>CM057339.1:865027857-874827857 GCA_030015575.1 Agapanthus africanus
GACGCGGCCGGCCTCCCCATGCAAATCATGTAAAAAATAATTTTGATGTAATTTTTATGGGCATAAAGCCCAATTTTTGTAAGCCCATGGTTTATGTGCAAAAAGAAATGGCACATGAGCCATGGAATGGGCAAAATGCCACTTTGTAAAGCCCAAGGGGCTATATATAAATATGTAAGCCTATATAAGGCAACATGATGATGAATAAAGTAAATACTTTTCATTCCCCCAAAAATCTAGGGTTTGTGCCTCTTTTTCCTTTCTCAAGGTTCTAAAACCTTCTTCTTTCTTTTGAATTAAATCAAGAGTTTTACTATTCCTTTTATAAAACTAAATAGTTTTTCACCACAAAACCCACAAAGAGGAGCTCAGATCTTCCATCAGATCTCAAAAAGAAGAGATTTTTAAAATCTCACACCTCTTGATCTTCAAGATCCTTCCAACAAAGGAGGAAGAAGGAGACCCATCTCCAGAAACCCCACTTTGGGGAAGAACTAGGGCTCAAGGGGAGAAGCCCTTCGTTGGCTTCAAAACATCCTAGGAGTTTCACTCCTCACACACACACACACACACACAAAATAATAAGTGCTCCTTTCTGGGAGTACAACTCCCATTGCAGGGACCAAGTCCCTTTTGCCGCCCGAACGCCCACATGCTGGCATATGGGGCGTTAGCGCTCAAAGCGCTAGCGTCCTTACGCTCAAAGCGCTAGCGCCCGAGCGCCCACGTGCCGACACGTGGGGCGCTAGCGCTCTTGTGCTCAAAGCGCTAGCGCCCGAGCGCCCACGTGCTGACATGTGAGGCGCTAGCGCCCAGAGCGCTAGCGCCTGAGCGCCCACGCGCCTGGCACGTGAGGCTCTAGCGCCCAAAGCGCTGGCGCTTTTTCCCACGCATCCTTTGGATGCCCTTTCCCTTCTTTTTATTTTATATATATGTAATATACATACACACACATACTCTACAACACTATCCCTTTCAAAAAAAATTTGGGTCGGGGCGCTGCCCCGCACCCTGCAAGGGGGCTGCTAGCCCCCTTGACCCCTAGCCCGCTATCCGGGTAGCGGGACCCCCGTAAAAACTTTGCGGGGCCTCCGATATATCGAAAATCCCTTCAAAACATAACACTGCACGTTGAGTTCGCATGAATAGTTTAACCCGTCAATTGGAGGTTCCCTCGCTTCAAAGGCGAAGGGTAATTAACGGCAGTTTAGTCCAAGGCTGCCAGATATTTGGATCCCCACAATCAATAAACCCCAGCCTACCCTAGGCAGGGGGAATCTGTAATGTGCCTGACAAGCGTGCGCATATTCCCATCTCAATGGGGTGACGAAAAACACCCTACAGATTCTGGCACGCCTGGTGGGATCAATCACTCCTCCCATATTTCGGGTTAAGCTTTCATGCGAACTCAATTAATATGCATATCAATTGCCTGTACTAAAATCATGTTTTTTTTGTGCAGGTTAACGTTCTCCAATTGCAATCTTCGGACGCAGCAAAGATGTCTCTAAGGATCAGCTCAGCTCTCGACACAGCTCCCATCTCCTACACGATGAAGATGGACGCCAGGACGGTCCTCCCGGCCAGTCTTGGGTGACAATGGGAAGAGCCGCTGCTACCATTCGGCTCTATTCTGTTCGTGTCAGCTAACGCCATCCCAGCTCCTCAAGCTCCGGTAACAAACAAACCGGTCTCGACAGGCAAGAGGCCAAATGTGGTGGTCTCGAAGGCGCCCCAACTCAAACGCAAGTCGGTGTTTGAACGACTCTCCTTGGCCCCAGATGGGGGCAAGTCCATCAACACCAACAAAGCAACAAGGCCTCTCGAGAAAGCTCCAGCGGTGCCCCTGACAACTGCTCGATCGGGTGTCTTCTCTAAGCTCCCCGCTAATCGACTCACGGTGGCTTCCCAGGAAACGGATGCCCGCCAAGCCCTAAAAATTGAGAAGCTAAGACAGAAAAGGCTCAGATACAGAGCCAACAAAAGGGCTAGGGCTCATGCTAGGCTGAACTTCATGAGGTTCCAAGAACAGGGTTACCCCGCCAAAGATGAGGGGATGGCTGAATGTGTTCTCCACACCGTCTACATGGTGGGCACGCATCCCAGCGACAACCTTCACAGCAAAAGTAAGGATGGGGCCACCACATCTCAAATCTAACCTGGTGTGAATATAGCTGTCACTTCTCAAGACCAGCATTCTCCGGAGGGTGATGAAAATGCTCCCAGTAAGGCTGATAGGCAGAGAGAGCCCTCAGTTCATGAGGAGTCAGGCTCGGAAAGCGAAGATGAGCCAACTTTCCGTCCTAAGACCGCAGAGCAGCAACTTCTCCAAGAGCTCCGAAAACAGCTCAGAAGCAAAGACAAGGAGGTGGCCAAGCTCTACTCAAAGATCGACGACTTGACAAATGTCGTCTTACGGCTTACGGCCCAACTTGCCTCTCAGCCGCCCAATCAAGCACAGGGCTCTGCTCATGAACCGGGAAACGGTGTCCTGAGACAGCCGACGCCTATTCCCTCAAATCCAAAGGTGGACAGACCATACGAAAGCCAGTCACACCCTATCTTTGGAAATGTCTTGGCTACCGATGATAGTAGCCCGCTAAATCAAGATCAAATCATGGATCTGGTTGCCAACAAAGTCAAAACATTGGTAGCCGAAGCCGAAGCGTAAAAAGATATCGGCAGCAGTGGGAGACCATATCCTGCTCAGTATAATCTGGTAGAATTTCCTAGCGGCTATGTCATCCCTAAATTCGGAAGATTTGATGGGACGGGAAATGTGAATCAGCACATCGCCCACATCAAAACCTTATGCGGGAATACTGGGGGCAACGATGCGCTTCTCCTTCAACAGTTCGTTAATAGCTTGACCGATGTTGCTTTCGACTGGTACGCGAGCATACCGGATGGCTCCGCTACTACTTTCGTCCAAATGTAATCTTTGTTTCGACAAAGGTTCATGAGCGTCAGCGATAAGATCACCATTGCCGACCTCGTAAGGACCAAGCCAAAGAACAACGAAAGCAGCACGGATTTTATAATCCGATGGCGCAATCTCTCTGTCATATGTGAACCGCCGATAGAGCAGGACCAATCTGTCGGTCTCCTCGTCGGAAATCTCAACAATTGGATGGCCCCGTTTCTATGCACCGCGGGTCTCAAAACATTCCAAGAGCTGACCAGAAAAGTCCAGATGTTGGAGCGCTCAAAGCAGGAATCCTCCTCGGATTCCCAAAATAACAATAGGTCCTGGAGAAACCGAAAGGACGATAATCGCAAAGGCGGAAATTCCGATGATTCTGAATCTTTTAACACTTCGGCTAACCGAAATAAGCAAGGGATGAGTGGGCCTAATGCCAACCAGCCTCAGAAGCCAGTGTTCGGAGAGGGAGGAGAATCTCAAATGAAAGAGAAGCTGGATAAGGTCTATTCCTTCAGAAGGGACAAAATCCGTAAAATATTCAAAGACGCCCTGAGGAACGGTCTACAACTGTTAGAGTCAAAAAGACCGCAGGAAGAGAATATGACCGATGACCCCAAATACTGCCCCTATCACAGAGTGATAGGTTATGCCATTGAGGACTGCTTCGTCTTCAAAGATTGGGTCGAAAAGCAATACAAGGCAGGAGAGATAGAACTGTCTAAAGGCGTGTTAACAAACAAGTCCAGCTGCGACCACCAATTTCATACAAACGGAGACCGAAGTTCTTCGTGAAACTAATTCTCTCAGACATCTGCCTTTCTCTGAAAACAATCGACCACCATGTCATTAAACTGGGAACAGTCGACCACCACGTCATTAAACTGGGAATAATCGACCACCACGTTATTAAACTGGGAACAGTCGACCACCACGTCATTAAACTGAGAATAATCGACCTCTAAGTCGTTAAACTGGGAATGTAAAAAAAATGTAAATAAATAAATAAAAAGAAAAGCCGAAATGATGGGGCAACTCGTAATAAAAATCAGCTAGTAAAATAAAGATGAAAATAAAGCTGAAATGATGGGGAAGCCGCGAATAAAAGCCGAAATGATAGGGCAATCGCAATCTTTCGCGATAAGAAAAGCTGAAATGATAGAGCAATCGCGGTAAAACAAAAAAAAAAACAAAACAACGGCGAATGATGAATCACTTCTGGTACCATATTCCAGTGCAGCGATGCAGACGCCAACCAAATTCCACATCTCATACCCCAACGGCGAATAATGAGTCGCTCCTGGTACCATATTCTATTGCAGCGATGCAAACGCCAACAAAGTCCCGAAAGTTTTCCGGCCCTACGGTCTGGATCATACACCCTGCAAAACCGCATACAATCCACGGGCGAAAAACGATCCCAATCTCTCCCAAGTCCTACCGGCGAGACCACATTCAAAGTCCCACCGGTGATTAAGATTCAAAAGAAAAAAAGGGGTATGTCCACAAGCAAAATGGGAACGGATGAAAACCCGAAATGGCTCCATGAGTAAAAACAGCAGGACTGCCGGCGAGTTTGTGAAAACCCGAAAGGGCGCAAACTTGCGAAAAAGAGATGAAATGCACTCGCAAAGTCCTCTCGACTTTGTGAGGAGAAAATTCTCGCGTGAGATCCTTACGACTCACAAAGGAGCAACACACTTAGGGGTCCCCACGACTCCTAAGGAGAAAATACACTTACGGGATCCTTACGACCTGTAGGGAGAAAATGCTTTGTGAGACCCTTACGGCTCACAAAATTGAAAAGTCTTAGGTTATAGGGACCTAAAACCTGTCTCCTAAGCCATCGTTTCCTAATAAGCAAATGCTAATGATGATTCGCTCCTGGTACCATATTCCAGTGTAGCGATACTGATGCCAAACAAAAACCAATTCCCAAATACTCTTATGACAAATGATGATTCGCTTCTGGTACCATATTCCAGTATAGCGATGCTGATGTCAACCCAAATTAAATCAAACCAACAACCTCTGCGGCGGAATCATGCTCCATCCCAGAATTCACCCCGTGTCGAAATCGTGCTTCGCTTTGGGATATCTACCTTCCCTGCCGGAATTAAGTTCCGTCTCGGAATCAAGTTGACCAACAAGTTCTGCGTCGGAATCATTCTTCGTCTCAAAGTGTCCCCCGCATCGAAATCAAGCTTCGCCTCGGTGTATTTGCCTTTCCTGTCGGAATTATGTTTTGGCTCGGAATCAACCAGCGACCTCCTCGTCGGAATTATGCTCCGTCTCGGAATCAAGTCGACTAACAAGCTCTGCATCGGAATCATACTTCGTCTCAGAATGTACCCCGTGTCGAAATTATGCTTCGCCTCGGAATATCTGCTTTCCCTGCTGGACTTATGCTTCGCCTGGGAATCAACATCGAAATTATGCTCCGGTCAGAATGTCTACCGCTTGTCGGAATTATGTTTCGACCCCCTTGGAAACATGCTCCGCGCTTCGGAATGATGCTCCGATCCCTGGAATCATGCTCCGCGCTTCAGAATGATGCTCTGATCCTTGGAAACATGCTCCGCTCTTCAGAATAATGCTCCGATTCCCGGGAATCATGCTCCCCGAGGGACACTCTGTCTCGGAGACGCGTCAAGCGTCGACCGTCCATGTCGTAAAAAGGACAGTGCAGGCTTCCCACAAATCAGGAACCAAATCGCTCCGGATCAGATCGTCGGCCGTCCATGTCGTAAAAAGGGCAGTGCAGGCTTCTCATAAATCGGGAACCAAATCGCTCCGGATCAGAGCGTCGACCGTCCATGTCGCAAAAAGGGAAGTGCAGGCTTCCCACTAATCGGGAACCAAATCGCTCCGGATCAGAGCGTCGACCGTCCATATCGCAAAAAGGGCAGTGCAGGCTTCCTACAAAGCAGGAACCAGATCGCTCCGGGCCAAAAAAACGTCTACCACGGACACTTCATCTTGGAGACGCATCAAGCGTTGACCGTCCATGTCGTAAAAAGGGCAGTGCAGACTTCCCACAAATCGGGAACCAAATAGCTCCGGATCAGAGTGTCAACCGTCCATGTCGCAAAAAGGGCAGTGCAGGCTTCCCACAAATCGGAAACCAAATCGCTCCGGATCAGAGCGTCGACCGTCCATGTCCTAAAAAGGGCAGTGCAGGCTTCCCACAAATCAGGAACCAAATCGCTCCAGATCAGAGCGTCGACCGTCCATGTCGCAAAAAGGGCAGTGCAGGCTTCCCACAAATTGGGAACCAAATCGCTCCGGATCAGAGCATTGAACGTCCATGTCGCAAAAAGGGCAGTGCAGGCTTCCTACAAAGCAGGAACCGGATCACTCCGGGCCAGGAAAATGTCTACCATGGACACTCCGTCTCGGAGACGCGTCAAGCGTCGACCGTCCATGTAGTAAAAAGGGCAGTGCAGACTTCCCATAAATCGGGAACTAAATCGCTCCGAATCAGAGCGTCGACCGTCCATGTCGCAAAAAGGGCAGTGCAGGCTTCCTACAAATCGGGAACCAAATCGCTCCGGATCAAAGTGTCGACCATCCATGCCGCAAAAAGGGCAGTGCAGTCTTCCTACAAAGCAGGAACCAGATCACTCCGGGCCAGGGAAACGTCTACCACGGACACTCCGTCTCGGAGACGCGTCAAGCGTCGACCGTCCATGTCGCAAAAAGGGCAGTGCAGGCTTCCTACAAAGCAGGAACCAGATCACTCCGGGCCAGGAAAACGTCTACCACGGACACTCCGTCTCGGAGACGCGTCAAGCGTCGACCGTCCATGTCGTAAAAAGGGTAGTGCAGGCTTCCTACAAATCGAGAACCAAATTGCTCCGGATCAGAGCGTCGACCGTCCATATCGCAAAAAGGGCAGTGCAGACTTCCCACAAATCGGGAACCAAATCGCTCCGGATCAGAGCGTCGACTGTCCTTGTCGTAAAACGGGCAGTGCAGGCTTCCTACAAAGCGGGAACCAGATCACTCCGGGCCAAGGAAACGTCTACCGCGGACACTCCGTCTCGGAGACACGTCAAGCGTCGACCGTCCATGTCGTAAAAAGGGCAGTGCATCCCAAAAAGAGCGAACCAAAGCAAGTCGCCTCTACGCGAAAGAAGATCCATCAATTTCATGCACACGACCCAAATATGTGGTGTGCATTTATTGATTGGGTCACTTTGTTGGGGTCGAAAATTGCACCCCGGTTGACCAAGTCAAAGTCAAGGTCAACCCCAAGCCAGGTGGCCCAAACCCAGATCAAGTGGGCCTATGCCCGAGTCGAGCCGGATCATGAAGCGGCCGGCCTCCCCATGAAAATCATGTAAAAAATAATTTTGATGGGCATAAAGCCAAATTTTTGTAAGCCCATGGCTTATGTGCAAAAAGAAATGGTACATGAGCCATGCGATGGGCAAAATGCCATTTTGTAAAGCCCAATGGGCTATATGTAAATATATAAGCCTATATAAGGCAACATGATGATGAATAAAGCAAATACTTTTTATTCCCCCAAAAATCTAGGGTTTATGCCTCTTTCTCCTTCTTCAAGATTCTAAAACCTTCTTCTTTCCTTTGAACTAAATCAAGAGTTCTACTCTTCCTTTTATAAAACTAAATAGTTTTTCACCACAAAACCCACAAAGGGGAGCTCAGATCTTCCATCAGATTTCAAAAAGAAGAGATATTTAAAATCGCACATCTCTTGATCTTCAAGATCCTGCCAACAGAGGAGGAAGAAAGAGACTCATCTCCAGAAACCCCACTTTGGGGAAGAACAAGGGCTCAAGGGGAGAAGCCCTTCATCAGCTTCAAAATATCCTAGGAGTTTAACATCTCATATATATATATATACACACACACACACACGCACACGCACACACAAAAAAAATAATAATAATAAGTGCTCCTTTCTGGGAGTACAACTCCCATTGCACGGATCAAGTCCCTTTTACTGTCCGAACGCCCACGTGCTGAAATGTGGGGCACTAGCGCTCAAAACGCTAGCATCCTTGCGCTCAAAGTGCTAGCGCCCAAAGCGCTAGCGCCCGAGCGCCCACGTGCTGACACGTGGGGCGCTAGCGCTCAAAGCACTGGCACCCACGTGCTGACAAGTGGGGCGCTAGCGCCTGATCGCCCACGCGCCTGGCACGTGGGGCGCTCAAAGCGCGAGCGCTCTTGCGCTCAAAGCGCTAGCACCCAAAGCGCTGGCGCTTTTTCCCACGCATCCTTTGGATGCCCTTTCCCTTCTTTTTATTTTATATATATGTACACACACATACATACTCTACAACACTATCCCTCTCAAAAAAAATTTGGGCCGGGGCGCTGCCCCGCACCCCGCAAGGGGGCTGCTGGCCCCCTTGATCCCCAGCCAGCTATTCGGGTAGCTGGACCCCCGTAAAAACTCTGCGGGGCCCCCGATATTTCCAAAACCCTTTCATAACACAACACTGCACGTTGAGTTCGCATGACTAGTTTAACCCGTCAATCGGAGGTTCTCTCGCTTCAAAGGCGAGGGGTAATTAATGACAGCTTAGTCCGCAGCTGCCGGAGATTCGGATTCCCACAATCAATAAAACCCAGCCTACCTTAGGCAGGGGGAATCTGTAATGCGCCTGACAAGCGTGCGCGTATTCCCATCTCTACAACGGCATGAGTTTATTGAGCATGAGTTTTATTTGCACAAACAAAAGTTTTATGTCACGCCCCACCCACAATACAGAGAGTATTGTCCGCTTTGGCCGAAACCGCACGGTTTTGTCCTTCAGAGCGAACCGGACCCGGTCAGGGGCCACTTCCCAGGAGGTCACCCATCCCAGGACTTCCCTGGCCTGAGCACGCTTAATTACGGAGTTCTCAAGCTTCTGTAGTGATGGCTCACTTAAAAGGCGCCTCTGTATTGAAGAGTGGTATCATTCCATTTATAGTACATATCTGCTCTCTTTCGGAATATATTCCGAAGAATCCCCATTGTTCTACAATGAGTCCCACGGACTCAAGAGGTGGCCCCCCACGGATTCAAGAGGTGGCCCTCACCCACTTAACACGACACTTGGCGTGGCACTTTGCTCCGTGACCAAGAACCGGGTCCCGACATTCTCCCCACCTTTGAACAACGGTTCGTCCTCGAACCACAGACCTACTAATGAGGGACCAGCTCTGATACCATTCTGTCACGCCCCACCCCCAATACAGAGAGTATTGTCCGCTCTGGCCGAAACCGCACGGTTTTGTCCTTCAGAGCGAACCGGACCCGGTCAGGGGCCACTTCCCAGGAGGTCACCCATCCCAGGACTTCCCTGGACTGAGCACGCTTAACTACGGAGTTCTCAAGCTCCTGTAGTGCCGGTTCACTTAAAATACGCCTCTGTATTGAAGAGTGGTATCATTCCATTTATAGTACAGATCTGCTCTCTTTCGGAATATATTCCGAAGAGTCCCCATTGTTCTACAATGGGTCCCACGGACTCAAGAGGTGGCCCCCATGGATTCAAGAGTTGGCCCCCACCCACTTAACACGACACTTGGCGTGACACTTTGTTCCGTGTGGCACTTTGCTCCGTGAGCAAGAACCGGGTCCCGACAGTTTACAAGGGTATTGGAGGCTCCCCAGCCTTACAAAATGCCGGAGGCTTTACCACCGGAGGCCTTGCCACCAAGGGCACGCCCTGCTTCCCTCGTCCTTGTCATCGCTGTCTGCCGGAGGCTTCACCACCGGAGGCCTCGCCACCGGGAGTGGGAACCGAGCACGGAGCTCGCCATCGGCGAACTTAGGAAGCGGCTCCTTCACGGCGTCTAGGGCCCCATGCCACGCGACGGAGGACTGCTCGCCTAGCTTGATGTGAAATTGCTATGACGCCTTATAATCAGCCACGGCCCTCCTGGCCCGAGCCTCAACAATCCTGACCGCCCGAAGCGCCGTCTCAGCATCCCCCCTGCTGGCGTCTCTCTCCTTCTTCATGGCCACGAAGCGGTTGGCCAGATTCGCTAGCTTTGCCTCAGCAACTCGGAGGGACGCACTCGGGCGATGGTCTGCCAGACCCACCAGCTCCGCCTCAGCAACTCGATAAGACGCACTCAGGCGACGATAGGCACCCCGGTTCGCTGAGATGGCGAACTCCGCAGCCTCCGCTCGGGCTGACAGGACATCCATTCTCGCCCTCTCCATACGTAGGTCACGTCGCAGGACCTCGACCTCCGAGGGAAACGCTTCCACCGGCCTCGGTGCGCTGAACGCCCCATCGGCCTCCATGCGAGTAGCGAGGGCGCAGTGTTGAAGGACCTGACGAGAAACGGATGAGAAACTTAGAGACGCTCGAGCAAAGAAAAAGAGGGGGGAAGGCAACGCGTGAAGGAATGCTTACCTGGACCGCCCCTCGGGCTATGGCCTCCATTTGGACCCTCAGGGAGCCTTGTGGAAGCCTCCCCCCGGCCGACTCTTCCATTCCGACGAGCAGGACGGCAGCAATGGAAAGCCCAGACGGGACCGTGAAAACGACATCCCCCTCCTGCACATGAATCCCCTCAGGAACCTTCGGCGATGCACGAGAGATTGTCCTTTTCCTCTTAAGGGGGACCCCGTCTTCACCCTCCCCTGCATCCCTCATTTGGGGCTCGGGCGACCACGGACGTCTCTGGCTACCGCCGGAATAATCACCAGGATTCCTTGGCGAAGCAGACGGCCCCACCACCGACGGAACGTTCGGTGCGGGTTCGAGCCGGCCGGGGACGCGGCCGCACTTTCAGCCTCCCTCTAGAACGAGAAACCCAAAGGGTGGGAACGAACCATATATCCAACCCAAGAAGAGAAAGACGCCCAGCAGCCA
The DNA here is from genome assembly GCA_030015575.1 of Agapanthus africanus. Taxonomy (NCBI): domain Eukaryota; kingdom Viridiplantae; phylum Streptophyta; class Magnoliopsida; order Asparagales; family Amaryllidaceae; genus Agapanthus; species Agapanthus africanus. The sequence continues at coordinate 865,038,625 of CM057339.1, forward strand.
ACGCTTAGAAGAAAGACAAATACAAAGGAGTAGGAGCCCTGAGGTGGACCCCATCCCTATTTATCACCGCAATCGCCCTCGTCCAACGGCGCCCTTCATCTCTCCCGCCAAAGCGCCTCCTCGCGATCGACGAATTCGATCGCTCCACCTGTCGTTCTCACACAGGGCCGCATCCCATCAGACGCCGCAGGTCTGCACACATCGTATTGGCCAACCGGTACTTAACACGTGGACCGTCCCCTCAGTGACAGAATGCACGAACCGGCGCACCTCCCTTAAATGCAGAGATCCCATCCTGATTCGCCCGCGGAAAAGACAGCTGGCAGCCCGAGGACGCGTCCCGAGGAAATCTTAGAAGGGGGGCTCACCACGGGCGGCCTGGCAGTCCATTCCTGACTCGACCCAAAAGTTGGTCGGGACAAGAAGGGGGGGCTAATGATGATGCTTCATATTGGCAACCTCCCGGATCATGACATGTGGCTGATGACGTGTTCCAAAGCCCAGAAGAAAGGGCCCACAGGGGCTGACCAGACCACCCCTATGCCCGACCTGCAAACACAAGCTGGCTCTCCTCAGAGCCCATGCAGACTGGCCTCCTCGGCCACTCAGCTCGCCTCCGAGCGATCACAGGACCAAGATGCCTCGGCTCCCCCGCTCGCTCCCGAGCTCTCCCGCCGAGGCCATCCTCCTCGGTCCTCCGACCGACCAACTCAACCGCTCACAGGCATAACCGCCGCTCCGCGAATCTCGCCATACGCAGATTCTCCGCCGGCAATATCCCGTGTTCCACGCCATCACGATCCCCATTAACGGGCGATCCGCTCATCACGCGGGCGTGACGTCGGGAGCGTAACTGCCGGCGAGATTCTCGCGCCTGCTGCTGCGTGCTGCCGTCACTATATAAACCCCAATCACAGAGGGGTCAAGTAAGCCACTTTTTGACCTTACTTAGCCGTTACTCTGCTCGGATCTCATACTAACTTGATCGTCGGAGGGTCCTTGGTGGTACCAAACCATCCCGGGACTTCCTTGCAGGTACTCGGTCCAACCTTCTCAAAACCACCAATCTCCTCAAGACCCACTGAGATCGACACGCAACAGGACATCATCTTCAAGATCCACAACTCCAATCCCAGCCACCCATCGCCGGCCATCAGGAGACCGACGGAAGACAACATCTAACGGAGACCCGAAAAGGACCTCCATCAGATCCCTTCCACAAATGCAGTACCGTATTACATCAGCCTTATCAGCAATGCATATATTTTACATCTGAGTTTATTCAATGGTTGAAATTGAATATGTTAGGGGGTGTTAAAAGAATTCTCGGATTCATCGATTAAACCTGGAAGTCATTTTTTTTTAACTACAATCACATGCTTTCATCAACTTCGGCAGGTTTGATCGTTAGTCTAATCATATTGAAGTATTTTCCGAGTAATGGAAATAATGTTAGGTTATTCCCTGGAAGGGATGCAAATCACAGCTATAGATTCTTGCCCATGATGCACTTATTAGTTTGAGGCTGAGGTTGGCACAAGTGCTCATAATGTTTCGCAAAAACGGGCCAAGGACGGGGTCGAACCGTCATTCCAGGATTTGCTCTATATATTGTGTTATATAATGTATGTGATGCTTGAGAGAATTTTCTATCCAGTGATGGGCTGGGGCGTTATTAATTTTTGACCACATGTATAACTTAATTTGATTTGAATTAAGAAGTTTCCTGTGAGAATAGAAGTTGGTGGGAAAGGAACCCTAACTCCAATGAGAATCAAATCCAAGATATTCAAACCCTAGGATGCTCTGGTTGCTGATTCTCATTGGAACTTGCTAGTATTTTGTTTTGTTTGTGAACTGCTTCCATCAAACAATTAAAGAATGTAAGTTGTTAACTACAGCTCAGATGAATGATCATTGACTATTAGATACCTATTTTTTTCTGGAATCAACTACCAAATGATGTATGATTATTTTAGATCATAGACATCTGAACAACACAACCATTGAAACAACTCGGAAGGATGATAATGATATGAAAAGGAATGTTTATATCAAAAGGGATTTCAGAGATATGCTATGAGCTTCTTAAAAATGGGACATGTACTGATGTACATCTTAGGGTTGAAATATCGTATGACGAATCTTACTAGAACTAAAAATGAACAAATGGACGAACGGTGAACCCAAAATTTTCCATTTTCCTTGCACGGACGTTATGTGTGTCACTATATCCTAGCTGTAAGCCTTTCGCGCTCGAGCAAAAAATCCGTTGTTCAAATACCTCTTGCATGAGGGTGTAGCCAAAGTTGTCAAGTCGTGATACGTTTCGTGTTTTGTTTTCTTATTTATCGTATCGTGTCTCGTATCGTAAAAAACAAAATTTCCCGTTACAATAACGAAGTAATTATGTACATAAGCAATTATAATTTTAAAAATGGTCAACATACAAGCTAAAGTAAATTTAGGAATTGCAACTGTGCAAATACATACATAAAATCACACAAACTTGTGTATTTGATAATCAGATAATACAAAAACAATCCAAAATATCCATCCATATGATATAATTCATAAACATAAAGCATGCTAACTTTTATAATTCATAACTAAAATATCACAGTCAAGTTGTCAAAACATCGTTATCAAAAAAAGTTTTGAGCTACAAAAAATCAATATTCTCTAATTGATTAATCACTATCATCATAATAATAAGAGATGACTTCATTTTTCTCTTCTTCATCATTTTTTCTCTCAACGAACTCCTCTTCTCCATCAATATGCATTTTAACTATTAAATAACTCGTCGGGGTTAATAGTTTGATATAACCAAGCGGTTTTAAACCTAAATATTCGACCCGCTATGCATTTTAATGGTTAAATAGCGTATCGCGAGTTTCGTGTTTCGTATCGTTTCGTTTCGTACGACACAAAATGTATATCGACCGATAAATTAGTAACCTGATACAGACTTACAATGTGTATCGAATTGTCTATGTTTCGTATTGTTTCGTAAGATACGTTTCGTGTTTCGTACGAAACTAACACCACTAGTTATAGCTTATTATTTAAAAAAAAATAGAAGAAAACAGGAAAAAAATATATATAGAAGTCAGGCGAATTGTATTACAAGAAAGTGGCAAGGCAAATAAAAATGGCTTAGGTGCATTTTGTTTGGAATTAGTTTAATTTTTCTAGGGTTAATTGCTAAATAATATTGTTTCACCTACTTTGCACTTATATACCTTATTAATTTTTTCGCTGCACTTAGATATCATAAAATACAAACCGTATGGATTTTATTTAAATGGTAATATATTTGATGGTCAACTGAAGGGAGCATACTATTGACGGTTTCTACTTTAGGGTATATAAGTGCAGCGAGAAAACAATAAGGTATATATATTCAAGAGAGATTATCCGTTAGAGAGAAGAGTTTTTGAGATTAATAAAGTTTAAAGATTTCTCTTCTATTATAATAATTTTGATTTATCTTCTCCTCTATAGATTGTTTTAGATATATTTTTATATGCTAACAGAGCTAGAGCTACGTAATCGCCGCTGCGCGCAAAGTTTTGATTGTCGCCATTCAACAAGGTTTTGAAGCCGACGTCGAGAAAATATGATGATGCTTGCTGGAATCGAACCATGGCATCTCACCAAAGGTAACCCACAAGAGTTGGAGTACGTGGTCAAAAGATTGTTAGAATCTAATGATGTTTGGAAAGTCCTAGAAGAGGGATTTAAGAAAGCACATTAAGCAAAAAAAAAAACGCTGTAGTCATAGCTTTAATCTATAGATCAATCGATTTTGATGCAGTAAAATCATTATAGATGAGTTTACAACGGTAAAGGAAGCCTGAAATCTTCTGCGAAAGATCAACGGAGAAACCAGAGAAGAGATAGAGAAAGTGGAGAAAAATCCGAAAATTGATGAAGTGAAAAATTTTATGGAAGAGAGAAAGAAAGCTCAAGAAACCAAAAGGTTTGAAAACGAGATTGAGAAAGATGAAGAACTGGAAATGTTAGATAAAAAATAGATCAAGAAATCAAGGAGGAGAAAGAAATCCAGAAAGCCCATGAAACTGAAAAACTCATGGAAGAAGAAAAGAGAATTATAGATAAGAAAGAGTTCATTGAATTGGAAAAGAAAATCCCAAGAGTTTAAGAAATCTTGGAAAAAGAGAGAAAAGTTCAAAAGACTAAAAACCTTGTGGAAGAGGAGAGGAAGAATGTTAAGAATATCAAAAGATTTATTGAAATTATAGAAATTGAAGATATCAATGAATTTAAAGATGAAAAGAAGAAAAGTCACGAATCAAAAGATTTCGTGAAGGATGAAGAGAGAATTCAAAAGGTTAAAAAATTCGTAGAAAAGAAATTGAAGTTAATTCCGGAGATCGAAAAAGTTTATGAAGCAAGAAATTTCATAAAGAACGAGAAAGAGAATCAAGAAGTCTAAGAACTCGTGGAGAAGGAAAAGAGATATCAAGAAATACAAGATTTCGTGGAAGGAAAGAAAAAGATCCAAAATGATTTTGTGAAAGGGAAGAAAAGAATTCAAAGAATTATTGTAACGACCGTATACTCTAAATACGTAATAAAAACGTCTTATAAATTTTCTCGAGATCAAAAAAATTATTTTACTGCTTCTATTGGTAGAAAACACTTTAAAAACATTTTTCTATAATTAAAATAAATTAATATGATTTTTAGGAATTTTTAAGAATTTAAATGGAATTTTTATCTAAGTGAAAGTTTTTAAAACCGAAAAAGCGAGTTATTTTCGACAAAATTTGGTTGCAAATGAAATAAAACATCAAAATATATTTTCTATAATTTTCCCAAATTTTAAAAATATTTTAAAATGATTTTTAAAAGCCAAAAACTAATTTTAAATATTAAAAACGAATTTTTATTAATTTTTCGAATGGGAATGGATCTGGGCCGTCGGATCTGAAAACCAATGGCCTAGATCCTGCCGACGGTTTTGTAAATAAAAGAAAAATAAAAAATATATAAAACCGACGTCTTAAATTTCAGCTGTTGGATCTGCGCCAGCGAACAACGTGATGAGATGTGGGTCGTTGGATCTGGTTGATCGACGGCGTGGATCTTAACGCTTTGTGGGGGCGGCTCCTGTAGCGCATGGGGGTAGAAAAATAGGGATTAAAAAAATCCCAAAACCCATATAAATAGACCCATAAGGTTCTAAAATCCCCCCAAAAATACCTTCGAAACAAAAATCCAAAAAAATTTCAAAGCTTTCTTTTCGAGTCTTCTACAGTCTGGACCAAGTCCCGGAGGCAAAAAAAATTCTTGTCTTCAAGATACATCTGTTCTCGCACAACCCGACGCTCACCGACTTTCATTTTCCTAACTAATTTCAGATAGGAACTTTCAACACTTGACTCTCTGTTATCTTCATTATGATAATATTTACTTGTGAAAAAATTCGAAAACCTAATTATAAGGTTTTAACTAGATTATATATTTTACGGTTTATGATGGTTAAAGATGATATTAAACCCTAATTAAATAATGAACTTTTAGCAGTTATTCTTCATGATAAAATCACGGGGTAATGGACAATCCGCATTTCATGCTTAGACATATGGAACTAAGTCATCAAGCGACTATCATGATCGGGACAGTTTTTACGTGAATAAATATAATTATTCTATAGCATTAAATAAAGGTTATTGATAATTTTTCCTTAATTGTTAAAAATATGGAAAAATCATAGTAAATTTTTATATATTAGTCATTTTAAATAAAATTGATGGTAAACTTCTAAAACCATATTTTCACTACTCCTAAGAATTTATATTTTCATTATAATACCACGAACTTTAGAAAAATAGTATTTTCCTTAAAATACCCTAAACTTTTCTAAGTGATATTTTTATTAAAATACCACGAATCTTTCTGAATCATAATTTTTACAAAAATATCCTGAACTTGGTAGACTAATTAGTATTATTAAAATACCCTGAACTTTTAAAAGCTAGGGTTTTCTTTTAAAAATCTATAATAATCCTAAAAAAAACTAGATTTTTACTAAATACTTTTAAGAAGTTAAACCTTACCAAAATTACCCCTAATTTTGAAAATGAAGCTTTTAAATTAGAATTTCACTAAAATACCCTTACCATTTTGTAAAAGAGATTTTTTTGTTAAACACCACAACCTTTATAATAAAGGATAATTTTCGTTAATATACTATATAATTACGATATTCTTTTTATAAGGAGATATTTTTATTAAATACCACAATCTTTATTAAAAGATAATTTCCCTAAAATACCGTGGTCTTTTTTAAACGAACAATTTCACCAAAATACCATGGCTTCTACATAAACAATAATTACGATAAAATACCATAGTCCATTATAAACTAAGGTTTCTATAAAATACAGTGTTTATTTTACAAACTATAATGGAACGAGATATAACCAATGGTCGTGGAAGTCCATATCGACTGAGATATCATCTATTCGAATCCAACTTTTGATACATCACACGACATGACCTACGATACGGTTAGGGTTAGAATGCGCGAATCTGGGTATGGAATACTATTAAAAATGAAGATCTCTACAGGCAGGGTGAACAGTCCTAACATGAATGATTACTGAACAGTCCCAACATGGATGACTACTGAACAATCCCAACATGGATGACTATTATGAATGATATGAACAGTCCCAACATGGACAAATGATATTCTATGTCTAGATAATATACACACCAACTCTAATTCATAAATCCTTTACATTGAATAAAACGGGGCTGGATAGTTTGATTAGGCAAGATAGTATACGGACTCGGATTCATATCTTACTCGATCAAATCTGAGAAAGTAGAACGGTACATTTCACTTTTCCCAACCGTTCCATGATTAGAACAGAATAATCTCGAGAACCCGTTATCCTTTTGTAAAAAACTAAACGAACATATTACTTGTAGTTACCTTACACAATATACTATACTTTATCTGATATCTACAACATATACATTATACATCTACACACATATGACATCATATAGTACACACGCTTGTTCTCTTTACCATTACTTTCTGTTGAGAAAATCTTACCCGAGTGTAACTCGCTGACGGACTTCCTTTTTCTTTCTCTATCCCTGAAACGTCTGTCAGATGAGAAGGGGCTTGATAAAGAAGGAGGTGATGACGTGGAGCCAACTAATGAAGACTATGCGAAGCTCACGACCAATTATTATGAGTAGTTATCTTTCTTTCAGTTGCCCACCTATTTAGGGCTTGCTTTCTTTTTATTAATGTAATCATACTATTTAGTTTGCTTTCAGTACTTTGAGATATAATAATTTTAGTTATTATCAGTTTTGTTATATTACCTGCATGATTTATTTATACACTTAACGTAACTGTATCGAGAAAGACAACTCTTGATACAGTTAGGTTGCGGACCTGGCACGTCCATGTTTCCGTACATTTGGAAAGCTGGACATAACAATTATTAAAGCTGAAGATGAAGAAAAAGAAGTTTTAAAATTCAAAAAGTTTAATGAAGAAGAAAATAAAATTCAAGAAGTTAAAGACATGTTGAATGAGAAGAAAACGAATATCGAGAAAATTATAGAGTTTGTGAAAAGTATTACAATAATTCCAGAAATCAAGAATTGTAAAAAAGAAAAAGAAAATTCAAAAAATTAAAGGAGTTAAACAAAAAGAGGAAAATATTCTAGAAATCGAAGATTTCAAGAAAAGAAAGAAAATGGAACCGTATCGTTTGTTTAAAAAAGTCCGAAAGAGAATTCATTATAAAAGAAAAGTAAAAAAACAAGGAAGTTTATAATATCAAGAAAGAAGAATGAAAGATTTTATAGTTCAAGATAGAGTCCATTGGGGAAAAAAGGACGGGAAGGAGTAACAAATTTTTTAATTATTGCAAAAATATATATAAAAGGAAAAATATTAGAAGGAAAAAGAAGAAAGAAACGGTATATAGAAAATCAAGAAAAGAAAAGGTTCAAAAGGAAAAGACTAAAATGGTAAAAAGAAAAAGCTTGGTGCTTTTGATTAGTTCGATGAAACATAGTAAATTTATTGGAGTTAAATGGAAAAAGAAAGTAAAGATACGACGTCAGGGTTTTATACAAATAATAACAGCTTTTGTTCAAGAATTGTCAATACCAAGGAATTCACGCCATCCACCGTCAAGAAGATCGAGCAGATTGCAGAAACGAGTTCATAGATTGCATGAAGTCTCTTAGCAAGCAAATAGTATGAAGGAGTTAAAGCCATAGAGAAAAGACGTCCGAAAATCGCTCGACAAGTCTTCAAGGAAGAATTGAATTAGGGGAGCTTGTTGGAAATAATAACTCAATTCGCTCGACAAGTTAAATTTAAGTTTTAAATTTAAATAGTTATGTTTGAATTAGATTGAGTTAGTTAGAGTTTTAAATTAGAGATAAATTTAAAATTAATTTGAGAAGGTTTAGTTTTAGCATGTATTAGCTATTTAAAGAGTCATGATTCAAAATTTGTAGTTGAGAGAGAATATTCAAGAGAGAGATTATCTATTAGAGAAAAGAGATTTTGAGATTAATAAAGTTTAGAGATTTCTCCTATATTATAATAGTTCTGATTTATATATATATATATATATATATATATAAGGTTAATGGAGGAAAGGTGCCATAGGAGGAGATTTCCTCTTATAGCGTAGGAAAAATGCATCTTCCGTGATTTTTTTCGACGATCGGCATACATCACCTCTATCTTTATCATCTAAGATGTGGATACACTAAATTTCATATGATTATACCATTTTTTCACCATTGATTTAGTTGGTGCAAAATTAATGGTTTACCGACAATAGAACTTTTTACATTGCTAATTCAATGGTGAAAAAGTAGTGGAATCACATGAAATTTGGTGTTTGCACATCTTAGATGATAACGATGATGATAATGGATGCCGATCGTCAGAAAAAATGGTTGGGGTTGTAGTTTTTCGCCATAGGAAGAAATCCCCTCCTATGGCATCTTTTATCCATTACTCTCTCTCTCTCTCTCTATATATATATATATATATATATATGCAAAAGCAGGCGTAACATGGGAGGTATTACTTAGCAATTAGCCCATTTTTCTATTCAGCATATGTAACTATTGGGAAGAAATTATTATATCCATGCTTTGGACTTGTAACATTAATCTATAAGTTGGTCTAGCTACTCAACCTAAATAGTGTTAAATTGTTTATAATATTACATGTTTGATTAATCTCTGTGTTCACAGCTCATACACCATTTTTTATTTGCATCTCAGTAAAACCTGCACAATGAGAATCCATGCTAGGATATTTTTTCCATATGCCGGGTTTATACATTCGGACAAGAGAGAGAGAATAAAAGTGTAAGCCTCACATGCTGTCCAAAGCTTACCCGAAACTCCGCTCTCTCTCACAACCCCTATCCAGATGTATTACACCGGACACATCGAATAATTTCTCCTATGCAGGAGTAACACGCGATTTCTATTTCCATCATTTCAGCATCAACTTGACAATTTTGTACAAAACAAAACTAGTTGACTTAATTTGTTTGAGTTCATCCTGCAGAGAATGAACCTGCATGTATAATTACATCCATCCCTGCAGCCTAAACTGAACAATCAGCATTACATTGTCCGGAAGTAGATGGGTTCCGTAAAAATCCTCAACCTGGATCGCATCGCTCCTGTTACAGGCCCATACCCGTCTCCGGGGGCCACCATACCCCTCTCCTTCTTCGACGCCCTCTGGGTCACTCTCCCGCCAGTTCAGCTCCTCTTCCTCTACCCCGACTCCCCCCTTAACTCGTCGGTACTCTCCTCGTTAAAATCCTCTCTCGCGCAAGCCCTCCTCAACTTCCACTCCCTCAATGGCCGCCTCACCTACCTTTCCTCCTCTGGAGACGTCATCATCGACTGTTCCGGCGCGGTCGATCATGGCATCCAACTCATTGAAGCCGAGTATGACGGAGTCGACGCCGGACGGCTGGCGTCTGATCCTGTGCACGATGTGGATGTCCTAGTTAAGCTGGTGCCGGATATGGACGTGAAGGTGCTGCCTGCGGCGGTGCTGGCAGTGCAGGTTACAAGCTTGCATGCTTAATCAATTAATAATTCATTCGTATCGCTATTACAGCCACTAAGACTAAATAATATACAGCTTGGCCGATAAGCGATTCATGACAGGTTTTTTTTGTGTGTGTAAATTAGGAATCTAACTGTATTGTACCATAGGTGACGGGATTTGTTGGGGGAGGGGTGGCAATAGGGGTGGCGTTCCATCATGCGGTGGTGGACGGTAAAGGGATGTGGCGGTTTCTTGACGAGTGGTCGAGGAGCTGTAGAGGGTCGGTACCGTTGGGGGCCACCAGTGACCGGGCGGTGTTGGTTGGTTCTCAAGATGCAAATGAGGTTCGCAGGAGGTTTATTAGAGAGCTTGGGCCGGCTCTGCCTAATGTAAGGTTTCGCTTGAGTGTGTATAGCTTGGAAAACGTAAAGCAAGTATTTTTGGGAAAAAATATCTCAACTATAATACCTATTGACTTGAAGGCCCCATATTCTCTAAGCATTGGTTTAAAAATAAGTAGAGACCCAGAAACAATTTTCCCTTGAATTTTTTTTTTTTTTTTTGCAAATAATGCATAGACTCTTTCCTTTTGATTTTCATCCTCGAAATAGATTTATTGTTTCTTTTTCCCAACAGACGATGGCTACTCCTATTCCGGTGCATAGTCGCCCTCAGCTTCAACGAAGAACCTTCCCTGTTTCAGCAATGTCCATCCGATCCATCAAACAACGCATCATAGACCAAACAGAAGAAGCAAACATCGCCATCTCTCAACCTACACGATTCGTCGCTCTAGCATCCCACATTTGGGTCAGCATCGCCCATGCTCGTGCCAATACAACCGACGACATGAGCGTTTTCGCGGTCATGGTCGATTGCCGGCCCCACCTCCACCCTCCAATTAACTCATCATACACAGGAAATTGCTTAAGGCCGCTATACGCGAGACTTGAGTGGTCTAAGCTCCAGACCGAGGACGGCCTCGCCCGTGCCTGCGCAGAAATCCAGCGAGCCATACGCGAGGCGATGGAGGAGCCATTAAAAGGGTATGAAGAATGGGCGACGGGTTTTTGTACACTGCCTCCTATGAAAAATCGATGGTACGTTGCAATGTCGCCGAGGTTTAAGGCTTATGAGACGGATTTTGGCTTTGGGAGGCCGAAAAGGGTAGAAGTGGCGTCGATGATTAATGATGGGGAAGTGCAGCTGCTTTGTGGGAGGGAAGAGGGGGAGATACAAGCATCAGTTTCGTTGAATCCGCTATGTATGAAAGAATTTGTCAAGGTGTTTGAGAGGGGATCGAGTTGTGATACTGAACCGAGAAATTTTACATCATCGTTATTGCTGCCCGTATCGTCTGCGTTTCCCTCAAAACGGAATAACTCAGGGAACATATCATGAATGCGTGCAGTCTCCTTTTCCTGAATTAATATACCTTTTCTTATTCCATTTGCAGGTTTATGGATTTCATATGGATGCAACGATATTTGGAATATATTCGATCTTTTTTTTCCTTCTCACAAAATCTGTATTTCAGGGTGATCTAGTGTTGTATATAATCCGCAATGTTATATCAATAACAAATATTGTTCGAGAAAACACAAAAGCTTATATAAAACTTAAATCCAGCAATAGAAACACATGAAAGATAGAGGCGCGCATCAGTTAGGTCACATGTTAAATAAACTTCTAAACACAAGAAAATAATCCAAATTAATTAAGGCATAGTTTCATCAAATTAGCAACACACTTTGGATTTACAACCAACTATTAAGAACCAAAGCACAATCTTATATTTCTTCATCTTCTTGCTTAATAATCTTTCTTTTTCTTTTCTTCGAAGCTGATAGTGGTACAGACGACGTTGAGCGCGCATTCAAAGTAGATTTAGGCCTATACATAGCCTTAGAAATGGATAGGCGAACACGCGCCCAGTTGCTCTTCTGTTTAGTTCTAGTTCTTATGATTATTGGAGTCCTTCATAAATAAAAATATTTTCTATATGCGAAATAGTAATATTCACGGAATAATATTATTACAAATTCGTACATTTTTTGAAATATTATTGGAAAAATGTAGCAATCCTTATTGTCTGTCCAAAAAAACGAACATATATATAACAAATGTTAACATAGCCTTTCTTTATCTTTTCAAGTTGAGAACGGTTTGCACTTTTCAACTAAAAATCTAACTTCAGCAAACAGGTTTATGGATGATTTACTAACTGTATTGACACAAAGAGTGTGTGTGTGTGTGTGTATGAGGTTAATGGAGGAAAAATGCCATAGGAGGGAATTTTCTCGTATGGCGTCGAAAAAATACTCCTTTCCTCATTTTTTTCTGAGGATCGGCATCCACCATCTTCATCGTTATCATCTAAGATGTGGGTACGCAAAATTTCATGTGATTCTACAACCTTTTCACCGTTGATTTAGTAGGTTCAAAATTAACGGTTTACCGACAATAGAACTTTTTACACTGCTAAATCAACGGTGAAAAGATTGTAGAATCACATGAAATTTGGTATACTCACATCTTAGATGATAACGATGAAGATGGTAGGTGCCGATCGGCGGAAAAAATAAGAGAGGATGTATTTTTTTGACGCCATAGGAGAAAATTCCCTCATATGGCATCTTTCCTCCATTATTCTGTCTCTCTCTCTCTCTCTCTCTCTCTCTATATATATATATATATATATATATATATATATATATATATATATATATATATTCAGAAAAGAACATAACATTGATGATGATGATCGTATATGAGAATTCCCCAGATTACGACACGTAGCAGATGACGTGTCATCCACATAAGCCCGCCAGATTCTCGGGGGCCACGGAGCTGGAGTAAGTACGATACTTTGGAAACATTCCACGGCACCTCGTCTCGAGATTGCATCCAATCTTTTGGAGACCACCCCGGAGTACCTTCCTTATTCGTCTAGCAACCAGCCAACAGCTCGTTTCCGAGCTACCTCAGCCTCCTCGCTCGTCACCGAGCTATTGCAGAGCTGAGCTTCTTCGGCTTCCCTGTCCAGCCGAGAGCACGGATCCCAAATGTCCCCATAATGGCTCCGTGTATCTCGCCACGACGAGATCTCCGCTGCTCCACGTCCCGCGTTCCATACTAGCGTATCTCGCCATCAATGGACGTATCCCGCCATCAACGCGAACGTGACGCAGGGTCGTAACGTACTGCGAGAATCTCGCATCGGCTTGCTTCAATGCGACCCCTATATAAACCCCTCTTCCAGACGACTTAGATACATCGAATCCATTTCCAAGACACCGCTACTCTGCCCAATTACTCCTCGGTACTTACTTGATCGTCGGAGAGTCCTACGGTGGTTTCCCACCTTGACACTTCCCTTGCAGGTAGTTCGGTGTCAACAACAACTCATTGAGATCCACACGTTCAATCCTTACATCAAATCTCAACTGTTCAGCCCCGCTAGCAGCAATTTCAACGGAGAATAATATCTGAGGGAGATTCCTGTAGGGTTCCTAGGCACTCCCAAGAGGTCTCACAAGGCATCAACCATGCCAATTTCAAAAATTACGGTGCCGAGAAACCCTAGACTACGGATCGTTAACTAGATATTTAGGCGAAACAAGAACTAGTAAACTATTTTACTAAGAGAACGGAAATACAACCTTTGTAGATCCGGTCCTCCACCTCCACGGCTCCGTGATGAAGTCTTCTCCGCTGTCCAAATGAAATCCTGGGCTCAAGCGTCGGCTTCATCGGAGAAATGGGCGGGCAAGGTCGTCGGCTTCATGCCGAAGATGATCTACGTCGAGGCATCGCAGGATCAAGCTCCCACTTCACCAAGTCATGAAACTTGTGAAGAAAACACACTCTACTACTTGGCAAGAGGTAGAGGATGAAGAAATAGGAAGTGGGTTCACTTTAGAATTGGATTTCTCACTCATTTGCTCAAGTTGCCATTGTTGAAGCAAGCTTTCTTCAAGTGAAGAAGAAGAAGATGAAGATCATATTATGATAAGTTATTAAAAAAGGATATAAAAAGAATACTTATCATAATAATAACCATGGTCAAGTGTAGAGACTAAACTAAGGTTAAGTGAATGGTTAGGTTAGGTATGAAGACAAAAATGGTGACTAAGTCAAAGCTTCATGAAGCTTCAACATATATCCAAATAAAGCCACCATTTTTCTTTTCTTTTTCCAAAAAGAAAATAAATAAATAAATGAATAAATAGATATGAAAAACAAAACCCTAACCATTTAAATAACCATGGTTTAATCTTTACACAAACTCAAGAAAGCATGTATCATCAAACATGATACAATCAAGTGCACAAAAGTATATCACATATACAACTTGTGAACTTCAAGTGAGAAAAACCATTTAAAAGTGAACCGATACTAGTTAATGCAAAGTAATATATCAAATATATAATTATACATTAAATCATTAAATCAACACTTGATTTAACGATCCGGTCATATCGCATATAACCGACTAGTATCCAATGTATCGGCTTATCGAATCAACCCTCGATTCGATAACTAGGTTATATCGCATATAACCATTCGATACATTCATCGCGAGAATAGAATAGGTATCACATACACGCATTATTCTCGGTCCCGCACATATCTCATATGCGCTCCTATTTCGTTTTGCTTGAGCCAGGAAACCTCTGTGTAGGACTCTAAAGACTCGTCAATACGCCGGCAGCAGATGATGATCATATCAAACACCCACAAGCCGCAAGCAGTCTGCTAAACGTAACGGCCACCCGGGTATTGAGCGATCAGAAGATCGACGAGCAAGCCCGCTCACACTCCTGTGAATCCAACCAGTAACACTTACCGTACAGTCCGGTCTCGTCGTCTGATATGTCGCATATCTCGCCTAGGGGTGGTAAACGTCAGACCCCAATAGCTCGATAAGTCGTATCGATATGAGGTCTTTAACAATTCGAGAAACTACTGGTAACACTTACTAGTAAATCTCAGCAACCCTGGCCAGGGATTTCCTGTTATAGCCAATCGAACACAGCGCAACATCAACCCCCTATACCGGGAGAGACGAATCCCCTCCTATCGCTCATTGCCTCCATGTGACTCGGGACTGTACCTAAAAACCACCGTTTTGCACGCCCTCTTGGACGTGGTAAGGTGGAAATCAAAGCACAGTGGGAACCACACAAGACTCTATGACGATCTCGGGTCAACAGACTACTCTGTACCAGTGTCACCAGAGAACTGCCATCTGACGTAAGATATAATACCATCTGGGAGTTCTCGGCGAGTCCGTCCAGTGTACCCAGTCTCCACTGAGCACCCGTATATCATCTCCGATGTCAAACACCAATGGATATGGGATCATCCATCGCCCATCTGTATGGGTTGAGAAGGTATACGCTAGTCTACTCTGGTATATCGATGCCCCGTCTCGATATACCCACGACTAGGGACTTTGAAGGATGTACTTATGGACTACCATGTCCCCACTAGTATGATCCGCATCATAGTCCAGGTAGGCAAGTACACATCCTAAGGGCTTTACCAACATGTAACAGAGAGACAATCAGTGTACACGTTAAGGTAAAGATCAACCAGATAGCATACTATCATGTCGAGCAAGAAAGTCCTCCCTATATATGTCCCAGCATCCACTACAATATACATCCTATGTACAGTAATGGCCTCTAGGGCATACATATAACTAACAATCTCCCACTTGCACTAGGGCCATCTGATAGCAGTGGTTGCAGTATCTCATACTCAACCATCCCATAAAAGTCTCTCTCTGGGAAAAGGCCTTTGTGAGTGGATCCGCCGTGTTGTCCTCTGAGTCTACTCTCCTAACCTCGATCTCTTTGGAGATCAACCATCTCCATGATCGGGTGACACCGCCTTAGAATATGTCTGGATCACTGATGGGACGGGTGTTCCTTGGCACAAGCCACAACTCCATTGTCACACAATGGGAGGAACTTAGTTCATCTCATGAACCAATATACATCCAAACAGCCTCTTTGGTAGCATCTTAAGTAGCGATGTATCATGCCTTCATCGTCTAGTATGCCACGGTATCTTGCTTGGAACTCTTCCAACATACCGTCCCTTTACTGAGGGTAAAGACAATGCCTGTGACTGACATTCAGTCGTCCTTATCACCCTGGAACCCTTCCAATTATTCTCCCCAGGATCGGTTGATACCATCTCACTACAACTAATGAGAATCCTAACATCCAATTAGATCTATCTCATAGATCCAAAACCCAGGATTTAGGAGGTATCACTTTGATCCTTTATGGAGAATCATTGTGATAAGCGGAGATTGACCGAGCGTAACATAGGAAACTCCTTCCCTATCAAGAGTATGTCATCCACGTACTCTACGAGGATCGCCACCATACTCCCTACTACCTTTTTGTTTATACAAGGTTCATCTACCATTTTGATGATGTCAAACTCTTTGACTACTACATCAAAACAGATGTTCCAACTCCGCGATACCTGCTTTATCCAATAAAGCATCTTGTACACGTTTCCGCTGCTCCCACTGTCTATGAAGCCCTCTGGCTGTGTACTTATATACGTTCTCTTCTAAAACATCATTTAGAAAAGCAGTCATGACACCCAACCACCAGATATCGTAGTCATGGTATGTAGCCGTGGCAAGTAGGATCTGGATGGACTTAAGCATAGCCACTGGAAAAAGGTTTCATCATTATCCACGCTTGGTCAATGACGAAAACCTTTAACAAGTCTAGCTTTGAAAGTCTCAACTTTTCCATCTACACCAAGTAATCTTCTCAAGATATACTTGCTCCTGATGGGGATTTAACCCTTCAGATATAGCAACCAAAGTCCATACTTTGTTGGTGTATAATCTCAGATCGCTAAGCATCCAGCCATAAATATATAGAGTCTTACTCCTGATGGCCAGCTCGAAACTAGTCGGGTCATCATCTCATGACGCAATCCTCGCTCCCACTGTCATAGAGAAACAGAAGTATCTCTCAGGTGGGTGAGGAACCCTACTAGATCAGCGGAGAGGCTGAGGTTCGTTGGAATCTACTGAATCCTTTGGTTCTACCAAATCATCTGCTGTTGTTTGTATAGCTGGAACCTTTCCAGTTGTACATAACAGACCTTGCCTCGAGCCTGTCCGGATTATGCTTTTAGACATAGCCCGGACAACCCCAAATCTTAACTAACTTAAGATATGGGCTCTTCCCTTTCCATATCACATATGAAGCGGTAGGCATCGGATTTGATTTGAACCCTATTCAATAGGTGTGCAGCTTCTTAAGTGCATTACTCCCAAAAGGAAATGGGTAACTCAGTAGTACTCATCATAGAGCACACCTTATCATATAGGGTGTGATTGCTCCGCCCCGATATACCATCGTGCTATGGTGTATACGGAGGAGTAATACTGAGAGAGAATCTCATTCTTCTTTAGAATAGACCAGGAATTCCGTGCTCAAGTATTCTCCTCCTTGATCTCATCAAAGGACATAATACTTATACCCGTGTTTTGGTTCTCTACTTCTAACTTATATTCTGTGAATATCTCAAAAGGTTCGGACTTGTGTTTCAACAGGAACATAGGTCTGAATCTCGAAAGATCATCAGAGAATGTAATGAAGTATAAAGAACCATTCCTGGCATGTGTAGACAGGAGACCTTACATACATCATCATGTATCAGTCCCAAGAGTTCACTAACTCTTTCTCTGTTTCCAGTAAACAGAGCTATGGTCATCGTATCTTTGTGACATGACTGGCAAGTTTCATAAGATGTAGATTCAAACTGATTTAAATATGCATCTTCATGTAACTTCAGCTAGTCGGGTCACATTGATATGATCTAGTCTACAATGCCTCAAGAAGGATTCGTTCATTTCTGAACTCTTCCTCTTGTGTGTGTTCCGTATACTAAGAACTGTAGTTTGATTTAGAACATCAATGCTTTTAGATAACGTGCCTGAACCGATCAACTTTTGATATAGGAAATGTTCAAAACATTATCCAACAATACAAAATTTTATCATTTCTTTACTAATAAAGAGAGTGATATGATTTTATATATCAGGTTCGGTATCTAATAACATTCGTTCAGAATCAATGTATTGGTAATACAGGGTGACAGTGACCAACAGACTTGGCTGCAACTCTTGCCCCGTTTTCTGCCTCATGAAACTTATCACCCGTTCTCAGTTCTCTACCTATCTGTAGCCCTATGTAACAGATTACATATCTGGGATCCTGATCCGGTATCAAATACCCAGGACGCAGAGGATACTGAGAAACAGTTCTGTATAAAGAACACACCCGAAGATGATGCATCAGCATGCACTCTCTTCGTTTGGGTGGTACGGGAATTCTGGTATTCCCCAATTCCCTGCTCTGTCTTATAACAATTATAAGTTGGAGCGGGACCAACTTTCCCCAGCTCAGTATAACAAGCGGGTTCGGTCAATAATCCGTATTATTATCTTGATTAAGGCGTGATATGGTCGCTACCTGGAGAGAGAGAGAAGAAAACACTCAGCGTGCGCTCTTGCAAGAATAGATTGGTTATTATTTTATCTAATCAGAATTGCTCCCACTGCTTTTTATCAAATCTTCCTTCAAACCCTAAAAGGAAAGACTAGCCGGGATTAATTACACACTACAAGTTCGCCAATCTTTCAGCCAGGCCAGTGTCGGTACTTTGAGGGAGGTCCCCCGTGCTTTCGCAAGAACCTAATTAATGTAAACCTCGTTTTCCCAGAGGCGTAACCTCGTTAACACCTTTCTAGACACCTACTTGATCGGCTAATTGTAATGTATAAAACTCTCCCAGGAGCAACTCTTACTCGCAGAGGGTATCGGGATCCAACTATCTCATAGAAGGTATGCAATCTCATTGCAAATTTCAACACTTGAAATTCCCGATAATTTTGCCCCTAGCGTCCTATGACCTTGACGCAGGCCAACAAACCATAGTCCGCTAGTCAAGTTCAACCCGTCATTTCCTGATTTAATTAAACCCACCCGCACGACCCTTGACGCAGGCCAACAAAGTCGCACGACTACCCTAATCCAATCTGCATCATATGCATAAGCAGATAAATACCAGTTAGCTACCGCACACTACGCCTTGACGCAGGCCAACAAACGTAGCACAAATACTAACTACTACTTATCTGAAATGACGGAGGGCTACGACAGGTTTTTCTGAAAACCTATTGCGTAATGAACTTGATATCGTTGTAGAATCAAATGATTTTGAAATGGAGTGTCTTTGAGGCTTTTCTAGTTTTGCTAAAGGAGTCACTCCCGGTGAAGGGATCGTCGGTCCTTTCCTCGTCGAATGAGGTGCAGGATATATCATATATATCACTGTGCAAAGCAAAAACACTTAAAAGCAATCAAAAGACAAACCGAGTGTGTAGCATCAGCCAGTTATTGCTAAAGGAGTCACTCCCGGTGAAGGGATCTCGGTCCTTTCCTCATCGAATAAGGTGCAGGATATATCACATATACCGCTGTGCAAAGCAAGAACTGTAGCTACCTGTTTTATTTTGAAATTCGATTCTACAACATCTTAGGTTTCTTTTATTTCATTAATCACATTAATGAAGTCCCATCATTTAAGTACCTAAACATCACAGATAAATACGACGTACACTTATGCCATCCGCATTCGCCTCGATGTCCCCTCGTGCACCGTTAGGTTAGGTAACTAACGGCAGAGCACGGCAGGGCTAGCGCGGGTGTAAAACATAAGTAATATCTATATAATATATCATATATACTATATAAAGTATCTATCACAGAACATCATATGATCACATCATAGATATCGCAGCAGAAGAATCATATGAAATATTGGATATACTAGGACGTCCGTATTTTCAATACGAGCCAGTATAAAACACGGATTCCACGGTCGCGATGAATAGCCAAACCTACACCCCTAGACCCCTACGAGAGCGGCAAGCAACCCTACCAATTCTGGAGTTAGGAGACCCGGACTCGACTCCTCGAGTTGGTCTCCCACTGGACCCCAGAACCCGGTTACTTGTGCTCCCCTTCTTGGGTCTATCCTAGTGCGGAAAAGTAAATAATATACAAACGGTGACATCTTCCGCAACCTGGAAGTGCCCCAATAAAAGAATATTACATACAAGTTTTTACATGAATGAAAATGAAAAACACTCATCTCACATAAAAACCCCCGGCTATTCAAACACGACGATCCAATATAACATATCCAGCAACACATAACATCACATGTCATCAACGTAAGTAAATATGCGAATCCCAATTGTCGTTGACATATAGCAACGAAACCGGCGATATCATATATTACACTTACGGTCACAGAAAAGAAAGTGTAAAACTACAACAGTTGGAATCCGCAATCTGCATAGACATCGCATGCCTAATCAAATGAATACCTTAGACATCGCATGCCTAACCATTATAAACCCTGCATTTTAGTCTCATCATCGAAAACTCTTTTCAATATCAAATCGGGCAATTCAACAAGATTCCCGACATCCTGATCGAATGCTCGTCGCAAACTTTAGTAGACGGTCGCACCCCCGAAACCGTCGACGAAGTGCACCAAGGCGGAACACCGCTACCGGGAGCACCCGAACGGATGCTTTCGGCGACGGGGTTCTCCTACAGTCACTTGGTCGAGGCTATGGGGTGAGGCTGTCTATTAAGTTTACCCGGCGAGTATCCGCGTACGCTACGTGATTGCGACGGACTTTTGATCACATCAAAATTCCGTGGCAACCGATCAAGTGAGACTAAACTACTATGTTTATAACATTCATTCAGTTATCTCATAACTTTTGTGAATTCCAATTACTGTATCACATTCCAGATAATTAGAAAATGTTAAACTTTCCGATCGAACATTCAAACACCCAAGTTTTCCCGATACTGATCAACACATGAAACAAGTCTAAAAACATTCAGTTCGTGCCTCAGTACCAACGGTCCAGCCGTAGAAGGGTCAAGCCAACGCCTCACATATGGCACGCCGTACTGCCCCAAACCCGAAGGTTCAAAGGGCAGTTCAAGACGGTCACATAATCGAGTTAAGGTTTGTTGTCTTCTAGAGGGACCATCGCGTTACTTGCATTACTCAGAACGTCTTTAAACCACGGAAAAATCCAACATTTGGAAATTTCCCGACAGGGGAAAAATTGGGTATTTATATCCGGCCGAACTTTTTAACATATTCTAAAATACCCGGAAAGCCACACAGACAAAATTTGATAATCCGATCGAACATTCGAATCCCCAAAACAACTCAGAAAATTCAACTCTTGAAAAAATATTAAAAATTCCCAGGAAAACCAGCACTGCATATTATGAATTACTGTGCAAAATTTGATGCCACAAAAGACAAAACGGCCGCGGATCCGCCGCACAAGCCATGCTCGTGCCGCGGATCCGCGGCGCATTGATGGAATTAGGCACACGAATTTTACAGTATTCCTTAGAATTTCCTGCTGATTTTTCTGCATATTTTTAATATGGAAAAATCCCAGATTTTAGAAAAAGTCCAGAGAGCATGTAAAACTTAGGGTTTCGGGTTCGATCGGGTTTCAAACACCGTCTAGACTTCGCCTAAGGCTCTAGCTAGGCTCTGATACCACTGTAGGGTTCCTAGGCACTCCCAAGAGGTCTCACAAGGCATCAACCATGCCAATTTCAAAAATTACGGTGCCGAGAAACCTTAGACTACGGATCGTTAACTAGATATTTAGGCGAAACAAGAACTAGTAAACTATTTTACTAAGAGAACGGAAATACAACCTTTGTAGATCCGGTCCTCCACCTCCACGGCTCCGTGATGAAGTCTTCTCCGCTGTCCAAATGAAATCCTAGGCTCAAGCGTCGGCTTCATCGGAGAAATGGGCGGGCAAGGTCGTCGGCTTCGTGCCGAAGATGATCTACGTCGAGGCATCGCAGGATCAAGCTCCCACTTCACCAAGTCATGAAACTTGTGAAGAAAACACACTCTACTACTTGGCAAGAGGTAGAGGATGAAGAAATAGGAAGTGGGTTCACTTTAGAATTGGATTTCTCACTCATTTGCTCAAGTTGCCATTGTTGAAGCAAGCTTTCTTCAAGTGAAGAAGAAGAAGAAGATGAAGATCATATTATGATAAGTTATTAAAAAAGGATATAAAAAGAATACTTATCATAATAATAACCATGGTCAAGTGTAGAGACTAAACTAAGGTTAAGTGAATGGTTAGGTTAGGTATGAAGACAAAAATGGTGACTAAGTCAAAGCTTCATGAAGCTTCAACATATATCCAAATAAAGCCACCATTTTTCTTTTCTTTTTCCAAAAAGAAAATAAATAAATAAATGAATAAATAGATATGAAAAACAAAACCCTAACCATTTAAATAACCATGGTTTAATCTTTACACAAACTCAAGAAAGCATGTATCATCAAACATGATACAATCAAGTGCACAAAAGTATATCACATATACAACTTGTGAACTTCAAGTGAGAAAAACCATTTAAAAGTGAACCGATACTAGTTAATGCAAAGTAATATATCAAATATATAATTATACATTAAATCATTAAATCAACACTTGATTTAACGATCCGGTCATATCGCATATAACCGACTAGTATCCAATGTATCGGCTTATCGAATCAACCCTCGATTCGATAACTAGGTTATATCGCATATAACCATTCGATACATTCATCGCGAGAATAGAATACGGTATCACATACACGCATTATTCTCGGTCCCGCACATATCTCATATGCGCTCCTATTTCGTTTTGCTTGAGCCAGGAAACCTCTGTGTAGGACTCTAAAGACTCGTCAATACGCCGGCAGCAGATGATGATCATATCAAACACCCATAAGCCGCAAGCGGTCTGCTAAACGTAACGGCCACCCGGGTATTGAGCGATCAGAAGATCGACGAGCAAGCCCGCTCACACTCCTGTGAATCCAACCAGTAACACTTACCGTACAGTCCGGTCTCGTCGTCTGATATGTCGCATATCTCGCCTAGGGGTGGTAAACGTCAGACCCCAATAGCTCAATAAGTCGTGTCGATATGAGGTCTATAACAATTCGAGAAACTACTGGTAACACTTACCAGTAAATCTCAGCAACCCTGGCCAGGGATTTCCTGTTATAGCCAATCGAACACAGCGCAACATCAACCCCCTATACCGGGAGAGACGAATCCCCTCCTATCGCTCATTGCCTCTATGTGACTCGGGACTGTACCCAAAAACCACCGTTTTGCACGCCCTCTTGGACGTGGTAAGGTGGAAATCAAAGCACAGTGGGAACCACACAAGACTCTATGACGATCTCGGGTCAACAGACTACTCTGTACCAGTGTCACCAGAGAACTGCCATCTGACGTAAGGTATAATACCATCTGGGAGTTCTCGGCGAGTCCGTCCAGTGTACCCAGTCTCCACTGAGCACCCGTATATCATCTCCGATGTCAAACACCAATGGATATAGGATCATCCATCGCCCATATGTATCGGTCGAGAAGGTATACGCTAGTCTACTCTGGTATATCGATGCCCCGTCTCGATATACCCACGACTAAGGACTTTGAAGGATGTACTTATGGACTACCATGTCCCCACTAGTATGATCCGCATCATAGTCCAGGTAGGCAAGTACACATCCTAAGGGCTTTACCAACATGTAACAGAGAGACAATCAGTGTACACGTTAAGGTAAAGATCAACCAGATAGCATACTATCATGTCGAGTAAGAAAGTCCTCCCTATATATGTCCCAGCATCCACTACAATATACATCCTATGTACAGTAATGGCCTCTAGGGCATACATATAACTAACAATTCCAATCTCCATCAATTGGAGCCGTCTGTGGAAACGAAAAGCTTTTCCACCCAAAAAGTTGATCTTCCGCCTTTAATTCAATGGCCGGTGATAATCGCAACGATCCCAGCATGAGTCGCCCCATCCTCCACAACGAAAGCGGGGTCGGTTCTACTCCATTCCCCAACATCGTCGATGCTTATCTGCACGGATCGACAGGCTCACGGTGATAGTGGACGCACTCGCTCACGTTCAAACGGCCGGCCATGCCTGCCAAACTGCTGCCCCTACTCCCCGGAACAACGGCGTGCATGGGGCGACGTTCAGGCATTCAACCTCTCTCACGCTCATCTCGATGTCCCCGAATACCGTCGTGCCGATTCCGGCAGTTACGACCCCCATACGAAGAATGATTCCATGACTCGTTAGGTACCAGAAAGCTCGACACCGAGATCTCGGGAGAGACCGGGCTATCGCTTCAACGCCCGCCGCGCTCTCTCGCCCCCTGAAGAGACATCGGTTAGGTTGCATGATTCCAGGAAAGACTGACGTCACCACACTCATCGAGACCGCGCACATGGCGAACGTCGGGACCAGACACGAAGGGTCCACCCCGAGGATTTGAGGATCGTGATAAAGGGGAGCCGAAACTGCTCCATCGCGCAAGCCCGAAGCAGAGATAGCAGGCACTCCGACTATGAAGAATCCTCGGACTACTAACAGCGAATCGATATCCTCGAGAAGAAAATTGAGGACATGCGGCTCGCCACCCGTTCGGCCGGAAGAGTGGCAAAGTACTCCATAGATTCGCTCACGAGGCCCTTCACGGAGCAATTACTAGGTGAGCGGGTCTTGTCTCGGAACAAACTGCCCAAGGTGGCCCTCTTCGACGGGAAGTCTGACCCAAAAGACTGTTGGATATGTATGCCCCAGAGGCCTGTATTATATAGAATGCTAGGGATATGTATGTACATGACAATCTTGCTCAGTTGTATATAGTATATTATTTGAGTTGTCTGTATCCTGATATATGTATGTACACGGCGATCATACTTATGGGAGCTGGGTAGTCCATAAGCACATCATTAAAGGTCCCAAGTCGCAGGAGTATCGAGATCGGGCATCGATACTCCAGAGTAGACTTGTGTATACGTTTCTAGACCCCGACGAGGGACGGTGGTTGGTCCCTGTCACGACCTAAAAATATAGCTCGTGACTGGCACTCGAATCATATGAAGTTTATAAGACCCCATCTAATTCAAGTAAGCCGAAACCCAGAAATCTAAATCTTTTTAAAGAATTAAAGAGGTGAAGTTTTGAAATAAATGTATAATGAAATCAAATGCTTTCTTAAATGCATAGAAAAGAGAACATGAAATATGCAAGTTTATTTTACTAATTGAAAAACATGTTTCGTCTTTTAAAAA
The DNA here is from genome assembly GCA_030015575.1 of Agapanthus africanus. Classification (NCBI taxonomy): domain Eukaryota; kingdom Viridiplantae; phylum Streptophyta; class Magnoliopsida; order Asparagales; family Amaryllidaceae; genus Agapanthus; species Agapanthus africanus. The sequence goes on from CM057339.1 coordinate 865,064,012, forward strand.
TTTGGGTAGCACCTCCTTTGTATATTTTGATCCAAAACCACGAATTACCAAAGATAATATAAAAGACATCCCCAAATGGGAGCTAGCTCTTCGCCAAACGGAGGATTCACAACCATGCAAGTAATAAAACAAGCATACGACGCCCAACGACGAAGATCAACACAAAAGATAATGAATAAAGCAAGATATCAACCCAAAAAGCGAACATAAAACCCATCGCTCAAATCTCGCAACTACAAGTCTCACTAAGTCTTACTATTTATACAAATACTAGTTTTGGTTGATGGAGTTGACTAGATACAATATGAATAATAAATACAAAAGTGGTACGATCCAACATGTACCACCTACCAAAGCAAGTCACCCGAAAGCAAGCCGTGTGCCAACGATGCCGCTACCGATCCATGCTGTCAACCTGCAAGAACTGTGGCACAACGTGGGTGAGTTACCAACTCGTGAGTAGAAAACATCATCAGGTAGAAATCGAATAAACAACGATTCCTATGTCAACTATATCATGAAGGTAATACCATGATATCTAGGGTGACCGTATGTGTATATGTGCCAACAATAATAATCAATGCATGTATGCATGTAGATAATATCCAACAATATAATAAATGCATGTATGCATGTGGATCTCGTCCACTCGAAACATCATAAAAACATATGCATGTAAATATATGAGGATATCAAAGAGTGTGTGTCCATCAATGACATATCAAATCATGGAACTTGAGTGTCCAACACCGACACTCGAAAATATCATGAAACCCGTGTCTAAAATCGATACGTAAATCCTCATATCTCAGGCGCCGCATCCTCAGATCGGCCCTCATATCCATCTCACTACTCCGGTCGGTATCCTCCGGATAACCGCCGAGTCCAAATACTATCATCGGTAGGTAGTGCTCCCCTGCCAGGCTCAACGCCATCATCTGCGACCATCTTGCCCCGGGGTATCGCACCGGGTCCACCATGCACCCGCAGACGGTTCCTCCTCCTCGAATCGGGTGTATGATATCACTCAAGAGCCGAGAAAACTCATGGTGGACTATACAAATATCATATCAAGAGAAACCGGGTTTTTAAAACAATACATACTTTCTTTTGAAATAACCACGGTCCTCAAATTCAGAAATCTCATGAAAACAGCATATCTTAATGCGTATAATCATAAAGCATGATGTATGCGACATATAACAGGAATATAAGCATATCCGTATAATGCAACATGAAATAGTAATATGCACATATTAAGGAAAAACCGCTCTTTTAAATGAATCCAGTTTTAAAATGTATCATGCGGTTCCCCATTTCCCCAAAGTCGAATGCAACATCGTATAAATGTGTATATTTAACTATAGCAAGTAAATTATGCAAAGAGTCATATCATGATACAGTAATTCTACTGTGTAGTGACATGGCAATTATCGATGATGAAGTGTGTGAGCCGGCCAATCTGTGTAAGTGTGACATACGCATCATCGATAATGGTGTATATGTACTAGCACAGGTATATGAAATGCAATGAAAATGAAATGAACATAGCATAAAGTAAATCGTTAGCTAAAAGTTATAAGGTATGCGTATCTAACATGACCGAGTCGGTGAATCTATTAATCGGCATCCTCTAGTCAAGGGCATATGTCCATCATCAAGTACAACTCATCACGTACGGTATCCATTGTACGACGGCATTAAACAATTAGGGATTCTATCAACCTATATGACAATGAGGGTACGGACCTAACGCCACGTACGGCCTATCATTGAAGATTCACAATATTATATATATATTTGTATATCTATATCCCAGGTCACATCCATAACGATCTCATATCAGGGGACCAGCAAAAGTATCAATCATCTCAATCGACTCGCATCCGTATACCGACATATCAAACAAGTCATCATATCACATTGTATATTCTTTCCATCGTATAAGTATCTCACATCAAGTCATTTTATCAGTCTAAAGTCGTATATTATCAACCTCATATCATGCCACTATGATCTCCTATTAGTTCTCTTTACAACTACTTATCTATATCTATAGTAATTCACATTCTTAAACATCAATTCGAGACATCTCCTATCATATCAAGTCATCTAAACCCTAAGCTATAACTTTAAGTCATGATATATCTTATCTCCCACTAATTTTTTAACCCTATCCCTAAGTTTCTAACATAGTTTCTCTATCCATACCCTATAGTTTTCTAATCTAGGTTTTCTTAACCGTATTCTATATATCGGTTTCCATCAAAACTTGCGGGGGTGCTATACGCCATCCACCCGACTTCCCCCGTAGATATAGATCTACTCATTTTGATCCTTGCTTGCCGAAGTCGATGACACCATGCTCCGTCGTCTCGGAATCCACGCGAAGGTACCTACAATAAATATATAGTCGCAATGCTATGAAAATCAATACGGCACACGGTGCGCTCATAGGTTAGAACCTATAGCCTACGCGTGCAAAACAACCAAACAAATCCTTGTTGTTGACGTGCAAACGCCCAACAACCAAATACAATATCAATATCAAAACCTAAGTTCATAAGTCGCAAATACCAAATGCAGCAATGAAGGAAATCACTCCCAGATTTCACCCTAGGCCAAACTAGAGAATTTTGCATATAGGGTTGCTCTAAATATCACCTAAGGGACTCACCAACAAAAAATCATTGAATTCCCCCAAAATGTGGCCGCAATTTGCGGCCACAATGAATAAATTTACGGCCAGATAATGAGGGTAAAGGCTCAGGTTTCAGGAAGTGATTCATGGTTGCCTGCACGTCTCACTGTCAAGGGAACTTATTTTGTAATGGTCTCAGGTCATCCCAGATTCCCATATACCATCACAATCTATCACAAATCCGACGTCGGGAAATCCTAAGTCCGTGTCTTGGGTTCTATTCTCTGTTCTAGGTCAGTAAAAACACCACTAGGGTCTTATAGATACCCACTACAGATCATGATCCCACACAAACACTCAAACTCTTCTCTTAGATTTTCCAAACATCACAAATCTAGCAAGTTTAACTCTAAACTAAGCTAGGATGCTAGGAAACTCAAAACTAAACTAAGTGAAATGAATTATACCTCATGGATGCAACTCAAGAAAAATCCCAGCTCTCCAAAGTCTTCAAAATCCAACTTTGCTTGGTCCAATGTATTGAGGATGAGATAGGGATAAATTTTAATAAAGGGAGTATAGGGTTTGGATGAAGAATTTGAGATGATTTCTTGGGGTGAAGGTGGAGGGAAGCTTGGGGATGAAGGAGGTGAAGAAAATAATGGCATGGAGATATGGTGGCTGTCCTCTCTCTCTCACTCTCTTATTCTCACCCTCTCTCACAATTATTTACCCTTTTACCTTTTTTCATTTTCTTTTCTTTTTATTTTTAAAATTAAATCACATAATATTCCAAAAACAACACAAGAACACAACATGTAACCAAAATGAAACATGACATGGTGCACTAGCCATGGAAAACTGTAGAAACACGGATTTGGCCTAATCGCGATTAGCAGTGCACTAATCGGGTTTTATCCAAACTGCATATGGTAAATTTTAAAAATGCCAAATCCGATATATATATTTTTAAATGAGTAAATAATTTTAATCTCCAAATATTTAACAATTATTGGTATATATTTATACCATTTTACGAAAACCCCAATTTCGCAAATCGGGTAATTTTCGCGAAATATATTATTTTAATATTAAATTCCAAAAATAATATTTTATATTTTCTGAAATGTTACAGTCCCACAACCATTGGTGTGATCACCTAAGATTGTATACAGGTGCTCACTGGGGTGAGTACACTGGACGGACTCGCCGAGAACCTCTAGATGTTATTATACCTATCGTCAGATAGCGGTTCTCAGATGACATGAGTCCAGGTTATTCTTAGGACCTGAGGTCATCATTTGTCTCATGTGAATTCCCACTGTGCTTTGATCACTACCCTATCATGGCTCTACTGAGTCGTGCAAACAGGTTTTGGTTGGGTACGGTGCTGAGCCACATAGAGGCAATAAGTGACTGTCAGGGATTCGTCTCTCCCGGTATTGGGAGTCGATATCACACTGTATCCGGTTGGCTAGAACCATAAAACCTTGGCCATGGCAGTTGAGAACTACTGATGGTTAGATCAATAGTTTCTCGGATTGGTCTTGAGCCAAATCTGTTAGGAATATGTATGTCCTAGAGGCCATTATTGTATATTATAGTAGATGCTTGAACATATATATAAAGGACTTTCTTGCTCGACATGATAGTATGCTATCCGGTTGCTCTTTATCTTAACATGTTCACTTGATTGAGTTTACTGTCTTTTTGATACATGTTGATAAAACCCTTATGATGTTAGCTTGACCACCATGACTATGATGCGGATCATACTAGTGGGGCATGTGTAGTCTACAAGCACATCCTTAACAGTTCCTAGTCGAGGGAGTATCGAGACAGGGCATCGATATTTCAGAGTAGATTAGTGTATACGTTTCTTGACACGGTATTGGGACGATGGATAATCCCATATCTATTGGTGTTTGACATCAAAGATTGTATACATGTGCTTATTAGAGACTAAATACACTGAACGGACTCGCCGAGAACTCATAAATGGTATTATACCTATCGTAAAATAGCAGTTCTCCGGTGACACTTATACAGATTAGTCTGTAAACCCGAGATCGTTATAGTGACTTGTGTGCTTCCCACTGTGCTTTGATTTCCACCTTATCATTGCTTTACTGAGTCATGCGAACAGGTGGATTTTAGGCACAATCCCGAGACACATGGAGGCAGTGAGCGATAGGAGGGGTTTCGCCTCTTCCGGTATTGGGAGTTGATATTGTGCTATGCGCGATTAGCTATAACCGCAAGTCCCTGGCCAGGGCTGATGAGATTTACTAATAAGTGTTATCAGTAGTTTCTCGATTGGTTATAGGCCACACATCGGCATAACTTATCGAGTTATTGGGGTCTGGCGATTCCACACCCAGACTCGATATGCGACATATCAGACGAAAAGACCGGAATGTACGGTAAGTGCTGCTTATTGGCTCTACGGGAGTTTGAACAAGTTTTCTTGTTGATCTTCTATTCGTTCAATACCTGGGTAGCCGTTACATCCAGCTAGTACCGCTGACGGCTTGTGGGTATCTGATATGATCATTACCTGCTGCTAGTGTATTGACGAGTCTTAAGAGACTCACATAGGGGTTTTCAAGTTCAAGTGAAACGAAATAGAGAACATATGGAGATATGTGCGGGAGCTTGATTAACTATGAGTATATAATACCGTATTTTAATTTAGCGTTTTTTGAAATTAGTCGGGTTATATATGATATGACCGGATTATTAAATCAAATGTTGATTTAATAATTGAATAATTACTCATTATAAATCCTTACTTTATATATATATATATATATATATATATATATATATATATATATATATATATAAGTATTATGGTTGATGATACATAGAACAAGGCAATGCAAGAATCAAATTGGAGATAAAATGAAAGTTTTGATAAATATAAAATGAATAAGAAAAATATCTAAAAATGAGTCATGGCTTCTATTAGGTTCTAAAAAGATCTAGCAACCATGACTCACTCTCTTGATTTGTTTTTATTCACCTATACTTATCTATTAAACATTCATCTTATCTCCAAGGTTCATTTTATTTTTGCCAAGGTTCATCTTCTTCATTCCTCTCTCTAGATATTATCTAGGTTGGAAAAAGAAAAGAAAAAGAAAGAATTTTTAGTGAGAAAAATCTCACTTCATCAGCCTATACTAGATTAGCAAATTAGTGTAGGTGGTTATATTCACTTCTTCATAGATAAGTGAAGGAAAGAGTTTGAGTGTGAGAAGTTTCATGGTTGATCATCATAGACGACGAAGATCTCAAGCAACCCCGTTCCACTTTCAAGCTGAGTCGTAGAGGAGCTCAAGGATTTCTACACGGAGCAATTGAAGTGTTCGATCGATCTACAAAGGTTGTAGTTCAGTTTCACTTAGTATAAAACCCTAGTTGCTTTATTTGAAACCCTAATCTCTAGTTCAATTCGTGACTAGTATACTTAGCTCTCTAGATTTCTAAAAATTGCTTAAATGCTTTTGTTAAAACCTTACTAGAGGTGCTAAGACATACTAACATGGTATCATAGACAAACTAGAGGCTTAGGAGTTGATTAGACAAAGTTAAAGTGTTCGATTGACGTTTTAATTACGAATTTTGAGTATCTATTATCAAGCCTGTTACCATTTCTAGGTTCAAATATCAGTTGTTGTAGGTTACAGCCTATTATTCAAAAAAGAAAAAAATAACGAGTGTATTTACTAGTTTATCACTATCTAAGTTTCATTTGGTCAGGCTATTTGTTTTCTCATTGCCTTGTGTACAGGATCTGTATTGGATCACCTTTGCAATCTGTGGAATACACCTTGAGCTATTACCAGGGTTGTTTAATACACACATAAACAACAAGATTAACCTCTTCATCGACTATCCCCTTTACCTGTTGTAGATCTGGTCTTGTTGGGCAGACCTGATCTGAGAGTTTGACAATTATCTCCACTTTATATTTATTCTGGCTGTTGTGACTTGTGAGTATCTATTATTCTGGCTATTTTCATATAAACTTATTATTATATTTACTAATCATGCAGCGGAAGTGTGACCTCAAGCATCCTCCAGGTGATGAGATATACCGCAGCAGGACCTTATCTATACCTTTTCACTCTCTCTGGGAATGGAGAGTCTGCTTTGGCAGTATTTTTTTGAGTTATGAGGCTGGCCCTATGTAGAACTCACCCCCTACTTAATTAATATAAATACAGTCCGTCTCCTCTCCCCTTGTGCTGTTGCATGCCTTGAACTTGTGACCTCCTCTTCATAATTCTCATTCCATATCCAACTTGGTCGATCCCATGAGATTCAGTTGATAGTACCCCGCTCCCCTCCAACCCCCTGTCCCAAAAAAGCAACTTTTACAAGCAAGCTAGTAGAACATCTTTAAAAAAAGAATAAAGAAAAGAAAAGAGAACCTAGTTTCAAGTACATCCGTTATCCGCAGAGATTCTAATAGCGTGCTCAAACGTGAGAAAAAAGTTGTAACGAAAATTGTTAATTGAAATAGGATGGTAAAGAAGATGTCTAAGGCAGTTTGTCTCTAATATAATAGCTAAATACTAACGGAATACCCGATTAGTGAAATTATAGATCAGACTAAAAGAATATTAGTCACTTCGAATATAGTTACCAATTTTATAGAGATCTTGAAGAGTATTATAAAGACCTTGAATGGTTTGTACGTGCCGGGGTAATTTTTGTCAGGATGCACTTTGAAGAGTATTATGGGAGCCGTATGTGCATAAAAGAATATGGCAGGCAGGCAGAACGCTTTCTATAAGTTCATGTAAGTGTCCATTTGTGAAATTAATACTTGAAAGTACCCATGCAAGTCAGTATTTTGGTAAGGGGGCTATTCCATGACTGAAGTCTTTGGGAGTCTGATTTCAGCTTGGAGGAGGCATTTCTCACCTTTTCTATAGTAGGGAGCTACTTCCTGTCCCCAATCTTATTGTCTAGGTCGTTTTACCATGGTAGTAACAAGTGAAATGCAGTACTATTGCATTATTTAAAAATAATTCTACTCCTTTTTCCAGTTTGATTTTCTTAAACTTTAAATCTTATCTGGAGCATGTCATCAGAGTTTCTCTGGCGTAGCAATCTTTAACAGGTTGACGGAAAGAAGAACAAGGTTTATGTGCAAAAGCTCCGTTATTTGGCTAAACTTTTTCTTGATCACAAGACACTTTATTACGACGTTGGTTTATTTTTGTTCTACATTCTTTGTGAACACGATGACCGCGGGTGTCACATGGTTGGGTATTTCTCTAAGGTAATGATTTCAATTTTGTATCTTTATTGTTTGTTATATATGTGCAATGTGCTTGAAATATGACTTCTCCATGAACTTGATTGTCATGAGTGGAACAAATATAAAACAAAACTAAGAGGTGTATGCGCAAGATTTATTTTTTGTCATACAGATTTATCAGGTTATTGTAGGCCAGTGACTTAAATAAATCCGTAAGAGGGATGTATCCTTTAGCGCCGCCAGTTTTAGATGATATGAAACCGTCAAGAACCACTTCGCCCAAAACACAAGCTATTGTCTTGTGGATTAACAATGTATATAAAATAAATAAAGCCAAAACTACTCTTAACATAAATAATTTTATTAATAGCCTTTTCTTTATTTAATGCAGTCCTCCTGAAATTCTGCCTATTTCTGCTTCTACTCACTTGCTGGAATTTCTTCGCCAAGTCCAAAATAAATCTTCAGATGCCGAATGCATTACGTGCAGAAACTTATACTTTGTGAGTTTGAAGACGGGCTCCGTGTCTATACTCACCGCTACAACATCTTTGGTTAATTCTCCTCTTTTCTGACCCTTGAACTTGATGGGTCCCTGCATGTCAAGTTGGGTTCGTGCCTATATTTTGTCAACCTTCCTAAATGGTTTAGCCCAATATAACTTTAGAGCGAGCCTTGAATTTTTCTGATACACATGTTTTGACCTTTCTTAGTTTGTGTTTTCCTACACATGTGCACTAGTTTGTAGATATACACTTTTTTTTTTTTTGAGACGTTACTCACCTCAGAATCATCTCTCTGCATCCTTGCTTAACATCAAATTTCATGTGCATCTCTTTTCCTTGCTCAGACTCCAAGATGACAGTTAGACTCATGTTATGTGCCATTCATGGGATGCCTTATTATGCATAACCTTTTCCATCTTTGACTAATATCTTACTCTTCCACGGTTCGTGCAATTTAAATTTCTCCTGCCATGGTTAGTTTCCATCAATTAGATGTAAAAGGTGATGGTTTGACCAAGAGATATAACAAGTCAGTTGGTCTCAGACACAAGTCATTGGATGTTAGAGGAGAACAAGGTATGAATTAACCAGAATGCTAAATCAGAAAAATATTTGAAAAAACAAAATCAACCCATGTAATTTTTGTGGGTTATAAATTCTTGTTCCCATTTTCTGCGTTAGAATGATTGTCAGGTCATCTTGTTGTGTCTGATTCTAATTCGTCTTGATTTGTTTTAAAATGCAGGAAAGACATTCAGAGTTGTCTTATAATTTGGCCTGCATTCTCACTCTTCCTCCATATCAAAGAAAAGGATACGGGAAGTTTTTAATCGTGTTTTGTAAATCTTTACAATATACTTACTTGAGGTGGCCACTTATACTAGGATGTCTATTATATGAATAATTACCAAATTATTGGTAGTGTCTTGGCTCCTGATAGTTAAGTCTTTATGTTTTCTGTCTGTGGAAATATGCATGTTTCTTCTAATATATACTTGATTATTATTTATCTAATTTTAAAGCTATGGACTTTCAATTTTTTTAAAAAGATCTTTCCCATGTATTACCACGTGTTAGTGTTGTGAATATCTGGAATATGCATTACACTATCAAGAGGAAACATTTATTGACACAATTGCATGTTCTAGCCATGATCATACGGTTTTATGTTATATTTCTCTTTTATGTGATTTTTAATATGAAAGTAACTTATTTCTAGCCATGGACAGCTTATGAACTCTGAAAGAAAGAAGGTAAAGTTGGGACACCGGAGCGGCCGCTTTTTGACCTTGGACTGCTGATCAATAGAGGATACTGGACAAGGGTTCCACTAGATATATTAAAGAAAGATAAGACTCGTGTCTTAATGTGTGACCCATTTTATATTTTATATTGATGGGCTTTTACACATGTGCGTTTAATGATAAGTAAGCTCTAACAATAAGACTCGGGGCTTGTTGAGGAGTGACGCATTTTATATTTTATACCCATATGTTTCTTTTCTTGTTTCTAATGTGAGACTATCTTTAAAGCCCCATCTTTTTTACTTTCACCAATCTCAATGTATGAATTCACATTGTTCTTTATAACAGATCTCATCACTACCTTGCTGCCTAGACTTTTCCTCGCTGGTGGATTTTGGAGGTTTTCTCCTTGGTTTCATGAGGTAAAATTGCTCGATCACCAATTTAGTGTGTGCACACCAGTTGAGTCCGAAGGTTTCTGGTAGGGCTTCAGTAGCTGATATTTGTCATTGTCCATCCACTAGAACAACCTCAAGGCAAATTAGTATAACTATTCAAGGTATTTTGGTCTAGAGTAAGATATTGCTTGGTAGGATGAATAATATACTTCTGGAGTTTCTAGAACTGCTATTTCTTGTCCAGTTGGCAGAGAGAAGACCTTCTTGATTACTTTAAGATAAGAGAATCACTAAAGCTTAATGGCGTGATCAGATGTTTCTCGCTTGAAAAAAGGAAAATGCTTTGTCTCTCTTTTTATCTCCTTAAATCTGAATTCAGTGGATTATAGACTTCGTAGACCTGCTCTGGTAACTGGGATAAAAAATAATTTCAATAATGGAAAGCATTTTTAGAGGGTTTGAAAGATCGCTTCTTATACCTTTGGCCGGCAAGTGATTTCCAACCTGGTATACAAATGACCGAAGTTAAGGAAGTTAAGGAAGTTTAGGTATTTAATAATTTAATATAGGCCTTTTCCATATTCAAACACAACTAAAATGATTAACTTGTGTTTTTACAAAATTTGAATTGTTTGATAGCCGCAAATGATTTCTTAGTTAGAGAGTCATGATTCCTGAAAAGAATAGAGATGAGAGAGAGTGTTCAGGGAATGTAAAATGGATAGATTGGCTTAAGCCTAATCCTTCTTTTATATAGACAAAGCCCTTTCGCTATTACACCTCCTTTAAGCATCTAATTGCAAATAAACCCGTGTACACTACGGTTATTCTAACACTCCTCTTCAAGCTGGAGCATACATATCAAACATCCCAGCTTGTTACAAATAAACTGCACTCTATTCCTTCCTAAGGACTTTGTGAATAAATCTACTAACTGATGAGCAGATTGAATATAATAAGTATCGATGATCCCATTTTTAACCTTCTCCTTCACGAAGTAGCAATCCACCTCAATATGCTTCGCTCGCTCATGGAACGCAGGAGTAGAGGCAATATAGATTGCAGTCTTATTATCACAATATAGCCGCATAAAGGAACTGGGCTTAAAGCCAAGCTCTCCCAACAGAAAGCGAATCCATACAAGCTCACAAGTGGTATTCGCCATGGCCCGGTACTTTGACTCGGCGCTGGGGCGGGACACTACACCAAGTTATCTCTTACAAACACACAATATCCTGTAGTAGATCTGCAATCGGATGGAGACCCGGCCCAATCTGCATTAGTGAAGCCTGCTACTCGAGAATGTCCATGATCCGAGTACAGTAGACCCTTCCCTGGAGCATTCTTCAAATAGCGAAGTATTCGAATCACCACATCCCAATGAGCCACTCAAGGATTGACCATGAATTGGATCACAATGCTAACTGGGTATAAGATATCAGGTCGAGTGACGGTAAGCTAATTCAACGTACTGACCAACCATTGGTATCTTCCGAGATCTTCAACCGAGTCACCTTGTCCCGGAAGTATTTTAGTATTAGGATCCATTGCCGCCTTTATGGGTTTGCACCTTAACATCCCCGCTTCACTTAGCATATCAAGCACATACTTCCGCTGTAAGACGTAGATGTCATCTTTCGACCGAGCAATTTCGATACCCAAAAAGTATTTAAGACTCCTAAGGTCCTTAGTCTGAAACTTTATTTGAAGGTGGTGCTTAAGCTGTGCAATACCATCCGCATCATCGCCGGTAATCACTATGTCATCGACATATACTACAAAAAGAATGCGAAGGCCATTGGTACTATTACGGTAGAACACCGAATGGTCATGTGCACACCGTCCGAGGCCAAACGAAATAACCACCTCAGTAAATTTCTTAAACCACGCTTGAGGATACTGTTTCAAGTCATACAATGACTTCTTCAATCGGCAAACTAGACCAGACTCTCCCTGAAGCAACAAAACCAGATGGTTACTCTATATAGACCTCCTCGACCAAAGATCCATGAAGAAACGCATTCATCATATCAAGCTGATGCAGTGGACAATGATGGGTTCCGCAAGAGACAGGTAGACGAACAGAAGTCATCTTTGCTACCGGAAAAAAGGACTCCTCATAATCAATGTTGTAAGTCTGCGAATACCCTTTAGTAACCAAACATGCCTTCAAGCGGGAAAGGGTCCCATCAGGATGAAACTTCACAGAGTATATCCAGCGGCACCCAACAACCTTCTTCGTAGCCGGAAGAGGAACCATATCTCACGTCTGATTTAGTTCAAGGGCAAGCATCTCATCAATCATGGCCCCGATCCATCCTTTATAAGACAAAGCATCAGAAAGGGACTTGGATATAGTATGTGAGTCGAAAGAGAAGATAAAAGCTTGATATGTCGAAAATAAGTGAGAAGTGGCCATATGATGAGTTATAAGATGAAAAGTGCAGCTCTGGGTGCTTTTCTGTATTGTATGTCAATAGAGAGATCAATGTCAACCTCCGATGGAGCTCGAGACTCTGGGAGATCAGCAGCAGGAAGCTGAGATTCGGGAGCTGTAAGGGCCCGATGAGCATACACCATTGTAACCGGTGGTGTGGGGCCCAACAGTGGGGAATCAAGGGTGGGAGGTGGGTCAATAGGAAGGGTATGGATGATTTCCAACACGGGAGGTGGAGATAATCAACCGACTCAGAAGGGATGTCGTGTGACGAAAAATATGATTAATCTAAGGAAAAGTCACTGTCCATATCTACAGGAGTGTGATATGTAGAAAAATATAGGGTGGACTCATGAAAAGTCAAGTCAGCCAATATAAATCGACGATGTAATCCAGGACTATAGCAAAGATATCCCTTTTGATTCCGAGAATAGCCACGAAAAATGCACTTAATGACATTGGGATCTAGTTTAGAACCTCTGGCTGTAGATCATAGACACAACAAACACATCCAATTACCCGCGGAGGGACAAAAAAGGACCACCGATAGGAACAATATGGAATGAGGAATCTGTCTATCTAGAACAGAGAAAGGCATACGATTGATCAGGTAATTAGTACTAAGGGTTGCATCCCTAGAAGAATTTAGGCACTCGCATATGAAACAAAAGAGTTCGAGTGGGCTCTAGTAAATGTCAATTCTTCCTTTCTTCCATCCCATTCCGTTGGGGGTTATAAGGACAAGAGAATTCATGAATAATGTCAAGTTGCTCCATATATGTCCTAAAGGGTGTGTTAAAATACTCCTTAGTATTATCACTTCTCAAGGTACTCATAGTGACTCTAAATTGAGTCTTAATTTCAGAACATAAAGTCTGAAAATGAGAAAACACTTCATTTCTAGATTTCATCAAATATAACCATGAGACTCGAGAAAAATCATCAATGAAGATCACAAACTAGCAAAAGCCTCTTTGGGCAACAACAGAGCATGGCACTCAAATATCAGAGTGAACTAAATCAAAAAGTTTTTCAGCTCTCATATTAATACAAGATGGATAGTTATAGCGATGATGCTTACCCAACTCACACTCTAAATTAGACAAACTACTAAGAGAGGGAACAATTCTCTTCAAGATATGTAGAGAAGGGTGACCAAACCGACAATGGAAATCGAAAGAACATATGGACTGTTGGGCATGCTATGGGGCGTAGATGCTCATCGAGATGGTACGACCTATCAACCTCAGTCCCTGTGCTAATCGTCCGCCTCGTCCTAAGCTTCTGAAAAACACATATTTCAGGATAAAAAGGTGGCGCTACAATTCAATTGTCGAGTCAGTTGGCTAATGGATAACAAGTTGAAATGGAATCGAGAAAAATATAGAACAGAAGTCATAAATAATTGTGATTTAGTTAGAACTGAACTCACTCCCTCTATATCAGTTGTAGTACTATTTGCTAAACTTACCGGGGTGGTTCCATATCTTGCCTTATAGGAAAACACTATATTTTGCTCCTTGTCATATGATCAGTAGCTCCAGAATTGATAACTTAAAGACGTGGAGCATGTGTCGGCGAGAGGCAATACATATGATCGTTTCTTGCCTTGATCAAATCTGAAGTGAGCGAGAACAAAAGAAGACGAAGTCTCTGTATTCGTCATTTATCGATGCTCCTTCTGAAATAGGAGAAGATGCAGATAATGTCATCATCATAGTTACTCGTAAACACCAAAAGTGAAAGATACTTCTTAATCAATCTATCGAATACCTGATTGGGATGGCTTAAGCTCACAAGTTCTAACAACCAAATAGCAAGAAATAGATCTTCAAAGATCCAACCCAAAGAATCGTAGTTGATCTCCCAAGATCCAACTACTGATCTAATAACAATCTCTAACCTTCTCAAACTACAAGTTCAAAATCAATCACGATCTTCGATAGCAAAATTATGAGAAGGAACAACGAGGTCATCACAAATAAGGATGATAATGAAGGGGTAACTAATATCGTAGATGTGAAAATTCGAATGAAACAACTCCTTGAGGTAACGACTCTTGGAATTGAGACAACTCTCGAAATAATGCTCGTATCTTCAAACGAGCTTGAATCCACACACCAAAAGAAAGAAAATCTCCTAAAATCTCCTCCAAATACAACCAAGAATGCCAACCAATCAACCAAGAAAACGGCTAACTCAATCGGATCCGATCATGGTCTCCGAGAGCATAAACTCCTCAACAACACAATCAATGAAGTAACTCATGAAGATAGACACAATCGACATCAAGATGTGCTTATAATAACCTCAAATCAACTCTAAACACCCAAAATCAGCGAGAAATTACCAAAAAACAGCAAGAAATCTAATAACCACTCCTCAATCAAAAACAAGCGAAGGAAAAAGATCTTTTAAGATCTCATCCAAAGAGCGGCTCCTCCAACCAAACAAAGAAAGGAATCTTAAAACATTCCATCCAAAAATACGATCGATCTTCCAAGATCCAATCCGCAACCAACACAAACACAAATCAATTACTCAAACGGATCCAATCACGGATTCCGACGATCCCGGAAGATCGATAACACAATCAAGGTAAAGAATCACAAGAGATCACCTTGTTCTCGTGGTTACCGTAGCAAAGGCTGAAATCGAGCGTCCCAAATCACCAAATTCGAGCAGAAATTGAACCTTTCAAACACCAAATTTGAGCACAAAACAGCACTCAACGCTCTCTAAAACCAAATCAAGCCCTTATATCTCCAGATCCAGCACCATAACTGTCACGCCCCGCTTCCCAGAGTACGCAAGATTGGGCACGCGACATAGCCAACCATGCTACCTGTAGGTAGGAAGTATCCATCCACAGTCACATTACGGTTGTAAGGTTATCAAGAACAAGACAAAAAAACTAATCTAATACATGTCCAAATCCATAATAACAAGAATCAAATAAACAATAAGTGCGGAAGCTAATGATCCAATACAATGAATAAACAGTACGTCCCATAATGCGGGCTCACAACTGGAAATGAAATGAAAATAAATAAACTAAACTCTAAGGAACTCACAGTTCAGCCTGCTGGCTGAAGTACTCCTGCTCGGTCGTCGATAGTGGTAAGGAATTTGGGCCATGCAAAACCCAGACGTCAGCGCGTCATGACATCAAGTATATAGCATAAACATGGTAATAAGCAATGCAAGTATGAACATGAATAAAGCAGTAACAAGAAATAACAAGCAGGGTAATGTGCAATGGGGTCCAAACTGTCCTATCTGGTTTTCTACTCTATAGTCTTTGAAACCAATTGATGAATCGTCGATGTAACTCAATAGTATCCCGTGCGTACCCGGGACCACGGTCAAAGCCCTCGGGGCTGAATCCGAGACGTGCCGCTAAGCAGTAAAAGTAGGTAGTAGGATGGACGAGTGATGTCAGCATCATCACTCCCGGGCTGGCCAACCCGTAAGACTGATCAGAACAAGTATCGAACTGTTGAGTTACAAGTCGGTTTCACCTTTGATTTCCCCATTACCCCAAGCTATGTATGTCAGGTCAGGTATTCAGTAGTCAAGGACTAATGCCAACACGAAATCAAGTAGAAGTAGGTCTGTCTGGATCGACAGCAGGAATGGTCAGGTTTGTCGGCATTAGGCATGAGATTAGGTAACAGGTCAGGTTACTTTCAACAGGTAGAGTCGATATGTACAGGGTGTTGTGTCCGGTGTATCAGTACATGTGTCAGGTGTATCAAGATCGGTCAATATGTAATGCAATCAGGTATATGCTGATAACAGGTATAGTAACGAATAATGAACAACAACAGGAACAGTAACTAACAATATTATTCTATGTGAACACAATGATGTTTGTATTCTCATATTAACCGGTTTACGCACCTTTGGGGTGCAGCCACAAGATGAAGCAATATCGATAACATACGTAATGGAGTTGCATGAATTTAAACTAAGCATAATAATAGTTACAAGGATGATCTAGCAATTTAAGCAATGACGTGCCAATTGGTTAATTAGTTAAAGTGTGGATTGATAGCATACCGATTAACTACAAGTAACCACTACAATGATTTAACGATACGGATGATTGCAAATGTCACCAAGTCGTGTGATTATAACAGATAACATGATTATTAAGTTTGTAGCATGTTAAAGCAAGTATTCGGATACTTGCCTCGACGGTTTCGCAAACCGGAACACGGATGCGATGTCGGCAAAAAAACGCAATATGAAAGCACGGGCCACGGATCGAGTCCCAACAGGGATCAACGAGATCACACGGACCAGGGGACTTCGCTGGAGCGTCGGGTTCGCCAAGACGGCACGGTCGGATTCCGGCAACGACAAAGTAGCGAAGTTAGAAACAAAGATACGATACACGCAAAATACGACCAGCGAAGGGATTGTACCAAAAGGAAGCACAAGGAAAACTCACAAAGAAGAAACAGGGTGCAACCACGATGGCTCGACGGCACTGGAACGCCGGCGAGGCAGCGACGGCGAAGAACGGTGGCTGGAAAAATCCTGAGTTGCTGGAACGAGGGTGCTGCAGCGAGTGTGAGGGTGGTAGTCGACTCTGGTGGTCGAGGGGGAAGGGAGGTGGTCGGAGGTGACGTCGACGAGGTCGCCGGCGCGTTTCTCCGGCGAACAGCGGAGGTTAGGCGAGGGGTTAGGGCTCGTGTTGGTGTTCCGGCGAGGGGAGGAGGGCAGCGACGACGAGGTCGGGACGAGGAGGGTGAGAGGGAGTCGCGGGAGTCGTCGACGACGAGGAGTGGCGTCGACGGCGAGGTCTGCGAGGGTGGAGGCGAGGTCGGGGTTGGGTGCAGGCGCGGGAGTCGTCGGGAGAACGGGAGGAGGAAGGCGCGGCTAGGCTGAGGGTGCTGACGGCGACGGCGAGGTCGCGGTGGCGATGGTGGGCTGCGCGAGTACGAGGCTAGGGTTAGGGTTAGGGTTTCATGATGGGGAGGAAGATGGGTTGAGGCGGCTGTTGCATGGTTATAATATAGAGGAAGAGAGAGAGAGGGATTGGAGAGAGAGAGAGGGATTTGGTGAGATAGAGAGAGAGATTGAGGGAAGAGAGAGAGAGAGATTGGGAAAAGGAGCGGGGCCCACGCGGGGAAAACCCAAGCTCGCGATTGGCTGCAGGGAGGTAAGGAAAATATTTGAATAAGGATTTTGAATGGATTTACTATTAAGGATTTATATTCGTATATAATTTTAGTTCTAGATATTAAATTGAAACGGGCCCTTTTTGGCGCAAAATGAAACATTTCCAAATCGCGCCCGGGTTGCGCCCAAATGTTCCAAATTCAAATTATATGATTTTAAGCGGGTTCCAAATTTTGAAAAGGGGTGTTTAATGATTAAAATGCATGCCCCCAAGTCGGACACTTGCACGCGCGCGTAGTCGTCCAAACTGGCCCGTTTAGCCAAACGGAACGGAATCTCGACACGCGGACGCTACCACGCGACTAGTGGCGACGAGTAGGCCAACATGGACACTTTTAATTTCATTTTAGAGGTTAAAATTTGTTATGTGCCAAAATGACTTAACCGGTTAAAATTTAGCAATAAACACCAGAAAATCAGGAAAATTGGAATGAGCAATATATAACCCTCAACTAGTAATATAAATAGTATTATTGGGCTCGGGTGTTACATCATACCCAACTACAAAAAGAATTTCGTCCTCGAAATTCCAAGAATACGAGATAGCTAACTACTGGAAAAGATGAGGGAATTTCTGCCGGATCTCGTCTTCTCGCTCCCAAGTGGATTCTCCATGCGATCGGTTACCCCAAGAAACTAGCACAAGAGGGATAACCTTGTTCTTAAGAACCTTTTCTCTCCGATCCTTGATTTCGACTGGTCGCTCCTCAAAAGTCAGGTCCTCTCGTACAGTCAGCTCCGAATGATCCAAGACATGAGTCTCATCGCGAACATACCTCCGTAGTTGAGACATATGAAACACGTCGTGAACTCCTGCTAATGACGGTGGTAACGCCAACCTGTACGATACCTCTCCAACACGCTCCAATATCTCGAAGGGTCCAACGAATCGGGGGCTAAGCTTTCCCCGACTTCCAAAGCGAATCACCCCTCTAGTCGGTGATATCTTCAGGAATACCAAATCACCCACGGCGAACTCTAGAGGTCTTCTTGACGTGTCGGCCCAACTTTTCTGTCTGTCTTGAGCTGCCTTCATATGCTTCCTGATTGTATTCACCTTCTCGACTGTCTGCACCACCAAATCGGGTCCTAGTAACCTTCGTTCACCAACATCATCCCAACAAACAGGTGAACGGCACTTACGACCATACAGTGCTTCAAACGGGGCCATCTGAATAGTTGCTTGGAAGCTGTTGTTGTATGAAAACTCCACCAGGTGTAGATGATCTTCCCAAGAACCTTTGAAGTCCAACATGCAGGCCCTCAACATATCTTCAAGGGTCTGGATCGTTCTCTCCGATTGTCCATCGGTCTGAGGATGATAAGCTGTGCTAAACTTCAATCGAGTCCCCAAACTTTCTTGTAAGCTCCTCCAAAAGTGCGACAAGAACCGAGTGTCCCGATCGGACACGATGCTTACCGGTACTCCATGCAATCTGACAATCTCCTGCATGTACCGCTCTGCCAAAGTCTCTGTCGATTGACCAACCCGAAACGGAATGAAGTGAGCTGCCTTGGTCAACCGATCGACAATCACCCATACTGCATTGTTGCCCTTTGGACTCCGGGGTAAAGCCGTCACGAAATCCATGGTTATATGTTCCCACTTCCACTGAGGAATCGGAAGTGGTTGCAACAAACCAGCAACCCTTTGGTGTTCAGCCTTGACTTGCTGACACACCAAGCACTTAGCCACGAAGCGAGCAATTTCCCGTTTCATACCTTCCCACCAGAAGTGCTGTCGAATATCTCGGTACATCTTTGTCCCTCCTGGATGTACAGAGTAAGCTGAACTGTGTGCCTCCTTCATAAGCTCTTCACGCACATCTCCTTTTGGCACACACACACGGCTACCATATCTCAATGAACCGTCTTCATGGATCAGTAAATCGGTTCGTAGTCCGGCTCCAACCTGCTCTCGAAACCTTTGCAGTCTAGGATCCTGCGATTGCGCCGCTTTAATCTTCTCAACTAAGGACGATTGTACTTGCAACTGCATAAACTGTCCTGTAGCATGTGGTAGCACAACCTCCAAGTCAAATCTCCGAAAATCCTCAATGATCTCTCTCTGTGCAGTCAAAAACTGAATTGCTGGTAACCGACTTAGCGCATCTGGCACGACGTTAACCTTTCCCGGATGGTACTTAAGATCAAGGTCATAGTCGGCCATCAGCTCCAACCATCTGCGTTGCCTCATGTTCAACTCCTTCTGAGTGAACACATATTTCAAACTCTTGTGATCCGTAAAGACTTCAACTCTCTCGCCCAAAAGGTAGTGCCTCCAAATCTTCAGGGCGAAGATCACGGCTGCAAGCTCTAAGTCATGAGTCGGATAGTTCTTCTCATGAGTCTTCAGTTGTCTCGATGCGTAAGCGACGACTTTCCCGTTCTGCATTAAAACACATCCCAATCCTCTTCCAGATGCGTCGCTGTGAATCACCAGTCCTCCTGAATTATCCGGTACGGTCAGGATCGGGGCGGTTATCAACTTCTGCTTCAACGTCTCGAAGGCCAATGCACATCCATCCGTCCAGACAAACGGTACCTCCTTACGCGTAAGCTTGGTTAACGGCTCAGCTAAACGCGCGAAGTTCTCCACAAATCTTCTGTAGTAACCGGCGAGTCCAAGAAAACTTCTTATCTCTGCAACATTCTTTGGAACAGGCCAATCTCGAACTGCTGCAATCTTCTCGGGATCAACGGCGATTCCATCGCCCGACACGACATGCCCCAGAAACTTCACTTCTTCCAGCCAGAATTCGCACTTACTCATCTTCGCGAATAATTTCTCCTGCCTCAGCGTCTGCAATGCGGTCTTTAAATGCTCAGCATGCTCCTCCGGACTCTTCGAGTACACCAGAATATCGTCAATGAATACCACAATAAACTGGTCCAAGAACGGTGAAAAGATCCTGTTCATCAAATCCATGAATATTGCCGGCGCATTCGTTACTCCGAAGGGCATCACTAGATACTCGAAATGCCCATATCGAGTTCGAAACGCCGTCTTGCAAATGTCTTCTGCTTTTACTCGGACCTGATGATATCCTGATCGCAAATCCAGTTTCGAGAATACCCTCGCGCCACTAAGCTGCTCAAAAAGTTCTCCAATGCGAGGGATCGGGTACTTGTTCTTAATAGTCACCCGGTTCAATTCTCGATAATCAATGCACATCCTTCTCGTGCCATCCTTCTTCTTTACTAAAAGGACTGGAGCTCCCCAAGGCGAGTTGCTGCTTCGAATCCATCCCTTCTCGAGTAATTCACCCACTTGTTTCTTAACTTCTTCCAATTCCACCGGTGCCATCGGATAATAAGATTTTGATACTGGCGCTGCACCAGGAATAAGGTCAATCGCAAACTCCACATCTCGCTTCGGCGGTAAGCCCGAAATATCTTCAAACACATCCATAAAGTCGCGGACAACTGCCGGCTCTTCACTATTATCCACTACCATAGCCGTAAGAACACTGTTCGTCGGCCTAGCCCTAAACTCGACTGGCCCAACAGAACTGCTTCCTCCAATGAAAGTAAACTCAGGGTGCCCGGGAATCTGGAAAATTACTTTCCTTGCCCTACAATCAATGTGTGCGTGGAAAGTGCCAAGAAAATCCATTCCTAAAACTACATCATAACTGCCCGTATCAATCACCAAGAAATCTGCAAAAAGCTCTCGTCCGCAAACAACAACCGTACAATCTCTACATTCCTTACTAGCTATGATTTTCCCATTCCCAGTGTGTATGTCCCAGAAACTAGACAGGGTCGTGCAGGTGATCGAGTGTGTAGTTATAAATTTGGATGACATGAAACAGTGGGATGCTCCGAAATCAAATAATGCCAATGCGGGAAAACCACGAACGAGGATAGTACCTGAAACCACTTCTCCTGATGCCTTAGCTTCCTCAGCTGTCAAGGTGAAAGCTCGACCCTGGTTGGGTCCTTGTGTCAACTGCTTCTGCCCTTGGAACGGTCTCTGCGGAGTCTTCCGTATATCCTCTCTCGTGCGAAGCTTCAACGGACAAGCACCAACTGCGTGATCGGCTGCTCCACAAACCAGACAAAGTCCCAGTCTTCTTCTACACTCCTTATGCACGTGCCCGGGTAAGTGGCAGTAGGCACAGGTCACGCTCTTCCTTCGGTCAACGATCACAAGCTTTTTCATTGGCGCTACACCTCGACGGTCCACTGGAATACCTCTGCGCCCATGATCTCGGTTAGGCACAAATGCAGGCTTCCTGGCCGCAACTGCTGTCTGGTGAAGGTTCCCTTTTGATCCTGATAAACTCTGCTGCTCTCTGGCTGCCGTAAGAACCTGTGAGAAAGTGGTCAAACCCAGGGAGACAATCTGCCTCTGGATGTCCACATCCAAACTGCGCAAGAACCTTCGCGCCCTGTCTGCCTCCTTGGCGACTAAGGGTCCAGCGAAACGGCTGAGTCTCGTCCATTCCGCTGCATGTACATCCACCGCTGCTCCATTTTGTTTCAGCCCAATAAATCTCTCCTCCATTTCCTCCCGTGCAGTCCGCGGGAAGAACTTTTCCAAGAAACTTTTGGAGAAATCCGCCCAACTGATTGGCTTGGACAAGCGGGTCTCCTCCACAAGCCACCACTCTCGGGCGTAATCCACCAGCTGAATGCGCACCACATCAACTCTCTTGTCTTCAGGGATCTGTGCTGCAATCAGTAAGTTCTCCGTGTCCACGAGCCACTGCTCGGCTGGCAACGGCTCCTCCAAGCCAGTGAAAGTAGTAGGACCCAACCGTCTGAAATCTGCCACGGTCCCTACTCGGTCGACTGGCTTCGCTACAGCGGTGTTTACAGACTGCTGCATAGCCTGCAAACCCTCCTGAAATGAATCTGCTTGCTGCTGGATCAGCTCAGTTTGCCTCTTCTGATTTTCCAACATCCCTCGTATCACTCCTAACATGGCGGCTTCATCCACACGCCTCTGATACGTCTTGAAATTCTTATCTGCCATGGTCCTGAAATCAAAACAAACAACATTAGCATGATGATAGATTCAATATATAAATCAAGGCTAGAACTCCAAGATACTTAAATAGAGTACTGCATTGTAGCTATGCCGCGGTATCATAGCCGCAATTACTTAACTCCACCCAAGTCGCCTAAGTCCTAGAGATAACAAGAAATTAGGTTTTCGAATTGACAATGCAAAGTAAGTTCGCATGTCGACATGATCTGGAAGGATGATTCAAGGACGGTGAAACGGTCAAGGTGGCAGGACATGTTTCCTAATCACGGGTATTATGATTCGCGTATCGGGTGCAATACCCAACTACAAAGAATCAACCCAATTAACCTATGGTTCTGATACCAAAAGAACCATGTCACGCCCCGCTTCCCAGAGTACGCAAGATTGGGCACGCGACATAGCCAACCATGCTACCTGTAGGTAGGAAGTATCCATCCACAGTCACATTACGGTTGTAAGGTTATCAAGAACAAGACAAAAAAACTAATCTAATACATGTCCAAATCCATAATAACAAGAATCAAATAAACAATAAGTGCGGAAGCTAATGATCCAATACAATGAATAAACAGTACGTCCCATAATGCGGGCTCACAACTGGAAATGAAATGAAAATAAATAAACTAAACTCTAAGGAACTCACAGTTCAGCCTGCTGGCTGAAGTACTCCTGCTCGGTCGTCGATAGTGGTAAGGAATCTGGGCCATGCAAAACCCAGACGTCAGCGCGTCATGACATCAAGTATATAGCATAAACATGGTAATAAGCAATGCAAGTATGAACATGAATAAAGCAGTAACAAGAAATAACAAGCAGGGTAATGTGCAATGGGGTCCAAACTGTCCTATCAGGTTTTCTACTCTATAGTCTTTGAAACCAATTGATGAATCGTCGATGTAACTCAATAGTATCCCGTGCGTACCCGGGACCACGGTCAAAGCCCTCGGGGCTGAATCCGAGACGTGCCGCTAAGCAGTAAAAGTAGGTAGTAGGATGGACGAGTGATGTCAGCATCATCACTCCCGGACTGGCCAAGCCCGTAAGACTGATCAGAACAAGTATCGAACTGTTGAGTTACAAGTCGGTTTCACCTTTGATTTCCCCATACCCCCAAGCTATGTATGTCAGGTCAGGTATTCAGTAGTCAAGGACTAATGCCAACACGAAATCAAGTAGAAGTAGGTCTGTCTGGATCGACAGCAGGAATGGTCAGGTTTGTCGGCATTAGGCATGAGATTAGGTAACAGGTCAGGTTACTTTCAACAGGTAGAGTCGATATGTACAGGGTGTTATGTCCGGTGTATCAGTACATGTGTCAGGTGTATCAAGATCGGTCAATATGTAATGCAATCAGGTATATGCTGATAACAGGTATAGTAACGAATAATGAACAACAACAGGAACGGTAACTAACAATATTCTTCTATGTGAACACAGTGATGTTTGTATTCTCATATTAACCGGTTTACGCACCTTTAGGGTGCAGCCACAAGATGAAGCAATATCGATAACATACGTAATGGAGTTGCATGAATTTAAACTAAGCATAATAATAGTTACAAGGATGATCTAGCAATTTAAGCAATGACGTGCCAATTGGTTAATTAGTTAAAGTGTGGATTGATAGCATACCGATTAACTACAAGTAACCACTACAATGATTTAACGTTACGGATGATTGCAAATGTCACCAAGTCGTGTGATTATAACAGATAACATGATTATTAAGTTTGTAGCATGTTAAAGCAAGTATTCGGATACTTGCCTCGACGGTTTCGCAAACCGGAACACGGATGCGATGTCGGCAAAAAAACGCGATATGAAAGCACGGGCCACGGATCGAGCCCCAACAGGGATCAACGAGATCACACGGACCAGGGGACTTCGCTGGAGCGTCGGGTTCGCCAAGACGGCACGGTCGGATTCCGGCAACGACAAAGTAGCGAAGTTAGCAACAAAGATACGATACACGCAAAATACGACCAGCGAAGGGATTGTACCAAAAGGAAGCACAAGGAAAACTCACAGAGAAGAAACAGGGTGCAACCACGATGGCTCGACGGCACTGGAATGCCGGCGAGGCAGCGACGGCGAAGAACGGTGGCTGGAAAAATCCTGAGTTGCTGGAACGAGGGTGCTGCAGCGAGTGTGAGGGTGGTAGTCGACTCTGGTGGTCGAGGGGGAAGGGAGGTGGTCGGAGGTGACGTCGACGAGGTCGCCGGCGCGTTTCTCCGGCGAACAGTGGAGGTTAGGCGAGGGGTTAGGGCTCGTGTTGGTGTTCCGGCGAGGGGAGGAGGGCAGCGACGACGAGGTCGGGACGAGGAGGGTGAGAGGGAGTCGCGGGAGTCGTCGACGACGAGGGGTGGCGTCGACGGCGAGGTCTGCGAGGGTGGAGGCGAGGTCGGGGTTGGGTGCAGGAGCGGGAGTCGTCGGGAGAACGAGAGGAGGAAGGCGCGGCTAGGCTGAGGGTGCTGACGGCGACGGCGAGGTCGCGGTGGCGATGGTGGGCTGCGCGAGTACGAGGCTAGGGTTAGGGTTAGGGTTTCGTGATGGGGAGGAAGATGGGTTGAGGCGGCTGTTGCATGGTTATAATATAGAGGAAGAGAGAGAGAGGGATTGGAGAGAGAGAGAGGGATTTGGTGAGATAGAGAGAGAGATTGAGGGAAGAGAGAGAGAGATTGGGAAAAGGAGCGGGGCCCACGCGGGGAAAACCCAAGCTCGCGATTGGCTGCAGGGAGGTAAGGAAAATATTTGAATAAGGATTTTGAATGGATTTACTGTTAAGGATTTATATTCGTATATAATTTTAGTTCTAGATATTAAATTGAAACGGGCCCTTTTTGGCGCAAAATGAAATATTTCCAAATCGCGCCCGGGTTGCGCCCAAATGTTCCAAATTCAAATTATATGATTTTAAGCGGGTTCCAAATTTTGAAAAGGGGTGTTTAATGATTAAAATGCATGCCCCCAAGTCGGACACTTGCACGCGCGCGTAGTCGCCCAAACTGGCCCGTTTAGCCAAACGGAACGGAATCTCGACACGCGGACGCTACCACGCGACTAGTGGCGACGAGTAGGCCAACATGGACACTTTTAATTTCATTTTAGAGGTTAAAATTTGTTATGTGCCAAAATGACTTAACCGGTTAAAATTTAGCAATAAACACCAGAAAATCAGGAAAATTGGAATGAGCAATATATAACCCTCAACTAGTAATATAAATAGTATTATTGGGCTCGGGTGTTACAATAACTCCAGATCAGCGCTGATCGAACACAAGATATGCTGGAAACAGCCAAGTCGAGGTCATGAGAGGGTTTTGAGTGAAGGGGGAATGGAGCTCAAGCCAAGAAATCGATCAAGTGAGGTCGAGATAGGTCTCAAATCTCGAATCAATGGCTACTGTTGCAGTCTAGAGCATCTCAATCTTGGATTGAGTCAAGAAGCAACCATCAATGAAGTTGGGCTCCAGTGAGATTCGATGAAGGTCGACGAAGCTCCGGCGAGGGTCGACGAACTCCGGCGAGGCTGTAGCGGTGATGAGAAAGGTGGTCGACGGTGATCCCTAGGATGGCGGCGGATGTGGTGAGAAGATGTTAGGGTTTGTGTTGTGTTATTGGATGGATGGCTATGATTAGCTTGAGAGAAGATCAATGGTCTACCATGAAAAGATTAGAGAAGAGAGAGTGTTTAGAGAATGTAAAATGGATATATTGTTTTCAACCTAATCCCCCTCTTTATATCGGTAAAGCCTTTTTGCTATTACATCTCTATTAACTATCTAATTACATATAATAAACCCGTGTACACTATGAGCATTCTAACAATTCCAAAGTGAAAAAGAATTAGATAGCTACAATTCTTAGTGATATGATATACGTTGGCTTGTTGAATTAAATCCATTTCTGTAAATTTCATGCGGCAAATTTGCTAAAATGAATGGTGAATTACGGGTAGGGAAGTAATTTGTCATTGGTAAATTTGCTGAATTGAATGATAAATGACGGATAGGGAAATGATTTGTCATTGATAAATTTTCTGAAATGAATGATAAACTATGGATAGGGAAGTGATTTGTCATTGGTTCGAGCAAATGAAAAATATTGGATTGTAGAAGTAGGAGGATAGTAAATAATTTCTTCGTTGATCAGAAATGAGTGACGAAACAAAAAGTTAGGTTATCCATACTAATCAAGTGCACCCGCACCCATGTGTGCCTATTTTATTGTCCAAAATTTCTTGGATTGCTCGAAGTTGACATCTAATTTTTTGTTATATTGCTGAACATGGATTAGTTTTTATGTAGAGACCATATATTTAAGGGTGTAAACGAGCCGAACTCGAGCCAGCCAAGCTCGGCTCGAGTTCGGCTTGTGGTTCTTTTTTCGGCCTAAGTCCGGCTCGTTTAGTTAATCGAGCTAGAGATGCTCGGCTCAAGTCCAGTTCAATTAAACATGCCCAGCTCATGTTCGGTTCATTTGTAGCCCATTAACTAAACGAGCCGAACTCAACTGAGCTCGTTTAGAGCTCGTTTGTGAGCTCGGCTCGTTTTCAGCTCATTTGCTCATATTAATAGTATCTTCCAAGAAAAAAACATAATTAACAATAATGCTTAAAACTCAGGGTTTTGAGATATGGAAAAATTAAAAAACATTAACATTTAGGGCATTGAATGGGTCTAAGTGCTGGGTTTTATATTTATCTCAGTACACTTTATATACTGTCATTTAATTGAATTAAGTGTTCTGAGAGTTGTATAGAATCTGCTATATATTACATATTACTGTTTTTTTTTCAAACTGTGTAACCCAGCAGAACCCGAGTCAATACCGAACGAGCCTGGCTGAGCTCGAGTTCGGCTCATTTAATAAATGAGCCAGGCTTTGGTATCGATCAACTGTTGTCTTCCGTTGATCTCCCAGTGGGTTTTGGTGGTGATCTTCTGTTGCGTGTGGATCTTAGTGGGTTTTGGCGGGATTGGTGATTTGAGGAGTTTAGCGCCGAGTACCTGTAAAGAAGCCCCAGGATGGTTTGGTACCACCGAGGACCCTCCGACGATCAAGTTAATGCTAGATCCGAGCAGAGTAACGGCTAAGTGGAATAAAAAAGGGCTTACTTGACCCCTCTGTGATGGGGGTTTATATAGCGGTGATGGCACGCAGCAGCAGGCGCGAGAACCTCGCCAGCAGTTACGCTCCCGACGTCACGCCCGCGTAGAGAGCGGATCGCCCATTAATGGGGATCGCGGAGGCGTGGAACGTGGGATGTTGCTGGCGGAGAATCCGCGCATGGCGAGATTCGCGGAGCGACGGTTACGCCTGTGAGCGATGGAGCTGGTCGGAGGGGTCGAGGAAGACGGCCTCGGCTGGGGAGCTCGGAACCGGGCAAGAGGGTTGAGGAATCTTGGTCCTGTGGCAGCCCGGGGCTAGCTGAGGGGCCGAGGAGGCAAATATGCAGGGGGCCCCATGGAGGGCCGGCTTGTGCTTGCAGGTCGGGTACAAGGGTGGTCTGGTCGGCCTCCGTGGGCCCTTTCTTCCGGGTCCTGGGACATGTCGTCCGCCACGTGTCCTGATCTCGCATCGCCAATATTGAGCATCATTATTAGCCCCCCACTCTTTTCCCGTCCAGCTAGCGGGTCGGGTCAAGAGTGGACTGCCAGGCCTCCCGAGGTGAGCTCCTTCACAAGGCTTTGTCGGGACGGGTCCTCGGGCCATCAGTTGTCTTTTCTGCTAGTGAATCAGGGCGAGATCTCAGCATTTAAAGAAGGTGCGCCGGTTTGTACACTCTGTCACTGAAGCGACGGTCCACGCATCAAGCGTCGATTGGCCGATGCGATGTATGTAGGCCTGCGACGTCTGATGGGATGCGGTCCAGCGCAGGATCGACACGTGGAGCGATTGGATCCGCGGGATGCAAGGAGTCGTTTCGACGGGAGATGACCCGAGCGTCATTGGATGAGGCCGCTTGCAGCAATAAGTAGGGGTGGGCCCGCCTTCGGGCCCCTACTCCTTCATATTTCCCTCTTCTAAGTCCTGGTTGCTCGGCGCTCGTCTTCTTTCTCCCGCTTTCGGCTCTTAAAGACTCCCTTTTTCAAGGTTAGATGTCTTCCTTTGTAGAGTCAGTAGATGTTGTAGAAGTAGGTTCTAGGGACCTTTTAGTTGTGTCCGAGTCCCCCCGGGGAGCAAGGGTCGGATCCTCTCCCCGGGATTGTGCGGCGGGGGCAGCCTCCAGGGAGGAGGAGGCAGATGCGGCCCCCGTCTCCTCGTGTTGGGTGAGACATGAGGACGAGCTCGCCAATGCTCGGGCTCGCTTCCACATCCCCTTGAGTTACACGCTCCGACTGGCCCAGGAGGGAGAGAGGGCGGATCAAGTTCGGGGCAGGGAAATCGCCCTGTATTAGGAAGCTTTTTGGGGCGGAATGCGCCTGCCGTTCTCTCCCGAGGTCGTCGCCACGCTGAATTTTTTCGGCCTGGCCCCCGGCCAGTTAGTGCCGAACTCGTAGAGGATCCTTCTCGGGTTCTTGATCCGCCTGAAGTTACAGACGGTTCCTTTCAGCCTCTCCCTTCTCGATTTTTCTCTCGTCTTCAAAAGTCATCCTGGTGGTCGAGCGGGCGACCCGAGATGGGTCTATCTCTTTTTCATAAAGCGGCCGGGGGGCGCTGCCGGGACCGGGGTCATGGCCTTGCCCTCTTCTATTCACGATTGGAAGAAGAAAATTTTCTTCGTTTCCCCTCCCGAGGGCGAGGACTAGCCCGTGCCTACCAAGTGGTCGAGGGAGAAATGTTTGCCGGGGAACCAGTCCAATGACCCCACCGCGGTGAGAGTGGCATCATAGGAGCCCATCCCCCGACCTGATGTGCTGATGTCTGAGAGGGTCCTGAGCTGGGCCGGGCTCAGCCCCTTTGAGTTCGTCGATAAGTTAGGCTAGCTTTATGACTTGTGTTTTGCTCGTGTTGCTGACTCGTTGGGTATTTGCTTTGTGCAGGATCCATGGATTTCGACTCGCTTAAAGCCTCCATACGCCAGCCGAGGAAGGTTACGAAAGCTGGGGGCACCGGCTCTTCTAGCACGAAGCCCGCCTTGGCTCTTACTACTCCGGTGGTGGCGTCCCGTGAGCGTTCGGGGGCGGATCCCGCCCCGAGTCCCAGCAGAGTGTCGGGTCGGAAGCGGGCCCTGGTTCTGGAGGACCCGGACTCAGAGGAGGAGATCGGTTCTCCCTTGGAGCCGCTCAAGAGGAGCTCCCGGAGATCTTCCCGGGGCCGGTCCTCGCCGATCGTGGTGGAGGAAGGGGGCCTCCGGTTCGCGGTGCCATCGGGGCTATCCGTTGCGGATAGCCTTCTGCATGAGATAGAGGGCTCGGCCGGGGGTAGAGTTCCCGGGGGGACTTTCAGGGCTCGGCCGGGGGTAGAGTTCCCGGGGGGACTTTCAGGGCTCAGCTGGCGTCTATTGTCCAGGAGTCCGTGCAGGTAAGTGTTTGGTTCATTGTGAGATTCGGTGCCTCCTTCGTATTTTTGATCTCTTTCGTGTCTCCTAGGTTCTCCAGCACGTTGCCCTCGCCCTACGTATGGAACCTGAGGTGGTAGCCCCGACGCTGGAGGCTGTAGCCGGCTCGCCTCGCTGGAAGAGAGCTCCAGGCGGGAGCTGGAGGCGGTGATGGTGAGGGTTGCCGCCTTCGAAGGTGAGGTGGAGGCTGGGAAACGGGAGGTAGCCCGGCACCGCGAGGCTGCCATGATTTCCGAGGTCAAGCTCGAGGATGCCTAGGTGCTTGCCGGCAACCTGAAGAGGACGGTGAAGACTCTCCGGAAGGAGCTTGGGACGGCGGCCGAGGCGGCCAAGTCGGCCGAACTGAAGGCGGTGGAGAGCTATAAGAAGTCGAAGGACTTCTATGATAATCTGGCCGTGGCTACGACCCGCATCTGGCACGACGCCCTCGATGCCGTTAAGGTCCGGATGCCGGAGTTTGCCGACGGAGATCTTCGGGCCGTGTTCTCCCTCACGGACACCGATGAGCAGGGGGAAGAGGTTCCTGGCGAGGAAACCGCCGAGAACCCCGCGCGCCATGTGGCGGATGTCGAGGACCTCGAGGTCGCACCTGGCCCCGAGGCCTAGAGCCCCCGTCTTCCTCCTTTTATTTCTTTGTTTTTGGAATTTTGTAAGGCTGGGGAGCCCTAAAAAATACCCTTTGTAAAGCCTTTGTCTTTAGTGGTAATAAAAAATTTCCTTGGTTTCATCGAATCGCGCTCTACCATCTGTTTGTGAAGAATGCTCGTAAGATATCTCTGCTTACACCGTTGTGTTTTCATATCAGGTTGGCCATCTGTCTAGCGATCGTCTGTCGAATTGATTTCGATCACTTAACGACGAGCATGCCAAGCGCTGCCGAGGAGGTATTCCCATGGGCCCCGAAGTCGAGGGGAGATTGTTTATACCTGGATAGACTTGATGTCCCTCACTGGGGTCTCGGATCCTCTGCGGGTGATGGGCAGAGCGTTGTTCGCCGTATTTGTGCCGAGCGTGAGTGGGAAGCCCCATGGGGGGTGCCATCTTTTGACTTCTGGCGATCAAGCATTGACCACCAGCCGGGGATGACCGAGCAGGGTAGCTGCTCGGTTGCCTTTTGCGAGGGCTTTGATCCTTTAAGACTGGGATTGAGCGGGGTTACCGCCTGGCGCCTCTTGGTGAGGGCTTTTGTCCTGACGGACAGCCGAGCGAGGGATCCTCAGGCTCAACTGCCTCTGGGAGGGCTTTCTGATCCCTGGCGTTGTGGTAGGGAAGCTACCCGCCAGGGACGACCGAGCAGGATGGCTACTCGGTTGCCTCTTGCGAGGGCTTTGATCCTTAGCGTTAGAGCGGCTGTAAGAAGCCCACTAAGGATGACTAGGCAGTGAAGCTGCGCGGTTGCTTCTTGGTGAGGGCTTTGACCTCTGGCGTTGTTAGGCAACTACCAGCCTGGGATGAACGAGCGGGGCAGCCGCTCGGGTGCCTCTTGTGAGGGCTTTGATCCCTGGCGTCGTGGGTAGGGAGCTACCAGCCGGAGTTGACCGAGCAGGGCAGCTGCTCGGTTGCCTCTTGCCAGGGCTTTGATCCTTCAGGACGGGGACCAAGCAGGGTTACTGCCCAGTGCCTCTTGGCGAGGACTTTGATCCCTGTCGGTTGTGGTAGGAAGCTACCAGCCGGACATAGCCGAGCAAGGACTCGACTACCTCTGAGAGGACTTTGGTCCTTGGCACGGGAGGGGCTGTAGAAGCCTACCAAAGACCCTTGGCCGGGCAGGGTTACTGCCCGGTGCCTCTTGGCGAGGGCTTTTGTCCTGAAGGATAGCCGAGCGAGAGATCCTCGGGCTCGACTGCCTCTGGGAGGGCTTTCTGATCCCTGGCGTTGCGGTAGGGAAGCTACCCGCCAGGGATAACCGAGCGACGGTTGAGCTCGACTGCCTCTGGGAGGACTTTCTGATCCCCGGCGTTGCGGCAGGGAAGCTACCCTATAGGGATAGCCGAGCGAAGGTCGGGCTTGACTGCTTCTGATCCCTGGCGTTGCGGTACGGAAGCTACCGGCCAGGTATAGCCGAGTAGGGTAGCTGCTTTGGCTAATTCTTCGCGAGGTGTAGCCCGACATCCGGCTGTAGTCATGGGAAACAGGAACTGTCGCGGCGACTGTGCGCGTAGCATGCGCATTGAATGTGGGGGGGCGAAGCGCTAGGGGCACGTCATTTCGATTCCACCAGAGAAGGCTTGATGACCGCCGCGTGGCAGCGACTTTTTGGGTGAAAGCGGGCGACTGTTGAGCTCCGTTGGGGCGCAGTGGGCTATATAAGGCTGAAGGAGTACTGGTCCTCCCATCCTTCATAAACAGGTCATCGAAAATGTAAGACTTCCCATTTACCATCCCCGACATCATCCACTTCAAAGACGTGTACCATTACGACCAGAACTTCACCGAGGACAGGTGCAGTTGGTCTATGGGAGCATCGAGGACCATTTCGGCCGGCTGCTCTCCCAACGCTCCTCCCTGCTGTAGCTGCTGATGTACTCCATCTGGAGGGCATCGCCGGGGCTTTACAACCCCCTGTCCGAGCAGCTCTATGACGAGGCCGTGGGCAAGCTGCGGTCCTTGAGGCGCTTCGGCCTAATCTCCGCGAACCGGCTGGCTCGCTCGGAGGCGCTCGTCCGCGAGTGCTACGAGTTGAGGCTCGGGGTCAACGCGCTGGGGGAACCGAGGGGAGAGGTTGGATCTCGCGAGGCCTCGGCTGGTGGAGATCTTTGCTGAGTATCATAAGCAGTGCTCTCAGCACCCCCTTCCCCCGCTGTTGTAATTTTCTTTTTCTTTTTGTATGTATGGCTGAGGAGCCCATAATACCTTTTGAATAAACAAGGTTTTTCCTACATTTTCGCAATGTTCCATTGATCTTTATTAAATTAACAACAGACCGTAGGAAGAGTTTATATTTCCCTAAAAGAAAAGTACAGGCTAGTAAATGATTTTATTAGCTCGGCCCGAGCTCCCTGGAGGACTGTTGGCCTCCGTGCTTAGCACAGGGTACGGGGCTCCCTGAGTTCCGTGCTGGCCGTCCGCCGAAACGAGCATGATCTGACCGATGGTCAGGTCAGCGGGAGGGCGATGCTGCTCCTGCTCGCGGTCGGCCTGCCGTTTGTCCCTCAAGTATGCGGCGAGGTGTCCCGATCGGATGAGCTCTTCGATGTAGTCCCTGAGTTGCTTGCAATCCTCCGTGGCGTGGCCCAGTGTCCGGTGGAAAGCGCAGTAAGGGCCCCGGGTTCACTTCGCGGCCTGACGTGGGGTCGGAGGGAACTTAAAGAACCCTTCGTTCTTGGCCTCCTCTAGCAATACTGCGAGGGAGAAGTTGAGGGGGGTATACTCCTGGAACTTTGGGTGATAGGGCTGCTGACGCTCCGGCCTCTCCTCCCAAGCCATCTTCTTCTGGTCGGATCGATCTGCCCGGGGGAGGTTTGCGTTCACCTCGGACTCCGGCTGAACTTCACGCTCTGTCCACACCTTGACC
This sequence comes from Agapanthus africanus, assembly GCA_030015575.1. Lineage (NCBI taxonomy): Eukaryota > Viridiplantae > Streptophyta > Magnoliopsida > Asparagales > Amaryllidaceae > Agapanthus > Agapanthus africanus. Next base: position 865,097,717 of record CM057339.1, read on the forward strand.
TCGGCCATGGTCTTAGGCTGTGCCAGCGCAAAGGAGCGCAGCCACTTCTTGTGCCTCAGACCAGATCTTAGCGCCGTGATGACGGTCTCATCCCGGTGCTCGGGAACCTCGAGGAGGGCGTTGTAAAAGCGGGTGATGTAAGCTTTGAACGTCTCCTTCTCTTAATTGTGAAGAGGTAGTCGACCGTGCGCTTCTGCCGACGGTTCCTAACGAAGTGGCCGAGGAACTGAGTAGCCAGCTCGTTGAAGGTCGAGATCGAGGGAGGCTCGAGTCCTCGGAACCAGTCCCGACCAGAACGAATAAGGGTGGCTGGGAAGTCCCTGCACTGGGCAGCATTGGAATGATCCTGGAAGCTTATTCCCGCGGTGAAAGCATCCAAATGGTCCTTGGGGTCGGTTTTCCCATCGAACAGAGAGACCTTCGGGGGTTTGTTGCGCGAGGATACGTGGACAACGAGTAGTTCCTCGGTGAACGGTTTGGTGAGTGGGTTCGCGGCGTACTCGGCCCCGCCGACTAAGAGGTGACTTTCCTGGCGCATGCCTTCGATCTTCTTCTCGAGGGCGTCGAGTCGGCCGTGGTACCCTAGGACTCTGCGCCTCGTGATCCCTGGCCTCCGCTGTGGGAGACCTGTGTTTGGGAACGGCTCCGGTTCCTCTCGATGAGGTTCCTTAGATCCCCGGGCACGGTGGCGCTCGAGCCGTCGTGGCGAGCTCCTCCTGTGTGTCCCCGTCGGGGGAGAGGGTGTCGGTCATTCCTGTGGGCAGGCGAGATGACTGACATCTCCTCAGAGGGCAAGGGTCACGAGGAGGTTCGAGGTGTGGTGCTCCGACGGCGGACCTCGGGGTGGAGCCGCGAGGCGCCCAACGGGCCTTAGGGAGTATCGGTCCGTGAGATCCGTGGTCGGGAGTCGCAGCCTGCTGGCGATCGGCCATGCCGACGGGGGCAGAACGTTCCGGAGGCGAAGGGGCGGCGATCTAGAACCCAGGCCCCGCCGTTTAGGCGCGGACGAGTGCCTCCACAAGGGACTGAAGCCGATCTATTCGGCTGGCGAGGGCGTGGATGATAGTCGCCAGAGGGGGTTCATCCGCGCCTCCGGTGAAGGGTAGGTGGCGGCTGGTACCCGAATCTTCTGGATGGTCGCTTGCCATGTTGACGTAGATCGGAAGGCCAACTTTGTTTTTTGTGGAGTTTGGGTTTCCCACAGACGGCGCCAACTGATGGAGGTCCTTTTCAGGTCTCCGTCATATGTTGTCTTCCGTTGATCTCCCAGTGGGTTTTGGTGGTGATCTTCTGTTGCGTGTGGATCTCAGTGGGTTTTGGCGGGATTGGTGATTTGAGGAGTTTAGCGCCGAGTACCTGCAAAGAAGTCCCGGGGTGGTTTGGTACCACCGAGGACCTTCCGACGATCAAGTTAATGCTAGATCCGAGCAGAATAACGGCTAAGTGGAATAAAAAGGGGCTTACTTGACCCCTCTGTGATGGGGGTTTATATAGCGGTGATGGCATGCAGCAGCAGACGCGAGAATCTCGCCAGCAGTTACGCTCCCGACGTCACGCCCGCGTAGAGAGCGGATCGCCCATTAATAGGGATCGCGGAGGCGTGGAACGTGGGATGTTGCTGGCGGAGAATCCGCGCACGGCGATATTTGCGGAGCGGTGGTTACGCCCGTGAGCGGTGGAGCTGGTCGGAGGGGCCGAGGAAGACGGCCTCGGCTGGGGAGCTCGGAACCGGGCAAAAGGGTTGAGGAATCTTGGTCCTGTGGCGGCCCGGGACGAGCTGAGGGGTCGAGGAGGCAAATATGCAGGGGGCCCCGTGGAGGGCCGGCTTGTGCTTGCAGGTCGGGTACAAGGGTGGCCTGGTCGACCTCCGTGGGCCCTTTCTTCTGGGTCGTGGGACATGTCGTTCGCCACGTGTCCTGATCTCGCATCGCCAATATTGAGCATCATCACACCCAATTGATCATAGAGATCCACATGCCTTTTATCTTTTTTGATGCTGCTGCGTCCATAATGAGTTAGTTGTAGTTGACTGCAACATCATTAAACCCATAATTAAAATGCAAAGTGTAACGACCATGTTTTCTAATACCTAATAAAATATATGTTATTTAAATTTCTACTATCAAATAAGTATTTACGTGTTTCTTTTATAGAAGAATAATTTTTAAAAGTAATGTTAATAATTTTCAGAACATTGAATAGGATTAAAAGAATTTTCTAAAATCTATTTATTCTCTTTATAGGCTTAAAATGTTTTAATAAAATTTTATAATACCCTAAAATAATCTACATATTTTTATCATCAATTGAAGTAATTAATTCATAATTAAAATTGTTTTAAAGGATAAACTAGATATTATATAATTTTAATAACTAACTAAAACCATAGGAATGGTTTTATTATGTAGTTTTAGCCCAAATTTTTTTTTATACTAAAGATAACAATAAAATATATTTTCTGAAATTTTTCTATAATTTTCCCATATTTCTAACTATTTTTAACAAATTTTTTAAAAGCCAAATCCAATTTTTAAAATAATAAACAGTTATTATTTTTATAAAAATAATAATAATAATAATTTCCCTTTAACCTGGACCGCTGGATCAAAAGATCCAACGGTCCAAAGCTTCGAGGCGGCGCCACGTGGTGGGGACCACGCGAAAGCGCGTGGTCTCCACTCGCTGACGCGCGCCTGTCACATGGCGACATTGTTTCCCCCAATCAGAGCAAAGCTCTGTTTGAATTTCAAAAATTCAAAAATTGAAGCAACGCTTCAAATTTCTTGCGCTGCGCACAACGCGCCACATGTCAAAACCTGATACGCCAGTGTAGCGCCCAAATCAGCGCACCCAATCAGAGAAAGACTCTATTTAAAACAAAATTAAAGGAAGCAACGCTTCAGTTGCGCTGCGCTTTGCGCTACGCGACACATGTCAGCGCAGTTGCGCTGCGCTCTGCGCTGCGCGACACGTGTCTGCGCAGTTGCGCTGTGCGACACGTGTCAAGCGCATGTGCGTTTGCGCCAAACAGGATTAAAATTCCAGTAAGATCTTTCCGTTCTTGTTAAAATAAAAAGATTGTCTTCTGTAAAACAGAAGCCCTTGGATCAAAGATCCAACGGTGGGGAAAAATCCCTAAATCATCCAGAGAAAAATCTCTTTAACTAATTTAACAAACTAATTGGCACTATATAAAGGCCCCTAGACTCCAAGTCTAAAACACACACAACAGAGAGAGAACTCCTCTAAAGAATTTTGAGAAGAACTCAGAAAGAGAAAAAGGTAAAACCCTTTGAATAAAAAGAAGAGTTTCTTCTAAAAAGATCATTGATCTAAGAACAAGATCAAAGATCTTCAATAAAAAATATAATAATAATAAAGGCATTGCCTTTTTTATGAACCATTGGTTCTGAAATCTTAAAAGATTCTTTTCTTGAATCCAAAATTGGATCAAGTTATTAAAACAGTGCCTTGCACTTGTAAATCTGCACTGTTGCGCTCCTTGGTTGGCGCAAGCCATTAGAGAGCGCCACGTGTCAGCTCCAGAACAACTTGCGCCATGCGCTTTTAAAATAGAGTATTGCTCTCTGAAATTGGCGCAACTCACCAGAGTACGCCACGTGTCAGCAGCGCAACAGCGCAGCGCACTGGCACAGTGCACTGCGCTAACTGCGCTTGCGCTCACCAGAGCGTGACACATGTCACCTCCACATGCGCTTGCACTCACTAATTGACGCAGAGCGCCTGACAGGCCACGTGGCACTCTGTCAGTTTAATCAATACTCTGCATTATTTAAAGAAAGGCCGAGCCCAATTAAAAAAGGCCTAACAGGCCTAATAAAATGCCATGCATTTTTTTAAAAAAAAGGACAGAGCCCAAACAAAGGTCTGTCAGACCAAAACAAATGCTTTGCATCATAAAAATAAAGGGACAGAGCCCAAATCAAATAGGCCTTACAGGCCAAAATAAAATGGAGTGCATTATTAAACAGGGGCAAAGCCCTAGCATAGGCCTAATAGGCCAAAGACAAATAAAAATGTTGAACGTTCTCAACCGGACTTAGCCCAATTCTGGCCGTAAGTCCTCAAATTAAATTGACCGAGCATGACTGCTCCCTTAAATCAATTTACATCCGGTTCAAGGGTATATCTCCGAACTCCTCTGACACCTATCGTTATAATCCTTCAACGACGTCAGAGAGGTGACGGGTCCCGACAACCACACATCGATATGGACTGTGGGGTCCTTAAACTCAACTTAAGCGTCCTTAAACCAACAATACGGACTGTGGGGTCCTTAAACTCATGGACTTATGCGTCCTTAAACCAAGATACGGACTGTGGGGTCCTTAAACCCATGGACTTAAGCGTCCTTAAACTCATGGACTAATGCGTCCTTAAACTAATATCCGTCCCCAAAACGGGAACGATGGACCGCAATGTCCTTAAACTACCTATGGACCACCATGTCCCTAAACTGGCAATAAACCACTGTGTCCCTAAACTGGAACAATAGATCCCCAAATGCTCTTTTGTCGGATCTAAACGATCCTGTTAAGTTGATCTTAGTCTCAAACTGGACTAACGTATCCTTAACAAACGTTTAAGTTGATCTTAGCCTCAAACATGGCTAACGTATCCTTAAACTAAAACCCCAAACCCAAATCTAAGTAAATACGGATTGAGACTAATCCACGTCCTACGGGCGACGACATAAATTAGTCTCCGTATACAATCCACGGGCAACTACAAACAAAACAAACACCTACGACACGAAGTGAAATTCTGGAGAAGGAGAAAGTTGTTACCGCGATGCTGTAGTGTAATTAACTGCAGGGGCTTGCGCCTGCAGGGAAGAGCGTCCCCACAATCAAAAAAACCCTCAAGCGAGAGGGAATCTGACGAAGTCTGCTACATCGGCCGCATCCGTCTAAACCTCCGATACACGGTGCCATAAATCAATTTGGCATCTTCGGAGAGGTGGACGGATAAAACCAAATAGCATCTGACCCGAATCTCAAGCAAGACGTCCTCACGTCTTGGCCGTTTTTCGGAGGGGAACAGATTCTGGCACGCCCGGTGGAACCTTTTTCTCTTTCCACTCCACACTTCGTGTGTCGTTTTCGCGAACGAATCGCGGTTTGTTAATGGTTGCCTTTGGGTTTCAAGTTACTAAGATTTGGTCTTTTGCCTGGCGCAGAAATCAAGCATCAATAGCATCCAACTGCTCGAGCTACTCCAAATGCCAATGCAACCGACGCTCCGCCTCACCTGGAGGTGTAGCCTATGGGCCTCAAGCGGCCTCCATCCTTGCCATGCCGGTGGAACAAGTGACTCAGGCCACCACCGGTCTGTTCTTCGGGACCATGCTCCCGCCAGCAAGCTTCATCATTCCAGTGCCCGCACCGGAAGCGCAAAAGAAGTCGGTCTTCGATCGGCTCACTACTACAACGGCCCCTTTCAACGGGTCGTCCAATATCAAGCCGGCAGCTTCTGTCTTTACCAGGCTGAACCAGAACCCCGATGGGCCCGCCAAGAAGCCCATGAACCCTGAAGTGGCCATCCCGAGGAAGATAGCCACCTCTATTCCTGAAGTCGTCAAGACGGCTTTTCCTGCTAAAGAGTCAGTCTTTTCAAGTCTGATTGTTCCGGCTCCCGTTCTTGCTCGAAGGTCTGTCTTTAACAGATTGGATACCGCTACTGAAAAGATAACATCAGTCTTTAAGAGGTTGGCACCAGCGGCGCCTCATCTAGACAGGGGGTAAGAAGAAACTATCCCTATCGCCGAGCCAGCCCCGACAGCTCGACATGCTCGACGTTGCCACTGGCGCCGAGTAAGGAAGGCCGGGGGCAACTCCCCCTCAGGGCTAACTCCACCGGCTCCAATGGTGGAAGTTAATGCTGCTGTTCCAACTGGGAACAGCTTTGAACCGCTAAGGAGGGTATGCAAGAACTCTCCGACTGCCACGCTAAAAAGATCTCCTCCACCTGCGGAGAGGGTTACAGAAACGAAGCTGGAGCAGCCCCCTCAACGACTGTCCTCCAAAATTTACAAGGTCTGGCGGAGGGTTCAAGACTCAGTAATCGACCAAGATCACTCTCGCCGGCAGAAGAGGGTGAAGGTTCAAGAAACAAAGAACCATCCTGTCAAACAGCAAAGGACGACAACCGCCAGGGTGCCCGCTGCAACGGCCGCCTCAACTTCAACGGCCCACAAGAGAAGAAGGCCGGAGAAGGTCCCCACGCCTGCGGCAAATGCCAAAGGCGGTGAGCCCAAATGCCCTAAGTCCGGGGGCATTGTAGTCCATACCGTCTACATGGCGTCTGGTAAATAGGACAGCCGTGCATCTACAGGTCATAGACCGCTTACGCGATCGGTGACCAAAGCTCAGGAGCAACAGCAGAAGCTCTAAGAAATGATGAATGCGATGGCCGCACTCACTGGGCCAAAAGAAAGCCCCGAAGCTTCCTCGGATCAACGCCAGGAGCAAGAAACTGACGCTGAATTCCTTCGCAGGATACTGGAAAAGAAGGATAAAGAGGCTGCGGAACAAGCAGCCAATATAAAGCGAATGGCCCTTCTGTTCCAGGACATGGTGGGCATGATGATCCAACAAGATCCTCCTGCTGAAGATCTTCCGATCATCCTTGAAGATGACAGGGGAGAAACGTCACATCCTCCACCGGCTCTGTCAACAGCCAAGGAGGAGACAATCTCCAAAGCTGACTTGGACGAATATATAGCTCAGCAGATACGGGTTCATCAGGCGACTGAGGCAGCCGGTCAAGTTGTCAGAACAGGGCGACCGTATCTGAGCTGGTATGATCAAATCAAGTACCCGCCGGGCTATACAATACCGAAATTCCATGTCTATAAGGGGACGGGCAATCCCCACCAGCATGTTGCCCAGTTCAGGGCGTTTTGCGGCAACACTGGAGGCGACGACCAACTGCTACTTCGCCAGTTCGTCGGCAGCTTGTCAGAGACGGCGTTCGAGTGGTACTCTGAACTCCCGAATGACTCCGTTAAAACATTTGCGGAGATGGAGCTGCTGTTTACACAACGATTCGCAAGCTCCAGCGAACGCACCCCGATAACAGCATTGATTAATGCCAGGGTGAAGCCGGGCGAGACGTGGGTCCAATATGCGATACGGTGGAGGAACGTATGGTCGAAATGCGAGCAACGCATAGAAGAAGCTCCGGCAGTAGGCATGTTTGTAGGAACCCTCGATCCGCAAGCGACCATCTCGCAATTCATGATGTTCTTCAAGCCGACTACCTTCCAGGCCCTGATCGACAAGCTAGCCCAAATGGATCAGATGGGCCATAGACCGTCTCCTCCGAAGCCGGATTCTCGAAACGAGAAGGGGAAGGGAAAAGCGATCGTCGTCGCCAATGCTCAACAACAGCCGAACAACTTGAAGCCGGTTGTCCGTCAAAATAATATGCGTCCACGCGTACCCCTTGAGGAGAGGCTAGGACATCCTTACTCGTTTCCTCGAGATAAAACGAGAAGACTGTTCGAGCTGGCATTGCGCAACCGACTCATAAATCTGCCGGATCCAAGACGTCTGTCGCAGCCAAACGACGTCAATGATCCCAATTATTGTCCCTATCATCGAGTACTGGGTCATCCGATCGAGGATTGCTACGTCTTCAAAAATTGGATTGAAGACCAGTATCAACAGGGCAAGTTCGCGTTGTCCGAAAGATAGAAAGTGAACCCGCCGCAGCCTCACACCCCTAAAAAAGGGAATACGCCTGGGGCAACGTGCTCCCTTGTTGAAGAAGCTCCGTGGGAGGTTGTGCTATCAGCCAAAACAAAAAGGATGCTGAACAATCTTCAAACATGCCCAGCGATCAGGTGGAAGAACCCGTAGGAACCTCAGATCATTGAAGGGATGTTAAAGCCGCGCCCAACTCCAAAGATTGATGGTAGTGGCCCAAGCACTCACAACCAGCCGTCAAAATCTTCAAAGAAGAAGAAGAAGAAATCTAAGAAGCCCGTGAAGCCTGGCAACAAGCGCACGGACTTACAAAAACAGATTGACGCGTTGGAGGAATACAACCAGAAAGCACAGACTCCCATCACACTTAAAGAGTTCCTCAACCACGTCTTTCAAGAGAAAGATGAGGGAGAGAGCTCGTCGGATGAATCCGAAGAATACGTGGCGAGCTGTCATATGATTTCCCATTCGTTTATAGACGATGAGGAAACTCCTTGCACTGAAAAGCTGGGGGCAGATCCTAAACTGGAAATTCTGGGGCCATCAGATGAAACAATTGACGCATTCCTCAACGAAGCTCTGTTGAAAAGTAAAGCTGATTGGGAATGCGAGGCGGTCATATTTGAAAGGGCCAAACGCCGGCCACTAGACAGAAGAGTTGAAGCACTCCCGCCGGATCAAAGTACGTCCACCGCAGATAAAAGCAAATTCAAGACGAGGAAAAGGTTTGCTAAAGCCATATCAATGGGTATGAAGCTACCACCTTCTGAAGGAAATATTGCTGGTGAAGCGGAAATGCACCCTTCCTACTGCTTGTATCATCGGAAGATTTCGCACCCCACCGAAGAGTGCAAAGCTTTCAATAGATGGTGGCAGGGATATGTTGCTCACCGACAACATTTTAAGCGAGAGAAGCGCAAAACCCGTCGGGAGCGGAGAGGTACGACCGTGGAGCTTAACAGAACTACCGGCGATTGTCGCATGGTTAACGCCGGGGGATCGCAAGTTCTCACATTCGGGAGCAATTCTGACGAGGAGCTGGCTCTTAGCCCTCTCTTTAAAGAGTCTACTTCAGGAAAAGAGGAAGAGCCGAAGGCCTGCGAAAATATCCGGCTGCGTAATCGTACGCTACCTGAAAAGAATCTCGGACCCTCAAATAAAAAAGATAAAGGGAAAGAAAAGGTCTCTGAGGATATCGCCCTAGATGACCAAGTCATGGAAGAGCTAACCGCCAAGGACCCGCCAAAGAAAAATAAGGTGGATTACAACGTTCTAGCGCATCTGAGGAAGCTACCCTCGCAGCTCAGCGTTCTTGACGCCCTCTTACTATCAAAAGAGGCAAGGGATTCATTAATCAAGGTACTATAGGAGCCGGAGTAATTCCAAACTTTCCTTGCTGAAGAAAAGATGAAGGATGAGTTGGAAGAAGTGCACACAGCCGATGTCACTTTCGGTGATGAAGACCTTCTCCTCGGGACGTGCGAACACAACCGCCCCCTCTATGTCTCAGGGTATTGCCACGATATAAAGATAGGCAAAATCTTGGTCGACAATGGATCTTCCATTAATCTCCTTAACGTGCGGGTGTTGAAAGAAATCTAAATGAGCGTCGAACACCTCGCTCGGGATAAAATCACCATCTCCGGGTTCGACTCTCAATCATCGCGAACTCTTGGGTCTGTGATACTGACGTTACGCTTTGGACTGCTCATCACGGACATTAAATTCCACGTCATAGATGCCAAGACATGCTATAATGCTCTGCTCGGCCGACCATGGTTACACGAGTACAACATCATCCCTTCTACACAGCATCAGTGTATGAAATATTTTAAGGATGGTCTCGAGTATACCGTGACGGGAGAACTGAACCCGTTCTCCGTGAACGAAGTCCGCAAATATGAAGATGCAAAATACTTCTTACCGGATTTTGAAGATACGGAGAGGTGTCACAAGCCGGAGAACAAAACTAACGCCACCATCCCTGTTTTCGGGAGTGATACCGAGGAGGAAGAGGAGATAGTTTATTCGGGTCCGCCCCAATACAACAAGCCGAGACCATCCGCTCCTACGTTGATCTTTGGTAGTGACTCGGAAGATGAGGTCCACGCTATATTCTCTGCTCGGCTCTCAATACAAACATCCGCTGACGAAGAGCAAAGTTTGCAAGTCGCCATGGTTCCACTTAAACACCATAAAGAACTGGATGCGCTCGATACCTACAGCGTAGAGGAGATGCGGACGTTCTATGTCCCTCCCAGGCGAGAAGGCGAAAAGGCAATTCTATTCTACCGCTTTGAAGAAACCAAAGCAGAGAAAGAAATCTGGCATGGTGCGGATCCTACGCTTGACAGGCTTCAGCCCATCCGTTTGCCTAGATATTATACAGAAGGCTTGAAGAGGCTGCTGAAGCGCCAGGGGATACCCTTTAAACAGACCGCTCGAAAAGCTAAATTTTATGACAGGGTCTGGAACGTTCCCGGAACTCAGCACAAGCTGCCTAGTGGGAGGATGGAAACAATCGGGCTTGGATATATTCGGTCCAAGAAACGAGAGCTACTCCGCGACTGTTATGCCGTACATGACTTCAATGAAGAAGGGGATGCTCGATGGGAGGACGCTAATCCTGAACCAGAAAAAGTTCCTGATGCAAAGGTGCCCAGTTCGTCATTCGAAGAACAAATGAACAGGCTTATAAGGGAAGCTGGTCAAAAAGTCCGAGACAAGCATAACCGCGAAATGGCCATCTACGAGAAAGCCAAAATGCAACGCCTCCTCCAGCAGGCCGTGAAAGATGAAAGTGCCACTCCTTGTCAACCTGTTATAAAAAAAGTTTGACGCAGAGGCAGAAACAAGTCGAAAAGCGAAAAAGGCGCTCGACAGCAACAAAGCGGGACTAAGAAGCCACGCAAGCGGGAATCGAGCGGTCCAGATCTGTCCCTTGTAAAGAAGATGAGTCGAGCATACTCTTTCCCTCAAGATAAGACAAAGAGAATACTTGACCTCGCTCTAAAATATCAGATGCTTACACTGCCGGAGTCTAAACACTCCGAACAAGCAAGCGAGGTCCCTCACCCGAATTATTGCTCTTATCACCGAGTAATAAGCCATCCTCTCGAAGACTGCTTCACCTTCAAGAATTAGGTTGAAGATCAGTATCAGCTCGGCAAGTTCGCTCTGTCTGACAGCTGGAGGGTAACGCCGCCACAGAAGCACGAACCCAAAGCCACGAAAGCAGAACCAGATTCACATCGGTCTTCGAAGCGAGCTCGTACCTGTCATATGATAACAATATCAAAAGAAGAGCCCGAGAGCATGGATGACCTTTCCTGGTGCTTCGAAAACAGCAACGACGAGGTGATCTCAGAATTTCCACCAGCACAGAAAGAGCTGGAGGATGGAATACATACTACTGCAGATAACCTCAAGAAAGTTGAGTTGGGGACGGCGAACGACCTGCGACCGACATTCATCAGCGAGCTGCTGTCTGAAGAAAGGGCGGCTGCGTTAAAAGACGTACTTATGCAGCATAGAGATTGCTTCGCATGGAACTATTCTGAAATTCCAGGACTAGATCCAGAAATTGCTGTACATAAATTGGCGATATCCCCGGACGTCAAACCAGTCAAACAGGCGCCGAGGAGAATGCGGCCGAGCTTGAGATATGCATCAACGCTGAGGTCAAGAAGTTAATCGACTCTGGCTTCATCCAGGAGGTTCAGTATCCCGATTGGATCGCCAACATCGTCCCGATGATGAAGAAAAATGGGACAGTGCGCATATGCGTGGACTTCCGGGATCTCAATAAAAGCCTGCCCGAATGACGATTTCCCAATGCCAGTCACCGAGCTGATGATAGACAATACGTCCACTCACGAGGTTTTCTCCTTCATTGATGGCTCATCAGGGTATAATCAGATAAAGATGCATCCTGAAGACCAAAAGCACACCGCTTTCCAGACTCCTTTGGGTATATTCTGCTACAAGGTGATGCCTTTCGGTCTAAAGAATGCCGGTGCCACCTATCAAAGGGCCATGACGAAGATCTTCGATGACCTTATACATGAAATCGTCGAATGTTATATCGACGACCTCGTGGTTAAAAGCAAATCATACGAGGAACATCTCGAGCATCTGAAGACCGTATTTCAACGCCTTCGACAATACAACTTGAAGATGAACCCTCTCAAGTGTGCATTCGGAGTTTCCTCGGGCAAATTCCTAGGATTCATTGTCCGACACCGGGGTATCGAAATAGATCCGTCAAAGATTAAGGCGATCATGGAAATGCCCCCGCCAAGAACTCTCAAACAGCTGCGGTCTCTCCAAGGGAAGCTCGCGTACATACGGCGATTTATAGCCAACCTTTCAGGCAAGTGCCGTCCTTACAGCCACCTGATGAAGAAGGGAACCCCGTTCGTCTGGGATCATAAATGCCAAGACGCGCTGGACGAAATCAAACAGTACCTGCAGAACCCGCCAGTGTTAGCTGCTCCGGTCAAGGGAAAGCCCCTCATTCTTTATACCACCGCCCTCGAAGGTTCTTTGGGCGCATTATGGGCGCAAGAGAACGATCAAGGGAAAGAAAGGGCACTCTACTATTTGAGTCGAGTTCTTCTGGGGGCAGAAAGCAACTACTCCCCCATCGAAAAACACTGCCTGGCGTTGATCTTCACGGTAACAAAGCTCAGGCACTATGCATTGGCGCATGAAGTCAGTCTCATATCGAAGGTGGACCCTCTCAAATATTTGATGTCGAAGGCTATACTGACAGGTCGGCTCGCTAAATGGGCCCTGCTCTTGATAGAGTTCTCGATAACCTATCAGCCTCTTAAGGCAGTGAAAGGCCAGGCCATCGCCGACTTCCTCGCTGAGTATCCGATACCTGCCGATTCTCCTCTGAATTGCGAGTTGCCAGACGAACATGCGTTTGACGCGATCGACGGTAGTGATACTCGATAGGAGCTTTATTTCGATGGAGTATCTTCCATGAAGAAACGCAAACAAAATACGCCTATAATCAAATCAGGGGTAGGCCTCATCTTCATAACTCCACAAGGAGGGATAATGCGCTTTGCTTTATCCTTAACAGAGCCAAGGACGAACAATGAAGCCGAATATGAAGCTTTGATAGCAGGCCTCGAGATCGCCATCGACATGGGAATTGAAAACCTCCTCATATACGGAGACTCCCAACTGGTCGTTAATCAAGTAAATGGCGACTACCAAACGTGCAAACCAGAGTTGGTGAAGTACGGCGAAAGGGTGCAACAACTGTTGACCCAAATTCCTTCCTACACTTTGGAAAACATATCGCATGCGGAAAACAGCAAAGCGGACGCGTTAGCCAAGCTCGCTAAAGAACTGGCTGACGAGAACCTCGATGACGTTAGAATCGTGGTACAAAGCCGTCGAGTACTGGTGTTCCCTGATTAAAAATCAGGAAAAGATTCAGAAGAGGCATCACGTGCTCACACGTGACCAGTGGTCACGTGTTGGCACGTGATAGTCAAGCAGCGGCACAGAGCATATTTGTTCTCTAATTAAAAGTCAAGAGGAAGCTGTAAGTCCATATTGCGACCCCCGGTGCTTACGGGGAGGCGGAAACGGTATAAAAAACAATTTTTTATCACAAGAGGCAACATGGACTAAACAAAGTCGGGATCGTGTCTAAACTAAACTAGCAAAAACGCTAAAAGAAGTTAGCTACTCGGATGAAGATGGTTATACCTAAACTTGAACTCCTTCTTCTTCAAACTTTGTAGAGGTTGATGGTTCTTTTTCGTCGCCTTCTTCCGTCGAAGATGGATCCACCTCGAGGGTTCGACCTTGGGCTCTTTCTCGGACTTGGAGTGAACTAGAATCTCCGGCTTGCTAATCCTTTGATCCTAGAGTGAGTAGAGAGTGACTAGGGTTTGCTTTTCTTTTTAAAGAGAAGGATTCTCAACTCATGAGAAGGTTTCTCTTTGCTAGAGGAAGAAGAAGATGAAGAGAGGAGAGAGAATGAATATGATAGAATGAGCTATTCTATTCTTTCTTGCAACCATAATGCAAAAGAAAAGAATTATCTAATAATAATAATTGAAAATGAGAATAGTTGATGGTAATATGGAATGACCACTACCATGCTTCATTTAAAAATGTAAGCATAAATCAAGGAAGACTTTTTAAAGCATGATGGTGGTCAACATTCAACCATGGTCAACAAGTCAACCATGGTCAACAAGTCAACAAAATCAACCATAACAAAATTCTCATTTAATTACTATTATAAATAGATAATCCATAAATCTATTAGGGTTTGGAAAATGATAACTGTCAACTGTGCATACGCACCCGTTCCGAAACCCTAATGGAAAAACTCATCCTCCGCCTCAAGCAACTGTGCATACACACCTGCATTCTCGTTCCGAGGAACAAGAATACCGAGATATAAAAGCAACCCCAAAACATATATACCGGTATCTGGCTCAAACCAGAGCCTGCCAGTATAAACCGTCCGGACTCCAAACGTGCACAAGTGCGCGGATGAGAACGAACCCTGTCGCAAAACCATGCGACCTCTACTCTGTTTTGCCCAGAGGCGAATACCCTCTGTGTGGGACTCTAAAGACTCGACACTACGCTGGCAGTGGGTTTAACCACAGACCGCAAGCGGCACTAGCTGTGCGTAACGGTCCCCAGGTAGATGCCGACAAGAAGGCTGACGAGGTGAAACCCCATCTGAACTCCTACTGAGTCTGAATGTGACATTCTCCGTACAGTCCGGTCTGTTCGTCTGATACATCGTATGGCGGGCCTAGGGGGTGGTAAACGTCAGTCCCCCAATAGCGGTACAAGTCGTGCCGGAGCGAAGCCCAAAACACCCTGAGATAACACTGGAAACCTACCAGTATATCTCGTTTGCCCTGGCCAGGGACTACTCGTGTAATGGCTCTCCTAGACACAGCGCGATGTCAACCCCCAATACCGGGAGAGACGAATCCTGTCTAACCGTCACTGCCTCCAAGTGCTTCGGGACTGCACCCAACCACCACCTGTTTGCACGACTCCTTTGAGCCGTGGTAGGGTAGTGATCAAAGTGTAGTGGGAACACACTTGAAGCGAAGTGCCAGTGTCAAGTCAGCGGACTAAGCTGTACTCATGTCACCTGGGAACTGATAACTGACGATAGGTATAATACCAACCTGTCAGTTCCCGACGAGTCCTGTCCAGTGTACTCGTAACCCAACGAGCACCCGTATACTATCTCCAGTACGACATACTGATGGCTGTGGGACAGACCATCTCCCACACTGGGATGAGAAGCGCATACGCTAGTCTACTCCGGAGTATCGATGCCCTGTCTCGATAGTCCTGCGACTAGGGACCTGTATAAGGATGTGCTTATAGATTACCCAGCCCCCACTAGTGTGACTGCCATCACAACGCTGGTAATCAAGCAAAGATCCTAAGGGCTCCACTAATGCGTATAAGTGATATAATGAAATAAACACAAGTACACATTGAAGTAGAAACAAACCAAGTAGCATACTACTATTTTGAGCAAGATTGTATATACAAGGTGAATATCCCAAGCATCCATTAAGTAATATACAAACTAGTATGATACAGTAATGGCCTCTAGGGCATATACACTAACAATCTCCCACTTGCACTAAGGCCATGTACTGGCGTATCGAAGACCTATCATCTCGATCAGCCGCTCGAACTGAGTCTGGGGCAAGGCCTTGGTGAATGGATCTGCAGTGTTGTCTTCTGAAGCGACTCTCCGAACCTCGATCTCCTTACGATCCACGATCTCCCTGATCAGGTGATACCGCCTCAAGATGTGCCTGGATCTCTGATGGGACCTGGGTTCCTTCGCTAAAGCTATAGCCCCGTTGTTGTCGCAATACAGAGGTATTGGGTCAACAATGGACGGAACCACCTGAAGTTCTTTCAAGAACTTCCTCATCCAGACAGCTTCTTTTGCGGCATCAGATGCAGCGATGTATTCCGCTTCCATCGTCGAGTCTGCAACGGTTTCCTGTTTGGAACTCTTCCAACACACCGCCCCTCCATTGAGGGTGAAGACAAAACCCGACATGGACTTGGAATCATCCTTGTCACTCTGGAAGCTGGAGTCAGCAAAGGCCTCGATCTGGAGGTCTTTTCCGCCATACACCAAGAACATCTCCTTAGTCCTTCTCAGGTACTTGAGAATGTTCTTTACTGCTATCCAGTGTTTCTCCCCAGGGTTAGACTGATACCGGCTTACCACACTTAGTGCATAAGCTACATCCGGTCTGGTACACAACATCGCATACATTATAGAGCCTACCGCAGAAGCGTAGGGTATAATAGACATGCGATCCCTCTCCAAATCAGTCTTGGGAGACATCTCTTTAGAGAGGGTGATCCCGTGACAAGCCGGTAGGTTACCGCGCTTGGAATCTTCCATACTGAATCTCTTCACTATGGTGTCGATGTACCTGGACTGAGAAAGTCCCAATATCCTCTTGGATCTATCACGATGGATCCGGATCCCCAGGATGTATGAGGCATCCCCCAGGTCTTTCATGGAGAACCTTTGTGACAAGAACCCCTTGACAGATTGTAGCATAGGAATGTCATTTCCTATTAAGAGAATGTCATCCACGTATAAAACAAGGAATACTACAGTTCTCGCTACAAATCTACTATAGATGCATGGTTCATCTGGATTTTTGATAAAGTCAAATTCCTTGACCGTCTCATCAAAACAGATGTTCCAACTCCGCGATACCTGCTTTAGTCCATAGATGGACTTAAGCAACTTGCACACCTTTCCGCTGCTCCCACTCTGAATGAAACCCTCTGGCTGGTCCATATAGACACACTCCTCTAAATTTCCATTTAGAAAAGCTGTCTTTACGTCCATTTGCCAGATCTCATAATCATGGAAGGCAGCAATGGCAAGAAGGATCCGAATGGATTTCAGCATGGCTACTGGAGAAAAGGTTTCGTCGTAGTCCAAGCCAGGTCTTTGACGAAAACCCTTTGCTACCAGCCTAGCTTTATAGGTCTCAACCTGTCCATCTACACCAATCTTCCTTTTGAAGATCCACTTGCATCCTACGGGTTTTACCCCGTCTGGAGCAATGTCCAACGTCCATACCTTGTTGGTGTACATGGACTCCATTTCGGTCCGCATTGCATCCAGCCATTTCACTGAGTCAACGCTCTGAACGGCCTGCTGGAAGCTAGTAGGCTCATCATAATCTATGATGCAATCCTCTCTATCCCCGTCTATGAGAAAACCGCAGTATCTCTCGGGCGGATGAGAGTGCCTACTACTCCTGCGGAGCGGCGTAGGAATGTCCTGTTCTGTTGAACCCTCTGGTTCCACTAAGCTTTCAGTAACAGTCTGTGGTTCTGGAATTTCTTCCAGTTCTATTGTGTTCCCACTTATCTGGGTTTCCAAAAACTCAGTTTCCAAGAAGCGGGCATGCTGAGAAACAAAAACCTTTTGTTCCTCAGCGGAATAGAAAAGATACCCCCTGGAGTTCCTTGGGTATCCCACAAACTTACACTGTACTGAACGTGCCTCAAGCTTGTCCGCATGCTGCTTTTTTACAAAAGCTGGACATCCCCATACCTTGAGATAATTAAGACAGGGTTTCTTCCCAGTCCACATCTCATATGGGGTGGTGGGCACAGTCTTGGTAGGAGCCTTGTTCAAGAGATATGCAGCTGCTTCTAGTGCATATCCCCAGAATGATCACGGTAACTCAGCGTTACTCATCATGGACCGCACCATATCCAATAGGGTGCGGTTCCGTCTCTCCGATACACCGTTATGTTGCGGGGTGTATGGAGGAGTAAGCTGAGAGAGAATTCCGTTCTCTTTTAAATAGTCCAGGAACTCGGCACTTAAGTATTCTCCACCTCGATCCGATCTTAGAATCTTAATACTTTTGCCGGTCTGTTTCTCTACTTCATTCTTATACTCCTGGAATTTTCCAAAGGCCTCGGACTTATGTTTCATTAAGAAGACATAACCGTACCTTGAGAAGTCATCCGTAAAAGTAATGAAGTAAGAATGTCCGCTTCGGGCATGTGTAGACATTGGACCGCACACGTCACTGTGTACGAGTCCTAAGAGCTCGCTCGCTCTTACTCCATGTCCAGTAAACGGAGTCTTTGTCATCTTTCCTTTGAGACAAGATTGACAAGTGGCATATGATTGATATTCGAACGCATTCAAATATCCTTCTGTATGCAACTTAGTCAACCTTCTCTCATTGATGTGACCCAATCTACAATGCCATAAGAAAGTCTGATTTATTTCTGGAGACTTTCTTTTGTGTGTATTCTGGACATTAAAAATCTGTGGTTGGTTTAACACGTATATACCATTACTCAATGTACCTGACCCAATCAGAACTTGATTAAGGTGAATGTTTACAACATTACTTACAAACGCAAATTCATAACCTTCTTTAGAAACTAAAGATACAGAAATGATATTACAAGTTGCGTTGGGTACAAAAAAGCAATTACGCAAAACCAAAACATGTCCATCTGACATTCCCAGGTGATAGTCCCCCACGGCTTTAGCATCCATGCTAGCTCCGTTCGCAACTCTGAGGGTCATGTCACCTGCCTTCAAATCCCTACGGTTTCTCAACGCCTGCAAAGAATTACAGATATGAGATCCTGATCCGGTATCCAATACCCAGGAAGTAGAGTTTATTGAAAGACAGTTTTCAATAACATACACACCTGAAGCTGAAGCTGCAACCTGCTTCAATTCCTGTGTTCTGGCCTTCCAGGCCCTGCAATCATTCTTCCAGTGTCCTTTCTTATGACAAAAGAAGCATTCTTCCTTATCCACAAGCTTCCCCGCTATCTTTGTTGCTTTACCTTTTCCCTTCGTATCCACTTTACTAATACCGCCCCTTGGTTTGGCGGGGGCCTTCTTCTTCTTTCCCTTGGCTTTCGCCTTGGACCTAGAAGAAGATGATCCTCCTACAAACAAAGTGGATGTATCCCTACTTTTCTGTAGGGTGCCCTCTGCGCTCCTCAGCATGTTGAGGAGCTCTGATAGTTCAACCTCTTTTTCTTGTAGGTTGAAGTTCAGTATAAACTGGGCGTAAGTGGAAGGAAGGGACTGGAGAACTATATCCGTATATAGCTCACTCTCCAATGTGATCCCTAGGTCAGCGAGCTCCTCAATGTAGCCGATCATCTTTAGCACGTGCTCGGCTACTGATGATCCGACGGCCATTCTTGTCGAAAACAACTTTTTCGACGCTTCGTATCTTGCGATACGTGATTGCTCTCCATACAGTTCTTTTGTATGGAGCAATATGGACTCCATGTCCATATTCTCATGCCTACTCTGATGTTCGTTGTCCATCGAGGCAAGCAGGAGGCACTTGGCCTTCGCGCTATCAATCTCCCAAGTCTTGCGGATTTCCTTATCCGCGACACTGGAAGTTGGACCAGGGACAGGGGGAGCTTTGGTGGTAAGAAGATACCCCAGCTTGTCATAAGTGATTGCTATCTTGACATTCCTGAGCCAATCTTTGTAGTTTGGCCCTGTCAGTTTGTTTTTATCTAGGAGTAACTTAAGTCCAGTCATGTTGATTGGTCGCTGCAATTAGGAGAGAGAAGAAGAAACACTCAGCATGATGCTCTTGCAAGTTTAGAGTGGTTTTTAGTTTGTCTAAACAGGATGGCTCCCACTGTTTCTCGAATCCCTCCTCAAACCATAAAGGAAGAATTAGTCAGGATCAATCCCACCGTACAATACTTGCTTAACCGTTCAGCCAGGCCAGTGTCGGTACTTCGAGGGAGGTTTTCCAACGCTTTCGCGAAGTTCCTTAATTAAATAACCTCTTTTCCCTGGGGGCGTAACCCCGCTAACACCTTTCTAGGCACCTACTAGGTTTATAGCATTGATCGTTTAGTGAGAAATTTTCCGAGGAGTAGCATATACTCACAGTAGGATCGGGATCCAAATATCATCGCGTGACGAAACTGAAGGAATCCTACCAGAATCATCACACTCCAAATGGTATGCAAATCTAGCAAGTTTCAGTACTTATGAAACTCCCGATGTGGATTTTTTGCCCCATGCTCTTATGACCTTGACGAAGGTCAACAAATCATAAGTCACATGTCAAGTTCTGCCCGTCATTATCCAGGTTAATTTGAATCCACCCGTATATACCCTTGACGAAGGTCAACAAGGTAATGCGAGTGTCCCAAACCAACGCATCTATCTATGCTACATATGAACACCCAATAGCTACCAATCACTATGCCTTGACGAAGGTCAACAAACACAGCTTGAATACTATTGAATATTCATACGAAACGACGGAGGGCTACGAATGGTTTTGGCAAAACCGTGAACGTAGTGAACTTGATTTGGTCGATGGAACGAGATAGCTTTTAAAAGGAGTGGCTCAAGCTCCGCATTTAAAAGTTGTTTTTGAAAAGAACCGAGTGGTTTTTCGAAAGTGTTCCATCGACTTAAACTTGGTTTATTATCTTGCATTAGTTCTTTTAATGCGTGATATTCTTGCATTAGTACTTTTAATGCGTCCCATCATTTAATCCTACCATTGCAGAAAACAACCAAAATATGACGTACGCTTATGCCATTCGCATTCGCCACGGGGCCCCGTCATTACCCGTTAGGTTACTTAACTAACGACAGAGCGGGGGCTGGGCTAGCGCGGCTGTAAAACATAAGCAACGCCTAAATAGAAAGCAATGATAGACATTACAGATCACAGATGAATACATTGGATATACTAGCAATCCGCAATCCTTTCGAGCCTGAAACGAAAAGCGGATAACACAGTCGCGGTGAATAGCCAAATACCCCACCCAAGACCCCTACGGGTGCGGCAAACTACCCGCCAAGTACTCGGTAGTTTGTGAACCCCTCCATGGGTCTATCCTAGGAGCAAAAACAGTAAAAAGAATTATACAATGACGGCTACAACCCCGACCCGGTTGTGCGGCCAAACAAATAATATTATTACATCAATTTACATTTACAATGAATGAAAGAAAAACAAAAGCTCATCTCACATCCACCCCGGCTATTCACCCGCGACAGTCCAACAGATTCATATACACATTCCAGCACATTACAGATCATGTATAACCCCGACTAATCGACTTATAGCGATTAGCCGACGTTAAATACATGCAAACAACACAGATATAACCAACATAGCCAAAGTGCAGTGAAGTTCGGAAAAAAATACGGAATTATAGGACCCCAAAAGTGAATTTCAGTTCTGGAAAATCTGGGTACATATAATATATCTTAAAAATCCCAAAACCAACACAGAAGAACACTGCACAAAAAACGATGCAGAGATGACACCAAACAGCGGCGGTTCTGCGGCCAGATGAAGAGGTGAGGCCGCGGAAGGGCGGCGCTTTGGAGGAATCATGCTATCGTTTTTGGTGGGTGTTCTTAGAAAACCCTGAGACGAATTTACAAGTATAAAGTTTTTCATTTTGAGCAGAAAAAATTTCAACAGAAACTTAGGGTTTTGTTTTTCCGGTTTTGCGATTTTTCGGTTCCGAACTTCGTTACACTTCACTACCAAGCTAGTTTAAGTTTAGTTAGGCTCTGATACCACTGTAAGTCCATATTGCGACCCCCGGTGCTTACGGGGAGGCGGAAACGGTATAAAAAACAATTTTTTATCGCAAGAGGCAACATGGACTAAACAAAGTCGGGATCGTGTCTAAACTAAACTAGCAAAAACGCTAAAAGAAGTTAGCTACTCGGATGAAGATGGTTATACCTAAACTTGAACTCCTTCTTCTTCAAACTTTGTAGAGGTTGATGGTTCTTTTTCGTCGCCTTCTTCCGTCGAAGATGGATTCACCTCGAGGGTTCGACCTTGGGCTCTTTCTCGGACTTGGAGTGAACTAGAATCTCCGGCTTGCTAATCCTTTGATCCTAGAGTGAGTAGAGAGTGACTAGGGTTTGCTTTTCTTTTTAAAGAGAAGGATTCTCAACTCATGAGAAGGTTTCTCTTTGCTAGAGGAAGAAGAAGATGAAGAGAGGAGAGAGAATGAATATGATAGAATGAGCTATTCTATTCTTTCTTGCAACCATAATGCAAAAGAAAAGAATTATCTAATAATAATAATTGAAAATGAGAATAGTTGATGGTAATATGGAATGACCACTACCATGCTTCATTTAAAAATGTAAGCATAAATCAAGGAAGACTTTTTAAAGCATGATGGTGGTCAACATTCAACCATGGTCAACAAGTCAACCATGGTCAACAAGTCAACAAAATCAACCATAACAAAATTCTCATTTAATTACTATTATAAATAGATAATCCATAAATCTATTAGGGTTTGGAAAATGATAACTGTCAACTGTGCATACGCACCCGTTCCGAAACCCTAATGGAAAAACTCATCCTCCGCCTCAAGCAACTGTGCATACACACCTGCATTCTCGTTCCGAGGAACAAGAATACCGAGATATAAAAGCAACCCCAAAACATATATACCGGTATCTGGCTCAAACCAGAGCCTGCCAGTATAAACCGTCCGGACTCCAAACGTGCACAAGTGCGCGGATGAGAACGAACCCTGTCGCAAAACCATGCGACCTCTACTCTGTTTTGCCCAGAGGCGAATACCCTCTGTGTGGGACTCTAAAGACTCGACACTACGCTGGCAGTGGGTTTAACTACAGACCGCAAGCGGCACTAGCTGTGCGTAACGGTCCCCAGGTAGATGCCGACAAGAAGGCTGACGAGGTGAAACCCCATCTGAACTCCTACTGAGTCTGAATGTGACATTCTCCGTACAGTCCGGTCTGTTCGTCTGATACATCGCATGGCGGGCCTAAGGGGTGGTAAACGTCAGTCCCCCAATAGCGGTACAAGTCGTGCCGGAGCGAAGCCCAAAACACCCTGAGATAACACTGGAAACCTACCAGTATATCTCGTTTGCCCTGGCCAGGGACTACTCGTGTAATGGCTCTCCTAGACACAGCGCGATGTCAACCCCCAATACCGGGAGAGACGAATCCTGTCTAACCGTCACTGCCTCCAAGTGCTTCGGAACTGCACCCAACCACCACCTGTTTGCACGACTCCTTTGAGCCGTGGTAGGGTAGTGATCAAAGTGTAGTGGGAACACACTTGAGGCGAAGTGCCAGTGTCAAGTCAGCGGACTAAGCTGTACTCATGTCACCTGGGAACTGATAACTGACGATAGGTATAATACCAACCTGTCAGTTCCCGACGAGTCCTGTCCAGTGTACTCGTAACCCAACGAGCACCCGTATACTATCTCCAGTACGACATACTGATGGCTGTGGGACAGACCATCTCCTACACTGGGATGAGAAGCGCATACGCTAGTCTACTCCGGAGTATCGATGCCCTGTCTCGATAGTCCTGCGACTAGGGACCTGTATAAGGATGTGCTTATAGATTACCCAGCCCCCACTAGTGTGACTGCCATCACAACGCTGGTAATCAAGCAAAGATCCTAAGGGCTCCACTAATGCGTATAAGTGATATAATGAAATAAACACAAGTACACATTGAAGTAGAAACAAACCAAGTAGCATACTACTATTTTGAGCAAGATTGTATATACAAGGTGAATATCCCAAGCATCCATTAAGTAATATACAAACTAGTATGATACAGTAATGGCCTCTAGGGCATATACACTAACAGAAGCTTCAGAACAGGCATCACGTGCTCACACGTGACCAGTGATCACGTGTTGGCACGTGATGGTTAAGCAGCGGCCAGAGAACAGAGCACAGAAGAAGAGAAACCCATACCAGGGGTCACGTGCCTACACGTGACCAGGGGTCACGTGGCCACACGTGACCGGCTTTAAGAGCCTTATTCTTTAACAGAATTAAATTCTGAGGATAAATCTTTCAAATCTTTCCAAAATGAAGAAGGATTATCTAAAACCGATGGATTAAAAATCTAAAGGTGATTAAATATCACCAATTTATGAAAAAATCTTGGACTTAGAAAGATTTCCCCCCTAAATCCAACCGAAATAACAAAGAGATATCCTTGGATTTAAAATCCAATGGTGAATAAAATTCACCCAACAATTTAAAGGCCCAGATTAATGATGAAGATAAATCAAATCTCTCAATGAGAGATTTACTAAACAGATTGATTCTTTTCCTTCTCCTATAAATAGGAGCCAAGAAAAGAAGACGGGGGACCTTAGGACCTTTTCTTTTGATACACAGAGAGAGAGAGAGAGATACAGAGCCTTTGATTCTCTGCAAAAGAAAAACCTTAGGTAAGAAAAGAAAAGGGAGGCTTCAAAAGAGAATTTAATTCTCAAAAGAGTTTAACTCTTATATAAAGAAAAGAACTTAGTTCTTTCTCTGGGGGAGGATCTGCAAAGTGCACATCTCCCCATGAATTGAGAATTTAATTCTCATTGGGCTGAGATCTTGCCATGCAGATCTAAAACATAGAGGAGGAACTGAGTTTTGAGAATTTAATTCTCACAAAATGATAGGAATTCAATTCCTTTGAGATAAAATTAGGGTTTAACCCTATGTTATAGGAATTTAATTCCTTCAAAATGAACAGAACTAGGATTTAACCCTAATTGGGAACATAATTCTCTCAAACTCACAGGAATTTGATTCCCTTAAAATTAGGGTTTAACCCTATTTAAGAATATAATTCTTTAGAAGAAAATAGGAATTTAATTTCTCTAAAGTTTGTTGTTAAGGTTTAACCCTATGAAGAATTTAATTCTTAAAAGATGAACAGATCTTTAAAACATGCAAAGAACCAGAGTCACGTGCTACCACGTGACCCCTGCAAAGATCCACAGAAAAGAACTTTAAAGCAACGCCTCACGTGTTACCACGTGACTCCTGAAAAGATCCATAAAAAAAGAACTTTGAGGCAACGCCTCACGTGCCCCACGTGATCTCTAAGGCACACAGAGAAAAAGGCAAAAGAAACAGAAAAGAGCTCTAGGGCGCCCTCACGTGTCAACACGTGACCCCTAACGAACATTCTAACAGATCAAAACGTGAGCCCCCATCACGTGCCCACACGTGATGGCTTTCAGAATTAAAAGTGTTGAACACTTATCTATAGAACAAAATAAGGGGAAGCAGGGCGCTCTCACGTGCTACCACGTGACCCCTTGGCTGAAGCTTTAACAGATAAACGCCCAAATTCTCATCACGTGACAGCACGTGATACTTCAAAGTATTTAATACTTTTGACTGAATAAAATAAGGGGAATCAGGGCGCTCTCACGTGTCCACACGTGACCCCTTTCTGCTCAGTGTTTAACACTAGTCTAGAGATTTTGTCCCCAGTGTTTAACACTAATTTGCTTAGTGTTTAACACTAAATTAAAAACTCTGTTCCCAGTGTTCAACACTGATTATCTTTTAGTGTTTAACACTAACTTGTTAATCTTATTCCCAGTGTTCAACACTGTTGGTCTCTAGTGTTTAACACTAGCTTTAGCCCAATTGGCTAAGTTTCCAGAGGCAAAGCCTCTCCTTCAATGAACCAACAGAGGGCCAATATCCCAAACATGATTGGACTTAGCCCAAGCTGGCCATAAGTCCTCAATTCAAACTTAACTGGGCCAATGGGCTCATAATATAATAATTGGTCTTAGTTTCCAAATTGGACTACAGATCACTTAATCTACCTCGGTTTAAGGGTACATCTCTTCACTCCTTTGATACTTGGCGTTGTAATTCCTCAACGTCTTCAAAGAGGTGACGGGTCCCGATGACCACACATTGATACGGACTGCGGGGTCCTTAAACTCATGGACTATGAGGTCCTTAACCTTGACCGGAATGTCTTAAAACTAACAACGGACTATGAGGTCTTTAACCTTGACCGGAATGTCTTAAAACTAACAACGGACTATGACGTCCTTAACCTTGACCGAGATGTCTTAAAACTAACGCCGGACTGTGGAGTCCTTAAATCCTCGGACTATGATGTCCTTAACCTTGACCGGAATGTCTTAAAACTAACAACGGACTATGACGTCCTTAACCTTGACCGTGATGTCTTAAAACTAATATCGGACTGTGGAGTCCTTAAGTCCATGGATTATGATGTCCTTAACCTTGACCGCAATGTCTTAAAACTAACACTGGACCGCAGTGTCCTTAAACTACCTATTGACCGCAATGTCACTAAACTAAACAACAGGGCCCCCCTAATCGCTCTCTTGTCGGATCTAAACGATCCCATTAAGTTGATCTTAGTCTAAAACTAGACTAACATATCCTTAACAAACGTTTAAGTCGATCTTAGTCTCAAACGAGGCTAACGTATCCTTATACACAACCCCCTAACCCAAATTTAAGATAATACGGATTTGGACTAGTCCACGCCCTACGGGCGACGACACAACTCAGTCTCCGTATACCATCCATGGGCAACCAAACACAAATCAAACACACACGACAAGAAGTGACCATATGGAGAAGGAGAAAGTTGTTACCGCAACGCGGTAGCATAATTAACTGCAGGGGCTTGCGCCTGCAGGGAAGAGCGTCCCCACAATCAAAAAACCCCTCAAGCGAGGGGGAATCTGACGAAGTCTGCTACATCGGACGCATCCGTTCAAACCTTCGATACATGGTGCCATAAATCAACTTGGCATCTTCGGAGAGGTGGACGGATAGCACCAATTAGCATCTGCCCCGAATCTCAGGCAAGACGTCCCTGTGTCGCGCCGTCTTTCGGAGGGGAACAGATTCTGGCACGCCCGGTGGGACCTTTTCCTCTTTCCACTCCACACTTCGTTTGTCGTAATCTGCGAACCAATCACGGTTCGCTAATGGTTGCCCTCGGGTTTCAAGTTACTAGGATTTGGTCTTTTGCCTGGCGCAGAAATCAAGCATCAATGGCATCTAACTGCTCGAGCTGTTCGAAATACAAGTGCAACAGACGCTCCGCTTCACCTGGAGGTGTAGCCTATGGGCCTCAAGCGGCTTCCATCCTCGCCATGCCAGTGGAATAGGTGACTCAGGCCACCACCGGTCTATTCTTCGGGACCATGCTCCCGCCTGCAAGCTTCACCATTCTAGTGCCCGCACCAGAAGCGCACAAGAAGTCGGTCTTCGATCGGCTAACTGCTACAACGGCCCCTTTCAACGGGTCGTCCAATATCAAACCGGCAGCCTCTGTCTTTACCAGGCTGAACCAGAACTCTGACGGGCCCGCCAAGAAGCCCATGAACCCTGAAATGGCCGTCCCGAGGAAGACAGCTACTTCTGCTCCTGAAGTCGTCAAGGCGGCTTCTCTTGTCAGTCTTTTCAAGGCTGGCTATTCCGGCTCCTACTCGAGGATCTTTCTTTGACAGATTGGACATCGCCACTCAAAGGACAGCGTCAGTCTTTAAGAGATTGGCACCAGCGGCGCCTCATCCGGGCAAGGGGCAAAACGAAATTATCCCTATCGCCGAGCCTGTCTCCACAGCTCGACATGCTCGACGTCGCCACTGGCGCCGAGTAAGGAAGGCCGGAGGCAACTCCCCCTCAGGGCTAACTCCACCTGCTCCAGTGGTGGAAGTTAAGGCTGATGTTCCAACTGGGAACAGCTTTGAACCACTAAGGAGGGTACGTAAGAACTCTCCGACTGCTACGCTAAAAATATCTCCTCCACCTGCGGAGAAGGTTACAGGAGCGAAGCTGGAGCAGCCCCCTCAACGGCTGTCCTCCAAAATTTATAAAGTCTGGCGGAAGGTTCAAGACTCGGTAATTGACCAAGATCGCTCCCGCCAACAGAAAAGGGCGAAAGTGCAGGAAGAAAAGAAACGTCCTGTCAAACAACAAAAGACGACAACCGCCAGGGTGCCCGCTGCAACGGCCCCCTCAACTTCAACGGCCCACAAAAGAAGAAGACCAGAGAAAATCCCCGCGCCTGCGGCAAATGCCAAAGGCGGTGAGCCTAAACGCCCTAAGTCCGGGAGCATCTTGGTCCATACTGTATACATGGCGTCGGGAAAGGAGGACAGCCGTGCATCTACGGGTCATAGACTGCTTACACGGTCAGTGACCAAAGCTCGGGAGCAACAGCAGAAGCTCCAAGAAATGATGAACGTGATGGCCGCACTCACTGGGCTGAAAAAAAGCCCCGAAGCGTCATCTGATCAACGCCAGGAGCAAGAAACTGACGCTGAATTCCTTCGCAGGATATTGGAGAAGAAGGACAAAGAGGCTGCGGAACAAGCAGCCAACATAAAGCGAATGGCCCTCCTGTTCCAGGACATGGTGGGAATGATGATCCAACAAGATTCTCCTGCTGAAGATCCTCCAATCGTTCTTGAAGACGACAGGGGAGAAACACCAAATCCTCCACCCGCTCTGTCAACAGCCAAGGAGGAAACAATCTCCAAAGCTGACCTAGACGAATATATAGCTCAGCAGATACGGGTTCACCAGGCGACTGAGGCAGCCGGTCAAGTTGTCAGAACAAGGCGACCATATCCGAGCTGGTATGACCAGATCAAGTACCCGCCGGGCTATACAATACCGAAATTCCATGTCTATAAGGGGACAAGCAATCCCCATCAACATGTGGCCCAGTTCAGGGCGCTTTGCGGCAAGACCGGCGGTGATGATAAATTGTTGCTTCGCCAGTTCGTCGGTAGCCTATCAGAAACGGCGTTCGAGTGGTACTCTGAGCTCCCGAACGACTCCGTCAAAACATTTGCGGAGATGGAGCTGCTATTTACGCAGCGATTCACGAGCGCCAGCGAACGCACCCCGATAACGGCGTTGATTAATGCCAGGGTGAAACCGGGCGAGACGTGGGTCCAATACGCTATACGTTGGCGAAACTTGTGGTCGAAATGCGAACAACGCATTGAGGAAGCTCCCGCTATGGGCATGTTCGTGGATACCCTAGATCCTCATGCAACTATCTCACAGTTCATGATGTTTTTTAAGCCAACCACGTTCCAGGCTTTGATCGACAAGTTGGCCCAGATGGACCAGATGGGTCACAGACCGCCTCCCCCGAAGCCGGAACCTCGGAATGACAAGGGTAAAGGGAAGGCAACCTTCATTGCGAACGCTCAGCAGCAACCCAGCGCACCAAAGCTGGCGGATCAACTGGAAGAAAGACGGCGGTATTATAATGAGAAAATGAAGCGCCCCTGCTCATTCCCGCTGGATAAGACGAAGAGGCTATTTGAGCTGGCGGTACGCAACAGGCTTATCAACTTAGGCGACCGCCGCAACCTAGTGAGGTGAATAACCCCAATTACTGCCCTTACCATCAAACAGTAAGCCATCCGATTAAGGATTGCTTCGTCTTCAAAGGATGGATTGAAGATTAATACCTACAGGGCAGGTTTGCGCTGTCCGAAAAGTGGAAGGTGAACCCGCCACAACCGCACACTCCTAAGAAGACGGACGCGCCGGGGGCAACTTGCTCTTTCGTTGAAGAAGCTCCATGGGAAATCGTGCTTTCAGCAAAAACTAAAAGAATGCTGAATGAGCTCCAGACATGCCCGGCGATCAGGTGGGAGAACCCGCTGGAACCCCAGATCATTGAAGGGATGCTGAAACCGCACCCAACTCCGAAGATCAGTAGTGATGGCCCGAGCACTCACAACCAGCCGTCGAAATCTTCAAAGAAAAAGAAGAAGAAATCTAAGAGGCCAGTGAAGCCTGGCAACAAGCGTACGGACTTGCAGAAATAGATTGACGCGCTGGAGGAGTACAATCAAAAGACGCGAACTCCCATCACACTCCAAGAGTTCCTCAACCACTTCTTTCAGGAGGAAGATAATGGGGAGAGCTCGTCGGATGAATCCGAGGGATACGTGGCGAGTTGTAATGTGATCTCCCACTCGTTTACGGACGGTGAAAAAACTCCTGGCACTAAGAAACTGGGGGCAGAGCCTGAACCGGAGCTTGTGTGGCCGACAGACGAAATGATCGACGCCTTTCTAGACGAGATTCGTTTGAAAAGTAAAGCCGATCGGGAGCGTGAGATGGCTACATCAGACGCAGGCGACTAAACGAAAGAGTCGAAGCACTCCCGCCGGATCGAAAGACACCCGACGCGGATAAAAACATATTCAAGACGAGGAAAAGGTTTGCCAAAGCCATGTCATTGGGAATGAAGCTACCGCCCTCGGAGGAAAACACGCTCAATGGGGCGGAGAGGCACCCTAATTACTGCTCATATCATCGGAAGATTTCACACCCCACTGAAGAGTGCGATGCTTTTTAAGACATGGTGGCAGGGATATGTTGCTCACCGGCAACATTTTAAGCGAATGAAACGCAGAACTCGACAGGAGCAGAGAAGTACGACCGAAGGGCACAAAAGAACTACCGGTAACTGTTACACGGTCAACGCCTGAGGATCACAAGTTCTCACCTTTGGGAGCGACTCTGATGAGGAAATGGCTCTGGGCCCTCTCTTTAAAGAATCCATCCTAGAGAAAGAAGAAGAACCGGAGGCCTGCGAAAACATTCGGCTGCGCAATCGCACGCTTCCGGAAAAGAATCTCGGACCCGCAACTAGAAAAGATAAGGGAAAGGAAAAGGTCGCTGAGGATATCACCTTAGATGACCAAGTTATGAAAGAGTTGACTGCCAAGGACCCGCCTAAGAAGAGTAAGGTGGACTACAACATCCTAGCGCACCTAAGAAAGCTACCCTTGCAGCTCAGCATTTTTGACGCCCTCTTATTATCACAAGAAGCGAGAGATTCATTAATCAAGGCACTGCAAGAGCCCGAGCAATTCCAAGCCTTCCTTGTCGAAGAAAGGATGAAGGATGAACTGGAAGAAGTGCACACGACCGATATCACTTTCGGTGACGAAGACCTGCTCCTTGGGACGTGCGACCACAACCGCCCCCTATACGTCTCTGGATATTGCCACGATATAAAGATAGGCAAAATCTTGGTTGACAATGGGTCTTCTGTTAATCTCCTCAACGTGCGGGTGTTAAAGGAAATCTGCATGAGTGTCCAGCACCTTGCTCGGGACAAGATCACCATCTCCGGGTTCGACTCCCAATCATCAAAAACTCTTGGGTATGTGATACTGACGCTACGCTTCGGACTACTCGTCACAGACATTAAGTTTCACGTCATAGACGCCAAGACTTGCTACAATGCTCTGCTCGGTCGTCCTTGGTTACACGAGTACAACATCATCCCATCTACACAACATCAATGTATGAAGTATTTCAAGGATGGTCTCGAGTATACCGTAACAGGTGAGCTAAACCCATTCTCCGTGAACGAAGTCCGCAAATACAAAGATGCAAAGTACTTTTTGCCAGATTTCGAGGATACAGAGAGATGTCGCAAACCGGAGAACAAAGTCGCTGCCACCATTTCTGTTTTCGGGAGTGATACCGAAGAAGAAGAAGAGATAGTTTACTCTGGACCGTCTCGACGCAATGACCCGGGACCGTCCGCTCCCATACTGATCTTCGGAAGCGATTCGGAGGATGGGGTTAATGCTGTGTTCTCCAGTCGGCTGCCAATACAAGAATTCCCTGGTGATGATCAGAGTTTGCAAATCACCATGATTCCGCGGGAGCACTACAAAGATCTTGACGCGCTTGAAGCTCACAACATGCAAGACCTGCAGACGTTTTACGTCCCTCCCAAGCGAAAAGGCGAAAAGGCGATCCTATTCTATCGATCCTCGGAAACAAGAGTGGAGAAAGAGATCTGGCATGGCGCGGATTCTACACTTGACAGGCTCCAACCCATCCGTTTGCCCAGATATTACACAAACGGATTGAAAAGGCTATTGAAGCGCCAAGGGGTACCCTTAAAACAGACTACTCGACAAGCTCAATTCTATAACAGGATTTGGGATGTCCCTGGGACTCAGCGCAAATTGCCCAACGGGAAAATAGAAACGCTTGGGCTTGGATACGTGAGAGCCGGGAAACGGGAACGAGTCCACGGTAGCTACGCCATATATAACTTCGATGAAGAAGAGGACGCTCTGTCAAGAAATGCCAACCCCTCATCAAAACTAGATCCCGCGATCGAAGTGCCGAGTCCGTCGTTTGAAGAACGAATGGACAAGCTTATCAGGAAAGCGGGTCAAAAAGCTCGGGACGACCATAATCGCGAGATGGCCATCTACGAGAGAGCCAGGACGCAACGTTTGTTTCAACAGGCTGCGAAAGACGAAGATGCTCCTCCCTGTCAACCCGTTGCGCAAAAAGCCCAACTCAGAGGCAGAAGTAAGTCAAAAAGCAGAAAAGGAGGTCAACAACGACAACGCAGGATCAAAGAGTCAGGTGATCGGGTATTGCGCGGTCCGGATTTGTCCCTCGTGAAGAAGATGAATCGAGCGTATTCTTTCCCTCAAGACAAGACACGGAAGATACTTGACCTCACTTTAAAACATCGAATGATTACACTTCCGAAATCTAAACACCCTGAGCAAGCTAATGAAGTCTCTCATCCGGGCTATTGCTCTTATCACCGAGCCATAGGACACCCTATCGAAGACTGCTTCAACTTCAAGAACTGGGTCGAAGACCAATACCAGCAAGGCAGATTTGCTCTATCCGACAGCTGGAGGGTAACGCCGCCACAAAAGCACGAACCCAAAGCCACAAGAGCAGAACCAGATCCACATCGGTCTTGGAAGCGAGCTCGTACCTGTCGTATGATAACGGTATCAAAAGAAAAGCCCGAGAATATGGATGACTTTCCCTGGTGCTTCGAAAACAGCGATGACGAAGTAATCTCAGAATTTCCGTCAGCGCTGAAGGAACTGGAAGATGGCATACATACTACTGCAGATAACCTCAAGAAAATTGAGCTGGGAACGACGAACGACCCGCGACCGACATTCGTCAACGAGTTGCTATCTGAAGAAAGGGTGGCCGCATTAAAAGACGTACTTATGCAGTATAGAGATTGCTTCGCATGGAACTATTCTGAAATGCCAGGACTAGATCCGGAAATTGCTTTGCATAAATTGGCAATATCCCCGGACGTCAAGCCAGTCAAACAGGCGCCGAGAAGAATGCGACTCGAGCTCGAGATGAGCATCAACGCCGAAGTCAAGAAGCTGATCGATTCTGGGTTTATCCAAGAAGTTCAATATCCTGACTGGATCGCCAACATCGTCCCGGTAATGAAGAAAAATGGGACAGTGCGCATATGCGTGGATTTCCGGGATCTCAATAAAGCTTGCCCGAAGGACGATTTCCCAATGCCGGTCACTGAGCTGATGATAGATAATACGTCCACTCACGAAGTTTTCTCCTTCATGGACGGCTCATCAGGATACAATCAGATAAAGATGCATCCCAAAGACCAGAAGCACACCGCTTTCCGGACTCCTCTGGGAATATTCTGCTACAAAGTTATGCCCTTCGGCCTAAAGAACGCCGGTGCCACTTATCAGAGGGCCATGACGAAGATCTTCGATGACCTCATACATGAAATCGTCGAATGCTATATCGACGACCTCGTGGTTAAAAGCAAATCATACGAGGAACATCTCGAGCACCTGAAGACCGTATTTCAACGCCTTCGACAATACAACTTGAAGATGAACCCTCTCAAGTGCGCATTCGGAGTTTCCTCGGGCAAATTCCTAGGATTCGTCGTCTGACACCGAAGAATCGAGATAGATCCGTCAAAGATCAAGGCGATCATGGAAATGCCATCGCCAAGGACTCTCAAGCAATTGCAGTCTCTCCAAGGAAAGCTCGCGTACATCCGGCGATTTATAGCCAATCTATCAGGCAAGTGCCGCCCTTACAGTCACCTGATGAAGAAGGGAACCCCGTTCGTCTGGGATCATAAATGCCAAGGCGCACTAGACGAGATCAAGCAATACCTGCAGAATCCATCAGTGTTGGCTGCTCCGGTCAAGGGAAAACCTCTTATTCTTTATACAACAGCCCTCGAAGGTTCCTTAGGCGCATTATGGGCACAAGAGAATGATCAAGGGAAGGAGAGAGCTCTCTACTATTTGAGTCGAGTTCTTCTGGGGGCAGAAAGCAATTATTCTCCCATCGAAAAACACTGCCTGGCGTTGATCTTCGCAATAACAAAGCTCAGGCACTATGCGTTGGCACATGAAGTCCGTCTTATTTCGAAGGTGGACCCCCTTAAATATTTAATGTCGTAGGCCATATTGACAGGTCGGCTCGCTAAATGGGCCCTGCTCTTGATGGAGTTCTCGATAACATATCAGCCTCTCAAGGCAGTGAAAGGCCAGGCCATCGCCGACTTCCTCGCTGAGCATCTGATACCGGCCGATTCCCTTCTGAATTGCGAACTGCCAGACGAACACGCGTTTGATGCGATCGACGGTGGTAATATCCGATGGGAGCTTTATTTCGATGGAGCATCTTCCGTGAAGAAGCGCAAACAAAGCACCCCTATAATCAAATCAGGGGTGGGTCTCATCTTTGTAACTCCATAAGGAGGGATAATGCGCTTCGCTTTCTCCTTAACAGAGCCGAGGACGAATAATGAAGCCGAATATGAAGCTTTGATAGCAGGCCTCGAGATCGCCATCGACATGGGAATTGAAAACCTCTTTATATACGGAGATTCCCAACTGGTCATCAATCAAGTAAATGGCGACTACCAAACTTGCAAACCAGAGCTGGTGAAGTACGGCGAAAAGGTGCAGCAACTGTTGGCCCAAATCCCCTCCTACACCTTGGAAAGCATACCGCGTGCCGAAAATAGTAAAGTGGATGCATTAGCCAAGCTCACTAAAGAACTGGCCGATGACGTCAGGATCGTGGTACAAAGCAGTCGAGTACTTGCCCCTGCAGAAATATCTCCGAAATCACCCGAAGAAAGGAGAGCAACTGAGCAGACGGCCCTGCAAATAAATGACCAAGAGAAGGTCGGAGATTGGAGAGAAGTCTTCATAGACTACTTCAAATCCCGTCGAACGCCTGAAGATGCGTCCTCAAGACATCAGCTTGTGAAAGTCCTTCACCTTCGTCAATAATACTCTGTACAAGAGGTTATTTGACTCTCTATGGTTGAGATGCCTGGGACCCGACGAAGCGAAAAGAGTCGTTCAGGAAGTTCACGACGGACTCTGCGGTTCTCATCAAGCAGGCCCGAAGATGAAGCTGAAGATCAAACGAGTAGGTTATTATTGGCCCACAATGATCCAGGACTACCTCGAGTATGCGAAGCAATGCCACTCGTGCCAGATCCATGGGGACTTTATCCATCAGTATCCAAATCCACTCCATCCAACGGTGGCTAGCAGGCCGTTCGAAATGTGGAGGACTGACGTAATCGGCCCTATCGAACCAGCATCATCCAGGGGACATCGTTTCATCCTAGCGACCACTGATTACTTCTCCAAATAGGCAGAAGCAGTACCGCTGAGGGAAGTGAAGACGAAGAATATCCTCCATTTCTTCAAGACGCACGTCATTTATCGGTTTGGAACCCCGCGACGGATTATCTCCGATAACGGGCCAGCCTATAGAAGCCACAAGATCAGCCGCTTCGCGCAACAACACAACATAGACTGGAGATATTCCTCAGTTTATAATCCCCGAGCTAACGGTCTAGCTGAGGCTTTTAACAAGACCTTGACGAAAATCGTGAAGAAGACGGTGTCCCAAAATAAGAAGGACTGGCACGAGAGACTGCAAGAAGCTCTTTGGGCGTATTGAACTACGTTCAAGACAGCCACGAACACAACGCCATACGCGTTGGTGTTCGGTACCGAGGCAGTACTCCCCTTCGAGATAGAGTTACCCTCTCTACGAGTGGCAGTCCGTTACGAGCTAACGGACGAAGAAAACGCTCACCTTCGGCTTGAGGAGCTTGATGCCCTTGATGAAACCCGGCTTATAGCGCAACAAAATCTGAAGGCTTACAAAGAAAAGATGACGCGCTCGTACGAAAGATTGACTAGGCCGAGGACACTCCGCCAAGGCGAACTCGTGCTAGTGGTCAAAAGACCTATGATCCCCAATCGCGCCAAGCGGGGAAAATTCGAGCCGAACTATGAAGGCCTATATATCATAGACAAGGTCTACCAGGGTGGAGCGTATCTGCTCATGGATATGCACGGTGAGAGATCTTTCAGACCAATAAACGGTCGCTTCCTGAAGAAATACTACGCTTGACGGGTTAAGGCCTAGGTCAATGATAGACGACGACGACTACGTCCGCTTGCCATCTTCCTAAGCCCGAACTCTATAAGTAGTAACCGGCCTTCTTCAACAACGGACCGAAACGTTCTTAAACTAACAATAGACCACTATGTCCTAAAACTAGCTGTTGACCGAGATGTCGATAAACTACGGTAGATTGCAACATCTCAAAGCCGATAAAAAAAATATAAAATATAAAAATAAAAATATATATAATAAAAATAAAAATAAAAACGGTATGCCCATAAGCGAAATGGGCACGGATGAAAACCCGAAAGGGCTCCGTGAGTAAAAACAGCAGGGCTACCGGCGAGTGTTTGTGAAAACCCGAAAGGGCGCAACCTCATTAAAGGACACTTGCAGGGTCCTCACGACCTTGTAAGGAGAAACCACCCGCGTGAGATCCTTACGACTCACAAGGGAGCAACACACTTAGGAGTCCTCACGATTCCTAAGGAGAAATTACACTTGCGAGATCCTCACGACTCGTAAGGAGAACTCTCTTATGGAACCCTCACGGCTCATAAGATTTGAAAGTCTTAAGTTACAGAGACCTGAACCTGTTCTTAAGCAAACCCCCCCCACAACCTTCGATGTTGCCCTACAAGCGGCTCAATATTGACCCTTGTATACAATCCACGGGCGCGAATGAACATTTCCCTAACCAAGTCCCATCCGTGACTAGGGATATGTCCACACAGTGAACAACCCTTGTAAGTCCTCTCGACTTATAAGGAGAAAACTCTTTTGTAAGATCCTTACGACTTACAAGAGAACATGCACTTAAGAATCCTCACGATTCCCAAGGAGAAAACACACCTACAAGATCCTCATGACTTGTAGGGAGAAATACCTTTATGGGACCCTTACGACTCATGAAGTCAAAAGCTTTAGTCGACAGGACCCCTAACCCTGTTTACTAAGCCACCTCTGTTCAACATCGACAAAGGCAAATGATGATTCGCTCCTGGAAATATCCCAGTTGTAGCGGTGCTGATGCCAAAATCGGTGTATAAATCCAAGCTTGCAGCGAAAAGCCAACAAGCCACACATGCATATGAAATAGCCGAAATGATAGGGCAACTTGCGACAAAATCAGCAAGTAAAAATGTATGCATAAAAAAATAGCCGAAATGATTGGGCAACTCGCAATAAAAAGCAGCGAGCGAAAAATAAAATAAATAGCCGAAATGATTGGGCAACTCACAATAAAAAGCAGCGAGCGAAAAATAAAATAAATAGCCGAAATGATTGGGCAACTCGCAATAAAAAGCAGCGAGTGAAAAATAAAATAAATAGCCGAAATGATTGGGCACCGCGAAAAATAGCCGAAATGATGGGGCAATCGCGACTTTCGCGATATAAAAGCTGAAATGATAGAGCATCGCGGAAAAAGAAATAAAATAAAAATTAAATTTATGCCCTACAGGTGATGCTGCATCAATCCCTGTACACAATCCAGGGGCGCAAACAAAGAAGGAATCACACTACTCCTCCCCAGGTTTCATCAGAAGAAGAAGCCAAATCTCGATGGGTCACAGACAGCCTAGAGATCCTCCCAACACCCGTCTCATTACAACGGACACAACTTCAAGCGAAGCGGAACAGCGGCAACTCCCAGTTCCATGGCTCGGCGATATATAGATCACCAAGAGTCAAACCCTCATTCCGTGAAATGCGGATACAATCAGCAAAATTCCTGGTTACGTGGAACGCGGATAACGTCACTCTTTGACCCCGTGGAAAACGTTCAGAGTGGATCCTGGTCCTCGCAGAGCACGGCAGTGAACCCGTGTGAAGCATCCAGAGTGGAGCCTGGTCCTCGCCGGACACGGCAGTGAACCCGTGGAAAGGATCCAGAGCAAAATTCCTGGTTTCGTGGAACGCGGATTAACGTCACTCTTTGACCCCGTGGAAAACGTCCAGAGCGGATCCTGGTCCTCGCAGAGCACGGCAGTGAACCCGTGTGAAGCATCCAGAGCGGAGCCTTGTCCTCGCTGAACACGGCAGTGAACCCATGTGAAGCATCCAGAGCGGATCCTGGTCCTCGCAGAGCACGGCAGTGAACCCGTGTGAAGTATCCAGAGCGGAGCCTGGTCCTCGCAGAACACGGCAGTGAACCCGTGGGAAGCATCCAGAGCAAAATTCCTGGTCACGTGGAACGCGGATAACGTCACTCTTTGACCCCGTGGAAAACGTCCAGAGCGGAGCCTGGTCCTCGCAGAACACGGCAGTGAACCCGTGGGAAGCATCCAGAGCAAAATTCCTGGTCACGTAGAACGCGGATAACGTCACTCTTTGACCCCGTGGAAAACGTCCAGAGCGGATCCTGGTCCTCGCAGAGCACGGCAGTGAACCCGTGTGAAGCATCCAGAGCGGAGCCTGGTCCTCGCAGAACACGGCAGTGAACCCGTGGGAAGCATCTAGAGCAAAATTCCTGGTCACGTAGAACGCGGATAACGTCACTCTTTGACCCCGTGGAAAACGTCCAGAGCGGAGCCTGGTCCTCGCAGAACACGGCAGTGAACCCGTGGGAAGCATCCAGAGCAAAATTCCTGGTCACATGGAACGCGGATAACGTCACTCTTTGACCCCGTGGAAAACGTCCAGAGTGGATCCTGGTCCTCGCAGAGCACGGCAGTGAACCCGTGTGAAGCATCCAGAGCGGAGCCTAGTCCTCGCCGAACACGGTAGTGAACCCGTGTGAAGCATCTAGTGCAAAATTCCTGGTTACGTGGAACGCGGATAACGTCACTCTTTGACCCCGCGGAAAACGCCCAGAGCGGAGCCTGGTCCTCGCCAAGCACGGCAGTGAACCCGTGTGAAGCATCCAGAGCAAACACCGGACTGTGGAGTCCTTAAAATCCACGGACTATGATGTCCTTAACCTCGACCGTAATGTCTTAAAACTAACGATCAACCATGATGATTCTAGACTGATTTTACCTTGGTTAAAGGGTACATCTCTTCACTCCTTTGATATTTGGCGTTGTAATTCCTCAACGTCTTCAAAAAGGTGATGGGTCCCAGTAACCACACATTTTGTGGACTGTGGAGTCCTTAAATCCACGGACTATGACGTCCTTAACCTTGACCGTGACGTCTTAAAACTAACATCGGACTGTGGAGTCCTTAAATCCACAGACTATGACGTCCTTAACCTTGACCGTGACGTCTTAAAACTAACATCGGACTGTGGAGTCCTTAAATCCACGGACTATGACGTCCTTAACCTTGACCGTGATGTCTTAAAACTAACATTAGACTTTGAAGTCCTTAAATCCATGGACTATGAGGTCCTTAACCTCGACCGTGATGTCTTAGAACTAACATCGGACTGTGGAGTCCTTAAATCCACGGACTATGACGTCCTTAACCTTGACCGTGACGTCTTAAAACTAACATCGGACTGTGGAGCCCTTAAATCCACGGACTATGAGGTCCTTAACCTCGACCGTGATGTCTTAAAACTAACATTGGACTGTGGAGTCCTTAAATCCACGGACTATGAGGTCCTTAACCTTGACCGTGACGTCTTAAAACTAACATTGGACTGTGGAGTCCTTAAACCCACGGACTATGAGGTCCTTAACCTTGACCGCGATGTCTTTAAACTACGATACCCTGGAAACCATCCCAAACCAACCCCTGACCCCGTGAAATACGGATAAGGGTGACCGCACCCAGCACTTGCGGGTCCTCACGACCTGCAAGGAAGAAAACCCTCTTGTGAGATCCTTACGACTCCCAAGGGAAAACCCGCTTAAGAATCCTCACGATTCTTAAGAAGAACTTACACCTACGGGATCCTCTCGACCTGTAGGGAGAAAAACTCTTTATGAGACCCTCACGGCTCATAAAGCTCAAAAGTCTTAGGAGGCAGATCTTACCCTAAATCCTAAGCCATCGCTACCCTGCAAGTAGGCCAAGATAAATTGTCCACAGAACAAGTTCAATTGAGAGGGACACACCATAAAAATATATATATATATGTCTTTATTCATGAAACAAAATGGATACAAAGTACAATTCATGAAAGAACAAAAAGAAAATACTCTCGTTCAGGAGTATGTACAAAAAGAAAGGAAAAGATACAAGTTTTTCAAGCCGACGGGCGATTTAGCAATTTTGCTAGCTCATCCTGCCTTTGCTGGGCCATAGCTTCATGATTCAGGATCGCCAGAAGACGAGCCTCTGCCTGAGCCTGCTGGGCCTGATATGAGACAAGCCGACCTTCGAGCTCCTTCTCGGTAGCTTTGTGGGCCTCGACTCTTTCGCGAGTAAACTCGGCGGCCTTGTCAATGGCCACTACCTCCTTGATGGCCTCTTGAAGCACTCTCCAGAGTTCATACGCTTTGTTGGCCTTGGCGGTAAGATTAGCTTGGAGCTCGTTCAATGCCTTAGAGGCCAGCTCCCTCTCCGAGAATTTGCGGCCGAGCCTCTTCTCGCATGATACCATATTCACCGCGCACCGCTCGATCAAGCCCCGTAAGCTCACCTTCGCAGCCATAGTCTCTGGAGTAGGACATATACGCTCAAGACCATATAAACAAACCTCCATTCGACGGCAATAGTCGATCTGAAACATGCACACATCACCTGATATGGGAGGCAAAAAAGGAAATTTCCGATGCAGACCCTATCAAGCATGCATTTGCGACTATATGATATTCAAAAAGAATTGATACCCGAAGCTCTGATGTGCATGCAACATAATGATAGTACTCGCAATTAAAGAAAGTTCTCAAAGGAGGAAGATGAGCAAAGTGGAGGCTCTTCTGAAAAGACATGGGCATTTATAGAATGGGATGGAAAACGTTTCATCTACCCTACTCCCAAAGCAGATCCGACGGTCACAAAAGTGACAGCGTTGCACTCACGTGCAGACACGTGAGAACAACACTGTGGGGGCATTTGTTCCCTGATTAAAAATCAGGAAAAGATTCAGAAGAGGCATCACGTGCTCACACGTGACCAGTGGTCACGTGTTGGCACGTGATAGTCAAGCAGCGGTACAGAGCATATTTGTTCTCTAATTAAAAGTCAAGAGGAAGCTTCAGAACAGGCATCACGTGCTCACACGTGACCAGTGGTCACGTGTTGGCACGTGATGGTTAAGCAGCGGCCAGAGAACAGAGCGCAGAAGAAGAGAAGCCCATACCAGGGGTCACGTGCCTACACGTGACCAGGGGTCACATGGCCACACGTGACCGGCTTTAAGAGCCTTATTCTTTAACAGAATTAAATTCTGAGGATAAATCTTTCAAATCTTTCCAAAATGAAGAAGGATTATCTAAAACCGATGGATTAAAAATCTAAAGGTGATTAAATATCACCAATTTATGGAAAAATCTTGGACTTGGAAAGATTTTCCCCTAAATCCAACCGAAATAACAAAGAGATATTCTTGGATTTAAAATCCAATGATGAATAAAATTCACCCAACAATCTAAAGGCCCAGATTAATGATGAA
Source organism: Agapanthus africanus (assembly GCA_030015575.1). NCBI lineage: Eukaryota > Viridiplantae > Streptophyta > Magnoliopsida > Asparagales > Amaryllidaceae > Agapanthus > Agapanthus africanus. Next base: position 865,139,091 of record CM057339.1, read on the forward strand.
GATAAATCAAATCTCTCAATGAGAGATTTACTAAACAGATTGATTCTTTTCCTTCTCCTATAAATAGGAGCCAAGAAAAGAAGACGGGGGACCTTAGGACCTTTTCTTTTGATACACAGAGAGAGAGATATAGAGCCTTTGATTCTCTGCAAAAGGAAAACCTTAGGTAAGAAAAGAAAATGGAGGCTTCAAAAGAGAATTTAATTCTCAAAAGAGTTTAACTCTTATATAAAGAAAAGAACTTAGTTTTTTCTCTGGGGGAGGATTTGCAAAGTGCACATCTCCCCATGAATTGAGAATTTAATTCTCATTGGGCTGAGATCCTGCCATGCAGATCTAAAACACAGAGGAGGAACTGAGTTTTGAGAATTTAATTCTCACAAAATGATAGGAATTCAATTCCTTTGAGATAAAATTAGGGTTTAACCCTATGTTATAGGAATTTAATTCCTTCAAAATGAACAGAACTAGGGTTTAACCCTAATTGAGAACATAATTCTCTCAAACTCACAGGAATTTGATTCCCTTAAAATTAGGGTTTAACCTTATTTAAGAATATAATTCTTTAGAAGAAAATAGGAATTTAATTCCTCTAAAGTTTGTTGTTAGGGTTTAACCCTATGAAGAATTTAATTCTTAAAAGATGAATAGATCTTTAAAACATGCAAAGAACCAGAGTCACGTGCTACCACGTGACCCCTGCAAAGATCCACAGAAAAGAACATTAAAGCAACGCCTCACGTGTTACCACGTGACTCCTGCAAAGATCCATAAAAAAAGAACTTTGAGGCAACGCCTCACGTGCCCCACGTGATCTCTAAGGCACACAGAGAAAAAGGCAAAAGAAACAGAAAAGAGCTCTAGGGCGCCCTCGCGTGTCAACACGTGACCCCTAACGAACATTCTAACAGATCAAAGCGTGAGCCCCCATCACGTGCCCACACGTGATGGCTTTCAGAATTAAAAGTGTTGAACATTTATCTATAGAACAAAATAAGGGGAAGCAGGGCGCTCTCACGTGCTACCACGTGACCCCTTGGCTGAAGCTCTAATAGATAAATGCCCAAATTCTCATCACGTGACAGCACGTGATACTTCAAAGTATTTAATACTTTTGACTGAATAAAATAAGGGGAATCAGGGCGCTCTCACGTGTCCACACGTGACCCCTCTCTGCTTAGTGTTTAACACTAGTCTAGAGATTTTGTCCCCGGTGTTTAACACTGATTTGCTTAGTGTTTAACACTAAATTGAAAACTCTGTTCCCAGTGTTCAACACTGATTATCTTTTAGTGTTTAACACTAACTTGTTAATTTTATTCCCAGTGTTCAACACTGTTGGTCTCTAGTGTTTAACACTAGCTTTAGCCCAATTGGCTATGTTTCCAGAGGCAAAGCCTCTCCTTCAATGAACCAACAGAGGGCCAATATCCCAAACATGATTGGACTTAGCCCAAGCTGGCCATAAGTCCTCAATTCAAACTTAACTGGGCCAATGGGCTCATAATATAATAATTGGTCTTAGTTTCCAAATTGGACTACAGATCACTTAATCTACCTCGGTTTAAGGGTACATCTCTTCACTCCTTTGATACTTGGCGTTGTAATTCCTCAACGTCTTTAAAGAGGTGACGGGTCCCGATGACCACACATTGATACGGACTGTGGGGTCCTTAAACTCATGGACTATGAGGTCCTTAACCTTGACCGGAATGTCTTAAAACTAATAACGGACTATGAGGTCCTTAACCTTGACCGGAATGTCTTAAAACTAACAACGGACTATGACGTCCTTAACCTTGACCGAGATGTCTTAAAACTAACGCCGGACTGTGAAGTCCTTAAATCCTCGGACTATGATGTCCTTAACCTTGACCGGAATGTCTTAAAACTAACAACGGACTATGACGTCCTTAACCTTGACCGTGATGTTTTAAAACTAACATCGGACTGTGGAGTCCTTAAGTCCACAGACTATGATGTCCTTAACCTTGACCGCAATGTCTTAAAACTAACACTTGACCGCAATGTCCTTAAACTACCTATTGACCGCAATATCACTAAACTAAACAACAGGGCTCCCCTAATCGCTCTCTTGTCGGATCTAAACGATCCCGTTAAGTTGATCTTAGTCTAAAACTAGACTAACGTATCCTTAACAAACGTTTAAGTCGATCTTAGTCTCAAACGAGGCTAACGTATCCTTAAATACAACCCCCAAACCCAAATCTAAGATAATACGGATTTGGACTAGTCCACGCCCTACGGGCGACGACACAACTCAGTCTCCGTATACCATCCATGGGCAACCAAACACAAATCAAATACACACGACACGAAGTGACCATCTGGAGAAGGAGAAAATTGTTACCGCAACGCGGTAGCGTAATTAACTGCAGGGGTTTGCGCCTGCAGGGAAGAGCATCCCCACAATCAAAAAACCCCTCAAGCGAGGGGGAATCTGACGAAGTCTGCTACATCGGACGCATCCGTTTAAACCTTCGATACATGGTGCCATAAATCAACTTGGCATCTTCGGAGAGGTGGACGGATAGCACCAATTAGCATCTGCCCTGAATCTCAGGCAAGACGTCCCTGCGTCGCGCCGTCTTTCGGAGGGGAACAACTGGCCCCAGCAGAAATATCTCCGGAATCATCCGAAGAAAAGGGAGCGATTGAGCAAATGACTATGCAAATAAAAGACCGGGAAAAGGCTGAGGATTGGAGAGAAGTCTTTATTGACTACTTCAAATCACGTCAAACGCCTGAAGACGCGTCCTCAAGACATCAGCTCATGAAGCGAGCTCTGTCTTTTGCTTTCGTCAATGATACTCTGTACAAGAGGTCATTTAATTCTCTGTGGCTGAGATGCCTGGGACCTGAAGAGGCGAAAAGAGTTGTTCAGGAAGTTCATGACGGACTCTGCGGTTCTCACCAAGCAGGCCTAAAGATGAAGTTGAAGATCAAACGGATGGGCTACTACTGGCCCACGATGATTCAGGACTGCCTCGAATATGCGAAGCAATGCTACTCATGCCAAATCCAAGGGGCTTCATCCACCAGCATCCAAATCCACTACATCCAACGGTGGCTAGCTGGCCGTTCGAAATGTGGGGAACTGACATAGTCGGCCCCATCGAACCAGTATCGTCCAGGGGACATCGTTTTATCCTGGCGATGACTGATTACTTCTCCAAATGGGCAGAAGCAGTCCCGTTGAGGGAAGTGAAGACGGAGAATATCCTCCATTTCTTCAAGACGCACGTCATTTATCAGTTTGGAACTCCGCGACGGATCATCTCCGATAACGGGCCAGCTTACAGAAGCCACAAAATTAGTCGCTTCGCACAACAGTATAATATAGACTGGAGATATTCCTCAGTTTATAATCCGCGAGCTAACGGTCTAGCTGAGGCCTTCAACAAGACCTTGACGAAGATCGTAAAGAAAACGGTGTCCCGAAATAAGAAGGACTGGCACGAGAGACTGCAAGAAGCTCTCTGGGCGTATCGAACTACGTTCAAGACGGCCACGAACGCAACGCCGTACGCATTGGTATTCGGTACGGAAGCGGTACTCCCCCTCCAGATAGAGTTACCCTCTCTACGAGTGGCAGTCCACTACGAGCTGACGGACGAAAAAAATGCTCACTTTCGGCTTGAGGAGCTTGATGCCCTTGATGAAACCCGGCTCATAGCGCAACAAAATCTGGAGGCTTACAAAGCAAAGATGACGTGCTCATATGAAAGATTGACCAGGCCGAGGACATTCCACCAAGGCGAACTCATGCTAATGGTCAAAAGACCTATGATCCCCAATCGCGCCAAGCGGGAAATTCGAGCCAAACTATGAAGGCCCGTACATCATAGACAAGGTCTACCAGGGTGGAGCCTATCTACTCATGGATATGCACGGTGAAAGGCCTTTCAGGCCAATAAACGGTCGCTTCCTGAAGAAATACTACGCTTAATGAGCCACAGTCTAGGTCAATGATAGATGACTACGACTATGTCCGCTCGCTATCTTCTTAAGCCCAAACTCTATAAGTAGTAGCCGGCCTTCTTTACCAAGGACCGAAACGTTCTTAAACTAATGACGGACCGAAACGTCCTTAAACTAATGACGGACCACTACGTCCTAAAACTAGCTGTTGACCAAGATGTCGATAAACTACGGTGGATTGAAACATCACAAAGCCGATAAAAAAATTAATAATATATATATATATAATAAACGGTATGTCCATAAGCAAAATGGGCACGGATGAAAACCCGAAAGGGCTCCGTGAGTAAAAACAGCAGGACTACCGGCGAGTGTTTGTGAAAACCCGAAAGGGCGCAACCTCGTTAAAGGACACTTACAGGGTCCTCTCGATCTTGTAAGGAGAAACCACCCGCGTGAGATCCTTACGACTCACAAGGGAGCAACACACTTAGGGATTCCCACGATTCCTAAGGAGAAAATACACTTGCGAGATCCTCACGACTCGTAAGGAGAACTTTCTTATGGGACCCTCACGGCTCATAAGATTTGAAAGTCTTAATTTACAGAGACCTAAACCTGTGCTTAAGCAACCCCCACAACCTTCGATATTGCCCTACAAGTGGCTCAGTACTGACCCTTGTATACAATTCATGGGCGCGAATAAACATTTCCCTAACGAAATCCCACCCGTGACTAGGGATATGTTTGCATGATGAACAACCTTTGTAAGTCCTCTCGATTTACAAAGAGAAAACCCTCTTGTAGGATCCTTACGACTTACAGAGGAACACGCACTTAGGAATCCTCACGATTCCTAAGGAGAAAATACACCTACATGATCCTCACGACTTGTAGGGAGAAATACCTTTGTGAGACCCTTACAGCTCATGAAGTCAAAAGCCTTAGTCGACAGGACCCTAACCCTGTTCGCTAAGCCACCTTTGTTCGACATCGACAGAGGCAAATGATGATTCGCTCCTAGCAATATCCCAGTTGCAGCGGTGCTGATGCCGAAATCGGTGTCTAATTCTATGCTTATGGCGAAAAGCCAGCAAGCCGCGCATGTATACAAAATAGCCGAAATGATGGGGCAACTTGCAATAAAAAGTAGCAAGTAAAAACGTATGCATACAAAATAGCCGAAATGATTGGGCAACTCGCAATAAAAAGCAGCGAGTAAAAATAAAATAAACAGCCGAAATGATTGGGCACCGCGAAAAATAGCCGAAATGATGGGGCAATCGCGACTTTCGGGATATAAAGCTGAAATGATAGAGCATCGCGGAAATAAAACAATAATATAAAAAAAAGAATGAAACTTCTGCCCTACAGGTGAGATCATGTCGATCCCTGTATACAATCCAAGGGCACAAACAAAGAAGGAACCATACCTTCCCAACAGGCTCCGCCAGAAAGCGAAGCCAAATCTCGACGGTTCACCAACAACCTAGAGACAACCGTGACATTCGTCTCGATACAGCAGACGCGGTGCCAGCAAACGAAGCGAAGATCAAATTTCTAGCTTCACTGTTTTGACGGTAACTCATATAAAACCTTAAAGACCACCAGAGATCATTTCAACCCCCAGGGAAATCAGCGTCCTTGGCAACTTCCTCAAGTCAGGGAAACCAGTGTCCTTGACGAGAGCACCTCGATTCGCGTCGACCCGCAGAGAAACCAGTGTCTTTGCAGGAATACCTCGACTCGTCTTAACCCCAGGGAAATCAGTGTCCTTGGCAGCATCCTCGATTCAGGGAAACCAGTGTTCTTGACGAGACCACCTCGACTCGCGTCGGCCCGCAGAGAAACTAGTGTCTTTACAGGAATACCCCGATTCGTTTCAACCCCGAGGAAACCAGTGTCCTCGGCAAAATACTTCGACTCAGGGAAACCAGTGTCCTTGACGAGAACATCTTGATTCGTGTCGACCCGCAGAGAAATCAGTGTCTTTGCAGGAATATCTCGATTCGTTTCAACCCCAGGGAAATCAGTGTCCTTGGCAACTTCCTCAAGTCAGAGAAACCAGTGTCCTTGATGAGAGCATCTTAATTCGCGTCGACCCGCAGAGAAACCAGTGTCTTTGCAGGAATACCTCGACTCTTCTCAACCCCGGGGAAATCAGTGTCCTTGGCAGCATCCTCGATTCAAGGAAACCAGTATCCTTGACGAGACCACCTCGATTCGCGTCGGCTCGCAGAGAAACTAGCGTCTTTGCAGGAATACCCCGATTCGTTTCAACCCCGAGGAAACCAGTGTCCTCGGCAAAATACTTCGACTCAGGGAAACCAGTGTCCTTGACGAGAACATCTTGATTCGTGTCAACCCGCAGAGAAATCAGTGTCTTTGCAGGAATACCTCGATTCGTTTCAACCCCAGGGAAATCAGCGTCCTTGGCAATTTCCTCAAGTCAGGGAAACCAGTGTCCTTGACGAGAGCATCTTGATTCGTGTCGACCCGCAGAGAAATCAGTGTCTTTGCAGGAATATCTCGATTCGTTTCAATCCCAGGGAAATCAGTGTCCTTGGCAAATACCTCAACTCAGGAAAACTAGCGTCCTTGATGAGAGCTTCTTGATTCGCGTCGGCCTGCAGAGAAACCAGTGTCTCCACAGGAATACTCCGATTCGTTTCAACCTCGAGGAAACCAGTGTCCTCGGCAAAATACTTCGACTCAGGGAAACCAGTGTCCTTGACGAGAACATCTTGATTCGCGCCGACCCGCAGAGAAACCAGTGTCTCCGCAGGAATACTCCGATTCGTTTCAACCTCGAGGAAACCAGTGTCCTCGGCAAAATACTTCGACTCAGGGAAACCAGTGTCCTTGATGAGAACATCTTGATTCGCGCCGACCCGCAGAGAAACCAGTGTCTCCGCAGGAATACTCCGATTCGTTTCAACCTCGAGAAAACCAGTGTCCTCGACAAAATACTTCGACTCAGGGAAACCAGTGTCCTTGACGAGAACATCTTGATTCGCGTCGACCCGCAGAGAAATCAGTGTCTTTGCAGGAATACTCCGATTCGTTTCAACCTCGAGGAAACCAGTGTCCTCGGTAAAATACTTCGACTCAGGGAAACCAGTGTCCTTGACAAGAACATCTTGATTCGCGTCGACCCGCAGAGAAATCAGTGTCTTTGCAAGAATACTTCGATTTGTTTCAACTCCAGGGAAATCAGTGTCCTTGGCAACCTCCTCAACTCAGGGAAACTAGCGTCCTTGATGAGAGCTTCTTGATTCGCGTCGGCCCGCAGAGAAACCAGTGTCTCCGCAGGAATACTCCGATTCGTTTCAACCTCGAGGAAACCAGCGTCCTCGGCAAAATACTTCAACTCAGAGAAATTAGTGTCCTTGACGAGAGCTGCTCGATTCGTCTCGACTCGTGAGGAAATTAGTGTATTCGCGAGGACTTCCCGATTTGTCTCAACTTGCAAGATAAAGCATTAGGAAGTGATTAGTCGAAAATATTGCATATTTCAGCCGGCAATTTCCTCATCATTTGCATTCATTTAGAAGTGTACGGTATTCATATTTCACATATTAGCAAATCTGTCGCAAAATATCAGATTACATGTGTTAGACTCTAAAACCGGCACTATAAAGGAAATTGACCACATTTCATGGCATCGCATCATCCCTATATTGCGCAACACTTGTTTTGAGATCTGTGCAGGAAAATCCAGAAGAAAGGCCACAATCTATACGGTACCGATCAAATATTATGCCAACTCAATGATTTCAATTCTGGTACCAATCCAAAAAGCAAAACAAAAATCAACATATCAAAGAAAGGCCCAAATGTCAACCCAAGACCACTTCAAAAAGCTCAAGCCCCAAGGATCCAACATGGCCGCGGAACCGCGACCGGAGCCTGCTTGAGCCGCGGTTCCGCGGCTGTCTTGCCACGTCAGCACTTGATCTTTGCATCAAAACTCTTATCTCAGGGTCTACACTTCAGAATGACATGTCAAATTCCAGAAGACTCCAGAGACTTCTGCCAGATCAGCAAGCTTTGGAATCAACACTAAACTAGCCTATCATTCTAGAAACTTCTCCCTAAACCCTAACTTAAACCCTAAACTAGCTCCTAACAAACTCTTTCTAGAAACTCCTCAACAAACTTTTGGAGGGAATTGTAATTTCAAACCTAGACCTAGGGTTTGGGAGATCTATAAATAAGACCCTATGCTCACTTGTAAAAAGGATCTCATATCTTGGAAAAATCCTTGACTAGTTCATTTTAGTAGCCAATCTAAATCCACTCACTCTCTTTCTTCATCTTCTTCTTCCACAAGTCTAGTGAGAGGACTTGTGTGAAACCCTAACCCTAATTCCAATCAAAAGCCAAGATCCCGAGTACCCATCAAGCAAGAAGCCTTGCAACCTTTTATGAGCCGAGCCGATCTTCAACAGAGCAAGTGGTCCAAGCCGATCCGCGACTCACGGAGCCGAGCGACGCCAATTCAACAATTTAGTTCTTCCTCTTATAGTTCTTGAGCGACTGTAATCAAATTGTTGATATAAATAAAATGTGATATTCTTTTATCTTGTTTTCTTTAAATTCTTGCATCATGATATCTTTTCAATTCTTGAATGTTTTATGTCTGATGATGTTTGAGTAATACTCCGCTCGTCGAGGAGTCGAGACGATCAATAGAATGATGATGTAGTATATCTTAAATCGATTCTTAAATCCTACGAGTTTTGTAAACCCTAGCAAGTTCAAGAATCGACGACCCAATTCGTTGCGATGCTTTCTTGATTGATATCGCTCGAGATTGGGGAGTTACGATCGTTTCTTGAAATTGCTAGAGGCTAGAATGTGAATGATATCTACGAAAGAACAAGGGTTAAACGATGAAACCCTAGTTTCATCAAGAAAGCCCTAACTCTCGTCGATCATCATCGATCTAGTATCAATCCTTCGAAGGACAAGAACACGAAATCTTGAGATTACATCACGTCTATAGATCCGATCGATTCCTACGAGCCTCATTTAGATTCTTGACATTTTGGTTGGAAATATCATCGAAACACCGATTCTTGATTTGTTTATCAGTTTCTTGATTCTTGATTAAACATCGTGACACCTGAATCAATCGATAAATTCTTGAATCATGTTTTCTTTTCCTTTCGATTAACTTTTCAATTCAAACAAATTAAATACAGAAACGAATCGCACAATCCCTGTGGACGATCCGCACTCGCTTACGATCTACAATCGACACCGTAATTGATTGCGGTCAAATATAATTCTTTGATTGTGAATTTTATTCAATATTACCGACACATAGAAACTTATTCGCTTTATTCGATTTACACAAACAAGAAATCATTACAATCAAATGGCGCCGTTGCCGGGGACTATTTGATTTGATACACACAATCGGAAAGAAATTATTAACAATCAAATGGCGCCGTTGCCGGGGAATCGCGCGCTAATTCGTTTCATATTATAGTTTGAATTGAAAGAATTATTTCATTGTTATTTTGAGATCAAAATTCGTGCAAACCCTAAACGATTTGTTTTGGTTCATTGCAAGGAAATCTGGAGCTGTTTGGAAATTGAAGAAATTTTTTGGAAAATACCAGAGAGCAGTGGGAGTCTACAGAAGCTCCCTGAAAAATTTTTGTGGGGTGATCTCATCACGAGACCGCGGAAGGGCGGCCTAAGTGCCCAATTGCGGCGGAACCGCGGCAGACTTGAGGGATCTCTGCAAAATTTTTGCTTCAGGTGAATTCTTGCCTTCTTCTCTCTCCTCTTTTTAGCTCCAACTATTAATTTGTTGCAGGATTCTTTGCAAATAATCGCAGCGCCGCAAATTGCAAAATTAAATTTGTGCATGATTTTGTTTCTTGGTTGTTCGCATTCTAAATACGGAAATTAAGGGGCACGGCCAAATCCAAATTAGGTGGGGATTTCATTACCCTTCCTAGGCCCCGAAAATCGCAAAACTTGCATCCGCATTGACCCACATTAACTAAAAGAAATCTAGAGATGACTCTAAGGACCGTCGCGCTCAACTAGGACAAGAGAAGGCCGTGGGTAATTCATTGCTTATCCGCGTTTTCTTGTGGTGCCTAAGGCGAGTGTGTCTAAGGCTAGTGGTTTTTAATTAGGCCCACTACTTACGTAGTGGAGTACCTTCCCACTTACCTGGCACTTATCCGGCCACAGAGGGACAAAGAGGCAGTGGAGGATTCTATCCTGCGACTTGTCTTTTGACAGTTAGGAGCGGTCTAGAGCCGGACCTAGGTGACCACTAGATTCTAGGGTTGGTGTGCTGCATTTGTTGTGTCGCATCATTTTTTCAAAAATCCGTCCCTTTTTCAAAGCAAGCATTCATTCATTACCCCTAATCATAAGTCAACGCTGCCACTTGTACTAACCCTTTTTAGTGCAAGATAGGCTGGACACGGGATTCTAGTGCCCGTTTAGTCCGCGTACCCTTTATCGACTCCGAAGTCGATAGTTCTCCATTTATCTTTTCTTTACCCACTACCACACCCACACCGATGGATCCGAATCCATCAAACTTCTTTAACCCTAATCTGCCGCCGTCCGTTGGTGCGCAGAATCCACCCCGCATCTCTCTCCAGGAGAGGTGCTACCCTATTCGAGGTCCTCTTTCGACCTGCTTATCCACACCACCAGCCAACGGGGATAACTTTGAGATTAAGCCCCAGTATATCAGTCTTTTACCCAAATTCCACGGACTCGAGACTGAGGACGCTTACGTTTTCATTACAAAATTTGAAAACGTATGCGCAATGATGGGTACGTCACAACTTTCAGTGGATGCTATGCGTCTACGACTTCTTCCGTTTACTTTGTGCGATATAGCCGAGAAGTGGCTATATAACACTACCGCACACTCTATTACGAATTGGGAAGAATTCGTCGCTGCATTCCTTAAGAAATTTTACCCAATACAAAAGACAGCTCGAATCCGTAACGAACTGAATCAATTTGCCCAGCTCCCTACTGAACCATTTTCAAAATGCTTTGAACGTTTCAAGGATCTATTGGTTCAGTGTCCTCATCACGGCATCCCGAGATGGGAGCTTTGCCGAATCATTTATGAGGGCATTAACCCAAACACTAAACAGAGCCTTGAAAACATGTGTCAAGGTACTTTTATGACTAAGGATGATGGGGAAGCTTGGAAGTATTTAGAAGAGTTCGCTGAAAAATCACTACAGTGAGAGAGTGGAACCCAACCATTGAATAGGGGTGGCGTACACCAAATAGATGTGTTCATAGGTGTTCGAGCTGAGATGGCAGCAATGCAAAAGAAGCTCGACGCTATGGAACACGAATTTGCAGCAGCCTCCCTAAACCCAATGTCGCTCCCCAAAACTGTTTGTGGGTGCTGTTCTGATCCGTCTCATTTAACGGAAGAATGTCCATTAAACTCTGCGTTTCAAGGTCATGAGCATTCTAATGCCGCATTTCAAAGACCTCGAAACGATCCATATTCTTCCACGTACAATCAGGGTTGGAGGAATCACCCGAATTTTGCTTGGAACCAAAACCAATCTCAGAACACGGTTCCAAACACGAATAATTTTCAAAGGGCTCTTCCTCCACCACAACAGCAACCCCTTCAACTCACTCAGCACCCATATCAGTCACAAAATTTCCAAAATCAGGTCAACACTCCTACACAGTCTAATCCTATGACCTGTTCTGACGAGTTCTCTCAATTCACTCAAACCATGAAATCACTTTTATCAAATTTCATAGAGGTTTCGGCTGAGGTTAGATCTTCCGTCGATGAGATAAAGAAAAACTCAGCATCCCAAGCTGAGAGTATCAGAACGATGGAAGCTGAAATCGCACGACTTAAAGCCGAAATGAGTGCGAGAGAAAAAGGGAAACTTCCCTCTCAACCCCTACAGAATCCTGGGCATTACAATGTAAATGCCATCACAACGTTGAGATCGGGAAGATTGCTGAACAATCATGTTGGGGAAGAAGTTGATGATACTGAAAATCAAATCAACACCCCGGCTGAGACCTTTCCACACACACACACACACTTCTCCTTCTGATCCTTCTTCTTCTACCACACCATCTTCTCGCGAGCCTATTCTTCATTTCCCACTAGGCTCGACACCTCAGTATAGCTCTTCTAGTTCTCCACAGACGGTCCCCACACCTCTTTTGGGACCTCGTCTACCCCCTCTTCCTTCTCCTGTAATGGACCCAGCGCTTATTGCGAAAGCACCTTACCCGAATCGGTTAAGGGCTAATAGAACGAGTCCACATATGGAGAAAATAATAGAAATGTTCAAACAGGTTAATATCAATATCCCTCTCTAAAATGCAATTCAACAAGTCCCCGCCTATGCGAAAATTCTTAAGGACTTGTGCACTAGGAAGAGGAAGACCCAAGTGCCAAAGAAGGTCTTTATGGGTAATAATATCAGCACTGTTTTTATCCCCCAGCTACCAAAGAAACGTAAGGACCCAGGATGTCTTACAATATTGTAATACCCAGCCCCTTTTATACCAAAATCCGTATTGTGTCACTTTATAATTTTAATTATAAAGTTTATTTCTCTTAAAGCCCATTCCCTTTTATTAGACCAAAACCCAAATTTTTCCCTTTCAACCATTTCCTTTATTTACTCAAAACTAAACCCTAAAACCAAATAAATTCCTTAAGCCCACTCATTTATTTTCATCTAATTTCCTTTATATTCCCTCAGCCCAGCCCGTTCCATTTCCTTTTCTTTTTTTAAACTTAATTTCCTGGCCCAACTCACCCCGGCCCGTTCTTTTCTTATAATTCTTTTAATTTTATTTTTCTTTGGCCGGCCCACTTCCAACAGCCCACTCCCTTATATTCTCCATTTAATTTTCTTTTCTCCTGGCCCGGCCCATCTTTTCCCCCAGCAGCCTCTTCCTCGACCCGACCCGCCATGTACAGGGTCGTCTCCCCAACGGCTCTCTTTCCCGCTTCCTCCGCTCGCGCCTACGACCACGTCGCCCACGTTCCTCGCCTCCACCGACGCCCGCGCTCGCGCCCGTTACTCCCAGCGCGCCTCTCTCCTCCCTCTCTCCTCTCACCTCCCCGTTCTCTTCTCTTTCCCTCACGTTTTCCCCGGCTCCTTTCTCTTCTCCCGTCCCTGTCGCTCGCGATCCACCTTCCTCGTCGCCTCCTCCGCACTCGCTCGCGCGAGCGTTACCCCACGCATTCCCCTCTCCAACCCCGTCGCCCTCGTCCTCTCCTCTCAAAACTCCCAATCACTCGCTCCCCTCCTTCTTTTCCTTCCTCCTCCCTCGAACCCACCATCAGCAACCCATTGCAGCACCGACCATCGGCCACCTCCTCCCCGAGCATCCTCATCTGCACCCCCTCACCACTCCAATTCGTCCACCAAGCAACCCTACCCATACCCGAGCACCCCCTGCCGGCGCCCCCCAACCTAAGATCCCCGACCGCACCCCTCACTTCCCTGCACACCCCATCACCACACCCGAGCTCCTCCAACCACCACGACGCCGACGAACCCCCACCTGCACCGACTACCTCATCACCTCCTTCGGCCGTCGGCGCCTCCAGCCACCATCCGAGAACCCATCTCCCTCTCTCCCAATCTCTTACTCTCTCTCTGTCCCTCACCCTATCTCTCTGCTTCTCTCTCCCCCTCTCTCCCTCTCACTTCTCTCTCTTTCACTGCTCCTCCTCTCCCTCTCTCTCTAAAATCTCTCTCTCCTCCTTCCTACGTCCCTCAGTTCAAACACCATTGCTTTTCCCTTGCCGTCGTCACTTCTCTTTCGACAACAGCCAGCCCGCACCCACGAGCCTCCTTGTGCATTCGCATCAACATCAAACCCAAGCTCGAGCCAAGATCGAGAGTTTTGTCACTAGTGGGCCGTGCCGGAATCGTTGTCGCTGTGCCGCGCATGTGTCGTTGCCACCGTCGAGTACCCCAAACGTTTCCAGGCAAGTATTTTACTTGCTTACATGCTATTTACTTAAGTTACAGTCGTTAATTGCATAGATGATAAAGTTACAAGTTTAAACCAATTTTTTGTCATGCCTGTTCGACGCGTGTTCCCAAAGAAAATACTTTTCTAAAATGACGGAACTGGATTAATTACCTTGGCCCTTGCTGTAATGAATACCTTGTACAAGTTTCGCTGGAAAATATGACCGTTAACGACTAAAACAACTACCCCCAAGTTTAATCGTAAAACTGTAATTTTATTGTACCTGAAAACCGTTAAATTCACCATAAATCATATACACACTGGATTGATGCGTTCGAGGGCTCAAATCGAACCCGACTCGACGAAAATTAACCCTACACCAGTTTCCAGACATTTCTGTATTTAAACCGTGATGATATTTGGATCGGAGTGCGACTCTGGACTGCAGTCCAGAGCGACTCCAGTCGTTGCTTGTTGTTCCGTATTGGGGACCACAAGATCTCCTTAACTCGTAGATTGCGGAACTCTGCTGCTTGTTATAGGTAAATCTGTTAGCTAGACAAAACAATTGGTTTCATTCTGTTTCGTTACTGTTTGTTATTTAATCTGTAATTTAATAGATCGGGACGCATAACAGTCCCAGCAGAATCAGAACAGACATATTGGCATTGAATAGTGTATATCTCCTGACGTACAGACGCGATCGAAGATCTGTCTATTGCCTTGAAAACCTTACTGAAAACCCTAGAATTTATCCAACTGCAGCATCGCTAAAATCCGATCCCAACTGGGATAAAAATGCGTTCCGAAACGGACTTCTGATTCTGAAATTGGATTTCCAGCCGCGAGCGCTTAAAATGAAGTGGTTATAATTAATGATCCTGGAACCCGATTGGCTTGAAACCAAATTTGATGGATGGACAACTGAACATACTAATTACTACCTGTTTATCGTTTCGCTAAATTATATATGTACGTTTCATGATAAATCGTGCAAGTGATAAAATACTGTTTTTGTGACACCTTAATCGTGCTTATATACTGTTCACGCATCATATCATACCCATATCATTGTAGTGATAACCTAGTGATATCGTGCATTTACCCAGTGTTAGATTCTAGTGATGATTGTGGCAAGTACGTCAGTGTTCGTGTATCCGTGATTAAGTGAAAGTGATACGTACTTGTACACAATCAGTGACCCTATTATTCTATTGCATTGTCGACGTCTGTGGGATGTGTGTACGTGTGACTATAAGTGGTATGGGACACTTATGGAAGCGCTTGCACGGGTATCACAGATAAGGCACCAGACACTACCACTTATCTTAGGTATTAGTCGGGACGTGCTTGATGGAGGTCCTGCCTCCAGTTCTCGCGCAGACTTGTCACGGATCGATTAGTATTTAGGGTTATGGTTAGCGTTTGATGTAGACCACGGGGTGTGGGGTAGTTTAGGTGTGAGTTCAACAGAATCTCGGGAGTCCCATACCGACTTATATATTTAGGGAGATATATGGAGATTTACAGGGTATGTGATATACACCGTGATATACATGTTACATGTTGGGCCCGTGGTCTCTTGCCCTTGGGTTCTACCCTTGGGTGGAGGACACTCGCGAGTGGTTGATTCTCACACTTGGACTGACGATAGGCTTAGTGACCTGTGCAGTGAGACTTAGAGACTGATAGGGATACTGGCATTTATATTCCTTATATACTGTGTTGACATATGTGACATATCGTTCTACTGCTTTACTGTTCCGCTGCATTGATTACTGCACATTCATATTCATGCTGTCATTGATTTACTGTTTCACATATCTATTACCACTGTTAGAATTGTCACATGATTTTATATATATATTATATTGCTACTGTGTCGCTCTGACGACCTGAGTATGCATGCTCAGTGTGAGGAGAAGATTTAGCCTGGACCAGAACTAGACATGCATCACAGACTTCTTGACTTGCCATTCCGAGTTACATTCGTTTGTTCCACTTCAGGTCAGTCTTTACATTGTTTCTTTCAGTTACTGCATTTCTCATTACCTGCGCATCATTTATTGTTTACCATGAAAAACTAGAAGCCGAAGTGTGACTACAGCAGGACATTTCCTTGACCGTAGGAGCATGGCTGGCCTTGTCTACCCCTCGTATTCCGTATTTTGGGAAGCGGGGCGTGACATGGTTTAGTCGGTATCAGAGCCAGGTTTTGCAATGATTGGGATTGCAGATTTCCGTGTATAGCTTGGCAATATAAGACATCCCTTGTCTAGATTATAAACTTGTCATTCTTGATCCATATTCACATCGTACTTTCAGCTATCCATTCGCTAGGGTTTCGGGTGACTTGACATGGTTACGTGGTGGCAAATGCACTACCGTACTCTATTCAAGTGACTTAAAGTCATACAGTTGATTCCCCACTTGTAATAAAATCATCACCTCTGATATTCTTGAATCTTTGTCCTATCCATATTATATTTTGATTCGTTTAGCTTGTGATTTATATCATTCACAAAATTGTTGTCTCAGGATCATGTCTTCCAACGACTCTTCATCCATATCCGCTCCCCAGAATCAGACTGTTGAGATCTTGAGTGTACTGCAAGGTTTAAAGGAAGCCCAGGAGCGAACAAACGATTTGTTAGCTGAAGGACTGAGAAGGCAGGTGAGGCAGGCACCAGCTGGAGTCTCCAATCATAGAGGGATCCCTGTTAGACGAGGAAAAGAGAAGAAGATGAAGCGCCAATTTGTGTCCCCGCGACAGAAGCAGCAGAAGGCCCCATGTTGTGGGTATTGTAAAAGGCCAGGACATCTTCAGAGGGATTGTCGCCGCGCCCAAGGGAATTGTCTGATATGCGGTTCCAACAAACATCTTATCAACGGTTGCCCAGAAAGGAAGGAGCTACAAGGAGGAGATTCGTCCACACTCCCCACTTCTGCCGAGTGACGATTATTGCGTAGTTCGCTCTTCGAGGATAAAGCAGACCCAACACATGATTCAACTCGCGTAACGATGATGCAGCGGTCTAGCGATCAAAGAAGAATTTTTTTTGTTTTCCAATTTCAGTATTATGTTGTCATTTTCTTATAAACATTTTTTTCCGTTTGAACCTTTGTATCCGTCGAACTTTTAGTTGAATGAAATAAAATTTGAATCGTAATATATGCATCATTCCCTTGTCATTTCCCTTGTTCATACTATTCATTAGCACAACATTTTAATCTTGATTCTTTTAAAATTCCTGCCACCGCATATTTTCCTATACTTCGTACCTTAAGCTTTTTCCTTGATGTATTCCACTGTCTAATCATGACTTTTCTTTTCAGACCATGGCCCACCCTGGAGCAGCGCCGCATCTAGATGAGGATACACAGTCATGTGTTTCCTTAGACCACACGCTGATGAGTTCCGACAATGAGATCAACGGTCCCCAGGTCAATTTCGAAAACAACGATCAGAGGACGAAGGAGCAGCCGCCCCAGAGTTTAACATGATAGCTAATTCCGACGAAGAAGAAGGAGATCCTGAAGAGAACCCGATAGAAGAAGATCCCGAGGAAGATCCGATAGAAGAAAATCCAGTGGAGGAAGACCCCATGGAAGAGAACCCAGAAGGAGAGGATCACATGGAATCAGATCTCGATGAAGAAGCTCTATCCGAAGAGGAAGGACCAGAAAATCAAGACCCTGCTGTGGAAGAACTTCCAATGGCGATGCCCGCGAGGCGATATGGAAATGGACGCCCCTACCTGAGTGCGCGAGCCTATCGCAACCTACTGAATCTCCACAACCGCGACTGACGGAATTCCTTTTGATGTGTCTTTCTGGCCAAATAAAATGTGTATAGTTTAGGGCCACTTTTCGTCTTTGAGAATGCCTTGTTTCAAATTTTCTTAAATGAAATAAATCTTCTGAATTCGTAAACCTTTTGATTATTGGTTCGCTTGATACTTGTTTATTGCCCGTATCCATTTATTTTTCTGCGGAGTTTCCTGACTGTCCACCCCTACTCATTGTATAGTTTTCACCCCATTTCGATTAGAAAGTACCGCACCCTGATCCTTGGAATGAGCCATCCTCATCCCTCGTCTGTGCCCCGTTTGAGATCCTTCTGGGAGGAGAACAGTTCTTGTGAAACCTCCGAGTTCACTAACTCTTCAAATTTTGATTCGTGTGGTGTACCGACTGTTGTTTTCTCCTACACTTTTCTCTGGTATTCTTTTGCTGCTCATCCTTACCTCCTGTGTGACCCGATTCCAATCTCTTTGACCTTCAGTCTAAAGCCGCCACATTCCGACATTTGAATGAACCACACTTCCTTGAAACCCTTACCCTAGCTAGCCTATACATTTTTGTGTTCTTCCTATTACCCTGAATACATTTAAGGACTCTATTATTCGAAATTTGGTTTTCAGTATCTTGAATTTATCGATGAGTGCGTGTTATTGACTAGTAGTTTTATGTATTGTAAGCACACTATTATTATCTTCAGTTTCAGTAGCGCAACCTTATACCGCGCATATTTTGTTCCATGTTTCTTACTTTCACGATACGAGTATTCTAAGTTTTTTTTTTAAAAAAATAAAAAATATTTGATTGATATATCGTCCTAAAATATTTTTACCTACCGACGAATCTTTCACTACCCTATTGTCGCTACCTTACTTCGGGTATTGTGCCCACGTTTGCTATTATAAATGATTGTGCCTTACACTTATTTTTCCCGCCGTATTACTTTTGTTATACTTATACGTGTACATATTTGAGTTTCGATCTTATCGAGTACGCCTCGAATGATATTGTTCGTATTGTTGTTATTTATATTTCCGTATATATGTAGCTACCCTTATAGTTGTCCCTATTTTATACCTATTTAAATCTATATTTTGTATGCTATTCTTACGTATTTTATATCTTCGAAATTTCTTCGTCCACACATTCCTAGTAAATCCTTATGTGTTGACTTGCAAAATAATAGCTTTCGCATATGGTTGTATTACTTATAGTTTATTTTAAATTTCGAGGACGAAATTTTTATAAGGGTGGTATGATGTAATACCCAGTCCCTTTTATACCAAAATCCTTATTGTGTCACATTATAATTTTAATTATAAAGTTTATTTCTCTTAAAGCCCATTCCCTTTTATTAGACCAAAACCCAAATTTTTCCCTTTCAACCATTTCCTTTATTTACTCAAAACTAAACCCTAAAACCAAATAAATTCCTTAAGCCCACTCATTTATTTTCATCTAATTTCCTTTATATTCTCTCAGCCCAGCCCGTTCCATTTCCTTTTCTTTTTTTAAACTTAATTTCCTGGCCCAACTCACCCCGGCCCGTTCTTTTCTTATAATTCTTTTAACTTTATTTTTCTTTGGCCGGCCCACTTCCAACAGCCCACTCCCTTATATTCTCCATTTAATTTTCTTTTCTCCTGGCCCGGCCCATCTTTTCCCCCAGCAGCCTCTTCCTCGACCCGACCCGCCATGTACAGGGTCGTCTCCCCAACGGCTCTCTTTCCCGCTTCCTCCGCTCGCGCCTACGACCACGTCGCCCGCATTCCTCGCCTCCACCGACGCCCGCGCTCGCGCCCGTTACTCCCAGCGCGCCTCTCTCCTCCCTCTCTCCTCTCGCCTCCCCGTTCTCTTCTCTTTCCCTCACGTTTTCCCCGGCTCCTTTCTCTTCTCCCGCCCCTGTCGCTCGCGATCCACCTTCCTCGCCGCCTCCTCTGCACTCGCTCGCGCGAGCGTTACCCCACGCATTCCCCTCTCCAACCCCGTCGCCCTCGTCCTCTCCTCTCAAAACTCCCAATCACTCGCTCCCCTCCTTCTTTTCCTTCCCCCTCCCTCGAACCCACCATCAGTAACCCATTGCAGCACCGACCATCGGCCACCTCCTCCCGGAGCATCCTCATCTGCACCCCCTCACCACTCCAATTCGTCCACCAAGCAACCCTACCCACACCCGAGCACCCCCTGCCGGCGCCCCCCAACCCAAGATCCCCGACCGCACCCCTCACTTCCCTGCACACCCCATCACCACACCCGAGCTCCTCCAACCACCACGACGCCGACGAACCCCCACCTGCACCGACTACCTCATCACCTCCTTCGGCCGTCGGCGCCTCCAGCCACCATCCGAGAACCCATCTCCCTCTCTCTCTGTCCCTCACCCTCTCTCTCTGTCCCTCACCCTATCTCTCTGCTTCTCTCTCCCCCTCTCTCCCTCTCACTTCTCTCTCTCTTACTGCTCCTCCTCTCCCTCTCTCTCTAAAATCTCTCTCTCCTCCTTCCTACGTCCCTCACTTCAAACACCATTGCTTTTCCCTTGCCGTCGTCACTTCTCTTTCGACAACAGCCAGCCCGCACCCACGAGCCTCCTTGTGCATTCGCATCAACATCATACCCAAGCTCGAGCCAAGGTCGAGAGTTTTGTCACTAGTGGGCCGTGCCGGAATCGTTGTCGCTGTGCCGCGCATGTGTCGTTGCCACCGTCGAGTACCCCAAACGTTTCCAGGCAAGTATTTTACTTGCTTACATGCTATTTACTTAAGTTACAGTCGTTAATTGCATAGATGATAAAGTTACAAGTTTAAACCAATTTTTTGTCATGCCTGTTCGACGCGTGTTCCCAAAGAAAATACTTTTCTAAAATGACGGAACTGGATTAATTACCTTGGCCCTTGCTGTAATGAATACCTTGTGCAAGTTTCGCTGGAAAATATGACCGTTAACGACTAAAACAACTACCCCCAAGTTTAATCGTAAAACTGTAATTTTATTGTACCTGAAAACCGTTAAATTCACCATAAATCATATACACACTGGATTGATGCGTTCGAGGGCTCAAATCGAAGATGACTTGACGAAATTTAACCCTACACCAGTTTCCAGACATTCCTGTATTTAAACCGTGATGATATTTGGATCGGAGTGCGACTCTGGACTGCAGTCCAGAGCGACTCCAGTCGTTGCTTGCTGTTCCGTATTGGGGACCACAAGATCTCCTTAACTCGTAGATTGCGGAACTCCACTGCTTGTTATAGGTAAATCTGTTAGCTAGACAAAACAATTGGTTTCATTCTGTTTCGTTACTGTTTGATATTTAATCTGTAATTTAATAGATCGGGACGCATAACAGTCCCAGCAGAATCAGAACAGACATATTGGCATTGAATAGTGTATATCTCCTGACGTACAGATGCGATCAAAGAACCGTCTATTGAGTTGAAAACCTTACTGAAAACCCTAGAATTTATCCAACTGCAGCATCGCTAAAATCCGATCCCAACTGGGATAAAAATGCGTTGCGAAACGGACTTCTGATTCTGAAATTGGATTTCCAGCCGCGAGCGCTTAAAATGAAGTGGTTATAATTAATGATCCTGGAACCCGATTGGCTTGAAACCAAATTTGATGGATGGACAACTGAACATACTAATTACTACCTGTTTATCTTTTCGCTAAATTATATATGTACGTTTCATGATAAATCGTGCAAGTGATAAAATACTGTTTTTGTGACACCTTAATCGTGCTTATATACTGTTCACGCATCATATCATACCCATATCATTGTAGTGATAACCTAGTGATATCGTGCATTTACCCAGTGTTAGATTCTAGTGATGATTGTGGCAAGTACGTCAGTGTTCGTGTATCCGTGATTAAGTGAAAGTGATACGTACTTGTACACAATCAGTGACCCTATTATTCTATTGCATTGTCGACGTCTGTGGGATGTGTGTACGTGTGACTATAAGTGGTATGGGACACTTATGGAAGCGCTTGCACGGGTATCACAGATAAGGCACCAGACACTACCACTTATCTTAGGTATTAGTCGGGACGTGCTTGATGGAGGTCCTGCCTCCAGTTCTCACGCAGACTTGTCACGGATCGATTAGTATTTAGGGTTATGGTTAGCGTTTGATGTAGACCACGGGGTGTGGGGTAGTTTAGGTGTGAGTTCAACAGAATCTCGGGAGTCCCATGCCAGCTTATATATTTAGGGAGATATATGGAGATTTACAGGGTATGTGATATACACCGTGATATACATGTTACATGTTGGGCCCGTGGTCCCTTGCCCTTGGGTTCTACCCTTGGGTGGAGGACACTCGCGAGTGGTTGATTCTCACACTTGGACTGACGATAGGCTTAGTGACCTATGCAGTGAGACTTAGAGACTGATAGGGATACTGGCATTTATATTCCTTATATACTGTGTTGACATACGTGACATATCGTTCTACTGCTTTACTGTTCCGCTGCATTGATTACTGCACATTCATATTCATGCTGTCATTGATTTACTGTTTCACATATCTATTACCACTGTTAGAATTGTTACATGATTTTATATATATATTATATTGCTACTGTGTCGCTCTGACGACCTGAGTATGCATGCTCAGTGTGAGGAGAAGATTTAGCCTGGACCAGAACTAGACGTGCATCACAGACTTCTTGACTTGCCATTCCGAGTTACATTCGTTTGTTCCACTTCAGGTCAGTCTTTACATTGTTTCTTTCAGTTACTGCATTTCTCATTACCTGCGCATCATTTATTGTTTACCATAAAAAACTAGAAGCCGAAGTGTGACTACGGCAGGACATTTCCTTGACCGTAGGAGCATGGCTGGCCTTGTCTACCCCTCGTATTCCGTATTTTGGGAAGCGGGGCGTGACAAATATCAATTTCTATTGGGGGTAAAAACATAAATCGTGCTCTTTTAGACTTTGGCGCAAGTGTTAACCTACTCCCATATTCTGTCTATGAGCAATCAGGGATTGGAGAGCTGAAACCTGCTCACTGCACTCTCCAGATGGCAGACCGATCTATCACCAAACCAAGGGGTGAATTAGAGGATGTGTTGATAAAGGTCGGGGAATTTGTTTTCCCTGTAGACTTCATTGTACTCGACACACATCCTGTAGCAAACCCCTGGGGCCAAATTCCGGTGATTCTGGGTCGTCCTTTCCTTGCCACTTCCAACGCTGTTATAAACTGTAGAAATGGTTCAATGAACTTATCATTTGGAAATATGACCATTGAACTAAACATCTACAAAGTTGGAAGTCAGCCATCAGAACCCTCTGCTCATATTTTAGATGTGTGCTCTGTCCATGAGATCGCTCACGATAGTTGTGGAGCTGAGGAACTTTGCTTTACTGATCTCGATGACATTACCACATCTCTGTTTGATTTCACACATGATCTTAGTGAGGACATTTTTCCTACACTTGAGTCCTGCACTCCTGACTTTACTCCACCCGAGTCTGTATCTTTCACAGGCTCTGAGCTTCTTTGTAAATCCAAAAATCACTCGATGATCTCACCTTCTATTATTTCTCCGCCCGAATTAGATCTAAAAATTTTACCTTCTCAGCTTAAATATGCATATCTAGGTGAGAATGAGTCTTTACCGGTTATAATATCCGCTTCTCTTGCATCAGAGCAAGAGAATGCACTTTTATCGGTATTGAGATCTAATAAAGAGGCATTCGGTTGGAGTATGGCGGACATCAAAGGGATTAGTCCCTTGATTGTTGAACATCATATACATGTGATGGATGATGCCAGACCAACCCGAGAACCACAGAGACAGTTAAATCCCGTCATGAAGGAAGCGGTCATGAAAGAGATTGTCAAATGCCTAGATAATGGTATTATATACCCCATCTCCGATAGCCAATGGGTGAGTCCTATACATGTCGTTCCTAAGAAATCCGGCATCACTGTTATAACCAATGAGGCAAATGAATTGATTCAGACACGCGCCCAAACTGGGTGGCGTGTATGTATTGATTATAGAAAACTCAATGCTGCCACGAGGAAAGACCACTTTCCTCTACCATTCATTGATCAAATGCTGGAACGCTTAGCGGGACGAGAGTATTATTACTTTATGGACGGATACTCAGGCTATAATCAGGTCCCCATCGCCAAAAAGGATCAAGATAAAACCACTTTTACTTGTCCTTTTGGTACCTTTGCTTACAGTCGCATGCCATTTGAGTTATCCAATGCTCCCGCTACCTTTCAGCGGTGTATGATGGGGATATTCTCTGATATGGTAGAGAATTTTCTGGAGATCTTTATGGACGATTTCTCGATTTTTGAAGACTCTTTTTTTGATTGCCTATCGAATCTTGACGCTGTTCTTACTCGTTGCAAAGAGAAGAACTTGACTTTGAACTGGAAAAAATGCCATTTCATGGTCCAAGAAGGAATAGTACTTGGACATGTCATTTCACAGAAAGGCATTGAGGTTGACAGAGCTAAGATAGATGTCATTCAAAACCTCCCTCATCCCAAAAGCGTTAAAGATATTCGATCTTTCCTTGGCCATGCGGCCTTTTATAGGAGATTCATTAAAGACTTTAGCAAAATTGCTAGACCTTTAACTCTTCTCCTGGCCAAGGATACGACCTTCCATTTTGACTCGGACTGCGAGACAGCTTTCGACTCACTTAAACACTCACTCACTTCAGCCCCCGTTTTATCATCACCAAACTGGGACTACCCCTTTGAGCTGATGTGTGACGCATCTGATTTTGCAGTAGGTGCAGTCTTAGGACAGCACATCGAAAAGATGCCACACGTGATATACTATGCAAGTAAGACCTTGAATGATGCGCAAATCAATTATACAACCACCGAGAAAGAACTTTTAGCGGTTGTATTTGCATTAGAAAAATTCAGGCCTTACTTAATTGGCTCACCTATAGTTGTGTATACTGACCATTCCGCTTTAAAACATCTTCTGGTGAAGAAAGATGCAAAAGGTCGACTAATACGTTGGATCCTTTTGTTACAAGAATTCGATCTTGTTATCAAAGATAAGAAAGGATGTGAAAACGTAGTAGCTGACCATCTTTCATGCATCTCTTCTTCCCCTGTGACCCTGCCGATCAATGATTCATTCCCTGACGAACAACTCTTGAGCATATTCGCTGAACCATGGTTCAGGGATATTGTGAACTATCATGCCACAGGACTGATACCCAGCGATTGGTCAAAACAGGACAAATATCGTTTTCTTTCCCAAGTAAAACATTTTTACTGGGACGAGCCCTATTTGTTTAAATATTGTCCTGATCAAATCATTCGCCGGTGTGTCCCGAATGAAGAGTTCAAGAGTGTTCTTTCATTTTGTCATGATCAGGCCTGTGGGGGTCACTTTGGTCCTAGAAAGACAGCGGAGAAGGTTTTGCAATGTGGATTTTATTGGCCTACCTTATTCAAGGACGCATTTGAGCATTGCAAAACCTGTACACAATGTCAGTACACGGGTAGAATATCCCAGAGGAATAAAATGCCTCAGCAACCCATCTTGGTTGTTGAAATATTCGATGTTTGGGGCATTGATTTTTTGGGTCCCTTTCCCAACTCCTTTGGGAATTTGTACATACTGCTGGCGGTTGATTATGTCTCCAAGTGGGTAGAAGCCATTCCATGTCGCACTAATGACAAGAAAGTTGTCATTAAGTTTTTAAAAGAGAATATCTTTTCGCGATTTGGACACCCACGCGCTATCATTAGCGATAATGGGACACATTTCTGCAACAGATCTTTCGAGACTCTGATGCGGAAATACGCAATCAACCACCGACTTTCTACACCCTATCATCCCCAAATGAGCGGGCAGGCTAAAATCTCAAACAGACAAATCAAACTTATCCTGGAGAAAACTGTTGCTAAAAATAGAAAAAAATGGTGGACCAAACTGACGGATGCTCTTTGGGCATTCCGAACTGCATATAAGACCGACCTAGGGATGTCTCCATATAGGATAGTTTTTGGGAAAGCATGTCATTTACCCGTCGAGATAGAACATAAAGCATTGTGGGCTATAAAAGAAATAAATTTTGATCTAAACCTTGCTTGCAACTTTCGGAAGCTGCAAATAAATGAGCTAAGCGAACTCCGCGATGAAGCTTATGATAACGCTGTAATCACAAAGAATAGGACTAAGGTTTTTCACGATAAAAACATTTTGAGGAAAACATTTTCACCTGGTCAACAAGTCCTTCTTTATGATTCACGATTACACCTTCACGCGGGTAAGCTCCGATCTCGATGGAAGGGACCTTTTGTTGTGCGGTCTGTATACCCGCACGGGGCAGTAGAAGTAGAAAATGTTAAAAACGGCACCTTTTTCAAAGTGAATGGACATAGACTAAAGCCGTATTTTTCCACTGACCCCACGGAGGAGCTCTTGTTCTTACAAGAGCCAGTTTATTTTGATTAAAATTCCTCCGTCTCACCTTCATGTCCAGTATATCATTGCATCATCTTTTCGAATGAAGGCGAGTGAAAAGAGTAAGTTTGGGGGAAGTTCTTCACTTATATGTTTTGCCCCCACTAATAATTCCTCCCAGACTTACAGTTTTTGTAGGTATAGCGATTGGCAACAGTGAGGACACTGTTGAAATCAAGTTTGGGGGAGATTTGTGCTTATTTTTGCATCATTTGCATATCATCTGCATAAGCACAAAACATTTCTTTTTTTTTAAAAAAAAAATCTATAAAAATTTAAAAATTTTCAAATATAAAAATATTTTAATTCTTTTTTGTATATAAATAAGATAATAAAAGTTTAGATAGTGAACAATTACATCCATGAGATTAGAAAATTTTAAGAAAACTAAGAAAATTAGAAGTTTTCTTATACGAACTAGTAATAAGTAGTTATGAGCCGTTGTCCCAAGGGTTAGTAAGATGAAGGACGTCACTAATCTGAGGATAAAAATAAGTCTGAAAAATAATTTCTATTCTGGAAGCCAAACATTTTGAACGTTGATACCCTGCTATTCGCGCTTACACACGTCTTGAAGCCTGAGATAGTAGAGGATACCTTGAAATGCTCTTGTCTTAAAGCCGATGTATGAAGGAAATAAAAAGAAGAAAAAAAGTGAATAAAGAAAATATAAAGTGGTGAGAAAAATGGACACTGGTTTTGATTATCACCAAGGGCAATAAAAAAATGTATAGCGAGGGTGCTTCTTCACCTAGTGCCCTAAGGCCAACTGGTCTGGGAGTCACTGCTATGCCTGAGGTGGTGCAAGACGAGGAAAATACACCATATAAGCAAGCACATGAGTAATCGGTCGGTTAGTACCTCAAGAAGTATTAACGGTCGCATAAAAGTGTGTGAGCAATCTCATCTAAATATTCATTAATTAAAAAGTACTGAGGCTGATGGGCAAGAGTATGATAGCTTGAATTGAATTCTCCGGGTGTAGGGATGTCTTTACACACACGCAGGGTGATATGATCGATGTTTGGAAGAAAGATAGGAATGAAGAATAAGATGATGTTTTATTGAGGGAGGACGTGATTTCTAACATCTTTTCATGACCATTAAGATAGGGCTCATGACAACCGAAAAACTATCTTAGTTGGAAACCCTAATTTTCAAAGCTTTTCTTTTACAATTCTTTTCTTTAAATGTAATATTCATGATCTTCCTTTTATTATTGGATTTTGTGGGTGCAATCCGCTGAAAACCCTCAGGAGACAACACTCCTCCTACTAGGGACACCTAGAGGTTTAAAGGCTTGTTGCACGTGCTCAGTGCAATCGTGTTGCCTACGAAAGTGTGCTAGTTATTTTTTCTCTTTCTTTATTTTCTCCTTCTCTTTTTAATAAACAGTTCGCTCGAGACGATCGAAAGTAAGTTTGGGGGAATTTGATTAGTCGAAAATATTGCATATTTCAGCCGGCAATTTCCTCATCATTAGCATTCATTTAGAAGTGTACGGTATTCATATTTCACATATTAGCAAATCTGTCGCAAAATATCAGATTACATGTGTTAGACTCTAAAACCGGCACTATAAAGGAAATTGACCATATTTCATGGCATCGCATCATCCCTATATTGCGCAACACTTGTTTTGAGATCTGTGCAGGAAAATCCAGAAGAAAGGCCACAATCTATACGGTACCGATCAAATATTACGCCAACTCAATGATTTCAATTCTGGTACCAATCCAAAAAGCAAAACAAAAATCAACATATCAAAGAAAGGCCCAAATGTCAACCCAAGACCACTTCAAAAAGCTCAAGCCCCAAGGATCCAACATGGCCGCGGAACCGCGGCCGGAGCCTGCTTGAGCCGCGGTTCCGCGGCTGTCTTGCCACGTCAGCACTTGATCTTTACATCAAAACTCTTATCTCAGGGTCTACACTTCAGAATGACATGTCAAATTCCAGAAGACTTCAGAGACTTCTGCCAGATCAGCAAGTTTTGGAATCAACACTAAACTAGCCTATCATTCTAGAAACTTCTCCCTAAACCCTAGCTTAAACCCTAAGCTAGCTCCTAACAAACTCTTTCTAGAAACTCCTCAACAAACTTTTGGAGGGAATTGTAATTTCAAACCTAGACCTAGGGTTTGGGAGATCTATAAATAAGACCCTAGGCTCACTTGTAAAAAGGATCTCATATCTTGGAAAAATCCTTGACTAGTTCATTTTAGTAGCCATCTAAATCCACTCACTCTCTTTCTTCATCTTCTTCTTCCACAAGTCTAGTGAGAGGACTTGTGTGAAACCCTAACCCTAATTCCAATCAAAAACCAAGATCCCGAGTACCCATCAAGCAAGAAGCCTTGCAACCTTTTATGAGCCGAGCCGATCTTCAACAGAGCGAGTGGTCCAAGCCGATCCGCGACTCACGGAGTCGAGCGACGCCAATTCAACAATTTAGTTCTTCCTCTTGTAGTTCTTGAGCGACTGTAATCAAATTGTTGATATAAATAAAAGGTGATATTCTTTTATCTTGTTTTCTTTAAATTCTTGCATCATGATATCTTTTCAATTCTTGAATGTTTTCTGTGTGATGATGTTTGAGTAATACTCCACTCGTCGAGGAGTCGAGACGGTCAATAGAATGATGATGTAGTATATCTTAAATCGATTCTTAAATCCTACGAGTTTTGTAAACCCTAGCAAGTTCAAGAATCGACGACCCAATTCGTTGCGATGCTTTCTTGATTGATATCGCTCGAGATTGGGGAGTTACGATCGTTTCTTGAAATTGCTAGAGGCTAGAATGTGAATGATATCTACGAAAGAACAAGGGTTAAACGATGAAACCCTAGTTTCATCAAGAAAGCCCTAACTCTCGTCGATCATCATCGATCTAGTATCAATCCTTCGAAGGACAAGAACACGAAATCTTGAGATTACATCACGTCTATAGATCCGATCGATTCCTACGAGCCTCATTTAGATTCTTGACATTTTGGTTGGAAATATCATCGAAACACTGATTCTTGATTTGTTTATCAGTTTCTTGATTCTTGATTAAACATCGTGACACCTGAATCAATCGATAAATTCTTGAATCATGTTTTCTTTTCCTTTCGATTAACTTTTCAATTCAAACAAATTAAATACAGAAATGAATCGCACAATCCCTGTGGACGATCCGCACTCGCTTACGATCTACAATCAACACCATAATTGATTGCGGTCAAATATAATTCTTTGATTGTGAATTTTATTCAATATTACTGACACATAGAAACTTATTCGCTTTATTCGATTTACACAAACAAGAAATCATTACAATCAAATGGCGCCGTTGCCGGGGACTATTTGATTTGATACACACAATCGGAAAGAAATTATTAACAATCAGGCAGCAGGGATTAAAAAACTTGTTTCCTAAGCACCGGGACCCTGCAAGTCGGTCTAAAACGGTCTCTTGCATACTATTCACGGGTCTCACTCTCAAAAGTCGAATCTCGACAAAGAGGGAAACAACCGCTTTCGAGTTCTCTCAACTCGTAAGAGGGAAAATTCTCTTGTGAGATCCTTACGACTCTCAAGAGAAAACGCACTTAGGAATCCTCATGATTCCTAAGGAGAAAATCCGCCTACGAGATCCTCTCGATCCGTAGGGAGAAAAGTCTCTGTGAGACCCTCCGGCTCATAAAATTGAAAAGTTTTAGGCAGCAGATCTGAACCTGCGTCCTAAGCCATCATTACCTCTCGAAGAAACCAAGACAGGATGCTCGCTCTATTATCTGTCAACCATGTTTACTAAGGTAACATGCGGATAATAAAAGAAGGAGAAAGCAAAGAAATGATACAAGACATTGCAAAAAAAATAATATGTATCTTTATTCATTAATTCAATCAAGTACAAGGTAAATCGTATAAAAGAATAAAGAATGGATACATCTTATTCGAAAAAGAAATTTTTTTTACAAGTATATCATCGATACAAGGGCAGCTACTGGGAAGGAAGCGTCTTAAATAGCCCTATCAATTGTTCGCGCACTTCCTTCCATGCCTTCTCCTGATCGGCCGCCACCGCCAATTCTGCTTCCACTTGAGCCCGCTGCTGCAAGAAGGATGAAAGCTACTCCTCAACTGCCTGCTGAGTTGCTTCGCGGCCTTGGGCATCACGCTCGGCGGCATCGAGCTTCTGCTTCAGTGTTAGCCCATTAGAGATACGTTCTAGAAAGCCCTCGAAGATAGCCTTCACCTGGGCAGCGTTCGCCTCAACCTCAGCACGCAGGCGAGCCATCTTGCTTGAGGTCTCTTGGCATTCCCTCAGCCTTAAAGCCGCTTCTTGTTCCAAGTGGCGAAGGTAAGAAGTGCTTTGCTCGATCCATGCTGCTCGTTGAGTGCTTGCAGCTGGGGTCTCGGGAGCAGGGCGCATAAACTCCGATTGATGCAGGCGGACCTCGATTTCCCTGCAGTGATTAACCCAAAACTCGACGACGCCTTCATCATGAAAATTTACAAGCGCCGCCAACATCAGGTTAACCTCCGCAGCAAAATCTGCAGCAGATGGGGGAGCGTCCGCGTCAAGCTCTTCGACGTATCCGCTCAGCATGCCCAAGCTCATTACGGCACCCTTTAAAGACGGACGTCTCAGGAAGGGGCCTGCCGGCATTATGATGCGAGACTCAAAGGGCGCCGGAATCGGAACGACAGCTAAAAAAATAAAATACGATCAGATAACGGTTCAAGAAATATGAGAAAGTCATCGATGGGGATAGTTTACTATACCAGCTGCAGTAGGCGGCAAAGCCGGGAGGGCCGGTGGCGCGACGATCTTTCATCTCCTCCTTCGATTTGTAGCACTACAATCAGGACGAGGAAGAGTCAGAAATAATTCCATTACTAAAAAAAGAAAGGCATCAATTGGAAACTATACTCACCAGCGCCACTGGAGGAAGAAGCGAGCTCAGATGAGAAGGAGAAGTGCTGGTGCAACACCTGGTAGAGGTGATCAAAAAGCACTCCTGCAAAGACGCAATAGTACGACATTAGTACATAAATTATACGGCCGAAAGATAAAACTGATGGGTCACGAATCCATACCTTCCAGCATCTGTGATGGTACGAGAGAAGGCTGAGAGGTGGCCACCGCCAAGGCAGTAGCTGACAGCGTTCCCTCGAGCAATGGAGCGTCAGCACTGGCCGCACCTGCGTTAAAAACAAAGATACACCTATCAGGAAGGATTGCAAGATAAAGAAAAAAGGACAGTAACTCGAAATTTACCTGATGAGCCGCCAGCCGAAACGGAGGCGTCTCTCTCCTCCATCGACATGAGTCCACCTCCCATGGCCTCATCACCCGACTCTACGGGGGCTGTCGTCGTGCTCGCGCGGCCAGGAGACGGCGGAAGACCGTAGACGGCGAGAGCAATGATTGGAGCATTGCCAGACTCTTGAGAAAGAGCGGCTGGCTTGTTGATTGATGTGAAAAAGTGTGTTTGTAGTAATTAACCGCAATCAATATCGGTGTCGCTTGTAGCTAGACCGAGATGAGTACGGGTCGTCCTCAGGGAAACGTGGAACCTTTTATTCTTACTTTAGATGTGTTGAGAAAGGGGAGAATAAAGAATTTTATAGAAAGGTTTCTAGATCTACGTTAAGCACTAATGCAAAAATATAGATCTAGATTATTTATGGATGTAGCTAATATAATAATGGGGCTTGTAGGGTTCGTTAGGATTTAGTAGTTATGGACGATTAATTAAAAGTTACCCTTTTTATCCTTTAATAGATTAAAACTAAAACGACGGTGATGCGTGTAGATTAGGGTTTCTGGAGGGAAAAGGAATCCCACTCTTAACCCTTATCTCGACACGGAACCACGTTCATATCTAGCCTTTACCAAAACAATCATTAATCTAATCTCTAATCGCGGTCGGAACTAGCAAAGAATTGTTAGCGCGCCCGATTAGGATGTTAATAATTCTTTTGATAAAGTTCATAAACTTTATAGGACTTAAAAAGGGTTTAGGGATGTTCATCATCCATTAGCTTACCCTAATCCTACGAACCCTAACAAGCGGAGAATTACTCGCGCATGTTGGGAAAAGAAGATGAAAAGATAGAGAGGGAAAACATAATATAAAATGCAAAAGAATTAAATAAAATAACTACCTTTATTAATCAACTTGAACAATCTACACTTTATTCCGTAGAAAATGATTACAAAAACTTGAATTGCTTCTCGATCTTTCCTAAGGAGGTAGACGAACAGTTGATGATCAGCCTGGATACGTGAGCGTCTGGGGCTTCGTGATCGTGTCGGCTTGATAAATTTTCCAAGAGGCTCTCGGTCCCTATTTATAGTGCCAAAGCCAGATACCAGGCTTCTAAATTAGGAAGTAAGCAGCATAGATTCAGCCCCAAAATTTGCAAACCCTAACTCTTCTATACTGCCGCGGATCCGCGGCACAATGGGGGGTTTGGCCGCGGATCCACGGCCAATGGTCATGATCACTTGATCATTTCTCTGTGGCTTTCTTCTTGCGACATGTGTCTATCTCTGGTACCTTCAGAATTTGGAAATCTTCTCGTAGTTGCTGCCAGACTTGGTCTCCAAGTTTTGCTTTCTTAATTAGGCAAGTCTTCTTCAACAACTTGATTTCCTTGATTTTAGTCTTGGAAAATTCTGCACAACTTGGAAAGATTATGCACAACAACTTAAATAATATTTAGTAGACTTAGTTCTACTAGGATTAGGTCAATAATATTATATACATTTTCCTACCAAATACTAATTATAATATATCAACATATGGAAAATAGTAATTTTACACATAAACCCTCATATGTATGATATATTATAATAAAGTCCTTTTTAATATGAAAATGGTAGGAAAAATGTAATAACAAATGTGCAGTTTTATCAACTGAACAAATACCCCCAAACTTATCTTTGATCGTCCCGAGCAAACTAGTTTATTTAAGAGGAGAAAAAGAAAGGAGAAAACTAAGCATACTTTCGTAGGCAAACACGATTGCACTGAGCACGTGCAACAAGCCGTTAAATCTCTAGGTGTCCCTAGTAGGAGGAGTGTTGTCTCCTGAGGGTTTTCAGCGGATTACACCCACAAAATCCTATAATAAAAGAGAGATGGTGAAATTTACATATAAAGATAAGAATCATAAAAGAAAGACTTTGAAAATAAGAGTTTCCAACTATACTAGCTTTTCAGTTGTTATGAGCCCTATCTTAATAGTCATGAAAAGATATTAGAAATCACATTATCCCTCAATAAAACATCGTCTTTATTCTTCATTCCTACCTTTCATCCAAACATCGATCATATACCCCTACGTGTGTGTAATGGACATCCCTACACTCGAAGAATTCAATTCAAGCTATCATACTCTTGTCCATCTACCTCGGTATTTTTTAACTTGATGAATATTTAGATTTGCTCACACATTTTCATGCGACCGTTAATACTTCTTGAGGTACTAACTGACCGATTACTTATGTGCTTGCTGATTAGGTGATAATATTTTCCTCGTCTTGCACCACCTAAGGCTTAGCAGTGACTCCCAGACCAGTTGGCCTTAGGGCACTAGGTGATGAAGCACCCTCGCTATATTTTTTATTGCTGCCTTGACGATAACAAAACCAGTGTTCATTTTTTTTCCACCATTTTTATATTTTCTTCATTTTTTTCATTTCCTTCATACTTTGGCTTTTAGACAAGAGCATTTCAAGGTATCCTCTACTATCCCGAGTTTCAAGACGTGTGTAAGTGCATATAGTAGGGTATCAACATTCAAATGTTTGGCTTCCAGAATAGAAACTATTTTTTCAGACTTATTTTTATCCTCAAATTAGTGACTTCCTTCATCTTACTAACCCTTGGGACAACAGCTCATAACTACTTATTACCAGTTCGTTTAAGAAAACTTCTAATTTTCTTGGTTTTCTTAAACTATTTCTATCTTTCATATATAATTTTTTTCACTTTCTATTCTTTTATTATCAAAAAAAAATTTAAATTTTTTTTGAAAATGTTGTGCTTATGCAAAATATGATGTAAATTGATGTGTAAATAAGCACAAACCTCCCCCCAACCTGTTTACAGCAGTGTCCTCACTGATGTCATACGTTAAGCTCAAAAACCTGTAGACTTGGAAGGAAATTATTAATGGGGGCAAGAATATATGAAAGTGAAATCCTCCCCCAAACTTATTTCTTGGCTCACAATTTTGTAAAAATCTTTTTCTTTTCAAGAGCCAAAATATACCACACCCCCCAAACTTGAGTTAAACAATTTTAATCTTTTAAAATCACACGAGGGGGGGTAAGGTTATTGGTCAATGCCAAGCTTTTCAAAGACCGAAGGTCAACACCAACCATTCAAAAATTTTATCGATGAAGCACCAAGGTTGGTGGAAGAACATGTCACCTTTCGACAAGAAGAAATGGGGAGGTGATAAGAGGTGTAATGGAAAAGGATTGCATCTCAATTTGGAGAGACGACACAGTGATAGTGATGATGGATTACTCGCATTATCATGATTGTCCAAAAGAAGGGGTGGAGGTCCAATTTATTCATCTTGGAGTTGATTCATCTCAACACCCGTGTCTTGTAAAAATGCGAGCTCATCAGCGAAAATTTCCTCAAAGCTTTCGTCGATACCCCGAAGAATAATGTCATCAGAAAAAATGGGGTGATCGTCCGACTCTATAAAAAGTTCATTATCAGCGTTAGATGTTGACCCGGACAACTCGGTGGAAGAGTCCGTGTCAAGCAACAACATATGAAAAGAGTCAGAATTATGAGGTTGATCAAATTCGCTGCTGTCGACATCCATGAATTCGACAGAACACACATGAGCATAGGGTTCGGAGGGTTCACTTCCTAACTTGTAAATGTTAAGCTCAATTGACTTCTTTCCAAAGGATAGGGTCATAGACCCGTTTCTACAATTGATTACTGCGTTGGAAGTGGCCAAAAAGGGTCGACCGAGTATCACCGGGATTTGATTGCGTGGGTTCGCCACAGGTTGTGTATCTATAACGATAAAGTCCACAGGGAATATGAATTCCCCGACTTTGATTAACACATCCTCTAGCTCACCCCTAGGTTGGGTGATAGATCGATCGGCCATCTGAAGAGTGCAATGCACAGGTTTTAACTCTCCGATCCCTAATTGCTCATAAACAGAATACGGAAGCAAGTTAACACTAGCACCCAAATCGAGTAGAGCACGATTGATATTTTTACCCCCAATAGAAATTGAAATTGTAGGACTTCCGGGGTCCTTTCGTTTCTTGGGTAGTTGTTGTGTAAAAGCTGTGCTCATATTACTCGCAAGGAAAACTTTTTTAGGTACTTGAACTTTTCTCTTCCTAGTACACAAGTCCTTTAGGATTTTCGCATATGACGGAACTTGTTGAATAGCATCTAGGAGAGGAATGTTTATGTTAACTTGCTTAAAAATTTCCACAATCTTCTCCATTTGTGGACTTGGTCTGTTGCCCTTTAACCTGCTTGGATAAGGTGCTTTATCAATAAGGGTTTGGTCCAACATTGGAGAGGATTGTGGGGACGGATTCGATCCCAAAACTGGAGTGGGAATCGACTTAGATAGATTTGGCGAAATGGGCGAAGGGTTCGAGCCTTGGGGAAAACGGAGAATAGGCTCGGATGAAGGTGGGAGACTAGACGAATTAGGGGAAGAAGAAGAAGCTGGGGTATCATTAGTGTCACTATCATCACATTGCTCACCTACTCGGTTATTCAGCACTTTTCTCGATCTCAACGTGGTAACAGCACTCACATTATAACTTTGTGAGTGGCCAGGATTAGGTATGGATTGAGATGGGAGTTTCCCTTTCTCTCTTGCACTCATTGCGGCGTTTAACTGTGCGATTTGATTTTCTATTGATTTAATACTCTCACCATAGGAGGCGGAGTTTTTCATTAGGGTATCAATAGAAGACGTCATCTCAGCCGACAATTTCATGGATTGTTTCATGAACATATCCAAAGTTTGTGCGAGTGAAGAGTTATCAGTACCGGCCATTTGTGGTGTAGAAGTGTTGGCCGGATTTTGGAAATTCTGTGACTGAAAGGGGGGTTGATTCTGTGGTTGTGGTTGCTGTGGAGGAGGTCTTTGATAATTGCTTTGTTGGTTTTGATTCCAAGCAAAGTTAGGATGATTCCTCCATCCTTGATTGTACGTGGAAGAATAAGGGTCGTTTCTAGGTCGCTGCTGAAAAGCAGCATTAGCTTGAAACGATGCATTCATAGGACATTCTTCTGTTAAGTGTGAAGGATCCGAACAGCAATCACAGACGGTCTTAGGAAGCGTGGCCTAATTTAGGGAGAAAGATGAGAACTTGTTTTCGATAGCGTCGAGTTTCTTCTGTATCGCTGCCATTTCGGCTTTTACTGCGATAGAAACATCGAGCTGGTAAATACCTCCCTTAGTTGAAGGTGGTCTTACGCTTTCCCACTGCAACGTGTGTTCAACAAGGTCTTCCAGATATTTCCAAGCTTCACCGTTATCTTTAGACATGAAATTGCATTGACATATTGTTTCAAGCATCTGCTTTGTCGCTGGATTAATGCCCTCATATATAATCTGACATAAATCCCATCTTTGTATTCCGTGATGGTGGCATTGGACAAGCAGATCTTTGAAACGTTCAAAGCACTTCCAAAATGGTTCATTGGGAAGCTGGGTGAACTGGTTGATCTCGCTTCTAATATGGGCAGTCTTATGGTTTGGGTAAAACTTCTTAAGAAATGCTATGACAAATTCATCCCAATTAGTGATAGAGTGTGCGGCAGTATTATAAAGCCATTTTTTTGCCAAGTCGCACGGTGTGAATGGGAGAAGACGTAAGCGCATAGCATCTAAAGTCAATTGTGAAGTACCCATCATTGCGCATACGTTTTCGAATTTAGTGATGAAAACGTACGCGTCTTCCGACTCAAGCCTGTGAAATTTGGGCAGCAGATTGATGTAGTGGGGTTTAATTTCAAAATTATCCCCGTTAGGTGGTGGAAGAGATAGACAAGTGGGAAGAGGATCACGGATAGGATAGCATCTCTCTTGGAGAGAGATGCGCGGTGGATTCTGCGCACCTACGGGCGGTGGCAGCGTGGTGTTATATTCTGATGGAGTGCCGTCCATCTTGGTCGTGGTGTGTGGTGGTGGGGGAAAAGAAGATGAAGAAGTACCGACTTCGGCATCGATAGCAGGAACGCGGACAAGACGGGCACTAGGATCCCGTGTCCAGCCGAGCATGCACTAAGCGGGTTTAGTGCAAGTGGCAGAGTGTGTGTGATTTTAAAATTGGCTTGTTTTGAAAAAAGTGGGATTCAAGACAAATCACTCTAAGATGCACAAGCAACCCTAGAACTAAGGTCACCTAGGTCCAGTCTCTAGACCGCTCCTAGACTTCCAAAGGACAAGCCGCAGGATCAATCCTCTACCGCCTCCGTACTACCCTTGTAGCCAAGTAAGTGCCAGGTAAGTAGGAAGGAACCACAGTAGTGGGCCTAATTAAAAACCACTAGCCTTTTGTCACACTTGCCTAGGCACTACAAAAGTAATGCGGATAAATGATAGATTACCCACGACCTTCCTCTGTCCTTATTGAGCGCGACAGTCCTTAGAGTCTGGTCTATATATTTTTTTAAATTAATGAAGGGTTGATCTAGATGCTCGGTTTGTGATTTGTGGGGCTTAGGAAGGGTGATGAAATCCCCACCTAATCTTGATTTGGTCTTTGCCCCTTAAAGTCCGTTTTAAAATATGCAAAACAAAACCAATCACAAAACTTTTGCAAAAAGATTTTTTTGAGCGGCGCTATTTTGCAAAGAATCCTGCAGAAGATAGATTTTATTGGATTTGAGGGGAGAGAGAAGGAGTTAAGAAAGATACCAGAGAGTTTTGTAGCCCTAACCCTTCTAACCTGCCGCGATTCCGCCGCAAAAAGCCCCTTTTCGCCGCGGTTCCGCTGCGTTGTGGAGAGAACAGTTGATGAAATTTTTTTTGTGGCCTCCTTTGCTCCTCTGGATCTCTAAAAATGTCTCTGTTTCCTGTTTTCCTTAATTCTGTGACTCCAGATCTCCTTGCAAAATTCACACTCAAATCGTTAAATATGCAATTTGCAGTTTTATGTTAATAATGATATAAATCGTCTAAGAATTCAACACAAATAGTAAAAATAAAAAATTACGCACGTATCCCTGGCAACGGCGCCATTTGATTGTTACGAAAAAGTGTGTTTATAGTAATTAACCGCAATCAATAACGGTGTCGCTTGTAGCTAGACCGAGATGAGTACGGGTTGTCCTCAGGGAAACGTAGAACCTTTTATTCTTACTTTAGATGTGTTGAGAAAGGGGAGAATAAAGAATTTTATAGAAAGGTTTCTAGATCTACGTTAAGCACTAATGCAAAAATATAGATCTAGATTATTTATGGATGTAGCTAATATAATAAGGGGGCTTGTAGGGTTCATTAGGATTTAGTAGTTATGGACGATTAATTAAAAGTTACCCTTTTTATCCTTTAATAGATTTAAAACTAGAACGACGGTGATGCGTGTAGATTAGGGTTTCTGGAGGGAAAAGGAATCCCACTCTTAATCCTTATCTCGACACGGAACTCCGTTCATATCTAGCCTTTACCAAAACAATCATTAATCTAATCTCTAATCGCGGTCGGAACTAGCAAAGAATTGTTAGCGTGCCCGATTAGGATGTTAATGATTCTTTTGATAAAGTTCATAAACTTTATAGGACTTAAAAAGGGTTTAGGGATGTTCATCATCCATTAGCCTACCCTAATCCTACGAACCCTAACAAGCGGAGAATTACTCGCGCATGTTGGGAAAAGAAGATGAAAAGATAGAGAGGGAAAACATAATGTAAAATGCAAAAGAATTAAATAAAATAACTACCTTTATTAATCAACTTGAACAATCTACACTTTATTCCGTAGAAAATGATTACAAAAACTTGAATTGCTTCTCGATCTTTCCTAAGGAGGTAGACGAACAGTTGATGATCAGCCTGGATGCGTGAGCGTCTGGGGCTTCGTGATCGCGTCGGCTTGATAAATTTTCCAAGAGGCTCTCGGTCCCTATTTATAGTGCCAAAGCCAGATACCAAGCTTCTAAATTAGGAAGTAAGCAGCATAGATTCAGCCCCAAAATTCGCAAACCCTAACTCTTCTATACTGCCGTGGATCCGCGGCCCAATGGGGGGTTTGGCCGCGGATCCGCGGCCAATGGTCATGATCACTTGATCATTTCTCTGTGGCTTTCTTCTTGCGACATGTGTCTATCTTTGGTACCTTCAGAATTTGGAAATCTTCTCGTAGTTGCTGTCAGACTTGGTCTTCAAGTTTTGCTTTCTTAATTAGGCAAGTTTTCTTCAACAACTTGATTTCCTTGATTTTAGTCTTGGAAAATTCTGCACAATTTGGAAAGATTCTGCACAACAACTTAAATAATATTTAGTAGACTTAGTTCTACTAGGATTAGGTCAATAATATTATATACATTTTCCTACCAAATACTAATTATAATATATCAACATATGGAAAATAGTATTTTTACACATAAACCCTCATATGTATGATATATTATAATAAAGTCCTTTTTAATATGAAAATGGTAGGAAAAATGTAATTGTTAGTGTATATGCCCTAGAGGCCATTACTGTATCATACTAGTTTGTATATTACTTAATGGAAGCTTGGGATATTCACCTTGTATATACAATCTTGCTCAAAATAGTAGTATGCTACTTGGTTTGTTTCTACTTCAATGTGTACATGTGTTTATTTTAGTATATCGCCTATACACATTAGTGGAGCCCTTAGGATCTTTGCTTGATTACCAGCGTTGTGGTGGCAGTCACACTAGTAGGGCTGGGTAATCTATAAGCACATCCTTATGCAGGTCCCTGGTCACAGGACTATCGAGACAGGGCATCGATACTCCGGAGTAGACTAGCGCATGCGCTTCTCATCCCAGTATGGGAGACGGTCTGTCCCACAGCCGTCGGTACGTCGTACTTGAGATAGTATGCGGGTGCTCGTTGGGTTACGAGTACACTGGACAGGACTCGTCGGGAACTGACTAGTTGGTATTATGCCTATCGTCAGTTATCAGTTCCCAGGTGACATGAGTACAGCTTAGTCCGCTGACTTGACACTGTCACTTCGCCTCGAGTGTGTTTCCACTGTACTTTGATTACTACCCTACCACGGCTCAAAAGAGTCGTGCAAACAGGTGGTAGTTGGGTGCAGTCCCGAAGCACTTGGAGGCAATGACGGTTAGACAGGATTCGTCTCTCCCGGTATTGGGGGTTGACATCACGCTGTGTCTAGGAGAGCCATTACACGAGTAGTCCCTGGTCAGGGCAAACGAGATATACTGGTAGGCTTCCAGTGTTCTCTCAGGGTGTTTTGGGCTTCACTCCGACACGACTTGTACCGCTATTGGGGGACTGACGTTTACCGCCCCTTAGGCCCGCCATGCGATGTATCAGACGAACAGACCGGACTGTACGGAGAATGTCACATTCAGGCTCAGTAGGAGTTCAGATGGGTTTCACCTCGTCAGTCTTCTTGTCGGCATTACCTGGGGACCGTTACGCACAGCTAGTGCCGCTTGCGGTCTGTGGTTAAACCCACTGCCAGCGTAGTGTCGAGTCTTTAGAGTCCCACACAGAAAGCTATTCGCCTTTAGGCAAAAGAGTAGAGGTCGCATGGTTTTGCGACAGGTCGCATGGTTTTGCGACAGGGTTCGGTCACATCCGTGCACTTGTGCACGTACAGTGTCCGGACAGTTTACACTAGCGGGCTTTGGTTTAAGCCAGATCCTAGTGTACCTTTTGGGATTGGATTTATCCAGTATGTATTCGTGTTCCTCGGAACGCGGATGCGGGTGTGTATGCACAGTTGACGGAGAGACAGAGGCAGATGATTCTTATTAGGGTTGTTGACCGTTGACCGTTGACTATTGACTTTTTGCTCAACCCTAATGAGAATATGATATGTGATTAACAATTATATTAATTAAGTATTATGGTGACATGGTTGTTGACTTATTGACTTTGTTGACTTGTTGACTTTTGTTGACTTGTTGACTTTGTTGACCGGTTGACTAGGCTTGACTAGTTGACCATCATGATAACTATAGCTATCATTTCATGGCAAAGACTTTTGCTTGCTTGCTCTTTTGTGCAAAATGAGTGCATGGAATGATATGGCTATGGTTGCTTAAACCATCACATAATACTTGATTGATATGAGGTGTTATGATTGTTTTGGATTATGAGAGCCAAATGAGAAAAGTCTTCTCTCATTCTTTCATGCTCATTCTCTCTCTTGTTCTTGAGCTCTCATACTCTTGCTCTCACCCTCTTCCCCTTGCTCCCTCTCTTGACTCTATGGTTCACTTGTCTCATGAGTTGAGAATCAAGAACCATAGATAAAATCCCATACAAACTCTTCTCTACTCACTCTAGTTCACAAGGTTTAGCAAACCGAGTGAACTAGTTTCTTCAAAGATCGAAGAAGGAGCTAAAGGTTGAAGCTTTCAGGTGGATCTATCTTCGGCGTAAGGAGACGACGGGAAGAAGCCGATCCGGACCACCATCGAGGTTTGAAGATGAAGGAGTTCAAGACAAGCAAGGTATAAACCCCCTAACCGAGTAGTTAACGACTCCTACTTAGGTTATTAGTTAGATGTTTAACAAAGATCCAGTTTTGAGTCCATGTTACCACCTCTAAGAAAATTGTTTTTCACCAAATTCCGCTTGCCCGAAAGTACCAGGAGAGGTAGCATGGACTTACAGTGGTATCAGAGCCTAGTTAAACTCTACCTAACATGTTAGCAAAGTAGCTAGAAGATCGATCAAAGAAAAAGTCCCGAAATGAACCCGATTTTCAAACTTGCTGTCGATTTTTTATGTTCTGTAAAAATGATAAATCATGCATCAAAAATCGACTCAGGGTTTTTAAAAGCTACTGTAGAAAAATCACCCAGAGATCCCCCTAAACCACCGTGGAAACGCGGCAATAGCTTGCTATTGCCGCGGTTCCGCAGCCTCCTTGGCTCCTCTATGGTGGTTCTTTGCTACAGTGTACTTGCAAGGGTATTTTGGGAATTTTGGTACATGTATTTTCAACCCAGATTTTCCAGAACAAAAATTTTATTTTTGGGGTCCTGAAAATCCGTATTTTTGATCGAACTTCTAAAAGACTTTAGCTGATGGGTTTTTCTGTAATGTGATATTTGTATTGAACGTCTGCTAATCGCTATATGTCGATTAGTGGGGGTTATACAAATCTGTGATCTGTAATGTTGCTGGAATGTGTATATGAATATGTTGGATTGTCGCGGGTGAATAGCCGGGGGTTGTGAGACGAGAGTTTTCTTTTCTTTCAATTCATGTAAATTTGTAAATTGATGTAATAATTATTTGTA
The DNA here is from genome assembly GCA_030015575.1 of Agapanthus africanus. Taxonomy (NCBI): domain Eukaryota; kingdom Viridiplantae; phylum Streptophyta; class Magnoliopsida; order Asparagales; family Amaryllidaceae; genus Agapanthus; species Agapanthus africanus. Next base: position 865,181,781 of record CM057339.1, read on the forward strand.
TGGCCGCACAACCGGGTCGGGGTTGTAGCCGTCATTGTATAATTTCTTTTTACTGTTTTTGCTCCTAGGATAGACCCATGGAGGGGGTGCACAAACTACCGGGTATGCCGAAGTGCCGAGTGGCCTACTCACGGAGTTAAGGGAGGTTGCTTCGCTTCGGGTACTTGGCGGGTAGTTTGCCGCACCCATAGGGGTCTTGGGTGGGGTTTTGGCTATTCACCGCGACCGTGTAATCTGCTTTTCGTTACAGGCTCGTACGAATTGCGGATTCCTAGTATATCCAATGTATTCGTCTGTGATCTGAAATGGCTATCATTGCAATATATCTATATATGATATTATTTAGGCGTTGCTTATGTTTTACAGCCGCGCTAGCCCAGCCCCCGCTCTGTCGTTAGTTAAGTAACCTAACGGGTAATGACGGGGCCCCGTGGCGAATGCGAATGGCATAAGCGTACGTCATATTTTGGTTGTTTTCTGCAATGGTAGGATTAAATGATGGGACGCATTAAAAGAACTAATGCAAGAATATCACGCATTAAAAGAACTAATGCAAGAAAATAAACCAAGTTAAAATCGTTGGAACACTTTCGAAAAACCACTCGGTTCTTTTCAAAACTAACTTTTAAATGCGGAGCTTGAGCCACTCCTTTTAAAAGCTATCTCGTTCCATCGATTATATCAAGTTCACTACGTTCACGGTTTTGCCAAAACCATTCGTAGCCCTCCGTCGTTTCACATGAATAGTCAATAGTATTCAAGCTGTGTATGTTGGCCAAAGTCAAGGCATAGTGATTGGTAGCTATTGGGTATTCATGTGTAGCATAGATAGATGCGTTAGTTTGGGACAGTCGTACTGCCATTTTGGCCAAAGTCAAGGGTAGGTACGGATGGATCCAAATTAACCTGGATAATGACGGATAGAACTTGACATGTGACTTATGATATTTTGGCCAAAGTCAAGATCATAAGAGCATGGGGCAAAAATCCACATCGGGAGTTTCATAAGTACTGAAACTTGCTAGATTTGCATACCACTTGGAGTGTGATGATTCTGGTAGGATTCCTTCAGTTTCGTCACGCGATGATATTTGGATCCCGATCCTACTGTGAGTATATGCTACTCCTCAGGAAATTTCTCACTAAATGATCAATGCTATAAACCTAGTAGGTGCCTAGAAAGGTGTTAGCGGGGCTACGCCCCCAGGGAAAAGAGGTTCTTGAATTAAGGAACTTCGCGAAAGCGTTGGAAAACCTCCCTCGAAGTACCGACACTGGCCTGGCTGAACGGTTAAGCAAGTATTGTGCGGTGAGATTGATCCCGACTAATTCTTCCTTTTTGGTTTGAGGAGGGATTCGAGAAACAGTGGGAGCCATCCTGTTTAGACAAACTAAAAACCATTCTAAACTTGCAAGAGCATCAAGCTGAGTGTTTCTTCTCTCTCCTAATTGCAGCGACCAATCCATGACTGGACTTAAGTTACTTCTAGATAAAAACATACTGACAGGGCCAAACTACAAAGATTGGCTCAGGAATGTCAAAATAGCAATCACTTACGACAAGCTGGGGTATCTTCTTACCACCAAAGCTCCCCCTGTCCCTGGTCCCACTTCCAGCGTCGCGGATAAGGAAATTCGTAAGACTTGGGAGATTGATAGCGCGAAGGCCAAATGCCTCGTACTTGCCTCTATGGACAATGAACATCAGAGGAGGCACGAGAATATGGACTTGGAATCCATATTTCTTCATACAAAAGAACTGTATGGAGAGCAATCTCGTATCGCAGGATACGAAGCGTCGAAAAAGTTATTTTTGGCAAGGATGGCCGTCGGATCATCAGTAGCAGAGCACGTGCTAAAGATGATCGGCTACATTGAGGAGCTCGCGGACCTAGGGACCACATTGGAGAGTGAGCTCTATACGGACTTAGTTCTCCAGTCCCTTCCTTCCACTTACGCCCAGTTTATACTGAACTTCAACCTACAAGAAAAAGAGGTTGAACTTTCAGAGCTCCTCAACATGCTGAGGAGCGCAGAGGGCACCCTACAGAAAAGTAGGAAAACATCCACTTTGTTTGTAGGAGGATCATCTTCTTCTAGGTTCAAGGCGAAAGCCAAGGGAAAGAAGAAGAAAGCCCCCGCCAAACCAAGAGGCGGTGTTAGTAAAGTGGATACGAAGGGAAAAGCAAAAGCAACAAAGAAAGCGGGGAAGCTTGTGGATAAGGAAGAATGCTTCTATTGTCATAAGAAAGGACACTGGAAGAATGATTGCAGGGCTTGGAAAGCCAGGACACAGGGATTGAAGCAGGTTGCAGCTTCAGCTTCAGGTGTGTATGTTATTGAAAACTGTCTTTCAATAAACTCTACTTCCTGGGTATTGGATACCGGATCAGGATCTCATATCTGTAATTCTTTGCAGGCGTTGAGAAACCGTAGGGTTTTGAAGGCAGGTGACATGACCCTCAGAGTTGCGAACGGAGCTAGCATGGATGCTAAAGCCGTGGGGGACTATCACCTGGGAATGTTAGATGGACATGTTTTGGTTTTGCGTAATTGCTTTTTTGTACCCAACGCAACTTGTAATATCATTTCTGTATCTTTAGTTTCTAAAGAAGGTTATGAATTTGCGTTTGTAAGTAATGTTGTAAACATTCACCTTAATCAAGTTTTGATTGGGTCAGGTACATTGAGTAATGGTATATACGTATTAAACCAACCACAGATTTTCAACGTCCAGAATACACACAAAAGAAAGTCTCCGGAAATAAATCAGACTTTCTTATGGCATTGTAGACTGGGTCATATCAATGAGAGAAGGTTGACTAAGTTACATACTGAAGGATATTTGGATTCGTTCGAATATCAATCGTATGCCACTTGTCAATCCTGTCTCAAAGGAAAGATGACAAAGACTCCGTTCACTGGACACGGAGTAAGAGCGAGCGAGCTCTTGGGACTCGTACACAGCGACGTGTGCGGTCCAATGTCTACACATGAGCGAAGCGGTTATTCTTACTTCATCACTTTTACGGATGACTTCTCAAGGTACGGTTATGTCTTCTTAATGAAACATAAGTCCGAAGCCTTTGGAAAGTTCCAGGAATATAAGAGTGAAGTAGAAAAACAGACCGGCAAAAGTATCAAGATTCTAAGATCGGATCGAGGTGGAGAATACTTAAGTGCCGAGTTCCTGGACTATTTAAAAGAGAACGGAATTCTCTCTCAGCTTACTCCTCCATACACTCCGCAACATAACGGTGTATCGGAAAGACGGAACCGAACCCTATTGGATATGGTACGGTCCATGATGAGTAACGCTGAGTTACCGCGATCATTCTGGGGGTATGCGCTAGAATCAGCTGCATACCTTTTGAACCGAGTTCCTACTAAGACTGTGCCTACTACACCATATGAGATGTGGTGTGGGAAGAGACCCCATCTTAATCACATTAAGACATGGGGAAGTCCAGCTTTTGTCAAAAAGCAGCATGCGGACAAGCTCGAGGCACGCTCAGTACTGTGCAAGTTTGTGGGATATCCAAAGAATTCCTAGGGATATTTCTTCTACTGCGAAAAGGAACAAAAAGTCCTTGTTTCTCGTCATGCCCACTTTCTAGAACACCAGTTCTTAGAAAAGGAAATTAGTGGGAGCGCAGTAGAACTGGAAGAAATTCCAGAACCACAGACTATTACTGAAAGTTTAGTGGAACCAGAGGGTTCAAAAGAACAGGACATTCCTACGCCGCTCCGCAGGAGTAGTAGGCAGTCTCATCCACCCGAGAGATACTACGGTTTTCTCATAGACGGGGATAGAGAGGATTGCATCATAGATTATGATGAGCCTACTAGCTTCCAGCAGGCCGTTCAGAGCGTTGACTCAGTAAAATGGCTGGATGCAATGCGGACCGAAATGGAGTCCATATACACCAACAAAGTATGGATGTTGGACATTGCTCCAGACGGGGTAAAACCCGTAGGATGCAAGTGGATCTTCAAAAGGAAGATTGGTGTAGATGGACAGGTTGAGACCTATAAAGCTAGACTTGTTGCAAAAGGTTTCCGTCAAAGACCTGGCTTGGACTATGACGAAACCTTTTCTCCAGTGGCTATGCTGAAATCCATTCGGATCCTTCTTGCCACTGCTGCCTTCCACGATTATGAGATCTGGCAAATGGACGTAAAGACCGCTTTTCTAAATGGAAATTTAGAGGAGTGTGTCTATATAGACCAACCAGAGGGTTTCATTCAGAGTGGGAGCAGCGGAAAGGTGTGCAAGTTGCTTAAGTCCATCTATGGACTAAAGCAGGCATCGCGGAGTTGGAACATCTGTTTTGATGAGACGGTCAAGGAATTTGGCTTTATCAAAAATCCAGATGAACCATGCATCTATTGTAGATTTGTAGCGAGAACTGTAGTATTCCTCGTTTTGTACGTGGATGACATTCTCTTAATAGGAAATGATATTCCTATGCTACAATCTGTCAAGGGGTTCTTGTCACAAAGGTTCTCCATGAAAGACCTGGGTGATGCCTCATACATCCTGGGGATCCGGATCCATCGTGATAGATCCAAGAGGATATTAGGACTTTCACAGTCCATGTACATCGACACCATACTGAAGAGGTTCAGTATGGAAGATTCCAAGCGCGGTAACCTACCGGCTTGTCACGGGATCACCCTCTCTAAAGAGATGTCTCCCAAGACTGATTTGGAGAGGGATCGCATGTCTATTATACCCTACGCTTCTGCGGTAGGCTCTATAATGTATGCGATGTTGTGTACCAGACCGGATGTAGCTTATGCACTGAGTGTGGTAAGCCGGTATCAGTCTAACCCTGGGGAGAAACACTGGATAGCAGTAAAGAACATTCTCAAGTATCTGAGAAGGACTAAGGAGATGTTCTTGGTGTATGGCGGAAAAGACCTCCAGATCGAGGCCTTTGCTGACTCCAGCTTCCAGAGTGACAAGGATGATTTCAAGTCCATGTCGGGTTTTGTCTTTACCCTCAATGGAGGGGCGGTGTGTTGGAAGAGTTCCAAACAGGAAACCGTTGCAGACTCGACGATGGAAGCGGAATACATCGCTGCATCTGATGCCGTAAAAGAAGCTGTCTGGATGAGGAAGTTCTTGAAAGAGCTTCAGGTGGTTCCGTCCATTGTTGATCCAATACCTCTGTATTGCGACAACAACGGGGCTATAGCTTTAGCGAAGGAACCCAGGTCCCATCAGAGATCCAGACACATCTTAAGGCAGTATCACCTGATCAGGGAGATCATGGATCGCCAGGAGATCTAGGTTCGGAGAGTCGCTTCAGAAGATAACACTGCAGATCCATTCACCAAGGCCTTGCCCCAGACTCAGTTCGAGCGGCTGATCGAAATGATAGGTCTTCGATACGCCAGTACATGGCCTTAGTGCAAGTGGGAGATTGTTAGTGTATATGCCCTAGAGGCCATTACTGTATCATACTAGTTTGTATATTACTTAATGAAAGCTTGGGATATTCACCTTGTATATACAATCTTGCTCAAAATAGTAGTATGCTACTTGGTTTGTTTCTACTTCAATGTGTACATGTGTTTATTTTAGTATATCGCCTATACACATTAGTGGAGCCCTTAGGATCTTTGCTTGATTACCAGCGTTATGATGGCAGTCACACTAGTGGGGCTGGGTAATCTATAAGCACATCCTTATTCAGGTCCCTGGTCGCAGGACTATCGAGACAGGGCATCGATACTCCGGAGTAGACTAGCGCATGCGCTTCTCATCCCAGTGTGGGAGACGGTCTGTCCCACAGCCGTCGGTACGTCGTACTTGAGATAGTATGCGGGTGCTCGTTGGGTTACGAGTACACTGGACAGGACTCGTCGGGAACTGACTAGTTGGTATTATGCCTATCGTCAGTTATCAGTTCCCAGATGACATGAGTACAGCTTAGTCCGCTGACTTGACACTGTCACTTCGCCTCGAGCGTGCTCCCACTGTACTTTGATTACTACCCTACCACGGCTCAAAGGAGTCGTGCAAACAGGTGGTAGTTGGGTACAGTCCCGAAGCACTTGGAGGCAGTGACGGTTAGACAGGATTCGTCTCTCCCGGTATTGGGGGTTGACATCGCGCTGTGTCTAGGAAAGCCATTACACGAGTAGTCCCTGGCCAGGGCAAACGAGATATACTGGTAGGCTTCCAGTGTTATCTCAGGATGTTTTGGGCTTCACTCCGACACGACTTGTACCGCTATTGGGGGACTGACGTTTACCGCTCCCTAGGCCCGCCATGCGATGTATCAGACGAACAGACCGGACTGTACGGAGAATGTCACATTCAGGCTCAGTAGGAGTTCAGATGGGTTTCGCCTCGTCAGTCTTCTTGTCGGCATTACCTGGGGACCGTTACGCACAGCTAGTGCCGCTTGCGGTCTGTGGTTAAACCCACTGCCAGCGTAGTGTCGAGTCTTTAGAGTCCCACACAGAAAGCTATTCGCCTTTAGGCAAAAGAGTAGAGGTCGCATGGTTTTGCGACAGGTCGCATGGTTTTGCGACAGGGTTCGGTCACATCCGTGCACTTGTGCACGTACAGTGTCCGGACAGTTTACACTAGCGGGCTTTGGTTTAAGCCAGATCCTAGTGTACCTTTTGGGATTGGATTTATCCAGTATGTATTCGTGTTCCTCGGAACGCGGATGCGGGTGTGTATGCACAGTTGACGAAGAGACAGAGGCAGAGGATTCTCATTAGGGTTGTTGACCGTTGACCGTTGACTATTGACTTTTCGCTCAACCCTAATGAGAATATGATATGTAATTAACAATTATATTAATTAAGTATTATGGTGACATGGTTGTTGACTTATTGACTTTGTTGACTTATTGACTTTTGTTGACTTGTTGACTTTGTTGACCGGTTGACTAGGCTTGACTAGTTGACCATCATGATAACTATAGCTATCATTTCATGGCAAAGACTTTTGCTTGCTTGCTCTTTTGTGCAAAATGAGTGCATGGAATGATATGGCTATGGTTGCTTAAACCATCACATAATACTTGATTGATATGAGGTGTTATGATTGTTTTGGATTATGAGAGCCAAATGAGAAAAGTCTTCTCTCATTCTTTCATGCTCATTCTCTCTCTTGTTCTTGAGCTCTCATACTCTTGCTCTCACCCTCTTCCCCTTGCTCCCTCTCTTGACTCTATGGTTCACTTGTCTCATGAGTTGAGAATCAAGAACCATAGATAAAATCCCATACAAACTCTTCTCTACTCACTCTAGTTCACAAGGTTTAGCAAACCGAGTGAACTAGTTTCTTCAAAGATCGAAGAAGGAGCCAAAGGTTAAAGCTTTCAGGTGGATCTATCTTCGGCGTAAGGAGACGACGGGAAGAAGCCGATCCGGACCACCATCGAGGTTTGAAGACGAAGGAGTTCAAGACAAGCAAGGTATAAACCCCCTAACCGAGTAGTTAACGACTCCTACTTAGGTTGTTAGTTAGATGTTTAACAAAGATCCGGTTTTGAGTCCATGTTACCACCTCTAAGAAAATTGTTTTTCACCAAATTCCGCTTGCTCGAAAGTACCGGGAGAGGTAGCATGGACTTACAGTAATAACAAATGTGCAGGTTTATCAACTGAACACTTGTCCTCGGGAGTCATGCACGTCTCACCCGCTACTCCTTCGGGCTCGGCGGTCGCTGATGTCTCGTCCGCCGTCGCCATGGGGTCGCCGGTCTCAGGCGCTCCATCCGCTGCTGCCCCAGGCTCAGTTATAGCAGTCATCTCATTTGCCGCTACCTCAGGCTCGGCATCGACGACCTTCTCTGGCGCTGTTTCCTCAGCCTCCAGCTCAGGTCTATCAACCCCGGCGACGTCGCCCACCGTCGGCTCGGGTTCAGCCGGTGCCTCTTCCTCTGCCCCCTTAGGTTCGACGGTTTCCGCCTCCCCTTTGGTCGGACTTGGCCCTGCAGGACAAGATATATAAGAACCGACAGGTTTACAATTAAAACAAAATCTTGAAAGACACATTACCTAAGGTGGACTGATCGTTAGTCTCCCGAGCTGCATGCATCGCCTGTCTGTGAGCGGTAGACAAGGCGACCGGGGGCTCTTCCGAAGGAGTATCGGCACGAGGAACGGTGCTTGGGCCCGCTCCCATGGCCAAAGCAGCTCTGCATGCCTTCGCCTCGCGCCTCAACCGCTTTCTCTCCTCCCGAGCCGTCAAGACGGACCTCTTCGAAGTTTCCTTCATTGAGGCGTCATCGTCCACATACAGAGATGCCTCCAAATCCTTCAAGGTATCCTTCACCGACTTTTCGAGTTGAGACTCTCGCGGGAGCCCCGAAGAGGCCGAAACATCAGTGGCCGGCTCGGGAAGAGTCTCTGCGTCACCTTGCGGGACCGGCATTGTGGTTCCTGCGATGAGAAAAAGAAAGGGTTAGATCGACCATAACAAAAGGAGAATAAAGACTTAATGAATCGAAATGTACCGAGGCCTAAGGATGCTCTGAGTCGTTCCTCCTCTTGAAAAGTTTTGAGGGAAGCAGCGATGGCTCCTTCAGTGGTGATGCCTGTTTGAAGAAAAGAGGGGAAAAGCATTAGTCAAAGACATAATAAAAGTACGATGCAATAAAAAAATGCGACTAGTAATTACCCGATTGTGCAAGCTTAGCTAGCCACGCATCGTGCCTCGCCAATCGCTCTGAAGCTGCGATGGCGGCCGCCAGATCAATGTCATCTGGCAGCATAACTAATCCTTTATTGGTCCCGTACTCGCCCAAGCCCTCGCTATAGGGAGCATGAGGTTCCTGACCGAACGCAACGTCAGCTGAGAGGATCGACTTCTTCTTCCTCTTCTGCACGCGGACCCCAGTCGCACCCAAAATTAACTTGCGCTTTGCAGGCACCTTAGGGCGGCAGGTCCTGATATCCGCGCCCATGCCAGACTCCGGCGAAACCACATTTACCGTCTCCACTGGAGCACGGGGCGCTGGTGGCGCATCCACAGTATCACGAAGCGGCAATCCGCGCGGAGGGCTCAGCACGCGCGGTGGCCCAGCTCCGACATCTTTTAGCAGAGGAACGACCGGGGTCCTTGGCTTCAGGAGAGCCTTGCGGTCGCCACCAGGAGGCGCACCCTTGCGGTCAACCAGCATGCGTTTCTCCATATGGATAACTGGACCCATTGCGTGTGCGTACCAAGCCACGTACGCGTTGAGGACCCAGGGAATGCAGCTTGGCTCGCTGATGAAGAAGTAGGAGCCCGTGTTCAGTCGCATGAAATGGTGCATCGCGCTCCGTATCCCCTCCCTACTGGCCGCGGGCTCTTCCAAAAACCCCTCCAGCGGGATCCCCTGGTTATAGCTTGATTGTTGGGCGAACCGGTGGGGGTTATACCTCATGAAAAGCGCCGTCTCGTTCTGCTTGAACACCAGGTAGCCCGGCTGAATGGAGTAGAGGTGAGGAATCTCCCAGGCTTTCAGTACGGGGGGCCCGTCCTTGAAGTCGTCACGCAGCGCCACCGCCGACTTGGAGGTTTCTGAGCCGATAGTTATGACTTTATCCATAAAAGAAATCCTCGCTCCGACCAGGTGTGGACGAAGGAGCAACCCCCTAGCCTCCCGCGGAGGCGCAGTCACGATCGAGGCGCCGATCAGCAGCATGACTCTTGGGAGTCTGCACCTCTCAAAAAACGAAGGGCTCTTATGGACGCCGAACACCCCGTGCACATGCATTTCCATCCATGAGGTGAAGTAGTGCATCGGGAAATTAGCAGGATGCACCCCAGGTTCATTAGCGTCCGCCGCCACACTAAGTCCATTGCATAGATGAGCCAACCCGGCGATTCCTATTGTCAACTGCAGGACAGCCACCATCCGATGCGCTGGGTAGAAAACGGACGGCCGCATGTGGCGCGGGTGCATGGGGAGCGCGAAGCTGCACAGCCACAATCCCAGGAACCCCAAAAAGAAGGTCTCCTCATTAATGCCCGGAGCAGCGATTTCTGACAAGGGCATGATGGCGGCGCCGGGGAGATAAAAATCCTTTTGATCGTCTTCCGATATTGGTTGATGGTCCAAGCCGAAGCCGAAAGGGTCATCGAGCTTGGCGAACTTCTCACTCCGCTCCGATAGAAACTCCGGTCGAAGGAAGCGGGCGATAAAATCTGCGAAACTGACTCCCCGGACTCCTGATTCCAAATAGAGCCCTTCGTATATGTTCAGCACCTTCACCAAGCCCGGAAACTGGTGCTGAATAGCATTCTCCGGCGTCAAATCAAACACCGGCGTCAAATCAAACACAAGCGGCTTGGTGGCGAAGACGTATTCATCAGGAGGAAGCAGCTCCTCGTAATGCTCCCCTCTCACCGGCAAACCCGAGATCTCAGCGAACTCTTCCAGGGAGATGGAGACTTCCCTGTCCATCATAAGGAAGGTGTGAGTGGGGATATTCTATTGTTCGATGAAAGACTTAATCCACCACGTAGGAGGAGCGGGGTACTCAAAAAGCGAGACATAGATTGCCGGGTACAAACCAATCTTCATCAAATGAGTCCTCTTCGCCGATAGGATGTACCTGGCCCACTGCAAATATCCGGCGGGTGGTCACGGGGTCAATCCAATGTTATAAGCCTGTCCCCAAGGGCGTGTTTCACCCTGACATATTCGCCTCCCCAAAATGTCCACGGCCGGCGGCGGCTGCACGGGAATGGCGCCAATCGCAGGCTGGAGAAGATCCTCCAAATTCAAGTCCTTGACCTCCACGGCATACTTCATCGGGGGTTCATCCGCATAGGGGATCGACGAGATGGGCTCAGACGGCGTAGCGGAACCGAAGGTTCGGCGACCCTGGATGATCTCATTATACCACCTACCCTACAGGTGAAGGTTCTTGTGCTCGGGGTCATGATCGTTAATCAGAGCAAATACCTCCCGATCTACCGGCGCCGCCGGAAATCCTTCCTCCGAGCGAACAAACGGGAATGACAGGTCAGCAGGCATATTTCCTGCGAAGGGAAAAAATCAGCCGTCAGTGTTGTAATTCCAACTCTTGGCGTTTTAAAATTTATACCACACTGCAATGCAGTGGGTAGGGGACCAAAGGGGACCCATAAAATCTGGATGACAGTGCATCAGTTAATAAGACAGCCCCATCATTGGATAAGACTGTCAATTAATGAAGAGATCCCCAAAAGAATATTATCATTAATGAGAAATATCTAGAGACAAGGAGAAAATCTCTTCTTTCAGAGCAAAGCTCTGTCACAGAGTGACATTTGTCAAACTCTGGTCTCAAGGGAATAAAATTCCCTAAAAGAGCATAGCTCTGTAATAATGATGGAAAAATCCATCAAAAGAAAAATTTAACTCTTAAAATTTTTTTTAAAAATTGGGATCTTTTAAGATCCATGAAAACTCTTAAGAGTTCTTCATTTTTAGATCAAAAAGATCTACATTTGGTCCATAAGCAAAACTCTGTTCATGGGTTAAAACCCATGAAACAAGATCTCTTTAGATCTATGGATTCTTGAGTGCAAGGCTCTGTTGGTGAAACCCCAAAGGTGTTTTCTTTAGATCAAAGATCTATGAGAGCAAGGCTCTGTTGATTAAAATTAATTCAATTTAATTTAAGTTAAATTTTACCTAAGATGTTCTAGAGTTTGAACTCAGAAGTTCTTGAAAAAAAACGAGAGCAGGGCTCTAAAGTTCTTAAAAGCGAGAGCAGGGCTCTAAAGTTCTTAAAAGCAAGAGCAGGGCTCTGAAAACAAAAGTTCCTAAAGATGGTAATCATCTACTGAGGACCAAGGGTCCTATTTATAGGCGCTTGCGCTCCTTCAAATCCTCAGTTGATCCAACGGATAGGATCTTGCCACCGCTGCGCTCACGTGTGCGCCACGTGAACGCAAAGGTAGGGGGGCATTTGTTTCCCCCAATCAGAGCAAAGCTCTGTTTGAATTTCAAAAATTCAAAAATTGAAGCAACGCTTCAAATTCCTTGCGCTGCGCGCAATGCGCCGCGTGTCAAAAGCTGATACGCTAGTGCAGCGCCCAAGGCAGCGCATCCAATCAGAGCAAGGCTCTATTTAAAACAAAATTAAAGGATGCAACGCTTCAGTTGCACTGAGCTCTGTGTTGCGCGACACGTGTCAGCGCAGTTGCGCTGCGCTCTGCGCTGCGCGACACGTGTTAAGCGCAGGTGCATTTGCGCCTAACAGAATTAAAATTCCAGTAAGATCTTTCTGTTCTTGTTAAAATAAGATGATTGTCTTCTGTAAAACAGAAGCCCTTGGATCAAAGATCCAACGGTGGGGGAAAATTCCTAAATCATTCAGAGAAAAATCTCTTTAACTAATTTAACAAACTAATTGACACTATATAAAGGCCCCTAGACTCCAAGTCTAAAACACACACAACAGAGAGAGAACTCCTCTAAAGAATTTTGAGAAGAACTCAGAAAGAGAAAAAGGTAAAACCCTTTGAATAAAAAGAAGAGTTTCTTCTAAAAAGATCATTGATCTAAGAACAAGATCAAAGATCTTCAATAAAAAATATAATAATAACAAAGACATTGCCTTTTTTATGAACCATTGGTTCTGGAATCTTAAAAGATTCTTTTCTTGAATCCAAAATTGGATCAAGATATTAAAACAGTGCCTTGCACTTGTAAATCTGCACTGTTGCGCTCCTGGGTTGGCGCAAGCCATCAGAGAGCGCCACGTGTCAGCTCCAGAACAACTTGCACCATGCGCTTTTAAAATAGAGTATTGCTCTCTGAAATTGGCACAACTCACCAGAGCGCGCCACGTGTCAGCAGCGCAACAGCACAGCGCACTGGCACAGTGTACTGCGCTAACTGCGCTTGCGCTCACCAGAGCGTGACACATGTCACCTCCACATGCGCTTGCGCTCACTAATTGGCGCAGAGCGCCTGACAGGCCACGTGGCACTCTGTCGGTTTAATCAATGCTTTGCATTATTTAAAGAAGGGCGGAGCCCAATTAAAAAAGGCCTAACAGGCCTAATAAAATGCCATGCATTTTTTTTAAAAAAAGGGCAGAGCCCAAACAAAGGTCTGTCAGACCAAAACAGATGCTCTGCATCATAAAAATAAAGGGACAGAGCCCAAATCAAATAGGCCTTACAGGCCAAAATAATATGCAGTGCATTATTAAACAGGGGCAAAACCCTAGCATAGGCCTAATAGGCCTAATAGGCCAAAGACAAATAAAAATGTTGAACGTTCTCAACTGGACTTAGCCTAATTCTGGCCGTAAGTCCTCAAATTAAATTGACCGAGCATGACTGCTCCCTTAAATCAATTTACATCCGGTTCAAGGGTACATCTCCGAACTCCTCTGACACCTATCGTCGTAATCCTTCAACGACGTCAGAGAGGTGACGGGTCCCGACAACCACACATCGATACGGACTGTGGGGTCCTTAAACTCATGGACTTAAGCGTCCTTAAACCAACAATACGGATTGTGGGGTCCTTAAACTCATGGACTTATGCGTCCTTAAACCAAGATACGGACTGTGGGGTCTTTAAACCCATGGACTTAAGCGTCCTTAAACTCATGGACTAATGCGTCCTTAAACTAATATCCGTCCCCAAAACGGGAACGATGGACCGCAATGTCCTTAAACTACCTATGGACCACCATGTCCCTAAACTGGCAATGGACCACTATGTCCCTAAACTGGAACAGTAGAGCCCCAATTGCTCTTTTGTCGGATCTAAACGATCCCGTTAAGTTGATCTTAGTCTCAAACTGGACTAACGTATCCTTAATAAAACGTTTAAGTTGATCTTAGCCTCAAACATGGCTAACGTATTCTTAAACTAAAACCCCAAACCCAAATCTAAGTAAATACGGATTTGGACTAATCCACGTCCTACGGGCGACGACATAAATTAGTCTCCGTATACAATCCACGGGCAACCACAAACAAAACAAACACCTACGACACGAAGTGAAATTCTGGAGAAGGAGAAAGTTGTTACCGCGATGCGGTAGCGTAATTAACTGTAGGGGCTTGCGCCTGCAGGGAAGATCGTCCCCACAATCAAAAAAACCCTCAAGCGATGGAGGATCTGACGAAGTCTGCTACATCGGCCAGATCCGTCTAAACCTCCGATACACAGTGCCATAAATCAACTTGGCATTTTCGGAGAGGTGGACGGATAAAACCAAATAGCATCTGTCCCGAATCTCAGGCAAGACGTCCTCACGTCTTGGGCGTCTTTCGGAGGGGAACAGACACGTGGCGGGCGGCGGGCGGCTCAGCAGCGCGTTCTGGGCTGTTGGATGCAGATCCAACGGCCACAAATTCGTGGCGGCGGGCGAATCATTAACTGATGATTCGAAAATCATGGGCAATCATTGGCCGGCGCGATTTTTTGTGTATTTTTAACTGAATTTTGGATTTTATTGTTAGAAACGAAACGCTATAAATAGACACCTCCAAACCTAAATTTCTCACACCACCGAACTCCAAAAATTCTGAAAAAAATATCGGTGCCTTCGTATCGACGACGCCGACGCTACGGCTCCACCCAATTACCGAGGAAAAATCGGGACGCGGAGCTTTTGCGGAGTTTTGTACCAGCCCACGTCTTCCATCGTCTACGTCCAAACTCTAAACAAAGGTAGGATCCGCCTCTGTCTCCTTTTCCTGTCATCTTCTTCTATCTCAATAACCTAGTTCCAACTTCTAATCATCAACCCCCATTTAAAATAATGTTATAATATTTGTGCATACCCTTTTTCCTTGTACCCTTAATCATAATAATGTTAACCCATATTTTTAAAACGGTGTTTAATTTTCCTCTGTACATAAAAGTATATTGCACACCCATAATACCTGGAATTTGTCATAACCCATGAATTGTTATTTCACCTCTGTCATACCCATACTATAAAAATGATCTCGAAATAGGTTACTTCCACAAGATACCCTCGTTTAATTTAAATATTATATTTGTTTAAAATATCTATAAGAAATAAAGATATGTAAAATAAATATTTTAGATACAGTATACGTATACTTTACTTATAAATATTTTTAAAAACCTCTCAACTTTTTAAGAAAGAAAATATTAAATTTAAATAACGTTATCTTTTTAAAATGAATTTTTAGTATCTTATTAAGAGGTAATTTTAAAATAACACCAATCTAGAACAAAGGAAAGGTTGTAGTCATCGATCGTTTATCTAAACCAGACTTTGTGGTGTCTAGGCAAGTGTGTCTAAGGCGAGTGGTTACTTAATTAGGGCCACTACTTGTAGTGGAGAGCTTCCCACTCACCTGGCACTTACCTGGCCACAATGGGCGGTGAAGAGGCGATTTGAGGACCTCATAACTTATCCTTTTAGAATATTAGGAGCAGTCTAGATTTTCAAATAAAATCCTCTTGCAAAAGATTTTCAAATAAACACCACAACCTTTTATCGAAAGGATATTTTCTGTAAAACATTATGATTTCCAAAATAATAAATATCCCAAATAACATGGTTTTTCTTAGAAGTAATAAAAGATAATTAAACACTATTATTTCTTTTTAACTAAGCTTTCCCTAAGATGACACGAAGTACTTTACGAACTTTAGAAAATAAAACGAGTGGTTGTGGAAGGCCATATGAAACGAGATCAATACTTTTTAAATTTCCAGTTTATCACAATATACAAAACATGATACGGTTAGGGTTAGAATGCGCGGACCTAGATATAGAATACTTTATGAAGATCCCTGCATGCAGGATGAACAGTCTAAAATGTGGACGACTATACAAATATGAAGATCCCGATATTCCGGATGAACAGTCCAAAGTGTGGACGATTATACAAATATGAAGATCCCGATATTCCGGGTGAACAGTCCAAAATGTGGACGACTATACAATGTGGAAATTCCATGCCTAGAGGTATACGCACTAACTCTAATTCGTCAAAACCTTTATACTGAACCACGGGGATGGGTAGTTTGATTAGGCAAGGATAATTCGGAACTCGGATTCCCCTACCACTCGATCATGATCCCGGGAAGTGAAACGGTACATTTCGCTTCTCCAGTTGTTGTTTCGTGGCCACAACGGAATAATCGCGAGTATCCGGACCCTTGTTTAACAAACTAAAACGTTTACAATACCTATTGATACCCAACATTAAACCCACATCATGTGATATACCTACCTGTTACCTTATCTACCTTTCTTCATGAGACACGAGTTATTCGGTATCTTGGATGTGGATATTTTACCAGTTTAGACTTGTTGTTTATTATGGAACTGGGGGGTGGTATTGCCTGTGCACTTGAGTGATATTCACGCTAGACAAAGCTCCATCGTAGTCATGGGACACCTTTCGGGGATGTTCACGCTACCACATTGATTGCCATTACAGGCACGAGCACCAGCTCATACTGCTTCCAGCTAGTCATGGGATACCTTAAGGACACGAGTATGTTAACCCGTCAATTCCATCCATACACACCTTGTTTAACCTGATCCAACTCTTAGACTGAATATCCGTTTGACTTGACTTGAACCTTTACCAAACATATATAATCTGCTCATATTCACATATCTAATTGGTATATAACCCCATACCGTTATACACATGTACATCATATTCATTATATACACCTGTTCGTTTTTATACTTTTACTTTCTTATGAGGCAATCCTACCCGAGTATAACTCGCTGACGGACTTTCCTTTTTTTCCTCTATCTTTGGAATGTCCGTCAGATAAGAATGAATATTACAGCGAAGATCAAAGTGTGAAGCCAACTTATGAAGATTATGCACACTGGACGATGGAAGATTAGCTAGTTTTAATTTTTGTTGTTGCCCACATGTTTAGGGCTTTTGTTTCTCCTTTGATGTAATTAAACTACTCAGTATATTTTACTCTTTCTTTTGGGATGTAATAAAGTTTGGTTAATGGAAATAAAATGGCTTTCGCTTTTATTATTTTTGTTTTGGTACACATCCTGCTTGTTAAATATTCATACGCTTAACGTAACTGTATTGAATAGACCACCTTCAATACAGTTAGGTTGCGGACTTTGCCACGTCATCCTTCACCTTCTTTTGGGAAGCGGGGTATGACAGGGTTTTTGTGGTGGCCCATGCATGTCCTCTTGTGTACTAAAATAAAACCATTAACTGACTTATTATATTTGTGAATCTTATCCATCTATACCGATATCATAGTTTTTCTATGTCTCTTGCCCCTTCCTTGACATTCTGTACCCTGTCCATGACCTTCCCTTCTGGTCATGGCAAATCTTTCCAACGAGGATGACATGTCCGATATTACTTTGAAGCTACATCTGGAGATTCAGACGACGAAGTCGTAGACTCTCAGACGGTTATTTCCGACAGCGACTCGGAAGACGAAGAAGTCGATGCTGCAACTCCGGAGTCTATGATGGCCAACGACTCCGAAGAAGAAGAAGATCCCAGGGAAGAGGAGCATATAAAGGATGGGCCAGAAAAAAGAGGCTCTTGCAGAAGAAGAAAACCCTATAGAGGTGGAATCAGAGAGCGAGGCTCCTGCCGAGGATGAGTCGAAGGACGAAGTTTCGAGTGAGGAGAAACTCGAGACCGAAGAAACTCAGGCAGGTGTCCCCACAAGGCGCCGTAGGAATGGTCATACTTTTCTTAGTTCGAGGACCTATCAGCACTTGTTGAACTCCCATAATCGAGACTAATGAGTCCTTTTCCTTTTCTTTGGCCGAATAAAACGATGTAAGAACATTAAGGGCATGTCCTTACTTCCGGTTGTACTCTCCATATTGAAGTTGGATAATAAAATCTTAGTTTCGAGCAAAAAAAAAATCTCTCTTGTGCTCTTCTTAGCCTCTCTTGCATAAATTGTTGTTCTTCCATGCAAGTTATTATCCTGTCTCATCCCTCAGCCGTTTGTAACCTAACCTATTCTGATTCAGACCATGGCTGGACGACACCATCACCGCAACCGAAGGGGAAATGGAGTTAATGAAGCCGCTGCTCATCAAGCAGCTATGCTACAAATGATGCAAGGACTATTGGAGCAACAGCAGCAGCAGACAGCTGCCCTTCATCAGGAGCTACGAGAAAGTAGGCTGCAGCAAGCAGAGATTTTAAGTAAGGCACTAACCCAGTTCCACAAGGTTCGGCGGGAGTGAAGCAGTTCAGATCACTCCACCCTAAGACTTTTTCGGGGAAGGAAACTCCTTTAGAAGCTGAAGAATGGCTCAAGGGAACAGTCAATGATCTCAGTGTCGCCCAAATTCCGAAGGACGCGTGGGTGAACATCGCTAAGCTACAACTTACGGATAATGCCAGGATATGGTGGGAGGCAGAGGAAAGTAGATCGAAGGAGACCATCGACTGGAAAAGGTTCAAACAGCGTTTTGATACCCAGAACTTTCCAGTCGTGGCACACTTAAAAATGGAATGGGAGTTTATACAGTTCCAACAAGGGAGCATGTGGGATAAGTCGGTGGAAGAGTACACTTCGGAGTTCTCAAGGTTAAGTCAGTTCGCGCATCATCTGGTGGCAACCCCAGAACTTTATGCTAAGAGATTCCGACAAGGATTGGACCTGAAGACACAGTCCTCCATGTCTTCTGCTTCCTTATCAACTTATGATGAAATCTTAGAGGCGGCACGGAACTTCGAAGACCTTCAGAGATGGATGAGGAAGGATGACCGTTTATCTGGCATTAAGCGACCGGCCAATCAAATTCTTGAGGGATCATCTTCCAGATTCAACGGGAGATCACAACCCCATAGACCAGCAGGACCAACTATCTTCGGAAAACCAGTTGTTGTATGCAACCTTTGTAGTAGGACTGGATACTACATGAGGGACTGTCGCATCTTGAACAAACTTTGCATAGTCTGTGGGTCTCCGGATCATGCTATTGGGGACTGTCCTCAGAGAGGGAGACAATCAGGCCCCGTCAAGCCGGCTAATTATGGGGCACCAACACAAGGAAACCGGCCACTTTCCGCCACTAAACCAACCGGTCAAGGGGCAACACCAAAAGGACCACCCTTGCCATCAAAGGAGCGTGTTTTTTCAGCAAGCACAAAGGAATGGGCCCAAACGTCAGACCTTCACCATGACGGCCGAGAAGGCTGATACCACGTGGAAAGACAACAGAGGTACTCTTTCTTTTTCTCAACCTTTCTTTGATACCATGCTTAACCATCTTTTGATGCAATTCTTAGTTGGACTCACCATAATTCTCCTAATTTCCGTAATTTCGACTAGTTGCCTTTATGTTATAGCTCTCATGTCTTCCATCAATTCATATCTTTCCTTCAACTTCCAAACTTTTCCATCCGGAAGCAACTACCAATTTTATAATTTCCAATTCCTTATACCTAACCCTTCAAGACTTTCCATGCATCAAGTGATACACCAACTCGCAGGAGCGACACATGTAGCAAAGAGGATTCCTGGTAGCGTTACTGATTTCCGTGCCTAGTAGTGGCTACTTCTTTGAAAATTTCAAGTATGAAATTATTCTAAGGAGGGTAGATCGTAACTATCACAACCACTCTTGCAATTCTTAACAAACCCAGAAGTTTTAAACATCCACAACGATTTTCGGAGGAGTGACTTGGTGATGTGATGTATCAGCGCGGCGATATAGTCGCATACGCGTCAAGATAACTAACGACTTGTGGACGCAATTATCATGTTCAGATTTAGAACTGGCAATGGTAAATTTTCGTCTTGGAGATATAGAAACACTACTCTAAGGAGAACATGGGAACACGGATGGTTGAGACACATGAAGCAGCTGAGAGAGGTCAAGTTTTATATAGGAGAAGTACCGATCGGTTGGGACGACCCTGAAGATGGAGAATTTGTAAGATTGACATAATTGTAGAAAAAAAAAGGTGGAGATGGTGATACAATGCAGCGAGCGAGGAAAGCGCAGCCCACGACTCATTTTCCGTTTAACATCTTGGAAGGAGACGGTGGGTTTATGTATAGCCTATTCTTGCTACTTTTGTTGGAGGGTATGCTGGAAACCCTAGCCATACTTTTGAATGTTTTGAGATCACGAAAAGGTTAGCATAATCTACGAGCAGCAATCGGTCTGAATACTAGAAGGATGAAATCTTGAGCGACAAAACAATCCAGCTGGCCAGAGCTATATGAAGGAAGAACTACTAAGCAGACATACACGGAAGCGAGGAAACGGGACGAGAGAGCGAGACCCAAAATATTTAACCATGATAATCCCTTCTCAGTGATTTCTTTCTTCCCTTGACCTACCTTCTGAAATTTCGAGGACGAAATTATTTTAAGGAGGGTAGATTGTAACGACCATGTTTTCTAATACCTAATAAAATAGATTTTATTTAAATTTCTACTATCAAATAAGTATTTACGTGTTTCTATTATAGAAGAATAATTTTTAAAAGTAATGTTAATAATTTTCAGAACATTGAATAGGATTAAAAGCATTTTCTAAAATCTATTTATTCTCTTTATAGGCTTAAAATGTTTTAATAAAATTTTATAATACCCTAAAATAATCTACATATTTTTATCATCAATTGAAGTAATTAATTCGTAATTAAAATTATTTTAAAGGATAAACTAGATATTATATAATTTTAATAACTAACTAAAACCATAAGAATGGTTTTATTATGTAGTTTTAGCCCAAAATTATTTTTATACTAAAGATAACAATAAAATATATTTTCTGAAATTTTTCCATAATTTTCCCGTATTTCTAACTATTTTTAACAATTTTTTTAAAAGCCAAATCCAATTTTTAAAATAATAAACAGTTATTATTTTTATAATAATAATAATAATAATAATTTCCCTTTAACCTGGACCGCTGGATCAAAAGATCCAATGGTCCAAAGCTTCGTGGCGGCGCCACGCGGTGGGGACCACGCGAAAGCGCGTGGTCTCCACTCGATGACGCGCGCCTGTCGCGTGGCGACACGCGGCGGGCGGCTGGCGGCTCAGCGGCGCGTTCTGGGCCGTTGGATGCAGATCTAACGGCCACAAATTCGTGGCGGAGGGCGAATCATTAACTGATGATTCGAAAATCATGGGAAATAATTGGCCGGGGCAATTTTTCGTGTATTTTTAACTGAATTTTGGATTTTATTGTTAGAAACGAAACGCTATAAATAGACACCTCCAAACCTAAATTTCTCATACCACCGAACTCCAAAAATTCTGAAAAAAATACCGGTGCCTTCGTATCGACGACGCCGACGCTACGGCTCCACCCAATTACCGAGGAAAAATCGGGACGCGGAGCTTTTGCGGAGTTTTGTACCAGCCCACGTCTTTCATCGTCTACGTCCAAACTCTAAACAAAGGTAGGATCCGCCTCTCTCCTTTTCCTGTCACCTTCTTTTATCTCAATAACCTAGTTCCAACTTCTAATCATCAACCCCAGTTAAAATAATGTTATAATATTTGTGCATACCCTTTTTCCTTGTACCCTTAATCATAATAATGTTAACCCATATTTTTAAAACGGTGTTTAATTTTCCTCTGTACATAAAAGTATATTGCACACCCATAATACCTGGAATTTGTCATAACCCATGAATTGTTATTTCACCTCTGTCATACCCATACTATAAAAATGATCTCGAAATAGGTTACTTCCACAAGATACCCTCGTTTAATTTAAATATTATATTTGTTTAAAATATCTATAAGAAATAAAGATATGTAAAATAAATATTTTAGATACAGTATACGTATACTTTACTTACAAATATTTTTAAAAACCCCTCAACTTTTTAAGAAAGAAAATATTAAATTTAAATAACGATATCTTTTTAAAAGGAATTTTTAGTATCTTATTAAGAGGTAATTTTAAAATAACACCAATCTAGAACAAAGCAAAGGTTGTAGGCATCGATCGTTTATCTAAACCAGACTTTGTGGTGTCTAGGCAAGTGTGTCTAAGGCGAGTGGTTACTTAATTAGGGCACTACTTGTAGTGGAGAGCTTCCCACTCACCTGGCACTTACCTGGCCACAATTGACGGTGAAGAGGCGATTTGAGGACCTCATAATTTATCCTTTTGGAATATTAGGAGCAGTCTAGATTTTCAAATAAAATCCTCTTGCAAAAGATTTTCAAATAAACACCACAACCTTTTATCGAAAGGATATTTTCTGTAAAACATTATGCTTTCCAAAATAATAAATATCCCAAATAACATGGTTTTTCTTAGAAGTAATAAAAGATAATTAAACACTATTATTTCTTTTTAACTAAGCTTTCCCTAAGATGACACGAAGTACTTTACGAACTTTAGAAAATAAAACGAGTGGTTGTGGAAGGCCATATTAAACGAGATCAATACTTTTTAAATTTCCAGTTTATCACAATATACAAAACATGATACGGTTAGGGTTAGAATGCGCGGACCTAGGTATGGAATACTTTATGAAGATCCCTGCAGGCAGGGTGAACAGTCCAAAATGTGGACGACTATACAAATATGAAGATCCCGATATTCCGGGTGAACGATCCAAAGTGTGGACGACTATACAAATATGAAGATCCCGATATTCCGGATGAACGGTCCAAAATGTGGATGACTATACAATATGGAAATTCCATGCCTAGAGGTATACGCACTAACTCTAATTCGTCAAAACCTTTATACTGAACCACGGGGATGGGTAGTTTGATTAGGCAAGGATAATTCGGAACTCGGATTCCCCTACTACTCGATCATGATCCCGGGAAGTGAAACGGTACATTTCGCTTCCCCAGTTGTTATTTCGTGGCCACAACGGAATAATCGCGAGTATCCGGACCCTTGTTTAACAAACTAAAACGTTTACAATACCTATTGATACCCAACACTAAACCCACATCATGTGATATACCTACCTGTTACCTTATCTACCTTTCTTCATGAGACACGAGTTATTCGGTATCTTGGATGTGGATATTTTACCAGTTTAGACTTATTGTTTATTATGGAACTGAGGGGTGGTATTACCTGTGCACTTGAGTGATATTCACGCTAGACAAAGTTCCATCGTAGTCATGGGACACCTTTCGGGGATGTTCACGCCACCACATTGATTGCCATTACAGGCACGAGCACCAGCTCATACTGCTTCCAGCTAGTCATGGGATACCTCAAGGACACGAGTATGTTCACCCGTCAATTCCATCCATACACACCTTGTTTAACCTGGTCCAACTCTTAGACTGAATATCCGTTTGACTTGACTTGAACATTTACCAAATATATACAATCTACTCATATTCACATATCTAATTGGTATATAACCCCATACCGTTATACATATGTACATCATTCATTATATACACCTGTTCGTTTCCATACCTTTACTTTCTTATGAGGCAATCTTATCCAAGTATAACTCGCTGACGGACTTTCCTTTTCTTTCTCTATCTTTGGAATGTCCGTCGGATAAGAATGAGTATTACAGCGAAGATCAAGGTGTGAACCCAACTTATGAAGATTATGCAGACTGGACGATGGAAGATTAGCTAGTTTTAATTTTTGTTGTTGCCCACATGTTTAGGGCTTTTGTTTCTCCTTTGATGTAATTAAACTACTAAGTTTATTTTACTCTTTCTTTTGGGATATAATAAAGTTTGGTTAATGGAAATAAAATGGCTTTCGCTTTTATTATTTTTGTTTTGGTACACATCCTGCATGTTAAATATTCATACGCTTAACGTAACTGTATTGAATAGACAACTTTCAATACAGTTAGGTTGCGGACTTTGCCACGTCATCCTTCACTTTCTTTTTGGAAGCGGGGCGTGACACAAAGAGATTATACCTTTTTATTTTCCTTTTTATTTCTGTTATGACAATATAATATTTTGAAGAGTATTATTGCTGGATGGAGTTAACTCAAAAATATTCTAAACACAAATATATATATATATATATATATATATATATATGACACGTATAATCATCTGGCAAAAGCCACAATCATTCTACGTTGTTGAAAGCTATATTTTTTTATTGCTCATATGGAAATTGAACCTGTACACATTGTCTTCACATGTCCATTGATATTCTATTTTCTGCATTTTGATATATTTTTCTTAATTAAAAAGGTCAAGTCAAACTAATGACCATCATCTTCCCCACTAATCCAATGGTGGGACCCACCATTAGTGTCTTCTTAGCACGCACATTACACCCTTAAAAAGTCCTTCTCTACCAAATTCCTGTCCTAACGGCGAAAAAAACCAAAAAATAACACACCAAGCACCCATCTTCACCATATGGGCCCCACAGAGACCCCTCGCTCTCTGAGTGCAAACCAAATCGTGTGCATTTAATATTTACTCCAAAATATCCCATTACGGGGTTGACTGGTCCGACGTGGCACTGATGGGCCCACTGATATTTGACCGGCGTGCTGCCCGTTTCGGTCGCTCTCCACTCTCTTTGGGGTTTTGACTCCCTTCGGGCAGCGGTATGTCCCAGAACTCCAGCGATTTTTCTCACTTGCGAATTAAAAAATATAGGATGGAAAACAAAATAAAAGCAGACGAGGGGAAAAAAATTCCCCAAAGATAGAAGAGGGGTAAAATTAAGTCGAAACCGTTAGCTGAATCGCTCTCGAATCTGCTCTCGTTCGATTTTTTGGTGCGATTTTGTTGAGATCGGTGGTTTTCTTGGAGAAAACGGTAGAGGATTTCGGGGTTTTTTATGAGATTTTTGTAGAGCTAGGGTTTTTGTTGCTTGGATTGCATGGATCTGAGATTGGTTTTGCTGTAGGAGTGGCTGTAATAGATCGGGTAGTCATGGTGCTTTGGTTTCTATGGCTGATCTTGGTGTTTAATCCTTTGGCTAGGATTTTTGCTAACATGGAAGGTATGCTGAGATTCGTTTTGAGGTTTTTCTTGAGATCTTAGTCTTTCATTTGAAAAATTAGAGGCTTGAAGTTCGAAGTTTTAAAGATTTGCGATTTGGTTGACTGATTGATTTGGCCGACAAATCTGTTTAATAAGATTAGGCAGACTAAAAAGATATCAAATGAATGGAGGAAAAGTACCTTTGTACCTATCTACAAGAACAAGGATGACATTCAAAGTTGCTCGTACTACTGTGAAATAAAACTTATGTGTCACACTATGAAATTTTGGGAGAGAGTGATTGAACACAGACTAAGGAAATATGTTAAGATAACAGAGAACCAGTTTGGGTTCATGCCTGGACGATCGACGACAGAGGCTATTCATTTGCTTCGTAAACTTGTCGAGCGTTTTCGAGAGGTTAGAAGAGATTTGCATATAATATTTATTGATTTAGAGAAGGCATACGACAAAATACTTATAGAGATATTATGGAGGACAATGATGAAGAATGGAGTCTCCGTCAAGTACATTGACATAATTAAGGACATGTACGATGGGGCAGTGGCAAATGTCAGAACTTGTGGCGGCCTAACGAGTGATTTTCCGATTACAATTGGTTTACATCAAGGATCTGCATTAAGTCCATTCATGTTTACCATCGTGAGAGATGAGCTTACTAAAACTATCCAAGATGGAGTACCTTGGTGTATGCTATTCGCTGATGATATTGTTCTAGTAAATGATATGAAAGCAGGGGTTAATGCCAAATTGGGGTTATGGAGGCAAATGTTGGAATCTCGGGGTTCAGATTGAGCAGGTCCAAAACAGTATATATGCATTGCAAATTTAGCAAACAGAGAAGTCAAAATCATATTGGTATAACTTTGGAAGGGCAAGCGATATCACCAAGCGATCAGTTTAGATATCTAGGTTCCATCATTTAAAAGGATAGGAAGATCGATAGCGATATTAATCAAAGGATCCAAGCTGGTTGGTTGAAATGGAGGAGTGCAACAGAAATTTTGTGTGATCGTAACTTTCCGTTAAAGTTGAAAGAGAAGTTTTATCGAAGCGCTATTCGGCCTGCCTTATTATATGGTACAGAATACTGGGCTTCTAAGAAATATCATACACAGAAGTTGCATATAGCGGAGATGCGTATGCTTCGTTGGATGTGTGGTAACACTAGAAAAGATAATGTGCGAAATGAGGATATTCGTGCAAAAATTGGTGGAGCACCTGTAGAGGAGAAATGCAGGAAAACCGGCTTAGATGGTTTAGTCATGTTCGACGCAGACCTATAAAAGTATCGGTTCAACGAATGAATATTCTCGATATAGGTAATGTCAAAAGAGCGAAAGGGAGACCGAAAAAACATGAATGGAGGTGATACGAAAAGATATGGTTGCCAAATGCCTCAATAAAAGTATATTGTTCGATAGGAGTGAGTGGAGACGGAGGATTCATGTACTGGACCCGGCGTGATTTTCATGTTGGTTTATATAGTCCACCCCATATGCTTAGGATGAAAGGCCCAGTTGTTGTTACATAAAGCTGAACTCATCATGAGTTTCAATTTGACATTTTTTATTTACTTGAATTGGCTTGTTTTGGGTTTATAGAATGGTGATGTGATGTGTGTTAAAAAAGGAAAACATGGGCCTAGGATTTTAAACAATGGCAGGAATTGACACTGAATGTTGTATATTTTGGTTCCAAGAGCATGCGAAAACAGAGAGGGTCTTTTTTTATCATCTCCAAGAAACTTTGAGGAGTTCAACTCCAAGATCCAAATTCTCAAAAGAGTTTAACTCTAAATCCAAAGCTCTTAGAAGTTTAACTCCAAATACACACCCAATTCATGTTCAGGAGTTCAACTTCAAGCCCAAGGGCTTAACCCCTTCTTCTGCTGGTGTTTCCTGCGGTCGCGTGCCGCGCACGTGACCCGTTGGCATCCAACACCCATGTGCCTGGCACGTAACCCATTGGCGCCCAGCGTCCACACGCCTTGCACGTGACCCGTTGGCGCCGAGCGGTCATGTGTTGTTTCACGCGTTCTTAGGACGCTCCTCACCCCTCTTTTTTTACACGCTCTACACTAAAAACACATTTCCCGTTGAATTTTTTTTTAATGGGACGCTGCCCCGCAACCCGCAAGGGGGTTATTAGCCTCCTTGACCCCCAGCCCGTTATCCGGGTAGCGGGACCCCGTAAACTCTGTGAGACCCCTGATACGTCCAAGACCCTTTCAAAATACAACACACGCACACTGCACGTTGAGTTCGCATAACCAATTTTACCCATCAATCGGAGGTTCCCTCGCTTCAAAGGTGGGGGATTAACTGCATCTTAGTCTGCGACTGCCGGAGATTCGGATCTCCACAATCAATAAACCCCATCCTACCCTAAGCAGGGGAATCTGGATACGCCTGACAAGCGCGCGCATTCCCATCTCAATGGGTGACGAAAAACATCCTATAGATTCTGGCGCGCCCAGTGGGACCTTTTCTCTCCTCCCATATTTTAGATTAAACATTCATGTGAACTCAATCAACATATACATCGATTGTCTGTACTGAAATCATGCTTTTTTTTACTGGTTAACAGCTTTCAATTACAATCTCGAACTCAGCGACCATGTCTTTCAAGACGAACTTCATTTCTGACGCAACTCTGGTGACTTACGTGGTCAAGACAAACGCCCACGTGATCCTTCCGGCGAGTCTCATGACGCAGTGGGAGGAACCTCTATGCCAATTTGGTTCCGTCATAATACCCCGCCGGAAGCGCTCATCTGGTGGAGACCCTGACAAACAAGTGGCTAAACCGACCTTAAGGGGCAGGAGGCCAAATGTGGTTATCGCATGGGCATTACAACCCAAATGCAAGTTGGTGTTCGAACGGCTTTTCTTAGCCCCAACTGGCGGCAAAGCCGTCGGAACAAAAGAAATCGCCAGACATCGCGGGCAAGCTAAGGCAATGCCTTCGACGGACGTGTGAGCGGATGTCTTCTCAAGGCTCCCAATCACTCAGCTTACGGCGGCTTCCCGAAGAGAAGCCTGCCTGGCGCTTAAAACAGAGAAACCGAGGCAGAATCGGTTCAGATATAGGGCCAACAAAAAAGCCAGGGTCCCGGCCGATTTAAATTTTGTCAAGTTTCAAGGTCCGGACTGCTCCACGACCACGGCCGTGTCAGCCATGAAAACCCGCAATTCTTTCGAACACTTAAAATCGGTATAGAAGAATGCGATGTCTGCCAAGATTAAGAAGGCTGCAATTCAAAATGTGCTACGAAGAGATGCGTCCATGCTCCGGCACAAAAAGTATGACACCCTCTCTTCAGGAGTCTACCAAGCACTTAGTGCAGTACGAAAGCAACAGGGCAAATCCAGAAAAAGAGCGACAGCGCCATCTAAGAACCGATCCAGGCCAACCGTCTTCAATCGCTTATCCTTTCCTGAAGAGGAAGGGCTACGACGATGGTCCGAGAAATCAACTGCTAAAAATAAAGAGATGGCGGGATATGTGATCCATACTGTCTATATGGCCGTCACGCGCAGTAAAAGCAAGAACGAGGCCACCACATCTCAAGCCCAATCTGGCTTGAATGTGGCCGCTACTTTCTACGATCAGCTTCCTCCGCAGGATAATGAAAACCCCTCGATGAGGCCAATAAGCAGAAAGACTTTCTGTCCATATGGAATCAAGCTCAGACAACGAAGAGAGCCGAATTTCCGTCTTAGGACCGCTGAACAGGAGCTCCTTCAAGAGCTCCGAGAACGGTTCAGAAGTAAAGACAAGGAGATATGTCCGAATTTTACTCCAAAATTGACGACTTGACGAATGTCGTGATGCAGCTCACGGCTCAGGTTATTCGGGCGCTTTCCAATCAAGCGTAAGTCTCTACTCATGAGCCGTGTGACAACGACCCGAAGCAGCCAACACTTGCCCCTTTAGGTCTAAGTATAGGCGAGCCACATGAAAGCCAGCCGCATTCCGCTTCTGGGGACGCCTTTGCTCCAGGTGGCACCAACCCGTTTATGCAAGATCAAATCATGAATTTGGTTGCTAACAAAATCAAAAGATTAGTAGTCGAAGCCGAAACGCAAAAAGATGTCAGCGATACTGGGAGACTATATCCTACTCGGTATGATTTGGTAAAGTTTTCTAGTGCCTATGTCATCCCCAAATTTGGAAGATTCGATGGGACGGGAAATGCGAATCAGCATATCTCCCATTTTAAAGCTTCATGCGGGAATACTGTAGGCAATGATACGCTTCTCTTCCGCCAGTTCGTTAATAGCTTAACCGATGTCTCTTTCGACTGGTACACGAGCATACCGGATGGCTCCGTTACTACTTTCGTCCAAATGGAATCTCTGTTTCGACAAAAGTTCATGAGTGTTAGCGATAAAATCCCCATTGCCAACCTCGTAAGGACTAAACCAAGAACAACGAAAGCAACACAGATTTTATAATCCGATGGCGTAATCTCTCCGTCAAATATAAGCCACCGTTGGAACAAGACCAATCCGTCAATCTCCTCATCGGAAATCTCGGCACCTGAATGAATCCTTTTCTATGCACCGCAGAGGTCAAGACATTCCAAGAGCTGACCAAGAAAGTTCAAATGTTGGAGCGCTAAAAGCAGAAATCTTTCTCTGATTCCCAAAATAACAATAAATTCTAGAGAAACCAAAAGGACGATAATCGTAAAGGCGGAAATTCTGACGATACCGAATCTTTTAATAGTTTGGCTGACCGAAATAGACAGGGGACAAGCGGGCCCAATGTCAACCAACCTCGGAAACTATTGTTGGGAGGCGGAGGAGAATCCTCTCTGAAAGAGAAGCTGGATATGATCAATTCCTTCAGAAGGGATAAAGTCCACAAAATATTCAAGAACGCTCTAAGAAACGGTGTACAATTGCCAGAATCAAAATAACCGCAAGAAGCGAATACGACCGACGACCCCAAATATTGCCTCTATCACAGAGCGATAGGTCATGCCATTGAGGACTGGTTTGTCTTTAAAGATTGGGTCAAAAAACAATACAATACGGGAGAGATAGAACCGTCTAAAGGCGTGTTAGCAAACAATCAAGCTGCGACCGCCCATTTTATACAAACAGAGACCGAAACCCTTTGGGAACCTACTACTCCTAATTGTCTGCCTTTCTTGAAAGGAACGAACTATGGCAACGAGTCTAAAGCCTTACCACCAACATTGCCAATAAGGAGGCAGTGGACGGACACACAATCCATCTATATGGTGGGTCCCAGAAGAATTAGTCCTCCTACGCTTCATGACTATGACAATAACATGGTTGTTGCTACCTAACATCGGCTCAGTCCAGACGATAAAGAGCTCGCTCAGGCCATTAAGTAAAAGGAGCCCGTGGTTTCTGCGGAATCGAGCTCAGGTAGTAAAGATGACCTGGTTATCATACCCGGAACTATAGAGCAAGCGTTATTCCAATGGTTTCAAAATCAGCTTCAGGACAGGGATGAGAAATTAGCCAAGGTCCATTCCAAAGTCGACGAGCTGGCAAACGCCGCGATAGATCTCAAGATCCAAGTCGCTTGATTGCAATTACAGCAAAATTAAAATTTGGTTTATGAGTCATGGATCGATATCCTGAAACAGCCAATCAATACTCCCTCCAGCCCAAGGCTCCACCTTTTACAAAAAACGGCCACAATCAGCCTCCAGTCCTTTCGATATGTACACTGAACGGGATAAGCGGACAACATGCAAACCAAAGACCGATCAGCCTCGAGGACCAGCATCAGGAAAGGCACCAACTCTAATGGAAAGAAGGAAGAAAGTATACTTCTTCAGGAAGGACGAAGTCTGCAAAATATTTGAGGACGTCTTGAACAACGGTCAGCAATTGCCCATTCCAAAGAGGCCACATGAAGTAAACATGATCGGCAATCCACTGTACTACTTATATCATAGGGTAATGAGTTATACTATCAAAGACTGTTGTGTGTTTAAAGATTGGATGGAGAACCGATACAAGGTTGGGAAGACCTTACCATCCTCGGATGTACCGGTAAACCATCAAGTTATGGTCATCAACTCAGCTCCGCCAAGATCTAAGTTCAAGAAGCTTGAATGAGCGAACATCTTTGACCACCACGTCGTTAAACTGGAAACAGATGACCACCACGTCGTTAAACTGGGAACAATCGACCCCTAAGTCATTAAATTAGGAGTGTAAATTTTTTTGTAAATAAATAAATAAAAGCCGAAATGATGGGATAACTCGCAATAAAAATCAGCGAGTAAAAAAATGAAAATGAGGATAAAACCGAAATGATGGGACAACCCGCAATAAAAATCAGCGAGTAAAAAAATGAAAATAAAGCCGAAATGATGGGGCAACTGCAAATAAATAGCCGAAATGATAGGGCAATAGTGACCTTCGCGATATGAAAAGCTGAAATAATAGAGCAATCGCGGTAAAAAATGCGTAAATAAATATCTCAAACCCCCAAAGGTGAATGATGAGTCGCTTCTGAAACCATAATTCGGTGTTACCGATACAGACGCCAACAAAATTTCAAATCCTAAATGCGCCGACGACGAATGATGAGTCACTCCTGGCACCATCCCAGTGTAGCTGTCACGCCCCGCTTCCTAAAATACGTAAACACGGCACACGACAGAGTCAACCATGCTGCATGTGGTTAGGAATCATCCCTCCACAGTCACATTACGGCTGTTAATCAGATATCAAGAACAGTAAAATATATAATCTAGTTAACACATGTCCATTTACCACAATAAATAATATCAAGAAATGCATAAAGCGGAAACGAATCAAGATCCAATAAACAATAGTGTCTGAATCACGTCCCAATATGAGCTCACATCAATAGAAATAAACTGCTGAAATAAATAAACTAAGAGTCACTAAACTAAATAGCTAGCTACTCATTACTCGGCTTGAT
Source organism: Agapanthus africanus (assembly GCA_030015575.1). NCBI lineage: Eukaryota > Viridiplantae > Streptophyta > Magnoliopsida > Asparagales > Amaryllidaceae > Agapanthus > Agapanthus africanus. The sequence goes on from CM057339.1 coordinate 865,213,601, forward strand.
TGTGAAAGTACTCTTGATCTGCCTGCGGTAAAGATAGAGAACACAGGTATAAAACAGTGAGCTATAGGCATGCGATGTGTATCTTAAAGTCTGTGCTTCTAAGTTATCTATTCTATAAGTTTTTGAAATCAATTAATATAATTCTCATCGTAACTCAACAGTATATGTCCCGTCTAAACCCCTATGGGACCATGGCACAATGATTTATTCCGTCACGCCCGGAATCACGACAAACAATGATTTATTCCGTAACGCCCGGAATCACGACAAATAATAATAATGATTATTCCGTAACGCTCAGAATCAAGGCAAACAATAATAATATAATCTTGAGTTACGTTTCGGTTACATTCTTGATTTTCCCTTTCTCCCCAAGGTTCTATGTTCAAATCGAGTATTGACGATATAAATTTAATACCAACACAGGATCAAGCAGGTATAGGTGTTGTCTATACAGACAACAAGTTACGTCTATCAAGACAACAATCAGGATTGATGGCATTAGCAATAAGATCCAAGTAACAATTCTGGTAATATGTCGTGAACATGCCATGTACTGTATATTTAACTAAAATAGATACCAATATCAAACTGTAATCAATATCATGATACAACTAATGTCAGGATGCATATGTATCTATCAATAATAACCGTTATATGTCCATTACCATGTATGATGCAAACTAGATAACATATTGAACTGTTATAGTAGTATAATAACATTGTTATATTCCGGCATGCAACTAGATAAATTATTATCAGAACGGATACAGACAAATACTGTAAAATTGTAAATCGCTACTACTCGCTGATTATTAAAATGTATGCACTATAGTCGAGTATATGAATATTGATATAATCAAAATAGCATGTTGCAAGTTTAGAACTTGCTTGATCAGATCTCACGTCGAGATACGGATGTCACGTTCCGACGTCGAAATAACGTCACGATGCAAAACTTATGTGCGCAGGACTTGATCTGGCTGAGAAGCTGCGTGGCGTGGTAACTGGGCTAGACAACGACGGTGACTGGGTCGTCTGGATCGTCGGCGACACGTGCTACTCCGGCGAGACGATCGGGGATGAAGAAAAGAAAAGAACAAGAAAGAAGAAGAAGAAATGAGGTAGCTGTTGGGGTTCTGGGATATGTGACGACAGAGGGGAGATGGGCAACGAAGTGGCGAGGGTGTGGCCGTGAGCTTTGAGGGTGATCGGGAAAAGTGCAGGGTCGGTGGTGGTGTATGGTGTTTGGGGTTTGCTGGAGAGACTAGGAGATGAGGAGGGTGGTCGGTGTTAGTGGGTTTACCGGCGACGAGGGGTCGCCGGCGATGGGGGATGGTTCTTGGTGTGATCGGGAAAAGGTGCAGGCGAGGTGGGTTTGGGGCTTGAGGTCGTCTGGGAGAAGGAAGAGGTGGAGGTGATGGCGGCGAGGTAGGGGAGGTGAAGGCAATGGGAAAGAGGCGAGCATCGTCGGTGAGGGTTGCTACGGGGAGATGGAGGTGGGTTAGGGTTCGCGGCGTGAGGGAAGGAGAAGAGGAAAAACGAGGGAAAGGGAGAGAGTAGGTTATGAGTTATATATATATATATATATATATATATATATATATATATATATATATATATATATCACAGAGAAAGAAAGGTGGGGACGGGATTATTAGGAGAGACAGAGAGAGATGAGAAAGATAGAGAGAAAGAGATTTTATTTGTTTAAATTAATTAATATATTATATATAAAACAGTTTATATTATATTAGTTATATAAAATATTATATATATATATAGGATTTTATAGATAATACCGGATCTCTCTAAATATTATCCGTATCCATTCAAAAATATAGTTTTTCAATATGGAGAATATACATAAAAAGTGTAAATCATAATACGATATCCGGTAAATAAAAACATATATCCCAAATACGGATCTACATAATTATACGTAGCGATAAAAAATGAGTCTGTTTAACAATTAGGATATGAACATGAAATTTGGGTGCAACCACATGATATAGGGTGATATGCATGTAGGTTAGATAAGAAAATATATTTTTTGGTTTTATATTGTATTTTAAAAATATATGTGAATTCTAAAATATATTATATAAAATCTTGATTTTCATGGATTCTCTGTACTAATAAATATTTGATATAATTTTGAACCATGATGGGTTTCAAACATGCGGGTCGGGTAGGATAATAACCATAACTAGCAATTGCACTATCCGCAACCCAAATGCAACAATAGGAAAGAAATTTTACCGCAAGATTTGAAATACCCCAAAACAATATAGTATAACAGTGCTAGAGTGTTGCATTATACCCAACTACAAAAGAATTTCGTCCTCGAAATTCTCAGAATAAGAGAAGACAAGAAAACACGGATCTAAGAAAAGAGGCGTGGAAACTTTTATCGAATCTCGTCTTCACGTTCCTAACTAGATTCTCCATGCGAATGATTCCCTCATGGAACGAGTACTTGAGGAATAACATTATACTTGAGGACCTTTTCTCGTCGATCCACAATCGCCATTGGTCGCTCTTCATACGTTAAATTTTTCCTTACTGTTAGTTTCGAATGATCTAGAACGTGCGTCTCATCTTGAACATACTTGCGGAGTTGAGATATATGAAACACGTCATGAACACAAGCCAAGGATGGTGGTAAAGCCAAGCGATAAGCCATCTTTCCAACACGCTCGATAATACCGAAATGCCCCACGAATCGAGAACTAAGCTTGCCTCGACTACCAAATCGGACCACTCCTCTGGTCGGTGATATCTTCAAGAATACTAGATCACCAACTACGAACTCCAGAGGTCTTCGTCCAGTATCAGCCCAACTTTTCTGTCGATCTTATGCCGTCTTTATATGGTTTCGGATCACGTTAACTTTCTCCACCGTTTACACAATAATATCCGGTCCCAATAATCTTATTTCTCCAATATCGTCTCAACAGATAGACGGGCGATACTTACAACCATACAATGCTTCGAATGGAGCTATCTGTATAGTCGCCTGAAAACTGTTATTATAAGAAAACTCCAAGTGCAAATGGTCCTCCCATAAACCCTTAAAGTCTAACATGCACGCTCTCAACATATCTTCAAGAGTTTGGATCGTTCTTTCAGATTGACCATCTGTCTGAGGATGATAGGCCGTGCTAAACTTCAAGCGAGTTCCCAAACTTTTCAATAAACTCCTCTAAAAGTATGATAGAAATCGAGTATCACGATCGGAAACGATACTCATGGGTACTCCATGTAGTCTCACAATCTCCTACATGTACTGCTCTACCAAAGCCTCCGTCGACTGACCAACACGAAATGGTATGAAATGAGCTGTCTTGGTCAATTGATCGACAATCACCCAAACTGCATTATTGCCTTTTGGATTCTATGGTAAAGCTGTCACAAAATCCATGGTTATATATTCCCACTTCTATTGAGGAATCAGAAGTGGTTACAACAAACCAGTTACCCTTTGATGTTCAGTCTTGACTTGCTGACACACCAAGCACTTCGATACGTAGCGAGCAATCTCCCTTTTCATGCCTTCCCATCAGAAATATTGTCGCAGATCTCTGTACATCTTTGTACCTCCCGGATGTACGGAATACGCGGAACTATGAGCCTCCTTCATGACTTCTTCTCGAACATCTCCTTTGGGCACACATAAACGACTACCATATCGTAACGAACCATCTTCATGAATTAACAAGTTTATTCGAAGTCTCGCTTCTACTTATTCTCGAAACTTCTGTAATCTTGGATCGTGCGACTATGCTGCAGTAATGTTATCGATCAAGGATAACTGTACTTGCAACTGCATCAACTGTCCCGAAGAATTCGACAGTACAATCTCTAACTCAAACTTCTGAAGATCAGCTATATCTCCTTTTGTGCAGTCAACATCCGTATCGCTGGCAACATACTTATAACATCCAGTACTACATTAACTTTCTCTGGATGGTATTTTAGGTCAAGATCATAGCCAGCCATCGGCTTTAACCATTTACACTGTCTCATGTTGAGCTCTTTCTTTGTGAACACATATTTTAGGCTTTTGTGATCGGTAAATACTTCTACCTTTTCGCCCAATAAGTAGTGTCTCCAAATCTTCAGAGTGAAAATCACTGCTGCTAACTCCAGATCATGAGTTGGGTAGTTCTTCTCATGAGTAGACAATTGTCTCGACTCATAAGCTATGACCTTTCCATATTGCATTAGAACACATCCTATGTCTTTTCCAGGTTGTCGCTGTGAATGACTAACCCTCCGGAACCATCTGGCACTATCAAAATAGGAGCGACGATCAATTTTTGCTTCAACGCTTCAAAGGCTGACGCACATTTCTCGGTGCATACGAATGGTATCTCCTTTCGTGTTAGCTTGGTCAATGACTTTACTATTCGAGCGAAGTTCTCCACAAACCTTCTATGGTATTCGGCAATCCCAAAAAAACTTTTGATCTCCCCTACATTCTTTAGAATCGGCCAATCACGAACAACTGCAATCTTTTCAGGGTCAACGGCAATTCTATCTCCGGATACAACACGACCCAAGAACTTCACTTTTTCGAGCCAAAATTCGCACTTGCTCATCTTAGCATTTAACTTTTCTTGTCTCAACGTTTGCAGGGTGATCCTTAAGTGTTCTGCATGCTCTTTTTTGCTCCTCGAATAGACCAGAATATTGTCAATAAACACCAGTACGAACTGGTCCAGATATGGTGAAAAGATTTGGTTCATCAAGTCCATAAATATTGTCGGTGCGTTAGTAACTTCGAATGGCATCACAAGTACTCGTATTGCCCATATCGAGTTCGGAACGTTGTCTTGCAAATATCTTCAGATTTCACCCGAAGTTGATGATATCTAGATCACAAATCCAACTTCGAGAATACCCTCGCGCCACTGAGTTGATCGAATAATTCGCCGATGTGAGAGATTGGGTACTTATTCTTAATAGTCACCCGATTTAATTCTCGATAGTCAATGCACATCCTCCGCGTGCCATCCTTTTTCCTGACTAGAAAAACTGGAGCTCCCCATGGTGAACCGCTGCTGCGAATCCAACCCTTCTCTAGCAATTCGACAACTTGTTTCTTTACCTCTTCCAGTTCCACCGACGCCATTGGATAATAAGCCTTTGAAATCGGCGCTGCTCCAGAAATAAGATCAATCGCGAGCTCTACATTTCGTTTTGGCGGTAAACCCCAGATGTTCTCGAACACATCCATAAACATCCGAACTACCACTAGCGCTTCCTTCTTATTTACTACCATCGACGAAAAACGGTATTAGTTGGTCTAGCCCTAAATTCGACTGGCCCGACAGATCTGCTACCTCCAAAAAATATGAACTCTGGATGTCCGGGAATTTGGAAAATCACTTTCTTTTTCCTACAATCAATGCGAGCGTGGACAGTGTCAAGAAAGTCCATTCCCAAGACAACATCATAGCTGCCAATATCAATCACCAAGAAATCCGCGAATAACTCCCGTCCGCAAATCACAATCGAGTAACGCTTGCACTCACTACTAAATATAATTATCCCATTTCTAATGTGTATGTTCCAGCAACTAGATATGACCGTGTGTGGAATCGAGTGTGCATTAATAAACTTGGACGACATGAAGCAATGGGATGCACCTGAATCGAATAATGCCAATGCGGGAAAATTATAAACGAATAGGACCTGAAACAATATCGTCTGAAGTTTTGGCCTCTTCGGCCGTCAAGGTGAAGGCCCGTGCTTGATTAAGCCCCTGAGTAATCTTCTTCTACTGTGCTCTCGGAGCATCACCATTTAACTGAACTCTCGATGGACAAGTATGCATTCAATGATCAGCAGTTCCGCAAACCAGACACTGCCCCAGCCTTATCCGGCACTTCCTACAGAAATGACCCAATTGTTGGCAGTAATCACAAACCACACTTCTTTTCGGATCAGATACACCAGGCTTCTTCATGGGTACAGTGCCTCGCTTGTTTACCGGAATGCTTCTGCGTACATGAGCTCGGTTTGGCATAAACGTCGGCTTCCACACTACAACTTGCGATTGAGTATCCTTTGCTCTCACCGATAAACTCTGTTGTTCTTTAGCCGTCTTGAGAACTTGGGAGAAGATGATCAATCGTAGAGATATGACGTGTTTCTGAATCTCCACATCCAAGCTACGCATAAATCTCCATGTCCTATCTGCTTCATTGGCAACCAAGGGCCTCGCAAATCGACTGAGCCGGGTCTACGCAGCCGCATGCACATCAACGGATCCACCATTCTGCTTCAAACTAATGAACTTCTTTTCCATTTTCTCCCGAACAGACTGCAGGAAGAACTTCTCCAAGAAGCTACGCGAAAAAATTGCCTAACTGATCGGCTTGGTCAGACGGATCTTCTCTATGAGCCACCACTCGCGAGTGTAATCTACCAATTAGATGGTACTACGTCCACTCTTTTCTCATCTAAAATCTGCGGGCAACCAGCAGGTTCTCTGTATCAACTAGTCACTGCTCCGCTGGCAATGGCTTCCCCAATCTTGTAAATGTGGACGGACCGAGCTTTCTAAAGTTCGCCACGGTGCCTTCACGCTGTGTTGGCCTGGGTGCTACTGCAACTACAGACTGTTTGACCGTCCGCAGACCCTTCTGGAAAGCCTCAGACTGTCGTTGATTCAGCTCAGTATGTCGCTTCTGGTTTTCCAGCATACCACATACAACTCCAAGAAATGCGGCGTTATCAACACGCCTCTGGTATGACTGTAAATCTCTATCCGCCATGATTCTGAAGCCAAGACATCGATGGAGATTAGTAACAGTAGACATGATTCAATAAACAAGATAGCTATAAATTCAAGATTGACAAGATAGTAATGTGATACGACATGTTCCAAATTTCGGGTTTCCTGGTTAGTGTATTGGGTTCAATACCCAGGTACGAAAGAACCAAATTCGACTAACCCTAAATCTTAGGGCTTTGATATTAAATAAACCCTGTCACGTCCCACTTCCCAAAATACGTAAACACGGCACGTGACAAAGCCGACCATGCTATCTGTGGGTAGGAATCATCCCTCCACAGTCACATTACGGCTGTCAGTCGGATATTAAGAACAGTAAAATCTATAATCTAGCTAATACATGTCCATCTGCCACAATAAATAATATCAAGAAATGCATAAAGCGGAAACGAATCAAGATCCAATAAACAATAGTATCTGAATCGCGTCCCAATATGGACTCACATCAATAGAAATAAATAATAAATTGCTGAAATAAATAAACTAAGAGTCTCTAAACTAATAGCTAGCTCTTCATTGCTCGGCTTGATTGCAAAAGTACTCTTGATCTGCCTGCGATAAAGATAGAGAAACTGGACCATGCAAAACCCATACGGCAGTGCGTCATAATATCAAAATAATAGCGATAACCAGGATATGATGCTATGATTAAACATGCATGTAAACAAATAACACATGTATAAAACAGTGAGCTATAGGTATGTCATATGTATCCTAAAATCTGTACTTCTAAGTTATCTATTCTAAAAGTCTTTGAAATCCATTAATGTAATTCTTATTGTGACTTAACAGTATATATCCCGTTCAAATCCCCACAGGACCACGACACAATGATTTATTCCGTCACGCCCGGAATCACGGCAAACAATGATTTATTCTGTAACGTCCGGAATCACGACAAATAATAATAATGATTATTCCGTAACGCCCGGAATCACGATAGACAATAATAATATTCTCTTGTTACGTTTCGGTTACATTCTTGGTTTTCCCTTTACTTCCAAGATTCTGTGTTCAAGTCAGGTATTGACGATATAAATCTAATGTCAATACAGGATCAAGTAGGTACATGTCTTGTCTATACAAACAACAAGTCACGTCCATCAGGACAACAATCAGGATTGCCGGCATTAGCAATAAGATCTAAGTAACAAATTTGATAATGTGTCGTGAACATGCCATGTACTGTATATTAACCAAAATAGATACCAATATAAAACTGTAATCAATTTCGTGATACAACTAATGCCTGGATGCATATGTATCTATCAGTAATAACCGTTATACGTCTATTACCATGTATGATGCAAACTAGATAACATATTGAGCTGCTATAATAGTATAATAACATTGTTATGTTCCGGTATACAACTAGATAAGCTATTATCAGTACGGATACAGACGGATACTGTAAAAGTGTAAATCGCTACTACTCGCTGATTATTAAAACATATGCACTATAGTCGAGCATATGAATATTGATATAATCGAAATAGTATGTTGCAAGTTTAGAACTTGCCTGATCGGATTTCACGTCGAGATACAGATGTCACGTTTCAACGTCGAAATAACGTCACGAAGCAAAACTTACGTCCGCAGGACTTGACCTGGCTAAGAAGCTGCGTGACGTGGTAATTGGGCTAGACGCCGACGGTGACTGGGTCGTCGGCGACACGCGCAACTCCGGCGAAACGATCGGGGATCAAGAAAAGAAAAGAACAAGAAAGAAAAAGAAGAGAGAAGGTGGCTGTGGGGATTCTGGGGTATGTGACGACAGAGGAGAGATGGGCGACGAGGTGACGAGGTCGACGGCGAGGTAGCGAGGGTGTGGCCGTGAGCTTTGAAGGTGATCGATGAAGGTGCAGGGTCGGTAGTGGTGTAATGGTGTTCGGGGCTTGCCGGAAAGACAAGGAGGTGAGGAGGGTGGTCGGTGTTAGTGGGTTTACCGGCAAGAGGGGTTGCCGGCGATGGGAGATGGTTCTTGGTGTGATCGGGAAGAGGTGCAGGCGAGGTTGGTTTGAGACTTGAAGTCATCGGGAAGAGGTGGAGGTGACGGTGGCGAGGTAGGGGAGGTGGAGGCAATGGATAGAGGCGAACGACGACGGTGAGGGTTGCGACGGGGAGATGGAGGTGGGTTAAGGTTCGCGGCGTGAGGGAAGGAGAAGAGGAAAAACGAGGGGGAGAGAGTAGGTTATAAGTTATATATATCAGAGAGAGAAGTGGGGACGAGATAGAGAGAGAAGTGGGGACGAGATTATTAAGAGAGAGACGAGAAAGATAGAGAGAGATTTTATTTGTTTAAATTAATTAATATATTATATATATTATATATTTAACAGTTTATATTATATTAGTTATATAAAATATATATTATATACATATGGGATTTTACGGAGAATACCGGATCTCTCCAAATATTACCCGTATCCATTCAAAAATCTGGGTTTTCAATATGGAGAATATACGTAAAAGTTTAAACCATAACGCGATATCCAGTAAATAAAAACATATACCCCAAATACGGATCTACGTAATTATACGTAGCGATAAAAAACAAGTCCGTTTAACAATTAGGGTATGAACATGATATATGGGTGCAACCACATGATATGAGATGCTATGACATATAAGATTAGATAAGAAAATATATTTTTTATATTGTATTTTAAAAAGATATGTGGATTCTAAAGTATATTATATATGTATATAAAATCTAGATTTGCATGGATCATTTGTACTAGCAAATATTTGATGTAATTTTGAACCATGATGGGTTTCAAACATACGGGTCGGGTCGGATAATAAACATAACCACTAATTGCACTATCTGCAACCCAAAAGCAACAATAGGAAAAAAATTACCGCAAGATTTGAAATACCCCTAAAAAATATAGTATAACAGTGCTAGAGTGTTACAGTAGCGATGCAGATGTTGACCAAGAAACCAAGATCCTAAATCCCCAATTCTCCCCGCCCTACGATCGGTCCCCAAACTGATCGCCGTATACAATCTACGGGCACAAATGATTCCTATCCCAACTAAATTCCACTGCACCAGCCCTACGGCTAGTTCCCAAATTGACTACCGTATACAATCTACGAGTATAAACAAACTAAATCACATCCATATCCCACCGTAATCACCAACCCCACGGCCGGTCTCCGCCCTTTGAATTATGCTCCATCTAGAAAGAGCCACTCATGTGTCCTCACGATACATGAGGAGAACAAAACTTACGAGATCCTCTTGACTCGTAAGAAAACGCTTTCGTGGGATTCTTACGACTCACAGAAGAAAAACACACTTGGGGTCCTCACGACTCCGAAGGAGAAAATACACCTACGAGATCTTTTTGACTCATATGGAGAAAATGCTTTTATGGAACCCTTACGACTCATAAAATTGAAAAAAGCCTTAGGTGATAAGGAACTAAACCTATCTTCTAAGCCATCGCTCACCAAAAGGTAAAGACAAATGATGAATTGCTCCTGGCACTTATGCTCCAGTGTTAGCAACGCCATACCGACCCTAACCCCAAAATTCCAAACTTTTGATCCCATAAACCCTTAAGTCATTAAACTGGGAACAGATGATCTAACTCGTTAAACTGGGAACAGATGATCCCTAAGTCGTTAAACTAGGGACGATGGAAATCCCCTCACGGTAAATGGTGATTCACTTCTAGTACCATGTTCCAATGTAGCGATGCTAATGTCGAACTAAAGCCAATCCCCTTACGACAAATGATGATTTGCTCCTGATACCATATTCCAATCTAACGATGCTGATGCCGAACTAAAGCCAATCCTCTCATGGCAAATGATGATTCACTCATGATACCATATTCCAATATAGCGATGCTGATGCTGAACTAAAACCAAAATTCTCAAATCCTCTCATGGCAAATGATGATTCTCCCCTGGTACAATATTCCAGTACAGCGATGTTGATGCCAAACCAAACCTAAATCCTATGTTCTCCACGGTAAATGATGATTCGCTCCCGGTACCATATTCCAGTGTAGCGATATTGATGCTAAACAAAAACCCAAATTCTAAGTCTCAGGCTCAAAAACCCCGCTGGAAGGATACGAAACTTCCAAATCGAATCAAATCGACAAGTCAACTAACGGCATCTCCGTCGGAATCAAGCTCCGTCTTGGAAACAAGTCAACCAACAATCTCTGTGTCGGAATCATGCTTTGTTTCAGAATATATGCCCCGTGTCGGAACCATGCTATGCCTCGGAGTATCTGCTTTCCATGTCGGAATTGTGTTTCGTCTTGGAATCAACCTCTGTATTGAAACTATGCTTCGTTCAGAATGTCCATCTCTGCGTCGGAACCATACTTCATCTCAGAATGTATCCCGTGTCGAAATCATGCTTCACCACGAAGTATCTGCCTGCCCTGTCAGAATTATGCTTCGTCTAGAAATCAACCTCTGCATCGAAACTATATTTCGTTCAGAATGTCTACCTCTGCGTTGGAACCATACGTCGTTTTAGAATATGCCCCGTGTAGGAATCATGCTTCGCCTCGCAGTATTTGTCTTTCTTGTCGGAATTATGTTTCGTTTTAGAATCAATCTCAGCATCGAAACTATGTTTCGTTCGGAATGTCTACCTTTACATCGAAATCATATTTCGTCTCAGAATGTATCCTGTGTCGAAATCATGCTTCGTCACGGAGTATCTGCCTTCCCTTTCGGAATTATTCTTCGATTCGGAATCAATCTATGCATCGAAACTATATTTCGTCTTAGAATATATCCTTCCCTGGAATTATGCTCCGCTCTTTGGAATGATACCCCGACCCTGGAATTATCCTTCGCTTTTCGGAATGATGCTTCGATCATGGAATTATGCTTTTGGAATTATGCTCCGCTTCTCGGGATGATGCTCCGACCCTGGAATTATGCTCCTCGGAATGATGCTCCGACCTCCTGAATTATGCTCCCGGAAGGATGCACCGCTCCCGGAATGATGCTCCACCTTAAAGTCAAACTTCCTACGGAATAAAATCCATCAATTTCATGCACACAACCCATATACGCGGTGTGCATTTATTGATGAGGGCACTTTGTTGGGGTAAAAAATTATACCCCGGTTGACCAAGTCAAAGTCAATCCTAGGTCAAGTAGGCCTATGCGTAAGTCAAGCCCAAACATGAAAAGGCCGGCCTCCCCCATGCCAAGAAGAAAATTATGTAATAAATAATTTTGATATAATTTTTAAGAATAAATGTAAGGAAAATGGGCATAAAATCAAATTTTTGTAAAAGCCATGGCTCATGTGCAAAAAGAAATAAGCACATGAGGTATATGATGAGCAAAATGTCATTTTGTAAAACCCAAGGGGCTGTGTAAATTTGTAAGCCTATATAAGGCAACATTATGATGAATGAAGAATAATTTTCATTCCCCTAAAAAATTAGGATTTGTGCCTCCATTTCCTCTCTCTCAAGTTTCCCATCTTTCCTTTTATTTCTAATTAAATCAAAAGCTTCGCTCTCTTTTTCTCAAAAACCAAATAAAGTTTCACCGTAAAACCCTCAAAAGGTAGTTCAGATTTCCTATCAAATCCCCAAAAGGGAGATTTTTAATCTCACCTTTCTTTTTTTCCAAGATCTAGCAAAAGAGAGAAGGAAGAAGACCCACCACTAAAAACCCCATTTTGGGAGGATTCAAAGCTTAAAGGAGAAGAAAATGGTCCCCTATGGTCATCTCCGAGGATCTTTGAGGAGTTCAACTCCAAAATCCAAATTCTCAAAAGAGTCTAACTCCAAATCCCAACCTTTTAGGAGATTAACTCTAAATCCACACCAACTCCAACGCCAAGGCCAAGGTCGCGCGTCTTGCACGTGACCTGCTGGCGCCCAGCGGTTACGTGTTGTCTCAAGCGTCCTTAGGATGCTCCTCACCCATCTTTTTTTACACACTCCATACTTAAAACACATCCCCGTTGAAAAATTTCTAACGGGGCGTTGCCCCGCATCCATAAGGTGGCTGCTAGCCCCCTTGACCTCTAATCCGCTATCTGTGTAGCGTGATCTCCGTAAACTCTGCGAGGCTCCCGATACATCCAAAACACAATATACGTACACTGCACATTGAGTTCGCATGACAGTTTGATCCGTCAATCGGAGATTCTTTCGCTCCAGAGGCGAGAGGTAATTAACGGTGGCTTAGTCCGTGACCGTCTGAGATTCAGATCCCTACAATCAATAAACTCCAGCCTACCCTAGGCAAAGGGAATCTGTATTAGCCTACAAGCTCACACATTCCCATCTCAATGGGTTGACGAAAAACACCCTATAAGTTTATTTTAACATGAATTTATAACTTTATTTCTTTTTAGTTATGCGTCAAGTTAAATGACCAATATATCTCAAAATTTAATAGATCGCCTCTCTGCCCCTGGAGAAAGAATAAGAAAACAAATACCCATTTTCTTACATGCTAATTGATATATATGACAAGTTTCAGTGATTTTCTATGTACTCCCTAGGTATCTTATATTTTTTGCTGCCATTTGTCACAAACATTTATTTACCTCTGATAGCAATTTGTTCTAATGCCAACAGGTGATGCGCTGCACAGTTTGAAGAACAGCTTAACCGATCCTACTAATGTGCTGCAGAATTGGGATCCGACTCTGGTTAATCCATGCACATGGTTCCACGTGACATGTAATAATGAGAATAGTGTTATTAGAGTGTAAGTAAACGATCTCAGTGGGGACTTTATGTATCTTTATGCTTATCCATAATCTTGCAATTTCTTTTGTTGTTTATTTTCAGTGATCTTGGAAATGCACAGTTATCTGGTACGCTGGTTCCCCAACTCGGACAGCTAAGAAATTTGCAATACCTGTAAGTTCCCTTTTATTGTAGTAAATTGATTTAGCAACTTTTAACGTTTGGTTTTCATTCAGGAACTTGCTTATCCACATAGTATATACATTCATCCTTTAATAAAGACCTGTGTTGATGAAGATCCATGTTTTCCATTTGCCTCATTTTTCTGGTGACTATTGAATTTTGAATGTAAAGAGTAATAATCACACGATCAGATTGCAAACCTGCTCCTGATACTTTAGCATCAAGAGAAATGTCTCCCTTCTTTCCTTCCCCTGATGGCACCTTTACTATCTGATGCTGATGAAGAGATAACCCAAAGGTGAGAACACGCACAATGGCATGGCTCTACAAAATGTTATATTCTTCATGCAGTAGAAGAAATCCCATAAAAAACTGAAGTAATATGATAGTCAAATCATGCATTCCTCCACTTGTGTAATGACGCTAACCCCTTCCACAGCTTAAATATATTTTCTGCAGACTGAATCCTATGGCCCTTAATCCCTTAACCAACCACTACGGCACATTTACCAATTACCATATGTCTGAAGTATTCTTAATGGAAAGAAGTAATTTGACATACTAATGCTGTAACAGCCCTATTTGAATGCAGTAATTTAAGAGTTTATCAAGATTCTTTTCCCATAATTTTTGAATTTTTAGTTGACCGCTAAAATATTTTAATTTAGATTTTTTTTCTGTAAACAATTTTGATATGGAAAATATTCAGTTTTTATATTATATAAATAATTTCTTAGTGACAGCAAAATAATATTTTGCGTATCTGTTTACTGTTAAATTGAGATCAAGAAAATCTGCACTGAATCTCTAAAATACGACCAATTAAAGATATGCATCTTTATACATATATTTATAAAATTTATATATACACAAAACATAATCTCTCTCTCCCTCTCTCATACCCGCATCCCTCTCTCCCTTCCCCCGCTGCTCATCAAATCCCTCACCCACGAAAACCCTAACCCTTGTCGTCGCCACCATCACCGCCGCAAACCCTGACCCCTCCTCTCGCCTCCATCAATGCCGCAACCCTCTCCTCCCTCCTTCGCCTTCGCCCTCGCTCTCGTCCGCATCCCGTCGACGCCGCCTCCATACCTCGCACGGCCACAACCCCGATCTCCTCATCCCGTCCCATCACCGTAGCCTTCGTCCCTTCGCACGGCCATCTCCGACTCCACCACAACCTCCAGCGACCTGCACAGAGCCCTCGACGTTGCCGCAGCCCTCGTCTTCGCGTCGTCGCTGCTCCCATCACCCAGATCTCCACAGTTCCCTGCAGCAACATCATCCCTGTCCTTCCATCGTCAGATCTGAACCCTAGCAATAGCAACTGCCGCGATTTCCCACCTGTAAGCACTCCTTGATCCCTGTTTCTTTTCTGGAAAAAAAAAGAAAAATAAATAAATAAATAAATAAAAAGGTAGGAAATCAGAGAACAATTTGATAGGGGAAAATTAGTATCAAAATCCTGAATTGAGATAATTTTGTTTTGGTTGTGTGACAATTTTTATGTAGATATTTATAATTTAATCGATGAAAATTTATCTAGGTGGATCGTATAACTTAGATCCCAAGTCGCACCTTAGCTTAGTTCGTGCCCGCACTTCGTACATCTTTTTCCGTGATCGTTAACCTCAAACAATTACTCTTGCCTTTTCTTTATGTGATGCTATGACATGAATATTATGCACAAGAATCCTTTTACATGCTTTATACACATTCGAGACTCATGTTGATTACATGTATAGAACACCTTGATTTGACATGCTTATTCATGATCCTTATTATTTATTTATTTTTAAAATGAAATCATTAATTAGAATGCTGGAGTACATGCTATGACACCACGATTCACCAGTTTTATTTCCATACAATTACCATACCACAAGTTTCTGTCTTTTTAGCATTCTTAATTAGTGATTTTAATGTTTACCATAGTAGTTATAAATACGTGGGTGTTGGGGTAGTTTGAGTGTGCGTTGTACAACAGGATCTCAGGGGTCCCATGCCGGCAGCTCGTACCGGGCTATAGCGGTCACATGATTACAGCTCGTACCGGGCTATAGCGGTCACATGTTTACAGCTCGTACCGGGCTATAGCGGTCTTTTGTTCATTCCACAGTTGGGCCCGTATTTCCTAGCCTCTGGGGCACCACTCTTGGGTTAGGAATACTCCTGCAGAGGTTGACGCATACACTCAAGTTTACGATAAGATAGTTTATCTTTTAGTAGCCAGTTAGGTTATGACCTGATCCTTTACATGCATGTTTCATAGTGTTAGTGCATTTAATTACTTATATACATGTTTTCTTGCGCACCGAGCTTCACTTTTATATATTTTTGTTATTATGCTACACACACTTTATACGTTGAGTACTTGCTGGGATGTTCTGACATCCCTGAGATTTGCCATCTCAGATTTAGAGACAGATCTGCAGGTTGAGCAGGATCAGAGCGGCTACCAGGACTTTGTTGAAGATCGGTAATCGTAGGTTTATTTTTCCTTTACTTTTAGCCTTTAACATGTGCGTCCTTATGGGACATTAGGACTTTTGTATCTCTTTCGGATCTTATTTTATTCCGAATCTTTTGTTTTGGATCTTTAATTGCATCAATTATCTAGTGGACCCATTTTTAGGATTTCTTGTGGTTTCATTGCAGCGTGATTATCAGTATTATTTCTTTTGGTATTGGATTTTATTTTTGACAGGTTAATCTAGACAGCCTTATGTGACTATGGAAGGACTTTTCCTTACCATAGGTAGCACGTCTGGCCTTCGTCGCTTCCCGTATTCCACATTTTTGGGAAGCGGGGCATGACAAGGTTTTGTTGGTATCAGAGCCCAGGCTGACATCAAAGTTAGTCTTGGTTCTACCGACCTTTTAGGTTAGAAACACATGTCTAGGTTTTCTCCAGTATGTCATGCTGCAGATTCCGTAGACTCTGACCGTAGGATTCGGGCGACTTATATAGAGTTACGATATTGTGCCCATGTACCGCGGCATGGATACAATACGGTATTCTGTATGAGTAACTTGGAGTCCTACACTTGATCTGTATTCTTTGAATTGATTATTTCATTATCTCTTTGCTTCACTCAGTTTTAATATTTTGAATTTAAACCTCGTTTTCGTTGCTAAACCTCGTCGTTCGTTTTGGCTTCAGAATCATGGCCGAAGAAAATTTGCGAGTATATTGGAGACGTGACAACAATACTGCACTACTTGGAGTTATACGTGGCATACTGGAGAGTCAACAACAGCAGACCGAATTGCTACAAGGGGGCCTACTTGCTTCTCAGCAGACCGCTACTGCGGCCCTGAACAAGGTGGCTGAGGTTCGTGAAGGTAGACGTCCGGACAGCGTCGCCGATTTCCGGAGACTACAGCCGGCAGTTTTCACTGGCGCAGGCGGACCACTGGATGCTGAGCAGTGGATTGTCGACATGGGGAATTTGCTGTCAGCCGCCCGGGTTCCTGAAGAGGACAGAGTAGATATAATCAAGATTCAACTGCAGGATATTGCTAGAATTTGGTGGCTCGCAGAAGAGAGCAGGTTGAAGAAACCGATTGCATGGACTGATTTCTTTACGGCTTTCCTTGAGAAATTCTTTCCCAAATCGGCCAGGATCGAGATGGAACAACAATTTATCAATCTTCGTCAGAGAGATCGCACAGTGGACGAGGTAGCGGCCGAGTTTATCCGACTCAGTCATTTTGCTCCTTCAATGGTAGCCCAAGAAGAGGATAGGGCTAGAAGATTCTTACAGTGTCTCACTCTAGAAATACAGGAGAAGTTAGCTTCACATGATCTAAGGACTTATTCAGAGGTATTAAATGCGGCCCGCAGAATTGAGACGGTTATGGATAAGAGGAAGAAACTTCAGAGTGGAAGATTCAAACGGCCCGTGAATCAAACTTCAGGGAGGATTCCAGTTAGACAGCATGGAGGAGTTTAGATGAAGCGTACCGCAACCCCACCACAACGGGAATCTCCGGTTTGTGGATACTGTCGGATACCGGGACACGTCGAGAGAAATTGCCGCCGCGCTAAGGGTCTATGTCTGATTTATGGTGCTAGTGACCATCAGATTGGAAGTTGTCCAAGGAGAGCAGAGCGCAACCAACCTCAGAAAGGACTTGTCCCTCAGGAGCAACTTTTTGATCAGAGGCGAGAAAACACAGGTCGTGGACAGGGGCGGGTCTTTACACTGACAGCTGAGCAGGCGGAAGCATCGGAGGATGTCGTTTCAGGTACCGTTCTAATTTGTTCTGTTCATATTAGAGCACTTTTCGATTCCGGAGCTTCGTATTGTTTTATGTCTTTGGATTTTGCCACAACACATTCTATTGCATACAAAACACTGACTAGAGGTTGGGACATTCACACTGGAAATGGAGTAGTTACCACCAACCTAGAGTGCAAGCTTTGTCCGGTTGTGATTTGCGGCAGGGAGCTTTTCGCAGATTTCCTGTTGATTGGGACCGGTAGTCATGATGTCGTCTTAGGAATGGATTGGTTGGGCACTTTTCACGCACATATTGATTGTCGGGCCAAAACTGTAAACTTTCGCATTCCTAACCACCCAGAGTTCGTGTTCATTGGGGGGAGAAAATCTCTGGGACCCATAAAATTTAGAGCAAAGCCGACGTGCGACATACTAGCATCAATGGAGGTTGATATGAGTTCGGCACCGGTCGTAGTTCGGGAATTTTTGGATGTCTTTCCTGAGGACTTACCCGGCTTACCCCCGCCTCGTGCTTTGGGGTTTTCGATAGAATTATTGCCAGGAACGGCACCAATCTCTAAGTCACCCTACAGGATGGCACCGGTTGAATTAGCGGAATTGAAGAAGCAGATAGAAGACCTCTTCAGCAAAGGATTCATTCGCCCGAGTACTTCTCCGTGGGGCGCTCCAGTTTTACTAGTAAAGAAGGACGGCTCGTTACGCATGTGCATCGACTACCGAGAGTTGAACCGAGTTACGATTAAAAACAAGTACCCTATACCTCGGATCGATGATTTGTTCGATCAATTATGTGGTGCTCGAGTGTTTTCTAAGTTGGACCTTCGGTCGGGGTACCATCAAGTTCGTGTTAAAGCGGAGGATGTATGCAAGACAGCCTTCAGAACTCGATACGGTCATTATGAATTCTTGGTAATGCCATTCGGTGTTACTAATACCCCAGCCGTGTTCATGGATTTAATGAACCGAGTTTTCTCCCAGTACCTTGATCAGTTTGTCGTAGTTTTCATCGACGATATTCTTGTGTACTCTAAAAGCAAGGAGGAGCATGCCGAGCATTTAAGGATCGTGTTGCAGATACCGAGGCAAGAAAAGTTTTACGCCAAGCTTAGTAAATGCGAGTTTTGGCTTGAACAAGTTCAATTTTTGGGCCATATCATTTTTGGAGACGGTATATCAGTAGATCCGGCGAAGATTGAAGCAGTGAAGGATTGGCCAGCACCAAGTCAGTAGCAGAGATTAGAAGTTTCTTGGGACTCGCAGGTTACTACCGCAGATTTGTTAAAGATTTTGCACGAGCGGCTGAGCCATTGACAAGACTTACTCGAAAGGGGATACCATTCGTATGGTCAGAAGAGTGCAACCGAGCATTCGAATTATTGAAGGAGAAACTCACAACTGCACCCATATTGACCGTACCAGATGGGACAGGAGGACTGGTGATTCACAGCGACGCTTCCGGTAAGGGGCTAGGCTGTGTCTTGATGCAACGTGGGAGTGTTGTCGCTTATGCCTCGCGTCAACTGAAGACGCACGAGAAGAATTACCCAACTCACGATTTAGAGTTGGCCGCTGTAATCTTTGCTTTGAAAATTTGGAGGCATGATCTTTTAGGAGAACGAGTGGAAATTTTTACGGACCATAAGAGCTTGAAATATGTATTCATGTAGAAGGAGCTAAATATGAGACATCGTAGGTGGTTGGAGTTCATGGCTGATTATGGTATTGATTTGCAATATCATCCCGGGAAAGTAAATGTGGTACCGGATGTTCTCAGTCGGAGACCAACAGCGATGTGGTTGACTGGCCAGAAGGAACTCATTGATGAATTTCGAAGACTCGATTTAGAAGTGGTAGAGCAGGGGACGCCCGGATAATATTGGCAATTACAGGTGCAGTCTTCGTTAGTTGATCGTATTAAAGCTGCACAGGCTGGGGACCCGCAATTGTAGAAACTCCGCGGGTTAGTAGAGGCAGGAATGAGGACAGACCTACTGATACACGAAGATGGCTCATTAAGATTCGGCAGTCGATTATGCGTGCCAAAAGGCGACGTTCGAGAGGAAGTGTTGAAGGAAGCACACAGTTCAGCTTATTCGGTGCACCCGGGTGGCACCAAGATGTATAGGGATGTTAAACAACACTTTTGGTAGAATGGCATGAAGAGAGAGATTGCCCGCTATGTGTCGAAGTGCTTAGTGTGCCAGCAGGTAAAGGCCGAACATCAGCGAGTGGCCGGCCTATTGCAACCACTTCCCATTCCCCAGTGGAAGTGGGAACACATCACTATGGACTTCGTGACGGCTTTACCACGGAGTCCTAAGGGCAATAATGCTATTTGGGTCATCGTCGACCGTCTCACAAAGGCAGCCCATTTTCTACCCTTTCGAGTGGGACAATCGACGGAGACATTGGCAGAGAAATAAATGCAAGAGATCGTACGGTTGCATGGGGTGCCTATCACTATAGTATCGGACCGAGACACGAGATTCCTTTCACATTTCTGGAGAAGCTTACAAGAGAGTTTAGGCACTCGTCTCCGTTACAGCACAGCTTACCATCCCCAGACTGACGGACAGTCTGAACGTACGATACAGATATTAGAAGATATGTTGAGAGCCTGTATGCTAGATTTCAAGGGATCATGGGAGGATCATCTTCACTTGGTGGAATTCTCGTATAACAACAGCTATCAGGCGAGTATCCAGATGGCACCGTTCGAGGCACTTTACGGACGTAAATGTCGTTCCCCACTTTGCTGGGATGATGTGGGTGAGCAAAGATTATTAGGACCCGAGCTCGTAACCTAAACTGTTGAGAAGGTCCAGTTGATCAGGGACCGCCTCAAGGCAGCACAAGATCGTCAGAAGAGCTGGGCGGATACTAGTCGAAGGCCTCTTGAGTTTGGAGTAGGAGATCATGCCTTCCTTAAGATTTCGCCGACTCGAAGAGTGATTAGATTCGGTAGTTGTGGGAAACTCAGTCCCCGATTTATTGGACCATTCGAGATTGTGGAACGCGTTGGAGCAGTGGCTTACAGATTGGCCTTACCACCTTCCTTGGCTGGTGTGCACGATGTATTCCATGTATCACAGTTGCGTCGATACGTTCGCGATGACAGTCATGTTCTCGATCACTCTGAATTAACCTTGAGCACTGATCTCTCGTATGAAGAGCAACCTACGGCCATTGTCGACCGCAAGGAGAAGGTATTGAGAAACAAGATCATCCCTTTAGTTCTTGTATCTTGGGGCGGACGTTCTCGCGGAGAATCTACTTGGGAGCGTGAGGACACGATTCGTCAAAAGTACCCATACCTGTTTTCTTGATCTTGTAGTCGTCCTTCCAATTTCGAGGACGAAATTTTCTGTAAGGTGGGTAGGATGTAACAGCCCTATTTGAATGCAGTAATTCAAGAGTTTATCAAGATTCTTTTCCCATAATTTTTGAATTTTTAGTTGGCCGCTAAAATATTTTAATTTAGATTTTTTTTCTCTGTAAACAATTTTGATATGGAAAATATTCAGGTTTTATATTATATAAATAATTTCTTAGTGACAGCAAAATAATATTTTGCGTATCTGTTTACTGTTAAATTGAGATCAAGAAAATCTGCACCGAATCTCTAAAATACGACCAATTAAAGCTATGCATCTTTATACATATATTTATAAAATTTATATATACACAAAACATAATCTCTCTCTCCCTCTCTCATACCCGCATCCCTCTCTCCCTTCCCCCGCTGCTCATCAAATCCCTCACCCACGAAAACCCTAACCCTTGTCGTCGCCACCATCACCGCCGCAGACCCTGACCCCTCCTCTCGCCTCCATCAACGCCGCGACCCTCTCCTCCCTCTCCTCCCTCCTTCGCCTTCGCCCTCGTCCGCATCCCGTCGACGCCGCCTCCATCCCTCACGCGGCCACAACCCCGATCTCCTCATCCCGTCCCATCACCGCAGCCTTCGTCCCTTCGCACGGCCATATCCGACTCAACCACAACCTCTAGCGACCTGCACAGAGCCCTCGACGTTGCCGCAGCCCTCGTCTTCGCGTCGTCGCTGCTCCCATCACCCAGATCTCCACAGCTCCCTGCAGCAACATCATCCCTGTCCTTCCATCATCAGATCTGAACCCTAGCAATAGCAACTGCCGCGATTTCCCCCTGTAAGTACTCCTTGATCCCTGTTTCTTTTCTGGAAAAAATAAATAAATAAATAAATAAAAGGGTAGGAAATCAGAGAACAATTTGATAGGGGAAAATTAGTATCAAAACCCTGAATTGAGATAATTTTGTTTTGGTTGTGTGACAATTTTAATGTAGATATTTATAATTTAATCGATGAAAATTTATCTAGGCGGATCGTATAACTCAGATCCCAAGTCGCACCTTAGCTGAGTTCGTGCCCGCACTTCGTACATCTTTTTCCGTGATCGTTAACCTCAGGCAAGTACTCTTGCCTTTTCTTTATGTGATGCTATGACATGAATATTATGCACAAGAATCCTTTTACATGCTTTATACACATTCGAGACTCATGTTAATTACATGTATATAACACCTTGATTTGACATGCTTATTCATGATCCTTATTATTTATTTTTTTTAAAATGAAATCATTAATTAGAATGCTGGACTATATGCTATGACACCACTATTCACCAGTTTTATTTCCATACAATTACCATACCACAAGTTCCTGTCTTTTCAGCATTCTTAATTAGTGATTTTAATTTTTACCATAGTAGTTATAAATACGTGGGTGTTGGGGTAGTTTGAGTGTGCGTTGTACAACAGGATCTCAGGAGTCCCATGCCGGCAGCTCGTACCGGGCTATAGCGGTCACATGATTACAGCTCGTACCGGGCTATAGCGGTCACATGTTTACAGCTCGTACCGGGCTATAGCGGTCTCTTGTTCATTCCACAGTTGGGCCCGTGTTTCCTAACCCCTGGGGCACCACTCTTGGGTTAGGAATACTCCTGCAGAAGTTGACGCACACACTCAAGCTTACGATAGGATAGTTTACCTTTTAGTGGCCAGTTAGGTTATGACCTGATCCCTTACATACATGTTTCATAGTGTTAGTGCATTTAATTACTTATATACATGTTTTCTTGCGCACCGGGCTTCACTTTTATATATTTTTGTTATTATGCTACACACACTTTATACGTTGAGTACTTGCTGGGATGTTCTGACATCCCTAAGATTTGCCATCTCAGGTTTAGAGACAGATCTGCAGGCTGAGCAGTACCAGAGCGGCTACCAGGACTTTGTTGAAGATCAGTAATCGTAGGTTTATTTTTCCTTTACTTTTAGCCTTTAACATGTGCGCCCTTATGGGACATTAGGACTTTTGTATCTCTTTCGGATCTTATTTTATTCCGAATCTTTTGTTTTGGATCTTTAATTGCATCAATTATCTAGTGGACCCATTTTTAGGATTTCTTGTGGTTTCATTGCAGCATGATTATCAGTATTATTTCTTTTGGTATTGGATTTTATTTTTGACAGGTTAATCTAGACAGCCTTATATGACTATGGAAGGACTTTTCCTTACCGTAGGTAGCACGGCTGGCCTTCGTCGCTCTCCGCATTCCACATTTTTGGGAAGCGGGGTGTGACAAATGCTGTTTTAAAAAGGTGACAAAATGGCTTTGAATGGGGGCTCAAGTAGAGTATCAATTGACAACAAATGAAAGAAACCAACCAGTGTTCCCATTATGATGGCTTGTATCAAGTTAATTTGTTTTATAGGGAAGTGTTGTAATGGGTCAAAGGGTAAAGGATTTCGCCTTAGCCCAACCCATTTATAGAACAGGTTGCTTGGGTCAAGCCACCCAATTACAGCTGACCCTTACCTGCTCACAGCAGGTCGGTCTGGGTCGGGTCAAAATTATGGTCGGGTCAAATTTGTCACCCTAAATGATCATAGATTATTTGCTCCCTTAATGAGGTATCACTATTTCAGTGATGACTTCCTAAGCTCTACCTGTTGTAATTCTTTTAGCTATCAATCTATATTTTGGTAATCATTCTGACTTATCTTTCTATAACAGGGAGCTTTATTACAACAACATAAGTGGAATAATTCCCAGCGACCTTGGTAATCTGATGAACCTGGTGAGGTTGGATCTGTACATGAACAGTTTCACCGGTCAAATACCCGACACACTGGGGAAGCTGACAAATCTACGTTTCCTGTATGAAAATTTCTAATCTTTCTTTTCTTGCATTTACTTGTGCTTTTCCTTGCATGCAGCATCTTCTTAACATGCAACTTGATGCGGCATGGAGCTGAATAAATTTGAGCATCTTTAGTTTCTTTCTTCTTCTTGTTAATGCATTTTGCACTTTGCACCTACTGTTTTTATGAGTGACACCTGGAGTGCTTGTGAGCTTAAGTGAAATCGTGAATCCTCATTACTGCGCAAAAGCAATAGGCTTGTGGTTTGGTGAGGGGTGCCGATGTAATTGTCGAAACATTGATTATACTTCTTTGATGGTAGTCCAACTGTCCTTTTGGGTTAAGGATAGTGTCTATGGAAAAGGATTTTAATTTTGGGTTGAATATTTGTTGTCTTTGTCTTGTAATAGATGCTGTGTTATTTTTCATCATCAGGAAATTTAGGAATTCATGAGTGAGAAATATGTGCCCAAAGTGCATACTGATTGGTAATCTTCTTGCCAAAGGCTAGACTATTTCAAGACAAAAAATTGGGAATTAAAAGAATCAGAGATTCTATAGTATTCCATTTTTTATGAGAAAACATTATAGCAATACTGAATTTAAAGCCATGAAAAGGAGAATTCTCTTGCATGCATGATGACTTGTGAGTATTTGAACATTGCTTTGCATGCTAAATTCATAGTGGGTTTTCTGGTAGTTATGCTTGAGTTTCCTTTTACACCTGTTATTCTTATTTTAATACATAATTGGTTTGTACTTGGTACATAATTTGAACCATAACTCAATTTTATCTTCTTTGGAATTTCTGTGGAAGGATAGTCGCCTGAACAACAACAGTTTGTCGGGTAAAATTCCAATATCATTGACAAACATTTGCGCCCTACAAGTTCTGTAAGTTTCTCTCTTTACATTATGAAGCAGTATGGACCCCTTTCCTTCTCCTTCCCCTGGAAAGTTTCCTTATGGAAATTAACTATTTGTTAATAAACATGCAGGGATCTGTCAAATAACAACTTGTCAGGAGAGGTTCCATCAAATGGTTCTTTTTCATTGTTCAACCCTATCAGGTCCTTTTGTTATCATTCTTATTGACGATCTGTCTTTTTAAGAGTAAGTTTGGCATCAAATGATAATATTTTGCTCGGTATTGCAGTTTTGCTAACAATCCACTTCTGTGTGGTCCTGGTACATCTAAACCATGTCCATTTTCTCCGCCATTTTCTCCGCCGCCTCCATTTGTTCCTCCAGCACCTCCCACATCTCCAGGTACCGTTGTCATTTGTTGTGGTTAATATGTCTAAGATGAATCTCCACTCGCACATAATTATTCTATATATTGGTTGAGATACTTTTTCATGACCAACATATTACATAATACTTCTCCACTCTTACAAGTATAATTTCCCTTGTTATCCCAAACCTATTGTAGTTGCAATAAGCTTTTTTCCCTCATCAAATGTTGGCTCTACCGTTGGCTATCCAAGCATGGTCTTTCTATGATCAATCCTCTATGGAAATGCTAGGGTCGTTGTGCATCGCCATATATATTGGAAAGTCTAGGAGATTCAACACTCATGTACGTTTTCACATGTTACATTTTCCCATCAGTCACCTCCCATGAGACACTATGAGCACATGCTTTATCCATCTCTTACTTTTTGAATATGCCCTTGTGCATTTCCATTTAAAATGTTTTTATTTGGATGAAAATCCCTCTGAAGTTGAATGGCTTGTCTATAGGTGTACTAAGGTACCAAATTAATGATTGTGGGTTCTTACTGTTAAAATTTTTAAGTTACTAAGTTTGTGCAAAGCAAATAACAACATATATACTGGTACTTTCAAAATTCAAAAGTCCGACGACCTGCTCCTGTACAAAATGTCTTATGATCTGAGTGTTTAATTGGCGAAATATGACTGAATCTAATGAGCCATTTCAAAATTTAGAAGTCGGATGACCTGCTCACGTAAAATATCATATGAATTTGAGTGTTGACTGAATCTAATGACTACTGAATGGGTCATTTCAAAAGGAAGCGGTACCTCTAGTACTGGAGCAATTGCTGGGGGAGTTGCTGCAGGTGCTGCTCTTTTATTTGCTGCACCTGCAATCGGCTTTGCATGGTGGCGTCTCTGTAAGCCACAAGAGTTCTTCTTTGATGTCCCTGGTTAGTAGTATGTATTCGACAGCTTAGACCCTTGTGCACCATTATCATTAGTACAGATGGAACATAAATTCGCTTGGCCTTTTCTTTTGCAGCTGAGGAAGACGTTCATTTGGGGCAGCTTAAAAGGTTTTCTCTGCGAGAGCTCCAAGTTGCCACTGATGGATTTAGTAACAAGAACATTCTGGGTATGGGTGGATTTGGTACAGTTTACAAGGGTCGGCTTGCTGATGGTACACTTGTGGCTGTAAAGAGGCTGAAAGAAGAGCGCTTTGGAGAGCTTCAGTTTCAAACAGAGGTTGAAATGCTCAGCATGGTTGTCCATAGGAACCTGCTTCGGCTTCGTGGTTTTTGCATGACACCTACAGAATGGCTGCTTGTATATCCTTACATGGCCAATGGAAGTGCCGCTTCATGTTTGAGAGGTATTTTTTACTTGCTTAAAGCTTACTAATGTTTTTTCTACATTGTTAGACATGAAAAAAAAACTGACAAATAAAGATTTTTAGTTCAAAGTAAATATTTGAAAAGCTATTATAAAACATTTGATAGTTAGAAATGAATGCTTTTACATATTTTTTCTTCTTTCCACGTGTCATTTTGAGAATCAAATTGATATATGGATTTGAGACCCCCTCCCCTTATGAGTTATAATAGTAGAGTAGGCATATAGCATAAACTTAAGGTTCAGCTGTTATCCAATGCAGTGCACCAAGACTACAAACAAATCCTATGCCTTTAAGAATTCTATTAGTTAGACATAATATTTTTAAGTCTTAACCCCAAAAATCTACCAAATACTTTGGCCTAATTACTAGAAACTACCAAATTCTTGTTAAATACACAAGAAACTACCACAAAACTTTCAAAAACCACATGAAACTACCACAAAACTTTCAAAACTACGAAAAACTACCATAAATAAGGTGCCACATCAGCAAAAATTGCAAGAAACTGCTGCGTCAACAATAATTGCAAGAAACTACCACAAAACTATCAAGCGTCGTAGTTTCTCATAATTTTGAGAGAATTTGGTAGTTTCTCGTAATTGAGGCAACAAATTTGGTGGTTCTTTGGAATTAAGCCTATTGTTAATTGCATTTATCAGCAATTTGTTTCAATTTCAAACTTGATTTTTGGCTTAAGTTGGAACCCCAAAGAGACATTTAATCTCTTCAGTTGAAAACCTTGCCACCCTCTTTTGCATTTAGATTCTAGGTTTTTCCCTGGAGCAGAGGACTTTGTAGCATGCATTAGTTGCACGAGCTTAAATTTATGGCTAATAAGATCGGTCATTTAGCTTGCTAATTAACCTTATGTCGCAGTATAAGGCCTTCACTGGGGTCTGCTACGAGTTGAACCTCAGTATTTGCAAGTTTGTCCATTGAAGTATCGTTCATTACATCGAGATTTCTCACGATGGATTTGATCTTTAGTGACACCATTTTGAATAGAATGGATTATATATTGACAATGATGTGTATGTTTACTGCAACGCTCTTGGGTTCATCCAATTAATGTTGGGAAATGATCAGATACTTGGGATCAACATGGGGCCCTTCCCAGATTCTTGATCCTACGGTATGTGTAGTTCCTGCTAAATTATAACTAAATAGACCCATAGGTCTCATACTAACTTTAGTAATAGCAAGTACATATTTAATGAGTCAGTCGTGACTAATTGACCATCATGTTAGATTTGCCTAAATTATCAGGTAATAAAAAGTTATCTGGTCCAGGTCACCTTAAACCAAGCAAATTCTGTAATTTCAGATCTTACCTTGATCTTTGAAGACAGTAGCCCTGTTTTTGGGCATCCGTGGGAAGTATGGAACGAATCTCAAAGATGAAGTCATCGAACTAGCTAAAAGTTATCTGAATCCACAAAATTGACAGATCAAGGCCCTATCCTCCAGCCTAAACTAGTCTAAATCAAGTTTTCATATGGTATCACAAGTCAGCTATTATAAAACCCTACTTGAATTTGGATATGCCTCACAATATTTTTTATGCATCAGAATCCCAAGTAATTCTGCAAATGTACAAGCTTTTGATGTCATTTCTTTCAATTTTTATTTGTATCTGAATAAGGTTCCACTAGTTTTAGAATCTCCATACTTTGAATGGTCGACATCATTGTTAGAGCAAATCGAGTTGTAGGTACTTGGTACTCATGATTTACTCATTTCTTGCAGAGCGCCAACCAAATGAACCCCCACTTGATTGGCCAACTCGAAGACAGATTGCATTGGGATCTGCTAGGGGGCTTTCGTACTTGCATGACCATTGTGATCCAAAGATTATTCATCGTGATGTCAAAGCTGCAAATATTTTATTGGATGAAGAGTTTGAGGCAGTTGTAGGTGATTTTGGCTTGGCGAAACTCATGAACTACAAGGATACCCATGTAACGACGGCTGTTCGTGGAACAATCGGTCATCTAGCTCCAGAATATCTATCCACAGGCAAGTGTTCGGAGAAGACCGACGTCTTCGGGTATGGAATCATGCTTTTGGAGCTCATTACAGGACAGAGGGCATCTGACCTTGCTCGGCTTGCAAATGATGATGATGTCATGTTGCTTGACTGGGTATGTTGTATACTGTTTTCTTTTCTAGTGGTTAATGAATAATTATCTGCATTTGATTTGGGGCGAGGTTTCCTTATTATCGAATCATTTGCATGAAAAGCCATGAGATAAAAGCTAAACAGGGAAGATAATGAAAATGCAATTTCTATTTCATTGGACTATCATTGAGGGGAAAGTTTAAACCATCATATTGATATTTCCTTCACTGTCTTTTTATCTCCTAGCAACCAAGAAAGGGAAGGCATTTTCCCAAAAGCCCACAAAATATTTAATACATATATGAAAATTCCTGTGACAAAAATTACCTTACTTTTTTTTTAAACTGACCTGTTACATGTACACAACACACCTACCCATGCACAACATACACAGGCACACAACCCACATGCACCCATGGGACCCACGAATTTGCCCCGAAAGTGTTAAATTGTGTCCACTTCCCCTCCTGGGGATCGAACCCTGCACTCTTCCCAGGAGGGGAAGTGACATACCGACAACAAAATTACATCCAATAGCTGTTATCAGAACATAATAATATTCATAAAAAATTAGACTAACCATCAATTTTAATAAAATATTTTTCGTCAAAAAATCAGTCGAGAAAATGTCAAAATTGGTCATGATTATTTTCTTTTTGTAATAAAATTTACACCCCCTTTCAACAAAAGGTGTTCATCACCAAAATATGTTATTCTGATCCGAGATGGTCGATGCGGCTAATATCAATTCTGGAAACTGTTTTCATACTGATGAAATTTGTAACCTTGATTTGAGCTCTTCCAGCCTATGATGAAATTTCTATAACATTACTTGCTATCATCGTCACCATTAATTATCAGAATTTTTTTGAGCTTGGGTTTCTCAAAGTTAGTGCTACTCTATAACTACCCTCGGCATTGCCCTTCCTTGTCAGGGGCTCTTTAATCAGTCTTGGGTGGTATGGGTTCTCTCAGTTTGTAGCCATGTCACTATAATGACCTTCAACCTTGTAGCCACCAACTAGTGAATTGTTGAACAGCCCTAAAGTCATGCCACTGCAAAAGCAGTGAGGTTTGAGGGAGATATTTTTGTATTTTAACACGCTCCAATAAATTGAACACCTTTTTGTGAGTTGACAATTGCAGAGATATCAGCCGGTTTGAGTTTGCTCTAATTTAAGAGATTAGAGGTCATATTAACAAAGCACATCTAGCCCTAGTGTGTGATTCTTCGTCTTTGATACCATTCAGGTGAAAGGACAACTAAAAGAGAAGAAACTCGACATGTTAGTAGACCCCGATCTACAACGCAACTACATCGAAGCAGAAGTCGAATCCCTCATCCAAGTCGCTTTGCTCTGCACACAAGGGACCCCAGGGGAGCGACCAAAGATGTCAGAGGTTGTGAGAATGCTCGAAGGCGACGGACTCGCAGAAAGATGGGAAGAATGGCAAAAAGTTGAAGTTGTCCGCCACGATTTGGACTTGGCCCAACAGTGAAACCCCGAATGGATGGTTGATTCTACTGATAACCTCCGGGCGGTCGAGCTATCTGGCCCTAGATAATGATCTCAATACAAATCAAATTATTTATCTTGCTGTTGTGTCTCATAGTTGTTTTTGTTTTGTGTATATGAGAATTATTAAATTTAATTATTAGGTTGGGGGTGGGGGGAGGGGAGAGGGGCGATTATATATTTTATTTATATGAGTGTATATGGGCGGGCTTTTAACATAAATAGGCTTTATCAATAAGACTTAAACTTTGTTGAGGATTGACCCATTCTATGTTTCATACATAAGATACCTTTGATACCATATTAAATTTAATTATACATAAATTAAGATGACGATTATATATTTTATTTATATGAGTGTTTGCGGATTTTTAATATAAACGGGCAAGTTTTATCAATAAGACTCTAAGCCTTGTTGAGGTTTGGTCTAACGTTATCGATTAGATGGTTATTGGTTTCTATTATATACTCTTGAGCTTATGGAAACACAAAGCTGCATCAACAACGAGTTATGAATATTATGTGAATGAAGATATGTAAACATGAATTTGATTTATGTATTTTGATTCTTTTGCTTTTAAAGAACCATGAATTTCTCTTTGGACCCTTAAATACTGCTTGCCGTTTATCTCTAATAATGCCTAAGTACTTGAAAAGTTAATTTTTTAAAATAGTACCATCCAATTCTTGGAGAAAACTCAATTATGAGATTGAGTTTCAATACTAATCTTCATCACAAATCCTCCATTAGAGAACAATTATATAATTATATAGTATCACCAAGGTTATCAAGAAACAAAGAATTGATGGAGGAGTGTTGTGATCGCCTTCGTATCACAGTCAATGAAGTGGAGATTGCTGTTTAATTTCTCATCAATATTTAAGGACATGGATGTTGTAACCTACTGCATTAATATATAACAGAAGCCATGATCTGTAGTTTCATAACATAAGATTCTGGCACTGATAATAGGACAAAGCACCAACATGTCACCTCTGTTGGGATTTTTGGAGTCTTCCATTGAATTTGCATTTGCATGAGAGACAAGCGTTAAGGAGAACAATTAATTGTGTTCTTTCAGCAAATTTTTTTTCCTTCTAGGATCATAATTTCATTTGTTTGTTGATCCAAAGCTCCACCAATCTGCTTGTACATAAGAAAAGGTTACAAAATTCCGGATAAGATAGGTTGTGAATTGGATCTGGCTGATTTGGTACGACATATTAAAAATTATTATTATTATTATTATTCAATAAATATGTTCCTAAAAATAAATTGAAAATCAATGCTTTCCATATGATATTAGAAGTTAGATATTTTTAAAAATCAAATTAACCATGCCATTTTATTTGGGTTAAAATTAAAACAATAGGCAAATTAGGAGAATAATAAATGGGTTTTTTAAAGAGGATCTCTCATGGCAAGGGGAAAAGGACAGCCCATCATGTGGGGGTGTTGCTGCAATCCCTTGGTTTTTTAAGCCCACACTCCTCTCCTTTACAGTCTGTTTACACTCTCTCTCCTCTTCTTCCACCTTCAGTTCAACCCCCTCATAAGTTATTTTTATTACAAAAAGCCCCCTCCCTCAAAAGCTTCGCCGATGGCGAAACCCTAGAGTAGAGAGAGGAACAGAAATCCCCCCCAACTCCACCAAAATGCTCCTCATTCTGTTCCCCTTCTTCTCTCTCTTCCTCTTTCTCTCTCCTTCCCTCTCTCAGCTCTCCGTCGACGTCCGCTCCCTCCTCGAGTTCAAGAAGGGCATCGAATCCGACCCCTCGGGCCCCGTCGTTGCCTCATGGGACGTCGCCGGGCTCTCCGCCTCCGGCGGGGCCGGCGCCTGCCCCGCCAAGTGGTACGGCGTCACTTGCGACCCCTCCGGCGCCTCCGTCCTCGCCGTCAACCTCTCCGGCCTCAACCTCTCCGGCGAGCTCAAGTTCTCGACTTTGACTCCAATGGCGTCGCTCCAAGCCCTAGCCCTAAGTGGCAACAACTTCAGTGGCCGGCTCGTGCCCGCGCTCGGCGCGATGCAATCGCTTCAAAGGTTGGATCTTTCTGGCAACAAGTTCTACGGCCCGATCCCTGACAGAATCGTCGCCGATCTCTACAATTTGGTGGAGCTGAATCTCTCTTCGAATTCGTTTGAGGGAGGTCTTCCCACTGGGATGCGGAACTTGCAGCAGCTTAGGGTTTTGGATCTTAGCTCGAATAGGCTGTGGGCTGATGTGAAGGTTCTTCTCTCGGAGCTGAGGAATGTTGAGTACATCGACTTGAGTAAAAATCTCTTTTTTGGTGAGGTTTTCGTGGATTCTACAGATTTTTCGAGCATGGCGAATACTGCCAAGTATATGAATTTTAGTGGGAACAGGATCAGTGGAGGGTTTGGGAAGAGTGTGGGGTTGTTTAGGAACTTGGAGGTTTTGGATTTGGGGCAGAATCAGTTGATTGGGCAGCTTCCTGTGTTTGATTCGATGTCGAATTTGAAGGTTTTGAGGGCTGGGGGGAATTTGTTGTATGGGCCGGTACCGGAAGGGCTGCTTGAGAGTGGAATGCAGTTGGAGGAGATCGATCTCAGTGGGAATGGGTTTACAGGTAAATTTGCTGCTATTTAGGGGAAAATGTTTGACATTTATCTTAAATGTTGCTTTACTTATTATATTGATAAAAGAATTTCAAGGAAGAGAAGTTCAACAAGTCTATTTGACCTTTTAGATATTAGCTGTACCCATTCAATTTTTTTGTGTTTTGTGTTTCTTTCAGTATAGCTGTCATTAGGTAGATTGGGGAAAACAGAAAAGGTCAGATTATGAAATAATTTGAAACTCATGATAAATTAGCTTGATGAACAAGTTCTTTGGGTGATCATTAATGCTCCTTTTTGTTGCATTTTATAGTTCTTTCCAGTTGTCTCAGTGATAGCTAAACCATCTTTGCCATCTATGATGTTATAGACTATAAAATTTTTCTACATTTTCAATCTTGATTTATCAAGTGAAGTCATCAAGGTATTGAGGAGCTGGTTTTGGTATTATATGACACATTACTCATCAAGGAAATCTTGAGTCATAGATCTATTCATGGAAGAAGTGGAATGGTGTGGTGAAAAACTGAAAATGAATACGGCTCATAGAATCACCATTCTTCTCGTCAGGTTTAATTTAGGTCATGCTTATTGTTGAAAGTAAAAACCAAATGATGGGACTTTAAAGATAGTCCCACATTGGAAATAACAAAAGAAACACATGGGTATAAGATATAAGATGGGCCAAGCCTCAACAAGGCTTGAGTCTTATTGTTGGAACCCACATATATCAAAGGCCCATGCGTACCTATAAAAAGCCCAATTTTGATAGTTAGATAATGCAACTTCAAATACTTTAAACTCTTTACATGATCCGCCCTCCTCTGATCTGCTTTGGAGCTGATCCATAGCTGCCCTCCATTTAAATTCAAAAAATATTTTGGGCATAAGACTCGGCTATAGAAATAAAATTCAGATAAGTGATGAAAGCACAGCCAGAAGAAAAGAAGTCATACAAAACGAAATAAAAAATATTTTGGGCATCATGCCTCGTCTGCCCGCACCATGATCCAAACTCTACTCTACTTTAAAAATAACTTTGACACCTATTTTGAAAATTAGATAATGCAAGTGTAAATGTGTAATAATGAATAATTCTTGCACCAAGAATAAGCGAAAATTCCTTTTTAACTATAACAGCTATCTGCAGTCCTCCTAAAAACACAGTCTTCTTTATTATAACTTTGACACCTATTTTGAAAATTAGATAATGCAAGTGTAAACGTGTAATAATGAATAATTCTTGCACCAAGAATAAGCGAAAATTCCTTTTAACTATAACAGCTATCTGTAGTCCTCCTAAAAACACAGTCTTCTTTATGAGAGAAAGTTCCATCCACTAATTTTTGGCACTGTTTAAATGTCTTCCGCATCATGATTCACTTCTATATATTAGGTTCATCTTATCCTGGTCACTACTACAGTTGATAGTCCATCAATATATTTTAAACTAGAATTACTGCAACCCTAGGGACTGTTTAATGATGATTGGTGACTTAATCTTAATCTTAATCTGAAGAAAGTAGATGGCCGATCATGCTTTGTGGCCTCTTAACCATTAAAACTATTGAAAAGAAAACAACAATGGATGTAAAATATTTAACCAAAGGGAGGTTGATATTCTGATACAATATAACCGTGCTAGTTATGTTACATCATTACATTGGTGTGCAATTTCAAAATTTTTTACCAGTGATGTTTGTTGTGTCATATATTAATGTTTTGAATCATCCAGCTTTGCGTGAGAACGACACTCCGTGTTCTGCAACATTGTTTTCCATAGAGGCTGTTGCATTTTAAATGGCAATCTTTTAGCAGCCTTCATGTTTATAATGAAGCGAAGGAATATTTGGTTTTGATGTATATTCTATGTAACATATATAAGAATTCAGTTTAAATTTCAGACCAGCCATCTTCAATTTACTTTTATGTTTTCTTAAATGTTCACAAACTTAAATAATATAGCCAACTAGGCGGATCTTCCTAATTGCAATTATTGGCATATCAATTCTTTTGGAGTAAATCTTGGCTTGGATTTCAGTTCCATAGAAACCTGACCGTGTTTTTCTTTTGTCCTTTTTCTTTTCCTTTTTGATGATTTGGTTGGACAATTGGTTGTTAAAATTCCTTGATCAATAATTTTAGTATGCTAAGTAATTGTGAGTACTGATTATTAGCATACACTCCTCCTGATTGCAATTACTAATCCATTAGTTATTATATTATTTGGCATTTCTTCAGGTTCTGTCCACTCTATCAACTCAACAAATTTGAAGGTCTTGAATCTCTCTTCAAATGCACTAACAGGTTCACTGCCTTCTAATATTGGAAGCTGTACAACAGTAGATTTGAGCAAAAACAGGCTATCTGGTGACTTATCTGTGATACAAAATTGGGGAGATGCACTTGAGATTGTTGATTTGAGCTCAAATTCATTATCAGGAAACTGTCCAAATGCGACCTCTCCGTTTGAAAACCTGATATCTATCAAGCTTCAAAATAACTCCATCACAGGTTCTCTTCCTTCTGTGTTAGGAGTATGTCCAAGATTATCTACAGTTGATTTCAGTCTAAACAAACTCAATGGAACTATCCCGCCGAGCTATTTCACTTCATTATCATTGACAACCTTGAATCTATATGGAAATCAGTTGACAGGCCCCATTCCTATACAAAGCTCGCACTCTACTGAGTCACTCGTTCTACCTTCTTATCTTCATTTAGAGAGACTTGATTTATCTGATAATTTGTTGACTGGTCCATTGCCTCCAGAAATCGGTAAGATGCAAAAGCTTAAATTGTTTAATCTGCATAACAATGACTTGTCGGGGGAGCTACCAAGTGAAATAAGTAAGCTTGATGAATTGGAGTATGTTGACCTATCCAAAAATCACTTTACTGGTACAATTCCAGATATGCCTGAACTGGGTCTCAATGTATTCAATGTTTCGTACAATGATCTATCAGGCACCATTCCTGAAAGTTTAACTAAGTTTCCAACTTCCTCCTTTTATCCTGGAAATTCTTTACTTGTATTCCCAGGATCCACACCTTCAGGAAACACACCTGCACGAGAAAACAACGGTGGAGTTATTAACAACAGGAGTCAACACACACGTTCAAAGACTAGCATTCGGATTGCATATATTGTCGGTTCTATTGGGGCCATCTTATTAATTTTCTTTGTGTTCATGGCATTTTATCTGTATAAATCACAGAAAATTTATGGGAGAAACAGATATAGAGACCGTGGTATTAGTCGAGATGCTAAGCTTGGAAGAGTGGGGCCTCCAAAGGATAATCCTTTGCAAACTTCCATGAGTTTTTCTAATGACCACTTGCTAACTTCGGCTTCTAGATCAATGTTGGCTCAGAAAGAGTTATTAAGTGAAATTGTGGAACATGGTTTTTCTGATCGTAAAGAAGGTAATCCCGAACATGGTAAATTTGAGGCTGGACGTAAATCGTCCCCAGAGTCGATACGATCTTCTTCACCTCGTTCTATCGATCCACGAATTCTTGAGCAACCAGTTTTGCTGGATGTATACTCACCGGATAGGTTGGTTGGTGAACTTTTCTTCTTGGACAGCTCTTTATTATTCACAGCTGAGGAGTTGTCTCGGGCCCCAGCAGAAGTTCTTGGAAGAAGTAGTCACGGGACATCATATAAAGCAACATTGGGTAATGGTCATGCATTGATGGTGAAGTGGTTAAGGGTGGGTCTTGTGAAACCAAAAAAAGACTTTGTTAAGGAAGCTAAAAGAATTGGAACCATTAGACATCCAAATATCGTCCCATGGAGGGGCTATTATTGGGGTCCAAGGGAGCAGGAAAGGTTGATTGTATCTGACTATGTTTATGGAGAAAGTCTGGCCATTTATCTTTATGGTAAGTTGCTTTTTCTCTGCTCGGTAGTGCATCTTCCATTTATCGATATTTTCCTAGATTATTATACATTGCTTTTGCTGCTATTCTGCTCACATAACCATATGTTACCCCCCTTTGTTTGTTCTGCTTTAATCTTGGTTTTTTTAATAAAAAAAATTGGAACTATATTTAGCATGAACGGGTTGTAGTGTTTAACTCGAGGCTTTTTATCTCCATGGTGTACCATTGCAGATTCCAACCGATATGTCAGTTAGATTGGTTCGTTAATATTTCAATTTTATCAAATTAGCTGTTAAAGGGTTTCTGGTTGCCTGAAATAATTTACTGCTTATCTTGCTATTTAGTTCTGATGACGTGACATGGAATGGTTTCTCCCTGTAATTTATTACTGTGATCTGAAGTCTAGCAACAGTCCATTTGAACCAAATAAACTTTTATGTATGATTTCTTCATATACGGGACCAGGTCCTCCGTCCTTGTGTCTGTAGCATCCTTCATTGCTTTTGCTCTTTACCATTTTATGAAGTTTGGCCATTCGCGAGTAAATCATAAATTATGCAGGCCAAACGGTAATAATTAATTACGTAACTTGTTGCATACCTGCTATTAGATTTTCTCTTGCTAGGTGCGCTAGCAATGCCAATCAGTTTTTTTTAATAACAGAATCTTCACCCTCGGCAAATAATTTTAGAACAATTGATTTGGATTGGGAAAGACTTGGCTTTTGGGCCTGAACCTAATGTATCTGATTCAAATGAGATGGACACCTCTAATCTTTTGTAGAGCATTATTTCATTCTTCGTAGTCTATTTTGATGGGAAAATACTAATGGCGATGACTTTTTTTGTTGAGCGGCTATATAGGAGTAGTTTGATTGCATAGTTCTTGGGTGTGACCTGAAAGAGTATCGATGTGTCCTTTCTCTGTTGGGGTATCTAGATTGTACAGAATATGGGGATTTGGCTAGCACTCAAGTTCCTCCACAATTGATCATATTTGTCTTTGTAGAAATGATAGGACAATGATTTACGATTTGGGTTTGTGTTGCGATTGAAGGGGAAATTTTGTAAGGGGCAGCAATATGTGGGCTTTAAAGTAGGAGCACTGTCGTTATTGGTATGCTAGTGACGAGGGACAACAAGGTGAAATCTTAATATTCTTGTAGAGCTGGGCACTAAATTGTCTAGTGAACTCTACCGTGTCCCTAACCAATTTTTCACTCTTCTACAAAATGGAAGCTGAGTTTTCATGAATGCATTTGGTTTTATGGGTGATACTTTTATCAGTAATATGATTTTCCTCACATTTAATCTGTATGCTTCTTCAGAGTCCACACCAAGAAGGTATTCCAGGCTCTCGGTCAGCCAAAGGCTGAAAATTGCAATCGACGTGGCTCGATGTTTGCACCATCTGCACCAAGACAGAGCCATGCCTCACGGCAATCTAAAGCCAACGAATATTCTTCTAGCAGGCCCTGACCTCACACCTCTCTTAACCGACCACGGCCTTCACCGCCTGCTGACGCCAAATGGCACCGTCGAACAGTTACTGAATTTAGGAGCCCTTGGCTACAGAGCCCCTGAGTTAGCAGAAACAAGCAAGCCTCTGCCTTCATTCAAAGCCGACGTGTACTCATTTGGTGTGATTTTGATGGAGCTTTTAACCCGAAGAAGCGCTGGCGATATCATTTCGGGCCAATCGGGTGCGGTGGATCTCACTGATTGGGTCCAAATGTGTAGTAGAGAGGGAAGAGGACCTGATTGTTTTGATAGAGAGATTGCAGGGTTGGAGGAAGCTCCAATGGCTATGGATCAATTGCTTGCTGTTGCTCTCAAGTGTATTTTACCTGTAAATGAGAGGCCTAACATCAGAACAGTGGTTGATGATCTTTGCTCCATAATAATGTGAGATTGTTTGTTTGTTTTTTTCCTTTTGTGTTTTGTTGTACATGTAATTGGAAGTATGTTGTCCCAATTCTTTTTTAACTTGGGTTTGTTGTCCTTCTAAATGAAGGCAGTGTTTTTTTGTTTTGTTTTTGTTTGTTTTTTAGTGTAAAAAGATTGATCCATTGATTGATTCGATATATTTGAGTTTGTGGTTTGAGTTGAGAGGAAATATCTTTCTTTTCTTTTTGAAGTAAAGAGGAAATAACTTTCTAGAATCATGAAGATTTTATTTGAGTTTGCATCTCTTTGTTTCTGTTGCTAATTCAAATCTCTTGGGTTTCATCCATTCATCTTTCAGATTCTAAACGTTTTCTACAGCGGTTCTAAGTATATCAGCTGTAGCTTCGCAGCCTCATTTGCTTCTTCTCACTGTTCTTTCAAAATTTTGCATCCCACGGTTTTCATATTATCAATGAAGTGACAGGTTCTTTTTCTTTCTTATGTTTTTCCTTAGGAAATAGGCTGTACCCTGTGTAACCTGCTGCTGCAAGTGGGGTTTATACTCCAGACCTTTTGCTGCTTAACTGCAAAAAGGCTTACCATTAGGCTATTTTACTCATCTAGAGTTGACAGTTAAAGCATTTCGATGAATTGCTCGTACCATCATGCTTAATTAAGCGCAAAGAGGGTTTCCATTAGAAAAAGGATTATGCAGACCAAGATCACTTCAAATAAGTTTATTGTTAAGCATTTGGTTCCTATTCAAATTCTTTACAGTGGAAATATCTAGTAAGATTAAAAAGAAATTGAGACCCACCGAGTGCTAATGCAGCCTTTCGGAGGAGTTTTGGAACTTTTGATATTTTCTCGTCATTTATTTATCGTAATTAAAATAGATGATTCCGATGTAATTTAACTTCTTGCTATTATTAATATACTATTGAGGTGCTCAAGTGGGCAACTTTTCATAAAAATGATATCAAATCAATTTAATATTTAAATTGATTTACTAGTCCTTTCACAACTATGAAATAGACATATATTATTTGTCGTCATATAAAATCCAAGCGGATTCGTGGCGCAATGGAAGAGCGTATTCTTCTCCAGATCAGAAGGTTTCCGTGTTCTCGATTCACGTCGGTTTCAAAGTTTAAGTTTTGGCAAATGCAAACATAACAGGGTACCTAACTACAAAACATCCCTTTAGCCAACACATTAAATTTGCAAATGTAAACATAACAGGTTCCTAACTGCAAAACCACCCCCTTCCACCTACACATCATCACCGTACTCGTTGAAGATTAACCCTCGTCTGTTTTTCAATTCCATGGGGCGCTTTCCTTCATTTTCTTTCTAAAATCGAGATGAGATGAGATGAGATGAGACGAGTAATCAAACAGCAACAACTCATCTGCAGCAGCTACAATGCATCAAAACCCATCGCTAATCCTCTCTCTTCTCCACTTCCCTTCACCTCTCTTTTTCCCCAATTCCAAAACCACAATCTTTCCCTTTAAATATCCATCGAAAAGGCCCATCAGAATCGCAGCTTCCGCATCCCCCCCCTCTGCCGCCGGAAGGCCGAAGAGGACGGCGCCGCCTCCCGGCGCCGGCGGATCATCGGAGCCAGAGGAGCTCGTGCGATTGATACTGAGGATGTCCGGTGAAAAGAAGCAGCCGCTGGTCGCGACGCTTGGGAAGTACGTTAGGGTTGTGAGGACTGAGCATTGCTTTCTTCTCTTTGAAGAGTTGGGGAAGCGAGATAATTGGCTTCAGTGCTTGGAGGTTTGTTTTGCTTTTTTATCAAACTTTATTTGGTTATTATTTGGGGATTGTTGGGAATTTGATGGATTTGAGATGAAAGATTGGATTTTTGATGGCGGGGTTTTGGGATGGGGGAATTTTGAGGAGAATAGGGGTTTATGGGTTGTTTTGAATGGATGGTTACTTATGTTGAAATTTGAGGTTTTTGAGGACTTAGAAATAGAAATGCACTAAAGCTGCATCCCCTCTACCTCCACTTAAAAATAAACTCCAGTTACGTTAACTCCAAATCCAAACAGGTCCTGAAATGAGAATGGTAGAAATTCTTCTTTATGAAGAGGAAATTAGCTATAAAGTAAGTTTCATTAATCTAGAGTATCTAAAATCTGTAACAAGGGACTTGATTAGAGCTACCTGAGGATTTGCGATTTCAAATCTTATATTTGGAGTTGCTATGTAGCCAAGTTAAAACTGCCACTATTGATAGATCTGAGGATTAACATGGAGCTGCCGCCTTTGTCAAAAGGTTAAAGAACTAATCTTTCATGTAACTTTTGAATCTTTTGCTTAGGAATATCAGAATATGGATAAAATCGTTAATAACTTTTGCCAATTAAATACTTCGTTGAGTTTATGAAATTAGAAACGATACAAATACAAATAATATAGGCGTGCATGGAGCGTGTCCGGGGAAAAAATTCATCCCTAAAAAGACTGGATTAATGAGTTAGAAGAATCTCCTGTCATCAGCAGCAAGGCAGTTTATCATGCCCATAGCAATGTTGTAAAGTTTAGAAATGGATGATTGTATCAAACGTATGTAGTATTCGGATGGGTTATTTTTTAGGATGAAGGGACTATGGTTGTGTTTAATGGATGATCCTCTCTCTCTCTCTCTCTTCCGTTGTTAACACGTGGGGGTAAGGCAACAATGAAGACTTGCTGACTTTCAAGAGCCTGGGAGTGAAGACTTGCTTACTCGTGCTAGGTAAGGGCTAAAACACGAGTTGACGAGTGAACTGGGTGGACCATACCTGATGGTTTGAGTTAGACCTCATTACGCCTCGGATCTGATAATGCGAGTTGTCAAGTGTTGTCAGAAAGTGAGGAAATCCCGCTTCAACAGTCCAGTGTCTTTTCAGTAGCAAGGGACCGAGATTTTTGATCTTAGCCACCTACAACATCTATAGATTGGCAGTATAAGAAGGATAGGAGTGTGATCACGAAGCAATTACTTCAACCTCGGAGTCAATCATCTCGGTAACAGATATGGTTGTTGAGTCAATCAGGTGTGACTTTTGGAAACCCGAAAGAGAGACCTGCTTGTTTAAAACCTAGTTTAAGAGGGGCTTTATTGAGTACTCGAAGAAGACATGCAGTGAAGTTGAGATGCGAGTAATAAATTCTGTTCTATAGGAAGAGGACATTTGCTATCAAGTATACTTATGCTTATGCTTATGCTAACATCTTTTGACATAATAAAAGAGAACCGATATCATGTTAGTTGCTATCAGGTTGTTCGTGTTCCATTAAATTAGTGGGTCTAAAATCTGTCAAAATTGACTTGATTAAACCTGTTATATTAGACCGATTGTTGCATTTGTAATTCTTAGAAACTTCTTTGTTGACTCTCTAAGTAGCCCGTTAGAATAACTGCAACCATTGGTTGATTCGAGGATGAACAAGGAGTTGTGTATGTAGAAAGGTTAAATGATAATTTTTAACGTAATGTTCTTAGGAATATGTATACGTAGCCAATAACACATTTCATTGAATGAATGAAATGAGAAAAGTTACAAAATTCAAAATACAAGAGTGTGCATGTTGATTGTTGGATCGTGTCATCTACAACAAGACATTATAGTATGCCGTAGAAGTTCTCTTCCCCTTCAAAGCACTTGTCAAAAATTCCAGTATTATATTTATTTTATTTGGAACTACAAAAGAAGAAGACCTTTTTTATATTAAACCTTCTGAGATTTCTTTTTAACCCAGACAACTCCCATATAATGACATGACAAATATGTCCCAGTCATCACTAATCTTCTTGTTGAATATTTTACAATCAATTTAGACACACCAACAATCAGTTCTTGAAGCGAAATGTTATGTGATTACTATCTAGAGGTTCTGATCATTTTTGGATCTTTCTGTAAACCAAAGCCTCTGATACATCTGACTCCTCTTTGCCTGTAGGTATTCAGATGGATGCAAAAGCAAAGATGGTACATCGCAGATAACGGCATATACTCAAAATTAATCTCAGTAATGGGCAAAAAAGGCCAAACAAGAATGGCCATGTGGCTCTTCTCGGAGATGAGGAGCAGCGGTTGCAGACCTGATACTTCTGTTTACAACGCTTTAATAACTGCACACCTTCACTCTCACGACAAAGCCAAGGCTCTAGCAAAAGCCAATGGATATTTTCAAAAAATGAAAGGCATCGAAAGATGCCAACCCAACATCGTTACCTACAATATTCTCTTAAGAGCATACGCCCAAGCTAATGATACAGAAAAAGTCGAAGAATTATTCAAAGATCTTGAATCGAGTATTATTTCTCCCGATATTTATACATATAATGGGGTTATGGATGCTTATGGGAAAAATGGCATGATTAAGGAGATGGAGTCTGTGCTTTGGAAAATGAAGAGCAATCAGATAAAGCCAGATGTTATCACATATAATTTACTCATCGATTCGTATGGGAGAAAGCAATCTTTTGATATGATGGAACAAGTGTTTAAAAGCTTGTTGCGATCAAAACAGAGGCCAACAATGCCTACTTTCAATTCAATGATATTAAATTATGGGAAAGCTAGGCTTCGGGAGAAAGCAGAAGCTGTCTTTAGAAAAATGAACGAACTTGGATGCAAACCAAGCATTGTGACTTACGAGAGCTTAATTACTACATATGGATTGTGTGATTGTGTTTCGAGAGCTCGAGAGATATTTGATGAGGTTGTGGGGACTAGAAAGGAAGTGCCGGTTTCAACACTTAATGCGATGCTTGATGCTTATTGCATCAATGGCCTACAAATTGAAGCTGATCGGCTTCTTGATGTTGCGAGTGAAAAGGGTTTAGTAATGAATGCTTCCACATATAAGTTGCTGTACAAGGCTTACACCAAGGCTAATGACAATC
Source organism: Agapanthus africanus (assembly GCA_030015575.1). Taxonomy (NCBI): domain Eukaryota; kingdom Viridiplantae; phylum Streptophyta; class Magnoliopsida; order Asparagales; family Amaryllidaceae; genus Agapanthus; species Agapanthus africanus. The sequence continues at coordinate 865,257,242 of CM057339.1, forward strand.
AGCTTCTTGACAAGTTATTGAAGAGAATGGACCAAGAGGGTATTGTTCCAAACAAATTTTTTTTTCTGGAGGCTTTAGAAGCCTTTAGCTCTTCGCGTACCATTTCTGAGTCGAACAAAGAGAGAAATAGTTCGAGTTCTACAAGAACTCTTGCCAAGACATAGCAACAAGTACTGTATGTATCCTGAGATTGGTAAATAAATTGTTGTCGCATTTTTGTTTTTGAGTCCTGAATCTCCGTCTCCAATTTTTGTTTCGTGCTAGATTTCGTATGTATGAAAGCATTTGTTATCTAATTTCTTTTCAAAAAAAATGTTATTGCTGTATCTGTTTAATGTTATAATGTCGGTTTAGTTGAAAAAATTACATTAATTCTGTCAATTTTTTGAAATCGTCTCCCTGTATGATTAATGTTATGATATGAAAAATTACATTAATTCTGCACTTAAATTGCCTTTAATTATTGCATGGAGATATTTGTACTCTCTGTTCACAATTATACTTGTCATTATGTTTTTCACCATATTTTCAGTAACCAACGATACATGAGTCTATTTTTGTTTAAACTATCTAGCCTGATGAACCACGACGATCTCTGCAGTCATCATGGCGAGAGAAGAAAAGCATGTGAAATCTCTCCCAAATACATTACCCACATTGTTTATCATACACGACTGCTCCGGCATCGGGAGATCATACATGGCTCTCCAATGCAGCTGTGATCGTGCACTCACTTTCTGCTGAATCCACTCTCAGGAGCCAAAATTGAGTAGTGCCTATACTTGGTGACACAGGTGGCCCTTTCACATTCTCTGTGGAATCAAGCCCTCCCAACCTCATTGTTTTCATCGACTCGCTTGTACAAAAATTTCGATAAAGTCAGCACAGTCAGACTGATACAGACTGGAAGGCGTTACCAATCAGTGTGGACGCACACATTGTATCTGTTGCTTTGATCGGAGATAAAGTTCTGTTATGATACAAGAGTCACATCGATTGTTTTTAATTTGTCTCAAAATAGCTAGCTGGAGCATTTATTCACATGTTAAGAAAATTTTATACCTTCCGTGTGTTCTCGAGTATCAAGGGGTGGTGATGATGGTCGATTGCCTTCGACCGGTTTTTAGCTACTTCAACTTTTCAAGTTTGGATCAAGGACTGAATGATCGGGTCGATCTAGACGAGCATGACTTAGTGTATGCTACCTGGTTTCTGCAATTTCCCAACATGTCTATGAGGAGGGGAGAAGCGAAGAGAGTGTGCACATTGAAACCGAATGAATATGGAGATCCAGGCCTTCCGGATAATGAGACAGCGAAAAAGTTTGGATTAATCCCCTCAGAGGTAACGAGGATAACGAGTTTAACATCTACATCCATGACTTAGCTGATTGTGATGGTGGTGATCGAAAATATCTGGTACTTTTCTCCGAAGAGAGCGAGAGTAAGAACTTACTTCCTACTGCTTTCTGCGCGAAGGATGCCCACTGGTGACAGATATTCTTCCATGCCAATAAACCGTAAATTCATCAAAAAACAACACTACAAACCACATTAAAGTTGAGGGAAGCTTTGGATAAAGATTTCTTGAAATACTTAATTATCGAAGAAAGGAAAAAACGACAAATCAAATTGATTGAATATTGCTTCTTCTGATACATCAAGTATTGCTTAAACCTTGAGAATCTCATCTCACATTGCAAACTCAATATTGTTATATATTTGACAACATTATCGCAACTGCAAATGGCTCAAATTGAACATTACACAATATATCTAAAATATAGTAAGTATCTAAATTACCATACACCCAGCTGAATATTTACAACATTCGCCCTCCCATCATCGCAGGGACGCCTTCAAGAATATTAATGTCCTGCTTATTACTATACATTTAGCGCATCCAAGAGAAAGGGAGGGGAAAATTAGGTAAAATGATTAAGATGATTTGAAGTGCTGAGCTAGGCTGGTTCCCGAGGCCGTGCAGACCAGATGGAGCTGAGTGCACGAAGGCGCTGAAGATAGTCTCCCAATACAAGTAAGGCGTGTGCAGCTTGGCGCGTTGTTAGAATCCGGTACATTTGTTGAAGCGCCTGCTGCCGCAGATGGTCCGCCTGAAAATTATATGGTAATTTTGGTAAAATATTTTTTTAGATTCATTATTCAAGCCTGGAAATTTCCCACTGCTTAGATTTTGTGGAAGTGCAGGGTATGACCAAAAAATTAAGATTCACACGTGGTTTATAGTTACAAAAAGACTTCTCAGGTTAGATGTTATGAAGAATAGAGAGGTAAACTGCTGGTCATGTATTTTGTGCACTTAGACTCGGAAACATTGAAAACACACACACACACACACACACACACACACACACACACATATATATATATATATATATATATATATATATATATAATTTGTTCTTTTATGAAATCAATATGGGTGAATACATAGCATCTATGGAAAATTAAAGGAATGCTGGCACCAATGTTCTAGTTATGGACGAAGTAGAAGGGTGGTCAAAAAGAATATTAGAATTGCTAGCGATATCTTTGTCATGGCATTCTATTGCATCTACAACGAAAGAAATAACAGTCTTTCACAATAAAAAATTCTGTTTCTTTGGCTGTACTTCATAAGATTATGGACTCATGGTCTACTGCTTTGAAGAGGAAAGGGACACACTCAACGTGAAGCACTGAACCCTTCCGCGGAGTAAATGACACTAAAATACCCTTGACTATCACGTTTTCCACTATTCCACTACAATACCTTAAAGTTTTCACATCAGCAAATTACCTTGAACTATGGTTTTCAAGAGATTATTTTTCACTGTATACCCTCAAAAGCAGCATTTAAAGTATTTTACTGTACTAAACAAGTAAAAAAAACTTTTAAGATATTTTAGTGCAACCACGATATTTGAGGGTATTTTACTGTAATTTACCCTGTTTTGATGGATTTTTGGTCTAGTGCTTTGAAAAGGAAAAGGACTCATCCAATGTGATATATTGAACCTTTCTACTGACAGATGAAGAATGATGTTGCTTTTTAAGCTGATATAAAACCATTATTTTGTTTTGTTTATTTGAGGGGTGAAATCTATAGAAGATACTTATTGTTTATCTCTTTATTGTTAAGGATTTTTGTGTTAGGTGGTGGCAAAAAATACGCCCTCCACCATTTTATTCGACAATCGGCACCTTCCAACTTAATATTCATCCTCTAATTTGTCGATACACCAAATTTCATATAATTACAACACCATTTCACCGTTGATTTAGTGGGTGTAAAATCAACGGTTTACCGACAATAGAACTTTTTACATTGTGAAATCAAATGGTGAAATAGTGTTGTAATCATATGAAACTTGGTGTATCAACAAATTAGAGAATGGATATCAAGTTGGAAGGTGCCGATCGTCGAATAAAATGGTGGAGGGTGTACTTTTTGCCGCCACCTAACGCAAAAAGCCTCCCCGGGCCTCTTTCCTCCATTATTCTCATATATAGAGAGAATTTCAATAAATTAATATGTATATTAAAAAGATTTTGTCTTTCACCTTTTGTTTTTTTTAGAATGAGGAGAGCATAATTATATGTATCAAGCTTTGGGATGATATATGTGGAATGGATTTGCCAAACAAAGTGCAAGTGGTGGCTGTGATATAATCAAAGGCATTCATATGGCTTATGACTTGTAGGCTTGACCAATGGGCCCTTCACTTGGCCCACTACTTGTGATCAAGCCTCCAAAGGCTATGAAATTAATCAAATTATCTTGCAACCAACAAGCAGTTAGTTGCCGCCATTATTCCAATGGATGGATGAAGTTGTTGTTTTTCGAAGGTTTGAAAAAATTCAAACAATTTGATTATCCTGGCTTTTACCCGTAACCTTTCATTAGTGAAGGGTTTCATATAAACCCCATCAACTCTTATAAGTACATACTTATCTCATTGTTTATGATATAATAGTAACTTCTCATTCTCTTCTCTTGCTTTAATTTCGGTACTCATAAAGATCAAGTTATTCGGGACAATTTCCTGTCGGTGCAACGCGGGAGATTGTAAACAAAAGGTTAGTTTGTTATATCCTGAAAGCAAATCACATCAATCTCCGTAGCATTATAGGGGAGCAAATATTGCTTTAAAGATAGAGTCAAACGTGACTCAACCCAATCTTTTGTGTTTGTGTTTTTTCTTGCCATTGATTTAAACCCCAATTTTGTAACAACATTTATGTTGTAATTTGTGACTTTTCTCATATCATAATTTCAATGAAGTGTTTTACTAGGCTAGGTCTTATTCCTTATCCATTCTTAGAAAAAATGGGTAGAAGACAACAATGTGACCCGAGGGGGAGTTTGTAATATAATTACGTTAGAGGACACGGGGTTAGCTATGAATCATCACTCCATTAAAGTTTTGACAAAATTTTGTGATATTTTGTCAGTCTATTTAGTGCTAAATAAGTACTCAAGGAAAGGGCCATAATCACAAATTACTAGATAGCATCCTCCAATTTCACCTAGACTAAAGGCAAGTGTACAGGAAAGATAATATTGTTATTACAAAGTCGGGATATGAGATAACAGAGAGAATATAGCAGGGCAAAGGATGAAGGAAGGAAGGGTCATGAAACATAAATTCGATTCCATGGCTCATTTTCTGATACAAGACCTATCTTTCATATAATCCGTCAACATACTCCATAAACTCAGAGACTATCTTATACACTGTAGCAGCATTTTAGTGAATGACGGTGATATAGAGACAACCAAGAGATTGGTGAAAAGGATATGGAAGAAAACCTGATTGACAAAGTTTTCAAGCGCATTCAACTTCCCCATTGCTCGAGTCATCTGACCCATATAATCGGCAACTCCTGAAGCGTCCAAAAGATCTGATGCCATTGTCTCTCCAAGGGTTTGCTGGAGCTTAGCAAATCCCTGGGAAAGAGCATCTTCAGCTTGTTGAGATGACTGCTGAAGGCTATACACATCCATTAGTTGTTGCTCTGTCATAGGGTGCAGTTGCGGAGAAAGAATCTGTAAAATCACATGAGAAACAGGTAAGCGAGTTTTGCTCAGAATTCAGGCGGCCTCCTATAAATTTGTATACATTTCTTCTCGGCATATCGAGGAATATAATGAAAAGAAAAAAAAGGATGATGCCATGCTTTTTTGATCAAAAAATAGAATCATCGTTCATTTATATAGATATCATCTCGGATTCCAAGGGAAGCAAAACTCAAGTACAAATGGTCTCACAATGAGCAGTTTCAGCATCGCTATATCTACATTTCTCTGCCATGTAGACTGAGAATCATGTGCGTAAACCAATGAGCAGAATTTAAGCAGAATCTAATCAATCTAGTATTGGGAACTTTTCATTTCTAAGCTTAATATGCACAGGAAATATGTTGCGTATTTTCGTCAGTAGCCATTAGAGATGTCTGCAGCTGCTAATATTTTTTTTTTCTATGGCAGATGCTCCGCTGTGTAACTCCTCACAGTAGTATTTACACTCAGATTCATCGTTCATGGGTCCGTCGTAGGCTAATAAGGAATCTATGCTTTAAAACAATCCTATACATAACTCTTCAGTGAATAAGAGATTGGCAGGCACAGTTGGATATAATGAAAACGAAGGCAATCATGCAAAATGCATAGTAAATATTGGATCATACATCATTAGAAAAACCAGGGAGGACAACCTACCGTTTGTTTAGAAACAAGGAGGAACATCCTTTTCTGTTCAACCAATCCACATCACTACTTGCTCAAAATTTAAATATAGAACTAACCTCTTTATTATATTCTTATTTTATAAATAAGCCCTTCAAAACTTTTTTAAAAATAGCATTGAAATTTTATAGGATTAAAAGTTGTTTCATTGATACAAAATCAATTTCAAATTTGTCATCACATACATAGCACATGCCAAGAAACCTAAACATAATGGCAACCATGAACCTAATGCGCTACAGGCTTGATGTGTACTGAAATCAAAGCTAAATCACCTTTAGAAGTTCTGAAGGTCGAAACCCACCGATCCACAGAAAAAAACGTTCTGCGGATGATTTCCACATGCCAGACATAAGATAAAACACGTCAGATGTCGCCACAATTGCTTTTATTTGGAAAAGGTGATCGTAGTGTCTCATTCCACTTTCTACAAGCATCCGAAGTTCTATATCAGATACTCTTGCTTGCAAAGCAGCCCTGAGTTCACTAACTTGCTTATTTTGTTCTTCGACCCAATGTCCATACTCCGTCTCAAAAGCAGCAACCCCTGCAATGCCCCAAAAAGTGTTTGTTTAATAACGCAAGGTTGAAATTGCATCACTAAAATTAGGATTCTTAGCTGTTTACATAAAGAAGATGGAAAATAAAATTGATTCAAATGGTTGCATTGGATATCCAAGAACAATGAAGAATTGAGCCACACGTTATAAATTTTCTTAGCAGCTAAAATACTAGCTCGCCCTAGATTTCATAAACGTAAGTATCTTGTGTGCGAAAGAGGCATGGCAATTATATGTTGTGAGCCTATGTGAGGATAAAGTCTGAGCAATGCCATATTACAATTTTTTGCAATTATCCAGGGAAAAAGAGAAGAAACGTCAATAAGCGTGTGCATGTGTAACTGAGAGATGCTTAGGTCAGGTTCCCATAGGTTATGATCATATTCATCTCTCAAAATGCAATCTTTCAAGAAGATAAAGTACAACATGCTCAAAATGAGCACATATACAGAGTAAACATGCTTAACAATTAAGTGCAATGGTCTTCAAGAATATGTCTTCTAATAGAACAGAAATTGAGATCTTGAGAGACCATCTCGTCACAAAGTAAGGAGGTCAGAAATAGGAAAATGACGAAAGGACACACATTCGAAAATGTATTAGTTCTAAAAGTTCAGGCTAAAATGTGCCTCCAATGTCTAAGCAATGCCGCACAAGCCTAAACAGCAGAAAGAACTAAAAGAACAGATCGATTAACTAAAAAGTATACCTGAATTAACAGCCCCTGAAAACCCCATACTAGAATCTCCTGAATACTCATTTATGTATAAACCCTGCAACTCAACTTTCATCTTATTAGCTGAAAATTTTGTTAAGAAAAGAAGGGGAAAAAGAAAGATTGAATTAAAATTGGTGCCTGTTGTCTAGACCGCTCAAGCTCTTGCTCAATCTGGGCCAGCTTAATACGTTTTGATTCTAACTGTTGAATGTAAGCCTATAGGGGAAAAGAGATGAGGATCTGATATTTTGATGCTTATTTAACAATTAACATGCACATGATGATGTGTTTGAATGCAATGTTTCTATAAAACTACCTTCTTTCGTAGACGGCTTTTGCGGGCAGCCTCTCGATTTTGTGCAAGACGTCTTAATACCTGCACAAGAATATCATATTTTTAATCAACAGAATTGAGAATGAAATACCTGCTTATTCCAAACATAAGTACACCAATATCAAGAGATCATATTAAAGGTTTCACAAAGTATTATTAGAAAGCACTAAGGTTCTGATAGTATAATAAGTTTTAGATGATACATGGTTTGCGATAGAGATGGAAAAAAAACTAAATTTCTGATGATTGTGGTCTGCTAACCTTTTCTGAAGGTTTGGTTGCCTCTTGCTCATATGGCTTTGATGGGCCTAACATTTCCTGCAGAGCATCTTCAAACTGCAAAAGCATTATCCAGTGCACATATCTTCACTAAATAGGAAGAATATATCTGCAACATATTGTAATGTTACAATTGTAGGACAAAAATAACTCACCCTATTGTCCATTTTGGCATCTGCCTCGACAACTGTGGATGAATCGGTATTTTGACTGCTCTCTGCTTTGAAGGTGTCATCCCACATGCAAATTTGATGGCTTGTATCATAAATTGCCATGCCTCTACATGTGTCAAATTGAGCCTGTGATATCATTTGGACTCAAAGAAGAAGGACAAATTGATGTCCTGCAATACAAAAGATATAAAGCTAATATAAATACAAAAATTTAGTAACCGTAGGATCATCTGCTTATTTTATTTGTAAGTAGATTATACAAACATCATAGAATTAGGTTCAAATTATAAAATTTTAAAAAGTAAAACTTTCTTCGACACAAATCAATCTTTTAACTAGAAACTCGATACAAGTCAAACTTTATAAGAAACCTAACCAACTGGTTGTTTGTAGACATATATACTCAGGTAGATACCTAACATATCACCTAATCACAGCAATTTCTAATTCATAAGTCATCCCTAAGATCGAATAAATCGAACATACTCCAAAATCCAAAGCTATCTCTGATTCATCCCTTAAAAAAACTATCCCATTAAAAAATAAAAATTCCAACATCAAAAAGATAAATTCCAGATGTTTTAAACCTATACCTAAATTGGCTGAAACAAGAAGCAGCAGCAGCAGCAGCAGCAGCAGAGAACTCAAAGTTTGGGGCTTTGTAATAACAGCAAGATGCCAAATTTAATAAACCTTGGCATAAATTTCGAAACCCTAATCCTGTAATTGTAGTAAAAGCCCTAGCTTCCAAGGGAAATTGGTCACCATTTTCGACTCTCAAAGAAGAGGAGGAGGTTTTTAAAGAGAGGAGAAGAAAGAGAGAGATGGTGATGAGTAAAAGTGGAAATAATGGAAACTGGCTCCTTTTTTTCTCTACTGTTTGTAAATTGTTTAAAAATTTTCTTTGCTTTCTCTCCCCACCTTTTGTTAGTTTTTCTTTTTTAACAAAAATGAAGCCTATAAGGCGGGAAGCCTCTCTCCAAGCACTAAATAAAAGATCCCATGTTGGAGACCGCGTCTCCCTCCACAAAATCCTATTGCCACCAATGGGCTATGCACCCTTGCCCTTTTGTTAATTGTTTTGATAGTGATTTTAACAGGCATGGATGTTATATGATGGAGAAGAATCGTCGAAGAGGAATCACGGAGATCCTATATGAATGGAATCATCTAGTGTTAAAAAGTGTGCCAAAACATTTGAAGAGGACGGTTTGTGGTGTTCGGAGGTATTTGATGTAATTCGGCTTTTCCTTTATGTTTTTTCCTCTTATTTTTTCTTCTCTTTGTACCAGTTTCTTTAAATTTTTCATTAGTAATTACTTTTATGCGATATATATAACTTAATTAAGGTCAACTTAGGTTAAATTTACTTCTACCGTTTGAACCAAAGCATCGAAGTTATGCTTATAATGCATTGAGTTTTGATTTATTATTGCAACTTCACCCATATATATACCCCATCAATAATATGGATCACTTTTTTCTCCCTTTGTTTTGCAAATGATTGGTTGAGTTGTTGATTTTGACAATCTATTCTAATAACTTCCACCATGTTCATAAATTCATATAGTACAATTTAGCCTTTTATATGATAATTAAGAGGAAGAATAGCCATGATTTTGGGAAGGGAAGAAGAAAAGGAGAAAAATGGAAATATTGGAGATGAGGACACAACCTTCCCAAGATGCACTTAATTATTACCAAACTTAAATCCAATTTTATATAAATTATTATAAGAGCAAGTTGCATACCAAACGTAAGCTCATATACTAGCTACATTAAACAAACTTATCTCTTAAAAGGGCCTCACTATAGTGCATTTGGCAATATATATAAACAAAAAGATCATTCACAAGGGCTTACATCATTCAAACAATCACGTACGATACTAATATGATGATGTTAAAGGTGCTTAATAGTTGTTTTGACAAAATCCCATAGGCAAATTAAGCCATTGCATGCATGGTTTCTAGTTTGCTTTGTTTTGGAATATATCATGCAAGGGGGATTGATGTTGGAGAGCATACATATATATTAATTTGTAATCTAGCTATCGTGCTTGAGATTATGGGAGGAATAATTTATTATATCTTGTAAAAAGGAGTTCTTGGGGTTAAAAGATGGCCACCCTTAGTGCTAATATAAAAATGAAACTCAATGAATGGAGTTTTTGAACTGTGATATGGAACTGGACCCATTTTTTTGCAGTGTTTTGAATAGGGGAAAAAAAAAAGAAAAAAAGAGAGAGTGTAAGTCATTAAATAAATTACATATTGCAGGTTATAAATTACAAAGCGAGCCAATTTAATTGAGAGGCCTTGCGTCATGGAATTTAAGTCTTACTTTAGATTCCTTAAGCTAGCTGTATATGATTCTTAGAACAAATTAATTTCCGTGTTGGACTTGAATTCTATTACACGATCTTGAGAGTCTTTTTGCTTTCAACATGTGAAAGCAGTCATATTCTTAATTCAATTCTTTCTTTGTGGCAATGACATCACTTTTCTCTGGATGTGCTCTCCCTTTCATTATTATTAGATAATTAAAACATAGGATGCCATTATGAGTTAAGTTGGGACCTTGTGGATTTATCTATTCGTATAATGATTATAAGACTTTGAAAAATAAAAAATAAAAACCTAGATCATGTCATCGATTGATAGCATACGGTCCTTCTCAAAACGACAATATAAACCATGAGAGAAATATATGACAGGGTATAAAATTATCGATTGTTCTTCAGGTGCATCGTACATGCAAAATACTAGTACATTATAGCTTTGGGCTGTATATACCTATCAAATATGATAAAATGAGAAGCAGAGATATAATCCTCATATCGAGATGGTCGAATCCGACCGTGGAATTGGTATTCAGCTCAATCCATCTCATTTTACATGTCAAAAGATGTATGCATGCAAGAATCGAATGGTTAAGGGACTTTCAAGGCATGCATCGAATATATGCAAATGTATGTAAAATTCATGATGCTATGAAGCCCATCTATTTTCCGATCGGTCCATATTTTGGAAGTCTTCAAATCATCTAAATTTTTGAACGTGTGCATCTATTGACATATATATAGTCGTGAAGCCGATAGATCATTTGATGGATCCATTTCCGGTTTTATCCATTTCCGGTCAATGAATCAAATAGCATGGACGAAATAATAGCACCCCTCCTGAATCCATGCCATTTCACAATTAGGATCTTAAAGTCTCTGGATCCATACATCTTCAGTTCCACCAGCTATCCAAATTAATTACTTTCAAAAGCTTCTTATCAATAGTCTTCATGGCTTTATATCCCCTAGTAAATAAATAATTATTTCTGGGCTTCTATAAAAACCAAAAATGTCAATAAAGATTAGAATCCCATTAATCAAAAAAATATTAGTATCTCATTGATCATGGGTTTAATATTCTGAATTTCCAGGCTTGTTTGAAAACAAACACATCATCGCTTCGTTCCGAACTTTTTATATCTGATCTTCAACTTTAAGAAACCGCGGTTTCAAAAACTATAATTGTGTCGCCAAACAAGACCACACAACAACAACAACTGAGCCTTTTATCCCAAGCATATGGGGTAGGCTACATGAACCAACATGAGAATCACGCCGGGTCCAGCACATGAATCCTCTGTCTCCACTCACTTCTATCGAACAATATACTTTCATTGAGTCCTTTGGCAACCATATCGTTTCGTATCACCTCCATCCATATTTTCTTCGGTCTCCCTTTTGCCCTTTTGCCATTGCCCATATCGAGAGTATCTATTCGTCGAACCGGTGCTTCCATAGGTCTGCGTCGCACATGACCAAACCATCTTAGCCGGTTTTTCCGCATCTTCTCCTCCACGGGTGCTACACCAACTTTTGCACGAATATCCTCATTTCGCACCTTATCTTTTCTAGTGTTACCGTACATCCAACGAAGTATGCGCATCTCCGCTACGTGCATCTTCTGTGTATGATGCTTCTTAGGAGCTCAGCATTCTGTACCATATAATAAAGCAGGCCGAATAGCGCTCCGATAAAACTTCCCTTTCAATTTTAACGGAAAGTTACGATCACACAAAATCCCTGTTGCACTCCTCCATTTCAACCAACCAGCTTGGATCCTTTGATTAACATCACTATCGATCTCCCTATTCCTTTGGATGATGGAACCAAGATATCTAAACTGGTCGCTCGGTGATATCTCTTGCCCTTCCAATGTTATACCAATATGGTTTTGATTTCTCTGGCTATTAAATTTGCAGTGCATATATGCTGTCTTGGACCTGCTCAATCTGAATCACCGAGATTCCAATGTTTGCCTCCATAATTCCAATTTGGCATTTACCCCTGCTTTCGTCTCATTTACTAGAACAATATCATCAGCGAATAGCATACACCAAGGGATCTCATCTTGGATAGTTTTAGTAAGCTCATCCATCACGATGGTAAACAGGAATGGACTTAATGCAGATCCTTGATGTAAACCAATAGTAATCGGAAAATCACTTGTTAAGCCGCCGCAAGTTCTGACATTTGCCACTACTCCGTCGTACATATCCTTGATTATGTCAATATACTTGACGGGGACCCCCTTCTTCATCATTGTCCCCCATAATACCTCTCTAGGTACCTTGTCGTACGCTTTTTCTAAATCAATAAATATCATATGCAAATCTCTTCTCCTCTCTCGAAAGCGCTCGACAAGTTGACGAAGCAAATGAATCGCCTCTGTCGTCGATCGTCCAGGTATGAACCCAAATTGGTTCTCTATTATCTTAATATCCTTCCTTATCCTGTGTTCAATCACTCTCTCCCAAAGTTTCATGGTGTGACACATCAGTTTTATTCCACGGTAGTTTGAGCAACTTTGAATGTCATCATTATTCTTGTAGATAGGTACAAGGATACTTTTCCTCCATTCATTTGGCATCTTTTTTGTCTGCCAAATCTTATTAAACAGATCTGTCAGCCATTTAACGCCTATTTCTCCTAAGCATCTCCAAATCTCGATAGGAATCCCGTCAGGACCAACCGCTTTTCTTAAACCCATTCTGTTCAAAGCTTCTTTAACCTCATGAAGTCTTATTTTACGGATGAAATCACGATTTATATCTTGAGATTGAATGACAGGTCCATCCAAATTCTTAGTAAAGCTCTCATTGAACAATTTGTCAAAATAATCTCTCCATCTTTCCTTGATATCCTCATCTCGAACTAAAACCTTCTGATTTTCATTTTTGACACACTTGACCGCACATAAGTCTCTAGTCTTCCTTTCCCGCATTCGAGCAATCCGGTATATATCATTTGCAGCCTCTTTAGTGTCTAATTTCTCGTACACTTTCTTGTAGACCTTAGATTTAGCTTCCCGAACAGCTTTCTTAACTTCCTTTTTAGCCATTTTGTACTTCTCAAATCTCTCCACATCTCTACTTTTCTTCAAATTTTTATAAAAATCCCTTTTAATTTTAATAGCAGCCTTTACATCTTCATTCCACCATGATATGTCCTTAGATGGTGGAGCACCACCTCTCGACTCACCAAGTAGATCTCTAGCTACTTTCTTGATACAACTAGCCATTTTGTTCCATGTTTTGTCTAGATCATCTTCCGCCTGCCAATCCGCTTCTTGTACTACACGATCTATAAAAGCCTTTTGGTTACCTTCTTTCAATCGCCACCATTTAATTTTAGGCTCTACCTTACGTCTAATCTTCCTAGGTTCTCTTCTAAATCGAAAATCTAGAACTAAAAGTCTATGTTGAGTGGTTACACTCTCACCTGGCACTACCTTACAGTCGATACAACAACCTCTATCTATTCTTCTCGTCAGAAAAAAGTCTATTTGACTAGCACTTGATCCGCTCCTAAAAATGATAAGGTGGGACTCTCTTTTCCTAAACCAGGTGTTTGCTAAGATCAAGTCATAAGATAAAGCTAAATCTAGAATCGAGTCACCTACTTCATTCCTTTGTCCGAAACCAAAACCTCCATGGATAGTATCAAACCCACTACGACTAGTACCTACATGTCTATTAAGATCACCACCAATAAATAACTTCTCTCCACTAGGTATACTTTGCACCACCTCGTCTAAATCCTCCCAGAATAGACGCTTACTAGCGTCATCAAGACCTATCTGTGGTGCATAAGCACTAATAACATTAAGGATCTCTCCACCTAGAATAAGCTTAACCAGTAAAATTCTATCACCTTTTCTCCTAATCTCAACTACATCCTCAAGCAACCGTCTATCTATGATTATGCCTACCCCATTACGATTTTTATCTCTACCCGTATACCAAAGCTTATAACCCCAAGGCTCTATGACTCTACTCTTTTCACCTACCCACTTAGTTTCTTGCAAACACATAATACCAACTCTTCTCCTAATCATCACCTCCACTAATTCTATTAGTCTACCCGTAAGGGAATCTATGTTCCAGGAAGTTAGACGGATCCTATGAAACCCTTGCTTATTTGTCACTACACCCAGGGTCCGATGTAGCGCGCCGTCTCTGGACGACGACCCTTGCTTATTTGTCACTACACCCGGGGTCCGATGTAGCGCGCCGTCTGTAGACGACGACCCTTGCTTATTTGTCACTACACCTGGGGTCCGATGTAGCGCGCCGTCTCGGGACGACGACCCTTGCTTATTTGTCATTACACCCGGGGTCCGATGTAGCGCGCCGTATCTGTACGACGACCGAGAAGCCCTTGCATATTTAACACTACACCCGGGATCCGATGTAGCGCGTCGCTGAGTCGGGGACGCCCCAACGATATTCTTATTATGGTTCATGTCATAGAATGTGACAAAGTTTTACGTTGGCTGTCACAAGCCTACCACAACCCTCATCCTTTCTCATCCGGACTTGGAACCGGCAACGGTGGGTTTTGTCGCCAAACAAGACCACGGTTTTATATACTACACTAGCAAGATCCCCCATGCAATGCACGGGTACGGAATCCAAAATCAAGAAAAATCATATTGATTTAAAAGTTTATTATTTTATGAATTTTAAGTTGTAATAATATTTCATATTCACAAAACTTCATATGTAAATTATTTGGAGGATCCACTTGCTAATACTTCAATCGTTTGTCTTCGCCTTTTTAATATTTTCCTTGCTATATCGCATTTAAAAATCGTGAAATTTTTAAAAATCTCAAAAATTTTCTTTCTCAGCGTTTTTCAATATTTTGCTTGTTATATAGCACACAAGAATCACGAAATGAAAAAAATCCAAACTTTTTTTGTTTTCTTCCAATTTTCAATGTTTTGCACGCAATAGCACAGGAATATGGAAAAATTCTAAAAATTTCTATCTTCTTCTGTTTTCCAATAATATACAGATTTATGAAATTTTCAAAAATTAAATATTTTATATTTTCTTCGGTCCTTCAATATCATATGAAAAGCGCAATATTTCAAAAATATCAAAATTTCTTGTTTTCCCCCTTTTTTTATATAATATTTACATGTTATACATCACACAAAAATCATGAAATTTCAAAAATCTCATTTTTCTGTTTACTTTGGTTATTTAACATTTTATATACTATAACACATTACAATCGCGAAATTTACAAAAATCCCAAAATTATTTATATTCTTCAAATTTACAATATTTTGCAACTTACCACACGAAAAATGAGTAATTTTTAATCAAACTTTTATGTTTTCTTCGAATTTTCAATATTTTGCTTAGCACACGAAAAATCATAAAATGTCAAAAAACCTCAAAGATTTTCCATATTCTTCGATTTTTCGACGTTTTGTACGTATGTACATGTATATCATGAAATTTTCAAAAATCTCAAAAAATTGTGTTCTTTTCAGTTATTTAATATTTTACTTGCTATAACACATGAAAATCGTGATATCTTTGAAAATCCCAAAAGCTTTTGCTTAAGTCAATTTTTCATCCAAGATATAAGACATAAAAATCGCGATTCTTTTAAAAATTAAAAAATTGCATGTTTTCTTCAAATTTTCAATACTCTACGGTCTATAGAACACGAAAATCGCGAAAAATTTAAAAATCTCAATATTTTCTGTTTTATTTGATTTTTCAATATTTTAATTGCTAAAGCACATAAAAATTGCGAACTTTTCAAATATATCAAAATTTTATGTTTTCTTCTGTTTTTCAATATTTTGTTTCTTATAGCACATGAACATTATTAAATTTTTAAAAATCTCAAAAAAATTCGTTTTCTTCGGTTTTATTGTAAGCTATATTGCACACGAAATTTTTTGTTTTCTTCGGTTTTATAATTATATTGGACACTAAAATTATGAAATTTTCAAAAATCTCTAAAAATATTTTCTTCTTTTTTCACTTGAAAATTCAAAAATGTCATAATTTTGTGTTATCTTTGGTTTTCTAATATTTTACTTGTTTATGTTTTTAGAGAACTTCTGGATATTAAAGAGAAAAAAAGTTATGTAAAGTAAAAGATGAATAGAGAGTCTATTATTTGGGGTTAGCACGATTCGGTTTTTGACAAAAAATTTCGAAACGAAACCTTCGGTTCGGTTTTGGTTTAATCTCCATATTTTCGGTTGATATAAAAACTTATCAATTATTTCCCTAAAATTCGAATAAAAATTCTTGATCAAAACTAACATAAAAATAAACAATTATTGCTACAATTTGAGACAATAATTTTTCAAATTAATTGATAAATAGTAAAAATATTTCTCTATAATATGGAAACTCGTAAAATAAGTAACAAGATATAATATAATATGGTATTAAATATGTATTAGATATGTTTGACATTGTTTATATATACTATTGTACTTAATTAATTATATATATGATAAAAATTATTGTGCACACATATTATTTTCTTCCAATTTTTACCTTTCGGTTTAAACCGACTCCGAAATTAACGAACTGAAACTGATCCGATATGTTTCGGTTCAGTTATTTTTTATCGATTTTCGGTTCGGATCGGTTCTATCTATTACTAGCAAAAACCTAATAGAACAAATAGAACAAGGAAATCTGATCCGAATGACTGTGATTTTGAGTGACTGGAACTCCTGATAACACACGAAAATCAAGAAATTTTTAATAATCATAATGTTTTTTCCTTCAAATTTTCAATATTTTGCATGCTATGCACATGAAAATCGCGAAAATTTTTAAAATCTCGATTTTTTTTTTATATTTTATTTGGTTTTTCAATATTTTGTTTGTTTAGCATACAAAAATCATAGATTCTTCAAAAATCTTAAGAACTTTCTATTTTTTTTTTCGTTTTTTCAATATTTTTTGTTTGTATAGCATACGAAAATCATATATTCTTCGAAAATCTTAAGAACTTTCTATTTTCTGTGGGCATTCAATGATAGCTTTCTTGCTACAGTAGAGCAATGCTGGGTCAAAGAGGTAAGCAACTATATGGATCATATTCATAGTTTTGCATTTAAGCTAAAAAGGTTTAAACAAACACTGAAAAGTTGGAATAAAACAACTTTCGACAATTTGCAAGATAATTTGGCTATTTATGAAGCAACAATTATTATAAAGCAAAATACTTTTGATAATCTTCAGAGTGAAGAAATTTTTTATCAACTTTGAAAAGCTAAAGACATGTATGAGAATCTTTTGCATCAAGAGAAAATATGTTGGAGCCAGAAATCTAGACTGAAATGGCTACAAGAAGGTGATAGAAATACAAAGTATTTTCACTCATATGAATTTGAGAAATAGTTCCAGCAAGATTATAAAACTGCTGAAGAGATGGACAATATTGAAGTAATATTTGATTTTTGGTACAATCATTCTCAATATGCAGAGATAGCAAAATGGCTTCCTCATATTATTAGTTGGAACATCTGGAAAGTTGGATGCCAATATAAATATCAACAGGAAAGTCATACCGACGGCACTACAAGCTCTGCAATTTCATTATTTCATCTGCATGGTTTCAAATTATAGCAGATATTAGAAACATGGTGCTGACTTACAAAACCAGTATTAAATCTAATCCTTATCCAGCAATCCTATCATAGTTGGGAATTCAGGACCAGATTAGATTGGAACAAGGTTATTGTAAAATTATTTTTACCTCTTAGGAAAAGCCTTCTATAAACATGCATAAGCTAAATACTATGGGGCAATGAATATAAGAAGCAGAATTACTTCTGGAGGTGCTATTTTAGAAATGATAGAGGTGATTTAATTTTTGCATCAAAATTCTACTATGGTGTTGGGGATATTCTGGAAGCTGGATGCAGAGCTATTTTGGATGGACTTTTAGAATGTAAGCTAAAGAAAATTAAAAGAGTAATAGTTGAATCAGGTTCTAAAATTATCATCGACTATCTCAACAACTGATGATGCTCGATATCGATGATCTTCCAGATCATGACACGTGGCAGATGACATGTTCCAAGGCATGCAAGAAAGGACATACAGTGGCCGACCGGACCACTCCTGTGCCCGTCCCACAAACAATCGCTGGCTCACCTCCGAGCAGCCAGCACAATTGGCCTCCTCGGCCTCACAGCTCATCTCCGGACTACCACAGAACCAAGATACCTCGGCTCTCCCGCTCATCCGCGAGCTCTCCCGCCGAGGTCATCTTCCTCGGTCTCATCGACCGACCAACAACACCGCTCACAGGCACAACCGCCATCCCGCGAATCTCGCCATGCGCGAGATATCCGCCAGCCACATCCCACGTTCCACGCCATCACGATCCCTCATTAACGAGCCTGTCTCGCCATTAATGGGAGATCCCGCCCATCGCGCGGGCATGACGTCGGGAGCGTAACGACCGGCGTGATTCTCGCGCCTGCATTGCCTGCTGCCACCGCTATATAAACCCCTTCTGCAGACGGTTCAAGTAAGCCATTTTTTACTCTACTAAGTCGTTACTCTGCTCGGATTTCCTCTCTAACTTGACAGTCGGAGGGTCCTCGGTGGTACAACCACTCCGGGACTTCCTTGCAGGTAGCTCGGCGCAAACAACCTCAAACCCATTGAGATCTACACGCTTCAGGAGCCAGCCTCCATAGCAAATCTCAGCCATCCATCGCCGTCATCGTCAGATCAACGGAAGGTAACATCTTGGCGTGGATCTCACCCGCATCAGCTGGCGCCGTCTGTGGGAAGCCTTGATTTTACAAAAACAAAAGTTCATCTTCCGATCTCGATTTAATGGCGAGCGATCATCACGACGATCCAAGCACTGGCCGCCGCCTCTTCCGCAACGGAGGCGCAGACGGATCTCCTCCTCCGAACGCTATCAACGTCCTGTCCGTCCGGATAGATCGACTAACGTCCATGGTGGATGTGCTCGTCTGTGTCCAAACAGCGGGACATGCTACCCCGGTCGCCGCTCCCTCGTCTCGGGACCGGGACCCCTACAGAGTGAGGGAAGACTCTGTTCGCATCGGCACGGCCGACCACCGCCTCACAGCCTCCCATGGCCGCAGATCTCCTAGGCCGACATACTCCAGAACCTAGTGGGCACCACTTCGTTTGGCTCCGAGGTCTTACGCCAGAGAGCTTCGCCCCGAGTCTCGCCGCACCCCTGTCCCTCCCGAGGCAGTGGCGGTCAGCTCGCCTGTTTGCAGGCATAACCGGCACCCCCTCCCTCGACGGGGTAGCGCACGCGAAACTCGCCACGTCAGCCCGAAAACAACCTCACCGGAGGGCGTAAAGAACCTCACCGAAGGGAACCGAGGCTCATCAAAAGTCATGGTCATGTCAGCGGGGGGTCCCTCGAGCTCCTACGAGACTCAGCGCCCCGCGCTAACCGTGGAAATCGACAGTCGCCCGAGGAAGAAGGCCAGGGAGACCGGGCCGATCATTTTCGACGACGAGGACTTTCACGGCATATCCCTACCCCATAACGACCCCCTGGTGATTACAGCTCGGGTCCATCAGTACGAGGTACACAGGATCCAGGTCGACTCGGGGAGCTCGGCGGATATTTTCTTCTACGACTGCTTCCTGCGCACAGGGCTAACCCCAGCAGACCTATGTTTATCGCCGAAAGACGCGACCGTGACGTTGGGACGTCTGGCCTGAATTTTGGGGGCATATGCTATTTGGTTTTATCCATCCACTTCTTTGAAGATGCCAAGTTGATTTATGGCACCGTGTATCGGAGGTTTAGACGGATGCGGCCGATGTAGCAGACTTCATCAGATTCCCCCTCATTTGAGGGGTTTTTGATTGTGGGGACGCTCTTCCTGCAGGTGCAAACCCCTGCAGTTAATTACGCTACCGTATTGCGGTAACAACTTTCTTTTTCTCCAGATGGTCACTTCGTGTCGTGTATGTTTATTTTACTTTTGGTTGCCCGTGGATTATATACGGAGACTAATTTATGTTGTCGCCCGTAGGGCGTGGATTAGTCCAAATCCGTATTTTCTTAGATTTGGGTTTTGGGTTGGGTTTAAGGATCGTTAATCTCATTTAAGATTAAGATCAAGTTAAACGTTTGTTAAGTATACGTTAGTCTAATTTTAGACTAAGATCAACTTAACCGTTTGTTAAGGATACGTTAGTCTAATTTTAGACTAAGATCTACTTAACAGGATCATTTAGATCCAACAAAAGAGCATTTGGGCTCTATTGTTTTAGTTTAGGGATTTTGCGGTCCAGTTTAAAAACATCGTAGTCTCTAAAATTTAAGGACATCATAGTCCATGAGTTTAAGGACCCCACAGTCTGTAGCAGTTTAGAGACGTCATAGTCTGTAAAGTTTAAGGACATCATAGTCCATGAGTTTAAGGACCCCACAGTCCGTGGTAATTTAGAGACATCATAGTCTGTAAAGTTTAAGGACATCATAGTCCATGAGTTTAAGGACCCCACAGTCCGTAGAATGTTTGGTTGTCGGGACCCGTCACCTCTCTGAAGACGTTGAAGGATTACAACGACGCATATCAGAGGAGTGAAGAGATGTACCCTTGAACCAATATTGGTTGAAAGGCTCTGGGTTTTGCTTTGAATGTCATATGAGATGATCAATTTTGGAAGACAACAGTGTATTTGAGGTTCAGTCAAAAAGGGGGGTCCTGCCTCTGGAAGACTTAGCTAATTTGGGCTAAGATTGGCTCGAATATAGTATTAAACACTAGAGTACACTCGTCTACCACGTGTTCCCACGTGATGCGCTTAAAATAATGTTAAACACTAAGGATAAAGCGCACAAAATAGTGTTAAACACTTAAAAAAAAGAAGCGCTCACGTGGGGTCACGTGAGGCACTTGAGTGTTAGGCCAAACTTCCTTTATTTTATTCTCAGAATATGCAAGTAAGTGTTAAACACTTAATCTTCATGACCATCACGTGCGGACACGTGATGGTGCTCATGCATTAGGTATTAATCCCTTAGTTTTACCCCATTTTCTCTTTTTAAAGAGGTGTTTGTCAGGGGGCACGTGGGGTCACGTGAGGCACCCAAAATCTATTCTGCTCTTTTTATTTTGAGAAGTCTGTTCTAGGGTCACGTGGGAGCACGTGACCTAATCTTATTCATTCTCTTTTGGTCATTGGAGGGGAGGGTCACGTGTTACCACGCGATCATGTTGGGTACTTGATCCTTTTACGTACATGGAAAGATAAATCCTTTGTATAAGAATTAAATTCTCTTATAGGGTTAAACCCTAATTTTATTTAGAGGAATTAAATTCCCATGTGTTTAAAAGAATTAAATTCTTTAAACCCAATTCTCCCTCTAAGCTTTAAATCTGCATGGCAGAATCTCCCTGATGAGAATTAAATTCTCAACTTATGGGGAGATCTGCTTCTGCAGATCTATTACCATGAAGAAGAACTAAGTTCTTGTATTAAGGGTTAAACCCTATCTTTGTTGGAGGAATTAAGTTCCTATATGCTTTGTGGGAGAATAGAATTCTCTGAACTTATGTCCTCCCTCAGGTTTTAGATCTGCATGACAGAATCTCCCCGATGAGAATTAAATTCTCAATTTATGGGGAGATATGCTTCTGTAGATCTTCAACCAGAGAAAGAACTAAGTTCTTATTTAGAAAAGTTAAACTCTTGATTTGAGAATTAAATTCTCTTTTGTTTTGTAGGAGTTTATAAAATGATCTCTTTTCCTCTCTTACCCAGGGTTTCTTTCTTTTCTGAAGAGATCTTTTTTCTCTCCGGAGAATTAAATTCTCTGTCTTCTATTGTATATCCCCTTTTTTCTTCCTTCTTGGCTCCTATTTATAGGAGAAAGAAAAAAATCAAGTTGTTTAGTCAATCTTTCATTGAAAATTTTTGATTGATTTTATAACCAACATGATCTTTTAGATCATTCGGTGAATTTTATTCACCATTGGATTTTTAATCCAAAAGATATTTTGTTTGTTGTTCCTGGCAAATTTTAGAAAAATTCACAAAAATATTTCCTTGTATAGAATTTTTCTATAAATTGGTGATTTTTAATCACCATTGGATTTTTAATCCAACGGTGTTCCCTTTTACAGAATGCAATCTTATTTGTTTGGAAAAATCTACGGAAATATTTTTCCAGTTAAGTCTTTTGATTCCCTTTAATTAGAATTTAATTCTATTGTTCAGGGGGTTTAAGAGCTCATTACGTGTTGGCACGTGACCCCACTGATTAAAATATCTAATTAGAATTTAATTCTATTGGTTCAGAGGGCTCAGGAACCCATCACGTGTTGGCACGTGACCCTACTGATTTAGGCATTTCCAATTGTTTATTTTATTTAGCGTCTATAGGCTTTGCCTATAAAAGGTCATGTGCTTGCACGTGAGACCTGGTCACGTGTGGGCACGTGACCCCCCTTTGGGGGTTTTCCTTGCTGCTTTAATTTAGAATTTAATTCTATTAATTCAGTGGGTTCAAGAGCTCATCACGTGTGGGCACGTAATTTTATCAATTTAGGCATTCAGACACAGATAGAATCTACCCATAAAAGGTCACGTGTTTGCACGTGTGGCCCCATCACGTATGAGCATGTGATGCCCCATTTAGGGTTTTCCTTACTGCTTTATTTGATTTTATTCAATTCCCATGAGAGAACAAATGCCCCCACAGCTGTAACACCCGAGCCCAATGCTGCTATTTTTCTGTTATTGGTTGAGCATTAGATATTACTCATTTCATTTATCTTGCTTATTTGGGTCTTACTGTAAAATTTTATCTGGCTAAGTCATTCTGCATATAACAAATTTTAGCATCTAAAATAAAATATTCATCTTGGCCTACTTGACACCCTTAGCCTCGTGGTAGCGTCCGTGCATTGTGTTCTCGTCCCGTTCAGTGAAACGGGCGAGTTTGGATGGCTACGTGCACGTGCGTGTGTCCGTTTTGGGAGTATGCTTTTTAATCATAAAACATTTCATTTTAAAATTTGGAACCCGCCTAAAATCCTATTATTTGAATTTCGAATTTTTGGACCCAACCCGGGCGCAATTTGAAAATGTTTCATTTGGCGCCAAAATCCTAAATTTTAATATTATTAAAACCCTCGCATATATTTTTCTAACTAATCTGATATCTTACTGTTCATTACCTATCTTTTAAATCTTTAAGTTAACCATGTAATATTTTTACAATCTTTTATATCCTTCTTAATTTATTCTCTCAGCCAATCGCAACCTCCCCTTTAACCCCGTGGGCCCCACTTTCTCTCTCCCTCTCTCCACTTTTTCCTCTCTCTCCCTCTCCCTTATATATTCTCCCGTACTTCTCTTTATCATTTTTCTCTTCTTGCTTCATGTCTCGTTTCTCATTTCTTTTAACTGTTCTTTTGTTGCCGGAATTCCGTCGTGCCGGTGACGTTTCTCGACGTTCCAGCGAGATACCCCGACCCGTGTGGTTCCTTTGTTCGTCGTTTGGGTTCATTCCATGAACCGTGCGCCGTCGCGAGTTTTCCCCGCCGACGGTTAACGTTCCGTTTTCCCGATTCGCGACCCATCGAGGCAAGTTAATCTTGCTACATGCTATATACTTTTATAATCTTCATTTTATAATGTTATACATTTGAAAATCTTATAGTTTACATATGAAATGTCGTTGAAAAATCGGATATGACAAATCTGAAATTTACTGTACACCTTATCTTATAAAATTCATTATAAATCATAGAAAAATCATTAGTATACGTTCTTTAGTTCGTTACGAAGCTAATTCAGAATACTATAACTTTATGAAGTATTTACTGGCAAAATAAATTGTTTAAATAACGTAAAATGCAAATGAAAATGCCTTTAAACTGCTGTCCAGGGAAATTCCAGCAGCAAACTTTCAACTTCGAATATTCATAACTTTTTGTAGGGATAACCTGAGATGCTTATACTTATAAAACTGAAAACCTTATTGAATTATCTTTGTTTTGGTATAAGATACGTCTCTTTTGGAGAACATTTGTTATTTTTAAGCTATTTTACAAATTAGGGTGACGCTGAATTTCTGAACGGAACCTTCTTGTGCATGGTTAATCAATACATCTTTTATAGTTACTAATCGCTTTGAATATGCTATCCATATTAATATTATTATATCAATATTTATATCACATATTGTTTAGTTGTACATCCCACATTACCATTTTACATTTTTATAACTTTTCGGATACCCGTTTGCATCTATCGCATTTAAGATACATATAATTGCAAGCATAGATCACACTATTACATAATAATGTGATATTAACACTCCATGTTTAATAAATTGCATCCTAATTAATATTGGAACTATAAATGTAACCCTAGTCGATAACTGTGCATCCATATCCTTGAAATTATGTTTATTTACATATCATATTACATGTTCCAGTTTATTGTTCTGATAGTACTCATGCTTGTTTATTTATACATATGCTTATGTTAGTTTGATTATGAGCACCCACATGACATCTTGTGCTTCCTGACATGACCTGTTACACTTCCTACCCACAGGTAGCATGGTTGGCTATGTCACGTGCCCAAATCTTGCGTACTCTGGGAAGCGGGGCGTGACATGGTTTTATGGTATCAGAGCCATAGGTTAGTCGGGTTGATTCTTTTGTAGTTGGGTATTGTACCCAATACACGAATCAGAATACCCGTGTTTAGGAAACATGTCCAGCCACATTGACCGTTTTACCATTCTTGAATCACATTCTTCCTGATTATATCTTTTACGACATGCAAACTTACTTTGCATGTCGACTCGGAAACCTGATTTCTTGTTATCCCTAGGACTTGGGCGACTTGGGTGGAGTTAAGTAATTGCGGCTATGATACCGCGGCATAGCTACAATGCGGTACTCTATTTAAGTATCTTGGAGTTCTAGCCTTGATCCACATTCAGAATCTATCATCATGCTAATGTTGGGTGTTTTGAGTTCAGGATTATGACAGGTAAGAAGTTGAAGACTTACCAGAGGCGTGTGAACGAAGCCGCCATGCTTGGAGTGATAAGAGGAATGCTGGAAATCAAAGAGACAGACTGAGCTAATCCAGCAATAGCAGATTCGTTTCAGGAAGGTTTGCAGATCGTTCAGCAGTCTGTAAACAACGATGGAACTAGACCAGTCGAACGAGTAGGGACTGTAGCAGATTTCAGACTTTTGGGTCTGTCTACTTTCACTGGTCTGGAGGAGCCGTTGCCAGCCGAGCAGTGGCTAGTGACACGGAGAATTTGCTGATTGCGGCACAGATTCCAGAGGATAAAGGAGTTGATGTAGTGCGCATTCAACTAGTGGATTACGCCCGAGAGTGGTGGCTTGTGGAGGAGAACCGCTTGCCCCAGGACAAGCAGTGGGCAGATTTCTCTAAGAGTTTACTGGAGAAGTCCTTCCGCGGACTGCGCGGAGGAAATGGAAGAGAAGTTCATCGGACCAAGGCAGAATGGAGCAACCGTGGACGTGCATGCAGCAGAATGGACGAGACTCAGTAGTCTTGCTGGACCTTTCGTGGCCAACAATGTAGACAGCGGTTGCGGTAAGGAAGCAGTTCTGTCGGGCCAGTCGAGTTTAGGGCTAGGCCGACAAACAGTGTTCTTGCAGCTATGGAAGTTGATAGTAATGAAGAGCCGGCAGTTGTTCGCGATTTTATGGACGTATTTGAAGATATATCGGGCTTATCGCCGAAGCGAGATGTGGAGTTCGCGATTGACCTTATTCCTGGTGCAGCGCCAGTATCAAAATCTTATTATCCGATGGCACCGGTGGAATTGGAAGAAGTTAAGAAACAGGTGGGTGAATTACTCGAGAAGGGATGGATTCGAAGCAGCAACTCGCCGTGGGGAGCTCCAGTTCTTTTAGTAAAGAAGAAGGATGGCACGAGAAGGATGTGCATCGATTATCGAGAATTGAACCGGGTGACTATTAAGAACAAGTACCTGATCCCTCGCATTGGAGAACTTTTTGAGCAGCTTAGTGGCGCGAGGGTATTCTCGAAACTGGACTTGCGATCAGGATATCATCAGGTCCGAGTGAAGGCAGAAGACATTTGCAAGACGGCATTTCGGACTCGATATGGACATTTCGAGTATCTAGTGATGCCCTTCGGAGTGACTAATGCGCTAGCAATATTCATGGATTTGATGAACAGGATCTTTTCACCATTCTTGGACCAGTTTATTGTGGTATTCATTGACGATATTCTGGTGTACTCGAATAGTCCGGAGGAGCATGCTGAGCACTTAAGGATCGCACTGCAGACGCTGAGACAAGAGAAGTTATTCGCGAAGATGAGTAAGTGCGAATTCTAGCTGGAAGAAGTGAAGTTTCTGGAGCATGTCGCGTCGGGCAATGGAATCGCCGTTGATCCTGAGAGGATTGCAGCAGTTCGAGATTGGCCTACCCCAAGAAATGTGGCTGAGATAAGAAGTTTCCTTGGTTTGGCCGGATACTACAGGAGATTTGTGGAGAACTTCGCTCGTTTGGCAGAGCCGTTAACTAAGCTCACGCGTAAGGAGGTACCGTTTGTTTGGACGGATGGATGTGCGTTGGCCTTCGAGACGTTGAAGCAGAAGTTGATAACCACCCCTATCCTAACCGTACCGGATGATTCAGGAGGACTGGTGATTCACAGCGACGCATCCGGAAAAGGATTGGGATGTGTTCTGATGCAGAATGGGAAGGTTGTCGCTTACGCATCAAGACAGCTGAAGACTCATGAGAAGAACTATCCGACTCGTGACTTAGAGTTTGCAGCCGTGATCTTCGCCCTGAAGATTTGGAGACACTACCTTTTGGGCGAGAGAGTTGAAGTCTTTACAGATCACAAGAGTTTAAAGTATGTGTTCACTCAGAAGGAGTTGAACATGAGGCAACGCAGATGGTTGGAGCTGATGGCTGACTATGACCTTGATCTTAAGTACCATCCGGGAAAAGTCAACGTCGTGCCGGATGCGCTGAGTCGGTTACCAACAATTCAGTTATTGACCGCACAAAGGGAGATCATTGCGGATTTTCAGAGATTTGACTTGGAGGTCGTGCTACCACATGCTAAGGGACAGTTGATGCAACTGCAAGTACAGTCGTCTTTAGTTGAGAAGATTAAAGCAGCACAATCGCAGGATCCTAGACTGCAAAAGTTTCGGGAGCAGGTTGAAGCCGGATTGCGAACCGATTTACTGATCCATGAAGACGGTTCGTTGAGATATGGTAGCCGTGTGTGTGCGCCAAAAGGAGATGTGCGTGAAGAGCTTATGAAGGAGGCACACAGTTCAGCTTACTCTGTACATCCAGGAGGGACAAAGATGTACCGAGATATTCGACAGCACTTCTGGTGGGAAGGTATGAAATGGGAGATTGCTCGCTTCGTGGCTAAGTGCTTGGTATGTCAGCAAGTCAAGGCTGAACACCAAAGGGTTGCTAGTTTGTTGCAACCACTTCCGATTCCTCAGTGGAAGTGGGAACATATAACCATGGATTTCGTGACGGCTTACCGCGAAGTCCAAATGGTAACAATGCAGTATGGGTGATTGTCGATCGATTGACCAAGGCAGCTCACTTTATTCCTTTCCAGGTTGGTCAATCAACGGAGACTTTGGCAGAGCGGTACATGCAGAAGATTGTAAGATTGCATGGCGTACCGGTGAGCATCGTGTCCGATCGGTACACTCGGTTCTTATCACACTTCTGGAGGAGTTTACAGGAAAGTTTGGGGACTCGATTGAAGTTTAGCACAGCTTATCATCCTCAAACTGATGGACAATTGGAGAGAACGATCCAGACTCTTGAAGATATGTGGAGAGCATGCATGTTAGACTTCAAGGGTTCTTGGGAGGATCATCTACACCTGGTGGAGTTTTCGTACAACAATAGCTTCCAAGAAACTATTCAGATGGCTCCGTTTGAAGCACTGTATGGTCGTAAGTGCCGTTCACCTGTTTGTTGGGATGATGTTGGTGAACGAAGGTTACTAGGACCAGATTTGGTGGTACAGACAGTCGAGAAGGTGAATACAATCAGAAAGCATATGAAGGCAGCTCAAGACAGACAGAAGAGTTGGGCCGACACGTCAAGAAGACCTCTAGAGTTCGCCGTGGGTGATTTGGTATTCCTGAAGATATCACCGACTAGAGGGGTGATTCGCTTTGGAAGTCGGGGAAAGCTTAGTCCTCGATTCGTTGGACCCTTCGAGATATTGGAGCGTGTTGGAGAGGTATCATACCGGTTGGCGTTACCACAGTCTTTAGCAGGAGTCCATGACGTGTTTCATGTGTCTCAACTACGGAGGTATGTTCGTGATGAGACTCATGTCTTGGATCATTCGGAGTTGACTGTGCGAGAGGATCTGACTTTCGAGGAGCGACCAGTTGAAATCAAGGATCGAAGAGAGAAGGTTCTTAAGAACAAGGTTATCCCTCTTGTGCTAGTTTCTTGGGTTAATCGATCGCATGGAGAATCCACTTGGAAGCGAGAAGACGAGATCCGACAGAAGTTTCCTCACCTTTCCTGTAGTTTTCTATCTTGTATTCTTGGAATTTCGAGGACGAAATTCTTTTGTAGTTGGGTATAATGTAACACCCGAGCCCAATGCTGCTATTTTTCTGTTATTGGTTGAGCATTAGATATTACTCATTTCATTTATCTTGCTTATTTGGGTCTTACTGTAAAATTTTATCTGGCTAAGTCATTCTGCATATAACAAATTTTAGCATCTAAAATAAAATATTCATCTTGGCCTACTTGACACCCTTAGCCTCGTGGTAGCGTCCGTGCATTGTGTTCTCGTCCCGTTCAGTGAAACGGGCGAGTTTGGATGGCTACGTGCACGTGCGTGTGTCCGTTTTGGGAGTATGCTTTTTAATCATAAAACATTTCATTTTAAAATTTGGAACCCGCCTAAAATCCTATTATTTGAATTTCGAATTTTTGGACCCAACCCGGACGCAATTTGGAAATGTTTCATTTGGCGCCAAAATCCTAAATTTTAATATTATTAAAACCCTCGCATATATTTTTCTAACTAATCTGATATCTTACTGTTCATTACCTATCTTTTAAATCTTTAAGTTAACCATGTAATATTTTTACAATCTTTTATATCCTTCTTAATTTATTCTCTCAGCCAATCGCAACCTCCCCTTTAACCCCGTGGGCCCCACTTTCTCTCTCCCTCTCTCCACTTTTTCCTCTCTCTCCCTCTCCCTTATATATTCTCCCGTACTTCTCTTTATCATTTTTCTCTTCTTGCTTCATGTCTCGTTTCTCATTTCTTTTAACTGTTCTTTTGTTGCCGGAATTCCGTCGTGCCGGTGACGTTTCTCGACGTTCCAGCGAGATACCCCGACCCGTGTGGTTCCTTTGTTCGTCGTTTGGGTTCATTCCATGAACCGTGCGCCGTCGCGAGTTTTCCCCGCCGACGGTTAACGTTCCGTTTTCCCGATTCGCGACCCATCGAGGCAAGTTAATCTTGCTACATGCTATATACTTTTATAATCTTCATTTTATAATATTATACATTTGAAAATCTTATAGTTTACATATGAAATGTCGTTGAAAAATCGGATATGACAAATCTGAAATTTACTGTACACCTTATCTTATAAAATTCATTATAAATCATAGAAAAATCATTAGTATACGTTCTTTAGTTCGTTACGAAGCTAATTCAGAATACTATAACTTTATGAAGTATTTACTGGCAAAATAAATTGTTTAAATAACGTAAAATGCAAATGAAAATGCCTTTAAACTGCTGTCCAGGGAAATTCCAGCAGCAAACTTTCAACTTCGAATATTCATAACTTTTTGTAGGGATAACCTGAGATGCTTATACTTATAAAACTGAAAACCTTATTGAATTATCTTTGTTTTGGTATAAGATACGTCTCTTTTGGAGAACATTTGTTATTTTTAAGCTATTTTACAAATTAGGGTGACGCTGAATTTCTGAACGGAACCTTCTTGTGCATGGTTAATCAATACATCTTTTATAGTTACTAATCGCTTTGAATATGCTATCCATATTAATATTATTATATCAATATTTATATCACATATTGTTTAGTTGTACATCCCACATTACCATTTTACATTTTTATAACTTTTCGGATACCCGTTTGCATCTATCGCATTTAAGATACATATAATTGCAAGCATAGATCACACTATTACATAATAATGTGATATTAACACTCCATGTTTAATAAATTGCATCCTAATTAATATTGGAACTATAAATGTAACCCTAGTCGATAACTGTGCATCCATATCCTTGAAATTATGTTTATTTACATATCATATTACATGTTCCAGTTTATTGTTCTGATAGTACTCATGCTTGTTTATTTATACATATGCTTATGTTAGTTTGATTATGAGCACCCACATGACATCTTGTGCTTCCTGACATGACCTGTTACACTTCCTACCCACAGGTAGCATGGTTGGCTATGTCACGTGCCCAAATCTTGCGTACTCTGGGAAGCGGGGCGTGACAACAGCGTTGTTCTCACGTGTTTACACGTGAGTGCAACGCTGTAACCTTTGTGACCATTGGATCTGCCTAGGGAATGGGGAAGATGAATCGTTTCCTATCACGTCTTATAAATGCAAGGGTCTCTTCAGAAGTGCCTCCACTCCTTCATCTTCTTCCTTGCTCGTTCTTGCCTTGAGAATTTAATTCTCCTTCTCAGAGCTCAGTTCTCTGTTAAAAAAGAATTTTTTTCAGAGTTTAACTCTGTCCACACAAAAAGAACCCCTTTTTAGGTAAGGGTCTTGAACGGCCGAGGAACTTTTTTTTTAAAAAATTCTCTTTGGATTTTAAATCCACACCAAGGGTTTTTCCCTTTAATAAAAAAAACTCATCTTTCTAAAATCTAAGAACGCACGATGTTTAGGTAGTAAGCCCCCAATGTTGGGCATCTTTCTCTGATCTTAGGGAATTGATGATGGTACTCATTTTCTTTTGGAATTTAATTCCATTCCAAAGAGCTTAGCTCTGAAAATTTTCTTGGAATTTAATTTCTCCGTTAAAAGGAATTTAATTCTCTCAGAGAACGTAGTTCTAACAAGAAGACTTCTTGAGATTTTTATCTTCAGTTTTTCTTGATAAAACAAAAAAAATTTGGAGAGATTCTGCGTGATTTGCACAGAGTTCATGATGGGGTTTTCCTTGGGGGAATGTGTAGAGATGTTTGAAATCCACTATTCATTTATTGAGAATATTCCTTTTATTCTCATAATGATTACCCTGCCTCATCATTAGTGAGCCGTCATATTGATTTTGTGGGGCCTATGTGTTTTGCAACCAATGGTCCCATGAAATAAGCTGCTTGTCGTTTTCTTCCACTGTCTTTTTATATGTGTGTGTGTGTGTGTGTATACACGTGTGGGTTTTATTAACAGTTTCCCCTTCCTTTGTTTCAGGAACAATGGCTTCTCTTCCATACTTCCCTTTTACTCGTTCGGAGGCTGCCTTTCCTCAGTCACCGTCTGACGAAGAGGTGATGGCGATAATTAGAGCTCATGACCTGGACTGCGCTAATCTGCTTTTGTGGGAAACCTGGTATGGTCATATCATCCGTGGTCGCCGAAGTTTTCTTTGCGAGGCGCCAACAGAACCTCTCCGCCCATTCTTGCCGATGGATCGTCCGCAGACTGCCTTTGCTGTAGAGGTGGCGGATTGGACTCCTACAGGCCGTCTTGAGCCGTCTACAGTTGGGATACCGCACCAGCCTGTGCCAGCTATAGATATCTTAGGGCGTCGTATTTGCCAAGGTGAAGCCCAGCCCTG
The DNA here is from genome assembly GCA_030015575.1 of Agapanthus africanus. NCBI lineage: Eukaryota > Viridiplantae > Streptophyta > Magnoliopsida > Asparagales > Amaryllidaceae > Agapanthus > Agapanthus africanus. Next base: position 865,289,252 of record CM057339.1, read on the forward strand.
GGGACAAGTCTATAAGATATGGCTTACCTCTCTCCATCCTACGGGCTATCTTCTCTGGGTTCGTTACATCTTGTCCGTTCATCGCGCGCGACTGCAGAAGGTTGGGCTTTACCAGGCGGTGTACGTGTCCCTCTTCCATTATCAGTCTCCCCATGTATGGTGGGTTAAAACTTTCCTAAATCAATGGAATCTTCCCACCAACACTTTCTTTTTAGGGAATCACGAAGTTTCGATTTCTTTGGAAGAGTTTCGCGAAATCTCTGGATTGCCGATCAGGGGAGCGCCCTATGAAGAATTGCTGCCTCCTGACGAGTATGCATTCACAACTGTGCCTGCTACGCTTGACGGCTTGTCAACTGAAAATGCCGTCCGTCACGAGTATCCAAGTCTAATCAAGACTCTGGGTATTTTTGAAAAGCTGTTCACTGAGTCAGAAGAACAGGGCGTCACTTTTAAGAGCTTTATCGATTGCTTCCTTCGTGGAGACGTCCTATCAAAGGAGGCTTTGAAGTTCGCGAATATCAACGACCCCTTTGGGTTTGGGTTAAATAAGCTACCGGCCAGAGAAGAAGATTTGTCCCAGCTTTACATCCCAATCTTGTCGGCTGTACCTTTGAGTCGATTGCAGCTCCCGGCATGGATGAAGAAACTTTCTTCGTCGGTTTTATCAGCGTTTGGCTCAGTTGATTTGTCGTTCCAATACATCGTCGCTTTATGAGAGCCTCGGTCATTTACCCTGCTCATCGCATTTCCGAAGGGACGCGACTAGCCGTGGGTATTGCAGGGTTATCGCACTTGTACCACAGGCTGAGCACTGCAGCCAATACCTCAACCCTGGGTGTGAATGTGGTGAGTTTATCTCTTCATTACTTTACGTCGTGGATTGAGATGCACGTATTAGGGGTGTTCGCTGCGCACCAGAGACCGGGATTTTACGATGCTTATACCTTCCCGTGGCTCATGAGGTTGGTGGATGCTTCTGCTCCTGACCCGACTCAGTTAGAGGCTCTTCGTGTGCTGCTTAATCCTTATGCCAACGAAGGCGGGATGATATTTAATGACCAAATCCTCTCTTCTCCTTCGGGACCTGTTCAACAGCTGTTTGATTTATCGAAAGAGGGAGCCCCATCCTTGAAGCCCAAGAAAGCCATGCACTTGTACTCGATCAGGCCGGGTTATTTGGTGTTCCGCCGAAATGATGCGGTTCTTTTTATGCGGTATAATCCACAACTCTTTGCCCGACAATTGGGTTATGAGCAGGGTGTTCATGGTGGAGCCTAGCTCTTCTTTGGAAGCTGTTCGTGATGCCACCCACCATTTCATACGGTTGAACACCGGTTCTCACTTCATGATCCCCGAGGCCGGCTACATTCTAAGGTGTGTGGGGGCTTTTACGGGATGGTACCGCCACCGAGTTAGTCCCATTATTGCTGAGGAGAGGAGGATACTTTTTGGACATAGAGCTCCCACCCCGCTCCAAGCTATGGGAGTCCTGCCGTGACCGCGGACAACGGTTCGCCCTCCCTTGAGGGGTATTGGCGCCTTACTTATTCCTGAGGCGGTGGACGCGGGCCTGACTCCTCCCATAGTTGGCATGCCGATGCGCACTAGAGCTCAGGCAAGGACTTCTGATAAGGCGCCAATAGCAGTTTCATCAGCTGCGGCGTCAGTAATGGCAGTGTCATCATCGGTAGCACCACCGAGAGAGAATACTGAAGGCGAAGTGGGTCAACGTCGTTCCAAAGCGCCGAAGGAAAAGAAGCGATCATCTTCCAGTGCTAGTTTCGGGTCGAAGCGGAGGAAGAAGACAGTCACCGGTCTGCTCGACTTTTTAATGGAATCCGAGCCCATCATTCAAGACGAACTAATATCTATGAAAGAGCCGGACGATGGTCTTCTTTTTCCAGGTTCATCTGCCGAGGAAGCCGCATAATTGGCTGAGCCTATAAGGCGCTCCCAGGAAGAGACCGACAACGTGTTCGTCTCAAAGAGTTCCTATCTTGCTGTGATATTCTATGAAGATCCTCTATCAGTGCGGTGAGTATTTATAGGTCTTTTGGAGCAGGGAGGCGAGATAGCCCTCAAAAAGCCTATCTCTGCTGTTTCTAAAGATGAATTGTCGTTTGTCCCCCAATCAGAGCAAAGCTCTATTTGAAATTTAAATTTCAAATTGAAGCAATGCTTCAGATGCAGCGCCAAGTGCGCTGCGTCTTAAGCAGCGCACCACGTGTAAGACACGGATGCGCTAGCGCTAGGTGCGCTGCGCTCTCAGCAGCGCACGTGTAAGACACGGATGCGCTAGCGTTAAGTGCGCTGCGCTCTGAGCAGCGCACGTGTAAGACACGGATGCGCTAGCGCTAGGTGCGCTGCGCTCTGAGCAGCGCACCACGTGTAAGACACAGGTGCGCTAGCGCTAGGTGCGCTACGCTCTAAGCAGCGCACCACATGCAAAGCACGGGTGCGCTAGCGCTGGAACTAAAAGCTCCTCACCGTTAGATCAAAGATCTAATAATAATGATAAATTATTAATTGATCAGAATTAAATTCTGTTAAGGAAAGATCTCTCTCCAAACAACAAGATTGTGCTCTGTAAATCAGAGCACCGTTGGATCAATGATCCAATGGTGATTAAAAATCACTAAAAAATACAGAATAAATTTTGTTTAGAAGATTTCCCAATTTTTGTTGAAAACAAGAAGATTACCTTCTTTAAATCAGAAGCCCTTGGATCAAAGATCCAACGATGGGAAAATTCCCAAATCAATTAGAGAAAAGATCTCTTTAACTGATCGAACTGATCAGCTTGCCCTATATAAAGGCCACGAGACTTCAAGTCTTGTACAGAGAAACCCCTCTATAAACTTTGAGAAACTCAAAGATAAAGAGCAAGCTCTTGCAAGAAAATCTTTCTTCAAGGTAAAAATGATAATGATGAACATAGAGATGAAATCATCTCATAAAAAGAAGAATTTACTTCTTTAAAAATCATAGATATACAAGACCAAGGTTTTTCACAAAAAAATCAAGAGATCTGATCATAAAATAATAAGAAGAAGAACATAATTCTTCTCACAGATCATGGATCTATAAAGGCAAAGCCTTTCATCAACATAAGAGATTGGAAATATCTCCTGCAAAATAAGAACTGTTGTTCTTAGATCTTGAGACAAAGTCTCTTTTAAAAGAACATAAATTTGTTTCTCAGATCATAAAATTGATCAAATGCGCTTTGTGCTCTTGAACTGCTCCTCTGCGCTCTCTGAACTGGCGCTCAACGCCAAATGCGCCACGTGTCAATCACGTATGCGCCAATTAACCACTAGCGCTTTGCGCTCTTGAAATAGCGCACTACGCTCATGGGCTAGCGCTCAGCGCCAAACGCACCACGTGTCACTCACGTATGCACCACTAAACTGAAAGCGTAATGCGCTCATGGATTAGCGCTCAGCGCTTATAAATTGGCATCATGCGCTCATCATCTGGCGCCTAGCGCTGAGCGCAACACGTGTCCCTTACATGTGCGCTACTTGGCAGAAGCGCACTGCGCTCTTTGACCGGCGCAAAGCGCCTAGCGCACCACGTATTGCGCTGACAGAACATAAATTATTCTTTAATAAGCCCAGAGCTCTGATGAATGCTCTGCATTCAATAAAAGACAAAAACATTGTCAATGCTCAGCATTGTTAAAAGGGCCAAGCCCAAATAAAGGCTCAACAACCCAAAATAAAATGTTAAACATTTGTTGGACTTAGCCCAAGATTGGCCATAAGTCCTCAACTCATATTAATTGAGCTCATCATCTCATAAATATGTTAACAGATCTTAGCCCCAAATTGGACTACAGATCTTTCAACCAACTCACATCGGTTCGAGGGTACATCTCTTTACTCCTCTGATATTTGTCGTTGTAATCCTTCAACGTCTTCAGAGAGGTGACGGGTCCCAACAACCAAACATTCCACGGACTGTGGGGTCCTTTAAAACCCATGGACTATGATGTCCTTAACCTTGACTATGATGTCTTTAAACTCACGGACTATGATGTCCTTAACCTTGACTGTGAGGTCTTTAAACTCACGGACTATGATGTCCTTAACCTTGGACCGAGATGTCCTTAAACTAACATTGGACCACCATGTCCTTAAACTGGTAATCGACTGTAATGTCCCTAAACTAAACAATAGGGCCCAATTGCTCTCTTGTTGGATATAAACGATCCCGTTAAGTTGATCTTAGTCTAAAATGAGACTAACGTATCTTTAACAAACGTTTAAGCTGATCTTAGTCTCAAATGAGGCTAATGTATCCTTAAACCCAATCCCCAAACCCAAATCTAAGAAGATACGGATTTGGACTAACCCACGCCCTACGGGCGACAACATAAATTAGTTTTCGTATACAATCCACGGGCAACCAAAAACAAAACAAACACCCACGACACGAAGTGACCATCTGGAGAAGGAGAAAGTTGTTACCGCGACGCGGTAGCGTAATTAACTGCAGGGGCTTGCGCCTGCAGGGAAGAGCGTCCCCACAATCAAAAACCCCTCGACGAGGGAGAATCTGACGAAGTCTGCTATATCGGCCGCATCCGTTTAAACCTTCGATACATGATACCATAAATCAACTTGGCATCTTCGGAAAGGTGGACGGATAGCACCAATTAGCATCTTTCCCGAAATTCAGGCGAGACGGACCCGCGCGGTCGTGTCTCCGTGTTTCGGTGGGGAACAGATTCTAGCACACCCGGTGGGACCTTTTCCTCTTTCCACTCCACACTTCGTGTGTTGTGTTCGCGAATGAATCGCAGTTTGATATGGTTGCCCTTGGGTTCGAGGTACTAAGCTTTGGTTTTGCTCTTGCGCAGAAAAAGAAATGGCCTCCAACTGCTCCAGTTGCAACTGCGACTCCCATTCCGCCTCATCTGGAGGTGTAACTTATGGGCCCCAAGCGGCCTCCCTTTTTAAAATGCCAGTGGAGCAGGTGACTCAGGCCACCACTGGGCTATTCTTCAGGACCATGCTCCTACCCGTGAACTTCAATGCCCTAATGCCGTTGCAGGAGGCCCCAAAAAAGTCAGTCTTTGATCGACTTACCACTACTGCGACCCCTCTCAACTGGTCGCCCAGCTCCAGTGCCTCAGTTTTCAGCAGACCGGGCCAGAACGTCAACAAGCCCGCGATACCTGAAGCTGCCATCCCGGCTCAAGCGGACAAAATCATCGGAGATGCTTCTTCTGCCAAGAAGTCAGTCTTCACAAGGCTGGCCGTTCCGGCTCTCGCTCCAGGCAAAGTCATCAAAGCTGCTTCCCCTGCCCAGAGGTCTGTCTTTGACAGATTGGACATTGCTTCTCAACGAAAATCGGTCTTCAAGAGGCTGATGCCGGCGACAACCCTTCTCCAAAACAGGGGGAATGAGGAAGTCACCCCTACAGCTGAGACAATCCCATCCACACGACATGCTCGACGTCGCCACTGGCGCCGAGTAAGGAAGGCTGGGGGCAGCTCCCCGTCTGGACTAACTCCACCAGCTCCCATGATGGAAATCAATGCTGCTGTTCCAACTGGGAATAGCTTTGAACCGCTTAAGAGGGTTCACAAGAACTCTTCGACTGCCGTGCTGAAAAGATCTCCTCCACCTATGGAGATTACTACAGAAAAGAAGCCGGAGCAGCCCCCTCAGCGGCTGTCCTCCAAAATTTATAAAGTCTGGCGACAGGTCCAGGAATCGGTGATTGACCAGGACTACTCTCGCCGGCCAAAGAAGCTTAAAGCTCAGCAAGAAAAGAGCCATCTCGTGGTACCACAGAAGATGTCATCCGTCTGGGTGCCCGCTGCAACGGCCCCCTTGACTTCAACTGCTCACAAGAGAAGGAGGCCAGAGAAAGCCCCTGTGAACGTGGCAAACCGCAAGGACATTGAATCTAAACGCCCCAAGTCTGGGGGCATGGTAACACATACCGTTTCTATGGCTTCCGGAAAAGAGGAAAGCCGTGCTTCTACGGGTCATCGACCGCTTACCCGATCGATAACGAAGGCTCAGGAACTACAGCAGCAGAAACTTCAGGAGATGCTGGCTGCAATGGCCGCACTTACTGGGCCAAAAGAAAATCCAGAGACCTCAGAGCAGCGTCGGGAACAAGAAACTAATACTGAGTTCCTCCGAAGAATGCTCGAGAGGAAAGAAAAAGAGGCCACGGAGCAGGCAGCCAATATAAAATGAATGGCTCTACTGTTCTAAGACGTGGCTGGGATGATGTTACGGCCGGAACCTCCAGTTGAAGACCCCCCGATCATCGTTGAAGATGACAGAGGGGAGACATCGAACCCTCCTCCGGCTCTTTCAGTAGCCAAAGAAGAGACAATCTCTAAGGCCGTCTTGGATGACTACATCGCTCAGCAAATACAAGCTCACCAGGCGAACGAAGTAGCTGAACAAATCGTTAAGACTGGACGACCTTATCCAAGCTGGTGTGACCAAATAAGGTACCCGCCGGGATATACGATCCCTAAATTTCATGTATATAAAAGGACGGGGAATTCACATCAGCATGTCGCTTAATTCAGAGCCTTGTGCGGCAACACCGGGGGTGACGATAAAATTCTGCTCCGTCAGTTTGTTGGTAGCTTGTCAGAAACGGCGTTCGAGTGGTATTCGGAGCTTCCAAACGATTCTGTCAAAACCTTTGCAGAGATGGAGCTACTATTCACCCAGCGTTTCGCAAGTGCTAGCGAACGCACCCTAATAACGGCATTGATCAATGCCCGGGTGAAACCTGCCGAGACATGGGTTCAATACGCAATACGATGGCGGAATTTGTAGTCGAAATGTGAGCAGCGCATCGAGGAAGCGCCGGTAGTGGGCATGTTCGTGGGCACTCTGGACCCTCAGGAAACCATTTCCCAATTCATGATGTTCTTCAAGCCGACCACGTTCCAGGCCTTGATCGACAAACTGGCCCAAATGGACCAGATGGGTCATAGACCGTCTCCTCCAAAGCCGGTGCTGCGAAACGAAAAGGGTAAAGGGAAGGCGACATTCGTTGTGAATACTCAACAGTAGCCCAGTGGTCCAAAATTAACGGATCACCTAGAGGAAAGACGGCGATACTATAATGAAAAATGAAATGCCCTTATTCGTTTCCCTGGGAAAAAAACGAAGAGGTTGTTCAAGCCAGCGGTGCATAACAGGCTCATCAATCTGCCAAATCCAAAACGACCATTGCAACACGGTAAGGCTAATAGTACCAATTATTACCCCTACTATCAAATGGTAAGCCATCCAATTGAAGATTGCTTCATCTTCAAGGGCTGGATTGAAGACCAGTATCACCAGGGCAAATTTTCCCTGTCCGAGAATTGGAAGGTGAACCCGCCATAGCCACACGCTCCCAAGAAGACGGATACACCGTGGGCATCATGCTCCTTCATAGAAGAAGCTCCATGGGAGGTCGCTTTTTCAGCCAAGACGAAAAGAATGCTGAAGGATCTCCAAACATGCCCGGCGATCAGGTGGAAAAGTCCGCTGGAACCCGAGGTCATCGATGGAATGCTGAAACCGCGCCTAACTCCAAAAATTGGTGGTGATAGTCAAAGTGCTCACACCCAGCCGTTAAAGTCTTCGAAGAAGAAGAAGAAGACCAAAAAGCCCGTGAAGTCTGGTGACAAGTGCACGGACCTGCAAAAACCAATTGACGCGCTGGAAGAATATAACCAGAAGGCGCGGACCCCAGTCACACTCCAAGAATTTCTCAGCCACGTCCTTGAGGACGGAAGCGATGACAATGGAGAAGACTCGTCGGATGAATCTGAAGATTATGTGGAAAGTTGCCATGTGATCTCTCACTCGTCGATAAATGATGAAGAAGCTCCTTACGCAGAGAAACTGGGGGCAGATCCTAAGCCGGAACTTCTAGGGCCATCAGACGAAATGATTGATGCATTCCTGGATGAAGCTCTTCTTAAAAGCAAAGCTGCTCGAGAGCGTGAGATGTCCATACTTGAAAAAGCCAAACGTCGACAACTGGACGAAAGGGTTGAAACACCCCTGCCAGATCAAAGTACATCCGCCGCAAATAAAAGCAGGTTCAAGACGGGGAAGAGGTTCGCCAAAGCCATATCGATGGGAATGAAGCTGCCACCCTCCGAAGGAAACACTCTTGGTGAAGCGAAAATACATCCTAGCTACTGGTTATATCATCGAAAGATTGCGCACCCCACCGAAGAGTGCAATGCTTTTAAAAGATGGTGGCAGGGATATATTGCTCACCGGCAACATTTCAAGCGGATGAAACGCAAAACTCGTCGGGAGCAAAGAAATAAGACTGATAAGCATAAAAGAACTACCGGCAAATGTCACATGGTCGACGCTGGGGGATCGCAAGTTCTCACCTTCGGGAGCGACTCTGATGAAGAAATGAGTCTTGGCCCTCTCTTTAAAGAATCCACCTCGGGAAAAGAGGAAGAACCAAAGAGCTGCGAGAACATTCAGCTGCGTAATCGCACGCTACCTGAAAAGAATCTCGGGCCTACAAATAAGGGACCCGCCAACCAGGCTTCAAACAAAAAGGATAAAGGAAAAGAAAAGGTCCCTGGGGACATTGCCGTAGAAGATCAAGTCGTCAAAGAACTGACAGCCAAGGACCGCCAAAGAAAAATAAGGTGGACTACAACGTTCTGGCACACTTGAGGAAGATACCCTCGCAGCTCAGCATTCTCGACGCCCTTCTGCTATCAAAAGAAGCAAAAGATTCTTTGATCAAGGCACTGCAAGAGCCCGAACAGTTCCAAGCTTTTCTCGCCGAAGAGAAGATGAAGGACGAGCTGGAAGAGGTGCACACAGCCGATATCACCTTCGACGATGAAGATCTCCTCCTCGGGACGTGTGAGCATAACCATCCCCTGTATGTCTCTGGATACTGTCACGATATCAAGAAAGGCAAAATCCTGGTTGACAATGGGTCCTCCGTTAACCTCCTCAATGTAAGAGTGTTGAAGGAAATCTGCATGAGCGTTCAACACCTCGTTCGTGACAAAATCACCATCTCCGGTTTTGACTCCCAGTCGTCACGAACGCTCGGGTCTGTGATACTAATGCTGCGCTTTGGGCTGCTAGTCACGGACATCAAGCTCCACGTCATTGACGCTAAGACCTGCTATAACGCTTTGCTCGACCGTCCTTGGTTACACGAGTGCAATATCATCCCTTCTACACAACATCAGTATATGAAGTATTTCAAGGATGGTCTCGAGTATATCGTAACAGGAGAGCTGAACCCATTCTCCATGAACGAAGTCCAAAAGTACGAAGATGCAAAATACTTCCTGCCGGATTTTGAAGACACAGAAAGATGTCGCAAATCGAAAGACAAGAACAAAGATGTCACCACTATTCCAGTCTTCGGGAGTGATACTGAGGAGGAAGAAGAAATAGTTTATTCAGGTCCGCCCCAGTGCAACAAGCCGGGACCGTCCACTCCTATGTTGGTCTTCGGCAGTAACTCGGAAGATGAAGTCAATGCCGTATTCTCTGCTCGGCCATCAATACAAGCCTTCGCTGATGAAGATCAAAGTTTGCAAGTTGCCATGGTTCCGCCAAAGCATCATAAAGAGCTAGACGTGCTTGATACCTACAGGGTGGAAGAACTGCAGACATTCTACGTCCCTCCCAGGCGAAAAGGTGAAAAGGCGATCCTATTCTACCGATCCGGAGAAACCAAAATGGAGAAAGAAATTTGGCATGGTGCGGATTCTACACTTGACAGGGTCCATCCCATCCGTTTGCCCAGATATTACACAGAAGGACTAAAAAGACTCTTGAAATGCCAAGGTGTACCCCTTAAGCAAACTGCGCGACAAGCACGGTTCTATAACAGGATCTGGAACGTCCCTGAAACTCAGCGAAAGTTGCCCAACAGGAGAATGGAAACGATCGGGCTTGGGTATGTTCAATCCATGAAACGGGAGTTATTCCGCGACTGCTATGTCATACATGACTTTGATGAAGAAGGAGATACTCTGTGGGAAGATGCTAACCCTGAACCAAAACGAGCTCCCGTCGTGAAAATGCCGAGCCCGTCGTTCGAAGAACAAATGGACAAGCTTATAAGAGAAGCGGGTCAAAAGATTCGAGACGATTATAATCGCGAAATGACCATCTATGAGAAAGCCAGGACGCAGCACCTCCTTCAGCAGGCTGCAGAAAGTGACGATGCCCTTCGTCGCCAACCCGTCATGCAAAAGACCCGGCGCAGAGGCAAAAATAAACCCAAGAATGAAAAAAGCGTTCGACAGCGACAAAGCGGGACCAAGAAGCCACGCGATCGAGAATCGAGCAACCAAGATTCGTCTTTTATAAAGAAGATAGGTCGAGAATATTCTTTTCCTCAAGACAAGACAAAGAAGATATTCGATCTTGTCATGAAACACCAGATGATGACACTCTCGGATTCCAAGCATCTCGAGCAAGCGGACGAGGTCTCTCACCCAGACTATTGCTCTTATCACCAAGCAATAGGGTATCCTCTCGAAAACTGCTTCATCTTCAAGAACTGGGTTGAAGACCAATATCAACTCGGCAGGTTCGCTTTATTTAGCAGTTGGAGGGTAATCCCTCCGCAGAAGCATGAACCGAGAGCCACGTATGCAGCGAAAATGGAACCAGATCAATGTCGTTCTTGGAAGCAATCTCGTACCTGCCACGTGATAACGCTGTCAGAAGAAGAGCTCGAGAATGTGGATGACCTCCCCTGGTGCTTCGAAAACGATGATGACGAGGTAATCTCAGAGTTTCCACCGGCGCCAAAAGAACTGGAAGATGGAATACATACTACTGCAGATAACCTCAAGAAAATTGATTTGGGGACGGCAAGTGACCCGCGGCCGACATTCGTCAGTGAGCTGTTGTCTGAAGAAAGGGTGGCTACGCTAAAAGACGTGCTCATGCAGCACAAAGATTGCTCCGCATAGAACTATTCCAAGATGCCAGGACTAGATCCAGAGATTGCTGTACACAAATTGGCAATATCCCCGGACGTCAAGCCGATCAAACAAGCACCGAGAAGAATGCGGCTCGAGCTTGAGATGAGCATCAACGCCGAGGTCAAGAAACTAATCGACTCCGGCCTCATCCAAGAAGTTCAGTATCCTGACTGGATCACCAACATCGTCCCAGTGATGAAGAAAAATGGGACGGTGCGCATATGTGTGGACTTTCGGGATCTCAATAAAGCCTGCCCGAAGGACGACTTTCCAGTACCAGTCACTGAGCTGATGATAGATAATACGTCCACTCACAAAGTTTTCTCCTTCATGGACGGCTCATCAGGGTACAATCATGTTGGAGATAGTGCCGTCAGAGTCAATTATTGGATCACAGGCACGTGATTGCAATGATTGAGGGAGGACCTATCCCGGTAGAACAGTCTTACTCGAGATGATAGTATGCTGTCTGGTTTATCTTTATCATCGTGTACTGTTTTAGGTGACCTGACAGGTCACTATTGCACGTTGACAGAGCCCCTAGGATTCTTGCTTGACTGCCAGCAGTATGAGGGCGTCATATAAGTGAGAGCTGGAGTCTATAAGCACATCCTTAAAAGGTCCCTAGTCGTGGGAGTTTCGAGACAGGGCATCGATTCTCCAGAGTAGACTAGTGTATACAGTCGAGACCCCGACGAGGGGCGGTGGCCGGTCTCACAAGCCACTGGTGTCAGTTGGATCACCTAAGATATATACAGGTGCTCATTGGGTTATGAGTACACCGGACAGGACTCGCCGGGAACATGCTAGTTGGTCTTATACCTGACGTCAGATAGCAGTTTCCAGGTGACATGTGTACAGGTTAGTTCATCGACCTGGGGATCGTCATTTGTCTCGTGTGAGTTCCCACTGTGCTTTGATTACTACCCTACCACGGCTCAAAGGAGTCGTGCAAACAGGTTTTAGTTGGGTACAGTCCCGAGCCACATGGAGGCAGTGAGCGGATCTTCAGGGGTTCGTCTCTCCCGGTATTGGGGGTGAGGTCGCGCTGTGTCTAGGAGAGCCATTACACGAAGTCCTTGGCCAAGGCAGGAGATTTACTAGCAGGTATTCCAGTAGTATCTCAGGGTGTTCTGGGCTACACTCCGACACGACTTGTACCGCTTTTGGGGGTCTGACTTTTACCAACCCCATAGGCCCGACATGCGATGCTCATAGACGAACGGACCGGACTGTACGGATATTGTCACTGACAGGCTCAGTAGGGTGTCAGGATGAGTTCGCTCATCGACGTCCCTTTTAGTCAATAGCTGGTGGCCCGTTACGTATTGGCTTATACCTCTGACGTGCTAGTGGTTAAATCCAGAACCGAGGTGTTGACGAGTCTTTAGAGTCCCCCACATTCAGTTACTCAAGCTTTCGGGTGAAAAGCTGTAGAAGCCGTATGGAGATATGGCAGGGTCCGGTCAGATACGTGCGGTATTGCACGGATCAGGATCGGACGGTTTGTACTAGTGGCCGTATGGATATATGGCAGGATTCGATTGGATACGTGCGGTATTGCACGGATCAGGATCGGACGGATATTACTAGCCGGTTTTGGTTTAAGCCGGATCCTAGTTTAGTACAGTGTAGATTTTGTCTCTTTGCATTTGTATCCGGACGGAATACAGATGCGGGTGTGTATGCACAGTATCGGGGTTTTCCTGTAATTTATTATGGGACCAGTTTTCTGGGGTTGCCAGTTTGCATTCCGTTCCGGCCGGTTTTTCATTGTTCCTTCACGGCCGGACTTTACGTTGGAGGGGGGTTATTTGCAAGTTTGCAAATAACACATTGTGGAGGGGTTTATTGCAAAAGGCTTGATTATGAAATCTTCTTTGCTATTCATTCATTTATTGTGATGGAAATTGGAAATGGGCCGGCCACTGTGGGGGTATGGAGTGTGTATTGTTTTGAGGGATTAATTTATTAGAAAGGGGAGAATATATGTGTGTGTGCTGGAGATTCTTTAGGAGTATGGGTTTTTGATGCATGGTTTTGATAAATTAATATTTATTTATTCATTTTGGTTGCATTCTCCAGAGAGAGCTGGCTTCATTCTTTTTCCTGGGAGCTCATTTCTGTTTTGATGGCCGAGCTCATTTTCATGAGATGCTCCAATTTTCTTCAAGCCTTCATGAATAATCCTTGTGAAAAATTCCTCCATCATGGCAACCATATTAAACCCCAAAGAGACAACGATTCTACATTATTCTACAGCAAATCTTAGGCGCGTCGGCTAGCCAACTTCGCGCCCGAGTTACCTCGGTATAGAGGTGGGAGCCCGTAAAAGAATCCGGCTACGTGGTGCCCTTCCGGCGAGGAGGCGACCACCGGAGTTTCCGCGGGAGATCGGGACGACGACGAGAAGACCGGAGGACTCGGATCACTCGGTATATCTCTAACCCGTCTTGTTGTTAGCTAGATCTAGTTTAATGGCCCGATCCGGGGTTTAGTGCGCGGTGGTGCCGGTTTGCTAAGTTCGCAAAATTAAAGTTTATCACCGTTTCCGCATTTGGCCGTCGGATTGACGACCGGGACGCCGCCGTGCACTTACAGTGGTATCAGAGCCTCGCCATTAACTTAGTCTAGCTTGGTTTAATGTGTTTTGCATTTCCGATCGACCAAAATTCCAAAATCTACATTTTTGTTAGCGACAGTTTTCTGTTGAAATTTTTTTGGTCTCCAAAAATTTTTCAGGTTGTATAAAATTGATGTACTGGAAACCACTAGGCTACTGTAGAAAATCGACAGGGTGAATCGACAGTGGAGGCGCGGAACCGCGGCCAAAACCCCCTTTGGGCCGCGGTTCCGCCGCGCACTGTGTAGATCCCTGCACCAAATTTCTACAGTGTCTTTGTGGGCTTAAAATATGGGTTTTGGAATATTAATATTGGGCCCAGAATTTCTTGATGTGCTACAGTAGTACTTTGGGGCCCACTTGTTAAAGTTTGATCGATCGGATATTTTAAACACATTATTTTCACAGTATTTACATTATATCTGCGACCGTGAATGTCACTCGATCGGTAAATCCGGTCTAACTGCTATAGCCCGGTTAGACGGATTTGCGAACGTGACTTTCACGTTGATGTTCTGTGTTTTGCTGTGATGTTGCGGATCGGTCGTGGGGATAGCCTGGATGCAATGCTAGTACAGTGTTGTTGTATTATATACATTTGATTTTGCGGGGCGAGCGTCCGACATGTGGACTGCCGTCACTGCCTGATTGTATTATTCTTTTGGGGCACGACCTGGTTGCGGTCGATGTACCCGTTGTATGTATATTTTACTTTCTGTACTAGGGTTACCCCGCGGAGGGGTGCACGGATAGCCGGGTTCTAGAGGGCAACGGGCCCGCATCTCAGGGCATTGAGACGGAGGGGGCTTCAGTCTGGAATTGGCGGGCTATTCGCCGCACTCGTAGGGGGTTCAGTTTGACCCAGGAGGGGTGCCCAAGTTACCGGATTCCGTGAAGTGCTGGGTGGTCCATTCACGGCGCTGAAGGGGGCTGCCTCGCTTCAGGTTTTGGCGGATAACTTGCCGCGCCCGTAGGGGTCTAGGATTTCATTGCACAGGCTATCCACACGACCAGGGGAACGTCGGGTTTCAGTAGTGGCTCTGTGAAACCCGGGGATCCCAGATATCTGTATTGTTCTGTGATGCTGTACATTTATGTGATGTTGCATTTTTTTCACGCCTTGAGCGAAATACTATATATTGGTATATATATATTAGTAGATGTTGTATATGTTTTTCATCCGCGCTAGTCCAGTCCCCGCTCTGCCGTTAGTTAGCTAACCTAACGGGTGATGACGGGACCCAGTGGCGAATGCGGATGGCATATACGTACGTCAGTATATTTTCGTTCTTTGTGGTGTGATCAATTGATGGGACTGCATTGATTCGGATCAATGCAAGTTAAAACAAACCTAATCTGATGTTGTTGGAACACTTTTCAAAAAGCTGTTATTGCAAGGACGTTCACTTTTGTTTTGCATCGTGGTATTCATTTGGAATATCCTGCTCCTCAGTCGACGAGGCAAGGGCCGAGATCCCTTCACCGGGAGTGACCCCTTGGACAGAAGTTTGCGTCAGGGCATTAACTTCACTATAGCCGATTACTTTTGCTTTGCACAGTGATATTCGGTTATGAATATCCAGCACCCCATTCTATGGGGAAAGAGCCGAGATCCCTTCACCGGGAGTGACCTCTTTAGTAAAGGTTTTCGTCACTATATTTTCTAAAAAGCTATCCGTTCCTTCAACGATATCAAGTTCATTACGTTAAAGGTTTTCGCCAGAAACCATTCGTAGCCCTCCGTCGTTTCAGACGGGTAGCACGTAGTATTCATGCTATGTTTGTTGGCCTTCGTCAAGGCATAGTGTATGGTAGCTGCTTGTTGCTTTTCTGCAGCATAGATAGATGCGTTGGTTTGGGACAGTCGTATAGCCTTGTTGGCCTTCGTCAAGGGCTTGTGCGGGTGGGTTCAAATCAACCTGGAGAATGACGGGTAGAACTTGACATGTGACTTATGATTTGTTGGCCTTCGTCAAGGTCATAAGAGCATGGGGCAGAAATCCACATCGGGAGTTTCAAAAGAACTGAAACTTGCCAGATATGCGCATACCTTCTGGAGTGTGATACCGTGAGCGGATTCCGTCACGTTATCATGCGATGAGAGTTGGATCCCGATTCCCACTGATGAGTTGGTTTACTCCTCGGGTGACCCCGACTAATTCTTCTTTCAGGTTTGGAGGAGAATTTGAGGTATAGTGGGAGGTTTCCAGATTAGATAAATTGGTAACCATTCTGATCTAGGTTAGAGTGCACGCTGAGTGTTTCTTTTCTCTCTCTCTCTGGCAGCGACCATTGACCCGACCCTAGACTATGACTCAGTGACCAAGTTGACCGAACCTTCTTAACACTGGCTTTTGGATTGTCAGAGTTGCAGACCTCATTGCCACTCCTACTTTTACCCTTTTCTCCAGGACACCCCGTATTACTACGAACGTCCACTTCCATTGGACAAAACCATCGTATGGTTAGATACGAACTCGAAGGAATTCGAGGATGGTTTCCTGTTCTGGAGAAAACGGATAGGATTATTCAGTTGTCTTTTCCTTTTACCTTCTCTCAGGTTGCGAGTACTCCTTGGTTTAGGAGATAGTACACCTATTACGCAAATTGGATAGTATTCTTCCAAACTTTAGGCTGGTGCCGAACAGTGGGGGATGAAGAAAACCAATTAGCATAACGATGGTGTGCAGAAGGTATTAAGATTAAGACAAAGCAAGGGATTAGTAAGAGGGCAAAGTAAATTGCGACTGATATTCACGACCAAACCAAGTATTTCTTCGCCAATCCTAAATCACCTTTGTATTTCTCCAGGACACTCCGTATCACTACGAAGATCCACAGTTTATTGGATACTCCATCGTATGGTTATATACGAACTCGAAAGGAACTTGTTCCAGTTCGGGGATGGATTCTGGTCCAGGAGAAATAGGAATAAGGTTTATTCGGTTGTCTTTTATCTTCATCTTCTCTCGCATTGCGAGTGCTCCTAGGACTAGGACAGTACACCCATTATGCTTATTGGATAGTCTTCTTCCAAACCATAGGCCGGTGCCGAACGGTAGGGAAGGAAGAAAACCAATTGGCCTAAAGGGGTGTGCAGAAGGTAATGACTAAAGACATATAAAGGGATTTGGAGAGGTGGCAAAGAATTATACGGTTATAGTTGTGAATCTGGATAATGGAAGAGGCATTACTAGGAATACCAGGATACCCCATCGAAACATTTCAATGTTTCAATTTCACTGTGTACTGTTAAAGGAAAACTGATTTCCCGATTAGACACTTGCTTCAGGGTATGTATTTACCAGGTTTGATTCTCACATCTGTATGGCTTTACAGATGATGAGTGGGAGTAAGTTATTGGGAATAGGGTGATCATCCTCATTATATCGGGATTCGTTGTAATCGGTGATATTTGAGGAGATCATCTGGGCTGTTTGCCGGTCGGCAAATATTTGGTTTTGAATATCCGCTTTTATGCACCAATTTCAAATTGATATATCTGTACGTCTATTTTCATAGAGTGAGATATACCTTTTGATATTATGTCGATGACATTTACCTATATCAGTGGATGGTTAGGTAAGGAGCATTAAACAGCGGTGTAATTCTTCTTAACCATAAGTACAGTTTTCAACCTACGACGCACAGTGAAAGAGTTGTTAGACTCGGCGGACTTATACAGAGTATTGTATGTTGTCCAGTGTCCATTAGGACAGAGGGGTTGGTCCTCATACTATATTCTGTTTACTTTTAACTTCTCTAGTTCTTAGACATGTGTTTCGTAGAAACACAGGGTCTAAATTTTGAGGAGTTATAGGTATTTGAATATAGTAGAGAACCAGGTGTAGCAAGTATCGGGATTCTTCAAAGTGATCGAAGATGTAGATACTTGTGTATGGTATTCAGTTGATAGTAATGATAAAGAGAAATTGCTTCTCTTTCAGGTTACTCATAATTGGAAGCATTCCTAAGTTGAGTAACGCTGATCGGCCTCTCTCCATTTAGTTGACATGCACTGGAGACAGCTGCATGATTTGAATCTGGTTCAATTAAATCAGTGCCTCTGGTTCTATATTGGATATAGTACAGTTCATATCTTAACATTGTTAAGGTACGTGGAGTTGTCCGGCTTATGATTAAAACCAGACTCTGGATAACTCAAGGCACGTTTCTGTAATGGCTGTTTGTGGGTTGACCCAGGCTATGACGAGGGTTGACTTTCTACCATAAGAAAGATCAATAGTGATATTGTTCTTGACTCGCCACAGTTTTAATAAAAATGTATTTTTTCAGAAAACAGTAGTGGGAGTATGGTAGAACTGGAAGCGATTCCAGAACCGCAAACGATTACTGAAGATTTGATAAGGAACCTAAAGATTCAATCTGATTTGACATTCCATTGGCCACTCCGCAGATAAGGTGGGTAACTTCAGGCACCCGAGAGGTACTCCGGTAGCCTCAAGGACGGTGACAGGGAAGTTCTTGTTTACCCACACTTGCCATTGTTGTTGTTCCAGACTGCGAGACCCGGCAGGAGGATGAGTATAACGTCGTTCTAAACTAGCTTTAGAAGTGCGCGTCTATATGACTCTGCCAGAGGGTTGTCGTAGTCAGTGGGAGCAGTGGAAGCATTGGTGGACATCAGGCTTATGTCTATTTATAGACTAAAGCAGATATAGCGGAGATAGATCATCTATTTCTGATGTGACAGTCATAGGTTTGACGTCATCAGAATAGGGGATGGATCTGTTAAGAAGGTAGTAGGGTGTGATGTCCTGTTTTTGGATGACATACACAGAGTAGGAAAGGAAATTCCTATACTACGATCGGTTATACTTTGGTCGTCACACAGTGGTTTCTTCACAAAGGAAATGGATTTTGTATCAGACATACTGGTTACTAGATCTATGGTTTTAGATCTAGATTTGGGTGGTTTCCCAATCAGGGTACTTTGACAGCATTCTAAGAGTATTTAGAATGGACGACTCCTGGCATGGTAGTGTACCTGCAGGTAATGGAGTCACCCTCTCTAAAGGTGTCTTATAGACTAAAGTAGAGAGGGATGTGCATGATTGGCAGATCACTTGCTTAGGCAATTGAGTCGATCATGAGATGTCAAGTGCCACACCAGATGTTGTTCTTGCACAAGATGCAATAAGTTGATATTGATCCAATCCTGGAGAAACAGTCGGAAGCAGTTTTAGAACATAAGTAAATGTTCTAGGGATATGATAACGACAGCCTCATTTGGGAGACAGTTATCATTCCAGGCTTCCAAGGTGACATGGACGACAAGGAGGTTGTCAGAGTTATAGTTTTTCCTTCTGACGAGGGGCAGTGTTTTGGACAGGTAATCCAAGGCAATACTGAGGGTGGCATGGCGCAGGATACTGATTAAGTTCAGTTGACGATACAGTCTAAGAAGTTTGGATTTGGAGTTCATTTATGAGCTAGGTCCCATCAGGCATCCAGACATTCTAAGACAGGTATTGCTCATTTCGGGAGATGGCTTTCTCCGCGAACTTGAGATATAGAGAGACATAGAAAGAAACATCTAGGCGGATCCACTCACTGAGGCTTTTCCTCGAACGCAATAGTTTCGCAAACAGGCTTTGTGCGACTGACTAGTAGAGGAGTTGGGTGTTCGGTATCACACGGGCTGTGAGTATGCGGCATCGCAATAATTAGCCTTAAGTGCAAGTGGGAGATTGTTGGAGATAGTGCCCTCAGAGTCAATTATTGGATCACAGGCACGTGATTGCAATGATTGAGGGAGGACCTATCCCGGTAGAACAGTCTTACTCGAGATGATAGTATGCTGTCTGGTTTATCTTTATCATCGTGTACTGCTTTAGGTGACCTGACAGGTCACTATTGCACGTTGATAGAGCCCCTAGGATTCTTGCTTGACTGCCAGCAGTATGAGGGCGATCATATAAGTGAGAGCTGGAGTCTATAAGCACATCCTTAAAAGGTCCCTAGTCGTGGGAGTTTCGAGACAGGGCATCGATTCTCCAGAGTAGACTAGTGTATACAGTCGAGACCCCGACGAGGGGCGGTGGCCGGTCTCACAAGCCACTGGTGTCAGTTGGATCACCTAAGATGTATACAGGTGCTCATTGGGTTATGAGTACACCGGACAGGACTCGCCGGGAACATGCTAGTTGGTCTTATACCTGACGTCAGATAGCAGTTCCCAGGTGACATGTGTACAGGTTAGTTCATCGACCTGGGGATCGTCATTTGTCTCGTGTGAGTTCCCACTGTGCTTTGATTACTACCCTACCACGGCTCAAAGGAGTCGTGCAAACATGTTTTAGTTGGGTACAGTCCCGAGCCACATGGAGGCAGTGAGCGGATCTTCAGGGGTTCGTCTCTCCCGGTATTGGGGGTGAGGTCGCGCTGTGTCTAGGAGAGCCATTACACGAAGTCCTTGGCCAAGGCAGGAGATTTACTGGCAGGTATTCCAGTAGTATCTCAGGGTGTTCTGGGCTACACTCCGACACGACTTGTACCGCTTTTGGGGGTCTGACTTTTACCAACCCCTAGGCCCGACATGCGATGCTCATAGACGAACGGACCGGACTGTACGGATATTGTCACTGACAGGCTCAGTAGGGTGTCAGGATGAGTTCGCTCATCGACGTCCCTTTTAGTCAATAGCTGGTGGCCCGTTACGTATTGGCTTATACCTCTGACGTGCTAGTGGTTAAATCCAGAACCGAGGTGTTGACGAGTCTTTAGAGTCCCCCACATTCAGTTACTCAAGCTTTCGGGTGAAAAGCTGTAGAAGCCGTATGGATATATGGCAGGGTCCGATCAGATACGTGCGGTATTGCACGGATCAGGATCGGACGGTTTGTACTAGTGGCCGTATGGATATATGGCAGGATTCGATTGGATACGTGCGGTATTGCACGGATCAGGATCGGACGGATATTACTAGCCGGTTTTGGTTTAAGCCGGATCCTAGTTTAGTACAGTGTAGATTTTGTCTCTTTGCATTTGTATCCGGACGGAATACAGATGCGGGTGTGTATGCACAGTATCGGGGTTTTTCTGTAATTTATTATGGGACCAGTTTTCTGGGGTTGCCAGTTTGCATTCCGTTCCGGCCGGTTTTTCATTGTTCCTTCACGGCCGGACTTTACGTTGGAGGGGGGTTATTTGCAAGTTTGCAAATAACACATTGTGGAGGGGTTTATTGCAAAAGGCTTGATTATGAAATCTTCTTTGCTATTCATGCATTTATTGTGATGGAAATTGGAAATGGGCCGGCCACTGTGGGGGTATGGAGTGTGTATTGTTTTAAGGGATTAATTTATTAGAAAGGGGAGAATATATGTGTGTGTGCTGGAGATTCTTTAGGAGTATGGGTTTTTGATGCATGGTTTTGATAAATTAATATTTATTTATTCATTTTGGTTGCATTCTCCAGAGAGAGCTGGCTTCATTCTTTTTCCTGGGAGCTCATTTCTGTTTTGATGGCCGAGCTCATTTTCATGAGATGCTCCAATTTTCTTCAAGCCTTCATGAATAATCCTTGTGAAAAATTCCTCCATCATGGCAACCATATTAAACCCCAAAGAGACAACGATTCTACATTATTCTACAGCAAATCTTGGGCGCATCGGCTAGCCAACTTCGCGCCCGAGTTGCCTCGGTATAGAGGTGGGAGCCCGTAAAAGAATCCGGCTACGTGGTGCCCTTCCGGCGAGGAGGCGACCACCGGAGTTTCCGCGGGAGATCGGGACGACGACGAGAAGACCGGAGGACTCGGATCACTCGGTATATCTCTAACCCGTCTTGTTGTTAGCTAGATCTAGTTTAATGGCCCGATCCGGGGTTTAGTGCGCGGTGGTGCCGGTTTGCTAAGTTCGCAAAATTAAAGTTTATCACCGTTTCCGCATTTGGCCGTCGGATTGACGACCGGGGCGCCGCCGTGCACTTACAAATCAGATAAAGATGTATCCCGAGGACCAGAAGTATACCGCTTTCCGGACCCCTTTGGGCATATTCTGCTACATGGTGATGGCTTTCGGTCTAAAGAACGCCGGCGCCACCTATCAGAGGGCCATGACGAAGATTTTCGATGACCTCATACATGAAATCGTCGAATGCTATATCGATGACCTCGTAGTTAAAAGCAAATCATACGAAGAACATTTAGAATATCTGAAGATCGTGTTTCATCGCCTTCGGAAATATAACTTGAAGATGAACCCTCTCAAATGCGCGTTCGGAGTTTCCTCAGGCAAATTCCTAGGATTCGTCGTCCGCCACCGTGGTATCGAGATAGACCCGTCGAAGATCAAGGCGATCATGGAAATGCCCCCGCTAAAGACTCTCTTGCAGCTGCGATCTCTCCAAGGAAAGCTCGCATATATCCGGTGATTCATAGTCAATCTTTCCGACAAGTGCCGCCCCTACTGTCACTTGATGAAAAAGGGAACCCCGTTCGTCTGGGATCACAAATGTCAAAGCGCACTGGACGAAGTCAAGCAATATCTGCAGAATCCGCCAGTGCTGGTCGCTCCCGTTGAAAGAAAACCTCTCGTCCTGTATACGACAGCCCTCGAAGGTTCTTTAGGCGCGCTGTGGGCATAAGAGAATGATCAAGGGAAAGAAAGAGCTCTCTACTATCTGAGTCGAGTTCTCCTGAGGGCAGAAAGCAACTACTCCTCCATCGAAAAACACTGTCTAGCGTTGATCTTCGCGGTAACGAAGCTTAGACACTTCGCGTTGGCGCATGAGATCCATCTTATATCAAAAGTGGATCCTCTCAAGTATTTGATGTCAAAGGCCATATTAACGGGGCGTCTCGCTAAATGGACCCTACTCTTGATGGAATTCTCGATAACTTATCGGCCTCTTAAGACAGTGAAGGGCCAGGCCATCACCGACTTCCTCGCTGAGCATCCGATACCTGCCGATTCTCCTTTGAACTGCGAATTGCCAGACGAACATGCGTTTGACACGATCGACGGGGATGATACCCGGTGGGAACTCTATTTTGATGGAGCGTCTTCCATGAAGAAGCTCAAACAAAGCACGCCCATAATCAAATCAGGGGTAGGCCTCATCTTCGTGACTCCACAAGGAGGGATAATGTGCTTTGCCTTCTCCTTAACAGAGCCGTGGACGAACAATGAAGCCGAATATGAAGCTTTGATAGCAGGCCTCGAGATCACTATTGATATGGGAATTGAAAACCTCCTCATATACGGAGACTCCCAACTAGTCGTTAGTCAAGTAAACGATGACTATCAAACGTGCAAGCCTGAGTTGGTGAAATACGGTGAGAGAGTGCAACAACTGCTGACTCAAATTCCTTTCTACGCCCTGAAAAGTATACCGCGTGCGGAAAATAGCAAGGCAGATGCGTTAGCCAAACTCGCTAAAGAATTAGCTGACGAGAGCCTCGATGACGTGAGGATCATTGTGCAAAGCTGTCGGGTTCTTGCACCGGCAGAAATATCTCGAGAGTCGTCCGAAGAAAAGGAAGTGACCGAGCAAATGGCTCTGCAAATAAAAGACCAGGAAAAGGCTGAGGATTGGAGGGAAGTCTTTATAGACTACTTCAAATCCCGTCGAGCACCTGAAGAGGCGTCGTCAAGATATCAGCTCATGAAACGAGCTCTGTCTTTTGCTTTCGTCAATGATACCCTTGTAAGTCTACGATAGCGCCCCGACCATCTTTCAGACGCCAAAATGCGAACAAAAACTTTTAAAACTGGCACTGTCGCATACTATAACCCGGATCTGCCATTAACGCTAAACTAACAAACTACAAAGAGGGAAGAAAGGTTATACCGAACGATCCGAGTCCTTCGTTCTTTAACCATCATCCCACGCTCCGTTGTGGCTGCTCCGATCTCGTCGATCTCCGATCTCCTCGTCCAGGTGGCACCACGTCATCGGATCTTTAAACGGGCTCCCGCCTCTGACTCGAGGCAACTCGGTTGTCAAGTTTGCTAAATGAGACGACCAAGAATGATGTAGAGAATGAGTAGAAGACTTTGTCTCGCTTCGTCCAAAACCATGGACGAACGGTTAATGAAGTTGCCATTGGAATCGGGTGATGGAATGAAATGAGCTGTGAAATTCCATACACCGAAAACTATCATAATCTTTTAACCAACAACCATTTCTTTTTCTACCAAGTGAGTGAAGGAGAGAGGAGGGGGCCGGCCACATATATGGAGGTAGGGGGTGAGTGTAGGAGAGGGGGGTTGACAATAAGAGAAAATATCAAGTGTGAACACAAAGTGTGAACACAATTAATAAAATGATGAATCATTAACCTAGTCATCATGCATTAATGGAATCATTAAATGCAACCATGACTCACTAAACACCTCACCACTTCTAGAACCTTCTAGAAGCTTCCACACTCATCTCAAGAAAAGATAAATCCGTATTTAACCAAATATTAAATACGGCTGATAGAAAACTGGAAACTGGCAACTTCCAAAAGTTATCCCGAAACGAATTTCAGGATAACCCAGTAACTGTATAAATATACCCGCATTTGTATTAGGACCGAATACAAATGCAACTGAGACAAAGATATTATATCTACTCTGTATAATACATGGATCCGGCTTAAACCAAAGCCCACCAGTATTATCTGCCCGAAATATGACACGTGCGTAAACGCACGTGCATTTTACTAACCCTGCCATAAAACTATACGGCCTCTACAACGTTTCGCTCGAACTTGGGAAACTATCTGTGGGGAACTCTAATGACTCGTCAGTACCCTGGCAGTGGGTTTAATCACAAGCCGTCAGCGGCACTAGCTGTGCGTAACGGCTGCCCATGGACTGACCTCAAGGGAAGCCGATGAGCGAACTCATCCCGAAACCCCACTGAGCCTAACAGTGACAATGTATATACAGTCCGGTCCGTTCGTCTATGAGTATCGCATATCCAGCCTAGGGGGCTAGTAACGTCAGACCCCCAATAGCTGTATAAGTCGTGTCGGAGACAAGCCCTGAACACCCTGAGATACTACTGGAGTACCTACCAGTAAATCTCACCTGCCTTGGCCAAGGACTTGGTGTAATGGCTTTCCTAGACACAGTACGATCTCAACCTCCAATACCGGGAGAGACAAATCCCCTGCCGATCCGCTCACGTACCTCCATGTGGCTCGGGACTGTACCCAAAAACTACCTGTTTGCACGACTCCTTTGAGCCGTGGTAGGGTAGAAATCAAAGCACAGTGGGAACTCACATGAGACAAATGACGACCTCAGGTCGATGAACTAACCTGTATACATGTCACCAGGGAACTGCTATCTGACGATAGGTATAATACCAACTAGCAGATTCCCGGCGAGTCCTGTCCGGTGTACTCATAACCCAATGAGCACCTGTATACATCTTAGGTGATTCAACTGACACCAGTGGCTTATGAGACCGGCCACCGCCCCTCGTCGGGGTCTCGACTGTATACACTAGTCTACTCCGGAGTATCGATGCCCTGTCTCGAAACTCCCACGACTAGGGACCACTATTAAGGAAATGCTTATAGACCACCCAACTCTCACTTATATGATCGCCCTCATACTGTTGGTAGTCAAGCAAGATCCTAAGGGCTCTATCAAAGTGTAATCGTGATCAGTCACCTGAACCTATACACGACTGATAAAGGCAAACCAGATAGCATACTATCATCTCGAGTAAGACTGTCCTACCGGTATAGGTCCTCCTCAATCATTGCAATCACGTACCTGCGATCCAATAATTGACTTTGAGGGCACTATATCCAATAATCTCCCACTTGCACTTAAGGCTAATTATTGCGATGTCGCGTATTCACAGCCCGTGTGAAACCAACACCCAACTCCTCTACTAATCAGTTTCACAAAGCCCGTTTGTAAAACTATTGTGTTCGAGAAATAGCCTCAGTGAGTGGATCCGCCCTGATGTTTCTTTCTATGTCTCTCTTAATCTCAGGTTCGCGGAGAAAGCCATCTCCCGAATTGAGTAATACCTGTCTTAGAATATGTCTGGATATCTGATGGGACCTAGTTTATAAATGAACTCCAAATCCAAACTTCTTAGACAGTATCGATCACTGAACCTAATCAGTATCCTGCAGCATGCCTCCCACAGTATCCTCTTGGACCACCTGTCCATAATACTGTCCCTCTTCTTCAGAGGGAAAACTATAACTCTAACAATCCCTCTGTCATCTATATCACCTTTGAAGCCTGGAATGATAACCGTCTCCCGAAGGAGGCTGCCGTCATCAACTCCGTAGAACATACACTTATGTTCTAAAACTGCTTCTTTATATTTCTCCAGGATTGGATTAATACAAACTTATTGCATCTAGTGCAAAAACAACATCTGGTGTGGTACTTGACATCTCATGATTGACTCAATTGTCTAAGCAAGTGATCTGCCAATCATGTACATCCCTCTCCCCTTTAGTCTGTAAGACACCTTTAGAGAGGGTGACTCCATCACCTGCAGGTACACCACCATGCCAGGAGTCATTTATTCTAAAAACCATTAGAATACTGTCAAAGTACCCACATTGGGAAACTACCCAAATCCAGATCTAAAACCATAGATCTAGAAACCAGAATGTCAAATATTATATCCATATCCTGTCTGGAGAAACAACTGTGTGACGACCAAAGTACAACCGATCGTAGTATAGGAATTTTACTTCCTACTCTGTGTATGTCATCCAAATACAGGACATCACACCCTACTACCATCTTAACAGATCCATCCCCTATTCTGATGAAGTCAAACCCATGACTGTCACATCAAAATTAGACGATCAATTTCCGCTATAACTGCTCTAGTCTATAAATAGACATAAGCTACTTGCCCACTATGCTTCCGCTGCTCCCACTGACCACAACAACCCTCCTACCGGGTCTCATAGCCTGGAACAACAGTAGTATCAAGTCTGGGTAGATAAGAACCTCCCTGTCACCGTTCTTGAGGCTACCGGAGTACCTCTCGGGTGTCTGAGGTTACCCACCATGCCTGCGGAGTGGCTAATGGAATGTCAAACCTGAATGAATCTATAGGTCCTATTAAATTTTTCGTAATCGTTTGCGGTTCTGGAATCACTTCCAGTTCTACCATACTCCCACTGCTGTTTTCTGAAAAAATCCATTTTACTAAAACTGTGGCGAGTCAAGAACAATATCACTATTGATCTTCCAGATGGTAGAAAATCAACCCTCGACATAGCCCGGGCCAACCCACAAACTGCCATTACAGAAACGTGCCCTGAGTTATCCAGAGTCTGGTTTTAAGCATAAGCCGGACAACTCACCTATATCCAATATAGAAACTTTGGCACTTATTTAATTGGAACCAGATTCAAAACATGCAGCTGTCCCCAGTGCATATCAACTTAATGGAGAGAGGCTAATCAGCATTACTCAACTTAGAAATACATCCAATTATGAGTAACCTAAAAAGAGAAACAAGTTTCTCAAAACCATCACTATCAACTGAATACCAATCATAAGTATCTACATCTTCGATCTCTTTGAAGAATCCTGATACTTGCGATATCTGGTTCTCTACTTTATTCTTATACCCACAACTTCTCAAAACATAGACCTTGTATTTCTACGAAACACTTGTCTAAAAACTAGAGAAGTCATAAGTAAACAGAACATAGTACGAGGACCTATCCCTTTGTCCCGATGGACACTGGACAACATACAATACTCTGTACAAGTCTGCTGAGTTGAATAACTCAAAACCTGTGCATCGTAGGTTGAAAACTGTACTTATGGTCAAGAACTACTCCGTTGTTCAATACTCCTTACCCAATCGTCAACTGATGTAGGTAAATGTCATCGACATAATATAAAAAAGTTATATCTCACTTTATAAAAATAAACGTACAGATATATCATTTTGAAATTGGTGCACAACAACGGATACTCAAAACCAAATACATGCCTGCCGGCAATAACCCAGGCGACTTCCTCAAATATCACCAATTACAACGAATTCCGATATAATGAGGATGATCACCTAATTCCCAATAACTTCCTCCCACTCATCATCTGTAAACCATACAGATGTGAGAATGAAACCTGGTAAATACATACCCTGGAGTAAGTATCTAATCGGGAAAACAGTTTTCCATTAACAATGCACTGAAACATGAAAATGTTTCGTAGGGGTATCCTGGTGTTCATAGTAATGCCTCTTCCATAATCCAATTCATGACTTTAACCGTATATTTCTTTGCCATCTCTCCAAATCCCTTTATTTGTCTTTAGTCGTTACCTTCTGTACACCATCGTTAGGCTAAATGGTTTTCTTCCTTCCCTACCGTTTGGCACCAGCCTATGGTTTGGAAGAAGACTATCCAGTAAGCATAATAGGTGTACCCTCCTAAACCAAGGAGTACTCACATCTTGAGAGAAGGTGATGATAAAAGACAACTGAATAATACCTTATTCTTTTAAAGGTGAAATAGGAGTGGCGATGAAGTACGCGGTTTGGTCGTGAATGATAACAGTCGCAATTTACTTTGCCCTCTTTCTAATCCCTTTATTTTGTCTTTACATATTACCTTCTGTACACCCTACTTAGGCTAATTGGTTTTCTTCATTCCCTACCTTTCGGCACCTGCCTATGGTTTGGAAGAAGACTATCCAATAAGCGTAATAGGTGTACTCTCCTAAACCAAGGAGCCCTCGCAACCTGAGAGAAGGTGATAATAAAAGACAACTGAATAAACCAATTCTATTTCTTCTGAACCTTGATCCATTCTCGAAGAAGTCCCTTCGAGTTCGTATATAACTATACGATGGATCTATCCAATGGAAGTGGATGTCCGTAGTAATACGAGTGTTCTGAGAAATGCAAAAGGTAAAAGAAGGAGTGGCAATGACTTATGCAACTCAGACAATCCAAAAGCCAGTATTTTAAGAAGGTTCGGTCAACTTGGTCACCAAGTCATAGTCTAGGGTCGGTCAAAGGTCGCTGCCAAAGAGAGAGAGGAAAGAAACACTTTGCGTGCACTCTAACCTAGATCAGAATGGTTATCATTTTATCTAATCCGGAAACCTCCCACTGTACTGTCAAATTCTCCTCCAAACCTAAAAGAAGAATCAATCGGGATCACCCGAAGAATAAACCAACTCATCAGTGGGAATCGGGATCCAACTCTCATCGCATGATAACGTGACGGAATCCACTCACGTTATCACACTCCAGAAGGTATGCGCATGCCTGGCAAGTTTCAGTTTCTTTAGAAACTCCCGATATGATTTTTACCCCATGTTCTTATGACCTTGACGAAAGCCAACAAATCATAAGTCACATGTCAAGTTCTGCCCGTCATATTCTTGTCAATTTGAACCCACCCGTACATACCCTTGACGAAAGCCAACAAGGTAATACAACTGTCCCAAACCAACACATCTATCTATGCAACAAATGAATACCCCAGCAGCTACCAAACACTATGCCTTGACGAAAGCCAACAAACATAGCTTGAATACTACTGACCATCCATAAGACACGACGGAGGGCTACGGCTGGTTTTTGGCGAAAAACCATTAACGTAATGAACTTGATCTCGTTGAAGGAACCTGATAGCTTTTTATAAAAATATAGTGGCGAAAACCTTTTGCTAAAGAGGTCACTCCCGGTTAAGGGATCTCGGCTCTTTCCTCGTGGAATGAGGTGCAGGATATTCCACTGAATACCGCGATGCAAAGCAACTTGTAATCGACTATAGTGAAGTTATTACCCTGACGCAAACTTCTGCCCAAGGGTTCTTTCCCGGTGAAGGGATATCGGCCCTTGCCCCGTCGAATGAGGTGCAGGATATTCCACTGAATACCGCTATGCAAAACAAAAGGAAACGTCTTTGTAATAACACTTTTTAAATTGTTCCAACAACATCCAAACAGGTTTGTTTTCCTTTGCATTGATCAGAATCAACGCAGTCCCATCAATCAATCACACCAGAAAAGAACGAAAAATAAAATGTACGTATATACCATTCGCATTCGTCACTGGGTCCCGTCATCACCCGTTAGGTTACTTAACTAACGACAGAGCGGGGACTGAACTAGCACGGGTGTAAAACATATACAACATCTACTAGTATATATACCAATATACAATAATCGCTCCAGGCGTGATAATATGCAACATTACAGAAAAATAATAAGCATCACAGAACAATACAGATATCTGGGATCCCCGGGTTTCACAGAGCCGCTGCTGAAACCCGACGTTCCCCTGGTCGTGTGGATAGCCTGTGCAATGAAACCTAGACCCTTACGGGTGCGGCAAGGTACCCGCCAAAACCTGAAGCGAGGCAGCCCCTTACAGCAAAATGAATGGACCACCCTGCACTTCACGGAATCCGGTAGCTTAAGCACCCCTCCTTGGGTCAACCTGTACCCCCTACGAGTGCGGCGAATAGTCTGCCAATACTAGAGTGAGGCCCTTCTGCCTCTCAAAGCCATGAGATGCGGACCCGTTTCCCTCCAGAACCCGGCTATCCGTGCACTCCGTCGCGGGGTAAAACCTAGTACAGAAATGAAAAAATATGTACAACGGGTACATCGACCTCGACCCGGTCGTGCCCCAAAAGAATATTATACAACAGGCAGTGACGGCAGTCCACATGTTGGACGCTCGCCCCGCAATATCAAATGTACAAATAAACTCAAACTGCACTACCATTGCACACTGCTATCCACCACGACAAATCCGCAACATCACAGCACAACACGGAACATCAACGCGAATGTCACGTTCGCAACCCCGTCTAAAAGAACTATAGCAATCAAACGCGGTTTACCGATCAAATGACATTCACGGTCGGAGATATAATGTAAGTACTGTAAACTAACACGTTTAAATTTCGATCGACAAAATTTCCCGAAGTGGGCCCCACGCAAATCTGTTGTACAGTAAAAAACACTGGGCCCAAATGAACAGTTCCAGAAACCACAATTTCCCAAGTAGAATCTACAGAAGAAAGATGGCCCACTGATTCACCTAGACGGCCGCGGTTCCGCGGCCGTACGGTCAGATCAGTGGGTCGAATTTCTTCTGTGTTCTTTAAAAAGCCTGTATGATTTTCTGGTATGGTCAAAATAATTTTTAGACCATATTTAAAATTAACAGAAACTTCAACACTAGAAATTGCGATTTTCGAAAATCCGATCGATCGATGTTTTAAAACGTGTTAGCACAATTTAGTAAAGCTTAATGGCGTGGCTCTGATACCATGTAAGTCTACGGTAGCGCCCCGGCCGTCTTTCAGACGCCAAAATGCGGAGCAAAAACTTTTAAAACTGGCGCTGTCGCATACTATAACCCGGATCTGCCATTAACGCTAAACTAACAAACTACAAAGAGGGAAGAAAGGTTATATCGAACGATCCGAGTCCTTCGTTCTTTAACCATCATCCCACGCTCTGTTGTGGCTGCTCCGATCTCGTCGATCTCCGATCTCCTCGTCCAGGTGGCACCACATCATCGGATCTTTAAACGGGCTCCCGCCTCTGACTCGAGGCAACTCGGTTGTCAAGTTTGCTAAAAGAGACGACCAAGAATGATGTAGAGAATGAGTAGAAGACTTTGTCTCGCTTCGTCCAAAGCCATGGACGAACGGTTAATGAAGTTGCCATTGGAATCGGGTGATGGAATGAAATGAGCTGTGAAATTCCATACACCGAAAACTATCATAATCTTTTAACCAACAACCATTTCTTTTTCTACCAAGTGAGTGAAGGAGAGAGGAGGGGGCCGGCCACATATATGGAGGTGGGGGGTGAGTGTAGGAGAGGGGGGTGACAATAAGAGAAAATATCAAGTGTGAACACAAAGTGTGAACACAATTAATAAAATGATGAATCATTAACCTAGTCATCATGCATTAATGGAATCATTAAATGCAACCATGACTCACTAAACACCTCACCACTTCTAGAACCTTCTAGAAGTTTCCACACTCATCTCAAGAAAAGATAAATCCGTATTTAACCAAATGTTAAATACGGCTGATAGAAAACTGGAAACTGACAACTTCCAAAAGTGATCCCGAAACGAATTTCAGGATAACCCCGTAACTGTATAAATATACCCGCATTTTTATTAGGACCGAATACAAATGCAACTGAGACAAAGATATTATATCTACTCTGTATAATACATGGATCCGGCTTAAACCAAAGCCCACCAGTATTATCTGCTCGAAATATGACACGTGCGTAAACGCACGTGCATTTTACGAACCCTGCCATAAAACCATATGGCCTCTACAACGTTTCGCCCGAACTTGGAAACTATCTGTGGGGAACTCTAATGACTCGTCAGTACCCTGGCAGTGGGTTTAACCACAAGCCGTCAGCGGCACTAGCTGTGCGTAACGGCTGCCCATGGACTGACCTCAAGGGAAGCCGATGAGCGAACTCATCCCGAAACCCCACTGAGCCTAACAGTGACAATGTATATACAGTCCGGTCCGTTCGTCTATGAGTATCGCATATCCAGCCTAGGGGGCTAGTAACGTCAGACCCTCAATAGCTGTATAAGTCGTGTCGGAGACAAGCCCTGAACACCCTGAGATACTACTGGAGTACCTACCAGTAAATCTCACCTGCCTTGGCCAAGGACTTGGTGTAATGGCTTTCCTAGACACAGTACGATCTCAACCCCCAATACCGGGAGAGACAAATCCCCTGCCGATCCGCTCACGTACCTCCATGTGGCTCGGGACTGTACCCAAAAACTACCTGTTTGCACGACTCCTTTGAGCCGTGGTAGGGTAGAAATCAAAGCACAGTGGGAACTCACACAAGACAAATGACGACCTCAGGTCGATGAACTAACCTGTACACATGTCACCAGGGAACTGCTATCCGACGATAGGTATAATACCAACTAGCAGATTCCCGGCGAGTCCTGTCCGGTGTAATCATAACCCAATGAGCACCTGTATACATCTTAGGTGATCCAACTGACACCAGTGGCTTATGAGACCGGCCACCGCCCCTCGTCGGGGTCTCGACTGTATACACTAGTCTACTCCGGAGTATCGATGCCCTGTCTCGAAACTCCCACGACTAGGGACCACTATTAAGGAAATGCTTATAGACCACCCAACTCTCACTTATATGATCGCCCTCATACTGTTGGTAGTCAAGCAAGATCCTAAGGGCTCTATCAAAGTGTAATCGTGATCAGTCACCTGAACCTATACACGACTGATAAAGGCAAACCAGATAGCATACTATCATCTCGAGTAAGACTGTCCTACTGGTATAGGTCCTCCTCAATCATTGCAATCACGTAGCTACGATCCAATAATTGACTTTGAGGGCACTATATCCAATAATCTCCCACTTGCACTTAAGGCTAATTATTGCGATGTCGTGTACTCATAGCCCGTGTGAAACCAACACCCAACTCCTCTACTAATCAGTTTCACAAAGCCCGTTTGTAAAACTATTGTGTTCGAGAAATAGCCTCAGTGAGTGGATCCGCCCTGATGTTTCTTTCTATGTCTCTCTTAATCTCAGGTTCGTGGAGAAAGCCATCTCCCGAATTGAGTAATACCTGTCTTAGAATATGTCTGGATATCTAATGGGACCTAGTTTATAAATGAACTCCAAATCCAAACTTCTTAGACAGTATCGATCACTGAACCTAATTAGTATCCTGCAGCATGCCTCCCACAGTATCCTCTTGGACCACCTGTCCATAATACTGTCCCTCTTCTTCAGAGGGAAAACTATAACTCTGACAATCCCTCTGTCATCTATGTCACCTTTGAAGCCTGGAATGATAACCGTCTCCCGAAGGTGGCTGCCGTCATCAACTCCGTAGAACATGCACTTATGTTCTAAAACTGCTTCCTTATATTTCTCCAGGATTGGATTAATACAAACTTATTGCATCTAGTGCAAAAACAACATCTGGTGTGGTACTTGATTTCTCATGATTGACTCAATTGCCTAAGCAAGTGATCTGCCAATCATGTACATCCCTCTCCCCTTTAGTCTGTAAGACACCTTTAGAGAGGGTGACTCCATCACCTGCAGGTACACCACCATACCAAGCGGGGAATGTTACGCCAAAGAGAACTCATGCTAGTGGTTAAAAGACCTATGATCCCCAATCGCGCCAAGCGGGGAAAGTTCAAGCCGAACTATGAAGACCCGTATATCATAGAAAAAGTTTACCAGGGTGGAGCTTACCTACTCATGGACATGCATGGTGAAAGACCTTTCAGGCCAATAAACGGTCGCTTCCTAAAGAAATACTACGCCTAACGAGTCACTGCCTAGGTCAATGATAGATGACGACGCCTATGTCCGCTCGCTATCTTCCTAAGCCCAAACTCTATAAGTAGTAGCCGGTTTTCGGACCGAAATGTCCTAAAACTAACAATGGACCGAAATGTTCTAAAACTAACAACGGACCAAAACGTCCTTAAACTAACAATGGACCACTATGTCTTAAAACTGGCGTCGGATCGAAACGTTCTTAAACTAACGACGGACCACTATGTCCTAAAACTGGCTGTTGACCGAGACGTCGATAAACTACTACGGACCGCAGCATCCCGAGGCTGACAAAAATAAAATAAAATAAAAAAAAGAAAACGATATGTCCATAAGCAAAATGGGCACGGATGAAAACCTGAAAGAGCTCCGTGAGTAAAAACAGCAGGGCTACCGGCGAGTTTTGTGAAAACCCGAAAGGGCGCAATCTCGTTAAAAGACACTTGCAAGGTCTTCATGACTTTGTGAGGAGAAACCACCTGCGTGAGATCCTTACGACTCATAAGGGAGCAACACACTTAGGGATCCCCACGATTCCTAAGGAGAAATTACACTTACGAGATCCTCACGACTCGTAAGGAAAACCCTCTTATGAGACCCTCACGGCTCATAAGATTCAAAAGTCTTAACCTACAGGGATCTGAACCTGTTCTTAAGCGGCCACCACAACCTCCAATGCTGCTCTACAAGAGGCTCAATACTGACCCTTGTATACAATCCACTGGCGCGAATAAACATTTCCCTAACAAAGTCCCATCCGCGACTAGGAATATGTCTACACAGTGAACAGCCCATGTAAGTCCTCTCGACTTAGAAGGAGAAAATACTCTTGTAAGATCCTTACGACTTACGAGAAGCCATACACTTAGGAGCCCTCATAATTCCTACGGAGAAAACGCACCTACGAGATCCTCACGACTCGCAGGGAGAAATACCTTTATGAGACCCTTACGGCTCATGAAGTCAAAAACCTTAGTCGATAGGATCCTAACCCTGTTCGCTAAGCCACCTGTTCCCGCCAAAAATTTCTGCGCAAAAGAGCCCAAGGTATCAAATGGCAGTGATACGCTTAAGAAAATGCGAACCAGTATCTTCCGGGCTATTTTTTTGACAAACTACCGAATGCGAAACAGTTAAATTCTAATGATATTGGAAGCATCTCGAAAAACCCTTCGATTTGATATATTATGGGCTTCATAACTTATCCGGGATCAAAAGTTATGAGCAAATGTGTTATGCGCTGTTCCCTGATTAAAAATCAGGAATTATCTCAATGAGGTATCACGTGCTCACACGTGACCAATGGTCACGTGTTGACACGTGATGGTTAAAGCAGCGGTAAAGGACAGAGCGCAGAAGAAGAGCCCATTCAGGGGGTCACATGCTTACACGTGACCGGGGGTCACGTGCTTATACGTGACCGGGGGTCACGTGCTCACATGTGACCAAAGGTCACGTGGCAACACGTGACTGGCTGTAAAAGCCTTGCTGTTCAACAGAATTAAATTCTGAAAAAGATCATTTAAATCTTTCCAAATAGAATTAAAATTCTAAATTTCTCTAAATCTTTCCAAATGGAAAAGGATTATGGGGACCGTTGGATTAAAAATCCAATGGTAATTAAAGATCACCAATTTATGGAAAGATCTTAGACAAGGAAAGATTTTCCCTAAAATCTCACCGGAAATAACAAACAGAATATCTTTGGATTTAAAATCCAACGGTGAATAAAACTCACTGAATGATCTAAAGGATCATATTAATGATGAAAACAAATCAAATCTTTCAATGAGAGATTTGCTAAACAAATTGATTCTTTTCCTTCTCCTATAAATAGGAGCTAAGAAAAGAAGAGAAGGAACATTTTTTGATAGAAAAACAGAGAGAGGAGAATTTAATTCTCAAGAGGGAAGAAAAGAAAGGAGAATTTAATTCTCAACAAAAGAAACCCTAGGTGAGAAAAGGGAAAAAGATCAATTTCAAAAGAGAATTTAATTCTCAAAATTTAAGCCTTTAACTCTTCTGCAAATAAAGAACTTAGTTCTTCTTCTGGTTGAAGATCTGCACAGAGCACATCTCCCCATAAGTTGAGAATTTAATTCTCACCGGGTCGAGATCTTGCCATGCAGATCCTAAACTTAGAAGGGGAATTGAGTTGTGAGAATTTAATTCTCCTAAAACAAAACTAGGGTTTAACCCTAATCAAGAATTTAATTCTTTTACATATCTGGGAATTTAATTCCTTTAAAAAGAAATCAGGGTTTTATCCTAACTAAGAATTTAATTCTTTCACAATAGGAATTTAATTCCTCCAAAATCATAATTAGGGTTTAACCCTACAGAGAATTCAATTCTTAAAAGATCTCTGTTCATGCAAAAGAACCAAGGTCACGTGTCCCCACATGACCCCTGAAAAGATCCCCAAAAAACAAGAAGGAAAAGGCTTTGAGGCAATGCCTCACGTGGTCTCAGGTGACCTCCAAGACAAAGGGAATAAAAGCAAGGGAAATCTAAGCTTTGGGCGCTCTCACGTGTTACCACGTGACCCCTTAGCAAACATTTTAACAGTCAGCGCATGAATCCCCATCATGAGCCAACACGTGATGCTCTAAAATAAAGATGAAAAGTGTTTAACACTTATTCGCAGATTTGAGGATAAAACAAAGGAGATCTGGCTCCACATTTAGGGCGCCCTCACGTGTTACCACGTGACCCCTAACAAATCCCTTTAATATCCAATGGATGAACGCCTATCACGTGCCCACACGTGATGGCCAGGAAATGAAAAGTGTTTAACACTTAATTGCAGAACAAAATAAAAGGGATATGGTCCCACTTTTGGGCGCTCTCACGTGTCCACACGTGACCCCTCTTTCTTTAGTGTTTAATACTAATTTGGGGATTATATTTCCAGTGTTTAACACTGACTGTTTCTAGTGTTTAACACTAAATTGAAGATTATATTTCCAGTGTTTAACACTGATTGTCTTTTAGTGTTTAACACTAATTTGAGAGTTCTATCTCCAAACTTTAACACTGTTGTTCTCTAAGTGTTTAACACTACTTTTAGTCAAATTGGCTAATTTTCCAGAAGCAAAAGTCCCTCCTCCAAATGAATCTCAAAATTGAGGAAATCAAAGACAAAATGTTGTCAGAGCCTCCAAACCTCTGTTTAGCACTGCCGAATGATGAGGGGCTGAACTCAGACAAATGTCTAATGGCCAAAAGGGCCAATATTTCAAATATAATTGGACTTAGCCCAAACTGGCCATAAGTCCTCAAATCATCTTGAACTGAGCGCATCTGCTCTTTCAACCAACTCATTGGTTCAAGGGTACATCTCTGAACTCCTCTGATATTTGTCGTTGTAATCCTTCAACGTCTTCAGAGAGGTGATGGGTCCCGACAGCCATACATTTTATGGACCACCACATCCCTAAACTGGAAATGGACCACCATGTCCCTAAACTGGAGATGGACCACCACGTCCCTAAACTGGAACTTGGACCACTATGTCCCTAAACTGGAACAATAGAGCCCAAATGCTCTTTTGTCGGATCTAAACGATCCCGTTAAGTCGATCTTAGTCCCAAACTGGACTAACGTATCCTTAACAACCGTTTAAGTTGATCTTAGCCTCAAATATGGCTAACGTATCCTTAAACCTTCAAACAGACTTTAGTCCCAAATTGGACTATAAATCCCCCAATCAACTTTGGTTCAAGGGTACATCTCTGAACTCCTCTGATATTTGTCGTTGTAATCCTTCAACGTCTTCAGAGAGGTGATGGGTCCCGACAGCCATACATTTTATGGACCACCACGTCCCTAAACTGGCAATGGACCACCATGTCCCTAAACTGGAGATGGACCACCACGTCCCTAAACTAGAACTTGGACCACTATGTCCCTAAACTGGAACAATAGAGCCCAAATTCTCTTTTGTCGGATCTAAACGATCCCGTTAAGTCGATCTTAGTCCCAAACTGGACTAACATATCCTTAACAACCGTTTAAGTTGATCTTAGTCTCAAATATGGCTAACGTGTCCTTAAACCTTCAAACAGACTTTAGTCCCAAATTGGACTCTAGATCCCCCAATCAACTTTGGTTGAAGGGTACATCTCTGAACTCCTCTGACATCTGTCGTTGTAATCCTTCAACGTCGTCAGAGAGGTGATGGGTCCTGACGGCCATACATGTAATGGACTACTATGTCCCTAAACTGGAACAATAGAGCTTCCAAATGCTCTTTTGTCGGATCTAAATGATCCCGTTAAGTTGATCTTAATCTCAAACTGGACTAACGTATCCTTAACAAACGTTTGAGTTGATCTTAGCCTCAAATATGGCTAACGTATCCTCAAACCAAAACCCCAAATCCAAATCTAAGAAAATACGGATTTGGACTGATCCACGTCCTACGGGCGACGGCATAAATTAGTCTCCGTATACAATCCACGGGCAACCACAAATAAAACAAACACCCACGACACGAAGTGAAATTCTGGAGAAGGAGAAAGTTGTTACCGCGATGCGGTAGCGTAATTAACTGCAGGGGCTTGCGCCTGCAGGGAAGAGCGTCCCCACAATCAAAAACCCCTCAAGCGAGGGGGAATCTGATGAAGTCTGCTACATCGGATGCATCCGTTTAAACCTTCGATACATGGTGCCATAAATCAACTTGGCATCTTCGGAGAGGTGGACGGATAGCACCTATTAGCATCTGCCCCTGAATCTCAGTGAAGACGTCATGTCGGCCGCCGTGCGGAGGGGAACAGATTCTAGCACGCCCGGTGGGACCTTTTCCTCTTTCCACTCCACACTTCGTGTGTCATGTTCGCGAACGAATCACGGTTTGCTGTGGTTGCCTGTGGATTCGAGGTACTAAGATTTGGTGTCTTGTTCCGTGCAGAAAACAGAAGATCAATGGCTTCAAACTGCACTACCTGCAACTGCAACTCTCGCTCCGTCCTTGCTGGAGGAGTGACTTATGGGCCCCAAGCGGCCTCCATCTTCGCTAGGCCGGTGGAACAGGTGACTCAGGCCACCACTGGGCTATTCTTCGGGACCATGATCCCACCAATGAGCTTCAATGCCCCATTGCCATCGTAAGAAGCTCCAAAGAAGTCGGTCTTCGATCGGCTTACAACTATCGCGGCCCCTCTTAA
Source organism: Agapanthus africanus (assembly GCA_030015575.1). NCBI lineage: Eukaryota > Viridiplantae > Streptophyta > Magnoliopsida > Asparagales > Amaryllidaceae > Agapanthus > Agapanthus africanus. The sequence goes on from CM057339.1 coordinate 865,328,343, forward strand.
CGGGTCGCCCAAGCCCAATGCCTCAGCTTTCAGCAAACTGGGCCAAAACTCATGTGGGCCCATGAAGAAGCCTGCAATACCAGAAAAGGTTGTTCCGAAGAGGATAGCCATCCCTGCTCCTGAAGTCGTCAAGGCGGCTTCTCCTGCCAATGGGTCGGTCTTTACAAGACTGACTGTTCTGGCTCCCGCTACGGTTCCTGTCCCTGCTCAGAAGCCTGTTTTCAACCGATTGGATACTGCTTCTCAAAGGACATCAGTCTTCAACAGGCTGACGCCAACAGAAACCCTTCACCTGGAAAGGGGGAAGACAAAGCCATCGCTGAACCAACCCCAACAACTCGACACGCTCGACGTCGCCACTGGCGCTAAGTAAGGAAGGCCGGGGGCAACTCCCCTTCTGGGCTAACTCCACCAGCTCCAACGGTGGAAATCAATGCTGCTGTCCCAACCGGGAACAACTTTGAGCCGCTGAACAAGGTGCGCAGGAATTCGCCTACCGCCGTATTAAAAAGATCTCTGGCGCCAGTGGAGGCTGTCACAGAAATGAAGCCGGAGTGGTCCCCTCAGCGGCTGTCCTCCAAAATTTACAAAGTCTGGCGACAGGTTCAGGACTCAGTAATTGATCAAGATTACTCTCGCCGACAGAAAAAGGTGAGGGTTCAGCAGGAAGAGAACCGTCCTGTTAGGCCATAAAAAGCGATGGTTACTTGGGTGCCCACTGCAACGGCCCCCTCAACGTTGACCACTCAGAAAAGGAGAAGGCCGGAGAAAGTCCCCAGGCCTGCGACAAATGTCAAAGGCACTGAGCCCAAACGCCCAAAGTCTGGGGGCATGGTGGTGCATACCGTCTATATGGCATTCGGGAAAGAGGATAACCGCGCTTCTACGGGACACCGACCGCTCACCCGATCCGTGACAAAAGCTCAGGAACAACAGCAGCAGAAACTTCAAGAGATGCTGACCGTAATGGCTGCACTCACTGGGCCGAAAGAAACTCCAGAGACCTCGGAGCAGCGTCGGGAACAAGAAACCGATGCTGAGTTCCTCCGCAGAGTCCTCGAAAAGAAGGACAAGGAGGCTGCGGAACAAGCGGCCAATATAAAGCAAATGGCTCTTCTGTTCCAAGACATGGTGGGTATGATGATCCAGCCGGAGCCCCCAGCCGAAGATCCTCCGGTAATAATTGAAGACGACAGAGGGGAAACATCGAACCCTCCTCCGGCTCATTCAGCAACTAAAGAGGAAACTATCTCTAAAGCCACGCTCGATGATTATATCGCTCAGCAAATACGAGCTCACCAGGCGAATGAAGCGGCCGACCAAATTGTTAAGACCGGACGACCCTATCCAGGCTGGTATGACCAAATAAGGTACCCGCTGGGATATACGATCCCTAAATTCCACATATATAAGGGGATGGGAAATCCGCATCAGCACGTCGCTCAATTCAGAGCCATGTGCGGCAACACTGGAGGTGATGATAAATTGCTGCTCCGCCAGTTTGTTGGCAGCCTGTCAGAAACGACATTTGAGTGGTACTCTGAACTCCCAAATGACTCTGTCAAGACATTCGCAGAGATGGAGTTGCTATTCACCCAGCGTTTCGCAAACGCTAGCGAACGCACCCCAATCACGGCATTGATCAATGCCAGGGTGAAGCCTGGAGAAACTTGGATCCAGTATGCGATACGGTGGCGTTATCTATGGTCAAAGTGCGAGCAGCGCATCGAAGAAGCTCCTGCCGTGGGCATGTTCGTGGGTACTCTCGACCCTCAAGCGACCATCTCGCAATTCATGATGTTCTTCAAGCCGACCACCTTCCAGGCCTTGATTGACAAGCTGGCCCAAATGGACCAGATGGGCCATAGGCCTTCCTCTTCAAAGATAGAGTCTTAGAATGAAAAGGGCAAAGGAAAAGCAACTTTCGTCGCTAATACTCAACAACAGCCGAGCAACTCAAAGCCGGTTGTTCGCCAAAACAACGTGCGTCTACGCCCATCCCTCGAGGAAAGACTGCGACGTCTTTACTCGTTTCCTCAGGATAAAACGAGGAGACTGTTCGAGCTAGCCGTGCGCAACAGACTCATCAATCTGCCGAGTCCAAAACGTCCGTTGCAGCCAGGCGATGTCAACGATCCCAATTATTGCCCTTATCACCAAACGGTAAGTCACCCGATCGAGGATTGTTTCGTCTTTAAGGGGTGGATCGAGGATCAGTACCTACAAGGAAAGTTCACGCTGTCTGAAAAGTGGAAAGTAAACCCACCACAGCCGCACACTCTAAAAAAGACGGACGCACTGGGGGCAACTTGTCACGTGATCTCCCACTCATTTACGGACGATGAAAAAACTCCTTGCACTGAGAAACTGGGGGCAGAGCTGAGCCGGAATTCGTGTGGCCGTCAGACGAAATGATCGACTCTTTTCTAGATGAGATTCGTCTAAAAAATAAAGCTGATCGGGAGCGCGAGATGGCCATATTTGAAAAGACCAAACACCGGCGACTGGACAAAAGGGTCGAAACACTCCCACCAGATCAAAGTACATCCGCCGCAAATGAAAGCAGGATCAAGACAAGGAAAGGATTCGCCAAAGCCATATCAATGGGGATGAGGCCGCCCTCTTTCAGAGAAAATTCTCCTGGTGGTATACATCCTGATGAAGCGGACGTGCATCCTAACTTCTGCTTATATCATCAGAAGATCGCACATCCTACTGAGGACTGCAACTCCTTTAAGTGTTGGTGGCAAGGGTATGTCGCTCACAGGCAACACTTCAATAGGACAAAGCGTGAAGCTCGTAGACAGCGGAAGAATGCGACAGATGAGCATAAAAGAATTGCTGGCGATTGTCATAGGATTGATCTCGAGGGACCGCGAGTTCTCACCTTCGAGAGCGACTCCGACAAAAAAGTAGCCCTCGGCCCTTTCTTCAAGGAATCCATCTCTAAAACGAAAGTAATGAGGAGTTGCGAGAGCATTCAGCCTTGCAATTGCACGATACCCGGAAAAAATCTCGGACCCGAAAGCAACGGTTCGAACAAAAAGGATAAAGGAAAGGGAAAAACGGCCTTCATCGCCAACACTCAACAAAAATCGAGTGACCCTAGAACGGTTGTTCGCCAAAACAACAAGCGGCAACCCCTCTATGAAAAGTTGAAACGTCCTTACTCGTTTCCCGGGACGAAACAAGGAGGCTGTTCGAACTAGCAGTGCGCGACGGACTTATCACTCTACAGGAGCCAAAATGCCAGCTACAACTGAATGAGGTCAACAATCCTAATTACTGCCCTTACCACCAAGTATTGGGCCATCCGATCGAAAATTGCTACATCTTCAAAAACTGGGTTGAAGACCAATACCAACAGGGCAAGTTCGCACTGTCTGAAAACTGGAAAGTGAGCCCGCCACAACCACATGCTCCAAAAAAGATGGATATGCCGGGGGCATCATGCTCATTCATAGAGAAAGCCCAACGGACCACTACGTCCTAAAACTGGATAATAGACCGAAACATCATTAAACTAACGATAGACCACTATGTCCTAAAACTGGCTGTAGACCGAAATGTCATTAAACTAACGATGGACCACTATGTCCTAAAACTGGCTGTAGACCGAAACGTCATTAAACTAACGATGGACCACTATGTCCTAAAACTGGCTGTAGACCGAAAAGTCAGTAAACTAGAGATTCGCCTCAAATACGGCGACGACGGACCACTACGTCCTAAAACTGGATATGGACTGAAACGTCCTTAAACTAACGGCGGACCGTAATGTCCTAAAACTTGCAAATGACCGAAACGTTGTTAAACTACTCCCAACCCGCAGCATCTTCAGGCTGACGTAGTAAAAAAAAAAACGGTACGTCCACAAGCAAAATGGGCACGGATGAAAACCCGAAAGGGCTCCGTGAGTAAAAACAGCAGGGCTACCGGCGAGTGTTCGTGAAAACCCAAAAGGGCGTGACCTCGTCAAAAAAAAAACGGTACGTCCACAAGCAAAATGGGTACGGATGAAAACCCGAAAGGGCTCCGTGAGTAAAAACAGCAGGGCTACCGGTGAGTGTTTGTGAAAACCCGAAAGGGCACAACCTCGTTAAAAGATACTTACAGGGTCCTCTCGACCTTGTAAGGAGAAACCACCCACGTGAGATCCTTACAACTCACAAGGGAGCAACGCACTTAGGGATCCTCACGATCCCTAAGGAGAAATTACACTTGCGAGATCCTCACGACTCGTAAGGAGAACTCTCTTATGGGACCCTCACGGCTCATAAGATTTGAAAGTCTTAAGTTACAGAGACCTGAACCTGTTCTTAAGCAACCCCCCCAACCTTCGATATGGCCCTACAAGTGGCTCAGTACTGACCCTTGTATACAATCCACGAGCACGAAAAAACATTTCCCTAATCAAGTCCCACCCGTGACTGGGGATATGTCCATACGGTGAACAACCCTTGTAAGTCCTCTCGACTTATAAGAAGAAAACCCTTTTGTAAGATCCTTACGACTTATAGGGGAACATACACTTAGGAGTCCTCACGATTCCTAAGGAGAAAACGCACCTGCGAGATCCTCACGACTCGTAGGGAGAAATACCTTTGTGAGACCCTTACGGCTCATGAAGTGAAAAGCCTTAGTCGACAGGATCCTAACCCTGTTTACTAAGCCACCTTTGTTCAATATTGACAGTGGCAAATGATAATTCGCTCCTGGCAATATCCCAGTTGTAGCGATGCTGATGCCTAAACCGGTATCAAATTCCAAGTCCTTTCATGGCAAATGATGATTCGCTCCTGGCAATATTCCAGTCGCAGCGATACTGATGCTAATATTGGTATCAGATCCCAAATCCCCCACTCGCAAAAAAAAATGCATATGAAATAGCCGAAATGATGGGGCAACTTGCAACGAAATCAGCAAGTAAAAATGTATGCATACAAAAACAGCCGAAATGATTGGGCAACTCGCAATAAAAAGCAGCGAGTAAAAAGAAAAATAGCCGAAATGATTGGGCACCGCGAAAAATAGCCGAAATGATTGGGCAATCGCGATTTTCACGATATAAAAAGCTGAAATGATAGAGCATTGCGGAAAGAATAAAAAAAATGATGAAAGAATGATTCTTTTTGCCCTACAGGTGAGATCACATCGATCCCTGTATACAATCCAGGGGCACAAACAAAGAGGGAACCATACCTTCCCGACAGGCTCCAACAGAAAGCGAAGCCAAAACTCGACGGTTCATAGACAACCTAGAGACAATCTCGACATTTGTCGCAATATTGCAGACATAATGCCAACAAATGAAGTAAAAGAAGATCCCTAGCTTCAGGGTCTCGACGTCGATATCGACAACTTAGAGATCACCAACGGCGTTTCTCCTCATTTCAACCAGATGCAGACATAATGTCAACAATCGACCTCAGAGTCGCAACGAAACGGAACCATGGCAAACTCCAATGGCCACATCTACAGCCTGGAACCAACAATGGTGTGCCTCCTCATTCCATCAGGACACAGATGTTACACCATCAAACGGAGCCATGGCATAGTCCTTAGTTCCAAATCTCGATGGTTCACAGACAACCTAGAGACCATCTCAGCATTCGTCTCCTTATAACAGACGAGGTGTCAACGACGGTGTTCCTCCACAGTCCAGCAGGATGCAGATGCAACGTCAACGAAAGACCCCACGGTCGAAACAAAGCGGAGCGACGACAAAATCCCAGCTCCACCTTAGCATTCGTCTCGATACAGCAGACGAGAGATCACCAACGGCGTTCCTCAGCAGTCCAGCAGGATGTGGATGCAACGTCAACAAAAGACCTCACGGTCGAAACAAAGCGGAGCAATGGCAGAAACCCACCACAACCTCGACGTTCGTCTCGATACAGCAGACGAGATGTCACTACAGCGCCCTTCCTCCAACAGGATTCGGACGCGACAAAGCAAACGAAGCGAAGGCCAAATTCCTAGCTTCAAGGTCTTGACGGCAAGTCATATAAAGCCTGAAAGACAATCGGAGATCATCTCGCACTAGCGCGGAGTGGTCACCACCTCGACAATCGTCTCGATACAGCAGACGAGATGTCACTACAGTATTCTTCCCCCAGCAGGATTCGAACGCGCCAAAGCAAATGAAGCAAAAGGCCAAATTCCTAGCTTCAGGGTCTTGACGGCAAGTCATATAAAGCCTGAAAGACAATCGGAGATCATCTCGCACCAGCGCGGAGTGGTCACCATCTCGACAATCGTCTCGATACAGCAGACGAGATGTCACCCCAGCATTCTTCCCCCAACAGGATTCGGACGCGACAAAGCAAATGAAGCAAAAGGCCAAATTCCTAGCTTCAAGGTCTTGACGGCAAGTCATATAAAACCTGAAAGATCATCGGAGATCATCTCGCACCAGTGCGGAGTGGTCACCACCTCGACGTTTGTCTCGATACAGCAGATGAGATATCACCCTAACGTTCTTCCTCCAACAGGATTTGGACGTGACAAAGCAAACGAAGCGAAGGCCAAATTCCTAGCTTCAGGGTCTTAACGGCAAGTCATATAAAGCCTGAAAGACAATCGGAGATTATCTCGCACCAGTGTGGAGTGGTCACCACCTCGACGTTCGTCTCGACACAGCAGACGCAACATCACCAAAAGGAGTCACGGCGAAATCCCTGGTTCCAAAGCTCGACGGTTCACCAGCAACCTAGAGACAACCACGACATTCGTCTCGATACAGAGGACGCAATGCCAGCAAACGAAGCAAAGGCCAAATTCCTAGCTTCAGGGTCTTAACGGCAAGTCATATAAAGCCTGAAAGACTATCGGAGATCATCCCACACCAGCGCGGAGTGGTTATGACTCATCGGGGCTCTCCAAAATGAGCTTAACCTCAAGTAAAAAGCGGCATGGCAAATTCCTAATGCTTGCTCTTCCGACGGTCAAACTGCCTAGGAGGATTGCTTGAAGACGTCTTGTCCAGCCCCCGAAGGGATCAGAGACACGGCAGTCGCAGGGCTACTCGAACAACACGATTGCCTATCGAGGAATATATCAGCTTATGCGACGGTACGACGGCCAAAACCCTAAGTACCACAGACCCTAACGGACTTCTGTCATAAAGAGCAGAGGTTAACTGTGACGTTAGGATATTCTTGCAAGATCTGCTCGATCCGTTTCGACTTGTGAGGAAATTGATATCTTTGCGAGAACTTCTCGATTCGTCTCGACTCGTGAGATAAAGCCTTAGGCAGTAGGGATTAAAAAACCTGTTTCCTAAGCACTGGGACCCTGCAAGTCGGCCCAAAATGGCCTCTTGCATACTATCCACGGGTCTCACTCTCCAAAGTCGAATCTCGACAAGGAGAGAAACAACCGCTTACGGGTCCTCTCGACTCGTAAGAGGGAAAATTCTTTTATAGGATCCTTACGACTTATAAGAGAAAACGCACTTAGGAATCCTCACGATTCCTAAGGAGAAAATACACCTATGAGATCCTCTCGATCCGTAGGGAGAAAAGTCTTTGTGAGACCCTCACGGCTCATAAAGTTGAAAAGTCTTAGGCTACAAGAACCCTAAACTTGTCTCCTAAGCCCTCAATTCCATAGCTACTCATGAACATATAAACTACTTCACGCCAGAATAAGACATAAAAAATGGAAGGGCGTGGCTCATGGGGATGAGAGTTTGGAACTATATCCCTTAAGAGTTGAGATTTGAGTCAATGATAAATGACGACGCTTGTGTCCGCTCGTTATCTTCTCAGATCAAGATTCTGAAAGTGATACACCAACCCAAAACTGGTCATACGCCATGCATAACTCTGCACTACTTCACCCACGTATATACTTACGTGGGCAAAGTAGTGGGGGGCATTTGTTCCCGCCAAAAATTTCTGCGCAAAAGAGCCCAAGGTATCAAATGGCAGTGATACGCTTAAGAAAATGCGAACCAGTATCTTCCGGGCTATTTTCTGACAAACTCTCGAATGAGAAACAGTTAAATTTTAATGATATTGGAAGCATCTCGAAAAACCCTTCGATTTGATATATTATGGGCTTCATAACTCATCCGGGATCAAAAGTTATGAGCAAATGTGTTATGCGCTGTTCCCTGATTAAAAATCAGGAATTATCTTAATGAGGTATCACGTGCTCACACGTGACCAATGGTCACGTGTTGACACGTAATGGTTAAAGCAGCGGTAAAGGACAGAGCGCAGAAGAGGAGCCCATTCAGGGGGTCACGTGCTCACATGTGACCGGGGGTCACGTGCTCATACGTGACCAAAGGTCACGCGGCAACACGTGACTGGCTGTAAAAGCCTTGATGTTCAACAGAATTAAATTCTGAAAAAGATCATTTAAATCTTTCCAAATAGAATTAAAATTCTAAATTTCTCTAAATTTTTTTCAAATGGAAAAGGATTATGGGGACCGTTGGATTAAAAATCCAATGGTGATTAAAGATCACCAATTTATGGAAAGATCTTAAACAAGGAAAGATTTCCCCTAAAATCTCACCGGAAATAACAAACAGAATATCTTTGGATTTAAAATCCAACGGTGAATAAAATTCACTGAATGATCTAAAGGATCATATTAATGATGAAAACAAATCAAATCTTTCAATGAGAGATTTGCTAAACAAATTGATTCTTTTCCTTCTCCTATAAATAGGAGCTAAGAAAAGAAGAGAAGGAACCTTTTTTGATAGAAAAACAGAGAGAGGAGAATTTAATTCTCAAGAGGGAAGAAAAGAAAGGAGAATTTAATTCTCAACAAAAGAAACCCTAGGTGAGAAAAGGGAAAAAGATCAACTTCAAAAGAGAATTTAATTCTCAAAATTTAGGAGTTTAACTCTTCTGCAAATAAAGAACTTAGTTCTTCTTCTGGTTGAAGATCTGCACAGAGCACATCTCCCCATAAGTTGAGAATTTAATTCTCATCGGGTCGAGATCCTGCCATGCAGATCCTAAGCTTAGAAGGGGAATTGAGTTGTGAGAATTTAATTCTCCTAAAACAAAACTAGGGTTTAACCCTAATCAAGAATTTAATTCTTTTACATATCTGGGAATTTAATTCCTTTAAAAAGAAATCAGGGTTTTATCCTAACTAAGAATTTAATTCTTTCACAATAGGAATTTAATTCCTCCAAAATCATAATTAGGGTTTAACCCTACAGAGAATTCAATTCTTAAAAGATCTCTGTTCATGCAAAAGAACCAAGGTCGCGTGTCCCCACATGACCCCTGAAAAGATCCCCAAAAAACAAGAAGGAAAAAGCTTTGAGGCAATGCCTCACGTGCTCTTATGTGACCTCCAAGACAAAGGGAATAAAAGCAAGGGAAATCTAAGCTTTGGGCGCTCTCACGTGTTACCACGTGACCCCTTAGAAAATATTTTAACAGTCAGCGCATGAATCCCCATCACGTGCCAACACGTGATGCTCTAAAATAAAGATGAAAAGTGTTTAACACTTATTCGCAGATTTGAGGATAAAACAAAGGAGATCTGGCTCCACATTTAGGGCGCCCTCACGTGTTATCACGTGACCCTTAACAAATCCCTTTAATATCCAATGGATGAATGCCTATCACGTGCCCACACGTGATGGCCAGGAAATGAAAAGTGTTTAACACTTAATTGCAGAACAAAATAAAAGGGATCTGGTCCCACTTTTGGGCGCTCTCACGTGTCCACACGTGACCCCTCTTTCTTTAGTGTTTAATACTAATTTTGGGATTATATTTCCAGTGTTTAACACTGACTGTTTCTAGTGTTTAACACTAAATTGAAGATTATATTTCCAGTGTTTAACACTGATTGTCTTTTAGTATTTAACACTAATTTGAGAGTTCTATCTCCAAACGTTAACACTGTTGTTCTCTAAGTGTTTAACACTACTTTTAGTCAAATTGGCTAATTTTCCAGAGGCAAAAGTCCCTCCTCCAAATGAATCTCAAAATTGAGGAAATTAAAGACAAAATATTGTTAGAGCTTCCAAACCTCTTTTTAGCACTGCCGAATGATGAGGGGCTGAACTCAGACAAATGTCTAATGGCCCAAAGGGCCAATATTTCAAATATAATTGGACTTAGCCCAAACTGGCCATAAGTCCTCAAATCATCTTGAACTGAGCGCATCTGCTCTTTCAACCAACTCATTGGTTCAAGGGTACATCTCTGAACTCCTCTGATATTTGTCGTTGTAATCCTTCAACATCTTCAGAGAGGTGATGGGTCCCGATAGCCATACATTTTATGGACCACCACGTCCCTAAACTGGCAATGGACCACCATGTCCCTAAACTGGAGATGGACCACCACGTCCCTAAACTGGAACTTAGACCACTATGTCCCTAAACTGGAACAATAGAGCCCAAATGCTCTTTTGTCGAATCTAAACGATCCCGTTAAGTCGATCTTAGTCCCAAACTGGACTAACGTATCCTTAACAACCGTTTAAGTTGATCTTAGCCTCAAATATGGCTAAGGTATCCTTAAACCTTCAAATAGACTTTAGTCCCAAATTGGACTATAAATCCCCCAATCAACTTTGGTTCAAGGGTACATCTCTGAACTCCTCTGATATTTGTCGTTGTAATCCTTCAACGTCTTCAGAGAGGTGATGGATCCCGACAGCCATACATTTTATGGACCACCACGTCTCTAAACTGGCAATGGACCACCATGTCCCTAAACTGGAGGTGGACCACCACGTCCCTAAACTGGAACTTGGACCACTATGTCCCTAAACTGGAACAATAGAGCCCAAATGCTTTTTTGTCGGATCTAAACGATCCCGTTAAGTCGATCTTAGTCCCAAACTGGATTAACGTATCCTTAACAACCGTTTAAATTGATCTTAGCCTCAAATATGGCTAACGTGTCCTTAAACCTTCAAACAGACTTTAGTCCCAAATTGGACTCTAGATCCCCCAATCAACTTTGGTTCAAGGGTATATCTCTGAACTCCTCTGACATCTGTCGTTGTAATCCTTCAACGTCGTCAGAGAGGTGATGGGTCCCGACGGCCATACATGTAATGGACCACTATGTCCCTAAACTGGAACAATAGAGCCTCCAAATGCTCTTTTGTCGGATCTAAATGATCACGTTAAGTTGATCTTAGTCTCAAACTGGACTAACGTATCCTTAACAAACGTTTGAGTTGATCTTAGCCTCAAATATGGCTAACGTATCCTCAAACCAAAACCCCAAACCCAAATCTAAGAAAATACGGATTTGGACTGATCCACGTCCTACGGGCGACGACATAAATTAGTTTCCATATACAATCCATGGGCAACCACAAATAAAACAAACACCCACGACACGAAGTGAAATTCTGGAGAAGGAGAAAGTTGTTACCGCGATGCGGTAGCGTAATTAACTACAGGGGCTTGCGCCTGCAGGAAAGAGCGTCCCCACAATCAAAAACCCCTCAAGCGAGGGGAAATCTGACGAAGTCTGCTACATCGGACGCATCCGTTTAAACCTTCGATACATGGTGCCATAAATCAACTTGGCATCTTCGGAGAGGTGGACGGATAGCACCTATTAGCATCTGCCCCCGAATCTCAGTGAAGACGTCATGTCGGCCGCCGTTCGGAGGAGAACACCACCTTTATTCGATATCGACAGAGGCAAATGATGATTCACTCCTGGCAATATCCCAGTTGTAGCGGTGCTGACGCTGAAATCGGTGTCTAATTCCAAACTTGTAGCAAAAAGCCAGCGAGCCACACAAGCATACGAAATAGACGAAATGATGGGGCAACTTGCAACAAAATCAGCAAGTAAAAATGTATGCATACGAAATAGCCGAAATGATTAGGCAACTCGCAATAAAAAGCAGCGAGTAAAAATAAAACAAATTGCCGAAATGATTGGGCACCACGAAAAATAGCCGAAATGATTGGACAATCGCGACTTTCGCGATATAAAAAACTGAAATGATAGAGCATCGCGGAAAGAAAGAAATAAAAAATGCTGAAAGAATGAAACTTTTGCCCTACAGGTGAGATCACATCGATCTCTGTATACAATCCAGGGGCACAAATTAACAGGGGCACAAATTCCTACCAGGCTCCATCCGAAAGAGTGCCAAGTCTCAACGGTTTACAAAGCAACCTGGAGATCATCTCAACATCCGTCTCATTTCAACAGACACGTAACATCAAGCAAAGCGGAACCGCGACAATTCCCAGTTCCATGACTCAGCGGTGCACAGATGACCGAGAGTCAAATCCCGACTCCGTGAAATACGGATAAAGTCAACCCTTCCTGGTTACGTGGAACGCGGCCTACGTCAATCCTGACCCCGTGGGAAACGTCCAGAGCGGAGCCTGGTCCCCGCAGAACACGGCTATGACCCCGTGGGAAGCATCCAGAGCAAATTCCTGGTCACGTGGAACGCGGCTTATGTCCATCCTGACCCATGGAAAACGTCTAGAGCGGAGCCTGGTCCTCGCAGAACACGGCTATGACCCCGTGGGAAGCATCCAGAGCAAATTCCTGGTCACGTAGAACACGGCCTATGTCAATCCTGACCCCGTGGGAAATGTCCAGAGCGGAGCCTGGTCCTCGCAGAACACGGCTATGACCCCGTGGGAAGCATCTAGAGCAAATTCCTGGTCACGCGGAACACGGCTTATGTCAATCTTGACCCCGTTGGAAACGTCCAGAGCGGAGCTTGGTCCTCGCAGAACACTGCTATGACCCCGTGGGAAGCATCCAGAGCAAATTCCTGGTCACATGGAACACGGCCTATGTCAATCCTGACCCCATGGGAAACGTCCATAGCGGAGCCTGGTCCTCGCAGAACACGGTTATGACCCGTGGGAAGCATCCAGAGCAAATTCCTGGTCACATGGAACGCGGCTTATGTCAATCCTGACCTCATGGGAAACGTCTAGAGCGGAGCCTGGTCCCCGCAGAACACGGCTATGACCCCGTGGGAAGCATCCAGAGCAAATTCCTGGTCACGTGGAACACGGCCTATGTCAATCCTGACCCCGTGGGAAACGTCCAGAGCGGAGCCTGGTCATTGTTAGGTCCACGTTACCTCTCCCGGTACTTTCGGGGTTGCGGAAACGGTAAAACAAAAATTTTTCTGAACATGGTAACATGGACCGTAAAAGCCGGATCTTTACTAAACAATACACTAGCATCCTAACTAGAGATTTATCTACTCGGTTAGGGGTTATACCTTAACTTGTACTCCTTCTCTTCTTGTTGTTCTTCTCCTTGCTTGCTCCGAGGCTTGATCCGGACTTTGGTCACCTCCGCGGCCTCCTTGAGTCGAAGACGATCCACCCGAGAGATGTACACCGAGCTCCACCTCGAGCCGAGGTAACTAGGGCAAAAAGATTGCTAATCTAGAAGCCCTAGGTTGTGTAGAGGAGATGTATGGATGTGTTTGTCTTTGTGGGATCTTTTTCTCTCAACACATGAGATCAAAAGATGAGATCAAGAGGAGGAAGAAGAAGGAGAAACTTAGCAACCATGGAGCTTTTCTTTTTCTTCTCACTTCAAGAGAGAGAATGAGAAGAGAATAATGAAAAGATCAAGCCAAAAGAAATGAACCATGGTTCCAATAATACACAAAATCATCATTACTAATCCTATCATGATAGAAATTGATGGCACATTGAATTGACCATTATCATAACACAAGAAATAAAAAGAAAATGAAAGAAGAGTGTGGATCTCTCTTGAAGGTCAATGGTCAACACGGTCAACGGGTCAACAAAGTCAAGAGAGACCCAAGAGGTCAAATGGTCAATAAAATTAGCCATCACAAATCTATCACTAAAAGGATTAGTAAACAATGTCTCCGGCTCATAACGGTTTTGACCAAACGAACTGTCAAAACCCTAATGAGTGTGCCACATTACGGTTTTGGCCGAACCAACTGCCAAAACCCTAATGGGGCACCTCCTCCTTCATCGCTTCTCAAAACTGTGCATACACACCTGCATCCGCATTCCGTAGAATGCGAATGCACAGAAGACAAATCAAATCCATCTGTGCAATACTAGGATCTGGCTTAAACCAAAGCCCACTAGTATTGCCTGCTCGAACAGCATACGCACACAAGTGCACGTAAGTGATCGTAGCCCCGCCGTAAAACCATACGGCCTCTACACGTTTCGCTCAATGCAGGGAAACTCTCTGTGTGGGACTCTAAAGACTCGACACTACGCTGGCAGTGGGTTTAACCACAGACCTCAAGCGGCACTAGCTGTACGTAACGGTCCCCAGGTAGATGTCGATAAGAAGGCCGATGAGGTAAACCCATCCGAACTCCTACTGAGCCTGTATGTGACAATCTCCGTACAGTCCGGTCTGTTCGTCTGATACATCGCATGGCGGGCCTAGGGGGGCGGTGAACGTCAGTCCCCTAATAGCGGTACAAGTCGTGTCGGAGTAAACCCCATTACACCCTGAGATAACACTGGAAACCTACCAGTATATCTCGCTTGCCCTGGCCAGGGACTACTCGTGTAATGGCTCTCCTAGACACAGCGCGATGTCAACCCCCAATACCGGGAGAGACGAATCCTGTCTAACCGTCACTGCCTCCAAGTGCTTCGGGACTGCACCCAACTACTACCTGTTTGCACGACTCAGTAGAGCCGTGGTAGGGTAGTAATCAAAGAACAGTGGGAACACACTCGAGGCGAAGTGACAGTATCAAGTCAGCGGACTAAGCTGTACTCATGTCACCTGGGAACTGATAACTGACGATAGGTATAATACCAACCATCAGTTCCCGACGAGTCCTGTCCAGTGTACTCGTAACCTAACGAGCACCCGCATACTATCTCAAGTACGACGTACTGACGGCTGTGGGACAGACCGTCTCCCATGCTGGGATGAGAAGCGCATACGCTAGTCTACTCCGGAGTATCGATGCCCTGTCTCGATAATCCCACTACTAGGGACGTGTATAAGGATGTGCTTGTGGATTACTCAGCCCCCACGAGTGTGATCGCCATCACAACGCCGGTAATCAAGCAAAGATCCTAAGGGCTCTACTAATGCGTATAGGTGATACAATAAAGAAACACACATGTACACATTAAAGCAGAGACAAACCAAGTAGCATACTACTATATTGAGCAAGATTGTCTATACAACTGTGAATATCCCAAGCTTCCATCAAGTAATATACAAACTAGTATGATATAGTAATGGCCTCTAGGGCATATACACTAACAATCTCCCACTTGCACTAAGGCCATGTACTGGCGTATCGAAGACCTATCATCTCGATCAGCCGCTCGAACTGAGTCTGGGGTAAATCCTTCGTGAATGGATCCGCCGTGTTGTCTTTTGTGTCCACTCTCCGCACCTCGATCTCCTGGCGATCAATGATCTCCCTGATCAGGTGATACCGCCTTAAGATGTGCCTGGATTTCTGATGGGACCTTGGTTCCTTCGCTAAAGCTATAGCCCCATTGTTATCACAATACAAAGGTATTGGGTCAACAATGGACGGAACCACCTGAAGTTCACTAATGAACTTCTTCATCCAGACCGCCTCTTTTGCGGCATCGCTTGCAGCAATGTATTCAGCCTCCATCGTCGAGTCTGTGACGGTATCCTGTTTGGAACTCCTCCAACATACCGCCCCTCCGTTGAGGGTAAACACAAAACCCGAGACAGACTTGCTGTCATCTTTGTCACTCTGGAAGCTTGAATCGGTAAAGGACTCGACCCTGAGGTCTCCATTACCGTAAACCAGGAACATCTCCTTAGTCCTTCTTAGGTACTTGAGAATATTCTTCACTGCTGTCCAGTGGTCTTCCCCTGGGTCTGACTGATACCGGCTTACCGCGCTCAGCGCGTAAGCTACATCTGGTCTTGTACATAGTATCGCATATATTATAGATCCTACCGCCGAAGCGTAGGGTATAGTGCTCATGCGAACCCTCTCTTCGTCAGTCTTAGGAGACATCTTCTTGGAGAGGGTAATTCCGTGCAATGCGGGTATGTTACCGCGCTTGGAACACTCCATACTAAATCTTTTTAGTACGGTCTCTATATACCTGGACTGCGAAAGTCCCAGTAGTCTCTTGGATCTATCTCTATAGATCTTGATCCCCAGAATGTACGAGGCATCACCCAGGTCCTTCATGGAGAACCTTTGTGACAAAAACAGCTTGACCGATTGTAGCATAGGAATGTCATTTTTTTATCAAAAGAATGTCGTCCACGTACAAGACTAGGAATACGACAGTTCGTCCTACAATCTTCTTATAAACACAAGGTTCATCCTCGTTCTTGATGAAATCAAATTCCTTGATTGCCTCATCAAAACAGATGTTCCAGCTCCGCGATGCCTGCTTTAATCCATAAATGGATTTAAGCAACTTGCACACCTTCCCGCTGCTCCCACTGTCTATGAAACCTTCTGGTTGATCCATGTAAACGCACTCTTCCAAACAACCGTTTAGGAAAGCCGTTTTAACATTCATCTGCCAGATTTCATAGTCATGGAAGGCAGCAATGGCAAGTAAGATCCGAATGGATTTGAGCATAGCTACCGGAGAAAAAGTTTCGTCATAGTCCAAACCAGGTCTTTGACGAAAACCTTTTGCAACGAGTCTAGCCTTATAGGTTTCCACCTGCCCATCTACACCAAGTTTCCTTTTGTAGATCCATTTGCATCCAACGGGTTTTACCCCAGGTGGAGCAATATCCAAGGTCCACACTTTATTGGCGTACATGGACTCCATTTCGGATTACATTGCTTCCTGCCACTTATCAGAGTCCCTACTGATAATGGCCTGCCTGAAACTGGTAGGGTCATCTTCTTCCAAGATGCAATCCTCTCGATCCCCGTCTATGAGAAAACCGTAGTATCTCTCGGGCGGATGAGAAATCCTACCAGATCTGCGGAGTGGCTGAGGTTCGTTGGTTGTAACTGAATCTAGCGGTTCCACCAAATCTTTTGTTAAAGCTTGTGTTTCTGGAATTTCATCCAGTTCTACCGTGCTGCCACTAATATTTTTAACAAGAAATTCTTTTTCCAAAAAGGTGGACAACCCCAAATCTTAATACGTTTAAGATACAAACTTTTACCACTCCATATTTCATACGGAGTCTTAGGCACGGATTTGGATGGAACTTGATTCAATAGATGTGCTGCAGTTTGAAGTGCATATCCCCAGAATGAAAGAGGCAACTCAGCACTACTCATCATGGAGCGAACCATATCCAATAGGGTACGATTCCTCCGCTCCGAAACACCGTTGTGCTGTGGTGTATAAGGAGGAGTGAGCTGAGAGAGAATGCCATTCTCTTTTAAGTAATCTAGGAATTCCGTGCTTAAGTACTCCCCTCCCCTGTCAGACCGGAGGATCTTGATACTTTTGCCAGTCTGGTTCTCTACTTCGTTTCTGAATTCCTTGAATTTCTCAAAAGCTTCAGATTTGTGTTTCATCAGATACACATATCCGAACCTAGAGAGATCGTCAGTGAATGTGATGAAGTACGAGAACCCACCCCTTGCATGTATAGACATCGGACCACATACATCACTATGTACGAGTCCCAAGAGCTCTGCTGCTCTTTCTCCATGTCCGGTGAACGGAGATTTGGTCATCTTCCCTTTGAGACAAGACTGACAAGTTTCATAGGATGAAAACTCGAACGTATTCAAGAGTCCATCTTTATGCAACTTACTCAGTCTTTTCTCTCCGATATGACCAAGTCTACAATGCCACAAGTAGGATTCATTCGTATCTGAATTCTTCCTCTTGCGTGTGTTTTGTATATTGAGAACTGTATTCTGATTTAGAACGTAGATACCATTACACAGTGTACCCTCTGCAACCAGTACCTTATGGAGGTAAATGTTTATGATATTTCTATCAAGAACAAAGTTATATCCATCTTTATCGAGTAAAGAAACTGATATGATGTTGCAAACCATGGAGGGTACATAGTAGCAATC
The DNA here is from genome assembly GCA_030015575.1 of Agapanthus africanus. Taxonomy (NCBI): domain Eukaryota; kingdom Viridiplantae; phylum Streptophyta; class Magnoliopsida; order Asparagales; family Amaryllidaceae; genus Agapanthus; species Agapanthus africanus. Next base: position 865,346,316 of record CM057339.1, read on the forward strand.
GTTCAAAATCATAGTCTTGCCATTTGGCAATACTAAGTGATATTCACCGACGGCTGCCGCATTAACTTGTGCTCCGTTCGCTACTCTGAGCGACATATCACCCGGTGCAACTTTACTACTTTTTCTCAGTCCCTGTAATAAATTACAGATATGAGATCCTGATCCGGTATCAAGTACCCAGGAGGTAGGGCTGACCGTAAAACAGTTCTCAATTACAAGAACACCTGAAGTAGATGCAAAACCATGCTTCTTATTCAACTGGGTATCCTTGGAATCCATACAATCCCCTTTCTCTTGCTCATACTTATGACTGTTGTCACAAGTTAGAACCGAACCAATGTTCCCCAGCCCCGAATAAGAATTCGGATCGGTCAAGCGATACATTTTATTATCTTGATTAGGGCGTGAAATGGTTGCTACCTGGAGAGAGAGAAAAGAAACACTTAGCGTGCGCTCTTGCAAGTTTAGATTGGTTTTTAATTTATCTAAACAGGATGGCTCCTACTATCTCTCGAATCCCTCCTCAAACCATGAAGGAAGGATTAGTCGGGATCAATCTCACCGTACAATACTTGCTTAACCGTTCAGCCAGGCCAGTGTCGGTACTTCGAGGGAGGTTTTCCAACGCTTTCGCGAAGTTCCTTAATTAAGTAACCTCTTTTCCCTGTGGGTGTAGCCCCGCTAACACCTTTCTAGACACCTACTTGGTTTATAGCATTGATCGTTAAGAGAGAAAGTTCCCGAGGAGTAGCATATACTCACAGTAGGATCGGGATCCAAATATCATCACGTGACAAAACTGAAGGAATCCTACTAGAATCATCACACTCCAAATGGTATGCAACACTAGCAAGTTTCAGTACTTTTGAAACTCCCGATATGGTTTTTGCCCCTAGGACCCAAGTGACCTGACACAGTCAACAAATCAAAGGGTCCTACTCAAGTTCAACCCGTCATTATCTTGATTGCATTAAACCCACCCGCATAACCCTTGACACAGTCAACAAGGTTATACGACTGTCCTAACCAATCACATTGTATCCAGCAGATAAGCAATACTCAGCTACCGTTCACTACGCCTTGACACAGTCAACAAACGCAGCACGAATACTAAGTATAACTTATAAGAAATGACGGAGGGCTACGGCTGGGTTTTGGCGAAAACCCGTTAACGTAATGAACTTGATATCGTTGAAGGAACGTGATACACTTTTTGAAAATATAGTGGCGAAAAACTTTTGCTAAAGAGGTCACTCCCTGTGAAGGGATCTCGGCTCTTTCCTCGTCGAATGAGATGCAGGATATTCCAAACTGAATACCTCGATGCAAAACAAGAATTAATCGACTATAGTGAAGTTATTACCCTGACGCAAACTTTTGTCCAAGGGGTCACTCCCGATGAGGGGATCTCGGCCCTTGCCTCGTCGAATGAGGTGCTGGGCATTCATAACCGAATTCCTCAATGCAAAACAAAAGTGAACTTCCTTGTAATAACAGCTTTTTGAAAAATTGTTCCAACAACGTCTTTTAGGTTTATTTTCTTGCATTAGTTCTTTTAATGGGTCCCATCATTTAAATCCTACCATAGCAGAAAACAACCAAAATATGACGTACGCTTATGCCATTCGCATTCGCCACGGGGCCCCGTCATCACCCGTTAAGTTACTTAACTAACGACAGAGCGGGGGCTGGGCTAGCACGGCTGAAAAACATAAGCAACGCCTAAATAGTTATTATATATAGATATATAGCAATGATAGCCATTCCAGATCACAGATGAACACTTTTGGATATACTAGGAACCCGCGATTCGTTCGAGCCTGCAACGAAAAGCGGATTACACGGTCGCGATGAATAGCCAATACTCCACCCAAGACCCCTACGGGTGCGGCAAACTACCCGCCAAGTACCCGAAGCGAAGCAACCTCCCTCAACGCCGTGAGTAGGCCACTCGGCACTTCGAGATACCCGGTAGTTTGTGTACCCCCTCCATGGGTCTATCCTAGGAGCAAAAACAGTAAAAAGAATTATACAATGACGGCTACAACCCCGACCCGGTTGTGCGGCCATACAAATAATATTACATCAATTTACAAATTTATTACATGAATGAAAGAAAAAGAAATTCTCATCTCACATCCACCCCGGCTATTCATCCGCGACAATCCAACGAGTTCATATACACATACCATCAACAACACAGATCACAGATATGTATAACCCCCACTAATCGACGTATAGCGATTAGTAGACGTTCAATACACATATAACATTACAGATATAACTATTAGCCAAAGTCTATAGAACATCGACCAAAAATACGGATTTTTGAGCCCCAAAAACAAATTTTGCTTTCTGGAAAATCTGGGCAGAAAAGTCATATACCAAAAATCCCAAAAACTCACCAGAAACAAACTGCAACAAAAATGATCCACGGCCGAGTCAACTCGGCCGCGGAACCGCGGTGAGTTGGTCGACTCGTGCGATCATTTTTCTTGCCTGTTCTAAGAAAAGCCTGAGCCGATTTTTAAGACATGATTTATTATTTTTTTGAGCAGAAAAAAAATCGGCAGAACTTCAGGGTTTCCGGGGTGTTTTTCGGTTTTTCGTCCGGTCGAAATTCTAAACACTTTGCTAACATGCCAGGGTGTGTTTAGTTAGGCTCTGATACCACTGTTAGGTCCACGTTACCTCTCCCGGTACTTTCGGGTTGCGGAAATGGTAAAACAAAATTTTTTCTGAACATGGTAACATGGACCGTAAAAGCCGGATCTTTACTAAACAATACACTAGCATCCTAACTAGAGATTTATCTACTCGGTTAGGGGTTATACCTTAACTTGTACTCCTTCTCTTCTTGTTGTTCTTCTCCTTGCTTGCTTCGAGGCTTGATCCGGACTTTGGTTACCTCCGCGGCCTCCTTGAGTCGAAGACGATCCACCCGAGAGATGTACACCGAGCTCCACCTCGAGCCGAGGTAACTAGGGCAAAAAGATTGCTAATCTAGAAGCCCTAGGTTGTGTAGAGGAGATGTATGGATGTGTTTGTATTTGTGGGATCTTTTTCTCTCAACACATGAGATCAAAAGATGAGATCAAGAGGAGGAAGAAGAAGGAGAAACTTAGCAACCATGGAGCTTTTCTTTTTCTTCTCACTTCAAGAGAGAGAATGAGAAGAGAATAATGAAAAGATCAAGCCAAAAGAAATGAACCATGGTTCCAATAATACACAAAATCATCATTACTAATCCTATCATGATAGAAGTTGATGGCACATTGAATTGACCATTATCATAACACAAGAAATAAAAAGAAAATGAAAGAAGAGTGTGGATCTCTCTTGAAGGTCAATGGTCAACACGGTCAACGGGTCAACAAAGTCAAGAGAGACCTAAGAGGTCAAATGGTCAATGCAATTAGCCATCACAAATCTATCACTAAAAGGATTAGTAAACAATATCTCCGGCTCATAACGGTTTTGACCAAACGAACTGTCAAAACCCTAATGAGTGTGCCACATTACGGTTTTGGCCGAACAAACTGCCAAAACCCTAATGGGGCACCTCCTCCTTCATCGCTCCTCAAAACTGTGCATACACACCCGCATCCGCATTCCGTAGAATGCGAATGCACAGAAGACAAATCAAATCCATCTGTGCAATACTAGGATCTGGCTTAAACCAAAGCCCACTAGTATTGCCTGCTCGAACAGCATACGCACACAAGTGCACGTAAGTGATCGTAGCCCCGCCGTAAAACCATACGGCCTCTACACGTTTCGCTCAATGCAGGGAAACTCTCTGTGTGGGACTCTAAAGACTCGACACTACGCTGGCAGTGGGTTTAACCACAGACCGCAAGCGGCACTAGCTGTACGTAACGGTCCCCAGGTAGATGTCGATAAGAAGGCCGATGAGGTAAACCCATCTGAACTCCTACTGAGCCTGTATGTGACAATCTCCGTACAGTCCGGTCTGTTCGTCTGATACAACGCATGGCGGGCCTAGGGGGGCGGTGAACGTCAGTCCCCTAATATCGGTACATGTCGTGTCGGAGTAAAGCCCATTACACCCTGAGATAACACTGGAAACTTACCAGTATATCTCGCTTGCCCTGGCCAGGGACTACTCGTGTAATGGCTCTCCTAGACACAGCGCGATGTCAACCCCCAATACTGGGAGAGACGAATCCTGTCTAACCGTCACTGCCTCCAAGTGCTTCGGGACTGCACCCAACTACTACCTGTTTGCACGACTCAGTAGAGCCGTGGTAGGGTAGTAATCAAAGAACAGTGGGAACACACTCGAGGCGAAGTGACAGTGTCAAGTCAGCGGACTAAGCTGTACTCATATCACCTGGGAACTGATAACTGACGATAGGTATAATACCAACCATCAGTTCCCGACGAGTCCTATCCAGTGTACTCGTAACCTAACGAGCACCCGCATACTATCTCATGTACGACGTACTGACGGCTGTGGGACAGACCGTCTCCCGTGCTGGGATGAGAAGCGCATACGCTAGTCTACTCCGGAGTATCGATGCCCTGTCTCGATAATCCCACGACTAGGGACGTGTATAAGGATGTGCTTGTAGATTACTCAGCCCCCACGAGTGTGATTGCCATCACAACGCCGGTAATCAAGCAAAGATCCTAAGGGCTCTACTAATGCGTATAGGTGATACAATAAAGAAACACACATGTACATATTAAAGCAGAGACAAACCAAGTAGCATACTACTATATTGAGCAAGATTGTCTATACAACTGTGAATATCCCAAGCTTCCATCAAGTAATATACAAACTAGTATGATACAGTAACGGCCTCTAGGGCATATACACTAACAGTCATCGAAGAACATGGTTATGACCCCGTGGGAAGCATCCAGAGCAAATTTCTGGTCACGTGGAACGCGGTTTATGTCAATCCTGACCCCTTGGGAAACGTCCAGAGCGGAGCCTGGTCCTCGCAGAACACGGCTATGACCCCGTGGGAAGCATGTTAGTGTATATGCCCTAGAGGCCATTACTGTATCATACTGGTTTGTATATTACTTAATGGATGCTTGGGATATTCACCTTGTATATACAATCTTGCTCAAAATAGTAGTATGCTACTTGGTTTGTTTCTACTTCAATGTGTACATGTGTTTATTTTTGTATATCGCCTATACACATTAGTAGAGCCCTTAGGATCTTTGCTTGATTACCAGCGATGTGATGGCCGTCACACTAGTGGGGCTGGGTAATCCATAAGCACATCCTTATGCAGGTCCCTGGTCGCAGGACTATCGAGACAGGGCATCGATACTCCGGAGTAGACCAGCGCATGCGCTTCTCATCCCAGTGTGGGAGACGGTCTGTCCCACAGCCGTCAGTACGTCGTACTTGAGATAGTATGCGGGTGCTCGTTAGGTTACGGGTACACTGGACAGGACTCGTCGGGAACTGACTAGTTGGTATTATACCTATCGTCAGTTATCAGTTCCCAGGTGACATGAGTACAGCTTAGTCTGCTGACTTGACACTGTCACTCCGCCTCGAGTGTGTTCCCACTGTACTTTGATCACTACCCTACCACGGCTCAAGGGAGTCGTGCAAACAGGTAGTGGTTGGGTGCAGTCCCGAAGCACTTGGAGGCAGTGACGGTTAGACAGGATTCGTCTCTCCCGGTATTGGGGGTTGACATCGCGCTGTGTCTAGGAGAGCCATTACACGAGTAGTCCCTGGCCAGGGCAATCGAGATATACTGGTAGGTTTCCAGTGTTATCTCAGGGTATTTTGGGCTTCGCTCCGGCACGACTTGTACCGCTATTGGGGGACTGACGTTTACCGCCCCCTAGGCCCGCCATGCGATGTATCAGACGAACAGACCGGACTGTACGGAGAATGTCACACTCAGGCTCAGTAGGAGTTCAGATTGGTTTCGCCTCGTCGGTCTTCTTGTCGGCATTACCTGGGGACCGTTACGCACAGCTAGTGCCGCTTGCGGTCTGTGGTTAAACCTACTGCCAGCGTAGTGTCGAGTCTTTAGAGTCCCACACAGAAAGCTTTTCGCCTTTAGGCAAAAGAGTAGAGGCCGCATGGTATTGCGACAGGTCGCATGGTTTTGCGACAGGGTTCGGTCACATCCGTGCACTTGTGCACGTACAGTGTCCGGACAGTTTACACTAGCGGGCTTTGGTTTAAGCCAGATCCTAGTGTACCTTATGGGATTGGATTTATCCAGTTTGCATTCGTGTTTCTCGGAACGCGGATGCGGGTGTGTATGCACAGTTGACAGGGAGGCAGAGGCAGCGGATTCTCATTAGGGTTGTTGACAGTTGACCGTTGACTATTTGACTTTATGCTCAACCCTAATGAGAATATGATATGTGATTAACTATTATATTAATTAAGTATTATGGTGATATGGTTGTTGACTTGTTGACTTTTGTTGACTTGTTGACTTTTGTTGACTTGTTGACCGGTTGACTAGGCTTGACTAGTTGACCATCATGATAACCATAGCCATCATTTCATGGCAAAGACTTTTGTTTACTTGCTCATTTGTGTAAAATGAGTGCATGAAATGATATGGTTGTGGTTGCTTCAAACCATCACATAAGACTTTTGTTAATATGATGAGTTATCATTGCTTTGGATTATGAGAGGGTGAGAGACAAAATACTTGCTCATTCTTTCTTGCTCATTCTCTCTCTTGTTCTTGAGCTCTCCTTTTGCTCTCACCCTCAACCTCTTGCTCCCTCTCTTGATCTATGGTTCTCTTGTCTCATGAGTTGAGAATCAAGAACCATAGATAAAATCCCATTCTATTTCCTCTCTACTCATTCTAGTTCACTAGGTTTAGCAAACCAAGTGAACTAGTTTCTTCAAAGAACGAAGAAGGAGCTAAAGGTTGGAGCTTTCAAGTGGATCTATCTTCGGCGTACGGAGACGACGAGAAGGAGCCATCGGACCACCATCGGAGCTTGAAGAGAAGGAGTTCAAGACAAGTTAGGTATAACCCCCTAACCGAGTAGCTAGAATCTCTTAGTTAGGATGTTAGATAGATGTTTAACCAAGATCCGGGTTATAGGTCCATGTTACCATCTTTAAGAAAATCGTTTTTTACCAAATTCCGCATTCCCGAAAGTACCGGGAGAGGTAGCATGGACTTACAGTGGTATCAGAGCCTAGTTAAACTCTATCTAGCATGTTAGTAAGTAACTAGAAGATCGATCAACGAAAAAGTCCCGAAACAAACCCCAAAAATTTGCAGTTTCTGTCGATTTTTCCACTGTTCAAAAGTTGATTATTTTAACACCTAAAATCGGCTCAGGCTTTTTTATGAATAACCACCAAAAATTGTCCAACGTTCGAGTCAAAGGGCCGCGGAAGCGCGGCGGGAGCACGCTCCCGCCGCGGATCCGCGGCCGAGTCGACTCGGCCGAGGAAAATTTTTGGTGCAGTGTTTTCATGGGGGTATTTTGGGATTTTTAGCATATATATTTTCAACCCAGATTTTCCAGAACGAAAATTTCATTTTGGGGTCCCGAAAATCCGTATTTTTGATCGAACTTCTAAAAGACTTAAGCTAACGGGTTTTCTGTAATGTGATATTTGTATTGAACGTCTACTAATCGCTATATGTCGATTAGTGGGGGTTATACAAATCTGTGATCTGTAATGTGCTGAAATGTGTATATAAATATGTTGGATTGTCGTGGGTGAATAGCCGGGGGTTGTGAGACGAGAGTTTTCTTTTCTTGCAATTCATGTAAATTTGTAATTTGATGTAATAATTATTTGTATGGCCGCACAACCGGGTCGGGGTTGTAGCCGTCATTGTATAATTTCTTTTTACTGTTTTTTGCTCCTAGGATAGACCCATGGAGGGGTGCACAAACTACCGGGTATGCCGAAGTGTCGAGTGGCCTACTCATGGAGATGAGGGAGGTTGCTACGCTTCGGGTACTTGGCGGGTAGTTTGCCGCACCCGTAGGGGTCTTGGGTGGGGTATTGGCTATTCACCGCGACCGTGTAATCTGTTTTTGTTACAGGCTCGTACAAATTACAGATTCCTAGTATATCCAATGTATTTATCTGTGATCTGAAATGTTTATCATTGCAGTATATCTATATATGATATTATTTAGGCGTTGCTTATGTTTTACAGACGCGCTAGCCCAGCCCCCGCTCTGTCGTTAGTTAAGTAACCTAACGGGTAATGACGGGGCCCCGTGGCGAATGCGAATGGCATAAGCGTACGTCATATTTTGGTTGTTTTCTGCAATGGTAGGATTAAATGATGGGACGCATTAAAAGAACTAATGCAAGAATATCACGCATTAAAAGAACTAATGCAAGATAATAAACCAAGTTAAAGTCGTTGGAACACTTTCGAAAAACCACTCGGTTCTTTTCAAAACCAACTTTTAAATGCGGAGCTTGAGCCACTCCTTTTAAAAGCTATCTCGTTCCATCGACCAAATCAAGTTCACTACGTTCACGGTTTTGCCAAAACCATTCGTAGCCCTCCGTCGTTTCGTATGAATATTCAATAGTATTCAAGCTGTGTTTGTTGACCTTCGTCAAGGCATAGTGATTGGTAGCTATTGGGTATTCATATGTAGCATAGATAGACGCGTTGGTTTGGGACATTCGCATTACCTTGTTGACCTTCGTCAAGGGTATATACGGATGGATTCAAATTAACCTGGATAATGACGGGCAGAACTTGACATGTGACTTATGATTTGTTGACCTTCGTCAAGGTCATAAGAGCATGGGGCAAAAATCCACATCGGGAGTTTCATAAGTACTGAAACTTGCTAGATTTGCATACCATTTGGAGTGTGATGATTCTGGTAGGATTCCTTCAGTTTCGTCACGCGATGATATTTGGATCCCGATCCTACTGTGAGTATATGCTACTCCTCGGGAAATTTCTCACTAATCGATCAATGCTATAAACCTAGTAGGTGCCTAGAAAGGTGTTAGCGGGGCTACGCCCCCAGGGAAAAGAGGTTCTCTAATTAAGGAACTTCGCGAAAGTGTTGGAAAACCTCCCTCGAAGTACCGACACCGGCCTGGCTGAACGGTTAAGCAAGTATTGTGCGGTGGGATTGATCCCGGCTAATTCTTCCTTTATGGTTTGAGGAGGGATTCGAGAAACAGTGGGAGCCATCCTGTTTAGACAAACTAAAAACCACTCTAAACTTGCAAGAGCATCATGCTGAGTGTTTCTTCTTCTCTCTCCTAATTGCAGCGACCAAATCGACATGACTGGACTTAAGTTACTCCTAGATAAAAACAAACTGACAGGGCCAAACTACAAAGATTGGCTCAGGAATGTCAAGATAGCAATCACTTACGACAAGCTGGGGTATCTTCTTACCACCAAAGCTCCCCCTGTCCCTGGTCCAACTTCCAGCGTCGCGGATAAGGAAATCCGTAAGACTTGGGAGATTGATAGCGCGAAGGCCAAATGCCTCCTGCTTGCCTCGATGGACAACGAACATCAGAGGAGGCATGAGAATATGGACATGGAATCCATATTGCTTCATACAAAAGAACTGTATGGAGAGCAATCTCGTATCGCAAGATACGAAGCGTCGAAGAAGTTATTTTCGACAAGAATGGCTGTCGGATCATCAGTAGCCGAGCACGTGCTAAAGATGATCGGCTACATTGAGGAGCTCGCTGACCTAGGGATCACATTGGAGAGTGAGCTATATACGGATATAGTTCTCCAGTCCCTTCCTTCCACTTACGCCCAGTTTATACTGAACTTCAACTTACAAGAAAAAGAGGTTGAACTTTCAGAGCTCCTCAACATGCTGAGGAGCGCAGAGGGCACCCTACAGAAAGGTAGGGAAACATCCACTTTGTTTGTAGGAGGATCATCTTCTTCTAGGTCCAAGGCGAAAGCCAAGGGAAAGAAGAAGAAGGCCCCCGCCAAACCAAGGGGCGGTGTTAGTAAAGTGGATACGAAGGGAAAAGAAAAAGCAACAAAGATAGCGGGAAAGCTTGTGGATAAGGAAGAATGCTTCTATTGTCATAAGAAAGGACACTGGAAGAATGATTGCAGGGCTTGGAAGGCCAGAACACAGGAATTGAAGCAGGTTGCAGCTTCAGCTTCAGGTGTGTATGTTATTGAAAACTGTCTTTCAATAAACTCTACTTCCTGGGTATTGGATACCGGATCAGGATCTCATATCTGTAATTCTTTGCAGGCGTTGAGAAACCGTAGGGTTTTGAAGGCAGGTGACATGACCCTCAGAGTTGCGAACGGAGCTAGCATGGATGCTAAAGCCGTGGGGGACTATCACCTGGGAATGTCAGATGGACATGTTTTGGTTTTGCGTAATTGCTTTTTTGTACCCAACGCAACTTGTAATATCATTTCTGTATCTTTAGTTTCTAAAGAAGGTTATGAATTTGCGTTTGTAAGTAATGTTGTAAACATTCACCTTAATCAAGTTTTGATTGGGTCAGGTACATTGAGTAATGGTATATACGTGTTAAACCAACCACAGGTTTTCAACGTCCAGAATACACACAAAAGAAAGTCTCCGGAAATGAATCAGACTTTCTTATGGCATTGTAGATTGGGTCACATCAATGAGAGAAGGTTGACTAAGTTACATACAGAAGGATATTTGAATGCGTTCGAATATCAATCGTATGCCACTTGTCAATCTTGTCTCAAAGGAAAGATGACAAAGACTCCGTTTACTGGACAAGGAGTAAGAGCGAGCGAGCTCTTGGGACTCGTACACAGTGACGTGTGCGGTCCAATGTCTACACATGCCCGAAGCGGACATTCTTACTTCATTACTTTTACGGATGACTTCTCAAGGTACGGCTATGTCTTCTTAATGAAACATAAGTCCGAGGCCTTTGGAAAATTCCAGGAGTATAAGAATGAAGTAGAGAAACAGACCGGCAAAAGTATTAAGATTCTAAGATCGGATCGAGGTGGAGAATACTTAAGTGCCGAATTCCTGAATTACTTAAAAGAGAATGGTATTCTCTCTCAGCTTACTCCTCCATACACTCCGCAACATAATGGTGTATCGGAGAGACGGAACCGAACCCTATTGGATATGGTTCGGTCCATGATGAGTAACGCTGAGTTACCGCGATCATTCTGGGGATATGCACTAGAAGCAGCTGCGTATCTCTTGAACAAGGCTCCCACCAAGACTGTGCCTACCACCCCATATGAGATGTGGACTGGGAAGAAACCCTGTCTTAAGTATCTTAAGGTATGGGGATGTCCAGCTTTTGTAAAAAAGCAGCATGCGGACAAGCTTGAGGCACGTTCAGTACAGTGTAAGTTTGTGGGATACCCAAGGAACTCCAGGGGGTATCTTTTCTATTCAGCTGAGGAACAAAAGGTTTTTGTTTCTCAGCATGCCCGCTTCTTGGAAACTGAGTTTTTGGAAACCCAGATAAGTGGGAACACAATAGAACTGGAAGAAGTTCCAGAACCACAGACTGTTACTGAAAGCTTAGTGGAACCAGAGGGTTCAACAGAACATGACATTCCTACGCCGCTCCGCAGGAGTAGTAGGCAGTCTCATCCGCCCGAGAGATACTACGGTTTTCTCATAGACGGGGATAGAGAGGATTGCATCATAGAATATGATGAGCCTACTAGCTTCCAGCAGGCCGTTCAGAGCGTTGACTCAGTGAAATGGCTGGATGCAATGCGGACCGAAATGGAGTCCATGTACACCAACAAGGTATGGACGTTGGACATTGCTCCAGACGGGGTAAAACCCGTAGGATGCAAGTGGATCTTCAAAAGGAAGATTGGTGTAGATGGACAGGTTGAGACCTATAAAGCTAGGCTGGTAGCAAAGGGTTTTCGTCAAAGACCTGGCTTGGACTATGACGAAACCTTTTCTCCAGTGGCCATGCTGAAATCCATTCGGATCCTTCTTGCCATTGCTGCCTTCCACGATTATGAGATCTGGCAAATGGACGTAAAGACAGCTTTTCTAAATGGAAATTTAGAGGAGTGTGTCTATATGGACCAGCCAGAGGGTTTCATTCAGAGTGGGAGCAGCGGAAAGGTGTGCAAGTTGCTTAAGTCCATCTATGGACTAAAGCAGGCATCGCGGAGTTGGAACATCTGCTTTGATGAGACGGTCAAAGAATTTGGCTTTATCAAAAATCCAGATGAACCATGCATCTATAGTAGATTTGTAGCGAGAACTGTAGTATTCCTCGTTTTATACGTGGATGACATTCTCTTAATAGGAAATGACATTCCTATGCTACAATCTGTCAAGGGGTTCTTGTCACACAGGTTCTCCATGAAAGACCTGGGTGATGCCTCGTACATTCTGGGTATCCGGATCTACCGTGACAGATCCAAGAGGATATTAGGACTTTCACAGTCCAGGTACATCGACACCATACTGAAGAGATTCAGTATGGAAGATTCCAAGCGCGGTAACCTACCGGCTTGTCACGGGATCACCCTCTCTAAAGAGATGTCTCCCAAGACTGATTTGGAGAGGGATCGCATGTCTATTATACCCTACGCTTCTGCGGTAGGCTCTATAATGTATGCGATGTTGTGTACCAGACCGGATGTAGCTTATGCACTGAGTGTGGTAAGCCGGTATCAGTCAAACCCTGGGGAGAAACACTGGATAGCGGTAAAGAACATTCTCAAGTACCTGAGAAGGACTAAGGAGATGTTCTTGGTGTATGGCGGAAAAGACCTCCAGATCGAGGCCTTTGCTGACTCCAGCTTCCAGAGTGACAAGGATGATTCCAAGTCCATGTCGGGTTTTGTCTTTACCCTCAATGGAGGGGCGGTGTGTTGGAAGAGTTCCAAACAAGAAACCGTTGCAGACTCGACGATGGAAGCGGAATACATCGCTGCATCTGATGCCGCAAAAGAAGCTGTCTGGATGAGGAAGTTCTTGAAAGAACTTCAGGTGGTTCCGTCCATTGTTGATCCAATACCTCTGTATTGCGACAACAACGGGGCTATAGCTTTAGCGAAGGAACCCAGGTCCCATCAGAAATCCAGGCACATCTTAAGGCGGTATCACCTGATCAGGGAGATCGTAGATCGCCAGGAGATCGAGGTTCGGAGAGTCGCTTCAGAAGATAACACTGCAGATCCATTCACCAAGGCCCTGCCCTAGACTCAGTTCGAGCGGCTGATCGAGATGATAGGTCTTCGATACGCCAGTACATGGCCTTAGTGCAAGTGGGAGATTGTTAGTGTATATGCCCTAGAGGCCATTACTGTATCATACTGGTTTGTATATTACTTAATGGATGCTTGGGATATTCACCTTGTATATACAATCTTGCTCAAAATAGTAGTATGCTACTTGGTTTGTTTCTACTTCAATGTGTACATGTGTTTATTTTTGTATATCGCCTATACACATTAGTAGAGCCCTTAGGATCTTTGCTTGATTACCAGCGATGTGATGGCCGTCACACTAGTGGGGCTGGGTAATCCATAAGCACATCCTTATGCAGGTCCCTGGTCGCAGGACTATCGAGACAGGGCATCGATACTCCGGAGTAGACCAGCGCATGCGCTTCTCATCCCAGTGTGGGAGACGGTCTGTCCCACAGCCGTCAGTACGTCGTACTTGAGATAGTATGCGGGTGCTCGTTAGGTTACGGGTACACTGGACAGGACTCGTCGGGAACTGACTAGTTGGTATTATACCTATCGTCAGTTATCAGTTCCCAGGTGACATGAGTACAGCTTAGTCTGCTGACTTGACACTGTCACTCCGCCTCGAGTGTGTTCCCACTGTACTTTGATCACTACCCTACCACGGCTCAAGGGAGTCGTGCAAACAGGTAGTGGTTGGGTGCAGTCCCGAAGCACTTGGAGGCAGTGACGGTTAGACAGGATTCGTCTCTCCCGGTATTAGGGGTTGACATCGCGCTGTGTCTAGGAGAGCCATTACACGAGTAGTCCCTGGCCAGGGCAATCGAGATATACTGGTAGGTTTCCAGTGTTATCTCAGGGTGTTTTGGGCTTCGCTCCAGCACGACTTGTACCGCTATTGGGGGACTGACGTTTACCGCCCCCTAGGCCCGCCATGCGATGTATCAGACGAACAGACCGGACTGTACGGAGAATGTCACACTCAGGCTCAGTAGGAGTTCAGATGGGTTTCGCCTCGTCGGTCTTCTTGTCGGCATTACCTGGGGACCGTTACGCACAGCTAGTGCCGCTTGCGGTCTGTGGTTAAACCCACTGCCAGCGTAGTGTCGAGTCTTTAGAGTCCCACACAGAAAGCTTTTCGCCTTTAGGCAAAAGAGTAGAGGCCGCATGGTATTGCGACAGGTCGCATGGTTTTGCGACAGGGTTCGGTCACATCCGTGCACTTGTGCACGTACAGTGTCCGGACAGTTTACACTAGCGGGCTTTGGTTTAAGCCAGATCCTAGTGTACCTTATGGGATTGGATTTATCCAGTTTGCATTCGTGTTTCTCGGAACGCGGATGCGGGTGTGTATGCACAGTTGACAGGGAGGCAGAGGCAGCGGATTCTCATTAGGGTTGTTGACAGTTGACCGTTGACTATTTGACTTTATGCTCAACCCTAATGAGAATATGATATGTGATTAACTATTATATTAATTAAGTATTATGGTGATATGGTTGTTGACTTGTTGACTTTTGTTGACTTGTTGACTTTGTTGACTTGTTGACTTTTGTTGACTTGTTGACCGGTTGACTAGGCTTGACTAGTTGACCATCATGATAACCATAGCCATCATTTCATGGCAAAGACTTTTGTTTACTTGCTCATTTGTGTAAAATGAGTGCATGAAATGATATGGTTGTGGTTGCTTCAAACCATCACATAAGACTTTTGTTAATATGATGAGTTATCATTGCTTTGGATTATGAGAGGGTGAGAGACAAAATACTTGCTCATTCTTTCTTGCTCATTCTCTCTCTTGTTCTTGAGCTCTCCTCTTGCTCTCACCCTCAACCTCTTGCTCCCTCTCTTGATCTATGGTTCTCTTGTCTCATGAGTTGAGAATCAAGAACCATAGATAAAATCCCATTCTATTTCCTATCTACTCATTCTAGTTCACTAGGTTTAGCAAACCAAGTGAACTAGTTTCTTCAAAGAACGAAGAAGGAGCTAAAGGTTGGAGCTTTCAAGTGGATCTATCTTCGGCGTACGGAGACGACGAGAAGGAGCCATCGGACCACCATCGGAGCTTGAAGAGAAGGAGTTCAAGACAAGCTAGGTATAACCCCCTAACCGAGTAGCTAGAATCTCTTAGTTAGGATGTTAGATAGATGTTTAACCAAGATCCGGGTTATAGGTCCATGTTACCATCTTTAAGAAAATCGTTTTTTACCAAATTCCGCATTCCCGAAAGTACCGGGAGAGGTAGCATGGACTTACAAAGCATCCAGAGCAAATTCCTGGTCACGTAGAATGCGGCTTACGTCAATCCTGACCCCGTGGGAAACGTCCAGAGCGGAGCCTGGTCCTCGCAGAATACGGCTATGACCCCGTGGGAAGCATCCAGAGCAAATTCCTGGTCACGTGGAACGCGGCTTATGTCAATTCTGACCCCGTGGGAAACGTCCAGAGCGAAGCCTGGTCCTCGCAGAACACGGCTATGACCCTATGGGAAGCATCCAGAGCAAATTCCTGGTCACGTGGAACACGGCCTATGCCAATCCTGACCCCGTGGGAAACGTCCAGAGCGGAGCCTGGTCCTTGCAGAACACGGCTATGACCCCGTGGGAAGCATCCAGAGCAAATTCCTAGTCACGTGGAACACGGCTTATGTCAATCCTGACCCTGTGGGAAACGTCCAGAGCGGAGCCTGGTCCTCGCAGAACACGGCTATGACCCCGTAGGAAGCATCCAGAGCAAATTCCTGGTCATGTGGAACACGGCCTATGTCAATCCTGACCCCGTGGGAAACGTCCAGAGCGGAGCCTGGTCCTCGCAGAACACGGCTATGACCTCGTGGGAAGCATCCAGAGCAAATTCCTGGTTACGTGGAATACGGCTTATGTCAATCCTGACCCCGTGGGAAACGTCCAGAGCGGAGTCTGGTCCTCGCAGAACACGGCTATGACCCCGTGGGAAGCATCCAGAGCAAATCCCTGGTCACGTGGAACATGGCCTATGTCAATCCCGACCCCGTGGGAAACATCCAGAGCGGAGCCTGGTCCTCGCAGAATACGGCTATGACCCCGTGGGAAGCATCCAGAGCAAATTCCTGGTCACGTGGAACGCGGCTTATGTCAATCTTAACCCCATGGGAAACGTCCACAGCGGACCCTGGTCCTCGCAGAACACGGCTATGACCCCATAGGAAGCATCCAGAGCAAATTCCTGGTCATGTGGAACGCGGCTTATGTCAATCCTGACCCCGTGGGAAATGTCCAGAGCGGAGCCTGGTCCTCACAGAACACGCCTATGACCCCGTGGGAAGCATCCAGAGCAAATTCCTGGTCACGTCGAACGCGGCTTATGTCAATCCTGACCCCGTGGGAAATGTCCAGAGCGGAGCCTGGTCCTCGCAGAACACGGCTATGACCCCGTGGGAAGCATCCAGCGCAAATCCTGGTCCAGTGGAACACGGTTAAAGTCAATTTTGACCCCGTGGGAAACGTCCAGAGCAATTCCTGACTCCGTGAAGTGTAGATAATGGCAACACTATCAATCACTTACAGGTCCTCTCGACCCGTAAGGAAGAAAACTCTCTTGTGAGATCCTTACGACTTATAAGAGAAAACGCGCTTAGGAATCCTCACGATTCCTAAGGAGAAATTACACCTACGGGATCCTCTCGACTCGTAGGAAGAAAAGTCTTTATGAGACCTTCACGGCTCATGAAATTGAAAAGTCTTAGGCAGCAGATCTGAACCTGCTTTCTAAGCCATCACCATCTCTCGAAGAATTCAAAACAGAATGCTCACTCTATCATCTGCCGGCTATGCTTACTAAAGTGACATGCTGATAACAAAGAAAAGAAGAAAGCAAAGAGATGACACAAGACATTGCGAAAGAAATGTATCTTTTATTCATAAATTCAGTTGGGTACAAAATATATCTTATGAAAGAATAAAAAAAATGGATACATTTTATTGAAAATTACAAATGGTACAAAAACAATTACTGAGAGGGAAGCATTTTCAATAGACCAATTAACCGCTCGCGCACTTCCCTCAGTCCTTTTTCATGGTCAGCCGCCACGGCCAACTCTGCTTCAACCTGAGCTCGTTTCTACAGATAAGATGAAAGTTGCTCGTCAATGACCCGCTGAACCACCTCACAACCTTGTGCATCTTGTTCAATGAGGTTGAGTTTCTGCCTCAGCGTTAGCCCGTCAGAAATATATCGTAGAAGGCTTTCAAAGATGACTATCAGCTGTGCAGCGTTTGCATCAACTTGGGCATGAAAACGAGCAGATTCACTTAAAGTCTCCTCATGCTCCTTACGCCTCAAAGCCACTTTTTGTTCAAGATGGCGGAAGTAAGGGGTGCTCTCCTTGACCCATGCAGCCCGCTGGGAGTTCACAGCCAAGACCTCGGGGGCAGGACGTCTAAACTCAAGCTCATGCAGACAGGCCTCAATTTCCCTGCAGTGATTAACCCAAGACTCAACGGCGCCCTTACTATGAAAGTTCACGAGCGTCGCCAACATAGGATTAACCTCCGCAGCAAAATCTGCAGCAAATGTAGGATCCTCCACGTCAAGCTCCTCGATGTAATCGCTTAACATGCGCAGACTATTCACAGCGCCTTTTGAAGATGAACGTTGAGAAAAGGGGCCTGCTGGCATTATGACTTGAGACTCGAACGGAGCTGAAGTCGGTGTCACAGCTACAAAGCAAATCACGGTCAAATAACGGTTCAAGAAATAAAGGAGGTTCATGAACAACGGAGTTTACTATACCGGCTGCAGCAGGTGGCAAGACCGGGAGTACCGGCGGTGCAACTGTTCTTTCGTCTCCTCCTTCGATCTGTAGGGCTGCAATCAAGACAAAGAAGAATCAGAAATGATTTGACTACCCTTACAAGAAAAGAAGAAACATTAGCTAAAGGTCGTACTCACCAGCACCACTAGATGAGGCAATCTCTGACTGAAAGGAGTAGTGTGCGTGTAGCACCTGATACAGGTGATCAAAAAGGACTCCTGCGAGGATGTAATAATGCAATGTCAGTATATAAAGTATACTGCCTACAATAAAACTGATGGGTCACAAATCCACACCTTCCAGCATTTGAGATGGTATGAGAGAAGGTAGAGGAGCGGTCACCGTTAAAGCAGCAACTGGAGATGCTTTATTGGGTGGCACAACCCCAACGCTCATCACACCTGCATTAAAATAAGAGAAACGCTGTCAAAAAGAAATTAAAAGAGATTTCAGAATAAAGGGGAAAGCAATGACCCAAAATCTACCTGGTAAGTCGCTGGTCGAGACCGCGAGAAGGGCGTCACTGGAGGCAGCAAATGCTTCACCCTCCTCCATCGGAATGGTCTTGCCACCCGTAGCCTCATCTCCAGATTCCATGAGAATTGTCATGACACTCGTAGCGCCTGGCAACGGCAAGGAGTCGCAAGGGGAAAAAGCGACGATTGGAGTAATGTTCGACTCTTGAGAAAGAGTGGCTATCTCGGGCTCGGCAATTGTAGCCATCTCACCCACCGCTACCTCAGGCTCGGCAATTGTGACTGTTTCACCCACGGCTACCTCGGGCTCGGCAATTGTGGCTGTTTCACCCACGGCTACCTCGGGCTCGGCGATTGTGGCTGTCTCACCTGCCGCTACCTCAGGCTCGTTGGTTGCTACCACGTTACCTACCACTTCCTCGCCAAGACTCGGCCCTACAGGATAGGATATATGAGAACCTGAAAATTAAAGCTTTGACAAAAGAACCCAATGTCACGTTACCTTGGGTCAGTTTTTCGACTGCTTCCCGAGCTGCACGTGCTGCCTGTCTGTGGGCGGTAGACAAGGCAGCCGAAGTATCCTCTGAAGGAGTAGGGGCAGGGGTAACAACGCTTGAACCCCCACCCGCATCCAAGGCGGCGGTACGCTCCCTTGCCGCGCGCATCCTACGCATCCTTTCCTCCCGGGCCGTGAGGGCAGACCTTCTAAAGACCTCCTTCAACAGAACATCGTCGTCCGTGCCAATAGTTACCTCTGGAGCCATTATGGCATCCGTCATCGGTTGCTTAAGTGAAGCTTCTTTCGATAATACCGGCGGAACTGAGATAGCCGACCCGGGAAGCGTCTCCGCACCGCCCTGTGAAGTCGGTGCCGCGCCTGAAATAACCTGAGTAGAGGTAGTTCCTGTAATAAGATGAAAAGGAGGGGTCAGATTACCCATAAGAAACGGGAGCGGAGACGCGGTGAGCCGAAATATACCAACGCCCAGCGAAGCGCAAATCCTCTCCTCCTCCTCAAAGGTCCTAAGGGAAGCCGCGAGAGCCTCTTCAGTGGAAATGCCTGTTAAAGAAGAAAAAGTGTTAGTCAAAACATGATAATAAAAATATAATGCAATGATAGAAGGTACGGCTGATGTTTACTTGATTGCACGAGGATGGCCAGTCCCGCTTTGTGGCTTGCTGATCGCACAGAAGCTGCAATACCAGCCTCCAGATCAGTATCGTTCGGCGCTATGAATAAACCCTCATTGGTCCTATATTCGCCCAAGTCCTCACTATAAGGAGCATGAGGCTCCTGACCAAATACAACGTCGGCAGAGAGGATCGACTTCTTCTTCCTCTTTTGCGAGCGAGCTCCAGTCGTCGCAAGCACAAGTTTACATTTAGCGGGCACCTTGGGGCAACGAGTCCCGATATCTGAACCCACGCCAGAATCGGGGGAAGCTACAGTCACCGTTTCTATAGGAGCCCGGGGTATCGGTAGCTCAGGCCTGTCATGCGGGACTTCGATCACCGCAGCTTCTCTTAAGGGAGGTGGGACAATGGTCCATCGCTTCAGAGGGACGTTTCGATCACCAGCAGGGGATGCACCTTTACGATCTAGCAGCAATCGCTTCTCCTCCCTGATGACGGCGCCCATTGAATACTGATACCACGCCATGTACACATTAAGGGCCTTTGGGACACAGCTCGGTTCGCCCATTGAGTACTTCAGCCAGCAGGCTGAACAGTGAGTCCTTAGGGTTTAGTTTATTTATTGCTTTTCATTTCCAGATGTGAGCCCGCATTATGGGATGTACTGTTTATTCATTGTATTGGATCATTAGCTTCCACACTTATTGTTTATTGATTCTTGTTATTATGGATTTGGACATGTATTAGATTAGTTTATTATCTTGTTCTTGATATCCTTACAACCGTAATGTGACTGTGGATGGATACTTCCTACCCACAGGTAGCATGGTTGGCTATGTCACGTGCCCAATCTTGCGTACTCTGGGAAGCGGGGCGTGACATGGTTCTTTTGGTATCAGAGCCATAGGTTAATTGGGTTGATTCCTTGTAGTTGGGTATCGCACCCGATACACGAATCATAATCCCCGTGATTAGGAAACATGTCCTGCCACTTTGACCGTTTTACCGTCCTTGAATCATTCTTCCAGATCATGTCGACATGCAAACTTACTTTGCATTGTCAACTCGAAAACCTAACTTCTTGTTATCTCTAGGACTTAGGCGACTTGGGTGGAGTTAAGTAATTGCGGCTATGATACCGCGGCATAGCTACAATGCAGTACTCTATTTAAGTATCTTGGAGTTCTAGCTTTGGTTTATATATTGAATCTATCATCATGCTAATGTTGTTTGTTTTGATTTCAGGACCATGGCAGATAAGAATTTCAAGACGTATCAGAGGCGTGTGGACGAAGCCGCCATGTTAGGAGTGATACGTGGGATGTTGGAAAATCAGAAGAGGCAAACTGAGCTGATCCAGCAGCAAGCAGATTCATTTCAGGAGGGTTTGCAGGCTATGCAGCAGTCTGTAAACACCGCTGTAGCGAAGCCAGTCGACCGAGTAGGGACCGTGGCAGATTTCAGACGGTTGGGTCCTACTACTTTCACTGGCTTGGAGGAGCCGTTGCCAGCCGAGCAGTGGCTAGTAGACACAGAGAATTTATTGATTGCGGCACAGATCCCAGAAGACAAGAGAGTTGATGTGGTGCGCATTCAGCTGGTGGATTACGCCCGAGAGTGGTGGCTTGTGGAGGAGACCCGCTTGTCCAAGCCAATCAGTTGGGCGGATTTCTCTAAAAGTTTCTTGGAAAAGTTCTTCCCGCGGACTGCACGGGAGGAAATGGAGGAGAAATTCATTGGGCTGAGACAAAATGGAGCAGCTGTGGATATACATGCAGCGGAATGGACGAGACTCAGCCGTTTCGCTGGACCCTTAGTCGCCAAGGAGGCAGACAGGGCGCGAAGGTTCTTGCGCAGTTTGGATGTGGACATCCAGAGGCAGATTGTCTCCCTGGGTTTGACCACTTTCTCGCAGGTTCTTACGGCAGCCAGAGAGCAGCAGAGTTTGTCAGGATCGAAAGGGAACCTTCACCAGACAGCGGTTGCGGCCAGGAAGCCCGCATTCGTACCTAACCGAGATCAGGGGCGCAGAGGTATTCCAGTGGACCGTCGAGGTGTAGCGCCAATGAAGAAGCCTGTGATCGTTGATCGAAGGAAGAGCGTGACTTGTGATTACTGCCATATACCCGGGCACGTGCAGAAGGAGTGTCGAAGGAGACTGGGACTTTGTCTGGTTTGTGGAGCAGCCGATCACGCAGTTGGTGCTTGTCCATCGAAGCTTCGCACGAGAGATGATATACGGAAGCCTCCGCAGAGACCGTTCCAAGGGCAGAAGCAGCTGACACAAGGACCCAACCAGGGTCGAGCTTTCACCTTGACAGCTGAGGAAGCCAAGGCATCAAGAGAAGTGGTTTCAGGTACTGTACTCGTTCGTGGTTTTCCCGCATTGGCATTATTTGATTCCGGAGCATCCCACTGTTTTATGTCATCCAAATTTATAACTACACACTCGATCACCTGCACGACCCTGTCTAGTTTCTGGGACATACACACTGGGAATGGGAAGATCATAGCTAGTAAGGGATGTAGAGATTGTACAGTTGTTGTTTGTGGACAGGAGCTTTTTGCAGATTTCTTGGTGATTGATACGGACAGTTATGAAGTAGTCTTGGGAATGGATTTTCTTGGCACTTTCCACGCACACATTGATTGTAGGGAAAGGAAAGTAATTTTCCAGATCCCCGAACACCCTGAGTTTACTTTCATTGGAGGAAGCAGTTCTGTCGGGCCAGTCGAGTTTAAGGCTAGGCCGACGAACAATGTTCTTGCGGCTATGGTAGTGGATGGTAATGAAGAGCCGGCAGTTGTTCGCGACTTTATGGATGTGTTTGAAGATATTTCGGGCTTACCGCCGAAGCGAGATGTGGAGTTTGCGATTGACCTTATTCCTAGTGCAGCGCCAGTATCAAGATCTTATTATCCGATGGCACCGGTGGAATTGGAAGAAGTTAAGAAACAAGTGGGTGAATTACTCGAGAAGGGATGGATTCGAAGCAGCAACTCACCTTGGGGAGCTCCAGTTCTTTTAGTAAAGAAGAAGGATGGCACGAGAAGGATGTGCATTGATTATCGAGAATTGAACCGGGTGACTATTAAGAATAAGTACCCGATCCCTCGCATTGGAGAACTTTTTGAGCAGCTTAGTGGCGCGAGGGTATTCTCGAAACTGGACTTGCGATCAGGATATCATCAGGTCCGAGTGAAGGCAGAAGACATTTGCAAGACGGCGTTTCGGACTCGGTATGGGCATTTCGAGTATTTAGTGATGCCCTTCGGAGTGACTAATGCGCCGGCAATATTCATGGATTTGATGAACAGGATCTTTTCACCGTTCTTGGACCAGTTTATTGTGGTATTCATTGACGATATTCTGGTGTACTCGAAGAGTCCGGAGGAGCATGCTGAGCACTTGAGGATCGCACTGCAAACGCTGAGACAAGAGAAGTTATTCGCGAAGATGAGTAAGTGTGAATTCTGGCTAGAAGAAGTGAAGTTTCTGGGGCATGTCGTGTCGGGCGATGGAATCGCCGTTGATCCCGAGAAGATTACAGCAGTTCGAGATTGGCCTATTCCGAAGAATGTTGCGGAGATAAGAAGTTTTCTTGGACTCGCCGGATACTACAGAAGATTTGTGGAGAACTTCGCTCGTTTAGCTGAGCCGTTAACCAAGCTTACGCGTAAGGAGGTACCGTTTGTGTGGACAGATGTATGTGCATTGGCCTTCGAGACGTTGAAGCAGAAATTGATAACCGCCCCGATCCTGACCGTACCGGATAATTCAGGAGGACTGGTGATTCATAGCGACGCATCTGGAAAGGGATTGGGATGTGTTTTAATGCAGAACGGGAAAGTCGTCGCTTACGCATCGAGACAACTGAAGACTCATGAGAAGAACTATCCGACTCATGACTTAGAGCTTGCAGCCGTGATCTTCGCCCTGAAGATTTGGAGGCACTACCTTTTGGGCGAGAGAGTTGAAGTCTTTACGGATCACAAGAGTTTGAAATATGTGTTCACTCAGAAGGAGTTGAACATGAGGCAACGCAGATGGTTGGAGCTGATGGCCGACTATGACCTTGATCTTAAGTACCATCCGAGAAAGGTTAACGTCATGCCAGATGCGCTAAGTCGGTTACCAGCAATTCAGTTTTTGACTGCACAGAGAGAGATCATTGAGGATTTTCGGAGATTTGACTTGGAGGTTGTGCTACCACATGCTACAGGACAGTTTATGCAGTTGCAAGTACAGTCGTCCTTAGTTGAGAAGATTAAAGCGACACAATCGCAGGATCCTAGACTGCAAAAGTTTCGAGAGCAGGTTGGAGCCGGACTACGAACCGATTTACTGATCCATGAAGATGGTTCGTTGAGATATGGTAGCCGTGTGTGTGTGCCAAAAGGAGATGTGCGTGAAGAGCTTATGAAGGAGGCACACAGTTCAGCTTACTCTGTACATCCAGGAGGGACAAAGATGTACCGAGATATTCGACAGCACTTCTGGTGGGAAGGTATGAAACGGGAAATTGGTCGCTTCGTGGCTAAGTGCTTGGTGTGTCAGCAAGTCAAGGCTGAACATCAAAGGGTTGCTGGTTTGTTGCAACCACTTCCGATTCCTCAGTGGAAGTGGGAACATATAACCATGGATTTCGTGACGGCTTTACCGCGGAGTCCAAAGGGCAACAATGCCGTATGGGTGATTGTCGATCGGTTGACCAAGGCAGCTCACTTTATTCCTTTTCGGGTTGGTCAATCGACGGAGACTTTGGCAGAGCGATACATGCAGGAGATTGTCAGATTGCATGGAGTACCGGTAAGCATCGTGTCCGATCGGGACACTCGGTTCTTGTCGCACTTTTGGAGGAGTTTACAAGAAAGTTTGGGGACTCGATTGAAGTTTAGCACAGCTTATCATCCTCAGACCGATGGACAATCGGAGAGAACGATCCAGACCCTTGAAGATATGTTGAGGGCCTGCATGTTGGACTTCAAAGGTTCTTGGGAAGATCATCTACACCTGGTGGAGTTTTCGTACAACAATAGCTTCCAAGCAACGATTCAGATGGCCCCGTTTGAAGCACTGTATGGTCGTAAGTGCCGTTCACCTGTTTGTTGGGATGATGTTGGTGAACGAAGGTTACTAGGACCAGATTTGGTGGTACAGACAGTCGAGAAGGTGAATACAATCAGGAAGCATATGAAGGCAGCTCAAGACAGACAGAAAAGTTGGGCCGACACGTCCAGAAGACCTCTAGAGTTCGCTGTGGGTGATTTGGTATTCCTGAAGATATCACCGACTAGAGGAGTGATTCGCTTTGAAAGTCGGGGAAAGCTCAGCCCCCGATTCGTTGGACCCTTCGAGATATTGGAGCGTGTTGGAGAGGTATCGTACCGGTTGGCGTTACCACCGTCATTAGAAGGAGTTCATGATGTGTTTCATGTGTCTCAACTACGGAAGTATGTTCGTGATGAGACTCATGTCTTGGATCATTCGGAGCTGACTGTGCGAGAGGACCTGACTTTTGAGGAGCGACCAGTTGAAATCAAGGATCGAAGAGAAAATGTTCTTAAGAGCAAGGTTATCCCTCTTGTGCTAGTTTCTTGGGGTAATCGATCGCATGGAGAATCCACTTGGGAGCGAGAAGACGAGATCCGACAGAAATTCCCTCATCTTTTCCAGTAGTTAGCTATCTTGTATTCTTGGAATTTCGAGGACGAAATTCTTTTTGTAGTTGGGTATGATGTAACACCCAAGCCCAATAATACTATTTATATTACTAGTTGAGGGTTATATATTGCTCATTCCAATTTTCCTGATTTTCTGGTGTTTATTGCTAAATTTTACCCGGTTAAGTCATTTTGGCACGTAACAAATTTTAACTCCTAAAATGAAATTTAAGATGTCCATGTTGGCCTACTCGTCGCCACTAGTCGCGTGGTAGCGTCCGCGTGTCGAGATTCCGTTCCGTTTGGCTAAACGGGCCAGTTTGGGCGACTACGCGCGCGTGCAAGTGTCCGACTTGGGGGCATGCATTTTAATCACTAAACACCTATTTTCAAAATTTGGAACCCGCTTAAAATCCTATAATTTGAATTTGGAATATTTGGGCGTAACCCGGGCGCGATTTGGAAATGTTTCATTTCGCGCCAAAAAGGGCCCGTTTCAATTTAATATCTAAACTATATTTATACGAATCTAAGATTTCTTTAACGTTAAATCCTTCACAAATCCTACGTAAATCCTTCTCAGTATTTTTTTCTACAGCCAATCACGAGCTCCTATTTGAGCTCGTGGGCCCCGCCTTCCTTTCCCCATCTCTCTCTCTCTCTTCACTCAATCTTTTCCAATCTCCCTTTCTCTCTCCAATCCCTCTCTCTCTCTTCCTCTATATATAAAACCATGCAGCAGCCGCCTCTCCCCAACTCCTCTTCATCGCGAGAAACCCAACGAACCCTAACCCTAGCTTCCCGCAGCCTCACCGCCGGTTCCCCCGCGACCTCGCCGTCGCCGCCCTCGCCACCACGAGACTCACCGCACCTTCCTTCCCTCGTTCTCCCGCCGATCCCCGCACCTGCACCCAACCCGACCTCGCCTCCAACCCTCGCAGACCTCGCCGTCGACGCGACCTCCCGTCGCCGACGACCCCCACGACCCCCTCTCACCCTCCTCGTCGCGACCTCGTCATCACCTCCCTTCCTCTCCTCGCCGGACCACCAACCCGAGCCCTCCATCCATCGCCTACCCCCGCTGTTCACCGGAGAACACGCCGGCGACCTCACTGTCGTCACCTGGGCCACCTCCTTCTCCCCCTCGACCACCAGAGCCGACCACCCTTCCCTCCACTCGCCGCAGCACCCTATCCCGCGCACCCCCGAGGCCTTTCAGCCCTTGCAGCCGCTGCCGTTGCTTCGCCGGCGTTCCAGTGCCGTCGAGCTCGCCGGGGTCACCTGGTATATCCCTCTGTATGTTCCCTCTTCCTTTCCTGTGTGCAGTGAACCCTCGCTGAGCGTTTTAAGTTTTCTTGTGTTACTAACTTCGCTACTTTTGTCGTTACCGGAATCCGACCGTGCCGTCTTGGCGAACCCGACGCTCCAGCGAAGTCCCCTGGTCCGTGTGATCCCGTTGATCTCTGTTAGGACTCGATCCGTGGCCCGTGCTATCTTATCGCGTTTTCTGCCGACATTGCATCCGTGCGTTCCGGTTTGCGAAACCGTCGAGGCAAGTATCCGAATACTTGCTTTAACATGCTACAAACTTAATAATCATGTTATCTGTTATAATCACACGACTTGGTGACATTTGCAATCATCCGTAATGTTAAATCATTGTAGTGGTTACTTGTAGTTAATCGGTATGCTATCAATCCACACTTTAACTAATTAACCAATTGGCACGTCATTGCTTAAATTGCTAGATCATCCTTGTAACTATTATTATGCTTAGTTTAAATTCATGCAACTCCATTACGTATGTTATCGATATTGCTTCACCTTGTGGCTGCACCCCAAAGGTGCGTGAACCGGTTAATATGAAAATACAAACATCACTGTGTTCACATAGAATAATATTGTTAGTTACTGTTCCTGTTGTTGTTCATTATTTCGTTACTATACCTGTTATCAGCATATACCTGATTGCATTACATATTGACCGATCTTGATACACCTGACACATGTACTGATACACCGGACACAACACCCTGTACATATCGACTCTACCTGTTGAAAGTAACCTGACCTGTTACCTGATCTCATGCCTAATGCCGACAAACCTGACCATTCCTGCTGTCGATCCAGACAGACCTACTTCTACTTGATTTCGTGTTGGCATTAGTCCTTGACTACTGAATACCTGACCTGACATACATAGTTTGGGGGTATGGGGAAATCAAAGGTGAAACCGACTTGTAACTCAACAGTTCGATACTTGTTCTGATCAGTCTTACGGGCTTGGCCAGCTCCGGAGTGGTGATGCTGACACTACTCGTCCATCTTGCTACCTTTTACTGCTTAGCGGCACGTCTCGGATTCAGCCCCGAGGGTCATGACCGTGGTCCCGGGCACGTACGGGATACTATTGAGTTACATCGACGATTCATCAATTGGTTTCAAAGACTATAGAGTAGAAACCTGATAGGACAGTTTGGACACCATTGCACAGTACCCTGCTTGTTATTTCTTGTTACTGCTTTATTCATGTTCCTACTTGCATTGCTTATTACCATGTTTATACCATATACTTGATATCATAACGCGCTGACGTCTGGGTTTTGCATGGCCCAGATTCCGTACCTTTGTCGACGACCGAGCAGGAGTACTTCAGCCAGCAGGCTGAACAGTGAGTCCTTAGGGTTTAGTTTATTTATTGCTTTTCATTTCCAGATGTGAGCCCGCATTATGGGACGTACTGTTTATTCATTGTATTGGATCATTAGTTTCCGCACTTATTGTTTATTGATTCTTGTTATTATGGATTTGGACATGTATTAGATTAGTTTATTATCTTGTTCTTGATATCCTTACAACCGTAATGTGACTGTGGATGGATACTTCCTACCCACAGGTAGCATGGTTGGCTATGTCACGTGCCCAATCTTGCGTACTCTGGGAAGCGGGGCGTGACAATGCAGCGCGCTCCGCATTCCCTCTTCGTTAGCAGCAGGTTCTGCCAAGAAAGCCTCATGTGGGATGCCCTGGTTGTAACTCAGCTGCTGGGCAAAACGATGCGGGTTGTATCTCATGAATAACGCCGCATCATTTTGCCTGAATACAAGAAAGCCCGGCCTAATGGAGTACAGATGAAGAATCTCCTGAGCTTTCAACACAGAGGCCCCATCTTTAAAGATGTCTTGCAATGGCAGCACCGCTTTTGAGGTTTCCTGGCCGACGGTTAAGACTTTGTCGGTAAAAGACATACCATCTCCAACCGTGCGCGGACGAAGGAGCAAGCCTCTGGCTTCCTGTGGTGACGGACTCACGATGGAGGCATCAACCAGCCGCATTATCCGAGGGAACCTGCATCTGTCGTAAAAAGAAGGTCCTTTGTGGATACCGAAGACCCCAAGCACGTGCAGCTCTAACCATGAAGTGAAGTAATGCATTGGGAAGTTGGCAGGATACACCCTTGGTTCAGTGGTATCCGCTGCTAAGCTAAGGTCGTGATATAGGTGGGCTAACCCGGCGATCCTGATGGCCACTTGTATTCCGGCAACCATGCGATGCGCAGGGTAGAAGACAGAAGGCCTCATGTAACGAGGGTGCATAGGAAGCGCGAACCAGCTTAACCATAAACTGAGGAACCCGAGAAAGAATGCTTCCTCATCAATGCCCAGAGTGGCGATTTCTGATAGGGGGACGATCGCGACGTCGAGAAGAAAGAAATCTTTTTGATCGGCTTCCAATATTGGCCGACGGTCCAAGCCAAAGCCGAAAGGATCATCAAGTTTAGCAAACTTTTCACCTTGTCTCGACAAAATTTCTGGGCGAAGAAAACGGGTAATGAAGTCCGCAAAGCTGACCCCCCGGCCTCCGGATTTAAGAAAGAGGCTCTCATACATGTTCAACACCTTTATCAGACTTGGGAACTGGTGCTGAATGGCGTTCTCTGGGGTAAGACCCATTACCACTGATTTGGTGGCAAAAACGTATTCATCTGGAGGAAGCAGCTTCTCGTAGTGCTCCCCCATAACTGGTAAACCAGAAACCTCGGAAAATTCCTCCAAGGAAATGGAGACCTCTCTATCCAATAGGAGGAAGGTATGGGTCGAAATGTTCCACTGCTCTAAAAATTCCTTGATCCACCATGTAGGAGGTGCAGAATACTGGAACAAGGAAGCGTAGATCGTAAGGTATAAGCCAAGCTTCAGCAGCTGCGATTTCTTTGCCGATAAGATATATCGGGCCCACTGCAAGTATCCGGCCGGATGACGGGGAGTTAGTCCGATGTTGTAGGCTATCCCCAAGGGCGCGACTCGCCCTGACATATGCGCCGCCCTAGGGTGTCCAAAGCCACCGGCGGCTGCACGGGTACTGCGGCAATAGAAGGCCGAAAGAGACCTTCTGAAGTCCAATTTACCTTCTATAATTGATCGGGGGTGCATCTGCATAAGGGATCGCAAAGATAGGCTTCGAGGGTATCGAACAAGAAAAGCTCCAGCGGCCTCTGATAATTTGATCATACCATCTACCCCATATGTGAAGATTCTTGTATTTTGGGTCATGGTCTTTGATCAACGCAAGAACCTCTCGGTCTACGGGCGCCTTAGGAAATCCGCCCTCTGAGCGGATGAACGGGAAAGAAGTGTCGAAAGACATGTCGCCTGTGCGAAAAAGGACAAAATTCAACTGTCAGTGCTATAATTTAATTTAAATTCTGACACTTGGTACTTTAGAATTTATACCACACTGCAATGCAGTGGAAAGGGACCAAAGGGGGCCCACAAAATCTAGATGACAGTTCATCGTTAATAAAACAGCCTCATCATTTGATGAGGCTGTCATTAAGTGAGGAAATCCTCAAAAGAAATTCTCATTAAATGAGAGATCTCTCGGTCAGAGGAGTAAATTTCCCTTTGAGAGCAATGCTCTGTGACAGAGTGACACTTGTCAAACTCTGATCATGAAGGAATAAAATTCCTCAAGAGCCTTACTCTAAAAAAAATAATGATGATGAAATAATCCATCAGAAAAATTGAAATCAATTTTTATGAATTAAAAATTATGGGATCTTCAAGATCCATGAATAAACTCTTAAGAGTTCTTCATAAGAAATTAACAAATCTACATGTTATCAAAAGAGCAAAGCTCTGTTAATGAGTTAAGAAACCCTGAAAAAGATCTCTTTAAGATCCATGATTCCAAGAGAGCAAAGCTGTGTCAATGAAGCCCTAAAAGGGTTTTCTTTAGATCAAAGATCTATGAAGAGCAAGGCTCTGTTAATGGGTAAAACCCTAGAACTTTAAAAGATTTAATCTTTACCTAAGTTTTGGCAGAGTTTTGACTCTTGAAATTTCTTAAGATGGAGAGCTATGCTCTGTGAGAGAATGAAATTTCTCAGAAAAACAAGGAAGACGATGAGCAGTGATCATCCCAGAGGACCAAAGGTCCTATTTATAGGTAATGAGTGCCGTTTCAACTTCTTAGTTGATCCGAGGGCGCAGATGCTGCCACCGCTGCACTCACATGTGGGCCACATGAGCGCAACGGTGGGGGCATTTGTTTCCTTCAATCAGAGCAAAGCTCTGTTTGAAATTTAAATTTCAAATTGAAGCAACGTTTCAGATGCAGCGCCAAGTGCGCTGCACCCTAAGCAGCGCACCACTTGTAAGACACGGATGCGCTAGCGCTAGGTGCATTGCGCTCTAAGTAGCTCATCACGTGTAAGACACAGGTGCGCTAGCGCTAGGTGCGCGGCGCTCTGAGCAGCGCACCACGTGTAAGACACAGGTGACACAGGTGCGCTAGCGCTAGGTGCGCTGCACTATGAGCAGCGCACCACGTGTAAGACACAGGTGCGCTAGCGCTAGGTGTGCTGCGCTCTAAGCAGCGCACCACGTGCAAAGCACGGGTGCGCTAACGCTGGAACTAAAAGCTCCTCACCGTTAGATCAAAGATCTACTAATAATGAAAAATTATTAATTGATCAGAATTAAATTCTGTTAAGGAAAGATCTCTCAAATCTTTCCAAACAATAAGATTATGTTCTGTAAATCAGAGCACCGTTGGATCAATGATCCAATGGTGATTAAAAATCACTAAAAAATACAGAATAAATTCTATTTAGAAGATTTCCCATTTTTTGTTGAAAACAAGAAGATTACTTTCTGTAAATCAGAAGCCCTTGGATCAAAATCCAACGATGGGAAAATTCCCAAATCAATTAGAGAAAAAATCTCTTTAACTGATCGAACTGATCAGCTTGCCCTATATAAAGGCCTCGAGATTTCAAGTCTTGTACAGAGATACCCCCCTATAAATTTTGAGAAATTCAAAGATAAAGAGCAAGCTCTTGTAAGAAGATCTTTCTTCAAGGTAAAAATGATAATGATGAATATAGAGATGAAATCATCTCATAAAAAGAAGAATTTACTTATTTAAAGATCATAGATCTACAAGACAAAGATCTTTCACAAAAAGATCAAGAGATCTCATCATAAAATAATAAGAAGAAGAACATAATTCTTCTCACAGATCATGGATCTATAAAGGCAAAGCCTTTCATCAACATAAGAGATTGGAAATATCTCCTGCAAAATAAGAACCGTTGTTCTTAGATCTTGAGACAAAGTCACTTTTAAAAGAACATAAATTTGTTTATCAGATCATAAAATTGATCAAATGCGCTTTGCGCTCTTGAACTTCTCCTCTGCGCTCTCTGAACCGGCGCTCAACGCCAAATGCGTCACGTGTCAATCACGTATGCGCCAATTAACCACTAGCGTTTTGCGCTCTTGAAATAGCGCACTGCGCTCATGGGCTGGCGCTCAGCGCCAAGTGCACCACGTGCCACTCACGTATGCACCACTAAACTGAAAGCGTAATGCGCTCATGGATTAGCGCTCAGCGCTTATAAATTGGCATCATGCGCTCATCATCTGGCGCCTAGCGCTGAGCGCGACACGTGTCCCTTACATGTGCGCTACTTGGCAGAAGCGCACTAAGCTCTTTGACTGGCGCAAAGTGCCTAGCGCACCACGTGTTGCGCTGACAGAACATAAATTATTCTTTAATAAGCCCAAAGCTCTGATGAATGCTCTTCATTTAATAAAAGACAAAAACATTGTCAATGCTCAGCATTGTTAAAAGGGCCAAGCCCAAATAAAGGCTCAACAACCCAAAATAAAATGTTAAACATTTGTTGAACTTAGCCCAAGATTGGCCATAAGTCCTCAACTCATATTAATTGAGCTCATCATCTCATAAATATGTTAACAGATCTTAGCCCCAAATTGGACTACAGATCTTTCAACCAACTCATATCGGTTCGAGGGTACATCTCTTTACTTCTCTGATATTTGTCGTTGTAATCCTTCAACGTCTTCAGAGAGGTGACGGGTCCCAACAACCAAACATTCCATGGAATGTGGGGTCCTTTAAAACCCATGGACTATGATGTCCTTAACCTTGACTGTGAGGTCTTTAAACTCACGGACTATGATGTCCTTAACCTTGACTGTGAGGTCTTTAAACTCATGGACTATGATGTCCTTAATCTTGGATCGAGATGTCCTTAAACTAATATTGGACCACCATGTCTTTAAACTGGTAATCGACCGCAATGTCCCTAAACTAAACAATAGGGCCTAATTGCTCTCTTGTTGGATCTAAATGATCCCGTTAAGTTGATCTTAGTCTAAAATGAGACTAACGTATCCTTAACAAACGTTTAAGTTGATCTTAGTCTTAAATGAGGCTAACGTATCCTTAAACCCAACCCCCAAACCTAAATCTAAGAAGATACGGATTTGGACTAACCCACGCCCTACGGGCGACAACATAAATTAGTCTCCGTATACAATCCACGGGCAACCAAAAACAATACAAACACCCATGACACGAAGTGACCATCTGGAGAAGGAGAAAGTTGTTGCCACGACGCGGTAGCATAATTAACTACAGGGGCTTGCGTCTGTAGGGAAGAGCGTCCCCACAATCAAAAAACCCTCGACGAGGGGGAATCTGACGAAGTCTGCTACATCGGCCGCATCCGTTTAAACCTTCAATACATAGTGCCATAAATCAACTTGGCATCTTCGGAGAGGTGGACGGATAGCACCAATTAGCATCTGCCCCGAAATTCAGGCGAGACGGATCCGCGTTGTCGCGTTTTCGTGTTTCGGCGGGGAACATCGTTGTGGACCGGCGGCCATGAATCCACTTTAGCATCCCGGCGAGCATACCTTCTTAGGAAGGAACGTCGACTTGAAAAAGCTATACTCGAGGCATCTTGGTGAATAGGTATGCACGTTTTCTGTATTTTTCCTTTAGCAAGTAATTTGTTTTGCTTTCTATGTCTTCTTACCTTCGTAAAACTTTGCAGGGACTTCGGCCATAGCAGAGGATCTGAGCTCGAGTAGCGCCTTAACCGTGGACTCTGTAAATATCCCCGATGAGACACCAGTAGGTGTGGAGGGGGTCGCTACAGTTGCTATTCCTATGGCAGAGCTTCCATTGGTGGCTTCCGTTCTCCCGGTGCTTACTCTCCCGGAAGAGGCATCTTCATTGGCCGCAGATTCAATGGATCTTTCTGGTGACGGCCCGGAGGCTGTGGGACAGGTAGTCGAGACCGTCGTCCTTTCATTGGAGCTTGAAGCGGTGGCCGCTGCTCCTCAACTGGAAGATGTTATACCGGCCCATGTCCCCGATGATGTGCTTGAGGGCATGGAGGAGGCTGCCGAAGCTGCTATCCCTCCAGTTCAAAGCGGGAGGAGTATCGAAGGTATTCTTCTATCTTTTATTTTAATGATCTTTTCATTATCTGAATCCTTCTGTCTTTTCAGAATTACGCGGATTGGCGGCGTCTATCGCGGATCTATCCCCCAGAAAGTCTTTCCAGCGTTTGCTCGAGATGGCCACTCCACAGGCAATATCCCCTCAACGCATCGTCCTCTCTTCTGGACAAGGTTAGTGTTATTTGTCCTCTTCATGGCATTATTATTATTTTGTATAACTATGCTGATTTCTTCTGTAGTTCTGGAAGCTGACGACGAAGTTGATATCCTTGACAGGCCTGGAGATCTTTTAGACCCTTCTTGCATGACTGTGGGTAAGTAAGGTTTCAACGCTGTTCCATCTGCAATTTGTTTGCAAATCTCGCTGATTTTTTTATGAATCTTAACAGCTTTTCCTGTTCCTACCCCGCTGGAATCTCGCATTATTATGCCACCCGGCCCTTATGCTCTACGCGCATCTGAACGAATGGCGAAACTAAGCCTTCACTCTTTGTCGGCTCTCATCGAAGACCTTCGTGCTGGTAGCTCGCTCACAGCCGAAGAATTTGCTGCCGAAACCAACATTTCTCTCCCCTTTCTTGCTGCTTACCATGGTGAAATATTGGTGCATGTCTGGGTTGAGTTTTGTCGTAGGTTGGAGGCTTGCTTACATGGTCCTGAGTGCATGCGCCTTCCTTCAAAGGTCGTGGCTGCAAAGGCAAGCTTGCGAGGGCTGGTTGAACAGTGCGCCGCAAATCTGTAGTCATATGAGAAGAGGCTCAACTGAAAGTTTTTGGAGAGGGAGCTGACTTCAAATGCGCTGAGGGAAATTCAAGCTGAACTTACGGCTAAGACCACTCATGCATATGAACTCTGGCGGGTGCTTCAAGAAGCTATCAGGGAGGTGGTAGTTATTGATAAAGCCGTCATTTTTACTCGCGAGATGGTTGAAGCCCACAAAGTTACCGAACAGGAGCTTGAAAGTCGGCTCGCCTCGTACCAGGCCCAACAGTCTCAGGCGGAGGCCCGTCTTATCGCAATAACAAATTATGAGGCCGAGACCCAGTGGAAGAAGGACGGACTGACGAATCTATTAAATCGTCCGCCGGCTTGAAGACAATGTATATGTTTTTTTTATTCTCCTTTTGTACATACTCCTGAATGAGAGTATTTTTTGATTCTTTTATAGATTGTACTTTGTATTCATTTTGATTCATGAATAAAATACATATTTTGTTTCATGGTGGTGTGTCCCTTTTAGCAAATGCGTTTTATGGATAATCTATTTTGATCTCTTTGTAGGACAGCGATGGCTTAGGAGTCAGGTTCGGGTCTGCCTCCTAAGGCTTTCCAATTTTATGAGTCGTGAGGGTCTCATAAAGATTTTTCTCCCTATGAGTCGAGAGGATCTCATAGGTGTATTTTCTCCTTAGGAATCGTGAGGATTCCTAAGTGTGTTTTCTCTTGAGAGTCGTAAGGATCTCACAAGAGAATTTTCTTCCTTACAAGTCGAGAGGACTCATAAGTGTTTGATGAGTTGACTGGTTCCCGAGTCGAAGCATTGCTTTACGACAAGGAGATCAGGGGTTGACATATATCCGCGACGGGGTCATTGGATGACGTATTTCCGCAACGAGGACATATGCTGACGTGTTTCCGCAACGGGGTCATTTGATGACGTATTTCCGCGACGGGGTCATTGGGATGACATGTTTCCGCGACGGGGTCATGTGCTGACGTATTTCCGCGACGGGGTCATTGGATGACGTATTTCCGCGACGGGGTCATTTGATGACATATTTCCGCGACGGGGTCATGTGCTGACGTATTTCCACGACAGGGTCATTTGATGACGTGTTTCCGCGACGGGGTCATGTGCTGACGTATTTCCGTGACGAGGTCATTGGATGACGTATTTCCGTGACGGGGTTATTGGGATGACGTGTTTCCGCGACGGGGTCATTTGATGACGTGTTTCCGCAACGGGGTCATTTGATGACGTATTTCCGTGACGGGGTCATTGGATGACGTATTTCCACGAAGGGGTCATTGGATAATGTATTTCCGCAACGGGGTCATATGCTGACGTGTTTCCGCGACGGGGTCATTTGATGATGTATTTCCGTGAAGGGGTCATTTGATGACATGTTTCTGCGACGGGGTCATGTACTGACGTATTTCCGCGACGGGTCATTGGATGACGTATTTCCGCGCCGGGGTCATTGGATGACGTATTTCTGCAACGGGGTCGTATGCTGACGTGTTTCCGCGACGGGGTCATTTGATGACGTATTTCTGCGATGGGGTCATTTGATGACGTGTTTCCGCGACGGGGTCATTTGATGACGTGTTTCCGCGACGGGGTCATTTGATGACGTATTTCCGCGATGGGGTCATTTGATGACGTATTTCCGCGACGGGATCATTTGACGACGTTGTGTATGCTGTAACGAGACGAATGTCGAGGTGGTCGTCGAGATTTAGAACTAGGGACTTTGTTGTGGTTCCGCTTTACTGACGTTGCGTCTGCATCCTGCTGGAATGAGGAGGAACGTCGTTGATGATCTCTAGGCTGTAGATGTCGTCGTTGAGATTTGACTCCCCGTTTGAAAGTGCCTTGTGGGGAAATGTGGTTCCCTTTTTGTTTGTACCCCTGGATTGTATACAGGGATCGATGTGATCTCATCTGTAGGGCAAAATTTTCATTTCTCTTTATCTGTATTTTTTTGTTTTCTTTCCGCGATACTTTATCATTTTAGCTTTTTGTATCGCGAAAGTCGCGATTGCCCAATAATTTCGGCTATTTTTCGCGGTGCCTAATCATTTTGGCTATTTTTCGCGGTGCCTAATCATTGTCGCGAAATGCAAGTTGCTCCATCATTTCGGCTATTTCATATGCATTTTTGTCCCGCTGATTTTTATCGCGAGTGGGGAACTTGGAATCTGGTGCCAATCTTAGCATCAGCATCGCTACGACTGGAATATTACCAGGTGCGAATCATCATTTGCCGTGAAAGGACTTGGAATTTGATACTGATTTATGCATCAGTATCGCTATAACCAAGATATTGTCAAGAGCGAATCATCATTTGCCTTTGTCGGTTCGAACAAAGGTGGCTTAGCAAACAGGGTTAAGATCCTATCGACTAAGGCTTTTGACTTCATGAGCCGTAAGGGTCACATAAAGGTGTTTCTCCCTATGAGTCGTGAGGATCTCGCATGTGTCTTTTCTCCTTAAAAATCGTGAGGATTCTTAAGTGTATGTTCTCTTATAAGTCGTAAGGATCCTACAAGAGTGTTTTCTCCTTATAAGTCGAGAGGACCTTGCAAGGGTTGTTCACCGTGTGAGCATATCCCTAGTCGCTGGTGGGACCTTATTAGGGAAATGTTTATTCGTACCCGTGGATTGTATACAAGGGTCAGTATTGAACCGTTTGTAGGGTAGTCTGGAAAATGTGATGGCTTAAGAACAGGTTCAGATCCCTGTAGCTTAAGGCTTTTGAATCTTATGAGCCGTGAGGGTCTCTTGAGAGGAATTCTCCTTACGAGTCGTGAGAATATCATAAGTGTGTTTTCTCCTTAGGAATCGTAGGGATTCCTAAGTGTGTTGCTCTCTTATGAGTCGTAAGGATCTCACACAGGTATTTTCTCCTTACAGGGTCGAGAGGACCTTGCAAGTGTCTTGTAACGAGATTGCGCCCTTTCGGGTTTTCACAAACTCACCGGTAGTCCTGCTGTTTTTACTCATGGAGCCCTTTCGGGTTTTCTTCCGTGCCCATCTCGCTTATAAACATACCGTTATTTTTTTTGCGTCAGCCTTAGGATGCTGCGGTCCGTAGTAGTTTATAGATGTCTCGGTCAGTTGCAAGTTTTAGGACACTGTGGTCCATCGTTAGTTTAAGGACGTTCCGGTCCGTCGCACGTTTTCGTGGCGAGGTTTTGTCGGATACTACTTATAGATTTCCGGCTTGGGAAGATAGCGAGCGGACATAGGCGTCGTCATCTATCGTTGACCTAGGCCGTGACTCGTCAGGCATAGTATTTTTTCAAGAATCGGTCGTTTATTGGCCTGAAAGGTCTTTTGCCATGCATATCCATGAGCAAGTAAGCCCCACCTTGGTAGACCTTGTCTATGATATACGGGCCCTCATAGTTTAGCTCGAATTTCCACCGTTTGGCACGATTGGGGATCATAGGTCTTTTTACAACTAGCACGAGTTCGCCTTGGCGGAATGTTCTCGGCCTAGTCAATCTCTCGTATGAGCGCGTCATTTTTGCTTTGTAAGCTTCCAAGTTTTGTTGTGCCATGAGCTGGGTTTTGTCGAGGGCATCAAGCTCCTCAAGCCGAAGATGAGCATTCTCTTCGTCTGTTAGCACATAGTGAACTGCCACTCGCAGAGAGGGTAACTCTATCTCCAAGGGAAGTACTGCTTCAGTGCCGAATACCAATGCATACGGCGTTGTGTTTGTGGCTGTTTTGAACGTAGTTCGATACGCCCAGAGAGTTTCATGCAGCCTCTCATGCCAATCCTTCTTATTTTTGGACACTGTTTTTTTCACGATCTTTGTCAAGGTCTTGTTGAAAGCCTCAGCTAGACCGTTAGCTCGGGGATTATAGACCGAAGAGTATCTCCAGTCTATGTTATGTTGTTGTGCGAAGCGGCTGATTTTATGGCTTCTGTAGGCCGGCCCGTTATCGGAGATAGTCCGTCGCGGAGTGCCGAACCGATAGATGACGTGTGTCTTGAAGAAATAGAAGATATTCTCTGTCTTCACTTCTCTTAACGGTACTGAATCTACCCACTTATAGAAGTAATCAGTTGTTGCCAGTATGAACCGATGTCCTCTGGACGATACTGGCTCAATGGGCCCGATTATATCGGTTCCCCACATTTCGAATGGCCAGCTAGCCACTGTCGGGTGTAGTGGATTTGGATGCTGATGGATGAAGTATCCGTGAATCTTGAACGAGTGGCACTGTTTTGCATATTCGAGGCAGTCTTGGATCATCATGGGCCAATAGTAGCCCATCCTTTTGATCTTCAGCTTCATCTTTGGCCCGGCTTGATGAGAACCACAGAGTCCGTCGTGAATTTCTTGGACGAATTTCCTCGCTTCTTCTGGTCCCAGGAATATTAACCATAGAGAATCAAATGATCTCTTATATAGAGTATCATTGACGAAGGCGAAAGACAGAGCTCGTTTCATGAACTGATATCTTGAGGATGCATTTTCAGGTGTTCGACGGGATTTGAAGTAGTCTATAAAGACTTCTCTCCAATCCTCAGCCTTTTCTTGGTCTTTTATTTGTAGGGCCATTTGCTCGGATGATCCATTTTTTTCGGACGACTCTGGAGATATTTCTGCCGGTGCAAGAACCCGACGGCTTTGCACAACGATCCTTACGTCGTCGAGGTTCTCGTCGGCCAGTTCTTTAGCGAGCTTGGCTAATGCATCCGCCTTGCTATTTTCCGCATGCGGTATGCTTTCCAGGGCGTAGGAAGGGATTCGAGTCAGCGGTTGTTGCACTCTCTCACCGTACTTTACTAACTCTGGTTTGCACGTTTGATAGTTGCCATTTACTTGACTAACGACCAGCTGGGAGTCTCCGTATATGAGGAGGTTTTCGATTCCCATGTCGACAGCGATCTCAAGACCTGCTATCAAAGCTTCATATTCGGCTTCATTGTTTGTCCTCGGCTCTGTCAAGGAAAAGGCAAAACGCATTATCCTTCCTTGTGGAGTCACGAAGATGAGGCCTGCCCTAGATTTGATTATGGGGGTGCTGTGCTTTCGCTTCTTCATGGAAGATGCCCCGTCGAAGTAGAGTTCCCACCTGGTGTTACTCTCTCCTTTCTCCCCGTCGATTGTGTCAAACGCGAGCTCGTCTGGAAATTCGCAATTTAGGGGTGAATCGGCAGGTATAGGATGCTCAGTGAGGAAGTCAGCGATGGCCTGACCTTTCACTGCCTTGAGCGGTCGATATGTTATCAAGATCTCCATCAAGAGTAGGGCCCATTTAGCGAGCCGTCCTGTTAGTATGGCTCTTAACATCAAATATTTGAGAGGATCCACTTTTGATATGAGATGGACCTCATACGTCAACGCATAGTGTCCGGGCTTCGTTATCACGAAAATTAACGCCAGGCATTCGATGGGGGAGTAATTGTTTTCTTCCCCCAGGAGAACACGACTCAAATAGTAGAGGGCTCTCTCCTTCCCTTGGTCGTTTTCTTGTGCCCATAATGTGCCTAGAGAACTCTCAAGGGCGGTTGTATACAAAATGAGAGGCTTTCTGTTGACCGGAGCGGTCAATACTGGCGGATTCTGCAGATATTGCTTGATTTCGTCCAGTGCGCTTTGGCATTTGCGATCCCAAACAAACGGGGTTTCCTTCTTTATCAAGTGACTGCAGGGACGACATTTGCCGTAGAGGTTAGCTATGAACCGCCGAATATATGTGAGCTTTCCCTGAAGAGACCGCAGTTGCTTAAGTGTTCTTGGCGGGGGCATTTCCATGATCGCCTTGATCTTCGACGGGTCTATTTCGATGCCTCGATGTCGTATGATGAATCCTAGAAATTTGCCTAAGGAAACTCCGAACGCGCATTTCAGAGGGTTTATCTTCAAGTTGTATTTCCGAAGACGTTGGAACACTATCTTCAGATGCTCCCAATGCTCCTCGTGCGATTTGCTTTTTACTACGAGGTCATCGATATAGCATTCGACGATTTCGTGTATAAGGTCATCAAAAATCTTCGTCATGGCCCTCTGATAGGTAGCGCCGGCATTCTTCAAGCCGAATGGCATCACTTTGTAGCAGAATATGCCCAGAGGAGTCTGGAAAGCGGTATGCTTCTGGTCTTCGGGATGCATTTTTATTTGATTATATCCTGATGAGCCGTCCATGAAGGAGAAGACTTCGTGAGTGGACGTGTTGTCTATCATCAGCTCGGTGACCGGTACGGGAAAGTCATCCTTCGGACATGCTTTGTTGAGGTCCCGAAAGTCTACGCAGATGCGTACTGTCCCATTTTTCTTCATTACTGGGACGATGCTGGCGATCCAGTCAGGATACTAAACCTCTTGGATGAAGCCGGAGTCGATTAGCTTCTTGACCTCAACATTGATGCTCATTTCAAGTTCGAGCCGCATTCTTCTCGGTGCTTGTTTGATTGGTTTGATGTCCGGAGATATCGCCAATTTGTGCACAGCTACTTCTGAGTCTAGTCCTGGCATTTCGGAGTAGTTCCATGCGAAACAGTTTTTATACTGCATTAGCACATCTCTGAGCATAGCCACCTTTTCTTCAGACAACAGCTCACTGACGAACGTCGGCCGTGGGTCGTTTGCCGTTCCCAAGTCGATTTTTTTGAGGTTATCTGCCGTAGTATGTATCCCATCTTCCAGCTCTTTTGGCGATGGTGGAAACTCTGAGATCATTTCGTCATCATCGTTTTCAAAGCACCAGGAGAGGTCAGCCATATCCTCACGTACTCCTTCTCCTGACAGCGTTATCGCGTGACAGGTACGAGATCGCTTCCAAGACCGATGTTGATCCGGCTCTACTCTCGCTATGTGCGTTGCTTTCGGCACAAGCCTTTGCGGTGGGGCTACCCTCCAACTGTCGGATAGAGCGAATCTACCGAGTTAGTATTGGTCTGTTCCCCGCCGAAAGACGCGCGAAGACACGGTGAACGTCTCGCCTGAATTTCGGGGCAGATGCTGATTGGTGCTATCCATCCACCTCTCCGAAGATGCCAAGTTGATTTATGGCATCATGTATCGAAGGTTTAAATGGATGCGGCTGATGTAGCAGACTTCGTCAGATTCCTCCTCGTTTGAGGGGTTTTTGATTGTGGGGATGCTCTTCCCTGCAGGCGCAAGCCCCTGCAGTTAATTACGCTACCGCATCGCGGTAACAACTTTCTCTTTCTCCAGATAGTCACTTCGTGTCATGGGTGTTTGTTTTGTTTGTGGTTACCCGTGGATTGTATACGGAGACTAATTTATGTTGTCGCCCGTAGGGCGTGGATTAGTCCAAATCCGTATCTCCTTAGATTTGGGTTTAAGGATACGTTAGCCTCATTTGAGGCTAAGATCAACTTAAATGTTTGGTAAGGATACGTTAGTCTAATTTTTTAGACTAAGATCAACTTAACAGGATCATTTATATCCAACAAGAGAGCATTTGGGCTCTGTTGTCTAGTTTAGGGACATTGCGGTCGATTAGTTTAGGGACATTACGGTCCCTTGTTAGTTTAAGGACATCTCGGTCCAGTGTTAGTTTAAGGACGTCTCGGTCCAATATTAGTTTAAAAACATTGCGGTCGAGGTTAAGGACATCATAGTCCATGAGTTTAAGGACCTCACAGTCCAGGTTAAGGACATCGTAGTTCATGAGCTTAAGGACCCCACCGTCCAGGTTAAGGACATCGTAGTCCGTGAGTTTAAGGACCTCACAGTCAAGGTTAAGGATATCGTAGTCCATGAGTTTAAGGACCTCACAGTCAAGGTTAAGGACATCATAGTCCATGAGTTTAAGGACCCTACAGTTCGTAAAGTGTTTCGTTGTCGGGACCAGTCACCTCTCTGAAGACGTTGAAGGATTACAATGACAAATATCAGAGGAGTAAAGAGATGTACCCTTGAACCGGTGTGAATTGGTTGAAAGATCTATAGTCCAATTTGGAACTAAGATCTGTTATAATGTTCATGAGCGGATGGGCTTAATTAGTATGAGTTGAGAACTTATGGCCAGTCTTGGGCTAAGTCCAATAAATATTTAACATTTTAATTTTAGGTTGTTGAGCCTTTATTTGGGCTTGGCCCTTTTAACAATGTTGAGCATTATATCTTGGCAAAAAATCTTTTCTTTTATCTTGTATTGAATGCAGAGCATTCATCAGAGTTCTGGCTCATTAAAGAACAATTTGTGTTCTGTCAGCGCAACATATGGTGCGCTAGGCGCTTTGCGCCAATCAAAAAGCGCAGTGCGCTTCTGCCACGTGGCGTACATGTAAGGGACACGTGTCGCGTTCTACGCTAGGCGCCAGATGATGAGCGCATGATGCTAGTTTATGAGCGCTGAGCGCTAGTCCATGAGCGCATTGCGCTGGCGCATACGTAAATGACACGTGGTGCGCTTGGCGCTGAGCGCCAGCCCATGAGCGCAGTGCGCTATTTCAGAAGCGCAAAGCGCAAGTTGTTTAATTGGAGCACACGTGGCGCATTTGGCGCTGAGCATAAGTCCAAAGAGCACAAAAGCGCAGTGCAAAAGCGCAAGGGCGCATTTCAAGAGCACAAAGCGCATCTGGTCAATTTTATAATTTGGGAACAAGTTTATGTTCTTTTTAAAAGAGACTTCGTCTCAAGATTTTAAGAACAAAAGAACTTATTTTGCAGGAGAGATTTTCAATCTCTTATTTTGATGAAAGGCTTTGCCCTTATAGATCCATGATCTGTGAGAAGAATATGTTCTTTTATTTTATGCTGAGATCTTTTGATCTCTTTTGTGAAAAATTTTAGTCTTATAGAACTATGATCTTTTAAGAAGATAATTCTTCTTTTTAATTATGAGATGATTTCATCTCTTTGTTCATTGCCATTCTTTTTACCTTGAAGCAAGAATCTTCTTTTGCTGAGAGTTATGCTTCTCTTCCTCTGAATTTTTCAAAGTTTATGGGGGGGGAGGGTTTCTCTATTTCAGACTTGAAGTCTTGGGGCCTTTATATAGGGCAGGTTAATTTGTTGAATCAGTTAAAAAGATCT
Source organism: Agapanthus africanus (assembly GCA_030015575.1). Lineage (NCBI taxonomy): Eukaryota > Viridiplantae > Streptophyta > Magnoliopsida > Asparagales > Amaryllidaceae > Agapanthus > Agapanthus africanus. The sequence continues at coordinate 865,390,066 of CM057339.1, forward strand.
TTCTCTGATTGATTTGGGGATGTTTCCCACCGTTGGATCTTTGATTCTAGGGCTTCTGTTTTGCAGAAGGCAATCTTCTTGTTTTTAACAAGATTGGAAAATCTTTCTATAACAAAATTTAATTCTGATTAATTAATGATTTATCATTACTATTAGATCTTTTGATCTAACTGTTGGAGATAGTGCCCTCAGAGTCAATTATTGGATCACAGGCACGTGGTTGCAATGATTGAGGGAGGACCTATCCCGGTAGGACAGTCTTACTCGAGATGATAGTATGCTATCTGGTTTACCTTTATCATCGTGTACTGCTTAAGGTGACCTGACATGTCGCTATTACACGTTGATAGAGCCCCTAGGATTCTTGCTTGACTACCAGCAGTATGATGGCGATCATATACGTGGGAGCTGGTAGTCTATAAGCACATCCTTAAAAGGTCCCTAGTCGTAGGAGTTTCGAGACAGGGCATCGATACTCCATTAGTAGACTAGTGTATACAGTCGAGACCCCGACGAGGGGCGGTGGCCGGTCTCACAAGCCACTGGTGTCAGTTGGTTCACCTAAGATGTATACAGGTGCTCATTGGGTTATGAGTACACCGGACAGGACTCGCCGGGAACCTGCTAGTTGGGCTTATACCTGACGTCAGATAGCAGTTCCCTGGTGACATGTGTACAGGTTAGTTCATCGACCTGAGATCGTCATTTGTCTCGTGTGAGTTCCCACTGTGCTTTGATTACTACCCTACCACGGCTCAAAGGAGTCGTGCAAACAGGTTTTAGTTGGGTACAGTCCCGAGCCACATGGAGGCAGTGAGCGGATCTTCAGGGGTTCGTCTCTCCCGGTATTGGGGATGAGGTCGCGCTGTGTCTAGGAGAGCCATTACGCAAAGCCCTCGGCCGAGGCAGGAGATTTACAGGTATGTATTCCAGTAGTATCTCAGGGCGTTCTGGGCTACACTCCGACACGACTTGTACCGCTTTTGGGGGTCTGACTTTTACCAACCCCCTAGGCCCGCCATGCGATACTCATAGACGAACGGACCGGACTGTACGGATATTGTCACTGACAGGCTCAGTTGGGTGTCGGGGTGAGCTTCCTCATCGACGTCCCTTTTGGTCAATAGCTGGTGGCCCGTCACGTATTGGCTTATACCTCTGACGTGCCAGTGGTTAAATCCACAGCCATAGTATTGACGAGTCTTTAGAGTCCACCACACTTACAGTTACTCAAGCTTTCGGGCGAAACGCTGTAGAGGCCGTATGGAGATATGGCAGGGTCCGATCAGATACGTGCGGTATTGCACGGATCAGGATCGGACGGTTTGTACTAGTGGCCGTATAGATATATGGCAGGGTTCGATCAGATACGTGCGGTATTGCACGGATCAGGATCGAACGGATTTTTACTAGCCGGCTTTGGCTTAAGCCGGTCCTAGTTTAGTACAATGTAGATTTTGTCTCATTGCATTTGTATCCGGACGGAATACAGATGCGGGTGTGTATGCACAGTATCGGGGTTTTCCTGTAATTTATTACGGGACCAGTTTTCTGGAGTTGCCAGTTTGCATTCCGTTCCGGCCGGTTTTCCTTTGTTCTTTCCCGGCCGGACTTTTCTGATGGAGGGGGTTATTTGCAGTTTTGCAAATAACACATTGTGGAGGTTTTTCTTGCAAAAGTATTTATTATGATAACCTTTTTTAGATACCATTCATTTCATGCTTTATGGTGAAATGAAGTGGATTAGAGTTGATGTGAGTTTGTGATGATTATGTCTTGATGTGGTCACCACTTGCTTTACCCTACACTCACCTCCCTTCTTGCTTGATATTACCTCCTCCACCATTCTCATTTGGATGATAAGTTTTTCATAAGAAAAGAGAGAGAAAAAAAAAGAAAGAGAGAAGAAGAAGGAGAGAGTTCTTCATTCTTGAGAGTTTCATCTTCTTGATCTCATTCATGCTAGAAAAATGCAAGCACCATTTTTCTTATCTCATTTCCTCCATCAAGGCAACCAAAACCCAAGTGAGACACTACACTACACATTCTACAGCATATCTTGAGCATGTCGAGTTGCCGGCTTCATGCCCGAGTTGCCTCGGTATTGAGGCGGGAGCCCGTAAAAGACGCAGGCATTGTGGTGCCCTTTCCGGCAAGGAGGCGACGATGTGGAGGCAAGACTTTCCGCGGGAGATCGGGACGATGACGAGAAGACCGGAGGACTCGGATCACTCGGTATACTTCTCACCCTATCTCTTGATTGCTAGCATTAGGTTAATGGTAAACGATCCGGGTTTTCATTGTCCGCGGTAGCGCCGGTTTCCGAGTAAGGAAAAATTTTAATTCCGCATTTTGGCCTCGAGTACGAGGCCGGGGCGCTGCCGTGGCGCAACATGGTATCAGAGCCACGCCATTAACCTTACCTAGCTTGTTCTAATGTGTTTTGCATTTCCGATCGACCAAAATCCCAAAAACCACATTTTCCTTTGCATCAGTTTTCTGTTGGAATTTTTTGGTGTCTAAAAATTTTTCAGGTTACAGAAAAATAATGTGCAGGAAATTCTAAGACCACTGTAAAAATTCGACAGTGTCAGTCATACACTGGAGCGCGGAAGCGCGGCCAAACCCCACTTTAGGCCGCGCTTCCGCCGCACTCTACTGTGCTCACCTTGTCAAAATTTTACAGTGGGCTTTTGGGCTAATTTTGTGGGTTTTGGAATATTAAATTTGGGCCCAGGTTTTCTGTGACTGCTACAGTATTGGTTTGGGGCCCGCTTGTTAATTGTTTGATCGATCGGATATTTGAAACACATTATTTCACAGTATTTACATTATATCTGCGACCGTGAATGTCACTCGATCGGTAAATCCGGTCTAACTGCTATAGCCCGGTTAGACGGATTTGCGAACGTGACTTTCACGTTGATGTTCTATGTTTATGCTGTGCTGTTGCGGATCGGTCGTGGGGGATAGCCTGGATGCAATGCTAGTACAGTTTTGTTGTATTATGTACATTTGATTTTGCGGGGCGAGCGTCCGACATGTGGACTGCCGTCACTGCCTGTTTGTATTATTCTTTTGGGGCACGACCTGGTTGCGGTCGATGTACCCGGTGTATATATATTTTACTTTCTGTACTAGGATTGCCCCGCGGTGGGGTGCACGGATGGCCGGGTTCTAGAGGGCAACGGGCCCGCATCTCATGGCATTGAGACGGAGGGGGCTTCACTCTAGGATTGGCGGGCTATTCGTCGCACTCGTAGGGGGTATAGGTTGACCCAGGAGGGGTGCCCAAGTTACCGGATTCCGTGAAGTACTGGGTGGTCCATTCACGGTGCTGGAGGGGGCTGCCTCGCTTCAGGTTTTGGCGGGTGACTTGCCGCGCCCGTAGGGGTCTAGGATTTCATTGCACAGGCTATCCACACGACCAGGGGAACGTCGGGTTTCAGCAGCGGCTCTGTGAAACCCGGGGCTTCCAGATATCTGTATTGTTCTGTGATGCTGTACATTTCTGTGATGTTGCTTTTTATCACGCCTTGAACGAAATACTATATATTGGTATATATATTAGTAGATGTTGTATATGTTTTTCATCCGCGCTAGTCCAGTCTCCGCTCTGCCGTTAGTTAGCTAACCTAACGGGTGATGACGGGACCCAGTGGCGAATGCGGATGGCATATACGTACGTCAGTATATTTTCGTTCTTTCTGGTGTGATTATTTGATGGGACTGCATTGATTCGGATCAATGCAAGATTAACAAACCTATTCTGATGTTGTTGGAATATTTTTCAAAAAGCTGTTATTGCAAGGACGTTCACTTTTGTTTTGCATCGTGGTATTCAGTTGGAATATCCTGCTCCTCAGTCGACGAGGCAGGGGCCGAGATCCCTTCATCGGGAGTGACCCCTTGGACAGAAGTTTGCGTCAGGGCAATAACTTCACTATAGCCGATTACTTTTGCTTTGCATCGTGGTATTCAGTTGGAATATCCTGCACCTCATTCTACGAGGAAAGAGCCGAGATCCCTTCACCGGGAGTGACCTCTTTAGTAAAGGTTTTCGTCACAATATTTTTATAAAAGGCTATGCAGTTCCTTCAACGATATCAAGTTCATTACGTTAAAAGTTTTTCGCCAAAAACTAGACGTAGCCCTCCGTCATTTCTTACAAGTATTACTTAGTATTCGTGCTGCGTTTGTTGACTGTGTCAAGGCGTAGTGTGCGGTAGCTAAGTAGTGTTTGTTTGCAGCATATAAATGGGATTGGTTAGGACAGTCGTGCGGCCTTGTTGACTGTGTCAAGGGCTCGTACGGGTGGGTTTAACGCAATCCAGGATAATGACGGGTTGAACTTGACTAGGACTCTTTGATTTGTTGACTGTGTCAAGGTCACTTGGGTCCTAGGGGTAAAACTTTCATCGGGAGTTTCAAAAGAACTGAAACTTGCCAGGCATGCGCATACCTTCTGGAGTGTGGTGACTTGAGTGGATTCCGTCAAGTTATCATGCGATGATAGTTGGATCCCGATTTCCACTGATGAGTTGGTTTACTCCTCGGGTGATCCCGACTAATTCTTCTTTCAGGTTTGGAGGAGAATTTGAGGTACAGTGGGAGGTTTCCAGATTAGATAAAGTGATAACCATTCTGATCTAGGTTAGAGTGCACGCTGAGTGTTTCTTTTCTCTCTCTCTGGCAGCGACCATTGACCCGACCCTAAGACTATGACTCAGTGACCAAGTTGACCGAACCTTCTTAACACTGGCTTTTGGATTGTCAGAGTTGCAGACCTCATTGCCACTCCTACTTTTACCCTTTTCTCCAGGACACCCCGTATTACTACGAACGTCCACTTCCATTGGACAAAACCATCGTATGGTTATATACGAACTCGAAGGACTTCGAGGATGGTTTCTGGTTCTGGAGAAAACGGATAGGATTATTCAGTTGTCTTTTCTTTTCACCTTCTCTCAGGTTGCGAGTACTCCTTGGTTTAGGAGTAGTACACCTATTACGCAAATTGGATAGTCTTCTTCCAAACCATAGGCTGGTGCCGACCGGTAGGGAATGAAGAAAACCAGTTAGCCTAAAACGGTGTACAGAAGGTATTAAGTTAAGACAAAGCAAGGGATTAGTAGGAGGGCAAAATAAATTGCGACTGATATTCACGACCAAACCAAGTATTTCTTCGCCAATCCTAAATCACCTTTGTATTTCTCCAGGACACTCCGTATCACTACGAAGATCCACAGTTTATTGGATACTCCATCGTATGGTTATATACGAACTCGAAAGGAACTTGTTCCAGTTCCGGGATGGATTCTGGTTCAGGAGAAATAGGAATAAAGTACATTCAGGTGTCTTTTATCTTCACCTTCTCTCGCATTGCGAGTGTTCCTAGGATTAGGACAGTACACCCTTTATGCCTTTTGGATAGTCTTCTTCCAAACCATAGGCTGGTGCCGAACGGTAGGGAAGGAAGAAAACCATTTGGCCTAAAGGGGTGTACAGAAGGTAATGACTAAAGACATATGAAGGGATTAAGAAAGATGGCAAAGAATTATACGGTTACAGTTGTGAATCTGGATAATGGAAGAGGCATTACTAGGAATACCAGGATACCCCGACGAAATATTTCAATGTTTCAGTTTCACTGTGTACTGTTAATGGAAAACTGATTTCCCAGTTAGACACTTGCTCCAGGGTATGTATTTACCAGGTATGATTCTCACATCTGTATGGTTTTACAGATGATGAGTGGGAGTAAGTTATTGGGAATTGGGTGATCATCCTCACTATATCAGGATTCATTGTAATCGGTGATATTTGAGGAAGTCACCTGGGTTGTTTGCCGGACGGCAATTTTTTGGTTTTGAATATCCGCGGTTATGCACCAATTTCAAATTGATATATCTGTACGTCTATTTTCATAGAGTGAGATATACCTTTTGATATTATGTCGATGACATTTACCTATATCAGTGGATGGTTAGGTAAGGAGCATTAAACAGCGGTGTAATTCTTCTTAACCATAAGTACAGTTTTCAACCTGCGACGCACAGTGAAAGAGTTGTTAGACTCAGCGGACTTATACAGAGTATTGTATGTTGTCCAGGGTCCATCAGGACAGAGGGGTAGGTCCTCGTACTATATTCGGTTTACTTATGACTTCTCTAGTTTTTAGACAAGTGTTTCGTGGAAACACAGGGTCTAAGTTTTGAGGAGTTATAGGTATTTGAATAGAGTAGAGAACCAGGTGTAGCAAGTATCGGGATTCTTCAAAGTGATCGAAGATGTAGATACTTGTGTATGGTGTTCAGTTGATAGTAATGATTAAGAGAACTGGATTCTCTTTCAGGTTACTCATAATTGGAAACATTCCTAAGTTGAGTAACGCTGATCGGCCTCCTTCCATTTAGTTTACATGCACTGGAGACAGCTGCATGATTTGAATCTGGTTCAATTAAATCAGTGCCTCTGTTTCTATATTGGATATAGAACGGTTCATATCTTAACGTTGTTAAGGTACGGGGAGTTGTCCGGCTTATGATTAAAACCAGACACTGGACAACTCAAGGCACGTTTCTGTAATGGCTGTTTGTGGGTTGACCCAAGCTATGACGAGGGTTGATTTTCTACCATCTGGATGAACAATAGCAATATTGTTCTAGACTCGCCACAGTTTTTATTAAAAATGGATTTTTTTCAGAAAAAGTAGTGGGAGTATGGTAGAACTGGAAGTGATTCCAGAACCACAAACGATTACTGAAGATTTGATAAGGAACCTAAAGATTCAATCTGATTTGACATTCCATTGGCCACTCCGCAGATTAGGTGGGTAACTTCAGGCACCCGAGAGGTACTACGGTAGCCTCAAGGACGGTGATAGGGAAGTTCTTGTTTACCCACAATTACCATTGCTGTTGTTCCAGGCTGCGAGACCCGGCAGGAGGATGAGTATAGCGTCGTTCTAAACTAGCTTTGGAAGTGCACGTCTATATGACTCTGCCAGAGGGTTGTCGTAGTCAGTAGGAGCAGCGGAAGCATTGGTGGACATCAGGCTTATGTCTATTTATAGACTAAAGCAGATGTAGCGGAGATAGATCATCTATTTCTGATGTGACAGTCATAGGTTTGACGTCATCAGAATAAGGGGTGGATCTGTTGAGAAGGTAGTTGGAAGTGATATTCATATACTACGATCGGTTATACTTTGGTCGTCACACAGTGTTTTCTCCACATAGGACTTGGATATTATATCAGACATACTGGTTACTAGATCTATGGTTTTAGATCTAGATTTGGGTGGTTTCCCAATCTGGGTACCTTGACAGCATTCTATGAGTATTTAGAATGGACGACTCCTGACACGGTAGTGTACCTGCAGTTGATGGAGTCACCCTCTCTAAAGGTGTCTTATAGACTAAAGGGGAGAGGGATACTCATGATTGGCAGATCACTTGCTTAGGCAATTGAGTCAATCATGAGATATCAAGTACCACACCAGATGTTGTTCTTGCAGTAGATGCAATAAGTTGATATTGATCCAATCCTGGAGAAACAGTCGGAAGCAGTTTTAGAACATAAGTGAATGTTCTAGGGATATGATAACGGCTGCCTCCTTTAGGAGACGGTTATCACTCCAGGCTTCCAAGGTGACATGGACGACAAGGAGGTTGTCAGAGTTTTAGTTTTCCCTCTAACGAGGGGCAGTATTTTGGACAGGTGATCCAAGGCAATACTGAGGGAGGCATGGCGCAGGATACTGATTAAGTTCAGTTGACGATACAGTCTAAGAAGTTTGGATTTGGAGTTCATTTATGAGCTAGGTCCCATCAGACATCCAGACATTCTGAGACAGGTATTGCTCATTTCGGGAGATGGTATTCTCCGCGAACTTGAGATTTAGAGAGACATAGAAAGAAACATCAGAGCGGATCCACTCACTGAGGCTATTCCTCGAACGCAATAGTTTCACAAATGAGCTTTGTGAGACTGACTTGTAGAGGAGTTGGGTGTTCGGTATCACACGGGCTGTGAGTATGCGACATCGCAAGAATTAGCCTAGAGTGCAAGTGGGAGATTGTTGGAGATAGTGCCCTCAGAGTCAATTATTGGATCACAGGCACGTGGTTGCAATGATTGAGGGAGGACCTATCCCGGTAGGACAGTCTTACTCGAGATGATAGTATGCTATCTGGTTTACCTTTATCATCGTGTACTGCTTAAGGTGACCTGACATGTCGCTATTACACGTTGATAGAGCCCCTAGGATTCTTGCTTGACTACCAGCAGTATGATGGCGATCATATACGTGGGAGCTGGTAGTCTATAAGCACATCCTTAAAAGGTCCCTAGTCGTAGGAGTTTCGAGACAGGGCATCGATACTCCATTAGTAGACTAGTGTATACAGTCGAGACCCCGACGAGGGGCGGTGGCCGGTCTCACAAGCCACTGGTGTCAGTTGGTTCACCTAAGATGTATACAGGTGCTCATTGGGTTATGAGTACACCGGACAGGACTCGCCGGGAACCTGCTAGTTGGGCTTATACCTGACGTCAGATAGCAGTTCCCTGGTGACATGTGTACAGGTTAGTTCATCGACCTGAGATCGTCATTTGTCTCGTGTGAGTTCCCACTGTGCTTTGATTACTACCCTACCACGGCTCAAAGGAGTCATGCAAACAGGTTTTAGTTGGGTATAGTCCCGAGCCACATGGAGGCAGTGAGCGGATCTTCAGGGGTTCGTCTCTTCCGGTATTGGGGGTGAGGTCGCGCTGTGTCTAGGAGAGCCATTACGCAAAGCCCTCGGCCGAGGCAGGAGATTTACTGGTAGGTATTCCAGTAGTATCTCAGGGCGTTCTGGGCTACACTCCGACACGACTTGTACCGCTTTTGGGGGTCTGACTTTTACCAACCCCCTAGGCCCGCCATGCGATACTCATAGACGAACGGACCGGACTGTACGGATATTGTCACTGACAGGCTCAGTTGGGTGTCGGGGTGAGCTTCCTCATCGACGTCCCTTTTGGTCAATAGCTGGTGGCCCGTCACGTATTGGCTTATACCTCTGACGTGCCAGTGGTTAAATCCACAGCCATAGTATTGACGAGTCTTTAGAGTCCACCACACTTACAGTTACTCAAGCTTTCGGGCGAAACGCTGTAGAGGCCGTATGGAGATATGGCAGGGTCCGATCAGATACGTGCGGTATTGCACGGATCAGGATCGGACGGTTTGTACTAGTGGCCGTATGGATATATGGCAGGGTTCGATCAGATACGTGCGGTATTGCACGGATCAGGATCGAACGGATTTTTACTAGCCGGCTTTGGCTTAAGCCGGTCCTAGTTTAGTACAATGTAGATTTTGTCTCATTGCATTTGTATCCGGACGGAATACAGATGCGGGTGTGTATGCACAGTATCGGGGTTTTCCTGTAATTTATTACGGGACCAGTTTTCTGGAGTTGCCAGTTTGCATTCCGTTCCGGCCGGTTTTCCTTTGTTCTTTCCCGGCCGGACTTTTCTGATGGAGGGGGTTATTTGCAGTTTTGCAAATAACACATTGTGGAGGTTTTTCTTGCAAAAGTATTTATTATGATAACCTTTTTTAGATACCATTCATTTCATGCTTTATGGTGAAATGAAGTGGATTAGAGTTGATGTGAGTTTGTGATGATTATGTCTTGATGTGGTCACCACTTGCTTTACCCTACACTCACCTCCCTTCTTGCTTGATATTACCTCCTCCACCATTCTCATTTGGATGATAAGTTTTTCATAAGAAAAGAGAGAAAAAAAAAAGAAAGAGAGAAGAAGAAGGAGAGAGTTCTTCATTCTTGAGAGTTTCATCTTCTTGATCTCATTCATGCTAGAAAAATGCAAGCACCATTTTTCTTATCTCATTTCCTCCATCAAGGCAACCAAAATCCAAGTGAGACACTACACTACACATTCTACAGCATATCTTGAGCATGTCGAGTTGCCGGCTTCATGCCCGAGTTGCCTCGGTATTGAGGCGGGAGCCCGTAAAAGACGCAGGCATTGTGGTGCCCTTTCCGGCAAGGAGGCGACGATGTGGAGGCAAGACTTTCCGCGGGAGATCGGGACGATGACGAGAAGACCGGAGGACTCGGATCACTCGGTATACTTCTCACCCTATCTCTTGATTGCTAGCATTAGGTTAATGGTAAACGATCCGGGTTTTCATTGTCCGCGGTAGCGCCGGTTTCCGAGTAAGGAAAAATTTTAATTCCGCATTTTGGCCTCGAGTACGAGGCCGGGGCGCTGCCGTGGCGCAACACTAACGGTGGAGAATTTTTAATTCCAGCGCTAGTGCACCCATGTTTTGCACGTGGTGCGCTGCTCAGAGCGCAGCGCAGCCTGCGCTAGCGCACCCGTGTTTGACACGTGGCGCGCAGCGCGCCTAGCGCTAGCGCACACATGGTGCACTGCCTAGGGTGCATCGCACCTGGCACTGGATCTGAAGCATTACTTCAATTTTGTTTGAAATTCGAATTTCAAACAGAGTTTTGCTCTGATTGGGGGAAACAAATGCCCCCCACCGTTGCGCTCACATGGACCACACGTGAGTGCAGCGGTGGCAGCATCTGCGCCCTTGGATCAACTCAGAAGTTGAAAAGGTGTTTCAATGCCTATAAATAGGACCTTTGGTCCCTTAGATGATGTTCATCTTCTTCTTTGAGAATTTTTATTCAGAGCATCGCTCTTCATCTTAAGAGATTTTAAGAGTCAAAACTCTGTCAAAACTTAGGTAAAGTTTAAAACTTTTAATAAACTAGGGTTTTACCCTTTAACAGAGCCTTGCTCTTCATAGATCTTTGATCTAAAGAAAACCCTTTTAGGGTTTTATTAATAGAGCTTTGCTCTCTTCAGATCATGAACCCATAGATCTAAGGAGATCTTTTCTTGGGGTTTCTTAGCCCATGAACAAAGCTCCGCTCTTTTGATAACATGTAGATTTTTTTTTAATCTCTTGTGAAGAACTCTTAAGAGTTTGTTCATGGATCTTGAAGATCTCAGAATTCATAAAAATTGATTTTAATTAATTCTTTTCTGATGGATTTTTCCCATCATCTTTACAGAGCCAGGCTCTTGAGGAATTTTGATTCCCTCATGATCAGAGTTTGACAAGTGTCACTCAATCATAGAACATTGCTCTCAAAGGGAGATTTTCTCCTTTTCCCAAGAGATCTCTCATTTAATGAGAATTTTCTTGAGGATCTCCTCACTTAATTAACAGTCTCATCAAATGGTGAGGCTGTTTTTATTAATTATTAATTGATGAATTGTCATCTAGATTTTGTGGGCCCCCATTTGGTCCCGCTCCACTGCATTACAGTATGGTACAAATTTTAAAGTACCAAGTGTCAGAATTTAAATTAAATTATAGTACTAACAGTTGACTTTTGTCCCTTTTTGCACAGGCGACATGTCTTTTGACACTTCCTTTCCGTTCATCCGATCAGAAGGCGGATTTCCTGAGGCGCCTGTAGACCGAGAGGTTCTCACGCTGATCAAAGACCACGATCCGGAATACAAGAATCTTCACCTGTGGGGTAGATGGTACGCTCAGATTATCAAAGGCCGCCGGAGCTTTTCTTGTGCGACGCCTTCGGAGCCTATCTCGGCGATCCTGTATGCAGATGCACCCCCAGTGAACTATGCCGTGGAGGTGGTTAATTGGACTTCGGAGGGTCTCCTTCAGCCTTCGATCGCCGCAGTACCCGTGCAGCCGGCAGTGACTTTGGATACCCTAGGGCGACGCATATATCAGGGCGAGTCGCGCCCTTGGGGACAGCCCTATAACATCGGGCTAACTCCCTGTCATCCGGCCGGGTACTTGCAGTGGGCCCGGTATATCTTGTCGGCGAAGAAATCACAGCTGCTAAAGCTCGGCTTATACCCTACGGTCTACGCTTCCTTGTTCCAGTATTCTGCACCTCCCACATAGTGGATCAAGGCGTTTTTGGAGCAGTGGAACATCCCGACCCATACCTTCCTCCTGTTGGATTGAGAGATCTCCATTTCCTTGGAAGAATTCGCCGAGGTTTCCGGTTTACCGGTTAGGGAGGAGCACTACGAGGTTAGGGGGGAGTACTACGAGGAGCTGCTTTCTTCGGATGAATATGTTTTTGCCACCAAGCCAGTGGTGATGGGCCTCACCCCAGAGAACGCCATTCAGCACCAGTTCCCAAGTCTGATAAAGGTGTTGAACATGTATGAGAGCCTCTTCCTTGAATCCGGAGGCCGAGAGGTCAGCTTTGCGGACTTCATTGCCCGTTTTCTTCGTCCGGAAATTTTGTCGCGACAAGGCGAAAAGTTTGCTAAACTTGATGATCCCTTCGGCTTTGGCTTGGACTATCGGCCGATACTGGAAGCTGATCAAAAGGGTTTCTTTCTTCCTGACGCCGCGATCGTCCCTCTGTCAGAAATCGCCGCTCCAGGCATTGATGAGGAAGCGTTTTTTCTTAGGTTTCTTGGGCTATGGTTGAGCTGGTTTGCGCTTCCTATGCATCCTCGTTATATGAGGCCTTCTATCTTCTACCCCGCGCATCGCATGGTTGCCGGAATACAAGTGACCATCGGGATCGCCGGGTTAGCCCACCTATATCACGGTCTTAGCTTAGCAGCGGATACCACTGAACCAGGGGTGCATCCTGCCAGCTTCCCAATGCATTACTTCACTTCATGGATGGAGCTGCATGTGCTTGGGGTCTTTGGCATCCACAAAAGACCTTCTTTTTATGACAGATGCAAGTTCCCATGGATAATGCGGCTGGTTGACCCCTCCATCGTGAGTCCGTCACCACGGGAAGCTAGGGGCTTGCTCCTCCGTCCGCGCATGGTTGGAGATGGTATGTCTTTCACAGACAAAGTCTTGACCATCGGCCAGGAAACTTCAAAGGCAGTGCTGCCATTGCGAGACATTTTTAAAGACGGGGCCTCTGTGTTGAAAACCCGGGAGATTCTTTATTTATACTCCATCAGGCCGGGCTTTCTTGTATTCAGGCAAAATGATGCGGCGTTATTCATAAGATACAACCCACATCGTTTTGCCCAGCAGCTGAGTTACAATCAGGGAGTCCCGCTGGAGGCTTTCCTGGTAGAACCTGCTGCCACTGAAGAAGGAATGCGGAGCGCTGCATCATTTCATGCGCTTGAACATGGGGTCTCACTTCTTTATCAGCGAACCGAGTTGTGTCCTGAAGGCCCTTAATGTACACGTGGCCTGGTAACAATATTCAATGGGAGCTGTTATTAGGGAGGAGAAGCGATTACTGCTTGACCGCAAGGGTGCACCCTCTGCCGGTGATCGGAACGTCCCTTTGAAGCGACAGACCGTTGTCCTCCCTCCACTAAGAGAAGCTGCCGTGTTGAAGTCCCGCACGACAGGCCTGAGCTACCGGTGCCCCGTGCTCCCGTGGAGACGGTGAATGTACTATCAGTGCCCCATGCTCCCGTGGAGACGGTGAATGTAGCTTCTCCTGAGTCTGGCGTGGGTTCAGATATCGGGACTCGTCGCCCCAAAGTGCCCACCAAGCGTAAGCTTGTGCTGGCTGCCACTGGAGCTCGCTCGCAGAAGAGGAAGAAGAAGTCGATCCTCTCTATAGATGTTGTACTCGGCCAGGAGCCTCATGATCCTTACAGCGAGGGCCTGAGCGAATATGGGACCAACGAAGGTCTATTCATAGCGCTGGACGATACTGATCTCGAAGCCGCCATTGCAGCTTCTGTGCGATCAGCAAGCCACAAAGCGGGAATGGCCATCCTCGCGCAATCAAGTAAGTATAAGCCATAACTTCTGTTATTGCATTATATTTTTATTATCATGTTTTGAATGACATTTTTCCTTCTGTAACAGGTTTTTCCACTGAAGAGGCTCTAGCGGGTTCCCTTAGGACCTTTGAGGAGGAGGAGAGGACTCGCGCTTTGCTGGGCATTGGTATTTCTCGGCTCATTGCATCTTCATTCTCCTTTCTTATGGACAATCTGACCCCTTCTTTATTTTATCGTAGGGACTACAATGCCAATCCCGCAAGGTGATGCGGAGATGCTTCCCGGGCCAGCCGTCGAAGTCCTGGCCTCCTCGGCACTGCCGAAAGAGGCCTTACTCAAGCGACCGATGACGGATGCCATAACGGCTCCAGAGGTAACCCTTGGCACGGATGATGAAGCCCTATTGATGGAGGCATCTAGAAGATTCGCTCTGACGGCCCGAGCGTAAAGGAAGCGCAGAATGCGCGTGGCAAGGGGGCGTAGTGCTGCCTTGGCCGCGGATGCAGGTTCGAGCACCACTACCCCTGCCCCTACTCCTTCAAAAGATGCTCCGGCTGCTTTGTCCACTGCCCATAGACAGGCAGCACGTGCGGATCGGGAAGCAATCGGAAGACCAACTAAAGGTAATGTGACGTTGGGTTCTTTTGTCAAAGTTTTAATTTTTAGGTTCTCATATATCCTATCTTGCAGGGCCGATCTTGCCGAAGAAATGGCGGCAACTACTGAGCCTGGGGTAGCGGTAGAGGAGATAGCCACGATCGCCGAACCCGAGGCAGCGGTAGGCGAGATGGCTACAACCGCCGAGCTCGAGGTAGCGGTGGATGAGATGGCTACAGCCGCCGAGCCCGAGGTAGCGGTAGGTGAGATGGCTACAGCTGCCAAGCCCGAGGTAGCCACTCTTTCTCAAGAGTCAGGCACTGCCCCAATCTTCGCTCTTTCCCCTTGCGGCTCCTTGCCATTGCCGGGCGCTGCGAGTATCACGACGATTCTCGTGGAGTCGGGGGATGAAGCCACGGGCGGCGAAACCATTGGGATGGAGGAGGGTGAAGCAGTCGCTGTATCAAGTGATGCCCTTGTCGCGGTTCCGACCGGCGACTCACCAGGTAGATTTTGGGTCATTGCTTTTCTTTTTATTCTGCAATCCCTTTCAATATTTTCTGACAGTATTTATCTCGTTTCTAATGCAGACGTGGCGAGCGTTGAGGTTGCGCTACCCGAGATAGCGCCATCAGTTACCGCTTTAACGGTGACCACTCCTCTACCTTCTCTTGTACCATCTCAGATGTTGGAAGATGCGGATTTGTGACCCATTAGTTTTATTTCTGGGCTGTATAATTTATATACTGACATTGCATTAGTGCGTCCTTGCAGGAGTCCTTTTTGATCACCTGTATCAGGTGCTACACCCACACTTCTCTTTCCAGTCATAGATTAGTCCACCCGCTGGTGTCAGTGAGTATCTTTTCTAACCGACGTCCTTTCTTTAACGGTCAGTCACATTATTGCTAATTCTTCTTTGCATTGCTTGTAGCCTTACAAATTGAAGGAGGGGACGAGGGTATCGTTGCGCCACCAGCACTCCCAGCTCTGCCCCCTGTTGCAGCTGGTATAATAGACTCTTGTGTTTGTGCATTTTCTTTATTTCTTGAGCCGACATCTGACTATGATTTATTTTGCAGCAATCACGTCGACTCTAGCTCCGTTCAAGTCTCACATCATAATGCCGGCAGGGCCTTTTCCAGACGTCCATCCTCAAAAGGTGCTGTGACCAGTCTGCGTATGTTGAGCGATTACGTCGAAGAGTTTGACGCAGAGGCCCCTACATTCGCTGCAGATTTTGCTGCCGAGATTAATCCAATGTTAGCAATGCTTGTGAACTTTCATAATAAAGGCGTCGTCGAGTCTTGGGTTAATCACTGCAGGAAGATTGAGGCCTGCCTGCATGAGCTTGAGCTTAGGCGTCCTGCTCCTGAGATTCTGGCCGTGAACTCCCAATGGGCTGCATGGGTTGAGCAAAGTGCCCTTTTCCTTCGTCATTTTGAACAAGAGGCGATCCTCAAGCGAAAGGAAGTGAGGCGACTTCCGCTGAGTCTGTCCAATTGCGTGCCCAGGTCGAAACGAATGCCGCGCAACTGAGAGCCGTCTTTGACAATTTACAGCGATGTATTTCAGACGGGTTGGCATTGAGGCGGAAACTCGACTTCATTAAGTGGATTACGCAGAGTCGCGAAGCTGCCCTACGGGAAATCGATGAGAAGGTTTCATCGTGCTTGCAGCAACGAGCTCGAATCGAAGCGGAGCTGGCTGCAGTGGCTGACCTTGAAAAGGAGTTGAGAGGAGTGTGCGAGCAACTGGCTGACTTATTGAAAACGCCTCCTTCTCAGTAGTTGCCTTTGTATCAATTAAACACTTGTAATCTTCGAATAACATGTATCCATTTTTTATTCTTTTATGTGATATCTCTTGTATTCAATTGAGTTCATGAATAAAGACACATTTTCCTTATCTCCCACTGTCGTTTTCTTCCCTTTGCTGTGTTGTTGGTATGTTACTCTGGCAGGTGTGGCCCGTAGATAATAAAGAACATTTCATCTTGAACTCTTCGAGAGGTAGTGATGGCTTAGGAAGCGGGTTCAGATCTGCTACCTAAGACTTTTCAACTTTATGAGCCGTAAGGGTTTCATAAAGACTTTTCTCCCTACGAGTCGAGAGGATCTCGTAGGTGTATTTCCTCCTTAGGAATCATAAGGATTCCTAAGTGCGTTTTCCCTCATAAGGATCTTATAAGAGAGTTTTCTTCCTTACGAATCGAGAGGACCCGTAAGTGTTTAGTGAGATCGACATTATCCGCCTTTCACGGCATCAGAAGTTGCTCCGGGCATTTCCCACGGGGTCAAGGTTAACTTTGGCCGTGTTCCACAGAATCGTTGGGTGACGTATTTCCGAGGCAGGGTCATGTATATGACGTATTTCCGCGACGGGGTCATGTGGATGACGTATTTCCGCGACAGGGTCATGTAGATGACGTGTTTCCGCGACGGGGTCATATGTATGACGTGTTTCCGCGACGGGGTCATTTGGATGACGTATTTCCGCGATGAGGTCATGTGGATGACGTATTTCCGCGGCGGGGTCATGTGGATGATCTATTTCCGAGGCGGGGTCATGTGGATGGCGTATTTCCGAGACGGGGTCATGTGGATGACGTATTTCCGAGACGGGGTCATGTGGATAACGTATTTCCGAGACGGGGTCATGTGGATGACGTGTTTCCACGACGGGGTCATATGGATGACGTGTTTCCGCGACGGGGTCATTTGGATGACGTATGTCCGTGACGGGGTCATGTGGATGACGTATTTCCGTGACGGGTTCATGTGGATGATGTGTTTCCGCGATGGGGTCATGTGGATGACGTGTTTCTGCGACGGGGTCATTTGGATGACGTATTTCCGTGATGGGGTCATGTGGATGACGTATTTCCGAGACGGGGTCATTGGTTGATGTATCGTCCATCGAGATTTGGAGTAGGGGCTTTGCTGTAGCTCCAAGGTTGATTGCCGCGTCTGAATCCTGCTGGTATGGGAGGAACGCTGTTGATGATCTCTAGGCTATCCCTGAACCGTCGAGATTTGGCTTCGTTTTTTTATGGAGCCTGGGGAAGGAAGGTGTGATTCCTTCTTTGTTTGCGCCCCTGGATTGTGTACAGGGATTGATGTGATATCACCTGTAGGGCATAAATTTCATTTTTCTTCATTTCTTTCCGCGATGCTCTATCATTTCAGCTTTTATATCGCGAAGGTCGCGATTGCCCAATCATTTCGGCTATTTTTCGCGGCGCCCAATCATTTCGGCTATTTATTTTATTTTTACTCGCTGC
Source organism: Agapanthus africanus (assembly GCA_030015575.1). Taxonomy (NCBI): domain Eukaryota; kingdom Viridiplantae; phylum Streptophyta; class Magnoliopsida; order Asparagales; family Amaryllidaceae; genus Agapanthus; species Agapanthus africanus. The sequence goes on from CM057339.1 coordinate 865,407,746, forward strand.
TTTTTATTGCGAGTTGCCCAATCATTTCGGCTATTTTGCATGCATACATTTTTACTTGCTGATTTTGTTGCAAGTTGCCCCGTCATTTCGGCTATTTCGTATGCATGTGTGGCTCGCTAGCTTCTTTGCTGCAAGCTTAGAGTTAGACACCGATTTCGGCATCAACACCGCTACAACTGGAATATTGCCATGAGCGAATCATCATTTGCCTCTGTCGATGACGAACAAAGGTGGCTTAGTAAATAGGGTTAAGATCCTGTCGACTAAGGCTTTTGACTTCATGAGCCGTAAGAGTCTCATAAAGGTATTTCTCCCTACAAGTCGTGAGGATCTCGTAGGTGCATTTTCTCCTTAGGAATTGTGAGAATTCATAAGTACATGATCTCTTATAAGTCATAAAGATCTTACAAGAGTGCTTTCTCCTTATAAGTCGAGAGGGCTTATAAGGGGGTTCACCGTGCAAACATATCCCTAGTCACGGATGGGATTTTGTTGGGGAAATGTTTATTCGCGCCCATCGATTGTATACAAGGGTCAGTATTGAGCCGCTTGTAGGGCAGTATTGGAGGTTGTGGTGGCCGTTTAAGAACAGGTTCAGATCCCTGTAGCTTAAGACTTTTGAATCTTATGAGCCGTGAGGGTCTCATAAGAGGTTCTCCTTACGAGTTGTGAGGATCTCGTAAGTGTGTTTTCTCCTTAGGGATCGTGAGGATTCCTAAGTGTGTTGCTCTCTTGTGAGTCGTAAGGATCTCACGCAGGTGGTTTCTCCTTACAGGGTCGAGAGGACCTTGCAAGTGTCTTTTTAACGAGGTTGCGCCCTTTCGGGTTTTCACAAAAACTCGCCGGTAGACCTGTTGTTTTTACTCATGGAGCCCTTTCGGGTTTTCATCCGTGCCCATTTTGCTTATGTACATACCATTTTTTTTTCTTTTTTTCTTTTTTTTTATCAGCCTTGGGATGCTGCAATCCACAGTAGTTTATCGACGTCTTGGTAAACAGCCAGCTTTAGGATATAGTGGTCCATTGTTAGTTTAAGGACGTTTCGATCCGTCGTTAGTTTAAGGACGTTTCGGTCCGTAGTTAGTTTAGGGACGTTTCGGTCCATTGTTAGTTTAGAGACGTTTCGGTCCATTGTTAGTTTAAGGACGTTTCGGTCCGTTGTTAGTTTAGAGACGTTTCGGTCCGTTGTTAGTTTATGAACGTTTCGGTCCGTTAGCCAGCTACTACTTATAGAGTTTGGGCTTAGGAAGATAGAGAGCGGACATAGTCGTCGTCATCTATCATTGAGTTAGGCCGTGACTCGTTAGGCGTAGTACTTTTTTAGGAAGCGACCATTTATTGGCCTAAAGGGTCTTTTGCCATGCATGTCCATGAGTAGGTAAGCTCCACCCTGGTAGACTTTGTCTATGAAATACGGGCCTTCATAATTCGGCTCGAATTTTCCCGCTTGGTGCAATTGGGGATCATAGGTCTTTTGACCACTAGCACTAGTTCGCCTTGGCGGAATGTTCTTGGCCTAGTCAATCTCTCAAATGAACGTGTCATCTTTGCTTTATAAGCCTCCAGATTTTGTTGCGCTATGAGCCAGGTTTCATCAAGGGCATCGAGCTCCTCAAGCCGAAGGTAAGCATTGTCTTCGTCCGTTATATCGTAATGAACTGCCACTCGTAGAGAGGGTAACTCTATCGAGAGGGGGAGTACCGCTTCTGTACCGAATACCAATTCGTACGGCGTTGTGTTCGTGGCCATTTTGAACGTAGTTCGATACGCCCAGAGAGCTTTATGCAATCTCTCATGCCAGTCCTTCTTATTTCGAGACACCGTCTTTTTCATGATCTTTGTCAAGGTCTTGTTGAAATCCTCAGCTAGACCGTTAGCTCGGGGATTATAGACCGAAGAGTATCTCCAGTCTATGTTATGCTGTTGTGCAAAGCGGCTGTTCTTGTGGCTTCTATAGGCTAGTCCGTTATCGGAGATAATCCGTCGCGGAGTACCGAACCGATAAATGACGTGCGTCTTGAAGAAATGGAGGATATTCTCCATCTTCACTTCCCTCAGCGGTACTGCTTCTGCCCATTTGGAGAAGTAATCAGTTGTCGCCAAAATGAATCGATGTCCTCTGGCCGATGCTGGTTCGATGGGGCCAATTATGTCAGTTCCCCACATTTTGAACGGACAGCTAGCCACTGTTGGATGTAGCGGATTCGGATGTTGATGGATAAAGTCTCCGTGAATCTGGTACGAGTGGCATTTCTTCGCGTATTCGAGGCAGTCGTAGATCATCGTGGGCCAATAATAGCCCATCCTTTTGATCTTCAGCTTCATCTTCGGCCCGGTTTGGTGAGAACCGCAGAGTCCGTCGTGAGTTTCTTGGACGACTCTCCTTGCCTCGTCTGGTCCCAGGCATCTTAACCACAGAGAATCAAATGATCTCTTATACAAAGTATCATTGACGAAAGCAAAAGACAGAGCTCGTTTCATAAGCTGATGTTTCGAGGACGCGTCTTCAGGTGTTCGACGGGATTTGAAGTAGTCTATAAATACTTCCCTCCAATCTTTAGCCTTTTCCTGGACTTTTATTTGTAGAGTCGTTTGCTCGGTCGCTCCCTTTTCTTCGGACGACTCCGGTGATATTTCTGCCGGTGCGAGAACCCGACGGCTTTGCACAACGATCCTCACGTCATCGAGGTTTTCGTCAGCCAGTTCTTTAGCGAGCTTGGCTAATGCATCCGCTTTGCTATTTTCCGCACGTGGTATGCTTTCCAAGGTGTAGGAAGGAATTTGAGTCAGCAGTCGCTGTACTCTCTCGCCGTATTTCACCAACTCAGGCTTGCACGTCTGATAGTCGCCGATTACTTGACTAACGACCAGTTGGGAGTCTCCATATATGAGAAGGTTTTCAATTCCCATGTCGATGTCGATCTCGAGGCCTGCTATCAAAGCTTCATACTCAGCTTCGTTGTTCGTCCTCGGCCCTGTTAAGAAGAAGGCAAAATGCATTATCCCTCCTTGTGGAGTCACGAAGATGAGGCCTACCCCTAATTTGATTATAGGGGTGTTTTGTTTGCACTTCTTCATGGAAGACGCTCCATCGAAGTAGAGTTCCCATCGGGTATCATCCCCGTCGATTGTATCAAACGCATGTTCGTCTGGCAGTTCGCAGTTCAAAGAAGAATCGGCAGGTATCGGATGCTCAGCGAGGAAGTCGGCGATGGCCTGGCCTTTCACTGCCTTGAGAGGACGATAAGTTATCGAGAACTCCATCAAGAGCAGGGCCCATTTAGCGAGCCGCCCAATTAATATGGCCTTCGACATCAAATATTTGAGAGGATCCACTTTTGATATGAGATGGACTTCATGTGCTAATGCATAGTGTATGAGCTTCGTTATTGAGAACATCAACGCCAGGCAGTGTTTTTCAATGGGAGAGTAATTGCTTTCTGCCCCCAGGAGAACTCGACTCAAATAGTAGAGAGCTCTTTCTTTCCCTTGGTCATTCTCTTGTGCCCATAGCGCGCCTAAGGAACCTTCGAGGGCTGTCGTATATAGGACGAGAGGTTTTTCTTTAACGGGAGCGGCCAGTACTGGCGGATTCTGCAAGTATTGCTTGATTTTATCCAGTGCGCTTTGGCATTTATGATCCCAGATGAACGGAGATCCCTTCTTCATTAAGTGGCTGTAGGGGCGGCACTTGCCGGAGAGATTGGCTATAAATCGCCGGATATACACGAGCTTCCCTTGGAGAGACCGCAATTGCTTGAGAGTCCTTGGCGGAGGCATTTCCATAATCACCTTGATCTTTGACGGATCTATCTCGATGCCTCGGTGTTGGACGATGAATCCTAGGAATTTGCCCGAGGAAACTCCGAACGTGCATTTGAGAGGGTTCATTTTTCAAGTTGTATTGTCGAAGGCGTTGAAATACGATCTTCAGATGCTCTAGATGTTCCTCGTATGATTTGCTTTTAACTACGAGGTCGTCGATATAACATTTGACGATTTCATGTATGAGGTCATCGAAGATCTTCGTCATGGCCCTCTGATAGGTGGCACCGGCGTTCTTTAGACCGAAGGGCATCACCTTGTAGCAGAATATGCCCAAAGGGGTCTGGAAAGCGGTGTGCTTCTGGTCCTCGGGATGCATCTTTATCTGATTGTATCCTGACGATCCGTCCATGAAGGAGAAAACCTCATGAGTGGATGTGTTATCTATCATCAGCTCAGTGACTGGTACTGGGAAGTCGTCCTTCGGGCAGGCTTTAGTGAGATCCCGAAAGTCCGCATATATACGCATCGTCCCATTTTTCTTCATTACCGGGACGATGTTGGCGATGCAGTCAGGATATTGGACCTCCTGGATGAAGCCGGAGTCGATTAGCTTCTTGACCTCGGCGTTGATGCTCATCTCAAGCTCGAACCGCATTCTTCTCGGTGCCTGTTTGATCGGCTTGACGTCCGGGGACATCGCCAATTTGTGTACAGCAATCTCTGGATCTAGTCCTGGCATCTCGGAATAGTTCCATGCGAAGCAATCTCTATGCTGCATGAGCACGTCTTTTAGCATAGCCACCCTTTCTTCAGACAACAGCTCACTGACGAACGTCGGCCGCGGGTCATTAGCCGTCCCTAAATCAATTTTCTTGAGGTTATCTGCAGTAGTATGCATCCCATCCTCCAGCTCTTTTGGCGCCGGTGGAAACTCTGAGATTACCTCGTCATCATCGTTTACGAAGCACCAGGGGAGATCATCCACATTCTCGGGTTCTTCTTCTAATAGCGTTACCATATGGCAAGTACGAGATCTCTTCCAAGACCGATGTTGATCTGGTTCTGCTCTCGCTGTATGCACGGCTTTTAGTTCATGCTTCTACGGTGGGGTTACCCTCCAACTGCTGGATAGAGCAAACCTGCCGAGCTGATAATGGTCTTCTACCCAGTCTTTGAATATGAAGCAGTCTTCGAGAGGATGTCCTATTGCCCTGTGATAGGAGCAATAGTCCGGGTGAGAGACTTCGCCAGCTTGCTCGGGGTGCTTGGACTCCGGGAGTGTCATCATCTGATATTTTATGGCAAGATCAAGTATCCTCTGTGTTTTATCCTGCGGAAAAGAGTATGCTCACCCCATTTTCTTTATAAGAGACGAATCTGAATTGCTTGACTCCCGATCGCGTGGCTTCTTGGTCCCGCTTTGTCACTGTCCAACGCCTTTCCCGTTCTTTTGTTTGTTTCTCCCTCTGCGTCGGGCCTTTTGTACAACGGGTTGGTAAGGAGGAGCATTTTCATTTTTCACAGCCTGTTGAAGGAGGCGTTGCGTCCTGGCTTTCTTGTAGATGGCCATTTCGCGGTTATGATCGTCTCGAACCTTTTGACCTGCTTCCCTTATAAGCTTGTCCATTTGTTCTTCGAACGGCGGACTAGGCATTTTCATGGCGGGAGCTCTTTCTGGTTCAGCGTTAGCATCTTACCACAGAGCATCTCCTTCTTCATCAAAGTCATATATGACGTAGCAGTCACGGAATAGCTCCTGTTTCTTGGATTGAACATACCCAAGCCCGGTCATTTCCATTCTCCCGTTGGGCAACTTTCGTTGAGTTCCGGGAACGTTCCAGATCCTGTTACAGAACCGTGCTTGTCGCACAGTTTGTTTAAGGGGTACACCTTGGCGTCTCAAGAGTCTCTTTAGTCCGTCTGTGTAATATCTGGGCAAACGGATGGGCTGGATCCTGTCAAGTGTAGAATCGGCGCCATGCCAGATTTCTTTCTGCACTTTGGTTTCCCCGGATCGCTAGAATAGGACCGCTTTTTCACCCTTTCGCCTGGGAGGGACGTAGAATGTCTGCAGCTCCTGCACACTATAGACGTTAAGTGCATCGAGCTCTTTATAACGCTCCCGTGGAACCATGGTGATTTGCAAACTCAGATCATCATCAGCAAAGGCTTGTATTGATGGCCGAGCAGAGAATACGGTATTGACCTCATCTTCTGAGTCGCTGCCGAAGATCAACATAGGAGCGGACGGTCCGGGCTTGTTGCACTGGGGCGGACCTGAGTAAACTATCTCTTCTTCCTCCTCGGTATCACTCCCGAAGACCGGAATAGTAGTGATAGCTTTGTTCTTCGGTTTGTGATATCTTTCGGTGTCCTCAAAATCCGGTAAGAAGTATTTTGCATCTTCGTATTTCCGGACTTCGTTCACGGAGAACGGGTTTAGTTCCCCTGTCACAGTGTACTCGAGACCATCTTTGAAATACTTCATACACTGATGTTGTGTAGAAGGGATGATGTTGTACTCGTGTAACCAGGGCCGGCCGAGCAAAGCATTGTAGCATGCCTGGGCGTCAATGATGTGAAACTTAATGTCCGTGGCAAGCAGCCCAAAGCGTGGTGTTAATATTACAGACCCAAGCATCCATGATGACTGGGATTCAAATCCGGAGATGGTGATTTTATCGCGAGCGAGGTGTTGAACGCTCATGCAGATTTCCTTTAACACCCTTATGTTAAGGAGATTGACGGAGGACCCATTGTCGACCAGGATTTTACTTATCTTGATGTCATGATAGTATCCGAAGACATAAAGGGGACGGTTGTGCTCACATGTCCAAAGGAGGAGATCTTCATCGCCGAAGGTGATATCGGCTGTGTGTACTTCTTCCAGCTCGTCCTTCATCTTTTCTTCGGTGAGGAAAGCTTGGAATTGCTCGGGCTCTTGTAATGCCTTGATCAAAGAATCTCTTGCTTCTTTGGATAACAGAAGGGCGTCGAGAATGCTTAACTGCGAAGGTAGCTTTCTCAAGTGTGCCAGAACATTGTAGTCTACCTTACTTTTCTTTGGCGGGTCCTTGGCTGTCAGCTTTTCGGCGGCTTGGTCATCAAGGATGATATCCCCAGGGACTTTTTCTTTTCCCTTATCTTTTCTATTTGACCCACTGGTCGAGGGCCCAAGATTCTTTTCGGGCAGAGTACGATTGCGCAGCTGAATATTTTCACAGGTCTTCGGTTCTTACTCTTTTCCCAAGGTGGGCTCTTTAAAGAAAGGGCCCAGAGTCATTTCTTCGTCAGAGTCGCTCCCGAAGGTGAGAACTTGCGATCCAAGGCGTTGACCATGCGACAGCTGCCGGTAGTTCTTTTACGCTCCTCGGTCGTACTTCTTTGCTCCCGACGAGTTTTGTGTTTCATCCGCTTGAAATGTTGCCGGTGAGCAACATATCCCTGCCACCATTTTTTAAAAGCGTTGCACTCTTCGGTGGGGTGCGCAATCTTTCGATGATATAAGCAGTAGCTAGGATGCATTTCCGCTTCACCAAGAATGTTTCCTTCGGAGGGTGGCAGCTTCATTCCCATTGATATGGCTTTAGTGAACCTTTTCCTCGTCTTGAACCTGTTTTTATTTGCGACGGATGTACTTTGATCTGGCGGGAGTGTCTCAACTCTTTCGTCCAGTCGCCGGCGTTTGGCCTTTTCAAATATGACCATCTCGCGCTCCCAATCAGCTTTGCTTTTAAGAAGAGCTTCGTTCAGGAATGCATCAATTGTTTCGTCTGATAACCTTAGAAGTTCCGGTTCAGGATCTGCCCCCAGTTTCTCTGCGTAAGAAGCTTCTTCATCGTTTATTAACGAGTGAGAGATCACATGGCAGCTTGCCACATAATCTTCAGGCTCATCCAACGAGTCTCCTTCGTTGTCGTCATCTCTGCCCTCAAGGACGTGGCTGAGAAATTCTTGGAGTGTGATTGGAGTCCGCGCTTTTTGATTAAGTTCTTCTAACGCGTCAATCTATTTTTGCAGGTCCGTGCGCTCGTCACCAGGCTTCACGGGCTTTTTGGTCTTCTTCTTCTTATTCGAAGACTTTGACGGCTGGGTGTGAGTGCTTTGGCTATCACCACCAATTTTTGGAGTTAGGCGCGGCTTCAGCATCCCCTCGATGATCTCAGGTTCCAGTGGATTCTTCCACCTAATTGCCGGACATGTGTGGAGATCCTTCAGCATTCTTTTAGTTTTGGCTGAAAGAGCATCCTCCCATGGAGCTTCTTCTACGAAAGAACACGATGCCCCCAGTGTATCCGTCTTCTTGAGAGCATGCGGCTGAGGCGGGTTCACCTTCCAATTCTCGGATAATACGAATTTGCCCTGTTGGTACTGATCTTCTATCCAACTTTTGAAGATGTAACAATCTTCGATCGGATGACCCAACATTCGGTGATAAGGGCAATAGTTAGGATTGCTAATGTCGCCTGGTTGCGCTGGGCGTCTTGGCTCCGGCAGAGTAATGAGCCTGTTGCGCAATGCTAGCTCGAATAACCTCTTTGTTTTGTCTCGAGGGAATGAGTAAGGGCGTCTCATTTTATCTCCAAGAGATCGAGTTCTATCATTTTGGCGATCAACTGGTCTTAGACCACTGGGCTGCTGCTGAGCATTGGCGACGACGGTCGCTTTCCCCTTTCCCTTCTCGTTCCGAGGCTCTGGCTTTGGAGGAGACGGTCTATGACCCATCTGGTCCATTTGGGTCAGTTTGTCGATCAAGACTTGGAACGTGGTCGGCTTGAAGAACATCATGAATTGGAAATAGTTGCATAAGGGTCCAGAGTGCCCACGAACATGCCCACCGCTGGCGCTTCTTTGATGTGCTGTTCGCATTTCGACCACAGATTCCGCCATCGTATTGCGTATTGAACCCACGTTTCACCTGGCTTCACCCTGGCATTGATCAATGCCGTTATTGGGGTGCGTTCACTAGCACTCGCGAATCGCTGGGTGAATAATAGCTCCATTTCTGCGAAAGTCTTGACGGAGTCGTTTGGAAGTTCAGAATACCACTCGAATGCCGTCTCCGACAAGCTGCCGACGAATTGGCGAAGTAGCAATTTATCATCACCTCCGGTGTTGCCACATAGAGCCCTGAACTGGGCGACATGCTGGTGGGGATTGCATGTCCCTTTGTATACATGAAATTTAGGGATCGTATATCCCGGCGGGTACTTTATTTGGTCATACCAGCCTGGATATGGTTGCCCAGTTTTAACAACTTGGCCGGCCGCTTCATTTGCCTGGTGAGCTCGTATTTGCTGAGCAATGTAGTCATCCAGAGCGGCCTTAGAAATGGTTTCCTCTTTGGCTGCTGAAAGAGTCGGAGGAGGGTTAGATGTCTCCCCTCTGTCATCTTCAATGATGATCGGAGGGTGTTCAGCTGGAGGTTCTGGCTGTAACATCATCCCAGCCATGTCTTGGAACAAGAGAGCCATTCGTTTTATATTGGCTCCCTGTTCCACAGCCTCTTTTTCTTTCCTCTCGAGCATTCTTCAGAGGAACTCGGTGTCAGTTTCTTGTTCCTGACGCTGCTCCGAGGTCTCTGGATTTTCTTTTGGCCCAGTGAGTGCGGCCATTGCAGTCAGCATCTCCTGAAGCTTCTTGCTGTTGTTGTTCCTGAGCCCTTGTTATTGACCGGGTAAGCGGTCGATGATCCGTAGAAGTACGGCTTTCCTCTTTTCTGGAAGCCATATAAACGGTATATACCATCATGCCCCCAGACTTGGGGCGTTTAGATTCAGCGCTTTTACGGTTTGCCACGTTCACAGGGGCTTTCTCTAGCCTCCTTCTCTTTTAAGCAGTTGAAGTCGAGGGGGCCGTTACAGCGGGCACCCAGATAGCTGTCGTCTTTTGTGGCTTGACAGGATGGTCCTTCTCTTGCCGAACTTTTACCTTTTTCTGTCGGCGAGAGTAATCTTGATCAATTACTGAGTCCTGAACCTGTCGCCAGACTTTGTAAATTTTGGAAGAAAGCCGCTGAGGGGGCTGCTCCGGTTTTGTTTCTATAACATTCTCCATGGGTGGAGGAGATCTTTTCAGTACGGCGGTGGATGAATTCCTGTGTACCCTGTTAAGCAGCTCGAAGTTGTTCCTAGTTGGAACAGCAGCATTGACTTCCACCGTTATGGCTGGTGGAGTTAGCCCAGAGGGGGGGTTGCCCCGAGCCTTCCGTACTCGGTGCCAGTGACGACGGCGAGCATGTCGCGCAGATGGTGTTGGTTCAGCTATGGGGATGGCTTTGTCATGCCCCCTGTTCTGGTGAGGTGCTTTTGGTACCAACCTCTTGAAGACCGACGTCCGTTGAGTAGTATTATCCAATCTGTCAAAGACAAACCTTTGAGCAGGAACGGGAGCTGGAGTGGCCAGCCTCGTAAAGACTGATCCTTTGACGGGAGAAGCTTCTTTAGTGACCTCGAGAGCAGGAATGGCTATCCGTTTTGGGATGGCCGCTTCAGGTATCGTGAGCTTCTTGACGGGCCCATTGGAGTTCAGGCTCAGACTATCGAAGACTGATGCTGTTGGCTTGACATTGGATGACCCGTTGAGAGGAGCCGTGGTGGTAGTGAGCCGATCAAAGACCGACTTCTTTTGCGCTTCTTGCGGCAGCGGGATGTTAACGCTCACTGATGGGAGCATGGTCCCGAAGAACAACCCGGTGGTAGCCTGTGTCACCTGCTCTACCGACAATGTGAATAGGGAGGCCGCCTAGGGCTTGTAAGTTACACCTCCAAATGAGGTGGAACGGAAGTTGCAGTTGCAGCTGGAACATTTCGTGCAAGTAGATGCCATTGATTTTTCATTTTCTGCACGGTGCAAGACACCAAATCTTAGTACCTCGAACCCAAGGGCAACCATATTAAACCGCGATTCGTTTGCGAACACGACACACGAAGTGTGGAGTGGAAAGATGAAAAGGTCCCACCAGGCGTGCCAGAATCTGTTCCCCGCCGAAAGACGCGCGAAGACGCGGTGAACGTCTCGCCTGAATTTCGGGGCAGATGCTAATTGGTGCTATCTGTCCACCTCTCGAAGATGCCAAGTTGATTTATGGCACCATGTATCGAAGGTTTAAATGGATGCGGCCGATGTAGCAGACTTCGTCAGATTCCTCCTCGTTTGAGGGTTTTTGATTGTGGGGACACTCTTCCCTGCAGGCGCAAGCCCCTGCAGTTAATTACGCTACCGCATCGCGGTAACAACTTTCTCCTTCTCCAGATGGTCACTTCGTATTGTGGGTGTTTGTTTCGTTTGTGGTTGCCCGTGGATTATATGGAGACTAATTTATGTTGTCGCCCGTAGGGCGTGGATTAGTCCAAATCCGTATCTCCTTAGATTTGGGTTTGGGGGTTGGGTGTAAGGATACGTTAGCCTCATTTGAGGCTAAGATCAACATAAACGTTTGTTAAAGATAAGTTAGTCTAATTTTTTAGACTAAGATCGACTTAACAGGATTATTTAGATCCAACAAGAGAGCATTTGGGCTATGTTGTCTAGTTTAGGGACATTGCGGTCGATTAGTTTAAGGACATTACGGTCCCTTGTTAGTTTAAGGACATCTCGGTCCAGTGTTAGTTTAAGGACGTCTCGGTCCAATGTTAGTTTAAAGACATTGCGGTCAAGGTTAAGGACATCATAATCCATGAGTTTAAGGACCTCACAGTCCAGGTTAAGGACATCGTAGTCCATGGGCTTAAGGACCCCACCGTCCAGGTTAAGGACATCGTAGTCCGTGAGTTTAAGGACCTCACAATCAAGGTTAAGGACATCATAGTCCATGAGTTTAAGGACCCCACAGTCCATAAAGTGTTTGGTTGTCGGGACCCGTCACCTCTCTGAAGACGTTGAAAGATTACAACGACAAATATCAGAGGAGTAAAAAGATGTACCCTTGAACCGGTGTGAATTGGTTGAAAGATCTATTGTCCAATTTTGAACTAAGATATGTTAAAATGTTCATGAGCGGATGGGCTCAATTATTATGAGTTGAGGACTTATGGCCAGTCTTGGGCTAAGTCCAATAAATGTTTAACATTTTAATTTTAGGCTGTTGAGCCTTTATTTGGGCTTGGCCCTTTTAAAAATGCTGAGTATTATATCTTGGCAAAAAATCTTTTCTTTTATCTTGTATTGAATGCAGAGCATTCATCAGAGTTCTGGCTCATTAAAGAATAATTTTTGTTCTGTCAGCGCAACATATGGTGCGCTAGGCGCTTTGCGCCAATCAAAAAGCGCAGTGCGCTTCTGCCACGTGGCGCACATGTAAGGGACACGTGTCGCGTTCTGCGCTAGACGCCAGATGATGAGCGCATGATGCCAGTTTATGAGCGCTGAGTGCTAGTCCATGAGCGCATTGCGCTGGCGCATACATGAATTACACATGGTGCGCTTGGCGCTAGGCGCCAGCCCATGAGCGCAGTGCGCTATTTCAGAAGCGCAAAGCGCAAGTTGTTTAATTAGAGCACACGTAGCGCATTTGGCGCTGAGCTTAGGTCCAAAGAGCGCAAAAGCGCAGTTCAAGAGCGCAAGGCGCATTTCAAAAGCGCAAAGCGCATCTGGTCAATTTTATGATCTGGGAACAAGTTTATGTTCTTTTTAAAAGAGACTTCGTCTCAAGATTTTAAGAACAACAGTTCTTATTTTGCAGGAGAGATTTTCAATCTCTTATTTTGATGAAAGGCTTTGCCCTTATAGATCCATGATCTGTGAGAAGAATATGTTCTTCTTTTATTTTATGCTGAGATCTTTTGATCTCTTTTGTGAAAGACTTTAGTCTTATAGATCTATGATCTTTTAAGAAGATAATTTTTCTTTTGAATTATGAGATGATTTCATCTCTTTGTTCATCGCCATTCTTTTTACCTTGAAGCAAGAATCTTCTTTTGCTGAGAGCTATGCTTCTCTTCCTCTGAATTTTTCAAAGTTTATAGGGGGGTTCTCTATTTCAGGCTTGAAGTCTTGGGGCCTTTATATAGGGCAAGTTGATTTGTTGAATCAGTTAAAGAGATCTTTCTCTGATTGATTTGGAGATGTTTCCCACCGTTGTATCTTTGATCTTAGGGCTTCTGTTTTGTAGAAGGCAATCTTCTTGTTTTTAACAAGATTGAAAAATCTTTCTATAACAGAATTTAATTCTGATTAATTAATGATTTATTATTACTATTAGATCTTTTGATCTAACGGTGGGGAATTTTTAATTCCAGCGCTAGCGCACCCGTGCTTTGCACGTGGTGTGCTGCTCAGAGCGAAGCGCAGCCTGCGCTAGCACACCTGTGTTTGACACGTGGTGCGCTGCTCAGAGTGCAGCGCAGCCTGCGCTAGCACACCCGTGTTTGACACGTGGCACGCAGCGCGCCTAGCGCTAGCACACACATGGTACACTGCCTAGGGAGCAGCGCACCTGGCGCTGGATCTGAAGCGTTGCTTCAATTTTTTTTGAAATTCGAATTTCAAACAGAGCTTTGCTCTGATTGGGGGAAACATGGTCCTCGACCCAATTCTTAAAGGTGAAATAATCTTCAACAGGATGTCCTATCGCTCTGTGATAAGAGCAATACTCCGGGTGATGAACCTCACTTGCTTGTTCAGGGTGCTTGGACTCCGGGAGGGTAAGCATCTGATGTTTCATGACAAGACCTAATATCTTCCTTGTCTTGTCTTGAGGAAAAGAATATGTTCGACTCATCTTCTTTATAAGAGACGGATTCCGGCTGCTCGATTTTCGATCACGTGTCTTCTTGGATCCGCTTCGCTGCTGTTGAACGTTTTTTCCATTCTTCAGTCTGTTTTTGCTTCCACGTCGGGTCTTCTTTGTGACAGGCTGGCGAAGAAGGGCATCGTCATTCTTCATAGCTTGCTGAAGGAGGCGCTGCGTCCTAGCTTTCTCGTAGATGGTCATTTCGCGGCTATGATCATCCCGGACCTTTTGACCCACTTCTCTTATTAGCTTGTCCATCTGTTTTTCAAACGAAGGACTTGGCATTTTCATGGCGGGACCACATTTTGGTTCAGGGTTGGCGTCTTTTAAAAGCGCATCCTTTTCTTCATCGAAATCATGTATAACGTAGCAGCCATGGAATCGCCCCCGTTTCTTGGATTGAACATATCCAAGCCCGATCGTTTCCATTCTCCCATTAGGCAATTTTCGCCGAGTTCCAGGGACGTTCCAGATCCTATTATAGAATTGAGCTTGTTGAGCGGTCTGCTTCAAGGGTACGCCTTGGCGTCTCAAAAGCCTTTTTAATTCTTCTGAGTAGTATCTAGGCAAACGGATGGGCTGAAACCTGTCAAGCGTAGAATCAGCACCATGCCAAATTTCTTTCTCCACTTTGGTTTCCGTGGATCGATGAAAGAGGATCGCCTTTTCATCTTTTCTCCTGGGAGGGACGTAGAACGTCTGCAGTTCTTGCACACTGTAGGTATCAAGTGCGTCGACCTCTTTGTAGTGCTGCCGTGGAACCATGGCGATCTGCAAACTCTGATCATCTCTAATAAAGGCTTGCACTGATGAACGAGCCGAGAATACTGCGTTGACCTCGTCTTCAGAGTTACTGCCAAAGACCAGAATAGAGGTAGACGGTCCCGGTTTGTTGTATCAGGGAGGTCCCGGATAGACTATCTTTTCTTCCTCCTTGGTATCGCTCCCGAAGACCGGAATGGTGGTGATAGCTTTTTGCTTATTCTCCGACCCTGGCACCTTTCCGTGTCTTCAAAGTCTGGCAAGAAGTATTTTGCTTCTTCGTATTTCCGAACTTCATTCACAAAGAATGGGTTTAGCTCTCCTGTCACGGTGTACTCGAGACCATCCTTGAAATACTTCATACACTGATGTTGTGTAGAAGGGATGATATTGTACTCGTGCAACCAAGGTCTGCCGAGCAAAGCGTTGTAGCAAGTCTTGGCGTTAATGACGTGAAACTTGATATCAGTGATGAGCAGCCCAAAGCGTAACGTCAGTATCACAGACCCGAGCGTCTGTGATGACTGGGAGTCGAACCCGGAGATAGTGATTTTGTCCCGAGCGAGGTGTTGAACGCTCATGCAAATCTCCTTCAACACTCTCACATTAAGAAGGTTGACGGAGGATCCATTGTCGACCAGGATTTTTCCTATCTTGATATCATGACAGTATCCGGTGACATACCGGGGATAGTTGTGCTCGCACGTCCCAAGGAGGAGATCTTCATCGCCGAAAGTGATGTCAGCTGTGTGCACTTCTTCCAGCTCATCCTTCATCTTTTCTTCGGCAAGGAAAGCTTGGAACTCCTCGGGCTCTTGTATTGCTTTGATCAGAGAATCTATCACCTCTTTGGATAGCAGAAGGGCATCGAGAATGCTTAGCTGCGAGGGTATCTTCCTCAGGTGTGCCAGAATGTTGTAATTCACCTTCTTTTTCTTGGGCGGGTCCTTGGTAGCCCGCTCTTCAATGACTCGGTCATCGAGGGTGATATCCTCAGGGACCTTTTCTTGCCCCTTATCCTTTTTGTTTGATCCCTTGTTTGCGAGTCTGAGATTCTTTTCAGATAGCGTCGTAGCTGAATGTTCTCGCAGGTTTTCATCTCTTCGGTTTCAGAGATGGATTCCTTGAAGAAAGGGCCGAGGGCTATTTCTTCATCCAAATCGCTCCCGAAGGTGAGAACTTGCGATCCTTTGCTATCAACCATGTGACAGTTACTGGTAGTTCTTTTGCGCTCATCTATCGTGCTCTTCTGCTCTTGACGCGTCTTGCGCTTCACCTGCTTGAAATGCTGCCGGTGGGCAACATATCCTTGCCATCAGTTTTTAAAGGCATTGCATTCTTCGGTAGGATGTGTAATCCTTTAATGGTATAAGCAAAAGTTAGAATGTATGTCTGCTTCATCAAGATGTATATTGCCAGGAGAATTTCCTCTGAATGAAGGCAATTTCATTCCCATTGACAGGGCTCTAGCGAACCTTTTCCTTGTCTTGAACCTGCTTTTGTCTGCGGCAAACGTGCTTCGATCTGGTTGGAGTGCTTTGACATTTTCATTCAGTCGCCGGCGTTTGGATTTTTCGAATATAACCAGTTCGCGTTCTTGATTATCCTTACTCTTCGACGAGCTTCGTTCAGGAATGCATCAATCATCTTGTCTGACGGTTCCAAGGGTTTCGGCTCGGGATCTGCCTCCAATTCCTCTACATCAGGAGCTTCTTCACCGTCTACTGACGAGTGAGAGATCACGTGGCAGCTAGCCACATAATCCTCAGGTTCGTCTGATGAGTCTTCTCCCTCATCTTCGTCGCCATCTCCATCTTCAAGAATGTGGTTGAGGAATTCTTGGAGTGTGACCAGAGTTCGTGCTTTCTGGTTATATTCTTTCACCACATCAATATGTTTTTGCGGGTCTGTGTGCTTGTCATCAAGCTTCACGGGCTTTTTGGCCTTCTTCTTCTTCTTTGAAGATTTTGACGGCTGGGCATGAGCGTTTTGATTATCGCTACTAATTCTTGGCGTTGGACGCGGCTTCAGCATTCCTTCAATGATCTCGGGTTCCAGCAGACTTTTCCATCTAATTGCCGGGAATGTTTGGAGATCCTTCAGCATTCATTTTGTTTTGGCTGAAAGAGCGACCTCCCATGGAGCTTCCTCTATAAAAGAGCATGATGCCCCTTGTGTATCCACCTTTTTAAGAGCGTGCGGCTGGGGCGGGCTTACTTTCCAATTCTCGGACAACGTGTTGCCCTGTTGGTACTGGTCCTCAATCCATCCTTTGAAGACGAAGCAATATTCAATTGGATGGCCTACTACTCAGTGATAAGGGCAATAATTAGGATTGTTGATATCACCGGGCTGTAATGCACGCTTCGGATCCGGCAGATTGATGAGCCTGTTGCGTATCGCCAGTTCGAACAATCTCTTTGTTTTCTCCCGCGGAAACGAGTAAGGACGTCTTAATTTTTCGTTGAGGAATCGATGCCTGTCGCTTTGGCAATCAGCTGGTTTTGGACCAGTCGGCTATTGCTGAGCATTGGCGACGAAGGTCGCTTTCCCTTTCCCCTTTTCATTCCGCGATTCCAACTTTGAAGAAGATGGTCTATGACCCATCTGATCCATTTGGGCCAGCTTGTCAATCAAGGCCTGAAAAGTGGTGGGCTTGAAGAACATCATGAATTGGGAAATGGTCGCCTTAGGATCAAGAGTACCCATGAACATGCCTACCGCAGGCACTTCTTCGATGCGCTGCTTGCATTTTGACCATAGATTCCTCCACCGTATCACGTACTGCACCCATGTTTCGCCTGGCTTCACTTTGGTGTTAATTAATGCGGTGATCGGGGTGCGCTCGCTAGCGCTGGCGAAACGTTGGGTGAACAGCAATTCCATCTCCGTAAAATTTTTGTCGGAGTCGTTTGGAAGCTCTGACTACCATTCGAATGCTGTCTCCACCAAGCTGCCGACGAATTGGCGAAGCAGTAGCTTATCATCCCCTCCAGTGTTGCCGCAGAGAGCCCTAAACTGAGCGACATGTTGATAGGGATTGCCCGTCCCCCTGTACACATGGAATTTAGGAATTGTGTATCCTGGCGGGTACTTTATCTGATCGTACCATGCTGGATATGGTCGCCCGGTTCTGACGACTTGGCTGGTTGCTTCATTCGCTTGATGAGCTCGTATTTGCTGAGTTATATAATCATCGAGTATGGCTTTGGAGATGGTCTCCTCTTTGGCTGCTGACAAAGCCGGCAGAGGATTTGATGTCTCTCCTCTGTCATCTTCAATTATTACTGGAGGATCTTCGGCTGGAGGGTCCGGCTGGATTATCAGGCCCACCATATCTTGGAATAAAAGGGCCATTTGTTTTATGTTGGCCGCTTGTTCCGCAGCCTCTTTGTCCTTCTTCTCAAGCATTCTCCGAAAGAATTCGGCATCCGTTTCCTGCTTATGACGCTGCTCCAAAGATGTCCAGTGAGTACAGCCATGGCTGTCAACATTTCTTGGAGCTTTTGTTGTTGCTCATGAGCCTTAGTCACAGACCGCGTAAGTGGTCGGTGACCCGTAGAAAAACAGCTATCCTCTTTTCCGGAAGCCATATAAACAGTATGCACCACCATGCCTACAGACTTGGGGCGTTTAGATTCAGTGTCCTTGCGATTTGCCAAAAATGCAGGGATCTTCTCCGGCCTCCTTCTTTTGTGGGTGGTCGAAATTAAGGGAGCCGTTGTAGCGGGCACCCAAACAGATGACACCTTCTATGGCTTGACAGGGTGATCTCCTTCTCGCCGAACTTTCATCTTTTTCTGTCGACGGGAGTAGTCTTGGTTAATCACAGAGTTTTGGACCTGTCACCAGACCCTGCGAATTTTGGAGGACAACCGCTGAGTGGGTTGCTCCAGCTTCGCCTTTGTAGCGCTCTCCATAGGTGGAGGGGATCTTTTCAGCACGGCAGTCGGAGAGTTCTTACGCACCTTCCTGAGTGGTTCAAAACTGTTCCCAGTTGGAACAGCAGAATCAATTTTCATCATTGGAGCTGGCGGAGTCAGTCCAGAAGGAGAGCTGCCCCCAGCCTTTCTTACTCGGCGCCAGTGGCGACGTCGAGCATGGTGAGCGGCTGGGACCACCTCCATTGTTGGATCAGGTTTTCCATGCCCCCTGTTTTGATGAGAGCCTGTCATTGGCGTCAGCCTGTCAAAGACAGACGTCGGCTGAGAGGGAATGGTCAACCTGTCGAAGGCCGACCTTCGAGTAAGGAGAGCAGCCTGGACGAGCTCAACTGTAGCAGGAGTTAGAGTGTCCTTCTTTGGTATTGCGAGCCTCTTTACGGGCCCACGTATGCTTTGACCCAGCCTGTTGAAGACTGAGGCATTGGAGCTGGACAACCCGCTAAGAGGGGCCGTGGTGGTTGCAAGCCGATAAAAGACCGACTTCTTCGCAGCTTCCTGCGACGACAAAGGGGCGTTAAAGCTTATTGGTGGGAGCATGGTCCTAAAGAATAGCTCTGTGGTGGCTTGTGTTACCTGGTCCATCGGCATCGTAAAAAGGGAAGTCGCTTGAGGCCCGTAGGTCACTCCTCCGATGAGGACGGAATGGGAGTTGTTGCAATTAGTGCAGTTTGAAACCATTGATCTTCTGTTTTTCTACCCGGAACAGGATACCAAATCTTAGTACTTCACATCCAAAGGCAACCATGTCAAACCGCGACTTGTTCGCGAAATACGACACACGAAGTGTGGAGTGGAAAGAGGAAGAGGTCCTACCGGGCGTGCCAGAATCTGTTTACTACCGAAAGACGCGACCGGGACATTGGGACGTCTGGCCTGAATTTTGGGGGCAGATGCTATTTGGTTTTATCCGTCCACCTCTCCGAAGATGCCAAGTTGATTTATGACACCGTGTATCAGAGGTTTAGACGGATGCGACCGATGTAGCAGACTTCGTCAGATTCCCCCTCATTTGAGGGGGTTTTGATTATGGGGACGCTCTTCCTGCAGGCGCAAGCCCCTGCAGTTAATTACACTACCGTATCACGGTAACAACTTTGTCCTTCTCCAGATGATCGCTTCGTATCGTGTATGTTTGTTTTACTTTTGGTTGCCCGTGGATTGTATACGGAGACTAATTTATGTTGTCGCCCGTAGGGCGTGGATTAGTCCAAATCCGTATCTTCTTAGATTTGGGTTTAGGGGTTGGGTTTAAGGATACATTAGCCTCATTTGAGACTAAGATCAACTTAAACGTTTGTTAAGGATACGTTAGTCTCATTTTAGACTAAGATCAACTTAACCGTTTGTTAAGGATACATTAGTCTAATTTTAAACTAAGATCTACTTAACAGGATCATTTAGATCCAACAAAAGAGCATTTGGGCTCTATTGTTTTAGTTTAGGGACTTTGCGGTCCAGTTTAAAAACATCGTAGTCTGTAAAGTTTAAGGACATCATAATCCATGAGTTTAAGGACCCCACAGTCCGTAGCAGTTTAGAGACGACATAGTCTGTAAAGTTTAAGAACATCATAGTCCACGAGTTTAAGAACCCCACAGTCTGTGGTAGTTTAGAGATATCATAGTCTGTAAAGTTTAAGGACATCATAGTCCATGAGTGTTGGGGTAAAAATTTACACCCCGGTTGACCAAGTCAAAATCAAAGTCAACCCCAAGCTAGGTGGGCCCAAGCCCAGGTCAAGTGCGCCAATGCCCGGAGCTAGCCCGAACATGAAGCGGCCGGCCTCCCCCCATGCCAAAATTTTGTTGTATTTCTTTTACTTTATTTTATGAATAAATGTAAGAAAAATGGGCATAAAACCAAATTCTTGTAAAGCCCATGGCTTATATGCAAAAAGAAATGGCACATGAGCCATGGGATAGGCAAAATGCCATTTTGTGAAGCCCAAGGAGCTATGTGTAAAGTGTATAGCCTTTAAAGGCAAGGATAATGAAAATATCCCAACAACTTTTTCTCTCTCCAAAAAGGAATCCAGATCTGAGATTTTTCTCCTCCCTCAAGGTTCTAAAACCTTCTTCTTTCTCTTGAATTAAATCAAGAGCTTTACTCTTCCTTTTAAAAAACAAAATAGTTTTTCACCGCAAAACCCACAAAGGGGAACTCAGATCTTTCATTAGATCTCAGAAAGGAGAGATTTTTAAAATCTCATACTTCTTGATCTTCAAGATCCGGCCAACAGAGGAAGAAGAAGGAGACCCATCTCTAAAAACCCCATTTTGGGGAAGATCCAGGGCTTAAGGGGAGAAGCCCCCTTCATCAGCTTCAAAATATCCTAGGAGTTTAACTCCTCACACACACACACACACACACACAAAAAAATAATAATAATAATAATAATAAGTGCTCCTTTCTGGGAGTACAACTCCCATTGCAGGGACCAAGTCCCTTTTACCGCCCGAACGCCCTCGTGCTGACACGTGGGGCGCTAGCGCTCAAAGCACAAGCGCCCAAAGCGATAGCGTCCGAGCGCCCACGTGCTGACACGTGGGGCGCTAGCGCTCAAATCGCTCAAATCGCTAGTGCTCAAAGCGCTAGCGCCCGAGCGCCCACGTGCTGACACGTGGGGCACTAGCGCTTAAAGCGCTAGCGCTCTTGCGCTCAGAGCGCTAGCGCCTGAGTGCCCACGTGCCTGGCACGTGAGGCGCTAGCGCTCAAAGCGCTAGCACTCTTGCGCTCAGAGCGCTAGTGCCCAAAGCGCTAGCGCCTGAGCGCCCACGTGCCTGGCATGTGGGGCGCTAGCGCTCAAAGCGCCACGCATCCTTTGGATGCCCTTTCCCTTTTTTTATTTTATATATATGTGTATACACACACACACATACTCTACAACACTATCCCTCTCCAAAAAATTTGGGCCGGGGCGCTGCCCCGCATCCCGCAAAGAGGTTGCTAGCCCCCTTGACCCTCAACTCGCTATCCGGGTAGCGAGACCCTCGTTAAAACTCTGCGGGGCCCCCGATATATCCAAACCCCCCTTTTAAAACACAACACACCATACTACATATTGAGTTCGCATGACCAGTTTAACCCGTCAATCGGAGGTTCTCTCGCTCCAAATGCAGGGGGTAATTAACGACAGCTTAGTCCGTGGCTGCCGGAGATTCGGATCCCCACAATCAATAAACCCCAGCCTACCCTAGGCAGGGGGAGTCTGTAATGCGCCTGACAAGCGCGCGCATATTCCCATCTCAATGGGATAACGAAAAACACCCTATACATTCTGGCACGCCCGGTGGGACCAATCTCTCCTCCCATATCTCGGGTCAAGTGTTCATGCAAACTCATTTAACATACATGTCTATATTTATACTAAAATAATGCTCTTTCATGCAGGCTTTCAAGCAATCAACTTTCAACGACAATGTCTCCCAAGATGAATTCAGCTTCCGACACGGCCCCGATCCCGTACGTGGTCAAGGTCAATGCTCGTGTGGTTTTCCCCGCAAGCCTCAGTCGACAGTGGGAGGAACTGCCCCGCCAGTTTGGCTCTGTCATCATCTACCCTGCCGGAAGCGTTCATCTGGCAGAGATCCCGGCAAAACAGGTGGCCAAGCCAGTCTCAAGGGGCAAGAGGCCGAATGTTGTGATCGCTAAGGCACCACAACTGAAACTTAAGACGGTGCCTGAACGACTCTCTGACGCTCCAGCTGGGGGCAAGACTTCAAGTACAAAGGGCAATATCAAATGTTATGGACGATCTCAGGCGGTGACTCCAAAAAATGCACAATCATGCGTATCTCCAAAGCCCTGCGTCGCCCGGTCTACGGCGGCTTCCCGAAGAGCCATAACCAGCCAAGTGCTAAAAACAGAAAGGCTGAGACGGAAGCGGCTTAGGTATCGAGCCAACAAGAGGGCCAGGACTCCGGCCAGGTGGAATCTTGTGAGATTCCAAGAGCAAAGTCATCCTGCGACGACGGCTGAGTCGGCCATAAAAATCAGCAATTCCTTCGAACCTCTAAAGTGGGTTCAGAAAAATGCCATGACCGCCAGGATCAAGAAGACATCAGTCCGAACAATGCCACGAAGGGATGTGTCCCAGCCTCAACAGAAAAAGTATGACACTGTCTCTTCAAGAGTCTATCAGGCGCTCTGTGCCGCACGAAAGCAGCAGGGAAAATCCAGAAAAGAAGCGCTAGCACCATTCAAGAACCTGGTCAGGCCAGCCGCCTTCAATCGACTGCCCGCTACCGAAACAGAGGGGGTCAAGACAGCAATCTGTGAAATCAGCCGCCGATAATAAAAAGACGGCTGGATATATTATCCATACGGTCGATATGGCGGGTGGGCACTCCAGCGACAACCTTCGCAGCAAAAGCAAGGATGGGGCCACCACATCCCAAGTCCAATCTGGCTTGAATGTGGTTACCGCTTCCCAAGAACAGCCGCCTACGCTGGATGATGAAAACCCTCTTGATGAGGACGATAGGCAGAAGGACCCTTCAGTCCAGGCAAAGTCAAGCTCGGACAGCGAGGAAGAGCCGACTTTCCGCCCCAGGACCGCGAAGCAAGAGCTGCTTCAAGAGCTTCGGAAACAGCTCAAGAGCAAAGATAAAGAGATGGCCTAGCTGTATTCGAAAATTGACGACCTAACGAACGTGGTGATGCAGCTTACGGCTCAAATTGCTCGAGCGCCTCCCAATCAAGTACAAGTCGCTACTCATGAGCCGGATGATGACAATCCGAAGCGGCTGATGCCTGTCCCTTTGGGTCCAAGATTCGTCGAGCCGCACGAAAGCCGGCTACATTCCGCTTCTGGGGACGCCTTGGCCCCAGATAACACTATCCCGCTAACACAAGATCGGATAATGGATTTGGTCACCAGCAAGGTTAAAACATTGGTGGCCAAAGCCGAAGCTCAGAAAGAAATTGGCAGTAGTGGGCGGCCATACCCCGCACAGTACGATCTGATCGAGTTCCCGAGCGGCTACGTCATTCCTAAGTTCGGAAGATTCGACGGGACAGGAAATGCAAATCAGCACGTCGCCTACTTTAAAGCGTCATGCGGAAATACAGGGGGCAATGATGCTCTCCTTCTTAGTCGGTTTGTCAACAGCCTGACCGATGTCGCTTTTGAGTGGTACGAAAGCATACCAGATGGGTCCGTCATTACCTTTGCCCAAATGGAGTCTCTATTTCGGCAAAAGTTCATGAGTGTCAGTGATAAAATCTCCATTGCTGACCTTGTGAGGACCAAGCCGGGGAAGAATGAAAGCAACACCAACTTTATTGTCTGATGGCGTAATCTCACAGTCAAGTGCGAACCGCCGCTGGAGTAGGACCAGTCCGTCGGCCTTCTCATTGGGAACCTCAGCAATTGGATGGTCCCATTCTTATGTACAGCAGGTCTCAAGATGTTTCAAGAGCTAAATAAGAAAGTCCAAATGCTGGAACACTCGAAGCAAGAGTCTACCCCGGACTCTCAGAGAGACAAGACTTGGAAAAGCAAGCGGGACGACAACTGTAGAAGCGGGAGTTCCAGCAGTACCAATGTCTTCAATGCGTCCGACAATAAAGAAAAGCGTAGGACGGGCGAATCCAAAACCAACCGGTCTCGAAAGCCAGTGTTGGGAGGAGAAGGGTCTTCCCTAGAGGAGAAAAAGAACAAGGTTTACTCTTTCAGAAGGGACAAGGTCCGCAAGATATTTAAAGATACCTTGAATAATGGTCTACAATTGCCGGAGTCGAAAAGACCTTAAGAAGCAAAAATGACCGACAATCCCCTGTATTGCCCGTACCACTGAGTAGTGAGCCATGCGATCGAGGATTGCTATATCTTTAAGGACTGGGTCGAGAAGCAGTACAAGGCTGGAGAGATCGAGCTGTCCAAAAACGTGTTGGTGAACAATCAAGTTGCAACCACCAACTTTATACAGACAGAAGTTGAAGCCTTCTGGGAGCAGACAGCTGAACCCACTGCCCTGACAAACAAAACCGATTCACCACAGCCTCCGTAGAGTACGCATATATCTAATAAGACGAAGAAGATGATAAAGCTACTTCAGAAAGAGCCCAGAACGGAATGGGAAGGGCAGAAGAAGCCCACCATACCAGCTGCCTATTCGGCTCTATCTGGATCAAAATCCAAGAAGCTCAAGAAGAAGAAAAGTGTAGCTCGGCGTGAAAAAGAGTCTGCAGGGAGATCGACCATTCAAAAATATATCGATTCCCTCGAAAACTATGAACAGAAGGAAAGAATTCTAATTCAATTGAAGGAGTTCCTCCTATAGAAGCGACTGAAATTCTGGAGGAGTTAGAAGAAGACTCCAATGAAGAGATCCCTATAGTGACCTGCTACGTCATCCTTCTGGGCAGCGACTCCGATGAGGAGCTCTGTTTTCCTGAAGAGGACGAGGACCTTGCCACAAAGGCCAACCAAGTCCAGCTCAGAAGTGGCAGGGCTATACCGCCAAATCAGGGAAATGCCCCAAAAGGAAAGGAAAAAACAGGTGGCTAATGAGGAAGATGGCAGAGAACCGGCTAATAAAAACTCAAGTCCTTTCTCAGTGGACTACAATATCTTGGCTCATCTCCGAAAGCTTCCGTCTCTCCTTAGCATCTACGATGCCTTGGTTCTATCTAAAGAGCTCAGAGATGTTCTCATTCATGCTCTACAAAACCCTGAGCGGTATCAGGCTCGCTTTGCGGAAATTAATATGAAAGAAGCCCAGTACGCTTTGCATGCCGCCGCAGTCACGTTTAAGGATGAAGACTTGCTACTGGGAACAGCTAAGCGTAATCGGCCGCTTTACGTGACCGGGTACAGCGACGAAGATCAGATTAATCACATATTGATTGATCCAGGGTCCTCAGTGAACATCATGAACTTGCGGACTCAGAAGAGTTTGTCAATGGATGTCCGACACCTGTCAAGGGAAAGGATTGTTATTCAAGGCTTCAATCAAAACTGCCAGCAAGTTCTGGGGTCTATAGCTTTGCCAATCAAATTCGGGGATCTGCAAACTGAAGCTAAGATATACGTGATCGACGCTAACACGTCTTATAAAATTCTCTTGGGACGGCCGTGGCTCCACGATTACGGCATCGTTCCATCAACTCTCCATCAATGCATGAAGTATACTAGAAATGGTGAAGAAAGACGCATTGACGGAGACATCCAGCCGTTCGGTGTGCATGAAGTCCGATATGAAGATTCTCAGAACTTTGTGAACCTCCAAAGCGCTGAGCCACAGCTGACCAAAGACAGAACGGCCCCAAAACTCAAAAGAAAGTCTGAGCCAGCTTTCACTTTCAAAAGAAGAAACCCCGAAGTGCGCCCGCGTTTCGGTAGCGACACTAATGAATCCGATGCTGGAAGTCCGTCCTTTCGTAAAACTAGCCCTCATTTCGGTAGCGATACGGACGAATCTGATACTGAAGGCCTATCCGACAGCAAAATCTGCCCTCGTTTAGGCAGTGACACTGAACAATCAGAAGAAGAGAATCCGTCTTGCAACAGCTGTGCAAATCGGGCTATCGTGCGAACAACGAAGCTACGAGAGACCTTCGAAGTTACAGAAGGGTCCCTAACCGTCACAAGGGTGCCGGAGCAGATGTGCAAAGAGCTCGATGCATTGTCAGTCTCCACCGTGGACCAGCTGAAAACTTTCTACATTCCCGGAAGGAAGAATGGACAGAAGGGCATCCTGTTTTATGGGTCAAATCCTGTTGTGCACCCGGACGATTTGTCTGTCGCATGCCTTCCCTATGAAAGAGGCATAAGGACCGTCCTCAATCCCAGATACTATGCGCCCAAGATGAGAGAATATTTCAAAAAGTGCAGATGCCGGTTATATCAGACGGAGTCCGAAGCAATGTTTTATGAAGGGCTATGGCATCCGCCCCAGGTCCGAGCACTCATCGATGGACGAATTCTAGATAGACGGGGCATAGGCTTCATTCAACCTGATTCCAAAGCTTGCTACATGATCCATGTTGGTGAAGCCAGCAAAAGATCAAATGATGATGACGAGATAGCCGAGCCAGAAGAAGCTCCTCAGGAGCTCGAAGATGGCGGACAAGCAACCTTCGACGAACTAGACGAGATTGACTTAGGAACGCCCGATAATCCAAGGCCGACCTACATCAGCTCACTCTTATCAGAGGAAATGAAAGCGCAGATAATCGTCCTGCTGCACGAGTTCGTCGATTGCTTCACATTGACGTATAAAGAAATGCCTGGACTTTCCCCTGAAGTGGTCGTGCATAAACTGGCTATATCTCCTGATCCTAAGCCAGTCAAACAAGCTCCTCGAAGAATGCGAAGGGAACTAGAAGAAAAGGTCATCGAGGAAACCAAGAAGCTCATCGATGCCGGCTTCATCAGGGAAGAGAAATATGCGGACAGGATCGCATGCATAGTCCCAGTGAAGAAGAAAAATGGGCAGATTCGAGTTTGTGTCGATTTCAGGGACCTCAACAAGGCATGTCCTAAAGACGGCTTCCCGCTACCAATCATGGAAATGATGGTCGATGACACCTCAAATTACGAGTTGTTCACCTTTATGGATGGCTCATCTGGGTATAATCAGATCAAGATGTCGTCTGAGGATGAGAAGCACACAGCATTTTGAACCCCGATCGGAATATACTGCTACAAAGTGATGCCGTTCGGACTGAAGAACGCAGGTGCTACATATCAAAGGGCAATGACCAATATCTTTGATGACCTAATTCATAAAGTCGTCGAATGTTATGTTGATGATCTAGTCGTCAAGACTAAAGCCAAGGCCGATCACATCCAAGATCTTAGGACCGTTCTCACCAGACTGAGGGAGTACGATCTGAAAATGAATCCTCTGAAGTGCGCTTTTGGCGTGTCATCGGGAAAATTCCTGGGCTTCATAGTCCAACATCGAGGGATTGAAGTTGACCCATCCAAGATAAAGGCCATCATAGAGATGCCCCCTCCGAAGAGTCTGACGCAGCTAAGATATTTTCAAGGCAAGCTTGCTTATATACGGAGGTTTATCTCAAATTTATCGGGGAGATGTAGGCCCTTCTCAAAGCTCATGAAGAAAGGAGCTCCTTTTGTCTGGGATGCCGAATGTCAAGAAGCGTTCGAAAGTATCAAACGGTACTTGTTGCACCCTCCAGTGCTGGCCGCTCCCGTTTCAAATAAACCGCTGATTCTCTACACTGCCGCGCTAGATGAGTCACTCGGTGCGCTCCTTGCCCAGAATAACGACGAAGGAAAAGAAAATGCCCTCTACTACCTCAGTCGAACTCTAGTCGGGGCGAAACACAACTATTCCCCAATCAAAAAGCAATGCCTGGCTCTGATATTTGCTGTGAAGAAGCTGAGGCACATCTGCTCACTCATCGGGTTATGCTGATCTCCAAGGTCGACCCGCTCAAACATTTGATGACCAAAGCAAGCCTAGCCGGCAGAATGGCAAGATGGGCTGTCATGCTACTTGAATTTGACATAGTTTATACTCCTCAGAAAGCAGTAAAAGGGTAACCTCTTGCGGACTTTCTCGCTGCTCATCCCATACCAGAAGGGTCACTGCTCAATTGCGAGTTACCCGACGAACAAGTGCTGCACCTCGAGAATGACGAGCCATGTTGGGAGCTCTACTTCGATGGGGCCTCATCGATAAGGACCTCCAGTAAATCAAGCATCCCGGAGATAAAAGTAGGGATAGGATTGGTGTTCATCACGCCATCGATGGGAACCCTACGGCGTTCTTTTGATCTCATCGAGCCTCGCACAAACAACGAGGCTGAGTATGAAGCTCTGATAGCTGGTCTGAAGCTCGCCATAGAAATGGAAATCCTTCGGCTACGGGTTTACGGTGACTCCCAGCTTGTCATCAACCAAGTAAGCGGCGACTATAAGATATACAAACCCGAGTTAGCCCGGTACAGAGGCCGAGTGGTAGAACTCATGAAACGGCTCACTCACATTGAACTAATGAGAGTCCCTAGAGCGTTGAATGGAAAGGCTGACATACTCGCTCGCTTAGCCAAGGAGCTGGCCGATCCTGACATGGACGAAATTCTAATCACAATTAGGAGCCAGCAAATTCTACCCCTAGTCTCTCAACGAGAAGAGGAAAGCGCGGAACAGAAGGGCAGTTCTGCCGAAGAAGCTTCGATCATCCAAGACGAGCCCGATTGGAGAGAACCCTTCATAGAGTACCTCCGATACGACAAGCTGCCCGAAGGAAAATCTGCAAGGATTCGGCTGAAGAAGAGAGCTCTCCGATACGTGTTTGTAAACGACACGCTATACCGCAGGTCATATGACCAACTTTGGCTCAGGTGTCTGTCATTGGCTGAAGCCCAAAAGGTCATGAAAGAAGTTCACTCGGGCGTTTGTGGTGCTCACCAATCTGGCTCCAAGATGCGACTTCAAAATAAACGGCTGTAGGGTGTTTTTCGTCACCCCATTGAGATGGGAATACACGCACACTTGTCAGGCGTACTACAGATTCCCCCTGCCTAGGGTAGGCCGGGGTTTAATGATTATGGGGATCCGAATCTCCGGCAGCCGCGGACTAAGCTGCCATTAATTACCCCCCGCCTTTGGGGCGTGGGAACCTCCGATTAACCGGTTAAACTGGTCATGTGAACTCAATGTGCAGTGTACGTGTGTTTTGTTTATTAGGAGGGGGGTTTTAAATATATCGGGAGCCATGCAGAGTTTTTACGGGGGTCCCGCTACCCGGATAGCGGGCTGGGGGTCAAGAGGGCTAGCAGCCCCCTTGCGAGGTGCGGGGTGCGGGGCAGCGCCCCGTTAGAAATTTTTTCCTAACAGGGACAGTGTCGCGGAGTATGTGTGTATGTGCATATGTATACATATGTATAGATATACATGTATATATATAAAAAGGGGAAAAGACATCCAAAGAATGCGTGGGGCAGCACCTTGGGCGTTGTGCGCCTAGGTGCAACGCGCTCAGGCGCTAGAGTGCCACGTGTCGGCACGTGGGCGCTCTGGGCTTGAGCGTTGGGCGCTTGAGCGCAAGCGCGCCACGTGTCGGCACGGGGGCGACTTGCGTTCGAGCGCTTGCGCTGGAGCGCAAGCGCGCCACGTGGGCGCTTTGCGCTCGAGCGCTGAGCGCTGGAGCGCTGGAGCGCCACGTGTCGGCACGCGGGCGCTCTGCGCTTGAGCGCCGGCGAGAAAAAGAGGCTTTTAGCCTAAGAAAATTTCTCGGAAGAGAAATCAGAGAGGAGTTGGACTCCTGAGTGTGTTTTTTTTTGGGTTTAGTGAACGATGTTCTTCTTCTTCCTCCTCTGTTAGCTGGATCTTGAAGATCAAGAGATATGGGATTTCTAAAAATCTCTTATTTTTGAGATCTAATGGAAGATCTGAGTTCCCCTTTATGAGGTTTGTGGTGAAAAACTAATTTGTTTTATAAAAAGAAGAGTAAAACTCTTGATTTAAGTCAAGAGAAAAAGGAAGGTTTTGGAACCTTGAAGAAGGAGAAAAGATCTCAGATCTGAAAAATTTTGAGTGAGAGAGAAAAGTTGTGAGATATTTTCATTATCTTTGCCTTTATAGGCTATACACTTTACACATAGCCCCTTGGGCTTCACAAAATGGCATTTTTGCCTATCCCATGGCTCATGTGCCATTTCTTTTTGCACATAAGCCATGGGCTTTACAAAAATTTGGCTTTATACATATCTTTCTTACATTTATCCATAAAATAAAATAAAAGAAATGCAACAAAATTATTTATTACAAAAAATTTTATCTTGACATGGGGGGAGGCCGGCCGCTTCATGTTCGGGCTCGACCCGGGCATGGGCTCACTGGATCTGGGCTTGGGCCCACTTGGCTTGGGGTTGACTTTGACTTTGACTTGGTCAACCGGGGTATAAATTTTTACCCCAATAAATTGCCCCCCATCAATAAATGCACACCACATATGTGGGTCGTCTGCATGAAATGGATGGATCTTCTTTTACTTGGAGGCGACCTGATTTGGTTCCCGCTTTTTGGGAAGCTGGCACTGCCCTTTTTACGACATGGACGGTCGTTGCTTGACATGTATCCGAGACGGAGTGTCCATGATAGAAGTTTCCCTGGCCCGGAGTAATCTGGTTCCCACTTTGTAGGAATCCTGCGCTGCCCTTTTTACGACATGGACGGTCAATGCTGCCCTTTTTGCGACGTGGACGGTCGGTACTGCCCTTTTTGCCACTTGGACAGTCGGTGCTGCCCTTTTAGCGACGTGGACGGTCGGTGCTGCCATTTTAGCTACGTGGACGGTCGATTCTGCCCTTTTGCGACGTGGACGGTCGGTGCTGCCCTTTTAGCGACGTGGACGGTCGGTGCTGCCCTTTTTGCGACTTGGACGGTCGGTGCTGCCCTTTTAGCGACGTGGACGGTCGGTTCTGCCCTTTTTGCGACTTGGACGGTCGGTGCTGCCCTTTTAGCGACGTGGACGGTCGGTTCTGCCCTTTTTGCAACTTGGACGGTCGGTGCTGCCCTTTTAGCGACGTGGACGGTCGGTGCTGCCCTTTTAGTGACGTGGACAGTCGGTTCTGCCTTTTTTGCGACTTGTACGGTCGGTGCTGCCCTTTTAGCGACGTGGACGGTCGGTGCTGCCATTTTAGCGACATGGACGGTCGATTCTGCCCTTTTTGTGACTTGGACGGTCGATACTGCCCTTTTAGCGACGTGGACGGTCGGTGCTACCCTTTTAGCGGCGTGGATGATCGGTGCTGCCCTTTTAGCGACGTGGACGGTCGGTTCTGCCCTTTTTGCGACTTGGACGGTCGGTGCTGCCCTTTTATCGACGTAGACGGTCGGTTCTGCCCTTTTTGCGACTTGGACGGTCGGTGCTTCCCTTTTAGCGACGTGGACGGTCGGTGCTGCCCTTTTAGCGACGTGGACGGTCGGTTCTGCCCTTTTTGCGACTTGGACGGTCGGTGCTGCCCTTTTAGCGACGTGGACGGTCGGTTCTGCCCTTTTTGCGACTTGGACGGTCGGTGCTGCCCTTTTTGTGACTTGGACGGTCGGTGCTGCCCTTTTAGTGACGTGGACGGTCGGTTCTGCCCTTTTTGCGACTTGGACGGTCGGTTCTGCCCTTTTAGCGACGTGGACGGTCGGTTCTGCTCTTTTTGCGACTTGGACGATCGGTGCTGGATTTGACTTGCTTCGCTTCTTGTGGCGTCAGGGATGAAGTTGACTTGTTTCTGAGGTGAAATTTGATTCTGCCAGGGAGGTCATTGGTTGTTTTGCTGACTTGATGTGATTTTGGTTGACATCAACATCGCTACGCTGGAATATGGTACCAGGAGCGAATCATCATTTGTCATGACAGGATTTGGGGATTTTGGTTTTGGTTTGGCATCAGCATCGCTGCACTGGAATATGGTACCAGGAGCGAATCATCATCTGCCATGAGGAGATTTCCCTCGTTCCCAGTTTAACGACTTAGGGGTCATCTGTTCCCAGTTTAACGACTTAGGGGTCATCTGTTCCCAGTTTAACGACGTAGGGGTCTATTGGATTGGAGTTTGGGATTTTGGGGTTAGGGTAGGCATCAGTGTTGCTAACACTGAAGCACACGTGCCAGGAGCAATTCATCATTTGCCTATTCCTGTTAGGGGAGCGATGGCTTAGGAGACAGGTTTAGGTCCCTATCACCTAAGGCTTTTCAATTTTATGGGTCATGAGGGTCCCATAAAAGCACTTTCTCCCTACGAGTCGTAAGGATCCCGCAGGTGTATTTTCTCCTTAGGAGTCGTGAGGATTCCTAAGTGTGTTTTTCCTTTATGAGTCATAAGGATCCCACAAAGGTTTGTTCTCCTCATATATCGTGAGGACACATGAGTGGGTCTTATCAATGGAGCATCATTCCCAAGGCGGAGACCAGCCGCGTAACTGGTGATTACGGTGGGGCATGGGTATGATGAGAATTATTTGAGCCCGTGGATGGTATACGATGGTCAACTTGGGGACCCACCGTAGGGCCGGAGAATTTTGAGAAATTGGATTTTGGTTGGCGTCTGCATCGCTACACTGGAATATGGTATCAGGAGCGACTCATCATTCTCCGTTTGGGGACTTGGAATTTGGACCTTGTTTGCCATCAGTATTGCTGCACTGGAATAATGCCAGGAGCAACTCATCATTTGCCTTGAGAGGACTTGGGATTTGGGTTTTTGGTCGGCATCAGCACCGCAAACACTGAAGCGAAATGCCAGGAGCGACTCATCATTTGCCATTGCCCGTTGAGGAACGATGGCTTAGGAGACAGGTTTAGGTCCCTATCACCTAAGGCTTTTCAATTTTATGGGCCGTGAGGGTCCCATAAAAGCATTTTCTCCCTACGAGTCGTAAGGATCCCGCAGGTGTATTTTCTCCTTAGGAATCGTGAGGATTCCTAAGTGTGTTGCTCCTTTGTGAGTCGTAAGGATCTCACGCAGGGGTTTCTCCTCACAAGGTCGAGAGGACTTTGCGAGTGTATTTCATCTCTTTTCACGAGTTTGCACCCTTTCGGGTTTTCACAGACTCGCCGGTAGTCCTGCTGTTTTTACTCACGGAGCCCTTTCGGGTTTTCATCCGTGCCCGTTTTGCTTGTGGACATACCATTTATTTTTTTATTTCTTTTATTTTATTTTATTTTTTTTTTCTCTTTTTTTTTGCCGCTGGTGGGACTTTAAAAGTAGTCTCACCGGCAGGATTTTGGGAGAGATAGGGGTCATTTACGCCCGTGGATTGTATACGGTTTTACAGGATGTATGATCCTGACCGTAGGGCTGATGTGCTCAATTCGCCTGCGACTTGGAGCATTCACGTGTAGTATTTCTTGAGATATCGGCCATTGATGGGTGGCATGGGCCTTTCTCCCTCGGCACTTATTAGTTGGTAGGATCCTCCGTCGAACACTTTCTCGATGAGTATGGTCCTTCCCAGTTTGGCTCGAATTTTCCCTTGGCATGTCGATTGGGGATGATCGGTCTTTTGAGGACCAACACCAATTCACCTTTCTTGAAAGCGCGGAGACGGGTTACCTTGTCATAGGCCCGTGACATTTGGGCTCGGTATAGCTCCAGACTTTGCTGCACCGCAAGCCTCTTTTCTTCGAGGGCATCGAATTCTTCAAGTCGAAGGAGCACGTTTTCCTCCTCCGTCAACTCATGCTGAACGGCCATTCTTAAGCTTGGAACTTCGACTTCGAGGGGGAGGACCGCCTCCACTCCAAAGAGCAATGAGTATGGAGTGGACTGTGTTGGAGTGCGGTGCGTGGTACGATATGCCCACAACGCCTCGTGAAGTTTGAGATTCCAGTCTTTCTTGTTGGCTGAAGCATTTTTCCTCAGGAGCTTGCATAGAGTCTTATTGAAGGCTTCGGCTAGCCCATTGGTTCTTGGATTATAGATGGAGGAATATCTCCAGTCTATCTTGTGCTGAGTAGCGAACCTTGAGACATTGAAGCTCTTGAAAGAAGGCCCATTGTCGGAAATGATTCTTCTTGGTGTACCGAAGAGGTATAGAATATTATGCTGGAAGAATGTCAGAATATCTTTTGTTTTGACTTCTTTTAGCGGGACAGCTTCAGCCCATCTGGAGAAGTAGTCTGTCGCAGCCAATATGAACCGGTGGCCTTTGGATGACGGAGGATCAATTGGGCCAACAATGTCGGTGCCCCAGACTTCGAAGGGCCACGACGCCACCGTAGGATGCAACGGATTGGGATGCTTGTGAATGAAATCACCATGGATTTGGCAGATCTGACATTTCTTTGCATGCTCTCCGCAATCCCGTATCATGGTGGGCCAGTAATACCCAAGCCGTTTGATTTGAAGTCGCATCTTGGGGCCAAATTGGTGAGCACCGCAAACGCCCGAGTGAACATCTTTCATGACCTTTTGGGCTTCGGCCAGTGACAGACACCTGAGCCAGAGTTGGTCATATGACCTGCGGTATAACGTGTTATTTACAAACACGTATCGAAGAGCTCTTTTCTTCAGCTGAATCCTCGCAGATTTTTCTTCGGGCAGCTTGTCGTATCGGAGGTACTCTATGAAGGGTTCTCTCCAATCGGGCTCGTCTTGGATAATCGAAGCTTCTTCGGCAGGACTGCTCTCCTGTTCCGCGCTTTCCTCTTCTCGCAGAGAGACTGGGGGTAGAATTTGTCGGCTCTTGACTGTGATCAGAATTTCGTCCATGTCAGGATTAGCCAGCTCCTTGGCTAGGAGAGCGAGTATGTCGGCTTTTCCGTTCAATGCTCTAGGGACTCTTGTTAGTTCAATGTGAGTGAACCGTTTCATGAGTTCCACCACCCGGCTTCTGTACCGAGCTAACTCGGGTTTGTATATCTTATAGTTGCCGCTTACTTGGTTGACGACAAGCTGGGAGTCACCGTAAACCCGTAGCCGAAGGATTTCCATTTCTATGGCGAGCTCCAAACCAGCTATCAGAGTTTCATACTCGGTCTCATTGTTTATGCGAGGCTCGGTGAGAGCAAAAGAGGGCCGTAGGGTTCCCATTGATAGCGTGATGAACACCAATCCTATCCCTGCCTTTATCTCCGGGACGCTTGATTTACTGGAGGTCCTTCTTGATGAGGCTCCATCGAAGTAGAGCTCCCAACATGGCTCATCTCCCTCGAGGTGCAGCACTTGTTCGTTGGGTAACTCACAATTTAGCGGCGACCCTACTGGTATAGGATGAGCGGCGAGGAAGTCTGCAAGAGCTTGCCCTTTCACTGCTTTCTGAGGAGTATAAACTATGTCAAACTCAAGTAGCATGACAGCCCATCTTGCCATTCTGCCAGCTAGGCTTGCTTTGGTCATCAAGTGTTTGAGCGGGTCGACCTTGGAGATCAGCATAACCCGATGAGCGAGCAAATAGATCCTCAGCTTCTTCACAGCAAATATTAGAGCCAGGCATTGCTTTTCGATTGGGGAGTAGTTGTGTTCCGCCCCGACTAGAGTTCGACTGAGGTAGTAGAGGGCATTTTCTTTTCCCTCCTCGTTATTCTGGGCAAGGAGCGCACCGAGTGACTCATCCAGCACGGCAGTGTAGAGAAGCAGCGGTTTATTTGGAATGGGAGCGGCCAGCACTGGAGGGTGCAACAAGTATTGTTTGATGCTTTCAAACGCTGCTTGACATTCGGCATCCCAGATAAAAGGAGCTCCTTTCTTCATGAGCTTTGAGAAGGGCCTACATCTCCCCGATAAATTTGAGATAAACCTCCGTATATAAGCAAGCTTGCCTTGAAAAGATCTTAGCTGCGTCAGACTCTTCGGAGGGGGCATCTCCATGATGGCCTTTATCTTTGATGGGTCAACTTCGATCCCTCGATGTCGGACTATGAAGCCCAGGAATTTTCCCGATGACACGCCAAAAGCGCATTTCAGAGGATTCATCTTCAGGTCAAATTCCCTCAGTCTGGTGAGAACGGTCCTAAGATCCTGGATATGATCGGCCTTGGTTTTAGTCTTAACGACCAGATCATCAACATAACATTCAACGACTTTATGAATTAGGCCATCGAAGATATTGGTCATTGCCCTTTGATATGTAGCACCTGCGTTCTTGAATCCGAACGGCATCACCTTGTAGTAATATATTCCGATCGGGGTTCAAAATGCTGTGTGCTTCTCATCCTCAGGCGACATCTTGATCTGATTGTATCCAGACGAGCCGTCCATAAAGGTGAATAGCTCGTAATTTGAGGTGTCATCGACCATCATTTCCATGACCGGTAGCGGGAAGTCGTCTTTAGGACATGCCTTGTTGAGGTCCCTGAAATCGACACAAACTCGGATCTGCCCATTTTTCTTCTTCACTGGGACTACGCATGCGATCAAGTCCGCATATTTCTCTTCCCTGATGAAGCTGGCATCGATGAGCTTCTTAGTTTCCTCGATGACCTTTTCTTCTAGTTCCCTTCTCTTTCTTCGAGGAGCTTGTTTGACTGGCTTAGCATCACGAGATATAGCCAACTTATGTACGGCCACTTCAGGGGAAAGGCCAGGCATTTCCTTGTATGTCCACGTGAAGCAGTCGACGAACTCATGCAGCAAGGCAATTATCTGCGCTTTCATTTCCTCTGACAAGAGCGAGCTGATGTAGGTCGGCCTTGGATTATCGGGCGTTCCTAAGTCAATATCGGTTAGCTCGTCAAAGGTTGCTTGTCCGCCATCTTCGAGCTCTTGAGGAGCTTCTTCTGGCTCGGCTATCTCGTCATCATCATTTGATGTTTCGCTGGCCTCACCAACATGGATCATGTAGCACGCTCTGGAATCAGGTTGAACGTAGCCTATGCCCCGTTTATCTGGAATTCGTCCATCGATGAGTACTCGGACCTGGGGAGGATGCCATAGTCCTTCGTAAAACTTTGCTTCGGACTCCGTTTGATATAACCAGCATCCGCACTTTTTAAAGTATTCCCGTATCTCGGGCGTATAGTATCTGGGATTGAGGACGGCTCTTATGCCTCTCTCATATGGAAGGCACGCGACAGACAAATCGCCCAGGTGCACAACGGGGTTTGACCCATAAAACAGGATGCCCTTCTGTCCATTTTTCCTCCTGGGAACGTAGAAAGTTTTCAGCTGGTCCACGGTGGAGATTGATAATGCATCGAGCTCTTTGCATATTTGCTCTGGTACCCTTGTAATGGCTAGGGACCCTTCTGCAACTTCGAAGGTCTCTCGTAGTTTCGCTTGTTGCGTGGGGGTCCAATCTGCACCGCTGTTGCACGACAGGTCCTCCTCCTCTGACTCTTCAGTGTCGCTGCCAAGATGAGGGCGGACTTTACTGCTAGATGGGGCTTCAATGACAGATTCATCCGTATCGCTGCTGAAACGAGGGTGAGTTTTACGGAAGGCCGGGCTTCCAGCGTCGGACTCATCAGTGTCGCTACCGAAATGCACGCGCACTTGGGCATTTTTTCTTTTGAAAGTGACAGCCGGCGCAGATTTGCTTTTGAGTTTTGGGGCCGGTCTATCCTCGGTCAGTTGTAGCTTAGCATTTTGGTGGTTCATAAAGTACCGAGAATCTTCATATCGGACTTCATGCACACCGAACGGTTGGATGTCTCCGTCAATGCGTCTTTCTTCGCCATTTTTAGTATACTTCATGCATTGATGGAGAGTTGACAGAATGATGCCGTAATCGTGGAGCCACGGTCGCCCCAAGAGAATCTTATAAGACGTGTCGGCGTCGATCACGTATATCTTAGCTTCAGTTTGTAGATCCCCGAATTTGATTGGCAGAGCTATGGACCCCAGAACTTGCTGGCAATTTTGGTTGAAGCCTTGAATGACAATCATTTCCCTTGACAGGTGTCGGACGTCCATTGACAAACTCTTCAGCGTCCGCAAGTTCATGATGTTCACTGAAGACCCCGGATCAATCAATATGCGATTAATCCGATCTCCGTCGCTGTACCCGGTCACGTAAAGCGGCCGATTATGCTCAGCCGTTCCCAGTAGCAAGTCTTCATCCTTAAATGTGACCGCGGCGGCATGCAAAGCGTGCTGGGCTTCTTTCATATTAATTTCCGCAAAGTGAGCCTGATACCGCTCGGGGTTTTGTAGAGCGTGAATGAGAACATCTCTAAGCTCCTTAGATAGGACCAAGGCGTCGTAGATGCTCAGGAAAGACGGAAGCTTCCGGAGGTGTGCCAAGACATTATAGTCCACCGAGGAAGGACTTATATTTTCATCAGCCGGTTCTCTGCCATCTTCTTCATTAGCGACTTGTTTTTCCTTCCCTTTTGGGGCGTTGCCCTGATTTAGCGGTAGAGCCCTGCCGCATCTGAGCTGGATTTGATTGGCCGTTGTGGCGAGCTCCTCGTCCTCTTCGGGAAAACAGAGCTCCTCTTCCGAGTCGCTGCCAAGATGGATGGCGTAGCAGGTCACTACTGGGATCTCTTTATTGGAGT
This sequence comes from Agapanthus africanus, assembly GCA_030015575.1. Lineage (NCBI taxonomy): Eukaryota > Viridiplantae > Streptophyta > Magnoliopsida > Asparagales > Amaryllidaceae > Agapanthus > Agapanthus africanus. Next base: position 865,445,869 of record CM057339.1, read on the forward strand.
CTTCTTCTAACTCCTCCAGAATTTCAGCCGCTTGTACAGGTAAGAACTCCTTCAATTGAATCAATATTCTTTCCTTTTGTTCATATTCTTCGAGGGAATCGATATATTTTTGAATGGTCGATCTCCCTGCAGACTCTTTTTCGCGCCGAGCTGCACTTTTCTTCTTCTTGAGCTTCTTGGATTTTGAGCCTAATGGAGTCGCATTAGCAGCTGGACTGGTAGGCTTCTTCTGTCCTTCCCATTCTATCTCGGGCTCTTTCTGAAGCAGCTTTAGCATCTTCTTCGTCTTATTAGATATGTGCGTACTCCACGGAGGCCGTGATGAGTCAGTTTCGTTTGTCAGGGCAGCAGGTTCAGCTGTCTGCTCCCAGAAGGCTTCAACTTCTGTCTGTATAAAGTTGGCGGTTGCAACTTGATTGTTCACCAACACGCTTTTGGACAGCTCGATCTCTCCAGCCTTGTACTGCTTCTCGACCCAGTCCTTGAAGATATAGCAATCCTCGATCGCATGGCTCACTACTCGGTGGTATGGGCAATACAGAGGATTGTCGGTCATTTTTGCTTCTTGGGGTCTTTTCGACTCCGGCAATTGTAGGCCGTTGTTCAAGGCATCTTTAAATATCTTGCGGACCTTGTCCCTTCTGAAAGAGTAAACCTTGTTCTTTTTCTCCTCTAGGGAAGGCCCATCTCCTCCTAGCAATGGCTTTCGAGACCGGTTGGTTTTGGATTCGCCCGCCCTTCGCTTTTCTTCATTGTTGGAGGCATTGAAGACATTGGTACTGCTGGAACTCCCGCTTCTATGGCTGTCGTCCCTCTTGCTTTTCTAGGTTTTGTCTCTCTAAGAGTCCGGCGGGGACTCTTGCTTCGAACGTTCCAACATTTGGACTTTCTTGGTTAGCTCCTGAAATGTCTTGAGGCCCGCTGTACACAAGAATGGGACCATCCAATTGCTGTGGTTCCCAATGAGAAGGCTGACGGACTGGTCCTGCTCCAGCGGCGGTTCGCACTTGACTGTGAGATTACGCCATCGGGCGATAAAGTCGGTGTTGCTTTCATTCTTCCCCGGCTTGGTACTCACAAGGTCGGCAATGGAGATTTTATCACTGACACTCATGAACCTTTGCCGAAACAGAGACTCCATTTGGGCAAAGGTAATGACGGACCCGTCCGGTATACTCGCATACCAGTCAAAGGCGACGCCAGTCAGGCTGTTGACAAACTGACGAAGAAGGAGCGCGTCATTGCCCCCTGTAATTCCGCATGATGCTTTGAAGTGGGCGACGTGCTGATTTGCATTCCCCGTTCCATCAAATCTTCCGAACTTAGGAATGACGTAGCCGCTTGGGAATTCAATCAGATCGTACTGCACGGGATATGGCCGCCCACTACTGCCGATTTCTTTCTGAGCTTCAACTTCGGCCACCAATATTTTAACCTTGCTGGTGACCAAATTCATTATCCGATCCTGTGTTAGCGGGAGAGTGCTATCTGGGGCCAAGGCGTCCCCAAAAGCGGAATGTGGCTGGCTTTCATGCGGCTCGACCAGTCTTGGTCCTAAAGGAACAGGCATTGGCTGCCTCGGATTGTCATCACCCGGCTGATTAAGAGCGGCTTGTGCCTAATTGGGAGGCGCTCGAGCAATTTGAGCCGTAAGCTGCATCACCACGTTCGTTAAGTCGTCAATCTTCGAATAGAGCTTGGCTATCTCTTTGTCTTTGCTCCTGAGCTATTTTCGAAGCTCTTGAAGCAGCTCTTGCTCTGCAGTCCTGGGGCCGAAAGTCGGCTCTTCCTCGCTGTCCGAGCTTGACTCTACATGGACCGAGGGGTCTTTCTGCCTATCATCCTCATCGAGAGGGTTTTCTTCATCCAGCGGGGGCGGCTGTTCTTGAGCGGCGGCAACCACATTCAGGCTAGATTGGGCTTGGGATGTGGTGGCCCCATCCTTGCTTTTGCTGCGAAGGTTGTCGCTGGGGCGCCCACCCGCCATATAGACCGTATGGATGATATATCCAGCCGTCTTTCCATCATTGGCAGCTGATTTCACGGATCGCTGTCTTAACCCCCTTGTTTCGGTAGCTGGTAGTCGATTGAAGGCGGCTGGCCTAACCAGGTTCTTGAATGGTGCTGGCGCTTCTCTTCTGGATTTGCCCCGCTGCTTTCGTGCGGCACAGAGCACCTGATAGACCCTTGAAGAGACAGTGTCATACTTTTTCTGTTGGGGCCGGGACACGTCTCTTTGTTGCACTGTTCGGACCGCTGTCTTCTTGATTCTGGCGGTCATGGCATTTTTCTGAACCCACTTCAGAGGCTCAAAGGAATTGCTGATTCTTACGTCCGTCTCAGCCATCGTCGCAGGGCAACCCTACACTTGGAACTTCACATGATTCCATTTGGCCGAAGCCCTGGCCCTCTTGTTGGCTCGATACCTGAGCCGCTTCTGCCTTAACTTTTCTGTTCTAAGCGCCTGGCAGACTTCGGCTCTTTGGGAAGACGCCGCAGACCGGACGATGGAGGACCTTGGAGATACGCTCGATTGCGCATTTGTTGGAGTCATCGCCTGAGCTCGTCCGCGACATTTGATGTTGCCCTTCGCACCGAAAGTCTTGCCCCCAGCTGGAGCGCCAGGGAGTCGTTCAGACACCATCTTAAGTTTCGGTTGAGGTGCCCTAGCAATCACAACATTCGGCCCCTTGCCCCTTGGGACCGGCTTGGCCACCTGTTCCGCCGGGATTTCCGCCAGATGAGCGCTTCCGGCAGGGTAGATGATGACGGAGCCAAACTGGCGGGGCGGTTCCTCCTACTGTCGACTGAGGCTTGCGGGGAGAACCACACGAGCATTGATCTTGACCACGTACGGAATCGGGGTCACGTTGGAAGCTGAATTCGTCTGGGGAGACATTGTTGCCGAAGGTTGATTCCTGCACGGAAAAAAAATATCATTTCAGTATAGGCAATCGATATGTATATTGATTGAGTTCGCATGAACATTTAACCCGAAATATGGGAGGAGAGATTGGTCCCACCGGGCGTGCCAAGATCTGTAGGGTATTTTTCGTCACCCCATTGAGATGGGAATACGCGCACGCTTGTCAGGCGTACTACAGATTCCCCCTGTCTAGGGTAGGCCGGGGTTTAATGATTATGGGGATCCGAATCTCCGGCAGCCGCGGACTAAGCTGTCGTTCATTACCCCCCGTCTTTGGGGCATGGGAACCTCCGATTAACCGGTTAAACTGGTCATGCGAACTCAATGTGCAGTATACGTGTGTTTTGTTTATTAGGAGAGGGGTTTTAAATATATCGGGAGCCACACAGAGTTTTTACGGGGGTCCCGCTAGCAGCCCCCTTGCGGGATGCGGGGCAGCGCCCCGTTAGAAATTTTTTCCTAACAGAGACAGTGTCGCGGAGTATGTGTGTATGTGCATATGTATACATATGTATAGATATACATGTATATATATAAAAAGAGGAAAAGACATCCAAATGATGCGTGGGGCAGCACCTTGGACGCTGTGCGCTTAGGTGCTACGCGCTCAGGCGCTAGAGTGCCACGTGTTGGCACGTGGGCGCTCAGCGCTTGAGCGCAAGTGCGCCACGTGTCGGCATAAGGGCGACTTGCGCTCGAGCGCTTGCGCTCGAGCGCAAGCACGCCACGTGTCGGCACCGGGGCAACTTGCGCTCGAGCGCAAGCGCGCCACGTGTCGGCACGTGGGCGCTTTGCGCTCGAGCGCTGAGCGCTTGAGCGCAAGCGCGCCATGTGTCGGCACCGGGGCGACTTGCGCTCGAGCGCAAGCGCGCCACGTGTCGGCACGCGGGCGCTCTGCGCTTGAGCGCCGGCGAGAAAAAGAGGCTTTTAGCCTAAGAAAATTTCTCGGAAGAGAAATCAGAGAGGAGTTGGACTCCTGAGTGTATTTTTTTTTTTGGGGTTTAGTGAACGATGTTCTTCTTCTTCCTCCTCTGTTAGCTGGATCTTGAAGATCAAGAGATATGGGATTTCTAAAAATCTCTTCTTTTTGAGATCTAATGGAAGATCTGAGTTCCCCTTTATAAGTTTTGTGGTGAAAAACTAATTTGTTTTATAAAAAGAAGAGTAAAACTCTTGATTTAATTCAAGAGAAAAAGGAAGGTTTTGGAACCTTGAAGAAGGAGAAAAGATCTCAGATCTGAAAAATTTTGAGAGAGAGAGAAAAGTTGTGAGATATTTTCATTATCTTTGCCTTTATAGGCTATACACTTTACACATAGCCCTTTGAGTTTCACAAAATGGCATTTTTGCCTATCCCATGGCTCATGTGCCATTTCTTTTTGCACATAAGCCATGGGCTTTACAAAAATTTGGCTTTATGCCTATCTTTCTTACATTTATCTATAAAATAAAATAAAATAAATGCAACAAAATTATTTATTACAAAATTTTTTATCTTGACATGGGGGGGGCCGGCCGCTTCATGTTCGGGCTCGACCCGGGCATGGGCCCACTGGATCTGGGCTTGGGCCCACTTGGCTTGGGGTTGACTTTGACTTTGACTTGGTCAACCAGGGTGTAAATTTTTACCCCAACAACGGCTTGGGTATTACTGGCCCACCATGATACGGGATTACCGAAAGCATGCAAAGAAATGTTATATCTTCCAAATTCACGGTGATTTCATTCACAAGCACCCCAATCCATTGCATCCTACTGTGGCGTCGTGGCCCTTCGAAGTCTGGGGAACCGACATAGTTGGCCCAATTGATCCTCCATCATCTAAAGGCCACCAGTTCATACTGGTCGCAACAGACTACTTCTCTAGATGGGCTGAAGCTGTCCCGCTAAAAGAAGTCAAGACAGAAGATATTCTGACATTCTTCCAGCATAATATTCTATATCGCTTCGGTACACCAAGAAGAATCATTTCTGAAAACGGTCCTTCTTTCAAGAGCTTCAAAGTCTCAAGGTTCGTTACTCAGCACAAGATAGACTGGAGATATTCCTCCATCTATAATCCAAGAGCCAATGGGCTAGTCGAAACCTTCAATAAGACTCTATGCAAGTTCCTGAGAAAAAATGCTTCAGCCAACAGGAGAGACTGGAATCTCAAGCTTCACGAGGCATTGTGGGCATATCGTACCACGCACCGTACGCCAACCCAGTCCACTCCATACTCATTGCTCTTCGGAGTGGAGGCAGTCCTCCCCCTCGAAGTCGAACTTCCAAGATTAAGAATGGCCGTTCAGCATGAGTTGACGGAGGAGGAAAACGTGCTCCTTCGACTTGAAGAGCTCGATGCCCTTGAAGAAAAGAGGCTCGCGGTGCAGCAAAATCTGGAGCTATACCGATCCCAAATGTCACGGGCCTATGACAAGATAACCCGTCTCCACGCTTTCAAGAAAGGAGAATTGGTGTTGGTCCTCAAAAGACCGATCCCCAATCGACATGCCAAGGGAAAATTCGAGCCGAACTGGGAAGGACCATACGTCATCGAGAAAGTGTTCGACGGAGGATCCTACCAACTAATAAGTGCCGAGGGAGAAAGGCCCATGCCACCCATCAATGGCCGATATCTCAAGAAATACTATGCGTGAATGCCCCAAGTCGCAGGCGAATTGAGCACACCGGCCCTACGGTCTGGGTCATACATCCTTCAAAACCGTATACAATCAATGGGCGTAAACAACCCTTATCTCTCCCAAGTCCCGCCGGTGAGACTACTTTTAAAGTCCCACCAGCGACAAAAAAAATAAAAAAAAATAAAAAAATAAAAAATAAAAAATACGGTATGTCCACAAGTAAAACGGGCACGGATGAAAACCCGAAAGGGCTCCGTGAGTAAAAACAGCAGGACTGCCGGCGATTTTGTGAAAACCCGAAAGGACGCAAACTCGTGAACAAAAAGAGAGGAGAAAAAGGATAAAACACACTCACAAAGTCCTCTCGACCTTGTGAGGAGAAAATCCCTGCGTGAGATCCTTATGACTCACAAAGGAGCAACACACTTAGGAATCCTCACGATTCCTAAGGAGAACATACACCTGCGAGATCCTCTCGACTCGTAGGGAGAAAATGCTTTTATGAGACCCTTACGGCTCATAAAATTGAAAAGTCTTAGGTGATAGGAACCTAAACCTGTCTCCTAAGCCATCGTTTCCTAACGGGCAACGGCAAATGATGAGTCGCTCATGGCATTTCGCTTCAGTGTTAGCGGTGCTGATACCGACAAAAACCCAAATCCCAAGTCCTCCCGAGGCAAATGATGAGTTGCTCCTGGTATTGTTCCAGTGCAGCAATGCTGATACCAAACAAAATCCAAATTCCAAGTCCCCAAACGGCGAATGATGAGTCGCTCCTGGTACCATATTCCAGTGCAGCGATGCAGACGCCAACCAAAATCCAATTTCTCAAAATTCTCCCGGCCCTACGGTTAGTCCCCAAATTGACTGCCGTATATAATCCACGGGCTCAAATAATTCTCAGCATATTCATGCCTCACCGCAATCACCAATTATGCGGCTAGTCTCCGCCCTCGGAATTATGTTCCATTTGGGAAAACCCACTCATGTGTCCACACGATACATGAGGAGAACAAACCTTCGTGGTATCCTTACGACTCACAAAGGAAAAACACACTTGGGAGTCCCTACGACTCCTAAGGAGAAAGTGCACCTACGAGATCCTTTTGACTCGTAGGGAGAAAATGCTTTTATGAGACCCTTACGGCTCATAAAATTGAAAAGCCTTAAGGGATAGGGATCTAAACCTGTCTCCTAAGTCATCGCTCCCCAACAGGAAAAGGAAAATGATGAATTGCTCCTGGCACGTGCGCTTCAGTGTTACCAACGCTAATGCCTACCCTAAACCCCAAAATCCCAAAACTCCAATCCAATAGACCCCTAAGTCTTTAAACTGGGAACAGATGACCTCTAAGTCGTTAAACTGGGAACAGATGACCCCTAAGTCGTTAAACTAGGAACGAAGGAAATCTCCTCATGGAAGATGATGATTCGCTCCTGGTACCATATTCCAGTGCAGCGGTGCTAATGTCAATCTAAATCACATCAAATCAGAAGAACAACCAATGACCTCCCGGGCAGAATCAAACTCCGCCTCAGAAACAAATCAACTTCATCCCTGACACCGCAAGGAGCGGAGCAAGTCAAATCCAGCACCGACCGTCCAAGTCGCTAAAAGGGCAGAATCGACCGTCCAAGTCGCAAAAAGGGCAACACCGACCGTCCAAGTCGCAAAAAGGGCAGCACCGACCGTCCACGTCGCAAAAAAGGCAGCACCGACCGTCCAAGTCGCTAAAAGGGTATAACCGACCGTCTAAGTCGTAAAAAGGGCAGAACCGACCATCCAAGTCGCAAAAAGGGCAGTATCGACCGTCCAAGTCACTAAAAGGGCAGAATCGACCGCCCAAGTCGCAAAAAGGGCAGCATCGACCGTCCACGTCGCAAAAAGGGCAGCATCGACCGTCCACGTCATAAAAAGAGCAGCACCAACCGTCCACGTCGCTAAAAGGGCAGCATCGACCGTCCAAGTCGCAAAAAGGGCAGAATCGACCGTCTACGTCGCAAAAAAGGCAGCACCGACCGTCCACGTCACTAAAAGGGCAGCATCGACCGTCCAAGTCACAAAAAGGGCAGAACCGACCGTCCAAGTCGCTAAAAGGGCAGCCTCGACCGTCCAAGTCGCTAAAAGGGCAGAATCGACCGTCCAAGTCGCAAAAAGGGCAGCACCGACCGTCCACGTCGCAAAAAGGGCAGCATCGACCGTCCAAGTCGCAAAAAGGGCAGAACCGACCGTCCAAGTTGCTAAAAGTGCAGCACCAACCGTCCAAGTCGCAAAAAGGGCAGCACCGACAGTCCAAGGCGTAAAAAGGGCAGCACCGACCGTCCGAATCGCAAAAAGGGTAGAACCGACCGTCCACGTCGCTAAAAGGGCAACAACGACCTCCTCGTCGGAAGTATGCTCCGCCTCGGAATCAAGTCAACCAAACACTCCATCTCGGAGACACGTCAAGCATCGGCCGTCCATGTCGTAAAAAGAGCAGTGCCAGCTTCCCAAAAAGTAGGAACCGAATCAAGTCGCTTCCACGTGAAAGAAGATCCATCAATTTCATGCACACGACCCATATATGCTGTGTGCATTTATTGATGGGGGGCAATTTGTTGGGGTAAAAATTTACACCCCGATTGACCAAATCAAAATCAAAGTCAACCCCAAGCCAGGTGGGCCCAAGCCCAGATCAAGTGCGCCAATGCCCGGAGCTAGCCCGAACATGAAGCGGCCGGCCTCCCCCCATGCCAAAATTTTGTTGTATTTCTTTTATTTTATTTTATGACGAACATGAAGCGGCCGGCCTCCCCCCATGCCAAAATTTTGTTGTATTTCTTTTATTTTATTTTATGAATAAATGTAAAAAAAATGGGCATAAAGCCAAATTCTTGTAAAGCCCATGGCTTATGTGCAAAAAGAAATGGCACATGAGCCATGAGATAAGCAAAATGCCATTTTGTGAAGCCCAAGGAGCTATGTGTAAAGTGTATAGCCTATAAAGGTAAGGATAATGAAAATATCCCAACAACTTTTTCTCTCTCCAAAAAGGAATCCAGATCTGAGATTTTTCTCCCCCCTCATGGTTCTAAAACTTTCTTCTTTCTTTTGAATTAAATCAAGAGCTTTACTTTTCCTTTTAAAAAACAAAATAGTTTTTCACCGCAAAATCCACAAAGGGGAACTCAGATCTTCCATCAGATCTCAGAAAGGAGAGATTTTTAAAATCTCATATTTCTTGATCTTCAAGATCCAGCCAACAGAGGAAGAAGAAGGAGACCCATCTCCAGAAACCCCACTTTGGGGAAGATCCAGGGCTCAAGGGAAGAGGCCCCCTTCATCATCTTCAAAATATCCTAGCAGTTTAACTCCTCATATATATACACACACACATACACACACACAAAAAAATAATAATAATAATAATAAGTGCTCCTTTCTGCGAGTACAACTCCCATTGCAGGGACCAAGTCCCTTTTGCCGCCCGAACGCCCACGTGCTGACACGTGGGGCGCTAGCGCTCAAAGCGCTAGCGCACTTGCGCTCAAAGGGCTAGCGCCCGAGCGCCCACGTGCTGACACGTAGAGCGCTAGCGCCCAAAGCGCTAGCGCCCGAAAGCCCACGTGCTGACACGTGAGGCGCTAGCGCTCAACGCTGGCGCTCTTGCGCTCAGAGCGCTAGCGCTAGCGCCCGAGCGCCCGCGTGCCTGGCACGTGGAGCGCTAGTGCTTAAAGCGCCACACATTCTTTGGATGCCCTTTCCCTTTTTTTTAATTTTATATATATGTGTATACACACACACACACACATACTCTACAACACTATCCCTCTCAAAAAAAATTTGGGCCGGGGCGCTGCCCCGCACCCCGCAAAGGGGTTGCTAGCCCCCTTGACCCTCAGCCCGCTATCCGGGTAGCGGGACCCCCGTAAAAACTCTGCGGGGCTCCCGATATATCCAAACCCCCTTTGAAAACACAACACACCACACTGCACATTGAGTTCGCAGGACCAGTTTAACCTGTCAATCGGAGGTTCTCTCGCTTCAAATGCGAGAGGTAATTAACGGCAGCTTAGTCAGTGGCTGCCGGAGATTCAGATCCCCACAATCATTAAACCCCAGCCTGCCCTAAGCAGGGGGAGTCTGTAATGCGCCTGACAAGCGCGCGCGCATTCCCATCTCAATGGGGTAATGAAAAACACCCTACAATGAGTTTAAAGACCCCACAGTCCGTGGAATGTTTGGTTGTTGGGACTCGTCACCTCTCTGAAGACGTTGAAGAATTACAACGACACATATCAGAGGAGTGAAGAGATGTATCCTTGAACCAATATTGGATGAAAGGCTCTGGGTTTTGCTTTGAATGTCATATGAGATGATCAATTTTGGAAGACAAGAGTGTATTTGAGGTTCAGTCAAAAGGGGGGTCCTGCCTCTGGAAGACTTAGCTAATTTGGGCTAAGATTGGCTCGAATATAGTGTTAAACACTTGAGTACACTCGTCTATCACGTGCTCTCACATGATGCGCTTAATATAATGTTAAACACTAAGGATGAAGCGCACAAAATAGTGTTAAACGCTAAAAAAAGAAGCGCTCACGTGGGGTCACGTGAGGCACTTGAGTGTTAGGCCAAACTTCCTTTATTTATTCTCAGAATATGCAAGTAAGTGTTAAACACTTAATCTTCATGACCATTACGTATGGACACGTGATGGTGCCCATGCATTAGGTATTAATCCCTCAGTTTACCCCATTTTCTCTTTTTAAAGAGGTGTTTGTCAGGGGTCACTTGGGGACACGTGAGGCACCCAAAATCTATTCTGCCCTTTTTATTTTGAGAAGTCTGTTCAAGGGTCACGTGGGAGCACGTGACCTAATCTTATTCGTTCTCTTTTGATCATTGGAGAGGAGGGTCACGTGTTACCACGTGATCATGTTGGGTACTTGATCTTTTTACGTGCATGGAGAGATAAATCCCTTGTATAAGAATTAAATTCTCTTATAGGGTTAAACCCTAATTTTATTTAGAGGAATTAAATTCCTATGTGTTTAAAAAAATTAAATTCTTTAAACCCAATTCTCCCTCTAAGTTTTAAATCTGCATGGCAGAATCTCCCTGATGAGAATTAAATTCTCAACTTATGAGGAGATCTGCTTCTGTAGATCTATTACCATGAAGAAGAACTAAGTTCTTGTATTAAGGGTTAAACCCTATCTTTGTTGGAGGAATTAAATTCCTATATGCTTTGTGGTAGAATAGAATTCTCTGAACTTATGTCCTCCCTCAGGTTTTAGATCTGCGTGATAGAATATCCCCGATGAGAAATAAATTCTCAACTTATGGGGAGATCTGCTTCTGTAGATCTTCAACCAGAGGAAAAACTAAGTTCTTATTTAGAAAAGTTAAACTCTTGATTTGAGAATTAAATTATCTTTTGTTTTGTGGGAGCTTATAGAATGATCTTTTTTCCTCTCTTACCTAGGGTTTCTTTCTTTTCTGAAGAGATCTTCTTTTCTCTCCGGAGAATTAAATTCTCTGTCTTCTGTTGTATATCCCCTTTTTTCTTCTTTCTTGGCTCCTATTTATAGGAGAAAGAAAAGAATCAGGTTATTTAGTCAATCTTTCATTGAAAGATTTTGATTGATTTTATAACCAATATGATCTTTTAGATCACTCGGTGAATTTTATTCACCATTGGATTTTTAATCCAAAAAATATTTTGTTTGTTGTTCCTGGCAAATTTTAGGAAAATATTTCCTTGTATAGAATCTTTCTATAAATTGGTGATTTTTAATCACCATTGGATTTTTAATCCAACGGTATTCCCTTTTACAGAATGCAATCTTTTTTGTTTGGAAAGATCTAGGGAAATATTTTTCAAGTTAGGGCTTTTGATTCCCTTTAATTAGAATTTAATTCTATTGTTCAGGGGGTTTAAGAGCTCATCACGTGTTAGCACGTGACCCCACTGATTAAAGCATCTAATTAAAATTTAATTCTATTGGTTCAGAGGGCTCAGAAACCCATCACGTGTTGGTACGTGACCCTACTGATTTAGGCATTTCCAATTATTTATTTTATTCAGCGCCTATAGGCTTTGCCTATAAAATGTCACGTGCTTGCACGTGAAACCTGGTCACGTGTGGGCACGTGACCCCCTCTTTGGGGGTTTTCCTTGCTGCTTTAATTTAGAATTTAATTCTATCAATTCAATGGGTTCAAGAGCTCATCACGTATGGGCACGTGACTTTATCAATTTAGGCATTCAGACTCAGATAGAATCTGTCCATAAAAGGTCACGTGTTTGCACGTGAGGCCCCATCATATGTAAGCACGTGATGCCCCATTTGGGGTTTTCCTTGCTGCTCTATTTGATTTTATTCAGTTCTCATGAAGGAACAACCTAAGGCCGACCTCCCACGTCCTTTCAGAATTCACCAACCACTCATTCCAGCGGAAGGGGTAGTCACTCTGCAGTTTAACGTCGGGGAGACCGGCCGCACGCGAACAGTGCCTGTTGAATTCATCATGGAAAGAATCCCATCAGCCTACAACATCCTCCTCGGCCGCCCCACGCTGAACTCCCTCCGGGCCCAGATATCGACCTACTACCTGGCGATGAAGTTCCCTCTCGACCAAGGAGGGATAGGTCGGGTCTATGGAGACCAGCGAATTGCAAAGATTTGCTTCACCGCAACATCTTCCTCGGAGTGGCCAGTCGACGATGTCGAAGGTGAAGGTGACATCAGGGGTTCTCTGGACACTCGAGACGAGCAAAAAGAGGTCCGAGGGACCCCGGTGGAGCCTCTGACAAAGGTCTCCCTCGTGGAAGGGGACGACGAAAAACTCATTCAGATCGGGTCGCTTCTGACAGGAACTCAGCGAGACGACCTGGTCCATTTCCTCAGAAACAACTCAGACGTGTTTGCCTGGATGCCTGCTGACATGCCTAAGATCGACCCGAAAATTATATCTCACAAGCTCGGGGTAGATCCTACGGCCCGACCCGTCAGACAGAAAAAGCGAAGCTTCTCCCCGGTCAAACAGAAGGCTATCGAGGACGAAGTAGACCGGCTCCTCACCGCCGACTTCATTCGAAATGTGCCCTATTCGGAGTGGCTAGCAAACGTAGTCCTGGTCAAGAAGTCAAGTGGGAAGTGGCGCATGTGTGTCGACTTCACCGACCTCAACAAAGCATGCCCCAAAGACAACTATCCCCTTCTCCGGATAGATCAGCTCGTCGACAGCTCGGCAGGCCATGAGCTATTGAGCTTCATGGACGCCTTCTCCGGCTACAATCAGATCCGTATGAATCCGGCAGAAGGAGATCTCACTGCATTCACAACGGGCCGGGGGACATACTGCTACAATGTGATGCCATTCGGCCTCAAGAACGCCGGGGCTACTTACCAACAGTTGGTCAACGGCACGTTCAAGCCACATATCAGCAGGAACATGGAAGTTTACGTCGACAATATGCTCGTCAAGTCAGTCTCGTCGACCGACCACGCCAAGGACCTGGGCGAGGCCTTCGAGGTACTCCGCAAGTTCAAGATGAAGCTGAACCCCGCTAAGTGCACATTCGAAGTCACCGGGGGAAAGTTCCTCGATTTCATGGTCACCCACAGTGGAATCGAGGCTAACCCAGAAAGAATCGAGGCTAACCCAGAAAAAATCGACGCTATCCTCAACATGACCACGCCCAAGACCAACGTCGAGTTCATGCGACTGACAGGGCGGGTAGCCGCTCTATTACGTTTCATGTCGAGGTCTAAGGAAAAGTGCCTCCCATTCTTCAAAGCTCTCAGGAAAATTCCGAGGTTCGAGTGGTCAGAAGAGTTCCAGACCGCCTTTGACCAGTTAAAAAGGCACCTTGCGACGCAACCGCTGCTCACCCGACCAGTTGAAGGAGACGAGCTATCGCTATATCTGGTGGTATCTGTTCACGCCATAATATTGCATTATTATATTCCCCATCCTTATTCGTTTTATAAATAAACAGGTGCTTCTGACGCATGTCTGCTTCATATTACAGGTTACAGGTTCTTGGATCTAAAATAGTGAAAAGGATATAAAGACGATGCAAAAGTGAGACTTTGACCAACAACCATAGAATCTTAATCAAGCCTATACAGAGATCAGTACAGAACAGCGCAAGGTTCAGGACTTTGGCAAAAGTCCGCTACAATGTTCACTAGAGATCTGGGGAAGACCTAGAAGCCCAATTGAAAAAGGACATATAGAAGTAAAAAGTACAAGTCAGCAGGAGCCATCACACCAAAATTGATGACACAATCATCTTGTTTGGCCGCGGGACCGCGGCCAGGTTAAGCCCGTGTCGGCGACAAATTTTGTGGCGGTGCGAGGCTCGTTGACTTGGTCTTTTTTCTTAAGGGGTATTTTTGTAATAGCAGATGTGCGGATCAATTGTAACCTAAGGTTTCTATGCCTTATAAATAGAAGCCCAAATCATTGTATTCTTTTCATACCTCCTTTTAATAATAAATTCCAGAATTCTTTTGGAGAGCATCGGTGCCTCTTTTCAATTCATTAATTCAGATATGACAACCTGCGTTGATGTTTGGAGAGAGCCATCTGTAAGTAGTTTTATTTAATTGCTCTAGTTTAGATTTTAATTCTTTTCCCTAGGTAGATTTAATTCCTTGCCGTAGATAATTGTTTAGAGTTAGCTTTGGGGAAGACTTTTGAAAGATGAGATCTCTCATCCCTTTCTTACCCATCATATATTTTCAATAGGACTCCATGCATACACGCACATACCGCGCCCTACGGCATCCTATCCCTCGAGATAACGATGACACCGTAGTATAAAGACCCGGTTGCGCGTGTTTTCCATGGAGGTTAGGGTAAGGATCTCTAAAGGAAGGACAAGAACCTAGAGGAAGGAACACTTTCCCGAATGGATCTAATCCCCTTTATTGATAATTACCATAACTCCTCATAGATCTTCATTTGGGTATAGAAAGCGTTGAGATTCACTTGCATTTCCAAACCACCCCTAAACCTAACCCTAACAAGACTAGATCTAGATAATTGTAATATAGAATAATTAGGTTTTTAGATTTAATAATCAATCCGAACACCCTTCGGAATTAGCTCGTTAGCGCGATTAGGAAATTCACAACATCCCTGTGGACCGACCCGTACTCACCGGCTAGCTTCATGCGACGCCGTTCTTGATTGCGGTAACTTATTTTTGATCGACAAACATCATCTAAATCAAATGGCGCCGTTGCCGGGGATAGCGTAGAAATTTCCTTTTTGCAATTTCGGGTTAATCTTAAATTAAAAAAATCTAAAAAATCTAAAAAATCCAAAAATTATAAAAATATATCAATTGTTATTTTTTGGAAAGGATATTTTGTTGTGTGAATCTTGCAGGAACAAATTCGGATCTGGAAATATTTAGAAGGCGAAACAGAAAACAAACGATCCTAACAACAGAAGATTGCAACAACAGAGGTACTGAAAAATTCTCGAGACACGATCCCACCTCCAGACCGTGGAAACGCCGCATTATCCTAGTTCCAACCGCGGAAACGCGGTGCCCTGGTGGTATCGTCTTCTGCATTTTTTTCTCGGGACCCGCACCTACTACCTGACCGCGGAAACGCGGTGAGATCCCTCTGTAAACCGCGGAATCGCGGCAATCTCGTGGCATCATCTGGTGAAAATTTTTCTATAAGCTTTTCTGTTTCTTCTCTGTAAATCTAGATAAATCTTTTCTAAAAATTCTTGCAGGATTTTGTGCGCTTGAAAAATCTTTCTCTTTACAAATAATAAGTCTTGTACAGGATTTTTGCGCCTCGCTTAAAATTGAAAATGATTGCAAGTAATCTTTTCTGTTGCATATTTTTTCTCGAAAATCTTTTTGCAACAATTTCCAAATAAAAAGAAAAAGAAAAAGGAAGTTTTATTAGAAAACTTGCCAACTTTTGCCGCAAATAAATCCTTGCACCAACCAACTTTCTTTCTTTCCCCCTTTCTTCTAACATGGGTACCCCACATAATAAATCACTTGCCGAACTTTGGTATCCCGAATCTAATTTTGCGTCGTACGTCAATTTATTCGGTCAATTTAAAGACGATCCTTCCTTGCCAAAAAAATCTTTGAAAGATCAAATAGAGGCGTCTAGGAGAAACAGTTTGACTTTTCAACCCACTTTGTGTCAACCAAGTCAACCTTTACCACCTCCATATGTTGATACCACTTTTTCAAGTCCTTCTGTCACTCCTAAGCCAATGTCCATTGCTGAGCATATTGCTCAATCTTGCAGCCGATCTTTCACCCCTCTCCACTCATCTAGTTCTAGGGATCCACAAGACTATTCACCTTTTTATCCACATGTTGACCCTACCCCTGTCCAACCATCCACTTCCTACCAGTCCTACCCGACCTTCCCACCTTCACTAGACACTGTTTCTACACAGCCTTTTGGGAGTTTCACATATCCAAACAATTTCGAATCTTTTACCGAAACCCCCTTACCACCCAAGTCTAGTTTGGAAGAGTCGTTGGAGGCTTATATCTTAGCAACAAACAAAATGACTAGGAATGTGGAAGCGTCCGTGGCCGCCCTTATGCAACCTGCTGAACCGGTAGCTAGTTTCCCGCTAGCTTCAAATTTTTCAATGTATAAGGAGGCGGTTGGACAGAGTGAGAATGAGAGAGGATTTCCAAATCAAACCTACCCATACCCAATTGAATCCAACAACTCCAATTTTCAAACATGTGTCCAAAATGATGAGTTGTGCGACTTTGTAGTGTTTGATTTGCCAAATTGTGAAGAACCCCTTTCGAGTGAAACCGCACCTAATCCGTTTGACCTTTACACCTCCACTCTAGAACCTAAATTGATAAATATCCATGCTTTTGATGAGGCGTCTAAAGAAAATAATTTTCACTTGATTGAGGATATAGACGCCGGGAATATTTCGGATGATGAACCTGTCGATTTGATTGAAATTTTATGTTCAATTCATCATCCCGAGTCATTAGATGTTTCTCCCGAACTTCATATGCGTCTTGATTTTGATGATAATGGCATGGATGAGTTAACTATTGAGGAGACTTATGAGGATAGTATTGAGGAGAGTCTTGAGGATCATATTGAGGTTGAACCATTTTTGTTTGATGTGTCTGATTTTCCAATTCATCCTCTTGAACCTTTAACTATATCACCTTCCCTCCTTTCCATCGTTCCGACCACGCACAAGATCACGCTTGACGACTGTGAGCTTGAAAACTTTTCCTTTGAATATGACACGGTTCTCACAGCCGATAACACTTACGAGTGTTTCACTTTTTCGGATGATATTGATGACTCACCGCCCGAGTTTGAGTCCTTTACATTTTCATATGAGTTAGTTGAACCATCAGACTCGGTTGCTTACAGTAGTTTCGAACCATTAATGGAATCTTTCAAGTTCGAGACAGTTTACTACGGTGAGAATGAGACTATCCCTGATTCACTCCCTGTCGTCATTCCTATCGTTCCGACCGTACAAGAGACCGTTACGCTTTCATCTCCAATACCAAGTTTGGTGTACCCATGTTTTCTTGCGAATCTTGAGGGATTTGATCCCATTTCTTGACGGGTTGATAGGTTAGCGCAATCGCTTTTAACACATCGGTTATCACAAATTGCGCTAATTTATTCCCTCAATTTACACCCTCAAGATCGTACTCCACTTCTTTCTCTTTTCCTTCATTCTTCTCCCCCACCGAGACCATATTCTACCTTTCTTTCCACACGGTCTCGTGTGCTTCTCATCTCTTTTCTTTCCATTCCATTCTTTCACCAACTCGACCATTACTACGATAAGATTTTTGAATGGTTGGTGCTAACCTTTGGCTTATGTAAGGCCAAGCTTAAGTTTGGGGGGAACCTTGTTGTATATATGTATATATATTTTTTGTTTTCTTTTTCTATAAAAAAAATTAAAAAAAATAAGAAACAAAAAAAATAAAAATAAATTATAAATAAATAAACAGGGGAGTGCCGACATTCTCAACCCTCTTGGTGTAGCATGACAGTGAGGACACTGTTAAGTTTAAGTTTGGGGGTATGCTCGGTACGTCTTCTTCCATCACAATCATATGTACATATTTTTGCATTTGAAAATCCATAAAAATTGAAAATTTTCAAAAATTATAAAAATTAATGTATTAAATTTTGGCCTTATTCGACTTGAGTTTGACATTTAGGTTAACTGGCTAGGAACAACTAGATCTTAGACTTAGTAAATTAAAAAACCCTAAAAATAACCTTCCTTAAAATTTAACGGTAGAAAGTATATGCCTTTGTAGTTTATTTAGAAATAGGCGAATTTTGGGTTCACTTCTTGGGCTAAGTCAAAACAAAGGAAAAGTATTGATATTTTTATTAGAGTATAAGTTTGAAAAAAATTCCTAGCTTAAGTCTAGATTCTGAAAATATATACCCTACAATTTGCACAATCACGCACCTTGAAACTTGGAATAGTAGATGAGACCTTGAAATACTCTTGTCTAAAGTCCTTAGTTCGATGAAAAATAAAAAATAAATTCAAGTGTGAATAAAGAATAAAAAAATGAACACTGGTTTTTGTAATTACTTGAGGCTGCAAAAATAGAAAAATCTTTAGCAAGGGTGCTTCATTACCTAGTGCCTTAGACCAACTGGTTTGGGAGTCACTGCTAAAGCCTTGGGTGTTACAAGACTAGGAATTACGCTTTAAAGTGCAAACGCATTTTGTAATCGGTCGTTGGTACCTCAATAAGTATTAACGGTCGCATGAAGGATGTGTAAGCAAAATTCAATTAAAAATTCACCAATTAATAAGTGCTTTGGACAACGGACAAGACTATGATTGCTTGATTTGAATTTCCAAGTGTAGGGGTGATTTATACACACACGTAGGGATATGTGATTGGGATTTAGATAAGAGAGAGGAGTGAAGAATAGAACTTGTATCTTTAATAGAGTTGATAAAAATTCATAAGCGGAGATGGAACCCTAGAAGGAAAACTTAAGAGATGCCGAAAGCTAAGTAAGTCTATAGAACATATATAATGTCACGCCCCGCTTCCCACAGTACGCTAAAAATAGGCACGTGACATAGCCAACCATGCTACCTGTGGGTAGGAAGTATCCATCCACAGTCACATTACGGTTGTAGAGATATCAAGAACAAAATAAAACTATCTAAACATGTCCATAATCCAAGATAACATGAGTCAAAAATAATAAAATGCGGAAGCGAAAGATCCAATACAAACTAACTGGAATGTATGTCCCATAATGCGGGCTCACATCAGGAATAAAATGCAGGAAAGAAAAACTAACTAATACTGACACCTCACAGCTCAGCCTACTGGCTGAAGTACTCCTGCTCGGACTGCAACAGCGGTACGGAATCTGGGCCATGCAAAACCCAGACGTCAGCGCGTCATGTCATCAAGTAATATAATATGAACAGTGTAGTAGGCAATATAAACATGAATAAAACAAGGGTAACAATAATATAAGTCAGAGCAGTGCAGGGTAGTGTGCTGTGGGTAAACTAAACTGTTCTATCAGGTTCTAAAGTCTTTGAAACCAAATTGATGAATCATCGATGTAACTCAATAGTATCCCGTACTTACCCAGGACCACGGCCCCAAGATTCTCGGGCTGAAACCGAGACATGTCGCTAGGCACCAAACAGGAATGTGTACAGATGAATGATGGTCAGCGTCATCATTCCAAGGCTGGCCTAGCCTAAAACTGATCAGAACAAGTAGTGAACTGTTGAGTTACAAGTCAGGTTTCACCTTTGATTTCCCCATACCCCCAAGTTATATGTGTAAGTCAAGTCAGGTATCTCGTAATCAAGAAACTAATACCAACACAGGATCGGGTAAACAGGTTTGTCTGGATAGACAACAGGAACGGTCCATAAGGACTACATGTCAGGTTTGTTGGCATTACATACAAGATCAGGTAACGGGTCAGGTCATGGTACATCAGGTCAGGTCAAGCAATATACAGTACTATGTCGGGTCAATCAATATGTATGTATCAAGTCAGGTCAAGATGTAAACAATATCATGGGTGTGCTCATACTCAGTTACATAATCAAGCCTGGTTATCAACAGCATGATCTAAGCAATGAATTAAGCAATAGGCAGATTCATTCAATTAGCAGTACAGTTATCAGTTGTGTCACAGAGATGATTTCAACGTTATAAAAATGCAGTAAGACAATTATAGCCATTTAATCATATTAACAAGTTTAAGACTTCATGGATGCAATGATATATATCTATAAGTTCCATGGATGAAATCACAGTTTATGCAGGTTAGATGTACACGAGTGTCCGAATGAAGTAAAACGATAGATAAGGTGCCATAGGCTACATCATTAGTGAAAGTGAAATTAAAACATGTAAATATGGTTATTAGGTTCAAAACAGTAATTGCAACAGGTAAGTTCCAAATTTGAAAGATAAAATGATATATATCAATATTGTACATGAAAATGAGAAATGATCGTACCAAAGTTAAATTTATAGGTTTAGGGTGTCATCAATATGTATGTAAATATTATTTAGCATGTAGCAAGGGGTACTTGCCTCGACGGGTCGCGAATCGGGAAAACGGAACGTTAACCGTCGGCGGGGAAAATCTCGCGACGGGCGCACGGTTCACGGAACGAACCCAAACGACGAACAGTGAAGCCACACGGGTCGGGGTACTACTCTGGAACGTCGGGACACGTCGTCGGCATCGTCGGATTCCGGCCAAGAACTAAACAGTGAATGATCAAGATATGCAACAAGAAGGGAAAAGAAAAATAGAGTAGAAAGGAAGGAGGGTCTGAGAAGGGGTGCTCACGATGATCCGTGGGAAGGGTGGTGATCGCCGACCACGTCGACGGAGCTCCGGAGGTGGCCTACGACGACGGCGACAGAACCTGCAGATCAAGAAAGATATTCACAGCGAAGGAAAAGAAGAAAGGAAAAGAGGAGGGAAGCAATGCTCACTGAGGGGGTGCTTGCGAGGCCGGGGGCGGATCAAGATCGCCGGCGGCGATCCCACGAGGCGCAGGCGATGTGCAAGCGGTGTGCAGGCGGCTCGTGCAGGCGCTCGGGAAGTTAACGAAGGAGGGAGGAGAGATGGGTGTGACGAGGGCGAGGAGGCGAGGAGTCCGGTGGTGATGGCGTCGGCGCTGGGCTGCGGCGGCTAGGGGCGAGGCGGCGGTAGGGTTCGCTGGGGTTGGGTTTGCGTTCTGTGGAGAAAAAAAAAGAAGAGAGGAGGAAGATAGGAATATATATGGGGAGAGAGAGAGATATGGGGAGAGATAGAGGAGAGAGAGATAGAGAGAGAGATGGGGGGGAGAGAGAGGAGAGAGAGAGAGAGAGAGATAGGAGAGAGAGAGAGGAGAGAGATAGAGAGACAGGAGAGAGAGAGAGTTGAGGTGGGGCCCACGGTAAAAGAAAATGTTTGATTGGCTGGGGAGATATGCGGGGGTTAAGAAAAATTTTGAATAAAAGATTTATAGTATAAAATATTATATGGTTGGATTAAGATATATGACGGTTTAAAAATATTTGAAATTTGGGATTTTGGCGCAAAGTAAAACATTTCCAAATTGCGCCCGGATTGTGTCCAAAAATTTGAAATTGAAATAAGAAAATTTTAGGCGGGATCCAAAATTTAAAATGAAGTATTTTACAGTCAAAAAGCATACCCCCAAGACGGACACACGTACGTGCGCATAGCCGTCCAAACTCGCCCGTTTCACCGAACGGAACGAGAACACGATGCACGGACGCTACAACAGGGCTAGGGGTGTCAAGCAGGCCATGATAAATATTTTTAATTTTATTTTAGATGTCTTAAATTGTTATATGCAGAAATGAATTGACGGGGTAGAATTACAATAAGTAACAATCAAGCAAGATAAATGAAATAAGTGCCACACTACGTTCAAACGGTAACTAAAATTAGTAGCATTGGGCTCGGGTGTTACATATAATCTTAAGTTAAATGATGAGGAAGTTTGAAGAATAAGGGTGGATAATTTACGAGTCGACGATAATAGAATTCCTTGTTAGAAAACCTAATTGGAGAACAAAAGTCGAAAAGCCAAATTGATAGAATTTTGTGGGTAGTATCCGCTGAAAACCCTCAGGAGACAACACTCCTCCTACTAGGGACACCTAGAGGTTTAACAGCTTGTTGCACGTGCTTAATGCAATCGCATTTCCCTGCGAAAGTGCGGTTAGGTTTTTTGTCGAGAATAAAAAAATAAGTTTGCTCGAGGACGAGCAAAAGATAAGTTTGGGGGTATTTGTTCACACCATAATATTGCATTATTATATTCCCTATCCTTATTCGTTTTATAAATAAACAGGTGCTTTTGACGCATGTCTGCTACATATTACAGGTTACAGGTTCTTGGATCTAAAACAGTGAAAAAAATATAAAGACGATGCAAAAGTAGGACTTTGACCAACAACCATAGAATCTTGATCAAGCCTACACAGAGATCAGTACAGAACAGCGCAAGGTTCAGGACTTCGGTAAAAGTCCGCTACAATGTTCACTAGAGATCTGGAGAAGACCTAGAAGCCCAATTGAAAAAGGACATATAGAAGTAAAAAGTAAAAGTCAGCAGGAGCCATCACACCAAAATTGATGACACAATCATCTTGTTTGGCCGAGGAACCGCGGCCAAAGCATGCCTTTGGCCGTGGAACCACGGCCGGGTTAAGCCCGTGTCGGCGACAAATTTTGTCGCGGTGCGAGGCTCGTTGACTTGGTCTTTTTTCTTAAGGGGTATTTTTGTGATAGCAGATGTGCGGATCAATTGTAACCTAGGGTTTCTATGCCTTATAAATAGAAGCCCAAATCATTGTATTCTTTTCATGCCTCCTTTTAATAATAAATTCCAGAATTTTTTTGGAGAGCATCGGTGCCTCTTTTCAATTCATTAATTCAGATATGACAACCTGCGTTGATATTTGGAGAGAGCCATCTGTAAGTAGTTTTATTTAATTGCTCTAGTTTAGATTTTAATTCTTTACCCTAGATAGATTTAATTCCTTGCCGTAGATAATTGTTTAGAGTTAGCTTTAGGGAAGACTTTTGAGAGATGAGATCTCTCATCCCTTTCTTACCCATCATAAATTTTCAATAGGACTCCATGCATACACGCACACACCGCGCCCTACGGCATCCTACCCCTCGACGTAACGATGACACCGTAGTATAAAGGCCCGGTTGCGCGTGTTTTCCATGGAGGTTAGGGTAAGGATCTCTAAAGGAAGGACAAGAACCTAGAGGAAGGAACACTTTCCCGAATGGATCTAATCCCCTTTATTGATAATTACCATAACTCCTCATAAATCTTCATTTGGGTATAGAAAGCGTTGAGATTTACTTACATTTCCAAACCATCCCTAAACCTAACCCTAATAAGACTAGATCTAGATAATTGTAGTATAGAATAATTAGGTTTTTAGATTTAATAATCAATCCAAACACCCTTCGGAATTAGCTCGTTAGCGCGATTAGGAAATTCACAACATCCCTGTGGACCGACCCGTACTCACCGGCTAGCTTCATGCGACGCCGTTCTTGATTGCGGTAACTTATTTTTGATCGACAAACATCATCTAAATCAGTATCCGACCAAGCAGCGGGCTCAGTACTCGTACGAGAGGTCGACGGAGTGCAGAAGCCGGTATACTACGTGAGCCGCGTCTTCAAAGACGCAGAAACGAGATATCTAGCCATAGAGAAGATCGTTTTAGCACTCATTGTGGCTTCAAAGAAGCTACGACACTACTTCCAGGCGCACACTATCCTCGTTCTCACCGAGCGCCCGCTGAGGGTTATCCTCGTCTCACCCGAATCTTCAGGCCGCTTAGAGAAATGGAGGTGGGAGCTGTCCCAGTTTGACATAAAATACCGCCCGAGGCAGGCCATCAAAGCACAAGCCCTGGTCAATTTTATCGTCGAGTGCACCATCTCCAACAAGGAACCGGAGTCCACGCTGACCCTCGTGGCCCAGCAACCGATCGTGGGGAGACCCGACTCGGTCCCTGAGTGGGTCATTTACGTCGACGTGTCCTCAACCGAGGAAGGCTGTGGCGCCGGCCTCATCATCCGGGGCCCGAACGAGGCAAAAATGGAGTACTCTCTAAAGCTCGGGTTCAAGGCCTCAAACAACGTGGCAGAGTACGAGGCCCTGCTGGCTGGACTACGCATGGCCTTCGGGCTAAGGCTGAAAACAATTCGAATCCGCAGTGACTCAGCCCTAGTCGTTGGCCAAGTGACCAGCTACTTCGAGGCTCGGGAACCTCTAATGGTGAATTATCTGGCCGAGGTAAGAAAACTTCGAAAGAACTTCGACGAAGTCCATATAGAGCAAATACCCAGGCAGCTCAATGCCCAAGCCGACGCCCTGAGCAAGCTGGCTTCATCGTACTCGGCCAACAACAAGCGATCCATCCTCTTCGAGACCTTGCCACGGCCCAGCATGGAAGACGGGGCGACAATACTTCATATATATACGGCGCAGGAAGATGACCAAGACTGGAGGAAGCCCCTCGTAGAATTCCTAAAGGATGGTATGCTCCCGGGCGATCGGCTAGCAGCCCGTCGTCTCCGGGCAAAAGCCCGTCACTTTGTCTAGAGCAACGGGAACCTTTATAAGAAATCCTTCACTCAGCCCCTACTCCGGTGCGTCGACCCCTACAAAGCCGACTACGTCCTCCGTGAAATCCATGAAGGGGTCGGCGGCGCACACCAAAGGGCCCGAACCTTAATCCGGAAGGCCTTACTCCTGGGGTACTACTGGCCAACTATTCACGAAGACGCCCAGAAGCTCGTCAGGAGATGCAAAAGCTGCCAACTCTACGGAAGCATACCTCGCCTCCTTGCTACCGAGCTGACCGTGTTGACCTCCCCGTGGCCGTTCGCCCAATGGGGATTGGACATGATAGGCCCTACTGGTGCAGGCGGGCATAAATATGTCCTCGCCGCAGTAGATTACTTCACGAAGTGGATCGAGGCGTCCCCATCAGGAAATCGAATGCCACCACGACCATCAAGTTCCTGCAGAACAACCTGATACTCCGGTTCGGTATCCCGAGTGTGTCATCACCGACCACTGGACGAACTTCGAAAATGAGAAAATGAAGGATTTCTGCAATGAATATCATATCCTAATGAAGTTTGCCGCGGTCGCGCATCCCCAATGCAATGGACAGGCCGAGGTAGCTAACCAGGACGTCCTCCGAGGTCTCCGGACCCGCCTAGAAGGACGCCAAGGCAGTTGGGTCGAGGAACTGCCGTGGGTCTTATAGGCCCTGCGCACGTCAAAGAAGACCTCCACCAGGGAAACCCCTTTCAGCCTCTGCTATGGGACTGAGGCAATGGTCCCAACGGAGATCGGACTACCCAGTCATCAGGTCGAACACTTCGATGACAAAGCAAACATCACGGCACTACGGACCAACCTGAACATCTTATTGGAGAAATGAGACTGGGCTCAGATCAGGGCTGCCGCATATCAGCAGCAAACTGCCCGATACTACAACGCGCGGGTCAAGCATCGCTCCTTCAGGACCGGAGATCAAGTCCTACGGCGAAACGAGTTCATCGATCAAGGCAGGCTGCACAAGTTTTCCCCAAAATGGGACGGTCCTTTCCTCGTCTCCGAGGTACTTCCCGGCGAAGCCTACCGCTTGCAGGATGCGGACGGACGCAAGTTTCCACGGCCTTACAACGCCGAGAATTTCAAGCTGTACATGTGAAACCAATACCTATGAGTGTGTACCTCCCCTTTCACAAAGACAATGTAAATTTTTCTAAAAAGTCTTTTCCATTCAAATAGCTAGAAGGGAACGTTAGAACATCGCAAAAAAAGAAGTTCTGTCTTTGTGATCAAAGCCCTCACCAAGAGTCAAATGAGCATCTTCACTGCTCGGTCCATCCTTAGCAGGCCTTCCACGGCCTCACCATCACCAAGGATCAAAGCCATCACCAAGAGGCAGTCGAGCGGCTACCCCGCTCGGCTATCCCTGGCTGGTAGCTTCCCTACCCCAAAATGCCAGGGATCAGAGCCCTCACCAAGAGGCAGCCGAGCGGCTACTCCGCTCGGCTATCCCTGGCTGGTAGCTTCCCTGCTCTAAAACACCAGGGATCAAAGGCCTCACCAAGAGGCAGCCGAGCAGCTACCCCATTCGGCTATCCCTGGCCGGTAGCTTCCCTACCCTAAAATGCCAGGGATCAAAGCCCTCACCAAGAGGCAGCCGAGCGGCTACCCTGCTCGGCTATCTCTGGCTGGTAGTCTCGTACCTCGCAACGCCGGGGATCAAAGCCCTAACCAAGAGGCAGCCGAGCAACTACCCCGCTCAGCTATCCCTGGCTGGTAGCTTCCCTATCCCAAAACGCCACGGATCAAAGCCCTCACCAAGAGGCAGCCGAGCGGCTACCCTGCTCGGCTATCCCTGCCTGGTAGTTCCCTACATCGCAACGCCAAGGATCAAAGCCCTCACCAAGAGGAGGCCGAGCGTCTACCCCGCTCGGCTACCCCTGGCTGGTAAATTCCCTACCCCAAAACGCCAGGGATCAAAGCCCTCACCAAGAGGCAGCCGAGCTGCTACCCTGCTAGGCTATCCCTGGCTGGTATCTTCCCTACCCCAAAACGCCAGGGATCAAAGCCCTCACCAAGAGGCAGCCGAGCGGCTACCCTGCTCGGCTATCCCTGGCTGGTAGTTCCCTACCTCGCAACGCTAGGGATCAAATCCCTCGCCAAGAGGCAGCCGAGCGGCTACCCTGCTCGGCTATCCCTGGCTGGTAGTTCCCTACCTTACAACGCCAGGGATCAAAGCTGTAACACCCGAGTTCATTTATACCAATTCCAGTTCTCATATTTCTTATTCGTGATATTTCGTGATTTATCGTGTTTGGGTGCGAATGGTAGTTTACATTTTACATTGCATTCGACCCGACCCGCTTGCTTGAACCTGTTTGATTCTTATCTATAGATTACCTTGACTTGTTGCATGGGCACGTGCATCTCATGATTAGTACATACTGGTATTTTATCTAGTGTCGCATTTTTTATCATATTGTATTCTAGGTCACAGAAAATAATTTAAAATTATATTTCATAGCCTACATGATACCCCTAACCCCGTGGTAGCATCCGCGCATCTCGTTCTCGTCCCGTTCAGTGAAACGGACGTATTTGGATGGCTACGCGCACGTACGTACATCTGTTCTTGGGGGTATGCATTTTCTTTGACTGAGCATTCATTTTGAAATTTGGGAGTCGCATATATTTTTTATATTTTAAATCCAAATTTTTAGACCCGACTCGGGCGTGTTTCGGAGTAGGTTTGTATTTGCCAAAATCTCAAACCGGACTAATATTATATTCTTTATATATTCTAAACTATTAATATAAATTTAATTAGTATATATATTATTTTATCCGATGATCTAACAGTTAGATTTTTATGTCAAATTTTATATACGTATATTATTAATATATTTGATAACTGCAGCAATCTCTCTCTCTCTCTTTCTTTACTAATATATTACTAATATTTAAATTACGTGCAGCAATCTCTCTATCTCTCCCTTTTCCCATTCTCTTTCTCTCTCTTCTCTCTTTCTCTCTCATGCGAATAAAGCCAAGTTTATATCTCCTCACTGTGCGTATCTCTCTCTCTCTCCCCTCTCGGTCCCTTTCTCTCTCCTCTCGAATCTTTTCCTCTCTCTACCCACATATCTCTCTCTCTTTCCTTTTATATATTTCTTCTTCTCTTCTTCCTCGTTCATAACTGAACCCATCCCCTGAAAAACCCTAGCCGCCGTCTCCCCTCGCCCCCGTCTCGCCGTCGACGCCACCACCACCGTTCGTCGCCGCTCGTCACCCTCATCTCCATTCTCATCTCTCCTTCTCCGTTCCCTGTGCGCGCATCCGCAGCCGTGCACCCTGCACACATTTGCACCGTCGGGGAATCGCCGCCGGTGACCTCGTCTTCGTGTCCTGAGCCCTCTGCACCCCAGTGAGCAACTCTTTTCTCTCTCATCCTTCTCTTCTTCTTCTTCCTATGCCTCTTTCTGTTAAAGTTTTCTTTTATGTTTTTTTAAAAGAGTGCCTCTATTGATCGTCGGAGCTCCATCGATCTCATCACTGTTGGTCTCGCCGTCACCGTTAGCATCCCTCTGCAACCCAGTAAGCGATCTTATTCCCATTTCTCCTTCCATTCTTTTCTTCTTTTTTTTCCATGCACCTTTTCTATTGTGTTTACTGTTTTTTTTGGTGGCCGGAATCCGACTGTGCCGGCGACGTTCCCGACGACCCAGCGAGGACCTCTGACCCGTGTGATTCCACTGTTCGAGGTTTGGACTCATTCCGTGTACCGTGCGTGCGTCGCGACTTTTCCCGCCGACGCGAGACGTTCCGTTTTTCCGTATCGCGAACCGTCGAGACAAGTGAAACTTGCTACATGTTATTCAAACTACTCCTATATTAATTTATCTATTTTCCTATTAAATCTATAGATAGAATCTAAAGTATTGAATTCCAAGTTAACAGCACAATGTTCCGTTTACATATTTCAGATCTAGAACTTGAAACCTAACTGTTGCATCTAGTTGACTATACCTAGTAATCACATTTATATGTTAGATCACATAATCACAATTGTTTTATAGCCATATTACCCTTTTGTAGTTTTTACCCTATCGGACGACCGGTTGCATACATTTAGCCTTATTCATATTCAATTGCATCTCTAGATTGTTTTAATACATATTAATATGATTTTATCATCCACATTTGTTATATTGCATTCCTGAAATGTTAAAACTATTCCTGAAACCTAAACTGATAATCGTGCATCCAAGTAGTTTAATCCGTACCTATTTACATATCATATTACATGTGCAAGTTTCTTGTTCTGATAATAACCATGCTTGTTTATTTGTAACCATGATTTTGCTCGTGATTATGAGCACCCACATGATATCTTGTACACCCTGACGTGACTTGCTACACATATTACTTGACCCGACATGGTACCGTACACTCTTGACATGACATGACACCTAAATACACTACTTGACTTGACCTGATGTACCATGGCTTTACCCGTTACCTGATCTTGTGTCTAATGCCAACAAACATAACCTGTAGTCCTTACGGACCGTTCCTGTTATCTATCCAGACAAACATGTACTTGCCTGATCCTGTGTTGGCATTAGCTCCAGATTACTTGAATACCTGACTTGAACACATATAATTTGGGGGTATGGGGAAATCAATGATGAAACCTGACTTGTAACTCGACAGTTGCTTGCTTTTACTTATCAGTTTAGAGGCTAGGCCCGCCTCGGGATGATGCTGCTGACATCATTCATCTTTACATATTCCCTGTTTTAGTGCCTAGAGGCACGTCTCGGTTTCAGCCCGAGAGTCTTAGACCGTGATCCCGGGCATGCACGGGATACTATCCATCCTTTAGTGCTTAGCGGCACGTCTTGGTTCAGCCTGAGAGTCTTAGACCGTGGTCCCGGACATGCACGGGATACTATTGAGTTACATCGATGATTCATCAAATTGATTTCAAAGACTTGAGACTATTCAACCTAATAGACCAGTTTAGATTACTCACTGTACACTACCTTTCACTGCCTTGATTTATATTGTTGTTACACATGCTTTACCATTTACGATTATACTTGCTTGTCTTGTTACCTTGTTTATATTTTATTGCTTGATAACATGACGCGCTGACGTCTGGGTTTTGCATGGCCCAGATTCTGTACCTTTGCTGCAGTCCGAGCAGGAGTATTTCAGCCAGCAGGCTGAGCAGTGAGGACTCAGTAGTAGTTAGTTCTTTTACTTTTCAGTATTTTATTCCTGATGTGAGCCCGCATTATGGGACATACATTCCGGTTATATTTTGTATTGGATCTTTTGCTTCCGCATTATTATTCTTGACTCGTTTTAATTTTGGCTTATGGACATGTATTAGATAGTTCTATTTTTGTTCTTGATATCTCTACAGCCGTAATATGACTGTGGAGGGACAATTCCTATCCACAGGTAGCATGGTTGGCTATGTCACGTGCCTACTTAGCGTACTCTGGGAAGCGGGGCGTAACATGGTTCTTTTGGTATCAGAGCCATAGGTTAATCGGATTGATTCTTTTGTAGTTGGGTATTGTACCCAATACACGAATCGGAATACTCATGATTAGGAAACATGTTCTGCCACCTTGCCGTTTTACCATTCTTGAATCCAACCTCCTCCTGATTATACTTTTGCGATGTGCAAACCTCCTTTGCATATCGACTCAAAAACCTGGTTTCCTTTGTTTATCTCTAGAGCTTAGGCGACTTGAGTGGAGTTATGCGATTGTAACTATGATACCGCGGCATAGTTACAATGCGGTACTCTATTTAAGTAACTTGGAGTTCTAGCCTTGACTCATATCCTTGATCTATATGTTGAATCTGTTATCGTACTAATACTCTTTGGTGTTTGGTTGCAGTATCATGGAAGCCAGAAATCTACAATCGTACCAGAGTTGTATGGATGACGCTACTTTGCTTGGAGTAATTCGTGACTTGCTTGAGGACTACAAGCAGCAGACCGAGCTGAAGCCGACATTTGCACTAAACCAAACGTCTGTACGTAGAAGTGTTCCGGTGAACAGACGCAGCGTAGCACCAATGAAGAAAACAATTGTGGTTGATCAGAAGAGGAGCGTGATTTGTGACTACTGCCATATACACGGACATGTGCAAAGAGATTGCCGAAGGAAACGGGGACTCTGTTTGGTTTGTGGTTCGGCGGATCACACTATCCATGTTTGTCCGTCGAAACTTCATAAGGAAGAGAATGTTCGGAGGCCAGTGTTACCCAAGAAAAGGGGAAGGATGTTGTGCAACTTCTGCCAACGACCGGGTCATTATCGAAGAGACTGTCATAAGAAACTTGGACTATGTCTGATTTGTGGATCAGTGGATCACACCATCAATAGTTGTCCGTCATGGCTAAGATTGAAGGAAGATACTCGGGAGCTACCGCAAGAGCAGCTTCCAGATCAGGAGCAGTTAACTCGGGGAGCTAATCAGGCTCAAGCTTTTCCCTTGATAGCTGAAGAGCCTAAAGCTTCAGAGGAAGTCGTTTTAGGTACCCTATTTGTTCATGGTTTTCTCGCATTAGCGTTATTCAATTCTAGTGCATCCCATTGATTTATGTCGTCCAAGTTTATTGCTATACCCTCGATGACTTTCACGACCCTGTTTAATTTTTGCGACATACACACTGGGATTGGGAAAATCATAACTAGTAGAGGGTGTAAAGTTGGTTTCGTCGTTGGTTGCGGACGGGAGCTATTACAGAGGTCTTGGAAGTTGTTACTAGCAGCTTTGATGTAGTCTTGGGAATGGAATTTTTCGGCACTTTCCACGCTCACATTGAGTGTAGAGTGAAGAAAGCGAATTTCCTGATTCCCGGACACCCAAAGGTTGTCTGAAGGAAGCAGATCTGTCGGGCCAGATTAGGGCTAGGCTGACAATTAATGATCTTTCGTCGATGAAGGTTGCTAAAGATGAAGCGCTAGCTGTTGTTCGAGATTTCATGGATGTGTTCGAGGACATATCAGGTTAACCGCCGAGGCAAGACGTGAAGTTCGCAATTGATCTTATTCCTGGTGCAGTGCCAGTATCTAAAACGTATTATCCAATGGCACCGATGGAATTGGAAGAAGTCAAGAAGCAGGTTACTAAATTACTTGAGAAGGGTTAGATTCGCAGCAGTAACTCGCCTTGGGAAACTCCAGTTCTTCTAGTAAAGAAGAAAGATGGCACAAGGAGGATGTGCATCGATTATCGAGAATTAAACCGGGTGACTATTAAGAACAAGTACCCGATCCCTCGCATTGGCGAATTGTTCAAGCAGCTTAGTGGCGCGAGGGTATTCTCGAAGCTGGATTTGCGGTCCGGATATCATCAGGTCCGAGTTAAACCAGATGATATTTGCAAGACTGTGTTCCGAACTCGGTATGGACATAACGAGTATTAGTGATGCCCTTCGGAATAACGAATACACCGGCGATATTTATGGACTTGATGGGCCGAATCTTTTCACCATTCTTGGACCAATTTATAGTGGTGTTCATTGATGATATTTTGGTCCACTCAAAAGAGTATTGAAGAGCATGCAGAACACTTGAAGATCGCACTGCAGATATTGAGGCAAGAAAGATTGTATGCAAAGATGAGCAAGTGCGAGTTTTGGCTTGAAGAAGTGAAGTTTTTGGGGCATATCGTAGCTGGAGATGGAATCGCCGTTTATCCAGGGAAGATTGTAGCAGCTCAAGACTGGCCGATTCCGAAGAACGTTGTAGAGATCAGAAGTTTTCTTGGACTTGCAGGATACTACAGAAGGTTCGTGGAGAATTTTGCTCATTTGTCTGAGCCTTGACCAAGCTTACGCGCAAGGAAGTACCGTTTGTGTGGACAGATAAGTGTGCGTCAGCTTTTGAGGCATTGAAGCAGAGATTGATAACCGCTCCTATTTTAACCGTGCCAGACAGTTCTGGAGGATTGGTGATTCACAGCGACGCATCTGGGAAAGGATTGGGATGGGTTTTGATGCAGCATGGGAAGGTTATAGCTTACGCATCGAGACAGTTGAAGACCCATGAGAAGAATTACCCAACTCATGATTTGGAGCTAGCAGCGGTGATTTTCTCTTTGAAGATTTGGAGACGCTACTTATTGGGCGAAAGGGGCGAAGTTTTCACCGATCACAAAAGCCTAAAGTACGTGTTCACACAGAAGGAGCTTAATATGAGGCAGGGTAGATGGTTGGAGCTGATGGCTAACTACGATCTTGATCTTAAGTACCATCCGGGGAAGTTAATGTTGTGCCGGATGCGCTTAGTCGGTTACCAGAAATTCGGATGTTGACTGCACAAAAATGAACTTATTGAAGACTTTCGGAGATTCGAGTTGAAGATCGTGCTACCGCATTCTTCAGGATAGTTGATTTCGCTGCAAGTACAGTCGTCATTGATCGAGAGTATTAAAGCAGCGCAGTCAAAAAAACCCAAGATTGCAAAGATTTCGAGAACAGGTTGAAGCTGGACTTCGAACTGACTTACTGATCCATGAAGATAATTCATTGAGATATGGTAGCCATTTGTGTGTGCCAAAGGGAGATACTCGCGAAGAACTTATGAAGGAGGCACACAGTTCAGCATATTCCGTATATCCAGGAGGCACGAAGATGTACCGAGATATACGGCAGCATTTCTGGTGGGAAGGCATGAAACGGGAGATTGCCCGCTTTGTGGCAAAGTGCTTGGTGTGTCAGCAAGTTAAGGCTGAACATCAAAGGGTTGCTGGTTTATTGCAACCACTTCCGATTCCTCAGTGGAAGTGGGAACATATAACCATGGATTTCATAACAGCTTTACCGCGGAGTCCAAAGGGCAACAATGCAGTATGGGTGATTTTTGATCGTTTGACCAAGGCAGCTCATTTCATTCCTTTTCGGATTGGTCAATCAACAGAAACTTTGGCAGAGCGGTACATGCAGGAGATTGTAAGATTGCATGAGTACCGGTGAGCATCGTGTCCGATCGGGACACTCGGTTCTTATCACACTTCTGGAGGAGCTTACAGGACAGTTTGGGGACCCGATTGAAGTTTAGCACAGCTTATCATCCTCAAACAGATGGCCAGTCGGAGAGAACGATCCAAACTCTTAAAGATATGTTGAGAGCTTGCGTGTTGGACTTCAAGGGTTCATGGGAGGATCATCTACATTTAGTGGAGTTTTCTTACAACAACAGTTTCCAGACAACTATTCAAATGGCTCCATTCGAAGCTTTGTATGGTCGCAAGTGTCGTTCACCGGTTTGTTGGGACAATGTTGGTAAACGAAGATTATTGGGACCAGGTTTGGTTATGCAGACAGTCGAGAAGGTTAGCAATATCCGGAATCCTATGAAGGCAGCA
Organism: Agapanthus africanus; assembly: GCA_030015575.1. NCBI lineage: Eukaryota > Viridiplantae > Streptophyta > Magnoliopsida > Asparagales > Amaryllidaceae > Agapanthus > Agapanthus africanus. The sequence continues at coordinate 865,479,452 of CM057339.1, forward strand.
CAAGACTGACAGAAGAGTCGGGCTGATACGTCGAGAAGACCTCTAGGGTTCGTTGTTGGTGATCTAGTATTTGAAGATACCACCGACTAGAGGGGTGATCCGTTTCGGAAGTCGAGGAAAGCTTAGTCCTCGATACGTTGGACCTTTTGAAATCTTGGAACGTATTGGAGAAGTGGCTTATCATTTGGCGTTACCGCAATCCCTGGCGAATGGTCGTGACGTGGTTCTCGTACCTCAATTCCGTAGGTATGCTCGAAATGAAATACATGCGTTGGATCATTCGAAACTGACTGTACGAGAAGATGTGACTTTTGAGGAGCGACCGATGTCGAATTATGGATCGAAGAGGAAAGTTCTTAAGAACAAAGTTATCCTTCTTGTATTTGTTTCTTGGATTAATCGCTCGCATGGAGAACCAACTTGGGAACGAGAAGATGAATTCCGACTGAATTTTCCACATCTATCCTTGTAGTTTTCTTGATTGTTTATCCTTTCTTGTTCTTGGAATTTCGAGGACGAAATTTTTTTGTAGTTGGGTATAATGTAACACCCGAGTTCATTTATACCAATTCCAGTTCTCATATTTCTTATTCGTGATATTTCGTGATTTATCGTGTTTGGGTGTGAATGGTAGTTTATATTTTACATTGCATTCGACCCGACCCACTTGCTTGAACCTGTTTGATTCTTATCTATAGATTACCTTGACTTGTTGCATGGATGCGTGCATATCATGATTAGTACATACTGGTATTTTATCTAGTGTCGCATCTTTTATCATATTATATTCTAGGTCACAGAAAATAATTTAAAATTACATTTCATAGCCTGCATGATACCCCTAACCCCGTGGTAGCGTCCGCGCATCTCGTTCTTGTCCCGTTCAGTGAAACGGACGTGTTTGGATGGCTACGCGCACGTACGTGCATCCGTTCTTGGGGGTATGCATTTTCTTTGACTGAGCATTCATTTTGAAATTTGGGAGTCGCATATATTTTTTATATTTTAAATCCGAATTTTTAGACCCGACCCGGACGTGTTTTGGAGTAGATTTGTATTTACCAAAATCTCAAACCGGACTAATATTATATTCTTTATATATTCTAAACTATTAATATAAATTTAATTAGTATATATATTATTTTATCCTATGATCTAACAGTTAGATTTTTATGTTAAATTTTATATACGTGTATTATTAATATATTTGATAACTGCAACAATCTCTCTCTCTCTCTTTATTTACTAATATATTACTAATATTTAAATTACGTGCAGCAATCTCTCTCTCTCCCTTTTCCCGTTCTCTTTCTCTCCCTTCTCTCTTTCTCTCTCATGCGAATAAAGCCAAGTTTATATATCCTCACTGTGCGTATCTCTCTCTCTCCTCTCGGTCCTTTTCTCTCTCCTCTCGAATCTTTTCCTCTCTCTACCCACATATCTCTCTCTCTCTCTCTCCTCTTTTATATATTTCTTCTTCTCTTCTTCCTCGTTCATAACTGAACCCATCCCCTGAAAAACCCTAGCCGCCGTCTCCCCTCGCCCCCGTGTCGCCGTCGACGCCACCACCACCGTTCGTCGCCGCTCGTCACCCTCATCTCCATTCTCATCTCTCCTTCTCCGTTCCCTGTGTGCGCATCCGCAGCCGTGCACCCTGCACACATCTGCACCGCCGGGGAATCGCCGTCGGTGACCTCGTCTTCGTGTCCTGAGCCCTCGTGCACCCCAGTGAGCAACTCTTTTCTCTCTCATCCTTCTCTTCTTCTTCTTCCTATACTTCTTTCTGTTATAGTTTTCTTTCTGTTTTTTTAAAAGTGTGCCTCTGTTGATCGTCGGAGCTCCGTTGATCTTATCACTGTTGGTCTCGCCGTCACCGTTAGCATCCCTCTGCAACCCAGTAAGCGATCTTATTCCCATTTCTCCTTCCATTCTTTTCTTCTCTTTTTTCCATGCACCTTTTCTATTGTGTTTACTGTTTTTTTGGTGGCCGGAATCCGACTGTGCCGGCGACGTTCCCGACGACCCAGCGAGGACCTCTGACCCGTGTGATTCCACTGTTCGTGGTTTGGACTCATTCCGTGTACCGTGCGCGCGTCGCGACTTTTCCCGCCGACGTGAGACATTCTGTTTTTCTGTATCGCGATCCGTCGAGGCAAGTGAAACTTGCTACATGCTATTCATACTATTCCTATATTAATTTATCTATTTTTCTATTAAATCTATAGATAGAATCTAAAGTATTGAATTCCAAGTTAACAGCACAATGTTCCGTTTACATATTTCAGATCTAGAACTTGAAACATAACTGTTGCATCTTGTTGACTATACCTAGTAATCACATTTATATGTTAGATCACATAATCACAATTGTTTTATAGCCATATTACCCTTTTGTAGTTTTTACCCTATCGGACGACCGGTTGCATACATTTAGCCTTATTCATATTCAATTGCATCTCTAGATTGTTTTAATACATATTAATATGATTTTATCATCCACATTTATTATACTGCATTCCTGAAATATTAAAACTATTCCTGAAACCTAAACTGATAACCGTGCATCCAAGTAGTTTAATCCGTACCTATTTACATATCATATTACATGTGCAAGTTTCTTGTTCTGATAATAACCATGCTTGTTTATTTGTAACCATGATTTTGCTAGTGATTATGAGCACCCATATGATATCTTGTACACCCTGACGTGACTTGCTACACATATTACTTGACCCGACATGGTATCGTACACTCTTGACATGACACCTAAATACACTGCTTGACTTGACCTGATATATCATGGCTTTACCCGTTACCTGATCTTATGTCTAATGCCAACAAACATAACCTGTAGTCCTTACGGACCGTTCCTGTTATCTATCCAGACAAACCTGTACTTGCCTGATCCTGTGTTGGCATTAGCTCCAGATTACTTGAATACCTGACTTGAACACATATAACTTGGGGGTATGGGAAAATCAATGATGAAACCTGACTTGTAACTCGACAGTTGCTTGCTTTTACTGATCAGTTTAGAGGCTAGGCCCGCCTCGGGATGATGATGCTGAAATCATTCGTCTTTACATATTCCTTGTTTTAGTGCCTAGCGGCACGTCTCGGTTTCAGCCCGAGAGTCTTAGACCATAATCCCGGGCACGCACGGGATACTATCCACCCTTTAGTGCTTAGCGGCACGTCTCGGTTCAGCCCGAGAGTCTTAGACCGTGGTCCCGAACATGCACGGGATACTATTGAGTTAAATCGATGATTCATCAAATTGATTCCAAAGACTTGAGACTATTCAACCCAATAGACCAGTTTAGATTACTCACTGTACACTGCCTTTCACTGCCTTGATTTATATTGTTGTTACACATGCTTTACCATTTACGATTATACTTTCTTGTCTTGTTACCTTGTTTATATTTTATTGCTTGATGACATGACGCGCTGACTTCTGGGTTTTGCATGGCCCAGATTCTGTACCTTTGCTGCAGTCCGAGCAGGAGTATTTCAGCCAGCAGGCTTAGCAGTGAGGACTCAGTAGTAGTTAATTCTTTTACTTTTCAGCATTTTATTCCTGATGTGAGCCCGCATTATGGGACATACATTCCAGTTATATTTTGTATTGGATCTTTTGCTTCCGCATTATTATTCTTGACTCGTTTTAATTTTGGCTTATGGACATGTATTAGATAGTTCTATTTTTGTTCTTGATATCTCTACAGCCGTAATGTGACTGTGGAGGGACAATTCCTATCCACGGGTAGCATGGTTGGCTATGTCACGTGCCTACTTAGCGTACTCTGGGAAGCGGGGCGTGACATGGTTCTTTTGGTATCAGAGCCATAGGTTAATCGGGTTGATTCTTTTGTAGTTGGGTATTGTACCCAATACACGAATCGGAATACTCGTGATTAGGAAACATGTCCTGCCACCTTGCCGTTTTACCATTCTTGAATCCAACCTCCTCCTGATTATACTTTTGCGATGTGCAAACCTCTTTTGCATATCGACTCCCGCCAAAAACAACTCTTCACATTCGACGACCACGATCGCTCCACCTGTCGCACTCGCACTGGCCGTATCCCATCAGACGCCGGCAGTCTGCGGCCCGTCGCGTCAGCCAACCAGCTCCCGATACGTGGCCGGTCGCTTCAGCGAAAGTACGCACGATCCGGCGCACCCTCTTTAATGCAAAAATCTCGCCGTGATTCGCTGGCATCATCAGGAATATACAACAGATTACCCGGGATACGCCCGACGATATATTCGAAAAGAAGCTCACCTTGGGTGACCCGGCAGACCACTCTCGACCCGACCCGTCAGCTGGTCAGGACGAAAGTGGGGGGTTAATGATGATGCTCGATATCAGTGATCTCCCAGATCATGACACGTGGCAGATGACGTGTCCCAGGGCATGCAAGAAAGGACCTACAGTGGCCGACCGGACCACTCCTGTGCCCGTCCCACAAACAAGCGCTGGCTCACCTCCGAGCAGCCAACACAATTGGCCCCCTCGGCCTCACAGCTCGTCTCCGGGCTACCACAGAACCAAGATATCTTGGCTCTCCCGCTCATCCGCGAGCTCTCCCGCCAAGGTCATCTTCCTCGGTCTCATCGACCGACCAACAGCACCGCTCACAGGCGCAACCGCCATCCCGCGAATCTCGCCATGCGCGAGATATCCGCCGGCTACATCCCACGTTCCACACCATCACAATCCCCCGTTAACGAGCTTGTTGTTCATATCAGATTTTTGCATTATTATATTCCCCATTCTTAATCGTATTGCAAATAAATAGGTGCTTTTGATCCATGTCTGCTAAATAGTTGCAGGTTACAGGTTCTCGGAACAATACAGTGAAAATGGTGAAAACGCTACAAAAGTGAGACTACGACCAAAAAATAGAAGAATCTTTATGATGCCGCCTACAGTTTAAGGAACAAATGAAGATCAAGGAACAGTTCGATTTCACAAAGCACGAAGGCAGCACAAGATTCAAGATTTCAACACGAAGCGAACGGTAAAAGTCCACAACATTCTGCACTGTGGAGATCTGGAAGAAACTAGAAAATATTCTGAAGAACCAAGTGAAGAAAACATAAGCAAATAGCAACATGAAGCAACTTAGAGAAAAAGAGCCCAAGAGCCCATCAAACGGCCGCGGAACCGCGGCCAAACAAGGCTTATGGCTGCGGATCCGCGGTCGTACTGTACACGTGTCGGCGCGTGTCGGTGGAGTCGGTGCATTGACCCGGTTTTCTTAGGGTAGTTTTGTAATTCTAGATGTGGATCAGATATAAACCCTAAGGTTTCTATTATCTATAAATAGGAAGCCTACAGCTCTTTTTAGAGCATGCCTCTTTTTAATTCTAGATTAGAAATTTTCAATTCCTTATAATCGTCAAAGAGTACATCAATAAAGTAAGTTTTTTTATCTTGAATTTCTTATCTGCAATTTTATTTCTCTGCAACTTTTATCTGCCATAGTTATTTTCCGCAAGTTAATTAGGCTATTAAAAGAAAATCACAAAAATGAATTCCATTGTTAATTCCCTAATGAGTGAGTAGTTCCTCACTTGTTAGGGTTAGTTTTGGGGAAGATTTGAGAGATGAAAATCTCTCACTCCTTTCTTACCCATTCAATTCTTTAAAATAGGGCTCTATGCAAATCAAACACACACCGCTCACTACGGCACCCTATCCCACGAGATTGCGGTGATTCCCTAATTAGACCGGTTGTGTTTGATTTCCATAGAGGTTGGGGCTAAGAGTTAAGAAAGGACGGACAAGGACCAAAAGGAAGAAACCTAGTTTCTTCCCAGTCATGCTAATCCCTTTTGTTAACTATTATCTTAACACCTAAGTTTTTAATTAGGGCAAAGAAAGCGGTGAGCAGAATTAACTTTCCAAACTAACCTAATCCTAACCCTAGCAAGGTTTTAATCCAAATCAATTTCAAGCTCAGTTTTTATAGAAAATCAAAACCTACCACAAATAGGAATTGACTCGTTAGAACAACTAGAAAAGAACACGTTTTCCCTGTGGACCGACCCGTACTCAACCGGCTAGCTACCAAGCGACACCGTCTTGATTGCGGTTAATTCTTTGATTTCACAAACGCATATCCAAAATCTCTACAATCAAATGGCGCCGTTGCCGGAGACAACGGTAGTTATTTTCTTTTTGTAATTTCGGGTTAATTAAAAATTAAAAAATCATAAAAACTGATTAATATAAAAACAAAAAAAAATTATCATCTTGTTATTTTTTGAAGGGTTTTCGTGTGAATTGTGCAGGATCGGAAAGACGAACAGATTCAGATCTGGAAAAATCCAGTGAACAAAACAGCAAACAGCAGATCTGAACCAACAGAGGAGAATCACAACATAAAACAGGAAAAATTTGACGGCCTGACCTAACTGAATAATCGCGGAACCGCGGCTAAAAGGAGCATTCTGCCGCGGAACCGCCGCAACTTGCTGACGTCAGCAACTGAAAAATTCTCTGTAAGTTTCCTTTCCTCTCCTCTGCCCTCTGAAATCCTCTGAAAAAATTTCCTGCAGGGTTCTTTGCGCAAAACTTCTTCCTTTCTCCAATAACTTGATTTTGTGCAGGATTCTTTGTGCCGCAAATAAAAAGAAAAAAAATTGGCAAGTGTTTTGGATTTTTGTGTGTTTACTGCTTTGCATTTTTAAAACGGACTTTTAAGGGGCTATAACACCAATCCACATTGGGTGGGGATTTCATTACCCTTCCTAGGACCCCAAAAATCACAAAAAAGCATTTTGCATCAACCCTCGAGTTAATTAAAAAATATTAGACTCGGCCAATAAGGACTGTCGTGCTCAGTAGGACAAAGGAAAGGTTGTAGGCATCGGTCATTTATTTAAACCTGACTTTCTGGTGCCTAGGCTAAACAAGTGGGAAAGGTAATTTTAAAAGTCCCGTCCCATGGTGATTCGTGAGCGGATCCCTCCTTTCTTTACTTGTGCTTACCTGGCCACAATTGGCGGTGAAGAGGCGATTCGAGGATCTCACAACTTGCCCTTTGGAACAGTTAGAAGCAGTCTAGTTGACTTAGGAGACCCTAACTTTAGGTTTGATTGTGCATATTGTGATTGCTTGAAAGTGTGTCTAAGCTCCGTATAAAAATCTTTTGCAAAAACTCCTTATAAAAAGAACCACAAAACAAAATTTTTTACAAAAACTTGCCATTTTGTCGCTAGAAATCCATTGCACCCCACCTTCTCTCATTGACGTTTGCTTACCCCCATCTTCTATTTTTACCTCTTTGACTACACTACACCTTGTTAGTGTATGTCCAGTTGGACTAGGGACACTAGTGCCCGTTTAGTCCGTGTCTCGTTAGTGCCTACTGACGACGCGTTCGACTCCGAAGTCGAAATTCCCTCCACTTCTTTACCTTCATCTTCAAATTCATCATCTTCTAAGGAGATGTCGGGATTCAATCCTAACAACCCCTTACCTACGGGACTGATTCCACCTCAACTGGGTGCAAATAACCCACTACACCCTCCTGTCGAAGCGCCCCAACGAATCACGCTCCAGGATCTTTTCTATCCCATCCGCACCGCACTTCCCACATGTCTTTCACTTCCACCGGTTAATGGGGATAACTTCAAAATTAAACCCCACTTCATCAATATGTTGCCCAAATTTCACGGGCTGGAATCCGAAGATGCCTACATCTTCATCAACAAATTCCAGAATGTTTGCGCAATGATGAAGACCATACAACTTTCCGATGATGCTATAAAGCTACGTGTTATTCCATTCACTTTATGTGACCTAGCTGAAAAGTGGTTATATAGTACAGCATCGCATTCCATAAAAAATTGGGAAGAGTTTGTTAAGGCTTTTCTAAAAAAAAATTTACCCACACCACAAGACCGCGAGAATTCGCAATGAAATTATTCAATTTTCCCAGCTTCCTTCCGAACCTTTTTGGAAGTGTTTCGAAAAATTTAAGGACCTTCTTGTTCAGTGCCCTCACCACGGTATCGAGAATCGACAACTTTGCCAAACTTTATACGAAGGACTGAACCCAGTAACTAAGCAGTTGTTGGAAACCATTTGTCAAGGTCACTTTCTTACAAAATCGAGCGAGGAAGCTTGGCAATTTCTCGACGATCTTGCTGAACAAACACTTCAGTGGGAAAGCACTAAGACCACTTCATCTACTTCATCGGGGCAGTCTAGGGCAGGCATACATCAACTTTATATGTCGATTGCAATGAAGGCCAAAATAGCTGCACTCACGAAAAAACTAGAAGCAATTGAGAGCAAATTCTCATCGCCTTCTCCTGCCCCAGCTTTACCCCCACGCACTATTTGTGCTTGTTGTTCGGATCCATCCCATCTAACCGAAAAGTGTCCTTACAACCCGCCTGTTCAAGGACAAGATCAAATCAATACTGTCTTTCAGCAAAAACAAAGAAATGATCCATACTCTTCAACTTATAATCCTGGTTGGAGGAGCCACCCAAATTTTGCTTGGAATCAAAATCAACAACAATTCCAAGACAATAACAATTTCATAGGCCTCCTCCACAACAACAAGCCCCTCAACAAACTCAATATCAGCAACCTTTCCAACCCCAACCTTACCAAAACCCAATGAACAATTTTGTACCAAACAATTCTTATCCTCAAAACAATTTTATTCAGCCAAATAACGATAAAGTTTCCTCGCTAGAACGAAGTCTGGATGCGTTTTTAAAACAATCTACGCAATCCTCAGCCAGCATCCAATTGTCCATTCAGTCTTTGGTGCAACACACTGCTTCACATGATCAGAGCATCAAAACAATCGAAGCCCAAATTGCACAACTGAATGCTGCGTTAAGCGAGCGAGAGAAGGGGAAACTTCCATCTCAACCACTGCCAAATCCCGGTCACATACAAAATACATATGTTGAATATATATGTTGCTCATGAACAACAGAATCATAATGTGAGTGTCATGACTACATTGAGATCTGGAAAGGTATTGCACAACAACGTTGGCAATAATGATGACACCCCGGCCGCCGCTTCTTCATCTTCTTCTTCATCTTATTCATCTTCTTCAGAGCCTGTTCTTCATTCTTCATAAGGCCCTACTTCTTCTAATTCGAACGGACCCACATCTCACTCCACGAAAACACCAACACTGGGATCCGTTCCAGCTCCGCAATCTACTCCACAAACATTGGACTCAACAAATTTTCAAAATATTCCATTTCCAAATAGGTTGAGATCGAATAAACAAACTCCACAGATGGAGAAGATTGTGGAGTTATTTAAACGGGTTAGCATAAATATACCTCTCTTAGATGCAATCCAACAAGTCCCTTCTTATGCTAAAATCTTAAAGGACTTATGTATCAAGAAGAGGAAATCACAGGTACCTAAGAAAGTTTTCTTGGCTAGTGCAGTAAGCGATGCTCTTACCCAACCTTTACCCCAAAAACGTAAGGACCCTGGCTGTCCTACAATTTCAATAACAATTGGGGATAAGAATATCAATCGCGCACTTTTAGATCTTGGTGCCAGTGTTAATTTACTTTCCTATTCAGTATATGAACAATTAGGCGTTGGAGAGCTAAAACCCACACATTGTACTCTCCAAATGGCCGACCGATCCATCACCCATCCTAAGAGTGAGTTAGAGGATGTGTTAATTAAAGTAGGGGACTTCATTTTCCCCGTTGATTTCATTGTTATGGACACACAGCCTGTAGCTAACCCCCGGAGTCAAATTCCGGCGATACTTGGTTGACCATTCTTTGCGACTTCTAATGCGGTGATCAATTGTCGAAATGGTTCGATGAACCTATCTTTTGGAAACATGACAATTGAACTCAACATTTTTAAATTGGGGAATCAGCCCTCAGAGCCTAATGCTAATATACTTGATGTTTGCTCGATCCAAGAGATCACGCAGGAGGACTGTGAGCTCGAAAAATTTCTGTTCGATCACAGCTGTTTTGACGCCACTAGTGCGTTCCTCCTTGAATCTGACACAGTTTTCACACCCGATAACGATTACGAATGTTTCACTTTTTCGGACGATTTTGAAGAATCACCACTTGAGTTTGAGTCTTTGAATTTTCAGATGAGTTAGCTGAACCATCCGACTCGGTTGCTTACACTCGCTTCGAACCATTGTTGGAATCCTTCGAGTTCGAGACAGTTTCACCAATTTTATCTTCAATTGTTTCACCTCCAAAACTCGAACTCAAGCTATTGCCGTCTTACCTTAAATACGCTTACTTAGGTGAGAATGAGACCCTTCCTGTTATCATTTCGGCCTCTCTAGCCCTCGAGCAAGAGAAAGCCCTTTTAATGGTCTTACAAAATAATCGGCAAGCTTTTGGCTGGACTATGGCGGACATCAAGGGGATTAGTCCTCTCATACTTGAACATCATATACACATGATGGATGATTCCAAGCCAGTAAGGGATCCACAGAGACGCCTCAACTCCATAATGAAGGAGGCTGTTAAAAAGGAGATTGTAAAATTTCTAGATAGTGGTATCATTTACCCTATCTCTGATAGCCAGTGGATTAGCCCCATTCACATTGTCCCAAAGAAATCGGGCATAACGGTCATAACTAATGAGGCGAATGAGTTAATACCTACTCGCACCCAAACTGGGTGGCGAGTTTGCATTGATTATAGAAAACTCAACGCCGCGACACGGAAAGACCACTTTCCATTACCTTTTATTGACCAAATGCTAGAACGATTGGCTGGGCATGAATTTTACTGCTTTTTGGATGGTTACTCCGGCTATAATCAAGTTCCCATCGCCGAAAAGGACCAAGACAAGACCACATTTACTTGTCCTTTCGGTACATTCGCTTACATTCGCATGCCCTTTGGGTTATGCAATGCACCCGCTACTTTCCAGCAGTGTATGATGGGCATCCTTTCAGACAAGGTCGAAAAATTCTTGGAGATTTTTATAGATGATTTCTCCATTTTCGGCGACTCCTTTGATGAGTGTTTGATACATTTAGACGCAGTTCTTACCCGTTGTAGGGATAAGAACCTCACTTTAAATTGGGAGAAATGCCACTTTATGGCACGAGAGGGTATTGTCTTAGGACATATAATCTCGCAAAATGGCATTGAGGTTGATAAAGCTAAGATTGAAATCATTTCCAATCTTCCTCCTCCCAAGTGCGTCAAAGATATCTGAGCCTTCCTTGGCCATGCCGGTTTCTATAGACGGGTCATCAAGGATTTTAGCAAGATAGCTAGACCCTTGACTCTTTTGTTGGTCAAGGACACCACTTTTGATTTTGACTCAACCTGCATGAAGGCGTTCGAGTCATTAAAACACTCACTTATTTCCGCGCCCATTCTTTCATCTCCCGACTGGACGCATCCATTTGAAATTATGTGCGATGCATCTAATTTCGCCATTGGTGCTGTCCTTGGACAGCACATAAATAAGATACTACACATAATTTATTACGCTAGCCGAACATTAAATGAGGCCCAATTGAATTACACAACAACTGAAAAAGAATTCTTAGCTGTTGTGTTTGCACTAGAAAAATTCAGGCCTTATTTAATCGGCTCTCCAGTCATCGTTTACACGGACCACTCAGCTCTTCGCCATCTTTTTGCGAAGAAGGATGCTAAATCTCGGCTGATACATTGGATTCTCTTACTACAAGAGTTTGACCTTGTCATAAGAGACAAGAGAGGATGCGAAAACGTAGTCACCGACCACCTTTCACGACTCCCTTCTTCGCATACACTTCAAATTCCTATTAAAGACGTTTTTCCAGATGAGCAGCTCTTAACCGTATCATTCAAACCTTAGTTCGCAGATATCGTAAATTATTTGGCCACCGGACTGATACCAAACGATAGGTCGAATTAGGACAGACTCCGATTCCTGTCCCAAGTAAAACATTTTTACTGGGATGAACCGTATCTCTTCAAATACTGTTCCGACCAAATCATTCGTCGGTGTATCCCTGACAACGAGTTTAAGAGCATGCTGTCATTCTGCCACGACCAAGCGTGTGGCGGGAATTTTAGCCCCAAAAAGACAGCAGAAAAAATCTTGCAGTGTGGCTTCTACTGGCCACGACTTTTTAAAGACGCATACGAATACTGCAAGACATGCTCCCAGTGCCAACACTTGGGCCGGATATCTCGGAGAAATGAAATGCCGCTCCAACTAATTTTGGTTGTTGAAATTTTTGATGTTTGGGGGATAAACTTTATGGGACCATTTTCCAACTCTTTTGGGAACATGTATATTCTACTTGCTGTTGACTATGTTTCAAAATGGGTCGAGGCTGTGCCCAGCCGAACTAATGACAACAAGGTTGTCGTTAGATTTCTCAAAGAAAATATTTTTTTGCGGTTTGGGCATCCTCGCGCGATTATCAGTGATAATGGATCTCACTTTTGTAATAGGACTTTCGAGTCCTTAATGCGAAAATACTCCATTACTCACAAGCTGTCAATGCCGTATCATCCCCAAACTTGTGGGCAAGCCAAGATTTCGAATCGGCAGATTAAACAGATATTGGAGAAAACGGTTTTCAAAAACCGTAAAAATTGGTCATCAAAACTGATTGATGCCCTTTGGGCATTCCGTACTGCCTATAAGACCGATCTTGGCATGTATCCATACAGGCTTATTTATGGAAAGGCTTGCCAGCTTCTAGTTGAAATAGAGCATAAGGCATTTTGGGCAATTAAAGAGTTGAACCTATCTTTGGGAGATGCGGGCAGCAATAGAAAGCTACAGTTGAACGAATTAAACGAGCTGCGGGATGAGGCCTATGAGAACGCAGTAATTGTTAAAAACCGAACGAAAGTGTTCCACGACAAACACCTTATACGCAAGACTTTAAACCTGGTCAACAGGTTTTACTTTTCGATACTCGGTTACATTTCCATCTCGGCAAGCTGAAATCTCGATGGAAAGGGCCATTTTTGGTACGCACCATATATCCGCACGGTGCGATTGATTTAGAAAACCTGGAAGACGGTTCAATATTTAAAGTGAACGGATATCGACTTAAACCGTTCCTCACTGCGGACCCTTCGGAGAAGCTCCTGTTTTTGCAGGAGCCGGTCTACATTGACTGATCTTCCTCCATCTACCCCTAAATTTTCTATTATCTAGCCAAAACACTGTTTCAAACAAGTTTGGGGATATGTATTATTTGTAATTATATAAAAACAAAATAAAAAAATGAAAATTTGAAAATAAAAAAAATGGGGTATTTTTGTAAATTTCCTGTTTTAATAAAATAAAAATAAAAAATAAACAAGGGAGTGCCGACAATTTTGACCCTCTTGGTGTAGCCTGACAGTGAGAACACTGTCAAGTTTAAGTTTGGGGGTGTGCTCGGTAAGTTTTCTTCCTTCGCATTCATATGTATAATTTTGCATTTGCATACTTATTTTAAAACCCATAAAAATTGAAAAATTTTAAAAATTATAAAAATTGAAAAATTCAATTTTGGCCATAATTGACTTAAGTTTGACAAGACGGTTAACTAGCTAGGAAAAAGTAGATCCTAAACTTAGTAAATTAAAAACCCTAAAAATAACCTTTCTTAAAATTTAACGGTAGAAAATATATGTCCTTATAGTTTACTTAGAAATAGGCAAATTTTAAGTTCACTTCTTGGGCTAAGTCAAAATAAGGGAAGAGTATTGAAATTTTTATTTGAAGTGTAAGTCTGAAAAATAATTCCGAATCTTAAGTCTAAATTCTGAAAATATATACCCTACAACTTGCACAAACACGCACCTTGAAGCTTGGAATAGTAGAGAATACCTTGAAATGCTCGTCTTAAATCCTTAGTATGAAGGAAAATAAAATTATAAGTGTGAATAAAGAGATATAAAAAAATGAACACTGGTTTTGTAATTACTTAAGGCTGCGTAAAATAAAAAATATAGCGAGAGTGCTTTATCACCTAGTGCCTTAGACCAACTGGTTTGGGAGCCACTGCTAAAGCCTTAGGTATTACAAGATGAGAAATTACGCCTTAATGCGCTAACACATTTTGTAATCGGTCGTTAGTACCTCAAGAAGTATTAACGGTCGCATGAAAAATGTGTGAGCAATTTCATCTAAAATTCACCAACTAAAAATACTTTGGACAATGGACAAGAGTATAATAGCTTGAATTGAATTTCCAAGTGTAGAGCTGACACATACACACACGTAGGGGTATATGATTGGGGTTTGGATGTGAGATAGGAATGAAAAATAGGACTTACATTTTTAGTAGAAATGATAAAAATTCCTAAGTTGAGATGGAACCTTAGAAGGAAAATTCAAAAGATGCTGAAAACTAAATAAATTTACAGAACATATACAGTCTTAAGTTAAATAATAAGTGAGTGTGAAACATACGGGTTGATAATTACTAAGTTGAAGATAATAGATTTCTTGCTAGAACACTGAATTGAAGAATGAAAGTCAATAGGCCAAATTGATCGGATTTTGTGAGTAGTATCCGCTGAAAACCCCCAGGAGACAACACTCCTCCTACTAGGGACACCTAGAGGTTTAACGACTTGTTGCACGAGCTCAGTGCAATCGCGTTTCCCTGCGAAAGTGAGGTTAGGTTTTTTCGAGAATAAATTAGTTTTGCTCAGGACGAGCAAAAGATAAGTTTGGGGGTATTTGTTCATATCAGATTTTTGCATTATTATATTCCCCATTCTTAATCGTATTACAAATAAATAGGTGCTTTTGATCCATATCTGCTAAATAGTTGCAGGTTACAGGTTCTCGGAACAATATAGTGAAAATGGTGAAAAAACGCTACAAAAGTGAGACTACGACCAACAAATAGAAGAATCTTTATGATGTCGCCTACAGTTTAAGGAACAAATGAAAATCAATTAACAGTTCGATTTCACAAAGCACGAAGGCAGCACAAGATTCAAGATTTCAACACGAAGCGGACGGTAAAAGTCCACAACATTCTGCACTGTGGAGATCTGGAAAAAACTAGAAAATATTCTGAAGAACCAAGTGAAGAAAACAGAAGTAAATAGAAACATGAAGCAACCCAGAGAAAAAGAGCCCAAGAGCCCATCAAACGGCCGCGGAACCGCGGCCAAACAAGGCTTATGGCCGCGGATCCGCGGCCGTTTGATGGGCTCTTGGGCTCTTTTTCTCTGGGTTGCTTCATGTTTCTATTTACTTCTATTTTCTTCACTTCATGTTGTACACGTGTCGGCGCGTGTCGGTGCGTGTCGGTGGATTCGGTGCATTGACCCGGTTTTCTTAGGGTAGTTTTGTAATTCTAGATGTGGATCAGATGTAAACCCTAGGCTTTCTATTATCTATAAATAGGAAACCTACAGCTCTTTTTGGAGCATGCCTCTTTTTAATTCTAGATTAGAAATTTTCAATTCCTTGTAATCGTCAAAGAGTGCATCAATAAAGTAAGTTTTTTTTATCTTGAATTTCTTATCTGCAATTTTATTTCTCTGCAATTTTTATCTACCGTAGTTATTTTCCGCAAGTTAATTAGGCTATTAAAAGAAAATCACAAAAATGAATTCCATTGTTAATTCCCTAATGAGTGAGTAGTTCCTCACTTGTTAGGATTAGTTTTGGGAAAGGTTTGAGAGATGAAAATCTCTCACTCTTTTCTTGCCCATTCAATTATTTAAAATAGGGCTCTATGCAAATCAAACACACACCGCTCACTACGGCATCCTATCCCATGAGATAGCGGTGATTCCCTACTTAGACCGGTTGTGTTTGATTTCCATAGAGGTTAGGGCTAAGAGTTAAGAAAGGACGGACAAGGACCAAAGGGAAGAAACCTAGTTTCTTCCCAGTCGTGCTAATCCCTTTTGTTAACTATTACCTTAACACCTAAGTTCTTAATTAGAATAAAGAAAGCGGTGAGTAGAATTAACTTTCCAAACTAACCAAATCCTAACCCTAGCAAGGTTTTAATCCAAATCAATTTCAACCTCAGTTTTTATAGAAAATCAAAACCTACCACAAATAGGAATTGACTCGTTAGAACAACTAGAAAAGAACACGTTTTCCCTGTGGACCGACCCGTACTCAACCGTCTAGCTACCAAGCGACACCGTCTTGATTGCGGTTAATTCTTTGATTTCACAAACGCATATGTAAAATCTCTACAATCACCTATCTAGCCATTAATGGGAGATCCCGCCCATCGCGCGGGCGTGACGTCGGGAGCGTAACGACCGGCGTGATTCTCGCGCCTGCCTTGCCTGCTGCCACCGCTATATAAACCCCTTCTGCAGACGGTTCAAGTAAGCCATTTTTTACTCCACTAAGCCGTTACTCTGCTCGGATTTCCTCTCTAATTTGACCGTCGGAGGGTCCTCGGAGGTACAACCACCCCGGGACTTCCTTGCAGGTAGCTCGGCGCAAACAACCTCAAACCCATTGAGATCCACACGCTTCAGAAGCCAGCCTCCAGATCAAATCTCAACCATCCATCGCCGCCATCGTCAGATCAACGAAAGGTAACATCTTGACACGGATCTCACCTGCATCAACAACAGTATTAAAATCAAATGGTCTTTGTTCTGCATCATCTAAGCTATTCATTATCTTGCAAAGAAAACTGGCAGTTGTTAGATATACTTACAGGAAGAATAATGAAGTGGCAAAATTTTTGGCAGCAAGAGCTCAAGTTGAAAGATGCAGCAGAAGTTATAATATACAAAAGATTCCAGATAAAAAGGCTTCAAAAATTAAACCTTTCTTACCTGCCTAGCTTGAGAAGGATGAAGCCAAGAAGTCCTCATCTTTTCTTTTGATTGAGAAGCTGGGAAACATGATGGGAAACATGAAGCAAGAGGAAATCAGAAAAAATCAAAATTTTCAATGATATGAATAAATTAAAAGTTTAGATATTTGAGTCTAAAGATATCATCTTTAAGGATCCTTTACGGCTACAGGTGTTTTGAAGATCAAAGTTGGCATTTTTGGTCATTCAGCAGGTATATCTTGTTGAGAAAAGTGCGGATCTGTTGATTTACAAATCCAGTAAAGCTACAAGTCTTAAAGAGAAATCGTGAAGAGAAAAGACTAAATCTGCTGATTTAGGTTCCAGAGAAACTGAAAAAAGTAGCAAGTGCAGATTTTTTTGTGATTATGAAAAATTTTTAAGATCAAGCTTGGAGCTTTTGTTACTCAAAAGAGAGATCGTGAAGAGAAAAGACTAGATGTAACGTCTTAGATTTCGGTTAGTATTAGTTTAGATAATAATGCGGGTTTACTGTAAAAAGTTTACCAATTCGGGTTCCTCACATTTTATAACATTTAATTATTATTTTAATATTATTTATTATGGGCATGCACGCACATGTGCACGTAAATGTGAGGGTTTGTTTGTGCTAATCTAGTTTTAAGTGACCATGACAACTTAACCCTAATTTAATCCTTTACTTTAAATCCATTCCTTGCATAAACATTAACCCTAATCTTCTAATAATTGTTTGTAAGTGAGAGAGATATTTCTTTGGAAGAGAAGAGGTGGCATGGTGACATGGTATGAATGCATTAATGGGAGAATTAATGCAAAGGATACACTCACCTCTCACTCTCACCCTACACTCACCTCTCTCTCTCATTTCCTCACACTCTCTCATTCTTTCTCACTTAATTTCTTTCATATTTCTCTATCTCCCTCAACTCTAAACTGAACACTTGAACCTACTTCACAAAATCCATCACAAACTTTACAAAATCTTACCAAAATCACATTTTTTCCTTGGATTTGCCTCTTGGATGCCTAGGAGCTTGGATCTTTGAGTTCTTTTGGTTAGGTAATGATCCCTATCTGTTCTTTATATAGTTTTTGTGTTGTGTAGACTTTTATTTTCAGTTTAGATAGTGTACACTTAAGTTTTGTTTATAATATCGTATTTTTAGTGTCGATTTTTGATATCTGTGTTCTGCTGTGACCCGGGGTGTTTACTAGAAAACCAAACAATGTAGTTGTGTTGTACCAGAGACCATAGGGCATCACCTCAAGCACGAACCACCCTGCTCGGACCTCGGCCGGCGACGTGAAGAAGATTTCCGGCGACGGTTTTTGGGTGGAGTTGGGGTTTGGGTTTTTGTGGGTAGGTATCTGCTTTGGTTTAGGTATGTTTGGTCTTGTTCGGTTGTTGAGTTTTATCTGTATGCAAAATCTGGGATCACATAGGTAGTTTCTAGTGATACGACTACGCGCGATACGTTATCCGACACGGTCCGTGCACTTCGTGCTGGTTTTGATCTTGGGTTGGTTTCGTCGTGTCGCTACGTACGTTAACCACAATACAAACACTTGGGTGGGTTTAGAGTTGGTGTGTCGGTAAAACGTAGTTTGTGCATGTTTTTGGTCGTTTGCTAATATACACTTGTGTTATCGTTTTTTTGTTTTAGGTTCGCAGGCGGGAACTTCGGACGCTGCGAAGATGGCGAAACAAGTGGTTAGTTTTACTTAGCCAGGACGGTTGGTGAGTAGATTTAACATCTACAGGGGAATCGCCCGCATGATGTTATGCGTCTGGGCTTGAGATGTTATGTTTTGTCACATATTCTATTGCATATATAGAGTTGCGCATACACATTACTGCTTGGTTATTATTGTGCTTGGACTAGTACCCTTAGGACACTGCACTATTATTGACGGCTTATGTTGCACGAGCACTGATTGTATGCCACACACACCGTCAATAATTGCCATGACACGCACAACACCCTTATAGATATGATATTGTTTGGTTAGGGACATTGAGACATTGATTCATATTTCTTTATGCATATGACTTATAGCATACCTGAATACCTACATGCTTACACATATGCCGTGACTTGCTTATATGCTAGTTACCTGTATTACCTAGGGTATTGTACCAATTGCGATAGGTACATACACACATAATGACATAGCTACGTGTATACCTTGCATGCATACCTTACTTATACCTGGAGGGTATATTACATCATTACTGATAGGTAGATACCTATACCTTGCTATACCTCTATATTTACACATATATCTGGTTATAACTACAGGGTCACCTTTATTTGATGTTATATTGGACTTGGAGAATTAGGAACCGCATGATTTATATTTTAACTGGTTGTAGTTAAATAGCGGCTTTTCCTTTATACGCTCGCATTTCAGTTTTATGTTGTGTATATTATATTCATGGATTTTCGCATTGAGATATGGATTTTTCATGATGTTTCTGGATTTGGGGACCGTGGTAGTTTCATGAAATTATGCATTATTTGAAAAACCCGGTTTCTCTTGATATGATATTTCAGCACCCACCATGAGTTTTATTGGTTCGGATATATATACCCTACGCGAGGAAAGGAGGGGTCCGTGTGCGGGTACATGGTGGGAGCCGGAGGTACCCCGGGGAAAGAATCTCAGTGAGGAGATGAGTTAGTAGGGGAACCATACCTACCGGTGACAGTACCTATGACTCGGCGGTTATCGTGGGGATACCGACGGGAGTCATGTGCTTATGCATACGTCGAGAGGCGAGGATCAGAGCTAAGCCCTCGAGCTTTCGGTATAGCGTATGATACTTACGTATGAGGGGGCCAGTCGTGGTGACAGCACCTGATAGATCAGTATTTCGGTATCGATGCTTGACACTTGTTTCATGATGTTTTGGGTGTCGATATTAGACACTCACCTTATATGAAACTTACTTGATACTGATATTGTACACACAGGATATGTGGGATATACTGATATTGTACATACAGGATATGTGGGATATACTGACATTGTACATACAGGATATATGAGATTTACTTGATATTGTACATTAAGGATATATGAGATTTACATGATATGAGAGCCGATTTGGGGGCTGATTTGTGGAAATTGGAAATTTGATTGTCTTGTTGGATTTTGGTCCTACCACGAAGTTAGGATTTCCGTAGGAATGACATGTTTTATTCCATACTCCACATTTATTGTTTATACACTGCTTCATGTATTAGTTGTACCTGATAGAGTACTTTCCATGACTGTTGCATTTACATAGTATTATATGCATTGTTTCATGTATTATTTGTACCTGATAGAGTACCTTACATGATTATTACATACCGATTGTCATATTATTGCTTCATGTATTAGTAGTACCTGTTAGCGTATCTTTCATGACTGATGCATTACATATGACCATTCATTGCTATTTGAGGCTTATGTTAGATTCGCGTTGTACGTGTATACTCGCGATTACCTGCTTATGTTATTTTACTATTCACGAGTTGGCAACTCACCCCATTGTGTCACAGTGTTTTGCAGGTGTTCCTAGTCAGAGGCAGGGCTATTTTCATCTGTCGTATCATCTTTTGCTGTGGATACCGCTTTGCCTGACAGTGTGCAGTTTTGCTTAGGTGGGTTTTACTGTTATCCGATGTTGTTTGATATATATTCGTTGTATCCTGTACTCTCCATCTACCACTTTCATGTATGACTTAGAGATTTGGTGTGGAGACGATATTGTATTTCATTTTGTGACTTGGAGGTCTTTTATGCAGTTTTATTCATATCGTCTCTTTCATCGCTACGGCGTCGTATATCTGCTGTGGTGGTTGTTTGCCGCCGTTGGGCGTGGATTTTGCTTCCGTTTGAGATACTTTTACTTATATTATGTTGTACCCATTTTTGGGGGCTTGTTTTACAAAGAAGGTGCTGCCAAAATTTTAAAGGAAGAAAAATTGGACTTTAAAGAATTTGGGTTGAGATTTCAAAGGTTTTGAAAATACTATTATCACTTTCTTACTACTTTTGATGGTTTAGATTGCTGGGTTTTCGGCTTACTTAAATTGCGTTACGCCTGTAGACGTTGCATGGTTTAAGGGCCATCACGTGCCATTTTCGGGTCGTGACAAAGTTGGTATCAGAGCGCTAGGTTTTACCTTTCGGAGTGTAGAATGACCTTGGTATGATGGAGTAGGTAGGTTAAGCAGAGTAACGTAGGGTGTGTATGTCCGCGGCATACTCACGATGCGGTACTCCGCCTAAAGTGACCTAAGTACAATTGCTTGAAATTCCTTCCTTGATGATACATATCCTTGTGATTCGATTTCCGTGTTCTTATCGAATCATATTTCCATTTTAGCCTTTGCCACCGATGACTATGAGGACTCAGAGTGATGCCGCGAAGGCCAAGGTCGGAGTTGACTCGTGTGGGACGAGGACTGACCAGGATGGCATGCTCGTTGCACCGGAGCAGATGGATCCGCCTTCAATAGGTCATATTGATAGGCTTGTGGTAGAGATGCAGGACTTGCGCCAGACGATAAGTTCTTTGGTTGAGGCCATTCGAGCGCAGCGATAGGAGGTTGTCACCCCTGTTACCCAGTTATTCCTTGCAGTCAGCACTCAGCCTTGTGTTACTTATACAGCACCAGTGGATGCAACCCGTTTTGACGAGGAGCGTTTTTCCGAGACTTTGGGAGTTCCGGAACAGAGGAGGGCTCGTACAGATATACCATCCCAGAGACAGAGGCTTAGGCGTCAAGACAGATTTTGTGACCGTCGCGGGAGTAGCAGAGGCTTGGGACGAGGACGGACCTTCAGCTCTCATCCCCAGGAGGGTCAGCAGCCATCGTATGGATGTTTTTGATGCGGGAGCCTTCATCACCACATCAAGAATTGTTCCTTAGTACCGCGTCAGACCCATGTTCAGAGAGGTCGTGGTCGCGGAGGGTTGGTTCCGAGAGAACGGTCTGGCAGAGGAAGAGTTGTGACAGTTCCGGGTAGAAGGCAGACACGAGAGTTTGCTTCTACTCATCGGGACGCACGGGCGTCCAATACAGAGTTTTCAGGTATTCTTAATTTGTATGTTCTTTGATTCTTATGTTGGTTTTGTTTGGGATCTATGCACTTGTTGTTTTACACACTTTGTGCCTTGGTTGGGCTGAGATTTGTGTATGCTAGATCAGTCGTTGTTATGTTAACTTCTGTCAGCGATTCTTTTGTTGCGCGGCACGTGTTTCAGTCGTGTGCCAATCGGATAGGAGATAGAGATTCGTCTGTCATTGTGATCCTTCTAGAGATGTTGGATTTGACGTTCTTCTGGGCACAGACTGGTTAGCTACGTGCTAGGCGTCTATGGACTGCCGTGAGGAAACGGTCAGGTTTTGATTTCCCGGCGAGTCAGTTCTTGTTGTGCAGAGGGACAGTAGTGCCGCCTCTCACACCTTGAATTCAGCCTTTTTCGCTTGTCGGCTTTTTAAGGAGAGGATGTCGAAAATTCTTGGCTTTCATTCATGATACTGGAGCCATAGTGGGTTTGTTGGACCGGGTTCCGTTCGTGCGAGAGTTTTCCGACGTTGTTCCAGATGAGCCGGCGGAGCTCAGGGAGCTTAAGGATCAGCTGCAGAGTTGTTTGTTAGGAGACTTGTGCGTCCGAGTGTTTCGCTTTGGCGAGCTCCTTTTCTGTTCGTCGGGGGGAAGGACGGCAGTTTGAGATTGTGTATTGATGGGTCGTCAATTGAACCGGCTTACGGCGCGGATAGGTATCCTTTACCCCGCATTGACGATTTCTTCGATCAGCTCCAGAGTGCGAGGCATTTGCTAAGTTTGTTTGGGATCAGGTCATCATTGTTGTGGGTTCAGAGTGATGACATTCCGAAGACTGCTTTTGTGCGTGCTACGGGCGGTGTGTGTGTTTTGGTGGTGTCGTTGGACTCACCAGTGCCCTAGCAGCATTTGTGGATGTGATGAACCAGATTTCTTCAGGCCGTTCCTCGACCAGTTTATTGTTGTGTCATTGATGACATTCTGGTCTATTCCAATGTGTCGTGAGGAACAGCAACAGCACTTGAGTTTTGCAGACATTGGGAGAGCCCCGACAGTTTGCTAAATTCGCGGAGTGTTCCTTCAGCCTTGTTTGTGTTGACTCCTAGGTCGTAGTTACGGGAGACGGTTTTTGTATGGACCTAAGGGAGATCGAGGTCGTACAGCTTTGGCCCATACTTATATCCGGGACAGAGATCCGCAGATTTTGGGCTTAGCAGGTTTTTACCATCGTTTCGTGCAGGATTGCTTGTGTATCGCTGCACCGTTGACTGAACTGACCGAGAAGGAGGTTCTTTTTCAGTGGATTGAGGCATGTGTGCGGAGTTTTCAGTAGTTGGAGTTTCGGTTGACAACTGCACCAGTTCTTTCTTGCTTGTTGGTTCGGGCGACTTTGTTGTTTTCCTGTGATGTTTCGCGAGTGGGGCTCGATTTTGCGCTGATGTGGCATTATAGAGTTATCGCTTTTACTTCCCTACAGTTGGAGGAAGTACGAGCAGGATATCCCATTCATGATCTGGAGATGGCCGCGGTGGTCGTGCGTTGAAGATCCGATGACACTACTTGTGTGGAGAGTCGTGTCAGATTTTCATGGACCACCAGAGCTTAATGTACATCTTCCTGTAGCGGGTTTTGATTGTTGAGATAGCGCCGTTGGATGGAGCTTGTGGAGGATTGTGTTTGTGAGATCCTTTGGTTACCCGTGGCAAGGCGATTGTGGTAGCTGATGCTTGAGTCGTAGGCCCGGGGTTAGCTTGTCCCAGTTGTGCGCAGATCAGAGACAGTCTTCTGCAGATTTACAGTTTTTATGCGATCGTTGAGTACAGCTAGGTTCGCCTCTACTGAGGGGACAGCTTTCTCATGTCCGCGCCCGTCCACTTTTCCTTAATCATTTTCGTGAGGCACAGCCCACCGATGCTCGTTGTCTGTGATACTTGAGCATGTTCGGCAGGGTAAAGATTCGGAGTCCTTGATTTGTGACCAGGGTGTGCTACGTTTAGGGTCGTGATCTAGTCGGCTTGATGATTTTTCCAAGATGCTCTCGGTCTTTATTTATAGCCCCAAAGCCAGAACTATTGCTTCCAAATATGGAAGTTTAACAGCAAAGATTCACCCCCAAAAAGTGCAACCCCTAACTCCCCTACCCTGCGGCGGATCCGCGGCCAAAAGGGGGGTTTGGCCACGGATCCGCGGCCAAGGGTGGAGATCAATTGATGAAATTTCAGTGGGAAGATCCTTGTGACATGTGGCAATTTCTAGAAGCTTTGGATCTTTGAAATCTTCTCGTAGTTGCTGCCAGACTTGATTTCTTCATTTTGATTTCTTAATTAGGCAGGTTAGCTTTAACAACTTGATTTCCTTGATTTAAGACCTGAAAATTCTGCACAACAACTTAAATAATATTTAGTAGACTTAGTTCTACTAGGATTAGGTCAATGATATTATTTGCATACATTTTCCTACCAAATTCTAATTATAATATATCAACACATGGAAAATAGTATTTTTACACATAAACCCTCATATGTATGATATATTATAATAAAGACCTTTTTTAATATGGAAATGGTAGGAAAAATGTAATAATAAATGTGCAGTTTTATCAACTGAATATGACGCGTTTGTGTGTACCTGATGTTGATGGGTAGAGACGCGAAATCCTAGACCAGGCACATCAGTCAGCTTTCTGTGTTCATTCAAGTTCCACCAATTTGTGACGTGACTTGTGAGTTAGTTACTGGTGGGCAGGATGAAGACTGAAGTTTCGGATTTCGTTCAAAGTGTCTGTCTGGTTGTGATCTAAGGTTGAGCATTTGAGACCGGCTGAAGAGTTGCAATCTTTAACCATTCCGAAGTGGGAATGGGAGCAGATCTCCATAATTTTCGTTGTGGTGTCTACCCAGATCTAGACAGGGTGTGACTCCATTCGGGTGTTTATTGGCCGGTTATTCTCAGTTTGCTCAGTTGTTCTTTGTTAAGTTTATGCGTTGCACGGAGTTCCTTCATGCGTTGTATCCAATAGGGGCACACTGTTCGCTTGCCGTTTTGGGCGGGAGCTTCAGGAAGCCTACGGTACTGGTTGAGCTTTAGCTCTGCTTTTCCATCCGCAGGACGAGGGTCTGTGAGAGCGGGCTATACAGACTCTGGAGGATATGCTTGTGCGTGCGTACTAATTGTTGTTGGCAGTTGGGATCGTCACTTGTTATTGTTAGAGTTCTCCTTCGATAGCTGTTATCAGGAAACACTCCAATTGGCGACCTTTAGGTTTTGTTGTTAGGTTGTGTCGATCGCCATTCTGTTTTTTCTGACTCTGCGTGAGTAGGATTTTTGGACCCCAGCTAGTCTAGAGACTTCGGAGATGATCCAGTTGGTTCAGGTCAGGATGAGGACAGCCCAGTGCAGACAGGGATCTTATGTCGATCGTGGTGGTCACAGACTTGAGTTCGCAGTGAGAGATCATGTATTCCTAGGGATTTTCTGATAAATGACATGTTGAGTTTTGGGAAGCTTATCCCAGGATTGTAGGTCCTTTTGAGATTCTCAAGCGAGTTAGTTCCGTTGCCTTTAGTTTGGCACTTACGCCCAGATTATCAAGTTTTTCACCACGTATTTCTTGTGTCGATACTTTTCAAATACCTTCACGACCTTTCTCACGAGATTCAGCACCAGACCTTTTATCTTGGGCGCGATCTTTTCGTTCACCGGCAGCCATTTGTGTTAGTGGCTCGGCAGGTGGAGAAACTCCGGTCAAGGGTCTTGCCATCTGTGGAGGGTTTTCTTGGACGTAGCCGAATAGTGAGGTGGTCACTTGGGAGGCTGCAAGCGAGATTTGGGAGTTTTTGTACTCATCTCGTTGAAGGTGCGCTTAGTGAGAATTTTAAATTCGGGAACGAATTTTTATAAGGGGGGAGATTGTAACGCCTTAGATTTCGGTTAGTGTTAGTTTAGACAGTAATGCGGGTTTACTGTAAAAAGTTTACCAATTCGGGTTCCTCACATTTTATAACATTTAATTATTATTTTAATATTATTTGTTATAGGCATGCACGCACGTGTGCACGTAAATGTGAGAGTTTGTTTGTGCTAATCTAGTTTTAAGTGACCATGACAACTTAACCTTAATTTAATCATTTGCTTTAAATCCATTCCTTGCTTAAACATTAACCCTAATCTTCTAATAATTGTTTGTGAGTGAGAGAGATATTTCTTTGGAAGAGAGGAGGTAGCATGGTGACATGGTATGAATGCATTAATGGGAGAATTAATGCAAAGGATACACTCACCTCTCTCTCTCATTTTCTCACACTCTCTCATTCTTTCTCACTTAATTTCTTTCATATTTCTCTATCTCCCTCAACTCTAAACTGAACACTTGAACCTACTTCACAAAATCCATCACAAACTTTACAAAATCTCACAAAAATCATATCTTTTCCTTGGATTTGCCTCTTGGATGCCTAGGAGCTTGGATAGCTTGGATTTTTGAGTTTTTTGGTTAAGTAATGATCCCTATCTGTTCTTTATATAGTTTTTGTGTTGTGTAGACTTTTAGTTTCAGTTTAGATAGTGTAAAGTTAAGTTTTGTGCATAATATCGTATTTTTAGTGTCGATTTGTGATATCTGTGTGTTGCTGTAACCCGGAGTGTTTACTAGAAAACCAAACAATGTAGTTGTGTTGTACCAGAGACCATAGGACATCACCTCAAGTACGAACCACCCTACTCGGACCTCGGCCGGTGACGTGAAGAGGATTTCCAGCGACATCGGTTTTTGGGTGGAGTTGGGGTTTGGGTTTTTGTGGATAGGTGTCTGCTTTGGTTTAGCTATATTTGGTCTTGTTTGGTTGTTGAGTTTTCTCTGTATGCAAAATCTGGAATCATATAGGTAGTTTCTAGTGATACGACTACGCGCAATACGTTATCCGACACGGTCCATGCACTTCGTGCTGGTTTTGCTCTTGAGTTGGTTTCGTCATGTCACTACGTACGTTAGCCACAATACGAACACTTAAGAGTAGCTTTGGAGTTGGTGTGTCGGTAAAACGTAGTTTGTGCATGTTTTTGGTCATTTGCTAATATACACTTGTGTTATCGTTTAGTTGTTTTAGGTTCGCAGGCGGGAACTTCGGACGCTGCGAAGATGGGGAAGCAAGTGGTTGGCTTTACTTAGCCAGGATGGTTGGTGAGTAGATTTAACATCTACAGGGGAATCGCCCGCATGGCGTTATGCGTCTGGGCTTGAGATATTATGTTTTGTCACATATTCTATTGCATATATAGAGTTGCGCATACATATTACTGCTTGGTTATTGTTGTGCTTGGACTAGTACCCTTAGGACACTGCACTATTATTGACGACTTATGTTGCACGAGCACTGATTGTATGCCACACACACCGTCAATAATTGTCATGACACGCACAACACCCTTATAGATATGATATTGTTTGATTAAGGACATTGAGACATTAATTCATATTTCTTTATGCATATGACTTATAGCATACCTGTATACCTACATGCTTACACATATGCCGTGACTTACTTATATACTAGTTACCTGTATTACCTAGGGTATTGTACCAATTGCGATAGGTACATATATACATAATGACATAGCTACGTGTATACCTTGCATGCATACCTTACTTATACCTGGAGGGTATATTATATCATTACTGATAGGTAGATACATATACCTTGCTATACCTCTATATTTACACATATATCTGGTTATAGCTACATGTTCACATTTATTTGATGTTATATTGGACTTGGAGAATTAGGAACCGCATGATTTATATTTTAACTGGTTGTAGTTAAATAGCGGCTTTTCCTTTATACACTCGCATTTCAGTTTCATGTTGCGTATATTATATTCATGGATTTTCGTATTGAGATATGGAATTTTCATGATGTTTTCTGGATTTAGGGACCGTGGTAGTTTCATGAAATTATGTATTATTTGAAAAACCCGGTTTTCCTTGATATGATATTTCGGCACCCACCATGAGTTTTATTGGTTCGGATATATATACCCTACGCGAGGAAAGGAGGGGTCCGTGTACGGGTACATGGTGGGGGCCGGAGGTACCCCGGGGCAAGAATCTCAGTGAGGATATGAGTTAGTGGGGGAACCACACCTACCGGTGACAGTACCTATGACTCGGCGGTTATCGTGGGATACCGACGGGAGTCATGTGCGTATGCATACGTCGAGAGGCGAGGGTCAGAGCTAGGCACTCGAGATTTCGGTATAGCGTATGATACGTACCTATCAGGAGGCCAGTCGTGGTGACAGCACCTGATAGATCAGTATTTCGGTGTCGATGCTTGACACTTGTTTCATGATATTTTGGGTGTCGATGTTAGACACTCACCTTATATAAAACTTACTTGATACTGATATTGTACACACAGGATATGTGGGATATACTGATATTGTACATACAGGATATGTGGGATATACTGATATTGTACATACAGGATATATAAGATTTACTTGATATTGTACATTAAGAATATATGAGACTTACATGATATAAGAGCCAATTTGAGGACTGATTTGTGGAAATTGGAAATTTGATTGTCTTGTTGGATTTTGGTCCTACCACGAGGTTAGGATTTCCGTGGGAATGACATGTTTTATTCCATACTCCACATTTATTGTTTATGCACTGCTTCATGTATTAGTTGTACCTGATAGAGTACTTTCCATGACTTTTGCATTTACATACTATTATATGCATTGTTTCATGTATTATTTGTACCTGATAGAGTACCTTACATGATTATTGCATACCGATTGTCATATTATTGCTTCATGCATTAGTTGTACCTGCTAGCGTAGCTTTCATGACTGATGCATTTATGACCATTCATTGCTATTTGAGGCTTATGTTAGATTCGCGCTGTACGTGCATACTCGCGATTACCTGCTTATATTATTTTACTATTCACGAGTTGGAAACTCGCCCCCGTTGTGCCACAGTGTTTTGCAGGTGTTCCTCAGGATAGTCAGAGGCAGGGCTATTTTCATCCGTCGTATCATCTTTTGCTGTGGGTACCGCTTTGCCTGACAGTGTGCAGTTTTGCTTAGGTGGGTTTTGCGGTTATCCGATATTGTTTGATGTATATTCGTTGTATGTTGTACTCTCCATCTACCACTTTCATATATGACTTAGAGATTTGGTGTGAGGACGACATTGTATTTCATTTTGTGAGTTGGAGGTCTTTTATGCAGTTTTATTCATATCGTCTCTTTTTTCGCTACGGCGTTGTATATTTGTTGTGGTGGTTGTTTGCCGCCGTTGGGCGTGGATTTTGCTCCCGTTTGGGATGCTTTTACTTATATTATGTTGTACCCATTTTGGGGGGCTTGTTTTACAAAAGAGGTGCTGCCAAAATTTTAAAGGAAGAAAAGTTGGACTTTAAAGAATTTGGGTTGAGATTTCAAAGATTTTAAAAATGCTATTATCACTTTCTTACTACTTTTGATGGTTTAGATTGCTGGGTTTTCGGCTTATTTAAATTGCGTTACACCTGTAAACGTTACGTAGTTTAAGGGCCATTACGTGCCGTTTTCGGGTCATGACACTAGATCTGCTGATCTAGATTTCAGAAAAACTAAAAACTGTAGCAAGTGAAGATTTTTTGTTTACCTTTTGCTTACCTATGTAGATCTCAAGATCGAAAGCTTAGATCTATTAAAAATATTTGAAAATGGAGGAGTTACC
This sequence comes from Agapanthus africanus, assembly GCA_030015575.1. NCBI lineage: Eukaryota > Viridiplantae > Streptophyta > Magnoliopsida > Asparagales > Amaryllidaceae > Agapanthus > Agapanthus africanus. The sequence continues at coordinate 865,509,026 of CM057339.1, forward strand.
GCGATATGAAGCTGGAGCGAGGCGAAGAGAAAGAAGAAAATGAGAGGGGAGATTTTTTCTGCTTCTAGGGTTTTCTGAATCTGTGGAAACCCTAAGAAAGTTCTTTTTGTATATATAGCCTTACTAGATGAATTGAGCTAAGCCTATGTAAAACTCTTTTGTTTTTATAAAATTCAACTAGGACACACCTTGTTAATTCAAAAAAATTATTAAGCATGTTAGTACACGAAAATCATGAAATTTTCAAAATTCTTAAATGTTTTTCCTTCAAAATTTCTATAGTTCACTTGCTATAGGCCATCACATGAAAATAACGAATTTTTTTTTAAAAAATCAATTTCAATTTTCTTTGGTTTTTCTATATTTTTTTAGAATACCAAACAAAAATCTTGATATTTTTGCCCCAAAAATAAATCCTTTTTTTTCCATATTTCAATTTTTTCATATACCATATAAAAATTTTCAATATTTTGCCACTAAAACCTAAGTAATGAGAAAAAATAAAAAGAGATTGTAAAAGGAAAGACCGATTAGAATTTTCTATTATATAAACCTAGTTGTATAGGATATAAGAAAAATAACTATCGAGTAGAGAGTCAGTAAAAAAAAATTCCATGACCCAAAATTAATAACAGAATTAAATAGTGATAGATAACAATTTTCCACTAAAGTCAAAGCTACATAAGGGAATATTTAAGAAATATTCTTTTATATGATTTTCTATATACTAGTATGTTGCACATGCGATGCACGCGTATGCTAAAATAAGGTTTTTATATGGATATTCTCATTATCTTCATTAAAATTCTCTAATCTATTATCTTAACTAAATATCTTTAAAAAATTCTTTATTAATCTTTCCAACTTTTTTTTCTTCCATTTTTTGTTTTGCTCCTATTTTGCCAAATCTAATAATTAAGTAGTTCCTGTTTCTATTTTTATTTTTTATTTTTTTTCCAGCTATTTTTTTAAAAAATTCCACATGGTATCTATATGCTGCATGTTGGTCTAATTTAAAATTCTAATTGCAACTGCCCAAAAAAAATTGTAGTTGTAATAGTAGAGCTATAGACATGAAGAAGAATTGAAAAATATATTTGCACTTAAATTATACTATATAGTAGCCAAAACCACAATGATGCTCCTTTTGGCTTGGTGGATGCAATAGGAGGTGCTTTTGCATAGAGGAAGGGAATGTTCAAGTTGGCTTTTCCTTTTGTTTTGCCACCTCCACCTCCCCTTTGCTTTGGATCAAAAGCAAATGGCGGAGCCAGCGTAATGCAACATATCTCATGGCCCTCAAACACTCTTCCTAAGTGCCCAAGCCACCTTCTAAACATTACTTAGTGAGCCCTTTGACCTTTGTTCTGTAGCTGTACATGCATACACATCAAGCATATATGTTTTCTTTGACTGCTTTGATATCTGCTTATATGATTCGAGCTCGATACGAAGTTATACGTATGACATTCGTACAACTAAATATGATCATACTTTCAGAGAATCAAGTTAGGATCAGTCATTAACATATGCAATGATTGGCCCCTCTGCATCATCTTTCTTCTATATTTGCTCCATGTTGTATCGGAAGGAAGAAAACTCTCTCGCTAGTTATATATCAAGATTGCGAATGATAACAATTCCTTGAATAAACCTAAGAACCAAGAAGTTAGTGCCCAAATCATTTATGTTCCCGCTGGTGGATTAAAAAATGAAACATACAAGCTCAAAGAAAGGATGAGGAGATGAACATCAAAGAAAGAAAATTTAATGTACAAAAATGAGAGGGGTAGTGCAGCACAGAGAAAATAGCAAGAACAGTTGATGAAGTCATTTTGTGTCAATCTTGTTGTTCCTTTAAAGGCCCACAATAATTGCACCAAATGGATTCTGTTAGACTTATTTGGGCATGTTCTCTTTCCAATAACGATGGATCCTTTTTTGCATCTGCAGGACACCTGAAAAAGGCACTCTCTCTTTAGCTTTACCTTAGTATACTCGTATCTTTTTTTCTTTTGGATGCGGACGCACGCATCGCATATATATGCTCCACAATATCAGTTATTCCGTAATGAGTCTAGAATACTATGTTATAAAATTGACTTGTATTCAACAATCTTGTGCGTCAGACGTCTAAGCCATAGTGCTTCAGATGTCTGAAGTGTAAATTTCAAAATTACAGTGAGCGGTCAGAAGTCTGAAGATATGTCTCTCAGACGTTTGAAGAAGAATTCATAAATCCAGAGCGTGGTCAGATGTCTAAGCGCTTGTGCTTTGGACGTCTATCGATGAGAATTTAGGCGTATTTAGAAAATTAATTGGAGAATAATTTGAAGATATGTTTAGAGATTATTTTGGAGATTTGATCAGATCTTAATTGGTAAATTATGTATTCTCGTAGAATTAGGTTCAGAGTTTCTTGGCCTATAAATATAGATTAATTGGAGTATTTTAAATTGAAGTAGAAGAAGAAAAATTGAGGAGAAGTTTTGTTGGAGATTTCAAAGAAAAGAATTCTCTGTATTTCGTATCAAGTTGAATAAAGATGTTGAAGAAGTTTTTGTGTTTAATTGTGCTTTTATTTTATTCTTTCTTCTCAAAGATTATGTGTTGGTTTTCGAAATTGTTTGGAACCTAAAAATCCTCACAGATGAGGGACATAAAAGGCCGAAATGATTTTCATTTTGATTTGAAGATTGGATAATGACCGATGATAAAGAAAGCATTATGGGAGCAACTATAGGCGTTTGAAAACGATAGATAGGACAGACATGACACTCCTGATGTGTAAATGCATACAGCATTCCAAGCATTTATATTGCCAAAAGAAAGGGATTGCCAGATCTCATTGTTGAATCATTTTCCACTCAAGCCTTGACACTACGCATATGATCAGCATATCATGAACAGGAAGAAGCTAAGATTACGAATTTACTTACTCGTGCACGCACTAAAGCTAAACCAATTATTGTTGTTGTAAATGAATCATGTTAACTTCCTGAATGTAACCAAATTGCTCGAGACAGTGATATACATTACCTCTGGCTCCAGATAATCTCATACCATCAGCTGAAACACGGCATCACAGTCCCAGATATGAAAGCGACATACCATAATTCCTCGACCAACAAATTCACCATAATAAATAACCACATTCTCATTCAACAAATTAAAGTCAAGACGCTTTTCGATAGTTTCTTTGCAAAATCTCGAGACGATGGGGATTTTTCATCCATATTTTAGTATTCTCGTAAATTATCTCATCAAACATCGGATCTAAAGTTTAAGCCAAGACATCTACCGCTCCGAAGAGTTAAAACCAGAACACCATTCAAATTAAACAAAACCAAACACTTGATTTGAACCCTTGAGTGCTCAATCTCCCTTCTTTCTAAAAGAGCATCCCTCGGTGAGTCTTGCACGTCCTCCTGTTGGCTGGCATAGCACGGTCTGGCAGTTGCCACACACCACAACAGTCTGCGAGTGGCTAAACACAGTTGTTCTGCAAAAGATAACAAACCCAAACCATTAACTACATAGCTACAAGTTTGTCTACAGAATTAAATATTCCCGTTCGAATAAGAAAGTCATGTACCAATCATCATTTCGTTCATTTATATAGATGCAAACAGCATTTGCATTTTTAATAGGCAAAATTACACTAAAATAGCCTTAACTATCATTGTTTTTCACTAGACTATCTTAAGGTGTTTTTTTATTAAAGTAGACTCTCTTCAAATTTAATTTCAAGGGAGTATTTTTACTAAAATGCCCTAACATGTAACAATATATGGGAGCTTACTGTAGTTAAAAAGCTTTAATGTAGAGTAGTGAAATATTTTAATGTAATTTAGTATTTTAAATATGTAAAATTCGGACAATGCAAATGTAATGAGATAGGTATATTAGAAACGCCATTAGATGGTAAGAACAGATTATATAATATTATGTGATGCTTTAATCTGAAGGTTGCCATGTTAAGGAAAATTTGTTCAGGAATCAATCATTCAACAATTAAAGTAATCTAAAAACCTAACAATGACATAGTCAATGAGTGCAGAATCCATGGGTTTAGGCTCAGAATCTGATGCAAAGACCTAACATTCCATTTGTAAGTTTATCGTTCCAGACAATGACGCTTCCCGAAAAGTATAGGCACTTCAAATCATTAGACCAAGCATCCAAGATATGACCAATATAGCATGATAGCATGTCGACATCTGGTATATCAACATCCACAAAGTCACCACAACTCAAGCAAATGTCTCATCTTCGTAAACAGAGAAGGAAAAGGGTTTTGGAAATAGAAATTGTATACTGGCTTATCTTGACAACTTTAATAATTCTATGAAGCAGAGTGCTACTATGCAAATACCTCTAAGGGTGCAAGATTGAGATAATTCATATTCTACTTATATACACAACTGTCAGTAAATAACGGATGAAAGCATATCAGATATGGATAGAATATTTGAGTATATAATTATATATGCATAGTTACAAAACCACTTCTACTCAAACGAGAAAAATACAGGCAATACCTGAACTATCCATATTTTCCATAATTGAACATGAACAAGAATCAGCATAAAACTTCATCACCAAAACCATAAATCATATCCCAGACAAATTAGAGCTGACATTTATCATTCTAAGCTGGTTTCCTGAGAACATACAGTGTACGGGTCCAATCCAAGTTGCTACTTTCCTCGCTATTCCTAGCTCAATTATCATTTCCATGCCCCCCACCCCCAACCCCGCCCAAAAAAAAACACTTCTTCGCAGCACATGCTCCTGTTAATAGAGGCAGCATCTATCACATCCTCATTGTAAGCTGCAATTCCCACACCTTGTTTACAAATTATGTTAATTTTTCACTTTTGATAATTTCAGTAATTTTCATATTTCTTCATGATGTTTTAACTTTATGGCAAATCAGAAATAGTCCCCGCGTTTTAGCCACGTTGATATAGTTCCATCATGTGCCAAACATGTTGAAAATCAAGCACTGTGGAGAGCTTTTATCATTTTATGATTTGTTTCTTAAATAACAAAACATGAATTCTCAATCTACCTTCTTATATATGTCTGCTACTATCATAATCACCATCAACTAGCTTCTATATTCCTAAGTGTAAATATAGATCTTTATTATGTAAGAGGCCCAAGATGATAAAACAACACATTTCAGATCTCCTAAAGAAGGCCTCAAAATTCACAATCAATACTACAGCTAAAAGAGATTGGAAAATACTCTGAAAACTTTTTAACCATTTATCCAAAAAGTTGCGCTTTCACTTCTTTGATCTGCATTAACTTTAATATATATAAAAAAAAACCTCCGCACACCATCACTTGCAGGAAAAGACTTGTAGAATACCTCTAGGTTTTATTATGTTTAATTGTCATATTTGCTTTATTGTCCTATAAAACCACATCCTGAGTTTTATTCTAAAAAATATCAACACGTGTTCCAAAAATATTAGTCTAAATCTAATATACAACCAATGATTGGGCTTTCAATTTTTCTTTTATTATTAAAATTCAAATAAAATGCTATAAACTACAATTACAATTACCCAAAAATTATGGTGCCAAGTTTTTTTAGGAACTAAGAATTGCTATGATTTAGTAAAATATATACTATTTATACCATAATGGAATAATATTTTCTAAAGGAGTTATAATTAATCAATAAATTGGGCAAGCTTTCAAAAAACAATTATCATACATGACTAAATTTAAATCTTTGAGAAAAAAATCATCAAGAACAATTGAAACTATTCTTTTCTTTCTTAATTTTCTATCTTTCGCTTTGTTATCCTTTTTAAATTATGTTTCCATTTCTCGATTACTTTCTTAATATTTATTTATTTATTTAAGAAATTTACATACAACATTTTTTAGGCATTGTTTGATGTTTCTTATATTAAAATTTTGGTTGGTGACTTTAATTAATTGCTCTTTTATTGTGATTATTGGGAGAGAAAAAAACCTTCCACTGCTAGCATTTTTGGGATATTTTTTGTGGGAAGGATCAATGTAATATGGGAATATTATTTTGAATGTTTGCTTACGGTAAAGGATTTAGGGTATTTTTCCTATTTAATTTTTGTTGTCATTATCAATACTTGATGGAATCAACAAATTAATAATTTTGGAGGCTTTGAATTAAGGGGATTTATTCAAGAAACTAATCGATAAAGTTTGTACCATAAACCTTGAGTGTGACATCATTTATCACAGGTAAAAGTGCGGTTTCTATAAACTTTAGCATTATTTATTAACATCCTGATTATATGTTATCATGGAATAAAGATTCACATAAGCTTATGCAACGGTGCTTCGAGGAAAAGTATCGGTAGATATCTTGTCAAACGTAATGTATGTCTTGTGCCATGAGGAGAGCAGCACAACATGACATCTTATTTTGATTTTCACATCACAAATCAAGTAGAATTACATGCTGATTCTTTTGTAGTTGTAGCCCCATATTTTTCACATCTTGCATATGAAAATATAATAACCCCACTTAGAATCCCCATAACAATCTTAATAACACAACGCAAAAAAAAAAATCAGGTGGTGACTTTCATCCAAACAAAAAGATATCCCAATGAGTTACGAGATAGGTATTCTGCCAATATGTTGACAATGTATGCATTTTATGGGTTGTTTGGTTACATGTAGTTGGAGCCTCTTGCGGCTCCAACTATATGGTGCAAGAAAAAAATTGGTTCTTTTACTTTTGCAACTCAAGATGTAGTTACAACAAAAGCATTTGGCCTCAAAACGAGCGTAGTTGCAATTAGGCTCAAAACGAGCGTAGTTGCAACTACATCTTGTGAATTGTGCAAATTATTTAAATCCCATTAAATTATCCACTAATTATAGTATTGTAATAGTTTTTTGCTACATAAAAATACAAGAAAGATGTTATTACATTTTTAATAATTTTCCAATTTGTTGGCATGGTTGTAAAAACCAACTCTACCAAACAATGAAATGCAATTCCAACTACAGTAGTTGAAAATACATCGTATTTCCAACTTCATACAACCAAACACACCCTTAAATTAGTCTGGACTCAAGTATACATCTTAAATATCTCTACCACTACATTGCAACTCCGAAGTTGTGACGAGGTTGGGGAAATACATTTATCTTGTATTCTAACAATACAACTATCATTCAAAACTATTCTGAACTTATAGATAACAGCAGCAGCAACAAAAAACAAGGCTTCATTCCAAAAATTTTGAGTCGGCTATATGAATCATTGTCTTTCATTCTGCTCTGTTAAGGGTTGTCTTCTCGGTTAAATTAATAATTAATATATTGTTCTTAATTGCCTCTATCAATATTTGTTTAGGTCTACCCCTATCCCTAATTATGCCACTAACTTCAATTTGTCACTTCTTCTAACCGGGGCCTTGATTCGTCTCCGTTGCACGTGACCAAACCATCTCAATCGATTCTCTCTCATCGCATCCTCAATGGAGATACCTCCAACTTGTTACAGATGCACTCGGTGGGACTTATCCTCATGAAATTAGAATATTTCATTCAGTTTGATAATCATACAATCAAGGTCATCCCATTCAGAGAGATAATCATACCCAGAACAACCCAATGAGCTGCACAATATCCTTTATTTCAAATTTTCTTTCTAATTTTTCGTGCTGGCCTTGAACTATCTAATCCCTAAAATTTTAAGTTTCATTTAGTTGAACTTTAACCACCATGATCACAAAAAAATTCTCAAAAACAATAGTTTGAAGGGGAGAGAATTATTCTTACATGTTGAAGCATCCCTGGCACTTCACGTCCTAGATCAAAACAACAACACAGATCCAAAGCCAACGGTTAAAATCTCACCTATTAACAAAAATATAGAGAGAGAGAAAGAGATTAATGAGAGAAGATCGCACCATGAAGAAAGAGTTAGGGGATTGGACGAGGCGCTTGAGCTTGTGCCTTCTCTTCTCGAGCTCCGCTGGGGGATTCAACAGATCAATGTCGTTTGGGAGAACCTAACAAGGATCCAATCGAAAATAAAGCATCAAAGAGATGGGGAAAAACCTAGAAATTTTAAAAGAGAGATTCGCACCATGTTGGGGTTGAGATGAAACCCTAGAAATTTTGAGGAGATTGAAATGGCGGCGGTTCTGAAATAAAATGAGAGCAGCAGCGGGAGTGTAGGGGCGAGAAAATAAAGACCCCTAACTTGATGGTTTATATATACAAGCTCGCTTCACGTGACTCACACGTGTTCAAAGAGTTTTAACAAATTAATTTCTTTTCTCACAGCAGGAAAAATAGATATTGTGGAGTTTGGGAGGACCTGAGATCTTTTATTTAGTGTTTCGAAAAAGGACACACGAGGCCGGTGGGCTTCATTGCGGTCAAAAAAACAAATAGATATGTTGAAAATTAAAAGAGGCTAAATGACTTTAAAATACCCAATATTAGCTTACCTTAGCATAATAAATACCCATGTTTATGTTTTGGCGCATAAATGACCTTTTTACTCTCTTCTCCACAGCGCCATTGATTTTGTTGACCAAGTTCGAAAAAAAATTAAAAGAAAAAATTCTCTCCCCCTCAACCTTTCCGGATTTTGATTCTTCCCTATCCCTAACCCTTAGTTGGGAGCCATCATCAAAGTGCAATTGGGTGCGAGAGAGATGAGTCTGGAGACCTCTCCATAAAACTTTCCCCAATTTTCAATTTACCCTAGCCCTTGAATTGGGCGCAATATGTTTATAATGACTCGTCATAATAAAATTCGAGAAGCGTGGAGATGCATTTGGAGGCTACAATTTTTTTGGGAGAAACCATTAGTGGAAGGCAACAAAATGTTAGGGTTTGGAGAATCTGAGAAGAAGAAAATCCAACCCCAAGCCTAATACTATTTTTCATTTCGGCTGCCAAAAGTAAAAAGAGTCGAAAAAATGCCACATGAGCAGCACAAGAGAGTTTAAAAAGAATATTCTAATCCCAAGTTAACGGCAGGAAGCTAGGTGCTTAGGTCTGCAAATTTTAGGTATTTAAAAGTCAAGAAATAAACATGGATCTTTATGTGTTAAGGTCAGCAAAATTTGGGTACTTTTAAGCCATTTAGCCATAAAAAGATTCTTTTAAAAAAAAGGATTATAATGCATTACTAAAAATTAGAAACTATTGAAATGTTTCCTTTTTTCTTTTTGTGTGAGGATGAATCTCTTGCTTGTTTACTAAAAGACAACACAAGCGAACTATTGTTTTCTACGGTATAAAGCCCTACTTCAAGCTTTTGTGCTTGAATTCAAGGTTTTGGGTTTTCCTTGCCCTTAATTTTGTTTAAATGCCATCTATTCCCACAGCTCACAGTAGCTTTGCTCTTTTTTTTTAAATTAAAATTTGTTTGTATACTAGCTTTTACAGCACAGTGGATTGGTTTGTATTAAAACTTGCATTTGGACACGTGTAATGACCTTGGCTTTGGGTTTGCACTTGGCAGTGAGAAAAGCTTTTTTTCCCCTTGGCTGTGAGATGGAAAAGAAATAATAACATAATGCCTATCAAGACTTTTGCATCAAAGATTTTACCGATTATGCAATTTCTTTCAATTTAAAGTGAATCTGGTTCAAGGTTCTAGAAGTTAAGATAGACAGCTTTTCAATTGTATTTTGGATTTTCTTATAAAACTTCGCAAATTTTCTAATTTACATTTTTCATCAGATGTTGCCTCTTTTATTTTAATGTTTGTTCTATGGTCATCTTTTTTCTGATTTTACTTATTTGTGATGGTGACAAAATGAAAGGATAAATTACTTAATAAACATGAATGTTTTACCATTTTCGCATATTAATATCTTATAGTTTTCTTGTCACTTTAATACTCTAATGCACAATGGTGTTTTTTTTTTTAATTTCTCTAAATAAATAAAAAGTTGCATCGCCAATCAATTTCAAAATTGAAAGACCTTCCTTTTGTCCTATAATAGTACCGAAGAGATGTTTTCATTAAAGAATAGGCTGCATATATATTTGATAGAATCTCAAAAGTCATACTGTATAAGAATTTATGCATCTCATATTTCTTTTCAAAAATTGCATATAGATACAATTGTTCAAAAAACTAATTTATATGTGCAACTTTATTCATTTAAAATAAAATCTCATGGTATTGTTTAGAAGTTTATGCATGCTACTTGGTTTAAGTTTTTTGTCCAAAATATAACGATGTCTAAAAATAAATTTTAAAAATAATAATGTTTATTTTTTTCCTTCTCTTGATACAAAAACAAAAATAATTGACATCTCCATCTTTGATACATAGGCTTACTTGGGAATTTTCAAATATGATGTAGTGTTTATTGAAATAATACAGAAATGGAAAAAGTTTATTTTTAGACATCATTATATTTTGGACTTTTAGATAATTGTTTTCAGAGAAAAAAGAGAGATTTTTCGAAAAAAAAATTTAAGACTTTGGGTCAAGTTGCAAAGATCAACGGAACAATAGATTTTAGTTGAAATGCTGGTCATTTCTACAATAACATATTTCTGGATTTTGTTAGCAACTTTGTGTGCCCATGGATGGCACGGAGGCACTTGCTATTATATTAGTAAGCCAGAAGCAATTTTAATCAACCCATCATTCACCAAATGTATAAGCTGTAGTGAACCCCAATGTTAAGTTTCCTCATCAGCTATGTACTTTCCAGAGCAATGGGTAACTACACAAGAATCTCTACCCACAAAACGAATTATCATCATGAAGCTTGTATGTGAAAATGCGCACAACACCATAGTTCCTGCAAAGCTCAATCCTTGATTTCCAGGGTCATGTGAACCAATTTCACACAGCAAGCTATTTTAATTGTATTGACAAAATAAACATATCCCCCTTCTTTAATGACAAAATTAACTAAGGATTACAACTCTAATCCTGCACATAAAACCCCTTAAGTTAAAAATATTGCATTAAAACTATAACCAGGCTGAGAAACATAACAAAATCATTGCTGAAATACAACGGTGCCAATCTCTTTTTCCGTAAATACGCAGGCACAATGGTTCCACAATCAACCGAGCCTGTTCCTAGAGTTCTAAGGTGTGCAAGCCGATTCATCGCAGCAAGTTTGAATTACATGACAGGTTCAACTTGTCCCATTACAAATTAGATTCTACCCTTTAGCATAGAAACATAGTTTCAAAATGTCACATTAAAACTAGAACCAGTCATATTTTAGATTGAGAATTTATATTAACAGGTCATAGCTGATATACTTCGGTGCCCAATCTGATTTTCATAAATGGGGGTAAAACCATAGAAGTAAATCACATGATGCTTACATTTTACAGTGCACCATCTTCGACCCCTAAACTATCAACAAAATTAACCATTCTCAACCCTAATAAGCCTAGTCTCCCCCATTGAAGAATGCCCATATCCCCGTCCTCATTTCCAAGAAGAAATATATAAAAAAAAAACTGCCAACGCGCAATTGCAGCAAATTTCCATAAAAGCTTCATGGTTTCGACCGGCATCGTCATGATGCCACCCTTCTAACAAAATTGGGCAGCCTGCAATATTTATTACTATTTGTGGTTACCAGATTATGAGTATGAAAGAAACATCCCAAGTACATGAATAGGACGATTTTCAGAACCCTTGTTTTAAAAAACAAACAGTATATTCATACCTGATGAGGGATTGATGGCATGGTCCAAAGAAGAATAGTCAGTATATAATTCCTACTTATTGGTCTTCACATTCTTCTTAGCTTTCATCACATCATCACGATACATCTACAAAACAAATAACAAAAATTTGTTAGTACAAAGGATAGAGGAATTGAAGATAACTATTAACCACAAAATTTCGCCACCTTATGTAGCCGATTAAAACAGTAGGCAGCTTTCTCTTGCTCTAGAATCCACTCAATTGCCATCTCGTACTCTATGGTGTTCGGCTGAGAGCAATGGGATGTCGACACAGCTTTCCTCTGAAAACACACAACATGATATAAGCTTACAGAAAAGGAAAGGGGGGGGGGGGGGATCATATGAAAATGTTTCAGAGAATGAAAAGGCAAAGCCACTACCGAGTCCTCTCTCTGCATCTTCCTAAGATTGTTAAACGACAGATGACCGGGGAATGTATTCGCCTTTGTAGGCAGTGGCAACATACCTTTACTTGCTATAAGGGGACTGCATAAAATAACTACGTAATCAACCAACATACATAATGGGGTATGGTGTAGAAGTGATGAGAAGGCTAGTAACACCAAGACAGTTTAACACACAGAATTAGTAGGAACCTGCATATTTATTTTTTATTTTTTTTATAATTTCCCACCAATGTTGATGTATGAAGTATTTCAACATCATAAAGACCAAGAATTCAATATAAAATTAACGCTGGCTCAAGTAACAATCATCGTTATAAATATAGTTACATGAAAGCCCACCTCACATCCAAATAAATCCATATGCAGTGGGCTATACAGATGGAAAATATATATTATGATAATAAAATAAAAGAAATGACACTTGAAACTAATTAGTGATGACTTTCATAGCGCAACACCCCAACCTTGAAAGGACAGTGGTATATAATTCAGTGAGAAAACAAGTACCTTCCATTTGGTAGCATTAAACATCCTTTGTTGATCCTTTGTATTGCTTCAGCTGCTGCATCAGGGGTTCTGAAGATAACATATGCTTGACCTAAAAAGAAAGCTAGTTTATTATTATGTTACTAGCATACATAGATGAAAGCTAATTATACCAAGACTAATAATTGCATCTGACCTCACTGCTTATATTATTTCTTATTTTAAAGTTTGCCAGCAACAATGACATTGGAGTCATAGAAAGACATACCGTAGTGAGGATTATGGTAAGGAGGGATAAGCGGGATGGCTTTTGCACTGCAACTTTGCTTAAAAGCATGATGGATGATATCCTGTAATAAAAAGACATATTTGTTGGGGTCAAAATTTACGCCCCTTTGTCCGGAAAGTGAGTCAACGCCGGTAAATGTGGGCCCAAGCCTGATCCGAGTCAAGCGGACCCGAGTCAAGTTCAAATTCAAGTAAGGGGTTGGCCCCCATGCCAAGAGAAGAAAAGATTATGCAATAAATAAATTTAATGTATTTTTTTTATGAATAAATGTAAAATAATGGGCAAAAAACCAAAATTGTAAAGCCCAAGGGGCCCGAATGAAAAGTGTAAAGACTATAAAAAGCCAACCCTATGATGAAATCAAGAAGAATTCTTCTCCGCTAAAAATCTAGGGTTTTGAAGCCGTCTCTTACACTCTCTCTCTCTCTCTCTCTCTCTCTCTCTTAATAAAAAAACTGAGAAAAAGAAGAAAGCATATCAAGATCCCAAAACCCATAAAGAAAAGAGAGGATCAAGATCTCATCAAATCCCACAAAGAGACATTTTTTTTATCTTCTCTCTGATTCTTCCTCGAGTCCAGAGCTTGGCAAGAGGAAAAGATACTTTTTTTATTCAAAAATCAAATCCAAGGCTTTAAAGATTCAAGAGTATATTTTGGAACCCAATCGGAAACGGAGGAGGATGACCCAATCAAAGGGAAAGCCTTCAGGCTTTTCCCTTGGGGAAAGCTTCAGAAATGCGGATTTCAATCAAATGCGGATTTCAATCTGTATTTCCCTTTAGAATGCGGATTTCGGTCCGTATTTTCTTTTTTTGGTGGGTGCGAAGTTTTCCGTACTTTACCTTTTCATACGATAAATCAACGGATATAACAGTCATGCTATAGAAATGCGCGCGGTTAGTCCCGTTTATAAAATTAAACAAAACAAAAAAATATATACGATAATAAAACAAAATAATAGATAGATAGATAAATAATAAGTAAATAAATAAAAATAAAAAAGGAATAAAGATAAAAAAAAATGGACCGGAGCCTTAGGAAGGGACCGACCCTCGGGGACCTTTCCCCTCCAAGGGAAAAGGTCCCCGCCCGTCGGGGACCCCCCCTTAGCGGGGACAGCCCCCGACCTTCAAGGATCTCTCCCCTCTAGGGGAAAAGGTCCCCGCCCCTTAGGGACCTCCCTTTTGGCGGTGGAACAACCCCCGCCCCTTCGGGGACTCCTCAGTATGGGAAGTCCCCAAACCCCTTTGGGGATTTTCCTAAAAAGGGAAAAGCCCTAATATATACCAAAAAAAACAATAAAATTTAAGAACTATAAATAAATATATGAATAAATAAATAAAAATAAAAATAAAATATAGAAAAATAAAATAAAATAAAAATGAAACAGAAAAACGAACAAAATAAAAATGAACTGAACACATTTGCAAATACCCATGTTCCACACCGAGTTTGCATGATATGCATGACCTATCAATCAGAGACTCCCCGCGTCAAAGCGAGAGGTAATTAATGGTAGTTTTGTCCGCAGCTGCCGGAAATTAGAATCTTCACAATCAATAAACCCCTGCCTATCATGAGGCATGGGGAATCTGTACACGCCCGAAGCACGAGCGCATCTATCTCAACCAGGTAACGAAAAACACTTTACAGATTCTGACACACCCGGTGAGACCTTCTATCCTCCCATCTCTCGGGTCAAGCAATCAAGCGAACTCAGCCAAGACATACGTTGTCTGTACGGAATCATGCTCCTTCATTCTGACCAGCTCTCAACAATAATCAATGATGACATTTTGAATGTATGTTAGCCGCAAATAACGGATGACGATCAGGATCAGCTCGTCGTTCTTCACCTCTATCTTGTGTTCGAATGCCAACAAAGAACCGTTTCACATACTTGCCCCCATAAGTTCGAAATGATTTTAAACTAATATATGTCAAATTTCTTAGAAAACAAGCTCTGCTTTTGACACGACCCCGTCACATACACAATCAAGATAACTGGCAGAAACTTTTCCACCAAATCAAATAAATCCAATACCAACTTTAAAATCCAGTTCCAACTTCTAATCCGAATTCTATTCAAAAACTTCAACTTCAAATCCTTTGAAAGCAAGTGATAAATCACTCTTATGATCAAACTTCAAACTCCTATGCCTAAACTCCTCCGTTTAAGGAGACGTTAAACCAAGCTCCTCCGTCTAAGCAGACGTTAAACCAAATCTTCTATCCAAGCTGACGTTAACATTCCGTTGAATCATATCGAGTGGAAAACGAATAAAGACGATGGCTCCGTTCCCGAACCAAAGCACAAGTCGGCGTTTGAACGGCTTTCTATCTCCTTATATGGGGGCAAAGCCGTTTACTCACAGGGGCAACAAGATGTCCTAGGCCAACCCAGGCGAAGCCTATGACGATCGGAAATGCAAGTATCTTCTCTAGATTGTCTATCGGTCGGCCTAAACCAGCCGCCAAGATAGCAAATGCCTGCCAAGCTCGCAAATGCCCGCCAAGCTCTTAAAGCTGAAGAGTCGAAGCAGAAACGGCTCAGATATAAAGCCAATAAAAGGGCTGAGGTTCCAGCTAAATTAGATTTCATCGGGTTCCAAGAACATGGCTACCCAGCGACAAAAGCTAAATCTGCTGTAAAAATCAACAATTCTTTTGAACCCCTAAGGTCGGCGCCGAAGTATGTGATATGATTGCACGGATTAAAATAAGACAGTGATTCAAAAAGTTCTGCAAAGAAGCGTGTCTAAGCCCCATAATCAAAAGCATAGCACAGTCTCATCAAAGGCATGCCAAACTCCACTCGCCGTGCAAAATCAAAAGAAAGAACTCAAACAGAGGGTACCAGCTATATCCAAAACACCGGTCGAACTGACTGCTCTTAGCGTTTGTCCTTCCTTGAAAGGAGCGGATTACAACAATGGTCCAAAAGCCCAACTAATATCTCTGCAAATGATGTGGCAATAAACGGATACACAGTCCACAAAGTCTATATGGAGGGGACACGCTTGTCCAAAAGAAGAAAATACTAAGGCCTCTTCAAGGGAAGACCCAGGTTGAGCGGAAGAATCAAATGAAGTCTGAAGTCTCGGCCATCAATTCAGCTTGATCAAACTCAAAATCCAAGAAACTCAAATAACTTTATAAAAAAGACGCCACCAAGGCCAAATAAAGAATAAGCGTAATAACGACCCCTAAGTCGTTAAACATGGAATAGATGACTCCTAAGTCGTTAAACTAGGAAATAAAAAAAAGGGTCAGACCACAAGCAAAAAAGACACGAATGAAAACCTGAAAAAGCTTCCTGAGTAAAAACCGTTCTCGTGAGCTTCTGAAAACCCACAAGGGTGCAAACTTGTTAAAAACGGCGAATAATGAGTCGCTCCTCACACCACTCCAGTGTAGTGATGCAGACGCCAACCAAATCCCCAAATTCCTCATAGGCAAATGATGAGTCACTTCTAACATTATGCTTCAGTATTCGCGTGCTTTAGTGTTAACGCTGATGCTAACTCGGAATCCAGAATTTCAACCCAAGTCAAGCTAAAAAGCGGGTTAGACCACAAGCGAAAGGGACACGAATGAAAACCTGAAAAGGCTTCATGAGTAAAAACAGCGACTATCCGCGAGCTTTTGAAAACCCGCAAGAGTGCAAACTCGTTAAAAAACTAGATAAGTGCTTCCAAGCTCAGAAGTCCTGCCAAACAGGACAAAATCGAACAAGTCAAATTATGTCCCACCCGACGGTGCTTCTAAGCTTGAAAGTCCCGCTGGACGGATAGGAAACTCCAAAACAAATCAAATCAACAAGTCAACTAATGACCTCTCCATCAGAATCAAGCCCCGTCTCAAAAATAGGTTAACGACCTCCTTGTCGAAATCATGTTTCGTCTCAGAGTCAAGTCAACCAACTGTCTTCCATGATGGAATCATGCTTCGCCTCGGAATCAACCTCTGAGTTGAAACCATACTCCGTCCCAGAATATATCCCCGAGTCGGAATCATGCTTCACCCCGGAACCAACCCGTGTCAGAATCATGCTTCGTCTCGGAATACCTGCCCTGCATCGGAATCATACTTTGTCTCGGAATGTCTGTTCCCATGTCGGATGTCTGCTTCACCCCGGAACCAACCTCTGCGTCAGAACCATGTCGTCTAAGAATATATGCCCCGCGTCGGAATCATGCTTCGCCTCGGAGTATCTGACTTCTCTATAGACGAAATCATGCTTCTCCTTAGAATCAACTTCTGCATCGTAATCATATTTTGTCTCAAAATATACGCCTCTGTGTCGGAACCATGCCCTGTCTCAAAATATACGCCTCTGTGTCGGAACCATGCCCTGTCTCAGAATATATGCCCCGCGTCGGAATTATGCTTCGCTTCGGAATGTCTGCCTTCCCTGTAGGAATCATGCTTTGCCTTCGAATCAAACTCTACGTCGGAATCATGTTTCGTTTCAGAATACATGCCCCGCGTCAGAATCATGCTTCGCCTCAGAATTTCTGTTCCCGTATTGGAATTATGCTTTACCCCGGAATCAACCCACGTCGGAATCATGCTTCGTCTCGGAATACCTGCTCCGTGTCGGAATCATGTATCGTCTCGGAATGTCTACTCCCATGTCGGAATTATGCTTCACTCCGGAACCAACCTCTGCGTCGGAATCATGCTGTCTCAGAATATATGCCCCGCGTCAGAATCATGCTTCGCCTCGGAGTGTGCCTTCCCCGTCGGAATCATACTTCGTCTCGGAATTTCTTCCGTGTCGAAATTATGCTTCGTCCCGAAACCAACCCACGAGTCAGAATCATGTCTCGTCTCGGGATATCGACCTCCATGTCACAAAACGGGAACCAAGTCAACCTCGCCACGAAAGAAGATCCATCAATTTCATGCACGCGATGCACATATGTGACATGCACTTACTGATGGGGGCATTTTGTTCGGGTCAAAATTTACATCCTTTTTCTGGAAAGTCGGCGCCCATACAAGTGGACCCAAGCTTGAATCCGAGTCAAATTCAAGTTCAAGCAAGCGGTCAACCCCCATGCCAAGAGAAGAAAAAGAATATGCAATAAATAAATTTAATGTATTTTTTATGAATAAATATAAAATAATGGGCAAAAATCCAAAATTGTAACGTCCAAGGGGCCCAAATGAAAAGTGTAAAGGCTATAAAAAGCCAACCCTATGATGAAATCAAGAAGAATTCTCCGCTAAAAATCTTGGGTTTTGGAGCCGTCTCTCGTTCTTTTTTTCTCACACAGGTTCTCCTTCCTCTTTTAATAAAAAACAGAGACAACATTTCTCTTTACCAAAGAAGAAAGAAAGCATATCACGATCCTAAATCCCATAAAGAAAAGAGAGGATCAAGATCCCATCAAATCCCACAAAGAAACACTTTTGTTATCATCTCCCTACCTCTTCCCTAAGATCCAGAGCTTGGCAAGTGAAAATAGACTTTTTTTTATTCAAAAATCAAATCCAAGGCTTTGAAAATTCAAGAGCATATTTTGGAACCTAATCGGAAACGAAGGTGATCACATCAAAGGGAAAGCCTTCGGGCTTTTCCATTGGGGAAACCCTCGAGAATGCGGATTTCGATACGCATTTCCTTTTGGAATGCGGATTTTGGTCCGTATTTCCTTTTTCTGGTGGGTGCGGAGTTTTCCGTACTTTACCTTCTCGTACGATAAATCGACGGATCTACAAGTCATATGGTTGAAATATCGTCAAAATGCATGCACTTAGTCAGTTTATAAAAAATTTAATAAAGCAAAAAAATATAATAATAAAACAAAATAATAAGTAAATAAATAAAATAAAAAAAGATAAAAAGGAGAATGAACAGGAACCGTGGGAGGGGGCCTCCTCCCTATCAAGGGAGAGGCCCCCGACCTTCGAGGACCTTTCCCCTCCTCGGGATCTCTCCCCTCTAGTGGAAAAGGTCCCCGACCCTCGGGGACCTCCCCTTTTTTAGGGGGGGACAGCCCCCGCCCCCTCAGGGACTCCCCAGTATGGGAAGTCCCCGAGTCTCTTTGGGATTTTCCTAAAAGGGGAAAATCCCCTATATATATAAAAAATAATAAAAAATAAAATGAAACAACTATAAATAAATACATAAATGAATAAAAATAAGAATAAAATACTAGGTTGCACGGATACTTCCAGTGGGTTGCCGTATCCATGGCAGACACGTATCGGACACCGATACTTGCACGACACATATCAGAAGCGTTGTGTGTGTATAATGTGTTCTATGTGTGTCGTATGCGTATAAATATATTTTTTGTATGTAACATTTTAGACTTGTTAATTTTTTCTTATTTAATATTGACATAATAGTTTGATATCTTATTTATCTTTATAAGATTATATAAATAGTTGTGTCCCCGTATCCTATATTTTAGGACTTTATCGTATCGTCATATCGAATCGTGTCATATTCGTGTCCATGAATCCGTGTCCATGCAACCTTGATAAAATATAGACAAATAAAATAAAATGAAAACGAAAACGAAACAAAACATAAACGAACAAAATAAAAATGAACCGAACGCATTTGCAAATACCAATGTCCCACTGAGTTCGCATGATATACATGACCCGTCAATTAGAGGTTCGGCAGTTTTGTCCGCGGCTGCCGGAGATTAGAATCCACACAATCAATAAACTCAATCTATTATGGGGCAGGGGAAATCTGTACACGCCTGAAGCACGGGCACATCAATCGCAACAGGGTGACGAAAAACACTCAACGTTTTTATGAATAGAATACACTTGATCTAAGTTGCTATTAGCAATCTCAACAATATGTGTATTAGTGCAGAATTTAATCAAAGAAAATATACATACTAAAAGATACTCCCCAAATAAGATTTCTACTTGTATACTAGCTTGCAACAGGCTTATAATTTCACTTAAGTTTTGGAGGCAACAAGTTTCTTAGGAGTTTGGATGCTCAACCGACGACTATGTGCACAGTATCAGATCATCAAACTACAGGGCTTATAATTTAAATTAAGTGTGGGATTGCATAACTACTCCTAATAGCCCTAATGAGCTGAATAATTTCATATGGTTAAGAAGTTATAGTCAAGTCACGCAAGGACAGGCATTAAAGCCAAGATCAAGATGTTCAAAAATCGATGTCGCTGTAATTTTCAAACAAACAGTGTTTTTCTATTCCGCCTAAAATGCGATCCTTTTTTCTCAGTATTAAATCATTAATGACTGTCATGGAATCACCCTTCTGACCAGAGATCTAAATGCATAAAAATCCTCTCCACTCCCAAAAGCTAGTCAGCGCACTAATGAAATAAATGAGCCAAGCAGTGGCAATAGCACCGAGACTCCAACACCAACCAAGTTGTATCCTATCCTTGTACAGGGTGTATGCAGTCAATCCAGGAATCATACTTACTGAAATTTATAGCGACTTCTGCAGCTTAAATCAGAGAAGGTTTTTTTTTTATATACTGCATGATTATTGATAATACGCGTTGATTGCATGTGGTCAGTATAGACTATAGAATATCGGTACGGTTAAACAGTTTGCGGGCCCAAAGGTACAGTAAAACGCATGACCTTATTCTTCACTAGAAAACCTTATCTTCCCACTCCTAAACATATTTAATTAAAAATACTAAAACTGTCCTACGCAGTGCTTAAGCGCCTGCCTTGGCACCAAGCGCTAGGCGATACCCCAACCACCTAGCACTACAACAACAAGAAGAAGAAGACTTCATCCTGACCACCTAGCACCGCCTAGCGCTTTTAACAAACCTAGTATGCTGTGCATGTAGCTAACATGTAACCCTCCCCCGCAAACTAGACCATACATTCCATGAATACCCAGCTTGTCCCAAATATAACCTAAATTAAAACATAGCTTTACATCAGTAACAGTAAACAAAGGTCTAATGAAGAACACAATGAACTTATTACCAAAGTCAAGAGAATTAGAATAGTACCTCTATAGCTGACGATGAGAGGGATTGGTCTAAATTCTGAAGTAACATTAGTGTTCCCTGTTCATGAGCCTTCTGCATTTTATCTGCCCATGGCTAGAAGTACGTGCAAGACACAAAAGTAACAATGATGAAATTGCCAAAACCTCATAAATCAAAAGGAGTTGGATAAAAAATATATATACATTCTCAAATTAACCATACAATGAATGACCACAAGAAGAAGAAAAAACCTTGAAGAGAAGGATACTTACAATTCCCTTGAACCATTTGCTTCTATCCTGCGAATAGAGTAAAAGGATTCACAAGATGAGTTTATCCAGATGGAAAAGAAAATATCTTTAGGAAGTAATTCATCAAGCAAATGAAGCCATTTGATGTATTGAATTGAAATGACATGATATCATCAATATATTATGAAAAGTACATATTGACTTGCCGCAGAGTACATACAATATTGGTAGTTTCAATGCCTACGCTTTACATCCCTATTGTTCGTATTTATTAGAGAAATGCAACCGATTCTATTTATTTCAAGCTGTAACAATGTAAATTAAATTGCTCAAAATTTTTAAATCTGATTAATTCTCACCAGCTTCAAACTCAAAAGAACAGATGTTTATCTTGTAGTGTTAATCGGTTCCATAAAGATAATTCAGTTAAGGATCAGTAACAAATGGTAAGATGCAAAAAATAATGGGTATAAATAAGGTCTCATAGGAGGGGATTTTGCTCTAAGACAATCAAAAGTCAGCTCTCCAATATGTTTGGACGGTTGCCACTGTCCATCTTAATCTTCACAGTTCGAACAAAGATACACCAATATCATTTCAGTACCTTTTGCCTAAATCTAGTGGTGAAAAAAGTTTTATTTACAAGAAAGCTGTTGGATTTCGCCCACAGCCCACTTGATGAAAAGGTAAACATTATAATTTGTATATCAGTATTTTGCACCATAGAGATATGTTGAATGGAATCAATCATCCAAATTAATGAAGGCCCAAAAGATTAGAGATCTACGTTACGATACCGATAAAATGACTAATGATTAAAGCAAAAACATCGCTCCACGAATTCGATAAATAGAATTTATTTCCAATAATAAGAATGTTAACAAAACTAAAAAAACAACCAGATAAATTTGTTTCACAAACTTGCTATAAATTCAGAGAAAAGATGTCATTTACACATATGAGGAGAAAATGAAATTTCTCAACTACTACAAGATATGTTAAAACCTATTCTTGAGCATATGAATAACACGGGATGGGTGAAAAAGCAAATATAAATACAAGGAATTTAGTAATATCTAGCCATATCGACCAAAATGTCTATCATGAGAACTCAAAGGTCTATATGTATCCACTGGCTGTACATACATAAAAGCATAATTCAATTCACCAACAGTGATTGCACAAAGTGATAGGTTGATTTACTGTAAATTTAGCCAATTTATGTGGTCAATGATCTACGAAGACAGATCAGGATCAAAGCTGTTTAACATTGCTAATCCAACTAAAAATGAACCTCACCACAGAGAAGATGATGTAAGATTTAGTGGATTGCTCTGTGTTATTTATGAGCATGACGTTGTATAGGAGAACTCACCGCGTCTGGTCTTCGAGTAACTTCCAACGTCTGAAGCTCTGGTTTTGCATTGACTTCTACAGGATCAGGAGGAAGCACTTTAGGTATTGTCATGTTTGAGGACTTGACTTTTTTCTCGCTCAGCTTCATCTTTTCAAAGTTCTCTTCATGCAATTGGGTTAAACTTTTAGCGAAATCATCTTCAACAGGTTTAACAACCGCATTGTTTGCACCTGTTGCATGCTTGTTCTTTTGCAAATCATCTGTCTTCAAATCATCACGGGTCGATCTCATCTGATTGGAAGGATTATTATCACCTATATCTGACTGAGCTTTATTCTTATCTGAAGTGACTTTCTTAGAGAAATCATCTTCAACAGTTTTAACAACCGCATTGTTTGCACCTGTTGCATGCTTGTTCTTTTGCAAATCATTTGTCTTCAAATCATCACGGGTCGATCTCATCTTCTTGGAAGGATTATTATCACCTATATCTGACTGAGCTTTATTCTTAACTGAAGTGACTTTCTTATCAACAAGACGGGCCAAAGAGTTATTCGCCTCTCCAACATTTTGAGATGATTTGATTTTGGATTTTGGATCGCTGCTTCCACCAAGAAGAGGTTTGGCTTCATTTTCAGACTTCTTTTCAACGACATTACCTTTTGATGATACTGACACTACAGGATCAGTAACTTTTGCCTTGTTCTCATCTAGCTCTAAAGCCTTACCTTTTGATGATACTGACACAGGATCGGTACCTTCTGCCTTGTTCTCATCTAACTTTAAAGCCTCAGAATTCAATAGAGCATTTATAGCAGGACCTGCCTCTGCTTTTTCCTTTATTTCTGAGCCATTCGCCTTAGATATTGGAAAAGAGCATTCCACTTGGTTCTCTCGGTTTAACAGGAACTTGACTATGAACATCCACAAAAAGAAACAAATTAGAAATATCAAGAATTACAATGTCATATCACAAAAGGTGATAAAAGTAACAAAACACATACCATCAATTGCAGAAATTTTATCTGGTAACTTATCTGATACTGTAAGGGTCCCAACATCAAAAGTGCGATAAAATATGTAATCAGCCTTTTCCAATGCATCCTTGGAAGGCTGTGGATTCCTTTCATCCTTTGATGTGCAGATGACTGAGCATTTGCCAGCGATAGCTTCCTGAGAAAAGAAACTACATTAAAAGACAAGCATCTAACATAGAGAAAACAATTACAGGAAAAGCAAGCAATCAATTAACCGAATTGACAAAAGGCTGTCTAAAGATCATATTACTAAAGAATGAATGAACTTAAGAATTTAAAGCAAAAAACAGCATGGGCTAAGTAAATATGAAAATAGAAAAGACCATTTAGAAGGTGATATTCTTTCACTTGCACAAGTTCAACATAGACCCCGAGTTCAACATAGTGATTGAGTTCACATAAAGCCTACCATGCATAAAGCTGAAGAACAGTTTTGTTACTAGAACATTATATTGCTGATGAGGTACGTCAGCAGACCAACCCAGAACATACAGGCCTGTGCATCACTGCATCTCACGCCTAACTGTAGCTAGGCTTTGAAGTCAGTATCCAACCAGTGCGAAGATTTGGATTAGTCATATAAGATTTCATTCAAATAAATTTAGAAGCAGATGAAAACTGAATTTGCACATTAGTTTAGGGATAGGTGAGTGTTAAAAGTTAAAAGGGAGGAGAAAGAGATATTTTATTATGTGACCAAAGGTCTCTTTATATAGATATTATAATTACTTGATGCACAAGCATTATGGTACGATGTACTCTAATAACAATATAGTCTAAACTATTTCAACACCCCCGCTCAAGTTGGAGCATAGATATCAGTGATGCATATAACTTGGACAATAGATGAACGAATACGGGTCTTGGAAGAGATTTCGTCAAAACATATGCAATATGTGCATGAGTAGAAACATGATGGAGATTGACTTCTTTTCAACAACTTTCTTCCGGATAAAATGGCAATCTACTTCAATGTGTTTTGTGCGTTCGTGGAATACTGGATTTTCTGAAATATGAATTGCAGCTTTATTGTCGCAGAACAAGGATGGTGGTGTTGTAGAACCAACACCGAAATATTGAAGCAATGTAGAGAGCAACGTCAATTCTGAAACGGCATGGGCCATAGCCCTATATTCAGCCTCGGCTGATGAGCGGCTGATGAGCGTGCAACATGTTACTTCTCGCTGCGTCTAGTAACTAGGTTCCCAGCAAAGAAAACACAAAATCTACTCGTGGAGCAACGGTCATCCACAGATCCGACAAAATCGGCATCAGCATAGGCTACATGAGACAGATTAGAACATGGTTGATAGAGAAGACCTTCAAATAGCGGAGAATTCGCTCAACGGCCCGAAGATAGGAAACTAAGGGCACCTGCATTAACTGGTTCACCGTGCTGACGGCAAAGGATATGTCTGGACGAGTAACCGTGAGATATATCAGCTTCCCAACTAATCGTCGATACCAACCTGGATCAGAAAGTGACTGGTTATCAAGTGAGCTAATGCGAGAGAGCTTTACTTTTGTATCCATGAGAGTATCAGCAAGGCGACAGCCAAGAAACCCTATTTCTTTAAGAAAATCAAGAGTATACTTCCGCCGTGAGAAATAATGATCTCTTAGTTCGAGACACCTCTATACCGAGAAAGTACCGTAGATAACCAAGATCTTTGGTGTGAATGTGAAGCCAAATGAGTTTTGACCTTAGATATACCTTCGGAATTATCTCCGGTGATGATTATGTCATCAGCATAAATAAAGAGAATAATCATTCCTTCTTTCCGTCTATGTGTAAAAAGAGATGGCTCTGCCGGGCTTCTTGTGAAATTTATCTTTTTTAGCACTATGCTGAATTTATCGAAGCATACCCGAGGAGATTGTTTTAACTTACAAATAGATTTTTTAAGATAGCATACAAGAGACCCCCCTCACGCTCACGCCGGGAAGCTGGTGCATATAAACCGTCTCGGAAAGATCGCCATTGAGGAGGGCATTCTTGACGTCTAGCTGATGTAAAGGCCAATCGCGGGTAACAGAAAGAGTAAGACGAACGATAGTGAGTTTGGCCACTGAAAAAAGTCTCAGCATAATCTACACTGTATTGGTGAGTATAGCCTTTGGCAGCAAGACGGGCTTTCAAATGAGATACACTATCATCAGGATTATGTTTGACAGCAAAAACCCACCGGCAACCAACCACTTTTTTCTGTAAAGGGAGGTTGACCAGATCCCAAGTGTGATTAGACTTCAGTGTCTGCAACTCTTCCATCATAACTCTATGTCAACCTGGATGACTCATACTGGATGACTAATACTATCCTGAACAGAGTTATGAAGGGAAACAGACAAGGAAGAGAAACCGACATAGAGCTGGAGTAAGACGATATGAAATAAATGAAGCGGAGAAGTTATGCATGTTTGTTTCCCTTTGCGTAGAGCAATTGGTATGTCATCGGACAAACCATCAGAAGGAGTGAGGTGAAGGCTCGTCAGCTTCCGGCTGTATACATGGAGGATGATCTTCAGTATCTGCTGTTGAATCTATCACTGCTTTAGGTCGACGTCTATAAACATGCGTAATCGGAGGAGGATGACGAATTTCAACAGTAGTAGATTCGGTTTGAATTGGTTGGTCAGCTGGTGGTATAGAAAGTGGTGGTGGTAGGACGTGAAGACTTTCCGCTGGGGGTAAAAAGGCCGATCCTCAAGAAAAACAACATTACGAGAGACTACGACATTGGAGATAGAAGGAAGTAGGCAAACATAACCTTTTTGAGTCCTAAAATAATCAATAAATATATGTTTGACAGCCCTAAAATCCAATTTATCGTGTGTTAATCGGTGATTATGAACGTAACAAACACACCCAAATACTTTAAGAGGAAGGGTAAAAGGATCTTGGTCGGGCAATAAAATAGATAACGGTGTTTGGTTTTGAAGAATCGTGGAAGGCATGTGATTAATCAAAAAACATGCAGTAAGGCAAAATTCTATAGCGTTATAGGCCATGCATGTTAAGCATAATAGACCGAGCAATGTCAAGCAAGTGACAGTTTTGTTTATATTCAAGAAGGGGGCAATTATATATTTTATTTATAAGTATTCACGGGTTTTTGATATAAGTGGGTTCCAACAATAAGACTCTAAGTCTTTTTGAGGTTTGACCCATCTTATATCTTATACCCATATACCTCTCCTAGTTTTTCTAACGTGGGGCTATTTTAGTCTCACTTCTCAACACTCCCCCTCACGTGCAACCATCACTTTTTTTGGTGTGGTTGTCACGTGGATTGCACAACACTTGTAGAGTTAGGTCTCTCAGAGGCACTTTTTTTTATACTTATAGCCTGCTTCTCTCAGAGGTTTACCGACAATAGAACTTTTTACATTGCTAAATCAATGGTGAAATGGTGTTGTGATCATATGAAATTTGGTATATCGACAAATTTGAGGATGGATATCAAGTTGGAAGATGTCGATCGTCAAATAAAATGATGGAGGGCGTACTTTTTGCCACCACCTAACGCAAAAAACCTCCTAGGGCCTCTTTCCTCCATTATTCTCTCTCAATATATATAGGGTTTGTGTGTGTGTGTGTGTGTTTTGGGTCACATGCATGTATCTGCTATCTACTTCTCAAACATATATACATATCAAGTGCAGCTGAGGTGACTCCTGATGTAACCCCCCCCCCCCCTTCAACACACACAAAAAATGGAGTCGCTGAAAATCTTTTGGTATATTATCCACATACACTGAATATAGTTTACCTTAATCTACATAGCTCGATATAAAGTATCTTGAAATCCTGAGAACTGTCAACAAAACAATGCACCAAGTGGTTAAAATAAATGGTTTATTGATGACAGATCGTATTAGACGGTACACCACTTGATTGTTGGCTATACGGTTCAACTATTCACATAATATGATGTTTAATAAGCATCCATTTTAGAACATATAAACCCAATGAACAATGTGAGCATAAAACTTTTAGTTACTCCTAGTTGCCTAAAAAGTCAACTGAAGAAATATAAAATTTTAAGCCACTCCTTAGGTGGTTACCCTAGGAGACCACTGAGAGACGCATCACCCTGTAATCTAATATAGGCATATATAGAGTGATACTCATTAAGAATTTTCTAGAGTGATCCAAAAAACATCCAAAACATTTTTAGGTTATCGGCAGCTTTCATCTTGATATTCAAATACCATAAAACATGGATGTATAAAATTTCTTGTGATTTTGTATATCTTTTTCCCCAGCTATGGAGGTTTGCAAAAGTAATGGTTGATCAACTGTAAGACATTTTTTCCTTAAATCAATGTGGCAAGAGTATATAATAAATTGAAAATGGATGTATCCGAGATTCAGGATAGGAAAATTCAGATGGACGATGCTAATACCCAAAAAAGATTGTGGATAGTTGGCATTTTGATCGGTACTCTCAAAAATTTCTTTTAGTGGTACTCCATAGCTATATTCTCTATCCTCCACAAATATATTATATATGAATAAGATATAGCAGGGTATGTCCTAAATAAGTGGAAGCATTAAACATAAGCTATGTTACTTCTTCCGGATGATCGGAACAGTTCATCTCGTCTCCATTTCATAAATCAGGGGAACCAATTTTTTCGTGATTTGAATATTGTGTCTACACTGATATAGGTTTGTAAAATATTCTATCGTCAAAAACAATTATTTTGCAACTGTCCGATGCAAGAAAACAAAGAAATCATATATACATGAAAACTGATATACCAATGCTACATGACATGAAGA
Organism: Agapanthus africanus; assembly: GCA_030015575.1. Lineage (NCBI taxonomy): Eukaryota > Viridiplantae > Streptophyta > Magnoliopsida > Asparagales > Amaryllidaceae > Agapanthus > Agapanthus africanus. The sequence continues at coordinate 865,537,322 of CM057339.1, forward strand.
TCAAGATGAGCGATGTTAATCATTTGGAAAAAAAATTATGGTGCCTATATTACAGCCGCCACATATTATAAGATGTCCCATCCTCGTCGGATGTCACGTGTCTCATGGAAACCGGATTTCTCATAATAATTTGGACAATGCGATTGATCCGACCTCCATTTTCCAAAACACACTTAGTTTTCTGCCCATTAAAAAGTCAATATTCACTATTTTCGGGTGAATGACACTATTTGTCTTTATCTTCATGGCCTAAGACATGAATATACTAAATTTTATGTGATCTAGAAGATGGATCCATTCATTGGGTTTTAAATATCAGGTATCGGCGGGTATTGTCAGCTAAGTGTTGCCTAAATCAGATAGGGCCAATACCGTCGATATTCAAAATATCGGCCGATAATTCAGACAAAAGAATATCGGTTCTATCAAATCGTAAGGAGTCCAGATCCAATAGATCGGTCAAAGACCGATAGTTGGTCAAAGACTGATATTACAAACAGTAGCATCATGGTTATAGAATCAACTACTTTTCACACTAGAAAATTTTACTCCCCTAAATGATGCAGGGATGGTAGTTAAATAACATAAAGACAGTTTATCGATGTTTTAGGCTATTGTTGAGAATGTGGGAATATAGTCCCACATTGAAAAAATTGGGAGACGCATATGGGTATAAGATATAAGATGGGATAAACCTTGTAGAGATATGTGGGTCCCACATTGGAAAAACTATGCGAGGTATATGGTATAAGATATAAGATAGGCCAACCCACCATAAGACTCGACGGAGTCCCACTATATTAAAAGCATATGCGTATCCATATGTGGGCCCATATACATCCATGTGTTGTCGACCCATGTGTTGTGAACCCAAACCGAGTTTTATATTGTACCAGAGCTCAGGTGTTTGTTTGTCCAAATTGCACATGAGGTCTGAGTCCTCGTTGCACGCGAGGTGGAATTTGCCCACATTGCACGTGAGAGGGTGTTAAGAATGTAGGAATATAGTTTCACATCGGAAAATTTGTGTGATGCATATGGATAGGTATAAGATATATAAGATGGGATAAACCTCATAAGGCTCGAGTGTTTTGGATGGAGTCACAAAATCCCATGTGCATCCATTTGTGGGCTCAAACTGAGTTTTACATGGTATAAGAGCTCAGGTGCTTGTCCACGTTGCACAAGGTGGAGTTCATCCACATTGCACGTGAAATCCTCGCAGCACGTGATGTGGAGTTCGGCCATGTTGCAAGTGAGGAGTGTTAAGATATGTGGATAACAGTCCCACATTCGAAAAGCTACGAGGTCTATTGGTATAAGATATAAGATGGACCAACCTATCATAAGGCTCGAGTCTTTTGGATGGAACATGCTTATGTCGAAAGCCTGTGTGTGCCTTCATATAAATAAATATATAACTTTCCCCCTCGTTCGTGAATATTAAAATTTAACATGGTATCAGAGCTAAGTTGAGCACCGGTGGATTTGAGTACTTAATTGCACCTTCGAGGCCAAATTGGACTCTACGTGTGTCATACATCTTTGAGAGAGCCGATTGGCCTCTGCGTGCGTGCCGTACATTCCACGTGACATTGCACATGAAAGGAAGTGTTGAGATATGTGGATAACAGTCCCGCATTGGAAAAACTATGAGAGGTACATGTATATAAGATATAAGATGGGACAACCTAGCATAAGGCTTGAGTCTTTTGGATGGAACCCGCTTATGTTGAAAACATGTGTGCCCTCATATAAAAAAATATATAATCGGTCCCCGACATTCATGTCTGTTAAAAATTAACATAGTATCATAGCTAGGATGAGCACTAGTGGATTTGAATACTTATTTGCACCTTTAAGAGAGTCGATTGGCCACTACGTGTGTCGTACATCTTTGAGAGAGTCGATTGGGCTCTACGTGTGCCGTACATTCCACATGACAACCACGTTGCACGTGAAGGGAAGTGTTAAGATATGTGGACAACATAGTCCAAAATTGGGAAAACTATGAGATACATAGGTTTAAGATATAAGATAAGCCAACCCACCATAAGGATTGCGTCTTTTGGATGGAACTCGTTTATGTCGAAAGCCTATGTGTGCCCTCATATTAATAGTTATAAAAACGCCCCCCTCAGTCGTGAACATTAAAATTATCAATTATGAAGCTCAATATCGAGGGTATCTATCATCCAACCAAATGCAGTGCATATTCGCTTTTAAAATGGCGTTCTTGCAAAAACTTCCTACATCCATCCTCACAATCATTTTCACACGCGAGCCACACGCACACGCACAAAATAGAACAGAGTTTACAAAGTCACCTTAGAAACTTTCCTAGAACCATACAAAAAAAGTCAACTATGCACCATTCATCTAGATCGTATACAAAGAATAATCAACACCATTGATCTTGAAATCAATGTCATGAAACTCTTGTAGATCGATTTTCATGTAATTCGGATATTATATTTCCATTGATCTAGAAGTGTAAAATGTCAATAGAAAAAAAAACGTAAATTTTTCAATCATTCTACATCTTTAAGTCAACAACAACTGAGCCTTTTATCATAAGCATCTGGGGTAGGCTACATAAACCAACATGAGAATCACGCCGAGTCCAGCACATGAATCCTCCACCTCCATTCACTCCTATTGAATAATATACTTTCATTGAGGCCTTTGACAACTATATCTTTTTGTATCACCTCCATCCACATTTTCTTCGGTCTTCCTCACTCTTTTGACATTGCCTATATCAAGTGTATCCATTCGTCGAACCGGTGCTTCCATAGATTTGCGTCGCACATGACCAAACCATCTTAACTGGTTTTCCCGTATCTTCTTCACAAGTGCTCCATCAACTTTTGCACAAATATCCTTATTCTGCACCTTATATTTTCTAGTGTTACCACACATCCAACGAAGCATGCGCATCTCCGCTACATGCATCTTCTGTATATAATACTTCTTAGGAGCCTAGTATTATGTACCGTATAATAAGGCAGGGTGAATAGCGCTCCGCTAAAACTTCCCTTTCAATCTTAACGGAAAATTACGATCGCATAAAATCCCTGTTGCACTCCATTTCAACCAACCAGCATGGTTCCTTTGGTTGGCATCGCTATTGTCTCCCCATCCTTTTAGATGATGGATCCTAGATATCTAAATTGATCACTCGGTGATAACTCTTGCTCATCCAGTGTTATACCACTGTGTTATCAACTTCTCTGTTTGCTAAATTTGCATTGCATATATGATGTCTTGGATCTGCTCAATTTGGACCCCCAAGATTCCAACGTTTGCCTACATAACTCCAATTTGGCATTAACCCCTGCTTTCATCTCATTACCAGAACAATATCATCAGCAAATTAACATACACCAAGGTACCTCATCCTGGATAGTTCTAGTAAGCCCATCCATCACGATGGTAAACAGGAATGCATTTAATACAGATCCTTGATGCAAGCCAATTGTAATAGGAAAATCACTCGTTAGGCCGCCGCAAGTTCTGACATTTGCCACTACTCCATCGTACATGTCCTTGATTATATCAATGTACTTAACTGGGACTCCATCATTTTCCCTCATAATACCTCTCTAGATACCTTATCGTACGTTTTCTCTAAGTCGATAAATATTATATGCAAATCTCTTCTCTCAAAAATGCTTGACAAGTTGACGAAGCAAATGAATAGCCTCTGTCATCGATCGTCCAGGTATGAACCCAAACCGATTCGCTATTATCTTAATATCCTTTCTTAGCCTACGTTCAATCTCTCCCAAAGCTTCATGGTGTGACACATAGGTTTTATTACACGGTAGTTTGAGCAAATTTAAATGTCACTCTTGTTCTTGTAGATATGTATAAGGGTACTTTTTCTCCACCCATTCAGCATCTTTTTTGTCTGAAGTCTTATTAAACAGATATGTCAGCCATCTAACGCCTATCTCTTCAAAGCATCTCAAAAGCTCGATAGGAATTCCGTCTGGACCAACCGCTTTTCTTGATTTCATTCTCTTTGAAGCCTCTTTAACCTCAGGTATTCTTATTCAACGCATGCAATCACGGTTTATATTTTGAGATTGAATGACAAATTCATCCAAATCCTTAGTAAAGCTCTCATTGAACAATTTGTCAAAATTATCTCTCCACCTTTCCTTGATATTCTCATTTCGAACTAAAACCTTCTGATCTTCATATTTGACACACTTCACCGCACATAAGTATCTAGTCTTTCTTTCCCGCATCTGAGTAATCCTGTATATATCATATTCAATCTTTTTAGTGTCCTTCTCGTATACCTTGTAGACCTTATAGCTTTAGCTTTCCGAATAGCTTTTTTAACTTCCTTTTTAGCTATTTTATACTTCTCAAATTTCTCCACATCTTTACTTTCCTACAAATCTCTATAAGAATCCATCTTGATTTTAATAGCAATCTTTACTTCGTTCCACGATGACATGTCCTTAGATGGTGGAGCACCACTCCTCGACTCACCAAGTAGATCTCTAACCTACCACAGCCCTCACCCTTCCTCATCCAGACTTCGGATCGGCAACGGTGGGTGTTTTACACGACCGGGATTTTGAAAAATATCCTAGAGCTACGCTCAATAATCTATGCCTTAAACGAATTTAAGTGACGCTACAAATATTTTTATGGAGTGACGGTTAACTTATATCTTTCAAGTGGTCAGCATATTATTTCTTGATTTCCTAGTCTTAAAAGCTAAAACATAAGAAATTAGGGGAGTTGCGCAACAAAAAGTTATGCAACGCCCGCACAACTTTGTCGCACAACACCCTTCTCAAAACATAAATATACTAAAAGAATGCAATTTCCATATGGTTTACTCTTGCATCAAATGGTTATGAAATTATCGCTTTTTATAATTGAGAACTTTATTCTCCTAAGTGACCATGATGGTTGTTGATATTGTACGAAATGGGATACATATTGTACGATATGAATGGTTTCTGATACATATTGGTGCTTTGAATTAGAGAAACAATCGTATCATAAGATATACAGTATATATCGTACGATACGAAAAGTTGTGATACGGCATAAGATATTGATGATATAATATTTAGAGGCCCAAATTGTTATTTGGTTGGGTCTGCAACCTCTCGGGTCGGGTTTGAAGACCAAAATAATACAAAATGCCTCAACCCTGAGATTATGCCCTAAGTTACCGAAGCCCTACTTGTGCTCGCCTCACCTTTCACGAGCTCTCCTCGCATTTGTCTTTGCATTCAAAAACTCCACTTAAGCTCGCCTCACCTTCAGAAACTCTTTAGAAGCCCTAAATCCAAATCCCCCATCTACTTCGAAGTCCTAAATCTTTCGACCTTTGAAGCTCTAAATCTTCCGACCTTTGAAGCTCTAAATCTTCTTACACTTTGCATATGTGCAAGTGTTAATTGTGTCTGTTGTGCGACTAGCGATATACTAAATTCTTTTAATATATGGTTCTATGTTCTTAGGTTAATCATATAATTGTAAAATATATAATTATATGTTTAATTACTGTTATTGCACAAGAAAATATCATATCTTACGATATACGATACGATACATAAGAAAACCGATATACGACTTGACAACTCTATGACCAAGTAAAATACATCAAAATCAAAATCACTTGAAAATAGTTGATAATATCACTCGTCTATGGAGGCAAATCTATAGTTTGTCCCGGAAGAACGAATTCCTAAAATGCCAAAGTTCAGAAAGGTCATTGACCAATCGGGGTCTCCAGGGGTGCCATAGGATTTTTAAGGTTTAATGGTGTCATCTCAAAAACCCTAAAAGATCAATTGTGTTTAATAAAATTTACCTTAATAATATTTAACGGTACGGATAAATCTATAAAGCAATTAGCGATATACATTGAAATGTGAAAAATAAAAAATAATAATAATAAACAAATAATTTTGAAACAAAAACAAACTAAGCCCAGCGGTTGCCGACAGTCATTTGTCGTCAACTTTCAACGAAGTATCAAGCAATCATGTTGATTGTTAGGATAGATGTTCATCGATTGTCAATGAAAAATAATGACAAAGGGAAGAGTGAAGAACGCACAACATAGTTTCAAAGAAAGCTAAGAAGCACTGATAAATGCTTCTATTTGCTTGGTGTGTCTATGTCAGGCACATATTAGACATATGGACACGCCGCTCAACATAGCATCTGGCACATTTGGATCATGACATCTTAAATTAGGGGTATCTAGCACTTCTATTTAGCACATGACATTAATAATAATAATATGAGACAAGATAAATAGCGTCGATATCTTAAAATCACAAGAAAATTGAAAATTTCAAACCTTCTTTTGCAGAATAGATTTAGGAACAAGGATCCGAAATTGTGAAAATGAAGTCAAATGTATGGAAGTATGCTCCAATTTAAAATGGTAACCATTGTGTTTGTTGTTTCTTTTGGATTGCAATTCTTGTGTATTTTACTTTTAATTGCATATATATTTATAATTTTGTGTATGTTCAGTTGGTCTTATGATTATACAACAACAACAACAACAACTGAGCCTTTTATCCCAAGCATATGGGGTAGGCTACATGAACCAACATGAGAATCATGCCGAGTCCAGCACATGAATCCTCTGTCTCCACTCACTTCTATCGAACAATATACTTTCATTGAGTCCTTTGGCAACCATATCGTTTCGTATCACCTCCATCCATGTTTTCTTCGGTCTCCCTTTTGCCCTTTTGCCATTGCCCATATCGAGAGTATCTATTCGTCGAACCGGTGCTTCCATAGGTCTGCGTCGCACATGACCAAACCATCTTAGCCGGTTTTCCCGCATCTTCTCCTCCATGGGTGCAACACCAACTTTTGCACGAATATCCTCATTTCGCACCTTATCTTTTCTAGTGTTACCGCACATCCAACGAAGCATGCGCATCTCCGCTACGTGCATCTTCTGTGTATGATGCTTCTTAGGAGCCCAGCATTCTGTACCATATAATAAGGCAGGCCGAATAGCGCTCCGATAAAACTTCCCTTTCAATTTTAACGGAAAGTTACGATCACACAAAATCCCTGTTGCACTCCTCCATTTCATCCAACCAGCTTGGATCCTTTGATTAACATCACTATCGATCTCCCCATTCCTTTGGATGATGGAACCTAGATATCTAAACCGGTCGCTCAGTGATATCTCTTGCCCTTCCAATGTTATACCAATATGGTTTTGACTTCTCTGGCTACTAAATTTGCAGTGCATATATGCTGTCTTGGACCTGCTCAATCTGAATCCCCAAGATTCCAATGTTTGCCTCCATAATTCCAATATGGTCTTATGATTATACATGAAAGTTAAAACCGTGATTTTATTCTCATTATGCTTTTAAAGTTGGATTTTTTGTTTCCCGCCTCCAATACAACCATATTTCGAAATTTCACCCCTAAAAGTTCATATTTCTAAATATCACTACTAAAACCTTCAAAATGGTGAAAAATCTCCCTTTGTTAGTTTTAATTAGCATCTTATAAGGATATTTGGTTACTCAATAATTCCGTTAGATGATTGGTAAATAACAGAAATGCCTCAATAGTCATCTTCCACTCTCCAATAATAAAGCTTGGAATAGGGTATTTTGTAGATAAAAAAATAGTGATTCCTCTTCACCCATATTTTATAGATTGATGCAGAATAAATTATGCTCCTTTTTATACCAATTTCCTACCACAAGAAAGAAAATGATAAAGGATTTCATATGTCAATCGAAAAGATGATACACCAAGGCAAGGTTGAAGATGGAGGCAAAAAAGGATTCTAATATTTTTTTAAGGAATGGTGAGGAAACGTTGCTCTATCTCAAGTCCCTAGTTATAACAAGCTAATCAAAGTTAAATTTTGATGGAATATAGATAGCATGGTTTTTTATGGTTTAGGAAGATGTTATAGGGACGGCATACAGACATATGAACTTTTAGGGATGAAATATAAAAAATATAGAAGTTTTGGAGGTGAAATATAACAAAAAGCCTTTAAGCTTATATTTACATGTTTCTTCTAACGGTTCAATATATTTTATTATGTATATAAGAATAAAGAAAGGCAAAGCCTACAACAAAAGAGAATCTCTCCTAAGAGACGGTCAACTACACTATTTTTTGAAAAAACAGAACCGTTGAATTGATCATCCAAATCTAAACATAAATATACAAATTATATTTAATTTTCACAATTCTTCCACCTTTATCAAATATTTATCAAATAGATCAAATTAATAGGTTCTAAATAAAAAGACATTTTTACCAAAAAGAATTTTTTTTAACCACTAGATAAATAGGTAAAACAAAATCACAATCATATGGAAATTTGTTTTATGTTTTACGTCATTAATATTAAGATGGAAGATGTGGACCATCCCAAGAAATTGTGTAGGATTTACTTTTGATCATCATCGGAGGAAATATTCCTTTTATGGCACGATATTGGAGAAAAAGAGATGTAATCATCACCTTTCTACTCTTTCTAAGGGCCAATATTAGAGGAAAAAGGCTATGAGATGGTCACCTTTCTATTTCTTCTATGAGACGATATTTTGAAGAAAGGGAATATGAGATGGTCACCTTTAACCCGCCTTAAAACATGACACACATTGTTATGGTCACCTTTAACCCGCCTGAAAACACGACTCACATTGTTATGGTCAACTTTAACCCGCCTCAAAACATGACCCGCGTTGTTTTTAACAAACCACTTACTGGTTATCGTGATTTATAATACAAGCATTGAACGATCCTATATTTCATGTAACGAAAAGTCGTTCAATTTTAGTCCATTAATTGACACATTAGAGGCTTACAACTCTCAAGACTTTTTATACTTATGGGTAATAAAATGTTCAAAATATCATGGAAGAATTAAGCTTATGAGTCAAACAATGAATCTTTGAAAGAGAGTGATTGAATATAGAAACGTCCATATCTAATAATCAAAATGATTTTATGACATGAAGGTCTACTATAGAAGAAATTTATTTATTAAGACGACTGATGAAGAAATATAAAGAGAAGTTAGATCTACATATTATTTTGATTGGTTTAGAAAAGCCTTATGATAGTGTTCATAGAAAGATGGCGGGCTTTAAAAAAAAACCTAATGTCTCATAGGTGCATTCATATGTTTAAAGAAAAAAGCAATTACTAAAGTGAGGCTGATTAGCGGAGAAACGGTCATTTCCTATCACCATAAGTTTCCACCAAGGATCAACATTAACTCTTTTATATTTGTGCATTAGTTATAAATGAACTTACTAAACATATTCTATGTTTGTTGATGATATTGATTTAGTAGATGAATCGAAATAAAAGGATAATTTCTACAATAGAAATATGGCGAGAAGCTTTCGAATCTAAAGAATTTAGAATTAACAAAACAAAAAACAAAATATATGAAATATGATTTCAAAACAGTGCAAAAACGGATGTATGATGGAAATTGATGGTCAAAAAATATAGAATATAACCATTTTCGTTACTTAAAATCTATAATTAAGCATGATCGAAGAGGATGTAGCTTCTAGTATCAAAGCGTAATGGTTGAAAGGAGAAGTGTCTCGGAAGTGTTATGTGATTGTAGGATGCCTTTGAAATTGAAAGAAAATTTTATGCCATGACAATATGGACAGAACTTCTTATGGATCAAAAAATTAAGCAACTACGAAACATGTCCAAAAAATGACTCGTTAAAATAATTATTTCAAGATGAATGGGTGGTAATTCACTAAAAAAATTGAATAAGAAATTAATGTGCTCGTAAAAAATTAAAAACCACGTTCATAAAAGATAAAATGAGAGAACAAATTGAGATAGTATGGTCATAAGCAACGGAGATCAATACCCCGATGAGAACAAAATTGAAGTTAAAAACGCAACTAAAGGTAAGGGTAGACCCAAATAGGTATGGATAGAAACAATTAAGAACGATGTGTTAATTGACGATCATAATGTGAAAAAAGGATTCATATAGCCGACAATAAAAATTTAGGATGAAGGCATTCTCTTACCGCCGTATTAAAATGTGTAGATTGCACCAATCGGTGCCGAACGTCGAAGAAACATGGTGGGTTATGATTTAAAACAGGAATTTCTTTCTAAAAATGGGACGCCCTCCATTTATTTTCTTATTATCTTATATACACACGGTACACGTTACTACAAGTCACATCATACTATTTATTAGTCCATATGCAAGTATGTTTTGCAATAAAAGAATATTTTAGATTAGAAAAAAAATTGAGGACGTGGATGGATAAAAGATGTTGCCATGTGTCCTACAGCTATAGAAAAATCCTAAATGGATATTGTATACTTTGTTTCCTTATATTTTAATAGTTCGTCTATATATTCACTTACAATTTTGTTTTCACACTCCAAAGTTCTCAAATTACTAGCAACTTACATGTTTATGCAAAGTGTGTAATGATAAAATAGGATGATAATAAAATTTGAATTATCAAGCACTCTTCAACTCCTTAGCCACTTCCATGTAAAATTACGAAAGAACGAAGATTAATTATCCTCATATTGTCATTAATATTTGTAAGTGATTCTCTTCCTGCGATATTTCAATTGTCCATATACCTTCCTCATCTTTATCAGCTATTTATTTGGCCTCAAACGTTAATAAGATTTGTCCTTATCTTTTTTGTATATAACTTACATAGTGTTATTAGTGCTCTATATCAATTAGCACGAACTATTTTTCCTTGCTCATTTGTATATGAAAAAATTGCTTGCAAGTTGTTAAGGGTATAATTAAAGATGACGAGGATGGAATTTTGGAGAAGTTGGTTGTCCAAAGTAAAAAAATCAGAAGCAAGTATATACACAAGAGACGATTTGTTTGAGATCTTGGACATGGATTATGTATATTCTAAAGAGTTAGATGAAGACCGATTACAATTATGTTTCTCATATTTTGTTAGGGATTTTTTGATTTTGCCTACCAAATTCTTTCATATTTTCAAAAAACACACCCGATTCTTTCTATTTTTAAAAACAACACCAACTTCTTCAACTTTATCTAAATTGGGCACCATGGTTTAGTTCTATTAACTTTCCGTCCATTCCAATTTCCAAGTTAGCTGCTGTCAATTATACCTAGTGGTAGGCTTAAAAAGACACAAATACCACTGCAAATTCATTCTTTCAATATATCAAAGAGCAATTTTGAACAACACCCATCATCCAAACTCACTAAGTTAATTCACACATATCACCAAACACCTCAACGGCAAGAAAAGTCTTGGTCTTGATCCGATTTCACTTGGCCAACCAAAGCAAAACAAGCTCCGAAAGATTATAGAATATTCAGTTAAACATGAAGTCCGATGTCATGCTTCCAAGGGCAAAAACATGTGGTGGTGGTGGTGGTATTAGTAGGGTGGTGGCGGTGACCCTATAGCAGGCAGCCTTTGAGCTGAAGCAACGTGTCATTCTCTACCTCAACAAGCTCACTGATTGAGCACCTACCAAATCGGCGTCAACGAGCTTCATAAGATGGCCCAGGAACTGAACCCCAAAGGGACGCCTGCGTCCATGCATCCATGCTGTTGGTGTTTTGGCAGCAAGTGTAAGGAGCTCCAGCGGTGGCAATGGTAGCGGTGACTGCCTATCTTCTTGGTGTTTTGGCAGCAAATGTAAAAGAGCTCCAGCGGTGGCAAAAAGGCAAGGGAGTTGTGGGAGAAGGGTAGCTTGGGGAATGAGGGGAAGATGAAGGGTTGAGAGATTGAGAAGGCATTGAGGAGTTAGGGTTGGGGTTTGAGAGAAGAGAGATAAGTAGAGAAATTTAGGAAATTATTGGACGAAAGAAAATGGGTATAAGGGGTAAATATGTCCTAAGATTATTAACCCAAGTCACAATTATATCAACTCACTCCCATAATTCACCGCAACATGTGTTCGATTTAGATAACGGTGAAAAAGTTATTGTTATTAAAAATAGAAAGAATTTGGTGTGTGTTTTGAAAACATGAAAGAATTTGGTGGACAAAATAAAAAAAAACATTTTGTATTTGGACGTGCAGAGGCACTACATTTATTTCTTACGTGTTCATGTGCTAAACTCTTACAATTTATTTGAGTTCATATACTAATGTGTTTATTAAATCACTTAGGTATCTATTTATATCTTATATATGATTTATTTTATAAAAATTGAGCCATTTGTTTATTAATTTTCTTAAGACATCTTTTTCATATCTCATAACATGGTTTTTGTTAGAAGTAGAACCGTCGCTCACCTCAATAGTATATTTATAATAGAAAGTCTAATTACAAAAAAAATACCTTGGTTAAGAAAAGAACAAGAGAATATTAAAAGTACAAAAATGTATCCAAAAGAATGAAGTAGTTATATGTTTTTCTCAACTTCTCTTTAATTTTATTAGTGCCAGAACTCATAATATGATATGAAAATGACTCCTATTTGGCTGTTAGTTTTCTTTGCATTTTTCTTTTAAATATTTCATTCTTCCTATTATTTTGATATTTTTAATCAGGAAGTTCAACCCAATCTAGTTCACAACATAGATGTTTATAACGAGAAATTTATATAAAAAAAACAAGATTAGATGGATGACAGAAAGATGATTAGTTCATCTTTATCGAGTGAAGCAAGACAAACGATAAATTAACTCACACTGAACTCCTCTTCTCTCATAGGCTACAACCTAACTCTACTAAATTTTACTGATCTATTTTTGTTTCTTTTGAAATATTTTTATTATAGATTTACTTTATCTGATTATTGCAGACAGGCTTGTAAAGCATTATCTGGGCATAGAGTGCATTGCATGGTCCTAATTAAGTATTAAGTTTATAGCTAAGAATTTTTACTTAATAATTAGATTTTTTATTTTTCTTTGTTCTTCTCCTTAGGTATTTTTATGCAATATTTTGAAAGTTATTGCCCTGGTTGGGTTCGAGTTTTAAGATTCATTACAAATTGGTTCTTTTGGATAATATTAGACAATTTTAAATGCTTAGAATTGATAGTGGAAATCATTTGACCTCCATTTAATAATTCAGTTTAGTTATGAATAAAACTAAAAATATTATAGCTATATAAAATTAAATCTTGATCATAAAAAATTGTCAATGTTACAAATTTATAGACTTTTATATTGTTTTCTCATTTAAATTAGCTAAAGTTTTATTAGCTCTGAAATAAAGCCCAGATATCAAGCCTAAGTCTAAGAGCACAGGCGCGGCCCAAAAAAAGCCCATGAGTTCTCGTGTTACGTAGAGGCGCCAGCGGCACAGGTTCGCCCGTGCTGGGAATTCTTATGTCGTTTACGCGCAAGAGATTGAAACAGTGCAGGAGCGGGCTTTTGCGTGTTTCGGTTGACCGTGCAAGATAAAGAGGCAGCGTAGGAGCGGGACACGTTGCATCTACCAGTTTCCCGTGCGAATGGAGGCGGCAACGTGGCACGCGGTGATTGGCTCACGGACGTGGCGGGTGAGCGTAGTAGCGGGGGACGCAGGCGCGGGTTCAGGTAGGGTTTGGGTTCATTTTAAGGATATCCAAGATTTAAACTTTGATTTTATCTCTAAATTGATGTAAGCTAAGCTAGCCTAGGTTTTTTAAAGGTTGCTAATATTTCTCCACTATTAAAAGGGGCAACAATAAAACCAAGAGGAAAAGAGAAAAGAGAGGTTTTTATGGGGTTTCGAAGATTTTTTTGCATTGGGCGGTGATCGAAAAAGGTGTTCTTGTGTAATTCTTTTTTGGTAGAGAGCTTTGTTCCCGTCAAAAATTTCTGCGCAAAAGAGCCCAAGGTATCAAATGGCAGTGATACGCTTAAGAAAATGCGAACCAGTATTTTCCGGACTATTTTTTGACAAACTCCCAAATGAGAAACAGCTAAATTCTGATGATATTGGAAGTATCTCGAAAAACCCTTCGTTTTGATATATTATGGGCTTCATAATTCATCCGGGATCAAAAGTTATAAGCAAATATGCTATGCACTATTCCCTGATTAAAAATCAGGAATTACCTCAATGAGATATCACGTGCTCACACGTGATCAATGGTCGCGTGTTGACACGTGATAGTTAAAACAGAAATAAAAACAAACGGCTGAAGGACCCAATTGGGGGTCACGTGCTCACACGTGACCAATGGTCACGTGTTGACACGTGATAGTTAAATCAGAAATAAAAGCAAATGGCTGAAGGAAATACCTCAATGAGGTATCACGTGCTCACACGTGACCAATGGTCACGTGTTGACACGTGATGGTTAAAACTGAAACATAAATAAACGCTGAGAAAAGGACTCAATTAGGGTCACTTGCTCACACGTGACTGGCTTCGAAAGCCTTACAGTTTAATAGAATTAAATTCTAAAAGCTTCTAAATCTTTCCAAATGGAAAAAGATTATGGAGACCGTTGGATTAAATATCCAAGGGTGATTAAAAATTACCAATTTATGGAAAAAATCTTAGACAAGGAAAGATTTCCCCTAAATCTCACCGAAAATAACAAACAGAATATCTTTGAATTTAAAATCCAACAGTGAATAAAATTCACTGAATAATCTAAAGGATCATATTAATTATGAAAACAAACAAAATCTTTCAATGAAAGATTTACTAAACAAATTGATTCTTTTCCTTCTCCTATAAATAGAAGCCAAAAGAAGAGAATTGGGACATATAGAGTTTTGGAATCTTGAAATTTCAGAAAGAAAAGAAAGGAGAAATTAATTCTCAACAAAGAAAACCCTATGTGAGAAAAGAAAGGGGATCAAAACTTCAAACAGAGAATTTAATTCTCAAATGTAAGAGTTTAACCCTTCTGCAAAAAAGAACTTAGTTCTTGCTCTGGTTGAAGATCTGCAAAGAGCACATCTCTCCATAAGTTGAGAATTTAATTCTCATCGGGTTGAGATTCTGCCATGCAGATCCAAAACTTAGAGGGGGAATTGAGTTTAGAGAATTTAATTCTCCCAAAACAAAGTTAGGGTTTAACCCTATATGAGAATTCAATACTCCCAAACTCACAGGAATTTAATTCCTTCAAGATGGACAAAACTAGGGTTTAACCCTAATTGAGAATTTAATTATCTCAGATTAATGGGAATTTAATTCCTCTAAAGGAAATTAGGGTTTAACCCTATATAAGAATTTAATTCTTTCATAATAGGAATTTAATTCCTCCAAAATCATGATCAGGATTTAACCCTACAGAGAATTTAATTCTCAAATTAAAATAAAGAGACTTAAGAGATCACTAAGCATGAAAAGAGCTAGGTCACGTGCTCCACGTGACCCCTGAAAAGGTCCACAAAAATGAGAAGGAATCAGCCCAGAGGCAATGCCTCACGTGCTCCAACGTGACCTCCAAAACACAGAAAGAAAAAGCAAGGGAAATCTAAGATTTAAGCGCTCTCACATGTTATCACGTGACCCCTCAGCAAATGCTTTAACAATTGGCGCACAGATCTCCATCACGTGCCAGCACGTGATGCTCGAAAATAAAAAAAATATAAAAAGTGTTTAACACTTAATTGCAGAACGAAGAAAAGGAGATCTGGCCCCACCTTTGGGCGCCCTCACGTGTCCCCCTTTTCTTTAGTGTTTAAACACTAATTCGAGAGCTTTATTTCCAGTGTTTAACACTGATTATCTTTTAGTGTTCAACACAAATTTGAGAATCTTACTTTCAATGTTTAACACTGATTATCTTTTAGTGTTTAACACTAATTTGAGAATCCTATTTCCAGTGTTTAACATTGTTTTCCTCTAGTGTTTAACACTAATTTGAGAGCTTTATTTACAGTGTTTAACACTGCTGTTTCCTAGTGTTTAACACTACTTTCAGCCAAATTGACTAATTTTCCATAGGCAAAAGTCCCTCCTCCTAATGAATCTCAAAATTGAGGAAATCAAATATGAAAATGTTTAGCATTGCTGAATAATATGGGCTCGAACCCAGACAAATGTCTAATGGTCCAATAAAAGGCCAACATTTTAAATCTAATTGGACTTAGGCCAAGTTGGCCATAAGTCCTCAATTCAGACTTAACTGAGCCAATGTGCTCATAATATAATTAATTGATCTTAGTTCCAAATCGGGCTACAGATCATTTAATCCATCTTGGTTCAAGGGTACATCTCTTCACTCCTTTGATATTTGGCGTTGTAATCCTTCAACGTCTTCAGAGAGATGACGGGTCCCGACAACCACACATTTCATAGACTATGACGTCTTTAAACTGGACTGTAGGGTCTTTAAACTCACGGACTATGATGTCCTTAACCTTGACTGTGAGGTCTTTAAACTCACGGACTATGATGTCCTTAACCTTGGACCACTACGTCCTTAAACTGGTATGGACCACTATGTCCTTAAACTGGTAATCGACCGCAATGTCCATAAACTAAACAATAGAGTCCAAATGCTCTCCTTTTGGATCTAAATGATCCCGTTAAGTCGATCTTGGTCTAAAATTAGACTAACGTATCTTTAACAAACGTTTAAGTTGATCTTAGTCTAAAATGAGACTTGCGTATCCTTAAATCCAAACCCCAAACCCAAATCTAAGAAAATACGGATTTGGACTAATCCACGTCCTACGGGCGACGAAATAAATTAGTCTCCGTATACAATCCACGGGCAACCACAAACAAAACAAACACCCACGACGCGAAGTGACCATCTGGAGAAGGAGAAAATGGTTACCGCGATGCGGTAGCGTAATTAACTGCAGGGGCTTGCGCCTGCAGGGAAGAGCGTCCCCACAATCAAAAACCCCTCAACGAGAGGGAATCTGACGAAGTCTGCTATATCGGCCGCATCCGTTTAAACCTTCAATATACGGTGCCATAAATCAACTTGGCATCTTCGGTGAGGTGGACGGACAGCACAAATTAGCATCTGCCCCCAAATTCAGGCAAGACGTCTGTCTTGCGCGTCTTTCGGAGGGGAACAAATTCAGGCACGCCCGGTGGGACCTTTTCCTCTTTCCACTCCACACTTCGTGTGTCGTGTTCGCGAACGAATCGCAGTTTGTTAATGGTTGCCCTTGGATTTCGAGGTACTAAGATTTGGCGTTTGGCTTGTCGCAGAAAGCGAAGGATCAATGGCTTTCACTTGTGCAAAGTGCTCCAACTGCAACTGTAATTCGCACTCTGCCTAGTCTGGAGGCATAGCCTACGGGCCTCAAGCAGCCTCCCTGTTCACAATGTCGGTGGAACAGGTCACTCAAGCCACCACAGGATTGTTTTTCGGGACCATACTCCCGCCAACGAGGTTCACCGCTCCTGTGCCAACACCGGAAGCTCCCAAGAAGTCGGTCTTCGATTGGCTTACAGCTACTGCGGCCCCTCTCAACGGGTCGTCCAGCTCCAGTTCCTCAGTCTTCGCCAGACTGGGCAAAAATTCTTGTGGGCCCATAATGAAGCCTGCATCTCAAGAAAAGGTTATTCCGAAAAGAGTGACCAACCCTGCTCCCGAAGTCGTCAAGACGGCTTCCCTTACTAAAGGGTCAGTTTTTACAAGACTGGCTGTTCCGGTTTCCACTACGGTTCCTGTCCCTACTCAGAAGTCTGTTTTTGACCGGTTGGATACGGCTTCTCAACGGACATCGATCTTCAAGAGGCTGGCACCAGCGGCGCCTCATCTGGACAGGGGACAAGACAAAGCCATTCTCATCGCCGAACCAACACCATCCTCTCGACACGCTCGACGTCGTCACTGACGCCGAGTAAGGAAGGCTGGGGGCAACTCCCCCTCTGGGTTAACTCCACCAGCCCCAACGGTGGAAGTCAATGCTGATGTTCCAACCGGGAACAGTTTTGAGCTGCTGAACAAGGTATGCAGGAACTCGCCTACCACCATACTGAAAAGATCTCCGCCGCCGGTGGAGACTGTCACAAAAAAGAAGCTGGAGCATCCCCCTCAGTGGCTGTCCTCCAAAATTTATAAAGTCTGGCGACAGGTCCAGGAATCGGTGATTGACCAGGACTACTCTCGCCGATCAAAGAAACTTAAAGCTCGACAAGGAGAAAACCATCCTGTCAAGCCACAAAAAGCGACAGCCGTCTGGGTGCCCGCTGCAACGGCTCCCTTAACGTCAACCGCTCAAAAGGGAAGGAGGCCGGAGAAAGCCCCTGTGACCGCGGCGAATCGCAAAAGCGCTAAATCTAAACGCTCCAAGTCTGGGGGCATGGTAATACATACCGTTTATATGGCTTCCGGAAAAGAAGAAAGCCGTGCTTCTATGGGTCATCGACCGTTTACCCGATCGATAACGAAGGCTCAGGAACAACAGCAGCAGAAGCTTCAGGAGATGCTGACTGCAATGGCTGCACTCACCGGACCAAAAAAGGCCCGGAGGCGTCAGCGGAGCAGCGTCATGAACAAGAAACCGATGCTGACTTCTTTCGCAGAGTCCTCGAAAAGAAAGATAAAGAAGTCGCGGAACAAGCGGCAAATATAAAGCGAATGGCGCTTCTCTTCCAAGACATGGTCGGGATGATGTTACAGCCAGATCCTCCAGCCGAAGACCCCCCGATCATTATTGAAGACGACAAAGGGGAAACGTCGAATCCTCCTCCGGCTCTTTCAGCAGCCAAAGAGAAAACCATTTCTAAAGCCGCTCTGGATGACTATATAGCTCAATAAATACGAACTCACCAGGCAAATGAAGCGGCCAGTCAAGTCGTTAAAACCGGACGACCGTATCCAAGCTGGTATGACCAAATAAAATACCCGCCAGGATACACAATCCCCAAATTCCATGTGTACAAGGGGACAGGTAATCCTCACCAGCACGTCGCCCAGTTCAGAGCTCTTTGCGGCAATACCAAGGACGTTGATAAGCTTTTGCTCCGTCAGTTCGTCGGTAGTTTAGCAGACACAGCTTTTGAATGGTACTCGGAGCTTCCCGACGACTCCATCAAAACGTTTACAGAAATGGAGTTGTTATTCACCCAGCGATTCACGAGTGCTAGTGAATGCACTCCGATAACGGCATTGATCAATGCCAGGGTGAAGTCAGGCGAGACGTGGGTCCAGTACGCCATCCGGTGGCGGAATCTGTGGTCGAAATGCGAACAACGGATCGAAGAAGCGCCGGCGGTGGGCATGTTTGTGGGCACTCTTGACCCTCAAGCGGCCATCTCCCAGTTCATGATGTTCTTCAAGCCAACTACTTTCCAGGCCTTGATTGACAAGTTGGCCCAAATGGACCAGATGGGACATAAACCATCTCCTCCAAAAACGGACTCTCGAAATGAAAAAGGGAAAGGAAAAGCAACATTCGTTGCCAATACTCAACAACGGCCGAGCAACTTAAAGCCGGTTGTTCGCCAAAACAACATGCGTCCACGCCCATCCTTCGAGGAGAGACTCGGACGTCCTTACTCGTTTCCTCAGGATAAAACGAAGAAACTGTTCGAGCTGGCAGTGTGCAACAAACTCATCAATCTACCGGATCCAAAACGTCCGTTGCAGCCAGACGATGTCAACAATCCTAATTACTGCCCTTACCACCAAGCAGTAAGCCATCCAATCGAAGATTGTTTCGTCTTCAAAGACTGGATGGAGGACCAATACCAACAAGGCAAGTTCGCATTATCCGAAAACTGGAAGGTGAAACCGCCAAAACCTCGTGCCCTTAAAAAGATGGACACGCCGGGGGCATCGTGCTCTTTTATAAAAGAAGCTCCATGGGAGGTCGCTCTTTCAGCCAAGACGAAAAGAATGCTGAAGGATCTCCAAATATGCCCGGCAATCAGATGGAAAAATCCATTGGAACCTGAAATCGTCGAGGAAATGTTGAAACCGCGCCCAACTACAAAAATTGGTGGTGATAGTCAAAGTGCTCACACCCAGCCGTCAAAATTTTCGAAGAAGAAACCCAAGAAGCCCGTGAAGCCTGGTGACAAACGCACAGACCTGCAAAAGCATATCGACGCGCTGGAAGAGTATAACCAGAAGGGGCAGACTCCAATCACGCTCCAAGAATTCCTCAGCCACGTCCTTGAGGACGGAAATAATGGAGAAGACTCATCAGATGGATCTGAGGATTACGTAGCAAGTTGTCATGTGATCTCTCACTCGTCGATAGACAGTGAAGAAGCTCCTGAAGCAGGGAAACCGGGGGCAAATCCTGAGCCTGAACTTTTAGGACCATCAGACGAAATGATTGATGCATTCCTAAACGAGGCCCGTCAGGAAAGCAAAGCCAATCGAGAGCATGAACTGGCTATATTTGAAAGTGCCAAACGCCGACGACGGGAGGAAAAGGTCGAGATACCCCGACGGGAGCAAAGCATCCCTATCGCCAGCAAAAGCAAGCTTAAAGTAAGGAATCAATTCGCTAGGGCCCTAGCAATAGGAATGAAGTTGCCCTCTCTCAAAGGAAATTCCCCTGGCAATATACGTCTTGATGAAACGGACATACATCCTAACTTCTGCCTATACCATCAGAAGATTGCACACCCCACCGAGAAGTGCATAGCCTTTAAAAACTGGTGGCAGGGATATGTTGCCCATCGACGTTACGTTCAACGAGTGAAGCGTAAGGATCGTCGGGAACAAAAAAGCACGACAGATGAGAGCGAAAGAGCTGCTGGCAACTGTCATATAGCCAACACCAAGGGATCGCAAGTTATCACCTTTGGAAGCGACTCTGACGAAGAAGTCACCCTCAGCCCTCTCTTCAAGGAATCCACCACCGTCACCAAACGTGCGAAGATTTGCGGCAAAATCTAGTTGCGTAATCGTACGTTGACCTATGACCGAAACGTCGTTAAACTACTCCCAACCCGCGGCATCTTCAGGCTGACGTGGTAAAAAAACGGTACGTCCACAAGTGAGATGGGTACGGATGAAAACCAGAAAAGGCGCCGTGAGTAAAAACAGCAGGACTGCCGGCGATGTTTGTGAAAACCCGAAATGGCACAGACTCCTAAAAAACGGTATGTCCATAAGCAAAATGGGCACGGATGAAAACCCGAAAGGGCTCCGTGAGTAAAAACAGCAGGGCTACCGGCGAGTCTTGTGAAAACCCAAAAGGGCACAACCTCGTTCGAATAAAAAAAAAAAGGAAAACGGTATGTCCATAAGCAAAATGGGCACGGATGAAAACCCGGAAGGACTCCGTGAGTAAAAACAGCAGGGCTACCGGCGAGTGTTTGTGAAAACCCGAAAAGGCACAATCTCATTAAAGGACACTTGCAAGGTCCTCTCGACCTTGTGAGGAGAAACCACCCGCGTGAGATCCTTACGACTCACAAAGGAAGCAACACACTTAGGAGTCCCCACGACTCCTAAAGAGAAATCACACTTACGAGATCCTCACGACTCGTAAGGAGAACCTTCTTATGAGACCCTCACGGCTCATAAGATTTGAAAGTCTTAAACTACAGGGATCTGAACCTGTTCTTAAGCAGTCCCCACAACCTCCACTTATGCCCTACAAGTGGTTCAGTATTGACCCTTGTATACAATCCACGGGCGCGATTAAACTTTTCCCTAACAAAGTCCCATCCGTGACTAGGGATATGTTTACACGGTGAACAGCCCTTGTAAGTCCTCTCGACTTATAAGGAGAAAGCACTCTTGTAAGATCCTTACGACTTATAAGAGACCATGCACTTAGGAATTCTCACGACTCCTAAGGAGAAAACGCACCTATGAGATCCTCACGACTTGTAGGGAGAAATACGTTTATAAGACCCTTACGGCTCATGAAGTCAAAAGCCTTAGTCGACAGGATCTTAACCCTGTCTATTAAGCCACCTTTGTTCGATATCGACAGAGGCAAATGATGATTCGCTCCTGACAATATCCCAGTTGTAGCGATGCTGATGCCAAAATCAGTGTCTAATTCCAAGCTTGCAGCAAAGAAGCCAGCGAGCCACACATGCATATAAAATAGCCGAAATGATGGGGCAACTTGCAAATAAAATCAGCAAGTAAAAATTAATATGCATGCAAAATAGCCGAAATGATTGGGCAACTCGCAATAAAAAGCAGCGAGTAAAAATAAAAAAATATAGCCGAAATGATTGGGCACCGCGAAAAATAGCCGAAATGATTAGGCAATCGCGACCTTCGCGATATAAAAGCTGAAATGATAGAACATCGCGGAAAAAAAAATGATGAAAATGAAATTTATGCTCTACAGGTGAGATCGCATCGATCCCTATATACAATCCAGGGGCACAAACAAAGAGGGAACCATACCTTCCCAGCAGACTCCATCAAAAAGCGAAGCCAAATCTCAACGGTTCATAGACAACCTTGACATTTGTCGTAATATTGCAGACACAGTGTCAACAAACGAAGCAAAGGAAGATCCCTAGCTTCAGGGTCTCGACGTCAACATTGACAACTTAGAGATCAACACCGGCGTTTTTCGTCCCTCCAACCAGATGCAGACATGACGTCAACAACCGACCTCAGAGTCGCAACGAAACGGAGCCACGGCAGAGTCCCTAGATCCAAATCTTAACGGCAATATCTACAGTCTAAGAATCAGCAACGACGTTCCTTCGCAGTCCAGCAGGATGCAGATGCAACGTCAACGAAAGACCCCATGGTCGAAACAATGGGGAGTGATGGCAAAATCCTAGCTCCACCTCAGCATTCTTCTCGTTACAGCAGACGCAATGTCAATATCGGCGTTCCTTCGCAGTCCAGCAGGATGCAGATGCAACGTCAACGAAAGACCCCATGGTCGAAACAAAGCGGAGTGACGGCAAAATCCCAGCTCCACCTCAGCATTCGTCTCGTTACAGCAGACGCAATGTCAACAACGGCGTTCCTTCGCAGTCCAGCAGGATATAGATGCAACGTCAACGAAAGACCCTATGGTCAGCAAAACGGAGTGACAGCAAAATCCCGGCTCCACCTCAGCATTCGTCTCGTTACAGCAGACGCAATGTCAACAACGGCGTTCCTTCGCAGTCCAGCAGGATGCAGATGCAACGTCAACGAAAGACCCCATGGTCGAAACAAAGCGAAGTGACGGCAAAATTCCAGCTCCACCTCAGCATTCGTCTCGTTACAGCAGACGCAATGTCAACAACGGCGTTCCTTCGCAGTCCAGCAGGATGTAGATGCAACGTCAACGAAAGAACCCATGATCAGCAAAGCGGAGTGACGGCAAAATCCCGGCTCCACCTCAGCATTTGTCTCGTTACAGCAAACGCAATATCAACAACGGCGTTCCTTCGCAGTCCAGCAGGAAGCTGATGCAACGTCAACGAAAGAACCCATGGTCGAAACAAAGCGAGGTGACGGCAAAATCCCAGCTCCACCTCAGCATTCGTCTCGTTACAGCAGACGCAATGTCAACAACGGCGTTCCTTCGCAGTCCAGCAGGATGTAGATGCAACGTCAACGAAAGACCCCATGGTCAGCAAAGCGGAGTGACGGCAAAATCCTAGCTCCACGTCAGCATTCGTCTCGTTACAGTAGACGCAATATCAACAGCAGCGTTCCTTCGCAGTCCAGCAGGATACAGACGCAACGTCAACAAAAGACCTCACGGTCAAAACAAAGCAAAGGCCAAATTCCTAGCTTCAGGGTCTTAACGGTAACTCATATAAAACCTGAAAGACTATCGGAGATCATCCCACACCAGCGCGGAGTGGTTACCACCTCGACGTTCGTCTCGACACAGCAGGCGGGATGTTACCACGGCGTCCTTCCTCCAACAGGATTCGGACACACCAAAGCAAACGAAGCGAAGGCCAAATTCCAAGCTTCAAGGTCTTGACGGTAACTCATATAAAACCTGAAAGACTACCGGAGATCATCCCACATGGAGTGGTCGTCACCTCGACGTTCGTCTCGATACAACAGACGAGATGTCACCATAGCGTCCTTCCTCCAACCGGATTCAGAAGCGACAATCAAACAACGGAGCCACGGCAAAATCCCTAGTTCCAAATCTCGACGGTTCATCAACAACCTAGAGACAACTGCGACATTCGTCTCGATACAGCAGACGCAATGCCTGCAAACGAAGTAAAGGCCAAATTCCTAGCTTCAGGGTCTTGACAGCAACTCATATAAAACCTGAAAGACTATCGGAGATCATCCCACACCAGCGCGGAGTGGTTATGACTCATCGGGGCTCTCCAAAATGAGCTTAATCTCAAGTAAAAAGAGGCATGGTAAAATTCCTAACGCTTGCTCTTCTGACGGTCAAACTGCCTAAGAAGATTGCTTGAAGACGTCTTGTCCAGCCCCCGAAAGGATCAGAGACACGACAATCGCAAAGCTACTCGAACAACAAGATTGCCTATCGAGAGATACATCAGCCAACGTGACGGTACAACGGGCAAAACCCTAGTACCACAGGCCCTAACGGACCTCTGTCGTAAAGAGCAAAGGTTAACAATGACGTTAGGACATTCTTGCGAGAACTTCTCGATTCGTATCGACTCGTGAGTAAATTAGTGTCCTTGCGAGAACTTCTCGATTCGTCTCGACTCGTAGGGAAAAGCCTTAGGCAATGGGGATAAAAAAACATGTTTCCTAAGCACTGGGGCCCTGCAAGTTGGTCCAAAACGGA
The DNA here is from genome assembly GCA_030015575.1 of Agapanthus africanus. Taxonomy (NCBI): domain Eukaryota; kingdom Viridiplantae; phylum Streptophyta; class Magnoliopsida; order Asparagales; family Amaryllidaceae; genus Agapanthus; species Agapanthus africanus. The sequence goes on from CM057339.1 coordinate 865,561,918, forward strand.
CTCTTGCATACTATTCACGGACCACACTCTCCAAAGTCGAAAATCGATAAGGAAGGAAACAACCACTTACGAGTCCTCTCGACTTATAAGCGGGAAAATTCTCTTGTGAGATCCTTACGACTCTCAAGAGAAAACACACTTAGAAATCCTCACGACTCCTAAGGAGAAAAGACACCTACGAGATCCTCACGACTCGTAGAGAGAAAAGTCTTTATGAGACCCTCACGGCTCATAAAGTTGGAAAGTCTTAGGCAACAGATCAAAACCCTATTTTCTAAGCCATCGCTACCTTATAAAGAGTTCAAGATGAACTGTTATCGACCATCTATGGGCCACACTTGCCAAAACTACATGCCACTGAAATGGAGAAGTTACTCATGAGCATATAAACTACTTCACGCCAGAGTAAAACATAAAAAAATGGAAAGGTGCGGCTCATGGGGATGAGGGTTTGGAACTATATCCCTTAAGAGTTGAGATTTGAGTCAATGATAAATGACGACGCTTGTGCCCGCTCGTTATCTTTTCAGATCAAGATTCTGAAAGTTATATACCAACCCGAAACTGGTCATACGCCATGCATAACTCTGCACTACTTCACCCACGTACGTACTTACGTGGACAAAGTAGTGGGGGCATTTGTTCCCGTCAAAAATTTCTGCGCAAAAGAGTCCAAGATATCAAATGACAGTGATACGCTTAAGAAAATGCGAACCAGTATTTTCCGGGCTGTTTTTTGACAAACTCCCAAATGAGAAACAGCTAAATTCTGATGATATTGGAAGCATCTCGAAAAACCCTTTGATTTGATATATCATGAGCTTCATAATTCATCCGGGATCAAAAGTTATGAGCAAATATGCTATGGACTGTTCCCTGATTAAAAATCATGAATTACCTTAATGAGGTATCACGTGCTCACACGTGATCAATGGTCGCGTGTTGACACGTGATGGTTAAAATAGAAATAAAAACAAACGGCTGAAGAAAGACCCAATTGGGGGTCGCGTGCTCACACGTGACCAATGGTCACGTGTTGACACGTGATAGTTAAAACAGAAATAAAAGCAAATGGCTGAAGGAAATACCTCAATGAGGTATCACGTGCTCACACGTGACCAATGGTCACGTGTTGACACGTGATGGTTAAAACTGAAGCGTAAATAAACGCTGAGAAAAGGACTCAATTGAGGGTCACGTGCTCACACGTGACCAAGGGTCACGTGTCAGCACGTGATTGGCTTCGAAAGCCTTACAGTTTAATAGAATTAAATTCTAAAAGCTTCTAAATCTTTCCAAATGGAAAAAGATTATGGGGACCGTTGGATTAAAGATCCAAAGGTGATTAAAAATCACCAATTTATGGAAAAAATCTTAGACGAGGAAAGATTTCCCCTAAATCTCACCGAAAATAACAGAATATCTTTGGATTTAAAATCCAACGGTGAATAAAATTCACTGAATGATCTAAAAGATCATATTAATTATGAAAACAAACAAAATCTTTCAATAAAAGATTTACTAAACAAATTGATTCTTTTCCTTCTCCTATAAATAGGAGCCAAAAGAAGAGAATTGGGACATATAGAGTTTTGGAATCTTGAAATTTCAGAAAGAAAAGAAAGGAGAATTTAATTCTCAACAAAGAAAACCCTAGGTGAGAAAAGAAAGAGAATCAAAACTTCAAACAGAGAATTTAATTCTCAAATCTAAGAGTTTAACCCTTCTGCAAAAAAGAACTTAGTTCTTCCTCTGATTGAAGATCTGCAAAGAGCAAATCTCCCCATAAGTTGAGAATTTAATTCTCAACGGATTGAGATCATGTCATGCAGATCCAAAACTTAGAGAGGGAATTGAGTTTAGAGAATTTAATTCTCCCAAAACAAAATTAGGATTTAACCCTATATGAGAATTTAATTCTCCCAAACTCATAGGAATTTAATTCCTTCAAGATGAAACTAGGGTTTAACCCTATATGAGAATTCAATTCTCCTAAAATTATAGGAATTTAATTCCTTCAAGATGGACAAAACTAGGGTTTAACCCTAATTGAGAATTTAATTATCTCAGATTAATGGGAATTTAATTCCTCTAAAGGAAATTAGGGTTTAACCCTATATAAGAATTTAATTCTTTCATAATAGGAACTTAATTCCTCCAAAATCATGATCAGGGTTTAACCCTACAGAGAATTTAATTCTCAAAATAAAATAAAGAGACTTAAGAGATCTCTAAGCATGAAAAGAGCTAGGTCACGTGCCCCACGTGACCCCTGAAAAGGTCCACAAAAATGAGAAGGAATCAGCCCAGAGGCAATGCCTCACATGCTCCCACGTGACCTCCAAAACACAGAAAGAAAAAGCAAGGGAAATCTAAGCTTTGGGCGCTCTCACATGTTATCACGTGACCCCTCAGCAAATGCTTTAACAATTGGCGCACAGATCTTCATCACGTGCCAGCACGTGATGCTCGAAAATAAAAAAATATAATAAGTGTTTAACACTTAATTGCATAACGAAGAAAAGGAGAACTGGCCCCACCTTTGGGCCCCCTCACGTGTCCCCACGTGACCCCCTTTTCTTTAGTGTTCAAACACTAATTTGAGAGCTTTATTTACAGTGTTTAACACTAATTTGAGAATCTTACATCCAGTGTTTAACACTGATTGTCTTTTAGTGTTTTAACACTAATTTGAGAATCCTATTTCCAGTGTTTAACACTGTTTTCCTCTAGTGTTTAACACTAATTTGAGAGCTTTATTTCCAGTGTTTAACACTGCTGTTTCCTAGTGTTTAACACTACTTTTAGCCAAATTGGCTAATTTTCCAGAGGCAAAAGTCCCTTCTCCAAATGAATCTCAAAATTGAGGAAATCAAAGATGAAAATATTTAGCATTGCTGAATAATATGGGCTCGAACCCAGACAAATGTCTAATGGTCCAATAAAGGGCCAACATTTTAAATCTAATTGGACTTAGCCCAAGTTGGTCATAAGTCCTCAATTCAAACTTAACTGAGCCAATGTGCTCATAATATAATTAATTGATCTTAGTTCCAAATCGGGCTACAGATCATTTAATCCATCTTGGTTCAAGGGTACATCTCTTCACTCCTTTGATATTTGTCGTTGTAATCCTTCAACGTCTTCAGAGAGATGACGGGTCCCGACAACCACACATTTCATAGACTATGACGTCTTTAAACTGGACTGTGGGGTCCTTAAGCCCATGGACTATGATACCTTAACCTTGACTGTGAGGTCTTTAAACTCACGGACTATGATGTCCTTAACCTTGATTGTGAGGTCTTTAAACTCACGGACTATGATGTCATTAACCTTGGACCACTACGTCCTTAAACTGGTATGGACCACTATGTCCTTAACTGGTAATGGACCATGTCCTTAAACTGGTAATCGATCGCAATGTCCATAAACTAAACAATAGAGTCGAAATGCTCTCTTTTTGGATCTAAATGATCCCGTTAAGTCGATCTTGGTCTAAAATTAGACTAATGTATCCTTAACAAACGTTTAAGTTGATCTTAGTCTAAAATGAGACTGCGTATTCTTAAACCCAAACACCAAACCCAAATCTAAGAAAATACGGATTTGGACTAATCCACGTCCTACGGGCGACGAAATAAATTAGTCTCCGTATACAATTCACGGGCAACCACAAACAAAACAAACACCCACGACGCGAAGTGACCATCTGGAGAAGGAGAAAGTGATTACCGCGATGCGGTAGCGTAATTAACTGCAGGGGATTGCGCCTGCAGAGAAGAGCGTCCCCACAATCAAAAACCCCTCAACGAGGGGGAATCTGACGAAGTCTGCTATATCGGCCGCATCTGTTTAAACCTTCGATATACGGTGCCATAAATCAACTTGGCATTTTCAGAGAGGTGGACAGATAGCACCAATTAGCATCTGCTTCTAAATTCAGGCAAGACGTCTGTCTTGCGCGTCTTTCGGAGGGGAACAAGCTTTTATCGTCAAATTACAGGAATAGGAGTGAGTTGCGCCAAACTTGGGTAAATCTTGTGTTTTGTGATGTTTGGTGTGTGCTTTTGATAGCTTGCTGTGTTTTGGTAGTTCGGTAATTGTTTTTCAAATAGATTTGAAGCACGCGATCCTGATCGGTTTTCCACTACAAGTCTTGTGAGGTTTGTGATTTCTTTGAGTATCACATGTATAAAAATTACAAGTGGTATCTAAACGTCAGTTTCGGTGCTTTGGATTATTTGGGGAGATTGCTTCTATGCATTACAAGGTTGACAGGTTTGATGTGCGCGGCAACTTTGGTTTTTGAAGGCTGAAGATGACGGCTACGCTCAAGCAGCAAAAAGGGTTCACTAGATTGTCTCTGCGAAAGACAATTCCGAAAACGACCACAGATGATCAATTAGAAGATATGAAGAACAAGTCCTTCAATACGATACAGCTTCGCTCAGCTGACGAAGTTCTTTGCGAGGTCGAGCAAGAAAGTACGGCAGTAGGGTTATGGAGCAGGCTAGAGTCCCTATACATGAAAAAATCACCTGTAAATCGTCTCTGCCTCAAACAACGGTTGTACACAGTAAAGATGAAGGATGAAACATCTGTCAAAGACCACCTGAACGAACTCAACCAAATCGTGATGAACTTACACAACGTAGAGGTGGAGATCGAAGACAAGGATCAAGCCATGATCCTGATGATCCTGCTTTGCTCTTTGACCCCTGGGTATGGCCAGTTCACGAAATCAATAGTGTATGGTCGGGATAAGCTTTCTTTAGATAAAGTCAAAGCGGATTTACATAGTGAGGTGTTAAAGGAGAAAGTGGCGGGTGACAAGAACAGTCATGGTGATGTGATGCCAGTTATAGATCGCTCGGAGAAGCGGTCAATGGAGGCTCCAAAGGAAAATCGAAAACCGCAAGAATGGCAAATACTATATTTGCAAAGAGAAAGGTCATTGGAACATGAATTGTCCAAAACGCAAATAGAAAGAAATGCATGTTCTTCCGGTGTTGCAACTGCGGTGGAGGATTCAGACGAGGATAGTGATGGTTCGGTATGTGCGACTTCAGATACGCATGGTGTGGAAGTTGGATTCAGGAAATTCGTTCCATGTGACTCCGTACAGGAGGTGGTTTGTCTCGTATAGCTCAATGGATTGAGGCTGAGCCTTTATGGGGAACAATACGTCGAGTAAAGTTACTAGGATCGGAACAGTACGAATTCGCATGTATGATAGGATGGTTCGAACGTTGACTAATGTCAGACATGTGCCAGAACTGAAAAGCTTGGTATATTTGGATTTTTTGGGCAGGAGCGGTTGTAAGAGCGTCAACGATAGATATTACCTGAGGATTTCCAAGGATACTCATATTGTCATAAAGGCAAAAAAGATAGGAAACCTATTATTTCTTCGAGGATGGACAGTCTTGGAAGACGGAGCTTCTAATTCAGATGGTTCAAACTGTCAGATGTGGTGTCCACGATTGAGCCATGTTGGCTAGGCAAATATGGAGGTGCCTCAGAAGAGATAGTTAATTGGTGATGTACAGCTCAGCTGGAGAGAGATTCATGAGAATTGTCTTCAAGGGAAGTTGAGCGAGGTGGGTCCAGCATCGATTTGTTCTCGAGGTGGAGTCAGACATCATGGCTCCTTCATTGACACCTCGAGAATGTTGCGCGTGTATAATTTTAAGCCAAAGGTCGAGAATTTTGAGAAATTCAGAAAGTCTGTTGTGGAGAAGCAGTTTGAAGGCGCATAAAGGTTCTTCGTTTCAATCATATGGTGGAAGGTACTGTAATTCAGGAAGGATCATGCATCATTACACCACTTTTGGAGATCCTTGGAATAACGAAGGAGCAGAGTAGATGATTCAAACGAAGTTTAGGCACAACGGTTATTCACGACTTACGGCTGGATTTCTGAGGTAGTTTGAATCCGAGGCCTTATCTACTGTCGAGTACCTCATCGATCGGTCACCGTCAACGGCAATGGTACTCATCGATCGGTCACCGTCAACGGCAATAGATATGGAAATTCCCAAGGAAATATGGACCGCAGAGGTTGGGAATTGCTCAATGCTTCATGGTTTTAGATGCATCAAGGAGCCGAGGATCAAGAGGTGTCTTCTTGTCAGCTTTAGAAGGCAGAGCAAAAGTGTATAGATCATGGTGTTAAGGATGGAATAATCAATCGACATAAGATAGTCGTTGAGTTTGTGATACTTCGAAGAAAACGGACAGAGTCAAATGGTGGACGAAGAATGGGTATGCCACCGAATGAAGTAGAGTTCAAGGTTTTAGTCCAAGTTACAGGTAAAGATGAAGTGGTCGGTACTCTAATTCGGATGGAGAGCCCGTTACAGCCAGTTGTGCAAAGGCCTATGGAAGTTAGACGCACAGGAGAGGCTAGGGAAAAATCTCCGAGAATATAGGATTGGGAGTTCAACAGAAAGACTATAAGGGAGTTTCATGACATGAATACTGTCATGGATGGGGAGTTGCAGCGGTTGCAGCGGTGTATCTATCAGGTTTTCACTCGGCATGGAATGAAGAAGGCTCGGCCAGTGTCTTTTCATTTAGCGGCGCACTCCGGATTTTCGATGATACCATCGGGGACAACAGGTGATGGGGACCGACGGAGGACGGGGACAGGTTACACTGCTTAGGAGTTTGACGATCCAGTCTGTTAGTGCGGCATCAACAGTGAAGGCAAGGTTATTAACCGTCTTGGAGATTGTTAAGAAGACCATGTACTGCAAAGTTTATTGGTTTTGAGTGTTCCACGGAATGTGAGTCTTCTTGGAAGACGGGAAGAAGCTTGTGGTTCTTACGGAGTTTGATAACCATAGGAATCCGACAGTTGCATTTATGGAGGCAATTCCGGGTATCGAGTTTAAACAGTGTTTGGACTTGATCTGCCTAGTTGATTAATGAAGGCACAACGATGACGAGAGCACGAGTCTAATGTTTTCAAGAAAGTATCAAGATTGTGGCAACTTTAAATCTACCGGTAGAGATAGTTGTTTTTTTGAACAAAGTAGCCCAAGTTTTGAGCTCTAAAATATAGCCCAGAAATCATGCTCGTCTAAGAGCACAAGCACGACCTAAGAAGAGAAACCTATGAGTTCTCATGATCAAATAAAAGCGTGAGCGGCACGGGCTAAGTCCGTGCTAGGAATCATTTTACCGTTTACGCGCAAGAGATTGAGGCGGTGTAGGAGTGGGACACATGGCGTGTTCTGGTTGGCCGCACGCGTAGAAGAGGCGACATGGTACACAATGATTAACTCGCAGTCGTGACGAGCAGGAGCACTATAGAGTGCGGGCGTAGGTTTGGGTTAGTTTTTTAATGAAATCCGGAATATAAGCTTTGATCTTTATCTCTAGATTGATGTAAGCTATAAATATGAAGCTAATAGCCTAGGTATTTTTAAGAGTTGCCAATATTTCTCTATTATTAAAAAGGGGCAATAGTAAAACTAAGAGGAGAGAAAAGATAAGTTTTTGTGAGGGTTTCAGAGCTTTCTTTGTATTGGGCGGTGATCAAAGAGAGTGTTATTGTGTAATTCTTTCTTGATGGTAGAAGATTTCGTCGTCAGATTGCAGGAGTAGATTCGAATTGCGCCAAACCTAAGTAAATCCTGTGTTTTGTGTTGTTTGGTATGTGCTTTTGATAAATTGTTGTGTTTTGGTAGTTTTTCGGTAATTCTCAAATATATTTGAAGCACGCAATCCTGATCGGTTTTTCGCTGCAACTCTTGTGTTTTGTGATTCCGTCGAGGATCATGAGTATAAGAATTATAACATTTTAATCTTCGAGATGAAATAGATTAGCATAGCTCTAGAGAATATTGATTTCTAACCACATGTTATTGAGAAAAGTTTTATATAAAATAGACAAGCAAATATAGTCGATAGTTGGATCTTAATTACGAACTTGCGATTGCAATTCTAACTAATAAATTTACTATATATGCTTCAAACAATTGAAATCTAATAATGCCTTATATTATTGTTGTGGCATTACGTTAGAAGGAAAGAATAATCCTATTTATTAAGATATATATGTATCCCAAACAATCTTAAGTAGATTTGAAGGGCTAAATTTCTAGATATACTAGAATTCTAAAGGAACTTGAGGATCATCACCACCTCGCTACCAACCCCTACCCCATCAACTCAATCAATATAGCTCCTTCCATGTATAAAATTGACCAATTTCATGCTAGCACGCCCATCCCTTGCTTGTTAAATGTGTTGCACTAATATATTCAATGTGTGACATTCATGTTTAGAATTTCAATTCAATAATAAATAAGGAAATGGAATATGCTAACTATTATTGAATAAAGGTAGTATAAGATTGATCACTTCAAATAATGGATCATGTAGAAAATTTACCAAGGGATTGATGTTTGCAAGACCGACACCTTCGCCGGATGCTAAAAATAACTCCTTCTCCAAGGGTTTAGAATCTCCTAATTGGTTTAAAATTTCGCTCGGATGGAAGAACCATAATATCTTAACTTTCTTCTTTCCATCACTATGCTCCCAAATCTTCACTATTTTTCCAATATAAGGCGCACCTTCGCCCTCCTTGCAAAGGTACACACAATCATACAATGTGTAGTATTCTTGATCAAATGTGAAGGATCCATAAAATTGAGCGTCCTTCTTAGCGCCACCAAGACCTCTCTTTGTGCCCCATTCAAATTGAAGATAATCATTATTTGGTTGTTCCATGGAGCCTTGGCTTGCAAATCTTCAAATAAAGGTAACTAAACCTCAACAAATGCCTCTACAAGCCTAGATTCAAGATTTAAAAAAACAAAAAGTTAGTGAGAAATGCATATTAAAAGTATAAAACATAACCGAAGAAAACTATACTTAAAATTATCATAAAATAGTTGTATATAATCTCAAGAAAATAAGAATAGTGAGCAAATACGGACAATGAAACAATGGTAATTTCCCAAAAAAGCATGAGTATCTTGATTCAAAGTCTACATATCATTTATTTAGCGATAAATTGAACACTCCAATTGGATGTGTTATTTGTTCAGCTTCAACATTATAAAGTTGTGTATACAAGTTTTGATCTACCATTACACCAAATCAACAGCATATAGGTTGATCACCAATGCAGTGCTTTAGAGCATTCTACTATGAAGGCACCCCATTTAGAGGTGTCATTGGCCCGTGGGTCAACCCGTAAAACACTAATCACAGGTCAAGATTTTACTACCCATTAAAATATTACCTATACCTAGCTCGCCCGTTTAGAAGTATCACCGGATCGACACAGCCCACAGGTTCATGGGTTCACCCGGCCCGTCACCGACCCGACCTGCGGGTTAATGGGTTCTATCCAATCCGTGTTAAAAAAGTCAAAGGACTTTTCATTCCTAGTCAATATGATATTAAATATTGGTATTAAATTTATATTATGAATACCAAGAATTCATTATAAAATACACATGTATGGAATTATTGCCTTTAATTAAAATAATTAATGAATTCAAGCTACAAAAAGCCTACAAACACAATGCAATTACATTATTACATGTATGTTTATGACAACTAGTCTTAAGTTACCCGCTAACCCGTTCATGGATGACCCATTTATCCATTCACGAGTTACCCGCACACCCGTCCGCCCATAGTGGGTCGAATCATGGGCACGAAAATTAGCACATGTTTAATTCCGGGCATTTTTACCAGTATCGATTTTACCTGCTACCCGCAATGACCCGCCCGCGGAGGGTCCGGCCCGCCCGTTTGACACCTCTACCCTCATTCAAAATCGAGAAAGGTTTATCGTCATGACGCATCAAACCATAGAAAGCTTAGAATTTGAAGCCGACAAATTAGATGTCATATACATCTTCGGATAGCATGTAAATTTTGCTTACCGTCCTAAAGATTGTGTATTAGTATTACTAAAGCATATAGACAACGTCAATCCCGCTCCCTCATATACGTGTTTACATATAAGTGTGATAGATATACCATGACATGGTGCAAAAGATCTGATAATAGTAGCTTTAACCGCACAATGGGCCATCCAAGGATAATAGTAGCTTCATCCTTTTGTAGCCAAGCATTTGTGTGCTCCAATTCTACGAGGCATGGACTCATATGAGGATAACGGATATGGCACATGGCAATATATTCTTTAAAAAATAGGATACAAGAGCAGTGTGATAGAGAGTTTTTCACAAAAAGAATGCATATGCCAAAAAATGGCAAAGACAACAAGCTATATTGTTGTTGCTTCTTCGGTATCACTTTGTATTTAGGCGTCACATCGCAATCGTTTCATTAGAAGTTCGTATATAATATTCAAAAAATCCAAATATCCAACCCCTACTACAGCTATGTGGATGCGGTATACTAGAAATATATATAGATATAAAGAAAAATATTGATATGGTTGCACCTTTATAAAAATAAAATGGCACATTACTAATTATCTTAATCGAAACCATTCATCTTGATCTCCATGGTCTAAAACATAGTTACAGCAATTTTCATATGATTTCACTATTCTCCACTCGTGCACCAAATGGTCACAAAATTTAGGCTTTTCTAACATTGGGCCTTCTACAAAACTTGATCAGAAAGCAAATATCATCAAAAAAATATGAAGCATTGATGAACCAATCTGTCATGCAAATCAAGATGAATGGTGGTTATCATTCAAAAAAAACTATGAATGATTAAATTTTAAACCGGCACCTTATTTCGAAGAATGAGGTATTAATTTCTGAACGCTTAAATAAAACGAGTAAGAGAGGATACTTTTTCTAAAGCAGAAAACAATAAATTTTGTCGGAATGGCGCTCGATAAGTCAGTTACCAACCAATTAGCTGGATGATCAACTTTGCCCATCTTGATCATTCCCTCAAAAAATGGATACACCAATTTCCACACAGTCTATCCATTAATCCAATGTTGTACTGCCGGACCACCTTAATTTTGCAATCAATGCAAAGGCAATTGGTATTCAAATCATATGAAAAGCGTATTTAAGTTACTTATCTACGTACATATATATAGTTCTCGTGCATGAGTGCGTGTATTTTTGTTCCACTACAAACTAATTTGCAAAATAAGAAATCATGAAATTTAATAATTGAATGATATACACCGTTCCAATGTTCTAAATTTCGGATGTCGGTGTCGTTTCGTTACGAAGATTTTGATGTCGGATATCAGATATCGAAAAATGTCGGATGGTATTATCAAATATCGGGTACTACATTGTTATAATGTAAACGCCATTAATATAATTTATTTTTTTGAAAAAATATGAATTTATTCAGATTTTTAGTTTTATTAAATTTATATATTCCTTAATAGCGCGGTGGTAGAGCGGTCACCTATTAAGCGAACGGTCGTGGGTTGGAATCCTACGAGAGAGATGAAACGAGATTCCTGCAAAGTAAGTTAGTCCAAATGGACCGGGTTATTTACAAAGCCCAAAATCAAAAATGAAAATTACCCTAAAAAAATTCTCTCATAAGGGTAAAAGTCGGCCTAAACGCCAATACCACGGCATTTCGACCGAAATCATGAAATGTCATCCAGCATTCACCAAATATCATTACCCAAATTTTTTTTGCGTGTCCGTCAATTTCTTCCCAAAACCGACATTTCGTCGATTTCGGCCGACATTTAGAACACTGCACCGTTCATCATGTTCTCCAAACTTTACAACATGTATGTATGAAAAAACAAAAGATTAAAAGCCCTCTACCTTGTGTTGCATGGAGTTTTTGTTCAATTATTGAAAAGATCCATTTCAAACCCACTTGATGCATGGGGTTAAATACCCCAAAACATTCAATTATTTTTACATAAAGGCTTTCGATTATTGGGCAAAAGGTGAAAACGTGTGGATCAAACCAATCCACAATTGACAAAAAAAATACTTTTATACAAAGTGGTTTGTAACGGAACATTCATACACAAGACACAAACAAAACATTCATACACAAGACACAAACAAACACATACATACATGTATGTGTACATAATTTTGTGAAAATAGATACAATTTCAACATCAAAGTATTATCATACCCACATTTATTTCTAAGGATTGATGAGCAAAGGCTAAAAGCAAGAAATACAAATTTAAACATTGTATAGGCATATTCATATTATATAAGAAATCCATTGAATTGAACAACGTCAAAAGGCGCATAAGTTCGTCCAACAAAAGGATTGGTATCCATAAAAAAGACAAATCATAAAAAAACCATGTAATAACTTTATGGCTTCAATAGCATAAAGAAGAGGATACAAAAATTATAAAAACAAGATCAAAGCTTTTCTTCTCATGATAATCTTTAAATATAAATTTCAATTTACTTTTTGTATAATAGGATACTACATACTATTATCCTAGAATCAAGGTATATTTACAAGTAAAGAATATACAAAGGAATTGCATAATTGAAAATCTCATTGCGATGATTGTTTTGATTGATAATCATTCCATTAGCTTTTTCTCAAAGCTTCCTAATTTAGTATATTCCAAATATCTCATTGTCAAAGTTTACTAAGATGAACTGAAGAAGGTTCTCTCAATATTTATATTGCCAAGATTAATTGATTAGATAATCTTTCCAATAGATCGTTGTCAGGTTTGATTGATTCGCGCACCTTTCCAATTTAAGAAGCATCAACTACAAGTGTGCATGAAGCAAATTTTAACAGATTAAATATAGTGTTAACATGCTAATTTACTGCAAACACGTACATGTCGGGCAAGCGTCCGCATGTGCTAGATGCCTGACACGGATATGATGTGTGTTTTGGTGTGTCTATGCATAATAACTCGAAATGCTCTCTAATTGAAATATATTCATTTAATAATCGCTTCAGGAAAGCTGACAGCTCTTCAATCTAATAAGTTTTTAATCCACAAACATTGTGACTTTTTAAGCCATGGAGATCATGACACTCTCTTTCCACGTTTCATTATTTCCCTAGGATGAAACTAGTTCTACAAGTTGATTTTAGCTTTCAGTAGTCTCACAAATACAATCAATAGACTAGAAGTAATTTCATGAAAGTCTACTGCCAAAATCGAAACAATAAGTACATTACATAAAATGGTAAGAATATGTCAGCAAGTGGAAAATTCTATGAAATAGTTCATACGAGTAAGAGTGCATTGTTAAACTTCCTTTCTTTCAATTTTATTTTCTAAATCGTTGACACTTGTTCATGTTATAACCCTCCTTTTCAGAATATTCACATGTTATCTTTGTCTTGCCTTCTTCCTGCAGTGAATTATGATATACAATCATCTAAATAACCATCTTTTCACATACTTTTCATACTAGTATCCCAGTTTGAAATTTTCACATTTATAATTGTGTGGAAGACTGGTAGAATCGTCATATTTAAGACAATAGCATGCATGTGACATGTAATATGCAACATTGTGAAAGATATTCCGAAATTTGGATATAAAACCAATTTTCCAATGTGTCAGAAAGAATCATGAATATAATGTCCATAGTAGTATAATGAAATTAATTATAGAAAATCATATTCGGTACTGAATCCTAAACATTGTTCAGGGTTGCCCTCTCAAATCCTTAGCCTGTTGCCTTTGAAGAGGGGGGAAATAATATTTTTTAGAAGTAGGGGTAAATGTGAATGAACTTGAGGAAGGATAAAAGAATAAAATTGAAAGAAAATGAAAGGGTGCAATCGCATATTTCGTCGGTCAGCTATTTCATGATATGAGGATCTAGGCATACAAGGGTAGATAACGATAGAGGAAGGTTTCGTGTTTGAAAAAAAATCCATAAGTTGAAACATAAACAATTAGTTCGTACAATTTGATGTAGCAGAAGGCTCATTTCCACATAAAATGATTATAAAGAAATTAAACAACAATAATTTGAGTGCATGCTGAGGTGATTCACCTAGGAAGTCACCATGAATACAATACGATATGTCAACATGAGGACCATTTAATTATGTATACATTCGAACAATCATGATCAAACTATTGCCACTTTCAAAGTGTGCTTGGATCTCTTGTGCTATCTATGGAGGCTATAAAGGCTAAACTCAAACAATATATTGTGCTGATTATTGATTGAGTTTAGCAATCCATTAGTCACATACTAATAAGTAGTTAATTAACAAATTTTAAGTTGTAACAAAAGATGCAGCGCAAAGCTCATTTAGACAGTTGAATAATCAGACTTGCATTCACAACACATTATGTCAGCCTCGGTCCATTTGCCCCTTTCACCTAGAGCGCCTCTAAGCTTGTAGTAAATCATACCTAGTTAAACATAAAATGAACTAGGACTCAAAATGTCTAGCTTGACCAAAATGAATATTCTGTGTGCACGTTAATTAGCCTATGTATGATCCTTGACAACTGGATAGCAACGTTCAACATAGTCAAACAACCACCACGGGTCTAGAATTTCTTCATTCTTCTTGCTGACGCTTCCTTAGTCTCCGAGAAATTGAAGATTTTCCGCTTGGTTCATCAAAAGTTGGGACTACAGAGTAGTTAGAACCAGGTAATGCTAATATATAATGCAAATATATATCTTCTCTATATATAATGCAAATACCCTTTGGTTAGAGGTCCGCCCCTTCCCCTTTTTTCTAGAAAAAAAAAAGAAAAAAGGAGAAAATTTCTCACCTCTCAAGTCCTCCAATTCATCTCTCTTCTCCCAAAAAAAACAATTAATTGTTTATCTAGAACCCTCCACGTCATCTCTCCCAAAATATATATATATATATATATATATATATATATATATATAATCCTCCACATCATCTCTCTCTCTCCCAAAAAATAATTAATTGTTTAATTAACACGTGCAAGCACGTGCACAAATTCTAGTGTGTGTATATATAAGGCATTTTCTGCGAGAAATCAAAGCAGCGTTATCCTAGAGTTCATTAATAGCCAAATTTAGATCAAAACACCAACACAAAATTTTAAGCGCTGATTAGAAGCACCGTAAATTCTAGGGTTCACAAAACTAATCTTCAGCCCATTCTTGCACGATTTCTTAATTGAAAAAAGAGTCAAAACTAAATCATATAAGCTAGAAACATAGATCAAAGAAAAACTAAGAATCGCTAGAAATAGTATGAAAATGCTCAAAAAACCAAGGGAAGATAAGAAATTGCTTGCTAGAATGCTCATTGGAGATCGAACGAGGGAAATATCTAAAGGAAATGAGAAGATTTGCCTGATATTTAAGTAAATCTAGTAGTTGAAAGGAACAAGGGATTTGGTTGCTCGAAGATCCGCGGAGGGGGATGTTGAAGAGTTAAATAGATAAAAAAAAAAAGCCCTTTTCGGCTATAAAAGGGGCTAAGACAATGATTTTAGAAGGTCGTTTTGAATCGGTTTCAAAGGAGACCGATCTGAAACAAGTGGGTTAATCAAGGTTTCAGCCAAAACCCTAAAAACCCAGTTCAAATCACATATAAAATCATAAGAATCGATGGATCCACACATGAATTTTAGGTAAATCAATTGAAATCAACAAGAAAAAAAATAAAAATCATATTTTGCTAGACCTAATCATGAACAACGCAAATCGAAGTAGATTTTTGTTGAAAGGATGAAGTTGAAAGGATGAAAGGAGAGAACTTCCGAGTTGCAAGTCCAAGGGATTCACAAGGACGACACAATGAGCATGTGGAAATCTTTTCTTCCCGCTGCAAATGGTGGCAGCGGTGATAAGAGACTAGGGTTTTTTTCAATTTTATTATATATATATGGGTTAGGATGGAGGTTTGGATAAGGTTGCTTTGGGTTTTAGTTGGAGGGGTTTGGGTACATGGAGAACCTTTGCATGGTGTATTAGTATGCTTCGACTTAAGAGTGTAATTGCTATGATGGGTTGGCTTAATTATTGTAAATGGCTTATTAACATAATGGGTTTAATTAATTAAAATATTATGCTTAATTGGTACATTTAATTAATTGTAATCATTTTTCCCTTTTAAAAGGTTTCCAATAGAATGCTAATTGACTATCAAATATACCGATGACATAATTGCATATTCTTCTTTCTTTCTTTTGCAACGATATAGATAATAAAAAACTCAAATTCAACTATAAAATATATGAAATATCAAATAAAAAGGCACGCTATTATTGCAATTGATGTATTAATCTTATTAGACATGACATTAATGTTTGTTTTTACCATAAAAATGATGAAATTTCGTACTGAAGGAATGCATCTCTTGATATTTAAAATACCATAGTTAAAAAACCTTCAATAAATTGTCAGTTAATAGGTCATGGAATATATATGATTTAAGTTAAATGTATATTTCCTTTTTTAGATGACTATATATAGAGAGAGAATAATGGAGGAAAGAGGCCATAGGAGGGAATTTCCTCCTATGGCATCGAAAAAACACCTCCATTGTGTTTTCCGACGATCGGAATGCATCATCTTCATCGTTATCATCTAAGATATTAGCACACTAAATTTCATATGATTCCACAACTTTTTCACCGTTGATTTAGCAATGTAAAAAGTTATATTGTCGGTAAGCCGTTAATTTTGAACCCACTAATTCAACGGTGAAAAAGTTGTAGAATCATATGAAATTTGGTGTACCCATATCTTAGATGATAACGATGAAGATGATGCATTCCGATCGTCGGAAAACACGATGGAGGGTGTGTTTTTTCGACGCCATTGGAGGAAATTCCATCCTATGGCATCTTTCCTCCATTATTCTCATATATATATATATATATATATATATATATATATATATATATATATCGAAAAGCTTTCTTACTCGTGTATATGTACGGAACAAAGCATAAAGTTATTGATTTGTTAAAAGAAAATCGGATAGAATGCATGTGTATGTAATTTAATTGTCGAAACCAAGACCGAAACTCATATTGAAACTAACAAAACCTACCACGACAGACAAAATTTTGCGAGACCGAAACTGATACCGATACCGCGTTCTCAAACCTACTGTTTATTCATGATATGCAATCATTTGATAACCATCTTTTCACAAGCTTTTCATACTAGTATCCCATTTTGAAAATTTCACATTTATAATTGTGTGTGGAAGACTGGCTATATCATTATAGTTAAAGCAATATCATGCATGTGACATGTAATATGCAACATAGTGAAAGCTATTCCGAAATTTGGATATAAAACCAAGTTTCCAATGTGTAAGAAAGTATCATGAATATAATCAAAATCCATAGTAGCATAATGAAATTAACAATAGAAAATCATATTCAGTATTGAATCATATCTTAAACATCGTTCAAGGGTGCCTTTTCAAACCCGAAGTCTTTTTCCTATGAAGAGGGGGGATATTATTTTAGAAGTAGGAATGAATGTGAATGAATTTGAGTACGGTAAAAGAATAAAGTTAAAAGATATTCAAACGGCAATTTTATTGTTGGGCATCTATTTCATGATGTGAGGATCTGGGCAGAGATGGTAGATAACGATAGAGGAAAGTTTCATGTTTGAACTTTTCCATTTACCATTATCTACCATTGTATGCCGAGATCCTCACATCATGAAACCAATGTATAACCAAACATGAAAAATTGCACGACGGTATATATACTAACGACAGAGGAAAGTTTCATTGTACGCTCAGTTTCATGTCCGCCCATGTCCTCACATCATTATTCATATACATGCTGAGGTAATTCTACTAGGAAGTCACCATGAATAATTGCATATAACAGTACGATATGTCAGTATGCGGACCATTTAATTACGTATGCATTTTCGAACAATCATGATCAAACTACTAACACTTTCCAAAGTGTGCTTGGATCTCTGGTGCAATCTATGGAGGCTAAAAAGACTAAACTCAAGCAATCTGTTGTGTTGATTATTGACTGTCCCCAGCAATCCATTAGTCGACGTACTAATATATAGTTAATAAACAAATTTTAGTTGTAATAAAAGATGCAGCGGAAAGCACATTTAGACACTTGAATAACCAAGCCTGCATGCACGCTACATTATGTCACAGCCTCGGTACATTTGCCCCTTTCACCTGGGTTGTCCATAAGCTCATGGTAAATCATACCTAGTTAAACTTAAAATGAATTAGGACTCAAAATGTCTAGCTTGACCAACATGAATGTTTTGTGCGGATGCATAACAACCGGATAGCAATGTCAACATAATCAAACAACCACTGTTGGTCTAGAATTTCTTAGTTCTTCTTCCTGACGCTTCCTTAGTCTCCGAGAAATCAAAGATTTCCTACTTGGTTGCATCGGCCTATAGGTTATAAAGTAGTTAAGGAGCAGATAATGCCCATACAAATAAAACAAGGTATTTTCACCAAGAGAACAAGGCAGCATTATCCATTTATCCTAGAATTTAATCAAAGCGCAAACTCAAAGTTTTAAGCGCTAAATAAAAGCAGCGTAATTTCTAGGGTTCGCATTTTGCCAAAAACTAATCTTCAGCCCATTCAAAGAGAATCAAAACGCTTTCATATCAACTAGAGACACAAACCATAGAAAAACTAAGAATAACTACAAATAGTAAGAAAACGCTCGAAAAAACGAGGGGAAAATAAGAAATCACTTGGTAGAATGCTCGCTGGAGACTGAAAGAAGGAAAAATCTACAGAGAATGAGAAGACTTGCCTGATATTTGAGTGGAATCAAGCGTCCTCGCAGGCGATGGAGATGGAAAAGGAGCGGATTGAGAGGAACTAGGGATTTGGCTGGTCGAGGATCGAGGGGGCGGAAAGATATGGAACGGGTTTAATAAATAAAAGCCCTTTCGACCATAAAAATGAGTGAGGTTACCGGTTCTTTTAACCGATAGGCCCTTCCCATGCCCGGCAGACCCAACCCTCAAAAACCAAACATTCAAACATATCCAAGCACAGGGGCCATGAATTTGCTGCAAAAGCGTGTTAATCTGTGGTCACGTTCTTTCGACCATAAAAAGGCCTGAGTGAGGTTATCCGGTTCTGTTAACCGATACGCTTTTTTCTTCTTTTTTTTGGGTCTGCCAGACCTAACCCTATGCATAAACTAAACGCTCAAACACACCCAAGCACCATGCAGGGGCCATGAATTTGCCGCAAAAGCGTGTTAATCTGTGGTCGCTTTCCTTCATCGGGTTTACTGGGATTCGAACACCGCACTCCCCCTGAAAGGGGAAATGCCCATACCAACTAAGTTATTGCTCATTAGTGATATGCGCTTCTAGTTTATGAATTTGGCCGTGTCTGTGTCATTCATCGTTGGATTCTTGTATGTACATCCCAAAAAGATTTTGTACTTGTGTGTATCCATATTAGGAGTATTTTGATTCTTCGTATTTGCATGCCCTCGAAAAACATCTAAGCTACATTAAGAAAATCACGTCTTCTTGAGAGCGGGAGAATATGCACGTTAATAATATTTATTTAAAAACCGTGCGAGCATCATAACGTTTTAGTTTGGGTTGGCTGGTTCATAAGAGTAAGGAAGTAAGGAAGAAGTAGATTGATGATCATGAAAGGTATATAACTACAGAGAGATCGAGATTTTTCTTTCGTTTTCATATTTTTTTTAAAAGAAGAGGTCGTGTCATGAATAAAAAATAAGCTACCGTACCAGTTCTCTCCATAGAAGAGATATTGATACTGTTATTATTAATCCAATCTTCCATCTGTATTACTCAAAAATGTTGCCTTATGCACTTGATCCTGCCTAATCGTGGTTTTTTTCATTGAAATTTCATAACACGAGTCACAGTCAAGAGAGGTACATTAATGCTATTAAAGAAGCCATTCAGGCTGGTTTTATGGCAATTCTTTTCATTTTTAGTGTTCTCGAAATATTCAATATCGTGGGACCAATGGAGACCAAGATCCTTTACTTGATAAATACAAAATAATCTTAATTCCTCCCTGTACAGTATATTTTCTTCCTAATTCTCGTTTGATTTGTGATGTGGTTTATAGCAAAAGTAACTCACATGGAAGAGAAACCCTCTCTAACATGAAAGTAAAGGCATGCAATAATCTCTCTAAAAATAAAAACCCTACCTGTAACATCCGTAAATTTTGTATTCTTTCTTTTTAAAATTCTTTTTTTAGTTAAGTCTTTTCTCTGAACCAAGTATATGTTGATATTCTTGTGTTTTAGGTGCAAGATTATTAATAGTTCTTACTAGTTACCCGTCTGCATTGCCATCTCATGAGTTACGAGTTTGATTCCCGGTTTCTACAATATCTTGTTTATTTTTAAAATATATTTTTGGCTTAATAGGATCAAATTGGACCCACTCGAAGAGATTTGAGACCGCCGACCATGATGGGACCACCCGAGCCAGGGGTCAGGCTGCCCGTGGCAGTTGGTGTGCCTCGATCGCGTCGAATTATTATGATATTTTTACATGATGGATATTATATTTTTATATCCTAAGTTTTGTAAATCTAGCTGAGAGATTAGAAGCCAATATAACCCTTTATAATTATAAACCCTAGTTTCTCTTTTCTTTTAATGTCTCTTTTTTTCTAATCCAAATTCTCTTCTCCTTTTTCTACGTTTTTCTTCTTTTTCGTGTTCTTTTCCCAAATCTTAAGGAATCTATCAAAAGCAACGAAGATCTTTGAAAAAGAAGCCCTTCCGCGCATCATCTTCATCATCTCGATTAGATCGAGGCATCGCCGACCTTCGTCGATTGGGAAGATCATTGATCTTCCCTAATTGTAAGTTCCACTTAATCCTCATTGTTTTCCATGTAAAAAGAAAATCTAATTTATCTATTAAAAAGAGTTTCTTTTTGTTTATAATTATCATTTTCATCAAAAAAGATTATTTTTATAAAGGATCACAAAACCTAGATCTTATATATAGATCATATAAAAAGAAGAAGTCGTCTTTTGAAAACCCTTGTTTAACTTGTTGATTAATTAAAAGTTGTCAGAAAGTTTTAGGTAAAATATGTCAATTACATAATACATGTAATAGGTTTATGGTTATTATTATTACACACGGTATATGTTAGGTTTAATTAAAGTCAATACAGTTAAATAAATATTAAAGTTAATATGTTAAAAATTTGATTCTGCATATCATACATATTTCAGTAGCTTAAAACAGTATTGGCATGATATTTCTAATGGTTTAAAGATGCATTAATATAAGAGCTTCAATTTAGGATCACATATCAATTTTATAGATTTAGAATAGTATTTAACAGTTGTTTATGTAGGATATAGCAAAACATGTATATTAGTTAATTATATAGTGTAAGATTTAATCCAACATATGATTCTAGCATTGGGATTCCTCGGCACCCTACGGTTTTCAAGACATCAAGCATGCCAATATCAAAAATTCTAAGAGTGCTAAGGAACCCTAGATTAGGATCAAGGTAGAGTAATTAGACAATCATAACATGTAATCAAACATTACAACAAGTGAATAAGGAATACAGCCTTTGTAGACCGGTCCTTCACTTCAAATAGTTCCGTGTAGTAGTCCCTTCGCTGCGATTAGTGATCTTCCGAACTCTAGTAAGGCTCCACAAAACGAAATGAACAACCTTGCTGGAAGTCTTCAAGGTCGATGGTGATCTACGTCGAGAAAACTCAAACCCTAGCTAGCTCTTCGCTAAATTAAGATTAGTGAAGCAAGCATCCTAAACTAAATGGCTAATCTAGTAGAGCATGATGAAATAGGAAACGAGCTCACTTTAGATTTCTTTTTCTCACTTGGATTCATCATCTCATGAAACCTAGAAAGCTTTTTGAGATGAGGAAGAAGGTGAAGAGAAAATAAATGGTGAATGAATTGTTGTGTGAGAATAGCAACCATGGTGAGATAATATCTCACAGTAACTCTTGTAGAGAATAAACCACGGTCAAGGATAAGGGCAAGGTTAATAAATATCTCAAGCAATACAAATGAAGTGGAATAAGTCAATAATTTATCCAAGCATCTTCATACTTCCAACCATTAGTAATTCTACTTCATTTTGAATTACTTTAAATAATTAAAACCCTAAATTTATCCAAAGCATGATGCTAGTCTCATACACCCATGTTACATGTATCAACAACCATGACACAATCACATATATCGCATATATGTTAAATGTACACAAAAGTGAGAAAAAATGAAATGTTTAAGTGAGCTAATATTAGTTAATGTAATTCAATATATTAAATATATAATTATACATTAAATTATTAAATCAACACTTGATTTAATAATCCGGTTATATCACATACAACCGGCTAATATAAAATGTAACATCATATCGAATTAACACTTGATCCGATAACCCGGCTGTATTACATATAACCGGCCGATATCACATACCGCGAGAATAGAATGCGGTATCACATACATGTATTAATCCCGGTCCCGCACATATCACATATGTGCTCCTACTTCGTTTCGCTTGAGCCAGGAAACCTCTGTGTAGGACTCTAAACACTCATCAATACGCCGGTAGTAGGTGGTGATCATACCAGTCACCCCAAAGCCGCAAGCGGTCTGCTAAACGTAACGGCCACCCGGGTATTGAGCGATCGGAAGATCAACAAGCAAGCATGCTCGCACTCCTGCGAATCCAATCAGTAACACTACCGTACAGTCCGGTCTCTTCGTCTGATATGTCGCATATCTCGTTTAGGGTTGGTAAACATCAAACCCCAGTAACTTGAAAAGTCATGCCGATGCAAGGTCCATAATGGTTCGAGAAACTACTAATAACACTTACCAGTAGATCTCAGCAGCACTGGCCAGGGATTTCCTGTTATGGCCAATCGAGCATAGCGCAACATCAACACTCGATACCGGGAGAGACAAATCCCTTCCCATCGCTCATTGCCTCCATGTGATTCGGCACTGTACCCAAAAACCACCTGTTTGCACGACTCAGTAGAGCCGTGGTTGGGTAGAAATCAAAGCACGGTGGGAGACACACAAGACTCTATGATGATCTCAGGTCGACAGACTAATCTGCACTAGTGTCACCAGAGAACTGCTACCTGACGTGAGGTATAATACCATCTAGGAGTTCTCGGGGAGTCCGTTCAGTGTACCTAGTCTCCACTGAACACCCGTATACCATCTCTGATGTCAAACACCAATGGATATGGAATTATCCATCGCCCATCACATGGTCGAGAAGCTATACGCTAGTCTAGTCTGGAGTATCGATGCCATGTCTCGATATTCTCTCGACTAAGAACAATTAAAAGATATACTCACAGACTACCCCGACCCCACCAGTATGATCTACATCATAATCTTTATAGTCAAGTACACATCTTAAGGGTTTTATCAACATGTAACATAGAGACATCAAGTGTACATGTTAAGATAAAGAGCAACCAAATAGTGTACTATCATGTGGAGCAAGAAAGCCCTCCCTATATATGTCCAAGCATCCACTATAATATACATCATATGTACAATAATGGCTTCTAGGGCATACATATAACTAACATCTAGTATAAAGACCTTAACCTTGTAAATATGGTTGTATGTATGTCTGTCTAATTTATGCTTTATGATGAACTTTATGTGACATAATATCGGCTTATCGTTATTCATGTTTATTATATACATATTAATAAAATATTGCAAATAACTACAATATTACCTTGTATATTTAGTATCACACATAGTTTAATGTAATATTAATAAGTTTGTAGTCATTATATATCATAACAATTGAAATTGTATGTTAAATACTCTTTCATAGTTGTTGATTAATTCAAATTTTTTTTGTATGCATTCAGTACACTTTATATAGTTCCTTAATATTTCAGACTGTAATTTTAGTTTGGTATAGATTACAGCATATCAATATTTTATATTATTGTTGTATTTGTTGTGTATTGTTTGTTTCATGATATTTTGTTAAGATTATGGCATATCAATATTTATATCATTGTTGTATTTGTTGTGTATTGTTTGTTTCATGATATTTTACTAGTATTTTAGTTGTGCTTAATTTTACCGTTTTGCATGGTAAATTTCCAAGTTATTCTGTAAATCTTACAATTTTTGATTCGGTAGTGTGTGTAGATATACCTTATATTTTCATATAGATAAGACTTAGCTATAATTGTGGTTTCGTAATGATCCAGCGACCGTTCTACCGTAGCAAATTAACCTACGGTGCATGACGTCTCCTCGTGGTGCGTACGAAGTCCATGGTTTAGGTGAAGTCGGTTTGTTGTATCGTTTTTCTTTTACGTATGAAATCTAAATTTCCGGAACCGTTGAAAACTGATTACACTCGCATTAGAACAGATATAATTCCTAACTATGGATTTCAAATTGAGCAAAATCAAGTTGCTGGAATATCTATAGGGAGTCAGCTGCATTTTCTTTCCATGTTAATTTATCAGAAAAGCTACAAAAGTTTATGAAAACCGAAACCTAACAACACGTGAGGAATCCCGGAAAATAGACGTAACTCTCTACCTGCTTATCATAATCTGGATTTATTTATTGGAAATCGTTCTCAACATCCCAACGTTGAATTCTTGTTTGAATTTGGAAACCATAAACTGAACGTAAGATTCTCAAAAATGCAAAATACTATCAATATATGTATTCTTTAATCTGCACTGGCATGCTCTGCGCAGCGTTACGGAAACTCCCGTAACTCTTTCATCAGGAACCCGATCGAGGCAAACTCGCTCTTGTTATTTACATGACTTTCTGAGATACAATTTAGTCCTTGTGTAAGATCCCCAGATTCTAAACCAAAACCATAGAGTTCTGCATGCGAACTTGTGCTTATTTCTGTCCTTAAACTGAACTATTATTATATGCATGTTATATATACATGGAAACTTAAAATTGTATCTAGGATTTGACCTGTATTCTCAGGAGTCCCATGACCA
The DNA here is from genome assembly GCA_030015575.1 of Agapanthus africanus. Lineage (NCBI taxonomy): Eukaryota > Viridiplantae > Streptophyta > Magnoliopsida > Asparagales > Amaryllidaceae > Agapanthus > Agapanthus africanus. The sequence goes on from CM057339.1 coordinate 865,586,824, forward strand.
GCTCTGTAACACCCTAGTTCATTTATACCATATTTTATTCGGTTATTTTCCAATTTTACGACAGTTTCTTGTTTATTGCTTGTTTTAGGTGCGGATAGTGCATTTGGTATCTGGGATTAGTATCCGATCTGACCCGCATACTTGAAACCCATCTTAATCCTAAATTACGTCTTATAATTCCAAGTACAGAGGATCTGTACACATTTAGATTTAATACACACTTATATGTTCATTTATCTGCATATCTTCCAAATAATACAAATTATAATCAGATAATATATTTTAACATCTAGCCTGACTTGTATCATACCCCATACCCTATGGTTGCATTCAGACATTCATGTTCAGTTTGATGAAACAGACTCATTTGAATCGCTACGTGTATCTATTCTTGGGGTTATGCGTTTTATTTAACCGGACATCGAGTTATGATTTTGGCTGATACGTAAATTATTCATATTTTAAAACTATAATTTTAGAAGAGACCCGGGTATTTTTCGGAGTATTTTTGTATTAGCTATATAAATCTTAGAAAATATATTATAATATTTTTATATCTTAATAGTTTATATATATACAATATATATATAATATATATTATTGTTAACTAAATATTCACTCCGTCTCGCTCTCTTCCTAATATCTCTCTCTAACTCCCAGTCTCCCTCTCTGTCCTCTCGTACTCTCTCTCTCTCCTCGTTCACTCCGTCTCTCTCTCTATTATAAATATTTATATTATAATATACCCGAATTAAAGCAGCGCAGTCGCACGATCCAAGATTGCAGAAGTTTCGAGAACAGGTAGAAGCGGGACTTCGAATGGACTTGTTGATTCATGAAGATGGTTCGTTACGATATGGGAGCCGTTTATGTGTGTCTAAAGGAGACATTCATGAAGAAGTCATGAAGGAGGCTCATAGTTCCGCATATTCCGTACATCCGGGAGGCACAAAGATGTACCGAGATTTACGACAACATTTCTGGTGGAAAAACATGAAAAGGGAGACTGCTCGCTATGCAGCGAAGTGCTTGGTGTGTTAGCAAGTCAAGACTGAATATCAAAGGATAGCTGGTTTATTGCATCCACTTCCGATTCCTCGGTGGAAGTGGGAACATATAACCATGGATTTCGTGACTGCATTACCACGGAGTCCAAAAGGCAATAATGCAGTTTGAGTGATTTTTGATCGATTGATCAAGGCAGCCCATTTCATACCATTTCGGGTTGGTCAGTCGACGAAAGCGTTAACAGAGCGGTACATGCAGGAGATTGTGAGATTGTATGGAGTACCTGTGAGCATCGTTTCCAATCGTGATACCCGATTTTTATCGCGCTTTTGGAGGAGTTTACAAGAAACTTTGGGGACTCGATTAAAGTTATGCACAGCCTATCATCCCCAGACAGATGGCCAGTTAGAAAGAGCGATCCAAACTCTTGAAGATATGTTGAGAGTATGCATGTTAGACTTTAAGGGTTCATGGGAGGATCATTTGCACTTGGTGGTGTTTTCATATAATACCAGTTTTCAGGCGACTATTCAGATGGCTCCATACGAAGCATTATATGGTCGCAGGTGTTGCTCGCCCGTCTGCTGGGACGATGTAGGAGAAAGAAGGTTATTGGGATCTGATCTTATCGTACAAACCGTGGAGAAAGTCAATGTGAAACCATATGAAGGCGGCACAAGATCGACAGAAAAGTTAGGCCGATATAGGACGAAAATCTCTGGAGTTCGCAGTTGGTGATCTTGTATTCTTGAAGATATCACCGACCAGAGGAGTGATTCTATTTGGTAGTCGAGACAAGCTGAGTTCTCGATTTGTGGGGTCTTTTGATATTATCGAGCGCGTTGGTGAAGTAGCTTGTCGATTGGTTTTACCACCATCCTTGGCAAGTGTTCATGACGTGTTTCATGTATCTCAACTCCGCAAGTATGTTCGAGACGAGACGCACGTACTAGATCACTCGGAGTTGACAGTAAGGAAGGTCTTGACATTAGAAGAACGACCAATGACGATTGTGGATCGATAAGAAAAGGTCCTTAAGAACAAGGTTATCCCTCTAGTACTTATTTCATAGCGGAATCGTTCGCACGGAGAATTGACTTGGAAACGAGAAGATAAGATTCGACAGAAGTTTCCACATCTCTTTTTTTAGATTCATGTTTTCTTGTCTTTTCTTGTTCCAGGAATTTCGAGAACGAAATTCTTTTGTAGTTGGGTGTAATGTAACACTCTAGTTCATTTATACCATATTTTATTTGGATATTTTCCAATTTTACAACAGTTTCTTGTTTATTGCTTGTTTTGGGTGCGGATGGTGCATTTGGTATCTGTGGTTAGTATCCGACCCGACCCGCATGCTTGAAACCCATCTTGATCCTAGATCACGTCTTATAATTCCTAGTACATAGGATCCGTGCGCATTTAGATTTAATGCACATTTATATCTTCATTCATCTCCATATCTTCCAAATAATACAAATTATAATTGGATAATATATTTTAACATCTAGCCTGACTTGTATCATACCCTATACCCCATGGCTGCATCCAGATATCGTGTTCATGTCCAGTTTGATAAAACAGACTCGTTTGGATCGCTACGTGCATTTACGTGTATCCGTTCTTGAGGGTATGCATTTTATTTAACCGGATATCCCGTTATGGTTTTGGTTGATACGTAAATTATTCATATTTAAAACTAGAATTTTAGAAGAGACCCGGGTATTTTTCGGAGTATTTTTGTATTAGCTATATAAATCCTAGAAAATATATTATAATATTTTTATATCATATATAATATATATACTATATATTATCATTAACTAAATATTCACTCCGTCTCTCTCTCTCTTCCCAATATCTCTTTCTCTCTAACTCTTTCTCCCTCTCTCCTCTCGTACTATCTCCCTCCTCGTATTGGGAGTTGATGTTATGCTATGCGTGATTAGCCATAACCGCAAGTCCCTGGCCAATGCCAATGAGATTTAAGGATAAGTGTTATTAGTAGTTTCTCGATTGGTCATAGGCCACACATCGACAAGACTTATCGGGTTATTGGGGTCTGATGAAACTATCCCTGTAACACCCTAGTTCATTTATACCAGTTCCAGTGCACGTATTTACTTATTTATGGTATTTTCTTGATTTATCGTGTTTTGGGTGCGAATGGTATTTCACGTTAGTATTGCATCCGACCCGACCCGCTTGCTTGAAACTTGTTTGATTTATATTTATGAATTGTCTTGACTTGTTACATAGACATATGCACTTTCATAAATACTGCATACTCGCATTTTATATGGCGTTGCATCTTTTATCATATAACATTTTTTAAGTCACGTAAAATATTTTAAAAGTATATTGCATGGCCTGCTTGATACCCCTAACCCTGTCGTAGCATCCGCGCATTTTGTTCTTGTCTCGTTCAGTGAAACGGATTTGTTTGGATGGCTACGCGCACGTACGTGCATCCGTTCTTGGGGGTATGCATTTTCGTTATCCGAACTTTCATTTTTAAATTTGGTCGTCGCATATATTTTTCATATTTTAAAACTGAAATTTTAGACCCGACCCGGGCGTGTTTTGGAATATTTTTGTATCTCGCCAAAATTCAAATTTATTTAATATTTAAAATTTATTTAACTGTTTAAAATTTCTTTAATAGTTCAAATCTTTTAAAACTAACTAATATATTTCTTAAAAATTAAAATCTAACCTATCTAATTAAACCGGCCCTACTCTCTCTCCTCTTTCTTTCTCTCCTTCTCTCTCTTCCCTCGCAGTCTCTCTTTCTCTCTCCCCGCTATCAAACAACTTTCTTTCTCCTCCCTCCTCTCTCTATCTCTCTCATCTCTCCTTCTCTCTCTCAGAAATCTCTCTCTCTTTCTCCCTGCCTATATCTTTCTCTTCGTCTTCTTCATTTCTTTTTCTTTCGCCTCGCAACCCTAAACCTCGCTCGCTCTCGCCGCATCTTGCCGTCGCCGCCTCCGCCACCTCATCGTTGCCTCCTCACCCTCGTCATCTCCTCTACATCCTCCTCAACCGCAACACCCACAACCCACGACACCTTCAACCCGATGAACCCACCGCGACCATCTCCTCCTTCACCTGCACCCTTCACCGCCGGCGACCCCCACTGTGTCGTCGCCTCTGACCTCACATCCATCACCTCCTTCTTCCCTACAACCCATCGCAACCCCAAGCCAAACCCCTCAGAGAACCCATGACCCATCACCTCTCACCCTCCTCGCCGGTGATCCCTCGCCGTCGCTACCACTGCCGACCACCTTGTCGGCCTCCACTCGTCTTCTTCACCTCGTCTGTATCCCCCATCCCTCTCCTCTCTTCTCCTCCACCTCCACCTTCGCTTGCGTTCCCTGCACCCTTCCTAGGCTCTGCCTCACCGCCGGCGATCGTCCCTCGCCGTCACCACCTCTTGTTACCCCATCTCCCTTCTCTCCTATCTACTACTCCAGATCCCAAGCATTCCCCTGCAACCTCTGATCCCCGACAGCCAAGAACCCCACTGCATACTCACTACCTCGCCGGAAAACCCTGTTGCATTCTGGCCGTCGTTGACCAATCGTCATTGTAACCCCTCGCATCTTCTCTGTCTCCAAGCACCACACCATAGAACCACGGTGCTAACCCCAGTCCTCTTCTCTTCTTCTCCTTCCTTCTTCTTCCTTTCTTTTATCCTCTTTACTTCTTGGATTCTTGTTTTCCGATCGTCGCTGGAGCCGTGACCATCACTGCCGTTCCAGACGACCCAGAGGACGTACCTTACCTACGTGATCACCCTCTTGCGTTGCTTGGACCTGTCCCATGTGCCGTGCATGCGTTGCGACTTTTTGCCGACGTCGAACGTGTCGTGCGTATCCGTATTATGATCCATCGAGGTAAGTTTATCTTGCTACATGCTACATTACTTTATATACATCTATTTTAATAAATATAATACTGATATTTCAAATCATGCACCTATGTTTAGTTTTACAGTTTTTCGACGTCCGTCTGCATCCGTACGTGTTATTTTACATCTAGCACATGCAAATCTATCTTGTTACTTATTATACTACAGTATACTGCATCTAATTGAATATAACAGATCATATTGCTTAATTGTACATCATGCATTAAACAGTTTATCGTTTTACTGTTATATCACATCCGTGTGCATCCATATTAGTAATTACATATCTAGTCGCACGTTAAATCATCTTGCTACATTCTAGGTATAGTATTATACATCCATATTAAAGTTTTACAGTTTTCGGATATCCGCTTGCATCCATATCATATAATATATATATGGCTGCATCTACAGATCACCTTAATACATAATACTGATGTCTTAACACCCCATGTTTAATAAAGTGCATCCTAATTAGTATTGGAACTATAAAAGTAACCCAAATTGATAATTGTGCATCCATATCATTAATTTCATATCTATTTGCATACTATGTCGCATTAATTCATTTTTATTGTTATATTAGTACTCCAAACTTGATTTTGTGCGCCCATACTTACTACAGTTTGATTATGAGCACCCGCTTGATACCCGTGCACTACTTGATATGACTTGATACATGTATACTACTTGCCATGACCTGATACACCATTACTTGACCTGACCTGATACTTGTACACTACTTGACATGACCTGATATATTACTACTTGACTTGTTACCTGATCCCGTTTCTAATGCCGACAATCCTGACCTGTTGTCTCGATGGACATATCCTGCTGTCTGTATAAACAAACATGTTCCTGCTTGATTCCTGTGTTGGTATTAGCCTCAGATTTATCAATACCTGACTTGAACACATAACTTGGGGGTATGGGGAAATCAATGATGAAACCTGACTTGTAACTCGACAGTTCGATGCCTTTACCGATCAGTCTTACGGGCTAGGCCAGCCCCGGGATGATGCTGTTGACATCATTCGTCTTTACATGCTACCTTTTTACTGCCTAGCGGCACGTCTCGGATTCAGCCCGAGAGTCTTTGACCGTGGTCCCGGGCACGCACGGGATACTATTGAGTTACATCGATGATTCATCAAATTGATTTCACAGACTTGAGATTGGTTAACCCAGTAGCACAGTTTAGTTTCACCGCTGCGCTTCACACATACTGTTACACTTCACTGTTCTATATCCCTGCTCATTTATTACATTCGTGTACCCTTTTATAATTCATGCATGCATGTCTTGTTACCTCCTGTTCATTTATTATTTTTTGATATTATGACGCACTGACGTCTGGGTTTTGCATGGCCCAGATCCTCTATCCTTGTCGCAGGCTGATCAGGAGTACTTCCGCCGTTAGGCCGAGCAGTGAGGATCCAGTTAGTATCCAGTTTTACTTTCCTGATGTTATTGCTCATTGGATCTATTGCTTCCGCATATTATTTCTTGACTCGTTTATTCTGGCTCATGGACATGTACTAGATAGTTTATTTTATTTTCCTGTTCTTGATATCTTTAGACAGCTATAATGTGACTGTGGAGGGATATTTCCTATTCACAGGTAGCATGGTTGGCTATGTCACGTGCCTATCTTAGCGCACTCTGTGAAGCGGGGCGTGACAATCTCCCAGACCCGATATGCAACATATGAGACGAAGAGACCAAATTGTATGGTAAGTGCTGCTAATAGGCTCTACAGGGAGTTTGAACAAGTTTACTTGTTGATCTTCTATTCGTTTAATACCTGAGTAGCCGTAACGTGCAGCCGGTACCGCTGACATGCCTGTAGGTGTTTGATATGATCATTACCTACTGCCAACGTATTGACGAGTCTTTAGTGCCTCACATAGAGGTTTCCTAGCTCAAGCGAAATGAAATAGTGCATGTATAGTGATATGTGCGGGAGCTCGATTAAATACAGGTATTAAATACTGTATTCTAATCTAGCGTTATTTAATATTAGCCTGGTTATATATGATATAACCGGATTATTAAATCAAGTGTTGATCTAATAATTCAAATAATACATATATACATACATACATACATACATACATACATATATATATATATATATATATATATAATGGTTGATTATACACAATAGTTGTGTATGTAAGAATAATATTGGATTGAAGATAAGAAGATAATGATATCTTATTTGAATTTAAAAGAAGAAAGAATTGGTCATTAGTTGAGAATATGAAAGCAACCATGACTCATTTCCTTTTTCTTGATAATTCATATAAGTTTTATCATTTTGCACTTATCCACAACTCCAAACTCATTTTCATCATCATCTTCATCTTCTTCATCTCTTCACTTGAATCACTATTCATTCAAGAGAAAAGAAAAAGGAAATAAATTTAAGTGAGCTAAACCCTATTTCGTCAACCTAAACTAAACTAGCAAAATAGTTTCGGTTGTTTTCTTCACTAATAGTTTAATTAATGAAGTGTGAGCTTGAGTTAGAGTAGCCACTAGGTGAATCATCTTCGACAAAGAAAATATCGAGAAAGCTTATTCATTTCTTCAAGTGGAGCTCAAGATAGAGTTCAAGAGACTACTGCAAAGAGCTTTATAATTGAAGGACTTGGCTACAAAGGTTGTAGCTCCTTTTCATTTAGTTTAAAGCTCTAGTTTGCTTTCTTTTCTAATCCTAAACCTTTAGTTCGATTCTTGTTTGTAGACTTAGCCCTCTAGAAAATTTTAATTGCATACTTGCTTTTGTTAAAACCCTGGTAGAGGTGATAAGACCTACTTTTAGAGACAAATGACGATCTCATGTCAAAAAACTATGTTGTACTCATGTTACTAGAGAATTGCTATCTGACAATATGTATAATACAATCTAGCATATTCCCGGCGAGTCCGTCCAGTGTAACTCATAACCCAATGATCGCCTGTATACTATCTTTGATAACTAACACCAATGGCTGTGAGATCGGCCATCACCCTTCATCGGGGTTAAGAAACGTATACATTAGTCTACTATGGAATATCGATTCCCAGTCTCGATATTCTCACGACTAAGAACATTTAAGGATTTGCTTATAGACTACCCAGTTCTCACAAGTGTGATCGCTGCAATAACCCCAGTAGTCATGCAAGAATCATATGTGCTCTATCAATATGTAATAGTGATCCGTAATACCACATAATACATATACATGGTGATAAAATCAAACCAGATTGCATACTATCATCTCGAGTAGGACTGTTCTACCCGTATAAGTCCCCACTCAATTATCATAATAGCACGCCCGTGATTACAATAATTGCCTTGAGAGCACTATAGCCAACAATAAATGTGTGAAGGAGCTTAAGCGAGTAAGCCCCCTTACCATGGAAAGAGCGAAGATGAAAGTGATATTCACATACCAACTATTGGCTGCAATTTGAAAATGAGCAAGATCCAAATCCCTAAGAATATGCTGAATAATTGGGGGAATGAGAAATTGAAGATCGAAAAGGACGGATTCATGGTACAAACCGATATACCCTTCAGAGGATTGAGGTAGAGAGCGTAGAGTCGGTTTTGAAGTCGATAGAAGAGGAGGAAGACCTACACCTATTTTCCATCGAAGAAATCGACGGAAAAGACTTAAAACCGTTAACTTTCTCCTGATCCTCAACACTCAAGACACCAGAAGACATAGCTATGAGAAATTGAGTGAAGAAGGGAAGAAGACTTATTGAAGAAGTGCTAGAAGAGAAAGAGGGATCTTCAAAGGTGACGAAATTGACGACAACTTGTGAATTTGGGAAACCCTAAGCAAGAGAAATGTCGATGCTTTCACTCCAAGTTTTCCCTCTCTGTAAGAAGAGGCAGGATTGATTAATGACCGCATGATGAGACAGGGCAGCAGAACTTATGGATGAAAGACACGTGCAATGAGTACGGAGGACCACGATCGTTGTATTCTAACCGTCATGATTAAGTTTTACACCGAGCGCTCGGAACCGACAGCTCAGAGTAGGGGGTACTGATACTGCATGGAATAACCAACGACGGGTCCGGCCCAATTCCACTCGGCCCATAAGGCCGAGCACGGCTCCAAACCCGCCTATGAGGTTCACTAAGAGATCTTTGTATGAAGAAGACAGACTATGTCGGCACAAAACCCTAGATAATTAACCGAATCTTCACTGATTGCATCACCACCGTACATGATGTCTATATAAGCCTCTCCAATATGAAAGCAAAGGTATGTGACAATCTCTCCAGAAATAGAAACCTTACAGTTCTAAGAAAGAGACTGACTTTATCATCGGAGGAGGGATCTCAGTATAACTCCGGTGCCTTTTCCCTTGCAGGATTGAAGACCCAAGATTCACATCCTACAAATCTATTGATAAAACCCAAACTGCCTCTGATCCACGCTGTATTAATTAACATTTGGTAATCCAGCAAAGACTTGTATTGTTTTCCAACACAGAAAGAAAATCTTTGTTAGTTTTAATTAGGCTAAATGGCAGGAAATACCCATAACATTTACCATAATAGTAGGAAATACCCCTATTTTTCTTAAACCAACACTTTCCCCGCACTTTAACTTATTCCCAAAACGCCTTTTATATAAATATTTAATTAAAAAATATTTCTTTTTCTCTCTTTCTTATGCGCCCTCGTTATTTTTTGATATTACCCAAACCTTTCCAAATTCTTCGATTTTTTAAAAATACTCCAAACTTATTAAGTGACCGTTATGTTTATTTTTTCGATTTAATTTATTTTTCAAATACCAACTTTACTTTCATCATCATCTTTTCATCACAACTCGACAAAACCACACATTCATCTTCTTTTTTCCCATCCCCTAGTCTCGTTCATTCTAATTCTTTTCTCTTCTTGTAACACCCTTGTCCGATCATACGTTCCTTTTTCTTTTGGATATATTGGGTTTTGTTTTATTTTTATTATTATAACTTGGAGTTTAATACTTTTAATCAAGATATATACATATAATTATGTTTTTTCAAGTTTGTTAAATATGCATATTATTAGTATTTAAATATTTATTTGTCTAACACTATTTTACAACCATATTTATATTTTAGTATCATAGTTTAAACAAAAAATATTTTATTTGGTATTTCTTTAAACAATACATATACATAAAATTTTACTCCTTTTTAAATTCTATTTATAAGATATTTTGTCTTACGATATTTATTTGGTTAAAATATTTAATTTTGAAAAGTCATGAGAGCCTCTGTTAAATCTTTTAACCATATAAATATTTTTCCTAAACCAACAACTCAATTTTATCTCTCCAATCACCATATATGTTTCACCTAATAACTTTATTCTTTTAAAACAAATACTATTCTCATTCTCCAAACAAATATTTTTTCCAACAAATTTCTTTCTCCCCATATTCTATTCTATCTAAATATATTTTTCTATATCACTAAATATATTTCACCAAACCCCCGCTCTCTTTCTATATATATTCGTTAACAAAATCTCTCTCTCTCCAATCTAATCTAATCTCTCTCAGCAGATTCTCTTTCTCAAATCTGCTCTCTCTTTAATTATTTTTCTACAAACCTATATACATATATAATTGAAGATATTTTGTTATGATTGTTTAGCTGAAAATATATTTTAGTTGTTTGATATCATAAAATCCTATATATATAACTAATTATATTTATTTTCATTAATCCATAACCATATACATATCTACATATATTTTCACTATATACTAATATGTATATATACATATAATTTTCTATTATTCTAACTATATACAAACTAATATGTATATATACAACTTTTCTAATATCTTATAGAAGTATACAACAACCCATTATATCTCTCTTTTATAAAATTAAATCCAAATCTCATATCATCAGAATATTTCTCTCTCCAATTATAATAATCTCTTCAATTTTTAACAACATCTCTCTTCTCTATAAATAACAGCCTAATTATTATCATCTATCCCCTTCTCATATAAATCAACCTTCTCTTTTTCCCATCATAATATTTTCTTCTTCTTCAAAATTAGCCGAGCAATCAAACCTTAGAGTTGTTCTTCGCGTTGTCGTATTTTTCTGTCTCCGAGGCAAGTACTCTTACTCTTTTATTTTTTCAGTCGATACAATATCGGTAATTCTCTAAATAAATTATTAGCTTACAATATCTAAATAAAATTATAATATTCTGCCGCTTTATTAATATATCTTATAATACTTGTACATATGATGAAAACCCCAAGATCTAGAATACCTATTAATCCTTTCATCAAGTGAACAGCTGTAAAAGTGCAAGCGTAATAAAACAACTATTAACATGTAAATGTGGTTTAATATATAAAAAGATTTATAAGTAATTATATGTTTCTGTTGCAATAATATTGGTATACACTAGCATGCAAAATGTCAACACTTATATCCTAATCTAAAACATAAAAATATACCATTATTACTGTTAATCAATAAACGCTTTGGGCTTAATATTTTATATATATAAATTAAACTTTCTACACCATCACTCCTTATAATATCGCTGCACTCTCTATGCCCTACTCATATAAATTATTTTGATACTATAATTTGTATTAATATTTTCTATTATCACGTAATTATAAAACTTATTATTAATACTTACATGATGACTAGTCAATCTGTCATTTATTTTATCTTACTTACTATTATCTCGTAATTATACTATTACCACTATCCGCTTTATGCATCTGTAATTTGTCGTTCCTATTTAACTATATTAACCCTTTAAAACCATATTTCAGTTTATTATTCTTTTCAATAAATAAATCCGGATGTTAAATACAAATACTTCCATATTTATGTTGAGTCTTGTTTACATTTTTGACCTTATCATATCCTATCATCTATATTTAACATTTTATTTGAGACTATCATTGTCGGCATGCTTGAGAAACCTTAACATACTATTCTTGTTTATGGACACTATCATTTTATAACTATTGTACTTGACATGCCATGATTACTCATTGTTCCAGACTACTCATATTAAAACGGGTTCTCTAATTTGAATGCTGAATTACATGACATGACACACTACTATTCACCAGTTTTATTTCTATACAATTACCATACCACAAGTTCCTGTCTTTTCAGCATTCTTAATTAGTGATTGTCTTTACTATGGTAGCTATAAATACGCGGGTGTTGGGGTAGTTTGAGTGTGCGTTCGTACAACAGGATCTCAGGAGTCCCATGCCGGCAGCTCGTACCGGGCTATATCGGTCTCATGTTTACAGCTCGTACCGGGCTATATCGGTTTCATGTTTACAGCTCGTATCGGCCTATATCGGTCTCATGTTCATTCCACAGTTAGGCCCGTGTTTCCTAGCCCCTAGGGCACCACTCTTGGGTTAGGAATACTTCTGCAGAGGTTGACGCACACACTCGAGCTTACGATAGGATAGTTTACCTTTTAGTGACCAGTTAGGTTATGACTTGACCTCTTATATGTTTGTTTCATAGTATCCATGTATTTATTTATATATCTGTTTTGCTTGCGCACACGGGCTTCACTACATTCATATATTCATGTTATCATACCTCACATACACTTTATACGTTGAGTACTTGCTGGGATGTTCTGACATCCTTGAGATTTGCCATCTTAGGTTTAGAGACAGATTTACAAGCCGAGCAGGACCGCAGCGACTATCAGAACTTTGCCGAAGATCAGTAACCCATAGGTCTATTTTCCTTTTCTGCTAGTATTTAGTATGTGCGTCTTTATGGGACATTAGGACTTATGTATCTCTTTTAGATCTTATTTTATTTTCGAATCTATTGTATTGGATCTTTAATTGCATCAATTATCTAGTGGACCCATTTTTAGGATTTCTTGTGGTTTCATTGCAGCATGATTATCGGTATTATTCCTTTCGGTATTGGATTTTATTTTTGACAGGTCAATCTAGACAGCCTTATGTGACAATGGAAGGATCTTTCCTTACCGTAGGTAGCACGGCTGGTTTTCGTCGCTCTCTGTATTCCGTATTTTGGGAAGCGGGGCGTGACACTTCTTCTTTGTTCTCATAAACTCTTTGTTTCTTCTCCTCTTCTTTATTTACTTCCAAATTAAAAAATTCAAATATAAAAGAACCCACTTTTTAGAAAATTCTAACCGAAAAGAAACCTAGAATTATGCATAACATAAAAAACCAAATTAATCAACACTTACAAAAACAGAACACCTAAATCAATCAAATATTATAAGAAAATCTAATTCGATCAAACAATTTTTGTTTTGGGAATTCGAAAGCATCTAATGAATAAGAAGGGATTGCAAGGATATTTATATTTTTTAATCGTTTTTTGTCAAAATCAACCATCACATAATGATGTTGTATTTAAATAAAAACTTAAAGGACTTTAGGAGGTGCAGGCAATGTCGCAGAATAATGAGGTACATCAAAATTTGCATAGAATTTTAGGGGGTGTTTCAAAAAAACCCTTGATATAAATATTTAAAACAAAGTTACAAAGGTATTTTAATCAATTAAAGTTTAGAAAGACAAAGTGCTGGTTTTAGAAAGTGAGGTGTATTTCCTTCTATTGGGTAAATATTAGAGGTATTTTTTACCGTTTAGCCTTTTAATTAATCTATTTATCTTCTCTTTCAACTCCTTTGCAGTTCTAGCAATAATTTTCCGCTATGCATTCCATATCTGCTTATATAAAACCATGTTTTCTATAACAATCCTGAACCTCCAAACAAGTAAAATGGTAAATATGCTATCAAATTTACACCAGCAACAGTCTTTTCCAAAATAAAATAAGAAGAAAACATTTCTACACGACACTTTTCGAAGTTTGGTTTGAACGGGTTTGGATTCTCTTCACTAAAAGGAACAGTGGGGAGTCCTCTCCCTTGCTCACACCATCCATTGTAGTTGTAGAATAGATAAGGAGATACAAAATTCATCTTTTTTAGTCTTTTTATTTATTATAAATGTTTTAGTGAATTCTTTTTACATAAAAGTCTCTCATCAATAACAAATTACACAACATTTTCAATCCAATCCATAATAATCAATTCACCTCCATTTCTTAAACCCAATTTCATTCGCGTGACAAAGCCCCTGTCGTCTCCTCTCTCTCTCTCTCTCTCTCGTCAATTCTCAATTTCTCTTCACCCTTTTCTACAGAACGAGGGAGGAGAGAGCAGCTCATTTTTGTCAATTCTTAAAAATTTCAAATATTTTTTCAAATAAAAAGAAAATCAATGGCGGATGCCGGCGATTCCTCACCTCTGATCGCGCCGGTGCCGGCTGCTGAGCCCAATTCCAGCGAGGTCGATCTCGAAGCGGGTCCCAACGACCAAATTCAGTGCCGGATCTGCCTTGAAACCGATGGTGATTTCCTCTTCCTTAATCTTCCCCCCAAATTCCAGGGTTTTAACTGTCAATTACTGGATTTTGGAAGAAAAGGAATCATCTTTTGTTTCGTAAATTAATTGTGGAGCATGGTTCAGGGGATAAATAGGGTTTAAGAGTTAATAGTGTTTTTAGCTGATTGTTTATTTAAATTAGAAGGGTAAGAGAGAGAATTTATTATTCTGAAGGTTTTGCAGTTTTTATTGCATAGATTTGATTTTTGGAGCAAAAAAATGTCATCTTGCCGCCGTATTTCTTCCTATAAGCTCAAACGGTTAAAAGCTGCAAACTTATCTTCAAAAATAATGGTCTCTCCTCCTACCGCTACCCTGCATAACACAATAAAAAATTTCATTCAGTTGACTTACATTGCTCAATATTCTAGGCACGGTAATCTGCTTTACAATTCATTGCATGTTATGTTATGAAAGGTATGAATTTTTTTTCATACTTACAGAGGAGTGGAGACAGATGTTATTGCAATGGGCATAATAGTTTTATTATTTAGCAATATACATATTTTTTACCCTTAATATTTCAGGAAGGGATTTCATTGCGCCATGCAAATGCAAAGGAACATCCAAGTATGTTCACCGTGAATGCCTCGATCACTGGCGGGCTGTGAGGGTAAATGACCAAATATTTTCATGTCAAAATGTCTATTTGTAGCATTCTTCAATTGAGTTGTGTGCTTAATAATTTTGTAGGATAGAAGGTTGCTAAAAATGTCATTAGTAATTGTTCAATTCTTCTCATCAGTTCTTAATGTCATCAGGGAAGAAAAACTTGAAAGAATATATATATATATATATATATATATATATATATATATATATAGTAATGGGAAATCTTCTAGTTGTCCTTGAATATTGGGGATTGGGATCGACATTATGCATGTGGTTGTTCGCAATATTGTTTCGAATTGCCTGATATTGAATATTAGACACAATGACAGGTGCTTACGTCGCACGCATGTGTTCATGAGAACGTGTGCTTGCACTCATGTGCGCTAGCACGCCGTGTGTGTGTGTGTGTGAGAGAGAGAGAGAGAGAGAGAGAGAGAGAGAGAGAGAGAGAGAGATCACAATATTCTGCTACTAGTGGTATCAAAATTCGGCCTTGATCCACTAGGGGATGTGGATCCAATCTGTCCTTCTGAAATAATTGCTTGTACTTGATATTAGAAAATATTAAATAATTTACTGTTGGGTTATCCTGGAGACATAATTTTAAAAAAGGTTGATTGTAATCCCACATGTAAAGCTTGAAAATAAAAATATATTAAATAATTTATTGTTTGTTTATCTTGGAGACATAACATGCCAACTGAAAAACCAAAAATATTTTTAAAAAAATCCGATTCAATGTAAATATATATTCAAATAATTTGTGAGTAATTTACCTTTAGTGAATAGCAGTACCTATCTCTGTATGATTTCATTAAATTTTATACACCTTTATATGCAATCATTTGGAGGTGTAATGGTTTGATAGTAAACAGTCTAAATTTTGCTCCACAAAGTGGCATCATCGATCTTGTTCGTTAATTTCTAATTCTATACGAGGTCTTGGCGAACTTATCTATTTTTCCATATATGCTGAAAGAAATTTTGGCTTGCTTTGGTGGTATAGTTTTTGTATTGCGTATGTTCAATAAATTATTAAATCATATCTTCACCTTAGACTGTCTCATTGCTTTGCTGTTATATTTCTATTCAAATTGCTTAATAGTTTCAGTATATTAATGTTTCGTTATATCCAATAGAAACTCGTTACACACAAATCTCTCTCTCTCACTCTCTCTCTCTCTCTCACACACACAATGTAACCACAATACTTCCTCATAAATTTTCTTGTACTACATACGCCTCTTGTCTTTATTGTCTTTCACTTGAATGATCCTTCGTTAGTTTTCATCTTTGTTTCTCCTATAAGTTCTGTACTGCTTTTTGCTCTGTTATATTTGTTTAGCTTGATTAGGTTAGTTGAATTATAATGTTTCTGTCTTATATTCTTTAGGAAGGGTTTGCATTTGCTCATTGTACAACATGCAAGGCTCCTTACTACTTGAGGGTTCACGTCCATGCAGACAGGAAATGGAGAACGATGAAGTTTCGCTTTTTTGTGACTCGAGATATATTATTTATCTTTGGGATTGTTCAGCTTGTAAGTTTGTAAGATTGTATATTTTATCTTGATCTTCATTGTAAAGCATACGTTATTTTTCTTTTATCTATTTCTGCGTATTCCTGAGCATGTCTTGTATTGCGCAGGTAATTTCTTTCTTGGCCTATCTGATGTATTTAGTTGATGGCTATCAACAATATGGGCTGCGACTGGCATGGGGCTTTGATAGTGCTGTTAGTTTCTACTATATATGTGGTAAACATATAAATATCTGTTTTTGTATGGTTAATATTTGTTTTTCTTACATGCATCTGTTCATCGCCATGTTTGAGGTGTGTTCTCATGTTATTAAATTGCTGTCCAATGTTATAGTGATATCTTCTTTTATTATGATTTTCCTTAATTTACAATTTATTTCTCTTAAGAGCTTTAAAGCATTGATGCAGTTGCTCTCTTAGTTATGAGCTTAAATTTGATGCTTTTGATGGCAGTAACTTGTCGAGACAGATTCTATCTGGTAGTAACTTGTAGAGACAGATTCTATCTTCTGATAGTTTTGTCTTCTGCTCACTTTTGGATCAATCTCTTGATTCTGAAAGATGGAATTGTTTCTTTCAGTGTTTAGATGTGGCTTTTTGATGCTTTTGCTGTCTGGTATTCAAGTAATTGTCGCATCTTTTATGGAGCTGAAGCATCTACCACGGAATGACAAGATTCCACGCTTACTGTGGCTAGAAAGTTCACTTGAAGGAATGAATGCCATGACAATATTTAGTGGTAACAGTACACAAAATAAAATAATTAAGGCAGATAGTGATTCTTTTTGCAGGATTAAACATTTTTGAGAATATATTGTGCCTGGTATTTAGGGATTACAATAAATATGTGCTAATTGTTTGCATTAGAGACACATTAGTTATTACCCTTATAGTAGGAGCTGCGGAGGAGCATTTTAGAGGAGAAGACAGTAATTTGATACGGAAATAATAAGAATATTCAGTGACCATTAGATGCATGGTAAAATAAGAATATTCAGTGAACATTAGATGCATGATAAATTAAGTTAAGAAATTTCCATAAGAACATTCTAGCTATCCTTGTTATGGATTGAGAAGGACAAAAGCATGAATCTTAAGAAAAGGGAAGTCGTATATGGGTGTAGATAAATTGCTATATTTTGAAGATGGCTATTGCAAAGTACATAATCTGAGGATGAGGAATGTGGATATGCTGACATGCACAGGATCATTAATTTCTGAAATCTGGAAGTTAAGAGACATCCTAATATTAAATAGTAGAAGCTTGACCCTGAGCTCAATGCAAGGATGCTATCTAGGTGTGTTTGAGGTTTGGGGGAGTGGGGACTGGGAGGGAGTCATATGAGGCTATGGTGATGATATTTTATCTAAAAGTCATTTACTTTTAGCACTTGGTTGTTTTTAAAAAAGTTTTCAGGCCTTTGTGGAATTTTTTTATAAATTTTGTTGGGGATTTTCTTACATTTGTATTTGGGGCCTAGATCATTTTCTCTATATGAAGAAAACAAAACCTACTCTGTAATTAATGAATGAATGATGATGAATAACGAGAGTTAATTGGTATATATATATGTGAAATCATTCTTCACATTTTTATGTGTAATGTTCGAAGCATGGGAAAATTGCTTTTCGGCCCCATTTGAAGACAAGAATTATTCTTAAACATACGAAGTTCCAAAATTGTGAAAAAACCCAAAACTATACTTTGACATTATTTTAAACCCAAACCTTGCTTTGTATACGTATTTATGTATGCTTTGCTTATAATATCCTTTTATTATTTTTCAAGATATTAGAACATGAGATTTTTGATTATTTAACTATAGCTTTCAATGATTTCTTTATTATTCTCTCTTTATCATTGCTTGCCCCAATTTCTTTTCTAAACTCAGCTTCTTTCTAAACACATCTTCTTTATTGTTATTTGCCCCAATTTCCAACTTATTTATTGTTCCCTCATTATTATTGATTGCCCTAGTTTTAACTGTCATGGGAGTGGAGATACCGGAAACTAGAGAGGAGATTGTGAGTGGAAGTGGAGATAGGGGAATAGGGGGAATTAGATCAGAAATTAAGGATTTGAAAGAGGAGACGCGGAAATTGGAAACGGAGATGAGTCATCGGAGGAATTAGATTGGAGATGCGATTTGAAAACGAAGATGGAGATTTTGGGAGAGGAGTTAGGAAGAAAAAATGGGGAATTGAGAGAAGCATCGAGGAAGGAGCGAACCATATTGGTTGCGAGAGGAAATCATACGAATATTTTTTTGAGAGAATAATCATATGCGTATTTTAATTAAAAAGAATAAGGGTAAATTAGAAATTTTTGCAAATATATTCCAAGTATAATACAAACAAACTATTTTGGGCTTGAAACATTCGTATTTTATAAGTATTGGGTTCTTTCACAATTTGAAAAACATGTGGGTTTAAAAATAAGTCATCTTTCCAGACTGGGCTTGGAAACACTTTTCCCTAGAAACATATTTATATTTTTAATACCAGATTTACATTAATACTTGAGGAATCTAAATACTATGGATTTTCTAGTGAAGAATGTTGGTGGTGGAATGAGTAGGTCTAATTGGATACCTACATCTAAGAATAAAGCAACAAATATTCTAGATGAGAAAAAACAACACCTTGGTACATAAAGAAGCACGCGTATGTATTTATCTAAGAAGTAATGTTATGAGCCATAGCCTGAATCATTGAAAGTGAATAATTAAACTGAGATTAAGGAGAAAATTGTCAGTGTCTGAATACCAATTTGGCTTTTTTTGCCACCATCAGTAAGGTGCAACATGGAAACTGTCTATTTATTAAAATGATTGATAGGATATAAAGAGGAGGGAGGTTTACATATGGTTTTATTGATTTAGAAAAGTCTGAAAGATTTATAGGGATATACTGAGTTGGGAAAATAGTTCCTATAGGCGGATTGGTGTAATTAAAGAAGTGTATGATTGGACAGTTACTGGAGTTGAAGGATTATAACATAGAGTTATTTCATATAACCTCTGAATGATACCAAAGGCCAACATGAACTCCACTTTGCATTAGTTACATTTATGTGAAGTCTTAATTCATGAGAGGCTGGTCAAAATGATTAGATACGATCATATATATGTGTGCCTTTATCCTATAAGTTGTATAACCTATAGAAAGGCTGAAACAGTTAAGTTATGGGTGATTGAATGATTGTGAGGTGAATATTCTTTGTTTACTGTGGAATTGGATGATAGGTAGGGAGAAGTCTGTGTGTTAAAAAGAATTCTTCTGATTGCTTCCTTTGATCTATATCTCTTCTTTTCCCACCTTCCAATGTTCCTATCATTGTTATAAAATAAAAAGAACAGAGACAAGATTTGGACATAATAGTAACCTAGAATCCGAAAAACATAATTCTCTTCTCCTTCCAACATCCCCATTGTTCCCAATTTTCTGGTTTAGGATTCTGCAACAGTATAAGATTACTTAACTATGGAGGAAGGCAACACTATAGTTCATAGGGCCAAGGCAGACAACTATGCAGTCACTGGTTATGTAGCACGGATACGGATACAGGATACGATACGGATTCGCGGATTCACAATTTTCCAAAAACCTAGGAAATGGGATACGTTTTTATATCGATTTTAAATTAACTAAATATGAATATATATTAAGGTATACATACCAATATATAATAATATACATAAATAATGACATTATGTTAAATATTCAATGCACTTTCAAACTTTTGAGTGCCATAATTTTCGAGAGAAAGAGAAGATGCATCGATTCGAGAGAGGTTAGTGAGACATTTACAAGTCCAAGATAATCGAAAGAATCCAAGAGTTTCCGAGAGGTTCGGCTCCGATACGCAATCGGGGATGATTCGGGAGGCATATACAAGTATCCGTGCTTCATAGGTCATTGGAGTAGGTTTAACTTGATAGTCACCTTGGATCTAGATTGGCACTATGATTGAATTACAATCGTATGATTCATATCTCACATGTCACATGTTTTGGCAATTATGTCACTGTTTCCAAATTGCCCACAATTTTTTGTTAAAGCATACTCCAATCCCTCATTAATGGGGTATCCCGGGAAATATGCATTGTGGAGACAATTTTTTTTTTGAGATAATAGGTAGGATAAATTAGCCACCCCTCATTAATGGGGTATCCCGGGCTCGAACCCGGGTGTCTCCCATAAGCTACTCCAAGCCCCACCGGGCTACTCCAAGCCGCTGTGGAGACACAAAATTTGTCTCTAATATTACGTTTGCACAGCACTATATTATGGTGTGATGTGATCAGCAGCGAATTTTACAAATGAAAGTTTGTTTTCATTCAGTGCCTAAACAAACAATAGATGGACTTGAAAACTGCGTTCGATATGCTTCTTGAATATATAACATCTATAAACTTTTGGATCAAAAGTATCGATCGTATGCATTCTTTATACAAAAAAATTCTTCCTAGGTTCAGATTTCCAAGCTTTTATTATAACTATTTTGGGGATTAAATGTTTGTAAAAAGAATGCATGTACTTATATTATATCACTTACAAGTAAACATTTGATCGGTTTCATGATTTTTTGCTTGCAATTATTTCTGCCAACTGTAGGGGCACTTCTGTTCTTTTCCTTGCTCGGATTAGCGGGATGCTTCATTACTTGTTATGATCGACAAGTTCGCAATGATTTGGCTCAGCCATGTAGAGAATTATGTCTTTGTTGCTGTCAACCAGGGTAATTATGTACCTTCAATGGAATGAAAATTTTGGGCAAGTGACGAGCTCATGAATACTTTTCAGTGTAGTAACATCTATCCTCTAATTTCAGGATGTGTGCAGATTGTCATCTTCCTGGCACACTGTGTATGTGGACTGACTGCACCGCATGCTTTGAAAGCTGTGCAAGCACAGCAGGGGAATGTGGCTGCTTAGGCGGAGCTGGCGAGGCCGGGCTTCCCTTACTATTTATAATGGGATTAATTGTTCTTGGTCTCTTTACCATAATTGGAATATTCTACAGCGTACTTGTGGCCACAATGGTCGGGCAGCGGATATGGCAGCGGCACTATCACATACTCGCAAAGCGAATGCTTACAAAAGTGAGTCACTTTCTCTTGTTTATGTTCATTTCGTATATCTGAACCTTTATAACTCACTTGTGTTAATTTATAGACTGTTCAATTAAGTAGGTGTGCCCATTTGGCATCAGCTCGAAAACCGTGGTTAGAAATCAACATGAACGTGCCCTATAATTTTTCCCCTTGTATCTTTTTGAGCTTGAAAATGACCCATCTTGATCACCTTTTTGGTCCTGTGAAATATATTGAATTGTTAAGAAGCTTTTCCCTAGAGGAAAGTTTGTATATTAGATTGAGTATCTTCTACATGAAGTTGGATAGAAGAGGCTCTATGTTGATGTTATGTCTGAAGTACATATAGTGCATTGTTCTAAATCATATCCGCTTTGTCAAATCGGTGAGAGAATACGAGAATGAGAACCTGATGTCTGATTGCAGGACCACATACATTTTGTCTAGGACGAAGAAGAGATATCCTATATTCATTTGCCTGTCCTATTTCACAAACATCGAGCTGCTGTCTTCACTAATGATCACCCACCTGCAATGTTATTGAACTTCAAATGCAACCCACTGTAAGGTTTAGAAACTAAACAAATTCATTTTTAACATATAGGGTAAAATTCATTAAAAAGAACATAGAATTTGTTAGTTTATCACAGAAGCACCATTGAACTTCAAAATATACGTATACCACCATTAACGAGGTGTTTAATGCAATCTTTGAATGGTGTTTTATGAGAACTTATGAGGTTGGTTAATGCTGTTTTAAAGTTGAGCGGTGTTTTATGAAATTTCCTCTAATATATTATATGAAAGCTCCCACGTATTTTTATTTAAAATTTATTGATGAAAAAGAGATTGCAGAATTTCGAACTGATTACTTGTTAGTTAAAACATCTAATTGCTAATCATTAGTACTCATTCATGTTTGCCTCTAACCTAGTATTATATACTCCTCAATATATGGGAGTTTTGTCAATAGTTTTTGCTTACTGCATTAACTGACTTGTTGCGAGTTGTGATCAGGAGTATGTCGTGGAGGATGTCGATGGTGAGATGACGGTTACAGATTGGTGCCCACCACCTCTCCCACCTGAGCACATCAATCAGCTAAAATCACTTGGCCTTTTATAGTCAAAATTCTCAACAATATTGCTTGTGTTTCATTTTTATCACCGAGCCGACTTCTTGGAAGAAAAATTAGTACTCTTATGGTGTAGGAAGGTGGACACAATTGTTCTTTTAGCTATCCAATCTGTTTGTAAATGAATATATTGTACACGGGCTCCCCTACTATGATACATACTGGTTGATTATGTTATTAGTTGGGCATAATATTTGAGGTATTATAGAGGTTATAAGATAAGCGGTTATCTAAACAATTTGCCAATAGTTATGTTATAGAATAATCCAAAGGAATGGGGTTGGATGCTTTTCTTGTATTTATAAAAAATGCAGTAGGATTGTTAATTGGAATCGGATTCATGCCTTGTTTTTTAACATATTTCTTATGTTTACCTGCCCCAAGATGATGCACGGTGATCTAGTGTCATGATTTGTTGGGTTGGAAATTTGGCTCTAGTTAAACAGTTGGCTGTAAAATTTATCGACTGTTCTGTATAGCCTTCAATGCCATAGAAATAAATCCCAGGTTTTACTGTGTGTGGATTTTAGAGCACAGACTTTAACCTGCAAACATCATCAGCAGTGAACAAGTGTGAAAACAGGAGTGCATTTGACAATAGATCCAATAAAATTGACCTCGGTAAAGTACATTAGGGACGTTGAATTACATACATTTGTTTGGAACATCATCTGCAACTGTGATGAAACTACCTAGGGGAAAATCAATTTTTGGGGGAACAAGTGTGAAAACAGGAGTGCATTTGACAATAGATCCAATAAAATTGACCTCGGTAAACTAAGTTAGTAGGTGTTCTGATGTCTCAGATAACGGGCAGGGACGTTGAATTTCATGCATTTGTTTGGAACATCATCTGTAACTGTGATGAAACTACCTAGGGGAAAATTAATTTTGGGGGGATAAAAGATTTGGATCAAAGCAAGGGAAGCTATTGCCATTCATCAAAGTGATAATTCATGACTAACAAGGCAAGGAGGGAGATAAACTCAAATTCAGGGAAATGGGAAATTAAAACAAACTCCAGATTTCAATGAACCATGAAGCAACACCCAACTTTCCTAACGCACAATCAGTAAATTTTGATTACTGTATATAAAGACTGAAGAAATATTGATGCAGGATATAATCTCCAAGTTATTTATAATTTGACTAAAATTGTTGTACAGATCAATATAACTTTCTATACCCCCCTCTGCTCTCTTCCGATGTGCGAAATAAACAGTTATGTACATCTAAGAGGAAAAAAAAATTTAAAAATCCAGCTCTCTAGCGAAAGATTTTAGAAAAAAATATATGAAAGCTACTTATTTGTAGCATCAATAAACATGGCCCTCGTCCAGTGTTCCACATTCTCAACTTGTGATGGTGGAGGTGGAAGAGTTGGGTGCTCTACCAAATCCCATCCATCTACTAGGCTCTCTGATTTTCTATAATCCGCAGCGGCGGTCATATCTGCCGAGTAAAGAAAGCTATCCACCGAGTACGACATGTTGTCACGTGCACTCGGCTGAAGAGAAAAAAAATTATTCATGAGTAAACAATAAAAGAAATGGATAGAAAACACAGTTGGGGGTATATGTTATGATCTTGTTATATTACCATTATAACTGTGTGAGTGCTCTCTTCCAGGCTACTAGATAATGCTATTGAATTTGCATTCCACACTGATTTGTTATGCCTCTGAACTTGGCTATCATTACTGCGAGAAAAAAAGAGGGTCCTTGTAATTCGGAAAATGCCAACAACAACGAAAAGAAAGAATCTGATTATAGTCTTTATGTGAAGTTAAACTTGAAACATTTATTGATGACAAGGTTAAATATCTTACGGGTGAACTTGTTTCCGCCTTGTAATTGAAAATCAAGTATATAAATGATATTTAGTAACAAGTACAGCCCTTCAGCAATGTAGGATCATGAGTATGGTGGACAAGGCAATTCATTTAATGAATTTCAAGTCATTGATCGCAGTTGATCAGCTAACCAGAATCTTGATAATCAAGAACATCGAGCAAGAACAATTTATAAATGGTAGAGACAGTTGAGATGACTGGGAATCTTGATCATCAAAGAGTCACTAAATCTGAGAAAAATTCTAATAAAGAACAAAACCAATATATTTTTGTGACACAGGAAGAAAAGATGCATTTGTGAATAAACTTGGTTCCTTTTCACCTGATTTGCCTCAGGACACAACCTGTCAGCTTAAATGAACTTGACGGAAATTATTTATGAATGCACATAAAATTTCCAGGTTCCTATAAATAAATATGGATATGATACTTTTCAGATCTTTAAAGGCAATGGGATGATGTCTCAGTAGGAAAAAACTATATGGATATGGAGTAACATCCCGTATCTAGGTCAGCCACAAACACATGGTATATTATACGAATAACTTTTCTGCAACAACATGCTTATTATATACAGTTCATAATTGATATTATTCAATCTATCTGTAATAAACAAATTCAACTGCTATGTGCACTTTCACGCTTGCCATCCTGCCGTTCGAAGAGCAACAGGAACCAGAGATTTATTGCTCAGTTTACTTCCAAACGATGAGAATGGTTCTTGTAGCCGGCGCCGCAAGTTTGGGGCGAAGGCACTAAGGTTGTTGTTTACTTCCACAAGGAACACATGAGCACTAATCATTAACCAGCAATTGTACTAATTTGCATAACCTACAGTGTAAACTAGCAACGCTGCTCTACTACATACCTCGGGCTTGCTGAATTGAAAGAAAGCGCATGTTTAATTTCTCTTGAAGAAGAAAGCAAGGCCAGCAATCTTGCAAATGCTTCAAAGGTAGAAGTTTCTGAAGGTACATCCAAGCCTAGAGAATTATAACAGTATGCTGTGATGCATGCCACACTTTTCTTGAGTAGTGATATTCCTTTCTGCAGATCCTGGTGGGTCCCAGAAGATTGGGGAGAAGCAGAGGAATAATTAAAGCTACTGCTTCCAGCATCAAGGTAGGGTTTTCTTTCCGATTCCACCGAAGCGACACCAAAATCACTAGAGCTTTTATCAGACCATGAAGTATCCCCATGGGAGCAGAAATTCTGACGTGGTATAAAGAGCGGGTATTCTTTACTGTAAAAAGGCATAAAGAGAGTAACGTAAAAACAAACCAAGAAATATTATTCATGAGGGAAAAAATTCACATTTTAATTGAGCACCTTTGTGAAGAAGGCCGTGCATCCCAATATGAATTCCGCTGCCATATGCGGGAACAAGAACCCTGAAGCAATAGTTCACAGTTAAGATTTAAACAGTCTGTAGATAATTATTGATAAATTTCTATAATATATTGATGGTGAGTGGAATTATAATGCAGCATAAATGTTGCTCAAAGGGCTCATTTCCCTATAAAGCACAAACTGTTGTGGTTGGATTAGGTACAAAGGGAATGAAAATAACACAGATATGGATAATTCACCCTCAAACTGACATCCAGACTTATGAGGGAAAGGATTAGTAAGTATAAGACGGAATTTCAATATTCAACCTTTTTGTATTTTTTTCCTACAACTGTACAGTAAGTGCTTACTCGGAAAACCTGATTGCCAAACCTATTCAAAAATAAATTACACCAATGCTTGAATCCTTGAGGTTATTATTTCAGAAACATGATTCATGGCTTACCGCAAAACCAGAATTATGCAGTGCTGGAGCTGCCAATCTTGGAATCACAAAATCTAATAGTTGGATCATATAGCTGATATGAAGACATAAACAAGGATCAGTCATTATAGATTGAAACCAGCAAGACAAACATCAAAAGATGCTGAATTAAAAAATGAAAAGACTTCCACATAAGGAGTGGAAAAGCATATAAAACTGAAAAACGCGAAATGGCATGGAGAAAGATTTAGCATCGACTCTTAAGAATGAAACTGTACTTCAAATCAAGGATCCTTGTTGGTTTTTTGTGGTTTAAAAATTTACCCTAGAGTTGGTATGCTATTAGAAATGATCAACACCCTATCCCATGTTTCTGGATTGATTTAGTAAACGTTGATTTCCCATCATTTTTCTTTTTAACATTTAGTTGGGATAAAGGGGCAGCTCAAAATCCAACCTATGATGTTGACTGGCTATAAATTGTGGTTATGGACAATTTTATTACGTAAAGTGGCCTGATTTTATTACATAAATAGGTAAATCTATTGACTGTTGCCACGAGTAGTTACTGAATATGTTTCTGACTGTTTATTAGCCTTAATAAAAATTTAGTTGTAATATTAGCTTCAATCTCTTGGTCAACCTAGATAAGGGCCAAGTTAATTAACTAGATAATACGCGATAAAATGAACAACGGCTTCCTGTTTTATTTGACCAAGCAAGAGAGTCACAAGATGCAAACCAAAACATGCATAGCAGAAATTCAATCACTACCAAACAATTGGAACATGTGTGCATTTCCAACTATTAAGTAACCAAATGGATCCTACCTCGCATCTGGTCCTCCTTACACTTCATGCTAGGCGGGGTCCCTAAATTGCACAGGATCTTGATGACCGACACTAAAAGTTTAACATAACAATAAAATGTTCCAAAAAGAACTTCATAATCTATTTAAAATTTAAAATGAAAAAAAGACTATAAACATATGAAATTCTTTTAAATCACATTTTATCCAGATTTTTTCAACGAAAATGCATATTGAAGCACACATTGTCGGTACTAGACCTACAACTTGATAGCTTATGGATATTCATTAGCCATTCTCGTCTTGTTTTGATGATAACTTAAACATGAATAGTCGTTTAGTGTCACATGCTTATCTTGTTTATTTTATCGACACTAAACTTGTATACACTTATTTATTAGCTTGCATATCTTATATCTTGTGTATGCCGAATAATATATCGATATCTCATGATTCACATTTGATATATTTGTTGATATTGATGTATTATTCCTTTTTTATTGTTTGATGTTCAAAACATGAATACGTGTATACACACACACATGTGCTCGTTATCTTGGTTTTCATTTGAACATGTATATATATCTTTTATCAATATCTCATACTTGTGATTTACATGTCGATATTGATATTCATATTCATAGTTTCGATATCAAACAATGGATATTTATACACCTGCGTTTATTCATAACTTGTTTATTTCATAACACTGTATATGATAAGCTTGGTCTTTGAGATTGTATTTCAGGATAATCGGATATCTTGAGACGAAGCTCTATAATGGAGGACGGATGAAATCGAGCTTAAACGGCTAATCTAATAGAGATTGGAGGGTAGGGACAAGAGCTTCCCAAATTGCTTATTTAAGCTTCGTAAAGCCACGTAGACAAAGTATAAGGGTTCAAGGGTTCATGCTATGTATGGCTAAGAAATTAGAAGTCAAGTCCGAAAGTGAAGTGTCAAAGTCGAAGTCCAAGATAGTACAAGATTTGAAGATCAAATATAGACTTCGAGTCGATTCAGGATGTTAGTGAGTGGCGGCGAAGATCAAGAGAAATCCAATTGAAGATCAAGTGATTCGTCGAAGTTTCAAGAGCTCATAAGGATTCAAGATTCGAAGATTTACAAAACCGACATAGGAATCCTTGTGAGTACTTTATAGATTATAGTTATATCATTTAGAGCTCTTGAACACTCGCACAATAGCATGCATGAAACTGTTGGTTTAAACTTTGAAAAGATTTTCATTCAAAACGCTTTCTTATTTTGAAAAGCAAAGTATTCTGAGTTTTTCTTATTTAGACGTTTGTCCATTATTGGTTCAGACGTCCGTTTACTTTTGAAAACCAAATATCGGTTTCAAATATCAACTTTTGTCTTCAGAACAAACGTCTGAAGCTTTTTAGAACAAACGTCTGCATGCTTGACAAAAATCTGTACCAAAGTCTCGAATTGAAAATCTTTTCTTCTTCAGATGCTTGTCCCATGCTTCTTCTTCTCTGTTCTCCGTGCTTTTTATTGGCTTGACTTATTTTAAGGAACAAACGTCTGAAACTATAGGAAACAAACTTCTGCAGTTCAAAGTCTTTGAAAACTATTTCTTCTTCAGACGTTTATCCCATGCTACTTCATACGTCTGTTTGTTCTTTGTGTTTTTATTGGCCATCTTTAAAAAATATCGACGAAAACCTATAGACGACAAACGTCTGCAGTTGTTTTGATTTGAAAAACTAACCGTTTATAGCCGTTGAGGTATTTTCAATTTCCCTTCAGACGTCTGTCCTATTTACCTTCAGACGTCTGTCGTGTTTTAAAACTGACGTCCCCACTTGTTTAGAGTTGTTTTTTTGGGCTATAAATAGACTTTTACTTTGGTTTTTTAGCTTCAATCACTCATGGACTCACTTACTTATTTTTGAGTGATATTAAAAAGAAAAATCTCATCTCTTGTGAGAATTAAAAAGAGTTTTTTTATTTGATCATCCAAATCATTCACATTCAAGAGCTCTATTTGCATATCTATACTTCTTAGAGTATTGATTGAGCTTAAGAGAAACTCCTTTGTGAGTAATTGTGCTTCATTGTAACCCTCTTCTTTTCTTTGTGTAAGAACTCTTAAGTGCAAGGGTGAGAAGTTTTCATTTTCTTTGTATGAGGATTTTTGAGTGCAAGGGTGTCTTTGTAAGATAGGAGAGCTTATAAAGTGGAGAGTTGCTTGTGTGTCGAGCAACGTGTTGTCTCGGTGAACATGAAAGAGTATTAGTTGAGCTTGAAAGAAACTCCTTTGTGAGTAATTGTATTTCATTATAACCCTCTTCTTTTCTTTGTATGAGAACTCTTGAGTGCAAGAGTGTCTTTATAAAAGGAGAGAAGTTTTCCTTTTCTTTGTGTGAGAATCCTTGAGTGCAAGGGTGTCTTTTTAAGAGAGGAGAGCTTGTAAATTGAAGAATTGCTCGTGTGTCGAGCAACGTGTTATCTCGGTGGAAATGTGGGTGTAAGAAGTTGCAAGTACGCAACGTGTTGTCTCGGTGGAGACGTGTTTAGTGGAACGGGCTCGTGCGTTTAAAAAACTGGACTAGGGGATCTCCCGAACAACTATAAATCTCTCATGCTTGAGTCTGCAATTTCTTATCTCTTTTGCTTATTAGTTTAGAAATTGCATATAGATCTCTATATGTGAATTGCTTGATATTGTTGCTTACTTTTGGTTTATGTTGTACAATTGTAGTTAGCTTAACCTCTATCTCTATTGGATTATCCTTTACTTAGCTATTTAATTGTGGTTTGTATTTGCGACTATAGGTTAGAATTTTTAATTTGGGCATACCGGTAGTATATTCCTATTCAATCCCCCGTTAAGAATACTTTCAGTTGGTATCAAAGTTTAATGCTCTTATTTGTTAGACTTTACAACCTAGAGTGATTTCATGTCATCTTTTTTATAAAACTATTCTTCCTTCGATAGTTATTCTATTCTTTATCCTCCACGTTTCGATGGAAGTACATTTTTTATTTGGAAAATAAAGATGCAATGTTTTCTTAAATGTCGGGGGGGAATTTTGGAAAATTGTTGAGAACCACTATTCTATTCTCTCTATTGCTAAATCTAAATGTAGTCGTGAAAAAGATTTATTTTCTTTAAACATCAAAACTACACAATGTTTTCAATTTGCTTTAGATGTTGATATTTTTAACAAATTTTTTTATTGCAAGACGGCTCATGGTAATTGGTGCTCATTGACGCAAACCTATGGAGAGCACGTAACTTTTAAAGAAGTGGAGAAGAACAAGATGGAGACTTGCTTATCGACTTTGGATGATTCTCAACAAACGTCAAATCAAGAGAGAACATCCAACTCTAAGAAATCGATCCAACACTCTTTAGATCATACCATTGTAAGTAATTCTTCTTGTGATTTCCACAAACTTACGCATGATCAATTTCTTGATGCATATCATGATCTTAATGAAAATTATAATGTTATTGCATCTAGAAATAAATTTCTCGAAAAGTGTACTTATGATTTTGCTATTGAGCGTGAAGAATTGATGAGTTGTTGCGATTCTTTTAAAGTTTTAAATAAAAATTTGATTGCCAAATATAATGCATTGTCTTGTGCTCATGATTCTCAAGTGGCTTTACGTGATAAATTAGTTTTTGAGAAAAATGAGTTGCTTTCAGAGCTTGATTTACAATGTGCTACTATTGATACTTTGAAATATAAAAATGATAATTTGGCTTTGTCTTGAGAAAAGAAAACCATAATTTGATTTCACGTTTTACAAGTAAAATTGATGTTTTGAAATCTTCTATTATTTCTTAAGATTCTCTTGTTTTCAAAAATACTTCTCTCAAGCAAGAAAATGAGAAGTTGGTTTTATCGCGCGATATTTTGAGAAAGGAAAATGACGGTCTGAATTCAAGTTTTCAAAGTGAGCTTAATATTTTGAAATCGTCTATTTTATCTCAAGAATCGCTTATTTTGGAAAATGTCTCTCAAGGAGAATAATGAGATTTTGAGTTTTCTTGCTAAGTTTTCAAGTGTTCTCTTTACCTAGCAAGGAGGAAGTTCTAAATCGAAAAGGTGTTAGTTTTAAGAATTCGAAATTTCAAAAACTCTATTCGTCTAGATTTGCTAAACATACTTCGAATTTTGCTAAATCTCATGTTCGCTCACATGCTTATTTATATAGATTTAGTTCGAGACAGACGTTTAAGAAGCATGTGCATCATTCACTTGCTTTATCTCATACTTGTTTTGACACTTCTAGGAGCACCATGCATGCACACAATCATACTTGCAATTTTTGTGGTGCATAAGGACACTTAGCATATACATGTAGTTTAAAGAAGAATATTTCTATACATGCCAATTTGATTTGGGTTCCCAAAGCTAACCCAATTGGATCCAAGAAAACTTGGATACCGAAATCCCCCTCCGTACCTTATTTTGTAGGTATGGACCAAGTGATGACCTTGAGGGATTCAGGAGCGTGATGAGCAAGAGCAACTCAATAGGAATATTTGCTTCGCTCATCGCTTTATGTGGGATATCGTATTTCTTTGCTATATTTGTTTAGAATATTTTTTATTCATTTGTGCTTATTGATTGATATTCTAAATGCGTATGTTTTGCTTATATACCCCAAGTGTTGCACATATGCTTATCTTGTATATCCTTTTGTGCTTATTCATGTATGAGATGCTATCCATAGGATAGTATTTACATTGGTATCATTCTTATGCCCATATTTGAACTCTTGTGCTCATTTGGTTTTAAACTTGTGATCTTTCAAATTTGAGCACAATTTGGTATGAAAACTAATTTATATTTACATATCCTATGCTTTTCATGTCATATCTTCTCACTTGCTTAAATTGTGTTTTTAACCTTTTATGTGTGTTTTTGTATCCATGTAGTTTTTAAATGGTTTAAATCTTTTTCTTATGGATACATTTGACACTTGTGTTTAAATTTGAACCAATTTTCAATTAGGATCCTTTTTTGTGTCTTGTTTATGTGTGTTTGCTTAAACTTGCCTATTTGTTGCACACACACTTCTTGCATAAATAGAATTATTCATTGGTATTGCATTTTTAGCTCATTTTTTTCCAAATGGCTTCTGCAACCATTTTAGGGGACCCACTTGTGGATTCCGTTAATTATAACGAATCATACGGGTATAGCGAAGAAAATTAGAGGCTCTTCACCAAGGAGTCGATTCTTAAGATGAGAGAGTTACACATGCTTGCACTCACATACGTTATTTTTATCATTTTCAATTGGTTTCATATTGTTTTCAATTGGTATCTATTTTTATGTGAGTAAGATACGCATTTGTACCTTTTATTGGTATCTTGTTTACATGTGCATATTTTGATCAATTCATAAGTTAGATCATTAAATTCTATCACGTGTACTCCATTATATATTATGTTTGAGCTCTAATGGTTTGGTATTTAAATGATTGTAAGATAGGACTCATGAATCGATCCGTTGGGCTTGTTTCTCGTGCTTGAGAGATTCAAGCGTTTGAGAAGGTAAATCTTAAGCTTATGAGGTTATATTTTGTATTTACTTTCCATATCTCGTGTTGTGCACACTTTTTAAAAGATTATATCTTTAAATACACGCACTTCGTACATGAGCAATACGATATATCTTATGTTTCATTTTTATGAATCGTATTCTATTCATGTATTCTAACTCATACCTTTCAAAACCTGTTTTTACTTTTATGAGTTAGCCCATGTTTTTTTAACTTTTCTTTGTATATTGTTTCATTACATGCTTTTGGATATGGATTAAGTTTCGTTTTCAAAATTCTTATTTTACTTGTATCCATTCTCTATTTCGTGTGCGCTAGCTTTCACTTGAATATCCTTTCTTGTTGCACACACCTTGCATGAGTACACTTATTATTTTACACATCATTGATTGCTGGTGCTTGCCTCCACATGCTATTAGATCTTTGCTTATTCTCTTCATATGGACTGTTGCATGTATACTTGTTTTATTTTGCATACTTCTTATATACAGGCATTTGGATATAAGTCGGGCTCATTTTCAAAATTTGCATTTTACTTGTGCTCGTATCCATCTCCTAGTGTTCTCATATACATACATTTAAGGAAAGTGATTTAAAAATTTGATTCGCTTTAGGTGCACGCATATGTTAGGGGGAGTAGTTTAAACATTCTAAATTTCTTAAATACCCTTTTTGATTATGTGAAAAGAAGAATAATAGGATTGTTTGTATATCAATATCGGAGATTTGGATTTCTTTGATATATATATACTATTCTCTATTCATGTTTTTCCATCATAAAAAATAGAAATATTGATAGCTTACGAATTTTCATTATCCATTCTCTTCTTGTTTTGATGAAAACTTAAACATGAATAGTCGTTTAGTGTCACATGTTTATCTTGTTTACTTTATCGACACTATACTTGCATACACTTGTTTATTAACTTGCATATCTTATATCTTGTGTATGCCGAATAATATATCGATATCTCATGATTTGCATTTGATATATTTGTTGATATTGATGTATTATTCCTTTTTCATTGTTGTTCAAAACAGGAATACACACACACACACATATATATACATGTGCTTGTTATCTTGGTTTTCATTTATATATATATATCGTTTATCAATATCCCATGCTTTGCTTGTGATTTACATATCGATATCGATATTGATATTCATAGTTTCGATATAATGTTCATATACTTGTGCTTAGTCATAACTTGTTTATTTCATAACATTGTATATGATGAGCTTGGTCTTTGATATTGCATTTCAAGATAATCGGATATCTCGAGACGAAGCTCTATAATGGAGGCCAGAGGAAATCGAGCTTAGACATCAAATCTAATGGAGGTTGGAAGATACGGACAAGAATTTCCCAAATTGCTTATTCAAACTTCGTGAAGCCAAGCAGCCAAAGTACAAGGGTTCATGCTACGTATGGCTAAGAAATTAGAAACCAAGTCCGAAAGTGAAGCGCCAAAATCGAAGTCCAAGATAGTTCAAGATTTGAAGATCAAATATAGACTTCGAGTCGCCCAAGAGATAAGTGAAACAAGATTCAAGATGTTAGTGGCGGCGAAGATCAAGGAAAATCCAATTGATGTTTTGCCATAAATATACTATTTCTTATTCATATTTTGCCATCATCAAAAAAGGGATATTAATAGCTTATGGATTTTCATTATCCATTCTCGTTTTGTTTTGATGATAGCTTAAACATGAATAATCGTTTAGTGTCGCATGCTTATCTTATTTACTTTATCGATGCTAAAATTGCATACACTTGTTTGCATATCTATTCTTCTTAGAGTATTGATTGAGATTAAGAGAAACTCATTTGTGAGTAATTGTGCTTCATTGTAACCCTCTTCTTTTCTTTATTTGAGAACTCTTGAGTGCAAGAGTGCCTTTGTAAGAGAGATGAGTGAGAAGTTTTCATTTTCTCTATATGAGGATCCTTGAGTGCAAGGGTGCCTTTGTAAGATAAGAGAGTTTGTAAAGTGAAGAGTTGCTCGTCCGTCGAGCTACGTGTTGTCCGTGTGTCACATTGTCACGGTAAAGATGTAGGTGTAAGAAGTTACGGGTGAGCAACGTGTTGTCTCGGTGGAGATATGTTTAGTGGAACGGACTCGTGCGCTTAAAGAAAGTGGACTAGGAGATCTCCCGAACCACTATAAATCTCCCGTGTTTGAGTTTGCAATTTCTTATCTCTCTTGCTTTTTAGTTTAGAAATTGCATGCTAGATATCTATATGCTCAATACTTGATATTGTTGCTTGCTTGTGGTTTATGGTGCACAATTGTAGTTAGCTTAGCCTCCATCTCTATTGGATTATCGTTTGCTTAGCTATTCAATTTTGGTTTGTATTTGCAAGTATAGTTTAGATTTTTTAATTTGGACATATCAGTAGTATATTCCTATTCACCTCCCCCTGTAGGAATGCTTTCACAGCTATACGATACTACTTCATGAGCACATTCAATCACCGTACTTTTGAGTCGTCAAATCTTTGATTTGAATTTCTCCATTTCTTCTATTAGATTACCTACTGTTTTTATTTCATAAATCTTCAGATAATCAAAACCGAGCTACATGTGCTTAAGCGGAGTAACATGGTCAATCTCTAAGGGCAATGTGAATGTCCAATTCAGTCCATCCCTTTATTTCTTAAATCCAAATAACTGTCAAGTAATTCTTCGAAAATCTAACAAATTTCTTTAGCCCAAGAATCAGTGTACAATTCTACCACATTTTTTCCCAGCCAGTCCTGAAAAAAAATACTGAGCACTACCAATGTTGAATATCAGGATAGAATCAAGGGAATAGGATAACATCTAATTCCTTTAAATGCTTATTCTACAATGCATAGCTAAAATAACCTTCTCTGCCAGTATTATCAGATTTCAAAATAATGACATGCTAAATGCCGATTTGGTGGTGAAACATCACCCATCTATTTTAGAATGATATTAGAATGTTGTTGCCAAAGGCAACACACATAATATTTATTGAGAAATAACACGACAACAATATTCCTGATAGAATATCCACAATAAGGACACCTAAGTAAAGAAGGTTAGAGGAAAACCTTAGGGAGGCTGCAAGCTCTTCAGAGGGAACTGAATGCGGATCAAGCCCTTTTGGCAAACGTGCATTGCATATTTGATCATATGAAGCACTTGGACCGCCCCTTTTTCCTGCATCTGAAGTCACCTGGAATGTTGAAGACTCAAATATTGAACACAACAGAATGAAGAGGAATTTGTTTCATTTCAAATACTTCTTATTAAAGAGAAGAAAAAATCAAAACCGAAATTCAACACTATTCAAAAGATAGTCATACGAAAAAGTAATAGACATTTATGAAGCAGCAGCAGCAATACCGCCGCCATCATTACAAGTAGCACCATATAAAACAAAGCCTCTGTATACTAGAAGTCTAGAAGTGACATTAACTACATAAACAATATAGATTACAAAATGATTAATCATTCATTTTGTAATAGAAACACTATGTATAATTAACACACGGAAAATCAAATTTTAACTATAGGGTACTCCATTTCAGAAGAGGTGTGCAATA
This sequence comes from Agapanthus africanus, assembly GCA_030015575.1. Lineage (NCBI taxonomy): Eukaryota > Viridiplantae > Streptophyta > Magnoliopsida > Asparagales > Amaryllidaceae > Agapanthus > Agapanthus africanus. The sequence continues at coordinate 865,623,148 of CM057339.1, forward strand.
AACCAAACAAAAGTTAGAGCGTCCAGTAGATGAGATTCAAAACATGAAGGGCATGTTTTGGAAGAGGCAGCATATAACGATTTACAATTTTCTGAAAGGAATTTTTTACAGATTAATTTCAGTGAAACTGCTAGGCCTATTCCTATGATAAATGATAAGTGATAATAGTGGTCAAAAAAACTCCTGAGTCACTTGCCCAGGATCATTAAACATGCTCATTCTAATGCCGCATATCAGGAAAGTTTTTCATTCTAGAAAAGAACTTGTAAAAGGTAAAACAATATCAGCAACTGCAACTGGCATCGTGAAGAAGAAACAGGGTATATCCTTTTTTCTTGGTACCTAGCAAGCTACCCAAAGTTGAAAGCAAGAGCAATACATGGCAGAACTGAAACCATGAGGTCATAAGAAACTAAATAAATGTACTGGTTGAAATATATCTTTCTTTATCTTGAAAATAATAATAAGCCTATGATCACTTCACAGCCTACAATCACTTCACAGAGGAAGTTGTCTTCAGCTGACAAAAATAGAGTCCTACTAATTGGTAATAAATTCTACAGGTAGAGTGGAAACACTTGATCTGGATGACAGATTAGGCCTGTCGAAATTTAAGGGAGATATGTGTATCACACGTAAAGCATTTATAACTTCCCAAATTTTCTAGACTCTGCTTTCAGCCGTTATTAGCAAACTTCATTATATGAAGGAAAAAACAGATTTTAATCTTAGATTAAAGGACATTTGAGTTCATGCTCAATCCATATCCATTATGTAATTAAAAAACATTTGCAAATGACATGGCAGTATGGCACACAGCACCTTGGACAGTAAATCTGCATGCTTTTAAATTTGAACAATTAAATCAACCCAGCAAATAAGGATCAAGGCTTAATACCAGGGTTTAAGTAATTCGTTATAACTTGATTACATCTATAAATATGGTGAAAATTTGTGCCGTAATATCAGAAATGCCCCTCTCTCTGTGTTAGCTGTGGTGTCCTTACAGACTGGCAGTAAATATGCTATAACTGTTGAATATGATAACAGCCTAGAAATCTCCAACAAATCACAAAGTGGTTCTGGATGAGCTACTGTATCAGTGAGCTACAACATATCATGTACATGAAAAAAGGTTTAATGTGTACCTTATAAAAAATGATGGCGATGATGGAATCATATTGCTAGATATTAGTAAATGAGGTATGCGTTGATCTCTATTAGGTAACAATAAAGATTTGCAGATTATGTTGCTTCAAGATTTAATTGATAGGCCATGTGAAAGTGAAATGTGATATGATGTCTAGCTTATCAGGTAAATTTCAGCACTAGTTGCCCATCCCGTGCACTGCAGCAATTTATTTCAAACAGAATCCACTAAAATTGCATCACATCCACCTTACAGAAGTTCATGATTGTCCATCAAGAAGAATAAAGCAAGGGGAAAACAATGCTTATGCTAAGCGATCCAGCTCTCAAATTTATGACTACAACACATTGCGTTCAAATACCATGGGTCAGTTTCAGGACTCATTCATAACGCATTTTCCTACTGGTTCATGATATGGAAAGTACATATGTTATTATGTTATAAAATGCATTGGTGATAGAGATCATACCCGGCGCACTGGGAACACTTGACAGATCTGTTTTAATAACACGGACTTTTCACGAAGAAGAGCAGAATTAATTCCTATCTGCAACATACATGTCAGCATGAGATCATTCATGTGAGAACACACAAAATAAATGACAACATGAAAATAAAGATGTTTAATAAACAAGAAAAGCAGAAGTAACAAAAGTCACTTGATGTACTTATTATGTATACAGGGGAAAAAATGTGTCATTTTCCAAGTTCAGCATGATGATAGGCAACTTAACTACGACACGAAAACTTTAATAATTTCCTAAAGATAACGCGAACCATGTAGAGATTCTTCTGTTGGGAAATTTCCTAATATCAATATAAATATAAAAAGGTTATTTTGGTTTAAATATTTGACCGAGCCAAACCCTCACAATGAGTGAAGGGATGCATGTTTTCATGAATGAATTTCATGGTTTTTCATGAATAACCTTAAACCTTTCATGATCTATAAATAAAATTCATTTGGATTGTTTAAAGTACAACAATTAGGTATTATATTTTTTGGTTTTGGTTTTGTGGATGAATACTTGATTCCCGGTGTCGTAGGAGAGTGTGGATCCTATAGAATTCGTAAATACTGAGTTGGGCATTGTATCTTGGGATAGGATTTCCGTTGAGACGGATTTCCGTTGAGACAATCTGCACCACGGTGGGGAAATCACAATATTAAAGACAGCGAGTGCTGCGCCTTGCCCACGATCTACTATATATTTATATAATTATTAACAATTTCATTCTATTCTCTACAATTGTCCCCAACACCTTCAAAGCTTTACTTGCTCCTGAGAGTTGTCTATAAAAATTCTCCTCTTACCAAATAAACTTCTGTATTATCTTTTGACAAAATTAATATATAACATGAAAGCTGGCCCAAGTCTGTCTCACAATTACGGTTACATTTTCTAGTGAAACAAGGAAACTACATAGCTCCAAAATAAGAGCTTTAACTCCATATATTATTTTGTTGAAATCCACCGTATAGATTTCAAACAGCTTGGGGGATTCCAACGACAACCACCTACAGTCGAAAGCTTTGGGTTCGTAAGTTACCTACTTGCTTACGCCAGCGTCATAATTGGAACGAATTCGGTCCTATTCATGAATCGGAGTCGCGAATTAGGTTCGTGAGTCAAATCATTTAAATCCATTTTTCGATACAGTTTGGGTCGGTTTTTGAGCTTAAAATCGACCCGTTACCCACATCCTTTATTAATATACCCAAACTCCAGATCCCATCAAAGAACCATCGCCAAAAAATAAGTGTTTCTCTCTCTATCTCTCAACGATCTCTGTCACTGTTTTCTTCTTTGCTCAAGACACCTTGCCTCAAGCTGCCGCCTCCACCCTTCCCTTGCAAAGCCTTAGCCACAACCTGCTCTCCTCAAGACTCTCCAATCACCGGTAATCTTAAATTTTGCTTGACAAAATTAAGTCCTCTCCAAAATAGTTAAGGCTTTTCCTTGAGGCGCGCACTCTTTCTCTCTCATACAATCTGTCACGTCCCACCCTCAACACAGACGGTATTGTCCGCTCTGGCCGAAACCGTACGGTTTTGTCCTTCGAGACGAACCGGATCCGACTAATGGCCACTTCCCAGGAGGTCACCCGTCCTAGAACTTCTCTGGCTTAAGCATGCTTGACTACGGAGTTCTCAAGCTCCTATAGTGCCAGTTCACTTAAAAGGTGTCTCTGCATTGAAGAGTGGTATCATTTCATTTATGGTACAGATCTATCCTCTTTCGGAATGTATTCCAAAGATTCCTCATTGTTCTACAGTGGGTCCCACGGACTCAAGAGATGGCCCCTGCCCTTTGGCATGACAATTAGCGTTGCACTTTGTTCCGTATGGCACTTTGTTTCGTGAGCAAGAACCGGATCCCGACATTCTTCCCACCTTTGAACAATTGTTCATTCTCAAACCACAGACCTACTATGGAGGGACCAGCTCTGATACCATTCTGTCATGCCCCACCCTCAACACAGACGGTATTGTCCGTTCTGGCCGAAATCTCACGGTTTTGTCCTACGGGACGAACCGGATCAGACCAGTGGCCACTTCCCAAGAGGCCACCCATCCCAGAACTTCTCTGGCTTGAACACGCTTAACTACGGAATTCTCAAGCTCCTATAGTGCCGGTTCACTTAAAAGACGTATCTGCATTGAAGAGTGGTATCGTTTCATTTATAGTACAGATCTGCTCTCTTTCGGAATGTATTCCGAAAATTCCCCATTATTCTATAGTGGGTCCCACGGACTCCAGAGATGGCCCCAACGGATTCAAGAGATGGCCCCCGCCTCTTGGCATGACACTTTGTTCCGTGAGCAAGAACCGGATCCCGACATAATCTTTAAGTATAACTAATCTAGAATTGTTTATATATAGATAGAGAATAATGTAAAAAAAGAGGCCCTATGAGGGAATTTAGTTAGGTGGCGTCAAAAAACCACACCCTTCACCATTTTATCCAATGATTGGCACCCATAATCATCATTTTTCTCATCTAAGACGTGGATATTCCAAATTTCATGTGATTCTTCCACTTTTTCACCGTTGAATTATCAGTGTTAAAATTTCTATTGTCGTTAAACCGTTAATTTTACACCTATTAAATCCTATATATATATATAATGGAGGAAAGGCGCCATAGGAGGTTCCTCCTATGGCGTCGAAAAATTACACCCTCTACGATTTTTTCGACGATCGACATACATCACCATCTTTATCATTTAAGATGTAGATAAACCAAATTTCATGTGATTCCATCACTTTTCACCGTTGATTTAGTGGGTGCAAAATTAACAATTTACCAACAATAGAACTTTTTACACCGCTAATTCAATAGTAAAAAAATGGTGGAATCACATGAAATTTGGTGTTCTACATCTTACATGATAAAGATGATAATGATGAATGCTGAAAAAAATCTTAGAGGATAAAGATATTTGACGCCACTTACGAAAAAGCCTCCTAACATTTTATGAGAATAATGAAGAAAAGAGGCCTTAAGAGGCTTTTTCGTCAGGCGGCGTAAAAAAAACACCTTCGAACATTTTATTCAACGACTGGCACCCATCAAAATCATCTTTATCAACTAAGATGTGGATACACCAAATTTCATGTGATTCTACCACAATTTCACTGTTGAATTAGCAATGTAAAAAGTTCTGTTGTGGGTAAACGATAATTTTGCTCCCACTAAATCAACGGTAAAAAAGTGACGGAATCATAAAATTTGGTGTATCCACATCTTATATGATAAGGATGAGGATGATAAATGCCGATCGTCAAAAAAAATCATAGAGGGTGTATTTTTTTGACGCCATAGGAGGAAATTTCCTCCTATGGCACCCTCTCTCTCTCTCTCTCTATATATATATATATATATATAGCCCATATCCTAGGTTTTTGAAAGATACGAATATATAATTTCAAATCATATTGTTTCCCGTATCCGTAATTGAATCTGTGCTACACAGTGAACAACCACACAAGCTCATAAATAGCATTCTAGACAACGAAGTAGATATAAAAGAAACAGGGTAGGTAATAAACTCACCAAATCAAAATATGTTCAAAAACTACATAAAGTTAGGGATAAAAGAACACTTACAAGCCCGGTGTTCTGAGCGCAATTAAGATTTGGATAGTACTCCTCTAACAGCTCTCCACGTTTTTTTGCTATCTGAAAAGAAAGGAGCAATTTCGTCAATAGAATAGCATGCATATAAAACTCCAAAGCATATTTTGTAAGGAGAATATAATTATATATGGTTATTAAGTCGAAAAGAAAACCAAGATGAAAAGTGCCAATACCACAACAAAAGCTGACTCCAATGCCTCATGTTTGGCCTTTAAATCTTTCGACTCTGCTGCAAGCTTAGCCTTATCTGCATAACGGAAAAACATCATAGTTTTTCTTTAAAATAAAAACTTAGAAAACACGAATACAATTTGACATATAAAAGATACCAACCTTGTGAGAGTTGTTTCTCCGTGCCGCGCAGCTTAGCTTTTAGCTTTTTAATCTTCTCGATTTGCATGATTCTCCAATCACGTTGTTCGTCCATTTTTTTCTAACCAAAACAGTCATCGAAGTGAGGAAAAAGATGAGCAATAAACTAATACAAAAATACAACGTTGATACTATAGGTTCGAGATTGATGACAGTTTCCATTTCATTATTTCTCTTAAGCCTACATCGAAAAATTTGCAAATTTCATTTTTTCTCCCAACTCTACAAAATTTAAGTCAAGGACAGACCTTGGCGGCGAGCTTTGCTTCCATCTTCCGATAAAGCGAATCCCGAACCCTCTTCATAGATTTCAACGACGTATTGTACTCGTTCAGCCTACCAATAAAAGATCGAATCTTAACAAAAACCTGATCAAATATGAGATCAATTGAGGATTAGGGTTCGGACTTTACCTGTAATTAACACAAGATGCACAGATTGAAGCGAGATTCGAATTCTCACAAAGGGCGCATTTGCTGTAGCTCGATCTCCTCGCCATCGATTCGTTCACTTCAAAGAGAGATTGGGGATTTGGGGGATTAGGGTTTGTAGAAATTGAATAAAAAGGCGAGCTTTTTTCCCAAGATTGATTTCGAAATAGATTTCTAGGGTTTGAGTGTACGGAAAGGGAAGTCGAATAGTGAGGAATTATTCGGATTGGAGAAATTTGGGGAGGCTTTGGATTCTTTGTTAAGGCGCGGGTTGGGTTTTATACCTGAGCCTATACACGTGGTGTATGGAATAGAGAAAGATAAAAAATATCATTTCTATAAATAAAAAAAATTATACTTTTTATAAAAAACTTCAAAATAAATAAAAAAAAAGTATTTCTTTGTGATCTTATATTTGCGCCATAGAGGAAAAAAAGAAGTAAAATTTTCCATTGATGACTTGCGAACGGAAATATAGGTATGATGTTTTGTTTTTTTAATTTTCATTTGTTTTAGATGAAAACGGGGTGGTTGTTTTTCGATACAACCATATTTATATAAGTTAGTTTCTTATCAGAAATTATTATGTGTTTTGGATACAATACATCTTGGACATGAAAGAGATAGAGATATTCATATTGGGACTGCTCTCGAAGGTCATTGTGGATCCCATATTATTGCCCGTTTCTCTGTGAGACATATTTGACCGGCACACTACTTTTTTTAAAGACCTAGTAAAAAGCTCGATCCAAGCCATTTCTAACATTACTGGATTTTGCTAGCTGATGCCCAACTATTGGCCCAATAGATATTCTGGTGCGATCTTAAAATATTTGGCCCATGAATTTAAATGAAAAATCATAAACCTCAGCGTAAATTATCATAAAAAAAAGGCCAGTTACAAAATCGTGTACAAATTCGTGGGGCCTTTTGCTCTTGTTAACAAACCCTGAGATCAATTAAAACCCTCTTTAGGGGCTGTTTGGTTGCAGGATTATGGAATTTGGATTCCAAAATAGTACGGTTGAAATTTCTGGATTTGGTAATTTGTTGTTTGGTTGGTTTTGGATTCCTAGTATTGGATTTGTAGATCCTTGTAATCTTTGTTTGGTTGGTGAAAAAAGGTGGGATTTGGTTTTGAGGATTTTAGAGAGAGATAGAGAGAGAGGATTGTTAAATAAATAAAGTGCATGGGCCCCATCTAAAAGTACAATGAATAGTGCCAAATCCTTGAAGATCCTTGAAAATTTTTAGGATTCCATAATCCTTGTTTTGTGGTGGGCCCCCCATAAAAAACAAAGGAATCCTAGAAATCCTAATCTTGCAACCAAACACAAAATTGTGGAATCCTAGGATTCCACAATCCAAAATCCAAATCCAAACCCATAATCCTGCAACCAAACAGGCCCTTATACTAGTTTGTACCATCTAAGCAGTTGCCATTAATATCTAAAAAGTTGGGCAGCACAGGTGGTTTTTCACAAATTTTTTGAACAGCAATCCTTCCTAACAATTTCAAAATATCAGGCTTTTTTAGACAATCCCCGAGCAGGCCGGGGGCTTTTTGACAATTTACCCTAAAACTAATACTCATTGTTATAGATAGCTAGTGGCTACAGCAAAGGTTGACGATAAGCTTAATTAAGCCATATTAAAGGTTGATTTGAGCAGCTATTTGTTGGTGTTTTTGGTTTGAGCGTAATAATCATAATCGAACATTTAATGATCGTTCAAGAATCATTTTGCAGAAGTTCTAATCCGTATTTCTTTTTCATCGCAATCTTGGACAGGGACCGCAAAAGAAAATTGAAAGAAGCAACTAAAAAAAAAAGACATGCAACACACGCAATTAACTTTTTTCTCTAACATTGCACCTAATTCGCTATCGCTGCCATTTGTTCTAATTTTGTATTTTAGCTTTGTGACTTGTTGATTGTTCTGTTAGTTGGTGTAGGCTTATTTTCAAGTTTGTAGATGATGGTAATAAAAGATGACTGTATATATGGTCCGCTCTCCCTTCTATCAATTTACATCATGATAACTTGCAAACAATTTATCATTTTCTTCTTTTACCATTCTTGTACTGTTCTAGGTTTGAATATTTCTCTCACTTGGTAAAATTGTATAAGGTATTTTGCCTTGCTTTGTCCTCAACGGTATTTAATATATTCATCCAACAGGATATCTTGTCCTACTTTAGCCCTTAAGATGGAAAAAGGGAAGAATAAGGGTTTGTTTGGTTGGGCTGTTGCTGTCACATCCCGCTTTCTAAGACATGTAAATTACGGCACGTGATAGAACCAACCATACTACCTGTAGATAGGAATCATCCCTCCACAGTCAGATTACGGCTGTCTATAGAATATCAAGAACAGTAAAATATAAAAACTATGTAGTACATGTCCATTTGCCATAATAAAAAGAGTCAAGAAAATGTATAAGCGGAAAAGATACAAGATCCAATAAACAACATCTGAAAATACGTTCCAATATGGGCTCACATTAAGAAATAAAACTGCGGAAAGAAGCTAAATTAAACTTCTCTAAACAACGCATGTTTAATTCCTCATTACTCGGCTTGACGGCTAAAGTACTCCTGTTCAGCCTGCGATAAAGGTAGAGGAACTGGGCTATGCAAAACCCAGACGTCAGTGCATCATAACATCAAAATAACAATAATAACCAGGATGTAACGATATAGATAAACATGAATATGAATGAATAACACAATATGGAACAGTGAGGTGTATGTATGTGATGTGTAACCTAAAGTTTATACTTCTAGGTTATCTATTCTACAAGTCTTTGAAATCAATTTAATGAAATTGTCGATATAACTCAATAATATCCTGTGCGTGCCCGGGACCACGATCAAGACTCTCGGGCTGAATCCGAGACGTGCCGCTAAGCAGTAAACATATAACATGTACAGACGAATGATGTCTGCAGCAGCATCTCGGGGCTGGCCTAACCCGTAAAGACTGATCAGTATAAGTATCGAACTGTTGAGTTACAAGTCAGGTTTCATTCTTGATTTCCCCTTACTTCCCAGGTTGTGTGTTCAAGTCAGGTTTTGAAGACATGAATCTAATGCCAAGACAGAATCAACAGGTACATGTTTTGTCTATACAGACAACAAGTTACGTCTATTAGGACAACAAGTCAGGATTGTTGGCATTAGTAACAAGATTAGGTAACAAGTCAAGTAGTGTGTCGGGACAGGTCATATGATGCATATGTATCAAATAGACACCCAAATATGAAACTGTAACGAATATCTGACACGAAGCACGACGGATATCAGGATGTATATGTGTCTATCTGTAATAACCTTTATATATGCCTATGCCTACATATGATGCAACTAGATAGCATGTTGCACTAATATAGAAGTAACATGATATAATGAAGTTCCGGCATACAACTAGATATGCAATTGACAGTACGGATACGAACGGATATCGAAAAACGGTAAAACTATAACATTGGATGCACAATACCACACATATATTATTTTTATTCATATATAAATAGGTATACTATAATATAGTATGTTGCAAGATAAACTTGCCTGATCGGATCTCACGACAGGGTACGTACGTCACGTTCGACGTCAGATGAACGTCACGATGCAACATACGCGCGTACAAGACTGACCTGGCTAATCCAAGACGTGACCACGCTAGATGATGACGATGACTGGATCGCCCGGATCGTCGGTGACGTGCACGGCTCCGGCGACGGCCGGAATAATCAAGAACTCAAGAAAAAGAAATGGAAGAAAGAAGAAGAGAAAGGAGAAGGAGAATGGTTTCTCTGGGTTCTGGGACAGAGGACACGACGACGAGGTCAGGGTGATCGGCGATGAGGAGTTACATGCATGGGCGTTGGGGCTGTACAGGGATGGATGCTTGGGCTTCTTGGTGCTCGGGGTTCTTGGTGGTGATGGTTTGTGGTGTTGGGGTTAGAGCGAGGTGAGGAGAAGGAGAGGGTGACGAGGTAAGGTCGTGATCGGCGATGAGGTGAGGGTGAGGTCGAGGTCAGGGTTTTTCTTAGGTTGCAGGTTGTAGGGTTGTGTGTTGCGGGTTCTCGGGGTTAGAGAAGGAAGAGGAGGAATATGTGGTGGCAGGGTGATGCAGGTGACGTCAAGGTGAGGTCGACAAGGGTTGGTGAAGGCGAGGCTAGGGTTTCGGGAGTTCCAGGGTTAGATCATCGGGGTTCTTGGGTTCTCGTAGAAGGAGGAGAGGAGGAGGAGAAGAGAAGGTAGAGGCGGTGGAGGTTGTGAGGACGAGGACGAGAAGATGATGACGAGGTTGGGATGGCGGCAGCGAGGGTGCAGGCGTTGGTTAGGGTTGGGTTTTGCATCTTTCATCGCAGGAGGTGGAGAAAGGAAGAGAGAGGTATAATATTATATATATATATATATATATATATATATATATATATATATATATATATATATGGGAGAGAGAAAGGCAGGGGGGAAAGAGAGGGAGCGAGTAGAGAGAGATGTGAAAATATAATTTAGGATTTATATTATATAATATATATCCGTTTAAAATGTTAATATATATAAAAAATATTATAATATATTTTTCTAAAATTATATAGCTAATACAAAAATACTCCGAAAAATACCCGGGTCTCATCTAAAATTCTAGTTTTAAAATATGAAGAATATACGTATCAGTTAAATTTAAAATGCGGCGTCCAGTTAGATAAAATGCATGCCACCAAGAACGGATATACGTAAAATCACGCAGCGATCCAAACGAGTCTGTTTTATCATATCGGACATGAACACGATATCTGGATGCAATCATAGGGTATAGGGTATGATACAGGCCATGCTAGATATCAAAATGTGTTATCTGATTATAATTCGTATTAATTAAAGATATTCAGATACCAAACATATTATACATGCATATAGAACATAGACATGCACAGATCCTTAGTACTAGTAATTATATTACGTAATCTAGAACCATAATGGGTTTCAAGCATGCGGGTCGGATCGGATACTAACCACAGATACCAAATGCATTATCCGCACCCAAAACGATAATAATCAAGAGATAGTATTAGAAAATAACCAAATAAAATATTATATAAATGCACTAGGGTGTTACATTATACCCAACTACAAAAGAATTTCGTCCTCGAAATTTCCGGAAAAAGAAAAGACAAGAAAATATGAATCTAAGAAAAGAGGTGTGGAAACTTCTGTCGAATCTAGTTTTCTCGTTCTCAAGTTGATTCTCCGTGCGAACGATTCCCTTATGAAACAAGTACTAGAGAGATAACCTTGTTCTTGAGGACCTTTTCTCGTCGATCTACAATCGCCATCGGTCATTCTTCGTATGTCAAGTCCTTCCTTACTGTCAGTTCCGAGTGATTTAGAACGTGTGTCTCATTTCGAACATACTTGCGGAGTTGAGATACATGAAACACGTCATAAACACTCGTTAAGGATGGTGGTAAAGCCAATCGATTGGTGATTGATCTGAAGAAGTGTTTGTAGTAACCGCAATTAATAACGGTGTCGCATGTAACTAGCCGAGATCAGTACAGGTCATCCGCAGGGATGCGTGGACCTTTTAATCTTACTTTAGACGAGTTGATTAAAAATAGGGGAGAGTGATTCTAGATCTATGTTGAACATGAATGTAGAATATATAAGAAGATGGCTTGTAGGATTCGTTAGAATTTAGAAGTAATGGATGATTAAATAAAGATGACTCATTTTATCTTTTAATAGATTTAAAACTAGATCGATAGTGATGAATGAAAATTAGGGTTTTTGTAGGGAATAGGGTTCCCACTTTTAACCCTTGTCTTTTCATTGACCTCTATTCATGTCTAGCCTCTACCAAAACAATTGTTAATCTGATCTCAAATCGCAGTCGAGACTATAAATAAATTGATAGCGCGCCCGATTATGATGTTAACGATTCTTTTGATAAAATTTATAAACTTTATAAGATGTAAAATATGTTAAAAGATTTTATCATCCATTGATCTACCCTAATCCTACGAACCCTATCAAGCAGAGAATTACTCACGCATGTTTGGATAAGAAGAAGAAGGGATAGAGAAGGAAATCATAATACAGAAATTTAAATGCGGAAAGTAAATGCGAAATAATTAAGAAAATGATTTACCATTATCAATCAACGTTACAAGTACAAATACTTCGAATTTAGATTACAAGAGAAAGAAATTGCTCTCGATCTCTGCCTCGTAGGAAGTATTTGCTCCGTCGATATTCAAGTCGCTCTATCACGTCGAATCGCGGACCTGTCGTGGATCTCTTATTCTTTGACGGTGATTTGTTTCGTGTTAAAGGTGATGCCTTCTAATTTTAGCCCTCGGTACTTTATATAGCTCCTAAATCAGAAACCATAAATCCCTAATATGGTGATTTCCTATTGCAATCGCCCTGGAAAAATCTCAAATCCCAACTCCCCAGTGCCGCAGATCCGCCGCAATTAGCAGGGTTTGGCCGCGCAACTGCCGCGGTTTGGGGGAGTAAGGGTTCTGGTTTTCTGCCGTGGCCTCATGTTGACACTTGGAGATCCTTTAGATATCTGGATTTTGGAAATATTTACCGAGTCTCTGCCAGTATTGATTCTACGATTTTATTGGATGATTTTTTATCATGACATCTTGAAAATCTCGATTTCTTGACCTGAGCTAAATCTGCACAATATCTCCATGAATAATGTTAATAATATTTGTTATATTAGAGATATAATCTTAATCATTTTATATGGTAATAAATCTTTAAGAAATATGATTAAGATTATTTGATATGATATGCATATTTTGTTGGGTTACGGCAGCGCCCCGGTCGTCTTTCCGAGGCCAAATGCGGAACAAAAACTTTTCAAAACTTGGCGCTACCATAACCAAATACCCGGATCGTTCCATTAACCGTTAACTAGTAATCTACAAAGAAATTAGAATGGCTATACCGATCGATCCGTGTCCTTCGGTCTTTAGCCACCATCCTTAGCTCCTCGCGGCATCTCCGATCTCGCTCGATCTCTGGTCTCCTCGTCGAAAGGGCACCACGTCAAGAAGTCTTTTTACGGGCTCCTGCTTCAAACCGAAGCAACCTGGACATGAAGATTGCTAGCCGACATGTCCAAGATGAGGTAGAGAATGTGTGTGATAATTTTGTCTCAAGTATCAATTGGTTCTCAACTCATGAGATTGTATGGATGGAGGTTGAAGATGAAGCCATTAATGGAGATTGTGAGCTCAAGAAGAAAGAGGAAGAAGAAGAGCTTTCTTTTGTTACTGTGTTGGAATGATAATGTGAAAGAGCTCTAATAATCTCAAGACGACCCCCTTAGCTTCATGGCTGTCCTCTCTCTCTCCTCATATCATTTCAACATTCTAATCAATCAAAAAGGTGACATTTGCACAAATAAAAAGACAATGAGTCATCGCCCATGCACATGCCACAATTAATGCTCCTCATGATGACTTGAGCTCGTAATTACTACTAATAAACATTAATCCAAATGTTTAATCCAAAAAGAGAATGGCAACATCTAAAGTAAGCTCGTGACGGATCACAAGGATACCCCTCACCTGTATATACATACCTGCATCCGTATTCCGACTGAATGCGAATGCAATGAGACGAAAGTAATCCAACAAATCTAATACTAGGATCCGGCTTAAACCAAAGCCCACTAGTATGATCCACCCGATTATGATCCGTGCAGAAGTGTACGAATATGATCGAACCCTGCCATAATACCATACGGTCTCTACAATGTTTCGTCCGAACTTGAGAAACTTTCTGTGGGGGACTCTAATGACTCATCAATACGCTAGCAGTGGGTTTAACCACAAGCATGTCAGTGGTACTAGCTGTACGTAACGACTGCCCATGTGTCACGACCCGGAAAATGGCACGTGACTGGCATTTGAATCATATGAAGTTTATAGGACCCCATCTAATTCAAGTAAGCCAAAATCCTAGAAATCTAAACCATTTTTAAAGAAGAAGTAAAGAAACTTATTTTTAAAGAAAGTGGTTTTAATAACATAAGCCGAATATGCATTTTTAAAATCCCAAGTCTTTCCCAAAAATTTCGGCAGAGTTTCCTTTGTAAATATTGACCCCACACGGGTACAAACCTGATAAAGCATATATAATGAATAAAGGCATCCCCAAGCGGGAGCTAGCTCTTCGTCAATCGACGGTCATAACCACGCAAGCAAATATAATATACAACGCCGAATGGCGAGGATCAAAACTCAAAACGAAACTCAAAATATCAAGAAAACCCATAATAATACAAGCGCGACTCTACGGTCGAAATAATATACAACTGGTCTTCTAAGTCTAAGAAATAATACAACTCTGGTTGATGGAGTTTCTAAATACAACTGAATATAAATAAGTACAATGGTGGTCACGATGCGAGTGAACCCATCTACCAAAGCAATCACCCGGAAAGAAGCAGTGTGCCAGAAAGCCGCAATGAAACCTGTACGGAAAAACCTGCAAGAACTGTGGCACAACGGGGGTGAGTTGCCGATTGATAAAGAAATTCTTGTTTGTGTAAATCGAATAAAGCGAATAAGTTTCTTTGTGCCGGTAATTAGAGAATTGAATAAAATTCACAATCAAAGAATTATATTTGACCGCAATCAATTACGGTGTCGGTTGTAGATCGTAAGCGAGTGAGGATCGTCCACAGGGATTGTGCGATTCGTTTTTATGCTTGATTTGTTTGAATTGAAAAGTTAATCGAAAAGAAAAGAAAACATGATTCAAGATTTTATCGATTGATTCAAGTGTCACTAATCTAATCAAGAATCAAGAAAATGATAAGCAATCGAGAATCGGGTTTCGATGATATTTCCAACCAAAATGTCAAGAATCTAAATGAGGCTCGTAGGAATCGATCGGATCTATAGACGTGATGTAATCTCAAGATATCGTGTTCTTGTCCTTCGAAGAATTGATACTAGATCGATGATGATCGACGAGAGTTAGGGCTTTCTCGTGAAACTAGGGTTTCATCATTTAACCCTTGTTCTTTCGTCGATATCATTCGCATTCTAGCTTCTAGCAATTTCAAGAAACGATCGTAACTCCCCAATTTCAAGCGATATCAATCAAGAAAGCATCGAAACGAACCGGGTTGTCGGTTCTTGAACTTGCTAGGGTTTACAAAACTCGTAGGACTCAAGAATCGATTTAAGATATGTTACATCATCAATCTATTGATCGTCTCGACTCCTCGACGAGCGGAGTATTACTCAAACATCACAACAAGAACTACAACTAGAAATTGAGATCGAATCATGATGCAAGAATTTAAAGAAAACAAGATAAAAGAATATCACATTTTATTTATATCAACAATTTGATTACAGTCGCTCAAGAACTACAAGAGGAAGAACTAAATTGTCGATTTGGCTTCGCTCGGCTCCGTGAGTCGCGGGTCGGCTTGGACCACTTGCTCTGTTGAAGATCGGCTCTGCTCCTAAAAGGTTGAAGGGCTTCTTGCTTGACTTGGTACTCGGTAATCTTGGCTTTTGATTGGAATTAGGGTTAGGGTTTCACACAAGTCTTGTCACTAGACTTGTGGAAGAAGGAGAGTGAATGGATCAATCAATTGAATGAATGAATAATGTTTTACAAGTGAGCCTAGGGTCCTATTTATAGATTTCCCAAACCCTAATCTTTGAGTTTGAAATAGAAATTCCCTCCAAAAGTTTGTTAAAAGACTTCTAGAAGTAGTTAGTTAGGCTTAGCTTAGGGTTTAAGCTAGGGTTTAGGGAGAAGTTTCTAGAATACAAGGCTAGTTTAGTGTAGATCCAAGGGTTTGCTGATCTGGCAGAAGGTTCTGGGGTCTTCTGGAATTTGACATGTCTTTCTGAAGTGTAGGCCCTGAGAGAAGCATTTTGCACCAAAATTTTAGGGCTGACGTGGCATAACTGCCGCGGTTCCGCGGTAATTGCTGGCTTAGGCCGCGGAACCGCGGCCATTTGGTGGCCTTATGGCTTCAACTTTCTTCTGTTGGCTTCTTATGTCTTCATGTGTCTTTTGTGATATATTGAATTCCTGAATTCCCTTCATATCAATACCAGATTCCAAATTCTTGAGTTGGCGTATTCTTTTAGCAGTCTTGTCATGTAAATTTTGACCGATCTTCTGATTTTCCTGCACGGACTTCGAAACACGGGTTGCGATATATAGAAATGATGCCATGCTATGAAATGCAGTCAATTTCTCTAGAAATGCCGGTTTTAAAGTCTAACACATGTAATCTGATATTTTGCGACGTATTTGCTAATATGTGAAATATGAATGCCGAACACTTCTATATGAATGCAAATGATGAGGAAATTGCCGGCTAAAAAATGCAATATTTTCGACTAATCAAATTCCCCCAAACTTAATTTCAATCGTCTCGAGCGAACTTTTTATTAAAAAGAGAAGGAGAAAATAAAGAAAGAGAAAAACTAACTAGCACACTTTCGTACGCAACACGATTGCACTGAGCACGTGCAACAAGCCTTTAAACCTCTAGGTGTCCCCAGTAGGAGGAGTGTTGTCTCCTGAGGGTTTTCAGCGGATTGCACCCACAAAATCCAATAATAAAAGGAAGATCATGAATATTACATTTAAAGAAAAGAATTGTAAAAGAAAAGCCTTGAAAATTAGGGTTTCCAACTAAGCTAGCTTTTCGGTTGTCATGAGCCCTATCTTAATGGTCATGAAAAGATGTCAGAAATCACGTCCTCCCTCAATAAAACATCGTCTTATTCTTCATTCCTATCTTTCTTCCAAACATCGATCATATCACCCTGCGTGTGTGTAAAGGACATCTCTACACCCGGAGAATTCAATTCAAGCTATCATACTCTTGCCTATCAGCCTCAGTATTTTTTAATTAATGAATATTTAGATGAGATTGCTCACACACTTTCATGCGACCGTTAATACTTCTTGAGGTACTAACCGACCGATTACTCCCGTGCTTGCTTACTTGGTGTATTTTCCTCGTCTTGCACCACCTCAGGCATAGCAGTGACTCCCAGACCAGTTGGCCTTAGGGCACTAGGTGAAGAAGCACCCTCGCTATACATTTTTATTGCCCTCGGTGATAACAAAACCAGTGTCCATTTTTCTCACCACTTTATATATATATATATTTTTATTCACTTTTTCTTTTTATTTCTTTCATACATCGCCTTTAAGACAAGAGCATTTCAAGGTATCCTCTACTATCCCGGGTTTCAAGACGTGTGTAAGTGCGAATAGCAGGGTAGTAACGTTCAAAATGTTTGGCTTCCAGAATAGAAACTATTTTTCAGACTTAGTTTTATCCTCAGATTAGCGACGTCCTTCATCTTACTAACCCTTGGGACAACGGCTCATAACTACTTATTACTAGTTCGTATAAGAAAACTTCTAATTTTCTTAGTTTTCTTAAAATTTTCTAATCTCATGGATGTAATTGTTTACTATCTAAACTTTTATTATCTTATTTATGTACAAAAAAGTGTAAATATTAAAATTATTTTTATACTTGAAAATTTTTAAATTTTTATGGGTTTTGAAATTTTTTCAATTTTTATAGATTTAAAAAAAAAAAATGTTTTGTGCTTATGCAAATGATATGCAAATGATGCAAAAATAAGCACAAACCTCCCCCAAACTTGTTTTCAACAGTGTCCTTACTGTTGCCAACAGCTATATCTACAAAACCTGTAAGTTTGGGAGGAATTATTAGTGGGGGCAAAATATATAAGTGAAGAACTTTCCCCAAACTTATTCTTTTCACTCACCTTCATTCAAAACATGATGCAGTGATATACAGGATATGAAAGTGAGACGGAGGAATTTTAATCCAAATAAACTGGCTCTTGTAAGAACAAGAGCTCCTCCGTGGGGTCAGTGGAAAAATACGGCTTTAGTCTATGTCCATTCACTTTGAAAAAGGTGCCGTTTTTAACATTTTCTACTTCTACTGCCCCGTGCGGGTATACAGACTGCACAACAAAAGGTCCCTTCCATCGAGATCGGAGCTTACCCGCGTGAAGGTGTAATCGTGAATCATAAAGAAGGACTTGTTGACCTTGTGTAAATGTTTTCCTCAAAATGTTTTTATCGTGAAAAACTTTGTCCTATTCTTTATGATTACAGCGTTATCATAAGCTTCATCACGGAGTTCGCTTAGCTCATTAAGTTGCAGCTTCCGAAAGTTGCAGGCTTCTTTGAGGTCAAAATTAATTTCCTTAATAGCCCACAATGCTTTATGCTCTATCTCGACGGGTAAATGACATGCTTTCCCAAACACTATCCTATATGGAGACATCCCTAGGTCGGTTTTATATGCAGTTCTGAATGCCCAAAGAGCATCCGTCAGTTTGGTCGACCAGTCTTTTCTATTCTTAGCAACAGTCTTCTCCAGGATAAGTTTGATTTGTCTGTTTGAGATTTCAGCCTGCCCGCTTATTTGGGGGTGATAGGGTGTAGAAAGTCGGTGGTTGATTGAGTATTTCCGCATCAGAGTCTCGAAAGACCTGTTGCAGAAATGTGTCCCATTATCGCTAATAATAGCGCGTGGGTGTCCAAATCGCGAGAAGATATTCTCTTTTAAGAACTTAATGACAACTTTCTTGTCATTAGTGCGACATGGAATGGCTTCAACCCACTTTGAGACATAATCAACAGCCAGCAGTATGTACAAATTCCCAAAGGAGTTGGGAAATGGACCCATAAAATCAATGCCCCAAATATCGAATATTTCAACAACCAGAATGGGTTGCTGAGGCATTTCATTCCTCTGGGAGATTCTACCCGTGTACTGACACTGTGTACAGGTTTTGCAATGGTCAAATGCGTCCTTGAATAAGGTCGGCCAATAAAATCCACATTGCAAAACCTTCTCCGCCGTCTTTTTAGGACCGAAGTGACCCCCACAGGCTTGATCATGACAAAAAGAAAGAACACTCTTGAACTCTTCATTCGGGACACACCGGCGAATGATCTGATCAGGACAATACTTAAACAAATATGGATCGTCCCAGTAAAAGTGTTTTACTTGGGATAAAAAGCGGTATTTGTCCTGTTTTGACCAATCGCTCGGTATAAGTCCCGTGACAAGATAGTTCACAATATCTCTGAACCATGGTTCATTGGATATGCTCAAGAGTTGTTCGTCAGGGAACGAGTCATCGATCGGCAGGGTCATAGGGGAAGAAAAGATGCGTGAAAGATGGTCAGCTACTACGTTTTCACATCCTTTCTTATCTTTGATAACAAGATCAAATTCTTGTAACAGTAGGATCCAACGTATTAGTCGACTTTTTGCATCTTTCTTCGCCAGAAGATGTTTTAAGGCGGAATGATCAGTATACACAACTATAGGTGAGCCAATTAAGTAAGGCCTGAATTTTTCTAATGCAAATACAACCGCTAAAAGTTCTTTTTCTGTGGTTGTATAATTGATTTGAGCATCATTCAGGGTCTTACTAGCATAGTATATCACGTGTGGCATCTTTTCGATGTGCTGTCCTAAGACTGCACCTACTGCAAAGTCGGATGCGTCACACATCAGCTCAAAGGGGTAGTCCCAGTTTGGCGATGATAGCACGGGGGCTGAAGTGAGTGAGTGTTTAAGTGAGTCGAAAGCTGTCTCATAGTCCGAGTCAAAATGGAAGGTCGTATCCTTGGCCAGGAGAAGAGTTAAAGGTCTAGCAATTTTGCTAAAGTCCTTAATGAATCTCCTATAAAAACCCGCATGGCCAAGGAAAGATCGAATATCTTTGACGCTTTTGGGATGAGGGAGGTTTTGAATGACATCTATCTTAGCTCTGTCAACCTCAATGCCTTTCTGTGAAATAACATGTCCAAGAACAATTCCCTCTTGGACCATGAAGTGGCATTTTTCCCAGTTCAAGGTTAAGTTCTTCTCTTTGCAACGAGAAAGAACAGCGTAAAGATTCGATAGGCAATCGGAAAAAGAGTCTCCAAAAATCGAGAAATCGTCCATAAAGATCTCCAGGAAATTCTTTACCATATCAGAGAATATCCCCATCATACACCGCTGAAAGGTAGCGGGTGCATTGCATAACCCAAAGGGCATGCGACTGTAAGCAAAGGTACCAAAAGGACAAGTAAAAGTGGTTTTATCTTAATCCTTTTTGGTGATGGGGACCTGATTATAGCCTGAGTATCCGTCCATAAAGCAATAATACTCTCGTCCCGCTAAGCGTTCCAGCATTTGATCAATGAATGGTAGAGGAAAGTGGTCTTTCCTCGTGGCAGCATTGAGTTTTCTATAATCAATACATACATGCCACCCAGTTTGGGCACGTGTCTGAATCAACTCATTTGCCTCATTGGTTCTAACAGTGATGCCGGATTTCTTAGGAACGACATGTATAGGACTCACCCATTGGCTATCGGAGATGGGGTATATAATACCATTATCTAGGCATTTGACGATCTCTTTCATCACAGCTTCCTTCATGACGGGATTCAACCGTCTCTGTGGTTCTCAGGTTGGTCTGGCATCATCTATCACATGTATATGATGTTCAACTATCAAGGGACTAATCCCTTTGATGTCCGCCATACTCCAACCAAACGCCTCTTTGTTAGATCTCAATACCGATAAAAGTGCATTCTCTTGCTCTAATGCTAGAGAAGCGGATATTATAACCGGTAAAGACTCCTTCTCACATAAATAAGCATATTTCAGATGAGACGGTAAAATTTTGCGATTTAATTAGGGCGGAGAAATGGTAGAAGGAGGGATCATTGAGTGATTTTTGGATTTACAAAGAAGCTCAGAGCCTGTGAAAGATACAGACTCGGGTGGAGAAAAGTCAGGAGTGCAGGACTCAAGTGTAGGTAAAGTGTCCTCACTAAGATCTTGTATGAAATCAAACAGAGATGTGGTAATGTCGTTGAGATCTGTAAAGCAAAGTTCCTCAGCTCCACAACTATCGGGAGCGATCTCATGGACAGAGCACACATCTAAAATATGAGCAGAGGGTTCTGATGGCTGACTTCCAACTTTGTAGATGTTTAGTTCAATGGTCATATTTCCAAATGATAAGTTCATTGAACCGTTTCTACAATTTATAACAGCGTTGGAAGTGGCAAGGAAAGGACGACCCAGAATCACCGGAATTTGGCCCCGGGGGTTTGCTACAGGCTGTGTATCGAGTATAATAAAGTCTACAGGGAAAAATAATTCCCCGACCTTTATCAACACATCCTCTAATTCACCCCTTGGTTTGGTGATTGAACGGTCTGCCATCTGGAGAGTGCAGTGAGCAGGTTTCAGCTCTCCAATCCCTAATTGCTCATATACAGAATATGGAAGTAGGTTAACACTTGCGCCAAGGTCTAAAAGAGCACGATTTATGTTTTTACCCCCAATAGAAATCGATATTGTAGGACATCCTGGGTCCTTACGTTTCTTTGGTAGCTGGGGATAAAAGCAGTGCTAATATTATTAGACATGAAGACCTTCTTTGGCACTTGAGTCTTCCTCTTCCTAGTGCACAAGTCTTTAAGAATTTTCGCATAAGCGGGGACTTGTTGAATCGCATCTAGGAGAGGGATATTGATGTTAACCTGTTTGAACATTTCCATAATTTTCTCCATATGAGGACTCGTTCTATTACCCCTTAACCGATTCGGGTAAGGAGCTTTCGCAATAAGCGCCGGGTCCATCATAGGAGAAGAAAGAGGGGGTAGACGTGGTCCCAAAAGAGGTGTGGGGACCGTCTGTGGAGAACTATAAGGGTTGGGCTGAGGTGGCGAGCCTAGTGGGAAATAGAGAATAGGCTCGCGAGAAGGTGGTGTGGTAGAAGAAGAAGGATCAGAAGGAGAAGTGTGTGTGTGAGGAAAGGTCTCAGCCGGGGTGTTGATATGATTTTCAATATCATCAATACCTTCCCCGACATGATTGTTCAGCACTCTTCCCGATCTCAACGTTGTGACGGCATTTACATTGTAATGCCCAAGATTCTGTAGGGGTTGAGAGGGAAGTTTCCCTTTTTCTCTCGCACTCATTTCGGCTTTAAGGCGAGCTATTTCAGCTTCCATCGATCTGATACTCTCAGCTTGGGACGCTGAGTTTTTCTTTATCTCACTGACGGAAGATCTAACCTCATTCGAAACCTCTATGAAATTTGATAAAAGTGATTTCATGGTTTGAGTGAATTGAGAGAATTTGTCAGAACAGGACAACTGCATAGGATTAGACTGTGCAGGAGCGTTGACCTGATTTTGGAAATTTTGTGACTGGTAGGGATGCTGAGTGAGTTGAAGGGGTTGCTGTTGTGGTGGAGGAAGAGCCCTTTGAAAATTATTCGTGTTTGGAACCGTGTTTTGAGATTGGTTTTGGTTCCAAGCGAAATTCGGGTGATTCCTCCAACCCTGATTGTACGTTGAAGAATAAGGATCGTTTCTCGGTCTTTGAAATGCGGCATTTGAATGCTCGTGACCTTGAAACGCAGAGTTTAATGGACATTCTTCCGTTAAATGAGACGGATCAGAACAGCACCCACAAGCAGTTTTGGGGAGCGACACTGGGTTTAGGAAGGCTGCTGCAAATTTGTGTTCCATAGCGTCGAGTTTCTTTTGCATTGCTGCCATCTCAGCTCGAACACCTATGGATACATCTATTTGGTGTACGCCACCCCTATTCAATGGTTGGGTTCCACTCTCCCACTGTAGTGATTTTTCAGCGAACTCTTCTAAATACTTCCAAGCTTCCCCATCATCCTTGGTCATAAAAGTACCTTGACACATGTTTTCAAGGCTCTGTTTAGTATTTGGGTTAATGCCCTCATAAATGATTCGGCACAATTCCCATCTCGGGATGCCGTGATGAGGACACTGAACCAATATATCCTTGAAACGTTCAAAGCATTTAGAGAATGGTTCAGTAGGGAGCTGGGCAAATTGATTCAGTTCGCTACGGATTCGAGCTGTCTTTTGTATTGGGTAAAATTTCTTAAGGAATGCAGCGACGAATTCTTCCCAATTCGTAATAGAGTGTGCGGTAGTGTTATATAGCCACTTCTCGGCTATATCGCACAATGTAAATGTAAGAAGTCGTAGACGCATCGCATCCACTGAAAGTTGTGACGTACCCATCATTGCGCATACGTTTTCAAATTTGGTAATGAAAACGTAAGCGTCCTCAGTCTCGAGTCCGTGGAATTTGGGTAAAAGGTTGATGTACTGGGGCTTAATCTCAAAGTTATCCCCATTGGCTGGTGGTGTGGATAAGCAGGTCGAAAGAGGACCTCGAATAGGGTAGCACCTCTCCTGGAGAGAGATGCGGGGTGGATTCTGCGCACCAACGGACGGCGGCAGATTAGGGTTAAAGAAGTTTGATGGAGGTGGATCCATCGGTGTGGGTGTGGTAGTGGGTAAAGAAGAAGTAAATGGAGAAATATCAACTTCGGAGTCGATAAAGGGTACGCGGACTAAACGGGCACTAGAATCCCGTGTCCAGCCTATCTTGTACTAAAAAGTGTTAGTACAAGTGGCAGCGTTGACTTATAATTAGGGATATAAATGAATGCGGTGTTTGCTTTGAAAAAGGGACGGATTTTTGAAAAAATGATTCGACACAACAAATGCAACACACAAAACCCTAATTCTAGGGGTCGCCTAGGTCAGATCTCTAGACCGCTCCTAACTGCCAAAAGACAAATCGCAGGATAGAATCCTCCACTGCCTCTTTGTCCCCCTGTGGCCAGGTAAGTGCCAGGTAAGTGGGAATGTACTCCACTACGTAAGTAGTAGGCCTAATTAATAACCACTAGCCTTCGACACACTTGCCTAGACACCACAAGAAAACGCGGATAAGCAATGAATTATCCACGGCCTTCTTCTGTCCTAAGTGAGCGCGACGGTCCTTAGAGTCATCTCTAGATATTTTTTAGTTAATGCGGGTCAATGCGGATGTAAGTTTTGCGATTTTCGGGGCCTAGGAAGGGTAATGAAATCCCCACCTAATTTGGATTTGGCCGTGCCCTTTAATATCCGTATTTAGAATGCAAACAACCAAGAAACAAAATCACGCACAAATTTAACTTTGCAATTTGCGAGCTGCGATTATTTGCAAAGAAGCCTGCAGAAAATTATTAGTTGGAGCTAAAAAGAGGAGAGAGAAGAAGGTAAGCAGTCACCTGAGAGAAAAATTTCACAGAGATCCCTCAAGGCTGCCGCGGTTCCGCCGCAATTGCTGGGTACCACCGCGGAATCGCGGTCTTCTGTGCAGATTACTGCACCAAAATTCAACAGAAGCTTTCTGTTGATAACTCCAGCTCTCTGGAATTTTCAAAAAAATTTCTTCAATTGCCAAACAGCTCCAGATTTCCTTGCAATGAACCACAACAAATCGTTTAGGGTTTGCACGAATTTTGATCTCAAAATAACAATGGAATAAATCTTTCAATTCAAACTTTAATATGAAACGAATTAGCGCGTAATACCCGGCAACGGCGCCATTTGATTGATAAAGAAATTCTTGTTTGTGTAAATCGAATAAAGCGAATAAGTTTCTTTGTGCCGGTAATTAGAGAATTGAATAAAATTCACAATCAAAGAATTATATTTGACCGCAATCAATTACGGTGTCGGTTGTAGATCGTAAGCGAGTGAGGATCGTCCACAGGGATTGTGCGATTCGTTTTTATGCTTGATTTGTTTGAATTGAAAAGTTAATCGAAAAGAAAAGAAAACATGATTCAAGATTTTATCGATTGATTCAAGTGTCACTAATCTAATCAAGAATCAAGAAAATGATAAGCAATCGAGAATCGGGTTTCGATGATATTTCCAACCAAAATGTCAAGAATCTAAATGAGGCTCGTAGGAATCGATCGGATCTATAGACGTGATGTAATCTCAAGATATCGTGTTCTTGTCCTTCGAAGAATTGATACTAGATCGATGATGATCGACGAGAGTTAGGGCTTTCTCGTGAAACTAGGGTTTCATCATTTAACCCTTGTTCTTTCGTCGATATCATTCGCATTCTAGCCTCTAGCAATTTCAAGAAACGATCGTAACTCCCCAATTTCAAGCGATATCAATCAAGAAAGCATCGAAACGAACTGGGTTGTCGGTTCTTGAACTTGCTAGGGTTTACAAAACTCGTAGGACTCAAGAATCGATTTAAGATATGTTACATCATCAATCTATTGATCGTCTCGACTCCTCGATGAGCGGAGTATTACTCAAACATCACAACAAGAACTACAACTAGAAATTGAGATCGAATCATGATGCAAGAATTTAAAGAAAACAAGATAAAAGAATATCACCTTTTATTTATATCAACAATTTGATTACAGTCGCTCAAGAACTACAAGAGGAAGAACTAAATTGTCGATTTGGCTTCGCTCGGCTCCGTGAGTCGCGGGTCGGCTTGGACCACTTGCTCTGTTGAAGATCGGCTCTGCTCCTAAAAGGTTGAAGGGCTTCTTGCTTGACTTGGTACTCGGGAATCTTGGTTTTTGATTGGAATTAGGGTTAGGGTTTCACACAAGTCTTGTCACTAGACTTGTGGAAGAAGGAGAGTGAATGGATCAATCAATTGAATGAATGAATAATGTTTTACAAGTGAGCCTAGGGTCCTATTTATAGATTTTCCAAACCCTAAGCCTTGAGTTTGAAATAGAAATTCCCTCCAAAAGTTTGTTGAAAGACTTCTAGAAGTAGTTAGTTAGGCTTAGCTTAGGGTTTAAGTTAGGGTTTAGGGAGAAGTTTCTAGAATACAAGGCTAGTTTAGTGTAGATCGAAGGGTTTGCTGATCTGGCAGAAGGTTCTGGGGTCTTCTGGAATTTGACATGTCTTTCTGAAGTGTAGGCCCTGAGAGAAGCATTTTGCACCAAAATTTTAGGGCTGACGTGGCATTACTGCCGCGGTTCCGCGGCAATTGCTGGCTTAGGCCGCGGAACCGCGGCCATTTGGTGGCCTTATGGCTTCAACTTTCTTCTGTTGGCTTCTTATGTCTTCAGGTGTCTTTTGTGATATATTGAATTCCTGAATTCCCTTCATATCAATACCAGATTCCAAATCCTTGAGTTGGCGTATTCTTTTAGCAGTCTTGTCATGTAAATTTTGACCGATCTTCTGATTTTCCTGCACGGACTTCGAAACACGGGTTGCGATATATAGAAATGATGCCATGCTATGAAATGCAGTCAATTTCCCTAGAAATTCCAGTTTTAAAGTCTAACACATGTAATCTGATATTTTGCGACGTATTTGCTAATATGTGAAATATGAATGCCGAACACTTCTATATGAATGCAAATGATGAGTAAATTGCCGGCTAAAAGATGCAATATTTTCGACTAATCAGTTGCCAACTCGTGACTAGAAAACATCATAGAGCAGAAATCGTATGTATGACTCAATCCTAGGTCAAAACGATCAATAATATATATATCCTCTATACGATAAAGTCTGAAGTATGGTAAGGTGGCAAGGGTAAACATCTATACATAAGTGTAATACCAAGTGCTCGTATCAGTGCCTCAGGTAGCAACATATCATGAAATGAGGTATGAATGCATGAAAACAGAATGCATCTAAATATGGAAACTGTTTTCATAATATAGTGAGATTTCTGTATAATTATAAATCGACGTATAATCAATGAAGTCAACATGAAATCAGTGTCAAGTATCGACACAAAACATAAATCCCAATATCCAATATCTCGGGCTCCGGCTATCCGGACTAGCCCATATCATAATATCTCAATACCTCAATATCAATTATCTGGGACTCCGGCTATCCGGACTGGCCCAACTTCGATCGGTATCCTCCGGATATCCGACGAGTTACAATACAATCACCGGTCAACAATGCTCTCCTGTCACAGGCTCAACGCCGATCAACTGCGATCTTCTTGTCCCGGGGTACCGCACCGGGTCCACCATACACCCACAGACGGTTTATCTCCTCCTCGAATCGGGTGTATGATATCGCTCAAGAGCCGAGAAAACTCATGGTGGACATATCTCAAATCATATCATAAGAAAACCACACTTTTATAGTTTAAAATGATAAATGAGTTTATAAATCTTGAGGTTTCTCCAAATCTAGAAATCTCATGGAAAACTCCGAAATCCAAAATGAAGAATCAACAATAATGAATGCTGGGCTCCGGCAATCCGGACTGACCCGTAACAATAATGCATGATAAATGAATATATAATATATATGCATGAAATACCAAGCAATGAATGCAATAATGAACCAGCATATGAAACAATATCATATTGGAACTATTAGCTAGCAAATGATGTCAATAGAGCAATATTCTCTAAAGTGTACGTGACATGGCAATTACCGATAAAGATGTGTGTGTGCCGGCAAGCGAGTGTACGTGGAGCATACACATCATTGGTAACGATGCTAGTGTCCTAACAACATATTTCATCATTACTAATGAAAATACATATAAGCATGCAATGCAATGCGAACAACAACATAAGTGGCAGATAAATAGTAAATGCAGAACATGAATAATAACGCAACATGTATGAATATAAACATAAATGTAAACGAGTCAATACAGTTTTGCCATTTGAAATAACACGAATCATGATATTTAGAAAATAGGGCTACGGTGTTTTTAAGAAATGGTACATCCTTTGAAATATCCGTAGAATCCTTCTTTGAAAATACTCACGATTCGTTAGTTTTGAAATAGGTATGACCCGAGTCTAATCTAACATTTATAAGTAAACTACAAGAATAAACTATCAGGCTAAACGGAAAGGGTAAGGAAAACCACCTAAGTCTGAATCGATATATATATATATATATATATATATATATATATATATATATATAGTCGGCGATCCCGCCTTAATAGTATCACATATGATACAATATATAACATGACATTCTTGAGTCAAGAGTGCGGATCTATCATCAATATACAGCTCGTACGGCAAATCCATCGTACGCCATCCCAAATCTGGGTACGGGTCGATATACATTTATCTCATTATTCACCTGGTATCCTTTTAATCATATATCATGATCTGGGGGTACTGATCTAAGTCTAGTACATACTGATACCATCTATAT
The DNA here is from genome assembly GCA_030015575.1 of Agapanthus africanus. Taxonomy (NCBI): domain Eukaryota; kingdom Viridiplantae; phylum Streptophyta; class Magnoliopsida; order Asparagales; family Amaryllidaceae; genus Agapanthus; species Agapanthus africanus. Next base: position 865,651,373 of record CM057339.1, read on the forward strand.
ATATGTGCGTGTATATGAAAACACATCGCCTAAGGACCCGCTATACTAATCATGTCGTATCTCATAATACGAACCATGTCATATCACCGATCTCATGGCCTCACACCCAATCTCATCGACTCATCTCCAAATATCATATACTATCCTCATCATCCATATATATGTATACGTGTGTGTGTGTGTGTGTGTGTGTGTGTGTGTATACATAGTCCCATACCTATGTGTGTGTGTATATATACATATCCCCATATACGCACAAGTAATAAAAAGTATGCAAGTGTGTGCGTGCGTGTATGCAAATCATATTCTAGGGTTCACGACTAGGAAATTAACTAACGACACTATCATCCAAAGTTTCTAAAGCAATTAGCTAAGTATACACATCTTAATAATATCATTTTAGTAAATATCCATATATAACATAACGCATTTGCGTTCTATACTACGAACTGCGGGGGTGTTATACGCCATCCACCCGACTTCCCTCGTAGATATATATCCACTCACATTGATCTTCGTTTGCCGATGCCGACGTCTCCACTCGCTTGCTTGTCGTCTCGAAGTTCACATGGGGTACCTACATGTCACAACGTATCGTATGACATTAAAATCCAAATCAAAACCAAAACGACACGTGGAACTCACATAGGTCAAAACCTATGGTTTGCTCTCGCAATTCAACCAAACATCCATAGTCGTTGATGTACAAACATCCAACAACCAATTACAAATCCAAATATCAAAACTTATCATTCAAAATACGGAAAACATGTCCAAAAATCACACTAAAGTGCTTCCAGATTTTGACTCAGGCCAAAACAAGGTGCACAAACAATACTGGGGTGATATATAGGGTGCATATGAGCTATGGAAACAACCTGGACATCCTCACCCACCAAGTGGACGGCCACTTCCCTAAAAAATCTGGCCTCCTCAGTTTTTGGAAGGAGTTGGGGTGTCGAACTTGCAGGGGGGTCTCCTATGGTCTCAAATTGGTTACTGGAGTTGTTTATTTTTCTCGTAAAATTCCCAAGTCATCCCAGATTTCCCCGCACCCTCTATTACCTCACAAACCGACATGGAAAGTTTCTGTTTTTGGGTTTCAGGTTTTTGTTTTGTGTTTGGTCTGGGTTTCTAACATCATGGGGGTCTAAGGTCACCAATACGGTTCAATAACACAATCTCAATTCAAGAAAAACCCTAACCCTCTCTATGAATTTTCAAAGTTCACAAAACCTTGTTCAAACGATTCTAAACATGTATAAGTGCTAAAGAAAAGGTAATACTACTCTAATGGTAAAGAAAGTACCTCATTTGGCAACTCAAGAATTTTCTTAAGTTGCCCCGAGTGCCCAAAATCCTTGCTTTCTTGGTCCAAAGTGTTTGCAATGGTCTTGTGCATGTTTTTTGTGAAATGGAGATGGACTTTTGAGGTATTTTTGGTGATGAAATGAGGGTTTGAAGAAGAGGGAGGAGAGAGTGCTGCCATGAGATGAAGAAGAAGAAGTAAAGATGAAGATGATGAAGTGGGAAAGATGAGCCATGACTATGATTGACCTCTCACCCTCTCTCTCTGATGTTCATACCCCTTATTATATTCATTTCTTTTTCTTTCCTTTTGTTTTGTTTTGTTTTGTTTTCTCTTATAAAACAAAACCATGAATGAAAATACAAAAGAAAAGCCATGATAAAATGTAACAAGTGCTAAAATGTGACATGATGCATGTCATGTGCACAATCCGGCTTAATACACGATTAGTGATGTTTAATCGCGATTAGCATTAAAAGTGAATATAATTAATTATAAAATTCCATAATTTGCTTAAATCATATAAAACGCCTTCATTTCAGTAATTTCTATAATTTTCCAAAATTTTCCCAATTTATTGGTATTTAATTATACCGCACTAATAAAATATTCAATATATTTATTATTAAATTACAAAAATTCCCCAAAATAATATTTTATTTTTCTGAAATATTACACCATGTATTGAGCGAAAGGGAATCTGACGAGCGAACTCATCCTGAAACCCTACTGAGCCTGACAGTAACAATATCCGTACAGTCTGGTCTGTTCGTCTAAGAATATCGCATATCGAGTCTAAGGGGTGGATAAAGTTAGACCCCAAATAACGCGATATTTAGTGTCGGCATGAAACCCATCATCACCTGAGAAACTACTGATCCTAGATCAGTAATTCTCAACTATCTTGGCCAAGATTTTCTGGTGATGGCCATCCGTGCACTGTGCGACATCAACCCCCAATACCGGGAGAAACGAATCCCCGACGATCCGCTCACTGCCTCCATGTGGCTCGGGACTGTACCCAACTAAAACCTGTTTCCACAACTCTTTTGAGCCGTGGTAGGGTAGTAATCAAATCATAGTGGGAACTCACACGAGACAAATGACGATCTCAGGTCGACAAACTAAGCTGTACACATGTCACCTGGGAACTGCTATCTGACAATAGGTATAATACCAACTAGCAGGTTCCCTGCGAGTCCGTCCAATGTACTCATAACCCAATGAGCACCTGTATACTATCTTAGGTGAACAAACTAACACCAATGGCTTATGAGACCTGGCCACCGCCCCTCGTCGGGGTCTCGATCAGTATACACTAGAGTATCGATGCCCAGTCTCGATACTCCCACGACTAGAGACATTTAAGGATGCGCTTATAGACCACCAGCTCCCACGTATATGATCGTCATCATAATGCTGGTAGCTAAGCAAGAATCCTATGGGCTCTATCAATATGTAATAGTGATGATAAAGACAAACCAGATAGCATACTATCATCTCGAGTAAGACTGTCCTACCGGTATAGGTCCTCCCTCAATCATCACAATCACGTGCCTGCGATCCAATAATTGACTTTGAGGGCACCATATCCAACATATTTTAATTACCAAAATATTATATAAATATTATATGCATATATTTTCCTTTATAATATTAATTATAATATATAAACATATGGTAAAGAGTATTTTGCAGATAAACCCAAATATATTCTATATTTATAATAAACACCTTTAAATATTTAAGAAAATTAAGGAAAATATTATATCAAATGTGCAATATTTTCGGCTGAACAATAGGCTTCTTCTCCAACACGCTCGATTATACCGAAAGGCCCCACGAATCGAGGACTAATCTTGCCTCGACTACCAAATCGAATCACTCCTCTGGTCGGTGATATCTTCAGGAATACAAGATCACCAACTGCAAACTCCAGAGGTCTTCGTCCTATATCAGCCCAACTTTTCTGTCGATCTTGTTCCGCCTTCATATGGTTTCGGATCACATTAACTTTCTCCACGGTTTGCACGATAAGATCCTGTATTTTCTTTCTCCAATATTGTCCCAACAGACGGGCGAGCGAAACTTGCGACCATATAATGCTTCGAATGGAGCCATCTGAATAGTCGCCTGAAAACTATTATTATACGGAAACTCTACCAAGTGTAAGTGATCCTTCCATGAACCTTTGAAGTCCAACATGCATGCTCTCAACATATTTTCAATAGTTTGGATTGTTCTTTCTGATTGGTCATCTGTCTGAGGGTGATAGGCCGTGCTAAACTTCTGTAACAACTCCAATTTTGTATACCAAAAATTTGCTTTAAATATAGTGTATACTTGGAGTATTGATGTTGCTGGAAACAATTTAAGTATCTATTTCTTTACAATAATTACAAGAAGGAGCTTGTAGCTCATTGGTAATACCTTGCATTGCTGAACCAAGCCACCAGAGTTCGAATCCCATACCCCACATAATTTTTATATCTTTTTGTTTTAATTTTTTTGTGAAGTCAAACGGTCAAACAGCCATAACTCACAATTTATTGCGAATCAAGAAAATTAGACTATACCAAAATTCCCCCCAGACCAGACCCGACCCAACGGCGCCCGATTCGGCCGAGTCAGCCCTGACTCGGCCGAATCGGCCGGCGCCGCCGGCCGGACTCGTCAACACGAAAAATCTTCGTGTTGACCTGGTCTTCATCCCTGCATACTCTAAATTTTTTTTACTGTTACCCAATTCTCAATAAATCCCTTTTAAGACCAAATTTAATGAAATTTTAATGATTTTTATATTTATTTTTAATATTTTGTAACCCTAACCCTAGCCTAGCCCTATATAAAGACCCCTATACTCTACCTTTTCCCTTCACAACTCTAAGTCCACTCTCCCAAATTCTCGAGAACTCGGTACGAAGAGCGAGAAGCGAAGCGCTGCCGAAATCGACGACGGATTCCGGCGACCGGATCAAGACCTTCGCGACGTTTTCAACGAATCGGCAACCACCACGACCTCTAGCTTCCTTAGCTTGTCCAAACCGTAAGTCCCACCTTCTTCTATCTCTCTTTTCTTTAAGATAAAAATACGACTTTTTGGAACCCGACGGAAATCGGACAAACCGATTTCCGATTCGATTTTTCTCTAAATTTCCACTTGTCACCTAATACATATTATCTACCCATATGCTTGTTGACTATTAATCACCCATAAACCAATTTAATCAAACTTTTTCACATGAAATGATAAGTTCTTTGCAAAACCGTACTCTTTTCATAAAAATACCATGAAGTTCATTTTTCTTAGTTTAATCAATTACCTCACTCCTAAATATGTTTATCTTGATCACAAAACTTGTAGAACCCAATTTGAATGAAATTTCACACATAAAATGATAACGTTTTCGAATACCGTATTCTTGCACTATAATACCTTTAAGTTTAACATAGCATGTTTTCTCTTTAAACTTCACCAAAACTTAATATAAGTCACGGGGTGATGACCTACCCCTACACACACTCAATATAACCCTAATTGATAAATATAAAAAATACAGAATACGAAATTACAGGACTTATCACTAAAATACCCTAATCTTTATAACCTTTATTGAAAACTTTAGGTTGTAAACATTTCTAAGTAAAATCTTTTAATAAAATGAAAGCACGATTGGTCATGGACATCGATCGTTTATCTAAACTGACTTTGTGGTGTCTAGGCTAGGCAAGTGAGCTTGGGTAACTTTAAAAGGCCCGTCTCACGATTCGTGAGCGGATCCCTCCCTCCTCACTTGTACTTACCTGGCCACAATTGGCGGTGAAGAGACGATTTGAGGCTTCTAATGACTTATCGTTTAGACCTTAGAAGTAGGCTAGTTGGCTTAGGAAACCCTAACAACTAAAATACGGAAAACTATACTTTTTGCAATTAAATACCCCATATTTATAAAACCGTTTTCCAAAATGAAAAGTATTGTTAAACCTAAGTAAAGCGCCGCTACAACCCACTTTTGGGGAACCTGTTAGGGATAGTACGGTTCATCGTGCACCCGCAGGCTAGTAGTGCGAGATTCAGACCTCCGCAAGGAGCATTCGGTCTCGAAAGGTTTTAAATACAATATTAAGGGAAATGAGATTTTTTTTAATAAAATATTTATATTAAATTATTCATGTGTTAATATATATATATTTATCATTTAAACACCTATTTTATCATAAGATAAAGTTTCCACTTTTTCTAAAAATTCCAAGATTAAAAGTTACGTTAAAATACCATGAATTTCAAATAAAACAATTAATACTTTGATTAGGATATATTCACTAGAATAACACAAATAAAATTCACATTCATTATAACAATAAAGACGATTATTAAATACTTGAGGTGTATTTTGAAAACTATACAAAAGTACTTTTTACATAAAACCCCTCAAGTTTTACAAATTACATTAAGGCCCCTAGCTAATATTGAACTTCAAATTATCTTCTTTTAGTCTGACTCGGGTTAGAGTCTGACTAATTTCTGACTTGAATATGATTCAAGTTAATCCATATTCATTTATATTCTAACACAATTGAATACATGAATCTCTGAATCCAGTTAACAATATATTCTTTTTGACTGAATCAAACCATGGATATTCATCCATTATCCTGATATTCCATTTACCTGATTATACAGTTACAACATGTTTACTGATATCATGGTTTTGGTCAGTCACTCAACTTATATATTCCAATACTACAATACTGTTAAAACACTACGGGGTTTAAGGGGTAGATTGGTACGGAAGGTGTTAAAAGTGGCACGATGTGGTCAGATTAAGACACCTAACCTGAATCCTGTTGCTGTTGTACCGTGGCATAACGGTTCCTTGTACTTTCCGTTTGCCCTGATCTCTAGCATATAGAGATCCCCCTCGTATACACTGGCATCCTTCTGTACCAAGCTACAAACAACAGCGTTACACAATGTTTCATAATATCCGACAATATAACACATTAGAAAATACTGTTACACTGTCATTCTCATTCTTCTTATTCTTTGGGACTTACCGAGCGACCTGTTCGCTGACGACATTCTATTTCTTTCTTCTTTGAATGTCGTCAGGTGCGTTGGACCAAGCTGAGATCGAGCCCACCGGTGAAGATTTGGAGCAGTTCCAAGAAGACCCAGAGCTCTAGATAATTGTACCTTGTTCTTTCTAGTATTTTTCATTTCTGTTATGCCACTGTTTAGGTATTGTTTTTTTCATTCCAGTTGTATTTTCATTTCATGCATTGTATAAAGAATGTTATTAATAAAAGTTGCTGTTATTTCAATATCTTTTGTCTCTTGTGATTATTTTATATTGCTTAGCTACGCTTAGCGTATGTACTTCTGAGTACATACGTAGCGGACCTCGTCGCGTCCACTTCGCCGTACACTGGGAAGCGGGGCGTGACAACTTCAATCTAGTCCCCAAACTTTCCTGTAGATTCCTCCAAAAGTGCGATAAAAATTGAGTATCACGATCCAAAACGATGCTCACGAGTACTCCATGCAATCTCACAATCTCCTGCATGTACCGCTCTGCTAAAGCCTCCGTGGACTGACCAACTCGAAACGGTATGAAGTGAGCTGTCTTGGTCAATCGATCAACAATCACTTAAACTGTATTGTTGCCCTTCGGACTCCATGGTAATGCTGTCACGAAATCCATGGTTATATGTTCCCACTTCCATTGAGAAATCAGAAGTGATTACAACAAACCGGCTATCCTTTGATATTCAGCCTTGACTTGCTGACACACCAAGCACTTCGATACATAGTGAGCAATCTCCCTTTTTATGTCTTCCCACCAGAAATGTTATCGTAGATCTCGGTATATCTTTGTGCCTCCCGGATGTATGGAATATACGGAACTATGAGCCTCCTTCATGACTTCTTCATGAACGTCTCCTTTAGGCACACATAAACGACTACCATATCATAAAGAATCATCTTCATGAATCAACAGATCTGTTCGAAGTCTCGCTTCTAATTGTTCTCGAAACTTTTGCAACCTTAGATCGTGCGACTGCGCTGCTTTAACGTTATCGATCAAGGAAGATTGAACTTGCTATTGCATCAACTGTCCCGAAGAATGCGGTAGTACGATCTCCAACTCGAACCTCTGTAGATAATCTATAATCTCTTTCTGTGCAGTCAACATCCATATCGCTGGCAACCGACTTAGAGCATCCGGCACTACATTAATTTTCCCTGGATGGTATTTTAGATTAAGATCATAGTCAGCCATCAGCTGTAACCATCTACGCTGCTTCATGTTAAGCTCTTTCTGTGTGAATACATACTTTAGGCTCTTGTGATCGGTAAATACTTCTACCCTTTCGCCCAATAATTAGTGTCTTTAAATTTTCAAAGCGAAAATCACTGCTGCTAGGTCCAAATCATGAGTTGGGTAGTTCTTCTCATGAGTCTTCAATTGACTTGATGCGTAGGCTATAACCTTTCCATGCTGCATTAGAATGCATCCCAAGCCTTTCCCAGATGCGTCGCTGTGAATAACCAACCCTCCGGAACTGTATGACACTATTAAGATATGAGCGGTGGTCAATTTTTGCTTCAATGCTTCAAAAAGCTGACGCACATTTCTCGGTCCATACGAACGGTACCTTCTTTTGAGTTAGCTTGGTTAATGGTTCTGCTATTCGAGCGAAGTTCTCCATAAACCTTCTAATATCCGGCAAGCCCAAAAAAACTTCCCATCTCCTCTACGTTCTTTGGAATTGTCCAATCATGAACAGCTGCAATCTTTTCAGGGTCAACGACATGTACAGGTTAGTCTGTCGACCTGAGATCGTCATTTGTCTCGTGTGAGTTCCCACTGTGCTTTGATTACTATCCTACCACAACTCAAAGGAGTCGTGCAAACAGGTTTTAGTTGGGTACAGTCCCGAACAACATGGAGGCAGTGATCGGATCGCCGTGGATTCGTCTCTCCTAGTATTGGGGGTTGATGTCGCGTTGTACACGGGTGACCATCACCAAAAATCCATGGCCATGGTGGACGAGAATTACCGATCCGGGATCGATAGTTTCTCTGGTGGTGATTGGTTTCATGCTGACACTAAATGCCACGTTGTTAGGGGTCTGACTTTATTCACCCCCTAGACTCGATATGTGATACTCTTAGACGAACAGACCAGACTGTACGGATATTGTCACTGTCAGGCTCAGTAGGGGTTCAGGATAAGTTTGCTCGTCGGCCTCCCTTTCGCTCAATACTTGGGTAGCCGTTATGTACAGCTAGTGCCGCTGACGTGCTTGTGGTTAAACCCACTGCCAGTGTATTGACGAGTCTTTAGAGTCCCACACAGAGGGTTTTCACGGTTCAGGCGATATGGTGTAGATGACGTATGTTGGTACATACATGTGTCCGATTAAATACGTGCACATGCTGCACAGATTTTAATCGCACGATTGATAATACTAGCGGCTTAGGATTAAGCCGGATTATTAAATCAGGTTTTGATTTAATAATTTATATATGTATATATATATATATGTATTGTAATATTATTGTTCACTATTCATTTTCTCTCTTGGCTATTCGTATTTTTGTACGAATACGTGTATATGTATTTCGATACATGTACCGGGAAGTATTCCGTATTTATACGGAATAGCTTCTAGAAGTGGACACCTCATTTGTATGATTTTCCATTTTTGGAAATTCATTTGTTTCACAAATGAGGTGGAGGAGTGAGGTGGCATGAGTATGGGTCTTGGACATGTAGAGAGGCATATGTCTTATTTGTTTATTGCAAAAAGAAAAAGAGATATTTTTTTGTATGTGTGTGCATGAGAGAGTGAGAGAGGGCAGCCATAAGTTGGGGTGTGGGTTATGCTCATTTTCTTGAGTTGCTTCTTCACTTGCTTGCATTCTATTCTCATCTCAATACTTAGCCATTTCTTGAGATGCTCATGCCATTGTTTCCTCGCTTCCTTCATCTTCTATGGTTACTCCCTTGAGCAATTGTGATGAGAGAAAAATATAGTGACACGTTCCTACACCTCCACTCTCCATTGCTAGCAAACTTGGAGCATCGGTTGCCTCGCTCGAAGAGGCTAAAGCTTGTGCCGTTTCCCTCAGGTGGAGTATCGTAGATGGAGGAAGACCGGCAACCAAACTCGATTGAGGAGCCACTAAGAGCTTGGGGATGATGGTTGAAGACCGAAGGACACGGATCAACTCAGTATAACCATCTAACTTCTTATATATAGCTTGCTATTTTAGGGTAGATCCGGGTATCGGGTAATGGTAGCGCCAGTTTAGTAAATTTTTGTTTCGCATTTGGCCACGGTTTGATGGCCGGGGCGCTGCCGTAACCTAACATGGTATCAAAGACAGCTTTTAAACCCTTAGCTAGCTTGTTTAGACAATGTTAAACTATCGAAACCAAAACAAACCCGATTCACTGCCCTAAACATTTCAGTTTCTGTCAAATTTCAAAGTGTCTTCAAAAATTATTTTAACAACTGCAGAAGACTACTTTAGTGGCCACTAGACTGCACCCCAAACACGAACCAATTCCTCCAAAATTTGGCCGAGCACATTGATGGAAAATCCGAGGAGGCCGGCCATTTTAAGGCTTCAGGGTTTCGTTTTTTGGGTGTGGTCTTGTCTCTGGAATGTTGGTTCAGTGGTATTGTTTGTTTAGCCCAGTTTGGATATGGTTTTATCTAGTTGTTTTGGGCTATTCGGGGTTATTTCGAACTCGATAATTTCTAACATTGTTTAAAGTCTGCAGTACATACATTTCTATCTGCGACTGTGAATGTCATTTGAGCGGTACAACTCGTCTAATTGCTATATGTCTTTTAGACGGGTTTACGAACGTGACATTCACGTTGATGTTCTGTGTTGTGCTGTGTTGTGGTTGGATCATCGTGGTGGATAGCTATGGTTTTAATTTCATTTATACATTTGATATTGCGGGATGAGCGTCCGACATGTGGACTACCGTCACTGCCAGTTTGTATATTATCTGTTTGTGGCACGACCGGGTTGAGGTCGATGTCACCCTTGTACATATTAATTTCTTTTCTGTACTAGGATTACCCCACGGTGGAGTGCACGAATAGCCGGGTTCTAGAGGGCAACAGGTCCGCATCTCATGGCGTTGAGACGGAGGGGACCTTACTCTAGAATTGGCGGGCTATTCACCGCACTCGTAGGGGGTATAAGTTGACCCAGGAGGAGTGCTCAAGTTACCGGATTCCGTGAAGTGCTGGGTGGCCCATTCACTTTGCTGAAGGGGGTTGCCTCACTTCTGGTTTTGGCAGGTAACTTGCCGCGCTCGTAGGGGTCTAGGTTTCATTGCACAGGCTATTCACACGACAGGGAACGTCGGGTCTCATTTACGGCTCAAGTGAAACCCGGGGCTCCAGGATTATCCACCATTCCGTATTGCTTTGTGATGCTTCTGTGATGTTGCTTTATATCATGCCTAGGACGGATGTTATATATATATTTATATATACTAGTAGATGTTGTATATGTTTTGCACCCGCGCTAGTCCAGTCCCCGCTCTGTCGTTAGTTAAGTAACCTAACGAGTGATGATGGGACCCAGTGGCGAATGCGGATGGCATATACGTACATTTTATTTTCGTTCTTTTCTGGTGTGATTAATTGATGGGACTGTGTTGATTCTTATCAATGTAAGGATAAAACAAACCTATATGATATTGTTGGAATCAAGTTTTTTAAAAAACTGACATTACAGACGTTCTCTTTTGCTTTGCACAGTGGTATTCGGTTATGAATATCCGGCACCTCATTCGACGAGGCAAGGGCCGAGATCCCTTTATCGGTAGTGACCCCTTGAGTAAAAGTTTGCGTCAACGTAATAACTTCACTATAGTCGATTCTTTTGCTTTGCATCGTGGTAGTTTGGAATATCCTGCACCTCATTTAATGGGGAAAGAGCCGAGATCACTTCACCGGGAGTGACCTCTTTAGCAAAAGTTTTCGCCACTATAAATTTGTAAAACCACTCGGTTCCTTCAACGATATCAAGTTCATTACGTTAAAGGTTTTTCGCCAAAAACCAGCCGTAGCCCTCCGTCATTTCAGATACGTATCTCGTAGTATTCGTGCTAGTGTACGGTAGCTGCATGATACGTATCTGTAGCATGGATATGCGGTTATCTAGGACAGCAGCATAGTCACGCTGGTCTCTATCAAAGGCTTGTGCGGGTGGGTTTAGATGAATCTTGGATAATGGCGGGTTGAACTTAACTAGCGACTTATGGCATGTTGGTCTCTATCAAGGCCATGAAGTCGTTAGGGGTAAAAACACATATCGGGAGTTTCAAACATACAGCAAACTTGCCAGGCATGCACATACCTTCTGGAGTGTGGTGACTTGAGTGGTTTCCATCAAATTATCATGCAATGAGAGTTGGTGTAATATTTCAGAAAAATAAAATATTATTTTTGGGGATTTTTATAATTAAATAATATTATATTGAATATTTTAATAATGCGGTATAATTAAATACCGATAAATTGGGAAAAAATTGGAAAATTATGGAAATTACTGAAATGAGGGTGCTTTATGTGATTTATGCAAATTATAAGTTTTATGATTAATTATACACTATTTAGTGCTAATCGCGGTTAAATATCGTTAATCGCGTATTAAGCTTGTTTTGTGAAAAACATGCACCATATCATTTTTACACTTGTGTTACATTTTCCTACATGGCTTTTTTTTATTCCTTCATGCATTTTTTTGGTTTATTAAGAGAGAAGAGAAGAAAACAAAACAAAACAAAAGAAAAAGAAAAAGGGAAATATTAAACAATGGAGGGATGAGCAAAAGAGAGAGTGAGGTGAGGGGGTCTCTTTGACCAAGAGCCATTTGCATTCATTCATCATCCTCATCATTATCTCTTCTCTTTTCTTTCACTATGGCAGCATCTCTTTCCCCTCCTCACTACACCCCCATTTTCACATCCAAAAACTCATCAAAAGTCCATCCCTCTTCACAAAAATATATGCTCAAGCTCACAAGCTTCACTTTCGACCAAGAAAGTTTGCATTTTGGTGCCCTAGGGGATTCATGAGTGACAAATGAGGTAATTCTTTCACATTAAGTATAGTATTCTATTTTCTTTAGCCTCTTTTCAAGTTTAAAACCGATTTGGCGAAGTTTAGTGAACTTTGGAAATTCCTAGAAGAGGGCAGTGGGATTTTTGGGTTGTGTTAGTGTAATTGAGGCCTAGTAGTGACCTTAAGCCCCCATTATGTTAGAAACCCAGACCAAACACAAAACAAGAACCTGAAACCCAAAAACAGAAACTTTTCATGTCGGTTTGTGAACTATTAGAGGGTGCAGGGAAATCTGGGATGACCTAGAATATTTTCTAGATAAGCAAACAACTTCAGAAGCCTAGATTGACCACCACGAGACCACCCTGAAAAGACGAGACCCCATCTCCCCTATAAATCCGAGCAGGCCAGATTTTCCTAGCATGTGGCCATCCATGGGGTGAGGGATTGGGTCCAGGTTGCTTCTGTAGGTCACATATACTCTATATATCACCCCAGTGTTGTTTGCTTACCTTGTTTTTCTCTGAACTAAAATCTGGAGCAAGTTTTGTGAGTTGCTGCCATGTGTTACTGGATGTTTATTATTTCAAGTTTTAGTATTTTGGTTTTATGGTTTGATATTTGTACATCGACATCGAGGGTTTGTTTGATTATTCTTGTATGCGTAGGCTATAGGTTTTGACCTATGTGTGATGCGCATGCCGATTTGGTTTTCATATGACGTTTCGATTTCAAATTGGATTTTAATGCGATACGATACGTTATGATGTGTAGGTACCCACACGAGGACTCCGAGACGACAAGCAAGCGCGTGGCAACGTCGGCAACGGCAAGCGAAGAGCAAAGTGAGTAGATTATATCTACGGGGGAAGTCGGGTGGATGGCGTATAGCACCCCCGCAGTTCGTAGTATAGTGTATGGATATATTTATATGTTATTGTGAGGTTATGATTATCTAGATAGACTTTAGGAGTTATGGATAATTTTAGTATCATTGGATGATGGTGTCGCTAGTTAGTTTAGTTGCGAGCCCTAGAATAAGGTTTACACCCACACATACACACATGTTTACATTGTTTTACTTGTGTGTTTATGGGACTATACACACACACACACACACACACCTACACATGGATGATGAGGATTGTACATGGTATTTGGAGATGAGTCGATGAGATTGGGCATGGTGCCATGAGATCGGTGATATGATGTGGTTCGTATTATGAGATACGACAAGAGATTTTAGCGAGCCTTTAGATGTGTGTTTCATACACGCATATATACATATATAGATGGTATCTGTTTGTACTAGACTTAGATCAGTACCCCAGTTCATGAGATATGATGATAAGGATACCAGATAAATGATGAGATTAATGTGATAATTGACCCGTACCCAGATTTGGGATATCGTACGACGGATTTACGTACGCGCTATATATTGATGATAGATCCGCACTCTTGACTCGAGGATGTCATATTGTATATTGTATCGTATGTGATACTATTGAGGCAGGATCACCGACTATTATATTTATATATATCGACTCAGAAGTAGGTGGTTTCCCTTACCCTTTCGGTCAGACTGTTCGTTTAGTCCTGTAGTACTTATAGATGTTAGACTAGACTCGAGTCATACCTATTTCAAAACTAACGAATCGTGAGTATTTTAAAGACAGGCCAAGGGATTCTACGGATATTTTCAAAAGACGCATCTTTCCTTAAAACACCGTAGCCCTTATTTTCTAAACACCACGATTCATGTTATTTCAAATGGCAAAACTGTATGACATATATATATCGATGTGGATTCTTCACTGTTATGTTTATTATTCATTTTTCCGCATATTCTTGCTATTCACATCGCATTGCATGTTTAAATGTGTTTATTGTTATATTAAACCCATGCTGTCAGGACACCAGCACCATTATCGATGATGCGTATGTTCCACGTACACCTGCTTGCCGGCTCACACACTTCATCATCGATAATTGCCATGTCACTACACAGTATGATTGTTGCATCAGAATATGACTCCTTGCATGACATACTTGTGTACATACATATTTGCGCATATATAGATGATGCTGGCTTGACTTTGGAGATTTGGGAACCGCATAATATATTTTAAAACTGTATTCACTTAAAAGAGCGGTTTTCCCTCGATATGTGCATATTACTGTTCTATGTTGCATGATATACGGATATGCTTACATTTCTATTATATGTCGCATACATCATGCTTTGTGATTATACGCATTGAGATATGCCGTTTTCATGAGATTTCTGGATTTGAGAACCGTGGCTATTTCGAAAGAAAGTATGTATTGTTTAAAAAACCCGGTTTCTCTTGATATGATATTTCAGTGCGTCCACCATGAGTTTTATCGGTTCTGGTGTGTGGGTACATGGTGGGGCCCGGTATGGTACCCCGGGACAAGAAAGGGATGCTGTGTATACAGACGGTGAGCCTGGCAGAGGGGCTACTACCTACCGGTGATTGTATTTGGGCTCGGCGGATATCCGGAGGATACCGACCGGAGTTGAGAGATGATATGGGCCGATCCGGACTGACGGAGCCCGATATATATATGAGGATTTACGTGCCGATGCTGGGCACGGGTTTCATGATGTTTCGAGTGTCGATGCTGGACACTCAAGTTCCATGATTTTGATGTGTCATGAGGGACACACGTTGATTTATATTCTCATACTTCCATGCATATGCTTTATGATATTTACATGCATGATGTTTTTGTCTCATTGGTTGACACGTGGACGAGATCCACATGCATACAGGCATTCATTATATAGTTGGATGATACCCACATACTTATAGACTTGATGCTATAGTTGGCGCTGATTTCATTGATGATACCTCATGTTTATGATATGTTGCTACCTGAGGCGCTGACACGAGCACCTGGTATTATACTTATGTTTAGATGTTTACCCTTGCCATCTTATCATGCTTCAGACTTTATCATATTGAGGATATATATATTGCTGATCGTATTGGCCTAGGATTGAGTCATACATACGATTTCTGCTCTGTGATGTTTTCTACTCACGAGTTGGTAACTCACCCCCGTTGTGCCGCAGTTCTTGCAGGTTTTTGCCGTACAGGTTTCATTGCGGCTTTCTGGCACACTGCTTCCTTTCTGGGTGATTGCTTTGGTAGGTGGGTTCACTCGCATCGTGACCACTATTGTACTTATTTATTTTCAGTTGTATCTAGTAAAATTCCATCAACCAGACTTGTATTATTTCAGATTTAGAAAACCAGTTGTATATTCTTTCGACCGTAGAGTCACGCTTATATTATTAGTATAGTTTTCTTGATGATTTTGAGTTTCCTTTTGAGTTTTGATTCTCGCCCTTCGGCGTTGTATATTATATTGCTTGCGTGGTTGTGACCGTCGATTGACGAAGAGCTAGCTCCCGCTTGGGGATGCCTTTTATCAGTGATGAATATATTATTCATGTTGTACCCCGTTCGGGGCCAGTTTTTACAAAAGAAACTCTGCCGAAATTTTCAGAAAAGACTTGGGATTTTAAAAACGCATCATTCGGCTTATGCTATTAAAACCATTTGTTTTAAAACATGTTTTCTTCACTTCTTTCTTTAAAATGGTTTTAGATTTCTGGGCTTTTGGCTTACTTGAATTAGATGGGGTCCTATAGACTTCATATGATTCAAGGGCCAGTCACGTGCTATTTCGGGTCATGACAGTTGGATTCTGATTCCCACTGATGAGTAGGATTACTCCTCGGGTGATTCCGACTGATTCTCCTTTTGAGTTTGGAGGAGAACTCGAGGAAACAGTGGGAGCCATCCTGATTAGATAAAATGATTAACCATTCTGATCCAGATTAGAGTGCACGCTCACTGTTTCTTTTCTCTCTTTCTTTGGCAGCGACCATGGCCCGACCCTTGACTAAAACTTATGAACCAAGTTAACCGAACATTCTTAAAACACTGTTCCCCTCCGAAAGACGGCCGAGACTGAACGTCTTGCCTGAGATTCGGGGCAGATGCAATTTGGTTTTATCCGTCCACCTCTCCGAAGATGCCCAGTTGATTTATGGCACCGTGTATCGGAGGTTTAGATGGATGCGGCCGATGTAGCAAACTTCGTCAGATTCTCCCTCGCTTGAGGGGTTTTTGATTGTGGGGACGCTCTTCCCTGCAGGCGCAAGCCCCTGTAGTTAATTACGCTACCGCATCGCGGTAACAACTTTCTCCTTCTCCAGAATTTTGCTTCGTGTCGTGTGTGTTTGTTTTGTTTGTGGTTGCCCGTGGATTATATACGGAGACTAGGTTATGCCGTCGCCCGTAGGACGTGGATTAGTCCAAATCCGTATTTACTTAGATTTAGGTTTGGGGTTTTGGTTTGAGGATACGTTAGCCATATTTGAGGCTAAGATCAACTCAAACGTTTGTTAAGGACACGTTAGTCCTATTTGAGACTAAGATCAACTTAACGGGATCGTTTAGATCCGTTTCAGTTTAGGGACATGGTGGTCCATTGTTCTAGTTTAGGGACATGGTGGTCCATTGTTCCTGTTTGGGAACAGATATTAGTTTAAGGACGCATTAGTCCGTGAGTTTAAGGACGCTTAAGTCCATGGGTTTAAGGACCCCATAGTCCGTATCTTGGTTTAAGGACGCTTAAGTCCACGAGTTTAAGGATCCCACAGTCCGTATCGATGTATGGTTGTCGGGACCCGTCACCTCTCTGACGTCGTTGAAGGATTACAATGATAGGTGTCAGAGGAGTTCGGAGATGTACTCTTGAACCGGATGTAAATTGATTTAGGAGAGCAGTCTTGCTTAGTCAATTTAATTTGAGGACTTACGGCCATGATTGGGCTAAGTCCAGTTGAGAATATTCAACGTTTTTATTTTTGGCCTATCAGGCCTGTGCTAGGGCTTGGCCCCTGTTTAATAATGCACTGCATTTTCTTTCGGCCTGGTAGGCCTTTTTGATTTGGGCTCTATCCCTTTTAAATGATGCAGAGCATCTGTTTTTATTTGGGCTCTGCCCTTTTAAAAGTAATGCATTACATTTTATTCGGCCTGTCAGGCCCTTTTTTAATTGGGCTTGGCCCTTCTGTAAATAATGCAGTGCATTAATTATCTGACAGTGTCTTGTCAGGCGCTTTGCACCAATTATTGAGCGCAAGCGCATGTAGAGGTGACACGTGTCACACTCTGGTGAGCGCAAGCGCAACAGCGCAGTGCGCTGCGCTGTTGCGCTGCTGACACGTGGCGCGCTCTGGTGAGTTGCGCCGATTTCAGAGAGCAATGCTCTATCTTAAAAGCGCATAGCGCAAGTTGTTATGGTGCTGACACGTGGCACTCTCTGGTAGCTTGCGCCAACCCAGGAGCGCAATAGTGCAGATTTGCAAATGCAAGGCACTATTTTAATATCTTGATCCAATTTTGGATTCAAGAGAAGAATCTTTAAGATTCCAGAACCAATGGTTCATAAAAAAGCAATGCTTTTGTTATTTTTTATATTTTTTTATTGAAGATCCTTGATCTTGTTTTTAGATCAATGGTCTATTCAGAAGAAATTCTTCTTTTTCTAAAGGTTTTACCTTTTTCTTTCTTCTGAGTTTTTTTCTCAAAGTTTTCAGAAGACTTCGATGAGTTCTCTCTCTGTTTCTTGAGTTTCTCTATTCTCTATGTTGTTTTCTTTTCGGAATTGGGGTCTAGGGGCCTTTATATAGTGCCCATTAATTTGTTAAATTTGTTAAAGAGATAATTCTCTGAGTGATTTGGGGAATTTTCCCCACCGTTGGATCTTTGATCCAAGAGCTTCTGTTTTACAGAAGACAATCTTCTTGTTTTAACAAGAACAGAAAGATCTTATTGGAATTTTAATTCTGTTTGGTGCAAACGCACCAGCGCTTGACACGTGTCGCGCAGCGCACAGCGCAGCGCAACTGCGCTTGCGCAACTGCGCTGACACGTGTCGCGCAGCGCAGAGCGCAGCGTAACTGAAGCGTTGCTTCCTTTAATTTTGTTTTAAATAGAGCCTTGCTCTGATTGGATGTGCTATCTTGGGCGCTGCGCTGACGTATCAGCTTTTGACACGTGGCGCGCAGCGCAAGGAATTTGAAGCGTTGCTTCAATTTTTGAATTTTTGAAATTCAAACAGAGCTTTGCTCTGATTGGGGGAAACAAATGCCCCCCCACCGTTGCGCTCACGTGGCGCACACGTGAGTGCAGCGGTGGCAAGATCCTGGCCATTGGATCAACTGATAAGTTGAAGGGGCGCAAGCGCCTATAAATAGGACCTTTGGTCCTCAGTAAATGATTTACCATTTTCAAGAACTTGAGTTTTCAGAGCCTTGCTCTTGTTTTTAAGAATTTTAGAGCCTTGCTCTCGTTTCTCTTCAAGAACTTCAGAGTTCAAAACCTAGAATCATCTTAGGTAAAATTTAACTTAACTTAAATTAAATTAAATTAAATTTAATTAACAGAGCCTTGCTCTCATAGATCTTAGATCTAAAGAAAACCCCTTTGGGGTTTCATCAACAGAGCCTTGCTCTCAAGAATCCATAGATCTACAGAGATCTTGTTTCATGGGTTTTAACCCATGAACAGAGCTTTGCTCATGGATCAAATGTAGATCTTTTTGATCTGAAAAATGAAGAACTCCTAAGAGTTTTCATGGATCTTTAAGATCCCAAATTTTTTAAATTCTTTCAAGGGTTAAGTTTTTTTTTTGATGGATCTTTCCATCATTATTACAGAGCTAGGCTCTTTTTAGGAAATTTTATTCCCTTGAGACCAGAGTTTGACAAATGTCACTCTGTGACAGAGTTTTGCTCTGAAAGAGGAGATTTTCTCCTTGTCTCTAGGGATTTCCCATTAATGAGAATATTCTCTTGGGGATCTCTTCGTTAGTTGACAGTCTCATCCAATGATGGTGCTGTCTTATTAACTGATGCACTCTTATCCAGATTTTGTGGGTCCCCATTTGGTCCCCTACCCACTGCATTGCAATGTGGTATAAATTTTAAAATGCCAAGCGTTGGAATTACAACACCGACGGCTAATTTTTGTCCCTCCATAGGAAACATGCCTGCTGACCTATCATTCCCGTTTTTTCGCTCGGAGGGAGGATTTCCCCAGGCACCAGTGGACCGAGAAGTGCTCACTCTCATCAAGGATCATGACCCCGAGCACAAGAACCTTCACCTGTGGGGTAGGTGGTATAACGCGATCATCCAGGGTCGCCGAAGCTTCGGTTCCGCTACGCCGTCTGAGCCCATATTTTCGATCCCCTATACGGATGAACCCCCGGTGAAGTATGCCGTGGAGGTCAAAAATTAGAATTCGGATGACCTCCTCCAGCCTGCAATTGGTGCTATTCCCGTGCAGCCGCCGCCGGCAATAGACATTTTGGGGAGGCGAATCTGTCAGGGTGAAGCACGCTCTTGGGGACAGGCCTATAACATTGGATTGATCCCGCGACCACCCGACGGATATTTGCAGTGGGCCCGGTACATCCTATCGGCGAAGAGGACTCATCTGATGAAGATTGGTTTGTATTCGACAATCTACGTCTCGCTCTTTGAGTATCCCTCTCCTCCAACATGGTGGATTAAGGCTTTTATTGAACAATGGAATATCCCCACCCACACCTTCCTGATGACGGACAGGGAAGTCTCTATCTTCTTGGAAGAGTTTGCTGAAATCTCGGGTCTGCCGATGAGGGGGAGCATTACGAGGAGCTGCTTCCTCCTGAAGAATACGTTTTTGCCACTAAGCCACAGGTGTTTGATCTGACGCCGAAGAACGCTATTCAGCACCAGTTTCCGGGCTTGGTGAAGGTGCTGGACATATATGAAGGGCTCTATCTGGAATCCGGCGTCCGGGGAGTCAGTTTCACATATTTTATCGCCCGCTTCATTCGACCGGAGTTTCTATCGGAGCAGAGCGAGAAGTTCGCCAAGCTTGATGACCCTTTCAGCTTCGGCTTGGACCGTCGACCAACATCGGAAGACGATCAAAAGGACTTTTATCTCCCCGGCTCCGCCGTCATGCCCTTGTCAGAAATCGCCGTCCCGGACATGGATGAGGAGACCTTTTTTGTAGGGTTCCTGGGATTGTGGCTGTGCAGCTTCGTGCTCCCCATGCACCCGCGCTACATGCGGCCGTCCGTTTTCTACCCAGCGCATCGGATGGTGGCCGGCCTGCAGTTGACAGTAGGAATCGCCGGGTTGGCTCACCTATATAATGGTCTTAGCGTGGCGGCGGACGCTAATGAACCTGGGGTGCAGCCTGCTAATTTCCCGATGCACTACTTTACCTCTTGGATGGAAATGCATGTGCACGGGGTGTTCGGCGTCCATAAGATCCCTTCGTTTTTCGAGAGGTGCAGACTCCCAAGAGTCATGCGGCTGGTCGGCGCCTCGATCGTGGTTGCGCCTCCGCGGGAGGCTAGGGGGTTGCTCCTTCGTCCATACCTGGTCGGAGCGAAGGTTTCTTTTTTGGATAAAGTCGTAACCATAGGCTCAGAAACCTCCAAGTCGGTGGTGGCGCTGCGAGACGACTTCAGGGACGGGGCCTCCGTGCTGAAAGCCCGGGAGATTCTTCACCTCTACTCCATTCGGCCGGGCTACCTGGTGTTCAGGCAGAATGAGATGGCGCTCTTCATGAGGTACAACCCTCACCGGTTCGCCCAACAATCCATCTATAACCAGGGGATCCCGCTGGAGGCGTTTTTGGAAGAGCCCGTGGCCAGCAGGGAGGGGATACGGAGCGCGATGCACCATTTCATACGACTGAACACGGGCTCCTGCTTCTTCATCAGTGAGCCAAGCTGCGTTCCCAAGGTCCTCAATGCGTACGTGGCTTGGTATGCACACGCAATGGGTCCAGTTATCAATATGGAGAAGCGCATGCTGGTTGACCGCAAGGGTGCACCTCCCGGTGGCGACCGTAAGGCTCCCCTGAAGCCAAGGACCCCGGTCATTCCTCCGCTGAAAGATGCCGGAGCTGGGCCACCGTATGTGCTGAGCCCACCGCGCGGATTGCCCCGTGCTACCGTGGACGTGCCCCCAGCGCCCTGTGCTCCAGTGGACATGGTGAATGTAGTTTCGCCGGAGTCTGGCGTGGGCGTGGATATCGGGACCCGTCGCCCTAAGGTGCCTGCAAAGCGCAAGTCGATCTCGGGTGCACCTAGGGCAGGCGAGCAGAAGAGGAAGAAGAAATCGCTCTTCTCAGCTGACGTTGCTTTCGGTCAGGAACCTCATGCTCCCTATAGCGAGGGCTTGGGCGAGTACGGGACCAATAAAGGATTGGTTATGCCGCCAGATGACACTGATCTGGCGGTCGCCATCGCAGCTTCAGAGCGATTGGCGAGGCGCGACGCATGGCTAACTAAGCTTGCACAATCGGGTAATTACTAGTCGCATTTTTTTATTGCATCGTACTTTTATTATTGTCTTTGACTAATGCTTTTTCCTTCTTTTCTTCAAACAGGCATCACCACTGAAGAAGCCATCGCTGCTTCCCTCAAAACTTTTCAAGAGGAAGAACGGCTCAGAGCATCCTTAGGCCTCAGTACATTTCGATTCATTAAGTCTTTATTCTCCTTTTATTATGGTTGATCTAACCCTTTCTTTTTCTCATCACAGGAACCATAATGCCGGTCCCGCAAAGTGACGCAGAGACTCTTCCCGAGCCAGCCACTGATGTTTCGGCCTCTTCGGGGCTACCGCGAGAGACCCGACTTGAAGAGCCGCTGAGAGATGCCTTGAAGGCTCTGGAGGCAACTCTAAATGAGGACGATGACACCTTGATGAAGGAAGCGTCGAAGAGGTCCGTCGCGACGGCCCGGGAGGAGAGGAAGCGGCTGAGGCGCGAGGCGAAGGAGCGCAGAGCTGCTTTGGCCGTGGGAGCGGGCCCAAGCACCATTATTCCTACTGCTTCTCCTTCCAAAGAGCCCCCGGTCGCTTTGTCTACCGCTCACAGACGGGCGGTGCGTGCAGCTCGTGAGGCTAGTGATCAGTCCACCTCAGGTAACGTGTCTTTCAAGATCTTGATGTAAGAATTGTGAACCTTTCGGTTCTTATATTTCTTGTCCTGCAGGGCCAAGTCCAACCAAAGGGGAGGCGGAAACCGTCGAACCTAAGGGGACAGAGGAAGAGGCACCGGCTGAACCCGAGCCAACGGTGGGCGACGTCGCCGGGGTTGCTGGACCTGAGCCGGGGGCTGAGGGAACTGCACCAGAGAAGGTCGTTGATGCCGAGCCTGAGGTAGCGGCAAATGAGACGACTGCTACAATCGAGCTTGGGGCAGCGACGGACGGGGCACCTGAGACTGGTGACCCCATGGTAACGGTGGATGAGACAACGGTGACCGCCGAACCCGAAGGAGTAGCGGGTGAGATGGGCATGACTCCCGGGGAAAAGCCAGCCGCTCTTTCTCAAGAGTCTGGCAATGCTCCAATTATTGCTCTCCCCGTCTACGGTCCTCCGCCGTCTCTTGACCACGCGAGCACGACGACAGCCCCTGTCGAGTCGGGTGATGAGGCCACGGGCGGTGGACTCATGTCGATGGAGGAGGGAGACGCCTCCGTTTCAGCTGGCGGCCCATCAGGTAAATTTCGAGTTACTGTCCCTTTTTTTTTATCTTGCAATCCCTCCTGACAAGTTTATCTTTGTTTTTAACGTAGGTGCGGCCAGTGCCGATGCTCCATTGCTCGAGGGAGCGCCGTCAACTACTGCTTTGGCGGTGTCCACCTCTCAGCCTTCCCTTGTACCATCATAGATGTTGGAAGGTATGGATTTGCAACCCATTAGTTTTATCTTTCAGCCGCATAGTTTATGTACTAATGTCGTACTATTGCGTCTTTTCAGGAGTGCTTTTTGATCATCTCTATCAGGTGTTGCACTCGCACTTCTCCTTCCCATCTGAACTCGCTTCTTCTTCCAGTGGTGCTGGTGAGTATCGTTTCCAATTGATGCCTTTCTTTTTTCAATAATGGAATTATTTCTGACTCTTCCTTGTCCTGATTGCAGTGCTATAAATCGAAGGAGGAGATGAAAGATCGGTCGTGCCACCGGCCCTCCCGGCCTTACCGCCTGCCGCAGCCGGTATAGTAAACTATCGCATCGATGACTTTTTCATATTTCTTGAACCGTCATCTAATCGTATTTTGTTTCTTCAGCTGTCGTTCCGATCCCGGTGCCCTTTGAGTCTCGCGTTATAATGCCGGCAGGCCCCTTCCTAAGACGTCCGTCTTCAAAGGGTGCCGTAATAAGCTTGGGCATGCTGAGCGGATACGTCGAAAAGCTTGACACAGACGCTCCCCCATCTGCTGCGGATTTCGCTGCAGAGATTAACCCGATGTTGGCGGCGCTTGTGAATTTTCACGATGGAGGCGTTGTCGAGCTTTGGGTTAATCACTGCAGGGAAATCGAGGTCCGCCTGCATCAATCGGAGTTTATGCGCCCTGCTCCTGAGACCTTAGCCGCAAGCAATCAAAGAGCAGCATGGATCGAGCAAAGCGCTTCTTACTTCCGTCACCTGGAACAAGAAGCGGCTTTAAGGCTGAGGGAATGCCAAGAGACCTCAAGCGAGACGGCTCGTCTGCGTGCTGAGGTTGAGGCGAACGCTGCCCAGGTGAAGGCTATCTTCGAGGGCCTTCTGGAGCGTATCTCTAATGGGCTAAAACTGAAGCGGAAGCTCGATGCCGCCGAGCGTGATGCCCAAGGCCACGAAGCAGCTCAGCAGGCAGTTGGGGAGCAGCTTGCATCTTTCTTGCAGCAGCGGGCTCAAGTGGAGGCGAAACTAGCGGTGGTGGCCGATCAGGAGAAGGCATGGAAGGAAGTGCGCGAACAACTGATAGGGCTATTTAAGACGCTTCCTTCCAAGTAGCTGCCCTTGTATCAATATACTTGTAAAAATTTTCTTTTTCGAATAAGATGTATTCATTCTTTATTCTTTTGTACGATTCACCTTGTACTTGATTGAATTAATAAATAAAGATATACATTTTCTCTTTGCAATGTCTTGTATCATTTCTTTGCTTTCTCCCTTCTCTTATTATCAGCATGCTGTCTTGATAAACATGGTTGACAGATAATAGAGTAAGCATCTGGGTTTCTTCAAGAGATAGCGATGGCTTAGGCCGCAGGTTCAGATCTGCTGCCTAAGACTTTTCAACTCTATGAGCCGTGAGAGTCTCATAGAGACTTTTCTCCCTACGGATCGAAAGGATCTCGCAGGTGGATTTTCTTCTTAGGAATCGTGAGGATTCCTAAGTGCGTTTTCTCTTATAAGTCGTAAGGATCTTATAAGAGAATTTTCCCTCTTACGAGTCGAGAGGACTCGTAAGCGGTTGTTTCCCTCCTTGTCGAGATTCGACTTTGGAGAGTGAGACCCGTGAATAGTATACAAGAGACCGTTTTAGGCCGACTTGCAGGGTCCCAGTGCTTAGGAAACAAGTTTTTTTTTAATCCCTGCTGCCAAGGCTTTATCTTGCAAGTTGAGACGAATCGGGAAGTCCTCGCGAAGACACTAGTTTTCTCATGAGTCGATACGAATCGAGCAGCTCTCGTCAAGGACACTGATTTCTCTGAGTTGAAGTATTTTGCTGAGGACAATGGTTTCCTCGCGGTTGAAATGAATCGAAGTGCTCCCGCAAAGACACTAGTTTCTCTGCGGGTCAACGCGGATCAGGAAGCTCTCATCAAGGACACTAGTTTCCCTGAGTTGAGGGGGTTGCCAAGGACACTGGTTTTCCTGGAGTTGAAACGAATCGATGTATTCCTGCAAAGACGCTAGTTTCTCTGCGGGTCGACGCGAATCGAGGGGTTCTCGTCAAGGACACTGGTTTCCTTGAGTCGAAGTATTTTGCCGAGGACACTGGTTTCCTCGAGGTTGAAACGAGTCGAGGTGTTCCTGCAAAGACGCTAGTTTCTCTGCGGGTCGACGCGAATCAGGGGGCTCTCATCAAGGACGCTAGTTTCCCTGAATTGAGGTATTTGCCAAGGACACTGATTTCCCTGGGGTTCAAACGAGTCGAGGTGTTCCTGCAAAGACGCTAGTTTCTCTGCGGGTCGACGCGAATCAAGATGTTCTCGTCAAGGACACTGGTTTCCCTGAGTTGAAGGATTTTGCCGAAGACACTGGTTTCTTCGGGGTTGAAACGAGTCGGAATATTCCTGCGGAGACACTGGTTTCTCTGAGGGCCGACGCGAATCAGGGGGCTCTCATCAAGGACGCTAGTTTCCCTGAATTGAGGTATTTGCCAAGGACACTGATTTCTCTGGGGTTGAAACGAATCAGGGTATTCCTGCAAAGACGCTAGTTTCTCTGCGGGCCGACGCGAATCAAGATGTTCTCGTCAAGGACACTGGTTTCCCTGAGTCGAAGTATTTTGCCGAGGACACTGGTTTCCTCAGGGATGAAACGAATCGAAGTGCTCCTGCAAAGACGCTAGTTTCTCTGCGGGTTGACGCGAATCAAGAAAATGTGTTTTTCGGGTTTTATATGAGTTATCGTCAAGACCGTGAAGATAGGAATTTGGTCTTCGCTTCGTTTTCTGGCACCGCGTCTGCTGTATCGAGACGAATGTTGCGGTTGTCTCTAGGTTGTTGGTGGACCGTTGAGATTTGTCTTCGCTTCCTGGCGGAGCCTGTTGGGAAGGTATGGTTCCCTCCTTGTTTGTGACCTTGGATTGTATACAGGGATCGACGTGATCTCATCTGTAGAGCAAAAGTTCCATCATATTTTTTATTATTGTTTTATTTCCGCGATGCTCTATCATTTTAGCTTTTATATCGCGAAGGTCGCGATTGCCCAATCATTTCGGCTATTTTTCGCGGTGCCCAATCATTTCGGCTGTTTATTTTATTTTTACTCGCTGCTTTTTATTGCGAGTTGCCCAATCATTTCGGCTATTTTGTGTACATACGTTTTTACTTGCTGCTTTTTATTGCAAGTTGCCCCATCATTTCGGCTATTTCGTATGCATGTACGGCTTCCTAGCTTTTCGCCATAAGCCTGGAGTTAGACATCGATTTCGGCATCAGCACCGCTACAACTGGGATATTGCCAGGAGCGAATCATCATTTGCCTCTGTCGATGTCGAACAAAGATGGCTTAGTAAACAGGATTAAGGTCCTGTCGACTAAGGCTTTTGACTTCATGAGCCGTAAGGGTCTCATAAAGGTATTTCTCCCTACAAGTCATGAGGATCTTGTAGGTGTGTTTTCTCCTTAGGAATCGTGAGGATTCCTAAGTGCATGTCCCTCTGTAAGTCGTAAGGATCTTACAAAAGGGTTTTCTCCTTGTAAGTCGAGAGGACTTACAAGGGTTGTTCATCATGCGAACATATCCCTAGTCACGGGTGGGACTTCGTTAGGGAAATGTTTATTCGCGCCCGTGGATTGTATACAAGGGTCAGTATTGAACCACTTGTAGGGCAATATCGAAGGTTGTGGGGGTTGCTTAAGCACAGGTTTAGGTCTCTGTAACTTAAGACTTTCAAATCTTATGAGCCGTGAGGGTCTCATAAGAGAGTTCTCCTTACGAGTCGTGAGGATCTCGCAAGTGTATTTTCTCCTTAGGAATCGTGAGGATACCTAAGTGTGTTGCTCCCTTGTGAGTCGTAAGGATCTCACACGGGTGGTTTCTCCTTACAAGGTCGAGAGGATCCTGTAAGTGTCCTTTAACGAGGTTGCGCCCTTTCGGGTTTTCACAAACACTCGCCGGTAGTCCTGCTGTTTTTACTCACGGAGCCCTTTCGGGTTTTCATCCGTACCCATTTTACTTATGGACATACCGTTTTTTTTATTCTTTTTATTTTTTTATGAGGTCGCGCCCTTTCGGGTTTTCACGAACACTCGCCGGTAGCCCTGCTGTTTTTACTCACGGAGCCCTTTCGGGTTTTCATCCGTGCCCATTTTGCTTATGGACATACCGTTTTTTTAATTTGTTTTTGTTTTTTTTATCGGCTTTGTGATGTTTCAATTCACCGTAGTTTATCGACATCTCGGTCAACAGCTAGTTTTAAAACGTTTCGGTCCGTCATTAGTTTAAGGATGTTTCGGTCCGTCATTAGTTTAAGAACGTTTCGGTCTGCTGAGGAGAAGGCCGGCTACTACTTATAGAGTTTGGGCTTAGGAAGATAGCGAGCGGACATAGTCGTCGTCATCTATCATTGACCTAAGCTGTGGCTCATTAAGCGTAATATTTCTTTAGGAAGCGACCGTTTATTGGCATGAAAGGCCTTTCACCGTGCATATCCATGAGTAGATAGGCTCCACCCTGGTAGACCTTGTCTATTTTGTACGGGCCTTCATAGTTCGGCTCAAATTTTCCCCGCTTGGCGCGATTGGGGATCATAGGCCTTTTGACCACTAGCACGAGTTCGCCTTGGCGGAATGTCCTCGGTCGGGTCAATCTTTCATATGAGCGCGTCATCTTTGCTTTATAAGCTTCTAGATTTTGTTGCGCTATGAGCCGGGTTTCATCAAGGGCATCAAGCTCCTCAAGCCGAAGGTGAGCATTTTCTTCGCCAGTCAGCTCGTAGTGGACTGCCACTCGCAGAGAGGGTAACTCTATTTCGAGGGGGAGTACTGCTTCTGTACCGAATACCAACGCGTACGGCGTTGTGTTCGTGGCCGTCTTGAACGTAGTTCAATACGCCCAGAGAGCCTCTTGCAGTCTCTCGTGCTAGTCCTTCTTATTTCGGGACACCGTCTTCTTCACAATCTTCTTCAAGGTTTTGTTGAAAGCCTCAGCTAGACCGTTAGCTCGCGGATTATAAACCGAGGAATATCTCCAGTCTATATTGTGTTGTTGCGCGAAGCGGCTGATCTTGTGGCTTCTGTAAGCTGGTCCGTTATCGGAGATGATCTATCGCGGAGTTCCAAACCGATAAATGACGTGCGTCTTGAAGAAATAGAGGATATTCTCCGTCTTCACTTCCCTTAACGGTACTGCTTCTGCCCATTTGGAGAAGTATTCAGTCATCGCCAGGATGAAACGATGTCCCCTGGACGATGTTGGTTCGATGGGGCCGATTACGTCAGTCCCCCACATTTCGAACGGCCAGCTAGCCACCGTTGGATGTAGTGGATTTGGATGCTGGTGGATGAAGCCCCCATGAATCTAGCATGAGTGGCATTGCTTCGCATACTCGAGGCAGTCCTGAATCATCGTGGGCCAGTAGTAACCCATCCGTTTAATTTTCAACTTCATCTTCGGGCCTGCTTGGTGAGAACCGCAGAGTCCGTCGTGAACTTCCTGAACGACTCTTTTCGCTTCGTCAGGTCCCAGGCATCTCAACCAAAGAGAATCAAATGACCTCTTGTACAGAGTATTGATTGATATATTTAGCGTGCTTGCGCTTTCTAAAATATAGATCAAAAATATTTATAATCGCAATCAAGAACGGCGTCGCATGAAGCTAGGCGGTGAGTACGGGTCGGTCCACAGGGATTTTGTGAATTTCCTAGTTGCGCTTACGAGTTAATTCCGAAGGGTGTTCGGACAGATTATTAAATCTAAAAATCTAAATTATCCTAGGGCAATTATCTAGATCTACTCTTGCTAGGGCTAGGTTTAGGGATGGTTTGGAAATGTAATTAAATCTCACCACTTTCAATACCCGAATGAAGATCTATGAGGAGTTATGGTAATTATCAATAAAGTGGATTAGATCCGTTCGGGAAGGTGTGTTCCCGCCAAAAATTTCTGCGCAGAAGAGTCCAAGGTATCAAATGGCAGCAATATGCTTAAGGAAATGCTAACCAGTATCTTCCGGGCTGTTTTTTGGCAAACTCCCAAATAAGAAACAGATAAATTCTGATGGTATCGAAAGCGGCTCGAAAAACCCTTCGATTTGATATATTATGGGCCTCGTAATTCATCCGGGATCAAAAGTTATGAGGAATTACGTGTCCACACGTGATGGGCTTTTAAAAACCCGCTGGAGGAGTTAAAAAATATAATAAAAACTCAGAAGAGACCCCAATGGGGCATCACGTGCTCACACGTGACCATGGGTCACGTGCAGACACGTGATGGGCTTTTAAAGCCTCTAAAATAATGAATAGAATTTAATTCTAAAAGTCAGAAAATACCTCAACGAGGTATCACGTGCTTACACGTGACCAATGGTCACGTGTTGACACGTGATGGTTAAAACTGAAACATAAATAAGCGGCTGAGAAAGGAACCCAATTGGGGGTCACGTGCTCACACGTGACTGGCTTTAAAAGCCTTATAATTTAATAGAATTAAATTCTAAAAGTTTCTGAATCTTTCCAAATGGAAAAGGGTCATGGGGAACCGTTGGATTAAAAATCCAAGGGTGATTAAAAATCACCAATTTATGGAAAAATCTTGGACTTGGAAAGATTTCCCCCATAAATCTGACCGAGATAACAAATAGAATATCTTTGGATTTAAAATCCAATGGTGAATAAAATTCACTTAACAATCTAAAGGCCCAGATTAATGATAAATATAAATCAAATCTCTCAACATACAAATCAAATCTCTCAATGAGAGATTTGCTAAACAAATTGATTCTCTTCCTTCTCCTATAAATAGGAGCCAAGAAGAGAAGAGAGGGGGGATCTACTTTTTTCAGAGAGAGGAGAATTTAATTCTCAAGAGGGAAGAAAAGAAAGGAGAATTTAATTCTCAACAAAGAAAACCCTAGGTAAGAAAAGGGAAAAAGATAAACTTCAAACAGAGAATTTAATTCTCAAAATCCAAGAGTTTAACTCTTATACAAAAAAGAACTTAGTTCTTCTTCTGGTTGAAGATCTGTACAGAGCACATCTCCCCATAGGATGAGAATTTAATTCTCATCGGGTTGAGATCCTGCCATGCAGATCCTAAACTTAGAAGGGGAATTGAGTTTTTGAGAATTTAATTCTCCTAAAACAAAACTAGGGTTTAACCCTAATCAAGAATTTAATTCTTTTACATATCTAGGAATTTAATTCCTTTGAAAAGAAATCAGGGTTTCATCCTAAATAAGAATTCAATTCTTAAAAGATCTCTGTTCATGAAAAGAACTAGGGTCACGTGCCCCCACGTGACCCTTGAAAAGATCCCCTGCAAAGAACTTTGAAGCATCACCCCACGTGCTCCCACGTGACCCTCATTATATATGGAACAAAAGCAAAGGCGGAAACAATTCTGGGCGCTCTCACGTGTTACCACGTGACCCCTAATAAATATTCTAATAAATCAGGGCATGATTATACATCACGTGCCCACACGTGATGGCTATGAAAATTAAAAGTGTTTAACACTTGTTTGCAGAACAAAATAAAGGGGATCTGGCCCCACTTTTTGATGCCATCACGTGCTCCCACGTGACTCTCAAAACGCAGAAAGAAAGATCAATGGGAATGAAGGCTTTGGGCGCTCTCACGTGACCCCTCAGCAAATACTTTAAACAATTGGCGCATAGATCCCCATCACGTGCCAACACGTGATGCTCTAAAATAAAAATGAAAGTGTTTAACACTTAATAGCAGAACGAAGAAAGGAGTTTCGGCCCAATCTCAGGCACCTCACGTGCCCCACGTGACCTCTGAAGCACAAAGAATAGAAAAGAGCTCTGGGGCGCCCTCACGTGTCACCACGTGACCCCTAATGAGCAGTATAACGCACAGAGCATGGGCTTTCATCACGTGCTCGCACGTGATGGCCGTCAGAACTAAAGTGTTAAACACTTACCTGCAGAATAAAATAAGGGGAATCAGGGCGCTCTCACGTGTCCACACGTGACCCCTCTCTCCTTAGTGTTTAACACTAATCTGAAGACTTTGTCCTCAGTGTTTAACACTGATTTTCTTAGTGTTTAACACTAATTTGGAAAACTCTATTTGCAGTGTTTAACACTGATTTGCTTAGTGTTTAACACTAATTTGAAAACACTGTTCCCAGTGTTTAACACTGATTATCTTTAAGTGTTTAACACTAATTTGCTAATCTTATTCCCAGTGTTCAACACTGTTGGTCTGTAGTGTTT
This sequence comes from Agapanthus africanus, assembly GCA_030015575.1. NCBI lineage: Eukaryota > Viridiplantae > Streptophyta > Magnoliopsida > Asparagales > Amaryllidaceae > Agapanthus > Agapanthus africanus. The sequence goes on from CM057339.1 coordinate 865,682,818, forward strand.
AACACTAGCTTTAGCCCAATTGGCTAAGTTTTTATAGGCAAAGCCTCTTCTTCAATGGACCAACAGAGGGCCAATATTTCAAACATAGTTGGACTTAGCCCAAACTGGCCATAAGTCCTCAAATCATCTTGAACTGAGCACATCTGCTCTTTCAACCAACTCATTGGTTCAAGGGTACATCTCTGAACTCCTCTGATATTTGTCGTTGTAATCCTTCAACGTCTTCAGAGAGGTGACGGGTCCCGACAACCACACAACAATACGGACTGTGGGGTCCTTAAACTCATGGACTTATGCGTCCTTAAACTCATGGACTGTGGGGTCCTTAAACTCATGGACTTATGCGTCCTTAAACTCATGCACTTATGCGCCCTTAAACCCATATTCGTCCCCAAACGGGAACATGGACCACCATGTCCCTAAACTGGCGATGGACCACCATGTCCCTAAACTGGCAATGGACCACCACGTCCCTAAACTGGAACTTGGACCACTATGTCCCTAAACTGGAACAATAGAGCCCAAATGCTCTTTTGTCGGATCTAAACGATCCCGTTAAGTCGATCTTAGTCCCAAACTGGACTAACGTATCCTTAACAACCGTTAAGTCGATCTTAGTCCCAAATTGGACTAACGTATCCTTAACAACCGTTTAAGTTGATCTTAGCCTCAAATATGGCTAACGTATCCTTAAACCTTCAAACAGACTTTAGTCCCAAATTGGACTATAAACCCCCCAATCAACTTTGGTTCAAGGGTACATCTCTGAACTCCTCTGACATCTGTCGTTGTAATCCTTCAACGTCGTCAGAGAGGTGATGGGTCCCGACGGCCATACATTTAATGGACCACTATGTCCCTAAACTGGAACAATAGAGCCAATTGCTCTTTTGTCGGATCTAAACGATCCCGTTAAGTTGATCTTAGTCTCAAACTGGACTAACGTATCCTTAACAAACGTTTGAGTTGATCTTAGCCTCAAATATGGCTAACGTATCCTCAAACCAAAACCCCAAAACCCAAATCTAAGAAAACACGGATTTGGACTAATCCACGTCCTACGGGCGACGACATAAATTGGTCTCCGTATACAATCCACGGGCAACCACAAACAAAACAAACACCCACGACACGAAGTGACCAGCTGGAGAAGGAGAAAGTTGTTACCGCGATACGGTAGCGTAATTAACTGCAGGGGCTTGCGCCTGCAGGGAAGAGCGTCCCCACAATCAAAAACCCCTCAGACGAGGGGGAATCTGACGAAGTCTGCTACATCGGCCGCATCCGTCTAAACCTCCGATACACGGTGCCATAAATCAACTTGGCATTTTCGGAGAGGTGGACGGATAACACCTATTAGCATCTGCCCCGAATCTCAGTGCCAAGACATCGCAGTCTTGTGCGCCGCCGTTCGGAGGGGAACAAGGTGTTCCTTCCTCTAGGTTCTTGTCCTTCCTTTAGAGATCCTTACCCTAACCTCCATGGAAAACATCACACCCGGGCCTTTATACTACGGTATCACCGCTACCTTGAGGGATAGAGTGCCGTAGGGAGCGGTATGTGCATGTATGCATGAAATCCTATTGTAAATGTTTGGTGGGTAAGAAAGGGATGAGAGATCTCATCTCTCAAAATTCTTCCCAAAAGCTAAACCCTAAACAAGTTCCTAGGGCATGAAATTAAATCTACCTAGGGCAAGAAATTAAATTACTTACAGATGCATCCCTCCAATCATCCATGCAGGGTTGTCAGATCTGAATTTCTGAATGGAGAAGAAACACCGATGCTCTCCAAAAAGGATTTTTGAATTTTTATTAAAAGGAGGCATAGGGAGGCATAGCCTTTAAAATGATTTAGAGTTCCTATTTATAGAGGATAGGAAACCCTAGGTTACAATTGATTTGCATGTCTACATTTACCAAAATATCCTTAGGAAGACTTAGTCAAAGTAGACTTCAAGCTTTGGTAAAATTTTATGTCTCTGTCTTTTATTAAAAGGAAGTATTGGGCCTTGAAATTTCCTTTGTGGGCTCTTCTGTCTTTGGGCTTCCTTATTATTTGGTTCTTTTATTAAAATAGCTTCTATGTTTCTTCCAGATCTCCAGTGAATAATTGCGGTGGACTTTTAACCGTTCGCTTTGTAATCTTGGACCTTGCATTGCCTTATACTTTATGAATTTTATCTTTGATGTAGGCTTGATCAAGAGTCTTCTGTTTATTGGTCAAAGTCCACTTTTGCATCGTCTTTTCATCGTTTTCACTGTTTTTGATCTAAGAATCTGTAACTTGTAATATGTAGCAGACATGCGTCAAAAGTACCTGTTTATTTATAAGAAGAATAAGAATGGGGAATATAATAATGCAATATTATGGTGTGAACAAGTATCATTGACGAAGGCGAATGACAGAGCTCGTTTCATAAGCTGATGTCTTGAGGACGCATCTTCGGGCGTTCGACGGTATTTGAAGTAGTCTATAAAGACTTCTCTCCAATCCTCAGCCTTTTCCTGGTCTTTTATTTGCAGGGTCGTCTGTTCAGTCGCTCCCTTTTCTTCGGATGATTCCGAAGATATTTCTGCTGGGGAAAGCACCCGACGGCTTTGTACCACGATTCTGACGTCATCGAGGTTCTCGTCAGCCAGTTCTTTAGCGAGCTTGGCCAACGCGTCCGCTTTGCTGTTTTCCGCGCGCGGTATGTTTTCCAAAGTGTAAGAGGGAATTTGAGTCAACAGTTTTTGCACCTTTTCGCCGTACTTCACCAACTCTGGTTTGCACGTTTGGTAGTCGCCATTTACTTGACTAATAACCAGTTGGGAGTCTCCGTATATGAGGAGGTTTTCAATTCCCATGTCGATGGCGATCTCGAGGCCTGCTATCAAAGCTTCATATTCGGCCTCATTATTCATCCTTGGCTCTGTCAAGGAGAAGGCAAAGCGCATTATCCCTCCTTGTGGAGTCATGAAGATAAGGCCTATCCCTGATTTGATTATAGGGGTACTTTGTTTGCGCTTCTTCATGGAGGATGCTCCATCGAAATAAAGCTCCCATCGGGTATCACCTCCGTCGATCGCGTCAAACGCATGTTCGTCTGGCAGATCGCAATTCATAGGAGAATCAGCAGGTATCGGATGCTCAGCGAGGAAGTCGGCGATGGCCTGGCCTTTCACTGCCTTGAGAGGCTGATAGGTTATCGAGAACTCCATCAAGAGCAAGGCCCATTTAGCAAGTCACCCCGTCAATATGGACTTCGACATTAAATACTTAAGGGGGTCCACCTTCGAAATGAGACGGACTTCATGCGCCAACGCATAGTGCCTGAGTTTTGTTATCGCAAAGATCAACTCCAGGCAGTGTTTTTCAATGGGGGAATAGTTGCTTTCTGCCCCCAGTAGAACCCGACTCAAATAGTAGAGTGCTTTTTCTTTCCCTTGATCGTTCTCTTGTGCCCATAATGCGCCTAAGGAACCTTCGAGGGCAGTTGTATAAAGAATGAGGGGTTTTCCCTTGACCGGAGCAGCCAACACTGGCGGATTCTAGAGGTACTGTTTAATTTCGTTCAGCGTGCCTTGGCATTTATGATCCCAGACGAACGGGGTTCCCTTCTTCATCAGGTGGCTGTAAGGACGGCACTTGCCTGAAAGGTTGGCTATAAATCGCCGTATGTACGCGAGCTTCCCTTGGAGGGACCGCAGCTGTTTCAGAGTTCTTGGCGGGGGCATTTCCATGATCGCCTTAATATTTGACGGATTTATCTCAATACCTCGGTGTCGGACGATGAATCCCAGGAATTTGCCCGAGGAAACTCTGAATGCACACTTGAGAGGGTTCATCTTCAAGTTGTATTGTCGAAGGCGTTGAAATACGGTCTTTAGATGCTCGAGATGTTCCTCGTATGATTTGCTTTTAACCACGAGGTCGTCGATATAGCATTCGACGATTTCGTGTATAAGGTCATCAAAGATCTTCGTCATGGCCCTCTGATAGGTGGCACCGGCATTCTTTAAACCGAAGGGCATCACCTTGTAGCAGAATATACCCAAAGGGGTCCTGAAGGCGGTGTGCTTCTGGTCTTCGGGATGCATCTTTATCTGATTATACCCTGATGAGCCGTCCATGAAGGAGAAAACCTCGTGAGCGGACGTATTGTCTATCATTAGTTCGGTGACTGGCACTGGGAAATCGTCCTTCGGGCAGGCTTTATTGAGATCCCGGAAATCCACGCGTATGCGCACTGTCCCATTTTTCTTCATCACCGGGACGATGTTGGCGATCCAGTCAGGGTACTGCACCTCTTGGATGAAGCCAGAGTCGATTAGCTTCTTGACCTCGGCATTGATACTCATCTCAAGCTCGAGCCGCATTCTTCTTGGTGCTTGTTTGACCGGCTTGATGTCTGTAGATATCGCCAATCTGTGCACAGCAATTTCTGGATCTAGTCCCGGCATTTCGGAATAGTTCCATGCGAAGCAATCTCTATGCTGTACAAGCACGTCTTTTAATGCAGCCACCCTTTCTTCAGATAGCAGCTCGCTGACGAATGTCGGTCGCGGGTCGTTCGCCATCGCCAACTCAATTTTTTTGAGGTTATCTGCAGTAGTATGTATTCCATCCTCCAGCTCTTTCGGTGCTGGTGGAAATTCTGATATCACCTCGTCGTTGCTGTTTTCGAAGCACCAGGGAAGGTCATCCATATACTCGGGCTCTTCTTTTGATATTGTTATTATATGACAAGTACGAGCTCGCTTCCAAGACCGATGTGGAGCTGGTTCTGCTTTCGTGGCTTTGGGTTCGTGCTTGTGTGGCGGCGTTACCCTCCAGTTGTCAGACAGAGCGAACTTGCCGAGCTGATACTGATCTTCAACCCAGTTCTTGAAGGTGAAGCAGTCTTCGAGAGGGTGCCATATTGCTCGGTGATAGGAGCAATAGTTCGGGTGAGAGACTTCACCTGCTTGTTCGGGATGCTTGGACTCTGGAAGCGTAAGCATTTGGTGCTTTATAGCTAGGTCAAGCATCCTCTTTGTCTTGTCTCGAGGAAAAGAGTAGCTCGACTCATCTTCTTTATAAGGGACAGATCTGGACCGCTCGATTCCCGCTTGAGTGGCTTCTTAGTTCCGCTTTGTTGCTGTCGAGCGCCTTCTTCGCTTTTCGACCTGTTTCTGCCTCTGCGTCGAGCCTTTTTTTATAACAGGTTGATAGGGCGCGGCATTTTCATCTTTCAGGGCCTGTTGGAGGAGGCGTTGCGTTTTGGCTTTCTCATAGATGGCCATTTCGCGGTTGTGGTCGTCTCGGACTTTTTGACCAGCTTCCCTTATAAGCCTGTTCATTTGTTCTTCGAACGACGGACTGGGCACCTTTGCATCAGGAACTTTTACTGGTTCAGGATTAGCGTCCTCCCATTGAGCATCCGCTTCTTTATTGAAGTCATGTACGACGTAACAGTCGCGGAATAGGTCTCGTTTCTTGGACCGAATGTAACCAAGCCCGATTGTTTCCATTCTCCCATTAGGCAACTTGTGCTGAGTCCCGGGGACGTTCCAGACCCTGTCATAGAATTTGGCTTTTCGAGCGGTCTGTTTGAAGGATATCTCCTGGCGCTTCAGCAGCCTCTTCAAGCCTTCTGTATAATATCTGGGCAGACGGATGGGCTGAAGCCTGTCAAGCGTAGGATCCGCGCCGTGCCAGATTTCTTTCTCCACTTTGGTTTCTTCAGAGCGGTAGAATAGAATTGCCTTTTCTCCTTCTCGCCTGGGAGGGACATAGAACGTTCGCAGCTCCTCTACAGTGTAGGTATCGAGCGCATCCAGTTCTTTATGATGTTTAAGTGGAACCATGGCGACTTGTAGACTTTGCTCTTCGTCAGCGGATGTTTGTATTAAAGGCCAGACAGAAAATATAGCATGGACCTCATCTTCCGAGTCACTACCAAAGATCAACGTAGGAGCGGATGGTCCTGGCTTGTTGTATTGGGGCGGACCCGAATAAACTATCTCCTTTTCCTCCTCAGTATCACTCTCGAAGACAGGGATAGTGGCGTTAGCTTTGTTCTCCGGCTTGTGACACCTCTCCGTGTCTTCGAAATCCGGTAAGAAGTATTTGGCATCTTCATATTTGCGGACTTCGTTCACGGAGAACGGGTTCAGTTATCCCGTTACGGTATACTCGAGACCATCCTTAAAATATTTCATACACTGATGCTGTGTAGAAGGGATGCTATTGTACTCGTGTAACCATGGTCGGCCGAGCAGAGCATTATAGCATGTTTTGGCATCTATGACTTGGAATTTAATGTCCGTGGCAAGTAGCCCAAAGCGTAACGTCAGTATCACAGACCCAAGAGTCCGGGATGATTGAGAGTCGAAACCAGAGATGGTGATCTTATCCCGAGCGAGATGCTGAACGCTCATGCAGATTTCCTTTAACACCCGCACGTTGAGGAGATTAACGGAAGACCCATTGTCAACCAAGATTTTGCCTATCTTTATATCATGGCAATACCCTAACACATAGAGGGGCGATTGTGTTCGCACGTCTCTAGGAGAAGGTCTTCATCACCGAAAGTGACATCGGCTGTGTGCACTTCTTCCAACTCATCCTTCATCTTTTCTTCGCCGAGAAAAGCTTGGAATTGCTCCAGCTCCTGTAGTGCCTTGATTAACGAATCCCTTGCCTCTTTTGATAGTAAAAGGGCGTCAAGAATGCTGAGCTGCGAGGGTAGCTTCCTCAGATGCGCTAGAACGTTGTAATCCATCTTATTTTTCTTCGGCGGGTCCTTGGCGGCTAGCTCTTCCATGACTTGGTCATCTAGGGCGATATCCTCAGAGACCTTTTCTTTCCCTTTATTTTTTTTATTTGAGGGTCCGAGATTCTTTTCAGGTAGCGTACGATTACGTAGCCGGATATTTTCGCAGACCTTCGGCTCTTCTTCTTTTCCCGATGTTGACTCTTTAAAGAGGGGGCTAAGATCCATTTCCTCGTCAGAGTCGCTCCCGAACGTGAGAAGTTGCGATCCCCCGACGTTAACCATGCGACAATCGCCGGTAGTTCTGTTAAGCCCCTCGGTCGTACCTTTCCGCTCCCGACGAGTTTTGCGCTTTTCCCGCTTAAAATGTTGTCGGTGAGCAACATATCCCTGCCACCATCTATTGAAAGCTTTGCACTCTTCGGTGGGGTGCGAAATCTTTTGATGATACAAGCAGTAGGAAGGGTGCATTTCCGCTTCACCAGCAATGTTTCCTTCAGAGGGTGGTAGCTTCATACCCATTGATATGGTTTTAGCAAACCTTTTCCTCGTCTTGAATTTGTTTTTATCTGCGGTGAACGTACTTTGCTCCAACGGGGGTGTCTCAACTCTTTCGTCAAGTCGCTGGCGCTTGGCCCTTTCAAATATGGCCGTCTCGCGTTCCCGATCAGTTTTACTTTTCAACAGAGCTTCGCTGAGGAATGCGTCAATTGTTTCATCCGATGGCCCCACAATTTCTGGTTTAGGATCTGTCCCCAGCTTTTCAGTGCAAGGAGTTTCCTCATCATCTGTGAACGAGTGGGAGATCATATGACAGCTAGCCACGTATTCCTCGGATTCATCCGACGAGCTCTCTCCCTCATCTTCTTTTTGAAAGACGTGGTTGAGGAACTCTTGGAGCGTGATGGGAGTCCGTGCTTTCTGGTTGTATTCCTCCAGCGCGTCAATCTGCTTTTGTAAGTCCGTGCGCTTGTCGTCAGGCTTCATGGGCTTCTTGGATTTCTTCTTCTTCTTCTTTGAAGATTTTGACGGCTGGTTTTAAGTGTTTGGGCCACCACCATCGATCTTTGGAGTTGGACGCGGCTTCAACATCCTTTCAATGATCTGAGATTCCAACGGGTTCTTCCACCTGATCGTTGGGCATGTTTGAAGATCGTTCAGCATTCTCTTCATTTTGGCTGATAGCACAACCTCCCATGGAGCTTCTTTAACGAGAGAGCACGTTGCCCCCGGCGTATTTACCCTTTTAGGGGTGTGAGGCTGCGGCGGGTTCACCTTCCATCTTTCGGACAATGCGAACTTGCCCTGTTGGTACGGTCTTCAATCCAATTTTTGAAGACGTAGCAATCCTCGATCGGATGACCCAGTACTCGGTGATAAGGACAGTAATTGGGATCATTGACGTCGTTTGGCTGCGATGGACGTCGTGGATCAGGCAGATTTATGAGTCGGTTGCGCAATGCCAGCTCAAACAGTCTTCTCGTTTTATCTCGGGGAAACGAGTAAGGACGTCCTAGCCTCTCCTCGAGGGGTACGCGCAGACGCATATTATTTTGACGGACCATAGGCTTCAAGTTGCTCGGCTGTTGTTGAGCATTGGCGACGACGATCTCTTTCCCTTTCCCCTTCTCATTTCGAGAGTCCGGTTTTGGAGGAGACGGTCTGTGACCCATCTGATCCATTTGGGCTAACTTATTGATCAAGGCTTGGAACGTGGTTGGTTTAAAGAACATCATGAACTGTGAGATAGTTGCATGAGGATCTAGGGTGCCCACGAACATGCCCACTGCCGGCGCTTCTTCAATGCGTTGTTCGCACTTTGACCACAAGTTCCGCCATCGGATTGCATATTGGACCCACGTCTCGCCCGGCTTCACCCTGGCATTAATCAATGCTGTTATCGGGGTGCGTTCGCTGGCGCTTGCGAAACGCTGGGTGAACAGTAGCTCCATCTCCGCAAATGTTTTGACGGAGTCGTTCGGTAGCTCAGAGTACCACTCGAACGCCGTCTCTGACAGGCTTCCGACAAACTGACGAAGTAGTAGTTTGTTGTCGCCTCTAGTATTGCCACAAAGCGCCTTGAACTGGGCAACATGCTGGTGGGGATTGCCCGTCCCCTTATAGACATGAAATTTCGGTATTGTATAGCCCGGCAAGTACTTGATCTGATCGTACCAGCTCGGATATGGTCGCCCTGTTCTGACAACTTGACCGGCTGCCTCAGTCGCCTGGTGAACTCGTATGTTCTGAGCTATATATTCGTCCAAGTCAGCTTTGGAGATTGTCACCTGCTTGGCTGTTGATAGAGCCGGTGGTGGATTCGACGTTTCTCCTCTGTCATCTTCAAGGATGATCGGAGGATCTTCAGCAGGAGGATCCTGCTGGATCATCATACCACCATATCCTGGAATAGAAGGGCCATTCGTTTTTTATTGGCTGCTTGTTCCGCAGCCTCTTTGTCCTTCTTCTCCAATATCCTATGAAGGAATTCAGCGTCAGTTTCTTGTTCCTGGCGTTGATCCGAGGACGCCTCGGGGCTTTCTTTTGGCCCAGTGAGTGCGGCCATCGCATTCATCATTTCTTAGAGCTTCTGCTGCTGCTCCTGAGCTTTAGTCATCGATCGCGTAAGCGGTCTATGACCTGTGGATATACGGCTGTCCTCTTTCCCAGACGCCATGTAGACGGTATGGACCACAATGCCCCCGGACTTAGGGCATTTGGGCCCACCGCCTTTGAAATTTGCCGCAGGCGTGGGGATTTTCTTCGGCCTTCTTCTCTTTTGAGTAGTCGACGTGGAGGGGGCCGTTGTAGTGGGCACCCAAGTGGTTGTCGTCCTTTGCTGTTTGACAGGACGGTTCTTTTCTTCCTGTACTTTCACCCTCTTCTGCCGACAAGAGTGATCTTGGTCGATTACGGAGTCTTGAACCTGCCACCAGACCTTGTAAATTTTGGAGGACAGCCGTTGAGGGGGCTGCTCCAGCTTCGTTTCTGTAACCCTCTCCGCAGGTGGAGGAGATCTTTTTAGCGTGGCAGTCGGAGAGTCCTTGCGTACCCTCCTTAGCGGTTCAAAGCTGTTCCCAGTTGGAACAGCAGCATTAATTTCCACCATTGGAGCTGGTGGAGTTAGCCCAGAAGGGAAATTGCCCCCGGCCTTCCTTACTCGGCGCTAGTGGCGACGTCGAGCATGTCGAGCTGTCGGGGCTGGCTCGGCGATAGGGATAGTTTCGCCTTGCCCCCCGTCCGGATAAGGCGCTGCCGGTGCCAACCTCTTAAAGACTGATGTTGTCTTTTCAGTAGCGGTATCCAATCTGTCAAAGACAGACCTTCGAGTAGGAGCAGGAGCCGGAATAGTCAGCCTTGAAAAGACCGACTCTTTAATAGGAGAAGCCGCCTTGACGACTTCAGGAGCAGAGGTGGCTACCTTCCTCGGGATGGCCACTTCAGGGTTCATGGGCTTCTTAGCGGGCCCACTGGAGTTTTGGTTCAGCCTGGTAAAGACAGAGGTTGCCGACTTGATATTGGACGACCCGTTGAGAGGGGCCGTAGTAGTAGTAAGCCGATCAAAGACCGACTTCTTTTGCGTTTCCGGTGCGGGCACTGGAATGGTGAAGCTTGCAGGCGGGAGCATGGTCCCGAAGAACAGACCGGTGGTGGCCTGAGTCACCTGTTCCACCGGCATAGCAAGGATGGAAGTCACTTGAGGCCCATAGGCTACGCCTCCAGGTGAGGCGGAGCGTCGGTTGCAGTTGCATTTGGAGCAGTTTGAGCAGTTAGACGCCATTGCTGTTTGATTGCTGCGCCAAGCAAGAGACCAAATCTTAGTAACTTGAAACCCTAGGGCAACCATTAACAAACCGCGATTCGTTCGCGAAGACGACACACGAAGTGTGGAGTGGAAAGAGGAAAAGTTCCCACCGGGCGTGCTAGAATCTGTTCCCCTCTGAAAGACGGCCGAGACTGAACGTCTTGCCTGAGATTCGGAGCAGATGCTATTTGGTTTTATCCGTCCACCTCTCCGAAGATGCCAAGTTTATTTATGGCACCGTGTATCGGAGGTTTAGACGGATGCGGCCGATGTAGCAGACTTCGTCAGATTCCCCCTCGCTTGAGGGGTTTTTGATTGTGGGGACGCTCTTCCCTGCAGGCGCAAGCCCCTGCAGTTAATTACGCTACCGCATCGCGGTAACAACTTTCTCCTTCTCCAGAATTTCGCTTCGTGTCGTGTGTGTTTGTTTTGTTTGTGGTTGCCCGTGGATTGTATACGGAGACTAGGTTATGCCGTCGCCCGTAGGACGTGGATTATTCCAAATCCGTATTTACTTAGATTTAGGTTTGGGGTTTTGGTTTGAGGATACGTTAGCCATATTTGAGGCTAAGATCAACTCAAACGTTTGTTAAGGATACGTTAGTCCTATTTGAGACTAAGATCAACTTAACGAGATCGTTTAGATCCGTTCCAGTTTAGAGACATGGTGGTCCATTGTTCTAGTTTAGGGACATGGTGGTCCATTGTTCCTGTTTGGGAACGGATATTAGTTTAAGGACGCATTAGTCCATGAGTTTAAGGACGCTTTAGTCCATGGGTTTAAGGACCCCATAGTCCGTATCTTGGTTTAAGGACGCTTAAGTCCATGAGTTTAAGGACCCCACAGTCCGTATCGATGTGTGGTTGTCGGGACCCGTCACCTCTCTGATGTCGTTGAAGGATTACAACGATAGGTGTCAGAGGAGTTCGGAGATGTACCCTTGAATCGGATGTAAATTGAGTTAGGAGAGCAGTCTTGCTCAGTCAATTTAATTTGAGGACTTACGGCCATGATTGGGCTAAGTCCAATTGAGAATATTCAACGTTTTTATTTTTGGCCTATTAGGCCTGTGCTAGGGCTTGGCTCCTGTTTAATAATGCACTGCATTTTCTTTCGGCCTAGTAGGCCTTTTTGATTTGGGCTCTGTCCCTTTTAAATGATGCAGAGCATCTGTTTTTATTTGGGCTCTGGCCTTTTAAAAGTAATGCATTGCATTTTATTTGGCCTGTCAGGCCCTTATTTAATTGGGCTTGGCCCTTCTGTAAATAATGCAGTGCATTAATTATCTGACAGTGGCTTGTCAGGCGCTTTGCGCCAATTATTGAGCGTAAGCGCATGTAGAGGTGACACGTGTCACACTCTGGTGAGCGCAAGCGCAACAGCGCAAGCGCAACAGCGCAGTGCGCTGCGCTGTTGCGGTGCTGACACGTGGCGCGCTCTGGTGCGTTGCGCCGATTTCAGAGAGCAATGCTCTATCTTAAAAGCGCATAGCGTAAGTTGTTATGGTGCTAGCACGTAGCGCTCTCTGGTAGCTTGCGCCAACCCAGGAGCGCAACAGTGCAGATTTGCAAGTGCAAGGCACTATTTTAATATCTTGATCCAATTTTGGATTCAAGAGAAGAATCTTTAAGATTCCAGAACCAATGGTTCATAAAAAAGCAATGCTTTTGTTATTTTTTATATTTTTTATTGAAGATCCTTGATCTTGTTCTTAGATCAATGGTCTATTCAGAAGAAATTCTTCTTTTTCTAAAGGTTTTACCTTTTTCTTTCTTCTGAGTTTTTTTTTCAAAGTTTTCAGAAGACTTCTATGAGTTCTCTCTCTGTTTCTTGAGTTTCTCTATTCTCTGTGTTGTTTTCTTTTCGGAATTGGGGTCTAGGGGCCTTTATATAGTGCCCATTAATTTGTTAAATTTGTTAAAGAGATCATTCTCTGAGTGATTTGGGGAATTTTCCCCACCGTTGGATCTTTAATCCAAGAGCTTCTGTTTTACAGAAGACAATCTTCTTGTTTTAACAAGAACAGAAAGATCTTACTGGAATTTTAATTCTGTTTGGCGCAAACGCACCAGCGCTTGACACGTGTCGCGCAGCGCAACTGCGCTAGTGCAACTGCGTTGACACGTGTCGCGCAGCGCAGAGCGCAGCGTAACTGAAGCGTTGCTTCCTTTAATTTTGTTTTAAATAGAGCCTTGCTCTGATTGGGTGCGCTACCTTGGGCGATGCGCTGACGTATCATCTTTTGACACGTGGCACGTTGCGCGCAGCGTAAGGAATTTGAAGCGTTGCTTCAATTTTTGAATTTTTGAAATTCAAACAGAGCTTTGCTCTGATTGGGGGAAACAAACACTTTGGCTTTTGGAATGTCATGGTGTCGCATACATTATTGCCACTTCTATATCACCTTTGCATTTCTCCAGAGCACCCCGTATCACTACGAACATCCACTTCCATTAGATAAATCCATCGTATAGTTACATACGACTCGAAGGAACTTGTTCCAGATTCGAGGATGGATTCTGGTTCTGGAGAGATTGAATAAGATTATTCGGTTGTCTTTTCACTTTACCTTCTCTTAGGTTGTGAGGGCTCCTAGGATTAGGAGATGGTACACCTATTGAGCTTATTGGATAGTTTTCTTCAAAATCTTAGGCTGGTGCCGAAGGGTAGGGAAGGAAGAAAACCAATTAAGCTTAAGTATGGTGTACAGAAGGTAATAAGTAGAGATATATAAAGGGAATAGAATAACGGTAAAGAAAATTGCAACTGTTATCATTCACGACAAAAACGTGTATACCCCTGCCACTCCTACATCCACTTTGCATTTCTCCAGAACACTCTGTATCACTACGGATATCCACTCCTATTGGATATGCCATCATATAGTTACATACGAACTCGAAAGAACTTGTTCCAGATTCGAGGATGGTTTCCGGTTCAAGAGAAATAGAAATAGGATTATTCAGATATCCTTTCCCTTTACCTTCTCTCAGGTTGCAAGGCTCTCAGGATTAGGAAAGTACACCTATTACGCTTATTGGACAGTCTTCTTCCAAACCTTAGGTTGGTGCCGAAGGGCAGGGAAGGAAGAAAACCAATTAGCCTAAAAGTGGTGTACATAAGGTAATAAGTAAAGACATAATAAAGGGATTGGAGTGAGGGCATGTAAGTATATGGTTACTGTCATGAATCAGCATAGTGGAAGAGGCGTTACTAGGAATATCCGGTTACCCCTTCGAAACATTTTCATGTTTCAGTTTCACTGTGTGATATTAATTGAAAACCGTTTTCCCAATTGGAATCTAACTCCAGGGTATGCATTTACCAGATTTGTTTCTCACATCTGTATGTTATTATAGATGGTGAGTGGGAGTAAGATATTGGGAATTGGGTGATTAAATTCTTATTATATCAGAATTCGTTGTAATTGGTGATATTTGAGGAAATCACCTGGGTTTTTACCGGACGACAAATATTTGGTTTTGATTATCCATAGTTATGCACCAATTTCAAACTGAAATATCTGTACGTTTATTTTATAAAGTGAGATATAACTTTTTGATATTTTGTCTGTGACATTTACCTATATCTGTTGGTGATTAGGTAAGGTGCATTCAACAGCGGTGTAATTCTTCTTAACCATAGTATAGTTTTTCAACCTACGACGCACATGGCTTGAGTTATTGAACTCAGGGGACTTATACAAAGAATTGTATGTCGTCCAGTGTCCATTAGAACAATGGGGTTGGTACTCATACTATATTCTGTTTACTCATAACTTCTTTAGTTCAAGACAAGTATTTCGTTGAAATACAAGGTTAGATTTTGAGAAGTTATAGGTATAAAAATAAAGTAGAGAACCATTTATTGGAAGTATTAGGATTCTTTGATGAAGTCGAAGATGTAGATACTTGTATTTTGTATTTCGTTGATAGTAATGGTTTTGAGAACTTGCTTCTCTTTCAGGTTACTCATATATGAATGCACTCCTAGATGAGTAATGCTGCATGACCTCCTTCCATTTGGTTGATATGCACTGGAGACAGCTGCATGATTTTGAATCTGGTTCCAATTAAATTAGTGATTTTGTTTCTATATTAGATATATATAGAATCAATTTATATCTTAACGATATTAAGGTATAGGGAGTTGTCCGGCTGATACTTAAAACCAGAATCCGGATAAACTCGAGGCACGTTTCAGTAATGGCTGTTTGTAGGTTATCCCGGGTTTTGACAAGGGTTAATTTTCTACCATCAGGAAGATCAATATTTATATTGTTCTAAACTCCCCACAGTTTTAGTAAAATAGATTTTTTCAGAAAAACAGAAGTGGGATTATGGTAGAACTGAAAGTGATTCCAGAACCACAAACGATCACTGAAGATTTAATAGAACCCAAGCATTCAATTAGTTTCAACATTCCATTAGCCACTCCGCAGATTTGGTGGGTAAACTCAGGCACCCGAGAGGTATTTCGGTCTTCTCAGAGACAGTGACAGGGAGGTTCTTGTTTACCCAGACTTGCCATTGCTGCTGTTCTAAACTATATGACCCGGCAGGAGAATGAGTATAGCGCCGTTCTAAGCTTGCTTTAGAAGTGCACGTGTATATGACTCTGCCAGAGGGTTGTTGTAGTTAGTGAGTGTAACAACCCTAATTTTCCGATACACTTTTCTACACAAAATTTTAAATTTTTTCAAAATCCATAAAGGGGTATTTTAGCCTGAGCACAAGATATAAGTAATTATTTTGTTACAACTTACAAGAATGTAATAACTCTATTTTTAGTGTACAAGAAATTACTTTAAATTTAATGTATACTTGGAGTATTTATTCTTGCTGCTATCATTTTAAATAATTAAATAGCACCATAATTATAAGAAGGAGCTTGTAGCTCATTGGTAATACCTTGCACTGCTGATCCAAGCCACCAGAGTTCAAATCACATGCCCCACATTATTTTTAATATTATTTTGTTTTAAATCCTTTAGAAACCCAACAGTCACACACCATAACTCCCAAAACTTGAACTAAACATGAAAAACTAAATATGCCAGAGGCTACACCAGACGACCCCCCACCTCCCTGACCTCCGACTCGGACGGTGGACCGGCCGACTCGGCACGGCGCCGCCGGCCGGACTCGGCCGGTCAGCCGAGCCGTCAACACAAAAAGTGTGACTTTTCCTCTCCCCTACCCCCTGTATACTCTAATTTATTGGATCGGCTCCAGAATGCCCATTAACATCTAATTACTCCAATTTTTAATGAATTTTCTATAATTTTTACATTTTTTATTAAAAATACTTCACCTACCCTACCCTTAGCCTACCCTATAAATACACCCCCTACCCTCTACCTTCTCATCCCAAAATCCTGAGCCCACTCTCTCAAAATCTTCTCAAGAGTTGTGTACTTTGAAAACAAGTTCGCGGCGAAACTCCGGCGAAATTCCGGCGGAAATTCCGGCGACGTTTTTAGGAACAACCGGCGACAAAGCAACGCCTCGGCAACCCCTTTAGTCCCCCCTCACTCCTTTGCTTAATCGAAACCCGTAAGTCCCATTCTATCTCTCTTTCTTATTCTCTAAAATACGAAATTACAAAACCCGACGGAATCGGAACAAATCCGATTTCCGATTCGGTTTTCTATAAAATTTCACTTCTCACCAATTCAATCATGCTTAAACATCTTATTGTTGACTATTAAAAATTTAACAAATAATTTGAATAAGTTTCATCACATGAAATGATAACCTTTCCAATTTATCGTATTTTTCACTTTAATACCATCATGTTTCGATTTCACATTTAACCCCTTAACTTTGATATACATTTAAAGTAGAGCACGAGGTAATGACTTACCTCCACACACACGCAAATACAACCCTAAACGTTATCATCAAAACTTAGAATACGATAAAAACAATACTTTCATTTAAATACCATTTTCTTAATAAAATCAATTCTAAAAGTTTAGCTTTGATACACTTTTAAATAAATATCTCTTATTAGGAAAACACGATAAGTTGTGGATATCGATCGTTTATCTAAACCTGACTTTGTGGTGTCTAGGCTTGGCAAGTGAGCAAAGGTAACTTTAAAAGGCCCGTCTCACGATTCGTGAGCGGATCCCTCCTTTCCTCATTTGTACTTACCTGGCCACAATTGGCGGTGAAGAGCTGATTTGAGGCTTCTAACGACTTGTCGTTTAGACCATTTAGAAATAAGCTGGTTGGCTTAGAAAACCCTAGAATCTAAAATACGGAAATTACACTTTTGCAAATAAATACCTTTTACTTTATAAAACCGTTTTCTAAAGGATTAGTATTTACAATCTTTGCAAAGCGCCGCTACAACCCATTTTTGGGGAACCCGTTCGGGATGGTGCGGATTATCGCACATCCTCGGGCTTAGTAGTGCGAGATTCAGACCTCCGCAACGAGCATTCGGTCTCGAAAGGTTTAAAATACGATATCTTAAGAAAATGAGATTTTTGGAATATAAAATATTTATTAAAATTATTTTTGTATAAATATATGTATATTTATCATTTAAATATCTATTTTATTATAATATAAATATTCCACCTTATTCTAAAAATCACAAGAATAAATTTTACATTAAAATACCATAAACTTCAAATAAATCAATATTATAGATAAATACCTTTATTTATAAAAACTAGAATATTTTCACTTGAAATGTCACAATATAAAATCCACCCTCATTACAAGCCTAAAGACGAGTAACAAATACTTGAGGTGTATTTTGAAAAGTATATAAAAGTATTTTTACATAAACCCCCTCAAGTTTTATAAATTACCCTAAGGACCCTAGAAATTATAAGACTTCGATTTACATTTCTAATTGTCTGACTCGGGTTTGAGTCTGATTATACCTGACTTGAATAAGATTCAAGTGCAATCTACAATTTACAATATTCCAATTCAATATGAACACATGAATCCATGAATCCAATTACCAGTCTACACAACTTGACCGAACCGAACCATGGATATACATTCCATTTACATGATTCTACAGTTATTCCATTTATATGATTATTCAGTCACCTCTATTTACTGATATCATGGTTTCGGTCAGTCATCCAATTATACAATCAATTCAGTTTACAATACAATACAATCAAGATAACACTACGGGGTTTAAGGGGTAGACTGGTACGGAATATGTTAAAGGTGGCACGAGGTGGTCACTTAAGACGTAATTACATCCATACCGTTGTTCCGTGGTATTATCGACGGAGCCTTGTACTACAGGTTACCAAGGTCCCCGGTGTAAGCGGGACTCCCCTCGTATACACTGGCATCTTCTGTACCAGGTTACAAACAACAGCGTTAATACAACATTACAATATTATAATACAACATTAAATGCTACTCTTTCTCTCTCTCTTACTCTCTGTTTATTTCTCCCTTATCTTTTGGACTTACTGAGCGACCTGTTCGCTGACGACATTCTATTTCTTTCTTCTTTGAATGTCGTCAGGTGGTTTGGACCCGGCGGAGATCGAGCCATCTGCAGAAGACTTGGACCAGCTTGCTGAAGAACCAGAGCTCTAGTTTCATTGTACATTTCCATTCAGTACTTTTCATTTCCTGTTATGCCACTGTTTAGGCATCTTTTTATTTCAGTTGTATTTCCTTTCATGCATTGTATAAAGAATGTTAATAAATAAAAGTTGCTGTTCTTTTTATATCTTGTCTCTTATGTATTTACTTTTATATTGCTTAGATACGCTTAGCGTATTTACTTTAGAGTAAATACGTAGCGGACCTCGTCGTGTCCCCTTCGCCGTAGAATGGGAAGCGGGGCGTGATAGGTTTTGTTGGTGGCCCATGCAGGTCAGAGCTGTATGAAACCCTATTATGCAGTTCTGTTCTGCGTGAACAACCTAAGAAATATAACACAAGAACCAGCAACTAAAACATTCTTTACAATTCATATTCCTTGAATCTTGCAATTTCATATTCCTTGAATCTTATCATTTCATGTACTTGAATCTGTCCTAACCCAAATTTTTATTCAGGGTTATGGATTCCCCGAACAACACCAGCACCAATGTCAACAACACACCTCCAACTCCAGCACTACCTCTCACACCAGCTGTTCCTGCGCCACCCACCGAGCAAACAGTGCTGCTTGAGGTGATCCGCAGCCTTCTTGAGGGACAACAACAACTTCTGAACCGTCCCGAGACTGATGCACCTGGGGTAAAGCAATTCAGGGCTTTACATCCCAAGCAGTTCTCCGAAAAGGTAAGCCCACTTGAAGCTGAGGAATGGGCACAAAGCATCGAGGATGATCTGGCAGCAGCACAAGTGCCAGAGATAGCTTGGGTCCGAGTTGCAAAGCTACAGCTCACGGACAATGCTCGCAACTGGTGGAAGGCGGAAGAAAGCCTTCTTGTACAGCCTATTGAATGGAAGACTTTTCGCCAGAAGTTCGACGCGAAATACTTCCCTGTGACTGCCAGGTTTGCCATGGAGCAGCAGTTCATTCATGTACAACAAGGATCGATGTGGGAAAAATCAGTAGATGAGTACGACGCTGAATTCACCATGCTAAGCCGGTAAGATATGTCACAATAGTTCAATTTTTAAATAACACATACTACACAGCTAACACAATCCTTTAAACAGATTCGCGGCACACTTGATACCGACGGACGAGATCAGAGTCCGTCGCTTTCAACAAGATTTGGACACGGAAATCCAGGCTGCACTAGCCACAGGGAAATTTCCGACTCACGAGGATGCTCTGGAAGCTGCCCACCGTTATGAAGCAATGATAAAAGCAAGGGGCAGACCTCTATCTGCAGGAGTGAAACGCCCTGCCACTCAAATGGCAGGAGGGGGCTCTTCAAGGCCAGCTGTTGAACTCAGAAGACTGGAAGAAGTCAAGGATCGGCCAAGACCCGATTTTTTCTTTTATTACAAGAGAGAAGGACACTTGTGGAAGGACTGTAGGCGCGTAAAAGGCCTATGCTTAGTTTGTGGTGCGTCCAATCACGGAATTGGAAACTGTCCTTATAGACGCAACCCTTCACACACACCCATCAACTACCCGCAGCAGCCAACTATTCAGGCTCCTGCAACTCGTCCTGCACTTCCAGCACCACCTCCACGTGGATTTCCTGCTCAGCCAAATCACCAATTCCATCAGGCACTGAGAAACATGCCTCGAGTACAGGGGAATATGCCTCCAGCTAGGAGGAACGTGCCACGGCGACAGGCTTTCACCTTAGCAGCCATAGAACCTAAAACTGTGAACCAAGGTAACCCATGTAACTCCCTCACAACTTTGACCAAAACTTCTTTACAATGTTTAGTTCTCGCACCAAACTGTTACACTTTCCTTTTACAAATTTCGAGGACGAAATTTTTATAAGGAGGGTAAAATGTAACAACCCTAATTTTCCTATACACTTTTCTACACAAAATTTTAAATTTTTTCGAAATCCATAAAGGGGTATTTTAGCCTGAGCACAAGATATAAGTAATTATTTTGTTACAAGTTACAAGAATGTAATAACTCCATTTTTAGTGTACAAGAAATTACTTTAAATTTAATGTATATTTGGAGTATTTATTCTTGCTGCTATCATTTTAAATAATTAAATAGCACCATAATTACAAGAAGAAGCTTGTAGCTCATTGGTAATACCTTGCACTGCTGAACCAAGCCACCAGAGTTCAAATCCCATGCCCCACATTATTTTTAATATTATTTTGTTTTAAATACTTTGGAAGCCCAACAGTCCACACACCATAACTCCCAAAACTTGAACTAAACATGAAAAACTAAATATACCAGAGGCTACACCAGACGACCCCCCACCTCCCTGACCTCCGACTCGGACGGCGGACCGGCCGACTCGGCACGGCGCCGCCGGCCGGACTCGGCCGGTCAGCCGAGTCGTCAACACAAAAAGTGTGACTTTTCCTCTCCCCTACCCCCTGTATACTCTAATTTATTGGATCGGCTCCAGAATGCCCATTAACACCTAATTACTCCAATTTTTAATGAATTTTCTATAATTTTTACATCTTTTATTAAAAACACTTCACCTACCCTACCCTATAAATACACCCCCTACCCTCTACCCTCTCATCCCAAAATCCTGAGCCCACTCTCTCAAAATCTTCTCAAGAGTTGTGTACTTTGAAAACAAGTTCGCGGCGAAACTCCGGCGAAATTCCGGCGGAAATTCCGGCGATGTTTTTAGGAACAACCGGCGACAAAGCAACGCCTCGGCAACCCCTTTAGTCCCCCCTCACTCCTTTGCTTAATCGAAACCCGTAAGTCCCATTCTATCTCTCTTTCTTATTCTCTAAAATACGAAATTACAAAACCCGACGGAATCGGAACAAATCCGATTTCCGATTCGGTTTTCTATAAAATTTCACTTCTCACCAATTCAATCATGCTTAAACATCTTATTGTTGACTATTAAACATTTAACAAATAATTTGAATAAGTTTCATCACACGAAATGATAACCTTTCCAATTTATCGTATTTTTCACTTTAATACCATCATGTTTCGATTTCACATTTAACCCCTTAAATTTGCTATACATTTAAAGTAGAGCACGAGGTAATGACCTACCTCCACACACACGCAAATACAACCCTAAACGTTATCATCAAAACTTAGAATACGATAAAAACAATACTTTTATTTAAATACCATTTTCTTAATAAAATCAATTCTAAAAGTTTAGCTTTGATACACTTTTAAATAAATATCTCTTATTAGGAAAACACGATAAGTTGTGGACATCGATCGTTTATCTAAACCTGACTTTGTGGTGTCTAGGCTAGGCAAGTGAGCAAAGGTAACTTTAAAAGGCCCGTCTCACGATTCGTGAGCGGATCCATCCTTTCCTCATTTGTACTTACCTGGCCATAATTGGCGGTGAAGAGCTGATTTGAGGCTTCTAACGACTTGTCGTTTAGACCATTTAGAAATAAGCTGGTTGGCTTAGGAAACCCTAGAATCTAAAATACGGAAAATTACACTTTTGCAAATAAATACCTTTTACTTTATAAAACCGTTTTCTAAAGGATTAGTATTTACAATCTTTGCAAAGCTCCGCTACAACCTATTTTTGGGGAACCCGTTCGGGATGGTGCGGATTATCGCACATCCTCGAGCTTAGTAGTGCGAGATTCAGACCTCCGCAAGGAGCATTCGGTCTCGAAAGGTTTAAAATACGATATCTTAAGAAAATGAGATTTTTGGAATATAATATATTTATTAAAATTATTTTTGTATAAATATATGTATATTTATCATTTAAATATCTATTTTATTATAATATAAATATTCCACCTTATTCTAAAAATCACAAGAATAAATTTTACATTAAAATACTATGAACTTCAAATAAATCAATATTATAGATAAATACCTTTATTTATAAAAACTAGAATATTTTCACTTGAAATGTCACAATATAAAATCCACCGTCATTACAAGCCTAAAGACGAGTAACAAATACTTGAGGTGTATTTTGAAAAGTATATAAAAGTATTTTTACATAAAACCCCCTCAAGTTTTATAAATTACCCTAAAGACCCTAGAAATTATAAGACTTCGATTTACATTTCTAATTGTCTGACTCGGATTTGAGTCTGATTATACCTGACTTGAATAAGATTCAAGTGCAATCTACAATTTACAATATTCCAATTCAATATGAACACATGAATCCATGAATCCAATTATCAATCTATACAACTTGACTGAACCGAACCATGGATATACATTCCATCTACATGATTCTACAGTTATTCCATTTACATGATTATTCAGTCACCTCCGTTTACTGATATCATGGTTTCGGTCAGTCATCCAATTATACAATCAATTCAGTTTACAATACAATACAATTAAGATAACACTACGGGGTTTAAGGGGTAGACTGGTACGGAATAT
Source organism: Agapanthus africanus (assembly GCA_030015575.1). Lineage (NCBI taxonomy): Eukaryota > Viridiplantae > Streptophyta > Magnoliopsida > Asparagales > Amaryllidaceae > Agapanthus > Agapanthus africanus. The sequence continues at coordinate 865,705,330 of CM057339.1, forward strand.
GTTAAAGGTGGCACGAGGTGGTCACTTAAGACGTAATTACATCCTTACCGTTGTTCCGTGGTATTATCGACGGAGCCTTGTACTACAGGTTACCAAGGTCCCCGGTGTAAGTGGGACTCCTCTCGTATACACTGGCATCTTCTGTACCAGGCTACAAACAACAACGTTAATACAATATTACAATATTATAATACAACATTAAAAGCTACTCTCTCTCTCTCTCTCTTACTCTCTGTCTATTTCTCCCTTATCTTTGGGACTTACCGAGCGACCTGTTCGCTGACGACATTCTATTTCTTTCTTCTTTGAATGTCGTCGGGTAGTTTGGACCCGGCGGAGATCGAGCCATCTGCAGAAGACTTGGACCAGCTTGCTGAAGAACTAGAGCTCTAGTTTCATTGTACATTTCCATTCAGTACTTTTCATTTCCTGTTATGCCACTGTTTAGACATCTTTTTATTTCAGTTGTATTTCCTTTCATGCATTGTATAAAGAATGTTAATAAATAAAAGTTGCTGTTCTTTTTATATCTTGTCTCTTGTGTATTTACTTTTATATTGCTTAGATACACTTAGCGTATTTACTTCAGTAAATACGTAGCGGACCTCGTCGTGTCCCCTTCGCTGTAGAATGGGAAGCGGGGCGTGACAGTGGGAGCAGCGGAAGCATAGTTGGCAAGTAGCTTATGTCTATTTATAGACTAAAATAGGTATAGCAGAAAAAGATCATCTATTTTTAATGTGACAGTCATAGGCTTTGACTTCATCAGTATATGAGATGGATCCGGTAAGAAGGTAGTAGAGAGTGATGTCCAGGTATTGGGATGACATGCACTTGATATGAAGAGATATCCCTATACTACGATCGGTTATACTGTGGTTGTCATAAAGTTGTTTCTCCACATAGGATATGGATATAATATCAGGGTTTCTGGTTACTAGATCTATGGTTTTAGATCTAAATTTGGGAAGTATCCAAATCTGGTTACTTTGACATTATTCTAAAGGTATTTTAGAATGGACGACTCCTGGCATGGTGGTGTACCTGCAGGTGATAGAGTCACCCTCTCTAAAGGTGTATTACAGACTAAAGAGGAGAGGGATCTGTATGATTAGCATATCACTTGCTTAGGAAATTAAGTTAATCATGAAATATCAAGTACCACACCAGATGTTGTTTTTGCACTAGCTGCAATAAACGTATATTAATCCAATCCTTGAGAAACGTAGGGAAGCAGTTTATGAACATAAATGGATGTTCTAGGGATATGGTAATGGCAGCCTCCTTCGGAGGACAATTATCATTTCAGGCTTCCAAGGTGACCTGGATGACAGAGTGACTGTCAGAGTTACAGTTTTTCCCTCTTTTGAGAGACAGTATGTTGGACAGGTGGTCCAAGCAGATACTGTGGAAGGCATGGCGCATGATGCCTGATTAAATTCAGTGAATGATACAGTCTAAGAAGTTTGCTGGATTTGGAGTTCTTTTTTGAACTGGGTTCCATTAGATATCCAGACAAATTCTAAGACAGGTATTGCTCATTTCGGGAGATAGCTTTCTCCGTGAAGTTGAGATATAGAGAGATACAGAAAGAAACACTGGAGCAGATCCACTCACTGAGGCTATTTCTTGAACGCAATAGTTTCGCAAACGGACTTTGCGAAACTGATTACTAGAGAAGTTGGGTGTTCGATATCACACGAGCTGTGAGTATGCGGCACCGCAATAATTAGCCTTAAGTGCAAGTGGGAGATTGTTGGCTATAGTGCCATCAAGACAATTATCATAGTCGCAGGTAGGTGATTATGATGATTGAGGGAGGACCTATACCGGTAGAACAGTCTTACTCGAGATGATAGTATGCTATCTGGTTTGACTTTATCATCATATATATGCTTTATGTAGTATTACAGATCACTATTACATGTTGATAGAGCCCAAAGGATTTATGCCTGACTACCAGCATTATGATGACGATCATATATATAAGCACATCCTTAAATGTCCCTAGTCGTGGGAGTATCGAGACTGGGCATCGATACTCCAGTGTAGACTAGTGTATACTGATCGAGACCCCGACGAGGGACGGTGGCCAGGTCTCACAAGCCATTGGTGTTAGTTTGTTCACCTAAGATAGTATACAGGTGCTCATTGGGTTATGAGTATACTGGACGGACTCGCTGGGAACCTGCTAGTTGGTATTATACCTATTGTTAGATAGCAGTTCCCAGGTGGCATGTGTACAGGTTAGTCTGTCGACCTGAGATCGTCATTTGTCTCGTGTGAGTTCCCACTGTGCTTTGATTACTATCCTACCACCACGGCTCAAAGGAGTCGTGCAAACAGGTTTTAGTTGGGTACAGTCCCGAGCCACATGGAGGTAGTGATCGGATCGTCGGGGATTCGTCTCTCCCGGTATTGGGGGTTGATGTCGCGTTGTGCACGGGTGGCCATCACTAGAAATCCATGGCCATGGTCGACAAGAATTACCGATCCAGGATCGATAGTTTCTCTGGTGGTGATGGGTTTCATGCCGACACTAAATGTCGCGTTGTTAGGGGTCTAACTTTATCCACCCCCTAGACTCGATACTCTTAGACGAACAGACTGGAATGTACGGATATTGTCACTGTCAGGCTCAGTAGGGGTTCAGGATAGGTTTGCTCGTCGTCCTCCCTTTCGCTCAATACCTGGGTAGCCGTTACGTACATCTAGTGCTGCTGACGTGCTTGTGGTTAAACCCACTGCCAGCGTATTGACGAGTCTTTAGAGTCCCACATAGAGGGTTTTCACGGTTCATGCGATATGGTGTAGATGACGTTTGTAGGTACATACATGTGTCTGATTAAATACGTGCACATGCTGCACAGATTTTAATCGCACGATTGATAATACTAGCGGCTTAGGATTAAGCCGGATTATTAAATCAGGTTTTGATTTAATAATTTATATATGTATTTATATATATGTATTCTAGTATTATTGTTCACTATTCATTTTCTCTTTTGGCTATTCGTATTTTTGTACGAATACACGTATATGTATTTCGATACATGTACCGAGAAGTATTCCGTATTTATACAGAATAGCTTCTAGAAGTGGACACCTCATTTGTTTGATTTTCCATTTTTGGAAATTCATTTATTTCACAAATGAGGTGGAGGAGTGAGGTGGCATGAGCATTGGTCTTGAACATGTAGAGAGGCATGGGTCTTATTTGTTTATTGCAAACAGAAAAAGAGATATATTTTTGTATGTGTGTGCATGAGAGAGGGCGGCCATAAGTTGGGGTGTGGGTTATTCTCATTTTCTTGAGTTGCTTCTTCACTTGCTTGCATTCTATTCTTATCTCAATACTTATCCATTTCTTGAGTTGCATGCCATTGTTTCCTCACTTCCTTCATCTTCTATGGTTGCTCTCTTGAGCAATTGTGATGAGAGAAAAATATAGTGACACATTCCTACACCTCCACTCTCCATTGCTAGCAACCTTGGAGCGTCGGTTGCCTCGCTCGACGAGGCTGAAGCTTGCGCCGTTTCTCTCAGGTGGATCATCGTAGATAGAGAAAGACCAGCAACCAAACTCGATCGAGGAGCCACTAAGAGCTTGGGGATGATGGTTGAAGACCGACGGACACGGATCAACTCAGTATAACCATCTAACTTCTTATATATAGCGTACTAGTTTAGGGTTTAAGGTAAATCCGGGCATCGGGTAATGGTAACGCCAGTTTAGTAAATTTTTGTTCCGCATTTGGCCACGGTTTGATGGCCGGGGCGCTGCCATAACCCAATACGACAATTCTATCTCTGGATAAAACATGACCCAAGAACTTCACTTCTTTGAGCCAAAACTCGCACTTACTAATCTTAGCATATAACCTTCTTGTCTCAATATCTGCAGTACGATTCTCATGCGTTCTGCATGCTCTTCTTTGCTCCCCGAATAGACCAAAATATCATCAATAAACACCACTACGAACTGGTCCAGGTACGGTGAAAAGATTCGGTTCATCAAGTCCATAAATATCGCCAGTGCGTTAGTAACTCCAAATGGTATCACTAAATACTCGTAATGTCCGCATCGAGTTCAGAACGCTGTCTTGCAAACATCTTCAGATTTCACCCGAATTTGATGATACCCAGGTCGCAAATCCAACTTCAAGAATACCCTCACGCCACTGTGTTGATCGAATAATTCATCGATGTGAGGGATTGGATACTCGTTCTTAATAGTCACCCGGTTTAACTCTCGATAATCGATGCACATCCTCGGCGTGCCATCTTTTTTCTTGACAAGAAGAATTGGAGCTCCCCATGGTGAACAACCGCTGTGAATCCAACCCTTCTCTAGTAATTCGGCAACTAGTTTCTTTACCTCTTCTAATTCCACCGGTGACATCAGATGATAAGCCTTTGAAATCGGTGCTGCTCTAGGAACAAGAATAATCGCGAACTCCACATCTCATTTTGGCGGTAAACCCAAGATATTCTTGAACACATCCATGAAATCCCGAACTGCTATCAGTGCTTCATCTGCAACTTGTTTACGAATTTCACATTTCAGCAAACGGTTTCCTACATCATGAATTTGCAAGTTTGTTCTAAGACTTATGGGTTAACAACCAACCACACTTCCGTTGTACAACTTTGATAAACTGAGTCGGGTTCGTCAAAACTTCTTCAATCAAACATGTTATATCTGATCGGCCTTGAAGCAATCTGTACCAGCTCCCGCTGGGGTTAATCTCAAACTACTGCAATCATCATACGTTCTCATATATTTCTCCTTATTCTTCGAAATGCAGACGGACTGGTCACTACGGGACAGAAGGAAAGATATAACGCGGTAGTGGGATTCAAGTTCACGATAAGGCATAAATTCGTAAGCAATGAAACTGAGAGAAACAAAGTAGTACAATGAACATAAGTCAAGAAAATGAATCGAAATAGGATTCCAGGTTACCTAAATAGAGTACCGCATTATAATCATGCCGCGGTACATAATTACAACTACATAACTCTATTCAAGTCCCCCAAATTCTACTATCAGAATCGAAGGAATGAAAATAGAGAAACAATAAGGAATCGGAAGGATTCCAAGTTGAGATACAATATCATTTCCATATCGTCAAGATAAAGAGTCAAGGGAAAGATAAGATTCAAGAATTTGAATAAGAAGACAATAATGTGGCAGGAAATGTTCCTAATTTTGGGTTTCCTGGTTAGTGTATTGGGTTCAATACCCAACCACAAAAAGAAACAAACCAGACTAACCCTAAATCCTAGGCTCAAATACCAAACAAACCCTGTTATGCCCCGCTTTCCAAGACATGTAAATTACGGAACGTGACAGAGCCAACCATACTACCTGTGGATAGGAATCATCCCTCCACAGTCATATTACGGCTGTCTATAGGATATCAAGAACAATAAAACATAAAAGCTATGTAGTACATGTCCATTTGCCACAATAAAAAGAGTCAAAAAAATGTATAAGCGAAAACGATACAAGCTCCAATAAACAACATCTGAAAATACGTCCCAATACGGGCTCACATCAAGAAATAAAACTGCGGAAAAAAACTAAACTAAATATCTCTAAACAACACATGTTTAATTCCTCATTGCTCGGCTTGACGGCTAAAGCACTCCTGTTCACCCCGCGATAAAAGTAGAGGAACTGGGCCATGCAAAACTCAGACGTCAGTGCGTCATAACATCAAAATAATAATAATAATCAGGATGTAACGATATAGGTAAACATGAATATAAATGAATAACACAATATGGAACAGTGAGGTGTATGTATGTGATGTGTAACCTAAAGTCTATACTTCTAGGTTATCTATTCTACAAGTCTTTGAAATCAATTTCATAAAATCGTCGATATAACTCAATAGTATACCGCGCGTGCCCGGGACCACAGTCAAGACTCTCGGGCTGAATCCGAGACGTGCCGCTAGGCAGTAAACAGGTAACATGAACAGATGAATGATGTCAGCAGCATCATCCCGGATCTAGCCTAGCCCGTAAAGATTGATCAGTATAAGCATCGAACTGTTGAGTTACAAGTCAGGTTTCATTCTTGATTTCTCCTTACTCCCCAGGTTGTGTGTTCAAGTCAGGTTTTGAAGATATGAATCTAATGCCAACACAGGATCAACATGTAAAGGTTTTGTCTATGCAGACAACAAGTTACGTCTATCAAGACAATAAGTCAGGATTGTTGGCATTAGTAACAAGATCAAGTAACAAGTCAAGTAGTGTGTCGGGACAGGTTATGTGATGCATATGTATCAAATAGATACCCAAATATGAAACTGTAACGAATATCTGACACGAAGCACGACGGATATCAGGATGTATATGTGTCTATCTATAATAACCTTTATATATGTCCATGACTACGTATGATGCAAATAGATAGTGTTCCCTCATAAAAAGAGAGAAAAGGGGAGAAAATTCCCCATTACTCAAGTCTCACGTGTTAAACACGTGAGCGCCTATATGCAAAGTATATAGGCGCTACAGTTAAAACGACTCATGGGCTAAATAAGCATCACGTGTTAAACACGTGAGCGCCTATATGCAAATCATATAGGCGCTGCAATCAAAACGCCTAATAGGCTAAATGAGCCTCACGTGTTAAACATATGAGCGCCTATATGCAAAACATATAGGCGCTGCAATCAAACAATTGATAGGCTAAATAAGCCTCACGTGTTAAACACGTGAGCGCCTATATGCAAAGCATATGGACGCTAAATAAAATAAACTAAAGGCCAAACATGCCTCATGTGTTAAACACGTGAGCGCTCATATGCAAACCATATAAGCGTTGCAAATAAACTCGCCAAAACCCACGCTAAGGGTCGCGTGTTAAACACATGAGTCCTCCTGCCACATTCTTTGGCAGCGCTCACATGCAAAGCATGTGAGCACCCCAATCATAAAATACTCACATCTGATTCTGTGTGATAGAATTAATATTCTATGTGAGAAATATTTCTATGATCTTTCTCAAACTAGAAAAATCTTCTCTGTTAAACAGAAGACCCTTGGATCAAAGATCCAACGGTGATTATAAAATCACCCACCGATCATCTGATAGAATGAAATTCTATCTTAAAGAAAATATTTCATAATCTTGTTAAACAAACAAGAAATTTTTTCTGTTAAACAGAGAGCCTTTGGATTAAAAATCCAACGGTGAATAAAATTCACCAATTGATCTAAAAAGATCATTTTGGATTGATTATGAAATCAATCATAATCTCTCAATCAGAGATTTTCTTAACAAGTTGATCTTTTCTCTTCTCTTATAAATAGGAGCAAGGAAAAAAAGAGGGGGGACGGACGGAGAGAAAAGAGAAAGAATATACAGAGAGAACTTCCCATAAGCTTTTAAAGAATACAGTGAGCCATTGATAGAAAAGAGAATTTAATTCTCAAAGAAGACTTACCTCGTTGAAACCCTAGGTAAAGAAACACAGAGATCATATTATCTCTTCTTTGCCTCTCTAAGGGTTTAACCCTTCATATAATAACTCAGTTCTTTCTCTGGTCGAGATTTGCAAAAACAGATCTTCCCATAAGTTGATAATTTAATTCTCATCGGGAAAATTCTGTCCTGCAGATTCAAAACTTAGGGGAAAAGAACTAAGTTAAAAAGAAAGAACAAAAACATATGGGAATTTAATTCCTCCAAAAATTTGGGTTTAACCCTACATAAAGAACTTGGTTCTTAGAAAAGTGAAAAAGAAATTGGTTCTTCAATACAAACGATAACGATGGTCTAAGATCTTCAAAACTGAAATCTTGATGATCATCAATGACTAAAAATGTCATTAACAGAGATCAACATCTCTAAGAAAACACAAGAACAATTTGGTGACTCGATTAGTGCTTAGCCTCACGTGTTTCCCATAAGAAGCGCTTAAAAAAACAAACAAAAAGAACAGCAAAAGCTGCCTCACTGTTTCTCACGTGGGCGCCTAAAGAGCAAAAAAAACTTCTTTATCGATTAGGCAGCCGCCCCAAAAGGAAGTAGTCTTGTTAAATGCATGTGAGCTCTATGCAAGTGCTTAGCACTTCTGTAAAAAGTGGGAACCGAACAAATAAAGCCCAAAACCCAGCACTCACGTGCTTCCCACGTGAGTATCATGCAGAGTGCTCAGCACTCTATGATTAATAAAAAATGACTAAAAAAATGCTCAAATCTGAGCGCCTCACACGTGAGTACCACAAGACTCTAGTGCTTAACACTAATCCAGCACCCCACATGTTTCACACGTGAGCGCTGTATGTCCCGGTATTCAGCACTATTGGGTAATTATGGAAACTCAATCTCAGCCAAAAATTGGCTAAGTTTCCTAAGGTTAAACCTCCTTCTTTTTAAATCAATCGAGTCTATATGCCCTTGATTTCCAAGGTCTCAAATATGACCAAAAATTCTTGAGTCCATAACAACCCCTTTTCCCTCAAATACGAGATTTAGTTTAACGATATATCTCTTCACACCTCTGATATATGTCGTTGTAATCCCTCAACGTCTTCATAGAGGTAGCGGGTCCCGACAACCAACAACTTCTCTCATTGACGCACTTCCAAATTGATGTGCATGTCTGTCCCAAATTGGGCACATTCCATATCAACACTGTTCACTTCGTCACATAACAAATACACGTGCGCGCAAGATAGATAATTGACCGAAATGTCCCTAAACTAATATCCGTCCTAAAAATAGGAATGTTGGACCGAAATGTCCTTAAACTAATATTCGCCCCAAATATGACGATAATGGACCGACATTTCCCTAAACTAATTACCCGCCCCAAATATGGCGATAATGGACCGAGATGTCCCTAAACTAATATTCGTCCCAAAAATAAAAATGTTGGATCGAAATATTTTTAAACTAATCATCCGTCCCAAACATGGTAATAATGGACCGAAACGTCCCTAAACTAATATTCGACCCAAAAATGGAAATGTTGGACCGAAATGTCCTTAAACTAATAATCGCCCCAAATAAGGCAATAATGGACCGAAATATCCCTAAACTAATATTCGTCCCAAAAATGGGAATGTTCGACCAAAATGTTTTTAAACTAATATTCGCCCCAAATATGACGATAATGGACCGAAATGTTCCTAAACTAATTATCCGTCCCAAATATGGTGATAATGGACAGAAATGTGCCTAAACTAATATTCGCCCCAAAAATGGGAATATTGGAACAAAATGTTCTTAAACTAATATTCGCTCCAAACATGGCGATAATAGACCGAAATATCCTTAAACTAATTATTCGGCCCAAATATGACGATAATGGACCGAAATGTCCCTAAACTAATATTCGTCCAAAAAATGGGAATGTTGAATTGAAATGTCCTCAAACTAATATTCGCCCAAACATGGCGATAATGGACCGAAATATTTCTAAACTAATATTCTCCCTAAATATGGCGATAATGGACCGAAATGTCTCTAAACTAATATTCGCCTCAAAAAACGGCAATAACCGACCATGACGTCCTTAAACTAAAATAAGTCGAGCCCCCAAATGCTCACATACAATTAAGTCAATCCTAATCTCAAACTAGATTAACGGTTCTTAAATAAAATAAACCCAAAACTAAAACATACGGATTTGGACTAATCCACGCCCTACGAGCTACGACATAAATCAGCCTCCGTATACAATCCACGGGCAACTACATATAAACAAAACACACACGACACGAAGTGAACCTCTGGAGCAGGAGAAAGTGGTTATCGCAGTACGGTAATGTATTAACTGCAGGGGCTTGTGCCTGCAGGAAAGAGCGTCCCCACAATCAAAAACCCCTCACAAACGAGGGGGATCTGATAAAGTCTGCCAAACATCCGATATATGGTGCCATAAATCAACTTAGTATCTTCAGAGAGGTGGACGGATAAAATCCAAATAATATCTGCCCCCAAATTCCGGCAAGACGATCCATCCCAGTTCGTCTCTGTTTTCAGCGGTAAACAGATTCTGTCACCCCCGGCGGGACCTTTTTCTCTTTCCACTCCACATTTCGTTTGTCGTGTTCGCGAACAAAATCGCGGTTTACTATGGTTACCCTTGGATTCGAGGTACCAAGATTTGGTGTTTTGCTCCGGTGTAGAATAGAACATCAATAGCTTCCAGCTACACAACTTGCAACAACAACTCCCGCTCCGCCCCAACTTGAGGAGTGACTTACGGGCCTAACGCGACCTCCATCTTTTCAATACCGGTGGGGCAAGTAACTCAAGCCACTATCGGATTGTTCTTCGGGACTATGATCCCACCGGTGAGTTTCTGCGCCCCAGCGCCGCAAGAAGAAGCTCCCAAGAAGTCGGTCTTCGATCGACTGGCAACTACAACGGTCCCTCTCAATGGGTCATCCAAATTTGATACTTCAGTCTTCAACAGGCTGAGCCAAACCTTTGACATCTTAGTCTTCAATAGGCTGGGCCAGAACCAAAATGGGCTCGCAAAGAAGCTCGTCATAACTGAAAGGGTTACCCCAAAACGAATAGCCCTCCCAACTCCTCCTGCAGGTGAAGTCGTCAAAGGTGCTTCCCCTATCAGAAAGTCGGTCTTCGAAAGATTGGCTGTTCCTCCTCAAACTCTGCCGAGGACGTCAGTCATCAACAGGTTGGCCCCAACAACAGTCCCTCAGCAAAGCCAGCGACATGAAGACACCGCTTCCAAAACTGAGGCGGTTCCATCTGCAAGACATGCTCTACGTCGCCACTGGCGTTGGGTGAGAAAATCTGGGGGCAACTCCCCCTCTGGATTTACCCCACCAGCTCCAATGGTGGAAGTTAACGCTGCTGTTCCAACCGGGAACAACTTTGAGCTACTCAGGAGGGTACGCAAGAACTCTCCAACGACGGTGCTAAAGAAATTACTCCCGCCTGTAGAAGTTACAGTGCAGGCGAAGCCGGAGCAGCCTCGTCATCGGCTCTCCTCCCAAATTCATAGGGTCTGGCGGAAAGTCCAAGACTCTGTGATCAATAAAGATTACTCTCGTTGACCGAAGAAATCGAAGTCTCGGCAAGAGGAAGATTACTCCTCCCTCATACAGCGAGGAGCTTCTTATACATAGGTGCCTGCTACAATAGCTCCTTCCACTTCGATCTCCCACAAAAGGACAAGGCTGGAGAAAATTCCACTGCTTGCGGCAAATTACAAAGGCACTGGATCCAAACTCCCTAAGTCTGGGGGCATGATTGTGCATACGGTCTACATGGCTTTCAGGAAAGAGGAAAGCCATGCTTCCGTGGCTCATCGACCGAAAAATCGGTCGCTGACAAAATCTCAGGAACAACAACAAAAGCTCCAGGAAATGCTGACTAAAATGGCAGCACTCACCGAACAGAAAGAAAGTCCGGAACCAGCAAGCGAACAGCGCCAGGAGTAGGAGACCAATACAGAGTTTCTGCGAAGGGTGCTTGAAAGAAAAGACAAGGTGGCCACGAAACAAGCTGCTAACATAAAGCAGATGACGCTTTTGTTCCAGGACATGGTTGGAATGATGATCCACCTAGAACCCCCAGCCGAGGATTTGCCGATAATTATCGAGGATGACAGAGGGGAAATATCAAACTCTCTTCTGGCCCTATAAACAGCCAAGGAAGAAACGATCTCCAAGACGGCTCTTGATGAATATATAGCTCAACAAATACGTGCTCATCAAGCCAATGAAGAAGCTGGCCAAACTGTCAGAACCGGGCGACCATATCTAGGCTGGTATGACCAAATCAAATACCCGCCGGGATATACAATCCCCAATTTCCATGTATACAAGGGGACAGGCAACCTGCACTACCACGTCGCGCGGTTCAGAGTATTGTGCGGCAATACTGGAGGCGACGACAAACTGTTGCTTCACTAGTTCATTTGCAGTCTGTCAGAAACAACTTTTGAATGGTACTCGGAGCTCCCAAATGACTCCCTGAGAACATTCACAGAAATGGAACTGCTGTTCACGCAGCGGTTCGCCAGCACAAGTGAGCGCACCCCTATCACGGCGTTAATCAATGCCCGGATAAGGCCGGGAGAAACCTTGGTCCAATATGCGATTCGGTGGCGAAACCTGTGGTCAAAGTGCGAACAACGCATCGAAAAATCCCCCGCCATGGGCATGTTCATCGGGACCCTAGATCCGCAAACGACCGTGTCCCAGTTCATGACGTTCTTCAAGCCGACGACCTTCCAGGCTCTGATTGATAAACTAGCCCAAATGGACCAGATGGGCCACGGGCCTTCCTCCTCAGATAAAGACCCTCGAAATGCCAAGGGTCAAGGAAAAGTGGCCTTCGTCGCCAACACTCAATAACAACCAAGTGGCCCAAAACTGGTTGTTCGCCAAAACAACGCACGTCCATGCTTATCTCTGGAAGAATGGCTAGGACGCGCTTACTCATTTCCCCATGACAAGACGAGAAGACTGTTCGAGTTGGCAGTGCGCAACAAACTCATCACACTGTCAGACCCACGACGTCCACCGCAACCCGGCGACGTCAACAACCCCAACTACTGGTCCTATCATAGAATGGTGAGCCACCCAATTGAGGATTTCTACGTCTTCAAGAACTGGGTCGAGGACCAGTATCAACAGGGGAAGTTCGCGCTGTCTGAGAACTGGAGGGTGAACTCGTCTCAGAAGCACACTCCTAAAAAGGTGGATACGCCGGAGGCATTATACTTGCTCATGGAAGAAACTCCATGGGAAGTCGTTCTTTCAGCTAAAACCGAAAGAATGCTGAAGGATCTACAGGCATGTCTGGCAGTCAGGTGGAAAAGCCTACTTGAACCTAAAATCATCAAAGGGATGTTGAAACCATGTCTCGTACCGAAGATTGTTGAAAAATGGCAAAATCCCCAAGTCAAGCCTTTAAAGCCTTCGAAGAAAAAGAAGAAGACCAAGAAGCCTGTGCAACCTACCGAGTATGACGACAAGCCACAGACCTATAAAGGTACATTGACGCGCTGGAGGAGTACAACCAGATGGTGCGAACATCGGTCACCCTCGAAGAGTTCCTCAAGTATATTCTTGAGAACGAATATAGTGACAACGATAAGGAAAATGACTCATCAGGTAGAACCGAAGACTATGTGGCAAGTTGCCACATGGTCTCCCATTCGTCGTTAAATGGCGAAGAAGCTTTCTCAGCGTCATAAAACAATGCCAAGGAAATGGGGGCAGGATCGGCGCTAAATTTCTCGGAACTGCTAGAAGACCCGATCGATAGGCTGCTAAACGAAGCCTTTCGAAAAAGCAAAGCTAACCGAGAACGCGAAATAGCCATATATGAAATGGCTAAGCATCAGCGTCAGAATGAAGAAGCGGCGGCGGGGACGAGTCATAAAGTACTCCAACTAAACCGAAGCACACCTGCCAAAAATAAGAGCAGGATCAAGGCAGAGATGTGGTTCTCCAAAGCCCTGTCAATAGGAATAAAGCTTCCACCTCTCGTAGGAAACACTCCCGAGGTCGCATGCTGATTGGTTTGAAAAAAGTGTTTGTAGTAACCGCAATCAATAACGGTGTCGCATGTAGCTAGCCAAAATTAGTACGGGTCATTCGTAGTGATGCGTGAAACTTTTAATCTTGCTTTAGATGAGTTGATTAGAAATAGAGGAGAGTGATTCTAGATCTATGTTGAACACGGATGTAGAATATATAAGAAGATGGCTTGTAGGGCTCGTTAGAATTTAGTAGTAATGGATGATTAAAATAAAGATGACTCCTTTTATATTTTAATAGATTTAAAACTAGATTGATAGTGATGAATGGAGATTAGGTTTTTTTTTGGAGAGAATAGGGTTCCCACTCTTAACCCTTATCTTTTCATTGATCTCTATTCATGTCCAACCTCTACCAAAACAATTGTTAATCTGATCTCAAATCACGGTCGAGACTATCAATAAATTGATAGCGTGCCCCGATTAGGATGTTAACGATTCTTTTGATAAAGTTTATAAACTTTATAAGATGTAAAAGAAGTTAAGAGATTTTATCATTCATTGATCCAACCTAATCCTACGAACCTTATCAAGCAGAAAATTACTCACGCATGGTTGAGATAGAAGAAGAAGGGATAGAGAAGGAAATCATAATGCAAAAATTAAAATGCGGAAAGTAAATGCGAAATAATTAAACAAATGATCTAACTTTATTAATCAACGTTACAAGTACAAATCCTTCGAATTTAGATTACAAGAGGAAGAAATTGCTCTCGATCTCTGCCTCGTAAGAAGTATTTGCTCCGTCGATATTCACGTCGCTCTATCACGTTAAATCGCGGACCTGTCGTGGATCTCTTGTTCTTTGACGGTGATTTGCTTCGTGTTCAAGGTGATAGATTTCGAATTTTAGCCCTCGATCCTTTATATAGCCTTCAAATCAGAAACCCTAGATTTCATAGGTTAAAATATGCAATCACGTTCACCCACAAAAAATCTTAGATCCAACGGCCATAAAGGGGCTGCGGATCCGCTACATTTAGGGCACTTTGGCCGCGGAAGCGCCGCGCTTTGGTGGACTTAGGGTTTGGGTTTTCTGCTGTGGTCTTTTATTGACATGTGGAGATCTTCTGGATATCTGGATTTTGGAAATATTTCCCGAGTCTCTGCCAGTACTGATTCTACGATTTTATTGGCAGATTTTTGATCCTGACATCTTGAAAATCTCGATTTCCCGACCTGAGCTAAATCTGCACAATATTTCCATGAATAATATTAGTAATATTTGTTATATTAAAAATATAATCTTAATCATTTTATATGGTAATAAATCTTTAAGAAATTTAATTAAGATTATTTGATATGACATGCATATTTAAATTACCAAAGTATTATATAAATATTATATGCATATATTTTCCTTCATAATATTAATTATAATATATAAACATATGGTAAAGAGTATTTTGCAGATAAACCCACATATGTTCTATATTTATAATAAACACTTTTAAATATTTAAGAAAAATAAGGAAAATGTTATATCAAATGTGCAATATTTTAGACTGAACAAATACCCCTAAACTTAACTTTGATCGTCCCGAGCAAACTAGTTATTCAAGAGAGGGAGAAAAAAGAAAAAGAAAAACCTAAGTAGCACACTTTCGTAGGCAACACGATTGCACTGAGCACGTGCAAAAAGCCGTTAAACCTCTAGGTGTCCTTAATAGGAGGAGTGCTGTCTCCTGAGGGTTTTCAGTAAATTACACCCACAAAATCCCATAATAAAAGAAAGAAAGAAAATGAAAGTTACGTACAAAGATAAGAACTATAAAAGAAAGAACTTGAAAATAAGAGTTTCCAACTACACCAGTTTTTCAGTTGCCATGAGCCATATCTTAATGGTCGTGAAAAGATATTAGAAATCACATCATCCCTCAATAAAATACCGCCTTTTGTTTTCCTCCTTACCTTTCTTCCAAACATCGATCATATACCCCTGCGTGTGTGTAAAAGACATCCCTACACTCAGAGAATTCAATTCAAGCTATCATACTCTTGTTCATCTTCCTTTATACTTTTTAGTTGATGATTATTATCAGATGGAATTGCTCATACATCTTTCATGCGACCGTTAATAATACTTGAGGTACTAACTGACCAATTACCAAATGTGCTTACTTATTTAGGTGTAATTCCTCGTCTTGCAGCACCTAAGGTTTAGCAGTGGATCCCAAACCAGTTGGTCTAAGGCACTGGGTGATAAAGCACCCTCGTTATATTTTTTTATGCTGCCTTAAGTAATTACAAAATCAGTGTTCATTTTTTCCTTCATATTTTTATTTTTCTTCATACCAATGCTTTTAGACAAGAGCATTTCAAGGTATTCTCTACTATCCCAAGTTTTAAGATGTGTGCAAGTGCGTATAGTAGGTTATCAACGTTCAAATGTTTGGACTCAAGAATAGGGACTATTTTTCAGACTTATTTTTTTATCCTCAGATTAGTGATTCCCTTCATCTTACCGACCCTTGGGAAAACATGTCATAACAACTTATTACTAGCTTCGTTTAAGAAAATATCTAACTTTTTTGCTTTTCTTAAACTATTCCTATCTTTCATATGTAATTTATCACTTTCAAATTTTCATTATCAAAAAAAAAATTTGTGCTTATATTTATGATAATGCAAAATAATGCATGAATAAGCACAAACCTCCCCCAAACCTGTTTGCAGCAGTGTCCTCACTGATATTATCTATTAAGCTTAAAAAAACCTGTAGACTTGTGAGGAAAAGTTAGTAATGGGGACATGAATTAATGACAGTGAAAACCTCCCCCAAACTAATTTTTGGCTCAAAATTTTGTAAAAATTTATTTTCTTTCAAAAGCCAAAGTATTTTCTCCCCCCTAAACTTGAGTAAAACCATATTAAGTATTTAAAATTATAAAGAGGGGGTAAAGTTATTGGCCAATATAAAGCTTTACAAAGACCAAAAGTCAATACCAACCATTCAAATATTTTATCGATGTAACGCACTGGTTGGTAGAAGATCATGTTACCTATAGACATGAAGAAGTGGGGAGGAGATAAGAAGTGTAATAGAACGGGCTTATGTCTTGGTTTATAGAGACGAACCAGTGATGGTGGATTACTCGCATTCTCATTCCGGATAAGAAGAAGGGGTGGCTGTTCAACTTCTTTGAGTGGGGGTTGATTCATCACAACGCCCATGTCTTCAAAGAATGCGGGTTCTTCAGCGAAGATTTCTTCAAAGCTTTCATCGATATCCCTAATAATAATCTCATCGGAAAGAACGGGATGATACCCGGACTCCATAAATGGTTCATATTTAGCGTTAGATATTGACCCGGATATCTCGATAGAAGGGTCCGTATGTGTATAATAAATAGCACGGTCAAACAATAACGTACTAGCGGAGTCAAAATCAGTATCGTGAAGCTGTTTAAATTCGCTACTGTCGGAATCCATCCTTTCGACAGAATATACTTGAGCATAGGGTTCGAAGGGTTCACTTCCCAACTTGTAAATGTTAAGCTCAATTGACATCTTCCCAAAGGATAGGGTCATAGAACCGTTTCGACAATTGATTATTGTGTTGGAAGTCGCTAGAAAAGGTCGACATAGAATCATCGGGATTTGGTTTCGTGGGTTCGCCATAGGCTGTGTATCTATAACGATAAAGTCCACAGGGAATATAAATTCCCCAACTTTGATTAACACATCCTCTAGTTCACCCCTAAGTTGGGTGATAGATCGATCGACTATCTGAAGAGTGCAGTGCGTCAGTTTTAACTCTCCGATCTCTAATTGCTCATAGACAGAATATGGAAGCAAGTTAACACTAGCACCTAAATCGAGTCGAGCACGATTGATAATTTTACCTTCAATAGAAATAGATATGAAAGGACTTCCGGGGTTCTTTCGTTTCTTGGGTATTTATTATGTAAAAGCAGTGCTTACATTACTCGCAAGGAAAACTTTTTTAGGCACTTGAATTTTTCTCTTCCTAGTGCACAAGTCCTTTAGGATTTTCGCATAAGACATAACTTATTGAATAACATCTAGGAGAGGAATATTTATGTTAACTTGCTTAAAAATTTCCACAATCTTCTCCATTTGTGGACTTAGTCTGTTGCCTCTTAACATGTGTGGATAATGAGCTTTATCAATAAGGGTTGGGTCCAACATTGGAGAAGATTGTGGGGATAGAATGGATCCCAGAATTGGAGTTGGGATCATTTTAGGTTGACTCGAGAAAGTGGGCTGAGGGTTCGAGCCTAGGGGAAAACGGAGAATAGGCTCGGAAGAAAGTGGTGGACTAGATGGAGTAGGAGTAAAAGAAGTAGCCGGGGTATCAATTGATTCCTCATCATCAACCTGTTCATCCACTTGGTTGTTCAGTACTTTTCCTGATCTCAACGTGGTTACGACACACACATTATGACTTTGTGAGTGGTCGGGATTCGGTAGAGATTGAGATGGAAGTTTCCCTTTCTCTCTCTCACTCATCGTGACATTTAACTGTGCAAGTTGTGTTTCTATCGATTTTATGCTTTCACCGTGGAAAGCGGTGTGCTGCACTAATTTTTGGATAGAAAACGTTAAATTAGCCGTCGTTTGAGTGGAATGTTTAATAAACGTTTCTGAGCTTCGTTCGAGTGCAGAGGATTTTTCGGTACCGGCCATTTGGAAAGAATTATTATAAGGTGTAAAATTGTTGGCCGGATTTTGAAAAGTTTGCGGTTGAAATGGGTGTTGACTCTGTTGTGGTGGTTGCTGTTGCTGTGGAGGAGGCCTTTGATAGTTATTTTGACTTGCGGACGTATTTTGAGTTTGCGTTTGGTTTTGGTTCCAAGCAAATTAGGATGATTCCTCCATCGCTGATTGTATGTGAAAGAATAAGGATCGTTTCTAGGTCGTTACTGAAAAGCAGCATTAATTTGTTCTTGACCTTGAAACGATGGACTCAAAGGACATTCTTCCGTTAAATCTGATGGGTCGGAACAGCAACCACATACGGTTTTAGGAAGCGTAACTTGGTTTAGGGAGGCAGATGAGAATCTGTTTTCGATAGCATCAAGTTTCTTTTGCATCGCGGACATTTCGGATTTCACTGCGATGGAAACGTCGAGCTGATGGATACCTCCCCCAGACGATGTTGGTCTAACACTTTCCCACTGCAAAGTTTGTTCAGCGAGATCTTCCAGGAATTGCCAAGCTTCACCATCATTTTTGGACATGAAATGGCATTGAAAAATGATCTCAAGCATTTGTTTTGTCACTGGATTAATACCCTTATATATAATTCGGCAAAGGTCCTATCTATTAATTCCATGATGAGAGCATTGGACTAGCAGATCTTTAAACCGTTCAAAACATTTTCAAAATGGTTCATTGGGAAGCTGGGTAAACTGGTTAATCTCGCTTTGATTACGGGCGGTCTTATGATTGGGATAAAATTTCTTAAGGAATGATATAACGAATTCATCCCAATTGGAAATAGAGTGTGCGGCAGTTTTATAAAGCCATTTTTCTGCTGGATTGCACAAGGTAAAAGGGAGAAAACGTAATCTCATAGCATCCATTGAAAGTTGTGAAGTGCCCATCAATGCGCATACGTTTTCGAATTTGGTGATAAAAACGTATGCGTCTTCGGATTCAAGCCCGTGAAATTTGGGCAACAGGTTGATGAAGTGGGATTTAATTTCAAAATTATCCTTATTGGCTGGTGGAATATATAGACAAGTAGGAAGAGGACTGCGTATCGGGTAGCATCTCTCTTGGAGAGAGATGCGCGGTGATTCTGCGCATCTACGGGTGGTGGCAGAGGTGTATTGGTAAAATCTGATGGAGAACCGTCCATCTCGGTCGATATGGTGGGTGGAGGGGAAAAAAATGAAGAAGTACCGACTTTGGAGTCGATAGCAGAAACGCGGATAAGACGGGTACTAGAATCCCGTGTCCAGCCGATCATGCACTAAGTGGGTTTAACGCACGTGGCGGCGTGTGTGAGAATGATTTAAATGGTTTGTTTTGAAAAATGTCGGACGTGAGGCTTGACTCGACAAATCACAAAATGCACAAGCAACCCTAGAACTAAGGTCACCTAGGTCAAGCACTAGACTGCTCCTAGACTTCCAAAGGACAAGTCGCAGGATCAATCCTCTACCACCTCTTTATTACTCTTGTGGCCAGGTAAGTGGGAGGTATCCGCTATACAAATCACCGAAAATAGCGGGCCTAATTAAGTAACCACTTGTCTTAGTCACACTTGCCTAGACACCATAAAATAAATGCGGATAAGCATTAGATTACCCACGACCCTCCTCTGTCCTAATTAAGCGCGACGGTCCTTAGAATCTTGTTCTAGATATTTTTTTAATTAATGTAGAATTATGCGGATGCTTGTTTTGTGTTTTGTGGGGCCTAGGAAGGGTGATAAAATCCCCACCTAATCTGAATTTTGGTTTTACCCCTTAAAGTCCGTTTTAAAATATGCAAAAACAAACCAATTACAAAACATGCAAAAGATTTTTGAGCGGCGATATTTTGCAAAGAATCCTGCAGAAAATCAAATTATTGGATTTCTAGAGGTGAGAGAAAAATATGACGAAGATACCAGAGGAGTTTGGAGACCTACCAAGCTGCCGCCCAACCACGGCTAAAATGATGCTTTTGCCGCGGTTCCGCCGCGCAATGGTAGAGTCTTCGTCCAAAATTTTCTACAGTGCCTCCTTTGCTCCTCTGGTCCTCTCTGAAAGTCTCTGAATCTCAAATTCCTCGCTTCTGTTACTCCAGATTCCCTCACAAAAATCGCACACTAATCGTTAAATATGCAAGTTGCGGTTTTGGTTCTCTTTTATAATATTTTTTATGGATCGGATAAGAATTCAACCCGAATAGCAAGAATTTTTTTTTCCACACGAACCCCCGACAACGGCGCCATTTGATTGGTTTGAAAAAAGTGTTTGTAGTAACTGCAATCAATAACGGTGTCACGTGTAGCTAGCTGAGATGAGTACGGGTCGTCCGCAGGGATACGTGGAACTTTTAATCTTTCTTTAGACAAGTTAATTAGAAATAGGGGAGAGTGATTCTAGATCTATATTGAATACGGATATAGAATATATAAGAAGAGGGCTTGTAGAGTTCGTTAGAATTTAGTAGTAATGGATGATTAAAATAAAGATGACTCATTTTATTTTTTAATAGATTTAAAACTAGATTGATAGTGATGAATGAAGATTAGAGTTTTTGGAGGGAATATGGTTCCCACTCTTAACCCTTATCTTTTCATTGACCTCTATTCATGTCTAGCCTCTACTAAAATAATTGTTAATCTGATCTCAAATCGCGGTCGAAACTATCAATAAATTGATAGCGCGCCCGATTAGGATGTTAATGATTCTTTTGATAAAATTTATAAACTTTATAAGATGTAAAAGAAGTTAAGGGATTTTATCATCCATTAATCTACCATAATCCTACGAACTCTATCAAGTGGAGAATTAGTCACTCATGGTTGAGATAGAAGAAGAAGGGATAGAGAAAGAAATAATATTGCAGAAATTTAAATGCGGAAAGTAAATGCGAATAATTAAACAAATGATCTACCTTTATTAATCAACGTTACAAGTAAAAATCCTTCGAATTTAGATTACAAGAGGAACAAGTTGCTCTCGATCTCTACCTCGTGTGAAGTATTTGCTCCACCGATATTCACATCGCTCTATCACGATGTGTCACGCCCCGCTTCCCAATGTACGGCGAAGTGGTCGTGACGAGGCCCGCTACGTATGTACTCAGAAGTACATACGCTAAGCGTAACTAAGCAATATAAAATAATCACAAGAGACAAATAAGATTGAGATAACAGCAACTTTTATTAATAACATTCTTTATACAATGCATGAAATGAAAATACAACTGGAATGAAAAAAGAAAGCAATGCCTAAACAGTGGCATAATAATAAAAGGAAATACTGGAAAGAACAAGTACAAAGTCTAGAGCTCTGGATCTTCTTGGAACTGCTCCAAATCTTCAGTTGTTGGCTCGGTCTCAACTTGGTCCAACGCACCTGACGACATTCAAAGAAGAAAGAAATAGAATGTCGTCAGCGAACAGGTCGCTCGGTAAGTCCCAAAGAAAAGTGGAGTGAGAATGGCAGAGTAACAGTATTTTCTAGAGTATTATGTTGTAGAATATTATGGAATATTGTTTAACGCAGTTGTTTGTAGCTTGGTACAGAAGAATGCCAGTGTATACGAGGGGGATCTCTATATGCTAGAGATCAGTGCAAACGGAGAGTACAAGGAACCGTTATGCCACGGTACAACAGCAACAGTATTCATGTTAGGTGTCTTAATCTGACCACCTCATTCCACTTTTAACATCTTCCGTACCAATCTACCCCTTTAAACCCCGCGATGTCTTGTTTGTATTGTTATCTTGTAAATTGTGTTGGTTGTATGATTGATTAACCGACTGTCCGAAACCATGATATCAGGAAACGGTTATAACCGTAGAGTCATGTAAATGGAATACTGGGAAACATGTAAAAGGAATATCCATGGTTCGGTTCAGTCAAGTTATATAGATTGTTAACTGGATTCAGGGATTCATGTATTCATATTGAGTTGGAATATAAAAGAATAAGATTGACTTGAATCATATTCAAGTCAGAAATAGTCAGACTTTAACCCGAGTCAGACTAAAGAAGGTAAGTTGAAGTTCAATATTTGTTAGGGGCCTTATTGTAATTTATAAAACTTGTGGGGGTTTATTGTAAAAAGTAATATTGTATAGTTTTCAAAATACACCTCAAGTAATTAATTATCGTCTTTATGTATATACAACAATTTAATGATCAAGATAAATATGTATACATGTTCGAATAGTATGAAATGAGTCAAGTATATTATACAAGTAACTACCAAAAACAATGCTGTAAAGAAATATTATGTACGACTAATTAATCAAGTCAAACGAATGCGAGAACATAAACAAAAATATGGCTCTAAGTGTTTTGCATGCGTGAGTTCCAGTTTCGCCTAAATACGACTACCGGTTTGAGAGATATATATGTTTTCGTATCGTCGCGCAAAACAGATCAGAATCTATTCGGCACCGTCACATATTTTTAAAACGCAGTTTGAGTTAATTTATATCGGTTTTCAGGTTATGAAAAGTATTAGAAAATTGTAGGTATTTCGATGAACTTATCGAAAACACCAAGATTCACATGATTTGGATTTCTGAAGCTCTAGTTATGATCATTTTAATATCAGCGTTTAAAACAGAAATTCAGATTTCTGGACAGCAACTATATATTCTATTGCAAAGCCTATATCAGGTTGTTTCATGCATTACTAAGTAATATAATTTACAGAAAATTATAGTTCTATCAATGGTGCATCTACACATCTAAATTTTGTCACAAACGGACATCGGGTGTTCGAGTTATGTCCAATTTAAAAACAGTGTGCGAATCGGAACAGATTCTGTCCAGATCCGTCACTTAATATTGTAACACAGTTTTCTTTATCTTAGATAGGTTTTTAGTAAAACTATAAAACTAAGAAAATCTAGATCATTCGATGTAGATATCAAAAACACCTGAGTTTGCTCAATTTGGATACCGGTATACCATGTTATATGTCCTAGAAATTGACCGATAACTGCAGTTTTCTGTTTTACGATCAGTGAATAAATACGATGTAATTCCTAAACCGTTATGCGGATCGATCTAAAATTTTTACAGCATGTATAAAATAATATAATCTATCATATGTAAATTCCGTGAAATTTTCAGAAGTAAAAATTAATTTCTAAAAATTATTTTAAAGCTAAAGGTATTGATGTGTATACTAAAATCGGCAGAAAGATTAAGTATTTTATGCATGCTTCTATTTTTCTTTTAATAAACAAACCGATTTCATGTGACATTATAGATATATTGTGGCATGAAATTTGTGTTCTCACAACTTGTAATAAATATTCCTAGTCATGAACAAAGAATTAAAAATACTTTAATTTGAACAAGAGATAATAAGATATTATTAAACCATATAGAATCATATATATCTAAACTTATGTATATGTATATGTATATGTTTATGTGTATCTTCTCTTATGGATTATGATATGAAAAGAATAGGGGGTTCACGATGCATGACAAGAGGAAAATAAGAGGTGGGGGAAAAGGAGAGAGAAGGGACTTACATACACAAGCCGGTATTGTCACCGGGCTTGTCTATCCGCCGATAGCCTCGCATTACTAGCGAGACCTTCTTGAAGACTTCTTCATGTTCTTCTTCTTGGACTCTAGGTGAAGAGGGAGAAGTGAGAGATAAAAAATATGAGGAAGGAAAAGATAGAGGAGGACAAATAAAGATGGTGTAATGGTGAATAATAATATATGCATTTAACATGAGAATTAAAAGAGAAATGAAAGGCCACCATTCATTTTGGAAATGAAAGGTCTCATTTGTAGGTTATGAGAAGAATAAAAAATGATAAAAAATAATTGCAGGAATGGGGATTTGAACATGTGACTTATGGAATAACAATGCAAAGACTTAACCAATGAGCTATAAGGTTGTTCATGCATATATTTAATTAGAATTAAATATATGATGTTGCTTAAAAAGAAAATGGGCTTTTTAGATGGGCTGTAGAGAATAAGAATAATGGATTTGGATTAAATATTTATGAAAGGAAAAAATAAGAATGAGAAGTTAAAAATTTAAATATAAGAAAAAGAAATTGTACCTAGAAAAAAAATACATAATAGATTGAGGAATAAAATAATAATAAATTTAATAGAAAAAGGAAAATACCAAGTACAAATAAATACGGTATATTATTGAAGAGGGATAATACAAATGTATAAAGATTTTGGGATCATTACATTCTACCCTCCTTAAAAATAATTTCGTCCTCGAAATTACTCAAGAAGGATGATGTAACAGAGTAAGGAAACATGATTAGGATGATGTCTTCTTCGAGCTCCGTCGATTGATACTCTAACCAATTGAGCTAATAAGTCTACAAGATACAAATAGAAAGGATGAATAAGAATTAAGGATTCAAAAGTGGAGAGATGGAGTTCAAGGAAACCGAAGGTGGAGTTCAAGATGGATTCAAGGAATATGTAATGTAAAGAATGTTTTCAGTTGCTGTTTCTTGTGTTATATTGCTTAGGTTGTTCACGCAGAACAGAACTGCATGGTAGTGTTCCATACAGCTCTGACCTGCATGGGCCACCAACAAAACCTGTCACGTCCCGCTTCCCAATGTACGGCGAAGTGGTCGTGACGAGGCCCGCTACGTATGTACTCAGAAGTACATACGCTAAGCGTAACTAAGCAATATAAAATAATCACAAGAGACAAATAAGATTGAGATAACAGCAACTTTTATTAATAACATTCTTTATACAATGCATGAAATGAAAATACAACTGGAATGAAAAAAGAAAGCAATGCCTAAACAGTGGCATAATAATAAAAGGAAATACTGGAAAGAACAAGTACAAAGTCTAGAGCTCTGGATCTTCTTGGAACTGCTCCAAATCTTCAGTTGTTGGCTCGGTCTCAACTTGGTCCAACGCACCTGACGACATTCAAAGAAGAAAGAAATAGAATGTCGTCAGCGAACAGGTCGCTCGGTAAGTCCCAAAGAAAAGTGGAGTGAGAATGGCAGAGTAACAGTATTTTCTAGAGTATTATGTTGTAGAATATTATGGAATATTGTTTAACACAGTTGTTTGTAGCTTGGTACAGAAGAATGCCAGTGTATACGAGGGGGATCTCTATATGCTAGAGATCAGTGCAAACGGAGAGTACAAGGAACCGTTATGCCACGGTACAACAGCAACAGTATTCATGTTAGGTGTCTTAATCTGACCACCTCATTCCACTTTTAACATCTTCCGTACCAATCTACCCCTTTAAACCCCGCGATGTCTTGTTTGTATTGTTATCTTGTAAATTGTGTTGGTTGTATGATTGATTAACCGACTGTCCGAAACCATGATATCAGGAAACGGTTATAACCGTAGAGTCATGTAAATGGAATACTGGGAAACATGTAAAAGGAATATCCATGGTTCGGTTCAGTCAAGTTATATAGATTGTTAACTGGATTCAGGGATTCATGTATTCATATTGAGTTGGAATATAAAAGAATAAGATTGACTTGAATCATATTCAAGTCAGAAATAGTCAGACTTTAACCCGAGTCAGACTAAAGAAGGTAAGTTGAAGTTCAATATTTGTTAGGGGCCTTATTGTAATTTATAAAACTTGTGGGGGTTTATTGTAAAAAGTAATATTGTATAGTTTTCAAAATACACCTCAAGTAATTAATTATCGTCTTTATGTATATACAACAATTTAATGATCAAGATAAATATGTATACATGTTCGAATAGTATGAAATGAGTCAAGTATATTATACAAGTAACTACCAAAAACAATGCTGTAAAGAAATATTATGTACGACTAATTAATCAAGTCAAACGAATGCGAGAACATAAACAAAAATATGGCTCTAAGTGTTTTGCATGCGTGAGTTCCAGTTTCGCCTAAATACGACTACCGGTTTGAGAGATATATATGTTTTCGTATCGTCGCGCAAAACAGATCAGAATCTATTCGGCACCGTCACATATTTTTAAAACGCAGTTTGAGTTAATTTATATCGGTTTTCAGGTTATGAAAAGTATTAGAAAATTGTAGGTATTTCGATGAACTTATCGAAAACACCAAGATTCACATGATTTGGATTTCTGAAGCTCTAGTTATGATCATTTTAATATCAGCGTTTAAAACAGAAATTCAGATTTCTGGACAGCAACTATATATTCTATTGCAAAGCCTATATCAGGTTGTTTCATGCATTACTAAGTAATATAATTTACAGAAAATTATAGTTCTATCAATGGTGCATCTACACATCTAAATTTTGTCACAAACGGACATCGGGTGTTCGAGTTATGTCCAATTTAAAAACAGTGTGCGAATCGGAACAGATTCTGTCCAGATCCGTCACTTAATATTGTAACACAGTTTTCTTTATCTTAGATAGGTTTTTAGTAAAACTATAAAACTAAGAAAATCTAGATCATTCGATGTAGATATCAAAAACACCTGAGTTTGCTCAATTTGGATACCGGTATACCATGTTATATGTCCTAGAAATTGACCGATAACTGCAGTTTTCTGTTTTACGATCAGTGAATAAATACGATGTAATTCCTAAACCGTTATGCGGATCGATCTAAAATTTTTACAGCATGTATAAAATAATATAATCTATCATATGTAAATTCCGTGAAATTTTCAGAAGTAAAAATTAATTTCTAAAAATTATTTTAAAGCTAAAGGTATTGATGTGTATACTAAAATCGGCAGAAAGATTAAGTATTTTATGCATGCTTCTATTTTTCTTTTAATAAACAAACCGATTTCATGTGACATTATAGATATATTGTGGCATGAAATTTGTGTTCTCACAACTTGTAATAAATATTCCTAGTCATGAACAAAGAATTAAAAATACTTTAATTTGAACAAGAGATAATAAGATATTATTAAACCATATAGAATCATATATATCTAAACTTATGTATATGTATATGTATATGTTTATGTGTATCTTCTCTTATGGATTATGATATGAAAAGAATAGGGGGTTCACGATGCATGACAAGAGGAAAATAAGAGGTGGGGGAAAAGGAGAGAGAAGGGACTTACATACACAAGCCGGTATTGTCACCGGGCTTGTCTATCCGCCGATAGCCTCGCATTACTAGCGAGACCTTCTTGAAGACTTCTTCATGTTCTTCTTCTTGGACTCTAGGTGAAGAGGGAGAAGTGAGAGATAAAAAATATGAGGAAGGAAAAGATAGAGGAGGACAAATAAAGATGGTGTAATGGTGAATAATAATATATGCATTTAACATGAGAATTAAAAGAGAAATGAAAGGCCACCATTCATTTTGGAAATGAAAGGTCTCATTTGTAGGTTATGAGAAGAATAAAAAATGATAAAAAATAATTGCAGGAATGGGGATTTGAACATGTGACTTATGGAATAACAATGCAAAGACTTAACCAATGAGCTATAAGGTTGTTCATGCATATATTTAATTAGAATTAAATATATGATGTTGCTTAAAAAGAAAATGGGCTTTTTAGATGGGCTGTAGAGAATAAGAATAATGGATTTGGATTAAATATTTATGAAAGGAAAAAATAAGAATGAGAAGTTAAAAATTTAAATATAAGAAAAAGAAATTGTACCTAGAAAAAAAATACATAATAGATTGAGGAATAAAATAATAATAAATTTAATAGAAAAAGGAAAATACCAAGTACAAATAAATACGGTATATTATTGAAGAGGGATAATACAAATGTATAAAGATTTTGGGATCATTACACGATGAATTGCGGACCTATCATGGATCTCTTGTTCTTTGACGGTGATTTGCTTCGTGTTCAAGGTGATAGATTTCTAACTTTAACCCTCGGTCCTTTATGTAGCCCTCAAATCAGAAACCCTAGATCTCATAGGTTAAGATATGCAATCACGATCACCCACCAAAAATCTCAGATCCAACGGCCACAAAGAGGCCGCGGATCCGCCGCATTTACGGCACTTTGTGTCACGACCCGAAAGTACGGAACGTGACTGGCACTTAGATTACGAGACGTCTAAGGCGTACCGTAACCTAAGTCAGCCAAAACCCAGAAAATCTAAACCAAAATCAAAAGTGAGTGAAGGAAAAACCTTTAATGAAAACGATTTTCAAATCAATTAAGTTGCAAAGAATCCCTTTTTAAAACATCATAAATTTCTGAAAATTTCGGCAGAGTCTCCCCTGTATTTTCTATCCCCCAAAATGGGTACAACAAGATAATAAACCTGTAATTATAAAAATGGCATCCCCAAGCGGGAGCTAGCTCTTCGCCCAAGGCGGATCACAACCACATGCAATATAATAACAATATCAAGAAAAGAGCATGAAAGAAGCGCAAAATATCAGAAAACACAACGCCGGCTCAAGTGAGCTCGACCCAAAAGAAACCACAATATACAAATCTCTCAGTCTCATCACTAGGTCACATATACAATATAAAGTGGTAGTTGGAGAATACTAGATACAATGATAAAGCAAAAAGAAATAAGGTGTACTCGCAACCTACCTACGGGCGATGTCGCGAGTCTGAGCAAAAGGAGCTGATGATAAGATAGCCGCCGCTACAAGACTGATGAGTCTGACCTGCAAGACACTGTGGCACAACGGGGGTGAGTTGCCGGCTCGTGAGTAAATATAAAATCTAATAAGGCAATCGTAAGAATGCACGCAATGCACCACAACATGCATGTCCATATGTGATATAATAGCTCTAGTATGCATGCACATGTATGCAATGTCATTTCTAACTCTTTAAGTGTTTTAAATGCTAAGGGTACTGCGTTCTTAACTTTAGAAAATGAATATCTGTATAATAGCTAAGTACCATCAAGAAATCATCTGAAAACCCGTGTCAAGCATCGACACCAAATAGGAATCATATCTGTCTCAATATCGGGCTCCGTCAGTCCGGATCGGCCCATATCATAAATCTCACGACAACGGTCGGTATCCTCCGGATATCCGCCGCGCCAGACATCACCGGTAGATAGTCTTCCCCTGCCAGGCTCATCGTCTACAACTCGATCTTCTTGCCCCGGGGTACCATACCGGGCCCACCATGTACCCGAGACGGTTCATCCACTCCTCGAATCGGGTCTCGAAATCCAACAGAAAACATGAAAACTCATGGTGGACGACACATACGTCACGAGAAAACCGCAACCTTGTTTTAAAAATGATAAATATAAGCTTTTGTTAAATTCCTGCGGTTTTCCCCAAAAATCCAGAAATCGCAGCAAAACTGAAATCCTCAAGAAAATCATAATGTCCACATGTTATATATGATAAATGTCTATGATATCCATATATATGATGTGAGTTTTGGCTAGAAATCTATGTAGATATGATGGTTATGCGAGGTATATGCATGCTATGCAATTCCATATATCATGTATGAATGCAAATGGCGTTATTAAGTTAAACAAGTTCTATAGTGCACGTGGCATGGCAATTACCAAAGGCGTGTGTGTCACATGAATAGTGCGCGTGCAACAGATGCCAATGGTAATGGTGTTCGTGTCCTACGAAGTGGTATCGCATAAGTATAGATGGATGTCCATGCAATCTAATATACTGTTCGCTATAAGGGTATGCAGTGTACATGAATGGATAAGCTAGCTCATAATAT
Organism: Agapanthus africanus; assembly: GCA_030015575.1. Classification (NCBI taxonomy): domain Eukaryota; kingdom Viridiplantae; phylum Streptophyta; class Magnoliopsida; order Asparagales; family Amaryllidaceae; genus Agapanthus; species Agapanthus africanus. Next base: position 865,735,179 of record CM057339.1, read on the forward strand.
AAATCTTGCAAAAAGTAGGGTAATCCTAACTAGAGGGGGGCGCATCGCGCCATCCAGACGATTCCCCCATAGATGAATACATCTACTCACCTGAATGCCTCGCTAATCCGATCCGACTACCGCCTTACCTTTGCGCGCCGCGTCCGATGTTTCCGCGACCGATCCTAGAATCGCACAATGCAAACACATAAGGCTAGATATTTTGTAAAACGCGATATCAATACCATACGAGAAAACTAGCGCCCATAAGCTAAACACGTGTGCACCTGGAGCACAAAACGTATGTGATAACGTCTGAGTACACACCTAGGGGCTGCTATACTCAGCATCACGCCAAATCTAGACTCGAAACATGCGTATCGTATAATAATAAAACACATAGTTTAAGGTAAAACGGTTTCAGACTTTGATAGCGGTGAAATTGGACAAAATTTCACATACCAGGGACCTTAAATATATAGCTGACAACTACCATGCAAACCTTAACACCCAGGTCTCTTCCCTCATCTGTGATCTATGAATAACTTACGAGGCCTACATTTTTAAATCCATGTCCCTTATCCTCTTATGTCTAGCCAAAAAAAAATCGTCTAGTTAATCGAAAAGTATAGCTTCGCAAACTTATAGAAAATCAAATATAGAAACCACATTCCCTCAAAACTGCACCCTTGTCCATAATAATTCAGTTGAGACATCCACATATAAGGAAAGAGATCAAAACTAAAGGAATTCAACACGAGGGTTCAACAAACACTCATGTAAATGAATTTAATTTAATTTTTTTTTATTAAGGTTTGAGTATAGGGGGTATTTTGATTCAGTGACAAAATTGTAGGCAAACCATCATTAACAACTTCATCCAACAACTAATATCTATAAAATAAACCAACAAGTTAGGGAAATGATTAAATTTCAGCCTCGCTCTTCTTTGCTATATAATTAAATGGTTGCAATGGTTCACTAAAATTAGCAGGCCATCCCAGATTATCTCGCCATAATAAAACATCATTAGCATCCAACAATCATTTCCCCACATTCATTATTTGATCAACCAAAATAATGTTCCAATACTCACTGCAACAAATGGAAGGTTTCACAAGTGGAAAAATAATGAGATTTCGGTCAAAGTGCAGGAATTTAAAAAAAAAATAAAACCATACACTAAATACTATTTCTATACCTAATAAAGATTAATTAAGGGTGGATTAGCAAAACATTTGGTTTCGTACCTTAAGAAGATTAGAAGAAATCCTAACTTGATAAGTTTTGCCACCAAAATGAGGACTTGCTTCAACAAAACTCTCAAGGAGGTCGAAAAATGAGGTTTGAATAGGATTAGTGAAGGATTTGTGTTGTGATTTATGTTAAATCGGTGTAGGATTGTTATGAGGTAGAGAGATATTTAGCTAAAGAGAAAAAAAAGAAAGAAGAAGAGAGAATAAGAGATGGGGAAGGCTCTGGAGAGTGAGAGAAACCCAAGCCATGTCTCCTATTTAATGCACCATGCTTGCAAATTCCCATTTTATTTATTTATTTTTTTTTTCATTTTCCTTTAAAGAAAATTCTAAAACCATACCACATTTTAATAGAAAGAACATGTTAGAAAATATTGTTTAGGTTACCATGGTTGCATAAATTAGTATTAACCAATACTGACCTATGATTAACACTTGATTGGTGTGCGCGCGCATGTTAAAGTAATATTTAATAATTAATAAATAAGAAAATAATTATGTAAATAAGTAGTTAAATAAATACTAATTAAATAACAATAAAATAGCATTTACATAATTAAAATAGTTATATTCATGTTTAGGTGGAAAATAATTATTAAATAGGATTTAAGGAAAATATGTATTATTACTAATTAACACATAATTAACCTAAATGAATTTCTAAAGCATTACACTTTGGCCGTGGAAGCGCCACACTTTGGTGAACTTAGGGTTTGTGTTTTCTGCTATGGCCTCATGTTGACACATGGAGATCTTTTGAATATCTGTATTTTGGAAATATTTTCTGAGTCTCTGTCAGTATTAATTCTACGATTTTATTGGCAGATTTTTGATCCTAATATCTTGAAAATCTCGATTTTCCAACCTGAGCTAAATCTGCACAATATCTCCATGAATAATGTTAGTAATACTTGTTATATTAGAGATATAATCTTAATCATTTTATATGGTAATAAATTTTTAAGAAATTTGATTAAGATTATTTGATATGACATGCATATTTAAATTACCAAAATATTATGTAAATATTATATGCATATATTTTCCTTCATAATCTTAATTATAATATATAAACATATGGTAAAGAGTATTTTGCAGATAAACCCCCACATGTTCTATATTTAGAATAAACACCTTTAAATATTTAAGAAAAGTAAGGAAAATGTTATATCAAATGTGCAATGTTTTCGACTGAACACATGCCTCGATGGAGACGATTCACATCCAAGCTACTGCCTATATAATCGGAGGGTTACTCATCCCACTGAAGAATGCAGTGCCTTCATGAATTGTTGGCAAGGATCTGTCGCCCATCAAAAACATTTCAAGAGGATGAAGCGTGAAGCTCGTCGACAGCAAAGAAGTGAGACAGATGCGCATGGAAAAACGACGCTTGTGTCCGCTCGCTATCTTCCTGAGTCAAAACTCTAAAAGTAGTGTTCAAGAAAACTTCGCCTCAAACATGACGATATTGGACCGAAACGTCCCTAAACTAATACTCGTCCTCAAAAGGGGAATGACGGATCGAGATGTCCTTAAACTAAACGGTGCCTTCCTTAAACTAATACTCGTCCCCAAAAGGGGAATGACGAGCCGAGATGTCCTTAAACTAAACGGCGCCTCAAACATGGCGACAATAGACCGAGAAGTCCTTAAACTAGGCATTCACCTCAAACACGGTGACAACGGACTGAGACGTTCTTAAACTAAAAATACGCCTCAAACATGGCGACAATGGACTGAAAATTCGTTAAACTAAAAACTCGCCTCAAACACGGTGATAATGGACCGGAACGTCCCTAAACTAGCACGTCGCCTCAAATACGGCGATATGCTCTCTTGTGATCTATATTGCAATCGAAGCCCCAACGGCGAAGGCTGCAACTTATGTCCCACTGGCAACACAGCTACTCCAGCGATGAACCCATCCCTCAGTCCCACTGGCAAACAGATGGGCCACCTGCGGTAAAACTACTTTCGAGAGTTCCATCGTTCGAAAAAAAGATGCATGTCCACAAGCGAAATGGGCACGGATGAAAACCCAAAAGGGCGCCGTGAGTAAAAACAGCAGGACTGCCGGCAACTTTGTGAAAACCCGAAAAGAGCGCAATCTTGTTAAAAAAAACGGTATGTCCAAAAGCAAAATGAGCACGGATGAAAATCCGAAAGGGCGCCGTGAGTAAAAACGGCAGGATTGCCGACGAGGTTGTGAAAACCCGAAAAGGACGCAAACTCATAAAATAAATTTTTTCATGTGCACTTGCAAGGTCCTCTAGACTTTGTAAGGAGAAAATACCTGCGTGAGATCCTTACGACTCACAAAGGAGCAACACACTTAGGAATCTTCATGATTCCTAAGAAGAAATTACACTTGCGAGATCCTCACGACTCTTAAGGAGAATTCCCCTTATGAAACCCTCATGGCTCATAAGATTCAAAAAGCCTTAAGTTATAAGGATCTGAACCTGTTTTTAAGCTGTCATATTCCCCAAGTTGCCCTACAGGCGGTCTAATATTGGCCTTTGTATACAATCCACGGGCACAAATAAACATTTCCCCACCAAGTTCCACCAATGGCGAGAAATGTCTCCATATGGTGAATGACACTTATAAGTCCTCTCGAATTATAAGGAGAAAACACTCTTGGAAGATCCTTATGGTTTACGAGAGAAAATATCACTTAGGAATCCCTACGATTCTTAAGGAGAAAATACATCTACGAGATCCTCACGACTCGTAGGAAGAAATACCTTTATGAGACCCTTGCGGCTCATAAAGTCAAAAACCCTTAGTCGACAGAATCCTAACCCTGTTTGCTAACCAACCTTTGTTCAAATCAATAAAGGCAAATGATGATTCGCTCATGCCAATATCCCAGTTGCAGTGATGCTGATGCCTAAATAGGTGTCAAACTCCAAGTCCTTTCACGACAAATGATGATTCGCTCATGGTAATATTCCAGTCGTAGCGATACTGATGCCAAGGTTGGTATCAGATTCCAAACTCGCAATAGAAACAGTAGCGAGTAGCAAAAAAATGCATATAAAATTGCCGAAATGATGGGGAAACTCACAATAAAAATCAGCGAGTAAAATAATATGTGCATATAAAAACAACCGAAATGTTTAGGCATCTCGCAATAAAAAGCAGCGAGTAAAAATATAAAAAGTAGCCGAAATGATCGGGCACCGCGAAAAATAGCCGAAATGATTGGGCAATCTCGACTTTCGCGATATGAAAAGCTGAAAAGATAGAGCATCGCGACAATAAAAAATAAAATAAAATAAAATTTCCTTTGCCCTGCAGGTGAGTCTACACTAACCCCTGTATACAATCTATGGACACAAATGAAAAAGGGAACCATATTTTCCTACTAGGCTCCGTCAAAAGGAGAGCTAGACCTCGACGGCAACATTTACAGCCTAAAGATCATCCCGATGTACCTTCTCATTCCTACAGGATGCAGACACGACGTCAACAAATACCCAAGGGTCAAATCAAAAATGGAGTCACGGCAAAACCCTAGCTCCAAGTCTTGACGATCCATACAAAACCTAAGGCTGCCCCGACGTTCATTCTTATTCCGACAGGATACAGACATGACGTCAACAAAGACCTAAGGGACAAATAAAAAAGGGATTCACGGCAAAATCCTAACTCCAAATCTTGATGGCGTATATACAACCTAGAGGCTATCTCAGCGTTACCCTCCTCATTTCAGCAGGACGTAGACGCAACTATCAAATAAAATGAGAGCAATGGTATATTCCTAGCTCCAGGCTTCAACTGCGATATATACAGCATAGAGGTCCTACAAATATCTACCCTACTTCAACAAAGAAATGGCACGACATCGTTGAAACAAAAATAAAGCAACGACATTTTCCCAGCTTCGGGTCTCGACGACAACTCATATAAAGCCTAAAAGACTATCGGGGATCATTCCACACTAGCGTAGAGTGGTTATGACTCATCGAGGCTCCAAACTGAGCTTAACCTCAAGTAAAAAGTGACATGGCAAATTCCTAACGCTTGCTCTTCTGACGGTAATATAACCTAAGGAGATTACTTGAAGATGTCTTGTCTAGCCCCTGAAGGGATCAGAGACACGACAGTCCTGGGTTATTCGAACACCAGCTTAAAGACTGTATATCGAGGAATACATCAGCCAACGCGACAATACCGCGGACTTAAAACCCTAGTACCATAAACCTAACGGACCTCTGTCGTAAAGAATGGAGGTTATCTATATACAACTTTATGGCAAGTTTTCTTGTAAACCCAATGGAGGTAAACTAAATAAACTCCGAAATGAATACATTAACTAGAGACTCCGAAACGAGTGAATAAACTACAAACTCTAAAATGAGTACATAAACTAAAGACTCCGAAACGAGTGAATAAACTATAAACTCCGAAATGAGTACATAAACTAGAGACTCCGAAACGAGTGAATAAACTACAAATTCCGAAATGAGTACATAAACTAGAGACTCCGAAATGAGTGAATAAACTACAACTCCGAAATGAGTACATAAAATACTTTATACCAAGTCAAGACATCAAGAAACAGAAAGGCACAACTTATGAGCCTCGGGGTTCAGAACTACATTTCTTAAGGATCGAGATATGAGAAAACGCCTGAATTCGCTCGCTATATTCTCAGATCAAAATTCTAATAAAATTCGTGTATGCCAGCTAGAAACAGGCTAAATGCTATGCATCACTTCAGTCAAATGTTCACCTATGTCTAGATGCATACATTAGAAACTTCTAAAGATTAAAATACAAAATATGTGTACAGAGATAGGATGCCCATATGAATATGCGCTGGGGATGAAATGTCCCGTGGTCGACATTATTTTTATTTATGGGATCAGAGATACAAGGATTAACAAAACAATATACAAGATTCTCTAATTCCCTCTCTGCCTTCTCTACTATGTTGAAGAGGTGATCTTTGCGAGGAGTTTCTCCCCATCGGTCAGCGCCATGCTCATCAGCGAAGGCAGACATGATGGCCCTCTGAGCCCATATCTGGATTAGCAGACGAACCGAACAATCCCTCAGAGGCTGGGTAATCAAACAAGCCTCATGAAAGCACTTGATCTTGTCCTCCGCCGCGTTGAGTATCGCCAGAGTCATCTCCGCTGGATGAGGAGGGATTTCAGCAAGTACAGATGAGAGGATCGTCCGAAGCCAAATGGAGCCGATAAGAAGAGGAGAGCCCCTACGAGCCAGAAGCTCGTACATCACCATGTCAAGTTGGTCATCAGTGAGAATGGGATCCGCTAAACGCGTAGCAAAACGAGGGACGATTCCTTCGATAGGTACCTCCCACGGTTGCCGACGAGCATGCGGACGATTGCAAGCCATAACTCTTGGTTTTTTAAAAAGTGGTTCTTTCCTTATGAAAGAAAGGAAGCATAGCTTCAGATTATAAAGAGGAGCATTCAAGTTTGGGCACAGAAAGTATGGTGCATGGTGGAGCTATTCCCAAGGCCCGGAAAAAAGGGCGTGGGAAAAAAAGAGTCGACTCATGGAAATCGGAGCAAGGAGGTGAAACGACTTCATCAACAGCGCCTCACATGCACGATACGTAAATGCACGCATTGATTCTTTCCGGGACTAGAGTGGAACTTTACGTGAATAACATGTGAGCGCTCATGCTAGTTCAGGATTCAAATTCTCAGCAGCGCCTCACGCGCATGACACATGGCACCAGCAACAGTTTATATATATATAACAACACTTCATGTGAGACACATATGAGTATTGGCATAAAGAGAAAAGGGAAATTTGTCATTCATACTTCGAAGAAATTTATACATTGGTGATAAAAAAGAGACAACAACAATAAAAAAAACATCATCGAAGTGTTTACAATGGCAAAACACTGAATCCCGGACATGGATTCAGAAACTTGGAAGCAAGTCTGAGTAAAGTGCTTCCGGCTTCTTTAGCCATTTTTAATGAATTTTCTCGCGAATGCAAGCGTCATGATCCCCACTAATGTTGTCTGTCCTCTGGTATGCAGATATTATCGTTTTCTGTTAGAAGATGCGATGTAAAATATCGACAAGATCATCTCTTCGCTTCTTTGAGATCAGGCTCATCAGATATACTGAATGCACCTTGTCTTCGGCATCATCAAGCGCCTCAAGTGGCATAGCCTCGTCAAGCCCAGGAATTGATGCCTAGATCGACCTAACGATAATGTTCAAGAGAGCAGAACGGCAGGGGAGTAACCGACCGTTGTAGTCGTCAAAACGACGCATCACCTCAGCACATTGGGCGTCGGTAAATTCTTGGCCTTGACAATGGCCCTGGATGTGAAAGTCCTCGTAAGAGATAATCTCTTCAAGATCGTAAAGACGAGAAGCCATAATATCTGAAAAGAAAAATCAGTAAGGGGTTAGCAATCAAAATGATGAGGAAAACACCCATTGTAAGAATCCAAAAAGATTCTCATTTAATGAAAAATCTCATTAAACTGTGGAGTTAAACTCCCAGTAGCCTCAGAAAATGTGTTCCACAACCAATTCAAATCTATGAAAAGGGCATTAAAACCCTAAAAAGAAAAAATACCCAAGAACAGAAGGGGAATAAAATTCCCAAAAGTCTCTGGGTCTCTCAGAGCTAAGCTCTGTAAGATGGAATTAAATTCACTTAATAATGGGATTAAATTCCAGAAACCCCCATGGTGGGGAAACAAAGAAAATGGAATTAAATTCCAAGAATTCTCAAAGATCGGTGATAGGGAAAATCCTAAGAGGAGAACTAACAATCTTCAAGACATCAAAGTCTACTTAAAAGAAAAAGTTTTTAGATCTCTAAGAGATTAGTTCAAGAAAAGAGCAGAGCTCTGTTGATGGATTTAAAATCCAAGGCAAGAACAAAAAGGGTTTTCTAAGAGGTGAATGTCGTTCATGATTCTTACCCAAAAGAAGTGTTTGCAGAGTTTAATTCTGAAATACTAGGATAGAGAACTAAGCTCTGGAAGGAGAATTAAATTCTCAAGGAAAGAATTAGAGAGGAAGATGAAGAAACAGTGGCCATCTAAAGGGCCAAAAGCCCCATTTATATGACATGATGGGGAGAGATTCATCTTCCCGTTCCCTTAGGCAATCCAATGGTTGTAAGGATGGAAAGCGTTGCACTCATGTGCATGCCACATGAGAGCAACATTAAGGGGCATTTGTTCTTCATAAAAAGAGAGAAAATGGGAGAAAATTCCCCACTACTCAAGTCTCACGTGTTAAACACGTAAGCGTCTATATGCAAAGTATATAGGCGTTGCAGTTAAAACGACTCATGGGCTAAATAAGACTCATGTGTTAAACACGTGAGCGCCTATATGCTTTGCATATAGGCGCTGCAATCAAAACACCTAATAAGCCAAATGAGCCTCACGTGTTAAACACATGAGTGCCTATATGCAAAGCATATAGACTCTGCAATCAAACAATTGATAGGCTAAATAAGCTTCACGTGTTAAATACGTGAGCGTTTATATGTAAAGCATATGGGCGCCGAATAAAATAAACTAAAGGCCAAACATGCCTCACGTGTTAAACACGTGAGCGCTCATATGCAAACCATACGAGCACTGAAAATAAACTGGCCAAAACCCACGCTAAGGGGCGCATGTTAAACACGCGAGTCCTCCTGCCACATTCTTTGGCAGCGCTTACATGCAAAGCATGTGAGCACCCCAATCTTAAAATACTCACATCTGATTCTGTATGATAGAATTAAAATTCTATGTGGGAAATATTTTCCTGATCTTTCTCAAACTAGAAAGATCTTCTCTGTTAAACAGAGGACCCTTGGATCAAAGATCCAATGGTGATTATAAAATCACCTACCGATCATCTGATAGAATGAAATTCTATCTTAGGGGAAATATTTCCTAATCTTGTTAAACAAACAAGAAAATTTTTCTGTTAAACAGAGAGTCTTTGAATTAAAAATCCAACGGTGAATAAAATTCACTAATTGATCTAAAAAGATCATTTTGGATTGATTATGAAATCAACCATGATCTCTCAATTAGAGATTTTCTTAACAAGTTGATCTTTTATCTTCTTCTATAAATAGGAGCAAGGAAAAAAAAAGAAGGGGGCGGACGGAGAGAAAAGAGAGAGAATATACAGAGAGAACTTCCTACAAGCTTTTAAAGAATACAGTGAGCCATTGATAGAAAAGAGAATTTAATTCTCAAAGAAGACTTACCTCGTTGAAACCCTAGGTAAAGAAACACAGAGATCATATTATCTCTCCTTTGCCTCTCTAAGGGTTTAACCCTTCATATAAGAACTCGGTTCTTTCTCTGGTTGAGATTTGCATAAACATATCTCCCTTTAAGTTGAGAATTTAATTCTCATTGGGGAGATTCTGTTTTGCATATTCAAAACTTAGGGGAAAAGAATTAAGTTAAAACGAAAGAATATGAACATATGGGAATTTAATTTCTCCAAAAATTAGGGTTTATCCCTACAAAAAGAACTTGGTTCTTAGAAAAGTGAAAAAGAACTTAATTCTTCAATACAAACGATAATGATGGTCCAAGATCTTCAAAACTGAAATCTTGATGATCATCAATGACTAAAAATGTCATTAACAGAAATCAATATCAATAAGAAAACACAAGAACAACTTAGTGACATGATTAGTTCTTAGCCTCACATGTTTCCCACGAGAAGCGCTTAAAAAAACAAACAAAAAGAACAACAAAAGCCACTTCACGTGTTTTTCACGTGGGCGTCTAAAGAGCAAAGAAAAAAAAACCTTCTTTGTCGATTAGACAGTCGCCCCAAAAGGAAGTAGTCACGTGAAATGCACGTGAGCTCTATCCAAGTGCTTAGCACTTCTGTAAAAAGAGGGAAACGAATAAATAAATCCCAAAACCCAGCACTCACGTGCTTCCCACATGAGTATCATGCAGAGTGCTCAGCACTCCATGATTAGTCAAAAATGACTAAAAACGCTCACATCTGAGCGCCTCACACGTAAGTACCAAAGGACTCTGGTGCTTAAACCTAATCTAGTACCCCATGTGTTTCACACGTGAGCACTGTATGTCCAAGTGCTCATCACTGTTGGGTAATTATGGAAACTCAATCTCAGCCCAAAATTGGCTAAGTTTCCTGAGATTAGACCTTCTTTTTTTAAAAATCAATCGAACCCATATGTTCTTGATTTCCAAGGTCTCAAATATGACCAAAAATTCTTGAGTCCATAACAACCCCTTTTCCCTCAAATACGGGATTTGGTTTAAGAGTACATCTCTTCACACATCTGATATATATGTCGTTGTAATCTCTCAACGTCTTCAGAGAAGTGGCGGGCCCCGATGACCAACAACTTCTCTCGTTGATGCATTTCCAAATTGATGTGCATGCCTGCCCCAAATCAGGCACATTCCATATCAACACTGTTCACTTCGTCACGTAACAAATACACGTGCGTGCAAGATGGATAATGGACCGAAATGTCCCTAAACTAATATTCGTCCCCAAAATAGGAATGTTACACCGAAATATCCCTAAACTAATATTCTTTCCAAACATGGCGATAATGGACCAAAATGTTCTTAAACTAATTATCCGCCCCAAACATGACGATAATGGACCGAAATGTTCCTAAACTAATATTCGTCCCAAAAATGGAAATGTTGGACCGAAATGTGCTTAAACTAATTATCCGCACCAAACATGACGATAATGGGCTGAAATGTCCTTAAACTAATATTCGTCCCAAAAATGGAAATGTTGGACCTAAATGTCCTTAAACTAATATTCGTCCCAAATATGGCGATAATGGACCGAAATGTCTCTAAACTAATATTCGACTCAAAAATAGGAATGTTGGACCGAAATGTCCTTAAACTAATATTTGCCCCAAATAAGACGATAATGAATCGAAATGTCTCTAAACTAATATGCGTCCCAAAAATGGGAATGTTGGACCGAAATGTTCTTAAACCAATATTCGCCCCAAATATGGTGATAATGGACCGAAATGTCCCTAAACTAATTATCCGCCCCAAACATGGCGATGATGGACCGAAATGTCCCTAAACTAATATTCGTCCCAAAAGTGAGAATGTTGGACCGAAATGTTCTTAAACTAATATTCGCTTCAAACATGGTGATAATGGACCGAAATGTCCATAAACTAATTATCCGTCCCAAATATGGCGATAGTGGACCGAAATGTTCCTAAGCTAATATTCGTCCCAAAAATGGGTATGTTGGACCGAAATGTCCTTAAACTAATATTCGCCCTAAATATGGCGATAATGGACCGATATGTCCCTAAACTAATATTCATCCCAAACATGGCGATAATATACCGAAATGTCCCTAAACTAATTTTTGTCTCAAAAAACGGCGATAACTGACCGTGACATTCTTAAACTAAAATAAGTCGATCCCCGAAATGCTCACATACATTTAAGTCGATCTTAATTTCAAACTAGATTAATGGTACTTAAATAAAATAAACCCAAATATAAAACATACGGATTTGGACTAATCTACGCCCTACGGGCGACCACGTAAATTAGTCTCCGTATACAATCCACATGCAACTATATAAAAACAAAACACACGCGACACGAAGTGAACCTCCAGAGCAGGAAAAAATGGTTATCGTAATGCGGTAACGTAATTAACTGCAGGGGTTTGTGCCTGCAGGGAAGAGCGTCCCTATAATCAAAAACCCCTCACAAACGAGGGGGGATCTGATAAATCTGCTACAACGGACGCATCCGTCCAAACCTCCGATATATGGTGCCATAAATCAACTTGGTACTTTCGGAGAGGTGGACGGATAAATCCAAATAGTATCTGCCCCCAAATTCAGGCAAGACGATCCATCTCAGTTCGTCTCTGTTTTCGGCGGTAAACAGATAACATGTTGCACTAATATAGAAGTAACATGATATAACGAAGTTCCGGCATGCAACTAGATATGCAATTGACAGTACGGATATCGAAAAATGGTAAAACTATAACATTGGATGCACAATACCACACATGTATTATTTTTATTCATAGATAAATAGATATACTATAACATAGCATGTTGGAAGATAAACTTGCCTGATCGGATCTCGCGACGGGGCACACACATCACGTTCGACGTCGGATGAACGTTACGATGCAATACACGCGCGTACAAGATTGGACCTGGCTAATCCAAGACATGACCACGCTGGATGATGATGATGACTGGGTCGTCCGGATCGTCGGCAATATGCGCGACTCCGGCGACGGCCGGAATAATCAAGAGCTCAAGAAAAAGAAAAGGAAGAAAGAAGAAGAGAAAGGAGAAGGAGAATGGTTTTTCTGGGTTCTGGGACAGAGGGCACGACGATGAGGTCAGGGTGATCGATGATGAGGAGTTGCTGGCATGGGCATCAGGGCTGTACAGGTATGGGTGCTCGGGGTTCTTGGTGCTTGGGGTTCTTGGTGGTGGTGGTTTGTGGTGTCGGGGTTGGAGTGAGGTGAGGTGAAGGAGAGGGTGACGGGGTAAGGTCGTGATTGGCGACGAGGTGAAATCGAGGTCGGGGTTTTTCTTGGGTTGCAGGTTGTAGGGTTGCAGGTTCTCGGGGTTAGAGAAGGAAGAGGAGGTGTAGGTGGTGGCGGGGTGATGCTGGCGACGTCGGGGTGAGGTCGACGAGGGTTGGCGAAGGCGAGGCTAGTGTTTCGGGAGTTGCAGGGTTAGGTCGTCGGGGTTCTTGGGTTCTCATGGAAGGATGAGAGGAGAAGGTGGATGCGGTGGAGGTTGTAAGGACGAGGGCGGGGAAATGGTGACGGGGTTGGGATGGTGGCGGCGGCGACGAGGGTGCTGACGTGAGTTAAGGTTGAGTTTTTGTCGCGGGAGGTGAAGAAAGGAAGAGAGAGATGAGGTGTAGATATAATATTAGGTTTTATTATATATATATATATATATATATATATATATATATATATATATATATATATATATATATATATAGGGGAGAGAGAGGGGGAGGGGAGAGAGAGGGAGACTTGAGATGAGAGAGAGATGTGAGGATATAATTTAGGATTTATATTATATAATATATATTCATTTAAACTATTAATATATATAAAAATATTATAATATATTTTTCTAGGATTATATAGCTAATACAAAAATACTCCGAAAAATACCCGGGTATCATCTAAAATTCTATTTTTAAAATATGAATAATATACGTATCAGTTAAAATTATAATGCGACGTCCAGTTAGATAAAATGCATACCCCCAAGAATGGATATACGTAAAATCATGTAGCGATCCAAACAAATCTGTTTTATCATATCGGACATGAACACGATATCTGGATGCAACCATAGGGTATGGGGTATGATACAGGCCATGCTAGATATCAAAATGTGTCATCTGGTTATAATTTGTATTAATTAAAGATATGCAGATACCAAACATATTATATATGCATATAGAACATAGACGTGCACGGATCCTTAGTACTAGTAATTATATTACGTAATCTAGAACCATTATGGGTTTTAAGCATACAGTTCGGGTCGGATACTAACCACAGATACCAAATGCGTTATCCACACCTAAAACGATAATAATCAAGAGATAGTCGCAAGATTAGAAAATACCCAAATAAAATATGGTATAAATGCACTAGGGTGTTACAGCCGCGAAATGAGCTTTTAGTAAAAGTTCTGTTGAAGATAACTCTTTAGGCAAAAGATATATTGTAAAATGTGTTTTTTTATTTGAAAAGCTATATGGTTCAAAAAAAAATTAGGAGTTGCAGAAGTGATGTTTACTATTTAAATGACCATAAATGACATCGTTTTTCTTAAAATTTTAGAGAAATCATTGAAAGAAAATATCATTTTTTTAATTTACAATTTAATTTCAAAAGATTCACAAAGATTAAAAGATCTGCACAAAAATATCCGCAGAAAAATATTTGACATTTATCCTCTCGATATATGGATTCTTTGTCGAAGTCAAGAGGCTTTCGATCGCCTGATGCATGAAGCCCAAAACTTGGATCTCGTCGATCAACCTCTCAATGATCGTGTCGAGCTCGGGGGCCTCGATCGCTTAGGGTTCTTCGTCATCTTCATCTTTTAGCTTCTTGATGGAGGCCTGGATCTCCTTCAGATGTTGTCCTCCGTCGATCTGTCGCGAGCGTTGATGATGAGTTGAGATTGGTGTTGAAGGTTGTCTCCTTGGACGTGTGATTCTCAATGGGTTGATTTGGAGATGAAGCTGAGCTACCTGCAAAGAAGTCCCGAGGTGGTTGTACCATCGTGGACCCTCCGACGATCAAGTTAGCCGAGAGATTTGAGCAGAGTAGCGGCTTGTTGGATTGAAATTGCCTTACCTGAGTCGTCTGAGAGAGGGGTTTTTATAGTGGTCTCTTGGAGCGAGATGGCGCGAGATCTTCACCGTCGGTTATGCCCCTGACATTATGCCTGCGTGAATGGCGGGATCCCCCATTAATGACAAGATACACTTGTTAATGGAGGATACGACGGCGTGGAACTCGGGATGTTGGGTGGCGGATATCTCACTTCTGGCGAGATGCGCGGAGTCGTGGCGGAGGCGCTTGGGCTCTGCATTCTTGGTTGCTCGGTAGAACCAGGAAGGATTAGCTTGATGGGAGGCTCAGAGGCGAGCGGGAGGCTGAGGAAGCTCGGTTTTGTGATAGCTCGGAGGCAAGCTGGGAGGGCTGAGAGGTCATCGAAGGTCGGGTTAATCCTCAGGGCGAAGGCCCGGGGAATTCCTTCAATGTATCGTGTTTGCTCCTGTCCCGTGAGCCCTAGGAAATGTCATCTACCACGTGTCATGATCAGAGGAATTCCCATTTATGAGTATCATCATTAGCCCCCCACTCTCATCTCGAACTATTTATGGTTCGGATCGAGAGTGGTCTGATCTGTTTTCTAGGCACAGACTGTTACTAAAAATCTATCGGCGCGGATTTCCAGGGCGACTTGGTGTAGGGCAGTTGCGTCTTTCGTATTTATGAGCCCGCGTAGCGCATCCTGGGTGCTTGGATTTTCGTGCGCATCTTTGATGATGTCAGCGGATCAAGGAAAGGATCGTGCTTTAAAGAGGGGGCGCCGATTCGCTCGCACGTCTGTTGAGGTTTAAGCCATGTGTCCGACGTGGATTGAGGATGCGACAGGCTGTCACTGTCACCTGTGAAGGGTTTCCTTAGCACCACTACTAGGGTTTGGTAGCATCACACATGCCATATTAAAAATTAAGAGGGCGCTAAAGAAACTATCCTAAAGATCAAACTAGAAAAGTTAGGGTAACACTAAACTTTAACACAATCCACAAGTAGTTAAGTGCTAGATTTAGAGAATACAACTTTTGTAGCTCCCTTAGCTAGACTCCTTGGCTACTTGAGAGTTGTAAGAAACTTGCTTGAGATCCTCCAAGTCCACGACGATCCACCCAGAGTCCTCTTTGTCTAAGCTCAAAGCTCCACTTGATCAAGATGATGAAGTTGAAGCTAACACTCTAAACTAGTGTGCAAGAGTAGTATAGAATGATGATGTGGCTTGTTTTCTCACTTCAAAACCCTAACTTGATCACTCTTTCACTCACTATCAAAACCTAGAGAGCAAGAGAGAGAGAGGAAGAAGAAGATGGCCATATGAGAGCTCAAGATAATGATAAAGCTTTGGATAAAAATGAGAAATGAATATATATATATATATTTTTTTTCCTCTTCTCATTCTTAACCCTAGTTAATAAATATCTAGATATTTATTTTGGAGCAAAAATGGCTATGGAAAAATAACTCATGGTTAACCCAAGGTTTAGTGTAAGAATAAAATAATCAACCATGAGTGATTATCCATTTCCATTAATCACAAAAATAAATACCAATATATTTACTAACATGTGAGTCTTATATTGCCACCATCAAGTGTATCAACAACCATGACACATATGTGTATGCATGTATGTGTGCATGCACATCCATATGTGCATCAATATAAACATGTGCATACATGCATGCATACACCAAAAGACAAAAGGGTTTAAAGTGAAAATGCTAATGGTCAATATTAAATCAACACTTGATTTAGCAAACCGGTCATATCTCATATGACCCGACCAATAGCAAACCGCCCGATTAATATACGGTATCACATACACGCATTTAATCGGGTCCCCGCGCATATCATATATGCACACCACATCGTTTCGCCTGGACTAGGTAACTCCATTATGGGACTCTAAGACTCGTCAATACGCCGACAGTGGGTGATGATCATATCAAGCACCCTAAGCCACAAGAGGTCAGTTAAACGTAACGTCCACCCGGGTATTGAGCGATCAGAAGAAAACAAGCAAACCTATCATAACTCCCGTCGAGCCAATCGGCAACACTACCGTACAGTCTGGTCTCTTCGTCAGATATGTTGCATATCAAGTCTAGGGATGGTAACGTCGACTCCAATAACTCAATAAGTCGTGCCGATGAATGGTCTATAACAGATCGAGAAACTACTGATAAAACTTATCAGTAAATCTCAACAGCCCTGACCAGGGACTTACTGATATAGCCAATCGAGCACAGCACAACATCAACTCCCGATACCGGGAGAGACGAAACCCCTCCTATCGCTCATCGTCTCCATGTGTCTTGGGACTATACCCAAAAGCCACCTGTTTGCACGACTCAGTAGAGCCGTGGTAGGGTGGTAATCAAAGTACAGTGGGAGAACACACAAGACTCTATGACGATCTCGAGTCTACAGATTAACTTGTACCAGTGTCACCTGAAACTGCTATCCGACGATAGATATAATACCATATAGGAGTTCTCGGCAAGTCCGTCCAGTGTACCCAGTCTCCACTGAGCACCCGTATATGATCTCGATGTCAAACATCAATGGATGTGGGAATATCCATCGCCCATCATATGGGTCTAGTATCATATACGCTAGTCTACTCTGATATATCGATACCCCATCTCGATACACCAACGACTAGGGATATTTCAGGATATGCTTATATACTACAGACGTCCCACTAGTATGATCTACATCATAATCACAGTAGTCAAGCGAATATCTTTAGGGCTTTATCAACATGTGTAAATGAATAAAAGCATGATCAAGTCAACATGTCAGATAAAGAAGAATCAGATAGCATACTATCATGTCGAGCAAGAATGTCATCTGTATACACACACACACATTCACACACACACACACACACATGTATAAATACATCCACTATCTCATAATGGTCTCTAGGACATACATATATCCAACAATCTCCCGCTTGCACTAAGGCCAGTTATTGGCGTATCTCATACCCAACATCTCAAAAAGTCGGTCATGCTGCGGCTGAGGGAAGGCCTTGGTGAGTGGATCTACAGTGTTATTCTTTATGTCTACTCTCCTAATCTTGATCTCGCGGCGATCTACAATCTCCCGGATCAAATGAAAGCGCCTCAGGATGTGTCTGGACTGCTGATGGGACCTGGGCTTCTTGGCTAACGCTATAGCTCCATTATTATCACAATACAATGGTATTAGATCAATAATGGTTGGAACTACTCCTAGCTCCAAGACGAACTTCTTCATCCAGACGGCTTCCTTGGCGGCATCATTCGCAGCAATGTACTCAGTTTCCATCGTAGAGTCTGCAACGGTATCCTGTTTGGAACTCTTCCAACTTACTGCCCCTCCATTAAGGGTAAATACAAACCCAGAGATAGATTTGCTGTCGTCCTTATCACTCGGGAAGCTCGAATCGGTAAAGGCCTCCATTTGGAGATCTCCATTACCATACACCAAGAACAATTCTTTAGTCCTTCGCAAGTACTTAAGAATGTTCTTCACAGCTATCCAGTGATTCTCCCCTGGGTTGGATTAATACCTGCTTACTACACTAAGTGCATAAGCCACATCTGGGCGTGTACATAACATCGCATATATTATAGATCCTACAGCCGAAGCATAGGGTATAATGCTCATGCGAGCTCTCTCTTCATCATTCTTTGGGCAAAAGTCCTTGGAGAGAGTGACTCCATGGCAAGCGGGTAAGGCACCCCACTTGGAGTCTTCCATACTAAACCTTTTTAGGATGGTGTTGATGTACCTGGTTTGGGACAATCCCAATAACCTCTTGGATTTATCCCTATAGATCCGAATTCCCAGAATGTATGTGGCATCACCCAGGTCCTTCATGGAGAACCTTAGTGATAAGAAAGATTTGACCGACTGTAGCATAGGAATATCATTTCCTATCAGAAGAATGTCATCCACGTACAATACGAGGAATGTGATAGCTCTCCCTATAGTCTTCTTATAAACACAAGGTTCATCTGGATTTTTGATGAAATCAAACTCTTTGATAACATCATCAAAATAGATGTTCCAGCTCCATGATGCCTGCTTTAATCCATAAATGGATTTAAGCAATCTACATGCTTTACCGCTGCTCCCACTGTCAATGAAACTCTCTGGCTGATCCATATAAACGCATTCTTCTAAATCTCCATTTAGAAATGCAGTTTTAACGTCCATTTGCCAGATTTCATAGTCGTAGTGAGCAGCAATAGCAAGTAGGATCCGAATGGATTTAAGCATGGCTACGAGAGAAAAAGTTTCGCCATAGTCCAGACCTGGTCTTTGACGAAAACCCTTCACCACAAGTCTTGCTTTATAGGTCTCTACCTACCCATCTACACCAATCTTTCTTTTAAAGATCCATTTGCACCCTATAGGTATTACCCCAGGAGGGTACAACGTCCAAAGTCCATACTTTGTTGGTGTACATAGACTCCATTTCAGATCTCATGGCATCCAACCATTTTACAGAGTCTCCACTCGTGATAGCTTGCTGAAAACTGGTAGGATCATCATCCTCCATGATGCAGTCTTCTCTGTCAACTTCAATGAGGAAACCGTAGTACCTCTTCGGTGGGAGAGTAGTCCTACCAGATCTACGGAGTAGCTGAGGTTCATTAGTTTCTGTTGCAACAGTCGGTTCAACCAAGTCATCATTTGTAATTTGTGTTTCTAGAACTTCTTCTAGGTCTACCATACTGCTATTTGTGTCATTTGTAAAAAACTCTTTTTCTAAAAATTTGGCATGCTGAGAAACAAACACCTTTTGTTCCTCCTTGTGGTAGAATAGATATCCATTAGAATTCTTTGGATATCCTACAAAATTACACATGACTGACCGTGTCTCGAGCTTTTCCGGATTCTGTTTTTTAACATAGGCCGGACAACCCCAAATCTTAATTCATTTAAGAGATGGTCTCTTCCCATGCCATATCTCATATGGCGTGGTAGACACGGTTTTGGTTGGGACCTTGTTCAGTAGAAACACTGCAGTCTCCAATGTATGCCCCTAAAATGAGACGGGTAACTCAGTATCACTCATCATGGAACGAACCATATCTAATAGGGTCCGGTTCCAACGTTCTGACACACCGTTGTGCTGTGGTGTGTAAGGATGAGTGAGCTGAGAGAGAATCCCATTTTATTTTAGAAAGTCTGCAAACTCTATACTGAGATACTCCCCACCTTGATCTGATCGAAGTATTTTAATACTTAAGCCGGTTTGTTTTTCTACTTCAAGTTTATATTCAGTGAATTTCTCGAAAGTTTCGGACTTGTGCTTTAATAAAAATACATGACCGAATCTTGAGAAATCATCAGTGAAAGTAATGAAGTAAGAAAAACCGTCTCTGGCCTGTGTAGACATTAGCCCGCATACATCACTATATATGAGGGCTAAGAGCTGAGTAACTCTTTCTTCGTGTCTTATAAACGGAGTTTTGGTCATTTTACCCTTGATACAAGACTAGCAAGTCGCATAAGATTTATATTCAAAAGAGTTTAAATATCCATCTTTGTGTAACTTTTTTAGTCTTGTTTCGTTAATATGACCAAGTCTACAGTGCCAAAGAAAAGCTTCATTTATTTCTGAAAGTTTTCTTTTATTAGTGTGTTGTATGCTGAAAACTGTGTGTTGATTTAGGACGTATATCCCATTATTAAGTGTACCATACCCAACCAACATTTGATTCAGGTGAATGTTCATAACATTATTCTGCAATACAAAATTATATTCTTCATTATCTAATAAAGAAACGGATATCATATTACAAAGCATACTAGGTACATAATAACATGGGTTCAAAACCAATATACATCTAGACGGCAACCCCAAGTGATACCCTCCCACTGCAACTGTATGTATATTGGAACCATTTCCAACCCGGAGAGTATGGTCACCTGTCTTCAAAACCTTGCTATTTCTCAGCCCTGCATAGAATTGCAAATATGAGAACCTGAACTGGTATCTAATATCCAGGAAGCAGAGTTTATTGAAAAACAGTTTTCTGTCAAAAACACACCTGAAGCGGAAGCATCACCATGCTTCTTCTTGAGATCCAAGCACTCAGTGCAGTTGGATTTCCAGTGTCCTGTTTTGTGGCAGTGATAACATTCCCCTTTCCCCGATTCCCCAGCTTTGGACTTGTCTTTCCCCTTAACCTTTTTAACGCCACCTCTAGGTTTGGTGGGTTTCTTCTTCATCTTTCCCTTGGCTTTAGCCTTCGGGCGAGAGGAGGAAGATGACCCAACAGTCAAAGAGGGAGCCTTCACTAACTTCAGCATGCTCTCTGCACTCCTTAACATATTAAGGAGTTCAGGTAGTTCCTTCTCCATGTTGTGCATTTTTCCCGCCAAAAATTTCAGCGCAAAAGAGCCGAAGGTATCAAATGGCAGCGATACGCTTAAGAAAATACGAACCTGTATCTTCCGGCCTGTATTTTGATAAACTCCTGAAGGAGAAACAGCTAAATTCTGACGATATTGGAAGCATCTCGAGAAACCCTTCGATTTGATATATTATGGGCTTCATAATTCATCCGGGATCAAAAGTTATGAGCAGATGTGCTATGTGCTGTTCCCTGATTAAAAATCAGGAATTATCTCAATGAGGTATCACGTGCTCACACGTGACCAATGGTCACGTGTTGACACGTGATGGTTAAAGCAGCGGCAAAGGACAGAGCGCAGAAGAGGAGCCCATTCAGGGGGTCACGTGTTCACACGTGACCAAAGGTCACGTGCTCACACGTGATCAAAGGTCACGTGGCAACACGTGACTGGCTGTAAAAGCCTTGCTGTTCAACAGAATTAAATTGTGAAAAAGATCATTTAAATCTTTCCAAATAGAATTAAAATTCTAAATTTCTTTAAATCTTTCCAAATGGAAAAGGATTATGGGGACCGTTGGATTAAAGATCCAAGGGTGATTAAAAATCACCAATTTATGGGAAAAGCTTAGACAAGGAAAGATTCCCCGAAATCTCACCGAAAATAACAAACAGAATATCTTTTGGATTTAAAATCCAACGGTGAATAAAATTCACTGAATGATCTAAAAGATCATATTAATTATGAAAACAAATCAAATCTTTCAACGAAAGATTTGCTAAACAAATTGATTCTTTTCCTCCTATAAATAAGAGCCAAGGGGAGAATAGGAGATAGAATTTGTAGGGAGAAAACTTTAGAGAGAATTCTGGGATCTTGAAATTGCAGAGAGAAAAGAAAAGAGAATTTAATTCTCAACAAAGAAAACCCTAGGTGAGAAAAGGGAAAATGATCAACTTCAAAAAGAGAATTTAATTCTCAAAATCTAAGAGTTTAACTCTTTTGCAAATAAAGAGCTTAGTTCTTCTTCTGCTTGAAGATCTGTACAGAGCACATCTCCCCATAGGATGAGAATTTAATTCTCATCGGGTTGAGATCCTGCTATGCAGATCCAAAAATTAGAGGGGGAATTGAGTTTAGAGAATTTAATTCTCCCAAAACAGAACTAGGGTCTAACCCTAATTGAGAATTTAATTCTCTCAAATCCACAGGAATTTAATTCCTCTTAAAAAAAATGGAACTAGGGTTTAACCCTAATCAAGAATTAAATTCTTTTACATATATGGGAATTCAATTCCTCTAAAAAGAAATTAGGGTTTAACCCTACATAAGAATTTAATTCTTGCACAATAGGAATTTAATTCCTCCAAAATCATAATTAGGGTTTAACCCTACAGAGAATTTAATTCTTAAATAAAATAAAGAGACTTAAAAGATCTCCATGCATGCAAAGAACCATGGTCACGTGTCCCCACGCGACCCTTGAAAAGATCCCTGAAGAAAAGAAGCTTTGAGGCAACGCCTCACATGCTCCACGTGACCCCCGAAACACAGAAAGAAAAACTAAAAGAAATAAAGGCCTTGGGCGCTCTCACGTGCTCCTACGTGACCCCTTGGCGGACGCTTTAATGATCAGTGCATGAATCCCTATCACGTGTCAACATGTGATGCTCAAAAGATGAAAAAGTGTTTAACACTTAATTGCAGAACGAAGAAAAGGGATCTGGTCCCACCTTTGGGCGCTCTCACGTGTCCATACGTGACCCCTCTTTCTTAAGCGTTTAACACTAGTTTGGGGATTATATTTCCAGTGTTTAACACTGATTGTTTCTAGTGTTTAACACTAAATTGAAGATTATATCTCCAGTGTTTAACACTGATTGTCTTTTAGTGTTTAACACTAATTTGAGAGTTCTACCTCCAGTGTTTAACACTGTTGTTCTCTAGTGTTTAACACCACTTTTAGCCAAATTGGCTAATTTTCCAGAGGCAAAAGTCGCTCCTCCAAATGAATCTCAAAATTGAGGAAATCAAAGACAAAATGTTGTCAGAGCCCCTAAACCTCTATTTAGCACTGCTGAATGATGAGGGGCTGAACCCAGACAAATGTCTAATATCCCAAAGGGCTAATATTTCAAACATAATTGGACTTAGCCCAAACTGGCCATAAGTCCTCAAATCATCTTGAACTGAGCACATCTGCTCTTTCAACCAACTCATTGGTTCAAGGGTACATCTCTGAACTCCTCTGATATTTGTCGTTGTAATCCTTCAATGTCTTCAAAGAGGTGATGGGTCCCGACAGCCATACATTTTATGGACCACTATGTTCTTAAACTGGTATTGGACCACTATATCCCTAAACTGGAACATGGACCCCCATGTCCCTAAACTGGCAATGGACCACTATGTCCCTAAACTGGAACAATAGAGCCCCAAATGCTCTTTTGTCGGATCTAAACGATCCCGTTTAAGTTGATCTTAGCCCCAAATATGGCTAACGTATTCTTAAACCTTCAAATAGACTTTTGTCCCAAATTGGACTATGGATCACCCAATCAACCTTGGTTCAAGGGTACATCTCTGAACTCCTTTGACATCCGTCGTTGTAATCCTTCAACGTCGTAAGAGAGGTGACGGGTCCCGACCGCCATACATTCAATGGACCACTATGTCCCTAAACTGGAACAATAGATCCCCCAAATGCTCTTTTGTCGGATCTAAATGATCCCGTTAAGTTGATCTTAGTCTCAAACTGGACTAACGTATCCTTAACGAACGTTTAAGTTGATCTTAGCCTCAAATACGGCTAACGTATCCTTAAACCAAAACCCCCAAAACCAAATCTAAGAAAATACGGATTTGGACTAGTCCACGCCCTACGGGTGACGACACAACTCAGTCTCCATATACAATCCACGGGAAACCAAACATAAAACAAACACACACGACACGAAGTGACCATCTGGAGAAGGAAAAAGTTGTTGCCGCAATGCGATAGCGTAATTAACTGCAGGGGATTGCGCCTGCAGGGAAGAGCGTCCCCACAATCAAAAACCCCTCAAGCGAGGGGGAATCTGACGAAGTCTGCTACATCGGCCGCATCCGTTTAAACCTTCGATACACGGTGCCATAAATCAACTTGGCATCTTTGGAGAGGTGGACGGATAGCACCTATTGGCATCTGCCCCGAATTTCAGGCAAGACGTCCCCGCGTCGTCTTGCGCGTCTTTCGGAGGGGAACACGCATGTTGAAGTTTACTACAAATTGAGTAAAGGTGGAGGGGAGAGACTACAGAATAATATCAGTATATTGCTCATTATCCATTGTCCACCCAAGGTCCTTAAGCTCTTCTATGAGAGCTATCATCTTCAGAACATGGTCTCCTACTGGTGTGCCAGGGGCCATCCGCGTCTAAAACAGCTTTCGTGACGCTTCGTATCGTAAGACACGAGATTGCTCCATATACAACTCCTTTGTATGGAGAAATATGGCTTGGACATCCATATTCTCGTCCTGCTTCTGATGTGTGTTATCCATCGATGCAAGCGCGAGGCATTTGGCCGTGGCACAGTCTGCGTCCCATGTCTTGCGGACTTCCTTATCCACAATTAAAGATTTAGGGCCTGGGACGGGCAGGGCTGGAGCCGTGAGGACATATGATACCTTATCATAAGTCAAGACAATGTTTAGGTTCCTCAGCCAGTCTTTATAATTGGTCCCATTCAGTTTATTTTTATATAGTAGAAGCTTGAGTCCTATCATTGGTATCTGCCATTAAGAGAGAGAAAAGAATACACTCAGCGAAAGCTCTTGCAAAGTTCAGATTGGTTATTATCTTATCTAATCGATGTCTCTCACTGCTTTTATCAAATTTCCCCTCAAACCTTAAAAGGAAAACTAGCCAGGATTAATTACAGTCTACAGCTTCGCTAAACGTTCAGCCAGGCTAGTGTCGGTACTTGAGAGAGGTTCCCCATGCTTTCGCACGGACCTAATTAATATAAACTTCGTCTTCCCAGAGGCGTAGCCTCGTTAACTCATTTCTAGACACCTAATGGGTTAGCTAATTATAAACTGCAAAACTCTCCTGGGAGCAACTATTGCCCACAGTGGGATCGGGATCCAACCATCATATGGAAGGTATAAAATCTCATTTCAAATTTCAACTCTTGAAATTCCCGATATGGTTTTTACCCCTAACACTCATGACCTTGGCTATGGTCCACAAATCACAAGCACTAGTCAAGTTCAACCCGTCATTTCTTGATTAATTAGACCCGTTCACATGACCCTTGGCTAAGGTCAACAAAATCACATGCCCGTTCCAATTAATCTGCATCATATGCATTGTAGGAAGACATCACTTAGCTACCGTACACTACGCCTTGGCTAAGGTCAACAAACGTAGCACGAATACTAAGTACTCTACTTCCTAAAATGACGGAGGGTTGCGGATGGTTTTTAAGAAAACCTTTAACGCTTTGAACTTGATATCGTCGTGGAATCAAATGGTTTTCAAAAGGAGTGGCTTAAGCTCCGCAGTTTTGAAATGTAGCCTTTTCATAAAAAGCCGGGTGGTTTTCAAATCCGATTTTACATCTTTTTAGGTTTGTTTTTCTTCACATTAATCATATTAATGTTGTCCTATCATTTAAGTCCTTAAACCAATCACAGGAAAGAAATGAAAATACAACGTACGCTTATGCCATCCGCATTCGCCACAATGTTCCGTTATGCACCGTTAGTTTACTTAACTAACGGCATACCGGGACGGGACTAGCGCCGGTGTAAAACATAAGCAACGTCTATTATATATCTCATATATCATATAGCATTCGTCTCAGATATATTAAGCGATCACATCACATAATATAAGCAGCAGAAACACAAATATGATAATATAGGATATACTAGGATGTCCGTATTTAGTATATAGCCAACAATAGAAAATACGGATTCTACGGTCGTGATGAATAGACAATCCCACACCCTAGACCCCTACGAGAGCGGCAAGCGACCATACCAATCCTACAGTTAGGAGACCCGGCCCGACTCCTCAAGATGGTCTCCCACTGGACTCTAGAACCCGGTCACTTGTGCTCTCCACCTTGGGTCTATCCTAATGCAGAAAAGTAAATAATATACATCAATGGTGACATCACCCTCACCCCGGATGTGCCCCAAATAAAAGAATATTATATTACAAATGAATTTTACATGAATGAAAAGTAAAACTCTCATCTCACAAAAAAAAAACCCGGCTATTTGATCACGACAATCCTATACATCATAGCATAGCAACACATAACATCGCATGTTATCAACATAAGCAAGTATGTGTATCCCAATTGCCGTTGACATATACAAACGAAATCGGCGATACACATACTATACTTACGGTCGCAGAAATAAGTATCACATACTACTAGGCGATGTCAAACCCTTCGATCGAATTACCGAACACCCATATTCCCCAGCAAGCTTAATACTTGAGCACCGTTAAACAATACCCAAAAACTACGCCACAGTACTTTATGGACCAGCCGTAGAAGGGCAAACTCAAGCCTCATTTATGGCGCCACCAACTACGGTAAATACTAAGGTTTAGTCGCAGTTCTGTGGTCACATCTCGAGTTAGGGTTTCATTCTTTTAGAGGGTCCATAAGAATACCTGCATTATATATTGAGTACGTTCAACCTGGAAAATACCAGTGTTTGATAATCGTTCGACCTGTTTAACGTCGTCTAGGTTACCAATACAATGCTAAAAAAAATACGAATACGAAATACTCCGCAAAGATTTCATTACCAAACTTACATCACATGCAATTATGGACTACCAAACAATACCAGAAACCCCAGATCATGAATCACAGAGCACTGGGGCAATACGAGCAGGGGAGGAGCCAAAATGGCCGGCGACACCAGAATATCAAGCTTGATCGCCGGTCGAAAATCGAGCCCCCCCATTCGTATTTCACCTGTGTTCTTAGAATACCTCAAATGCCACTTTGCAGTTACTAAAATAATTTTTAAACCAGTTTTAAAAAATTTTCCAGAGAGCATTTCCAAGGGTTTCTAAAACCGTATTTTTGCGGAGTTTTTCATTTTCGGATTATCGTAACATCGTCTAGGCTTCTAGTTAAGCTCTGATACCATGAAGGGTTTCCTTAGCACCACTACTAGGGTTTGGTAGCATTACACATGCCATATTAAAAATTTAGAGGGTGCTAAAGAAACTATCCTAAGGATCAAACTAGAAAAGTTAGGGTAACACTAAACTTTAACACAATCCACAAGTAGTTAAGTGCTAAGTTTAGAGAATACAACCTTTGTAGCTCCCTTAGCTAGACTCCTTGGCTACTTGAGAGTTGGAAGGAACTTGCTTGAGATTCCCCAAGTCCACGACGATCCACCCGGAGTCCTCTTTGTCCAAGCTCAAAGCTCCACTTGATCAAGATGATGAAGTTGAAGCTAACACTCTAAATAGTGTGCAAGAGTAGTATAGAATGATGATGTGGTTTGTTTTCTCACTTCAAAATCCTAACTTGATCACTCTTTCACTCACTATTAAAACCTAGAGAGCAAGAGAGAGGGGAAGAAGAAGATGACAATATGATAGCTCAAGATAATGATAAAGCTTAGGATAAAAATGAGAAATGAAAATATATATATATATATATTTTCCTTTTCTCGTTCATAACCCTAGTTAATAAATATCTAGATATTTTTTTTGGAGCAAAAATTGCCATGGAAAAATAACTCATGGTTAACCCAAGGTTTAGTGTAAGAATAAAATAATCAACCATGAGTGATTATCCATTTCCATTAATCACAAAAATAAATACCAATATATTTACTAACATGTGAGTCTTATATTGCCACTATCAAGTGTATCAACAACCATGACACATATGTGTATGCATGTATGTGTGCATGCACATCCATATGTGCATCAATGTAAACATGTGCATACATGCATGCATACACCAAAAGACAAAAGGGTTTAAAGTGAAAATGCTAATGGTCAATATTAAATCAACACTTGATTTAGCAAACCGGTCATATCTCATATGACCCGACCAATAGCAAACCATCCGATTAATATACGGTATCACATACACGCATTTAATCGGGTCCCCGCGCATATCACATATGTACACCACATCATTTCGTCTGGACTAGGTAACTCCATTGTGGGACTCTAAGACTCGTCAATATGCCGGCAGTGGGTGATGATCATATCAAGCACCCCAAGCCACAAGAGGTCAGCTAAACATAACGGTCACCCGGGTATTGAGCGATCAGAAGAAAACAAGCGAACCTGTCACAACTCCCGTCGAGCCAACCGGCAACACTACCGTACAGTCCGGTCTCTTCGTCAGATATGCCGCATATCAAGTCTAGGGATGGTAATGTCGACCCCAATAACTCAATAAGTTGTGCCGATTAATGGTCTATAACAGATCGAGAAACTACTGATAACACTTATCAGTAAATCTCAACAGCCCTGGCCAGGGACTTACTGATATGCCAATCAAGCACAGCACAATATCAACTCCCAATACCGAGAGAGACGAAACCCCTCCTATCGCTCATCGTCTCCATGTGTCTTGGGACTGTACCCAAAAGCCACCTGTTTGCACGACTCAGTAGAGCCGTGGTAGGGTGGTAATCAAAGTACAGTAGGAGAACACACAAGATTCTATAACGATCTCGGGTCTACAGACTAACCTGTACCAGTGTCACCTGAGAACTGCTATCCGACGATAGATATAATACCATATAGGAGTTCTCGGCGAGTCCGTCCAGTGTACCCAGTCTCCACTGAGCACCCGTATATGATCTCGATGTCAAACATCAATGGATGTGGGAACATCCATCGCCCATCATATGGGTCTAGTATCATATACGCTAGTCTACTCTCGTATATTGATTGAGATGAGATTTTGCGTGTTCTAAAATTTTAATTGCCGCTGTTTCCCCCAATCAGAGCAAAGCTCTGTTTGAACTTCAAAAATTCAAAATTAGAAGCACGCTTCAAATTCCTTGCACTGCGCGCAACGCACCACGTGTCAAAAGCTGATACGTCAGCGCAACGCCCAAGGCAACGCGCCTTATCAGAGTAAGGCTCTATTTTAAACAAAAATTAAAGGAAGCGACGCTTCAGTTGCGCAAGCGCTGCGCGACACGTGTCAGCACAAACGCAGTTGCGCTGCGCTGTGTGCTGTGCGCTGCGCGACACGTGTCAGCGCAGTTGCGCAAGCACAGTTGCGCTGCACTCTGCGCTGCGTGACACGTGTCACGCGCTGGGGCGTTTGCGCCAAACAGAATTAAAATTCTAGTAAGATCTTTCTGTTCTTGTTAAAACAAGAAGATTGTCTTCTGTAAAATAGAAGCCCTTGGATCAAAGATCCAACGGTGGGGAAAATTCCCCAAATCACTCAGAGGATGATCTCTTTAACAAACTTAACAAATCTATGGGCACTATATAAAGACCCCTAGACCCCAACTCAAAACATCATCAACATTGTGAGAGACCAAGAACTTCAAAACAGAGAGAACTCTGAAGAAAATTCAAGAAAAAGGTAAAAACCTTTATAAAATAGAAGAATTTCTTCTGAATAGATCATTGATCTAAGAACAAGATCAATGATCTTCAATAAAAAATAAATAAATAATAACAGTGCCTTGCACTTTTTATGAACCATTGGTTCTGGAATTTCAGAAAAATTCTTTTCTTGAATCCAAAATTGGATCAAGTTATTGAAACAGTGCCTTGCACTTGCAAAACTGCACTGTTGCGCTCCTGGGTTGGCGCAAGCCACCAGACAGCGTCACGTGTCAGCACCAGAACCACCTGCGCTATGCGCTTTTAAGATAGAGCATTGCTCTCTGAAATTGGCCCAACTCACCAGAGCGCGCCACGTGTCAGCAGCGCAAGCGCAGCGCACTGCGCTTGCGTGACACGTGTCACCACCACAAGTGCTTGTGCTCAATGATTGGCGCAAAGCGCCTGACAAATACACTGCATTGTTTACTGAAGGGCCAGGCCCAAATCAAAAAGGCCTAGCAGGCCAAAATAAAATGCAATGCATTAAAAGGGCAGAGCCCAAACAAAATAGATACTCTACATCATTTATAAAAGGGCAGAGCCCAAACAAAATAAAAATGCAATGCATTAAAAGGGCAGAGCCCAAACAAGATAGATGCTCTGCATCATTTATGAAAAGAGCAGAGCCCAAACAAAATAGATCCTCTGCATCATTTATAAAAGGGCAGAGCCCAAACAAAACAAAAAATGTAGTGCATTATTAAAAAGGGGCAAAGCCCTAGCACAGGCATAATAGGCCAAAGACAAATAAAAATGTTGAACATTTTTCAACTGGACTTAGCCCAATCATGGCTGTAAGTCCTCAAATTAAAATTGACTGAGCACGGCTGCTCTCCTAAATCAATTTACATCCGGTTCGAGGGTACATCTCCGAACTCCTCTGATTCCTATCGTTGTAATCCTTCAACGACGTCAGAGAGGTGACGGGTCCCGACAACCACACATCAACACAGACTGTGGGGTCCTTAACTCATGGACTTATGCGTCCTTAAACCAAGATATGGACTGTGGGGTCCTTAAACCCACGGACTTATGCGTCCTTAAACCAAGATACGGAATGTGGGGTCTTTAAACCCACGGACTTATGCGTCCTTATACCACTGGACCGCAATGTCCTTAAACTATCTATGGACCACTACGTCCCTAAACTAGAACAATAGAGCCCCCAAATGCTCTTTTGTCGGATCCAAACGATCCCGTTAAGTTGATCTTAGTCTCAAGTCAGACTAACGTATCCTTAACGAACGTTTAAGTCGATATTAGCCTAAATATGGCTAACGTATCCTTAAACTAAAACACCAAACCTAAATCTAAGTAAATACGGATTGGGACTAATCCACGTCCTACGGGCGACGGCATAACTTAGTCTCCGTATACAATCCACGGGCATCCACAAACAAAACAAACACACACTACACGAAGTGAAATTATGGAGAAGGAGAAAGTGGCTACCGCGATGCGGTAGCATAATTAACTGCAGGGGCTTGCGCCTGCAGGGAAGAGCGTCCCCACAATCAAAAACCCCTCAAGCGAGGGGGAATCTGACGAAATCTGCTACATCGGCCGCATCTGTCTAAACCTCCGATACACGGCGCCATAAATCAACTTGGCATCTTCGGAGAGGTGGACGGATAAAACCAAATAGCATCTGCCCTGAATCTTAGGCAAGGCATCCTCGCGTCTCGGCCGTTATTCGGAGGGGAACAGATTCTGGCACGCCCGGTGGGACCTTTTCCTCTTTCCACTCCATACTTCGTGTGTCGTCTTCGCGAACGAATCGTGGTTTGGTAATGGTTGCCTTTGGATTTCAAGTTACTAAGATTTGGTCTTTTGCCTGGCGCAGAAATCAAGCATCGATGGCCTCTAACTGCTCGAACTGCTCGAAGTGCCAATGCAACCGATGCTCCACCTCACCTGGAGGTGTAACATATGGGCCTCAAGCGTCCTCCGTCCTTACTATGCCTGTGGAGCAAGTGACTCAGGCCACCACCGGCCTGTTTTTTGGAACCATGATCCCTCCAGCAAGCTTCACCATCCCTGTGTCCGCACCGGAAGCTTCAAAAAAGTCGGTCTTCGATCGACTTGCTACTCCCACGGCCCCTCTCAACGGGTCATCCAATTCTTCAGTCTTCACCAGGCTGAGCTCGAGCACCAAAAGGCCTATCAAGAAGCCCATAACACCTGAGGCGGCCATCCCAAAAAAGACAGCTGCTCCTGAGGTCGTCAAGGCGGCTTCTCCTCCCAGAGGATCGGACTTCGCGAGACTAACTGCTCTCGATCCCACTCCCGCTCAGAAATTTGCTTTTGACCGGTTGGACACAACTCCTCAACGGACGTCAGCCTTCAAGAGGCTGACACCGGCAACAGTCCCTCACCTGAACAGGGGGCAAGAAGAAGCTGTCTCTGTCGCTGAACCGATACCTGTTGGAGATAGTGCCCTCAGAGTCAATTATTAGGTCACAGGTACGTGATTGCAATGATTGATGGAGGACCTATCCCGGTAGGACAGTCTTACTCGAGATGATAGTATGCTATCTGGTTTACCTTTATCATCGTGTACTGCTTTAGGTGACCTGACACGTCGCTATTACACGTTGATAGAGCCCCTAGGATTCTTGCTTGACCACCAGCAGTATGAGGGCGATCATATAAGTGGGAGCTGGGGGTCTATAAGCTTATCCTTAAAAGGTCCCTAGTCGTGGGAGTTTCGAGACTGGGCATCGATACTCCATTAGTAGACTAGTGTATACAGTTGAGACCCCGACGAGGGGCGGTGGCCGGTCTCACAAGCCACTGGTGTCAGTTGGATCACCTAAGATGTATACAGGTGCTCATTGGGTTATGAGTACACCGGACAGGACTCGCCGGGAACATGCTAGTTGGTCATATACCAGACGTCAGATGGCAGTTCCCTGGTGACATGTGTGCAGGTTAGTTCATCGACCTGGGGATCGTCATTTGTCTCGTGTGAGTTCCCACTGTACTTTGATTACTACCCTACCACGGCTCAAAGGAGTCGTGCAAACAGGTTTTAGTTGGGTACAGTCCCGAGCCACATGGAGGCAGTGAGCGTATCCTCAGGGGTTCGTCTCTCCCTGTATTGGGGGTGAGGTCGTGCTGTGTCTAGGAGAGCCATTACACAAAGTCCTTGGCCAAGGCAAGGAGATTTACTGGTAGGTATTCCAGTAGTATCTCAGGGTGTTCTGGGCTACACTCCGACACGACTTGTACCGCTTTTGGGGGTCTGACTTTTACCAACCCCCTAGGCCCGCCATGCGATACTCATAGACGAACGGACCGGACTGCACGGATATTGTCACTGACAGGCTCAGTAGGGTGTCAGGCTGAGTTCACTCACAAATGTCCCTTTTATTCAATACTTGGTAGCCCGTTACGTATTGGCTTATACCTCTGACGTGCTAGTGGTTAAATCCACAACCGAGGTGTTGACGAGTCTTTAGAGTCCCCCACATTCAGTTACTCAGCTTTCGGGCGAAAGGTTGTAGAGGCCGTATGGAGATATGGCAAGGTCCGATCAGATACGTGCGGTATTGCACGGATCAGGATCGGACAGATTGTACTATAAGCTGTATGGTTATATGGCAGGGTTCGATCAGATACGTGCGGTATTGCACGGATCAGGATCGAACAGATATTACTAGCCGGTTTTGGTATAAGCCGGATTCTAGTATAGTACAGTGGAGATTTTGTCTCATTGCATTTTGTATTTCGGTCGAAATACAGATGCGGGTGTGTATGCACAGTATCGGGGTTTTCCTGTAATTTATTACGGGACCAGTTTTCTGGAGTTGCCAGTTTGCTTTCCGTTTCGGCCAATTTCCATTGTTCCGTTCATTGGCCGAAGATTGGTGGAGGAGGGCTTATTTGCATTGTTGCAAATAAGTTTTTGGAAGGGGGTCCTTTGCATATTATTTGTATCATGATGGTTTTCATGATATGCACCATTCCTTGACCTTGATCACTTCATGATGGCTTGACTTTTAAAGTCATCATGGTTGTTAGTGATGGTGTTGTTGGAGTGAGGGTTTTCTTGTGATCATTGTTTTTGTGATGATCACCCTCTCTCTCTCTCTTGGATTATGAGGGTCTCTCATTTTCTTTAGCATTCACTCTCATTCAAAACCCTTTTTTCATCCTTGTGGCCGGCCATGCTCCTTTGGGGCTGCCCATTTTTATTGTGTGGGTTTGGTTGTTCTTTTGATGCTTCAAAAAATTCCCAAGTCCCTCCACATAGTTCTTGTATCATTCCTCCACCAAAAATGGCACCTCCTTAACCCCAAAATGAGACATGGATCTCTACACTCCATTCTACATCAAATCTTGGGCACGTCGAGTAGCCGGCTTCGTGCCCGAGTTGCCTCGGCATTGAGGTGGGAGCCCGTAAACAAAGTAGGCGATGTGGTGCACTTCCGGCGACGAGGACGAGACGGGACTTTTCCGCAGGAGATCGGGACCATGACGAGAAGACCGGAGGACTTGGATCGTCGGTATATCTCTAACCCTTCTTCTAGTTAGCTAGGACTAGTTAATGGTTACGATCCGGGTGTTTAGTGCGCGGTGGTGCCGGTTTGCTAAGTCCGCAAAATTTAAGTTATTCACCGCTTCCGCATTCCGGCGTCGGATTGACGGCCGGGGCGCCGCCGTGCACTTACATTGGTATCAGAGCCTCGCCATTAACTTAGTCTAGCTTGGTGTAGTGTGTTTTTCTGTTTCGATCGATCGAATGTTCCAAAACTACATTTTTGTTAGCATCAGTTTTCTGTTGGAATTTTTTGGTGTCGAAAAATTTTTCAGGTTGTAAAATATTGATGTACTGGAAAATCTAAGAGCTCTGTAAAAATTCGACGAAGTAACTCCACAGTGGGAGCGCGGAACCGCCGCGAAAACCCCCTTCCCGCCGCCCTTCCGCCGCACACTGTGGAGATCACTTCACCAATTTTTTACAGAGACCTTCTGGGCTTAAAATATGGGTTTTGGAATATTAAAATTGGGCCCAGGTTTTCTGTGAGTGCTACAGTTTTGATTGGGGGCCCACTTGTTAATTTTTGATCGATCGGATATTTTAAACACATTTTCCACAGTATTTACATTATATCTGCGACCGTGAATGTCACTTGATCGGTAAATCCGGTCTAACTGCTATAGCCCGGTTAGACGGATTTGCGAACGTGACTTTCACGTTGATGTTTTGTTTTTGCTGTGATGTTGCGGATCGGTCGTGGGGGATAGCCTGGATGCAATGCTAGTACAGTTTTGTTGTATTATGTACATTTGATATTGCGGGGCGAGCGTCCGACATGTGGACTGCCGTCACTGCCTGTTTGTCTTATTATTTTGGGGCACGACCTGGTTGCGGTCGATGTACCCGTTGTATGTATATTTTACTTTCTGTACTAGGATTACCCCGCGGAGGGGTGCACGGATAGCCGGGTTCTGGAGGGCAACAAGCCCGCATCTCATGGCATTGAGACGGAGGGGGCTTCACTCTAGGATTGGTGGGCTATTCGCCGCACTCGTAGGGGGTACAGGTTGACCCAGGAGGGGTGCCCAAGTTACCGGATTCCGTGAAGTGCTGGGTGGTCCATTCACGGTGCTGAAGGGGGCTGCCTCGCTTCAGGTTTTGGCGGGTGACTTGCCGCGCCCGTAGGGGTCTAGGATTTCATTGCACAGGCTATCCACACGACCAGGGGAACGTCGGGTTTCAGCGGCTCTGTGAAACCCGGGGATCCCAGATATCTGTATTGTTTCTGTGATGCTGTTCATTCTCTGTGATGTTGCATTTCTTTCACGCCTTGAGCGAAATATAATATATTGGTATATATATTAGTAGATGTTGTATATGTTTTGCATCCGCGCTAGTCCAGTCCCCGCTCTGTCGTTAGTAAGCTAACCTAACGGGTAATGACGGGACCCAGTGGCGAATGCGGATGGCATATACGTACATCAGTATATTTTCGTTCTTTTTGGTGTGATCAATTGATGGGACTGCATTGATTCGGATCAATGCAAGTTAAAAACAAACCTAATCTGATGTTGTTGGAACACTTTTCAAAAAGCTGTTATTGCAAGGACGTTCTCTTTTGTTTTGCATCGTGGTATTCAGTTGGAATATCCTGCTCCTCAGTCGACGAGGCAAGGGCCGAGATCCCTTCACCGGGAGTGACCCCTTGGACAAAAAGTTTGCGTCAGGGCATTAACTTCACTATAGCCGATTACTTTTGCTTTGCACCGTGGTATTCAGTTGGAATATCCTGCACCCCATTCTACGGGGAAAGAGCCGAGATCCCTTCACCGGGAGTGACCTCTTTAGCAGCGGTTTTCGTCACTATATTTTAAAAGCTATCAGTTCCTTCAACGATATCAAGTTCTTTACGTTAAAGGTTTTCGCCAGAAACCATTCGTAGCCCTCCGTCGTTTCAGACGGGTAGCACGTAGTATTCATGCTGTGTTTGTTGACCTTCGTCAAGGCATAGTGTATGGTAGCTGCTTGTTACCTTTCTGCTGCATAGATAGATGCGTTGGTTTGGGACAGTCGTATAGCCTTGTTGACCTTCGTCAAGGGCTTGTACGGGTGGATTCAAATTAACCTGGATAATGACGGGTAGAACTTGACATGTGACTTATGATTTGTTGACCTTCGCCAAGGTCATAAGAGCATGGGGCAGAAATCACATCGGGAGTTTCAAAAGTACTGAAACTTGCCAGATATGCGCATACCTTCTGGAGTGTGATACCGTGAGCGGATTCCGTCACGTTGTCATGCGATGAGAGTTGGATCCCGATTCCCACTGATGAGTTGGTATACTCCTCGGGTAACCCCGACTAATTCTTCTTTCAGGTTTGGAGGAGAATTTGAGGTACAGTGGGAGGATTCAAGATTAGATAAATTGGTGACCATTCTGATCTAGGTTAGAGTGCACGCTGAGTGTTTCTTTTCTCTCTCTCTTTGGCAGCGACCATTGACCCGACCCTAAGACTATGACTCAGTGACCAAGTTGACCGAACCTTCTTAACACTGGCTTTTGGATTGTCAGAGTTGCAAACCTCATTGCCACTCCTACTTTTACCCTTTTCTCCAGGACACCCCGTTTTACTACGAACGTCCACTTCCATTGGACAAAACCATCGTATGGTTAGATACGAACTCGAAAGAATTTATTCGAGGATGGTTTCCGGTTCTGGAGAAAGCGGATAGGATTATTCAGTTGTCTTTTCCTTTTACCCTCTCTCAGGTTGCGAGTACTCCTTGGTTTAGGGGTAGTACACCTATTACGCAAATTGGATTGTCTTCTTCCAAACCTTAGGCTGGTGCCGAACGGTAGGGAATGAAGAAAACCAATTAGCATAACGATGGTGTGCAGAAGGTATTAAGTTCAGACAAAGCAAGGGATTAGTAAGAGGGCAAAGTAAATTGCAACAGATATTCACGACCAAACCAAATATTTCGTTACCACTCCCACATCACCTTTGTATTTCTCCAGGACACTCCGTATCACTACGAAGATCCACAGTTTATTTGGATACTCCATCGTATGGTTATATACGAACTCGAATGGAACTTGTTCCAGTTCGGGGATGGATTCTGGTCCAGGAGAAATAGGAATAAGGTTTATTCGGTTGTCTTTTATCTTCACCCTCTCTCATTGCGAGTGTTCCTAGGATTGGGACAGTACACCCATTGTGCTTATTGGATAGTCTTCTTCCAAACCATAGGCTGGTGCCGAACGGTAGGGAAGGAAGAAAACCATTTGGCCTAAGGGGTGTGCAGAAGGTAATGACTAAAGACATATGAAGGGATTTGGAGAGGTGGCAAAGAACTATACGGTTACAGTCGTGAATCTGGAAGAGGCATTACTAGGAATACCAGAATACCCCATCGGAACATTTCAATGTTTCAGTTTCACTGTGTAATGTTATAGGAAAACTGATTTCCCGATTAGATACTTACTCCAGGGTATGTATTTACCAGGTACGATTCTCACATCTGTATGGTTTTACAGATGATGAGTGGGAGTAAGTTATTGGGAATTGGGTGATTATCCTCATTATATCGGGATTCGTTGTAATCAGTGATATTTGAGGAAATCACCTGGGCTGTTTGCCGGTCGGCAAATATTTGGTTTTGAATATCCGCTGTTATGCACCAATTTCAAAATGATATATCTGTACGTCTATTTTCATAAAGTGAGATATACCTTTCTGAAATTATGTCTACGACATTTACCTATATCAGTGGATGGTTAGGTAAGGAGCATTAAACAGCGGTGTAATTCTTCTTAACCATAAGTACAGTTTTCAACCTACGACATACAGTGAAAGAGTTATCAGACTCAAGCGACTTATACAGAGTATTGTATGTTGTCCAGTGTCCATTAGGACAGAGGGGTTGGTCCTCATACTATATTCTGTTTACTTTTAACTTCTCTAGTTCTTAGACATGTGTTTCGTTGAAACACAGGGTCTAAGTTTTGAGGAGTTATAGGTATTTGAATAGAGTAGAGAACCAGGTGTAGCAAGTATCGGGATTCTTCAAAGTGATCGAAGATGTAGATACTTGTGTATGGTATTCAGTTGATAGTAATGATAAAGAGAAATTGCTTCTCTTTCAGGTTACTCATAATTGGAAGCATTCCTAAGTTGAGTAACGCTGATCGGCCTCCTTCCATTTAGTTGACATGCGCTGGGGACAGCTGCATGATTTGAATCTGGTTCAAATAAATCAGTGCCTCTGTTTCTATATTGGATATAGAACAGTTCATATCTTAACGATGTCAAGGTACGGGGAGTTGTCCGGTTTATGATTAAAACCAGACACTAGACAACTCAAGGCACGTTTCTGTAATGGCTGTTTGTGGGTTGACCCAGGCTGTGACGAGGGTTGACTTTCTACCATCTGGATGAACAATAGCGATATTGTTCTAGACTCGCCACAGTTTTATCAAAAATGGATTTTTTCAGAAAACAGTAGTGGGAGTATGGTAGAACTGGAAGTAATTCCAGAACCACAAACGATTACTGAAGATTTGATAAGGAACCTAAAGTTTCAATCTGGATTGACATTCCATTGGCCACTCCGCAGATAAGGTGGGTAACTTCAGGCACCCGAGAGGCACTACGGTAGCCTCAAGGACGGTGACAGGGAAGTTCTTGTTTACCCACAATTGCCATTGCTGTTGTTCCAGGTTACGAGACCCGGCGGGAGGATGAGTATAGCGTCGTTCTAAACCAGTTTTAGAAGTGTACGTCTATATGACTCTGCCAGAGGGTTGTCGTAGTCAGTGGGAGCAGCGGAAGTATTGGTGGACAGGTTGCTTATGTCTATTTATAGACTAAGAGCAGATGTAGCGGAGATAGATCATCTATTTCTGACATGACAGTCATGGGTTTGACTTCATCAGAATAGGGGATGGATCTGTTGAGAAGGTAGTAGGGTGTAATATCCTGGTATTTGGATGATATACACAAAGTAGGAAAGGAAACTCCTACACTACGATCGGTTATACTTTGGTCGTCACACAGTTGTTTCTCCACAAAGGAAATGGATTTTATATCAGACATACTGGTTACTAGATCTATGATCTAGATTTGGGTGGTTTCCCAATCAGGGTACTTGACAGCATTCTAAGAGTATTTAGGATGGACGACTCCTGGCACGGTAGTGTACCTGCAGGTAATGGAGTCACCCTCTCCAAAGGTGTCTTACAGACTAAAGGGGAGAGGGACAGGCATGATTGGCAGATCACTTGCTCAGGCAATTGAGTCAATCGTGAGATGTCAAGTACCACACCAGATGTTGTTCTTGCACTAGATGTAATAAGTTGACATTAATCCAATCCTGGAGAAACAGTCAGAAGCAGTTTTAGAACATAAGTGGATGTTCTAGGGATATGATAACGACAGCCTCATTCAGGAGACAGTTATCATTCCAGGCTTCCAAGGTGACATGGACGACAAGGAGGTTGTCAGAGTTATAGTTTTCCTTCTGATGAGGGGCAGTATTTTGGACAGGTGGTCCAAGGCAATACTGAGGGAGGCATGGCGCGCAGGATACTGATTAAGTTCAGTTGACGATACAGTCTAAGAAGTTTGGATTTGGAGTTCATTTATGAGCTAGGTCCCATCAGACATCCAGACATATTCTGAGACAGGTATTGCTCTTTTCGGGAGATGGCTTTCTCCGCGAACTTGAGATATAGAGAGACATAGAAAGAAACAACAAAGCGGATCCACTCAC
This sequence comes from Agapanthus africanus, assembly GCA_030015575.1. NCBI lineage: Eukaryota > Viridiplantae > Streptophyta > Magnoliopsida > Asparagales > Amaryllidaceae > Agapanthus > Agapanthus africanus. Next base: position 865,775,003 of record CM057339.1, read on the forward strand.
TAAGGCTATTCCTCGAACGCAATAGTTTCGCAAACGAGCTTTGTGAGACTGACTAGTAGAGGAGTTGGGTGTTCGGTATCACACGGGCTGTGAGTATGCGACATCGCAATAATTAGCCTTGAGTGCAAGTGGGAGATTGTTGGAGATAGTGCCCTCAGAGTCAATTATTAGGTCACAGGTACGTGATTGCAATGATTGATGGAGGACCTATCCCGGTAGGACAGTCTTACTCGAGATGATAGTATGCTATTTGGTTTACCTTTATCATCGTGTACTGCTTTAGGTGACCTGACACGTCGCTATTACACGTTGATAGAGCCCCTAGGATTCTTGTTTGACCACCAGCAGTATGAGGGCGATCATATAAGTGGGAGCTGGGGGTCTATAAGCTTATCCTTAAAAGGTCTCTAGTCGTGGGAGTTTCGAGACTGGGCATCGATACTCCATTAGTAGACTAGTGTATACAGTCGAGACCCCGACGAGGGGCGGTGGCCGGTCTCACAAGCCACTGGTGTCAGTTGGATCACCTAAGATGTATACAGGTGCTCATTAGGTTATGAGTACACCGGACAGGACTCGCCGGGAACATGCTAGTTGGTCATATACCAGACGTCAGATGGCAGTTCCCTGGTGACATGTGTGCAGGTTAGTTCATCGACCTGGAGATCGTCATTTGTCTCGTGTGAGTTCCCACTGTACTTTGATTACTACCCTACCACGGCTCAAAGGAGTCGTGCAAACAGGTTTTAGTTGGATACAGTCCCGAGCCACATGGAGGCAGTGAGCGTATCCTCAGGGGTTCGTCTCTCCCGGTATTGGGGGTGAGGTCGTGCTGTGTCTAGGAGAGCCATTACACAAAGTCCTTGGCCAAGGCAAGGAGATTTACTGGTAGGTATTCCAGTAGTATCTCAGGGTGTTCTGGGCTACACTCCGACACGACTTGTACCGCTTTTGGGGGTTTGACTTTTACCAACCCCCTAGGCCCGCCATGCGATACTCATAGACGAACGGACCGGACTGCACGGATATTGTCACTGACAGGCTCAGTAGGGTGTCAGGCTGAGTTCACTCACAAACGTCCCTTTTGGTCAATACTTGGTAGCCCGTTACGTATTGGCTTATACCTCTGACGTGCTAGTGGTTAAATCCACAACCGAGGTGTTGACGAGTCTTTAGAGTCCCCCACATTCAGTTACTCAGCTTTCGGGCGAAAGGTTGTAGAGGCCGTATGGAGATATGGCAAGGTCCGATCAGATACGTGCGGTATTGCACGGATCAGGATCGGACAGATTGTACTATAGGCCGTATGGTTATATGGCAGGGTTCGATCAGATACGTGCGGTATTGCACGGATCAGGATCGAACAGATATTACTAGCCGGTTTTGGTATAAGCCGGATTCTAGTATAGTACAGTGGAGATTTTGTCTCATTGCATTTTGTATTTCGGTCGAAATACAGATGCGGGTGTGTATGCACAGTATCGGGGTTTTCCTGTAATTTATTACGGGACCAGTTTTCTGGAGTTGCCAGTTTGCTTTCCGTTTCGGCCAATTTCCATTGTTCCGTTCATTGGCCGAAGATTGGTGGAGGAGGGCTTATTTGCATTGTTGCAAATAAGTTTTTGGAAGGGGGTCCTTTGCATATTATTTGTATCATGATGGTTTTCATGATATGCACCATTCCTTGACCTTGATCACTTCATGATGGCTTGACTTTTAAAGTCATCATGGTTGTTAGTGATGGTGTTGTTGGAGTGAGGGTTTTCTTGTGATCATTGTTTTTGTGATGATCACCCTCTCTCTCTCTCTTGGATTATGAGGGTCTCTCATTTTCTTTAGCATTCACTCTCATTCAAAACCCTTTTTCATCCTTGTGGCCGGCCATGCTCCTTTGGGGCTGCCCATTTTTATTGTGTGGGTTTGGTTGTTCTTTTGATGCTTCAAAAAATTCCCAAGTCCCTCCACATAGTTCTTGTATCATTCCTCCACCAAAAATGGCACCTCCTTAACCCCAAAATGAGACATGGATCTCTACACTCCATTCTACAGCAAATCTTGGGCACGTCGAGTAGCCGGCTTCGTGCCCGAGTTGCCTCGGCATTGAGGTGGGAGACCGTAAACAAAGTAGGCGATGTGGTGCACTTCCGGCGACGAGGAGGAGACGGGACTTTTCCGCAGGAGATCGGGACCATGACGAGAAGACTGGAGGACTTGGATCGTCGGTATATCTCTAACCCTTCTTCTAGTTAGCTAGGACTAGTTAATGGTTACGATCCGGGTGTTTAGTGCGCGGTGGTGCCGGTTTGCTAAGTCCGCAAAATTTAAGTTATTCACCGCTTCCGCATTCCGGCGTCGGATTGACGGCCGGGGCGCCGCCGTGCACTTACAATACCGACAACTCGTCACGCCCGACGACGCCACTGGCGTCGGATAAGGAAGACTGGGGGAAACTCCCCCTCTGGGATAACTCCGCCAGCTCCAACGGTGGAAGTTAATGCTGCTGTTCCAACTGGGAACAGCTTTGAGCTGGTGAACAGGGTACGCAGAAATTCGCCAATTGCGGTGCTCAAAAGATCTCCTCCACCGGTAGAGACCGCCATGGAAGCAGAACCGGAAAAACCGGAGCAGTCTCCTCAACGGCTATCCTCCAGGATCTACAAGACTTGGCGACGAGTCCGAGAATCGGTGATTGATCCGAATTTCTCTCACCAGCACAAGAAGTCAAAAGGTCGGCAGGAAGAAAATCCCCCTGTCAAGCAACGAAAGACGACGACCACTTGGGTGCCCAAAGCAACGGCCCCTTCAACTTCGACGGCCTACAAGCGAAGAAGGCCGGAGGAAGTCCCCACGCCTGCGGCGAATATCAAAGGTGGTGAACCCAAACGCTCTAAGTCCGGCGGCATTGTAGTTCATACCGTGTACATGGCGTCTGGTAAAGAGGACAGCTGTGCATCTACAGGTCATCGACCGCTTACATGGTCAGTGACCAAAGCTCAGGAGCAACAGCAAAAGCTCCAGGAGATGATGAACGCGATGGCCGCACTCACTGGGCCAAAAGAAAGCCCTGAAGCGTCCTCGGATGAACGCCAAGAACAAGAAACTGACGCTGAATTCCTTCGTCGGATATTGGAGAAGAAGAATAAAGAGGCTGCTGAACAAGCAGCCAACATAAAGCGAATGGCCCTCCTGTTCCAAGACATGGTGGGAATGATGATCCAACAAGATCCTCCAGCTGAAGATCCCCCGATAGTCCTGGAAGACGATAGGGGAGAAACGTCAAATCCTCCACCGGCTCTGTCAACAGCCAAGGAGGAGACAATCTCCAAAGCTGACTTGGATGAGTATATAGCCCAACAAATACGGGTTCATCATGCGACTGAAGCAGCCGGTCAGGTCGTAAAAACGGGACGACCATATCCGAGCTGGTACGATCAGATAAAGTACCTGCCGGGCTATACAATACCCAAATTCCATGTCTATAAGGGGACGGGCAATCCTCACCAGCATGTTGCCCAGTTCAGAGTGCTCTATGGTAACACTGGCGGTGATGATAAATTGTTGCTTCTCCAGTTCATTGGTAGCTTATCAGATATAGCGTTCAAGTGGTACTCTGAGCTCCCGAACGACTCTATCAAGACATTCGCGGAGATGGAGCAGTTGTTTACCCAGCGTTTTGCAAGCGCCAGCGAACGCACCCCGATGACGGCATTGATTAATGCCAGAGTGAAGCCAGGCGAGACATGGGTCCAATATGCTATACGGTGGCGGAACTTATGGTCAAAATGCGAGCAACGCATTGAAGAAGCTCCTGCAGTGGGTATGTTTGTGGGAACCCTTGATCCACAAGCAACCATCTCGCAATTTATGATGTTCTTCAAGCCGACTACCTTCCAGGCCCTGATCGACAAGCTAGCGCAAATGGATCAGATGGGCCATAGACCTCCTCTTCCAAGGCCGGACTCCCGAAATGAAAAGGGGAAGGGGAAAGCGATCGTTGTCGCTAATGCTCAACAACAGCCGAGCAACTCGAAGCCGGTTGTTCGTCAAAATAATATGCGTCCGCACGTACCCCTTGTGGAGAGGCTAGGACGTCCTTACTCGTTTCCCCGAGATAAAACGAGAAGATTATCCGAGCTGGCATTGCGCAACCGACTCATAAGTCTGCCGGATCCAAAACGTCCGTCGCAGCCAAATGATGTCAATAAGCCCAACTACTATCCCTATCACCGAGTACTGGGTCATCCGATCGAAAATTGCTACGTCTTCAAAAATTGGCTTGAAGACCAGTACCAACAGGGCAAGTTCGCGTTATCCGACAGATGGAAGGTGAATCCGCCGCAACCTCACGCCTCTAAAAGGATGAATATGCCGGGGGCAACATGCTCTCTCGTCGAAGAAGCCCCATGGGAGGTTGTGCTGTCAGCCAAGACAAAGAGGATGCTGAACGATCTTCAAACATGCCCAGTGATCAGGTGGAAGAACCCGTTGGAACCTCAGATCATTGAAGGGATGTTGAAGCCGCGTCCAACTCCAAAGCCCGATGGTGGTAGCCCAAACGCTCACAACCAGCCGTCAAAATCTTCGAAGAAGAAGAAGAAGAAATCCAAGAATCCCGTGAAGCCTGGCGACAAGCGCACAGACTTACAAAAACAAATTGACGCGCTGGAGGAATACAACCAGAAAGCACGGACTCCCATTATACTCTAAGAGTTTCTCAACCATGTCTTTCAAGAGGAAGATGAGGAAGAAAGTTCGTCGGATGAATCTGAAGAATACGTAGCGAGCTGTCATGTGATTTCCCATTCGTTCGCGGACGATGAGGAGTCTCCTTGCACTGAAAAGCTGGGGGCAGATCCTGAACCAAAAATTCTGGGGCCATTAGATAAAGTAATTGACGCATTCCTCAATGAAGCTCTGTTGAAAAGTAAAGCTGATCGGGAACGCGAGACGGCTATATTTGAAAGAGCCAAGCGCCGACGACTTGATGAAAGAGCTGAGACACTCCCGCTGGAGCAAAATACGTCCACCGCAGATAAAAGCAAATTCAAGACGAGGAAGAGGTTTGCTAAAGCCATGTCAATGGGGATGAAGTTGCCACCCTCTGAAGGAAATATTGCTGGTGAAGTGGAAATGCACCCCTCCTACTGCCTGTATCATCGGAAGATTTCACACCCCCACCCAAGAGTGCGAAGCTTTCAATAGATGGTGGCAAGGATATGTTGCTCATCGACAACATTTTAAGCGGGAGAAGCGCAAAATTCCTCGGGAGCGGAAAAATACGACCGAATGGCTAAACAGAACTACCGGCGATTGTCGCATGGTTAACGCCGGGGGATCACAAGTGCTTACATTCGGGAGCGATTCCGACGAGGAGCTGGCTCTTAGCCCCCTCTTTAAAGAATCCACCTCGGGAAAAGAAGAAGAGCAGAAGGTCTGTGAAAATATCCGGCTGCGTAATCGGACGCTGCCCGAAAAGAATCTTGGTCCCTCAAACAAAAAAGATAAAGGGAAAGAAAAGGTCTCTGAGGATATCGCCCTAGATGACCAAGCTATGGAAGAGCTTACTGCCAAGGACCCGCCAAAGAGAAATAAGGTGGACTACAACGTTCTGGCACACTTGAGGAAGCTACCCTCGCAGCTTAGCATTCTTGACGCCCTTTTACTATCAAAAGAGGCGAGAGATTCGTTAATCAAGGCACTACAGGACCCCGAGCAATTCTAAGCTTTCCTGGCCGAAGAAAAGATGAAGGATGAATTGGAGGAAGTGCACACGGCCGATGTCACTTTTGGCGATGAGGACCTTCTTCTTAGGACGTGCGAACACAATCGCCCCCTCTATGTCTCAGGATATTACCACGATATAAAGATAGGCAAAATTCTGATCGACAATGGATCCTCCGTTAATCTCCTCAATGTGCGGGTATTAAAAGAAATCTGCATGAGCGTCCAGCACCTTACTCGGGACAAGATCACCATCTCCGGGTTCGACTCCCAGACATCAAGAACTCTTATGTCTGTGATACTGACGCTACGTTTTGGGCTACTTGTCACGGAAATTAAGTTCCACGTCATAGACGCCAAGACATGCTACAATGCTCTGCTCGGCCGACCATGGTTACACGAGTACAACATCATCCCTTCTACACAACATCAGTGTATGAAGTATTTCAAGGATGGTCTCGAGTATACCGTGACGGGAGAACTGAACCCGTTCTCTGTGAACGAGGTCCGCAAATATGAAGATGCCAAATACTTTTTATCGGATTTCGAAGACACGGAGAGGTGTCACAAGCAGCAGAACAAAGCAAACGCCACCATCTCTATCTTCGGCAGTGATACCGAGGAGGAAGAGGAGATGGTTTATTCGGGTCCGCCCCAATACAACAAACCGGGACCATCTGCTCCTACGTTGATCTTTGGTAGCGACTCGGAAGATGAGGTCCATGCTGTATTCTCTGCTCGACCTTCAATACAAACGTCCGTTGACGAAGAGCAAAGTCTGGAAGTCGTCATTGTTTACCCCAATCAGAGCAAAGCTTTGTTCAAATTCCAAGGCGGGAGATGAAGCAACGCTTCATCTTCCCCCAATCAGAGCAAAGCTTTGCTTTGAAAATTTAAACTTTAATAAATGGAGCAACGCTTCAGATTCTTTGCGCTGCGCGCAACGTGCCACGTGTCAGGCGCTGATACATCAACGCAAAGCCCGAGGCAGCGCGCCCAATCAGAGCAAAGCTCTATTAAAAGACAAAAAGAAGCAACGCTTCAGTTGCACAGGCGCTGCGCTGCGCGACGCGCGTCTGCGCAGTTCCTCAGGCACAGCTGCGCAAGCGCTGCTCTGCGCGACACGTGTCTGCGCAGTTGCGCAAGCACAACAGTGCAAGCGCTGCACTGCACGACGCGTGTCTGCGTAGTTGCGCAAGCACAGCTGTGCAAGCACAGCCGCGCAAGCATTGCGCTGCACGACACGTGTCTGCGCAGTTGCGCAAGCACAACTGTGCAAGTGCTGCGCTGCGCGACACGTGTCAAGCGCTGGGGCGTTTACGCCAAACAGAATCAAGATTCTAAAGAAATCTTTCTGTTCTTGTTAAAACAAGAAGATTTTCTTCTGTAAAACAGAAGCCCTTGGATCAAAGATCCAACGGTGGGGAAAATTCCCCAAATCACTCAGAGAAAGATCTCTTTAACTAATTTATGGGCACTATAAAAAGGACCCTAGACCTCAATTCAAAAGAGGAACATTTTGTGAGAAATTAAACAGAGAGAACTCTGAAGAATTGGAGCGAAATCCTCAAGAACAAAAAAAAGGTAAAAACCTTTAGAAAAAGAGAAAATTCTCTTATGAACAGATCATTGATCTGAGAACAAGATCAAGGATCTCTAATGAAAAGAAAAATAAACAATAAACAGTGCCTTGCACTTCTTTTTAGGAACCATTGGTTCTGAATCTAAAAGATTCTCAAGATAACAGTGCCTTGCACCTTTTATGAACCACTGGTTCTTTAAAAAACAAGAAAAAACTTGTTTTCTTTGATCTAAAATTGATCCAAAAGAATAAGAACAGTGCCCAGCATTTGCCAAAACTGCACTATTGCGCAAGCCGCCAGGAAGCGCCACGTGTCAGCAGTGCAACAGCGCAACGCACTGACACAGCGCACTGTGCTGTTACGCTTGCGCTCACCAGAACGTGACACGTGTCACCTCCACGAGCGCTTGCGCTCATTAATTGGCGCAAAACGCCTGACAAGCCACGTGGGGGCACTGTCGGAGTATTTAATGCTCTGCATTATTAAGAAAAGGGACAGAGCCCAATTAAAAGGCCTAACAGGCCTAATAAAAAATGCTCTGCATTATTAAGAAAAGGGACAGAGCCCAATTAAAAGGCCTAACAGGCCTAATCAAAAATGCTATGCATTTTTTAAAAAAAGGGCAGAGCCTAACCAAAATAAAGAAAAATAATACAGTAAACGGGCAAGGGCCTAGCACAGGTCCGATAGGCCAAAGACAAAAGAATCTTGAAACTGGACTTAGCCCAGCCATAGCCATAAGTCCTCAAATTAAATTGACTGAGCACGGTTACTCCTTAAATCAATTTACCTCCGGTTCGAGGGTACATCTCCGAACTCCTTTGACACCCATCGTTGTAATCCTTCAACGACGTCAGAGAGATGACGGGTCCCGACGACCATACATCAATATGGACTGAGACGTCCTTAAACTAATATTGGACCGAGACGTCCTTAAACTAATGTTGGACCGAGACGTCCTTAAACTAATGATGGACCACCACGTCCCTAAACTGGCGATGGACCACCACGTCCCTAAACTGGAACATGGACCACCACGTCCCTAAACTGGAATTTGGACCACTATGTCCCTAAACTCGAACAATAGAGCCCCCAAATGCTCTTTTGTCGGATCCAGACGATCCCGTTAAGTTGATCTTAGTCTCAAATCAGACTAACGTATCCTTAACAACCGTTTAAGTCGATCTTAGCCTAAATACGGCTGACGTATCCTTAAACCAAAACACCAAACCCAAATCTAAGTAAATACGGATTTGGACTAATCCACGTCCTACGGGCGACGATATCGCTTAGTATCCGTATACAATCCACGGGCAACCACAAACAAAACAAACACACACGACACGAAGTGAAATTCTGGAGAAGGAGAAAGTTGTTACCGTGATGCGGTAGCGTAATTAACTGCAGGGGCTTGCGCCTGCAGGGAAGAGCGTCCCCACAATCAAAAATCTCTTAAGCGAGGGAGAATCTGACGAAGTCTGCTACATCGGCCGCATTCGTCTAAACCTCCGATACATGGTATCATAAATCAACTTGGCATCTTCGGAGAGGTGGACGGATAAAACCAAATAGCATCTGCCCCGAATCTCAGGCAAGACGTCCTGATGCGTCGGCCGCCATTCGGAGGGGAACAGATTCTGGCAAGCCCGGTGGGACCTTTTCCTCTTTCCACTCCACACTTTGTGTGTCGTCTTCGCGAACGAATCGCGGTTTGTTAATGGTTGCCTTTGGGTTGCAAGTTACTAAGATTTGGTCTTTTGTCTGGCACAGAACTCAAGCATCAATGGTCTCTAACTGCACCAACTGCTCGAAGTGCCACTACAACGGACGCTCCACCTCCCCTGGAGGTGTAGCATATGGGCCCCAAGCGGCCTCCTTCCTCGCTCTGCCGGTAGAACAGGTGACCCAGGCCACCACCGGCCTATTTTTCGGGACCATGATCCCACCTACAAGCTTCTCTATGCCAATACCTGCATCGGAAGGGAACAAGAAGTCGGTCTTCGACCGGCTCACTGCTACGACGGCCCCTGTCAACGGGTCGCCCACTACCAAACCAACAGCCTCTGTTTTCGCCAGGCTGGATCAGAACTCTAAATTGGCTGTCCCAAGGAAGGAAATAACTGCTGCTCCAGAAGTCGTCAAGGCGGCTTCCCCTGTCAAATAGTCAGTCTTTTCAAGACTGACGATTCCTGCTCCTGCCCCTGCTCGAGGATTTGTCTTCGACAGGTTCAATATCATCCCTCAAAAGACAACCTCAGTCTTTAAGAGGTTAACACTAGCGGCACCCCATTCAGACAGGGGGCAAAAAGAAGCTGTCTCAATCTCCGAGCCAGTCCCAACGGCTCGTTATGCTCGACATCGCTATTGGCGACGAGTGAGGAAGGCAGGGGGCAACTCCCCCTCAGGGGTAACTCCATCGGCTCCAGTGGTGGAGGTCAACGTTGCTGTTCCAACTGGGAACAGCTTTGAACTGTTGAAGAGGGTACGTAAGAACTCTCCAACCGCTACATTGAAAAGATTTCCTCCGCCCGCGGAGAGAGTTCCAGAAACGAAGCAAGAACAGCCCCCTCAACGGCTGTCCTCAAAAATATACAAGGTTTGGTGAAGGGTTCAAGACTCCGTGATCGACCCAGATCACTCTCGTCAACGAAAGAAGAAGAAGGTGCAAAAAGAAAAGGACCGTTCTATTAAACAGCAGAGGACAACAATCGCTAGGGTGCCCACTACAACGGCCCCCTCAACTTCTATGGCCCATAAAAGAAGAAGGCCAGAGAAAATGCCAACGCCGATGATGAATATCAGAGGTGATGAACCCAAACACCCCAAGTCAGGGGCATTGTAGTTCATACCGTCTATGTGGCGTCTGGTAAAGAGGACAGTCGCATATCTACGGGTCATCGACCGCTTACGCGATCAGTGACCAAAGCGCAGGAGCAGCAACAGAAGCTCCAAGAGATGATGAACGCTATGGCCGCACTTACTGGGCCAAAAGAAAACCCTGAAACGTCCTCGGATGAACGCCAAGAGGAAGAAACCGATGCCGAATTCCTTCGTCGAATATTGGAGAAGAAGGACAAAGAGGCTGCTGAACAAAAAGCCAACATACAGCGTGTGGGCCTCCTGTTCCAAGACATGGTAGGGATGATGATACAACAGGATCCTCCGGCTGAAGATCCCCTGATCGTCCTCGGTGACGATAGGGGAGAAATGTCGAATTCTCCGCCAGCTCTGTCGACGGTTAAGGAGGATACAATCTCCAAAGCTGATTTGGACGAGTACATAGCCCAGCAAATACGGGTTCATCATGTGACTGAAGCAGCCGGCCAGGTCGTAAAAACAGGGCGGCCATATCCAAGTTGGTACGACCAAATCAAGTACCCGCCGGGTTACACAATTCCCAAGTTCCATGTCTACAAGGGGACGGGCAATCCTCACCAGCATGTTGCCCAGTTCAGGGCACTCTGCGGCAACACCGGCGGTGACGACAAGCTGTTGCTTCACCAGTTTGTTGGAAGTTTATCAGATACGGCGTTCGAGTGGTACTCTGAACTCCTGAACGACTCTATCAAGACCTTCGCAGAGATGGAGCTGCTGTTTACTCAGCGTTTTGCAAGCGCCAGTGAACGCACCCCGATGACGGCATTGATTAACGCCAGGGTAAAACCAGGCGAGACGTGGGTTCAATATGCTATACGGTGGCGGAACTTATAGTCGAAGTACGAGCAGCGCATTGAAGAAGCTCCCGCAGTGGGTATGTTTGTGGGAACCCTTGATCCACAAGCAACCATCTCGCAATTTATGATGTTTTTCAAGCCGACTACCTTCCAGGCCTTGATTGACAAGCTAGCGCAAATGGATCAGATGGGCCATAAACCTCCTCTTCCAAAGCCGGACTCCCGAAATGACAAAAGGAAGGGAAAAGCGATCGTTGTCGCTAATGCTCAACAACAATCGAGCGACTCGAAGCCGGTTGTTCGTCAAAATAATATGCGTCCGTACGTAGCCCTTGAGGAGAGGCTAGGACGTTCTTATTCTTTTCCCCGCGATAAAACGAGAAGGTTATTTGAGCTGGCGTTGCGCAACCGACTCATAAATCTGCCGGATCCAAAACGTCCGTTGCAACCAAGTGATGTCAATGGGCCCAACTACTGTCCTTATCATCAAGTACTGGGCCATCCGATCGAAGATTGCTACGTTTTCAAAAATTGGCTTGAAAACCAGTACCGACAGGGAAAATTCGCGTTAACTGACAAATGGAAGGTGAATCCCCCGCAGCCCCACACCTCTAAGGGGACGAATATGCCGGGGGAAACATGCTCCGTCGTTAAAGAAGCTCCGTGGGAGGTTGTATTATCAGCCAAGACAAAGAGGATGCTAAACGATCTTCAGACATGTCCAGTGATTAGGTGGAAGAACCCGTTGGAACCGCAGGTCATTGAAGGGATGCTGAAGCCACGTCCAATTCCAAAGACCGATGGTGGTGGCTCAAGCACTCGCAACCAGCCATCAAAATCTTCGAAGAAGAAGAAAAAGAAATCAAAGAAGCCCGTGAAGCCTGGCGACAAGCGCACGGACTTGCAAAAACAAATTGACGCGCTGGAGGAATACAACCAGAAGGCACGGACTCCCATTACATTCCAAGAGTTCCTCAATCACGTCTTTCAAGAGGAAAATGAGGGAGAAAGTTCATCTGATGAATCTGAAGAATGCATGGCGAGCTGTCATGTGATTTCCCATTCGCTCATGGACGATGAAGAGACTTCTTATACTGGAACGCTAGGGGCGGACCCTGAACCAAAAATTCTGGGGCCATCAGATGAAGTAATTGACGCATTCCTTAATGAAGCTCGGTTGAAAAGTAAAACTGATCGAGAACGCGAGGCGGTAATATTTGAAAGGGCCAAGCGCCAGCGACTTGATGAAAGAGCTGAGACGATCCCGCTGGAGCAAAATACCTACACTACCGACAAAAGCCAATTTAAGATGAGGAAAAGGTTTGCTAAGGCCATATCAATGGGCATGAAGCTACCATCCTCCGAAGGAAACATCACCGGTGAAGTGGAAATGCACCCCTCCTATTGCTTATATCATCAGAACGTTTCGCACCCCACTCAAGTGTGCAAAGCTTTCGATAGATGGTGGTAAGGATATGTTACTCATCGACAACGCTTTAAGCGGGAGAAGCGCAAAACTCGTCGGGAGCGGAAAAATACGACCGAAGAGCTTAAAAGAACCACCGGCGATTGTCGCATGGTTAACACCGGCGGGTCACAAGTGCCTACATTCGGGAGCGATTCTGATGAGGAGCTGGAACTCGCCCCTCTCTTTAAAGAGTCCACTTCGGGAAAAGAAGAAGAGCCGAAGGTCTGCGAAAATATCCGGCTACGTAATCGCACACTGCCCGAAAAGAACCTCGGACCCTCAAACAGAAAAGATAAAGGGAAAGAAAAGGTCTCTGAAGATATCATCTTAGATGACCAAGTGGTGGAGGAGCTAAGTACCAAGGACCCTCCGAAGAAAAATAACGTGGATTACAACGTCTTAGCGCATCTGAGGAAGCTACCCTCACAGCTCAGCATTCTTGACGCCCTTTTGCTATCAAAGGAGGCGAGAGATTCGTTAGTCAAGGCACTACATGATCCGGGGCAATTCCAAGCTTTCCTGGCCGAGGAAAAGATGAAGGATGAATTGGAGGAAGTGCACACAGCCGATGTCGCTTTTGGTGATGAAGACCTTCTCCTTGGGACGTGCGAACACAATCGCCCCCTTTATGTCTCAGGATACTGTCACGATATAAAAATAGGCAAAATCCTGATAGACAATGGATCCTCCGTTAACCTCCTCAATGTGCGGGTGTTAAAAGAAATCTGCATGAGCGTCCAGCACCTTGCTCGGGAAAAGATCACCATTTCCGGGTTCGACTCCCAATCATCAAGAACTCTTGGGTCTGTGATACTGACGCTACGCTTTGGGCTACTCGTCACGGACATTAAGTTCTACGTCATAGATGCCAAGACATGCTACAACGCTCTGCTCGGCTGACCGTGGTTACACGAATACAACGTCATCCCTTCTACACAACATCAGTGTATGAAGTATGCTAAGGATGGTCTCGAGTATACCGTGGCGGGAGAACTGAATCCGTTTTCCGTGAACGGAGTCCGCAAATATGAAGATGCCAAATACTTCTTACCGGATTTCGAAGACACGGAAAGGTGTTACAAGCCGGACAACAAAGCTAACGCCACTATCCCTGTTTTCGGGAGTGATACCGTGGAGGAAGAGGAGATAGTGTATTCGGGTCCGCCCCAACACAATAAGCTAGGACCATCCGCTCCTACGTTGATCTTTGGTAGCGACTCGGAAGATAAGATCCATGCTGTATTCTCTGCTCGACCTTCAATACGAACGTTCGCTGATGAAGAACAAAGTCTACAAGTCGCCATGGTGCCGCTTAAACACCATAAAGAACTGGATGCACTTAATATTTACAATGTAGAAAAGCTACAAACGTTCTATATCCTTCCCAGGCGAGAAAGTGAAAAAGCAATTCTACTCTACCGCTCTAAAGAAACCAGAGTGGAGAAAGAAATCTGGCACGGCGTAGATCCTACGCTTGATAGGCTTCAGCCCATCCGTCTCCCCAGATATTATACAGAAGGCCTGAAGAGGCTGCTGAAGCGCCAGGGGATATCCTTCAAGCAGACCATTCGAAAAGCCAAGTTCTATGACAAAGTCTGGAACGTTTCCGGGACTCAACGCAAACTGCCTAATGGGAGAATGGAGACAATCGGGCTTGGATACATCCGGTCAAAGAAACGAGAGCTACTACACGGCTGCTACGTCGTGTATGACTTCGACGAAGAAGCGGATGCTCAATGGGAGAACGCTAATCCTGAGCCAGTGAAAGTTCCAGATGCAAAGGAGCCCAGTCCGTCGTTCGAAGAACAAATGAACAAGCTTATAAAGGAAGCGGGTCAAAAAGTCCGGGATGATCATAACCGCGAAATAGTCATCTACGAGAAAGCCAAAACGCAACGCCTTCTCCAACAGGCCGTGAAAGATGAAAATGCCGCTCCTTGTCAACCTATTATAAAGAAGGCCCGACGCAGAGGCAGAAACAAGTCAAAACACGAAAAAGACGCTCAACAGCAACGAAGCGGGGCTAAGAGGCCACGCGAGCGAAAATCGAGCGGTTTCGATCTATCCCTCATGAGAAAAATGGGTCGAGCATACTCTTTTCCTCGGGACAAGACGAAGAAAATACTTGACCTCGCTCTAAAACATCAGATGCTTACACTGCCGGAGTCTAAACACCCCGAACAAGTAAGCGAGGTCTCACATCCAGACTATTGCTCTTATCACCGAGTGGTAGGGCATCCTCTTGAGGACTGCTTCACCTTTAAGAATTGGGTCGAACATCAGTATCAGCTTGGCAAGTTCGCTCTGTCCGACAACTGGAGGGTAGCGCCACAACAGAAACACGAGCCCAAGGCCATAGAAGAAGAACCAGTTCCACATTGGGATTGGAAGCGAATTCGTACTTGTCACGTGATAACGATGTCAAAAGAAGAGCCCGAGAACATGAATGACCTTCCCTGGTGCTTCGAAAACAGCAATGATGAGGTGATCTCAGAATTCCCACCAGCGCCAAAAGAGCTGGAAGATGGAATCCATACCACTGCAGATAACCTTAAGAAAATTGAGTTGGGAACGGCGAATGACCCGCGACCGACATTCATCAGCAAGCTGCTATATGAAGAAAGGGTGGCTACGTTAAAGGACGTGCTTCTACAGCATAGAGATTGCTTCGCATGGAACTATTCCGAAATGCCGGGACTAGATCCAGAAATTGCTGTGCATAGATTGGCGATATCTCCGGACGTCAAGCCAGTCAAATAGGCGCCGAGAAGAATGCGGCTCAAGCTTGAGATGAGTATCAACGCCGAGGTCAAGAAGCTGATCGACTCTGGCTTCATCCAGGAAGTTCAATACCCTGAATGGATCGCCAACATCGTCCCGGTGATGAAGAAAAATGGGACAGTGCGCATATGCGTAGACTTCCGGGATCTTAATAAAGCTTGCCCGAAGGACGATTTCCCAGTGCCAGTCACCGAACTGATGATAGACAATACGTCCACTCACGAGGTTTTCTCCTTCATGGACGGCTCGTCAGGATATAATCAGATAAAAATGCATCCTGAAGACCAGAAGCACACCGCCTTCAGGACCCCTTTGGGAATATTTTGTTACAAGGTGATGCCCTTCGGTCTAAAGAACGTCGGCGCCACCTATCAGAGGGCCATGACGAAGATCTTCGATGACCTTATACATGAAATCGTCGAATGTTATATCGACGACCTCGTGGTCAAGAGCAAATCATACGAGGAACATCTCGAGCATCTAAAGACTGTATTTCGACGCCTTCGACAATACAACTTGAAGATGAACCCTCTTAAGTGTGCGTTCGGGGTTTCCTCGGGTAAATTCCTAGGATTCATCGTCCGACACCGAGGTATCGAAATAGATCCGTCAAAGATCAAGGCGATCATGGAAATGCCTCCGCCAAGGACTATCAAACAGCTGCGGTCTCTCCAAGGGAAGCTCACGTATTTACGGCGATTTATAGCCAACCTTTCAGGAAAGTGCCGTCCTTACAGCCACCTAATGAAGAAGGGAACCCCGTTCGTCTGGGACCAAAAATGCCAAAGCGCGCTAGACGAGATCAAACAATACCTGCAGAACCCGCCGGTGTTGGCTGCTCCGGTCAAAGGAAAGCCCCTCATTCTTTATGCAACCGCTCTCGAAGGCTCCTTGGGCGCATTATGGGCACAAGAGAACGATCAAGGGAAGGAAAGAGCACTCTATTACTTAAGTCGAGTTCTGCTGGGGGCAAAAAGCAACTACTCCCCCATTGAAAAACACTGCCTGGCATTGATCTTCGCGATAACAAAGCCCAGGCACTATGCGTTGGT
Source organism: Agapanthus africanus (assembly GCA_030015575.1). Classification (NCBI taxonomy): domain Eukaryota; kingdom Viridiplantae; phylum Streptophyta; class Magnoliopsida; order Asparagales; family Amaryllidaceae; genus Agapanthus; species Agapanthus africanus. The sequence continues at coordinate 865,791,282 of CM057339.1, forward strand.
GCATGAAGTCCGTCTCATTTCAAAGGTGGACCCCCTTAAATATTTGATGTTGAAGGCCATATTGACGGGACGACTCGCTAAATGGGCCCTGCTCTTGATGGAGTTCTCGATAACGTATCAACCTCTCAAGGCAGTGAAAGGCCAGGCCATCGCCGACTTCCTTGCTGAGCACCCGATACCTGTCGATTCTCCTCTGAATTGCGATCTTCCAGACGAACATGCGTTTGACGCGATCGACGGTGGTGATACCCGATGGGAGCTTTATTTCGATGGAGCATCTTCCGTAAAGAAGCGCAAACAAAGTACCCCTATAATCAAATCGGGGGTAGGACTCATCTTTGTAACTCCACAAGGAGGGATAATGCGCTTTGCTTTCTCCCTGACGGAGCCGAGGACAAACAATGAAGCCGAATACGAAGTTTTGATAGCAGGTCTCGAGATCGCCATCGACATGGGAATTGAAAACTTTCTCATATACGGAGACTCCCAACTAGTCGTTAGTCAAGTAAACGGCGACTACCAAACGTGCAAGCCAGAGTTGGTGAAGTACGGCGAAAAGGTGCAACAACTATTGACCCAAATCCCTTCCTATGTTTTGGAAAACATACCGCGCGTGGAAAGCAGCAAAGCAGACGCGTTGGCCAAGCTCGCTAAGGAACTGGCTGATGAGAACCTCGACAATGTAAGAATCGTGGTACAAAGCCGTCGGGTGCTTGCCCCAGCAGAAATATCTCCGGAATCATCCGAAGAAAAAGGAGCGAGTGAGCAGACGACCCTGCAAATAAAAGACCGGGAAAATACCGAGGATTGGAGAGAAGTCTTTATAGACTACTTCAAATACCGTCGAATGCCCGAAGACGCGTCCTTAAGACATCAGCTTATGAAACGAGCTCTGTCTTTCGCCCTCGTCAATGATACTCTATACAAGAGGTCGTTTGATTCTCTATGGCTGAGATGTCTCGGACCTGACGAAGCGAAAAGAGTCGTTCAGGAAGATCACGATGGACTCTGCGGTTCTCACCAAGCGGGCCCGAAGATGAAGTTGAAGATTAAACGGATGGGCTACTACTGGCCCACGATGATCCAAGACTGCCTTGAGTATGCGAAGCAGTGCCACCCGTGCCAAATTCATGGGGACTTCATCCACCAGCATCCAAATCCACTACATCCAACGGTGGCTAGCTGGCCGTTCGAAATGTGGGGAACTGACAAAGTCGGCCCCATCGAACTAGCATCGTCTAGAGGACATCGTTTCATCCTGGCGACGACTGACTACTTCTCCAAATGGGCAGAAGAAGTATCGCTGAGGGAAGTGAAGACGGAGAATATCCTCCATTTCTTCAAGACGCACGTCCTATATCGGTTTGGAACTCCACGACGGATCATTTTCGATAACGGGCCAGCTTACAGAAGCCACAAGATCAGTCGCTTCGCACAACAGCACAACATAGACTGGAGATATTCCTCGGTTTATAATCCGCAAGCTAACGGTCTAGCTGAGGCCTTCAATAAGACCTTGACAAAGATCATGAAGAAAACGGTGTCACGAAATAAGAAAGACTGGTATGAGAGACTGCAAGAAGCTCTCTGGGCGTATCGAACTACGTTTAAGACGGCCACAAACACAACGCCGTACGCGTTGGTATTCGGTACGGAAGCAATGCTTCCCCTCGAAATAGAGTTACCCTCTCTAAGAGTGGCAGTCCACTACTAGCTAACAGATGAAGAAAATGCTCACCTTCGGCTTGAGGAGCTTGACGCCCTCGATGAGACCCGGCTTATAACGCAGCAAAATCTGGAAGCCTATAAAGCAAAGATGACGCGCTCATATGAAAGATTGACCCGACCGAGGACATTCCGCCAAGGCAAACTCGTGCTAGTGGTCAAAAGGCCTATGATCCCCAATCACGCCAAGCGGGGAAAGTTTGAGCCAAACTATGAAGGCCCGTACATCATAGACAAGGTCTACCAAGGTGGAGTCTATCTACTTATAGATATGCACGGTGAAAGGCCTTTCAGGCCAATAAACGGTCGCTTCCTAAAGAAATACTATGCTTAATGAGCCACAGCCTAGGTCAATGGTAGATGACGACGACTATGTCCGCTCTCTATCTTCCTAAACTCAAGCTTTATAAGCAGTAGCCGGCCTTCTCAATGGCGGACCGAAACGTCCTTAAACTAACGCCGGACCGAAACGTCCTTAAACTAATACCGCAGCATCCGTAGGCTAACGAAATAAAAAAAAATATATAAAAAATATAAATAAATAAAAACGGTATGTCCATAAGCAAAAAAGGGCACGGATGAAAACCCGAAAGGGCGCCGTGAGTAAAAACAGCAGGACTACCGGCGAGTGTTCGTGAAAACCCGAAAGGGCGCGACCTCGTAAAAAAAAAGGGGAGAAGAAAAAAAAGTAATGAATAAAAAAAATATAAAATAAAAACGGTATGTCCATAAGCAAAATGGGCATGGATGAAAACCCGAAAGGGCTCCGTGAGTAAAAACTGCAGGACTGCTGGCGAGTGTTTGTGAAAACCCGAAAGGGCGCAACCTCGTTAAAAGACACTTATAGGGTCCTCTCGACCTTGTAAGGAGAAACCACCTGCGTGAGATCCTTACGACTCATAAGGGAGCAACACACTCAGGGATCCCCACGATTCCTAAGGAGAAAATACACTTGCGAGATTCTCACGACTCGTAAGGAGAACTCTCTTATGGGACCCTCACGGCTCATAAGATTTGAAAGTCTTAAGTTACAGAGACTTAAACCTGTGCTTAAACAACCCCCACAACCTCTAATATTGCCCTACAAGTGGTCCAGTACTGGCTCTTGTATACAATCCACAGGCGCGAATAAACATTCCCCTAACCAAGTTTCATCCGTGATCGGGGATATGTTCGTATGGTGAACGGCCCTTGTAAATCCTCTCGATTTACAAGGAGAAAACTCTCCTGTAGGATCCTTACGACTTATAGAGGAACATGCACTTAGGAATCTTCACGATTCCTAAGGAGAAAATACACTTACAAGATCCTTACGACTTGTAGGGAGAAATACCTTTGTGAGACCCTCACGGCTCATGAAGTTAAAAGCCTTAGTCGACAGCGCCTTAATCCTGTTCGCTAAGCCACCTTTGTTCGACATCGACGGAGGAGAATGATAAATCGCTCCTGGCAATATCCCAGTTGTAGCGGTGCTGATGCCGAAATCGGTGTCTAATTCCAGGTTTACGGCGGAAAGCCAGTAAGCCGCACATGCATACGGAATGGCCGAAAGGATAGGGCAACTTGCAATAAAAAGCAGCAAGTAAAGATGTATGCATGCAAAATAGCCGAAATGATTGGGCAACTCGCAATAAAAAGCAGCGAGTAAAAATAAAATAAATAGCCGAAATGATTGGGCGCCACGAAAAATAGCCGAAATGATTGGGCAACTCGCAATAAATAGCAGCGAGTGAAAACAAAATAAACAGCCGAAATGATCGGGCACCGCGAAAAATAGCCGAAATGATTGGACAATCGCGACCTTCGCGATATAAAAGCTGAAATGATAGAGCATCGCGGAAATAAAAAAAAAGATGATAAAACTTCGGCCCTACAGCTGAGATCACATCGATCCCTGTATACAATCCAAGGGCACAAACAAAGAAGGAACCATACTCTCCTAACAGGCTCCGCCAGAAATCGAAGCCAAATCTCGATGGTTCATCCTAACTCCAGAGAAACCAGTGTCTTCGGCAAATACCTCAACTCAGGGAAACAAACAATCCTTGATGAGAGCCTCCTGATCTGCGTCGACTCGCAGAGCAACCAGTGCCTCCGTGGGAAATTTTTGATTCGTTTCAACACCAGGGAAACAAATAATCCTTGGCGCCAGGGAAACAAATAATCCTTAGCAAATACCTCAACTCAGGGAAACAAACAATCCTTGATGAGAGCCTCCTGATCCGCATCGACTCGCAGAGCAACCAGTGCCTCTGTGGGAAATTCTCGATTCGTTTCAACACCAGGGAAAGAAATAATCCTTGGCGCTAGGGAAACAAGTGATCCCTGGCAAATACCTCAACTCAAGGAAACAAACAATCCTTGACGAGAGCTCCTTGATCCACGTCGACTCGCAGAGCAACCAGTGCCTCCGTGGGATATTCTCGATTCGTTTCAACACCAGGGAAACAAATAATCCTTGGCGCTAGGGAAACAAATAATCCTTAGCAAATACCTCAACTCAGGGAAACAAACAATCCTTGATGAGAGCCTCCTGATCCGCGTCGACTCGCAGAGCAACCAGTGCCTCCATGGGAAATTCTCGATTCGTTTCAACACCAGAGAAACAAATAATCCTTGGCGCTAGGGAAACAAATAATCCTTAGCAAATACCTCAACTCAGGGAAACAAACAATCCTTGATGAGAGCCTCCTGATTCGCGTCGACTCGTAGAGCAACCAGTGCCTCCGTGGGAAATTCTCGACTCGTTTCAATACCAGGGAAACAAATAATCCCTGGCAAATACCTCAACGCAAGGAAACAAACAATCCTTGACGAGAGCCTCCTGATTCGCGTCGGCTCGCAGAGAAACCAGTGTCTCCGCGGGAAAATTCCCGATTCGTCTCAACTTGCAAGATGAAGCTTCAAGCAGCAGAGACTAAAAAACTTGCTTCCTGAACAATGGGACCCTGCAAGTCGATCTAAAACGGTCTCTTGCATACTATCCAAGGGTCTCACTTTCCGAAGTCGAGTTTCGACAAGGAGGGAAACAACCGCTTACGAGTCCTCTCGACTCGTAAGAGGGAAAAATTCTCTTACAGGATCCTTACGAACTATAAGAGAAAACACACTTAGGAATCCTCACGACTCCTAAGGAGAAGAACCCACCTACGAGATCCTCTCGATCCGTAGGGAGAAAAGTCTCTATGAGACCCTCACGGCTCATAGAGTTGAAAAGTCTTAGGCGGCAGATCCGAACCTGCGGCCTAAGCCATCGCTATCTTTTCGAAAAACTAAGTTATCTTCCAATTATGTTTATCAAGACAGCATCCTGATGATAAGGGAAAGAAGAAAGCAACAGAAAGAGCATCCGATTTACATTTGATCAAGCGTTCGAGACACACTCATTCATGCATAAGTAAAAGACTCGGAACAAAAGATAAGACATGCTAGGAAAAACAAAAATTTCCATTAATATTGCCAACATTCTTACAATCATTAAAGCGATAAACGAGAAACATTATTACAATGGAATAACCTCAAATCCAGGGTACGGATTGAGGAATTCAAAAGTAAGGCCATTCAGAGTTCTTCTGGCCTTTCTGATTATTCTCGTGCGCAACCTCTCGCGCTCCTGTGTGTCAAGATCCTCGGCAAGGCCCCCCAGCCTTTGATAAGCAGCGACTATCATCGTCTGCTGGAAAATTTGGTGCAGGATGTCGATAAGGTTATCCCGCCATTTCTTTGAGATCAGCCCCGACAGGTACACTGAATGCACCTTGTCTTCGGCATCATCCAGCGCATTGAGCAGTAGGGCCTCGTGGAACCCCGGGAGTTCTCTCCAAATTCTCCCAGCACGACTTTCAAGAGAGCAGAGCGGCGGGGGAGCAGCCAACCAACACGTGCGTTCAGAAGACCCAAGACGTCCGCACACTGGGCATCCGTAAACTCTTGGTTTTGCTGACGACCCTGTACACGGATATCCTCGTAGGTGATGAATTCATGCAGACTATATAGATACACCGCCATAATTCCTGGAGGAAACATCACAGGAAGATTAGCGATAAAAAAATACACAGAGAGTTAAACTCCTTGAGAGCAATGCTCTGCAAACAGGAGTGACTGTCAAAATCCTAACAGGGGGAATTTAAAGAAATCCCCCCGAGGACTCTGAGATCATTACTATTAAAAGATGATATAATCCATTAAATACAAAACTCCATTTTTAATTTTCATTATCCATATTCGAACTCTTAAGAGTTCATCTTTTTTTTTAGATCAAGGAGGTCTATGTTTTGCCAAAGATGCAAGGTTCTGTTCATGGATTAAGAAACCCTGAAACAGATTCCTGAGAGCAAGGCTCTATTTGGTGAAACCCCAAAAGGATTTTCTTTCGATCAAAGATCTATGAGAGCAAAGCTCTATTAATTAAGATTGATTTAATTCAAGACTAATTCTTACTTAAATAGTTTCTGTTTAGGAAAATCTAACTCGAGGAGTTCTTGAAGGCAAGAGCAAAGCTCTGAAGTTTTTGAAAATGAAAATTTTAAAGATGATAATCATCTGTGCAGGACCAAAGGTCCTATTTATAGGCATCAAGTGCCCTTTTGTTAGTTATATGTATGCCCTAGAGGCCATTACTGTACATAGGATGTATATTGTAGTGGATGCTGGGACATATATAGGGAGGACTTTCTTGCTCGACATGATAGTATGCTATCTGGTTGAACTTTACCTTAACGTGTATACTGATTGTCTCTCTGTTACATGTTGGTAAAGCCCTTAGGATGTGTGCTTGACTACCTGGACTATGATGCGGATCATACTAGTGGGGACATGGTAGTCCATAAGTACATCCTTCAAAGTCCCTAGTCGTGGGTATATCGAGACGGGGCATCGATATACCAGAGTAGACTAGCGTGTACCTTCTCGACCCATACAGATGGGCGATGGATGATCCCATATCCATTGGTGTTTGACATCGGAGATGATATATGGGTGCTCAGTAGAGACTGGATACACTGGACGGACTCGCCGAGAACTCCCAGATGGTATTATACCTCACGTCAGATGGCAGTTCTCTGGTGACACTGGTACAGAGTAGTCTGTTGACCCGAGATCGTCATAGAGTCTTGTGTGGTTCCCACTGTGCTTTGATTTCCATCTTACCACGTCCAAGAGGGCGTGCAAAACGGTGGTTTTTGGGTACAGTCCCGAGTCACATGGAGGCAATGAGCGATAGGAGGGGATTCGTCTCTCCCGGTATAGGGGGTTGATGTTGCGCTGTGTTCGATTGGCTATAACAGGAAATCCCTGGCCAGGGTTGCTGAGATTTACTGGTAAGTGTTACCAGTAGTTTCTCGAACAGTTATAGACCTCATATCGACACGACTTATTGAGCTATTGGGGTCTGACGTTTACCACCCCTAGGCGAGATATGCGACATATCAGACGATCAGACCGGACTGTACGGTAGTGTTACTGGTCGGATTCACTGGAGTGTGAGCGGGCTTGCTCGTCGATCTTCAGATCGCTCAATACCCGGGTGGCCGTTACGTTTAGCAGACCGCTTGCGGCTTGTGGGTGTTTGATATGATCATCATCTGCTGCCGGCGTATTGACGAGTCTTTAGAGTCCTACACAGAGGTTTCCTGGCTCAAGCAAAACGAAATAGGAGCGCATATGAGATATGTGCGGGACCGAGAATAATGCGTGTATGTGATACCGTATTCTATTCTCGCGATGATTGTATCGAATGGTTGTATGCGATATAACCTAGGTATCGAATCAAGTATTGATTCGATAAGCCGATACATTGAATACTAGTCGGTTGTGTGCGACATGACCGGATCATTGAATCAAGTGTTGATTTAATGATTTAATGCATAATTATATATTTGATATATTACTTTGCACTAACTAGTATTGGTTCACTTTAAACGGATTTTCTCACTTGGTTTGTGCACATTGTATATGTGATATACTTTTGTACACTTGATTGTATCATGTTTGATGATTCATGTTTAACTATAGTTAAGTGTAATGAATTAAGCCATGGTTAATCTAATGATTAGGGTTTTCTTTTTATTACTTATTTATTTATTTATTTATTTTGAATAGATAAGAAAAGAATGGTTGCTAATTTTGGAGTTTAGTTGAAGCTTCATGAAGCTTTGACTTTGTAAACATTCTTGTCTTCATCTTAAACCCTAACCATTAAACTAACCTTGGTTAATTCTTTACACTTGACCATGGTTCTAATATGATAAGTATTCTTTTTCTTTTCCAAAGATAATTAACTTATCATATTTCTTTCTTCTTCTTCTTCATCTTCTTCACATGAAGAAAGTTCACTTCATCAATGGTGATTGATGAAAACAAGTGAGAAATCCAATTCTAAAGTCTACCCACTTCCTATTTCTTCATCCTCTACCTCTTGCCAAGTAGTAGAGTGTGTTTCCTTCACAAGTTTCTTGACTTGGTGAAGTGAGAGCTTGATCTTGCGATGCTTCGACGTAGATCATCTTCGGCATGGACATCGACGACCTAGCTCGCCTATTCTCCGATGAAGTCGACGCTAGAGCCCGGATTTGATTTGGACAGCGGAGAAGACCTCATCTCGGAGCCGTGGAGGTGAAGGACCGGATCTACAAAGGTTGTATTTCCGTTTCCCATTAGTTAATTGTTAACTAGTTTACTTTTTCGCCTAGTTTTCTGGCCAACGATCCGTAGTTTAGGGCTTGTAGGCACCGTAAAATTTGAAATTGGCATGTTCGATGCCTTGTGAGACCTCACTAGGGTGCCTAGGAACCCTACACCTTTCAACTTCCAAAAGTTGCCGCAACGGTTGGAATTCTGCCACCATTGCGCTTGCGTCTGGGGCCACGTAAGCGCAACGGTGGGGGGCATTTGTTTACCCCAATCAGAGCAAAGCTCTGTTCAAATTCCAAGGCGGGAGATGAAGCAACGCTTCATCTTCCCCCAATCAGAGCAAAGCTTTGCTTTGAAAATTTAAACTTTAATAATTGGAGCAACGCTTCAGATTCTTTGCGCTGCACGCAACGCGCCACGTGTCAGGCGCTGATACATCACCGCAGAGCCCGAGGCAGCGCGCCCAATCAGAGCAAAGCTCTATTAAAAGACAAAAGGAAGCAACGCTTCAGTTGCACAGGCGCTGCGCTGCGCGACGCGTGTCTGCGCAGTTGCGCAGGCACAGCCGCGCAAGCGCTGCGCTACGCGACATGTGTCTGCGCAGTTGCGCAAGCACAACTGTGCAAGCGCTGCACTTCGCGACAGGTGTCAAGCGCTGGGGCGTTTACGCCAAACAGAATCAAGATTCTAAAGAAATCTTTCTGTTCTTATTAAAACAAGAAGATTTTCTTCTGTAAAACAGAAGCCCTTGGATCAAAGATCCAACGGTGGGGAAAATTCTCCAAATCACTCAGAGAAAGATCTCTTTAACTAATTTATCGGCACTATAAAAAGGACCCTAGACCTCAATTCAAAAGAGGAACATTTTGTGAGAAATTAAACAGAGAGAACTCTGAAGAATTGGAGCGAAATCCTCAAGAACAAAAAAAAAGGTAAAAACCTTTAGAAAAAGAGAAAATTCTCTTATGAACAGATCATTGATCTGAGATCAAGATCAAGGATCTCTAATGAAAAGAAAAATAAATAATAAACAGTGCCTTGCACTTCTTTTTAGGAACCATTGGTTCTGAATCTAAAAGATTCTCAAGATAACAGTGCCTTGCATCTTTTATGAACCACTGGTTTTTTAAAAAACAAGAAAAAACTTATTTTTTTTGATCTAAAATTGATCCAAAAGAATAAGAACAGTGCCCAGCATTTGCCAAAACTGCACTATTGCGCAAGCTGCCAGGAAGCACCACGCGTCAGCAGTGGAACAGCGCAGCGCACTGACGCAGCGCACTGCGCTGTTGCGCTTGCGCTCACCAGAACGTGACACGTGTCACCTCCACGAGCGCTTGCGTTCATTAATTGGCGCAAAACGCCTGACAAGCCACGTAGGGAACTGTCGGAGTATTTAATACTCTGCATTATTAAGAAAAGGGACATAGCCCAATTAAAAGGCCTAACAGGCCTAATAAAAAATGCTCTGCATTATTAAGAAAAGGGACAGAGCCCAATTAAAAGGCCTAACATGCCTAATCAAAAATGCTCTGTATTATTAAGAAAGGGGACAGAGCCTAATTAAAAGGCCTAACAGGCCTAATAAAAAATGCTATGCATTTTAAAAAAAAAGGGCAGAGCCCAACCAAAATAAAGAAAAATAATACAGTAAACGGGCAAGGGCCTAGCACAGGTCCAATAGGCCAAAGACAAAAGAATCTAGAAACTGGACTTAGCCCAGCCATGACCATAAGTTCTCAAATTAAATTGACTGAGCACGGCTACTCCTTAAATCAATTTACCTCCGGTTCGAGGGTACATCTCCGAACTCTTTTGACACCCATCGTTGTAATCCTTCAACGATGTCAGAGAGGTGACGGGTCCCGACGACCATACATCAATATGGACCGAGACATCCTTAAACTAATATTGGACCGAGACGTCCTTAAACTAATATTGGACCGAGACGTCCTTAAACTAATGATGGACCACCACGTCCCTAAACTGGCGATGGACCACCACGTCCCTAAACTGGAACATGGACCCCCACGTTCCTAAACTGGCGATGGACCCCCACGTCCCTAAACTGGAATATGGACCACTATGTCCCTAAACTGGAACAATAGAGCCCCCAAATGCTCTTTTGTCGGATCCAAACGATCCCGTTAAGTTGATCTTAGTCTCAAATCGGACCAACGCATCCTTATCAACCGTTTAAGTCGATCTTAGCCTAAATACGGCTGACGTATCCTTAAACCAAAACACCAAACCCAAATCTAAGTAAATGCGGATTTGGACTAATCCACGTCCTACGGGCGACGATATCGCTTAGTCTCCGTATACAATCCACGGGCAACCATAAACAAAACAAACACACACGACACGAAGTGAAATTCTGGAGAAGGAGAAAGTTGTTACCGCGATGCGGTAGCGTAATTAACTGCAGGGGCTTGCGCCTGCAGGGAAGAGCGTCCCCACAATCAAAAACTCCTCAAGCGAGGGGGAATCTGACGAAGTCTGCTACATCGGCCACATTCGTCTAAACCTCCGATACATGGTGTCATAAATCAACTTGGCATCTTACGAGAGGTGGACGAATAAAACTAAATAGCATCTGCCCCGAATCTCAGGCAAGACGTCCTGATGCGTCGGCCGCCATTCGGAGGGGAACAGTCACGGTTCCACTTTAACACCATAAAGAACTGGATGCACTTGATATCTACAGTGTAGAGGAGCTGCGGACGTTCTATGTCCCTCCCAGGCGAAAAGGAGAAAAGGCAATTCTATTCTACCGCTCTGAGGAAACCAAAGTGGAGAAAGAAATCTGGCACGGCGCGGATCCTACGCTTGATAGGCTTCAGTCCATCTGTCTTCCCAGATATTATACGGAAGGCTTGAAAAGGTTGTTGAAGCGCCAGGGGATATCCTTCAAACAGACCGCTCGGAAAGCCAAATTCTATGACAGGGTCTGGAACATTCCCGGGACTCAGCACAAGTTGCCTAATGGGAGAATGGAAACAATCGGGCTTGGATACATTCGGTCCAAGAAACGAGAGCTACTCCACGGTTGCTACGTCGTGCATGACTTCGATGAAGAAGAGGATGCTCAATGGGAAGATGTTAATCCTGAACCAGTAAAAGTTCTTGATGCAACAGTGCCCAGTCCGTCGTTCGAAGAGCAAATGGACAAGCTTATAAGGGAAGCTGGTCAAAAAGTCCGAGATGACCATAACCGCGAAATGACCATCTACGAGAAAGCCAAAACGCAACACCTCCTCCAACAGGCCATGGAAGATGAAGATGCCACCCCCTGTCAACCTGTTATAAAAAAGGCTCGACGCAGAGGCAAAAATAAGTCGAAACGCGAAAAAGATGCTCAACAGCAACAAAGCGGGACTAAGAAGCCACGCAAGCGGGAATCGAGCGGTTCCGATCTATCCCTCATAAGGAAAATGGGTCGAGCGTACTCTTTTCCTCGGGACAAGACGAAGAAAATACTTGACCTCACTCTAAAACATCAGATGCTCACACTGCCGGAGTCTAAACACCCCGAACAAGCAAGCGAAGTCTCTCCCCCGAACTATTGCTCCTATCACCAAGTGATAGGGCACCCTCTTGAAGACTACTTCACCTTCAAGAATTGGGTCGAAGATCAGTATCAGCTTGGCAAGTTCGCTCTGTCTGACAACTGGAGGGTAACGCCGCCACAGAAGCACGAACCCAAAGCCACGAGAGCAGAACCAGTTCCATATTGGGCTTGGAAGCGAATTCGTACCCGTCATATGATAACGATATCAAAAGAAGATCCCGAGAACATGGATGACCTTCCCTGGTGCTTCGAAAACAGTGACGATGAGGTGATCTCAGAATTTCCACCAGCACCGAAAGAGCTGGAGGATGGAATACATACCAATGCGGATAAACTCAAGAAAATTGAGTTGGGAACGGCGAATGACCCGCAACCGACATTCATTAGTGAGCTGCTGTCTGAAGAAAGGGTGGCTGCATTGAAAGACGTGCTGGTACAGCATAGAGATTGCTTCGCATGGAACTATTCCGAAATGCCGGGATTAGATCCAGAAATTGCCGTGCACAACTTGGCGATATCTCCGGACGTCAAGCCGGTCAAACAGGTGCCAAGCAGAATGCGACACGAGCTTGAGATGAGTATCAATGCTGAGGTCAAGAAACTGATCGACTCTGGCTTCATTCAGGAGGTTCAGTATCCCGAGTGGATCGCCAACATCGTCCCGGTGATGAAGAAAAATGGGACGGTGTGTATATGCGTGGACTTCTAGGATCTCAATAAAGCTTGCTCGAAGGATGATTTCCCAGTGCCAGTCACCGAACTGATGATAGACAATACGTCCACTCATGAGGTTTTCTTCTTCATGGACGGCTCATCAGGGTATAATCAGATAAAGATGCATCTCGAAGACCAGAAGCTCACCGCCTTCAGGACCCTTTTGGGTATATTCTGCTACAAGGTGATGCCCTTCGGTTTAAAGAATGCCGGTGCCACCTATCAGAGGGCCATGACGAAGATCTTTGATGATCTTATACACGAAATCGTCGAATGCTATATCGACGATCTCGTGGTTAAAAGCAAATCATACGAGGAACATCTCGAGTATCTGAAGACCGTATTTTAACGCCTTCGACAATACAACTTGAAGATGAACCCTCTCAAGTGTGCATTCGGAGTTTCCTCGGGCAAATTCCTGGGATTCATCGTCCGACACCGAGGTATTGAGATAGATCCATCAAAGATTAAGGCGATCATGGAAATGCCTCCGCCAAGGACTCTCAAACAACTGCGGTCTCTCCAAGGAAAGCTCGTATATATACGGTGATTTATAGCCAACCTTTCAGGCAAGTGCCGTCCTTACAGCCATTTGATGAAGAAGGGAACCCCGTTCGTTTGGGACCAAAAATGCCAAAGCGCGCTAGACGAGATCAAACAATACCTGCAGAACCCGCCAGTGTTGGCTACTCCGGTCAAGGGAAAGCCCCTCATTCTTTATACAACCACCCTCGAAGGTTCCTTAGGCGCATTATGGGCGCAAGAGAACGACCAAGGGAAAGAAAGAGCAATCTACTACTTAAGTCGAGTTCTACTGGGGGCAGAAAGCAACTACTCCCCCATTGAAAAACACTACCTGGCGTTGATCGTTGCGATAACAAAGCTCAGACACTATGCGTTGGCACATGAAGTCCGTCTCATTTCGAAGGTGGACCCCCTTAAATATTTAATGTCGAAGGCCATATTGACGGGGCGACTCGCTAAATGGGCCCTACTCTTGATGGAGTTCTTGATAACGTATCAACCTCTCAAGGCAGTGAAAGGGCAGGCCATCGCCGACTTCCTTGCTGAGCATCCGACACCCGCCGATTCTCCTTTGAATTGCGATCTTCCAGACGAACATGTGTTTGATGCGGTCAACGGTGGTGATACCTGATGGGAGCTTTATTTCGATGGAGCATCTTCTGTGAAGAAGCGCAAACAAAGTACCTCTATAATCAAATCGGGGGTAGGACCCATCTTTGTAACTCCACAAGGGGGGATAATGCGCTTTGCTTTCTCCCTAACAGAGCCGAGGACAAACAATGAAGCCGAATACGAAGCTTTCATAGCAGGCCTCGAGATCGCCATTGACATGGGAATTGAAAACCTCCTCATATACGGAGACTCCCAGCTGGTCGTTAGTCAAGTAAACGGCGACTACCAAACGTGCAAACCAGATCTGGTGAAGTGCGGTGAAAAGGTGCAGTAACTGTTGACCCAAATCCCTTCCTACACTTTGGAAAACATACCGCATGCGGAGAACAGCAAAGCGGACGCGTTGGCCAAGCTTGCTAAGGAACTGGCTGATGAGAACCTCGATGACGTAAGAATCGTGGTACAAAGCTGTCGGGTGCTTGCCCCAGCGGAAATATCTCCGGAATCACCCGAAGAAAAGGGAGCGACTGAGCAGACGACCCTGCAAATAAAAGATCGGGAAAATACCGGGGATTGGAGAGAAGTCTTTATAGATTACTTCAAATACCGTCGAGCGCCCGAAGATGCGTCCTCAAGACATTAGCTTATGAAGCGAGCTCTGTCTTTCGCCTTCGTCAATAATACTCTGTATAAGAGGTCATTTGATTCTTTGTGGTTGAGATGTCTGGGACCTGACGAAGCGAAAAGAGTCGTTCAGGAAGTTCACGACGGACTCTGCGGTTATTACCAAGCAGGCCCAAAGATGAAGTTGGAGATTAAACGGATGGGCTACTACTGGCCCACGATGATTCAGGACTGCCTCGAGTATGCGAAGCAATGCCACTCATGCCAAATCCATGGGGACTTCATCCATCAGCACCCAAATCCACTACATCCGACAGTGGCTAGCTGGCCGTTCGAGATGTGGGGAACTGACATAGTCGGCCCCATCGAACCACCATCGTCCAGGGGACATCTGTAACACCCGAGCCCAATAATACTATGTATATTACTAGTTGAGGGTTGTCTATTGCTCATTTCCAATTTTCCTGATTTTCTGGTGTTTATTGCTAAATTTTAACCGGTTAAGTCATTTTGGCACATAACAAATTTTAACTCCTAAAATAAAATTTAAGATGTCCATGTTGGCCTACTCGTCGCCACTAGTCGCGTGGTAGCGTCCGCGTGTCGAGATTCCGTCCCGTTCGGCTAAACGGGCAAGTTTGGGCGACTATGCGCGCGTGCAAGTGTCCGACTTGGGGGCATGCATTTTAATCATTAAACACCTATTTTCAAAATTTGGAACTCGCTTAAAATCCTATAATTTGAATTTGGAACATTTGGACGCAACCCGGGCGCGATTTGGAAATGTTTCATTTTGCGCCAAAATGGCCCATTTAATTTAATATCTAAGGTTAATATTTTACGATTATATTTATACTCTAACAGTTCAAATCCCTTAAAAATCGTTCTTATAATTCATTTACCTTTCCTTCAGCCAATCGCAGCATACGATTTCCCTTCGTGGGCCCCTCTCCCTCTCTCTTTCTCTCTCCCCCTCGTCTAACCTCTCTCTGTCTCTCTCCTCATTCTCCTTCTCTCTCTATCTCATCAAATCTCTTTCTTTCTCCCTCTTCAATCTTTTCTCTCTCTTCCTCTTTAAAAACCCATGCAACAGCCGCCTCCCTCAACCCATCTTCCTCCATACGAAACCCACACGAAACCCTAACCCTAGCCCTCGCAACCTCACCGCCGACCTTCCCGTGACCTCGTCGCCGCCAGCAACGCCTCCCCGACCCAGCCACATCTCCTCCCTCCTTCCTCCTCTCTCTCCTGCGCCTGCACCCAACACCCCGACGCCTCCATCCCCTCACAGACCTCGCCGTCGACGCCACCTCCTGTCGCCGACGACTCCCGCGACACCCTCTCACCCTACTCGACCCGACCTCGTCGTCGTTTCCCTCCTCCCCTCGCCGGACCACCAACCCGAGCCCATAACCCCTCGCCTAACCTCCGCTGTTCGCCGGAGAAACGCGCCGGCGACCTCGTCGACGCCACCTCCGACCACCTCCCTTCCCCCTCGACCACCAGAGTCGACTACCACGCTCACACTCGCTGCAGCACCCTCGTTCCAGCAAACTCAGGATTTTTCCAGCCACCGTTCTTCGCCGTCGCTGCCTCGCCGGCGTTCCAGTGCCGTCGAGCCATCGTGGTTGCACCCTGTTTCTTCTCTGTGAGTTTTTCCTTGTGCTTCCTTTTGGTATAATCACTTCGCTGGTCGTATTTGCATGTATCGTATCTTTGTTGCTAACTTCGCTACTTTGTCGTTGCCGGAATCCGACCGTGCCGTCTTGGCGAACCCGACGCTCCAGCGAAGTCCCCTGGTCCGTGTGATCTCGTTGATCCCTGTTGGGACTCGATCCGTGGCCCGTGCTTTCATATCGCGTTTTCTGCCGACATCGCATCCGTGTTCCAGTTTGCAGACCGTCGAGGCAAGTATCTGAATACTTGCTTGAACATGCTAGCGTGCGAGATCTAGTCTTGCCACGCAATTGAACTCATACTATTTAATACCACAACTTAATGATGACATTTGATATCGTATTATTGCAGTATCTTTATATTGGAATCGTTACAATAGTTCCTCGTAATTAATTAACCCACATCAATCCATGCTTTAACTAAATAAAACGACTGAATCATATCTGCTTAAATTGTTAAATCATTCATGAGACAATTACTATATTTAGTATAATTTCACGTAGTTCCTTAATTTATAATTGCGGATATTGCTTTACCTTGTGGCTATTGCACCCTAAAGATGATTGGACATGTTAATAAGAGAATATAAAGATCACTGTGGTTATATGGAATATTGTGGTTAATTACTGTTTCCTGCTGTTGTTCATTATTGATTATGTACCTGTTGTGAGCACTTACCCGATTGCACGACATATTGGCCTGACCCTGATACACCTGATATATACATACATACCGACTCACCCTGTCGTACCATGACATTACCTGTTTCATGATTTCATGCCTAATGCCGACAAACCTAACCATTCCTGCTGTCGATCCAGACAGACCTACTTTTACTTGACTTTGTGTTGGCATTAGTCCTTGACTACTGAACACCTGACCTGACATACATAGTTTGGGGGTATGGGGAAATCAAAGGTGAAACCGACTTGTAACTCAACAGTTCGATACATTGTTCTGATCAGTCTTACGGGCTTGGCCAGTCCGGGAGTGATGATGCTGACATCACTCGTCCATCCTACTACCTACTTTTACTGCTTAGCGGCACGTCTCGGGTTCAGCCCCGAGGGTCATGACCGTGGTCCCGGGCACGCACGGGATACTATTGAGTTACATCGACGATTCATCAATTGGTTTCAAAGACTATAGAGTAGAAAACCTGATAGGACAGTTTGGACACCATTGCACATTACCCTGCTTGTTATTCCTTGTTACTGCTTTATTCATGTTCATACTTGCATTGTTTATTACCATGTTTATGCTATATACTTGATGTCATGACGCGCTGACGTCTGGGTTTTGCATGGCCCAGATTCCTTACCACTGTCTACGACCGAGCAGGAGTACTTCAGCCAGCAGGCTGAACTATGAGTCCCTTAGGATTTAGTTTATTTATTGCTTTTCATTTCCAGATGTGAGCCCGCATTATGGGACGTACTGTTTACTCATTGTATTGGATCATTAGCTTCCGCACTCATTGTTTATTGATTCTTGTTATTATGGATTTGGACATGTATTAGTTTAGTTTATTTTCTGTTCTTGATATCTTTACAACCGTAATGTGACTGTGGACGGATGCGTCCTACCCACAGGTAGCATGGTTGGCTATGTCACGTGCCCAATTTTGCGTACTCTGGGAAGTGGGGCGTGACAACATCGATTCATCTTGACGACGACTGATTATTTCTCCAAATGGACAGAAGCAGTACCGCTGAGGGAAGTAAAGACGGAGAATATCCTCCATTTCTTCAAGACGCACGTCATCTATCGGTTTGGAATTCCGAGACGGATTATCTCCGATAACGGGACAGCTTACAGAAGCCACAAAATCAGTCGTTTAACGCAACAACACAATATAGACTGGAGATATTCCTCGGTTTATAATCCGCGAGATAACGGTCTGGCTGAAGCCTTCAACAAAACCTTGACAAAGATCATGAAGAAAACGGTGTCTCGAAATAAGAAGGACTGGCATGAGAGGCTGCAAGAAGCTCTTTGGGCATATCGAACTACGTTCAAGACAGCCACGAGCACAACGCCGTACGCGTTGGTATTCGGTATAGAAGCAGTACCCCCCTCGAGATAGAGTTACCCTCTCTACGAGTGGCAGTCCACTACGAGCTGACGGACGAAGAAAATGCTCACCTTCGGCTTGAGGAGCTTGATGCCCTTAATGAAACCCGGCTCATAGCGCAACAAAATCTGGAGGCCTATAAAGCAAAGATGACGCGCTCATATGAAAGATTGACCCGGCCGAGGACATTCCGCCAAGGCGAACTCGTGCTAGTGGTCAAAAGGCCTATGATCCCCAATCGCGCCAAGCGGGGAAAATTCGAGCCAAACTATGAAGGCCCGTACATCATAGACAAGGTCTTCCAGGATGGAGCCTATCTACTCATGGATATGCACGGTGAAAGGCCTTTCAGGCCAATAAATGGTCGCTTCCTAAAGAAATACTATGCTTAGCGAGTTATCGCCTAAGTCAATGATAGATGACGACGACTATGTCCGTTCGCTTTCTTCCTAAGATCAAACTCTATAAGGAATAGCCGGCCTTCTCCTGACGGACCGAAACGTCCTTAAACTAACGAAGGACCAAAATGTCTTTAAACTACTACCGCAGCATCCTTAGGCTGACGAGATAAATAAAAATATATATATATATAAAATATAATAAACGGTATGTCCATAAGCAAAATGGGCACGGATGAAAACCTGAAAGGGCTCCGTGAGTAAAAACAGTAGGGCTACCGGCGAGTGCTCGTGAAAACCCGAAAGGGCGCGACTTCGTAAAAAAAAGGAAGAAGAGAATAAAAAGAATAAAAAAACGGTATGTCCATAAGCAAAATGGGCACGGATGAAAACCCGAAAGGGCTCCGTGAGTAAAAACAGCAGGACTACCGGCGAGTGTTTGTGAAAACCTGAAAGGGCGCAACCTCGTTAAAGGACACTTACAGGGTCCTCTCGACCTTGTAAGGAGAAACCACCCACGTGAGATCCTTACGACTCACAAGGGAGCAACACACTTAGGGATCCCCACGATTCCTAAGGAGAAAATACACTTGCGAGATCTTCACGACTCGTAAGGAGAACTCTCTTATGGGACCCTCACGGCTCATAAGATTTGAAAGTCTTAAGTTACAGAGACCTAAACCTGTGCTTAAGCAACCCCCCACAACCTTCGATATTGCCCTACAAGTGATTCAATACTGACCCTTGTATATAATCCACGGGCGCGAATAAACATTTTCCTAACCAAGTCTCATCCGTGACTAGGGATATGTACGCATGATGAACAACCCTTATAAGTCCTTTCGACTTACAAGGAGAAAACCCTCTTGTAAGATCCTTACGATCTACAGAGGAACATACACTTAGGAATCCTCACGATTCCTAAGGAGAAAATACACCTACAATATTCTCACGACTTGTAAAGAGAAATACCTTTGTGAGACCCTTACGGCTCATGAAGTTAAAAGCCTTAGTCGACAGGACCTTAACCCTGTTCGCTAAGCCACCTTTGTTCGACATCGACAGAGACAAATGATGATTCGCTCCTGGCAATATCCCAGTTGTTGCGGTGCTGATGCCGAAATCAGTGTCTAATTTCAGGTTTACGGTGAAAAGCCAGCAAGCCGCATATGCATACAAAATAGCCGAAATGATGGGGCAGCTTGCAATAAAAAACAGCAAGTAAAGAAAACGTATGCATACAAAATAGCCGAAATGATTGGGCAACTTGCAATAAAAAGCAGCGAGTAAAAATAAAATAAATAGCCGAAATGATTGGGCACCGCGAAAAATAGCCGAAATGATTGGGCAATCGCGACCTTCGCGATATAAAAGCTGAAATGATAGAGCTTCGCGGAAATAAAATAATAAAAATGAATGAAACCTTTGCCCTACAGTTGAGATCACATCGATCCCTGTATATAATCCAAGGGCACAAACAAAGAGGGAACCATACCTTCCCAACAGGCTCCGCCAGAAAGCTAAGCCAAATCTCGATGGTTCGCAAACAGCCTAGAGACAACCGCGACATTCGTCTCGATACAGCAGACGCAGTGCCAGCAAACGAAGCGAAGATCAAATTCCCAGCTTCACGGTCTTGACGTTAACTTATATAAAACCTGAAAGACCACCACAGATTAGTTCAACTCAGGGAAACTAGCGTCCTTGATGAGAGCCTCCTGATTCACATCGGCTCGCAGAGAAACCAGTGTCTCTGCGAGAAATTCCCGATTCGTCTTAACCCCGAAGAAACCAGTGTCTTCGGCAAAATCCTTCGACTCAGGGAAACCAGTGTCCTTGACGAAGAAAATCCTGATTCGCGTCGACCCGCAGAGAAACTAGCATCTCCGCGAGAAATTCTCGATTCGTTTCAACCTCAGGGAAACAAGTGTCCTTGGCAAACTCCTCAACTCAGGGAAACTAGCATCCTTGATGAGAGCCTCCTGATTCGCATCGGCTCGCAGAGAAACCAGTATCTCCGCGAGAAATTCCCGATTCGTCTCAACCCCGAAGAAACCAGTGTCTTCGGCAAAATCCTTCGACTCAGGGAAACCAGTGTCCTTGACGAAGAAAATCCTGATTCGCGTCGACCCGCAGAAAAACTAGCGTCTCCTCGAGAAATTCTCGATTCGTTTCAACCCCAGGGAAACAAGTGTCCTTGGTAAATACCTCAATTCAGGGAAACTAGCGTCCTTGATGAGAGCCTTCTGATTCGCGTCGGCCCGCAGAGAAACCAGTGTCTCCGTAAGAAATTCCCGATTCGTCTCAACTTACAAGATAAAGCCTCAGGCAGCAGGGATTAAAAAACTTGTTTCCTAAGTAATGGGACCCTGCAAGTCGGTCTAAAACGGTCTCTTTCATACTATTCACGGGTCTCACTCTCCAAAGTCGAATCTCGACAAGGAGGGAAACAACCGCTTACGGGTCCTCTCGACTCGTAAGAGGGAAAATTCTCTTATAGGATCCTTACGACTTATAAGAGAAAACGCGCTTAGGAATCCTCACGATTCCTAAGGAGAAAATACACCTACGAGATCCTCTCGATCCGTAGGGAGAAAAGTTTCTATGGGACCCTCACGGCTCCTCTCGATCCGTAGGGAGAAAAGTTTCTATGGGACCCTCACGGCTCATGGAGTTGAAAAGTCTTAGGCGGCAGATCTGAACCTGCGTCCTAAGCCATCGCTATTTCTTAAAAAAAAAAACTAAGATGTTTACTCTATTATCTGTCAACCGTGTTTATTAAGACAACACGCTGATAATAAGAGAAAGGGAGAAAGCAAAAGAGCATACAAGACATTGCAATGAAAAAATATGTATCTTTATTTATTAATTCAATCAAGTACAAGGTGAATCGTACAAAAGAATGAAGAATGGATAAATATTATTTGAAAAAGAAAAATTTTACAAATACATTGATACAAAGGCAGCTACTGGGAAGGAAGCGTCTTAAATAGCTCTATTAGTTGTTCGTACACTTCCTTCCATGCCTTTTCCTGATCGGCCACCACCGCCAGTTCTGCCTCTACTCGAGCCCGTTGCTGCAAGAGAGATGCAAGCTGCTCCCCAACGACCTGCTGAGCTGCTTCGCGGCCTTGGGCATTACGCTCGGCAGCGTCGAGTTCCTGCTTCAAGTTCAGCCCGTTTGAGATGCGTTCCAAGAGACCCTCGAAGATAGCCTTCACCTGGGCAGCATTCGCCTCAACTTCAGTACATAGGCGAGTAGTCTCGCTTGAAGACTCTTGACATTCCCTCAGCCTTAAAGCCGCTTCTTGTTCCAAGTGGTGGACGTAAGAAGCGCTTTGCTCAATCCACGCTGCTCTTTGATGGCTTGCGGCTAAGGTCTCAGGAGCAGGGCGCATGAACTCCAGTTGATGCAGGCGAGCCTCGATCTCCCTGCAGTGATTAACCCAAGACGCGATGATGCCCTCGTTATGGAAGTTTACGAGTATCACCAGCATTGGGTTAACCGCCGTAGCAAAATCTGCGGCAGACGTAAGAGTCTCGACGTCGAGTTCCTCAATATGGTCGCTCAACATGTGCAGACTATTCACGGCGCTTTTCGAGGATGGACGTCTCAGGAAAGGGCCTGCCGGTATTGTGACAAATGACTCGAAAGGTGCCGAGATCGGAACGACAGCTAAAAAAAACAAGATACGATTAGATGACAGTTTAAGAAAAAAAGGGGGTCATCAATGCGATAGTTTTCTATACCAGCTGCAGCAGGTGGCAAGGCCGGAAGGGCCGGTGGCGCGGCCGATCTTTCATCCCCTCCTTCGATTTGTAGTACTGCAATCAGGACGAGAGAAAGTTAGAAATAATTCCATCACTGAAAAAGAAAGATATCAGTCGGAAACTATACTCACCAGCGCCACTAGAGGAAGAAGCGAGTTCAGATGGGAAGGAGAAGTGTGGGAGCAACACCTGATAGAAATGGTCAAAAAGCACTCCTGAAAAGACACAACAGTACTACTTTAGTACATAAATTATGCGTCTGAAAGATAAAACTAATAAGTTGCAAACCAATACCTTCCAACATCTTTGATGGTACAAGGGAGGGCTGAGAGGTGACCACCGCCAAGGCAGTAGTTGACGACGCTCCCTCGAGCAATGGAGCATCGGCACTGGCCGCACCTGCGTTAAAAACAAGGATAAACCTGTCAGGAAAGATTGCAAGATAAAAAAAAGGGACAGTAATCCGAAATTTACCTGATGAGCCTCCAGCCGAGACGGAGGCGTCTCCCTCCTCCATCGACATAAGTCCACCACCCGTGGCCTCATCCCCGGACTCTACGGGGGCCGTCGTCGTGCTCGTGAGGCCAGGAGAAGGCGGAGGGCCGTAGGCGGGGAGAGCAATGATCGGAGCATTGCCAGACTCTTGAGAAAGAGCGGTCGGCTCGTCCTCAGGAATCATGTCCACCTCACCCGCTACTCCCTCGGGCTCAGCAGTCGCGGCCGTCTTGTCCACCGTTGCCATGGGGTCATCGGTCTTCGAAAATAGAAAACCCAACAAAAAACCATGAACTTAGGCGCTCCGTCCGCTGCTGTCTCGGGCTCGGCATCGGCCACCTTCTCAGGCATAGCAGACGCGACCATTTCGTCAGCCACTAGCTCGAGCCCGGCAATCTCGGTTGTGTTGTCCGCCATCGGCTTGGGTTCGACCAATACCTCTTCCTCTGGCCCCTCAGGTTAGACGGTCTCCGCCTCCTCCTCGGTTGGACTTGGCCCGGCAGGACAGAATATATAAGAACCGACTTATTTATAATTCTTACAACAAAAGTTTGAAAGAAATATTACCTGAGGTGGACTTATCGTTAGCCTCCCTATTTGCGCGCACCGCCTGTCTGTGAGCTGTAGACAAGGCGACCGGGGGCTCTTCTGAGGGAGTATCAGCATGAGGGACGGTGCTTGGGCCCGCTCCAATGGCCAAAGCAGTCCTGCGTGCCTTCGCTTCGCGCCTCAACCGCTTCCTCTCCTCCCGGGCCGTCGCGGTGGACCTCTTCGACGCTTCCTTCATCAAGGTGTCGTCGTCCTCGTTTAGAGTTGCCTCCAGAGCCTTCAAGGCATCTCTCATCGTCTCTTCAAGTCGGGTCTCTCGCGGTAGCCCCGAAGAGGCCGAAACATCAGCAGCTGGCCCGGGAAGAGTCTCCGCGTCACCTGGCGGGACCGACATTGTGGTTCCTGCGATAAAAAAAGGGGGATTAGATCGACCATAACAAAAGGAGAATAAAGACTTGATGAATCGAAATGTACCAAGGCCTAAGGACGCTCTGAGTCGTTCCTCCTCTTGGAAAGTTTTGAGGGAAGCAGCAATGGCTTCTTCAATGGTGATGCCTGTTTGAAGAAAAGAGGGGAAAAACGTTAGTCAAAGGCAAGAATAAAGATATTATGCAATAAAAAATGCGACTAGTAATTACCCAATTGCGCAAGCTTAGCTAGCCACGCGTCGCACCTCGCCAATCGCTCTTAAGCTGCGATGGCGGCCGCCAGGTCCGTGTCATCCGGCGGCATAACTAATCCCCTGTTGGTCCCATACTCACCCAGGTCCTCGCTATAGGGAGCGTGGGGTTCCTGACCGAACGCAACGTCAGCTGAGAAGAGCGAATTCTTTTTCCTCTTCTGCCCACCAGCCCTGGGTGCACTCGGGATCGACTTGCGCTTTGAGGGCACCTTGGGGCGGCGGGTCCCGATGTCCGCGCTCACACCAGACTCCGGCGAAGCCACAACTACTGTCTCCACTGGAGCACAGGGCGCTGGTGGTGCATCCGCAGTATCGGGAAGCGGCAATCCGCGTGGAGGACTCTGCACACGCGGTGGTCCGGCTCTAGCATCTTTCAGCGGAGGAACTACCGGGGTCCTTGGCACCAGAGGAGCTTTGCGGTCGCTACCTGGAGGCGCACCTTTACGGTCGACCAGCAATCGCTTTTCATCCTTTATAACGGCGCCCGTCGAATGATTGTACCATTCTGTATATGCATTGAGGAGTCGTGGGGCGCAAGCCGGCTCGTTGATAAGAAAATGAGAACCCGTATTTAGACGCATGAAGTGATGCAGCGCGTTCTCCATCCCTTCTTCAGTAGCAGCGGGTTCCAGTAGGAAAGCCTCCAATGGTACCCCTTGATTGTAGCTCAGTTGTTGGGTGAAACGATGCGGGTTGTATCTCATGAAAATCGCCGCACCATTCTGCCTAAACACCAGGAAGCCCGGTCTGATAGAATATAGATGGAAGGACTCCCGGGCCGTCAAAACTGAGGCCCCGTCTTTGAAAGTGTCTTGCAATAGCCGCACTGTGGTGGTAGATGCCTTTCCAATAGTCAGCACTTTTTCAATGAAAGACACCCCGTCTCCAACGGTGTGGGGGCGAAGGAGCAAACCCCTGGCATTTCGTGGCGATGGAGTCACAATTGAGGCGCCAATCAGTCGTATGATTCGAGGGAAGCTGCACCTGTCATAGAACGAGGGCCTTTTGTGCATACCGAAAACGCCCAATGTATGTAACTCGAGCCATGATACGAAGTAGTGCATTGGGAAGATGACGTGCAATACCCCAGGCTTATTAGCATCCGCCGCTTGACTAAGGCCGTGATATAGGTGTGCCAAGACGGCGATCCCAACAGCCACTTTTACCCCAATGGTCATCCGGTGAGCTGGATAAAAGACAGAGGGCCGCATATGGCGAGAATGCATCGGGAACGCAAACCAACTCAGCCATAGCCCAAGAAATCCTAAGAAGAAAGCTTCCTCATCCATCCCGGGCGCTGCAACTTCCGCAAAAGACACAATTGGGGAGTTAGGAAGGAAAAAACCCTTTTGGTCTATTTCCTTTGCCGGCAGGTTATCCAAACCTAGACCAAAAGGGTCATCAAGTGTGGCATACTTAGCAGCTTCTGCCGAGAGGACGTTTGGGTGAAGGAATCGAGCGATGAAATCCTCGAAGCTAACTCCGCGGCTCCTACGTTCGATAAAAAGGGCCTCATAGATGTTCAACACTTTGATCAAACTTGGAAATTGATGTTGAATAGCATTCTCCGGAGTGAGGCCCCTTACTGCCGGCTTAGCACCGAAGACATATTCATCTGTAGGAAGCAACTCCTCATAGTACTCCCCTATCACCGGTAAGCCGGAGACCTCTGTGAATTCCTCCAAAGAAATCGACACTTCTCGGTCCATTGCGAGGAAAGTGTGAGTAGGAATATTCCACTGCTCCAAAAAGGCCTTAAACCACTAGGTGGGAAGCGTAGGATATTGGAAGAGGGAAACATAAACTGCAGTGTACAACCCTAGCCTTATCAACTGCGACTTCTTCGCCGACAGAATGTAGCGAGCCCATGGCAGATAGCTAATCGGATGGCGGGGGATCAGACCTATATTATATGATTGCCCCCAAGGTCGCACCTCGCCTTGACAAATACGGCATCCCAGGATATCCAAAACCATAGGACGTTGAACCGGAATTGCATCTATAGCAGGATGAAGAAAGCCCTTTGAAGTCCAATCAACCATCTCCACGGCATACTGCACCGGGGGTGGGCTGGCATAGTGGATCGCCGTAATACGCTCTGACGGTACTGGGCATGAGAAGCTCTGTCAACCCATGATAATTTGGTTATACCACGACCCCCAAAGGTGAAGATTCTTATATTCCTGGTCGTGGTCCCTGATCATAGCTCGGACCTCAAGGTCTACGGGTGCTTCGGGGAATCCTTCCTCCGAACGAACAAACGGGAATGAGGTATCGAAAGACATGTTCACTGCAAGGGGACAAAATTAGCCGTTAGTGTTGTAATTCCAACGCTTGGCGTTTAAAAAAAAATAAAATAAAAATTAATTAATTAATTAATTAATTAAATTAAAAAATTAATTAAAATTAAATTAAAATTAATTACACCACATTGCAGTGCAGTGGGTAGGGGACCAAAGGGGGACCCACAAAATCTGGATGACAATGCATCAGTTAATAAGACGACCCCATCATTGGATGAGACTGTCAGTTAATCCCCAAGAGAATATTCTCATTAATAATAAAATTCCCTAGAGATAAGGAGAAAATCTCCTCTTTCAGAGCAAAACTCTGTCACAGAGTGACGCTTGTCAAACTCTGGCCTCAGGGGAATAAAATTCCTTAAAAGAGCCTAACTCTATGATAATGATGAGAAAATCTATTAAAAGAAAAAATTTCTTTAAACTCCTAAAGATTAAATTTTTTTTGGGGATCCTAAAGATCCATGAAAACTCTTAGGAGTTCTTCATTTTTAGATTAAAGAGATCTACTTTTGGTCCATGAGCAAAACTCTGTTCATGGGTTAAAAAACCCTGAAACAAGATCTCTTCAGATCTATGGATTCTTAAGAGTAAAGCTCTGTTGGTGAAACCCCAAAGAGGTTTTCTTTAGATCAAAGATCTATGAGAGCAAAGCTCTGTTGATTAAAATTAATTTAATTTATTTAAGTTAAATTTTACCTAAAAATGTTCTAAGTTCTGAACTCTGAAGTTCTTGGGAAGAAACAAGAGCAAGGCTCTGAAATTCTTAAGCAAGAGCAAAGCTCTAAAAATCAAGTTCTTGGAAAATGGTAAAAATTTTCTAAGGACCAAGGGTCTTATTTATAGGCGCCTGCGCCCTTTCACCTCACCGGTTGATCCAATGGCTAGGATCTTGCCACCGCTGCACTCACATGCGCTCCACGTGAGCGCAACGGTGGGGGGGCATTTGTTTCCCCCAATCAGAGCAAAATTCTGTTTGAATTTCAAAAATTCAAAATTAGAAGCAACGCTTCAAATTCCTTGCGCTGCGCGCAACGCGCCACGTGTCAAAAGCTGATACGTCAGCGCAGCGCCCAAGGCAACGCGCCCAATCAAAACAAGGCTCTATTTTAAACAAAAATTAAAGGAAGCGACGCTTCAGTTGCGCAAGCGCTGCGCAAGCGACACGTGTCGGTGCAGTTGCGCAAGCGCTGCGCCGCGCGACACGTGTCGGCGCAAATGCTGTTGCGCTGCGCTGTGCGCTGCGCGACACGTGTCGGCGCAGTTGCACTGCGCTCTGCGCTGCGTGACACGTGTCATGCGCTGGGGCGTTTGGACCAAACAGAATTAAAATTCTAGTAAGATTCTTCTGTTCTTGTTAAAACAAGAAGATTGTCTTCTGTAAAACAGAAGCCCTTGGATCAAAGATCCAACGGTGGGGAAAATTCCCCAAATCACTCAGAAGATGATCTCTTTAACAAACTTAACAAATCTATGGACACTATATAAAGACCCCTAGACCCCAAATCAAAACATCATCAACATTGTGAGAGACCAAGAACTTCAAAACAGAGAGAACTCTGAAGAAAATTCAAGAAAAAGGTAAAAACCTTTATAAAATAGAAGAATTTCTTCTGAATAGATCATTGATCTAAGAACAAGATCAATGATCTTTAATAATAAATAAATAAATAATAACAGTGCCTTGCACTTTTTATGAACCATTGGTTCTAGAATTTCAGAAAAATTCTTTTCTTGAATCCAAAATTGGATCAAGTTATTGAAACAGTGCCTTGCACTTGCAAAACTGCACTGTTGCGCTCCTGGGTTGGCGCAAGCCATCAGAGAGCGCCACGTGTCAGCACCAGAACCACTTGCGCTATGCGCTTTTAAGATAGAGCACTGCTATCTGAAATTGGCGCAACTTATCAGAGCGCGCCACGTGTCAGCAGCGCAAGCACAGTGCACTGCGCTTGCGTGACACGTGTCACCACCACTAGCGCTTGCGCTCAATGATTGGCGCAAAGCGCCTGACAAATACACTGCATTGTTTACTGAAGGGCCAGGCCCAAATCAAAAAGGCCTAGCAGGCCAAAATAAAATGCAATGCATTAAAAGGGCAGAGCCCAAACAAAATAGATGCTCTGCATCATTTATAAAAGGGCAGAGCCCAAACAAAATAAAAATGCAATGTATTAAAAGGGCAGAGCCCAAACAAGATAGATGCTCTGCATCATTTATAAAAAGGGCAGAGCCCGAACAAAATAGATGCTCTGCATCATTTATAAAAGGGCAGAGCCCAAACAAAAAAAAATGCAGTGTATTATTAAAAAGGGGCAAAGCCCTAGCACAGGCCTATTAGGCCAAAGACAAATAAAAATGTTGAACATTTTTCAACTGGACTTAGCCCAATCGTGGCCGTAAGTCCTAAAATTAAAATTGACTGAGCACGGCTGCTCTCCTAAATCAATTTACATCCGGTTCGAGGGTACATCTCCGAACTCCTTTGATTCCTATCGTTGTAATCCTTCAACGACGTCAGAGAGGTGACGGGTCCCGACAACCACACATCAACACGGACTGTGGGGTCCTTAAACTCATGGACTTATGCGTCCTTAAACCAAGATACGGACTGTGGGGTCCTTAAACCCACGGACTTATGCGTCCTTAAACCAAGATACGGACTGTGGGGTCCTTAAACCCACGGACTTATGCGTCCTTAAACCAATGGACCGCAATGTCCTTAAACTACCTATGGACTACTACGTCCCTAAACTAGAACAATAGAGCCCCCAAATGCTCTTTTTTCGGATCCAAATGATCCCGTTAAGTTGATCTTTGTCTCAAGTCAGACTAACATATTCTTAACGAACGTTTAAGTCAATCTTAGCCTAAATATGGCTAACGTATCCTTAAACTAAAACACCAAACCCAAATCTAAGTAAATACGGATTTGGACTAATCCACGTCCTACGGGCGACAGCATAACTTAGTCTCCGTATACAATCCACGGGCATCCACAAACAAAACAAACACACACTACATGAAGTGAAATTCTGGAAAAGGAGAAAGTGGCTACCGCGATGCGGTAGCGTAATTAACTGCAGCGGCTTGCGCCTGCAGGAAAGAGCGTCCCCACAATCAAAAACCCCTCAAGCGAGGGGGAATCTGACAAAGTCTGCTATATCGGCCGCATCCGTCTAAACCTCCGATATACGGCGCCATAAATCAACTTGGCATCTTCGGAGAGGTGGACGGATAAAACCAAATAGCATCTGCCCTGAATCTCAGGCAAGGCGTCCTCGCGTCTCGGCCGTCATTCGGAGGGGAACAGATTCTAATTAAGACGGTGTCACTTGGTAGCTAGCCGGTTGAGTACGGGTCGGTCCACAGGGAAAAAGTGTTATTTTCTTTAAGTTCTCACGAGTTAAGTCCTATTTTTGGTAGTTTTGTTTTAAAATCTAAGAATGAGACTCAATTGATTTAAAGTCTTGCTAGGGTTAGGATTAGGTTAGTTTGAAATATGGATTCTTCTCACTGCTAACAATGCCCAAGTTATGAATATAGGTGTTAGGGTAATAGTCAACAACGAAGATTAGCACGATTAGGAAGAAACATAGTTTCTTCTTTTTGGTCCTTGTCCGTCCGTTCTTAACTCTTAGCCCTAACCTTCAGTTAATTCAATCACAACCGGTCTAACTAGGAAATCACCGCTATCATGTAGGATATGGTGCCGTAGTGAGCGGTGTGTGGTTGAATTAAAAAGATTCTGTATTTTAAAAATTAAATGGGCAAAGAAAGGAGTGAGAGAGATTCCCTTTTCTCAAACCTTCCCTATCCTAACCCTAACAAGTGAGGAATTACTCACTCTTTAGGTAAGTGACGATAGAATTCATTTTTATAATTTATTTTTAAAAGGCTATCTAAGCTGCAGATAATAAAAGACAGATAAAAAAAAATAATGCAGAAATTAAATTCAGATAAAAGAAAATGCAAGATAGAAATAAAAAGCTTACTTTATTGATGACCTCTTCAACGATTACAAAGAAATTAAAATTTTAAATCTATGAATTAAAAAGAGGCATGCCTAATTAGGTTTCTGGATTTCCTATTTATAGATAGGAGAAACCTTAGGTTTTGCATCTGATCCATACATGAAATTACAAGACTACCCTAAGAAAACCGGGTCAAAGCACCGACACCCACAGACACGTGCACCGACACGTGCACTGCATGGCCGCGGAACCGCGGAAGAAAGCCATGTTTGGCTGCGGATCCACGGCCGTATTGTGGGCTCTTGGACTCAGTTCTTCAGGGATGCTTCATGTTGCTTTTTCCTTCTATTTTCTTCACTTGGTTCCTCAGAATTTTTTCTACTTTCTTACAGATTTCCAATAGTGCAGAATTATGTGGACTTTTACCGTGAGCTTCACTTTGAAGTCTTGAATCTTGTGCTACCCTTATGCCTTGTGCATTTGAACTGTCTACTGATTTTCATTTGTTCCTTGAACTGGTAGGCGGCATCATACGGATTCATCTGTTGTTGGTCGTAGTCTCACATTTATAGCGTCTTTTCATGAATTTCACTGTAATGATCTGAGAACCTGTAACCTGCAACTATTTAGCAGACATGGATCAAAAGCACCTATTTATTTGTAATATGATTAAGAATGGGCGATATAATAATGCAAAATTTTGATATGAATAAATACCTCCAAACTTATCTTTTGCTCGTTCCGAGCAAAGCCATTTTTATTCTCGAAAAATCCCAACCTCACTTTCGTAGGGAATCACGATTGCACTGAGCTCGTGCAACAAGCCGTTAAACCTCTAGGTGTCCCTAGTAGGAGGAGTGTTGTCTTCTGAGGGTTTTCAGCAGATACTACCCACAAAATCCGATCAATTTGGCATGTTGACTTTCATTCTTCAATTCGGTGTTCTAGCAAGAAATTCTATTATCTTCAACTTAGAAATCATCAACCCATATTTTTCACGCTTCCTTTTCATTTAAGTTAAGATCGTATATGTTCTGCAAATTTATTAAGCTTTCAGCAACTTTTGAATTTTCCTTCTAAGGTTCCATCTTAACATAGGAATTTTTATCATCTCTACTGAAGGTATAAGCCCTATCTTTCATTCCTATCTCTCATCCAAACCCCAATCATATACCCCTACGTGTATGTATGTATCACCCCTGCACTTGGAAATTCAATTCAAGCTATCATACCCTTGTCCATCGTCCAAAGTACTTTTAGTTGGTGAATTTTAGATGAAATTGCCCACACATCCTTCATGCGACCGTTAATACTTCTTGAGGTACTAACGACCGATTACAAATTGTGTTCGCGCATTTAGGCATAATTACTCGTCTTGTAATACCTAAGGCTTTAGTAGTGACTCCCAAACCAGTTGGTCTAAGGCACTAGGTGATAAAGCACCCATGCTATATTTTTTTATTTTATGCAGCCTTAAGTAATTACAAAACCAGTGTTAATTTTTTTTATTTACACTTGTACTTTTTATTTTCTTTTCCTTCATACAAGGATTTTAGACAAGAGCATTTCAAGGTATCACCTACTATTCCAAGTTTCAAGGTGCGTGTATTTGCTAGTTGTAGGGTATATATTTTCAGAATTTAGACTTAAGGTTCAGATTTATTTTTCAGACTTACACTTCAAATAAAAATTCAATACTCTTCCCTTATTTTGACTTAGCCCAAGAACTGAACTCAAAATTTTGCCTATTTCTAAATAAACTATAAGGACATATATTTTCTATAATTAAACTTTAAGAAAGGTTATTTTTAGGGTTTTTAATATACTAAGTTTAGGATATAGTTTTTCCTAGCTAGTCAACCGTCTTGTCGAACTTACGTCAAATATAGCCAAAATTGAATTTTTAAATTTTTATAATTTTTCAATTTTTTATTTGATTTTATTTTTATATATATTTTTTATATTTTTAAATTTTAAATTTTTATATTTTTTAAAAAAGATGCAATGCGGAATTAAATATGCATGGAAAAAAGAAACAAATATGTACAAAAAATTAAAATATGCAATGCAATGATAACTATTTACAAACCACCTCCACCCCCAAACTTATCAAAAGTAGTGTCCTCACTGCTCATGCCCTCGCCGTCCCCTCGAACATGAACGGGAACGTTCCTCTCTTGCCAGCAGGGTGGTCATGCCATGCTATATTTCTGTCACTCGCTGATCCAGGTTGGTCACCATCCCTATCAATCTGTCTATCTCCCTAGTGGCTCTCCTAAGTAAACGTGCATGTGCTGCAGGGATAAGCTCTTCTTCGCTCGCGGTCGAGCTGGAGCTGGGTGTCTTGGCGGGTAAGTCCTCGGCCGGCTCAATGCGCGACCATACATCATTTAAGCGTGTATAGGATGTGGATACGCTCTCGAGAAGAGGTCTAATAGGGATACCTCCATGCATATAAAACTCAAATTCCTCCACATGGAGGAAATGGCGACACGGTTGTGTCACCAACATAGGGCATGGGTAATTGGCATCCCTTTTGCCCGCACCAATCGAATAAAGTAATACCATGCACATATCATAACTGGGGTTCCTAGTCATCAAGGTGTGCACGATATGAAGGGATGGTGTGAAAAATGTAGTATTGTGCGAACTACCAAAAATGTTATTTTGTGCCTAACGGCACACAGTCAACACGTTCGCAAAAAGGGTTCTAGCCTGGATGCCCTTACGTGGCTTCCTCGAACAGTCATTACCTATCAAGGGTAGGTAGTCCTCAAATCTAAGGGGTTGATCGTGCATAGGTAATCTAGGTATTAAGGCGACTTCATGGATGAAGACCCTATCGATTATTATTTCTCTACCCTCCCAAATTAGCCTAATGTATCCGTGTTGTGAGAGGCAACCATCCTCCATGCACTCATAAAATCGGGCGACGAGATCCGGAAGCGCGAAGGCATTCGGATGGTTAAACAGTAAAAAATTCCATCCGCGCTTTCGGATCTCTTCACCGAAGTAACTTCCAAAGACCGTGTGTGCAAAGATTTAGGAAAAGTCTCTCTCAAATTGCAAAGTGGGTGCCATCACAGAGAATACAGATATTTCTAAAAATTTTAACAGAGAGGATCGAAGAAAGCAAACCTCCTCTGAAGATTTCAGAAGGAGAAGACACCAATGCGCGGCAGAAGAGGGCTTTTGCGGCGGAAGCGCGGCAGCGTGATGGGATCTTCTTGCTCTGGTTGCTGCGACGGTTAGGGTTTTGAGAGAGGAAAATTTCAGGGTTATGAAAGTTCAGAGGAGGGGCCGGGTTCTTTTTATAGGGGTTTGTTTTGGTTATTTGCAAAAAGAACCTCTTAAAAAGAGGAATTTATTTGTAAAATATTTTTTTATTAAAACTGAAAATTTTCAAAAATAATCCCAAATTTTTTTATTTTTATTTTTATTTTGTTTTTATATAATTACAAGTGATATATACCCCCAAACTTATTTGAAACAGTGTTTCCACTGTTTAAGCGGTGAAGTTCAGGATTAGGGGGGAAAAGAGAACGGTATCAATTTATACAAGGCCTTACACATGACAAAAGTGAGCACCAACCATTCAAATATTCTATCTCTGTAGTGTGTTGGTTGAAAGAATGCGAAAAGGAAAGTAATGGAGAATACGCGAGACCGTATTGGAAGAAAGGTGAAATACGGTCTCGGTATATTAGGAGAAGAATGGCGGAAGAGAGAAATAAGTGTAGTACGAACTTGAGGGTGTAAATTGAGTGAATAAATTAGCATAAATTGTGATGACCGATGTGTAAAAAGCGATTGTGCTAATCTATCAACCCGTCGAGAAATAGGGTCAAATCCTTCAAGATTCGTGAGAAAACATGGGTACGTCGAACTTGGTAAACCAGACATTAAAAATGAAAGTGATACGGTTTCTTGCGCGGTCGGAACGATGGAAATGATGAAGGGGAGTGATTTAGGAAGGGTAACAGTTAAAGGTTCAGGAGGGTGTACACAGTCAGTGGAAGGGACAGGATGAATTGGAGAATCCGACTCATCAAACAAAAATGGTTCATGCTCAATACCATCCTCATAATTTCCCTCAAAAATTATCTCATCCATGCAATTATCATCAAAATCCAGACCCATATGAAGTTCGGGAAAACCAGTTAATGACTCGGGATGATGAGTTGGAGAGAGAAACTCATCCAAATCTGTGGCTTCAGCATCCAAAATATTCCCAGCGTCAATATCCTCGATCAAGTGAAAATTAAATTTTTCAGACACCTCATCAAAAGCATGGATATCAATCAATTCAGGTTCTAGAGTGGAGGTGTAGAGGTCAAAAGGATTGGTGATGGTTTCGCTCGAAAGGGACCCTTCACAATCAGGTAATTCAAACACTACAAAGTCGTACAACTCATTAAACGTTTTATTTTCAACTGGTGAATCATTTGGAACACTTGATAGAGATTCAAAACCGGAATTGTTGGAAACTAGCTCCTGGGTCACTAGGTTGTATAAGGGCGGCCATGAACGCATTCAAATCCATCATCTGTTGGCTTGACGCTACCATAAAATCTTTCAACGACCGTTCCAGACTAGACATCCAGACTAGACATGGGTTGTGACGGGGTTTTAGTAAAACATTTAAAGTTGTTTGGATACTGGAAACTCCCAAATGGCTGTTCAGAAGCAATGTCTAGGGAAGGTGCAAAAGTCGGGTAGGACTGGTAGGAATTGAATGGTTGGACAGAAGTAGGATCAACATTTGGATAAGAAGGTGAATGGAAATGTTGATCCAAAGAATTCGAAGTGGTGAAAGGAGTGAAAGATCGGTTACGATATTGTTCAATATGTTCAGCAATAGACATGGGTTTCGGAGTTACAACAGGACTCGAAAAAGGGGTATCAACGTAAGAAGGCGGTGAATGTTGAAATGGTTGATATAAGCTGGATTACGGAGTCCAACTGGTTGTCCTAGACGCGTCTATTCGATCTTTCAAAGAAATTTTGGGTATGGAGGGCTCGTTCGAAATTCGACCAAAACAAGAAGTGTAGGAAGTAATTTCTGGTTGAGGGTACCAAAGTTCGGCAAGAGTTTTGCGAGGTGGGATACCCATGATGTGATGAGAGAAAGAAGAAGAAAAAGAATGTGATTTCATTTTATTTTATTTTATTTTTATATTTTTTTTGTTTTTAAAAAAAATGTTTGTTTTTGGAGTTTTGAAATTTTTGAAAGCGTTTTTTTTAGAAAGAGTTTTTGCAAAATTTATACGGAACTACGGCACAATTTCAAATAACCACAGTTTAAACATGCACGATCAAGCCTAGAGCTAGGGTCTCCTAAGTCAACTAGACTGCTCCTAACTGGTCCAAAGCGACAAGTTGTGAGATATCTTTCAAATCGCCTCTTCACCGCCAATTGTGGCCAGGTAAGCATAAGTGAAGAAAGGAGGGTTCCGCTCACGAATCACCGTGAGACGGGCCTTTTAAAGTTACCTTTCTCACTTGTCTAGCCTAGACACCACAAAGTCAGATTTAGATAAACGAATGAATGCCCACAATCTTCCTTTGTCCTAATGAGCGCGACAGTCCTTAATTGGCTGATTCTAGATATTTTTTAATTAGCTCAAGAGTGATGCATATGCTTTTAGTGATTTTTAGGGTCTTAGGAAGGGTAATGAAATCCCCACCCAATCTTAATATGTGTTATAGCTCCTTAAAAGTCCGTATTAATTATGCAAAGCAGTTAACACATCAAAAAATCTAAAACACTTGCAAAATATTTTTATTTTTTTTATTTGGCAGCACAAAGAATCCTGCATAAAAACAATTTATTGGAGAGGGAGAAGAAGTTGCTGTGCAAAGAATACCTGCAGAAAATTTTTTTTAGTGGAGTTCTGGGGGTAGGAGGAAAAAAATATACTCACAGAGAGTTTTCAAACAGCTGACGTCATCTGTTTGACCGCGGTTCGCGGTCAAACCCTTGCTTATGCCGCGGTTCCGCGGTTCAATAGCTAGTTTGGATCTTCATAAATTTTCTCTGTGCTGATTTGGTTCTCCTCTGTCTGTTCAGATCCTCTGTTTCTGTATTTGTTCACTGGGCTTGCTCCAGATCTGAATCAGTGTTTGCTCCAAGCCTGCACACTTGCACAAAAACCTTTCAAAATAACAAGATGATTTTTATTTTTTTGTTTTTAAAATTTTTCAATTTTTAAAATTTTCTTTTTTTTTCTTTTTTTTATTATTAACCCGAAATTACACAAAGAAAGAGACTACCGTCTCCCCGGCAACGGCGCCATTTGATTGAGATGAGATTTTGCGTGTTCTAAAATTTTAATTACCGCAATCAAGACGGTGTCGCTTGGTAGCTAGCCGGTTGAGTACGGGTCGGTCCACAGGGAAAATGTGTTATTTTCTGTAAGTTCTCATGAGTTAAGTCTAATTTTTGGTAGGTTTTGTTTTAAAATCTAAGAATGAGATTCAATTGATTTAAAGTTTTGCTAGGGTTAGGATTATGTTAGTTTGAAATATGCAATTTTCTAACTGCTAACAATGCCCTAGTTAAGAATATAGGTGTTAGGGTAATAGTCAACAACGGGGATTGGCACGACTAGGAAGAAACGTAGTTTCTTCCTTTTGGTCCTTGTCCGTCCGTTCTTAACTCTTAGCCCTAACCTTCAGTTAATTCAATCACAACCGGTCTAACTATGGAATCACCGCTATCATGTAGGATAGGGTGCCGTAGTGAGCGGTGTGTGGTTGAATTAAAAAGAGTCCGTATTTTAAAAATTAAATGGGCAAAGAAAGGAGCGAGAGAGATTCCCTTCTCTCAAACCTTCCCTATCCTAACTCTAACAAGTGAGGAATTAGTCACTCGTTAGGTAAGTGACGATAGAATTCATTTTATAATTTATTTTTAAAAGGCTATCTAAGTTGCAGATAATAAAAGACAGATAAAAAAATAATGCAGAAATTAAATTCAGATAAAAGAAAATGCAAGATAGAAATAAAAAGCTTACTTTATTGATGACCTCTTCAACGATTACAAGGTAATTAAAATTTTAAATCTATGAATTAAAAAGAGACATGCCTAATTAGGCTTCTGGCTTTCCTATTTATAGATAGGAGAAACCCTAGGTTTTGCATCTGATCCATACATGAAATTTTAAGACTACCCTAAGAAAGCTGGGTCAAAGCACCGACACGTGCACCGACACGTGCACTGCACGGCCGCGGAACCGCGGCAGAAAGCCATGTTTGGCTGCGGATCCACGGCCGTATTGTGGGCTCTTGGACTCAGTTCTTCAGGGATGCTTCATGTTGCTTTTTCCTTCTGTTTTCTTCACTTGGTTCCTCAGAATTTTTTCTACTTTCTTCCAGATTTCCAACGGTGCAGAATTATGTGGACTTTTACCGTGAGCTTCCTTTTGAAGTCTTGAACTTGTGCTACCTTTGTGCCTTGTGCATTTGAACCGTCTACTGATTTTCATTTGTTCCTTGAACTGGTAGGCGACATCATACGGATTCATCTATTGTTGGTCGTATGCTCACATTTATAACGTTTTTTCATGAATTTCACTGTAATGATCTGAGAACCTGTAACCTGCAACTATTTAGCAGACATGGATCAAAAACACCTATTTATTTGTAATATGATTAAGAATGGGTGATATAATAATTCAAAATTCTGATATGAACATATATCGATGCCCCATCTCGATACACCTACCACTAGGGACATTTCAGGATATGCTTATAAACTACAGACGTCCCACTAGTATGATCTACATCATAATCACAGTAGTCAAGCGAATATCCTCAGGGCTTTATCAACATGTGTAAATATATAAAAGCATGATCAAGTCAACATGTCAGGTAAAGAAGAACTAGATAGCATACTATCATGTCGAGCAAGAATGTCATCTGTATATATATATATATATATATATATATATATACATACATACATGTATAAATACATCTACTATCTCATAATGGCCTCTAGGGCATACATATATCCAACAACCTGCGGCCGAAGGGACGTCTCCAATGGTCATTCAACACGTGGGGCTTTGACGGCTGGCAGACGCGACGCTTTATTTTGGAGGGAAATGATCAGGGCCGTCGGATGCTTCCCCTCGAGTTGTATAAATAGGAGGGGAACCCCCTAGGGTTAACGCTTCCGCTATTATTTCCTTTCGTTGCGAGAGATTGCTCGGCGTTTCTCCTTTTTTTCAGATCAGATCTCCTGCGCCTTTCCTCGGCGAAACCTTCCCTTTGAATCAGGTTAGATGTCTTTCTCCGAGGAGTCTGTAGAAGTTGTTAGGGTCGAGTCGGGCGATGAGGTTCCAGTTGTTGGAGCCGAGTCTAGGGTGTCTTCTCCCTCCTCTTCGGCTGCCCCATCTGCGTTGGGTCCCCCATAGAGTTAGGGTTACCCGCGCCGCTCGTTGCTAGGCGACCGTCCGGGCTTCTAAAGTGCACATCAGGAACGCTCGCGATGCGCCCTCCATCTTGAGAAACGTGGACGAGCTTACCGTGATTCGGGCTCGCTTCCATATTCCCCCTTAGCTATTCGCTTCGTTTAGCTAGGGAGGATGAAAGGACGAATCAGGTGCAGGGCAAGGAGATTGCCCTGTACTTGGACGCATTCTGGGCTGGAATGCGTCTGCCCTTTCCACCCGAAATATGTGGGGTACTTCGTTTCTTCCTATTTGCCCTGGGCCAGCTAGTGCCGAACTTGTGGAGAATTCTCTTAGGGTTCCTGGTCCGGTTGAAACTTGACGGCATCCCTTTCAGCCTGACCCATCTT
This sequence comes from Agapanthus africanus, assembly GCA_030015575.1. NCBI lineage: Eukaryota > Viridiplantae > Streptophyta > Magnoliopsida > Asparagales > Amaryllidaceae > Agapanthus > Agapanthus africanus. The sequence goes on from CM057339.1 coordinate 865,830,409, forward strand.
ACTTACTTCCTCTGTTACAAAATCACCTTGGCACTTGCAAGGATGAGCCGAGCTGGGTGTATATTTCTTTAAAAAAACGTAAGGAAGGGGCGGCCGGGTCAGGAGTAGCAGTCGTTCCTTCTTCCATTCACGAATGAAAGGAGAAGTTTGTATTCGTCGGGCCACCTGAGGGTGAGGATTGGCCTGTGCCTATACAATAGCACATGGCCGACTGTCCGCAGGCGAAGCAGTCGTCCTCTCCCAAGGCGAGGACGGTGTCCATGTGGGACCCGATCCAGTGGGCCGACGTCTTGCTTTTCGAGCAGGTCCTTAGCTGGGCCGGGCTCGGCCCCACGCATTTCGTGGGTAAGTTAGGAGCTTGGACGATCTGTTTAGACTTGGATAATTTCCTTTTGCCCTTCTTGCATCACTAACTTTTCTGTGTATTCTCCTTGTGCAGGACAAATGGACCGATCCAGGATCCTAGCTGCCATAGCCGCTATGTCCCAGAAGAAGGCCGGGGGTGTGACCATGTGCCGAGCCGGCCCAAGCTCAGCCCTGAGACTGTCACCATCGGCGAGGCCTTCCGCATCGCCCCGAGCCCCCGATAACCTCCGCGGAGGTAACCAGAAGCACGCGCAAGACCCAGAACCTCGGGCGACAGAGGAGGAGGGGGGAACTGAGGTTCCCCTCAAGAGGAAAAGGACGGTCTGTATAACAACCCTAATTTTTCTATACACTTTTCTATACAATTTTTTTCCAAAATCGATAAAGGAGTATTTTAATTTGAGCACAATATATAAGTTATTATTTTGTTTTTAATAACTCCATTTTTAGTGTACATAAAATTGTTTTAAAATTAAAGTATACTTGGGGTATTTAATGTTGCTGTTACCACTTTAAGTATTTATTTTCCCACAATAATTACAAGAAGGAGCTTGTAGCTCATTGGTAACACCTTGCACTGCTGAACCAAGCCACCAGAGTTCAAATCCCCTGCCCCACATTAGTTTTAGATTGTTTTTGTTTTAAATCCTTTGGAAGCCCAACAGTCCACAGACCATAACTCCTAAACTTTGAACTTTACCTAAAAATCTAAAAATACCAGTAGCCACATCTGACGACCCCCCACCCACCGACCACCGGACTTGGCTGGGATCGGTCGGACCGCCGAGTCCCCTGAATGAAAATTTCGCCTCTTCGCCTTCTTAACCCCCTGCACACTTTAAATGTTTGGATCGGTTCCCGAGAATTCAATATACCCTAATTACTATGATTTTTAATGTTTTTCCCACATTTTTACAATTTTTTTTAATTAAAAAACTCTTCACCTACCCTACCCTAGTCTAACCTATAAATACACCCCCCACCCTCTACCCTCTCATCCCAAAACCCTAAGCTCACTCTCTCAAAATCTTCTCAAGAGTTGTGTACTTTGAAAACAAGTTCGCGGCGAAGCTCCGACAAAATTCCGGTCGAAATTCCGATGACATTTTTAGGAACAACCGGCGACGAAGCAACGCCTTGGCAACCTCTCTAGTCCCCCATCACTCCTTTGCTTAATCGAAACCCGTAACTCCCATTCTATCACTCTTTCTATTTCTTTAAAATACGAAATTATAAAACCCGACGGAATCGGAACAAATCCGATTTCCGATTCGGTTTTCTATAAAATTTCACTTCTCACCAATACATTCATGCTTAAACATCTTTATGTTGACTATTAAACATTTAACAATCAATTTGAATAAGTTTCATCACATGAAATGATAGCCTTTCCAATTTATCGTATTTTTCATTTAAATACCACAATGTTTCGATTTCACATTTAACCCCTTAACTTTGCTATACATTTAAAGTAAAGCACGAGGTAATGACCTACCTCTACACACACGCAAATACAACCCTAAACGATATCATCAAAACTTAGAATACGATAAAACAATACTTTCATTTAAATACCATATTCTTAATAAAATCATTTCTAAAAGTTTTAGGTTTGATACACTTTTAAATAAATACCTCTTATTAGGAAAACACGATAAGTTGTGGACATCGATCGTTTATCTAAACCTGACTTTGTGGTGTCTAGGCTAGGCAAGTGAGCATAGGTAACTTTAAAAGGCCCGTCTCACGATTCGTGAGCGGATCTCTCCTTTCCTCATTTGTACTTACCTGGCCACAATTGGCGGTGAAGAGGCGATTTGAGGCTTCTAACGACTTGTCGTTTAGACCATTTAGAAATAAGCTAGTTGGCTTAGAAAACCCTAGAATCTAAAATACGGAAAATTACACTTTGCAAATAAATACCTTTTACTTTATAAAACCGTTTTCTAAAGGATTAGTATTTTTACAATCTTTGCAAAGCGCCGCTACAACCCGTTTTTGGGGAACCCGTTCGGGATTGTGCGGTTTATCGTGCACCCTCAGGCTAGTAGTACGAGATTCAGACCTCCGCAAGGAGCATACGGACTCGAAAGGTTTAAAATACGACACCTTAAGAAAATGAGATTTTTGGAATATAAAATATTTATTAAAATTATTTTTGTATAAACATATGTATATTTATCATTTAAATATCTATTTTATTATAATATAAATTTTCCACCTTTTCCTAAAAATCACAAGAATAAATTTTACACTAAAATACCATGAACTTCAAATAATTCAATATTACCGATAAATACCCTTATTTATAAAGCTAGGATATTTTCATTAGAAATGTCACAACATAAAATCCACCCTCATTACAACTCTAAAGACGAACAATAAATACTTGAGGCGTATTTTGAAAAGTATATAAAAGTATTTTTACATAAAACCCCCTCAAGTTATATAAATTATCCTAAGGACCCTAGCAATTATAAGACCTCGATTCACATTTCTGATTGTCTGACTCGGGTTTGAGTCTGATTAATCTGACTTGAATATGATTCAAGTCAATCTATAATCTACAAGATTCCAATTCAATGTGAACACATGAATCCATGAATACAATTATCAATTTATACAACTTGACTGAACCGAACCATGGATATATATTCCTTTTACATGATTCTCAGTTATTCCATTTACATGACTCTACGGTTACAACTGTTTCCTGATATCATGGTTTCGGTCGGTCAGTCAGTCAATCAATCATACAACCAATACAATTTACAAGATAATAATACAAACAAGACATCGCGGGGTTTAAGGGGTAGATTGGTACGGGAGGTGTTAAAGGTGGCACAAGGTGGTCAGATTAAGATACCTAATCTATATTCCGTTGCTGTTGTACCGTGGCATAAACGGTTCCTTGTACTACACGTGCCTCTAGTCTCTGGCATATAGAGACTCCCCTCGTATACACTGGCATCTTTCTGTACCAAGCTACAAACAACAGCGTTAACATAACATTACAATAATAATATACAACTTTAAAAGATATCTCCTTATTCTGTCTATTCTATTTCCTCTTACCTTTGGGACTTACTGAGCGACCTGTTCGCTGACGACATTCTATTTCTTTCTTCTTTGAATGTCGTCAGGTGTTTTGGACCCGGCAGAGATCGAGCCATCTCAAGAAGACTTGGAGCAGTTTGTCGAAGACCCTGCAATTTAGTTTCATTGTACAGTTTTCCTCTCTGTACTTTTCTTTTCCTGCTATGCCACTGTTTAGGCATCTTTTTATTTCAGTTGTATTTCCTTTCATGTATTGTACAAAGAATGTTAATAAATAAAAGTTGCTGTTCTTTTTATTTTGTTGTCTCTGGTGTATTTATTTTATATTGCTTAGATACGCTTAGCGTATGTACTTCTGAGTATATACGTAGCGGACCTCGTCGCGTCCTCTTCGCTGTACACCAGGAAGCGGGGCATGACAGGTTTTGTTGGTGGCCCATGCAGGTCAGAGCTGTATGAATCCCTATCATGCAGTTCTGTTCTGCGTGAACAACCTAAGCAATATAACACAAGAACCAGCAACTAAAACATTCTTTACAATTCATGTTCCTTGAATCTTACAATTTCATATTTCTTGAATCTTATCATTTCATATACTTGAATCTGTCCTAAACCAAATTTTTCTTCAAGGTTATGGATTCCACGAACAACACCAGCACCAATGTCAACAACACACCTCCACCACTACCACTCACACCTGCCGTTCCTGCTCCACTCAACGAGCAAACGGTTCTGCTTGAGGAAATCCGAAGCCTCCTGGTTGGACTGCAGCAGCAGACTGCTATATTATTGAACCGACCAGAAGCAGAAGCAACCGTCAGGAAACGCTCTGCCACCCAGATGGAAAGAGGAACCTACACTACACAACCTGCAAAACTCAAGAGACAGAAGAAAACAATTAACCAGTCAAGTTCAGGATTTTGCTACTACTGCCATAGGAATGGACACTTGTGGAAGGACTGTATGCGCGCAAAAGGCCAGTACCTAGTTTGTGGCGCATCCGATCATAGAATTGGAGACTGTCCCTATAGACGCAACTCAGCCCACACACCCACTATCTACCCGCAGCAGCCAGCTATTCAGACTCCTGCACCTAGTCTTGCACTCCCAGCACCACCTCCACATGGACCATCCCTATCTAGTCAGGCATCGATGTATCGGCTTACACAGAAAAATGTGTCGAGACGTCAAGCCTCCACCTTAACAGCCTTAGAATCTGAGACTAGGAACCAAGGTAACCTAGGCAACTCCCACACTTTGACCAAAACATTTTGCAATATTTCTTTTTTCTAAATATTTTCATACACTACCAATAGTTCTGTCACAAAACTTTCATTGAAACTGTTACACCTTCCTTTACAAATTTCGAGGACGAAATTTTTATAAGGAGGGTAGAATGTAACAACCCTAATTTTTCTATACACTTTCTATACAATTTTTTTTCAAAATCGATAAAGGAGTATTTTAACCTGAGCACAATATATAAGTAATTATTTTGTTTTTAATAACTCCATTTTTAATGTACATAAAATTGTTTTAAAATTAAAGTATACCTGGGGTATTTAATATTGCTGTTACCACTTTAAGTATTTATTTTTCCACAATAATTACAAGAAGGAGCTTGTAGCTCATTGGTAACACCTTGCACTGCTGAACCAAGCCACCAGAGTTCAAATCCCCTGCCCCACATTATTTTTAGATTGTTTTTGTTTTAAATCCTTTGGAAGCCCAACAGACCATAGACCATAACTCCAAACTTTGAACTTCACCTAAAAATCTAAAAATACCAGGAGCCACGTCTTACGACCCCCCCACCCACCGACCATCGGACTCGGCCGGCGGACCGGCCGACTCGGGCTGGCACCGCTGGCCGGACTCGGCCGGACCGCCGAGTCCCCTGAATGAAAATTTCGCCTCTTCGCCTTCCTAACCCCCCTGGACACTTTAAATGTTTGGATCGGTTCCCGAGAATTCAATATACCCTAATTACCATGATTTTTAATGTTTTTCCCACATTTTTACAATTTTTTTAATTAAAAAACTCTTCACCTACCCTACCCTAGTCTACCCTATAAATACACCCCCTACCCTCTACCCTCTCATCCCAAAACCCTAAGCTCACTCTCTCAAAATCTTCTCAAGAGTTGTGTACTTTGAAAACAAGTTCGCGGCAAAGTTCCGACGAAATTCCGGCGGAAATTCTGATGACGTTTTTAGGAACAACCGGCGACGAAGCAACGTCTCGGCAACCTCTCTAGTCCCCCTTCACTCCTTTGCTTAATCGAAACCCGTAAGTCCCATTCTATCCCTCTTTCTATTTCTCTAAAATACGAAATTACAAAACCCGACGGAATCGGAACAAATCCGATTTCCGATTCGGTTTTCTATAAAATTTCACTTCTCACCAATACATTCATGCCTAAACATCTTTATGTTGACTATTAAACATTTAACAATCATTTTGAATAAGTTTCATCACATGAAATGATAGCCTTTCCAATTTATCGTATTTTTCATTTAAATACCATAATGTTTCGATTTCATATTTAACCCCTTAACTTTGCTATACATTTAAAGTAGAGCACGAGGTAATGACCTACCTCCATACACACGCAAATACAACCCTAAACGATATCATCAAAAATTAGAATACGATAAAACAATACTTTCATTTAAATACCATATTCTTAATAAAATCATTTCTAAAAGTTTTAGCTTTGACACACTTTTAAATAAATACCTCTTATTAGGAAAACACGATAAGTTGTGGATATCGATCGTTTATCTAAACCTGACTTTGTGGTGTCTAGGCTAGGCAAGTGAGCAAAGGTAACTTTAAAAGGCCCGTCTCACGATTCGTGAGCGGATCCCTCCTTTCCTCATTTATACTTACCTGGCCACAATTGGCGGTGAAGAGGCGATTTGAGGCTTCTAACGACTTGTCGTTTAGACCATTTAGAAATAGGCTAGTTGGCTTAGAAAACTCTAGAATCTAAAATACGGAAAATTACACTTTGCAAATAAATACCTTTTACTTTATAAAACCGTTTTCTAAAGGATTAGTATTTTACAATTTTTGCAAAGCGCCGCTACAGCCCATTTTTGGGGAACCCGTTCGGGATTGTGCGGTTTATCGCGCACCCTCGGGCTAGTAGTGCGAGATTCAGACCTCCGTAAGGAGCATACAGACTCGAAAGGTTTAAAATACGACATCTTAAGAAAATGAGATTTTTGGAATATAAAATATTTATTAAAATTATTTTTGTATAAACATATGTATATTTATCATTTAAATATCTATTTTATTATAATATAAATTTTCCACCTTTTCCTAAAAATCACAAGAATAAATTTTACACTAAAATACCACGAACTTCAAATAAATCAATATTACCGATAAATACCCTTATTTATAAAACTAGGATATTTTCACTAGAAATGTCACAACATAAAATCCACTCTCATTATAACTCTAAAGACGAACAATAAATACTTGAGACGTATTTTGAAAAGTATATAAAAGTATTTTTACATAAAACTCCCTCAAGTTTTATAAATTACCCTAAGGACCCTAGCAATTATAAGACCTCGATTCACATTTCTGATTGTCTGACTCGGGTTTGAGTCTGATTAATCTGACTTGAATATGATTCAAGTCAATCTATAATCTACAAGATTCCAATTCAATGTGAACACATGAATCCATGAATACAATTATCAATTTATACAACTTGACTGAACCGAACCATGGATATATATTCCTTTTACATGATTCTCAGTTATTCCATTTACATGACTCTACGGTTACAACTGTTTCCTGATATCATGGTTTCGGTCGGTCAGTCAGTCAATCAATCATACAACCAATACAATTTACAAGATAACAATACAAACAAGATATCGCGGGGTTTAAGGGGTAGATTGGTACAGAAGGTGTTGAAGGTGGCACGATGTGGTCAGATTAAGACACCTAACCAATATTCCATTGCTGTTTACCGTGGCATAAACGGCTCCTTGTATTACACGTGCCTCTAGTCTCTGGCATATAGAGACTCCTCTCATATACACTGGCATCCTTCTGTACCAAGCTACAAATAACAGCGTTAACATAACATTACAACAATAATATACAACTTTGAAAGATATCTCCTTATTCTGTCTATTCTATTTCTTCTTACCTTTGGGACTTACCGAGCGACCTGTTCACTGAAGACATTCTATTTCTTTCTTCTTTGAATGCCGTCAGGTGTTTTGGACCCGGCAGAGATCGAGCCATCTCAAGAAGACTTGGAGCATTTGCCGAAGATCCTGCACTTTAGTTTCATTGTACAGTTTTCCTCTCTGTACTTTTCTTTTTCTGCTATGCCACTGTTTAGGCATCTTTTTATTTCAGTTGTATTTCCTTTCATGTATTGTACAAAGAATGTTAATAAATAAAAGTTGCTGTTCTTTTTATTTTCTTGTCTCTGGTGTATTTATTTTATATTTCTTAGATACGCTTAGCGTATATACTTCTGAGTATATACGTAGCGGACCTCGTCGCGTCCCCTTCGCCGTACACTGGGAAGCGGAGCGTGACAGTCTACCACGCGCCGTCAACTGAGATCCCTGAGGGGATTCCCATGCAGGAGGGGAATGTATGCTTCGTGGTCCCCTCGGGGCTTTCCGTCTCCGACATCTTGCTCGCGGACATGGAGCAGTCGGCCGGAGGCTAGATTCCCTGGGGGACCTTAATGGCCCAAGTGGCTGCTATTGCTCATGAGACAGTTCAGGTTGGTATCCGTTTAAGTATTGTCTTAAGTGCCCTTTCTTAGTCCGAACACCTCTAAATCCATCTGCTGCTTTCCTTAGGTCCTCCAACATTGTGCCTTTATCGTCAACATAGAATCCTAGGAGATTTTCCCGGCCATGAGGAAGGCTGGGGAATCGTCTTCGGGGGCGGAGGATCTGTGCCTTCAGCTGCGACAGGAGAAGGAGAAGACAGCTGCCCTCGAAACCCGGTTGGCGCCGGGGAGCTCATGATCTCCAAGAGCCAGGAGTCCCACAGACTTCTGAGCGAGTCCCACTGAGCCGTTGAGGCCAAGTTGGAGGAGTTGGTCAAGCGCTACGACCTAATGAAGAAGGCGAGGGACGCCAGAAAGAGAGAGACCGGGGCTGCGCTTGAAGCGGTGAAGATCGCCGAGCTCCGAGCTCGCAAGTCGGTAGACATGTACAAGGTGTCAGACCAGTTTTACGCCGACATCGGCGAAGGCTCTATAATCATTTGGCACGAAGCTCTTGACGATGTCAAGGCGTTAATATCGGAGTTTGCCGACGGTGAGCTCCGCGCTCGGGTCCCGCTTTCGGTGGACACGCCGCAAGCGACTGACGCCGAGGGAGGGGTGGTTACGGAAGTAGAAGCTCCGGCCCCTAAGGGTGGTGCCGAGCAAGGCAAGATTCGGGTAGAGCCTGCAGCCTTTTGTTTTTCTCAAATTTTGTAAGCCTCCAGGCACTTTTTGTAAAGCTGAGGAGCCCAGAATATCTTGTAAAGACCTTCGGAACATGAATATAACTGGGTTTATTTTCCTCTGCATTACAATGCATTCTTGCGTGAGTACTTGAGCATGTCGGTCTTTTCCTCGATTCAAGTGTTAGGCCGTATGTCGATGACTGGCTTTTCAGATGACGATCGTGCGTCGAGTGTAAGTCACGATCGCACATCGAGTGTAAGTTAATTAATCTCCAAGTGCAGGAAGGTCGGTGCCTTCCTAGACCTTCGTCTTAAGATGGTAGGTATTTATCACTCGGAGGTTAGCCGAGCGGGATCTGTGCGGTTTTCCCCTCGGTGGGGTTTCGGCTCTTAGCGTCGGTTGGTAGGAAGTTACCCGCTAAGGATCGACCGAGCAGGGAAGCTACTCGGTGGCCTCTTGATGATGGCTTCGATCCTTAGCGTAGGTTGGTAGGAAGTTACCTGGTAAGGATTGACCGAGCAGGGAAGCTACTCGGTGGCCTCTTGATGAGAGCTTCGATCCTTAGCGTAGGTGGGTAGGAAGTTACCTGCTAAGGATTGACCGAGCAGGGAGGCTGCTCGTTGGCCTCTTGATGAGGGTTTCGATCTTTAGCATAGGTGGGTAGGAAGTTACCCACTAAGGATTGACCGAGCAGGGAGGTTGCTCGGTGGCATCTTGACGAGGGCTTTGATCCTTAGCGTCGGTGGGTAGGGAACTACCCGCCAGGGATTGACCGAGCAGGGAAGCTGCTCGGTGGCCTCTTGGTGAGGGCTTCGGTCCTTAGCGTAGGTGGGTAGGAAGTTACCCGCCAAGGATTGACCGAGCAGGGAAGCTGCTCGGTGGCCTCTTGACGAGGGCTTCGATTCTTAGCGTAGGTGGGTAGAAAGTTACCCGCTAAGGATTGAACGAGCAGGAAAGCTGCTCGGTGGCCTCTTGACGAGTGCTTCGATCCTTAGCATAGGTGTGTAAGAAGTTACCCGCTAAGGATTGACTGAGCAGGGAAGCTGCTCGGTGGCCTCTTGACGAGGGCTTTAGGTCCTTGGCGTCGGTGGGTAGGGAACTACCCGCCAGGGATTGACCGAGCAGGGAAGCTGCTCGGTGACCTCTTGGTGAGGGCTTTCTAGACTTCTCTTCGTCTTCATGGGGCGTCGTTCGATCTTCCATGACCCATAAAATCTGGAAGAGTGACCGGCGCAGACAACACGTGGCAGAAACGCACAGGCAAGGCGCAACACTCCATGGTTCGCGTCGTTCCAACTTCCTTTGACCGCTTAAGGGCTCATCAGGATTGGCATGGTCGCCACGTGGCAGCTCTATATTGGGAAATTTGAAAATATCCCGTGATTCGCGTTGCCGCACGCGTAAATTTCAGCCTTTAGGGATTCTGTTAGGCTATAAATAGCGAAGGCATGTTAGTTTCTTTTAGCCTTGCGTTTCTGAAAATGGCCGGACGTCCATGTGTGCTCATCAGGGAGACCATTTCTCGCAACGATGTGTATATCTACAATCTTGAAAGATCCGAACAGACATACGAGGCAGTGATAGACCGCGTGGAGGGCCACTTCGGACGCCTTCTTCCCCGGCGATCACCACTCCTCCAAGTGCTTATTCATGCGATCTGGAGGAGGTCCCCGGGTCTGCACAATGCCTTGTCTCCGCATTTGAGGGATGAGGCGGTCGAGAAGTTGCACTCGCTTTATCATCTCAGCCTGATCTCGAAGAGCAGGCGAGATTGATCGGCGGGCCTTCTTCTGGAGTGTTTCCAGAAGAGGCCGACCGTTGATTTTTGTCCGACGGGTGGTGCTTCCGAGGTGGCCGAGGAAGGTAGGGCTCGGCCGGCGGAGATTTCATCAGAGTATCATCAACAATGCTTCCTCAATCCCCGGCCCCCTTTGTTGTAATTTTTGTAAGGCTGAGGAGTCTCTAATACCTTTTTATGAATAAATTTCTTCTTTTCTGATGTGTTTTGTCTCTTTTTTTTCCTTAGCACTTTTTACATATTTTCTTAAAACGAATATGGGGATCTTAGAACTGAGGAAGAAGAAAATATATCGAAAAAATTTCTTCTAATTCAGGAGACTTAAGAAAAATTACATAACTTTGAAAAGAAGAAAATACGTTCATTTGTATAGTTTGAGTTTTTCAGCGTTGTAGGGCCGAAGAAACTTGCGTCCCTCGGCGTCTTATAAGCGATAGGCTCCACTGGGCAATATTTCAGAGATGAGGAAAGGGCCGTCCCACTTCGGGGAGAACTTGTGCAGTTTTCCCTGATCTGCGAATTCGTTCGGCCTTAAGACCGATCTCCCGTCTTGAAGGCGCAATGCTTAACTCGTGCGTTGTAGTAGCGAGCAGTTTGTTGGTGGTAAGCGGCCGCTTTGATCTGTGCTCGGTCCCGCTTCTCTAGCAAGATATCCAAATTGGTCCGGAGCATTGAGGTATTGGCTTCATCATCGAAGTGTTCGACTCTGTAACTGGGCAGTCCGATCTCCGCTGGGACCATTACCTCGGTACCGTAGCAGAGGATGAAAGGGGTCTCTCCCGTAGGCGTTTTCTTCGATGTGCGTAAGTCCCATAGTACCTGCAGTAGTTCTTCGACCCAGCTGTCTTGCCTTCCTTCTAAACGAGCTCGAAGACCTCGGATGATGTCTCGGTTAGCAACCCCAGCATGTCCATTCCATTGAGGATGCACGACCGCGGCAAACTTCATTAGTATATGGTATTCGTTGCAGAACTCTTTGACTTTGTCGTTTTCGAAATTCGTCCCGTGGTCGGTAATGATACACCTTGGGATCCCGAATCGAGAGATTACGTTATTCTGCAGGAACTTTATGGTAGTGGCGGTGTCCAGTTTTCTGATGGGGACGGCCTCAATCCACTTAGTGAAATAGTCCATCGTGATGAGAATGTACTTGTGTCCGCTCGTACCAGTGGAGAGTTGGCCCACCATATCCATCCCCTACTGGGCAAACGACCAAGGGGAGGTGAGGGCCGTTAGCTCGGTAGTCGGAAGACAGGGTATGCTGCCGTGGAGTTGGCAGCTCTTGCAACTTCTGACGAGCTTCTTAGCGTCTTGGTGTACCGTCGGCCAATAATATCCTTATAGAAGCATCTTCTGGACTAATGCACGGGCCCTTGATGAGCTCCACCGACCCCTTCATGTATCTCACGTAGGACGTAGTTAACTTCGTGAGGGTCGACACACCAGAGCAGAGGCTGTGTGTATGACTTCTTATAAAGGTTTCCATTGCTCCAGATGAAATGGCGGGCTTTGGCTCGAAGGAGGCATGCTTCTCCTCAGTCTTCCAGAAGCGTACCATCCTTCAGGAACTCCATGAGAGGCTTCCTCCAATCCTGGCCTTCTTCTTGAGCAGTGTATACTTGAAGCGTCAACTCTTTGTCTTCCACGCTGGGCCGTGGCAAGACTTCGAAGAGGATATTCTTCTTATTATTGGCAGTATAGGAAGTGGCAAGTTTTCTTAAGACGTCGGCTTGGGCGTTTAGGTGCCGGGGAATCTGTTCCACTTGGACTTCGTCAAAATTTTTCCGCAGTCTTTTTACCTCGGCCAAGTACTTCACCATGAGCGGTTCCCGGGCCTCAAAGCGCCCGGTCACTTGGCCGACGACTAGAGCAGAGTCGCTGCGAATCCGAATCGTCTTCAGCCCCACCCCAGAAGTGATTCGCAACCGGTTAGCAAGGCCTCGTATTCCGCGGCGTTGTTTGACGCTCTGAACCCGAGCTTCGAAGAGTACTCCATCTCTGCCTCGTTTGGGCCTTGAATGATAAGGCCAGCCCCACTCCCTTTCTCAGTAGAGGACCCATCGACGTAGAGAACCCAATCAAGGATGGAATCGGGTACTTCCTCGACCGAGGATCGGGGTCCGCCGTCCCGTATTGCCGCTTCTTCTTTAGTGGGAATAGTACATTCAACCACGAAGTCAGCTAGGATCTGAGCTTTGATGGCTTGCCGGAGGAGGTATTTGATGTCGAATTGGGATAATTCCCACCTCCATTTTTCTAGACGACCTGATGACTCGGGGAGGCGAGAATTGTCCCTGTAGGACACTCGGTGAGGACGAAGATGGTGTGCGTCTGGAAGTAGTGCCGGAGTTTTCTTGAGGTGACAACAAGAGCCTAGACTATCTTTTCTATGGCCGGGTACCTTGTTTCCGCGTCTTTGAAGACATGGCTCACGTAGTAGACCGGCTTCTGTACTCTTTCGACTTCTCGGACGAGCACCGAGCCAGCAGCATGACCGGAGACCGCAAGGTACAATAATAGCTCGTCTCCTTCGATTGGTCGGGTGAGTAGTGGGGGAGTTGCCAGGTGCGCTTTGAGCTGCTCGAAAGCTTTTTGACATTCTTCTGACCATTCGAACTTTGGGATCTTTCTCAGGGCTTTGAAGAATGGGAAGCACTTTTCTCCTGATCTCGACATGAAGTGACTCAGATTGGCCACTCTCCCCGTGAGTCGCATGATCTCAACGTTGCTCTTTGGTGTGGCCATGTTGAGAATGGTGCTGATCTTTTCCGGGTTGGCTTCGATTCCTCGGTGGGTAACCATGAACCCGATGAATTTCCCGCTAGTGATTCCGAACGCGCACTTGCTAGATTCAGCTTCATTTTGTACTTACGGAGGATGTCGAATGTCTCGCCTAGATCTTTGGTGTGCTCGTCCGATGAGGTTGATTTCACGAGCATGTCGTCGACGTAAAGGTCCATGTTCTTCCCAATCTACGGTTTGAACATTTTGTTGACTAGACGCTGATATGTAGCCCTAGCATTTTTTAGGCCGAAAGGCATCACTTTGTAGCAGTATACCCCCCGGTCCATGGTGAACGCGGTAAGTTCTTCATCTGCCGGGTTCATACGGACCTGGTTGTAGCCGGAGAAAGCGTCCATGAAGCTGAGCAATTTGTGGCCTGTCGAGCTGTCCACCAGCTGGTCTATCTGAGGGAGGGGATAGTTGTCTTTCGGGCAGGCCTTGTTCAAGTCTATGAAGTCGATGCACATGCGCCACTTCCCGCTCTCCTTTTTAACCACGACTACATTCGCTAGCCAATCCGAGTAGTCAACATTTCGAATGAAGTTGGCTACGAGCAATCTATCGACCTTGTCCTCGATCGCCTTTTGCTCGATCGGCGCGAGACTATGCTTCTTTTGTCTGACGGGTCGGGCCTTTGGGTCGACCCCGAGCTTATGCGAGATTATTTTAGGATCAATCCTGGGCATGTCAGCAGGCGAACACGTCCGAGTTCTCTCGGAGAAAGCGGATCAAGTCTTCACGCCGGGTTCCTGTTAAAAGGGATCCGATCTGGACGTTCGTCCCTCATTCCCCTCGACGAGGGGGACTTCTGTTAGCGCCTCCACCTGGGATCCTCGGATTTATTTCTGTTCATCGCGAGTGTCCAAGGACCCTTGGAAATAATTTACATCTTCGAGGTCGTCGCTTTGTTCTCCGGTGGTGGATGTCGCGGTGAAACAAATCTTGGCGATTCGTTGATTCCCGTAGGCCCGGTCCATCCCCCTTGATCTAGTGGAAATTTTATCGTGAGGTGGTAGATCTTGATCTGAGCCCGGAGAGCGTTTAATGTCGGGCGTCCTAGGAGGATGTTGTAGGATGAGGGAATCCTAGCGACGATGAATTCCACCGGTACGGTCCTCGTATGGTCCGCTTCCCTAATGTTGAGGAGGAGGGTGGCCACTCCCTCGGCCGGGATGGAGTGGTTGGTAAACCCCGATAGGACGTGGGAGGTTGGCCATAGGTCGGACGGCCCTAGCCCCATACGCTGGAAATAGTTATAGAGGAGGATATCTGCCGAGCTTCCGGAATCGACCAGTATCCTCTGAACCTCATAACAGTGGACCCATGCCGTAATCACGAGAGAGCCGTTGTGAGGCACAGATATACCGTGGAGGTCTTCATCAGTGAAGATGATGGGCTCGGCAGTTCTGCATTTCTTCTGGGGCGGGTCGTCTTTTCTCTGGATGGGTAGAAGGCGGTGAGTCTCGCCGGCTCCACGGGCAGACCCCGAGGAAACGACCATGATTTGGCCGATCGTTAATTCGCCGGGAGGGAGCTGGTTCTCGTGCTCCATGTCTACCTGTTGCTTATCCCGCAGGTACTTCGCCGAGTGGCCAGAGCGGATCAACTCCTCGATGTAGTCGCAGAGTTGTTTGCAGTTTTCGGTCGGTTGGCCCTGCGACCTATGAAAGACACATTACGGGCCCGGATACATTTAGCCACTCTATGGGTGACCGGCGGGAGCTTGAAGAATCGCTTGCCCTTCACTTCCTCTAAAAGCTCGGTCTGGGAGATGTTGAAAGGAGTATACTCCTGGAACTTTGGGGAGTATGGTTTTGGCTGGTCGACTTTCTTCTTCTCTTTTCTAGCCCTCTTCTTTTGGTCGGCTTGTTCGTCCTGGGGCATGTTGGTGTTCACCTCAGATTTGAGTTGGATCTCTCGCTCGGCCCAAGAATTTACCTCGGCTATGGTCTTAGGTTGTGCTAATGCAAAAGAGCGGAGCCACTCTTTGTGCCTAAGACACGACCTTAGGGCGGTGATAACAGTTTCGTCCCGGTGCTCGGAAATCTCGAGAAGAGCGTTGTAGAAGTGAGTGACGTATCCCTTGAAGGATTCCTTGTCTCCGCCCTTTATATTGAAAAAGTAAACAACGGTCCGCTTCTGTCGCCTGTTTCCGACGAAGTGACCGAGGAACTGGACGGCCAGCTCATCGAAGGTAGAGATGGAGCATAGCGTGAGTCCTCGGAACCAGTCCCGTCCATCCCGGATGAGGGTGGTGGGAAAATCTCGGCATTAAGCAGCATCGGAGTTATCCTGGAAGCTCATGCCCACCGTAAATGCATCCAGATGGTCCTTTGGGTCGGATTTCCCGTCGAAGAGGGCCACCTTAGGAGGCTTAATCCTGGACGAGATGTGTACGGCGAGTAACTCCTCGGTAAAGGGTTTCATAAGTGAGTCGCCGGCGTACCTGGCTCTTTCACCGGACGGATGACCCTCCCGATCTATACCCTCGATTTTCTTTTCGAGGGCGTCGAGGCGGTCATGATACCTTAAGGATTCGGCGCAGTCAGAGCAATGGCCCTTCCCGCTTGTGGTTTGTGCCAGCCTGCAACTCCGATTTCGTTCTATCAAATTCCTTAGGTTCTTTGGCGAGGTCCTTCTTGAGTCTTTGCGGCGAGTGCCATTCATGCGATCCCGTCAAGGGAGAGGGTGTCGGTTATGCCAGGAAGCAGGCGAGCTGATCGATACCTCCTCGGGAGGGACGAGAACGCGACGAACCTCAGGGCGATGGGCTTTTTCGCGAGACTGCGGCGTGGAGCCGTGTGGCTCCAGCGGGCCATTGAATCGGTCGCCGCAGGGGAGCCACGGTAACTGGAATGAGCACGGCGTTGTTCGGTGGTGCCAGTGTGGGCTATGTCATCCGCCCTCTGCGGAGGTCGTGATCCCTGAGAGGGGGAACGACGACCTGAAGGGATGACCCCGCTGTTTGGACACGGACAAGGGCGTCCACTATGGACGCGGGCCTGTCAATCTTCGCCGAGAGGGCGTGGATGGCGTTCGGAGGGGGGTAGATCTGTCCGTGCCTCCGTTGTGGGGAAGGCGGTGGCTTGTTCTGGGATCGTCACGGTTTTCGATCGCCATGAAGTTGAGAGCGGAAGATCAACTTTCGATGGGTGGAAAAAATTCCGGGTTCCCACAGACGGCGCCAACTGATGGAGGCCTGGATCTCCTTCAGATGTTGTCCTCCGTCGATCTGTCGCGAGCGTCGATGATAAGTTGAGATTGGTGTTGAAGGTTGTCTCCTTGGACGTATGGTTCTCAATGGGTTGATTTGAAAATGAAGCCGAGCTACCTGCAAAGAAGTCCCGGGGTGGTTGTACCACCGTGGACCCTCCGATAATCAAGTTAGCCGAAAGATTTGAGCAGAGTAGCGTCTGTTGGATTGAAATTGCCTTACCTGAGTCGTCTGAGAGAGGGGTTTCTATTGTGGTCGCTTGGAGCGAGATGGCGCGAGATTTTCACCGTCGGTTACGCTCCTGACGTTACACCTGCGTAAATGATGAGATCCTCCTATTAATGACGAGATATGCTCGTTAATGGGGGATACGACAGCGTGGAACGCGGGATGTTGGGTGGCGGATATCTCGCTTCTGACGAGATACACGGAGCCGTAGCGGAGGTACTTGGGCTTTGCGTTCTTGGTTGCTCGGTAGAACCGGGGAGGCTTAGCTTGGTGGGAGGCTCGGAGGCGAGTGGGAGGTCGAGGAAGCTCGGTTCTGTGATAGCTCGGAGGCGAGCTAGGAGAGCTGAGAGGTCATCGAAGGTCGGGTCAATTCTCGGGGCGAAGGCCCGGGGAATGCCTTCAATGTATCGTGTTTGCTCATGTCCCGTGATCCCTGAGACACGTCATCTACCACGTTTCATGATCTGGGAAATTCCCACTGATGAGTATCATCAGTTTTCTATAGCCTCGATCGTCTAAGGTTTCGAACTAGGAAGATGATGAGAAGAGAAATTAGGTGCAAGGATCAGGTAGGGATGATAATGAGGAGGAGATGATAGAAATAGAAATAGTTTAGGAAGAGTTTTTTTCCAGGAACTTCATTTTTTAGTTTATGGAAAAAAGATTTTCTTTTTCTTCTTTAACTCAAAAAAAGCTTTTGGGCATAAGACATGTTAGGTATTTTTTCTTCAAAAGTGTTCTTCTAGCTTCAATAGAGCTTTTGGGAGCTCAAAACGCCCAACCAAACGAGCCTTAAATATTATGGTTTTTTTTATTATTTTAGCCACCAACTTTTTTGATATTTTCAAAAAAAAACATATCAAATACTTGATATTTTTAGAAACAACAATAATTTTTTCACGGTTATCTAAAATAAAGGATTGTTCTGTTAAGCTGCAGTTATTGTCCTGAGTTATGAGAGTGAGTCAATATAATTGTGGAGTTGGGTTAAGGGAATTATGACAACATTTACCCGTCAGACTCATTCTCTTTCATTTCTCTCAAATTCTTCTTAAATCACGAACCCTAAAATCCCAAAACTGGTCCATGAAATCCACAATCTTCGACCATCCAACATAGAAATCTTAGAATTTTTCCTCGAATCGATCCCCGAAGTCATGAATCAGGTCGATTTCAATCCCCAAACCCTTCTATTTTCATCAACAGTATTCCTAATTTTACAATTACAATCTCAAGGATCTTAAATTAGGGCACGTCTAAATATCAAGTATTTATGATTTACAGATCATGTGAGGATTGGGAGTTAATGGGTTAAGATGGCGAATCGTTGGAAAAGAAGGAAGAGAGAGAGAAAGAGAGCAGAGAGGGAAGAGAGAGGGAGGACGAGAGGTGAGATGGAAGAGAGAGCATAGAGAATTTCAGGTTGTGTGTAAGAGAGAAGAAGAAGACCGACCTTAAAAATATTTAAACAACAAAAAATAATTGTTATAGGGGCCCTTTTGTCAATTTCATGTCCCTAACTGCTATAATTGACAACATGTTAACGTTGGATGGATGGAAAGTTAACAGAACTTAATCATGGTATCCTTTTTAGATAAGTTTGACGAAGTTGGTGGTGTTTTTACAAATACTAAGTATTTGGTGCGTGTTTTGAAAATATCAAAAAAATTCGGTGGCC
The DNA here is from genome assembly GCA_030015575.1 of Agapanthus africanus. NCBI lineage: Eukaryota > Viridiplantae > Streptophyta > Magnoliopsida > Asparagales > Amaryllidaceae > Agapanthus > Agapanthus africanus. Next base: position 865,848,984 of record CM057339.1, read on the forward strand.
AAAATATAAAAAACCCTAAATATTAACCAAATCCTTGCAAACAATGTACAATAAGAATTATTAAAAAGATTATAAAAAAGTTGCTTAACAAGTCACATGTTAAGGTGGTGACATGCAAGAGTTTATAAAGCCTTTGGCCTGAGCTAAAACACAATTAGTCTTTCCATTTAAATAAAAAAGATGGAGACCTAATAACCAATATCATGATATAATAAAGCATAGGCCTAGGTTGAGTTCTTGTTAGGTAGAAATTAAAAACAATCTTATACACTAAAGTTTCAGTGGGTGTTGACTAAAAATTTAAAAGTAATCACTAGTTAGATGCTTGGTTAAAGAGGGTGCCATGTACTAAATATTGTTGAAGAAATTAAGAAAGTCTTTTTCAAAGTTGTTGATTAATTTCTCTTCTTTCTTTTCAGTCTCACACATTGAACCTGGTACTTGGCCAAAACTATGAATGCATGTCACACAAATTTTAAGTTTACACTTTTAGCTTATTGATATTTGAAGGAAACTAGCTAGAAATCACACATGGTCATGTTCAAATTAAAAATAAAAGAGCAGGTTCGCACAAGGTCTCATATAGGAAATTCCAGTTCACACATTGCAAAATTCAAATGACAATACTTTTTTCTACTCATTATAAACACTTGTTACATGTGTCAAATGTTCCTTCCACCGCACTAAAACTCCGAACTTAATACGATGGTTGAGAGAATATATCTTGCATTCTAACATCTAGGCCTAATTGGCTAAGGAGGTAGACATATAGAAGGTGCAATCCGCTAGTTGCGCCATATAGTTTTTATCCAACAAAAGGTGACAAATACTTTTTTATAAGGACAAGTTCGAAGGTTTATCTTTGTATTGGTTACTTGTTCAACTTATGTATTATTCCCGACCGAAAAAATCACCGACAGATTCCTGTCGGTGCAGGTACACTGACACAATGGTGCCATCCGTCGCCGAAATGGTCCTCATTGGCCACCAACCGTCGTCACTGTTGATATGGTAGCAATGCATCACATCAAATTAAAACAAGGAAAACACATTCTTAGTTTTGGTTGTATAGAGAATCCATATGATGTTTTGTTAGGTGAGTGCTAGTGTGTCTTCATGCATGGAATTGTAAGCTATGAGTTAATCTAGGCCAAGTAATTAAAGAATCTCCTTTGATAACCAATCTTCTAGGAAACTACCTCTAAGTTCAATAGAAATTGGAAATAGATAGATTAGACGACTAGTGCTAGAAATGGTCTCTAAGTTGCCTTCTATATCTTTTTTCCACAGAGGTTGCTATTCTTAATTGGTTGTCAATCACAAAAATATTTATTTCCAAGTTCAAGAACTACCTTTCAATACAAAACAAAATCTATATATGTTTAAGCCAAATTGAGTTGTTTTCAATTAATCACTTATCCATGTTTTTGAAGAGCATTTTAATTTTATGTATTCTTGGTGCTAGCTATTTCTTGTTGCTCTATTACATTTGTGGGGAAAAAAAAATTCACTTTGTGGATGCATAAATTTTCAATTTATCTCCTTCAACATCCAAATGAAAGTTCCTTAAGAATTTCTGAGAAATGAGAATTTATATGTGAATGGGAAGAAAAGTAATCCTGTTGGAAAAAAATTGCATGAGGCAGGGAGAAAGAATGTATCAACACTATCCATGCATCCTCATTGCTAGGTGGCAAAATCCTACCAAGTCCCCATTTGAGAATGTTGGACTAACATAAAATTCCTAATGACTTTTTAGTGATGATTTATAATTTTTTTCATCATAAGTAAGAGATTATGTTGTGATAATTTTCCGCCTGTTGTTAATTAAAAGGTAGGTCCCTTCTTATATAAGAAACAAGTAGGACGAGGACCCAAAAAATGTGGTTGAATTTTACCTGTTATTCAAAATGTTTCTTCAATTTTGTGAGTAACATGTAATTAAGTAGCTAAATTGTCATTAAGAGTCATATATATAAATGGTCAAAAAGCATGTGGAAAGTTAAATTGCATTTGAAAGGTCATGGTGATGTACCCATTTCTCACTTTCAATAGTACGCAACAAGAGAATGAGGTGAATATTATCCAAGGCTTAGAATCACTCTAGAATAAATTGAACTCTTGTTGATTCATTTGCTTCATTAGACCAATGACTATGAACGATTGCAAGTTAAACTGGGTCCCGCTTATGGTCCACCCTTGATTTGGTCCAAACACAAGGGGTCACACCTGCCCCCTTTAGCTTCTATAAATTTACGTGGCCGCGGTCTCTATATATACATGCACATTGTTAGAATTTAATAAGTTAGATCGTTTGATTCGTTTCCAAAAGCGAACTATCTAAACTTGATTTTCATTTTTCCAGTTGAAGATGATGGCTGCAAGGTAACACATGATTGAATTATGAAAAAATGTACATACATGATTGAATTATGAAAAAGGGTTGGCATTTTTCATAAACCTATCGAGTATAGAATAGTTTTTCTTTTCTTTCCCCCCTTTTTCCTAGTATGTATTTTGATCTCATTTATCATTTCTTGATCCTTAATTGTAGTTCAATCCAATGGAAAGGAGTGCAAAACACCATAGTTTGTCGAACAAATGTCTCGCGCAATCCACACATGGAGAAGCTAAGAAATGGCTATCTATTCCCTGAGGTACCATTAATATATGTGGCATATTATGATAATTTGTTTATATATGTATTATTTTGATGGCAATGTTATTAGATTGGCAAGAGGCAAATAGAGCATTCGGAGAAGAACCCCGATGCAAAGGTTATAAGCTTGGGAATTGGGGATACAACGCAGCCTATGCCAAGCATTATTACGTCTGCTATGGCTAAGGTAATTATTATATATGTGCCGCTTAATCCATCGAAATATTTTGTTTGATATTATTTTTTGTATTCAGAAACATACTTAGAACAATATTCATTCCGTCCAAGAAATTGCTGCTGTGATCAACTGGTAGCGATCAACCTCTTCGATCGTTAACTGCATCAATATAGAAAAGGAGGATGGGTGTTGCCAAAGAGCATATTTATTAAATGATTTTATTAATAGAAAATGATAGAAAATTATTATTTTCCCCGTCTCGATATTTCTTTTTCTTTTTAAAAAAGCTTTAGTGGCAGCGTACCGACATGAATATATGAAGAAACCAATCACAAAACATAGTAGTTCTTTTTCTTTTAGAAAAAAGCTGGCTTAATCTCTCATGTACGTAGTATAACAAATTTCAATTAGGCTTATAAGATATGATCATATTGAATGGTAAGACGACAATAACTAAAATTTTATAAATCCCCCCCCCCCCCCCCCTTATGCCTATGTGTACCACAAAATTAGGCTCAGCGAATATATTTTGACACCCAAAAATAAAAGTTAAAGAAGTGTTAAATTTCTTTTTTGTTATCACAAAGCTATTTATTTAGATATATGTCATAGTTTCTTGACCCTTGGCCCACCTTTTTCTCTCAAAATTACTCTCCTCACTCACATCTTGGAGTTGATAAAACAGAAGGATCATTATCTACAAAATATTGACCAAGATGCTCTAAGTCCCTAAGTCAATCAATGAAAAATATATGTTATACGAACTGTTAATTATTGGCCAAGCATATTCCCATGCAACTGCCTATATATGGTATGTGTCCAATTGGCATATGTCATCACAACAAATAGTTAAACCAGATAACATTATATTTCTCTTTCAATATTTATTAATGTTTTATATTTTCTGCGTCCAAGTGCATGAATCAAAAATAATTTAATTTAATTTCAAGGAAGGGAATTGGTCAACCATATATAATAGGCTATTTTATTTGTTTTGTAATTATATATGGACATGCTATATGATCTCACAATTTGAAAAAAAGTTTTTTCTCTCCATGGATGTATATGGTTTATAAAATGTTCTCTACATGAAATGATTTATTATGTTATACCCCATCTAGAAATAGTTGAAAACCACTAAAGTTGTAAATATATTTAAGTCCATTGAGCTTACTTTGTTAATATTTTGACCTATGTTCAATTTCTTAATGACCTATATGGATTATTATCTTTGCAGTATTCACTTGCATTATCGACTACCGAAGGCTATCGTGGCTACGGAGCTGAGCAAGGCAACAAGGTAGCGAACTGTTCAAATTTTTAACCAAAATCTTGATACACTTGAGTTTGAATTGTCCATTAATATTAAAATTTGAAGTCTAGTAATTAAAAGAACCTAATAAATAAATAACAGGAGTTGCGCAAGGCGGTGGCTGAGACAATTTATAAAGACATGGGAATCAAAGATGCCGAAGTTTTCATTTCAGATGGTGCTCAATGTGATATCTCGCGCATTCAGGTTCGTTTACAATGATCAAAATCATGCTTTTTTAATCTAGATTTTGATAATGATGCCTGTTTTCCTTTTTTGCAGTTGATGTTCGGTTCAAACATGACGATAGCCGTGCAAGACCCGACTTTTCCTGTAACTCAATTTTATACACACACACAACAACAACAACAACAACTACTAAAATCTTTTTAATAAGTGATTTTTTAAAAATATATTTATCAAAAGCAGATGATTAAAATGACTATAATTATTGGTACTTTTGGATGCAGGCATATGTAGATTCAAGTGTAATTACAGGTCAGACGGGAGATTACATCGATAACACTTGGGGCAAGTACAAGAGAATCGAATACATGAAATGTTCTCCCGAGAATTTATTTTTTCCGGACGATTTGTCGAAAACCGCGGCAACCGATGTGATATTTTTCTGCTCGCCGAACAATCCAACGGGCCATGCTGCATCAAGAGAGCAGTTGGAGCAACTAGTAGAATTTGCCAAGAGAAATGGATCCATTATTGTGTATGACTCCTCATATGCAAGCTTCATTTCTGATGAGAGCCCTAAATCTATCTTTGAGATCCCAGGATCCAAAGAGGTATAACTTCTTGATTCTTGAACTGAAGTTGACATAATACCGAAATAATCTTCTGCCCGGGTGCATTTGCCTGGTATATATATCGAATAAATTCTTGATATTACTTGTGCTCTGCATATTTACAACCAATAAGTTCCGGTATTTCCTTCATAGGTAGCAATTGAAATCTCGTCATTCTCCAAATCCGCCGGGTTCACTGGAGTCCGTCTAGGATGGACAGTAGTACCTGAAGAGCTCATATATTCAAACGGTTATTCCGTCCTAAAAGACTTTGATCGGATAATGTGCACATGTTTCAATGGTGCATCTAGTATCGCTCAAGTTGGCGGGCTAGCCTGCTTATCTGAAGAAGGTCGTAAGGTCAGATAATTTCTTGCTGGTTTTCCTTCTTATTTCACTTTAGATAGGATTTTTGATACATTTCAAGCATTTTACAGGCTATGCGTCAAGTGATCAATGTATACAAGCAGAATGCAAGAGTGTTGACGGACACCTTCTCTTCGATCGGTTTGAAGGCATACGGAGGGACGAATTCGCCGTATCTGTGGGTACATTTTCCTGGAAGGAAATCATGGGACGTGTTTAATGAGATTCTTGAAGGAGCGAACGTTATTACGATTCCTGGATGTGGATTTGGTCCTGGCGGTGAAGGATTTATCCGAGTCAGTGCATTCCAACGCGAAGAACAAATTCTAGAATCTTCTAGAAGACTGAAGAAACTATTCAAATAAAATTTAATTTTCGACTGGAATAATGATTTTAGAAATTTGATATGAATAATTGTAAACAAAATTACATTCATTATGATTCATGAAATTTCTCTCAACAAAATAAAATTTGCATTATCATATGGCATGATATGCTCAAATAATATGTTTCTTTTAAATGTTATAATTCAACCAGGAGTAGAATCATATCTCGAAATTAAATTTTCTCTATCTCGTCCGTGTTGGAATCCGCAACATGATCGATAAGAGGTCCGTTTCTGCCTAGCTCTTCTTTTGTCCACAGTCTATTTTGAAGTCTCCTCATGCTGGGAGTCCATCTTTTGCGTCTTGGTGCCCTCGGCACCCTCTAGTCTGCTCGTACTCGCGAACCAGCCTAGCTCAGCTCGGCAAGTTTATCATTCATAATCTTGTCTATGATGATAGGGATGCAAAGTGAGTATGGATTCAGATAGTTATTTACATGCTTCCAATAGTTTGGCAGGTATAATATTTAATTTGTTCTTACATGCGATGCAGTTATTTTGTAAAATATATGTATAGTAATATTGAGTTTGCAATGTGAAAAGAAATTTTCTGGATTTCAACAAATCATAAATGATGGGAGAAGTCAGCAGGCAGGCAAACCTTAATTCAAATGATTGATGATTAGTGAGTCCTGGATGAATGACAGACCAAATAAACTTTTTGACACCCAAAACAACCAACTAGACTTGCTAAAAAGTTGGGAAAATTACTCACATCCCTTGAAATGAACAGATCGACTCAAACATGTCTGCTTTTCTGTCGTCTGATCGATCGCTAAGTGCACATTGCAATGGCCGTCAACAAGGAGTCAAGTATTGTAATTTAAAGATGCACCACCAGCTAGTCCATGATGCACATAAATCACCATCTCACTATTATGATTAGAACCCAAAGGCTCCACGCCTCTTTTACATGTCATTTTTATCAAAAATTTTAGAAAATAAGAAAATTTCTCTATTGATGGATGTCGGTTTCTCCATCAGATGTTGTCATTCGTCGATCTCGGGACCAGCCGTATCGAACGGTTGAGTTTTAGTGTGGGGATTGAGTGTGTGGTTCTCAATGAGTTGTTAGTTGTCGTTGACGCCGAGCCATTTGCAAGGGAAGTCCCGAAGTGGGAAACCACCGTAGGACCCTCCGACGATCAAGCAAGTACCGAGGAGTAATTGGGCAGAGCAGCGGCGTATTGGAAATGAGCAGCGGCGTATTGGGAGTACTTGAATTGTCTGGATGAGGGGTTTATACAGCGGTCGCTTGAAGCGAGCCGATGCGAGATTCTCGTCGTCCGTTACGCCCCTGCGTCACGTTCGCGTTGATGACGGGTTACACCCATAAATGGCGAGGTACGCTAGCATGGGAGGCGAGACGTGGAGCGGCGGAGATCTCGCTGTGGCGAGATACACGGAGCCGTTACGAGGATGCTCGAGTTCCATGCTCCCGGCCAAACAGGGACGCTGAGGAGTCCCGGCTATAGCATAGCTCGGAGACGAGCCATTGGCCGGTGGTCAGCCGAAGGGAGAGGGTACTCCGGGGAGGTCTTCTTAAAGGGTCTGGTGCAGTCTCGGAGGCATGGCGCTGAGGAACGTCCCCAATGCATCATATTTATCCCAGCTCCGTTGCCCTTAAGAATCTAGTGGCGGATGACACATCACCTTCCACGTGTCGTGATCTGGGGAATTCCTACTCACGGGTATCATCATTAGACCCTACTCTCGTTCCGACAAATTTGTTGGCCGGGCCGAGAGTGGATATCATCCTGATCTTCAATAATTCAGCTCGGCGCTAAGAATTCTTCGTAATGGGTTGTCTGAGAATGACGCGACGTTTGGCGGCCGCGCCTCTTCGATTCCTGGATCCACGTGGTGGTTCACGAAGCGTCTTGATTCCCACGCGTATCTTTGGTGACGTCAGTAGATCGGCAAAATGATTGCGCTTTAAAGAGGACGCCGCTTCGCTCTCTCGGTCTGTTGGATTTCGTGCCACGTGTCTGTCGTAGGATGGTGGGATGCGAGGGGTCGTCAGTTGACTCCGAGTGAGGGGAGGTGTCCAATGGTCGATTGCCACATAGATTCCTCATGACTGTTGGGTGCAACGCTTCATTTCGGCGAGAATGGATTTGGGTTGTTGGATGGTTTTTTGCCGAATGTATAAATAGGAGAGTCCATCCCTTGGCAGACATTTTGCCCTAGTCGTTTCCTGCCATCTGAAAATTGCCTGGCGCATCTTTACTTAGGTCTGACCTTCAGCAAAAAACCCTTCTTCAGCCAATCCTTCCTTGAAGATGTTTTCTTCCGAAATATCCATTGATGTAGTTAGGGTTGAGTCGAGCGATGAGGCTTCAACTTCTGAAGCCGAGTCTAGTGAGTCTTCTTCCTTCTCGGCTTCCGATAGCCGAGAAAGTTCTTCCTCTTTCTCTTCATCTTCTGCGTCGGGCTTGCTCCCGAGGGGGCGACGCCCTTGTACTACGTCATCGGGCGGCGAAGAGGACCCCAAGGTGTGCATACAAAATACTCGCGATGCGCCCTCGATGTTGACTCGCTTGGATGACCTTTTCTGTCACGCCCCGCTTCCCAGAGTACGCTAAGGTAGGCATGTGACATAGCCAACCATGCTACCTGTGGATATGAAATATCCTTTCACAGTAACATTACGGCTGTAGAGATATCAAGAACAATAATAAACTATCTAACACATGTCCATAAGCCAAATAAACGAGTCAAGAATAAAAATAATTCGGAAGCAAAAGATCCAATACAAGAATAACTTGAATGTATGTCCCATAATGCGGGCTCACATTAGGAATGAAAATACTGAAAATAAAAGAACTAACTACTAACGAGTCCTCACTGCTCAGCCTGCTGACTGAAGTACTCCTGATCGGACTGCAGCAAAGGTAAGAGATCTGGGCCATACAAAACTCAGACGTCAGCGCGTCATAACATCAAGCAATAATATATAAATATGGTAGCAAGACATGCAAGTATGATCATAAAAGGTAAAGCAGGTGTAACAGCAATATAAATCAGGGTAGTGAAAGGTAGTGTGCAGTGAGTAATCTAAACTGGTCTATTGGGTTAACTACTCTCAAGTCTTTGAAATCAATTTGATGAATCATCGATGTAACTCAATAGTATTCCGTGCGTGCCCGGGATCACGGTGAAAATTCTCGGGTTGAAACCGAGACATGCCGCTAGGCACTAAAAGGAAAATGGTAACGATGAATGATGTCCACAGCATCATCCCAAGGCTGGCCTAGCCTCTAAAAGATAGTGGGTAACGATGGATGATGTCAGCACCATCATCCCAAGGCTGGCCCAGCCTCTAAAACTGACCAGTAAAGGTAGCGAACTGTCGAGTTACGAGTCAGGTTTCATCATTGATTTCCCCATACCCCCAAGTTATATGTGTTCAAGTCAGATATTAAATAATCTAGAGCTAATTCCAACACAGGATCAGGCAGGTACAGGTTTGTCTGGATAGACAACAGGAACTGTCCGTAAGAACAACAGGTCAGGTTTGTTGGAATTCGACACAGGATCAGGTAACAGGTAAAGCTATGGTACAACAGGTCAAGCCAGGTAGTATATAGGTATCATGTCATGTCGAGAGGTGCACGGTACCATGTCGTGTCAAGTAGTAGGTGTAACAAGTCATGTCAGGATGCACAAGATGTCATGTAGGTGCTCATAATCAAACTAACATAAGCATGGGTATACAAAACAAGCATGGGTACTAATAGAACAATAAACTGGAACATTGTAATGTGAAATGCAATCAGGTACAGATTAAGGTATATAAATGCACAGTTATGATTAGGGTTAAAGTTTAAGTTCCAATACTAATTAAACTACACTTTATCAAATGTGGATTGTGAATATTTCAATGTTATACATTCAAGTGATCTATTTATGCAAGAATATGTATATTAGACGAGATGGATGCAAACAGATGTTTGAAACATTATAAACTATCTAAAAGGGTACTATGGGCTATGTAAATAATTATTATGTGATTTAAACACGGATATGAGTACTACGTATAGTAAGACAGAATGCAACATGATAGGGTTCAAGTTGTAAATCTAAAATTATATAACTGGACATCGAAATGTAAAATGGAAACTAATAGCCTTAGGTTTAATTTACAGGTTTAATCATGAAATTAAATATGTATAAACTAATATAATAGCATGTAGCAAGTTTTACTTGCCTCGATAGATCACGAAGCGGGTATACGAAACGTCACGCGTCGGCGGGAAAAGTCGCGACGCGTGCACGGTACACGGAATGAGTCCAAACAACGCACAAAGGGATCACACGGGTCAGAGATGCTTGTTGGGTCATCGTGATCGTCGCCGGCACGGTCGGATTCCGGCGAACCAAGAAACAGTGAATAATGAGAAGTAAAAATATATAAAGAAGAAAAGAAAGGAAGGAGAAAGGAATGGAAGAAGGGAGGATGAGAGGAAGCTTATTGTGAATGTGTTCTGTAGTCGCAGAGAGGAGTGTGAACGGCGGTGAACGGAGCTCCGGCGGTGAGGGTTTGGTGTTTGGGTTAGGTTTAGGGTTTGGGGTCGGTTTTGATGGCGGGGTTTGGTGTGCAGGGTGAGGTGAGGGTGCAGAGGAAAGGGAGAGGAGAGGAAGGAGATGGCGATGGCGATGAGGGATGGTCGGCGGCGATGGAACGGCGATGGTGATGGGTTCTGTGATGGCGCGGAGGGTGTGCAGACATGGTTTAGAAGGAAAAGAAGAGGAGTGAGATGGAGAAGGAAGAAGGAGAAGGAGGAAGGTGGCTTGAGGCGACGAGGAGACGGGGTTGACGGCGGTTGGTTGGAGTTTGAGGAGCTAGGGTTTTAGGTTGCATGGGTTCTCGTGGGAGGGGCTCGGGTTAAAAGAAAGAGAAGAGAGAATTAGAAGGAGGGAGGTGACGCTAAAGGGGAGGCGGTGACGCAACTCGAGGAATCAACAGTAATCGCGAGAGGAGCGAGAGAGGGTGCGAGAAGAGAGAGAAAGAGGAGAGAGAGAGCTGCGGAGAAAGAGAGAGAAAGAGAGAGGGAAAAAAGCTGAGAGAGAGCTCGTGGGGACCACCTGAGAGAAAGGGGATAAATGATTGGCTGAGAAAAGAGAAAGGAAAAGAGAGAAAGGCGTGTGGGGCTCGACAAAAGAAAAGGAAGAGTTCTGATTGGCTTGTGGGGATGAGAATTGGGTTAAAAAAATTTATAAAATATTTTAATTGTTAAAGAATATTTTTGTTAGCTGTATGAAAATCTTTAAGTTGTTAATATATATTAAACGAATTTACAAAATTTAAAATAATTAGAATTTTAGCAGGATACAAAATATTTCAGAAAAGCGCCCGGGTCGGGTCCAAAATTTTGGATTTGAAATACGAAAATTTTATGCAAGTTCCAAAATTTAAAATGAAAGATTATGTAACGAAAAAGCATACCCCCAAGAACGGATGCACGTACGTGCGCGTAGCCATCCAAACACGTCCGTTTCACTAAACGGGACGAAAACGAGATGCACGGACGCTACCACAGGGTTAGGGGTATCATGCAGGCTATGTTATGTACTTAAATTATTTTACATGACTTAAATTGTTATATGCAAAATACGCGATACTAGGTTATTCTATAACTATGAAATAACAAGCTCAAGCAAGCGGGTCGAATGTAAAGTAAACTACCATTCGCATCCAAACACGGTAAATGAATAAAACACCATAAACAACACATACGGCAACAGAAATTGGTATAACTGAACTCGGTTGTTACATTATACCCAACTACAAAAAGAATTTCGTCCTCGAAATTCCAAGGACAAGAAAGAATAGCAATCCATCAAACTACAAGAATAGATGCAGAAACTTCTGCCGGATTTCATCTTGTCGCTCCCAAGTTGACTCTCCATGTGAGCGATTACCCCAAGAAATAAGTACAAGAGGGATAACTTTGTTATTAAGAACCTTTTCTCTTCGATCCACAATCGACATCGGCCGCTCCTCAAAAGTTAAGTCTTCTCGGACGGTCAGCTCTGAATGATCCAACACATGTGTTTCATCTCGAACATATTTACAGAGTTGAGATACGTGAAATACGTCATGAACATTCTCCAAGGATTGCGGCAACGCCAATCGATACGCTAGCTCACCAACACACTCCAAAATCTCAAAAGGTCCGACGAATCGAGGACTGAGCTTTCCTCGACTTCCGAAACGAATCACACCTCTAGTCGGTGATATCTTCCAGAATACCAAATCACCTACAGCGAACTCTAGAGGTCTTCTCAACGTATCAGCCCAACTCTTCTGTCGGTCTTGTGCTGCTTCATATGACTTCGGATAGTATTAACTTTCTCAATTGTCTGCACGACCAAATCTGGTCCCAACAAACTTCGTTCACCGACATCGTCCCAACAAATAGGTGAACGACACTTGCGACCATATAAAGCTTCAAATGGAGCCATCTGAATAGTTGCCTGGAAAATGTTGTTGTAAGAAAACTCCACCAAATGTAGATGATCCTTCGATGAACCCTTGAAGTTCAATATGCAAGCTCTCAACATATCTTCAAGAGTTTGGATCGTTCTCTCCGACTGGCCATCTGTTTGAGGATGATAAGCGGTTTCTAAACTTCAAACAAGTCCCCAAACTTTCCTGTAAGCTCCTCCAAAAGTGTGATAGGGAAACGAGTGTCACGGTCGGACACGATGCTCACCGGTACTCCATGCAATCTTACAATCTCCTGCATGTACCGTTCTGCCAAAGTTTCTGTTGATTGACCAACCGAAAAGGAACGAAATGAGCTGCCTTGGTCAAACGATCAACAATCACCCAAACTGCATTGTTGCCTTTTGGACTCCGCGGTAAAACCGTCACGAAATCCATGGTTATATGTTCCCACTTCCACTGAGGAATCAGAAGTGGTTGCAATAAACCAGCAACCCTTTGATATTCAGCCTTAACCTGCTGACACACCAAGCACTTTGCTACAAAGCGGGCAATCTCCTGTTTCATGCCTTCCCACCAGAAATGTTGTCGTATATCTTGATACATCTTCGTGCCTCCTGGATGTACGGAATATGCTGAACTGTGCGCCTCCTTCATAAGCTCTTCGCGAATATCTCCCTTTGGCACACACAAACGGCTACCAGACCTCAACGAACCATCTTCATGGATCAGTAAGTCAGTTCGAAGTCCAGCTTCAACCTGTTCTCGAAACTTTTGCAATCTAGGGTCCTGCGACTGTGCTGCTTTAATATTCTCGATCAACGACGAATGTACCTGTAGCTGCATCAACTGTCCCGAAGAATGCCGTAGCACAACCTCCAAATCAAATCTTCAAAAGTCTTCAATGAGTTCCTTCTGTGCAGTCAACATCTGAATTGCTGGTAACCGACTGAACGCATCTGGCACGACATTAACTTTCCCCGGATGGTACTTAAGATCAAGATCGTAGTCAGCCATCAGCTCCAACCATCTACGTTGCCTCTTATTAAGCTCCTTCTGCGTGAACACATACTTCAAGCTTTTATGATCGGTGAAAACCTCGACCCTTTCGCCTAAAAGGTAGTGTCTCCAAATCTTCAAAGCGAAGATCACAGCCTCAAGCTCCAAGTCATGAGTTGGGTAATTCTTCTCATGGGTCTTCAACTGTTTCGATGCGTACACTATAACCTTCCCATGCTCCATCAAAACACATCCCAATCCTTTCCCAGATGCGTCGCTGTGAATCACCAATCCTCCGGAACTGTCTGGCACGGTCAGAATATGAGCAGTTATCAATTTCTGCTTCAACGCCTCAAAAGCTGTCCCACACTTATCCGTCCACACAAATGGTATCTCCTTGCGCGTAAGCTTGGTCAACGGCTCTGCCAGACGAGCAAAGTTCTTTACGAACCTTCTGTAATACCCGGCGAGTCCAAGAAAGCTTCTTATCTCCGCAACATTCTTCGGAATCGGCCAATCTCGAACTGCTGCAATCTTTTCGGGATCAACGGCGATTCCATCGCCAGACACGACATGCACCAAAAACTTTACTTCTTCCAGCCAAAACTCGCACTTGCTCATCTTTGCATATAAATTTTCTTGTCTCAGCGTCTGCAGTGCGATCTTCAAATGTTCTGCATGCTCTTCAATACTCTTCGAGTAGACCAGAATATCATCAATGAACACCACAATAAACGGGTCCAAGAATGGTGAAAAGATTCGGTTCATCAAGTCCATGAATATCGCCGGTGCATTCGTTACTCCGAAGGGCATCACTAAGTACTCGTAATGTCCATATCGAGTTCGGAACGCCGTCTTGCAAATATATTCTGTTTTCACTCGGACCTGATGATATCCAGATCTCAAATCCAGCTTCGAGAATACCCTTACGCCACTAAGCTGCTCAAATAATTCGCCAATGCGAGGGATCGGGTATTTGTTCTTAATAGTCACCCAGTTTAATTCTCGATAATTGATGCACATTCTCCTTGTGCCATCTTTCTTCTTGACTAGAAGAACTGGAGCTCCCCAAGGCGAGTTACTGCTTCGAATCCAACCCTTCTCAAGTAATTCAGTAACCTGCTTCTTAACTTCTTCCAACTCTACTGGTGCCATTGGATAATACGCTTTAGAAACTGGCGCTGCACCAGGAACAAGATCAATCGCGAACTCCACTTCTCGCTTCGACGGTAAACCTGATATGTCTTCAAACACGTCCATGAAATCTCGAACAACAGCTGGCGTTTCAACTTGAGCAACCTCCATCGACGAAAGAACATTAGCTGTCGGCCTAGCCTTAAACTCGACTGGCCCGACAGAACTGCTTCCTCTAGTAAAGATAAACTCTGGATGTCCGGGAATATGGAAAATTACATTCTTTGCCCTACAATCAATGTGAGCATGGAAAGTGCCGAGAAAATCCATTCCCAAGACAACCTCATAGCTGCCTGTATCAATCACCGAGAAGTCTGCAAAAAGCTCCCGTCCGCAAAAACAACTGCACAATCCTTACATTCTCTACTAGATATGATCTTCCCATTCCCAGTGTGTATGTCCCAGAAACTAGACAGGGTCGTGCAAGTGATCGAGTGTGTAGTAATAAACTTAGACGACATAAAACAATGGGATGCACCAGAATCAAATAACGTTAATGCGGGAAAACCATGAACAAGTAGAATACCTGAAACAACTTCTCCTGAAGCTTTAGCTTCCTCAGCCATCAGGGTAAATGCTCGAGCTTGATTGGGTCCCTGAGTCAGCTGCTTCTGTCCCTGAAACGGTTTCTGCGGCGGCTTCTGAACATCATCCTTCGTGCGAAGCTTCGACGGACAAGCGTTAATAGTATGATCCGCCGATCCACAAACCAAACAAAGTCCTTGCCTCCTTCGACAATCTCTTTGCACATGTCCGGGTAAATGGCAGTAGTTACAAATCACGCTCCTTCTTTGATCAACGACAACAGGCTTCTTCATAGGTGTTACGCCCCGACGGTTCACTGGAATACCTCTGTGTCCATGTGTTCAGTTCGGTGCAAAAGCCGGCTTCCGTACTGTAATTGCTGTCTGCTGTGTACTCCCAGTCTTCATAGATAGGCTCTGCTGTTCTCGGGCCGCCGTAAGTACCTGTGAGAAAGTGGTCAAACCCAGGGAGACAATCTGCCTCTGGATGTCCACATCCAAACTACGCATGAACCTCCTTGCCCTATCAGCATCGTTGGCGACCAAAGGTCCAGCGAATCTACTGAGCCGCGTCCACTCAGCTGCATGTACATCTACAGGTACGCCGTTCTGCTTTAGACTGATGAACTTCTCTTCCATTTCCTCCCGTGCAGTCCGCGGGAAGAACTTCTCCAAGAAACTCTTTGAAAAATTCGCCCAACTGATCGGTTTAGGCAAGTGGGTCTCTTCCACAAGCCACCATTCACGAGCGTAATTCACCATCTGGATGCGTACCACATCCACCCTCTTATCTTCTGGGATCTGTGCTGCAATGAGTAAGTTCTCCGTATCAACCAGCCACTGTTCCACTGGCAACGACTCCTCCAGGCCAGTAAAGACAGACGTATCCAGTCTCTTGAAATCCGCTACGGTTCCCACACGATCCACTGGTCTGGCCACAACATTGTTCACGGACTGCTGAACGGTCCGCAAACCTTCCTGTAAAGAGTCAGCTTGCTGCTGGTTCAGCTCGGTCTGCCGCCTTTGGTTCTCCAACATCCTACGTATTACCCCAAGTATAGCAGCTTCGTCAACACGCCTTTGATACGTTTTCAGATTCTTGTCTGCTATATTCCTGAAATCAAAGCACCAAAAAGGGTTAGCATGATAACAGATTCAAAATGTAAGTTAAGGATATGAATCAAGGCTAGAACTCCAAGTTAATTAAATAGAGTACCGCATAGTAACCATGCCGCGGTATCATAGCTACAATCACATAACTCCACCCAAGTCGCCTAAGTTCTAGAGATAACAAAAAAGAAACAGGTTTCGAGTCGATATGCAAAGGAGGTTTGCATATCGTAAAAGTATAATCAGGAGGAGGTTAAGATTCAAAATGGTAGGACGGTAAGGTGGCAGGACATGTTTCCTAATCACGAGTATTTTGATTCGTGTATTGGGTCTACTAC
Organism: Agapanthus africanus; assembly: GCA_030015575.1. Classification (NCBI taxonomy): domain Eukaryota; kingdom Viridiplantae; phylum Streptophyta; class Magnoliopsida; order Asparagales; family Amaryllidaceae; genus Agapanthus; species Agapanthus africanus. The sequence goes on from CM057339.1 coordinate 865,865,297, forward strand.
CCAACTACAAAAGAATCAAACCTGATTAACCTATAACCTATGGTTTTGATACCAAAAGAACCATGTCACGCCCCGCTTCCCAGAGTACGCTAAGGTAGGCACGTGACATAGCCAACCATGCTACCTGTGGATAGGAAATATCCTTCCACAGTCACATTACGGCTGTAGAGATATCAAGAACAATAATAAACTATCTAACACATGTCCATAAGCCAAATAAACGAGTCAAGAATAAAAATAATGCGGAAGCAAAAGATCCAATACAAGAATAACTGGAATGTATGTCCCATAATGCAGGCTCACATCAGGAATGAAAATACTGAAAATAAAAGAACTAACTACTAACGAGTCCTCACTGCTCAGCCTGCTGACTGAAGTACTCCTGCTCGGACTGCAGCAAAGGTAAGGGATCTGGGCCATGCAAAACCCAGACGTCAGCGCGTCGTAACATCAAGCAATAATATATAAACAGGGTAGCAAGACATGCAAGTATGATCATAAAAGGTAAAGCAGGTGTAACAACAATATAAATCAGGGTAGTGAAAGGTAGTGTGCGGTGAGTAATCTAAACTGGTCTATTGGGTTAACTACTCTCAAGTCTTTGAAATCAATTTGATGAATCATCGATATAACTCAATAGTATCCCGTGCGTGCCCGGGATCACGGTGAAGATTCTCGGGCTGAAACCGAGACATGCCGCTAGGCACTAAAAGGAAAAGGGTAACGATGAATGATGTCCACAGCATCATCCCAAGGCTGGCCTAGCCTCTAAAAGATAGTGGGTAACGATGGATGATGTCAGCACCATCATCCGAAGGCTGGCCCAGCCTCTAAAACTGATCAGTAAAGGTATCGAACTGTCGAGTTACGAGTCAGGTTTCATCATTGATTTCCCCATACCCACAAGTTATATGTGTTCAAGTCAGATATTAAATAATCTAGAGCTAATTCCAACACAGGATCATGTAGGTACAGGTTTGTCTGGATAGACAACAGGAACTGTCCGTAAGGACAACAGGTCATGTTTATTGGCATTAGACACAAGATCAAGTAATAGATAAAGCCATGGTACAACAGGTCAAGCCAGGTAGTATATACGTATCATGTCATGTCGAGAGCTGTACGATACCATATCGTGTCAAGTAGTAGGTGTAACAAGTCATGTCAGGGTGCACAAGATGTCATGTGGGTGCTCATAATCAAATTAACATAAGCATGGGTATACAAAACAAGCATGTGTATTAATAGAACAATAAACCGGAACATTGTAATGTGAAATGCAATCAGGTACAGATTAAGGTATATAGATGCACAGTTATGATTAGGGTTAAAGTTTAAGTTCCAATACTAATTAAACTACGCTTATCAAATGTGGATTGTGAATATTTCAATGTTATACATTCAAGTGATCTATTTATGCAAGAATATGTATATTAGACGAGATGGATGCAAATAGGTGTTTGAAACATTATAAACTATCTAAAAGGGTACTATGGGCTATGTAAATAATTATTATATGATTTAAACACGGATGTGATATTACGTATAGTAAGACAGAATGCAACATGATAGGGTTCAAGTTGTAAATCTAAAATGATATAACCGGACATCGAAATGTAAAATGGAAACTAATAGCCTTAGGTTTAATTTACAGGTTTAATCATGAAATTAAATATGTATAAACTAATATAATAGCATGTAGCAAGTTTTACTTGCCTCGATAGATCACGAAGCGGGTATACGGAACGCCACGCGTCGGCGGGAAAAGTCACGACGGGGGCACGGTACACGGAATGAGTCCAAACAACGTATAAAAGGATCACACGGGTCAGAGATGTTTGCTGGGTCGTCGTGATCGTCGCCGGCACGGTCGGATTCCGGCAAACCAAGAAACAGTGAATAATGAGAAGTAAAAATATATAAAGAAGAAAAGAAAGGAAGGAGAAAGGAATGGAAGAAGGGAGGATGAGATGAAGCTTACTGTGAATGTGTTTTGTGGTCGCAGAGGGGAGTGTGAACGGCGGTGAACGGAGCTCCGGCGGTGAGGGTTTGGTGTTTGGGTTAGGTTTAGGGTTTGGGGTCGGTTTTGATGGCGGGGTTTGGTGTGCAGGGTGAGGTGAGGGTGCAGAGGAAAGGGAGAGGAGAGGAAGGAGATGGCGATGGCGATGAGGGATGGTCGGTGGCGATGGAACGGCGATGGTGATGGGTTCTGTGATGACGCGGAGGGTGTGCAAGCAAGGTTTAGAAGGAAAAGAAACGGAGTGGGATGGAGAAGGAAGAACGAGAAGGAGAAAGGTGGTTTGAGGCGACGAGGAGACGGGGTTGACGGTGGTTGGTTGGAGTTTGAGGAGCTAGGGTTTTAGGTTGCATGGGTTCTCGTGGGAGGGGCTCGGGTTAAAAGAAAGAGAAGAGAGAATTAGAAGGAGGGAGGTGACGCTAAGGGGGAGGCGGTGACGCGACTCGAGGAATCAACAGTAATCGCGAGAGGAGCGAGAGAGGGTGCGAGAGGAGAGAGAGAGAGAGCTGCGGAGAAAGAGAGAGAAAGAGAAAGGGAAAAAAGCTGAGACAAAGCTCGTGAGGCCCACCTGAGAGAAAGAGGAGAAATGATTGGCTGGGAAAAGAGAGAGGAAAAGAGAGAGAGGCGTGTGGGGCCCGACAAAAGAAAAGGAAGAGTTCTGATTGGGGGATGAGAATTGGGTTAAAAAATTTATACAAGATTTTAATTGTTAAAGAATATTTTTGTTAGCTGTATGAAAATCTTTAAGCTGTTAATATATATTAAACGAATTTACAAAATTTAAAATAATTAGAATTTTGGCGGGATACAAAATATTTCAGAAAAGCGTCCGGGTCGGGTCTAAAATTTTGGATTTGAAATACGAAAATTTTATGCAAATTCCAAAATTTAAAATGAAAGATTATGTAACGAAAAAGCATACCCCCAAGAACGGACGCACGTACGTGCGCGTAGCCATCCAAACACGTCTGTTTCACTAAACAGGACGAAAATGAGATGCACGGACGCTACCACAGGGTTAGGGGTATCATGCAGGCTATGTTATGTATTTAAATTATTTTACGTGACTTAAATTGTTATATGCAAAATACGCGATGCTAGGTTATTCTATAACTATGAAACAACAAGCTCAAGCAAGCGGGTCGAATGTAAAGTAAACTACCATTCATATCCAAACACGGTAAATGAATAAAACAGCACAAATAACACATACGGTAATAGAAATTGGTATAACTGAACTCGGTTGTTACATTTTCGATATCCGGGCTCATTTCCAAATTCCCCCTGGCTATTTGCTTCATCTGGCCAGGGAAGGTGAGCGGACAGATCAGGTGCAGAGCAATGAGATTGCTCTATACCTGGAAGCGTTTCTGGCAGGAAAGCGTCTGCCTTTCTCGCCTAAAATTTATGCCGTACTTTATTACTTCCGTCTCGCTCCGGGCCAGTTTGTACCGAACTCGTGGATAATCCTTCTCGGGTTTTTGGTCCGGTTGAAAATTGATCGGATCCCTTTTAACTTGAGTCTTCTCCTCTCTTTTCTTTGTTATAAAAATCATCCCAGTACCAGCAAGGACCAACCGAGATGGGTGTACCTTTTTTTCAAAAAACATAAGGGTAGAACGGCCGGTTCTAGGATAGTGACCGTCCCTTTTTCCATCCATGAATGGAAAGAGAAGTTTGTCTTCGTCGGGCTTCCGGGAGGAGAGGATTGGCCCGTGCCCACCAAGTGGCATAGGGCAGATTGCCCTAGGGTCGAACATTCGAGTGCCCCAGAGGCAGGGTGGTGTCGCAATGGGAACCGATCCAGCGGGCCGATGTCCTGCTTTCTGAGCAGGCTTTGAGCTGGGCGAGCCTCGGTCCCGCGCGCTTTGGGAGTAAGTTAGGGCTTCGCCGATCAATTTAGACTTAGCATCATTTTGTTGTTTTAGTTGCTGACCCCCTCCCCTCTTTTTCTTATGTATATTCCGCAAAACCGATGGATTGCTCGAAGATCATGGCTGCCATGGCTTCCAAGACACAGGGAAGGAAAAGCGGTGGCGCTAGCTCGTCCAGACCCGCACCGAGCATGATTCCCCGGCAAGCCCCTTCTGCCTGGGTCCCCATAGCCCCTCCCGTCCTGAAGGAACGCCGTGGAGTAGGGCAGAAGCATGCCCGGGATCCGGCGCCCCAGGCCAGAACAGAGGTGTCGTCCTCTGCCGAGTCTCTGCTCAAGAGGCAGAAGAGAGTGGTTTCCCGGCCACCCTCGGCCAGGATACAGGTGTAGGCGGGAGACTTTTGCATCGAGGTGCCTTCGGGGCTCTCTGTGGCTAACAGTTTACCGGCGGACATGGAGAAGACGGTGGGGGACAAGATTCCCCGAGGCATCCTGAAGGCCCAAGTGGTGGCAATAGCTTAGGAGGTCGTTCAGGTTGGTAACTTTTCCAAACTTTCTCCCAGTGTTTTTTCCTCTGTTTAGCTCTTAAAATAGTTCGCGTTTTCTGCAGGCCTTCCAGCATTGCGCCCTTCTTGCCTCCATGGATGCCGAGGAGGTGGCCCCGACAATAAAAAAAGTCCGGTGAATCTTCCTCGCGTGAGGAAGAGCTTCTTGCCCAGCTGAAACGGGCGGAGGATAAGGCGGCCTCCCTAGACTCAAGGTAGGTCGCCAGGTTGAAGGAGTCTCATGGACTCTTGACCGAATCCAACCGGGCTATTTAGGACAAGATGGAGTAGGTCAACAGGCTCTATAACGCCATGAAGAAGCAGAGGGGCTCATTCAAAAGGGATGCCCGGATGGCCTACGAGGCGGCGAAGCATGCCGAGGGCAGGGCGGAAAAAGCCGTGGAGGAGTACAAGACTTCAGACCAATTCTACGTCGACCTTGCTGACTCTGTGGCCGTCGGGTGGCACAACGCCCTTGATGCCGTCAAGAAAGCGATGCCTGGGTTCGACGACCAAGAGCTTCGTGCAAGGTATCCACTTGCCGAGGAAGTGCCCCAGGGAGGCAGCGTCGAGCCGACAGGAGGAGGTGAGGCGGTGGATGGAAGCGCCGAGCCGGAGGTCGCTACCGAAGCTCCTGGCGAAAGCACCAAATAGGGGGAAGAGGCGGCCGAGAAGGCAGCTTGAGCCCTCTTTTGTTATTAAATTTTTGTAAGCCTCCGGGCATCTTGTAAGACCGGGGAGCCCATAATACCTTATACATAACTCGGAATATCAATAAAGTATTTTTATCTCGCTTATGCAATGTTTTTACTTTCGCAAGTGTAGATAGGCTGGTGTCCCGCGAACGCCAAGTATACATAAAGCCGGGTGACGAGCGAGCGTGACATACGAATGAATGATTGCCAAGTACAGGTAGAACAATGTCCCTCCTCACCCCGGAGTCGAGGTGACGAGCGAGAACGACATACAAACAAACGAACGCCAAGTATAAGTAGATCGGCATCCCTCCTCACTCTGGAGTCGAGGTACGAGCGAGCGCGACATACGAACGAACGAACGCCAAGTATAAGTAGATCGGCGTCCTTCCTCACCCCGGAGTCGAAGTGACGAGTGAACGCGACATACGAATGAACGCCAAGTATAAGTAGATCGACATCTCTTGGACTCGGCTTTGGATGAGCCGAGCAGGAAACTACTCGGCCGCCTCGCGATGAGAGCTTTGGATCTATAGTGTAGCCGGGCAAGAAGCTGCCTCCCGCGGATGAGCCTAGCTGGAAACTACTTGGCTGCCCGTGATGAGGGCTTTGGATCTGCAGCGTAGCCGGGCAGGAAGCTGCCTCCCGCGGATGAGTCGAGAAGGAAACTACCCGTCCGTCTCACGATGAGGGCTTTAGTTCCACAGCGTAACCGGGCAGGAAGCTGCCCCCTCAGATGAGCCGAGTAGGAAGCTGCTCGGCCGGTGAGGGTTTCCATATCTTGGCCTCCTTAATTCTTAGGATTTCTTGGAGATGTCATTGAAGCTTCTTTGACCCACATGGGAGAGAGTAAGCCAGTAATCGGACGCCACATGGCCGCGCCTTATCGAGAAGATGCGATACTTTGTGATTTGCACTGTGGCATGGGAAGATCTCGGTCGTTGGAGCACTTTTGTTAAGGCTATAAATAGCGAAGGCATGGCCCCCCTTTAGGCACCCACGTTTATTTCTTTCTATCCATTTCATCTCTTCCTGATGATGGGCCGCGTGTACACCATCCGAGACATCGTATCTCGAGACGACGTGTATTTCTATGTACTTGATCGTTCCGAGGCGACGTATGAGACCGTGATAGGTCGTCTGGAGGGTTACTGTGGGCGTCTACTACCCCGTCGATCCCCTCTCCTACAGGTGCTTATCTATGCAATATGGAGGTCTTCCCTGGGTCTTTACAAGGACTTGTCCCCGCAGGCAATGGAGGAGATGTTCGACAAGATGCACATGGCCCACGAGCTGGGTCTGATCTTGAAGAGCAAGCGGGATCGCTCAACGGATATTCTTCTCGAATGTTTCCGGCAGAGCTTGATTGTGGCGTCGTGTTCAGCGGTGGGTGCCCCCGGCGAATCCATAGCTTCTCGGGTCCATGGATACCGACAGAGGGAGCGGGCGAAGGCCGCTTGGGCTCGGCTGAAGGAACTCTCCACCGAGTATCATCGTCAATGTTTTCTTAATCTACCTCCCCTTTTGTTGTAATAGTTAGGGACCATGTGCTTTTTTCTTTGCTCTGTAAGGCTGAGGGGCCGAGAATACCTCCTAATAAATTCTTAATAGATTTTCTTTGGCTTAAAGACCTTTCTTTGCCCGTGATTACATAACATCGAACCTCCTTGTTTGTTTTTCGAAGAGTAGGTGTAACAACTCCAATTTCAGTGTACATAAATTTCATTTAAAGTTAATATACAATTAGGATATTTACAATTCCTGTGAAAGCTACAAGTATTTGTTTTGATTTAGAACAGCAAGAAGGAGCTTGTAGCTCACTGGTAAATCCTTGCACTGCTGAACTATAGCACCAGAGTTCAAATCCCATCAGCCACATTATTTTTTTATTTTATTTTCTTTTAATCATTTAGAAACCCAAGAGTCTTCACGTGAACTACACGTAATAGGGTAAGTTACAGAATAAATAAATATAAGCACGAGGGAAATTGAACCGACCCCAACACTCTGCACCAAACCTAACCCACCCCCGTCGGTTGACCCGACGAGATTAAGGAATCTCCCGGCACCGTCGGTCTAGACCGTCCCAAATGCCTTCATATTCTGCCCCCTGCAATGTTTGGTCTATCCCACTTCTCTCTTATTACTTGTTTACTCTGAATTAATCCAGAGAGCAATAAAATGCCAATTTAACCTCATTTTAATGTATATTTTTAATGCATTTTCATCACCCCTAAACCTTAATTTTTCCTATAAATACCACCATTCATATCACCCCTACCCACTCACAAATCCCTGCCAAAACTCTCAAGAAATTTCCAAGTTCTTATAGTGTGCAAGTGGAGTTAACGAAGGGCGAAATTCCAACGAAGTTCCGGCAACGACCCAAGGAGTTTCTGGCGACGAAACGACGCACCGACACTTTCCCACTTTTTCTCTTTCTCCCCTCTACCTTCTAAGCCAGTAAGTCCCCCTTCTCTCTCTCTCGTTTGCTATTCTCAAACTTTTCGTTCTCAAAATGTGTCGGAAGCGGAGTTATCCGGTTTCCGATTCTCTTTTTTTTAAAAAAAAAATACAGCTTTTCTTAATAATAAACCTACAAATTTTGATTTCTTGTTTAGTAATCATTAACAAAGACAATAGAACAAGTTTGATATTAAAATAATAACTGTAACAAGTTCTATTTCATTTTTATATTAAAATACCTTCATGTTTCAATTCGACATGCTTATACATTTTGTCACGGCCCGCTTCCTAGAGTACACTAAGATGGGCACGTGACATAGCCAACCATGCTACCTGTGGTTAGAAAAAAATACTTCCACAGTCACATTATGGCTGTAGAGATATCAAGAACATGAAAGTAAACTAACTATCTAGTACATGTCCATAAGCCAGAGTAAAAGAGTTAAGAAATAACAATATGCGGAAGCCAAAAGATACAATAAATGAAACACCTGGAAGTGAAACTACATATCGACAGGAACTTCACCGCTCGTCTAACAGCGGCATTACTACTTATCAGTCTGCAACAAGGTAGGAGAATCTGGGCCATGCAAAACCCAGACGTCAGCGCGTCGTATCATCAAACAATAAAATGTAAACATGGTAACAGGCAATGCAAATATAATCATGAATGAAAAGCAGATGTAACAGTAATGTAAATCAGGCAGTGAAAGGTAGTGTGCAGTGAGTAAACTAAACTGTTCTATTGGGTTATCCACTCTTAAGTCTTTGAAATCAAATTGATGATTCATCGATGCAACTCAATAGTATCCCGTGCATACCCGGGACCACGGCCCAGATTCTCGGGCTGAAACCGAGACATGCCGCTAGGCACTAAACAGGAATATGTACAGACGAATGATGTCAGCAGCATCATTCCAAGGCTGGCCTAGCCTCTAAACTGATCAGAACAAGTAGCGAACTGTTGAGTTATAAGTCAGGTTTCACCTTTGATTTCCCCATACCCCCAGGTTATATGTGTATGTCAAGTCAAGTATTCAGCAATCAAGAACTAATGCCAACACAGGATCAGGTAAGCAGGTTTGTCTGGATAGACAACAGGAACGGTCCATGAGGACTACATGTCAGGTTTGTTGGCATTAGACACAAGATCAGGTAACGAGTCAAGTCATGGTACATCAGGTCAAGTCAAGCAGTATACGGTACCATGTCGGGTCAAACAATATGTATGTAGCAAGTCAGGTCAAGATGTTAGCGATATCATAGGTGTGCTCACAATCAGTTACATAATCAAGCATGGTTATCAACAATATGATCTAAGCAATGAATTAAGCAATAGGCAGATTCACTCAATTAACAGTACAGTTATCAGTTGTGTCACAGAGATGATTTCAACATTATAAGAATACAGTATGACAATTATGGTCGTTAAATCATGTTAACAAGTTTAAGAATTTTAGGGGTGCAACGGTTTATATATATAGGTTCAATGGATGAAATCCCAGCTATTATAGGTTAAATGTACACGGGTGTCCGAAAGAAGTAACACTATAGAGGAAGTGCCATAGGCTACATCAATAGTGAAAATGTGATTAAAACATGTAAATGTGGTTATTAGGTTTAATACAGTAATTGCAAACGGTAGGTTTCAAGCTTGGAAGATAAAATGATATAACACGACATTGAACACGAAAATGGGAAATTATATTACTAAAGTTAAACTGCAGGTTTAGGGTGTTATCAATGTATATGTAAATATTATATAGCATGTAGCAAGGGGTACTTGCATCGATGAATTACGAATACTTATCAGGTAGGAAATATCACAATCAAATACCTTAAATATGTCATGGTACAAATCAGGTAATATAGTTAGAACGAGATATCATGTATAAAGTAACGAGTCATGTCGGGTTCAAGTATTATTTAGCTACGATAAATCAAGTGTAAAAAGTATCGATTAATACACGCATGTAAATGAATATTAATGGGCACACTTCCCGTATTTTAATAGGCAAAATCATGTATTCATAAGTTATATAAATGCATGTGACCATTCAGCATAAAATATCTAAAAATGTAGAATACATGGCAACCTATTAAGCTACTGTTTTATTATTTAACGATTATAGCATAATGTTAGCTTAAATATCGATAGAGAACGATGTTACGCTAAAACATAACCTTCGTTGTAAATAGCATGTAAAAGCAAGTATCGAATACTTGCCTCAAACCAACGATCACGGAACGAGGAAAAAACTCAGATGCGAAGCGCGATCACGGCCAGAGCTGACTGCGATCTGGGTTGTGCTCGGCAGCAAAGAGGAGAAGAGTAAGTCGGCTAGGTCGAGGTTCGCCTCAGGTATGGATCTGGGATTCGGTCGAGGGACCACGAAGAAGACGATGGCTGGAGGACCTCGGGTTTGCCGGCGAAGGTAAAGGTTGATCACCAGTAAGGATGAAAGAGGTGCAATGGAGACGAAGATGGGTTACTGGGCTCGGCTTAAGAGAGAGGGGATGCAGGTGACGTTGGTGGAGGCGAGGAGCAATCGAGTAAGGATTGATGATGGTTGCGGTTGGGGTTTCGAGATGAGGGGGAATGGGTTCGGTGTTAATGGAGTTGGGGAAAATGGTTCTTGGTTAAAGTTGCAGGAGATGGTGTGGGTTCATGACGATGGTGTCGGCAAGGAGATGGGTGCGCTGGAGTTGGACCCGCCGCAACTGATGCTCGGGTTTGGTCGATGGCGAGAAGTGCGATGATGACTGGACGCGAGGCGGTGGTTGAAGGGTTGGGTTCTAGGGTCGCGGTGACTGTGGACGAGATGGAGGCGACGGGAGGACTGCTGTTGTCGACGACGAGGTCGCGGCGATGGTGACGGGTTCTGGCAGCCGTGGGGTTCTGTGTGGGGTACTCGGGTTCGAAGATGAGAAGAAGAAGAAGGAGATAGAGGAAGGTGACCGTAGTGGAGGGGGGCGGTGACCGGCTCCTTCCTCACCGCGAGAGGAGTGAGAGAGAGGTGCGAGAGGAGAGATGAAGAGAGAAACGAGAGGAGAGAGAAAGAGGGAGAGAGAGAAAGTTGTTTGTTAGCGGCGAAGGATAGGAAAGAAAGGGAGAGAGAGAGAGAGAGAGCAAAAAGGATTTGTGGGCCCAGCCACAAAGGAGGGAGCGTTTGATTTGTTGGGGAGAAAGAGAAGGCTGTTAAAAAAAATATAAAAGATTTTAAATTGTTTTTAGAAGATCATTTCACCGGCTTGGGAGTAGAGGAAATATTTTCTCTTAACTTGTTGTGTTAAAAATTTTATATTCAGGTTAGAAAGGATTCAGGCTGTTAAGAAAATATTAAAGGATTTTAAATAATTAGAATTTGGCGGGTTACAAAACATTTCAGAAATGCGCCCGGGTCGGGTCCAAGAATTTGAATTTGAAATATGAAAAATATAGGCAGGTTCCAAAAATTAAAATGAAGGATTCTGCAATCAAAAGGCCTACCCCCAAGAACGGACGCACGAACATGCGCGTAGCCATCCAAACACGTCCGTTTCATTGAACGGAACGAGAACATGATACAAGGACGCTACCACAGGATTAGGGGTATCAAGCAGACCATGAAATGCAATTTTTATTTATTTTATATGATATATAATTATTATACACAATAGATACGATACAAGATAAAATGCCAGTATAAACCAAATTATGAGATGCAAAAGCCCAAACAACCAGTCAAAGTAAACTATAAATAAGAGTCACGCAGGTACAATTAAGCGGGTCGGGTCGAATGCAAAGTAATAGGTAGAAGTACCATTCGCACCCAAATACACCAAATCAAGAGAGACCATGGATAAGTAATATACTAAAGCTGGAATTGATATAAATGAACTCGGGTGTTACATTATACCCAACTACAAAAGAATTTCGTCCTCGAAATTCCAAGAACAAGAAAGGATAATCAATCAAGAAACTATAAAGGTAGATGAGAAATCTTCTGTCAGACTTCAACCTCTCGTTCCCAAGTTGATTCTCCAATGATTGCGGTAACACCAAACGATAGACCACTCTTCCAATCATGCTCCAAAATCTCGAAAGGTCCAACAAATCGAGGACTAAACTTCCCTCGACTTCCGAAACGAATCACCACTCCAGTCGGTGATACCTTCAAGAACACCAAAACACCAATGGCGAACTCTAGAGGTCTTCTCGACGTGTCTGCCCAATTCTTCTGTCTGTCTTGAGCTGCCTTCATAAGATTCCGAATAGCGTTAACTTCCTCAACTGTCTGCACAACCAAGTATGGTCCCAACAATCATCTTTCACTGACATCGTCCCAACCAACAAGTGAACGGCATTGCGACTATACAAAGCTTCACATGGAGCCATCTGAATAGTTGCCAGGAAACTACTGTTGTAAGAAAACTTCACCAATTGTAGATGATCCTCCCAAGAACCCTTGAAGTTCAACATGCACGCGCTCAACATATCTTCAAGAGTTTGGATCGTCCTCTCCGACTGACCATCAGTTTGAGGATGATAAGCTGTGCTAAACTTCAATTAAGTCCCCAAACCTTCCTGTAAACTCCTCCAGAAGTGTGATAAGAACCGAGTGTCTCGATCGGACACGATGCTCACCGGTACTCCATGTAATCTTACAATCTCCTGCGTGTACCGCTCCGCCAAAGTCTCTGTTGATTGACCAACCCGAAAAGGAATAAAATGATTTGCCTTGGTCAATTGATTAACAATCACCCATACTGCATTGTTGCCTCCTGGGCTCCGCGGTAGAGCTGTCACGAAATTTATGGTTATATGTTCCCACTTCCACTGAGGAATCGGAAGTGGTTGCAATAAACCATCAACTCTTTGATGTTCAGCCTTAACTTGCTGACACACCAAGCACTTTGCCACAAAGCGAGCGATCTCCCGTTTCACACCTTCCCACCAGAACTGCTGTCGTAAGTCTCGGTACATCTTCGTACCTCCTGGATGTACGGAATAAGCTGAACTGTATGCCTCCTTTATAAGTTCTTCACGAAAGTCTCCTTTTGGCACACACAAACGGCCACCATAACTCTACGAACAATCTTCATGGATCAATAAATATGTTCGTAGTCCGGCTACAACCTATTCTCGAAACTTTTGCAATCTAGGATCCTGCGATTTTCACTGCTTCAATATCCTCGATCAACAATGACTGTACTTGTAATTGCATCATCTATCCCAAAGAACGCGGTAGTACGACTTCCAAATCGAGTCTCCGAATGTCTTCACTGAGTTTCTTCTGTGCAGTCAACATCAGAATTTCCGGCAACCAACTAAGCGTATCCGGCACAACACTAACCTCTCCCGGATGGTACTTAAGATCGAAATCGTAGTCAGCCGTCAGCTTCAATCATCTACGCTGTCACACAACTTGCCCCTTCTGAGCGAACACGTACTTTAGGCTTTTATGGTCGGTGAATATCTCGATCTCTTTCGCCCAATAGGTAGTGTCTCCAAATCTTCAAAGCGAAGAAAATCTCAGCAGTTAACTCCCAGTCATGAGTTGGGTAATTCCTCTCATGGGTCTTCAACTGTCTTGATGCGTAAGTTGTAACCCTCCCATGCTGCACCAAAATACATCCCAAATCTTTCTCCGGTGCGTTGCTGTGAAACACCAATCTTCCGGAACTGTCTGGTACGGTCAAAACAGGTGCGGTCATCAACCTCTGCTTCACGCCTCGAAAGCTGTCGCACACTTATTCGTTCACACCAATGGTACTTTCTTACGCGTAAGCTTGGCCAATAGCTCGGCCAACGAGCAAAACTCTCCACCTACCTTCTATGTATCCTGCAAGTCCGAGAAAACTTCTGATCTTCATAACATTCTTCGGAATCGACCTATCTTGAACTGCTGAAATCTTCTCTGGGTAAACGGCGATTCCACTTCCAGCTACGATATGTCCCCACACTTTACATCTTCAAGCCCAAACTTGCACTTGCTCATCTTTGCATAAAATCTTTCGTGCCTAAATGTCTGCAGCGCGATTTTCAAGTGTTCTGCATGCTTTTCAATGCTCCTCGAGTAGATCAGAATATCCTTAATGAATATCACCATAAACCGGTCCAAGAATGGCGAAAAGATTCGGTTCATCAAGTCCATAAATATTGCCGGTGTATTCATTACTCCGAAGGGCATCACTAATACTCGTAATGTCCATACTGAGTTCGGAATGCAGTCTTGCAAATATCTTCTGATTTAACTCGGACCTGATGATATCCGAACTGCAAATCCAGCTTCAAGAATACCCTCGCGCCACTAAGCTGCTCGAACACTTTGCCAATGCGAGGAATCGGGTACTTGTTCATAATACTTACTCGGTTTAATTCTCGATGATCAATGCACGCCTTCCCTGTGTCATCTTTCTTCTTTACTAGAAGAAGTGGAGCTTCCCCAGTTAAGTGGCTGCGGCGAAACCAACCTTCTCAACTAATTCAGCAACCTACTTCCTGATTTCTTCCAACTCCACTGGTGCCATCGGGTAACATGCCCTTTGAGGTTGGCGCTGCACCAAGAACAAGTTCAAGTGCGAACTCCACGTCTCGTCTCGGCAGTAAACCTGATATGTCTTCACACTTCCTTGAAACTCTCAAATATAGCCGGCGCTTCTTCCTTATCCATTGCCATTGACAAAAGAACCTTGTTTGTCGGCCTAGCCCTAACTCGACTGGCCCGACAGAACTGTTTCCTCCAGCAAAACAACTTCTGAAAGTCCGGGAATCTGGAGAATCTCCTTCCCTTCCTTACAATCAATATGAGTGTGAAAAGTGCCGCGAAATCCCATTCCCAAGACAACAACAACCAAGGAAATGCACCAGGATTGAATAATCCTAACGCGGGGAAAAACAAGAACGAGTAAGATATTAAGATGACTTCATTTGAAGTCAAGATACTGAAGAAGGTTAACCACTGTAAACATGATTCAAGCTGGTGATGAAACAATAACTTATAAGCAATGAAACCGAGAGAAGCAAGATAATATAACGACCACAGAATACGGAAGTGGATCAAGACCAGGACTCCAAGTTACTTAAATAGAGTACCGCATTATAACCATGCTGCAGTTCATGGGCACAATTACATAACTCCACCCAAGTCGCCCAAGTCCTAGAGATAACAAGGAGTCAGGTTTTCGAGTCGATATGCAAAGGAAGTTTGCACGTCGTAAAAGATATAATCAGGAAGAACTTGATTCAAGAATGGTAAAACGGCAAGGTGGCAGGACATGTTTCCTAAACACGGGTATTCTGATTCGTGAATTGGGTACAATACCCAACTACAAAGAATCAACCCGACTAACCTATGGCTCTGATACCAAAAGAACCATGTCACGCCCCGCTTCCCAGAGTACACTAAGATGGGCACATGACATAGCCAACCATGCTACCTGTGGTTAGAAAAAATCCTTCCACAGTCACATTACGGCTGTAGAGATATCAAGAACAGGAAAGTAAACTAACTATCTAGTACATGTCCATAAGCCAGAGTAAAAGAGTCAAGAAATAACAATATGCGGAAGCCAAAAGATACAATAAATGAAACACCTGGAAGTGAAACTACATACCGACAGGAACTTCACCGCTTGTCTAACAGCGGCACTACTACTTATCAGTCTGCAACAAGGTAGAAGAATCTGGGCCATGCAAAACCCAGACGTCAGCGCGTCGTGTCATCAAGCAATAAAATGTAAACAGGATAACAGGCAATGCAAATATAATCATGAATGAAAAGCAGATGTAACAGTAATGTAAATCAGGCAGTGAAGGGTAGTGTGCAGTGAGTAAACTAAACTGTTCTATTGGGTTATCCACTCTTAAGTCTTTGAAATCAAATTGATGAATCATCGATGTCACTTAATAGTATCCCGTGCATACCCAGGACCACGGCCCAGATTCTCGGGCTGAAACCGAGACATGCCGCTAGGCACTAAACAAGAATATGTACAGATGAATGATGTCAGCAGCATCATTCCAAGGCTGGCCTAGCCTCTAAACTGATCAGAACAAGTAGCGAACTGTTGAGTTACAAGTCAGGTTTCACCTTTGATTTTCCCATACCCCCAGGTTATATGTGTATGTCAAGTCAAGTATTCAGTAATCAAGAACTAATGCCAACACAGGATCAGGTAAGCAGGTTTGTCTGGATAGACAATAGGAACGGTCCATGAGGACTACATGTCAGGTTTGTTGGCATTAGACACAAGATCAGGTAACGAGTCAAGTCATGGTACATCAGGTCAAGTCAAGCAGTATACGGTACCATGTCGGGTCAAACAATATGTATGTAGCAAGTCAGGTCAAGATGTTAGCGATATCATAGGTGTGCTCACAATCAGTTACATAATCAAGCATGGTTATCAACAACATGATCTAAGCAATGAATTAAGCAATAGGCAGATTCACTCAATTAACAGTACAGTTATCAGTTGTGTCACAGAGATGATTTCAACATTATAAGAATACAGTATGGCAATTATGGTCGTTAAATCATGTTAACAAGTTTAAGAATTTTAGGGGTGCAACGGTTTATATATATAGGTTCAATGGATGAAATCCCAGCTATTACAGGTTAAATGTACGCGAGTGTCCGAAAGAAGTAACACTATAGAGGAAGTGCCATAGGCTACATCAATAGTGAAAGTGTGATTAAAACATGTAAATGTGGTTATTAGGTTTCATACAGTAATTGCAAACGGTAGGTTTCAAGCTTGGAAGATAAAATGATATAACACGACATTGAACCCAAAAATGGGAAATTATATTACTAAAGTTAAACTGCAGGTTTAGGGTGTTATCAATGTATATGTAAATATTATTTAGCATGTAGCAAGGGGTACTTGCCTCGATGAATTACAAATACTTATCAGGTAGGAAATATCATAATCAAATACCTTAAATATGTCATGGTACAAATCAGGTAATATAGTTAGAACGAGATATCATGTATAAAGTAACGAGTCATGTCGGGTTCAAGTATTATTTATCTATGATAAATCAAGTGTAAAAAGTATCGATTAATACACGCATGTAAATGAATATTAATGGGCACACTTCCCGTATTTTAATAGGTAAAATCATGTATTCATAAGTTATATAAATGCATGTGACCATTCAACATAAAATATCTAAAAATGTAGAATACATGGCTACCTATTAAGCTACTGTTTTATTATTTAACGATTATAGCATAATGTTAGCTTAAATATCGATAGAGAACGATGTTACGATAAAACATAACCTTTGTTGTAAATAGCATGTAAAAGCAAGTATCGAATACTTGCCTCAAACCAACGATCACGGAACGAGGACAAAACTCAGATGCGAAGCGCGATCACGGCCAGAGCTGACTGCGATCTGGGTTGTGCTCCGCAGCAAAGAGGAGAAAAGTAAGTCGGCTAGGTCGAGGTTCGTCTCAGGTATGGATCTGGGATTCGGTCGAGGGACCACAAAGAAGACGATGGCTGGAGGACCTCGGGTTTGCCGGCGAAGGTAAAGGTTGATCACCAGTGAGGATGAAAGAGGTGCAATAGAGACGAAGATGGGTTATTGGGCTCGGCTTAAGTGAGAGGGGATGCAGGTGATGTTGGTGGAGGCGAGGAGCAATCGAGTAAGGATTGGTGATGGTTGCGGTTGGGGTTTCGAGATGAGGGGGAATGGGTTCGGTGTTGATGGAGTTGGGGAAAATGGTTCTTGGTTAAAGTTGCAGGAGATGGTGTGGGTTCATGACGATGGTGTCGGCAAGGAGATGGGTGCGCTGGAGTTGGACTCTCCGCAACTGATGCTCGGGTTTGGTCGATGGCGAGAAGTGCGATGATGACTGGACGCGAGGCGGTGGTTGAAGGGTTGGGTTCTAGGGCCGCGGTGACTGTGGACGAGATGGAGGCGACGGGAAGACTGCTGCTGTCGACGACGAGGTCGCGGCGATGGTGACGGGTTCTGGCAGCCGTGGGGTTCTGTGTGGGGTGCTCGGGTTCGAAGATGAGAAGAAGAAGAAGGAGATAGAGGGAGGTGACCGTAATGGAGGGGGGCGGTGACCGGCTCCTTCCTCACCGCGAGAGGAGTGAGAGAGAGGTGCGAGAGGAGAGATGAAGAGAGAAACGAGAGGAGAGAAAAAGAGGGAGAGAGAGAAAGTTGTTTGTTAGCGGCGAAGGATAGGAAAGAAAGGGGGAGAGAGAGAGAGAGAGAGAGCAAAAAGGATTTGTGGGCCCAGCCCCAAAGGAGGGAACGTTTGATTTGTTGGGGAGAAAGAGAAGGCTGTTAAAAAAAATATAAAAGATTTTAAATCGTTTTTAGAAGATCATTTCACCGGCTTGGGAGTAGAGGAAATATTTTCTCTTAACTTGTTGTGTTAAAAATTTTATATTCAGGTTAGAAAGGATTCAGACTGTTAAGAAAATATTAAAGGATTTTAAATAATTAGAATTTGGCGGGTTACAAAACATTTCAGAAATGCGCCCGGATCGGGTCCAAGAATTTGAATTTGAAATATGAAAAATATAGGCAGGTTTCAAAAATTGAAATGAAGGATTCTGCAATCAAAAGGCCTACTTCCAAGAACGGACGCACGAACGTGCACGTAGCCATCCAAACACGTCCGTTTCACTGAACGGAACGAGAACATGATACAAGGACGCTACCACAGGATTAGAGGTATCAAGCAGACCATGAAATGCAATTTTTATTTATTTTATGTGATATATAATTGTTATACACAATAGATACGATACAAGATAAAATGCCAGTATAAACCAAATTATGAGATGCAAAAGCCTAAACAACCAGTAAAAGTAAACTATAAATAAGAGTCACGCAGGTACAATTAAGCGGGTTGGGTCGAATGCAAAGTAATAGGTAGAAGTACCATTCGCACCCAAACACGCCAAATCAAGAGAGACCATGGATAAGTAATATACTGAAGCTGGAATTGGTATAAATGAACTCGGGTGTTACACACTTTAACCGTATTACCTTAGAAAAACTCACGAGGTAATGACCTACCTCATCACAACATACATATCTATCATAGCATGATGAATCTTGGGATAATAGAATACGGGAAATACAATTTTGCAAATAAATCCTTTTAACTTGTAAAATCGTTTTCTTTAAAAGATGTATTAAAATATTTCCATGTAATTGCGTCTCTACAACCCATTTTGGGGACCCCGTTTGGGATGATGTGGATTATCGCACATCCTCAGGCTTAGTAGAGCGAGATGCAGACCATCGTAAGGAGTATTCTATCTCGATGGAATTTTTATATATTTTTCTTTAGAAAATGAGATTTTTACAAGAAAATAAATAAAATTATTTTCATTAATTATATATAATTATTACCAAAATAGTTATTTTAAATATATATATTATTTCATGTTTCCAAAACTCAAGAAAAGAATTCAAATATTACATGAAACCATCATGATAATTCAAAACAATATTCATATTACAAATAAATACCATATATTATGAAATTGGGTTTTATTCACTAGAAATATCACATTTATAAAATATACATCAATGAAAATCCTAAAAACGATAATTAAATGCTTGAGGTGTATTTTGAAATTATACCAAAACTATTTTTACATTAAACCCCCTCAAGTTATACTAAATTATAATAAGGACCCTAGTAAACATAGGTTTAAGCGGGACCAGTCTTTTGAGCTTCAGGAAGCCGGAGATATGGGTGCTTGTTTATTTAATGTAGACAACTTAACAAACGGTGTTATCAACACGGTAATTGTCTTGGAAAAATACACAAATCCTGCCGTCCATGTGCAGCAGTTACCGATACCACCATAACAATCAGGATTTCAAGTTCTTTTAAAAGCGTTTGACTCAGACCGAGTCTCAATCTAATCAATCTGACCTGAATGTGATTCAAGTACAAACTACAATACAACATGATTCAATATGAATCTATCTATTCAATCTATATCAATCTGTATTAACCGAACCGAACCATGGATATATTCCATTTACATGTTCTTCCATTATATCCGTTCTATTACTGATATCATGATTTCGGCAAGTCATCCATCTATACAATTTACAATACAATACAATATAAACAATACAACCAAGACATCGCGGGGTTTATAAGGGGTAGATTGGTACGGAAGGTGTTAGAAGTGGTACGAGACTGCAAACATAAGACACCTAACCTGAATCTCCATTGCCGTTGTACCGTGGCTAAACGGTTCCTTGTACTCCGTATACCTTAGTCTCCGGGATAGTGAGACTCCTCTCGTATACACTGGCCTCTTTTATACCAAGCTATAAACAACAACGTTAACACTAAATAACAACATTAAACTGCTATACTTTATTCTGTCTATTCTATTCTTATCTATCTACGGGACTTTCCGAGCGACTTGTTCGCTGACGACATTCTCTTTCTTTTTCTTTGGAATGCCGTCAGGTGTTTCGGACTCACTGGAGATTGAGCCCAGCAGCGAAGACTTGGATCGGTTTACTGAAGACTCGGAGTTTTAGATTCACTTGTACATTACATTTTGTTTTCATTTCTGTTATGTCATTGTTTATGCATTGCTTTCATTCCATGTATTTTCATTTCAGTTGTATTGTAAAAAGAATGTTTAATAAATAAAGTTGCTGTTTATTTACATCTTGTGTACATTTTATTTTATATTGTTTAGATACGCTTAGCGTGTTTACTTCTGAGTAAATACGTAGCTGCCTTGTCGTGTCCTCTGCCTGTATACTGGGAAGTAGGGCGTGACAGTAGGTGGGCCAGCGCTTTTCCTCTATCCCTTACCTCGGAGCCGAGGTAGGGAGGGCAGAGCTAGACTTAGGTCGGCTGCTCTTTGAGCACGTCTGGGTATTTGTCCTGGGACACCTTCACTGCTTTTGAGCCGGGTTGGAGAAAGCCCGTGGCCGGATGCTATAGGGTCTATATTTTGTTGGGTAGGAAAGTGCCAGTTTTGAGTGAGTGCGGTGGATAGGGGGCTATCCTCCGGCCTAAGAGCGGAGCAAGAATCTACTCACGTGAGAGCTTAGCTTAGAAACTTCAGTCGACAAAAAGGAATTTTATTACTCGAAAGGGTACAAGTTTATCCATACAACTTAAGTTTTTCAGCGTTATATGACCGAAGAAAATCATGCCCCTAGGAATCCGGGAGACGGTAGGCTCCACCGGGCAATGTCTCTGTCACAAGGAATGGCCCGTCCCACTTCGAGGAGAACTTGTGTAGCTTCCCTTGATCTTCAAATTCATTTCAACGTAGCACTAAGTCTCCTGTCTTGAAAGCTCGATGTTTAACCCGGGTGTTGTATTAGCAGGCGGTCTGCTATTGATATATGGCCATCCTGATTTGCTCCCGATCTCTTTTCTCCAAGAAGATGTTTAAGTTGCTTCGAAGCACTAAGATGTTAGGCTCGTCGTCGAAGTGCTCGACTCAATAACTGGGAAAGCTGATTTACACAGGACCATTGCCTCGGTGTCATAACAAAGGCTAAACGGGGTTTCCTCTGTAGGTGTTTTTTTCGACGTTCGCAACGCCCACAGTACTCGAGGCAGTTCCTCGACCCAGCTGCCCCGTTTT
Organism: Agapanthus africanus; assembly: GCA_030015575.1. Lineage (NCBI taxonomy): Eukaryota > Viridiplantae > Streptophyta > Magnoliopsida > Asparagales > Amaryllidaceae > Agapanthus > Agapanthus africanus. Next base: position 865,886,492 of record CM057339.1, read on the forward strand.
CCCTCCAGGCGAGCTCTGAGGCCGTAGATGACGCATCGGTTTTCTATTTTGGCTTGCCCGTTGCATTGGGGATGCGCGACCGCAGAGAACTTCATCAATATGTGATAGTCGTTGCAAAATTCTCTGACTTTGTCGTTTTCGAAGTTGGTTCCGTGGTCGGTGACGATGCGCATCGGGAGATTATATTATTTTGCAGGAATTTTATCGTAGAGGTGGCATCTGGTTTTCTGATCGGCACGGTTTTCACCCATTTTGTAAAGTAGTCCACGGCGACAGGGATATATTTATGTCCACCTATGCCGGTAGGGAGCTGACCAACCATATCCATTCACCACTATGCAAACGGCCAAGGGGAACTTAGTGGTGTTAATTCGGTAGCGGGTAGTCGAGGGATGCTACCAAAGAGTTGGCAGTTCTTTCACCTTCTGACCAGCTTTCCTGCGTCTTGGTGTATTGTCGGCCAGTAATACCCCTGCAACAGTGTCTTTTGAACTAGACTGTGGGCCTCTTGATGTGCTTGTAATGACTCTGAAATTCCTGTACAAAAAAATTTGTTGTTTATTGTACAGAAAAGGATATTATATCCTGTGTAAGAGTTATAGATTATTTTTATTAAATAAAAGCAAGGAGCAATTTGTAGCTCATTGGTAAAGGCTATATACTGCTATGACATGGCATGTGCGTTTGAATCCTATCAGACCCAATTATTTTTTTTTAAAGATTTTTCCTTTTAATTTTTCGGAAGCCTAAGAGTTGGACGTGCAATTCACGGAGAAATAAAAAGTTTTAGAAAAATCAAACAGGCACAAGAGGAGTAAACACACACATAGACACGTGGCACGAATCTCGAGGCAAGCCATCGAGATCCGACTGCCCATTTCATGCTTCTGGCCGCCGCCGATGGTTGAGATAACCCTAATCACCTCCGTGCTTTGCACACTAGTCCCTTCAACTCCCATCAACTTTTCTGTACTGTTTGATTTCCCTGCAATTAAACAATGACCATTCAATTCACCATTTAACACCATTTTAATTCTTTTAATCCAAATTTTTAATTCCCAAACCCTAATTCTTCACTATATATAGCACCCCATCTCCCAATGCTTCCCCATTCTGAAAATTCTATCAAAAATTCTCTCAAACACTCTAAGGACCAAGTGGAGTTAGGCACCCCAGTGGAGTAGCAAGCCAAACTCGACGACCGAAGCCTTTTCGACGACACCCGATGGCTTCCCCTCATCGTTGTTAACGCTTTAAACTTGTAAGTTGCTTCATCTCTCTCTCTTTCCATCCCAAAACAATTTTTAAAACAAATTGACAAAAGTGAAGTTATCTTCGATATAATCTTCTTTTTGATATTTGTAATCCACGTGATAAGAAAATTAGATCAAACTAACATCCTAACTAATCTTAACCTTATTCACATCATTTAGTTTTTAGTTTAACAAAAAAATTCATGTTAAACAATCATATAACGAACTTTTCATTAAAATACTATGAACTTTAGTTTAACCTTTTCGCGAACTAGATTATCTACCTTAAAGAAAACTTCACGGTGTAACGACCTACCCCACACGCACACTATGGTTTCTTATCACGGTATTCTAGATCTATGGTTCATTTAAAGAATAACTTTTTCATTAAAATACCACACCTTTTCAAAACGGGTTTCTTTTAATCGGTATTTTCGTAATTCTTGGCAATGACGCCTCTACAACTCTCGTTAGGAGACCTGCTAATCGATGGTGCAGATTATCATACATCTTTGGGACAGTAGAGTGAGATGCAAAACTCCTCATGAAGTATTCGGTCTCGAAAAGAAATAAAAAATACGGTTTTTAAGAAATATGACTTTTCTAAACAAACTAAATTTTGGGAAAATTATATAAAACTATGAATTCATATTTTCAATAAAAACATATTATGAAACTATATTTTCTTTTAAAGTGAAATATTAGAATTTTTAATAAAATACTACCAAGTTTCCAAAAGTAGTAGTTTTCATAAAAATACCATAAACTTTTAAGATTAGGTTTTATCACCAAAACACCACAACAATTAAAATACATATTCATGAAAACACTAAACATTATAAATCACCCTCGAGATTATTTTTAAACAATATTAATATATTTTTCATAAAAACCCCTCGAGAAATAACACAATGTAAACAAACAATATTAAGGACTCTAGATTAATATAGGTTTAAGCGGTATCATTTCTCTTGAGCCTTGGGGAGCCAGAGAAAGTAAATACTTGCCTATTCAGGTTAGACAACTTAACGGAGTTATCAAATGGTAATTGTCTTGGAAAAAACACAAATCATGCCGTCTATGTGCAGTAGTTGCCGATTTCTCCCGAATATAAGATTTTTAACAGTTTAAATCAATTCATATAAAAAGACCTGAACTCGAATCTAAACTTGAACTCGAACTCGAACACAAACTTGACTCCAACCCAACTTGTATCTAAACTTGAACATGAATTTGAACCCAATCTACTCGAACTAACTTGACTCAAACCAAGATTACAATTGACATGACTCGCATATTACTCGATTCACTCGACTTTATTCTATACCTTTTTCAATTTATGGTTTCGAACAAGACATGTCATAATCAACTAATCAAATCAACTAAGACTATCTTACAATTATAATATATATTTATACTCGGGGTGGTTGGGATAGTTTCTTATGTGAATCCAACGGAGTTTCAGGAGTCCCGTATTATTAACCTCTTTTTTTATTTTACTCGAATATCAGTCGGGTTAACTCATCTACAGCCTAGAGCCCCGATGCTAACACATGAAATGGGCCCGTATTTCCTTTCTCCTGGGGCCCCACTCTTGAGTTCATGAATACTTCTACGGCTGCGTTGACATTCACACTTGGAACTTAACCTTAACATAATGACTATCTAGAGACCTATAGTACATATTCACCCATGAACATATACTCATATATATATATATATATTCTATACTCGTCTTCTTAATCTTACTTTATCCTTGGGACTTACCGAGCGCTAGTTCGCTGACGGGCATGTTCACCGCTGGAAGACGGACCGGGACATTGGGACGTCTGGCCTGAATCCTGAGGGCAGATGCTATTTGGATTTATCCGTCCATCTTTCCAAAGATGCCAAGATGATTTATGGCACCGTACATCGGAGGTTTGGACGGATGTGGCCGTTGTAGCAGATTTCGTCACATTCCCCCTCGTTTATGAGGGTTTTTTTGATTGTGTGGATGCTCTTCCCTGCAGGCGTAAGCCCCTACAGTTAATTACGTTACCGCATTGCGATAACCATTTTCTCCTGCTCCGAGGTTCACCTCGTGTCGTGTGTATGTTTGTTTTATTTTGGTTGCTCGTGGATTGTATACAGAGACTAATTTATGTCGTCTTCCGTAGGGCGTAGATTAGTCCAAATCCGTATATTTTTAGATTTGGGTTTGGATTGATTTAAGGATCGTTAATCTGGTTTGAGATAAAGATCAACTTAAACATATGACCATTTGGGCTCGATTATTTTAGTTTAAGAATATCGCGGTCCATTATCGCCATGTTTGAAGTGAAATTTTAGTTTAAGGACGTTTCGGTTCTTTGTCGCCGTATTTGAGGGCGAATATTAGTTTAAGGACATTTCGGTCCCATATTCCCGTTTTGAGGACGAATGCTAGTTTAAGGACATTTCGGTCTAATGTCCATCTTATACGCACGTGTATTTGTTACATGGTGGAGTGGACGATGGTGATATGGAATGCACCCAATTTGGGGTACGATCCGATTTGAAGCGTGCACGTCAATTTGGAAGTGCACCAAAGAGTTGTTGGTTGTCGATACTCGCCACCTCTCTGAAGATGTTGAAGAATTACAACGACATATATTAGAGGTGTGGAGAGATGTACCTTTAAACCAAATCCCATATTTGAGGGAAAATGGGGGCTGTTGTAGACCTAAGAAATGTTAGTCATGTTTGAGACTACATTAACTTAGGAGACATGAGATGAATATCATTTTGGATATCATCGATGGGAGATCATTAGTCATATTTGAGACTAAGATCAGTTTGGATATCAATTTGGATATCATAAATATATGCTTAGCCAATTTGGGCTAAAAAATTGTTTTGTTTGGTTTAAAGACTGTTAATCTAATTTGAAATTAAGATCAACTTAAATATATGAGTATTTAGGCTCAATTTATTTTTAACTAAGAATACATTAGTCTTATTTGAGACTAAGATCAACTTAGCAACATTTAAAGATCATCAAATTTTAGTTGAGATCCAACAACAGAGCATTTAGACTCAATTGCAAAACTTTAGCAACTTAGCCAATTTGGGCTTTAGTCCGCTTAGTCTTCCCCTTTTTTTGAAAAAGTGCTAAGCACTAGCTTGGGATCTATTTATTCGGTCCCACTTTTTTTATGAAAAAAGTGCTGAGCACTTATACGAGTTATGACGCCCACATATAAACATGTGGAGCTTTCAGTCATCGGCATTGCCCAATAAGTGTTGAGCACTTTACTCATTTTGTCTTTATATGGAGTGCTAGGCGCTCTTTATGGCGTCTACGTGGGGAACACGTGAGGCGCTGGGCGCTTCCCAATGAGTGTTGAATACTCAACCGTTTATCTTTTTTACTTATGGAGTGCTGAGCACTTTATAGCGCCCTCGTGATTTTCATGTGCGGCGCCGGGCGCTGCCCAATGAGTGCTAAGCACTATTCTTTTTTGTGGCGCCCATGTGAGGAGCACGTAAGGTGTTTGGCGCTTTTAGAGGTGTCCGTGTGGGAAACCCGTGAGGCGCTGAATTCGTTTCTCCTCTGTTGATGGCATTTTTGCACATTAATGATCATCAGGACCTTTATTTTGAAGATCTGGGATCAAACTTCAGTTTTAAGAACTAAGTTCTTTTGTAAGAACTAGGTTTCTCTTGTATGCTTTTGTTTTTGAGGAACTCAATTTCTGGTTCTTTTCTGAATTTTTGATTCTCAAGAACAAGTTCTTCCCGATGAGAATTAAATTCTTCACTTGTGGGAGACTTGTCTCGCGGTCTTGGGTCCTTTATATAGTAGAGGCAATTTGTTAATTAGCTTTGAAGAAATCTCTCATTGAGAGATTCCAATTAATTTGGGTAATTTTACCCACCGTTGGATCTTTTGATCTAAGGGTTTCTATTTTCCAGAACATATTTTCTTGTTGTTTTTTTAATAAGATTGGGGAAATATTTTCCTATATGCAGAGTTTTATTCGGTGAAATGGTGATTTTTAATCACCATTAGATTTCTAATCTACCGATTCTTTGTTTTACAGTGAGCAATCTTTCTTATTTTGAAAGGTTGAGGGAATATATTCCTAAGAAATAGAATTTTATTCTATTGTTGGATCATTGATCCAACCGAGAGTATGCTTCTTATTTAGAAAGATTTGGGAGATATTTTCTCCATTGGATCTTTGATCCAAAGACTCTGTTTAACAGAGAATATCCCAATCTTTATTGGAGAAATGTAGAATTTAATTCTACAGATATTAACTTAGGCGCTGGCGCTCATGTGTTGTGCACATGGGCGCCGCATAATAATTTAATTCTTAAGATGGGCACTTCTGTGCTTTGTACATTGGCGCCCGCGTGGATAACACGTGAGACGCCTTCTAAGAGTTTGACTCTTTATTCAGAAAGTGCTTCTGTGCTTTGCACATTGGTGCCCACGTGAGGAGCACGTGAGGCGACATAATAGGATTTTAATCCTATAAGATTGGCTTTGGCGCTGGCGCCCTCGTGGAGAGCACGTGAGGCGCTACATCATTGAGTTCCAACAGAGCTTTGCTCTTTATTAGGTTAAATATTGGGGAAACAAATTCCCTCCATCGTTGTACTCGCGTGGTTCGCACGTGAGTGCAGCGGTGTCACCTTTTTCCACTGTTCGATCTTATGGGGAGTGGAACCGTCCCCTCAAGTTTTATAAATAGGGCCTTTGGCCCTTGAGATAACTGTCGTTTCGTCATTCTCTTTCTTCTTCACTGATAATTTAATTCTCTCTTCAGTTCTTAGATCTATGTTTTTAAAGAAACTCTTAGAGTTTTACTCTGTTTCAAGAATCTTGGTAAGGATTCTGACCATTTTTCTCTTGAAAGAGACTCTTTTGTCTTGGATTTCTTTCAACCCATTAATAGAGCTTTGCTATTTCCTTGAGATAATTTTGATAGACCATTAATCTCAAAAGAACCCAGGGTTTTATCCTATTACTCTGATCTTTAAGAGTTCTTTGGAGTTTAGTTCCGGTGTATTTCTCTGGGTTGTTCTTCAGAGCTTAGCTTTAAGAAGATTTCTTCTTTTGGGAATTTTATTCCCCCTTTTCTTCTCTCTGCAGATTTGAATCTGCTGTAGAGCCTGTTTCTCGAAGGAGTTTAACTCCGTAGTTTAATGAGATTTTCTCATTAAATGAGAATCCTTATGGATTCTCACAATGTGTGTCTGCCTCATCATTAGTGGGGGTATTGCCTTGATTTTGTAGGGACCCTTGTCTCTTTCCCTTTGAACTGTGGTGACTTTTACCACGCAGTACAATTCTAAGTGTAATAAAAATGTTAAAGTCTTGAACATCGTGTTGATAATTAACCCCTCCTTTTTTTGCAGGTACTATGACTTCTGATTTCTCCTTCCCCTTCGTTCTTTCGGAAAGTGCTTTCGCCGACGCACCTACAGATCGGGAAGTCTTCGCATATATTTGGTACTATGACCCAGAGAAAAGTCTCTTCATCTGTGGGGCTAATGGTACAGTCAAATTATCCATGGTCGGCACAGTTTTACTTGCGCAGCGCCTTCGAAACCGATCCCAGTGATCTATTATGCTGACCCGCCGCTGGTAACTTACGCAGTAGAAGAGGTCAACTAGACCTCGGAAGGTCGTCTTCAACCTTTCATGGCATCAATACCAGTGCAACCACCGATGGCCCTGGACATTTTAGGGCGACGCATATGCCAAGGAGAGTTGCGCCCTTGGGGGCAAGTTTGCATGATAGGAATGACTCCCCGTCATTTGGCTGACTATCTGTAGTGGGCTCGATATATCCTGTCGGCCAAGAAATCGCTGCTACTGAAGACCAGGATGTATCCGGCGATCTATGCATCCCTCTTTCACTACTACACTCCTCATGTGTGGTGGGTCAAATCTTTTCTGGAACAATGGAACATCCCGACCCACACATTTCTCTTATCGGATCGGGAGGTTTCAATCTCATTGGAGGAATTTGCGGAGATATCTGGATTACCCGTCATAGGGGAACATTACGAAGAGATACTTCCCTCTGATGAGTATATCTATGCTACCAAATCAGTGGTAATGGGTCTTACTCTGGAGAATGCCATTCAATACCAGTTTCCAAGTTTGATCAAGGTGTTGAACATGTACGAGAGCTTATTCCTGAAGTCTAGTGGACACGGAGTTAGCTTCACAGATTTCATCGCCCGCATTCTTTGTCCGGAGGCTCTGTCTAAACAAGCTACGAAGTTTGCCAAACTAGACGACCCGTTCGGATTTGGTCCAGACAACTGACCGACCACGGAGACAAATCTAAAGAACTTCTTTATTCCGGATACTCCAGTCATCCCCTTCGCAGAGATTGCTGCTCTGGACATTGACGAGGAGATGTTCTTCATTAGGTTTATCGGCTTGTGGCTGAGTTAGTTTGCGCTTCCGATGCACCCCTGCTATATGAAACCATCTGTCTTTTATCCAGCTCATCGTATCACCGTGCATGGCCATTAGGGTCACGGGACTGGCTCATTTATATCATGGCCTGAGCTTAGCAGCCGACACTACTCAGTCGGGGGTAAAGCCCGTAAATCTCCCATTGCACTACTTCACCTCATGGATCGAGATGCATGTGCTGGGTGCTTTTGGTGTTCATAAAAGTCCCCGATTTTACGAAGGCTGCAATTTTGCCCGGGTCATGCGCTTAGTTGACGCTTCTGCTCCAGACTCAATATAGCAGGAGGCTCGGCGATTGCTCCTTCGCCCATGCATGGATGGGGAAAGCATGACCTTTGTCAATAAAGTCATGCCCATCGGCAAAGAATCTTCCAAAATGATCCAACCGTTGCATGATGTTTTCAAGGATGGGGCTTCTGTGTTGAGGGCTCGAGAGGTTGTACAGCTGTATTCTATCAGGCCAAAGTTTCTGGTATTTAGACAGAACGCCTCAGTGTTGTTTATGAGGTATAACCCGCATTGCTTTGACCAGCAATCGGGTTACAACTAAGGCGTTCCTCTCGAGGCGTTCATGATTGATCCGGTCGCTACGGAAGAGGGCATTCGCAGTGCGGCGCATCATTTCACGCGGTTAAACACGGGGTCCCATTTCCTCATCAGCGGGCCGAGTTATATTCCAAAGGCTTCAAATGCTTATGTTGCTTGGTACCAGCATGCAACGGGTGTTGTCATCAAGGAGGAAAGGCGGCTGCTGCTTGACCATAAGGATGTTGTCCCAGCTAGTAATCTGGCAGTCCCACTGAAGCGACGGGAGGTTATGCTCCCTTCTTTGAGAGAGATCGCCATGGTTATATCCCCACACGCTTTTCCTAGTGAGCCTCGACTAGATGTTCCTACGATAACGGTAACCGCGGTGTCTCCGGAATTGGGTGTTGGTTTGGAGATCGGGACCCGCCGTCCAAAGAATCCTGTTAAGCGAAAGCTCTTATCATCGGCTGTTGGTGCCAGTTCGCAGAAGAAGAAGAAATCCTTATTCTCTGCTGACGTCGTATTCGTCCAGGAGCCTCATGCTCCTTATAGCGAGGGCTTGTGCGAGTATAGCACCAACGACGGTCTGTTCGATGCGCCTATGACCGATACCGATCTTTAGGCTGCCATTAGAGCTTTCAAACAATCGGCCCATGAACAAGCGGCGTTAGCCTCTATTGCGGAGTCCGGTATACTTCATTTATACTCTCCTGTATATATTCCCCACCTCTTTTTTTGAACTTATTACGCTTTATTAATGTCCTCTTCCTTAACAGGCATTTCTGCTGAAGAGGCTCTCTTGGCGTCCCTTAAGACGTTTGAGGAGGAGAGGCTCCGCGCCTTCTTGGGCCTTGGCATGATTCGTTTCACTACTCCTTTACATCTTTAGTTCCTTTTATTCATGACCTGACTCTTTTCTTTGTCCTATTACAGGAACCACTGCGATCCAGGTTGTTCCGAGTGTAATGCCAATTCTGAGTGGTGATGCAGAAAAGCCTTCAGAGCCACCAACTACAGCTGAGGCCTTCCCAAGGCCACCACAGAAGGCGTTGCTGAAGCAGCCGATGACGGATGTCACAGCGGATTCAGAGGCCGAGCCCGATTTGGACGACGATGTCCCTCTGTCAGAAGTTTTGAGGAGATCGGTTCATACAGTCCAAGCTGAGAGGAAGCGTAGAAAGAATGCTGCAAGGGAACGTCAGGCTATCTTGGCTGCGGGCACAGGTTCGAGTAATGCTCAGCCCTCTGGCATTCCTATGGTGGACGTTCCTTCTGTCTTATCCACTGCCCATAGACAGGTTGCGCGTGCATCTTGAGAAGAGGTTGAACGACTACTTCAAGGTAGAACAATGCACGATCCTTAGTAATATCCTTTTTCTTGAATCATAACACATGCATTTTTTTAACAGGGCCAAATTTAGGTGATGGCGTGGCAGGTGAAGTGCTGGTGATTAAAGAGCCTGAAGTGGCAAACCTTCCTCTGGAATCTGGAATTGTTCTGACTGCCGCTTCTTCTCTATGTGGATCTTTGGTATTGGCGGGTGGTACAAGCATTACGACGACCCTTATCGAGCCAGAGGATGAAGGTGTGGATGCTGAATCCACTTTCCCAATGGAAACCGAGGAAGCCGTCACAATTGGTGACGCTTCGGGTACTGTCTCGGTTTCTGCCCTGTCAAATACTCCTTGAGTTATTATCTTTGAGTTTTTAATCCCTCTAGGCATTTCTAATGATATCTCCTTTATTCTGAGTATAGGCGTGGTAAACCCTGATGCTGTACTGACTGAAGAATTACTGCCGGTCATTGCCCTGACTATCATGGTTCTACCCCTCTCTTCTGCGTCTCCCCGAACTCTGGAAGGTGAAGATCTCTCATTTCTTTGCTTCAGTATAGATACTATTTTCTTGCATTAACCATATATTGTTTCAATCCTTCAAGAGTGCTCTTTGATCACTTACACCAAGTGTTAAAGCCCGCATTTTGCCTTCCAATCGGAATTCGTTCCCCTTCAGGCATTGGTTAGTATATTTTTTGCTTAGTGTTTCTTCTTTTCATGAGTAAGCTTTTTGTTGCTAAGCCTTCCTCATATTGAACACGGTATCACGACTCGAGGGAGGGAGCGAAGGAATAGCCGAGCCTCCCGTGCTCCCTGTCTTTCCACTTTCAACAGCTGGTACGGTAGATCTCGTCCATCAGCTTTCTTCTTTAATTTTTATGTTGAAATCTGACCCTTATTCGTACGTGATTTATTTTACAGCAGGTACACGGGCTTTAGCTCCTTTTGAGTCTCGCATTCCCATGCCTACGGGGTCTTTTGCTAAGCGTCAATCTTCCAGGGGCACGGTGACTAGCAGGCGGATGTTAAACGAATTTATCGAAGATCTTGATGCCGAGGCTTCCACTTCTGCCGTGGATTTCGCTGACGAAGTCAACCTTATGCTGGCGACACTTGTGAATTTCTACAACGAAGATTTCGTCGGCCTTTGGGTTGATTATTGTAAGCGGATCGAGGCTTGTCTGCATGAGATTGAGCTCAAGCGTCTCAATCCTGAAGTATTGACCTTGAAGGCTCAGCAGGTCGTGGATCGAGCAAAGTGTCGATTCCATTCAATATTTTGAACAAAAGTCGGCCCTGAAGCGAAAGGAGCATGAGACAGCTTCCGGCGAATCCATCCAATTGCGCGCCCAGTTCGAAGCAAATGCCACGCAGCTGCAAGTTATTTTCGAAAACGTCCAACAATGTATATGTAATGGGCTATCGCTGAGGCAGAACCTCGATTTTACCGAGCGGGGCATGCAAGATTGTGAGGTTGCCAAGCAGGAAATTGTCGAGAAACTTTCATCATGCTTGCAACAGCGGGCTCAAATTGAAGCGGGGCTGTCCACAGTAGTAGCATGCGAGGAAGAGCTGCAGGGCGCGCGTGAGCGGGCTGCCAATTCGGTGAAAGCCCCGCCTTCTTAACAATTGTAATTGTATTCCTCCCTTTTGTATTAATTGTATCTCTTAAACACTTTGATTCGTGAATAAAGAATATACACTTTTTGCATGCACTCATCTGTGTTTTTATGTCTTAATGTGGAACTAATTAGTTTACTTACTCGTTTCGGAGTTCATAGTTTATTCACTCGTTTCGGAGTTTCTAGTTTATGTACTCATTTTGAAGTTTGTGGTTTATTCACTCGTTTCAGAGTCTTTAGTTTATGTACTCATTTCGGAGTTTGTAGTTTATTCACTCGTTTCGGAGTTTCTAGTTTTTGTACTCATTTCAGAGTTTATTCAGTTTACCTCCCTTCGGTTTACAGGCAAACTTATCCTAACGTTATATATAGATAACCCTGTTCTATGCGACAGAGGTCCGTTAGGTTTTATGGTACTAGGGTTTGTCCGTGGTACCGTCGCGTTGGTTGATGTATCCCTCGATATACAGTCTTAAAGCTGTTGTTCGAGTAACCCCACAACTGTCGTGTTTCTGATCCCTTCGGGGGCTGGACAAGACGTCTTCAAGTAATCTCCTTACGCTATATTACCGTTGGAAGAGCAAGCGTTAGGAATTTGCCATGTCGCTTTTTACTTGAGGTTAGGCTCAATTTGGAGCCCTGATGAGTCATAACCACTCCGCGTTGGTGTGGGATGATCTCCGATAGTCTTTTAGGCTTTATATGAGTTGCCGTCAAGATCCAAAGCTAGGAATATTCCGTGACTTCATTTTTGTTTTACGATGCCGTGCCGTTTCTTTGCCGAAGTAGGGTAGACATCTGCAGGACCTCTATGCTGTATGTATTGCAGTTGAAGTCCTGAGCTAGGAATATGCTTTTGCCAATTTGATTTGGCTCGTTGAAGCTTTGTTGACGTCACGTATGCACCCTGATGGAATGAGAAGGTACGCCGGAGTAGTCTTTAGGTTGTATATGTACTGTCAATAATTGGAGCTAGGATTTTGCCATGGCTCCGTTTTTGACTTGACCTTTAGGTCTTTGTTAACACCGCGTCTGCATCGAGAAGGAACGTCGGGCTGGAGCTAGGATTTTGCCGTCACTCCGTTTTTGATTTGACATTTGGGTCTTTGTTAACGTTGCATCTGCATCAGGAAGGAACGTCGAGCTGGAGCTGGGATTTTGCCGTCACTCTTTTTTTTGTTCACCCCTTTGGAGCTTTGTTGATGTTACATTTGCAACGAGAAAGAACGTCGAGCTGGAGCTGGGATTTTGCCGTCACTCTTTTTTTTGAATTGGCTCCTTGGAGCCTTTGTTGACGTCGCGTCTTAACCGAGAAAGAACGTTGAGCTGGAGCTGGGATTTTGTTGTCACTCTTTTTTTGTTCGACCCTTGGGTCTTTAATGACGTTGTGTCTACATCCTGCTGGCATGAGAAGCACGTCGAGCTGGAGTTAGGATTCTGCTGTCACTCCTTTTGATTTGGCTCCTTGGAACTTTTTTGACGTCATGTCTGCACCCTGTTGGAATGAAAAGAACGTCGAGCTGATCTCTAGGTTGTATAAGAACCGTCGATATCTTGCTCTCCCTTTAATGGAGCCTGGTGGGAAAATATGATACTCCTTTCTTTCATTTATGCCCATGGATTGTATACAGGGGCCGGTGTAGACCTACCTGCAGGGCAGAAAAGTTTCATTTTTTTCTCTCCGCGATACTCTATCTTTTTAGCTTTATGTCGCGAAAGTCGCGATTGCCCAATCCTTTCGGCTTTTTATCCGCGGTGCCTAATCATTTTGGCTATTTTTAAATATTTTTACCCCCTGCTTTTTATTGCGAGTTGCCCTAATCATTTCGGCTATTTTTATATGCATATTTTTTTGCTCGCTGATTTTTATTGCGAGTTGCCCCATCATTTCGGCTATTTCATATGCATTATTTTGCTACTCACTGTTGTTTTTTTATTGCGAGTTTGGAATCTGATACCAACCTTGGCATCAGCATCGCTACGACTGGAATACTGTCAGGAGCGAATCATCATTTGCCGTGAAAGGACCTAGGGTTTGACACCTGTTTAGGCATCAGCATCGCTGCAACTGGGATATTTCCAGGAGCGAATCATCATTTTCCTTTGTCGATTTGAACAAAGACGGCTTAGCAAACAGGGTTGGAATCCTGTCGACTAAGGCTTTTTGACTTTATGAGCCGTAAGGGTCTCATAAAGGTATTTATCCCTATGAGTCGTGAGGATCTCGTTGGTGTATTTTCTTCTTAGGAATCATGGGGATTCCCAAGTGATATTTTCTCTCGTAAGTCGTAAGGATCTTCCAAGAGTGTATTCTCTTCATAAGTCGAGAGGACTTACAAGTGTCATTCACCATATGGGGACATTTCTCGCCATTGGTGGAACTTGATGGGGAAATGTTTATTTGTGCATGTGGATTGTATACAAGGGTCAATATTGGACCACCTGTAGGACAACTTTGGGGAATGCGACGGCTTAAGAACAGGTTCGGATCCCTGTAGTTTAAGGCTTTTGAATTTTATGAGCCACGGGGGTCTCATAAGGGAAATTCTCCTTACGAGTCGTGAGGACCTCGCAAGTGTAATTTCTCCTTAGGAATCATGAGGATTCGTAAGTGTGTTGCTTCTCTGTGAGTCGTAAGGATCTCACGCGGGTATTTTCTCCTCACAAGGTCGAGAGGACTTTGCAAGTGCATATGGATTTTTATTTTACGAGTTCACGCCCTTTCGGGTTTCCACAAACTCGCCGGCAGTCCTGCTGTTTTTACTCATGGCGCCCTTTCGGGTTTTCAACCGTGCCCACTTTACTTGTGGACATACCATTTTTCTTTAACGAGATCGCGCCCTTCCGGGTTTTTATAAACTTGCTGGCAGCCTTGCTGTTTTTACTCACGGCGCCCTTTCGGGTTTTCATCCATGCCCATTTTTCTTGTGGACATACCGTTTTTTTGGGAATGATGGAACTCTCAAAAGTAGTTTCACCGTGGTTGACCCATCTATTTACCGGTGGGATTTAGAGGTGGCTTCATCGCTAAAGTAGCTACGTAGCCAGTGGGACTTAAGTTGCAACCACTGCCATTGAGACTTCGATTGCAATATAGATCTTAAGGAAAAATATCATCGTTTTGGAGGCGACGTGCTAGTTTAGGGACATCTCGGTCCGTTGTTGCCATGTTTGAGGCGAATATTTAGTTTAAGAATATCTCGGTCCGTTGCCGCCATATTTGAGGCGAACGATTAGTTTAAGGACTTCTCGGTCCGGTATCGTCGTTTTTTAGACGAATTTTTAGTTTAAGGACATCTCGGTCCGATGTCGCCATTTTTGAGGCAGATATTTAGTTTAAGGACATCTCAGTCCGTTATCGCTGTGTTTAAGGCGGATATTAGTTTAAGGACTTCTCCGTCCGTTGTCGCCGTGTTTGAGGCGAAATTTTAGTTTAAGGACTTCTCGGTCTGTTGTCACCGTGTTTGAGGCGAGGTTTTAGTTTAAATACATCTCGGTCCTTTATCCGGAAACGAGTATTAGTTTAGGGACATCCTGGTCCGTTACCGCCTATTTTCGAGGCGACGAATCTTTTGGATACTACTTTTAGGGTTCCGACTCAGGAAGATAGCGAGCGGACACAAGCGTCGTCATCTATCATTGACCCAGGACGTAACCCGTTAGGCATAGTATCTTTTAAGGAATCGGCCGTTTATTGGCCGGAATGGTCTTTCTCCATGCATATCCATGAGCAGGTAGGCTCCAACTTGGTAGACTTTGTCTATGATGTACGGGCCTTCATAGTTTAGCTCGAACGTCCCTCATTTTGCACGATTGGGGATCATAGGTCTTTTGACGATTAGCACGAGTTCGCCTTGGCAGAATGTTCTCAACCTGGTCAGTCTTTCATATGATCGTGTCATCCTTCCCTTATAAGCCTCCAGGTTTTGTTGTGCTATAAGGCGGGTTTCGTCAAGAGCGTTGAGTTCCTCAAACCTAAGATGAGCATTTTCTTCATCTGTCAGCTCCTATCAAACTGCTACTCGTAGAGAGGGGAGCTCAATTTCCAGTAGGAGCACTGCTTCCGTGCCGAATACTAACATGTATGGTGTTGTATTCATAGTTGTTTTGAACGTTGTGCGGTATGCCCAAAGAGCTTCTTGAAGCCTTTTGCGCCAGTCTTTTTTGTTCCTAGACACCATGTTCTTTATAATCTTTGTCAAGATCTTGTTGAAAGCTTCAGCTAGACCGTTGGCACGAGTATTATAGACTGAAGAGTATCTCCAATCTATTTTATGTTGTTATGCGAAGCAGCTGATTTTATGGCTCCTGTAGGTCGGCTGATTGGTAGATTTTCTGCGTGTTCAATTTTAGTTAATTACCGCAATCAAAACGGTTTCGCTTGTAGCTAGCCGGTTGAGTATGGGTCGTCCGCAGGGAGATGGGAATTTTTTTCTATGTGCTTTAACGAGTTAAGTCCAAAAGTCCAGATTTGTTTGTGATTAACTAAGTGTTAAAATGATATGTAAAGAGAGCTTGTTAGGGTTAGAATTAGGTTAGTTTGAGTTAGGAGTCGCTCACTTCTTTCGTTGCCACTCTTAATATCGGTGTTACGGTAATCGGCAACAACGGGGATTGGCACGACTAGGAAGGAACTTGCGAGTATAAGCTAGGCTTTCCAACGCATAAGTTCTTCCTTTTGGTGCTTGTCCGTCCGTTCTTGGCTCTTAGCCTTAACCTCCGGTTAATTCAACCACAACCGGTCTCACTACGGAATCACCGCTATCATGTAGGATAGGGTGCCGTAGGGAGCGGATTGTGGTTCAATTAACGGGAGTTCGATTTAAGATGTTGGGTAAGGAAAGAGTGAGAGAGATTTCCTTCTCTCAAACTTCCCTTATCCTACCCTAACAAGTATGGAAACTACTCACCCATTACAAGAAGAACGAAAAATAAAACAAAGGAGGAAGATAGAAAGAAAGAGATTAGAAAATTACAACTAGCTATTTGCGACCTCACCTCGGTAAGGATCAAGCATAAGCATCATGGTTGTTTAATGATAAATGAAAAGAGAACAAGAAAAAACAAACACAAATAACAACAACTAAGTTAACAAATGAAAATTACAAGCAATAATAATTTAACTAAAGAACAAAACAAGCATGATAAGTAAAAAGAACTCCTTTATTCATTCTTCACTCACAAAAGCTCACTACAAGTTTTTTAATGGAGAAGAGATGAGAGGAGGAAGAAGAACAACAACTAAAACCTAAAATCTAAATACAAGATTAAGCACCCTTGGCTTCACAAGGTTCTGGGCTATTTATAGGCTGGAAAATGAAAACCTAGGGCAACATTCTGAACCATCATGAAAAGATCCATATACCCCTGCAAAATCATCATCTGCGGCGTCTATACGGCCGCGGAACCGCGGCCTAGACCCCCTATTGGCCGCGGTTCCGCGGCTGTATAGTGGAATTGGGGGATGGGATTTTTGGTGCTTCCCTGGTCTGCTGTGTCATTTATTCTGGTACATGTTTTCTCAGATTTTCTTCATGATTTTTCCAGAATTTCTGTTGATCAAAAGGTGATTTGATGTGGATCTTTTTGTCATGATTTCCTTGAGCTCTGCATAGATTTCTTGGACTTGGTGTTGCCATTGTGCTTTGTGCATGAAGATGACAATCGATTTGCCATTTTGTCTCTTAAACTGGTGTGTGGCAACACGGATAGAGAGCGGAGACCCGTGTTTTATCTGTGGTTGGCAGGAACCCGGATTTTGTCATGCTTTTCCATGAATTTCATCGTTTAGAGCTGAGAACCTGTATCCTGCAATTGACTAGCAAACACGGCTCAAGAGTACCTACCGATAAGCAATATGATAAAAATTGGGCAGTATAAAAATGCAAAAATCTGATATGAACAAATACCCCCAAACTTATCATTTGCTCGTCCTGAGCAAAGCCAATTTATTCACAAAAAAATCCTAACCTCACTTTCGCAGGGAACGCGATTGCACTGAGCATGTGCAACAAGCCGTTAAAGCTCTAGGTGTCCCTAGTAGGAGGAGTGTTGTCTCCTGAGGGTTTTCAGCGGATACTACCTACAAAATCCGGTCAAGCTAGTTTTGCAAAATAATTATGATTCGAACCCTAAGGTTTTGTTTCAGAAAATGACAATTCTATTATCCTAAGTCTAGACTATCGAACCCTTATTTTTCACACCTCGCTTCTTATTTAACTACAGATTTTATATGTCTTTACGTGCAGTGCAAATAGTGTCGTTAAGTTCCAGAAGGATCGAATAAAGTCATCATATCACACAATAAAGCCCAGATAAAAATTTTAAAAGGATCACATAAGTTTTATAAAGAGTTAAGTATTTTTCAAGTTTCGTTTTCCAGTAAAGTTTCAACTTCAGAATTTCTATCTTCCCTAACAGGAAAATAGGTCTTATTTTCATTCCACCTTTTTCTTGTTTTCATTTCATACACACCTTTGTGAACGTGCAATAGTCTTTATCATAGAATAAAACCTTCATATCTCCGCTAAATTTTTTTATAAAAGCCTGTCTTTTATCAAGATTATTCTCACACAAAGAACCGTTAGGAATTTTAACTCGGAGAGAACACTTGCTTGACTTTGTTTTAATCTGGACTTTCTAAGCTTCTTAGCGAGCTTTGGGCCAATGCACCCAAACCAGTTGGCTTTAGGGCATTAGGTGTAGAAACACCCCAGCGGACTTAATTACTCAAGTTACCCAGGTCCAAAAACAAAAGAAAATTTGGCGTGAAAATCATGATGATTCAATACGAATGAAGATATAACCGGCTGTTCAATTATATATATATATATATATATATTTTGGATAAAAGACGTGTTTAGTGAGCTCGGTGTGTAATCATTCCAATCAAGTTCCAGATGGGTTTGTTTTTCAGACTTAGTTCCAATTAAGGCATCAATAACATTCCTTCATATTCACTTCACTTCATAAACTAATCTTGATATTACTTATTTCAGAACAAAGCTATTTGATCCTCAGAAAATTATTGATCCATTTAAAAGTTTTTAGACATAGAAGACTTGTCATCTAATTTCCAAAACTCACGACACGTGTAGTGTGATGTAAAGACGTATATCAGCTATAGTTAACTTCAAAAGAGAGTTATCTTTCAGGTTTTCAAAATCTAAACATAAGATTTAGTTATTCTTATTTTATCAAACAAAACCGTCGAAATGTTGAATCAGAGTCCTCCCACTAGCTAACTTGATAGAAAAGTTTTTATGTTTTTAGAAAATTTTCAGATTTTTATGGATTTTATGGATTTTAGTATGCAGATGCAAAATATACATATGAATGCGAAGGTTAGAAATGCGTACCGAGCGTACCCCCAAACTTAAACTGGACAGTGTCCTCACTGTCATCGCATGAAGAGATCATTTGAAGGGGCAAAATTGTCGGTTAGTTATACACATTTCTTTTTGTTTTTAAAGAAAAGAAAAATAGCAAAAATGGAAAAGAATATCTACAAAAATGTACAAAATGGTATATACATACCCCCAAACTTATTTGGAACAGTGTCCACTGTTCTTGGCTGGATAACCGAAGTTTGGTGGTAGGCAGAGGAAGATTATGCAGGGTAAACCGGCTCCTGTAAGACCAGGAGCTCCTCTGTTGGTTCGGCGCTAAAGTACGGTTTTAGTCGATGTCCATTTACTTTGAAAAATGAACCGTCCTTTGGATTCTCCAAATCCACAGCGCCATGCGGATACACATTCCGCACAAAATACGGCCCTTTCCAGCGAGATCTGAGCTTTCCTGGATGGAAGTGTAGCCGGGTGTCGTAAAGCAGTACCTGTTGACCAGGTACGAAAGTTTTGCGCAAAAGGTGTTTATCGTGAAACACCTTCGTTCGGTTCTTAACGACAACCGCGTTATCGTACGCCTCATCCTTAAGCTCGCTTAATTCGTTCAACTGCAGCTTCCGATGGCTGCCCGCATCTTCGAGAGACAGATTCAGCTCCTTTATCGCCCAAAATGCGCGATGCTCTATTTCGACAGGTAGGTGGCAAGCCTTTCCGTACACAAGCCGATAGGGAGACATGCCAAGATCGGTCTTATAAGCGGTTCGAAATGCCCAAAGGGCATCAGTAAGTTTCAGCGACCAATCCTTACAGTTCTTGGAAACCGTCTTCTCCAGTATCTGCTTGATTTGCCGATTTGAAACTTTGGCCTGCCCGCAGGTTTGGGGGTGGTAGGGCGTAGAGAGCTTATGATTAATGGAATATTTCCGCATTAAGGCCTCGAAAGTCTTATTGCAGAAATGAGTTCCATTGTCGCTATGGGGTGCCCAAAACGGGAGAAAATGTTTTCTTTAAGAAACCTAACGACAACCTTGTTGTCGTTAGTCCGGCTGGGCACAGCCTCGACCCACTTAGAGACGTAATCAACAGCGAGAAGGATGTACAAGTTCTCGAAAGAGCTGGGAAACGGCCCCATGAAATCTATCCCCCAAACGTCAAAAATCTCCACAACCAAGATTGGTTAGAGTGGCATCTCGTCCTTTCGGGATATCCGGCCCATGTGTTGGCACCGGGAGCAAGTCTTGAAATAGTCATGAGCGTCTTTGAAGAGTTATGACCAGTAGAAACCACATTGCAAGATCTTCTTTGCTGTCTTTCTGGGGCCAAAATGCCCGCCACATGCTTGATCGTGGCAAAATGACAGCACACTCTTGAATTCCTCGTCAGGGACACACCGACGAATAATCTGGTCGGGACAGCACTTGAACAGATAGGGTTCGTCCCAGTAAAAGTGTTTTACTTGGGATAAGAAGCGAAGTCTGTCCTGACTTGACCATTCAGTCGGTAGTAATCCTGTGGCCAAATAGTTCACAATATCTGCGAACCAGGGTTCGCAAGATACTGTCAAGAGCTGTTCATCCGGGAAAACGTCGTTGATCGGAATTGGAAGCGAAGGCGAAGAAGGAAGTCGTGAGAGATGGTCGGCAACTACGTTTTCACATCCTCGTTTGTCCTTAATGACAAGGTCAAACTCTTGAAGCAAGAGGATCCAACGTATTAGCCAAGATTTTGCATCTTTCTTCGCAAAAAGATGGCGCAGAGCAGAATGGTCTGTGTAGACAATGACTGGAGAGCCGATGAGGTAGGGCCTGAACTTTTCTAAAGCAAATACAACATCCAAGAATTCCTTCTCAGTTGTTGTATAATTGAGTTGGGCGTCGTTCAGGGTTCGGCTCGCATAATAGATTACGTGCGGCTTCTTGTTGATGTGTTGTCCAAGGACAACACCAATGGCAAAGTCGGATGCATCGCACATAATCTCAAACGGGTGCGTCCAGTCAGGTGAAGAAAGAACGGGAGCAGAAATGAGTGAGCTTTTTAATGACTCGAACGCAGTCACACAGCTCGAGTTGAAGTCGAATGGCGTGTCCTTGGCCAGCAAAAGAGTCAAGGGCCTAGCAATCTTGCTAAAGTCCTTGATGAACCGTCTATAGAAACCGGCATGGCCAAGGAAGGCTCGGATGTCTCGGACGCATCTGGGAGGAGGTAGATTGGAAATGACCTCAATCTTTGCTTTGTCAACCTCTATACCATTTTGCGAGATGATATGTCCTAAGACAATACCTTCGCGCACTATGAAGTGGCACTTCTCCCAATTCAAAGTGAGGTTCTTGTCCTTACATCGGGTAAGGACAGCGTCGAGATGCAGCAAACACTCGTTGAAGGAATCGCCGAAGATGGAGAAATCGTCTATGAAGATCTCCAGAAATTTTTACCCATCATACACCGCTGGAAGGTAGCGGGCGCATTACATAACCCAAAGGGCATGCGACGATATGCAAACGTGCCGAAAGGACAAGTGAATGTGGTCTTGTCCTGGTCTTTTTCGGTGATGGGAATTTGATTATAGCCGGAGTAGCCATCAAGAAAGCAGCAGTACTCGTGTCCGGCCAATCGTTCAAGCATTTGGTCAATGAAAGGTAGCGGAAAGTGGTCTTTCCGCGTTGCGGCGTTGAGTTTTCTGTAATCGATGCATACTCGCCACCCAGTTTGGGTGCGAGTAGGGATTAACTCGTTCGCCTCGTTGGTTATGACCGTGATGCCTGATTTCTTGGGGACAACGTGAATGGGGCTAACCCACTGGCTATCAGAGATAGGGTAAATGATACCACTATCCAGACATTTTATGATCTCCTTCTTCACAGCCTCTTTCATGACTGGGTTGAGACGTCTTTGTGGATCCCTGGCTGGTTTGGCATCATCCATCAGATGAATGTGATGTTCAATGATCAGGGGACTAATCCCCTTGATGTCCACCATGGACCAGCCAAAAGCTTGCCTATTGCTGTGCAAGACCGCGAGAAGGGCTTTCTCTTGCTCTGGAGCTAGAGAAGCCGAGATGATGACAGGGAGGGTCTCGTTCTCACCTAAGTAAGCGTACTTAAGGTGAGACGGCAAAGGCTTGAGTTCGAGCGTTGGAGGTGAAACGATTGAAGGCAAGATTGGTGCAAAGGTCTCGAACTCAAAAGATTCCAGCAAAGGTTCAAAACGAGTGTAAGCGACCGAGTTGGATGGCTCAGGTAACTCATCCGGAAATTCGAAGGATTCAAACTCGGGTTGTGAGCGGCTAAGATCGTTCGAGAACGTGAAACACTCGTAGTCATTGTCGGGCGCAGAAATAGCAGCAGGTTCGAGGAGGAACGCACTAGTGGCGTTAAGGTTATCATGATCGAACATAAACTCCTCGAATTCACACTCTTCAGGGGTGATCTCCTGGATTGAGCAAACGTCCAGTATATGAGCATTAGGTTCAGAGGGCTGATTCCCCAACCTAAAAATGTTGAGTTCAATTGTCATGTTTCCAAAAGAGAGGTTCATCGAACCATTGCGACAATTGATCACAACATTTGAGGTTGCAAGGAATGGGCGACCGAGTATCACCGGAATTTGATTTCGGGGGTTAGCTACAGGCTGTGTGTCTAAAACAATGAAGTCAACAGGGAATACGAAGTCCCCGACTTTGATTAACACATCCTCTAGCTCACCCCTAGGATGGGTGATCGATCGGTCGGCCATTTGGAGAGTACAGTGTGTGGGTTTCAGCTCTCCTACGCCTAATTGCTCGTATACTGAGTACGGAAGCATGTTAACACTGGCACCAAGATCTAATAGTGCGCGGTTGATGTTCTTATCCCCAATGGTAATAGAAATCGTAGGACAGCCAGGGTCCTTCTTTTTTTGTGGTAAAGATTGGGTAAGAGCATCACTCACAGCACTAGCCAAGAAAACTTTCTTTGGTACCTGAGACTTCCTCTTTTTCGTGCACAAGTCCTTTAAGATTTTCGCGTATGATGGGACTTGTTGGACGGCATCTAAAAGAGGAATGTTAATGTTAACCTGCTTAAATAACTCCAGAATCTTCTCCATTTGTGGATTTTGTTTAGTGAACCTCAACCGGTTTGGAAATGGAATGTTTTTAAAATTATTTGAGTCCAATGCTTGTGGAGGAGATTGTGGAGCTGGAGCGGATCCCAGAACTGGTGTTTTCGTGGAGTGAGAAGTGAGTCCGTTCAGAGCAGAAGAAGAAGAAGAAGAGCCTTTTGAAGAATGGAGAATAGGCTCAGAAGACGAAGACGCAGCAGAGGAAGAAGAAGAAGAAGAAGAAGAAGAAGCGGTCGGGGTGTCATCGTTGATCCGTGTGCCGATGTTGTTTTGCAGCATCCTTCCTGATCTCAATGTGGTCACGGCACTCACATTATGGTTCTGTTGTTCAAGAGCAACATGTACATTATGTGGGTGACCGAGATTTGGGAGTGGCTGGGATGGGAGCTTCCCCTTCTCTCGCTCGCTTAAGGCCGCATTCAGTTGTGCTATCTGGGCTTCGATGGTTTTGATGCTTTTCCTATGAGCGGCAGTGTGTTGCACCAAGGACTGAATGGAAGACTGGATGTTGGCGGTGGATTGTGTCGATTGTTTAACGAACGCCTCCAGATTTCGTTCGAGCGAGGAAACCTTATCGTTGTTTGACGGAACAAAGTTGTTTTGGGGAAAAGAATTGTTGGGTGCAAAGTTGTTCGTCTGATTTTGAAAAGGTTGGGGTTGGAAGGGCTGCTGAAATTGATGTTGAGTTTGTTGTTGTGCTTGTTGTTGCGGCGGAGGGGGCCTTTGGAAATTGTTGCCTTGGAATTGATGCTGATTCTGATTCCAGGCGAAATTGGGGTGGTTCCTCCAACCGGGATTGTAGGTGGAAGAGTATGGATCATTCCTTGGTCTTTACTGAAATGCAGTATTAACCTGATCCTGTCCTTGCGATGGTGGATTGTAAGGACACTCTTCGGTTAAGTGAGAAGGATCGGAACAACAAGCATAAATGGTACGAAGGGGAAGAACAGGGGCAGGAGCAGGAGAAGAAAATTTGCTCTCTATCGCTTCAAGCTTTCTCGTTATTGCAGCCATTTCAGCTTTCATCGCAATAGAGACATCGAGTTGGTGAATTCCTACCCTAGACTGACCGGTAGAAATGGAGGTAGAAGAAGAAGAAGCCGGTCTGGTGCTCTCCCATTGTAGCGTTTGCTCCGCAAGGTCGTCGAAGAATTGCCACGCTTCCCCGTCAGATTTCGATAGGAAATGGCCCTGACAAATGGTTTCCAACAACTGCTTGGTTGCTGGGTTCAGGCCCTCGTATAAGGTTTGGCAAAGTTTCCATTTCTCTATACCGTGGTGAGGACACTGAACAAGAAGGTCTTTATACCGGTCAAAACACTTCCAGAAGGGTTCAGAAGGAAGCTGAGAGAATTGGTTGATTTCGTTACGGATCCTTGCGGTTTTATGATTCGGATAGAATTTTTTGAGAAACGCTTTAACAAACTCGTCCCAACTGGTTATGGAGTGGGAAGTGGTGCTATACAGCCATTTTTCAGCAAGATCGCATAAAGTGAACGGAATGACCCGTAGCCGTATAGCATCGTCCGACAGTTGGGTAGTTTTCATCATGGCACAAACGTTTTGAAATTTATTGATGAAGATATAGGCATCTTCAGATTCAAGCCCATGAAATCGCGGAAGCATGTTGATGAAGTGAGGCTTAATTTCAAAATTATCCCCATTGGCCGGTGGAAGAGAAAGACAGGTGGGAAGTGCAGAACGGGTGGGATAGAAACGATCCTGGAGCGCGATTCGCTGCGGCGCTACAACAGGCGGTGGTGGTGGGTTATTTGCCTCCATAGGAGGTGGAGTCAATCCAGAGGTAGTTAAAGAGATATTTGGATTAAATCCTGACATCGCGGAAGAAGAGGTTGGTGATGGCGAAGGTGAAGATGTATGAACAGAATTCCGGTCAACGTCGGTGTTGGCCGGCAAAGGTAAGGGTGAAAGAGGAGTGGACGGAGTTTCGACGTCTGAGTCGATCGCGTAGTCGGTAGCGACTAACGTAACGCTGACTAGGCGGGCACTAGTGTCCCGAGTCAAGCGGACATACACTAAACGAGTTTAGTATAGTCAAAGCGGAGAAGGTGAGGGTAAGAAAACGTCAATGGAGAAATACGATGGGTGGTGGGTGAAAAAATGGATTCTGGCGACAAAAGGCAAGTTTTTATAAAAGTTTTTGATTTTTTTCCTTTTTTTTTCTTTTTAGAAAAAACTTTACAGAAATATGTATGGATTTACGGCTTCAAGAAATCACAAACAAGATATGCACAATCACACCTAGATCTAGGGTCACCTAGGTCAGTTAGACAGCTCCTAACTGTTCCAAAGGGCTAGAAACAGGACCTCAAACCGCCTCTTCTCCAACAATTGCGGCCAGGTAAGTGCCAGGTAAGTGGGAGGCTCCCCACTACGTAAGTAGTGGTCCTAATTAAGTAACCACTTGCCTTCGACACACTTGCCTAGACACCGCAAAAGTCAGGATAGGATAAACGGCCGATGCCTGTAACTAGTCCTTTGTCCTATTGAGCATGAAGTCCTTAGGGCTGAGTCTAGTATTTTTTAATTAACAATGGTCAATGCATATGCTTTTTGTGATTTCTGGGGTCCTGGGAAGGGTGATGAAATCCACACCCAATCTGAATTGGTTTCAAGCCCCTTAAAGTCCGTATTAATAAATGCAAAGCAGTAACAAATCAACTGCAAACAATTTTTTTATTTTTTAGCACGGCGCAAATAATCCTGCACAAAAACAGTTTATTTGAAAAGGGAGAAAATTTGCGCAAAGAATGCTGCAGAAAACACAGTTTAGTGGAGTCCAGAGGAGTGGGGGAGAGAAGAGAAAGACTCACAAAAATTTTGGCACCCTGAAGGCTCCAAATGGCCGCGGTTCCGCGGCCAAGCACGTGCTCAGGCCGCGGTTCCGCGGCAGAAAAGAGAGATTGGACTTCCAATTTTTTTCTGTGTGCTGGTCTGGGAGTCCTCTGCTTGTCTGGATTTGCTGAATCTTGATTTGCTCACTGTATCTGCTCCAGATTTTTACAGTAGACCGTTTGCTTCGTTTTGATCCGTCGCGGTGTAGCCGCGAGATGTGGGTCTAACTTCCCACGTCTTTGGCACTGAACTCGATCGTCTTTTGTTCCTGCACACTTGCACAAAAACTAATCAAAAATAACAAGATGGTTTTTTTTACAATGTATATATATATTTTTGTTTTGTTTTTCGGTTAGATTTATATTCACAAGTTAACCCGAAATTACACAAAGAAATAAACTACCGTCTCCCCGGCAACGGCGCCATTTGATTGGTAGATTTTCTGCGTGTTCAAGTTTAGTTAATTACCGCAATCAAAACGGTTTCGCTTGTAGCTAGCCGGTTGAGTACGGGTCGTCCGCAGGAAGATGGGAATCTTTTTCTATGTGCTTTAACGAGTTAAGTCCAAAAGTCCAGATTTGTTTGTGATTAACTAAGTGTTAAAATGATATGTAAAGAGAGCTTGTTAGGGTTAGGATTAGGTTAGTTTGAGTTAGGAGTCGCTCACTTCTTTCGTTGCCACTCTTAATATCGGTGTTACGGTAATCGGCAACAACGGAGATCGGCACGACTAGGAAGGAACTTGCGAGTATAAGCTAGGCTTTCCAACGCATAAGTTCTTCCTTTTGGTGCTTGTCCGTCCGTTCTTGTCTCTTAGCCTTAACCTCCGGTTAATTCAACCACAACCGGTCTCACTACGGAATCACTGCTATCATGTAGGATAGGGTGCCGTAGGGAGCGGATTGTGGTTCAATTAACGGGAGTTCGATTTAAGATGTTGGGCAAGGAAAGAGTGAGAGAGATTTCCTTCTCTCAAACTTCCCTTATCCTACCCTAACATGTATGGAAACTACTCACCCATTACAAGAAGAACGAAAAATAAAACAAAGGAGGAAGATAGAAAGAAAGAGATTAGAAGATTACAACTAGCTATTTGCGACCTCACCTCGGTAAGGATCAAGCGTAAGCATCATGGTTGTTTAAGGATAAATGAAAAGAGAACAAGAAGAAACAAACACAAATAACAACAACTAAGTTAACAAATGAAAATTACAAGAAATAATAATTTAACTAAAGAACAAGACAAGCATGATAAGTAAAAAGAACTCCTTTATTCATTCTTCACTCACAAAATCTCACTACAAGTTTTTTAATGGAGAAGAGATGAGAGGAGGAAGAAGAACAACAACTAAAATCTAAAATCTAAATACAAGATTAAGCACCCTTGGCTTCACAAGGTTCTGGGCTATTTATAGGCTGGAAAATGAAAACCTAGGGCAACATTCTGAACCATCATGAAAAGACCTATATACCCCTGCAAAATCATCATCTGCGGCGCCTATACGGCCGCGGAACCGCGGCCTAGACCCCCTATTGGCCGCGGTTCCACGGCCGTATAGTGGAATTAGGGGATGGGATTTTTGGTGCTTCCCTGGTCTGCTGTGTCATTTATTCTGGTACATGTTTTTTCTCAGATTTTCTTCACGATTTTTCCAGAATTTCTGTTGATCAAAAGGTGATTTGATGTGGATCTTTTTGTCATGATTTCCTCGAGCTCCGCATAGATTTCTTAGACTTGGTGTTGCCATTGTACTTTGTGCATGAAGATGACAATCGCTTTGCCATTTTTTCTCTTAAACTGGTGTGTGGCAACACGGATAGAGAGCGGAGACCCGTGTTTTATTTGTGGTTGGCAGGAACCCGGATTTTGTCATGCTTTTCCATGAATTTCATTGTTTAGAGCTGAGAACCTGTATCCTGCAATTGACTAGCAAACACGGCTCAAGAGTACCTACCGATAAGCAATATGATAAAAATTGGGCAGTATAAAAATGCAAAAATCTGATATGAACACCGGCCCATTATCCGAGATAATTCATCACGGAGTACCGAACCGGTAGATGACATGTGTCCTGAAGAAATGGAGGATATGCTTCGTCTTTACCTCCCTTAGTAGTACTGTTTCTGCCCACTTAGAAAAGTAGTCGGTCGTTGCTAATATGAACTGATGTCCTTTGGACGATACTTGTTCAATGGGGCCAATTATATTTGTTCCCCACATTTCGAACGGCCAGCTAGCTACTGTTGGGTGTAGCGGGTTCGGATGCTGGTGTTTGAAGCCCTCCTGAATTTGGCACGAGTAACACTACTTCGCATATTCGAGGCAGTCTTGAATCATTGTGGGCCAATAATATCTCATTCTTTTGATCTTCAGTTTCATCTTTGGCCCAGTTTAGTAAGAACCGCAGATTCCATCATGACTTTCTTGGACGACTCTCTTCGCTTCTTCTGGCCCCAGGCATCTTAGCCACAGACCGTCGAACGATCTCTTATATAGAGTATCATTGATGAAGGTGAAGGACATTGCTCGTTTCATGAGCTGATGTCTAGACGACGCATTTTCAGGCGTTCGTAGAGATTTGAAGTAGTCTATGAAGACTTCCCTCTAGTCCTTGACCTTTCCTTCGTCCTCTATTTGAAGGGCTACTTGTTCGGTCGTTCCTTTTCCTTCGGATAGCTTTGTTAAGTCTTCCAAGGATATATATGTTGGCACGAGGATCCTGCAACTTTGCACGAAGATCTTTATGTCATCGAGGTCTTCGTCAGCTAATTCCTTAAACAATTTGGCCAGCGCATCCGCCTTGCTGTTTTCTGCACGCGGTATACTCTCCAGGATATAGGTGGGGATTTGTGTCAGCAGTTGCTGCACTCTTTCGCCATACTTTATCAGCTCTGGCT
Organism: Agapanthus africanus; assembly: GCA_030015575.1. Lineage (NCBI taxonomy): Eukaryota > Viridiplantae > Streptophyta > Magnoliopsida > Asparagales > Amaryllidaceae > Agapanthus > Agapanthus africanus. The sequence goes on from CM057339.1 coordinate 865,914,894, forward strand.
TGCATGTCTGATAGTCGCCATTTACCTGGCTAACGATCAGCTGAGAGTCTCTATATATGAGGAGGTTTTTGATTCCCATGTCGACAGCGATCTCGAGGCCTGCTATCAAGGCTTCATATTCAGCTTCATTATTAGTCCTTGGCTCCGTTAAGGAGAGGGTGTAACGCAATATCCCTCCTTACGGAGTCACGAAGATAAGGCTCACCTCGGCTTTGATTATGGGGGTGTTTTGCTTTTGCCTCTTCATGGAAGATGCTCCATCGAAGTAGAGTTCCCAGCGGGAATCGTTTTCTTCCTTCTTTCCTTCGATTGTGTCGAACACATGTTCATTCGGCAACTCACAATTTAAGGGGGAGTCGGCTGGTATTGGATGCTCAGCGAGAAAGTCGGCAATAGCCTGGCCTTTCACTGCTTTGAGAGGCCAATACATTATCGAGAACTCCATCAGGAGGAGGGCCCATTTGGCAATCCTTCCTGTTAGTATGGCTCTTGACATCAGATTTTTGAGATGATCCATCTTTGATATGAGATGGACCTCATGCGCCAAGGCGTAGTGCCTAAGCTTCGTTATCGCGAAGATCAGTGCCAAGCAATACTTTTCGATGGGGGAGTAGTTGTTTTCTGCCTCCAGGAGAACTCTACTCAAATAGTACAAAGCTCTCTCCTTTCCCTGATCGTTCTCTTGTGCCCATGGCGCGCCTAGAGAACCCTCAAGGGCTGTTGTATATAGGATAATGGGTTTTCTCTTAACCAGAGCGGTCAATACCGGCGGATTCTGTAGGTATTGTTTGATTTCGTTTAGTGCATTTTAGCACTTTTGATCCCAAACGAACGGGGTTCCTTTCTTCATCAAATGGCTATAGGGACGTCATTTTTCGGAGAGATTGGCTATGAACCGCCGGATATACGCGAGTTTTCCTTGGAGGGATCGCAACTATTTGAGGGTCCTTGGCATAGGCATTTCTGTAATCGCCTTGATCTTTGAGGGATCGATTTCGATACCCCGGTGCCGTATGATGAATCCTAGGAATTTTTCTGAGGAGACTCCAAACGCACATTTCAAAGGATTCATCTTCAGATTGTACTTCCAAAGGCATTGGAACACCACGTCTAGATGTTCCCAATGTTCCTCGTAAGACTTTCTCTTCACCACCAGGTCGTAGATGTAGCATTCGACAATCTCATGGATGAGATCATCGAAGATCTTTGTCATGGCCCTCTGGTAGGTAGTGCCAACGTTCTTCAGACTGAAGGGAATCACCTTATAGCAAAATATGCCCAGCGGAGTACGGAAGGCGGTATGCTTTTGATCTTCAGGATGCATTTTTATTTGATTGTATCCTAAAGATCCATTCATGAAGGAGAAGACCGCATGGGTAGATTTGTTATCGATTATCAGCTCGGTAACATGTACTGGGAAGTCATCCTTCGGGCAAGTTTTGTTGAGATCCCGAAAGTCCACACAGATGCGCACCGTCCCATTCTTCATCATCACTGGAACGATGTTAGCGATCTAGTCGGGATATTGAACTTCTTGGATGAAGCCAGAGTCGATTAGTTTCTTGACTTCAGCGTTGGTACTCATCTCAAGTTCGAGCTGCATTCTTCTTAGCGCCTTTTTGACTGGCTTTATGTCCGGCGATATGGCCAGTTTATATACCGCCACCTTTGGATCTAGACCTGGCATTTCAGAATAGTTCCATGCGAAGCAGTCTTTATATTGCATGTGCACGCTTTTTAACGTGGCTACCTATTTTCTAGGTAGCAGCTCACTGACGAACATTGGCCTCGGCTCGTTTTCCGTCCCTAAATCAATTTTCCTTAGGTTGTCCGCCGTGGTGTGTATCCCGTCTTCCAGCTCTTTTGGTGCTGGTGGAAATTTTGAGATCATTTCATCCTCGTCTTCATTTGTGAAGCACTTGAAAAGGACATCCATAGCCTCATGCCCTTCCTCCTTCGAGAGTGTTAACACATGGCAGGTACGAGTTCTCTTCCATTCTTGATGTTGAACTGGTCCTATCCTCGCGGTATAGTCCTCTTTGGCTCATGCTTTTGCGGTGGGGTTACCCTCCAGTTGTCGGATAAAGCGAACCTGCCTTGTTGATACTGATTTTGTACCCAGTCTTTGAAGGTGAAGCAGTCTTCAAAGGGATATCCTATTGCTTGGTGATAGGAGCAAAAATCCGGGTGATGGACCTCGTTCATTTGTTCGGGATGCCGAGACTTCGGGAGCGTCACTATCTTATGCTTCATGATAAGGTTGAATATTTTCCTTATCTTGTCTTGAGGGAAAGAGTATTCCCGACCCATCTTCCTCATAAAGGTCGGGTTCCAGCTGACTTTTCCTCAACCATACGACTTCTTGGATCCGCTTCGCTGTTTTCGCACGTTATTCGTGTTCTTCACCTTGTTTTTTCCTCTATTTCAGGATTTTCTTTTGTCACGAGAACATACAGCGGGCTGGGGATGACGGACATTACATTCTTCTTTCTCCGCAGATTGTTGGTTGAGACGTTGCGTCCTAGGCTTTTCATAGATAGCCATTTCGTAGTTGTGGTCATCCCGAATCTTTTGACAAGCTTCTTGTATCAGCTTGTCAACTTGTTCTTCAAATGATGTATTTGACATTCTTAGAGTGGGACTTTGCTCTGTTTCAACATCACAGCTATTTGGAAGAGCGTTCTCTTCTTCACCGGAGCTCTTTATGACGCGGCAGCTGTAGAATCGTTCTCGTTTCTTAGACCAAACGTATCCGAGCCTGGTCGTTTCCATCTTCCCATTGAGCATCTTTCGCTGGGTCTCAGGGATATCCCAAATCTTTTTGTAGATGTGGGCTTTCCGAACATTTTGTTCAAGGGGTACACCTTGTCTTCTTAACAGCGTTTTCAATCCCCCCGCATAGTATCTTGCAGACGGAATGGTTGAAGCCTGTCGAGTGCAAAATCGGTATTGTGCCAGACTTCTTTTTCAACTCTGGTCTCCGTAGATTGGTAGAAAATGATCGCCTTTTCGCCTCTTCACCTGGGAGGCACGTAGAAAGTCTATAGTTCTTATATGTTGTATGTATCAAGTGCATCAAGTTCTTTGTAATGCCGAGGCGGGACCATTGTGATTTGCAAGCTTTGATCTGCTTCATCGAAGGTTTGCACTGACAGGCGGATGGAGAACACTATTAGTGATATGTATGCCCTAGAGGCCATTACTGTACATACGATGTATATTGTAGTGGATGCTTGGACATATATAGGGAAGACTTTCTTTCTCGACATGATAGTATGTTATCTGGTTGCTCTTTATCTTAACATGTGCTCTGATTGTCTCTATGTTACATGTTGATAAAGCCCTTAGGATGAGTACTTGACTACCAGGACTATGATGCAGATCATACTAGTGGGGATAGTGTAGTCGCAAAGTATATCCTTCAAATATTTCTAGTCGTGGGAGTACCGAGATAGGGCATCGATACTCCAGAGTAAACTAGCGTATGCGCTTCTTGACCCATATGATGGGCGATGGATGATCCCATATCTATTGGTGTTGACATCAGTGAAGGTATACGGGTGCTCAGTGGAGACTGGGTACACTGGATGGACTCGCCGAGAACTCCCAGATGGTATTATACCTCACGTCAGATGGCAGTTCTCTGGTGACACTGGTACAGGTTAGTCTGTAGACCCGAGATCGTCATAGAGTCTTGTGTGATTCCCACTGTGCTTTGATTTCCATCATACCATGTCCAAGAGGGCGTGCAAAACGGTGGCTTTTGGGTACAATCCCGAATCACATGGAGGCAATGAGCGATAGGAGGGGTTTCGTCTCTCCCGGTATAGGGAGTTGATGTTGCGCTGTGTTCGATTGGCTATAACTGGAAATCTCTGGCCAGGGTTGCTGATATTTACTGGTAAGTGTTATCAGTAGTTTCTCAAACCGTTATAGACCTTATATCGACAAGACTTATCAAGCTACTGGGGTCTGACGTTTACCACCCCTAGGCGAGATATGCGACATATCAGACAAAGAGACCGGACTGTACGGGAGTGTTACTGATTGGATTCGCAGGAGAATGTACAGGCTTGCTTGTTGATCTTCTGATCGCTCAATACCTGGGTGGCTGTTATGTTTAGCTGACCGCTTGCAGCTTGTGGGTGTTTGATATGATCATCACCTACTGCCGGCGTATTGACAATTCTTTAGAGTCCTACACAGAGGTTTCCTGGCTCAGGCAAAACGGAGTAGGAGCACATATGTGATATGTGTGGGACCGAGAACAATACGTGTATGTGATACCGTATTAGATTCTCGCGATATGTGATATTGGCCAGGTATATGTGATATAACCGGGTCATCGGATCAAGTGTTGATTCGATGAACTGATACAGATTATATTAGTCGGTTATTTGTCAAATAGCCGGATTATCGGATCAAGTGTTGATTCGATAATTTAATGTACAATTATAAATATATTTTATATATTATATTACATTAACTAATATTAGCTCACTTAAAGATTCTTTTTCTCGCTTGGATAATACATTGATATATATGTGATATATGTTAATTGTATTATTTTATTTTATTACAATAAATATTGTATATGTGGTATATAATATCATAACATGTTATGCTTAAAAATGCAACATGTTTTGTGGAGTTTAAATGTGGTTAGGGTTTGGATTAGGGTTAAGCTTGCATGAAGCTTTCAAGAAGCTTCTTGAAGCTTTGACTATGATATTTTGTGTAGATATTTCTTAACCCAACCCAAACCCTTTACCATAGTTAGTTCTCTACAAGGGTTAAGTCTTCATTCTTAAGCCATGGTTGCAATTCTAACCACACACAAGTTTTCATTATTCATCACAAATGAAATTGTTCTTCTTCTTCCTCTTGAAAAAAGTTTTCTAGCTTTTTAACATGTAATGATAATGAGTGAGAAATTGAAAACAAAAGAGAGCTAAATTCCTACTTCATCATACTCATCTATTCTAGCCAGTTAGATTAGGGTGTTTGCTTTACTAATACTTGATCAGTGAAACAAGAGCTTGGGTTTGGGTTTCTTCAAGGTAGATCATCTTAGTTGTTGAAGATCGGAAGCAAGCTTGCATCTTTCTCTTCATGGAGCTTCTCTAGAGTCCGGATACTTGATGATCGCAGCGAAGGGACCACAACACGGAGCTTAAGAAGTGAAGGAACGGACTACATGTAGGGTTACTAGGCACTCTAACAAGGGTTAAGAAGGCATCAACCATGCCCGATTAAAATTTTAGCTGTGCCGAACAACCCTAAACTAGATCTTTGCTAGATAATTAGGGTTACACATGCAAGTAAATAACATTTTAATACTAAGTGAATACGAAATACAACCTTTGTAGATCGGTCCTTCACTTCTAAAGCTCCTTGTTGTAGTCCCTTCGCTGCGATCATGGTTCTCCCGGGCTCTTGCATGGCTTCACGAGGCGAAAGAAGCGTTCTTGCTTGAAGTCTTCGAGGCCGAAGATGATCTACGTCGAGAGAATACCAAATCAAGTTTCTACTTCACTAACTAGAAAATTAGTGAAGCAAACACCCTAAACTAAAGTTCTAGTCTAGTAGAGGATGGAGAAATAAAAAGTGGGTTCACTTTAGAATTTATTTTCTCACAACGTTTCTCACTTTGGATCAAACCCTAGAGAGCTTTTTAGCTCAAGGAAGAAGATGAAGAAAAATAAAGAGAGAAAGATAATGATCAAGAAAGTGAGCTAACCATGGGTGAGTGAGTATCATATACTAACTCATGTAGAGACATAACCATGGCTAATCCTAATGGTTGGGTTAACAAATATCCAAAGTAAAAACAAACTTAGTGGATTTAGTCAATGCATCCACAAGCTTCCACAAGCTTCATGCATTTTTCTAATCTTCCACTAATTTTGTAATTACTTTAAATATTAAACCCAACATAATAAATAGCATGGTGTAAGTCTCATACACCCATGAATGTTGTATCAACAACCATGATACAAAAAGAAAACACATTTTAATATATATCACATATATATTAAAGTTGTGCACATGTGAGAAAAATCCTTAAGTGAAAAAATGTTAGTTAATGTAAATTAGTATATCATATATACAATTATACACTAAATTATTAAATCAACACTTGACTTAATAATCCGGTTATATCTCATATAACCGACTAATATCCAATGTATCGACTTATCGAATCAACACTTGATTCGATAACCCGGCTATATCACATATAACTGACCGATACAAAAAGTCGCGAGAATAGAATACGGTATCACATACACGCATTATTCTCGGTCCCGCACATATCACATATGCGCTCCTATTTCATTTTGCCTGAGCCAGTAAAACCTCTATGTAGGACTCTAAAGACTCGTCAATACGCCGGCAGTAGGTGATGATCACATCAAGCACCCACAAGCCGTCAGCGGTACTAGATGGACGTAACGGCTACCCGGGTATTGAGCAATCAGAAGATCAGCAAGAAAGCCCGCTCCAACTCCTGCAAAAAGCCTGACAGTGACACTACCGTACAGTCCGGTCTCCTCGTTTGATATGTCGCATATCAAGTCTAGGGGTGATAAACGTCAGACCCCAATAACCGATAAGTCATGCCGATATGAGGCTCATAACGGGTCGAGAAACTACTGGTAACACTTACCAGTAAATCTCTAAACCAGCACTGGCCAAGGACTTCCCTGTTATGGCCAATCGAGCATAGCGCAACATCAACCCCCAATACCGGGAGAGACGAAATCCCTCCTATTGCTCATTGCCTCCATGCGACTCGGGACTGTACCTAAAAACCACCGTTTTGCATGCCCTCTTGGACGTGGTAAGGTGGAAATCAAAGCACAGTGGGAATCACACAAGACTCTATGACGATCTCGGGTCTACAGACTAACCTGCACCAGTGTCACCAGAAAACTGCCATCTGACGTGAGGTATAATACCATCTGGGAGTTCTCGGCGAGTCCGTCCAGTGTACCCAGTCTCCACCAAGCACCCGTATATCATCTCTGATGTCAAACACCAATGGATATGGGATCATCCATCGCCCATCTATATGGGTCGAGAAGCTATACTGTAATACCCGAGCCCAATGCTACTAATTTCAGTTACCGTTTGAACGTAGTGTGGCACTTATTTCATTTATCTTGCTTGATTGTTACTTATTGTAATTTTACCCCGTCAATTCAATTCTGCATATAACAATTTATGGCATCTAAAATAAAATTAAAAATATTCGTCATGGCCTGCTTGACACCCCTAGCCCTGTTGTAGCGTCCATGCATTGTGTTCTCGTCCCGTTCAGTGAAACGGGAAAGTTTGGACGGCTACGTGCACGTACGTGTGTCCGTTTTAGGGGTATGCTTTTTGATCGTAAAATACTTCATTTTAAATTTTGGATCCTGCCTAAAATTTTCTTCAATTTCAAATTTTTGGACCCGACCCGGGCGCAATTTGGAAATGTTTTACTTTGCGCCGAAATCCCAATTTCTATTATATTATTTTAACCATCTAATATATTTTTTAACCGTATAATATTTCTAATATTTCTAAATCTTTCACAAAATTTCCATTCACAACCAATCAGCTTCCATTTATTTTCCCGTGGGTCCCACCTTCCATCACTCTCTCCTCTCTCTCTCCACGTCTCTCTCTCTCTATCTCTCTCCTCTCTCTCTCCCTATCTTTCTCTCTCTCTCTTCTATATAAACTAATCCCTCCTCCTTTTCTTTCAAATGCAACCCAGCACCCACCTCACGCAACCCTAGCCGTCGTGCCCCTCGCCGCCGCAGCCCCAACGCCGACACCACCATCACCGGCCTCGTCGCCTCCTCGCCCTCGACCAATCCACCGCACCTCCCTCCTCCTTTTCCCTTCTTCCCGTGCACCCTGCACTAGCACCGCGACCACCTGCACCCCTGCATGCGTCTGCGCCGTCGTGAGTCGCCGCCGGTGACCTCGTCCCCGTGTCCCCGGTCCTCGCGCACACCCCTCCGTGAGTGATGCTTCCCCTCCTCTTTTCCTTTCTTCTTTTCCTTCTCTGTTAAGGTTTTCTTGATCTGCAGTTTTGGTCGCTGTCGTCGTAGGCCACCGCCGGAGCTCCGTCGACGCGGTCGACTATCACCACTCGTCCCACAGATCCTCGTGAGCATTCCCTTCTCCATCCTCCTTCCCTTCTTCTTTATTTTATTTTCTTTTCTTGTTGCAATCTTGATCGTTCGCTGTTTTGCATCTCGCCAAAAACCGGCCGTGTCGGCGACGTGTCCCGACGTTCCAGCATGGTACCCCGACCCGTGTGGTTCCACTGTTCGTCGTTTGGGTTCATTCCGTGAACCGTGCGCCCGTCGCGAGTTTTCCCCGCCGACGTTTTACGTTCCGTTTTCCCGATTCGTGATCCGTCGAGGCAGGTACCCCTTGCTACATGCTAAATAATATTTACATATACATTGAGAACACCCTAAACTTGTAGTTCTAACTTTAGTAAGATCTTTTCCCATTTTCGTGTTCAATATTGATATATATCATTTTATCTTTCAAACTTGGAACCTACCTGTTGCAATTACTGTTTTGAACCTAATAACCATATTTACATGTTTTAATTTCATTTTCACTAATGACGTAGCCTATGGTACTTTATCTATCGTTTTACTTTATACGGACACCCGTGTACATTTAACCTGCATAAACTGTGATTTCATCCATGGAACTTATAGAAATATATCATTGCACCCATGAAGTCTTAAACTTGTTAACATGATTAAATGGCTATAATTGTCTTACTGCATTCTTATAATGTTGAAATCATCTCTGTGACACAACTAATAACTGTACTGCAAATTGAGTGAATCTGCCTATTGCTTAATTCATTGCTTATATCATGTTGTTGATAACCATGCTTGATTATATAACTGATTGTGAGTACACCTATGATATCGCTTACTTCTTGACCTGACTTGCTACATATATAGTGCTTGACCCGACATGGTACCGTATACTGCTTGACTTGACATGATGTACCATGACCTGACCCGTTACCTGATCTTGTGTCTAATGCCAACAAACCTGACATGTAGTCCTCATGGACCGTTCCTGTTGTCTATCCAGACAAACCTGTTTACCTGATCCTGTGTTGGCATTAGTTTCTTGATTTCGGGATACCTGACTTGACTTACACATATAACTTGGGGGTATGGGGAAATCAAAGGTGAAACCTGACTTGTAACTCAACAGTTCACTACTTGTTCTGATCAGTTTTAGGCTAGGCCAGCCTTGGAATGATGATCCTGACATCATTCATCTGTACACATTCCTGTTTGGTGCCTAGCGGCATGTCTCGGTTTCAGCCCGAGAATCTTGGGGCCGTGGTCCCGGGTATGTACGGGATACTATTGAGTTACATTGATGATTCATCAATTTGGTTTCAAAGACTTTAGAACAGAAAACCTGATAGAACAGTTTAGTTACCCACTGCACATTACCCTGCACTGCTCTGACTTATATTATCGTTACCCTTGCTTTATTCATGTTTATATTCGCATTGCCTGTTACCCTGTTTATATGTTATTACTTGATGACTTGACGCGCTGACGTATGGGTTTTGCATGGCCCAGATTCTGTACCGCTGTCGCAGTCCGAGCAGGAGTACTTCAGCCGACAGGCTGAGCTGTGAGTGTTAGCAGTAGTTAGCTTTTCTTTCCTGCATTTTATTCCTGATGTGAGCCCGTATTATGGGACATACATTCCAGTTATTTTGTATTGGATCTTTCGCTTCCGCATTTATTTATTCTTGACTCATGTTATCTTGGACTATGGACATGTTTTAGATAGTTTTATTTTGTTCTTGATATCTCTACAGCCGTAATGTGACTGTGGATGGATACTTCCTACCCACAGGTAGTATGGTTGGCTATGTCACGTGCCCATTTTAGCGTACTCTGGGAAGCGGGGCGTGACATGGTTCTTTTGGTATCAGAGCCATAGGTTAATCGGGTTGATTCTTTTGTAGTTGGGTATTGTACCCAATACACGAATCAGAATACCCGTGTTTAGGAAACATGTCCTACCACCTTGCCGTTTTCCATTCTTAAATCACATTCTTCCTGATTATATCTTTTACGATGTGCAAACTTCCTTTGCATATCGACTCGAAACCTGATTCCTTGTTATCTCTAGGACTTAGGCGACTTGGGTGGAGTTATGTAATTATGGCTATGATACCACGGCATAGTTACAATGCGGCACTCTATTTAAGTAACTTGGAGTTCTAGCCTTGATCTATATTTTGAATCTGTCATCATGCTAATGTTGGGTGTTTTGATTTCAGGAATATGGAAGATAAGAATTTGAAGACGTACCAAAGGCGTGTGGACGAAGCCGCCATACTTGGAGTGATAAGAGGAATGCTGGAGAATCAAAAGAGACAGACCGAGCTGATCCAGCAGCAAGCTGAATCGTTTCAGGAAGGTTTGCAGATCGTTCAGCAGTCTGTGAACAATGTTGGAGCTAAACCAGTTGACCGAGTAGGGACCGTATCAGATTTCAGACATTTGGGTCCGTCTACATTTACTGGTTTGGAGGAGCCGTTGCCAGCGGAGCAGTGGCTAGTTGACACAGAGAACTTGCTTATTGCGGCACAGATTCCAGATGAGAAAAGAGTTGATGTGGTACGCATTCAGCTAGTGGACTACGCCCGAGAATGGTGGCTTGTAGAGGAGAACCGTTTGCCCAAGCCGATCAAGTGGGCGGACTTTTCAAAAAGTTTCCTGGAGAAGTTCTTCCCGCGGACTGCACGGGAGGAAATGGAAGAGAAATTAATCGGGCTAAAGCAGAATGGAGCAACCGTAGATGTGCATGCAGTAGAATGGACAAGACTCAGCAGATTCGCTGGACCTTTAGTTGCCAACGATGCAGACAAGGCACGGAGGTTCATGCGCAGCTTGGACGTAGACATCCAGAGGCAGATTGTCTCCCTGGGCTTGACCACTTTCTTACAAGTACTTGCGGCAGCCCGAGAGCAGCAGAGTTTATCTGGGATGAAAGGGAGTTTGCAGCAGACAGCAGTTGCGGTAAGGAAGCCATCATTTGTACCAAACCGAGCTCATGGTCGCAGAGGTATTCCAGTGGACCGTCGAGGTGTAGCACCCATGAAGAAGCCTGTGGTCATCGATCAAAGAAAGAGCATGACTTGCAACTACTGCAATTTACCTAGCCACATGCAAAAGGATTGTTGAAGGAGGCTGGGACTCTGTTTGGTTTGTGGAGTGGCAGATCACGCTGTTAGTGCTCGTCCGTCGAAGCTTCGTACGAGAGATGATTTTCAGAAGCCTCCGCAGAGACCGTTCTAAGGACAGAAACAGCTGACTCAAGGACCTAATCAGGCTCGAGCTTTTACCTTGACAGCTGAAGAAGCTAAGGCGTCAGGAGAAGTTGTTTCAGGTACTCTACTCGTTCATGGTATTCCCGCATTAGCGTTATTTGATTCTGGTGCATCCCATTGTTTTATGTCATCCAAGTTTATAACTACACACTCGATTGACTGCATGACCCTGTCTAGTTTCTGGGACATACACATTGGGAATGGGAAAATCATAGCTAGTAGGGAATGTAAAGATTATACAGTTATTGTGTGCGGACGGGAGCTTTTTGCAGATTTCTTGGTGATTGATACGGGCAGCTACGAAGTCGTCTTGGGAATGGATTTTCTTGGCACTTTCCACGCTCACATTGATTGTAGGGCAAGGAAGGTAATTTTCCAAATTCCCGGACATCCAGAGTTTAGCTTCACCGGAGGAAGCAGTTCTGTCGGGCCAGTCGAGTTTAGGGTTAGGCCGACAAACAATATCCTTGCAGCAATGGAAGTTGATGGAAGTGAAGAGCTGGCTGTTGTTCGCGATTTTATGGACGTGTTTGAAGATATATCGGGTTTACCGCCACAGCGAGACGTGGAGTTCGCAATTGATCTTATTCCTGGTGCAGCGCCAGTATCCAAAGCGTATTATCCAATGGCACCGGTAGAGTTGGAAGAAATCAAGAAACAGGTTGCTGGATTGCTTGAGAAGGGTTAGATTCGAAGCAGTAACTCGCCTTGGGGAGCTCCAGTTCTTCTAGTAAAGAAGAAGGATGGCACAAAAAGGATGTGCATCGACTATCGAGAATTAAACCGGGTGACTATTAAGAACAAGTACCCGATCCCTCGCATTGGCGAACTTTTCGAGCATCTTAGTGGCGCGAGGGTATTCTCGAAGCTGGATTTGCGATCCGGATATCATCAGGTTTGAGTGAAAGCAGAAGATATTTGCAAGACGGCGTTCCGAACTCGGTATGGACATTACGAATACTTACTGATGCCCTTCAGAGTAACGAATGCGCCGGCAGTATTCATGGACTTAATGAACCGAATCTTTTCACCATTCTTGGATCAGTTTATTGTGGTATTCATTGACGATATTCTGGTTTACTCGAAGAGTTTTGAAGAACATGCTGAGCATTTGAAGATCGCACTGCAGACGTTGAGACAGGAGAAGTTATATGCGAAGATGAGCAAGTGCGAATTTTGGCTGGAAGAAGTAAAGTTTTTAGGGCATGTTGTGTCTGGCAATAGAATTGCCGTCGATCCAGAAAAGATTGCAGCAGTTTGAGATTGGCCGATTCCAAAGAATGTTGCGGAGATAAGAAGTTTTCTTGGACTCGCCGGGTATTACAGAAGATTCATGGAGAACTTTTCTCGTCTGGCGGAGCCGTTAACCAAGCTTACGCGCAAGGAGGTGCCTTTTGTATGGACGGACAAATGTGCGCTAGCTTTTGAGACGTTGAAGCAGAAGTTGATAACCGCCCCTATTCTAACCGTGCCAGACAATTCCGGAGGATTAGTGATTCACAGCGACGCATCTGGGAAAGGATTGGGATGTGTTTTGATGTAGCATGGGAAGGTTGTAGCGTACGCATCAAGACAGTTGAAGACCCATGAGAAGAATTATCTAACTCATGACTTGGAGCTTGCGGCTGTGATTTTCGCGTTGAAGATTTGGAGACACTACCTTTTGGGCGAAAGGGTCGAAGTTTTCACAGATCATAAGAGCTTGAAGTATGTGTTCACGCAGAAGGAGCTTAATATGAGACATCGTAGATGGTTGGAGCTGATGGCTGACTACGATCTTGATCTTAAGTACCATCCGGGGAAGGTTAATGTCGTGCCGGATGCGCTTAGTCGGTTACCAGCAATTCAGGTGTTGACTACGCAGAAGCAGATCGTTGCAAATTTTCGAAGATTTGACTTGGAGGTTGTGCTACCGCATTCTACGGGACAGTTGATGCAGCTGTAAGTACATTCATCGTTGATCTAGGATATTAAAGCAGCACAATCGCAGGATCCTAGACTACAAAAGTTTCGAGGACAGGTTGAAGCCGGACTACGAACAGATTTATGGATCCACGAAGATGGTTCGTTGAGGTATGGTAGCCGTTTGTGTGTACCAAAGGGGGATATTCGTGAAGAGCTTATGAAGGAGGCACACAGTTCAGCTTATTCTGTATATCCAGGAGGCACAAAGATGTACCGAGATATTCGACAGCATTTCTGGTGGGAAGGCATGAAACGGGAGATTGCTCGCTTTGTGGCAAAGTGCTTGGTGTGTCAGCAAGTTCAGGCTGAACATCAAAGGGTTGCTGGTTTATTGCAACCACTTCCGATTCCTCAGTGGAAGTGGGAACATATAACCATGGATTTCGTGACGGCTCTACTGCGGAGTCCAAAAGGCAAAAATGCTGTATGGATGATTGTTGATCGATTGACCAAGGCAGCTCACTTCATTCCTTTTCGGGTTGGTCAATCAACAGAGACTTTGGCGGAGCGGTACATGCAAGAGATTGTAAGATTGCATGGGGTACCGGTGAGCATCGTGTCCGATCGAGACACTCGGTTCTTAGCACACTTTTGGCGGAGTTTACAGGAAAGTTTGGGGACTCGATTGAAGTTTAGCACAGCTTATCATCCTCAAACTGATGGTCAATCTGAGAGAACAATCCAAACTCTTGAAGATATGTTGAGAGCATGCATGTTAGACTTCAAGGGTTCTTGGGAGGATAATCAACATTTGGTGGAGTTTTCTTAAAACAACAGTTTTCAGGCAACTATCCAGATGGCTCCATTTGAAGCTTTGTATGGTCGTAAATGCCGTTCACCTGTTTGCTGGGATGATGTCGGTGAACGAAGATTATTGGGACCAGATTTGGTTGTGCAGACAGTTGAGAAGGTTAACACTATCAGAAATCATATGAAGGCAGCACAAGACCGATAAAAGAGTTGGGCAGACACGTCAAGAAGACCTCTAGAGTTCGCCGTGGGTGATTTGGTATTCTTGAAGATATCACCGACTAGAGGGGTGATTCGTTTTGGAAGTCGAGGAAGCTTAGTCCTCGATTCGTTGGACCCTTTGAGATCTTGGAGCGTGTTGGTGAGGTAGCGTATCTTTTGGCGTTACCGCAGTTCTTGGCGAATGTGCACGATGTGTTTAACGTATCTCAACTCCGTAAGTATGTTTGAGATGAAACGCACGTATTGGATCATTCGGAGTTAATAATACGAGAAGACTTGACTTTTGAGGAGCGACCGATTGAAATCGTGGATCGAAGGGAAAAGGTTCTTAAGAACAAGGTGATCCCTCTTGTGCTTGTTTATTGGGGAAATTGCTCGCATGGAGAGTCCACTTGGGAACGAGAAGATGAAATCCGGCAGAAGTTTCCTCACCTTTTCCTGTAGTTATCTATCTTTGCCAGTGGGTAAGGTTACCAGATCATTCTACTATTCTGTTCTTGGAATTTCGAGGACGAAATTCTTTTGTAGTTGGGTATAATGTAACACCCGAGCCCAATGCTACTAATTTCAGTTACCGTTTGAACGTAGTGTGGCACTTATTTCATTTATCTTGCTTGATTGTTACTTATTGTAATTTTACCCCGTCAATTCAATTCTGCATATAACAATTTATGGCATCTAAAATAAAATTAAAAATATTCGTCATGGCCTGCTTGACACCCCTAGCCCTGTTGTAGCGTCCGTGCATCGTGTTCTCGTCCCGTTCAGTGAAACGGGCAAGTTTGGACGGCTACGTGCACGTACGTGTGTCCGTTTTGGGGGTATGCTTTTTGATTGTAAAATACTTCATTTTAAATTTTGGATCCCGCCTAAAATTTTCTTACTTCAATTTCAAATTTTTGGACCCGACCCGGGCGCAATTTGGAAATGTTTTACTTTGTGCCGAAATCCCAATTTCTAGTATATTATTTTAACCATCTAATATATTTTTTAACCGTATAATATTTCTAATATTTCTAAATCTTTCATAAAATTTCCATTCACAACCAATCAGCTTCCATTTATTTTCCCGTGGGCCCCACCTTCCATCACTCTCTCCTCTCTCTCTCCCCGTCTCTTTCTCTCTCTCTCTTTCCCCCCGTCCCTCTCTCTCTCTCTCCCTATCTTTCTCTCTCTCTCTTCTATATAAACTAATCCCTCCTCCTTTTCTTTCAAACGCAACCCAGCAACCACCTCGCGCAACCCTAGCCGCCGTGCCCCTCGCCGCCGCAGCCCCAACGGCGACACCACCATCACCGGCCTCGTCGCCTCCTCGCCCTCGACCAATCTACCGCACCTCCCTCCTCCTTTTCCCTTCTTCCCGTGCACCCTGCACCAGCACCGCGGCCACCTGCACGCGTCTGCGCCGCCGTGAGTCGCCGCCGGTGACCTCATCCCCGTGTCCCCGGTCCTCGCGCACACCCCCCGTGAGTGATACTTCCCCTCCTCTTTTCGTTTCTTCTTTTCCTTCTCTGTTAAGGTTTTCTTGATCTACAGTTTTGGTCGCTGTCGTCGTAGGCCACCGCCGGAGCTCCGTCGACGCGGTCGACCGTCACCACCCGTCCCACAGATCCTCGTGAGCATTCCCTTCTCCATCCTCCTTCCCTTCTTCTTTATTTTATTTTCTTTTCTTGTTGCAATCTTGATCGTTCGCTGTTTTGCATCTTGTCGGAATCTGGCCGTGCCGGCGACGTGTCCCGACGTTCCAGCGTGGTACCCCGACCCGTGTGGTTCCACTGTTCGTCGTTTGGGTTCATTCCGTGAACCGTGCGCCCGTCGCGAGTTTTCCCCGCCGACGTTTTACGTTCCGTTTTCCCGATTCGTGACCCGTCGAGGCAAGTACCCCTTGCTACATGCTAAATAATATTTACATATACATTGAGAACACCCTAAACTTGTAGTTTTAACTTTAGTAAGATCTTTTCCCATTTTCGTGTTCAAAATTGATATATATCATTTTATCTTTCAAACTTGGAACCTACCTGTTGCAATTACTGTTTTGAACCTAATAACCATATTTACATGTTTTAATTTCATTTTCACTAATGATGTAGCCTATGGTACTTTATCTATCGTTTTACTTCATACGGACACCCGTGTACATTTAACCTGCATAAACTGTGATTTCATCCATGGAACTTATAGAAATATATCATTGCACCCATGAAGTCTTAAACTTATTAACATGATTAAATGGCTATAATTGTCTTACTGCATTCTTATAATGTTGAAATCATCTCTGTGACACAACTAATAACTGTACTGCAAATTGAGTGAATCTGCCTATTGCTTAATTCATTGCTTATATCATGTTGTTGATAACCATGCTTGATTATATAACTGATTGTGAGTACACCTATGATATCGCTTACTTCTTGACCTGACTTGCTACATATATAGTGCTTGACCCGACATGGTACCGTATACTGCTTGACTTGACATGATGTACCATGACCTGACCCGTTACCTGATCTTGTATCTAATGCCAACAAACCTGACATGTAGTCCTCATGGACCGTTCCTGTTGTCTATCCAGACAAACCTGTTTACCTGATCCCGTGTTGGCATTAGTTTCTTGATTTCGGGATACCTGACTTGACTTACACATATAACTTGGGGGTATGGGGAAATCAAAGGTGAAACCTGACTTGTAACTCAACAGTTCACTACTTGTTCTGATCAGTTTTAGGCTAGGCCAGCCTTGGAATGATGATGCTGACATCATTCATCTGTACACATTCCTGTTTGGTGCCTAGCAGCATGTCTCGGTTTTAGCCCGAGAATCTTGGGGCCGTGGTCCCGGGTATGTACGGGATACTATTGAGTTACATCGATGATTCATCAATTTGGTTTCAAAGACTTTAGAACAGAAAACCTGATAGAACAGTTTAGTTACCCACTGCACATTACCCTGCACTGCTCTGACTTATATTATTGTTACCCTTTCTTTATTCATGTTTATATTCGCATTGCCTGTTACCCTGTTTATATGTTATTACTTGATGACTTGACGCGCTGACGTCTGGGTTTTGCATGGCCCAGATTCTGTACCGCTGTCGCAGTCCGAGCAGGAATACTTCAGCCGACAGGCTGAGCTGTGAGTGTTAGCAGTAGTTAGCTTTTCTTTCCTGCATTTTATTCCTGTTGTGAGCCCGCATTATGGGACATACATTCCAGTTATTTTGTATTGGATCTTTCGCTTTCGCATTTATTTATTCTTGACTCATGTTATCTTGGACTATGGACATGTTTTAGATAGTTTTATTTTGTTCTTGACATCTCTACAGCCGTAATGTGACTGTGGATGGATACTTCCTACCCACAGGTAGCATGGTTGGCTATGTCACGTGCCCATTTTAGCGTAGTCTGGGAAGCGGGGCGTGACATATACGCTAGTCTACTCTGGTATATCGATGCCCCGTCTCGATACACCCACGACTAGGGACCTTGAAGGATGTACTTATGGACTACCATGTCCCCACTTGTATGATCCGCATCATAGTCCAGGTAGTTTACCAACATGTAGCAGAGCGACAATCAGTATACACGTTAAGGTAAAGAGTAACAAGATAGCATACTATCATGTCGAGCAAGAAAGTCCTCCCTATATATGTCCAAGCATCCACTACAATATACATCTCATGTATAGTAATGGCCTCTAGGGCATATATATAACTAACAATCTCCCACTTGCACTAGGGCCATCTGATAACAGTGGTTGCAGTATCTCATACTCAACCATCCCATAATAGTCTCTCTCTGGGAAAAAGGCCTTTGTGAGTGGATCCGCCGTGTTGTCCTCTGAGTCTACTCTCCTGACCTCGATCCCCTGAAGATTAACCATCTCCATGATCAGGTGACACTGCCTTAGAATATGTCTCGATCACTGATGGGACGGGCGTTCCTAGGCATAAGCCACAACTCCATTTTCACACAATGGTAGGAACGAAGTTCATCTCATGAACTAATATACACCCAGACTGCCTCTTTGCTAGCATCTTTGGTAGCGATGTATCCAGCCTTTATCGTCTAGTATGCCACGGTATCTATCTTGGAACTCTTCCAACATACCGTCCTTTTACTGAAGGTAAAGACAATGCCTATGACTGACATTCAGTCGTCCTTATCACCCTGGAACCTTTCCAGTGATTCTCCCCAGGATCGATTGATACCATCTCATTACAACTAGTGAGTATCCTAACATCCAATTAGATATATCTCATAGATCCAAACCCAGGATTTAGGAGGTATCACTTTGATCCTATATAGAGAATCCTTGTGATAAGCGGAGATTGACCGAGCATAGCAAAGGAAACTACTTCCCTAACAAGAGTATGTCATCCATGTACTCTACGAGGATCACCACCATACTCTCTACTACCTTTTTGTATATACAAGGTTCATCTACCATTTTGATGAAGTCAAACTTTTTGACTACCACATCAAAACAGATGTTTCAACTCTGCGATGCCTGCTTCATCCCATAAAGTAACTTGCACACGCTTCCGCTGCTCCCACTGTCTATGAAGCCCTCTGGCTGTGTACTTATGGACGCTTTCTTCTAAATCACTATTTAGAACAGCAGTCATGACACCCAACTGCCAGATGTCGTAGTCATGGTATGTAGCAATGGCAAGTAGGATCTGGATGGACTTAAGCATAGGTCCCAGAAAAGGTTTCATCATTAGCCACAACTGGTCTATGATGCAAACTTTTAACAAGTCTAGGTTTAAAAGTCTCAACTTTTCCATGTACACCAAATAATCTTCTCAAGATATACTTGCTCCTAATGGGGATTTAACCCTTCAAATAAAGCAACCAAAGTCCATACTTTGTTGGTGTATATGGATTCCATCTCAGATCGCTTAGCATCCAGCCATTCTTACAGAGTCCCCACTTTTGATGGCCTGCTCGAAACCAGATAGGTCATCATCTCTGTAAGTCCATGCTACCTCTACCGGTACTTTCGGACTTGCGGAATTTGATGAAAAACAATTTTCTAGAGGCGGTAACATGGACTCAAAACGGATCTTTGTTAAACTATCTACCTAACAACCGAACTACGAGTTGTTAACTACTTGGTTAGGGGGTTATACCTTTCTTTCTTGAACTCCTTCGTCTTCATCTCTTGATGGTGTACGGATTGGCTTCACTCCGTCGTCTCCTTGCGCCGAAGATCGATCCACCCGAAAGCTTCTACCTTTAGCTTCTTCTTCAAACTTTGAAGAAACTAGTTCACTTGGTTTGCTAAACCTTATGAACTAGAGTGAGTAGAGAAGAGTGTGATGGGATTTTCTCTATGGTTCTTGCTTCTCAACACATGAGACAAGTGAACCATAGATAAGAGAGAGAGCAAGAGGAAGAGGGTGAGAGCAAGAGAATGAGAGAGCTCAAAACCAAGAGAGAGAAAGGCAAAGAAAGAATGGGCCTCTCTTTTGTCATACACCCTCTCATAATCCAAAAGCATCATGAGCCATAATGTTAATCAAGTATTATGTGACGGTTCATATCATGTCAAAGGCAATATCATTTCCATGCACTCATTTTACAAACCACAACAAGCAAGCAAAAGTCTTTGCATGAAAATGACAACCATTGTGATGATGATGGTCAACTAGTCCAACCTAGTCAACCGGTCAACAAAGTCAACAAGTCAACAAAGTCAACCCCTCAACAACTATGTCACTATAATACTTAATTAATATTATTGCTAATTATGTTTTATATTCTCATTAGGGTTTAGCAAAAAGTCAATAGTCAACAGTCAACAGTCAACAACCCTAATGAGAATCCTCTGCCTCTGTCTCTCTATCAACTGTGCATACACACCCACATCCGCGTTCCGAGGAACACGAATACATACGAGATAAAATCAATCCCAAAACATACACTAGGATCTGGCTTAAACCAAAGCCCGCTAGTGTTAACTGTCCGGAAACTAAACGTGCACAAGTGCACGGATGTGACCGAACCCTGTCGCAAAACCATGCGACCTGTCGCAAAACTATGCGACCTCTACTCTTTTGCCTGAAGGCGAATAGCTTTCTGTGTGGGATTCTAAAGACTCGACACTATGCTGGCAGTTGGTTTAACCACAGACCGCAAGCGGCACTAGCTGTGCGTAACGGTCCCCAGGTAGATGCCGACAAGAAGACTGACGAGGTGAAACCCATCTGAACTCCTACTGAGCCTGAATGTGACAATCTCCGTACAGTCCGGTCTATTCGTCTGATACATCGCATGGCGGGCCTAGGGGGCGGTAAACGTCAGTCCCCTAATAGCGGTACAAGTCGTGTCGGAGTGAAGCCCAGAACACCCTGAGATAACACTGGAAACCTACCAGTATATCTCGCTTGCCCTGGCCAGGGACTACTCGTGTAATGGCTCTCCTAGACACAGCGCGATGTCAACCCCCAATACCGGGAGAGACGAATCCTGTCTAACCGTCACTGCCTCCAAGTACTTCGGGACTGCACCCAAAAACTACCTGTTTGCACGACTCCTTTGAGCCATGGTAGGGTAGTAATCAAAGTACAGTGGGAACACACTCGAGGCGAAGTGACAGTGTCAAGTCAGCAGACTAAGCTGTACTCATGTCACCTGGGAACTGATAACTGACGATTGGTATAATACTAACCAACAGTTCCCGACGAGTCCTGTCCAGTGTACTCGTAACCTAACGAGCACCCGCATACTATCTCAAGTACGACGTACTGACGGCTGTGGGACAGTCTGTCTCCCGAACTGGGATAAGAAGGGCATACGCTAGTCTACTCCGGAGTATCGATGCCCTGTCTCGATAGTCATGCGACTAGGGACCTGCATAAGGATGTGCTTATAGATTACCCAGCCCCCATGAGTGTGACTGCCATCACAACGCTGGTAATCAATCAAAGATCCTAAGGGCTCTACTAATATGTATAAGCGATATGCTAAAAGAAACGCATGCACATATTAAAGTAGAAACAAACCAAGTAGCATACTACCATTTTGAGCAAGATTGTCAATACAAGGTGAACATCCCAAGCTTCCATTAAGTAATATACATACTAGTATGATACAGTAATGGCCTCTAGAGCATATACACTAACAATCTCCCACTTGCACTAAGGCCATGTACTGGCGTATCGAAGACCTATCATCTCGATCAGCCGCTCGAACTGAGTCTGGGATAAGGCCTTCGTGAGTGGATCAGCAGTGTTATCTTCCATATTTACTCTCTTCACCTCGATCTCCCGGCGATCAACGATCTCCCTGATCAGGTGGTACCGCCTCAAAATATGCCTGGACTTCTGATGGGACCTGGGTTCCTTCGCTAAAGCTATAGCGCTGTTGTTGTCACAATACAGCGGTATTGGATCAACACTGGTAGGAACCACCTGAAGTTCCGTGAGGAACTTCTTCATCCAGACAGCTTCCTTTGCGGCATCGCAAGCAGCTATGTACTCCGCTTCCATAGTTGAGTCAGCAACGGTTTCCTGCTTGGAACTCTTCCAGCAAACTGCCCCTCTATTGAGGGTAAATATAACCCGATATGGACTTGGAGTCATCCTTTTCACTCTGGAAGCTGGAGTCAGCAAAGGCCTCAATCTGGAGGTCTTTTCCGCCATACACCAAGAACATCTCCTTAGTCCTTCTCAGGTACTTGAGAATGTTCTTTACTGCTATCCAGTGTTTCTCCCCTGGGTTCGACTGATACCGGCTTACAACGCTCAATGCGTATGCTACATCTGGTCTGGTACACAACATCGCATACATAATAGAGCCTACCGCAGATGCGTAGGGTATTGATGACATGCGAGCCCTTTCCAAATCAGTCTTGGGAGACATCTCTTTGGAGAGGGTGATTCCGTGACAAGCCGGTAGATTACCGCGCTTGGAATCTTCCATACTGAATCGTTTCAGTATGGTGTCGATGTACCTTGACTGTGAAAGTCCCAACATCCTCTTAGATCTATCACGATAGATCTGTATCCCCAGAATGTAGTTGGCATCGCCCAGGTCCTTCATGGAGAACCTCTGCGACAAGAATCCTTTGACTGACTGTAGCATAGGAATATCATTTCCTATTAGGAGAATGTCATCGACGTACAAGACGAGGAATACGACATTTCTCCCTACAATCTTACTGTAAATGCATGGTTCATCTGGGATTTTTACAAAGTCGAATTCTTTGACAGTATCATCAAAGCAGATGTTCCAACTACGCGATGCCTGCTTGAGTCCATAGATGGACTTGAGCAACTTGCACACTTTACCGCTGCTCCCACTCTGAATGAATCCCTCTGGCTGATCCATATAGACGCACTTTTCCAAATTTTCATTTAGAAAAGCCGTCTTTACGTCCATCTTCCAGATTTCATAATCGTGGAAGGCAGCAATGGCAAGAAGGATCCGAATGGATTTAAGCATGGCTACCGAAGAAAAGGTCTCGTCATAGTCCAAACCAGGTTTTTGACGAAAACCCTTTGCAACAAGCCTAGCTTTATAGGTTTCAACCTGCCCATCTACACCAATCTTCTTTCTGAAGATCCATTTGCAGCCTACAGGTTTTACCCCTTCTGGAGCAAAGTCCAAAGTCCAAACTTTGTTGGTGTACATGGACTCCATCTCGGTCCGCATTGCATCCAGCCATTTTACCGAGTCACCGCTCTGAATGGCTTGCTGGAAGCTAGTAGGCTCATCATAATTAACTGTGCAATCCTCTCTATCCCCGTCTATGAGAAAACCGAAGTATCTCTCGGGCGGATGAGACTGCCTACTACTTCTGCGGAGCGACGCAGGAATGTCCGGTTCCTCTGAACCTACTGGTTCTACTAAGGTTTCAGTAATAGCTTGTGGTTCTGGAATTTCTTCCAGTTCTATTGCGCTCCCACTTATCTGATTTTCTAAAAACTCAGTTTCCAAGAAGCGGGCATGACGAGAAACAAAGACTTTTTGCTCCTCTGCGTAATAGAAAAGATACCCTTTGGAGTTCTTTGGGTATCCTACAAACTTGCACTGTACTGAACGTGCCTCGAGCTTGTCCGCATGCTGCTTTTTTACAAAAGCTGGACATCCCCATGTCTTAAAGGATTTAAGACAGGGTTTCTTCCCACTCCACATCTGATATGGTGTGGTAGGCACTGTCTTAGTAGGAACTTGGTTCAAGAGATATGCAGCTATTTCTAGTGCATAACCCCAGAAAGATCGTAGTAACTCAGCCTTACTCATCATAGAGCGAACCATATCCAATAGGGTTCGATTCCTCCTTTCCGATACACCGTTGTGTTGTGGTGTGTATGGAGGAGTAAGCTGAGAGAGAATTCCATTCTCTTTTAAGTAGCCCAGAAACTCGGTACTCAAGTATTCACCACCTCGATCAGATCTCAGTGTCTTGATACTTTTGCCTGTTTGTTTTTCAACTTCATTCTTGTATTCCCGAAATTTCTCAAAGGTATCGGATTTGTGCTTCATTAAGAAGACATGTCCATACCTAGAGAAATCATCTGTGAAAGTAATGAAGTATGAATAACCGCTTCGCGCATGTGTAGACATTGGACCATACACGTCACTGTGTATGAGTCCTAAGACCTCGCTCGCTCTATCTCCGTGTCTAGTGAACGGAGTCTTTGTCATCTTTCCCATAAGACAAGATTCACAAGTGGCATAAGACTGGTACTCGAACGGATCCAAGTATCCTTCTTTATGTAACTTTGTCAACCGTGTCTCATTGATGTGACCCAGTCTACAATGCCATAAGAAAGCCTTATTTAATTCCGGAGACTTTCTTTTAAGTGTGTTCTGGACACTGAATATCTGAGCTTGATTCAATACGTATATACCGTTATTTAATGTACCTGACTCAATCAGAACTTGATTTAGGTGGATGTTTACTACATCGCTTACAAAAGTAAAATCATATCCTTCCCTAGAAAGTAAGGATACAGATATGATATTACAAGTCGTACCTGGTACATACAAACAGTCACGCAGAATCAATATCTGCCCAGTTGTCAGTCCAAGGTGATATTCCCCTATGGATACAGCATCCATGCTCATTCCGTTAGCAACCCTGAGAGTCATATCACCTTTCCTGATAACCCTACGGTTTCTCAGAGCCTGTAACGAATTACAGATATGAGATCCTGATCCGGTATCCAATACCCAGGAAGTAGGGTTAACTGACATGCAGTTCTCAATTACTAACACACTCGAAGCCGAAGCCACAACATGTTTCGAATTCTGGTTACTGGCTTTGCAAGCCCTGCAATCTTTCTGCCAATGTTCATTCCCGTTACAATAGGAACATCCCTCTTTTACTACATCCAGTCCTGAAACTTTTGCCCTTGCTTTTCCTTCTTCTTCCCTGGTTTCCTTCAGGGTATAAGCAGAGGGCAGGGACTGTAGAATTAAGTCAGTACTTGACCCATTCTCCAACGTGGTCTCCAGGTCTGTGAGCTCAAAATAGCTGGTCTCTGTAAGGACGTTGTCCCCTACAGATGACCCGACAGCCAACCTCGCTTGAAGCAATTCGTTTGAGATCTCATATCTTGCGATACGAGATTGCTCTCCATATAAATCTTTGTTATTGAGGAAGATAGAAATTGAGTCCATCTTCTCGTGCCGCCCCTGGTATGTACCATCAACTGACGCTAACACGAGGCACTTGGCTTTCGCACAATCCTTTTCCGATGTTCTGCGGATATGAATATTCGTGACAGGGGAAACTGGACCTGAGACGGCAGGGGTTTGATTAGTTAAGAGGTGTCCCAGCTTGTCATGAGCAATGGACATCTGGACAGACCTTTGCCAGTCATAACAGTCAGATTCAGTCATTTTATTATCTAGATGTAACCTAGGTGCGGTCACTGGGTCGCTGCAATTATAAGAGAGAGAAGAAAACACTCAGCATGATGCTCTTGCAAGTTTAGAGTGGTTTTTAATTTGTCTAAACAGGATGGCTCCCACTGTCTCTCGAATCCCTCCTCAAACCAAAAAGGAAGAATTAGTCAGGATCAATCTCACCGTACAATTCTTGCTTAACCGTTCGGCCAGGCTGGTGTCGACACTTCGAGGGAGGTTTTCCAACGCTTTCGCGAAGTTTCTTAATTAAATAACCTCTTTTCCCTGTGGGCGTAGCCCCGCTAACACCTTTCTAGACACATACTTGGTTTATAGCATTGATCGTTAAGTGAGAAATTTCCCGAGGAGTAGCATATACTCACAGTAGGATCGGGATCCGAATATCATCGCGTGACAAAACTGAAGGAATCCTACCAGAATCATCACACTCCAAATGGTATGCAACGCTAGCAAGTTTCAGTTCTTTTGAAACTCCCGATGTGGATTTTTTCCCCATGCTCTTATGACCTTGACTAAGGCCAACAAATCATAAGTCACATGTCAAGTTCTACCCGTCGTTGTCCAGGTTAATTTGAACCCATCCGTATATACCCTTGACTATGGCCAACAAAGTAATACGACTGTCCCAAACCAACGCATCTATCTATGCAACATATGAATATCCACCAGCTACCAATCACTGTGCCTTGACTAAGGCCAACAAACACAGCTTGAATACTGTTGAATATTCATATGAAACGACGGAGGACTACGAATGGTTTTGGCGAAACCTTGAACGTAGTGAACTTGATATAATCGATGGAACGAGATAGCTTTTAAAAGGAGTGGCTCAAGCTCCGCATTTAAAAGTTGGTTTTGAAAATAACCGAGTGGTTTTTCGAAAGTGTTCCAACGACTTTTACTTGGTTTATTTTCTTGCATTAGTTCCTTTAATGCGTATTATTCTTGCATTAGTTCTTTTAATGCGTCCCATCATTTAATCCTACCATTGCAGAAAACAACCAAAATATGACGTACGCTTGTACCATTCGCATTCGCCACGGGACCCCGTCATTACCCGTTAGGTTACTTAACTAACGACAGAGCGGGGGCTGGGCTAGCGCGGTTGTAAAACATAAGCAACGCCTAAATAATATCATATATAGATATATTGCAATGATAGCCATTTCAGATCACAGATGAACACATTGGATATACTAGGAACCCGCAATTCGTACGAGCCTGTAACGAGAAGAAGATTACACGGTCGCGGTGAATAGCCAATACCCCACCCAAGACCCCTACGGGTGCGGCAAACTACCCGCCAAGTACCCGAAGCGAAGCAACCTCCCTTAACTCAGTGAGTAGGCCACTCGGCACTTCGGGATACCCGGTAGTTTGGGCACCCCCTCCATGGGTCTATCCTAGGAGCAAAAACAGTAAAAAGAAATTATACAATGACGGCTATAACCCCGACCCGGTTGTGCGGCCATACAAATAATATTACATCAATTTACAAATTTACATGAATTGAAAGAAAAGAAAACTCTCGTCTCACAACCCCCGGCTATTCACCGGCGACAATCCAAAGAATTCATATACACATTCCAGCAACATTACACATCACAGATTTGTATAACCCCCACTAATCGACATATAGCGATTAGCAGACGTTCAATACAAATATCACATCACAGATAAAAACCCGTCAGCTTAAGTCTTTAGAAACTCGATCGAAATACGGTTTTTAAAGCCCCAAAAACAAAATTTTCTTTCTGGAAAATCTGGGCTGAAAAAACATATACCAAAATTCCCAAAATACCCCACTGAACAAACTGCAACCAAAAATTCCCACGACCGAGTCAACTCGGCCGCGGAACCGCGGCGGGAGCATGCTCCCGCCGCGTTTCCGCGGCGCTTTGATCGGATCAGTGGATGAAATTTTTGCAGTTTGCTATAAAAACCCTGAGACGAATTTTAAAGTATGATTTATCATTTTTGGAACAGAGTAAAAATTCGACAGCAAGCATGAATTCCGGGTTCATTTCGGGACTTTTTCTCCGATCGAATTTCTAGCTACTATGCTAACATGTTAGATAGAGTTTAACTAGGCTCTGATACCACTGTAAGTCCATGCTACCTCTCCCGGTACTTTCGGGCTTGCGGAATTTGATGAAAAACAATTTTCTAGAGGCGGTAACATGGACTCAAAACGGATCTTTGTTAAACTATCTACCTAACAACCTAACTACGAGTTGTTAACTACTCGGTTAGGGGGTTATACCTTTCTTTCTTGAACTCCTTCATCTTCATCTCTTGATGGTGTACGGATCGGCTTCACCTCGTCGTCTCCTTGCGCCGAAGATCGATCCACCCGAATGCTTCTACCTTTGGCTTCTTCTTCGAACTTTGAAGAAACTAGTTCACTTGGTTTGCTAAACCTTGTGAACTAGAGTGAGTAGAGAAGAGTGTGATGGGATTTTCTCTATGGTTCTTGCTTCTCAACACATGAGACAAGAGAACCATAGACAAGAGAGAGAGCAAGAGGAAGAGGGTGAGAGCAAGAGAATGAGAGAGCTCAAAACCAAGAGAGAGAAAGGCAAAGAAAGAATGAGCCTCTCTTTTGTCATACACCCTCTCATAATCCAAAAGCATCATGAGCCATAATGTTAATCAAGTATTATGTGATGGTTCATATCATGTCAAAGGCAATATCATTTCCATGCACTCATTTTGCAAACCACAACAAGCAAGCAAAAGTCTTTGCATGAAAATGACAACCATTGTGATGATGATGGTCAACTAGTCCAACCTAGTCAACCGGTCAACAAAGTCAACAAGTCAACAAAGTCAACCCCTCAACAACCATGTCACTATAATACTTAATTAATATTATTTCTAATTATGTTTCATATTCTCATTAGGGTTTAGCAAAAAGTCAATAGTCAACAGTCAACAGTCAACAACCCTAATGAGAATCCTCTGCCTCTGTCTCTCTGTCAACTGTGCATACACACCCGCATCCGCATTCCGAGGAACACGAATACATACGAGATAAAATCAATCCCAAAGCGTACACTAGGATCTGGCTTAAACCAAAGCCCGCTAGTGTTAACTGTCCGGAAACTAAACGTGCACAAGTGCACGGATGTGACCGAACCCTGTCGCAAAACCATGCGACCTGTCGCAAAACCATGCGACCTCTACTCTTTTGCCTGAAGGCGAATAACTTTCTGTGTGGGACTCTAAAGACTCGACACTACGCTGACAGTGGGTTTAACCACAGACCGCAAGCGGCACTAGCTGTGCATAACGGTCCCCAGGTAGATGCCGACAAGAAGACTGACGAGGTGAAACCCATCTGAACTCCTACTGAGCCTGAATGTGACAATCTCCGTACAGTCCGGTCTGTTCGTATGATACATGGCATGGCGGGCCTAGGGGGCGGTAAACGTCAGTCCCCTAATAGCGGTATAAGTCGTGTCGGAGTGAAGCCCAGAACACCCTGAGATAACACTGGAAACCTACCAGTATATCTCGCTTGCCCTGGCCAGGGACTACTCGTGTAATGGCTCTCCTAGACACATCACAATGTCAACCCCCAATACCGGGAGAGACGAATCCTGTCTAACCGTCACTGCCTCCAAGTGCTTCGGGACTGCACCCAAAAACTACCTGTTTGCACGACTCCTTTGAGCCATGGTAGGGTAGTAATCAAAGTACAGTGGGAACACACTCGAGGCGAAGTGACAGTGTCAAGTCAGCGGACTAAGCTGTACTCATGTCACCTGGGAACTGATAACTGACGATAGGTATAATACCAACCAACAGTTCCCGACGAGTCCTGTCCAGTGTACTCGTAACCTAACGAGCACCCGCATACTATCTCAAGTACGACGTACTGACGGCTGTGGGAGAGTCCGTCTCCCGAACTGGGATAAGAAGCGCATACGCTAGTCTACTTCGGAGTATCGATGCTCTGTCTCGATAGTCCTGCGACTAGGGACCTGCATAAGGATGTGCTCATAACGCATATAACCGACTAATATCAAGTGTATCAATATATCGAATCAACATTTGATTTGGTAACCCGGCTATATCTTACATAACCGTCCGATGATACGAATCGCGAGAATAGAATTCAGTATCACATACTGGTATTATTCTCGGTCCCGCACATATCTCATATGCGCTCCTATTTCGTTTCGCTTGAGCCAGGAAATCTCTGTGTAGGACTCTAAAGACTCGTCAATACGCCGGCAGCAGGTGATGATCATATCAAGCACCCACAAGCCGCAAGCGGTCTGCTAAACGTAATGGCCACCTGGGTATTGAGCAATCAGAAGATCAACGAGCAAGCCCGCTCACACTCCTGTGAATCCAACCAGTAACACTTACCGTACAGTCCGGTCTGTTCGTCTGATATGTCGCATATCTCGCCTAGGGTGGTAAACGTCAGACCCCAGTAGCTTGATAAGTCATGCCGACGTAAGGTCCATAACAAGCGTGAAACTACTAATAACTCTTACCAGCAATTCACAGCAACCCTGGCCAGGGATTTCCAGTTATGGCCAGTCGAGCATAGCGCAACATTAACCCCCAATACCGGGAGAGACGAATCCCCTCCTATCGCTCATTGCCTCCATGTGAATCGGGACTGTACCCAAAAACCACCTGTTTGCATGACTCAGTAGAGCTGTGGTAGGGTGGAAATCAAAGCACAGTGGGAGACACACAAGACTCTATGACGATCTCGGGTCAACAGACTAAGCTGTACCAGTGTCACCAGAGAACTGCCATCTGACGTGAGGTATAATACCATCTGGGAGTTCTCAGCGAGTCCGTTCAGTGTACCCAGTCTTCACTGAGCACCCGCATACCATCTCTGATGTCAAACACCAATGGATATGGGATCATCCATCGCCCATCACATGGGTCGAGAAGATATACGCTAGTCTACTCTGGAATATCGATGCCCCGTCTCGATATTCCCACGACTAGGAACATTGAAGGATGTACTCATGGACTACCCAGGCCCCACTAGTATGATCTACATCATAGTCCTGGAAGTCGAGTACACATCCTAAGGGCTTTATCAACATGTAACAGAGAGACAGAAAGTATACATGTTAAGATAAAGAGCAACCAGATAGTGTACTATCATGTGGAGCAAGAAAGTCCTACCTATATATGTCCCAGCATCCACTACAATATACATCCAATGTACAGTAATGGCCTCTAGGGCATACATATAACTAACAATCTCCCACTTGCACTAGGGCCATCTGTAGCAGTGGTTGCAGTATCTAATACTCAACCATCCCATATAAGCCTTTCTCTGGGAAAAGGCCTTTGTGAGTAGATCCGCCGTGTTATTCTCTGAGTCTACTCTCTTAACCTCTATCACCCTGAAGATCAACTATCTCCATGATCAGGTGATGCTGCCTCAGAATATGTCTGGGTCACTGATGGGACCAGGGTTCCTGGGCCAAAGCTACACTTCCATTGTCACACAATGGTAGGAACCTAGTTCATCTCATGAACCATTATACACCCAAACATCCTCTTTGGTAGTATGTTTAATAGCGATGTTACCAGCCTTTATCGTCTAGTTTGCCACGGTATCTAGCTTGGAACTCTTCCAACATACCGTCCCTTTACTGAGGGTAAAGACAATGCCTGCGACTGACATTCAGTCATCCTTATCACCCTGGAACTTTTCCAGTGATTCTCCCCAGGATCGATTGATACCATCTCACTAAACCTAGTGAGAACCCTAACATCCATTTAGATCTAATTCATAGATCCAAAACCCAGGATTTAGGAGGTATCACCTTTATCCTATTTGGAGAATCCTTGTGATAAGAGGAGATTGACCGTGCGTAGTATAGGAAACTCTTTTCCTATCAAGAGTATGTTATCCACGTACTCTACGAGGATCACCACCTTACTCTCTACTACCTTTTTGTATATACAAGGTTCATCTACCATTTTGATGAAGTCAGACTTTTTGACTAACACATCAAAACAGATGTTCCAACTCCGCGATGCCTTCTTTAATCTGTAAAGCAACTTGCACACGTTTCTGCTGCTCCCACTGTTTACGAAGCCCTCTGGCTGTGTACTTATAGACGTTCTCTTCTAAATCATTATTTAGAAAAGCAGTCATGGCACCCAACCACCAGATATCGTAGTCATGGTATGTAGCAATGTTAAGTAGGATCCGGATGGACTTAAGCATAGCCACTGGAAAAGGTTTCATCATTATCCACGCCTGTTCGATGACGAAAACCTTTAATAAGTCTAGCTTTGAAAGTCTCAACTTTTCCATCTACACCAAGTAATCTTCTCAAGATATACTCGCTCCTGATGGGGATTTAACCCTTCAGATATAGCAACCAAAGTCCATACTTTGTTGGTGTACATGGATTCCATTTCAGATCTCTAAGCATCCAGCCATTCTTACAGAGTCCCTACTCTTGAAGGCCTGCTCGAAACTAGTTGGGTCATCATCTCATGATGCATTCCTCGCTCCCACTGTCATCGAGAAACCGAAGTATCTCTCAGGCGGATGAGGAACCCTACCAGATCAGCGGAGAGGTTGAGGTTCGTCGGGGACTATAGAATCCTTTGGTCCTGTCAAATCAGCTGCAGTTTTGTATAGCTGGAACCTTTCCAGTTCTACAGAACTGACCTTGCCTCGATCTTGTCCGGATTTTGCTTTTGACATAGGCCGGACAATCCCAAATCTTAACTTACTTAAGAGATAGGCTCTTCCCATACCATATCTTATATGGAGTGGTAGGCACTGATTTGACTGGAATCCAATTCAATAGATATGCAGCTTCTCAAGTGTACAACCCCCAAAAGGAAATAGGTAACTCAGTAGTACTCATTATAGAACGCACCATATCATATAGGGTGTGATTGCTCCGCCCCGATACACCATTGTGCTGTGGTGTATACAGAGGAGTAATGCTGAGAGAGAATCTCATTCTCCTTTAGAATAGTCCAGGAATTCTATGCACAAGTATTCTCCTCCTTGATCTCATCATAGGACATAATACTCATACCTATATTGGTTCTCTACTTCTGACTTATATTCTGTGAATTTCTCAAAAGCTTCAGACATGTGTTTCAACAGGAACATGTGTCCGAATCTTGAGAGATCATCAGAGAATGTAAGGAAGTACAAAGAACCAGTCCTGGCATATGTAGACTGGGGACCTTCATACATCACTATGTATCAGTCCCAAGAGTTCACTAACTCTTTCTCTGTTTCGAGTAAATAGAGTTATGGTCATCATATCTTTGTGACATGACTGGCAAGTTTCACAAGATGTAAATTCAAACTGATTTAAATATGCATCTAAATGTAACTTAAGCTAGCCGGGTCATATTGATATGACCTAGTCTACAATACCTCAAGAAAGAATCGTTCATTTCTGAACTCTTTCTCTCGTGTGTATTCTGTATACTAGGAACTGTAGTTTGATTTAGAACGTCAATGCTTTTAGATAACGTGCCTGAACCGATCAACTTTTGAAATAGGAAATGTTCAAAACATTATCCAACAATACAAAATTATATCATTCTTTAATAAATAAAGAGATTGATATGATTTTGTATATCAGGTTCGGTATCTAATAGTATTTCTTCAGAATCAATGTATTTGTAATACAGGGTGACAGTGACCAACAGACTTGGCTGCAACACTTGTACCGTTTTCTGTCTCATGAAACTTATCACCCGTTCTCAGTTCTCTACCTTTCTGTAGCCCTATGTAACAGATTACATATCTGGGATCCTTATCCGGTATCAAATACCCAGGATGCAGAGGATACTGAGAAACAGTTATTTGTAATGAACACACCCAAAGGAGATGCATCTCATGCACTTTCTTCGTTTAGGCGGCATGGGAATTCTGGTATTCCCCTATTTCCTGCTCTGTCTTATAACAATTATAAGTTGGAGCGGGACCAACGTTCCACAGCTCAGTATAACAAGCGGGTTTGGTCAATACATTCATATTATTATCTTGATTAAGGCGTGATCCGGTTGCTACCTGGAGAGAGAGAGAGAAGAAAACACTCTGCGTGCGCTCTTGCAAGATTAGATTGGTTATTTATTTTATCTAATCAGGATGGCTCCCACTGTTTTTATCAAATCTTCCTTCAAACCCTAAAAGGAAAAACTAGCTGGGATTAATTACACTCTACAAGTTCGCCAATCTTTCAGCCAGGCCAGTGCCGGTACTTTGAGGGAGGTTCCCCGTGCTTTCGCACGGACCTAATTAAAGTAAACCTCATTTTCCCAGGGGCGTAACCCCGTTGACACCTTTCTAGACACCTACTTGATCGGCTAATTGTAAAGTGCAAAACTCTCCCAGGAGTAACAATTACTCGCAGTGGGTATCGGGATCCAACTATCATATAGAAGGTATGCAATCTCATTGCAAATTTCAACACTTGAAACTCCCGATAATTGTTTTTACCCCTAGCACCTATGACCTTGGCTAAGATCAACAAATCATAAGCACTAGTCAAGTTCTACCCGTCATTTCATGATTAATTAGACCCACCCATATGACCCTTGGCTAAGGTCAACAAAGCCACATGATTGTCCTAACTAATTGCATCATATGCGGTGTAGGAAGACATCACTTAACTACCGTACATTGTGCCTTGACTATGGTCAACAAACACAGCACGAATACTAAGTACTCTACTTCCTAAAATGACGGAAGGTTGCGGATGGTTTTTAAGAAAACCTTTAACGATTTGAACTTGATCTCGTTACGGAATCAAACGGTTTTAAATGGAGTGTTTTTTAGGCTTTTCTAGTTTTGCTAAAGGGGTCACTCTCGGTGAAGGGATCGTCGGCCCTTTCCTTATCGAATAAGGTGCAGGATATATCATATATACCGCTGTGCAAAGCAAAAACTATAGAAGCAATCAAAAGACAAACCGAGGGTTGTAGCATCTGCCAGTTATTGCTAAAGGAGTCACTCCCGGTGAAGGGATCTCGGTCCTTTCCTTATCGAATAAGGTGCAAGATGTTCTACAAGGAACACCACGATGCAAAGCAAGAACTGTAGCTACCTGTTTTTAAGAAATTCGATTCCACAACATCTTTTAGGTTTATTTTCTTTCATTAATCTCATTAATGAATGTCTCATCATTTAAGTCCATCTAAACATCACAGATAAATATAACGTACGCTTATGCCATCCGCATTCGCCTCGATATCCCGTCTGCACCGTTAGGTTAGGTAACTAACGCCAGAGCGAGGCAGGGCTAGCGCGGGTGTAAAACATAAGCAACGTCTATATAATATATCATATATACTATATACAATATTTATCTGAACATATCATATGATCACATCACAGATAACGCAGCAGAAAATATCATATGAAATATTGGATATACTAGGACGTCCGTGTTTTTAATATGAGCCAGTATAAAACACGGATTCCACGGTCGCGATGAATAGCCAATCCCACACCCCTAGACCCCTACGAGAGCGGCAAGCAACCCTACCAATTCTAGGGTTAGAAGACCCGGACTCGACTCCTCGAGATGGTCTCCCTCTGTACCCTAGAACCCGGTTACTTGTGCTCCCCTCCTTGGGTCTATCCTAATGCGGAAAAAGTAAATAACATACAAATGGTGACATCATCCGCAACCTAGAAGTGCCCCAATAAAAGATATTACATACAAGTTTTTACATGAATGAAAATGAAAAACACTCATCTCACATAAAAAATCCCGGCTATTCAAACACGACGATCCAATATAGCATATCCAGTAACACATAACATCACATATCATCAACGTAAGTAAACATGCGTATCCCAATTGTCGTTGACATATAGCAACGAAACCGGCGATATCACATATTACACTTACGGTCACAGAAAAGAAAGTGTAAAACTACAACAGTTGGAATCCGCAAACTCTTTAGACATCGCATGCCTAACCAAATGAATTCCTTAGACATCGCATGCCTAACAATTATAAACCCCGCATTTTAGTCTCAATATCGAAAACACTTTTCAATATCAAGTCGGGCAATTCAGCAAGATTCCCGATATATTGATCGAATGCTCGTCGCAAACTTTAGTAGACGGCCGCACCCCCAATGCCGTCGACGAAGCGCACCAAGGCGGAACACCGCTGCCGCTAGCACCCGAACGGATGCTTTCGGCGACGGGGTTCTCCTACAGTCACTTGGTCGGGGCTATGGTGTGTGGCTGTCTATTAAGTTTACCCGGCGAGTATCCGCGTACGCTACGTGATTGCGACGGACTTTTGATCACATCAAAATTCCGTGGCAACCGATCAAGTGAGACTAAAGTGCTAGATTTATAATATTCAAATCAGTTATCTCATAACTCCTTGTGGATTCCAAATATTGTATCACATTCCAGATAAATAGAAAATGTTAAACTTTCCGATCGAACAATCAAACACCCAAGTTTTCCCGAAACAGCTCAACACATGAAATAAGTTTAAGAACACTCACTTCATGCCACAGTACCAACGGTCCAGCCATAGAAGGGTCAAGCCAACGCCTCATATGTGGCACGTCGTACTGCCCCAAACCCTAAGGTTCAAAGGGCAGTTCAAGACGGTCACATAATCGAGTTAAGGTTTGTTGTCTTCTAGAGGGTCCATCGCGTTACTTGCACTACTTAGAACGTTCTTAAACAACGGAAAAATCCAATACTTGGAAATTTCCCGGCAGGGGAAAAATCGGGTATTTATATCCGGTCGAACTTTTTAACATATTCTAAAATTATCCGGAAAAACACATAGACAAAATTAGACAATCCGATCGAATCTTCGAGTCCCCAATACAACCCAGAAAACTCAACTCTTGAGTAAACATTAAAAATTCCTAGAAAACACAGAAATTAAAGAAAGAAATTACTCTGCAAAATTCACAGAATATTGTGACAGTACGGCCACGGAAGCGCCGCACAAGCCATGCTCATGCCGCGGTTCTGCGGCCACTTGGTCGAGTTATGCGCACGTGATTCACAGTAATTCTTAAAAATGCCTGCTGAATTTTTTGGATATTTTTAATTCATAAAAATCCACGATTTCAAAAATTGTACAGAGAGGGGTATTCAATTAGGGTTTCGGGTTCGATCGGACTTCTAACATCGTCTACACATTGCCTAAAGCTCTAGCTAGGCTCTGATACCACTGAAGGGTTCCTAGGCACACCCATGAGGCTCTACAACTGATCAAACATGTCCAATTCAAATTTTCTATGTGCCAAAGAACCCTAAACTAGATCATAACAAGAGGTAAGGCGAAAGAACATGCAAGTTAACAACTTAACTACAAGTGAAAGTGACTACAACCTTTGTAGATCCGGTCCTCCACTTCTCTAGCTCTGTGTTGACGTCCCTCCACTGCGATCATCGGAATCCCGGACTCTATTGTCGGTTTTATCGGAGAAATGGGCGGGCTAGGTCGATAACTTCGATGCCGAAGATGATCTACGTCGAGGCAACTCTAACTTAAGCTCCATCTTCACTTGGTCATGAAACTTGTGAAGATAACACTCTCTACTACATGGCAAGTGGTAGAGGATGAAGAAATAGGAAGTTGGTTCACTTTGGATTTGGATTTCTCACTTGGATTCATCACTTGGAATTTTCAAGAGAGCTTTCTTCTCTTCATGAAGAAGAAGAAGAAGAAAAGAAAAATGAATAATGAATTATCTCCAAAATAAAATCAAGTGATGTCTATCATTTAGCAAACATAGGTGAGTAAACTCATGTAGAGAGTAAACTAAGGTTTAGGCTAATGGTTGGGTTAAGGAAAGAAACAAAATGGTCAAGACTTTCAAAGTTTCATGAAGCTTCAAGAGTAAAACAAAATAAGCCACCATTTTATTTCTTGCCAAAAATAAATAAATAAAATAAATAAAATAAATGAAACCCTAACCATTAACTAAACATGGTGTATAGCATACACACACCCAAGTTTGCATGTATCATCAAACATGATACAATCAAGTGCACAAAAATATATCACATATACTACTTGTGCACATCAAGTAAGAAAATCAATCTTAAGTGAACAAATACTAGTTAATGTAAAATAATATATCATATATATAATTATACATTAAATCATTAAATCAACACTTGATTTAATGATCTGGTCATAACGCATATAACCGACTAATATCAAGTGTATCAATATATCGAATCAACATTTGATTCGGTAACCCGGCTATATCTTATATAACCGTCCGATGATATAAATCGCGAGAATAGAATTCAGTATCACATACTGGTATTATTCTCGGTCCCGCACATATCTCATATGCGCTCCTATTTCGTTTCGCTTGAGCCAGGAAACCTCTGTGTAGGACTCTAAAGACTCGTCAATACGCCGGCAGCAGGTGATGATCATATCAAGCACCCACAAGCCGCAAGCGGTCTGCTAAACGTAACGGCCACCCGGGTATTGAGCGATCAGAAGATCAACGGGCAAGCCCGCTCACACTCCTGTGAATCCAACCAGTAACACTTACCGTACAGTCCGGTCTGTTCGTTTGATATGTCGCATATCTCGCCTAGGGGTGGTAAACGTCAGACCCCAGTAGCTTGATAAGTCATGCCGGCGTAAGGTCCATAACAAGCGTGAAACTACTGATAACTTTTACCAGCAATTCACAGCAACCCTGGCCAGGGATTTCCAGTTATGGCCAGTCGAGCATAGCGCAACATCAACCCCCAATACCGGGAGAGACGAATCCCCTCCTATCGCTCATTGCCTCCATGTGAATCGGGACTGTACCCAATAACCATCTATTTGCACGACTCAGTAGAGTCGTGGTGGGGTGGAAATAAAAGCATAGTGGGAGACACACAAGACTCTATGACGATCTCGAGTCAACAGACTAAGCTGTACCAGTGTCACCAGAGAACTGCCATCTGACGTGAGGTATAATACCATCTGGGAGTTCTCGGCGAGTCCGTTCAGTGTATCCAGTCTTCACTGAGCACCCGCATACCATCTCTGATGTCAAACACCAATGGATATGGGATCATCCATCGCCCATCACATGGGTCAAGAAGATATACGCTAGTCTACTCTGGAATATCGATGCCCCGTCTCGATATTCCCACGACTAGGAACATTGAAGGATGTACTCATGGACTACCCAGGCCCCACTAGTATGATCTACATCATAGTCCTGGAAGTCGAGTACACATCCTAAGGGCTTTATCAACATGTAACAGAGAGACAGAAAATATACATGTTAAGATAAAGAGCAACCAGATAGCGTACTATCATGTCGAGCAAGAAAGTTCTACCTATATATGTCCCAGCATGCACTACAATATACATCCAATGTACAGTAATGGCCTCTAGGGCATACATATAACTAACATGTATAGCCGGAACTCCTTCCAGTTCTACCTCATGACCACTAATTTGTTTCCAAAATAAATTCCTTTTTCTAAAAAGGTGGCACGCTGAGAAACAAAACATCTTTTGTTTCTCGGTTAGGTAGAAGATATTCCCTTGCGAATGCTTGGGATATCCAACAAACTTCCACATAGCTGACCTTGCCTCAAGTCTGTCCGGATTTTGCTTTTAGACATAGGTCGGACAACCCCAAATCTTAACTTACTTAAGAGATGGGCTCTTCCCATACCATATCTCATATGGAGTGGTAGGTACCTGATTTGGTTGGAACGCCATTCAATAGGTCATGCAGCTTCACAAGTGCATAACCCCAAAAGGAAATAGGCAACTCAGTAATACTCATCATAGAGCGCACCATACCTCATAGGGTGCAATTGCTCCGCCCCGATACACCGTCGTGCTGTGGTGTATGCGGAGGAGTAATGCTGAGAGAGAATCTCATTCTTCTTTAGAATAGTCCAGGAATTCCGTGCTCAAGTATTCACCTCCTGATCTCATCAAAGGACATAATACTTATACCTGTTTTGGTTTTTTACTTCTAACTTATATTCTTTGAATATCTCAAAAGGTTCAGACTTGCGTTTCAACAGGAACATATGTCCGAATCTTGAGAGATTATCAGTGAATGTAATGAAGTACAAAGAACCAGTCCTGGCATGTGTAGACAGGGGGCCTACATACATCATCATGTATCAATCCCAAGGGTTCACTAACTCTTTCTCTGTTTTCAGTAAACGGAGCTATGGTCATCTTATCTTTGTGACATGACTGGCAAATTTCACAAGATGTAAATTCAAACTAATTTAAATATGCATCTAATGTAACTTAAGCTAGTCGGGTCGTATTGATATGACTTAGTCTACAATGCCTCAAGAAGGATTCGTTCATTTCTGAACTCTTCCTCTTGTGTGTGTTCCATAAGTTAAGAACCGTGGTTTGATTTAGAACGTATATGCTTTTAGATAGCGTGCCTGAACCGATCAACTCTTGATATAGGAAATGTTCAAAACATTATCCAACAATACAAAATTATATCCTTCTTTACTAATAAAGAGACTGATATGATGTTGTATATCAGGTTCGGTATCTAATAACATTCGTTCAGAATCAATGTATTCTGATAATACAGGGTGATAACCACCAACATTTTGGCTGCAACAATTGCACTGTTTCCAACTCTTGAAATTTTATCACCAGTTCTCAGTTCTCTACCTATCTGTAGCCTATGTAACAGATTACATATGTGGGATCCTGATCCGGTATCTCATACTCAGGAAGTAGAGGATACTGAAAAACAGTTCATGGTAATGAACACACCCGAAGTAGATGCATCATCATGCACTTTTTTCGTTTGGGCGGTACGGCAATCCTGGTAATCCCCTATTTCCTGCTCTGTCTTATAACAGTTATAAGTTGGAGCGGGACCAACGTTCCCCAGCGCAGTATAACAAGCGGGTTCGGTCAATATATCCGTATTATTATCTTGATTAAGACGTAACATGGTCGCTACCTGGAGAGAGAGAGAAGAAAACACTCCGCGTGCGCTTTTGCAAGATCAGATTGGTTATTATTTTATCTAATCAGGATGGCTCCCACTGTTTTTATCAAATCTTCCTTCAAACCCTAAAAGGAAAAGACTAGCCGGGATTAATTACACCCTACAATTTTCCCAATCTTTCAGCCAGGCTAGTGTCGGTACTTTGAGGGAGGTTCCCCGTGCTTTCACACGGACCTAATTAAAGTAAACCTCATTTTCCCAGAGGCGTAACCCCGTTGACACCTTTCTAGACACCTACTTGATCGACTAATTGTCCTGTGTAAAACTCTCCCAGGAGTAACAATTACTCGCAGTGGGTATCGGGATCCAACTATCTTATAGAAGATATGCAATCTCATTGCAAATTTCAACACTTGAAATTCCCGATAATATTTTGCCCCAAACAATCTATGACCTTGACAAGGTCAACAAACCATAGACCGTAAGTCAAGTTCAACCCGTCATTTCTTGATTGAATTAAACCCACCCGCACGACCCTTGACAAGGTCAACAAGGCCGTACGACTACCCTAATCCAATCTGCATCATATGCATAAACAGATAAATACCGATCAGCTACCGCACACTGCGCCTTGACAAGGTCAACAAACGCAGCACGAATACTAAGTAGGACTCATCTGAAATGACGAAGGGCTACGACAGGTTTTTCTGAAAACCTATTGCGTAATGAACTTGATATCGTTATAGAATCGAGTGAATTTTGAAATGGGGTGATTTTGAGGCTTTCATTAGTTTTGCTAAAGAGGTCACACCCGGTGAAGGGATCTCGGCTCTTTCCTTATGGAATAAGGTGCAAGATATATCATATATATCGCTATGCAAAGCAAAAACTCCAAAAGCAATCAAAAGACAAACCGAGTGTTGTAGCATCTGCCAGTTTTGCTAAAGAGGTCACTCCCGGTGAAGGGATCTCGGCTCTTTCCTTATCGAATAAGGTGCAGGATATATCATATATATCGCTACGCAAAGCAAAAAACTGTAGCTACCCTTTTTGAAAAATTTAATTCTACAACATCTTTTAGGTTTCTTTTCTTTCATTAATCATATTAATGAAGTCCCATCATTTAAGTCACCTAAACATCACAGATAAATACGACGTACACTTATGCCATCCGCATTCGCCTCGATGTCCCCTCGTGCACCGTTAGGTTAGGTAACTAACGGCAGAGCGGGGCAGGGCTAGCGTGGGTGTAAAACATAAGTAACGTTTATATAATATATCATATATACTATATACAGTATCTATCACAACATATCAAATGATCACATCACAGATATCGCAGCAGAAGAAACATATGAAACATTGGATATACTAGGACGTCCGTGTTTTATTTTGAGTCTCTATAAAACACGGATTCCACGGTCGCGATGAATAGCCAAACCCACACTCCTAGACCCCTACGAGAGAGGCAAGCAACCCTACTAATTCTAGAGTTAGGATACCCGGACTCGACTCCTCGAATTGGTCTCCCACTGGACTCTAGAACCCGGTTACTTGTGCTCTCCTCCTTGGGTCTACTTAATGCGGAAAAGTAAATAATATACAAATGGTGACATCAACCTCATCCCGGAAGTGCCCCAATAAAAGAATATTACATACAATGAATTTTACATGAATGAAAATAAAAACCCTCTTCTCACATAAAACCCCCGGCTATTCAAAAACGCGACGATCCAATATAACATATCCAGCAACACATAACATCACATGTCATCAACGTAAGTAAATATGTGCATCCCAATTGTCGTTAACATATAGCAACGAAACCGGCGATATCACATATTACACTTACGGTCGCAGAAAATAAAGTGTAAAACTACAACATTTGGAATCCACAATCTCTTTAGACATCATAAATCCGAAATATCACATACTTCGTATTTCATGCCTAACTATATGAATTCCACATATTGTATCACATTCCAGATAAATAGACAGTATTAAACTTTCCGATCGAATAATCAAATACTCAAGATTTCCTAAATAGCTCAACACTTGAGCGGAGTTTAAAAATTCCAGAATACGTCACAGTACTAACGGTCCAGCCGTAGAAGGGTCAAGCCAACGCCTCACATGTGGCACGTCGTACTGCCCCAAACCCTAAGGTTTAGAGACGGTTCAGACGGTCACATAATCGAGTTAAGGTTTGTGTTCTTCTAGAGGGTCCATCGCGTTACATGCACGTTTTTCCGAAAGATTTAAACTCAAAAAAAATTCAACATTTGAAAGTTTTTCATATCGAGAAAAAGTGAGTTAATGATATCCGTTCGAACATTTTAATACTTTCTAAATTATCCGGAAAACATAACGAAATTAAATTTATAGAGTGTAATTAATCCCGGCTATTCTTTCCTTTTAGGGTTTGAAGGAAGATTTGACTAAAACAGTGGAAGACATCCTGATTAGATATATTAATAACCAATCTAA
Organism: Agapanthus africanus; assembly: GCA_030015575.1. Taxonomy (NCBI): domain Eukaryota; kingdom Viridiplantae; phylum Streptophyta; class Magnoliopsida; order Asparagales; family Amaryllidaceae; genus Agapanthus; species Agapanthus africanus. Next base: position 865,957,531 of record CM057339.1, read on the forward strand.
TCTTGCAAGAGCATACGCTGAGTGTTTTCTTCTCTCTCTCTAGGTAGCGACCATGTTATGCCTTAATCAAGATAATAATATGGATGTATTGAATGAACCCGCTTATTATACTGAGCTAGGGAACGTTGGTCCCGCTCCAACTTATAAATGTTATAAGACCGAGCAGGAAATAGGGGATTACCAGAATTCCCGTGCCGCCCAAACGAAGAAACATGCTGATGCATCTTCTTCAGGTGTGTTCATTGCCGAGAATTGTTTCTCAGTATCCTTTACGTCCTGGGTATGAGATACCGGATTAGGATCTCGTAATATAATATGTTACATGGGCTACAGATAGGTAGAGAACTGAGAACGGATGATAAGTTTCAAGAGTTTGAAACGGTACAATTGTTGCAAGCCAAGTCTGTTGGCAGTTATCACCCTGTATTACCAAAATACATTGATTCTGAACGAATGCTATTAGATACCGAACCTGATATACAACATCATATCAGTCTCTTTATTAGTAAAGAAGGATATAATTTTGTATTGTTGGATAATGTTTTGAACATTTCCTATATTAAGAGTTGATCGGTTCAGACACGTTATCTAAAAGCACAGACGTTCTAAATCAAACCACAGTTCTTAACGTACAGAACACACATAAGGGGAAGAGTTCAGAAATGAACGAATCCTTCTTGAGGCATTGTAGACTAGGTCATATCGATATGACCCGACTAGCTAAAGTTACATAAATATGCACATTTAAATCAGTTTGAATTTACATCTTGTGAAATTTGCCGGTCATGACACAAAGATAAGATGACCATAGCTCCGTTTATTGGAACAGAGAAAGAGTTAGTGAACTCTTGGGATTGATACATGATGATGTATGTAAGGTCCCCTGTCTACACATGCCAGGACCGGTTCTTTATACTTCATTATATTTACTGATTATCTCTCAAGGTTCAGACATATGTTCCTGTTGAAACACAAGTCTGAACCTTTTGAGAAATTCAATGAATATGAGTTAGAAGTAGAGAACCAAAACGGGTATAAGTATTATGTCCTTTGATATAATCAAGGAGGAGAATACTTGAGCATAGGATTCCTGGACTATTCTAAAGGAGAATGAGATTCTCTCTCAGCATTACTCCTCCGTATACACCACAACACGTCAGTGTATCGGGCGGAGCAATCACACCCTATGTGATATGGTATGCTCTATGATGAGTACTACTGAGTTGCCTATTTTCTTTTGGGATTATGCACTTGAGAAGTTGCATACCTATTGAATATGGTTCCAACCAAATCAGATGCCTACCACTCCATATGTGATATGGTATGGGAAGAGCCCTTCTCTTAAGGAAGTTAAGATTTGGGTTGTCCGGCCTATGTCAAAAGCAAAATCTTAACAAGCGCGAGACAAGGTCAGTTCTGTGGAAGTTTGTTGGATATCCCAAACATTCGCAAGGGAACATCTTCTACTAAACCGAGGAACAAAAGATGTTTTGTTTCTCAGCATGCCACCTTAGTGGTCATGAGGTAGAACTGGAAAGAGTTCCCGCTATACAAACTACAGCTGATGATTTGGTAGAACCAGAGGATTCAATAGTTTCCAACGAACCTCAGCCTCTACGCCGATCTGGTAGGGTTCTTCATCCACCTGAGAGATACTTCGGTTTCTCTATGACAGTGGAAAAAGGATTGAATCATGAGATGATGACCCAACAAGTTTCGAGCAGGCCACCAGGAGTAAGGACTCTGTGAGAATGGCTGGATGGTTAGCGATCTGAGATGGAATCCTTATACACCAACAAAGTATGGACTTTTGTTGCTTTATTTGAAGGGTTAAATCCCCATCAGGAGCAAGTATATCTTGAGAAGATTACTTGGTGTACATGGAAAGGTTGAGACTTTCAAAGCTATGCTTAAGTCCATCCAGATCCTACTTGCCACTGCTACATACCATGACTACGATATCTGGCGGTTGGGTGTCATGACTGCTTTTCTAAATAATGATTTGGAAGAGAGCATCTATAAATACACAGCCAGAGGGCTTCGTAGACAGTGGGAGCAAAGGAAACGTGTGCAAGATGTTTTATATGATAAATCAGGCATCGCGGAGTTGGAACGTCTGTTTTGATGTAGTAGTCAAAGAGTTTGACTTTATCAAAATGGTAGATGAACCAAGTATGTACAAAAAGGTAGTAGGGAGTATGGTGATGATCCTCGTATAGTACATAGATGACATACTCTTGATAGGGAAGAAGTTTCCTATGCTATGCTCAGTCAATCTCCTCTTATCACAAAGATTCTCCATATAGGATCAAGGTGATACCTCCTAAATCCTGGGTTATGGATCTATGAGATAGATCTAATTGGATGTTAGGATACTCACTAGCTGTAGTGAGATGGTATCAATCGATCCTGGGAAGAATCACTGGAAAGGTTCTAGGGTGATAAGGACGACTGAATGTTAAAAGAGTTCCAAGCTAGATACCGTGACTTACTAGACGATTAAAGGCAAGATACATCGTTACCAAGGATGCTACCAAAGAGGCGGTCTGGATATATGAGTTCATGAGATGAATTTCGTTCCTGCCATTGTGTTACAATGGAGTTGTGGTTTAGGCCTAGGAACCAACGTCCCATCAGTGATCCAGACATATTCTTAGGCAGTATCACCTGATCATAGAGATGGTTGATCTCCAGGGAGATCGAGGTTAGGAGAGTAGACATAGAGGACAACAACGCGGATCCACTCACAAAGGCCTTTTTCCCAGTAGATACTTTTATGGGATGGTTGAGCATGAGATACTTCAACCACAGCTGATTGTTGGGTATGTGATACCACAACTGATGGCCCTAGTGCAAGTGGGAGATTGTTAGTGATATGTATGCCCTAGAGGCCATTACTATACATACGATGTATATTGTAGTGGATGCTTGGACATATATAGGGAGGACTTTCTTGCTCGACATGATAGTATGCTATCTGGTTGCTCTTTATCTTAATATGTGCTCTGATTGTCTCTATATTACATGTTGATAAAGCCCTTAGGATGAATACTTGACTACCAGGACTATGATGCAGATCATACTAGTGGGGACAGTGTAGTCGCAAAGTACATCCTTCAAATGTTCCTAGTTGTGGGAGTACCGAGACAGAGCATCGATACTCCAGAGTAGACTAACGTATGCGCTTCTTGACCCATATGATGGGCGATGGATGATCCCATATCCATTGGTGTTCAACATCAGAGAAGGTCTACGGGTGCTCAGTGGAGACTAAGTACACTGGACGGACTCGCCGAGAACTCCCAGATGGTATTATACCTCATGTCAGATGGCAGTTCTCTGGTGACACAGGTACAGGTTAGTCTGTAGACCCGAGATCGTCATAGAGTCTTGTGTGATTCCCACTGTGCTTTGATTTCCATCATACCACGTCCAAGAGGGCATGCAAAACGGTGGCTTTTGGGTACAGTCCCGAATCACATGGAGGCAATGGGCGATAGGAGGAGTTTCGTCTCTCCCGGTATAGGGAGTTGATGTTGCGCTGTGTTCGATTGGCTATAAGTGGAAATCCCTGGCCAAGGTTGCTGAGATTTACTCTTAAGTGTTATCAGTAGTTTCTCAAACTGTTATGGACCTCATATCGACACGACTTATCAAGCTACTGGGGTCTAACGTTTACCACCCCTAGGTGAGATATGCGACATATCAGATGAAGAGACCGGACTATACGGGAGTGTTACTGATTGGATTCGCAAGAGAATGTACAAGCTTGCTTGTTGATCTTCTGATCGCTCAATACCTGGGTGGCTGTTACGTTTAGCTGACCGCTTGTAGCTTGTGGGTGTTTGATATGATCATCACCTACTGCCGGCGTATTGACGATTCTTTAGAGTCCTACACAGAGGTTTCCTGGCTCAGGCAAAACGGATTAGGAGCACATATGTGATATGTGCGGGACCGAGAACAATACGTGTATGTGATACCGTATTAGATTCTCGCGAGATGTGATATCGGCCGGGAATATGTGATATAGCCGGGTCATCGGATCAAGTGTTGATTCGATGAACTGATACAGATTATATTAGTCGGTTATTTATGAAATAGCCGGATTATCGGATCAAGTGTTAATTCGATAATTTAATGTATAATTATAAATATATTTGATATATTATATTACATTAACTAATTTTAGCTCACTTAAAGATTCTTTTTCTCACTTGGATAATATATTGATATATATGTGATATATGTTAATTGTATTATTTTATTTTGTTACAATAAATATTGTATATGTGATATATAATATTGTAACATGTTATGCTTACAAATGCAACATGTTTTGTGGAGTTTAAATGTGGTTAGGGTTTGGATTAGGGTTAAGCTTGCATGAAGCTTTCAAGAAGCTTCTTGAAGCTTTGACTATGATATTTTATGTAGATATTTCTTAACCCAACCCAAACCCTTTACCATAGTTAGTTCTCTACAAGGGTTAAGTCTTCATTCTTAACCCATGGTTGCAATTCTAACCACACACAAGTTTTCATTATTCATCACAAATGAAATTGTTCTTCTTCCTCCTCTTGAAAAAAAGCTTTCTAGCTTTTTAACATGTGATGATAATGAGTGAGAAATTGAAAATAAAAGAGAGCTAAATTCCTACTTCATCATCCTCATCTATTCTAGCCACTTATATCAGGGTGTTTGTTTTACTAATACTTGATTAGTGAAATAAGAGCTTGGGTTTGAGTTTCTTCAAGGTAGATCATCTTAGTTATTGAAGATCGGAAGCAAGCTTGTATCTTTCTCTTCATGGAGCTTCTCTAGAGTCCGGGTACGTGATGATCGCAGCGAAAGGACCACAACACGGAGCTTAAGAAGTGAAGGAACAGACTACAAAGGTTGTAATCCCTCTCTCTTAGATGTTAAAGTGTTTAACATGCTTGTTTTCTTAATTCTCTAGTTAAGATCTTGGTTAGGATTTGTTTAGCACCCCAAAAGTTTCAATATGGCATGTGTGATGCCTTCCTAAACCTTGCTAAGGTGCTATACTAACCCTACAAACACTGCGTTGGCTTCGTCCTCAGAGTCACTGCCAAAGACTGGAATAGGGGTCGATGGTCCAGGCCTGTTGTTTTGGGGTTGCTCTGAGTAGACTATTTCTTCATCTTCCTTGGTGTCGCTCCCAAAGGCCGGGATGGTGGCAACGGACTTCCATTTATTCTCCGGCTTATGACACATCTCCGTATCTTCGAAGTCTGGTAAGAAGTACTTTGCGTCTTCATATTTCCGAATCTTATTTACGGAGAACGGGTTTAGCTCTCCCATGACGGTGTATTCCGAGCCGTCTTTGAAATAATTCATACATTGATGTTGTGTAAAAAGGATGACGTTGTACTCATGCAACCTGGGCCTGCCGAGTAAAGCGTTGTAGCAATTCTTGGCATCAATGACATGAAATTTAATGTCAGTGATGAGCAACCTGAAGCGTAGCGTCAGAATTACGGACCCAAGCATCTGTGACGACAGTGAGTCGAACCCGGATTTGGTAATTTTTTCCCGAGCCAAGCGCTGAACGTTCATGCAAATCTCCTTCAGCACTTTCACGTTGAGAAGGTTGACAGAGGATCTGTTGCCGACAAGGATTTTGCCTATCTTGATGTTGTGGTAGTAGCCGGTGACGTATAACGGGCGATTATGCTCGCACGTTCTGAGGAGGAGATCTTCATCGCTAAATGTAATGTTAGCTGTGTGAATCTCTGCAAGCTCGTTCTTTATCTTCTCTTATGCGGGGAAAGATTGGAACTGATCAAGCTCTTGTAATGCCTTGATCAGAGAATCTCGTGTCTCTTTGTACAGGAGGAGAGCATCCAGTATGCTCAATTATGAGGGCATTTTCCTCAGATGGGCTAAGACATTGTAATCCACCTTATTTTTCTTAGGCGGGTCCCTGGATCTCTTTGACGACTCCATCATCGAGGGTGATTTCCTCAGGGATTTTTTCTTTCCCTTTGTCTCTTTGGCTTGAACCTTTATTTGTAGATCCGAGGTTCTTTTCAGGCAGCGTATGGCTATGCAGCTGAATGTTCTCACAGTTCTTCTCCCCCTCTTCTTTTTCGGAGGTGGAGTCTTTGAAGAAAGGGCTGAGGGTCATTTCGTTCTCAGAATCGATCTCAAAAGTAAGAACTTGGAACTTTTCCCTTTCCGGACTGGTATTAACGATATGACAGTTGCCAGTCGTTTTTTCATGCGCACCTGTCGCACCCTTTTGCTATCGACAAGCTTCTCGCTTCATCCTCTTGAAGTGTTTTTGATGGGCAACGTATCCTTGCCACCACTTCTTGTAGGCACTGCATTCCTCGGTGGGGTAGGTAACCCTTCGATGATATAGACAGTAGTTTGGATGTGAATCCTCTCCGTCAAGGTGTATGACCCCGGGAGTATTCCCTATGAGAGGTGGCAGTTTCATTCCCACTGACAGGATTTTGGCGAACCGCTTCTCTGCCTTGATCCTGCTCTTACTTATTGCAGGTGTGCTCCGGCTTGGTTGGAGTACTTTACGACTCATCCTTGCCGCAGCTACTTCATTCTGACACTGACACTTAGCCTTTTCGTGTATGGCTGTTTCGCATTCTCGGTCAGCTTTGCTTTTTTGAAAGGCTTCGTTTAACAGCCTATCGATCGGGTCTTCTTCTGTCAGTTCCGGGGATTCTAGCGCCACATCTGCCCCCAATTCCTCTGCGTTGTTTTCTGACGCTGAGGGAGCTTCTTCGCCATATAATGATGAATTGGAAACCATGTGGCAACTTGCTACATTGTCTTTGGTTTCTGATGAATCATTTTCCTCATCGTTGTCACTCTCTTCATTCTCAAGAATATGCTTGAGGAACTCTTCGAGGGTGACCGGTGTCCGCGCCTTCTAGTTGTACTCCTCCAGCACGTTAATATACCTTTGTAGGTCTGTGCGTTTATCGTCATACTCGGCAGGTTGCATAGGCTTCTTGGTCTTCTTCTTTTTCTTCGAAGACTTTGAAGGCTTGACTTGGGGATTTTGCCTTTTATCAACAACTTTCGGTATGGGACGCGGTTTCAGCATCCCTTCGATGATTTCGGGTTCAAGCGGTCTTTTCCACCTGACTGCTGGATATGCCTGTAGATTTTTCAGCATTATTTTGGTTTTAGCTGAAAGAACGACTTCCCATGGAGCTTTTTCCACAAGCGAGCATGATGCCCCCGGTGCATCCACCTTTTTGGGAGTGTGCTTCTGTGGCGGATTCACCATCCAGTTCTCAGACAGCGCGAACTTCCCCTGTTGATACTGATCCTCGATCCAATTCTTGAAGATGTAGCATTCCTCAATTGGGTGGCTTACCATTATATGATAGGAGCAGTATTTGGGGTTGTTGACGTCGCCGGGTTGCAATGGACGCCGTGGGTCTGGCAATGTGATGAGTTTGTTAAGCATTGCCAACTTAAACAGCCTCCTCGTCTTATCACGGGGAAACAAGTAAGCGTGCCCTAGCCTTTCTTCGAGGGATAGGCGTGGACGCGAATTGTTTTGGCGAACCGCCGGTTTTGGGTCGCTCGGTTGTTGTTGAGTGTTGGCCACGAAGGCCGCTTTCCCTTTACCTTTGGCGTTTTGAGGGTCCTTACTTGAGGAGGAAGGCCCGTGGCCCATCTGGTCCATTTGGGCCAGTTTATCATTCAGAGCCTGGAAGGTCGTTGGCTTGAAGAACGTCATGAACTGGGACACAGTCGTTTGCGGATCTAAGTTCCCGATGAACATGCCCACGGCGGGGGATTCTTCGATGCGTTGTTCGCACTTTGACCACAAGTTCCACCACCGGATCGCGTATTGGACCCATGTTTCTCCCGGCTTTACCCTGACATTGATTAATGTCATGATCGGGGTGCGCTCGCTTGCGCCGGTGAACCACTATATGAACAGCAGTTCCATTTCTGTGAATGTTCTCACGGAGTCATTTGGGAGCTTCGAATACCATTCAAAGGCCATCTCTGACAGGCTACCAACGAACTGGTGAAGCAACAGTTTGTCGTCACCTCTAGTATTACTGCACAGAGCTCTGAACTGGACGACGTATTGGTGTAGGTTGCATGTCCCTATGTACACATGGAATTTAGGGATCGTATATCCCGGTGGGTACTTGATTTGGTCATACCAGCTCGGATACGGTCGCCCAGTTCTGACGATTTGGCCAGCCGCTTCATTTGCTTGATGAACTCGTATTTGTTAAGCGATGTAATCATCAAGAGCAGCCTTAGAGATCGTTTCCTCCCTGGCCACTGATAGAGCCGGAAGGGGGTTTGAAGTTTCCCCTCTGTCATCCTTGATAACTATCGGCGGATCCTCGGCTGGAGGTTCTGGCAGGATCATCATTCCAACCATATCCACGAACAAGAGCGCCATCTGCTTTATGTTGGCGGCTTGCTCAGCAGCTTCTTCGTCTTTTCTTTCAAGCACCCTTCATAGAAACTCTGGATCGGTTTCCTGCTCTTGACGCTGTTCAGTTGCTGGATCCGAACTTTCTTTCTGTCCGGTGAGTGCCGCCATCTTGGTCAGCATTTCTTGGAGCTTTTGTTAATGACTGAGTTTGCGGTCGATGAGCCACAGAAGCACGACTTTCCTCTTTTTCTGAAGCCATGTAAACCGTGTGTATGATCATGCCCCCAGACTTGGGGCGTGTTCCCCTCCGAATGGCGGCCGACGACATGACGTCTTGCCTGAGATTCGGGGCAGATGCTAATTGGTGCTATCCGTCCACCTCTCTGAAGATGCCAAGCTGATTTATGGCACCGTGTATCGAAGGTTTAAACGGATGCGTCCGATGTAGCAGACTTCGTCAGATTCCACCTCGCTTGAGGGGTTTTTGATTGTGGGGACGCTCTTCCTTGTAGGCGCAAGCCCCTGCAGTTAATTACGCTACCGCATCGCGGTAACCACTTTCTCCTTCTCCAAATGATCACCTCGTGTCGTGTGTGTTTATTTTATGTTTAGTTGCCCGTGAATTGTATACGGAGACTGAGTTATGCCGTCGCCCGTAGGACATGGACTAGTCCAAATCCGTATTTACTTAGATTTGGGTTTGGTGTTTTAGTTTAAGGATACGTTAGCCTCATTGAGGACTAAGATCAACTCAAACGTTTGTTAAGGACACGTTATCATAGTTTTTAGACTAAGGTCGACTTAACGGGATCGTTTAGACCCAACAATAGAGCAATTAAGGGAGCCCTGTCGTCTAGTTTAGTGACATTGCGGTCAATAGGTAGTTTAAGGACATTGCGGTCCAATGTTAGTTTTAAGACATTACGGTCAAGGTTAAGGACCTAATAGTCCATGAGTTTAAAGACCCCACAGTCCGTCGTTAGTTTTAAGGCATCACGATCAAGGTTAAGGACCTCATAGTCCATGAATTTAAGGACTCCACAGTCCGGCGTTAGTTTTAAGACATCACGGTCAAGGTTAAGGACCTCATAGTCCGTGGATTTAAGGACTCCACAGTCCAATGATAGTTTTAAGACATCACGGTCAAGGTTAAGGACCTCATAGTCCATGGATTTAAGGACTCCACAGTCCGGCGTTAGTTTTAAGACATCACGGTCAAGGTTAAGGACCTCATAGTCCATGGATTTAAGAACTCCACAGTCCGGTGTTAGTTTCAAGACATCACGGTCAAGGTTAAGGACCTCATAGTCCGTGGATTTAAGGACTCCACAGTCCATATCAATATGTGGTTATCGGCACCCGTCACCTCTTTGAAGACGTTGAGGAATTACAACGCCAAGTATCAAAGGAGTGAAGAGATGTACCCTTAAACCGAGGTAGATTAAATAATCTTTGGCCTAATTTGGAACCAAGACCAATTAATTATATTATGAGCCCATTGGCTCAGTTGAATTTGAATTGAGGACTTATGGCCAGCTTTGGCTAAGTCCAATCATGTTTAGGATATTGACCCTCTGTTGGTCCATTAGGGAGAGGCTTTGCCTCTATACACTTAGCCAATGAGGCCAAAGTTAGTGTTAAACACTAAAGATCAATCAGTGTTGAACACTGAGAAAGAGATTGAGAAATTAGTGTTTAACATTAAAAGATAGTTAGTGTTAAACACCAGCAACAGGGCTTTCAAATTAGTGTTTATACACTAAAACAAATCAGTGTTAAACACTGGCAGTGGAGATTTCAAATTAGTGTTTAACACTAAGGAAGATCAATATTAAACACTGGAAACAGGGTTTTCCAGGTTGGTGTTCAACACTAAGAAAGTCAGTGTTAAACACTGTAAATAGAGTTTTCCAAATTAGTGTTTAAACACTAAGAAAATCAGTGTTGAACACTGGATATAGAGGTTTCAACTTTAGTGTTAAATACTAAGGTAAGAGGGGTCACGTGGTAGCACGTGATAGCGCCCTGTTTCCCTTTATTTTGTTCTACAGATAAGTGTTTAACACTTTTAATTCTGAAAGCCATCACGTGTGGGCACGTGACGGGGGCTTGCGCTTTGATCTGTTAGGATGTTCATTAGGGGTCACGTGTCGACATGTGAGGGCGCCCTAAAGCTCTTTTCTGTTTCTTTTTCTTTTGTGTGGTTTAGAGATCACGTGGGGCACGTGAGGCATTGCCTCAAAGTTCTCTTTTAGGAGTCAAGTGGTAACACGTGAGGTGTTGCTTTTAAAGTTCTTTTTTGTGGATCTTTGCGGGGGTCACGTGGTAATACGTGACTCCGGTTCTTTGCATGTTTTAAAGATATGTTCATCTTTTAAGAATTAAATTCTTCGTAGGGTTAAACCCTAACAACAAAGTTTAGAGGAATTAAATTCCTGTTTCCTTTTGAAGAATTATATTCTTAAATAGGGTTAAACCCTAATTTCTTTTCTTAAGGGAATTAAATTCCTGTGAGTTTGAGAGAATTATGTTCTCAATTAGGGTTAAACCCTGGTTCTGTTCATTTTGAGGGAATTAAATTCCCATAACATAGAGTTAAAACTCTAATTTTATCTCAAAAGAATTGAATTCCTATCATTTAGTGAGAATTAAATTCTCAAAACTCAGTTCCTCTTCTGTGTTTTAGATCTGCATGGCAGGATCTCAACCCAATGAGAATTAAATTCTCAATTCATGGGGAGATGTGCACTTTACAGATCCTTCATCAGAGAAAGAACTAAGTTCTTTTTTTTATATATAAGAGTTAAACTCTTTTGAGAATTAAATTCTCTTTTTTTAAAAGCCTTCCCTTTCTTACCTAGGGTTTTCTTTTGCAGAAGATCAAATTCTTCCAAAGTCTCAAGGCTCTGTTTCTTTTTCTCTCTATGTCTCTGTATATAGATCTCTGTATCTCCTCCTCTCTTTTTTGTGTATCTCTTGGCTCCTATTTATAGGAGAAGGAGCAGAATCAATTAGTTTCAGTGAATCATTCATTGAGGGATTTGATTTGTATTCGTTAGAGATTTGATTTGCATTCATCATTCATTTGGACCTTTGGATTATTAGGTGAATTTTATTCACCATTGGATTTTGAATCCAAAGATATTCCTTTGTTATTTCGGTTAGATTTTAAAGAGGAAATCTTTCCAAGTTCAAGATTTTTCCATAGATAGGTGATATTTAATCGCCTTTAAATCTTTAATCCAATCGGTTCCAAATAATCATTCTCCTTTGAAAGATTTGAATGCCGTTCAGAATTTAATTCTGTTAAATAGATAGGCTTTGAAAGCCGGTCACGTGTGGCCACATGACCCTTGGTCACGTGTAGGCACGTGACCCCTTGGAACGAGCTTTCTTCTGCTTTCTGCGTTTTGTCTTCTAGCCGCTTTTCAGCCGTCACGTGCCAATACGTGACCCCTGGTCACGTGTGAGCACGTGACCCTTTCTGGAACCTTTTCTTTGATTTAATCAAGGAGCCGAATCTGCCTTTGCCGCTGCTTTTAATTGTCACGTGCCAACACGTGACTGCTGGTCACGTGCTAGCACGTGATGCCTCCTCCGTAAACTTTCCTGATTTTAAATCAGGAAATAAAAGCCCCCACAGCGTTGTTCTCACGTGTCTGCACGTGAGTGCAACGCTGTCACTCTTGTGACCGTTTGATTCCTTTAGGGCCTCGGGTAGATGAAGCGTTTCCATCACATCCTATAAATATAGGGATCATTTCAGAGACGCCTCTACTTTGCTTATCTTCCTCTCTTGCATACTTTTCTGATAATTTAATTCTCTTCTTCCAGAGCTTAGTTCTCTGCCTTGAAACCTTTTCAGAGTTTAACTCTGTTCAAAAAGACTCTTTTCCTCAGGTAATGTTCTTGAACAAACGATGAACTTTTATACACGAAATTCTCTGGATTTGAAATCCACTTCAAGGGTTTCACCCGTTTAATATGAACCCATTTTTCCTTTAAGTTTTTCAACCAAAGTAAGAAATAAAACTTTCAACAGTAGATCTTTTTAGGGTTCATAGGATCTTTAGGGAGATAATGGTGGCGGTTAGAATCTATGAAATTTAATTCCATCCAAAAAAATTTTTTTGGGAATTTAATCCCCTTTTTCTTAATAAGGAATTTAATTCCTACGAAAAACTCAGTTTCTTCATATGGAGGCTTCTTAGGGTCTCTTGGCCCGAGGTTGTCCTTCTGCAATTAATGGAACAGAAGTTTGCAATGATGTCTTCTGTGGGAATTTAATTCCCCTGATCCCGTTTGATTTGTTGCAGAGTCCAAGGTAGATTTGTCTTCTAGGGGATGTGTAGGGCCACCTGAAATCCACTTTTTATTTAATGAGGATATTGCCTTTGTCTTATTACAACTGCTTGGTTTCATTATTAACGAGCCGCCATCTTGATTCTGTGGGGCCCATGTGTTTTGTAGCCAATGGTCCCATAAAAAGAGTCTGCTATTGCTTTCTTCAACCGGTATACTGCTGTTTAGGAATGATTCAGAAATGGTCTTCATGTTCATGCATGGATATATATTGCTGACTTTGCTTTTGACGGTCTTCTTTTATTCGATTTCAGGTGCGATGGCTTCTGCTCCGTGTTTTCTTTTTACTCGTTCGGAGGCCGCTTTTCCTTAATCACCGTCTGATGAGGAAGCGATGGCGATGGTCCGGGCTCATGACCCAAACTTCACCAACTTGCTTCTATGGGGAACTTGGTACAGTCATATTATCCGGGGTCGCCGGAGTTTCCTCTGTGCAATACCAACAGAGCCTACTTTCCCATTTTTGCCGATGGACCCTCCGAGGACGGCTTTTGCTGTGGAGATGCCCAACTGGACTCCAACGGGGAGGCTCGAGCCTTCGACGACCGATATCCCTAACCATCCGATCCCGGCTATAGATATCTTGGGGCGGCGTATTTTCCAGGGTGAGGCCCACCCGTGGGGGCAAATTTATAAGATAGGTCTCACTCCTTGACACCTACGGGCTACCTTCTCTGGGCTCGCTACATCCTTTCTGCCCATCGTGCGCGGCTGCAGAAGGTCGGGCTTTACCAGGCGATATATGCGTCGCTTTTTCACTACCAATCTCCGCATGTTTGGTGGGTTAAGGCGTTCTTGAACCAATGGAATCTTCCCACCAACACTTTCATTCAAGAAGATCGCGAGGTCTCGATCTCTCTGGCAGAATTTTATGAAATCCCGGGATTGCCGATCAGGGGTACGCTGTATGAGGAGTTGCTGCCTCCCGACGAGTACGTCTTTGAGCCTGAGCCTGCACCGGTTGACGGCTTGTCTGCCGAGAACGCTGTCCGCCACAAGCGTCTCAGTTTGATCAAGGCGCTAGGTATCTTCGACTGATTGTTCACCGAATCCGAAGAGCAGGGTGTTACTTTCAAGAGCTTCAATGCTTATTTCCTTCGCGAGGACGTCTTGTCGAAGACAGCTCCGAAGTTCGCCAACATCAGAGACCCCTTTGGGTTTGGTCCAAAGAAGCTGCCGACCACTGAATCGGATCTACCACAGTACAACATCCCTATTATGTCGCCGACGTCTTTTGAATCCATTGCTGCTCCCGGCATGGATGAGGAGACGTTCTTCGTGGGGTTTGTTAGTGTCTGGCTTAGTTGGTTTGTCATCCCCATGCATCGTCGCTTTATGAGAGCTTTGGTTATCTTCCCGGCTTATCGTATCGCTGAGGGGACACGGTTGGCCATCGGCATCCCGGCCTTGGCGCACCTTTATCATGGGTTGGGCACCGCAGCTAATACCTCTACTCCCGGCGTGGAGGTAGTAAACTTTTCGTTTCATTATTTCATGTCCTGGGTCGAAATGCATGTGCTGGGGGCTTTCTCTATGCATCAGAGGCCTGCGTTTTACGACGCCTATCCCTTCCCGCGACTTATGCGATTGGTGGATGCTTCTGCCGCCGACCCGACTCAATTCAGGGCTATTCGGGTGCTGATTTCTCCTCACGCCGCCGCTGGCGGGCTGGTTTTTAATGATCGGGTCTTGTCTACTCCCTCAGGTCCAGTTCAACAACTCTGGGACCAGTCAAAAGACAACGCACCTTCTTTGAAGCCCCGGGAGGCCGCGCACTTGTATACAATTAGACCGGGCTACTTGGTGTTTCACCAGGACAGTGTAGCTCTTTTCATGCGGTACAACCCGCATCGATTCGCCCGACAGCTTGGATACAGCCGGAATGATGGCCCAATGGATTGGCTTACGACCAGGGCGTTCCCTTCGAGGCTTTCATAGTTGCGCTGGTCCCTTCACTTGATGCCGTTCGCGATGCCGCACATCATTTCGTGAGGTTGAACACCGGCTCCCATTTTATGATCCCTGAAGCTGAGCATACGCCCCGGTGCGTGGGATCGTTCACGGGTTGGTATCTCCATCGAGTCAGCCCGATTATTCTTGAGGAAAGAAAGGTGCTTCTTGGTCATGATGCCCCTCCTCAGGTTCCGGGAGCTAAGCTGCGACCGAGGGCTCTGGTTCGCTTCCCTTTGAGGGAGATTGGCACCGCGCTCATTCCGGGGGAGTCAGGGGTGGACCTTACTCCAACAGCTGGTATGCCTCTAGGTACCCGATCGCGAGGTAGACGGGCTCCAATAGCAGCACCACCGCCTGCGGCAGCGTTGCCTTCCGTGGCATCGACAATGGCGGTGTCATCTTCGGTTGTGGCACCGAGCAAGGGTAATAGGGACGATGGTGTTGAGGGCGACGTGGGTCGTCGCCACACCAAAGCTCTGCGAGGAAAGAAACGGTCGTCTTCGGCGGCCGGTTCTGGATCTAAGAGGCGAAAGAGGGTGGCCACCAACCTAATTGATTCTTTAACGGAGTCGGAGCCCATACTTCCAGATGAGTCGCTGGCCATGCAAGAGTCGGACGCTGGTTTTCTTTTCCCGGGTTCGGCTGCCGAGGAGGCCGCACAATTGGCTGAAGCTATAAGACGTTCCCAAGATGAGTCCCAGAACGTCAGGGTTCCGAAGAAGCCCTATCCTGCCGTAATCTTTTATGAAGACCCTTCATGGATTCGGCGGCGGTTCATTGGCCCTTTGGAGGAATGGGGAGAAAGGGCCCTGAAACAGGCCGCTTCGGAGGATGCCGCGGACGCGCTTTCCCTGTGGACCGATGGCCATGAGTCTACCCTCGAACCTCGGCGAGCACGCCTCCTTGAGAAGGAGCATCAATTTGAAGAAGCCATACTGAAGGCTTCCCTGCGCATTGGTATGTTCTTATATTTCTTTGCAGTTCTTCAGATTGCTTATGCTTATATATGTATCCTTATTTTATGCGACCTGTGCAGAGTCTTCAGCGATGGGAGAGATCCCCACTGGCTTGCTGCAGCTAGAGCCCGTTGACATTCCCGATGCAGCCTTACTCGATGGGGCCGACAATGCCATTCCTCTCGCAATAGAACCTCCGGTGGCGGTTCTTGATTCCAGGGTACTCGCTCCTTTGGGAGAGGTTCCCTCGGTGGTCACCGTCCCAACGGCTCTACCCGAAGGCAGCCCAGAGGTTGAGATGGAGGTAGTCGGGACTACCCTCCCTTTGTTGGAGCCTGAGGTCACGACAGAGGCCGTTGAAGTCGCTATCCCCCCAGCTCAGAATGGGAGGAGTGTCGAAGGTAACCTTCCACGTTTTGAGCTAGTAATCTTTCTGTTACCTGAACTCTTTTGTCTTTTCAGAATTGCGTGGACTGGCGGCCTCCATTGTCGATCTGTCTCCTCGGCAGTCCTTCCAGCGTCTTTTGGAAATGGCCGCTTCGCAGGCGATATCTCCTCAACGCATCGTCCTCTCGTCTGGACAAGATGAGTGTTGTTCATCACTTCTCATAGCATCATTGTTATTTTGTGTATTGACATTGATGTTTTCTACAGTTTTGGAGGCCGATGATGAGGTCGAGGTTCTCGAAGGGCCAGGGGAACCCTCAGCTCCTACTTGCATGACCGTAGGTAAGTGACATTCCGATATAGCCTCACTTGTTCCTTTGCTTAAGAGTCTTACTAATATTTTTCAACTCTGAACAGCCTTGCCAGCTCCAATAGCGTTGGAATCGCGTGTCGTCATGCCGCCTGGCCCTTATGCTTTGCGAGCTTCAGAACGCCTTGCCAAATTGAGCCTTGTCTCCCTGTCATCTTTGATCGAGGAGCTTCGTGCTGGCAGTGCAACCACAGCTGAAGCATTTGCTGCCGAGGCTAACGGTTCTCTTCCTTTTCTTGCCACCTATCATAGCGAAGAGGTGGTGCGAGTCTGGGTGGAGTTCGGTCGGCAGGTGGAGGCATGCTTGCACGCACTTGAATGTTCCCGTCTTTCCTCGGAGGTCATGGCTGCAAAGGCGGACTTGCGGGGGCTGATAGCGCGGTGCGCGGCAAACATGACATCGTGCGAGAAGAGGCTCGGCCGCAAATTTTCGGAGAAGGAGCTGGCTTCTAAAGCGCTGAACGAGCTTCAGGCGAGTCTTACTGCCAAGGCCAACAAAGCGTATGAACTCTGGCGGGTGCTTCAAGAGTCTATCAGGGAGGTGGTGACTCTTGATAAAGCTGCTACGTTCACTCGTGAGAGGGTCGAGGCTCATAAGGCCACCGAGAAAGAGCTTAAAGTTCGGCTTGCTTCATATCAGGCCCAGCAGGCTCAGGCGGAGGCCCGTCTTTTGGCGATCTTAAATCATGAGGCCATGGCCCAGCAAAAGCGGGATGAGCTGACCAAGCTGCTAAATCGCCCACCGGCTTGAAAACTTGTATCTTTTCCATTCTTTTTTTTTTGTACATACTCATGGATGAGAGTATTTTCTTTTTGTTCTTTCATGAATTGTACTTTGTATCCATTTTGGTTTATGAATAAAAGATACATTTTTCTTCTCAATGATGTGTCTCTTTTATTGAATGTATTCTGCGGACAATTTATCTTGGCCTACTTGCAGGGTAGCGATGGCTTAGGATTCGGGGTTAAGATCCGCTTCCTAAGACTTTTGCGCTTTATGTGCCACGAGGGTCTCATAAAAAGTTTTTCCTCCCTACAGGTCGAGAGGATCCCATAGGTGTGAGTTCTTCTTAAGAATCGTGAGGATTCTTAAACGGGTTTTCCCTTGAGAGTCGTAAAGATCTCACAAGAGAGTTTTTCTTCCTTACAGGTCGTGAGGACCTGCAAGTGCTGGATGTGGTCGCCCTTATCCGTGTTTCACGGGGTCAGGGGTTGCTCAAAGTATCGAAGTTTAAAGACGTCGCGGTCAAGGTTAAGGACATCATAGTCCGTGGATTTAAGGACTCCACAGTCCGATGTTAGTTTTAAGACATCACGGTCAAGGTTAAGGACGTCATAGGTCGTGGATTTAAGGACTCCACAGTCCGATGTTAGTTTTAAGACATCACGGTCAAGGTTAAGGACCTCATAGTTCGTGGATTTAAAGACTCCACAGTCCGATGTTAGTTTTAAGACATCACGGTCAAGGTTAAGGACCTCATAGTCCGTGGATTTAAGGTCTCCACAGTCCAATGTGTGGTTGCGGGGGCCCGTCACCTCTTTGAAGACGTTGAGAAATTACAACACCAGGTATCAAAGGAGTGAAGAGATGTACCCTTAAACCAAGGTAGAATCAGTACAGAATCAGGGTGGTTGATCGTTAGTTTTAAGACATTACGGTCGAGGTTAAGGACATCATAGTCCATGGATTTTAAGGACTCCACAATCCGGTGTTTGCTCTGGATGCTTCACACGGGTTCACTGCCGTGCTTGGCGAGGACCAGGCTCCGCTCTGGGCGTTTTCCGCGGGGTCAAAGAGCGACGTTATCCGCGTTCCACGTAACCAGGAATCTTGCACTAGATGCTTCACATGGGTTCACTGCCGTGCTCGGCGAGGACTAGGCTTCTCTCTGGATGCTTCACACGGGTTCACTGCTGTGCTCTGCGAGGACCAGGATCCACTCTGGACGTTTTACACGGGGTCAAAGAGTGACGTTATCCGCGTTCCACGTAACCAGGAATTTTGCACTAGATGCTTCACACGGGTTCACTGCCGTGTTCGGCGAGGACTAGGCTCCGCTCTGGATGCTTCACACGGGTTCATTGCCGTGTTCTGCGAGGACCAAGATCCGCTCTAGACGTTTTCCACAGGGTCAAAGAGTGACGTTATCCGCGTTCCACGTAACCAAGAATTTTGCACTAGATACTTCACACGGGTTCACTGCCGCGTTCGGCGAGGGCTAGGCTCTGCTCTGGATGCTTCACACGGGTTCACTGCCGTGTTCTGTGAGGACCAGGATCTGCTCTGGACGTTTTCCACGGGGTCAAAGAGTGACGTTATCCGCGTTCCACGTAACCAGGAATTTTGCACTAGATGCTTCACACGGGTTCACTACCGTGTTCGGCGAGGACTAGGCTCCGCTCTGGATGCTTCACACGGGTTCACTGCCGTGCTCTGTGAGGACCAGGATCCGCTCTGGACGTTTTCCACGGGGTCAAAGAGTGACGTTATCCGCGTTCCACGTAAACAGGAATTTTGTTGATTGTATTCGCATTTCACGGAATTGGGATTTGACTTTTCGGTGATCAGGATATCGCCGAGCCATGGAACTGGGAGTTTCCGCTGTTCCGTTTCTCTTGAAGTCGTGTTCGTTGTTACGAGACTAGTGCTGAGATGATCTCTAAGTCATTCGCGGCCCGTTGAGATTTTGCTTCTTCTTATGATGGAACCTGGGGGAGAAGTATGATCCCTTTTTTGTTTACGCCCTTGGATTGTATACAGGGTGTGATGGAATATCACCTGTAGGGTATAAATTAAAACTTTTTTTTATTTTATTTCTTTTTCCGCGATGCTCTATCATTTCAGCTTTTATATCGCGGAGGTCGCGATTGCCCTATCATCTCGGCTATTTTTCGCGGTGCCCAATCATCTCGGCTATTTATTTCATTTTTACTCGTTGTTTTTTATTGCGAGTTGCCCTATCATTTCGGCTATTTTGCGTGCATACATTTTTACTTGCTGATTTTTATTGCAAGTTGCCCCATCATTTCGGCTATCTCGTATGCACGTGCGGCCTACTGGCTTTTCGCCATAAACCTGAAATTAGACACAGATTTCGGCATCAGCACCGCTACAACTGGGATATGGCCAGGAGCGAATCATCATCTGCCTCTGTCGATGTTGAACAAAAGTGGCTTAGCAAACAGGGTTAGGGTCCCGTCGACTAAGGCTTTTGACTTCATGAGCCGTAAGGGTCTCACGAAGGTATTTCTCCCTACAAGTCGTGAGGATCTCGTAGGTGTATTTTCTCCCTAGAAATCGTGAGGATTCCTAAGTGTATGTTCCTCTGTAATTCGTCAGGATCTTACAAGAGGGCTTTCTCCTTATAAGTCGAGAGGACTCATAAGGGTTGTCCACCATAGGGACATACCCCTAGTCACGGGTGGGACTTTGCTGGGGAGATACTTATTCGCACCCGTGGATTGTATACAAGGGTCAGTATGAGCCACTTGTAGGGCCATATCGGAGGTTGTGGGGGATTTTGGTTAAGCATAGGTTTAGGTCTCTGTAACTTAAGACTTTCAAGTCTTATGAGCCGTGAGGGTCCCATAAGAGAGTTCTCCTTGCGAGTCGTGAGGATCTCGCAAGTGTATTTTCTCCTTAGGAATCGTGGGGATCCCTAAGTGTGTTACTCCCTTGTGAGTCGTAAGGATCTCACGCGGGTGGTTTCTCCTTACAAGGTCGTGAGGACCCTGCAAGTGTCCTTTAACGAGGTTGCGCCCTTTCGGGTTTTCACAAACACTCGCCGGTAGTCCTGCTGTTTTTACTCACAGAGCCCTTTCGGATTTTCATCCGTGCCTTTTTTGCTTATGGACATACCGTTTTTTATTATATATTTTTTTCTTCTTTCTTTTTTTTTTACGAGGTCGCGCCCTTTCGGGTTTTCACGAACACTCGCCGGTAGCCCTGCTGTTTTTACTCACGGAGCCCTTTCGGGTTTTCATCCGTGCCCTTTTTGCTTACGGACGTACCGTTTTTATTTTTTATTATTTTATTTATTTATTTATTTATTTTTATTATTATTATTTTTTTTATCTCGTCAGCCTAAGGATGCTGCGGTAGTAGTTTTAAAGACGTTTCGGTCCGTCATTAGTTTAAGGACGTTTCGGTCCATCGTTAGTTTAAGAACATTTCGGTCCGTTGAGGAGAGGGCCGGCTACTACTTATAGAGCTTTGAGCTTTAGGAGGATAGCGAGCGGACATAGTCGTCGCCATCTATCATTGACCTAGGCTGTGGCTCATTAAGCGTAGTATTTCTTTAGGAAGCGGCCGTTTATTGGCCTGAAAGGCCTTTCACCGTGCATGTCCATGAGTAGATAGGCCCCACCCTGGTAGACCTCATCTATGATGTACGGGCCTTCATAGTTTGGCTCGAATTTTCCCCTCTTGGCGCGATTGGGGATCATAGGCCTTTTGACCATTAGCACGAGTTCGCCTTGGCGGAATGTTCTCGGTCGGGTCAATCTTTCATATGAGCGCGTCATCTTTGCTTTGTAAGCCTCCAGATTTTGTTGCGCTATGAGCCAGGTTTCATCAAGGGCGTCAAGCTCCTCAAGCCGAAGTTGGGCATTTTCTTCGTTCGTCAGCTCGCAGTGGACTGCCACTCGTAGAGACGGTAGCTTTATCTCAAGAGGGAGTACTGCTTCCGTACCGAATACCAATACGTATGGTGTTGTGCTCGTGCCCATCTTGAACGTAGTTCGATACGCCCAAAGAGCCTCTTGTGGTCTCTCGTTCCAGTCCTTCTTATTTCGGGACACCGTCTTTTTCATGATCTTTGTCAAGGTCTTATTGAAGGCCTCAGCTAGACCGTTAGCTCGCGGATTATAAGCCGAGGAATATCTCCAGTCTATATTGTGTTGTTGCGTGAAGCGACTGATCTTGTAGCTTCTGTAAGCTGGCCCATTATCGAAAATGATCCGTCACGGAGTTCCAAACCGATAAATGACGTGCGTCTTGAAAAAGTGGAGGATATTCTCTGTCTTCACTTTCCTCAGTGGTACTGCTTCTGCCCATTTGGAGAAGTAATCAGTCGTTGCCAAGATGAAACGATGTCCCCTGGACGATGCCGGTTCGATGGGGCCGACTATGTCAGTTCCCCACATTTCGAATGGCCAGCTAGCCACCGTTGGATGTAGTGGGTTCGGATGCTGATGGATGAAATCCCTATGGATTTGGCATGAGTGGTATTGCTTCGCATATTCGAGGCAGTCCTTGATCATCGTGGGCCAGTAGTAACCCATCCGTTTAATTTTTAACTTCATCTTCAGGCCTGCTTGATGAGAACCACAGATTCCGTCATGAACTTCCTGAACGACTCTTTCTGCTTCGTCAGGTCGTAAGCATCTTAGCCATAGAGAATCAAACGATCTCTTGTATAGAGTATCGTTGACGAAAGAGAAAGATAGAGCTCGTTTCATGAGCTGATGTCTTGAGGACGCTTCTTCGGGCATTCGGTGGGACTTAAAGTAGTCTATGAAGACTTCCCTCCAGTCCTCGGCCTTCTCACGGTCTTTTATTTGTAGGGTCGTCTGCTCAGTCGCTCCCTTTTCTTCGTATGATTCCGGAGGTATTTCTGTTGGGGCGAGCACTCGACGGTTTTGTACCACGATTCTGACGTCATCGAGGTTCTCGTCAGCCAGTTCTTTAGCGAGCTTAGCTAACGCGTCTGCTTTGCTATTTTCTGCGCGTAGTATACTTTCCAAAGTATAGGAGGGAATTTGGGTCAACAGTTGTTGCACCTTTTCACCGTACTTTACCAACTCCGGTTTGCACGTTTGGTAGTCGCAGTTTACTTGACTAACGACCAGTTGAGAATCCTCATATATGAGGAGGTTTTCAATTCCCATGTCAATGGCGATCTCGAGGCCTGCTATCAAAGCTTCGTATTCGGCTTCATTGTTCGTCCTCGGTTCTGTTAAGGAGAAAGCGAAGCGCATTATCTCTCCTTGTGGAGTTATGAAGATGAGGCCTACCCCCGATTCAATCATTGGGGTACTTTGTTTGCGCTTCTTTACGGAGGACGCTCCATCGAAATAAAGTTCCCATCGGGTATCACCACCGTCGATCGCGTCAAACGCATGTTCGTCCGGCAAATTGCAATTTAGAGGAGAACCGGCAGGTACTGGATGCTCAGCAAGGAAGTCGGAGATGGCTTGGCCTTTCACTGCCTTAAGCGGCTGATAGGTTATTGAAAACTCCATCAAGAGCAGGGCCCATTTAGCGAGTCTCCCTGTCAATATGGCCTTTGACATTAGATATTTTAGGGGGTCCACCTTTGATATAAGACGGACTTCATGTGCCAATGCATAGTGCCGGAGTTTTGTTATCGCGAAGATTAACGCCAGGCAGTGCTTTTTGATAGGGGAGTAATTGCTTTCTGCCCCCAGCAGAACTCGACTTAAGTAATAAAGAGCTCTCTCCTTCCCTTGATCATTCTCTTGTGCCCATAATGCGTCTAAGGAACCTTCAAGGGCTGTTGTATAAAGAATAAGAGGCTTTCCCTTAACCGGAGCAGCTAACACCGATGGGTTCTGCAGGTATTGCTTGATCTCGTCTAGAGCGCCTTGGCATTTGTGGTCCCAGATGAACGGAGTTCCCTTCTTCATCAGGTGGCTGTAAGGACGGCACTTTCCTGACAGGTTAGAGATAAACCGCCGGATAAACGCGAGCTTTCCTAGGAGAGATCACAGCTGTTTGAGAATCCTTAGCGGTGGCATTTCCATGATCGCCTTGATCTTGGACGGATCTATCTCGATACCTCGGTGTCGGACGATGAATCCCAGGAATTTACCCGAGACTCCGAACGCGCATTTGAGGGGGTTCATCTTCAAATTATATTACCGAAGGCGTTGAAATACGGTCTTCAGATGCCCCAAATGCTCTTCATATGACATGCTCTTCACTAAGAGGTCGTTGTTTCGCCCAATCAGAGCAAAGCTCTGTTGAAATTCAAAATTCAAAATTTTGAAGCAACGCTTCAAATCTCGGGCGCGATGCGCCACATGTCAAGCGTTGATACGTTAGCGCAGCGCCCAAGAAGGCGCGCCCAATCAGAGCAAAACTCTATTTTTATGAAGCAACGCTTCAGCTACGCAAGCATTGCGCTGCGCGACACGTGTCAGCGCAGTTGCGCTAGCGCAGTTGCGCTGCGCTCTGCGCTGCGCGACACGCGTCAGCGCAGTTGCGCTGCGCTCTGCGCTGCGCGACACGCGTCAGCGCAGTTGCGCTGCGCAGTGCGCTGCGCGACACGTGTCACGCGCTGGGGCATCTGCGCCAAACAGAATTAAATTTCTAAGAAATCTTTTCTGTTCTTGTTAAAACAAGAAGATTTTCTTCTGCAAAGCAGAAGCTCTTGGATCAAAGATCCAACGGTGGGGAAAATTCCCCAAATCACCCAGAGAAGGATCTCTTTAACAAATTTAACTAATTTATGGGTACTATAAAAAGGACCCTAGGCCTCAATCAAAAAAAGGGAAGGAAAGGGAATTTTCTTTAAAAAAAATCAAGAGCTTCAAACAGAGAGAACTCTGAGAAAATTCCAAGAAAAAGGTAAAGAACCTTCATGAAATAGAAGAAATTTCTTTTAATAGATCATTGATCTAAAAACAAGATCAATGATCTTTACATAAAAAAAATAGTGCTTTGCACTTTTATGAACCTTTGGTTCCTGAAATAAAAAGAAAAACTTGTTTTTCTTTGATCTAAATTAGATCAAGGAAACGAACAGTGCTTTGCACTTCTTTTGTGAACCATTGGTTCTTGAATCTAAAAGATTCTTAAATCATAGTGCCTTGCACTTGCAAACTGCGCTGTTGTGCTTCTGGATTGGCGCAAGCCACCAGAGCGCGCCACGTGTCAGCAGCGCAGGCGCAGCGTATTAGCGCAGCGCACTGCGCTTGCGCGACACGTGTCAACACTACAAGCGCTTGCGCTCTCTAATTGGCGCAAAGCGCCTGACAAATGCAAGGCATTTCTTAAAGGGCCAGGCCCAAATCAAAAAGACCTAGCAGGCCAAAATAAATTGCAAAGCAATAAAAAGGGGGCAGAGCCCAAGTGAAATTGATGCTCTGCATCTTTTATGGGCAGAGCCCAAACAAAAAAAAATAGAAGTAATGCAATGCATTATTTAAGTGTGGGCAAAGCCCTAGCACAGGTCTAATAGACCAAAAATAAATAAGGGTGTTGAACATTTTCAACTGGACTTAGCCCAATTTTGGCCGTAAGTCCTCAAATTAAATTGACTGAGCACAGCTGTTCTCTTAAATTAATTTATATCCGGTTCGAGGGTACATCTCCGAACTCCTCTGACACCCATCGTTGTAATCCTTCAACAACGTCAGAGAGGTGACGGGTCCTGACGACCACACATCAATACGGACTGCGGGGTCCTTAAACTCGTAGACCGGAACGTCCTTAAACTAATGTTGGACCGAAACGTCCTTAAACTAATGTCGGACCACCACGTCCCTAAACTGGAATATGGACCACCACGTCCCTAAACTGGAGCATGGACCGCAATGTCCCTAAACTACCTATGGACCACTACGTCCCTAAACTGGAACAATAGAGCCTCCAAATGCTCTTTTGCCGGATCTAAACGATCCCGTTTAAGTTGATCTTAGCCCCCAAACACGGCTAACGTATCCTTAAACATTCAAACAGACTATAAAACTCCAAATCAACCTTGGTTCAATGGTACATCTCTGAATTCCTCTGACATCTGCCGTTGTAATCCTTCAACGGTGTTAAAGAGGTGACGAGTCCCGATGGCCATATATTAAATGGATTATCACGTTAAATTGATCTTAGTCTCAAACAGGACTATCGTATCCTTAACGAACGTTTAAGTTGATCTTAGCCGCAACGCGACTAATGCATCCTTAAACTAAAAACACCAAACCCAAATCTAAGTAAATACGGATTTGGACTAATCCACGTCCTACGGGCGACGGCATTACTCAGTCTCCGTATACAATCCACGGGCAACCACAAACAAAACAAACACACACAACACGAAGTGAAATTCTGGAGAAGGAAAAAGTTGTTACCGCGATGCGGTAGCGTAATTAACTGCAGGGGCTTGCGCCTGCAGGGAAGAGCGTCCCCACAATCAAAAACCCCTCAAGCGAGGGGGAATCTGACAATGTCTGCTATATCGGCCGCATCCGTCTAAACCTCCGATACACGGTGCCATAAATCAACTTGGCATCTTCGGAGAGGTGGACAGATAAAACCAAATAGCATCTGCCCCGAATCTCAGCGTCAGGACATCGCAGTCTTGTGCGCCGTCTTTCGGAGGGGAACAGATTCTGGCACGCCCGGTGGGACCTTTTCCTCTTTCCACTCCACACTTTGTGTGTCGTCTTCGCGAACCAATCACAGTTTGTTAATGGTTGCCTTCGGATTTCAAGTTACTAAGATTTGGTCTTTTGCCTGGCGTAGAACTCAAGATTCAATGGCTTTTAACTGCACCAACTGCTCGAAATGCCACTGCAACAGACGCTCCACCTCACCGAGAGGTGTAGTATATGGGCCCCAAGCGGCTTCCTTCCTCGCTCTGCCGGTAGACCAGGTGACCCAAGCCACCACTGGCCTGTTCTTCGGGACCATGATCCCACCTACAAGCTTCCCTACACCAATACCTGCACCGGAAGTGAACAAAAAGTCGGTCTTCGACCGGCTCACTGCTACGACGGCCCCTGTCAACGGGTCGCCAACTACCAAACCAGCAGCCTCTGTTTTCGCCAGGCTGGATCAGAACTCTAAATTGGCTGTCCCAAGGAAGGCAATAACTGCTGCTCCAGAAGTCATCAAGACGGCTTCCCCTGTCAAAGAGTCAGTCTTTTCAAGACTGACGATTCCTGCTCTTGCCCCTGCCCGAGGATCTGTCTTCGACAGGTTAAATATCACCCCTCAAAAGACAACCTCAGTCTTTAAGAGGTTAACACCGGCGGCGCCTCATTCGGGCAGGGGGCAAAAAGAAGATGTCTCAATCTCCGAGCCAGTCCCAACGGCTCGTCATGCTCGACGTCGCCATTGGCAACGAGTGAGGAAGGCAGGGGGCAACTCCCCCTCAGGGCTAACTCCACCGGCTCCGGTGGTGGAAGTCAACGCTGCTGTTCCAACTGGGAATAACTTTGAACTGCTGAGGAGGGTACGTAAGAATTCTCCAACCGCTACACTGAAGAGATCTCCTCCACCTGTGGAGAGAGCTCCAGAAATGAAGCAAGAACAGCCCCCTCAACGGCTGTCCTAAAAAATATACAAGGTTTGGCGAAGGGTTCAAGACTCAGTGATCGACCCAGATCACTCTCGTCAACAAAAGAAGGCGAAAGTGCAAAAAGTAAAAGACCTTCCTATTAAACAGCAGGGGACAACAATCGCTAGGGTGCCCACTACAACGGCCCCTTCAACTTCAACGGCCCACAAAAGAAGAAGGCCGGAGAAAACCCCCGCGCATGCGGCAAATGCCAAAGGTGGTGAGCCTAAACGCCCTAAGTCCGGGAGCATGATAGTTCATACAGTTTATGTGGCATCGGGAAAGGAGGATAGCCGCATATCAACATGTCATAGACCGCACACGAGGTCAGTGACCAAGGCTCAGGAGCAGCAACAGAAGCTCCAAGAAATGATGAACGCTATAGCCGCACTTACAGGGCCAAAAGAAAACCTTGAAACGTCCTCGGATGAACGCCAAGAGGAAGAAACCGACGCCGAAATCCTTCGTCGGATATTGGAGAAGAAGGACAAAGAGGCTGCTGAACAAGCAGCCAACATACAGCGTATGGGCCTCCTCTTCCAAGACATGATAGGGATGATGATACAACAAGATCCTCTGGCTGAAGAGCCCCTGATCGTCCTTGGAGATGATAGGGGAAAGACATCAAATCCTCCACCAGCTCTGTCGACGGCTAAAGAGAATACAATCTCCAAAGCTGATTTGGACGAGTACATCGCCCAACAAATACGGGTTCATCATGCGACCGAAGCAGCTGGCCAGGTCGTAAAAACAGGACGGCCATACCCAAGTTGGTACGATCAAATCAAGTACCCATCCGGTTACACAATTCCCAAGTTCCATGTCTACAAAGGGACGGGCAATCCTCATCAGCATGTTGCCCAGTTCAGGGCACTCTGCGGCAACACCGGCAGTGATGACAAGATGTTGCTTCGCCAGTTTGTTGGAAGCTTATCAGATACGGCGTTCGAATGGTACTCTGAGCTCCCGAACGACTCTATTAAAACCTTCGCGGAGATGGAGCTGCTGTTTACTCAGCGTTTTGCAAGCGCCAGTGAACGTACCCCGATGACGGCACTGATTAACGCCAGGATAAAACCCGGCGCGACGTGGGTTCAGTACGCTATACGATGGCGGAGCTTATGGTCGAAGTGCGAGCAGCGGATTGAAGAAGCTCCCGCAGTGGGTATGTTTGTGGGAACCCTCGATCCACAAGCAACCATCTCGCAATTTATGATGTTCTTCAAGCCGACTACCTTCCAGGCTTTGATTGACAAACTAGCGCAGATGGACCAGATGGGCCATAAACCCCCTCTCCCAAAGCTGGACTCCCGAAATGATAAAGGGAAGGGAAAAGCGATCGTTGTCGCTAATACCCAACAGCAGCCGAATAACGCGAAGCCAGTTGTGCGTCAAGGTAATACGCGTCCGTACGTAGACCTTGAGAAGAGACTAGGGCGTCCTTACTCTTTTCCCCATGATAAAACGAGGAGGTTATTCGAGCTGGCGTTACGCAACAGACTCATAAACCTGCCAGATCCAAAACGTCCGTTGCAACCGAATGACGTCAACGAGCCCAACTACTGCCCTTACCATCGAGTACTAGGCCATCCGATCGAAGATTGCTATGTTTTCAAGAATTGGCTTGAAAACCAATACCTACAGGGCAAATTTGCGTTATCTAACAAATGGAAGGTGAATCCCCCACAACCCCACACCTCTAAAGGGACGAATACGCTGGGGGCAACATGCTCCGTCGTTGAGGAAGCTCCTTGGCAGGTTGTATTGTCAGCTAAAACGAAGAAGATGCTAAATGATCTTCAGGCATGCCCGGCCATCAAATGGAATAACCTATTGGAGCCGCAAATGATTGAAGGAATGCTAAAGCCTCGCCCGACTCAAAAGATTGATGGAAGCGGCCCGAACACTCATAACCAGCCGTCGAAGTCTTCAAAGAAGAAGAAGAAGTCGAAGAAGCCCGTGAATCCTAACGACAAGCGCACGGACTTGCAAAAACAAATTGAAGCACTGGAGGAATACAATCAAAAGGCGTGGACCCCCATTACATTCCAAGAGTTCCTCAGCCATGTCTTTCGAGAGGAAAATGAGGGAGGTAGTTCGTCGGATGAATCCGAGGAATATGTGGCAAGCTGCCATATGATTTCTCATTCGTTCATCAACGATGAGGAGACTCCTCGTGCTGAAGAGCTGGGGGCAGACCCTGAACTAAAAATTCCGCAGTCGTCGGATGAGATGATTGACGCGATCCTCAATGAAGCGTTCTTAAAAAGCAAAGCTGATCAGGAGCGCGAAACGGTTACATTCGAAAGGGCCAAACGCCAGCGCCTTGACGAAAGAATTGAGATACTCCCGCTGGAGCAAAATGCACTCACGGCGGACAAAAGCAAATTCAAGATAAGGAAGAGGTTTGTTAAAGCCGTCTCCATGGGCATGAAGCTGCCATCCTCTGAGGGAAGCGTTACTGGTGAAATGGAAAGCCACCCCTCCTATTGCTCATATCATCGGAAGGTGTCGCACCCCACTGAAGAGTGCAAAGCTTTCGACAGATGGTGGCAAGGATATGTTGCTCACCGGCAACAGTTTAAGCGGGAAAAGCGCAAGACTCGCCGAGAGCAGAACGGAACGATCAAAGGGCTTAACAGAGCTACCGGTGATTGTTGCATGGTTGACGCCAGAAGATCACAAGTGCCCACATTCGGGAGCGATTCTGATGAGGAGCTAGAGCTTGGCCCCCTATTTAAAGAATCCACTTCGGGAAAAGAAGGACCGAAGGTTTGCGAGAATATCCAGCTACGCAATCGGACGCTACCTGAGAAGAATCTCGGACCTCTAAACAAGAAAGAAAAAGGGAAAGAGAAGGTCTCCGAAGATATCGCCTTGGATGACCGAGTCGTGGAAGAGTTAAACACTAAGAACCCGCCAAAAAGAAATAAGGTAGATTACAATGTCTTAGCGCACCTGAGAAAGCTACCCTCACAACTCAGCATTCTTGATGCCCTGTTACTATCAAAAGAGGCAAGGGATTCTTTGATTAAGGCACTACAAGATCCGGACCAGTTCCAAGCCTTCCTAGCCGAAGAAAAGATGAAGGATGAACTAGAAGAGGTGCACACGGCCGACGTTGCTTTTGGAG
This sequence comes from Agapanthus africanus, assembly GCA_030015575.1. Taxonomy (NCBI): domain Eukaryota; kingdom Viridiplantae; phylum Streptophyta; class Magnoliopsida; order Asparagales; family Amaryllidaceae; genus Agapanthus; species Agapanthus africanus. Next base: position 865,987,394 of record CM057339.1, read on the forward strand.
ATGAAGACCTCCTCCTAGGGACGTGCGAACACAATCGTCCCCTTTATGTCTCAGGGTACTGCCATGACATAAAGATAGGTAAAATCTTGGTCGATAACGGATCGTCTGTTAATCTACTCAATGTGCGGGTGTTAAAGGAAATTTGCATGAGTGTCCAACACCTCGCCCGAGACAAAATCACCATCTCCGGATTCGACTCCCAATCATCAAAAACTCTTGGATCTGTGATATTGACGCTACGCTTCGGGTTGCTCGTCACAGATATCAAATTCCATGTTATAGATGCCAAGACATGCTACAATGCTCTGCTCGGCCGACCATGGCTACACGAGTATAATATCATCCCTTCTACACAGCATCAGTGTATGGAATATTGTAGGGATGGTCTCGAATACACTGTGGCAGGAGAATTGAATCCGTTTTCCGTAAATGAAGTTCGCAAGTATGAAGATGCCAAATACTTCTTGCCGAGTTTCGAAGACACGGAAAGGTGTCACAAGCTGGAGAACAAAACTAACGCAACCATCCCTGTCTTCGGCAGTGATACCGAGGAAGAAGAGGATATAATTTATTCGGGTCCGCCCCAATACACCAAACCGGGACCATCCGCTCCTTCATTGCTCTTCGGTAGTGATTCGGAGGATGAATTTCATGCTGTATTCCCTACTCGGCTTTCAATACGAGCTTCTGCTGATAAAGAGCGAAGCCTGCAGATAGCCATGGTGCCGCTTGAACATTATAAAGAACTGGATGCGCTCGACACTGACAGCGTGGAAGAATTGCAGACATTTTATATCCCTCCCGGACGAAAAGGCAAGAGGGCAATCCTATTCTACCGTTCCGAAGAAAACAAGGTGGAAAAAGAGATTTGGCATGGTGCGGATCCAACGCTGGGCAGACTTCAGCCCATCCGTCTACCCAGATATTATACGGAGGGCTTGAAGAGGCTGTTGAAATGCCAAAGAATACCCTTCCAACAGACCGTTAGAAAAGCTAAATTCTATGATAAGGTCTGGAACGTTCCCGGGACTCAACGCAAACTGCCCAACGGGAGAACGGAAACGAAAGGGCTCGGATACATCTGGTTAAGGAAACGAGGGCTACCAAACAGCTGTTACGTCATGTATGACTTCGATGAAGAAGCGGATGATCGATGGGAAGACGCTGATCCCAAACCTGTGAAAGTTCCAGATGCAAAAGAACACGGTCCGTCGTTCGAAGACCAAATGGACAAACTTATAAAGGAAGCAGGTCAAAAAGTCCGAGACGATCACAATCGTGAAATGGCAATCTATGAGAAAGCTAAAACGCAGCGCCTCCTTCAACAGGCAGTAAAAGACGAAAATGTTGTCCCCTGTCAACCTGTTATAAAAGGGGCTCGACGCGGAGGCAAAAACAAACCGAAAGGCCAAAAAGGCGCTCAACAACAACAAAGCAGGGCTAAGAAACCACGCAAATGGGAGTCGAGCGTTATTGATCTATCCCTCATGAAGAAAATAGGTCGAGCGTACTCGTTCCCTCGGGAAAAGACGAAGAAGATACTTGATCTTGCCCTAAAGCATCAAATACTTACACTGCCGGAGTCCAAAAACCCCGAACAGGCAGGCGAAGTCTCTCACCCGGACTATTGCCCTTATCACCGAGTTATAGGGCATCCTCTTGAAGATTGCTTCACCTTCAAGAATTGGGTCGAAGATCGGTATCAGCTTGGCAAGTTCGCTCTATCCGACAACTGGAGGGTAGCACCGCCACAGAAGCACGAGCCCAAGGCCACGAAAGGAGAACCGGTTCCATATTGGGATTGGAAACGAATTCGCACCTGTCACATGATTACAATATTAAAAGAAGAGCCCGAGGACATAGAGAAGCTCCCTTGGTGCTTCGAAGACAGCAGCGACGAGATAATCTCAGAATTCCCACCAGCGCCAAAAGAACTGGAAGATGGAATCCATACCACTGCAGATAACCTTAAGAAAATTGAGTTGGGATCAGCAGACGATCCGCGACCGACATTCATCAGCGAGCTACTATCTGAAGAAAGGGTAGCTGCATTAAAGGATGTGCTTCTGCAGCATAGAGATTGCTTCGCGTGGAACTATTCTGAAATGCCGGGACTAGATCCAGAAATTGCTGTACACAAATTGGCGATATCCCCGAACATCAAGCCAGTCAAATAGGCGCCGAGAAGAATGCGACTCGAGCTTGAGATGAGCATCAATGCCGAGGTCAAGAAGCTGATCGACTCTGGCTTCATCCAGGAGGTTCAATACCCTGAATGGATCGCCAACATCATCCCGGTGATGAAGAAAAATGGGACAGTGCGTATATGCGTGGACTTTCGGGATCTCAACAAAGCCTGCCCGAAGGATGATTTCCCAGTACCAGTCACCAAACTGATGATAGACAATACGTCCATGCATAAGATTTTCTCATTCATGGACGGTTCATCAGGGTATAATCAAATAAAAATGCATCCTGAAGACCAGAAACATACGGCTTTCCGGACTCCTTTGGGAATATTCTGTCACAAGGTGATGCCCTTCGGTTTAAAGAACGCCGGTGCCACCTACCAAAGGGCCATGACGAAGATCTTCGATGACCTTATACACGAGATCGTCGAATGCTATATCGACGACCTCTTTGTTAAAAGCAAATCATACGAGGAACATCTCGAGCATCTAAAGACTGTATTTCGACGACTTCGACAATACAATTTGAAGATGAACCCTCTTAAGTGTGCATTCGGGGTTTCCTCGGGCAAATTCCTGGGATTCATCGTTCGACACCGAGGTATCGAAATAGATCCGTCCAAAATTAAAGCGATCATGGAAATGCCTCCGCCGAGAACTCTCAAACAGCTGCGGTCTCTCCAAGGGAAGCTCGCGTACATACGGCGATTTATAGCCAACCTTTCAGGAAAGTGCCGTCCTTACAGTCACCTGATGAAGAAGGGAACCCCATTCGTCTGGGATCAAAAATGCCAAAGCGCGCTAGATGAGATCAAGCAATACCTGCAGAACCCGCCGGTGTTGGCTGCTCCGGTTAAGGGAAAGCCTCTCATTCTTTATACAACCACCCTCGAAGGTTCTTTAGGCGCATTATGGGCACAAGAGAACGATCAAGGGAAAGAAAGAGCGCTCTACTACTTAAGTCGAGTTCTGCTAGGGGCAGAAAGTAACTACTCCCCCATTGAAAAACACTGCCTGGCATTGATCTTTGCGATAACAAAGCTCAGGCACTATGCGTTGGCGCATGAAGTCCGTCTCATTTCAAAGGTGGACCCCCTTAAATACTTGATGTCAAAAGCCATATTGACGGGATGACTCTCTAAATGGGCCCTGCTCTTGATGGAGTTCTCGATAACGTATCAACCTCTCAAGGCAGTGAAAGGCCTGGCCATTGCCGATTTCCTCGCTGAGCACCCGATACCGGCCGATTCTCCTCTGAATTGTGATCTTCCAGACGAACATGCGTTTGATGCGATCGACGGTGGTGATACCCAATGGGAACTTTATTTCGATGGAGCATCTTCCATGAAAAAGCGCAAACAAAATACCCCTATAATCAAATCGGGGGTAGGACTCATCTTTATAACTCCACAAGGAGGGATAATGCGCTACGCGTTCTCCCTAACAGAACCGAGGACAAATAACGAAGCCGAATATGAAGCTCTGATAGCAGGCCTTGAGATCGCCATTGACATGGGAATTGAAAACCTCCTCATATATGGGGATTCTCAACTTGTCGTTAGTCAAGTAAACGGCGACTACCAAACGTGCAAGCCAGAATTGGTGAAATACGGTGAAAAGGTGCAACAACTGTTAACCCAACTTCCCTCTTATACTTTGGAGAACATACCGCGCGCGGAAAACAGCAAAGCGGACGCAATGGCCAAACTTGCTAAAGAACTGGCTGACGAGAATCTCGACGACGTTAGAATCGTGGTACAAAGCCGTCGAGTTCTTACCCCAGCAGAAACATCGCCGGAATCATCCGAAGAAAAGGAAATGACTGAGCAAATGGCTCTGCAAATAAAAGAGCCAGAAAAGGCCGAGGATTGGAGGGAAGTCTTCATAGATTACTTCAAGTCCCACCGAATGCCTGAAGAAGCGTCCATAAGACATCAGCTCATGAAACGAGCTTTGTATTTCGCCTTCGTCAACGATACTCTGTACAAGAGGTCATTTGATTCTCTGTGGCTGAGATGCTTAGGACCTGACGAAGCGAAAAGGATCGTCCAGGAAGTTCACGACGGACTCTGCGGTTCTCATCAAGCAGGCCCTAAGATGAAGTTGAAGATAAAACGGATGGGCTACTACTGGCCTACGATGATTCAGGACTGCATCGAATATGCGAAGCAATGCCACTCATGCCAAATTCATGGGGACTTCATCCACCAGCACCCAAATCCACTACATCCAACGGTGGCTAGCTGGCCATTCGAAATGTGGGGGACTGACATAGTTGGCCCTATGGAACCAGCATTGTCTAGGGGACATCGTTTCATCCTGGCAATGACTGACTACTTCTCTAAATGGGCAGAAGCAGTACCGTTAAGAGAGGTGAAGACGGAAAATATCCTCCACTTCTTCAAGACGCATGTCATATATCGACTCCGCGACGGATTATCTCCGATAACGGGCCAGCTTACAGAAGCCACAAGATCAGTCGCTTCGCTCAACAGCATAATATAGACTGGAGATATTCCTCGGTTTATAACCCGCGAGCCAATGGACTAACTGAAGCCTTCAACAAGACATTGACAAAAATCATAAAGAAAACGGTGTCCCGTAATAAGAAAGATTGGCACGAAAGACTGCAAGAAGCTCTTTGGGCATATCGAACTACATTCAAGACGGCCACGAACACAACGCCGTACGCGTTGGTGTTCGGTACGGAAGCAGTACTCCCCCTCGAGATAAAGTTACCCTTTCTACGAGTGGCAGTCCACTACGAGCTAACGGACGAAGAAAATGCTCACCTTCGGCTTGAGGAGCTTGACGCCCTTAATGAAACCCGGCTCATAGCACAGCAAAATCTGGAAGCTTATAAAGCAAAAATGGCGCGCTCATATGAAAGATTGACCCGACCGAGGACATTTCGCTCGTGCTAGTGGTCAAAAGGCCTATGATCCCCAATCGTGCCAAGAGGGGAAAATTCGAGCCAAACTATGAAGGCCCGTACATCATAGATAAGGTCTACCAGGGCGGGGCATATCTACTCATAGATATGCACGGTGAAAAGCCTTTCAGGCCAATAAACGGTCGCTTCCTAAAGAGATACTACGCTTAATGAGCCATGGCCTAGGTCAATGATAGATGACGACGACTATGTCTACTCGTTATCTTCCTAAGCTCAAGCTTTATAAGCATTACCCGGCCTTCTCAATGCCGGACCGAAATGTCCTTAAACTAATAGCAGACCGAAACGTCTTTAAACTACTACCGCAGCATCTTTTAGGCTAACGAGATATTAAAAAAACATATAAAAATAAATTAAAAAAAACGATATGTCCATAAGCAAAAAGGGCACGGATAAAAACCCGAAAGGGCTCCGTGAGTAAAAACAGCAGGGCTACCGGCGAGTGTTCGTGAAAACCCGAAAGGGCGCGACCTCGTAAAAAATATATATATATAAAAATAAAAAGAATAAAAAAAAAAGCGGTACGTCCATAAGCAAAATGGGCACGGATGAAAACCCGAAAGGGCTCCGTGAGTAAAAACAGTAGGACTACCGGCGAGTGTTTGTGAAAACCTGAAAGGGCGCAACCTCGTTAGAGACCGCTTATAGGGTCCTCTCGATCTTGTAAAGGAACAATCACCCGCGTGAGATCCTTACAACTCACAAGGGAGCAACACACTTAGGAATCCCCACGATTCCTAAGGAGAAAATACACTTGCGAGATCCTCACGACTCGTAAGGAGAACTCTCTTATGGGACCCTCACGGCTCATAAGAGTTCAAAGTCTTAAGTTACAGAGACCTAAACCTGTGCTTAAGCAACCCCCACAACTTTCGATATTGCCCTACAAGTGGCTCAATACTGACCCTTGTATACAATCCACGGGCGCGAATAAACATTTCCCTAATCAAGTCTCAACCGAGACTGGAGATATGTTCGCATGATGAACAACCTTTATAAGCCCTCTCGACTTACAAGGAGAAAACCCTCTTGTAAGATCCTTACGACTTACAGAGGAACATACACTTAGGAATCCTCACGATTCTTAAGGAGAAAAGACACCTACAAGATCCTTACGACTTTTAGGGAGAAATACCTTTGTGAGACCCTTACGGCTCATGAAGTTAAAAGCCTTAGACGACAGGACCCTAACCCTGGTCGCTAAGCCACCTTTGTTCAACAGCGACAGAGGCAGATGATGATTCGCTCCTGGCAATATCCCAGTTGTAGCGGTGCTGATGCCGAAATTGGTTTACAGTGAAAAGCCAATAGGTCGCACATGCATACGAAATAGCCGAAATGATAGGGCAACTTGCAATAAAAAGCAGCAAGTAAAAATGTATGCATGTAAAATAGCCGAAATGATTGGGCAACTCGCAATAAAAAGCAGTAAGTATAAATAAAATAAATAGCCGAAATGATTGGGCACCGTGATAAATAGCCGAAATGATTGGGTAACTCGCAATAAAAAGCAGCGAGTAAAAATAAAATAAATAGCCGAGATGATTGGGCACCGCGAAAAATAGCCGAAATGATTGGGCAGTTGCGACCTTCGTGATATAAAAGCTGAAATGATAGAGCATCGCGGAAATGAAATAAAATAAAATAAAAAGAAGAAATGATAAAACTTTGGCCCTACAGTTAAAATCACATCGATCCATGTATACAATCCAAGGGCATAAACAAAGAGGGAACCATACTTTCCCAGCAGGCCCCGCCGGAAGACGAAGCTAAATCTCGACGGTTCAGTCCAACTCCGAAGAAACCAATATCTTCATCAAATTCCTCGACTCATGGATACAAACACTCCTTGACGAGGGCCTCCTGATTCGCGTCGACTCGCAGAGCCACCAGTGCCTCCGTGGGGAATCCTCGACTCGTTTCAAACCCCAAGGAAATAAATAATCCTTGGTGCTTGGGAAACAAATAATCCCTAGCAAACTCCTCGACTCATGGATACAAACACTCCTTGACGAGAGCCTCCTGATTCGTGTCGATTCGCAGAGCCACCAGTGCCTCCGTGGGGAATCCTCGACTCGTTTCAAACCCGTAGGAAACAAATAATCCTTGGCTCTTGGGAAACAAATAATCCCTAGCAAACTCCTCGACTCATGGATACAAACACTCCTTGACGAGAGCCTCCTGATTCGCGTCGACTCGCAGAGCCACCAGTGCCTCCGTGGGGAATCCTCGATTTGTTTCAAACCCCAAGGAAACAAATAATCCTTGGTGCTTGGGAAACAAATAATCCTTAGCAAACTCCTCGACTCACGGATACAAACACTCCTTGACGAGAGCCTCCTGATTCGCGTCGACTTGCAGAGCCACCAGTGCCTCCGTGGGGAATCCTCGACTCGTTTCAAACCCCAAGGAAACAAATAATCCTTGGCGCTTGGGAAACAAATAATCCCTAGCAAACTCCTCGACTCACGGATACAAACACTCCTTGACGAGAGCCTCCTGATTCGCGTCGACTCGCAGAGCCACCAGTGCCTCCGTGGGGAATCCTCGACTCGTTTCAAACCCCAAGGAAACAAATAATCCTTGGCGCTTGGGAAACAAATAATCCCTAGCAAACTCCTCGACTCACGAATACAAACGCTCCTTGACGAGAGCCTTCTGATTCGCGTCGGCTCGCAGAGAAACCAGTGTCTCCGTGGGAAATTCTCGATTCGTCTCAACTTTCAAATGAAGCCTCAGGCAGCAGGGACTAAAAAAAAACTTGCTTCCTGAACAATGGGACCCTGCAAGTCAATCCAAAATGGTCTCTTGCATATTATTCATGGGTCTCACTCTCCAAAGTCGAATTTCGACAAGGAGAGAAACAACCGCTTGTGGGTCCTCTCGACCCGTAAGAGGGAAAAATTCTCTTATAGGATCCTTACGACTTATAAGAGAAAACCACTCTTAGGAATCCTCACGATTCCTAAGGAGAAAACCCACCTACGAGATCCCCTCGATCCGTAGGGAGAAAAGTCTCTATGAGACCCTCACGGCTTATAGAGTTGAAAAGTCTTAGGCAACAAATCTGAACCTGCGGTCTAAGCCATCGTTATTTCTTAAGAAGGTCAGGATACTCGTCAACCATGGTTACTAAGGTGGCATGCTGATAATGAAAGAAAGAAAAGACGGAGAAAATGACACATTACAAAAAAGGTGTATCTTTTATTCATAAACTTGATTGGATACAGGATACATTATGTCAAAGAATAAAATATATATATATATACATTCTTTTATCTACAAGCACAAACGATACCAAGATGGATAACTACTGAGGAGGAAGTGTCTTTAGTAAGTTCACAAGCTGCTATCGCACATCCTTCAGCGCCTCCTCTCGAGTGACAGCCGCGGCCACCTCCGCCTCCACCTGGGCCCGCTGCTGCAAGAAAGATGAAAGTTGCTCCTCCGCCGCCTTCTGGGCTGCTTCCTGGCTGGGAGCAACTCGCTCGACAACGTCAAGTTTTTGCCTCAATGATAACCCTTTGGAGAGACATTGCAGAAGGCCCTCAAAGATAACCTTCAGCCGTGCGGCGTTGGCCTCCACCTGAGCATGCAATTGAGCAGACTTGCTCGAAGTCTCACCACGCTCCTTACGCCTTGAAATGACTTCTTGTTCGAGATGGCGGAAGTAAGGAGCGCTCTGCTCAATCCACGTTGTTCTTTGATTACTGGCAGCCAAGGCCTCGGGAGCGGGACGCAGCGACTCCAACTGATATAGGCGACCCTCGATCTCCCTACAATGGTTAACCCAGGATGCGACGATGCCCTCATCATGAAAGTTCACGAGTATTGCTAGCATCGGGTTAACCATCATAGCGAAGTCTGCGGCAGATGTAGGAGTTTCAACGTCAAGTTCCTCGACGTAGTCACTCAACATGCGCAGACTATTCGTGGCGCCTTTTGAAGAAAGACTCCTCAGATAAGGACCCACCGGCATTATGATGCGAGATTCGAAGGGCGCCGAGATCGGAACGACAGCTGAAAAGAAACAAGATGTGATCAGATAACAGTTCTGAAAATAAAGAAGGAAGACTTTATCAATGTGATAGTTACTGTACCAGTTGAGACAGGTGGCAAGGTCGGAAGGGCTGGTGGTGCAGCTGATCTTTTATCCCCTCCTTCAATCTGTAGCACTGCAGTTGAGATGAGAAAAAGAGGTTAGAGGTAATTCCATCAATAAAAAAAAGAAGAGAGGAAGGATGTCAACGGAAATCATACTCACCAACGCCACCAGAAGAAGAAGAAAGCTCGGATGGGAAAGAAAAGTGTGGGAGCAACATCTGATATACATGATCAAAAAGCACTCCTGGAAACACAACAGTGTGACTTTAGTGCACGAATTATACGTCTGGAAGATAAGATTAATAAATCGTAAACGCGTACCTTCCAATATCTTCGAGGGTATGAGAGAGGGTTGAGAGGTGACCACTGATCAGTCGAAAATATTGTATATTTTAGCCGGCAATTTCCCTAACATTTGCATACATTTAGAAGTGTTCGGCATTCATATTCTACATATTAGCAAATCTGTCACAAAATATGAGATTGCATGTATTAGACTTTTAAACCGACACTTTAAAGGAAATTAACCACATTTCATGGCATCGCATCATTTCTGTATTTGCGCAACACTTGTCTTGAGTCTGTGCAGGAAATACGGAAGAAAAGCAAAAGAGCTGATCAAAATACGCCAACTAAATCATTTCAGATCTGGTAGCAATTCAAAAGGAATTATACAATTCTATATATCACATAAAGCCCAATACAACAGCCCAAGTTCAACCCAGAAGCCACAAGCTCCAAGGCTCCAAGTCAGCCGCGGAACCGCGGCAGGAGATGGCTTGCGCCGCGGTTCCGCGCCTGTTTGGACACGTCAGCATGGAAGTTTTCTGCAGAATTTATATCTCTGGGCCCACAGTGATTTCTGATATGTAGAGTTCCAGAATACCCTCGAAGATACTGCCAGATCAGCAAAGAAAATTAGGGAAGGCTAATCCTAATTAAGCTCCTAATTAATCCTCTTCTAGAAGCTCCTCCTAACTAATCACATCTAGAAGCTTCTCCCCTAACTAACTTTTGGAGGGAAATTTGAATTTCTTCAACAAACTTTAGGAGGGAAACTTAGAATTTGAAATCCTAGATCTAGGGTTAGTTATCTATAAATAGGAGCCTAGATCTAAGGGTTGAGGTTAATCTTTAATATTCCTAAAATTCCCTCTTTCATCATCTTCTTCCACAAGTCTCGTGACAAGGCTTGTGCGAAACCCTAACCCTAATTCCACTCCAAATCCAAGATCTTGAGTACCAAATCAAGCAAGAAGCCTTCAACCTTTTAGGAGCCGAGCCGATCTTCAATCGGGCAAGTGATCCAAGCCGATCCGCGATCCACGGAGACGAGCGAAGCCAAGTCGACGATCAAGTTCTTCCTCTTGTAGTTCTTGAGCGAATGTAACTAAATTGTTGATATAAATAAAAGGTGAATTTCTTTAATCTTGCTTTCTTTTAATTCTTGCATCATGATTAGATCTCAATTTGTAATTGTTGCTCTTGTTGTGATGTTTGAGTAAAACTCCGCTCGTGAAGGAGTCGAGACGATTGTAGAATGATGATGTAACAAATCTTAATACTATTTTTAAGTCCTACGAGTTTTGTAAACCCTAGCAAGTTCAAGAATCGATGACCTAGTTTCGTTGCGATGCTTTCTTGATTGTGATCGCTCGAAATTAGGGATCTACGATCGTTTCTTGAATTTACTAGAGGCTAGAATGTGAATGATATCGACGAAGGAACAAGGGATGAGATGAAACCCTAGTTTCACAAGAAATCCCTAATTCTCGTAGATCATCATCGATCTAGTATCAATTCATCGAAGGATAAGAATACGTAATTCTAAGATTACATCACATCTATAGATCCGATCGATTCCTACGAGCCTCATTTCGATTCTTGAGATTTGGTTTGGAAAAATCATTAAACAATCAATTCTTGATTCTATCTTTTAATGCTTTCTTAGATCTAGTTTTTTCTCATTCTTGAACTTCAACTACAAATCATGAATTGTTTTGTTTTCTTTCTTTAAAGTTTCATTTCATCTAATTCAAAAGACGAACGATTACACTTTCCCTGTGGACGATCCGCACTCACTTACAATCTACAATCCGACACCGTAGTTGATTGCGGTCAAATAATTTTTGGTTGTGATTTCTTTACAATTCTATACTACACATCAAGAATTCTTAACAATCAAATGGCGCCGTCGCCGGGGATAGTGCGCTAATTGTTCGTATTTTGAAATTTGAGTTGAACAATTTATTCCATCATAATTTTTAGATCTAAACTCGTGCAAACACTAATACGTGTGTTGTGATTTGTTGCAAAAAAATCTGGAATCATTGGAGCTGGAGAAAATTTTTTCTGAAACATCCAGAGAGCTGTGTAGGTGAACAGAAGCTTGTGCACAAATTTTTGTGCACTGATCCCAACATACCGCGGCGTAAGAGCGGCAATACCCCTTCAAACGCGGCGGATCCGCGGCAACCCTAGCTCCTCTCTGCATCAATTTTGCTCTGTAACTTTCTATCTTTCTTATCTTCTCCTTTGTCTGCTCCAATAACAATTTTGCTGCAGGTTGCTTTGCAAATAAATCGCAGCGCCGCAAAGCAAAATAAAAATTTGTGCGTGTTTTTGATTCTTGGTTGTTTGCATATTAAAACGGAAATTTAAGGGGCACGACCAAATCCAAATTAGGTGGGGATTTCATTACCCTTCCTAGGCCCCGAAAATCGCAAAACTTGCGTCCACATTTACCCTCATTAATTAAAAGAAATCTAGAGATGACTCTAAGGACCGTCGCGCTCAATTGGGACAGAAGAGGGCCGTGAGTAATTCATTGCTTATCCGCGTTTTCTTGTGGTGCCTAAGGCGAGTGTGTCTAAGGCTAGTGGTTTTTAATTAGGCCCACTGTAGTGGTGGTTCCTTCCCACTTATCTGGCACTTATCCGGCCACAGGGGGACAAAGAGGCAGTGGAGGATTCTATCCTGCGACTTGTCTTTTGGCAGTTAGGAGCGGTCTAGAGCCGGACCTAGGTGACTACTAGATTCTAGGGTTGTGTGTTGCATTTGTTGTGATTGCATCATATTTTCAAAACTCCGTTTCTTTTTCAAACAAACCAATTAATTTCTTCCCCCCCTTTTTCTTTTTCTTTCTTTTTACCTTTTTTTACCCTTTCCCACTCCTCCCTTCTTACAATGGGTGACCCAAATAGAAAATATTTTTCCGAGCATTGGTGTCCAGAACCAGATATTAAATGTTTTCGTAATCCCTTCGGTATACCGTCCGGATCTTCCATGTCCATAAAAGATCATATAGAACAAGCAGGAAGAAACAGTTGGCAACCTCAGTCTAGGTCCTATCAACCGTATCCCAATTTCACATCCGTTCCCGTTGATATCCCTAGTGAGGAAGCCCCGAGACGAATTTCCATTGCTGAGCATATAGCTAGGGCTAGAGGCCAAAGTTTCAACCCGGACCAATATCAACCATCACCTCCACTTTTCCAAGAAGAGTTTGATAGACGGTTTGAAGCATGTAGGATGTCCAATGACCAACCAACGAACCAATATCAAAATTCTTCTTATCATAATGCTGACCCTACTCTTACCCAATTTTCACAACCATTCTGTTCCTATCAATCAAATCCAATTTTTCCACCTTCTCTATATAGTCCTTCTGATCAGTCATTTGGAAGTTTTAACTGTCCACAAGAATTTCAACCTTATCCTAAAACTCCTTATCGACCGAAGTCTAATCTTGAGGAGACATTAGAGCAATATGTGGAATTGACAAACCAATTTAGGAAGTTAACAGCATGGATACAAGCAAATGATCCCGAACCAGCCCAAAATTTTCCAGTATATAATTCGGGTATGGAACAAAATGAGAATTTGGGTAGTGAGAAAGAGATGTACACCTTTCCCAATCAAACATCCCCTTTCCAAACTGAAATCCACAACTCTAGTTTCACAAATTCATTGAGTGCACCAAAGGATACACCTATTGACGATAGAATATATGACAAGTTGTGTAATAATGCGATGTTTGATTTACCCGACTGTGATGGGTCCATTCCAAGTGAAACCATGCCAAAACCGTATGATCTCTACACTTCCACTCTTGAACCAAAACTGATTGAAAACTGTGCTTTTGATGAGGTGTTTGAGGATTTTAACCTTCACTTGAATAAGGTGATTGACGTTGGGGATATATTAATTGATGAACCCGAAATTGTGGATGATTTTGTTCTACCAATTTATCAAATCCTTTCACTTCCTTGTGGTCATCATCTTGAGCCTTTAATTCTTCCCGAACTCCAAATACGTCTTGAAATTTCTATACCCGAAGATCAGACCGAAACTCAGCCTTCATCTCCCACATCTGGTTTACCGACACTCGACACATCGATACGTTCACCCATTTCATTTTCCACTCCCTCTGGTTCTTCTTCTGTCCCTGAAATGATAGTGAGTGTTGATGAATCACAATCCGATAGTTCAAGTTCGACAAGGCCAGGAAGCCAACTTGATTTGGATATTTTTGAAAATGAGGTAGATGAGTTTTTCACCTCCACATATATTGACAAATCAAGTAAGATAAATTCTGGCGCAAAACTTTTTGACAGCAAAATGTTTGATCACACTATTGATAAAAGTTTTGAAGAACTTTTTGCTGACGAACTAGAATTTTTAAACAACACGGATTTTGTGATTGATCAACCTAAACCTATAGAAGATGAACCAGCACCATTCCTTCTTCCTAATCATTCACATTCATCCTCATTCTTTCTTTTCTCTAATTTAAAATTCAAAACCTTTACAGACCATCTCTTATCCCTTCCCCACTTTTTCTTGACACGATACAACACATTCTTCCACCAACCTATACGCTTTACCGATAAAATCTTTGAATGGTTGGTGTTAACTTTTGGTCTTTATAAAGTCTTATTTGACCAAATGACTCACCCCCTCTTAAAATGCTTCTAATTGTCTAACTCATGTTTGAGGGGGGGTGTAATTTTTGGCTCTTGAAATAACTGTTGTCCTCAATAAATGAGAGCCAAAAAAAAAATAAGTTTGGGGGAGGATCTTCACTTAAATATTTTGCCCCCACTAATAAATTCCTTCCAGGCTTACAGATTTTTCAGATTTAGCAGAGAGCAACAGTGAGGACACTGTTGAAAACAAGTTTGGGAGAGGTTTGTGCTTATTTTTGCATCATTTGCATATCATTTGCATAAGCACAAAACATTTTTTTTTGAAAAACCTATAAAAATTTAAAAAATTTCAAAACTATAAAAAGATTTTTGTACATAAATAAGATAATGAAAGTTTAGATAGTGAAAAATTACATCCATGAGATTAGAAAAATTTAAGAAAACCAAAAAAATTAGAAGTTTTCTTATACGAACTAGTAATAAGTAGTTATGAGCCGTTGTCCCAAGGGTTAGTAAGATGAAGGACGTCACTAATCTGAGGATAAAAATAAGTCTGAAAAATAGTTTCTATTCTGGAAGCCAAACATTTTGAACGTTGCTACCCTGCTATTCACACTTACACACATCTTAAAGCCTGGGATAGTAGAGGATACCTTGAAATGCTCTTGTCTTAAAGCCAAAAGTATGAAGGAAATAAAAAAAATGAAAAATAAAAAAATATAAAGTGGTGAGAAAAATGGACACTGGTTTTGTTATCACCGAAGGCAAGAAAAATGTATAGCAAGGGTGCCTCTTCACCTAGTGCCCTAAGGCCAACTGGTCTGGGAGTCACTGCTATGCCTGAGGTGGTGCAAGACGAGGAAAATACACCAAATAAGCAAGCACATGAGTAATCGGTCGGTTAGTACCTCAAGAAGTATTAACGGTCGCATGAAAGTGTGTGAGCAATCTCATCTAAATATTCATTAATTAAAAAGTACTGAGGCTGATGGGCAAGAGTATGATAGCTTGAATTGAATTCTCCGGGTGTAGGGATGTCCTTTACACACACGCAGGATGATATGATCGATGTTTTGGAAGAAAGATAGGAATGAAAAATAAGACGATGTTTTATTGAGGGAGGACGTGATTTCTGACATCTTTTCATGACCATTAAGATAGGGCTCATGAAAACCGAAAAGCTAGCTTAGTTGGAAACCCTAATTTTCAAAGTTTTTCTTTTACAATTCTTGTCTTTAGATGTAATATTCATGATCTTGCTTTTATTATTGGATTTTGTGGGTGCAATCCGCTGAAAACCCTCAGGAGACAACACTCCTCCTATTAGGGACACCTAGAGGTTTAAAGGCTTGTTGCACGTGCTCAGTGCAATCGTGTTGCCTACGAAAGTGTGCTAGTTAGTTTTTTCTCTTTCTTTATTTTCTCCTTCTCTTTTTAATAAAACATTCGCTCGAGACGATCGAAATTAAGTTTGGGGGTATTTGATCAGTCGAAAATATTGTATATTTTAGCCAGCAATTTCCCTAACATTTGCATACATTTAGAAGTGTTCGGCATTCATATTCTACATATTAGCAAATCTGTCACAAAATATGAGATTGCATGTATTAGACTTTTAAACCGACACTTTAAAGGAAATTAACCACATTTCATGGCATCGCATCATTTCTGTATTTGCGCAACACTTGTCTTGAGTCTGTGCAGGAAATACGGAAGAAAAGCAAAAGAGCTGATCAAAATACGCCAACTAAATCATTTCAGATCTGGTAGCAATTCAAAAGGAATTATACAATTCTATATATCACATAAAGCCCAATACAACAGCCCAAGTTCAACCCAGAAGCCACAAGCTCCAAGGCTCCAAGTCAGCCGCGGAACCGCGGCAGGAGATGGCTTGCGCCGCGGTTCCGTGCCTGTTTGGACACGTCAGCATGGAAGTTTTCTGCAGAATTTATATCTCTGGGCCCACAGTGATTTCTGATATGTAGAGTTCCAGAATACCCTCGAAGATACTGCCAGATCAGCAAAGAAAATTAGGGAAGGCTAATCCTAATTAAGCTCCTAATTAATCCTCTTCTAGAAGCTCCTCCTAACTAATCACATCTAGAAGCTTCTCCCCTAACTAACTTTTGGAGGGAAATTTGAATTTCTTCAACAAACTTTAGGAGGGAAACTTAGAATTTGAAATCCTAGATCTAGGGTTAGTTATCTATAAATAGGAGCCTAGATCTAAGGGTTGAGGTTAATCTTTAATATTCCTAAAATTCCCTCTTTCATCATCTTCTTCCACAAGTCTCGTGACAAGGCTTGTGCGAAACCCTAACCCTAATTCCACTCCAAATCCAAGATCTTGAGTACCAAATCAAGCAAGAAGCCTTCAACCTTTTAGGAGCCGAGCCGATCTTCAATCGGGCAAGTGATCCAAGCCGATCCGCGATCCACGGAGACGAGCGAAGCCAAGTCGACGATCAAGTTCTTCCTCGTGTAGTTCTTGAGCGAATGTAACTAAATTGTTGATATAAATAAAAGGTGAATTTCTTTAATCTTGCTTTCTTTTAATTCTTGCATCATGATTAGATCTCAATTTGTAATTGTTGCTCTTGTTGTGATGTTTGAGTAAAACTCCGCTCGTGAAGGAGTCGAGACGATTGTAGAATGATGATGTAACAAATCTTAATACTATTTTTAAGTCCTACGAGTTTTGTAAACCCTAGCAAGTTCAAGAATCGATGACCTAGTTTCGTTGCGATGCTTTCTTGATTGTGATCGCTCGAAATTAGGGATCTACGATCGTTTCTTGAATTTACTAGAGGCTAGAATGTGAATGATATCGACGAAGGAACAAGGGATGAGATGAAACCCTAGTTTCACAAGAAATCCCTAATTCTCGTAGATCATCATCGATCTAGTATCAATTCATCGAAGGATAAGAATACGTAATTCTAAGATTACATCACATCTATAGATCCGATCGATTCCTACGAGCCTCATTTCGATTCTTGAGATTTGGTTTGGAAAAATCATTAAACAATCAATTCTTGATTCTATCTTTTAATGCTTTCTTAGATCTAGTTTTTTCTCATTCTTGAACTTCAACTACAAATCATGAATTGTTTTGTTTTCTTTCTTTAAAGTTTCATTTCATCTAATTCAAAAGACGAACGATTACACTTTCCCTGTGGACGATCCGCACTCACTTACAATCTACAATCCGACACCGTAGTTGATTGCGGTCAAATAATTTTTGGTTGTGATTTCTTTACAATTCTATACTACACATCAAGAATTCATTTCAATCAACCACCGCCAAGGCAGTCGTTGAAGGCGCTCCCTCGAGCAGTGGGGCATCGGCACTGGCTGCACCTGCATTACGAAAAGGTGAACTTGTCAGAAAAGATTGTAAAGTAAAGAAAAGCAGCCACTTGGGGTTTACCTGAGGAGCTCCCGGCTGAAATGGAGGCGACTCCCTCCTCCATCGACATGAGACCACCGCCCGTGGCCTCGTCACCCGACTCGATAGGGACCGTCGTCGTGCTCGCAAGACTTGGAGACGGCGGAGGGCCATAAACGGGAAGGGCTATGATTGGAGTATTGCCAGATTCCAGAGAAGGAGCGGTTGGCTCGTCCTCGGGAATCATGGCCACCTCATCCACTACTCTCTCAGGTTCAGTAGTTGCGGTTGTATCGTCCACCGTCGCCGGGGGATCGCCGGCCTTGAGCGCCTCATCCGCCGCCGCCCTGGACTCAGTTATAATGATCATATCATCTGCCACCACTTCAGGTTCGGCATCAATGACCTTCTCGGCGGTAGGCCCCTCGACCTCCACTTCAGGCTCCAAAGACACAACGACATTGCCCACCGTCGGCTCGAGTTCGGCAGGTACCGCCTCCTCTGTTTCTTTAGGATCAACGGTTTCCGCCTCCCTCTCGATCGGACTTGGCCCTGCAAGATAAGAGATATAAGGACCAACGACATTAAAATTCTTATAACAAAAACTCTGAGAGAAACATTACCTGAAGTGGATTTACCGTTTGCGCTCCGAACTGCGCGCGCCACCTCTCTGCGGGCAGTGGATAGGGCGACAGAGGCCTCTTCGGATAGAGTATCAGCGCGAGGGACGGTGCTGGGGCCCGCTCCCGCAGCCAAGGCAGCCCGGCGCGCCTTCGCCTCACGCCTTTGCCGCTTCCTTTTTTCCCGGGCTGTCGCGATGGACCTTAGTAACGCCTCCTTCAAGGCGTCGTCATCCTCGTTCAGGGATGCCTCAAGAGCCTTTAAGGCATCCTTTATCGGCTCTTCAAGACGAACCTCCTGCGGTGGCCCAGAAGAAGCGGGAACATCGGCAGCTGGTAAAACATCTGCGTCGCTTGGTGGGAACGGCATTGAGGTTTCTGCAATAAAAAGAGAAAGGTTAGATCGACCATAACACGAGGGAGATGGAGACTTGATGGATTAAAACTTACTAAGGCCCATAGACGCTCTAAGACGTTCCTCCTCCTGGAAAGTCTTCAAAGAAGCGGCGATGGCTTCTTCATCAGTGATGCCTGTCGAAAGGAAAGAAAGAAAAGCGTTAGTCAAAGGCAATGAAGAGGATATGTTGCAATAAAGAAAAGGCGACTAATAGCTACCTGATTGCGCAAGCTTAGCCAGCCACGCGTCACGCTTTGCCAACCACGCCGAAGTTTCGAGAGCGGCTTCCAAGTCTGTATCGTCCGGCGGCGGCATCACTAGTCCTTCGTTCGTCCCGTATTCGATCAGGCCCTCGGCATAGGGAGCATGGGGTTCCTGACCGAACACGACGTCCGCAGCGAAGAGCGACTTCTTTTTCTTTTGCCCTCCAACCCTAGGCTCACGGGGGATCGACTTCCGTTTAGCAGCCACTTTGGGACGACGGGTCCCGATGTCCGCACCCACGCCAGACTCCGGCGAGGGTACAACTACTGTCTCCACTGGAGCACAGGATGCGGGAGGTGCATCTGCGATATCAGGGAGCGGCAGCTCACATGGAGGACTTTGCGTACGTGATGGTCTGCCCCCGGCATCTTTTAGAGGAGGAGCCACCAGGATCCTTGGCGCTAAGGGAGCGTTACGGTTGGCGCCGGGGGGTACTTCTTTACGGTCGATCAACACTCGCCTCTCTTCCTTTATAACAGCCCCCGTCGCATGATTGTACCACTCTTTATATACATTAAGGAGTCGTGGAGCACAGGCAGGCGTGCTGATGAAAAAACGAGAACCCGTGTTCAGGCGCATGAAGTGATATAACGCATTCTCCATCCCTTCTTCATTGACAGCAGGTTCCAGTAAGAAAGCTTCCAAGGGTACCCCTTGATCGTAACCCAGTTGTTGGGCAAAACGATGCGGGTTATATCTCATAAAGACTGCTGCACCATCCTGCCTAAAGACTAGGAAACCCGGTCTAATAGAATACAAATGGAGGATCTCCCGGGCCGTTAACACTGAAGCTCCATCCTTGAAGGAGTCCTGTAATGGTCGCACCGCAGTGGTGGACGCTTTTCTAATGGTTAATACCTTATCAATAAAGGACATCCCGACTCCAACGGTGTGAGGGCGAAGCAGTAAACCCCTAGTGTCCCGTGGTGAAGGGGTCACGATTGATGAGCCAATCAACTGTAAAATGCGAGGAAAACTGCACTTGTCAAAGAATGAAGGCCTTTTATGCATGCCGAAGACACCCGCCGTGTGTAGCTCGAGCCACGATGCAAAGTAGTGCATCGGGAAGACCACGTGCAGTACCCCGGGCTCGTTGGCATCCGCTGCTCGGCTGAGGCCATGATATAGGTGCGCCAGGCCAGCGATCCCCACAGCCACCTTTACCCCGATGACCATTCGGTGGGCTGGGTAAAAGACAGAAGGCCGCATGCGATGAGAGTGCATTGGGATCATGAGCCATCTCAGCCACAGTCCGAGAAATCCTAAGAAAAAGGCCTCCTCATGTTAGGTTAGCTTAGCACCCTATGAAGAGATTACAAGCATGACATGACCTAAAGTTTTCATTTTTATGGTGCTAAACTAACAAGCAAAGGAATCGATCCTAGAAAATTAGGGTTTACTAAACTTAAGCTAACAAAAGTTAGGGTTTGAAGGCTACAACCTTTGTAGCTCCCGTTTTTGCTTTGCTCCTTAGGCTCTTTGGTGTTGAATCGAGGTCCTCTTGAACTCCCCTTGTGTCCACGATGATCCACCGCGGAGATCTCCGTCCAAGCTCGCTACTTTGTAAAATCGAAGTAAACACTCTAATCAAGTTGGCTAGACTTGAGTAGAATGGTGTTATGGCTTTGGATCTCACTTCAAAAACCTTTCTTTTATTGTATTTCACTCACTAGAAAAGAACTAGAGAGGAGAAGATCAAGGAGGATGAAAATGGTGGCTATTTCTTTTCAAGAGGTAAAAAGATAACCATAAAGTTAAGCTTCAAAAAGAAAATGAATATCACTATATATATTTATTCCTTCTTGACTCCAACCATGATTAAATGATAGATGATTAATTTAACTTGGGTTTAGAATGATAAAGGAAAGGATAACCATGGTTTAGTGGTAGGTGAGCATGGTTAGGTTAGAAGAAGCATGTAGAAACTAGCATAATTATCCTTTCCTTTTCATTTTCTTTTTAAATCCATAATCAAATAATAATCCATTAAATAATCTATGGTGTGAGTCTAGCATTGCCACCATTTCCATATACTAACAACCATGATGGATGGTTGTATGTATGTGTGTATGTATGCACATCCATATGTGCAAGAAACTAGCATGAAAGAAAGAAAGATAAACACACATGCATGCACACATCCATCATCCTTGAAAAGGTTTTCAAGTGAGAAAAACTAATGGTTAAATGATAAATCAACTCTTGATTTATCAATCCGGCCATATCACATATGACCCTACCAAAAGCAAGCCGCCCGATCAATGTACAGTATCATATACGCACATTTCAATCGGGTGCATTCGCATATCGCATATGCGCACCACAACGTTTCGCCTGGACTGGGTAACTCCTCTGTGGGACTCTAAGACTCGTCAATACGCCGGCAGAGGGTAATGATCATATCAAGTACCCTCAAGCCGCAAGCGGTCAGCTAAACGTAACGGCCACCCGGGTATTGAGCGATCAGAAGACAACAAGCGAACCTGCTACAACTCCCGTCGAGCCATCCGGCAACACTACCGTACAGTCCGGTCTCTTCGTCAGATATGCTGCATATCGAGCCTAAGGATGGTCACGTCGACCCCAATAACTCAATAAGTCGTGTCGGTGAATAGTCTATAACAGATCGAGAAACTACTGATAACACTTATCAGCAAATCTCAGCAGCCCTGGCCAGGGACTTGCTGTTATAACCAGTCGAGCACAGCACAGCATCAACTCCCAATACCGGGAGAGACGAAACCCCTCCTATCGCTCATCGTCTTCGTGTGTCTCGGGACTGTACCCAACGGCCACCTGTTTGCACGACTCAGTAGAGCCGTGGTAGGGTGTCAATCAAAGTGCAGTGGGAGAACACACAAGACTCCATGACGATCTCGGGTCTACAGACTAACCTGTACCAGTGTCACCTGAGAACTGCTATCCGACAATAGATATAATTCCATATAGGAGTTCTCAGTGAGTCCGTCCAGTGTACCCAGTCACCACTGAGCACCCGTATATGATCTTGATGTCAAATATCGATGAATGTGGGAACATCCATCGCCCATCGTATGGGTCTAGTATCATATACGCTAGTCTACTCTGGTATATCGATGCCCCATCTCGATATACCTACGACTAGGGACGTTCCAGGATATGCTTATAGACTACAGATGTCCCACTAGTATGATCTCCATCATAATCAGAGTAGTCAAGCCGATATCCTCAGGGCTTTATCAGCATGTATGAATGAATAAAAGCATGATCAAATAAACATGTCAGATAAAGAAGAACCAAATAGCATACTATCATGTCGAGCAAGAATGCAAACTGAATATATATACATGTATAGATACATCCATTATCACATAATGGCCTCTAGGGCATACATATATCCAACAATCTCCCACTTGCACTAAGGCCAGTTATTGGCGTATCTCATACCCAACATCTCAAAAAGTCGCTCATGCTGCGGCTGAGGGAGAGCCTTGGTGAATGGATCCGCGGCGTTGTTCTTTGTGTCTACTCTCTTAATCTCGATCTCGCGGCGATCTACAATCTCCCGGATCAAATGAAATCGCCTCAGGATGTGTCTGGACCGCTGATGGGATCTGGGCTCCTTGGCTAACGCCATAGCCCCATTATTATCACAATACAAGGGTATTGGATCAATAATGGTTGGAACTACTCCTAGCTCCGAGACGAACTTCTTCATCCAGACGGCTTCCTTGGCGGCATCATTTGCAGCAATGTACTCAGCTTCCATCGTAGAGTCTGCAACGGTATCTTGTTTGGAACTCTTCCAACTTACCGCCCCTCCATTGTGGGTAAATACAAACCCTGAGATAGATTTGCTGTCATCCTTATCGCTCTGGAAGCTCGAATCGGTAAAGGCCTCCATTTGGAGATCTTTATTACCATACACCAAGAACAATTCTTTAGTCCTTCGTAAGTACTTAAGAATGTTCTTCACAGCTGTCCAGTGGTTCTCCCCTGGGTTGGATTGATACCTGCTTACAACACTAAGTGCATAAGCTACATCTGGGCGTGTACATAACATCGCATACATTATAGATCCTACTGCCGAAGCATAAGGTATAATGCTCATGCGAGCTCTCTCTTCATCGGTCTTTGGACAAGAATCCTTGGAGAGAGTGACTCCATGGCAAGCGGGTAAGGCACCCCGCTTGGAGTCTTCCATACTAAACCTCTTTAGGATGGTGTTAATGTACCTGGTTTGGGACAATCCCAATAACTTTTTGGATCTATCCCTATAGATCCTTATGCCCAGGATGTATGTGGCATCACCCAGGTCCTTCATGGAGAACCTCAGTGATAAGAATGATTTGAACGACTGTAGCATAGGAATATCATTTCCTATCAGAAGAATGTCATCAACGTACAATACGAGGAATGTGACAGCTCTTCCTACAGCCTTCCTATAAACACAAGGTTCATCTGGATTTTTGATGAAATCAAACTCTTTGATAACATCATCGAAACGGATGTTCCAACTCCGAGATGCCTGCTTTAACCCATATATGGATTTAAGCAATCTACATACTTTCTCGCGGCTCTCACTGTCAATGAAGCCCTCTGGCTGATCCATATAAACGCATTCTTCTAAATCTCCATTTAGAAATGCTGTTTTAACGTCCATCTGCCAGATTTCATAGTCGTAGTGAGCAGCAATAGCAAGTAGGATCCGAATGGATTTAAGCATGGCTACGGGCGAAAAAGTTTCGTCATAGTCCAAACCTGGTCTTTGACGAAAACCTTTCGCCACAAGTCTTGCCTTATAGGTCTCTACCTGCCCATCCACACCAATCTTTCTTTTAAAGATCCATTTGCACCCTACAGGTTTTACCCCAGGGGGTACAACGTCCAAAGTCCATACTTTGTTGGTGTACATAGACTCCATTTCGGATCTCATGGCATCCAGCCACTTCACAGAGTCACCACTCGTGATAGCTTGCTGAAAACTGGTAGGATCATCATCTTCTATGATACAGTCTTCTCTGTCACCATCAATGAGGAAACCGTAGTACCTCTCCGGTGGGCGAGAAGTCCTACCAGACCTACGGAGTGGCCGAGGTTCTTCAGTTTCTGTTGTAACAGCCGGTTCAACCAAATCGTCATTTGTAGTTTGTGTCTCCAGAACCTCTTCCAGATCTACTACCTTGCCATCATCTTTATCTGTGAAAAACCCTTTTTCCAAGAATGTGGCATACTGAGAAACAAACACCTTTTGTTCCTCTTTGTGGTAGAACAGATATCCATAAGAATTCTTTGGATATCCCACAAAGTTACACATGACTGACCGTGTCTCGAGTTTGTCCGGATTCTGCTTTTTAACATAGGCCGGGCAACCCCAAATCTTAATTCTTTTAAGAGATGGTCTCTTCCCATTCCATATCTCATATGGCGTGGTAGACACGGCTTTGGTTGGAACCCTGTTTAGCAGAAACGCTGCAGTCTCCAATGCATGCCCCCAAAACGAGACTGGTAACTCAGCGTCACTCATCATGGACCGGACCATATCTAATAGGGTCCTATTCCGTCGTTCTGACACACCGTTGTGCTGTGGTGTGTAAGGAGGAGTGAGCTGAGAGAGAATCCCATTCTCTTTTAGGAAGTTTGCAAATTCTGTACTGAGATACTCTCCACCTCGATCTGATCGAAGCATCTTAATACTCAAGCCGGTTTGTTTTTCTACTTCTTGTTTATATTCAATGAATTTCTCGAAAGCGTCGGACTTGTGCTTTAATAAAAATACATGACCGAATCTTGAGAAATCATCAGTGAATGTAATGAAGTATGAAAAACCGCCTCTAGCCTGTGTAGACATAGGCCCACATACATCAGTATGTATGAGGCCCAGGAGCTGAGTAGCTCTTTCTCCGTGTCCGGTAAACGGAGTTTTGGTCATTTTACCCTTGATACAAGACTGGCAAGTCGCATAAGATTTATATTCAAAAGGATTTAAATATCCATCTTTGTGTAACTTGTTTAGTCTTGTTTCGTTAATATGACCAAGTCTACAGTGCCAAAGAAAAGCTTCATTTAATTCTGAAAGTTTTCTTTTATTAGTGTGTTGTATACTGAAAACTGTGTGTTGATTTAGGACATATATTCCGTTATTAAGCGTACCATACCCAACCAACATTTGATTTAGGTGAATGTTCATAACATTGTTCTGCAACACAAAATTATATCCTTCATTGTCCAACAAAGAAACGGATATTATATTACATAGCATACTTGGTACAAAATAACATGGATTCAAAATCAAAATATATCCAGATGGCAACCCCAAGTGATACTCTCCCACTGCGACTGTATGTACATTGGAACCATTTCCAACGCGGAGAGTATGGTCACCTGTCTTCAAAACCTTGCTATTTCTCAGCCCCTGCATAGAATTGCAAATGTGAGAACCTGAACCGGTATCCAATACCCAGGAAGCAGAGTTTACAGAAAAACAGTTTTCAGTCACAAACGCACCTGAAGCAGAAGCATCACCATGCTTCTTCTTGAGATTTAGGTACTCCGTGCAATTGCGCTTCCAATGTCCTGTCTTGTGGCAATGAAAACACTCGCCTTTCCCTGGGTCTCCAGCCGTGGACTTTCCCTTTCCCTTCACCTTTTTGACTCCGCCCTTAGGATTAGTGGGTTTCTTCTTTTTCTTTCCCTTGGCCTTAGCTTTTGGGCGAGAAGAAGAAGACTGTCCAATGGTCATAACGGGAGTCTTTGCTGACTTCATAGTGCTTTCTGCACTCCTTAACATATTCAGGAGTTCAGGGAGGTCCTTCTCCATGCCATGCATGTTGAAGTTCACTATGAACTGAGCAAAGGTGGAGGGGAGGGACTGCAGAATAATATCTATATATTGCTCATTGTCCATTGTCCATCCAAGGTCCTCAAGCTCTTCTATAAGAGCTATCATCTTCAAAACATGGTCCGCTACTGGTGTGCCAGGGGCCATCCGCATGTGAAACAGTTTCCTTGATGCTTCGTATCGTAATACGCGGGACTGCTCCCCATACAACTCCTTTGTATGGAGCAGTATCCCGTGAATGTCATGTCCTCGTGCTGCTTTTGATGTGTGTTATCCATCGATGCAAGCGTGAGGCATGTGGCCGTGGCACAGTCAGCGTCCCATGTCTTGCGGACTTCTATGTCCGCAACTGAGGATTTTGGGCCTGGGACGGGCGGGGCTGAAGCCGTGAGGACATATGATACTTTATCATAAGTCAAGGCGATCTTCAGATTCCTTAGCCAGTCTTTATAGTTGGTCCCGTTCAGTTTGTTTTTATCTAGTAGAAGCTTAAGTCCAGTCATTGGTATCTGCCATTAAGAGAGAGAAAAGAATACACTCAGCGAAAGCTCTTGCATAGATTAGATTGGTTTATTATCTTGTCTAATCGATGTTTCCCACTGCTTTTTATCAAGTTTTTCTTTCAAACCTTAAAAAGAAAAACTAGCCAGGATTAATTACAGTCTACAACTTCGCTAACCGTTCAGCCAGGCCAGTGTCGGTACTTTGAGGGAGGTTCCCCGTGCTTTCGCACGGACCTAATTAGAGTAAACCTCGTTTTCCCAGAGGCGGAGCCCCGTTAACACCTTTCTAGACACCTAATGAGTTAGCTAATTGTAAACTGTAAAACTCTCCTAAGAGCAACTATTGCCCACAGTGGGATCGGGATCCAACCATCACATGGAAGGTATGCAATCTCATTGCAAATTTCAACACTTGAAATTCCCGATGTAATTTTTACCCCTAGTACTTATGTCCTTAACTATGGTCAACAAATCATAAGTACCAGTCAAGTTCTACCCGTCATTTCTTGATCAATTAGACCCACCCATATGACCCTTAACTATGGTCAACAAAGTCGCATGAATGTCCTAATTAATCTGTATCATATGCATTGTAGGAAGACATCACTTAGCTACCGTACACTACGCCTTAACTAAAGTCAACAAACGTAGCACGAATACTAAGTACTCTACTTCCTAAAATGACGGAGGGTTGCGAATGATTTTTAAGAAAATCTTTAACGCTTTGAACTTGATATCGTTGTAGAATCAAACAGTTTTTCAAAAGGAGTGGCTTAAGCTCCGCAGTTTTGAAATGTAGCTTTTTCATAAATAGCCGAGTAGTTTTCAAATCCGATTCTACAACATCTTTTTAGGTTTATTTTCTTTACATTAATCACATTAATGTAATCCCATCATTTAAGTCCTAAAGCCAATCACAGAAAAGAAACGAAAATAACACGTACGCTTATGCCATCCGCATTCGCCGCAATGTTCCGTTATGCACCGTTAGGTTACTTAACTAACGGCATACCGGGACGGGACTAGCGCGGGTGTAAAACATAAGCAACATCTACTATATATCATATATATATAATAAGTCATTCGTCTCAGGTATCACAGAACACAGGCAGCAGAAATATAGATATAACGTAGGATATACTAGGACGTCCGTATTTAGTATTTAGCCAGAATAGAAAATACGGATTCCACAGTCGCGATGAATAGCCAAGCCCACACCCTGGACCCCTACGAGAGCAGCAAGTGACCCTACCAATCCTGGAGTTTAGGAGACCCGGTCTCGACTGCTCGAGATGGCCTCCCACTGAACCCCAGAACCCGGTCACCTGTGCTCCCCTCCTTGGGTCCATCCTAATGCGGAAAAGTAAATAATATACAACACTGGTGACACAACCGCAACCTGGAAGTGCCCCAAATAAAAGAATATTACATTACATTTGAATTTACATGAATGAAAAAATATAAAACTCTCATCTCACAAAAAACCCCCGGCTATTCGATCGCGACAATCCTGCACATCATATCTCAGCAACACATAATATCACATTTCATCAACGTAAGTAAGTATGCGTACCCCGATTGTCGTTGATGTATAGCAACGAAAACGGCGATATCAAACATACTACACTTACGGTCACAGAAAAGAAAGTGTAAAACTACAATATTTGGAATCCAGATTCTCTTTAGACATCATAAATGCGAAATATCACATATTTCGTATTTCATGCCTACACTATATGAATTCCACATATTGTATCACATTCCAGATAAACAGACAGTATTAAAGTTTTCGAACGAACTATCCAGCACCCAAGATTCACTAAAGCTCAACAGTTGAGCAGGGTTCAAAAATCCGGAGTGTGACACAGTAGCGGCGGTCCAGCCGTAGAAGGGTCAAGCCAACGCCTCACATGTGACACGCCGTACTGCCCCAAACCCTAGGGTTCAAAGGGCAGTTCGAGACGGTCACATAATCGAGTTAAGGTTTGTTGTCTTCCAGAGGGACCACCGCAAAAAGACTTGCACGCATCTCCAAACTATTTAAACCCCGTGAATATTGAGTAAATGATATTCGTTCAAACACTTCAATACTTTCTTGTTTGCCCGGAAAAGAAAGCGAAATGAAAATTCCGATCGAAACCACGAGTCTAAAAACATCTCCAGAATTTTTCAACAGCAGATTCAGATTAAATATACTCAAAATATACTGTAGCAGGTAAAGAAAATTACTGTGCAAAAAATTGTTAAAGAGCCCCTTATATGGCCGCGGATGCGCGGCCTAAGCTTTCTTATGCCGCGCTTCCGCGGCCAAAGTTACTGTTCACTGGCTCGAATTTTCCAGATTGTCTAATTTTTACCTGCTCTATTTTTTGAGAATTTTTAATTCTGAAAAAAGTCAGTTTTTAAAAAATTTCCAGAGAGCATCCTTAAAAGTCGTATTTTTGTTTCGATCGGACTTTTTACTTCGCAAAAAGGTCGCCTAATGTTCTAGGTCGGCTCTGATACCAATGTTAGGTTAGCTTAGCACCCTATGAAGAGATTACAAACATCACATGACCTAAAGTTTTCATTTTTATGGTGCTAAACTAACAAGCAAAGGAATCGATCCTAGAAAATTAGGGTTTACTAAACTTAAGCTAACAAAAGTTAGGGTTTGAAGGCTACAACCTTTGTAGCTCCCATTTTTGCTTTGCTCCTTAGGCTCTTTGGTGTTGAATCGAGGTCCTCTTGAACTCCCCTTGTGTCCACGATGATCCACCGCGGAGATCTCCGTCCAAGCTCGCTACTTTGTAAAATCGAAGTAAACACTCTAATCAAGTTGGCTAGACTTGAGTAGAATGGTGTTATGGCTTTGGATCTCACTTCAAAAACCTTTCTTTTATTGTATTTCACTCACTAGAAAAGAACTAGAGAGGAGAAGATCAAGGAGGATGAAAATGGTGGCTATTTCTTTTCAAGAGGTAAAAAGATAACCATAAGGTTAAGCTTCAAAAAGAAAATGAATATCACTATATATATTTATTCCTTCTTGACTCCAACCATGATTAAATGATAGATGATTAATTTAACTTGGGTTTAGAATGATAAAGGAAAGGATAACCATGGTTTAGTGGTAGGTGAGCATGGTTAGGTTAGAAGAAGCATGTAGAAACTAGCATAATTATCCTTTCCTTTTCATTTTCTTTTTAAATCCATAATCAAATAATAATCCATTAAATAATCTATGGTGTGAGTCTAGCATTGCCACCATTTCCATATACTAACAACCATGATGGATGGTTGTATGTATGTGTGTATGTATGCACATCCATATGTGCAAGAAACTAGCATGAAAGAAAGAAAGATAAACACACATGCATGCACACATCCATCATCCTTGAAAAGGTTTTCAAGTGAGAAAAACTAATGGTTAAATGATAAATCAACTCTTGATTTATCAATCCGGCCATATCACATATGACCCTACCAAAAGCAAGCCGCCCGATCAATGTACAGTATCATATACGCACATTTCAATCGGGTGCATTCGTATATCGCATATGCGCACCACAACGTTTCGCCTGGACTGGGTAACTCCTCTGTGGGACTCTAAGACTCGTCAATACGCCGGCAGAGGGTAATGATCATATCAAGTACCCTCAAGCCGCAAGCGGTCAGCTAAACGTAACGGCCACCCGGGTATTGAGCGATCAGAAGACAACAAGCGAACCTGCTACAACTCCCGTCGAGCCATCCGGCAACACTACCGTACAGTCCGGTCTCTTCGTCAGATATGCTGCATATCGAGCCTAGGGATGGTCACGTCGACCCCAAAAACTCAATAAGTCGTGTCGGTGAATGGTCTATAACAGATCGAGAAACTACTGATAACACTTATCAGCAAATCTCAGCAGCCCTGGCCAGGGACTTGCTGTTATAACCAGTCGAGCACAGCACAGCATCAACTCCCAATACCGGGAGAGACGAAACCCCTCCTATCGCTCATCGTCTTCGTGTGTCTCGGGACTGTACCCAACGGCCACCTGTTTGCACGACTCAGTAGAGCCGTGGTAGGGTGTCAATCAAAGTGCAGTGGGAGAACACACAAGACTCCATGACGATCTTGGGTCTACAGACTAACCTGTACCAGTGTCACCTGAGAACTGCTATCCGACGATAGATATAATTCCATATAGGAGTTCTCGGTGAGTCCGTCCAGTGTACCCAGTCACCACTGAGCACCCGTATATGATCTTGATGTCAAACATCGATGAATGTGGGAACATCCATCGCCCATCGTATAGGTCTAGTATCATATACGCTAGTCTACTCTGGTATATCGATGCCCCATCTCGATATACCTACGACTAGGGACGTTCCAGGATATGCTTATAGACTACAGATGTCCCACTAGTATGATCTCCATCATAATCAGAGTAGTCAAGCCGATATCCTCAGGGCTTTATCAGCATGTATGAATGAATAAAAGCATGATCAAATAAACATGTCAGATAAAGAAGAACCAGATAGCATACTATCATGTCGAGCAAGAATGCAAACTGAATATATATACATGTATAGATACATCCACTATCACATAATGGCCTCTAGGGCATACATATATCCAACACCTCATCCATCCCGGGGGCCGCAATTTCTGCAAAGGACGTTGCTGGGGAGTTAGGAAGAAAGAAGTCCTTTTGGTCTATATCTCTGGCTGGCAGGTTATCCAAACCTAAACCGAAAGGGTCCTCAAGGGTGGCAAACTTGGTAGCTTCTGCCGAGAGGACGTTTGGATGAAGAAACTGAGCAATGAAATCCTCAAAATTAACTCCGCGACTCCCGCGTTCGATAAAGAGAGATTCATAGATGTTCAACACCTTAATCAAGCTCGGGGATTGATGTTGAACGGCATTCTCCGGCATGACCCCCCTGACCACTGGCCTAGCACCAAAGACGTACACATCTGTCGGAAGCAGCTCCTCGTAATGTTCTCCCATGACCGGTAGGCCGGATACCTCCGGGAATTCCTCCAAAGAGATGGACACTTCCCGATCCATAGCAAGGAAAGTGTGGGTGGGAATATTCCATTGCTCCAAGAAAGCATTGAACCACCAAGTGGGGAGCGTGGGATAATGGAAGAGAGAGACGTAGACCGCGGTGTACAGTCCTAGTCTTATCAACTGCGACTTCTTCGTCGACAGGATGTACCGGGCCCACGGCAGATAGCCAATCGGGTGACGGGGAATCAAACCCAGGTTATATGATTGCCCCCAGGGCCGTGCTTCTCCCTGACAAATACGGCGTCCTAGGATATCCAAGACCATGGGACGCTGAACCGGAACCGCATCCATAGCGGGATGAAGAAAGCTGTTCGCGGTCCAGTCTATCATCTCCACGGCATACTGCACTGAAGGTGGGGTAGCGTAGTGAATTGCCGTGATGGGTTCTGACGGCACCGCGCAGGTGAAGCTCCGTCGGCCCATGATGATCTGATTGTACCACGACCCCCAAAGATGGAGACTCTTGTATTCCGGGTCATACTCCTTGATCATAGCCAGGACTTCACGGTCCAGGGGCGCCTCGGGAAACCCCTCCTCTGAGCGGACGAACGGGAATGAAGTGTCTAAAGACATGATCGCTGCAAAAGAACAATTTAGCCGTTAGTGTTGTAATTCCAACGTTTGGCGTATAAAAAAAAAGAGGAAAATGCATTTATTAAATTAAATTAAAATTAATTAATTACACCACACAACAGTGCAGTGAGTAGGAGACTAAGGAGGGACCCACAAAATCTGGATGACAATACGTCGGTTAATAAGACAAACTCATCATTGGATGAGATCATCAGTTGGTCCCCAGGAAAACATCCCCATTAATAAATAATCTCTAAAGACAAGTAGGAAATCTCCTCTTTCAGAGTAAAGCTCTGTCACAGAGTGACACTTGTCAAACTCTGGTCTTAGAGGAATAAGATTCTTTAAAAAAGAGCTTAGCTCTGTGGTGATAATGAGAAAACTTATTTAAAACTCCTAAAGAGATTAAAACATTTTTGAAGACCCTTAGAATTTCTTCATTTTTGGACCAAAAAGATCTATTCTTGGATCCAAGAGCAAAGCTCTCTGCTCATGGGTTAGAACCCATGAGCAAGATCTTTTCAGATATATGGATTTATGAGAGCAAAGCTCTATTGAGGAAACCCCAACGGGGGTAGATCAAAAGATCTGTGAGAGCAAAGCTCTTTGGTTAAGATTAATTTAGATTAATTTGATTTAAATTAAGTTTTACCTAAAGTTTCTAACTGTGGGAAGGAGCAAAGCTCTGAAATTCTTAAGAAAGAGCAAAGCTCTGTTGAAATCAAAAAATCTTAAAACGGTAAGATTTTTCTAAGGACCAAAGGTCCTATTTATAAGGCGCTTGCGCCCCTTGAGCTCACCCCTTGATCCAACGATCAGGAGTTTGCCATCGCTGCACTCACGTGTGCGCCACGTGAGCGCAACGGTGGGGGCCATTTATTTCGCCCAATCAAAGCAAATCTCTGTTGAAATTCAAAATTTTGAAGCAACGCTTCAAATCTCGGGCACGATGCGCCACATGTCAAGCGTTGATACGTTAGCGCAGCGCCCAAGAAGGCGCGCCCAATCAGAGCAAAGCTCTATTTTTATGAAGCAACGCTTCAGCTGCGCAAGCATTGCGCTGCGCGATACGTGTCAGCGCAGATGCGCTAGCACAGTTGCGCTGCGCTCTGCGCTGCGCGACACGTGTCAGCACAGTTGCGCTAGCGCAGTTGCGTTGCGCGTTGCGCTGCACGACACGTGTCACGCGCTAGGGCATCTGCGCCAAACAGAATTAAATTTCAAAGAAATCTTTTCTGTTCTTGTTAAAACAAGAAGATTTTCTTCTGCAAAGCAGAAGCCCTTGGATCAAAGATCCAACGGTGGGGAAAATTCCCCAAATCACCCAGAGAAGGATCTCTTTAACAAATTTAACTAATTTATGGGCACTATAAAAAGGACCCTAGGCCTCAATCAAAAAAAGGGAAGGAAAAGGAATTTTCTTTAAAAAAAAAATCAAGAGCTTCAAACAGAGAGAACTCTGAAAAAATTCCAAGAAAAAGGTAAAGAACCTTCATGAAATAGAAGAAATTTCGTTTAATAGATCATTGATCTAAAAACAAGATCAATGATCTTTACATAAAAAAAATAGTGCTTTGCACTTTTATGAACCTTTGGTTCCTGAAATAAAAAGAAAAACTTGTTTTTCTTTGATCTAAATTAGATCAAGAAAACGAACAGTGCTTTGCACTTCTTTTGTGAACCATTGGTTCTTGAATCTAAAAGATTCTTAAATCATAGTACCTTGCACTTGCAAACTGCGCTGTTGCGCTTCTGGATTGGCGCAAGCCACCAGAGCGCGCCACGTGTCAGCAGCGCAGGCACAGCGCATTAGCGCAGCGCACTGCGCTTGCGCGACACGTGTCAACACTACAAGCGCTTGCGCTCTCTGATTGGCGCAAAGCGCCTGACAAATGCAAGGCATTTCTTAAAGGGCCAGGCCCAAATCAAAAAGACCTAGCAGGCCAAAATAAATTGCAAAGCAATAAAAGGGGGCAGAGCCCAAGTGAAATTGATGCTCTGCATCTTTTATGGGCAGAGCCCAAACAAAAAAAAAATAGAAGTAATGCAATACATTATTTAAGTGTGGGCAAAGCCCTAGCACAGGTCTAATAAACCAAAAATAAATAAGGGTGTTGAACATTTTCAACTGGACTTAGCCCAATTTTGGCCGTAAATCCTCAAATTAAATTGACTGAGCACATCTGTTCTCTTAAATTAATTTATATCTGGTTCAAGGGTACATCTCCGAACTCCTCTGACACCCATCATTGTAATCCTTCAACGACATCAGAGAGGTGACGGGTCCCGACGACCACACATCAATACGGACTGCGGGGTCCTTAAACTCGTGGACCGGAACGTCCTTAAACTAATGTTGGACCGAAACGTCCTTAAACTAATGTCGGACCACCACGTCCCTAAACTGGAATATGGATCACCACGTCCCTAAACTGGAGCATGGACCGCAACGTCCCTAAACTACCTATGGACCACTACGTCCCTAAACTGGAACAATAGAGCCTCCAAATGCTCTTTTGCCGGATCTAAACGATCCCGTTTAAGTTGATCTTAGCCCCCAAACACGGCTAACGTATCCTTAAACATTCAAACGGACTATAAAACTCCAAATCAACCTTGGTTCAATGGTACATCTTTGAATTCCTCTGACATCTGCCGTTGTAATCCTTCAACGACGTTAAAGAGGTGACGAGTCCCGATGGCCAGATATTAAATGGATTATCACGTTAAGTTGATCTTAGTCTCAAACAGGACTATCGTATCCTTAACGAACGTTTAAGTTGATCTTAGCCGCAACGCGACTAATGCATCCTTAAACTAAAAACACCAAACCCAAATCTAAGTAAATACGGATTTGGACTAATCCACGTCCTACGGGCGACGGCATTACTCAGTCTCCGTATACAATCCACGGGCAACCACAAACAAAATAAACACACACAACACGAAGTGAAATTCTGGAGAAGGAGAAAGTTGTTACCGCGATGCGGTAGCGTAATTAACTGCAGGGGCTTGCGCCTGCAGGGAAGAGCGTCCCCACAATCAAAAACCCCTCAAGCGAGGGGGAATCTGACGAAGTCTGCTACATCGGCCGCATCCGTCTAAACCTCCGATACACGGTGCCATAAATCAACTTGGCATCTTCGGAGAGGTGGACGGATAAAACCAAATAGCATCTGCCCCGAATCTCAGCGTCAGGACATCGCAGTCTTATGCGCCGTCTTTCGGAGGGGAACAGTCGTCGATATAACACTCGACGATTTCATGTATGAGATCATCAAAGATCTTTGTCATGGCTCTCTGATAGGTGGCACCGGCATTTTTTAATCCGAAGGGCATGACTTTGTAGCAGAATATGCCCAAAGGAGTCCGGAAAGCGGTGTGCTTCTGGTCTTCAGGATGCATCTTTATCTGATTGTACCCTGATGAACCGTCCACGAAAGAGAAAACCTCGTGAGTGGACGTGTTATCTATCATCAGCTCGGTTACCGGTACTGTGAAATCGTCCTTCGGGCAGGCTTTATTGAGATCTCTGAAGTCCACGCATATGCGCACCGTCCCATTTTTCTTCATTACCGAGACGATGTTGGCGACCCAGTCAGGATACTGTACTTCCTGGATAAACCCCGAATCGATCAGCTTCTTGACTTCGGCGTTAATTCTCATCTCAAGCTCGAGCCGCATCCTTCTCGGCGTCTGCTTGACTGGCTTGATATCCGGGGATATTGCTAATTTATGCACAGCAATCTCTGGATTTAATCCCGGCATCTTGGAATAGTTCCACGCGAAGCAATCTTTATGCTGTAGAAGCACGTCCTTTAATGCAGCCACCCTTTCTTCAGATAGCAGCTCGCTGACGAATGTCGGTCGCGAATCGTCTGCCGATCCCAACTCAATCTTCTTGAGGTTATCTGCAGTAGTATGTATGCCATCTTCCAGTTCTTTCGGAGCCGGTGACAATTCTGAGATTACCTCATTGTCATTGTTTTCGAAGCACCAAGGGAACTCATCTATGTCCTCAGGCTCTTCTTTTAATATTATAATCATGTGACAGGTGCGAATCTGCTTCCATGATCGATGTGGATCTGGTTCTGCTCTTGCGGCTTTGGGTTCATGCTTTTGTGGCGGCGTTACCCTCCAGCTGCTGGATAAAGCAAACCTGCCCTGTTGGTACTGGTCTTCGACCCAGTTCTTGAAGGTGAAGCAGTCTTCGATAGGGTGTCCTATGGCTTGGTGATAAGAACAATAGCCTAAATGAGAAACTTTGTTAGCTTGCTCAGGGTGCTTAGACTCCAGAAGTGCGATCATTTGATGTTTTATAGCGAGCTCGAGTAACTTCTTCGTCTTGTCTCGGGGGAAGGAATACGCTCGACTCATCTTCTATATGAGGGACAAATCCGGGCCGCGCAATATCCGATCACATGACTCTCTAATCCTGCGTCGTTGTTGTCGGCTCTTCTTTCCGCTTCTTGACTTACTTCTGCCTCTGCGTCGGGCCTTTTGTACAACGGGTTGACAGGGAGGAGAATCTTTGTCTTTTGCAGCCTGTTGAAATAGACGTTGCGTCCTGGCCTTCTCGTAGATGGCCATCTCGCGGTTGTGGTCTTCCCGAGCCTTTTGACCTGCTTTCCTGATAAGCTTGTCCACTTGTTCTTCAAATGACGGACTCGGCACTTCGCTCGCGGGATCCAGTTTTGACGAGGGGTTAGCATTCCCCGACAGGGTGTCCTCCTCCTCATCGAAGTTATATATGGCGTAGCTGCCGTGGACTCGCTCCCGTTTCCCGGATCTCACATATCCAAGCCCAAGCGTTTCCATTCTCCCGTTGGGCAATTTGCGTTGAGTCCCAGGGACATTCCAAATCCTGTTGTAGAACCGAGCTTGTCGAACAGTCTGTTTTAAGGGTACTCCTTGGCGCTTCAATAGCCTCCTTAGTCCATTTGTGTAATATCTGGGCAAACGGATGGGTTGGAGCCTGTCGAGTGCAGCATCTACGCCATGCCATATCTCTTTCTCAACTCTCGTTTCTGCGGATTGGTAGAATAGGATCACCTTTTCACCCTTTCGCCTGGGAGGGACGTAAAACGTCTGCAGGTCCTGCACATTGTGAGCTTGAAGTGCGTCGACATCCTTGTAGTGTTTCCGCGGCACCATGGTGATTTGCAAACTCTGATCATCGCTAGGGGATGCTTGTATTGACGGCCGACTGGAGAACACGGCATTAACCTCATTTTCCGAGTCACTTCCGAAGATCAACATGGGGGTGGACGTTCCCGGGTTGTTGCGTCGAGACGGCCTAGCGTAAACTATCTCTTCTTCTTCTTCGGTATCGCTCCCGAAAACAGGGATGGTGGCGGCGGCCTTGTCCTCCGGCTTGCGACACCTTTCTGTATCCTCGAAATCTGGCAAAAAGTACTTTGTATCTTCGTACTTGCGGACTTCGTTCACGGAAAATGGGTTCAGCTCACCTGTTACGGTATACTCGAAACCATCCTTAAAGTACTTCATACACTGATGCTGTGTAGAAGGGATGATGTTGTATTCGTGTAACCAAGGGCGACCGAGCAAGGAGTTGTACCAGGTCTTGGCGTCAATGACGTGAAACTTGATGTCCGTGACAAGCAGCCCGAAGCGTAGTGTTAATATCACAGATCCGAGAGTCCGTGATGACTGGGAGTCAAAACCGGGGATGGTAATTTTGTCACGAGCGAGGTGTTGCAGGCTCATGCAGATTTCCTTCAACACCCGAACATTAAGGAGATTGACGGAGGATCCATTATCCACGAGGATATTGCCTATCTTGATATCGTGGCAATATCCAGAGACGTATAGGGGACGGTTGTGGTCGCACGTTCCGAGGAGAAGGTCTTCGTCACCGAAAGTGATGTCGGCCGTGTGCACTTCTTCCAGTTCATCCTTCATCCTTTCTTCGGTGAGGAAGGCTTGGAATTGCTCGGGTTCTTGTAACGCCTTGATTAATGAATCTCGTGCTTCTTTTGATAATAGGAGGGCATCAAGAATGCTGAGCAGAGAAGGTAGCTTCCTTAGGTGTGCTAGGATGTTATAGTCCACCTTACCTTTCCTGGGAGGGTCTTTAGCACTCAACTCTTTCATGACTTGGTCATCTAAGGTGATATCCTCGGGGACCTTTTCCTTTCCCTTATCTTTTCTATTCGCGGGTCCGAGATTCTTTTCCGGGAGCGTGCGATTACGCAGCTGAATGTTTTCGCAGGCCTCTGGTTCTTCCTCTTTCCCTAAAACGGATCCTTTAAAGAGAGGGCCCAGAGCCATTTCTTCATCAGAGTCGCTCCCAAAGGTGAGAACTTGTGACCCTCCGGCGTTAACCACGTAACAATTGCCGGCAGCTCTTTTGTGTCCTTCAGCCGTACTTCTTCATTCCCGACGAGTCTTGCGTTTCATGCGCTTAAAATGTTGCCGGTGAGCAACATATCCTTTCCACCACATCTTAAAAGCATCGCACTCCTCAGTGGGGTGCGAAATCTTCCGATGATATGCGCAATAATTAGGGTGTCTTTCCGCTCTATTGAGCGTGTTTTCTTCTGAGGGTGGTAGCTTCATTCCCATTGACATGGCTTTGGCAAACCTTTTCCTCGTCTTGAACACGTTTTTATTCGCATCGGATATCTTTCGATATGGCGGGAGTGCTTCGACTCTTTCGTTTAGTCGCCTGCGTTTGGCTCCTTCCGATGCAGCCATCTCACGCTCCTGATCGGCTTTACTCTTCAAACGAATCTCGTCTAGAAAGGCGTCGATCATTTCATCTGTTGGCCATACAAGTTCTGGCTCAGGCTGTGCCCCTAGTTTCTCAGTGCCAGGAGCTTTCTCATCTTCCGAGTGGGAAATCACATGACAACTCGCCACATATCCCTCGGATTCATCCGATGAGCTCTCTCCATCATCTTCCTCCTGAAAGACGTGGTTGAGGAACTCTTGCAGCGTGACGGGAGTCCGCGCCTTTTGATTGTACTCCTCCAGCGCGTCAATCTGTTTCTGTAAATCCGTGCGCTTGTCTCTAGGCTTCACGGGGCTTTTGGATTTCTTCTTCTTTTTCTTCGAAGATTTTGACGGTTAGGTGTGAGTATTCGGGCCATCACCACGAGTCTTCGTAGTTGGGCGCGGCTTCAACATCCCTTCGATGATTTGAGGTTCAATCGGGTCCTTCCATTCGACCGCCGGGCACGCATGAAGGTCCTTCAGCATTCTTTTGGTTTTAGTTGACAGCACGACCTCCCATGGAGCTTCTTCAATAAAGGAACAGGTTGACCCCGGTGTATCTGCTTTCTTAGGCGTATGCGGCTGTGGCGGGTTCACCTTCCACTTTTCGGATAGTGCAAACTTCCCATGGAGGTATTGATCTTCAATCCATCCTTTAAAAATGAAGCAATCCTCAATCGGATGGCTTACCGTTTGATGGTATGGGCAATAATTGTGGTTATTCACCTCAGTGGGTTGTGGCGGTCGCCATGGATTTGGCAGGTTTATAAGTCTGTTGCGTACTGCCAGCTCGAATAACCGTTTTGTCTTATCCCGCGGGAACGAGTAGGGACGCTTCATCTTCTCGTTGTAATACCGCCGTCTTTCTTCCAGCTGATCCGCCAGCTTTGGAGCACTGGGTTGTTGCTGTGCGTTCGCAACGAAGGTTGCCTTCCCTTTACCCTTGTCATTATGAGGTTCTGGCTTCGGGGGAGACGGCCTGTGACCCATCTGGTCCATCTGGGCCAACTTGTCGATTAGAGCCTGGAATGTGGTTGGCTTAAAGAACATCATAAACTGGGAGATAGTTGCATGAGGGTCTAGGGTTCCCACGAACATGCCCACCGCGGGCGCTTCCTCAATGCGTTGCTCGCATTTCGACCACAAATTTCGCCAGCGTATAGCATACTGGACCCACGTTTCGCCTGGTTTCACCCTGGCATTAATCAATGTCATTATTGGAGTGCGTTCGCTGGCGCTTGCGAATCGCTGAGTGAATAGCAACTCCATTTCAGCGAACATCTTGATAGAATCGTTCGGGAGTTCCGAATACCATTCGAACGCTGTTTCTAATAAGCTTCCCACGAACTGGCAAAACAACAGTTTATCATCACCGCCGGTGTTACCGCAAAGGGCCCTGAACTGGGCAACATGCTGGTGGGGATTGCCGGTCCCCTTATACACGTGGAATTTTGGTATTGTATAACCCAGCGGATATTTAATTTGGTCGTACCAGCTCGGATATGGTCGCCCCGTCTTTCCGACTTGACCAGCTGCCTCAGTCGCATGATGAACCCGGATTTGCTGGGCTATATAGTCGTCCAAGTCAGCCTTAGAGATTGTCTCCTCCTTGGCCGTTGAGAGAGCCGGTGGCGGATTTGACGTTTCTCCCTTGTCGTCTTCAAGGACGATCGAAGGATCCTCAGCAGGTGGGTCTTGTTGGATCATCATTCCCACCATGTCCTGGAATAAGTGGGCTATTTGCTTTATATTGGCCGCTTATTCTGCAGCCTCTCTATCTTTCTTTTCCAGTATCCTCCGGAGGAACTCGGCGTCGGTTTCCTGTTCTTGTTGCTGATCCGAGGACGCCTTGGGGCTTTCTTTCGGCCCAGTAAGCGCGGCCATTGCGATCATCATTTCCTGGAGCTTTTGTTGTTGCTCCTGAGCTTTGGTCACCGACCGTGTAAGCGGTCGATGACCTGTGGACACGCGGCTGTCTTCTTTCCCCGACGCCATGTACACAGTGTGGACCATCCTGCCTTCAGCCTTAGGGCGTCTGGGCTCAGCGCTTTTAGCTTTCGTTGCAGGTTCGGGGGTCCTCTCTGGCCTCTTCTTTTTATGAGCATTGGAAGTTAAGGGGGCCGTTGAAGTGGGCACACAGACAGCTTTTCGTGGCTTAGCCTGGTGACTGACTTCCTGTTGGATTTTCAACTTCTTGTGCTGGTGGGAGAAATTTGGATCAATCACCGAGTCTCGGGTCTGTCGCCAGACTTTATAGATTTGAGAGGACAGTCTCTGAGGAGATTGGGGTTGTTCTGGCTTTATTTCCGCGGCCTCTTTCAGCGGAGGGGGAGACCTTTTTAGCACCGTGGTAGGAGAATTCCTACGCACCTTATTTAGCATCTTAAAGCTGTTCCCAGTTGGAACAGCAGCATTAACTTCTGCCATCGGGACTGGAGGAGTTAACCCAGGAGGGGAGTTGCCTCCGGTCTTCCTCACTCGGTGCCAGTAACAACGTCGAGCGTGTCGTGCTGATGGCATCAGCTCGGTGATGGTGATAGTCTCGTCTTGCCCCCTGTGTAGGTGGGGGGTCGCTGCTGGTGTCAGCCTGTCAAAGACCGATGTCCTTTGGGTAGCAGGAGCGGGAGCTGGAGCCGTCAATCTTGTAAAGACCGACTTTTTGGCAAGGGAAGCCGCCTTGATGACTTCAGGAGCAGGACTGGTTACTTTCTTAGGACCAGACTTCTCTGGGATTGTAGGCCCCATTGCGGGTCTACAGGAGCTCCGGCCCAGTCTGGAGAAGGCCGAGGCGCTGGTGTTGGGCGACCCGTTGAAAGGGGTCGCATTAGCTGTAAGCCGATCGAAGACCAACTTCTTAGGAGCTTCTGGTGTTGGCACAGGAGTGGTGAAGCTCATTGGCGGAAGCATGGTCCCGAAAAACAATCATGTGGTGGCTTGAGTGACCTGTTCCACAGGCATTGTGAACAGCGAAGCAGCTTGGGGCCCGTAGGCTATACCTCCTGGCGAGGCGGAGCGCCGGTTGCAGTTGCAGTTGGAGCATTTCGTACAAGTGGAGGCCATTGACTCTTTGCTTTCTGCAGCAAACGAAACGCCAAATCTTGGTACTTCGAAACCCAAGGGCAACCATTAGCGAACCGCGATTGGTTCGCGAATCACGACACACGAAGTGTGGAGTAGAAAGAGGAAAAGGTCCCACCGGGCGTGCCAGAATCTGTTCCCTTCCGAATGGCAGCCGACGACATGACGTCTTGCCTGAGATTCGGGGCAGATGCTAATTGGTGCTATCCGTCCACCTCTCCGAAGATGCCAAGCTGATTTATGGCACCGTGTATCGAAGGTTTAAACGGATGCGTCCGATGTAGCAGACTTTGTCAGATTCCCCCTCGCTTGAGGGGTTTTTGATTGTGGGGACGCTCTTCCCTGCAGGCGCAAGCCCCTGCAGTTAATTACGCTACCGCATCGCGGTAACCACTTTCTCCTTCTCCAAATGATCACCTCGTGTCGTGTGTGTTTATTTTGTGTTTAGTTGCCCGTGGATTGTATACGGAGACTGAGTTATGCCGTCGCCCGTAGGACGTGGACTAGTCCAAATCCGTATTTACTTAAATTTGGGTTTGGTGTTTTAGTTTAAGGATACGTTAGCCTCATTGAGGACTAAGATCAACTCAAACGTTTATTAAGGACACGTTAGCCTAGTTTTTAGACTAAGGTCGACTTAACGGGATCGTTTAGACCCAACAATAGAGCAATTAAGGGAGCCATGTCGTCTAGTTTAGTGACATTGCGGTCAATAGGTAGTTTAAGGATATTGCGGTCCAATGTTAGTTTTAAGACATTGCGGTCAAGGTTAAGGACCTCATAGTCCATGAGTTTAAGGACCCCACAGTCTGTCGTTAGTTTTAAGACATCACGGTCAAGGTTAAGGACCTCATAGTCCATGGATTTAAGGACTCCACAGTCCGGCGTTAGTTTTAAGACATCACGGTCAAGGTTAAGGACCTCATAGTCTGTGGATTTAAGGACTCCACAGTCCAATGTTAGTTTTAAGACATCACGGTCAAGGTTAAGGACCTCATAGTCCATGGATTTAAGGACTCCACAGTCCGGCGTTAGTTTTAAGACATCACGGTCAAGGTTAAGGACCTCATAGTCCATGGATTTAAGGACTCCACAGTCCGGCGTTAGTTTCAAGACATCACGGTCAAGATTAAGTACCTCATAGTCCGTGGATTTAAGGACTCCACAGTCCGTATCAATATGTGGTCATCGGGACCCGTCACCTCTTTGAAGACGTTGAGGAATTACAACGCCAAGTATCAAAGGAGTGAAGAGATGTACCCTTAAACCGAGGTAGATTAAATAATCTTTGGCCTAATTTGGAACCAAGACCAATTAATTATATTATGAGCCCATTGGCTCAGTTGAATTTGAATTGAGGACTTATGGCCAGCTTAGGCTAAGTCCAATCATGTTTAGGATATTAGCCCTCTGTTGGTCCATTAGAGGAGAGGCTTTGCCTCTAGACACTTAACCAATGGGGCTAAAGTTAGTGTTAAACACTAAAGATCAATCAGTGTTGAACACTGAGAATGAGATTGACAAATTAGTGTTTAACATTAAAAGATAGTTAGTGTTAAACACCAGCAACAGGGCTTTCAAATTAGTGTTTATACACTAAAACAAATCAGTGTTAAACACTGGCAGTGGAGATTTCAAATTAGTGTTTAACACTAAGGCAGATCAATGTTAAACACTGGAAACAGGGTTTTCCAGGTTGGTGTTCAACACTAAGAAAGTCAGTGTTAAACACTGTAAATAGAGTTTTCCAAATTAGTGTTTAAACACTAAGAAAATCAGTTTTGAACACTGGATATATAGGTTTCAACTTTAGTGTTAAACACTAAGGTAAGAGGGGTCACGTGGTAGCACGTGATAGTGCCATGTTTCCCTTTATTTTGTTCTACAGATAAGTGTTTAACACTTTTAATTCTGAAAGCCATCACGTGTGGGCACGTGATGGGGGCTTGCGCTTTGATCTGTTAGGATGTTCATTAGGGGTCACGTGTCGACACGTGAGGGCGCCCTAAAGCTCTTTTCTGTTTCTTTTTCTTTTGTGTGCTTTAGAGATCACGTAGGGCACGTGAGGCATTGCATCAAAGTTCTCTTTTAGGAGTCACATGGTAACACGTGAGGTGTTGCTTTTAAAGTTCTTTTCTGTTGATCTTTGCGGGGGTCACGTGGTAACACGTGACTCCGGTTCTTTGCATGTTTTAAAGATCTGTTCATCTTTTAAAAATTAAATTCTTCGTAGGGTTAAAACCTAACAACAAACTTTAGAGGAATTAAATTCCTGTTTCCTTTTGAAGAATTATATTCTTAAATAGAGTTAAACCCTAATTTCTTTTCTTAAGGAAATTAAATTCCTGTGAGTTTGAGAGAATTATGTTCTCAATTAGGGTTAAACCCGGGTTCTGTTCATTTTGAGGGAATTAAATTCCCATAACATAGGGTTAAAATCCTAATGTTATCTCAAAGGAATTGAATTCCTGTCATTTAGTGAGAATTAAATTCTCAAAACTCAGTTCCTACTCTGTGTTTTAGATCTGCATGGCAGGATCTCAACCCAATGAGAATTAAATTCTCAGTTCATGGGGAGATGTGCACTTTACAGATCCTTCATCAGAGAAAGAACTAAGTTCTTTTTTTTATATATAAGAGTTAAACTCTTTTGAGAATTAAATTCTCTTTTTTTAAAAGCCTTCCCTTTCTTACCTAGGGTTTTCTTTTGCAGAAGATCAAATTCTTCCAAAGTCTCAAGGCTCTGTTTCTTTTTCTCTCTATGTCTCTGTATATAGATCTTTGTATCTCTTCCTCTTTTTTTTGTGTATCTCTTGGCTCCTATTTATAGGAGAAGGAGCAGAATCAATTAGTTTCAGTGAATCATTCATTGAGGGATTTGATTTGTATTCGTTAGAGATTTGATTTGCATTCATCATTCATTTGGACCTTTGGATTATTAGGTGAATTTTATTCACCATTGGATTTTGAATCCAAAGATATTCCTTTGTTATTTCGGTTAGATTTTAAAGGGGAAATCTTTCCAAGTTC
The DNA here is from genome assembly GCA_030015575.1 of Agapanthus africanus. Classification (NCBI taxonomy): domain Eukaryota; kingdom Viridiplantae; phylum Streptophyta; class Magnoliopsida; order Asparagales; family Amaryllidaceae; genus Agapanthus; species Agapanthus africanus. The sequence continues at coordinate 866,032,021 of CM057339.1, forward strand.
AAGATTTTTCCATAGATAGATGATATTTAATCGCCTTTAAATCTTTAATCCAATCGTTTCCAAATAATCATTCTCCTTTGGAAAGATTTGAATGCCGTTCAGAATTTAATTCTGTTAAATAGATAGGCTTTGAAAGCCGGTCACGTGTGGCCACGTGACCCTTGGTAACGTGTAGGCATGTGACCCCTTGGAACGAGCTTTTTTCTGCTTTCTGTGCTTTGTCTTCTAGCCGCTTTTCAGCCGTCACATGCCAACACGTGACCCCTGGTCACATGTGAGCACGTGACCCTTTCTGGAACCTTTTCTTTGATTTAATCAAGGAGCCGAATCTGCCTTTGCCGCTGATTTTAATTGTCACGTGCCAACACGTGACAGCTGGTCACGTGCTAGCACGTGATGCCTCCTCCGTAAACTTTCCTGATTTTAAATCAGGAAACAGGGCGTTTGGTTTCCTCGCCTTTGGAATTTGCCACAGGTGGTGGGATTTTCTTCGGCCTCCTCCTTTTGTGCGAGGTTGAAGTTGAAGGAACCGTTGTAACAAGCACCTCTGTAGAAGAAGCCCCTCGCTGTATGACAGAGGGATGATCTTTCTTTTGCCGAGCCTTTGATTTCTTCGGTCGGCGGAAGTAGTTTTCGTCGATCACAGAGTCCTGGAATTTTCGCCAGACTCTGTGAATTTGGGAGGAGAGCCGCTGATAGGGCCATTCCTGCTTTTCCTGCACAGGGACCTCAACAGGAGGAGGTGATTTCTTCAGTACCGTTGTGGGGGAGTTTTTGCGCACCCTCTTCAGCGGTTCAAAGTTGTTCCCATTTGGAACAGCAGTATCAACTTCCACCATGGGAGCTGGTGGGGTAAGTACAGAGGGGGAGTTTCCCCCAGCTTTTTTTACTCGGCACCAGCGGTGACGTCGAGTGTGCCTTGCTGAAGGGACCGCCTCGGTTTCGGAAGCGGTTGCGGCTTGCCCCTGATTTTGTTAAAGAGCTCCAGCAGTTGCCAGCCTGTTAAAGACCGACGTCATTGGCAAGATTTGATTAGAGACGGTCAACCTCTCGAAGACCGATCGCCAGACTGGTGAAGCACTTTTGACGGTTTCATTTGCAGCAGGAATTGGGAAGGCTATCCTTTTTGGGGTAGCCCCTTCAGGAATCATGGGCTTCTTTGTAGGCCTTCTTTGGTTCTGGCTCAGCATATTGAAGACTGAGACGCTTGAGCTTTAGCTCAGCCTGTTGAAGACTGAGGAATCATACTTGGAAGACCCGTTGTGGTTGCAAGTCGATCGAAGACCGACTTCTTGGGAGCTTCGTCTTGCAGCGCTGGGGCGCTGAAACTCGTTGGTGAAAACATGGTCCCTAAGAACAATCTGGTAGTAGCTTGAGTTACCTGCCTCACCAGCATTGAAAAGATGGAGGCCGCATTGGGTCCGTAAGTCATTCCTCCGGTTGGGGCGGAGCGGGAGTTGCTATTGCAAGTTGTGCAGTTGGAAGCTATTGATTTTCTTCTTCTTCTTCTGCACAGGAGCAAGACACTAAATCTTAGTATCTCGAATCCAAAGGCAACCATAACGAACTGCGATTTTGTTCGCGAAACACGACACACGAAGTGTGGAGTGGAAAGAGAAAAAGGTCCCACTGGGCATGCAAGAATCTGTTCACCGCCGGAAGACGGACCGGGATGTTGGGACGTCTGGCCTGAATCCTGGGGGCAGATGCTATTTGGATTTATCCATCCACCTCTCCGAAGATGCCAAGCTGATTTATGACACCGTACATCGGAGGTTTGGACGGATGCGGCCATTGTAGCAGACTTTGTCAGATCCTCCCTCGTTTATGAGGGGGTTTTTGATTGTGGGGATGCTCTTCCTTATAGGCACAAGCCCATGTAGTTAATTACGTTACCGCATTGCGATAACCACTTTCTCCTGCTCCAGAGGTTCACTTCGTGTCGTGTGTATGTTTGTTTTATTTTGGTTGCCTGTGGATTGTATACGGAGACTAATTTATGTCGTCGCCCGTAGGGCATGGATTGGTCCAAATCCGTATATTTTTAGATTTGGGTTTGAGTTGATTTAAGAATCGTTAATCTGGTTTGAGATTAATATCAACTTAAACATATGAGCATTTAGGCCCGATTATTTTAGTTTAAGGACATCGCTGTCCATGATCGCCATGTTTGAGACAAAATTTTAGTTTAAGGACGTTTCGGTCCTTTGTCACCGTATTTGAGGGCGAATATTAGTTTAAGGACATTTCGGTCCCATATTCCCGTTTTGGGGACAAATGTTAGTTTAAGGACATTTCGGTCTAATGTCCATCTTGCACGCACGTGTATTTGTTACGTGGCGGAGTGAACGATAGTGATATGGAAAGCACCCGATTTAGGGTATGATTCGATTTGAGGTGTACACGTCAATTTGGAAGTGCACCAAAGAGTTATTGGTTGTCGGGACCCGCCACCTCTCTGAAGACGTTGAAGATTTACAACGACATATATCAGAGGTGTGGAGAGATGCACCCTTAAACCAAATCCCATATTTAAGGGGAAAAGGGGGGTTGTTGTAGACCTAAGAAATGTTAGTCATGTTTGAGACTACGATTAACTTAGGAGACATGAGATGGATATCATTTTGGATATTATCGATGGGAGATCATTAGTCATGTTTAAGACTAAGATTATTTTGGATATTAATTTGGATATCATAAATATATGCTTAGCCAATTTGGGCTAAAAAAATGTTTTGTTTGGTTTAAGGACCGTTAATCTAATTTGAGATTAAGATCAACTTAAACATATAAGTGTTTGAGCTCAATTTATTTTTAACTAAGGATATGTTAGTCTTATTTGAGACTAAGATCAACTTAGCAACATTTAAGGACTATCAAATTTTAATTGAGATCCAACAACAGAGCATTTGGACTCAATTGCAAGACTTTAGCAACTTAGCCAATTTGGGCTTTAGTCTGCTTAGTCTTCCCTTTTTTTTTGAAAAAGTGCTAAGCACTAGCCTGGGCTCTGTTTATTCAGTCCTTTTTTTTATGCGAAAAGTGTTGAGCACTTATACGAGTTCTGATGCCCACATATAAACATGTGGAGTTTTCAGTCATGGGTATTGCCCAATAAGTGTTGAGCACTTTACTCATTTTGTCTTTATATTGAGTGCTAAGCTCTATTTATGGCGTCCACATGGGGAATACGTGAGACGTTGGGCGCTGCCTAATAAGTGTTGAATACTCAACCGTTTGGCTCTCTCTTTTTCTTACGGAGTGCTGAGCACTTTATAGCGCCCTCGTGATTTTCACGTGCGGCGCTGGACGCCGGGCGCTACCCAATTAGTGCTAAGCACTCTTTTTTTTGTAACGCCCACGTGAGGAGCACGTGAGGCGCTAGGCGCTTTCAGAGGTGTTCAGGTGGGAAGCACGTGGGGGTGTTGAATTCCTCTCTCCTCTGTTGATGACATTTTTTCCCATTAATGATCACTAGGACCTTTGTTTTGAAGATCAAGGATCAAGCTTCATTTTTAAGAAGTAAGTTCTTTTGTAAGAACTAGGTTTCTCTTGTATGCTTTTGTTTTTGAGGAACTCAATTTCTGGTTCTTTTCTGAATCTTTGATTCTCAAGAACAAGTTCTTCCCGATGAGAATTAAATTCTCAACTTGTGGGAGACTTGCTTCGCGGATCTCAGATTCAAAGAAACAACTAAGTTCTTTTAAAAGGGTTAAACCCTTCAATAGGTAAATAAGATATTTTGATCTCTATTTGTTTATTTACCTAGAGTTTTTGAGGTGGGAGATCTTTTTCCTTGAGAATTCAATTCTCTGTTCCTTTTGAAGCTTTCCGTCTCTTTTTTTTGGAAGCTTATGGGGTGTTTCACTTTTTTAGACTTAAAGTCTTGGGTCCTTTATATAGTAGAGCCAATTTGTTAATTAGTTTTGAAAAAATCTTTCATTGAGAGATTCCAATTGATTTGGGGAATTTTACCCACCGTTGGATCTTTGATCCAAGGGTTTCTGTTTTCCAGAACATATTTTCTTGTTGTTGTTTTTTTAACAAGATTGAAGAAATATTTTCCTATATGTAGAGTTTTATTCTGTGAAATGGCAATTTTTAATCACCATTGGATTTTTAATCCACCGGTTCTCTGTTTTACAGAGAGCAATCTTTCTTATTTTGAAAGGTTGAGAGAATATATTTCCAAGAAATAAAATTTTATTCTGTTTTTGGATCATTGATCCAATCGAGAGTATCTTCTTATTTAGAAAGATTTGGGAGATGTTTCTCTATTAGACCTTTGATCCAACGACTCTGTTTAACAGAGAATATCCCAATCTTTATTGGAGAAATATAGAATTTAATTCTACAGATATTAACTTGGACGCTGGCACTCACGTGTTGTGCACGTGGGCTCCACTTAAGAATTTAATTCTTAAGATGGGCACTTTTGTGCTTTGCACATGCGCGGCCGTGTGGATAACACGTGAGGAGCCTTATAAGAGTTTGACTCTTTATTCAGAAAGTGCTTCTGTGTTTTGCACATTGGAGCCCGCGTGAGGAGCACGTGAGGCGCCATCATAGGATTTTAATCCTATAAGATTGGCGCTGGCGCTGACGCCCTCGTGGAGAGCACGTGAGGCGCTGCCTCATTGAGTTCCAACAGAATTTTGCTCTTTATTAGGTTAAATATTGGGGAAACAGGGCATTCCATCCACTTTTCTTCTCTTTGAATGTTCGTCAGATATGGTCGAGACAGATGACATGGAGGCCACAGAGGAGGAATACAACCGAATCGCTACTCAAGATTAGCTCAGCTTCACTGTCTTTCAGTTTATGTATGCCACATGTTTAGGCATTTTATTTTATTGTATTTACTTTCCTGCTGAAACTCATGTACTTGTAAATTTTGGAAGTTGAATGTAAATAAAGATGTTTATTTAAAATTTTACAGTCTCCATTTATTCTTGGATTGTGTATTATTGTTTCAATATGCTTAGTATATTTATTTAGGGATTAACCTTCTCTGGATAAATATGCTACGGGCTTACCACATCACCGTTTCCGTCTACTGGGAAACGGGGCATGACAAGTTTTGTTAGTGGCCTATGGAGGTCAGTTCTACATGAAGCCGTAAACAATATACCACAAGAATTAATGAATTCAACAAGTATTTACATTCCTTAGATTTCAAATTCCTTGAATCTATCCTAACTTATCTTTTATATCAAGGTGATGGGCTCTCCGAACAATACAAGCACAAACGTCAACGGCAATACTCCACCGCCTACACCACCATCACCACCTAACATTGCAGATCCTATCAATAAGCAAACGGTACTTATGGACGCTATCAAGAGCCTATTGGAGGGTCAGCAGCAACAGACTGCTATCCTTATGCATCGTCCCGAAGCCGAGGCACCCGGAGTTAAGCAGTTTCGGGCATTGCACCCAGAGAACTTCTCGGGTAAGGAGAGCCCGCTTGAAGCAGAAGAATGGACTCAAGCAATCGAAGATGATCTGACAGCGGCTCAAGTGCCAGATATAGCCTGGGTAAGAGTTGCTAAGTTGCAACCGACCGTTAACGCCAGAGTTTGGAGGAAGGCTAAAGAGAGCTGTCTCGCGCAACCAATAGAATAGAGAACATTCAGAGACCTTTTCATTACCGAATACTTCCCAGAGACTACCCACTTTGACATGGAGCAGCAATTCATCCATCTACAGCAGGGCTCGATGTGGGTTAAGTCGGTGGATGAATATGATGCTGAGTTTACCATGCTCAGCCGGTAAGATATATTCTCAAACTCAAATTACTTATCTTACTTAATACACTGCTAACACAAGGTCATAACAGGTTTCCCGCACACCTTATTCACATTGTTGAGATCCAGGCACGACAATTTCAGCAAGGGTTGGACTCAGAAATCCAAGATGCACTCATTGCAAGGGATTTCCCAACCCATGAGCTTGCTTTGAAGGCTGCCCGATACTATGAGGTAGTTGTAAAGAAGAAGGGAAGGCCGCAAACTGCCGGTGTGAAATGCCATGTGCACCAGATCACAGGAGGGGTCTCTTCCAGGCCAGCTTTTAATGGACCATCTCGAAGACTAGTCGGTTCGTTCGCCAACAACAGGCCAGACTTTTGCAATTACTGCAAGAAAACAGGGCACCTTGTGAAGAAATTTCGTAGGGCGAACAACCTATGCCTGATCTGTAGGTCTTCTACTTACGCCATTGGAGCATGCACCTAGAACCGAGGACCCAACAACTATCCAGGCGATCCAAGCTCCTCCTACCCGGTTAACTCTACCAGCTCCAACTCCTCGCACCCAGACCGCTCAACCCCAATGCCGAGTGTTTAACCAGGCACAAAGGAAATTACCGCGATGCTAAGCATTCACTATGTCAGTCGAAGAGGCCGAAGCTGCGGGTCAGGTTATCACTGGTAAATCTCTTCCCAATTCTCCTTTCAATTCATAGCCATCTTATATTGTTATACCTAAACATATCCCACGCGACTAAGGTACATCTTAGTAGCCTCCCTACCTGCACTCACGCTCTTCGACACTGGGGTATCACATTGCTTTATGTCGCAACGGTTCGTCTGAACTCATGCGATCCCAGTTAAACCGCTCGTATCCAGCTGGAATGTCAGTTCAGGGAACGACGTTCTAAAAGCAACTTTGGGATATGATCTGTTTCCAGTGGTTGTCTGCAGTCGAGAATTCTATACGGACTTCAAGGTACCGGACATACCAAATTTCGACGTAGTCTTGGGAATGGACTGGCTGGGAACTTTCTTCGCTACCATCGACTGTCGTCAAAGAAGGGTAGTGTTTGAAATACCAGATTATCTAGTGTTTTACTTCAAAAGCGGAGACCGGACCTTAGAGCTTAGCATCTACAGAGAAAAACCAAAGAAGGCAGATGTTGCAGTGTTGCAAGCGGAAGGATCGAAGCAAGAGGTAGTTCAAGAGTTCGAGGATGTATTTCCGGAAGATATATCAGGTTTGCCTCCCGATCGAGCTCTTGAATTCAGCATCGATTTACAACTCCACGCACAACCAGTAATAAAAGATCCGTATCGATTAAGTCCGGAGAGACTGAAGGAGATCCGCATTCAGTTGGACGAACTCCTGAAGAAAGGATGGATCCGACCTAGTACTTCAAGTTGGGGATCTCCGATGCTACTGGTGAAGAAGAAGGAAGGTATATACAGGATGTGCGTGGATTATCGAGTACTGGTGAAGAAGAAGGAAGGTACATACAGGATGTGCGTGGATTATTGGCGATTAAGTCGGCTGATCAAAATTTCGCGAATTATTCGCGAATTCAGCGAATAATTCTAGAATTATGTGACTATGAGAACAAGTATCCACTCCCGCGCATCGATGACCTTTTCGATCAGTTAAGTGAATCTTGTGTCTTTTCAAAGCTAGATTTTTGTTCGGGTTACCATCAGATGAAGGTCAAAGAGTCCGAAATTCCGAAGACGGCGTTTAGGACTCGTTATAGCCATTATGAATATCTCGTATGCCATTTAGAGTGACCAATGCACCTGCCATCTTTATGAACCTAATGAACCAAGTTTTCCGAGAGTACTTAGACAGGTTTGTTGTTATCTTCATCGACGACATCTTGGTGTATTTAAAGAATCAGAAAGAACACGCCGAGCACTTACGGATTGTCCTAGAGACATTACGACAACATCAGCTCTATACCAAGTATAGCAAAAGTAAATTTTGGCTGGATCATGTCGGATTTCTTAGACATATTGTTTTAGGCGAAGGAATCTTTGTGGATCCAGCTAAGATGTCAGCTGTCAGCGGGTGGCCGACACCAAAGACAGTGAAAAATATAAAAAGTTTCTTGGGCTTAGCAGGATACTACCGACGCCTCATCGAAGGACTCTCAAAGATCGCAGCACCCCTGACCAAGCTCACACGTAAAGACGAAGTACTCATGTGGTCAGAAGCATGTGAAAAGGCTTTTGTAGAACACACATGTTCTTTATTTACAATTAACATTTTTTAGTACTTAAAAATAATAGGAAAATTTCCATACAAATGGGCAATATATTTCACTAATCAAATACCCCCAAACTTATCTTTGATCGTCCTGAGCAAACTATTTATTAAAAGGAAAAACCTAGCACACTTTCATAGGCAATACGATTGCACTTAGCACGTGCAACAAGCCTTTAAACCTCTAGGTGTCCATAGTAGGAGGAGTGTTGTCTCCTGAGGGTTTTCAGTGGATTTCACCTACAAAATCCCATAATAAAAGAAAGAAATTGAAAGTTACATACAAAAATAAGGAACATATAAAAGAAAGAACTTGAAAATAAGAGCTTCAAACTACACTAGCATTTTAGTTTTCATAAGCCCTATCTTAATGGTTTTGAAAAGATGTCAGAAATCACATCCTCCCTCAATAAAACATCGACTTTAGTCTTCCTCTTTATCTCTCTTCCAAACATCGATCATATACCCCTACGTGTGTGTAAAAGACATCCTTACACTTAGAGAATTCAATTCAAGTTATCATACCATTGTCCTTATTTGTTAGTACTTTTCAGTCGGTGATGTTTTAGGTAAATTTGCTTACACATTCTTCATGCGACCGTTAATACTTCTTGAGGTACTAACCAACCGATTACCAAATGTGCTCACTTATTAAGGCGTAATTAGCAATATCCTAATCTTGCAACACCTAAGGCTTAGCAGTGACTCCCAAACCAGTTGATCTAAGGTACTAGGTGATAAGGCACCCTCGCTATATTTTTTTTATGCTGCCTTAAGTAATTACAAAACCAGTGTTCATTTTTCTTCACCATTTATTTTTTTATGTGTCATTTGTATTTTTGTTTATATATTTTTTTCCTTCATACTAAAGCTTTTAGACAAGAGCATTTCAAGATATTCTCTACTATCTCAAGTTTCAAGATGTGTGCAAGTGCGTATAGTAAGGTATCAACGTTCAGATGTTTGGACTCAAGAATAGAGACTATTTTTCATACTTATTTCTATCCTCGGATTAGTGATTCCTTTCATCTTACTAACCCTTGGGACAGCAGCTCATGACTACCTATTACTAGTTTCGTTTTAAAACATCTAATTTTCTTGCACTTCTTAAATCTCTTCCCCTCTTTCATACGTATTTTTCACTTTCTAACTTTTATTTACAAAAAAATTTCATTCATTCAACGCTATATTTTTTTCATATACAGTAGAGCTTAGTGCCAAATGATATTTCAGTAAACACAAATCTCCCCCCAAACCTGTTTGCAGAAGTGTCCTTGCTGATATTGTTCTTCGAGCGTATGAACCTATAGACTTGGATGGAGAATAATAGGGTCAAAAAGATAGTCAAATGAAAAAAAACTAACCCCAAACTTGTTCTTTGGTACGTACATATATTTATCTTTTCTTTTCTTATTGAACACACCTCCATTCTTAGATGAAACAGTGTTACCGAAACATGGAGGTGGGATGGAGGAAAGTTAGTTATGATAAAGCGGCTCCTGCAAGAACAGGAGCTCCTCCGATGGGTTAGTGGAAAAGTACGGTTTTAATCTATAACCATTTACTTTAAAAATAGAACCATTTTTAATATTTTCTACATCCACTGCACCGTGTGGGTACACATACCGCACCACAAAAGGTCTTTTCTAACGAGATCTTAGCTTACCCGGATGAAGATGGAGACGGGAATCGTAAAGAAGGACTTGTTGTCCCGGTGTGAAAGTTTTTCTCAAAGGGTTTTTTTTATAGAACACCTTTGTCCGGTTCTTTACTATAACCGCATTATCGTAAGCTTCATCGCGAAGTTCGCTTATCTCATTTAATTGCAGCTTCCGATAGCTGCTGACTTGATCAAAATCACAATTAAGTTCTTTGATAGCCCACATTGCATTGTGTTTGATCTCGATAGGAAGGTGGCAAGCCTTCCTAAACACCAGTCGGTATAGAGACATACTAAGATCGAGCTTATAAGCGGTATGAAATGCCCAAAGAGTATCCGTCAATTTGGTGGACCAATCTTTATGGTTCTTAGAAACCGTTTTCTCTAAAATTTGTTTGATTTGTCTATTGGAGATCTCAGCTTGCCCGCTCGTTTGGGGGTGATAGGGCGTAAAAAGTTTGTGGTTGATTGAATATTTCCGTATCAAAACCTCGAAAGACCGATTACAGAAATGCGTCCCATTGTCGCTAATGATAGCGTGCAGGTGCCCGAACCGAGAAAAAATATTTTCTTTAAGGAACTTAAAAACAACCTTGTTGTCATTAGTACGGCACGGTATTGCTTCCACCCATTTAGAGATAATCAACCGCTAATAAAATGTATAAGTTCCCAAAAGAGTTAGGAAACAGGCCCATAAAATCAATTCCCCAAATATCAAATATCTTCACAACCAAGATAGGTTGAAGCGGCATCTCATTTCTCCGTGAAATCTGACCCATGTGTTGACACCGTGAACAAGTTTTGCAATAATCATATGCATCTTTAAATAATGTTGGCTAATAAAACCCACATTGCAAAACTTTCTCCGCCGTTTTCTTTGGACCAAAGTGACTGTCACATGCTTGATCATAGAAGAAAGACAATACACTCTTGAACTCATTGTTAGGGACACATCGGCGAATGATCTGATCAGGACAATACTTAAATAAATAAGGTTCGTCCCAGTAAAAGTGTTTTACTTGGGATAGAAATCGGTGGTTGTTTTATTTTGACCATTCGCTGGGTAGAAGTCCCGTTGCTAAATAATTCACAATATCCACGAACCAAAGTTCGCTAGATATGGTCAAGAGCTGTTCGTCCGGAAAGGAATCGTTTATTGGCAATGTCAACGTTGGCGAAGAAGAAATTCGTGAAAGATGGTCGACTACGATATTTTCACATCCACTCTTGTCTCGTATGACAAGATCAAATTCTTGTAACAACAGGATCTAACGTATTAGCCTGGATTTAGTATCCTTCTTCGATAAAAGATGTCTTAGGACGGAATGATCGGTGTAAACTACAACTGGAGAGCCAATTAAGTAATGCCTGAATTTTTCTAATGCAAATACAACTGCCAAGAGTTCTTTCTCGGTGGTTGTATAATTCATTTGGGTATCATTCAGGGTCCTACTTGCATAGTAAATTACATGTGGCATCTTATCAATGTATTGTTCTAAGACTGCACTAATAGAAAAATTGGATGCATCACATATAAGCTCAAAATGGTGATTCCAGTCCGGAGATGATAGAACGGGGCTGTAGTGAGGGAATGTTTAAGTGAATCAAAAGCAGCCACACAATTCGATTCGAAGTGAAATTTTGTATCCTTGGCCAAGAGAAGAGTTAAGGGTCTAGCAATTTTGCTAAAGTACTTAATAAATCGTCTATAAAATCTGGCATGACCAAAAAAGGATCGTATATCTTTGACGCATTTGGGAGGAGGAAGGTTGGAAATGACATCTATTTTAGGTTGCCTTTTCATGAAATGATATTCCCTAAGACAATACCTTGTTGAACCATGAAATGACATTTTTCCCAATTCAAAGTTAAATTCTTATCCTCACAGCGAGTAAGAACAGCGTCAAAATGACTTAAGCATTCCTCAAAGGAGTCCCCAAATATGGAGAAATCATCTATAAATATCTTCAGAAAATTCTCGACCATGTTCGAGAATATCTCCAACATACACCGCTGAAATGTAGCGGGAGTATTGCATATCCCAAAGGGCATGCGTTTATAAGCAAAAGTACTGAAAGGACAAGTAAAAATTGTCTTATCTTGATCCTTTTCGGCAATGGGAATCTGGTTATAGCCTGAGTATCCATCCAAAAAACAGTAGTATTCATGTCCGGCTAAACGTTCCAACATCTAGTCAATGAAAGGTAAAGGGAAGTGATATTTTCTCGTTGCGGCATTGAGTTTTCTATAATCAATACATACCCGCCACCCAGTTTGGGTGCGTATTTGAATCAACTCATTAGCCTCATTAGTTATGACCGTGATGCCAGACTTTTTGGGGACCACATGAATATGACTTACCCATTGGCTATCAGATATTGGGTAAATTATACCGTTATCTAGGCATTTGACGATTTCTTTCTTTACCGCCTCCTTCATGACGGGATTCAACAGTCTTTGTGGGTTTATGGCTGGTTTGGTTTCATCCATCAATGTATATGATGTTCAACAATTAAAGGACTAATCCTTTTGATGTCCACCATTGTCCAACCAAAACCTTGCCAATTCGATCTCAAGACAGACAGAAGAGTTCTCTCTTGCACTAAAACTAGAGAAGCTGATATGATAACGGGCAAAGACTCATTCTCATATAAATATGCATATTTAAGATGAGAAGGTAGTGGCTTGAGATCTAGTTTCGGCGGATAGACGATAGAAGGTAGGGTAAGGGAATGATACTCAGACTCCATAAGAGGTTCATAACTAGCGTAAAAGATTGACTCGGATAGCTCAGCTACCTTATGTGGCAAGTCAAAGGATTCGAACTCGGGTGTGTACTTGTCAACAGAAGTGTCCTCACTAGTATAATAATTTGCTGGATCAAACAATGACGCACTAGTGGCGTTGAGACCATTATTGCAAAGTTCCTCAACTTCGCAACTGTCGGAAGCTATCTCGTTGATAGAACATATATCAATTAGATGAGCAGAAGGTTCGAAGGGCTGACTTCCTATCCTGAAAATATTAAGCTCAATTGTCATCTTCCTGAAAGATAGATTCATAGAACCATTATGACAATTGATTACAGCATTAGAAGTTGCTAGAAAATGGCGATCAAGAATCACCGGGATTTGGTTTCATGAGTTCGTCACAGGCTGTGTATCTAAAACTATAAAGTCCACAGGTAATATTTATTCCTCGACTTTGATTAACATGTCCTCTAGCTCACCCCTAGGATGAGTGATAGATCGATCGGCCATCTGGAGAGTGCAGTGCACAGGTTTCAACTCTCCTATACTTAATTGCTCATAAACAAAATACGGAAGCAAATTAACACTAGCACCTAGATCGAGTAGAGCGCGATTGATGTTTTTACCCCTAATAGTTATAGATATTGTAGGAAAACCGGGGTCCTTACGTTTCTTGGGAAAATGTTGGGTAAAAGCGGTGCTCACATTGCTTGCTAAGAAAACCTTTTTAAGTACTTGAGTTTTCCTCTTCCTAGTGCATAAGTCCTTAAGAATTTTCACATAGAATGGAACTTGTTGGATAGCATTTAAGAGAGGAATATTTATGTTAACTTTCTTAAACATTTCCACAATCTTCTCCATATGTGGACTTGGTTTGTTGGGCCTCAACCGGTTTGGAAAAGGAGCTTTATCAATAGGGGTTGGTTCCAACACTTGAGAAAAAGGTTGTGGGGATGGAATGGATCCCAAAATTGCATTTGGGATGGTCTCAGATGGTAATTCATTCAAGGAAGCGGGCTGAGAATTTGAGCCTAGTGAAGAACGAAGAATAGGCTCAGAAGAAGATGGTGGACTAGACGAAGTAGGAGTAGAAGTAGTAGCCAGGGTTTCATCTGAATCATCAACTTGTTCACCAACCTAGTTATTCAGCACTCTTCCTGATCTTAACATAGTTATGGCACTCACGTTATGATTTTGTTGGTGAAAGATGCGCATTGTGAGTGGCCGGGATTTGGTAGAGGTTGCGATGGAAGTTTCCTTTTCTCCCTCTCACTCATCGCGGCATTTAACTATGCAATTTGTGCTTCGATAGATTTTTTGCTTTCACCGTGTAAAGCAGTGTGTTGCATAAGCATTTGGATAGAGAACGTTAAATTGGCCGACGTTTGTGCAAATTGTTTAATAAGTGCAAAGATTTTATCGGTGTCGGCCGTTGGAATATTAGTCTGTGGTTGGAAAGAATTATTATGGGGGGCAAAGTTGGCCGGATTTTGGAAAGGTTGCGGTTGAAAGGGCTGCTGAATATGTTGTGGTGGCTGTTGTTGCTGTGAGGGAAACCTTTGATAGTTATTTTGGCTTGGGAACTGATTTTAAGTTTGAGTTTGGTTTTAGTTCCAAGCAAAATTAGGATGATTCCTCCATCCCTGATTATATGTGGAAGAATAAGGATCGTTTCTAGGTCGGTGCTGAAAAGCAGCATTAGTTTGTTCTTGACCTTGAGACGGAGGATTCAAAGGACATTCTTCCGTTAAATGTGATAGGTGTAACAACCCAAATTTTCCAATACAATTTTTTTTCAAATTTTTTTTTCAAAATCCATAAAGGGGTATTTTAGCCTGAGCACAAGTTATAAGTAATTATTTTGCTTTTTAATTACAAGTTAAAAGAATGTAACAACTCCATTTTTAGTGTACAAAAATTTGCTTGAAAATTAATGTATACTTGGGATATTTACATTTTCTGCAACTACTTTAAGTAATTAAATAACTCCATAATTACAAGAAAGAGCTTGTAGCTCATTGGTAATACCTTGCATTGCTGAACCAAGCCACCAGAGTTCAAATCCCATACCCTACATTATTTTTAATATTTATTTATTTTAAATTCTATAGAAGCCCAACAGTCCACACAAGATAACTCCAGATTTTCCCACTACACTTGAAAAACTCTCGGCCGGCGCCGCCGGCAGGACTTGGCCGGTCGGCCGAGTCATCAACAGAGCTAAGGTGTCTTTTGAGCTCCCCCACTCCCCTGCATACTTCAATTTCTGATATTAATTCCATAGAGCCCATTAACTCTCATTTACTTCATTTTTAATACAATTTTCCTACATTTTTACATTTTTTTAAATTAAAACCCTACATCTAACCTAACCCTATAAATACACCCCTACCCTCTACCCTCTCACCCCCAAACTCTGAGCCAACTCTCTAGAATTCTCAAGAAATCTTGTGTACTTTGAAAACGAGCACGAAGCGAAGCTACGGCGAAATTTCCGGAGAACTTCCGGCGATCGTTCTAGGAACTCTCGGCGACGAATCGACGCACCGGCGATTCCTCTTCTTCCATCTCACTCTCGTTATTGTCCAAAACCCATAAGTCCCCAAATTCTATCTCTCTTTTCTTTTCTAAAATACGGATTTACAAACCCGACGGAATCGGAACAAATCCAATTTCCAATTCGGTTTCTTTATAAAACTTCACTTCTCGTTAATACAATTATGCTTAAACTCCCTCATGTTGACTATTAAACACTAATCAACCAAATTGACCAAGTTTCATTTCATAAAATGATGGCTATTTCACTTTATCGTATTTTTCATTTAAATACCATATTTTTTCAATTATACATTTAACTTCATTAAACTTATTATACCTTTAAGTAGATCATGAGGTAACGACCTATCTCCTCATACACTCATATACAACATAGCATGATACCCTCGGGAACATAGAATACGAGAAATCGACATCTTTACAAATAAATAACTTTTGAGCTAATAATAAAAATATCTAGACTCAGCCAATTAAGGACTGTCGCACTCATTAGGACAGAGGAAGGTTGTAGGCATTCAGCCGTTTATCTAAACCTGACTTTGTGGTGTCTAGGCTAGACAAGTGAGAAAGGTAACTTTAAAAAGATTATCTCACGGTGATTCGTGAGCGGATCTCTCCTTTCTTCACTTGTACTTACCTGGGCACAATTGGCGGTGAAAAGGCGATTTGAGGGATATCTCACAACTTGTCTCTTTGGACCAGTTAGAAGCAGTCTAGTTGATTTAGGAGACCCTAGAACATAGAATACGGGAAATTGACATCTTTACAAATAAATACCATTTACTTAATAAAACCGTTTTCTAAAGAATTTAGTATTTATACAATCTTTGCAAAGTGCCGCTACAACCCATTTTGGGGAACCCGTTCGGGATGGTGCGGATTATCGCATATTCTCAGACTTAGTAGTGTGAGATTCAGACCTCCGCAAGGAGCATTCGGTCTCGAAAAATTTAAAATACATCTTGAGAAAATGAGATTTTTAGAATATAAAATATATATTAAAATTATTTTTGTATAAATATATGTATATTTATCATTAAAATACCTGTTTTGTTATGATATAAATATTCCACCTTTTTCTAAAAATCACGAGAATCAATTTTACACTAAAATACCATGAATTCCATACAAAACCAATATTCCCAATAAATACCTTTATTTATGAAATTAGGATATTTTCACTAGAAATATTACAATATAAAATCTACATTCATTACAACTCTAAACACGATTAATAAATAGTTGGGGTATATTTTGAAAAGTATATAAAAGTATTTTTACATAAACCCCCTCAAGTTCTATAATTTAACATAAGGACCCTAGTAAATATAGGTTTAAGCGGAACCAATCTCTTGAGCCTCAGGGAGCCAGAGAAATGAGTGCTTGCCTATCTAAGGTAGACAACTTAATAATGGTGTTATCAAAAAGGTAATAGTCTTTGAAAAAGACACAAATCATGCCGCCCATATGCAGCGGTTACCGATAACATCAAAACAATCAGGACTTCAATTTACTTTGAGTTTCATTATAATCTGACTTGAATATGATTCAAGTACAATCTACAATTTATAATCTATAATCTACAATTTACAATCTACAATATTCTGATTCAACATGAATCCCTATATTCAATCTATTCAATACATTCAATCTACATTGACCGAAACGAACCATGGATATACATCCATTTACATGATTCTCCAGATATTCCATTTACATGATTATACAGTTACATCCGTTTACTGATATCATGATTTTGGTCAGTCATTCAACTATACAATCTATCCAACACAATACAACAATACAATCAAAACACTACGGGGTTTAAGGGGTAGATTGGTATGGAAGGTGTTAAAAGTGGCACGAGACGGTAAGATTAAGACACCTAACCTATATTCCATTGCTGTTGTACCGTGTCCCAACGGTTCCTTGAGTTTCTGATACCTTAGTCTCTGGGGTGAGTGAGACTCCTCTCGTATACACTGGCATCTTTCTGTACCATGCTACAAATAACAGCGTTAACACAATATTATAAAAATATAATATAACTTTAAAAGATACCTTCTTATTCTGTCTATTCTATTTCCCCTTATCTTTGGGACTTACCGAACGACCTGTTCGCTGACGACATTCTCTTTCTTTCTTCTTTGAATGTCGTCAGATGATCTGGACATTTCAGAGATCGAGCCCACTGCTGAAGACTTGGACCAGTTCAGTGAAGACCCCGAGCTCTAGTCATTGTACACTTTCCATTTCAGTACTTTTTCATTTCTGTTATGCCATTGTTTAGGCATCGCTTTATTCCATGTATTTACTTTTCCATGCATTGTACAAAAGAATGTTAATAAATAATGTTGCTGTTCAGTTCATATCTTGTCTCTTGTGATTTTACTTTTATATTGCTTAGATACGCTTAACGTATTTACTTCAAAGTAAATACGTAGCGGACCAGTCGCGTCCCCTTCGCCGTATACTGAGAAGCGGGGCGTGAAAGGTTTTGTTGGTGGCTTATGCAGGTCCGAGCTGTATTGAACACTACCATGCAGTTCTGTTCTGCATGAACAACCTAAGCAATATAACACAAGTACCAGCAACTAAAACATTCTTTACAATCATGTTCCTTGAATCATATCTTTCATATTCCTTGAATCATGTACTTTGAATCTGTCCTAACCCAAATTTTCTTCAAGGTTATGGATTCCCCGAACAACACCAGCACCAATGTAAACAACACACCTCCACCACTACCACTCACACCTGCCGTCCCCACTCAGATCAACGAGCAGACGGTTCTGCTTGAGGCAATCCGAAGCTTCCTAAAGGGACAGCAGCAGCAGACTGCTCTTTTAATGAACCGTCCTGAGGTAGAAGCACCTGGAGTGAAGCAATTCAGGGCTTTGCACCCCAAACAATTCTCAGGAAATGAGAGCCCGCTAGAAGCTAAGGAATGGGCTCAGAGTATCAAAGATGATCTGGCCGCAGCACAAGTGCCAGAAATAGCTTGGGTTCGTGTTGCAAAATTACAGCTCACGGACAATGCACGGGTCTGATGGAAGGCGGAAGAAAGCCGTCTTGACCAACCTATAGAATGGAAGACTTTCCAAGACATGTTCGACGCAAAGTACTTCCATGAGACTGCCAGGTTTGGCATGGAACAGCAGTTCATACATCTGCAACAAGGTTCAATGTGGATCAAGTCGGTAGATGAGTATGACGCTGAGTTTACCATGCTCAGCAGGTAAGACATGTCTCAGTGTTCGATTTTAATATCACATACTATACAGCTAGCACAAGACCGTAACAGGTTTGCGGCCCATCTCATACCGACTGCTGAGATCAGGGCTAGAAGATTTCAGCAAGGGTTGGACCCCGAAATCCAAGCTGCTCTGGCTAAAGGGGATTTCCCAACCCATGATTTGGCTTTGAAGGCTGCCCGAAGATATGAGGCAGTAGTAAAGAGGAAGGGTAGATTTCAATCTTCCGGTTTGAAACGCCTTGCCATTCAAATGGCAGGAGGAACCTCTTCCACGCAAACGTTCGAACCCAGGAGAACTGAAGAACCCAATAACCAGCCAAGACCACATTTCTGTTTCCATTGCAAGAGAGATGGATATTTGATAAAGGATTGTAGGCGCGTAAAAGGCCTGTGCCTAGTTTGTGGCACGTCCAATCACAGAATTGAGACATGTCCATATAGATACAACTCATCTCACACACCTACCAACTACCCGCAGCGGCCAGCTATCCAGGCCCCTGCAACTCATCCTGCACTCCCAGCACCACTTCCACATAGAACTTGATTGATTCGAAAGAGTGTTTTTTTTAGTTAACCGCAATCAATAACTGTGTCGCGTGTAGCTAGACCGAGATGAGTACGGGTCGTCCTCAGGGAAACGTGGAACCTTTTACTCTTACTTTAGATGTGTTGAAAAAGAGAGGAGGGATAAAGAATTTCGAAGAATGGTTTCTAGATCTACGTTAAGCTAGAATGCAAAAATATAGATCTAGAATATTTTAGGGATGTAGTTAATATAATAAGGGGGCTTGTAGGGTTCGTTAGGATTTAGTAGTTATGGTCGATTAATTAAAAGTTACCATTTTTATCCTTTAATAGATTTATAACTAGAACGACGGTGATGCGTGTAGATTAGGGTTTCTGGAGGGAAAAGGAATCCCACTCTTAACTCTTATCTCGACACGGAACTCCGTTCATATCTAGCCTTTACCAAAACAATCATTAATCTAATCGCTAATCGCGGTCGGAACTAGCAAAGAATTGTTAGCGCGCCCGATTAGGATGTTAATGATTCTTTTGATAAAGTTCATAAACTTTATAGGACTTTAAAAAGGTTTAGAGATGTTCATCATCCATTAACCTACCCTAATCCTACGAACCCTAACAAGCGGAGAATTACTCGCGCATGTTGGGAAAAGAAGATGAAAAAAACAGAGAGGGAAAACATAACGTAAAATGCAAAAGAATTAAATAAAACAACTACCTTTATTAATCAACTTGAACAATCTACACTTTATTCCTTAGAAAATGATTACAAAAACTTGGTTTGCTTCTCGAACTCTTCCGAAGGAGGTAGATGAACAGTTGATGATCAGCCTGGATGCGTGAGCCGTCTTGGACTTCGTGATCTCGTCGGCTTGATAACTTTTCCAAGAGGCTCTCAGTGCCCTTTTATAGTGCAAAGACAGAATCTTTTGGTTGAAAACTTGGTAAAATATAGCATAGATTCACCCCACAAAATCTTGGCTTCCAACTCCATAGGATTGCGGCGGATCCGCGGCCCAAGGGGGGTTTGGCCGCGGATCCGCGCTTAAAGGTCAGGATCTCTTGATGAAAATTTTTGGGCTTGCTTCTTGTGACATGTGGCGATCCTAGGCACCTTCAGAATCTGGAAATCTTCTAATAGTCGCTGCCAGATTTGATCTCCAAGCTTTGTTCTCTTAATTAGGCAAGTTTTCTTTAACAACTTGATTTCCTTGACAAATTCTGCACAACAACTTGGAAAATTCTGCACAATAATCTCAAATAAGATTTAGTAGACCTAGTTCTACTAGGATTAGGTCAATGAATTTATTTGCATAAATTTTTCTACCAAATACTAATTAAAATATATTAACACATGGAAAATAGTGTTTTTATACATAAACCGTCATATGTATAATATATTAAAATAAAGTCCTTTTTTAATATGAAAATTGTAGGAAAAATGTAATAACAAATGTGCAGTTTTATCAACTGAACAAATACCCCCAAACTTATCTTTGATCGTCCCGAGCAAACTAGTTTATTCAAGAGAAGGAGAAAAAGAAGGGAGAAAACTAAGCACACTTTCGTAGGCAAACACGATTGCACTGAGCATGTGCAACAAGCCGTTAAACCCCTAGGTGTCCCTAGTAGGAGGAGTGTTGTCTCCTGAGGGTTTTCAGCGGATTACACCCATAAAATCCTATAATAAATGAGAGATGGTGAAATTTACATATAAAGATAAGAACCATAAAAGAAAGACTTTGAAAATAAGAGTTTCCAACTACACTAGCTTTTCAGTTGTCATGAGCCCTATCTTAATAGTCATGAAAAAATATTAGAAATCACATCATCCCTCGATAAAACATCGTCTTTATTCTTCATTCCTACCTTTCATCCAAACATTGATCATATAACCCCACGTGTGTGAAATGGACATCCCTACACTCGGAGAATTCAATTCAAGCTATCATACTCTTGTCCATCTACCTTAGTACTTTTTAATTTAATGAATATTAAAGATTTGCTCACACATTTTCATACGACCGTTAATACTTCTTGAGGTACTAACAGACCGATTACTCGTGTACTTGCTGATTAGGTGATAGTATTTTCCTCGTCTTGCACCACCTAAGGCTTAGCAGTGACTCCCAGACCAGTTGGCCTTAGGGCACTAGGTGAAGAGGCACCCTCGCTATATTTTTTTATTACTGCCTTGGCGATAACAAAACCAGTGTTCATTTTTTCTTTTCACCATTTTTATATTTTCTTCATTTTTTTTATTTCCTTCATACTTTGGCTTTTAGACAAGAGCATTTCAAGGTATCCTCTACTATCCCAAGTTTCAAGACGTGTGTAAGTGCATATAGTAGGGTATCAACATTCAAATGTTTGGCTTCCAGAATAGAAACTATTTTTCAGACTTATTTTTATCCTCAGATTAGTGACTTCCTTCATTTTACTAACCCTTGGGACAATAGCTCATAACTACTTATTACTAGTTCGTGTAAGAAAACTTCTAATTTTCTTGGTTTTCTTAAACTATTCCTATCTTTTGGATGTAATTTTTCACTTTCTACTCCTTTGTTATAAAAAAAAATTAATCTTTAAAATTTTTGAAAATTTATGCTTATGCAAAATATGATGCAAATTGATGTGTAAATAAGCACAAACCCCCCCCCCAAACCTGTTTACAGCAGTGTCCACACTGATATCATCCGTTAAGCTCAAAAACCTGTAGACTTGGGAGGAAATTATTAATGGGGGAAAGAATATATGAAAGTGAAAATCCTCCCGCAAACTTATTTTAGGCTCACAATTTTGTAAAAATCATTTTCTTTCAAGAGCCAAAATATACCACCCCCCTCCCCTGAACTTGAGTTAAACAATTTTAATCTTTTAAAATCACATGAGGGGGTCAAGGTTATTGGTCAATGCCAAGTTTTGCAAAGACCGAAGGTCAACACCAACCATTCAAAAATTTTATCGATGAAGCATCAAGGTTGGTGGAAGAACATGTCACCTTTCGACGTGAAGAAGTAGGGAGGTGATAAGAGGTGTAATGGAAAAGGATTGCGTCTCAATTTGGAGAGACGACACAGTGATAGTGATGATGGATTACTCCCATTATTGTGATTGTCAAGAAGAAGGGGTGGAGGTTCAATTTCTTTATCTTGGAGTTGATTCATCTCAACACCCGTGTCTTTTAAATATGCGAGTTCATCAGCGAAAATTTCCTCAAAGCTTTCGTCGATACCCCGAAGAATAATGTCATCAGAAAAAATGGGGTGATCGTCAGACTCTATAAAAAGTTCTTCATCAGCGTTAGATGTTGACCCGGAAGAATACATGGTTGGGTCAAACAACGACATATGAAAAGAGTCAGAATTATGAGGTTGATCAAATTCGCTGCTGTCGACATCCATTAATTCGACAGAACACACATGAGCATAGGGTTCGGAGGGTTCACTTCCCAACTTGTAAATGTTAAGCTCAATTGACTTCTTTCCAAAGGATAGGGTCATAGAGCCGTTTCTACAATTGATTACTGCGTTGGAAGTGGCCAAAAAGGGTCGACCGAGTATCACCGGGATTTGATTGCGTGGGTTTGCTACAGGTTGTGTATCTATAACGATAAAGTCCACAGGGAATATGAATTCCCCGACTTTGATTAACACATCCTCTAGCTCACCCCTTGGTTGGGTGATAGATCGATCGGCCATCTGAAGAGTGCAATGCGCAGGTTTTAACTCTCCGATCCCTAATTGCTCATAAACAGAATACGAAAGTAAGTTAACACTAGCACCAAGATCGAGTAGAGCACGATTGATATTCTTATCCCCAATAGAAATAGAAATTGTAGGACTTCCGGGGTCCTTTCGTTTCTTGGGTAGTTGTTGTGTAAAAGCAGTGCTCACATTACTCGCAAGGAAAACTTTTTTAGGTACTTGAACTTTTCTCTTCCTAGTGCACAAGTCTTTTAGGATTTTCGCATATGATGGGACTTGTTGAATGGCATCTAGGAGAGGAATATTCACGCTAACTTGCTTAAACATTTCCACAATTTTCTCCATTTGCGGGTTAGGTCGGTTGACCTTTAATCGGTTTAGAAATGGAGCTCGATTAATAAGTTTTGGGTCCAACGTTTGTGGAGAAGACTGTGGCGACGGATTCGATCCCAAAATTGGAGTGGGAATCGACTTAGATAGATTTGGAGAAATGTTTGAGCCTTGGGG
Organism: Agapanthus africanus; assembly: GCA_030015575.1. Lineage (NCBI taxonomy): Eukaryota > Viridiplantae > Streptophyta > Magnoliopsida > Asparagales > Amaryllidaceae > Agapanthus > Agapanthus africanus. Next base: position 866,054,991 of record CM057339.1, read on the forward strand.
AAAACGGAGAATAGGCTCGGATGAAGATGGAAGACTAGACGAGTTAGGGGAAGAAGAAGAAGAAGAAGAAGAAGGGGTATCAAATGTGTCACTATCATCAAATTGCTCACCCACTCGGTTGTTCAGCACTCTCCCCGATCTCAACGTAGTGACGGCATTCACATTATGACTTTGTGAATGGCCAGGATTCGGTAGGGGTTGAGATGGGAGTTTCCCTTTCTCTCTCGCACTCATTGCGGCGTTTAATTATGCGATTTGGTTTTCTATTGATTTGATACTCTCACCATGGGAGGAGGAGTTTTTCGTTAGGGCATCAATAGAAGACCTCATCTCAGCCGAATTTTGCATGGATTGTTTCATGAACATATCCAAAGTTTGTGCAAGTGAGTTGTCAATACTGGCCACTTATGGTGTAGAAATGTTGGCCAGATTTTGGAAATTCTGTGACTGAAAGGGGGGCTGATTCTGTGGTTGTGGTTGCTGTGGAGGAGGTCTTTGATAATTGCTTTGTTGGTTTTGATTCCAAGCAAAGTTCGAATGATTCCTCCATCCTTGATTGTACGTGGAAGAATAAGGGTCGTTTCTAGGTCGCTGCTGAAAAGCAGCATTAGCTTGAAACGATGCATTCATAGGACATTCTTCCGTTAAGTGTGAAGGATCCGAACAGCAACCACAGACAGTCTTGGGAAGCGTGACCTGATTTAGGGAGACTGATGAAAGTTTGTTCTCAATAGAATCGAGTTTCTTCTGCATCGCTGCCATTTCTGCTTTTACTGCGATGGAAACGTCGAGCTGGTGAATACCTCCCTTAGTTGTAGGTGGTCTTACGCTTTCCCACTGCAACGTGTGTTCAGCGAGGTCTTCCAGATATTTCCATGCTTCACCGTCATCTTTAGACATGAAATTGCATTGACACATTGTTTCAAGCATCTGCTTTGTCGCTGGATTAATGCCCTCATATATAATCCGACATAAATCCCATCTTTGTATTCCGTGATGGGGGCATTGGACAAGCAGATCTTTGAAACGTTCAAAGCACTTCTAAAATGGTTCATTGGGAAGCTGGGTGAACTGGTTGATCTCGCTTCTAATGTGGGCAGTCTTATGGTTTGGGTAAAACTTCTTAAGAAATGCTACGACGAATTCATCCCAATTAGTGATAGAGTGTGCGGCAGTATTATAAAGCCATTTTTCTGCCAAGTCGCACAGTGTGAATGGGAGAAGACGTAAGCGCAAAGCATCTAAAGTCAATTGTGAAGTACCCATCATTGCGCATACGTTCTCGAATTTGGTGATGAAAACGTACGCGTCTTCCGACTCAAGCCCGTAAAATTTGGGCAGCAGATTGATGTAGTGGGGTTTAATTTCGAAATTATCCCCGTTCGGTGGTGGAAGAGATAGACAAGTAGGAAGGGGACCACGAATAGGATAGCATCACTCTTGGAGAGAGATGCGCGGTGGATTCTGCGCACCTTCGGGCGGTGGCAGCGTGGTGTTATAATTAGATGGAGTGCCGTCCATCACGGTCGATGTGGTGTATGGTGGGGGAAAAGAAGATGAAGAAGTACCGACTTCGGCGTCGATAGCAGGAACGCGGACAAGACGGGCACTAGGATCCCGTGTCCAGCCGAGCATGCACTAAGCGGGTTTAGTGTAAGTGGCAGCGTGTGTGTGATTTAAAATTGGCTTGTTTTTGAAAAAGTGGGACTCAAGACAATTCACCCTAAAGATGCACAAGCAACCCTAGAACTAAGGTCACCTAGGTCCAGGCTCTAGACCGCTCCTAGACTTCAAAAGGACAAGCCGCAGGATCAATCCTCTACCGCCTCCGTAATACCCTTGTAGCCAGGTAAGTGCCAGGTAAGTGGGAAGGAACCACGTCGTGGGCCTAATTAAAAACCACTAGCCTTTGTCACACTTGCCTAGGCACTACAAAAGTAATGCGGATAAACGATAGATTACCCACGACCTTCCTCTGTCCTTATTGAGCGCGACAGTCCTTAGAGTCTGGTCTAGATATTTTTTTAAATTAATGAAGGGTTGATCTATATGCTCAGTCCGTGATTTGTGGGGCTTAGGAAGGGTGATGAAATCCCCACCTAATCTTGATTTGGTCTTTGCCCCTTAGAGTCCGTATTTAAAATATGCAAAACAAAACCAATCACAAAACTTTTGCAAAAAGATTTTTTTTAGCGGCGCGATTTTGCAAAGAATCCTGCAGAACATAGATTTTATTGGATTTGAGAGGAGAGAGAAGGCGTTGAGAATCTTACCAGAGAGTTCTGTAGCCCTAATCCCTCTAAACCGCCGCGTTTCCGCCGCAGGAAGTACCCTTGTGCCACGGTTCCGCCGCGAGGTGGAAGGAACAGTTGATGAAAAATTTTCTCAAGCCCTCTGTGCTCCTATGGATCTCGATGAATGTCTTTGTCTTCTGTTTTCCTCAATTCTGTGACTCCAGATTTCCTCGCAAAATGCACGCACAAATCGTTAAATATGCAATTTGCAGTTTTGTGTTAATAATGATATGAATCGTCTAAGAATTCAACACAAATAGTAAAAATAAAAAATTACGCACGTATCCCCGGCAACGACGCCATTTGATTGATAGGAAAAAGTGTGTTTGTAGAATAACCGCAATCAGAAAGGTGTTGCGTGTAGCTAGACCGAGATGAGTACGGGTCGTCCTCAGGGAAACGTGGAACCTTTTACTCTTAGTTTAGATGTGTTGAGAAAGAGAGGAGGGATAAAGAATTTCGAAGAATGGTTTCTAGATCTACGTTAAGCTAGAATGCAAAAATATAGATCTAGATTATTTTAGGGATGTAGTTAATATAATAAGGGGACTTGTAGGGTTCGCTAGGATTTAGTAGTTATGGACGATTAATTAAAACTTACCCTTTTTATCCTTTAATAGATTTATAACTAGAACGATGGTGATGCGTGTAGATTAGGGTTTCTGGAGGGAAAAGGAATCCCACTCTTAACCCTTATCTCGACACGGAACTCCGTTCATATCTAGCCTTTACCAAAACAATCATTAATCTAATCGCTAATTGCGGTCGGAACTAGCAAAGAATTGTTAACGCGCCCGATTAGGATGTTAATGATTCATTTGATAAAGTTCATAAACTTTATAGGACTTAAAAAAGGTTTAGAGATGTTCATCATCCATTAACCTACCCTAATCCTACGAACCCTAACAAGCGGAGAATTACTCGCGCATGTTGGGAAAAGAAGATGAAAAAAACAGAGAGGGAAAACATAACGTAAAATGCAAAAGAATTAAATAAAACAACTACCTTTATTAATCAACTTGAACAATCTACACATTATTCCTTAGAAAATGATTACAAAAACTTGGTTTGCTTCTCGAACTCTTCCGAAGGAGGTAGATGAACAGTTGATGATCAGCCTGGATGCGTGAGCCGTCTTGGACTTCGTGATCTCGTCGGCTTGATAACTTTTCCAAGAGGCTCTCGGTGCCCTTTTATAGTGAAAAGCCAGAATCTTTTGGTTGAAAACTTGGTAAAATATAGCATAGATTCACCCCACAAAATCTTGGCTTCCAACTCCATAGGATTGCGGCGGATCCGCGGCCCAAGGGGGGTTTGGCCGCGGATCCACGCTTAAAGGTCAAGATTCTTGATGAAAATTTTTGGGCTTGCTTCTTGTGACATGTGGCAATCTTAGGCACCTTCAGAATCTGGAAATCTTCTCATAGTCGCTGCCAGATTTGATCTCCAAGCTTTGTTCTCTTAATTAGGCAAGTTTTCTTTAACAACTTGATTTCCTTGACAAATTCTGCACAACAACTTGGAAAATTCTGCACAATAATCTCAAATAAGATTTAGTAGACCTAGTTCTACTAGGATTAGGTCAATGAATTTATTTGCATAAATTTTTCTACCAAATACTAATTAAAATATATTAACACATGGAAAATAGTGTTTTTACACATAAACCCTCATATGTATAATATATTAAAATAAAGTCCTTTTTTAATATGAAAATGGTAGGAAAAATGTAATAACAAATGTGCAGTTTTATCAACTGAACAAATACCCCCAAACTTATCTTTGATCGTCCCGAGCAAACTAGTTTATTCAAGAGAAGGAGAAAAAGAAGGGAGAAAACTAAGCACACTTTCGTAGGCAAACACGATTGCACTGAGCATGTGCAACAAGCCGTTAAACCCCTAGGTGTCCCTAGTAGGAGGAGTGTTGTCTCTTGAGGGTTTTCAGCGGATTACACCCACAAAATCCTATAATAAAAGAGAGATGGTGAAATTTACATATAAAGATAAGAACCATAAAAGAAAGACTTTGAAAATAAGAGTTTCCAACTACACTAGCTTTTCAGTTGTCATGAGCCCTATCTTAATAGTCATGAAAAAATGTTAGAAATCACATCATCCCTCGATAAAACATCGTCTTTATTCTTCATTCCTACCTTTCATCCAAACATTGATCATATAACCCCACGTGTGTGAAATGGACATCCCTACACTCGGAGAATTCAATTCAAGCTATCATACTCTTGTCCATCTACCTTAGTACTTTTTAATTTAATGAATATTAAAGATTTGCTCACACATTTTCATGCGACCGTTAATACTTCTTGAGGTACTAACAGACCGATTACTCGTGTGCTTGCTGATTAGGTGATAGTATTTTCCTCGTCTTGTACCACCTAAGGCTTAGCAGTGACTCCCAGACCAGTTGGCCTTAGGGCACTAGGTGAAGAGGCACCCTCGCTATATTTTTTTATTACTGCCTTGGTGATAACAAAACCAGTGTTCATTTTTTTCTTTTCACCATTTTTATATTTTCTTCATTTTTTTTTTATTCCCTTCATACTTTGGCTTGTAGACAAGAGCATTTCAAGGTATCCTCTACTACCTCGAGTTTCAAGACGTGTGTAAGTGCATATAGTAGGGTATCAACATTCAAATGTTTGGCTTCTAGAATAGAAACTATTTTTCAGACTTATTTTTATCCTCAGATTAGTGACTTCCTTCATTTTACTAACCCTTGGGACAATAGCTCATAACTACTTATTACTAGTTCGTGTAAGAAAACTTCTAATTTTCTTGGTTTTCTTAAACTATTCCTATCTTTTGGATGTAATTTTTCACTTTCTACTCCTTTGTTATAAAAAAAATTTAATCTTTAAAATTTTTGAAAATTTGTGCTTATGCAAAATATGATGCAAATTGATGTGTAAATAAGCACAAACCTCCCCCAAACCTGTTTACAGCAGTGTCCTCACTGATGTCATCCGTTAAGCTCAAAAACCTATAGACTTAGGAGGAAATTTTTAATGGGGGCAAGAATATATGAAAGTGAAAATCCTCCCGCAAACTTATTTTAGGCTCACAATTTTGTAAAAATCATTTTCTTTCAAGAGCCAAAATATACCATCCCCCCCCCCCGAACTTGAGTTAAACAATTTTAATCTTTTAAAATCACATAAGCACACAGAGAATTCACAGAGCTCTTCTAAGAACTTTAAGAAGAATTCAGAAAGAAAAAAAGAAAAAGGTAAAAACCTTTAGAAAAAGAATAATTTTCTTCTGAAAATATCAATGATCTAAGAACAAGATCAAAGATATTCAATAAAAAATGATAATATTAATAAAAAGAAGTAATTTACTTCTTCTTTAGATCTTTTTGATCTAAATAAAGGCATTGCCTTTTGATGAACCATTGGTTCTGGAATCTTAGAAGATTCTATTCTTTGATCCAAAATCGGATCAAGATATTGAACAGTGCCCTGCACTTGAAAAAATTGCACTGTTGCGCTCTCGGGTTGGCGCAAGCCACCAGAGAGCGCCACGTGTCAGCCCCAGAACAGACTGCGCTATACGCTTCTAAAACAGAGCACTGCTTTCTTAAATTGGCGCAAGCCACCAGAGCGCGCCATGTGTCAGCAGCGCAACAACGCAGCGCACTGTTGCAGCGCACTGCGCTAGCAGACTTGCGCTCACCAGAGTGTGACACGTGTCACCTCCATATGGACTTGCGCCTTGCGCTCCTCAATTAGAGCAAAGCGCCTGACAAGCCACGTGGCGCTCTGTCAGACTAATTAATGCAGCGCATTATTAAAGGGCAGGGCCCAATTAAGAGGCCCAATAGACCAAAACAAATGCTCTGCATTATAAAAAAAAGGGAACATAGCCCAATTTAAAAGGCCTAACAGGCCAGAATAAAATGCAATGCAGAGCCCAAACAAAGGTCTGTCAGACCAAAACAGATGCTGTGCATCATTTAAAAAGGGCAGAGCCCAAATAACGGTCTAATAGACCAAACAAAATGCCATGCATTATTAAATAAGGGCAGAGCCCAATCAAAGGCCTAACAGGCCAGACAAATAAAAAATTGTTGAATATTCTCAACTGGACTTAGCCCAATACTGGCCGTAAGTTCTCAAATTAAATTGAGCTGAGCACAATTGCTCTTTTAAACCAATTTACACCCGGTTCAAGGGTACATCTCTGAACTCCTCTGATATTTGTCGTTGTAATCCTTCAACGTCGTCAGAGAGGTGACGGGTCCCGACAACCACACATTAATACGGACTGTGGGGTCCTTAAACTCATGGACTTATGCGTCCTTAAACCAACATTCGTCCCCAAAATGGGAATGTTGGACCACCATGTCCCTAAACTGGTAATACGGACTGTGGGGTCCTTAAACTCATGGACTAATGCGTCCTTAAACCAATATTTGTCCCCAAAATACGAATGATGGACCACCATGTCCCTAAACTGGTAATACAGACTGCGTGGTCCTTAAACTCGTGGACCGAAACGTTCTTAAACTAATATTCGTCCCAAAATGGGAACGTTGGACCGAAATGTCCTTAAACTAATGTTCGTCCCCAAATGGGAATGATGGACTACCATGTCCCTAAACTGGAAATCGACCGCAATGTCATTAAACTAAACAATAGAGCCAATTGCTCTCTTGTCGGATCCAAACGATCCCGTTAAGTCGATCTTAGTCTGGAGATTAGGCTAACGTATCCTTAACGAAAGTTTAAGTTGATCTTAACCTTAAATAGGGTTAACGTATCCTTAAACCAAAACCCCAAACCCAAATCTAAGAAAATACGGATTTGGACTAATCCACGTCCTACGGGCGACGACATAAATTAGTCTCCGTATACAATCCACGGGCAACCACAAAAAAAACGAACACCCACGACACGAAGTGAAATTCTGGAGAAGGAGAAAGTTGCTACCACGGTGCGGTAGCGTAATTAACTGCAGGGGCTTGCGCCTGCAGGGAAGAGCGTCCCCACAATCAAAAATCCCTCCAGCGAGGGGGAATCTGACGAAGTCTGCTACATCGGCCGCATCCGTCTAAACTTCCGATATACGGTGCTATAAATCAACTTGGCATCTTCGGAGATGTGGACGGATAAAACCAAATAGCATCTGCCCCGAATCTCAGGCAAGACGAACCTACACGGTCGCGTCTCTGTGTTCGGAGGAAAACAGATTCTGGCACGCCCGGTGGGACATTTTCCTCTTTCCACTCCACACTTTGTGTGTCGTGTTTTTCCCGTGATCAGATAATCGCGGTGTGTATGTTTGTGGTTGCCCTTAGGAGAGTGGATACTGAAGTCGGCGCTTCGTCTTTATGAAGAATGGCGTTTGTTCCGACCTTAGCAATACAGGCTCTGTCATATCTGGTGGAGTCAAGTACGGGCCACTTGCAGGCTCAAATCTGTGCAATTCGGCTCTTTAAGAAATTAACGGGCTTCTCTTTGGATCGATGCTCCCACCTCCCACCCTCGGTGCCTCAACGCCGATGGAGGAAGCCCAGAGGATGTTTGTTGTCCACAGGCGGGCTCCCCAAGCAGCAGCTTTGCCGACGGAATCGGTCCTCAAACAACTGGCACATGCCAAAGACCAAGGTCGACGCAGGGAGCAGAATATTCAAGCTCTTCAAGAAATCAATGGCTTCAAACTGCACTAACTGCAACAGCAACTCTCACTCTGTCCCATCTGGAGGAGTAACCTACGGGCCCCAAGCGGCCTTCCTTTTTGCTATGCCAGTGGAGCAGGTAAGTCAAGCCACCACTGGGATATTCTTCGGGACCATGCTCCCGCCAACAAGCTTCAGCGCTCCTGTACCATCGCAAGAAGCTCCCAAGAAGTCGTTTTTCAGCACTCCTGTGCTCATTCACGCCTTACTTTGCATTATACTATATATAGGCACACAAAAAAATTGTGATAATAAAAGAGTAGAAAGTGAAAAAATTATATTTAAAAGATAGGAATAGTTTAAGAAAAACAAGAAAGTTAGATGATCTTAAATGAAACTAGTAATAAGTAGTTATGAGCTGTTGTCCCAAGGGTTAGTAAGATGAAGGAAATTACTAATCTGAGGATAAAAATAAGCCTGAAAAATAGTTCCTATTCTTGAAGCCAAACATTTGAACGTTGATACCCTACTATATGCATTTACACACATCTTGAAACTTGGGATAGTAGAGGATACCGTGGAATGCTCTTGTCTAAAATCCAAAGTATGAAGAAAATAAAAGTGGAGAATAAAAGATAAAATGGTGAAAAGAAAAATGAACACCGGTTTTGTTATCACCAAGGCAGCAATAAAAAAATATAGCGAGGGTGCTTTATCACCTAGTGCCTTAGACCAACTGGTTTGGGAGCCACTGCTAAGCCTTAGGTGTTGCAAGACGAAGAAAAACACCTAATTAGCAAGCACATGAGTAATCGGTCGGTTAGTATCTCAAGAAGTATTAACGGTCGCATGAAGAATGTGTGGACAAATTCCATCTAAATATCTATTAAAAAGTACTAAGGTAGATGGACAAGAGTATGATTGCTTGAATTGAATTCTCTGAGTGTAGGGATGTCCAGTTCACACACGTAGGGGTATATGATCAATGTTTAGAAGAAAGGTAGGAATGAAAACTAAAGGCGATGTTTTATTGAGGGATAATGTGATTTCTAACATTTTTTCATGACTATTAAGATAGGGCTCATAGCAACAGAAAAGCTGGTATAGTTGAAAACTCTTATTTTCAAGTTCTTTCTTTTATAGTTCTTATCTTCATATAACTTTCACCATCTCTCTTTTATTATAGGATTTTGTGGGTGTAATCCGCTGAAAACCCTCAGGAGACAACACTCCTACTAGGGATATGCCACTGGCACCGAGTGAGGAAAACTAAGGGCAATTCCCCTTCTGGACTGACTCCGCCAGCTCCAACGGTGGAAGTCAATGCTGCTGTTCCAACCGCGAACAGCTTTGAATTGCTGAATAAGGCGCGCAGGAACTCTCCTACCACCATACTGAAAAGATCTCCTCCACCCATGGAGAATGCACCAAATGCGAAGCCGGAGCAGCCCCCTCAACGGCTATCCTCTAAAAACTACAAAGTCTGGCGACGGGTCCAGGAGTCGATGATTGATCAAGACTATCCCCGCCAACAGAAAAAGGTGAAAGTTTAGCAAAAAGAAAATCATCTTGCCAAGCCACAAAAGGCAACGGCTGTCTGGGTGCCCGCTGCGACGGCCCCTTCAACTTCGACCGCCAATAAAAGAAGGAGGTCAGAGAAGATCCCTGCGTTATTGGCAAATCGCAAAGACACTGAATCTAAACGCCCCAAGTCTGGGGGCATGGTGGTGCATACCGTCTATATGGCATCCGGGAAAGAGGATAGCCGTGCTTCTACGGGCCACCGACCACTCACTCGATCCCTCACCAGAGCTCAAGAACAACAGCAGCAGAAGCTTCAGGAGATGCTGACTGTGATGGCCGCACTTACGGGACCAAAAGCAAACCCAGAGACATCCTCGGAGCAACGCCGTGAGCAGGAAACTGATGCTGAATTCCTCCGCAGAGTCCTCGAAAAGAAGGACAGAGAAGCAGCAGAACAAGCTGCCAACATAAAACGAATGGCACTTCTCTTCCAAGACATGGTCGGGATGATGTTACAGCTGAAACCTTCAGCTGAAGACTCTCCGATCATTATTGAAGACAACAGAGGGGAGACGTCGAATCCACCTCCGGCTCTATCATCAGCCAAGGAGGAAACTATTTCCAAGTCCGCCCTGGATGATTATATCGCTCAACAAATACAAGTTCACCAGGAAAATGAAGCGGCCGGCCAAGTCGTCAAAACTGGGCGACCGTATCCAGGCTGGTATGATCAGATAAAATACCCGCCAGGCTACACGATCCCCAAATTCCATGTATACAAGAGGACAGGCAATCCCCATCAACATGTCGCTCAGTTCAGGGCTCTTTGTGGCAATACCGGCGGTGATGATAAATTGTTGCTTCGCCAGTTCGTCGGTAGCTTATCGGAGACGGCGTTTGAATGGTACTCTGAGCTTCCGAACGACTCCATCAAAACCTTCGCTGAAATGGAGTTGTTGTTTACTCAGCGATTCGCGAGCGCCAGCGAACGTACCCCAATCACAGCATTGATCAATGCCAGAGTGAAGCCGGGCGAGACTTGGGTTCAATATGCAATCCGATGGAGGAGCTTGTGGTCAAAGTGCGAACAACGCATTGAAGAAGCGCTGGCGGTAGGCATGTTCGTGGGCACCCTAGATCCTCATGCAACTATCTCACAGTTCATGATGTTCTTTAAGCCAACCACATTCCAAGCCTTGATCGATAAATTAGCCCAGATGGATCGGATGGGTCACAGACCGTCTCCTCCAAAGCCGGACTCTCAAAATGAGAAGGGGAAAGGGAAAGCGATCGTCGTCGCCAATGCTCAACAACAGCCGAACAACTTGAAGCCGATTGTTCGTCAAAACAATATGCGTCCACACCTGTCCCTTGAGGAGAGGCTGGGACGTCCTTACTCGATTCCTCAGAATAAAACGAGAAGACTGTTTAAACTGGCATTGCGTAACAGACTCATTAATCTACCGGAGTCAAGACGTCCGTCGCAACCAAATGACGTCAATGATCCTAATTACTGTCCCTATCACCGAGTATTGGGTCATCCGATTGAAGATTGCTACGTCTTCAAAAACTGGATTGAAGATCAATATCAGCAAGGCAAGTTCGCGTTATCCGAAAGATGGAAGGTGAACCCGCCGCAACCTCATACTTCTAAAAAGGTGAATACGCCGAGGGCAACGTGCTCCCTTGTTGAAGAAGCTCCATAGGAGGTTGTGTTATCAGCCAAAACCAAAAGGATGCTGAATGATCTCAGGACATGCCCGGCAGTCGGGTAGAAGAACCCGCTAGAACCCCAGATCATTGAAGGGATGTTGAAGCCGCGCCCAACTCCAAGGACCGGTGGTGATGGCCCAAGCATTCATACCCAGCCGTTGAAATCTTAAAAGAAGAAGAAGAAGAAGAAGAAGAGATCCAAAAAGCCCGTGAAGCCTGGTGACAAGCGCGCGGACTTACAGAAACAAATTGACGCGCTGGAGGAATACAATCAAAAGGCATGGACTCCCGTCACACTCCAAGAGTTCCTCAACCACGTCTTTCAAGAGGAAGATGAGGGAGAGAGCTCGTCGGATGAATCCAAGGAATACGTGGCGAGTTGTCATGTGATCTCTCACTCGTTTACGGACGATGAGAGAACTCCTTGCACTAAGAAGCTGGGGGAAGATCCTGAACCGAAACTTCTGGGGCCATCAGATGAAACCATTGACGCATTCCTCAATGAAGCTCTGTTGAAAAGTAAGGCTGATCGTGAACGCGAGACGCTCCTATTTGAAAAGGCCAAGCTCCGGCGATTAGACGAAAAGGTCGAGACACTCCCGTCAAATCAAAGTACATCCATTGCGGACAAAATCAAATTCAAGACGAGGAAGAGGTTTGCTAAAGCCATGTCGATGGGGATGAAGCTGCCACCCTCTAAAGGAAATATTGCCGGCAAAGCGGAAATGCACCCTTCCTATTGCTTATATCATCGGAATGTTTCACACCCCACCGAAGAGTGCAAAGCTTTCAATAAATGGTGGCTGGGATATGTCGCTCACCGGCAACATTTTAAGCGGGAGAAGCGCAAAACTCGTCGGGAGCGGAAAAGTACGACCGAAGAACATAAAAGAAATACTGGCAACTGTCGCACAGTCAACGCCGGGGGATCGCAAATTCTCACATTCGGGAGCGACTCTGACGAGGAAATGGAGCTTAGCCCTCTCTTTAAAGAGTCCACCTCGGGAAAAGAGGAAGAGCCGAAGGCCTGCGAAAATATCCGGCTGCGTAATCGTACGCTACCCGAAAAGAATCTTGGACCATCAAATAAAAAGAGATAAGGGAAAAGAGAAGGTCTCTGAGGATATCGCCCTGGATGACCAAGTTGTGGAAGAGCTAATCGCCAAAGACCCGCTAAAGAGAAATAAGGTGGACTACAACGTTCTGGCACACTTGTGGAAGCTACCTTCGCAGCTCAGCATTCTTGACGCCCTTCTACTATCAAAAGAAGTAAGAGATTCGTTGATCAAAGCGCTACAGGACCCAGAGCAATTCCAAGCTTTTCTCGTCGAAAAAAGATGAAGGACGAGCTGGAAGAAGTGCACACAGCTGATGTCACTTTCGGTGATGAAGACCTCCTCCTTGGGACGTGCGAACACAATCGCCCCCTCTATGTCTCAGGATATTGCCACGATATAAAGATAGGCAAAATTTTGGTTGACAATGGGTCTTCCGTCAATCTCCTCAATGTACGGGTATTGAAGGAAATCTGCATGAGCGTCCAACACCTCGCTCGGGACAAGATTACCATCTCCGAGTTCGACTCTCAATCATCACGGACTCTCGGGTCTGTGATACTGACGTTGTGCTTTGGGCTTCTCGTCACAGACATTAAATTCCACGTCATAGATGCGAAGACATGATATAATGCTTTGCTCGGCCGACCCTGGTTACACGAGTACAACATCATCCCTTCTACACAGCATCAGTGTATGAAATATTTTAAGGATGGTCTCGAGTACACCGTAACAGGAGAGCTGAACCCATTCTCCATGAACGAAGTCCGCAAATATGAAGATGCAAAATACTTCTTACCGGATTTCGAGGAAACAGAAAAATGTCACAAACCGGAGAACAAGGCTAACGCCACCATCCCGGTCTTCAGGAGAGATACTGAGGAGGACGAAGAGATAGTTTATTCCTGGCCACCCCAACACAATAAGCCAGGACCGTCCGCTCCCATGTTGATCTTTGACTCGGACGATGAGATCCATGCTATATTCTCTGCTCGGCCTTCAATACGAACATTCGCTGATGAAAAGCAAAGTCTGCAAGTCGCCATGGTTCCACCCAAACATCATAAAGAACTGGATGCGCTTGATAACTATAGTGTGGAAGAGCTACAGACGTTCTATGTCCCTCCCAGGCAAGAAGGCGAAAAGGCGATTCTATTCTACCGTTCCGGGGAAACCAAGGTGGAAAAAGAAATCTGGCACGGTGCGAATTCTACGCTTGACAGGCTTCAGCCCATTCGTCTGCCTAGATATTATACAGAAGGCTTGAAAAGGCTATTAAAACGCCAAGGAATACCCTTCAAACAGACCGCTCGAAAAGCTAAATTCTTTGACAGGGTCTGGAACGTTCCCGGAACTCAGCACAAATTGCCCAATGGGAGAATAGAAGCAATCGGGCTTGGATATGTTCGGTCCAAGAAACGAGAGTTACTCCGCGACTGCTATGTCGTGCATAACTTTGATGAAGAAGGGGATGCTCAATGGAAAGATGCTAACCCTAAACCAGAAAAAGTCCCCGACGTAAAAATTCCCAGTCCGTCGTTCGAAGAACAAATGGACAAGCTTATAAGGGAAGCTGGTCAAAAAGTCCGAGACGACCACAACAGCGAAATGGCCCTCTATGAGAAAGCCAGGACACAACGCCTCCTCCAACAGGCTGTGAAAGATGAAAATGTCGCTCCCTGTCAACCTGTTGTAAAAAAGGCCCGACACAGAGGCAGAAACAAGTCAAAAAGCGGAAAAGGCATTCAGCAACGACAAAGCGGGAACAAGTCACGCAGTCGGGAATCGAGCGTTCCGGATTTGTCCCTTATGAAGAAGATGGGTCGAGCATACTCTTTTCCTCAAGACAAGACAAAGAAGATACTTGACCTAGCTATAAAGCACCAAATGCTTACACTTCCGGAGTCCAGGCACCCCGGACAAGCATGCGAGGTCTCTCACCCAAACTATTGCTCTTATCACAGAGTAATAGGACACCCTCTAGAAGATTGCTTCACCTTCAAGAATTGGGTCGAAGATCAGTATCAGCTCGGCAAGTTCGCTCTATCTGACAGTTGGAGGGTAACACCGCCACACAAACATGAGCCCAAAGCCACGAGAGCAGAACCAGATCCACATCGATCTTGGAAGCGAGTGCGTACCTGTCATATGATAACAATATCAAAAGAAGGGCCCGAGAATATGGATGACCTTCCCTGGTGCTTCGAAAACAGCGATGACGGGGTGATCTCAGAATTCCCACCAGCGCCGAAAGAACTGGAAGATGGAATACACACCACTGCAGATAACCTCAAGAAAATTGAGTTGGGGACGACGAACGATCCGCGACCAATGTTCGTTAGTGAGCTGCTATCTGAAAAAAGGGTGGCTTCATTAAAAGACGTGCTTATGCAGTACAGAGATTGCTTCGCGTGGAACTATTCCAAAATGCCAGGACTAGATCCAGAAATGGCTGTCCATAAATTAGCGATATCCCCGGACGTTAAACCAATCAAACAAGCACCGAGAAGAATGCGGCTCGAGCTTGAGATGAGCATTAACGCCGAAGTCAAGAAGCTGATCGACTCTGGGTTTATCCAGGAAGTTCAGTATCCCGATTGGATCGCCAACATCGTCCCGGTGATGAAGAAAAATGGGACGGTACGCATATGTGTAGACTTTCGGGATCTCAATAAAGCCTGCCCGAAGGACGATTTCCCAGCGCCAGTCACCGAGCTAATGATAGATAATACGTCCACTCACGAGGTTTTCTCCTTCATGGACGGCTCATCAGGATATAATCAGATAAATATGCATCCAAAAGACCAGAAGCACACTGCTTTCCGGACCCCTTTGGGTATATTCTGTTACAAGGTGATGCCCTTCGGCCTAAAGAACGCCGGTGCCACCTATTAAAGGGCCATGACAAAGATCTTCGATGACCTTATACACGAAATCGTCGAATGCTATATCGACGACCTCGTGGTTAAGAGCAAATCATACGAGGAGCATTTAGAGCATCTGAAGACCGTATTTCAACGCCTTCGACAATACAACTTGAAGATGAACCCCCTCAAGTGCATATTCGAAGTTTCCTCAGGCAAATTCCTAGGATTCATCGTCCGACACCGAGGCATTGAGATAGATCCGTCCAAGATCAAGGCGATCATGGAAATTCCCCCGCCAAGGACCCTTAAGCAATTGCGGTCTCTCCAAGGAAAGCTCGCGTATATTCGGCGATTTATAGCCAACCTTTCAGGAAAGTGCCGCCCTTACAGTCACCTGATGAAGAAGGGAACCCCTTTCGTTCGGGATCACAAATGCCAGAGCGCGCTGGACGAAATCAAGCAATACCTGCAGAATCCGCCAGTGTTGGCTGCTCCGGTCAAGGGAAAGCCTCTCATTCTTTATACAACCGCCCTCGAAGGTTCCTTAGGCGCATTATGGGCATAAGAGAACGAACAAGGGAAAGAACAAGCCCTCTACTATTTGAGCCGAGTTCTACTGGGGGCAGAAAGCAACTACTCCCCCATCGAAAAACACTGCCTGGCGTTAATCTTCGCAATAACGAAACTCCGGCATTATGCGTTGGCACATGAAGTCCGTCTCATTTCGAAGGTGGACCCTCTCAAATTTCTGATGTCGAAGGCCATATTGACAGGGAGACTCGCTAAATGGACCTTGCTCTTGATGGAGTTTTCGATAACTTATCAGCCTCTTAAGGCAGTGAAAGGTCAGGCCATCGCTGATTTCCTCGCTGAACATCCGATACCGGCCGATTCTCCCTTGAATTGCGAGCTGCCAGACGAACATGCGTTTGATGCGATCGACGGTAGTGATACTCGATGGGAACTTTATTTTGATGGAGAGTCTTCCATGAAGAAGCGCAAACAAAGCACCCCTATAATCAAATCGGGGGTAGGCCTCATCTTCATAACTCCACAAGGAGGGATAATGCGCTTTGCTTTCTTCTTAACAGAGCCGAGGACAAACAATGAAGCCGAATACGAAGCTTTAATAGCAGGCCTCAAGATCGCCATCGACATGGGAATTGAAAACCTCCTCATATATGGAGATTCTCAACTGGTCGTTAGTCAAGTAAACGGCGACTACCAGACGTGCAAGCCAGAACTGGTGAAGTACGGCGAAAAGGTGCAACAACTGTTGACCCAAATTCCTTCTTACACTTTGGAAAACATACCGCGTGCAGAGAATAGCAAGGCGGACGCGTTAGCCAAGATCGCTAAGGAACTGGCTGATGAGAACCTCGATGACGTCAGAATCGTGGTACAAAGCCGTCGGGTGCTCGCCCCAGCGGAAATATCTCTGGAATCACCCAAAGAGAAGGAAGCGACTGAGCAAACGGCTATGCAAATAAAAGACCAGGAAAAGGCTGAGGATTGGAGAGAAGTATTTATAGACTACTTCAAATCCCGTCGAACGCCTGAAGATGCGTCCTCAAGACATCAACTTATGAAACGAGCTCTGTCTTTCGCCTTCGTCAATGTACTCTGTAGAAGAGGTCGTTTGATTCTCTGTGGTTGATATGTCTGGGACCTGAGGAGGCGAAAAGAGTCGTTCAGGAAGTTCACGACGGACTCTACGGTTCTCACCAAGCAGGCCCGAAGATGAAGTTGAAGATTAAACGGATGGGCTATTATTGGCCAACGATGATTCAGGACTGCCTCGAGTATGCGAAGCAATGCCACTCATGCCAAATTCATGGGGACTTCATCCATCAGCACCCAAATCCTCTACATCCAACAGTGGCTAGCTGGCCGTTCGAAATGTGGGGGACTGGCGTAATCGGCCCCATCGAACCAGCATCGTCCAGGGGACATCGATTCATCTTGGCGACGACTGACTACTTCTCCAAATGGGCAGAAGCAGTACCGCTGAGGGAAGTGAAGATGGAGAATATCCTCCATTTCTTCAAGACACGCATCATATATCGGTTTGGAACTCCGCGACGGATCATCTCCGATAACAGGCCAGCCTACAGAAGCCACAAGATCAGCCGCTTCGCGCAACAACACGACATAGACTGGAGATATTCCTCGGTTTATAATCCCCTAGCTAATGGTCTAGCTGAGGCTTTCAACAAGACCTTGACGAAGATCGTAAAGAAGACGGTGTCCCGAAATAAGAAGGACTGGCACGAGAGACTGCAAGAAGCTCTCTGGGCGTATCGAACTACGTTCAAGACGGCCACGAACACAACCCCGTACGCGTTAGTCTTCGGTACAGAAGCAGCAGTACTGCCCCTCGAAATAGAATTACCTTCTCTATGAGTGGCAGTCCACTACGAGCTGACGGACAAAGAAAATGCTCACCTTCGGCTTGAGGAGCTTGATGCCCTTGATGAAACCCGGCTCATAGCGCAATAAAATCTGGAGGCTTATAAAGCAAAGATGACGCGCTCATATGAAAGATTGACCAGGCCGAGGACATTCCGCCGAGGCAAACTCGTGCTAGTGGTCAAAAGACCTATGATCCCCAATCGCGCCAAGCGGGGAAAATTCAAGCCGAACTATGAAAGCCCGTACATCATAGACAAGGTCTACCAGGGTGGAGCTTATCTACTCATGGATATGCATGGTGAAAGCCCTTTCAGGCCAATAAACGGTCGCTTCCTAAAGAAATACTACGCTTAATGAGTCACAGCCTAGGTCAATGATAGATGACGACGACTATGTCCGCTCGCTATCTTCCTAAGCCCAAACTCTATAAGTAGTAACCGACCTTCTTCAGCAACGGACCGAAACGTCCTTAAACTAACGATGGACCACTATGTCTTAAAACTGGATGATGACCGAAACGTCTTTAAACTACTACCGCAGCATCCTTAGGCTGACGTGATAAAAAAAATATAAATAGATAAATAGATAAAAGCGGTATGTCCATAAGCAAAATGGGCACGGATGAAAATCCGAAAGGGCTCCGTGAGTAAAAACAGCAGGGCTACCGGCGAGTGTTTATGAAAACTTGAAAGGGCGCAACCTCGTTAGAAAAAAGAATTAAAAGGATTAAAAAAAAAGAAGACGGTATGTCCATAAGCAAAATGGGCACGGATGAAAACCCGAAAGGGCTCCGTGAATAAAAACAGCAGGGCTACCGGCGAGTGTTTGTTAAAACCCGAAAGGGCGCAACCTCGTTAAAGGACACTTACAGAGTCCCCTCGACCTTGTGAGGAGAAACCACCTGCATGAGATCCTTACGACTCACAAGGGAGCAACACACTTAGGGATCCTCATGATTCCTAAGGAGAATTACACTTGCGAGATCCTCACTACTCGTAAGGAGAACTCTCTTATGGGACCCTCACGGCTCATAAGATTTGAAAGTCTTAAGTTACAGAAACCTTAACCTGTTCTTAAGCAACCCCCACAACTTTCGATATTGCCCTACAAGCGGCTCACTGCTGACCCTTGTATACAATCCACGGGCGCGAATAAACATTTCCCTAACCAAGTCCCACCTATGACTAGGGATATATCCATATGGTGAACAACCCTTGTAAGTCCTCTCGACTTATAAGAAGAAAACCCTTTTGTAAGATCCTTACGACTTACAGGAGAACATACACTTAGAAATCCCCATGATTCCTAAGGAGAAAACACACCTACGAGATCCTCACGACTCGTAGGGAGAAATACCTGTGTGAGACCCTTACGGCTCATGAAGTCGAAAGCCTTAGTCGACGGGATTCTAACCCTGTTCACTAAGCCACCTTTGTTCGACATCGACAGAGGAAAATGATGATTCGCTCCTGGCAATAGCCCAGTTTTAGCGATGCTGATGCCTAAATCGGTATCAAATCCCAAGCCCTTTCATGGAAAATGATGATTCGCTCCTGGCAATATTCCAGTTATAGCGATGCTGATGCTAAGATTGGCGTCAGATTCCAAGTTCCACACTCGCGATGAAAAAAATCAGCGAGCCATACGTGCATATGAAATAGCCGAAATGATAGGGCAACTTGCAATAAAAAGCAGCAAGTAAAAATGTATGTTGTTTCCTGATTTAAAATCAGGAAAAGTTACGAAGGAGGCATCACGTGCTAGCACGTGACCAGCAGTCACGTGTTGGCACGTGACACCTAAAAGTATCGGCAAGGCAGATTCAGCTTCCCGACTACATCAAAGAAAAGGGGTTCAGAAAGGGTCACGTGCTCCCACGTGACCAGGGTCACGTGTTGGCACGTGACATTTAAAAGCGGCTTCAAAGGCACATCGGTTCCCGGATCAAATCAAGGAAAAGGCTTCAGAAGAGGTCACGTGCTCCCACGTGACCAGGGTCACGTGTTGGCACGTGACACTCAAAAGCAGCAGACTCAATTCCCTGATCAAATCAAGAAAAAGGCTCCAGGCGAGGGTCATGTGCTCACACGTGACCAGGGGTCACGTGGTGGCACGTGACAGCTAAGCGGCAGCCAGAAGGCAGAGCGCAAAAAGGAAGAAGAGGTCTCGTTCCAAGGGGGTCACGTGCCCACACGTGACCAAAGGTCACGTGGCCACACGTGACCGGCTTTCAAACCCTATCTGTTAATAGAATTAAATTCTGAGAAAAGGCCTCTCAAATCTTTCCAAAGGAACCGATTGAATTAAAGATTTAAAGATTCTTAAATATCACCTATCTATGGAAAAAACCTGAACTTGGAAAGTTTCCCCTTAAAATCTAACCGAAATAATAAAGGAGAATCTCTGGATTTAAAATCCAATGGTGATTAAAATTCATATAATAATCCAAAGGTCCAAAACGAATGGTGAATACAAATTAAATCTCTCAATGAAAGATTCACCAAAACTAATTGATTCGGCTGCTTCTCCTATAAATAGGAGCCAAGAGACACACAGAGAGACATACATGCAGAAAGGAATCGATACATAAAAAAAGAGGAGAGCCTTGATACTTTGGAGGAATTTGGATCTTCTGCAAAAGAAAACCCTAGGTAAGAAAGGGAAGGCTTTTTGAAAGGAAAAGAGAATTCAATTCTCAACAGAGTTTAACTCTGATATAAAACAGAAGAACATAGTTCTCTCTTTGGTGGAGGATCTGTAAAGTGCACATCTCCCCTTGAGTTGAGAATTTAATTCTCAATGGGTTGAGATCCTGCCATGCAGATCCAAAGCATAGAGAGGGAATGGAAGCTTGAGAATTTAATTCTCACAGAACTATAGGAATTTAATTCCTTTAAAATAAAATTAGGGTTTGACCCTATATTATGGGAATTTAATTCCTTCAGAATGAACAGAATCAGGGTTTAACCCTAGTTAAGAACTTAGTTCTGTTAAAATAACAGGAATTTAATTCCCTCAAGAAAGAAGAAATGAGGGTTTAACCCTATTTAAGAATATAATTCTTCAAAAGAAAGTAGGAATTTAATTCCTCTAAAGTTATTGCTAGGGTTTAACCCTATGAAGAATTCAATTCTTAAAAAGATAAACACATCTTCAAATAGGCAAAGGAATAGGGTCACGTGCTACCACGTGACCCCTGAAAAGAAACAGAAAAGAACTTTAGGGCGCCCTCACGTGTCGACACGTGACCCCTAATGAACATTCTAACAGATCAAAGCGCATGCCCCCATCACGTGCCCACTTGTGATGGCTTTCAGAATTAAAAGTGTTAAACACTTATCTGTAGAACAAAATAAAGAGAAACAGGGCGCTATCACGTGCTACCACGTGACCCCTTGGCTGAAGCTTTAACGGACAAACACCAGAATTCCCATCACATGACAGAACGTGATGCTCCAAAGTATTCAATACTTTTGGCAGAATAAAATGAATTGAGGGCGCTCTCACGTGCTACCACGTAACCCCTCTTGCCTTAGTGTTTAACACTAAAATTGAAACCTCTATATCCAGTATTCAACACTGATTTTCTTAGTGTTTAAACACTAATTTGGAAAACATCTATTTACAGTGTTTAACACTGACTTTCTTAGTGTTGAACACCAACCTGGAAAACCCTGTTTCCAGTATTTAACATTGATCTGCCTTAGTGTTAAACACTAATTTGAAATCTCCATTGCCAGTATTTAACACTGATTTGTTTTAGTGTATAAACACTAATTTGAAAGCCCTGTTGCTGGTGTTTAACACTAACTATCTTTTAGTGTTAAACACTAACTTGTCAATCTCATTCTCAGTGTTCAACACTGATTGATCTTTAGTATTTAACACTAACTTTAGCCCCATTGGCTAAGTGTCTAGAGGCAAAGCCTCTCCTCTAATGGACCAACAGAGGGCCAATATCCTAAATATAATTGGACTTAGCCCAAGCTGGCCATAAGTCCTCAATTCAAATTCAACTGAGCCAGTGGGCTCATAATATAATTAATTGGTCTTGGTTCCAAATTGGGCCAAAGATTATTTAATCTACCTCGGTTTAAGGGTACATCTCTTCACTCCTTTGATACTTGGCGTTGTAATTCCTCAACGTCTTCAAAGAGGTGACGGGTCCTGATGACCACATATTAATACGGACTGTGGGGTCCTTAAACTCATAGACTATGAGGTCCTTAACCTTGACCGGGATGTCTTAAAACTAACGACGGACTGTGGAGTCCTTAAACTCATGGACTATGAGGTCCTTAACCTTGACCGTGATGTCTTAAAACTAACATCGGACTGTAGAGTCCTTAAATCCACGGACTACGACGTCCTTAACCTTGACCGCAACGTCTTAAAACTAACACTGGACCGCAATGTCCTTAAACTACGTATTGACCGCAATGTCACTAAACTAAACAACAGGGCTCCCTTAATTGCTCTATTGTTGGATCTAAACGATCCCGTTAAGCTGATCTTAGTCTGAAAACTAGACTAACGTATCCTTAACTAACGTTTAAGTCGATCTTAGTCTCGAATGAGGCTAACGTATCCTTAAACCCAAAACCCCCAAACCCAAATCTATGATAATACGGTTTTGGACTAGTCCACGTCCTACGGACGACGGCATTACTCAGTCTCCGTATACAATCCACGGGAAACTAAACACAAAACAAACACACACGACACGAAGTGAAATTCTGGAGAAGGAGAAAGTTGTTACCGCGATGCGGTAGCGTAATTAACTGCAGGGGCTTGCGCCTGCAGGGAAGAGCGTCCCCACAATCAAAAACCCCTCAAGCGAGGGGGAATCTGACGAAGTCTGCTACATCGGACGCATCCGTTTAAACCTTCGATACACGGTGCCATAAATCAACTTGGCATCTTTGGAGAGGTGGACGGATAGCACCAATTAGCATCTTCCCCCGAATCTCACGCAAGACGTCCCAGTCGTGCCGTCTTTCGGAGGGGAACATATGCTTGCAAAATAGCCGAAATGATTGGGCAACTCGCAATAAAAAGGTGCGAGTGAAAATAAAATAAATAGCCGAAATGATTGGGCACCGTGAAAAATAGCCGAAATGATTGGGAAATCGCGACCTTCGCGATATAAAAGCTGAAATGATAGAGCATCGCGGAAATAAAAATATGAAAGTGAATGAAACTTTTGCCCTACAGGTGAGATCACATCGATCCCTGTATACAATCCAGGGGCGCAAACAAAGAAGGAAACATATCTTTCCCCCCCCCCCATGCTCCATCGAAAAACGGAGCCAAGTCTTGACGGCAACTCATATAAAGCCCGAAAGACAATCGGAGATCATCTCACCCCAGCGTGGAGTGATCACCACTTCGGCGTTCGTCTCTACACAACAGACGAAATGTCACTACAGCGTCCCTCCTCCAACAGGATTCGGACACACCACAGCAAGCGAAGCGAATGCCAAATTCCTAGCTTAAGGATCTTGACGGTAACTCATATAAAACCTGAAAGACCACCAGAGATCATCTCAACTCCGAGGAAATCAGTGTCTTGGCAAATACCTCGATTCAGGGAAACTAGCGTCCTTGATGAGAACTTCTTGATTCGTGTCGGCCCGCAGAGAAACCAGTGTCTTTGCAGGAGCACTTCGATTTGTTTCAACCTCGAGGAAACCAGTGTCCTCGGCAAAATACTTCGACTCAGGGAAACCAGTGTCCTTGACGAGAGCTTCTTGATTCGCGTCGACCCGCAGAGAAACCAGTGTCTTTGCAAGAGCACTTCGATTCGTTTCAACCTCAAGGAAACTAGTATCCTCGGCAAAATACTTCGACTCAGGGAAACTAGCGTCCTTGATGAGAGCTTCTTGATTCGCGTCGACCCGCAGAGAAACTAGCGTCTTTACAGGAACACTTCGATTCGTTTCAACCTCGAGGAAACCAATGTCCTCGGCAAAATACTTCGACTCAGGGAAACCAGTGTCCTTGACGAGAACATCTTGATTCACGTCGACCTGCAGAGAAACCAGTGTCTTTGCAGGAATACCTCGACTCGTTTCAACCCCAGGGAAATCAGCGTCCTTGGCAAATACCTCGATTCAGGGAAATCAGCGTCCTTGATGAGAGCTTCTTAATTCGCGTTGACCTGCAGAGAAACCAGTGTCTTTGCAGGAACACTCTTATTCGTTTCAACCTCGAGGAAACCAGTGTCCTCGGCAAAATACTTCGACTCAGGGAAACCAGTGTCCTTGACGAGAACATCTTGATTCGCGTCGACCCGCAGAGAAACCAGTGTCTTTGCAGGAATACCTCAACTCGTTTCAACCCCAGGGAAATCAGCGTTCTTGGCAAATACTTTGACTCAGGGAAACCAGTGTCCTTGACGAGAACATCTTGATTCACGTCAACCCGCACCCGCAGAGAAACCAGTGTCTTTGCAGGAATACCTCGACTCGTTTCAACCCCAGGGAAATCAGCGTCCTTGGCAAATACCTCGATTCAGGGAAATCAGCGTCCTTGATGAGAACTTCTTGATTCACATCGGCCCGTAAAGAAACCAGTGTATTTGCAGGAATACTCCGATTCGTTTCAGCATCGAGGAAACCAGTGTCCTCGGCAAAATACTTCGACTCAGGGAAACTAGCGTCCTTGATGAGAGCTTCTTGATTCGCGTCGGCCCGCAGAGAAACCAGTGTCTTTGCAGGAATACCCCGATTCGTTTCAACCCCAGGGAAATCGGTGTCCTTGGCAAATACCCCGACTCAGGGAAATTAGTGTCCTTGAAAAGAGCTGCTCGATTCATCTCGACCCGTGAGAAAATTATTGTCTTCGCGAGGACTTCCCGATTTGTCTCGACTTGCAAAATAAAGCCTTAGGATCAGGGATTAAAAAACTTGTTTACTAAGCACTGGGACCCTGCAAGTCGGTCTAAAACAGTCTCTTGCATACTATCCACGGGTCTCACTCTCCAAAGTCGAATCTTGACAAGGAGGGAAACAACCGCTTACGAGTCCTCTCGATTCGTAAGAGGGAAAATTCTCTTATAAGATCCTTACGACTTATAAGAGAAAACGCACTTAGGAATCCTCACGATTCCTAAGGAGAAAATACACCTACGAGATCCTCTCGATCCATAGGGAGAAAAGTCTTTGTGAGACCCTCACGGCTCATAAAGTTGAAAAGTCTTAGGCAGCAGATCTGAACCTGCGGCTTAAGCCATCGCTACCTCTTGAAGAAGCCAAGACAGGAGGCTCGCTCTATCATCTATCGACCATGTTTTCTAAGGTAGCACGCTGATAATAAAAGAAGGGAGAAAGCGACAGAAAGAACGTCCGATTTGCATCTGATTAAGTGTTTGAGACATACCCATTCATGCATGTGCAAAAGATTTAGTACGCGAAACAAGACAAGCTGAAATGAGAAATTTTCCATTCATATTGCAAAAGGTCATTACAATTATAAAGAAATAAACAAAGACATTATCCAGATGATTACAACGGTAAAACCTCAAATCCCGGACATGGATTGAGGAACTCGAAAGTGACCTTGTCCAAGACTTTCCAAGCCTGGTGAACCATCCTAGTGTGCTTCCTTTCTCGAGCATGGGCGTCGGGATCTCCACTGATGTCCTCCACCCTCCGATAGGCAGCAAGAATGGCGGACTGTTGAAAGGCCTGGTGCAAGAGATCGACAAGATTGTCTCGCCGTCTCTTCGAGATTAAGTTCATCAGATACACCGCGTGCACCTTATCCTCGGCAACATCCAATGCTCCAGAGGCACGCCGATATAGAACAAGGGAAGCACTTCCCAGATTGCTCCCACGATAAGCTTCAAGAGAGAGAAACGCCGGGGAAGCAGTTGACCATTGTATGCGTCGAAGCGACTCATGATTTCAGCACACTCGGCGTTGGTGAACTCTCGATTCTGAGAACGGCCGAGTCGGCGGATGTCCCCGTAAGAGATAACCTCATCGAGATCGTACATGTGGGCGTCCATTGTTTCTGTAAAAGAGAATCAACAAAATTATCGGAAAGGTTGATTAAGCAAAACGATATAATTCATCGAAGAATAAAATGCCATCTTTAAACTCCAAGATCCATGAAAAACTCCTGAGAGTTCTTCTGTATGATTTGGAATGAGCAAAGCTCCATTGATGAATTAAGAAAATACAAGGAAATCTTTTAAAGAGCACAGCTTTATAATGGAACCCTAATAGGGTTCTCTTTAGTTCTCTTTAGATCCCTTTAGAAGAGATCCCTTTAGACCTATAGAGCAAAGCTCTGCTAAGTGAAACCCTAAATGGGTTTTCTTTAGATCAGGGATCTATTGAGAGCAAGACTCTTAAAATTGATTTAATTTAATCTAATTTAATTTTTACCTAAAAAATTCTTCAAAGTTTCAACTCTTAAAAATGCTTGAACAAAAGAGCAAGGCTCTGAATAAAAATTCTTATGAAGAGATGAAAATTATCTAAGAGGCCAAAGGTCCTATTTATAGGCATTAAGAGAGCTGTTTCAACTTCCAAAAGTTGGCGCAATGGTTGGAATTCTGCCACCGCTGCGCTCACGTTTGGGGCCACGTAAGCGCAACGGTGGGGGGTCATTTGTTTCCCCAATCAGAGCAAAGCTCTGTTTGAATTTCAAAATATCAAAAATTGAAGCAACGCTTCAGATTCCTTGCGCTACGCGCAAGGCACCGCGTGTCAAAAGCTGACACGCCGGCCCAGCGCCCAAGACAGCGCACCCAATCAGAGCAAGGCTCTATTTAAAATGAAAATAAAGGAAGCAACGCTTCAGCTGAGTTGCGCTCTGCGCTGCGCGACACATGGCAGCGGAGTTAGGCTAGGGCAGTGGCGCTGCGTTCTGCGCTGCGCGACACGTGGCGGCGCAGTTGCGCTGCGCGACACGTGGCAGCGCAGTTGCGCTGCGCTCTGCGCTGCGCGACACGTGGCAGCGCGGGTGAGCTTGCGCCAACTGTGCCAGCACTAAAACAGAATTAAAATTCTAGAAAGATCTTTCTGATCTTGTTAAAACAAGAAGATTAACTTCTGTAAAACAGAAGCCCTTGGATCAAAGATCCAACGGTGGGGAAAAATCCCTAAATCACTCAGAGAAAGATCTCTTTAACCGATTTAACAAATCAAATGGCACTATAAAAAGCCCCCTAGACTCCAAGTCTAAAAGATCGGCATACAGAGAATTCACAGAGCTCTTCTAAGAACTTTGAGAAGAATTCAGAAAGAAAGAAAGAAAAAGGTAAAAACCTTTAGAAAAAGAAGAATTTTCTTCTGAAAAGATCAATGATCTAAGAACAAGATCAAAGATCTTCAATAAAAAATGATAATATTAATAAAAAGAAGTAATTTACTTCTTCTTTAAATCTTTCTGATCTAAATAAAGGTATTGCCTTTTGATGAACCATTGGTTCTGGAATCTTAGAAGATTCTCTTCTTTGATCCAAAATCGGATCAAGATATTGAAAAGTGCCCTGCACTTGAAAAAATTGCACTGTTGCGCTCTCGGGTTGGCGCAAGCCACTAGAGAGCGCCACGTGTCAGCCCCAGAACAGACTGCACTATGCGCTTCTAAAACAGAGCACTGCTCTCTTAAATTGGCGCAAGTCACCAGAGCGCGCCACGTGTCAGCAGCGCAACAGCGCAGCGCACTGTCGCAGCGCGCTGCTCTAGCAGACTTGCGCTCACCAGAGCATGACAAGTGTCACCTCCACATGGACTTGCGCCTTGCGCTCCTCAAATGGCGCAAAGCGCCTGACAAGCCACGTGGCTCTCTGTCAGACTAATTAATGTAGCGCATTATTAAAGGGCAGGGCCCAATTAAGAGGCCCAATGGACCAAAACAAATGCTCTGCATTATAAAAAAAAAGGGAACAGAGCCCAATTTAAAAGGCCTAACAGGCCAGAATAAAATGCAATGCAGAGCCCAAACAAAGGTCTGTCAGACCAAAACAGATGTTGTGCATCACTTAAAAAGGGCAGAGCCCAAATAAAGGTCTAATAGACCAAACAAAATGCCATGCATTATTAAACAGGGGCAGAGCCCAATCAAAGGCCTAACAGGCCAGACAAATAAAAAATTGTTGAATATTCTCAACTGGACTTAGCCCAATACTGGCCGTAAGTCCTCAAATTAAATTGAGCTGAGCACAACTGCTCTCTTAAACCAATTTACATCCGGTTCAAGGGTACATCTCTGAACTCCTCTGATATTTGTCATTGTAATCCTTCAACGTCGTCAGAGAGGTGATGGGTCCCGACAACCACACATTAATACGGACTGTGGGGTCCTTAAACTCATGGACTTATGCATCCTTAAACCAACATTCGTCCCCAAAATGGGAATGTTGGACCACCATGTCCCTAAACTGGTAATACGGACTGTGGGGTCCTTAAACTCATGGACTTATACGTCCTTAAACCAATAGTCGTCCCCAAAATGGGAATGATGGACCACAATGTCCCTAAACTGGTAATACGGACTGCGGGGTCCTTAAACTCGTGGACCGAAACGTCCTTAAACTAATATTCATCCCAAAATGGGAACGTTGGACCGAAATATCCTTAAACTAATGTTCGTCCCCAAATGAGAATGATGGACCACTATGTCCCTAAACTGGAAATCGACCGCAATGTCATTAAACTAAACAATAGAGCCAATTGCTCTCTTGTCGGATCCAAACGATCCCGTTAAATCGATCTTAGTCTGGAGATTAGGCTAACGTATCCTTAATGAAAGTTTAAGTTGATCTTAGCCATAAATAGGGCTAACGTATCCTTAAACCAAAACCTCAAACCCAAATCTAAGAAAATACGGATTTGGACAAATCCACATCCTATGGGCGACGACATAAATTAGTCTCCGTATACAATCCACAGGCAACCATAAACAAAACAAACACCAACGACACGAAGTGAAATTCTGGAGAAGGAGAAAGTTGCTACCACGGTGCGGTAGCGTAATTAACAGCAGGGGCTTGTGCCTGCAGGGAAAAGCGTCCCCACAATCAAAACCCCTCCAGCGAGAGGGAATCTGACGAAGTCTGCTATATCGGCCGCATCCGTCTAAACTTCCGATATACGGTGCCATAAATCAACTTGGCATCTTCGGAGATGTGGACGGATAAAACCAAATAGCATCTGCCCCGAATCTCAGGCAAGACGAACCTACGCGGTCGCGCCTCTGTGTTCGGAGGGGAACAAAGCCCAACGGTCCACAAAAGATAACTCCATATTTTCCCACTACACTTGAAAAACTGAAAGTACCAGTGGCTACCCCCGGCGACCCCCCACCTCACGAGACCCCAACTCGGCCTGACTCGGCCGAGTCATCAACAGAGCCAAGGTGCCTTTTGATCTCCCCCACTCCCCTGCATACTTCAATTTCTGATATTAATTCCAGAGAGCCCATTAACTCTCATTTACTTCATTTTTAATACAATTTTCCTACATTTTTACATTTTTTTTGAATTAAAACATTACATCTATCCTAATCCTATAAATACACCCCTACCCTCTACCCTCTCATCCCCAAACTCTGAGCCAACTCTCTAGAATTCTCTAGAAATCTTGTGTACTTTGAAAACGAGCACGAAGCTAAGCTACGGCGAAATTCCCGGCGAACTTCCGGCAATCGTTCTAGGAACTCTCGGCGACGAATCGACGCACCGGCGATTCCTCTTCTTCCATCTCACTCTCGTTATTGTACAAAACCCGTAAGTCCCCAAATTCTACCTCTCTTTTCTTTTCTAAAATACGGATTTACAAATCCGACGGAATCGGAACAAATCCGATTTCCGATTCGGTTTCTTTATAAAACTTCACTTCTCGTTAGTACAATTATGCTTAAATTCTCTCATGTTGACTATTAAACACAAATCAACTAAATTGATCAAGTTTCATTTCATAAAATGATGGCTATTTCACTTTATCGTATTTTTCATTTAAATACCACATTATTTCAATTATACATTTAACATCATTAAACTTATTATACCTTTAAATAGATTACGAGGTAACGACCTACCTCCTCGCACACTCATATGCAATATAGCACGATACCCTCGGGAACATAGAATACGAGAAATCGATATCTTTACAAATAAATAACCTTTGAGCTAATAATAAAAATATCTAAACTCGGCCAATTAAGGACTGTCGCACTCATTAGGACAGAGGAAGGTTGTGAACATTCATTCGTTTATCTAAACTTGACATTGTGGTGCCTAGGCTAAACAAGTGAGAAAGGTAACTTTAAAAGGGCTATCTCACTGTAATTCGTGAGCGGATCTCTCCTTTCTTCACTTGTACTTACCTGGCCACAATTGGCGGTGAAGAGGCGATTTGAGAGATATCTCACAACTTGTCGCTTTGGACCAGTTAGGAGCAGTCTAGTTGACTTAGGAGACCCTAGAACATAGAATACGGGAAATTGACACTTTTACAAATAAATACCATTTACTTAATAAAACCGTTTTCTAAACGATTTAGTATTTTTACAATCTTTGCAGAGCACCGTTACAACCCATTTTGGGAAACCCGTTCAGGATGGTGCGAATTATCGCACATCCTAGAGCTTAGTAGTGCGAGATTCAGACCTCCGCAAGGAGCATTCGGTCTCGAAAGATTTAAAATACGACATCTTGAGAAACTGAGATTTGTAGAATATAAAATATATATTAAAATTATTTTTGTATAAATATATGTATATTTATCATTAAAATTCCTATTTTGTTATGATATAAATATTCCACCTTTTTCTAAAAATCACGAGAATCAATTTTATACTAAAATACCATGAATTCCATACAAAACCAATATTACCAATAAATACCTTTATTTATGAAATTAGAATATTTTCACTAGAAATATCACAATATAAAATCTACATTCATTACACCTCTAAACACGATTAATAAATACTTGGGGTATATTTTGAAAAGTATATAAAAGTATTTTTACATAAAACCTCCTCAAGTTCTATAATTTACCATAAGAACCCTAGTAAATATAGGTTTAAGCGTGACCAATCTCTTGAGCCTCAGGGAGCTGGAGAAGTGGGTGCTTGCCTATCTAAGATAGACAACTTAATAATGGTGTTATCAAAAAGGTAATAGTCTTTGAAAAAGACACAAATCATGTCGCTCATGTGCAGCGGTTACCGATAACATCAAAATAATCAGGACTTCAATTTACTTTGAGTTTCATTATAATCTGACTTGAATATGATTCAAGTACAATCTACAATCTATAATCTACAATTTACAATCTACAAAATTCTGATTCAACATGAATCCCTATATTCAATCTATTCAATACATACAATCTACATTGACTGAACCAAACCATGGATATACATCCATTTACATGATTCTCCAGATATTCCATTTACATGATTATACAGTTACATCCGTTTACTGATATCATAGTTTTGGTCAGTCATTCAACTATACAATCTATCCAACACAATACAACAATACAATCAAAACACTACGAGGTTTAAGGGGTAGATTGGTATGGAAGGTGTTAAAAGTGGCACGAGACGGTAAGATTCAGACACCTAACCTATATTCCGTTTATGTTTTACCGTGGCACAACGGTTCCTTGAGTTTCTGATACCTTAGTTTCCGGGGCAAGTGAGACTCCTCTCGTATACACTGGCATCTTTCTGTACCAAGCTACAAACAACAGCGTTAACACAACATTATAATAATATAATACAACTTTAAAAGATAGCTTCTTATTCTGTCTATTCTATTTCCCCCTTATCTTTGGGACTTACCGAGCAACCTGTTCGCTGACGACACTCTCTTTCTTTCTTCTTTGAATGTCGTCAGGTGATCTGGACACTTCAGAAATCGAGCCCACTGCTGAAGACTTGGACCAGTTCAGTGAAGACCCCGAGATCTAGTCATGGTACACTTTCCATTTCAGTATTTTTTCATTTTTGTTATACCATTGTTTAGGCATCGCTTTATTCCATGTATTTACTTTTCCATGCATTGTACAAAAGAATGTTAATAAATAAAGCTGTTGTTCAGTTCATATCTTGTCTCTTGTGATTTTACTTTTATATTGCTTAGATACGCTTAGCGTATTTACTTCAGAGTAAATACGTAGCGGAGCACTCGCGTCCCCTTCGCCGTATACTGGGAAGCGGGGCATGACAGGTTTTGTTGGTGGCCCATGCAGGTCTGAGCTGTATGGAACACTACCATGCAGTTCTGTTCTGCGTGAACAACCTAAGCAATATAACACAAGAACCAGCAACTAAAACATTCTTTACAATCATGTTCCTTGAATCTTATCTTTCATATTCCTTGAATCATATACTTTGAATATGTCCTAACCCAAATTTTCTTCGAGATTATGGATTCCCCGAACAACACCAGCACCAATGTCAACAGCACACCTCTACCACTACCACTCACACCTGCCCTCCCCGCTCCGATCAACGAGCAGACGGTTCTACTTGAGGCAATCCAAATCGTCCTAAAGAGACAGCAGCAGCAGACTGCTCTTTTAATGAACCGTCCTGAGGCAGAAGCACCTGAGGTGAAGCAATTCAGGGCTTTGCACCCCCAAACATTTCTCGGGAAAGGAGAGCCCACTGGAAGCTGAGGAATGGGCTCAGAGTATCGAAGATGATCTGGCCGCAGCACAAGTGCCAGAAATAGCTTGGGTTCGTGTTGCAAAATTACAGCTCACGGACAATGCACGGATCTGGTGGAAGGCGGAAGAAAGCCGTCTTGACCAACCTATCGAATAGAAGACTTTCCGAGATATGTTCGACGCAAAGTACTTCCCTGAGACTGCCAGGTTTGACATGGAACAGCAGTTCATACATCTGCAACAAGGTTCAATGTGGATCAAGTCGGTAGATGAGTATGACGCTGAGTTTACCATGCTCAGAAGGTAAGACATGTCTCAGTATTCGATTTTAATATCACATACTACACAGCTAACACAAGACCATAACAGGTTTGCGGCCCATCTCATACCGACTGCTGAGATCAGGGCTAGAAGATTTCAGCAAGGGTTGGACCCGGAAATCCAAGCTGCTCTGGCTACAGGGGATTTTCCAACCCATGATTTGGATTTGAAGGCTGCCCGAAGATATGAGGCAGTAGTAAAGAGAAAGGGCAGATCTCAATCTGCCGGTTTGAAACGCCTTGCCACTCAAATGGTAGGAGGAACCTCTTCCACGCCAATGCTCGAACCCAGGAGAACCGAAGAACCCAATAACCAGCCAAGACCACATTTCGGTTTCCATTACAAGAGAGATGGACATTTGATAAAGGACTGTAGACGCGCAAAAGGCCTGTGCCTAGTTTGTGGCGCGTCCAATCACAGAATTGAGATCTGTCCATATGGATACAACTCAACTCACACACCTACCAACTACCCGCAGCGGCCAGCTATCCAGGTTCCTGCAACTCGTCCTGCACTCCCAGCACCACCTCCACATAGAACTCCTGCACAGCCTACTCGCCAATTCCAACAGGCAATGAGGGACATGCCTCGAGGGCAGAGAAATAGGCCTCAAGGACAGAATGTGCCTCCAGTTAGAAAGAATGTACCACGGCGACATACATTCACCTTAGCAACCATAGAACCTGAGACTGTGAACCATGGTAACCCAAGTAACTCCCTCATAATTTCGACCAAAATTTTTTTTACAATCTTTAGTTCTGTCACCAAACTGTTACACTTTCCTTTTACAAATTTCGATGACGAAATTTTTATAAGGAGGGTAGAATGTAACAACCCTAATTTTCCTATACAAATTTTTTTTTTTTTAAAAAATTCAAAATCCATAAAGGGGTATTTTAGCCTGAGCACAAGTTATAAGTAATTATTTTGCTTTTTAATTACAAGTTAAAAGAATGTAACAACTCCATTTTTAGTGTACAAAAACTTGCTTGAAAATTAATGTATACATAGGGTATTTACATTTTCTGTAACTATTTAAAGTAATTAAATAACTCCATAATTACAAGAAGGAGCTTGTAGCTCATTGGTAATACCTTGCATTGCTGAACCAAGCCACCAGAGTTCAAATCCAATGCCCCACATAATTTTTAATATTTATTTGTTTTAAATTCTTTAGAAGCCCAACAGTCCACACAAGATAACTCCATATTTTCCCACTACACTTGAAAAACTGAAAGTACCAGTGGCTACCCCCGGCGACCCCCCACCTCACGAGACCCCGACTAGGCCTGACTCGGCCGAGTTGGCCGGCGCCGCCGGCAGGACTTGGCCGGTTGGCCAAGTCATCAACAGAGCCAAGGTGTCTTTTGAGCTCCCCCACTCCCCTGCATACTTCAATTTCTGATATTAATTCCAGAGAGCCCATTAACTCTCATTTACTTCATTTTTAATACAATTTTCCTACATTTTTATATTTTTTTAAATTAAAACTCTACATCTAGCCTAACCCTATAAATACACCCCTACCCTCTACCCTCTCACCCCCAAACTCTGAGCCAACTCTCTAGAATTCTCAAGAAATCTTGTGTACTTTGAAAACGAGCACGAAGCGAGGCTACGGCGAAATTCCCGGCGAACTTCCGGTGATCGTTCTAGGAACTCTCGGCGACGAATCGACGCACCGGCGATTCCTCTTCTTTCATCTCACTCTCGTTATTGTCCAAAACCTGTAAGTCCCCAAATTCTACCTCTCTTTTCTTTTCTAAAATACGGATTTACAAACCCGACGGAATTGGAACAAATCCGATTTCCGATTCAGTTTCTTTATAAAACTTCACTTCTCGTTAATACAATTATGCTTAAACTCTCTCATGTTGACTGTTAAACACTAATCAACCAAATTGATCAAGTTTCATTTCATAAAATGATGGCTATTTCACTTTATCGTATTTTTCATTTAAATACCACATTGTTTCAATTATACATTTAACTTCATTAAACTTATTATACCTTTAAGTAAATCACGAGGTAACGACCTACCTCGTCACACACTCATATGCAACATAGCACGATACCCTCGGGAACATAGAATACGAGAAATCGACATCTTTACAAATAAATAACCTTTGAGCTAATAATAAAAATATCTAGACTCGGCCAATTAAGGACTGTCGCACTCGTTAGGACAGAGGAAGGTTGTGTGCATTCGGTCGTTTATCTAAACCTGACTTTATGGTGCCTAGGCTAGACAAGTGAGAAAGGTGATTTTAAAAGGCCGTCTCACGGTGATTCGTGAGCGGATCCCTCCTTTCTTCACTTGTACTTACCTGGCCACAATTGGCGGTGAAGAGACGATTTGAGGGATATCTCACAACTTGTTACTTTAGACCAGTTAGGAGCAGTCTAGTTGGTTTAAGAGACCCTAGAACATAGAATACGTGAAATTGACATCTTTACAAATAAATACCATTTACTTAATAAAACCATTTTCCAAAGGATTTAGTATTTATACAATCTTTGCAGAGCGCCGCTACAATCCATTTTGGGGAACCCGTTCGGGATGGTGCGGATTATCGCACATCCTCAGGCTTAGTAGTGCGAGATTCAGACCTCCGCAAGAAGCATTCGGTCTCGAAAGATTTAAAATACGACATCTTGAGAAAATAAGATTTTTAGAATATAAAATATATATTAAAATTATTTTTGTATAAATATATATATTTATATTTAAAATTAAAATACCTATTTTTTTATGATATAAATATTCCACCTTTTTCTAAAAATCACGAGAATCAATTTTACACTAAAATACCATGAATTCCATACAAAACCAATATTACCAATAAATACCTTTATTTATGAAATTAGGATATTTTCATTAGAAATATCACAATATAAAATCTACATTCATTACAACTCTAAACACGATTAATAAATACTTGGGGTATATTTTGAAAAGTATATAAAAGTATTTTTACATAAAACCTCCTCAAGTTCTATAATTTACCATACGGACCCTAGTAAATATAGGTTTAAGCGGGACCAATTTCTTGAGCCTCAAGGAGTTGGAGAAGTGGGTGCTTGCCTATCTAAGATAGACAACTTAATAATGGTGTTATCAAAAAGCTAATAGTCCTTGAAAAAGACACAAATCATGCCGCCCATGTGCAGCGGTTACCGATAACATCAAAACAATCAGGACTTCAATTTACTTTGAGTTTCATTATAATCTGACTTGAATATGATTCAAGTACAATCTATAATCAACAATTTACAATCTACAATATTCTGATTCAACATAAATCCCTATATTCAATCTATTCAATACATTCAATCTACATTGACTGAACCGAACCATGGATATATATCCATTTACATGATTCTCCAGATATTCCATTTACATGATTATACAGTTACATCCATTTACTGATATCATGGTTTTGGTCAGTCATTCAACTATACAATTTATCCAACACAATACAACAATACAATCAAAATACTACGGGGTTTAAGGGATAGATTGGTATGAAAGGTGTTAAAAGTGGCACAAGACGGTAAGATTAAGACACCTAACCCATATTCCGTTGCTGTTGTACCGTGGCCCAACGGTTTCTTGAGTTTCTGATACCTTACTCTCCGGGGCAAGTGAGACTCCTCTCGTATACACTGGCATCTTTCTGTACCAAACTACAAACAACAGCGTTAACACAACATTATAACAATATAATACAACTTTAAAAGATACCTTCTTATTCTGACTATTCTATTTCCCCCTTATCTTTGGGACTTACCGAGCGACATGTTCGCTGACGATATTCTCTTTCTTTCTTCTTTGAATGTCGTCAGATGATCTGGACACTTCAGAGATCGAGCCCACTGCTGAAGACTTGGACCAGTTCAGTGAAGACCCCGAGCTCTAGTCATGGTGCACTTTCCATTTCAGTACTTTTTCATTTCTCTTATGCCATTGTTTAGGCATCGCTTTATTCCATGTATTTACTTTTCCATGCATTGTACAAAAGAATGTTAATAAATAAAGTTGTTGTTCAGTTCATATCTTGTCTCTTATGATTTTACTTTTATATTGCTTAGATACGCTTAGCGTATTTACTTCAGAGTAAATACGTAGCGGACCAGTCGCATCCCCTTCGCCGTATACTGGGAAGTGGGGCGTGACAGGTTTTGTTGGTGGCCCATGCAGGTCCGAGCTGTATGGAACACTACCATGCAGTTATGTTCTACGTGAATAACCTAAGCAATATAACACAAGAACCAGCAACTAAAACATTCTTTACAATCATGTTCCTTGAATCTTATCTTTCATATTCCTTGAATCATGTACTTTGAATCTGTCTAACCCAAATTTTCTTCAAGGTTATGGATTCCCCGAACAACACCAGCACCAATGTCAACAACACACCTCCACCACTACCACTCACACCTGCCGTCCCCGCTCCTATCAACGAGCAGACGGTTCTACTTGAGGCAATCCGAAGCCTCCTAGAAGGACAGCAGCAGCAGACTGCTCTTTTAATGAACCGTCCTGAGGCAGAAGCACCTGGGGTGAAGCAATTCAATGCTTTGCACCCCCAAACAGTTCTCATGAAAGGAGAGCCCACTGGAAGCTGAGGAATGGGCTCAGAGTATCGAAGATGATCTGGCCGCAGCACAAGTGCCAGAAATAGCTTGGGTTCGTGTTGCAAAATTACAGCTCACGGACAATGCACGGATCTGGTGGAAGGCGGAAGAAAGCCGTCTTGACCAACCTATCGAATGGAAGACTTTCCGAGATATGTTCGACGCAAAGTACTTCCCTGAGACTGCCAGGTTTGACATGGAACAGCAGTTCATACATCTGCAACAAGGTTCAATGTGGATCAAGTCGGTAGATGAGTATGACGCTGAGTTTACCATGCTCAGCAGGTAAGACATGTCTCAGTATTCGATTTTAATATCACATACTACACAGCTAACACAAGACCATAACAGGTTTGCGGCCCATCTCATACCGACTGCTGAGATCAGGGCTAGAAGATTTCAGTAAGGGTTGGACCCGGAAATCCAAGCTGCTCTGGCTACAGGGGATTTTCCAACCCATGATTTGGATTTGAAGGCTTCCCGATGATATGAGGCAGTGGTAAAGAGAAAGGGCAGATCTCAATCTGCCGGTTTGAAACGCCTTGCCACTCAAATGGTAGGAGGAACCTCTTCCACGCCAATGCTCGAACCCAGGAGAACCGAAGAACCCAATAACCAGCCAAGACCACATTTCGGTTTCCATTGCAAGAGAGATGGACATTTGATAAAGGACTGTAGACGCGCAAAAGGCCTGTGCCTAGTTTGTGGCGCGTCCAATCACAGAATTGAGACATGTCCATATGGATACAACTCAACTCACACACCTACCAACTACCCGCAGCGGCCAGCTATCCAGGATCCTGCAGCTCGTCCTGCACTCCCAGCACCACCTCCACATAGAACTCCTGCACAGCCTACTCGCCAATTCCAACAGGCAATGAGGGACATGCCTCGAGGGCAGAGAAACAGGCCTCAAGGACAGAATGTGCCTCCAGCTAGAAGGAATGTACCACGGCGACATACATTCACCTTAGCAGCCATAGAACCTGAGACTGTGAACCATGGTAACCCAAGTAACTCCCTCATAATTTCGACCAAAATTTTTTTTACAATCTTTAGTTCTGTTACCAAACTGTTACACTTTCCTTTTACAAATTTCGAGGACGAAATTTTTATAAGGAGGGTAGAATGTAACAACCATAATTTTCCTTTACAAATTTTTTTTTAAAAAAAATTTCAAAATCCATAAAGGGGTATTTTAGCCTGAGCACAAATTATAAGTAATTATTTTGCTTTTTAATTACAAGTTAAAAGAATGTAACAACTACATTTTTAGTGTAGAAAAATTTGCTTGAAAATTAATGTATACTTGGGGTATTTACATTTTCTGTAACTACTTTAAGTAATAAAATAACTCCATAATTATAAGAATGAGCTTGTAGCTTATTGGTAATACCTTGCATTGCTGAACCAAGCCACCAGAATTCAAATCCCATGCCCCACATTATTTTTAATATTTATTTGTTTTAAATACTTTATAAGCCCAACAGTCCACACAAGATAACTCCAGATTTTCCCATGACACTTGAAAAACTGAAAGTACTAGTGGCTACCCCCGGCGACCCCCCACCTCACGAGACCCCGACTCGGCCTGACTCGGCCGAATCGGTCGGCGCCGCCGGCAGGACTTGGCCGGTCGGCCGAGTCATCAACAGAGCCAAGGTGTCTTTTGAACTCCCCCACTCCCCTGCATACTTCAATTTCTGATATTAATTCCAGAGAGCCCATTAACTCTCATTTACTTCATTTTTAAAACAATTTTCCTACATTTTTACATTTTTTTAAATTAAAACCCTACATCTAGCCTAACCCTATAAATACACCCATACCCTCTACCCTCTCACCCTCAAACTCTGAGCCAACTCTCTAGAATTCTCAAGAAATCTTGTGTACTTTGAAAACGAGCACGAAGCGAAGCTACGGCGAAATTCCCGGCGAACTTCCGGCGATCGTTCTAGGAACTCTCGGCGATGAATCGACACACCGGCGATTCCTCTTCTTCCATCTCACTCTCGTAATTGTCCAAAACCCGTAAGTCCCTAAATTCTTCCTCTCTTTTCTTTTCTAAAATACGGATTTACAAACCCGACGGAATGGGAACAAATCCGATTTCCGATTCGGTTTCTTCATAAAACTTCACTTCTCATTAATACAATTATGCTTAAACTCTTTCATGTTGACTATTAAACACTAATCAACCAAATTGATCAAGTTTCATTTCATAAAATGATGGCTATTTCACTTTATCGTATTTTTCATTTAAATACCAAATTGTTTCAATTATACATTTAACTTCATTAAACTTATTATACCTTTAAGTAGATCACGAGGTAACGACCTACCTCATCACACACTCATATGCTACATAGCACGATACTCTCAGGAACATAGAATATGAGAAATCGACATCTTTACAAATAAATAACCTTTGAGCTAATAATAAAAATATCTAGACTCAGCCAATTAAGGATTGTCGCACTTATTAGGACAGAGGAAGGTTGTGGGCATTCGGTCGTTTATCTAAACCTGACTTTGTGGTGCCTAGGCTAGACAAGTGAGATAGGTAATTTTAAAAGGCCCGTCTCACGGTGATTCGTGAGCGGATCCCTTCTTTCTTCACTTGTACTTACCTGGCCACAATTGGCGGTGAAGAGGCGATTTGAGGGATATCTCACAACTTGTCACTTTGGACCAGTTAGGAGCAATCTAGTTGACTTAGAAGATCCTAGAACATAGAATACGGGAAATTGACATCTTTACAAATAAATACCATTTACTTAATAAAACCGTTTTCTAAACGATTTAGTATTTATACAATCTTTGCAGAGCGCCGCTACAACCCATTTTGGGGAACCCGTTCGGGATGGTGCGGATTATCGCACATCCTCGGGCTTAGTAGTGCGAGATTCAGACCTCCGGAAGGAGCATTCAGTCTCGAAAGATTTAAAATACGACATCTTGAGAAAATGAGATTTTTAGACTTTAAAATATATATTAAAATTATTTTTGTATAAATATATGTATATTTATCATTAAAATACCTATTTTGTTATGATATAAATATTCCACATTTTTCTAAAAATCACGAGAATCAATTTTACACTAAAATACCATGAATTTCATACAAAACCAATATTACCAATAAATACCTTTATTTATGAAATTAGGATATTTTCACTAGAAATATCATAATATAAAATCTACATTCATTACAACTCTAAACACGATTAATAAATACTTAGGGTATATTTTGAAAAGCATATAAAAGTATTTTTACATAAAACCTCCTCAAGTTCTATAATTTACCATAAGGTACCTAGTAAATATAGGTTTAAGCGGGACCAATCTCTTGAGCCTCAGGGAGCTAGAGAAGTGGGTGCTTGCCTATATAAGGTAGATAATCTAATAATGGTGTTATCAAAAAGGTAATAGTCTTTGAAAAAGACACAAATCATGCTGCCCATGTGCAGCGGTTACCGATAATATCAAAACAATTAGGACTTCAATTTACTTTGAGTTTCATTATAATATGACTTGAATATGATTCAAGTACAATCTACAATCTACAATCTATAATCTACAATTTACAATCTACAATATTCTGATTCAACATGAATCCCTATATTCAATCTATTGAATACATTCAATCTATATTGACTGAACCGAACCATGGATATACACCATTTACATGATTCTCCAGATATTCCATTTACATGATTATACAGTTATATCCATTTACTGATATCATGGTTTTGGTTAGTCATTCAACTATACAATCTATCCAACTCA
Organism: Agapanthus africanus; assembly: GCA_030015575.1. Taxonomy (NCBI): domain Eukaryota; kingdom Viridiplantae; phylum Streptophyta; class Magnoliopsida; order Asparagales; family Amaryllidaceae; genus Agapanthus; species Agapanthus africanus. Next base: position 866,095,880 of record CM057339.1, read on the forward strand.
ATAAAACAATACAATCAAAATACTACGGCATTTAAGGGGTAGATTGGTATGGAAGGTGTTAAAAGTGGCACAAGACGGTAAGATTAAGACACCTAACCTATATTCCGTTGCTGTTGTACCGTGGCCCAATGGTTCCTTGAGTTTCTGATACCTTAGTCTCCGGGGCAAGTGAGACTCCTCTCGTATACACTGGCATCTTTCTGTACGAAGCTACAAACAACAGCGTTAACACAACATTATAACAATATAATACAACTTTAAAAGATAGCTTCTTATTCTGTCTATTCTATTTCCCCCTTATCTTTGGGACTTACCGAGCGACCTGTTCGCTGACGATATTCTCTTTCTTTCTTCTTTGAATGTCGTCAGGTGATCTGGACACTTCAGAGATCGAGCCCACTCTGAAAACTTGGACCAGTTCAGTGAAGACCCCGAGCTCTAGTCATGGTGCACTTTCCATTTCAGTACTTTTTCATTTCTCTTATGCCATTGTTTAAGCATCGCTTTATTCCATGTATTTACTTTTCCATACATTGTACAAAAGAATGTTAATAAATAAAGTTGTTGTTCAGTTCATATCTTGTCTCTTGTGATTTTACTTTTATATTGCTTAGATACGTTTAGCGTATTTACTTCAGAGTAAATACGTAGCGGACCAGTTGCGTCCCCTTCGCCGTATACTGGGAAGCGGGGCGTGACAATGGGTCAAAACAACAACCACACACAGTTTTGGGGAGCGTAATTTGGTTTAGAGAGGCTGAAGGGAATTTGCTTTCCATAGCTTCGAGTTTCTTTTGCATCGCAGCCATTTCGGTTTTCACTGCGATAGAAACGTCGAGCTGATGGATACATGCCCTAGATGAAGACGATGTGGTTGGTCTAGTGCTCTCCCACTATAATGTCTATTCGGCGAGATCTTCCAGAAAGTGCGACACTTCACCATCGTCTTTTGACATGAAATGATATTGACAAATGGTTTTTAGCTTTTGTTTTGTAGCTGGATTGATACCCTCATACATAATTTGGCAGAGTTTCCATCTGTCGATTCCGTGATGAGGGCATTGGACAAGGAGATCTTTAAACCGTTCAAAGCATTTCCAAAAGGGTTCGTTGGGAAGTTGGTCAAACTGGTTAATCTCACTCCGAATACGGGCAGTCTTATGATGAGGATAAAATTTCTTATGGAATGCTTTAATGAATTCATCCCATTTAGCGATAGAATGTGCGGTGGTGCTATAAAGCCACTTTTCTGCGAAATCGCACAAGGTAAAAGAGAGAAGACGTAACCGCATAGCATCCCCTGAAAGTTGGGTGGTGCTCATCACCGCACATATGTTTCCGAATTTGGTTATAAAAACGTATGCATCTTCAGATTCAAGCCCGTGAAATTTGGGTAACAAGTTGATGAAGTTTGGTTTAATTTTGAAATTATCCCCATTGGCTGGTGGAAGAGACAGACACGTAGGAAGGGGTCCGCATACGGGGTAGCATCTGTCTTGCAGAGTGATGCGTGGTGGATTTTGCGCACTTACTGGTGGTGGCAAGGTGGTGGTGTTAAAGACTGATGGAGATCCATCCATCTCGGGAGATGTGGTTGGTGGAGGAGAAATAGAAGATGAAGAAATATCGACTTTAGAGTCGACAACAAAAACGCGGACTAGACGGGCACTAAAATCCCGTGTCCAGCCGATCATGCACTAAGCGGGTTTAGTGCACGTGGCAGCGTGTAATATATATGAAAATGATTTTTAAGGAGGCTTGTTTTGAAAAAGATGTCGGACGTGAGGATTGACTCAATAAATCACAAAATTCATAATTAATCCCTAGAGCTAGGGTCACTTCGGTCAAGTCACTGGACCGCTTCTAGACTTCCAAAAGACAACACGTAGGATCAATCCTCTACTGCCTCCTTATCAATCTAGCGGCCACATAAGTATCAGGTAAGTGGGAGGTATCCACTATACGAATCAACGAAATAGCGGGCCTAATTAAGTAACCACTGTCCTTAGTCACACTTGCCTTACACACCATAAGAGAAATGCGGATAAGCAATAGATTACCCACGACCTTCCTTTGTCCAAATTGAGCGTGAATGTCCTTAAAGTAGTTTGTTTAGTCAATATTTCATTGAAAAATTTTAATTGATTTTTAATCCAAAAGTTTTGACGGAGTCGTTGGGAAGCTCCGAATACCACTCAAACGCCGTTTCCGACAAGCTACCAACAAACTGATGGAGCAGAAGTTTATCATCACCTCCGGTGTTGCCGCACAAGACTTTGAATTTAGCGACGTGCTGATGCGGATTCCCCGTCTCTTTATATACATAGAATTTAGGGATTGTATATCCCGGCGGGTACCTTATTTGGTCATACCGGCCTGGATAGGGCCTTCCAGCCTTAACGATCTGCCGGCCGTTTCGCTCGCATGATGAGCTCGTATTTGTTGAGCGATGTAATCATCCAGAGCGGCCTTGGAGATGGTCTCCTCCTTGGCTGCTGAAAGAGCCAGAGGAGGTTTCGATGTCTCCCCTCTGCCGTCTTCAATGATAATCGGGGGGTCTTCAGCTGGAGGTTCTGGCTGTAACATCATCCAGGCCATCTCTTGGAACAAAAGAGCCATTCGTTTTATGTTTGCCGCCTGTTCCACGGCCACTTTTTCTTTCCTCTCGAGCATTCTTTGGAGGAAATCAGCATCAGTTTCTTGTTCCTGACGCTGCTCTGAGATTTCTGGATTTTCTTTTGGCCCAGTGAGTGCAGCCATTGCAGTTAGCATCTCCTGAAGTTTCTGTTGCTGCTGCTCCTGAGCCTTTGTTATCGATCGAGTAAGCGGCCAATGACCCGTAGAAGCACGGCTTTCCTCTTTTCCATATAAACGGTATGTGTTACCATGCCCCCAGACTTAGGGCGTTTAGGTTCAGCGTCCTTGAGGTTCGCCGCGGTTACAGGGGCTTTCTCCGGCCTCTTTCTCTTGTGAGCGTTGACGTTGAGGAAGCCGTTGCAGCGGGCACCCAGACGGATGACATCTTCTGGGGTACCACGGGATAGCTCTTTTCTTGCCGAGCTTTAAGCTTCTTTGGTCGGCGAGAATAGTCTTGGTCAATCATCGATTCCTGAACCTGTCGCCAAACTTTGTAAATTTTGGAGGACAGCCGCTGAGGGGGCTGCTCTGGCTTCTTTTCTGTAGCAATCTCCATAGGTGGAGGAGATATTTTCAGCACGGCAGTCGGAGAGTTCTTGCCAACCCTCCTAAGCTGTTCAAAGTTATTCCCAGTTGGAACAGCAACATTGATTTCCACCATGGGAGCTGGTGGAGTTAGTCCAGATGGGGAGCTGCCCCCAGCCTTCCTTACTCGGCGCCAGTGGCAACGTCGAGCGTGTCGAGCCGTTGGGATTGTTTCAACTGTAGGGGTGACTTCCTCATGCCCCCTGTGTTAGCGTAGTGTTGTCACCGGCGTCAGCCTCTTAAAGACTGATGCCTGTTGAGAAGCGATGTCCAATCTGTCAAAGACAGACCTCTGGGGGGGAAGCAGCTTTGATGACTTCGCCTGGAGCGGGAGCCGGAACGACCAGCCTTGTGAAGACTGACTTCTTGGCAGGAGAAGCCTCTCCGATGATTTCGTCCGCTTGATCCGAGATGGATATCCGCTTCGGGATGGCTGCTTCAAGTATTGCGGGCTTGTTGACGTTCTGGCCCAGTCTGTTGAAAACTGAGGCATTGAAGTTGGGCGACCCGTTGAGAGAGGCTGCGGCAGTGGTAAGTCGATCAAAGACCGACTTCTTTAGGGTTTCTTGTGACAGCAGCGGGGTACTGAATCTCATCGGTGGGATCATGGTCCCAAAGAACAGCCCAGTGGTGGCCTGAGTTACTTGCTCCACTAGCATTTTGAAAAGGGAGGCCGCTTGGGCCCATAGGTTACACCTCCAGATGAAGTGGAACATGAGTTGCAGTTGCAGCTGGAGCAGTTAGAGGCCATCTCTTTTTTCTGCACGATAGCAAAACCAAATCTTAGTACTTCGAACCAAAGGACAACCATATTAAACCGCGATTCATTTGTGAACACGATACACGAAGTGTGGAGTGGAAAGAGGAAAAGGTCCCACCGAGCGTACCAGAATCTGTTCTCCTCCGAAACACATAGACGCGACCGTGTAGGTCCGTCTTGCCTGAATTTGGGGGCAGATGCTAATTGGTGCTATCCGTCCACCTCTCCGAAGATGCCAAGTTGATTTATGACACCACATATCAAAGGTTTAAACGGATGCGGCCGATGTAGCAGACTTCGTCGGATTCCCCCTCGTTGAGGGGTTTTTGATTGTGGGGACGCTCTTCCCCGCTGTCACGCTCCACCCCCAATACAGAGAGTATTGTCCGCTTTGGCCGAAACCGCACGGTTTTTCCCTTTAGAGCGAACCGGACCCGACCAGGGGCCACTTCCCAGGAGGTCACCCATCCCAAGACTTCCCTGATCCGAGCACGCTTAACTACGGAGTTCTTAAGCTCCTGTAGTTCCGGTCCACTTAAAAGGCACCTCTGTATTGAAGAGTGGTATCATTCCATTTATAGTACAGATCTGCCCCCTTTCGGAATGTACTCCGAAGATTGCCCATTGTTCTACAGTGGGTCCCACGGACTCAAGAGGTGGCCCCCACGGATTCAAGAGGTGGCCCCCGCCCACTTAACACGACACTTGGCGTGGCACTTTGTTCCGTGTGGCACTTTGCTCCATGAGCAAGAACCGGGTCCCGACATTCTCCCCACCTTTGAACAATGGTTCGTCCTCGAACCACAGACCTACTATTGAGGAACCGGCTCTGATACCATTCTGTCACGCTCCACCCCCAATACAGAGAGTATTGTCCGCTTTGGCCGAAACCGCACGGTTTTTCCCTTTAGAGCGAACCGGACCCGACCAGGGGCCACTTCCCAGGAGGTCACCCATCCCAAGACTTCCCTGATCCGAGCACGCTTAACTACGGAGTTCTTAAGCTCCTGTAGTTCCGGTCCACTTAAAAGGCGCCTCTGTATTGAAGAGTGGTATCATTCCATTTATAGTACAGATCTGCCCCCTTTCGGAATGTACTCCGAAGATTGCCCATTGTTCTACAGTGGGTCCCACGGACTCAAGAGGTGGCCCCCACGGATTCAAGAGGTGGCCCCCGCCCACTTAACACGACACTTGGCGTGGCACTTTGTTCCGTGTGGCACTTTGCTCCATGAGCAAGAACCGGGTCCCGACACCCGCAGACGCAAGCCCCTGCAGTTAATTACGCTACCGCATCGCGGTAACAACTTTCTCCTTCTCCAGATAGTCACTTCGTGTCGTGTGTGTTTGTTTTGTTTTTGGTTGCCCGTGGATTGTATATGGAGACTAATTTATGTTGTCGCCCGTAGGGCGTGGATTAGTCCAAATCCGTATTTTCTTAGATTTGGGTTTGGGGTTGAGTTTAAGGATACGTTAGTCTCGTTTGAGACTAAGATCAACTTAAACGTTTGTTAAGGATACGTTACTCTAATTTTAGACTAAGATCAACTTAACGGGATCGTTTAGATCCAACAAAAGAGCATTTGGACTCTATTGTTTAGTTTAGGGACATTGCGTTCGATTAGTTTAAGGACATTACGGTCAAATGTTAGGTTAAGGACATCTCGGTCCAAGGTTAAGGACATCATAGTCCATGGGTTTAAAAGGACCCCACAGTCCGAGGTTAAGGACATCATAGTCAATGGGTTTAAAAGGACCCCACAGTCCGAGGATAAGGACATCATAGTCCATGAGTTTAAGGACACCACGGTCCATGGAATGATTGGTTATCGGGATCCGTCACCTCTCTGAAGATGTTGAAGGATTACAACGACAAATATCAAAGGAGTGAAGAGATGTACCCTTGAACCAAAGTTGATTGGGAAATCTGTAGTCCAATTTGGAACTAAGATCAATTAATTAGATTATGAGAACATTGGCTCAGTTAAATCTGAATTGAGGACTTATGGCCAACTTGGGCTAAGTCCAATTAAGTCTGAAATGTTGGCCCTTTGTTGGACTGTTGAACATTTGTCTGGGTTCAACCTCCCCATTATTTAGCAATGCTAAACAGGGGTCTGGGGGTTCTGACAACATTTAGTCTTTTGCTGAGCACTAACCATTCATTTTAGCTCTGGATTTTAAGGTTCATTTGAAGGGGAGATTTTCCTCTGGAAAACTTAACCAATTTGGGCTAAGCTTGGTTTTTAAAATAGTGTTAAACACTAGAGGATATTTGGTGATCATGTGCTCTCACGTGATGTGCTGAAAACACTAAGGAAAAAGTGCTTAAAGTAGTGTTAAACACTAAAATTGAATTGGTCACGTGGGATCACGTGAGGCATCAGGAGATGGGGCCAGACTTCCTTTATTTTATATTCAGAATATTCAAATAAGTGTTTATTCTTGGTGAATTTCAGGGAAATCTTTCCTTGTATAGAATCTTTCTATAAATTGGTGATTTTTTAATCACCATTGGATTTTTAATCCAACGGCGTTCCATTTTACAGAGCACAATCTTTTTTTAGAGAAATATTTTCTAATTAGGGTTCTCGATTCCTTCTTAATTAGAATTTAATTCTATTAGTTCAGAAGGCTTCGAAAGCCGATCACGTGATCCCATTGTTTGATCATTTAAATAGAATTTAATTCTATTAATTAAAGAGCTTAGGAACCCATCACGTGTTCACACGTGACCCCCCTTGATTAACATTTTAACCAGAATTTAATTCTGTTGTTTTAAAGAACTAAGGAATCATCACGTGTCAGCACGTGACCCTTGGTCACGTGTCAGCACGTGATGCCCCATTGGGGTTTTTCCTAAGTTTTTATTATATCTTTTAATACCTTTCAGTGGGTTTCACGTGTGGGCACGTGACTCCCGTTGATTAGAATTCAATTCTATTATAACAGAGTTCCCAGTAAACCATTACGTGTCAGCACGTGACCCTTGGTCACGTGTGAGCACATGATGCCCCATTGGGGTTTCTTTTCCGAAATTTTATGAGGGAACAAGGACGTGTTAATCAAAGTTGGGGAATTTATATTCCCTGTGGATTTTATTATTTTAGATACACAGCCTGTGGCGAACCCACGAAACCAAATTCCGTTGATTCTCGATCGGCCTTTTCTAGCAACTTCCAATGCTGTAATAAATTGTCGTAACGGTTCTATGAACCTATCTTTCGAGAAGATGACAATTGAGTTTAACATTTACAAGCTAGGAAGTCAACCATCTGAACATTCTGCTCATCTAATCAATATATGTTCTGTCAATGAGATAGCTTCCGATAGCTGCGAAGTTGAGAAACTTTGCTATAATGATCTCAATGACACTAGTGAGTCATTGTTTGATCTAGAAAATGATCATACTAGTGAGAACACCTTTGACGAGTCCACCCCCGAGTTTGAATCCTTTGACTCATCGCAAAAGTCAGTTGAGCTTTCCGAGTCTATATCCTACGCTAGTTATGAACCTCTTAGGGAGTCCGAGTATAATTCCCCTACCCTACCTTCTATCGTCTCTCCGCCGGCACTAGATCTCAAGCCGCTACTTTCTCATCTTAAATATGCATATTTATGTGAGAATGAGTCTTTACCCGTGATCATATCCACTTCTCTAGGTTTAGAGCAAGAAAGCGCTCTTTTGTCGGTCTTGAAATCAAATCGGCAAGTTTTTGGTTGGACAATGGCTGACATCAAAGGGATTAGTCTTGATTGTTAAACATCATATACATTTGATGGATGAAGCCAAACTAGCCCGAGACCCACAGAGACGGTTAAATCCCGTTATGAAGGAGGCAGTAAAGAAAGAAATCGCCAAGTGCCTAGATAATGGTATAATTTACCCAATATCTGATAGACAATGGGTAAGTCCTATTCATGTAGTCCCTAAAAAGTCTGGCATTACGGTTATAACTAATGAATTGATCCAAACACACACCCAAACTGGGTGGCGGGTATGTATTGATTATAAACGAGAAAAGATCACATCTCTCTACCTTTTATTGACCAGATGTTAGAATGATTAGCAGGGCATGAATACTACTGTTTCTTAGATGGATACTCCGGCTATAACCAGGTCCTCATCACTAAAAATGATCAAGATAAAACAACATTTACTTGTCCTTTCGGTACTTTTTTTTATAGACGCATGCCCTTTGGGTTATGCAACGCTCCCGCTACATTTCAGTGGTGTATGATGGAGATATTCTCGGACATGGTCGAGAATTTTCTGAAGATATTTATGGATGATTTCTCTATATTTGGGGACTCCTTTGTGGAATGCCTACGTCATCTTGACGCTGTTCTTACCCGCTGTAAGGATAAGAATTTAACTTTGAATTAGAAAAATGCCATTTCATGGTTCAAGAAGGTATAGTCCTTGGGCATATCATTTCACGAAAAGGCATGGAGGTAGACAGAGCTAAAATAGATGTCATCCATAACCTTCCTCCTCCCAAATGCATCAAAGATGTACGATCCTTCCTTGGTCATGCAGGATTTTATAGGAGATTTATCAAGAGTTTTAGCAAAATTGCTAGACCCTTAACTCTTCTCTTGGACAAGGATACAACATTTCTCTTCGATTCAGATTGCGAGGCTGCTTTTGAATCAATTAAAAGCTCCCTCACTTCAGCCCCCGTTCTGTCATCTCCGGATTGGAACCACCCTTTCGAGCTTATGTGTGATGCATCAAATTTTGCTATTGGTGCAGTCTTAGGACAGCACATTGATAAGATACAACATGTAATTTACTATACAAGTAGGACCTTAAACGATGCCCAAATTAATTATACAACTATCGAGAAAGAACTCATGGCAGTTGTATTTTCATTAGAAAAATTCAGGCCCTACTTGATTGGCTCGCCTATAGTGGTTTACACCGATCACTCCGCCCTACGACATCTTTTATCGAAGAAGGATGCTAAAGCCAGGTTTATACGTTGGATCCTGTTGTTAAAAGAGTTTGATCTCTTCATGCGAGATAAGAGTGGATGTGAAAACGTGGTAGCCGACCATTTTTCACGCATCTCTTTTTCAGCAACGTTGACCTTGCCAATAAACGACTCCTTTCCTGACAAACAGCTATTGACCATATCCTGGGAACCTTGGTTTGTGGATATTTTGAATTATCTAGCGACAGGACTTATACCCAGCGATTGGTCGAAACAAGACAATCATTGATTTCTATCCCAAGTAAAACATTTTTACTGGGATGAGCCTTATTTATTTAAGTATTGTTCCAATCAAATCATTCGTCGATATGTCCCTAATGATGAATTCAACAGTGTTTTGTCTTTCTGCCATGATCAGGCATGTGGCGGTCACTTTGGTCCACGTAAAATGGCGGAGAAAGTTTTGCAATATGGCTTTTATTGGCCAACATTATTTAAAGACGCATATGATCATTGCAAAACTTATCCTCGGTATCAACACATGGGTCGGATTTCACGGAGAAATGAGATGCCGCTCCAACCTATCTTGGTTGTGGAGATATTTGACGTTTGGGGAATTGATTTTATGGGCCATTTTCCCAACTCTTTTGGGAATTTATACATCTTACTTGCGGTTGATTATATCTCTAAATGGGTAGAAGCAGTACCGTGTCGCACTAATGACAACAGGGTTGTTATTAAGTTCTTTAAAGAAAATATCTTTTCGCGATTCGGACATCATCTTACTATAATTAGCGACAACAGGATGCATTTCTATAATCGGTCTTTCGAGGCTTTGATGCAGAAATATTCAATCAACCATAAACTTTCTACGCCCTATCATCCCCAAACGAGCGGGCAAGCTGAGATCTTCAATCGACAGATCAAACAAATTTTGGAAAAACCGGTTTCTAAGAACCGTAAAGATTGGTCCACCAAATTGACGGATGTTCTTTGGGCATTCTGCATCGCTTATAAGACCGATCTTGATATGTCTTCATACCGAATTGTGTTTGGGAAGGCTTGCTAACTTCCTATCGAGATCGAACATAAAGCAATGTGGGCTATTAAAGAGCTTCACTTTGATTTTGATCAAACCAGCAGCTATCGGAAGCTGCAATTAAATGAGCTAAGCGAACTTCACGATGAAACTTACGATAATGCGGTTATAGTAAAGAACCAGACTAAAATATTCCACGATAAAAACCTTTTTAGAAAAACTTTCACACCGAGACAACAAGCCCTTCTTTACGATTCCCGTATCCACCTTCATCTAGGTAAGCTAAGATCTCGTTGGAAAGGACCTTTTGTGGTGCGGTATGTGTACCCGCACGGTGCATTAGATATTGAAAATGTTAAAAACGGTTCTATTTTTAAAGTAAATGGGCATAGATTAAAACTATATTTTTCCGCTGACCCAGCGGAGGAGCTTCTGTTTTTACAGGAGCCGCTTTGTTATAACTAATCTTCCTCCGCCCCACCTCCATATTTCAATAACACTGTTTCATCTAAGAATGGAGATGAGTGAGTTAAGATATAACTGAATATCCATGCGTGCAAAAGAACAAGTTTGGGGATAGTTTTCATTTAACTATTATTTCACTCATATTATTTTCCTCCCAAGTATACAGGTTTATGTGCTTAAAGAATAGCATCAGTGAGGACACTGCTGAAAACAGGTTTGGGGTTTGTATTTACTGATATGACATTTGGCACTAGGCACTATATTGTTTCCTGATTTAAAATCAGGAAAGCTTATGGGAAAAGCTTCAGAAAAGGGTCACATGTGGGCACGTGACGTCTAAAAAGCATCATCAAGGCAGATTCAGCTTCCCGACTACATCAAAGAAAAGGGCTTCAAAAAGGGTCACGTGCTCCCACGTGACCGGGGTCACGTGTTGGCACGTGACATTTTTCGAAGGGCACATCGGTTCCCTGATCAAATCAGGGAAAAAGCCTCAAAAGAGGTCACGTGCTCCCACGTGACCAGGGTCACGTGTTGGCGCGTGATGATCAAAAGCAGCAGACTTGTTCTCCAGTGAAATCAAAGAAAGAGGCTTCAGACAGTGGTCACGTGTTGGCACGTGATGACCAAGCAACAACCAGAAGACAGCGCAAAAAGAAAGGAAAAGGCTCATTCCAAAGGGGGTCACGTGCCCACACGTGACCATGAGTCACGTGGTCACACGTGACCGGCTTTCAAAGCCCATTTTGTCAACAGAATTAAATTCTGAAAGAAATTCAAATCTTTCCAAAGGAAAGCGGCTATCTGGAACCAATCGAATTAAAGATTCAGAGGTGGTGAAATATCATCTATCTATAGGAAAATCTCGGGTTTGGAAAGATTTCCCCTTTAAATCTAACCGAAACAACAAAGGAAAAATCCCTGGATTTGAAATCCAATGGTGAATAAAATTCACCTAATAATCCAAAGGTCCAAAACGAATGATGGATGCAAATCAAATCTCTCATGAAGATTCGTCAAAAACTGATTGATTCGGCTGCTTCTCCTATAAATAGGAGCCAAGAGACACAGAGAAAAGAGACACAGAGACAGGGAGAGAAAAAGAAAAGGAAGAGAGCTTCGATACTTCGAGGAACTTGGATCTTCTGCAAAAGAAAACCCTAGGTAAGAAAGGGAAGGCTTTTTGAAAGAAAGAGAATTTAATTCTCGACAGAGTTCAACTCTAATGTAAAACAGAAGAACATATTTCTTCTCTCTTTGATAGAGGATCTGTAAAGCGCACATCTCCCCTTGAAGTTGAGAATTTAATTCTCAATAGGTTGAGATCCTGCCATGCAGATCCAAAACATAGAGAGGGAATGCAAGCACGAGAATTTAATTCTCACAGAACTATAGGAATTTAATTCCTTTAAAATAAAACTAGGGCTTGACCCTGTGTTATGGGAATTTAATTCCTTCAGAACAAAAAGAAACAGGGTTTAACCCTAATTAAGAACCTAGTTCTGTTGGAACAGCGGGGATTTAATTCCCTTGATCATAATTTAAAAGAAAGATGGAATTTAATTCCTTAAAAGCTTTTATTAGGGTTTAACCCTATTCAGTTCTTCACATATATGAAGAATTTAATTCCTACAGAAAATTCGGAGTCCAACTCTATTCAGAATATAAACCTTCGAAAGGAAGTAGGAATTTAATTCCCCTGAAATTACTGTCAGGGTTTAACCCTATGAGGAACTTGATTCCTGGAAAAGATTAAGAGATCCTCTAAAACAACATACATAGAGGCAGGGTCACGTGTCACCACGTGACCCCCCCTAAGAGATCTACAGAAAGCCCCTTTGAGGCAGCACCCCACGTGACCCACGTGACCCTCGGCAGAAGCTTTAATACATAGGCATTTGGATGCCCATCACGTGATGGCACGTGATGCTCTGAAAGACGCGATAATCTCAGCAGAATAAATGAAGGGAGGGCGCTCTCACGTGCTGCCACGTGACCCCTCTTGCCTTAGTGTTTAACACTAAATTAAAACCCTCGAACCCAGTGTTAAAACACTGTTGGGCCTTAGTGTTCAACACTAATTAAAAAGCTTTATTTGCAGTGTTCAACACTGATCTGTTTTAGTGTTTAACACTAATTTGAAAAGCCTTGTCGCTGGTGTTTAACACCAATTATCTCTTAGTGTTAAACACTAACTTGTCAACCTCATTCCCAGTGTTCAACACTGACTGCTCTGTAGTGTTTAACACTAGGCTTTGGCCCAATTGGCCTAAATGGATAGAGGCAAAGCCTCTCCTGATTGGACTTAGCCCAAGATGGCCATAAGTCCTCAATTTGTGATGAACTGGGCCAATGGACTCATAACATAATTAATTCGTCTTGATCCCAAATTGGGCCAAGGACTATTTAATCCACTCCGGTTCTAGGGTACATCTCTTCACTCCTTTGATACTTGGCATTGTAATCCCTCAATGTCTTCAAAGAGGTGACGGGTCCCGACGACCACACACTGATACGGACTGTGGGGTCCTTAAACCCGTATTTAATGCAAAATTCCTGGTTACGTGGAACGCGGATAATGTCACTCTTTGACCCCGTGGAAAACGTCCAGAGCGGAGCCTGGTCCTCGCAGAGCACGGCAGTGAACCCGTGTGAAGCATCCAGAGCACATACCGGACTGTGGGGTCCTTAAACCCATGGACTACGACGTCCTTAACCTTGACCGAGATGTCTTAAAACTAACAATGGACTGTGGGGTCCTTAAACCCATGGACTACGACGTCCTTAACCTTGACCGCAATGTCCTTAAACTACCCATGGACCGCAATGTCCTTAAACTACCCATGGACCGCAACGTCCTTAAACTACCCATGGACCGCAATGTCTTTAAACTAGAACAATAGAGCCCCGTATGCTCTTTTGTCGGATCTAAACGGTCCCGTTTAAGTTAATCTTAGCCTCAAAGATGGCTAACGTATCCTTAAACCTTCAAATAGACTGGACTATGAATCCCCCCAATTAACTCTGGCTCAAGGGTACATCTCTGAACTCCTCTGACATCCGTCGTTGTAATCCTTCAACGTCGTCAGAGAGGTGATGGGTCCCGACGGCCATACATACGATGGACCACTATGTCCCTAAACTGGAACATTAGAGCCCAAACGCTCTTTTGTCGGATCTAAACGATCCCGTTAAGTTGATCTTAGTCTCAAAGTTAGACTAACGCATCTTTAACAAACGTTTGAGTTGATCTTAGCCTCAAGTATGGCTGACGTATCCTCAAACCAAACCCCCAAACCCAAATCTAAGATAATACGAATTTGGACTAGTCCACGCCCTACGGGCGATGACATAACTCAGTCTCCGTAAACAATCCACGGGCAACGAAACAAACACCCACGACACGAAGTGACCATCTGGAGAAGGAGAAAGTTGTTACCGCAACGCGGTAGCGTAATTAACTGCAGGGGCTTGCGCCTGCAGGGAAGAGCGTCCCCACAATCAAAAACCCCTCAAACGAGGGGGAATCTGACGAAGTCTGCTACATCGGACGCATCCGTGCAAACCTTCGATACATGGTGCCATAAATCAACTTGGCATCTTCGGAGAGGTGGACGGATAGCACCAATTAGCATCTGCCCCGCATCTCAGGCTAGACGTCATGTCGCGCCGTCCTTCGGAGGGGAACAGATTCTGGCACGCCCGGTGGGACCTTTTCCTCTTTCCACTCCACACTTCGTGTGTCGTGACTCGCGAACCAATCGCGGTTCGCTAATGGTTGCCCTTGGGTTTCAAGATACTAAGAATTGGCGTCTTGCTTATTGCAGAAAGCAAAGGATCGATGGCTTCTGCTTCCGTGAAATCCTCCAACTGCTCAGACTGCAATTGCAACCAACGCTCGGCCTCGCCAGGAGGTATAGCCTACGGACCCCAGGCTGTTTCGCTATTCACAATGCCCGTGGAACAGGTCACTCGCGCCACCACAGGATTGTTCTTTGGGACCATGCTCCCGCCAACAAACTTCACCGCTCCAGTGCTGACAACGGAAGCTCTCAAGAAGTCGGTCTTTGATCGTCTTACCCCTGTCGCGGCTCCTCTCAACGAGTCGCCCAACGTCAACGCCTCGGTCTTCTCTAGATTGGGCCAGAAATCCTGCAAACCCATCATGGGGCCTACAATCTCAGAGAAGGCTGTTTCTAAGAAAGTGGCTGCTCCTGCTCCCAAAATCGTCAAGGCGGCTTCTCCAGCCAAAAGGTCGGTCTTTACAAGATTGACGGCTCCAGCTCCCGCTCCTGCTGCCCAAAGGACGTCGGTGTTTGACAGGCTAACACCAACAGCGACTCCCCGCCTACACGGGGGGCAAGACGAAACCATTCTTACCGCTGACCCTACGCCGTCCGCTCGACACGCCCGACGTCGCCATTGGCGCCGAGTAAGGAAGGCTGGGGGTAACTCCCCCTCCGGGTTAACTCCATCAGCCCCGATGGCAGAAGTTAATGCTGCTGTTCCAACTGGGAACGGCTTCGAAATGCTAAATAAGGTGCGAAGGAATTCTCCTACTGCAGTGCTGAAGAGGTCTCCTCCCCCATTAAAAAAGGTTGTGGAAATAAAACCCGAACAGCCCCGATCTCCTCAACGGATGTCTTCCAAAATCTATAAGTTTTGGCAGCAGGCCCGAGACTCGATCATCGATCCAAACTTCTCCCGCCAGCACAAGAAGCTGAAAATCCAGCCGGAAGCTGGTCACCAGGCTAAACCCCAAAAGGCTGTTGATCAGCTGACTCATAAAAGGAGGAGGCCAGAGAAGACCCCACAGCATGCAACGACGGCTAAAAGCACTGAGCCCAGACGCCCTAAGTCTGGGGGCATGGTGGTGCACACTGTTTACATGGCCTCTGGAAAAGAGGAAAGCCGCACTTCTACGGGCCACCGACCGCTAACCCAATCCGTGACGAAAGCCCAGGAGCAGCAACAAAAGCTTCAGGAGATGATGAATGCTATGGCCGCACTTACCGGGCCAAAAGAAAACCCAGAAACGTCCTCAGATGCGCGCCAGGAGGAAGAAACCGACACTGAATTCCTTCGCCGGATACTGGAGAAAAAGGACAAAGAGGCTGCTGAACAGGCGGCCAACATACAACGGATGGGCCTTCTCTTCCAAGATATGATAGGAATGATGATCCAGCAGGACTTACCCGCCGAGGATCCCCCAATCATTCTTGAAGACGACCGAGGAGAAACGTCAAATCCACCACCAGCCCTCTCAACGGCCAAGGAGGAGGCAATCTCTAAGGCTGACTTGGCTGACTACATAGCCCAGCAAATCCGGGTTCATCACGCGACTGAGGCAGCTGGTCAAGTCGTGAAAACGGGACGGCCGTATCCGAGCTGGTACGACCAAATCAAATACCCGCCAGGCTATACGATACCAAAATTCCACGTGTACAAGGGGACCGGCAACCCCCATCAACATGTCGCCCAGTTCCAGGCCCTCTGCGGTAACACCGGCGGTGATGATAAACTGTTGCTCCGCCAGTTCGTGGGCAGCTTATCAGAAACTGCGTTCGAATGGTATTCGGAACTCCCGAACGATTCTATCAAAACGTTCGCTGAAATGGAGTTGTTGTTCACTCAGCGATTCGCAAGTGCCAGCGAACGCACTCCAATAACTGCACTGATTAACGCCAGGGTAAAACCAGGCGAAACCTGGGTCCAGTATGCTATACGCTGGCGGAATTTGTGGTCGAGATGCGAGCAACGCATTGAGGAAGCACCTGCGGTGGGCATGTTCGTGGGAACTCTAGACCCTCACGCAACTATCTCCCAGTTTATGATGTTCTTTAAGCCAACCACATTCCAGGCTTTAATCGACAAGTTGGCTCAGATGGACCAGATGGGTCATAGACCACCTCCCCCGAAGTCGGAACCTCGGAATGACAAGGGTAAAGGAAGAGCAACCTTTGTTGCGAATGCCCAACAGCAACCTAACGCCCCGAAACCGGCAGATCAACTGGAGGAAAGGCGTCGGTATTATAATGAGAAGATGAAGCGTCCCTACTCCTTCCCACGGGACAAGACGAAACGGCTATTCGAGCTGGCAATACGCAACAGACTTATAAACCTGCCAAATCCAAGGCGACCGCCGCAACCCACCGAGGTGAATAACCCTAACTATTGCCCTTACCATCAAACGGTAGGCCATCCGATTGAAGATTGCTTCGTCTTCAAAGGATGGATTGAAGACCAGTACCTCCAGGGGAAGTTTTTACTATCCGAAAAGTGGAAGGTGAACCCACCACAGCCGCATGCTCCTAGGAAAGCGGATACACCGGGGGCAACATGTTCTTTTATTGAAGAAGCTCCATGGGAGGTCGTGCTATCAACTAAAACCAAAAGAATGCTGAGAGACCTTCATGCGTGTCCTGCGATCGAATGGAAGGACCCTCTTGAACCTCAAATTATCAAAGGAATGTTGAAGCCCCGCCCAATTACGAAGATTCGCGATAAGGGCCCGAATACTCACGCCCAACCGTCAAAATCTTCGAGGCAAAAGAAGAAGAAATCCAAGAAGCCCGTGAAGCTTGAAAACGAACACACGAACTTGCAGAAGCAAATCGACGCGTTGGAAGAATACAATCAAAAGGCGCGAACTCCTGTCACACTGCAAGAGTTCCTCAACCACATCTTTCAAGAGGAAGATGATGAAGAAAGCTCGTCGGATGAATCCGAAGGATATGTGGCGAGTTGTAACGTGATCTCCCACTCGTTTACCGATGATGGGAAAACTCCTGGCACTAAAAAGCTGGAGGCAGAGCCTGTACCAGAGCGTGCATGGCCAACAGACGAAATGATCGACGCTTTTCTAGACGAGATTCGTCTAAAATGTAAAGCGGACCAGGAGCGTGAGATGACCACGTCGGAAGGAGCCAAATGCGGGCAACTGAACGAAAGAGTTGAACTACCCCTGCCAGAGCGAAAGGCATCCGAAGTAGACAAGAAGTTATTCAAGACGAGGAAAAGGTTTGCCAAAGCCATGTCAATGGGAATGAAGCTACCACCCTCGGAAGGAAACACACACGATGGGGTGGAGAGGCACCCTGACTATTGCGCATATCACCGGAAAATCTCACACCCCACGGAGGAGTGCGACGCCTTTAAGATATGGGGGCAAGGATATGTCGCTCGTCGGCAACATGTTAAGCGCACGAAACGCAAGAGCCGTCGGGAGCGAAGAAGTACTATCGATGGGCACGACAGAGCTACTGGCAACTGTTACATGGTAAACGCCAGGGGGTCACAAGTTCTCACCTTTGGGAGCGACTCTGATGAAGAAATCGCTCTGGGCCCTCTCTTCAAAGAATTCGTGTTGGGGAAAGAGGAGGAATCGGAAATCTGCGAGAACATTCAGCTGCGCAATCGCACACTCCCAGAAAAGAATCTCGGGCCCGGGAATAGAAAGGATAAGGGAAAGGAAAAGGTCACTGAAGATATCACTTTAGATGACCAAGTCATGAGAGAGCTGGCTGTCAAAGACCCTCCTAGGAAGAGTAAAGTGGACTATAACATCCTCGCGCACCTAAGGAAGCTACCTTCTCAGCTTAGCATTCTCGATGCCCTCCTATTATCAAAAGAAGCGCGAGACTCACTAATTAAGGCGTTACAAGAACCTGAGCAATTCCAAGCCTTCCTCGCCACTGAAAAGATGAAGGATGAACTGGAGGAAGTGCATACAGCCGACATCACTTTCGGTGATGAAGACCTCCTTCTCGGGACGTGCGACCACAACCGTCCCCTATATGTCTCCGGATACTGCCATGATATCAAGATAGGAAAGATTATGGTGGATAATGGATCCTCCGTCAATTTCCTTAATGTTCGGGTGTTGAAGGAAATCTGCATGAGTGTGCAACATCTCGCTCGTGACAAAATTACTATCTCCGGTTTCGATTCACAATCGTCACGGACTCTCGGATCTGTGATACTAACATTACGCTTTGGACTTCTCGTCACAGACATCAAATTCCATGTCATTGACGCCAAGACCTGCTACAACGCCTTGCTCGGCCGTCCTTGGCTACACGAATACAATATCATCCCTTCTACACAACATCAGTGTATGGAGTACTTTAAGGATGGTTTCGAGTATACCGTAACAGGTGAGTTAAACCCATTTTCCGTGAACGAAGTCCGCAAATACGAAGATGCGAAGTACTTTTTGCCAGATTTCGAGGATACAGAAAGGTGTCGCAACCCGGAGAACAAAACCGTCGCCACCATCACCGTTTTCGGAAGCGACACCGAAGAAGAGGAAGAGATAGTTTACGCAGGGCCATCTCAACGCAACAACCTGGGGACGCCCGCCCCCGTGTTGGTCTTCGGAAGTGATTCAGAAGATGAAGTTAATGCTGTGTTCTCCAATCGGCTGTCAATACAAGCACCCCCTGGCGATGACTATAGTTTGCAAATCACCATGGTACCGCGAGAACACTACAAGGATCTCGACACGCTTCAGGCTCACAATGTGCAGGACCTGCAGACATTTTACGTCCCTCCCAGGCGAAGGGGTGAGAAGGTGATCCTATTCTACCGATCCTCAGAGTCGAAAATAGAGAAAGAGATCTGGCATGGCGCGGATGCTACACTTGACAGGCTCCAACCCATCCGTCTGCCCAGATACTATACAAATGGATTAAAGAAGCTATTGAAGCGCCAAGGAGTACCTTTAGAACAGACCGTTCGGCAGGCGCGGTTCTACAACAGGATTTGGGATGTCCCCGGGACTCAATGCAAATTGCCCAACGGGAAGATGGAAACACTCGGGCTTGGATACGCAAGAGCCGAAAAACGGGAACGGGCTCACAGCAACTACGCTATATATACCTTTGATGAAGAGGAGGACGCCCTGTCAGGAGATGCCAACCCCACATCAAAACTAGACCCCGCAATTAAAGCGCCGAGTCCGTCGTTTGAAGAACGAATGGGCAAGCCTATCAGGAAAGTGGGTCAGAAAGCTCGGGAAGACCACAACCGCGAAATGGCCATCTACGAGAAGGCCAGGACGCAACGTCTATTTCAACGTGTTGCGAAAGACAAAGACGCTTATCCTCGTCAATCAGTTGTACGAAAGGCCCGACGCAGAGACGGAAATAAATCAAGAAGCGGCTCGGGTTTGTCCCTCATGAAGAAGATGAGTCGAGCGTACTCCTTCCCTCGAGACAAGACGGAGAGGTTACTCAACCTCGCTATAAAACATCAAATGATCACACTTCCAGAGTCTAGACATCCTGAGCAAGCTAACAAGGCTTCTCATCTGAGTTATTGCTCTTATCACCAAGCCATAGGACATCCTACCGAAGACTGCTTCACCTTCAAGAACTGGGTCGAGGACCAGTACCAGCGGGGCAGATTCGCTTTATCCGACGGCTGGAAGGTAACGCCGCCGCAAAAGCATGAGCCCAAGGCCGCAAGAGCAGAACCGGGTCCACCTCAAGCCGGGGAGCGAGTTCGCACTTGCTATACGATTACGATATTAGGAGAAGAGCCCGAGAACGTAGATGACCTTCCCCGGTGCTTTGAGAACAGCGATGATGAGGTGATCTCGGAATTTCCGCCCGCTCCGAAAGAACTGGAAGATGGTATACATACTACTGCAGATAACCTAAAGAAGATTGAGTTAGGATCGGCAGATGACCCGCGACCGACATTTGTCAGTGAGCTGCTATCTGAAGAAAGGGTGGTTGCATTAAAGAACGTGCTTCTACGGCATAAAGACTGCTTCGCGTGGAACTACTCCGAGATGTCAGGATTAGATCCGGAGATTGCTGTGCATAAATTAGCAATATCCCCAGATATCAAGCCAGTCAAGCAGGTGCCAAGAAGGATGCGACTCGAGCTTGAGATGAGCATCAACGCCGAAGTCAAGAAACTGATCGATTCTGGATTTATCCAAGAAGTCCAATATCCCGATTGGATCGCCAATATCGTCCCGGTAATGAAGAAGAATGGAACGGTACGCATATGCGTGGATTTCAGGGATCTCAATAAAGCCTGTCCGAAGGATGATTTCCCAGTACCAGTGACCGAGCTAATGATAGATAACACGTCCACTCACGAGGTTTTCTCCTTTATGGATGGTTCGTCAGGATACAATCAGATAAAGATGCATCCCGAAGACCAGAAGCACACCGCTTTCCGCACCCCTTTGGGTATATTTTGCTACAGGGTTATGCCCTTTGGTCTAAAGAACGCTGGCGCTACCTATCAAAGGGCCATGACAAAGATCTTTGATGACCTCATACACGACGTCGTCGAGTGCTATATCGATGACCTCGTAGTAAAGAGCATGTCATACGAAGATCATTTAAAGCATCTGGAGACTGTATTTCGACGCCTTCGGCAATATAATTTGAAAATGAATCCCCTCAAATGCGCGTTTGGAGTCTCCTCGGGCAAATTCCTGGGATTCATCGTTCGACACCGAGGTATTGAAATAGATCCGTCAAAGATTAAGGCGATCATGGAAATGCCTCCACCAAGAACCCTCAAGCAGTTGCGGTCTCTCCAAGGGAAGCTCGCATACATCCGGCGGTTTATCGCTAATCTTTCGGGCAAATGCCATCCTTACAGCCACCTGATGAAAAAGGGAACTCCATTCGCTTGGGATCACAAATGTCAAGGTGCACTAGACGAGATCAAGCAGTACCTACAGAACCCTCCGGTGGCCGCGCCGGTCAGGGGAAAACCCCTCATTCTTTATACGACCGCCCTCGAAGGTTCTTTAGGCGCATTATGGGCACAAGAGAACGATCAGGGGAAAGAAAGAGCACTTTACTACTTAAGTCGAGTACTGCTGGGGGCAGAAAGCAACTATTCCCCCATTGAAAAGCACTGCCTGGCGTTGATCTTCCCAATAACAAAGCTTAGACATTACGCATTAGCACATGAAGTCCGTCTTATTTCGAAGGTGGACCCTCTCAAATATTTGATGTCGAAAGCCATATTGACGGGGCGACTCGCTAAGTGGGCCCTGCTCTTGATGGAGTTCTCGATAACGTATCAACCTCTCAAGGCAGTGAAAGGCCAGGCCATTGCCGACTTCCTCGCCGAGCACCCGATACCGGCCGATTCTCCTCTGAACTGTGATTTGCCGGACGAGCATGCATTTGATGCGATTAGCGGCGGAAGCGCCCGATGGGAACTCTATTTCGATGGAGCGTCCTCCATAAAGAAACAGAAACGAGGTATCCCAATGATCAAATCAGGGATAGGCCTCATCTTTGCAACTCCACAAGGAGGGATAATGCGCTTCGCCTTCTCCTTAACAGAGCCGAGGACAAACAATGAAGCTGAATACGAAGCTCTGATAGCAGGCCTCGAGATTGCCATCGACATGGGAATTGAAGACCTCCTTATATACGGGGATTCTCAGCTGGTCGTTAGTCAAGTAAATGGTGACTACCAAACGTGCAAGCCGGAGTTGGTGAAGTACGGCGAAAGGGTGCAACAACTATTGACCCAAATTCCCTCCTATACTCTGAAGAACATACCGCGTGCGGAAAACAGCAAAGCAGACGCGTTGGCTAAACTTGCTAAAGAACTGGCTGACGAGAACCTCGATGACATCAGAATCGTGGTACAAAGCCGTCGAGTGCTCGCCCCGGCAGAAATATCTCCGGAATCATGCAAAGAAAAGGGAACGACTGAGCAGACGACCCTACAAATAAAAGACCATGAGAAGGCCGAAGACTGGAGGGAAGTCTTCATAGACTACTTTAAGTCCCACCGAATGCCCGAAGAAGCGTCCTCAAGACATCAGCTCATGAAACGAGCTTTATCTTTCGCTTTCGTCAACGATATTCTATACAAGAGATCGTTTGATTCTCTATGGCTAAGATGCTTAGGACCTGACGAAGCAGAAAGAGTCATTCAGGAAGTTCATGGCGGACTTTGCGGTTCTCACCAAGCAGGCCCAAAGATGAAGTTAAAAATTAAACGGATGGGTTATTACTGGCCCACGATGATCCAGGACTGCCTTGAGTATGCGAAGCAATGCCACTCATGCCAGATTCATGGAGACTTCATCCACCAACATCCGAATCCACTGCACCCGACGCTGGATAGTTGGCCATTTGAAATGTGGGGGACTGACATAGTCGGCCCTATTGAGCCAGCATCATCCTGAGGACACCGTTTTATCCTGGCAACAACTGATTACTTCTCCAAATGGGCAGAAGCAGTACCACTGAAGGAAGTGAAGACGGAGACTATCCTCCATTTCTTCAAGACGCACGTCATCTATCGGTTCGGAACTCCACGGCGGATTATCTCTGATAATGGGCCGACCTACCAAAGCTATAAGATTAGTCGCTTCGCACAGCAGCACAGTATAGACTGGAGATATTCTTCGATTTACAACCCACGAGCTAACGGTCTGGCCGAGGCCTTCAATAAGACCTTGACGAAGATCATAAAAAAGACCGTTTCCAGGAATAAGAGAGACTGGCACGAAAGGCTGCAAGAAGCCCTTTGGGCTTATCGAACTACATTCAAGACGGCCACAAACGCAACGCCGTACGCGTTGGTATTTGGGACGGAAGCAGTGCTCCCCCTCGAGATAGAGTTACCCTCTCTACGAGTAGCAGTCCACCACGAGCTGACGAACGAAGAAAATGCTCACCTTCGGCTTGAGGAGCTTGATGCCCTCGATGAAACCCGGCTCATAGCGCAACAACATCTAGAGGCCTACAAAGCAAAGATGACACGCTCGTACGAAAGATTGACCAGGCCGAGGACATTCCGCCAAGGCGAACTCGTACTAGTGGTCAAAAGACCTATGATCCCCAATCGTGCCAAGCGAGGAAAATTTGAGCCAAACTATGAAGGTCCGTACATCATAGACAAGGTCTACCAGGGTGGAGCCTACCTACTCATGGACATGCACGGTGAAAGGCCTTTCAGGCCAATAAACGGCCGCTTCTTAAAGAAATACTATGCTTAATAAGCCACAGCCTGGGTCAATGATAGATGACGACAACCATGTCCGCTCACTATCTTCCTAGGCTCAGACTTTACAAGCAGCAGCCAGCCTTCCCATATCGACGGACCGAAACGTCCTTAAACTAACGGCGGACCGAAACGTCCTTAAACTAACGGCGGACCGAAACATCCTTAAACTATCGACGGACCGAAACGTCCTTAAACTATCGACGGACCGAAACGTCCTTAAACTAACAACGGACCGAAACGTCCCTAAACTACTACCGCAACATCCTTAGGTTGACGAGATGGATAAAATGATTAAAAAAACGGTATGTCCATAAGCAAAGTGGGCACGGATGAAAACCCGAAAGGGCTCCGTGAGTAAAAACAGCAGGGCTGCCGGCAAGTGTTCGTGAAAACCCGAAAGGGCGCGACCTTGTAAAAAAAAGTGAAAAAGAATTAAAAAAAAACGGTATGTCTATAAGCAAAGTGGGCACGGATAAAAACCCGAAAGGGCTCCGTGAGTAAAAACAGCAGGACTACCGGCGAGTGTTTGTGAAAACCCGAAAGGGCGCAGCCTCGTTAAAGGACACTTACAGAGTCCTCTCGACCTTGTAAGGAGAAACCACCTGCGTGAGATCCTTACGACTCACAAAGGAGCAGCACACTTAGGGATCCTCACGATTCCTAAGGAGAAAATACACTTACGAGATCCTCACGACTCGTAAGGAGAATTCTCTTATGGGATCCTCACGGCCCATGAGATTTGAAAGTCTTAAGTTACAGAAGCCTGAACCTGTTCTTAAGCAAATCCTCCACAACCTTCGATATTACCCTACAAGAGGCTCAATACTGACCCTTGTATACAATCCACGGGCGCGAATAAACATTCCCCCAGCAAAGTCCAACCCTTGTAGGTCCTCTCGACCCATAAGGAGAAAACCCTCTTGTAGGATCCTTACGACTTATAGAGGAACATACACTTAGGAATCCTCACGATCCCTAAGGAGAAAATACACCTGCAAGATCCTCACGACTTGTAGGGAGAAATACCTTTGTGAGACCCTTACGGCTCATGAAGTCAAAAGCCTTAGTCGACAGGACCTTAACCCTGTTTGCTAAGCCACCTTTGTTCAACATCGACAGAGGCAAATGATGATTCGCTCCTGGCAATATCCCAGTTGCAGCGATGCTGATGCCTAAACCGGTATCAAATCCCAAGTCCTTTCATGGCAAATGATGATTCGCTCCTGGCAATATTCCAGTTGCAGCGATGCTGATGCCGAAATCGGTGTCCAAAATCCGAGCTTGCAGCGAAAAAGCTAGCAAGCCACACATGCCTACAAAATAGCCGAAATGATGGGGGAACTCGCAATAAAAAAGCAGCGAGTAGAAAATAAATAAATAGCCGAAATGATTGGCACCGCGAAAAATAGCCGAAATGATGGGGCAATCGCGACCTTCGCGACATAAAAGCTGAAACGATAGAGCATCGCGGAAAAAAAAATAAAATAAAAATAAAATGTATGCCTTACAGGTGATGTTCCATCACACCCTGTATACAATCCAATGGCATAAACAAAAAGGGAACGTACCTCCCTCCCCCAGGTTTCACCAAAGAAAGAAGCTAAATCTCGACGGGCCACAAGCGACCTAAAGATCATCCCAACACTCGTCTCGTAACAACGGACACAACTTCAAGCTAAGCGGAACAGCGGCAACTCCCAGTTCCATGACTCGGTGGTATACACATCGCCAACAGTCAAACCTTCACCCTGTGAAATGCGGATATATTCAGCAAAATTCCTGGTTACGTGGAACGCGGATAATGTCACTCTTTGACCCCGTGGAAAACGTCCAGAGCGGATCCTGGTCCTCGCAGAGCATGGCAGTGAACCCGTGCGAAGCATCCAGAGCGGAGCCTAGTCCTCGCCTAACACGGCAGTGAACCCGTGTGAAGCATCTAGTGCAAAATTCCTGGTCACGTGGAACGCGGATAATGTCACTCTTTGACCCCGTGGAAAACGTCCAGAGCGGATCCTGGTCCTCGCAGAGCATGGCAGTGAACCCGTGCGAAGCATCCAGAGCGGAGCCTAGTCCTCGCCTAACGCGGCAGTGAACCCGTGTGAAGCATCTAGTGCAAAATTCCTGGTCACGTGGAACGCGGATAATGTCACTCTTTGACCCCGTGGAAAACGTCCAGAGCGGATCCTGGTCCTCGCAGAGCATGGCAGTGAACCCATGCGAAGCATCCAGAGCGGAGCCTAGTCCTCGCCTAACGCGGCAGTGAACCCGTGTGAAGCATCTAGTGCAAAATTCCTGGTCACGTAGAACGCGGATAATGTCACTCTTTGACCCCGTGGAAAACGTCCAGAGCGGATCCTGGTCCTCGCAGAGCATGGCAGTGAACCCGTGCGAAGCATCCAGAGCGGAGCCTAGTCCTCGCCTAACGCGGCAGTGAACCCGTGTGAAGCATCTAGTGCAAAATTCCTGGTCACGTGGAACGCGGATAATGTCACTCTTTGACCCCGTGGAAAACGTCCAGAGCGGATCCTGGTCCTCGCAGAGCATGGCAGTGAACCCGTGCGAAGCATCCAGAGCGGAGCCTAGTCCTCGCCGAACGCGGCAGTGAACCCGTATGAAGCATCTAGTGCAAAATTTCTGGTCACGTGGAACGCGGATAATGTCACTCTTTGACCCCGTGGAAAACGTCCAGAGTGGATCCTGGTCCTCGCAGAGCATGGCAGTGAACCCGTGCGAAGCATCCAGAGCGGAGCCTAGTCCTCGCCGAGCACAGTAGTGAACCCGTGTGAAGCATCTAGTGCAAAATTCCTGGTTACGTGGAACGCGGATAATGTCACTCTTTGACCCCGTGAAAAACGTCCAGAGCAGAGCCTGGTCCTCGCCAAGCGCGGCAGTGAACCCGTGTGAAGCATCCAGAGCAAATACCGGACTGTGGAGTCCTTAAAATCCACGGACTATGATGTCCTTAACCTCGACCGTGATGTCTTAAAACTAACGATCAACCACCCCGATTCCCTACGGATTCTGCCTTGGTCTAAGGGTACATCTCTTCACTCCTTTGATACTCGGCGTTGTAATTCCTCAACGTCTTCAAAGAGGTGACGGGTCCCTGCAACCAAACACCGGACTGTGGAGTCCCTAAATCCACGGACTATGAGGTCCTTAACCTTGACCGTGATGTCTTAAAACTAACAGCGGACTGTGGAGTCCTTAAATCCACGGACTGTGAGGTCCTTAACCTTGACCGTGATGTCTTTAAACTACGATACCTTAATAGACCCCTGACTCCGTGAAACACGGATAAGGGTGATCACATCCGGCATTTGCAGGCCCCCACGACCTGTAAGGAAGAAAAACTCTCTTGTGAGATCCTTACGACTCTCAAGGGAAAACTCGCTTAAGGATCCTCATGATCTCTAAGAAGAACTTACACCTATGGGATCCTCTCGACCTGTAGGGAGAAAAACTCTTTATGAGACCCTCGTGGCTCGTAAAATGCAAAAGTCTTAGGAAGCAGATCTTAACCCTGAATCCTAAGCCATTGCTGTCCTGCAAGAAGATCGAGATAGAATATCCGCAGAAATTCATTCAATGAAAAGGAGACACATCATTGAGAAGAAGAATGTATCTTTTATTCATAAACCAAAATGGGTACAAAGTACAATTCATGAAAGAAACGAAAAGAAAATACTCTCATCCATGAGTATGTACAAAAAGGAAGGAAAAGATACAAATGTTTCAAGCCGGCGGGCGATTCAGCAGCTTGGTCAGCTCATCCTGCTTTTGCTGAGCCACGGCTTCATGACGCAAGATCTCCAGAAGACGAGCCTCCGCCTGAGCTTGTTGGGACTGATATGAAGCAAGCCGGGCTTCAAGCTCTTTCTCAGTGGCCTTATGAGCCTCGACCCTCTCACGAGTGAACGTGGCAGCTTTATCAAGAGCCACCACCTCTTTGATGGACTCCTGAAGCACCCGCCAAAGTTCATACGCTTTGTTGGCTTTGGCTGTGAGATTGGCTTGGAGCTCGCCCAGCGCCTTGGAGGCTAGCTCCCTTTCCGAGAACTTGCGACCGAGCCTCTTCTCACAGCACGTCATGTTTGCCGCGCACCGTACTATCAGCCCCCGTAACTCCGCCTTTGCAGCCACAGCCTCCGAGGAAAGGTGAGAACATTCAAGGGCATGCAGGCAAGCCTCCACTCGCCGGCAGAACTCCACCCAGACTCGCACCACCTCTTCGCTGTGGTAGGTGGCAAGAAAAGGAAGAGAACCGTTAGCCTCGGCAGCGAATGCTTCAGCCGTGGTCGTGCTGCCAGCACGAAGCTCCTCGATCAGAGACGACAAGGAGACGAGGCTTAATTGGGCCAAGCGTTCTGAAGCCCGCAAGGCATAAGGGCCGGGTGGCATCACGATGCGTGACTCCAACGCCGTGGAGACTGGCAGAGCTGTTCAAATTTGGAAGACGTCAGCAAAATTCTTAATCAAAGAACGAGTGAGAGTGCAATGAGATGTCACTCACCGACAGTCGTGCAAGTAGGAGCTGAAGGCTCCCCTGGCCCTTCGAGAACCTCGACCTCATCATCGGCTTCCAGAACTGTAGAAAACATCAATGTCAGTACGCAAAATAACGACGATGCTATGAGAAGGGATGGACGACACCAACCTTGCCCAGACGAGAGGACAATGCGTTGAGGGGAGATCGCCTGTGGAGCTGCCATCTCCAATAAACGTTGAAATGACTGTCGAGGCGACAGATCCGCGATCGTGGCCGCCAAACCGCGCAATTCTGGGAAAGATAAAAGAGTTCAGACTATGAAGGGGTTGCTAAATTAAAACACAGAGGAATACCTTCAACAGTCCTCCCATTCTGAGTCGGGGGGATAGCAGCTTCAACGGTCTCCGCCATGACCTCAGGCTCCAACAAAGGGAGAGTAGTCCCGACTACCTCGCTCCCAGCCTTTGGGCCGCTCGCAGTAGGAGTCATTGGGGCGGCGGC
Organism: Agapanthus africanus; assembly: GCA_030015575.1. Classification (NCBI taxonomy): domain Eukaryota; kingdom Viridiplantae; phylum Streptophyta; class Magnoliopsida; order Asparagales; family Amaryllidaceae; genus Agapanthus; species Agapanthus africanus. Next base: position 866,124,298 of record CM057339.1, read on the forward strand.
CTCCAAAGGAGCCTCCTCTAAAGGGGCAAGCACTCCCTGATCAAGAACCGCCGCTGGAAGTTCCACCATGAGAGGAGCAACCTCGTCAGCCCCCTCCATATCCAGCAAGGCCTCATTGAGAATTTCGGCGGGCTTTAGCTTTAATGGGCCCGTAGGGAGCTCCCCCAGCGTCGAAGATTCTGCACGATTCAAATAAGAATAACGATATATATGCACGGGCATAAATGATCGGAAAAACTATAAAAGAAACACAACATACCTATACGCAAAGAAGCCCTCAGTATGGCTTCTTCAAGCCGCTGCTCCTTCTCAAGGAGGTGGGCTCGCCGAGGTTCGAGAGTGGACTCATGGCCGCCGGTCCACAAAGAAAGTGCGTCAGCTGCATCTTCTGAGGCGGCCTGCTTCAAAGCCCTTTATCCCCATTCCTCCAGAGGACCGATAAATCGCCGCCGAATCCACGAAGGGTCTTCGTAAAAAATTACAGCAGGATAAGACTTCTTCGGAACCTTGGCGTTATGAGACGCGTCTTTTGAACGCCGTATGGCCTCAGCCAACTGTGCGGCCTCTTCATCAGCCGAACTCGGAAAGAGAAGTCCAGCGTCTGACCCTTGCATGGCCAATGGTTCATCTTCAAGGATAGGCTCAGACACCACCACAGAATCAAGCGGGGCAGTAGCCGCTTTCTTCCGCCGTTTAGACCCAGAGCCGGTCGCTGAGGATGACCGCTTCCTCCCTCGCGAAGCCTTAGGGCGGCGCTGGCCCACGTCGCCCTCAGCGCCCTCATCCCTGTTACTCTCGCTTGGTGCCACAACCGAGGACGACATCGCCATTGTCGACACCACGGGGGGCGGTGCCGCCATCGGCAGGGGTGCTACCACCGGAGCCCGTTTACCCCGTGATCGAGAACCCAAAGGCATACCAGCTATTGGAGTAAGGTCTACCCCGGACTCCCCCGGAATGAGCGCGGTGCCAATCTCCCTCAAAGGAAAGCGGACTGGAACCCTCGGTCGTAGCTTAGCCCCAGGAACCAGAGGAGGGGCATCGTGGCCGAGAAGCACCCTCCTTTCCTCGAGAATGATTGGGCTGACCCGATGAAGATACCAACCCGTAAACGCGCCCACGCATCGGGGCATGTACTCGGCTTCAGGGACCATGAAATAAGAGCCGGTATTCAGCCTCATGAAATGATGAGCGGCATCGCGAACAGCATCGAGCGAAGGGATCGGGGCAACTATAAAAGCCTCGAAAGGAACGCCCTGGTCGTACCCGAGCTGTCGGGCAAATCGATGCGGATTGTACCGCATGAAAAGAGCCGCACTGTCCTGGCGAAACACCAAGTAACCCGGTCGAATTGCATACAAATGCGTGGCCTCCCGGGGCTTCAGAGAAGGCGCGTTGTCTTTCGACTGGTCCCAGAGTTGTTGGACGGGACCCGAAGGAGTAGACAAGACCCGATCAGTAAAAGCCAACCCGCCAGCGGTGGCATGAGGAGAAATTAGCACCCGAATAGCCCCGAATTGGGTCGGGTTGGCGGCAGAAGCATCCACTAGCCGCATAAGTCGTGGAAAGGGGTAGGCATCGTAAAATGAGGGCCTCTGATGCATGGCGAAATCCCCCAATACGTGCATTTCGATCCAGGACGTGAAATAATGAAGCGAAAAGTTTACCACATCCACGCCAGGCGTAGAGGTATTAGCTGCGGTGCCCAATCCATTATAGAGGTGCGCCAAGGCCGGGATGCCGATGGCCAACCGCGTCCCCTCAGCAATACGATGAGCCGGGTAGATGACCGAGGCTCTCATGAAGCGGCGATGCATGGGGATAACGAACCAGCTAAGCCAAACACTGACAAACCCCACAAAGAATGTTTCCTCATCCATACCGGGTGCTGCAACGGACTCAAAAGACATCGGCGATACGATGGGAATATAATATTGTGGCAGGTCCGATTCAGCGGTCGGTAGCTTCTTCGGACCAAACCCAAAGGGGTCTCTGATGTTAGCAAACTTCGGAGCAGTCTTCGATATGATATCCTCACGAAGGAAGCAGGAAATGAAGCTTTTAAAAGTAACACCCTGCTCCTCAGATTCAGTGAACAATCGATCAAAATTACCCAGCGCCTTGATCAAGCTGGGGCGCTTGTGGCGAACGGCGTTCTCAACAGACAGGCCGTCAACCGGTGCAGACTCGGGCTCAAAGACATACTCGTCAGGAGGCAACAACTCCTCATACAGTGCACCCTGATCGGCAATCCCGAGATTTCATAAAATTCTGCAAGAGAGATCGAGACCTCACGATCTCCTAGGATGAAAGTATTGGTAGGAAGATTCCATTGGTTTAAAAACGCCTTAACCCACCAGGCATGCGGGGACTTATAATGGAAGAGTGACGCGTATATGGCCTGATAAAGCCCGACTTTCTGCAACCGCGCCCGATGGGCAGAAAGGATGTAACGAGCCCAGAGAAGGTAGCCCGTAGGATGCCAGGGAGTGAGCCCTATCTTGTAAATTTGCCCCCACGGGTGGGCCTCACCCTGGCAGATACGCCGCCCCAAGATGTCTATGGCCGGGATTGGATGGTTCGGAATACCGGTCGTCGAAGGCTCGAGCCTCCCCGTTGGAGTCCAGTTGGGCATTTCCACAGCAAAAACTGTCCTTGGAGGATCCATCGGTAAAAATGGGAAAGTGGGCTCCGTCGGCACCGCGCAAAGAAAACTCCGGCGACCCTGAATAATCTGACTATACCAAGATCCCCACTGAAGAAGGTTGGTGCAGTTCGGGTCATGGGCCCGAATCATCGCCATCGCTTCCTCATCAGATGGTGACTGAGGAAAAGCCGCCTCCGAGCGAGAAAAGGGAAAGCGTGGAACAGAAGCCATCGCACCTGAAATCCAATAAAGGGAGACCGTTAAAAGAAAAGTTAGCGATATATATTCATGCATGAACATAAAGACTAGTTGAAGAAAGCAACAGCAAAGTTTCCTGGGACCATTGGCTACAAAAAACATGGGCCCCACAGAATCCGGATGACGGCTCATTAATAATGAGACCAGATAGTTACAATAAAACAAAGGGAATATTCTCATTTAACAAAGAATGATGACCATGCACATTCCCCCAACGGGATCTATCTCGGGCTCTACAATGAATCCAACAAAATCAAAGGAATTAAATTCCCACAGAAAACATCATTACAAAACTCCTGTGCAATTAATTGCAGAAGAACAACCTCGGGCCAAGAGACCCCAGGAAGCCTCGGCGTGAAGAAATCAAGTTCTTCATTGGAATTAAATTCCCTATTAAGAAAAGGGAATTAAATTCCCAGAAACATTTTTGATGGAATTAAATTCCATGGAGTTGAAACGCCATCAGCATCTCCCCAAACATCATCTAAACCCTAAAAGATCTACAGTTTGAAGGTTAAGCGATTCTTATGGGAAAACATGAAGAGAAAAGGGTAAAAACCCTTGTTTTGGATTTAAAATCCAGAGGGATGTGAAGGTCCATCGTTTGTCCAAGAACATTACCTGAGGAAAAGAAATCCTTTCGAGCAGAGTTAAACTCTGAAAATTGTTTCAAGGCAGAGAACTAAGCTCTGGAAGCGAGAATTAAATTCTCAAGGAAAGAATTCTCAAAAGAAGAAGATGAACAAAGTGAAGGCTCCTCTGAAGAGACAGCGGTATTTATAGAAGGGGATAGAAACGTTTCATCTCCTTAAATCCCTAAAGGAATCCAACGGCCACAAAAGGTGACAGCGTTGCACTCACGTGCTGACACGTGAGAACAACGCTGTGGGGGCATTTGTTTCCTGATTTAAAATCAGGAAAGCTTATGGGAAAAGCTTCAGAAAAGGGGCACGTGTGGGCACGTGACGTCTAAAAAGCATCATCAAGGCAGATTCAGCTTCCCGACTACATCAAAGAAAAGGGCTTCAAAAAGGGTCACGTGCTCCCACGTGACCGGGGTCACGTGTTGGCACGTGACATTTTTCAAAGGGCACATCGGTTCCCTGATCAAATCAGGGAAAAAGCCTCAAAAGAGGTCACGTGCTCCCACGTGACCAGGGTCACGTGTTGGCACGTGATGATCAAAAGCAGCAGACTTGTTCTCCAGTTAAATCAAAGAAAGAGGCTTCAGACAGTGGTCACGTGTTGGCACGTGATGACCAAGCAACAACCAGAAGACAGCGAAAAAAGAAAGGAAAAGGCTCATTCCAAAGGGGGTCACGTGCCCACACGTGACCATGAGTCACGTGGTCACACGTGACCGGCTTTCAAAGCCCATTTTGTCAACAGAATTAAATTCTGAAAGAAATTCAAATCTTTCCAAAGGAAAGCGTCTATCTGGAACCAATCGAATTAAAGATTCAGAGGTGGTGAAATATCATCTATCTATAGGAAAATCTCGGGTTTGGAAAGATTTCCCCTTTAAATCTAACCGAAACAACAAAGGAAAATCCCTGGATTTGAAATCCAATGGTGAATAAAATTCACCTAATAATCCAAAGGTCCAAAACGAATGATGGATGCAAATCAAATCTCTCATGAAGATTCGTCAAAAACTGATTGATTCGGCTGCTTCTCCTATAAATAGGAGCCAAGAGACACAGAGAAAAGAGACACAGAGACAGGGAGAGAAAAAGAAAAGGAAGAGAGCTTCGATACTTCGAGGAACTTGGATCTTCTGCAAAAGAAAACCATAGGTAAGAAAGGGAAGGCTTTTTGAAAGAAAGAGAATTTAATTCTCGACAGAGTTCAACTCTAATGTAAAACAGAAGAACATATTTCTTCTCTCTTTGATAGAGGATCTGTAAAGCGCACATCTCCCCTTGAAGTTGAGAATTTAATTCTCAATGGGTTGAGATCCTGCCATGCAGATCCAAAACATAGAGAGGGAATGCAAGCACGAGAATTTAATTCTCACAGAACTATAGGAATTTAATTCCTTTAAAATAAAACTAGGGCTTGACCCTGTGTTATAGGAATTTAATTCCTTCAGAACAAAAAGAAACAGGGTTTAACCCTAATTAAGAACCTAGTTCTGTTGGAACAGCGGGGATTTAATTCCCTTGATCATAATTTAAAAGAAAGAGGGAATTTAATTCCTTAAAAGCTTTTATTAGGGTTTAACCCTATTCAGTTCTTCACATATATGAAGAATTTAATTCCTACAGAAAATTCGGAGTCCAACTCTATTCAGAATATAAACCTTCGAAAGGAAGTAGGAATTTAATTCCCCTGAAATTACTGTCAGGGTTTAACCCTATGAGGAACTTGATTCCTGGAAAAGATTAAGAGATCCTCTAAAACAACATACATAGAGACAGGGTCACGTGTCACCACGTAACCCCCCCCCCCCAAGAGATCTACAGAAAGCCCCTTTGAGGCAGCACCCCACGTGACCCACGTGACCCTCGGCAGAAGCTTTAATACATAGGCATTTGGATGCCCATCCCTTCATTTATTCTGCTGAGATTATCGCGTCTTTCAGAGAATCACGTGCCATCACGTGATGGCACGTGATGCTCTGAAAGACGCGATAATCTCAGCAGAATAAATGAAGGGAGGGCGCTCTCACGTGCTGCCACGTGACCCCTCTTGCCTTAGTGTTTAACACTAAATTAAAACCCTCGAACCCAGTGTTAAAACACTGTTGGGCCTTAGTGTTCAACACTAATTAAACAGCTTTATTTGCAGTGTTCAACACTGATCTGTTTTAGTGTTTAACACTAATTTGAAAAGCCTTGTCGCTGGTGTTTAACACCAATTATCTCTTAGTGTTAAACACTAACTTGTCAACCTCATTCCCAGTGTTCAACACTGACTGCTCTGTAGTGTTTAACACTAGGCTTTGGCCCAATTGGCCTAAATGGATAGAGGCAAAGCCTCTCCTGATTGGACTTAGCCCAAGATGGCCATAAGTCCTCAATTTGTGATGAACTGGGCCAATGGACTCATAACATAATTAATTCGTCTTGATCCCAAATTGGGCCAAGGACTATTTAATCCACTCCGGTTCTAGGGTACATCTCTTCACTCCTTTGATACTTGGCATTGTAATCCCTCAATATCTTCAAAGAGGTGACGGGTCCCGACGACCACACACTGATACGGACTGTGGGGTCCTTAAACCCGTATTTAATGCAAAATTCCTGGTTACGTGGAACGTGGATAATGTCACTCTTTGACCCCGTGGAAAACGTCCAGAGCGGAGCCTGGTCCTCGCAGAGCACGGCAGTGAACCCGTGTGAAGCATCCAGAGCACATACCGGACTGTGGGGTCCTTAAACCCATGGACTACGACGTCCTTAACCTTGACCGAGATGTCTTAAAACTAACAATGGACTGTGGGGTCCTTAAACCCATGGACTACGACGTCCTTAACCTTGACCGAGATGTCTTAAAACTAACAATGGACCGCAATGTCCTTAAACTACCCATGGACCGCAACGTCCTTAAACTACCCATGGACCGCAACGTCCTTAAACTACCCATGGACCGCAATGTCTTTAAACTAGAACAATAGAGCCCCGTATGCTCTTTTGTCGGATCTAAACGGTCCCGTTTAAGTTAATCTTAGCCTCAAAGATGGCTAACGTATCCTTAAACCTTCAAACAGACTGGACTATGAATCCCCCCAATTAACTCTGGCTCAAGGGTACATCTCTGAACTCCTCTGACATCCGTCGTTGTAATCCTTCAACGTCGTCAGAGAGGTGATGGGTCCCGACGGCCATACATACGATGGACCACTATGTCCCTAAACTGGAACATTAGAGCCCAAACGCTCTTTTGTCGGATCTAAACGATCCCGTTAAGTTGATCTTAGTCTCAAAGTTAGACTAACGCATCCTTAACAAACGTTTGAGTTGATCTTAGCCTCAAGTATGGCTGACGTATCCTCAAACCAAACCCCCAAACCCAAATCTAAGATAATACGGATTTGGACTAGTCCACGCCCTACGGGCGACGACATAACTCAGTCTCCGTAAACAATCCACGGGCAACGAAACAAACACCCACGACACGAAGTGACCATCTGGAGAAGGAGAAAGTTGTTACCGCAACGCGGTAGCGTAATTAACTGCAGGGGCTTGCGCCTGCAGGGAAGAGCGTCCCCACAATCAAAAACCCCTCAAACGAGGGGGAATCTGACGAAGTCTGCTACATCGGACGCATCCGTGCAAACCTTCAATACATGGTGCCATAAATCAACTTGGCATCTTTGGAGAGGTGGACGGATAGCACCAATTAGCATCTGCCCCGAATCTCAGGCTAGACGTCATGTCGCGCCGTCCTTCGGAGGGGAACATATATATATATATAAAAAATTCAAGCATAAATTTTTTTATTGATAATGAAAGTTTGAAAGTGAAAAATTACATATGAAAGATAGGAATAGTTTGAGAAAAGCAGGAAAGTTAGATATTTTCTTAAACGAGACTAGTAATAAGTAGTTATGAGTCGTTGTCTCAAGAGCTAGTAAGATGAAGGAAATTACTAATCTGAGGATAAAAATAAGTCTGAAAAATAGTCCATATTCTTGAGTTCAAACATTTGAACGTTGATATTTAACTATACGTACTTGCACACATCTTGAAACTTGGGATAGTAGAGGATACCTGAAATGTTCTTGTCTAAAAGCCTTGGTATGAAGAGAAATAAAAATATAAAGAAAAAAATGGTGAAAAAAAATGAACACTGGTTTTGTAATTGCTTAAGGCAGTATAAAAAAATTATAGCGAGGGTGCTTTATCACCTAGTGCCTTAGACCAACTGGTTTGGGAGCCACTGCTAAATCTTAGGTGTTGCAAGATGAGAATATTACACCTAAATGAGCGAGCACATTTGGTAATCGATCGGTTAGTATCTCAAAAAGTATTAACGGTCGCATGAAGAATGTATGAGCAATTCCATCTAAAATATTCACCGACTAAAAAGTACTAAGAAAGATGGACAAGAGTATGATAGCTTGAATTGAATTCTCTAAGTGTAGGGATGTATTTTACACACACGTTGGGGTATATGATCGATGTTTGGAAGAAAGGTAGGGAGGAAGACTAAAAGCAATATTTTATTAAGGGATGGTGTGATTTCTAACATCTTTTCATGACCATTAAGATAGGGCTCATGGCAACTGAAAAGCTAGTGTGGTTGGAAATTCTTATTTTCTAGTTCTTTCTTTTATAGTTCTTATCTTTGTATGTAACTTTCATCTTCTTTCTTTTATTATGAGATTTTGTGGGTGTAATCCACTGAGAACCCACAGGAGACAACACTCCTCCTACTAGGGACACCTAGAGGTTTAAAGGGTTGTTGCACGTGCTCAGTGCAATCGTGATTGCCTATGAAAGTGTGCTAGGTTTTTCTTCTTTTTTTCTCCCTCTCTTGAATAACTAGTTTGCTCGGGACGATCAAAGTTAAATTTGGGGGTATTTGTTTAGTCGAAAATATTGCACATTTGATGGAACATTTTTCTTACTTTTGTTAAGTACTTAAAGGTGTTTATGCTAATTATGGTACATATGTGGGTTTATCTGCAAAATACTCTTTATCATATGTTTATACACTATACTTAACATTATAAAGAAAAATATAATTTTTGTAATTTGAATATGCATGTCATATCAAATATCCCTAATCAATATTATTAAAATATCATATCATATAAAATGATTAGGATAATATCTCAAAAATAAATAACAAATATTACTAATACTATGAATTGAGATATTGTGCAAAGTTAGCTCAGGTTTGGAGATCAAGATATTCAAGATGTCGAGAATAAAATCTGCCGATAAAACTAAAGCAAATCATAAAATCATGAATGGCAAAGACTCAGATAAGATATAAAGATTCCAGACATCACAAAGATCTCACGTGTCAGCGCCACATAGCAGAAGAAATTTCATCACTTGATCCCACCATGCTGCCGCGGTTTAGCGGCCAAACCTAACCAAATGCGGTGGATCCGCGGCGCTTCTATGGATGTAGGATTCTGGATTTTGTGGGTATGATCGTATCAACAAATCCTAACACATGGGATCTAGGGTTTTCTGCTTGCATGACTATTTAAAGGACCGAAAGTTACACTTGAAAGATCATCACCTTTAACACGAAGCAAATCACCGTCAAAGAACAAGAGATCCACAACAGGTCCGCGATTCGACGTGATAGAGAAACGTGAATATTGACGGAACATCTACTTCCTACGAGGCAGAGATCGAGAGCAACTTCTTCTTCTTGTAATCTAAATTCGAAGGATTTGTACTTGTAACGTTGATTAATAAAGGTAGATCATTAGTTTAATTATTTCGCATTTATTTTCTGCATTTACAATATGATCTCCTTCTTTATCTTCTCTTCTATCTTAACCATGCGTGAGTAATTCCTAGCTTACTAGGGTTCGTAGGATTAGGATAGATCAATAGATGAAAAAATATTATAACTTCTTTTATATCTTATAAAGTTTATAAACTTTAGCAAAGTAATTGTCAACATTCTTATCGGGCGCACTACCAATTTATTGATAGTCTCGACCGCGATTTGAGATTAGATTAACAGTTGTTTTGGTAAAGGCTAGACATGAATAGAGATCAATGCAAGGATAAGAGTTAAGAACGGGGAAACTCTAGTTTCTTCCAAAAGAACCCTAATCCACATTCATTACTATCGATCTAGTTTTAAATCTATTAAAAGATAAAAGAAGTCATTTTTAATTAATCATCCATTACTACTAAATTCTATGAACCCTACAAGCCTTTTCTTTATAGATTCTACATCCGTATATCGTAGATCTACAACCAATCTCCCCTTCTTTCAATCAACTCGTCTAAAATAAGATTAAAAATTCCATGCATCCCTAAGGACGACCCATACTCATCTCGGTTAGCTATTAGCGACACTGTTATTGATTGCGGTTAACTTTATTTACTACAAGCACTCTTTTTCACATCAATCAACATGACTCACATATTACTCGACTCACTCGACTTCATTCTACACCTTTTGCAAACTATGGTTTCGAACAAGACATGTCATAATCAACCAATCAAATCAACTAAGGCTATCTTACAATTATAATATATATTTATACTCGGGTGCTTGGGATATTTTCTTATGTGAATTCAACGGAGCTTCAGGAGTCTCGTATTATTAACCTCTTTTTCTACTCGAATATCAGTTGGGTTGACTCATCCACAGCCTAGAGCCCCGATACTAACACATGAAATAGGCTCGTATTTTCCTGCTCCTGGGGCCCCACTCTTGAGCTTGTGAATACTTCTACGGCTGTATTGACATTCACACTTGGAACTTAACGTTAACATAATGACCATCTAGAGACTTATAGTACATATTCACCCATGAACATATACTCTTACTCGTCATATATATATATATATATATATATATATATATATATATATATATATATACTCGTCTTTTCCTTAGAACTTACCGAGCGCTAGTTCGCTATCGGTCATTCAACCCACTTTTCATCTCGTGGAATGTTCGTCAGATATGGTCGAAACAGAAGACGTGGAGGCTACAGAGGAGGACTACAACCGAATCTCTACTCAAGACTATCTCAGCTTCACTTTCTTTCAGTTTCTGTATGCCAAATGTTTAGACATTTTCTTTTATTATATTTACTTTCCAGCTGAAACTCATGTACTTGTAAATATTGGAAGGTGGATGCAAATAAAGATGTTTGTTGAAAAATTTTATAGTCTCCGTTTATTTTTGCATTGTGTATTATTGTTTTAATACGCTTAGTATATTTATTTAGAGAATGACCTTCTATGGATAAATATGCCGCGGACTTTCCACGTCACTGTTTCCATCTACTGGGATGCGGGGCGTGACAGTGCTCCTCCGACCCCTTCATATATCTCTCGGAGGTCGTAATCTGCTTTGTCGGGATCGACGTATCGAAGTAGAGGTTAGGTGTACGACTTTTTGTATAGGTTTCCTTTTCTCCACACGAAGTGGCGAGATTTCATACGGAGCCAGCGGGCCTCGACCCGGTCCTCAGGGAGTATTCCATCCTTTAGGAATTCTACATTGGGTTTTCTCCAATTCGGGATATCCCCTTGAGTAGTATAGATCCGATGTACTACTTCTCCATCTTGCACACTGGGTCGTAGCGTGACTTCAAAGAGGATGTTTCTTTTGTGATTGGCCGAATAGGAAGAGGCGAGTTTGCTTAGTGTGTCGGCCTCGGCGTTCATGCTTATGGGAATCTGTTCCACTTGGACCTCGTCGAAATTTCTCCGAAGTCTTTTTACCTCCGCCAGGTATTTCATCATTAGTGGTTCCCGAGCTTCGAAACGTCCGGTCACCAGGCCAACGACTAGCGCGAAGTCACTGCAGATCCTGGTCGTCTTTAGCCCCTCCCCGGAAGCGATTCGTAGCCCGGCTAATAAGGCCTCGTATTCTGCTGCGTTGTCTGATGCCTTAAAGACAAGTCTCAGAAAATACTCCATCTCTGCCTCATTCGGACCATGGATGATTAACCCGGCCCCACTCCCTTCCTCTGTGGAGGAACCGTCAACATAGAGTACCCAGTCCGGAATCGGGCCGAGCGTCTCTTCGACTGAGGGTCATGGGTTAGGGCCCCGCACTGGCGCTCCTTCCTTATTGGGAATGGTACATTCGGCCACAAAATCGGCTAGGGCATGTGCTTTGATAGCCTGTCTTGGTCAGTATATTGAATTTGGACAACTCCCTCTCCATTTCTGTAAGTTGCCCAACTATTCGGGGGAACTGAGGATATTCTCTAAGGGTCGTTCGGTGAGGAAGATGATCGTGTGTGCTTGGAAATAGTGTCGCAGCTTTCTGGAGGTGACAATGAGCGCAATGACAATTTTTTCTATGGCCGGGTATCTGGTCTCTGCGTTCTTGAAAATGTGGCTGGCGTAGTAGACCGGTCTTTGTATTCCTACGAATTCTATGATGAGTACGGAGCCGGTTGCCTGGTCGGAGACGGCTAGATATAGTAACATCTCATCCCCCTCAACTTGTCAGGTAAGAAGCAGGGGGTCGCCAGGTGTGCCTTGAGCTGCTCCAAAGCAATTTGGCACTCCTCGTACCATTCAAATCTGGGGATCTTCTTTAAGGCTTTAAAGAAAGGCATGCACTTTTCTCCGGATCTGGACATGAAGCGACTCAAAGCAGCCACCCTACCCGTGAGTTGCATGATATCAACATTGCTATTGGGTGTCTCCATGTCGATGATGGCCCTGATTTTCTCCGTGTTCGCTTCGATTCCTCGGTGGGTGACCATGAATCCAAGGAATTTCCCGCTTGTGACGCCGAACGCACATTTGGCTGGATTTAGCTTCATCTTGTACTTCCGCAGGACATCGAATGTTTCGTCGAGATTTATGGTGTGCTCGGCTGATAGGGTGGACTTCATGAGTATGTTGTCGACGTAAACTTCCATATTTCTCCCAATTTGTGGTTTGAACAGCTTGTTGACCAACCGCTGGTATGTTGCCTCGACGTTTTTGAGGCCGAAGTGCATTACCCTCTAGCAGTAGACTCCTCGATCGGTGGTGAAGGAAGTTAGCTCTTCATCGGCTGAATTCATCCAGATCTGATTATAACCGGAGAAGGCGTGAAGCTTAGTAGCTCGTGACCGACTAAGCTGTCTACTAATTGATCTATTCGAGAGAGTGGGTAGTTGTCTTTGGGGCAGACCTTGTTTAGATCGGTGAAATCGACGCACATGCGCTATTTCCCATTTGCTTTCTTGACCATGACCATGTTTACTAGCCAATACGATCGGTCCACTTCCTCCTCTGTCACTTTCTGCTTCATTGGCGCGAAGCTTCTTTTCTTTTGTCAGACTGGCCGGGCTTTCGAGTCGACCCTGAGATTATGGGAGATCACATGGGGGTCAATCTCGGGCATGTCCGCTGGGGTCCAAGCGAACACATCAGAGTTGTTCCGGAGGAACTGGATCAGGTCGTCCTGAGCTCCCCCTGTTAAGAGTGAGCCGATCTGGACAGTTCGACCGTCGTCTCCCTCCCTGAGAGGAACTTCTACCAAAGCCTCCACCGGGGCACCTCGAATCTCTTTTTGGTCATCGCGTGTATCCAGAGGCTCCTGAGGATCGTACACATCTTCGAAATCGTCAATCTCTTTCTCCCCAGGAGACGTTGAAGTGAGATAGACCCTGGAGGTTTGCTGGTCTCCGTAGGCCCGGCCTACCCCCCATTGTCCAAAGGGAACTTGTAACGCCTTAGATTTCGACTAGTGTTAGTTTAGACGGTAATGAGGGTTTTTGGTAAAAAGTTTACCAATTTGGGTTCCTCACATTTTATAACATTTACTTAATAATTTATTATTATTTGTTATGGCATGCACACACATGTGCATGTTTATGTGAAGGTGTGTTTGTGTAATCTAGATTAGTGACCTTGACAACTTAACCTAATTTAATTCTTTTGCTTTAATCCAATCCTTGTTTAAGACCTTAACCCTAATCCTAGATATTTGTTGAGAGAGAGAGGATATTTTCATTTGGGTTTTGTTTGTGTGAAGAGGTAGCACATGAGTCATGCTTGCATTAATGTGAGAATTAATGCAAGGGTGCACTCACCTCTTACATTCACCTCTCTTTCTCTTTATCTTTTCCTTCTCTCATTCTTTCACACTTATTCCCTTCTCATTTTCTTCATTTCTCTCTTATCTAAACTGAACACTTGGTCATTCCTTCACAAAACCATCACAATCTTCACAAAATCTCACCAAAATCACTTTTTTGCCTAGTTTTGCTTCTTGGATGCCTTGGAGTTTGGAAAGCTAGGATCTTTGAGTTCTTTTGGATAGGTAATGATCTCTTTCTATTAGTTAAGTGTTTTTTTGTGTAGCGTAGCTTTTTCGTTTCAGTATAGATCGCGTAGTGTATCGTTTCGTGCAAATATCGTATTTTTTTAGTGTAGTTTTGGGCCTCGGATGATCTGCTATCAAACCAGGTATTTGTTGCAAAAGTTCCCATCACAATGACCTAGTGTAGTGACCTAGAACCTACCCTCAAATTACGAGCCCATTCCCTCATGTTCAGGTCGCAAATTTATTGCTTCTGGCCGCAAATTGCAGCCAGAGTGGGGTAGTTAGTGGTGAGTTTTAGTGTAGGGGTCTCTGGGGTTGTGTGTGGTCTCATGGTACTTGCAACTTTTACAGATTGTTGGTATAGCAATATCTAGGATCACTTGCTTGTTTTCTTGTGTTTCATTTCACGCGTTACGTTGTCCGATACGGTTCGTGTTCTGTGTTGTTGTTGCTCTAAGTTGGTTTCGTTGTGTCGCTATGCATGTTAGCCACAATATGAACACTTGAGAGTAAGTTTTGTGTTGTCGCGTTGGTTAGCGTAGTTTGTACGTGTTTTGGGTCTATTGCTAATATATATACTTTCTTTGTTGTGTTATGTTTTAGGCTCGCAGACGGAGACTTCGGGCGCTGCGAAGAAGGAGAAACAGGTGGTAGGCTTTACTTAATCAGGAGCGTTGGTGAGTAGATTTAACATCTACAGGGGAATCGCCCGCATGGCGTTATGCGTCTGGGCTAGAGATGACATGATATTGTCGCATATTCTATAGTATATATAGACTTGCGCTTACACCTTATTACTTAGTTACTTGTTGTGCTTGGACTTGTACCCTTAGGACACTGCACTATTATTGACGGCTCATGTTGCATGAGTACTGATTGTATGCCACACACATCGTCAATAATTGCCATGACACGCACAACACACATACATATATGATATTGTTTGGTTAGGGACACTGAGACATTGATTCATATTCCTTTATGCATATGACATATAGCATACCTGTATACCTACATGCTTACACATATGCCTTGACATACTTACATACTAGTTACCTGTATACCTATATGGTATTGTACCATCAGAGATAGGTATATCCATATATGAGACTTAGCTACATGTACATCTTGCATACATACTTACACTTATACCTGGAGGGTATATTACATCATTACTGATAGGTAGATACATATACCTTGCTATACCTACATGTTTACACATATATCTGGCTATAGCTATATGTTCACTTTTATTTGATGTTATATTGGATTTGGAGAATTTAGGAACCACATGATATATTTTATAACTTGTTGCAGTTAAATAGCGATTTTCCTTATACGCTCATATTACTGTTTCATGTTGCATATATTATATTCATGGATTTCGCATTGAGATATGGTTTTCATATGATGTTTCTGGATTGTTTTACTCCTGCGTATATATATCGGTGGTATGGGACGCTGAATATATATATATACCCATCGTATATATATATCAGTGGTATGGGATGCTGTTATATATATACACCTACATCATATATCATCATAATGATATATGCAAATATACTTATTCATTTTATTGTAGGCCTATATGGTTGATGAGAGGGGCCTATGTGCTCAGGGCTTATGTGCTCGATGAGAGGGGCCCTACGTGCTCGATGAGAGGGGCCTGTGTGCTCGGGGCCTATATGCTCGATGAGAGGGGCATATGTGCTCGGGGCTATGTACTCGATGTGAGGGGCCTATGTGCTCGGGGCCTATGTGCTCGATATAGGATTTATGAGATTTACTTAATATTCGATATAGGATATATGGGATTTACTTGATATTAGATACATGATATATGAGATTTACTTGATATTGGATACATGATATATGAGATTCACTTGATATTGGATACAGGATATATGAGATTTACTTGATATTGGACACTCAGGATATATGAGACTTACATGATATGAGAGCCAATTTGGGGGCTGATTTGAGAAAATTGGGATTTGGATTTGTCTTGATGGACTTTAGTCCTATCACGAGGTCAGGATTCCGTGAGAATGACATGTTTTACCCCATACTCCGCATTTATTTTATATTATTGCTTCATGTATTAGTTGTACCTACTAGAGTACCTTCCATGACTGTTGCATATACATATTGACATTCATTGCTTCATGTATTAGTAGTACCTGATAGAGTACCTTTCATGACTGTTGTATATACATATTGCCATTCATTGTTCATGTATTAGTAGTACCTGATAGAGTACATTACATGACTGTTGCATATCCATATTGTCATATTATTACTTCATGTATTAGTTGTACCTGCTAGAGTACCTTCCATGACTGTTGTATACATATGACCATTTATTGCTATTGGTTTGCATATGTTAGATTCGCGTTGCACGTGCATACTTGTGATTATCTGCATATGTTATTTACTATTCACGAGTTGGCAACTCACCCCCATTGTGCCACACTGTTTTGCAGGTTGTTCCTTAGAGTAGTCAGAGGCAAAGCTATTTTCACCTATCATATCATCCTTTGCTATGGATACCGCTTCGGTTCACAGTGTGTTGTTTTGCTATAGGTGGGTTTTGCGGCTATCCGATGTTGTTTATTATATTTTCGTTGTACCATGTACTCTCCATCTACCATTATCATGTATGATTTAAAGACTTGATGTGGGGACGATAATGTATATTATGTTGTGATTTGGAGGTCTTTTATGCAGTTTTATTTATACCGTCTTTTATTTCTTCGCTACGGCGTCGTATATCGGTTGTTGTGGTTGTTTTCCGCCTTTAGGCGTGTTTTTGCTCCCGTTTGGGGATGCTTTATTTATATCTTTGTTGTACCCATTTTTGGGGTTGGTTTTGACAAAGGAGATGCTGCCAAAATTTTAAAGGAAGAAAAGTTAGATTTTAAAGAATTTGGTTTGAGATTTCAAAAGTTTTAACAATGTTCTTATTTCTTACTACTTTTGATGGTTTAGATTGATGGGTTTTCGGCTTACTTAAATTGCGTTACGCCTGTAGACGTTGCGTAGTTCAAGGGCCGTCACGTGCCAATTTCGGGTCGTGACAGAACTTGAGCGCGAGGTGATAGGTTGAGATCTGAGTCTGGAGGGTGTTTAGGGTGGGACGCCCCAAAAGGATGTTACAGGACGATGGGATCTTGGCAACAAGAAAATTCACCGGTATGGTTTGCGTTCTGCCTGATTCCCCGATATTGAGGGGAGGGTGATGATCCCTCGGCCAAGACGGAATGGTTTGTGAAACCGGAGAGGACATGGGAGGTCGGTTGGAGGTCGGACGGATTTAATCCCATACGCTGGAAAAAGTCGTAAAACGGGATATCCAACGAACTCCCTGAGTCGACCAACATTCTCCAGACCTTGTACCGGTTTACCCGGGATGCTATCATAAGAGGACCATTGTGCGGGAGAGATATGCCATAAAGGTTCTCGTTGGTGAAGGTGATTGGATCGTCGTTCTTGCACTTCTTGTAGGGCGGATCACTTAAAGTCATGACCGGCCGGAAGTGGCGGGTGTCCTTGTTGCCCGGAGTCGAACCTACGGAGACGACCATGATCTTCCCGACCATCAATTATGTAAGTCCACGTTACCCACCCCGGTGCTTACGGGGAGGCGGAATAGGTAAAAAACGGATTTTTAACACAAGGTAACATGGACTAAACTTAGAGGATCTTTGCTAAACAAAAACTAACAAACAAGCTACAAGTTCTAACTACTATGTTAGATGGTTATACCTAGATCTTGAACTCCTTCTCTTCTTGTTATTGTCCTCCTTCTTGCTTTCTCCTTGGAGTGGTGTAGACGGATCCTCCTCGTCGTCTTCTCTTTGCCGAAGAAAGGTCCACCCGAAGGCCTCTACCTTGAGCTCCTACCTCAACCAAGAGGTAACTAGAGTGCTTGGCTTGCTAAACTAAGAACCCTATAATGGGTAGAGAAAAGTTTTGATGGTTTTATCTCACAACCTCATGGTTCTCAACACATGAAAGATGAGAGCTTTGAGAGAGGAAGAGGAAGAGCTAAGCATGAGAGAGAAAGAGCAAGAGAGAATGAGAATAATAATGCAACCATGCTCTCATATGAGAGAAAATGATAATAATAATTAAAGAAAATTGTGATGGTTAGTTAAAATGACCATTATCATTTCACATTAAATACAATTTGCAAGAATCAAGAAGTATCTTGCAAAAGAAATGATCATGGTCAAATGGTCAACAAAAGTCAAATTGTCAACCAAAGTCAAATTGTCAACCTAACAATGGCACAATTATCCTTAATTAATATTATTAATCATATTCCTCATTCTCATTAGGGTTTAGAAAAAGTCAACTGTCAAAAACCCTAATGAGATTCCTCTGCCTCTGTCAACTGTGCATACACACCCGCATCCGTGTTCCGAGGAACAAGAATACAATGAGACAAAACCAATCCCAAAACAAATACTAGGATCTGGCTTAAGCCAAAGCCCGCTAGTAATAACTGCCCGGACACCAAACGTGCATAAGTGCGCGGATGTGAACGAACCCCGTCGCAAAACCATGCGACCTCTACTCTGTTTTGCCCAAAGGCGAACAACCCTCTGTGTGGGTGTTTCCCCCAATCAGAGCAAGGCTCTACTGAATTTTGAAAATTCAAAATTTGAAGCAACGCTTCGGTTTCCGTGCGCAGTGCGCAATTTGCCACATAGCAGAAGCCAATTCGGCAGCGTAACGCCCGAGACGGTGCGTCCCATAAGAGCAAGGCTCTTCAGAAAACATAATTAAGACTTAACTGCGCAAATGCATGGCAGGGCGACACGTGTCTGCGCCAGCGCACAGATGCGTGACACGTGTCTGCGCAGTTGCGCAATCGCAACTGCGCAAGCGCACGGATGCGCGACACGTGTCTGCGCAAGCGCACGGATGCGCGACACGTGTCTGCGCAGTTGCGCAACCGCAACTGCGCAAGCGCCCGGATGCGCGACACGTGTCTGCGCAGTTGCGCAACCGCAACTGCGCAAGCGCCCGGATGCGTGACACGTGTCACGCGCTGGTGAGTTGCGCAGCAACTGAATGAAGATTTAGATAAATCTTTTCTGTTCTCCTGTAAAACAGGAACCCTTGGATCAGAGATCCAATGGTGGGAAAATTCCCAAAATTATTCAGTAAAGATTTTGTTAACAAATCCAACAAATTTGTGGGCACTATAAATAAGACCCCAAGCCTCATTCAAAACATAGAATCAATCATCATCAAGAGAAGGATAAACTTCTGGAAAAAAAAAAGCTCTTGAAGATTAATCAAGAACAAAAGAGAAGGTAAAATTTCTGAAAAACAGAAAATTAAAAAGGAATAATAAAAGAAAAAGAAAAATAGTGCCTTGCACTTGATATGAACCCCTGGTTCTGAAAAATCAAAGAAATAATAAATAGTGCCTTGCACTTGATATGAACCCCTGGTTCTAAAAAAATCAAAGAATAATAAATAGTGCCTTGCACTTGATATGAACCCCTGGTTCTAAAAAATCAAAGAATAATAAATAGTGCCTTGCACTTGATATGAACCCTTGGTTCTGTAAAATCAAGGAAAACAAGAAGAACTTGTTTTCCTTTGATCTAAATTTAGATCAAGAGTGCTATGCACTTTTTGTTCTCAAATCAAGAAAATTCTTGAATTTCTGCACAAGTGCAACTCATCATTCAAAAGGGCCTGGCCCAACTCAAAAAAATTATTGAGTTTCTGCAACTCATTATTTAAAGGGGCCTGGCCCAATTGCAGAATAATAAAAGGGCAAAGCCCTGTTCAGAAAATTCCTGAGTTTTTTGTAACTCATTATTTAAAAGGGCCTGGCCCAAATTAGATTGCAAAATAATGAAGGGGCAGAGCCCTGTTTAGGTTGATTCTTTTAATCGGGCAGAGCCTAAAATAAAAATTGGACTTAACCCAATCCTGGCTGTAAGTCCTTAAATTAAATGCCTCTCATAAACCAAGTCACGACCGGTCCGAGGGTACATCTCCGAACTCCTTTGACACCTGTCGTTGTAATTTCTCAACGACGTCAAAGAGGCAACGGGTCCCAACGACCACTAAACTAATATCGGACCGAAACGTCCCTAAACTAATATCGGACCACCACGTCCCCAAACTGGAACATGGACCACTACGTCTTTAAACTGGCGACGGACCGAAACGTCCCTAAACTAAAATCGGACCGAAACGTCCCTAAACTAAAAATCGGACCGAAACGTCCCTAAACTAATGACGGACCACTATGTCTCTAAACTGGCGACGGACCGAAACGTCCCTAAACTGGAATATGGACCGCCACGTCCCTAAACTGACACAATAGGGCCCAAACGCTCTTTTGTCGGATCTAAACGGTCCCGTCTAAGTTGATCTTAGCCCCAAATACGGTTAATGTGTCCTTAGATATTCAAATAAGTAATAAAATCCCAAACCAACTTTGGTTCAAGGGTACATCTCTGAACTCCTCAGACACTTGTCGTTGTAATTCCTCAACGACGTCAGAGAGGTGACGAGTCCCGACGGCCGGATAATTAAATCAATCACTACGTCAAGTCGAGCTTAGCCCAAAACAGGACTAACGTATCCTTGACGAACGTTTAAGTTGATCTTAGTCGCAACGCGACTAATGCATCCTTAAACTAAAAACACCGAACCCAAATCTAAGCAAAATACGGATTTGGACTAATCCACGTCCTACGGGCGACGATATTACTCAGTCTCCGTATACAATCCACGGGCAACCACAAATAAAACAAACACACACGACACGAAGTGAAATTCTGGAGAAGGAGAAAGTTGTTACCGCGATGCGGTAGCGTAATTAACTGCAGGGCCTTGCGCCTGCAGGGAAGAGCGTCCCCACAATCAAAAACCCCTCACCCTGAGGGGGAATCTGACGAAGTCTGCTACATCGGCCGCATCCGTCTAAACCTCCGATATACGGTGCCGTAAATCAACTCAGCATCTTCGGAGAGATAGACGGATAAAACCAAATAGCATCTGCCCCGAACTTCAGGCAAGACGTCTTCACGTCGTCGCCGTCTTTCGGAGGGGAACAGATTCTGGCACGCCCGGTGGGACCTTTTCCTCTTTCCACTCCACACTTCGTGTGTCGTCTTCGTGAACCAATCGCGGTTTGTTAAATGGTTGTCCTCGGATTTCAAGTTGCTAAGATTTGGTCTTTTGTCTGGCGCAGAACTCAAGATCCAATGGCCACCAACTGCACCAACTGCTCGAAGTGCCATTGCAGCGGACGTTCCACCTCATCGAGAGGTGTAGCATATGGGCCCCAAGCGGCTTCCTTCCTGACTCTGCCGGTAGACCAGGTGACTCAACCCACCACCGGCTTGTTCTTCGGGACCATGGTCCCGCCTACAAGCTTCTCCATGCCGATATCCGCACCAGAAGCGAACAAGAAGTCGGTGTTCGACCGGCTCACTGCTACCATGACCCCTGTCAACGGGTCGCCCGCTACTAAGATGACAGCCTCTGTTTTCACCAGGCTAGGTCAGGATCATAAAGTGGTTGTCCCAAAGAGGGCAACGGCCACAGCTTCGGAAGTCGTTGAAGCGGCTTCTCCTATCAGAAAGTCAGTCTTCACAAGATTGACGGTTCCTACTCCTCCTTCAGCTGGTCAGAAAGCATCAGTCTTTGATAGGCTGACATTGGCAGCTGCCCCACACCCAAACAGGGGGCAACAGGAAACTATCCCGATTTCCGAGCCAATCCCAATGACTCGCCGTGCGCGACGTCGTCATTGGCAGCGAGTAAGGAAAACAGGGGGCAACTCCCCTTCAGGGCTAACCCCGCCTGCTCCAGTGGCGGAGGTCAACGCTGCTGTTCCAACTGCGAACAGCTTTGAATTACTGAGGAAAGTACGGAAGAACTCCCCAATCGCCGTATTGAAAAGATCTCCTCCGCCCATGGAGAAAGCTCCGGAGGCAAAACAAGAACAGCCCTCTCAACGGCTGTCGTCCAAAATTTATAAAGTCTGGCGGAGGGTTCAGGACTCCGTGATTGACTCAGACCACTTCCCTCGCCAGAAAAGGGCGAAGGTGGAAAAAGACAAGAACCGCCCCGTTAAACAGCAGGGGGCAACAAATGCTAGAATGCCCGCTTCTACGGCTCCTTCAACCTCAAAGGTCCATAAAAGGAAGAGGCCAGAAAAAGCTCCCATGACACTGACAAAGTTTAAGAGCGATGAACCTAAACGCCCCAAATCAGGGGGCATAACAGTTCATACGGTCTATATGGCTTCAGGAAAGGAAGAAAGTCATACTTCTACGGGCCACCGACCGCTTACCCGGTCAGTGACCAAGTCTCAGGAGCAGCAACAAAAGCTCCAGGAGATGATGACTACAATAGCTGCACTCACGGGGCCAAAAGAGAATCCTGAGACGTCCTTAGATGAACGCCAAGAGGAAGAGACCGACGCTGAGTTCCTCCGCCGAACACTGGAAAAGAGAGACAAAGAGGCTGCGGAACAGGCAGCCAACATAAAGAAAATGGCCCTCCTGTTCCAGGATGTGGTGGGTATGATGATTCAACCAGATCCACCTGTTGGAGATCCCCCGATCATTCTTGAAGATGATAGGGGAGAGACATCGAATCCTCCACCGGCTCTATCCGCAGCTAAAGAGGATACCATATCAAAAGCTGATTTGGATGAATATATTGCTCAACAAATACGGGTGCATCAGGCGGCCGAAGCAGCCGGCCACGTTGTAAAAACGGGACGGCCATATCCGGGCTGGTATGACCAAATCAAGTACCCGCCAGGTTACACAATTCCTAAGTTTCATGTCTACAAGGGGACCGGCAATCCCCATCAACATGTGGCCCAATTCAGGGCTCTTTGCGGTAATACCGGCGGCGACGACAAGCTTTTGCTTCGCCAGTTTGTTGGAAGTTTATCTGATACGGCGTTTGAATGGTATTCTGAGCTTCCCAACGACTCTATAAAAACCTTTGCGGAGATGGAGCTACTCTTCACCCAACGCTTTGCAAGTGCCAGTGAGCGTACCCCGATGACGGCACTGATCAATGCCAGGGTAAAACCCGGCGAGACATGGGTTCAGTACGCTATACGGTGGCGTAATCTATGGTCTAAGTGTGAACAGCGCATAGAAGAAGCCCCTGCGGTGGGAATGTTTGTTGGAACACTCGATCCACAAGCAACCATTTCACAATTTATGATGTTCTTCAAGCCGACTTCCTTCCAGGCTTTGATCGACAAATTGGCGCAGATGGACCAGATGGGCCATAAACCCCCTCTCCCGAAGCCGGATTCCCGAAACGACAAAGGAAAGGGAAAAGCGATCGTCGTCGCTAATGCCCAACAACAACCGAACGATTCGAAGCCGGTTGCTCGTCCAAATAATACACGCCCGTACGTACCCCTTGAGGACAGGATGGGACGTGCTTACTCCTTCCCCCGTGATAAAACAAGGAGGTTATTCGAGCTGGCATTGCGCAACAGGCTCATAAATCTGCCAGATCCAAAACGTCCGTCGCAACCAAGTGACGTTAACGATCCTAATTACTGCCCTTATCATAGAGTGTTGGGACATCCAATCGAAGACTGTTACGTCTTCAAAAATTGGCTGGAGAATCAGTACCGTCAGGGCAAATTTGCGCTATCTGACAAATGGAAGGTGAACCCTCCGCAGCCCCACACCTATAAGGGGACGAATACGCCAAGGGCAGCGTGCTCCGTCATTGAAGAGGCTCCCTGGGAGGTTGTATTATCAGCCAAAACGAGGAGAATGCTAAATGATCTTCAAACCTGCCCAGCGGTCAAGTGGAAGAACCCCTTGGAACCGCAGGTTATTGAGGGGATGTTGAAGCCACGACCGACTCCGAAGACCGATGGTAGTAGTAGTTCAAGCGTTCATAGCCAGCCGTCAAAATCTTCGAAAAAGAAGAAGAAGAAATCTAAGAAGCCCGTGAAGCCTGGCGACAAGCGCACGGACTTACAAAAGCAAATCGATGCGCTGGATGAATATAACCAAAAGGCGCGAACTCCCATCACGCTCCAAGATTTCCTTGATCACGTCTTCCAAAAAGAAGATGTAGGAGAAAGTTCATCGGATGAATCTGACGAATATGTAGCAAGCTGTCATATGATCTCCCATTCGACCACGAACGATGAAGGAACTTCTGGCACTGAAACGCTGGGGGCAAATGCCGAATCAAGAACCCCAGGGTTACCAGTTGAAATGATTAGCGCGTTTCTTAATGAAGCACGGTTGAAAAGCAAGGCTGATCGAGAACGCGAGACGGCTATATTCGAAAGGGCCAAGCGTCAGCGACTTGAGGAAGGAGCCGAAATGATCCCGTTGGAGCAAAATGCCTCCACCACTGACAAAAGCCAATTCAAGATAAAAAAGAAATTTGCTAAGGCCATATCGATGGGCATGAAGCTACCACCCTCTGAAGAAAAAGTTACTGGCGCGGTAGAAATGCACCCCTCTTATTGCTTATACCATCAGAAGGTCTCACATTCCACCCAAGATTGCAAAGCTTTCAATGGATGGTGGCAAGGATACGTCGCTAATCGACAACGATTTAAACGGGAAAAACGTAAAATTCGCCGAGAGCAAAGAAATACGACTAAAGAACTTGAAAGAACTGCCGGCAATTGTCACATGGTTAACACTACCGGGTCATAAGTGCCTACATTTGGGAGCGACTCCGATGAAGAGCTAGAGCTTGGTCCCCTCTTCGAAGAATCCACTTCGGGAAAAGAAAAAGAACCAAAGGCCTGCGAGAATATACAGCTGCGCAATCGAACATTACCCGAAAAGAACCTCGGACCCTTGAATAAGAAAAACAAAGGGAAAGAGAAGGTCTCTGAAGACATCGCTTTGGATGACCAAGTTGCGGAAGAGTTAACCGCCAAGAATCCCCTAAAAAGGAATAAAGTAGATTACAATGTCTTGGCGCATCTGAGAAAGCTACCCTCACAACTCAGCATTCTCGATGCCTTATTGCTATCAAAAGAGGCGAGGGATTCTTTGATTAAGGCCCTACAGGATCCGGACCAGTTCCAAGCCTTCTTAGCCGAACAAAAGATGAAGGATGAATTGGAAAAAGGAATAAAGTAGATTACAATGTCTTGGCGCATCTGAGAAAGCTACCCTCACAACTCAGCATTCTCGATGCCTTATTGCTATCAAAAGAGGCGAGGGATTCTTTGATTAAGGCCCTACAGGATCCGGACCAGTTCCAAGCCTTCTTAGCCGAACAAAAGATGAAGGATGAATTGGAAGAGGTGCACACAGCCGACGTTGCTTTTGGTGATGAAGACCTTCTCCTCGGGACGTGTGAACACAATCGCCCCCTTTATGTCTCGGGATACTGCCATGACATAAAGATAAGAAAAATCTTGGTCGATAACGGATCGTCTGTCAATTTACTCAATGTGCGAGTGTTAAAGGAGATTTGCATGAGTGTCCAACACCTCGCCCGGGACAAAATCACCATCTCCGGTTTCGACTCTCAATCCTCAAAGACTCTTGGATCTGTGATATTGACGCTACGCTTCGGGGTGCTCGTCACAGACATCAAATTCCATGTTATAGACGCCAAGACGTGCTACAATGCTCTGCTCGACCGACCATGGCTACACGAATACAATATCATCCCTTCTACACAGCATCAGTGCATGAAGTATTCTAGGGACGGCCTCGAGTACACAGTGGCAGGAGAGTTGAATCCATTTTCCGTGAACGAAGTTCGCAAGTATGAAGATGCCAAATACTTCCTACCGAGTTTCGAAGACACGGAAAGGTGTCACAAACCGGAGAACAAAACTAACGCAACCATCCCTGTCTTCGGCAGTGACACCGAGGAGGAGGAGGATATAATTTATTCAGGTCCGTCCCAGTCCACCAGGCCAGGACCATCTGTTCCTTCATTGATCTTCGGTAGTGACTCAGAGGATGAAGTTCATGCTGTATTCCCCGCTCGGCCCTCAATACAGATTTCCACTGATGAAGAGCGAAGTCTGCAGGTAACCATGGTGCCGCTTGAACATTACAAAGAACTGGATGCACTCGACACCAACAGCGTAGAAGAATTGCAGACATTCTATATCCCTCCCGGAAGAAAAGGCGAGAAGGCAATCCTATTCTACCGTTCTGAAGAAAACAAGGTGGAAAAAGAAATTTGGCATGGCGCGGATCCCACGCTCGACAAGCTTCAGCCTATCCGTCTTCCCAGATATTATACCGAAGGTTTGAAGAAACTGCTGAAACGCCAAGGGATGTCCTTCACACAGACCATCAGAAAAGCCAAATTCTATGACAAGGTCTGGAACGTTCCCGGAACTCAATGCAAACTGCCTAACGGGAGAACGGAAACAAAAGGGCTCGGGTACATCCGGCCAAAGAAACGGGAGTTAATAAACAGCTGTTATGCCATGTATGACTTTGATGAAGAAGCGGACGCTCAATGGGAAGACGCTAATCCTGAATCAGCAAGAGTTCCTGATGCAAGACCTCCCAGTCCATCGTCTGAAGACCAGATGAGAAAACTTATAAAGGATGCGAGTCAAAAAGCCCGAGATGATCACGATCGTGAAATGGCAATCTATGAGAAAGCCAAGACACAGCGTCTCCTTCGACAGGCAGTAAAGAACGAAGATGTTACCCCACGTCAGCCTGCTACAAAAAGGGTTCGACGCGAAAGCGAAAACAAGTCGAGGGGCCGAAAAGGTGCTCGACAACCACAAGACAGAGCTAAGAAGCCACGCATACGAGAGTCGAGCGTTATTGACCTAGCCCTTATGAAGAAAATGGGTCGAGCATACTCGTTTCCTCGGAACAAAACAAGGAAAATACTTGATCTTGCTCTAAAACATCAAATGCTTACTCTGCCAGAGTCTAAACACCCTGAGCAAGCAGGCGAAGTCTCCAACCCAAATTATTGCTCTTACCATCGAGTAGTAGGGCATCCGCTTGAAGATTGTTTCACCTTTAAGAATTGGGTTGAAGACCAATATCAGTTAGGCAAATTCGCGCTTTCTGACAACTGGAGGGTAGCACCACCACAGAAGCACGAACCCGAGGCTGCAAAAGAAAAACCAACTCCGCATTGGGATTGGCAGAAAATTCGCACTTGCCACGTGGTAACAATATTAAAAGAAGAATCCGAGGACATCAACGACTTCCCTTGGTGCTTTGAAAACAGCAGCGATGAGGTAATCTCAGAATTTCCCCCAGCTCCGAAAGAACTGGAGGATGGAATCCACACCACTGCAGATAATCTCAAGAAAATTGAGTTGGGGACGGAAAATGACCCGCGACCAACATTCATCAGCGAGCTGTTATCTGAAGAAAGGGTGACTGCGTTGAAGGATGTGCTTCTACAACACAAAGATTGCTTCGCGTGGAACTATTCCGAAATGCCGGGACTAGATCCAGAAATTGCTGTACATAAATTGGCGATATCTCCGGACATCAAGCCCGTCAAACAAGCGCCGAGGAGAATGCGACTCGAGCTTGAGATGAGCATCAACGCCGAAGTCAAAAAGCTTATAGACTCTGGCTTCATCCAGGAAGTTCAATACCCTGAATGGATTGCCAACATTGTCCCGGTGATGAAGAAAAATGGGACGGTGCGTATATGCGTAGATTTCCGGGATCTTAATAAAGCCTGCCCAAAAGATGATTTCCCAGTACCAGTCACCGAGCTGATGATAGACAACACGTCTACTCATGAAGTTTTCTCCTTCATAGACGGCTCATCGGGGTATAATCAAATAAAAATGCATCCTGAAGATCAGAAACACACAGCTTTCAGGACCCCTCTTGGGATATTTTGTTATAAAGTGATGCCCTTCGGTTTGAAGAACGCCGGTGCTACTTATCAGAGAGCCATGACAAAAATCTTCGACGACCTCATACATGAAATCGTTGAATGCTATATCGACGATCTTGTGGTTAAAAGCAAATCATACGAGGAACATCTCGAGCATTTGAAGATCGTGTTTCAACGCCTTCGGCAATACAACTTGAAGATGAATCCTCTTAAATGTGCGTTCGGGGTTTCCTCGGGTAAATTCCTAGGATTCGTCGTTCGACACCGAGGTATTGAAATAGATCCGTCAAAGATCAAAGCGATCATGGAAATGCCTCCGCCGAGGACTCTCAAACAGTTGCGGTCTCTCCAAGGGAAACTCGCATACATACGGCGATTTATAGCCAACCTTTCAGGAAAGTGCCGCCCTTATAGTCACCTGATGAAGAAGGGAACCCCATTCGTTTGGGATCAAAAATGCCAAGGCGCACTGGATGAGATCAAGCAATACCTGCAGAACCCGCCGGTGTTGGCTGCTCCGGTTAAGGGGAAGCCTCTTATTCTTTATACAACCGCCCTCGAAGGTTCCTTAGGCGCATTATGGGCACAAGAAAACGATCAAGGGAAAGAAAGGGCGCTCTACTACTTAAGTCGAGTGCTGCTGGGGGCAGAAAGCAACTATTCTTCCATTGAAAAACACTGCCTGGCATTGATCTTCGCAATAACAAAGCTTAGGCACTATGCGTTGGCGCACGAGGTCCGTCTGATTTCAAAAGTGGACCCTCTCAAATATTTAATGTCAAAAGCCATATTGACAGGACGACTCGCTAAATGGGCCCTGCTCTTGATGGAATTTTCCATAACATATCAACCTCTCAAGGCAGTAAAAGGCCAGGCCATCGCTGACTTCCTTGCTGAGCATCCCATACCTGCCGACTCTCCTTTAAACTGCGATTTGCCAGACAGACATGCATTTGACGCAATCGACAGTGGTGATACCCGTTGGGAGCTTTACTTCGATGGAGCGTCTTCTATGAAAAAGCACAAACAAAGTACGCCAACGATCAAATCGGGGGTGGGACTCATCTTTGTGACTCCCCAAGGAGGAATAATGCGCTTCGCCTTCTCCTTAGCGGAGCCGAGGACGAATAATGAAGCTGAATATGAAGCTCTGATAGCAGGCCTTGAGATCGCCATTGATATGGGAATTGAGAGCCTCCTCATATACGGGGACTCCCAACTGGTCGTCAGTCAAGTAAACGGCGATTACCAAACATGTAAACCGGAATTGGTAAAATACGGTGAAAAAGTGCAACAACTGCTAACCCAAATTCCCTCTTACACGTTGGAAAGCATACCGCGCGCGGAAAACAGCAAAGCAGACGCACTAGCCAAACTTGCTAAAGAACTGGCTGACGAGAACCTCGACGACGTTAGAATCGTGGTGCAAAGCCGTCGAGTGCTCGCCCCAACAGAAATATCTCCGGAATCGTCTGAAGAAAAAGGAGCGAAAGAGGAGACAACCCTGCAAGTAAAAGACTGGGAAAATACCGGGGACTGGAGAGAAGTCTTCATAGATTACTTCAAGTTCCACCGAATACCTGAAGAAGCGTCCACAAGACATCAGCTCACGAAACGAGCTCTGTCTTTCGCCTTCGTCAATGATACTCTGTACAAGAGGTCATTCGATTCTCTGTGGTTGAGATGCTTAGGACCTGACGAAGCGAGAAGGGTCGTCCAAGAAGTTCACGACGGACTCTGCGGTTCCCACCAAGCAGGCCCTAAGATGAAGTTAAAGATAAAGCGGATGGGCTACTACTGGCCCACGATGATGCAGGATTGCCTAGAATACGCGAGGCAATGTCATTCATGCCAAATTCATGGAGACTTCATCCATCAGCATCCCAATCCACTGCATCCAACAGTGGCTAGTTGGCCATTTGAAATGTGGGGAACTGACATAGTCGGTCCCATCGAACCAGCATCGTCAAAGGGACATCGTTTCATCTTGGCGACGACTGATTACTTCTCCAAATGGGCAGAAGCGGTACCGTTGAGGGAAGTGAAAACGGAAAACATCCTCCATTTCTTCAAAACGCATATCATATACCGGTTTGGAACCCCAAGAAGGATCATCTCTGACAATGGGCCAGCCTACCGAAGTCATAAGATTAGCCGCTTCGCACAGCAGCACAATATAGACTGGAGATATTCCTCAGTTTATAACCCGCGAGCTAACGGTCTAGCTGAGGCCTTCAACAAGACCTTGACGAAGATCATGAAGAAAACAGTGTCACGAAATAAGAGAGATTGGCACGAAAGATTGCAAGAGGCTCTTTGGGCGTATCGAACTACATTTAAAACGGCCACAAACACAACGCCATACGCGTTGGTATTTGGGACGGAAGCAGTACTCCCCCTCGAGATAGAATTACCCTCTCTACGAGTGGCAGTCCATTACGAGTTGACGGACGAAGAAAATGCTCACCTTCGGTTTGAAGAGCTTGACGCCCTTGACGAAATCCGGCTTCTAGCACAGCAAAATCTGGAAGCTTATAAAGCAAAGATGACGCGCTCATATGAAAGATTGAGCCGCCCGAGGACATTCCACCAAGGCGAACTCGTGCTAGTCGTCAAAAGGCCCATGATCCCCAATCGCGCCAAGCGGGGAAAGTTTGAGCCAAACTATGAAGGACCGTACATCATTGATAAGGTCTACCAGGGCGGGGCCTATCTACTCATGGACATGCACGGTAAAAGACCTTTCAGGCCAATAAACGGTCGCTTCCTAAAGAAATACTACGCTTAACGAGCCTTAGTTTAGGTCAATGATAGATGACGACGACTATGTCCGCTCGCTATCTTCCTAAGCTCAAGCTTTATAAGCAGTAGCCAGCCCTCTCAACGGCGGACCGAAATGTCCTTAAACTAATAGCAGACCGAAACGTCTTTAAACTACTACCGCAGCATCTTTAGGCTGACGAGATATAAAAAAAAAACATATAAAAATAAAATAAAAAAAAACGGTATGTCCATAAGCAAAAAAGGGCACGGATGAAAACCCGAAAGGGCTCCATGAGTAAAAACAGCAGGACTACCGGCGAGTGTTCGTGAGAACCCGAAAGGGCGCGACCTCGTAAAAAAAATATATATATATATATATATATATAATAAATAAAAACGGTATGTCCATAAGCAAAATGGGCACGGATGAAAACCCGAAAGGGCTCCGTGAGTAAAAACAGCAGGACTACCGACGAATGTTTGTGAAAACCCGAAAGGGCGCAACTTCGTTAAAGAACCCTTACAGAGTCCTCTCGACCCTGTAAGGAGAAACCACCCGCGTGAGATCCTTACGACTCATAAGGGAACAACACACTTAGGAATCCCCACGATTCCTAAGGAGAAAATACACTTGCGAGATCCTCACGACTCGTAAGGAGAACTCTCGTATGGGACCCTCACGGCTCATGAGATTTGAAAGTCTTAAGTTACAGAAACCTAAACCTGTGCTTAAGCAAGCCCCCACAAACTTCCAATATTGCCCTACAAGTGGCTCAATATTGACCCTTGTATACAATCCACGGGCGCGAATAAACATTTCCCTCGCCAAATTTCATCCATAACTGGGAATACGTTCGCATGGTAAACAACCCTTATAAATCCCCTCGATTTATGAGGAGAAAACCCTCCTGTAGGATCCTTACGACTTACAGAAGAACAAAACACTTAGGAACCCTCACGGTTCCTAAGGAGAAAATACACCTACAAGATCCTCACGACTTGTAGGGAGAAATACCTTTATGAGACCCTTACGGCTCATGAAATCGAAAGCCTTAGTCGATAGGTCCCTAACCCTGATCGCTAAGCCCCCTTTATTCGACAATAACGGAGGCAAATGATGATTCGCTCCTGGCAATATTCCAGTTGCAGCGGTGCTGATGCCGAAATCGGTGTCCAATTTCAGGTTTATGGCGAAAGCCAGTAGGCCGCTCATGCATACAAAATAGCCGAAATGATAGGGCAACTTGCAATAAAAAGCAGCAAGTAAAATGTATGCATGCAAAATAGCCGAAATGATCGGGCAACTCGTAATAAAAAGCAACGAGTAAAGATAAAATAAAAAAGCCGAAATGATTGGGCACCGCGAAAAATAGCCGAAATGATTGGGCAATCGCGACCTTCGCGATATAAAAGCTGAAATGATAGAGCATCGCGGAAATAAAATAAAACAAAAATAAGAAATGATGAAACTTCGGCCCTACAGTTAAGATCACATCGATCCCTGTATACAATCCAAGGGCGCAAACAGAGAAGAAACCATACTTCCCCAGCGGATTCCGTCAAACGACGAAGCTAAACCCCAACGGTTCATTTCAACCGAAGAAACCAACGACTTCAGCAAAACTTCTCAACTCACGGATACAAACACTCCTTGACGAGAGCCTTCTGATCCGCGTCAACTCGCAGAGCCACCAGCGCCTCCGTGGGAACCATCGACTCGTTTCAAACCCCAAGGACACAAATAATCCTTGGCGCTTGGGAAACAAATAATCCCTCGCAAAACTTCTCAACTCACGGATACAAACACTCCTTGACGAGAGCCTTCTGATCCGCGTCGACTCGCAGAGCCACCAGCGCCTCCGTGGGAACCATCGACTCGTTTCAAACCCCAAGGACACAAATAATCCTTGGCGCTTGGGAAACAAATAATCCCTCGCAAAACTTCTCAACTCACGGATACAAACACTCCTTGACGAGAGCCTTCTGATCCGCGTCGACTCGCAGAGCCACCAGCGCCTCCGTGGGAACCATCGACTCGTTTCAAACCCCGAGGACACAAATAATCCTTGGCGCTTGGGAAACAAATAATCCCTCGCAAAACTTCTCAACTCACGGATACAAATACTCCTTGACGAGAGCCTTCTGATCCGCGTCGACTCGCAGAGCCACCAGCGCCTCCGTGGGAACCATCGACTCGTTTCAAACCCCAAGGACACAAATAATCCTTGGCGCTTGGGAAACAAATAATCCCTCGCAAAACTTCTCAACTCACGGATACAAACACTCCGTGACGAGAGCTTTTCTGACTCACATCTCGGGCAATAAGGATTCAAAAACTTGCTTCCTGAACAATGGGACCCTGCAAGTCAATCCTAAATGGTCTCTTGCATACTATTCACGGGTCTCACTCTCTGAAGTCGATTCTCGACAAAGAGGGAAACAACCGCTTACGAGCCCTCTCGACTCGTAAGAGGGAGAAATTCTCTCATAAGATCCTTTCGACCTATGAGAGAAAACTACACTTGGGAATCCTCACGATTCGTAAGGAGAAAATCCACTTACGAGATCATCTCGATCCGTAGGGAGAAAAGTCTCTATGAGACCCTCACGGCTCATAGAGTTAAAAAGTCTTAGGCAGCAGATCCGAACCTGCGGCCTAAGCCATCGTTATATCTTGAAGAAACCAAAATGCTTACTCTGTTACCTGTCAATCATGTTTATCAAGACAGCATGCTGATAATAAGAGAAGGGAGAAAGCAAAGAAATGATACAAGACATTGCAAAAAAAAAAAAAAATGTGTATCTTTATTTATTAACTCAATCAAGTACATGGCGAATCGTATAAAAGAATAAAGAATGTATACATCTTATTCAAAAAAAAAAAAGAAAATTACAAGTATATTGATACAATGGCAGCTACTGGGAAGGGAGCGTCTTGCACAGATGTAGCAATCGCTCGCATATCTCCTTCCACGCCTTCTCCTGCTCGGCTACCGCCGTCAACTCTGCCTCCACTTGGGCTCGTCGCCGCAAGACCAGTGCAAGCTGCTCCCTCACGCCCTGATAAGCAGCCTCCCGACTTGGGATATGGCGCTCAGCCACGTCAAGCTTCCTCTTTAAATTTAGCCCATGGGAGATGCGCTCCAAGAGACCCTCAAAGATAGTCTTCACTTAGGCAGCATTTGCCTCAACCTCAGCGCGCAGATGGGCCGTTTCATTTGAGGTCTTTTGGCATTCCCTTAGTCTCCGAGCTGCTTCTTGCTCCAAGTGGCGGGAGTGCGAAGTGCTTTGCTCGAGCCAAGTTGTGCGTTGGGCGCTCAGAGCTAAAACTTCGGGAGCAGGGCGCGTCAACTCCAGCCGGTACAAGCAAGCCTCAATCTCCCTGCAGTGATTAACCCAAGATTCAACGACGCCTTCGCTGTGAAAAGTTACGAGCGCCGCTAACATGGGGTTAACATCCACAGCGAAATCTGCAGCGGAAGGGAGAGCGTCCATGCTGAGCTCGTCGATATACCCGCTCAGCATGCCTAGACTCATCACGCACCCTTTGAAGACGGACGTCTCAAAAAGGGGCCTGCCGGTAAAAGGACGCGAGCCTCGAAGGGGACCGAAGCCGGAACAATAGCTGCAAAACAAAACAGGTTTAAACGACGGTTCAAAAGATGTTGAAGGATTACCAAAAGGAAATTTACCATACCAGGTACAGCGGACGGCAAAGCCGGGAGGGCCGGTAGCGCGACAGGGCTTGCATCCCCTCCTTCGATTTGTGGCACTGCAATAAAGAAAAGGAAAAGTCAGAAATCGTCCCATTGCTAGAAAAAAGGGGTAAACAAAGATATTACCGGCGCCACTAGAGGGAGAAGCGAGTTCGGATGGGAAAGAGAAGTGCGGGAGCAACACTTGATATAGGTGATCAAAAAGCACTCCTGCAAAGGCACAATAGTGTAACGTTAGTACAAAAGCCGCATTTTTGAAAGATTAATGCATGAGTCGTGAACCCATACCTTCCAACATCCGTGACGGTACAAGGGAAGACGGGGAGGTGACTACTGCCAAAGCAGTAGTTGACGGTGCCCCCTCGAGCAATGGAGCATCGGTACTGGCCGCACCTGCAAGAACAAGCTTGTTAGAAGAGATCACAAGATATACAAAAAAAAAGGGAAACGCTGGTGACAAAAAATTTTTACCTGACGAGCTGCCAGCAGAAACTGAGGCAGTCCCTTCCTCCACTGACGGAAGACCACCGCCTGTAGCTTCATCACCCGACTCAAGGGGAACCGTTGTTATGCTCTCAAGCTCTGCAGGCGGCGGGGAACCATAGACAGGGAGGGCCAAGATAGGAACATTGCCAGATTCCTGAGAAGGAGCGTCTAGCTCGTCCTCAGGAATCATGGCCGCCTCACCTGCTGCTCCCTCAGGATCAGCGATTACAGCTGCCCCGTCCATCGGCACAACGAGGTCCCCAGCCTCAAGTACCTCGCCCTCTACCGCCTTTGGCTCGGTCGAGACAATCATCTCATCTGCCGCCACTTCGGGTACGGCATCAATGACTTTCTCCGCGGTAGGTTCCTCAATCTCGGCTCCAGGCCCCATGGCCTCGACAAAGTTGTCCACTGTCGGTTCGGGTTCGGCGAGTACCGCTTCTTCCGCTCCCTTGGGTTCGACGGTCGTCTCCGCCTCCCCCTCAGTTGGACTTGACCCTGCAAGATGAGATATGTATAAGCCAATAGTTTTACAAGTCATACAACAAGGCTCTGAAAGGAGTACTACCTGAAGCGGATTTATCATTGGCGTTCCGAACCGCGCGCGCAACTTGCCGATGAGCGGTAGACAGAGCCACAGGGGGCTCTTCAGAAGGAGTACTAGCGTGAGGAACAGTGCTAGGGCCCGCTCCTGCGGCCAGAGCAGCTCTGCGCGCCTTAGCTTCGCGTCTGGACTGCTTCCGCTCCTCTTGAGCCGATGAGACAGATGCCATCAGAGCTTCCTTGAGCGAAGCCTCCTCATCCGTGTAGAGGGATGCCTCCAGATTTTTCAGAGCATCCCT
This sequence comes from Agapanthus africanus, assembly GCA_030015575.1. Taxonomy (NCBI): domain Eukaryota; kingdom Viridiplantae; phylum Streptophyta; class Magnoliopsida; order Asparagales; family Amaryllidaceae; genus Agapanthus; species Agapanthus africanus. The sequence continues at coordinate 866,159,799 of CM057339.1, forward strand.
CGTTGTTGCATCAAGCCGAGGCTCTTGCGGCAGCTTCGACGGAGCTGGGACTTCGATGACGGGCTTGGGAAGGGTCCTTGCGCCGATTAATACAACCCCTGTAAAGAAACAAGAGAAGGTCAGGTCGACTATCATAAAAAGATAACGAACTTTCCGTATAAAAGAGAAAGGGATAAAACATACCGACGCTCGCTAGGGTACGCTTCTTCTCCTCCTCCTGGAAGGTCTTCAGAGAGGCAGCAATGGCCTCTTCAGTGGATACACCTGTTGAAAATGAGGCAAATATTAGCTAAAGATAATAATAAAAAGTGGGATAAAATGACAAATAAGGAGGCTGAGAATTACCTGACTCAGCGAGTCTGCTTAACATTGCTTCGAGCCTCGCCGATCGCTCCGAAGCTGCAATGGCGGCGGCTAGGTTGGTGTCCTCAGGGTCCACCACGAAACCCTCGTTGCTGCCATACTCACATATAGTCTCGGCAGGATGAGCCTCGGACTCTAAGTTAAGAATCGCGTCGAGGGATAAAGTGGACTTCTTCTTCTTTTGCCCGCCAGCCTTGGACCCACTGGGAGCAGCTTTGCGCTTGCCAGTTTTGGCAGTCACTTTCGGGCGGCGAGTCCCGATGTCCGCTCCTGCACCCGACTCCGGCGATGCCGCTTTAACCGTCTTTGTCGGAGCACGGGGCGCCGTCGGGGCATCCACCGTAGTAGGCAGTGGCAGTCCACGCGGAGGGGCCAACACCCGTGGTCGATCAGCTCCGGCCTCTTTCGTCGGAGGGATAACCTGAACCCTGGGCTGCAATGGAGCCTTGCGATTGCCGCCGGGAGGCGCAGCCCTACGATCGACCAATAGACGTTTCTCCATCAAGATGATTGGGCCCATCGCGTGCGCGTACCAGGCCACATACGAATTGAGTATCTTAGGGGTACAGCTGGGCTCACTGATAAAAAAGTAGGAGCCTGTATTGAGCCGAATGAAGTGATGCATCGCATTCCGTACTCCCTCTGGACCGACTGCAGGTGTTCTCAAGAAGGCTTCCAACGGGACTCCTTGGTTATAACTCGATTGCCGGGCAAATCGATGCGGGTTATACCTCATGAAGAGGGCCGTGTCATTCTGCCTAAATACCAAGTAGCCCGGCCGAATGGAATAAAGATGGAGGATTTCCCGAGCCTTCAATACGGAGACACCGCCCTTAAAGTCATCACGCAGCGGCACCACCGACTTAGTGGTCTCGGAACCCATGGTGATGACCTTATCCACAAAAGAGGTCTTCGCCCCGACTAGATGCGAACGCAGAAGCAGTCCCCTAGACTCCCGTGGAGGCGCAAACACGATGGAAGCCCCGACCAATCGCATGATTCTTGGAAATGTGAATCTCTCAAAGAAGGGAGGAGTTTTGTGGGCACCAAACACTCCTCGAACATGCAGCTCCATCCAAGAAGTGAAGTAGTGCATCGGGAAGTTAGCAGGCTGTACCCCAGGCTCATTAGCGTCCGCCGCTACGCTAAGTCCATTGTAGAGGTGAGCCAACCCGGCGATCCCCACTGATAACTGCAGACCGGCCACCATTCGATGCGCCGGGTAAAAGACAGAAGACCGCATGAGGCGTGGGTGCATGGGAAGCGCGAAGCTGCACAGCCACAGACCTAAGAACCCGATGAAGAAGGTCTCCTCATCCAAGCCAGGAACGGCGATCTCTGAGAAAGGGACGCTAGCAGTGCCGGGAAGGTAAAAACTTCGCTGATCAATTTCCGATGAAGGTCGGCGGTCCAGGCCGAAACCAAAAGGATCAGCAAGTTGGGCGAACTTCTCACCTTGCTCTGATAAAAATTCCGGGCGAATAAAACGAGCAATGAAGTCCGCGAAACTAACGCCTCGGTCGCCCAATTCCAAATGAAGCTCCTCGTAAATCTCCAACACCTTCACCAAGCCCGGATGCTGATGCTGGATGGCATTTTCCGGAGTCAAGTCGAGTACCACCTGCTTGGTGGCAAAGACGTACTCATCAGGAGGAAGCAGCTCTTCGTAGTGCTCCCCCCTCGCCGGTAAACCTGAAAGCTCAACGAATTCCTCTAGAGAAATGGAAACTTCCCTATCCGCTGCCAGGAAAGTATGTGTGGGGATATTCCATTGTTCAATGAAGGCCTTTGTCCACCACGTTGGAGGAGTAGGATACTCGAAAAGCGAGACGTAGACGGCGGAGTATAGACCAATCTTCGTCAGGTGAGCTCTTTTCGCCGCTAAAATGTATCGGGCCCATGGTAGGTATCCAACAAGTGGCCGCGGATTCAATCCAATGTTGTAAGCCTGTCCCCAAGGGCGTGCTTCACCCTGACAGATTCGCCTTCCCAAGATATCTATAGCCGGCGGTGGCTGCACCGGAATAGCGCCGATTGCAGGCTGGAGAAGGTCGTCTGAATTCCAATTTTTTACCTCCACGGCATACTCCACCGGGGGTTTGTCTGCATAGGGTATCGTAACTATAGGTTCGGAAGGCGAGGCGGAACTAAAACTGCGGCGGCCTTGGATAATCTGGCTGTACCACCTTCCCCATAGGTGAAGTCTCTTGCACTCAGGATCGTGATCTTTAATCAAGACGAACACTACCCGGTCCACTGGTGCATGTGGGAACCCTCCTTCTGAGCGGACGAAGGGAAAAGACAAGTCGTCAGACATCTTTCCTGCATAAAAATATATATATCATTAGTGGCCTGACGTTTAAACCTTAAAAAAAAAATAATAAATAAAATAAAATATAATGATAAAAAAAAAATAATAAATAAAAATCTTGCTCCACACTGCGATGCAGCGGGTAGGGGACCAAAGGGGGACCCACAAAATCAAGATGACGGCGCATCATTTAATGAGACAATCCCACCATTGGATGAGACTATCAGTCAATAAAAAAGACCCCCAAGAGAATATCCTCATGGGGGGGGACCCCTAGAGACAAGGAGAAGATCTCCTCTTTTCAGAGCAAAGCTCTGTCACAGAGTGACATTTGTCAAACTCCTGTTTCAAAAGAATAAAACTTCTTAAAAAAAGAGCCTAGCTCTGTAGCAGTAATAGAAATTCATAACTCCTAAGAATTAAAATTTTGGGATCTTAAAGATCCATGGAAAGATTTAAAAAAAAAAAGTTTCTAGTTGATCTGTGAGCAGGGCTTTGTTCATGGGTTAAAACCTAAGAACAGAGTCTCTGCTAATTTTTGAGAGCAAGGCTCTGTGAATAAAAACCCCAGAGGGGTTTCCTTTAGATCAAAGATCTATAAGAGCAAGGCTCTGTTAATTAAGTCTAATTTAAATTAAATTAAATTAATTTAATTTTACCTATAATGGTTCTGAAGTTAGAACTTGGAAGTTCTTAAGGAAATCACAAGAGCAAGGCTCTGGAAGTTCTCAAGTAAGAGCAAGGCTCTGAAATTCAATTTCTTGAGAATGGTAAAAAATTACCAAGGACCAAGGGTCCTATTTATAGGCGCCTGCGCCTGTTCAGATGACCCCTAGATCCGACGGTCAGGATGTTGCCATCGCTGCACTCACGCGCGCGCCACGTGAGCGCAACGGTGGGGGGCATCTGTTTCCCCCAATCAGAGCAAGGCTCTACTGAATTTTGAAAATTCAAAATTTGAAGCAACGCTTCGGTTTCCGTGCGCAATGCGCAATTTGCCACATGGCAGAAGCCAATTCGGCAGCGTAACGCCCGAGACGGTGCGTCCCATAAGAGCAAGGCTCTTCAGAAAACATAATTAAGACTTAACTGCGCAAATGCATGGCAGGGCGACACGTGTCTGCGCAAGCGCACAGATGCGTGACACGTGTCTGCGCAGTTGCGCAATCGCAACTGCGCAAGCGCACGGATGCGCGACACGTGTCTGCGCAAGCGCACGGATGCGTGACACGTGTCTGCGCAGTTGCGCAATCGCAACTGCGCAAGCGCACGGATGCGCGACACGTGTCTGCGCAAGCGCACCGATGCGCGACACGTGTCTGCGCAGTTGCGCAATCGCAACTGCGCAAGCGCCCGGATGCGCGACACGTGTCTGCGCAGTTGCGCAACCGTAACTGCGCAAGCGCTCTTGCGCACAGATGCGTGACACGTGTCACGCGCTGGTGAGTTGCGCAGCAACTGAATGAAGATTTAGATAAATCTTTTCTGTTCTCCTGTAAAACAGGAACCCTTGGATCAGAGATCCAATGGTGGGAAAATTCCCAAAATTATTCAGTAAAGATTTTGTTAACAAATCCAACAAATTTGTGGGCACTATAAATAAGACCCCAAGCCTCATTCAAAACATAGAATCAATCATCATCAAGAGAAGGATAAACTTCTGGAAAAAAAAAGCTCTTGAAGATTAATCAAGAACAAAAGAGAAGGTAAAATTTCTGAAAAACAGAAAATTAAAAGGGAATAATAAAAGAAAAAGAAAAATAGTGCCTTACACTTGATATGAACCCCTGGTTCAGAAAAATCAAAGAAATAATAAATAGTGCCTTGCACTTGATATGAACCCCTGGTTCTAAAAAAATCAAAGAATAATAAATAGTGCCTTGCACTTGATATGAACCCCTGGTTCTAAAAAATCAAAGAATAATAAATAGTGCCTTGCACTTGATATGAACCCTTGGTTCTGTAAAATCAAGGAAAACAAGAAGAACTTGTTTTCCTTTTATCTAAATTTAGATCAAGAGTGCTATGCACTTTTTGTTCTCAAATCAAGAAAATTCTTGAATTTCTGCACAAGTGCAACTCATCATTCAAAAGGGCCTGGCCCAACTCAAAAAAATTATTGAGTTTCTGCAACTCATTATTTAAAGGGGCCTGGCCCAATTGCAGAATAATAAAAGGGCAAAGCCCTGTTCAGAAAATTCCTGAGTTTTTTGTAACTCATTATTTAAAAGGGCCTGGCCCAAATTAGATTGCAAAATAATGAAGGGGCAGAGCCCTGTTTAGGTTGATTCTTTTAATCGGGCAGAGCCTAAAATAAAAATTGGACTTAACCCAATCCTGGCTGTAAGTCCTTAAATTAAATGCCTCTCATAAACCAAGTCACGACCGGTCCGAGGGTACATCTCCGAACTCCTTTGACACCTGTCGTTGTAATTTCTCAACGACGTCAAAGAGGCAACGGGTCCCAACGACCACTAAACTAATATTGGACCGAAACGTCCCTAAACTAATATCGGACCGAAACGTCCCTAAACTAATATCGGACCACCACGTCCCCAAACTGGAACATGGACCACTACGTCTTTAAACTGGCGACGGACCGAAACGTCCCTAAACTAAAATCGGACCGAAACGTCCCTAAACTAAAAATCGGACCGAAACGTCCCTAAACTAATGACGGACCACTATGTCTCTAAACTGGCGACGGACCGAAACGTCCCTAAACTGGAATATGGACCGCCACGTCCCTAAACTGACACAATAGGGCCCAAACGCTCTTTTGTCGGATCTAAACGGTCCCGTCTAAGTTGATCTTAGCCCCAAATACGGTTAATGTGTCCTTAGATATTCAAATAAGTAATAAAATCCCAAACCAACTTTGGTTCAAGGGTACATCTCTGAACTCCTCAGACACTTGTCGTTGTAATCCCTCAACGACGTCAGAGAGGTGACGAGTCCCGACGGCCGGATAATTAAATCAATCACTACGTCAAGTCGAGCTTAGCCCAAAACAGGACTAACGTATCCTTGACGAACGTTTAAGTTGATCTTAGTCGCAACGCGACTAATGCATCCTTAAACTAAAAACACCGAACCCAAATCTAAGCAAAATACGGATTTGGACTAATCCACGTCCTACGGGCGACGATATTACTCAGTCTCCGTATACAATCCATGGGTAACCACAAATAAAACAAACACACACGACACGAAGTGAAATTCTGGAGAAGGAGAAAGTTGTTACCGCGATGCGGTAGCGTAATTAACTGCAGGACCTTGCGCCTGCAGGGAAGAGCGTCCCCACAATCAAAAACCCCTCACCCTGAGGGGGAATCTGACGAAGTCTGCTACATCGGCCGCATCCGTCTAAACCTCCGATATACGGTGCCGTAAATCAACTCAGCATCTTCGGAGAGATAGACGGATAAAACCAAATAGCATCTGCCCCGAACTTCAGGCAAGACGTCTTCACGTCGTCGCCGTCTTTCGGAAGGAAACAGTGGGACTCTAAAGACTCGACACTACGCTGGCAATGGGTTTAACCACGGTTCGCAAGCGATACTAGCTGTACGTAACGGTCCCCGGGTAGATACCAATAAGAAGACTGATGAGGTGAACCCATCCGAACTCCTACTAATCCTGAATGTGACAATCTCCGTACAGTCCGGTCTGTTCGTCTATGAGTATCGCATGTCGGGCCTAAGAGGCGGTAAACGTCAGACCCCTAATAGCGGTACAAATCATGCCAGAGTGTAACCCAGAACACCCTGAGAAACTACTGAAAACACTACCAGTAATTCTCGCTTGCCCTGCCCAGGGACTTTGTGTAATGGCTCTCCTAAACACAGCGCGATATCAACCCCCAATACCGGGAGAGACGAATCCTATCTAACCGCTACTGCCTCCAAGTGCTTCGGGACTGCACCCAACTACTACCTGTTTACACGACTCCTTTGAGTCGTGGTAAGGTAGTGATTGGTTCGAAAAAGTGTGTTTGTAGTAATTAACCGCAAGCAATAACGGTGTCGCGTGTAGCTAGACCGAGATGAGTACGGGTCGTCCTCTGGGAAACGTGGAACCTTTTATTCTTACTTTAGATGTGTTGAGAAAGATAGGAGGGATAAAGAATTTTGAAGAATGGTTTCTAGATCTACGTTAAGCAAAAATCCAAAAATATAGATCTAGATTATTTTAAGGATGTAGTTAATATAATAAGGGGGCTTGTAGGGCTCGTTAGGATTTAGTAGTTATGGACGATTAATTAAAAGTTACCCTTTTTATCCTTTAATAGATTTAAAACTAGAACGACGGTGATGCGTGTAGATTAGGGTTTCTGGAGGGAAAAGGAATCCCACTCTTAACCCTTATCTCGACACGGAACTCTGTTCATATCTAGCCTTTACCAAAACAATCATTAATCTAATCTCTAATCACGGTCGGAACCAACAAAGAATTGTTAGCGCGCCCGATTAGGATGTTAATGATTCTTTAGATAAAGTTCATAAACTTTATAGGACTTAAAAAGGGTTTAGAGATGTTCATCATCCATTAGCCTACCCTAATCCTATGAACCCTAACAAGCGGAGAATTACTCGCGCATGTTGGGAGAAAAAGAGATGGAGAGAAAATGCATAATTAAACTACGAAGAAATAGAATAAGAAAAAAAAGCTACCTTTATTAATCAACAATATTCATTACACTTTGATTCCTTAGAAAATGATTACAAAGACTAGTTTGCTTCTCGATCTCTTCCAAGGAGGTAGACGAACAGTTGATGATCAGTCTGAATGCGTGAGCCGTCTTGGACTTCGTAATCTCGTCGACTTGATGATTTTTCCAAAAGGCTCTCGATCTTTATTTATAGTTCCAAAGCCAGAAATTTAGCTTCCAAGTATGGAAACTAACTGTAAAGATTTTCCCACAAAAATTGCAAACCCTAACTCATCTAACATGCGGCGGATCCGCGGCCCAAGGGGGGTATGGCCGCGGATCCGCGGCCATTTAATCTCGGCCCTTCAATTTCTTTCTGGGGTTACTCTCTACTTAGCACGTGGAGTTCTCTAGAATCTTTGGATCTTTGAAATCTTCTCGTAGTTGCTGCCGGACTTGATCTCCAAGTTTTGCTTTCTTAATTAGGCAAGTTTTCTTTAACAACTTGATTTCTTGAAAAATTCTGCACAACTTGGAAAAATTCTGCACAACAACTTAAATAATATTTAGTAGACTTTGTTCTACTAGGATTTGGTCAATGATATTATTTGCATACATTTTCCTACCAAATGCTAATTATAATATATCAACACATCGAAAATAGTATTTTTACAAATAAACCCTCATATGTATGATATATTATAATAAAGACCTTTTTAAATATGGAAATGGTAGGAAAAATGTAATAACAGATGTGCAGTTTTATCAACTGAACAAATACCCCCAAACTTATCTTTGATCGTCCCGAGCAAACTAGTTTATTCAAGAGAAGGAGAAAAAGAAAGGAAAAAACTAAGCACACTTTCGTAGGCAAACACGATTGCACTGAGCACGTGCAACAAGCCGTTAAACCTTTAGGTGTCCCTAGTAGGAGGAGTGTTGTCTCCTGAGGGTTTTCAGCGGATTACACCCACAAAATCCTATAATAAAAGAGAGATGGTGAAATTTACATATAAAGATAAGAACCATAAAAGAAATACTTTGAAAATTTAGAGTTTCCAACTACACTAGCTTTTCAGTTGTTATGAGCCCTATCTTAATAGTCATGAAAAATGTTAGAAATCACATCATCTCTCAATAAAACATCATCTTTATTCTTCATTCCTACCTTTCATCCAAATATCGATCATATAACCCTACGTGTGTGTAATGGACATCCCTACACTCGGAGAATTCAATTCAAGCTATCATACTCTTGTCCATCTACCTCGGTACTTTAACTTGATGAATATTTAGATTTGCTCACACATTTTCATGCGACCGTTAATACTTCTTGAGGTACTAACCGACCGATTACTTATGTGCTTGCTGATTAGGTGATAATATTTTCCTCGTCTTGCACCACCTAAGGCTTAGCAGTGACTCCCAGACCAGTTGGCCTTAGGGCACTAGGTGAAGAGGCACCCGCGCAATATTTTTTTATTGCTGCCTTGGCGATAACAAAACCAGTGTTCATTTTTCTTTTCACCATTTTTATATTTTTCTTCATTTATTATTTTTTTATTTCCTTCATACTTTGGCTTTTAGACAAGAGCATTTCAAGGTATCCTCTACTATCCCGAGTTTCAAGACGTGTGTAAGTGCATATAGTAGGGTATCAACATTCAAATGTTTGGCTTCCAGAATAGAAAGTATTTTTCATACTTATTTTTATCCTCAGATTGGTGACTTCCTTCATCTTACTAACCCTTAGGACAACAGCTCATAACTACTTATTACCAGTTCGTTTAAGCAAACTTCTAATTTTCTTGGTTTTCTTAAACTATTCCTATCTTTTGGATGTAATTTTTCACTTTCTAATCTTTTATTATCAAAAAAAAAATTGTGCTTAAATATAGTATAATGCAAAGTATGCGTAAATAAGCACAAACCTCCCCCAAACTTGTTTCCAACAGTGTCCTCACTGTTGCTATTTGCTGGATCACAAAAACCTGTAAGCTTGGGAGGACATTATTAGTGGGGGAAAGAATATATGAAAGTGAAAATCCTCTCCCAAACTTATTTTTGGCTCACAAATTTGAGGATAAAAGTTATGTTCAAGAGCCAAAAATATACCCCCCCTCAAACATGAGTTAGACAATACGAAGCATTTTAAGAGGGGGTGAGTCATTTGGTCAAAGTAAGACTTTACAAAGACCAAAAGTTAACACCAACCATTCAAAGATTTTAACAGTATAGCGTATAGGTTGGTGGAAGAATGTGTTGTATCGAGTCAAGAAAAAATGGGGAAGGGATAAGAGGTGGTCTGGAAAGGGTTTGAAATTAGAGAAAAGAAAGAATGAGGATGAATGTGAATGATTAGGAAGAGAGAATGGTGACAGTTCAACCTCTATAGGTGGAGATTGATCAATCACAAAATCCGTATTGTTTAAAAATTCAAGTTCGTCAGCAAAAAGTTCTTCAAAACTTTTATCAATGGTGTGATTGAACATTTTGCTGTCAAAGAGTTTTATGCCAGAATTTATCCTATTTGATTCGTCAAAAATTATTGAGGTAGAGGATTTGAAAAACTCATCTACCTCATTTTCAAAAATATCCAAATCAAGTTGAATTTCTGGTATTATTAAACTTGAATTAACGGATTGTGATTCATCAAAACTCACTGAAACTATAGGAACAGAAGAAGAACCGGAGAAAGTAGAAGGTGAAATGGGTAAACAAATTGGTGTGTCGAGTGTTGCTGAACCAGATGTGGAAAATGGAGGCTGTATTTCGGTCTGATCTTCGGGTATACCATTATCATCAACTTCAAGACATATTTGGGGTTCGGGAAGAATTAAAGGCTCAAGATGATGACCACAAGGAAGTGAAAGGATTTGATGAATTGGTGGGACAAAATCATCCAAAATTTCGGTTTCATCAATCAATATATCCCCAACGTCAATCACCTCATTCAAGTGAAGGTTAAAATTCTCAAACACCTCATCAAAAGTATGGTTTTCAATCAGTTTTGGTTCAAGAGTGGAGGTGTAGAGATCACAAGGTTTGGGTATGGTTTCACTTGAAATAGACCCTTCACAGTTGGGTAAATCAAACACTACAAAGTCACACAACTTATCAGTCATTCTATTTGGTGTACTTGATGAATCTATGAAACTGGAGTTGTGGATTTCAGTTTAGAATGGGGAGGTTTGATTAGGAAGGGTGTACATCTCTGTCTCACTACCAAAATCCTTCCTAATTTGGTTCGACAGTTCCAAAAAAATTTCTAATGTCTGCTCCAGACTAGTCTTGGGTTGATAAGGGGTTTCAGTATAAGATTGAAATTCCTGTGGATAATTAAAACTCCTAAATGACTGATTAGAAGAACTGTCTAGAGAAGGTGGAAAAGTCGGATTGGATTGATAGGAATAGAATGGTTGCGGAACTTGGGTAGAAGTAGGATCAATATTATGATAAGAAGAGTATTGATATGGGTTGGTTGGTTGTCTATTTTCAATAGACATCTTATATGCCACAAACCGCATATCAAACTCTTCTCTGGACAGTGGTGGTGATGGTTGATATTGGTCCGGGTTGAAACTTTGGCCTCTAGACCAGCTATGTGCTCAGCAATGGACATTCGTCTAGGAACTTCCTCACTCTGGGTATGAACTGAAACAGGTGTAGGATTAGGATACGGATGATAAGACCTAGACTGAGGTGGCCAACTGTTTCTTCCTGCTTGTTCTATATGATCTCTTAAGGACATGGAAGAGCCGGACGGTATACCGAAGGGATTACGAAAACAAGAGATATCTGGTTGTGGACAGCAAAGCTCGGCAAGTGTTCTTCTGTTTAGGTCACCCATTATAAGAAGAGAAGAAGGGGGAAGGGGAGAAAATAATTGGTTTGTTTTGAAAAATGACGGATTTAGACAAATCACACAAAAATGCACAAACAACCCTAGAACTATGGTTACCTAGGTCCAGTCTCTAGACCGCTCCTCGACTTCCAAAGGACAAGCCGTAGGATCAATTCTCTACTGCCTCTTTACTACCCTTATAGCTAGGTAAGTGCCAGGTGAGTGGGAGGCTCCCCACTACGAAAGTAGTAGTCCTAATTAAGTAACCACTCGCCTTAGACACACTTGCCTAGACACTACAAAAGTAATGCGGATAAGCGATAGATTACCCACGACCTTCCTCTGTCCTTATTGAGCGCGACAGTCCTTAGAGTCTGGTCTAGATATTTTTTAAATTAATGTAGGGTTACTACAGATGCTCGGTTTGTAATTTGTGGGGCTTAGGAAGGGTGATGAAATCCCCACCTAATCTGGATTTTGGTCTTGCCCCTTAAAAATACGTATTAAAATATGCAAAAACAAACCGCAAAACAAAACTTTGCAAAAAGATTTTTGAGCGGCGATATTTTGCAAAGAATCCTGCAGAAAAGATATTTTATTGGATTTCAGAGGAGAGAGAAAGAGGTTAGAATCTTACCAGAGAAGTTTTGAGCCCTAGATCCTCTAACTGGCCGCGCTTCCGCCGCCAATGTGCACTTCCGGCCGCGGTTCCGCCGCAAGAGAGAGAGAGAGATCACTTGATGAAATTTGCTACGTGGCCTCCTGTCCTCTTCTGGATCTTGATGAATGTCTCTGTCTCTCTGTATCCTTAAGTATGTGACTCCAGATTCCCTCGCAAAATTCACACAATAATCGTTAAATATACAATTTGCAGTTTTGTTTTATTTATGATATTGATCGTATAAGAATTCAACACAAATAGTAAGAATAAAAAATTACGCACGTATCCCCGGCAACGGCGCCATTTGATTGGTTCGAAAAAGTGTGCTTGTAGTAATTAACCGCAATCAATAACGGTGTCGTGTGTAGCTCGACCGAGATGAGTACGGGTCGTCCTCTGGGAAACGTGGAACCTTTTATTCTTACTTTAGATGTGCTGAGAAAGAGAGGAGGGATAAAGAATTTTGAAGAATGGTTTCTAGATCTACGTTAAGTAAGAATGCAAAAATATAGATCTAGATTATTTTAAGGATGTAGTTAATATAATAAGGGGGCTTGTAGGGTTCGTTAGGATTTGTAGTTATGGACGATTAATTAAAAGTTACCATTTTTATCCTTTAATAGATTTAAAACTAGAACGGCGGTGATGCGTGTAGATTAGGGGTTCTGGAGGGAAAAGGAATCCCACTCTTAACCCTTATCTCGACACGGAACTCCGTTCATATCTAGCCTTTACCAAAACAATCATTAATCTAATCTCTAATCGCGGTCGGAACTAACAAAGAATTGTTAGTGCACCCGATTAGGATGTTAATGATTCTTTTGATAAAGTTCATAAACTTTATAGGACTTAAAAAGGGTTTAGAGATGTTCATCATCCATTAGCCTACCCTAATCCTATGAACCCTAACAAGCGGAGAATTACTCGCGCATGTTGGGAGAAAAAGAGATGGAGAGAAAATGCATAATTAAACTACGAAGAAATAGAATAAGAAAAAGAAAGCTGCCTTTATTAATCAATAATATTCATTACACTTTGATTCCTTAGAAAATGATTACAAAGACTAGTTTGCTTCTCGATCTCTTCCAAGGAGGTAGACGAACAGTTGATGATCAGTCTGGATGCGTGAGCCGTCTTGGACTTCGTGATCTCGTCGACTTGATGATTTTTCCAAGAGCCTCTCGGTCTTTATTTATAGTTCCAAAGCCAGAAATTTAGCTTCCAAGTATGGAAACTAACTGTAAAGATTTTCCCACAAAAATTGCAAACCCTAACTCATCTAACATGCGGCGGATCCGCGGCCCAAGGGGGGTATGGTCGCGGATCCGCGGCTATTTAATCTCGGCCCTTCAATTTCTTTCTGGGGTTACTCTCTACTTGGCACGTGGAGTTCTCTGGAATTTTTGGATCTTTGAAATCTTCTCGTAGTTGCTGCCGGACTTGATCTCCAAGTTTTGCTTTCTTAATTAGGCAAGTTTTCTTTAACAACTTGATTTCTTGAAAAATTCTGCACAACAACTTGGAAAAATTCTGCACAACAACTTAAATAATATTTAGTAGACTTTGTTCTACTAGGATTTGGTCAATGATACTATTTGCATACATTTTCCTACCAAATGCTAATTATAATATATCAACACATCGAAAATAGTATTTTTACAAATAAACCCTCATATGTATGATATATTATAATAAAGACTTTTTTAAATATGGAAATGGTAGGAAAAATGTAATAACAGATGTGCAGTTTTATCAACTGAACAGGTAGTAATCAAAGTACAGTGGGAACACACTCGAGGCGAAGTAGCAGTGTCAAGTCGACGGACTAAGTTGTGCTCCTGTCACCTGGGAACTGTTATCTGACGATAGGTATAGTACCAACCAACTGTTCCCGACGAGTCCTGTCCAGTGTACTCGTAACCTAACGAGCACCCGCATACTATCTCCAGTACGACGTACTGATGGCTGTGGGACAGACCATCTCCCCTGCTGGGATGAGAAGCGCACACTCTAGTCTACTCCGGAGTATCGATGCCCCGTCTCGATAATCCTATGACTAGGGACCTGTATAAGAATGTGCTTATAGATTACCCAGTCCCCACTAGTGTGACTGCCATCACAACGCTGGTAATCAAGCAAAGATCCTAAGGGCTCCACTAATATGTATAGGCGATATGCTAAGAGAAACACATGCGCATATTAAAGTAGAAACAAACCAAGTAGCATACTACCATTTTGAGCAAGATTGTTTATACAACTGTGAATATCCCAAGCTTCCATTAAGTAATATACAAACTAGTGTGATACAGTAATGGCCTCTAGGGCATATACACTAACAATCTCCCACTTGCACTAGAGCCATGTACTAGCGTATCGAAGACCTATCATCTCGATCAGCCGCTTGAACTGTGTCTGGGGTATGGCCTTCGTGAATGGATCTGCAGTGTTATCTTCTGTAGCAACCCTCCGAACCTCGATCTCCCGGCGATCCACGATCTCCCTGATCAGGTGATACCGCCTTAAGATGTGTCTGGACTTCTGATGGGACCTGGGTTCCTTTGCTAAAGCTATAGCCCCATTGTTGTCACAATACAGAGGTATTGGATCAACAATGGATGGAACCACCTGAAGTTCTGTCAAGAACTTCTTCATCCAGACAGCTTCTTTTGCGGCATCAGATGCTGCGATATACTCCGCTTCCATCGTCAAGTCAGCAACGGTTTCCTGTTTGGAACTCTTCCAACACACCGCCCCTCCATAGAGAGTAAAGACATAACCCGACATGAATTTGGAGTCATCCTTGTTACTCTGGAAGATGGAGTCAGCAAAGGCCTCGATCTGGAGGTCTTTTCCTCCGTAAACCAAAAACATATCCTTAGTCCTTCTCAGGTACTTCAGAATGTTCTTTACCGCTATCCAATGCTTCTCCCCAGGGTTTGACTGATACTGGCTTACTACACTCAGTGCATAAGCTACATCTGGTCTGGTACATAACATCGCATATATTATAGAGCCTACCGCAGAGGCGTAGGGTATAATAGACATGCGATCCCTTTCCAAATCAGTCTTGGGAGACATCTCTTTGGAGAGGGTGATCCCGTGACAAGCCGGTAAATTACCACGCTTGGAATCTTCCATACTGAATCTTTTCAGTATGGTGTCTATGTACCTGGACTGTGTAAGTCCTAATATCCTCTTGGACCTATCACGATAGATCCGGATCCCCAGAATGTAAGAGGCATCACCCAGGTCTTTCATGGAGAACTTGTTTGACAAGAACCCTTTGACAGATTGTAGCATAGGAATGTCATTTCCTATCAAGAGAATGTCATCCACGTATAAAACGAGGAATACAACAGTTCGTGCTACAATTTTACTATAAATACATGGTTCATCTGGATTTTTGATAAAGCCAAATTCTTTGACCGTCTCATCAAAACAGATGTTCCAACTCCGCGATGCCTGCTTCAGTCTATAAATGGACTTAAGCAACTTGCATACCGAAGGGCATCACTAAGTACTCGTAATGTCCATACCGAGTTCGGAACGCCGTCTTGCAAATATCCTCTGCTTTCACTCGGACCTGATGATATCCGGATCGCAAATCCAGTTTCGAGAATACCCTCGCGCCACTAAGCTGCTCAAATAATTCGCCAATGCGAGGGATCGGGTACTTGTTCTTAATAGTCACCCGGTTTAATTCTCGATAGTCGATGCACATCCTTCTTGTGCCATCTTTCTTCTTAACTAGAAGAACTGGAGCTCCCCAAGGCGAGTTACTTCTTCGGATCCAACCCTTCTCGAGCAATTCAGTAACCTGCTTCTTAACTTCTTCCAACTCCACTGGTGCCATTGGGTAATACGCTTTAGAAACTGGCGCTGCACCAGGAACAAGATCAATCGCGAACTCCACGTCTCGCCTCGGCGGTAAACCTGATATATCTTCAAATACGTCCAAGAAATCTCGAACAACAGCTGGCTCTTCACTATTATCAACCTCCATTGATGCAAGAATATTAGTTGTCGGCCTAGCCCTAAACTCGACTGGCCCGACAGAACTGCTTCCTCCGGTGAAGATAAACTCGGGATGTCCGGGAATCTGGAAAATTACTTTCTTTGCCCTACAATCAATGTAAGCATGGAAAGTGCCGAGAAAATCCATTCCCAAGACGACTTCATAGCCGCCCGTGTCAATCACCAAGAAATCTGCAAAAAGCTCCCGTCCGCAAACAACAACTGCACAATCTTTACACTCTCTACTAGATATGATTTTCCCATTCCCAGTGTGTATGTCCCAGAAACTAGATAGGGTCGTGCAGGTAATCGAGTGTGTAGCTATAAACTTGGACGACATAAAACAATGGGATGCACCAGAATCAAATAACGCTAATGCGGGAAAACCATGAACGAGTAGAATACCTGAAACAACTTCTCCTGAAGCCTTAGCTTCCTCAGCCGTCAAGGTAAAAGCTCGAGCCTGATTGGGTCCTTGAGTCAGCTGCTTTTGTCCCGGAAACGGTTTCTGCGGTGGCTTCTGAATTTCATTCCTTGTGCGAAACTTCAACGGACAAGCGTTGATAGTGTGATCCGCCACTGCACAAACCAAACAAAGCCCTTGCCTCCTTTGACGGTCTCTTTGCACATGACCGGGTAAATGGCAGTAGTTACAAATCACGCTCTTTCTTTGGTCAACAACAGCCGGCCTCTTCATGGGTGTTACACCACGACGGTTCACTGGAATACCCCTGTGTCCATGTGCTCGGTTCGGTGCAAACGTCGGCTTCCGTACTGTAATTGTTGTCTGATGTGAACTCCCAGTCTTCCCAGATAAGCTCTGATGTTCTCGAGTTGCCGTAAGTACCTGTGAGAAAGTGGTCAAACCCAGGGAGACAATCTGCCTCTGGATATCCACATCCAAGCTGCGCATGAACCTCCATGCCCTGTCTGCATCGTTGGAAACTAAAGGTCCAGCGAACCTACTGAGCCGTGTCCACTCAGCTGCATATACATCTACGGGTGCACCATTCTGCTTTAGACTGATGAACTTCTCTTCCATTTCCTCCCGTGCTGTCCGCGGGAAGAACTTCTCCAGGAAACTCTTCGAAAAATCCGCCCACTTGATCGGCTTGGGCAAGCGGGTCTCCTCCACAAGCCACCATTCACGGGCGTAATCCACTAACTGAATACTACATCCACCCTCTTCTCATCTGGGATCTGCGCCGCAATGAGTAGATTCTCCGTGTCAACCAGCCACTACTCCGCTGGCAACGGCTCCTCCAAACCAGTAAAGACAGACAGACCCAGTCTCCTGAAATCCGCTACGGTTCCCACACGATCCAATGGTCTGGCCACCACATTGTTCACGGACTGCTGAACGGTCCGTAAACCTTCTTGTAAGGAGTCAGCTTGCTGCTGGTTTAGCTCGGTCTGCCGCCTTTGGTTCTCCAACATCTCACATATTACTCCAAGTATAGCGGCTTCGTCAACACGCCTTTGGTACGTCTTCAGATTCTTGTCTGCCATGTTCCTGAAATCAAAACACCCAAGGATTAGCATGATAACAGATTCAAAATTGTAAATCAAGGCTAGAACTCCGAGTTACTTAAATAGAGTACCGCATTGTAACCATGCCGCGGTATCATAGCTACAATTACATAACTCCACCCAAGTCGCCTAAGTTCTAGAGATAACAAGGAATCAGGTTTCGAGTCGATATGCAAAGGAAGTTTGCACACCGTAAAAGATATAATCAGGAAGAACTTAGATTCAAGAACGGTAAAACGGCAAGGTGGCAGGACATGTTTCCTAAACACGAGTATTCTGATTCGTGTATTGGGTACAATACCCAACTACAAAAAGAATCAACCCGACTAACATATGGCTCTGATACCAAAAGAACCATGTCACGCCCCGCTTCCCAGAGTACGCTAAGATGGGCACGTGACATAGCCAACCATGCTACCTGTGGGTAGGAAGTATCCATCCACAGTCACATTACGGCTGTAGAGATATCAAGAACAAAATATAACTATCTAATACATGTCCATAAGCCAAAATAAAATGAGTCAAGAATAAATAAAATGCGGAAGCAAAGGATCCAATACAAAATAACTAGAATGTATGTCCCATAATGCGGGCTCACATCAGGAATAAAATGCTGAAAGTAAAAGAACTAACTACTACTGAATCCTCACTGCTCAGCCTGCTGGCTGAAGTACTCCTGCTCGGACTGCAGCAAAGGTACGGAATCTGGGCCATGCAAAACCCAGACATCAGCGCATCATGTCATCAAGTAATAAAATATAAACAGGGTAACAGGCAATGCAAATATAATCATGAATGGCAAAACAAGTGTAACGGCAATATAAATCAGGGTAGTGAAGGGTAGTGTGCAGTGAGTAAACTAAACTGGTCTGTTGGGTTATCTACTCTTAAGTCTTTGAAATCAATTGGATGAATCATCGATGTAACTCAATAGTATCCCGTGCGTGCCCGGGATCACGGTGAAGATTCTCAGGCTGAAACTGAGACATGCCGCTAGGCACTAAAGGAAAAGGGTAAAGATGAATGATGTCCATGGCATCATCCCAAGGCTGGCCTAGCCTCTAAAAGGTAATGGATAACGAAGGATGATGTCAGTAGCATCATCCCAAGGCTGGCCCAGCCTCTAAAACTGATCAATAAAGGTAGCACACTGTCGAGTTACAGGTCAGGTTTCATCATTGATTTCCCCATACCCCCAATTTATATGTGTTCGAGTCAGGTATTTTAAGTAATCAAGAACTAATGCCAACACAGGAGCAGGTAGGTGCAGGTTTGTCTGGATAGACAACAGGAACGGTCCGTAAGGACCACATGTCAGGTTTGTTGGCATTAGACACAAGATTAGGTAACAGGTCAAGCCATGGTACATCAGGTCAAGTCAAATAGTGTACGGTACCATGTCGGGTCAAGTAATATGTGTGTAGCAAGTCATGTCAGGGTGTAAAAGATATCATGTGGGTGCTCATAATCAACTAGCATAATCATGGTTATAAATAAACAAGCATAGGTATCAACAACACAATAAATTGGCACATGTAATAGGTTAAGCAATATGTGCAGATTAAACTACTTGGCTGTACGGTCATCAGTTTGTGTTTTAAGAGATGGTTTCAGCATTATATGAATACAATATGACAGATATGAATGTTAACAATCAGGTTAATAAGTATTGAGCAATCTAGGAATGCGATGACATGTATAATATGTTCAATGGATGCAATTGTAACTAAACCGGTTAAAGATGCACACGGATGTCCGATAGGTTAATACTAGGGGAAAAGGGTATCATGGCTATAAAACAATTGTGATCATGTGGTCTAACATATACATGTGATTACTAGGTATAAACAACTAGATGCAACAATTAAGTTTCAAGTTCGAGATCAAAAAATACGTAAACGGAACGTTATGCGGTTAACTTGAAATTCAAGACTTTCGATTCTATCTAGAGATTTAATAAGAAAATAGATAAATTAGTATAAGAATATTTTGAATAGCATGTAGCAAGTTTCACTTGCCTCGACGGGTCGCGATACGGAAAACGGAACGTTACGCGTCAGCGGGGAAAAGTCGCGACCCGCGCACGGTACACGGAATGAACCCAAACGACGAACAGTGGAGTCACACGGATCAGAGGTTCTCGCTGGGTCGTCGGAAAACGTCGTCGACACCATCGGATTCCGGCGAACAGCGACAACAAGAAAAACCAAAATTTAACAAGAAAAGAAAAGAAAGCAAGGAAAAGAACAGAGGAGGAATGAGGGTACTATAGCATACAGGGTTGCAGATGAGGTGCTGTGGTGGCGGCGAGACCAACCGTGGCGAGATCGACGAGGCTCCGGCGATGAACAGGGACCTCCCTTCAAGAAAACAGCACGAAACTCTTTTTAACAGAAAAACATGGGAAGAAGAAGAAGAATGAGGGGGAGAAGGAGCGCTTACTGGGGTGTGCATGATGCCAGGGACACGGGGACGAGTCGCCGATGGCAACAATTCCGGCGATGTAAATATGCAGGGGTGCATGGGTGCTCGGGAGAGAAAGAAAGGAGGAAGAAGAGAAGGTGGAGGCGACTACGACGAGGGTGAGGGGCGAAGAGGCTTGTGCGGGCGTCGTCAGCGCTAGGCAGAGGCGAGGGACGTCGGCTAGGGTTTCGTAGGCAGTGGGTTTCTTTTGTTTAAAGAAGACGAAGAAAGAAAAATATAAAGAGAAGAAGAGGAGAGAGATAGAGAGGGGGAGAGAGATCGAGAGGAGAAAGAAAATTGGCGTTTAGCGTAGGAGAGAGAGAGAGAAGAGAGAGAAAGAGAAAGAGAAAAGGAAGAGAGAAGGGTAAAGTTGTGGGGCCCGGGGTCACTGAAGGTTTTGATTGGTGGGGAGTTAAAGTTTGTTTGGGGCAAAATATGAAAGAATCGGTTAAGGAAATTTAATTAAAGATTTCAATGAAGAATCCTTCTGAAGAGAAAAGGTGGGGAAATTATAAAAGATTTCCTGGGTGTTAAAAAAAAGATATCGTTGGTTTTTTTTAAAAAAAATTTATAGGTTGTAAAATAATATCTTGGCCGGTTAAAATTTTAGAAAAAATAGGATTTGGCGGAAATACAAAATATTTCAGAAATGCGTCTGGGTCGGGTCCAAAAATTTGGATTTGAAACACGAAAATTATTGGCAGGTTCCAAAAATTAAAATGAAGGATTTTGTACTGAAAAAGCATACCCCCCAAGAACGGACGCACGTACGTGCGCGTAGTCGTCCAAACACGTCCGTTTCACTGAACGGGACGAGAACACGATGCAAGGACGCTACCATAGGGTTAGGGGTATCAAGTAAGCCATGACAAGTATTTTTAATTTATTTTAAATTACTTAAATTGTAATATGCAACCATATGAAAATTCGGGGTAAACTGTAACTGTCAAAGCATGATCAATGAAATAAATACCACACCAATCCATACGGTAACAGAAATTTGTAGAACTGGACTCGGTTGTTACACGCAGGAATTTCCTGTTCTTTCGAACCTTCTGGTTCTACTAAGCTTTCAGTAATAGCTCGTGGTTCTGGAATTTCTTCCAGTTCTATTGCGCTCCCACTTATCTGATTTTCTAAAAAATCGTTTCCAAGAAGCAGGCATAACGAGAAACAAATACTTTTTGTTCCTCTGCGTAATAGAAGAAATATCCCTTGGAGTTCTTTGGATATCCCACAAACTTGCACTGTACTGAGCGTGCCTCGAGTTTGTCCGCATGCTGCTTTTTTTACAAAAGATGGACATTCCCATGTCTTAATGTGTTTAAGATAGGGTTTCTTCCCACTCCACATCTGATATGGTGTGGTAGGCACTGACTTAGTTGGAACTCGGTTTAAAAGATATGCAGCTGATTCTAGTGCATATCCCCAGAAAGATCGCGGTAACTCAGCGTTACTCATCATGGAACGTACCATATCCAATAGGGTTCGGTTCCGTCTCTCCGATACACCGTTATGTTGTGGAGTGTATGGAGGAGTAAGCTGAGAGAGAATTCCATTCTCTTTTAAATAATCCAGGAACTCGGCACTTAAGTATTCACCACCTTGATCAGATCTCAGTGTCTTGATACTTTTGCCTGTTTGTTTTTCTACTTCATTCTTGTATTCCTGGAATTTTTCAAAGGCTTCAGATTTATGCTTCATTAAGAAGACATGTCCATACCTTGAAAAATCATCCGTAAAAGTAATGAAGTAAGAATAACCACTTCGCGCATGTGTAGACATTGGACCACATACATCGCTGTGTACGAGTCCCAAGAGCTCGCTCGCTCTTACCCCGTGTCCAGTGAACGGGGTCTTTGTCATCTTTCCTTTGAGACATGATTGACAAGTTGCATATGATTGATATTCGAACGGATCCAAATATCCTTCTTTATGCAACTTAGTTAACCTTGTCTCATTGATATGACCCAGTCTACAATGCCATAAGAAAGCATGATTTATTTCTGGAGACTTTCTTTTGTGTGTATTCTGGACATTGAAAATCTATGGTTGGTTCAATACGTATATACCGTTGCTTAATGTATCCGACCCAATCAGAACATGATTAAGGTGAATGTTTACAACATTGCTTACAAATGCAAAATCATAACCTTCTTTAGACATTAAAGATACAGATATGATATTACAAGTCGAACTGGGTACAAAATAACAGTCACGCAAAACCAAAACATGTCCATCTGACAATCCCAAGTGATAGTGCCCCACGGACTCAGCATCCATGCTAGCTTCGTTTGCAACTCTGAGGGTCATATCACCTGCCTTCAAAACTCTATGCTTTCTCAGTGCCTGCAAAGAATTACAGATGTAAGATCCCGATCCGGTATCCAATACCCAGGAAGTAGAGTTGATTGATAGACAGTTTTCAATAACATACACACCTGAAGCCGAAGCCACAACTTGCTTCGGGTCCTGGTTCTTGGCCTTCCAAGCCCTACAATCTTTCTTCCAGTGTCCTTTCTTGTGACAATAAAAGCACTCTTTCTTTCCCACAAGCTATCCCGCTACCTTTGCTACCTTTGCCTTTCCCTTGGCTTCCACTTTACTAACACCGCCCCTTGGTTTGGTGGGGGCCTTCTTCTTCTTTCCTTTGGCTTTCGCCTTGGACCTAGAAGACGAAGCTCCTCCAACAAACAAAGCGGGTGTTTCCTTGACTTTCTGTAGGGTGCCCTCTGCACTCCTCAACATGTTGAGAAGTTCCGGAAGTTCAACTTCCTTTCCTTGCAAGTTGAAGTTCAAGATAAACTAGACGTAAGTGGAAGGAAGGGACTGGAGAATCAAGTCAGTTTAGAGCTCGTTCTCTAACGTGGCCCCGAGGTCCGCGAGCTCTTCAATGTAGCCAATTATCTTAAGCACGTGTTCCGCTACAGATGATCCGACGGCCAATCTCGCCGAAAACAACTTTTTCGAGACTTCGTATCTGGCGATACAAGATTGCTCTCCATATAATTCCTTAGTATGGAGAAATATAGATTCAAGGTCCATATTCTCGTGCCTCCTCTGATGTTCATTGTCCATAGAGACAAGCACGAGGCACTTGGCCTTCGCACAGTCAATCTCCCAGGTCTTACGGATTTCCTTATCCGCGACGCTGGATTGAGGACCTGAGACAGCGGGGGCTTTGATGGTAAGGAGATACCCCAACTTGTCATAAGTGATTGTCATTATGACATTCCTGAGCCAATCTTTGTAGTTTGGCCCTATCAATATATTTTTATCTAGTAGTAACTTAAGGCCGGTCATGATATTTGGTCGCTGCAATTAGGAGAGAGAGAAGAAACACTTTAGCATGATGCTCTTGCAAGTTTAGAGTGGTTTTTAATTTGTCTAAACAGGATGGCTCCCGCTGTTTCTCGAATCCTTCCTCAAACTATAAAAGAAGAATTAGTCGGGATCAATCTCACCGTACAATTCTTGCTTAACCGTTCAGCCAGGCCAGTGTCGGTACTTTGAGGAAGGTTTTACAACGCTTTCGCGAAATTTCTTAATTAAATAACCTCTTTTCCATGTGGGCGTAGCCCCGCTAACACCTTTCTAGACACCTACTTGGTTTATACCATTGATCGTTAAGTGAGAAAGTTTCCCGAGGAGTAACATATACTCACAGTAGGATCGGGATCCAAATATCATCGTGTGATAAAGCTGAAGGAATCCTACCAAAATCATCACACTCCAAATGGTATGCAGCACTAGCAAGTTTCAATTTCTTTAGAAACTCCCGATGTGGATTTTTGCCCTATGCACTTATGACCTTGACTTTGGCCAAAAAATCATAAGTCACATGTCAAGTTCTACCCGTCATTTTTCAGGTTAATTTGAACCCACCCGTACCTACCCTTGACTTTGGCCAACAAGGCAGTACGACTGTCCCAAACCAACACATCTATCTATGCTACATATGAATATCCAATAGCTGCCAATCACTATGCCTTGACGTTGGCCAACAAACATAGCTTGAATACTATTGACTATCCATATGAAATGACAGAGGGCTACGAATGGTTTTGGCGAAACCGTGAACGTAGTGAACTTGATATAATCGAAGGAACCTGATAGCTTTTAAAATGAGTGGTTTAAGCTCCGCGTTTTTAAAAGTTTTCTATTTTGGAAAAAACCGAGTGGTTTTGAAATTGTTCCAACGATTTAACTTTGGTTTGTTTTCTTTGCATTAATTTAATGCGTCCCATCAATTAATCCTACCATTGCAGAAAACAACGAAAATATGACGTACGCTTATGCCATTTGCATTCGCCACGGAGCCCCGTCATCACCCGTTAGGTTACTTAACTAACGACAGAGCGGGGGCTGGACTAGCGCGGATGCAAAACATAAGCAACGCCTACTAGATATCATATATAGATATATACATTAGTCAGATGCAATGATAGCCATTCCAGATCACAGATGAACACATTGGATATGCTAGGAATCCGCGTTTCATTCGAGCCTGCAACGAAAGACGGATTACACGGTCGCGATGAATAGCCAAACCCCACCCTAGACCCCTACGGGTGCGGCAAACTACCCACCAAGTACCCGAAGTGAAGCAACCTCCCTCAACAACGTGAGTAGGCCACTCGGCACTTCAACGTACCCGGTAGTTTGTGCACCCTACCTTGGGTCTATCCTAGGAGCAAAAACAGTAAAAGAAATAATATACAATGGCGGCTACAACTTCAACCCGGATGCGCGGCCATAAAAAAAATATTACATCAATTTACAATTTACATCAAATGAAAGATAAATAAACTCTCATCTCACAAACCCCGGCAATTCATCCGCGACAATCCAACAAGTTCATATACACAATCCAACATCACAGATCACAAATATGTACAACCCCCACTAATCGACGTATAGCAATTAGTCGACGTTCAGTACATATATCACATTACAGATATAACCATTTAGCTAAAGTTTATAGAATTCGATCAATATTCCAATTTGAACCTACCCCAAAAACAATACTGTTCTCTGAAGAATCTGGGCAGAAACAAATCATCTTAAAAATCACAAAACATCATGCTGAACACACTCAGGAAAAACGAGTCGCGACCGAGTCGACTCGGCCGCGGATCCGCGGCGAAACGCTTGGTTTCGCCGCGCTTCCGCGGCGGTCTAATCGAGTCGTGGGCTCGTTTTTCTTGGTTGTTCCTAAAAAACCCTGCACGTATTTTTCAGGTGTGTGGAAATATTTTTTGACCTATTTTTAAAAACGGCAGAAAGTACAAGATTTTTGATGGATTTTGCGATTTTTTTCGGATCGAAGTTCTATACACTTTGCTAACATGTTAGTTGTTGTTTAGCTAGGCTCTGATACCACTGTAAGTCCACGTTACCCACCCCGGTGCTTACGGGGAGGCAGAATAGGTAAAAACGGATTTTTAACACAAGGTAACATGGACTAAACTTAGAGGATCTTTGCTAAACAAAAACTAACAAACAAGCTACAAGTTCTAACTACTATGTTAGATGGTTATACCTAGATCTTGAACTTCTTCTCTTCTTGTTGCTGTCCTCCTTCTTACTTGCTCCTTGGAGTGGTGTAGACGGATCCTCCTCGTCGTCTTCTCTTTGCCGAAGAAAGATCCACCCGAAGGCCTCTACCTTGAGCTCCTACCTCAACCAAGAGGTAACTAGAGTGCTTGGCTTGCTAAACTAAGAATCCTAGAATGAGTAGAGAGAAGTTTTGATGGTTTTATCTCACAACCTCATGGTTCTCAACACATGAAAGATGAGAGCTTTGAGAGAGGAAGAGGAAGAGCTAAGCATGAGAGAGAAAGAGCAAGAGAGAATGAGAATAATAATGCAACCATGCTCTCATATGAGAGAAAATGATAATAATAATAATAATTAAAGAAAATTGTGATGGTTAGTTGAAATGACCATTATCATTTCACATTAAATACAATTTGCAAGAATCAAGAAGCATCTTGCAAAAGAAATGATCATGGTCAAATGGTCAACAAAAGTCAAATTGTCAACCAAGGTCAAATTGTCAACCTAACCATGGCACAATTATCCTTAATTAATATTATTAATCATATTCCTCATTCTCATTAGGGTTTAGAAAAAGTCAACTGTCAAAAACCCTAATGAGATTCCTCTGCCTCTATCAACTGTGCATACACATCCGCATCCGTGTTCCGAGGAACACGAATACAATGAGACAAAACCAATCCCAAAACAAATACTAGGATCTGGCTTAAGCCAAAGCCCGCTAGTAATAACTGCCCGGACACCAAACGTGCACAAGTGCGCGGATGTGAACGAACCCCGTCGCAAAACCATGCGACCTCTACTCTGTTTTGCCCAAAAGCGAACAACCCTCTGTGTGGGACTCTAAAGACTCGACACTACGCTGGCAGTGGGTTTAACCACAGGCCGCAAGCGGTACTAGCTGTACGTAACGGTCCCCAGGTAGATGCCGATAAGAAGACTGATAAGGTGAACCCATCCGAACTCCTACTGAGCATGAATGTGACAATCTCCGTACAGTCTGATCTGTTCGTCTATGAGTATCGCATGTCGGGCCTAGGGAGGCGGTAAACGTGAGACCCCTAATAGCGGTACAAGTCGTGCCGGAGTGTGGCCCAGAACACCCTGAGAAACTACTGGAAACACTACCAGTAATTCTCGCTTGCCCTAGCCAGGGACTTTGTGTAATGGCTCTCCTAGACACAGCGCGATATCAACCCCCAATACCGGGAGAGACGAATCCTATCTAACCGCTACTTCCTCCAAGTGCTTCGAGACTACACCCAACTACTACCTGTTTGCACGACTCCTTTGAGCCGTGGTAGGGTAGTAATCAAAGTACAGTGGGAATACACTCGAGGCGAAGTAGCAGTGTCAAGTCGATGGACTAAGTTGTAATCCTGGCACCTGGGAACTGTTATCTGACGATAGGTATAGTACCAACCAACAGTTCCCGACGAGTCTTGTCCAGTGTACTCGTAACCTAACGAGCACCCGCATACTATCTCCAGTACGACGTACTGATGGCTGTAGGACAGATCATCTCCCCTGCTGGGATGAGAAGCGCACACGCTAGTCTACTCCGGAGTATCGATGCCCCGTCTCGATAATCCTACGACTAGGGACCTGTATAAGGATGTGCTTGTAGATTACCCAGCCCCCACTAGTGTGACTGCCATCACAACGCTGGTAATCAAGCAAAGATCCTAAGGGCTCCACTAATATGTATAGGCGATATGCTAAAAGAAACACATGCACATATTAAAGTAGAAACAAACCAAGTAGCATACTACCATTTTGAGCAAGATTGTCTATACAACTGTGAATATCCCAAGCTTCCATTAAGTAATATACAAACTAGTATGATACAGTAATGGCCTCTAGGGCTATACACTAACAAATTCTCCGAGAGGGGGTTGGTTCGTTTACTCCCGATCTGCATACCGTTTGTCTCGCAGGTACTTCACCAGGTGACCAGAGCAAATCAGTTCCTCAATATAGTCATAGAGTTGTTTGCAGCTCTCGGTCGGGTGCCCCTGCGACTAATGGTAGGCGTAGTATGGGCCGCGGAGCCGCTTGCCCGGCCTCTGAGTAGCCGACAGAAGTTTGAAAAACCTCTCGCCTTTAGCCTCCTCTAGTAGCTCGATCTGGGAGAGATTCAGGGTAGTGTACTCATGAAACCTCGGAGAATAAAGTTTTGGACAGTCAGCCTTCTTTTTCTCTTCTCTATCCCGTTTTTTTAGTCCGTTCGGTCGCCGCGGGGTAAGTTGGCGTTTACCTCCGACTCGAGTTAGATTTCTCGCTCGATCCAGGATTTTACTTCGGCCATGGTTTTAGGTTGCGCCAATGCAAAAGAGAGGACCCACTCATTGTGTCTAAGACCCGACCTCAAGGCGGTGATAACCGTTTCGTCGCGGTGCTCAGAGACTTCCAGGAGGGCATTATTGAAGCGGGTGACGTAACCCTTAAAGGATTCCCTGTCTTCACTCTTGATGGTAAACAGGTAGTGGACCGTCCTTTTCTGTCGTCGGTTACCGACGAAATGACCGAGGAATTGAGTCGCCAGCTCGTCAAAAGTCAAGATTGAGCGTGGCGTAAGCCCACGGAACCAATCCCGGCCGGCCCGGATGAAGGTGGTTGGGAAGGCTCGGCACCGAGCTAAGTTGTCTTGGAAGCTCATGCCCGCCGTAAACGCGTCCAAGTGGTCCTTCAAGTCAGATTTCCTGTCGAAGAGGGCCACTTTAGGCAGTGTGTTCCTGGACAAGACCCGCTCACCTAGTAGCTGCTCTATGAAGGGCCTCGTGAGCGAATCTGTGGAGTACTTTGCCATTCCTCCGGCTAAACGGGTAGCGTGCCGCATATCTTCGATTTTCTTCTCGATGGCCTCGATTCGCTGATAGTATCCCGAGGATTCCCCGCTCTCGGAGCGTCTGCTATCTCTGTTTTGGGGTTGCGCGATGGAGCAGTTTCGGCTTCGCTCTCTCATGCTCCTCAGGTTCTCGGGGGGAACCCTTCGTGATCGGTCCCAAGGTAAGCCACGTGCACGGTCTCGATGAATGCGGGGACGTCGGTCTTTCCTGGAATCAGGCGAGCTGACCAACGTCTCCTCAGGGGGTGAGAGAGCGCGGCGAGCATTGAAGCGACAGCCCGGTCTCCCCTGAGATCTCAGTGTCGAACTATCCGGCACCCAACGAGTCATGGAATCATTTCTCGTATGGGGGTCATGACCGCCGGAATCGGCACGCCGGTGTTCAATGACATCGAGATGGGCATGAGTGTGGTCGAGGGCCTGAATGCGCCTTTCTGTCATCCCACGCACGCCATCGTTCTGGGAGGTGGGGACAACGGTTTGGTGGGCATGGCCGACCATTTGAACACAAGCGAGTGCGTCCACTATCACCGTAAGCCTGTCAATCCGCGCTAATAAAGCGTCGATGACATTGGGATGTGGAGTAGGACCGACCCCACCTCCATTACGGAGGGCAGGGTGGCTCGTGCTGGGATCTCCATGATGAGGATCGCTGGCCTTTATATCGAGGGCGGAAGATCAACTTTCTTGGATGGGAAAAGAAGTAGCTTCCCACAGACGGCACCAACTTATGGAGGTTGGTTTCTCTTTCAAATGTTGTCCTCCGTCGATCTCGGGGCTAGCTGTATCGAACAGTTGAGATTTGTTGTGGGGATTGAGTGTATGGGTCTCAATGGGTTGTTGGTTGTCGTTGACGCCGAGCCACCTGTTAAGGAAGTCCTGGGGTGGGAAACCACCGTAAGACCCTCCGATGATCAAGTAAGTACCGAGGAGTAATTGGGCAGAGTAGCGGCGTATTGGAAATGAGTTCAACGTACCTGAGTCATCTGAAAAAGGGGTATATATAGCGGTCTCCTAGAGCGAGCCGACGCGAGATTCTCACTGTCCGTTACGTCTCTGTGTCACATTAGCGTCGATGGCGGGATACGCCCATAAATGGCGAGATACGCTAGCATGGGAGGCGGCACATGGAGCAGCAAAGATCTCGCTGTGGTGAGATACACGGAGCTGTTATGGGGGTGCTCGAGCTCCGTGCTCCCAGCCAAATAGGGACGCTAAGGAGTCCCAGTTATAGGATAGCTCGAAGACGAGCCATTGGCTGACGATCAGCCTAAGGCGGAAGGTACTCCGGAAAGGTCTTCTTAGAGAGTCTGGTGCAGACTCGAAGGCGTGGCGCCGAGGAACGTTCCCGATGCGACATATTTATCCCATCTCCGTTGCCCCCAGAAATCAAGTGGGTTTGCACGGATGACACGTCACCTGCTACGTGTCGTGATCTGAGAAATTCCTACTTACGAGTATCATCATCTATCCTCTAAAATAGAAAAAAAAAACCTCCAATCCCACCAAAACCCCAAAAAAAAAAATCTTGTTTCTTATAAAAGCCGGGGGAAAATCTAGGTCACTCTCATCATTTTAAATATTTAAACTATATGATCATATTTCTTAAAAATACATATAACAATAATATACACTATCACACGTGCAAAACCCTAGCAAGAATTAATTAGAGGGAAGAAATGCTTAACAAAGAGTCAGAGACCGTCTTCATTCATAATGGAAATGGTTTCCCTATAGTTTCATAATTAACTGAATACTGATCAACAATAATCAGAGTCTCCCAACAACATAAGAAAACATTAGCGATTTAAAATTTTGACAAAATGCTTTGGTACTAGTATCTAGATATTTTGGATCCCACCATTTTGTCCCTAGATGAATTTTCTTAAGATTTCAAGCCGGTAGGTAAAGTAGTACTTGAGTTGAGAAAAGACATATCGACTCGTGCCACGGGCCAATGAAAGTTACCCCATTATTACACATGTAAACGATTTAATATCAAGATCCTAGTTTTAACAGCAACATTATACAAATAGCAAGATCCAAGTACGCCATCAAGAAAGAGAACAAAGTCTGTTTGACATTGGTGCGGTTTTCGGTATCTGAAATAAATTTGTCAAAGCTCAAGCAGGCAGAAGTTCTGTGTCCACATCCACCCAATGCACATTCTTGGCACGAAAAGAAGAAGAAGCAGGCTCTTGCTCCTGCTATTCTAGAGAAAACGAATCGGATACCGTCCATCACCACCTCAATCAGCTAAGTCATGGATGTAGATGTTAAAATCCTCATCACCATTACCTCCGAGGGGTTTAACGGTCGTTCCACGCTTTTTCGCTGTCTCATAATCAGGAAGATTTGGACCTCCATATACATTTGGTTTCACCATGTATACTCTTCTTCCTTCTCCCAGCCTAATAAATGCATATGGAAATTTAAAAACCCAGTTGACATTCTCCAAGTCCTGCTCGTCTAGATCAACCCAATTATTCACTCCCAGATCAAACCTTGAAAAATTGAAGTAGCTGAAAACTGATCGAGTGCAATCAACCATTGTGGCCGACCCTTGATACTCGAGAACATATGAGAGGTGTAAGCCTTCCCTAGGATGAGAATAAATGCTCCAGTTATTTTCAAACAAATTAAAAACAATCAAAGTTCCTCTTGCATCATATAACACAACTTTTTCTCCAATCAAAGCAATAGAAATAATGCATGCATTCACACCAATTGGAAACTCCTTCCAGTCCGTATCTCCAGGGTGTATCAATCTTACTTTGACGGCTTCTTTGAAAAAATTTGTAGCGACAAAGACGATGAGTTCTGGAGTGCCAGATTTTATTCAGAACGTGCATGGACCAACTGAATCACCATGTATAATCAGCAACTCGATTTTGGCTCCTGAGACTGGATTCAATAAAAAGTGAACATGATAATGGGAACAATTGACGCATCAAAAGCCATCCTTGTTTACCGCAGACGAAAATAGCATCTTTGAAACAGGGATCAGTGATGGTATAGAATTTTTGGGTGGATATGTTTAGAAACGATTTCTTAATGCTGGAAAAGTCGTGTACAATAAATAATGAAGTAAATTTGGCCCAGAATTCGAAAAAAATTTCTAAGGTCGCAGTGACACCTGCAAAGAATGTTGTGGTTTATCAGACAAGATAGATATCGAGAGCATAAAAGAGAAACAGCAATATATGATTAGGACAGAAATTTAATAACTAAATTTCTAAGCTTATTGGTGCATGAATTGCTTAGTTTAGGCCTCGACCTATGGATCACAACTCTGTGTGTGTGTGTGAGAGAGAGAGAGAGAGAGGTAATTCTGCCGGTAGTATTTAAAAACAAATCCTTGTAATGTTTTACCCATTATATTTACTTTGGAATGTGTGTTAGCAATTATGAAGATGAGGTTTCATTTTTCTAATTAATGACATGATTGCAAGAACACATCCTAAAGCAAAACTAATGGCTAAAACATGTGTAGATTAGTTTCCAAATCCTACCTGTAGGATTACTCTCTCTCTCTCTCATGTGTCGAACCTAGTTTAAAAGTTTAAATTGCACGGCTGAAATGAATCCACATATTTCTACACATTCCGATCAATGCGATTTTTCATCCATTCATTATATAAGACGTGTAGAACAACTTGAACGAAGCGGATCGTTCATAGGATGACACGCGAAAAAATTTGTTAATTTGAAAAACATCAACACCGTCCTGACTGACCCGCTTATATATATATATGTATATGTATATATATGTATATATATATATATATATTGAAAGATTTTTTTTATCATTCTTCTAATTTTTTTTCTTTATTAAAAAGGAGATACCATTAATTGGGAATCTTAGCTACACCCCTGGAGCTTGAATTACAATAGTGAGATTTTTCCAGTAAACAATATTACAACATATATGTAACACCCTAGAATTTAGTGCAGTATTTTAGATTTATCAGTATATTTTTTTGGTTTTAATAAAAATTATCTTATTGGAGTTTAATATTTTAATTTGAGATGAAATATATAATTATTGTTTTCTAAGTTGTTAATTAAATGATAAGAATTGTTTTCTAATCGAGTAGTATCATATTTTAATATGATTATAATAGTTATGTGCCTAACATTATTTTTGATGTAACCAAATATATTATGGTTGTTTAAGTAGTTAGATATATGATATTTAACATTTAAAGATTTGTTTTGCTAAATCTAATATTATTTTATTTTTAATATGCATACAATATAAGGTTGATCATTAGATATATTGATATGATGGTTATAACAAAAGATATGATAGATATATTTGAAAATCCTTTTTAAAATCTTTTAAAACAAATTTGAGGGTTATGGGAATTATTTTCGTACATATATATTTTTACCCTCACCAAATATATATTATCTTCCCAAACAAACCTATACATATTTTAATCATATACATATTAAACAAATATATATATATATATATATATATATATATATATTTCAATCCACATATACAAACCCCATATCTCTCTCATCTAATCTATATTGATATTTATATAAAATTCGAATAAATCTATTTCTCGCTTCCCAATTTTCTCCCCCCTAACAAATAACCCAGATCCTCCCTTTCCTTCTTCGTTCAACTCCATCCATCACCTGCTCTATCTCCTCCTTCCCTCGACAACCCTTCGCCAACGCCTCGCCTCCGAACCCTTAACCCGAGATCCCATCCCTCCACCGCTAGCGCCTCTCCCTCGACCATCATCACCCACGACTCCCTTAACCGCTTCCACCCCTCCGTCCCGCAGCACCCAGCGCCAAAGCCACAACCATCGCCACCCTTCCATCGACCCCGAGCACCTCCAGCTATCAACCGCCGCCATCATCCCCTAGCCGAAACCCTAACCCTAGCCAAACCCTAAATCCCAACTTCCCCCTAAAACCCTAGCACCCATCTTCACCCTCACCCGCAACCACTCCTTCGACCAAAGCCCTCGCCTTGACTCCATCGTCACAGCACCAACTACCGAGAACACCTATCACCAAGGATTCTTGTTGCTGCAACCCTACCCGAGCAAGCTAATATCCGAGAAGATCCGGATCCGAGCCTAGTTCAAGCCCAGCAGTGATCCCTAGTATCAACCTTGGATTTTTACATCGCACCGTCGTGTTTTATCCGTCTCTGAGATAAGTGCTCTTACTTGCTATTGTTCGCTACAAAAAATTGACAAGTATATTAGTATACTATTGACCCAAAATATTTAAATAGAAATATTATTATTTGATAATTTCATTAATATTCCATATATTTTGGTGATATCTTATAAACGATGAAAACTCTATTTAGATCACCCATTAATTGAAACTATACATACCAGAACATGTCACATGTTCAATAAATAATACAACTATTAGAATTATTTAATTTGGAATTTAACCCCTTTAAAATGGTGTTATTAATCTTATGCTTGCAAATTTACATAGATTATTGTCTATTTATGGACACTATTTTTTAATATGTATCGACTGTATTTAACATATTATTTGAGACTGGTACTATTGACACGCTTGAATAACCTTTACATACTATAACTGTTCATGGACACTATTACACGATAACGACCGTACTTGACATACTATACCTATTCGTGATTGCTGTTTCATTTCTAAACGAGGCCACTAATTAGAATGATGAGTTACATGCCATGACCCCATTACTCTTGTTTACAAGTTTCTATTTCATACCGTTAACATGATATTTCAAGTTCCAGTTCCATCAGTATTTAATTAGTGGTTTAGTTCACTCCCATATTAGTTATAAATACGCGGGGTGTTGGGGTAGTTTGAGTGTAAGTTCGTTCAACAGGATCTTAGGAGTCCCATTGCCGGCCGCTCATACCGGGCTATATCGATCACTTGTTTATACAGCTCGTACCAGGCTATATTGGTCATTAAAGCTCTACCAGGCTATATCGGTCACTTGTTCATTAGCTGGTACCGAGCTTTAAGCATTCATGTGTTACTATTGTCGGTACCAGGCTTTATACAATCACTTGTTCATTCTACAGTTGGGCCCGTGTTTCATTACCCCTGGAGCTCTACCCTTATGTTGGGAATACTCCTGCAGAGGTCGACGTACACTCGAACACCCGATAGGATAGATTACCTTTTAATTACCAACTAGGATATGAATTGACCGACTTGACCTGTTTACATGCTTGCTTTTATATTACTGTCGTAGCTATATCTACATGTGCACGTGGACTTCATACACTCATATACACACACTATTACGATTGAGTATTTGTTGGGATGTTTTGACGAACATCCCTGAGACTTGTCATCTACAGAAAGAGCGGGATCAGAGTGACTGTCAGGAGTTTGCCGAAGATCAGTAGTATTTGTAGGTTTATTTCTATTTTATTTCAGTTGCTATTAGAATGTGCGCCCTTGCAGGACGTTAGGAGTGATGTATCTTTAATTTGGATCATACATTTCGTTTATTCGGATCCTTTCTGTCATCGATATTCTATTGGATCTATCATCATCTTGTGATTCCATTTTTGATATTACTAGTTATTCTTGCAGCATGATATTAGTATTATACCTTAGATATTATCGTACAGGTTTAGCAAGAGTCTTAAGTATAACGATGGCAAGACGATTTCCCTTTGTCTAGGAGCACTGGAGGTTTCGGACCATATTTCCGTATTCCGGGAATTAGGACGTTACAATATAGGCGACTTGACTATGTTCAAATCTTCTAAAGACAAGCAGTCAAGCAATTCTCCCCATACAATCTTCTTGTGTAAATTAGCAAATCATAAACTATAAATCATGTAGATAATTATTATCATAACATTTCTGTATTCCCTCTGCTCTTTGAACATAAATTGTTGTGTGGTTTAATCCACAAAATTTAGCATCATTTGAATAAAATTAGATGTTGACAAACTCGTAGAGTAATGTAGTTCAATCTCATACAAAGAGTAAAAGTTAAAAGGATGTTTCCAAATATTAAAGGTATTATTATTACCAGTATGTAATAACAATGGACAAAACAAAGTAAATTATATGATCTGCTATTGTACAAGGGAAAAGAGGTGCTACACAGTAATTTGGTGAAAGTGTAAAAAAGGATTCATTTGTATGAATTTTCTTTATAAAAGGATGAGCGCACTAGATACCCAATTATATGGTTGCGCCATTTTTATCTTAAAAATAAAGTGAACCAAAAATGAGAGAATAAAACGCTGTAAACATGACACATCAAGAAAACAGTGAACAAAGCACCTAACATGGGAACACAATCAAGAGTGACATACCAAACACACTGATTGTAATGAAATTTTAGGAATCAGAATTACTGTAACATATCTAAACCAAATTAGAAAAAGGTATAAATGCACAAAAAACACTAATTTAATTTTTTGTACAAAAATAGATGTTTGAGTTATATGATAGAAAGTTATGGGCTTGCGGTAATCGGCAACTTAAATTTTGAGCTAATGTAATCATGAAATTATAATAAGAATTTAATCAAAACAGTGCAAGACATCTTTAAAGCTTCCCATACTAATTTTTTTTAGGGAAGATAGACGGTGTTACCGCTTATGCTTCATTAATAAGATATCATATGAATTGTTATTACAGAACAATTGCATGTTTAACCATCCACAATAGACTGTAGAACAGAGTGTCTAAAAAACCATAAATTATCATCGAAAGGGTAAATTCCATAAATCACTATCGAATTTTCAAAGTTTATGAGCTAGCACCAATGAACTTTAAAAATGTTATTGAGACGGGAAAGAAGAGACAGAGACAGAAGACCGAATGCTACAAAATCAAAAGGCAAATCTAAGATAAAGAAACCGATCCAAAGGAGTAAAGCTCAACCAAATAGAAGATAACACTTCAATCATATATTTTCATAATTTTCAGAATGCCTTCTACATCCCCTCTATTTATAGATAGAATAGATACATTAATTCAAAGACCTTAAATAACTAAACATTAATTATTAGATAGGAAGATTGAAAGACAAACTCTCACGCTTCCGGTGTTGGCTGATTATGTACTTAATGAGAGGTTTTCCATAGGCATGCATGATATTAAATCAAATCTTAATGAATTATCTTCAAGATGCTTCGAACGGTTCATAATTTAATGCTCTCTAGTGAAAGTTATGGCTGTTTTGCCAAGATATGTCTGGGCTGGCAACCAATCCGAAAATCTATTCTTGTGCAAAATTGTGCACTGCATCAGTTATGAAACCCCTTGAAGGGCATTTTAAGTATTTAGTTCTTTTTGGGACTATAGTCCACAAACAAGATTATTTTGGGTTTATTTAGTCAACTCGTGCCTTCAATGAGTCACCGGAACTAACATCAATGCTAGTTCAAGGGGGTTCAATAGCATTTTTAAAGTCCAATGATGATATCTAAAGAACCGTAAAAGTTCGACGGTGCCTTATAAAATTTCCAAATGTCAAAATTATTTAGATTAAAATATTATTCTTGGTGCACGACTTGTGCTTAAAATCTCAATGGCTTGAAGCATCTGTGCCTCGACTCCAGGCATACAAGGGCGGCCACCCCCCCAATTTTTTTTGGAACCCTATTATATATCTAATAATAAGTATATATAAGATATATAATATATTGTACCATTTTATTATTACATTTCGACTTGGTTTGATGGTTGATGCTTGGGATTATTGTGCTGTAGAACAGGATTCAATACCCCAGCCAACACTTTTATATATTTTCCCTACTTGCTAAGGAAAATTCTCTTGAAACCCCTATAAATTTCATATTTACACCCAAGTACTCAACCCCTTGTTATCTTTTTATTTGTTTATATTCTCTTCAAATTTTACTTGTTTCAAGTAATCATTTTCATTGGTTTTTTTATAATTTTAATGGTAAAAATATCCGGGCTTGTTAAGACTGATACCAAAAGTCAACTATTCTTTTTTAATTTTTTGTTTTTATTCTCATATTTTACATAGAAAACAAGTCTTTTACACAAAATACGAAACTAGATACACATATAGTTACATGGATGACATAGAAATCAATCTTTTTATAATTATTGCATTTCTAGACTAATTTTCAAATCGGTTTTACACGAAGGTATGAGAAAAAATACACATGTAGTTAAATGTTGAGTGTAAAAAATTTGGATTTCTCAATTTTTTGATAAACTACTATAATAATAAAGTTAAGACTTCAGACAAGATTGTTAATCCTGATTATGATTGATTTTCTTTTTAATTAAGATTGTGATTAACTGGATACTTTTTTCCTTGAACATCGAGTATTCCATTAACATGGACTATGTATAACATTTATAAGTAATTGATTAGCATTCAAACGTAAAAATTTTAAGAGATTTTTCATAAATAATATAATTTGTCCTGGCCCTCCAACTATTAATACCTAGCTCCGCCCCTGCAGGCATATCTGTTGCGGATCTCTCAAATTCTGATAAGCATTCAATTGTCTTTAACACTATAGAGTGGACAACTCAAAATGGCGTGATGGAAGACCGGGATATGACTTCTCTTTTAGGGACTACTTTCAATGCTATGTGGTATGGGGGTTGCTGAATAAATCAATAAAGCACAATGTAGGAACTTATTTTTAATCGGCTAAATTGCACAAATGTACCCATCAACATTCACATTTTTGCGATTGATAACGTTAACTAATTCAATTACAAATAAATTCCATGAACTATCACCCCCAATTGCAACTAAATACCATCAACTTTTCTTCCGTCTGCAAATGTTATATTTAACTGCCGCGTCATCAATATTTGACTTATTTTCCCCATTTTATCCTTGTGCTCTCAGTCAACTCCTAAAATTTCGAGGGGTATAATTGTCCATTAAGACACAAAAGTTAATGCCGTATGGTGGTTATGTCGAAAAAAATAGTTCATGATATTTATCTCTAATTATTAAAGTTTATGGTATCAATCGCAAAACACGTGAAAGTTAATGGGACATTTGTGCAATTTAGCCTTTTTTATATATAGCCTTGAATAAAGCACAAAATCTCAATATCTTAGGGCTTTAAGATATATATCCTGGACCAACTTATTTGGTTCCATTACCTTCAGAGAATAAGAGTGAATTGAATTAGTATATGTAGGTAGTAGAACAGGCATATATAAAAAGAGGCTTGCTGCTGGAAATGACCGCACAAAATCTTGGAAAGATACTCAAGTTTATATATGGCAAAAGGTGGGTTCATAGTGCCAACAAGATACCACCTAGGATGGCGAAAGGCAGGTGCCATATCAGGACATGAAGTAAATAATGAGCTACAGCTTACACACACACACACACACACACACACACACCGTGTGAAATTTAAAATAAATGTAGTGAAGATCTATTCATGTCAAGAAACAAATGAATCATGCAACAAGGATTCAACTGGAAGTACTATGACCTGCAGTAAAACATAACGAACATGTAAACAAATAATTGAACGGCAGCAAAACTATAGCCCTACATGTGCAAAATGCCAAGTCAAAAGCAACATCATGGGTGTATACTTGACCTAACATGCAACAAAAATATATCTTCCTACATGCAAAGAGGTAGCTCAGATGAAAACTGAAGATAGCATATCGGAAAAAACGATGCTGGCATTCAAGATATATTCTTACTCTAATTATGAACTATTACATATTCGACCATGCAACCGTCTCTTACTAAGCGTTATAGCTCACCCACCCTTTATATGGCTGCAAATCAAAATGCAGGTTGTGATATCTATGAAGAGAAGCTTCCAAAAGAGTTAAGCCAATGACATTCTTAATTGAAGCACTTGAGTCGCATATACCTAACACAAGGTTTGCATATAGATTTGGAGATCATAGCAAATAAAGAGTTTTGTGGTCAATAATTCTAGAGATATTTACACAGATGAATACCAATTTGGGATCAAGGAATTTATGCACTTTAAGTGTATAACTATATTTGGATCCCGAGTTTAAGTCAATGTTATGTAACTTCGATTGTATCGAGAAAGATTTCGAGATTTAATGGTCTTTAGATAGACCTTGCAAGGTTATAATTGGTAGGAATTTGTGGCCGGTCACACGTGCAATTTGGAAGTATATCCTACGTAACTTTATCTAATCTAACAACCACGACAGCTTCATTTTAACATACGCAATCGAGCAGAACATCTCAAAACAAGGTGATGCAAGATAAGATGCAATCCTCACGTTATCTAAAATCCTCACATTAATATCTAAGACCTTACAAACTCTTTAGCCTTCATCAAAATAGGATACCAGTTAGCACTTGGGACATGCTAAAATTTGCGCAAGGGAAATTGAATTGTGTGACACGAGAACAACAAAGATCTTATGAACCTAAATCAAGAATCCATTATAACAAACGATTAAACGAGAAGAGGAAAAATAATCAAAACCAAAGGAAATTACCCAATACGTCGGCACCTCTGTTGATGAGCTCGCTCTCGATACGCAGGGCATCAAGATTCGTTGTGGACATCAATTGATTCTTGCGATCTGATACCAAAGAAGCTGTCTCCTTCGTTTTTGACGACTTGGCAGCAATTTCTTCCGCGGCTTCTTCTTCTTCATCCTCCTGCGGACTCAGTGGATTTCGTGGACATCGGGTGGTTTCTTTGTCCATTGAGAACAGGTTGGAGATAGCTTTAGAGTTGGGGTTTGCAAGAACTGAAATGGAAAGGGTGAAATATTTTCATTTTTTTTCTTTCCTTTGTTTTGGTTGGATCCGTGGGTGGTGGGTGCAGGGTTGGGTTGGTTGGAGTAATATTTTATCTATCAGTTTGAAATCCTGCCGCAATTTATAGGTATAATGATGGGATCCATAACATCTAAATACTCGAGTCACTCTAGATACTAGAGCTAAACAAATGAGTCCATAATGTTTGTCTTCTGAATAGATTATGGTGGGATTCCAAGCCCGGTAGATTAAGCATTTTTCAGATGGGGCTCACGACTTTTGGAGAACTAAAAACCGACCCTCATTATTTTAGTACATGTTTATTTACCCGTGTGATGTTTATTTACCCGTGTGATGCATGTGGGTGTAATTTAAATATAAATATCATGTAGCAAAGCTTTATAGGTATCTATGTAAATTAATAGGG
This sequence comes from Agapanthus africanus, assembly GCA_030015575.1. Lineage (NCBI taxonomy): Eukaryota > Viridiplantae > Streptophyta > Magnoliopsida > Asparagales > Amaryllidaceae > Agapanthus > Agapanthus africanus. Next base: position 866,200,204 of record CM057339.1, read on the forward strand.
ACGGGTTGGATAATAATGTCTAAATGTATTGAGAGAGAGATATTGATTTGAATTTTGAATCAAAACAACATTTAAAAAGTTATTAACATGACCGTAGATATCATGGATGCAAGAATATGCTTATAGAATTTTCTTATTTTTTGGAATTATTTTACTAAAAAAGTAGATAATCGATGGATAGCCATAGCTACATCCTTAAAGTTATCATTATAATAATCTTCTTTGTATCTCTATCTTTATCTGTCTAAAACCACGACTTCTTTAGATCTTAATTTGAAATTTAAAATTCAACTAACACAAAAAAAAAAATGAAAAATCCGAAAAATCCAAAAGATCCATTCGAGAATTCGAGAATTGAAGACTCTAGGCATCAACGGGGGATTTTGAGTACCAATAAGAGCCAATAAGAGCCATCGCAGCCAACCTCTTCCACCCAACATCCTAGGAAGGGTTCCGGACCAAGGGGCATGACCGAAATCAAGAGATTGAGATTTGTGCCCCTTATGCCATTCTTTTCCGTCTTGGCCTAAGAAGAGATTTTGTACCGGTAGAAATTTAACAGAATCGAAAATCAAAGAATCTACCCAATTAGTTAAAGAAAAGAAATCATAACAATTTAAAAGTGATTATATGCTCTTATGATTATGATTATATGACCTCTAGGAGAACATATAAGTTATTTATATTTGCTGGGACATACTTTAGAATAATATGGTTTTGGAAATAAAATTGTAATTCATCGACTATTTTTAAACTCTGTTTTTATTTTAAATATCAAGTCTCCAAGCACGAAAATTTATAAGTATGTTGTTTATAGCATCATGAGATTTTTCATAAATAAACATGTTACAGATTAAATGTTTGCACACACAAATACTAAAGCCAATGTTGTAAGATACTCGTGCGATTTGATGGATAAGCGAAAATTATTTAAATTAAAAGGATGTTTTTATAGCATGTTCTCATTAGTGAACTACGTAGTACTGTATAATTAAAACTGCTTGATGAGTGATTACAAACAAGTTTACTTTCAGAATTATGATTACATCTATTATTCAAATCTATCTGGATAACCGATGGGTAGCTGATTACATGGATCCTAGCAAGTGAGATTATTAATCCCAAGAATTAGTGGCTCTACGAAGATATCTATCAAGAGTGAACTCACGGTTACATGACAAATGATTATATGATGTGTGATTAGTGCCACCAAATGGTATACCAACAAGACAAATTGATGGAGGGTATGATCTCCTTCAAATGCTGTCTTCCATCGATCTGTAGCGAGCGTTGTTGAACGGTTGAGATTTGAATTGAAGGTTGTCTCTTAAAGTGTGTGGATCTCAATGGGTTGAGTTTAAGGTGGAAGCCGAACTACCTGCAAGTAAGTCCCGGGATGGGTGACCACCGTAGAACCCTCTGACGATCAAGTTAGAGCCGAGAAATATTGGATGAGCAGTGCTTTATTGGAATCAAAATTGCGTTACCTGAGTCGTCTGAGACAGGGGGTTTTATAGTGGTCGCATGGAGCGAGCATGTGTGAGATCTTCGCTGTCAGTTACGCCCCTGACATTACGCCTTCGTGAATGATGGGATCCCTCCATTAATGACGAGATACGCTCATTAATGGGGGATGTGCCAGCGTGGGACACAGAACGTAGGGCGGCGGTTATCTCGCTTTGGCGAGATACGCGAAACCGTTGCGGAAGCGCTTGGGATCTTCGTTCTTAATTTGATCGGGAGAGCTGGGGAGGCTTACCTCGGCGGATGACTCGGAGACGAGCCGGGAGGCCAAGGAAGCTCAGCTCTGTAGCTTGGAGGAGAGCAAAAGAGGAGGGGTGCAAGTTCGGTTGCCAGATTGATCGTGGGCAAGAAGTGGAGTGTCCACACTAATTTTACCTCGGTAGCCCCCAGGAGTCTAGTGGGCTGTCGCGGGTGACACGTCAATTGCCACATCTCGTGATCTGAGAAATTCCCACTTATGAGCATCATCATTAGCCCCCACTCTCATTTCGACCTATTTATGAGTCGGGTCGAGAATGACCTGCTTGGTTTTTCTCAGCCCGGTCTGTTGCCGAGAATCATTAGTGCGGATTTTCCGGGGCGACGTGGCGTGGGACAGTTGCGTCATTTCGATCTTTGAACCCATGTGGCACCTCCCCCAGAGCTTGGATCTTTGCGCGTATCTCCGATGATATCAGCAGATTAGTGAAATGATTGCGCATTAAAGAGAGTGCGCCATTTCGCTCGTTCATCTGTCGGGCTGCAGGCCACGTGTTTGACGCGGGTTGGCGGACGCGACAGGCTATCGCTGTCACCTGCAACCGAAAGGACGTCCCCAATGGTCGATCGCCACGTGGAGCTCTGACGGCTGGTAGGCGCGACGTTTTGTTTTGGCGGGAATCGATCTGGGTCGTTGGATACTTTCTTTGAAGTGTATAAATAGGAGGGGACCCTCTAGGGCCAACACTTCCACTATAATTTACTTTCATTGTCAAAAATTGCTCTGCGCTCCTTCCTTTTAGATCGGATTACCCGTGCTTTTTCTCGACGAGCCCATTCCTTTGGATCAGGTTAGATGCCTTCTTCTGAGGAGTCTGTAGAAATAGTTAGGGTTGAGTCGGAAAATGAAGCTCCAGTTGTTGGAGCCGAGTCCAGATGGTCTTCTGCCTCTTTGGCTGTAAATAGCCGAGAGGGTTCTCCTGCCGCTTCATCTGTATCGGGCTCTGTTCATATCATAATATTGCAATTCAAACGCCCAACTTTTATTCATTTTATAAGTAAACATGTACTCTTGACGTACGTTTGTTGCATGTTACAGGATACAGGCTTTTGAAGCGAATACAGTGAAAAAAACGAAAGTTGATACAGAAAAGGGACTTTTGACCAACAAGTAGACGGATCCTAGTCAAACCCAGACTAATCACAGTTCACATAAGTGCAAGGCAACGCAAGGTCTAAACATGTCAAGGTGAAACGGTTAAAAGACCAATACAAATCTTCACTGAAGATCTGGAGAAGAGTAAGAAGCCAAACAGAGAAATGGGATGAATAAATAACAAACCCACACAACCAAAATGAAGCCCAGAAAAGATGGTGGAGTAATCCCACCAAAGGGCCGCGGAACCGCGGCCCAAACCCCCCCTATGCCGCGGTTCCGCGGCCGTATGGCGCCCGTGTCGGTGGAATTTTCTTCTGTCGGTGTGTCGGTGCAGATGTTGGGATTTTCAGTAGGCATATCTGTAAAATCATGTGTGCGAGAATCTGTAACCCTAGCTTCCCTGTTTACTTATAAATTGTACTCACAATCTGTAAAAAGCTATGCCTCTTTTTCAATCAATAAAATTCAGAATTGTTGGGAGATCTAGAGCATCATTTTTGTAAGTGTTTTAATTTTCATGCCTTAGTGTTAATTCTTTTCTTGCCCTAACTAGCTAGTATAATTATTGCAGTAGAGTAACCATATCACTTGCCTTAGTTAACTAGTATAGTTCTTTTTAATCTGCAGTAGATAAGTAATAATTTGAGACCTAAACAGCACACATTAAAACATAACAAAAAATGTCACTTTTAGAAATTCCCCTAATGAGTGAGTAAAATCCTCGCTTGTTAGGGTTAGGAACGAGGGAGGGAGTGAGAGATGAATATCTCTCACCTCCTTCAATGCCAATACATTTTTCATAACTAGAACTTCATGCACGCATGCATGATCCGCTCCCTACGGCACCCTACCTACGAGATAACGGTGAACCGTAGTATAAAGGGCCGGACATACATGACGTCCATGAAGGTTGTAGCAATTAATAGGAAAGGACGGACAAGGATCTAGAGGAAGAAACTTCGTTTCTTCCCAATAATCCTAATCCCCTTTGCTAATAATTGTTATGATATCTAAAAAGCTTTAATTAAAAAGCATTGAAAGAGGTGACAATATTAATCTCATCAACCCTACCTTAGACCTAACAAGTTCTTTAATATCGTATAAATTAGTTTTTTTTAAATCAATCAACAAAAACCAGACCACCATCGGAATCAACTCGTAAAAACACAAATCAGAAAATTACACATCTCTGTGGATCGACCCGTACTCACCGGCTAGCTGCAAAGCGACGCCGTTTCTGATTACGGTAAACAAGTATTTTTGGACTAATCAAATGGTGCCGTTGCCGGGGAGGCTTGCCACCTTCCAGTGGAGATTGAGCATAAAGCTTTTTGGGCTATCAAAGAGCTGAATTTATCTTTAGGAGATGCGGGCAGCAATCGAAAGCTGCAGTTGAATGAACTAGAAGAGCTGCGGGATGAGGCATATGATAATGTCGTGATTGCTAAGAACCGAGCTAAGGTATTTCATGATAAAAACCTTTTGCGAAAGACATTTAAACCTGGTCAACAGGTTTTACTTTATGATACCCGGTTACATCTTCACCCCGGCAAGCTCCGTTCTAGGTGGAAGGGACCTTTTGTTATCCGCACCGTTTATCCACACGGTGCGGTTGATCTTGAGAACCCGGAGGACGGTACGCTTTTCAAAGTAAATGGGTATCGATTGAAACCGTTCCTCACAGCGGAACATTCGGAGGAGCTCCTGTTTTTGCAGGAATCGATCTACACTGATTAATTTTCCTCCACATTCACCCCCGAATTCCTATTCTTCCAAAATATTATTTCAAATAAGTTTGGGGGTGTGTATATAATTTGTAAATATATATTCCCAAAATACCATTAAAAAATATAAAAAACAATAAAAATAAAAAAAAATAAAAAAAAATATTTTTGGACCTAATTGCAAAATTTCAGAATTAAGAGCTGACTTTTTAATAAAACCCTCATTGTAGAGGGTGTTTTCTACAAATAACCATTCCCCCATCCCCTATTTATACGTCCCGAGCCCCCCTGTTCTCTTAACCTAAAAATTCTTCCTCCCAAACAAACCCTAGCGCCGCCACCTACCCTCTGCCGAAAAATCTCGCCGTGCCGCCGCCAATCCACCGCGATCACGCCGCCGTAGCCGTCTCCCACCGCACTTCCGCCGCCGTTTGGAGTCTTCGCCCCCTGAAATTTTCAGGGGAGGTATATCTGGACCTTTACTCTCTGTTTTTAGCATACTTTTTGCTGTAAAATTACTATGGCACATAAAATGCAATTTGAGAGATATTTTACCCCAGTTTTCACGCACGAAGTGTACGGTAGATATTTTGCACATGAAATCGAGCAAAGGGGATGGAATTTCCCGACCTATAATCACCCCTCTGCATTTGCCCTACGTGAACTAGTTGCCCAGTTTTATGAATAAATGGAGGATAATAGTCTAGACAACTTAAGCTACATTAAAATAAATTGGGGAGATCGCGTAATTCACATTGATAGGGACATGATCCACGAGGTCACACTCATACCACGTGTATCCGCACATGACCACCCCCTTGCACTTTGAGGATTATATGTCTTTGATGGGGAATGACTGCGGGAGAGAGCCGCGTAAGGGTATCCAAGCACGGACCCTTTTCGCGAACGTTTTTACTGTGTGTCGGTGGGCACAAAACAATATCTTTGGTAGTTCGCACAACACGACTTTCTTCACCCCCTCCTTACATGTCGTACACACACTAATGATGAAAAATCCACGGTTCGACATGTGCACCGTATTGCTCCATTCTATAGGTGCGGGGAAAAGAGGTACCATCTACCCATGTCCCATGCTAGTCACCCAACTCTGCCGTTATTTCCTCCCCATCGAGGAATTTGATTCATACATGATAGACGGAGTTCCTGTTCGACCACTCGTTGAGGGCGTTACTTCGTCCTACTCTAGACTTACTGATATTTGGTCACGAACGGAACCGGCAGAGAATATTCCCGCACGCACCCCTAACTCTAGCTCTACATCGAGCGGGGAAGAACTGACCCCTCAAGAGCATGCACGATTGATGCGGAGAACGGTAAGAAGTATTGATTCTTTGAGGGATGAGTTTCGGGCGACAGCACGAGATCACGACCGTCGGTTGACGGAAATTGAGAGGGGTATTCAAACCCTTTTGGCTAGAGGGGAACGATCACGTTCACGCTCACGAGTGAGACGTGGGGCCGGACAGTGAGGGCACTGCTTTGCTCAAGTTTGGGGGAGAAGGTAGTGTATATAGTTATCTTTTGCATTGCATATTTTCATTTTGTATATATTCTTTTTGCATATTTAATTTCTGCATTGCATCTTTATATAAAAATTTGAAAAATTTGAAAAATTTGAAAATATAAAAAAATTTAGAAAAAGAAAAACCCATAAAAATTTAAAAAAATTTAAAAATTATAAAAATTAATGTATTCAATTCTGGTTAACTGACTTGAGTTTGATAAATAGGTTAACTGGCTAGGAAAAACTAAATCTTAGACTTAGCAAATTAAAAACCCTAAAAATAACCTTCCTTAGAGTTTAACGGTAGAAAGTATATGTCTTTGTAGGTTATTTAGAAATAGGTAAATTTTGGGTTCACTTCTTGGGATAAGTCGAAACGAAGGAAGAGTATCGAAACTTTTATTAGAGTATAAGTTTGAAAAATAATTCCTAGCTTAAGTTTAGAGTCTGAAAACATATACCCTACAATTTGCACAATCACGCACCTTGAAACTTGGAATAGTAGAAGAGACCTTGAATTGCTCTTGTCTAAAGTCCTTAGTACGAAGAAAATAAAATAAAATGAATAGAGGAAAAAAATGGACACTGGTTTTGTGATTACTTAAGGCTAAAACATAGAAAAATATTTAGCGAGGGTGCTTCATCACCTAGTGCCTTAGACCGACTGGTTTGGGAGTCACTGCTAAAGCCTTGAGTGTTACAAAACTAGGAAGTATGATTTAAAATGCTAACGCATCTTGTAATCGGTTGTTGGTACCTCAAGAAGTATCAGCGGTCGCATGAAGGATGTGTAAGCGAAAATTCACCAATTAATAAGTGCTTTGGACAATGGACGAGAGTACGATTGCTTGATTTGAATTTCCAAGTGTAGGGGTGATCTTTACACACACGTAGGGGTATGTAATTGGAGTTTAGATGAGAGAAAGGAGTGAAGAATAGAACTTGTATCTTTATTAGAGTTGATAGAAATTCCTAAGTGGAGATGGAACCCTAGAAGGAAAACTTAAGAAATGCCGAAAGCTAAGTAAATCTATAAAACATATATAATCTTAAGTTAAATAATGAGGAAGTGTGAAGAATATGGGTGGATAATTTACGGGTCGACGATAATAGAATTCCTTGTTAGAAAACCTAATTGGAGAATTAAAGTCGAAAAGCTAAATTGATAGGATTTTGTGGGTAGTATCCGCTGAGAACCCTCAGGAGACAACACTCCTCCTACTAGGGACACCTAGAGATTTAACGGCTTGTTGCACGTGCTCAGTGCAATCGCGTTTCCTTGCGAAAGTGCGGCTAGGTTAGGTTTTTATTAAGAATAAAATAATAAGTTTGCTCGAGGACGAGCAAAAGATAAGTTTGGGGGTATTTGTTCATATCATAATATTGCAATTCATACGCCTCACTTTTATTCATTTTATAAGTAAACAGGTACTCTTGACGCACGTTTGTTGCATGTTATAGGATACAGGCTTTTGAAGCGAATACAGTGAAAAAGACGAAAGTTGATACAGAAAAGGGACTTTTGACCAACAAGTAGACGGATCCTAGTCAAACCCAGACTAATCACAGTTCACATAAGTGCAAGGCAACGCAAGGTCTAAACATGTCAAGGTGAAACGGTTAAACGACCAATACAAATCTTCACTGAAGATCTGGAGAAGAGTAAGAAGCCAAACAGAGAAATGGGATGAATAAATAACAAACCCACACAACCAAAATGAAGCCCAGAAAAGATGATGGAGTAATCCCACCAAAGGGCCGCGGAACCGCGGCCCAAACCCCCCTATGCCGCGGTTCCGCGGCCGTATGGCGCCCGTGTCGGTGGAATTTTCTTCTGTCGGTGTGTCGGTGCAGGTGTTGGGATTTTCAGTGGGCATATCTGTAAAATCATGTGTGCGAGAATCTGTAACCCTAGCTTCTCTGTTTACTTATAAATTGTACTCACAATCTGTAAAAAGCTATGCCTCTTTTTCAATCAATAAAATTCAGAATTGTTGGGAGATCTAGAGCATCATTTTTGTAAGTGTTTTTAATTTTCATGCCTTAGTGTTAATTCTTTTCTTGCCCTAGCTAGCTAGTATAATTATTGCAGTAGAGTAATCATATCACTTGCCTTAGTTAACTAGTATAGTTCATTTTAATCTGCAATAGATAAGTAATAATTTGAGACCTAAACAGCACACATTAAAACATAACAAAAAAATGTCATTTTTAGAAATTCCCCTAATGAGTGAGTAAAATCCTCGCTTGTTAGGGTTAGGAATGAGGGAGGGAGTGAGAGATGAATATCTCTCACCTCCTTCAATGCCAATACATTTTTCATAACTAGAACTTCATGCACACATGCATGATCCGCTCCCTACGGCACCCTACCTACGAGGTAACGGTGAACCGTAGTATAAAGGGCCGGACATACATGACGTCCATGAAGGTTGTAGCAATTAATAGAAAAGGACGGACAAGGATCTAGAGGAAGAAACTTCGTTTCTTCCCAATCATCCTAATCCCCTTTGCTAATAATTGTTATGATATCTAAAAAGCTTTAATTAAAAGGCATTGAAAGAGGTGACAATATTAATCTCATCAACCCTACCTTAGACCTAATCCTAACAAGTTCTTTAATATCGTATAAATTAGTTTTTTTTAAATCAATCAACAAAAACCAAACCACCATCGGAATCAACTCGTAAAAACACAAATCAGAAAATTACACATCTCTATGGATCGACCCGTACTCACCGGCTAGCTGCAAAGCGACGCCGTTTCTGATTACGGTAAACAAGTATTTTTGGACTAATCAGGCTCGCCCCATAGAGTTGGGCTACCCGCGTCGCTCACCGTCAGGCGGCGACAAGGGCCCCTAAGGTGCGCATCGGAAACGCTCGTGATGCGCCCTCCGTCCTGGCAGATGTGGACGAGCTTACCGAGATTCGGGCTCGATTCTATATCCCCTCTAACTATTCGCTTCGTTTAGCTAAAGAGGGCGAACGGGAGAACCAAGTGCAGGGCAAGGAGATCGCCCTGTATTTGGAAGCATTCCAGGAAGGAATGCATCTGCCTTTCGCAACCGAGGTATATAGAGTGCTTCGTTGCTTCCATCTTGCCCTGGACCAGCTAGTGCCGAACTCGAGGAGAATACTCCATAGGTTTCTTGTCCGGTTGAAACTTGAAAACATCCATTTCAGCTTGACCCTTCTTGTTTCTTTCCTCTGTTATAAGAATCACCCCGGCACCGATAAGGACGAGCCGAGCTGGGTGTACTTTTCCTTTAAAAAACGTAAGGGAGGGGTGGTCAGGTCGAGAGTGGTAGTCGTTCCTTCTTCCATTCATGAATGGAAGGAGAAGTTCGTATTCGTCGGGCCACCCGAAGGTGAGGAGTGGCCTATGCCTACACAGTATCATAGGGCTGACTGCCCGAGGGCGAAACCGTCATCCTCACCCGAGGCAAGGGTGGTGTCTTGGTGGGAGCCGATTAGCAGGCCGATGTTCTGCTTTCCGAGCAGGCTCTGAGCTGGGCTGGGCTCAGCCCTACGCGATTTCTGGGTAAGTTAGGGCCGTAACGATCTATTTAGACTTTAATAAATTTTCCTTGCCCTTTTCAGCGTTACTAACTCTTTTTGTGTATTTTCCTTTTTGCAGAACAAATGGACCGAACCAAGTTCCTAGCCGCCATGGTCGCGAAGTCTAAGAAGAAAACCGGGGGCGGAAGCTCGTCCAAGCCTGGCCCGAGCTCGACCCTGAAGCCAACTCCACCGGCAAAGCCTTCCGCTGCGCCCCGAGCCCCGGAAGACAGCCGTGGGGGAGCCAGAAGCATGCACGGGGCCCGGCTCCCCAGGCGAGGGACGAGGATGAGGAGGAGGAACCCACCAACATTCCACTCAAAAGGTAAAAAGGAACGGTCTCTCGGGCGTCCTCCACCGGAATTACAGTGCAGGAGGGGGACTTCTGCTTCAGAGTGCTCTCGGGGCTCTCCGTCGCCGACAACCTGCTCTCCGACATGGAGCAAGCAGCTGGGGGCAAGATTCCCCGCGGGACCCTAAAGGCCCAGGTAGCAGCCATTGCTCAGGAGGCGGTTCAGGTCGGTATCCGTTCTCCTTTAAGAATTTTCTTAAGTATTTTTTTTCTCAGTTTGAACATTTCTAACTCCTTTTACTGCTTTCCTCAGGTCCTCCACCACTGCGCCATCATTGTTAATATGGAATCCTAAGAGATAGCCCCGGCCATGAAAAAGGCGAGCGAATCGTCTTCGCGGGAGGAGGACTTGCGCCTCATCTGCAGCAGGCGAGGGAAAAGATAGCCGCCCTCAAAGCTCGAGTTGTCGCTGAGGAGCTGACGAATTCCAAGTACAAAGAGTCTCACTGACTTCTGAGTGAATCCAACCGGGCCATCCAGGCTAAGTTGGAGGAGGTTGGCAACCTCTATAACACAATGAAGAAGTCGAGGGATGCCAGCAGGAAGGTGCTCGTGTGGTGCTCGAGACGGTGAAGCTTGCTGAGGTTCGAGTGGTGAAGTCTGTGGAGAGATATAAGGCGTCTGACCAGTTCTACGCCAACCTCATCGAAGCCTCGGCCATCGTTTAGCACGAGGCCCTCGACGCCGTCAAGGCGTCAATGCCGGAGTTTGCCGACGGTGAGCTCCGCGCTAAGTACCCGCTCTCCGAGGACGTGCCATAGAAGGTGGGTGTAACACCCGAGCCCAATACTACTATTTTCGGTTACTGTTTGAGCATAATGTGGTACTCATTTTATTTAACTTGCTTGTTTGTTGCTTACTGTAAAATTTACCCGGCAAAGTCATTTCTACATATAACAAATTTTGGTATCTAAAATAAAATTGAAAATATTCATCTTGGCCTACTTGACACCCCTAGCCTCGTGGTAGCTCCGTGCATTGTGTTCTCATCCCGTTCAGTGAAACGGGCGAGTTTGGATGGCTACGTGCACGTACGTGTGTCCGTTTTGGGGGTATGCTTTTAATCATAAAACACTTAATTTTAAAATTTAGATCCCGCTTAAAATCCTATTATTTCAATTTCAAATTTTTGGACTCGACCCGGGCGCGATTTGGAAATGTTTTATTTGGCGCCAAAATCCCAAATTTTAATATTATTAAAACCATCGCATATATTTTTCTAACTAACTTGATATCTTACTGTTCATTATCTATCTTTTAAATCTTTAAATTAACCGATATATATATCCTGCTGTTCCTTAAAATGTTTTGAATCTTTAATTAATATTTATCCCTAACTAACGATTTCCCTTTAGCCAATCGCGTTCCTTTTAATTCCGTGGGCCCCCACCTGCAGCTCTCTCTCTATCTCTCCACTTTCTCTCTCTCCCTCTCTCTCTCCACTTTTTCTCTCTCTATCTCTCCACTTTCTCTCTCTCCCTCTCTCTCTCCCCACTTTTTTTCTCTCTCTCTCTCCATTTTTTCTCTCTCTCTCTCTCATATATTCTCTCGTACTTCTTTTTATCATTCTTTCTCTTCTTGCTTCATGTCTCGTTTCTCATTTTTTTAACTGTTCTTTTGTTGCCGGAATTCCATCATGCCGGTGACGCTTCTCGACGTTCCAGCGAGGTATCCCGACCCGTGTGGTTCCTTTGTTCGTCGTTTGGGTTCATTCCGTGAACCGTGCGCCCGTCGCGAGTTTTCCCCGCCGACGGTTAACGTTCCGTTTTCCCGATTCGCGACCCATCGAGGCAAGTTAATCTTGCTACATGCTATATAATTCATTTTATACATATTTAAATAAATACCATACCTATAGTTTAAATCTAGTATCCCATATTTAAATTTATAACGTTTCGATGTTCCGTTTGCATCCGTTTATATCATATTAAATCTAGATCATGAAAACTTATCTTGTGACAAACTAGATTACATTATACTGCAACCATATCATTTAAAATATATATCGTCGTAATATTTATTATTATTATCTTTAATTAGTTTATAATCTTCATTTTATAATGTTATACATTTGAAAATCTTATAGTTTATATATGAAACGTCGTTGAAAAATCGGATATGACAAATCTGAAATTTACTGTACACCTTATCTTATAAAATTCATTATAAATCATACAAAAATCATTAGTATACGTTCTTTAGTTCGTTACGAAGCTAACTCAGAATAATATAACTCTATGAAATATTTACTTGTAAAATAAATTGTTTAAATAACGTAAAATGCAAATGAAAATGTCTCCAAACTGCTGTCCAGGGAAATTCCAGCAGCAAACTTTCAACTTCGAATGTTCATAACTTTTTGTAGGGACAACCTGAGATGCTTATACTTATAAAAATGAAAACATTATTGAATTATCTTTGTTTTGGTATAAGACACGTCCCTTTTGGAGAACGTTTGTTATTTTTAAGTTATTTTACAAATTAGGGTGACGCTGAATTTCTGAACGAAACCTTCTTGTGCATGGTTAATCAATACCACTTTTATAGTTATTAATCGCTTTGAATATGCTATCCATATTAATATTATTATATCAATATTTATATCACATATTGCTTAGTTATACATCCCACATTACCATTTTATAGTTTTATAACTTTTCGGATACCCGTTTGCATCCATCGCATTTAAGATACATATAATTGTATCCATAGATCACATTACTACATAATAATGTGATATTAACACTCCATGTTTAATAAATTGCATCCTAATTAATATTGGAACTATAAATGTAACCCTAATCGATAACTGTGCATCCATATCCTTGAAATTATATCTATTTGCATATCATATTACATGTTCCAGTTTATTGCTCTGATAGTACTCATGCTTGTTTATTTATACACATGTTTATGTTAGTTTGATTATGAGCACCCACATGACATCTTTTGCTTCCTGACATGACCTGTTACACTTCCTACTTGACAAGACATGGTACCGTACACTCTTGACATGACATGACACCTTTATACATTACCTGGCTTGACCTGATGTACCATGACCTGACCTGTTACCTGATCTCGTGCCTAATGCCAACAAACCTGACATGTAGTCCTCATGGACCGTTCCTGTTGTCTATCCAGATAAACCTGCTTTTACCTGATCCTGTGTTGGCATTAGTTCTTGATTACTGAATACCTGACCTGACATATATAACTTGGGGGTATGGGAAAATCAAAAGTGTAAACTAAAGTGTAACTTAAAAGGGTATTACTTGATCCGTGGTCCCGGGGGGTAACGGGACAGAGCCATTCGTGACTCTTACATTTTCCTGATCCGTGGTCCCGGGGGGTAATGGGACAGAACCACTATTGGTTCACATATTCCGGATCCGTGGTCCCGGGGGGTAACGGGACATATCCTTTGAGTTACATGGAGGATTACTCAATTTGATTTCAAAGACTTTAGAATAGAAAACCTGATAGAACAGTTTAGTTACCTACTGCACATTACCCTGTACTGCTTGTTTCACATTATTGCTTTATTCATGCTTATTCTGCATTGCTTGTTACATTTTCATATTATATTACTGGTTGACATGACGCGCTGACGTCTGGGTTTTGCATGGCCCAGATTTTGTACCACTGTCGCAGTCCGAGCAGGAGTACTTCAGCCAGCAGGTTGAGTTGTGGGTCCTGTAGTGGTTAGTTTTATTTCCTGCATTTATTTCCAGATTTGAGCCCGCATTATGGGACTTAATTTTCAGTTATTGTATTGGATCATTTGCTTCCGCATTCATTTATCATTGACTCCTGTTATTCTGGATTATGGACATGTTTTTAGATAGTTTTATCTTGTTCTTGATATCTCTACAGCCGTAATGTGACTGTGGATGGATACTTCCTACCCACAGGTAGCATGGTTGGCTATGTCACGTGCCCAATCTAGCGTACTCTGGGAAGCGGGGCGTGACAGTGGGCATCGAGGTGGTCGCAGGGGGGCGAAACGGTCGAAGAGATCGAAACCCCGGCCCCCGAGGACGGTGTCGAGCAGGGTGAAATCCCGACGGAGCCTACGGCGTGAGCTATCTTCCCTTGGGAGTCTTTGTTTTTCTTTTTAAAATTTTGTAAGCCTCCGGGCATTTTTGTAAGGCTGAGGAGCCCAAAATACTTTACACAAATTTGAAATATAAATAAAGTTGAGCCTATTTTCCTCTGCATAAATGTCTGTTTTTTGCGTGAGGATTTTAGCTCATCAGTCTTCTCCTCCAGTGAGTGTTAGGTCGTAGGTCTATGCCAGGCTTTTTAGGTGACGATCACGCGTCGAGTGTAAGTCAAATAATAGCCAAGTGCAAGAAGGTCGTTGCAGTACCCTCCCGCTCTCCGGAGTCGAGATGGAGATCGTTCATTTAGGATGAATCAAAAGATATCCCAAGGCTAGAAAGGTCGATATCAGTCCATACCTCGGAGTCGAGGTGACGACCACGTGTTTTAGCATGAGTAGAAATTCGGCCAAGTTAGAATAGGTTGGTCATAACTGATTCTTCTTCAATATGGGTCCTAGATCCATGTCTTCATAGGATAGGAATCTACCCCTTAGAGATTAGCCGAGCAGGAATCTACCCCTCGGAGATTAGCCGAGCAGGAATCTGCACGGTGGCCTCTGTAGGAGGGCTTTAGATGCTTAGCGTTGATGGGTAGGAAGCTACCCGCTAGGGATGGACCGGGCAGGAAAATTGCTCGGTGGCCTCGTTAAGAGAGCTTTAGATCCTTAGCGTTGATGGGTAGGAAGCTACCGCTAGGGACAGACCAGGACGGGAAGCTGCTCGGTGACCTCGAGATGAGGGCTTTAGATCCTTAGCGTAGATGGGTAGGAAGCTACCCGCTAGGGATGGACAAGATAGGGATGCTGCTCGGTGGTCTCGAGAGGAGGGCTTTAGATCCTTAGCGTAGATGGGTAGGAAGCTACCCGTTAGGAATGGACCGGGCAAGGAAGCTGCTCGGTGGCTTCGAGAGGAGGGCTTTAGATCCTTAGCGTAGATGGGTAGGAAGCTACCCGCTAGGGATGGACCGGGCAAAGAAGCTACTCGGTGGTCTCGAGAGTAGGGCTTTAGATCCTTAGCGTAGATGGGTAGGAAGCTACCCGCTAGAGATGGACCGGGCAGGGAAGATGCTCGGTGGCCTCGAAAGGAGGGCTTTTGATCCATAGCGTTCATCGAGCAGGAATCTACCCGCTGTAGATTAACAGGAAGACATTCGTCGGCCCTGCATAGAGTTTTAGCATTGAGACAAAGAGAAGTAGTTCAGATCACAGGGAAGCAAGAATCTTTATTATTAAACAAAATACAGATTATGTGATTCAGTTTAGATTCTCCTGTATTGAGTGACCGGATTCAGCAGGTGTCCTTGTTGCTCGGACTTGGGTCAGTCGGTGACGACCATGATCTGGCCGATCGTCAGCTCTGCGTCTTTAATTTGACCGGCTTGCCCTCTATTTGCTTGAAGTTTATCTCGCAGGTACTTTGCCAAGTGACCGGAGTAGATCAGCTCCTCGATGTAATCGCACAGCTGTTTACAATCCTCGGTCGGATGTCCTTGCGCCCGATGATAGGCGCAATACGGGCCTCGGAGCCATTTGCCCGTCCATCGGGTAGCTGGCGGGAGCCTGAAGAATTCTTCGCCCTTAGCTTCCTCCAGCATCTAGGTCTGGGAAATGTTTAGAGGAATGTACTCCTGGAACCTCGGGGAATAAGATTTTGGTCGGTCGATCCTCTTTTTCTCTTCTCTGCCCCACTTCTTTTGGTCATCTTGGTCGCCTCTGGGCAGATTTGAGTTCACCTCCGATTCGAGTTGGATCTCCCGCTCGGTCCAAGCCTTTACTTCGGCCATGGTCTTATGTTGCGCTAATGCAAAAGAGTGGAGCCACTCTTTGTGCATAAAACCCGACCTTAGTGCGGTGATAACCATCTCATCGCGGTGCTCGGGGACCTCGAGGAGAGCATTGTAGAAGCGAGTGACATATCCCTTAAAAGATTCTTTGTCCCCGCTCTTTATGGTGAAGAGGTAATCGAACGTCCTCTTCTATCGTCTGTTCCCGACGAAGTGACCGAGGAATTGGGTGGCCGGCTTATCAAAGGTCGAGACGGAGCGTAGCATGAGTCCTCGGAACCAATTCTGGCCAGTCCGGATGAGGGTGGTGGGGAAAGCTCGGTATTGAGCTGCGTCCGAGTTATCTTGGAGGCCCATGCCCGCTGTAAATGCGTCCAAGTGATCTTTTGGGTCGGACTTCACGTCAAAGAGCGCCATCTTAGGCGGTTTGTTCTTAGATGAGACATGTTCGGCCAGCAATTCCTCGGTGAAGGGCTTCGTGAGAGAATCCGTGGAATACCTAGCCCCTTCGCCGGACGGATGGTCGTCTCGCCGTATGCCCTCAATCTTCTTTTTGAAGGTCTCGAGTCGGTGGTAACCCGAGGATTCAACATAGTCGGAGTGGTAACCTGAGGATTCAACACAGTCGGAATGGAGACTGTCCCTGCTCCTGGTCTGCGCGGCGGTGCGGGTTCGATTTCGCTCTATCAGATTTCTCAGATCCTCGGGCGAGTTTCTTCTCGGGTAGTCCCGACGTGCACCTCTACGGTCTTGACATGAGTGGGGGCGTCAGCCATGCCTAGAAACATGCGAGCTAACCGACACCTCCTCAGAGGGTGTGGGCGCGTGTCGGACTTTGGGGCGATGGCCCAGTCTTCCCCGAGACCGGGGTGTGGAGCCTTCCGGAGCCCATCAGGTCATGGAGTCATGGCTCGCGCGTGGGCCGTAGTTGCCGGAGGTGGCACACCGGCGCTCGGTGACGCTGGGGGAAGGAGTGGGCATCGACCCTTCTGCATGCGTCGTTGTCTCGGGGGGAACTGCGACCTGGTGAGCAGGGCCCGCCGCCTGAACGCGAACGAGGGCGTCCACCATCGACATGAGTCTGTCGATCCGAGCCGATAAGACGATGAGGTTTGGAGTGGGGGAGGAACCGCTAACGCCTCTTTTGTGGGGGGCGTGGCGGCTCGTGTTGGGATCATCGTGGCTTTCGCTCGCCATTAAGTCGAGGGCGGAAGATCAACTTTGATGAGTGGAAGAAATTTTCGATGGAATTCCCATAGACAGCGCCAACTGATGGAGGGTATGATCTCCTTCAGATGCTTTCTTCCATCGATCTGTAGTGAGTATTGTTGAACAGTTGAGATTTGAGTTGAAGGTTGTCTCCTAGAGTGTGTGGGATTCAATGGGTTGAGTTTGAGGCAGAAGCCGAACTACCTGCAAGTAAGTCCCGGGGTGGGTGACCACCGTATGACTCTCCGACGATTAAGTTAGAACCGAGAAATATTGGCAGTGTAGTGGCTTATTGGAATCAAAATTGCGTTACCTGAGTCGTCTGAGAGAGGGGTTTTTATAGTGGTCGCATGGAGCGAGCAGGTGTGGGATTTTCACCGTCAGTTACGCCCCTGACGTTACGCCTGCGTGAATGACGGGATCCCTCCATTAATAATGGGATACGCTCATTAATGGGGGGATGTGCCAGCGTGGGACACGGGACATGGGGTGGCGGTTATCTCGCTTTGGCAAGATACGCGGAGCTATTTCGGAAGCATTAGGGATCTGCGTTCTCGTTAGATCGGGAGAGCTGGGGGGGCTTAGCTCGGCGGATGGCTCGAAGACGAGCCGGGAGGCCGAGGAAGCTCATCTTTGCAATAGCTCGGAGGCGAGCAAAAGAGGAGGGGTGCAAGTTCGGCTGCCAGATTGCTCGTAGGCAAGAAGTGGAGTGTCCATACTGATTTTACCTCGGTAGCCATCAGGAGTCTAGTGGAATGTCGGGTGACACGTTATTTTCCACGTGTCGTGATCTAAGAAATTCCCACTTATGAGTATCATCACAAATGATTTTATGAAATGTGATTAGGGGTCATTTGGTTGCTCGTTGTTGGAAAAGTAATGTATTTACAACTACATGTAGATACAAATATCGCGGTTGCAACTTCATTCCTTTATTTGGTTTGAATATAGTTGCAACTACATGTTGTATAAAATATATGTTTGTTTGGATGTAGTTGCAACACAATAACAAATTTTTCTGTTCTCTTTTGCATTTCGACTCATGTAGTTGCAAAAACGTTTAATTTAAGCGTAGTTGCAACTACATAATTTTTAACACAATTCATTTTTCTAACTACAAGTTGAAGCAACAACCAGTTGAAACAAAATATTTGTTTTTATAATTCTGTATAGTTGGAACCATATGGGGTTTCAATTACACATAACCAAACAGGTCCGTTGTTATAGAGAACCATGTCGAAGGAACTCGGCAAAATGCGGCTTTCGTAAATTAAATAGCCGGATTTTGTGAACGGTCCCAGGAAAAGCTCGAACGACCTTCAACAAAAGGGTACCTATACCCGAAACCGACACAGGTGGGTAGGTATTAGCAGTTTTGGTACATGCGTTGCAGGTACAAGTTGAAACAACAACTAGTTGAAACGAAATATTTGATTTTATAATTCCGTGTGGTTGGAACCATATGGGGTTTCAATTACACATAACTAAACAGGCCCGTTGTTATAACTATTCATATTAGCATTTTTGGTACATGCGTTCCAGGTGGTTATAGAAAATATTATGATAAATTTCTTTATTAATTTAAGTATGTGCATCGCATATTTATATAAAATAATAATGACATGGTAATTTGATTACGTGCATCGTATTTGTAAAACAATAATAGCATGACATTTAATTACGTGCATTGAACATAAATCAGTGATTTTTTTAATTTGATTTCATTGAAAAAGTAAGAGGCCGCATTACGAGTCGATTTCAAAATTAAACGACCCCTTCCTTTTGTCTTATAATAATAGAGATTTTAACAGGTATATCATTATTCTTCTTTCTTATTCATAATTGCATTATTTTTCATCCCTAATATAAGATCATATTAGCTTGTTCATACTTGATTATTTTTCATCCCTAACAAGATGCTATTCGCTGTTAGATTTATTCTGCATGGGTTAGCAAATGAAAGGCAAACTCATATCCAAATTAATGATGAGATGTTAATTTAAAGGAACAGAGGAATATACTTCCTAATAAATGCGTTCAACCCCCTAGATTGTATGAATTACAGAAGGGTGATAAATAAATAAAATAACATGCTTCGGCCATTACGACAGTTGAAGTAAAGCAAACTAATATAGGGTTACATGATTGATTGTGTATACTTGATCCAAATCCCAAGTGTAAACGCATGGCTAATGTATGGATCGTGTACAACAAGGACCTTAAATCAAGTCCGGCTTTGACGATCTTAGGGCAGTCATAATGGTCACGCTGCATATTATGCTTATCCAATTTAGGTCGGTCAAGACCTGAGCTAAAACCCTAATGTAAATGTAGGCTAGACATCAGGATCATTCGTACAAGCTGTTTCAAAACTGGCTTGGCCGACATCTGGTCTACGGTATAAATCTGCCTAAGAAGTGCAAGGGCGGTGATGGAGGCCTGGAGCTCCTTCAGATGTTGTCCTCCGTCGATCTGTCGCGAACGTTGATGAAGGGTTGAGATTGACGTTGATGGCTGTCTTCCTGAGCGTTGAATTCGAGGTGTAGCTGAGCTACCTGCAAAGAAGTTCCGGGATGGTTATACCACCGTGGACCCTCCAACAGTCAAGTTAGCCGAGAAATTTGAGCAGATTAGCGGCTTGTTGGATCCAAATTGTCTTACCTGAGTCGTCTGAGAGAGGGGTTTTTATAGTGATCGCTTGGAGCGAGATGGCGCGAGATCTTTGCCGTCGGTTACGCCCCTGACGTCACGCCTGCGTGAATGACGAGATCCTCCCATTAATGACGAGATACGCTCGTTAATGGGGAGATACGACGGCGTGGAACGCGGGATGTTAGGTGGCGGATATATCGCTTCTGGCGAGATGCGCGGAGCCTTGGTGGAGGCACTTGGGCTCTGCGTCTTTGGTTGCTCGGTAGAACCGAGGAGGTTTAGCTCAGCTGGAGGCTTGAAGGCGAGCGGGAGGTCGAGAAAGCTCGGTTCTGTGATAGCTCGAAGGCGAGCTGGGAGGGCTGAGAAAGCTCAGCATGTAGGAGGGCTCGGAGGCGAGCCGAGGGTTATTTGTAAGACGAGCATGGAAGTGTTCGGGGAGGCCATCAAAGGTCGGGTTTGTTGGGATTCCTTAGTACCTTGCCTAGGGTTAGGGTGCATCACACATGCCATAACAAAAATTTAGGGGGTGCTAAATAATTCCAACCATGAATCGAACTAGAAAGTTAGGGTAACAACTTGTAATATCACATATTAACTAGTGTCTAATAATAAGTGGGGAGAAATACAACTTTATAGACCTCCTCTTGTGACTCCTTGAATCACTTAGAGTTTGAACCGGCTTGCTTGAATCCTTCCAAGTTCACGACGATCCACCCGGAGTCTCTTTGCTCAAGCTCCTTCCTCCACTTGATCAAGATGAAGGTGAAGCAAACAATCTACACTAATGGGCTAGAAAAGTGTAGAATGATGATGTGGTTTGTGTTCTCACTTAAAAATCCTTTCTTTTTCTTTTCTTCACTCAATGGAAAACTCAAGAGAGCATGAGAGAGAAAGAAGATGAAGATGGCTAGCTTGAGCTCATTTGTGATAATGATAATCTCTCCAAAATAAAATGAGAAAATAAAATATATATGAGAGACACTTTCACTAGTAACCATGGTCAATAAATATTTAGATATTTTCATTATTGAGTTAAATGAACAAAGGAAATTAAACCATGGTCATATTTTGGTCAAGTAAAGAATAGTGTAGTAGAAAATTCAACCATGATTTAATTTCTTTTCTTTTTCTCAATAATAAATATATATGTTTATTTATTCTATGTGAGTCTTGCATTGCTATCTTCTTTGTATCAACAATCATGACACACATGTATGCATGTATGTGTGCATTCACATCAACATGTGTGTATGCATACATCTAAATAGAAAAGGTTTTGAATAAGTGAGCTAAAAGTCAATATCAAATCAACACTTGATTTAATAAACCGGTCATATCTCATACGACCCGACCAATAGAATACGCCCGATTAAAACACGGTACCATATGCACGCATTTAATCGAGCTCCCACGCATATCTCATATGCACACCACATCTTTTCGCCTGAGCTAGGAAACTTCTATGTGGGACTCTAAGACTTGTCAATACGCCGGCAGTAGGTGATGATCATATCAAACACCCACAAGCCGCAAGCGGTCAGCTAAACGTAACGGCCATCCGGGTATTGAGCGATCAGAAGATCAACAAGCAAGCCTCCTCATAATCCTGTAAATCCTGTCAGTAACACTACCGTACAGTCCGGTCTCTTTGTCTGATATGTCGCATATCTAGTCTAGGGGTGGTGAACGTCAGACCCCAGTAACCGATAATTCATGTCGATGTGAGGCTCATAATGGGTCGAGAAACTACTGATAACACTTACCAGTAGATCTCCATATCAGCCCTGGCCAGGGACTTCCAGTTATAGCCAATCGAGTATAGCGCAACATCAACCCCCAATACTGGGAGAGATGAAACCCCTCCTATCGCTCATTGCCTCCATGTGATTTGGGACTTTACCCAAAAGCCACCGTTTTGCACGTTCTCTTGAACGCGGTAAGGTGGAAATCAAAGCACAGTGGGAATCATACAAGACTCTATGACGATCTCGGGTCTACAGACTAACCTGTACCAGTGTCACCAGAGAACTACTATCTGACGATAGGTATAATACCAACTAGGAGTTCTCGACGAGTCCGTTCAGTGTACCCAGTCTCCACTGAGCACCCGTATACCATCTTTGATGTCAAACACCAATGGATGTGGGATCATCCATCGCCCATCATATGGGTTAAGAAGCATATATGCTAGTCTACTATGGAGTATCGATGCCCTGTCTTGATACACCCTCGACTAGGAACAATTATATGATGTACTTGTGGACTACTTCGGCCCTACTAGTATGATCTCCATCATAGTCCTAGTAGTCAAGTACGCATCCTAAGGGCTTTAACAACATGTGAGAGCAAGACAGTATCACAATACAAGTCAACATGTTAAGACAAAGAGCAACTTGATAGCATACTATCATATTAAGTAAGAAAGTCCTCTCTCTATATATATATATCCAAGCATCCACTATAATATATATCACATGTACAATAATGGCCTCTGGGGTATATACATAACTAACAATCTCCCACTTGCACTAAGGCCAGTTGTTTAGTATCTCATACCTAACATCCCGAAGAGTCTCTCAAATTGTATCTGGGGTATGGTATTTGTGAGTGGATCCGCTGTGTTGTCCTTCGTGTCAACTCTTCTGATCTCGATCTCCCGGTCGGATCAGGTGATACCGCCTCAGAATATGCCTGGATTTCTGATGGGACCTGGGTTCCTTGGCCAAAACCACAGCTCCATTGTTATCACAATACAAAGGTATTGGATGCTAATGGATGGAACCACTCCAAATTCGTTTATGAACTTCTTCATCCAGACACCTCTTTGGCAGCATCATTGGCAGCGATGTATTCAGCCTCCATCGTCGAGTCTGCCACGGTTTCCTGTTTGGAACTCTTCCAACAAATCGCCCCTCCATTGAGGGTAAAAACAAATCCCGAGTGCGACTTAGAGTTGTCCTTATCACTCTGGAAGCTCGAATCGGTAAATGACTCCACTTGGAGTTCTCCATTACCATACACCAAGAACATCTCTTTAGTCCTTCTCAAGTACTTAAGAATGTTCTTCACAGCTGTCCAGTGACTCTCTCCTGGATCTTCTTGATACCTACTCACTATACTCAGTGAGTATTCTATATCAGTCTGGTACATAATATAGCCTACTGCCTAAGCATAGGGTATCCCTTGCATGCGAGCTCTATCCAAATCAGTCTTGAGAGACATCTCTTTGGAGAGAGTGAGTTCTGTGATCGTGGGTAAATTCCCACGCTTGGATTCTTCCATACTAAACCTCTTTAGTATGGTGTCAATGTACCTGGATTGGGACAATCCCAGTATCCGTTTAGATCTATCTCTATAGATCTTAATCGCCAAGATGTAGGAGGCATCACCTAGATCTTTCATTGAAAATCTATGTGATAAGAAGAGCTTAACCGAGTGCAGCATAGGAACATCATTTTCTATCAAGAGTATGTCATCCACGTACAATACGAGAAAGACAACCTTACTCTCTTCCATCTTCTTGTATATACAAGGTTCATCTACGTTTTTGATGAAGTCAAACTATTTGACTAACACATCAAAACAGATGTTCCAACTCCGTAATGCCTATTTTAACCCGTAGATGGATTTAAGAAGCTTCCACACCTTTCCGCTGCTCCCACTGTCTACGAAGCCCTCTGACTGAGTCATGTACACGCACTCTTCTAAATCACCATTTAGAAAGGCGGTCTTAATATCCATTTGCCAGATTTCATAGTCATGGTATGCAACAATGTCAAGTAGGATCCGGATGGACTTAAGCATAGCCACTGGAGAAAAGGTTTCATTATAATCCATACCTAGTCGTTGACGAAAACCTTTTGCAACTAGTATAGCTTTAAAAGTCTCAACTTTTCCATCTACACCAAGTTTCTTTTTAAAGATCCATTTGCTCCCAATGAGTTTTACCCCTTCAGGAGCAACTTCCAAAGTCCATACTTTGTTGGTGTACATGGATTCTGTTCATATCAGAATTTTGCATTATTATATTCCCCATTCTTAATCATATTATAAATAAATAGGTGTTTTTGATCCATGTCTGCTAAATAATTGCAGGTTACAGGTTCTCAGAACAATACAGTAAAATTCATGAAAAGACGCTACAAATGTGAGACTACGACCAACAAATAGATGAATTTGTATGATGCCGCCTACCAGTTTAAGGAACAAACAAATATCAATGAACAGTTCAATTGCACAAAGAACAAGGGCAGCACAGGATTCAAGACTTCAACGCGAAGCTAACGGTAAAAGTCCACAAATTCTGCACTGTTGGAAATCCGGAAGAAAGTAGAAAAAATTCTGAGGAATCAAGTGAAGAAAACAGAAGGAAAAGGCAACTTAAAGCATCACTGAATAATTGAGCCCAAGAGCCCACCAAACGGCCGTGGAACCGCGGCCAAATAGGGCATTATGCCGCGGATCCGCGACCGTGCAGTGCACGTGTCGGTGCACGTGTCAGTGGGTGTCGGTGCTTTGACCCGGCTTTCTTAGGGTAGTCTTGTAATTTCAAGTATAAATCAGATGTAAAACGTAGGGTTTCTCCTGTCTATAAATAAGAAAGCCTACAGCCTCTTTTGGGGCATGCCTCTTTCTATTTTTCTAGTCTAAAATTTTCAATTCCTTTGTAATCGTCAAGAGTGCATCAATAAAGTAAGACTTTTTATCTGAATTTAATTCTTATATTTTTATCTGTTCTTTTAATATCTACTGTTTTATTTTGTCTTTTATTATTTGCAACTTAGATAGTTTTTAAAATAAAATATAAAAATGAATTCCATTGTTAATACCCTAATGACTGAGTAATTCCTCACTTGTTAGGGTTAGGATTGTGTAGGTTTGAGAGATGAACATCTCTCACTCCTTTCTTGCCCGTATAATATTTTAAATTAGAACTCTATGTGAATCAAACACACACCGCTCACTACGGCACCCTATCCTACGAGATAGCGGTGATTCCCTAGTTAGACCGGATGTGGTTGATTTACATAGAGGTTAGGGTTAAGAGTTAAGAAAGGACGGACAAGGACCAAAGGAAAGAAACTACGTTTCCTCATAATCGTGTTAATCCCCTTTGTTGACTATTACCCTAACACCTATGTTCTTAATTAGGGCAAAGGAAGCAGTGAGAAGAATTCTCTTTCCAAACTAACCTAATGCTAACCCTAGCAAGATTTTAAATCGAATTAAATTCAATCTTAGTTTTTATAAAAATCAAAACCTACCAAAAATAAGACTTAACTTGTAAGAACATAAAGAAAAGAACACGTTTTCCCTGTGGACCGACCTGTACTCAACCGGCTAGCTACCAAGCGACACCGTTATTGATTGCAGTATTCTTAACTTTGATTTTCAAACGCTCGCACGCAAAATCCAGATCAATCAAATGGCGCCGTTGCCGGCGATAACAGTAATTATTTTCTTTTTGTAATTTCGGGTTAATTGAAATTGAAAAAAATTATAAAAACTGAAAAACAAAAAAAAATACATAAAAAAATTCATCTTGTTCTTTTTGAGGGGTTTTGTGTGAATTGTGCAGGAAAAGAAGATGGACTGATTCAGATCTAGAGAAAATCCAGTGAACAAATCAACAAACAGAGGATCTGAACAGACAGAGGAGAACCTCAGCAGAACAGAGAAAATTTTTGAAGCTCTGAACCAATTGATCCACCGCGGTACCGCGGCTAATGCAGGGGTTTGACCACGGAACCGCGGTCAAATTGCTGACATCAGCACTCAGATTTCTCTGTGAGTATTTCTTGTCTTCTCTTCTACCCCCTGATCTCCACTGAAAAATTTTCCTGCAGGGTTCTTTGCGTAAAATTTTTCTCCCTCTTCAATAAATTGTTTTTGTGCAGAATTCTTTGCGCTGCCAAATAAAAAAAAAATTTGCAAGTGTTTTAGATTTTGGTGTGTTAACTGCTTTGCATAATTAATACGGACTTTTAAGAGGCTATAACACCAATCAAGATTGGGTGGGGATTTCATTACCCTTCCTAGGACCCCAAAAATCACTAAAAACATATGCATCACTCTTGAGCTAATTAAAAAATATCTAGACTCAGCCAATTAAGGCCCGTCGCGCTCATTAGGACAAAAGAAGGTTGTGGGTATTCAGTCGTTTATCTAAACCTGACATTGTGTTACCTACGCTAGACAAGTGAGAAAGGTAATTTTAAAAGGTCCGTCTCACGGTGATTCGTGAGCCGATCCCTCCTTTCTTCATTTGTGCTTACCTGACTACAATTGGCGGTGAAAAGGCGATTTGAGAGATATCTCACAACTTGTTGCTTTGGAACAGTTAGGAGCAGTCTAGTTGACTTAGGAGACTCTAGCTCTAGGCTTGATTGTGCATGCTTAAATTGTGATTGTGCCGTAGTTCCGTACAAATTTTTGCAAAACTCTTTCAAAAAAAAACACTTTCAAAAATTTCAAAACTCTAAAAACAAACAATTTTTTTTAAAAACAAAAAATATATATAAAAAAAATTTTAAAAAATCACATTATTTTCCTTCTCCTTTCTCTCATCACATCATGGGTACCCCACCTCGCAAAACTCTTGCCGAACTTTGGTATCCTCAACCAGACATTACTTCCTACGCTTCTTGTTTTGGTCGAAATTCAAACGACCCCTCCATGCCCAAAATTTCTTTGAAAGATCGAATAGATGCGTCTAGGACAACCAGTTGGACTCCGCAATCCACATTATATCAACCATTTCAACCTTCACCACCTTCTTACGTTGATACTTCTTTTTCGAGTCCTGTTGTAACTCCGAAACCCATGTCTATTGCTGAACATATTGAACAATCTCGTAACCGATCTTTCACTCCTTTCACCACTACGAATTATTTGGATCAACAATTCTATTCCCCTTCTTATCCAAATGTTGATCCTACTTCTGTCCAACTATTCAATTCCTACCAGTCCTACCCGAGTTTTGCATCTCCCCTAGACATTACTTCTGAACAGCCATTTGGGAGTTTCTAGTATCCAAACAACTTTAAATATTTTACTAAAACCCCGTCACAACCCATGTCTAGTCAGGAACAGTCGTTGAAAGAATTTATGGTATCGTCAAGCCAACAGATAATGGATTTGAATGTGTCTATGGCCGCCCTCATACAACCTAGTAACCCGATAGCTAGTTTCCAACTAGCTCTAAATTTTCCAATGTATGATGAGGCGGTTAGGTAGATTGAGAATTTGAGAGGTGAGAGTGAGCTGTACACCCTTCCAAATCAAACCTACCCATCCCCTATTGAATCTCACAACTCCGGTTTTGAATGTCTATCAAGTATCCTTAATGATTCACCAGTTGAAGATAAAACGATTAATGAGTTATGCGACTTTGTAATGTTTGATTTACCTGATTGTGCAGGGTCCCTTTCGAGTGAAACAATCACCAATCCTTTCGACCTCTACACCTCCACTCTAGAACCTGAATTGATTACTGGAGACAACTGGAGATCAACTCACACCAGTACGGAATGGTCACCACTTCGACGTTTGTCTCGCCACAGCAGACGCAACATCATCAAAGAAATGGAGCCACGGCAAAATCCCTAGTTCCAGACCTCAACGGTTCACCAGCAATCTAGAGACAACCTTGGCATTCGTCTCGATACAGCAGACGATATGTCACCATAGCGTTCATCCTCCAACAGGGTTCAGACGCGACAATCAAACAAACGGAGCCACGGCAAAATCCCTAGTTCCCACCGCGACATTCGTCTCGATACAGCAGACGCGATGCCAGCAAACGAAGCAAAAACCAAATTCCTAGCTTCAGGGTCTTGACGGCAACTCACATA
Source organism: Agapanthus africanus (assembly GCA_030015575.1). NCBI lineage: Eukaryota > Viridiplantae > Streptophyta > Magnoliopsida > Asparagales > Amaryllidaceae > Agapanthus > Agapanthus africanus. The sequence continues at coordinate 866,227,849 of CM057339.1, forward strand.
AAACTTGAAAGACTATCGGAGATCATCCCACACCAGCGCGGAGTGGTTATGACTCATCGAGGCTCGCCAAAATGAGCCTAACCTCAGGTAAAAAGCGGCAAGGCAAATTCCTAACGCTTGCTCTTCCGACAGTCAAACTTCCTAGGAAGATTGCTTGAAGACGTCTTGTCCAGCTCCCGAAGGGATCAGAGACACGAAAGTCGCAGGGCTACTCGAACAACACGATTGCCTATCGAGGAATATATCAGCTTATGCGACGGTACGACGACCAAAACCCTAAGTACCACAGACCCTAACGGACTTCTGTCGTAAAGAGCAGAGGTTAACTGTGATGTTAGGATGTTCTTGCGAGAAATGCTCGATTCGTCTCGACTTGTGAAGAAATTGATGTCTTTGCGAGAAATTCTCGATGCGGCTCGACTCGTAAGATAAAGCCTTAGGCAATAGGCATAAAAGAAGCCTGTTTCCTAAGCACTGGGACCCTACAAGTTAGCCCAAAACGGTCTCTTGCATACTATCCACGGGTCTCACTCTCCAAACTTGAATCTCGACAAGGAGGGAAACAACCGCTCACGGGTCCTCTCGACTCGTAAGAGGGAAAATTCTCTTATAAGATCCTTACGATTTATAAGAGAAAATGCACTTAGGAATACTCTTGATTCCTAAGGAGAAAATACATCTATGAGATCCTCTCGATACGTAGGGAGAAAATTCTTTATGAGACCCTCACGGCTCATAAAGTTGAAAAGTCTTAGGCAGCAGATCTGAACTTGCGGCCTAAGCCATCGCTGCCTTTTGAAGAAGCCAATACAGGATGCTCGCTCTATCACCTGTCAACCATGTTTACTAAAGCAGTATACTGATAATAAAAGAAAGAGGGAAGCGACAGAAAGAACATCCGATTTGCATTTGATTAAGCGTTCGAGACACATCCATTCACGCATATGCAAAGGACTCAGAAAGATAAGTAAGACAAGCTGAAATAAAAAAAATTCCATTCATATGGCAAAGGGTTCTTACAATCATAAAGAAATAAACAAGGACGTTGTCCAGATCATTACAATGGCAAAACCTCAGATCCTGGACAGGGATTGAGGAACTCGAAAGTGACCTTGTCCAAGACTTTCCAAGCTTGGCGAACCATCCTGGTGTGCTTCCTTTCGCGAGCACGGGCGTCGGGATCCCCACTGATGTCCTCCACCCTCCGATAGGCATCAAGAATGGCGGACTGTTGAAAGGCTTCGTGCAAGAGATCAATAAGATTGTCTCGCCGTCTCTTCGAGATTAAGTTCATCGGGTACACTGAGTGCACCTTGTCCTCGGCGGCGTCCAATGCTTTAAGCGGCACGCCGGTAAAGAATAGGGGAAGCACTTCCCAGATGGCTCCCACAATAAGCTTCAACAGAGGGGAGCGCCAAGGAAGCAGTTGACTGTTGTACGCGTCGAAGCGACTCATGATCTCGGCACACTCAGCGTTGGTAAATTCTCGATTTTGAGAGCGGCCAAGTTGGCGGATGTCCTCGTAAGACATAATCTCGTCGAGATCGTACATGTAGGCGTCCATCACTCCTATAAAAGAAAATCGACAAAAATTAGCAACTCTTAAGAGTTCTGCTATATGATTTAAAAGGAGAAAAGCTCCATTAATGAATCAAGAAAGTATAAATGATATCTTTCAGAGAGCAGAGCTCTATTGATGGAATCCTAACAGGGTTTTCTCTAGTCCTTTCTAGATCCTTTTAGAGCAAAGCTCTGCTAAATGAAACCAAAAATGGGTCTTTTTTAGATCAGGGATCTATTGAGAGCAAGGCTCTTAAGATTCTATTAATTTAATCCAAATTAATTTTTACCTAAAATTCTCTAGAGTTTAAACTTTTAAAAGTCCTTAAACAAAAGAGCAGGGCTCTGAACAAAATTCTTATGAAGAGATGAAAATCCATCTAAGAGACCAAAGGTCATATTTATAGGCATTGATGAGCCGTTTCAACTTTCAAAAGATGGCGCGACCGTTGGAATTCTACCACCGCTGCGCTCACATTTGGAGGCCACGTAAGCGCAACGGTGGGGGGGCATTTGTTTACCCCAATCAGAGCAAAACTCTGTTCAAATTCCAAGGCGGGAAATGAATCAACGCTTCTGTTTCCCCCAATCAGAGCAAAGCTCTGTTTTGAAATTGAAGTGAAAATTAAAGTCAAAATTAAATGAAGCAACGCATCAGATGATCTGCGCTCTGCGCCGCGCGACGCGTGGCAGCGCAGTTGCGCAAGCGCTGCGCGACACGTGTCTGCGCAGTTGCGCAAGCGCAGTTGCGCTGCGCTGTGCGCTGCGCGACACGTGTCAGCGCAGTTGCGTTGCGCTGTGCGCTGTGCGCTGCGTGATACGTGTCAAGCGCTGGGGCGTTTGCGCCAAACAGAATTAAAATTCTAATAAGATTTTTCTGTTCTTGTTAAAACAAGAAGATTGTCTTCTGTAAAACAGAAGCCCTTGGATCAAAGATCCAACGGTGGGGAAAATTCCCCAAATCATTCAGAGAAAAATCTCTTTAACAAACTTAACAAATCTATGGGCACTATATAAAGAGCCTTAGACCCCAACTCAAAGGGGGAAGATCATCAACATTGTGAGAGATTAAGAAACTCAAAACAGAGAGAACCCTGAAGAAAGTTCAAGAAAAAGGTAAAAACCTTTACAAAATAGAAGAATCTCTTCTAATAGATCATTGATCTAAGAACAAGATCAATGATCTTCAAATAATAATAAGTGCTTTGCACTTTTTTATGAACCATTGGTTCTCTGAGAACAAGAAAAAGAAGAAAAAACTTGTTTTCTTTGATCTAAATTGGATCAAGAAATCAAATAGTGTCTTGCACTTACAAAAACTGTACTGTTGCGCTCCTGGATTGGCGCAAGCCACCAGAGAGCGCCACGTGTCAGCATCTGAATCACCTGCGCTATGCGTTTTTAAGAAAGAGCCTTGCTCTTTGAAATTGGCGCAACTCACCAGAGCGCGCCACGTATCAGCAGCGCAAGCGCAGCGCACTGGCGCAGCGCGCTGCGCTTGCGTGACACGTGTCATCACCTCAGGCGCTTGCGCTCAGTAATTGGTGCAAAGCATCTGACAAATGCAATGCATTGTGTACTTGTTCCCCTCCGAACGGCGGCCTGGACTTCGCGTCCGTGCCTGAGGTTCGGGGCAGATGCTATTTGGTTTTATCCGTCTATCTCTCCGAAGATGCCAAGTTGATTTATGGCACCGTGTATCGGAGGTTTAGACTGATGCGGCCGATGTAGCAGACTTCGTCAGATTCCCCCTCAGGGTGAGGGGTTTTTGATTGTGGGGACGCTCTTCCCTGCAGGCGCAAGCCCCTGCAGTTAATTACGCTACCGCATCGCGGTAACAACTTTCTCCTTCTCCGGAATTTCACTTCGTGTCGTGTGTGTTTGTTTTGTTTGTGGTTGCCCGTGGATTGTATACGGAGACTGAGTAATGCCGTCGCCCGTAGGACGTGGATTAGTCCAAATCCGTATTTACTTAGATTTGGGTTTGGTGTTTTTAGTTTAAGGATACGTTAGTCGCGTTGCGGCTAAGATCAACTTAAACGTTCGTTAAGGATACGTTAGTCCTGTTTGAGACTAAGATCAACTTAACGGGACCATTTAGGTCCGACAAAAGAGCATTTGGGCTCTATTGTTCCAGTTTGGGAGATTCATAGTCCAATTTGGGACTAAAGTCTGTTTGGAGGATACGTTAGCCATTTTTGAGGCTAAGATCGACTCAAACGTTTGTTAAGGATACGTTAGTCCAGTTTGAGACTAAGATCAACTTAACGGGACCATTTAGGTCCGACAAAAGAGCATTTGGGCTCTATTGTGCCAGTTTAGGGACGTGGTGGTCCATATTCCAGTTTAGGGACGTGGTGGTCCAATATTAGTTTAGGGACGTTTCGGTCCGATATTAGTTTAGGGACGTTTCGGTCCGATATTAGTTTAAGGACGTTTCGGTCCACGAGTTTAAGGACCCCGCAGTCCATATCGATGTATGGTCATTGGGACCCGTCACCTCTTTGACGTCGTTGAGGAATTACAACGAAGGATGTCAAAGGAGTTCGGAGATGTACCCTCGAACCGGATGTAAATTGATTTAGAAGAGCAATTTTGCTCAGTCAATTTAATTTAAGGACTTATGGCCAAAATTGGGCTAAGTCCAGTTGAAATGTTCAACATTTTATTTGCTTTTGCATTGCGTTTCTTTTTTTTTATTTTTATTTGGGCCTTGCCCAGAAAGGATGCAGAGCATCAATTTGTTTTGGGCTCTGCCCTTTTAGAAATGATGCAAGGTATCAATTTTATTTGGGCTCTGCCCTTATATAAAGGATGCAAAGCATCAATTTATTTGGGCTCTGCCCATTTATTGCCTTGCAATTTATTTTGGCCTGTCAGGTCATTTTGATTTGGGCCTGGCCCTTCAAATAGTGCAAAGCACCAAGAATCTTTTGGATTCAAGAAAATGAGTGCAAAGCACTTTTTAATGATCTAAATTTAGATCAAAGAAGAGAAAAGAAAATCTTTTCTTTCTTTCTGTCTCAGAGAACCAGAGGTTCATAGCAAGTGCAAGGCACTATTTTTATTTATTTATTTATCTGAGAACCAGAGGTTCATAGCAAGTGCAAGGCACTATTTTTATTTATTTATTTATCTGAGAACCAGAGGTTCATAGCAAGTGCAAGGCACTATCTGTTGTGCGCACGTGCGTTGCACGTGGTGCCGCATGGCGGGCATACGTGCGTTGCACGTGGCGCACATGCGCATTATGAGGAGAAGCAAAGCTTCTATATATGGAGAACAAGCTCCTTTTAATATTATTAAATATTCTCATGTGGTGCGCACGTGCGTTGCACGTAGTGCCGCATGGCAGGCACACGTGCGTTGCACGTAGCGCACATGGCGCTTGCGCATATGCGCATTATGGAGGAGCATGCTCCTATCTTGGAGAACTAAGCTCCTTTGAGTATTGAATCCTTTGAGGATTTTTACTCTACCCTTTCTAAGAGGTATCCCCTCTTATTTATATGGGAGTGGTAGAGAAGCCAGCTCTCCTTTTCCCGATGTGGGACTAAAAAATGCATTCCCCATGTAGTAGAGCATTACTTTAGATTACACGTGTATAACACATTTGCTCATAACTTTTGATCTCGGATGAATTATGAGGCCCATAATATATCAAATCGAAGGTTTTTTCGAGATGCTTTCAATATCATCAGAATTTAGCTGTTTTTCGTTCCGGAGTTTGTCAAAATACAGCTCGGAAAATACTGGTTCGCATCTTCTTCCTTAAATCACATGTGCATAGACATTTGCTCATAACTTTTGATCCCGGATGAATTATGAGGCCCATAATATATCAAATCGAAGGTTTTATCGAGACGCTTTCGATACAAATAGAATTTATCCATTTCTCATTCGGGAGTTTGTCAAAAAACAGCCCGGAAGATACTGGTTCGTATTTCCTTAAGCGTATCGCTGCCATTTGATACCTTGGACTCTTTTGCGCAGAAATTTTTGGTGGGAACAAATGCCCCCCACTACTCTGCCCATGTAAGTATGTACGTGGGTGAAGTAGTGCAGAGTTATGCAGAGTTATGCATGGCGTATGGCCAGTTTTGGGTTGATGTATCACTTTCAGAATCTTGATCTGAGAAAATAACGAGCGGACACAAGCGTCGTCATTTATCTTTGACTCAAATCTCAACTCTTAAGGGATATAGTTCCAACCCTTAACTCCATGAGCCGCATCCTTCTATTTCTTTTTTTGTCTCACTCTGGCGTGGAGTAGTTCATACGCTTATGAGTAAGTTCTCCATTTCAGTGGCATGTAGCTTTGGCAAGTGTGGCCCATAGATGGTCGATCCATCTTGACTTCTTTGCAGGGCAGTGATGGCTTAGGAGACAGGGATAGGATCTGCCACCTAAGGCTTTTCAACTTTACGAGCCGTGAGGGTCTCATAAAGACTTTTCTCCCTACGAGTCGTGAGGATCTCGTAGGTGTATTTTCTCCTTGGGAATCGTGAGGATTCCTAAGTGTGTTTTCTCTTATAAGTCGTAAGGATCCTATAAGAGAGTTTTCCCTCTTACGAGTCGAGAGGACCCGTAAGCGGTTGTTTCCCTCCTTATCGAGATTCGACTTTGGAGAGTGTGACCCGTGGATAGTATGCAAGAGACCGTTTTGGGCCGACTTGCAGGGTCCCAGTGCTTAGGAAACAGGTTTTTTAATCCCTACTGCCTAAGGCTTTATCTCACGAGTCGAGACGCATCGAGAAAATCTCGCAAAGACATCAATTTCCTCACGAGTCGAAACGGATCGAGCAGATCTCGCAAGAACATCTTAACGTCGCATTTAACCTCTGCTCTTTACGACAGAAGCCCGTTAAGGTTGGTGGTACTTAGGGTTTTGGCCATCGTACCGTCGCATAAGCTGATATAGTCCTCGATAGGCAATCGTGCTGTTCGAGTAGCCCCGCGACTGCCGTGTCTCTGATCCCTTCGGGGGCTGGACAAGACGTCTTCAAGCAATCCTCCTTGGCAGTTTGACCGTCAGAAGAGCAAGCGCTAGGAATTTGCCATGCCGCTTTTTACTTGAGGTTAGGCTCATTTTGGAGAGCCCCGATGAGTCATAACCACTCCGCGCTGGTGTGGGGATGATCTCCGATAGTCTTTCGGGCTTTATATGAGTTGCCGTTAAGACCCTGAAGCTAGGAATTTGGCCTTTGCTTCGTTTGCTGGCATTGCGTCTGCTGTATCGAGACGAATGTTGCGGTGGGAACTAGGGATTTTGCCGTGGCTCCGTTTGTTTGATGACGTTACGTCTGCTGTGTCGAGACGAACGTTGGAGTGACATCTCGTCTGCTGTATCGAGACGGACGTCGAAGTGGTGACCACTCCACACTGGTGCGAGATGATCTCCGATTGTCTTTCCGGCTTTATATGACTTGCCGTTAAGACCCTGAAGCTAGGAATTTAGCCTTCGCTTCATTTGCTGGCATTGCGTCCTCTGTATCGAGACGAATGTCGTGGTTGTCTCTAGGTTACTGGTGAACCGCCGAGGTTTGGAACTAGGGATTTTGCCGTGGCTCCGTTTGTTTGATGACGTTACGTCTGCTGTGTCGAGACGAACGTTGGGGTGACATCTCGTCTGCTGTATCGAGACGGACGTCGAAGTGGTGACCACTCCACACTGGTGCGAGATGATCTCCGATTGTCTTTCCGGCTTTATATGAATTGCCGTTAAGACCCTGAAGCTAGGAATTTAGCCTTCGCTTCGTTTGCTGGCATTGCGTCCTCTGTATCGAGACGAATGTCGTGGTTGTCTCTAGGTTACTGGTGAACCGCCGAGGTTTGGAACTAGGGATTTTGCCGTGGCTCCGTTTGTTTGATGACGTTACGTCTGCTGTGTCGAGACGAACGTTGGGGTTACATCTCGTCTGCTGTATCGAGACGGACGTCGAAGTGGTGACCACTCCACACTGGTGCGAGATGATCTCCGATTGTCTTTCCGGTTTTATATGACTTGCCGTTAAGACCCTGAAGCTAGGAATTTAGCCTTTGCTTCCTTTGCTGGCATTGCGTCCTCTGTATCGAGACGAATGTCATGGTGGGAACTAGGGATTTTGCCGTGGCTCCGTTTGTTTGATGACGTTACGTCTGCTGTGTCGAGACGAACGTTGGGGTGACATCTCGTCTGCTGTATCGAGACGGACGTCGAAGTGGTGACCACTCCACACTGGTGCGAGATGATCTCCGATTGTCTTTCCAGTTTTATATGACTTGCCGTTAAGACCCTGAAGCTAGGGATTTAGCCTTCGCTTCGTTTGCTTTGGTGTGTCTGAATCCCTGCTGGAGGAAGAACGCTGAGGTTGACATTTCGTCTACTGTATCGAGACGAACGTCATGGAGGTGACCACTTCATGTGAGATGGTCTCCGATTGTCTTTCCGGTTTTATGTGAGTTACCGTTAAGACGTCGAAGTTAGGAATGTGGCCTTCGCTTCGTGTGTCCAAATCCTGTTGGAGGAAGAACGCCGGGGTTGATATATCGTCTACTGTATCGAGACGAACGTCAAGGAGGTGACCACTTTCTGTGAGATGGTCTCCGATTGTCTTTCCGGTTTTATGTGAGTTACCGTAAAGACGTTGAAGCTAGGAATGTGGCCTTCGCTTCGTTTGCTTACACTGTGTCTGGTATATTGAGACGAATGCTGAGGTGGAGCTGGGATTTTGCCATCACTCCGCTTTGTTTCGACCATGGGGTCTTTTGTTAACTTTGCATGTACACCCCGCTGGGCTGCGAAGGAACGCCGTTGTTGACATTGCGTCTGTTGTAACGAGACGAATGCTAAGGTGGAGTTGGGATTTTGCCGTTACTCCGCTTTGTTTCGACCGTGAGGTCTTTTGTTGACGTTGCATCTGCCTCCAGCTGGACTGCGGAGGAACGCTGTTGTTGACATTGCGTCTACTGTATCGAGACGAATGCTGAGGTGAAGCTGGGATTCTGCCATCGCTCTGCTTGATGGTGTAACATCTGTGTCCTGTTGGAATGAGGAGGCACACCGTTGTTGGTCTCCAGGCTTTAGACGTGGCCATTGAGATTTGGAACTAGGGACTTTGTCATGGTTCCGTTTCGTTGCGATTCTGAGGTCAGTTGTTGACGTCATGTCTGCATCTAGTTGGAGTGAGGAGAAACGCCGTTGGTGATCTTTAAGTTGTCGATATTGACGTCGAGACCCTGAAGTTAGGGACCTTCCTTTGCTTCATTTGTTGACATCGTGTCTGTAATATTGCGACAAATGTCGAGATGGTCTCTAGGTTATCTATGAACCGTCGAGATTTGGCTTCGCTTTCTGGTGGAGCCTGTTGGGAAGGTATTGTTCCCTTTTTATCTGTGCCCCTGGATTATATACATGGATCGATGTGATTTCACCTGTAGGGCAAAAAGTTTCATTTTTTCATTTTTTTTATTCTTTCCGCGATGCTCTATCATTTCAGCTTTTTATATCGCGAAAATCGCGATTGCCCAATCATTTCGACTATTTTTCGCGGTGCCCAATCATTTCGGCTATTTTCTTTTTACTCGCTGCTTTTTATTGCGAGTTGCCCAACCATTTCGGCTATTTTGCATGCATACATTTTTACTTGCTGATTTTGTTTGCAAGCTGTCCCATCATTTCGGCTATTTCGTATGCATATATATATATATATATATATGTATGTATATATTTAATTTTTTTTTTTTGGCTCGCTGATTTTTTTTTTTTTGCGAGTAGGGGATTTGGGATCTGATACCAATCTTGGCATCAGCATCGCTGCGACTGGAATATTGCCAGGAGCGAATTATCATTTGCCGTAAAAGGACTTGGAATTTGATACCAGTCTAGGCATCAGCATCGCTGCAACTGGGATATTGCCAGGAGCGAATCATCATCTGCCATGAAAGGACTTGGAATTTGATACTGATTTAGGCATCAGTATCGCTACAACTGGAATATTGCCAGGAGCGAATCATCATTTGCCTCTGTCGATCCCGAACAAAGGTGGCTTAGTAAACAGGATTAAGGGTCCTGTCGGCTAAGGCTTTTGACTTCATGAGCCGTAAGGGTCTCACAAAGGTATTTCTCCCTACAAGTCGTGAGGATCTTGTAGGTGTGTTTTCTCCTTGGGAATCGTGAGGATTCCTAAGTGCATGTTCTCTTGTAAGTCGTAAGGATCTTACAAAAGGGTTTTCTCCTTATAAGTCGAGAGGACTTACAAGTGTTGTTTGCTGTACAAGCATATCCCTAGTCACGGATGGGACTTTGTTAGGGAAATATTTATTCGTGCCCGTGGATTGTATACAAGGGTCATTATGAGCCGCTTGTAGGGCAATATTGGAAGTTTGTGGGGGTTTGCTTAAGCACAGGTTTAGGTCTCTGTAACTTAAGACTTTCAAGTCTTACGGGCCGTGGGGGTCCCATAAGAGAGTTCTCCTTACGAGTCGTGAGGATCTCGCAAGTGTATTTTCTCCTTAGGAATCGTGGGGATCCCCAAGTGTGTTGCTCCTTTGTGAGTCGTAAGGATCTCACGCAGGTGGTTTCTCCTTACAGGGTCGAGAGGATCCTATAAGTGTTTCTTTAACGAGGTTGCGCCCTTTCGGGTTTTCACAAACACTCGCCGGTAGCCCTGCTGTTTTTACTCACGGAGCCCTTTCGGGTTTTCATCCGTGCCCTTTTTGCTTATGGACATACCTTTATTTTTTTTTCTTTTTTTTTTTTACGAGGTCGCGCCCTTTCGGGTTTTCACGAACACTCGCCGGTAGCCCTGCTGTTTTTACTCACGGAGCCCTTTCGGGTTTTCATCCGTGCCCATTTTGCTTGTGGACGTACCGTTTTTTTTATCTTTTATTTTATTCTTTTTTTTTAACGAGGTCGTGCCCTTTCGGGTTTTCACGAACACTCGTCGGTAGCCCGCTGTTTTTACTCACGGAGCCCTTTCGGGTTTTCATCCGTGCCCATTTTGCATGTGGACGTACCGTTTTTTTTTTTTTTTTTATTAACACGTCAGCCTGAAGATACTGCGGGTTGGGAGTAGTTTAACGACGTTTCGATCATTTGCAAGTTTTAGGACATTGCGGTCCGTCGTTAGTTTAAGGACATCTCGGTCCGTTGTTAGTTTAAGGACGTTTCGGTCCGTTATCCAGTTTTAGGACGTAGTGGTCCGTTAGGCTTTCTCTATGAATGAGCATGATGCCCCCGGCGTGCCCATATTTTTCGGAGCATGCGGTTGTGGCGGGTTCACCTTCCAAATTTCGGACAACGCGAACTTGCCCTGTTGGTATTGGTCTTCAACCCAGTTTTTGAAGACGTAGCAGTCCTCGATCAGGTGACCTACTGTTTGGTGGTAAGGGCAATAATTAGGATTATTAACGTCGCCTGGATGCAACGGACGTTTTGGATTCGGCAGATTAATGAGTCTGTTGCGTACTGCCAGCTCGAACAGTCCCCTTGTTTTATCTTGCGGAAACGAGTAAGGACGTTTCAACTTTTCCTGGAGGGATTGCCACTTATTGCTTTGGCAAGCAACCGGTCTAGGGTCACCTGATTGTTGGTGAGCGCTGGCGATGAGGGCCTTTTTTTCTTTTCTTTTATCCTTTTTGTTCGATCCTTTGTTTACGGGGCCGAGATTTTTTCCGAGTAGCATGCGATTGCACGGCTGAACGTTCTCGCAGCTTCTCAATTCCTTTATTTTTGAAATAGATTCCCCGATGGAAGAGTTGGGGGTAGCTTCTTCGTCAGAGTCGCTTCCAAAGGTGATAATTTGTGATCCCTTGAAGTCGGCTATATGACAGTCGGCGGTGGCTCTTTTGCGCTCATCTATCGCATTTTTTTGATGTCCACAAGCTTCACACTTTGTTCTGTCGGAGTGTCGCTTTTGAGCGACATACCCTTGCCACCAACAGTTAAAGGATTCGCAGTCTTCGGTAGGATGTATGATCTTCTGATGATATAAACAGAAGTTAGGGTGCACCTCTACCTCAGAGAAAGCATTTTCTTCAGAGGGCGGTAGCTTCATTCCTACTGATAGAGCTTTGGCGAACCGTTTCCTTGTCTTGAATTTGTTTTTACCCGCAGTGTGTGGCTTTTGATTTGACGGGAATACCTTGGTTATTTCCAGTATGGCCATTTCATGCTCTTGATTGGCTTTTGCTTTCAGACGAATTTCATTTAGGAAGGCATCGATCAACTTGTCTGACGGCCGTGGAATTTCTGTTTCAGGGTCCGCCGTTGATTTCTCAACGCAAGGATCCTCCTCATCATCCATCAGTGAATGAGAAATCACATGACAAGTCGCTACGTAGTCTTCGGATTCATCCGATAAGTTTTCTCCATCGTTTTCATCCTCGACGAAAGAACAAGTTGCCCCCGGCGTGTCCGTCTTCTTTGGAGAGTGCGGCTGTGGGGGGTTTACCTTCCAGCTTTCAGACAGCGTGAACTTGCCTTGCAGGTATTGATCTTCGATCCATCCCTTAAAGACGAAACAATCCTCAATCGGGTGACTTACCGTTTGGTGGTAAGGGCAATAATTGGGATTATTAAGGTCGCCTGGCTGCAACGGACGTTTTGGATTCGGCAGATTAATGAGTCTGTTGCGCACTGCCAGCTCGAACAGTCTTCTCGTTTTATTCTGAGGAAACGAGTAATGACGTCCTAGCCTCTCTTCGAGGGATGGGCGTGAACGCACGTTGTTTTGGCGAGCGACCGGCTTTGAGTTGCTCGACTGTTGCTGAGCGTTGGCGACGATGATCGCTTTTCCTTTCTCATTTCGGGGATCGGGTCTTGGAGGAGACGGTCTATGGCCCATCTGGTCCATTTGGGCTAATTTGTCGATCAAGGCCTGGAAGGTGGTCGGCCTGAAGAACATCATGAATTGCGAGATGGTCGCTTGCGGATCGAGAGTGCCCACAAACATGCCTACCGCAGGTGCCTCTTCTATGCGTTGTTCGCATTTCGACCATAGGTTCCGCCATCGTGTTGCGTATTGGACCCACGTTTCGCTTGGCCTTATCCTGGCATTTATCAGTGCTGTTATCGGAGTGCGTTCACTAGCACTCGCAAATCTTTGTGTAAACAGCAGCTCCATCTCTGCAAATGTTTTGATAGAGTCGTTAGGCAGCTCCGAATACCATTCAAAGGCTGTTTCTGCTAAGCTGCCGACGAATTGACGTAGCAACAATTTGTCATCGCCTCCAGTATTGCCGCATAAGGCCCTGAATTGAGCGACATGCTGATGCGGATTCCCTGTCCCTTTATATACGTGGAATTTAGGGATCATATATCCTGGCGGGTAATTAATTTGGTCATACCAGCTCGGATACGGTCGTCCGGTTCTAACAGTTTGCCCAGCCGCTTCATTCGCCTGATGAACCCGGATCTGCTGAGCTATATATTCGTCTAGGTCGACTTTAGAGATTGCCTCCTCCTTGGCTGTTGATAGAGCCGGCGGAGGATTTGACGTTTCTCCTCTGTCGTCTTCAAGGACGATCGGAGGATCTTCAGCAGGAGGGTCCGGCTGTAACATCATCCCTACCATATCTTGGAAGAGGAGCGCCATCTGTTTTATGTTAGCCGCCTGCTCTGCAGCTTCTTTGTCCCTCTTTTCGAGGACTCTGCGTAAAAAGTCAGCGTCGGTTTCTTGTTCTTGACGCTCATCCGAAGACGTTTCAGAGCTTTCTTTTGGCTCAGTGAGTGCAGCCATTGTAGTCATCATCTCCTGAAGCTTCTGTTGTTGCTCCTGGGCTTTCGTCACGGATCGGGTGAGCGGTCGGTGGCCCGTAGAAGTGCGACTTTCCTCCTTTCCAGAAGCCATATAAACAGTGTGCACCATCATGCCCCCAGACTTGGGGCGTTTGTGTTCGGTGTCTTTGCGATTTGCCGAAGACACAGGGGCTTTTTGCGGCCTCCTTTTTTGAGTGATTGGAGTTAAGGGAGCCGTTGTAGTGGGCACCCAAGTAGCTTTTGCTTTTTGTGGTTTGACAGAGTAATCCTTCCCCTGCCGAACCTTCATCTTTTTCTGTCGTCGGAGGCAGTCCTGATCGATCACCGACTCTTGAACCTGTCGCCAGACTTTGTAAATTTTAGAGGACAGCCGTTGAAGGGGCTGCTCTAGCTTCTTCTCTGGAATATTCTTCACAGATGAAGGAGTTCGCTTTAGCACCGCAGCATGAGAGTTTCTGCGCACCGAGTTCAGCAACTCAAAGCTGTTCCTGGTTGGAACACCAGTATCGATCTCCACCATTAGAGTTGGAGGAGTAAGTCCAGAGGGGGAGTTGCCCCCAGCCTTCCTCACTCGGCGCCAGTAGCGACGTCGGGCATGTCGTGCTGATGGAGTTGTTTCAGCTATAGGGGTGACCTCCTCATGCCCCCTGTGTTGGTCAGAATATACCGGTACCAGCTTTTTAAAGATCGACGTCCGTTGAACGGGGACGGCCAACCTGTCAGAAGCGGGCTTCCGAACATGGGAAGCAACCTTGGTGACTTCGCCAAGAACGGGAGTTGGAATGGCTATCCGCTTCGGTATAACGCCTTCTGGTATGGCAGGCTTCTTCATGAGCCTGTTAGAGCTCTGGCCTAGTCCGTTAAAAACTGAAGCAGTGGAGTTGGACGACCCGTTGAGAGGTGTCGCAGCAGTGGTGGGTCGATCGAAGACCGACTTCTTTGGAGCTTCTTGCAATGTCATTGGGGCGTTGAAGCTCATTGATGGGAGCAGGGTCCCAAAAAAAAGTCCAGTGGTGGCTTGAGCCACCTGCTCCACCGGCATTTTGAAAAGGGAGGCCGCTTGGGGCCCATAAGTCACTCCTCCAGCAATGACGGAGCGAGAGTTATCGCTGCGGACGATGCAGTTCGAAGCCATTGATCTTCTGTTTTCTGCACGGAGCAAGACACCAAATCTTAGTACCTTGAATCCACAGGCAATCACAGCAAACCGCGATTTGTTCGCGAACACGACACACGAAGTGTGGAGTGGAAAGAGGAAGATGTCCCACCGGGCGTGCCAGAATCTGTTCCCCTCCGAACGGCGGCCTGGACTTCGCGTCCGTGCCTGAGGTTCGGGGCAGATGCTATTTGGTTTTATCCGTCTATCTCTCCGAAGATGCCAGGTTGATTTATGGCACCGTGTATTGGAGGTTTAGACGGATGCGGCCGATGTAGCAGACTTCGTCAGATTCCCCCTCAGGGTGAGGGGTTTTTGATTGTGGGGACGCTCTTCCCTGCAGGCGCAAGCCCCTGCAGTTAATTACGCTACCGCATCGCGGTAACAACTTTCTCCTTCTCCAGAATTTCACTTCGTGTCGTGTGTGTTTGTTTTGTTTGTGGTTGCCCGTGGATTGTATACGGAGACTGAGTAATGCCGTCGCCCGTAGGACGTGGATTAGTCCAAATCCGTATTTACTTAGATTTGGGTTTGATGTTTTTAGTTTAAGGATACGTTAGTCGCGTTGCGGCTAAGATCAACTTAAACGTTCGTTAAGGATACGTTAGTCTTGTTTGAGACTAAGATCAACTTAACGGGACCATTTAGGTCCGACAAAAGAGCATTTGGGCTCTATTGTTCCAGTTTGGGAGATTCATAGTCCAATTTGGGACTAAAGTCTGTTTGGAGGATACGTTAGCCATTTTTGAGGCTAAGATCGACTCAAACGTTTGTTAAGAATACGTTAGTCCAGTTTGAGACTAAGATCAACTTAACGGGATCATTTAGGTCCGACAAAAGAGCATTTGGGCTCTATTGTGCCAGTTTAGGGACGTGGTGGTCCATATTCCAGTTTAGGGACGTGGTGGTCCAATATTAGTTTAGGGACGTTTCGGTCCGATATTAGTTTAGGGACGTTTCGGTCCAATATTAGTTTAAGGACGTTTCGGTCCACGAGTTTAAGGACCCCGCAGTCCATATCGATGTATGGTCATTGGGACCCGTCACCTCTTTGACGTCGTTGAGGAATTACAACGACGGATGTCAAAGGAGTTCGGAGATGTACCCTCGAACCGGATGTAAATTGATTTAGAAGAGCAATTTTGCTCAGTCAATTTAATTTAAGGACTTATGGCCAAAATTGGGCTAAGTCCAGTTGAAATGTTCAACATTTTATTTGCTTTTGCATTGCGTTTCTTTTTTTTTATTTTTATTTGGGCCTTGCCCAGAAAGGATGCAGAGTATCAATTTGTTTTGGGCTCTGCCCTTTTAGAAATGATGCAAGGTATCAATTTTATTTGGGCTCTGCCCTTATATAAAGGATGCAAAGCATCAATTTATTTGGGCTCTGCCCATTTATTGCCTTGCAATTTATTTTGGCCTGTCAGGTCATTTTGATTTGGGCCTGGCCCTTCAAATAGTGCAAAGCACCAAGAATCTTTTGGATTCAAGAAAATGAGTGCATAGCACTTTTTAATGATCTAAATTTAGATCAAAGAAGAGAAAAGAAAATCTTTTCTTTCTTTCTGTCTCAGAGAACCAGAGGTTCATAGCAAGTGCAAGGCACTATTTTTATTTATTTATTTATCTGAGAACCAGAGGTTCATAGCAAGTGCAAGGCACTATTTTTATTTATTTATTTATCTGAGAACCAGAGGTTCATAGCAAGTGCAAGGCACTATCTGTTGTGCGCACGTGCGTTGCACGTGGTGCCGCATGGCGGGCATACGTGCGTTGCACGTGGCGCACATGCGCATTATGAGGAGAAGCAAAGCTTCTATATATGGAAAACAAGCTCCTTTTAATATTATTAAATATTCTCATGTGGTGCGCACGTGCGTTGCACGTAGTGCCGCATGGCAGGTACACGTGCGTTGCACGTAGCGCACATGGCGCTTGCGCATATGCGCATTATGGAGGAGCATGCTCCTATCTTGGAGAACTAAGCTCCTTTGAGTATTGAATCCTTTGAGAATTTTTACTCTACCCTTTCTAAGAGGTATCCCCTCTTATTTATATGGGAGTGGTAGAGAAGCCAGCTCTCCTTTTCCCGATGTGGGACTAAAAAATGCATTCCCCATGTAGTAGAGCATTACTTTAGATTACACGTGTATAACACATTTGCTCATAACTTTTGATCTCGGATGAATTATGAGGCCCATAATATATCAAATCGAAGGACTTTTCGAGATGCTTTCAATATCATCAGAATTTAGCTGTTTTTCGTTCCGGAGTTTGTCAAAATACAGCTCGGAAAATACTGGTTCGCATCTTCTTCCTTAAATCACATGTGCATAGACATTTGCTCATAACTTTTGATCCCGGATGAATTATGAGGCCCATAATATATCAAATCGAAGGTTTTATCGAGACGCTTTCGATACAAATAGAATTTATCCATTTCTCATTCGGGAGTTTGTCAAAAAACAGCCCGGAAGATACTGGTTCGTATTTCCTTAAGCGTATCGCTGCCATTTGATACCTTGGACTCTTTTGCGCAGAAATTTTTGGTGGGAACAGTACTAAAGGGCAGGCCCAAATCAAAAAGGCCTAGTAGGCCAAAATAAATTGCAATGCAATAAAAGGGCAGAGCCCAAGTAAAATTGATGCTCTACATCTTTTATAAAAGGGCAGAGCCCAAACAAAATAAATGAAAGGGCAGAGCCCAAACAAAATTTATGCTCTGCATCATTTATAAATGGCAGAGCCCAAACAAAATTAAAAAAAATGCAATGCATTACTTAAACATGGGCAAAGCCCTAGCACAGGCCTAATAGGCCAAAAACAAATAAAAGCGTTGAAATTTTTTCAACTGGACTTATCCCAATCATGGCCGTAAGTCCTCAAATTAAATTGACTGAGCACAGCTGCTCTCTTAAATCAATTTACATCCGGTTCGAGGGTATATCTTCGAACTCTTTTGACTCCTATCGTTGTAATCCTTCAACGACGTCATAGAGGTGACGGGTCCCGACAACCACACATCAACACGGACTGTAGGGTCCTTAAACTCATGGACTTATGCGTCCTTAAACCAAGATACGGACTGTAGGGTCCTTAAACTCATGGACTTATGCGTCCTTAAACCAAGATACGGACTATAGGGTCCTTAAACCCGCGGACTTATGCGTCTTTAAACTAACGGACTAATGTGTTTTTAAACACACCCATATGGACTGTGGGGTCCTTAAACCCATGGACTTATGCGTCCTTAAACTACCAATGGACCCCAATGTCCTTAAACTACCGATGAACCACTACGTCCCTAAACTGGAACAATAGAGCTCCCAAATGCTCTTTTGTCGGATCTAAACGGTCCCGTTTAAGTTGATATTAACCTCAAATATGGCTAACGTATCCTTAAACCTTCAAACAGACTTTAGTCCCAAATTGGACTATAAGACCCCCAATCGCCTTTGGTTCAAGGGTACATCTCCGAACTCCTCTGACACCTGTCGTTGTAATCCTTCAACGTCGTCAGAGAGGTGACGGGTCCCGACGGCCATATATTAAATGGACCACTACGTCCCTAAACTGGAACAATAGAGCCCCTAAATTCTCTTTTCGTTAAGTTGATCTTAGTCTCAAATCAGACTAACGTATTCTTAACGAACGTTTAAGTTGATCTTAGCCTCAATATGGCTAACGTATCCTTAAACTAAAACACCAAACCCTAAATCTAAGTAAATACGGATTTGGACTAATCCACGTTCTACGGGCGACGGCATAACTTAGTCTCCGTATACAATCCACGGGCAACCACAAACAAAACAAACACCCACGACACGAAGTGAAATTCTGAAGAAGGAGAAAGTGGCTACCGCGATGCGGTAGCGTAATTAACTGCAGGAGCTTGCGCCTGCAGGGAAGAGCGTCCCCATAATCAAAAACATCTCAAACGAGGGGGAATCTGATGAAGTCTGCTACATCGGCCGCATCCATCTAAACCTCCGATACACGGTGCCATAAATCAACTTGGCATCTTCGGAGAGGTAGACGGATAAAACCAAATAGCATCTGCCCCGAATCTCAGGCAAGACGAACCTACGCGGTCGCGTCTCTGTCTTTCGGAGGGGAACAGATTCTGGCACGCCCGGTGGGACATTTTCCTCTTTCCACTCCACACTTCGTGTGTCGTGTTCGCGAACGAATCGAGGTTTACTGTGGTTGCCTGTGGATTTAAGGTACTAAGATTTGGTGTCTTGCTCCGTGCAGAAAACAGAAGATCAATGGCTTCAAACTGCACTACCTGCAACTGCAACTCTCGCTCCGTCCCTGCTAGAGGAGTGACTTATGGGCCCCGAGCGGCCTCCTTTTTCAAAATTCCAGTGGAGCAGGTAACTCAAGCCACCACTGGACTATTCTTCGGGACCATGCTCCCACCGATGAGCTTCAATGCCCCAATGACCTTGCAAGAAACCCCAAAGAAGTCAGTCTTTGATCGACTCACCACTGCCGCGGCCCCTCTCAACGGGTCGTCCAACTCCACTGCCTCGGTTTTTAACAGACTAGGCCAGAGCTCCAACGGGCCCATGAAGAAGCCTGCAATACCAGAAGGCGTTGTCCCGAAGCGGATAACCAACCCTGCTCCCGTTCCAGACGAAATCACCAAGGTTGCTTCCCCTACTCGGAAGTCTGCTTTTGATAGGTTGACCGTCCCCATTCAACGGACGTCGGTCTTTAAAAGGCTGATACCAGCAAATTCTGACCAACACATGGGGCATGAGGAGGTCACCCCCGCGGCTGAACCAACACCATCCCCGCGACATGCTCGCCGTCGTCACTGGCGCCGAGTACGAAAGGCTGGGGGAAGCTCCCCCTTGGGATAACTCCACCAGCTCCAACGGTGGGGATCGATGCTGCTGTTCCAACCGGGAATAGCTTTGAATTGCTGAACACGGTGCGCAGAAACTCTCCTACTGCGGTGTTGAAATGAACTCCTTCACCTGTGGAGCATGCTTCAGAGACAAAGCTAGAGCAGCCCCCTCAACGGCTGTCCTCTAAAATCTACAAGGTCTGGCATTTAGTCCAAGAGTCAGTGATCGATCAAGACTACCTCCGACGACAGAAAAAGATGAAGGTTCGGCAGGAGAAGGATTACTTCGTCAAGCCACAAAAAGCAACAGCTGCTTGGGTGCACACTACAACGGCCCCCTCAACTCCAATCGCTCAAAAGAAAGAGAGGCTGCAAAGAGCCCCTGTGAATATGGCGAACCGTAAAAGCGTTGAGCGCAAACGCCCCAAGTCTGGGGGCATGGTACTGCACACTGTTTATGTGGCTTCCGGAAAGGAGGAAAGCCGTGCTTCGACGGGTCACCGACCGCTCACCCGATCCTTGACAAAAGCCCAAGAGCAGCAACAGAAGCCTCAGGAAATGATGACTGTGATGGCTGCACTTACCGAACCGAAAGAAAGTTCGGAAGTATCATCAGAGCAGCGTCATGAACAAGAAACTGACGCTGACTATCTACGCAGAGTCCTCGAAAAGAAGGAAAAAGAGGCAGCAGAACAAGCTGCCAATATAAAACAAATGGCGCTTCTCTTCCAAGACATGGTAGGAATGATGTTACAGCCGGACCCTCCGGCTGAAGACCCTCCGATCATTATTGAAGATAATAGAGGGGAAACGTCGAATCCTCCTCTGGCTCTTTCAGCATCCAAGGAGGAAACTATCTCAAAAGCCACGCTTGATGATTACATCGCTCAGCAGATACGAGTTCATCAGGCGAATGAAGCGGCTGGACAAATTGTTAAAACTGGACGACCCTATCCGGGTTGGTACGACCAAATCAGTTACCCGCCGGGATATACGATCCCTAAGTTCCACGTATATAAAGGGACAGGGAATCCACATCAGCACGTCACTCAATTTAGGGCCTTATGCGGCAACACTGGGGGCGATGACAAACTGTTGCTTCGCCAATTCGTCGGCAGCTTAGCAGAAACAGCCTTTGAATAGTATTCGGAGCTACCTAACGACTCTGTCAAAATATTTGCGGAGATGGAGTTATTGTTTACACAAAGATTCGCGAGTGCTAGTGAACGCACCCCGATAACAGCACTGATAAATGCCAAGATAAGGCCAGGCGAAACGTGGGTCCAATACGCAACACGATGGCGGAACCTATGGTCAAAATGCGAACAACGCATTGAAGAAGCACCTGCGGTAGGCATGTTCGTGGGCACTCTCGATACGCAGGCGACTATATCCCAATTCATGATGTTCTTCAGGCCGACCACCTTCCAGGCATTGATCGACAAATTAACCCAAATGGACCAGATGGGCCACGGACCGTCTCCTCCAAAACCAGACTCTCGAAATGAGAAAGGAAAAGGGAAAGCGACTGTCGTTGCCAATGCTCAACAACAGCCGAACAACTCAAAGCCGGTCGTTCGCCAAAATAACGCGCATCCACGCCCGTCCCTCGAGGAGAGACTAGGACGTCCTTACTCGTTTCTTCAGAATAAAATGAGAAGACTGTTTGAACTGGCAGTACGCAACAGACTCATCAATCTGCCGAATCCAAAACGTCCGTTGCAGCCAGGCGATCTCAATAATCCCGATTACTGCCCTTACCACCAAACGGTAAGTCACCCGATCGAGGATTGTTTCGTCTTTAAGGGATGGATCGAGGATCAATACCTACAAGGCAAATTCGCGCTGTCTGAAAACTGGAAGGTAAACCCACCACAGCCGCACACTCCAAAGAAGACGGACACGATGGGGGCAGCTTGTTCTTTTGTCGGGGACGAAAATGATGGAGAAGACTCATCAGACGAGTCTGAAGACTACGTAGCGACTTATCACGTGATCTCTCACTCATTGGCGGATGATAAAGAGGCTCCTTGCGCTGATAAACCGAGGGCGGACCCTGAACCAGAAATTCCGCGGCCGTCAGACGAGTTGATCGATGCCTTCCTGAATGAGATTCGTCTTAAAGTTAAAGCCAATCAAGAGCGTGAGATGGCCATACTGGAAGGAGCCAAACACCGACGACTGGACCAAAGAGTCGAGGCACTCCCGTCAAATCAAAAGCCATCTGCTGCGGATAAAAACAAATTCAAAACGAGGAAAAGGTTTGCTAAAGCCCTATCAGCAGGAATGAAGTTACCGCCCTCTCAAGAAAATACTCTCGGTGGAATAGAGATGCATCCTAACTTCTGCTTATATCATCAAAAGATCATACATCCTACCGAAGACTGCGACTCTTTTAAGTGTTGGTGGCAAGGATATGTTGCTCAAAAGCAACACTTCAACAGGACAAAACGTGAAGCTCGTAGACATCAGAAAAATGTGATAGAAGAGCGCAAAAGAGCCGCCGACGATTGTCATATAGCCGACTCCAACGGATCGCAAATTATCACCTTTGGAAGCGACTCTGACGAGGAAGCTTCCCTCAACCCTCTCCTCAAGAAATCCAAGAAAGAATTGAGAAGTTGCGATAACGTTCAGCCGTGTAATCGCACGCTGCTCGAAAAAAATCTCGGCCCCGCAAACAAGGGATCGAGCAAAAAGGATAAAGGGAAGGGAAAAACAGCCCTCGTAGCCAATACTCAACAGCAATCGAGTGGCCCTAAACCGGTTGTTTGCCGAAACAACAAGCAGCAACCCCTCCAGGAAAAGTTGAAACATCTTTACCGTTTCCTCAAAATAAAACAAGGAGACTGTTTGAGCTGGCAATGCGCGACAGACTCATCAATCTGCCGAGACCAAAATGTCCGCTGCGGCCAGGCGATGTAAACGATCTCGATTATTGCCCTTACCACCAAACGGTAGGTCACCTGATCGAGGATTGCTACGTTTTTAAGAACTGGGTTGAAGATCAATACCAACAGGGCAAGTTCGTCATATCCGAAAACCGGAAGGTGAGCCCGCCACAACCGCACGCTCTGAGAAAGACGGATACGCCGGGGGCATCATGCTCATTCATAGAGAAAGCCCCATAGACCGAAAAGTCAGTAAACTAGAGATTCGCCTCAAATATGGCGACAACGGACCGCAACGTCCTTAAACTAACGGCGGACCGAAACGTCTTTAAACTAACGACGGACCGAAACGTCCTTAAACTAATGACGGACCAAAAACGTCCTTAAACTACTACCACAGTATCTTCAGGCTGACGAGATGAATAAAAGAAAAAGGAAAAGAAAAAAAAATATAAAAATATAAAAAATATAAAAACGGTATGTCCATAAGCAAAAAGGGCACGGATGAAAACCCGAAAGGGCTCCGTGAGTAAAAACAGCAGGGCTACCGGCGAGTGTTCGTGAAAACCCGAAAGGGCGCGACCTCGTAAAAAAAATACATATAAAAATAAAAAGAATAAAAAAAAGGGGTAGGTCCATAAGCAAAAAGGGCACAGATGATAACCCGAAAGGGCTCCGTGAGTAAAAACAGCAGGACTACCGGCGAGTGTTTGTGAAAACCCGAAAGGGCGCAACCTCGTTAAAGGACACTTACAGGGTCCTCTCGACCTTGTAAGGAGAAACAACCCGCATGAGATCCTTACGACTCACAAGGGAGCAACACACTTAGGGATCCCCATGATTCCTAAGGAGAAAATACACTTGTGAGATCCTCACGACTCGTAAGGAGAACTCTCTTATGGGACCCTCACGGCTCATAAGATTTGAAAGTCTTAAGTTACAGAGACCTAAACCTATGCTTAAGCAACCTCCACAAGCTTCGATATTGCCCTATAAGTGGCTCAACACTAACCCTTGTATACAATCCACGGGCGCGAATAAACATTTCCCTAACCAAGTCCCATCCGTGACTAGGGATATGTCCATATGGTGAACAACCCTTATAAGTCCTCTCGACTTATAAGGAGAAAACCCTTTTTGTAAGATCCTTACGACTTACAGAGGAACATACACTTAGGAATCCTCACGATTCCTAAGGAGAAAACACACCTACGGGATCCTCACGACTCGTAGGGAGAAATACCTTTGTGAGACCCTTACGGCTCATGAAGTCAAAAGCCTTAGTCGACGGGATCCTAACCCTGTTCACTAAGCCACCTTTGTTCGACATCGACAGAGGCAAATGATGATTCGTTCCTGGCAATATCCCAGTTGCAGCGATGCTGATGCCTAAAACCGGTATCAAATCCCAAGCCCTTTCATGGCGAATGAAGATTCGCTCCTGGCAATATTCCAGTTGTAGCGATGCTGATGCTGAGATTGGCGTCAGGTTCCAAGTTCCACACTCGCGGTAAAAAAATCAGCGAGCTAAAAATGCATATGAAATAGCCGAAATGATGGGGCAACTTGCAGACAAAATCAGCAACTAAAAATGAATGCATACAAAAACAGCCGAAATGATTGGGCAACTCGCAATAAAAAAGCAGCGAGTAAAAAATAAAATAAACAGCCGAAATGATTGGGCACCGCGAAAAATAGCCGAAATGATTGGGCAATCGTGACCTTCGCGATATAAAAGCTGAAATGATAGAGCATCGCGAAAAGAAAACAATAAAAAAAATGAATGAAACTTTTGCCCTACAGGTTAGATCACATCGATCCCTGTATACAATTCATGGGCACAAACAAAGAGGGGACCATACCTTCCCAACAGGCTCCACCAGAAAGCGAAGCCAAATCTCGACGGTTCATAGATAACTTAGAGACAATCTCGACATTGCAGACACAATGTCAACAATGGCGTTTCTTCGCGGTCCAGCAGGATGCAAATGCAAAGTCAACGAAAGACCCCATGGTCAGCAAAGCGGAGTGACGGCAAAATCCTAACTCCACCTCAGCATTCGTCTCGTTACAGCAGACGCAATGTCGACAACGGCGTTCCTTCGCAGTCCAGCAAGATGCAAATGCAACGTCAACAAAAGACCCCATGGTCAGCAAAGCGGAGTGACGGCAAAATCCTAACTCCACCTCAGCATTCGTCTCGTTACAGCAGACGCAATGTCAACAACGGCGTTCCTTCGCAGTCCAGCAGGATGCAAATGCAACGTCAACAAAAGACCCCATGGTCAGCAAAGCGGAGTGACGGCAAAATCCCAACTCCACCTCAGCATTCGTCTCGTTACAGCAGACGCAATGTTAACAACGACGTTCCTTCGCAGTCCAGCAGGATGTAGATGCAACGACAACAAAAGACCCCATGGTCAGTAAAGCGGAGTAACGGCAAAATCCCAGCTCCACTGCGACGTTCGTCTCGATACAGCAGACGAGATGTCACCCCAACGTTCGTCTCGACACAGCAGACGCAACATCATCAAACAAATGGAGCCACGACAAAATCCCTAGTTCTAAATCTCGACGGTTCATCAGCAACCTAGAGACAACCGCGACGCTCATCTCGATACAGCAGACGAGATGTCACGACAGCGTTCTTCCCTCAACAGGGTTCGGACGTGACAAAGCAAACGAAGCAAAGGCCAAATTCCTAGCTTCAAGGTCTTCACGGCGAGTCATATAAAGCCTGAAAGACAACTGGAGATCATCTCACACCAGTACGGAATGGTCACCACTTCGACGTTCGTCTTGTTGGATATATGTATGCCCTAGAGGCCATTATATGATAGTGGATGTATTTATACATGTATATATATTCAGTATGCATTCTTGCTCGACATGATAGTATGCTATCTGGTTCTTCTTTATCTGACATGTTGATTTGATCATGCTTTTATTCATTCATACATGCTGATAAAGCCCTGAGGATATCGGCTTGACTACTCTGATTATGATGGAGATCATACTAGTGGGACATCTGTAGTCTATAAGCATATCCTGAAAAGTCCCTAGTCGTAGGTATATCGAGACGGGGCATTGATATACCAGAGTAGACTAGCGTATATGATACTAGACCCATACGATGGGCGATGAATGTTCCCGCATTCATCGATGTTTGACATCAAGATCATATACGGGTGCTCAGTGGTGACTGGGTATACTGGACGGACTCACCGAGAACTCCTATATGGAATCATATCTATCGTCGGATAGCAGTTCTCAGGTGACACTGGTACAGGTTAGTCTGTAGACCCGAGATCGTCATAGAGTCTTGTGTGTTCTCCCACTGTACTTTGATTGCCACCCTACCACGGCTCTACTGAGTCGTGCAAACAGGTGGTCGTTGGGTACAGTCTTGAGACACACGAAGACAATGAGCGATAGGAGGGGTTTCGTCTCTCCCGGTATTGGGAGTTGATGCTGTGCTGTGCCCGACTGGTTATATCAGTAAGTCCCTGGCCAGGGCTGCTGAGATTTGCTGATAAGTGTTATCAGTAGTTTCTCGATCTGTTATAGACCATTCACCGGCATGACTTATTGAGTTATTAGGGTCGATGTGACCATCTCTAGGCTCGATATGCAGCATATTTGACGAAGAGACCGGACTGTACGGTAGTGTTGCCGGATAGCTCGACGGGAGTTGTAACAGGTTCGCTTGTTTTTTTCTGATCGTTCAATACCCGGGTGGCCGTTACGTTTAGCTGACCGCTTGTGGCTTGGGGGTGCTTGATATGATCATCACCCTCTGCCGACGTATTGACGAGTCTTAGAGTCCCACAAAGGAGTTACCTAGTCCAGGCGAAACGTTGTGGTGCGCGTATGCGATATGCGCATGGACCCGATTAAAATGTGCGTATATGATACCGTACATTCATCGGGCGGCTTGCTTTTGGTAGGGTCATATGTGATATGGCCGGATTGATAAATCAAGTGTTGATTTATCATTTAACTATTAGTTTTCTCACTTAAAACCTTTTCTTGGATGATGGATGTGTGCATGCATGTATGTTTTTCTTTCTTTCTTTCTTACTAGTTTCATGCACATATGGATGTGCATACATACATACATACATACACTCATCTATCATGGTTGTTTACACATGGAAATGGTGGCAATATAAGACTCACACCATGGTTGAATATATGGATTATTATTTGATTTATTGTTTAAAACAAAATAGAAAAGATAAGGATAATTCTTGCTTGCTTCTACATTCTTCTTTAAACCTAACCATGCTCACCTACTTCTAACCATGAGTTATCCTTCTCTTTGTGTTTTAAAACTCAAGTTAAATAATGTCTCCATCATTTAACCATGGTTTGTAGTGAGAAGAAATAAAATATATAAAGATATATTTCATTTCTTTTGGGGTTATCATTTTTCATCTCTTGTTAAAAGAAAGCCTCCATCTTCATCCTCCTTCACCATTTGCTCTCTAGTTTTTCCTAGTGAGTAAAACACACTTAAAGAAAGGTTTTTGAAGTGAGATTCTAAACCACAATATCATTCTACACAGGTTTAGCCAACTTGTTTAGAGTGTTCTCTTCGATTCTCGAAGTTGCGAGCTTGGACGGGGAACTCCGGGTGGATCGTCGTGGACGTGAGAGGACTTCAAGAGGACCTTCTTCCAACACCCAAGACATCAAGGACTCCAGCGAAAGGGAGCTACAAAGGTTGTAGTCTCAAAACCCTAGTTTTATTCTCTTTAAGTTTCATAACCCTAATTTTTCTAGGATCGATTCCTTTGCATGTTTGTTTAACACCCTCAAAATCCAAACTTTGAGACATGTGATGCTTCAAAACTCATTATAGGGTGCTAGGCAAACCTAACATTGGTATCAGAGCCGACCTAGAACATTAGGCGACGCTTTTACGAACTAAAAATCCCGATCGGACAAAAATACGACTTTTTTAGACCCTCTCTGGACAAATTCTAAAATCTGACTTTTTTCAGAATTAAAAATACTTAAAAAATACAGTAGGGAAATATAAGAAATATAGTGAAATTCGATGCCATGAACAGTTACTATGGCCGCGGAACCGCGGCAATTCCTTGATTAGGCCGCGGATCCGCGGCCGTACAGTGGTATCATTGCATGAAAATTACACTATAATTCTTATGTCTGCTTGTACAGTGTTTTAGGTATGTTTAATCTGAATATAGTACTGTATTTTCTGGAGATGGTTTTGGACGCATAGATTCGATCGGTATTTTCGGTTCGTAGTTTTTCCGGGTAAATTAGAAAATATTGAAGTGTTTGAACGAGTGTCATTTGCTCACTATTCACGGGGTTTAAATACTTTGGAGATACGTGCAAGTCTTTTTGTGGTGGACCCTCTAGAAGACAACAAACCTTAACTCGATTATGTGACCGTCTTGAACTGCCTTTTGAACCTTAGGGTTTGGGGCAGTACGGCGTGCCACATGTGAGGCGTTGGCTTGACCCTTCTACGGCTGGACCGCTACTACTGTGTCACACTCCGGATTTTTGAACCCTGCTCAAGTGTTGAGCTTTAGTGAATCTTGGGTACTTGATCGTTCGTTCAAAAACTTTAATACTGTCTGTTTATCTGGAATGTGATACAATATGTGGAATTCATATAGTTTAGGCATGAAATACGAAATATGTGATATTTCGCATTTATGATGTCTAAAGAGAATGTGGATTCCAAATATTGTAGTTTTACACTTTCTTTTCTGTGACCGTAAGTGTAGTATGTACGATATCGCCGGTTTCGTTGCTATACATCAACGACAATTGGGGTATGCATACTTACTTACGTTAATGATATGAGATATTATGTGTTGCTGAGATATGATGTGCAGGATTGTCGCGATTGAATAGCCGGTTTTTTTTTATGTGAGATGAGAGTTTTATATTTTCATTCATGTAAATTCAAATGTAATGTAATATTCTTTTATTTGGGGCACTTCCGGGTTGAGGTTGTGTCACCAGTGTTGTATATTATTTACTTTTCCGCATTAGGATGGACCCAAGGAGGGGAGCACAGGTGACCGGGTTCTGGGGTTCAGTGGGAGGCCATCTCGAGGAGTCGAGACCGGGTATCCTAAACTCCAGAATTGGTAGGGTCACTTACCGCTCTCGTAGGGGTCCAGGGTGTGGGCTTGGCTATTCATCGCGACTGTGGAATCCGTATTTTCTATTCTGGCTAAATACTAAATACGGACGTCCTAGTATATCCCACTTTATATCTATGTTTCTGCTGCCTGTGTTCTGTGATATCTGAGACGAATGACATATTATATATATGATATATGGTAGACGTTGCTTATGTTTTACACCCGCGCTAGTCCCGTCCCGGTATGCCGTTAGTTAAGTAACCTAACGGTGCATAACGGAATATTGCGGCGAATGCGGATGGCATAAGCGTACGTGTTATTTTCGTTTCTTTTCTGTGATTGGCTTAAGGACTTAAATGATGGGATTACATTAATGTGATTAATGTAAAGAAAATAAACCTAAAAAAATGTTGTAGAATCGGATTTAAAAACCACTCGGCTATTTATGAAAAAGCTATATTTCAAAACTGCGGAGCTTAAGCCACTCCTTTTTTGAAAACCATTTGATTCTACAACGATATCAAGCTCAAAGCGTTAAAGATTTTCTTAAAAATCATCCGCAACCCTCCGTCATTTTAGGAAGTAGAGTACTTAGTATTCGTGCTACGTTTGTTGACCTTAGCCAAGGCGTAGTGTACGGTAGCTAAGTGATGTCTTCCTACAAATGCATATGATGCAGATTAATTAGGACGGGCATATGACTTTGTTGACCTTAGCCAAGGGTCATGTGAACGGGTCTAATTAATCAAGAAATGACGGGTTGAGCTTGACTAGTACTCGTGATTTGTTGACCTTAGCCAAGGTCACGAGTATTAGGGGTAAAAACCACATCGGGAATTTCAATAGTTGAAATTTGCAATGAGATTGCATACCTTCCATGTGATGGTTGGATCCCGATCCCACTGTGGGCAATAGTTGCTCCTAGGAGAGTTTTACAGTTTACAATTAGCTAACTCATTAGGTGTCTAGAAAGGTGTTAACGGGGCTCCGCCTCTGGGAAAATGAGGTTTACTTTAATTAGGTCCGTGCGAAAGCACGGGGAACCTCCCTCAAGTACCGACACTGGCCTGGCTGAACGGTTAGCGAAGTTGCAGACTGTAATTAATCCTGGCAAGTTTTTCTTTTTAAGGTTTGAAAGAAAAACTCGATAAAAGCAGTGGGAAACATCGATTAGACAAGATAATAACCAATCTGATCTATGCAAGAGCTTTCGCTGAGTGTATTCTTTTCTCTCTCTTAATGGCAGATACCCATGACTGGACTCAAGCTTTTACTAGATAAAAACAAACTGAATGGGACCAACTATAAAGACTGGCAAAGGAATCTGAAAATCGCCTTGACTTATGATAAAGTATCATTTGTCCTCACGGCTTCAGCCTCGCCCGTCCCAGGACCAAAATCCTCAGTTGCGGACATTGAAGTCCGCAAGACATGGGACGCTGACTGTGCCACGGCAAAATGCCTCGCGCTTGCATCGATGGATAACACACATCAAAAGCAGCACGAGGATATGGACATTCACGGTATATTGCTCCATACAAAGGAGTTGTATGGAGAGCAATCCCGCGTATTACGATACGAAGCATCAAAGAAATTGTTTCAGATGCGAATGGCCCCGGGCACACCAGTAGGAGACCATGTTCTGAAGATGATAGCTCTTATAGAAGAGCTTGAGGACCTTGGATGGACGATGGACGATGGACAATGAACAATATATAGATATTATTCTGCAGTCCCTTCCCTCTACCTTTGCTCAGTTCATAGTGAACTTCAACATGCATGGCATGGAGAAGGAACTCCCTGAACTCCTTAACATGTTAAGGAGTGCAGAGAGCACTATGAAGTCAGCAAGAACTCCCGTTATGACTGTTGGACAATCTTCTTCTTCTCGCCCGAAAGCTAAGGCCAAGGGAAAGAAAAAGAAGAAACCCACCAATCCTAAAGGAGGAGTTAAAAAGGTAAAGGGAAAGGAAAAGTCCAAGGCTGGAGACTCGGGGAAGGGCGAATGTTTTCATTGCCACAAGACAGGACATTGGAAGCGCAACTGCACGGAGTACTTAAGTCTCAAGAAGAAGCATGGTGATGCTTCTGCTTCAGGTGCGTTTGTGACAGAAAACTGTTTTTCAATAAACTCTGCTTCCTGGGTATTAGATACCGGTTCAGGTTCTCATATTTGCAATTCTATGCAGGGGCTGAGAAATAGCAAGGTTTTGAAGACAGGTGACCATACTCTCCGTGTTGGAAATGGTTCCAATGTACATACAGTCGCAGTGGGAGAGTATCACTTGGGGTTGCCATCTGGATGTATTTTGGTTTTGAATCCATGTTATTTTGTACCAAGTATGCTATGTAATATAATATCCGTTTCTTTGTTGGACAATGAAGGATATAATTTTGTATTGCAGAACAATGTTATGAACATTCACCTGAATCAAATGTTGGTTGGGTATGGTACGCTTAATAACGGAATATATGTCCTAAATCAACACACAGTTTTCAGTATACAACACACTAATAAAAGAAAACTCTCAGAATTTAATGAAGCTTTTCTTTGGCACTGTAGACTTGGTCATATTAACGAAACAAGACTAAACAAATTACACAAAGATGGATATTTAAACTCTTTTGAATATAAATCTTATGCGACTTGCCAGTCTTGTATCAAGGGTAAAATGACCAAAACTTCGTTCACCGGACACGGAGAAAGAGCTACTCAGCTCCTAGGCCTCATACATAGTGATGTATGTGGGCCAATGTCTACACAGGCTAGAGGCGGTTTTTCATACTTCATTACATTCACTGACGATTTCTCAAGATTCGGTCATGTATTTTTATTAAAGCACAAGTCCAAAGCTTTCGAGAAATTTATTGAATATAAACAAGAAGTAGAAAAACAAACCAGCTTGAGTATCAAGATGCTTCGATCAGATCGAGGTGGTGAGTATCTCAGTACAGAAGTTGCAAACTTCCTAAAAGAGAATGGGATTCTCTCTCAGCTCACTCCCCCTTACACACCACAGCACAACGGTGTGTCAGAACGACGGAATAGGACCCTATTAGATATGGTCCGGTCCATGATGAGTGACGCTGAGTTACCCGTCTCGTTTTGGGGGCATGCATTGGAGACTGCAGCATTTATGCTAAACAGGGTTCCAACCAAAACCGTATCTACCACGCCATATGAGATATGGCATGGGAAGAGACCATCTCTTAAGAGAATTAAGATTTGGGGTTGCCCGGCCTATGTTAAAAAGCAGAATCCGGACAAACTCGAGACACGGTCAGTCATGTGTAACTTTGTGGGATATCCAAAGAATTCTTATGGATATCTATTCTACCACAAAGAGAAACAAAAAGTGTTTGTTTCTCAACATGCCACATTCTTGGAAAAAGAGTTTTTCACAGATAAAGATGATGGCAAGGTGGTGGATCTAGAAGAGGTTCTAGAGACACAGACTACAAATGACGATTTGGTTGAACCGTCTGTTGCAACAGAAACTGAAGAACCTCGGCCACTCCGTAGGTCTGGTAGGACTTCTCGCCCACCGGAGAGGTACTACGGTTTCCTCATTGATGGTGACAGAGAAGACTGTATCATGGATGATGATGATCCTACCAGTTTTCAGCAAGCTATCACGAGTAGAGACTCTGTGAAGTGGCTGGATGTCATGAGATCCGAAATGGAGTCTATGTACACCAACAAAGTATGGACTTTGGACGTTGTACCCCCTGGGGTAAAACCTGTGGGATGCAAATGGATCTTTAAAAGAAAGATTGGTGTAGATGGGCAGGTACAGACCTATAAGGCAAGACTTGTGGCGAAAGGCTTTCGTCAAAGACCAGGTTTGGACTATGACGAAACTTTTTCGTCCGTAGCCATGCTTAAATCCATTTGGATCCTACTTGCTATTGCTGCTCACTACGACTATGAAATCTGGCAGATGGACGTTAAAACAGCATTTCTAAATGGAGATTTAGAAGAGTGCGTTTATATGGATCAACCAGAGGGCTTCATTGACAGTGGGAGCAGCGGGAAAGCATGTAGATTGCTTAAATCCATATATGGGTTAAAGCAGGCATCTCGGAGTTGGAACATCTGTTTCGATGATGTCATCAAAGAGTTTGATTTCATCAAAAATCCAGATGAACCTTGTGTTTATAAGAAGGCTGTAGGAAGAGCTGTCACATTCCTCGTATTGTACGTGGATGACATTCTTCTGATAGGAAATGATATTCCTATGCTCCAGTCGGTCAAATCTTTCTTATCACTAAGGTTCTCCATGAAGGACCTGGGTGATGCCACATACATCCTGGGCATAAGGATCTATAGGGATAGATCCAAAAAGTTATTGGGATTGTCCCAAACCAGGTACATTGACACCATCCTAAAAAGATTTAGTATGGAAGACTCCAAGCGGGGTGCCTTACCCGCTTGCCATGGGGTCACTCTCTCCAAGGATTCTTGTCCAAAGACCGATGAAGAGAGAGCTCGCATGAGCGTTATACCCTATGCTTCGGCTGTAGGATCTATAATGTATGCGATGTTATGTACACGCCCAGATGTAGCTTATGCACTTAGTATTGTAAGCAGGTATCAATCCAACCCAGGGGAGAACCACTGGACAGCTGTGAAGAACATTCTTAAGTACTTGCGAAGGACTAAACAATTGTTCTTGGTGTATGGTAATGGAGATCTCCAAATGGAGGCCTTTACTGATTCGAGCTTCCAGAGCGATAAGGACGACAGCAAATCTATCTCTGGGTTTGTATTTACCCTCAATAGAGGGGCGGTGAGTTGGAAGAGTTCCAAACAAGATACCGTTGCAGACTCTACGATGGAAACTGAGTACATTGCTGCAAATGATGCTGCCAAGAAAGCCGTCTGGAAGAAGAAGTTCGTCTCGGAGCTAGGAGTAGTTCCAACCATTATTGATCCAATACCTTTGTATTGTGATAATAATGGGGCTATGGCGTTAGCCAAGGAGCCCAGATCCCATCAGCGGTCCAGACACATCCTGAGGCGTTTTCATTTGATCCGGGAGATTGTAGATCACCGCGAGATCGAGATTAGGAAAGTAGAAACAAAGAATAACGCCGTGGATCCATTCACCAAGGCCCTCCCTCAGCCGCAGCATGAGCGACTTTTTGAGATGTTGGGTATGAGATACGCCAATAACTGGCCTTAGTGCAAGTGGGAGATTGTTGGATATATGTATGCCCTAGAGGCCATTATATGATAGTGGATGTATTTATACATGTATATATATTCAGTATGCATTCTTGCTCGACATGATAGTATGCTATCTGGTTCTTCTTTATCTGACATGTTGATTTGATCATGCTTTTATTCATTCATACATGCTGATAAAATCCTGAGGATATTGGCTTGACTACTCTGATTATGATGGAGATCATACTAGTGGGACATCTGTAGTCTATAAGCATAACCTGGAAAGTCCCTAGTCGTAGGTATATCGAGACGGGACATTGATATACCAGAGTAGACTAGCGTATATGATACTAGACCCATACGATGGGCGATGAATGTTCCCGCATTCATCGATGTTTGACATCAAGATCATATACGGGTGCTCAGTGGTGACTGGGTACACTGGACGGACTCACCGAAAACTCCTATATGGAATCATATCTATCGTCGGATAGCAGTTCTCAGGTGACACTGGTACAGGTTAGTCTGTAACCCGAGATCGTCATAGAGTATTGTGTGTTCTCCCACTGTACTTTGATTGCCGCCCTACCACGGCTCTACTGAGTCGTGCAAACAGGTGGCCGTTGGGTACAGTCCCGAGACACACGAAGACAATGAGCGATAGGAGGGGTTTCGTCTCTCCCGGTATTGGGAGTTGATGCTGTGTTGTGCCCGACTGGTTATATCAGTAAGTCCCTGGCCAGGGCTGCTGAGATTTGCTGATAAGTGTTATCAGTAGTTTCTCGATCTGTTATAGACCATTCACCGGCACGACTTATTGAGTTATTGGGGTCGACGTGACCATCCCTAGGCTCGATATGCAGCATATTTGACGAAGAGACCGGGCTGTACGGTAGTGTTGCCGGATGGCTCGACGGGAGTTGTAACAGGTTCGCTTGTTTTCTTCTGATCGTTCAATACCCGGGTGGCCGTTACGTTTAGCTGACCGCTTGCGGCTTGGGGGTGCTTGATATGATCATCATCCTCTGCCGGCGTATTGACGAGTCTTAGAGTCCCACATAGGAGTTACCTAGTCCAGGCGAAACGTTGTGGTGCGCGTATGTGATATGCGCATGGACCCGATTAAAATGTGTGTATATGATACCGTACATTCATCGGGCGGCTTGCTTTTGGTAGGGTCATATGTGATATGGCCGGATTGATAAATCAAGTGTTGATTTATCATTTAACCATTAGTTTTCTCACTTAAAACCTTTTCTTGGATGATGGATGTGTACATGCATGTATGTTTTTCTTTCTTTCTTTCTTACTAGTTTCATGCACATATGGATGTGCATACATACATACATACACTCATCTATCATGGTTGTTTACACATGGAAATGGTGGCAATATAAGACTCACACCATGGTTGAATATATGGATTATTATTTGATTTATTGTTTAAAACAAAATAGAAAAGATAAGGATAATTCTTGCTTGCTTCTACATTCTTCTTTAAACCTAACCATGCTCACCTACTTCTAACCATGAGTTATCCTTCTCTTTGTGTTTTAAAACTCAAGTTAAATAATGTCTCCATCATTTAACCATGGTTTGTAGTGAGAAGAAATAAATTATATAAAGATATATTTCATTTCTTTTGGGGGTTATCATTTTTCATCTCTTGTTAAAAGAAAGCCTCCGTCTTCATCCTCCTTCACCATTTGCTCTCTAGTTTTTCCTAGTGAGTAAAACACACTTAAAGAAAGGTTTTTGAAGTGAGATTCTAAACCACAACATCATTCTACACAAGTTTAGCCAACTTGTTTAGAGTGTTCTCTTCGATTCTCGAAGTTACGAGCTTGGACGGGGAACTCCGGGTGGATCGTCGTGGACGTGAGAGGACTTCAAGAGGACCTTCTTCCAACACCCAAGACACCAAAGAGTCCAGCGAAAGGGAGCTACAAAGGTTGTAGTCTCGAAACCCTTGTTTTGTTCGCTTTAAGTTTCATAACCCTAATTTTTCTAGGATCGATTCCTTTGCATGTTTGTTTAACACCCTCAAAATCCAAACTTTGAGACATGTGATGCTTCAAAACTCATTATAGAGTGCTAGGCAAACCTAACACGTCTCGCCACAGCAGACACAATATCATCAAAGAAATGGAGCCACGGTAAAATCCCTAGTTCCAGACCTCGACGGTTCACCAGCAACCTAGAGACAACCTTGGCATTCATCTCGATACAGCAGACGATATGTCACCATAGCGTTCTTCCTCCAACAGGGTTCAGACGCGACAATCAAACAAACGGAGCCACGGAAAAATCTCTAGTTCCCACCGTGACATTCGTCTCGATACAGCAGACGCGATGCCAGCAAACGAAGCAAAGACCAAATTCCTAGCTTCAGGGACTTGACGGCAACTCACATAAAACCTGAAAGACTATCGGAGATCATCCCACACCAGCGCGGAGTGGTTATGACTCATCGAGGCTCGCCAAAATAAGCCTAACCTCAGGTAAAAAGCGGAATGGCAAATTCCTAACGCTTGCTCTTCCGACGGTCAAACTGCCTAGGAAGATTGCTTGAAGACGTCTTGTCCAGCCCCCGAAGGGATCAGAGACACGGCAGTCGCAGGGCTACTCGAACAGCACGATTGCCTATCGAGGAATATATCAGCTTATGCGACGGTACGACGAACAAAACCCTAAGTACCACAGACCCTAACGGACTTCTGTCGTAAAGAGCAGAGGTTAACTGTGACGTTAGGATGTTCTTACGAGAAATGCTCGATTCGTCTCGACTTTTGAAGAAATTGATGTCTTTGCAAGAAATTCTCGATGCGGCTCGACTCGTGAGATAAAGCCTTAGGCAGTAGGCATAAAAGAAGCCTGTTTCCTAAGCACTGGGACCCTACAAGTTGGCTCAAAACGGTCTCTTGCATACTATCCACGAGTCTCACTCTCCAAACTTGAATCTCGACAAGGAGGGAAACAACCGCTCACGGGTCCTCTCGACTCGTAAGAGGGAAAATTCTCTTATAAGATCCTTACGACTTATAAGAGAAAATGCACTTAGGAATCCTCTCGATTCCTAAGGAGAAAATACACCTATGAGATCCTCTCGATCCGTAGGGAGAAAAGTCTTTATGAGACCCTCACGGCTCATAAAGTTGAAAAGTCTTAGGCAGCAGATCTGAACCTGCGGCCTAAGCCATCGCTGCCTTTTGAAGAAGCCAATACAGGATGCTCGCTCTATCACCTGTCAACCATGTTTACTAAAGCAGTATACTGATAATACAATAAAGAGGGAAGCGACAGAAAGAACATCCGATTTGCATTTGATTAAGCGTTCGAGACACATCCATTCATGCATATGCAAAAGACTCAGAAAGATAAGTAAGACAAGCTGAAATAAAAAAAATTCCATTCATATGGCAAAGGGTTCTTACAATCATAAAGAAATAAACAAGGACATTATCCAGATCATTACAATGGCAAAACCTCAGATCCTGGACAGGGATTGAGGAACTCGAAAGTGACCTTGTCCAAGACTTTTCAAGCTTGGCGAACCATCCTGGTGTGCTTCCTTTCGCGAGCATGGGCGTCGGGATCCCCACTGATGTCCTCCACCCTCCGATAGGAATCAAGAATGGCGGACTGTTGAAAGGTTTCGTGCAAGAGATCAATAAGATTGTCTCGCCGTCTCTTCGAGATTAAGTTCATGAGGTACACTGAGTGCATCTTGTCCTCGGCGGTGTCCAATGCTCTAAGCGGCACGCCGGTAAAGAATAGGGGAAGCGCTTCCCATATGGCTCCCACAATAAGCTTCAACAGAGGGGAGCGCCGAGGAAGCAGTTGACCATTGTACGCATCGAAGAGACTCATGATCTCGGCACACTCAGCGTTGGTAAATTCTCGATTTTGAGAACGGCCAAGTCGGCGGATGTCCTCGTAAGAGATAATCTCATCGAGATCGTACATGTGGGCGTCCATTACTCCTATAAAAGAAAATCGACAAAAATTCGCAACTCTTAAGAGTTCTGCTATATGATTTAAAAGGAGAAAAGCTCCATTAATGAATCAAGAAATTATAAATGATATCTTTCAGAGAGCAGAGCTCTATTGATGGAATCCTAACAGGGTTTTCTCTAGTCCTCTCTAGATCCTTTTAGAGCAAAGCTCTGCTAAATGAAACCTAAAATGGGTCTTCTTTAGATCAGGGATCTATTGAGAGCAAGGCTTTTAAGATTCTATTAATTTAATCCAAATTAATTTTTACCTAAAATTCTCTAGAGTTTGAACTTTTAAAAGTGCCTAAACAAAAGAGCAGGGCTCTGAACAAAATTCTTATGAAGAGATGAAAATCCATCTAAGGGACCAAAGGTCATATTTATAGGCATTGAAGAGCCGTTTCAACTTCCAAAGTATGGCGCGACGGTTGGAATTCTACCACCGCTGCGCTCACGTTTGGAGGCCACGTAAGCGCAATGGTGGGGGGGCATTTGTTTACCCCAATCAGAGCAACGCTCTGTTCAAATTCCAAGGCGGGAAACGAATCAACGCTTCTGTTTCCCCCAATCAGAGCAAAGCTCTGTTTTGAAATTAAAGTGAAAATTAAAGTCAAAATTAAATGAAGAAACGCTTCAGATGATCTGCGCTCTGCGCCGCGCGACGCGTGGCAGCGCAATTGCGCAGTTGCAGTGGCGCAAGCGCTGCGCGACACGCGTCAGCGCAGTTGCGCTGCGCTGTGCGCTGCGCGACACGTGCCAGTGCAGTTGCGCTGTGCTGTGCGCTGTGCTGTGCGCTGCGTGACACGTGTCAAGCGCTGGGGCGTTTGCGTCAAACAGAATTAAAATTCTAATAAGATCTTTCTGTTCTTGTTAAAACAAGAAGATTGTCTTCTGTAAAACAGAAGCCCTTGGATCAAAGATCCAACGGTGGGGAAAATTTCCCAAATCACTCAGAGAAAGATCTCTTTAACAAACTTAACAAATCTATGGGCACTATATAAAGACCCCTAGACCCCAACTCAAAGGGGAAAGATCATCAACATTGTGAGAGATTAAGAAACTCAAAACAGAGAGAACTCTGAAGAAAGTTCAAGAAAAAGGTAAAAACCTTCACAAAATTGAAGAATCTCTTCTAATAGATCATTGATCTAAGAACAAGATCAATGATCTTTAAATAATAATAAGTGCGTTGCACTTTTTTATGAACCATTGGTTCTCTGAGAAGAAGAAAACGAAGAAAAAACTTGTTTTCTTTGATCTAAATTGGATCAAGAAATCAAATAGTGCCTTGCACTTACAAAAACTGCACTGTTGCGCTCCTGGGTTGGCGCAAGCCACCAGAGAGCGCCACGTGTCAGCATCTGAATCACCTGCGCTATGCGCTTTTAAGAAAGAGCCTTGCTCTCTGAAATTAGCGCAACTCACCAGAGCGCGCCATGTGTCAGCAGCACAAGCGCAGCGCACAGGCACAGCGCACTGGCGCAACGCACTGCGCTTGCGTGACACGTGTCATCACCTCAGGCACTTGCGCTCAGTAATTGGCGCAAAGTATCTGACAAATGCAATGCATTGTGTACTAAAGGGCCAGGCCCAAATCAAAAAGGCCTAGTAGGCCAAAATAAATTGCAATGCAATAAAAGGGCAGAGCCCAAGTAAAATTGATGCTCTGCATCTTTTATAAAAGGGCAGAACCCAAACAAAATTTATGCTCTGCATCATTTATAAATGGGCAGAGCCCAAACAAAATAAAAAAAATGCAATACATTACTTAAACATGGGCAAAGCCCTAGCACAGGCCTAATAGGCCAAAAACAAATAAAAGCGTTGAATATTTTTCAACTGGACTTAGCCCAATCATGGCCGTAAGTCCTCAAATTAAATTGACTGAGCACAGCTGCTCTCTTAAATCAATTTACATCCGGTTCGAGGGTACATCTCCGAACTCCTTTGACTCCTATCGTTGTAATCCTTCAACGACGTCAGAGAGGTGACAGGTCCCGACAACCACACATCAACACGGACTGTGGGGTCCTTAAACTCATGAACTTATGCGTCCTTAAACCAAGATACGGACTGTGGGGTCCTTAAACTCATGGACTTATGCGTCCTTAAACCAAGATACGGACTATGGGGCCCTTAAACCCGCGGACTTATGCGTCTTTAAACTAACGGATTAATGTGTCCTTAAACACACCCATATGGACTGTGGGGTCCTTAAACCCATGGACTTATGCGTCCTTAAACTACCAATGGACCGCAATGTCCTTAAACTACCAATGGACCATTACGTCCCTAAACTGGAACAATAGAGCTCCCAAATGCTCTTTTGTCGGATCTAAACGGCCCCGATTAAGTTGATCTTAGCCTCAAATATGGCTAACGTATTTTTAAACCTTCAAACAGACTTTAGTCCCAAATTGGACTATAAGACCCCCAATCGCCTTTGGTTCTAGGATACATCTCCGAACTCCTCTGACACCTGTCGTTGTAATCCTTCAACGTCGTCAGAGAGGTGACGGGTCCCGACGGCCATATATTAAATGGACCACTACGTCCCTAAACTGGAACAATAGAGCCCCTAAATGTTCTTTCCGTTAAGTTGATCTTAGTCTTAAATCAGACTAACGTATCCTTAACGAACGTTTAAGTTGATCTTAGCCTCAATATGGCTAACGTATCCTTAAACTAAAACACCAAACCCCAAATCTAAGTAAATACGGATTTGGACTAATCCACGTCCTACGAGCGACGGCATAACTTAGTCTCCGTATACAATCCACGGGCAACCACAAACAAAACAAACACCCACGACACGAAGTGAAATTTTGGAGAAGGAGAAAGTGGCTACCGCGATGCGGTAGCGTAATTAACTGCAGGGGCTTGCGCCTGCAGGGAAGAGCGTCCCCACAATCAAACACCCCTCAAACGAGGGGGAATCTGACGAAGTCTGCTACATCGGCCGCATCCGTCTAAACCTCCGATACACGGTGTCATAAATCAACTTGGCATCTTCGGAGAGGTAGACGGATAAAACTAAATAGCATCTGCCCCGAATCTCAGACAAGACGAACCTACGCGGTCGCGTCTCTGTCTTTCGGAGGGAACAGCGTCTTGATTTTGATGAGAATTGCATGGAGAGTATTGAGGAAATTATTGAGGATGAAGCAGTTTTACTTGAGGAGTCGGATTTTCCAATTCATTCTATCCCTTTCATCGATTGCGCACACCCTCCTGAGTCTTTACCCGATACCCTTCCTCAATCACTTCTCTCCATCCTCGTTCCGACCTTGTTAGAAACCGTTACACTTTCATTTTCAATGTCTGGTTTACCAAGTTCGACGTATCCATGTTTTCTCACAAATCTTGAGGGATTTAACCTCATTTCTCGACGGGTTGATAGATTAGCACAATCGCTTTTTACACATCGGTTATCACAATTTGAGCTAATTTATTCACTCAATTTACACCCTCAAGTTCGTACTACACTTCTTTCTCTCTTCCGCCATTCTTCTCCTAATATACCGAGACCGTATTTCACCTTTCTTCCAACACGGTCTCGCGAATTTTCCATTTCTTTCCTCTCCGCATTCTTTCATCAACCAACACACTACAGAGATAGAATATTTGAATGGTTGGTGCTCACTTTTGGCCTATGTAAGGCCTTGTATAGATTGATACTGTTCTCTTTACCCCATAACTCTGAACTTTAACGCTTAAACAGTGGAAACACTGTTTCACTTAAGTTTGGGGGGATCTTTTTGTGTATATTTATTTTGTTTTCTTTTTCTGTTAATAATAATAAAAATAAATAATAATAAAAATAAAAATAAAAAAAACATATAAAAAAACAGGGGAGTGCCGACAATTTTTGACCCTCTTGGTGTAGCCTGACAGTGAGGGCACTATCAAGTTTACGTTTGGGGGTGTGCTCGGTAAGCTTTCTTCCTTCGCATTCATAAGTATATTTTTGCATTTGCATATTTATTTTAAAACC
Organism: Agapanthus africanus; assembly: GCA_030015575.1. Taxonomy (NCBI): domain Eukaryota; kingdom Viridiplantae; phylum Streptophyta; class Magnoliopsida; order Asparagales; family Amaryllidaceae; genus Agapanthus; species Agapanthus africanus. The sequence goes on from CM057339.1 coordinate 866,269,344, forward strand.
CATAAAAATTAAAATAAAAATTAAATTATAAAAATTGAAAAGTTCAATTTTGGTCATATTTGACTTAAGTTCAACAAGACGGTTGACTAGCTAGAAAAAACTAGATCCTAAACTTAGTAAATAAAAAACCCTAAAAATAACCTTTCTTAAAGTTTAACTGTAGAAATTATATGCCCTTGTAGATTATTTAGAAATAGGGAAATTTTGAGTTCAGTTCTTAGGCTAAGTTAAAATAAAGGAAGAGTATTGAAATTTTTATTGAAGTGTAAGTCTGAAAAATAATTCCGAACCTTTAGTCTAAATTCTGAAAATATATACCCTACAACTCGCACATACACGCACCTTTGAAACTTGGGATAGTAGAGAATACCTTGAAATGCTCTTGTCTAAAATCTTTAGTGTGAGAAAAAAATTAAAAGTATAAGTGTGAAGTAAGAGATATAAAAAAAATGTACACCGGTTTTTTAATTACTTAAGGCTGCGTAAAATAAAAATAAAAAATAAATATATAGCGAGGGTACTTTTTCACCTAATGCCTTAGACCAACTGGTTTGGGAGTCACTGCTAGAGCCTTAGGTATTACAAGATGAGGAATTACGCCTAAATGCACAAACACATTTTGTAATCAGTCGTTAGTACCTCAAGAAGTATTAACGGTCGCATGAAGGATGTGTGAGCAATTTCATCTAAAATTCACCAACTAACAGTACTTTAGACGATGGACAAGAGTATGATAGCTTGAATTGAATTTCCAAGTGTAGGGATGATACATACACACACGTAGGGGTATATGATTGGGGGTTTTGATGAGAGATAGGAATGAAAAATAGAACTTATATCTTCAGTAGAGATGATAAAAATTCCTAAGTTGAGATGGAAGCTTAGAAGGAAAATTCAAAAGATACTGAAAACTAAATAAATTTACAGAACATATACTATCTTAAGTTAAATGATAAGTGAGTGTGAAAAATACGGGTTGATGATTTCTAAGTTGAAGATAATACAATTTCTTGCTAGAATACCAAATTGAAGAATGAAAGTCAACAGGCCAAATTGATCGGATTTTGTGGGTAGTGTCCGCTGAAAACCCTTAGGAGACAACACTCCTCCTACTAGGGACACCTAGAGATTTAACGGCTTGTTGCACGAGTTCAGTGCAATCGCGATTCCCTGCGAAAGTGAGGTTAGGATTTTTCGAGAATAAAAATAGTTTTGCTCGGGATGAGCAAAAGATAAGTTTGGGGGTATTTGTTTATATCAGAATTTTGCATTATTATATTCCCCATTCTTAATCATATTACAAATAAATATGTGCTTTAGATCCATGTCTGCTAAATAGATGCAGGTTACAGGTTCTCAGAACAATACAGTGAAATTCATGAAAAGACGCTACAAATGTGAGACTACGACCGACAAATAGATGAATCTGTATGATGCTACCTACCGGTTTAAGGAACAAACAAAGATCAATGAACAGTTCAATTGCACAAAGTACAAGGGCAGCACAAGATTCAAGACTTCAACGCGAAGCTAACGGTAAAAGTCCACAAATTCTGCACTGTTGGAAATCTGGAAGAAAGTAGAAAAAATTCTGAGAAACCAAGTGAAGAAAACAGAAGGAAAAGTCAACTTGAAGCATCACTGAAGAATTGAGCCCAAGAGCCCACCAAACGGCCGCGGAACCGCGGCTAAATAGGGCATTATGCCGCAGATCCGCGGCCGTGCAGTGCACGTGTCGGTGGGTGTCGATGCATTCACCCGGCTTTCTTAGGGTAGTCTTGTAATTTCAAGTATGGATCAGATGTAAAACGTAGGGTTTCTCCTGTCTATAAATAGGAAAGCCTATAGCCTCTTTTGGGGCATGCCTCTTTTTATTTTTCGAGTCTAAAATTTCTAATTCCTTTGTAATCGTCAAGAGTGCATCAATAAAGTAAGACTTTTTATCTAAATTTAATTCTTGCATTTTTATCTGTTCTTTTAATATCTGCTATTTTATTTTGTCTTTTATTATTTGCAACTTAGATAGCTTTTAGAATAAACCATAAAAATGAATTCCATTGTTAATACCCTAATGACTGAGTAATTCCTCACTTGTTAGGGTTAGGATTGGGTAGGTTTGAGAGATGAACATCTCTCACTCTTTTCTTGCCCGTATAATATTTTAAATTAGGACTCTATGTGAATCAAACATACACATAGCATCCTATCCTACGAGATAGCGGTAATTCCCTAGTTAGACCGGATGTGGTTGATTTACATAGAGATTAGGGTTAAGAGTTAAGAAAGGAAGGACAAGGACCAAAGGGAAGAAACTACGTTTCCTCCTAGTCGTGCTAATCCCCTTTGTTGACTATTACCCTAACACCTATGTTCTTAATTAGGGCAAAGGAAGCAGTGAGAAGAATTCTCTTTCCAAACTAACCTAATCCTAACCCTAGCAAGGTTTTAAATCGAATTAAATTCAATCTTAGTTTATATTAAAATCAAAACCTACCAAAAATAGGACTTAACTCGTAAGAACATAAAGAAAAGAACACGTTTTCCCTGTGGACCGACCCGTACTCAACCGGCTAGCTACCAAGCGACACCGTTATTGATTGCGGTGTTCTTAACTTTGATTTTAAAACGCTCGCACGCAAAATCCAGATCAATCAGATTCCATCTCAGATCGCATTGCATCCAGCCATTTCACAGAGTCCCCACTGGTGATGGCCTGCTCGAAATTAGTTGGGTCATCATCTTCCATGATGCAATCCTCGCTTCCACCATCAATGAGAAAACCGTAGTATCTCTTAGGTGGATAAGGAACCCTACTAGATCGACGGAGAGGCTGGGGTTCGTTGGGAACTACTGAATCCTCTGGTTCTACCAAATCTTCTGTCGCAGTTTGTATAGCTGGAACTTCTTCCAGTTCTACCTCCTTGCCACTAATTTCTTTTTTAAGAAATTCCTTTTCTAAAAAGGTGGCATGTCAAGAAACAAACACATTTTATTCCTTAGGCCGGTAGAAGATATTTCCTCACGAATGCTTGGGATATCCTATAAACTTGCACAGAAAAGACCTTGCCTCGAGCTTGTCCGGATTTTGCTTTTTAACATAGGCCGGGCAACTCCATATCTTAACAAAATTAAGACACGGTCTCTTTCCCTCCTATATCTCATATGGAAAGGTAGGCACTGATTTGGTTGGAACTCTATTCAATAGGTATGCTGCTGTCTCAAGCGCATAACCCCAAAAGAAAATAGGTAACTCAACGGTGCTCATCATAGAGCGCACCATATCCAATATGGTGCGATTCCTCCATTCTGATACACCGTTGTGCTGTGGTGTATACGGAGGAGTAAGCTGAGAGAGAATCCCATTCTCTTTTAAATAGTTCAGGAACTCATTGCTCAAGTATTCTCCTCCCCGATCTGATCGAAAGATTTTAATACTTTTACCCGTTTGGTTCTCTACTTCGTGCTTATATTCTTTGAATTTCTCAAAAGCTTCAGACTTGTGTTTCAACAGGAACACATGTCCGTATCTTAAGAGATCGTTAGTGAATGTAATGAAGTATGAGGAACCATCCATGGCATGTGTAGACATAGGACCGCATATATCACTATGTATCAGTCCCAAGAGTTCTGTAACTCTTTCTCCGTGTCCAGTAAACGGAGTTTTGGTCATCTTGCCTTTGAGACATAACTGGCAAGTGTCATAAGATGAAAATTTGAACGGATTCAAATATCCATCCTTATGTAACTTAGCGAGTCGTGTCGCATTGATATGACCTAGTCTACAATGCCACAAGAAGGATTCGTTCATTTCTGAACTCTTCCTCTTGTGTGTGTTTTGTATGTTAAGAATTGTGGTTTGATTTAGAATGTATATGCCATTATTTAACGAGCCTGATCCAATCAACTTTTGATTCAGGAAGATATTCATAACATCATCATGTATTACAAAATTATATCTTTCTTTACTTAATAAAGAAACTGATATAAGATTGCATATCAGGTTCGGTATGTAATAGCATTCATTCAGAATCAATGTATTACCACTTGGTAATACAAGATGATATTCGCCAACTGCTTTGGCTGCAACATTTGCACCATTCTATACTCTTACGGAATGTTCACCCATTCCCAGTTCTCTACCTTTCCTTAAGCCATGCAACATATTACATATGTGGGATCCTGATCCGGTATCTAATGCCCAGGACGTAGAGTGAACTGAGAAACAGTTCTCGATAACTAACACACCTGAAGAAGATGCATCAGCATGCTTATTCTTTGTTTGGTCGGCGTGGAAATCCGGATATTCCCCTATTTCCTGTTCAGTCTTATAACAATTATAAGAAAGAACGGAACCAACGTTCCCCTGCTCAGTATAACAAGCGGGTTCAGTCAATACATCCATATTATTATCTTGATTAAGGCCTGATATGGTCGTTACCTGGAGAGAGAGAGAAGAAAACACTTAGCGTATGCTCTTTCAAGATTAGATTGGATATTATCTTATCTAATCAGGATGGCTCCCACTGTTTTTATTAAATCTTCCTTCAAACCCTAAAAGGTAAGACTAGCCAGGATTTAATTACACCTTACAAGTTCTCCAATCTTTCAGCCAGGCCAATGTCGGTACTTTGAGGGAGGTTCCCCGTGCTTCTGCACGGACCTAATTAAAATAAACCTGGTTTTTCCAGGAGCGTAATCCCGTTAACACCTTTCTAGACACCTACTTGATAGGCTAATTGTCATGTGTAAAACTCTCTCAGGAGTAACTCTTACTCGCAGTGGGTATCAGGATCCAACTATCTCATAGAAGATATGCAATTTTATTGCAAATTTCAACACTTGAAATTCCCGATAGTATTTTACCCCTAGCGTCATATGATCTTGACGGAGGCCAACAAACCATAGGCTGCTAGTCAAGTTCAACCCGTGCATTTCATGATTGAATTAAACCCACCCGCTCGACTCTTGACGGAGGCCAACAAAGTCGATCCAATCTCATCTCATGTTGCAGATAAGCACTAGTTAGCTACCGCACACTACGCCTTGACGAAGGCCAACAAACGTAGCACGAATACTAAGTAGTATTTATTTAAAATGACGGAGGGCTACGACAGGTTTTTAAGAAAACCTTTTTTGTAATGAACTTGATATCGTTGTAGAAACAAGTGATTTTGAAAAGGAGTGTTTTTTAAGCTCTTTCTAGTTTCGCTAAAGAGGTCACTCTCGGTGAAGAGATCTCGGCTCTTTCCTTATCGAATAAGGTGCAGGATATTTCATAAATATTACGATGCAAAACAAGAACTATAGAAGCTATCAAAAAATAAACCGAGTGAGTTGTAGAATCTGCTAGTTTCGCTAAAGAGGCCACTCCCGGTGAAGAGATCTCGGCTCTTTCCTTATCGAATAAGGTGTTGGATATTTTTCAAGGAATACCGCTATGCAAAGCAAAAACTAGAGCTACCCTTTTTGAAAATTTGATTCTACAACATGTTTTAGATTTCTTTTCTTTCATTAATCTCATTAATGATGTCTCATCATTTATGCTTCCTAAGTATCACAGAAGAAACGAAAATACAATGTACGCTTATGCCATCCGCATTCGCTACAGTATCCCGTTATGCACCGTTAGGTTACTTAACTAACGGCATAGCAGGGCGGGACTAGCGCGGGTGCAATACATAAGCAACATTTATTATATATCATATATATAATAGCATTCATCTCAGCATATAAAGTGATCACATCACAGAATATCAACAGCAGAAGCACATATAAAATTATAGGATTTTCTAAGAGGTCCGTATTTTGTATTTAGCCAACAATAGAAAATACGGATTTCACGGTCGCGATGAATAACCAAGCCCACACCCCTAGACCCCTACGAAAGCGGCAAGTGACCTTACTAATTCTAGAGTTTAGGAGTTCCGGTCTCATCTCCTCGAGATGGCCTCCCACTGAACCCTAGAACCCGGTCACTTTTGCTCCCCTCCTTGGGTCTATCCTAATGCGGAAAAGTAAATAATATACAACAATGGTGATATCATTCTCAACCCGGAAGTGCCCCAAATAAAAGAATATTACATATAATGAATTTTACATGAATGAAAATAAAAACTCTCATCTCACATAAAACCCTCGGCCATTCATTCACGACAATCCTGTACATCATATCTCAGCAACACATAACATCACATGTCATCAACGTAAGTAAGTATGCGTACCCCAATTATCGTTGATGTATAGCAACGAAACCGGCGAGACACCACATACTACACTTACGGTCGCAAAAAAGAAAATGTCAAACTACAACATTTGGAATCCACAATTATCTTAGACATCATAAACCCGAAATATCACATACTTCGGATTTCATGCCTAACTATATGAATTCCACATATTGTATCTCATTCCACATATATCTAGACGATGTTAAACGTTTTGATCGAATCAAAAAACACCCACAAATTACGTCGAGAGCTCAACACTTGAGCAAAGTTAAGATACCCAAAAACGTGCCACAATGTCTATGGACCAGCCGTAGAAGGGTCAACCCTTGCCTCACCTATGGCGCCACAGGACTACGGAAAAACCTAAGGTTTAGCCGCGGTTCCATGGTCATTGGATCGAGTTAAGGTTACGTTCTTCTAGAGGGTCCTTAGGGATACTTACACGATCTTCCGAATATGTTCAACTTGGGAAATTCCAACACTTGAAAATTTCGAGCGAGAGTAATGAGGTGGTGTGTGCTATTCATTCGAACTGTTAAACGTCGTCCAAGTTACTAAAACAATGTTTAAAAATACGACTACGAAATACTTCGAATTAGCCCTTAACCAAAATTAACATCACATGAAATTTTGGGCTAAACAAACAATACCTGAAACCCCAAAACCTAATCACCAGAGCACAGAAGAAAATCGAGGCAAAAAGGAGTTCTTTTGGCCGGTCTCACCGGTTTTCTAGGCTTGGTGCTCGGGTCAAATCCGAGGGAATGGCCTCAAATTTCTTCTGTGTTCTAGTTGTATCACATACAAACTTCTGCAGTTGTTTAAATAATTTTTACAGACCATTTAAAAATCGACAGAGAGCAATTTTCAGGGTTCCAGAAAACCGTATTTTTCGGAGTTGTTTCGGTTTCGTATTATTTTTAACATCGTCTAAGTTTCTACCCTGTCTCTGATACCACTCTAGGGATTCCTTAGCACCTTGACTAAGGTTAAGGTTGCATCACACATGCTATAACAAAAATTTAGGGGGTGCTAAACAATTCCAACCATGAATCAAACTAGAAAGTTAGGGTAACAACTTGTAATATCACATATTAATTAGTGTCTAACACTAAGTGGGGAGAAATACAACCTTTGTAGAGCTCCTCTTGTGACTCCTTGGATCTCCTAGAGTTTGAACCGGCTTACTTGAATCCTTCCAAGTCCACGACGATCCACTCGGAGTCCCTTTGCTCAAGCTCCTTGCTCCACTTGATCAAGATGAAGGTGAGGCAAACAATCTAAACTAATGGGCTAGACAAGTGTAGAATGGTGATGTGGTTTGTGTTCTCACTTAAAAACCCTTTCTTTTTCTTTTCTTTGCTCAATGGAAAACTCAAGAGAGCATGAGAGAGGAAGAAGATGAAGATGGCTAGCTTGAGCTCATTTGTGATAATGATAATCTCTCCAAAATAAAATGAGAAAAGAAAATATATATGAGGGACACTCTCACTAGTAACCATGGTCAATAAATATCTAGATATTTTCATTATTGAGTTAAAGGAACAAAGGAAATTAAACTATTGTCATACTTTGGTCAAGTAAAGAATAGTGTAGTAGAAAATTCAACCATGATTTAATTCCTTTTCTTTTTCTCAATAATAAATATATATGTATATTTATTCCATGTGAGTCTTGTATTGCCATCTTCTATGTATCAACAACCATGACACACGTGTGTGCATTCACATCAACATGTGTATATGCATACATTCATGCATACATCTAAATAGAAAAGGATTTGAATAAGTGAGCTAAAAGTCAATATTAAATCAATACTTGATTTAATAAACCGGTCATATCTCATACGACCCGACCAATAAAAAACGCCCAATTAAAACACGGTATCATATACACGCATTTAATTGAGCCCCCGCGCATATCTCATTTGCACACCACATCTTTTCGCCTGAGCTAGGAAACTCCTATGGGGGACTCGAAGACTCGTCAATACGCCGGCAGTAGGTGATGATCATATCAAACACCCATAAGCTTCAAATGGTCAGCTAAACATAACGGCCACCCGGGTATTGAGCGATCATAAGATCAACAAGCAAGCCTCCTCATAATCCTGTAAATCCTGTCAGTAACACTACCGTACAGTCCGGTCTCATCGTCTGATATGTCGCATATCTAGTCTAGAGGTGGTGAATGTCAGACCCCAGTAACCGATAAGTCGTGTCGATGTGAGGCTCATAACGGGTCGAGAAACTACTGATAACACTTACCAGTAGATCTCCATATCAGCCCTGGATAGGGACTTCCAGTTATAGCCAATCGAGCACAACGCAACATCAACCCCCAATACCGGGAGAGACGAAACCCCTCCTATCGCTCATTGCCTCCATGTGATTCAGGACTATACCCAAAAGCCACCGTTTTGCACGTTCTCTTGAACGTGGTAAAGTAGAAATCAAAGCACAGTGGGAATCACACAAGACTCTATGACGATCTCGGGTATACAGACTAACCTGTACCAGTATCACCAAAGAACTGCTATCTGACGATAGGTATAATACCAACTAGGAGTTCTCGGCAAGCCCGTTCAGTGTACCCAGTCTCCACTGAGCACCCGTATACCATCTTTGATGTCAAACACCAATGGATGTGGGATCATCCATCGCCCATTATATGGGTCAAGAAGCGTATACGCTAGTCTATTCTGGAGTATCGATGCCCTATCTCGATACACCCTCGACAAGGAACAATTATAGGATGTACTTGTGGACTACTTCGGCCCTACTAGTATGATCTCCATCATAGTCTTAGTAGTCAAGTACACATTCTAAGGGCTTTATCAACATCTGAGAGCAAGACAGTTTCACAATACAAGTCAACATGTTAAAGACAAAGAGCAACCAGATAGCATACTATCATGTCGAGCAAGAAAGTCCTCTATATATATATCCAAGCATCCACTATAATATACATCACATGTACAATAATGGCCTCTAGGGCATATACATAACTAACAGGGTTAATTTCGGGGAGAAGGCCCGGGGGATGCCTTCAATGTATCGTGTTTGCTCATGTCCCGTGAACCCCGGGACACGTCATCTACCACGTGTCATGATCTGGGGAATTCCCACTTATGAGTATCATCATTATCCCCCCACTCTCGTCCCGACCTATTTATGGGATGAATCGAGAGTGGTCTGATCGGTTTTCTGGGCGCCGACTGTTGCCAAAATTCTATCGGCGCGGATTTCCGGGGTGACTCGGTGAAATGCAGTTGCGTCTTTCGGATTTACGAGCCCGCGTGGCGTATCCCGGACGCTTGGATCTTCATGCGCATCTTTGATGACATCAGCGGATCAGGGAAAGGATTGTGCTTTAAAGAGGGGGCGCCGATTCGCTCGCACGTCTGTTGAGGTGCAGGCCATGTGTCCGACGCGGATTGGGGGATGCGACAGGCTGTCACTGTCGCCTGCGGCCGAAGGGACGTCTCCAATGGTCGTTCGACACGTGGGGCTTCGACGGCTGGCAGACGCGATGCTTCATTTTGGCGGGAAATGATCGAGGTCGTTAGATGCTTCCCCTCAAGTGTATAAATAGGAGGGGAACCCCCTAGGGTTTACACTTCCGCCACTATTTTCCTTCGTTGTGAGAAATCGCTCGGCCCCTTTCCTCGACGAAACCTTCCCTTCAGATCAGATCTTCAATGCCTTTCCTCGACGAAACCTTACCCTTGAACAAGGTTAGATGTCTTCCTCTGGGGAGTCGGTAGAAGTTGTTAGGGTCGAGTCCAGGGTGTCTTCTCTCGCCTCTTCGGTTGTCCCATCTGCGTCGAGTTCCCCTTAAAGTTAGGGCTACCCGCGCCGCTCGTCGCCAGGCGACGGCAAGGGCCCCTAAGGTGCGCATCGGGAACTCTCTCGATGCACCCTCCATCTTGAGAAACATGGACGAACTTACCGAGATTCGGGATCGCTTCCATATTCCCCCTAGCTATTCGTTTTGTTTAGCCACGGTGGATGAAAGGGCGGATCATGTGCAGGATAAAGAGATTGCCATGTACTTGGATGCATTCTGGCCTGGAATGCGTCTGCCATTTCCATCCGAAGTATATAGGCTACTTCGCTGCTTCGAACTCGCCCCGGGCCAGCTAATGTAGAACTCGTGGAGAATTGTCCTTGGGTTCCTGGCCTGGTTGAAACTTGACGACATCCCTTACAGCCTGACCCTTCTTACTTTCTTCCTCTGTTACAAAAATCACCCTGGCACCCGTAAGGATGAGCCGAGCTGGGTGCATATTTCTTTCAAAAAACGTAAGGGAGGGGCGGCCGGGTCGGGAGTATTAGTCGTTCCTTCTTCCATTCACGAGTGGAAGGAGAAATTTGTGTTCGTCCAGCGACCCGATGGCGAGGATTGGCCTGTCCATGTGGGACAGAGCCGACTACCCACGGGCGAAGCAGTCATCATCTCCCGAGGTGAGGGCGGTGTCCATGTGGGAGCCGATCCAGCAGGCCAACGTCTTGCTTTCCGAGCAGGTCCTTAGCTGGGCCGGGATCAGCCCCGCACGCTTCGTGGGTAAGTTAGGAGCTTGGACGATCTGTTTAGACTTGGATAATTTCCTTTTGCCTTTCTTGCATTACTAACTTTTCTGTGTATTCTCCTTTGCAGGACAAATGGACTGATCCAGGATTCTAGCTGCCATAGCTGCTTCGTCCCAGAAGAAGGCCGGGGGCGTGACCTTGTCCCGAGCTGGACCGAGCTTGGCCCTGAGGCCAGAGCCATCGGTGAGGCCCTCCAAATCAATCTGAGCCCCCGATGACTGCCGCGAGGGTATCCAGAAGCACGCGCGAGACCGGAACTCTGGGCGATGGAGGAGGAGGAAGGAACCGAGGTCCCCCTCAAAAGGAAAAAGACGGTCTCTCACACACCGTCGACTGAGATCCCTGAGGGATCCCGGTGCAGGAAGAGGATGTTTGCTTCGTGGTCCCCTCGGGGCTTTCCGCCGCCGACAGCTTGCTCGCGGACATGGAGCAGTCGGCCAGGGGCAAGATTCCTCGGGGGAACCTAAAGGCCTAAGTGGCTGCCATTGCCCAGGAGACAGTTCAGATCGGTATCCGTTTAGTTATTATCTTAAGTGCCATTTCCTGGTCGTAACACCTCTAAATCCATCTGCTGCTTTCCTTAGGTCCTCCAACATTGCGTCCTGATCGTCAACATGGAATCCGAGGAGATTGCCCTGTCCATGAGGAAGGCTGGGGAATCGTCTTCGGAGGTGGAGGATCTGCGCCTTCAGCTGCGGCAGGAAAAGAAGAAGACAATCGCTCTCGAAACCCGGTTGGCCGCCGGGGAGCTCATGGTCTCCAAGAGCAAGGAGTCCCACTGACTTCTAAGTGAGTCCTACCGAGCCGTCGAGGCCAAGTTGGAGGAGTTGGCCAAGCACTACGACGTAATGAGGAAGGCGAGGGATGCCAACAAGAGGGAGACCGAGGCTGCGCTTGAGGCGGTGAAGATCACTGAGCTCCAAGCTCGCAAGTCGGCGGACTCATACAAGGCGTTGGACCATTTCTACGTCGACATCGGCGAACCCTGTGCCATCATTTGGCATGAAGCTCTTGATTCCGTCAAGGCGTTAATGCCGGAGTTGCCGACAGCGAGCTCCGCGCTCGGGTCCCTCTTTCGGTGGACGCGCTATTAGCGACTGGCGTCGGGGAGGGGCGGTCATGGAAGTAGAAGCTCCGGCCCTTGAGGGAGGTGCCGAGCAAGGAGAGATCCGGGCCGAGCCTGCAGCCTAAGCTTTTGTTTTTCCCTTTATTTTCATCAAATTTTGTAAGGCTGAGGAGTCTAGAATACCTTGTAAAGATTTTCTGAACATGAATAAAACTGGGTTTTTTTTCCTGCATGACAATGTGTTTCTTGCATGAGTACTTGAGCTTGTCGGTCTTTTCCTCGATTCAAGTGTTAGGCCTTAAGTCGATGATCGGCCTTTTAGACGACGATCGCGCGTCGAGTGTAAGTCAATAAATTTCCAAGTGCAAGAAGGTCGGTGCCCTCCCTCCCCCGGAGTCGAGGTGGCGATCGTTTACTTAGAATACGTCGGGAGGTCCCTTAGTGTAGGAAGGTTGGTATCTGCCAATTCCTTAGCGTCGGACTGACGACCGCGTCTCTTAGCGCGAGTTGAACAAAGGTCAAGTTAGAATTGGTCGGCGTTGACAGCTTCCCTCTTGACGTAGTTCCTTGACCCTCATCTTCGATCCTAAGCGTCAGTGGGTAGGGAGTTACCCGCTTAGGAATGACCGAGCAGGGAAGCTGCTCGGTGGCCTCTTGGTGAAGGCTTCGATCCTTAGCGTAGGTGGGTAAGAAGTTACCCGCTAAGGATTGACCGAGCAGTGAAGCTGCTCGGTGGCCTCTTGGTGAAGGCTTTGATCCTTAGCGTAGGTGGGTAAGAAGTTACCCGCTAAGGATTGACCGAGCAGTGAAGCTGCTCGGTGGCCTCTTAGTGGGGGCTCCGATCCTTAGCGTAGGTGGCTAAGAAGTTACCTGCTAAGGAATGACCGGGCAGGAAAGCTGCTCGGTGGCCTCTTGGTGAGGGCTTCGATCCTTAGTGTAGGTGGGTAAGAAGTTACTCGCAAAGGATTGACCGAGCAGGGAAGCTGCTCGGTGGCCTCTTGGTTAGGGCTTCGATCCTTAGCGTAGGTGGGTAAGAAGTTACCCGCAAAGGGTTGACCGGGCAGGGAAGCTGCTCGGTGGCATCTTGGTGAGGGCTTCGATTCTTAGCGTAGGTGGGTAAGAAGCTATCCGCAAAGGATTGACCGGGCAGGGAAGCTGCTCGGTGGCGTCTTGGTGAGGGCTTCGATCCTTAGCGTAGGTGGGCAAGAAGTTATGCAGCTTCCTTATTTCCAAATAGCATTTTGTTTCATTTTCAATGATAACGGTATAGCTCATAGCTAGTTACGTTTAATAATTACGCGATACGCTTATATTACCTTTATATGCTCGCGATACCCTTACCGATTATATACGTTTACATTATTCTTTTATATGATGTCACGCCCCGCTTCCCAGTAGACGGAAACGGTGACGTGGCAAGCCCGCGGCATATTTATCCAGAGAACGTCATTCCCTAAATAAATATACTAAGCGTATTGAAACAATAATACACAATACAAGAATAAATGGAGACTGTAAAAATTTTCAACAAACATCTTTATTTACATTCAGTTTCCAATATTTACAAATACATGAGTTTATGCTGGAAAGTAAATACAATAAGGAAAATGCCTAAACAAGTGGCATGCATAAACTGAAGAAAAAGTGAAGCGGAGCTACCCCTGAGTAGCGATCTGGTTGTAGTCCTCCTCTGCAGCTTTAACTTCCTCCGTCCCGACCGTATCTGACGAACATTCCAAGACAAGAAAAATGGGTGGAATGCCCATCAGCGAACCGTGCTCGGTAAGTCCCAAAGATAGGTAAGAGTAAAGAAAATGACAAGTGTAGAATATATATGACGAGTAAGAGTATATGATCAGGACTAAATATATTATATAGGTCTCTATATGGTCACTATGTTAACGTTAAGTTCCAAGTGTGAAAATCAACGCAGCCTTAGAAGTATCCACGAGCTCAAGAGTGGGGCCCCAGGAGCAAGAAAACACGGGTCCATTTCATGCGTTAGCATCGGGGCTCTAGGCTGTGAATGAGTCAACCCGACTGATATTCGAGTAAAATAAAAAGAGGTTAATACGGGACTCCTGAAGCTTCGTTGGATTTATACAAGAAACTATCCCAAACACCCCGAGTATAATATATTATAACTAGTTAATATACTTAATTGATTTGATTGATTGATTAACATGTCTTGATCGAAACTATAGATTGCAAAAAGTGTAGAATGTATTCGAGTGAGTCGAGTAAAATGCGAGTCATGACAATTGCAATCTTGGTTCGAGTCAAGTTCGTTCGAATAGTTTAGGTTCGAGTACATATTCGAGTTTAGATTCGAGTTAGGTTAGAGTTCGAGTTCATGTTTTTTCATAGGAATTGATTTTAACCGTTAAAAATCTTATGTTCGGGAGAAATCGGCAACTGCTGCACATGGACGGCAGGATTTGTGTTTTTTCCCAAGACAACTGCCATTGATAACTCTGTTAAATTGTCTAACCTGAATAGACAAGCACTCACTTTCTCCGGCTTCCTGGGGCTTAAGAGAAATGATACTGCTTAAACCTATATTAATTCTAGAGTCCATAAAATATTGTTTGCATATCTCGAAGGGGTTTTATGAAAAATATTTTAATATAGTTTAAAAATAAACCTCGAGGGTGATTTACAATATTTAGGGTTTTCATGAACATGTATTTTAATTGTTGTGTTGTTTTGGTGATAAAACCTAGCTTTTTGAAAGTTTATGGTACTTTTATGAAAACTACTAATTTTGGAAACTTGGTGGTAATTTATTAAAAATTCTAATCTTTCATTTTAAAAATATAGTTTCTTAATTTGTTTTTATTGAAAATACGGATTCATAATTTTTATATAATTTTTCAAAAATTAGTTTTGTTTAGAAAAATCGCGTTTCTTAAAAAACCACATTTTTATTTCCTTTCGAGACCGAATACTCCGTGAGGAGTTCTGCATCTCGCTCTATTGTCCCAAGGATATGCGATAATCCGCACCATCCATTAGCGAGTCCCTTAACGAGCGTTGTAGAGGCGTAATAGCCAAGGATTTCAAAATACCGATTAAAAGAAACCCATTTTTGTAAAAGTGTGGTATTTTAATGTAAAAACCTATTCTTTAAATGATCCATAGATCTAGAATACTGTGCTATGGAACCATAGTGTGTGGGGTAGGTCGTTTTCCCGTGAAGTTTTTCTAAAGGTATTTAAACTAATTATCGAGAAGTGTTATACTAAAGTTCATGGTATTTTAATGAAAAAGTTCGTTATATGTTTGTTTCATATGAAATTTTGTTAAACTAAAAACTAAATGATGTTAATAGGTTAAGATTAGTGTAGCATGTTAGTTTGATTTAATTTGCTTGTCATATGCATTACAATTATTAAAAAGAATATTATATCGAAGATAACTCCTCTTTTGTCAATTTGTTTTAAAAAGTTGTTTTGAGATGGAAAAGGATAGAGATGAAGAGACTTATGTGTTTAGGTGGTTAGCAAGAGAAAAAGGAAGCTTTCGGGTGTCGTGGTGTCGTCAGAAATACTCCGGTCGGCGAGTTTGGCTTGCTACTCCATTTGGGCTGCTTAACTCCACTTGGAACTTAGAGAGTTTGAGAGAATTTTTGCTAGAATTTTCAGAATGAGGAAGATCTAGGGCATAAGATGGTATTTATAGTGAAGAATTAGGGTTTGGGAATTAAAAATGTGGATTAAAAGATTTTAAATGGTGTTAAATGGTGAATTGAAGAGTCTTTGATTGATTGCAGGAAAGTCAAACAGTACAGGGGAGTTAAGGGGAGTTGAAGAAACGAGTGTGCAAAGCACGGAGGGATTTAGCTTCATCATTACCATCGGCGCCGGCCATATCAAGGAAATGGGCGGTCGGGATTTGATGATCCGTCTCGAGATTTGTGCCACGTGTCAAGTTGGGTGTGTACACCTCATTGCGCCTGTTTGATTTTTCTGAAACTTTTCGTTTCTCCGTATATTGCACGTGCAACTCTTGGGCTTCCATAAAATTAAAAAGAAAAATCCTAAAAATAATTGGGTCTGATGGGAATCGAATGCACATGCTATGTTACAGCAGTGCAGAGGCTTTACCAGTGAGCTACAAGTTGCTTCTTGCTTTTATTTAACAAAAATAACTTTTAACTTTTACACAGGCTGTATACCCTTTTCTGTACAATAAAAAAATTTATGTACAGGAATTTCAGATTCGTTACATTCTACCCTACTTACAAAAAAATGCGTCCTTGAAATTTATAATTGCATAGAGACTAATTTTCAAAAGGTTAAGGGTATCGTATACGCATATCTGCTTTTCTTTCCTAAGTTGATCCTCCTGGCAAATCATTGTTAGTTATGTATATGCCCTAGAGGCCATTGTTGTATATGTGATGTATATTATAATGGATGCTTGAATATATATAGAGAGGATTTTCTTGCTCGATATGATAGTATGCTATCTGGTTTCACTTTATCTTAACGTGTTAACAAATACTGTTTTGTGATCACATGTTGATGAAGCCCTTGGGATATGTACTTGACTACTAGGACTATGATGAGATCATACTAGTGGGGCCAGGGTAGTCAACGAGTACATCCTATAACTGTTCCTAGTCGAGGGTGTATCGAGACAGGGCATCGATACTCCAGAGTAGACTAGCGTACACGCATCTTGACCCATATGATGGGCGATGGATGATCCCATATCCATTGGTGTTGGACATCAAAGATGGTGTACAGGTGCTCAGTGGAGACTGGGTATACTGAACGGACTCGCCGAGAACTCCTGGATGGTATTATACCTATCGTCAGATAGCAGTTCTCCGGTGACACTGGTACAGGTTAGTCTGTAGTCCCGAGATCGTCATAGAGTCTTGTGTGATTCCCACTGTGCTTTGATTTCCACCTTACCACGTCCAAGAGGGCGTGCAAAACGGTAGCTTTTGGGTACAGTCCCGAATCACATGGAGGCAATGAGCGATAGGAGGGGTTTCGTCTCTTCCGGTATTGGGAGTTGATGTTGCGCTGTGTTCGATTGGATATAACTGGAAGTCCCTGGCCAGGGCTGATATGAAGATTTACTGGTAAGAGTTATCAGTAGTTTCTCGACCCGTTATGATCCTTACATCGACACGACTTATCGGTTACTGGGGTCTGACGTTTACCACCCCTAGACTAGATATGCAACATATCAGACGAAAAGATCGGACTGTACGGGAGTGTTACTGATTGGATTTGCAGGAGAATGTACATGCTTGCTTGTTGATCTTCTGATTGCTCAATACACGGGTGGCTTTTACGTTTAGCTGACCGCTTGCAGCTCGTGGGTGTTTGATATGATCATCACCTACTACCGGCGTATTGACGATTCTTTAGAGTCCTACACAGAGGTTTCCTGGCTCAGGCAAAACGGAGTAGGAGCACATATGTGATATGTGCGGGACCGAGAATAATACGATATGAGATACCATATTCTATTCTCACGATATGAGATATCGGCCGGGTATATGTGATATAGACGGGTCATCGGATCAAGTGTTGATTCGATGAAATGGTACATGTTATATTAGTCGGTTATATGCAATATAGCCGGATTGTCGGATCAAGAGTTGATCCGATAATTTAATGTATAATTATATATGTGATATATTACATTACGTTAACTAATATAAGCTCGCTTTATTGATTCATTTTCTCACTGGATAATACATTGATATATATGCGATATATGTTAATTGTATTATTTTCTTTTGTTACAAAATATATTGTATATGTAATATATAATATTGTAACAAGTTAGGGTTACAAATGCAACATGGTTGTTAAGTTTAAACAAACTTAGGTTTTGGATTTGGGTTAGCTTTTTCATGAAGCTTCATGAAGCTTTCCTTTTGTTTTCTAGCTTGATATTTTGTGTAGATATTTGTTAACCCAACCCAAACCCTTAACTCTAGTTTATTCTCTACATGAGTTAATGCCTTCATTTTATTAACTCATGGTTGCCATTTGTAACCACAACAATTTTATTATTCATCACAAAAGTTTTCTTCTTCTTCTTCCTCCTTGAAAAAGCTTTCTAGATTTTTGTGAAGTGATGATTTAAAGTGAGAAAATGAAAATAAAAGAGAGGAAAATTCCTACTTCATTATCCTCATCTATTCTAGCCACTTAGATTAGGGTGTTCACTTTATTAATACTTGATTAGAGAAGTGAGAGCTTGAGTTTGAGATTCTTCAAGGTAGATCATCTTCGAAAAGGAAGGCTTCTAGCAAGCATGGATCATTCGACTTGTGGAGCCTCTCTAGAGTCCAGGAGTTCATGGATCGCGGCGAAGGGACTACTACTCAGAGCTTATGAAGCGAAGGAACGGATTACAAAGGTTGCAATCCCTCTCTCTTAGATATAAAGTTGTTTACATGCATGTTAACCCTAATTCTCTAGTTAAGATCTTGGTTAGGGTTTGTTTAGCACCCAAAAAATTTTAAAGTAGCATGATTGATACTTGCCAAAACCTTCACAAGGTGCTATGCTAACCCTACAGTGGTATCAGAGCCAAGCTAGAGTATTAGGAGTTGTCTAGACGAAGTTAGAAGTCCGATCGAAACCCGAAATGACCCCTTTTCTGGAATTTTTTCAAAAAGTTGATTTTTTATATTAAAAATACTCAGAAAATCATGCAGGGAATTTTATGAACCCACCTGAAGAACGAGTCCCTAACTCGCTACAGTGACCGTGTAACCGCGGCCAAAACTTAGTTTTGGCGGCGGTTCCGCGGCGCCACTGTGGAGGCTTGGGACGGGCACTTCAGCGACGGTCCATAGGTGCTGGGGCATGCTACCGGGAATTTTTATTTTCTGCTCAAGTGTTTAGCTCACTGAGGTATTTTAGGAATTCGCTGTGTCTGTCGAATTATCTAACTTCGCCTAGTTATCTGTGATGTTTATATGTTGCTGTGATATGTTATATTGGATCGTTGTGTATTGAATAGCCGGGGTTTTATGTGAGATGAGAGTTTTCTTTTTCATTCATGTAAAATTTATTTGTATGTAATATTCTTTTATTGGGGCACTTCTGGGTTGAGGTTGATGTCACCATTGTATATTATTTACTTTTCCGCATTAGGATAGACCCAAGACGGAGAGCACAAGTAACCGGGTTCTAGGGTTCAGTGGGAGGCCATCTCGAGGAGTCGAGACCGAGTCTCTTAACCCTAGAATTGATAGGGTTACTTGCCGCTCTCGTAGAGGTCTAGAGATGTGGGTTTGGCTATTTATCACGACTGTGGAAACCGTGTTTTATATAGGCTCAAAATAAAACACGTATGTCCTAGTATATCCAATATTTCATATGTTGATTTCTGCTGCAATGTTCTGTGATGAGATCATATTACTGCCTGAGACGAATGATTATACTATATGTTGATATATAAATATTGCTCTTTTCGTTTCTTCTGTGATGCTTAGAAAGCTTAAATGATGAGATTTATTAATGAGATTAATAAAAGAAAAGAAACCTAAATGATGTTGTAGAATCAAATTTTCAAAAAGGGTAGCTACTGTTTTTGCTTTGCACAGCGGTATTATTTGTAGAATATCCAGCACCTTATTCGATAAGGAAAGAGCCGAGATCCCTTCACCGGCAGTGACCTCTTTAGCAAAACTGCCAGATGCTACAAACTCACAGTTTAGTTTTTGATTGCTTCTATAGTTCTTGCTTTGTACAGCGGTATTCCTTGTAGAATATCCAGCACCTTATTCGATAAGGAAAGAGCCGAGATCCCTTCACCGGGAGTGACCTCTTTAGCAAAACTAGAAAAGCCTAAAAAATACTCCTTTTCAAAATCACTTGTTTCTACAACGATATCAAGTTCATTACGCTCATGGTTTTCAGAAAAACCTACGTAGCCCTCCGTCATTTCAGATAAAGACTATTTAGTATTCGTGCTGCGTTTGTTGACCTTTGTCAAGGCGTAGTGTGCGGTAGCTGACTAGTACTTATCTGCTTAAGCATGTGATGCGATTGGATTAGGGTAGTCGTATGACCCTGTTGGCCTTTATCAAGGGTCGTGCGGGTGGGTTTATTTCAATCAAGATATGACGGGTTGAACTTGACTAGCTTCCTATGGTTTGTTGGCCTTTGTCAAGGTCGTAGGGGGTTAGGGGTAAAAGCATTATCGGGAATTTCAAATGTTGAAATTTGCAATGAGATTGCATACCTTCTATGAAATAGATGGATCCCGATACCCACTGCGAGTAAGAATTACTCCTGAGAGAATTTTACACAGGACAATTAGCCGATCAAGTAGGTGTCTAGAAAGGTGTTAACGGGGTTATGCCTCTGGGGAAAACGAGGTTTATTTTAATTAGGTTTGTGCGAAAGCACGGGGAACCTCCCTCAAAGTACCAACACTGATCTGGCTGAAAGATTGGCGAACTTGTAAGGTGTAATTAATCCCGGCTAATCTTACCTTTTAGGGTTTGAAGGAAGATTTGATTAAAACAGCGGGTGCCATCCTGATTAGATAAGATAATAACCAATCTAATCTTGCAAGAGCGCACGCTAAAGTGTTTTTCTTCTCTCTCTCTCCAGGTAGCGACCATGTCGGGTCTTAATCAAGATAATAATATGGATGTATTAACCGAACCCGCTTGTTATACTGAGCAGGGGAACGTTGGTTCCGTTCTTTCTTATAATTGTTATAAGACTGAACAGGAAATAGAAGAATACCAGAATTCACGCCGCCCCAACGAAGAATAAACATGTTGATGCATCTTCTTCGGATGTGTTAGTTACCGAGAACCGTTTCTCAGTTCACTCTACGTCCTGGGCATTATATACCGGATCAGGATCCCACATATGCAATATATTGCATGTGCTAAAGAAAGGTAGAGATCTGGGAATGGGTGATCATTCCGTAAGAGTAGGGAATGGTGCAAATGCTGCAGCCAAAGCAGTTGGCGAATATCACCTTGTATTACCAAGCAGTAATACATTGATTCTGAACGAATGCTATTATATACCGAACATGATATGCAACATTATATTAGTTTCTTTATTAAGTAAAGAAGGATATAATTTTGTAATACAGGATAATGTTATGAATATCTTCCTAAATCAAAAGTTGATTGGATCAGGCTCGTTACATAATGGCATATACGTTCTATATCAAAACACAGTTCTTAATATACAGAACACACACAAGAGGAAGAGTTCAGAAATGAATGAATCCTTCTTATGGTATTGTAGACTTGGTCATATCAATGCGACATGGCTCGCTAAGTTACATAAGGATGGATATTTGAATCCGTTCGGATTTTCATCTTATGACACTTGCCAGTCATGTCTCAAAGGCAAAATGACCAAAACTTCGTTTAGTGGACACGGAGAAAAAGTTACAGAACTCTTGGGACTAATACATAGTGATGTATATGGTCCCATGTCTACACATAACAGGAACGGTTCCTCATACTTCATTACATTCACTGACGATCTCTCAAGATACGGACATGTGTTCCTGTTGAAACACAAGTCTAAAGTTTTTGAGAAATTCAGAGAATATAAGCACGAAATAGAGAACCAAACGGGCAAAAGTATTAAGATCCTTCGATCTGATCGAGGAGGAGAATACTTGAGCAATGAGTTCCTGGATTATCTAAAAGAGAATGGGATTCTCTCTCAGCTTACTCCTCCCTATACACCACAGCACAACGGTGTATCGGAGCGGAGGAATCGCACCCTATTAGATATGATGCGCTCTATGATGAGTACCGCTGAGTTACCTATTTCCTTTTGGGGTCATGCGCTTGAGACAGCAGCATACCTATTGAATCAAGTTCCGTCTAAATCTGTACTTACCACACCATATGAGATATGGAGTGGGAAGAGACCATGTCTTAAACGTATTAAGATATGGGGTTGTCCGGCCTATGTTAAAACACAAAATCCGGACAAACTCAAGGCACGGTCAGTTCTTTGTAAGTTTGTGGGATATCCTAAACATTCACATGGATATCTTTTCTACCACAGCGAGGAACAAAAGGTGATTGTTTCTCGACATGCCACCTTTTTAGAAAAGGAATTTCTTGTAAAAGAAATTAGTGGTGAAGCGGTAGAGCTGGAAGAAGTTCCAGCACCACAAACTACAACTGAAGATTTAATGGAACCAGATGATTCAGTAGTTCTCGATGAACCCCCGCCTCTCTGCCGATCTAGTAGGGTTCCTCATCCACCTGAGAGATACTACGGTTTTCTCATTGATGGTGGGAGCGAGGATTGCATTATGGAAGATGATGACCCGACTAGCTTCAAGCAGGCCATCACGAGTAATGACTCTGTAAAGTGGCTAGATGTAATGCGATCTGAGATGAAATCCATGTACACCAACAAAGTATGGACTTTGGAAGTTGCTCCTGAAGGGGTAAAACCCATTGGGAGCAAATGGATCTTTAAGAAGAAACTTGGTGTAGATAGAAAAGTTAAGACTTTCAAAGCTAGACTTGTTGCAAAGGGTTTTCGTCAACGACCAGGTGTGGATTATGACGAAACCTTTTCTCCAGTGGCTATGCTTAAGTCCATCCGGATCTTACTTGCCATTGCTGCATACCATGACTACGAAATTTGGCAAATGGATGTTAAGACCGCCTTTCTAAATGGTGATTTAGAGGAGTGCGTGTACATGACTCAGCCAGAGGGCTTCGTAGACAGTGGGAGCAACAGAAAGGTGTGCAAGCTGCTTAAATCCATCTATGGGTTGAAGCAGGCATCGCAGAGTTGGAATATCTGTTTTGATGTTGTAATCAAAGAGTTTGACTTCATCAAAAATATAGATGAACCTTGTATATACAAGAAGGTGGCAGAGAGTAAGGTTGTCTTCCTCGTATTGTACGTAGATGACATGCTTTTGATAGGAAATGATATTCCTATGCTGCACTGGGTTAAGCTCTTCTTATCACATAGATTCTCAATAAAAGATCTAGGTGATGCCTCCTGCATTTTGGGGATTAAGATCTATAAAAATAGATCTAGACGGATACTGGGATTGTCCCAATCCAGGTACATTGACACCATACTAAAAAGGTTTAGTATGGAAGAATCCAAGCGTGGGAATTTATGCACGATCTTTGGACTCACTCTCTCCAAAGAGATGTCTCCCAAGACTGATTTGGAAAGAGCTCGCATGCAAGGGATACCCTATGCTTCGGCAGTAGGCTCTATCATGTACGCGATGCTATGTACCAGACCCGATGTAGCAAACTCACTAAGTGTAGTGAGTAGGTATCAAGCAGATCCTGGAGAGAATCATTGGACAGCTGTGAAGAACATTCTCAAGTACTTGAGAAGGACTAAAGAGATGTTCTTGGTGTATGGTAACGGAGAACTCCAGGTAGAGTCCTTTACCGATTCCAGCTTCCAAAGTGATAAAGACGACTCTAAGTCGCGCTCGGGTTTTATCTTTACCCTTAATGGAGGGGCGATGTGTTGGAAGAGTTCCAAACAGGAAACCGTAGCAGACTCGACGATGGAGACTGAATACATTGCTGCCAACAATGCTGCCAAAGAGGCTGTCTGGATAAAGAAGTTCATCACTGAACTTGGTGTGGTTCCGTCCATTGAGTATCCAATACCTCTGTATTATGATAACAATGGAGCTGTGGCTTTGGCCAAGGAACCCAGGTCCCATCAGAAGTCCAGACATATTCTGAGGCGGTATCACCTGATCCGGGAGATAGTTGATCGGTGGGAGATCGAGGTTAGGAGAGTTGATACGAAGGACAACACTGCGGATCCACTCACAAAGGCCATTCCTCAGATACAATTTGAGAGACTCTTCAGGATGTTGGGAATGAGATACCACAACAGCTGGCCTTAGTGCAAGTAGGAGATTGTTAGTTATGTATATGCCCTAGAGGCCATTGTTGTACATGTGATGTATATTATAATGGATGCTTGGATATATAGAGAGAGGACTTTCTTGCTCGATATGATAGTATGCTATCTGGTTTCACTTTATCTTAACGTGTTAACAAATACTGTTTTGTGATCACATGTTGATGAAGCCCTTGGGATATGTACTTGAATACTAGGACTATGATGAGATCATACTAGTGGGGCCAGGGTAGTCAACGAGTACATCCTATAACTGTTCTTAGTCGAGGGTGTATCGAGACAGGGCATCGATACTCCAGAGTATACTGGCGTACACGCATATTGACCCATATGATGGGCGATGGATGATCCCATATCCATTGATGTTGGACATCAAAGATGGTGTACGGGTGCTCAGTGGAGACTGGGTACACTAAACGGACTCGCCGAGAACTTCTGGATGGTATTATAGCTATCGTCAGATAGCAGTTCTCCAGTGACACTGGTACAGGTTAGTCTGTAGACCCGAGATCGTCATAGAGTCTTGTGTGATTCCCACTGTGCTTTGATTTCCACCTTACCACGTCCAAGAGGGCGTGCAAAACGGTAGCTTTTGGGTACAGTCCCGAATCACATGGAGGCAATGAGCGATAGAAGGGGTTTCGTCTCTCCCGGTATTAGGAGTTGATGTTGCGCTGTGTTCGATTGGCTATAACTGGAAGTCCCTGGCCAGGACTGATATGGAGATTTACTGGTAAGGGTTATCAGTAGTTTCTCGACCCATTATGAGCCTTATATCGACATGACTTATCGGTTACTGTGGTCTGACGTTTACCACCCCTATACTAGATATGCAACATATCAGACGAAGAGATCGGACTGTACGGGAGTGTTACTGATTGGATTTGCAGGAGAATGTACATGCTTGCTTGTTGATCTTCTGATTGCTCAATACACGGGTGGCTGTTACGTTTAGCTGACCGCTTGCAGCTTGTGAGTGTTTGATATGATCATCACCTACTGCCGGCGTATTGACGATTCTTTAGAGTCCTACACAGAGGTTTCCTGGCTCAGGCAAAACGGAGTAGGAGCACATAAGTGATATATGCGGGACCGAGAATAATACGATATGAGATACCATATTCTATTCTCGCGATATGAGATATCGGTCGGGTATATGTGATATAGCCGGGTCATCGGGTCAAGTGTTGATTCGATGAAATGGTACATGTTATATTAATCGGTTATATGCAATATAACCGGATTGTCGGATCAAGAGTTGATTCGATAATTTAATGTATAATTATATATGTGATATATTACATTATGTTAACCAATATAAGCTCGCTTTATTGATTCATTTTCTCACTGGATAATACATTGATATATATGCGATATATGTTAATTGTATTATTTTCTTTTGTTACAAAATATATTGTATATGTGATATATAATATTGTAACAAGTTAGAGTTACAAATGCAACATGGTTGTTAAGTTTAAACAAAGTTAGGTTTTGGATTTGGGTTCGCTTTTTCATGAAGCTTCATGAAGCTTTCCTTTTGTTTTCTAGCTTGGTATTTTGTGTAGATATTTGTTAACCCAACCCAAACCCTTAACTCTAGTTTATTCTCTACATGAGTTAATGCCTTCATTTTATTAACTCATGGTTGCCATTTGTAACCACAAAAATTTTATTATTCATCACAAAATCTTTCTTCTTCTTCTTCCTCCTTGAAAAAGCTTTCTAGCTTTTTGTGAAGTGATGATTTAAAGTGAGAAAATGAAAAAAAAAGAGAGCAAAATTCCTACTTCATCATCCTCATCTATTCTAACCACTTAGATTAGGGTGTTCACTTCATTAATACTTGATTAGAGAAGTGAGAGCTTGAGTTTGAGATTCTTCAAGGTAGATCATTTTCGAAAAGGAAGACTTCTAGCAAGCATGGATCATTCGACTTGTGGAGCCTCTCTAGAGTCCGGGAGTTCATGGATCACGGCGAAGGGACTACTACTCGAAGCTTATGAAGCGAAGGAACGGACTACAAAGGTTGTAATCCCTCTCTCTTAGATGTAAAGTTGTTTACATGCATGTTAACCCTAATTCTCTAGTTAAGATCTTGGTTAGGGTTTGTTTAGCACCCCAAAAATTTTAAAGTAGCATGATTGATGCTTGCCAAAACCTTCATAAGGTGCTATTCTAACCCTACAATCATTTCTCCACATCACTCGGACCAAGTGTACTTCCTTCTTCCGTTATGTTTTCACCTTTCGGTCCAGAATTTAAACTGGTTATTGCTTGCAGGTTAGGTCAGTCTGTACCGTGAGCTCTGGGTGATCAAGTGTATGGCTGGGGTCGCTTAAATATCGTCGTAGCTGGAATATGTGGAACACGTTATGCACTCCTTCCAATGAGGGTGGTAGTGCTAAACGGTATGCCACTTCTCCAACTTATTCGAGTATGTTGAACGGTCCTATGTATCTTGGACTTAACTTACCCTTTTTGCCAAAATGTATCACTTCTCTGTTTGTAGAGATCTTTAGGAATACATGGTCTCTAGGTTGGAACTCCAGATGTCGACGCTTTGCATCTGTAGAATGCTTCTGTCGGTCTTGGGCTATTGGTATCATTTCCCTGATCGTGCGAACCACGCCCACAGTTGCCATGATCATCTTTGGTTCAAGGAGTTCACGATCTCCAACGTCGTCCCAACTCAACGGGGAACGACATTTCCGTCCGTAGAGTGCTGCGAATGGTGTCATCCCAATGCTTGCCTGATAGCTGTTGTTGTATGAAAACTCCACAAGGTGTAGATGATCTTCCCACGAACCTCCAAAGTCTAACATATAGGCTCTCAGCATGTCGTCCAGAATCTGAATTGTTCGTTCAGACTCGTTTCCAGGCTAGCTTGCAGACTCTGCCAAAATTGTGATCGGAATCTTGTATCACGATCGGTGACGATGCAAACCGGTACTCCATAAAATCTCACGATCTCCTGCATGAGTTTATGGGTATCAAATATGGTACATCATGATGGTTTAAATCTTACTTTAGATTTATACTCACCTCGATGTACTTCTTTGCTAACGTCTCGGTTGACTGGCAAATTCGAAATGGAATAAAGTGAGCCGACTTGGTGAGTCGATCCACAATAACCCAAATTGCGTCATTACCCTTCGTGCCGCTAGAGAGGGTAGTCATGAAGTCCATGGTAATGTGCTGCCATTTCCATTCTGGGATTGCTAGCGGCTGAAGTAGACCAGCAGTTCTATGATGTTCAGTCTTCACTTGCTGACACACCAAAAACTTGGCTACGCTTCTTCCTACGTCGCGCTTCATTCCATGCCACCAGTAGTGTTTTCGTAGATCCTTGTACATCTTCGTGCCACCAGGATATACCGAATATGGAGAGTTGTGAGTTTCTTTCATCAACTCTTCTTGAACGGGTCCGATTGACATATATAAATGGCTTCCATATCACAAGGATCCATCTTCGTGGATGATAAAGTCAGTTCGTAGTCCACTTTCTACTTGTTCTCGGATCCTTTGTAGCTTGGCATCATTTGCTTGAGCTGCCTTGATTTGATTTACAAGAGTGGACTGGACTTGTAAGTTCATCAAAGATGAAGCGTTATTTAGTACAACTACTTCAATCTCCAATCCATGCAGTTCTTGTTGTAGTCTCACTGAGCGGTGAGGTTCATTACTAATGGCCGGCGACTAAGGGCATTGTGAACTACGTTCACCTTCCCAGGATGATACTGTAGGTTGATATCGAAGTCCGCTATGAGTTCTAGCCATTTTCTCTGCCGCATATTGAGTTCCTTCTGAGTAAATACATACTTAAGACTTTTATGGTCAGTGTATATATCTACTCGTTCTCCCAAAAGATAGTGGCGCCAAATCTTGAGTGCGAAGACCACTGCTGCTAGCTCCAGATCATGTGTTGGATAGTTGCGTTCATGAACTTTTAATTGCCTTGATGCAAAAGCCACAACTTTTCCATGCTAGTATATAACACATCCTAATCCTTTACTAGACGCATCACAATGCACAACGAATCTGCCGGATTGATCCAATATTACAAGGATAGGCACAGAGGTTAATTTCGACTTGAGTTATACAAAAACCTTTTCACATGCTTCTGACCACACAAGTGCTTCGTCTTTACGTGTGAGCTTGGTCAGGGTTGCTGTGATTTTTTAGAATCCTTCGATGAATCATCGGTAGTATCCTGCTAAGCCCAAGAAACTTCGTATATTTTTCACCGTCTTTGGTGTCGGCCACTCACTGACAACTAACACCTTATCTGGATCTACAGAGATTTCTTCGCCTGAAACGATATATCCGAGAAATTTGACTTGATCTAGCAAAAACTCACACTTGCTGTACTTGGCGAAGAGATGATGTTGTCGTAATGTCTTCAGGAAAATCCGTAAGTGCTCGGCGTGTTCTTTCCGATTCTTTAATTACACCAGGATGTCGTCGATGAATATAACAACAAGCGTAATAGGTGTACCGCCTCCTAAACCAAGGAGTACTCTCAACCAGAGAGAAGGTGATGATAAAAGACAACTGAATAAACCAATTCAATTTCTCCTGAACCAGATCCATCCTCGAAGAAGTCCCTTCGAGTTCGTATATAACCATACGATAGATTTATCCAATGGAAGTGGATATTCGTAGTAATGCGAGGTGTTCTGGAGAAATGCAAAGGGTAAAAGAAGGAGCGGCAATAATGTATGCAACTCAGACAATCCAAAAGCCAGTATTTTAAAAAGGTTCGGTCAACTTGGTCACCGAGTCATAGTCTAGGGTCGGTCAATGGTCGCTGCCAAAGAGAGAGGGAGAAAAGAAACACTCTGCGTGCACTCTAATCTAGATCAGAATGGTTATCACTTTATCTAATCAGGAAACCTCCCACTGTATCGTCAAATTCTCCTCCAAACCTGAAAGAAGAATTAGTCGGGATCACCCGAAGAGTAAACCAACTCATCAGTGGGAATCAGGATCCAACTATCATCGCATGATAACGTGAAGAAATCCACTCACGTTATCACACTCCAGAAGGTATGCACATGCCTGGCAAGTTTCAGTTTCTTTAGAAACCCCCGATGTGAATTTTTGCCCCATGCTCTTATGACCTTGACGTTGGCCAAAATATGATAAGTCACATGTCAAGTTCTACCCATCATTATCTTGTTAATTTGAACCCACTCGTACATACTGATTTAAATGTCATGTTTTGCCATCAAAGAATTAATTAACCACAATCAAGAACGGCGTCGCTTGGTAGCTAGCCGGTGAGTATGGGTCGGTCCACAGGGATTTTGTGTATTCTCAATTTGTTCTAACGAGTTAATTCTGATTGTTGTCGGATTGATTATCGCTAAAAACTAAGGTTGATCTAGACTGGGATTAAAATCTTGCTAGGGTTAGGTTTAGGTTAAGTTTGGAAAGTTAATATTCCTCACCGCTTTCTATACCCTAATTAAGATCTATGAGGTGTTATGGTAATAATTAATAAAGTGGATTAGTACCATCAGGAAGAAACGATGTTTCTTCCTCTAGGTTCTTGTCCTTCCTTTCTTAATTCTTACCCTAACCTCCATGGAAAGCATACAGAACCGGTCTTTTAAACTACGGTATCACCGCTACCTCATGGGATAAGGTGCCGTAGGGAGCGGTGTATGTATGTATGCATGGAGTCCTATAAAAATATGTGATGGGCAAAAAAGGGGTGAGAGATTTTCATCTCTCAAACCTTCCCTATTCCTAACCCTAACAAGTGAGGAACTACTCACTCATTAGGGAATTGATAAACATGTTCTAAACTAATTAACTAGGGCAGATAATAAAAGTTATACTAGGGCAGATAATAAAAGTTATACTAGAGCAGAAAGAAAATTAACTAGGGTAATAAAAAGAAAACTTGCTCTAATTTTTATTTGATGCTCTCTTCAAACATTTACAGGAATTGAATTCTGAATTTTGATAAATACAATGAGGCACAAGAAGAGGCATACCTCAAAAAGAGGTTTAGGGCTTCTATTTATAGATCATAGAAACCCTAGGGTTACATTCGATTCACATCTGCATTTACAATTTTACCCTAAAGAAAAATGCATTTTGGCCGCGGTTCCACGACCATGTTGAGGGCTTGTTGGCTGCATTTTTCTGGGTTTCTTCTGGTTGCCTTTAGCTTCTTGTTTCTTCACTTGGTTTCTCAGATTGTCTTCTAATTTTCTTCCAGATTTCCACAGTGAATGATGTTGTGGACTTTACCGTTTGCTTCGTGTCGAAGTCTTGAACCTTGCACTGCCTTTGTACTTTGTGAACTTGTTCATTGATCTTCATTGTCCCTCAAACTGTAGGCATGATCAAGATTCTTCCATTTGTCGGTCGTAGTCTCACTTTTGTATCATCTTTTCATCATTTTCACTGTTTTGTTCCGAGAACCTGTAAGCTGCAACTATGTAGCAGACATGGATCAAAAGCACCTGTTTATTTGTAAAATGAATAAGAATGGGGAATATAATAATGCAAAATTATGATATAAAAGCACCTGTTTATTTGTAAAATGAATAAGAATGGGGAATATAATAATGCAAAATTATGATATGAACAAATACCCCCAAACTTATATTTTGCTCGTCCTCGAGCAAAACTAGTTTTATTCTCGAAAAAAACCTAACCTCACTTTCGTAGGGAAAACACGATTTCACTGAGCTCGTGCAACAAGCCGTTAAACCTCTAGGTGTTCCTAGTAGGAGGAGTGTTGTCTCCTGAGGGTTTTCAGCGGATACTACCCACAAAATCCTATCAATTCGACCTATTGACTTTTATTCTCCAAATAGGTTTTCTAACAAGAAACTCTATTATCTTCAACTCAGAAATTATCCACTGGTATTTTTCATGCTTTCTTATCATTTAACTTAAGATTATATATGTTTTGTAGACATACTTAGCTTTTAGCATCTTTTGAGTTTTCCTTCTAGGGTTCCATCTCAACTGAGGAATTTTTATCATCTCTACTAAAAATATAAGTCCTATTTTTCATTCCTATCTTTTATCTAAACCCCAATCACATACCCCTATGTGTGTGTATATATCACCCCTATACTTGGAAATTCAAATCAAGCTATCATACTCTTGTCCATCGTCCAAAGTACTTCTTAATTGATGAATTTTTAGATGAAATTGCTCACACATCCTTCATGCGACCGTTAATACTTCTTGAGATACTAACGACCGATTACAAAATGTGTTTGCACATTAAGACATAATTCCTAGTCTTGTAACACCTAAGACTTTAGCAGTGACTCCCAAACCAGTTGGTCTAAGGCACTAGGTGATAAAGCACCCTCGATAAATATTTTTTTCTATTTATGCAGCTGATTGGTTTGAAAGAGTGTGTTTATGTTTAACCACAATCAGAACGGTGTCGCGCGTAGCTAGACCGAGATGAGTACGGGTCGTCCTCAGGGAAATGTTGAATATTTTACTCTTACTTTAGATGTGTTGAGAAAGGGGAGGAAGAAGGATAAAGAATATTGTAGAATGGTTGTAGGATTTAGATCTACGTTAAACAAGAATGCAAAATATAGATCTAGATTAACTACGGATGTAAGTTTATATAAGAAGAGGGCTTGTAGGGTTCATTAGGATTTAGTAGTTATGGATGATTAATTAAAAATTACTCTTTTATCCTTTAATAGATTTAAAACTAGAACGACGGTGATGCATGTAGATTAGGGTTTCTGGAGGGAAAAGGAATCCCACTCTTAACCCTTATCTCGACACGGAACTCCGTTCATATCTAGCCCTTACCAAAACAATCATTAATCTAATCTCTAATCGCGGTCGGGACTAACAATGAATTGTTAGCGCGCCCGATTAGGATGTTAATGATTCTTTTGATAAAGTTTATAAACTTTATAGGACTTAAAAAGAGTTTAGAGATATTCATCATCCATTAGCCTACCCTAATCCTACGAACCCTAACAAGCGGAGAATTACTCGCGCATGTTGGGAGAAAAAGAGATGGAGAGAAATTGCATAATTAAACTACGAAGAAATAGAATAATAAAAAGAAAGCTATCTTTATTAATCAACAATATTCATTACACTTTGATTCCTTAGAAAATGATTACAAAGACTAGTTTGCTTCTCGATCTCTTCTAAGGAGGTAGATGAACCGTTGATGATCAGTCTGAATGCGTGAGTCGTCTTGGACTTCGTGATCGCGTCGACTTGATGATTTTTCCAAGAGGCTCTCGGTCTTTATTTATAGTCCCAAAGCCAGAAATTTAGATGCCTAAATTGGGGAATGGTAGTTAAAATCCCACCAGAAAAATGCCAACCCCTAATTCCACTACCACGCGGCAGATCCGCGGCATCAAGGGGCTCTGGCCGCGGATCCGCGGCCAGATGATCAGGTCCGTTGATCAAATTTCTGGGGTTGGCTCGTTGTGACATTTGGCGATCCTTAGAACCTTTGTAACATGAAAATCTTCTCGTGGTTGCTGCCAGACTTGGTTTCCAAGTTTTGCTTTCTTAATTAGACAAGTTTTCTTCAACAACTTGATTTCCTTGATTTTAGTCTTGGAAAAATTCTGCACTACAACTTATTTAGTAGACTTAGTTCTACTAGGATTAGGTCAATAGTATTATATACATTTTCCTACCAAATGCTAATTATAATATATCAACACATGGAAAAAATTATTTTTACACATAAACCCTCATATGTATGATATATTATAATAAAGACCTTTTTTTTTAATATGGAAATGGTAGGAAAAATGTAATAACAAATGTGCAGTTTTATCAACTGAACAAATACCCCCAAACTTATCTTTGATCGTCCCGAGCAAACTAGTTTATTCAAGAGAAGGAGAAAAAAGAAAGGAGAAAACTAAGCACACTTTCGTAGGCAAACACGATTGCACTGAGCACGTGCAACAAGCCGTTAAACCTCTAGGTGTCCCTAGTAGTAGGAGTGTTGTCTCCTGAGGGTTTTCAGCGGATTACACCCACAAAATCCTATAACAAAAGAGAGATGGTGAAATTTACATATAAAGATAAGAACCATAAAAGAAATACTTTGAAAATTTAGAGTTTCCAACTACACTAGTTTTTCAGTTGTCATGAGCCCTATCTTAATAGTCATGAAAAAATGTTAGAAATCACATCATCCCTCAATAAAACATCGTCTTTATTCTTCATTCCTATCTTTCATCCAAACATCGATCATATACCCCTACGTGTGTGTAATGGACATCCCTACACTCGGAGAATTCAATTCAAGCTATCATACTCTTGTCCATCTACCTCGGTATTTTTTAACTTGATGAATATTTAGATTTGCTTACACATTTTCATGCGACCGTTAATACTTCTTGAGATACTAACCGACCGAGTACTCATGTGCTTGCTGATTAGGTGATAATATTTTTCTCGTCTTGCACCACCTAAGGCTTAGCAGTGACTCCCAGACCAGTTGGCCTTAGGGCACTAGGTGAAGAGGTACCCTCGCTATATTTTTTATTGCTGCCTTGGCGATAACAAAACCAGTGTTCATTTTTCTTTTCACCATTTTTATATTTTCCTCATTTTTTTTTCATTTCCTTCATACTTTGGCTTTTAGACAAGAGCATTTCAAGATATCCTCTACTATCCGGAGTTTCAAGACGTGTGTAAGTGCATATAGTAGGGTATCAACATTCAAATGTTTGGCTTCCAGAATAGAAACTATTTTTCAGACTTATTTTTATGCGATGTTATGTACTCGCCCTGATGTAGTTTATGCACTAGCTGTAGTAAGTAGGTATCAGTCCAACCCATGGGAGAAACATTGGATAGCAGTGAAGAACATTCTTAAGTACTTGCGAAGGACTAAAGAATTGTTCTTGGTATATGGTAATAGGGATCTCCAGATGGAGGCCTTTACCGATTCCAGCTTCCAAAGTGATAAGGATGACAGCAAATCTATCTCAGGGTTTGTATTTACCCTCAATGGAGGGGCGGTTAGTTGGAAGATTTCCAAACAGGATACCGTTGCAGACTCCACGATGGAAGCTGGGTATATTACTGCAAATGATGCTGCCAAGGAAGCCGTCTGGATGAGGAAGTTCATCGCGGAACTAGGAGTAGTTCCAACCATTGTTGATCCAATACCATTGTATTGTGATAATAATGGAGCTATGGCGTTAGCCAA
Source organism: Agapanthus africanus (assembly GCA_030015575.1). NCBI lineage: Eukaryota > Viridiplantae > Streptophyta > Magnoliopsida > Asparagales > Amaryllidaceae > Agapanthus > Agapanthus africanus. The sequence goes on from CM057339.1 coordinate 866,303,324, forward strand.
AGAACCTAGGTCCCATCAGAAGTCCAGACACATCCTGAGGCGATATCATTTGATCCGGGAGATAGTAGATCGCCAAGAGATCGAGATTCGGAGAGTAGATACAAAGGATAACACAGCGGATCCACTCACCAAGGCCCTTCCACAGCCGCAGCATGAGCGACTTTTTGAGATGTTGGGTATGAGATACGCCAATAACTGGTCTTAGTGCAAGTGGGAGATTGTTAGATATATGTATGCCCTAGAGGAAATTATATGTATAGTGGATGCTTGGACATGTATATATGAATATAGATGACTTTCTCGCTCAACATGATAGTATGCTATCTAGTTTACTTTATCTTGACAAGCTGATTTGATCATGTTTTTATTCATTTGCACATGTTGATAAAGCCCTCAGGATATTTGCTTGACTACTGTGACTATGATGCGGATCATACTAGTGGAGCATGTGTAGTTTATAAGCATATCCTTGAACTGTTCCTAGTCGTGGGTGTATCGAGACGGGGCATCGATGTTCCGGAGTAGACTAGCGTATACTATTCTTGTCCTATATGATGGGCGATGGATGATCCCATATCCATCTGGTGAAGTGACACCAAAGATTGTATGCGGGTGCTCAGTGCAGACTGGGTACACTGAACGGACTCGCCGAGAACTCCTATGAGGTATTATATCTATCGTCGGATAGCAGTTCTCAGGTGACACTTGTACAGGTTAGTTTGTAGACCCAAGATCGTCATAGAGCCTTGTGTGTCCTCCTACTGTGCTTTGATCTCCACCATACCACGGCTCTACTAAGTCGTGCAAACAGGTGGACTTTGGGTACAGTCTCGAGGCACATGGAGGCGATGAGCGATAGAAGGGGTTTCGTCTTTCCCGGTATTGGGAGTTGATGTTGTGCTATACTCGATTGGCTATAACAGGAAGTCCCTGGCCAGGGCTGCTGAGATTTACTGATAAGCGTTATCAGTAGTTTCTCGATCTGTTATGAGTCATACACCAGCATGACTTATTGAGTTATTGGGGTCGACGATTCAATCCCTAGACTCGATATGCAACATATCTGACGAGGAGACCGGACTGTACGGTAAGTGTTGTCAGTTGGCTCGACGGGAGTTTTGACAGCTTCGCCGGTTTTCTTCTGATCGCTCAATACCCGGGTGGCCGTTACGTTTAGCTGACCGCTTGCGGCTTGTAGGTATTTGATATGATCATCACCTACTGCCGGCGTATTGACGGGTCTCAGAGTCCCACAATGAAGTTTCCTGGCTCAGGGGAAAAGATGTGGTATGCATATGAGATATGCGCGGGGACCCGATTAAATACGGATATGTGATACCATATATTAATCGGGCTTTTTCTATTGGTCGGGTCGTATGTGATATGACCGGTTTACTAAATCAAGTGTTGATTTAACAAATGACTTTTAGATTAATTCTTTAATTAAACCCTTTTCTATTTTGTATGCCTGCATGTATCCACATAATGATGTGTGTTCCCGCCAAAAATTTCTGTGCAAAAAAATCCAAGGTATCAAATGACAGCGATACGCTTAAGGAAATGCGAACCAGTATTTTTCAGGCTGTATTTTGACAAACTCCCGAATGAGAAACAGCTAAATTATGATGGAATCGAAAGCGTCTCGAAAAATCCTTCGATTTGATATATTATGGGCTTCATAATTCATCCGGGATCAAAAGTTATGAGCAAATATGCTATGTATTGTTCCCTGATTAAAAATCAGGAATTATCTCAATGAGATATCACGTGCTCATACGTGATCAATGTCCACGTGTTGACACGTGATAATCAAAACAGAAATAAAAACAAACGGCAGAAGAAGGACCCAATTGGGGGTCACGTGCTCACACGTGACTAATGGTCACGTGTTGACACGTGATAGTTAAAACGGAAATAAAAACAAATGGCTGAAGAAAATACCTCAACGAGGTATCACGTGCTCACACGTGACCAATGGTCACGTGTTAACACGTGATGGTTAAAACTGAAGCGTAAATAAACGCTGAGAAAAGGACTCAATTGGGGTCACGTGCTCATACTTGACCAAGGGTCACGTGTCAGCACGTGACTGGCTTCGAAAGCCTTACAGTTTAATAGAATTAAATTCTAAAAGCTTCTAAATCTTTCCAAATGGAAAAGGATTATGGGGACCGTTGGATTAAAGATCCAAGGGTGATTAAAAATCACCAATTTATGGAAAAAATCTTAGACAAGGAAAGATTTCTCCTAAATCTCACAAAAATTAACAAACAGAATATCTTTGGATTTAAAATCTAACGGTGAATAAAATTCACTGAATGATCTAAAGGATCACATTAATTATGAAAACAAACAAAATCTTTCAATGAAAAATTCACTAAACAATTTGATTCTTTTCTTTCTCCTATAAATAGGAGCCAAGAAGAAAAGAGAAGGAATCTACTTTTTTGGGAAATATACAACAACAGAGAGAAAAAAGAGAGGAGAATTTAATTCTCAACAAAGAAAATCCTAGGTGAGAAAAGAAAGGGAATCAAAACTTCAAACAGAGAATTTAATTCTCAAATCTAAGAGCTTAACTCTTCTGCAAAAAGAACTTAGTTCTTCCTCTGGTTGAAGATCTGCAAAGAGCACATCTCCCCATAAGTTGAAAATTTAATTCTCATCGGGTTGAGATCCTGCCATGCAGATCTAAAACTTAAAGGGGGAATTGAGTTTAGAGAATTTAATTCTCCCAAAACAAATTAGGGTTTAACTCTATATGAGAATTTAATTCTCCCAAACTCACAGGAATTTAATTCCTTCAAGATGGACAGAACTAGGGTTTAACCCTAATTAAGAATTTAATTCTTTCAAGATCACAAGAATTTAATTCCTCTAAAAGAAATTGGGGTTTAACCCTACTCAAGAATTTAATTCTTGCACAATAGGAAGTTAATTCCTCCAAAATCAAAATTAGGGTTTAACCCTACAGAGAATTTAATTCTTAAAGATAAAGAGAATTAAAGCATGCAAAGAACAGGGTCACGTGTCCCCACGTGACCCCTAAAGAGATCCCCAGAAATGAGAAGGAGGATAGTTTTGAGGCAATGCCTCACGTGCTCCCACGTGACCTACAAAACACAAAAAGAAAAAGCAAAGGAAATATGAGTTTTGGGCGCTCTCACGTATCCCCACGTGACCCCTTAGAAAGTACTTTAATGAGCAGTGCACACATCTCCATCACGTGTCAATACGTGATGCTCAAAAGATGAAAAAGTGTTTAACACTTAATTGCAGAACAAAGAAAAGGGATCTGACCCCACTTTTGGGCGCTCTCACGTGTCCACACGTGACTCCTCTTTCTTTAGTGTTTAACACTAATTTGGGGATTATATTTCCAGTGTTTAACACTGATTGTTTCTAGTGTTTAACACTAAATTGAAGATTATATTTCCAGTGTTTAACACTGATTGTCTTTTAGTGTTTAACACTAATTTGAGAGTTCTACCTCCAGTGTTTAACACTGTTGTTCTCTGGTGTTTAACACTACTTTTAGCCAAATTGGCTAATTTTCCAAAGGCAAAAGTCCCTCCTCCAAATGAATCTCAAAATTGAGGAAATCAAAAACAAAATGTTATCAGAGCCCCTAAACCTCTGTTTAGCACTGCTAAATGATGAGGGGCTGAACCCAGACAAATGTCTAATGGCCCAAAGGGCCAATATTTCAAACATAATTGGACTTAGCCCAAACTGGCCATAAGTCCTCAAATCATCTTGAACTGAGCACATCTGCTCTTTCAACCAACTCATTGGTTCAAGGGTACATCTCTGAACTCCTCTGATATTTGTCGTTGTAATCCTTCAACGTCTTCAGAGAGGTGATGGGTCCCGACAACCATACATTTTACGGACCACTATGTCCTTAAACTGGTATTGGACCACCATGTCCTTAAACTGGTAACAGACCCCCATGTCCTTAAACTGGCAATCGACCGCAATGTCACTAAACAAAACAATAGAGCCCAAATGCTCTTTTGTTGGATCTAAACGGTCCCGTTAAGTTGATCTTAGTCTGAAATGAGACTAATGTATCCTTAACAAACGGTTAAGTTGATTTTAGTCTGAAATGAGACTAATGTATCCTTAACAAACGTTTAAGTTGATCTTAGTCTCAAATGAGGCTAACGTATCCTTAAACCCAAACCCCCAAACCCAAATTTAAGAAAATATGGATTTGGACTAATCCACGTCCTACGGGCGACGACATAAATTAGTCTCCGTATACAATCCACGGGCAACCAAAAACAAAACAAACACCCACGACACGAACTTACCATCTGGAGAAGGAGAAAGTTGTTACCGCGATGCTGTAGCGTAATTAACTGTAGGGGCTTGCGCCTGTAGGGAAGAGCGTCCCCACAATCAAAAACCCCTCAAACGAGGGGGAATCTGACGAAGTCTGCTACATCGGCCGCATCCGTTTAAACCTTCGATATATGGTGCCATAAATCAACTTGGCATCTTCGGAGAGGTGGACGGATAGCACCAATTAGCATCTGCCCCGAATTTCAGGCAAGACGTTCACCGCGTCTTTGTCGCGTCTTTCGGCGGGGAACAGATTATGGCACGCCCGGTGGGACCTTTTCCTCTTTCCACTTCATATTTCGTGTGTCGTGTTCGCGAATGAATCGCGGTTTGTTATGGTTGCCTGTGGTTTCAAGGTACTAAGCTTGGTGTTTTGCTCCGTGCAGAAAATCAAAGACTAATGGCTTCAAACTGCACCCATTGCAACAACTCCAACTCCATCCTAGCCGGAGGAGTGACCTACGGGCCTAAAACGGCCTCCCTTTTCAAGATGCCAGTGGAGCAGGTAACTCAAGCCACCACTGTGCTATTCTTCGGGACCATGCTCCCGCCAACGAGCTTCAGCACTCCTATACCATTGCAAGAAGCTCCGAAAAAGTCTGTCTTTGATCGGCTTGCAACTACTACGACCCCTCTCAACGGGTCGTCCAGCTCCGGCGCCTCGGTCTTCTCCAGATTGTGCCAAAGCTCATGTGGGCCCATGAAGAAGCCTGCAATTCCAGAAAGGGTTATTCCGAATAGGATAGCCATCCCTGCTCCAGAAGTCGTTAAAGCGGCTTCTCCTGCCAAGGAGTCGGTCTTCGCCGGACTGACTGTTCCGGTTTTCGCCCCAAACAAAATCGTCAAAACTTCTCCATCTGCGCAAAAGTCTGCTTTTGATAGGTTGGCTGTCCCCATTCAACAGACGCCGGTCTTCAATAGGCTGGTACCGGCAGCGCCTCACCAGAACAGGGGGCATGACAAAGCCATCCCCATAGCTGAACCAATACCATCTGCACGACATGCTCGCCGTCGCCACTGGCGCCGAGTAAGGAAGGCTGGGGGCAATTCACCATCTGGGTTAACTCCACCAGCCCCAACGGTGGAAGTCAATGCTGCTGTTCAACCTGGGAACAGCTTCGAGCTGCTTAACAAGGTGCGCAGGAATTCACTCACCGCCGTACTGAAGAGATCTCCTCCACCCATGGAGAATACACCGAAGGCGAAGCCGGAGCAGCCTCCTCAGTGGCTGTCATCTAAAATCTACAACGTCTGGCTTTTAAGTCCAAGACTCGGTAATTGATCAAAATTACTCTCGCCGGCAGAAAAATGTGAAGGTTCAACAGGAAGAGAACCGTCCTGTTGAGCCACAAAGGACAACAACTACCTGGGTGCCCGCCGTAACGGCCCCCTCAACGTCAACTGCTCAAAAAAGAAGGAGGCCAGAGAAAGCCCCTGTGACTACGGCAGACCACAAAGACGCTGAGCCCAAACGCCCCAAGTCCGGGGGCATAATGGTGCATACTATTTACATGGCTTCCGGAAAAGAGGAAAGCCGTGCTTCTACGGGCCATCGACCGCTCACCAAATCAATAACAAAAGCTTAAGAGCAATAGCAGCAGAAACTACAGGAGATGCTGACTGCAATGATCACGCTCACTGGGCTGAAAGAAAGCCCAGAGACCTCAGAGCAGCGTCGAGAACAAGAGACTGACACTGAGTTCCTCCGAAGAATGCTCGAGAGAAAAGAAAAAGAGGCTGAGGAACAGGCAGCCAATATAAAATGAATGGCTCTGTTGTTCCATGACATGGTCAGGATGATGTTACAGCCAGAACCTCCAGCTGAAGATCCTCCAATTATAATTGAAGATGGCAGGGGAGAAACATCGAACCCTCCTCCAGTTCTTTCAGTAGCCAAAGAGCAGACCGTCTCAAAAGCTGCCCTGGATGATTACATTGTTCAGCAAATACAGGCTCACCAGGCGAATGAAGCGGCTGGGCAAGTCGTTAAAACTGGACGACCACATCCGGGCTGGTATGACCAAATAAGGTACCCGCCAGGATATACGATCCCCATATTCCATGTATATAAAGGGACGGGCAATCCCCACCAGCATGTCGCCCAGTTCAGGGCTCTATATGGTAACACCGGGGGTGATAATAAACTGCTACTTCGCCAGTTCGTCGGCAGCTTGTTGGAGACGGCGTTCGAATGGTACTCTGAACTTCCGAACGACTCCGTCAAAACTTTTGCGGAGATGGAGCTATTATTTACCCAGCGTTTCGCGAGTGCTAGTGAACGCACCCCAATAACGGCATTGATCAATGCCAGGGTGAAGCCAGGTGAAACGTGGGTGCAATACGCAGTACGATTGCGAAACTTATGGTCAAAATGTGAGCAGCGCATAGAAGAAGCTCCTGCAGTAGGCATGTTCGTAGGGACCCTCGACCCTCAGGCGACCATCTCACAATTCATGATGTTCTTCAAGCCAACTACTTTCCAGGCCTTGATTAACAAGCTGGCCCAAATGGACCAGATGGGTCATAGGCCTTCTTCTTCAAAGACGGAGCCTTGGAATGAAAAGGGCAAAGGGAAAGCAACCTTCGTCGCCAACGCTCAACAACAGCCGAACAACTTAAAGCCGGTTGTTCGCCAAAACAATGTGCGTCCACGCCCATCCCTCGAGGAGAGACTGGGACGTCCCTACTCGTTTCTCTAGGATAAAAGGAGGAGACTGTTCGAGCTGGCAGTGCGCAACAGACTCATCAATCTGCCGGATCCAAAACGTCTGTTGCAGCCAAGCGATATCAACAATCCTAATTACTTCCCTTACCACCAAACAGTAAGTCATCCGATCGAAAATTGGTTCATTTTCAAAGGCTGGATTGAAGACCAATACCAACAAGGCAAGTTCGCATTATCCAAAAATTGGAAGGTGAACCCACCACAACCGCACGCCCGTAAAAAGGTGGACACGCCGGGGGCATCGTGCTCTTTTATAAAAGAAGCTCCATGGGAGATCGCTCTTTCAGCCAAGATGAAAAGAATGCTGAAGGATCTTCACACATGCCCGGCAATCAGGTGGAAAAATCCACTGGAACCCGAGATCCTCGAGGGAATGCTGAAACCGTGCCCAACTCCAAAAATTGGTGGTGATAGTCAAAGTGCTCACACCCAGCCGTCAAAATCTTCGAAGAAGAAGAAGAAATCCAAGAAGCCCGTGAAGCCTGGTGACAAGCGCACGGACCTGCAAAAGCAGATTGACGCGCTGGAAGAGTACAACCAGAAGGCGCGGACTCCAATCACACTCCAAGAATTTCTCAGCCACGTCCTTGAGGACGAAGATGATGACAATGGAGAAGACTCGTCGGATGAATCTGAAGGTTACGTAGCAAGTTGCCATGTGATCTCTCACTCATCGATAAACAATGAAGACGTTCCTTACACAGAGAAACTGAGGGCAGATCCTGAGCCTGAACTTCTAGGACCATCAGACGAAGTGATTGATGCATTCCTGAACGAAGCCCGTCTTAAAAGAAAAGATGATCGGGAGCGTGAGATGGCCATATTTGAAAAAGCCAAACGCCGACGACTGGATAAAAAAGTCGAGGCGCCCCAACCGGAGCAAAGCATCCCAATCGCCAGCAAAAGCAAGCTTAAAGTAAGGAAACGATTCGCTAGGGCCCTGGCAATAGGAATGAAGTTTCCCTCTTTCAAAGGAAATTCTCCTGGAGGTATACATCTTGATGAAGCGGATATACATCCTAACTTCTGTTTATATCATCAGAGGATTGTACACCCTACCGAGGAGTGCATAGCCTTTAAAAACTGGTGGCAGGGATATGTTGCCCACCGACAACACGTTCAACGAGTAAAGCGCAAAGCTCGTCGGGAACAGAAAAGCACGACAGATGAGCGCAAAAGAGCCGCCGACAACTGTCACTTAGTCGACCCCAAGGGATTGCAAGTTATCACCTTTGGAAGCGACTCTGACGAAGGAATCGCTCTCAGCCCTCTCTTCAAGCAATCCACCTCCGACATAAAACATGCGAAGATTTGCGGCAAAATCTAGCTGCGAAATCGTACGTTGACTTTTGACCGAAACGTTGTTAAACTACTACCAACCCGCAGCATCCTCAGGCTGGCGTGGTAAAAAAAACGGTATGTCCACAAACAAAATGGGCACGGATGAAAACCCGAAAGGGCTCCGTGAGTAAAAACAGCAGGGCTACCGGCGAGTGTTTGTGAAAACCCGAAAGAGCGCAACCTCGTTAAAGGACACTTGCAAGGTCCTCTCGACCTTGTGAGGAGAAACCACCCGCGTGAGATCCTTACGACTCACAAAGGAAGCAACACACTTAGGAATCCCCACGACTCCTAAAGAGAAATTACACTTGCGAGATCCTCACGACTCGTAAGGAGAACCCTCTTATGAGAACCTCACGGCTCGTAAGATTCAAAAGTCTTAAGTTACAGGGACCTGAACCTGTTCTTAAGCACACACAACCCCCCAACCTCCAATACTGCCCTACGAGCGGTTCAGTATTGACCCTTGTATACAATCCACGGGCGCGAATAAACATTTCCCTAACAAAATCCCATCCGTGACTAGGGATATATATACACGGTGAACAGCACTTGTAAGTCCTCTCAACTTATAAGGAGAAAGCACTCTTGTAAGATCCTTACGACTTATAAGAGACCATGCACTTAGGGATCCTCACGACTCCTAAGGAGAAAACGCACCTATGAGATCCTCACGACTTGTAGGGAGAAATACGTTTATGAGACCCTTAAGGCTCATGAAGTCAAAAGCCTTAGTTAACAAGATCTTAACCATGTCTACTAAGCCACCTTTGTTCGATATCGACAGAGGCAAATAATGATTCGCTCCTGGCAATATCCCAGTTGTAGTGGTGTTGATGCCAAAATCAGTGTCCAATTCCAAGCTTGCAGCAAAGAAGCTAGGGAGCCACACATGCATACGAAATAGCCGAAATGATAGGGCAAGTTGCAACAAAATCAGCAAGTAAAAAAATGTTTGTACGCAAAACAGCCGAAATGATAGGGCGACTCGCAATAAAAAGCAGCGAGTAAAAAGAAAAATAGCCGAAATGATTGGGCACCGCGAAAAATAGCCGAAATGATGGGGCAATCGCGATTTTCGCGATATAAAAAGCTGAAATGATAGAGTATCGTGGAAAGAATAAAAAATGATGAAAAAATGAAACTTTTTGCCTTACAGGTGAGATCACATCGATCCATGTATACAATCCAGGGGCACAAACAAAGAGCGAACCATACCTTCCCAACAGGCTCCATCAGAAAGCGATACCAAATCTCGACGGTTCATAGACAATCTAGAGACAACCTCGACATTTGTCGCAATATTGCAGACACAATGTCAACAAATGAAGCAAAGGAAGATCCCTAACTTCATGGTCTCGACGTCAATATCGACAACTTAGAGATCACCAACGGCGTTTCTCCTCACTCCAACCAGATGCAGACGTGATGTCAACAACCGACCTCAGAGTCGCAACGAAACGGAGCCATGGCAAAGTCCCTAGTTCCAAATCTCAATGGCCACATCTACAGCCTGGAGACTAATAACGGTGTGCCTCCTCATTCCAGCAGGACACAAATGTTACACCATCAAACGGAGTGACGGCGAAATCCCAGCTCCACCTCAGCATTTGTCTCGCTACACCAGACACAATGTCAACAACGGCGTTCCTTCGCAGTCCAGCAGGATGCAGATGCAACGTCAACAAAAGACCTCACGGTCGAAACAAAGCGGAGCGACGGCAAAAACCCAGCTTCACCTCAGCATTCGTCTCATTACAGCAAACGAGATGTCAACGACGGCGTTCCTCCGCAGTCCAGCAGGATGCAGATGCAACGTCAACGAAAGACCCCATGGTCGAAATAAAGCGGAGTGACGGCAAAATCCCAGCTCCACCACAGCATTCGTCTCAATACAGCAGACGAGATGTCAACGACGGCGTTCCTCCGCAGTCCAGCAGGACGCAGATACAACGTCAATGAAAGACCTCACGGTCGAAACAAAGCGGAGTAACGGCAAAATCCCAGCTCCACCTCAGCATTCGTCTCGATACAGCAGATAAGATGTCAACGACGGCGTTCCTCCGCAGTCCAGTAGGATGCAGATGCAACGTCAACAAAGACCTCACGGTCGAAACAAAGCAGAGCGACGGAAAAATCCCAGCTTCACCTCAGCATTCGTCTCGTTACAGCAGACGAGATGTCAACGATGGCATTCCTCCGCAGTCCAGCAGGATGCAGATACAACGTCAATGAAAGACCTCATGGTCGAAACAAAACGGAGCGACGGCAAAATCCCAGCTCCACCTCAGCATTCGTCTCGATACAGTAGACGAGATGTCAAGGACAACATTTTTTCCCTCAGCAGGATGCAGATGCGACGTCAACAAAAGACCTCACGGTCAAAGCGAACGAAGCAAAGGCCACATTCCTAGCTTCAGGGTCTTGACGGTAACTCATATAAAACATGAAAGACAATCGGAGATCATCCCACACCAGCTCGGAGTGGTCACCACCTCGACGTTCGTCTCGATACAGCAAACGAGATGTCACTACGGCGTCCTTCCTCTAACAGGATTCGGACGCGCTAAAGCAAACGAAGCAAAGGCCAAATTCCTAGCTTCAGGGTCTTGACAGTAACTCATATAAAACCTGAAAGACTATTGGAGATCATCCCACACTAGCGCGGAGTGGTCACCACCTCGACATTCGTCTCGATACAGCAAACGAGATATCACCCCGGTGTTCTTCCTCCAGCAGGGTTCAAACGCGACAATTAAACAACAGAGCCACGGCAAAATCCCTAGTTTCAAACCTCGATGGTTCACCAACAACCTAGAGACAACTGCGACACTCGTCTCGATACAGCAGACGCAATGCCGCCAAACGAAGCAAAGGCCAAATTCCTAGCTTCAGGGTCTTGACGGTAACTCATATAAAACCTGAAAAACTATCGGAGATCATCCCACACCAGCGCGGAGTGGTCACCACCTCGACGTTCGTCTTGATACAGCAGATGAGATGTCACCACAGCGTCCTTTCTACAACCGGATCCGGACACGCCAAAGCAAACGAAGCAAAGGCCAAATTCCTAACTTCAGGGTCTTGACGGTAACTCATATAAAACCTAAAAGACTACCGAAGATCATCCCACATGGAGTGGTCATCACCTCGACGTTTTTCTCGATACAGCAGACGAGATGTCACCACAGCGTTCTTTCTCCAACAAGATGCAGACACGACAACAACAACGGAGCCACGGCAAAATCCCTAGTTCCAAACCTCGATGGTTCACCAACAACCTAGAGACAACCGCGACATTCGTCTCGTTACAGCAGACGCAATGCCAGCAAAACGAAGCAAAGGCCAAATTCCTAGCTTCAGGGTCTTGACGGTAACTTATATAAAACCTGAAAGACTATCGGAGATCATCCCACACCAGCGCGGAGTGGTTATGACTCATCAGGGCTCTCCAAAATGAGCCTAACCTCAAGTAAAAAGCGGCATGGCAAAATTCCCAACGCTTGCTTTTCTGACGGTCAAACTGCCTAAGAAGATTGCTTGAAGACGTCTTGTCCAGCCCCCGAAGGGATCAGAGACACGACAGTCGCAAGGCTACTCGAACAGCAAGATTGCCTATCGAGGAATACATCAACCAACGTAACGGTACGATGGACAAAACCCTAGTACCACAAACCCTAACGGACCTTTGTCGTAAAGAGCAGAGGTTAACTGTGACGTTAGGATATCCTTGCGAGAAATGCTCGATTCGTCTCGACTCGTAGGGAAAAGCCTTAGGCAATCGGGATAAGAACCGGTTTCCTAAGCACTGGGGCCCTGTAAGTTGGTCCAAAATGGACTCTTGCATACTATTCACGGACCACACTCTCCAAAGTCGAATCTCGACAAGGAGGGAAACAACCACTTACGAGTCCTCTCGACTTATAAGCGGGAAAATTCTCTTGTGAGATCCTTACGACTCTCAAGAAAAAACACACTTAGGAATCCTCACGACTCCTAAGGAGAAAAGACACCTACGAGATCCTCACGACTCGTAGGGAGAAAAATCTTTATGAGACCCTCACGGCTCATAAATTTGAAAAGCCTTAGGTGGCAGATCCTAACCCTGTTTCTTAAGCCATCGGTGCCCTACAAGGAAGTCAAGATAGACTATCTACAGGCCACACTCTCCGAAGTCGAACATCGATAAGGAGGGAAATAATCACTTATGGGTCCTCTCGACTTGTAAGGGAGAAAATTCTCTTGTGAGATTCTTACGACTCTCAAGAGAAAACGCATTTAGGAGTCCTCACGACCCCTAAGGAGAAAATACACCTACGAGATCCTCACGACTCGTAGGGAGAAAAGTCTTTATGAGACCCTCACGGCTCATAAAGTTAGAAAGTCTTAGGCAACAGATCCTAACCCTGTTTCCTAAGCCATCGCTACCCTATAAGGAGTTCAAGATGAACTGTTATCTACCATTTATGGGCCACACTTGCCAAAACTACATGCCACTAAAATGGAGAAGTTACTCATGAGTATATAAACTACTTCACGCCAGAGTAAGACATAAAGAGATAGAAGGGTGCGGCTCATGGAGTTAAGGATTTGGAACTATATCTCTTAAGAGTCGAGATCTGAGTCAATGATAAATGACGACGGTTGTGTCCGCTCGTTATCTTCTCAGATCAAGATTCTGAAAGTTATATACCAATCCGAAACTGGTCATACGCTATGCATTACACTGCACTACTTCACCCACGTATATACTTACGTGGGCAAAGTAGTGGGGGGCATTTGTTCCCGCCAAAAATTTCTGCGCAAAAAAGTCCAAGGTATCAAATGGAAGCAATACGCTTAAGGAAAAGCAAACCAGTATTTTCCGGGTGTATTTTGACAAACTCCTGAATGAGGAACAGCTAAATTCTGATGGAATCAAAAGCGTCTTGAAAAATCCTTCGATTTGATATATTATGAGCTTCATAATTCATCCGGGATCAAAAGTTATGAGTAAATATGCTATGCATTGTTCCCTGATTAAAAATCAGGAATTATCTTAATGAGATATCACGTGCTCACACGTGATCAATGGCCACGTGTTGACACGTGATAGTCAAAACAGAAATAAAAACAAATGGCTGAAGAAGGACCCAATTGGGGGTCACGTGCTCACACGTGACCAATGGTCACGTGTTGACACGTGATAGTTAAAACAGAAATAAAAACAAATAGCTGAAGAAAATACCTCAATGAGGTATCACGTGCTCACACGTGACCAATGGTCACGTGTTGACACGTGATGGTTAAAACTGAAGCGTAAATAAACGCTGAGAAAAGGACTCAATTGGGGGTCACGTGCTCACACGTGACCAAGAGTCACGTGTCAGCACGTGACTGGCTTCGAAAGACTTACAGTTTAATAGAATTAAATTCTAAAAGCTTCTAAATCTTTCCAAATGGAAAAGGATTATGGAGACCGTTGAATTAAAGATCCAAGGGTGATTAAAAATCACCGATTTATGGAAAAAATCTTAGACAAGGAAAGATTTCCCCTAAATCTCACCAAAAATAACAAACAGAATATCTTTGGATTTAAAATCCAACGGTGAATAAAATTCACTGAATGATCTAAAGGATCACATTAATTATGAAAACAAACAAAATCTTTCAATGAAAGATTCACTAAACAATTTGATTCTTTTCTTTCTCCTATAAATAGGACCCAAGAAGAAAAGAGAAGGGATCTACGTTTTTGGGAAATATACAACAACAGAGAGAAAAAAGAGAGGATAATTTAATTCTCAACAAAGAAAACCCTAGGTGAGAAAAGAAAGGGAATCAAAACTTCAAACAGAGAATTTAATTCTCAAATCTAAGAGCTTAACTCTTCTGCAAAAAAAACTTAGTTCTTCCACTGGTTGAAGATCTGCAAAGAGCACATCTCCCCATAAGTTGAGAATTTAATTCTCATCGGGTTGAGATCCTGCCATGCAGATCCAAAACTTAGAGGGGGAATTGAGTTTAGAGAATTTAATTCTCCCAAAACAAATTAGGGTTTAACCCTATATGAGAATTTAATTCTCCCAAACTCACAGAAATTTAATTCCTTCAAGAGGGACAGAAATAGGGTTTAACCCTAATTAAGAATTTAATTCTTTCAAGATCACAGGAATTTAATTCCTCTAAAAAAAATTGGGGTTTAACCCTACTCAAGAATTTAATTCTTGCACAATAGGAATTTAATTCCTCCAAAATCAAAATTAGGGTTTAACCCTACAGAGAATTTAAGTCTTAAAGATAAAAAGAATTAAAGCATGCAAAGAACAGGGTCACGTGTCCCCACGTGACCCCTGAAGAGATCCCCAGAAATGAGAAGGAGGAAAGTTTTGAGGCAATGCCTCACGTGCTCCCATATGACCTACAAAACACAGAAAGAAAAAGCAAAGGAAATATGAGCTTTGGGCGCTCTAACGTATCCCCACGTGACCCCTTAGAAAGTACTTTAATGAGCAGTGCATAGATCTCCATCACGTGTCAATACGTGATGCTCAAAAGATGAAAAAGTGTTTAACACTTAATTGCAGAACGAAGAAAAGGGATCTGGCCCCACTTTTGGGCGATCTCACGTGTCCACACGTGACCCCTCTTTCTTTAGTGTTTAACACTGATTTGGGGATTATATTTCCAGTGTTTTGTAAGTCGATGTACAACACCCCACGACTTGCGTGGAGGCGGAATAATGAAAAACGATCATGTTTTAGGCCTAAACATCGACTAACCGAAGAATCGTTTGCTAAACTATAACTAACAACAAACATAGGAGTTCTAAACTACTATGAAAAGTGATTATACCTGTAGAACCGAGTCCTTCATCTTGTCGTTCTCCACATCCTTCCGGCCTTCTCTAAGTAGTAGAAGATCCACCCGAGAGCTTTACTACAAGCTTCACCTCAAACTAGAGGTAACTAGGTTTCTTGAAGTGCTAATCCAAGTAACCTAGGTGATATAGAGAATGGTTAAGGATTAAGTAGTCTAATCTAATCCTTGTACTCAACACATGAGAGGGGAGGATTAGGGTTTGAAGAGGGAGAGCTTGAGGAGAGAGAAAGTGAGCAAGAGAATGGAATGGGATAATGATCTCTCATAATATATATGAAGCATCAATAATAACAAGATAAATCAAGTAAATGATTTAACAACCATGCTCCATAAATATCTAATGGGTGATTCATCTCCATGAGTCATTAAGCATTTATGATGCATTAATGACATGGATGAATCACTCAAATGAGTCACTAATCCCATTTAATGCATATGCCACCTTAACCCCCAAGTCACCATCTTCTAGAAACTTCTCGCGCAATTACGAGAACGCCTCTCCTATCCGTGAAAACACGGAAAAACTTTAGACTGTATAAATCCAATAACCGGATACTAGAAGCTGGCTTAAACCAAAGCCGACTGGTAAAAACTGTCCGGATGTCGTACGTGCGTAAACACACGTATGCGTCCGAACCCTTGTCGTAAAACCATACGACCTCTATATCGTTTCGCCGGGAGTAAGGAACTCTCTGTGTGGGACTCTGGAGACTTGACTACTACGCTGGCAGTAGGTTTAACCATAGACCGCAAGCGGCACTAGCTGTACGTAACGGTCCCCAGGTATATGTCGATAAGAAGGCCGATGAGGAAACCCATCCGAACTCCTACTAAGTCTGATGTGACAATCTCCGTACAGTCCGGTCTGTTCGTCTAAAACTATCGCATATCGGGCCTAGGGGGAGGCAAGCATCAGTCCCCTAATAGCGGTATAAGTCGTGTCGGAGTGAAGCCCATTACACCCTGAGAAACTACTGGAACTTACCAGCAAATCTCGCTTGCCCTGGCCAGGGACTTTGCGTAATGGCTCTCTGACACAGCGCGATATCAACCCCCAATACCGGGAGAGAGAATCCTGTCGAACCGCCACTGCCTTCAAGTGCTCGGGACTGCACCCAACTGCTACCTGTTTGCACGACTCCTTTGAGCCGTGGTAGGGTAGCAATCTATGAACAGTGGGACACACTCGAGGCGAAGTAGCAGTGTCAAGTCTGTGGACTATGCTAAACTCATGTCACCTGGGAACTGTTAACTGACGACTGGTATAAAACCAACCAACAGTTCCCTGTGAGTCATGTCCGGTGTACTCGTAACCCAACGAGCACATGCATACTATCTCCAGTACGACGTACTGACGGCTGTGGGACAGACCATCTCCCCAACTGGGATGAGAAGCGTACACACTAGTCTACTCCGGAGTATCGATGCCCTGTCTCGATAATCCTACGACTAGGGACCTGAATAAGGATGTGCTTGTAGACTACCCAGCCCCCACTAGTGTGGCTGCCATCACAACGCTGGTAGTCAAGCAAGATCCTAAGAGCTCTATCAATACGTATACTCACATATTAAGATAGAAAAACCAAGTAGCATACTACCATGTTTAGCAAAACTGTTATATACATGTGAATATCTCAAGCTTCCATTAAGTAATATACAAACTAGTATGATACAGTAATGGCCTTCTAGGGCATAAACACTAACAATCTCCCACTTGCACTAGGGCCATGTACTGGCGTATCGAAGACCGATGATCTCGAGTAGCCTCTCGAACTGAATCTGAGGTAGGGCCTTAGTGAATGGATCGGCAATGTTATCCTCTGTATTTACTCTCTTTACCTCGATCTCCTGGCGATCTACGATCTCCCTGATCGGGTGATACCGTCTTAAGATGTGTCTAGACTTCTGATGGGACCTGGGTTCCTTTGCTAAAGCTATAGCGCCGTTGTTGTCGCAATACAGAGGTATTGGACCAACACTGGTAGGAACCACCTGAAGTTCTGTGAGGAACTTCTTCATCCAGACAGCTTCTTTTGCGGCATCGCAAGCAGCTATGTACTCCGCTTCCATCGTCGAGTCAGCAACGATGTCTTGCTTAGAACTCTTCCAACAGACCGCCCCTCCATTGAGGGTAAAGACATAACCCGACATGGACTTGGAGTCATCCTTGTCACTCTGGAAGCCGGAATCAGCATAGGCCTCCATCCTGAGGTCTTTTCCGCCGTAAACCTAGAACATCTCCTTAGTCCTCCTCAGGTACTTGAGAATGTTCTTTACTGCTATCCAGTGATTCTCCCCTGGGTTTGCCTGATACCGGCTTACAACGCTCAATGCGTATGCTACATCTGGTCTGGTACATAACATCGCATACATTATAGAGCCTACCGCAGAAGCGTAGGGTATAATCGACATGCGTTCTCTTTCCAAATCAGTCTTAGGAGACATCTCTTTGGAGAGGGTGATTCCGTGACAAGCCGGTAGGTTACCGCGCTTAGAATCTTCCATACTGAATCTTTTCAATATGGTGTCTATGTACCTGGACTGTGAAAGTCCCAACATCCTCTTTGATCTATCACGATAGATCTGGGTCCCTAGAATGTAGGTGGCATCACCCAGGTCCTTCATGGAGAATTTCTGTGACAAGAATCTTTTGACTGACTGTAGCATAGGAATATCATTTCCTATTAGGAGAATGTCATCCACGTACAAGACGAGGAATACAACAACTCTCCCTACAATCTTATTGTATATGCATGGTTCATCTGGATTTTTGATAAAGTCGAATTCTTTGACAGTATCATCAAAACAGATGTTCCAACTCCGCGATGCCTGCTTTAGTCCATAAATGGACTTAAGCAGCTTGCATACTTTACCGCTGCTCCCACTCTGAATGAATCCCTATGGCTGATCCATATAGACGCTCTATTCTAAATTTCCATTTAGAAAGGCCGTCTTTACGTCCATCTGCCAGATCTCATAATCGTGGAAGGCAGCAATAGCAAGAAGGACCCGAATGGATTTCAGCATAGCCACTGGAGAAAAGGTTTCGTCATAGTCCAAACCAGGTCTTTGACGGAAACCCTTTGCAACAAGTCCAGCCTTATAGGTTTCAACCTGTCCATCTACACCAATCTTCTTTCTGAAGATCCACTTGCATCCTACGGGTTTTACCCCATCTGGAGCAGTGTCCAAAGTCCATACTTTGTTAGTGTACATGACTCCATTTCGGTCCGCATTGCATCCAGCCATTTTACCGAGTCGCCGCTCTGAATGGCTTGCTGGAAGCTAGTAGGGTCGTTATTATCAATGACGCAATCTTCTCGATCCCTGTCTATGAGAAAACCGTAGTATCTCTCGGGCGGATGAGACTGCCTACTAGTTCTGCGGATAGGCGCTGGTATGTCCCTTTCTTCTGAAACTTCTTGTTCTACCAAACTTTCAGTAACAGCTTGTGGTTCTGGAATTTCTTCCAGTTCTACTGCGCTCCCGCTCTTCTGATTTTCTAAAAATTCAGCTTCTAAGAAGTGGGCATGACGAGAAACAAAAACCTTTTGTTCCTCTGCGTAATAGAAACAATATCCCTTAGAGTTCTTTGGATATCCCACAAACTTACACTGTACTGAGCGTGCCTCGAGCTTGTCCGGATGCTGCTTTTTTACAAAAGCTGGACATCCCCATGTCTTCAGGTACTGAAGATAGGGTTTCTTCCCACTCCACATCTGATATGGTGTGGTAGGCACAGTCTTGGTTGGAACCTTGTTCAAAAGATATGCCGCTGATTCTAGCGCATAACCCCAGAATGATCGCGGTAACTCAGCCTTACTCATCATGGAACGAACCATATCCAATAGGGTTCGATTCCTCTTTTCCGATACAACGTTGTGTTGTGGTGTGTATGGAGGAGTAAGCTGAGAGAGAATTCCTTTTTCTTTTAAGTAACCCAGGAACTCGACACTTAAGTATTCACCACCTCGATCAGATCTTAGTGTCTTAATACTTTTGCCTGTTTGGTTTTCCACTTCATTCTTGTATTCCTGGAATTTCTTAAAGGCCTCGGATTTATGCTTCATTAAGAAGATATGTCCATACCTAGAGAAATCATCCGTAAAAGTAATGAAGTAGGAATAACCTCCATGCGCATGTGTAGACATTGGACCGCACACATCACTGTGTACGAGTCCCAAGAGCTCGCTCGCTCTTACTCCATGTCCAGTAAACGGAGTCTTTGTCATCTTTCCCATGAGACAAGATTCACAAGTGGCATAAGATTGATATTCGAACGGATTCAAATATCCTTCTCTATGTAACTTCGTTAATCGTGTTTCATTGATGTGACCTAGTCTACAATACCATAAGAAAGCCTGATTCATTTCTGGAGACTTTCTTTTAAGTGTGTTCTGGACATTGAAAACCTGAGCTTGACTCAATACGTATATACCGTTATCTAATGTACCGGACCCAATCAGAACTTGATTTAGGTGGATGTGAACTACATCGCTTATGAATGTAAAGTCATATCCCTCTCTCGAAAGTGAGGACACTGATATGATATTACAAGTCAAACTAGGTACATACAAACAGTTACGTAGAATCAATATCTGCCCACTTGTCAAACCTAGGCGATATTCTCCCACGGATTCAGCATCCACGCTCATTCCGTTTGCAACTCTGAGAGGCAAATCACCTACTCTTATAGCTCTACGGTTTCTCAAAGCATGTAACGAATTACAGATATGAGATCCTGCTCCGGTATCTAGTACCCAGGAAGTAGAGTTAATTGACAAACAGTTCTCAATTACAAACACACTTGAGGCTGAAGCCACAACATGCTTCGTATCCTGGCTACTGGCTTCCAAAGCCCTGCAATCCTTCTGCCAATGTCCGTTCCCATAACAATAGGAACATCCCTCCTTGCCTACACCAAGTCCCAAAACTTTTGCTCTTCCTTTTCCTCCTACTTTACTGACACTGTATATCGGCTTTGTAGAGGTCTTCTTCTTTTCACCCTTTGCTTTCGCCTTGGATGAAGAAGAAGAAGGCCCTCTATTAAGCAGAGCTTGTGTCTTCCTGGTTTCTTTCAGGGTGTAAGTAGAGGGTAGGGACTGTGGAAATAAGTCAGTATATGACCTGTTTCCCAACGTGGTCTCCAGGTCCTTGAGCTCATCAATATAGCTAGTCATCGTAAGGACGTCGTCCCTTACAGATGACCCGTCAGCCGACCTCGCTTGAATTAATTCGTTCGAGGCCTCATATCTTGCGATATGAGATTGCTCTCCATATAAATCTTTGTTATGGAGAAAGATGGAAACAGAGTCCATCTTCTCGTGCTGCTTCTGGTATACACCATCAACTGAAGCCAACACGAGACACTTGGCTTTCGCTTTATCATTTTCCTTTGTCTGACGGATATCCATATCCGCGACGGTGGAAACTGGACCTGGGACGGCGGGATCTTGAGTAGTAATAGGGTGGTCCAGCTTGTCATAGGCAATGGTCATCTGGACAGATCTTTGCCGGCCATAAAAGTTAGATTCAGTCAACTTGTTATCTAGATGTAACCTAGTCATGGTCACAAGGTCGCTGCAATGAGAGAGAGAGAAGAAAACACTTTAGCATGATGCTCTTGCAAGTTTAGATTGGTTTTTAATTTATCTAAACTGGATGGCTCCCACTGTTTCTCGAATCCTTCCTCAAACCATAAAAGAAGAATTAGCCAGGACTATTCTCACTGTACAATACTTGCTTAACCGTTCAGCCAGGCTAGTGTCGGTACTTCGAGGGAGGTTTTCCAACGCTTTCGCGAAGTTCCTTAATTAAATAACCTCTTTTCTCTGGGGGCGTAGCCCCGCTGATACCTTTCTCGGCACCTACTTGGTTTATAGCATTGATCGTTAAGTGACGAATCTCCTGATAAGTAGCATATACTCACAGTAGGATCGGGATCCAAATATCATCGTATGATAATGTTGAAAGAATCCTACCAACATTCATCAAACTCCAAATGGTATGCAACACTAGCAAGTTTCAGTTTCTTTAGAAACTCCCGATGTGGATTTTTGCCTCATGTTCTTATGACCTTGACGAAGGCCAACAAATCATAAGTCACATGTCAAGTTCTGCCCATCATTATCTTGTTAATTTGAACCCATCCGTACATACCCTTGACGAAGGCCAACAAGGTAATACGACTATCCCAAACCAACTCATCTATCTATACAACAAATGAATACCCCAGCAGCTACCAAATACTATGCCTTGACGAAAGCCAACAAACATAGCTTGAATACTACTGACCATCCATAAGAAATGACGGAGGGCTACGACTGGTTTTGGCGAAACCGTGAACGTAGTGAACTTGATATGACCGAAGGAACCTGATAGCTTTTTAGAAGGAGTGGTTAAAGCTCCGCAATTAAAAAATATCATCTGTTTAAAAATAACCGAGTGGTTTCTTTTAAATTGTTCCAACGATTCAACTTTTGGTTTATTTTCTTTGCATTATAAATAATGCGTCCCATCATTAACCTATCATTGCAGAAAACAACGAAAATACAACGTCCTCTTATGCCATCTGCATTCGCCACTGGGTCCCGTCATCACCCGTTAGGTTACTTAACTAACGACAGAGCGGGGGCTGGGCTAGCGCGGGTGTAAAACATAAGTGACGTCTAAATAGCTATCATATATAGATATTGTACATTTGTCAGACGCAATAATAGGCATTCTAGATCTCATATGAACTTTATTGGATTTGCAAGCAATCCGTGTTTGTTTAGAGCCTGCAACAAAAGACGGATTACACAGTTGTGATGAATAGCCATTACCCCACTCTAGACCCCTACGGGTACGGCAAACTACCCGTCAAATACCCGAAGTGAAGCGGTCTCCCTCAACAAAGTGAGTAGGCCACTAAACACTTCAAAATACCCGGTAGTTTGTGCAGCCCATCTTGGGTCTATACTAGGAGCAAAAACAGTAAAATAAAATAATACAACGGTGGCTACAACCACAACCTGGATGTGCCCCGCAAAATAATATTACAACATATTACAATTATATCGAATGAATTAAAATAATAACCCATCACAAACCCCGGCTAATCATCACAACAGTCCAATACAGTTCACATCCACAAACAGTAAAAACCATTACAGAAATGTGCAACCCCCTGCCAACCAACCGACATACTAGCAGTTAGGGAAGGTTTACGAATACATTATACAATCACAGATATAATCAAATTAGCAAACATCGTAAAATTTCGATCGAGCAAAACACTTTAGATTCTACTCCAATACATCTCTGTGCACCTGAGACTTGAGTAGAAAACTAAACATCCCAGAAATACCATTATAAACACATAGGAATTACTGAAAAATTTGGGCTGACTCGGGCCTAACTCGGCCGCGGATCCGCGGCGGATCGCATGGATCCGCCGCGGTTCCACGGTGAGTTAGCCGAGTTAGGTGTCCAAATTTCTGCGGTATCCATATAATTTCCTGCTTGTTATTCTGAAGGTCCCTGAAAAATTTTTAGGGCCTGTTTTAAATTCGACAGAAACTGTGTTAATGCGACGATGTTTCCGGTTCTTTTTGCGTTCGAAATTCTTACGACTTTGCTAATGAATTAATTATTGTTTAGCGAGGCTCTGATACCACTGTAAGTCGATGTACAACACCCCACGACTTGCGGGGAGGCGGAATAATGAAAAACGATCATGTTTTAGGCGTAAACATCGACTAACCGAAGAATCGTTTGCTAAACTATAACTAACAACAAACATAGGAGTTCTAAACTACTATGAAAAGTGATAATACCTGTAGAACCGAGTCCTTCGTCTTGTCGTTCTCCGCGTCCTTTCCGGCCTTCTCTAAGTAGTAGAAGATCCACCCGAGAGCTTTACTACAAGCTTCACCTCAAACTAGAGGTAACTAGGTTTCTTGAAGTGCTAATCCAAGTAACCTAGGTGATATAGAGAATGGTTAAGGATTAAGTAGTCTAATCTAATCCTTGTACTCAACACATGAGAAGAGAGGATTAGGGTTTGAAGAGGGAGAGCTTGAGGAGAGAGAAAGTGAGCAAGAGAATGGAATGGGATAATGATCTCTCATAATATATATGAAGCATCAATAATAACAAGATAAATCAAGTAAATGATTTAACAACCATGCTCCATAAATATCTAATGGGTGATTCATCTCCATGAGTCATTAAGCATTTATGATGCATTAATGACATGGATAAATCACTCAAATGAGTCACTAATCCCATTTAATGCATATGCACCTTAACCCCCAAGTCACCATCTTCTAGAAACTTCTCGCGCAATTACGAGAACACCTCTCCTATCCGTGAAAACACGGAAAAACTTTAGACTGTATAAATCCAATAACCGGATACTAGAAACTGGCTTAAACCAAAGCTGACAAGTAAAAACTGTCCGGATGTCGTACGTGCGTAAACACACGTATGCGTCCGAACCCTTGTCGTAAAACCATACGACCTCTATATCGTTTCGCCTGGAGTAGGGAACTCTCTGTATGGGACTCTGGAGACTCGACTACTATGCTGGCAGTAGGTTTAACCACAGACCGCAAGCGGCACTAACTGTACGTAACGGTCCCCAGGTATATGTCGATAAGAAGACCGATGAGGAAACCCATCCGAACTCCTACTGAGTCTGATGTGACAATCTCCGTACAGTCCGGTCTGTTCGTCTAAGACTATCGCATATCGGGCCTAGGGGCGGCAAGCGTCAGTCCCCTAATAGCGGTATAAGTCGTGTCGGAGTGAAGCCCATTACACCCTGAGAAACTACTGGAACCTACCAGCAAATCTCGCTTGCCCTGGCCAGGGACTTTGCGTAATGGCTCTCTGACACAGCGCGATATCAACCCCCAATACCGGGAGAGACGAATCATGTCCAACCGCCACTGCCTTCAAGTGCTCGGGACTGCACCCAACTGCTACCTGTTTGCACGACTCCATTGAGCCGTGGTAGGGTAGCAATCTATGAACAGTGGGACACACTCAAGGCGAAGTAGCAGTGTCAAGTCTGCGGACTATGCTGTACTCATGTCACCTGGGAACTGTTAACTGACGACTGGTATAAAACCAACCAACAGTTCCCTGTGGGTCCTGTCCGGTGTACTCGTAACCCAACGAGCACCTGCATACTATCTCCAGTACGACGTACTGACGGCTGTGGGACAGACCATCTCCCCAACTGGGATGAGAAGCGTACACACTAGTCTACTCTGGAGTATCGATGCCCTGTCTCGATAATCCTATGACTAGGGACCTGAATAAGGATGTGCTTGTAGACTACCCAGTCCCCACTAGTGTGACTGCCATCACAACGCTGGTAGTCAAGCAAGATCCTAAGAGCTCTATCAATACGTATACTCACATATTAAGATAGAAAAACCAAGTAGCATACTACCATGTTTAGCAAAACTGTTATATACATGTGAATATCCCAAGCTTCCATTAAGTAATATACAAACTAGTATGATACAGTAATGGCCTTCTAGGGCATAAACACTAACAATCTCCCACTTGCACTAGGGCCATGTACTGGCGTATCGAAGACCGATGATCTCGAGTAGCCTCTCGAACTGAATCTGAGGTAGGACCTTAGTGAATGGATCAGCAATGTTATCCTCTGTATTTACTCTCTTTACCTCGATCTCCTGGCAATCTACGATCTCCCTGATCGGGTGATACCGCCTTAAGATGTGTCTGGACTTCTGATTGGACCTGGGTTCCTTTGCTAAAGCTATAGCGCCGTTGTTATCGTAATACAGAGGTATTGGACCAACACTGGTAGGAACCACCTGAAGTTCTGTGAGGAACTTCTTCATCCAGACAGCTTCTTTTGCGGCATCACAAGCAGCTATGTACTCCGCTTCCATCGTCAAGTCAGCAACGGTGTCCTGCTTGGAACTCTTCCAACAGACCGCCCCTCCATTGAGGGTAAAGACATAACCCGACATGGACTTGGAGTCATCCTTGTCACTCTGGAAGCCGGAAACAGCATAGGCCTCCAGCCTGAGGTCTTTTCCGCCGTAAACCAAGAACATCTCCTTAGTCCTCCTCAGGTACTTGAGAATGTTCTTTACTGCTATCCAGTGATTCTCCCCTGGGTTTGCCTGATACCGGCTTACAACGCTCAATGCGTATGCTACATCTGGTCTGGTACATAACATCGCATACATTATAGAGCCTACCGCAGAAGCGTAGGGTATAATCGACATGCGTTCCCTTTCCAAATCAGTCTTGGGAGACATCTCTTTGGAGAGGGTGATTCCGTGACAAGCCGGTAGGTTACCGCGCTTAAAATCTTCCATACTGAATCTTTTCAATATGGTGTCTATATACCAGGACTGTGAAAGTCCC
This sequence comes from Agapanthus africanus, assembly GCA_030015575.1. NCBI lineage: Eukaryota > Viridiplantae > Streptophyta > Magnoliopsida > Asparagales > Amaryllidaceae > Agapanthus > Agapanthus africanus. The sequence goes on from CM057339.1 coordinate 866,328,996, forward strand.
AACATCCTCTTTGATCTATCACGATAGATCTGGATCCCCAGAATGTAGGTGGCATCACCCAGGTCCTTCATGGAGAATTTCTGTGACAAGAAACTTTTGACTGACTGTTGCATAGGAATATCATTTTCTATTAGAAGAATGTCATCCACGTATAAGACGAGGAATACAACAACTCTCCCTACAATCTTACTGTATATGCATGGTTCATCTGGATTTTTGATAAAGTCGAATTCTTTGACAGTATCATCAAAACAGATGTTCCAACTCCACGATGCCTGCTTTAGTCCATAAATGGACTTAAGCAGCTTGCATACTTTACCGCTGCTCCCACTCTGAATGAATCCCTCTGGCTGATCCATATAGACGCTCTCTTCTAAATTTCCATTTAGAAAGGCCGTCTTTACGTCCTTCTGCCAGATCTCATAATCGTGGAAGGCAGCAATAGCAAGAAGGACTGATTTAGAGAGGTTTTTTCGATCAAAAATATTTACCGCAATCAAGAACGGCGTCGCATGAAGCTAGCCGGTGAATACGGGTCGGTCCACAGTGATGTGTATATCTCCTTTAAGTTCTTACGAGTTAATTCCAAATGGTGTTTGGATTTATAATTAAACCTAAAAATTGAAGTTGTATGATACTAGGATTAGAAACTTGCTAGGATTAGGTTTAGGGAAAATTTGGTAAACAAAGATTTACACCTCTTTCCATTGCCTTTAATTAAAGATATCATATTAATGTTATGGTAAATCTTAACAAAGGAGATTAGGATGATTGGGATGATTGATTCTTCCTTTAGATCCTTGTCCTTCCTCTCTTAATCTTTACCCTAACCTCCATGGAAAACCTTAAAATCCGGGCCTTTAGACTACGGAATCACCGTTACCTCGAGGGTAGGGTGCCGTAGGGAGCGGAATAAGAAGGTATGCATGGAGTTCTAATGTTCATAAAAGATTGGCAACGAAAAGAGATGAGAGATCTTCATCTCTCAAATCCTTCCCTATTCCTAACCCTAACAAGCGAGGAAACTACTCGCTCATTGAGGGGATGAAGAAAGACATGATTTTGTTAAAGAGAGAAAACATCTATTGCAAGTTAATAAAATTAAACTAAATTAAACTAAGGCAAGAAAATAATTTACCTAGGGCAGATATGAAAAACTATAACTAGGGCAAGAAAAATAACCTACTTACGATTGATGCGCTCTAACTTCAAGAAAACAGAATTTTATTCATGAATAGAGGCATGAGAAAATACAAGGCTTTGGGTTCTATTTATAGGACATAGAAACCCTAGGTTTACAATTGCTCCGCATGTCTAAAATTACAAATTTATACCGACGAATGATTTGGTCGGAACAATATTTAAAAAGATAAGGTTCATCCCAGTAAAAATGCTTTACTTGGGACAAAAATCGAAGTTTGACTTGTTTCGACCAATCTTTAGGTATCAAGCCGGTGGCTAAGTAGTTTACAATATCGGCGAACCATGGTTCGCATGAAACGGTCAAGAGCTGCTCATCGTGAAAAACATCAGTGATAGGAAGTTCAAGAGTAGGCGAGGAAGGAAGTCGTGAAAGGTGATCGGCCACTACGTTTTCACATCCTTTTTTGTCCCTTATAACAAGGTCAAATTTTTGCAGCAAAAGGATCAACGTATTAGCCTAGATTTAGCATCCTTCTTCGCAAGAAGGTGGCGAAGAGCTGAATGATCCGTGTATACTATAACTGGTGAGCCAATTAAATAAGGCCGAAATTTCTCAAGTGCAAACACAACCGCTAAAAACTCTTTTTCTGTTGTTGTGTAGTTTAATTGGGCCTCATTTAATGTTCGGCTAGCGTAGTAAATTACGTGCGGCATCTTGTTGATGTGCTGTCCAAGAACAGCACCAATGGAAAAATCTGATGCGTCGCACATAATTTCGAAAGGGTGCGTCCAGTCTGGAGATGAAAGGATGGGTACAGAAATGAGTGAGTGTTTCCAAGACTCGAAAGCTTCCATGCAAGTTGAGTCGAAAACAAATGTAGTGTCCTTGGCCAATAAGAGAGTCAAGGGTCTAGCAATTTTGCTAAAGTCCTTGATGAACCGTCTATAAAAACCGGCATGGCCAAGGAAAGCTCGGATATCTTTGACGCATTTAAGAGGAGGAAGATTAGAAATGACTTCAATTTTAGCTCTATCAACCTCTATGCCGTTTTGCGAGATGACATGTCCTAAGACAATGCCTTCTCGTACCATAAAGTGACATTTCTCCCAATTCAAAGTTAGGTTCTTCTCCCTACAGCGGGTAAGAACTGCGTCAAAATGTCGTAAACACTCATCGAAGGAGTCACCGAAAATGGAGAGATCGTCCATAAAGATTTCCAAAAACTTCTCCACCATGTCCGAAAAGATCCCCATCATACACCGCTGAAATGTAGCGGGTGCATTGCATAACCCGAAGGGCATGCGACGATAAGCAAAAGTGCCAAAGGGACAAGTAAATGTAGTCTTGTCTTGATCCTCTTTGGCTATGGGGACTTGGTTATAACCGGAATAGCCATCTAAAAAGTAGTAGAACTCGTGCCCCGCCAATCGTTCTAGCATTTGGTCAATGAAAGGCAAAGAAAAGTGGTCCTTCCTTGTCGCCGCATTGAGTTTTCGGTAGTCGATGCAAACTCGCCACCCAGTTTGGGTGCGAGTAGGAATTAACTCATTTGCCTCATTGGTAATGACCGTGATGCCCGATTTCTTTGGCACGACATGAATGGGGCTAACCCATTGGCTATCCAAGATAGGGTAAATGATACCGCTATCAAGACACTTAACAATCTCCTTCTTGACCGCCTCTTTCATAATAGGGTTGAGGTGTCTTTGTGGATCCCTTACCGGCTTGGCATCATCCATCAAGTGTATGTGATGTTCAACTATGAGGGGACTAATCCCCTTGATGTCCGCCATAGACCAGCCGAAAGCTTGCCGATTATTGTGTAAGACCGTTAAAAGAGCTTTCTCTTGTTCAAGAGCTAGAGAGGCCGATATGATAACGGGTAAGGTCTCATTCTCACCTAGATAAGCATATTTTAGGTGCGAAGGCAAAAGCTTTAGTTCGAGTTTAGGTGGTGAAACAATAGATGGTAACAATGGAGTAACTGTTTCAAACTCGAAGGATTCCATCAAAGGTTCAAATCGAGTGTACGCTACCGAGTCGGATGGTTCAACTAACTCATCCGAAAAAGCAAAAGACTCAAACTCGGATGGAGAGTCTTCGAGATCGTCAACAAAGGTGAAACACTCATAATCTTTGTCCGTCGTGAAAGCTGTGTCGGATTCTAGGAGGAACGCACTAGTGGCGTCAACATTGCTGTGATCAAACATAAAATTTTCGAACTCACAGTCTTCCTCCGCGATCTCATTGATCGAGCAAACATCAAGTACGCTAGAATTAGGCTCGCAAGGCTGACTTCCTAACTTGAAAATGTTGAGCTCAACTGTCATATTGCCAAAAGATAGATTCATTGAACCGTTACGACAGTTGATTACCGCGTTAGAAGTTGCGAGGAATGGTCGACCAAGTATCACCGGAATTTGACTCCGGGGGTTAGCGACAGGTTGTGTATCCATAACAATAAAGTCAACGGGGAAAATGAAATCCCCTACTCTAATTAACACATCCTCCAACTCTCCCTTAGGATGGGTGATTGATCGGTCGGCCATTTGGAGAGTGCAATGAGTGGGCTTAAGCTCTCCAACGCCTAATTGTTCGTACACCGAATAAGGTAACAAATTGACACTAGCACCAAGATCTAATAGAGCTCTATTGATGTTCTTGTCCCCAATTGTGATCGAAATAGTAGGACAACCGGGGTCCTTATGCTTTGGGGGTAAAGAATTGACAAGAGCATCACTAACAGCACTAGCCACGAAAACTTTCTTTGGTACTTATGACTTCCTCTTTTTGGTGCATAAGTCCTTTAAAATTTTTGCATATGAAGGAACTTGTTGGATTGCATCCAAAAGAGGGATATTTATGCTAACATGTTTGAACAACTCTATAATCTTCTCCATCTGTGGAGTTGGTTTATTAGATCTCAACCGATTTGGAAAAGAAGCATTTTGAAAAGTCGTTGAGTCCAATTTTTGCGGATCAGATTGTTTAATTGGAACGGAACCCCGTGTAGATGTGTTCGTGTTGTGAGAAGAGGGTCCGTTCGAGCTATAAGGAGTAGAGCCGTGTGAAGGGTGGAGAATAGGCTCTAACGACGACGAAGAAGAAGAAGATGAAGAAGGACCACCGGCAGGGGTATTATGGTTAATACCCACATTGTTTTGCAACACTTTTCCAGACCTCAACGTGGTCACAGCATTTACGTAATGATTCTGCTGTTCATATGCAACATGTGCATGACCGGGTTTGGAAGTGGTTGAGACAGAAGTTTTCCTTTCTCTCGCTCTTTCAACGCAGCATTGAGTTGTGCAATTTGTGCCTCAATAGATTTGATGCTTTGATCGTGTGAGGCTCTGTTTTGCACCAAAGATTGAATAGAAGTCTCTAATCTTGCTGTAGATTGTGTAGATTGCTTTAGGAAAGCCTCTAGACTTCTTTCGAGCGAGCTAACCTTGTCATTATTAGGTTGAACAAAATTGTTTGGTGGGTAAGAAGTGTTAGGCACAAAATTGTTCACTTGATTAGGATAAGGTTGTTGTTGGAAAGGTTGTTGAAATTGAGTTTGTGGAGGTGCTTGTTGTTGTGGAGGAGGAGGCCTTTGAAAATTGTTATTTCCTTGGAATTGTTGATTTTGGTTCCAAGCGAAATTTGGGTGGCTCTTCCATCCCGGATTGTATGTTGAAGAATATGGATCGTTTCTTTGTCGTTGCTGAAAGGCAGCATTGACTTGATCCTGTCCTTGAGTAGATGCAGTGTAAGGACATTCTTCTGTGAGATGTGATAGATCCGAACAACAAGCACAAACAGTTCGTGGAGGCACAACAGGGGCAGGAGAAGGTGCTGAGATTTTGGTCTCAAGCGCTTCTAGCTTTTTCGTAAGAGCGGCCATCTCGGCCTTCATAGCAATCGACATCTCTACTTAATGTATGCCTGCCCTAGGTTGACCAATAGAAGAAGATGATGATGTGGTCTTGGTGCTCTCCCACTGAATTGTTTGTTCACTAAGATCCTCAAGAAACTGCCACGCTTCCTCACTAGACTTGGATAGAAAGTGACCTTGACAAATGGTTTCTAGCAACTGCTTCGTTGCCGGGTTCAATCCCTCGTATAATGTTTGGCAAAGTTGCCAACTTTCGATCCCATAGTGAGGGCATTGAACGAGTAGGTCTTTGAATCTTTCAAAACATTTCCAAAATGGTTCGGAAGGTTGCTGTGAAAATTGTATAATCTCATTACGGATTCTAGCAGTTTTGTGGTGAGGATAGAACTTTTTAAGAAAGGCTTTCACAAACTCGTCCCAATTTCTTATTGAATGTGATGCGGTGCTGTATAGCCACTTCTCGGCTAGGTCACATAAGGTGAAAGGAATGACCCTTAGCCTTATAGCGTCATCACTTAATTGGGTCGTTTTCATCATAGCGCAAACGTTTTGGAATTTATTGATAAAGATATATGCATCTTCGGATTCCAAACCATGAAACTTAGGCAGCATATTGATGAAGTGGGGTTTGATTTCAAAGTTGTCCCCATTTGCCGGTGGTGGTGAAAGACAGGTAGGTAAAGAAGTGCGGACAGGGTAGAAGAGATCCTGGAGCACGACTCGTGCGGGCGCTTCAACAGCCGGGTGATTCGGGTTATTCCCACCTAACGGATGTGGAATCATTCCCGTCGGTAAGGTGTTGTTAGGATTGTATCCCGACATACCGTCGGAAGAAGAATGTGATGGTGAAAGTGAAGAAGTGGACAGGATTTCGACTTCGGAGTCGAAAGGTTCGTCGGTCGGTACCAACGAAACACGGACTAATCGGGCGCTAGGGTCCCTAGTTCAACCGGACATACACTAAAAGGGTTAGTGTAGTCGAAAGATGAAAGACAGAATGTGGAGGTAAGAGAACGTCAATGAGAAGAAGTGGTGTAAGTGAGTGCAAAGATTCTTTTAGCGACAAGTTGCAAGTCTTGAAAAGATTTTTTCCTTTTACTTTTTTTTTTATGTGAGCTTTTGCAAAAATATTTTGAAAAGAGACTTGTGACACAAATGCAATTAACCACACATGCACAATCAGGCCTAGATCTAGGGTCGCCTAGGTCAGCTAGACAGCTCCTAACTGTTCCAAAGGGCTAGAAATAGGACCTCAAACCGCCTCTTCACCGCCAATTGCGGCCAGGTAAGTGCCAGGTAAGTGGGAAGGAACCACGCTGTGGGCCTAATTAAAAACCACTAGCCTTGACACACTTGCCTAGGCACCGCAAAGTCAGGTTAGGATAAACGGCCGATGCCTATACTAGTCCTCTGTCCTATTGAGCGCGACGTCCTTAGGGCTGAGTCTATTATTTTTTTTAATTAAGAGTGGTCGATGCAAATGCTTTAAGTGATTTATGGGGTCCTGGGAAGGGTGATGAAATCCCCACCCAATCTGAATTGGTCAATAGCCCCTTAAAATCAGATTAAAGTATGCAAAGCAGTAAATCACTTGCAATCGATTATTTTTAGCGCGGCGCAAAGAATCCTGCAGAAAATCAATTATTGGAAGGGGGAAGAAGATTTTTAGCGCAAAGAATCCTGCAGAAAATTTGGCAAAAGATATATGGGGATTTGTAGAGGGGAGAATGAGGAAACAAACAGAGCAAATTTCGTGCAGAGATCTCCACAGGAAGCCGCGGAATCGCGGTCTTGGGTGGGTAAAAGCCGCGGAATCGCGATCGTATAGAGGAATCGGGCCTCTGGATTTCTTCAGCTGCTCTGTACTTTCAATCTCCTCCTGTTTTGATATATCTTTTTCTGTTTTGCCTTCTGTGTTGTTTCAGATCCGTCAAACCTGCAAAGATTCACAAAGAAAACCCTTCAAACAATAAAAGATGATAGAATTTTTATATTTTTTATTTTCCAGATTTTTATGATTTATTTAATTTAGATTAACCCGAAATTGCAAAAAGGAAATACTACGCCATCCCCGGCAACGGCGCCATTTGATTTAGAGAGGTTTTGTCGATCAAAAATATTTACCGCAATCAAGAACGGCGTCGCATGAAGCTAGCCGGTGAATACGGGTCGGTCCACAGGGATGTGTAAATCTCCTTTAAGTTCTTACGAGTTAATTCCAAATGGTGTTTGGATTTATAATTAAACCTAAAAATTGAAGTTGTATGATATTAGGATTAGAAACTTGTTAGGATTAGGTTTAGGGAAAATTTGGTAAATAAAGATCTACATCTCTTTCCATTGCCTTTAATTAAAGATATCATATTAGTGTTATGGTAAATCTTAACAAAAGGGATTAGGATGATTGGGATGATTGATTCTTCCTCTAGATCCTTGTCCTTCCTCTCTTAATCTTTACCCTAACCTCCATGGAAAACCTTAAAATCCGGGCCTTTAGACTACGGAATCACCGTTACCTCGAGGGTAGGGTGCCGTAGGGAGCGGAATAAGAAGGTATGCATGGAGTTCTAATGTTCATAAAAGATTAGCAACGAAAAGAGATGAGAGATCTTCATCTCTCAAATCCTTCCCTATTCCTAACCCTAACAAGCGAGGAAACTACTCGCTCATTAAGGGGATGAAGAAAGACATGATTTTGTTAAAGAGAGAAAACATCTATTGCAAGTTAATAAAATTAAACTAAATTAAATTAAGGCAAGAAAATAATTTACCTAGGGCAGATATGAAAAACTATAACTAGGGCAAGAAAAATAACCTACTTACGATTGATGCGCTCTAACTTCAAGAAAACAGAATTTTATTCATGAATAGAGGCATGAGAAAATACAAGGCTTTGGGTTCTATTTATAGGACATAGAAACCCTAGGTTTACAATTGCTCCGCATGTCTAAAATTACAAATATACCCCCAGAAAATCTTTCCATAGCCTCCTCAGAATTATGGTAAAATTTTCTTTCCATGAAGCCTTCAAACGGTGTGCGCTTGGGCCGCGGTTCCGTGGCCCAATAGTGAGTTCATTTCATGGTTTTTCTTGGGCTGCCTTAGTGTCTTTTGGGCTTCCTGGTTCTTTATTCCTTTTATCAATTGGGCTTCTGTATTAATTCCATATCTTCAGTGAACACTTTGCAATGGATCTTTTAACCGTTTTTCTTGCAAATTTGGATCTTGCGTTGCCTTGTTGATGGTGAACCGTTCTTCTGCTGGGCTTTACTAAGATCCTCCTAATTGTTGGTCAAAAGTCCTTCTTTTGTGTCGTCTTTTGTGTTTTTCACTGTTTTTGCTCCAAAAACCTGTAACCTGTAACATGTAGCAGATATGGGTCAAAAGCACCTGTTTTTATTCTTAAATGCATAAGAATGGGGAATACAAAATGAAATATTATGTTATGAACAAATACCCCCAAACTTATCATTTGCTCGTCCTCGAGCAAACTTATTATTTTATTTATTCTCGATAAAAATCTAACCTAGCCACACTTTAGCAGTGAAACGCGATTGCACTGAGCACGTGCAACAAGCCGTTAAACCTCTAGGTGTCCCTAGTAGGAGGAGTGTTGTCTCCTGAGGGTTTTCAGCGGATACTACCCACAAAATCCTATCAATTTGGTTTTTTGACTTTTGTTCTCCAATTAGGTTTTCTAACAAGGAATTCTATTATCGTCGACCCGCAAATTATCCACCCATATTCTTCACACTTCCTTATCTTTTAACTTAAGATTATATGTGTTCTATAGAATTACTTAGCTTTCGGCATTTCTTAAGTTTTCCTTCTAAAGTTCTATCTCCACTTAGGAATTTCTATCAACTCTATTAAAGATACAAGTTTTATTCTTCATTCCTTTCTCTTATCTAAACTCTAAGCACATATCCCCACGTGTGTGTAAATGTCACCCCTACACTTGGAAATTCAAATCAAGCAATCGTACTCTCGTCCATTGTCCCAAGCACTTATTAATTGGTGAATTTTGAATTTCGCTTACACATCCTTCATGCGACCGTTAATACTTCCTGAGGTACCAACAACCGATTACCAGATGCGTTAGCACTTTAAAGCGTACTTCCTAGTTTTGCAACACCCAAGCCTTTTAGCAGTGACTCCCAAACCAGTTGGTCTAAGGCACTAGGTGATGAAGCACCCCCGCTAAATATTTTTTCTATTTTTACAGCCTTAAATAATCACAAAAACCAGTGTCCATTTTTTTCTTTATTTCTTTATTCACACTTTTTTTCTTTTTTATTTTCATTGTACTAAGGACTTTAGACAAGAGCATTTCAAGGTCTCTTCTACTAATCCAAGTTTCAAGGTGTGTGATTGTGCATTTTGTAGGGTACATGTTTTCAGAATCTAGACTCAAGCTAGGAATTATTTTTCAAACTTATACTCTAATAAGAACATCAATACTCTTCCCTCATTTTGACTTAGCCCAAGAAGTGAACCCAACATTTGCCTATTTCTAAATAACCTACAAAGACATATACTTTCTACCGTTAAACTCTAAGGAAGGTTATTTTTAGGGTTTTTAATTTGCTAAGTCTAAGATCTAGTTTTTCCTAGCCAGTTAACATTTTTATCAAATTCAAGTCAATTAGCCAAAATTGAATACAATAATTTTTATAATTTTTGAAATTTTTCAATTTTTATGGGTCTTTCTGTTTTCTAATTTTTTTTATTTTTTCAAATTTTTCAAATTTTTATGATTTTTTATATAAAGATGCAATGCAGAAATTAAATATGCAAAAGGAAAAGAAAAATATATACAATATGCAATGCAAAAGATAACTATATACACTACCCTCTCCACCAAACTTGAGCAAAGCAGTGCCCTCACTGCCCGGCCCCACGTCGCGCTCGTGAGCGTGAACGTGATCGTTCCCCTCTAGCCAAAAGGGTTTGAATACCCCTCTCAATTTCCGTCAACCGACGGTCGTGATCTCGTGCTGTCGCCCGAAACTCATCCCTTAAAGAATCAATTCTTCTTACCGTTCTCCGCATCAATCGTGCATGCTCTTGAGGGGTCAGTTCGTCCCCGCTCGATGTCGAGCTAGAGCTAGGGGTGCGTGCGGGAATATTCTCTGCCGGTTCCGTTCGAGACCAAATATTAGTAAGTCTAGAGTAGGACGAAGTAACGCCCTCAACGAGTGGTCGAACCGGAACACCGTCTATCATCTATGAATCAAATTCCTCGACGGGGAGGAAATAACGGCAGAGTTGGGTGACTAGCATGGGACATGGGTAGATGGTACCCCTTTTCCCCGTACCTATAGACTGGAGCAATACAGTGCACATGTCGAACCGTGGATTTTTCGTCATTAGTGTGTGTACGACATGTAATGAGGGGGTGGAAAAAGTCGTGTTGTGCGAACTGCCAAAGATGTTGTTTTGTGCCCACCGGCACACAGTAAAAACGTTCGCGAAAAGGGTCCGTGCTTGGATACCCTTACGCGGCTCTCGTGCGCAGTCATTCCCCATCAAGGGCATATAATCCTCAAAGTGCAAGGGGTGGTCATGTGCGGGTACACGTGGTATGAGTGTGACCTCGTGGATCATGTCCCTATCAATGTGAATTACGCGATCTCCCCAATTTATTTTAATGTAGCCTAAGTTGTCTAGACTATTATCCTCCATTGATTCATAAAATAGGGCAACTAGTTCAGGTAGGGCAAACGCAGAGGAGTGATTATAGGTCAGGAAATTCCAGCCACTCTGCTCTATTTCATGTGCAAAATATCTACCGTACACTTCGTGTGTGAACACTGGGGTAAAATCTCTCTCAAATTGCATTTTATGTGCCATAATAATTAGTTCAGGAAAAAATATGCAAGAACAGAGAGGAAAGACACAGATTTATCTCCCCTTAAAATTTCAGGGGCTGAAGCTTCAGAGGTGCGGCGGTTCAGCGGCAATAGGAGGCTCCGGCGGCGGTATCGCGGCGATATGGCGGCGGCGCGTCCTGATTTTTCTGAAACAGGTAGGTGGCGGCGCTATGGTTTTATGGGGAGGAAAAAATTAGGGTTATAGAAGACAGAGGGCTCGGGACTTATAAATAGAGGAAAGATGGTGAGTTTGTAGAAAACACCCTCATAAATGAGGGTTTTATTTGTAAATAGAAAAAAAGTCAGCTATTAATTCTGGAAATTTTCAATTAGGTCCAAAAAATATTTTTATTTTTATTTTTTATTTTTTTTAATGGTATTTTGGGAATATATATTTACAAATTATATACACACCCCCAAACTTATTTGAAATAATATTTTGGAAAAAAAAAAGAAATTTAGGGGTGAAAGTGGAGGAAAATTACTCAGTGTAGATCGGCTCCTGCAAGAACAGGAGCTCCTCCGAATGGTCCGCTGTGAGAAACGGTTTCAATCGATGCCCGTTTACTTTGAAAAGCGTACCGTCCTCCGGGTTTTCAAGATCAACCGCACCGTGCGGATAAACGGTGTGGACTACAAAAGGTCCCTTCCACCTAGAACGGAGCTTGCCGGGATGAAAATGTAACTGAGTATCATATAATAAAACCTGTTGACCAGGTTTAAATGTCTTTCGCAAAAGATTTTTATCATGAAATACCTTAGCTCGGTTCTTAGCAATCACGGCATTATCATATGCCTCATCACGCAGCTCTTCTGGTTCATTTAACTGCAGCTTTCGGTTGCTGCCCGCATCTCCTAAAGATAGATTCAGCTCTTTAATGGCCCAAAATGCCTTATGCTCAATTTCTACTGGGAGGTGGCAAGCCTTCCCGTAAACAAGTCGGTATGGAAACATGCCAAGATCGGTCTTGTATGCAGTACGGAAAGCCCATAGTGCATCGATCAATTTTAGTGACCAATCTTTACGGTTTTTAGAAATCGTTTTCTCCAAGATTTGCTTAATTTGCCGATCCGAGACCTCGGCTTGCCCACATGTTCGGGGATGGTATGGCGTTGACAGCTTATGGGTGATAGAGTATTTGCGCATTAAGGACTCAAAAGTTCTATTGCAAAAGTGAGAACCATTATCACTTATTATTGCGCGAGGGTGCCCAAATCGAGAAAAGATGTGTTCTTTAAGAAATCGAACGACAACCTTGTTGTCATTCGTTCGACTAGGCACAGCCTCGACCCACTTTGAAACATAGTCAAATGCCATAAAAATATACACATTTCCAAAAGAGTTAGAAAATGGTCCCATGAAATCTATACCCCAAACATCAAAAATATCTACAACCAAAATTGGTTGGAGCGGCATTTCGTTTCTCCGCGATATCCGGCCCAAGTGTTGGCACCGGGAGCAAGTTTTGCAGTATTCGAATGCATCTTTGAAGAGTCGTGGCCAATAGAAACCACACTGCAAAACTTTCTCGGCTGTCTTCTTTGGGCCAAAGTGCCCGCCACATGCTTGATCGTGGCAAAAAGACAACACACTCTTAACCTCAGTTTCCGGTACACACCGACGAATGATTTGGTCGGAACAATATTTAAAAAGATAAGGTTCATCCCAGTAAAAATGCTTTACTTGGGACAAAAATCGAAGTTTGACTTGTTTCGACCAATCTTTAGGTATCAAGCCGGTGGCTAAGTAGTTTACAATATCGGCGAACCATGGTTCGCATGAAACGGTCAAGAGCTGCTCATCGTGAAAAACATCAGTGATAGGAAGTTCAAGAGTAGGCGAGGAAGGAAGTCGTGAAAGGTGATCGGCCACTACGTTTTCACATCCTTTTTTGTCCCTTATAACAAGGTCAAATTTTTGCAGCAAAAGGATCAACGTATTAGCCTAGATTTAGCATCCTTCTTCGCAAGAAGGTGGCGAAGAGCTGAATGATCCGTGTATACTATAACTGGTGAGCCAATTAAATAAGGCCGAAATTTCTCAAGTGCAAACACAACCGCTAAAAACTCTTTTTCTGTTGTTGTGTAGTTTAATTGGGCCTCATTTAATGTTCGGCTAGCGTAGTAAATTACGTGCGGCATCTTGTTGATGTGCTGTCCAAGAACAGCACCAATGGAAAAATCTGATGCGTCGCACATAATTTCGAAAGGGTGCGTCCAGTCTGGAGATGAAAGGATGGGTACAGAAATGAGTGAGTGTTTCCAAGACTCGAAAGCTTCCATGCAAGTTGAGTCGAAAACAAATGTAGTGTCCTTGGCCAATAAGAGAGTCAAGGGTCTAGCAATTTTGCTAAAGTCCTTGATGAACCGTCTATAAAAACCGGCATGGCCAAGGAAAGCTCGGATATCTTTGACGCATTTAAGAGGAGGAAGATTAGAAATGACTTCAATTTTAGCTCTATCAACCTCTATGCCGTTTTGCGAGATGACATGTCCTAAGACAATGCCTTCTCGTACCATAAAGTGACATTTCTCCCAATTCAAAGTTAGGTTCTTCTCCCTACAGCGGGTAAGAACTGCGTCAAAATGTCGTAAACACTCATCGAAGGAGTCACCGAAAATGGAGAGATCGTCCATAAAGATTTCCAAAAACTTCTCCACCATGTCCGAAAAGATCCCCATCATACACCGCTGAAATGTAGCGGGTGCATTGCATAACCCGAAGGGCATGCGACGATAAGCAAAAGTGCCAAAGGGACAAGTAAATGTAGTCTTGTCTTGATCCTCTTTGGCTATGGGGACTTGGTTATAACCGGAATAGCCATCTAAAAAGTAGTAGAACTCGTGCCCCGCCAATCGTTCTAGCATTTGGTCAATGAAAGGCAAAGAAAAGTGGTCCTTCCTTGTCGCCGCATTGAGTTTTCGGTAGTCGATGCAAACTCGCCACCCAGTTTGGGTGCGAGTAGGAATTAACTCATTTGCCTCATTGGTAATGACCGTGATGCCCGATTTCTTTGGCACGACATGAATGGGGCTAACCCATTGGCTATCCAAGATAGGGTAAATGATACCGCTATCAAGACACTTAACAATCTCCTTCTTGACCGCCTCTTTCATAATAGGGTTGAGGTGTCTTTGTGGATCCCTTACCGGCTTGGCATCATCCATCAAGTGTATGTGATGTTCAACTATGAGGGGACTAATCCCCTTGATGTCCGCCATAGACCAGCCGAAAGCTTGCCGATTATTGTGTAAGACCGTTAAAAGAGCTTTCTCTTGTTCAAGAGCTAGAGAGGCCGATATGATAACGGGTAAGGTCTCATTCTCACCTAGATAAGCATATTTTAGGTGCGAAGGCAAAAGCTTTAGTTCGAGTTTAGGTGGTGAAACAATAGATGGTAACAATGGAGTAACTGTTTCAAACTCGAAGGATTCCATCAAAGGTTCAAATCGAGTGTACGCTACCGAGTCGGATGGTTCAACTAACTCATCCGAAAAAGCAAAAGACTCAAACTCGGATGGAGAGTCTTCGAGATCGTCAACAAAGGTGAAACACTCATAATCTTTGTCCGTCGTGAAAGCTGTGTCGGATTCTAGGAGGAACGCACTAGTGGCGTCAACATTGCTGTGATCAAACATAAAATTTTCGAACTCACAGTCTTCCTCCGCGATCTCATTGATCGAGCAAACATCAAGTACGCTAGAATTAGGCTCGCAAGGCTGACTTCCTAACTTGAAAATGTTGAGCTCAACTGTCATATTGCCAAAAGATAGATTCATTGAACCGTTACGACAGTTGATTACCGCGTTAGAAGTTGCGAGGAATGGTCGACCAAGTATCACCGGAATTTGACTCCGGGGGTTAGCGACAGGTTGTGTATCCATAACAATAAAGTCAACGGGGAAAATGAAATCCCCTACTCTAATTAACACATCCTCCAACTCTCCCTTAGGATGGGTGATTGATCGGTCGGCCATTTGGAGAGTGCAATGAGTGGGCTTAAGCTCTCCAACGCCTAATTGTTCGTACACCGAATAAGGTAACAAATTGACACTAGCACCAAGATCTAATAGAGCTCTATTGATGTTCTTGTCCCCAATTGTGATCGAAATAGTAGGACAACCGGGGTCCTTATGCTTTGGGGGTAAAGAATTGACAAGAGCATCACTAACAGCACTAGCCACGAAAACTTTCTTTGGTACTTATGACTTCCTCTTTTTGGTGCATAAGTCCTTTAAAATTTTTGCATATGAAGGAACTTGTTGGATTGCATCCAAAAGAGGGATATTTATGCTAACATGTTTGAACAACTCTATAATCTTCTCCATCTGTGGAGTTGGTTTATTAGATCTCAACCGATTTGGAAAAGAAGCATTTTGAAAAGTCGTTGAGTCCAATTTTTGCGGATCAGATTGTTTAATTGGAACGGAACCCCGTGTAGATGTGTTCGTGTTGTGAGAAGAGGGTCCGTTCGAGCTAGAAGGAGTAGAGCCGTGTGAAGGGTGGAGAATAGGCTCTAACGACGACGAAGAAGAAGAAGAAGAAGAAGAAGATGAAGAAGGACCACCGGCAGGGGTATTATGGTTAATACCCACATTGTTTTGCAACACTTTTCCAGACCTCAACGTGGTCACAGCATTTACGTAATGATTCTGCTGTTCATATGCAACATGTGCATGACCGGGTTTGGAAGTGGTTGAGACAGAAGTTTTCCTTTCTCTCGCTCTTTCAACGCAGCATTGAGTTGTGCAATTTGTGCCTCAATAGATTTGATGCTTTGATCGTGTGAGGCTCTGTTTTGCACCAAAGATTGAATAGAAGTCTCTAATCTTGCTGTAGATTGTGTAGATTGCTTTAGGAAAGCCTCTAGACTTCTTTCGAGCGAGCTAACCTTGTCATTATTAGGTTGAACAAAATTGTTTGGTGGGTAAGAAGTGTTAGGCACAAAATTGTTCACTTGATTAGGATAAGGTTGTTGTTGGAAAGGTTGTTGAAATTGAGTTTGTGGAGGTGCTTGTTGTTGTGGAGGAGGAGGCCTTTGAAAATTGTTATTTCCTTGGAATTGTTGATTTTGGTTCCAAGCGAAATTTGGGTGGCTCTTCCATCCCGGATTGTATGTTGAAGAATATGGATCGTTTCTTTGTCGTTGCTGAAAGGCAGCATTGACTTGATCCTGTCCTTGAGTAGATGCAGTGTAAGGACATTCTTCTGTGAGATGTGATAGATCCGAACAACAAGCACAAACAGTTCGTGGAGGCACAACAGGGGCAGGAGAAGGTGCTGAGATTTTGGTCTCAAGCGCTTCTAGCTTTTTCGTAAGAGCGGCCATCTCGGCCTTCATAGCAATCGACATCTCTACTTAATGTATGCCTGCCCTAGGTTGACCAATAGAAGAAGATGATGATGTGGTCTTGGTGCTCTCCCACTGAATTGTTTGTTCACTAAGATCCTCAAGAAACTGCCACGCTTCCTCACTAGACTTGGATAGAAAGTGACCTTGACAAATGGTTTCTAGCAACTGCTTCGTTGCCGGGTTCAATCCCTCGTATAATGTTTGGCAAAGTTGCCAACTTTCGATCCCATAGTGAGGGCATTGAACGAGTAGGTCTTTGAATCTTTCAAAACATTTCCAAAATGGTTCGGAAGGTTGCTGTGAAAATTGTATAATCTCATTACGGATTCTAGCAGTTTTGTGGTGAGGATAGAACTTTTTAAGAAAGGCTTTCACAAACTCGTCCCAATTTCTTATTGAATGTGATGCGGTGCTGTATAGCCACTTCTCGGCTAGGTCACATAAGGTGAAAGGAATGACCCTTAGCCTTATAGCGTCATCACTTAATTGGGTCGTTTTCATCATAGCGCAAACGTTTTGGAATTTATTGATAAAGATATATGCATCTTCGGATTCCAAACCATGAAACTTAGGCAGCATATTGATGAAGTGGGGTTTGATTTCAAAGTTGTCCCCATTTGCCGGTGGTGGTGAAAGACAGGTAGGTAAAGAAGTGCGGACAGGGTAGAAGAGATCCTGGAGCACGACTCGTGCGGGCGCTTCAACAGCCGGGTGATTCGGGTTATTCCCACCTAACGGATGTGGAATCATTCCCGTCGGTAAGGTGTTGTTAGGATTGTATCCCGACATACCGTCGGAAGAAGAATGTGATGGTGAAAGTGAAGAAGTGGACAGGATTTCGACTTCGGAGTCGAAAGGTTCGTCGGTCGGTACCAACGAAACACGGACTAATCGGGCGCTAGGGTCCCTAGTTCAACCGGACATACACTAAAAGGGTTAGTGTAGTCGAAAGATGAAAGACAGAATGTGGAGGTAAGAGAACGTCAATGAGAAGAAGTGGTGTAAGTGAGTGCAAAGATTCTTTTAGCGACAAGTTGCAAGTCTTGAAAAGATTTTTTCCTTTTACTTTTTTTTTTATGTGAGCTTTTGCAAAAATATTTTGAAAAGAGACTTGTGACACAAATGCAATTAACCACACATGCACAATCAGGCCTAGATCTAGGGTCGCCTAGGTCAGCTAGACAGCTCCTAACTGTTCCAAAGGGCTAGAAATAGGACCTCAAACCGCCTCTTCACCGCCAATTGCGGCCAGGTAAGTGCCAGGTAAGTGGGAAGGAACCACGCTGTGGGCCTAATTAAAAACCACTAGCCTTGACACACTTGCCTAGGCACCGCAAAGTCAGGTTAGGATAAACGGCCGATGCCTATACTAGTCCTCTGTCCTATTGAGCGCGACGTCCTTAGGGCTGAGTCTATTATTTTTTTTAATTAAGAGTGGTCGATGCAAATGCTTTAAGTGATTTATGGGGTCCTGGGAAGGGTGATGAAATCCCCACCCAATCTGAATTGGTCAATAGCCCCTTAAAATCAGATTAAAGTATGCAAAGCAGTAAATCACTTGCAATCGATTATTTTTAGCGCGGCGCAAAGAATCCTGCAGAAAATCAATTATTGGAAGGGGGAAGAAGATTTTTAGCGCAAAGAATCCTGCAGAAAATTTGGCAAAAGATATATGGGGATTTGTAGAGGGGAGAATGAGGAAACAAACAGAGCAAATTTCGTGCAGAGATCTCCACAGGAAGCCGCGGAATCGCGGTCTTGGGTGGGTAAAAAGCCGCGGAATCGCGATCGTATAGAGGAATCGGGCCTCTGGATTTCTTCAGCTGCTCTGTACTTTCAATCTCCTCCTGTTTTGATATATCTTTTTCTGTTTTGCCTTCTGTGTTGTTTCAGATCCGTCAAACCTGCAAAGATTCACAAAGAAAACCCTTCAAACAATAAAAGATGATAGAATTTTATATTTTTTATTTTCCAGATTTTTATGATTTATTTAATTTAGATTAACCCGAAATTGCAAAAAGGAAATACTACGCCATCCCCGGCAACGGCGCCATTTGATTTAGAGAGGTTTTGTCGATCAAAAATATTTACCGCAATCAAGAACGGCGTCGCATGAAGCTAGCCGGTGAATACGGGTCGGTCCACAGGGATGTGTAAATCTCCTTTAAGTTCTTACGAGTTAATTCCAATGGTGTTTGGATTTATAATTAAACCTAAAAATTGAAGTTGTCATGATATTAGGATTAGAAACTTGTTAGGATTAGGTTTAGGGAAAATTTGGTAAATAAAGATCTACATCTCTTTCCATTGCCTTTAATTAAAGATATCATATTAGTGTTATGGTAAATCTTAACAAAGGGATTAGGATGATTGGGATGATTGATTCTTCCTCTAGATCCTTGTCCTTCCTCTCTTAATCTTTACCCTAACCTCCATGGAAACCTTAAAATCCGGGCCTTTAGACTACGGAATCACCGTTACCTCGAGGGTAGGGTGCCGTAGGGAGCGGAATAAGAAGGTATGCATGGAGTTCTAATGTTCATAAAAGATTAGCAACGAAAAGAGATGAGAGATCTTCATCTCTCAAATCCTTCCCTATTCTAACCCTAACAAGCGAGGAAACTACTCGCTCATTAAGGGGATGAAGAAAGACATGATTTTGTTAAAGAGAGAAAACATCTATTGCAAGTTAATAAAATTAAACTAAATTAAATTAAGGCAAGAAAATAATTTACCTAGGGCAGATATGAAAACTATAACTAGGGCAAGAAAAATAACCTACTTACGATTGATGCGCTCTAACTTCAAGAAAACAGAATTTTATTCATGAATAGAGGCATGAGAAAATACAAGGCTTTGGGTTCTATTTATAGGACATAGAAACCCTAGGTTTACAATTGCTCCGCATGTCTAAAATTACAAATATACCCCCAGAAAATCTTTCCATAGCCTCCTCAGAATTATGGTAAAATTTTCTTTCCATGAAGCCTTCAAACGGTGTGCGCTTGGGCCGCGGTTCCGTGGCCCAATAGTGAGTTCATTTCATGGTTTTTCTTGGGCTGCCTTAGTGTCTTTTGGGCTTCCTGGTTCTTTATTCCTTTTATCAATTGGGCTTCTGTATTAATTCCATATCTTCAGTGAACACTTTGCAATGGATCTTTTAACCGTTTTTCTTGCAAATTTGGATCTTGCGTTGCCTTGTTGATGGTGAACCGTTCTTCTGCTGGGCTTTACTAAGATCCTCCTAATTGTTGGTCAAAAGTCCTTCTTTTGTGTCGTCTTTTGTGTTTTTCACTGTTTTTGCTCCAAGAACCTGTAACCTGTAACATGTAGCAGACATGGGTCAAAAGCACCTGTTTTTATTCTTAAATGCATAAGAATGGGGAATACAAAATGCAATATTATGTTATGAACAAGGACCCGAATGGATTTCAGCATAGCCACTGGAGAAAAGGTTTCGTCATAGTCCAAACCAGGTCTTTGACGGAAACCCTTTACAATAAGTCTAGCCTTATAGGCTTCAACCCGTCCATCTACACCAATCTTCTTTCTGAAGATCCACTTGCATCCTACGGGTTTTACCCCATCTGGAGCAGTGTCCAAAGTCCATACTTTGTTAGTGTACATGGACTCCATTTCGGTCCGCATTGCATCCAGCCATTTTACCGAGTCGCCGCTCTGAATGGCTTGCTGGAAGCTAGTAGGGTCGTCATTATCAATGACGCAATCTTCTCGATCCCCGTCTATGAGATAACCGTAGTATCTCTCGGGCGGATGAGACTGCCTACTACTTTTGCGGATAGGCGCTGGTATGTCCCTTTCTTCTGAAACTTCTTGTTCTACCAAAGTTTCAGTAACAGCGTCATTAACACTGATTGATTCTAGTGTTTAACACTAAATTGAAGATTATATTTCCAGTGTTTAACACTTATTGTCTTTTAGTGTTTAACACTAATTTGAGAGTTCTACCTCCAGTGTTTAACACTGTTGTTCTCTGGTGTTTAACACTAATTTTAGCCAAATTGGCTAATTTTCCAGAGGCAAAAATCCCTCCTCCAAATGAATCTCAAAATTGAGGAAATCAAAGACAAAATGTTATCAGAACCCCCAAACCTCTGTTTAGCACTGCTGAATGATGAGGGGCTGAACCCAGACAAATGTCTAATGACCCAAAGGGCCAATATTTCAAACATAATTGGACTTAGCCCAAACTGGCCATAAGTCCTCAAATTATCTTGAACTGAGCACATCTGCTCTTTCAACCAACTCATTGGTTCAAGGGTACATCTCTGAACTCCTCTGATATTTGTCGTTGTAATCCTTCAACGTCTTCAGAGAGGTGATGGGTCCCGACAGCCATACATTTTACGGACCACTATGTCCTTAAACTGGTATTGGACCACCATGTTCTTAAACTGGTAACAGACCCCCATGTCCTTAAACTGAAAATCGACCGCAATGTCACTAAACTAAACAATAGAGCCCAAATGCTCTTTTGTTGGATCTAAACGATCCCGTTAAGTTGATATTAGTCTGAAATGAGACTAACGTATCCTTAACAAACGGTTAAGTTGATCTTAGTCTGAAATGAGACTAACGTATCCTTAACAAACATTTAAGTTGATCTTAGTCTCAAATGAGGCTAACGTATCCTTAAACCCAAACCCCCAAACCCAAATCTAAGAAAATACGGATTTGGACTAATCCACGTCCTACGGGCGACGACATAAATTAGTCTCCGAATACAATCCACGGGCAACCAAAAACAAAACAAACACCCACGACACGAAGTGACCATCTGGAGAAGGAGAAAGTTGTTACCACGATGCGGTAGCGTAATTAACTGCAGGGGCTTGCGCCTGTAGGGAAGAGCGTCCCCACACTCTAAAACCCCTCAAACGAGGAGGAATCTGACGAAGTCTGCTATATCGGACGCATCCGTTTAAACCTTCGATATACGGTGCCATAAATCAACCTGGCATCTTCGGAGAGGTGGACGGATAGCACCAATTAGCATCTGCCCTGAATTTCAGGCAAGACGTTCACCGCGTCTTCGTCGCGTCTTTCGGCGGGGAACAATGTGCATGGACACATACATACATACATTGTATCATGGTTGTTGATACACATTTTGTGGCAATGCAAGACTCACATGGTTCATTTATATATATATATATATATATATATATATATATATATATATATATATATATATTTGTTTTGAGAAAAAGAAAAAGGAAATGAAAATTAAATCATGGTTGATAATTATCCAAACTTGACTATTCTTTGACCTAATTCAAACCATGGTTTAAATTTAATTTGGACTTTAACTCAACACAATAATATCTAGATATTAGTTAACCATGGTTTGAAGTGAGACGGATTAATATTGATTATTCATTCTCACTTAATTCATTCATCACAAAATATTTTGAGCTCAAGCTAAGCCATCATCTTCTTCTTCCTCTCTTGATTTTTCTCTTGAGTGAGGTTGATAAATAGATAGAGTTTTGATTATAGAATACAAACCACATCATCATACTACACACATCTAGCCCATTTGTGTAGGGTGTTTGCTCTACTTTATTCACAAATCAAGTAAAACAAGGAGCTTTGGGCAAAGGGACTTCGGGTGGATCTTCGTGGACTAAGAAGGCTTCCATCGATCCGTTCCAAACTCTCATAGTGCCAAGGAGTCACAAAGGGAGGTCTACAAAGGTTGTAATCTCTACCCTTAGTAATAGTTTTTCATTTGCATGTGATACTTAGTTGAATGAAATCCTAAATTTCTAGTTATGATTCTTGTCAAGTTCACTTAGCGCCTTTAAAATTTGATTGTGGTATATGTGATACTTCCAAACCCTTGATGATGTGCTAAGTAAACCCAACAAGCTCGAGTTCAACTCGTTTAATAAACAAGCCAGGATTTCTGGCTCATGTTCGGCTCACTAATAAATAAACCGGGTTTGAACGAGCTGATACCAGACTGAACCCTAATTGAACTCGATCTGGCTCGTTCAATTACCATCCATACCAAAGCTTAGCTTGTTCGTCTGGCCAAAAAAAGCTTGGCTCATTTAACTACTTATGGGTTGAACTGGGGTTAAATAAAACACGTTTTTAGATTGTTTCAAAAAATTAAAATAAAATTGGACCAATTCATGGTACATGATATATTAATCAAATCTTATTTAATAAAAAAATTAAATTTGCAACAACATATAAAACATAATTATATCTAAATCTAATACTTAAATATAAAATCACATTCACTTACAGACCTCTTCAAACAATAATATACAAAGTTTTGGCATCCCGCTAACAATCTGATAATTTTAAAAGAATTAGATATATAAATCATCTAGCAAATTATGAAATCAAATCTCTTTTAGAAAAATAAATCATTGCATATATTATTTAAGTTTTATGAAAACCATATCCAATTTGGGTATAAATATCAAATCTAATTTTGGTATAAACTTAAAGCTCCTAATAGTAAAAATCTTTTCAAAATACAAATATTTTATTATATAAAAAGGCAAATCTTTTCAAAATGATAAATTATTTTATTTGTTATTTAAATTTATGAAAATTTAAATCAAAGATAAGCTAAATGCTATAAGCTAGATATGTTTTTCAAACCTACACAGTCCATACGAGTCATAAACAAGTCGAACTCGAGCCGAGTCTAGACGAGCGCTAAACGGGCCAAGCTTAAACATGAGCCGAGCTCGAGCTCGTCCATGTTTGTGTTTGTGCTCGTTCGATTCCTCAAGCTTAAATTTGTGTTCAAGCTCGACTCATTTAGTTAACAAATGAGTTTGAGTGAGCTTTTAACGAGCTCGAGCTCAGCCTCGAACTTTGAACTTTTTTAACAGCCGTAGTTTTGACACCTTAACAAAGTTCATATCCATATGGATAAAATATCTACTTATAATGGAGACTTCTAAACCTGCCTAGAATTATTTGAATGTAGAATTGGTGCGTATATCATTAAGGTTTTTGGTTACTCTTGAAGAATTCATTATGTCCCGAAAATTACAAAACCAGAAATAGTGCTAACCATATTGTTCCAGCTGGAGTTTGATGAAATGTGTATGTGATGGAGCTCAGGATTTCCTTTAGATGTTATCTTCTGTTGATCTGCAGCGAGCGTCGATGAGTGGCTGAGATTGAATTTGAGGATTGCTTTTTGATGCGTATGGATCTCAATGGCTTTGATTTGGGAATGAAGCGGGGCTACCTGCAAAGAAGTCCCGGGATGGTTGTACCACCGTGGACCCTCCGACGATCAAGTTAGTCGAGATATTTTGGCAGAGTAACTATCTATTGGGGTAAAATTGCCTTACCTGAGTCGTCTGAGAGAGAGATTTATATAGTGGCAGTCATGGGCTGGTGGGCGCGAGATTCATACCGGCCATTACGTCCCCGGGCGTTACGCCCGCGTGAAAGGCGAGATCCCCTATCAATGACGAGATACGTTCGTCAATGGGGGGAATGCGATGGTGTGGAACGGGGGATCGTGGGCGGCGAATATCTCGCGACTGGCGAGATTCGTGGAGCTGTGGCGGAGACGCCTGTGATCTGCGCAGTGGGTCGGTAAGTGATACTGAGAAAGCTAAGCTCGGCGGGAGGCTCGGGAACGAGCGGGAGGCCGAGGGAGCTTGGTTCTGTGATAGCTCGGAGGCGAGCTAGGAGGGCTGAGGGAACTCAGCGTGCGGGAGGGCTCGGAGGCGGGCCGATGGTTGTTTGTAAGACGGGCCTAGGAGTGGTCTGGAAGGCCACCGAAGGTCGGGAACATTCTCGGGAGGAAGGCCCGGGGTACACCTCCAATGTACCGTTCTTGCTCCTTTTCCGTAAGTCGCATGACACGTTATCTGCCACGTGTCGTGATCTGGAAAGTTCTCAGTACCGAGCATCATTAGTATGTATCATCTCCGGTTTAAACCACGCATGAGATCTTGGATTAAAATTGCGGTCCCAATTGACTTCAATTTAATTTTATGGTAATTATAGTAAGTATTAGGTTCAAACTAAACGGTACCTAGTCATAAATTGCCACGCAAGTCTTGATATATTATATTGGATTTTTATATATTATTTTATATTTCAAATGGAAAAGAATTGTTGGTGTTTAAAATATTAATATTTTAATCCAAAATGTTTGGAAGAATTGTTTGGTTAAGATGTTAATGAAACCTATTTCATTATGTCTTAGAACCAAACTATTTAGTTTTCTCTAATTAGGTTCTCTGTTTTTCCATTTCCAGTGATTGGTCGGTCAAACATTGACCAGACCTTTCTTCAGTGGAAAATGTTTTTTTATACCCGCCCGGTACAAAAGCTATAGCGCACCGGGCTTCTTATGGGTTGGCTGTCCCATCAATGGGGTGGGATCCACTGCATTAATGAGCAACCCCCCCCCTGAGACTCTTTTTTATCAGATCGGTACAAAAATCAGTGCTCTTCTTTAATTAGTGGCTGTTGCTGGTTGAACCAAGCAACGGGCCTTGGTGCTTGAAGTTCGGGTTTTTGACCGCTGCTCCACGCAAGCGGAAGCGGCGGGAATCAACGCTCCATGCTCTGTTTGGATGAGAGATTCAAAATCTTAAATTGTGAAATCATGGTTTTGTAACTAAACCATATTTTGAGATGCATTCAGAGGAGTGGTGCGAAACTATGATTTTATAATTATGAGGTGTTTGAATAAAATGATATATGGTTGTGTAACCATGATTTTAAATATAAATTAAAAAAAATATATTTGGCTTGATATTTGATGCAGATATCCAATTTTTAAAAAAATAATAAAAAGGGGAAGCCCACGCTTTCGTTCCCACCGCTCGACCGCCTTGCCGCTCTCTCGAACGGGGAGCGGTCAAGCGGCGAGCGCCGCTCCCCCGAACGCCTCCTAAGATAGCGGAAAACACCGATGGCTTTGAGCCAACAGTCCTAACGTATGCCTTTTTATCATTGTTCTATCAGAGAGCAGAGAGCGTTTTTGTGCAACATTTCAAAAGTTTCTTTTCAAGTATTTCTCTTTTTTAAAACAACTTGTTCTCAAAATTCTTCATATTTTAATAAAGTTATTTTCATATTATTAAGCAAGAGTTGCAAAGTTCTTAACGTCGGGTAACACCAAGATTGTCCTTTTTCATCTCAGCAAGGCTTGGTTGTGTTCAGCTCAATACCAAGTGTGGGACGATAAGCATATTAAAAAAATCCTGTATTCCACACGTCTCGAAGCCTACGAGTTTTGTTTTCAAATTGTATTCACTCAACCATTCTTGTATCGGTCTCCATATACCAAAAATATTCCAACAGCTTACTTGGAAACCATCCCGCATCGAGCTATTGTTTATGATAGCATGTTAGAATTTAGCCTAACCATTTTTCAGTTCCTTTACGTCTCTAGACTTAGAAAGCCTCCAACAACGAAACCCTTATAAGAATAGCAACAGTGCAAAAGCCCAAGCATATATATCTGCAATGGGGCTTGACGATGCTCAATATTGGCGATCTCCAAGATCAGGACACGTGGCAGATGACGTGTCCCTGAACTCAGAAGGAAGGGCCCATGGGGGTCGATCCGGCCATCCCCGTACCCGACCTGTAAGCACAAGCTGGCTCACCTCAGAGCCCCCTGAAAATTGGCCTCCTCGGCCTCTCAGCTCGCCCCGAGCTACCACAGGACCAAGACTCCTCGGCCCTCTCACTCGCCCCCGAGCTCCCCAGCCGAGGTCATCTTCCTCGGTCCTCCGACCGACCAACTCCACCACTCACAGGAGTAACCGCCGCTCCGCAAATCTCGCCATGCGTGGATTCTCCGCCAGCAACGTCCCACGTTCCACGCCATCACGATCCCCATTAATGGGTGATTCGCCCTTTACGCGGGCGTGACGTCGGGAGCGTAACTGCCGGCGAGATTCTCGCTCCTGCTGCTGCGTGCTGCCGCCACTATATAAACCCCTATCACAGAGGGGTCAAGTAAGCCATTTTTTACCCCACTTAGCCATTACTCTGCTCGGATCTCGTACTAACTTGATCGTCAGAGGGTCCTCGGTGGTACCAAACCCCCCAGGGACTTCCTTGCAGGTACTCGGCGCTAAACTCCTCAAAACCACCAATCTCCTCAAAACCCATTGAGACCCACACGCAACAGGAGATCACCTCCAAAATCCACCGGGAGATCGACGGAAGACAACATCTGACGAAGACCCGAAAAAGACCTCCATCAGTTGGCGCCGTCTGTGGGAAACTAAACTCCACAAAAAACAAAGTTGGTCTTCCGATCTCTTTCCACATGGCAAGCGACCACCCTGAAGATCCACCGAATGTCGTCGACTCCTCCGCCGGCCGCCGCCTCACGGACTCCGGCGGTCGCAGGCCCCTCGATCCTTCCCATTCAATCTCGAAGTCCCATGTCGGGGAGCCTCGCCTCGAGCCTTGTCGCCCCCCTGTCCCTGCCGAGGCGGTGGCAGTCAGCTTGCCTGCTTCCAGGCATGACCGGCATCCCCTACCTTGACTGGGTCGCGCCCACGAAGCCCGCCAAGGCAGCTCGAGGACCACCCTACCGCAGGGCCCAAGGGACCTTGCCGGAAGGAACTGGGGCCCATCAAGAACCATGGTCATGACGACAGGGGGCCAGTCGAGCTCCTGCGAGACTCGGCACCCCATGCCGGCAACAAACGCCAACGGCCACCCGAGCAAAAAGGGCAGGGGCCATGAGCCCATCACCTTTGGCGACGGGAACCTCCACGGCATATCCATGCCCCACAACGACCCTCTGGTGATCACGGCCCGAATCCACCGGTACAAGGTCCACCGAATACTTATCGACTTGGGCAGCTCGGCAGACATCCTCTTCTATGACTGTTTTCTGCGCATGGGGATCACCCCAGCAGACTTGAAACCAACATCCCTGTCCTTTCAGGGTTCACCAACCACTTCATCCCAGCGCAAGGGGTGGTCACCCTGCAGTTCAACGTCAGGGAGCCCGGCCGCACCCGCACGTTGCCTGTGGACTTTATCGTAGCAAAGGTCTCATCGGCCTACAACGTCCTCCTCGGCCGCCCGACGCTGAACTCCCTCCAGGACCAGATATCGACCTACCACCTGGCGATGAAGTTCCCTCTCGATCAAGGCGGGGTAGGTCGGGTCTACGGGAACCAGCGGGTCGCGAAGGTATGCCTTACCGAAACATCTTCGTCCGAGCAGTCGGCCGACGACGCTGAGGTAAATAACGACATCAAGGATTCTCTGGACACCCGAGACGAGCGGAAGGAGGTCCGGGGGATGCCGGTCGAACCACTGACCGAGGTGCCCCTGACAGAAGGGGATGAGGAAAAAACCGTCCAGGTCGAATTGCTCCTGACAGGGACTCAGCGAGATGACCTGATCAGATTCCTCAGAAATAACTCCGATGTCTTCGCCTGGGCGCCTGCTGACATGCCTGGGATTGACCCCAAAATCATCTCCCACAAGCTCGGGGTTGATCCTGCGGCCCGAGCCGTCAGACAGAAAAAACGAAGCTTCGCCCCGGTCAAACAGAAGGCTATCAAAGATGAGGTTGATCGACTTCTCGCCGCCAACTTCATCAGGAATGTACCCTACTCGGAGTGGCTGGCGAACGTAGTTCTGGTCAAGAAGTCAAGCGGAAAGTGGTGCATGTGCGTCGACTTCACCGACCTCAATAAGGCATGCCCCAAGGACAACTATTCACTCCCTCGATAGATTAGCTCGTCGACAGCTCGGCAGGCAGCGAGCTGTTGAGCTTCATGGATGCTTTCTCCAGCTACAATCAGATCCGTATGAATCCGGAGGATGAAGATCTCACCGCATTCACAACGGACTGGGGGATATATTGCTACAAGGTGATGCCCTTCGGCCTCAAGAACGCCGGGGCCACGTACCAACAGTTGGTCAATCGCATGTTCAAGCCTCAGATCGGCAGGAATATGGAAGTCTACATTGACGATATGCTCGTCAAATCCGTCTCATCGGCCGACCATGCCAGTGATCTGGGCGAGGCCTTCGAAGTGCTCCGCAAGTTCAAGATGAAGCTAAACCCCGCCAAATGTGCATTCGGAGTCACCGGGGGAAAGTTCCTCGGTTTCATGGTCACTCACCGTGGAATCGAAACTAACCCAGAGAAAATCGACGCTATCCTCAACATGGCCGCGCCCAAGACCAACGTCGAGATCATGCGGCTCACGGGACGAGTCGCCGCTATGAGCCGTTTCATGTCTAGGTCGGGGGAGAAATGCCTCCCGTTCTTTAAAGCTCTGAGAAAGATCCCGAGGTTCGAGTGGTCGGAGGAGTGCCAAGCCGCCATCGACCAATTGAAGAAGCACCTCGCGACGCCACCACCGCTCACCCGACCAGTTGAAGGAGACAAACTGTCGCTGTATCTGGCGGTATCCGACCAAGCAGCAGGCTCGGTGCTCGTCCGGGAGGTTGGTGAAGCGCAGAAGCCGGTGTATTATGTGAGCCACGTATTTAAGGACGCAGAAACGAGATATCCAGCCATAGAGAAGATTGTCTTAGCCCTCGTGATGGCCTCAAGGAAGCTGTGGCACTACTTCCAAGCACACACCATCATCGTCCTCACCGAACGTCCGTTGGGGGCTATCCTTGCATCACCAGAATCCTCGGGCCGCTTAGAAAAGTGGAGGTGGGAACTATCTCAGTTTGACATAAAGTATCGCCCAAGGCAGGCCATCAAAGTGCAGGCCCTGGCCGATTTCATCGTTGAATACACCATCCCCAGCAAGAAACCGGAGTCCACGCCGCCCCTCGTAGCTCAGTGTCCCATCGCGAAGAGGCCTGGCTCAGTTCCTGAGTGGGTCATCTACGTCGACGGGTCTTCAACCGAGGAAGGCTGTGGTGCCGGCCTCATTATCCGGGACCCGAACGAAGCGGAAATAGAGTACTTTTTGAAGCTCGGTTTCAAAGCCTCGAACAACGCGGCATAGTACGAGGCTCTCCATGCTGGACTGCGCATGGCCGCCGGGCTGGGACTGAAGATAATTCGAATCCGCAGCGACTTGGCCCTTGTCGTCTGTCAAGTGACCGGCCGCTTTGAAGCTCGGGAGCCTCTGATGATGAAGTACCTGGACGAGGTGAGGAAACTCCGGAGGAACTTTGACGAAGTCTAAGTAGAACAAATACCCAGGCAGCTGAATGCCCAAGCCGACGCCCTGAGCAAGCTGGCTTCGTCATACTCGGCCAACAATAAGCGGTCTATCCTCTTTGAAACCCTGCCTCAGCCTAGCGTGGAAGACGGAGCGACAACACTCCACGTATATACGGCACAGGAAGGTGACCAAGATTGGAGGAAGCCCCTCGTGGAATTCCTGAAGGACTGTACGCTCCCAGAAGATCGGGGAGCCTCCCGCCGTCTCTGAGCCAAAGCCCGCCACTTCATCTGGAGCAATGGAAACCTCTACAAGAAGTCCTTCACTCAGCCCCTGCTCCGGTGCATTGACCCCCACAACGCCGACTACGTCCTTTGGGAAATTCATGAGGGGGTTGACGGTGCGCACCAAGAGGCCCGAACCTTGATCCATAAGGCATTGCTCCAGGGGTACTACTGGCCCACTATTCATGAGGACGCCCGGAAGCTAGTCAGGAGATGCAAGAGTTGCCAACTCCACGGCAGCATACCTCGCCTTCCCGCTACTGAGCTGACCGCCGTAACATCCCATGGCCGTTCACCCAGTGGGGATTGGACATGATCGGCCAGTTCCCTACCGGTACAGGCGGGCACAAATACGTCATCGTCGCAGTAGACTACTTCACCAAGTGGATCGAGGCCGTCCCCATCAGGAAACCGGACGCCGCCATGACCATCAAGTTCCTGCAAAACAATCTGATACTCCGGTTCGGCATCCCGAGGTGTATCATCACCGACCATGGGACGAACTTCGAGAACGAGAAAGTGAAGGACTTCTGCAAAGAATACCATATCCTCATGAAGTTCGCCGCGGTCGCACATCCCCAATGCAACGAGCAGACCGAAAGTCGCTTACCGAGGCGTCCTCCGAGGTCTCCGGACCCGTCTAGAAGGGCGACAAGGCAGTTGGGTCAAAGAACTTCCCCGGGTCTTATGGGCCCTGCGCACGTCAAAGAAGATCCCCACTGGGGAAACCCCCTTTGCTACGGGACCGAGGCAATGGTCCCAGCGGAGATCGAGATACCCAGTCATCGGGTCGAGCACTTCGATGATGATGCGAATACCTCGGCGCTACGGACCAACCTGGACATCTTGTTGGAGAAGAGAGACCGGGCTCAGATCAGGGCTGCCGCTTATCAACAACAAACAACCCGATACTACAACGCTCGGGTCAAGCACCGCTCCTTCCAAACCGGGGATCTGGTCCTATGGAGAAACGAGTTCATTGATCAAGACAGGCTTCATAAGTTCTCCCCGAAGTGGGATGGTCCCTTCCTCGTCTCTGAGGCGCTCCCCGGCGGAGCCTATCGCCTACAAGACGCGGACGGACGCAAGCTCCCGCGGCCTTACAACGCCGAGAAGCTCAAACTATACCAATGAAGCCAAGGCCAACAAGTGTGTACCCCTCCTTTCGCAAAGACGATGTAAATGTTTTCTAAAAATCCTGTCCATTCGAATAAAGAAACGTCGGAACATTGCAAGTAGAATTCTATCTTTGCGATCCAAGCCCTCACCAAGAGGCGACCGCGCAGCTTCACTGCCCAGTTATCCTTAGCAGGCCTCCTACGGCCCCTCCAACGCTAAGGATCAAAGTCCTCCACAGAGACGGCCGAGTGACCCCCTGCTCGGCTATCCCTGGTCGGTAGCTTCCCTACTCACAACGCCAGGGGTTGAGGCCTTCGCCAAGAGGCAACCGCGCAGCTTCACTGTCCAGATATCCTTAGCAGGCCTCATACGGCCACTCCAACGCTAAGGATCTAAGTCCTCCTTAGAGGCAGCTCAGCATCTATCCTGCTCGGCTATCTCCGGCCGGTAGCTTCCTACCACGACCGACAGGGATCAAAAGCCCTCCCAGAGGCAGTCGAGCCCGAGGGTCCCTCGCTCGGTTATCCTTCAGGACAAAAGCCCTCGCCAAGAAGCACCGGGCAGTAACCCTGCCCGGCTAAGGGTCCTTGGTAGGCTTCTTACAACCCCCCCCCCCCACGCTAAGGACCAAAGTCCTCCCAGAGGCAGTCGAGCCCTTGCTCGGCTATCCCCGGCTGGTAGCTTCCTACCACAACCGACAGGGATTAAAGTTATCGCCAAGAGACACCGGGCAGTAACCCTGCTCGGTCCTCGTCCTGAAGGATCAAAGCCCTCGCAAGAGGCAACCGAGCAGCTATCCTGCTCGGTCATCTCCGGCTGGTAGCTCTCTACCCATGATGCCAGGGATCAAAGCCCTAGCAAGAGGCATCTGAGCGGCTACCCCGCTCGGTCATCCCAGGCTGGTAGTTGCCTACCCACGACGCCAGAGATCAAAGCCCTCGCAAGAGGCAACCGAGCAGCTACCCTGCTCGATCATTTCCGGCTGGTAGCTCCGTACCCAGGACGCCAGGGATCAAAGCCGTCGTAAGAGGCATCCGAGCGGCTACCCCGCTCGGTCATCCCAGGCTGGTAGTTGCCTACCCACGACGCCAGAGATCAAAGCCCTCGCCAAGAGGCAGCTGCGCAGCTTCACTGACCGGTCATCCTTAGTGGGCATCCTACGGCCCCTCCAACGCTAAGGATCCAAGTCCTCCTTAGAGGTAGCTCAGCAGCTACCCTGCTCGGCTATCCCCGGCTGGTAGCTTCCTACCACAACCGACAGAAATCAAATGCCCTCGCTAAGGGGCAACCGAGCAACTTCCCGGCTCGTTCATGCCCAACGGACGGTGCAGGCTTGTAGCCCTCATAACGAGGCCACCGAGCCCATTCATGCTCGGCACAAATACGGCGGACATCCCTCTGCCCATCACATGCAGAAGATCCGAGGCCCCGACAAGGGGCATCAGGTCTATCCAAGTCTAAGCTATCCCTCTCGACTTCGGGGCCATGAAGATGCCTCATTCTCAACAGCGCTTGGCATGCTTGGCAAGTGATGGAGATGCCTCCTTCTCAGCAGCGCTTGGCAAGTGATCGAAATCAACTCGAAAAACGATCGCTAGATAGATAGCCGACCTGACATGGAAGCCCAACAGTGCAAGCAGAGATATTTTACGAGCATTCCCCATAAACAGAAGATAAAGTGCAAACCGATGAAACCAAAGAAAAAGTCTTATTACCAAAGGCAAAGACTTTACAATGGGTATTTTGGGCTCCCCAGCCTTACAAACTGCCCGGAGGCTTACAAAAGAGGGACGACGAAATATCAAAAAGGCCTAAGTCGCAAACCCCCCTTGCGCCTCGCTTCCCTCATCACTGTCACCGCGGCTTGCCGGAGGCTTCACCACCAGAGGTTTTGCCACCAGGGGTGCGCCTCGCTTCCCTAATCGTTGCCTGCCGGAGGCCTTGCTACCGGGAGTGGGACCCGAGCACGGAGCTCGCCATCGGTGAACTTGAGAAATTGCTCTTTCATGGCATCCAGAGCCTTATTCCACGCGACGGCGGAATACTCTCCAAGCTCGACATAAAACAGCTCTGACACCTTGTAATCGGCCACAGCTTTCTTAGCCCGAACCTCGGCAGTCTTGGCCGCGAGAAGCGCCGCCTCGGCATCCCTCCTGCCGGCGTCCCTCTCCTTCTCCATGGCCGCGAAACGATCGGCCAGATCCGCCAACTTCCTCTCGGCAACTCGGTGGGATTCACTCAGGCGACGATAGACACCCCGATTCGCTGAATTGGTGAGCTCCGCGACCTCTGCACGGGCTTCCAGGACGTCAGCCCTCGCCCTCTCCAGACGCAGGTCACACCGCAAGACCTCAACCTCCGAAGGAAACGCTTCTACTGGCCTTAGTGCGTGGAACGCCCCCTCGGCCTCCATACGAGTAGCGAGGGCACAGTGTTGAAGGACCTGACGGGAAGCGGGTGAGAAATTTGGAGGCGCTCGAGCCAAAGAAAGGAAGGTCAAAAAACAACGCGTAGAGGAGTTCGTACCTGGACCGCCCCTTGGGCAATGGCCTCCATTTGGACCCTCAGGGTGCCATGCGGAAACCTTCCCCCGGCCGACTCTTCCATCCCGGCGAGCAGGCCGGCAGCGACGGAAAGCCCAGATGGAGCCATGAAGACGGCATTCCCCCCTGCACGGGAATCCCCTCAGGAACCATCGACGGCGGCGCACGAGAGATTGTCCTTTTCCTCTTAAGGGGGACCCCATCCCCGCCCTCCCCTCTGTCTCTCGTCTGGGGCTCGGAAGACCGTGGACGTCTCTGGCAGCCGCCGGAACAATCACCAAGAGCCGTCAACGAAGCGGACGACCCTATCGCCGGCGGAACAATCGGCGCAGGGCATGAGCCAGCCAGGGGCACGGCCGCGCCGCTGACCTCCCTCCGGAACGAGAAACCCGAAGAGTGGGAATGAACCATGTATCCAAAAGAAGAAGAACGCCGAGCAGCCAAGACTTAAAAGAAAGGAAATATGAAAGAGTATGGGCCCTGGAGTGGGCTCCACCTCTACTTATCACCGCAAACGACCTCATCCAACGGCTCCCTTCATCTCCCGCCGAAACGCCTCCTCGCGTCCAACGGCTCCACTTGTCGTTCCCACACTGGACCGTACCCCACCAGGCGTCGCAGGTCTGCACACGTCGCGTCGGCCAACCGACGCTTGACATGTAGACCGTCGCTTCAGTGGAAGGATGCACGAACCGGTGCACCTTTCTTAAATGCAGAGATCTCGCCCTGATCCGCTGGCAGAAAAGACGGCTGACAGCCCGGGGACGCGTCCCGACGAAACTTTAGGAGGGAGCTCATCCCGTGCGACCCAGCAGTCCACTCCTGACCCGACCCGCTAGCTGGTCGGGAAAAGAGTGGGGGCTAATGATGATGCTCAATATTGGCGATCTCCAAGATCAGGAAACGTAGCAGATGACGTGTCCCGGAACTCATAAGGAAGGGCCCACGGGGGTCGCCCCGGCCATCCCCGTACCCGACTTGCAAGCACAAGCTGGCTCACCTCAGAGCCCCCTGAAAATTGGCCTCCTCGGCCTCTCAGCTCGCCCTGAGCTACCACAGGACCGAGACTCCTCGGCCCTCTCGCTCGTCCCCGAGCTCCCCAGCCGAGGCCATCTTCCTCGGTCCTCCGACCGACCAACTCCATGTAACCGGCGCTCCGTAAATCTCGCCATGCGCGGATTCTCCGCCAGAAACATCCCACGTTCCATGCCATCACGATCCCCATTCCGGGCGTGACGTCGGGAGCGTAGCTGCCGGCGAGATTCTCGCGCCTGCTGCTGCGTGCTGCCGCCATTATATAAACCCCCATCACAGAGGGGTCAAGTAAGCCATTTTTTTACTCCACTTAGCCGTTACTCTGCTCGGATCTCGTACTAACTTGATCGTCGGAGGGTCCTCGGTAGTACCAAACCACCCCGGGACTTCCTTGCAGGTGCTCAGCGCTAAACTCATCAAAACCACCAATCTCCTCAAAACCCATTGAGACCCACACGCAACAGGAGATCACCTCCAAAATCCACCGGGAGTTCGACGGAAGACAACATCTGACGAAGACCCGAAAAGGACCTCCATCAGGGCTATTTCGTTTTCAGACAGAAAAATAAAAAAACCTAACGGAGTCGCAAATCCTTAACATTGCAAATCCATGGATTCTTCGTTCTCTTGTTTGTTTCGTACCAAATAAAAAATAAGGACTCCTCAAATCTCCATTCTCTTATTTGGTTATACAAATTTAGGGATGGAGTCCAAAACAACAAATCGAAGGTAAATGTAAGAAGGTAATGTATAATTTTGGTCATCTAAAAAACCCCACAAAACTGGATGAATATGTTGGACCGAACATAAATCCTTACAAATAGATGAAGTATACATTAGAGGAGATCAACCATGAGATATCGATGTTAGTGAGAGGAGATAAATCCTTACAAATATAGTTTTGTTTTCAAATTATATTCACTCAACCATTCTTGTATCGGTCTCCATATACCAAAAATATTCCAACAGTTTACTTGGAAACCATCCCACATCGAGCTATTATCTTTGATAGCATGTTAGAATTTAGCCTAACCGTTTTTCAGTTCCTTTACATCTCTAGACTTAGAAAGCCTCCAAAAAGGAACCCCTTATAAGAAATGCAGCGGTGCAAAAGCCCAAGCATATTTATCTGCAAAGGGGCTATTTCGTTTTCAGACAAAAAAAAAAAACCTAACGGAGTCACAAATCCTTAACATTGCAAATCCATGGATTCTTCGTTCTCTTGTTTGTTTCGTACCAAATAAAAAATAAGGACTCCTCAAATCTTCATTCTCTTGTTTAGTTATACAAATTTAGGGGCGGAGTCTAAAACAACAAATCGAAGGTAACTATAAGAAGGTAATGTATAATTTTGGTCATCTAAAAACCCCCACAAAACTGGATGAATATGTTGGACCGAACACAAATCCTTACAAATAGATGAAGTATACATTAGAGGAGATCAACCGTGAGAGATCGATGTTGGTGAGAGGAGATCAATCGTGAGAGATCGATGTTGGTGAGAGGAGATCAACGGTGAAAGAAATCGACGAGATTGTTGGTGAGAGGAGATCAACGGTGAGAGAAACTATGAGAACTCCAAAAATCCGACCTGGCATTGATCAATCCTGATCAACGGTGAGAGAAACTATGAGAACTCCAAAAATCCGACCTGGCATTGATCAATCCTGATTTAAGTTTGGGAACCAAACACAAAACTGATAAATCCAAATGGATTTTGTACTCCCAAACTCCAAATCCACTCCAAAACCATCAACCAACCAATCCCAAAACACCAAAGTCTCCATATTCTAAACACTTTTTGATATTTATTTATTTATTTTGCAACAGCCAGTAGCCTTTGGGAGAAGGGGTTGATCCTAAAAGCTCACGGGAGTTCTTTCTCCACATAATGGGTTGAAAATCCCCCGGCATTTCAAGCGTGGGTTTCGAAGCCAAGTACCCCCACTAAGAGGGGGAGTGTTTTGCCCCTCGAGCAAGTCTTTTTTACCTATATTTACTCTTTCAAACAAATTATTATGGCAAACCATATAATTAATTAATGCAAATTAATTAAAATTAATTAAAACAAATGAAGAAATTTAAGAGGGCTTTGGCGGGATGCCCTTTATCTTAAACCTCCGACAACTCTCCCTTATTATTAACCTAATGCGTACACCCTACTCTCTCTCTCCCTCCTCTCGCTCTCTCTCTCTCTCTTGACTCGAACCGAGATCGAGCCCTAGAAAAAAACAGGAAAAAAAAAAAATGAATGTGAGATCTCATCCTCGATCTCGACAAAAACCCTAGTTCGAAACCCTAGGTCCACCGCATCATCACTTGCCTGCTTACTACAATCAATGGCATCTCGAGGAAGATTCCGCGTCTCCTCGTTGTAGCTTGATCTGTAAGCACGAGATCTTGGGGGCCTCCTCTAGCTGTGGCGATTGGCAGTTGAATGCATCTTAGGTAATATTCTTTTAATAATTTTTTTGATTTTTAAATCTTAATCAAGTCGGCATGCTTTGATTTTAGTGGGATTTGTCGATTCGTTGTGATTTTGAGCTAGATCTCTAGTCGTTTCTGTAGGTAGTTGGGAATGCAATAAGAAAAATTGAATCTTTATGCTACATTTGAGCTGTTTTTTTTGGAATTGATTCAGTGTGTTTGTGCTTTGTATCATCTAAATCTAGTCTTTCATGTGAATCAATGCCTTTGTTTTTTTTTTTGCTGTGTCGCTTTTAAAGAAAGGAAATTGGGAAAATTTGCCTTTGTACTTGTGTCTTTGTTTTTGTATTTGAGGGGGGAAAAGAAGGGCAAGGATCCGAGCTAACATGCAGTTTGATTATGATTTTTAAGCTTCTTTTTTCTTGTTTTATTCAATTTATTTATGTATCTAATACTTGAATTCTCATGTAACATGGATCCCTGTTGGTATTTTTTTTTCTTTTTTCAGGTGCCGTTAGAACTAAAGTCGTTGAACTGACTTATCTGCTTTGATTAGAAAGAGATGCAAGGGACTCAATTAAAGAGGAAAGACAATGCTTTAGCAGATGATTAGGTGATTCTGGAACAATGTCAAGGATTCCTAAGTGGAAGGCTGAAAAGGCAAAAGTGAAAGTGGTCTTTCGACTTCAGTTTCATGCTACCCATGTAAGCATCGGCGGATCTTTGGTGTTTTTCTATCTTTGAATTTTCAACCTTGCCTTTAGATACTGGATTTTTGGTGTTTTTCTATCTTTGAATTTTCTATATCGGCGGATCTTCTTTCTTGATATGTTCACCTGGATCAGCTGTAACATTGATTATGGTTTGTATTCCTTACACTTTTTAGTTTTGTAATTAGCGTTCCATGTGGTTTTCTTTTTCGATTCCTTACTTGTTCTTGGGAATTTTAAAGAGTTGCTAAAGTTACATTTAAAAAGTTAAAGGTATTCATTCTTTGTTATTCAATTACCTATTAGACTTACAAAGGCGTGCTCTCAAATTTTCTACCATTAGAAGCTTAGGCTGTGAATTCATATACAATTAACTCACACTATTGTCTAATTCTCTCCTTTTCTTATTCGAAAAAAAAAAGAAATCATGAATTTGCAGAATTTGGGAGCAGTTGAGAAAATTCTAGGTACATATAATATACTTTGAGCTGAATTCTGAATTTCATTGTTTATTCCTTATACATAAAATGCCATTTTCAAATTATCGTTGTTTTCTTTTTTTACTTAACTGGCAAAAAACCACTAGATTTTCTTGATTTTTGATTTTTTTTAATAAATAAATACAATCATTTCAAACTATTGATGCACTAGATATTTTGATTGAAATACCTCCAAAGTTGGTCACATTTGTTTACATTTTCTCCTTTATTGTTAGATAAGAATCAGTGAAAATAACTTTCCTTTTCCTGTTACACTTCTCTCATTATTGATCGACGATGAATGGGACAACATGTGAGTTCTAGGTTTTGAATTTGAGTAGGCAATTATTTCTTCAGTGAAGAGTAATGCATGTCTGTCTGCATAGAGCTCCCTTACTTTGTGCATGTTGTCATCTACCCTTTGATATTCGAAGGCCATACTGATGGATATGGAGTGTGGACTATCTGTTTGCAACATTCATATCAAATTCTACTTAACCACTGGTAAGTGGGAGGGTTATTTAATGAGAAGTTATTTGCTAGCCTCACTGCCACACTAAATTATCTTGGTTTAGTGAAGCTCACAGGATTCAGGAACTTTAGATTAACATAATTACGTACTGCCTTACTGGCATCCTGTATTTTTCTGTGATCGCTCCCATGACCGGAAGAAAGATAAGAACACCACTTAGTAGCCCATTTACTGTCATGGCTAACTTGCGTTAGCATTTTTCCATTCATCTAAATGCGAAGAACTGTCTAATCTCTTGTAGATTAATATATATTTGGGTGATGCAGACATATTTTCAGGTGTAGGTAGACAATTACTGTTGATGCAAGTGGGAAGTAGTTAAATACCTTGTCTTTCTGGCATCGCTTGCAAGAAGTTGAATTTTTAATTCATTTACTGAGAACGAATCTGCATGATGAGAGTCAATATTTGTCCTTGTTGCAGATTCCACAACCAGGATGGGATAAATTGTTTGTCTCTTTCATCCCTGCTGACACAGGGAAAGTAACTGCAAAGACAACCAAAGCAACAGTGAGATCCGGGAATTGCAAATGGTCAGATCCCATCTATGAAACTACAAGACTTCTTCAGGACACACGGAGTAGAAGTTATGATGAGAAGTTATATAAGCTTGTGGTGGCTACGGTATGAACTCTTCCATGGCTATGGTTTTCTGTTTAATTATTAAAAAGTTAAAATTACTTGCCTGCTCGTTTCGTTAAATTTTCTTTCTCGACTTGTGATGAGTAGAAACTGATGCATTTATGCTGTTTAATTTGTTTCGATTTCTGAGATTAATTCTTATGGAAGTGGTAATGATTGACATTGATGATGTCTTATGACAATGTAATCATACCAGGGATCTTCACGATCTAGTCTTCTTGGGGAGGTCACCATCAACCTTGCTGATTTTGCTGATGCTTTGAAGCCTTCTTCTGTTGCCCTACCTCTTCACGGCTGTGACTATGGGACTGTTTTACATGTGAGACTGCTTTCTGAATTTCCATTCCTTTTTTCTTAACCTTTGGTTGCCACATAGTTTTGTCATTTAGTGTCTGCACTCAACAATGCATTTTTGCTAGGTATTCTATGATTTGATTGATCTACTAATTTTCAGTTCACCGCATGTCTTTAAGATGCAAATCAAATAAACAGACCAAACGTTTCCATCCTTTTCATACTAACATCTTCATGATGACCACATACTTTAATGAGGAATGCATATCACATGGTTCTATTTTCTAATGTTATGATTTTGCATGCTGTTTGAATCCAGGCAACAGTACAGCTCCTCACCTCCAAAACTGGGTTCAGGTACCGCTTCTCCCCATTCCAGCTGCTTTATAATTTTCTTACCTACTTTGCCTTATTTTTGGCAATGTATCTTCAGAGAATTTGAGCAGCAAAGGGAGCTTAGTGTGAAAGGTTTTCAGACATTATCTGGTCGAAGAAGTCACGACCCTTCTGAGGTTGCAGCAGCTTCTTTAGAGATGGCCGGCGACCAGCTGGATAAGGTGTGCCAATTTTGAAAACATGGACATCAGAAATTTTCTTCAGCTTCAACCTAGTTTATTGCTTCTGTCATGTTTTCCACCTTTCAATTTATATGCATCTGCACATAATGTAAAACATGCGATCCTTTCAAATGATGTCGAGCGACCAGCGAGATAAGGTGTAAAATTTTCCACCTTTCAATTCATATCCATAGTTCCTTAACATCCCATACTATTATTTTTCTGAGTGTAGGAGTATATTATATAGAGGGAATGATGTGAACTTTTCAAGTGACTGCATTTTTTCTTGTATTGAGGGAGAATGTGCTAACTGAAGTGCGAAGAGTTTATAGGTAAAGCTGCAGAATCATGATATGAAAATTCACATTTCGCAATACAGTCATAAACTGCAGATTATCATAATCAACAACATACTTATTCAATGGACCACTACAATGTGGAATAATCAGCTATATTCCAACACTTGGGTTATCATATTCTGTGCAGCAAAAATTGTTGTCGCCTCATCTGGCAAATTGGGATAGCTTATAATGAAGTCTCATTTATTCTTGTACTAAACAATACTTGGTCGTATTTGACTTACCAAAGTCATGCAGCTTTAATGCTTTCTCCTCTATATTCACCCCCTCATTTTTCTCTCCTTGTTCATCTTTGTTTTCATATAAGACAATTTTTATTTCATGTTCTCTATCACACTTGCTTGATCTCTATTAGTTTATACAACTTTAGTTGGCTAATGCCACTTAGTCTGGTTTAGTGGTATGGGTGGATGGAGGATGGTGGGAAATCACAGGTTAAGAATCAGTCACGTACAGCCTTTTTATTAATGAAAATCACGTACAACATAAAGAATTTTTCCCTTCTCAGTGCCATTCAAGTTTTATTACATGCATTTTCAATTATCTCTGCTCGTTGCAGATTTACGATATGCCCAAGATAGTGACGCAGCTGACGCTACTTACTATATGCTACATCTTGGCCGCTAATTTTAGTTTGAAGCCGCATTTTGTTTCATTATTTTCACTGAACCTAGGGGGACCCCCCTCCCCCCGCGCGCTCCTTTATCCCCTTGTCCTCCATGGATTTCCTGCACATTTCAATCTAATATTTAACGATATAACATGTCTCACTGGTTCACATCAATTTACATGATTGCACATGGTATTGCATATACCTTGGTATCTCATATTATATAGTTTGAAAAAAATCATCTAGTATAGCTATAAAGAGAGGTATGCAACCTAATAGGTGCCACTGTAGACTTATATTGCATCAAGGTTTCACTAGCTATGCTGCAACCACTAGTGCCTGTCACCTCCCATCCTCCTTTTCTTTGACAATTCTAAGATACCTTCCGTGCTCATCTTTTTCACTAGTTCACCTTTAGCTTACTTCTCACATCACATCTTCCATGTCCATTCTGACATTTTTTAGAGATGTCAACTTGGGATACAAGAATACGAATTATACAAATTATCGGACCTCATCCGATTGCATATCCATATGTTGGCAAAGTATGAATGTCAATACTCCCACACATAATGAATGGTGCTAAGCTACCGAAAAATCTGAATAACTGAAAACATGCTCAAATGTACAAGAATATGTCCCAATGCATATAAATTAAGCTTAGTAATATGCATTACTAATATAAATTCCTAATTTTCATATTTAACATAACAGGGGACTTAAAACGCAAATGGTTGAAGTCAAATCTTATTCCAATTAATCATGTTGTAATTTCTGGCCAACGGATATTCGTTCTAAGTATGAAATCATTATCATTAAACATGACTACTTCAGTTCAACATCACAACAATATCCTTTTCATATCCATATCCTCTGAATAACTGAATACAGATACAGAGTTACTTGTATCCGATCTTGTTTTTTCCCCAA
This sequence comes from Agapanthus africanus, assembly GCA_030015575.1. Taxonomy (NCBI): domain Eukaryota; kingdom Viridiplantae; phylum Streptophyta; class Magnoliopsida; order Asparagales; family Amaryllidaceae; genus Agapanthus; species Agapanthus africanus. The sequence goes on from CM057339.1 coordinate 866,370,904, forward strand.
CACGAGTGTAAATAAAACTAATACAAAGAGGATACCTGAGTATTCATAACTAACTTACAATATATTAGTCTCCATCCCACTACGCTTCGGAACTGTTCATATTTGAAAATATGAACAAAATACATTTTCATATCCATCTCCTCCAGGAGAAAAAAAACCTGAATACAAATGCGGTGATACCTGTATCCATTCTTATGTCACACTAGAGTGAACAATCCGAATTCTAAGCGGATACCCAATATTCATCTCTAACTTACAATATATTACTCCATCTAACTACACTTTGATAGCCGTTCGTATTTCAAACTGTGACCCTGATCAAAATTTGATAGTATCCAAAATCATGGGATACCCGATTATCCTACTAATCCGCTGTCATATAAAAATATAAACTATGCTTAAAATATTTTATTTGCAATCCAAATATCCGTTTAATTCACCAAACATGAAATTAATAGAACTGAAAGCATTTTAGCTTCTTATTGAGAGACAACAAGCACTAGTATGCAAGGTCATCAAATTGGAACTCATCTGCTCAAGGAAATAATTGGAACTAGGTCTTGTCTTTCTCATAAGAAAGAAAATTTAGGATATAACCAATTGCATTTACATATTTATGGATAATTACATATACATATTTATGCATAATTACATAATATATTATAAATAATTATAAGGGATCACATATTAAGTAGAGAAAGTACCTTCTATAAAAAGAGGGATACCAACTATCCAAATTTTATATGGACACTACCTATTTATATAGGTACCCGTCTATAGATGGATGCTAATACAAAGTGGATTGTGATATTTTTGACATCTATTTGCGTCAATGCTCCTCTTGAATGGCCCTAATACCCTGAATCCGCTTAGATGGATGCCATTAGCTACTCCCCATGCTCATCTTCGGGATAAATTCACCTCTTAGCATAAAACACTCAATCAGACGATATAGTAGCATTCATTGTTGACCTTTCCAACATAAACACACAATGATATTCTGATTGGAATTCTTTTCTTATTTAATCACCGATTCAACTTAAAACATGTAGTTACATCCAAGGCTTATTAAATTAAAGTGCTTAGCCAGACGTGAACAATTATATTGAAAACTGAAACAATATTCTCAAAACTTGGTTTAGGCTGACCCTCATACTAGCAAGCTGTGTAATAGGACCGTATCAATTGCAATAAATATATAAATGTATTTCAATTCTTCTTCTTCTTCTTCATTAAGATATTAGTTCTAAAAACTATAACCATAATTGTGCCGTCTTCATGGTACTGGTGATAATTTTCCTTTGTTTTGTTTCTTGGAAATAGGTTAATAATTGGAGGGTCAGGTTCAAAGAAGATTCCTCAGAGCATCCTTCACGTGAAGAGGTGGGGGAATCAAATGAGTACTATGAAGACTCTGCTGCTGGAATTGATGGCTCATCTAACACCTCCGAGAGTCTATATGCTGAAAAGAATGAAATATCTAGTCTACATGAGGTTGATAGCCTTAAAAGTGTTGCTTCTGGTGATATTAGCGCATTGCCTGCTTTTCAGAGCCCTAAAGTTGTCAAAGGCGACCTACGTGACATTCGGCTTTCAAAACAAGGGAGCAATGATTGGATTCATGGATGGAGTTCTGACTACTCTGCTGATATTGATCTGTCCACTGCCAATGAAGAGAATAACAGGCTTAGGGAAAGATTGGAAGGAGTCGAGGCTGCTTTTTTACAGCTTAAAACTGAAGCAAAGTCTCTACAGAGCCTTTCTGATGAACTAGGCGCCGAAACACACAGCTTGGGGAAGCAACTTGTTACAGAGCTTGCTTCAGGGGAGAAACTCGCAACAGAAGTGTCCATCCTAAAGTCGGAGTGTTATAAATTCCAAAAAGAACTAGAAGAATTAAAATCTGCTACAGCAATGCAGTGTATTCCTGGCAATAGAACTGTTTTTCAAGAAACAGTGACAAGAGAAGGGGCAGATGCTCTTTCCACATACCATGACAGTTTCTCCAATCAACATCAAGTCCAACGGCTTCAATGTTTTTTTCTTCTTGAAGAGAAAGTTCGAGAAATTGAAAATAAGGCATGTCTTGGATACTGTGGAAATGATCTTGATTTTCTTAGTTCTGATTTTCAAATTCTTCATCGCATCATCCAAAATCTTAAACATGAAACTTCTTTGGAGGTGGAAGAAACTCAGTTGAAGGAGATGCCGCTCACAAGGGTTTTGCAACCGGAGCACTTTATACATGGCCAGGGTTTGGAAGGGTCTTTTGTAGGGGAGCATCATTTGGAAGGTAGTCTTCCTGCCTTGGTAAATTCTCACCCTCTTGAGAAAAGTATCACTTCTACAACTGTACTGGAGGAGAAAATATGTGAACTCTTACAGAAGTTAGAGGAGTCAGTTGCTGAGAAGGGAATTCTAAACAAAAAAATGGAACAAATGGAGTGTTATTACGAGGCACTTATTCATGAACTTGAGGAAAGCCGGCATCAAACGGTCAATGAGTTGGAAAAACTTAGAACTGAACATTCTTCTTGCCTTTATACAATTTCTGCTCGCCAAAATCAGACTGATAAGTTACAACAAGAAATGAATGAACAATTTGTCAGATTTGCGGGAGACAGGCATGACTTGGATTCTGTAAACAATGAACTTGAGAAGAGGGCTATTGCCTCAGAATCTGCACTTAAGAGGGTTCGTTTGAACTATGCTATCGCAGTTGATCGCCTACAGAAAGACCTTGAATTACTCTCATTCCAGGTTTTCTCTATGTACGAGACAAATGAAAATCTTGCAAAGCAGGCCCTTCTAGATACTTCCCCGTTATTTCCTCATCAATACAACGAAAAATTTCCAGACGAGCAGTACAAGACAGGCACTGCAAAATTTCAGTTAGAGAATACATCTAAGAAAACTGATAATGAAAAGTCTACAATGGTTAATGGGATCTCAGACCAGGCCAGCAATGGAAAGTTTTGTAATATCGACATTCATAGGGAGAACAAATATTTCTTTGAAAGAGGACTGCCAAGAAATGTTGATGTATGGACCGTGGACGAAGGCTTCAGTCGTAGAGATGGGTTGAAAATTAACGATATTGAAACAAGTTCACAACTTGAATGTGCTCTAACGAAACAAGAAGACCACTGCAAATGCTGCAAAAGCTTCAAAGCAGATGCAGAAGCTGAGATTTCAGAGATGCTTATGCTTATAATGCATCGGGAAGTGTTTGTGCAGGTTTTGAAAGAAGCAATGCATAATGTGAATGATGGAGTTATGCACATGAAGACAGAGATGGTTAAGCTAGCACAACAGGATGAACGCTCAAATTCGGAGAAGGAAGTATTGATGCTTAAGCTGCATAGTGCATTTGATGATGCCAGAAAGTCCAGGAAAGATGAAGCCAACTTTCGCTTCAAGTGTGATGATTTGTTGTTGAAGAATCAAGTTCTTGAAGAAAAAAGCAAAGAGATACTCGGAGAGAATAATTCGCTTGCTCAGAAGGTTGCTGAACACGAAAGCAAGTATAATAGTTGCCTTGAAGAAATAAATGAATTTGAAGACATGTTAAAGAATGAAAGCCTTCAGAGAAATTGTCTCCAGAGTGAAGTAGAGGCATTAAAAGAAGAATTTGGCAACCAGTCATCTGCAAATTTTGAACTGCAAAAAACTATCAGCTATGTTCAAACAATGTTGGGGGATCTATGCTATAGCATGCTTTCTGTCAGTGAGAAAATTGACGGCTCTACGGTTGATGGCCTCTCTCTAAATCAGGAATTAGAAAGCAACAATTACATGGCCATTATCTCGCATCTGGAACGGTTTCAGCAGGAAGCATACAAGAAAATTCTTCAACTTCGTCGTGAGAAGAAGGATATAGAAGAAGATAGAGATATAACTCATTGCCGTCTAAACAAGACTGAAGAACAGATTCTGCAAGTGACGCAGAAATTTGAATCTGACTTAGAAGAGACCAGAATGAAGCTAGATTTGTCAAACGCTTTGGTTGAAGGGCTTCAGCTTGAACTGCAAGATGTAGCTACTAAGCTTGAGTCCAGTTTACAGGCTGAAGAAGAACACAAACGCACAAACAGAGAGTTGTCAACAAAGCTCACTATCCTGGAAATTGAAGTACAACAAGCTAATGATGAAAACAGAGAGATTGCTCAGAAGATTCTGGAGTTTGATAATGTCAAGGAGGAACTCAAAAGAACAAAGATAAATCTTATGGATTGCCTGCAAGAAAACAGAGTTGTACTGACGTCTTTAGAGTCTGGAAAAGTGGTCTCTATGCAGTTGGAAAATGAGCTCAGTAATTTAAAAGATGAATTGAAATGTGCCCATGATATTCTGCATTCTGAAAGCGGAACAAGGGAGGAACTGAAAATGAGAGTTGCAGATCTTACATTGCAAATGAAAGAGAAAGATAAGCAACTGTTATCTTCTGATGAGCAGAAATCTGAATTGACCTCTGTCAGGAAAAGGGCAATTGATCTTGAAACTGAAATGCAGCATTTCCTGTTGAACTCCAAAGAATTCCAAAATAAACTTGATTACGAAAATTCAATTCTCCGCCTTGAAATTACTGATCTGGAATATTATTTGGATGAAATTCTTGATTATGCATTCAGTGCAGATGTTAAAGTTGCTTATCTGAGGAGTCAATTCCAACTAGAGACGGAGGAGCTTGTGGACCTAAACAAAGCATTGCAAGGTGAGATCGAGGAACTTCATTTAAAGCATGCAGATACTGTTGCCTCCCTCAAACATCATATAACTACTGAAGCACAACTTGATGCGGAAACCAGAATGAAGCAAGATTTGAATGCTCTGGTTGAAAAGCTTCAGCTCGAACTGCAAGATGTCAGGGATACGCTTAAATTCAGTTTAGAAGCTGAAGAAAAACAGGAAAGTATAAATAAGGAGTTGACATCGAAACTCACTTTTCTGGGAAGTGAAATGCAAAATACTAATGATGAAAACAAGGATATTGCTCAAAGGATACTGGAGTTTGAGAACGTAAAGGAGGAACTTGAAAAGACAAAATTGAGTCTTATTGATTGCATGGAAGAGAACAAAGCTTTAATGATGTCTATGGAGTCTGGAAAAGTGGTATCTATACAATTGGAAAATGAGCTCAGCATCTTAAAAGATGGTTTGAAATGTGCCCATGATAATCTGCATTCGGAAAAAGTGCCAAAAGAGGAACTGGAAGTTAAAGTTGCAGATGTTACATTGCAATTGAAAGAGAGAGATCAGCAGCTACTTGACTGTGAGGAACAGAAATCTGAGTTGATCTTTGTCAGGAAAAAGGTTGTTGATCTTGAAACAGAAATGCAGCATTTACAATTGAACTTCAAAGAGCGCCAAAGGAAACTAGACGGCGAGATTTTATCTCTCAACCACCAAATTGCTGACCTGAAGTGTTATTTGGTTGAAATCCTTGACCATTCATTAGTTGCAGATGTTAGAGTTACTTATTTGAGGTGTCAATTCCAGCTGAAGGTGGAGGAGCTTAGAGACCAAAATAAGACTCTGCAAGGCGCCTTTGAGGAGCTCTATTTGAAGCATACAGCTGTTACTGCCTCTGTAGAAGACCATATCACTATTGAAGCACAACTTGCTGATGAAAATGCAAGGTTATCAGCAGCTCTTCAGTCCGTGGAAGCTGAACTATCAGTCATAGCTCATGAGAAAGAAGGCCTTTTAGATTACATTGATGAGAAGAACTCTGTATTGGCGGATTTTGATGATATGAAAGCCAGAGCTGCAATGCTGGAAGCTGATAATATCAGAGATAAGCACAGGCATGAAGATGAAACCTGCCAGCTGAAAAACATGTTGGGGGGTTTGGAAGAAGAGGTGGACAACCTGCAGTTCTCAAAGATTGAGTTGGAAACCACAAAGATTATTCTTAAATCGAAATTGGATGAACATAAAACCCATATGTCATTGCTTGAGGAATGTGAACTGGAGCTGAAGAGGTTAAGAGAGCAGCACATTGAGCTTACTTACAAGCTCTCTGAACAGATTCTGAAGACAGAAGAGTTCAAGAATCTGTCTATTCATCTCAGAGAACTCAAAGATAAAGCAGAAGCTGAGTGTCTTCAATCTCGTGAAAGAAGGGAGGCTGAGGGAGCATCACTTGCCAAGCAGGATTCACTAAGAATTGTTTTCATCAAGGAGCAATGTGAGTCTAAACTTCAAGAGATGAAAACTCAGATACTTTCTTCCAAACAATATGCAGATGAAATGTTATTAAAGTTGCAAAGTGCTCTTGATGAAATTGAGACTGGAAAGAGAAGTGAAGCTTCTTTAGCTAAAAGAAGTGATGAGCTGTCAATGAAGATTTCACACATGGAAGCGGAACTGCAATCGGTTGTGACTGATAGACGAGAATTAGCCAAGGCTTATGACAGAATGAAGGCTGAACTGGAGTGCACTATTTTAAGTCTTGACTGTTGCAAGGAAGAAAAATTAAAGCTTGGAGCTTCTTTGCAAGAATGCAATGAGGAAAGGACAAGAATTAGAGTAGAACTTGATTTGGTGAAAAGATTGCTGGAGAACATGGTTTTATCTACTGCAGACGTTGAAGGACAGAAATATCAACCTGGTTGTCACAGTTCCACATCCATTGGGAAAATACTTGAAGATGGAAAGTCTCGGTCTTTGGTTCACCAGGAAATTTCAAATACAGCAGCTTCTTGTTCTGATGAAGTGACAGTAACAAATGCTGGTGAAGATCCTGTAGATAATGTAGACTTGGTGAAACTTCTAGACTTTAATACTGTGTTAAGCCCATACAGAGAAGTGCAGGATGTGCCGGATAGCAGAGTACCGGAGTTACAGGTAACTTGAGTTTGCAAGTCAGTTTTACTTTAGTATAATAAGCTGTGTATGCTTAACAGGTTCTATGTAAATATTTATACCTTTCTTTTGTTATTTAATGTTTGATAAAACAGAAATCTAAAAAATGAAAAAATGGTCAGAAAATTTACTGAAATTTTCAGTTGGTGGAAGATATCGAAACTTCAATGAGGTTGAAGACACTGTTATGCGTTGGCGCATTGTGAAATTCTTTTCTTATTGAATAGCATACTTTATGAAAGTTTCTGTTGAATTTTTTTTAAAACCAAAAATGTCAACTTGCCAAGAGAATAGTTGATACAGAAGGTTTTTTTGTTTTCTTTTTTCTGAAAGTGGAATTCTTATCATAAGCATTCCATGGTGAAGGCCCTTTCAGCATTTGGAGAGATGTTCCTGTCATGGAGGTCTGGTGGGTGGAATGTTTTTATTTCAAAACTCCCGACTTCTATCGATGGAAAAAAAAATGTACATGTAGCTACAAAGCTTTTTATTCTGGTTGAGTTTTCGTGAGAGGAGAACACATCACATAAGTCGGTGATTCTTAGAAAGGAGTTTTGGATTTCCTTGGCTTTTCAATTTAGTTGCATATCTGGGGATTGCATGTCATACTTTAGTTGTTTTCTTTACTCAACATGTTCCCGATTAAAATTGGTTACTCTAATAATAACATGCTTATTCTTTGCTTCCATCATTTTCAACTCAGTGCCTGTTCTTCAATTAATATTTACCCTAGGCTTATATGACCGTAGTGGATAAATTGATAATATTGCTGAATTCGAAAAGGAGTCACAAGATTTTTAGTTTCTGCTCATCTATTTTTCAAATTTATATTTGAGTGGACTTATTTGAGTGCATATATTCTCTAGAAATAAGTGGAACCGTGATTACTTACCATTAGGACCACCTGTAATTGTAGGGTTACGGCAGCGCCCTGGCCATTAATCCGTGGCCAAACGTGGAACAAAAACTTAAAAAACCAGGCGCTAACGGAAACCCTAATCGACGGATCGTACCATTAACCCTATACTAGTTCTATAAAAAGAGTTTGGAGAGGTTATATCGATCGATCCGTGTCCTTCGGTCTTCAACCTCTGCCCCAAGCTCCTCACGGCTTTCTCGATCAAGTTCGTTCTCCGGTCTCTCCCGTCGAAGACGATCCACGTCGAGAATTAGTAATACGGGCTCCCGCGTCAAAACCGAAGCAACTCGGGCATCCGGTTTGCTAGCCTAGATACCCAAGATGAAGTAGAGATAGCGTGTGAATACTTTGTCTCAAAACACCCAACGATTCTCAACTCATGAGAGGGATTGGGTGGAGGTTGAAGAAGTTGCCAAGTGTGAAGATGTGAGCTCAAGTTTTGGCCAAGTGAGGAAAAATGAAGTGGCCGCTTGTTTCTTGTGTTGTGATTTTGCTAAGTCCTTTTGTGTTATATTTATTGCGAGCAACTAAAGAAAAGCCCCACCAAGAAAAAGATCAGCCTTTGCTCCTAATAATATCTCACAAATATCTTAGCAAAAACAAAAACCCCCATGACCCAATACCATGAGTCACCAAGACCACATGCTACATCAACGCACAATGCCAAGACTTGCACTCACACTTTATACAACAATAAACATTAACCTAAATGTTTAAATCCAAGAAAAAGAAATGGCAAGCTCAAAAGTAAACTCGTAACGAATTACAAGAATACCCCTCATCAGTATATATATACCTGCATCCGTATTCCGACTGAATACGAATACAACGAGACGAAAATAATCCAACAATATAATACTAGGATCCGGCTTAAACCAAAGCCCATTAGTATTATCCGTCCGATCACGATCCGTGCACATGTGCATGTATATGATCGAACCCTGCCATAAAATCATACGACCTCTATAACGTTTCGTCTGAACCAGGAAAACCCTCTGTGTGAGACTTTAAAGACTCGTCAATACGCTGGCAGTGGGTTTAACCACAAGCACGTCAGTGGCACTAGCTGTACGTAACAGCTGCCCAGGTATTGAGCGAAAGGGAGGCCGACGAGCAAGCTCATCCTGAAACCCTACTAAACCTGACAATGACAATATCCATACAGTTCGGTCTGTTCGTCTCTGAGTATCGCATATCGAGTTTAGGGGTGGATAAAGTCAGATCTCTAATAACTTGACATTTAGTGTCGGCATGAAACCTATCACCAACTGAGAAACTACCGATCCTAGATCGGTAATTCTCGTCTACCCTGGTCGAGAATTTCTGGTGATGACCATCCGTGCACACCGCGACATCAACCCCCAATTTCGGGAGAGACGAATCCCTTGACGATCCGCCCATTGTCTCCATGTGGCTCGGGACTGTACCCAACTAAAACCTGTTTGCACGACTCCTTTGAGCCGTGGTAGGGTAGTAATCAAAGCGCAGTGGGAACTCATACAAGACAAATGACGATCTCAGGTCGATAGACTAATTTGTTCACATGTCACCAGGGAACTGCTATCTGACAATAGGTATAATACCAACTAGCATGTTCCCGACGAGTCCGTCCGGTGTACTCATAATCCAATGAGCACCTGTATACATCTTAGGTGAATCAACTGACACCAATGGCTTGTGAGACCGGCCACCGCCTCTCGTCGGGGTCTCGATCCGTATACACTAGTTTACTCTTGGAGTATCGATGCCCAGTCTCGAAACTCCTACGACTAGGGACATTTTATGTATGTACTTATAGACAATCCAACTCTCACGTATATGATCGCCATCATATTGTTGGTAGTCAAGCAAGAATCCTATGGGCTCTATCAATATGTAATAATGATCAGTAATGTCACCTAAAGTATGTACACGATGATAAAGACAAACCAGATATCATACTATCATTTTGAGCAAGACTGTTTTATCGGTATAGGTCCGCCCTCGATCATTGGAATCACGTGCCTGCGATCCAATAATTGACTTGAGGGCACTATAGCCAACAGTAATAACCTACAAACCACATACTATAAGCCCTTAAGCCTTCTCGTCAAGGAAGGAATATATCATGAAGGGCTTTTGATGATAATAAATATTTTTCTTAAGCAATCATGTACTATTCTTTCTGTTTTAATACTCGTCTAAAATTTCCTTTTCCTTTTTATTTATTTCGTCTTCCTGTCTTGTTCTGCTGAATAAACTTTAGGGGACTTTGTATTTCGCTGCGGATAATTTATCCAGGCCTGTTGTTACTAGCCTAAATTACATAGAATGTCTTAAGGAAACCTTTACATTCTGTTAGTTTTCTCGATCACAGCCAAACTCTTCAGTTCAATTTTACATCAATGCTCGCCAATATTTACAACAGTGCCCTCTTTATTAGTTATTGAGTATCTCTTTATTTATCTCCCATTATTTGACAGGATGCCAAAGAAACCTTGTCGGAGAACACCACAAAGCACATTACTGATATTAAGGAGCATTTTGATGGGCAACAGAGATTGCTTACTAGCATGAACCTACTTCAGAAGGAGGTATGTTGTGCTTCTTGATAGTTTCATATTGTTCAGGTTCCAGTTGAAATACCAGGTTGACAACCAAGGGAAAGAGAGAGAACATGAGGAAGGCAGAGTTGAGTTTCAGGACTGCCAGGAGGATTTGAACTCGGAATGTACCAGTGTTAAAAGACATGTTAGATCAATACACACACAGTCAACCGATTTGAAAGTTAGAATATCTACAACTAAAAATTTAATTCTAACCAGATTTCATATCTGAATAAAACGGTTATATAATGGATGACTTTAGGTTTCTCTCTCCAAATGAAATGAATGTACAAAGGAATGAATTTTAATACAAGTGAATGCATCAGCGATATAGAGGTGTTTCATCATCATCTTCATCATCATTTAAGCCTTTTCCTATCAAAATGGGGTCGGTGAAGCAAAGCTCCAGGAAAGATCTTACAAAGTCTTATGATCGGCTGTCACGTTAACCCTCTCTAAATATGTGCCAAATTCCTGGGTTAGAAATCTATGACAAGAGAGTGGCTTGTCGAAGTCCTTAGGGCATCATTCTATATGTTGCAATTAGAAGGGGAAGGTAATACCTCTTTTAGGCATGCATCTCTCGTAAATGATACCCCTTGTTACAATGTTGACCTACTTGCTTGAACAGGGCCTACAAGGAAGAGCATACCACAATTACAATGTGAGTTTCAATTAGAACCAGATAATCCAACAACAATTCTGATACAATGCTGGCTAAGATAGTTGATGAGAAGCTAGGTTAATTCGAGGCAACTAAATCATAGGATGGAAAGATGTTATAAACCGACATAAAATAAGTTAATAGATTTAAATATGAAATTTTATGATAATGAGATTAGGGATAATTGTAAAAAAATTAAGGAAAGCTCGGGGTGATATCTATATAAACTCATCAATGAATAATGAGTTTAAAAAAATGGTGGTGCCCACTCTGACAGAGGTGCCTTAAAATTTGGTCAAGGAGCGTATATGGTCAGTGGGTGACTGGAGATGTTGATGATATATAATAAATGCCTGATTTCCATACTTCTATGATTCTATCTCTCTATGAATGGTTATACCTGGCCCAAGTAGGATTGATATATCAAAATTAGCTGATACTTTGATTTTCATGCTTAAATTAAACTCAGTAGAAAGTACGGAATAGTTAAATTATTTTATTTTAACCATCTACAGTTGGAAAGGCTGAAAAATGATAATTTGGCCGCCGTCATTCCATTAGATGACCACCATATTGATCCAGCTCTTCAAGGTTTACAAAGTGATCTATCTCAGCTTGATAAGGTATGCTGAGAAATTAAATTATCCTTGAGGTGGAGAATCTTGTTGTTTATTTCCTTGCAAATAACTGATTTGCCTTCTGAATAGGCCAATGAACATTTGGAGAGCATTTCTCCGATATTTAAGGAACTTCCTTTCAGTGGCAATGCATTAGAAAGGGTTCTTGCTCTGGAGCTTGAACTTGCAGAAGCATTGAAGGCGAAGAATAGAGATATGCGTATGCAGAGGTAATTAAATATTCTGCTTTTAGCGTGATTTCTGTAATCTATAACCCGTTGGAAAAGAGGGGGAATATTTCCCAAGTTGTCCTCTGTTGACTCATTCTCTCCATAAGAACAATTTATCAGAAAGTATTTTTGAAGTTTGTTGCAAACTGAATATTTTACCGCTTGTTCTAGAATTGCCCACATCTTACTGTTTTAAAAATCTTGGAGTAGTATTTGTAACTTCTGTTATTTGTTCATTTGCCATCATCCTTGGCTAGTTTTCAGGGGCATTGAGATGGAGAATATAAACACTAAAATTCTTCACTAATATGTAAAGTTTCACCATAATATTTCTTGATACAAAATTTGCAGCTAGATGATTTACTGAATACCGGTTCTGCATATATTCAGATATCTTTGTTAGATTCTTGGACAACTGTTTTCCCCCTCTGTTTCTTATTTTCTTTATTTTCCCTCCTTAACTTTTGTTCTGGTTTCACTTAATTATAGTTGGTCAAACTTATAATCAGATTGTATCCCTTGTTTTAGCTCATTCCTGAAGCAACACAATGACAAGGAAGCAGTGTTCAAGAGCTTCAGGGACATAAATGAACTTATAAAAGACATGCTTGAGCTGAAGAAAAGAAACACAGCTGTAGAAACCGAGCTGAAAGAGATGCAAGGCCGATACTCTCAGCTAAGCCTTAAGTTTGCCGAGGTGGAAGGAGAGAGGCAGCAGCTTGTAATGACAATTAAAAATAGATCGCCGAGGAAATCATAGATGACTGGGAAATGAGTACAGTGAAATGTTGTAGCTTCTGTAGATATGAGCTTACCATCTGTAATTAAATCTTTTGCGTTTTTTTTATAAAATTGTCTACGTAAAGCTATACACTAACTGTTTTTGCTGTCTGTATGTATGTTATTCTTTATTGATGTTGTAATCAGTTATGGGGCTATGCAAGTGAAATGTCACAACAAGCTTTTGCTCTATAGTCATAATATTCTCTCGAATGTGACTGAATGTTCGCTACAATATTCTTTTGCTTGACGATATGCATCATCAGCCAGGCTCCCTTTTCTTTCAAATGATGCGTGGAACATACACTGGGGCCTAATTTGAATTGTGTTGCACCCCTTTATATTCTCTGAAAAAAATTAGTCCTTCAATTCAACTCTATTTTGCTCAAGTTTAACCGTAGACATGGAAATTACATTGGTAGAGCATATTTTGAATGAGGAAAGAGTTCATGATTTTCATATGCCTGCTCATCCCTACCATTAATAAATAGATGGGGTATGGTGGAAATGCAGAGGGAGTAAGTGTGATTGCAATGCATGTAAAGCATGCCTCTTAAGCAGCCACCCTGCTTTTAGAGTTGCATCCTTAGAGTTGCATCCTTCCATTGTATGGGGATTCCATTGTATGGGGATTGGTGTGAGCTAATTTTTCTAATTTTCATGTCGAAATCCTTAGCCATTAAGCGAGATACTAGAGTAAATTGAAACACTAATACAATAAGACCGGCAGAATAAACATATACTCATATAAAAAACTTTCTTTAATTACCACGTGTCTGAATTCAGGGTTGGTGTATTTGGATACCGAATCTGGAATTGGCAACTAATGAATTATGATTTATGATCATTCTATTTTTTACATGTCTAAAGTGCCATTTGGCTTATTTTCCTCAACCGATAAGAAAATTTTCAATAGTATACCATTCCTGATAATATCCAATATTGCAATGTTATGTCATAGATTTCGATGGCAGGGAGCTAGTTTACCATGTATCTGCGATTTTATTAAGGCACCTATTTTGTCATATGCTTAGCTAACATATTTATAGATACTGGGCAGCTCAAATGACTTGCATATTTGTTGTTTCTGATTTAAAAAGCCCAGGTATAAAGCTTTTGGAGTCTTTCACCAAAACATGCACTCCTGGCTGATCATTTTTTAAGAGCTTTCATTTTAGTCTAAAACATGAATCCAGGGTTGGCAACCCTGGATTTGGATTAGTCCTAATTTAAATAATATTCCTATCTTTTAAATTGAGTTTTGATGATCGTTACCGAGCTCAAAAGATTTATGCTCTTTTCTTCAGTATTTTTTGGTTGCAACCCGTTCGAGAATCGAACCGGTCTGATGGAACTCCTTTTCGGGCCTCCGTCAGATGTTGTCTTCCGTTGATCTCGCAGTGGACTTAGTCGATTACCTTCCTTCGCGTGTGGGTCTCAATGGGTTTTTGGAGGAAGGGCTGATGTGAGGGGAAGGCTGCCGAGTACCTGCAGTAAAGTCCCGGAGTGGTTTGGTACCACCAAGGACCCTCCGACGCTCAAGTTAGTGGTGAGATCCGAGCAGAGTAACGGCATAAAAGTGTCCAGAATGGCTTACTTGACCCCTCTGTGATGGGGGTTTATATAGTGGCGGCAGTACGCAGTAGAAGGCGCGAGAATCTCGCTGGCTGTTATACTCCCGACGTCACGCCCGCGTAAAGAGCGGATCGCCCATTAATGGGGATCGTGATGGCGTGGAACGTGGGATGTTGCTGGCGGAGAACCCGCGCATGGCGAGATTTGCGGAGCGGCGGTTACGCCTGTGAGTGGTGGAGTTGGTCGGTCGGAGGGACCGAGGAAGATGGCCTCGGCGGGAGAGCTCGGGAACGAGCGAGAGGACCGAGGTATCTTGGTCCTGCAGTAGCTCGGAAGCGAGCTGAGAGGCCGAGGAGGCCAATTTGCAGGGGGCTCTGAGGTAAGCCAGCTTTGTGTTTGTAGGTCGGGTACAGGGATGGCCTGATCGGCCCCTGTGGGCCCTCTCTTCTGAGTTCTGGGACACGTCATCTGCCACGTGTCCTGATATGGTTTGTCGCCTATATAGAGCATCATCATTAGCCCCCCACTCTTGTCCCGACCAGCTGGCGGGTCGGGCCAAGAGTGGACTGCCGGGCCGTCCGGGGAGAGCTCCCTCCTAAGATTTCGTCAGGACGCGTCCCCAAGCTGTCAGCTGCCTTTCCTGCAAGCGAATCAGGGCAAAATCTCTGCATTTTAAGGAAGGTGCGCCGGTTTGTGCATCCTATCACTGAAGCGACTGTCTGCGTGTCAAGCGTCGGTTGACCGACGCGACGTGTGCAGACCTGTGGCGTCTGATGGGGCACGGTCTAGTGCGGGAACGACAAGTGGAGCAATCGGTCGTCGAGTTGACTTCGATCACCTAATGTCTTTTGTCGGGGCTTCGGGTCCGCTGCATGTGATGGGCTCAGTGGCCTCATTATGAAGGCTTCAAACCATCAGCGTCTGATGGGCAGGAGGATGCCCGCTGGGGGATGCACCGAGCAGGAAGGAACTTGGCGGCCTCGCGATGAGGGCTTCCGATCCTCATCGTCTGACGGGCAGGAGGATGCTCGCTGAGGATGCGCCGAGCAAGAAAGAACTCGGCGGCCTCGCGACGAGGGTTTCAGACCATCAGCGTCTGATGGGCAGGAGGATGCCCGCTGGGGATGCGCCGAGCAGGAAGGAACACGGCGGCCTCGCGACGAGGGCTTCAAACCATCAGCGTCTGACTGGCAGGAGAATGCTCGCTGAGGATGCGCCGAGCAAGAAGGAACTCAGTGGCCTCGCGACGAGGGCTTCAGACCATCAGCGTCTGATGGGCAGGAGGATGCCCGCTGGGGATGCACCGAGCAGGAAGGAACTCGGCGGCCTCGCGATGAGGGCTTCAGACCATCTGTGTCTGACGGGCAGGAGGATGCCCGCTAAGGATGCGCCGAACAAGAAGGAACTCGGCGGCCTCGCGATGAGGGCTTCAGACCATCAGCGTCTGATGGGCAGGAGGATGCCCGCTGAGGATGCGCTGAGTAGAAAGGAACTCGGCGGCCTCGCGACGAGGGATTCAGACCATCAGCGTCTGACGGGCAGGAGGATGCCCACTGAGGATGCGCCGAGCAAGAAGGAACTCGGCGGCCTCGCGACGAGGGCTTCAGACCATCAGTGTCTGATGGGCAGGAGGATGCCCTCTAGGGATGCACCGAGCAGGAAGGAACTCGGCGGCCTCGTGATGAGGGCTTCAGACCATCAGCGTCTGACGGGCAGGAGGATGCCCGCTGAGGATGCGCCGAACAAGAAGGAACTCGGCGGCCTCGCGATGAGGGCTTCAGACCATCAGCGTCTGATGGGCAGGAGTATGTTCGCTGGGGATGCGCTGAGCAGGGTAGATGCTTGGTGCCTTCTGACGAGGGCTTTGATCCTTGATGCTAGAGGGGCCACAAGAGGCCTGCGAAGGATGGCCGAGCAGGGTAGCTGCTCGGTGCCTCCTGGCGAGGGCTTTGATCCTTGACGTTAGAGGGGCCACGAGAGGCCTGCGAAGGATGGCCGAGCAGGGTAGCTGCTCGGTGCCCCCAGGCGAGGGCTTTGATCCTTAACGCTAGAGGGGCCATGAGAGGCCTGCGAAGGATGGCCGAGCAGGGTAGCTGCTCGGTGCCTCCTGGCGAGGGCTTTCATCCTTGACGCTGGAGGGGCCGTGAGAGGCCTGCGAAGGATGGCCGAGCAGGGTAGCTGCTCGGTGCCCCCTGGCGAGGGCTTTGATCCTTGACGCTGGAGGGGCCACGAGAGGCCTGTGAAGGATGGCCGAGCAGGGTAGCTGCTCGGTGCCCCCTGGCAAGGGCTTTGATCCTTGACGCTAGAGGGGCCACGAGAGGCCTGCGAAGGATGGCCGAGCAGGGTAGCTGCTCGGTGCCTCCTGGCGAGGGCTTTGATCCTTGACGCTGGAGGGGCCGTGAGAGGCCTGCGAAGGATGGCCGAGCAGGGTAGCTGCTCGGGGCCTCTTGGCGAGGGCTTTCTGATCCCTGGCGTTACGGTCGGGAAGCTACCCGCCAGGGATAGCCGAGCGAGGGATCCTCGGGCTCGACTGCCTATGAGAGGACTTTCTGATCCCTGGCGTTACGGTAGGGAAGCTACCCGCTAGGGATAGTCGAGCGAGTGATCCTCGGGCTCGACTGCCTCTGGGAGGACTTTTGATCCTTCAGGACGGGGACCGAGCAGGGTTACTGCCCAGTGCCTCTTGGCGAGGACTTTGATCCCTGTCGGTTGTGGTAGAAAGCTACCAGCCGGGGATAGCCGAGCAAGGACCCGACTGCCTCTAGGAGGACTTTGGTTTTTGGCGCGGGAAGAGCTATAGGGCTGTAAGAAGCCTACCAAGGACCCTTGGCCGGGCAGCGTTACTACCCGATGCCTCTTGGCGAGGGCTTTTGTCCTGAAGGATAGCCGAGCGAGGGATCCTCGGGCTCGACTGTCTCTGGGAGGGCTTTCTGATCCCTGGCGTTTCGGTAAGGAAGCTACCCGCCAGGGATAGCCGAGCGAGGTACCCTCGGGCTCGACTGCCTCTGGGAGGGCTTTCTGATCTCTGGCGTTGCGGTAGGGAAGCTACCCGGAAGGGATAGCCGAGCGAGAGACCTTCGGGCTCGACTGCCTCTGGGAGGACATTATGATCCCTGGCGTTGCGGTAGGGATGCTACCCGCCAGGGATAGCCGAGCAGGGTAGCTGCTGGGCTGCCTTTTAGTGAGGGCTTAGATCCTTGGGCGAGGTGGCCTTCGAGCCGCCGTGGCGAGCCCCCTCTGTGTGACCCCGTCAAGGGAGGGGGTGTCGGTCTATCCGGCCGGTGAGGGCGTTGATGATGGTCGCCGGAGGAGGTTCACCCGCGCCTCCGGTGAGGGGGAGGCGGCGGCTGGTATCTGGATCTTCAGGGTGATCGCTTGCCATGTGGATGGAGATCGGAAGGCCAACTTTGTTTTTTGTGGAGTTTCGATTCCCACAGACGGTGCCAACTGATGGAGCTCCTTTTCGGGCCTCCGTCAGATGCTATTTTCCGTTGATCTCGCAGTGGACTTAGTTGATTACCTTTCTTCGCGTGTGGGTCTCAATGGGTTTTTGGAGGAAGAGGTGAGGTGAGGGGAAGGCTGCCGAGTATCTGCAGTAAAGTCCCGGGATGGTTTGGTACCACCAAGGACCATCCGACGCTCAAGTTAGTGATGAGATCCGAGCAGAGTAACGGCATAAAAGTGTCTAGAATGGCTTACTTGACCCCTCTGTGATGGGGGTTTATATAGTGGCGGCAGCACGCAGTAGAAGGCGCGAGAATCTCGCCGGCTGTTATGCTCCCGACGTCACGCCCGCGTAAAGAGCGGATCGCCCATTAATGAGGATCGTGATGGCGTGGAACGTGGGATGTTGCTGGCGGAGAACCTGCGCATGGCGAGATTTGCGGAGCGGCAGTTACGCCTGTGAGTGGTGGAGTTAGTCGGTCGGAGGGACCGAGGAAGATGGCCTCGGCGGGAGAGCTCGAGAACGAGCGAGAGGACCGAGGTATCTTGGTCCTGCAGTAGCTCGGAGGCGAGCTGAGAGGCCGAGGAGGCCAATTTGCAGGGGCTCTGAGGTGAGCCAGCTTTGTGCTTGTAGGTCGGGTACAGGGATGGCCTGATCGGCCACTGTGGGCCCTCTCTTCTGAGACACGTTATCTGCCACGTGTCCTGATATGGTTTGTCACCTATATAGAGCATCATCACGGTCATCTTTCATTTTGGAGGGAAAGTTTGCTCAAGTATTAATACATACTAAATATTCCCACCCAAAAAAGAGAAAAATAAAAATAAAACACAATAAGGAAAATCTCGTCCCTATTCATTATTGATGCTGTACTGGGTTAAGAGGCTAAATCTTTTACGTACTTTGAAAGAAAGCGGTGAATAAGAAAAGAGAGATACCAACTATGATCCTACATAAACGAATATCAAGTTCCTCCTATTTTGCTTTTCAGATGTAGCTCTGTCCATTAGAACCACATAGTTTCAAAAATGTTAACAACCTTAAAAAATATTGGAGTGGGTTTATTCCTGCCCACTTGAGAAAGAAAAATTCCTTTGTATACTATCAACCCTTTGTTTTCATTCCATTTTTTTTTGGTTCGAGAAAATGGATAGGATCACTATATAGAACCGTAGCCTAAGTTTTCATTCCTAATTTAATCAATGGCTACCATTTTTGTGCAACAGATTTGCAACAATCACATCGAAAATTACCAGTTGCAAAATCTTTGGGTTCAGTTTTCCCTTATCATCAACGCCTTATTTTCTTAAACAAATATCAAAATGTATATTCGACCATAGTTTCTCTTTGAAAATAGAAGTTAAAAATCTCCATATATTAAATTATTAGATAAATCTTCGAAAAGATTGATAGCATTTTCTCGATAATATATTAGATGCATCTCCTATTTCTCCTCATTTCATACTAGGTGTGCATGAGATAATATCTCCTATTTAATGAAGGTTCATGAATACAAATTAATTAGCCAATGCATTAATATAGATATTTTAATATTATCGTGGATATATCAAGTTGCATGGATCTAATCATGGATTTAACCAAATGCAATGAATGAATGATCTGTCAATGCAATGTTTTAATTATATAGTATATATAACATGGAAATTATTGGATATTTATTTATTACCAACTATATCATTTGATGACCTATAAAAGAAAAGAAAAAACTAAGCATATGTGATGACATATGAGTGAAATGAAGAAGAATAACAAAAAGAAGAGGATATATGAACTTGGAGAACGGTGAGCAACCATTTACCAAGTCGCTTCTTAGAGCAAGTACTAATTCTTGAGGACCAAGATCTGATCCCATGTTGTACCGATCATCAGAGGTAAGTATAATACATACAACATCATTCTATTTGATTTGCCAACGTCTTTTCTTAATTTTAGATTATTTATTTAATTTGCATTTCATTATGATTTTCTATATATGTTTTAGAATATAAATTGTATGAAGGCCTAGAGTGGTAATATTGTGTCTTGCAGTTGAGCAAGAGGTAAAGGTTTAAATCTCTTTAGCAGCTATCATTCAAAAAATATATGACAGGTGTCACGCCCCGCTTCCCAGAGTACGCTAAAATGGGCACGTGACATAGCCAACCATGCTACATGTGGATAGGAAGTATCCATCCACAGTCACATTATGGCTGTAGGGATATCAACAACAAGAATAACACTATCTAAAATATGTCCATAATCCAGAATAACAGGAGTCAATAATAAATAAAATGCGGAAGCAAATGATCCAATACAAATAACTGAAATGTATGTCCCATAATGCGGCTCACATCAGGAAATAAATGCAGGAAATAAAACTAACTACTACTGAACTCACAGCTCAGCCTGCTAGCTGAAATACTCCTGCTCGGACTGCGACAGCGGTACGGAATCTGGGCCATGCAAAACCCAGACGTCAGCGCGCCATGTCATCAAGTAATAATATGAACAATGTAACAGGCAATGCAAAATAAACATGAATAAAACGAGAGTAGCAATGATGTGAATCAAGCAGTGCAGGATAGTGTGCAGTGGGTAACTAAACTGTTCTATCAGGTTTTCTATTCTAAAGTCTTTGAAATCAATTGATGAATCGTCGATGTAACTCAATAGTATCCCGTGCATGCCCGGGACCACGGTCAAGATTCTCGGGGCTGAATCCGAGACGTGCCGCTAGGCAGTAACAGGTAGCAGGATGGGCGAGTGATGTCAGCATCATCACTCCGGGGCTGGCCTAGCCCGTAAGACTGAACAGAACAGGTATCGAACTGTTGAGTTACAAGTCAGGTTTCACCTTTGATTTCCCCATACCCCCAAGTTATGTATGTCAAGTCAGGTATTCAGTAATCACGAACTAATCCCAACACAGGATCAGGTAAAAGCAGGTTTGTCTGGATAGACAACAGGAACGGTCCATGAGGACTACATGTTATGTTTGTTGGCATTAGACACAAGATCAGATAACTGGTAAAGCCATGGTACATCAGGTCAAGCCAGGTAATGTATAAAGGTATCATGTCATGTCAAGAGTGTACGGTACCATGTCATGTCAAGTAGGAAGTGTAACAGGTCATGTCAGGAAGCACAAGATGTCATGTCAGGAAGCACAAGATATCATGTGAGTGCTCATAATCAAACTAATATAAGCATGTGTATAAATAAATAAGCATGAGTACTATCAGAACAATAAACTGGAACATATAATATGATATGTAAATAGATATAATTTCAAGGATATGAATGCACAGTTATCGATTAGGGTTACATTTATAGTTCCAATATTAATTAGGATGCAATTTATTAAATATGGAGTATTAATATCACATTATTATGTAGTAATGTGATATATGGATGCAATTATATGTATCATAAATGCGATAGATGCAAACGGGTATCCGAAAACTTATAAAACTATAAAATGGTAATGTGGGATGTACAACTAAGCAATATGTGATATAAATATTGATATAATAATATTAATATGGATAGCATATTCAAAGAGATTAATAACTATAAAAGTGGTATTGATTAACCATGCACAAGAAAGTTCCGTTCAGAAATTCAGCGTCACCCTAATTTATAAAATAGCTTAAAAATAATAAACGTTCTCCAAAAGGGAAGTGTCTTATACCAAAACAAAGATAATTCAATAAGGTTTTCAGTTTTATAAGTATAAGTATCTCAGCTTGTCCCTACAAAAATTTATGAACATTCGAAATTGAAAGTTTGCTGCTGAAATTTTCCTGGACAGCAGTTTGGAGACATTTTCATTTGCATTTTACGTTATTTAAACAATTTATTTTGCAAGTAAATATCACATAGAGTTATAGTATTCTGAGTTAGCTTCGTAACGAACTAAAGAACGTATACTAATGATTTTCTATGATTTATAATGAATTTTATGAGGTAAGATATACAGTAAATTTCAGATTTGTCGTATCCGCTTTTTCAACGACGTTTCATGTGTAAACTATAATATTTCCAAATATATAATATTATAAAATGCAGATTATAAACTAATTAAAGATAATAATAAGAAATATTACGACGATATATATTTTAATTGATATGGATGCAGTATAATGTAATCTAGTATGTCACAAGATAAGTTTTCATGATCTAGATTTAATATGATATAAACGGATGCAAACGGAACATCGAAACGTTATAAAATTAAACATGGGGCACTAGATTTAAACTATAGGTATGGTATTTATTTAAATAGGTATAAAATAAATTATATAGCATGTAGCAAGATTAACTTGCCTCGATGGGTCGCGAATCGGGAAAACGGAACGTTAACCGTCGGCGGAGAAAACTCGCAACGGGCGCACGGTTCACGGAATGAACCCAAACGACGAACAAAGGAACCACACGGGTCGGGTACCTCGCTGGAACGTCGAGAAGCGTCACCGGCACGACGGAATTCCGGTAACAAAAGAACATTTAAAAAAATGAGAAACGAGATATGAAGCAAAAAGAGAAAGAATGATAAAGAGAAATACGAGAGAATATATGAGAGAGAGAGAGAGAAAAGGTGGAGAGAGAGAGAGCGAGAGGGAGAGAAGAGGGAGAGAGAGAAAGTGGAGAGATAGAGAGAGAGAGAAGTGAAAGCAAGAGAGAGAGAGAGAGCTAGAGCTCCAGGTGGGGGCCTACGGAATTAAAAGGAACGCGATTGGTTAAAGGGGAATCGTTAGTTAGGGATAAATATTAATTAAAGATTCAAAATATTTTAAGGAATAGTAGAATATATATATAGGTTAATTTAAAGATTTAAAAGATAGGCAATGAACAGTAAGATATCAGGGTAGTTAGAAAAATATATGCGATGGTTTTAATAATATTAAAATTTGGGATTTTGGCGCCAAATAAAACATTTTCAAATCGCGCCCGGGTCGAGTCCAAAAATTTGAAATTGAAATAATAGGATTTTAAGCGGGATCCAAATTTTAAAATTAAATGTTTTATGATTAAAAAGCATACCCCCAAAACGGACACATGTACGCGCGCGTAGCCGTCCAAACTCGCCCGTTTCACTGAACGGGACGAGAACACAATGCACGGACGCTACCACGAGGCTAGGGGTGTCAAGTAGGCCAAGATGAATATTTTCAATTTTATTTTAGATGCCAAAATTTGTTATATGTAGAAATGACTTTGCCGGGTAAATTTTACAGTAAGTAACAAACAAGCAAGTTAAATAAAATGAGTACCACATTATGCTCAAACAGTAACCGAAAATAGTAGCATTGGGCTCGGGTGTTACATTATACCCAACTACAAAAAGAATTTCGTCCTCGAAATTCCAAGAATACAAAGATAGATAACTACAAGAAAAGGTGAGGAAACTTCTGCCGGATTTCATCTTCTCGTTCCCAAGTGGACTCTCCATGCGAGCGATTACCCTAAGAAACAAGCACAAGGGGGATAACATTGTTCTTAAGAACCTTTTCCCTTCGATCCACGATTCCAATCGGTCGCTCCTCAAAAGTCAAGTCTTCTCGTACTATTAGCTCTGAATGATCCAATACGTGTGTTTCATCTCGAACATAGCTACGGAGTTGAGATACGTGAAACACATCGTGCACATTCGCCAAGGACTGCGGTAACGCCAAACGATACGCTACCTCACCAACACGCTCCAAGATCTCAAAGGGTCCAACGAATCGAGGACTAAGATTTCCTCGACTTCCAAAACGAATCATCCCTGTAGTCGGTGATATTTTCAAGAATACCAAATCACCCACGGTGAACTCTAGAGGTCTTCTTGATGTATCTGCCCAACTCTTCTGTCGGTTCTGTGCCGCCTTCATATGATTTCTGATAGGGTTAACCTTCTCAACTGTCTGCACAACCAAATCTGGTCCCAATAATCTCCGTTCACCGATATCGTCCCAACAAACAGGTGAACGGTATTTACGACCATACAAACATTCAAATGGAGCTATCTGAATAGTTGCCTGAAAATTGTTGTTGTAAGACAACTCCACCAAAAGTAGATGATCCTCCCAAGACCCCTTGAAGTCCAACATGCATGCTCTCAATATATCCTCAAGAGTTTGGATCGTTCTCTCCGACTGACCATCAGTTTGAGAATGATAAGCTGTGCTAAACTTCAATCGAGTCCCCAAACTTTCCTGTAAACTCCTCCAGAAGTGTGATAAGTACCGAGTGTCCCGATCGGACACAATGCTCACCGGTACTCCATGCAATCTTATAATCTCCTGCATGTACCGCTCTACCAAAGTCTCTGTTGATTGACCAACCCGGAAAGGAATAAAGTGAGCTGCCTTGGTCAACCGGTCAACAATTACCCATACTGCATTGTTGCCTTTTGGACTCCGCGGTAAAGCCGTCACGAAATCTATGGTTATATGTTCCCACTTCCACTGAGGAATCGGAAGTGGTTGCAATAAACCAGCAACCCTTTGATGTTCAGCCTTAATTTGCTGACACACCAAGCACTTTGCCACAAAGCGAGCAATCTCCCGTTTCATGCCCTCCCACCAGAAATGCCGTTGAATATCTCGGTACATCTTTGTGCCTCCTGGATGTACAGAATAAGCTGAACTGTGTGCCTCCTTCATAAGCTCTTCATGAACATCACCCTTTGGCACACACAAACGGCTACCATACCTCAACGAACCATCTTCGTGGATCAATAAATCTGTTCGTAGCCCGGCTTCAACCTGCTCTCGAAACTTTTGCAGTCTAGGATCCCGCGATTGAGCTGCTTTAATATTCTCGATCAAAGACGAATGTACTTGCAGCTGCAACAACTGTCCCGTAGAACGCGGTAGCACAACCTCCAAGTCAAATCTTCGAAAATCTGCGACGATCTCCTTCTGCGTAGTTAACACCTGAATTACTGGTAACCGACTAAGCGCACCCGGCACAACATTAACCTTCCCCGGATGGTACTTAAGATCAAGATCGTAGTCAGCCATCAGCTCAAACCATCTATGCTGCCTCATGTTAAGCTCCTTCTGTGTGAACACATACTTCAAGCTCTTATGATCTGTAAAAACTTCGACTCTTTTGCCCAAAAGGTAGTATCTCCAAATCTTCAAAGCGAAAATCACAGCCGCAAGCTCCAAGTCATGAGTTGGATAATTCTTCTCATGGGTCTTCAACTGTCTCGATGCGTATGCTACAACCTTCCCATGCTGCATCAAAACACATCCCAATCCTTTCCCAGATGCGTCGCTGTGAATCACCAATCCTCCGGAATTGTCTGGCACGGTCAGAATAGGGGCGGTTATCAACTTCTGCTTCAACGTCTCAAAAGCTAACGCACACTTATCCGCCCATACAAAAGGTACCTCCTTGCGCGTAAGCTTGGTCAACGGCTCTGCCAGACGAGCAAAGTTCTCCACAAATCTCCTGTAGTATCCGGCTAAACCAAGGAAACTTCTTATCTCAGCAACATTCTTTGGAATAGGCCAATCTCGAACTGCTGCAATCTTTTCTGGATCGACGGCAATGCCATCGCCAGACACAACATGCCCCAAAAATCTTACTTCCTCCAGCCAAAACTTGCACTTACTTATCTTCGCATACAATTTCTCCTGTCTCAACATCTGCAGTGCGATCTTCAAATGCTCAGCATGCTCTTCAAAACTCTTCGAGTAAACCAGAATATCGTCAATGAATACCACAATGAACTGATCCAAGAACGGTGAAAAGATTCGGTTCATCAAGTCCATGAATACTGCCGGCGCATTCGTTACTCCGAAGGGCATCACTAAGTACTCGTAATGTCCATAACGACTTCGGAACGCCGTCTTGCAAATATCTTCTGTTTTCACTCGGACCTGATGATATCCGGATCGCAAATCCAGCTTCGAGAATACCCTCGCGCCACTAAGCTGCTCAAAAAGTTCTCCAATGCGAGACATCGGGTACTTGTTCTTAATAGTCACCCGGTTTAACTCTCGATAGTCGATGCACATTCTTCTTGTGCCATCCTTCTTCTTTACTAGAAGAACTGGAGCTCCCCAAGGCGAGTTACTGCTGCGGATCCAACCCTTCTCAAGCAATTCAGCAACTTGTTTCTTAACTTCTTCCAACTCTACTGGTGCCATTGGATAATACGCTTTAGATACTGGCGTTGCACCAGAAATAAGATCAATTGCGAACTCCACGTCTCTCCTCGGCGGTAAACCCGATATATCTTCAAACACGTCCATAGAATCACGAACAATAGCCGGCTCTTTACTTTCATCACTTCCATTGATGCAAGAATATTGTTTGTCGGCCTAGCCCTAAACTCGACCGGCCCGACCGAACTGCTTCCTTAACGCAACTGCTGTCTGCTGCAAACTCCCTTTCATCCCAGATAAACTCTGCTGCTCTTGGCTGCTGCAAGTATTTGTGAGAAAGTGGTCAAACCCAGGGAGACAATCTGCCTCTGGATGTCCACGTCCAGTCTGCGCATGAACCTCCGTGCCCTCTCTGCATCGTTGGCAACTAAAGGTCCAGCGAAACTACTGAGTCTCGTCCATTCTGCTACATGCACATCTACGGGTGCTCCCTTCTGCTTTAGTCCGATGAACTTCTCTTCCATTTCCTCCCGTGCAGTCCGCGGGAAGAACTTCTCCAGGAAACTCTTAGAAAAATCCGCCCACTTGATCGGCTTGGGCAAGCGGGTCTCCTCCACAAGCCACCATTCTCGGGCGTTGTTCACTAACTGAATGCGTACCACATCAACTCTTTTGTCATCTGGAATCTGTGCCGCAAAAAGCAAGTTCTCTGTGTCAACTAGCCACTGCTCTGTTGGCAACGGCTCCTCCAATCCAGTAAATGTATACGGACCCAAATGTCTGAAATCTGCTACTGTCCCTACTCGGTCAACTGGCTTAGCTCCAACATTGTTCACAGACTGCTGAACAATCTGCAAACCTTCCTAAAACGAGTTCGCTTGCTGCTGGATCAGCTCGGTCTGTTTCTTTTGATTCTCCAGCATTCCCCTTATCACTCCAAGCATGGCGGCTTCGTCCACACGCCTTGGTACGTCTTCAAATTCTTACCGGCCATATTCCTGAACTCAAAACACCCAACATTAGCATGATGATAGATTGTGAATATAGATCAAGGCTAGAACTCCAAGATACTTAAATAGAGTACCGCATTGTAATTATGCCGCGGTATCATAGCCACAATTACATAACTCCATCCAAGTCGCCTAAGTCCTAGAGATAACAAGGAATCGGGTTTTTGAATAGATATGCAAAGGAAGTTTGCACATCGTAAAAGATATAATCAGGAAGAATGTGATTCAAGAATGGTAAAACGGTCAAGGTGGCAGGACATGTTTCCTAAACACGGGTATTCTAATTCGTGTATTGGGTACAATACCCAATTACAAAAGAATCAACCCGACTATCCTATGGCTCTGATACCAAAAGAACCATGTCACGCCCCGCTTCCCAGAGTACGCTAAAATGGGCACGTGACATAGCCAACCATGCTACCTGTGGGTAGGAAGTATCCATCCACAGTCACATTACGGCTGTAGGGATATCAACAACAAGAATAACACTATCTAAAACATGTCCATAATCCAGAATAACAGGAGTCAATAATAAATAAAATACGGAAGCAAATGATCCAATACAAATAACTGAAATGTATGTCTCATAATGCGGCTCACATCAGGAAATAAATGCAGGAAATAAAACTAACTACTACTGAACTCACAGCTCAGCCTGCTGGCTGAAATACTCCTGCTCGGACTGCGACAGCGGTACGGAATCTGGGCCATGTAAAACCCAGACATCAGCACGCCATGTCATCAAGTAATAATATGAACAATGTAACAGGCAATGCAAAATAAACATGAATAAAACGAGAGTAGCAATGATGTGAATCAAGCAGTGCAGGATAGTGTGCAGTGGGTAACTAAACTGTTCTATCAGGTTTTCTATTCTAAAGTCTTTGAAATCAATTGATGAATCGTTGATGTAACTCAATAGTATCCCGTGCATGCCCGGGACCACGGTCAAGATTCTCGGGGCTGAATCCGAGACGTGCCGCTAGGCAGTAACAGGTAGCAGGATGGGCGAGTGATGTCAGCATCATCACTCCGGGGCTGGCCTAGCCCGTAAGATCAGAACAGGTATCGAACTGTTGAGTTATAAGTCAGGTTTCACCTTTGATTTCTCCATACCCCCAAGTTATGTATGTCAAGTCAGGTATTCAGTAATCACGAACTAATCCCAACACAGGATCAGGTAAAAGCAGGTTTGTCTGGATAGACAACAGGAACGGTCCATGAGGACTACATGTTATGTTTGTTGGCATTAGACACAAGATCAGGTAACAGGTAAAGCCATGGTACATCAGGTCAAGCCAGGTAATGTATATGTTAGTGTATATGCCCTAGAGGCCATTACTGTATCATACTAGTTTGTATATTACTTAATGGATGCTTGGGATATTCACCTTGTATATACAATCTTGCTCAAAATAGTAGTATGCTACTTGGTTTGTTTCTACTTCAATGTGTACATGTGTTTATTTTTGTATATCGCCTATACACATTAGTAGAGCCCTTAGGATCTTTGCTTGATTACCAGCGATGTGATGGCCGTCACACTAGTGGGGCTGGGTAATCTATAAGCACATCCTTATGCAGGTCCCTGGTCGCAGGACTATCGAGACAGGGCATCGATACTCCGGAGTAGACCAGTGCATGTGCTTCTCATCCCAGTGTGGGAGACGGTCTGTCCCACAGCCGTCAGTACGTCGTACCTGAGATAGTATGCGGGTGCTCGTTAGGTTACGGGTACACTGGACAGGACTCGTCGGGAACTGATTAGTTGGTACTATACCTATCGTCAGTTATCAGTTCCCAGGTGACATGAGTACAGCTTAGTCCGCTGACTTGACACTGTCACTTCGCCTCAAGTGTGTTCCCACTGCACTTTGATCACTACCCTACCACGGCTCAAAGGAGTCGTGCAAACAGGTAGTGGTTGGGTGCAGTCCCGAAGCACTTGGAGGCAGTGACGGTTAGACAGGATTCGTCTCTCCCGGTATTGGGGGTTGACATCGCGCTGTGTCTAGGAGAGCCATTACACGAGTAGTCCCTGGCCAGGGCAAACGAGATATACTGGTAGGTTTCCAGTGTTATCTCAGGGTGTTTTGGGCTTCACTCCGGCACGACTTGTACCGCTATTGGGGGACTGACGTTTACCACCCCCTAGGCCCGCCATGCGATGTATCAGACGAACAGACCGGACTGTACGGAGAATGTCACACTCAGGCTCAGTAGGAGTTCAGATGGGTTTCGCCTCGTCCGTCTTCTTGTCGGCATTACCTGGGGACCGTTACGCACAGCTAGTGCCGCTTGCGGTCTGTGGTTAAACCCACTGCCAGCGTAGTGTCGAGTCTTTAGAGTCCCACACAGAAAGCTTTTCGCCTTTAGGCAAAAGAGTAGAGGTCGCATGGTATTGCGACAGGTCGCATGGTTTTGCGACAGAGTTCGGTCACATCCGTGCACTTGTGCACGTACAGTGTCCGGACAGTTCACACTAGCGGGCTTTGGTTTAAGCCAGATCCTAGTGTACCTTATGGGATTGGATTTATCCAGTTTGCATTCGTGTTCCTCGGAACGCGGATGCGGGTGTGTATGCACAGTTGACAGGGAGGCAGAGGCAGCGGATTCTCATTAGGGTTGTTGACAGTTGACCGTTGACTATTTGACTTTATGCTCAACCCCAATGAGAATATGATATGTGATTAACTATTATATTAATTAAGTATTATGGTGATATGGTTGTTGACTTGTTGACTTGTTGACTTTGTTGACTTGTTGACTTTGTTGACTTGTTGACTTTTGTTGACTTGTTGACCGGTTGACTAGGCTTGACTAGTTGACCATCATGATAACCATAGCCATCATTTCATGGCAAAGACTTTTGTTTACTTGCTCATTTGTGTAAAATGAGTGCATGAAATGATATGGTTGTGGTTGCTTCTAACCATCACATAAGACTTTTGTTAATATGATGAGTTATCATTGCTTTGGATTATGAGAGGGTGAGAGACAAAATACTTGCTCATTCTTTTCTTGCTCATTCTCTCTCTTGTTCTTGAGCTCTCCTCTTGCTCTCACCCTCAACCTCTTGCTCCCTCTCTTGATCTATGGTTCTCTTGTCTCATGAGTTGAGAATCAAGAACCATAGATAAAATCCCATTCTATTTCTTCTCTACTCATTCTAGTTCACTAGGTTTGGCAAACCAAGTGAGCTAGTTTCTTCAAAGAACGAAGAAGGAGCTAAAGGTTGGAGCTTTCAAGTGGATCTATCTTCGGCGTACGGAGACGACGAGAAGGAGCCATCGGACCACCACCGGAGCTTGAAGACGAAGGAGTTCAAGACAAGCTAGGTATAACCCCCTAACCGAGTAGCTAGAAACTCTTAGTTAGGATGTTAGATAGAAGTTTAACCAAGATCCGGGTTTTAGGTCCATGTTACCATCTTTAAGAAAATCATTTTTTACCAAATTCCGCATTCCCGAAAGTACCGGGAGAGGTAACATGGACTTACAGTGGTATCAGAGCCTAGTTAAACTCTATCTAACATGTTAGCAAGTAACTAGAAGATCGATCAAAGAAAAAGTCCCGAAAACAAAACCCCAAATTTTCAACTTTCTGTCGATTTCTAAAGTACTGGAAAAACTTTTTGGAACACACCTAAAATCGACTCAGGCTTTTTAAAAGAATCTGCAAAATTTTGAGCCCCTGACTAGGTCAAAGCGCCGCGCTTCCGCGGCGGGAGCACGCTCCCGCCGCGGAAGCGCGGCCGAGTTGACTCGGTCAGGGGTTTTCTCTTTTGCAGTTTACTTGTGGGGGTATTTTGGGATTTTTGGTATATATATTTTCAACCCAGATTTTCCAGAACGAAAATTTTATTTTGGGGTCCCGAAAATCCGTATTTTTTGATCGAACTTCTAAAAGACTTGTGCTAACGGGTTTTCTGTAATGTGATATTTGTATTGAACGTCTACTAATCGCTATATGTCGATTAGTGGGGGTTATACAAATCTGTGATCTGTAATGTGCTGGAATGTGTATATGAATATGTTGGATTGTCGCGGGTGAATAGCCGGGGGTTGTGAGACGAGAGTTTTCTTTTCTTTCAATTCATGTAAATTTGTAAATTGATGTAATAATTATTTGTATGGCCGCACAACCGGGTCGGGGTTGTAGCCGTCATTGTATAATTTCTTTTTACTGTTTTTGCTCCTAGGATAGACCCATGGAGGGGGTGCACAAACTACCGGGTATGCCGAAGTGTCGAGTGGCCTACTCATAGGAGATGAGGGAGGTTACTACGCTTCGGGTACTTGGCGGGTAGTTTGCCGCACCCGTAGGGGTCTTGGGTGGGGTATTTGGCTATTCACCGCGACCGTGTAATCTGTCTTTTGTTACAGGCTCGTACAAATTACAGATTCCTAGTATATCCAATGTATTCATCTGTGATCTGAAATGTTTTATCATTGCAGTATATCTATATATGATATTATTTAGGCGTTGCTTATGTTTTACAGACGCGCTAGCCCAGCCCCCGCTCTGTCGTTAGTTAAGTAACCTAACGGGTAATGACGGGGCCCCGTGGCGAATGCGAATGGCATAAGCGTACGTCATATTTTGGTTGTTTTCTGCAATGGTAGGATTAAATGATGGGACGCATTAAAAGAACTAATGCAAGAATATCACGCATTAAAAGAACTAATGCAAGATAATAAACCAAGTTAAAGTCGTTGGAACACTTTCGAAAAACCACTCGGTTCTTTTCAAAACAACTTTTAAATGCGGAGCTTGAGCCACTCCTTTTAAAAGCTATCTCGTTCCATCGACCAAATCAAGTTCACTACGTTCACGGTTTTGCCAAAACCATCCGTAGCCCTCCGTCGTTTCACATGAATAGTCAATAGTATTCAAGCTGTGTTTGTTGGCCAAAGTCAAGGCACAGTGATTGGTAGCTATTGGGTATTCATGTGCAGCATAGATAGATGCGTTGGTTTGGAACAGTCGTACTGCCTTGTTGGCCAAAGTCAAGGGTAGGTGCGGGTGGATTCAAATTAACCTGGAGAACGACGGGCAGAACTTGACATGTGACTTATGATTTGTTGGCCAAAGTCAAGGTCATAAGAGCATGGGGCAAAAATTCACATCGGGAGTTTCATAAGTACTGAAACTTGCTAGATTTGCATACCATTTGGAGTGTGATGATTCTGGTAGGATTCCTTCAGTTTCGTCACGCAATGATATTTGGATCCCGATCCTACTGTGAGTATATGCTACTCCTCGGGAAATTTCTCACTAATCGATCAATGCTATAAACCTAGTAGGTGCCTAGAAAGGTGTTAGCGGGGCTACGCCCCCAGGGAAAAGAGGTTCTCTAATTAAGGAACTTCGCGAAAGCGTTGGAAAACCTCCCTCGAAGTACCGACACCGGCCTGGCTGAACGGTTAAGCAAGTATTGTGCGGTGGGATTGATCCCGGCTAATTCTTCCTTTATGGTTTGAGGAGGGATTCGAGAAACAGTGGGAGCCATCCTGTTTAGACAAACTAAAAACTACTCTAAACTTGCAAGAGCATCATGCTGAGTGTTTCTTCTTCTCTCTCCTAATTGCAGCAACCAAATCGACATGACTGGACTTAAGTTACTCCTAGATAAAAACAAACTGACAGGGCCAAACTACAAAGATTGGCTCAGGAATGTCAAGATAGCAATCACTTACGACAAGCTGGGGTATCTTCTTACCACCAAAGCTCCCCCTGTCCCTGGTCCAACTTCCAGCGTCGCGGATAAGGAAATCCGCAAGACTTGGGAGATTGATAGCGCGAAGGCCAAATGCCTCCTGCTTGCCTCGATGGACAACGAACATCAGAGGAGGCATGAGAATATGGACATGGAATCCATATTGCTTCATACAAAAGAACTGTATGGAGAGCAATCACGTATCGCAAGATACGAAGCGTCGAAAAAGTTATTTTCGACAAGAATGGCCGTCGGATCATCAGTAGCCGAGCACGTGCTGAAGATGATCGGCTACATTGAGGAGCTCGCTGACCTAGGGATCACATTGGAGAGTGAGCTATATACGGATATAGTTCTCCAGTCCCTTCCTTCCACTTACGCCCAGTTTATATTGAACTTCAACTTACAAGAAAAAGAGGTTGAACTTTCAGAGCTCCTCAACATGCTGAGGAGCGCAGAGGGCACCCTACAGAAAGGTAGGGAAACATCCACTTTGTTTGTAGGAGAATCATCTTCTTCTAGGTCCAAGGCGAAAGCCAAGGGAAAGAAGAAGAAGGCCCCCGCCAAACCAAGGGGCGGTGTTAGTAAAGTGGATACGAAGGAAAAAGGTAAAGCAACAAAGATAGCGGGGAAGCTTGTGGATAAAGAAGAATGCTTCTATTGTCATAAGAAAGGACACTGGAAGAATGATTGCAGGGCCTGGAAGGCCAGAACACAGGAATTGAAGCAGGTTGCAGCTTCAGCTTCAGGTGTGTATGTTATTGAAAACTGTCTTTCAATAAACTCTACTTCCTGGGTATTGGATACCGGATCAGGATCTCATATCTGTAATTCTTTGCAGGCGTTGAGAAACCGTAGGGTTTTGAAGGCAGATGACATGACCCTCAAAGTTGCGAACGGAGCTAGCATGGATGCTAAAGCCGTGGGGGACTATCACCTGGGAATGTCAGATGGACATGTTTTGGTTTTGCGTAATTGCTTTTTTGTACCCAACGCAACTTGTAATATCATTTCTGTATCTTTAGTTTCTAAAGAAGGTTATGAATTTGCGTTTGTAAGTAATGTTGTAAACATTCACCTTAATCAAGTTTTGATTGGGTCAGGTACATTGAGTAATGGTATATACGTATTAAACCAACCACAGATTTTCAACGTCCAGAATACACACAAAAGAAAGTCTCCGGAAATGAATCAGACTTTCTTATGGCATTGTAGATTGGGTCACATCAATGAGAGAAGGTTGACTAAGTTACATACAGAAGGATATTTGAATGCGTTCGAATATCAATCGTATGCCACTTGTCAATCTTGTCTCAAAGGAAAGATGACAAAGACTCCGTTTACTGGACAAGGAGTGAGAGCGAGCGAGCTCTTGGGACTCGTACACAGTGACGTGTGCGGTCCAATGTCTACACATGCCCGAAGCGGACATTCTTACTTCATTACTTTTACGGATGACTTCTCAAGGTACGGTTATGTCTTCTTGATGAAACATAAGTCCGAGGCCTTTGGAAAATTCCAGGAGTATAAGAATGAAGTAGAGAAACAGACCGGCAAAAGTATTAAGATTCTAAGATCGGATCGAGGTGGAGAATACTTAAGTGCCGAGTTCCTGGACTATTTAAAAGAGAACGGAATTCTCTCTCAGCTTACTCCTCCGTACACCCCGCAACATAACGGTGTATCGGAGAGACGGAACCGCACCCTATTGGATATGGTGCGGTCCATGATGAGTAACGCTGAGTTACCGCGATCATTCTGGGGATATGCGCTAGAATCAGCAGCATATCTTCTGAACCGAGTTCCTACTAAGACCGTGCCTACTACACCATATGAGATGTGGTGTGGGAAGAGACCCTATCTTAAACACATTAAGATATGGGGATGTCCATCTTTTGTCAAAAAGCAGCATGCGGACAAGCTCGAGGCACGCTCGGTACAGTGCAAGTTTGTGGGGTATCCGAAGAACTCCAAAGGATATTTCTTCTACTGTGAAGAGGAACAAAAAGTTCTTGTTTCTCGTCATGCCTACTTCTTGGAAACTGAGTTTTTGGAAACCCAAATAAGTGGGAGCACAGTAGAACTGGAAGAAATTCCAGAACCACGGACTATTACTGAAAGTTTAGTGGAACCAGAGGGTTTGGAAGAACAGGACATTCCTACGCCGCTCCGCAGGAGTAGTAGGCAGACTCATCCGCCTGAGAGATACTACGGTTTTCTCATAGACGGGGATAGAGAGGATTGCATCATAGATTATGATGAGCCTACTAGCTTCCAGCAGGCCGTTCAGAGCGTTGACTCAGTGAAATGGCTGGATGCAATGCGGACCGAAATGGAGTCCATGTACACCAACAAGGTATGGACGTTGGACATTGCTCCAGACGGGGTAAAACCCGTAGGATGCAAGTGGATCTTCAAAAGGAAGATTGGTGTAGATGGACAGGTTGAGACCTATAAAGCTAGGCTGGTAGCAAAAGGTTTCCGTCAAAGACCTGGCTTGGACTACGACGAAACTTTTTCTCCGGTAGCCATGCTGAAATCCATTCGGATCCTTCTTGCCATTGCTGCCTTCCACGATTATGAGATCTGGCAAATGGACGTAAAGACAGCTTTTCTAAATGGAAATTTAAAGGAGTGTGTCTATATGGACCAGCCAGAGGGTTTCATTCAGAGTGGGAGCAGCGGAAAGGTGTGCAAGTTGCTTAAGTCCATCTATGGACTAAAGCAGGCATCGCGGAGTTGGAACATCTGCTTTGATGAGACGGTCAAAGAATTTGGCTTTATAAAAAATCCAGATGAACCATGCATCTATAGTAGATTTGTAGCAAGAACTGTAGTATTCCTCGTTTTGTACGTGGATGACATTCTCTTAATAGGAAATGACATTCCTATGCTACAATCTGTCAAGGGGTTCTTGTCACACAGGTTCTCCATGAAAGACCTGGGTGATGCCTCGTACATTCTGGGTATCCGGATCTACCGTGACAGATCCAAGAGGATATTAGGACTTTCACAGTCCAGGTACATCGACACCATACTGAAGAGATTCAGTATGGAAGATTCCAAGCGCGGTAACCTACCGGCTTGTCACGGGATCACCCTCTCTAAAGAGATGTCTCCCAAGACTGATTTGGAGAGGGATCGCATGTCTATTATACCCTACGCTTCTGCGGTAGGCTCTATAATGTATGCGATGTTGTGTACCAGACCGGATGTAGCTTATGCACTGAGTGTGGTAAGCCGGTATCAGTCAAACCCTGGGGAGAAACACTGGATAGCGGTAAAGAACATTCTCAAGTACCTGAGAAGGACTAAGGAGATGTTCTTGGTGTATGGCGGAAAAGACCTCCAGATCGAGGCCTTTGCTGACTCCAGCTTCCAGAGTGACAAGGATGATTCCAAGTCCATGTCGGGTTTTGTCTTTACCCTCAATGGAGGGGCGGTGTGTTGGTAGAGTTCCAAACAAGAAACCGTTGCAGACTCGACGATGGAAGCGGAATACATCGCTGCATCTGATGCCGCAAAAGAAGCTGTCTGGATGAGGAAGTTCTTGAAAGAACTTCAGGTGGTTCCGTCCATTGTTGATCCAATACCTCTGTATTGCGACAACAACGGGGCTATAGCTTTAGCGAAGGAACCAAGGTCCCATCAGAAATCCAGGCACATCTTAAGGCGGTATCACCTGATCAGGGAGATCGTAGATCGCCAGGAGATCAAGGTTCGGAGAGTCGCTTCAGAAGATAACACTGCAGATCCATTCACCAAGGCCCTGCCCCAGACTCAGTTCGAGCGGCTGATCGAGATGATAGGTCTTCGATACGCCAGTACATGGCCTTAGTGCAAGTGGGAGATTGTTAGTGTATATGCCCTAGAGGCCATTACTGTATCATACTAGTTTGTATATTACTTAATGGATGCTTGGGATATTCACCTTGTATATACAATCTTGCTCAAAATAGTAGTATGCTACTTGGTTTGTTTCTACTTCAATGTGTACATGTGTTTATTTTTGTATATCGCCTATACACATTAGTAGAGCCCTTAGGATCTTTGCTTGATTACCAGCGATGTGATGGCCGTCACACTAGTGGGGCTGGGTAATCTATAAGCACATCCTTATGCAGGTCCCTGGTCGCAGGACTATCGAGACAGGGCATCGATACTCCGGAGTAGACCAGCGCATGCGCTTCTCATCCCAGTGTGGGAGACGGTCTGTCCCACAGCCGTCAGTACGTCGTACCTGAGATAGTATGCGGGTGCTCGTTAGGTTACGGGTACACTGGACAGGACTCGTCGGGAACTGATTAGTTGGTACTATACCTATCGTCAGTTATCAGTTCCCAGGTGACATGAGTACAGCTTAGTCCGCTGACTTGACACTGTCACTTCGCCTCAAGTGTGTTCCCACTGCACTTTGATCACTACCCTACCACGGCTCAAAGGAGTCGTGCAAACAGGTAGTGGTTGGGTGCAGTCCCGAAGCACTTGGAGGCAGTGACGGTTAGACAGGATTCGTCTCTCCCGGTATTGGGGGTTGACATCGCGCTGTGTCTAGGAGAGCCATTACACGAGTAGTCCCTGGCCAGGGCAAACGAGATATACTGGTAGGTTTTCAGTGTTATCTCAGGGTGTTTTGGGCTTCGCTCCGGCACGACTTGTACCGCTATTGGGGGACTGACGTTTACCACACCCTAGGCCCGCCATGCGATGTATCAGACGAACAGACCGGACTGTACGGAGAATGTCACACTCAGGCTCAGTAGGAGTTCAGATGGGTTTCGCCTCGTCTGTCTTCTTGTCGGCATTACCTGGGGACCGTTACGCACAGCTAGTGCCGCTTGCGGTCTGTGGTTAAACCCACTGCCAGCATAGTGTCGAGTCTTTAGAGTCCCACACAGAAAGCTTTTCGCCTTTAGGCAAAAGAGTAGAGGTCGCATGGTATTGCGACAGGTCGCATGGTTTTGCGACAGAGTTCGGTCACATCCGTGCACTTGTGCACGTACAGTGTCCGGACAGTTCACACTAGCGGGCTTTGGTTTAAGCCAGATCCTAGTGTACCTTATGGGATTGGATTTATCCAGTTTGCATTCGTGTTCCTCGGAACGCGGATGCGGGTGTGTATGCACAGTTGACAGGGAGGCAGAGGCAGCGGATTCTCATTAGGGTTGTTGACAGTTGACCGTTGACTATTTGACTTTATGCTCAACCCCAATGAGAATATGATATGTGATTAACTATTATATTAATTAAGTATTATGGTGATATGGTTGTTGACTTGTTGACTTGTTGACTTTGTTGACTTGTTGACTTTGTTGACTTGTTGACTTTTGTTGACTTGTTGACCGGTTGACTAGGCTTGACTAGTTGACCATCATGATAACCATAGCCATCATTTCATGGCAAAGACTTTTGTTTACTTGCTCATTTGTGTAAAATGAGTGCATGAAATGATATGGTTGTGGTTGCTTCTAACCATCACATAAGACTTTTGTTAATATGATGAGTTATCATTGCTTTGGATTATGAGAGGGTGAGAGACAAAATACTTGCTCATTCTTTTCTTGCTCATTCTCTCTCTTGTTCTTGAGCTCTCCTCTTGCTCTCACCCTCAACCTCTTGCTCCCTCTCTTGATCTATGGTTCTCTTGTCTCATGAGTTGAGAATCAAGAACCATAGATAAAATCCCATTCTATTTCTTCTCTACTCATTCTAGTTCACTAGGTTTGGCAAACCAAGTGAGCTAGTTTTTTCAAAGAACGAAGAAGGAGCTAAAGGTTGGAGCTTTCAAGTGGATCTATCTTCGGCGTACGGAGACGACGAGAAGGAGCCATCGGACCACCACCGGAGCTTGAAGACGAAGGAGTTCAAGACAAGCTAGGTATAACCCCCTAACCGAGTAGCTAGAAACTCTTAGTTAGGATGTTAGATAGAAGTTTAACCAAGATCCGGGTTTTAGGTCCATGTTACCATCTTTAAGAAAATCGTTTTTTACCAAATTCCGCATTCCCGAAAGTACCGGGAGAGGTAGCATGGACTTACAGTATAAAGGTGTCATGTCATGTCAAGTAGGAAGTATAACAGGTCAAGTAGGAAGCACAAGATGTCATGTGGGTGCTCATAATCAAACTAATATAAGCATGCGTATAAATAAACAAGCATGGGTACTATCAGAACAATAAACTGGAACATATAATATGATATGCAAATAGATATAATTTCTAGAATATGGATGCACAGTTATCGATTAGGGTTACATTTATAGTTCCAATATTAATTAGGATGCAATTTATTAAATATGGAGTGTTAATATCACATTATTATGTAGTAATGTGATATATGGATTCAATTATATGTATCATAAATGCGATGGATGCAAACGGGTATCCGAAAACTTATAAAACTATAAAATGGTAATGTGGGATGTACAACTAAGCAATATGTGATATAAATATTGATATAATAATATTAATATGGATAGCATATTCAAAGCAATTAATAACAATAAAAGTGGTCTTGATTAACCATGCACAAGAAAGTTCCGTTCAGAAATTCAGCGTCACCCTAATTTGTAAAATAGCTTAAAAATAACAAACGTTCTCCAAAAGAGACGTGTCTTATACCAAAACAAATATAATTCAATAAGGTTTTCAGTTTTATAAGTATAAGCATCTCAGCTTGTCCCTACAAAAAGTTATGAACATTCGAACTTGAAAGTTTGCTGCTGGAATTTCCCTGGATAGCAGTTTGGAGACATTTTCATTTGCATTTTACGTTATTTAAATAATTTATTTTGCAAGTAAATATTATATAGATTTATAGTATTCTGAGTTAGCTTCGTAACGAACTAAAAAACGTATACTAATGATTTTTCTATGATTTATAATGAATTTTATAAGGTAAGGTGTACTGTAAATTTCAGATTTGTCGTATCCGCTTTTTCAACGACGTTTCATGTGTAAACTATAATATTTCCAAATATATAATATTATAAACTGCAGATTATAAACTAATTAAAGATAATAATAAGAAATATTACGACGATATATATTTTAATTGATATGGATACAGTATAATGTAATCTAGTATGTCACAAGATAAGTTTTCATGATCTAGATTTAATATGATATAAACGGATGCAAACGGAACATCGAAACGTTATAAAATTAAACATGGGGAACTAGATTTAAACTATAGGTATGGTATTTATTTAAATAGGTATAAAATAAATTATATAGCATGTAGCAAGATTAACTTGCCTCGATGGGTCGCGAATCGGGAAAACGGAACGTTAACCGTCGGCGGGGAAAACTCGCGACGGGCGCACGGTTCACGGAATGAACCCAAACGACGAACAAAGGAACCACATGGGTCGGGTACCTTGCTGGAACGTCGAGAAGCGTCACCGGCACGACGGAATTCCGGCAACAAAAGAACAGTTAAAGAAATGAGAAACGAGACATGAAACAAAAAGAGAACGAATGATAAAGAGAAGTACGAGATAATATATGAGAGAGAGAGAAAAAGTGGAGAGAGAGAGAGCGAGAGGGAGAGAAGAGGGGGAGAGAGAAAGTGGAGAGATAGAGAGAGAGAGAAGTGAAAGCAAGAGAGAGAGAGAGCGCTAGAGCTGTAGGTGGGGGCCCACGGAATTTAAAGGAACGCGATTGGCTAAAGGGGAATCGTTAGTTAGGGATAAATATTAATTAAAGATTCAAAACATTTTAAGGAACAATAGGATATATATATAGGTTAATTTAAAAATTTAGAAGATATGTAATGAACAGTAAGATATCAGGTTAGTTAGAAAAATAAATGCGATGGTTTTAATAATATTAAAATTTGGGATTTTGGCGCCAAATAAAACATTTCTAAATCGCGCCCGGATCGAGTCCAAAAATTTGAAATTGAAATAATAGGATTTTAAGCGGGATCCAAATTTTAAAATTAAATGTTTTATGATTAAAAATCATACCCCAAAACGGACACATGTACGCGCGCGTAGCCGTCCAAACTCGTCCGTTTCACTGAACGGGACGAGAACACAATGCACAGACGCTACCACGAGGCTAGGGGTGTCAAGTAGGCCAAGATAAATATTTTCAATTTTATTTTAGATGCCAAAATATGTTATATGTAGAAATGACTTTGCCGGGTAAATTTTACAGTAAGCAACAAACAAGCAAGTTAAATGAAATGAGTACCACATTATGTTCAAACAGTAACTGAAAATAGTTGCATTGGGCTCGGGTGTAACAACAGGAAATTATCGTATATGCCCCTTATGGTGGTACAATTCAATATGAATTAGAATAACAAAAAGAAGAGCATATATGGTTTGTAGCATCTGTTTTTATGATTCAAGAGATGTTTATCAAGGGACGGACAAGAATGAGTAGCAGATAAGGAGAAAGATTCACCGGTCAAGCTTTCGTTAGGACAAGGCATACCTACATCAGTGATGATTTTCATGATCTCATGATATTGATCTTTAGAGATAATGTTGAATTACTTGAATAGCTGGGTGTTGTAGTGTTCACTGAATTGGTCTTTATTGACTCAATTCAATGAGAACATGCCAATATAGCTAGGAACATGCCGCCGGAATGACTCCCTAAGAGAAAACTATGCTACTGTGTATATGTCAACGGTGGTGGTCGGTGGAGACTTTCCAAAGAGTTGGATTTGGATGTCGCAGGTATAATTTTCGGCGAGCAAAGATCTGATCTCACCATGTTGATGTCAAAATCAAAAAAAGAAGAAGAAAGTCTCGTATGTCCCTATTCTTTATTGATTCATGAGTCTAGACTTTTTTCTTTGCAAAAAAGCAAGGAATGAGAAAAGAAATAAGAGATATATCATTATGATCGTATATAAATGAATACCAATTCCCTCGAATTTTGCTTTTCTTTTCCTCTCTTTCAAATCAATCCTATGGATTGCAACAACCTAGATTATTGCCGTGCCTTCGCGACCCCAGACCTCTCAATGTGCAATAATGATCTTATGACTTGTCTTAAATTGCTCGACAATCATGTTAAACCGGCCGGTGATGATGGCTTGCCTTAGATTCAGTATATTTGCATTCCTAGAAAATAGCATTGGAAAATAGTCCATAGTCCAAATCCTGTAACATCAACAACTCATAATTACGGTACGTCTACTAGTTCAGTATAATGCTGTCTTCTACAAAGATCAAAGCCTTAATTTTCGATTATATCTGCAATCTGAAGCACAGAAATATAAGTATTTCAACAAGAAGCAACAACTGGTGTAAAGAAAATTTAGCAGCAACTTAGGATTTCAAATATCGGAATCATCCACACATGACATTTCACATACTTTTACTGCAATCTGTTGAGCCAAAAGCATTCGAATTGCTTACGTTCAGACCTTAGGATGTAACCATCAAAACTAATTCCCAGAATGATCAGGGCACGGGAATAAAACGACATTAAAAATATAATAGTTAAGCACGTGATATGACTTTTTGCACCATAGGATCCATAATCATAAAATTGAAACACACCCAAGAACAAAGTTATAGTGTAGATCAAACAGTCATTGTCGGTTTATGAAGTTAACTAGATAAAACTTTGATAATGTACCACAGGTAACAGAGTTTTTACGGAGATTTCAGAACTAGCCATCAATTCGTTGTATCCTTTGCCTTTTTTGCAGCCAGCTTTGCCTGCACTTGCTCTTCAGAGAGCGGCAAACAGGTAATCGTCGGTTTCTCTTTAGTGGTCTTAAGGACAGAACCAAGCCGTACGGCGGCGTTTGTTTCATCGCCTGCAACTTCCGCAGCACGTGCAGCTTCATTGTGTTTATAACGCATGCCATGCAGTGGAGGGAAAAGTTGTTTAAAAACGCTTGGTTTCTTAGAGACAGATGATGATTTTAGTGCAGGTAACAGATGCCGTGACGATGAAGCCAGACTTTTAACTTTGACTTCGTGAGGGGCGATGAAGTCAACCTCCAGGCATTGCCCGCCCTTTGGGGGCCACTTCCGACTGGAAAGTGCAGTTTGAGTTGCCACGACTTCTTCAACTGATGAATACTGCAGATAGTATATATATTACCAATTAGGGTAATTATGGCATAATTATGTATACATAAGATTTGGATGACAATATCTGTACATTATGGTTAAATACAATGGAAAAATTACAGTAACTATCCTTACTATTGATTTTTTTAGCTAACTACCTTAAAATGCTATATTTAAAGGTGTTTTACCGGTAAAAAAACTCTATTAAAAGCAATCAATTCGTAAGGAATTTGTTGCAGCTGTCTCTCATGGTGCTGTCTCTGCAACATAAACACAAGCAAGCATCGTCTCCATTAACAAGTAAACTTACGAAATTAAAGTTTCC
The DNA here is from genome assembly GCA_030015575.1 of Agapanthus africanus. Taxonomy (NCBI): domain Eukaryota; kingdom Viridiplantae; phylum Streptophyta; class Magnoliopsida; order Asparagales; family Amaryllidaceae; genus Agapanthus; species Agapanthus africanus. The sequence continues at coordinate 866,413,787 of CM057339.1, forward strand.
CAAATGTTTTGTAGTAATATATGCAAAATGTCCAGGAAGTTCCCGCAGTTACAAAAACTTACCCATGCTCTTCGTTGGGTCCCACCGATTCGATATTTGTGTACCAGCATTTTGAATTGAATATATTTTTATTGTTTTCGGTTCAGGAACTCCGGTGGGAAGTAGATCCCATCGGCTTTCCTTTTTTCGAGTCCTCCCCAAACCTTCACTACCTGCATATACACATAAGTTATATATTTTCTTGATGAAAGTTGTTAACAAATATTGTTAGATAATTTTGTAGGGTTTATTGTAATGATAGTTTATGGCTAAAGATCGAATTCACTGCTTGAATCGAGGAATTATGATTTTGTCACGTCCCGCTTCCCAAAAACGAGAAACGAGAGCGACAAGCCCGCAACGTATTCATGTCGAGAAGTACTCTTTCTCGACATGACTACGCTAAGCGTCTATATAAACAGTAAAGAAAATTATATTACAAGAATTTTGAAACTTATAAAATATCCAACAATATTTATAATAGTCCCCAAAACTAACTAAACATAGTTTGAAAATTCATGAAACAAGGAATGAAAGATAGCCTTGAACAAAAAACATGCTTACTAAAAAGAAAAACTAAAGCTCGGTCCGACTTGAAAGATATTGATTGTCCTCATCGGTTGGTACCACCTCGTATCTAGTCTCGTCACCTTTCCCAAAGTCATCTGATAACATTCCCAAAAAAAGAAACATGAAAACAGAAATGCCGTCAGCGAACTAAAGTTCGGTAAGTCCCCATTTTATTAAAAAACAATATTTTTCTATATTAACAGTATTTCCAATGAAACATGATATTTTGGTTACAATTTAGTTATTAATGTTTTTAATCCAATAGGTTTAATACAGGGTTTCAATCAGTTGGAATAAATATAACACAATAATAATATTTGTTTAATTTATAGAAAATAGTAATAATAAAGTTTTGGAATTTAGGAATAACAATATGTATAGGATTGCTATTAATATCATCAAAAGGTAATAAGGTACATAGATTCATAATTATAAAAATATATAAGGTATATATTATTTTAGAATAATTTGATAATAAATTAGTTTAGTAAAGTATCATGTCATACTAACAAGAATATAGTGTAGTATTATTTTTGGTATACTAGTTAAATTATGATGTATTAATATAATCATTAAACGATATCTGACACGAAATATGGTATACATGATAATAGACATGGGAATAATCGTGAACGGTAAACTATAATGTGCATGTCAAATAAATAGTATGTGTTAATCAGTGCAATATAACTAGAGTATCACGATATTCGATATTTCAGTATTATTAACTATAAGTATAAGTACAAGTACAAGTAAAAGTATAAGCATCAACATGAGCATGAGCATAACCATAGGTATAACTATAAGTATAAGTATAAATATAAGCTCGATTGTGGAAGTTTTATTATATAACCAGGATATTCCGTAATGCCATGGAACAACAGCAACACAAGATTCACGAGATTCAATATATATATATATAATGCAACGTGCCATTTTTCTTCGGTACCACGAGAAACAAGATATGATGATCCGTTACACATAAATACCCCATTTTCGAGCTACCCTATTCCCATGTCCAATAATCAGTGTACATGTCATGTTCACGATTCAAGATATTCATTAGATTCACGAGATTCAAGAGATTAGATTCACGATATCCACGAGATTCAAGATTTACAGATTCATGTCGGGTTCATATCAAGATAGTATAATCTAATGCAGGAGTATTCATAGACCCAAGTCTATCATCCAGGGGTAAGGAAACACGAGCTCACTCGTGAGTAATGGGACTCCAACCACCGCCGGAGTATTCACAGATCCGTGGATATCATCCAGGGGTAAGAAAACACAGCCCCATTCATGAGTTAGTAATGTGACTCCTGAGTTGTCGTTGAGTGTGAGTGTCAACTATCAGGAGTATTCACAGATGCAAGGCTATCATCCAGAGAAAAGCAAACACGGGTCCGCTCATGAGTTATGGGACTCCAACCACCGCTAGAGTATTCACGGACCTAAGGCTATCATCGAGGGGCCAAGAAACACAGGCCCATTCATGAGTTAGTAATGGGACTCATTTCTTTTCATCTTTTCTTTGTTTCTTGATTTATACTAAAGTCATCTAATTTGATGCATAAATTGTTGTTTGATGCTCTTGAGTTTTAAAAATCACTTTTGTTACTTCTGAGTTGAGTTCTAAGTTATATATATATATATATATATATATATATATATATATATATAGTGCTTAGATAAAACCTTTAGTTGAGCTTTGTAAATTTGTGTGTGTATATATATATATATATATATATATATATATATATATATATATATATATATAGTGCTTAGATAAAACCTTTAGTTGAGCTTTGTAAATTTGTACTTCGACTCTTTTGTCTAATCATGCAGGCCTAAAGATTAAGTTTTAATCTTACAAAAAGAAGTTAATTGATGGTAAGTTATACTTCTCTAATGATTTCCTACCTAAGTTGGTGAAGATAATTCGTCAAATCTCACTACTACAATAATATGCAACCCCCATACAAGAAAACTGAGCTAAACATCTTGAATCTCTCTCTCTAATGATGCAAACAAGTTCGGATCGTGGATCCGACAAAATAAATTTTACGATAAATACATAATGATATAAGTTTAGATTAGGACTGGTAGCAATAACATGTTATTCGAACAACTTACATGATCTGTAACGACTCTGTTTTTAATGTACAAAATTTTTTAAAGTTAATATACAGAATGGAGTATTTGCAAACCTGAGTATACTTTAAATGTTGTTTTTATTTAAAAATAGCAAGAAAACACTTGAAGCTCATTGGTAAAGCCTTGCACTGTTGTGACATAACCCCTGTGTTCGAATCCCATCAGTCACATATTATTTTTAATGATTTTTCTTTTAAATTTTTTGGAAGCCCAAAAGTTTACTCGTGCAATATACGTAAAATGAAAAGTCACAGAAAATTAAACATGTGCACAATGTTATATGAACTGATCTAGACACGTGGCACCAATCCAAGCCCCAACCCCCTACAGATGGCCGACAAGATTGGCACTTGGGCCAGCGCCGTCGGGCCCCTCCGTAGCAATTGCTCCCTAACTCTGCACCCCAGTCCTTTAGCCTACCCCCACTACTCTTATACTGTTGATTTCCCTGTAAATTAACAGAGAGATTAAAATCCCATTAATACAAGTTTAAATGCATTTTTTAATTCTCTCTTCAATTCTCAAAACCCTAATTCTACCCTATAAATATAACCCCATACCCTAACCCTCTTCATTCTGAAATCTCTGGTAAAAAAATCCTTAAAATTTTCCAAGTCAAAGAAGAGTATAAGTGGAGTTAGCCCAAGTTCCTTTTCCGATGAGAATTCTAAGCACTTCCAGTGACCACGCGACTGCACGAAGGCCACCTATCTTTTCCTCAACCTCTTCTCTATCTTTTCAACTTGTAAGCCCCACCTCTTTCCCTTTCTTCCTACCTTAAAACTATCTTTTTTCAAATCATATCGGTAAGTAGAGTTATACCGATCTTTAAATCTATTCTCTTTAAAACTACAATTTTTTCTTAAGAACCAATCATCCATATCACTAAATTTTTCTTGTTAATCATTAATTAATCTTTAGAAATAAGTTTCAATTTAAAACTTCATGAAAAACAACTTTTATAAAGCTTTTACGTTTAAATACCATGAAGATACACATGACATCGTTTATTCACTTTTGCTTATAATACCTTTAGAAAACCTCACGAGGTAATGACCTACCTCTCACATACACACATCTTTACATAGCACGATTCGCTTTTAATAATATTTTTGGGACAAGTACGATTTTTCATTAAAATACCTTAAACTATTAAAAACCGGATTTCTTAAATTGTGTTATTTTAATTATTTGCGATTGTGCCTCTACAACCCACTTTTGGGAAATCCGAATCAGTTGGTGTGGGTTATCGCACATCTATCGGACTAGTAGGACGAGATGCAGACCTCCTCACAGAGCATACGATCTTGATGGAATTTTTAATGCAATTTTTAAGAAAAACGTGATTTTATACTTGATAAATAAAATTTATTTTTAATAATTATATATAAATATTATCAAACCATCTATTTTTAACATATAATAAATTCTATGTTTTCTAAACAAAAGAATTACAAGTTTCATAAAAATACCATCAAGAATCCATTCAAATCAAGTTTACACAAAAATACCTTGAACTATACAACACACACACACACTCACTCACTAATATACCTCATTATATAAAATTCACATCCATGACAATTCTAAAGAATATAAATAAATACTTTAGATTTATTTTGAAAGTATACTAAAACTATTTTTCATAAAACCGCCTCAAGTTATAATAAATTACAATAAGAACTCTAGTAAATGTAGGTTTAAGCGGGACCAATTCTCTTGAGCCTTAGAGAGCCAGAGAAAATGGGTGCTTGCTTATTTAAGATAGAAAACTAAAACGGGATTATCAAACGGTAATTGTCTTGGAAAAAGACACAAATCCTGCCGTCCATGTGCATCAGTTACCGATAACTCCAAAACCTAATTCAGAAATCCAATTCTGCTTAAGTGTCTGACTCAATCTGAGTCCCAATCTAATCTGAATACAATCCGAATATGAATCCAATTCAAACTTAATTTCAATTCAACATGAATCCAATATATACTTGAACTTGAACATGAATACCAGAACTATACCAAACATGCAACATGACTTGAATTGACCGAACCATGGGTATAACTTGATTTGACTACATGACTATCCGTTTATATCTTGATCCGTTTACATGAACAATTTATACCATGGTCTCGGTAAGTCTTATATTTATAAAACAATACAATATACATTATGGGGTATTAAAGGGATAGACTGGTACGGAATGTGTTAAAAGTGGCATGATGATGGTCACTAAAAGACATCTACATGAACATCCGTGCCGTTGTCCCGTGGGTTTTGATGGGACCTTGTACTTACATGTTACCTTAGTCCACGGAGCAAGTTGGACTCCTCTCGTATACACTGACATATTCTGTACCAAACTACAAACAACTACGTTAGCATAACAAAATTATAACTTAACCATTCTATTCTCTTTACCTGTCTATTACTATTCTATATCTTGAGACTTACCAGGCGCTAGTTCGCTGACGACATTCCTATTTCTTTTTTCTTTGGAATGTTGTCAGGAGGACCCGACTCTCAGGAGATCGAGCCCAGCCAGAACAATTTGGAGCAGTTCACTGAAGATTCAGAGTTCTAGTTCTACTTGTACTTACTTTACTTTCAGTTCATATGCCATTGTTTAGGCATTGTTTTTTTATATTGTATTTACTTTCCAGTTGTATGTAAAGAATGATTATCAATAAAAAGTTGCTGTCTATTTAAATCTCTTGTCATTTCTTGTGTACATTTTATTATATTGCTTATTTACGTTTAACATGTTTACTTCTGAGTAAATGCGTCGCGGGCCTAGCCACGCCTCCTTCCGCGTATACTGCGAAGCGGGACATGGCAAGTTTTGTTGATGGCCTATGCAGGCCAGTTCTGCATGGAAACCTAAGAAATATATCACAAGAATTATAAGAATCAGCAACTAAACATTCTTTACATTTTATATTCCTTGAATCTATCCTAACCTTATTTTTCTTTTAAGGTTATGGATTCTCCCAACAATACGAGCACGAATGTCAATGGCAACATCCCACCACCCACTTTACCATTACCACCTACCATAGCAGCTCCTATCAATGAGCAGACAGTATTACCTGAGGCAATCAAGAGTTTCTTGGAGGAACAGCAGCAGCAGCAGACTTCCATCCTCCTACACCGCCCAGAAGCTGAGGCACCCGATGTGAAACAATTCCGGGCACTGTACCCTAAACAATTCTCTGGGAAAGAGAGCCCTTTGGAGGCAGAGAAATGGGCTCAGTCGATAAAGGACGATCTGGCAACAACACAAGTGTCAAAAATTGCTTGGGTAAGAGTTGCAAAGCTGCAACTTACAGATAATGCCAGAGTATAGTAGAAGACGGAAGAAAGCCGTCTTCCCCAGCCGATTGAATGGAAGACATTTCGCGATATGTTCGACGCGAAATATTTTCCTGAGACTGCCCGTTTTGATATGGAGCAGCAATTCATCCACATGCAACAAAGCTCTATGTGGAGCAAATCTGCGGATGAGTATGATGCTGAATTCACCATGCTGAGCAGCTAAAATATGTCTCAAATATTCAATTTTCTAATATCACATACTACACAGCTAACACAAGACTGTAACAAGTTCGAGGCACATCTCATACGGACTGCTGAGATCAAGACTAGACGATTTCAGTAAGGGTTGGACCAGGAGATCCAAGCTGCTCTAGCTACAAGGGATTTCCCAACTCATGATTTAGCTCTGAAGGCTGCCTGTCGATATGAGGCAATAGTGAAGAAGAAGGGCAGATCTCAATCTGCCGGTGTGAAGCGTCTTGCTACTCAGATAGAAGGAGGAGCCTCTTCAAGGCCACCATTTATACCCCGGAGACCGGGAGTAACTTTTAACCGGCCCAGTCCAGATTTTTGCTTTTACTGTAAGAGGAATGGACACCAGGCGAAGGATTGCAGGCGTGCTAATCGCCTATGCTTAGTCTGTGGCTCATCCACCCACGATATTGGATCTTATCGTCATAGACTCAATCCAAATCTAGCTCCTAGACCAGTAATCACCTATCCGCAGAGGCTAGCTATCCAGGCACTTGCACCTCGTCTTACTCTCCCAGCTCCACCTCCTCGTGGACCTACTGCACCGCCTCCTCGTCAGTTCCATCAAGCATAAAGGAACCTACCTCAAGGACAGAGGAACGGACAAAGGAATGCTTCTCTAGCAAGGAGGAATGTACCTAGGCATCAGGCTTTCACAATGACTGTGGAAGAAGCTGAAGCCATTGGCCAAGTCATCACTGGTAACTTCACATCTTTCAAATCTGTTCAATACTTGTTCACATCCATATATCTTTCCATACCTAAACATATCCCACACAACTTAGGTATAATCTTAGTAGCCTCCCTACCTGCCTTAGCACTCTTCGATACTGGAGCATCACATTGCTTTATGTCGCAACGGTTTTTCCGAACTCATGCGATTCTAGTTAAACCGCTCATATCCAGCTGGAATGTCAGTTCAGGGAACGACGTTCTAAGGCAACTATGGGATACGATCTCTGTCCAGTGGTCGTCTGCAACAGAGAATTTTATGCTGACTTCAAGGTGCTGGATATACCGAACTTCGATGTAGTCTTGGGTATGGATTGGTTAGGAACTTTCTTCGCTATCGTCGACTGTCGTCAAAGGAGGGTAGTGTTCGAGATTCCAGACCATCCGGTATTTTATTTCAAAAGTGGAGACCGAACCCTGGAGCCTAGCTTATATAAAGCTAAATCAAAGAAGGCAGTAGTTGCAACACTTCAGGCGGAAGAAGACAAGCCAGAGATAGTTCGAGAGTTCGAAGATGTATTTCCTGAAGACATTTCAGGTTTGCCTCCCGATCGAACTCTTGAATTCGGTATTGACTTAGTACCTGGGGCACAACCGGTGATCAAAACTCCGTACCTGTTAAGTCCAGAAGGATTGAAAGAGATCCGTTGTAACATTTCAGAAAATATAAAATATTATTTTTGGAATTTAAATAATAAAATAATATATTTCACGAAAACTATTCGATCTGCGAATTGGGATTTTCGTAAAATGGTATAATTATAAACCAATATTTGGAAAATAATTGGAGATTAAAATAATTTATTCATTAAAAAGATATTTATCGGATTTGGGCATTTTATAATTAATTATATGCAAGTTTAAATTAAACTTGATTAGTGCACTACTAATTATGATTAAGCCATATCCATATTTTTATATTTTCCCATGGCTAGTGCACTATGTTATGTTGTATTTTTTTTGCAAGTTGTTTTATTATGTTTGTGGTATTGGTTTTATTTGATTGAAAGAGAAAAGAAAAGAAACGAGATGGTATAATTGATGAGAGAGAGAAGGGACAAGTTATGACATAGGGTATGGGCTCAAGAGAGAGAGAGAGGATGGTATGGCACCCTTGACCCTTTTTCATTTCTTTCCTTCATCATTTTATTTCCTCAAATCCTCCATCTTCATCACCTTCACCTCTTTCCTCCATCATCTCTACCTCCATGAGTCATCTCAAATTCTTCATCAAAACTCCACACTCCCTTCAATAAAAAGATGCACAATCTCTTCCTAAACCCTTTGAACCAATCAAATTTGGATTTCGAAGGCTTTGGGCAACCCAAGAATTTTCTTAAGTTGCCAAATGAGGTATATCCTACACTTCTAGTTTAGTTTTTAGTTTTCTTTGCATCCTTGTCACGCCCCGCTTCCCGGTATACGGCGAAGGGGATGCGACTGGTCCGCTACGTATTTACTGTGAAGTAAATACGCTAAGCGTATCTAAGCAATATAAAGGTAAATACACAAGAGACAAGAGATATAAACTGAACAGCAACTTTATTTATTAACATTCTTCTGTACAATGCATGAAAAGTAAATACAACTGAAATAAAAGCGATGCCTAAACAATGGCATAACAGGAAATGAAAAGTACTGAATGGAAAATGTACAATGTCTAGAGCTCGGGGTCTTCACTGAACTGGTCTAAGTCTTCAGTAGTAGGCTCGATCTCTGACGTGTCCAGATCACCTGACGACATTCAAAGAAGAAAGAAAGAGAATGTCGTCAGCGAACAGATCGCTCGGTAAGTCCCAAAGAGAAGGAAGAACCAGAATAGACAGAATAAGAATCTAGCTTTTAAAGTTGTATTATATTGTTATGATATTGTGTTAACGCTGTTGTTTGTAGCTTGGTACAGAAGATACCAGTGTATACGAGAGGAGTCCCACTTACACCGGAGACTTTGGTAACCCGTAGTACAAGGCTCCGTCGATAATACCACGGAACAACGATAAGGATGTAATTACTTCTTAAGTGACCACCTCGTGCCACCTTTAACATATTCTGTACCAGTCTACCCCTTAAACCCTGTAGTGTTATCTTGATTGTATTGTTGTATTGTATTGACTTGTATTGTAAACTGTATAGATTGTATAATTAGATGACTGACCGAAACCATGATATCAGTAAACGGATGTAACTGGAGAATCATGTATGTAACTGTATAATCATGTAAATGGAATGTATATCCATGGTTCGGTTCGGTCAAGTTGTATAGATTGAATATATGGAGTAATGGATTCATGAATTCATGTTGAATTGTAATATTGTAAATTGTAGATTGTACATTGTACATTGTACTTGAATCATATTCAAGTCAGATTATAATGAGACTCAAACTGAGTCAGACAATTAGAAAAGTAAATTGAAGTCCTGATTGTTTTGATATTATCGGTAACCGCTGCACATGGGCGGCAGGATTTGTGTCTTTTTCAAAGACGATTACCGTATTGATAACACCGTTGTTAAGTTGTCTACCTTAGATAGGCAAGCACCCACTTCTCCAGCTCCCTGAGGCTCTAGAGATTGGTTCCACTTAAACCTATGTTTACTAGGGTCCTTAGGGTAATTTATAGAACTTGAGGGTGTTTTATGTAAAATACTTTGTATAGTTTTCAAAATACACCCCAAGTATTTATTATCGTCTTTAAAGTTGTAATAATTATAGATTTTATACTTGTGACAATTCTAATGAGAATAACCTAACTTTCATAATATATGGTATTAAAGTGTAATATTAAACTTGTATGAAATTCATGGTATTTTAATGTAAAATGAATCTTGTGATTTTTAGAAAAATGTGGAATATTTATATCATAACAAAATAGGTATTTTAATGATAAATATACATATATTTATACAAAAATAATTTTAATATATATTTTATATTCTAAAAATCTCATTTTCTTAAGATGTCGTATTTTAAATCTTTCGAGATCGAATACTCCTTGCGGATGTCTGAATCTCGCACTACTAAGCCCAAGGATGTGCGATAATCCACACCATCCTGAACGGGTTCCCCAAATGGGTTGTAGTGACGCTTTGCAAAGATTTGTTTAAATACTAATCGTTAAGAAAAACTGTTTTATTAAGTAAATGGTATTTAAATGAAACAGTGTCATTTTTCCCGTCTTCTAAGTTCTCGAGGGTATCGTGCTATGTTGCATATGAGTGTGTAAGGAGGTAGGTCGTTATCTCGTGATCTATTTAAAGGTATATCAAGTTTAATGGTTTAAATGTCGCAAAAGGAACTATGTGGTATTTAAATGAAAAAATTACGGTAAAAGGAATTAGCAATTATTTTGTGATATGAAATTTGATCAATTTGGTTGATTAGTGTTTAATTGTCAACGTGAGAGAGTTTAAGCATAATTTTATTAACGAGAAGTGAAGTTTTATAAAGAAACCGAATCGGAAATCGGATTGGTTCCGATTCCGTCGGGTTTTGTAAATCCGTATTTTAGAAAAGAATAGAGAGATAGAATTTAGGGACTTATGAGTTTAGGACAACAAAGAGAGGGAGGTGGAACGGGAGGAGTCGCCGGTGCGTCGTTTCGTCACCGGGAGCTCCTAGAATCGTCTTCGGAAGATGACCGGAAAATTCGCCGGGGTTTCGCCTTTCGCTCACTTCGATTGCACACTAGAGTTCTAAGGATTTTTCTTAAGAGTTGGCTCAGAAATGTGAGTGAGGGGGTGGTGTTTAGGGTAGTATTTATAGAGTTAGGCTAGGATTAGGGTAGATGAAGGGTTTTGATTTAGAAAAATGTAAAAATGTATTAAAAAAATCATTAAAAATAGAGTAAATAGGGGTTAATGGGCTCTCTGGAAACGATCTGGGGAAATAAAGTATGCAGGGGAGTTGGGCAGACCAAGAGGCACTTTTCATCTTCAGGCGACTCGGCCGTCCGGCCGGCGGCGCCGGCCCGAGTCGGCCGGTCCGCCGGCCGAGTCGGGCCGAGTCCGGTGCCTAGGAGGTGGGGGGTCGTCTGGTGAACACTCTGGTGCATTTAGTTTTTCAGGTGTAGTGGGAAATTATGGAGTTATCACGTATTGACTGTTGGACTTGTATAAAATTTAAAATAAAATAATATTAAAAATAATGTGGGGTATGAGATTTGAAATCTGGTGGCTTGGTTCAGCGGTGCAAGATATTACCAATGAGCTACAAGCTCCTTCTTGTAATTATGGAGCTATTTAATTAGTTAAAGTAGTTACAGAAAATGTAAATACCCCAAGTATATATTAATTTTTAAGCAAATTTTGTACACTAAAAATGGAGTTGTTACATTCTTTTAACTTGTAATTAAAAAGCAAAATAATTACTTGTGCTCAGGCTAAAACACCTCTTTATGGATTTTTGAAAAAATATTTTAAAAATTTGTATAGGAAAATTAGGGTTGTTACATTCTACCCTCCTTATAAAAATTTCGTCCTCGAAATTTGTAAAAGGAAAGTGTTACATATTCAAGAAAAGTTTGGTGACTGGAATATAGATGGTGTATAGCAAGATGGTGCAAGGGTTTTAAAAAATATGAAAAATGTGTGAAGAAATGAAAAAATGCTAAGGTTTTGGTAAGATTGTAAAAGAGATGAGAGAATTTTGGGTTAGGACAGATTCAAAGTATATGATTCAAATAATATGAAATGATAAGATTCAAGGAACATGATTGTAAAGAATGTTTTAGTTGCTGGTTCTTGTGTTATATTGCTCAGGTTGTTCACGTAGAACAGAACTGCATAGTATGGTTCTATACAGCTCTTACCTGCATGGGCCACCAACAAAACCTGTCACGCCCCGCTTCCCGGTATACGGCGAAGGGGACGCGACTGGTCCGCTACGTATTTACTGTGAAGTAAATACACTAAGCGTATCTAAGTAATATAAAGGTAAATACACAAGAGACAAGAGATATAAACTGAACATCAACTTTATTTATTAACATTCTTTTGTACAATGCATGAAAAGTAAATACAACTGAAATAAAAGCGATACTTAAACAATGGCATAACAGGAAATGAAAAGTACTGAATGGAAAATGTATAATGTCTAGAGCTCGGGGTCTTCACTGAACTGGTCCAAGTTTTCATCAGTAGGCTCGATCTCTGACGTGTCCAGATCACCTAACGACATTCAAAGAAGAAAGAAAGAGAATGTCGTCAGCGAACAGATCGCTCGGTAAGTCCCAAAGAGAAGAAATAAATAGAATAGACAGAATAAGAAGATAGGTTTTAAAGTTGTATTATATTATTATGATGTTGTGTTAACGCTGTTGTTTGTAGCTTGGTACAGAACATGCCAGTGTATACGAGAGGAGTCCCACTTACACCGGAGACTTTGGTAACCCGTAGTACAAGGCTCCATCGATAATACCACGGAACAACGGCATGGATGTAATTACGTCTTAGGTGACCACCTCGTGCCACCTTTAACATATTCCGTACCAGTCTACCCCTTAAACCCCATAGTGTTATCTTGATTGTATTGTTGTATTGTATTGACTTGTATTGTAAACTGTATAGATTGTATAATTGGATGACTGACCAAAACCATGATATCAGTAAACGGATGTAACTGGAGAATCATGTATGTAACTGTAGAATCATGGATGTAACTGTATAATCATGTAAATGGAATGTATATCCATGGTTCAGTTCAGTCAAGTTGTATAGATTGAATATATGGAGTAATGGATTCATGGATTCATGTTGAATTGTAATATTGTAAATTGTAGATTGTAGATTGTACATTGTACTTGAATCATATTCAAGTCAGATTATAATGAGACTCAAACTGAGTCAGACAATTAGAAAAGTAAATTGAAGTCCTGATTGTTTTGATGTTATCGGTAACCGCTGCACATGGGCGGCAGGATTTGTGTCTTTTTCAAAGACGATTACCGTATTGATAACACCGTTGTTAAGTTGTCTACCTTAGATAGGCAAGCACCCACTTCTCCGGCTCCCTGAGGCTCAAGAGATTGGTCCCGCTTAAACCTATGTTTACTAGGGTCCTTAGGGTAATTTATAGAACTTGAGAGGGTTTTATATAAAAATACTTTGTATAGTTTTCAAAATACACCCCAAGTATTTATTATCGTCTTTAAAGTTGTAATAATTGTAGATTTTATACTTGTGACAATTCTAATGAGAATAACCTAACTTTTATAATATATGGTATTAAAGTGTAATATTAAACTTGTATGGAATTCATGGTATTTTAATGTAAAATGAATCTTGTGATTTTTAGAAAAATGTGGAATATTTATATCATAACAAAATAGGTATTTTAATGATAAATATACATATATTTATACAAAAATAATTTTAATATATATTTTATATTTTAAAAATCTCATTTTCTTAAGATGTCGTATTTTAAATCTTTCGAGACCGAATGCTCCTTGCGGATGTCTGAATCTCGCACTACTAAGCCCGAGGATGTGCGATAATCTACACCATCCCGAACGGGTTCCCAAAATGGGTTGTAGTGGCGCTTTGCAAAGATTTGTTTAAATACTAATCGTTAAGAAAAACGGTTTTATTAAGTAAATGGTATTTAAATGAAACAGTATCGTTTTTCCCGTCTTCTATGTTCCCGAGGGTATCATGCTATATTTCATATGAGTGTGTGAGGAAGTAGGTCGTTATCTCATGATCTACTTAAAGGTATATCAAGTTTAATGGTTTAAATGTCGCAAAAGGAACTATGTGGTATTTAAATGAAAAAAATACGGTAAAAGGAATTAGCAATTATTTTGTGATATGAAACTTGATCAATTTGATTGATTAGTGTTTAATAGTCAACATGAGAGAGTTTAAGCATAATTGTATTAACGAAAAGTGAAGTTTTATAAAGAAACCGAATCGGAAATCGGATTGGTTCCGATTCCGTCGGGTTTTGTAAATCCGTATTTTAGAAAAAAATAGAGAGATGGAATTTGGGGACTTACGGGATTAGGACAACAAAGAGAGGGAAGTGGTACGGGAGGAGTCGCCGGTGCGTCGTTTCGTCGCCGGGAGCTCCTAGAATTGTTTTCGGAAGATGACCGGAAAATTCGCCGGGGCTTCGCCTTTCGCTCACTTCGATTGCACACTAGAGTTCTAAGTATTTTTCTTGAGAGTTGGCTCAAAAATGTGAGTGAGGGGTGGTGTTTAGGGTAGTATTTATAGGGTTAGGCTAGGATTAGGGTAAATGAAGGATTTTTATTTAAAAAATGTAAAAATGTATTAAAAAAATCATTAAAAATGGAATAAATGGGGGTTAATGGGCTCTCTGGAAACGATCTGGGGGAAATAAAGTATGCAGGGGAGTTGGGTAGACCAAGAGGAACTTTTCATCTTCAGGCGACTCGGCCGTCTGGCCGAGTCCGGCAGGCGGCGCCGGCCCGAGTCGGGCCGAGTCCGGTGCCTAGGAGGTGTGGGGTCGTCAGGTGAACACTCTGGTGCTTTTAGTTTTTCAGGTGTAGTGAGAAATTATGGAGTTATCACGTGTTGACTGTTGGACTTCTATAAAATTTAAAACAAAATAATATTAAAATAATGCGGGGTATGGGATTTGAACTCTGGTGGCTTGGTTCAACAGTTCAAGGTATTACCAATGAGCTACAAGCTCCTTCTTGTAATTATGGAGCCATTTAATTACTTAAAGTAGTTACAGAAAATGTAAATACTCCATGTATACATTAATTTTTAAGCAAATTTTGTACACTAAAAATTGAGTTGTTACATTCTTTTAACTTGTAATTAAAAAACAAAATAATTACTTGTGCTCAGGCTAAAATACCCTTTTATGGATTTTTGAAAAAATATTTTAAAAATTTGTATAGAAAAATTTGGGTTGTTACAATCCTAGTTTAGTTTAGAGTTAAACTTTTGTGGTTTAGTGACCTTGGAAATTTCTAAGTTGACGGTTAGTGATTTTGTGGACTTATAAAAATATAATAGAGATGTAGTGAGTGTTGTAAGACCTTAGTGATGTTTTTTCTGACCTGGACCAGAGAATAAGAACCCAAATACAAACTTAGGATTTACTCCGTGTCGGTTTTGTGGAGTTTGGTTGATCTACAGGGAATCTGCAACAACCTGGGATGTTTATGAGGAAAAAAAAATATCACTGAGCTAGATTAACCACTAGAAGACCACCACCAAAATACGAGATACCAATTCCCTAGGAAAACCGGCGGCACCGGATTTTTGAAGCTTGTCACCGGCCAAGTTGTGGGTTCTGGTGATGGGGTTTTGTCTGTAGCTCCTAATCCTTATATATTAGATACCGTATTTTTAGTTTCGTCCCTATTTACCTGAGCAAAAATCTGTGAGTGATTTCCTCGGTTGCCGTATTAAGTTTTTCGATATTTGAATGCTTGGTTTTCATATTTGAGATTTGATTTGGTTGTTGGACGTTTGTACGTCAACGGCGAGGGTTATTCGGTTGTTTTTGCATGCGTAAGCTATAGGTTCTAACCTATAAGCAATTCGTGTGTCGTTTCGGTTTTCGGACTTGGTTTTCATAACGTTGCGATATGTGTTGATTTGTAGGTACTTTCACGTGGAATTCTGAGACGACGAAACACATCGATTTCGGCTAAGCGACGAGTTTAGCAGGTGAGTAGATTTATATCTACGGGGAAATCGGGTGGATGGCGTATAGCACCCCCGCAATTATAATATGGAGACCGATATATAGAATATAGTCGGAGAAACTTATACTAGGAAACTATGGATATGATCAAAAAGTTAGTTGGAGATGATATGAATGATTGAATACATATACCAAGATATGAGACTAGATATATAAGGATATGACATGAGATCTGTAGGGTGTTTTTCGTCCCCCATTAAGATGGAAATACGCGCACGCTTGTCAGTCGCATTACAGATTCCCCCTGCCTAGGGTAGGCTGGGGTTTATTGATTGTGGGGATCCAAATCTCCGGCAGTCGCGGACTAAGCTGCCGTTAATTACCCCTCGCCTTTGGAGCGAGAGAACCTCCGATTGATGGGTCAAACAGGTCATGCGAACTCAACGTGCAGTGTGCGTATGTTTTGAAAGGGGTTTTGGATATATCGGGGGCTCCGCAGAGTTTTTACGGGGGTCCCGCTACCCGGATAGCGGGCTGGGGGTCAAGAGGCTAGCAGCCCCCTTACGGGGTGTGGGGCAGCACCCCGTTAGAAATTTTTTCTAACGGAGACAGTGTGGTGGAGTATGTGTATGTGTGTGTGTGTGTATAAAGGGAAAGGGTATCCAAAAGATGCGTGGGAGAAGGCGCCAGCGCCCCACGTGCCTGGCACGCGGGCGCTGTGCGCCAGAGCGCCAGTCCCACGTGCCTGGCACGCGGGCGCTAGGCGTCAGCGGCAGAAGGGACTTGGTCCCTGTACTGGGAGCTGTGCTCCAGAAAAGAAATATTTATTGTTTGGTATATATATATATATGTATATATATTTTTGAGGAGTTGAACTCCTAAGATATTTTGGAGCTGATGGAAGGGGCTTCTCTCTTGAGCCCTAGATCTTCCCCAAAATGGGGTTCTTAGAAGCGGGTCTCCTTCTTCCTCCTCTGTTGGCTGGATCTTGAAGAATAAGGAGTATGAAATTTTAAAAATTTCTCCTTTTTGAGATCTAATGGAAGATTTGAGTTCCCCTTTATGGGTTTTGTGGTGAAAAACTATTTAGTTTTGGAAAAGGAAGAGTAAAACTCTTGATTTAATTCAAAAAAAGAAGAAGGTTTAAAACCTTGAGGAAGGAGAAGGAGGCACAAAAACCCTAACCTTTTTTGAGAGGAATGAAAAGTGTCTCTTTATTCATCATCATGTTGCCTTATATAGGCTTACATATTTACATATAGCCCTTTGGGCTTTACAAAATGGCATTTTGCCTATCCCATGTCTCATGTGCTATTTGTTTTTGCACATAAGCCATGGGCTTTACAAAAATTTGGCTTTATGCCCATTCATGCATAAAAATTACATCAATATTTATTTATTACATGATTTTTTATTTCAGCATGGAAGAGGCCGGCCGTTTCATGTTCGAGCTCGACTCGGGCATGAGCCCACTTGATCTGGGCTTGGGCCCACCTGGCTTGGGGTTGACCTTGACTTTGATTTGGTCAACCGGGGTGCAATTTTCGACCCCAATAAAGTGCCCCCATCAATAAATGCACACCACATATGTGGGTCGTGTGCATGAAATTGATGGATCTTCTTTCGCGTGGAGGCGACTTGCTTTGGTTTCAACTTTTTGGGATGCACTGCCCTTTTTACGACATGGACGGTCGACGTTTGTGTCTCCGAGGCGGAGTGTCCGTAGTAGACGTTTCCCTGGCCCGGAGAGATTTGGTTCCCGCTTTATGGGAAGCCTGCACTGCCCTTTTTACGACATCGACGGTTGACGCTTGATGCGTCTCCGGGACGGAGTGTCCGTGGCAGACGTTTCCCTGGCTCGGAGCGATTTGTTTCTGATTTGTGGGAAGCCTGCACTGCCCTTTTTATGACATGGACATTCGACGTTTGCATCTCCAGGGCGGAGTGTCTGTGGTAGACGTTTCCCTGGCCCAGAGCGATTTGGTTCCCGCTTTGTAGGAAGCCTGCACTGCCCTTTTTACGACATGGACGGTCAACGCTTGACGCGTCTTCGAGACGGAGTGTCCGTGGCAGACGTTTCCCTGGCCCGGAGCGATTTGGTTCTCGATTTGTGGGAAGCCTGCACTGCCCTTTTTACGACATGGACGGTCGACGTTTGATGCGTCTCCGGGACGGAGTGTCCGTGGCAGACGTTTCCCTGGCCCGGAGCGATTTGGTTCCCGATTTGTGGGAAGCCTGCATTGCCCTTTTTACGACATGGACGGTCGACGACACTGAGTGTCGCTGGTTGTTCAACTTGTCCCCGGCACGGAGTGTCGCTGGTCGACTTGTCCCTGGCACGGAGTGTCAATGTTTGTTCGACTTGATCCCCAGCGCGGAGTGTCGCTGTTCGACTTGCCCCCGGCACGGAGTGTCGCTGTTTGTTCAACTTGATCCCCGGCGCGGAGTGTCGCTGGTTGTTCGACTTGATCCCCGACGCGGAATGCCGCTGATGTTCGACTTGATCCCCAGTACGGAGTGTCGCTGATGTTCGACTTGTCCCCGGCACGGAGTGTCGCTGTTCGACTTGTCCCCGGCACGAAGTGTCGCTGTTGGACTTGTCCCTGGCACGGAGTGTCGCTGATCGAATTGTCCCCGACACGGAGTGTCGCTGATGCTCGACTTGTCCACTACACGGAGTGTCGCTGTTCGACTTGTCCCCGGCACGGAGTGTCGCTGATCGACTTGTCCTCGGCACGGAGTGTCGCTGTTCGACTTATCCCCGGCATGGAGTGTCGCTTTTTGTTCGATTTGATCCCCGGCACGGAGTGTCGCTGGTTGTTCGACTTGATCCCCGGCACGGAGTGTCGCTGATGTTCGACTTGATCCCCGGCACGGAGTGTCGCTGGTCGACTTGTCCCCGGCACGGAGTGTCGATGTTTATTCGACTTGATCCCCAGCGCGGAGTGTCGCTATTTGACTTGCCCCCGGCATGGATTGTCGCTGTTTGTTCGACTTGATCCCCGGCACGAAGTGTCGCTGGTTGTTCGACTTGATTCCCGGCGCGGAGTGTCGCTGATTGTTCGACTTGATCCCCGGCACGGAGTGTCACTGATGTTCGACTTGATCCCCGGCACGGAGTGTCGCTGATGTTCGACTTATCCCCAGCATGGAGTGTCGCTGTTCGACTTGTCCCCGGCACGGAGTGTCGCTGATCGACTTGTCCCCGGCATAGAGTGTCGCTGATGTTCGACTTGTCCCCGGCACGGAGTGTCGCTGGTTGATTTCGATTCGAAGCATAATTCCAACAGGGAAGGCAGATACGCCGAGGCGAAGCATGATTTCGACACGGGGTATATTCTGGGACGAAGCATGATTCCGCCGCAGAGGTTGTTGGTTTGATTTGGGTTGGTATCAGCACCGCTATACTAGAATATGGTACCAGAAGCGAATCATCATTTTCTATGAGAGGATTTGGGGATTTTTTTTTGTTGGCATCTGCATTGCTGCACTGGAATAATGCCAGGAGCAACTCATCATTTGCCCCGGGAGGATTTAGGAATTGGTTTTTTGGGTTGGCATCAGCACCGCTACACTGGAATAATGCCAGGAGCAACTCATCATTTGCCCCGGGAGGATTTAGGAATTGGTTTTTTGGGTCGGCATCAGCACCACTACACTGGAATATGGTACCAGGAGCGAATCATCATTTGCCTTTCCATGTTGGGAAGCGATGGCTTAGGAGACAGGTTTAGATCCCTATCACCTAAGGCTTTTCAATTTTATGGGCCGTAAGGGTCCCATAAAAGCATTTTCTCCCTACGGGTCGTAAGGATCCCGTAGGTGTATTTTCTCCTTAGGAGTCGTGGGGACTCTCAAGTGTGTTGCTCCTTTGTAAGTCGTAGGGATCTCACGCGGGAATTTTCTCCTCACAAAGTCGAGAGGACTTTGCGAGTGCATTTCATCTCTTTTTCACGAGTTTGCGCCCTTTCGGGTTTTTACAAACTCGCCGGCAGTCCTGCTATTTTTACTCACGGAGCTCTTTCGGGTTTTCATCTGTGCCCATTTTGCTTGTAGACATACCCTTTTTTTTTAATTTTCATCGCCGGTGGGACTTTGAATGTGGACTCGCCGGTAGGACTTGGGAGAGATTAGGATCGTTTTATGCCCGTAGATTGTACACGGTTTTGTAGGATGTATGATCCAGACCGTAGGGCCGGAAAAATTTCGGGACTTTGTAGGCGTCTGCATCGCTACAATGGAATATGGTACCAGGAGCGACTCATCATTCGCCGTTGGTGGTATGGGATTTGGAATTTTGTTGGCGTCTGCATCGCTGCACTGGAATATGGTACCAGGAGCGACTCATCATTCGCCACTTGGGGTATGGGGTTTGGAATTTGGTTGGCGTCTGCATCGCTGCACTGGAATATGGTACCGGGAGTGACTCATCATTCGCCACTTAGGGTATAGGGTTTGGAATTTGGTTGGCGTCAGCATCGCTGCACAGGAATATGGTACCAGGAGCGACTCATCATTCGCCGTTGGGACATTCAGAAATTTGGAATTTTGGTTGGCGTCTACATCGCTGCACTGGAATATGGTACCAGGAGCGACTCATCATTCGCCATTTTGGGATTTGGAATTTGGTTAGCGTCTGCATCGCTGCACTGGAATATGGTACCAGGAGCGACTCATCATTCACCGTTTTGGGATTTGGAATTTGGTTGGCGTCTGCATCGCTACACTGGAATATGGTACCAGGAGCGACTCATCATTCACCGTTTTTTTACCGCGATTGCTCTATCATTTCAGCTTTTCTTATCGTGAAGGTCGCGATTGCCCTATCATTTCGGCTATTTATTCGCGGTTGCCTCATCATTTCGGCTTTATTTTCATTTTTATTTTTACTCGCTGATTTTTATTGCGAGTTGCCCCATGTCACGCCCCGCTTCCCAGTGTACGGTGAAGTGGACGCGACGAGGTCCGCTACGTATGTACTAAGAAGTACATACGCTAAGCGTAGCTAAGCAATATAAAATATTACACAAGAGACAAGAGTATAAAAATAGCAGCAACTTTTATTTATTAACATTCTTTGTACAAAACATGGAAAGGAAAAAAAAATACAACTGAAATAAAGATGCCTAAACAGTGGCATAACAGGAAATGGAAAGTACTGAAAAGAAAAGTGTACAATGAAATTATACTGCAGGGTCTTCAGCAAATTGCTCCAAGTCTTCCTGGGTTAACTCAACTTCTGCCGGGTCCAAACCACCTGACGACATTCAAAGAAGAAAGAAATAGAATGTCGTCAGCGAACAGGTCGCTCGGTAAGTCCCAAAGATAAGGGGGAAATAAACAGACAGTAAGAAAGAGAGAGAGAGAGAGAGCTTTTACTGTTGTATTATAATATTATAATATTGTATTAACGTTGTTGTTTTTAGCCTGGTACAGAAGATGCCAGTGTATATGAGGGGAGTCTCACTTACACCGGGGACCTTGGTAACCTGTAGTACAAGGCTCCGTCGATAATACCACGGAACAACGGCATGGATGTAATTACGTCTTAAGTGACCACCTCGTGCCACCTTTAATATATTCCGTACCAGTCTACCCCTTAAACCCCGTAGTGTTATGATTGTATTGTAGTATTGTATTGTATAAGTTGGATGACTGATCAAAACCATGATATCAGTAAACATGTTGTAACTGCATAATCAGGTAAATGGAATAACGGAATAATGGATGTATATCCATGGTTTGATTCAGTCAAGTTGTAATGATTGTTAACAGGATTCTGGGATTCATATATTCATATTGAGTTGGAATATTAAAGAATATAGAATGACTTGAATCATATTCAAGTCAGAAATAGTCAGACTCAAACCCGAGTCAGACTAAAAGAAATGGAATTTGAAGTTCTTTAATTGTTAGGGTCCTTATTGTAAATTATAAAACTTGAGGGGGTTTTATATAAAAATACTTTTGCATAGTTTTCAAGATACACCCCAAGTATTTATTATTCGTCTTTATTGTTATAATGAGTGTAAATTTTATTTGTGTTATTCTAGTGAATATATCCTAATAAAAGTATTAATTGATTTATTTGAAATTCATGGTATTTTAATGTAACTTTTAATCTTGTAATTTTAGAAAAAGATGGAAACTTTATCTTATAATAAAATATGTGTTTAAATGATAATTAAATTAATATAAGAATAATTTTAAATAATATTTTATTTTCCAAAATCTCATTTTTTCTTAAATGCCGTATTTTAAACCTTTCGAGACCGAATGCTCCTTGCGGAGGTCTGAATCTCGCACTACTAGCCCGCGGGTGCACGATGAACCGTACTATCCCTAACGGGTTCCCCAAAGGTGGGTTGTAGCGGCGCTTTGCTTAGGTTTAACAAATACCATTCATTTAGAAAAAACGGTTTTATAAATATAAGGTATTTATTTGTAAAAGGGTATAGATTTCCGTATTTTAGTTTCTAGGGTTTCCTAAGCCAACTAGCCTATTTCTAAGGTCTAAACGACAAGTCATTAGAAGTCTCAAATCGCCTCTTCACCATCATTTGCGTCCAGGTAAGTGCCAGGTAAGTGGAAAGGAACCACAGTAGTGGGCATAATTAAAAACCACTGGCCTAGACACACTTGCCTAGACACCACAAAGTCAGTTTAGATAAACGATCGATGTCCATGACATATCGTGCTTTCATTATAAAAGATTTTATTTAAAATTGTGTACAACTTAAAGCTTTCAAGAAAGGTTTATAAAGATAATGGTATTTTAGTGAAAAGTCCTGTATTTTCGTATTCTATGTTTTGACTTTTATCAATTAGGGTTATATTTGTGTGTGTAGAGGTAGGTCATTACCTCGTGACTTATTTTAAGTTTTAATGAAGTTTTAGAGGTTAAATATGATATATTAAACTTGAAGGTATTTAAGCGCAAGAATACGGTATTTGAAAACGTTATCATTTTATGTGTGAAAATTCATTCAAATTGATTTCTATAAGTTTATTGATCAAGATAAACATATTTAGGAATGAGGGAATTGATTAAACGAAGAAAAATAAACTTCATAGTATTTTTATGAAAAGAATACGGTTACAAGAAAACTATCATTTCATGTGAGAAACTTTGTTTAAATTGGTTTCTATGTGATTAATAGTCATCATGAATATAGGTAGGTATTATGGATTAGGTGACAAGTGGGATTTTGTAGGAAAAAAACGAATCGGAAATCGGTTTGTTCCGATTTCCGTCGGGGTTTGTAATTCCGTATTTTAAGAAATAGAAAAGAGGGAAGATTGGGACTTACACGTTTTCAAACTCTTCTAAAGAGTAAAGAGGACTAGGGGAAAGGCTGAGGTGTGGTTTCGTCGCCGGTTGCTTCAAAGCACGTCGCCGGAATTCCGTCAGGGCTTCGCCGTGAACTCGGTTTCAAAGCACACACTTCTTGGAAAACTTTTGAGAGAGTGGCTCAAGATTTTGGAGGGTGAGAGGGTAGTGTGTAGGGTTGGTATTTATAGGGTTAGGCTAGAGTTAGGGTAGATGAAAAGTTAAAAATAAAAATATGATAAAATGTAATAAAAATGTATTAAAAGTGGAGTAATTGAAGTTTTTAAAGAGCTATGGAAGTGGTATGAGGCTAAAACTTTGCAGGTGTGTAGGGAATATGAAAAGACACAACTTTCATGTTGTGACCATCGCCGGAATCGGCCGAATCGGGGGTGACTCGGCCGTGACTCGGTCGGATCACTGAGTCGGCCGAGTCAAGGCCGAGTTGGCCGATTCCCGACCGAGTCCGGTGGCCTGGATCCCCCCCGACGGTTCATCTAACTCCTGCAAGTGTTACATGTTTGGGTGTAGTGGGGTTTTTGTGAGATATGCACGTGTAAACTCTTGGTATTCTAAAGGTTTTAAAAAGATCAATATTAAAAATAATGTGGGGTATGGGATTCGAACTCTGATGGCTTGGTTCAGCAGTGCAAGGTATTACCAATGAGCTACAAGCTCCTTCTTGTAATTATTGTGGTATTTAATTACTTAAACTGATAGCAGCAAGAATAAATACTCCTAGTATACATTAAATTTAAAGTAAATTCTTGTACACTAAAAATGGAGTTATTATATTCTTGTAGCTTGTAATTAAAAACAAAATAATTACCTATATCTTGTGCTCATGCTAAAATACCCCTTTGTGGATTTTTGAAAAAAATATTTGAAAAAAAATTTTGTATAGGAAAATTAGGGTTGTTACACCCCATCATTTTGGATTTTTATTTATATATACATACACATATATATATATATATATTTTATTTACACATTTTTACATCCCCAGTTTAACGACTTAGAGGTCGACTGTTCCCAGTTTAATGACGTGGTGGTCGGCGGTTCCCAGTTTAAAGACTTAGAGGTCTAACATTCCCAGTTTAACGACGTGGTGGTCAGCGGTTCCCAGTTTAAAGACTTAGAGGTCTATCATTCACAGTTTAACGACATGGTGATCAGCTGTTTCCAGTTTAACGACTTAGAGGTCATCTGTTTCCAGTTTACCGACTTAGAGGTCATCTGACGGGAGCTTAGAGAAGATACCCGATTGAGCAGTTGTCAGGTGCACCGCTGGATCTTGCTAGATGGCTTATTACTTTGTCGGTGTTGATTGCCTTGCCCCCAGCTGGGGCCATGGAAAGTCGTTCAAATACCGACTTGCGTTCAAAGATTGTAGTCGAAAGTCGTTAAGCTGCATAAAGAACATGATTTCAGTATAGGCAATCAATGTATATGTTGATTGAGTTCGCCTGGATATTTAGCCCGAAATATGGGAGGAGAGATTGGTCCCACCGGGCGTGCCAGAATCTGTAGGGTGTTTTTCGTCACCCCATTGAGACGGAAATACGCGCGCACTTGTCAGGCGCATTACAGATTCCCCTTGCTTAGGGTAGGCTGGGGTTTATTGATTGTGGGGATCCAAATCTCCGGCAGCCGCGGACTAAGCTGCCGTTAATTACCCCTCGTCTTTGGAGCGAGAGAACCTCCGATTGATGGGTCAAACAGGTCATGCGAACTCAACGTGCAGTGTGCGTATGTTTTGAAAGGGATTTTGGATATATCAGGGGTCCCGAAAAGTTTTTACGGGGGTCTCTCTACCCGGATAGCGGGCTGGGGGTCAAGGGGGCTAGCAGCCCCCTTGCGGGGTGCGGGGCAGTGCCCCGTTAGAAATTTTTTCTAACGGGGACAGTGTGGTGGATTATGTGTGTGTGTGTACACACATACACATATAAAGGGAAAGGGCATCCAAAGGATGCGTTGGAGAAGGCGCCAGCGCCCCACGTGCCAGGTACGCGGGCGCTGCGCGCCAAAGCACCAGCGCACCACGTGCCTGGCACGCGGGCGCTAGGCGTCAACGGCAGAAGGGACTTGGTCTCTGCACTGGGATCTATGCTCCAGAAAGGAAATATTTATTGTTTTGTATATATATGTATATATATTTTTGAGGAGTTGAATTCCTAAGATATTTTGGAGCTGATGGAAGGGGCTTCTCCCTTGAGCCCTGGATCTTCCCCAAAATGGGGTTCTTGAAAGCGGGTCTCCTTCTTCCTCCTCTGTTGTCCGGATCTTGAAGAGCAAGGAGTATGAAATTTTAAAAATCTCTCCTTTTTGAGATCTAATGGAAGATCTGAATTCCCCTTTGTGGGTTTTGTGGTGAAAAAATATTTAGTTTTGGAAAAGGAAGAGTAGAACTCTTGATTTAATTCAAAAAAAGATGAAGGTTTAGAACTTTGAGGAAGGAGAAGGAGGCACAAAAACCCTAACATTTTTTTAGAGGAATGAAAAGTGTCTCTTTATTCATCATCATGTTGGCTTATATAGGCTTACACATTTACATATAGCCTCTTGGGCTTTACAAAATGGCATTTTGCCCATCTCATGTTTCATGTGCTATTTCTTTTTGCACATAAGCAATGAGCTTTACAAAAATTTGGCTTTATGCCCATTCATGCATAAAAATTACATCAAAATTTATTTATTACATGATTTTTTATTTCAGCATGGGGGAGGCCGGCCGCTTCATGTTCGGGCTCGACTCGGCATGAGCCCACTTGATCTGGGCTTGGGCCCACCTGGCTTGGGGTTGACCTTGACTTTGATTTGGTCAATCGGGATGCAATTTTCGACCTTAACAAGATCGATGGATATGATAAGATTGAGATAGATGTGTTATGAGATCGATAAAATATGATATATATATATATATATATATATATATATATATATATATATATATATAAAAGATTACTTGATGTGAGATATTGATGTGATGAAAAGAGAATATGATGAATAAGATGACTTAGCTTAATATGTTGATATACGGATGCGAGGCGATATGGGAATATAGATACTTTTGCCAAGATATGATATGAGATTGATACGGATGCGACTTGAGATATGTGTACATATATATAATTATGAGAATAATGAATAATTTGTCGTACGAGACTTTAGATCCGTACCCTCATTGTTGTATAGGTGGATAGAATCCCTATTTGTTTAATACCGCCGTACGATGGATTACCGTACGCGATGAGTTTTACCGGATAATTGATCCATACCCTTGACTCGAGGATGCCGTACGATAAATTATACCGTACGTGATGCTATGATGCTGGATCGCCGATTGATAGATTCATCAACTCGGATATTCATCGACTCGGATATGTTATAGATATTTTTAATTCCTTTCTACACTGCTTTAGTTTAGTCCTTTATGTGTTTAGTCCCTTATGTAGAAGTTAGGTTAGATACGTATATTTTATAATATCGTGCTTACGGTTTACTTTTCTGCTACATTTATGATATACTCATTGTATTGCATATACATGTGCTTTCATTAGAAGTTACAATCTCGTCTGCTAGGACATATGTACTATTACCGATGATGCGTATGTTGCACGTACACTTGCTTGCCGGCTCACACACATCATCATCGGTAATGGACATGCCACATACACATTAGAAACCGTTGTCTCAGTTGTATAAACTGCTAGCTGGTAGCTTAATTATATTTTTGTACTCTTGCTCTCACATGCTAGTTTAGATATAGCATTTCTTACTTAAATGCCACATGCATTGTATATAAACATCGCTATAGTAATAGATATATATATGCATATCCTCTTATATGATGCTTTATTCGATTTCATGGATTTGGGAACCCGCAAGATACTTTTCGAAACTTAAAAGATTTAAAAAGTGCGGTTTTCTCTTGATATGCTCACATTTCTATTCTATGTTTGCATACATCGTACTTTACGTTTATATGCATTGAGATGCTGTTTTTATGAGATTTCTGAATTTGAGAACCGTGATTATATTTCAAAGGAAATTATGTATTGTTTTAAAAACCCGGTTTCTCTTGATATGATATTTCGAGACGTCCACCATGAGTTTTCTCGGTTCTAAGCATATTTTCGAGACTCGATTCGAGGAGTTGGATGAGCCGCCTGCGGGTACATAGTAGACCCGGTGAGGTACCCGGAGCAAGAAGCCTGAGGTGTAGACGATGAGCCTGGTAGGGGGGCACTACCTACCGGTGATAGGTTGGAACCGGCGGTTGTCCGGAGGATACCGGCCGGAGTCGTGAGATGGATATGGGCCGATCCGGATTGACGGAGCCCGTGGGCCGATCCGGACCGACGGAGCCCGAGATATGAGGATTTACATGTCGATGTTGGACACAGGTTTCATGATATTTCGAGTGTCGATGTTGGACACTCGGGTTCCATGATATTGATGTACCGTTGATGGGCACATGTTGGTTGATTATCCTCATACATACATGCATATGTTTTCATGATGTTTCGAGTGTCGATGTTAGACACTCAGGTTCCATGATGTTGATTGTGTCGTTGATGGACACACGTGGATGATATCCACATGCATACATGCATATGATTCAGATGTTTATTTGTATATGTCATTGGCATTAATTATATTGTTGGCATATATACAGGCTTGGTCACCCTAGATATCATAGTATTATCTTCATGATACAGTATGACATAGGAATCGTTGTTTTATTCGATTTCCACCTGCCGATGTTTTCTACTCACGAGTTGGCAACTCACCTCTGTTGTGCCATAGTTCTTGCAGGTTTGGCCGCTTGGGATCAGTAATGGTATCGCTGGCATACAGTTTCTTCCAGGGTGTTTTGCTTTGGTAGGTGGAACATATTGGATCGTGCCCACTGTTGTATTTATTACTCCTTTTGTATCTAGATAAACTCCATCAGTTAGAAACTAGAATTTGTATATTGGTAGACCTAGACAGGCTTGTGGTTGCGAGATTTAGAGTGATGGGTTTTATGTTCGCTATTTATGGATTTGATGTCTTGCTTATTCATTGTTCTTTCTGGTTGGATATATGTGTATTGCGTGGTTGTGATTCCGCCAGTTGGCGAAGAGCCAGCTCTTGCTTGGGGATGCCTTTTATCTTGTTATGTATATGTGGTTTTGGATTAAAATATACAAGGGAGGTGCTGCCCAATTTTTTTTAAAAAGACGAAAAATGCTCTCAACTTAGTATTCCACTTTCTTTTTCGTATATCATTAGTTATGTATTTAAAGACAAACGTTATTTCATTATACCTTTATTTCAAAAACTTCACCTCTATTATTTTTCCCTAAAGGTTTAGATTTCTGAGCTTTGGCTTACTTGAATTAGGTGGGGTCCTATAGACTTAACGTGATTCAAGTGCCAGTCACGTGCTTAATATTTCCGGGTCGTGACATCCGTACTCACTTGGACGAACTTCTAAAGAAAGGATGGATTCATCCCAGTACTTCAAGTTGGGGATCTCCAGTTTTGCTCGTAAAGAAGAAGGAAGGTTCATACAGAATGTGCGTAGATTATAGAGCTCTGAAAGAAGTGACGATAAAGAACAAGTATCCACTACCGTACATTGACGATCTATTCGATCAGCTAAGTGAGTCTTATAGTGTAAATTCCCTGTTCCGTAAATAAATTTTTTCCATATTTTTCCAAGTCTCCTTGAATATTTTTCTATTTTCTCATTATTTTGTAGGAACTTAGGTGCATATTTTTAAATTCTAAATTTTTCCTAAACTAAAATCCCGGCCCAAGCCCATACCCATACCCGGCCAAAGCCCCTTACCCGACCCGTCCTCTTCTTCCCCACCTTTTTCTTTTCCCGCTTCTTTCTTTGTTTCCCCATGTCCCCGCCGCTCGTCCCCACGCCCCCGCTCCTCGTCGTGACCAAGTCCCCACTCCTCGACCCACGACCTCGCGCGCGCGCGCTCACGAAACTTCCCTCGACCCCGTCTCTCCCTTTCTCACCAAAACCTACCTCTCTCCCCCCCTCACTCTCGTTCTCCCTCTCACTCCACTTCCCTCCTCACACCATCGCTGCCTCCACCGACCTCGACGCCGACAGAGCCCCCACTCCAAGATCCACCCAAACTACAACAGAACACCCATAACCAACCCTTCTGTGCACCTCCGCCGGCCCCTCCCTGCCATCGTCGTGACCACCACCACGACCTCCTACACTATCTCCCCTTCCCCATTGCAACCCCGTGACCACCACCATACCACCCAAGCTCCCCTAACCCAACTCCACTTCTCTCCATCCCCGACTGCACAACCCTAACCCACCGCATCCCCGCCGAACTCCTCCTCTGTCGCTGACGACCACCTCAGCCACCTCGGCTGCCTCTCCATCAAGAGCTGACGCCAACGACCACCACACCCTCGCCGTCAAGACCCCAGCAACCAAGTTGCCGCTGCCGAGAACTCGAGCTTGAGCCAAGTCGAGTTGTCGTGCCGTGCTCGTGTTGCGATCGCGCCGCTGCCGCTGCCATACCGTCGTCAATACGTCACCAGGCAAGTATAATGCTTGCTTCATGCTATTATATATATTCAATTCGATTGCGATTCAATATTAATAAAATGAAAACCCGAGTGTTCGATGCAAACCATAAACTGAAAACCCCGTTAAATTGAAGGAAACTAATCACATAGGATGGCCCGAGTGATAACAAACATTGTATTATGATTTGGCTGGAAAATACGGTCTTTAATGACGTGATTGGTCTTTCTCATTTAGACCCGTTAAAACTGAAATTTTCGTACCTGAACCTTATAAAAATCATAGTTAATTGGTTATAAATCGGAATGTTGCGTTCGAGGGCTCATATCGAAGACGACTCGACGACCTAGAACACCATAAGAGTTTTAATCTATTTCTATGCTAAAAAGTGACGGAAACTGGTTCGGAGTACGGCTCTGGACTGCAGTCTAGAGCAGCACTGACTGTCGATTCTTGTTTTGTAATACTTTCACCCTGCTGTATGAAAATGCCATGATGCAGAACCCTATACCATAGCGAATATAATTCTGTTAGCTAGCTATTTAAAGTGGTTTCATTCATTTTTACTGCCGTTTACTATTTAAATTACATTTTAAATCAACAGAACGTATAGCAGTCCCAAACAGGGACAGAACGTATACCCCTTTATTGTACAATACATAACTTCCAGTACACCATGGATATTATCGATCCGTCTAGTGATTCGGAAACCTAACTGATAAACCTAAATTTTTTTCAACTATAGCATCGCCTAATTTTGATCCCAACAGGGTGAAAACTGTGTTACGAAATGGACTTTTAGTTCAGGAACTGAATTTCCAGCAGCGAACACTTAAAATGAAATGACTGTAACTTGCGAACTTGAAACCCGATTGACTTGAAATTAATTTTTTTGAACTACCGACTGAGTTTACTTATTACCGATTTTGTATCTTTTTGCTTAATTTTGAACTCATGATTTAATAAGAATTTTCTATGTTCATAAGATGCATAACGACTTGTACTGCACATAAGCTGTTTAACGGCATGATTCATAGTTCTACCCGACTACAAGACCTCTAGTGATAATGAATATTCATGTTAATTCTCCATGTATATTGCATTGTCGAACGTGTACAGTATCGGTGTGGTTGTGTCAAGTATGCCAGTGAATAGTGAGTGATTCGTGACAATGTACCATACAGTGAACAGTGAATAAAATCGTGTTACTGATGCGTACTTGTACACAACTAGCCCATATTCATGAATAGTGAAACCTGTGGAAAAAGGGGAAATCGAAGTGGAAAGGGA
Organism: Agapanthus africanus; assembly: GCA_030015575.1. Taxonomy (NCBI): domain Eukaryota; kingdom Viridiplantae; phylum Streptophyta; class Magnoliopsida; order Asparagales; family Amaryllidaceae; genus Agapanthus; species Agapanthus africanus. The sequence continues at coordinate 866,444,646 of CM057339.1, forward strand.
GTTGTATTTAGCGAGGTCAGTGATTTAGAGGATGATCATTCGAACACCGACTCTTATATATATTAGGTTGGGCCTAGCGGTCCGGCTGACAGGGTTATGTCCCGGGCAACAACGGGCCGTAGTCTCGGATACGTACGAGACCCTCGTTAAACATGATCAACCTTTCCACAACTCGATTTCAAAAGTGACTTAGAGACCTATAGGGACACAGATTATACATTGCATCAGTTAGTGACATATTGATTACCTGCATTTTATCTCCACCGTTATTACTTTCATTTTCTTGTGTTTTGTTATTATTATAATATTGCTATTATGTCACTTTAACGACCTGAGTATGCATGCTCAGACCTTGAGGAAGAACCAGTTCAGGAGTCAGACCTGCCCTTCGAGCTTGCGGAGATTTAGACGGTCGTGCCTCCAGTACCTTTACTGTTTTCCCTAAAGAAACCTTGTATTCGCATTTGGTTAGTAGTTCTTTTCTTTGTTTTGTTGCAAATTGTGAACAATGAAAGTTGATGTAATAACTAGTGATGTATTTTCTTTACTTCTGTGCTGTGTTTACTGATTACCATATAATACTAGAAGCCGAAGTGTGACTACGGCGGGATTATTCCTTGACCGTAGGAGTATGGCTGGCCTAATCATCCCTCGTATCCTATATTTTGGGAGGCGGGGCGTGACATGGTTTTGTTGGTATCAGAACCGCGTTTAGTAGTAAGGGATAACATTAACTACACTTTATTGCATTATTTTCGCTTCACTATCTCTCACTTTCATCCTTGTATCTAATCATATCCGTTTAAATATCTTCCAGCGACATGACGTTCCCGAACGACCACTCTTCGGACTTAAGTTCTCAGGATCGCTCGGAGAGGATCTTGAGTGCACTGACGACCTTCGCAGAAGCTCAAGAGAGAAAGACGGATCTACTCACCGAGTGACTCAGGGCCATTACCGCAGTAGGGGACCCTCCGCTCTCATTACTGCCCCCGAGGGCACTACTTAACCAGCTTTTTCTGCTAGAGCTGGCACCGTGTCGGATTTTCGGAGGTTACATCCAGCTGTATTTATAGGACTAGCCGAACCACTCGAGGCCGAGCAATGGCTGGTCAATATGGAGAACCTACTGACGGCCGCAAGGGTACCCGATGAAGAGAAAGTGAATGTGATAAAGACCCAGTTGGAGGACGAAGCCGTACTTGGTGGTCGGTTGAAGAAAGCAGACTAGAAGGGCCAATCGAATGGAGCAAATTCAAGGAGTGTTTCTTGGACCACTATTTTCCTTCCACCGCCAAGGCAGAGATGGAAGAAAGATTCATCTTACTGAAGCAGAATGGCCGTCCCGTGGACACATATGCGGCAGAATTCAACCGTCTGAGCCGATTTGCTCCGTATATGGTCGTTTCAGAGGCCACCAGGGTCAGGCGTTTCTTACAGGGTCTTGATTTTGAGCTACAGTAGTTGATCGCGCCACTCGAGTTGCAGATTTTTGCGCAGGTGCTCAACGAGGCACGAATTTCGGAGAAGCTGATCAATAAATTTAGGGGCCCTAGCTCGAGTGATAGGAGGCCCCCAGTAGCCCCGCCGCGTACTCACACATCGTCCTGAGGGGTTATATCAATCCATAGGCCAGGGACGACGCAGATGAAGCGTCCATTCGTGCCCCAGCATCGCCCTCAGAGTAAAGACTTAGTTTGCGGCTACTACCACATGGATGGGCACACCCAGAAGGACTGTCGCCGTGCCAAGGGACAGTGTTTGATTTGCGGATCCAGCCAGCACCGAGTTAGTGGTTGCCCCGAGCGAACAAAATTACAGGGAGGGTCTAGACCGTAGTAGCAGAGGTCACAGGAGCAGAGGCAACCCTACGCAGGCCGTGGTCAAGGACGGGCTTTCACCTTGACTGCCGAGCAGGCAGAGGCTTCAGGTGAAGTTGTTACAGGTATTCTACTTGTTCATTCCATGCCAGCTAGAGTACTGTTTGATTCTGGAGCATCACACTGTTTCATATCTACGCATTTCGTTGATACACACTCTATACCACATGAACCATTAACCAATGGTTGGGAAATACATACGGGTAATGGTGTTATAGTATCCAGTAGAGAATGTAGATCCTGTCCAGTTGTAGTGTGTGGCAGGGAATTCTATGCGAATTTCCTTTTAATCGGAACATGCAGCTATGACGCAATTCTCGGGATGGATTGGATGAGTACATTCCATGAAATTATTGATTGCCGAGCAAGGAATGCGACTTTCCGCATTCCCAATCACCCAAAGTTTATTTTTGAAGGTGGGAGAGAGTCTTTGGAGCCAGCCAAGTTTAGAGCCAAGCCAAAAGCGTTGACAGCTATGGAGATCGATGAGAGTCCAGCCCCAGAGATTGTTCGGGATTTTCTGGATGTGATCCCTGAAGACTTACCAGGTCTACCACCTCCCCGCGTCTTGGAATTCTCGATTGATTTGATTCCAGGTACAACACCAGTTTCTAAGGCCCCGTACAGAATGACACCAGTTGAATTGGCAGAATTGAAGAAACAAATTGGAGAACTACTGGAGAAAGGATTTATTCGCCCAAGCGCTTCACTGTGGGGTGCACCAGTTTTGTCGGTAAAGAAAAAGGATGGATTGCTACGGATATGCATAGACTATCGGGAGTTGAACAAAGTCACGATAAAGAACAAATATCCCATTCCGCGCATCGACGACTTATTCGATCAGTTAAGTGGGGCCAGAGTATTTTCGAAGTTGGATCTCCGTTCGGGCTATCACCAGATCAGAGTAGCGGCCGAGAATATATGCAAGACGGCTTTCAGGACCCGATACGGGCATTATGAGTTCCTTGTGATGCCGTTCGGTGTTACCAATGCTCCAGCTATATTTATGGATCTGATGAATCGAGTATTTGCAAAGTACTTGGACACGTTTGTCGTTGTATTCATCGACGACATACTAGTCTACTCTAAGACTTGAGAGGAGCACGTCGAACACTTATGAACGGTACTACAAATTTTTCGGGAAGAGAAGCTGTACGCAAAATTGAGCAAGTGTGAGTTCTGGCTCGACAAGGTGCAGTTCTTGGGACATGTTGTTTCGGGCGAAGGCATCTCAGTGGACCCGGCAAAGATAGAATTTGTTAGAGATTGGCCAACACCGAAGTCAGTGGCCGAGATCAGAAGCTTCCTGGGACTGGCCGGATATTATCGGTGGTTCGTTCAAGACTTTGCACGAGTTGCTGAACCTTTAACGAAGCTGACATGGAAGGATGTACCGTATGTGTGGACAGAGGAGTGTACTCGGGCTTTTGAGGCACTGAAGCAGAAATTGACCACGGCGCCTATTCTTACAGTACCAGATAATTCCGGTGGGTTGGTGATACATAGCGATGCTTCAGGGAAGGGCTTAGGTGTTGGCTATAGTGCCCTCAAGGCAATTATCATAGTCGCGGACTTGTGATTATGATGATTGAGTGAGGACCTATACCGATAAAACAGTCTTACTCAAGATGATAGTATGCTATCTGGTTCGTCTTTATCATCACATACATGTTGATAGAGCCCATAGGATTCTTGCTTGACTGCCAGCATTGTGATGGCGATCACATATGTGGGAGCTGGGGGTCTATAAGCACGTCCTTAAATGTCCCTAGTCGTGGGAGTATCGAGACCGGGCATCGATACTCCAGTGTAGACTAGTGTATACTGATCGAGACCCTGATGAGGGGCGGTGGCCAGGTCTCACAAGCCATTGGTGTTAGTATGTTCACCTAAGATAGTATACAGGTGCTTATTGGGTTATGAGTACACTGGACGGACTCGCCGGGAACCTGCTAGTTGGTATTATACCTATTGTCAGATAGCAGTTCCCAGGTGACATGTGTACAGGTTAGTCTGTCGACCTGAGATTGTCATTTGTCTCGTGTGAGTTCCTATTGTGCTTTGATTACTACCCTACCACGGCTCAAAGGAGTCGTGCAAACAGGTTTTAGTTGGGTATAGTCCCGAGCCACATGGAGGCAGTGATCGGATCGTCGGGGATTCGTCTCTCCCGGTATTGGGGGTTGATGTCGCGTTGTGTACGGATGGCCATCACCATAAATCCGTGGCCACGGTGGACGAGAATTACCGATCCAGGATCGATAGTTTCTCGGGTGGTGATGGATTTCATCCAGACACTAAATGTCACGTTGTTAGGGGTCTGACTTTATCCACCCCCTTAGAGTCGATATGCGATACTCTTAGACGAACAGACCGGACTGTACGGATATTGTCACTGTCAGGCTCTGTAGGGGTTCAGGATGAGTTTGCTCGTCGGCCTCCCTTTCGCTCAATACCTGGGTAGCCATTACGTACAGCTAGTGCCGCTGACGTGCTTGTGGTTAAACCCACTGCCAGAGTATTGACGAGTCTTTAGAGTCCCACACAGAGGGTTTTTACGGTTCAGGCGATATGGTGTACATGACGTATGTTGATACATACAGGTGTCCGATTAAATATGTGCATATGCTGCGTAGACTTTAATCGGACGGTTGATAATACTAGCGGCTTAGGATTAAGCCGGATTATTAAATCAGGTTTTGATTTAATAATTTACATATATATTTATGTATATGTATTCTAGTATTATTGTTCACTATTCGTTTTCTCTCTCGGCTATTCGTATTTTGGTACGAATATGCGTATATGTATTTCGATACATGTACCGGAAAGTATTCCGTATTTTATACGGAATAGATTCTAGAAGGTGGCCACCTCATTTGTATGATTTTCCATTTTTTGGAAATTCATTTGACTCACAAATGAGGTGGAGGTGTGAGGTGGCATTTGCATAGTGTTGAGCATGGTTTTGGGCATGGTTCAAAGTATGGTTGCAATTGTTTATTTGATTAATTGGATAAGATTTTTGGAGGGCATGAGAGAAAGGGGGGACGACCATTTTTATGATGGGGAGCTCATTTCATTTTGGTTCAATTTACATTACACATTTTGCTCTCCCACTCTCTCATGCTCACACAAAAGACTTAGCCAATTTTGTTGCTCATGCAAAAGCCTCATCACCTCCATTCATCTTTTATGGATGCTCTCTTGAGCTCATGGGTAGAGAGAAAATCATAGTGACACTTTCATGCACCCCCACTCTCCATCGCTAGCGACTTTGGAGCGTAGGTTACCTCGTTTGTCGAGGTTGGAGCTTGCGCCGTTTCCCTCGGGTGGATCATCGGAGATGAAGGAAGACCGGCAACCAAACATCGTCAAAGGATCACTAGGAGCTTGGAATGAAGACCGAAGGATACGGATCAACTCGGTATAATAATTCTAACTCTTAGTTAGTTTGCTAGTATAGGGTTTAAGGTCAATCCGTAAATCGGGTAACGGTACCGCCGGTTTAATAAATTTTTGTTCCGTATTTTGGCAGCGTTTCAATGGCCGAGGCGCTGCCGTAGCCCTTCATTAGGCTGTGTTTTGATGCGAACGGTCGAGTGGTTGCTTACGTCTCACGACAGCTGAGGAATCATGAGAGGAACTACCCTACTCACGACTTGGTGTTAGCCGTAGTGGTTTTCGCGTTGAAGATCTGGATGCATTACCTATTAGGAGAGAAGGTAGAGGTGTACACGGATCACAAGAGTCTGAAGTACGTGTTCACTAAAAAAGAACTGAATATGAGGCAGCGCCGATGGCTAGAATTAATGGCGGACTATGACTTAGACTTTCAGTATCATCCGGGAAAAGTAAATGTTGTACCCGATGCTCTCAGTCGCAAGCCAGCGGTCATGATGTTGACCAGCCAGAGGAGGATTTTCAGAAGCTCGAGCTAGAGGTTGTTACGCCGAGTGCAATCAGCCAGTTTTGGCAACTACAGGCGCAGTCTTCTCTTGTAGATCGCATCAAGGCTGCGCAACCTGATGATCCTCGATTGCAAAAGTTCAGAGAGCAGGTGGAAGCTGGGCTGAGAACAGACTTACTCATACATCAAGACGGTTCTCTGAGATTCGGTAGCAGACTCTGAGTACCCAAAGGGAATGTTCGAGAAGAGGTACTTGTTGAGGCTCATAGTTCAGCTTATTCTGTGCATCCAGGAGGCACGAAAATGTATCGAGATCTAAAGCAGCACTTTTGGTGGAATGGGATGAAGCGAGAGATTGCACGATTTGTATCCAGGTGTTTGGTATGTCAGCAAGTGAAGGCGAACACCAGAGAACAGCGGGACTGTTACAACCGCTTCCGATACCAGAGTGGAAGTAGGAGCACATTACTATGGACTTCGTGACTGCCTTACCACGGAGCCCTGGGGGTAACAATGCCGTTTGGGTTATCGTCGACCGCCTTACGAAAGCTGCACACTTTATACCCTTCCGGGTGGGACAGTCGACAGAGTCGCTTGCGGAGAAATACATGCAAGAGATAGTGTGACTTCACAGAGTTCCGGTCAGCATTGTGTCAGATCGAGACACCAGATTTGTTTTGCACTTTTGGAAGAGCTTACAGGAGAGTCTGGGTACCCGCCTCAAGTTCAGCACAACATATCATCCACAGACGGACGGACAATCCGAGCGTATGATTCAGACGCTCGAGGACATGTTGAGGGCTTGTATGTTGGACTTCCAGGGTTCTTGGGAGGATCATCTGCATCTGGTTGAGTTTTCTTATAAAAACAGTTACCAGGCTAGCATCCAGATGGCTCCTTTCGAAGCACTTTACGGACGCAAATGTCGATACCCTGTTTGTTGGGATGACATGGGCGAATGAAGATTACTGGGCCCCGAACTCATCGTTCAGACGGTGGACAAAGTCCAAATGAGCAGACAGCGCATTAAGACGGCTCAGGACCGACAGAAGAGTTGGGCGGATGCCAGCAGAAGAGCGCTAGAATTTGAGGTCGGAGATCACGTATTCTTGAAGATTTCCCCTACCCGCGGAGTTATCAGGTTTGGAGGTCGCGGGAAACCCAGTCCCCGTTTCATCGGACCTTTTGAGGTGCTAGAGCGAGTTAGGAGAGGTCGCCTATCGACTTGCCTTTCCTCCATTGCTAGCTGGTGTGCATAATACTTTCCACGTATCTCAGTTGCGGCGTTATGTTCGAGATGACAGCTATGTTCTGGACCATTCAGAGTTAGCTTTGGGCACTGACCTGTCTTACGAGGAGCAGCCCACCACTATCCTCGACCGCAGAGAAAAAGTGCTGAAGAATAAAGTCATTCCGTTAGTTCGAGTGTCTTGAGGAGGTCATTCCCCAGGAGAATCTACCTGGGAGCGTGAGGAGGATATCCGTGCACATTTTCCACATCTGTTTGTGTAGTGATATTGTTTCGTTGTCTCTTTTTTTAAATTTCGAGGACGAAATTTTGTAAGGAGGGTATGATGTAAATTCCTTATTCTGTAAATAAAATTTTTCCATATTTTTCCATGTCCCCTTGAATATTTTTCTATTTTCTCGTTATTTTGTAGGAACTTAGGTGCATATTTTTAAATTCTAAATTTTTCCTAAACTAAAATCCCGGCCTAAGCCCATACCCATACCCAGCCCAAGCCCCTTACCCAACCCGTCCTCTTCTTCCTCACCTTTTTCTTTTCCCGCTTCTTTCTTTCTTTACCCACATCCCCGCCGCTCGTCCCCACGCCCCCGCTCCTCGTCGTGACCACCCACTCCTCGACCCATGACCTCGCGCGCGCGCTCGCGAAACTTCCCTCGACCCCGTCTCTCCCTCTCTCACCAAAACCCACCTCTTTCTCCCCCTCACTCTCGTTCTCCCTCACTCCACTTCCCTCCTCACACCACCGCTGCCTCCACTGACCTCGATGCCAACAGAGCCCCCACTCCAAGCTCCACCCAAACTATAGCAGAACACCCATAATCAACCCTTCTGTGCACCTCCGCCGGCCCCTCCCTGCCATCGTCGTGACCACCACCACGACCTCCTACACTATCTCCCTTTCCCCACTGCAACCCCGTGACCACCACCATACCACCCAAGCTCCCCTAACCCAACTCCACTTCTCTCCATCCCCGACTGCACAACCCTAACCCACTGCATCCTCGCCGAACTCCTCCTCTGTCGCCGACGACCACCTCAGCCACCTCGGCTGCCTCGCCATCAAGAGATGACGCTAATGACCACCACCATCCTCACTGTCAAGACCCCAGCAACCAAGCCGCCGCTGCTGAGGACTCGAGCTCGAGCCAAGTCGAGTTGCCGTGCCGCGCTCATGTCGCGATCGCGCCGCCGCCGCCGCCGTACCTTCGTCAATACATCACCAGGCAAGTATAATGCTTGCTTCATGCTATTATATATATTCAATTCGATTGCGATTCAATATTAATAAAATGAAAACCCGAGTGTTCGATGCAAACCATAAACTGAAAACCCTGTTAAATTGATGGAAACTAATCACATAGGATGGCCCGAGTGATAACAAACATTGTATTATGATTTGGCTGGAAAATACGGTCTTTAATGACGTGATAGGTCTTTCCCATTTAGACCCGTAAAAACTGAAAATTTTGTACCTGAACCTTGTAAAAATCACAGTTAATTGGTTATAAATCGGAATGTTGCGTTTGAGGGCTCATATTGAAGCCTACTCGACGACCTAGAACACTATAAGAGTTTTAATCTGTTTCTATGCTAAAAAGGTGACGGAAACTGGTTCGGAGTGCAGCTCTGGACTGCAGTCCAGAGCAGCATTGGCTGTCGATTCTTGTTTTATAATACTTTCACCCTGATGTATGAAAATGCCATGATGCGTAACCCTATACCATAGAGAAGATAAATCTATTAGATAACTATTGAAAGTGGTTTCATTCATTTTTACTGTCGTTTACTATTTAAATTACATTTTAAATCAACAGAACATATAGCAGTCCCAAACAGGGACAGAACGTATACCCCTTTATTGTACAATACATAACTTCCAGTACACCATGGATATTATTAATCCGTCTAGTGAGTTGGAAACCTAACTTATAAAACTAAATTTTGTTCAACTATAGCGTCGCCTAATTTTGATCCCAAAAGGGTGAAAACTGTGTTACAAAATGGACTTTTAGTTCATGAACTGAATTTCCAGCAGCGAACACTTAAAATGAAACGACTGTAACTTGCGAACCCGAAACCCGATTGACTTAAAATAAATTTTTTTGAACTGATAACTGAGTTTACTTATTACCACTTTTGTATCTTTTTGCTTAATTCTGAATGCATGATTTAATACGAATTTTCTATGTTCATAAGATGCATAACAACTTGTACTGCACATAAACTGTTTAGCGATATGATTCATAGTTCTACCCGACTACAAGACCTCTAGTGATAATGAATATTCATGTTAATTCTCCGTGTATATTGCATTGTTGAACGTGTACAGTATCGGTGTGGTTGTGTCAAGTACGCCAATGAATAGTGAGTGATTCATGACAATGAACCATAAAGTGAACAGTGAATAAAATCGTGTTACTGATGCGTACTTGTACACAACTAGCCCATATTCATGAATAGTGTAACCTGGGGAAAATGGGGAAATCGAAGTGGAAAGGGAGTTGTATTTAGCGAGGTCAGTGATTTAGAGGATGATCATTCGAATAGCGACTCTTATATGTATTAGGTTGGGCCTAGCGGTCCGGCTGACATGGTTATGTCCCGGGCAACAGCGGGCCGTAGTCTCGGGTACGTACGAGACCCTTGTTAAACGTGATCAACTTTTCTACAACTCGATTTCAAAAGTGATTTGGTGACCGATAGGGACACAGATCATACATTGCATCAGTTAGTGACATATTGATTACCTGCATTTTATCTCTACCGTTATTACTTTCATTTTCTTGTCTTTTGTTATTATTATAATATTGCTATTATGTCGCTCTGACGACCTGAGTATGCATGCTCAGACCTTGAGGAAGAACCAGTTCAGGAGTCAGACTTCCCTTCGAGCTTGCAGAGATTTAGACTGTCGTGCCTCTAGTACCTTTACCGTTTTCCCTAAAGAAACCTTGTATTCGCACTTTGTTAGTAGTTCTTTTCTTTGTTTCGTTGCAAATTGTGAACAATGAAAGTTAATGTAATAACTAGTGATGTATTTCTTTTACTTCTGTGCTGTGTTTACTGATTACCATGTAATGCTAGAAGCTGAAGTGTGACTACGGCGGGAATATTGCTTGACCGTAGGAGCATGGCTGGCCTAATCATCCTTCGTATCCCGTATTTTTGGAAGCGGGGCGTGACATATAGACTTCATGTGATTCAAGTGCCAGTCACGTGCTTAATATTTTCGGGTTGTGACAAAGTTGGTATCAGAGCGTTAGGTTTAACCTTGGTTCAAGTCTAGGTTTGACTATGCGGAGTCTGGGGCATGATATATTTTGGAACCTAGGCTTGACCTTACGGAACTTAGACTTGACTGGGGGTATTAGTCCCGAAATTTAGTTACATTGGTTGACCTTGGTTGATGGAGTAGGTAGCTTGAGTAGAGATACGTACCATGCATATGTTCCGCAGCATACTTACGATACGATGCTCCGCTTAAGTGACCTTAAGATGTACATATCTTGAGATCTGTGATTCTCTTCGTTCCTATAATCATATATCCATTTTGGATTTGTTGATTCTTTTTGTCCCTTTGATCTATCTTCATCGATACCTGATTGAGGTTCCTGTCACCATGGTTGAGCACAGATTGAGCTGCTGCTAGAGTACGGTCAGAGCGAGCTCGTCATGGACGAGGGCTGACCATGATGTTTTCTGGTGACATAGGGATGTAGCGGTATAGTGATTGTGTTGAGAAATCTCGTTTGAGGCAAGTGTTCGGATTTGCACCGGATGATCGGGCTATTGATAGAGGCTACCAGATTGTGAGATGACTGTTAATGTACAGCCTACCTCAGAGATCGCGATTTTGTCTACGATGCAGACAGATGACCCAGCTGTTGCTAAGATTGACGGGATGTTGCTTCCAGAGTTATGAGCTGAAACCACGGGTATTTTCAGACAGAGATGTGACGAAGATAGCTTGTCTATCTTGAGTTGAGTTGAGCGGCTGAGATGATTCGTCTGATTTGATACGCCGACACAGGCTCAGTTGAGTGGGAGAATTCCAGTTTTGAAGAATCTTAATCAGATCTAGAGTAAATCGATCAAGAGAGAACGTTGCTAATTAGATGCTTCGATAGGAGATCAGTAAGTTGACCAGTTTCGGATAGAGGACCTCACCCAGATGCGTTGTGAGTTGATCGAGAACGGACGAATGAAGCATATTTTCCTTCGATAAATTGGACGAGTTCTCGAGAACGTTTCGGCTTGATATCTTCCACAGAGTGGTGAAAATATCCGAGTTTGAAATTTTGAGTCCGTGTGAGAGACTTCGGATTGACTATAGCCGAGAACGAATTGCCATACGCAAATAGCATGACGTGATTTCGATGTGGACGATAATGAAGATAGGTGGAACAAGAGATTCGTATGAGATGTTAACGGGCTGTGTTACTCTCCGTTGATGCCAGATGATTGATATGTATGCAGAGGCGTTGGATACGACCGATGCCAGAGGGAAGCCGTACTGAGGACGCAGCAGTTCGGTTATGAGAAAGAAAGTTAAGCAAGAGTGCCGATCTTCGTATAGTTCGGCATAGATGAGATCGGAAGAGACCTTAAGTAGGTTCTTTCCATGATGCCGCAACGGTAAAGATTTGCACTCAGGATCAATTGCATCGCACTTATTTAGAGGGTCAGCTGCCACCGTCAGTAACGTGCCATTTTGCGAGTGGTCATGCTAATTGGCCGAAAGATATCTGAGTATCGCCAGAGCGGAACTGTTTCGTTATCATACATAACCGGGCCTACGAGCAGGACGAATATAGGATTGTGATCCACAGGGAAAAACATGACCAATAGACAGAGGGCGCCAGACCGTGAGCAGAAGGCAAGTGGATGTCCTTGCTCTACCAGCTTGGGCGCACCGACATCTTTTTCAACATTGAAAGAGGTGTACCTCAATGTCATTTATTGCGAATAGCGTTTTGTGATCCGAGTATCACATTTTTATCGTTTGGATTTAAGATTCGATGATTGAGTTTATGATATTTGTTTTCGTGCACCATGGCTACACCTACTAGATTTTTATATTTTGTGCATAATTATTACACTTGATATATGTTTTATACACCGTTGTGTTGGTTTCTGATTTGTGCATATTTATTGCACTTGATATCGATTTTGTGCCTTAGTTGCACATATTTCTGATTCCGTGGATTTCGAAACTGTCGATGATATTTTGTGCATGTTTTACGCACTTGATTTGATTTATGCGCTCGATATAACTTACATGTGCTCGCAGTGGATTGATATGGATTTTGTGCACGCAGTTGCACACGCTTATAATTTTAATACACCTTAGCACGTTCGGCGTTTTTTTTGCGTATTTGAGATATTAATGAGTTTCGGGCACCTAGTGCACCTGAGATTATGTTTTTGTGCATTTGTTGCACTAAATCTCTATTTTCGTGCACCGTTGCACTTGGCGTTCGTTTTCATGCGCTTTTCTGCACTAGATGTTTTGTGCGGATCTGACGCACTTGATTTGGATTTTCGCCCATATTGGGCGCATGGTATGAGATTTTGTGCGCACCGGATGCACTTGATTGAGATTTTTATTCGTGCATAGTAGTTGCACTGGGTCCAGATTTTTGTGCACTCTAGATGCACATGATGTTGTCGTGCACACCCGTTGCACTTGACAGATACTTCCGTACACACCTGTTGCACTTAGTTTGTCTTTTGTACACATTCGTGGCACTTGTATTTGGCTTTGATTTTCCGTGCGCACCAGACGCAAGTGATATTGGATAAGCCTTTTGAGGCTAATTTTTGCTCTTGAGCATTATATTTTCATAATGGGTACTATATTATATAGTAGCTGAGCAGGACTGATCTGAGGACAGTACTTGAGTATTTTTATATGCATAAAAAGTTACTAAGAGGTTTTCAAAAAAGAGCAATAGTCTTAATATTTTCTACGTGTCCGTAGGTGACACGAACTTTCACAAAGAAAACCTTTTGGGATATTTCAAAAAGGCGGAACGTATATTTTGAGAAAAACATACATGAAATTATAGTTACTACTTTACAAATGAGCGTCTGCCACTTGTACCGTAGGTTGCGCATCGCACGGCGATTCGGAAAAGATTTTGCATGTGATTTATTCAGTTTTTTGAGAGATTTACCCTGATGCGTATTATATACATATTACGATTTTGATTATAATATATTTGATAATGGCCGTTCCCTGATAAAATATCAAGAAATTCCCCAATGGGGTATCACGTGCTCACACGTGACCAAGGGTCACGTGCTGACACGTGATGGTTTCCTGGGACTCTGTTATAACAGCTTTAAATTCTAATCAAGCAGGCAATTAGTGGAGTCACGTGCCACCACGTGATGGGCCTTTAAAACCCACCAAAAGGGATTAAAAGATGTAATAAGACACTAAGGAAAACCCCCAATGGGGCATCACGTGCTCACACGTGACCAAGAGTCACGTGCTGACACGTGATGATTCCTTAGCTCTGATTAAAAGGAAGAATTAAATTCTGAATAAAATGTTTAATCAAGAGGGTCACGTGCCAACACGTGACAGGTTCCTAAACTCTTTAGTTGATAGAATTAAATTCCGTTTCAATGATCAAACATTGGGATCACGTGCCAACACGTGATGGGCTTTTAATCCTTCTGAACTAATAGAATTAAATTCTAATTAAGTGGGAATCCAGAACCTTAACTGGAAAAACATCTCTCTAAATCTTTCCAAATAAGAAGATGGTAATCTGTAAAGTGGAGCACCGTTGGATTAAAAATCCAATGGTGATTAAAAATCACCAATTTATGAAAAGATTTTATATAAGGAAAGATTTCTCTAAAATTCACCAAGAATAACAGACAGAATATCTTTTGGATTAAAAATCCAATGGTGAATAAAATTCACTGAGTGATCTAAAAGATCATGTTGGTTACAAAAACAACCAAAAATCTTTCAATGAAAAATTCACTAAACAAATTGATTCTTTTCTTTCTCCTATAAATAGGAGCCAAGAGCAGAAGAGAAGGGATCTTGGAATTTTGATTTTTGGGAGAAAAAACAACAGAGAGAAAAGAGAGGAGAATTTAATTCTCAAGAGAGAAAATAAGTTCTTTTGAGAGAAAAGAAACCCTAGGTGAGAAAGGGGAAATGGATCTAAGCTCCATAAAATAAAAGAGAATTTAATTCTCAAATCTAAGAGTTTAACTCTTCTGAATAAGAACTTAGTTCTTCTTTTGGTTGAAAATCTGCAGAAGCAGATCTTCACACAAGTTGAGAATTTAATTCTTATCGGGGAGATTCTGCCATGCAGATCCAAGACCTAGAGGGGGAATCTGAGTTTAAGTAATTTAATTCCCCAAAATTCATAGGAATTTAATTCCACCAAATAAAACTAGGGTTTAACCCTATATGAGAATTTAATTTTCCCAAATTCACAGGAATTTAATTCCTCCCAAACAGAACTAGGGTTTAACCCTATATGAGAATTTAATTCTCCCAAATTCATAGGAATTTAATTCCTCCCAAACAGAACTAGGGTTTAACCCTATGTGAGAATTTAATTCTCCCAAATTCATAGGAATTTAATTCCTCCAAAACAGAACTAGGGTTTAACCCTATATGAGAATTTAATTCTTCCACATACATAAGAATTTAATTCCTCTAAAACAGAATTAGGGTTTAACCCTACAGAGAATTTAATTCTTAAAACAAGAGACTTAAAGCTCTCCATGCACGTAAAGAACTTGGTAACACTTGACCCCCTATTCTCAATAAACAGAAAGGAGAGAACAAAACTAGGTCACGTGTTCCCACGCGACCCTGAAATAGACTCCCCAAAATGAGAAGAAAAAAGCTTGGAGGCAATGCCTCACGTGCTCACACGCGACCCTCATAAATGAAGAGAACAAAGCCAAAGGCAGTACTGATTTTGGGCGCCCTCACGTGTCCCCACGTGACCCCTAATAAACACTTTAATAATCAATAAATAGATACCCATCACGTGCCCACACGTGATGGCCAGAAGATTAAAAGTGTTTAACACTTATTTGAATATTCTGATAATAAAATAAAGGAGGTCTGGCCCCATCATCAGGCGCCTCACGTGACCCCACATGACCCCTTCCTTTCTAGTGTTTAACACTATTTTGAGCATTTTGTCTCCAGTGTTTAACACTGTTTTAAATACATCACGTGAGGATACGTGACCGCTAGATGTCCTTTAGTGTTTAACACCATTTTAAAGCCAGCCTAGCCCAAATTGGCTAAGTTTTCCACAAGCAAGTCTCCCCTTCAAATGAACTTTAATATCTAGAGCTGCAATGTTTAATGCTCAGTCAAAGACAAAAATGTTATCAGAGCCCTCAAACTCTTGTTTAGCATTGCTAAATAATGAGGGGTTGAACCCAGACAAATGTTCAATAGCCCAATAAAGGGCCAACATTTCAAACTTAAATGGACTTAGCCCAAATTGGCCATAAGTCCTCAATTCAGATTCAACTGAGCCAATGTGCTCATAATCTAATTAATTGATCTTAGTTTCAAATTGGACTATAGATCTCCCAATCAAGTTTGGTTCAAGGGTACATCTCTGAATTCCTCTGATATTTGTCGTTGTAATCCTTCAACGTCTTCAGAGAGGTGAGGGGTCCCGACAACCATACATTTCATAGACTATGATGTCTTTTAAACTTGACTGTGAGGTCTTTAAACTCATGGACTATGATGTCCTTAACCTTGGACCGAGATGTCCTTAAACTAACAACGGACCGTAATGTCCTTAAACTAATCGACCGCAATGTTCTTAAACTAGACAATAGAGTCCAAATGCTCTTTTGTTGGATCTAAATGATCCCGTTAAGTTGATCTTAGTCTAAAAATTAGACTAACGTATCCTTAATAAACGTTTAAGTTGATCTTAGTCTCAAATGAAATTAACGTATCCTTAAACCCAACCCCCAAACCCAAATTTAAGAAAATACGGATTTGGATTAATCCACGCCCTACAGGCGACAACATAAATTAGTCTCCGTATACAATCCACGGGCAACCAAAAACAAAATAAACACCCACGACACGAAGTGACCATCTGGAGAAGGAGAAAGTGGTTACCGCGATACGGTAGCGTAATTAACTGCAGGGGCTTGCGCCTGCAGGGAAGAGCGTCCCCACAATCAAAACCCCTCAAATGAGGGGGAATCTGACGAAGTCTGCTACATCGGCCGCATCCATTTAAACCTTCAATACGTGGTGTCATAAATCAACTTGGTATCTTCGGAGAGGTGGACGGATAGCACCAATTAGCATCTATCCCGGAATTCAGGAAAGACGGACCTACGCGGTCGCGTCTCCGTGTTTCGGTGGGGAACAGATTCTGGCATGCCCGGTGGGACCTTTTCCTCTTTCCACTCCACACTTCGTGTGTCGTGTTTGCGAAGGAAACGCGGTTTGATATGGTTGCCCTTGGGTTCGAGGTACTAAGATTTGGTATCTTGCTCCGTGCAGAAAATGAAAGATCAATGGCTTCTACCTGCACAAAATGCTCCAGCTGCAACTGCAACTCCCGTTCCGCCTCATCTGGAGGTGTAACTTACGGGCCCCAGGCGGCCTCCCTGTTCACGATGCCTATGGACCAAGTAACTCAGGCATCACTGGGCTGTTCTTTGGGACTATGATCCCACCCATGAGCTTCAATGCCCCGATGCTGCCACAAGAAGCCCCAAAGAAGTCGGTCTTTGATCGACTTAACATTACCGCGGCCCCTCTCAATGGGTCGCCCAACTCCACTGCCTCAGTTTTCAGTAGACTGGGCCAAAACGCTAACAAGCCCGTGATACTTGAAGCAGCCATCCCTAAGCGGATAGCCATCCCGGTTCAAGCGGACGAAATCATCGCAGAGGCTTCTTCTGCCAAGAAATCAGTCTTCACAAGGTTGGCCATTCCAGCTCCTGCTCCAGGTGAAGTCCCCAAAGCTGCTTCCCCTGCCCAGAGGTCTGTCTTTGACAGATTGGATGTTGCTTCTCAACGGGCATCGGTCTTTAAGAGGCTGACGCCGGCGACAACCCTTCGCCAACATGGGGAGCGTGACGAAGTCACCCCTACAGCTGAGACAATCCCATCCGCACAACATGCTCGATGTCTCCACTGGCGCCAAGTAAGGAAGGCTGGGGGCAGCTCCCCTTCTGGACTAACTCCGCCAGCTCCGATGGTGGAAATCAATGCTGCTGTTCCAACTGGGAATAGCTTTGAACCGCTTAGGAAGGTTCGCAAGAACTCTCCGACTGCCGTGCTGAAGAGATATCCTCCACCTATGGAGATTACTACAGAAAAGAAGACGGAGCAGCCCCCTCAGCGGTTGTCCTCCAAAATTTATAAAATCTGGCGACAGGTCCAGGAATCGGTGATTAATTAGGACTACTCTCGCCGGCCAAAGAAGCTCAAAGCTCGACAAGAAAAGAGCCATCTCTTGGTACCACAGAAGACGTCATCCGTCTGGATGCCCGCTGCAATGGCCCCCTCGACTTCGACTGCTCACAAGCGAAGGAGGCCAGAGAAAGCCCCCATGAATGTGGCAAACCGCAAGGACGTCGAATCTAAACGCCCCAAGTCCGGGGGCATGGTAATACATACCGTTTATATGGCTTCCGGAAAAGAAGAAAGCCGTGCTTCCATGGGTCATCGACCGCTTACCCGATCGATAACGAAGGCTCAGGAACAACAGCAGCAGAAACTTCAGGAGATGCTGACTGCAATGGCTGCACTCACTGGGCCAAAAGAAAATCTAGAGACCTCAGAGCAGCGTCGGGAGTAAGAAACTGATGCTGAATTCCTCCGAAGAATGCTCGAGAGGAAAGAAAAAGAGGCCGCGGAGTAGGCAGCCAATATAAAACGGATGGCTCTTTTGTTCCAAGACATGGCCGGGATGATGTTACAACCGGAACCTCCGGCTGAAGACCCCCCGATTATCATTAAAGACTACAGAGGGGAGACATCGAACCCTCCTCAGGCACTTTCAGCAGCCAAGGAGGAGACCATCTCCAAGGCCTCCCTGGATGATTACATTGCTCAGCAAATACGAGCTCACTAGGCAAACAAAGCGGCTGGACAGGTCGTTAAGGCTGGACGACCCTATCCAGGCTGGTATGACCAAATAAGATACCCGCCGGGATATACGATCCCCAAATTCCACTTATATAAAGGGACGAAGAATCCACATCAGCATGTCGCTCAATTCAGAGTCTTGTGCGGCAACACCGGGGGTGACGATAAACTTCTGCTCCGCCAGTTTGTTGGTAGCCTGTCGGAGACGGCATTCGAGTGGTATTCTGAACTTCCAAAAGACTCTGTCAAGATATTTGCGGAGATGGAACTGCTGTTTACGCGGAGATGGAACTGCTGTTTACGCAGAGATTCGCGAGCGCTAGCGAGCGTACCCATATTGCCACATTAATTAACGCCAGGGTGAAGCCAGGCGAAACTTGGGTACAATACGCAATACGGTGGCGAAATTTATGGTCAAAATGTGAGCAGCGCATCGAGGAAGCGCCGGCGGTGGGCATGTTCATGGGCACTCTGGACCCTCAGGCAACTATTTCCCAATTCATGATGTTCTTCAAGCCGACCACATTCCAGGCCTTGATTGACAAACTGGACTAAATGGACCAGATGGGTCATAGATCGTTTCCTTCAAAGCCGGAGCTACGGAACGAAAAGGGCAAAAGGAAAGCGACCTTCGTCACGAATACTCAACAGCAGCCCAGTGGCCCAAAACTAACTGATCGTCTAGACGAGAGGCGACAATTCTATAATGAGAAGATGAAGCGCCCTTATTCATTCCCCGGGATAAAACGAGGAGATTGTTTGAGCTGGCGGTGCGCAACAGACGCATCAATTTGCCGAATCCAAAACGACCGTTGCAACCCGGTGAGGCTAATAGTCCCAATTATTGCCCCTACCATCAAACGGTAAGCCATCCAATTGAAGATTGCTTCGTCTTTAAAGCCTGGATCGAAGACCAATACCAACAGGGCAAGTTTGTGCTGTCCGAGAATTGGAAGGTGAACCCACCACAGCCACACGCTCCCAAGAAGACAGACACACCGAGGGTATCATGCTCTTTCATAGAAGAAGCTCCATGGGAGGTCGCTCTTTCAGCTAAAACTAAAAGAATGCTGAAGGATCTCCAAACATGCCCGGCGATCAGGTGGAAGAATCCGCTGGAACCCGAGATTATCAAGGGAATGCTAAAACCGCGCCCAACTCCAAAAATTGGTGGTGATAGTCAAAGTGCTCACATCCAGCCGTCAAAATCTTCGAAGAAGAAGAAGAAATCCAAGAAGCCCATGAAGCCTGGTGACAGGCGCACGGACCTGCAAAAGCAGATTGACGCGCTGGAAGAGTATAACCAGAACTCGCGGACTCCAGTCACACTCCAAGAATTTCTCAGTCACGTCCTTGAGGACGGAGATGATGGAGAAGAGTCGTCGGATGAATCCAATGATTATGTAGCAAGTTGCCATGTGATCTCTCACTCGTCGATAAACGATGAAGAAGCTCCTTACACAGAGAAACTGGGGGCAGGTCCTGAGCCGGAACTTCTAGGGCCATCAGACGAAATGATTAATGCATTCCTGGACGAAGCTCTTCTTAAAAGCAAAGCTGCTCGAGAGCGTGAGATAGCCATATTCAAAAAAGCCAAATGCCGACGATCGGACGAAAGGGTTGAAACACTCCCGCCAGATTAAACTGCATCCATCGCAAATAAAAGCAGGTTCAAGATGAAGAAGAGGTTCGCCAAAGCTATATCGATGGGAATGAAGCTGCCACCCTCCGAAGGGAACGCTCTTGGTGAAGCGGAAACACATCCTAGCTACTGTTTATATCATCGAAAGATTGAGCACCCCACCGAAGAGTGCAACGTTTTTAAAAGATGGTGGCAGGGGTATGTTGCTCACCGACAACATTTCAAGCGGATGAAACGCAAAAATCGTCGGGAGCAAAGAAATACGACCGAGGAGCATAAAAGAACTACCAGCAACTGTCGCATGGTCAACGCTGGGGGATCGCAAGTTCTCACCTTCGAGAGCGACTCTGACGAAGAAATGACTCTTGGCCCTTTCTTCAAAGAATCCATGTCGGGTAAAGAGGAAGAACCGAAGAACTGCGAGAACATTCAGCTGCGCAATCGCACGCTGCCCGAAAAGAATCTTGGGCCCTCAAACAGTGGGTCAAATAAAAAAGATAAGGGGAAAGAAAAGGTCCCTGAGCATATCATCCTTGATGACCAAGTTCTCGAAGAGCTGACAGCCAAAGACCCGCCAAAGATAAGTAAGGTGGATTACAACGTTCTGGCACACTTGAGAAAGCTACCTTCGCAACTAAGCATTCTCGACGCCGTTCTGCTATCCAAAGTGGCTAGAGATTCATTGATCAAGGTACTACAAGAGCCAGAGCAATTCCAAGTTTTTCTCGCCGAAGAAAAGATGAAGGACGAGATGGAAGAAGTGCACACAGCGGATATCACTTTCGGCAATGAAGATCTCCTCCTTGGGACATGCGAGCATAACCGTCCCCTTTATGTCTCCGGATACTGTCATGACATCAAGATAGGCAAAATCCTAGTTGACAATGGGTCTTCTGTCAATCTCCTCAACGTGAGAGTGTTGAAGGAAATCTGCATGAGTGTTCAGCACCTCGCTCGTGATAAAATCACCATCTCCGGATTTGACTCCCATTCATCACGGACGCTTGGGTCTGTAATATTGACACTACGCTTTGGGCTGCTTGTCACGGACATTAAGTTTCATGTCATTGACGCCAAGACATGCTACAATGCTTTGCTCGGCAGGCCTTAGTTACACGGGTACAACATTATCCCTTCTACACAATATCAGTGTATGAAGTATTTCAAGGATGGTCTCGAGTATACCGTAACAGGAGAGCTGAACCCATTCTCCGTGAACGAAGTCCGAAAATACGAAGATGCAAAATACTTCTTACCAGATTTTGAGGACAGGAAAGATGTCACAAACCGAAGAACAAAGCTATCACCACTATTCCGATCTTCGTGAGTGATACCGAGGAGGAAGAAGAGATAGTTTATTCAGGGCCGCCCCAACGCAACAACCCGGGACCGTCCACCCCTATGTTGATTTTCGGCAGCGACTCGGAAGATGAGGTCAACGCTATATTTTCCGCTCGGCCGTCAATACAAGCCTTCGCTGGCGATAATCAGAGTTTGCAAATTACCATGGTTCTATAAGAATATTACAAAGATCTCGACGCACTTGAAACTTATAGTGTGCAAGAACTGCAAATATTCTACGTCCCTCCCAGGCGAAGAGATGAAAAGACGATCCTATTCTACCGATCCACGGAAACCAAAGTGGAGAAAGAAATTTGGCATGGTGCGGATTCTACACTTGACAGGCTCCAGCCCATCCGTCTGCCTAGATATTACACGGAAGGCTTGAAAAGGCTATTGAAGCGCCAAGGGGTACCCTTCAGACAGACTACTCGACAAGCTCGATTCTACAACAGGATTTGGGACGTCCCTGGAACTCAGCGAAAGTTGCACAACGGGAAAATGGAAACGTTCAGGCTTGGATATGTCCAATCCAAGAAACGGGAACGAGTCCATGGTAGCTACGTCATACATGACTTCGATGAAGAAGGAGA
This sequence comes from Agapanthus africanus, assembly GCA_030015575.1. Taxonomy (NCBI): domain Eukaryota; kingdom Viridiplantae; phylum Streptophyta; class Magnoliopsida; order Asparagales; family Amaryllidaceae; genus Agapanthus; species Agapanthus africanus. The sequence goes on from CM057339.1 coordinate 866,466,392, forward strand.
CGCCCTGTTAGAAGACGCTGACCCTGAACCAAAATAAGATCCTACCATCAAAATGCCGAGTCCGTCGTTTGAAGAACGGATGGACAAGCTAATAAGGGAAGCGGGGCAAAAGGTCCGGGATGACCATAACCGTGAAATGGCCATTTACGAGAAAGCCAGGACGCAGTGCCTCCTTCAGCAGGCCGTGGAAAATGAAAATGCTCCTCGTCGCCGGCCCGTCATACAAAAGACCCGGCGCAGAGGTAAAAATAAACCAAAGAATGGAAAAAATGTTCGACAGCATCCAAGCGGGTCTAAGAAGCCACGCGAGTAAGAGTCGAGCAGCCGGGATCCGTCCCTTATAAAGAAGATGGGTCGGGAATATTCTTTTCCCTAAGATAAGACAAAGAAGATATTCAATCTCGTCGTAAAGCATCAGATGATGACACTCCCGGAGTCCAAGCACCCCGAGCAAGCGAACAAGGTCTCTCACCCAGACTATTGCTCCTATCACCGGGCAATAGGGTATCCTCTCGAAGACTGCTTCACCTTTAAGAACCGGGTCGAAGACCAATATCAATAAGGCAGGTTCGCTCTATCCAGCAGTTGGAGGGTAAGCCCGCCGCAGAAGCATGAACCGAAAGCGACGCGTATAACGAGAGTAGAACCAGATCAACATCGATCTTGGAAACGATCTCGTACCTGCCACGTGATAACGCTGTCAGAAGAAGAGCCTGAGAATACGGATGACCTCCCCAGGTGCTTCGAAAATGATGACGACGAGGTAATCTCAGAGTTTCCACCGGCGCTAAAAGAGCTGGAAGATGGAATACATACTACTGCAGATAACCTCAAGAAAATTGGGACGACAAGCGACCCGCGGCCGACGTTCGTCAGTGAGCTGTTGTCTGAAGAAAGGGTGGCTACGCTAAAGGATATGCTCATGCAGCATAGAGATTTTTTTGCATGGAACTATTCAGAGATGCCGGGACTTGATCCAGAGATTGCTGTCCACAGATTGGCGATTTCTCCAGACGTCAAACTGATCAAACAAGCGCCGAGAAGAATACGGCTAGAGCTTGAAATGATCATCAACGCCGAGGTCAAGAAGCTAATCGACTCCGGCTTCATCCAAGAGGTTCAATATCCTGACTGGATCGCCAACATCGTCCCGGTGATGAAGAAAAATGGGACAGTGTGCATATGTGTGGACATTCGGGATCTCAATAAAGCCTGCCCGAAGGACGACTTCCCAGTACCGGTCACCGAGCTGATGATTGATAACACATCCACTCATGAAGTCTTCTCCTTCATGGACGGCTCATCAGGATACAATCAGATAAAGATGCATCCTGAGGACCAGAAGCATACTGCTTTTCGGACCCCTTTGGGCATATTTTGCTATAAGGTGATGCCTTTCGGTCTAAAGAACGCCGGTGCCACCTATCAGAGGGCCATGACGAAGATTTTCGATGACCTCATACATGAAAACGTCGAATGCTATATCGACGACCTCGTGGTTAAAAGCAAATCATACGAGGAATATTTAGAGCATCTGAAGATCGTGTTTCAGCGCCTTCGGAAATACAACTTGAAGATGAACCCTCTCAAATGCGCGTTCGGAGTTTCCTCGAGCAAATTCCTAGGATTCATCGTACGACATCGAGGCATCGAGATAGACCCGTCGAAAATCAAGGCGATTATGGAAATGCCCCCACCAAGAACTCTCAAACAGCTGCGGTCTCTCCAAGAAAAGCTCGTGTATATCCGACGATTTATAGCCAATCTCTCCGGCAAGTGCCGCCCCTACAGTCACTTAATGAAGAAGGGAACCCCATTCGTCTGGGATCGCAAATGCCAAAGCGCACTGGACGAAATCAAGCAATATCTGCAGAATCCGCCTGTATTGGCTGCTCCCGTTAAAGGAAAACCTCTCGTCTTTTATACGACCGCCCTCGAAGGTTCCTTAGGCGCGCTGTGGGCACAAGAGAACGACCAAGGGAAAGAGAGAGCCCTTTATTATCTGAGTCAAGTTCTCCTGGGGGCAGAAAGCAATTACTCTCCCATTGAAAAACACTGCCTGGCGTTGATCTTCGCGATAACGAAGCTCAGACACTATGCATTGGCACATGAGGTCCATCTCGTATCAAAGGTAGATCCTCTCAAGTATTTGATATCGAAGGCCATATTAACAGGGAGGCTCGCTAAATGGGCCCTGCTCTTGATGGAGTTCTCAATAACTTATCGGCCTCTCAAGGTATTGAAAGGCCAGGCCATCGCCGACTTCCTCGCTGAGCATCCGATACCTGCCGACTCCCCCTTAAACTGCGAATTGCCAGACGAATACGCGTTTGACACGATCTACGGGAAGAGAAGAGAGAATGATACCCGGTGGGAACTCTATTTTGACGGAGCATCTTCCATGAAGAAGCGCAAACAAAGCACCCCTATAATCAAATCAGGGGTATGCCTCATCTTCGTGACTCCACAAGGAGGGATAATGCGCTTTGCCTTCTCCTTAACAGAGCCGAGAACGAACAATGAAGCCGAATATGAAGCTTTGATAGCAGGTATCGACATAGGAATTGAAAACCTCCTCATATATGGAGACTCCCAACTGGTCGTTAGTCAAGTAAACGGCGACTATCAAACGTGCAAGCCGGAGTTGGTGAAGTACGGCGAGAAAGTATAGCAACTACTGACTCATATTCCTTCCTACACCTTGGAAAGCATACCGCGTGCGGAAAATAGTAAGGCATATGTGTTAGCCAAGCTTGCTAAAGAATTGGATGACGAGAACCTCGATGATGTGAGGATCATTGTGCAGAGCCGTCGGGTTCTTGCACTGGAGGAAATATCTCCAGAATCACCCGAAGAAAAAAGAGAGACCGAGCAAACAACCCTACAAATAAAAGACCAGGAAAAGGCTAAAGATTGGAGAGAAGTCTTTATAGACTACTTCAAATCCCGTCGAACGCCTGAAGATGCGTCCTCAAAACATCAGCTCATGAAACGAGCTCTTTCTTTTGTTTTCGTCAATGATACTCTGTATAAGAGATCGTTTGACTCTCTGTGGCTAAGATGCTTGGGACCTGAAGAGGCAAAGAGAGTCGTCCAAGAAACTCATGATGGACTCTGCGGTTCTCACCTAGCCGGCCCGAAGATGAAGCTGAAGATCAAAAGGATGGGTGTTTACCGCCGGAGGCCGGGAAGACTGGACGTCTTGCCTGAATCTGGGGGCAGATGCTAATTGGTGCTATCCATCCACCTCTCCGAAGATGCCAAGTTGATTTATGGCACCATGTATCGAAGGTTTAAACGGATGCGGCCGATGTAGCAGACTTCGTCAGATTCCCCCTCGTTTGAGGGGTTTTTGATTGTGGGGAAGCTCTTCCCTGCAGGCGCAAGCCCCTGCAGTTAATTACGCTACCGCATCGCGGTAACAACTTTCTCCTTCTCCATATGGTCACTTCGTGTCGTGGGTGTTTGTTTTGTGTTTGGTTGCACATGGATTGTATACGGAGACTAAATTATGTCATCGCCCGTAGGGCGTGGACTAGTCCAAATCCGCATCTTTCTTAGATTTGGGTTTGGGAGGTTTGGGTTTAAGGATACGTTAGCCTTATTCGAGACTAAGATCGACTTAAACGTTCGTTAAGGATACCTTAGTCTAATTTTAGACTAAGATCAACTTAACGGGGCCATTTAGACCCGACAAGAGAGCAATTGGGCTCTATTGTTTAGTTTAGTGACATTGCGGTCGGTAATTAGTTTAAGGACATTACGGTCCATTGTTAGTTTAAGGACATCTCGGTCCAATGTTAGTTTAAAGACATCGCGGTCGAGGTTAAGGACATCATAGTCCGTGAGTTTAAGGACCTCACAGTCCGACGTTAGTTTAAAGACATCGCGGTCGAGGTTAAGGACATCATAGTCCATGGATTTAAGGACTCCACGGTCCGGTGTTAGTTTAAAGACATCACGGTCGATGTTAAGGACATCATAGTTCGTGGATTTAAGGATTCCACCGTCCGATATTAGTTTTAAGACATCACGGTCGAGGTTAAGGACATCATAGTCCATGGATTTAAGGACTCCACAGTCCGATGTTAGTTTTAAGACATCACGGTCGAGGTTAAGGACATCATAGTCCGTGGATTTAAGGACTCCACAGTCCGATATTAGTTTTAAGACATCACGGTTGAGGTTAAGGACATCATAGTCCGTGGATTTAAGGACCCCACAGTCCGTAGTAATGTGTGGTTGTCGGGACCCGTCACCTCTCTGACGACGTTGAAGGATTACAACGACAGATATCAGAGGAGTAAAGAGATATACCCTCGAACCGGATGTAAATTGATTGGAAGAGCAGATGGGCTCAGTTCAATTTAAATTGAGGACTTATGGCCAGAATTGGGCTAAATCCAGTTAAAAATGTTTAATATTTTATTTTTGTTCTGCCTGTTAGGCCTTTGTTTGGGCTCTGCCCTTTTAACAATGCCAAGCATTGGGCTCTGATATTTTGTCTGGTATTAAATGCATAGCATTTATCAGGAACAAAGTATATTCTGACAGCGCGCCACGTGGCGTATCAGGCGCTTTGCGCCAATTAAAGAGCGCGTTGCGCTAGCGCACATGAAGGTGACACGTGTCGCTTAGCGCTAAGCGCTGGTTTATTAGCGCACTTTGCTTTTAATTTATGAGCGCGCTGCGCTGGTTTGTGGATGCGCCAGTGACACGTGGTGCGCTTGGCGCTGAGCGCCAACCCAAGAGCACAGTGCGCTGTTTTCAGGAGCGTAAAGCGCAAGCTGTGTCTGTGGTTGACACGTGGCCTGTTTTGGCGCTGAGCGCTGGTCCAAGGAGCGCAAAAGAACTTTCCAGTAGCGCAAAGCGCATCAGATCAAATTTAAGATCAAAGAACAAGTTTATGTTCTTCAAAGGAGGCCTTGCCTCAAGATCAAAGAACCAAAGTTCTTGTTTTTATTAAAAGGCTCTGCCTTTATAGATCAAAAGATCTGTGAATGAAGTAAAATACTTCTTTTTTTTTAAAATATTTTTATGATTAGATCTTTTAATCCTTTATGTTTAATCTGTTGGATATAGTGCCCTCAGAGTCAATTATTGGATCACAGGCACGTGATTGCAATGATTGAGGGAGGACCTATGCCGGTAGGACAGTCTTACTCAAGATGATAGTATGCTATCTGGTTTATCTTTATCATCGTGTACTGTTTTAGGTGACCTTACAGGTCACTATTGCACGTTGATAGAGCCCCTAGGATTCTTGCTTGACTGCCAGCAGTATGAGGGCGATCATATACGTGGAAGCTGGGGTCTATAAGCACATCCTTAAAAGGTCCCTAGTCGTGGGAGTTTCGAGACAGGACATCGATACTCCAGAGTAGACTAGTGTATACAGTCGAGACCCCGACGAGGGGCGGTGGCCGGTCTCACAAGCCACTGGTGTCAGTTGGTTCACCTAAGATGTATACAGGTGCTCATTGGGTTATGAGTACACCGGACAGGACTCGCCGGGAACATGCTAGTTGGTCTTATACCTGACATCAGATAGCAGTTCCCTGGTGACATGTGTACAGGTTAGTTCATCGACCTAAGATCGTCATTTGTCTCGTGTGAGTTCCCACTGTACTTTGATTACTACCCTACCACGCTCAAAGGAGACGTGCAAACAGGTTTTAGTTGGGTACAGTCCCGAGCCACATGGAGGCAGTGAGCGGATCTTCAGGGGTTCGTCTCTCCCGGTATTGGGGGTGAGGTCACGCTGTGTCTAGAAGAGCCATTACACGAAGTCCTTAGCCAAGGCAGGAGATTTACTGGTAGGTATTCCAGTAGTATCTCAGGGTGTTCTGGGCTACACTTCGACACGACTTGTACCGCTTTTGGGGGTCTGACTTTTACCACCCCCTTAGGCCCGCCATGCGATGCTCATAGACGAATGGACCGGACTGTACGGATATTGTCACTGACATGCTCAGTAGGGTGTCAGCATGAGTTCGCTCACAGACGTCCCTTTTGGTCAATACCTGGTAGCCCGTTACGTATAGGATAATACCTCTGACGTGCTAGCGGTTAAATCCACAACCAAAGTATTGACGAGTCTTTAGAGTCCCCCACAGACCGTTTTCTCAAGTTTCAGGCGAAACGCTGTAGAGGCCGTATGAAGATATGGCAGGGTTCGATCAGATACGTGCGGTATTGCACGGATCATGATCGGACGGATAATACTAGCGGGCTTTGGTTTAAGCCGGATCCTAGTATTGTACAGTGTAGATTTTGTCTCATTGCATTTGTATTCAGTGGGAATACAAATGCGGGCATGTATATGCAGTCGCGGGGTTTTCCTGTAATTTATTACGGGATCAGTTTTCTGAAGTTACCAGTTTGCATTCCGTTTCGGCCAGTTTTCCTTTGTTCCTTCTCGGCCGGATTTTTCTGATGGAGGGGCTAATTTGCATATTTGTAAATTAGCAGTTGTGGAGGGTTTATTTGTGATATGAGAGATTATGATAATCTTAGCATCATTAGATTCTTTTCTTGTGCTCATGGATAACATTAAATGTGATGAGAGTTGATTAGATTTAAACAAGACTTTGATGTGATCTTTAATTCTTGTTATCATCCAATTTTCTCCACTTGCTTTTAGGCTTGCAATTTTCCTCCACCATGAGATGAGGCCGGCCTCTACAAGGAGAGGAGAGAGGGAATTCATTTTTGGGTGAGGGAAAATCATTCATCTCATTTGTTTGCTTGAAAAATTCCTAACACCACTCCAAAGTTCATTTTTCCTTCTCCATCAAATGGCAACTTAAACCCCAAGAGACAATCGATTCTACACTTCATCTACAGCATCCTTGGGCACGTCGACTCGCCAACTTCGTGCTCGAGTTGCCTCGGTCCAGAGGTGGGAGCCCGTAAAAGAACCCGGCGATGTGGTGCCCGTTCCGACGAGGAGCTGAAGACCGGGGCTTCCGCGAGGAGATCGGAGTGGAGGCCGAAGAACGAAGGACACGGATCGCTCGGTATAGCTTCCTTCCCATTTTCTAGTTTGCTAGGATTAGGTTAATGGCCCAATCCGGGTTTTAAAGTGCGCGGTGGTGCCGGTTTTCTAGTTTGAAAAGTTTTTCGTTTCCGCATTTCGGCGTTGGATTGACGGCCGGGGCGCCGCCGTGCACTTACATAATCAAAGACCTTGGTCTTTTTTTTATAGATCTAAGATCTTTTTAGAAGATTTTTCTTCTTTTTACAAGATGATTTCATCTATGTTGTTCAAGAATTAACTATTTACCTTTAAAGATGAAGAAATGATCTTCTTTCTTCAAAGCCTTACCTTTCTTTCTCTTTGAGTTTTTTTTTAAAGCTTGCAGAGGGTTTTTTTTCTCTATCTGAGACTTGAAGTCTTGGGGCCTTTATATAGGGCCAATTGATTTGTTAATTAGTTGAAGAGATCTTTCTCTGATTGATTTGGAAATATTTCCCACCGTTGGATTTTTGATCCTAAGGCTTCTGTTTTACAGAAGATAATCTTCTTGTTTTAATAAGATTGGAAATTTTTTCCATATTAGAATTTTAATTCTGATTAATTAGTAATTTATTATTATTAGATCTTTTGATCTAACGGTGGGGAATTCTTTTAATTCCAGCGCTGGCGCACTTGGCGCGAGCGCACCTACGTTTGACACATGGCGCGCAGCGCAGAGTGCAGCGCAACTGCGCTAGCGTGCCTGTGCTTGACACGTGGCGCGCAGAGTGCAGCGCAACTGCGCTAGCGCTCCTGTGTTTGACGCGTGGCGTGCAGCGCAGAGCGCAGCGCAACTGCGCTAGCGCGCAGCGCAACTGCGCTAGCGCGCCTGTGTTTGACACATTGCGCGCAGCGCGGAGCGCTGGATCTGAAGCGTTGCTTCAACTTTTAAAATTTGAATTTTGAAATAGAGCTTTGCCCCGATTGGGGTGCGCTGCATGGGGCGCAGCGCTCCTGGCGCCGGCGTGTCTGCTTTTGACACGCAGCGCGCAGCGCACGGGATCTGAAGCGTTGCTTCAATTTTGAATTTTGAAATTCAAAACAGAGTTTTGCTCTGATTGGGAGAAAAAAATGCCCCCCACCGTTGTGCTCACGTGGCGCACACGTGAGTGCAACGGTGGCAACATCTGAGCCTTTCGATCAACTCAGAAGTTGAGGAGGCGGTTCAGCGCCTATAAATAGGACCTTTTGGTCCTCAGATTATCTTCATCTTCTTCTCAAGAATTTTATTCAGAGCCTTGCTATTTTGTTCAAGAACTTTCAAGAGTTAAAACTCTATTAAATCTAGGTAAAATTAAATTAAATTAATTCTAATAAATTGGGGTTTTTACCCATTAACAGAGCCTTGCTCTTCATAGATCTTTTGATCTAATGAAAACCCCTTTAGGGTTTCATAAACAGAGCCTTGCTCTCATGAACCCATAGATCTAAACAGATCTTTTCTTAGGGTTTCTCAGCCCATGAGTCAGAGCTCTGCTCTTTTGACAATATATAGATCTTTTGATCTTTTGATGAAGAACTCTTAAGAGTTTTTTCATGGATCTTTAAGATCCCAAAATTTTAATTCTCAAGAATTAATTTTCATTAATATTTGATGGATTTTCCATCATCATTATAGAGCTAGGCTCTTTAAGGAATTTTATTCCCTCGTGACCGGAGTTTGACAAGTGTCACTCTGTTATAAAGCTTTGCTCTGAAAGGGAGATTTTCTCCTTCTCCCGAGGGATTTCTCATTCAATGAGAATATTCTTTGGGGATTTCCTCATTAATTGACAGTCTCATCCAATGATGAGGCTGTCTTATTAATTGATGCATTGTCATCTGGATTTTGCGGGTCCCCCTTTGGTCCCCTCTCCACTGCATTGCAGTGTGGTACAGATTTTAAAGTACCGAGCGTCGGGATTTTTTTTTAAAATTAAATTATGACACTGATAATTGAATTTCGTTCTTTCTTGCAGGCGACATGTCTTCTGATCTTTCTTTCCCGTTTTTCCACTCAGAGGGAGGATTCCCTGAAGCACCGGTAGACCGGGAGGTTCTTGCGCTTATTAGGGACTATGACCCGGAATACAAAAAGCTTCACCTGTGGGGTAGGTGGTACGATCAAATTATCTAAGGTCGTCGAAGCTTCTCTTGTGCGACTCTATCGGATCCGATCTCATCGATCTCGTATCCAGATGTACCCCCGGTGAACTATGCCGTGGAGGTCGTTAATTGGACTTCGAAGGGTCTTCTTCAACCTTCGATTGCTGCCATACCCATGCAGCTGCCGGCAGCTTTGGATATTTTGGGGCGGCGCATATGCTAGGGTGAGTCGCGCCCTTGGGGACAACCCTACAACATCGGGTTGACCCCTCGACATTCGGCCGTGTATCTGCAGTGGGCCAGGGACATTTTGTCAGCGAAGAAGGTGCACCTGCTGAAGATCGGTCTATACCCTGTGGTTTATGCCTCGCTGTTCCAGTATTCTGCTCCTCCGACATGGTGGATTAAGGCATTCATGGAGCAATGGAACATTCCCACCCATACCTTTCTTCTTATGGACAGAGAAGTTTCCATCTCTCTAGAAGAATTTGCTGAGATTTCCGGTCTGCCGGTGAGGGGGGAGCACTATGAGGAGCTGCTTGCTCCGGATGAATACGTTTTTGCCACCAAGCCGTTGGTGATGGACCTAACGCCAGAGAAAACTATTCAGCACCAGTTTCCGAGTCTGATAAAGGTGCTGAATATGTACGAGAGTCTTTTCTTGGAATCTGGAGGCCGGGGAGTTAGTTTCGCAGACTTCATTGCCCGTTTTCTTCGACCGGAGATTCTATCGCAACGGGGCGAAAAATTTGCCAAGCTCGACGATCCCTTCGGCTTTGGCTTAAATCGTCGACCAGTACTGGAAGATGATCAAAAGGCTTTTATCTCCCCGTTGCCGCAATCATCCCTTTGTCGGAAATCGCTGCTCCGGGCATCAACGAGGAGACTTTCTTTCTCGGGTTTCTGGGGTTATGGTTGTGCTGGTTCGCGCTCCCCATGCACCCTCGCTATATGAGGCCGTTCGTCTTCTACCCAGCACATCGAATGGTGGCTGGCATACAATTGGCCATCGGGATTGCCGGGTTGGCCCACCTGTACCATGGTCTTAGCGTGGCGGCGGACACAACTTAACCGGGGGTGCAAACCGCCAATTTCCCGATGCACTACTTTACTTCGTGGATGGAAATGCATGTGCTCGCGGTGTTTGGTATTCATAAAAGACCCTCGTTTTACGAGAAGTACAGATTCCCGAGAATTATGCGGCTGATCGATGCTTCTATCGTGAATCCGCCGCAGCGGGAGGCTAGGGGGTTGCTTCTTCGTCCGCGCACGGTCGGAGCGGGTATGTCTTTCACGGACAAGGTCCTGACAATCGGCCAGGAAACTTCCAAGACTGTGCTGGCGTTGCGCGACAATTTCAAGGATGGGGCCTCCGTGTTGAAAGCTCGAAAGATTCTACATCTATACTCCATCAGGCCGGGCTTCCTCATATTTAGGCAAAATGATGCGGCACTTTTTATGAGATACAACCCCCATCGTTTTGCCTAGCAGCTAAGTTATAACCAGAGGGTCCCACTGGAGGCGTTTTTGGAAGAGCCTACGGCCACCAGAGAGGGAATACGGAGTGCACTGCATCACTTTATGCGGTTAAATACGGGCTCCCACTTCTTCATTAGCGAGCCAAGTTGCATTCCAAAGGCCCTCAACGTATACGGGGCCTGGTATCAACACGCGATGGGCGCTGTTATTAGGGAAGAGAAGCGGCTGCTACTCGATTGCAAGAGTGCGCCACCCGCCAGCGATCGCAACGTCCTTTTAAAGCGAAGGACCCCTGTCCCTCCTCCACTAAGAGGAGATGCTGTAGTTGAGCCTCCACGTATGCTAAGCCCCACGCGTGGATTGCCCCGTGATCCTGTAGACGTGCCATCAGCGCCCCATGCTCCCGTGGAGACGGTAAACGTGGTTTCACCCGAATCCGGCGTGGGCTCGGATATCGGGGCCCGCCGTCCCAAAGTGCCTACGAAGCGTAAGCTGATTTTGGCTGCGACCGGAGTTCGCGCGCAGAAGAGGAAGAAGAAGTCTATCCTCTCTGCGGATGTTGTATTGGGTCAGGAACCTCATGCTCCTTATAGCGAGGGCTTGAGTGAGTACGGGACCAACGACGGCCTATTTATGCCGCCAGATGACACTGATCTGGCGGCTGCCATCGCAGCTTCCGAGCGATTGGCAAGACGCGATGAGTGGTTGGCTAAACTCGCGCAATCAGGTAATCAGTAGTTGTATTTTTTGTCATTGTATCATACCTCTATCATTGTCTTTGACTAACGCTTTTCCTTCTTTAATAGGCATTTCTACCGAAGAAGCTCTCGCTGCTTCTCTCAAGACTTTCGAGGAGGAGGAACGACTTAGAGCATCTTTAGGCTTTGGTACATTTCGGTTCGCTATGTTTCTGCTTCCATTTCTCATGAGTAATCTGACCCTCTCTTTGTCTTATCGCAGGGACCACAAGGCCTATCCCGCAAGCTGATGTGGAAATTCTCCCTGGGCCAGATACCAAAGTCCCGGCCTCTTCGGCATTGCCGTAAGAGGCCCTGCTTAAAAAATCGATGATGGAAGCCTTGACGGCTCTGGAGGTAACCCTGAATGCGGATGACGACGCCTTGCTGAAGGAGGCTTCCAAAAGGTCTGTCGTGATGGCCCGGAAGGAAAGGAAGCACCTGAGGCGCGCAGCAAGGGAGCGTAGTGCTGCTTTGGCTGCGGGAGTAGGTTCAAGCGCCGTTACTCCCGCTGCTACTCCTTCAGAGGAGCTCCCGGTTGTCTTGTCTACTGCTCATAGACGGGCGGCACGTGCAGCTCGGGAAGCCAACGGTAAATCAATCTCAGGTAATGTGTTTTGAGGCTTCATTGTCAAAACTTTAAACTATCAGTTCTTATATATCTTGTCCTGCAGGGCCGAGCCTTACTGAAGGAGTGACGGCAACCGTTGAGCCTGAGGGGGCGGTAGAGGAGGTAGCTGCTGAAGCCGAGGTGGCGGTAGACGATGTAACCATAGTTGCCGGGCCCGAGATAGTGGCTGACGAGACAGTCACGACTGCTATGCCCGAGATGGCTACAAATGCCGAGTCTGAGGTGGCGTCGGGTGAGATGACTGCTACGGCCGAGCCTGAGGCAGCAGTGGACGAAACGGCTGCTACGGACAAGCCTAAGGCAGCTATGGACGAGACGTCTGCGACCACTGAGCCCGAGGTGATAGCGGGCGAAACGGGTACGATCGCTGGGCACGAGATGGCCGCCCTTTCTCAAGAGTCGGGCACCGCTCCGATTATTGCTCTCTCTGCCTACGGTTCCTTATCGTCTCCTGTGGAGTCAGGAGACGAGGCGACGGGAGGTGAGACCACCCCAATGGAGGAGGGAGACGCCACCGTTGCATCAAGTGACGCCCTCGTCACGGCTCCGGCTGGCGACTCATTAGGTACATTTTGGGTCACCGCCTTTCTTTCTATTCTGCAATCTTTCTTAATAAAGTTTATCTTGCTTCTAATGCAGGTACGCTGGTGTTGAAATCAAGCTACTCGAGACAGCGCCGTCAGTTACCGCCCTGACGGTGACCACCTCTCTGCCTTCTTTCGCACCGTCGCAAATGCTGGAAGGTATGGATTTGTAACCCATTAGTCTTATCCCTCGGGCGTATAATTCATGTACTGACGTTGCGTTATCGCGTTTTTGCAGGAGTCCTTTTTGATCACCTGTACCAGGTGCTGCATCCCCACTTCTTCTTCCCGTCGGAGATTGCTTCATCCAGTGGCGCTGGTGAATATAGCTTTCAATTAATGCTCTTTCTTTTACCGATAGTGAAATTATTTCTGATTCTTCTTTGCCCTGATTGCAGTGGTACAGATTGAAGGAGGAGATGTGAGATCAGTTGCGCCACCGGTCCTCCCGGCTTTTCCACCAGCTGCAGCTGGTATAGTAAATTCCATTGTTCATGAATCTCTTATATTTCTAGATCCGTCATCTGATTATGACTTGTTTTGCAGCGGTCGCTTCGAATCCATCCTCTTTCGAATCTCGCCTTATGATGCCGGCATGCCCCTTCTCCAGACGTCCATCCTCATAGGGTGTTGTGATGAGTCTGCGCATGTTGAGCGAATACGATGACGAGCTTGACGCGGAAGCTCCTACATCTGCCGCAGATTTCGCTGCCGAGGTCAATCCAATGCTGGCGACGCTTGTAAATTTCCATAATGAAGGCGTCGTCGAGTCTTGGGTTAGTTATTGCAGGAAGATCGAAGCCTGTCTGCATCAACTTGAACTTATGCGTCTTGCCCCTAAGACTCGGGCTTTGAACTCACGGCGGGCCGCATGGGTCGAGCAGAGTGCGTCCTTCCTCCGCCATTTCGAACAAGAAGCGATTTTGAGGCGGAAGGAATGCGAAGAGGCTTCCGCCGAGTCTATCCAGTTGCGTGCCCAGGTTGAGGCGAACGTTGCACAACTGAGAGCCGTCTTTGACACCTTGCAGCAATGTATCTCAGACGGGCTTGTATTGAGACGGAAGCTCGACTCTATCGAGAGGGTTACGCAGAGTCGCGAAGCTGCGCAGCGGGAAATTGATGAGAAGATTTCATCATGCTTGCAGCAAAGGACTCGAATCGAAGTGGAGCTAGCCGTGGCAGCTGATCATGAGAAGGCACTGAAAGAAGCACGAGAGCAGCTTGCGGACTTGTTGAAAACGCTTCCTTCTCAGTAGCTGCCTTTGTATCATACACTTATAATCTCTGAATAATATGTATCTATTTTTTTTATTCCTTTATACGATGTATCTTGTATTCAATTGAGTTTCATGAATAAAGACATTCTTTTTGTTATACTGTTGCTTTCTTCTCTTTTCTGTGTTGTTGCAATGTGATTTTAGCAAGTGCGATCTATAGATAGCATATAACTGTCAATTTTGGATTCTTTGTAGAGTGGTGATGGCTCAGAAAACAGGGTTAGGATCTGTCACCTAAGACTTTTCGACTTTATGAGCCATGAGGGTCTCATAAAGAATTTTCTCCCTACCGGTCGAGAGGATCCCGTAAGGGTAATTTCTCCTTAAGAATCGTGAGGATTCCTAAGTGTGTTTTCTCTTGAAAGTCGTAAGGATCTCACAAGAGAATTTACTCCCTTACGAGTCGTAAAGACCCGCAAGTAATGGGTGAAGTTGTCCTTATCCGCATTTCATGGAGTCAGGGGTTGCTCTGGATGCTTCCCACGGGTTCACTGCCGTGTTTTGTGAGGACCAGGCTCCGCTCTGGACGTTTTCCAGAATACCATAGTTTAAAGAGATCGCGGTCGAGGTTAAGGACGTCATAGTCCGTGAGTTTGAGGACCTCACAGTCCGATGTTAGTTTTAAGACATTACGGTCGAGGTTAAGGACATCATAGTCCGTAGATTTAAGGACTCCACAATCCGTCGTTAGTTTTAAGACATCACAGTCGAGGTTAAGGACATCATGGTCCATGAGTTTAAGGACCTCACAGTCCATGTTAGTTTTAATACATCACGGTCGAGATTAAGGACATCATAGTCCATGAGTTTAAGGACCTCACAGTCCATGAAATGTGTGGTTGTCGGGACCCGTCACCTCTTTGAAGGCGTTGAGAAATTACAACGACAAATATCAAAGGAGTGAAGAGATGTACCCCTGAACCAAGGTAAAATTAGTTTAAGGACATTACGGTCCATTGTTGGTTTTAAGACATCACGGTCGAGGTTAGGGACATCACAGTCCATGGATTTAAGGACTCCACAGTCCGATATTAGTCTTAAGACATCACAGTCGAGGTTAAGGACATCATAGTCCGTGGATTTAAGGACTCCACAGTCCGATGTTTGCTCTGGATATTTCCCACGGGTTCACTGCCGTGTTTGGCGAGGACCAGGCTCCGCTCTGGATGCTTCACACGGGTTTACTGCCGTGCTCTGCGAGGACCAGGATCCGCTCTGGACGTTTTCCACGGGGTCAGAAGTGACATAATCCGCGTTCCACATAGCCAGGAATTTTGCTCTAGATGCTTCCCACGGGTTCGCTGCCGTGTTCGGCGAGGACTAGGCTCCGCTCTGGATGCTTCACACGGGTTCACTGCCGTGCTCTGCGAGGACCAGGATCCACTCTGGACGTTTTCCACGGGGTCAGAAGTGACATAATCCGCGTTCCACGTAGCCAGGAATTTTGCTCTAGATGCTTCCCACGGGTTCACTGCCGTGTTGGGCGAGAACTAGGCTCCGCTCTGGATGCTTCACACGGGTTCACTGCCGTGCTCTGCAAGGACCAGGATCCGCTATGGACGTTTTCCACGGGGTCAGAAGTGACATAATCCGCATTCCACGTAGCCAGGAAGGGTTTACTTTATCTGCATTTCACGGAGTCGGGAAGGGTTGACTTTATCCGCATTTCACGGAATCGGAATTTGACTCTCGGTCATCTGTATATCGCCGATTCATGGAACTGGGAGTTGCCGCTGTTCCGCTTTGCTTGATGTTGTGTCTTTGTAATGAGACGAATGTCGAGATGATCTCCAGGTTATCTGTGAGTCGTCGAGGGTTGGCTTCTTCTTCTGATGAAACCTGGGGAGGAGAAGTGTGATTCCTTCTTTGTTTGAGCCCCTGGATTGTATACAGGGATTGATGTGATATCACCTGTAGGGCATAAATTTCATTTTTATTTTTCAATTCTTTCCGCGATGCTCTATCATTTCATCTTTTATATCGCGAAGGTCACGATTGCCCCATCATTTCGGATATTTTTCACGGTGCCAATCATTTCGGCTATTTTGCATGCATACATTTTTTTTTCACTTGCTGCTTTTGTTGCAAGTTGCCCCATCATTTCGGTTATTTCGTATGCATGTATGGCTCGCTAGCCTTTTGCCGCAAGCTTGGGATTAGACACTAATTTCGGCATCAGCACCGCTACAACTGAGATATTGCCAGGAGCGAATCATCATTTGCCTTTGTCGATGTCGGACAAAGGTGGCTTAGTAAACAGGGTTAGGATTCTGTCGACTAAGGCTTTTGACTTCATGAGCCGTAAGGGTCTCACAAAGGTGTTCCTCCCTACAAGTCGTGAGGATCTCGTAGGTGTGTTTTCTCCTTAGGAATCGTGAGAACTCCTAAGTGTATGGCTTCTCGTAAGTCGTAAGGATCTTACAAGAGAGTTTTCCCCTCATAAGTCGAGAGGACTTACAAGGGTTGTTCACCGTGCGAACATATCCCTAGTCACGGATGGGACTTGGTTAGGGAAATGTTTATTCGCGCCCGTGGATTGTATACAAGGGTCAGTGCACCGCTTGTAAGGCATTATCGGAGGTTGTGGGGGTTGCTTAAGAACAAGTTCAGGTCTCCGTAGCTTAAGACTTTCAAATCCTATGAGCCGTGAGGGTCTCATAAGAGGATTCTCCTTACGAGTCGTGAGGATCTCGCAAGTGTAATTTCTCCTTAGGAATCGTGGGGATCCCTAAGTGTGTTGCTCCCTTGTGAGTTGTAAGGATCTCACGCGGGTGGTTTCTCCTCACAAGGTCGAGAGGACCCTGTAAGTGTCTTTTAACGAGGTTGCGGCCTTTCGGATTTTCATAAACACTCGCCGGTAGCCCTGCTGATTTTACTCACGGAGCCCTTTCGGGTTTTCATCCGTGCCCATTTTGCTTATGGACATACCGTTTTCTCTTTTTTTTATTCTCTCTTTTTTTTTCTAACGAGGTTGCGCTCTTTCGGGTTTTCACAAACACTCGCCGGTAGCCCTGCTGTTTTTACTCACGGAGCCCTTTCGGGTTTTCATCCATGCCCATTTTGCTTATGGACATACCGTTTTCTTTTTTTTATTCTTTTTTTCTTATTTTAGTATCAGCTTTGGGATGCTGCAATCCACCGTAGTTTCTCGACATCTCGGTCAACAGCTAGTTTTAGAACATAGTGGTCCGTTGTTAGTTTTAAAGACGTTGTGGTTCGTCGTTAGTTTAAGGATGTTTCCGTCCGCTGTTAGTTTAAGGACGTTTCGGTCCGCAGTTAGTTTAAGGACGTTTAGGTCTGTCGTTAGTTTAAAGACGTTTCGGTCCGTCGTTAGTTTAAGGACGTTTCGGTCCGCTGTTAAGTAAATCAGTTACTACTTATAGAGTTTGGGCTTAGGAAGATAGCGAGCGGACATAGTCGTCGTCATCTATCATTGACCTAGGCCGTGACTTGTCAAGCGTAGTACTTCTTCAGGAAGCGATCGTTTATTGTCCTGAAAGGTCTTTCACCATGCATGTCCATGAGTAGATAGGCTCCACCCTGGTAGACCTTGTCTATGATGTACGGGCCTTCATAGTTCGGCTCGAATTTTCCCCGCTTGGCGCGATTAGGGATCATAGGTCTTTTGACCACTAGCACGAGTTCACCTTGGCGGAATGTCCTCGGCCTGGTCAATCTTTCATATGAGCGCGTCATCTTTGCTTTATAAGCTTCCAGATTTTGCTGCGCCAGGAGACGGGTTTCATCAAGGGCATCGAGCTCCTCAAGCCGAAGGTGAGCATTCTCTTCATCCGTTAGCTCATAATGGACTGCCACTCATAAAGAGGGTAACTCTATCTCGAGGGGGAGTACCGCTTCTGTACCGAATACCAACGCGTACGGCGTTGTGTTCGTGGCCGTTTTGAACATAGTTCGATACGCCCAGAGAGCTTCTTGCAGTCTCTCGTGCCAGTCTTTCTTATTTCGAGACACCGTCCTTTTCACGATCTTTGTTAAGGTTTTGTTGAAAGCCTCAGCTAGACCGTTAGCTCGGGGATTATAGACTGAGGAGTACCTCCAGTCTATGTTGTGCTATTGTGCGAAGCGGCTGATCTTGTGGCTTCTGTAGGATGGCCCGTTAACGGATATGATCCGTCTCGGAGTTCCAAACCGATAAATGACGTGCGTCTTGAAGAAATGGAGGATATTCTCCGTCTTCACTTCTCTCAGCGGCACTGCTTCTGCCTATTTAGAGAATTAATCAGTTGTCGCCAAAATGAAACGATGTCCTCTGGACGATGCCGGTTCGATGGGACCGATTATGTCAGTTCCCCACATTTCGAACGGCCAGCTAGCCATTGTCAGGTGTAGTGGATTTGGGTGCTGATGGATAAAGTCCCCGTGAATCTGGCATGAGTGGCATTGCTTCGCATATTCGAGGCAGTCCTGAATCATCGTGGGCCAATAGTAGCCCATCCGTTTAATCTTCAACTTCATCTTCGGGCCTGCTTGGTGAGAACCGCAGAGTCCGTCATGAACTTCTTGGACGACTCTTTTTGCTTCTTCAGGTTTCAGACATCTCAACCATAAAGAATCAAATGACCTCTTGTACAGAGTATCATTGACGAAGGCGAAAGATAGGGCCCGCTTCATGAGCTGATGTTTTGAGGACGCATTTTCAGGCGTTCGACGGGATTTGAAGTAGTCTATAAAGACTTCTCTCCAATCCTCAACCGTTTCTTGGTCTTTTATTTGCATAGCCATTTGCTCAGTCGCTCCCTTTTCTTCGGACGACTTCGGAGATATTTCCGCCGGTGCAAGAACCCGACGGCTTTGCACAACGATCCTCACGTCATCGAGGTTCTCGTCGGCTAGTTCTTTAGCGAGCTTGGTTAATGCATCCGCTTTGCTATTTTCTGCATGCGGTATACTTTCCAAGACGTAGGAAGGTATTTGGGTCAGCAGTTGCTGACTTTCTCGCCGTACTTTACCAACTCTGGTTTGCACATTTGATAGTCACCGTTTACTTGGCTAACGACCAGTTGGGAGTCTTTGTATATGAGGAGGTTTTCAATTCCCATGTCGATGGCGATCTCGAGGCCTGCTATCAAAACTTCATACTCGGCTTCATTGTTTGTCCTCGGCTCTGTTAAGGAGAAAGCAAAGCGCATTATCCCTCCTTGTGGGGTCACGAAGATAAGGCCTACCCCTGATTTGATTATGGGCGTGTTCTGTTTGCGATTCTTCATGGAAGACGCTCCATCAAAATAAAGTTCCCATCGGGTACCACCATCGTCGATCGCATCAAACGCATGTTCGTCTGGCAGTTCGCAATTCAAGGGAGAATCGACCGGTATCGGATGTTCAGCGAGAAAGTAGGCGATGGCCTGGCCTTTCACTGCCTTAAGAGGCCGATAAGTTATCGAGAATTCCATCAAGAGTAGGGCCCATTTAGCAAGCCGCCCTGTTAATATAGCCTTCGACATCAAGTATTTGAGAGGATCCACTTTTGATATGAGATGGACCTCATGTGCCAATGCATAATGTCTGAGCTTCGTTACCGCGAAGATCAACGCCATGGAGTGTTTTACGATGGGAGAATAATTGCTTTCTGCCCCCAGTAGAACTCGGCTCAAATAGTAGAGAGCTCTCTCCTTCCCCTGGTCATTCTCTTGTGCCCATAATGCACCTAAGGAACCTTCGAGGGCTGTTGTATAAAGAATAAGGGGCTTTCCCTTGACCGGAGCGGCCAACACTGGCGGGTTCTGCAGATACTGCTTGATTTTGTCCAGCGCGCCTTGGCATTTGTGATCCCAGACGAACGGGGTTCCTTTTTTCATCAAGTGACTGTAGGGGCGGCACTTGCCAGAGAGATTGGCTATAAATCGCTGGATATACGCGAGCTTCCCTTGGAGAGACCGCAATTGTTTGAGAGTCCTTGGCGGAGGCATTTCCATGATCGCCTTGATCTTTGACGGATCTATCTCGATACCTTGGTGTCGGATGATGAATCCTAAGAATTTACCTGAGGACACCCCGAATGCGCATTTGAGAGGGTTCATCTTCAAGTTGTATTGCCGAAGGCGTTGAAATACGATCTTCAGATGCTCGAGATGTTCCTCGTATGATTTGCTTTTAACTACAAGGTCTTCGATATAGCATTCGACGATTTCATGTATGAGGTCGTCGAAGATCTTCGTCATGGCCCTCTGATAGGTGGCACCGGCGTTCTTTAGACCGAAGGGCGTCACCTTGTAGCAGAATATACCCAAAGGGGTCCAGAAAGCGGTATGCTTCTGGTCTTCGGGATGCATCTTTATCTGGTTGTATCCTGACGATCCGTCCATGAAGGAGAAAACTTCGTGAGTGGACGTATTGTCTATCATCAGCTCGGTAACTGGCATTGGGAAGTCGTCTTTTGAGCAAGCTTTGTTGAGATCCCGAAAGTCTACACAGATGCGCACTGTCCCATTTTTCTTCATCACCGGGTCGATGTTGGCGATCCAGTCAGGATACTGAACTTCTTGGATGAAGCCGGAGTCGATTAGCTTCTTGACCTCGGCGTTGATGCTCATTTCAAGCTCGAGCCGCATTCTTCTTGGTGCTTGTTTGATTGGCTTGACGTCCGGATTGCCAGTTTGTGGACAGCAATCTCTGGATCTAGTCCTGGCATCTCGGAATAGTTCCATGCGAAGCAATCTCTGTGCTGCATAAGCATGTCTTTTAGCGCAGCCACCCTTTCTTCAGATAACAGATCACTAACGAATGTCGGTCGCGGGTCGTTCGCCGTCCCCAAATCAATTTTCATGAGGTTATCTGCAGTGGTATGTATTCCATCCTCCAGCTCTTTTGGCGCCGGTGGAAACTCTGAGATCACCTCGTCATCATTTCTTTCGAAGCACCAGGGGAGGTCACCCTATTCTCAGGCTCTTCTTTTAATAGTGTTATCATATGACAAGTACGAGCTCGCTTCCACGACCGATGTTGATCTAGTTCTACTCTCGCGGATTTGGGTTCATACTTCTGCGACGGTGCTATCCTCCAACTGTCGGATAGAGTGAACTTGCCAAGCTGCTATTGATCTTCGACCCAGTTCTTGAAGGTGAAGCAGTCTTCGAGCGGGTGTCCTATTGATCGGTGATAAGAGCAATAGTCTGGATGAGAGACCAGCTTGTTCAGGGTGTTTGGACTCCGGAAGTGTAAGAATTTGATGTCTTATGGCAAGATCAAGTATCTTCTTTGTCTTGTCTTGAGGAAAAGAGTATGCTCGACTCATCTTCTTCATAAGGGACAAATCCGGACCGCTCAATTCCCGTTCGCGTGACTTCTTGGTCCCACTTTGTTGCCGTCGAACGCCTTTTCCGTTCTTTGGTTTGTTTCTGCCTCTGCGCCGGGCCTTTTGAACAACAGGTTGACAGGGAGGGGTATTTTCATCTTTCGCAGCCTGTTGAAGAAGGCGCTGAGTCCTGGCTTTCTCGTAGATGGTCATTTTGCGATTATGGTCGTCTCGAACATTTTGACCAGCTTCCCTTATAAGCTTGTCCATTTGTTCTTCGAACGACGGACTGGGCACTTTCACGTCAGGGGCTTTTTCTGGTTCAGGGTTAGCATTCTCCCATTGAGCATCTCCTTCTTTATCAAAGTCATGTACGACATAGCAGTCGTGGAGTAGCTCCCGTTTCTTGGACCGAACATATTCAAGCCCGATCGCTTCCATTCTCCCGTTGGGCAACTTGCGCTGAGTTCTGGGAACGTTCCAGATCCTGTCATAGAACTTGGCTTTCCGAGCGGTCTGTTTGAAGGGTATCCCTTAGCGCTTCAACAGCCTTTTCAAGCCTTCTGTATAATATCTAGGCAGACGGATGGGCTGGAGCCTGTCAAGTATAGAATCCGCGCCGTGCCAGATTTCTTTCTCTACTTTGGTTTCCCCGGAGCGGTAGAATAGGATCGCCTTTTTGCCTTCTCGCCTGGGAGGGACATAGGACGTCTGCAGCTCTTCCACACTGTAGGTATCAAGCGCGTCTAGTTCTTTATGATATTTGGGCGGAACCATGACAACTTGCAAACTTTGTTCTTCATCAGCGAATGTTTGTATTGAAGGCCGAGCGGAGAATATAGCATGGACCTCATCTTCCGAGTCACTGCCAAAGATCAACATGGGAGTGGACGGTCCTGGCTTGTTGTATTGGGGCAGGCCTGGATAAACTATCTCTTCCTCTTCCTCAGTATCACTCCCGAAGACAGGAATGGTAGTGATAGCTTTGTTCTCCGGCTTACGATATCTCTCTGTGTCCTCGAAATCTGGCAAAAAGTATTTTGCATCTTCGTACTTACGGACTTCGTTCACGGAGAATGGGTTCAGCTCTCCCGTTACGGTATACTCGAGACCATCCTTAAAGTATTTCATACACTGATGTTGTGTAGAAGGGATGATGTTGTACTCGTGTAACCAAGTTCGGCCGAGCAAAGCGTTATAGCATGTCTTGGTGTCAATGACATGAAATTTAATATCCGTGATAAGTAGCCCGAATCGTAATGTCAATATCACAGACCCGAGAGTCCGCGATGACTGGGAGTCAAAACCAGAGATGGTGATTTTATCACGAGCGAGATGCTGGACGCTCATGCAGATTTCCCTCAACACTCGCACGTTGAGAAGATTGACGGAAGACCCATTGTCGACCAGGATTTTGCCTATCTTTATATCGTGGCAGTATCCTGAGACATAGAGGGGACGGTTGTGCTCGCACGTCCCAAGGAGGAGGTCTTCGTCGCCGAAGGTAATATCGACTGTGTGTACTTCCTCTAGCTCGTCCTTCATCTTTTCTTCGGCGAGAAAAGCTTGGAATCGCTCTGGCTCTTGTAGCGCCTTGATCAGTGAATCTCTCGCTTCTTGGATAGAAGAAGCGCGTCGAGAATACTGAGTTGCGAGGGTAACTTCCTCAAGTGCGCCAGAACGTTATAGTCCACCTTACTCTTCTTTGGCGGGTCCTTGGCGGTCAGTTCTTTCATGACTTGGTCGTCCAGGGCGATATCCTCCGAGACCTTTTCTTTTCCCTTATCTTTTCTACTCGTGGATCCGAGATTCTTTTTTGGAAGCGTGCGATTGCGCAGCTGAATGTTTTCACAGGCCTTCGGTTCTTCCTCCTTCCCCAATGTGGATTCTTTAAAGAGAGGGCCAAGAGCCATCTCTTCGTCAGAGTCGCTTCCGAAAGTGAGAATCTGCGATCCCCCGGTGTTGACCATGCGACAGTCACCGGTATTTCTTTCATGCTCCTCAGTCACACTTCTTTGCTCCCGACGAGTTTTGCGTTTCATCCGCTTAAAATGTTGCCGGTGAGCAACTTATCCCTGCCATCATCTTTTAAAAGCGTCGCACTCTTCAGTAAGGTGTGAAATCTTTCGATGATATAAGCAGTAGCTAGGATGCGTTTCTATTTCACCAGGAGTGTTTCCTTCAGAGGGTGGTAGCTTCATTCCCATTGATATGGCTTTAGCAAACCTTTTCCTCGTCTTGAACTTGTTTTTATCCGCGACGGATGTTCCTTGATTCGGCGAGAGTGTCTCGACTCTTTCGTCTAGTCGCCGGCGTTTGGCTCTTTCAAATATGGCCATCTCACGCTCCCTGTTGGCTTTACTTTTCAGATGAATCTCATTCAGGAAGGCGTCGATCATTTTGTCTGACGGCCATAGAAGTTCTGGCTCGGGACCTGCCTCCAGTCTCTCTGTGTAAGGATCTTCTTCATCGTCTGTCGACGGGTGAGAAATCACATGGCAACTTGCTACGTAATCCTCAGATCCGTCCGACGATTCTTCTCCATCATCTCCGTCTTCAAGAACGTGGCTGAGGAACTCTTGGAGCGTGATTGGAGTCCGCGCCTTCTGGTTATACTCTTCCAGAGCGTCAATCTGTTTTTGTAGGTCCGTGCGCTTGTCGCCAGGCTTCACGGGCTTCTTGGATCTCTTCTTCTTCTTTGAAGATTTTGACGCCTGGGTGTGGGCGCTTTGGCTATCACCACCAATTTTTAGAGCTGGGCGCGGCTTCAGCATTCCTTCGATGATCTGAGGTTCTAGTGGGTTCTTCCACCTGATCGCCGGGCATGTCTAGAGGTCATTCAGCA
Organism: Agapanthus africanus; assembly: GCA_030015575.1. Classification (NCBI taxonomy): domain Eukaryota; kingdom Viridiplantae; phylum Streptophyta; class Magnoliopsida; order Asparagales; family Amaryllidaceae; genus Agapanthus; species Agapanthus africanus. Next base: position 866,490,303 of record CM057339.1, read on the forward strand.
TCCTTTTGGTTTTGGCCGAAAGAGCCACCTCCCATGGAGCTTCCTCAACAAAAGAGCATGTTGCCCCCAGCATATCCATCTTCTTAGGAGTGTGCGGTTGTGGCGGGTTTACTTTCCACTTCTCAGAAAGCGCGAACTTGCCTTGTAGGTACTGATCCTTGATCCATCCCTTAAAGACGAAGCAATCCTCGATCGGGTGGCTTACCGTTTGGTGGTAAGAGCAATAATTGGGATTATTCACTTCGTTGGGTTGCAGCGGTCTCCTTGGATTCGGCAAATTGATAAGTCTATTGCGCATAGCCAGCTCGAACAGCCTCTTCGTTTTCTCCCGTGGGAACGAGTAAGGACGCTTCATTTTCTCATTGTAATAGCGTCGTCTCTCCTCCAGCTGGTCCGTTAGTCTTGGAGCACTGGGCTGTTGTTGGGTGTTCGCAATGAAGGTCGCCTTCCCTTTACCCTTTCGTTCCGTGGTTCCGGCTTCGGAGGAGACGGTCTATGACCCATTTGATCCATCTGGGCTAACTTGTCGATTAAAGCCTGGAACATGGTCGGTTTGAAGAACATCATGAACTGTGAAATAGTTGCATGAGGTTATAGGGTTCCCACGAACATGCCCACCGCTGGTGCTTCTTCGATGCGCTGTTCGCACTTCGACCACAGATTTCGCCATCGGATTGCATATTGAACCCAAGTTTCGCCAGGCTTTACTCTCGCATTGATCAATGCTGTTATCGGGGTGCGTTCACTTGCGCTCGCGAATCGCTGGGTGAACAATAACTCCATTTCTGTGAAAGTTTTGACGGAGTCTTTTGGAAGTTTGGAATACCAGTCAAACGCCGTTTCTGATAAGCTGCTGATGAATTGGCGGAGCAAAAGCTTATCATCGCCCCCGGTGTTGCCGCACAGAGCTCTGAACTGGGCGACGTGCTGGTGGGGATTGCCCGTCCCCTTGTACACGTGGAATTTTGGGATCGTATAGCCCAGCGGGTATTTTATCTGATCATACCAGCCTGGATACGGTCGCCCAGTCTTCACGACCTGGCCAGCTGCTTCATTTGCCTGGTGAACTCATATTTGTTGAGCAATATAATCATCCAGGGCGGCCTTGGAGATAGTCTCCTCTTTGGTTGTTGAAAGAGCCGGAGGTGGATTTGATGTTTCTCCTCTGTCGTCTTCGAGGATAATCGGAGGATCTTCAGCTGGAGGGTCCTGCTGGATCATCATACCCACCATGTCTTGGAACAGAAGAGCCATTTGCTTTATATTGGCCGCTTGTTCCGCAGCCTCCTTGTCCTTCTTTTCGAGCATTCTCCGAAGGAATTCAGCATCAGTCTCGTGTTCGTGACGTTGTTCCGATGACGCCTCGGGGCTTTCTTTTGGCCCGGTAAGTGCGGTCATGGCAGTCAGCATCTCTTGAAGCTTCTGCTGTTGCTGTTCCTGAGCCTTTGTGATGGATATGATGAGTGGTCGGTGGCCCGTAGAAGCACGGCTATCCTCCTTCCCGGATGCCATGTAGACGGTATGCACCACCATGCCCCCAGACTTAGGGCGTTTGGGTTCAGTGCCTTGACATTTGTCGCAGGCATAGGGATCTTCTCCGGCCTTCTCTTCTTATGAGCGGTCGAAGTTAAGGGGACCGTCGCGGTATGCATGTGCTATATACCTGGCCGTGTTCCACATGACCAGAAATTTTTAAATTTCGTGATATGCATGTGCTATATACCTGGCCAAAGTTTCTGTTGATTGACCAACTCGAAAAGGGATGAAATTAGCTGCCTTGGTCAATCGGTCAACAATCACCCAAACTGCATTGTTGCATTTTGGACTCCGCGGTAGAGCCGTCACGGAATCCATGGTTATATGTTCCCACTTCCACTGAGGAATCGGAAGTGGTTTCAATAAACCAGCAACCCTTTGATGTTCATCCTTAAATTTCTGACACACCAAGCACTTTGCTACAAAACGGGCAATCTCCCGTTTCATGCCTTCCCACCAGAAATGCTGTCGTAAATCTCCGTACATCTTTGTGCCTCCTGGATGTACGGAATATGCTGAACTGTGCGCCTCCTTCATAAGTTCTTCACGAATATCTGTAATACCCGGCAAGTCCAAGAAAGCTTCTGATCTCTACAACGTTCTCCGAAATCAGCTAATCTCGAACTGCTGCAATCCTTTCGGGATCAACGACAATTCCATCTCCAGACACGACATGTCCCAAAAGCTTCACTTCTTCAAGCCAATACTCGCACTTGCTCATCTTTGCATATAATTTTTCTTGCCTCAATGTCTGCAGTGCGATCTTCAAGTGTTCTGCATGCTCTTCAATAGTCTTGGAGTAGACCAGAATATCATCAATAAACACCACTATAAACTGGTCTAAGAATGGTGAAAAGATTCGGTTCATCAAGTCCATAAATATCGCCGGTGCATTCGTTACTCCGAAGGGCATCACTAAATACTCGTAATGTCCATACCGAGTTCGGAACGCCAACTTGCAAATATCTTCTGTTTTAACTCGGACCTGATGATATCCGGATCGCAAATCCAGTTTCAAGAATACCCTCGCGCTACAAAGCTGCTCGAACAATTCACCAATGCGAGGGATCGGGTACTTGTTCTTAATAGTCACCCGGTTTAATTCTCGATAATCGATGCACATCCTCCCTGTGCCATCTTTCTTCTTTACTAGAAGAACTGGAGCTCCCCAAGGCGAGTTACTGCTTCGAATCCAACCCTTCTCAGGTAACTCAGTAACCTGCTTCTTGACTTCTTCCAACTCCACTGGTGCCATTGGATAGTACGCTTTAAAAACTGGCGCTGCACCAGGAACAAGATCAATCGCGAACTCCACGTCTCGCTTCGGCGGTAAATATGATATGTCTTCGAACACGTCCATGAAATCTCGAACAACAGCTGGCGCTTCATCTTTAGCAACCTCCATCGACGAAAGAACACTATTCGTCGGCCTAACCTTAAACTCGACTGGCCCGACAGAACTGCTAATTCCAACAACCTCTGGATATCCGGGAATCTGAAAATTCGTTTCCTATGCTCTACAACCAATGTGAGTGTGGAAAGTGTCAAGAAAATCCATTCCCAAGACGACCTCATAGCTGTCTGTATCAATCACCAAGCAATCTGCAAATAGCTCCCGTCCGCCAACATCAACAGAACAATCCTTACACCCTCTATTAGTTATGATTTTCCCATTCCTAGTGTGTATGTCCCAATAACTAAATAGGGTCGTGCAGTCATCGAGTGTATAGTAATAAACTTGGAGGACATAAATAAATGGGATGCACTAGAATTGAATAACGCTAATGCGAGAAAACCATGAACATGTAGAGTACCTGAAACGACTTCCTCTGAAGCTTTAGTCTCTTCAGCCGTCAAGGTAAAGGCTCGAGCTTGATTGGGTCCCTGAGTTATCAGCTTCTGCTCCTGAAACTGTCTCTGCGGTGGCTTCTACGTATCTTCCTTCAACCGTAGCTTCGACGGACAAGTATCAATGGTGTGATCAGCTGATCCGCAAATAAGACAAAGTCCAAGCCTCTTACGACAATCTCTTCGATAATGACCTGGTCGTTGGCAGTAATCGCACAACACCCTTCCTTTTTGCTCGGGCAAAACTGGCTTCTTCATTGGTACAACGCCACGCCTGTCCACCGGAATACCTCTGCGTCTATGTGCTCAGTTCGGTGCAAATGTCGGCTTCCGTACTGTAACTACCGGTTGCTGTGTACTCCCGGTCTTCATAGATAGGCTCTACTGCTCTCGGGCTGCTGTAAGTACTGTGAGAAAGTGGTCAAACCCAGGAAGACAATCTGCCTCTGGATGTCCACATCCAAACTGCGCATGCACCTCCTTGCCCTATCAGCATCGTTGGCAACCAAAGGTCCAGCGAATCTACTGAGCCGCGTCCACTCAGCTGCATGTACATCTACAGGTGCGTCGTTCTGCTTCAAACTGACGAACTTTTCTTCCATTTCCTCCCGTGCAGTCCGCGGGAAGAACTTCCCCAAGAAAATCTTCGAAAAATCCGCCCAAATGATCGGCTTGGGTAAGCGGGTCTCTTCCACAAGCCACCATTCACGGGCGTAGTCTACCAACTGGATGCGTACCACATCCACCCTTTTATCCTCTGGGATCTGTGCCGCAACGAGTAAATTCTCCGTATCAACCAGCCACTGCTCCGCTGGCAACGGCTCCTCCAGGCCAGTAAAGACAGACGGACCCAGTCTCCTGAAATCCGCCACGGTACACACGCGATCCACTGGTCTGGCTACAACATTGCTCACGGACTGCTGAACGGTCCGCAAACCTTCCTGAAAAGATTCAGCTTGCTGCTGGATCAGCTCGGTCTGTCGCTTTTGGTTTTCCAACATCCCACGGATTACTCCAAGCATAGCGGCTTCGTCAACACGCCATTGGTACGTTTTCAGATTCTTTCCTGCCATGTTCCTGAAATCAAAGCACCCAAAGGATTAGCATGATAACAGATTCAACATATAGATCAAGGATATGATTCAAACCTAGAACTCCCAGTTACTTAAATAGAGTACCGCATTGTAACCATGACGCGGTATCATAGCTACAATCACATAACTCCACTCAAGTCGTCTAAGTTCTAGAGATAACCAAAAAGGAAACCAGGTTTCGAGGCGATATGCAAAGGAGGTTTGCATATCGTAAAAGTAGGATTAGGAGGAGGTTAAGATTCAAAAATGGTAAGACGATAAGGTGGCAGGACATGTTTCCTAATCACGAGTATTCTGATTCGTGTATTGGGTCCAATACCCAACTACAAAGAGAATCAAACTCGATTAACCTATAGTCTATGTCTCTGATACCAAAAGAACCATGTCACGCCCCGCTTTCCAGAGTACGCTAAGGTAGGCACGTGACATAGCCAACCATGCTACCTGTGGATAGGAATTATCCTTCCACAGTCACATTACGGCTGTAGAGATATCAAGAACAATAATAAACTATCTAACACATGTCCATAAGCCAGAATAAAACGAATCAGAATAAAATAATGCGGAAGCAAAAGATCCAATACAAGAATAAACTGGAATGTACGTCCCATAATGCGGGCTCACATCAGGAATGAAAATACCGAAAGTAAAAGAACTAACTACTAGCAAGTCCTCACTGCTCAGCCTGCTGACTGAAATACTCCTGCTCGGACTGCAGCAAAGGTAAGGAATATGGGCCATGCAAAACCCAGACGTCAGTACGTCATAATATCAAGCAATAATGTTAACAGGGGTAGCAAGACATGCAGGTATGAGTATGAACAAGAATATAACAAGAATATAAAACAGTGAGTATGTCAGTATAAGTGATGTGCCGTGATATCTAAACTGTACTACGGGGTTATCCATTCTAAAGTTTTCGAAACCAAGTAATGTAATCCTCATTGTAACCCATCGGTGATTATTCCGTAACGCCCGGAAAAACGGCAAACAATAGGTATTCCGTAACGCCCGGAAAAACGGCAAACAATAGGTATTCCGTAACGCCCAGAAAAATGGCAAACAATAGGATGGCCCTTTGAGTTATGTTCGATTACAATCCTGATTTCCCCATACCCCCAAGTTATATATGTTCAAGTCAAGTATTAAATAATCTGGAACTAATGCCAACACAGGATCAGGCAGGTACAGGTTTGTCTGGATAGACAACAGAAAATGTCCGTAGGGACAACATGTCAGGTTGTTGGCATTAATAACAAGATCAGGTAACAGCGAAAGCTATGGTACCTCAAGTCAAGTCAGGTAGTGTATAGTTATCATGTTATGTCAAGAAGTGCACGGTATCACGTCGTGTCAAGAAATGGTATATCAAGTCATGTCAGGGGTGCACAAGTAACAAGTGGGTACTCGTAATCAAACTATAAAATAAGTATGGGCATACAAAACAAGTATGGGTACTAATGGAACAATAAAAAATGGAACATTATGATGTTACATGCAATTAAGTATAGATTAAAGCATATGGATGCCCCGTTATCTATTTGGGTTAAGGGGATAGTTCCAACACTAAGTAGAGTACACTTAATCAATATGGAATGTTAAAATCTCGTTATTATGTATTAAATAATTTAGAGATGCAATTGAATATATATATATTAGGCTAGATGTATGCAAACGATTGTCCGATAGGGTATAAACTATTAAAAGGGTACTATAGGCTATGCAAATAATTATTATGTGATTTAAATAAGGATGTGGGTACTATGTATAGTAAACTAAAATGCAACAGCGTATGTTTCAAGTTATAAATCAAAAATGATATAAATGGATATCGAAATGTTACAAAAAATGGAACATGCAGCATTAAATTTAATCTACAGATTCAATATGCAATTAAATACGTATAAAATAATATAAGTAGCATGTAGCAAGTTTTACTTGCCTCGACAGATTAAGAAACGGTATACGGAACGTCACACGTCGGCGGAAAAAGTCACGACGCGCGCACGATGCACGGAACGGATCCAAACAACGTACAAAGGAATCACACCGGCCAGGTACGCTCGCTGGGTCGTCAGGATCGTCGTCGGCACGACCGGATTCCGGCAAACAAAAGAACAGTGAACATTAACATTAAAAAAAGAAAAGAAAATTATAGAAAGAAAGAAGAAGGAAAGAATGGAAGGAAGAAGAAGAATGAGAAGAGGGAGAGTTGCTCACTGGATATGCAGAGGGGTGATGGCGTCGACGGTGATGATCGGAGGAACTCCGGCGATGAGGTTTGGCTGCTAGGGTTCGGTTAGGGTTAAGCTAGGGTTCGGTTAGGGTTAAGCTAGGGTTTGGTTTGCTGGGGTGTTGGTGTAGGGGTCTTGTGAAGGGGAGGAGCACAGAGGAGAGAAAGGAGAGGGAAGAGAGATGGCGACGGCGAGGGTGGTCGGCGGCGATGGGATGAGGTGGTGTAGGTGGGTTTCTTGGGTGCAGGTGATGGTGCGGCTGGGCTCGGATGAGGGAAAAGAAGAAGAAGATGATGACGATGAGGAGGAGGAGATGAGAATGGAGACGAAGGTGGAGGCGAGGTCGGGGAAAAGGAGGCAAAGGAGGTGGCTAGGGTTAGGGTAGAGTTGTTGCCATGGGTTCACATGGGCTCGGGGGTTTAAAAGAGAAGAGAGAAAAATAGGAGGGAGGTGACGAGATCGCGTGGGCGGTGACCAGAATCGAGGAGCGAACAGTGTTTGCGAGAGGAGAGAGAGAGCGCGAGAGGAGAGAGAAAGGAGAGAGAGAGAGAGAGCCGTGAGGGGAGAGAGAAAGAGAAGAGGAAAGAAAGGGAGAGAGATTGAGAGAAAGGTGTGGGGCCTAGCGCAATCAAATGAAAAATTTGATTAGCTCGAGAAAAATGGGAGAGAGAGGATGGTGGGGCCTGTGGCAGCGAGAAAGAGAGAGAGAGAGAGAGAATGGTTTGTTAAAACAAACTGTTTTGATTTTAATTTAAAAAAATATATTTGGTTAGTTAAAAAGAACTGTTAAATAAGATTTTAAACGGTAAAATGAATTTTAAATATTTAATAAACTTGAATTTTGGCGGGCTACAAAAATATTCCAAAACGCGCCCGGGTCGGTTCTAAAAATTTAGTTTTAAATTACGAAAAATATATGCAGCTTCCAAATATTAAAATGAAAGATTAGGTAACTAAAATGCATACCCCTAAGAACGGACGCACGTACGTGCGTGTAGCTATCCAAACACGTCTGTTTCACTGAACGGGACAAGAACAAGATGTGCGGACGCAACCACGGGGTTAGGGGTATCATGCAGGCTATGAAATGCAATTTTAATTTATTTTACGTGATCTAAAATGTATATGTAAAATACGCGATGCTAGGTGAAGTGTTAATATGCAGTATCCATGAGATGCACGTGTCTATTTAACCAGCCAGGATAGTCTATAAATATAAACCAACCAGTTCAAGCAAGCGGGTCGGGTCGAATGCAATGTAAAAGTAAACTACCATTCGCACCCAAACATGATAAATCAATAAAATACCACAGATAATAAATACGGAACAAAAATTGGTATAACTGAACTCGGTTGTTACAGACAACAAGGGCAGAGTCGCTGCGGATTCGAATTATCTTCAGTCCCAGTCCGGCGGCCATGCGCAGTCCGGCCAGGAGGGCCTCGTACTCTGCCGCGTTGTTCGAGACTTTGAAACCGAGCCTCAAAGAATACTCCATCTCTGCTTTGTTCGGGCCCCGGATAATGAGGCCGGCACCGCAGCCTTCCTCGGTAGAAAACCCATCGACGTAGATGACCCACTCCGGAACCGAGCCAGGGCCTTCAGCGACGGGACACTGGGTTGCGAGGGGCGGCGTGGACTCCGGCTTCTTGCTAGGGATGGTGCATTCAACGATGAAATCGGCCAGGGCCTGTGCCTTGATGGCCTGCCTCGGGCGATACCTTACGTCAAACTGAGATAGCTCCCACCTCCATTTTTCTAAGCGGCCCGAGAATTCCGGTGATGCTAGGATAGCCCCCAACGGGCGCTCGGTGAAGACGATGATGGTGTGTGCATGGAAGTAGTGTCGCAGCTTCCTCGAGGCTACCATGAGGGCTAGGAGAATCATCTCTATGGCGGGGTACCTCGTTTCTGCGTCCTTAAACACGTGGCTCACATAGTACACCGGCTTCTGCGCTCCCTCGGTCTTCCGGACGGGCACCGAGACTGCTGCTTGGTCGGATACCGCCAGATACAGCGACAGCTCGTCTCCTTCAACCGGTCGGGTGAGCAGTGGCGGCGTTGCGAGGTGCTTCTTCAATTGGTCGAAGGCGACTTGGCACTCCTCCGACCACTCGAACCTCGGGATTTTCCTCAGTGCCTTAAAGAACGGAAGGCACTTCTCCCCCGACCTGGACATGAAATGGCTCAGAGCGGCGACTCGCCCCGTGAGCCGCATGATCTCGACGTTGGTCTTGGGTACGACCATGTTGAGGATAGCGTCGATCTTCTCTGGGTTAGCCTCAATTCAGCGGTGAGTGACCATGAACCCGAGGAACTTTCCCCCGGTGACTCCGAATGCGCACTTGGCTGGGTTTAGCTTCATGTTGAACTTGCGGAGCACTTCGAAAGCCTCGTCCAGGTCCTTGGCATGGTCGGCAGACGAGATGGATTTGACGAGCATATCGTCAACGTAGACTTCCATATTCCTGCCGATCTGTGACTTGAACATGCGGTTGACCAACCTTTGGTACGTGGCCCCGGCGAGGCTGAAGGGCATCACCTTGTAGCAATACACTCCCCGGTCTGTTGTGAATGCGGTCAGATCTTCATCTTCGGCATTCATACGGATTTGGTTGTAGCCGGAGAAAGCATCCATGAAGCTCAACAGCTCGTGGCCGGCCGAGTTGTCGATGAGCTGGTCTATCCGGGGCAGCGAAAAGTTATCCTTGGGGCAGGCCTTATTGAGGTCGGTGAAGTCGACACACATACGCCACTTCCCGCTTGACTTCTTGACCAGAACTACGTTTGCCAGCCACTCCGAGTAGGGTACTGTTTCCCCCAATAAGAGCAAAGCACTGTTTGAAATTCGAATTTCAAAAATTGAAGCAACGCTTCAGATTCAGCGTTAGGCGCGCTGCGCGCCACGTGTCAAACACGGATGCGCTAGCGCCAGGTGCGCCGCGCCCTGGGCAGTGCACCATGTGTGCGCTAGTGATGGGCGCGTTGCGCGCCACGTGTCAAATACGGATGCGCTACCGCCAGGTGCGCCGCGCCCTAGGCAGTATACTATGTGTGCGCTAGTACTGGGCGCGCTGCGCGCCACGTGTCAAACATGGGTGCGCTAGCGCAGGCTGCACTGCGCTCTGAGCAGTGCACTACGTGTCCAACACAGGTGCGCTAGCACAAAGTGTGCTGTGCTCTGAGCAGCGCACCACGTGCAAAGCACGGATGCGCTAGCGCTGGAATTAAAATTCTCAACCCTTAGATCAAAAGATCTAATAATGATGATAAATCATTAATTAATCAGAATTAAAATTCTGTTATGGAAAGATTTTCTTTCAATCTTGTTAAAAACAAGAAGATTGCCTTCTGTAAAACAGAAGCCCTAGGATCAAAGATCCAACAGTGGGAAACATCCCCAAATCAATCAGAGAAAGATCTATTTAACTGATTCAACAAATTAACTTGCCCTATATAAAGGCCCCAAGACTTCAAGTCTAAGATAGAGAACCCCCCCCCAATAAACTTTGAGAAACTCAAAGATAAAAAGCAAGCTCTTGCCAGAAGATACTTCTTCAAGGTAAAGATGATGAATGATGAACACAGAGATGAAATCATCTCTTAAAAAGAAGAATTATCTTCTTAAAAAAGATCATACATTTACAAAGACCAAGGTCTTTTATAAAAAGATCAAAAGATCTCATCATAAAAACAAAGAAGTATTTACTTCGTTCACAGATCATAGATCTATAAGACAAATTGTTTTTCTGAGATCATGAACATCTCATCATAAAGGGGGAGAAAATTATTAAATTTTCTTAAAGATCATGGATCTATAAAGGCAAAGCCCTTTCAAAAATAAGAACTGTTGTTCTTGAATTTTGAGACAAAATCTCTTTTAAAAGAACATAAATTTGTTTACAGATCATAAAATTGATCAAATAAGCTTTGAGCTCATGGAATGCGCCTTGCGCTCTTGAATTGCGCTTCTGCGCTCCCTGGATCGGCGCTCAGCGCCAAATGCGCCACGTGTCAACCACGTATGCACCAACTAAACAACTTGCGCTCTGCGCTTCTGAAATAGAGCACCGCGCTCATGGGCTGGCGCTCAGCGCCAAGCGTACCACATGTCACTCACGTGTGCGCCAAAAAATTGAAAGCGCAATGCGCTCATGGACTAGCGCTTAGCGCTCATAAACTGGCGTAATGCGCCCATCATCTGGCGCTTGGCGCCAAGCGCGACACGTGTCCTTCACATGTGCGCTATTTGGCAGAAGCGCACTGCGCTCTTTGACTGGCGCAAAGCACCTGGCGCGCCATGTGTTGCGCCGACAGAACATAAATTGTTCTTTAATAAGCCAGAGCTCTGATGAATGCTCTGCATTCAATACAAAACAAAAAAATTGTCAAGATATAATGCTCAGCATTATTAAAAGGGCCAAGCCCAAATAAAAGCTCAACAGCCCTAAATAAAATGTCAAACATTTTAATCTGATTGGACTTTGCCCAAGATTAGCCATAAGTCCTCAACCTATATTTAATTGAGCCCATCTGCTCATAAATATTTCAACAGATCTTAGCCTTAAATTGAACTACAGATTTTTCAACCAACTCACACCAGTTCGAGGGTACATCTCTTTACTCCTCTGATATCTGTCGTTGTAATCCTTCAATGTCTTCAGAGAGGTGACGGGTCCCGACAACCACACATTTCACGGACTATGATGTCCTTAAATTTTATAGACTATGACGTCTTTAAACTACGGACTGTGGGGTCATTAAACTCACGGATTACGATGTCCTTAACCTCGGACTGTGGGGTCCTTAAGCCCACGGACTATGATGTCCTTAACCTCGGACTGTGGGGTCCTTAAACCCATGGACCGAGATGTCCTTAAACTAACATTGGACCGAGACGTCCTTAAACTAACATTGGACCGAGACGTCCTTAAACAAACATCGGACCGTAATATCCATAAACTAATTGACCGTAATGTCCCTAAACTAAACAACAGAGGCCAAATGTTCTCTTGTTGGATCTAAATGATCCTGTTAAGTTGATCTTAGTCTAGAAATTAGACTAACGTATCCTTAACAAACGTTTAAGTTGATCTTAGTCTCAAATGAGGCTAACGTATCCTTAAACCCAACCCCCAAACCCAAATCTAAGAAGATACGGATTTGGAATAATCCACGCCCTACGGGCGACGACATAAATTAGTCTCCGTATACAATCCACGGGCAACCAAAAAACAAAACAAACACCCATGACTCGAAGTGACCATATGGAGAAGAAGAAAATTGCTACCGCGATGCGGTAGCGTAATTAACTGCAGAGGCTTGCGCCTGCAGGGAAGAGCGTCCCCACAATCAAAAAACCCCTCAAACGAGGGAGAATCTGACGAAGTCTGCTATATCGGCCGCATCCGTTTAAACCTTCGATACACGGTGCCATAAATCAACTTGGCTTCTTCGGAGAGGTGGATGGATAGCACCAATTAGCATCTGCCCTCGAATTTCAGGCCTGACGTCCCAACGTCCTGGTCGCGTCATTCGGCGGGGAACATGTACATTTCTGATGAAGTTGGCGGTGAGGAGCCGATCAACTTCCTCTTCGATGGCCTTCTGTTTGACCAGGACGATGCTTCTTTTCTTCTGTCTGACGGGTCGGGCCACATGATCAACCCCGAGCTTGTGAGAGATGATTTTGGGATCAATCCCAGGCATGTCAACAGGCGCCCAGGCGAAGACGTCGGAGTTGCTTCTGAGGAATTTGATCAGGTCATCTCGCTGAGTCCCCGTCAGGAGCGATCCGACCTGGACGGTTCTTCCCTGGTCTCCCTCTGTTAGGGGTACCTCGGTCAGAGGTTCGACCGGTGCCCCACGGATCTCCTTCCGCTCGTCTCGGGTGTCCAGGGAGCCTTTGATGTCGTCACATGCCTCGGCGTCGTCGGCCGGCTGCTCGGGAGAAGACGTTTCGGTAAGGCCTATCTTCGCGACCTGCTGGCTCCTGTAGGCCCGACCTATCTCGCCCCGATCGAGAGGGAACTTTATCGCCAGGTGGTAGGTCGATATCTGGGCCTGGAGGGAGTTCAGCGTCGGGGGGCCGAGGAGGACGTTGTAGGTCGATGGGACTTTTGCTACGATAAAGTCCACAGGCAACGTGTGCGTGCGGCCGGGCTCTCCGATCGTGAACTGCAGGATGACCACCCCTTGCACCGGGATGGAGTGGTTGGTGAACCCCGAAAGGACGTAAGAGGTTGGTTTCAGGTCTGCTGGGGCGAGCCCCATACGTAGAAAGCAGTCATGGAAGAGGATGTCCGCCGAGCTGCCCAAATCGACGAGTATCCGGTGGACCTCATACCGGTGGATTCGGGCCGTGATCACCAGTGGGTCGTTGTGGGGCACGGATATGCCGTGGAGATCTCCGTCGTCAAAGGTGATGGGCTCGCGGCCTCTAGCCCTTTTGCTCGGGCGGCCGCCCGTGTCTTCGTTGAGGGGAAAGTGGTGGCTGGGACTCGGATTTTCGGGGCGATTATTCACCATGTGGATGGAGATCGAAAGGCCAAGTTTGTTTTTGTGGAGTTTTTGCTTCCCACAGACGGCGCCAACTGATGGAGGTCCTTTTCAGATTTCCTTCAGATGTTGTCTTCCGTCGATCTTCCGGTGGATTTCGGAGAGGATCCCCTGTTGAATGTGGGTCTCAGTGGGTTTTGAGGAGATTTGGTAGTTGGAGTTTGACGCCAGGTACCTGCAAAGGAGTCCCGGGGTAGTTTGTTACCACCGAGGACTCTCCGACGATCAAGTTAGTACTAAATCCGAGCAGCGTAACGGCTGGGTGGAGTAAAAATGGCTTACTTGATTCCTCAGTGATGGGGGTTTATATAGCGGTGGAGGCACGCAGCAGCAGGCGCGAGAATCTTGCCGGCAATTATGCTCCTGAAGTCACGCCCGCGTAGAGAGCGAATCACCCATTAATGGGGACTGATGGCGTGGAACGTGGGATGTTGCTCGCGGAGAATCCGCGCATGGCGAGATTCGCGGAGCGGCGGTTACGCCCGCGAGCGGTGGAGCTTGTCGGAGGACCGAGGAAGACGGCCTTGGCCGAGGGGCTCGGGGACGAGCGAAAAGGCCGAGGAGCCTTGGTCCTATGGCAACTCAGGGCGGGCTAAGGGGCCGAAGAGGCCAATCCACAGGGAGCCCCGAGGAAGGCTAGCTTGTGATTGCAAGTCGGGTTCAGGGGAGGCCTGGTCGGCCTCTGCGGGCCCTTTCTTCTGAGTTCTGGGACATGCCATCCGCCACGTGTCCTGATCTTGGGGGTCCTCGATATTGAGCATCATCAAAAACCTTTCAGTTTTTTACGAAAATACCCTTCAATGAGATTTTATAGCATTTTTAAAGTTCAATGGGACTACCTCAAAAAACTCAAAAGGTGGGTGGTGTTTGGTAAAATTTACCATTATGATAATGTATTAGCATCCAGTAGACACAAGAGTTGGTGCTTAGAAGAATCAGCAGAAGGTACCTTGAAATTGAAGAAGAATGTAATAATCTTTCAGGCATACACAGAGAGATGGGATGAAACCTGCTTCATACCAAGCACTACAATCTCCAAATTAAAATATTAATGGATTCAAGGGAAAACACACACACACACACACACAAATTTGCAGTCTACAAGATTGTTAATTTACTGCTGGAAATAAATGGGTGTTAAAAAACAAAAGGACATTGCAGGTATCATCGATATAAGGAAAATTTGTAGCAAAAGGTTTGACAGACTAAGGTGTTGGAAGACACAGATTTTCTATCCTATACCCATAGTTTCTCTATCAAAATGACTATATATATATATATATATATATAGATTTGGAGAGTTTATAAATGGATGAGAATTTGATGAAGATGTTTGCATGCTACAACCTGATGTATAATATCATATAAAGGAAATGCAAGAAATGTGTGTAAGCTCAAGAAGTCTTTTAGTGGTTTGAAACAGTCCTTTAGAAAATGATGTGTGCCATGTCACAAGGCCGCTATGTTATGCATGAGGAATATAATTACATCTAAAAGAACCAATTGAAGAAGTGCTTACATTTTCAATGCGATGATGATATTCGGCTTACAAGAGTCTAAGGCATGTACACAGGCAACATGGATGTAACCTGTCTACGGTGTTAAGCTATCAGATGTATCACATGGTTTAATTTTAGGATTTGATACGGTCAGCTCAGTGCTCGTATATCCAATTAAAAAAATTTATTTAAAAAAACTACTTAAAAAACCCTTCTTCGGATCCTCTTGCATAAAATTCATAAGGTTGATTGCCTAATCCGTTTACTTGCTGCAAATAGATGGAAAAAAAAAAACTCAGCTGTCTTATCTCAAAAAATTTCGTTCACTGATTACATCGCCTTTTCTCGTACTGCATCCTGTGATGAACTCCTTTTCAAATTAACCAACTTCTGAGAATTATTAGTGATCATAGCATCACTTCATAGGCTCCTCTTCACATGTTTAGTGATGTGGAATCCACACAACTTGGTCTCTAAGTGCATCTTCAGTTCTTCACCGCGCTTTGTATAAATGTCTCTCTTCCTTGCCAATTGAAATATGTCAGCTTGTCAATTGCTCGTCTTTCAGGTTCAGCATAAGTGTTGACGCAGTCTCCATTAGTCCTCAAGACCCCTTGCATAGTTTTCCATGGTATTGCTTATTCTTTTTTCTGCAGCCCATACCAACTAATCCATATCCATCATTTCATCAAATGCGAGTGCAATGTGTGGCATATCGTGTCAGATACTCCCTCAAGCATTTTTAACTGCTAGACACACATGCTAAGCTTAGTTGTTTCCATCATGCGAACAGTATAAACCACGTTCTAACAAAAAATGTCCAGACAATGGCCTCTGGGCAACTAGCTATAGCATAGCTCTTTATATAAAATGCCGTGGTGTAGCAGATCGTCACAACATAGTAATAACTTACGATCCGTAAGCACAGCTGTTCATCTGAAATTACATAACAGACGGCTGGCGCAGGAAAAAGAGGGGAAAACAGAGGTCCCACCCACATGTGTGTGGGACCCAACCCATGTTCCCCTCTTTTCCCTGCAGCAGCCTGATGGAATGTGCCTGCTGCTGGCAGCAGTCGCATTAATTTATAAAAATGTATGCTGAGTCCTAAAAATGCGCAAGAACTGCGGGCTGTTACGAAATATAATGAGGATCCGGCGCAGTGTTTCTCGAAGGATACACGCCTTAAGCAAAACACAAACGATATGTGCGTAACAAAAAAGCAAGTCGTCGGAGATCGAAAAAGGTAAAGAAAAGATTCCGCAAGCAACTAATAACAATCGCGAGATTGGGAAAATCACACCAAATAGCAATCGACACAAGATATACCCATGTTCGGTGCCAAGATGTATCTAAACCTGCCTTCAGGATGAGATCTTCCACTAGATAAGTATTAAATGAGATCACAAGACTGACCAAATCGTCCAAACACAACCTCTCACAAAGCTCATCCCATTCTCTCAAACTCTCTAGGTTTTGGTAGCCTCCCCTCTTGATGGATACAAATTATGAGGCATACAAAACCCTAGCTAAATATAGCTATATATATAGTTTACAATACTTTGGGAACAATTAATCCTCATGTGGAATCGAAAAACATCAGGGTTTTTTTTTGAAATAGTATAATTTTAAAATTAAATTATAAAAATAGGAGGGGGAATTTTTTTTATAAGAATAGGGTGGTTTCAAACCACCCGTCCTGGCCCATCCCCACCCCAGTATAGGGGGCGGGTTCTGGGAACCCGCCCTCTATACTTTTGTATAGAGGGCGGGTTCCCAGAACCCGCCCCTTTTTTTTTATAAATTAATTTAATTATTAATTATAATTATTAACGATATAATTATAATTATAATTATAATTATAATATTATTAAAAATAAAATTAAATTAAATAGAAAAAAAAAACATTTAAATTAAATAATAAAATTTCACTATATCAAATTTTTTTTTACAGAATGAATCCGTCAAAATTTACAATGCCAAAAAATCCTATCTATTTGTAAAATGTAAATGCTATTTTTTTCCTTTCCCTTTTCCTTTATGAAATCCGAGAAGGCTTGACATAAGCCTATGCCTTCTGGGATGACTGGAGGAACCACCTGTTTCTTGGATAGATGGCGGTGGCGGCGTCGGCGTCTGCTCTGCTGCTTCGGGTTCGGGTTCTGTTTCAGCTTCGTCTTCAGCAACGTCTTGGACAGGCTGTTGATCCACAAATCCTGAACCTGAATGTGGGACAGGTGTCGGATATGTGTTGCTTCCCAACAAATTTGCGTAGGACGCTAAATCCGAAGCCCAACTGGGCAGTTGTAGTGAAGAACTTGTCCCGGTTTCATGCGGCTGATTTTGCACAAAACCTTGGCCCCATGGCTGCTCAAATCCTGACCCCCAAGGGTGCTGTTGTTGCGCTGAACCTAACCCCCAAGACGGCTGTTCTGCAAAACCTGATCCCCAAGACTGTTGTTGTTGCGCCTGTCCGGTATGCCAGGGTTGCTGTTGACGGTATGGTGATCCAAACCACGGATCCTGCTGCGCTGGATCTCCTTGATGCTACGGCTCTGGTGCCGGGTCATACTGCGGCTGCGGTGCCGGGTCATACTGCGGCTGCGGTGCCGGTTCATACTGCGGCTTCGGTGCCGGATGATACTGCGGCTCCGGTGCCGGCGATAAATGTTGAGAAATACCATATGAACCAAGTACACCACCAATAAATTGGTCGAGATTTGAAAATTGAGCCTGAGATGCCGGACCAGCATCAGTCGGGTATGGTTCCTGCACCATTGTTTGTACGAAATGCAACCCACGAGCCTGTCGTTACATTAGAAATAAGAAATAAGTATTGACTCATACCGCCGGATGTTAAAAAGTAATATGATATAAAGAGGGCGGCTTACCAAATCTCGTTCCATGTGGCCTCTAGGCTCGTACCGCGAGATGTTTGGGAAGTTTTTGGGAGGAGCAGAAAGATATATTATGGTGACACGCTTATACCACTGTAGATATACTTTGGTAGCGTCGGTAGCTGTGTGGTCACCTATTTGCTGTAAGGCAATACTATGCTGCCTATCCTCCCATCTCAGCAAATACTGATGATGATGCTCCCTCCAATCACGCTCCGTATTTCCTCCTCGCATGTCTCCCTCTATTGTCATAGGCGAAGGCGGCGGGACAGGAATATGTTGCAATCTATCAAACTGCCGCAATACCCTATCTGGGAGGTGCATAACAACGACATTGATGCAGAGGAGTGGGCATCGAGCCCGCCAAATCGGCTCTCCTTCGAGACAGATGCCGGGTAAGTTTTCTAGACGATCTGCTGTATAAGGCGTCCACAGAAACTGCGCAAATAACATAGTAAAAAATTGTGATTTAGGTATTTTCAAAATTGTAAAACAAATTAAATTACCCAAATTATGATTACCTGAGCCGCCTCCATACGATCCAACTCATCTCTATAGTACCTAAGCACTCGACGAGGAGCCTTATACGCTTTCTTCCCATTCCACCAGCAGCCGAGCGGCT
Source organism: Agapanthus africanus (assembly GCA_030015575.1). Classification (NCBI taxonomy): domain Eukaryota; kingdom Viridiplantae; phylum Streptophyta; class Magnoliopsida; order Asparagales; family Amaryllidaceae; genus Agapanthus; species Agapanthus africanus. The sequence continues at coordinate 866,508,592 of CM057339.1, forward strand.
TTCCGGGGTTATCCAAGCCAGTTATTTTAATATTCTCTGGTCTTCCTATATACATATGCTCCCACGACCAGATCTAGAAATAAAGTTTTAGATTATTTGAGAGAGAACCAATATTGCAAAATTCTAGCTGTGAAAAATAAAGAATTTACCTGAAGTAATGTACAGCATCCACAAATTTTATTCTTCGTAGGAGCACATGCTTTATCGAGTTCCTTATAGAGAAAGGCCAGGACCCCTGCTCCCCAAGCATATTGGCCACAGACATCAAAATCCGCTAGGAAGCCAAGGTATAACGGATGGACATGCGTTGCTGATTGGTCCGGCATCAACCAAGAACCGATCATGTACAGAATGTAGGCACGTGCATGTCTATCCAAAACTTCATCGGTGGCTTCATCAGGGATATTACTGAATGTATCTCTTAACCAGTTCAAATTGATTTTATACCCCTTACCGTGGCCTCCTGGTGCCTGATGTTAGTATTTTTTTAAATGTTAAAGCTAGAAATAATGTAAAATATAAAATAGGTACACTAAATAGGGAAATCAGAATGAAATTGTTTACCTGTCCGAGAGCAGACTCGGCATATGTATCCCAGTATGGCTGGTCGGTATCTGGACCAACAATTTTTCCTCCGACCAACGCAAGCCCATTAACCCGTAAACCGAGTAAGAGGCCAATATCCTGGAGTGTGATTGTGGCCTCACCCCATCTTAGATGAAATGTGTGGGTCTCTTTTCTCCAACGTTCAACCAGAGAGGTGACGAGAGCGTGGTCGATTTGGATATGTCGAATCAACGACGCTTCATAAAATCCGGCCCGTCTAAGCCGTTGGTTTATTCTTTGGTCGCTAACTACCCATTTGTCGGAGCTATGCGTGACGACGGTGAGATTATCTCCATCCTGCAAAATTAAATAATGTTATTTTCAACTACAAAAATTAAATGAAAGGTGTAATTAAAACAAATTGACTAAGTTTAGAATATTTCCTCCCCGTGTAATATATTGAACGATCTGTGTTCATTTTGATGCACAAGCAGAGATTTGTCGAGTGGTTGATTCTTCATTGAAATGTACTGAAGCAGAGATTTGTTGAGAGTTTTATCAAGAGATTAGAAGCACAGATTAGAAATTGTGTGGTTGATGAAAGTGTGGAGGCTCGGTATTTATAGAGGTGAACGGGTTCCAGGAACCCGCTACAGTCTTTCTTGTCAAGAGGGCGGGTTCCTGGAACCCGCCCTCTTCAATAATTAGTCAAATCAATTACTAATTAATGAAGAGGAACCCGCCCTCTTCAAAAATTACAGAGATCGGTCTTATTCACAAAGAAGAGGGCGGGTTCCAGGAACCCGCCCTCTTCATTAATTAATGAGATGTCAAATCAGTACTATTTAAGTACTATTTGTCCTTTCTACTTTATATGTCACATCAATAATTTTTAAGCAACGTGAGTAATATTTGTCTTTGTCCATTCACATCAATACTGTTGTTTTCAGAAATTAAGAGGGCGGGTTCCTGGAACCCGCCCTCTTCATTAAATTTATTTTTTTATATTGTGTTGTCAAATCAATTTAATGTATGCAGAATATGATGCAGAAGATCATATTGAAGAGGGCGGGTTCTTGGAACCCGCCCTCTTCATTAATTTTGTCACTTTCTTCAATAATTATTTGTACGACTCTGGTGAACGACTCTGGTGAATACTAGGGTACGACTCTGGTGAATAATAGGGCGGGTTGTTAGAACCCGCTCTCTTCAATATCTTGCCGCTATAAATATGTCTCCGCACTACCTATTTCATTTCATCTCTGTCAAATTTGCATCCTACACCGCTCACTATCCATTTACTTCGATCAGTTCTTCTCCGCTATCAATTTTGTGTAAGTGTGGAGTTTTAGAAGAAGGTGAAGTTCAGTATCATAGTCTGCAAGTAAGCAATCTTCGAGCAGTAGAACAGTTCATAAAGTATTGGAAGTAAGCAACCTTCGAGTTTGAAATTTTTTTGCAATTTCAACACAACATAAAAAAATATAACTGTTTTTTGTGCAGGATTATGGCCTCCCCAAGTATATTTGTTGTATGTAAATACGATGGCCAGGTAATCACAAGTGCACAAGGTCCCGAGTATATGGGCGGGTCTGCACGAATCATGCGATTGGAAGCATCAACGACATATGATGAACTAGAGGCTAAAGTGTACAAAATTATGAAATACGATCCCCGTGAAAGTAGGGTTAAGTTAAGTTGTATCTGGCCTATGTTCAGTGGAAATGCATTGGTTGAAATTACAGACGATACATCAATATCTTCGATGATAGATTTCGGTCTCTCAAGCACCCAGCATTCTTTTGAACTTTTGGTTCAGAAGGAGCAATTGGAAGTATCAGATGCCCCTCCAACGGATAATTTTGATGGTAATGCTGGAGATAGTTCCTGGGGGTACGGTCACATGGTCAACGATGATGCCGTCAGTGCCGGTGGATATGACTATACACAACATTATTCAAATCTTCAAGCACATGGGTAAACATTTTATAAACCCATATTTAAGCATTTTAGTAATACCTGTATACTAATATTCAAACATTTAATAAAATGCATAAATCTAGGTTCTTCCAGTCGACTGCTGCAGTTACATGCACCTCAGAAGAACAGCAAGAATTACCATACACAGCCTTCCACAGGTAAATAAATTTGAAACAAGTGATGATTTAGTTACGAAAAAATTAGGGAATAATATTATAATAACAATTTATATACTAAACGCAGATTTCCTCACACCTCCGCATCATTCCAACACGATCCAAGCAGCGCATTCCAAGCATGTCCGTCCACATCTTTCCGGTCTTCTCACCCTGAATCATCCACATTACACCGACCACAACCATCATATATTGCACCCGAGCCTTATGTTGCTACGGGTGATATTGATATGTGTGGCAGTGATGATGATGAAATCGGTGAAGGTGATCAGGGGGAGGATAGCGTGGAATATGCTGCTGGATTGAATGAGGTAGCATTCTTTGATGGTATGGTTGCGAATAACGATTTTGTCGAACTAGAAGATCCCGGCCTCGATCCGCTAGAAGATGATGGTTGGGTAGACTTAGCCGTTGCAGAAGTAAATACGGCACCCTATTTGGACGCGACAGCAGCAAGCGAAGACTGCATCAGCGTCGGGGATTTGTTTCAGGAAAAAGGAGATCTTATTTGTAAGCTGAAGTCGTGGTCCATTCAGCAAAACGTTACATTTAAAACCGAAGAGTCAAATAAGACGTACTATACTGTGGTATGTACGAAATCTCCTGAATGTCAGTGGAGATTGCATGCATGTTGTTCCAAAAGAGCCAAGGCTTGGAAGGTCACGAAATACAACCAAGAACACACTTGCATCAATTCTATTATGTCACAGGATCACCGGAATTGTACTTCATCTTACATTTGCTCGCTAATCATGCCCCTGATCCGTACAGATGTGGCGATGACTCCCCGAGAGATACGGCTCTTGGTTAGCGGAGAGCATAAAATTCAGATTTCGTATGTGAAGGCATGGGATGCTCGTAGAAAGGCTTTGTGCAAGATATTCGGGGACTGGGAAAGCTCGTACAACTCACTAGTCCCTTTTATGGAAGCCATGAAAGCATCAAATCCGGGGACCGTATACCGGTTAAAAACCACAGAAACAGACGTCGAGGGCTCTGTCAGGTTTCAAAGAATTTTCTGGTGCTTTGGTCCATGTGCGGCTGGTTTCACACACTGTCGGCCGGTATTGTGCGTTGATGGTACGTATCTATACGGTAAGTACAGAGGCTGCATGTTAATTGCTACAGGTGTTGATACTAATAACGGTATATTTCCGTTGGGATTTGCTATTGTCGAGGGTGAAAATACATCATCCTGGTCATGGTTTTTCCGTAACCTCAAAAATATCCCATCTGTTCTTCATAGAACGGATTTATGCATCATATCTGATAGACATCTGGGAATACTGGCTGGAATGAGATCTGTATTTCCGACGACCCCACATAGGTTTTGCCTACGACACTTCAGGCAAAATTTTGATCGAAAATTTAAAAATTCGGATCTACATAAACTTATGTACAGAGCCGGTGAAACGCCTGACCCTAATGTTCACGACATATACATGACGAAAATTGGGGAGATGAGTCAAGCCGCGAAAGCGTGGTTAGATGAGTATCCAGTACGCATGTGGTCACAAGCACATGATGATGGGTGCAGATATCTCCTAATGACGACTAATATGTCTGAAAGCTTCAACGGGGTCCTTAAAGGGGTTAGAGGCTTACCGATACAGGGGTTGATTGTTCGAACATTTTTCCGGATGAATACTTATTTTGTGCACAGAAGAGAAAAGTCCTTGGCGATGGACACTCCGCTCACCGCGTATTACGAAGATATCTTTCGGAAAAGAGAGCGCAGAGCACAATACTACAGATCCGAAAGGTTTGACACGGCGGAGTTTCAGGTGACGGGCGGTAATGGGAATCAATATACCGTGAACTTTAGAGATGAAGGGCTCTCTTCGTGTACATGCGGTCTTTTCCAGCAACAACATTTACCTTGTGCCCACGCAATTGCTGCTGCGAGCAGTATGCATACCTCACATTACAATTTTGCTTCCAATTACTATACAGTTTCTAATTACCAAGGTGCATACGATCCAAAATTTCATCCTATACCGGACAATCGCTATTGGCACTATTATACTGCCAATAGACAAACACCGACTGTATTACCGCCGGAAAAAAATATAAGGCCCGGAAGACCTAAGGTACGTCGAGATCGAATGACAATGGATGCTGATCCTCAGCAAAGGCAATCCAGATGTAGCCTATGCAAACAACCAGGCCATTATAGGACCAGATGTCCAGGATATGCATCAGGGGCGGGACCTTCAGGATCGTGACAAGTGCACTCAGATTTTTTTGTATTATAAATTTGACGGATTCATTTTGTTATTATAAATTTGACCGTCGATATAGCATTTACATTTTACAAATAGATATGATTTTTTGGAATTGTAAATTTTGACGGATTCATTCTGTAAAAAACATTGATATAGTGAAATTTTATTATTTAATTTAAATGTTTTTTTTCGTCTATTTACTTTTATTCTATTTTTATGAATTATAATTATAATTATAATTATAATTATAATAATAATACTATTATAATTATATAATTAAGAATTATAATTATAATAATAATAATAATATGATAATTATATAATTAAGAATTATAATTATAATAATATTATAATAATAATTAAATTAATAATTAAATTAATTTTTTAAAATAAAAAAAAGGGACGGGTTCCCAGAACCCGCCCTCTATACAAAAGTATAGAGGGCGGGTTCTGGGAACCCGCCCCCTATACTGGGGGGTGGGGTGGGCCAGGTGGGGTGGTTCGAAACCATCCTATTTCGCTAATTAAAATTTATCCCCCTCTATTTTAATAATATTATTTTAAATTAATATTATTTTAAAAAAAACCCAAAACATCAAAGACACCGGCCCATTTCTTCTCAGCACACCCACAACCAAAGTCATTTGAGTGGAGCCGCTAGGATCTCGCCATGTGGCAAGATGAACGCCTCCCGCTCGCTCCCTTGCCCGCCTCCCGCGAGGCATCTCCACGTCATTGCCTCCAATCGCAAGTAGCCACGTGGTTGCTCCTGCCTTCACTGAAGATCACGAGCACGAGCTCGTGCTCATCCAAAGCACATGAACAGCACATCCTTTGGGTTGCTGTCGCTAATTCAATTGGGCCTCATATGATGGCTTGGACCATTCATGCTTGTGCCGAAGTCTTGGGCTGAGCTTGGGTTTGAAAACTTAGGATTTTCAGCACCAAAATCAACTATCTCCACCTTGGTGCTAAATCTCCCAACATCTCGACACTAATCAAAACTTGGAACTTGATTCTCATCGCGGATTGCCTATCAACTATCAACTAGGAAAATCGAGTTCAAGCAAAGCTTGAACTTCGAAATGGGGACCACCTTCGTGAATGCGTCAGCTGGGTTGCTGGGTCATACGGGTATCTATCTTGGTGAGAGAAACAACGCTCTTCTTATGCTCAATGAAGAAGTCTTTCATCTCAATGTGCTTAGTTCTCGAACTATAACCCTGATCCTCGGCCAAGTGAATCACACTTTGACTATCACAGAACACCTTTTTCGCCTCCTATTAAACACCGAGATCACCAATCAACCTAAGAAAAAATATAGCTTCCTTAGCCGTCTCGGAAGCAGCTATTAACTCTGCATCTGTCGTTGATAATGCGACGACAGATTGTAACGCGGACCTCCATGACACTGCGCCAGTATCTAATGTGAATACATAGCCCGAAATCGATCGTTGCATGTCCCTGTCATCAACAAAATCCGAGTCACAATAACCCGTCACAATGCATCCATTACCACTGCCCCTGCTGAATAATAAGTTGAACCCTGAAGTAACCCTCTAGTATGTCAAGATCCACTTCACAACCTGCCAATACTCTTTGCCTGGATTTGCTATATATGTGCTAACTCTAACTGCATGCGCAATATCTGGCCTTGTGTCGCATACATCAAACTGCCCACTACACTCGCATACGACACTCGAGACATATACTCTTTGTCTGCATCTGTCCCTGGTGATAACTTCGCTGAAAGTATGAAGTGCGTCCCTAAAAGAGTAGACACGGGCTTCGCTTTCTCCATTCCATACCGAGCAAGAACTCTCTCGATATACTGTTTCTGGCGTAGACGCAACTCCCCATACGTTCTATCCCTGACTCTCCATACCAAGGATTTTCTTCGCGGTTCCTACATCTTTCATATCGAACTCCCTACTCAATTGTTGTTTCAATCCGTTGATATCCGATATGTTGTGTGATACCACCAACATATCATCCACATACAAGAGAAGATAAATCCCGGATCCATCATCAAGTAGCCTGACATAAACACACTGATCCTTTGTACTCCACATGTACCCAATGGCCAATATAAACTGATCGAAGCGCTTGTGCTACTATCTCGGAGACCGCTATAAGCCATAAAGCGACTTCCTCAATTTGCAAACATAGATTTCTTTTCCCTCAACCACGAACCCCTCAGGCTGATGCATATAAATCTCTTCCTCTAGGTCACCATGCAAGAATGCGGTCTTGACGTCTAGTTGCTCTAACTCTATGTCATAACTTGCAACCATAACCAATAGAATGCGGATCAAAGTGTGTTGAACAACCGGAGAAAACATCTCACTGTAGTCCTCATCCTTTCTTTATGCAAACCCCTTAGCTATCAATCTCGTCTTGTGCCTAATGCCCTATGCCTCTGAGTTACCCTCCTTAACTTTGAAAACCCATTTGCAGCCGATAGCATGTTTGCTTTCTGGTAGAGCAATAAGATCCCATGTATCGTTCCGATAAAGAGACTACATCTCATCCTCTACTGCAACCCTCCAACCAGGAAAATCATCCGATTCCACAGTTTCTCTGTAACTAGACGGTTTCTCGTGCTCAATGGTCAACGCATATGATGCCATGTCGTCGAAACTAACTGCGATCATGTCTTCGAAACCATATCTGATTGGTGGGCGTCTAGCTCCCGTAGACCTCCGCTCCTCTGTCTGTATCAGACCCTCCGCCTGAATCTGAGTATTAGTCTCATCACTCCTGGTATCTCGGTTCACCATCTATGTGAGTATGATTTTTTCGAAGTATCGCAGACTTATCGAATATAACATGTCGGCTGATCGCTATCTTCTGGACACCACAACCAGTACCTTTTGGTTTCGCTTCTGTAGCCGAGTAGGAAACACTTCTTGGCTTTCGGCTCTAGCTTATCGCTCCTTTCATGAACGTAAGCTGGACACCCAAATATCCGAAGCCTCGAGTAATCTTCAACCTTTCCAGTCCATACTTCTTCGGGAATTTTCTTATCTATCACCGCCAATGGTAATTTGTTGATGGGCACACGACGATAGATAGGGCCTCGGGCCAAAATTCTTTCGGAAGCACAGTTGGAATCCACAAACACTTAGCCGGTGTGGTGAAATGACGCACAATCTCCTTCGACTTGCAAAACTCTACGAACTCATGTGAAGTAAACTCTCCACCATTATCAGACCGAAAAACCTTTACGGGTCTACTAGTCTGGTTTTCCACCATAACCTTCCACTGCTTAAACTTTTCAAAAGTCTCGACATTAGACTTGAGAGCGTACACTCACAACTTCCTCGAGAAGTCATCGATGAAAGAAACGAGATATCTGGCTCAATCTCGAGAAAGTACCAGTGCTGGACCCTAAATGTCGGTGTGGACGTATGTAACACCCTAGTTCATTTATATCAATTCTAGTATTCTTTATTTATGGTATTTTCTTGATTTATTGTGTTTTGGGTGCGAATAGTGTATTTGACATTTGTATTTGCATCCGACCCGACCCGCATGCTTAAAACCAGTCTTGATTCATGTTTATGATTTATCTTGACCTGTTACATGGACTCGTGCACTTTCATTTATTTGTACATTGCATACTCCCATTTTATCTAGCATCTGCATTTTAATATAATATTTTAAGTCACATAAAATATTTTAAAAATACATGCATGGCCTGCATGATATCCCTAACCCTGTGGTAGCATCCGCGCATCTTGTTCTCGTCCCGTTCAGTGAAACGGACTTGTTTCGATGACTACGTGCACGTGCGTGTATCCGTTCTTGGGGGTATGCATTTTTCGTTACCTGGATATCCAACTTTAATTTTGGTCGACATGTATATTTTTCGTATTTTAAAACTAAATTTTAGACCCGACCCGGGTATGTTTTGGACTATATTTGTATTTACAAGAATATCAAATTTTATTTATATAATATTAATTTTATAAACTGATACAAATTAAAATTTAGTTAACTAATAAAAGATTTTTTAAATTTAAATCTAAACTAATTTTCCAACAAACTAACAACCCCTTTCTCTCTATCTCCCTCCTCTGCATAAATATATTTATATATATTTTATTTATTTATTTTTTCTTTCCTTATTTAATACACAGCCTCTTCTTCTTAATTCTTCTTCTTCTTTCTTCTTTCTTTTTCTTGATATTGTTTCTTGATTCCGGTGATCACCGTCGGAGCCGTGATCGTCGCTGACGATCCGAGTGATCCAGTGAACGTACCTTGCCTGTGTGATTACCCTCTTGCCTTGCCTGGACCCGTCTCGCGTGCCGCGTGTGCATTGCGACGATTTACCGACGTCGGACGTGCCGTGCGTATCTGTCGCGTGATTCAATCGAGACAAGTTTATCTTGCTACATGCTATGATATATACTACATCCATATTAATAACAATATTTCATGTTTAGTGTATTGTACATCCCCTGTTATCATTTTACTGTTTTACGACGTCCGTTTGCATCCGTATAATTTATTTCGTATCTAGTGCATGCAAATTTATCTTGTTATATGTTAGACTACAATATATTGCACCCATTTGAATAATAACATCACATAATGTTTAGTTATGCATCTCACATTACAATTTTACAGTTTTACTGTCTTCGGACATCCGTATGCATCCATATCGCTATTTATATATCTAGTCGCATGCTAATTCATCTTGCTACATGCTATATATCTTATTTTGCATCCATATGTATAAAAATATCACATGTTGATTGCACTGTACATCCATATTAAAGTTTTACCGTTTTCGGATACCCGTTTGCATCCATATCATTTAGAATATATATCGTCGTAATATTTATTATTATTATCTTTAATTAGTTTATAATCTGCATTTTATAATGTTACACAAAATATAGTTTGAAAATATTATAGTTTACACATGAAACGTCGTTGCAAAGCGGATACGACAAATCTGAAATTTACTGTACATCTTACCTTATAAAATTCATTATAAATCATAAAAAAATCATTAGTATACGTTTTTTTGTTCGTTACGAAACTAACTCAGAATACTATAACTATATGAAATATTTACTTGCAAAATAAATTGTTTAAATAACGTAAAATGCAAATGAAAATATCTCTAAACTGCTGTCCAGCGAAATTCCAGCAGCAAACTTTCAATTTCGAATGTTCATAACTTTTTGTAGGAACAACCTGAGATACTTCAACTTATAAAAATGAAAATCTTATTGAATTATCTTTGTTTTTGTATAAGACACGTCTCTTTTGGAGAACGTTTGTTATTTTTTAAGCTATTTTGCAAATTAGGGTGACGCTGAATTTCTGAACGGAACCTTCTTGTGCATGGTTAATCAATACCACTTTTATAGTTATTAATCGGTTTGAATATATTATCCATGTTAATATTATTATGTCAATATCTATTTAATAAATAATAGTGCTTGTGTTTTAATATTAAGCAAATTTTACCGATTTATAGTTTTATAGTATCCGTCTGTATCCGTACGGCTTATTACATATCTAGTTGCACGCCGAGACCATATTATTTCATGTTACTGTTGTATTAGTGCACCATGCTTGATAATTGTGCATCCTACTTAGTCATGATGTGACCCCTGATCGATATTTGTGCATCCATACTTTTATTGTACATCCGTACTTTCATCCTGATTCAATAATTGCTACAGTTTGATTATGAGCACCCGCTTGATACCTGTGCACTACTTGACATGACTTAATAAATGTACACTACCTGACATGACATGATATATCATTACTTGACATGTTATCTGATCCTGTTTCTAATGCCGACAATCCTGACATGTTGTCCCGATGGACATATCTTGTTGTCTGTATAGACAAACATGTTCCTGCTTGATCCCGTATTGGCATTGGTCTCAGATTTATCAATACCCGACTTGAACACATAACTTGGGGGTATGGGAAAATCAATGATGAAAGCTGACTTATAACTCGACAGTTCGATACTTATACTGATCAGTTTTAGGGTCTAGGCCAGCCCTGGGATGCTGGTGCTGACATCATTCATCTGTACATGTTACCTGTTTAGTGCCTAGAGGCATGTCTCGGTTTCAGCCCGAGAATCTGGACCGTGGTCCCGGGCATGCACGGGATACTATTGAGTTACATCGACGATTCATTAAATTGATTTCACAGACTTGAGAGTAGTTAACCCAGTAGCACAGTTTAGTTTCATCGCTGCACTTCACCTATACTGTTACACTTCACTGTTCGATATCCATGCTTACTTATTACATTCATGTTACCATTTATAATTCATGCCTGCATATCCTGTTACCCACTGATTATATTATTGTTGATATTATGATGCACTGACATCTGGGTTTTGCATGGCCCAGATTCTCTACCTTTGTCGCGGGCTGATTAGAAGTATTTCCGCCGTCAGACCGAGCAGTGATGATCCTGTTAGTATCCAGTTAGTTTAGTTATTTCCGTACTTTCCAGATGTTACTGTTTATTGGATTTATTGCTTCCACATATTATTTCTTGACTCGTTTATTCTGGCATATGGACATGTACTAGATAGTTTATTTTATTTTTACTGTTCTTGATATCTTATAGACAGCCGTAATGTGACTGTGGAGGGATATTTCCTATCCACAGATAGCATGGTTGGCTCTGTCACGTGCCTATCTTAGCGCACTCTGGAAAGTGGGGCGTGACAGGGTTTGTTTGGTATCAGAGCCATAGGATTTAGGTTAATCGGATTTGATTCTTTTTGTAACAACCGAGTTCAGTTATACCAATTTCTGTTTCGGTATTCATTTATCTGTGGTATTTTATTTATTTATCGTGTTTGGGTGCGAATAGTAATTTTACATTACTTTACATTCGACCCGACCCGCTTGCTCGAACTTGTTGATTCATATTTATAGATTACCCTGACTTGTTACATAGACACGTGCATCTAGTGTAAACTGCATATTGGCATTTCATCTGACATCGCATATTTTACATATAAAATTTTAGGACACGGAAAATAAATTAAAATTGCATTTCCTAGTCTGCATGATACCCCAACCCCGTGGTAGCGTCCGCACATCTTGTTCTCATCCCGTTCAGTGAAACGGACGTGTTTGGATGGCTACGCGCACATACGTGCATCCGTTCTTGGGGGTATGCTTTTTCATTACCTAATCATTCATTTTAAAATTTGGAAGTTGCATATAATTTTCGTATTTCAAATCTAAATTTTTAGACCCGACCCGGGCACATTTTGAAATATTTTATATCCCGCTAAAAGTTCAAATTATTTAAATTTTCTTTTAAATTTCGTTTAACAGTTCAAAAGATTTTACAACTAACTAAAATATATTTTTAAAATTAAAATCAAAACAATTAACTAAACCCAGCTCCCTCCTTCTATTTCCCTGGCCCACACGTCTCCCCCCCCCGCGCTACCTCTTTCTCTCTCTTTTCCCCACTAAATCCAAATTCATCTCTCCACATTGTTCCCTTCCTCTCTCTCTCTCCTCTCGATCTCTCTCTCCTTTTCTCTCTCTTCCCCCTCTCTCTCACTCCTCTCGCGATCCCTGTTCACCAGAGATTCGAGCACCTCCCTTCTTCGCTTGCGGTCACCTTCCTTCTTCATATCTTCTTCTTCTTTTTTAAACCCGAGTGCATCTCCCTCCTCGCCAACCCACCGTCGCCAAGCCTCTCTCCTCGAAACCCTAACCCTATCTTCATCGTTTCTCTTCCCTCAACCTCTCCTCCTTTCCATCTCCTTCTTCTTCTTCCTCCTTCCTGAGCACCTCCTGCGATCCCTGCACACCCAAAGAACCCATCGCCACCGATCACCTCCTCCTCTCTCCTCCACCTTCATCACCATCTCCTCCTCTCCATCTCCTTCTTCTCTCTTCTCCCTCTACACCAGGCTGCACATCCCTACACCAGAAACCCTGTGACCCAAACCCTAAGCAAAACCCTAGCAGCCAAGAACCCTGCACACCCCTGCACAGTACCTGACCGGAGCTCCGTTGATCTCGTCGCCATCGTCTCGTTTCCCCGTTACCAGTGCAACCCCAGTGAGATCTCTCTTTTATTCTTCCCTTCTTCTCTTCTTCTTCTTTCTATTTTTCTTTATGTTATTTTTCCCGTTCTGTATTCTTTGAATCTCTGTAGATCGCCGGAGCCGTGACGACGTCGAAATCCTGACGACCCAGCGAGCGTACCTAACCCGTGTGACCACCTTGTGCGTTATTTGGATCCGTTCCGTGAACCGTGCGCGTGTCGCAATTTTTTCCGCCGACGTGAGACGTTCCGTATACCCGTTTCTTGATCCGTCAGGCAAGTAAAACTTGCTATATGCTATTCATATTATTTTATACGTATTTAATTGCATATTAAATCTGTTGTTTAAATCTAGTGTCCCATATTCCATTTCGATGTTCCGTTTATATTATTTTTAGATCTAGAACCTGAAACATTTCATATTGCATATTAGATTACGATACGCGGTACCCATATCCATATTTGAACCACATAATGCTTATTTTTACAGCCCATAGTACCATTTTAATAGTTTATACCTTCGGACACCCGTTTGCATCCACATAGCTTAATATATATACAATTGCATCCCTAAATCATTTATTATATAATGTTGTAAATTTAACATTCCATATTTGATGAAGTGTATTTTAATTAACGTTGGAACTATAATCTTAACCCAAATCGATAACTGTGCATCCATATGCTTTAATCTGTACCTATTTGCATACCACATCACAATGTTCCAATTTTAATGTTCCATTAGTATCCCATACTTGTTTTGTATACCCATACTTATTAGGGTTTGATTATGAGCACCCATGTGACATTTTGTGCACCCCGACATGACTTGATACACCTATTACTTGACACGATGTGATACCGTGCACTTCTTAACATGACATGATACCTATATACTACCTGACTTGACCTGATGTACCATAGCTTGACCTGTTACCTGATCTTGTTACTAATGCCAACAAACTTAACCTGTTGTCCCTACGGACTTTTCCTGTTGTCTATCCAGACAAACCTACCTACTGATCCTATGTTGGCATTAGCTCCAGATTTATTAATACCTGACTTGAACATATATAACTTGGGGTTATGGGAAAATTAATGATGAAACCTGACTTGTAACTCGACAGTTCGATACCTTTACTGATCAGTCTTACGGGCTAGGCCAGCCCCGGGGTGATGCTGCTGACATTACTCGTCATTACCTACTACCCTTTACTGCCTTGCGGTACGTCTCGGATTCAGCCCGAGAGTCATAGACCGTGATCCCGGGCACGCACGCGATACTATTGAGTTACATCGATGATTCATCAAATTGATTTCAAAGACTTGAGAGTAGTTAATACAGTAGACCAGTTTAGATTACTCACTGCACACTACCCTTCACTGCCCTTATTTATATTGTTGTTTTATCTGTTTTACCGTTCGTGATCATACCTGCATGTCTTGCTACCCCTGTTTATATTATTGCTTGATGTTATGACGCACTGACGTCTGAGTTTTGCATGGCCCAGATTTTTTACCTTCGCTACAGGCCGAGCAGGAGTATTTCAGTCAGTAGGCTGAGCAGTGAGGACTTGTTAGAAGTTAGTTCAATTTTTTTTACTTTCGGTATTTTCATTCCTGATATGAGCCCGCATTATGGGACGTACATTCCAGTTTATTCTTGTATTGGATCTTTTGCTTCCGCATTATTTTATTCTTGACTCATTATTTCTGGCTTATGGACATGTGTTAGATAGTTTATTATTGTTCTTGATATCTCTACAGCCGTAATGTGGCTGTGGAAGGATATTTCCTATCCACAGGTAGCATGGTTGGCTATATCACGTGCCTATCTTAGCGTACTCTGGGAAGCTGGGCGTGACACTTTTGTAGTTGGGTATTGGACCCAATACACGAATCGGAAAATCCGTAATTAGGAACATGTCCTGCCATATTGTTATCGTGATTCTTGAATCATATCTTTCTCTTGACCCTTGTCTTGACGATATGCAAACAATTTTGCATCTCGACTTGAATCCTTTTGGTTCCCTATTGTTTCTCTCTATTCTGATACTAGGATTTGGACGACTTGAATGGAGTTATGTGATTGTAAATATGAACTGCAGTATGGCTACAATGCGGTACTCTATTTAAGTAACTTGGAATTATAGTTTTGATTCATTTCCTTGTTTTATGATCGTTATATTACTTTGCTTCTCTCGGTTTCATTGCTTACCAGTTCTTGTTTTATCGCCAGCTTGAATCATGTTTACTATGCTTAATCTTCTTCAGTATCTTGGCTTCGGATGAAGTCATTTATGGTATCCTACTTGTTCATTTTTTCCCCGCATTAACATTGTTCGATTCAGGTGCAACCCTTTGTTTGTTGTTGTCTTGGGAATGGATTTTCTTGGCACTTTCCATGCTCATATTGATTGTAGGGCAAAGAAAGTGATTTTCCAGATTTCCGGACATCCGGAGTTTGTTTTTGCTGGAGATAGCAGTTCTGTCGGGCCAGTCGAGTTTAGGGCTAGGCCGGCAAACAGTGTTTGTTGGAGATAGTGCCCTCAGAGTCAATTATTAGGTCACAGGTACATGATTGCAATGTTTGATGGAGGACCTATCCCGGTAGGACAGTCTTACTCGAGATGATAGTATGCTATCTGGTTTACCTTTATCATCGTGTACTGTTTTAGGTGACCTGACAAGTCGCTATTACACGTTGATAGAGCCCCTAGGATTCTTGCTTGACCACCAGCAGTATGAGGGCGATCATATAAGTGGGAGCTGGGGGTCTATAAGCATATCCTTAAATGGTCCCTAGTCGTGTGAGTTTCGAGACAGGGCATCGATACTCCAGAGTAGACTAGTGTATACAGTCGAGACCCCGACGAGGGGCGGTGGCCGGTCTCACAAGCCACTGGTGTCAGTTGGATCACCTAAGATGTATACAGGTGCTCATTGGGTTATGAGTACACCGGACATGACTCGCCGGGAACATGCTAGTTGGTCATATACCAGACGTCAGATGGCAGTTCCCTGGTGACATGTGTACAGGTTAGTTCATCGACCTGGGGATCGTCATTTGTCTTGTGTGAGTTCCCACTGTACTTTGATTACTACCCTACCACGGCTCAAAGGAGTCGTGCAAACAGGTTTTAGTTGGGTACAGTCCCGAGCCACATGGAGGCAGTGAGCGTATCTTCAGGGGTTCGTCTCTCCCGGTATTGGGGGTGAGGTCGCGCTGTGTCTAGGAGAGCCATTACACGAAGCCCTCGGCCGAGGCAAGGAGATTTACTGGTAGGTATTCCAGTAGTATCTCAGGGTGTTCTGGGCTACACTCCGACATGACTTGTACCGCTTTTAGGGGTCTGACTTTTACCAACCCCCTAGGCCCGCCATGCGATGCTCATAGACGAACGGACCGGACTGTATGGATATTGTCACTGACAGGCTCAGTAGGGTTGTCGGGCTGAGTTCGCTCACAGACATCCCTTTTAGTCAATACCTGGTAGCCCGTTACGTATTGGCTTATACCTCTGACGTGCTAGTGGTTAAATCCACAACCAAGGTGTTGACGAGTCTTTAGAGTCCCCCACATTCTGTTACTCAGCTTTCGGGCGAAAGGTTGTAGAAGCCGTATGGAGATATGGCAAGGTCCGATCAGATACGTGCGGTATTGCACGGATAAGGATCGGACAGTTTGTACTACAGGCCGTATGGATATATGGCAGGGTTCGATCAGATACGTGCGGTATTGCACGGATCAGGATCGAACAGATATTACTAGCCGGCTTTGGTTTAAGCCGGATCCTAGTATAGTACAGTGTAGATTTTGTCTCATTGCATTTGTATTTCGGTCGGAATACAAATGCGGGTGTGTATGCACAGTATCGGGGTTTTCCTGTAATTTATTACGGGACCAGTTTTCTGGAGTTGCCAGTTTGCTTTCCGTTTCGGCCAATTTCCTTTGTATCGTTCATTGGCCGAAGATTGGTGGAGGAGGGCTTATTTGCATTGTTGCAAATAAGTATTTGTGGAGGAGTTCTTTGCATATTCTTATGTCATGATAGCTTTTCATTGACCTTGACTTCTTGACTTCTTCTTGTCATGATGGCATGACTTTTGCTATCATGGTTGTTGATTGAGTGTTGGAATTGTTGTGATCATTTGATTTTATCTCATCATCATTTGCTTTCCACCCACCCCCTTGTTTTTGCTCTCTCTCTCCAATCACACAAAAGGGGGGGGGGGGGGGGCGGCCACTATTGGAGGAGGAGGGGATTTCATTTTCATGTGTGGCATTTTGGCTTTCTAAGAGTGCTAAAAAAAGCTCTCTATTTCATCTCAAAAATCAATTCCTCCACCATCTCAAAAGGCAACATCCTACAACCCCAAATTGAGACAAAAATTTTACTACATATTCTACAGCAAATCTTGGGCATGTCGACTAGCCAGCTTCATGCCCGAGTTGCCTCGGCATTGAGGTGGGAGCCCGTAAAAGAAGTAGGCGATGTGGTGCACTTCCGGCGACGAGGTGGAGACCGGAGCTTCCGCAGGAGATCGGGACGACGACGAGAAGATCGGAGGACTCGGATCAGTCGGTATATCTCTCTTCCCCTTCTTATAGTTAGCTAGGACTAATTAATGGTTCGATCCGGGTATTAGTGCGCGGCGGTTTGCCAGTTCAAGTAAAATTAAAGTTTATCACCGCTTCCGCATTCCGGCCTCGGATTGACGGCCGGGGCGCCGCCGTGCACTTACACTGGTATCAGAGCCTTACCATTAACTTAGTCTAGCTTTGTTTAATGTGTTTACATTTCCGATCGATCAAAATTCCAAAATCCGCGTTTTCTTCACATCAGTTTTCTGTTGAATTTTTTCTTGCTCGAATTTTTTTTCAGGTTGCAGAATAGTGATGTACTGGAAGTTGTAAGCACTCTGTAGAAATTCGACACAGTGAATCGACCACTGAAGCGCGGAACCGCGGCCAAACCCCCCTTTAGGCCGCGGTTCCGCCGCACATTGGTGTCCTCGCTGTATCAAATTTTTGCAGTCGCTTTCTGGGTTAAAAATAGGGGTTTTGGAATATTAATTTTGGGCCCAGAATTTCTTGATGTGCTACAGTAGTACTTGGGGGCCCACTTGTTAAAATTTGATCGATCGGATATTTTAAACACATTATTTCACAGTATTTACATTATATCTGCGACCGTGAATGTCACTTGATCGGTAAATCCTGTCTAACTGCTATAGCCCGGTTAGACGGATTTGCGAACGTGACTTTCACGTTGATGTTCTGTGTATTGCTGTGATGTTTCGGATCGGTCGTGGGGGATAGCCTGGATGCAATGCTAGTACAGTGTTGTGGTTGTATTATGTACATTTGATATTGCGGGACGAGCGTCCGACATGTGGACTGCCGTCACTGCCTGTTTGTATTATTATTTTGGGGCACGGCCAGGTTGCGGTCGATGTACCCGTTGTATGTATATTTTACTTACTGTACTAGGATTACCCCGCGGAGGGGTGCACGGATAGCCGGGTTCTAGAGGGCAACAAGCCCGCATCTCATGGCATTGAGACGGAGGGGGCTTCACTCTTGGATTGGCGGGCTATTCGCCGCACTCGTAGGGGGTACAGGTTGACCCAAGAGGGGTGCCCAAGTTACCGGATTCCGTGAAGCGCTGGGTGGTCCATTCACGGAGCTGAAGGGGGCTGCCTCGCTTCAGGTTTTGGCGGGTGACTTGCCGCGCCCGTAGGGGTCTAGGATTTCATTGCACAGGCTATCCACACGACCAGGGGAACGTCGGGTTTCAGCGGCTCTGTGAAACCCGAGGATCCCAGATATCTGTTTTATTCTGTGATGCTGTACATTTCTGTGATGTTGCATTTTTATCACGCCTTGAGCGAATATAATATATTGGTATATATATTAGTAGATGTTGTATATGTTTTGCATCCGCGCTAGTCCAGTCCCCGCTCTGTCGTTAGTTAGCTAACCTAACGGGTAATGACGGGACCCAGTGGCGAATGCAGATGGCATATACGTACGTCATATTATTTTCGTTCTTTGTGGTGTGATCAATTGATGGGACTGCATTGATTCGGATCAATGCAAGTTAAAACAAACCTAATCTGATGTTGTTGGAACACTTTTCAAAAAGCTGTTATTGCAAAGACGTTCACTTTTGTTTTGCATCGTGGTATTCAGTTGGAATATCCTGCTCCTCAGTCGACGAGGCAAGGGCCGAGATCCCTTCACCGGGAGTGACCCCTTGGACAAAAAGTTTGCGTCAGGGCATTAACTTCACTATAGCCGATTACTTTTGCTTTGCACCGTGGTATTCAGTTGGAATATCCTGCACCTCATTCTACGGGGAAAGAGCCGAGATCCCTTCGCCGGGAGTGACCTCTTTAGCAATGGTTTTCGTCACTATATTTTCAAAAAGCTATCCGTTCCTTCAACGATATCAAGTTCATTACGTTAAAGGTTTTCGCCAGAAACCATTCGTAGCCCTCCGTCGTTTCATATGGGTAGTCAATAGTATTCAAGCTGTGTTTGTTGGCCAAAGTCAAGGCACAGTGTTTGGTAGCTGTTGGTTATTCATATGCAGCATAGATAGATGCGTTGGTTTGGAACAGTCGTATAGCCTTGTTGGCCAAAGTCAAGGGCTTGTGCGGGTGGATTCGAATCAACCTGGAGAATGACGGGTAGAACTTGACATGTGACTTATGATTTGTTGGCCAAAGTCAAGGTCATAAGAGCATGGGGCAGAAATCACATCGGGAGTTTCAAAAGAACTGAAACTTGCCAGATATGCGCATACCTTCTGGAGTGTGATGACGTGAGCGGATTCCGTCACGTTATCATGCGGTGATAGTTGGATCCCGATTCCCACTGATGAGTTAGTTTACTCCTCGGGTGACCCCGACTAATTCTTCTTTCAGGTTTGGAGAAGAATTTGACGGTACAGTGGGAGGTTTCCAGATTAGATAAATTGGTAACCATTCTGATCTAGGTTAGAGTGCACGCTGAGTGTTTCTTTTCTCTCTCTCTTTGGCAGCGACCATTGACCCGACCCTAAGACTATGACTCAGTGCCAAGCTGACCGAACCTTCTTAAACACAGGCTTTTGGATTGTCAGAGTTACAAACCTCATTGCCACTCCTACTTTTATCCTTTTCTCCAGGACACCCCGTATTACTACGAACGTCCACTTCCATTGGACAAAACCATCGTATGGTTAGATACGAACTCGAAAGAATTTATTCGAGGATGGTTTCCGGTTCTGGAGGAAACGGATAGGACTATTCAGTTGTCTTTTCCTTTTACCTTCTCTCAGGTTGCGAGTACTCCTTAGTTTAGGAGATAGTACACCTATTACGCAAATTGGATAGTCTTCTTCCAAACCTTAGGCTGGTGCCGAACGGTAGGGAATAAAGAAAACCAATTAGCATAATCATGGTGTGCAGAAGGTATTAAGTTAAGACAAAGCAAGGGATAAGTAAGAGGGCAACGTAAATTGCGACTGATATTCACGACCAAACCAAGTATTCCTTCGCCAATCCTAAATCACCTTTGTATTTCTCCAGGACACTCCGTATCACTACGAAGATCCACAGTTTATTGGATACTCCATCGTATGGTTATATACGAACTCGAAAGGAACTTGTTCCTGTTCGGGGATGGATTCTGGTTCAGGAGAAATAGGAATAAGATTTATTCGGTTGTCTTTTATCTTCACCTTCTCTCATTGCGAGTGTTCCTAGGATTAGGACAGTACACCCATTATGCTTATTGGATAGTCTTCTTCCAAACCATAGGCTGGTGCCGAACGGTAGGGAAGGAAGAAAACCATTTGGCCTAAGGGGTGTGCAGAAGGTAATGACTAAAGACATATAAAGGGATTTGGAGAGGTGGCAAAGAATTATACGGTTACAGTCGTGAATCTGGAATAGGCATTACTAGGAATACCGGGATACCCCATCGAAACATTTCAATGTTTCAGTTTCACTGTGTACTGTTAAAAGAAAACTGATTTCCCGATTAGATACTTACTCCAGGGTATGTATTTACCAGGTATGATTCTCACATCTGTATGGTTTTACAGATGATGAGTGGGAGTAAGTTATTGGGAATTAGGTGATCATACTCATTATATCGGGATTCGTTGTAATCGGTGATATTTGAGGAAGTCACCTGGGTCGTTTGCCGGTCGGCAAATATTTGGTTTTGAATATCCGCTGTTATGCACAAATTTCAAATTGATATATCTGTACGTCTATTTTCATAGAGTGAGATATACCTTTCTGAAATTATGTCTACGACATTTACCTATATCAGTGGATGGTTAGGTAAGGAGCATTGAACAGCGGTGTAATTCTTCTTAACCATAAGTACAGTTTTCAACCTACGACACACAGTGAATGAGTTATCAGACTCAAGGGGCTTATGCAGAGTATTGTATGTTGTCCAGGGTCCATCAGGACAGAGGGGTAGGTCCTCGTACTATATTCGGTTTACTTATGACTTCTCTAGTTTTTAGACAGGTGTTTCGTGGAAACACAGGGTCCGAATTTTGAGAAGTTATAGGTATTTGAATAGAGTAGAGAACCAGGTGTAGCAAGTATCGGGATTCTTCAAAGAGATCGAAGATGTAGATACTTGTGTATGGTATTCAGTTGATAGTAATGATTAAGAGATCTTGCTTCTCTTTCAGGTTACTCATAATTGGAAGCATTCCTAAGTTGAGTAACGCTGATCGGCCTCCTTCCATTTAGTTGACATGCACTGGAGACAGCTGCATGATTTGAATCTGGTTCAATTAAATCAGTGCCTCTGGTTCTATATTGGATATAGAACAGTTCATATCTTAACGATGTTAAGGTACGGAGAGTTGTCCGGTTTATGATTAAAACCAGACACTGGACAACTCAAGGCACGTTTCTGTAATGGCTGTTTGTGGGTTGACCCAGGCTATGACGAGGGTTGACTTTCTACCATCTGGATGAACAATAGCGATATTGTTCTAGACTCGCCACAGTTTTATTAAAAATGGATTTTTTCAGAAAACAGTAGTGGGAGTATGGTAGAACTGGAAGTAATTCCAGAACCACAAACGATTACTGAAGATTTCATAGGAACCTAAAGATTCAATCTGGTTTGACATTCCATTGGCCACTCCGCAGATACGGTGGGTAACCTCAGGCACCCAAGAGGTACTCAGGTAGCCTCAAGGACGGTGGCAGGGAGGTTCTTGTTTACCCACACTTGCCATTGCTGTTGTTCCAGACTGTGAGACCCGGCAGGAAGATGAGTATAGCGTCGTTCTAAACTTGCTTTAGAAGTGTACGTTTATATGACTCTGCCAGAGGGTTGTCGTAGTCAGTGGGAGCAGCGGAAGCATTGGTGGACAGGTGGCTTATGTCTATTTATAGACTAAAGCACATGTAGCGGAGATAGATCATCTATTTCTGACGTGACAGTCATGGGTTTGACTTCACCAGAATAGGGGATGGATCTGTTGAGAAGGAAGTAGGGTGTGATGTCCTGGTATTTGGATGACATACACATAGTAGGAAAGGAAACTCCTATACTACAGTCGGTTATACTTTGGTCGTCACACAGTGGTTTCTCCACAAAGGAAATGGATTTTGTATCAGACATACTGGTTACTAGATCTATGGTTTTAGATCTAGATTTGGGTGGTTTCCCAATCTGGGTACTTAGACAGCATTCTAAGGGTATTTAGAATGGACGACTCCTGGCACGGTAGTGTACCTGCAGGTGATGGAGTCACCCTCTCTAAAGGTGTCTTACAGACTAAAGTAGAGAGGGATGTGCATGATTGGCAGATCACTTGCTCAGGCAATTGAGTCAATCATGAGATGTCAAGTACCACACCAGATGTTGTTCTTGCACTAGATGCAATAAGTTGACATTGATCCAATCCTGGAGAAACAGTCGGAAGCAGTTATAGAACATAAGTGGATGTTCTAGGGATATGATAACGATAGCCTCATGCGGGAGACATTTATCATTCCAGGCTTCCAAGGTGACCTGGACGACAAGGAGGTTGTCAGAGTTATGGTTTTCCTTCTGATGAGGGGCAGTATTTTGGACAGGTGGTCCAAGGCAATACTGAGGGTGGCATGGCGCAGGATACTGATTAAGTTCAGTTGACGATACAGACTAAGAAGTTTGGATTTGGAGTTCATTTATGAGCTATGTCCCATCAGACATCCAGACACATTCTAAGACAGGTATTGCTCTTTTCGGGAGATGGTTTTCTCCGCGAACTTGAGATATAGAGAGACATAGAAAGAAACAACAAGGCGGATCCACTCACTAAGGCTATTCCTCGAACGCAATAGTTTCGCAAACGAGATTTGTGAGACTGACTAGTAAAGGAGTTGGGTGTTCGGTATCACACGGGCTGTGAGTATGCGACATCGCAATAATTAGCCTTGAGTGCAAGTGGGAGATTGTTGGAGATAGTGCCCTCAGAGTCAATTATTAGGTCACAGGTACGTGATTGCAATGTTTGATGGAGGACCTATCCCGGTAGGACAGTCTTACTCGAGATGATAGTATGCTATCTGGTTTACCTTTATCATCGTGTACTGTTTTAGGTGACCTGACAAGTCGCTATTACACGTTGATAGAGCCCTTAGGATTCTTGCTTGACCACCAGCAGTATGAGGGCGATCATATAAGTGGGAGCTGGGGGTCTATAAGCATATCCTTAAATGGTCCCTAGTCGTGTGAGTTTCGAGACAGGGCATCGATACTCCAGAGTAGACTAGTGTATACAGTCGAGACCCCGACGAGGGGCGGTGGCCGGTCTCACAAGCCACTGGTGTCAGTTGGATCACCTAAGATGTATACAGGTGCTCATTGGGTTATGAGTACACCGGACAGGACTCGCCGGGAACATGCTAGTTGGTCATATACCAGACGTCAGATGGCAGTTCCCTGGTGACATGTGTACAGGTTAGTTCATCGACCTGGGGATCGTCATTTGTCTTGTGTGAGTTCCCACTGTACTTTGATTACTACCCTACCACGGCTCAAAGGAGTCGTGCAAACAGGTTTTAGTTGGGTACAGTCCCGAGCCACATGGAGGCAGTGAGCGTATCTTCAGGGGTTCGTCTCTCCCGGTATTGGGGGTGAGGTCGCGCTGTGTCTAGGAGAGCCATTACACGAAGCCCTCGGCCGAGGCAAGAAGATTTACTGGTAGGTATTCCAGTAGTATCTCAGGGTGTTCTGGGCTACACTCCGACACGACTTGTACCGCTTTTGGGGGTCTGACTTTTACCAACCCCCTAGGCCCGCCATGCGATGCTCATAGACGAACGGACCGGACTGTACGGATATTGTCACTGACAGGCTCAGTAGGGTTGTCGGGCTGAGTTCGCTCACAGACATCCTTTTTAGTCAATACCTGGTAGCCCGTTACGTATTGGCTTATACCTCTGACGTGCTAGTGGTTAAATCCACAACCAAGGTGTTGACGAGTCTTTAGAGTCCCCCACATTCTGTTACTCAGCTTTCGGGCGAAAGGTTGTAGAAGCCGTATGGAGATATGGCAAGGTCCGATCAGATACGTGCGGTATTGCACGGATAAGGATCGGACAGTTTGTACTACAGGCCATATGGATATATGGCAGGGTTCGATCAGATACGTGCGGTATTGCACGGATCAGGATCGAACAGATATTACTAGCCGGCTTTGGTTTAAGCCGGATCCTAGTATAGTACAGTGTAGATTTTGTCTCATTGCATTTGTATTTCGGTCGGAATACAAATGCGGGTGTGTATGCACAGTATCGGGGTTTTCCTGTAATTTATTACGGGACCAGTTATCTGGAGTTGCCAGTTTGCTTTCCGTTTCGGCCAATTTCCTTTGTATCGTTCATTGGCCGAAGATTGGTGGAGGAGGGCTTATTTGCATTGTTGCAAATAAGTATTTGTGGAGGAGTTCTTTGCATATTCTTGTGTCATGATAGCTTTTCATTGACCTTGACTTCTTGACTTCTTCTTGTCATGATGGCATGACTTTTGCTATCATGGTTGTTGATTGAGTGTTGGAATTGTTGTGATCATTTGATTTTATCTCATCATCGTTTGCTTTCCACCCACCCCCTTGTTTTTGCTCTCTCTCTCCAATCACACAAAAAGGGGGGGGAGGGGGCGGCCACTATTGGAGGAGGAGGGGATTTCATTTTCATGTGTGGCATTTTGGCTTTCTAAGAGTGCTAAGAAAAGCTCTCTAGTTCATCTCAAAAATCAATTCCTCCACCATCTCAAAAGGCAACATCCTACAACCCCAAATTGAGACAAAAATTTTACTACATATTCTACAGCAAATCTTGGGCATGTCGACTAGCCAGCTTCATGCCCGAGTTGCCTCGGCATTGATGTGGGAGCCTGTAAAAGAAGTAGGCGATGTGGTGCACTTCCGGCGACGAGGTGGAGACCGGAGCTTCCGCAGGAGATCGGGACGACGACGAGAAGACCGGAGGACTCGGATCAGTCGGTATATCTCTCTTCCCCTTCTTATAGTTAGCTAGGACTAATTAATGGTTCGATCCGGGTATTAGTGCGCGGCGGTTTGCCAGTTCAAGTAAAATTAAAGTTTATCACCGCTTCCGCATTCCGGCGTCGGATTGACGGCCGAGGCGCCGCCGTGCACTTACACTTTCGTCGATGGAAGTTGATAAGGAGGAAGCGCCAACTGTAGTTCGAGAGTTCATGGACGTGTTCGAGGACATCTCGGGTTTACCGCCAAAACGAGATGTAGAGTTCGTGATCGATCTTGTTCCTGGTGCAGCGCTAATCTCAAAAGCGTATTATCCAATGGTACCAGTGGAGTTGGAAGAAATCAAGAAGCAGGTTACCGAATTGCTTGAGAAGGGTTGGATTCGCAGCAGCAATTCATCTTGGGAAGCTTCAGTTCTTCTAGTTAAGAAGAAAGATGGCATAAGGAGGATGTGCATCGATTGTCGAGAATTAAACCGGGTGACTATTAAAAACAAGTACCCGATCCCTCGCATTGGCGAATTGTTCGAGCAGCTTAGTGGCGCGAGGGTATTCTCGAAGCTGGATTTGCAATCCGGATATCATCAGGTCCGAGTTAAATCAGAGGATATTTGCAAGACTGCGTTCCAAACTCGATATGGACATTACGAGTATTTAGTGATGCCATTCGGAGTCACGAATGCACCGGCGATATTTATGGACTTAATGAACCGAATCTTTTCACCGTTCTTGAACCGGTTTATAGTGGTGTTCATCGATGATATTCCAGTCTACTCGAGAACCTTGAAGAGCATGCAGAACACTTGAAGATCGCACTGCAGACATTGAGGCAAGAAAGATTGTATGCAAAGATGAGCAAGTGCGAGTTTTGGCTTGAAGAAGTGAAGTTTTTGGGACATGTTGTATCCGGAGATGGAATCGCCGTTGACCCTGAAAAGATTGCAGCAGTTCAAGATTGGCCGATTCCGAAGAACGTAGCAGAGATCAGAAGTTTTCTTAGACTTGCCGGATATTATAGATGATTCGTGGAGAATTTTGCTCGTTTGGGTGAACTTTTGACCAAGCTTACGCGGAAGGAAGTACCGTTCGTATGGACGGATAAATGTGCGTCAGCTTTTGAGGCGTTGAAGCAGAGATTGATAACCGCTCCTATTTTGACCGTACCAGATGGTTCCGGAGGATTGGTGATTCACAGCGACGCATATGGAAAAGGTTGGGGGTGTGTTTTGATGCAGCATGAGAAAGTTATAGCTTACGCATCGAGACAGTTGAAGATCTATGAGAAGAATTACCCAACTCATGATTTGGAGCTAGCAGCTGTGATTTTTGTTAGATATGTATGCCCTAGAGGCCATTATTGTATAGTACTAGTTTGTATAATACATTTTGGAAGCTTGGGATATATATACGGTTTTACAACAGTCTTGCTCGATATATTAGTATGCTACTTGGTTTGTTTCTATCTTAATATGTGTATATGTTTCTTTTAACATATCGCTAAAACATATTGATGGAGCCCTTAGGATCTTTACTTGACTACCGGCGTTGTGATGGCGATCACACTCGTGTGGGCTGGGTAGTCTATAAGCACATCCTTATTCTGGTCCCTAGTCGTAGGATTATCGAGACAGGGCATCGATACTCCAGAGTAGACTGATGCATACGCTTCTCTTCCCAGCAGGGGAGATGGTCTGTCCCACAGCCATCAGTACATCGTACTGGAGATAGTATGCAGGTGCTCGTTAGGTTACGAGTACACTGGACAGGACTCGTCGGGAACTGTTGGTTGGTATTATACCTATCGTCAGTTAACAGTTCCCAGGTGACATGAGTACAGCTTAGTCCGCTGACTTGACACTATCACTTCGCCTCGAGTGTGTTCCCGCTGTTCTTTGATTACTACCCTACCACGGCTCTACTGAGTCATGCAAACATGTAGTAGTTGGGAGCAGTCCCGAAACACTTGGAGGCAGCGACGGTTAGACAGGATTCGTCTCTCCCGGTGGGAGTTGATATCGCGCTGTGTCTATGTAACATTTCAAAAAAATAAAATATTATTTTGGGGATTTTTATGATTTAATATAAATTTTTTAATGAATATTTTGATAGTCGGTATAATTAAATACTGATAAATGGGGAAAATTTTGGGAAAAACTTATGGAAATTCTAAAATAGGTTATTTTGTGGAAATATGCCATTTTACCGTTTTTATGATGAATTATATGCTATGTTGGTGTTAATCGCGATTGAAAATTGTTAATTTGTATTTTTGGTTTTTTGTGCAAAATGTGCACATAACATTTCCTACACTTGCACACTTGTCTCATGTTTTGGACCCATGTTGAGCCTAGGGTTGAACCATGATTAGGTGACCATGGTGGGTGAACCATTTGATTAGGGTAATTGGGTTAATTAGTGTTTTGGTTAGGTTAATGAGGTTTGATTTGTGATGGGTTGACCTTGTGTAGGGGAGAGAGAGAGAGAGGTGGCTAAAGTGTGCATGGTCCCTCTCAACCTTCATTATCCCTTGTGTCTTTCATACTACCTCTCCCTCTCACATATCACACCATACCCCCATTATACATCAACTACATCAGCACACATGCCAGCCCCTAACCCCTTAGCCAATACCTACATTTCCCCCCATCAGCTGAAACAAACCATCAGCCCCTACACCAGCCCCCCTTACAGCATCAGTTCAGCCACCATCAGCCCAAAACTCAGTCATATGTCATCATTTCAGCAGCCCAAACCTATCCCAAGCAACAACCCCAATATCCACAGCCCAACACCCAACTTCAGCCACCAAAACTGCTGTTTCAGCAGCTGATTTAACACATCACCCACCATCAGCTGCAACAGTAACATCAGCCAAGCCATCAGCACAACTTCAGCCCAATTTTCATCATATCAGCTGCAACAACATCAGCCCCAATCAACACATCAGCCACCCCAACACATCAGCTCCATCAGCATATTTTCAGCCATGTTCCATCAGCCACCAAAGCAGCCCAACATCAAACCCCCAGCACAACACCAATATACCTCTGCTGCATCAGCCCCTTATGCAGCAACAAAGCTTCAGCCTCAACACCACCACACCACCATACCCACACCAAAATCACAACAACTCACCACAAAACACCACCAAGCAACAACAACAACCCAGCACTGCATCAGTAGTGAAGGAAAACAGCAGCAGCATGCAGCACAGCAGCACCAACAGCCCAACAGTCCAGCAACAGACCCTTTCCCCTTCCTTCATCCTCTCTTCCCATTCATTCTAGGACCCCCTGAGGTATAATCTCACAACCTAACTCGGTTCTTGCTCAGTTTAGGTTACATAGCTGAAAGTTTACTGTTTTATTGTGATATTGTGCTAGTTTAGGCAAAACTTGAGTGAGACTTGACCAAGTATGGTTTTGATCGTTAGTATAACCTAAATAGGTGTAGTTGAGACCAGTTAACCCTAGAATACCCCAAATTTCCAGTAAGTTACCAGAGTTGCTCGACGTGGCGTATTTTGGCATTTTTGTCGATTTTTGAGACCTTTCTGAGATCTGCTTTCACCCGGGGCCTCCTAGGGAAAAATTGACTTGGAAGTGAGCTGTGCAGGCACCCTGGAACCACTACCCAAAGCCCTAGCCACCCTCTCAAAATCCCGGCCGCAAATTTAATCCCCCTGGCCGCAATTTGCGGCCAGAGCAGTATAAAACTGCCTCGTTTTGCATGCACAGCCCCTTTTCATGTAAAAATTGACCCCTGGTATGTTTAGTTTTGACTGTTTCCTGTTAGGGTAAAATCTGGGTTCATTTTCATGAGTTGGCGTATGATTTACGACTCGTTTTTGTATGGATTTTGATATTCGATGACCCGTATCTGTCGGGTGGCGTTTGGACGTCAACGACAGCGGATATTGGCTGTTTTTGCACACAAGGCCACAGGTTTTTACCTATGGGCGTAGTGTGCACCATTTTGGTTTCCAACATGGTTTTCATGAGTTTTAGCATGTGATATCCTTGTAGGTACCCCACGTGGCGTCGAAGCGTTGGAGATGCAAACGGCGACATCGGCACCGGCACACACATAACAAGTGAGTAGATTTATATCTACGGGGAGAAGTTGGGTGGATGGCGTATAGCACCCCCGCAGTCCGTGGTGATGTATACGGATGCGTATACACACCAACAACCTATTATTTATTGTTGGGATTATTATTGATGTTAAATGGATATTGGTATATTGGATTGGGGAAAGGTTACGAAACCATAGGGTAGTGGGTGCACTACACATACATACACACATACATGCTTGCATGCATCCATATTTCATATGTGGTTACGGGATCCTATATAGATATGTGGTCACATGGGTTGGGAGTATGTGTTCACATACGGATTTGAGGATGACACATGGGATTGATATGAGTCGATGAGTTTGATCTGAGATTATGATATATGTGATATGATAAAATTCCTGATTGAGATACACCTTGATACTTTAGAGGATTTTGGGAGTGATAATGCCATAGTAATAGTGACATATATATTATGTGATCGACATGTGATTATGATATACGATGGGATATGATATGATATGTCAGGATACTTATGATAGGCCACCTTGGGCGATGTATACTCTTGTGATGATATATGAGGATAGTATCGATATATGCTAGACTGTCGATCAGTAGTCAGATCTCGATTATGTTGATGATGTTAGCATTGTACTAGACATAGGTCAGTACCCAGATTATGACGATCTTGATAAAGAGAATACTTGATGAATGACATGATAAATGTGATATTGACCCGTACCCGGATTTGAGGATGCCGTACGACGGATTTACGTACGAGCTGTATTTTGATGTTTGATCCGCCTACTTGACTTGGGAATAACCGATTATAGAGATATGGTATCGGATGTGATATGATCGAGGCGGGATCACCGATTATATATGTATATATATGTATCGACTCAGAAGTTAGGCGGTTTCCCCTACCTACTGTTAGCTTTAGCTCAGCCTTTTAGCGGTATAGCAGTATGACTCATTATGACATTAGATGCAGTTTAGTGATCATGGTGTTCAGTATTTCAGTTCTCGCATATTATTATTATTGCTCTGCATCGCATACTGTTGTGATTCATATTCTATTATTGATATCCTGCTGCTAGGACACCAGCACCATTACCGATGATGCGTATGTACTACGTACACTTATTTGCTGTCGCACACACATCTTCATCGGTAATTGCCATGTCACGTACACTTAGAAAATATTATTGCCTGATTTAGCTTGTTAGCTAGTAGTGACATGATATTAGTGCATTGCCTCATATGCCAGCTTGACATTGTAGCTATTACTTGCCACTGCATGCATACTTTTATTCATTATATGCTGCATTCATGGATTCTCATGCTCATATTCCTGATTTCACATGCTATTGATGATTTGGATTCGGGTTCCCATGATGTTTTCTGGATTTGGAGGAAAACCGCAAAACATACATATAAACTGCTTTCTCTTTTTAATAAAAAATACGGTTTTTCCATGATGTATGAGTCGTCCACCATGAGTTTGCTGATGTATTTCGAGACCCGATTCGAGGAGTGGAGGAACCGTTTCGGGTACATGGTGGGCCCGGTGCGGTACCCCGGGACAAGAAGATCGCAGGAGATGGCGTTGAGCCTGGCAGGGGAGCACGACCGACCGGTGACATTACCCGACATGTCGGATATCCGGAGGATACCGTCGTAGTCATGAGATGGATGGTAGAGGTCGATCTGGACTGACGGCGCCCTGGATATTATGATTGAGACATTGAGATTTGAGATATTGAGGTACAAAGATTGTGATACAGAGATATCGAGACATTGAGATTTATGATTTGTGCCGATGCTAGGCACTGTTTTATGCTGATTTCATTATGATACCTCATTTTAAAAATACAGAAATCTCACAAATTTATGAAAGCAGTTTTCTCCAGTACATGCATTCTATTTCATGCATTCATACATCATTCATATGATATATATTGCCACCTGATGCACTGGCACAGACACATGGGTTTACACTTGGGTTAGATATTTACCCTAGACATGGTTAGAGATTGCTGGTTATATATTTGAGGATTTTATATATTGATCGTATGACCTAGGATTGCGTCATACGTGCGATTTTCTGTTCGTAGATCTTTTTCTACTCACGAGTTGGCAACTCACCCCCGTTGTGCCCCAGTTTCTTGCAGGTGTTGCCGTACGGATTTCATTACGGCTTGTGAGCACTGTACCTTTCGGGTGACTTGCTAGTAGGTGGGTTATTGTATCTTACCCATCATTATACATTGTATATTGTATTCAGTTGTATCTAGAAGTTCCATCAACCAAACATGTATTTATTTGAGATAGAGACCAGTGATATTTATTCTTTCGACCTTAGAGTCGTGCATTATATTTCCATGAGTTCTTGCTGGTTGAGTTTCATTTCTGTTGTGATCCTCGCCTTTAGGCGTTGTATATTATGTTGCATACAGGTTGATTTGATATGGTTCTTCCTACTCTTTACTCCTTTTCTTGGTTTGGATTTCTGGATTTCGGCTTACTTAGCATACGTACGCCTTGAGACATACGTAGTCTAAGTGCCGGTCATGTTCCGTACTTTCGGGTCGTGACAAAGTTGGTATCAGAGCATTAGGTTTTACCTTCGGAGTATAGGATGACCCTTGGTTGATGGAATAGGTGACTAAAGTAGAGTGACGTACCGTGGTATGTCCGCGGCATATTTACGATACGCCACTCCACTTAAGGAGCCTTAGGATGTACATTTCTTTGTTCAGTATCATATTCCTTCCCGATCTAGCTTCATCGGTACCAGTTTTAGTTTTGCTGCTACGATTACTGGCAGGGAGAGCTACAGCTAGAATTGCGGTCAGCACGAGCTCGTAACGAATGAGGACTGACCAGGGCATGATACCGGCGACACACGATTGCAGAGATGTGTCTTTTGATTGTGTTCTCGCGCCATGAGCGTTGGATGGATCGCTGTATGAGATTACTCGGACGTGCGGATCAGCACCAGAGGATTGAGCCACTGATAGAGGCCGGCCAGATTTTGATGACCGTTGATGTATTGCTCATTCATGATGATTGCGGCACTGTTCAGCGTGCAGATAAGTGAGCTAGTTATTGCTGCGAACAACGAGATATCGCCCTAGATGTTGGAGCTATTGCAGTACGAGATTGTACTAAAAGATGATAGAAGGTCGCTAGTCACCGAGGATGAATGACTAGGACATGTGGATCGTTCGCTACCCCGATGCGAGGTCATCAGATAGATTGATTCCAGCTAGAGACGACATCGCACAGAGACGATGAGAGTCGATAGAGACGATCGAATGTCAGTAACCTATTATTCCAAGTTTAAAGTATTCGGAAAGACATGCAGGCAATTCTATGGTCCCTCTAGAAGAATGAAACCCTAACTCGACTTAATGACCGTATGAAAGCCTTTGAACCTTCGGGTTTGCGGCGGTTCTGCGGCGCCATTAGTGAGGCTTGGGTTTGCCCTTCTACGGCTGGACCACCTATGCTGTGGTATGTACTCGATACTATTATACTGTACCCAAGATGTTGAGCTCTTGAGGGATTATGAGGTTTTGACGACTCGATCGGATGGCTCGACTTAATTCGGATGCTAGGTGGCGAGATGCATTTGTTGGGAGACTCAAAATATAAGGATAACCGTTGGAGTTCAGTCCATGCAGCCACGATGAGACGAGTCCGAAGCAGTCGACATTAGAGGGAAGTGGCATAAGAGGTTCGTACCAGATCCAGATGTGATGACGTTCCACTCCGCCGACATCAGAGATGCGATGCGCATGCCGAGGCATTGTATTGGATATACCTTCTAGAAGGAGTCGCGATGAGTATGCGGCCGTTCCGGAACCAGAAGCAGATATAGTAAAGGAGATAACTTCCGGACAATTGGCAGAGATGAGACTTGGAAGAGACCTTGAGCAGGATTCCTTCCAGGACACCGCTGCAATGATACTTGCACCCAGGATCAGATGTGTCATGCACATTCAGAGAGCCGGAGGCCGACGCCAGTGACATGCTGCTTAAGAGTGGTCGCGATGATTGACCGAGAAATGACCAGAGAAGTGCCAGAACGGAATCGACCCCGTTAGCACACCTGACAGGGCCGATGAGCCGATGGATCGTGAGATTGATAATTCACAGAGAAGACTTGGACCCAGGAGTGGTCAATGTTACGCACACCAGCAGGCCAGAGTTCAGGATCATCGACGGGATATGCTACAAGTAACCACGACAGTTGGCCGGAGATTCTTGGAGGCTGTGATTGAGCGGAACTACTCCGCCATACTTGGTTTCAGTATTGTTGGGCGATTTATTCGCATGATTTGGTTTTGATAATTGGGGATTTACGATTTTTACACAGTTGTTGCACTTGGTATCGTTTTCGCGCCTTGGTTTCACATATTGGTGACTTATGGGGTTTAGACATTTGAGTTGATTTTGTGCGTATGCACGCACACGATTTGGTTCCTGCACTCTGTATAGTTTATATATGCTGCAGTGCAGTGACATGTATTTTGTGCACTTGGATGCATTGGATTTCGATTTCGAGGCTGATGCTTGACATTTGTTTGTGCACTTTACGCACCTGATTGGTTTTTGCGCGTGTTTGGCGCTTGATATTGGATTTCATAATTTCGTGCATAGTGGATGCACCGGATTTGGACAGTTAGCGCATGCTAGGAGATGCGATTTGGTGCATACCAGATGCACTAAATCGGGATTTTCGTGCATGTCAGATGCACCTGATTTTGCTGTCAGGCACACACGC
The DNA here is from genome assembly GCA_030015575.1 of Agapanthus africanus. Taxonomy (NCBI): domain Eukaryota; kingdom Viridiplantae; phylum Streptophyta; class Magnoliopsida; order Asparagales; family Amaryllidaceae; genus Agapanthus; species Agapanthus africanus. The sequence goes on from CM057339.1 coordinate 866,542,982, forward strand.
TGCCTAGGACAGATGTTGTGTGCACAACCGTTGCACCTTGATGTTGTTTTGTGCACATTCATGGATTTGATTTCCGTGCGCACCAGACGCACAGGGTTTTTCATATGCGCTTTTTAGGATTGATTCTTATGGAGCAGTACATTTTTATGATATTGCGATTGATTTTCATACTGAGCAGGACTGGTCAGATGACAGTGCCTGGATATATTTTACATGCATTGACAGTTTTCAAAGGGATTCCAAAAGCGAGCTATAGTCTCATTATTTACATATGTGTCTGATATGACACGAAACGTTTAAAACGAGGAAAACCCTTCTAAATTGTTTTCAAAACGGCGGGACGTGCATATTAAACAAAAGAGATATACATATATGATTATTTTCTTATAGAGGCATCCGCCACTGTGCAGTGTTATGTGCATTGCACATCGATTTCAAAGAATTTGGCATACATTTCCTTAAGATATTTACATGCACGGATTTGGTATTTACATGCATAGTTCCGATTATAGCATATTGGCTTTGCCTTAGATTTGGCATTCGTGTTTTACCTTGACTCCGATGATTGCGAGATGCTTGACGGAGTTTTGATTTCGAGTCATCCGCTCGTTACTCATGCGCATGTATTGCGCTATGATGTGTTCTATGGATTGATGATTTCGGAGCCCCGTTGACTTGGACATTTTATTGAAATGTTTTAGAATTTGGGGGTTTAAATTTAAATTCGGGGACCGAATTTCTTTAAGGGGGGAAGACTGTAACATTTCAAAAAAATAAAATATTATTTTGGGGATTTTTATGATTTAATATAAATTTTTTAATGAATATTTTGATAGTCGGTATAATTAAATACTGATAAATGGGGAAAATTTTGGGAAAAACTAATGGAAATTCTAAAATAGGTTATTTTGTGGAAATATGCCATTTTACCGTTTTTATGATGAATTATATGCTATGTTGGTGTTAATCGCGATTGAAAATTGTTAATTTGTATTTTTGGCTTTTTGTGCAAAATGTGCACATAACATTTCCTACACTTGCACACTTGTCTCATGTTTTGGACCCATGCTGAGCCTAGAGTTGAACCATGCTTAGGTGACCATGGTGGGTGAACCATTTGATTAGGGTAATTGGGTTAATTAGTGTTTTGGTTAGGTTAATGAGGTTTGATTTGTGATGGGTTGACCTTGTGTAGGGGAGAGAGAGAGAGAGGTGGCTAGAGTGTGCATGGTCCCTCTCAACCTTCATTATCCCTTGTGTCTTTCATACTACCTCTCCCTCTCACACATCATACCATACCCCCATTATACATCAACTACATCAGCACACATACCAGCCCCTAACCCCTTAGCCAATACCTACATTTCCCCCCATCAGCTGAAACAAACCATCAGCCCCTACACCAGCCCCCCTTACAGCATCAGTTCAGCCACCATCAGCCCAAAACTCAGTCATATGTCATCATTTCAGCAGCCCAAACCTATCCCAAGCAGCAACCCCAATATCCACAGCCCAACACCCAACTTCAGCCACCAAAACTGCTGTTTCAGCAGCTGATTTAACACATCAGCCACCATCAGCTGCAACAGTAACATCAGCACAACTTCAGCCCAATTTTCATCATATCAGCTGCAACAACATCAGCCCTAATCAACACATCAGCCACCCCAACACATCAGCTCCATCAGCATTTTTCAGCCATGTTCCATCAGCCACCAAAGCAGCCCAACATCAAACCCCCAGCACAACACCAATATACCTCTGCTGCATCAGCCCCTTATGCAGCAACAAAGCTTCAGCCTCAACACCACCACACCACCATACCCACACCAAAATCACAACAACTCACCACAAAACACCACCAAGCAACAACAACAACCCAGCACTGCATCAGTAGTGAAGGAAAACAGCAGCAGCATGCAGCACAGCAGCACCAACAGCCCAACAGTCCAGCAACAGACCCTTTCCCCTTCCTTCATCCTCTCTTCCCCTTCATTCTAGGACCCCCTGAGGTATAATCTCACAACCTAACTCGGTTCTTGCTCAGTTTAGGTTACATAGCTGAAAGTTTACTATTTTATTGTGATATTGTGCTAGTTTAGGCAAAACTTGAGTGAGACTTGACCAAGTGTGGTTTTGATCGTTAGTATAACCTAAATAGGTGTAGTTGAGACCAGTTAACCCTAGAATACCCCAAATTTCCAGTAAGTTACCAGAGTTGCTTGACTTGGCGTATTTTGGCATTTTGGTCGATTTTTGAGACCTTTCTGAGATCTGCTTTCACCCGGGGCCTCCTAGGGAAAAATTGACTTGGAAGTGAGCTGTGCAGGCACCCTGGAACCACTACCCAAAGCCCTAGCCACCCTCTCAAAATCCCGGCCGCAAATTTAATCCCCCTGGCCGCAAATTGCGGCCAGAGCAGTATAAAACTGCCTCGTTTTCCGTGCACAGCCCCTTTTCATGTAAAAATTGACCCCTGGTATGTCTAGTTTTGACTGTTTCCTGTTAGGGTAAAATATGGGTTCATTTTCATGAGTTGGCGTATGATTTACGACTCGTTTTTGTATGGATTTTGATATTCGATGACCCGTATCTGTCGGGTGGCGTTTGGACGTCAACGACAGCGGATATTGGATGTTTTTGCACACAAGGCCACAGGTTTTTACCTATGGGCGTAGTGTGCACCATTTTGATTTCCAACATGGTTTTCATGAGTTTTAGCATGTGATATCCTTGTAGGTACCCCACGTGGCGTCGAAGCGTTGGAGATGCAAACGGCGACATCGGCACCGGTACACACATAACAAGTGAGTAGATTTATATCTACGGGGAGAAGTCGGGTGGATGGCGTATAGCACCTCCGCAGTCCGTGGTGATGTATACGGATGCGTATACACACCAACAACCTATTATTTATTGTTGGGATTATTATTGATGTTAAATGGATATTGGTATATTGGATTGGGGAAAGGTTACGAAACCATAGGGTAGTGGGTGCACTACACATACATATACACATACATGCTTGCATGCATCCATATTTCATATGTAGTTACGGGATCCTATATAGATATGTGGTCACATGGGTTGGGAGTATGTGTTCACATACGGATTTGAGGATGACACATGGGATTGATATGAGTCGATGAGTTTGATCTGAGATTATGATATATGTGATATGATAAAATTCCTGATTGAGATACACCTTGATACTTTAGAGGATTTTGGGAGTGATAATGCCATAGTAATAGTGACATATATATTATGTGATCGACATGTGATTATGATATACGATGGGATATGATATGATATGTCAGGATACTTATGATAGGCCGTCTTGGGCGATGTATACTCTTATGATGATATATGAGGATAGTATCGATATATGCTAGACTGTCGATCAGTAGTCAGATCTCGATTATGTTGATGGTGTTAGCATTGTACTAGACATAGGTCAGTACCCAGATTATGACGATCTTGATAAAGAGAATACTTGATGAATGACATGATAAATGTGATATTGACCCATACCCGGATTTGAGAATGCCGTACGACGGATTTACGTACGAGCTGTATTTTGATGTTTGATCCGCCTACTTGACTTGGGAATAACCGATTATAGAGATATGGTATCGGATGCGATATGATCGAGGCGGGATCACCGATTATATATGTATATATATGTATCGACTCAGAAGTTAGCCGGTTTCCCTTACCTACTGTTAGCTTTAGCTCAGCCTTTTTGTGGTATAGCAGTATGACTCATTATGACATTAGATGCAGTTTAGTGATCATGGTGTTCAGTATTTCAGTTATCGCATATTATTATTGTTGCTCTGCATCGCATACTGTTGTGATTCATATTCTATTATTGATATCCTGCTGCTAGGACACCAGCACCATTACCGATGATGCGTATGTACCACGTACACTTATTTGCTGTCGCACGCACATCTTCATCGGTAATTGCCATGTCACGTACACTTTGAAAATATTATTGCCTGATTTAGCTTGTTAGCTAGTAGTGACATGATATTAGTGCATTGCCTCATATGCCAGCTTGACATTGTAGCTATTACTTGCCACTGCATGCATACTTTTATTCATTATATGCTGCATTCATGGATTCTCATGCTCATATTCCTGATTTCACATGCTATTGATGATTTGGATTCGGCTTCCCATGATATTTTCTGGATTTGGAGGAAAACCGCAAAACATACATATAAACTACGTTCTCTTTTTAATAAAAAATGCGGTTTTTCCATGATGTATGAGTCGTCCACCATGAGTTTGCTGATGTATTTCGAGACCCGATTCGAGGAGTGGAGGAACCGTTTCGGGTACATGGTGGGCCCGGTGCGGTACCCCGGGGCAAGAAGATCGCAGGAGATGGCGTTGAGCCTGGCAGGGGAGCACGACCGACCGGTGACATTACCCGACACGTCGGATATCCGGAGGATACCGTCGTAGTCATGAGATGGATGGTAGGGGTCGATCTGGACTGACGGCGCCCTGGATATTATGATTGAGACATTGAGATTTGAGATATTGAGGTACAAAGATTGTGATACAGAGATATCGAGACATTGAGATTTATGATTTGTGCCGATGCTAGGCACTGTTTTATGCTGATTTCATTATGATACCTCATTTTAAAAATACAGAAATCTCACAAATTTATGAAAGCAGTTTTCTCCAGTACATGCATTCTATTTCATGCATTCATACATCATTCATATGATATATATTGCCACTTGATGCACTGGCACAAACACATGGGTTTACACTTGGGTTAGATATTTACCCTAGACATGGTTAGAGATTGCTGGTTATATATTTGAGGATTTTATATATTGATCGTATGACCTAGGATTGCGTCATACATGCGATTTTCTTTTCGTAGATCTTTTTCTACTCACGAGTTGGCAACTCACCCCCGTTGTGCCCCAGTTTCTTGCAGGTGTTGCCGTACGGATTTCATTACAGCTTGTGGGCACTGTACCTTTCGGGTGACTTGCTAGTAGGTGGGTTATTGTATCTTACCCATCATTATACATTGTATATTGTATTCAGTTGTATCTAGAAGTTCCATCAACCAAACATGTATTTGTTTGAGATAGAGACCAGTGATATTTATTCTTTCGACCTTAGAGTCGCGCATTATATTTCCATGAGTTCTTGCTGGTTGAGTTTCATTTCTGTTGCGATCTTCGCCTTTAGGCGTTGTATATTATGTTGCATACAGGTTGATTTGATATTGTTCTTCCTACTCTTTACTCCTTTTCTTGGTTTGGATTTCTGGGTTTCGGCTTACTTAGCATACGTACGCCTTGAGACGTACGTAGTCTAAGTGCCGGTCATGTTCCGTACTTTCGGGTCATGACAGTCTAGGAGAGCCATTACACATTGTCGTCCCTGCCCAGGGCAAGCGAGATTTGCTGGTAGTGTTACCAGTGGTTTCTCAGGGTGTTTTGGGCTACACTCCGACACGACTTGTACCGCTATTAGGGGACTGACGTTTGCCACCCCCTAGGCCCGCCATGCGATACTCTTAGACGAACAGACCGGACTGTACGGAGATTGTCACACACAGGCTCAGTAAGAGTTCGGATGGGTTCACCTCATCAGTCTTCTTATCGGCATCTACCTGGGGACCGTTACGTACAGCTAGTGCCGCTTGCGGTCTGTGGTCAACCCCACTGCCAGTGTAGTGTCAATTCTTTAGAGTCCCACACAGAGGTTTATTCGCCTTTAGGCAAAACAGAGTAGAGGTCGCATGGTTTTGCGACGGGGTTCGTTCACATCCGCGCACTTGTGCACGTTTGGTGTCCGGACAGCTTATACTAGCAGGTTTTGGTTTAAGCCAGATCCTAATATATGTTTTGGGATTGGTTTTATCTCATTGTATTCGTGTTCCTTGGAACATGGATACGGGTGTGTATGCACAGTTGACTGAGGCAGAGGCAGAGGACTTTCATTAGGGTTGATGACCGTTGTCTTTTTCCTTAACCCTAATGTTTATGTGAAATATGATTATTAATATTAATTAATTATAATTGTGTTATGGTTAGGGTTGTTGACCATTTGACTATAGTTAACTTGTTGACCTATGTTGACATATTGACTATCATCATTTCACATGAAAGATGCTCTTTGATTCTTGCAAAATTCATTAATGTGAAATGATAATGGTCATATCAAGTTAACCATCACAATTATCTTTAATTAATTATTTAATTATCATAATTCACATATATGTGAGAAGGTTGATATTATCCTCTCATGCTCTCATTCTCATTCTCTCTCATCCTCTTCCTCTCTCTCAAAGCTCTCCCTCTCATGAGTTGAGAACCATTAAGCTTTTGAGATAGAACACCAAAATCATTCTCTACTCTTTCTAAGGTTCTAGGTTTAGCACACCAAGCACCTTCATTACTTCTAGTTTGAGGTAGGAGCCAAAGGTAGAGGCCCTCGGGTGGATCTTTCTTCGACAAGAGAAGGCGACGAGGACGACCCGTTCATCCCACTCCAAGGAGCAAGAAGAGAAGGACTTCAAGACTTAGGTATAACCCTTTAACCGAGTAGCTAAATCTCTTAGCTTGGTTGTTAGTTTATGTTTAGCAAAGATCCTCCTTTATATAGTCCATGTTGCCTTGAGTTGTAAAAATCGAATTTTTATACCGTTTCCGCCTCCCCGTAAGCACCGGGGTGGGCAACGTGGACTTACAGTGGTATCAGAGCCTAGCTAAACACAAACTAGCAAGTTAGCAAAGTATCTAGAATTTCGATCGGAAAAAAAATCGCAAAACACTTTTCAAAAACCTAACTTTCTGCCAATTTTTAAACCTGCTTTAAAAATAATAAATCATACACTAAAAATCGGCTCAGGGTTTTTACAGAACACCCAAGAAAAACGATCCAGCGAGTCGACCAACTCACCGCGGAAACGCGGCAAGAGCATGCTCTTGCCGCGGATCCGCGGCCGAGTTGACTCGGCCGTGGGTCGTTTCTCCTGCAGTGTTCTTATATTGAAGTTTTGGGATTTTTAGGATGGTTTGTTTCTGCCCAGATTTTCCAGAAAACAAATTTGTTTTTGGGGTGGTTACAAATCCGTATTTTGATCGAACTTCTCTAGACTTTGGCTAATGGGTTATACCTGTGATGTGATATATGTATTGAACGTCTGCTAATCGCTATACGTCGATTAGTGGGGGTTATACATATCTGTGATTTGTAATGTTGATGATTTGCGTATATGAATTCGTTGGATTGTCGTGGATGAATAGCCGGGGGGTTGTGAGATGAGAGTTTTCTTTATCTTTCAATTCATGTAATATGTATATTGATGTAATATTATTTATATGGTCACACAACCGGGATGGGGTTGTGGCCGTCATTGTATAATTTCTTTTACTGTTTTTTCTCCTAGGATAGACCCAAGGTGGGGTGCACAAACTACCGGGTACCTCGAAGTGCCGAGTGGCCTACTCACGTTGTTGAGGGAGGTTGCTTCACTTTGGGTACTTGGCGGGTAGTTTGCCGCACCCGTAGGGGTCTAGGGTAGGGTTTGGCTATTCATCACGACCGTGTAATCCGCTCTTCATTACAGGCTCGTACGGAATGCGGATTCCTAGTATATCCAATGTGTTCATCTGTGATCTGGAATGGCTATTATTGCATGTGACGAATGTATATATCTATATATGATATCTATTTAGGCGTTGCTTATGTTTTGCATCCGCGCTAGTCCAGCCCCCGCTCCGTCGTTAGTTAAGTAACCTAACGGGTGATGATGGGACCCCGTGGCGAATGCGGATGGCATAAGCGTACGTCATATTTTCGTTGTTTTCTACAATGGTAGGATTAATTGATGGGACGCATTAAATTAATGCAAGAAAATAAACCTAAAAGACGTTGTTGGAACAATTTTCAAAAAGCTTTTATTGCAAGGACGTTCACTTTTGTTTTGCACAGAGGTATTCGGTTATGAATGCCCAGCACCTCATTCGACGAGGCAAGGGCCGAGATCCCTTTATCGGGAGTGACCCCTTGGACAAAAAGTTTGCGTCAGGGTAATAACTTCACTATAGTCGATTATTCTTGCTTTGCATCGAGGTATTCAGCTTAGAATATCCTGCACCTCATTCGACAAGGAAAGAGCCGAGATCCCTTCACAGGGAGTGACCTCTTTAGCAAAGGTTTTCGCCACTATATTTTTAAAAAGATTATCAGGTTCCTTCAACAATATCAAGTTCATTACGTTAACGGGTTTTTTCGCCAAAAACCCAGCTGTAGCCCTCCGTCATTTCTTACAAGTAACACTTAGTATTCGTGCTGCGTTTGTTGACTCCGTCAAAGCGTAGTGTACGGTAGCTGAGTGCTGCTTGTTTGTAGCAGTATATGGGATTGGTTAGGACAGTCGTATAACCTTGTTGACTCCATCAAGGGTTATGCGGGTGGGTTTAATGCAATCCAGATAATGACGGGTTGAATTTGATTAGGACTCTTTGATTTGTTGACTCCGTCAAGGTCACTTGGGTCGTAGGGGCAAAAATCTACATCGGGGGTTTCTAAAGAAACTGAAACTTGCAGATTTAGCATACCTTCTGGAGTGTGGTGACTAGAGTGGATTCTATCTAGGTCATCACACAATGATAGTTGGATCCCGATCCCACTAATGAGTTGGATTACTCTCGGGAGATTATTTCACTTAACAATCAATGCTATAAACCAAGTAGGTGTCTAGAACGGTGTTTGCAGGTCTACGCCTCCAGGGAAAAGAGGTTACTTAATTAAGGAACTTCGCGAAAGCGTTGGAAAACCTCCCTCGAAGTACCAACACAAGCCTGGCTGAAAAGTTAAGCAAGTATTGTGACGTGCGATTAATCCTGACTAGTTCTTCTTTTAAAAGGTTTTAAGAAGAATTTGAGGAAACAGTGGGAGCCATCCTGATTAGATAAACTAATAAACCAATCTAATCTTGCAAGAGCGCACGCTGAGTGTTTCTTTTCTCTTTCTCCAGGTAGCAACCATTTCACGCCCTAATCAAGATAATAAAATGTATCGCTTGACCGATCCGAATTCTTATTCGGGGCTGGGGAACGTTGGTTCGGCTCTAACTTGTGACAACAGTCATAAGTATAAGCAAGGAAAAGAGGATTATATGGATTTCAAGGATACCCAGTTGAAGAAGAAGTATGGTTTTGCATTTACTTCAGGTGTTCTTGTAATTGAGAACTGCTTTACGGTCAGCCCTACCTCCTGGGTACTTGATACCAGATCAGGATCTCATATCTGTAATTTATTGCAGGGACTGAGAAAAAGTAGAAAAGTTGTACCTGGTGATATGTCGCTCAGAGTAGCGAACGGAGCACAAGTTAATGCTGCAGCCGTCGGTGAATATCACCTAGTGTTGCCAAATGGCAATGCTATGATTTTGAACGATTGCTACTATGTACCTTACATGGTTTGCAACATCATATCAGTTTCTTTACTCGATAAAGATTGATATAACTTTGTTCTTGATAGAAATATCATGAATATTTACCTTCATAAGGTACTGGTTGCAGAAGGTACACTGTGTAATGGTATCTACGTTCTAAATCAGAATACAGTTCTCAATGTACAAAACACACGCAAGAGGAAGAATTCAGATACGAATGAATCCTACTTGTGGTATTGTAGACTTGGTCATATCGGAGAGAAAAGACTAAGTAAGTTGCATAAAGATGGACTCTTGAATACGTTCGAGTTTTCATCTTATGAAACTTGTCAGTCTTGTCTCAAAGGGAAGATGACCAAATCTCCGTTCACCGTACATGGAGAAAGAGAAACAGAGCTCTTGGGATTCATACACAGTGATGTATGTGGTCCGATGTCTATACATGCAAGGGGTGGGTTCTCGTACTTCATCACATTCACTGACGATCTCTCTAGATTCGGATATGTGTATCTTATGAAACACAAATCTGAAGCTTTTGAGAAATTCAAGGAATTCAGAAACGAAGTAGAGAACCAGACTAGCAAAAGTATCAAGATCCTCCGGCCTGATAGAGGAGGGGAGTACTTAAGCACAGAATTCCTAGATTACTTAAAAGAGAATGGTATTCTCTCTCAGCTTACTCCTCCTTATACACCACAGCACAACGGTATATCGGAACGGAGGAATCGTACCCTATTGGATATGGTTCGCTCCATGATGAGTAGTGCCGAGTTGCCTCTTTCATTTTGGGGACATGCGCTTCAGACAGCGGCATACCTACTGAATTGCGTTCTATCCAAATCAGTGCCTAAGACTCCATATGAAATATGGAGTGGAAGAAATCCGTATCTTAAGCGATTTAAGATATGGGGTTGTCCGGCTTATATGAAAACACAGAAACCGGACAAGCTAGAGGCATGGTCAGTTCTGTGTAAATTTGTGGGATATCCTAAAGACTCACTAGGATATCTGTTCTACCACACTGAGGAACAGAAGGTGTTTGTATCTCGCCACGCCACCTTTTTAGAAAGGGAGTTTCTTGCAAAAGAAACTAGTGGGAGTTCAGTATAACTGGAAGAAATTCAGCGACCACAAAATGTAACTGAAAATTTGGAGGAACCACTGGATTCAATAACCCCAAACGAACCTCAGCCACTACGCAGATCTGGTAGGATTTCTCATCCGCCCGAGAGATACTACGGTTTTCTCATAGACGGGGATCGAGAGGATTGCATCTTGGAAGAAGATGACCCTACCAGTTTCAGGCAGGCCATTATCAGTAGGGACTCTGATAAGTGGCTGGAAGCAATGCAATCCGAAATGGAGTCCATGCACACCAATAAAGTGTGGATCTTGGACATTGCTCCACCTGGGGTAAAACCCGTTGGATGCAAATGGATCTACAAAAGGAAACTTGGTATAGATGGGCAGGTGGAAACCTATAAGGCTAGACTCGTTGCAAAAGGTTTTCGTCAAAGACCTGGTTTGGACTATGACGAAACTTTTTCTCCAGTGGCTATGCTCAAATCCATTCGGATCCTACTTTCCATTGCTGCCTTCCATGACTATGAAATCTGGCAGATGGACGTTAAAACGGCTTTTCTAAACGGCTGTTTGGAAGAGTACGTTTACATGGATCAGCCAGAAGGTTTCGTAGACAGTGGGAGCAGCGGGAAGGTGTGCAAGTTGCTTAAATCCATTTATGGATTAAAGCAGGCATCGCAGAGCTGGAACATCTGTTTGATGAGGCAATCAAGGAATTTGATTTCATCAAGAACGAAGATGAACCTTGTGTCTATAAGAAAATTGTAGGACGAACTGTCGTGTTCCTAGTCTTGTACGTGGACGACATTCTTTTGATAGGAAATGACATTCCTATGCTACAATCGGTCAAGCTATTTTTGTCACAACGGTTCTCCATGAAGGACTTGGGTGATGCCTCGTACATTCTGGGGATCAAGATCTACAGAGATAGATCCAAGAGACTACTGGGACTTTAGCAGTCCAGGTACATAGAGACCGTACTAAAAAGATTTAGTATGGAGGATTCCAAGCGCGGTAACATACCCGTATTGCACGGAATTACCCTCTCCAAGAAGATGTCTCCTAAGACTGACGAGGAGAGGGTTCGCATGAGCACTATACCCTACGCTTCGGCGGTAGGATCTATAATGCATGCGATGCTATGTACAAGACCAGATGTAGCTTACGCGCTGAGCGTGGTGAGCCGATATCAGTCAGACCCAGGTGAGGACCACTGGACGGCAGTGAAGAACATTCTCAAGTACCTGAGAAGGACTAAGAAGATGTTCCTGATTTACGGTAATGGAGACCTCAGGGTCGAGTCTTTTACCGATTCAAGCTTCCAGAGTGACAAAGATGACAGCAAGTCTGTCTCGGGTTTTGTGTTTACCCTCAACGGAGGGGCGGTATGTTGGAGGAATTTCAAACAGGATACCGTCGCAGACTCGACGATGGAGGCTGAATACATTGCTGCAAGCGATGCCGCAAAAGAGGCGGTTTGGATGAAGAAGTTCATTAGTGAACTTCAGGTGGTTCCGTCCATTGTTGACCCGATACATTTGTATTGCGATAACAATGGGGCTATAGCTTTAGCGAAGGAACCAAGGTCCCATCAGAAATCCAGACACATCTTAAGGCGGTATCACCTGATCAGGGAGATCATTGATCGCCAGGAGATCGAGGTATGGAGAGTGGACACAAAAGACAATACGGCGGATCCATTCACAAAGGCCCTCCCTCAAACACAGTTCGAGCGACTTTTTGAGCTATTGGGTATGCGGTATGCCAGCAGCTGGCCCTAGTGCAGACGTTGGGTATGCGGTACACTAATTACTGGCCTTTAGTGCAAGTGGGAGATTGTTAGATATGTATGCCCTAGAGGCCATTATTGTATAGTACTAGTTTGTATAATACATTTTGGAAGCTTGGGATATATATACGGTTTTACGACAGTCTTGCTCGATATATTAGTATGCTACTTGGTTTGTTTCTATCTTAATATGTGTATATGTTTCTTTTAACATATCGCTAAAACATATTGATGGAGCCCTTAGGATCTTTGCTTGACTACCGGCGTTGTGATGGCGATCACACTCGTGGGGGCTGGGTAGTCTATAAGCACATCCTTATTCTGGTCCCTAGTCGTAGGATTATTGAGACAGGGCATCGATACTCCAGAGTAGACTGGTGCATACGCTTCTCTTCCCAGCAGGGGAGATGGTCTGTCCCACAGCCATCAGTACATCGTACTGGAGATAGTATGCAGGTGCTCGTTAGGTTACGAGTACACTGGACAGGACTCGTCAGGAACTATTGGTTGGTATTATACCTATCGTCAGTTAACAGTTCCCAGGTGACATGAGTACAGCTTAGTCCGCTGACTTGACACTATCACTTCGCCTCGAGTGTGTTCCCGCTGTTCTTTGATTACTACCCTACCACGGCTCTACTGAGTCATGCAAACAGGTAGTAGTTGGGAGCAGTCCCGAAACACTTGGAGGCAGTGACGGTTAGACAGGATTCGTCTCTCCCGGTATTGGGAGTTGATATCGCGCTGTGTCTAGGAGAGCCATTACACATTGTCGTCCCTGCCCAGGGCAAGCGAGATTTGCTGGTAGTGTTACCAGTGGTTTCTCAGGGTGTTTTGGGCTACACTCCGACATGACTTGTACCGCTATTAGGGGACTGACGTTTGCCACCCCCTAGGCCTGCCATGCGATACTCTTAGACGAACAGACCGGACTGTACGGAGATTGTCACATACAGTCTCAGTAGGAGTTCGGATGGATTCACCTCATCAGTCTTCTTATCGGCATCTACCTGGGGACCGTTACGTACAGCTAGTGCCGCTTGCGGTCTGTGGTCAACCCCACTGCCAGCGTAGTGTCGAGTCTTTAGAGTCCCACACAGAGGTTTATTCGCCTTTAGGCAAAACAGAGTAGATGTCGCATGGTTTTGCGACGGGGTTCATTCACATCCGCGCACTTGTGCACGTTTGGTGTCCGGACAGCTTATACTAGTGGGCTTTGGTTTAAGCCAGATCCTAGTATATGTTTTGGGATTGGTTTTATCTCATTGTATTCGTGTTCCTCGGAACATAGGTACGGGTGTGTATGCACAGTTGACTGAGGCTGAGGCAGAGGACTTTCATTAGGGTTGATGACCGTTGTCTTTTTCCTTAACCCTAATGTTTATGTGAAATATGATTATTAATATTAATTAATTATAATTGTGTTATGGTTAGGGTTGTTGACCATTTGACTATAGTTGACTTGTTGACCTATGTTGACATATTGACCATCATCATTTCACATGAAAGATGCTCTTTGATTCTTGCAAAATTCATTAATGTGAAATGATAATGGTCATATCAAGTTAACCATCACAATTATCTTTAATTAATTATTTAATTATCATAATTCACATATATGTGAGAAGGTTGATATTATCCTCTCATGCTCTTATTCTCATTCTCTCTCATCCTCTTCCTCTCTCTCAGAGCTCTCCCTCTCATGAGTTGAGAACCGTTAAGCTTTTGAGATAAAACACCAAAATCATTCTCTACTCTTTCTAAGGTTCTAGGTTTAGCACACCAAGCACCTTAGTTACTTCTAGTTTGAGGTAGGAGCCAAAGGTAGAGGCCATCGGGTGGATCTTTCTTCGGCAAGAGAAGGCGACGAGGACGACCCGTTCATCCCACTCCAAGGAGCAAGAAGAGAAGGACTTCAAGATTTAGGTATAACCCTTTAACCGAGTAGCTAAATCTCTTAGCTTGGTTGTTAGTTTATGTTTAGCAAAGATCCTCCTTTATATAGTCCATGTTGCCTTGAGTTGTAAAAATCGAATTTTTATACCGTTTCCGCCTCCCCGTAAGCACCGGGGTGGGCAACGTGGACTTACAATTTTCGCTTTGAAGATTTGGAGACACTATTTATTGGGCGAAAGGGTCGAAGTATTCACCGATTACAAAAACCTAAAGTACGTGTTCACACAGAAAGAGCTTAACATGAGGCAGCGTAGATGGTTGGAGCTGATGGCTGACTACGATCTTGATCTTAAGTAACATCCGGGGAAAGTTAATGTTGTGCCGGATGTGCTTAGCCTGTTGCCAGCAATTCAGACGTTGATTGCACAGAAGGAGATTATCGAAGACTTTCGGAGATTCGAGTTGGAGATCGTGCTACCTCATTCTTCAGGACAGTTGATGCAGCTGCAAGTACAGTCATCATTGATCGAGAGTATTAAGGCAGCACAGTCACAGGACCCAAGATTGCAGAAGTTTCGAGAACAAGTTGAAGTTGGACTTCGTACGGACTTGTTAATTCATGAAGATGGTTCGTTGCGGTATGGTAGCCGTTTGTGTGTGCCAAAAGGAGATATTCGCGAAGAAGTTTTGAAGGAGGCACACAGTTCCACATATTCCGTACATCCAGGAGGCACGAAGATGTACCGTGATCTATGACAACATTTCTGGTGGGAAGGCATGAAAAGGGAGATTGCTCGTTTTGTGGCGAAGTGCTTGGTGTGTCAGCAAGTTAAGGCTGAACATCAAAGGGTAGCTGGTTTATTGCAACCACTTCCGATTGCTCAATGGAAGTGGGAACATATAACCATGGATTTCGTGACAGCTTTACCGCGGAGTCCAAAGGGCAATAATGCCATTTGGGTGGTTGATCGATTGACCAAGGCAGCTCATTTCATACCATTTCGAGTTGGTTAATCAACGGAAGCGTTGGCAGAACGGTACATGCAGGAGATTGTGAGATTGCATGGAGTACCTGTGAGAATCATGTCCGACAGTGACACCCGATTCTTATTGCACTTCTGGAGGAGTTTACAGGAATGTTTGGGGACGCGATTGAAGTTTAGCACAGCTTATCATTCTCAGACAGATGGCCAGTCGGAGAGAACGATCCAAACTCTTGAAGACATGCTGAGAGCTTGCATGTTAGACTTCAAGGGTTCATGGGAGGATCATCTACACTTAGTGGAGTTTTCTTACAACAACAGCTTTCAGGCGACTATTCAGATGACTCCATTCGAAGCATTGTATGGTCGCAAGTGTTGCTCACCCGTTTGTTAGGATGATGTTTGAGAATGAAAATTGTTGGGACCGGATTTGATCATGCAAACAGTAGAGAAGGTTAATACCATCCGAAATCACATGAAGGCAGTACAAGATCGACAGAAGAGTTGGGCCGATACATCGAGAAGACCTCCAGAGTTCGCTGTTGGTGATCTGGTATTCTTGAAGATATCACCGACTAGAGAAGTGATTCGTTTTGGGAGTCGAAGCAATCTTAGTTCTCGGATCGTTGGGCCTTTCGAGATTATTGAGCGTGTTGGAGAAGTAGCTTATCGATTGGCGTTACCACCGTCTTTGGCGAATGTTCATGATGTGTTTCATGTATCTCAACTCCGTAAGTATGTTCGAGATGAGACCCACGTGCTGGATCATTCGGAGTTAGCTGTAAGGGAGGATTTAACTTTTGAGGAACGACCGATATCGATTGTTGATCGAAGAGAAAAGATCCTTAAGAATAAGATTATCCCTCTCGTACTTGTTTCTTGGGGAAATCGCTCGCACGGAGAATCAACTTGGGAACGAGAAAACGAGATTCGACAGAAGTTTCCACACCTGTTTTTGTAGATTCTTGATTGTTCATCTTTTCTTGTTTTGGGAATTTCGAGGATGAAATTTTTTTGTAGTTGGGTATAATGTAACACCCTAGTTCATTTATACCAATTCTAGTATTATTTATTTATGGTATTTTCTTGATTTATTGTGTTTTGGGTGCGAATAGCGTATTTGACATTTGTATTTGCATTCGACCTGACCCGCATGCTTGAAACCAGTCTTGATTCATGTTTATAATTTATCCTGACCTGTTAAATGGACTCGTGCACTTTCATTTATTTGTATATTGCATACTCGCATTTTATCTTGCATCTGCATTTTAATATAACATTTTAAGTTACATAAAATATTTTAAAAATATATTGCATGGCCTGCATGCTATCCCTAACCCTGTGGTAGCATCCGCGCATCTTGTTCTCGTCCCGTTCAGTGAAACGGACTTGTTTCGATGACTACATGCACGTGCGTGCATCCGTTCTTGGAGGTATGCATTTTTCGTTACCCGGATATCCAACTTTAATTTTGATCGACATGTATATTTTTCGTATTTTAAAACTGAATTTTAGACCCGACCCGGGCATGTTTTAGACTATGTTTGTATTTACCAGAATATCAAATTTTATTTATATAATATTAATTTTATAAACTGATACAAATTAAAATTTAGTTAACTAATAAAAGATTTTTTAAATTTAAATCTAAACTAATTTCCTAATAAACTAACAACCCCTTTCTTTCTCTCCCTCCCTCCTCTGCATATATATATTTATATATATTCTATTTATTTATTTTTTCTTTCCTTATTTAATACACAGCCTCTTCTTCTTACTTCTTCTTCTTCTTTCTTCTTTCTTTTTCTTGATCTTGTTTCTTGATTCTGGTGATCTCCGTCGGAGCCGTGCTCGTCGCTGACGATCCGAGTGATCCAGTGAACGTACCTTACCTGTGTGATCACCCGCTTGCCTTGCCTGGACCCGTCCCGCGTGCCGCATGTGCGTTGCGACGATTTACCGACGTCGGACGTGCCGTGCGTATCTGTCGCGTGATTCGATCGAGGCAAGTTTATCTTGCTACATGCTATGATATATACTACATCCATATTAATAATAATATTTCATGTTTAGTGTATTGTACATCCCCTGTTATCATTTTACTGTTTTACGACGTCTGTTTGCATCCGTATAATTTATTTCGAATCTAGTGCATGCAAATTTATCTTGCTATATGCTGGACTACAATATATTGCACCCATTTGAATAATAACATCACATAATGTTTAGTTATGCATCCCACATTACCATTTTACAGTTTTACTGTCTTCGGACATCCGTATGCATCCATATCACTATTTACATATCTAGTCGCATGCTAATTCATCTTGCTACATGCTATGTATCTTATTTTGCATTCATATGAATAACAATATCACATGTTGATTACACTGTACATCTATATTAAAGTTTTACCGTTTTCGGATACCCGTTTGCATCCATATCATTTAGAATATATATCGTCGTAATATTTCTTATTATTATCTTTAATTAGTTTATAATCTGCATTTTATAATATTACACAAAATATAGTTTGAAAATATTATAGTTTACACGTGAAACGTCGTTGCAAAGCGGATACGACAAATCTGAAATTTACTGTACATCTTACCTTATAAAATTCATTATAAATCATAGAAAAATCATTAGTATACATTTTTTTGTTCTTTACGAAGCTAACTCAGAATACTATAACTATATGAAATATTTACTTGCAAAATAAATTGTTTAAATAACATAAAATGCAAATGAGAATATCTCTAAACTGCTGTCCAGCGAAATTCCAGCAGCAAACTTTCAATTTCGAATATTCATAGATTTTTGTAGGGACAACCTAAGATATTTCAACTTATAAAAATGAAAATCTTATTGAATTATCTTTGTTTTGGTATAAGACACGTCCCTTTTGGAGAACGTTTGTTATTTTTTAAGCCACTTTACAAATCAGGGTGACGCTGACTTTCTGAACGGAACTTTCTTGTGCATGGTTAATCAATACCACTTTTATAGTTATTAATCGGTTTGAATATGTTATCCATATTAATATTATTATATCAATATCTATTTAATAAATAATAGTGCTTGTGTTTTAATATTCAGCAAATTTTACCGATTTACAGTTTTATAGTATCCGTCTATATCCGTATGGTTTATTACATATCTAGTTGCACGCCGAGACCATATTATTTCATGTTACTGTTGTATTAGTGCACCATGCTTGATAATTGTGCATCCTACTTAGTCATGATGTGACCCCTGATCGATATTTGTGCATCCATGCTTTTATTGTACATCCGTACTTTCACCCTGATTCAATACTTGCTACAGTTTGATTATGAGCACCCGCTTGATACCTGTGCACTACTTGACATGACTTAATACATGTACACTACCTGACATGACATGATATATCATTACTTGACATGTTATCTGATCCTGTTTCTAATGCCGATAATCCTGACATGTTGTCCCGATGGACATATCCTGTTGTCTGTATAGACAAACTTATTCTTGCTTGATCCTGTGTTGGCATTAGTCTCAGATTTATCAATACCTGACTTGAACACATAACTTGGGGGTATGGGGAAATCAATGATGAAATCCGACTTGTAACTCGATAGTTCAATGATTATACTGATCAGTTTTAGGGGCTAGGCCAGCCCTGGGATGCTGCTGCTAACATCATTCATCTGTACATGTTTCCTGTTTAGTGCCTAGCGGCATTCTCGGTTTCAGCCCGAGAATCTGGACCGTGGTCCCGGGCATGCACGGGATACTATTGAGTTATATCGACGATTCATTAAATTGATTTCACAGACTTGAGAGTAGTTAACCCAGTAGCACAGTTTGGTTTCACCACTGCACTTCACCTATACTGTTACACTTCACTGTTCGATATCCATGCTTACTTATTACATTCATATTACCATTTATAATTCATGCCTGCATATCTTGTTACCCACTGATTATATTATTGTTGATATTATGACGCACTGACGTCTGGGTTTTGCATGGCCTAGATTCTCTACCTTTGTCGCAGGCTGATCAGGAGTATTTCCGCCGTCAGACTGAGCAGTGAGGATCCTGTTAGTATCCAGTTAGTTTAGTTATTTCCGTACTTTCCAGATATTACTGTTTATTGGATTTATTGCTTCCGCATATTATTTCTTGACTCGTTTATTCTGGCATATGGATATGTACTAGATAGTTTATTTTATTTTTACTGTTCTTGATATCTTATAGACAGCCGTAATGTGACCGTGGAGGGATGTTTTCTATCCACAGGTAGCATGGTTGGCTCTGTCACGTGCCTATCTTAGCCCACTCTGGGAAGCGGGGCGTGACAACATAGTCGAGAATACCCATTGTATTATGAACCGTTGTCCCGAACTTCACCTTCGTTTACTTCCCCAAAACACAGTCCTTACAAAAATCAAACATGCTTATATTTACAACTTCGAGCAACTACCTCTTTCAATGCACCTCAAACCCCGCCTCTTCTATGTGTCCCAAACGAAGGTGCCACAATCTGACCGAGTCTAAATCCACCGTGCTAGTAGAAATTGCAGCTACATCATCTAATACTGACTCTCCCTGTACGAAGTATATGTTCACTTTCTTTCCCTTCATGACTATGAAAGAGCCTAGGTTACACGGACACAGACACGGCTGTACGGACACGATACGACACGGCGATACGACAAAATCCAAAAATATAAGATACGGGATCACACACACATATATAGTTAAAAGAAATATAATACCATAACATTACAACATATTTAGGAAAAAACCTTAGCATTTCAACATGTTTTAATCGTATTTATCAAAATTCAGCAAAGAATTAAATTATACCAGCACAGTTTCAGCAATTTGAGGCAAAAAAGAATATGATCTCAGCAATTTTTAATCTATATTTGACATAATTTCAGCAGCAACCATACAACAAACTACTATACATAACATATTTTAAGTTCAGCATTTTTCTAACAATTTTAGAAAAAATCTTATATGTTCACCATAAAAATTATTTAAGCACTAAAATTGAGTAAAATAGAAAAAAAAATTCAACTCAAAAAAGTTTTAATAAGATTAGAGTTTTTCTCGCCTTTAATTAAAAAAATAAGGTCGCTGCTACTACATGAATTGTTTTGTGTGTTGTGGTTGTACTAAAATGTGTTTGACACATGTCCAAATCCAAAGTCGTCTCATTTCGAAATGGGACATGAAAATTTTGTGTCGGACATGTGTCGTGTAAGTGTCAGACACGAATCCATGTCTGACACGTGTCCGACACGGATACGACAACCAAATAGACGTGTCCGTGCAACCTACGAGAAAGCCCTTAAAAATTTTCAGAGAACCACCTTCGATTATGCACTTACAACTGATCCCGTCCAACGCGTTTAAAGAGATCAAACTCTTTCTCAGATCCGGCACATGCCTAACATTGGTCAGGGTCCAGACTATCGCATCATGCATGTGAATCCGAATGTTGTCGATCCCAACTGTTTTGCATGACACATTGTTCTCCATCAGGACAGAACCTCCTTCAAGAGAGCGATACGTAGAAAACCAACCCGATGTGGAGTCATATGGAACGAACTACCGGAATCCAACATCCAAGTATCATGTACATCACCAACTGCACACATGGATAATATCCGAACTGTCGCTGCCGTCTTCTGATTCTTCCACTGTAACGACTCTGAATTTACTGTACAAAATTTTCAGTTTAAAGTACAAGGCTGAGTACAAGTTATAAGTAAATTTTATTTAGGAACAGTAAGAAACAACTTGTAACTCACTGGTAAAGCCTTGCACTGTTGTGATGTAGCCCATATATTCGAATCCCATCAGACATATTAATTTTTTCTGATTTTCTTTTAAAAATTTTGGAAGCCCAAAAGTCTACACGTGCAATGCACATAAAAATGAAAAGACAGAAAAATCAAACGTGTGCATAAGGATTTAAATACAGGCAAGAACATGTGGCAAGAATCCAACGGCCCCACTCCCTCAATCGGCCGGCGGAAACCTTCTATGGGCCGGTACCGACGGGTGAACCATGGCTAAAGTGCCCCGTGCTTTACATACAAAACCCTTCCCCTACCCCTAACTCCCCTGCACTATTTGATTGCTCTGCAATCAAACAGAGACCCTTCATTTTCCCATTTATCATCATTTTAATTCACCATTTTAATTCTAAAACCCTAATTCCACACTATAAATAATACCCCATGCCCTATCCCTTCATCATTCTGAAAATTATAGCCAAAATTCTCAAAATTTCTTAAGTACAAGTGGAGTAGAAGAGCAGTTAGCAAGCGACCAAGTTCCGACGAGGATCGAAGCAAATTCCGACGACCCCGCGACGCCACGACGACAACCCTCCCTTCTTCTACCTTCTCTTAACCTAACTAACTAGTAAGTCCCTTCAAATCCTCATTCTTCTTCTTTAAAAGTTCATTTTCAAAAGATATGTCGGAAGTGGAGTTAATACCGACATCTTTTTTTAAACCCTAAAACTTCCACTTTTTCATAAATATTACCCATCCATATTCTTACACCATACTTGTTAACATAAAACCAATGTTTAGAATCAACTTTTAATTAAAAAAAATCATGCAAAATAACTTTAATTTAATTTTTACATTAAAATACCATGAACTTTGTATATATCATCTTTTATTGTTTTGCTTAAACATATCTTTAAGAAAATTCACGAGGTAACGACCTACCTCTCACAAACACACATGGTTCCATTGCACGATATATTCTTGTATGAATTTTGTTACGAATACAATATTACTAGAAAATACCATTTACTATAAAAAAAAACCGGTTTTCTTTAAAATTGTATTTTAAATTCCTTTGCAAATATACCTCTACAACCCTCTTTAGGGGACCCGCTATTGGATGATGCGGATTATTGCACATCCTTGGGCTGGTAGAGCGAGATGCAGTTCTTCTCACGGAGTATTCGGTCTCGAAAGGTTTTTAATACGGTTTTTAAGAAAAACGCAATTTTCTACTTAAATAAAAAATTTAATTTGTAATAATTATATAAAAAATTACAAATCCATTTATTTTTAAAAATATAATAGACTTACATTTTTTTATAAAAGAATTCCAAGTTTCACCAAAATATCATCAAGATATCCACAAAAATCAAGTTTTACAATAAAATACCATGAACTTTCCAAGCTAAGCTATTATCACTAAAATACCTCAAATCCCTAAAATTCACATCCATGGAAACCCTAAATAATATAAATAACTTCTTGAGATTATTTTGAAACTATATTAAAAAAAATTATAAAACCCCCTCAAGTTATATAAAACAATATTTAAGGACTTTAGTAAATATAGGTTTAAACGGGATCAATTCTCTTAAGTCCCAAGGAGCCGGAGAAAGTGAGTGCTTGCCTATTTAAGATAGAAAATATAACGAAGTTATCGATGGTAATTGTCTTAGAAAAAGACACAAATCCCGCCGTCCATGTGCAGCAGTTACCGATAACTCCCGAACCTAATTCAGGATCTAAATCAGTTACAAGTGTCTGACTCAAGTCTGAGTCTAATCTAAACCTGAATCCAAATCCAAATCAGAATCCAATTCAATCATGAATCCAAATTTAACATGTATACTTGAACATGAACCTGAATACCCGAATTCAAACTTCAATATCAAACCTGAATACATGACTTGACATGACCGAATCGTGGTTACAACTTGACATGACTTCATGACTAGAAGATTTCATCCTGAACCTGACTACTTGAACATGTATCTATGGTTTCAACAAGTCTTGTAAACATAACCTATATAATACATTACGCGGGGTTAACGGGATAGATTGGTACGGAATGTATTAGCGTGACACGAGATGGTCACTAAAAGACACCTACACAAACTCTAGTGCCGTTTTCCCGTGGGTTTTGACGGGGCCTTATACTACATGTTACCATAGTCCACGGGGTAAGATGGACTTCTCTCGTATACACAAATACCTTCTGTACCAAACCACAAACAACTACGTTAGTATAACAAATATATAACTGTACATTTTACTAGTTCCATTTCATACTACTTGTTATATTCCATTCTCTTTTGGGACTTACCGAGCGCTGGTTCGCTGACGACATTCATGTCTATTTCTTTCTTTGGAATGTTTGTCAGGAAGACCGGACTCTCACGAGATCGAGCCCAGCCAGGAGGACTTGGATCAGCTCACTGCCCAGCCGGACTTCTAGCTTTTCTTGTACTTATTTTCATTTTGTATGCCACTGTTTAGGCACTGCTTTACTCATTGTACTTTTTCTTTTCAAAACAGTTGTATGTAAAGATGAATGTTAATAAAAGTTATTGTTTATTTTATATCTCTTATCATTTTTGTGCATTATATATATATATATATATATATTGCTTAATTACGCTTAACATATTTATTTCTTAGTAAATACATTTCGGGCTTGCCACGTCTTCGCTTCCGTACACTGGAAAGTGGGGCGTGACATCCACCACAACAGCTGTAGTAGAGGTATCTATCTGTTTGCCTTTCCCTTTCTTGTTCCGACAATCTCTTTTCTAATGCCCCTTCTGCTTGCATTGATTGCATATGTCATTTTTGTGACTTCGAAATTTGGATCTCGACTTGTCCTTAGAACCACCATCCGACCACTCCTCCGAACAACCTCTAACGAACATAGCGTCGCTCGAACCTCTTTTGTCATCCATCACGTTTTCCCTTAACGCCTCACTGTGTAGACCCGCCTTCACATTTTCTAAAGATAGCTTATCTCGGTCATACACCATAGATTTAACAAACTGGCCATACTCGGGAGTTAACGAACACAATAGGATCATAGCCTGATCTTCACCATCTATCTTAACCTCAATTTTCCGTAAGTCCATTACTATCTGTTTGAGCTCGTCGAGGGGGGCTTTGACGAAAGTCTCCTCTTTCATCTTCAATGTGTACAACCTCTGGTTGTTTGAGGTAGAGACGGTTTATGACGGATTTCTTGTTGTAGAAGGCCTCTATCTTCTTCCAAATATCAGTTGCCGTGGGCTATTGCTCTATCTCGCAACGTACTTCATCCGCTAGGTAAAGGTGCAAGGAACCATGCATCTTATCTTCCATAGCCTCTCTCTACTTCGGTAGTAGTAGGTGGAATATTTTTTTTAGCGAATAATATCTTGTGTACCCCTTACTGTTTTAGAACCACGGTCATCTTCAACTTCCATGGTCCGAAATTATTACGACCGTCGAACTTCTCAATCTTGAAACTCATGGCCGTCATCTCTCAATACCCTGAAATCTTTGAGCTTGATGCTCTAACGCTTGTTACGAAATCTACTAAGGACCCGGTGCGGTATATCTCGAAGGATACACTCGAACCCTAAGCAAAACACAAACGACATGCACGCAGCGGAAAAGCAAGTCGTCGGAGATTGAAAAAAGTAAAGAAAAAAATCCGCAAGCAACTAATAGCAATCACAAGATAGAGAAAACCACACCAAAGAGCCATCGACATAAGATATATCCAGATTCGGTGCCAAGATGCATCTAATCTTGCCTTTGCAATGAGGTCTTCCACTAGATAAGTATTAAACGAGTACAAGTTTACCCAAATCGCCCAAATACGATATCTCTTACAAAGCTCACCCCTTTCTCTTAAACTCTTTAGGTTTTGGTAGCTAACATTTCAGAAAATAAAACATTATTTTTGGAAATTTAAAATAAATAAAATAATAACTTTGGATATTATTTAAGTGTGGAAATTGGTTTTAACGAGATAGTATAATTATACACTTATAATTTGAAGAGTAATTGGAAAATTTATATGAGTAATTGATTTTGGAAGAATTTATATGAATTGGACATTCTATAAATTATTATATAATTAATTTTATACAAGATTAGTGCTAAACTTGATTAATATTTACTAATTATACGTTAATCCGGTTTATATGCATGACATGCACCATAGCATGTTACAGATACTTGTTGCATTTTTGTTTTTAACCATGGCTTCTTTCCTTCTTTAAAATGATTTTTTTGGGTTTTAAAAATAAAGAGAAAAAAGAGCAGATATTTAGAGAAAGGGTGGAGACCATGGAGGCATGGGCTTATGTGTGTGTGAGAGAAAGGAAACTTCTACACACCCTTTATTCATGGCTCCTCTTCTTCACCTCTTCTTTTTTCCTCAACTCCATTCTTCATCTCATTTTCCACCACCCTTCACCTCCTCTAGCACTCTCAAACACCCCAAAAACTCAATCAAAATCTCATTTCCCCTTCACAAAAAGTGATCTAAACCACATCCTAAACCCCATGGTGGAATCAAGTTGAGCCTTTGAGGCACTTGAGCAACCCTAGAATTTTCTCTAGTTGCTTCCAAGAGGTAAATCCTACACTATTAGTTAAGTTATTGGTTTTCCTAACATCCTATAGCAGTTTAGAGTTGATCAAGAGAGGTTTAGTGATCTTGGAATTTCCAAGATGAGCTTTAGGGTTTAGTATGACTTGTGAGAGTGTGTTTGAGGTGTATTTAGTGACCATAACCTCTATAGTGTTAGAATTTTGGACAAAACCTGAAACTAAAACCCCAAGACATGAACTTAGAATCTCCAATGTCGGGTTTTATGAGAATTTGTGGTGATATATTCAGATCTACTACAACTAGGGAACCCTAAAAATTATATAGTGAACACAGTGAGACGTGCAGGCAACCTGGAAGCTACCATAGAGACCCGAGACCCTAAGTCCATTGCTTGGCCACCAATAAATTAGATTTGGCCACAATTTGCGGCCTGAGTGTGGTGAAAATGGTTCGTGCTTGGTCCATTGCTCTATTATCAGTTAATTAGACCTATCCTATATGCAACTTTTTCTAATTCTCACCTGAGGCAAAACTGGGAGCGTTTTCTTGAGCTGCTATTTTGGTTTTGCGACTTTTTAAGACTTGGATTTTGGTATTTGGGTTTTGACTCGGTGGTTTGATGTTTGTACATCAATATCGAGAATTTGTTTGGCTAGTCTTGCATACGTAGGCCGTAGGTTCTAACCTATGTGCACTTAGTATGCCGTTTCGGTTTTCTCGTGCTGATTCTTGCTTACGATGCTACGTATTTGAAATGTAGGTACCTTCGCATGGACTTCGGGATGACGAGGAGAGAGTGGCGTCATCGACTTCAGCAAGTGAGGATCGAGATAAGTAGATATATATCTACGGGGGAAGTCGGGTGGATGGCGTATAGCACCCCCGCAAATTCGTAGATTAGGATATGTATGGTATGTTTATGGCTAGTGCGGATGCTTAGCAATAGGGTTTTCTAGGAGACCTTAAGTGAAATGAAGTGTACTTGGAAGAAGATTGGTATTAGTTAGTTTCTAGTCACGGACCCGCAGTGTATAGGTTGTCACACACACACGCGCACACACGAGATATGATGTGGGTGGGTGTGGGTGTGTGGGTGTGTACACACACACACACACACACACACACGTATAAGATGAGGATATGCGATGTTAAATGGATATGGGTCAATATGATCGGGCATGATGTCGTGAGTTGTTGATATGTGATTGAGTCATGATTTGATACATGATATGATATTATAATAGATCGTTGGGCGATGTGGATTCATACATACGATAATATGTGTTTGATGATCTTAGAACGTACGAGACTCTGGAACCGTACCCCTGATCATGATGTTGTATGATGATGATACCGTATGAATGATGATGTATATGATGTTTGACCCGTACCCTCGATTTTGGGGATGCCGTACGATGATTTTACCGTACGAGACATGTAAGATGATTGATCCGTACTCTTGACTCGAGGATGCCGTAATATGTATTACACAGTACGTGACGTTATGAGGCAGGATCGCCGACTACTAGGTATATCGACTCGGAATTTAGGTAGATTTTCTTATCTTTCCGACTGGTTTCTTAGTTAGTCACTTAGTTGTTTAGGTAGATGCTGGACTAGGCTCGAGTCATACCTATTTTCAAAACTAACGAATCACGAGTATTTTTAAAGACAGCCCGAGAGATATTACGGATTTTTCAAAGGACATATTTTTTCTCAAAAACACCATAGCCCCTACTTTTCTAAAAACCACAATTCGAGCTATTTTAAAACACTAAAACTGTATGACTCATATACAGATATGTATATTTTATAATGTTACGTTTACTATTTGCTTTTCTGTTATATTTATTTTGTTCTTATCGCATTGCATATTTATTACATGTGTTTTCTTTAGCTATTATGAACCCCGTCTGTTAGGACATCAGTACCATTACCGATGATGCATATGTTCCACATACAATTGCTTGCCGGCTCACACACATCATCATCGGTAATTGCCATATCACGTACATTTTAGAAAACGTTACTTCATTGGTATAATCTGCTAATTGGTAGTTTCAACATAGTACTAGTGTGCTTACTCTCATATGCTAGTTTAGATATTGCATTATTTACTTAGATACCCCATGCATTTATATATTCATTCTGTTATACAATATTGTGGGCTTTGTGCCGATATTCGCTGCTTATTGACTCTTGATTTTGGGATTTCGGATTTTCCATGAGATTTATGGATTTAGGGGAAAACTGCAAGGATTTTATAAACTCATTCTCATTTTAAAAATGCAAGTTGCGGTTTTCTCGTGATATGATGTATATGGCGTCCACCATGAGTTTTCCTGATTGAGTTGGTTTTCGAGACCCGATTCGAGGAGTAGGATAAACCGTTTCGGGTACATGGTAGACCCAGTAAGGTACCCCGGGGTAAGAAGCTCGAGTTGTAGACGATGGGCCTGGCAGGGGCAGACTACCTACCGGTGATATTTGGCGCGGCGGATATCCGGAGGATACAGATCGTAGTCGTGAGATTTGATGATATGGGCCGATCCGGACTGACGGAGTCCGGGATATTGAGGATTTGGTGTCAATGTTTGACACGGATTTCTGTTGATTTCATTGATAATACTCCAGTTTTTACACAAAAATCTTACTGAGATAAGAACACAGCTTTCTCATACAGACATATTCTGATTTCATTCTTGATGCATTCGTACATCATATATATGACATGTTGCTACTTGAGGCACTGACATGAGTACATGGTATTACACTTATGTTTAGATGATTACCCTTGCCACTGCTAGATATTTCAGTATATATTATGAGTACAGTATGGTATGACCTAAGAGATCGTCATACATTCGGTTTCTACTCGATGATGTCTTCCACTCACGAGTTGGCAACTCACCCCCGTTGTGCCACAGTTTCTTGCAGGTTTAGCCGTACAGGTTCCATGGCGGCTTCGCTGGCACACTACTTCCTTCCGGGTAATTGCTTTGGTGGGTGGGTTCACTTGCATCGTGACCACCGTTGTACTTTTATTTATTTCAGTTGTATCTAGTAAACTCTATCAACCGGACTTGTATATTTAGTAGACTTAAATGACCACAGTTTGTATATTCTTTTGGCCTTAGAGTCGCGCTCTTGTATTCTTTATTGTTAGGATTTTCTTAATGGTGCTTAGTTTTCTCGTTTTTTTCTGAGTTTTGATTCTCGTCCTTCGGCATTGTATATTTATATTATCTTGCATAGTTGTTTCCGCCTCTTGGCGAAGAGCTAGCTCCCGCTTGGAGATACCATATATATTATTGCTTGTATTCGTTTTGGGTTAAAAATTACAAAGGATGTGCTGCCCAAATTTTTAATGACGAAAATGTAATAAAGTTAGATACAAAGGCTGTGTTTTCATATACTATTAATTATGTACTTAAAGAAAGAATTTGATTTCATTATACCATTCTTTCAAAACCGCACCTTCACTATTTTTCCTCTAAAAAGGTTTAGATTTCTGGGTTTTTGGCTTACTTGAATTAGATGGGGTCCTATAGATTTCATGTGATTCAAATGTCAGTCACGTGCCTTTTTCCGGGCCGTGACACTCACATTTTGATGGATACAAAATATGAGGCATACAAAACCGTAGCTAAACATAGCTATATATAGTTTACGATACTTGGGGAACAATTAATCCTCATTTGGATCCAAAAAACATCAAAGGAACCGAGCCATTTCTTCTCAGCACACCCGCAGCCAAAATCATTTGAGTGGAGCCGCTAGCATCTCTCCACGTGGCGAGATGAATGCCTCCTGCTCGCTCCCTTGCTGACACCTCTTGCGAGGCATCTCCACGTCATTGCCTCCAATCGCAAGTAGCCACGTGGTTACTCATGCCTTCACTGAAGATCTCGTGCTCATGCAAAGCACATCCTTTGGGCTGCTGCTGGTGCTAATTCAATTGGGCCTCATATGATGCCTAGGGCTTGGGCCGAGCTTGGGTTAGAAAACTTAAGGATTTTTAGCACCAAAATCGACACCAACGTCGGGCACCATTCCATAGGACAACTTTGTCATAGATGCTTACATGCTAGATAGACTATTACAGTAGTAGTGTATCAGATAGTTATATACCTCATGGATGTTCATCATGTCCATGTTCAATTTCGATGCATCCATTTCATAATTGACGCGATCTAGATCGCGCCAAGATGTTACCTTCCGTTGATAGCGGCGAGGGATGACTGAGATTGGATCTGGAGGCAGGCTCCTGAAGCATGTGGATCTCAATGGATTTGAGGTTGGTTGTCGCCGAGCTACCTGCAAGGAAGTCCCGGGGTGGTTGTACCACCGAGGGCCCTCCGACGGTCAAGTTAGAGAGGAAATCCGAGCAGAGTAACGGTTTAGTGGAGTAAAAATGACTTACTTGAACCATCTGAAGAGGGGGTTTATATAGCGGTGGCAGCAGGCAGGGCAGGCACGAGAATCACGCCGGCCGTTACGCTCCCGACGTCACGCCCGCGTGATGAGCGGGTTCTCCCATTAATGGCGAGACAGGCTCGTTAATGGGGGATCGTGATGGCGTAAAACGTGGGATGTGGCCGGCGGATATCTCGCGCACGGCGAGATTCGCAGGATGGCGGTTGCGCCTGTGAACGGTGCCGTTGGTCGGTCGATGAGACCGAGAAAGATGACCTCGGCGGGAGAGCTCGTGGACGAGCGGGAGAGCCGAGGTATCTTGGTTCTGCGGTAGCCCGGAGACGAGCTGTGAGGCCGAGGAGGCCAATTGTGCAGGGGGCTCGGAGGTGAGCCAGCGTTTGTTTGTAGGACGGGCATAGGAGTGGTCTGGTCGGCCACTGTAGGTCCTTTCTTGCATACCTTAGGACATGTCATCCGTCACGTGTCGTGATCTGGGAGATCACTGATATCGAGCATCATCATTAGCCCCCCACTCTCGTCCCGACCAGCTGATGGGTCGGGTCGAGAGTGGTCTGCCGGGTCACCCGTGGTGAGCTCCTTTTCCAAGATATCGTCGGGAGTGTCCCCGGGTAATCTGTTGTATTTTCTGGGTGATGCCAGCGAATCAGGGTGAGATCTTTGCATTAAAGAAGGTGCGCCGGATCATGCGTACTTTCGCTGAAGCGACAGACCACGTGTCGGGCGCCGGTTGGCTGACGCGACGGGCCGTAGACTTCTGGCGTCTGATGGGGTACGGCCAGTGCTCGTGTGACAGGTGGAGCGATCGTGGTCGTCGAATGCGAAGAGTTGTTTTTAGCGGGAGTCGACTGTTGCTGTTGGATGAGGACGCCGGTGGCTATAAATAGAGATGGGGTCCACTTCAGGACCCCATCTCTCTTCATATTTTCCTCGTTCTTGATCTTGTAAAGTCAGCGCTCTCCTCTTTAGGTCGGATCTCTGCGTTCCCGAGGACTTCTCCATCAGGTTAGATGTCTTCCCTTGAGGAGTCTGTAGATGTCGTTAGGGTAGGTTCTAGGGATTCCTCCACTGAGTCGGAGTCTCCCCGGGAAGTTAGGGTCGGATCTTCTTCCCGGGGTCGCGCGTCAGGGGCGGATCCCAGAGCGGAGGTGGCCGACGCCCCTGGTGTGCCATCCTTGGTGAGGTATGAGGACGAGCTTGCCAACGCTCGGGCTCGTTTCCATATCCCTTCCGGCTATACTCTACGTTTGGCCGAGGAAGAAGAGAGGGCGGATCAGGTACGGGGTAAAGAGATTGCCTTGAATCTAGAATCCTTTTGGGCCGGAATGCGCCTGCCCTTCTCTCCCGAGATTGTTGGAGCGCTAAATTACTTTGGGCTAGCCCCGGGCCAGCTAGTGCCGAACTCATGGAGGATTCTCCTTGGGTTCCTGGTCCGTTTGAAATTGCAGATGATCCCTTTCGGTCTGTCCATCCTTGCCTCCTCTCTCATTTACAAAGGTCACCCCGGCACTCGCGCGGGCGACCCGAGGTGGGTTTACCTCTCCTTTAGGAAACGACGGGGGAGTGCAGCCGGGTCGGGAGTCGTCGTCTTGCCTTCTTCCATCCACGATTGGAAGAAATTTTTCTTTGTCGGGCCGCCAGAAGGTGAGGACTGGCCCGTGCTCACTCAGTGGTCTAGGGATAGATGCTGGCGGGGAAGCCCGTCCAATAACTCCGACATGGTGAGAGTGGAGGAGTGAGAGCCCATTCCCCGAGCTGACGTACTGCTTTCTGAGCGGGCCCTTAGTTGGGCCGGGCTCAGCCCCGCCCAGTTCGCCGGTAAGTTAGGAGCTTGTAGGCGTTCTATTAGGCTTGCGTTTATTTTCATTTCTGTTTGTGTTGCTGACTCCATTGTGTCTTGTCTTGTGCAAAACCCATGGATATGAGCCATCTTCGAGCGGCCATGTGCAAGCCGAAGAAAGGATTGAAGGGTGGGGGCGCCAGCTCTTCTAGTCCGACGTCGGTCTCGGCACCCCCGGCAGTCGCCCCACCCCAGCGCTCGAGTGTGGATCGTGCCCCAGAGCCCAGCAAGGCACTAAGCTGAAAGCGGGTTCGGGGACAGGGGACCAGGCTTCAGAGATGGAGGCCGGCTCTCCGCCGTCGCTTCTCAAGCGGTTCCCCCGAACAGTTCCGCGGACCCCGACCTCCCCGATCTTGGTGGATGAGGAGGAGCTCAGCTTTGAGGTGCCCTCGGGGCTCTCCGTCGCTGATAGCTTGCTGTCCGACATGGAGAGGTTGGCCGGGGGCAAGGTCCCTCGGGGGACTCTGAAGGCGCAAATGGCGTCCATCGCCCAAGAGGCCGTGCAAGTTAGTGCTCGCACCTCACTTAATTTCTTACTCCGCGTCTCATCATCCGCGAGATTTGGTGACCCTTTTTTCTTTTCTGACCCCCCTCTGATCTCTTCAGGTCCTCCAGCACGTCGCCCTCGTCGTCCAGATGGAGAAGGAGGAAATAGCCCAGCGATGGGAGTCACGGGAGAGCTTTCCTCGCTAGAGGATAGCTCAAAGCGGGAGCTGGAGGCGGCGATGGCGAGAGTCGCTGCCTTTAAGGGCGAGGCGGCGGCCGGGAAGCAGGAGCCGACGGCCGGGAAGAAAGAGGTGGCGGCCTCGAAGCGGGAGGTTGCCAGGTTCCGCGAGGCCTCCTAGGCCGCCGAGGCCAAGCTTCAGGACTCCAAGGTGCTCGTCGGCACCATGAAGACGTTGGCGAGCACCCTCCGAAAGAAGTTGGAAGCGGCGGTAGAGGCGGCGAAGCGGGCTGACCTCAGAGCGGCGAAGGCGGTGGGGAACTACCAGAAGTCGGAACATTTTTACACCATCCTAGCCTCGGCCACTATCGCCATCTGGCATGAGGCCCTCGACGCCGTCAAGGCTCGGATGCCGGAGTTCGCCGACGAAGAGCTTCGAGCCGAATATCCTCTCGGGGATGACGAGCAGGGGAACAACCCTGAGGGCGAAGCCACGAGAGAGATTCCCGGCGAGGGCGACGCCGGGGCTTATGTGACGGGCGCCGAACCCCCAGACGCCGACCGGGCCGTGGTAGACGCTAAGCTTCCTGGGGTTGCGCCTGACCCTGAGGCCTGAAGCCCCTTGTCTTCTTGTTTCTTTTCTTTTTGTTGCATCAGGAATTTTGTAGGCCGCCAGGTATTTTTGTAAGGTTAGGGAGCCCATAATACCCTTGTAAAAGCTTTGACTTTGTGAATGAAGACTTTTTGCGGTCATATTTGCACGCGTATTTTCTTTTGTCGGTAAGCACTTGTATTTGCACAGTACTGCCTTTGTATTGTGTCGGTTCTTCGTCTAGCGATTACGCGTCGAGTTGAATCTGTTCATTTGCTAAGTGTTTAAAGACTGACGGGAAGACGGTATCTCCATGCCCCCGAAATCGAGGTGGAGATCGCACAGACGTAGATAGGTTGGATGCCTCTTGGCGAGGGCTTTGATCCCTGGTGTGTTGGGGTAGGGAGCTACCAGCCAGGGATAACCGAGCAAGGGCGGGCCGGTTGCCTCTTGCGAGAGCTTTTGATCCTTAGCACGGGAGGGGCCGTAAAGGGCCTACTAAGGACGGGGCCGAGCAGGATTGCTGCCCGTTGCCTCTTGGCGAGGGCTTTGATCCCCGCTCGGCTGCCTCTTGATGAGGGCTTTGATCCCTGGTGTTGTGGGGGTAGAGGAGCTGCCAGCCAGGGATAGCCGAGCAGGGTAGCTGCTGGGATGCCTTTTGGTGAGGGCTTCGATCCCTGGTGTGTTGGGGTAGGGAGTTACCAGCCAGAGATAACCGAGCAGGGTAGCCGCTGGGGCCTCTTGGTGAGGGCTTCAATCCCTGGTGTGTTGGGGTAGGGAGCTACCAGCCAGGGATAACAGGACAAGGGCGGGCCCGGTTGCCTCTTGCGAGCGCTTTTGATCCTTAAGAACGGGCCGGGCAGGGTTGCTGCCCGGTGCCTCCTGGCGAGGGCTTTGATCCCTGGTGTGTTGGGGGTAGGGAGCTACCAGCCAGGGATAACCGAGCAAGGGCGGGCCCGGTTACCTCTTGAGAGGGCTTTTGATCCTTAGCGCGGGAGGAGCTGTAAGAGGCCTACTAAGGACGGACCGAGCATGGTTGCTGCCCGGTGCCTCTTGGCGAGGGCTTTGGTCCTTAAGAATGGCCGAGCAGGGTTGCTGCCCGGTGCTTGTAATACCCAGTTCTGTTGCGCACCAATATCCGTATTTTTATATAAGGCTACTTACAAAATTTAAACATTTATATTTATAATTATTTTGTTTTAACCTAACCCTAATTTATCTAAACCCTTTTATTTTCTCCCTTTTATTTTTACCCAAAAACTCAGCCCACTCCCACTTCCCCTTCACCAGAATTTATTTAACTAAATATAAACCCTAACCGCACTTCCATTTTCTCCTTCATTGTTTTTCGCCTAGCCTAAATCGAAACCCTATTACCTATCTATTTTATATTTTTCCAAATTCTTTTATTTTAATACCCCAGCTCGGCCCATCTCCATTTATTTTCCAATTCCTTTTCCCGGCCCATCTCCCTCAATTCCAATTCTTTGATTTTATCTCAAGCCCAACTCCCTACCGGCTCAACCCGCGCCCGCCTAACCCGACCCGTTTAACCCATCTTCCCCCTCATTCTAAAACTTCTCCCGCTCATTTCTTCAGCGCAAACCCACGTCGCCCCCACCTCGCGCCCACGTCGCCTCGCCGCCCCACGTCTCCGCGCTCGTCGCCACGACCACGCGCGCGCTTCCCACTCTCCTCGTCCCTCTAACCCGTTCGCTCCTCCTCACTCTCGATCTCTCGTTCTCACTCCTCTCATTCACCCAAACACCCGAGCTCGAGTCCCTGCAGCCTCTCTTCCACGACCACGACGACGAGGACCACGATCCCACGCCCCGACCGCGCGCGTGCACAGCCTTCTCCACCTCGTTTTCTAACTCTCTTCCCCCCTCACTCTCGTTTCCTCTCGCTCCTCCCCTGGTTCCTCCCACTCCCTCTCTCAAACCCATGCCCTCGCCGCGCCACCGCCGCCGACTGCCTCCATCACCAACCACCTTCGCGCCTTTCACCAACAACCTAAAACCCGAGCCCCCACTGCCTCACTGCCCTCGCCTGCACACCCCCTTCAATGCAAATCGCCACCGTTGCACCCTTTCGCCTCCACTGCCTCCACCGACCTCGACGCCAACAGAGCCCTGCTCCAAGCTCCTTTGCCCTATCCCCTGCCACCGAGCTCCATCAAACCCCTAGCCTCACAAACCCAACCGAGCCTTCTTAACCCCGAGCACCCCAGTCCCCTATCACTGCCACCATCGCCGCCGGCATCCCACCTCAACCCCGGTCCACCATCTTCTCTTCCGAGCTCTAGGTTCACTGCTCACTGCATGAGCATCACGCCGGCCTCCTCGCTGCCATCGCCGTCCCCATCGCCGCGCCCCAAGCTTATCGCACCCTACGACATTTCATCGAGCACTCATATCTGTCGCCGTAGCTGCTGCCATTGGCGTCTTTGCCGCTGATCTAACCGTGGCTTAGGTCGGGATAACTGTCACGGCTATCAACACAATTGCCGCCGCAACACCGCGCAAGTCCGTCGCTGTGTGTCACGCCCGGGCCGCCCGGGCCCAGTCTCCGTGTCACCGCAGACCTACTTACGTGTCGCGTCCCGTGCTCAGTTGCTGTGCCACACCTGTGTCGTGTCGTGCTCACCTCCGGACCAGGTCCCGTGCCGCACCGTGCCTGCCTCCGCGTCATCACCAGGCCCAGCACCGCGTCGCGCCCGCATCATCACTAGGACCAGTTCCGTGTCGCGCTGTGCCACGCACCGAGCCAGGACCACGCCCACTGCCGTATCACGCCCGCGTCGCCACCGCGTCCAGTACCGGGTCACCGCGCACCGCGCTCGCGCCACGCGCCGTATCCAGCATCGCGCCGTCCCGTGTGTCGGGACAAACCCTGCAGCGGCATCGCTTCCATATCAAGCGACCGAGGCAAGTACCCTACTTGCTACATGCTAGATTATTTCCGTTACAAAACAAAACCGTATTAATTCCATGTTTATTATTCATAAAAACTTAAATGACGTAAGTGTTTGATGCGAGACCCGAACGAAAATATTACATTTAACTGACGGAACTTAGTCGCATATGCTGGCCCGCCTGCCGATGAACCTTATGTAGAAATTTGACTGAAAAATATGATTGTTACTGGCTTAAATGATCACCCCCAATTATACCCGTAAAAAACTGAGAAATTCCCGCATTTGAAACTTGTTTAAATCATAATTAATTGTGTACATATTGAAATAATGCGTTCGAGGGCTCGAAGCCGACTCGACGACCTGTAACCCTATGCAAGTTCTTAATTGTTTCCGTACTGAAATTATGACGAGAATTGGTTCGGAGAGCGGCTCTGGACTGCAGTCTAGAGCAGCTCTGGCTGTTGATTTCTATCTCGTAATGCTTACTACTTTGCTGCCTGAACTTGTATGTTGCGGAACCCTACACTTTACTGAAGGTGAAACTTTTAGCTAAATAACGCAAGTGATTTCACCCCTTTATATCGTCGTTTACTATTTAAACTGCAATTTAAAAGAACAGGATGCATAGCAGCCCCAAACAGAAACAGAATTGATATACTAGTGTTGAACAGTGCATAACTTCTGACATATGGACGCGATTGAGAATCCGTCTTTTGCGTTGAAAACCCTAAATTTCATTCAACTATAGCGTCGCTAAATTCTGATCCCAACTGGGATTAAAAGGCGTTACGAAACGGACTTCCGATTCTAAAACCGGATTTCCAGCAGTGAACGCTTAAAATGAAATGGCCATATCTAGTGATCCTGAAACCCGATTAACGTGAAACCAATTTTGATGGGTAGAAAATTAAGCATACTGCTCGCCCCCTGTTCATTGTTTTGCTAAATTTTGTATGTATGATTTATGATAAATTATGCAAGTGGTAGGACACCGACTTATGACATCTTAATCATGCTTGAATTATCGTATTCTCATCACATTACATATATGTTATTACATTGGTAACCTAGTGATCATGTGCATTACCCAGTGTTAGGTTTTAGTGTTTGATTGTGGCAAGTACGTTAGTGTTTAAGTATGAATGGATAAGTGAAAGTGACACGTACTTGCACATAATCAGTAGACCTTATTGATTTATTGCATTGTCGACGTCTGTGGGACGTGTATAAGTGTGACTATGATTGGTATGGGACAATTATGGAAGCACTTGTATGGGTGTCACAGGTAAGGCACCAAACACTGTCCATTTATCTTGGGTATCAGTCGGGACATGCTTGATGGAGATCCTGTCTCCAGTTCTCGCGCAGACTTATCATGGACCGACCGGTATTTGAGTTTATGGTTGGCGTTTGATGTAGACCACGGAGTGTGGGGTAGTTTGAATGTGAGTTCAACTGAATCTCGGGAGTCCCATGCCGGCACATATGGAGATATATAGGGATATCACTGATTACTAGCGAGCGACTCGGGCCCGTGTTCCCTTGCCCTTGGGTCCTACTTTTGGGTGGGGGATACTCACAAGTGGTTGACTCTCACACTTAGACTGACGATAGGCGTAGTGATCTGTACAGTGAGACTTAGAGACTGATAGGGATAGTGACATTGACATGCGTTGCTTACTGATTCAACATCCCTACCATACTGTTTACTGCTTTACTGTTTGCCTGCTCTATTAGATATCTGCATTGGCTACTTCATGTTCACGTCTTTACTCTTTGATACTGTTACATATTCATTATTATTACCCGAGTTACCATTGTACCGATATATATATTTTGCTATCGTGTCGCTCTGACGACCTGAGTATGCATGCTCAGAGTGAGAAGTGGATCTAGCTTGGACCAGGACCTGACATACCTCGAGGACATCGCGGACGTCTTGATCAGCTACCCAGAGCTATACTCTCTTGATCTCCATCGGGTTAGTCTTTTGTATTTGTTTTGATTTAGTTACTGCATTCTCATTACCTGTGCATTGATTACTGATTACCACTTAAAGCTAGAAGCCGAAGTGTGACTACGGAGGGATTTCCTCGACCGTAGGAGAATGGTTGGCCTTGTCAACCCCTCGTATTCCGTATTTTGGGAAGCGGGGCGTGACAGTGCCTCTTGGCGAGGGCTTTGATCCTTAAGAATGGCCGAGCAGGGTTGCTGCCCGGTGCCTCTTGGCGAGGGCTTTGATCCCTGGTGTGTTGGGGTAGGGAGCTACCAGTCAGGGATAACCGAGTAAGGGCGGGCCTGGTTGCCTCTTGAGAGGGCTTTGATCCTTAGCGCGGGGGGATTGTAAGAGGCCTACTAAGGACGGGCCGAGCAGAGTTGCTGCCCGGTGCCTCTTGGCGAGGGCTTTGATCTTTAAGGATGGCCGAGCAGGGTTGCTGCCCGGTGCCTCTTAGCGAGAGCTTTGATCCCTGGCGTTGTGGGGGTAGGGAGCTACCAGCCAGGGATAACCGAGCAAGGTAGCCGCTCGGCTGCCTCTTGGTGAGGGCTTTGATCCCTGGCGTTGTGGGGTAGGGGAGCTACCGGCCAGGGATAGCCGAGTGGGGTAGCCGCTCGGCTACCTGAGGGTTTTGATCCCTGGCGTTGTGGGGTAGGGGAGCTACCGGCCAGGGATAGCCAAGCAGGATAGCCGCTCGGCTGCCTCTTGATGAGGACTTTGATCCCTGGCGTTGTGGGATAGGGGAGCTACCAGCCAGGGATAGCCGAGCAGGGTAGCTACTGGGCTGCCTCTTGGTGAGGGCTTTGATCCCTGGCGCTGTGGGGTAGGGGAGCTACCGGCCAGGGAAAGCCGAGCGGGGTAGCCGCTTGGCTGCCTCTTGGTGAGGGCTTTGATCCCTGGCATTGTGGGGTAGGGGAGCTACCGGCCAGGGATAGCCGAGAAAGGTAGCCACTCGGCTGTCTCTTGGTGAGGGCTTTGATCCCTAGCGTTGTGGGGTAAGGAAGCTACCAGCCAGGGATAGACGAGCAGGATAGCTGCTCGGCTGCCTCTTATGAGGTTCTATTTGTCCTCCCTGGTGTGAGTACCAGGAAGAGGGACAGTTGTTGGCGACACGCGTCGTGATCGCGTGGGGAACTTGAAGCGCCGGGGTAGTGTCGTTTCAACTGCATATCGAACGGCGTGATGTCCGCCGCATGGCGGCATAGTTGCGGGTGAAACGGGCGACCGTTGAACTCCGGGGGCGTTGTGGGCTATAAAATGGAGGGAGTGTTGATTACTCCCTTCCTCACACCCGAAACGTAAGAATGGAGGACTTCCTTTTCACCATCGCTGAGATCATAAACTTCGAGGACGTGTACTTCTATGACCAATACTGAACTGATGACACGGTGCAGTTGGTGATAGGCCGCATCGAGGATCACTTCGGCCGATTGCTCCCCCGGCGCTCCTCCCTCCTTCAGCTGCTGATGTACTCCACCTGGAGGGCGTCGCCGGGACTCTACAACCCCTTGTCCGAACAGCTGAAGGACGAGGTTGTTGGCAAGTTACGGTCTTTGAGGCGTTTCGGCTTGATCTCTGCGAGCAGGCTCAACCGCTCGGAGGCGCTCGTCCTCGAGTGCTACCAGTTGAGGCACGACGCCGACGCTCGTGGGGGGAGTCGAAGGCAGCGGCTAGATGCCGCGAGGGCTCGGCTGGCGGAAATATCGTCAGAGTACCACGAGCAGTGTTCTCTGCACCCTATTCCCCTGCTATTGTAAATTTTTTTTATATGGCTGAGGAACCTATAGTACCCTTTGAATGAATAAGATTCTTTTTCTTTCATTGCAATGATTTATTGATCCCTTTTATTATATAAACAAAATGATCTCAAGAAAGGTATACATTGCTTTGAAAAGAAAATGCATGCTAGTAGATACTCTTATTCGCACAGCTTGAGCCCCTTGGATGTCTGTTGGCATCTATGCCCGGCATAGGGTACCGAGTTTCGTGGATGCCAAACGTATCTTCTGCTGACACGACCATGATTTGGCCAATGGTCAGCTCGGCGGGAGGGGGACGCTGCTCCTGCTCGCGGTCGGCTTGTCGCTTATCCCTCAAGTACGCTGCGAGGTGCCCCGAACGGATGAGCTCCTCGATGTAGTCTCGGAGTTTCTTACAGCCCTTCGTGGAGTGGCCTAGTGACCTGTGAAAACCGCGGTAGGGGTCCCGGGTTCGCTTTAAGGCCATGCGCGGGATCGGGGGAAGCTTGAAGAACCCCTCGCCCTTAGCCTCTTCTAGTAGCACTGTCTGGGAGACGTTGAGCGGGATTTACTCCTGAAACTTCGGGAGATAGGGCTTTGGCCGCTCGGGTCCCCTTCTCTCTTCTCTTGCCCTCTTCTTTTGGTCGGTTTACATTGCCCCGTGGAGGTTGGCGTTCACCTCGGACTCGAGCTGGACTTCGCGCTCGATCCAGGCCTTTACTTCGACCATGGTCTTAGGTTGCGCTAATGCAAAAGAGCGTAACCACTCCTTATGCCTAAGACCTGACCTAAGTGCTGTGATGACCGTCTCGTCCCGGTGCTCTGGGACCTCGAGAAGGGCGTTGTAGAACCGGGTGACGTATGCTTTGAACGTCTTTGTCCCCGCTCTTGATCGTGAATAGATGGTCAACTGTGCGTTTTTGCTACCTGTTCCCAACGAAATGGCCGAGGAATTGAGTGGCCAG
The DNA here is from genome assembly GCA_030015575.1 of Agapanthus africanus. Classification (NCBI taxonomy): domain Eukaryota; kingdom Viridiplantae; phylum Streptophyta; class Magnoliopsida; order Asparagales; family Amaryllidaceae; genus Agapanthus; species Agapanthus africanus. The sequence continues at coordinate 866,583,714 of CM057339.1, forward strand.
CTCGTCGAAAGTGGAGATCGAGCGTCGCTCGAGTCCTCGGAACCAGTCTCGTCCGGAGCGGATGAGAGTGGCCGGGAAAGCTCGGCACTGGGCAGCGTCGGAGTTATCTTGGAAGCTCATCCCCGTGGTGAATACATCCAAGTGGTCCTTCAGGTCGGATTTGCCGTCGAAGAGGGAGACCTTCGGAGGCTTGTTGCGAGAGAAGACGTGAACAACGAGCAGCTCCTCGGTAAACGGTTTGGTAAGCGAGTCGGCGGCGTACCTAGCCCCGTCGCTCGAGCGGTGACCTTTCCGATGCATGCCCTCGATCTTCTTCTCGAGGGTGTCGAGTCGGCCGTGGTACCCCGACGATTCAGCACATTCTGATCCCTGGCCTCTGCTGTTGGAGGCCTGTTTCTGGCCGCGGTCCCGGTTTCTCTCATTGAGGTTCCTTAGATCCCCGGCGAGGTAGTCTTCAAGCCGCCGTGGCGAGTACCGTCCGCGCGGCCCCGTCGAGGGAGGGGGTGTCGGTCATGCCTGGTAATAGGCAAGCTGACCGACATCTCCTCGGGAGGGACAGGTGTGCGAAGGGTCTCAGGGCGAGGAACTCTGGTGACGGACCTCGGTGTCGAACTGTAGGGCGTCCAGCGGGTCTCAGAACGTATTGGCCCGAGAGATCTGCGGCCGTGGAAGGTAGCAAGGCGGTGGTTGGCAGTGCCGACAAGGACGGAGTCTTCTCTCCCCCTGTAGGGGTCCCGGTCCCGAGGTGGGGGAGCGGCGACCTGGGGGTCTTGCCCTGCCGTTTAGACGCGGATGAGAGCCTCCACAATGGACACGAGTCGGTCTATCCGGCCGGCAAGTGCGTTGATGGCATTCGGCGAAGGAGGGTCGTCCGCGCCTCCGTTGAGGTGGAGGCGGCGGCTAGTGCTTAGATCGTTGTGATGATCGCTCGCCATTAGATTGGGATCGGAAGATGAACTTATGTTTTTATGGAATCAAGATTTCCCACAGACGGCGCCAGCTGACGCGACCTGGATCGCGCCAAGATGTTACCTTCCGTTGATCTGCTGATGGCGGCGAGGGATGGCTGAGATTGGATTTGGAGGCAGGCTCCTAAAGCGTGTGGATCTCAATGGGTTGGAGGTTGGTTGTCGCCGAGCTACCTGTAAGGAAGTCCCGGCGAGGACACTCCGACGATCAAGTTAGAGAGGAAATCTGAGCAGAGTAACGGCTTAGTGGAGTAAAAATGGCTTACTTGAACCGTCTGAAGAGGGGGTTTATATAGCGGTGGTAGCAGGCAGGACAGACGCGAGAATCACGCTGGCCGTTACGCTCCCGACGTCACGCCCGCGTGATGAGCGGGATCTCCCGTTAATGGCGAGACATGCTCGTTAATGGGGGATCGCGATGGCGTAGAACGTGGGATGTGGCCGACGGATATCTCGTGCACGGCTAGATTCGCGAGATGGTGGTTGCGCCTGTGAGCGGTGTCGTTGGTCGGTCAATGAGACCGAGGAAGATGACCTCGACGGGAGAGCTCACGGAAGAGCGGGAGAGCCGAGATATCTTGGTTCTGCGGTAGCCCAGAAACGAGCTGTGAGGCCGAGGAGGCCAATTGTGCAGGGGGTTCGGAGGTGAGCCAGCGTTTGTTTGTAGGACGGGCATAGGAGTGGTCTGGTCGGCCACTGTAGGTCCTTTCTTGCATGCCCTGGGACATGTCATCCGTCACGTGTCGTGATCTGGGAGATCACCGACTTATAACTCACCTCTTGTCTCTAATGAATGCAAAGTACCATTTCCACAAAGTATTACATGAAAGATTAGTATTTTATTGGTGTAACATCCCCACACCTACAACTCATGTTAACCTTGTCAAGGATATATAGAGTTCGATAGTAAATAATCAACCTAAGAAGGATTCGGATTCAGATAAGAGACAAGATATAATCCGGATTTTTTTGGTTCACAATTCTCCAATTGTAGGATACGATTCATTGGGATACTTAACTTGGTTTTTATATTAAGTGATAATCAGCATCCAAATCTCTCAAGAAATTTTAGTGTCAAATAAAATGTTTAAGAGAATAAGTTAGCATCTATGACTCCAAATCCAAATGGCTTATATCCCTGAGTGACTGGCTTGTACAACCTTCATGCAAAGATTCCTTCGGTTACTCGGATGAGATATTTGCTCGTCAACTCCCCTGACCTTTCTTTATTCCTTTTCCTCCTTTACTATCTTGCTATATGCAGCTGTAACCTTAAAATTTGAAATTTTGTCCCTGCCCAGAATCAAACATGGGACCTCCTAAATCTCAAGAAGGGGCTGTCTACGATTTCTCCCAATGATTTCTTATGACAACAATGTAAATGATATCAATGTTTTAACAGCGAGTAAAAAAGCGGCACAGTCAATCGAGCTAGCCCCTTTCACTAAGGAATCAGAGGCTAGCCTTCTAACCGGCTCTCTAAAATTTACAGCATTTGTTGGTGCTAAGATATTGGATCAAATCTTGTGCATACTAAGATAAACCAAACAAAAAATTCTCTATTCATTCTAAAGATAGTTAATTGGAGAATGAGTGATAAATACAATTGAATTTGATGATAAGATATGGAAAACCATATCAAAACTAGAAATTGGCTATAAGCATATGTGTCTACAATCTGGACTGCCTCAAAAAGCTGAAAATAATAAAAGAAATTAAAAAAGGGGAAAAGTAATTTAGAATTAAAAAAACGTAAATAAAGAAGCTTACTGCTCTGGTGTGTCGGTGAGAGTGGACATGCATTTTCCTTATTGGCAAGTCATAAACATCTCTGCTCGTAGCCTCGAATTTAAAATGATTCCCTTATAGATTTTGTAGTGCTTTTAGTGGGGTCATGAATTGTAGTTACACCAAACATAATAAATAAGCATTCCTTAGGAATATAAGCTTTTAAGCAACACCAAATGTAAACGTTTTAAGCACATGGTTTCATCATTATGATTTTACTTCCACGTTACTCCCAATATCAGATTCTTAGTTCTCTAACCGAAAATGCGGTCGATGATCACTCTCTTTGCTCACTGTTTAGTAATACAATCATTCGTAATCGCCACAAAATATATGAACGGAAAATTAAAACAAGAAAGATTCGATTTTTACTCTATTTTTTCACTCCAAAGCCGCAGCAGCACCGATCTCAACAACCGGCGCTTTCTCCACCAACTCCTTCGCCTCCTTCAACCCTAAATCAGTAAACGCCCTCACCTCCTTTATAACCTTAATCTTCGCCGCCGCCTCGAACTTCTCCAATTTGATATCGAACGACGTCTTCTCGTCTTTCTTCTCCTCCACCGCTGTGTCCGCAGCCGCGGGGCCCGCGGCTGAGGACGACGCCACGGCGGCGAGGTTCGAGGACGAGACCCATTGAGTGAGGCCGAGGTTGTGGCGGAAGAGGATCGAGTAATCCTCGCGCTCGGCCTTCGTGAGCGCGATAAGCTCGTCGGCAATTCGGTTGAGCTTCTGGTCGCGGGATTCGGCAGCGGCGGCGGCGGCGGGAGGGGCGGCGAGGGATTTTGGTTGGGATTTGGTGAACTTTGGGGGAAAATTTAGGGTTTTTTGAGATGTTTTCTTTAGGGCTTTTGATGGCGAGTTCCGATGTCGGAGGCAAAAATGAAGAGGGCAAAGTGAGACGAAACGGAATCGGATTCGGGTTGAAGCCTGCATGAACCCGCTACTCGATCCACATATATGGGCTTTGTTGGGGTCGATTGCTGATGGGTTTTCTGCAAGTAACCCAATGTATGGGCTAATTTTTATCCAATGTCATACAAACGCGATACATAAAAAGCAGTTTCCGTGTAACCATTATATTGTTGCTCTACTCATGCTTTACTCATATGCTTTTCACGATCGAACATCATTGAAATTTTAGCACGTGGAGAGACTGAGTTGAATGCTATAATCAACCTAGTGAAATCTAAGAATCTTAAGTGGTTTGCAAAAATAAGGTTTTAACAATTTTTGGGTCTTAACAAAAATATGATTATATATCTATATCACATTCCACATATGTTAAAACCAATAAATGATGTATGGTCCATTATCCTAGGGGATTAGTTGTCCCCTTGTGATCTAGTTTGTTGATATATTCTTCATAAGTCTCCATCACACCCATAAAATTTTTAAGCAATAACTAAACTATACAAGTGCACTCACTTAAATTGATTATAGCATGAGAAGAATCTCTTCAAGGACCCTATATCTTTAATGATTGAAAGTTTGGCGTATTTGACCAACAGCACAAGAGAGGCGATGTCCACACATTACCTAAATTACTTGTACAAGTTTGTGTGGAAAACAAAAGGCATGAATCTCTTCAATGTGCAGAACAACTAATATTCACTGGATTTTGGTTGGTCATTTTCTGTCCTTCAACAAACAAATAAACATAAAATTTTATTTTAATGATTGAATTATTTTTTATTAGAAATAAACAGGTAAGCTTCACATGGAGGAGAGAAGCGTTGGTGGGTAATAAATCTAATCTTATTGCAAGTCTCTCGGAGTTTGTTTGCCAGAAAGCTACAATTTTTAGAAACAAATAAGATGTGGTCTCGGTTTTGAAGTTCTTGGATTATCTCCGGCATGAGTCATTTTTGCCTTCACCGTCATTAGTTTTCATATGACATCATAATATTTACTCATCGGCCTAACTTTGTAAGACGTTTTATGCTAAAATGAAACCCATTAATATCATTAATATTACGATCATTCAATGCAATGATAAAATTATAGAAATCAAATGAAAAGTTGATGTTCCATGTTGTTGGCCATAAAGAAAGATCAACATGATCGGTGTTTATCATATGAAAAAACGGCAAATATATAATTTCAAAGACTTGATAAATATAAAACGTGCTGGAAAATTTTGCTGTTTGATAGGTTTTATATCTGAAAAGATTAAATAAACAAAATTCTAACATTTATAGATCACAAGTATGAAAATTGAGGTTTATGGAAGAGAGACATACACTTGAGTGCACTGACGTAAGAAAAATATTGCCTCTCTCTAGATAGGTTTACAGCAGTAATTCAATCCCAAGATACAATTTCTCCAACCCTTCTGGTACTCCGGTTTGCACAAGTTGCCGAAGTAGTATTAATACTCTTTCTGTTTCGAAGTCAGATGCTCAGGATGTTTATGAATGCAGTGAAGAAGAAGAAGAAAGATCTGTGTGTGTCGGTGGTTTTTGGATTATTGGGTTTGTGTTCTTTTTTCTTTTGCCTTCAAGAAGGGCTTTATATAGCCTTTCAAAAGGTTGGAACCCCAACAATTGTAATTCTTCATTTGCAACTGATTATTCGCGACCATTAGATTGCATCCGTCCGATCTCAATCGTTTGATCTGCAATCGCTCGATCTAAATCGTTCGATCTGCAACCGCTGGCAGCCGCCCGATCTCAACAGTTCAAACTGCAACGATCAACCACCAACCGTCGCACCCATTTCTAAAAATCATTCATGAAAAAACGTTTAAAAAATATAGTTGAAATATTTTACAAAAATATATATCAATATAATTTTCTGTAAAACGAATACTTAAGACTTTTAAGAACTGGAATCAAAGCGGCATTCATGTCCAATCGGCACGGCGGCGGCGCGCGTGTATGGTTCCACCATATCCTCTTTCATCAGATTCAATGCAATGAAGGATATAAGTGTTTTATAAACACTTTCTCATTCCTTGGTGCGGGCAATGTGGGACTTAAACCCACCATGAGATGTTTGGGTTTTTCCGTTATTTTGTGCATTTGCTCCAACAATTCCTCCACAAAATTCGAACTTCGATGCAACCTATAATAACTATGACTACTATGAATGAACATCTAACAATATTATATATCGGCATAAGTGTCATAAAGACTTAAACTTACACTTTGTGTAGATAACTCTAGAATGCAAGAATATAGCAGTCATTAAATGGCCTTACAAAACTATATCTTGTTGATCATTCCTTTGTCAAAAACACATATGAAACAGAAATTTGGGTATTCAAAACGGGTTACGCGTTATGACCATACATGGTACGTTAATTCTTATGAGAGTTATAAGGATTTCACCCACTCATCCTAAACCACGACCTTATAGCAATCTCATTTAGGTGATGTCTCAAGAGAATACTTGTTGTCAAAGGGCCTCGCAAATAATTTTTGCATTTTACATCATTAAAAGTTAAATTCTCAACCTTAATTAACAACTAGAGCACGACAACTTTATAAGAATATGATAAGATATAATTCCATAAATAAAGTGCCCTCACGTTACATTCAACAGCTACGTTTTTCCCATTACAAAACCTTTTAAGATTGGGTATCAATTGTTGGTGAATTCAATACGGGTCTAAGTGTACAAACTAGGGACTTTAGGCTAAAAAATTTAACTTGCAAACTAATTTTCCAAACAAAGTAGAGAGTATACAACCTTTGTAGTATCTTCATATGCTTCAATTTGTGTTGGACTCTAGTTAGGCTCCTAAGATGAGAGAACAAGTTTGATGAAGACCTCCTTTGTCATAGATGATCCACTTGAGCAAACCCTTTTCTAACTCCATCTCCACTTCATGCTCCAAGCAATTGTGAAGAAACTAACCATACAAGCTTGCTAGTTTTGTAGTGTTAGGGATGTAGCATGCCACTCGAATTTTAATCTCACCATTTCATTTCCTTTCTAATTCCCTTTGTAAATTTTAGAAGAGGAAGAAGAAGGCTTGAACTTGAAGATGAGAGTAGAATACTTTAACCATTTCACAAAATGATTGTTAATATTTATCATGATATAAACTAATCTCATCAATAGATTTTTCATCCATCTTCCAAGTGCCCACCCTCTTCTCTTCTCTTCGCTCTACCTGTCCACTAAATATGAATGGGTTTGCATATGTTATGCCCATGAAACAAGTTAACTTAAAGAGAATTAAAAGGAAAAAGGAAAAAAACAATATATATATATATATATATATATATATATATATATATATAATTTCTATATGTATTATAAATACAAGGACGAGACATAAATAAATAGTGACAAAATACTAGTAAATACATATATCAAATACATGTATTAATATATTAAATCAGCACTTGATTTAATATTCTTTCTTTTCAAAAGACCAGCTAGTATTTCCACATGTTCGATTACCGTCAGTGTATCCAATACACTAGTTTTAATCGAACCCCGGTACACATCCAATACACATGACTACATCATATCGCTAGAGTCGGAAAAGCCTCTGTGTGGGACTCTGAAGACTTGACAATACGCTGGCAGTGCGTTACTGAATCCAATCCATAACTTACAACCATGTTAGTGACACTAGCTGTACGTAATGGCTACCCAGATATCTATTGATAGGAAGATCGACAAGCAAGTCCGTCCGAACCTCTACTGAACCTATAAGTGACAGTCACCATACAGTCCGGTCTGTTCGTCTGAGAGTATCGCATATCAGGTCTAGGGGGTGGTAAATGTCAGACCCCTAATAACCTGATAAGTCGTGTCGATATCAAGACCATCACCAACCGAGAAACTACCGATTCGCAATCAGTAAATCTCATCTGCTCTGGACAGAGACTTATGGTGATGGCCAACCGGGCACAGCGCGACATCAACTCCCAATACCGGGAGAGACGAATCCCCTCAATCTGCTCACTCCTCCATGTGGCTCGAGATTCTACCCAATTAAAACCTGTTTGCATGACTCAGTAGAGCCATGGTAGGGTAGTAATCAAAGTAAAGTGGGAACTCACATAAGACAAATGACGATCTTGGGTCAACAGACTAACCTGTACTCATGCCATCAGAGAACTGCTATCTGACGGTAGGTATAATACTAACTAGCGTGTTCCCGGCGAGTCCGTCCAGTGTAACTCACTAATGTATACAATTTTTGGTGTCGTACACCAATGGCTGCGAGACTGGCCACCTCCCCTCTCGGGAATAAGAAATGTATACACTAGTCTGCTCCGGAGTATCGATACCCCGTCTCAATAATTTAACGACTAGGGACATTTAAGGATATGCTTATGGACTACCCATATCTCATTAGTATGATCTCTATAACCCTGGTAGTCAAGTAAGAATCCTATTGACTCTATCAGCATGTAACGGCAATCCGTAATACCACATAATACATGTATATGATAAAGACAAAGCAGCTAGCATACTATCATTTCGAGTAAGACTGTTCTACTCGTATAGGTCCTCCCTTAATTATCATAATCGCATGTCTGCAATTACAATAATTGCCTTGATAGCACTATAGCCAACAATCCCCCACTTGCACTTAAGGCTAATTATTGTGGTATCGCATACCCACAGCTCATGTGCAACCGAATACCCAACTTCTTTACTAATCAGCTTCGCAAACCGAGTTTGAGAAACAACAGTGTTCGAGAAATAGTCTTAGTGAGTTGATCTGCTACAATATTTCCATCTTTATCTCTCTATATCTCAACTTCGTGGAGAACAACTATCTCCCGAAATGAGCGATATATGTTTTAGGACTTGTCTGGATAACTGATGTGACCAAGTTCATATATGAACATCTTTATCGAACATATTTCTTAGGCTGTATCCTACGCTGATTGTAATCAGCATCCAGTGTCATGTCCACCTCAGTATTTTGCTTAGAATCTTTTCCAACACACTACACCTCAGAAAAGGGTAAACTTTTAACTCTTTTAGTCATTCTGTCACCCAGGTCATCTTGGAAGCCAGAACCGGTAACTGTCTCTCTTAGGAGGTTCCCATCACCATATCCCAAGAACATTCTCTTATGTTCTTCACCGTTTCCGTTTGTTTCTTCAAGATTGAATTATATTTGCTTACTACATCCAATGTAAAAGCATCATTATCCATATTCTGTGTGGATTAACTCCCGTGACATCCAAAGTTTGACTGATTGTAGTATAAGAACATCACTTCGTATCCGGAGTATGTTATCCAAATGTCAAGATATTACTCCCTACTACCTTCTTTCCTGGTTCATCTGTTATTTTGATGAAATTAAACGCCATGACCGTCACATCAAAACAAATGAGTCATCTCTGTCATGCTTTAGTCTATAAATAGATATAAGAAAGTTGCCCACCTGCTTCCGCTGCTCCCACTGAATGCAACCACCATCTGGCAGAGTTATATATACGTTCACTTCTAAATCCAATTTAGAATGACATTATAGCCATCCACCTGCCAGATCTCATAGTCAAGGATAACAGCAGTGGTAAGCTAAGATCATCATTTTCATGATGCAAACCTCCCTGTCACCATCTACGAGGAAACCGAAGTAGCTCTTGGGTGACTGAGCTTACCTACTAAATCTGCGGAGTGGCTAATGGATAGGCGAATCTAATTGAATTATCATATTAATTGTACTAAATTTTCAATAACCGTTTGTGGTTATGGAACTACTTCTATTTCTACCAAACTCCCACTAAAGTCTTTTGAAAAGAATCCATTTTACTAAAAATATGGCGAGTCAAGAATAAAATAACTTTTGATCTTGTAAATGGTAGAAAGTTAAACCCTCGTCTATGTCCGAGATAATCCACAAACTGCCATTGCTGAAACGTGCCTTGAGTTTATCCGGATTCTGGTTTTAAGTATAAGCCGAACAACTCCATATACCTTAATATCATTAAGATATGAATCCATTCTATATCTAATATAGAAACAAAGTCACTAATTTAAAAAGAACCATATTCAATAGGTTATGCATCTATTTCTAGAGCATATTACCAAAATGGAAAAAATGCCATATAACATTACTCATCAAGGAGAGTATCCATAGATGAGTAATATGAAAGAGAATTTAATTCTCAATATTACTATTATGGAATACCTAGCAAAAATATCTACATTTTCGATCATCTCGAAGAATCCTGATACTTCCAACGTATAGTTCTCTACTTTATTTCTGTACCTATGAACTTCTCAAAATTTTGAACCTTGCATTTTAACGAAATACGTGTTTAGAACCAGAGAAGTCATAAGTAAATATAATATAGTACGAGTACCAACCCCTTGTCCAAATGGACACTGGAAAACATACATTACTTTTTATAAGTCGTATGAGTATACCAACTCTAGTTCCGTGTGTTTGCAAGTTGATAACTGTATTTTGGTCAAGAATGTCTATACTGTTGTTCAATGCACTTTACCTTATCATCAACTGATGAACGTAAATGTTCTAAACATAATTTCAAAAAATTATATCCCACTTTATGAAATAAATGTACAGACATATTAGTTTGGAATTGGTGTACAACAACGGATATTCAAAACCAAAAAAATACCGATAGGCAAACACAGGCGGTTTCCTCAAATATCAAAAATTACAACGAATTCTGATATTGTGGATCTAATAACCCAATTCTCAATGTTTTACTCCCACATATCATCTGTAACGCCATACAGATGTGAGATTCTCATCCGGTATATACATACTCTGAAATCAGGATTAATTGGGAAAATAGTTTTAATAACAATTACACAGAAAAACTGAAACATGGGAATGTTTCGAGGGGGCGGCCGGGTATTCCAAGTAATGTCTCTTCCAATACCAGTGTCACGACCCGAAATGGCACGTGACTGGCACTTAAATCATGTGAAGTCTATATGACTCCACCTAATTCAAGTAAGCCAAAAGCCCAGAAATCTAAACCATTTAAAAAGAGAGTGAAAGGATACTTATTTAAAAATTAACATATAAAATCACTTTGAAAGTCGTAGTAAGCATTTTTAAAAGCATCAAGTCTTTTCCAAAAATTTCGGCAGAGTTTCCTTTGTAAATACTGGCCCCAAACGAGTACAAACAGGAATATGCATAGTAATGAATAAAGGCATCCCAAGCGGGAGCTAGCTCTTCGCCAATTGGCGGAAACAACCACGCAAGCAATATAATATACAATGCCGAAGGGCGAGGATCAAAACTCAGAAAGAAAACCAATATTCTCAAGAAAACCAGAGAAGAACCATAATAAAATAAGCACGCAACTCTGAGGTCGAAAGAATGTACAACTGGTCTTCTAAGTCTATCAAATAATACAAGTCTGGTTGATGGAGTTTACTAGATACAACTAAATATAAATAAAAGTACAATGGTGGTCATGATGCAAGTGAACCCACCTACCAAAGCAATCGCCCGGAAGGAAGCAGTGTGCCAGCAAGCCGTAACGAAACCTGTACGGTAAAACCTGCAAGAAACTGTGGCACAACGGGGGTGAGTTGCCAACTCGTGAGTAGAAAACATCACCGAGAAGAAATCGCATGTATGACTCTCTCCTAGGTCATACAATAATATTCTCATAATATATAACCCGAAGCATCCAATAATGGCAAGGGTAAACATCTAAACATAAGTGTAATACCAAGTGCTCGTGTCGGTGCTTCAGGTAGCAACATATCACATATACGATGTATGAATGCATGAAAACAGAATACATCTTGAATGAGAAAACTGTTTTCTTATCTCAGTGAGATTTCTGTATAAAAATCTAAGTATCATCAATGAAATCAACAGAGAATCCGTGTCAAGTATCGACACAAAATATATATCCCAATATCTCAATATCTCGAGCTCCGGCAATCCAGACCGGCCCATATCATCAAACCTCAATATCTCGGGCTCCGGCAATCCGGACTGGCCCATATCATCAAACCTCAATATCTCAGGCTCCGGCAATCTGGACTGGCCCATATATATATATATATATATATATATATATATATATATATATATATATATATATATATATCAACACATCCACACATATGTGTGTGTGTGTGTAATCATATACACCAAAGACATATCACGTGTGTGCATGTGTGTGTGTGTGTATCAACCTATACTCTAGGGTTTTGCGACTAAGAAACTAAACTAAAACACATTCTTCCAACTACACTAAATGCAGCCCAAATCACCTAAAGCCACTCTTGCTAAGTATACACATCTCACAAACACATATGCGCGCGCGCGTGCACACACACACACACACACATATATATATATATATATCATAACGTGACATATCCTACGAAATTGCTGGGGTGCTATACGCCATCCACCCGACTTCCCACGTAGATATATATCTACTCACCATGATCTTTGCTTGCCGAAGTCGATGTCGCCTTGCTCCTCCTTGTTATCCGAAGTCCACGTGAGGGTTCCTACACATATAACACATAGTATCGTAAACAGAAATCGCGCACGAAAACCAAAACGGCACACGAATCACACATAGGTTAAAACCTATGGTCTACTCATGCAAAAGAACCAAATAACCCTCGATATCGATGTACAAACGCCAATCGATCGAGACCAAACACAAACTCCAAAGTTCAAGTGATGAACCATAATGAAATCCAAAACAGAAACTTAGAAAACTTGCTCCAGATTTTTGGTCAGGTAAAATTTGGCTAAACAAGCAATACAGTAGGGTAGTATATGGGGTATATAAGCTACAGAACTAATTCCAACACCAATACCCACAATTGACCCGGCGACATCAGCCTAAAATCCGGCCTGGCCGGCCTGGGGTTCTCTGTTTAAGCTCGTATTCTCAGGGTGGTCTTCTAGTGTTAATTCTAGCTCTCTGGGGTTACTAGTTTTTCTCGTAAGGGTCTCAAGTCATTCCAGATTCCCTGTAGGCCACCAATTAAACATAAAACCGACATTTGGATATCTAAAGTTCAAGTTTGGGGTTCTAGCTCTGGTTTGGTCTAAGTTTTAACACCAAAGGGGGTTTGTAGTCACTAATACATCTCAATTACAACCTCACACATTAAAATATCACCTACACCTCAATTTGGAAATTTCAAAGATCACTAAATCACAAAAGTTTTAACTCTAACTACAATAGGACATACTAAACACTAACACTTTAACTATGAGTCTAGAATTATACCTCATTTGGTAACTCAAGAATTTTCTTGAGTTGCCCCAAGTGCTCAAAATCTTAACTTGCTTGGTCCTCCATGCTTGTAGTGAGCTTGTGCATGATTTTAATGAAAGGAATACATGGTTTTGATGTGGAAATGGGGGTGTTGTGAAGAGATAGAGAAGGTGGAGGGAAGAGGGCAGCCATGGGTGAAGGAGGAGAAGAAACTGATGTAGAGAATGAAGTGAAGAAAAATGAGCTATGCTCAAAGGAACCCCTCACCCTATCTCTCTCTTCTCTCTCTTACCCATACTTCCTTTCTTTAATCTTTTCTTTTCATTTCTTTTTCATATAAAAACCAAAACCCCAAATATATAGAAAGAAAACAAAGATGTCATGGTTCATAGAAATTCAAAAATGTGTTTTGAAACATGACATGGTGCATGTCATATGCCTAACTAAGCTTAATGCATAATTAAGTACTAATCGAGTTTAGTAATGCTAACTTATATACAATTACTTGTATACTAAGTTGTAAAATCCCCAATTTATCGATATATAATTATACCATATCAATAAAACTAATCTCTATACTTTAAATATTCACAATATTTATTATTTAATTATATAAATTTCCAAAAATAATATTTTATTTTTTTGAAATGTTACAACCAGACTCATGACAGTCGTCGCAATTTACTTTGCCCTCACTTCAATCCCTTTATATATTTCCACAACTTACTTTCTGTACAACATACTTAGGCTAGTTGGTTTTCTTTCTTCCCTACCTTTCGACACATGCCTAAGGATTGGAAGAAGACTATCAACAAGCGTAACTGGTGTACTGTCATAATAAAAGGAGCTTGCAACTTGAGAGAAGGTAATGGGGAGAGACAACAGAATTATCCAATTCAATTTCTCCAGAACCAGTGGCCATCCTCGATTTGAAACAACTTTGTTCGAGTTTGTATGTAACTATACGAGATGATTTTATCCAAATAAAGTGGATCTTCGTAGTGATATGGTGTGTTCAGAAGAAATGCAAAGGGGAAGTAGGAGCGGCAGGGATATTTGCGACTTTGTCGTGAATCTAGATGATCTAGAGTCGGATGGTAAAAAGGTTCGGTTTAACTTAGTTATGAGTTTTAGTTTAAGGCGAGTCATGGTCGGTGCCACAGAGAGAGAGAGAGAGAAGAAACACCCAGCGTGCACTAACCTAAATTATATTGGTTAATTACTTTATCTAATTAGGATGGCTCGCACTGTTTTCTTGAATTCTCCTTCAAATCCTAAAAGGACAACTAATCGGGACCATGTACACCTTACAAATTCGCTAACCATTCAGCTAGGTGGGTGTTGGTACTTCGAGGGAGGTCCCCCATGCTTTCACATGGACCCAATTTAATAACCCCATTTCCGCAGAGGTATAACATCATTAACACTTTCTAGACACCTAATAGGTTATTTAATTGTAAGTGAAAATCTCCCGAGGAGTAATACCTACTCATCAGTGGGAATCGGGACCCAACTATCATTGTGTGATAATTTTGACGGAAGCCGACCAAAATTATCATACTCCAGCAGGTATGCTCATACTTGGTAAGTTTCCCTTATGTTTGAAACTCCCGATATGGTTTTTACCCCTGGACCCTAATGACCTTGACCGAGCCAACAAATTAGAGGGTCCTAGTCAAATTCAACCCATCATTATCTTGATTGCATTAAACCCACCCGTACAGGCCCTTGACTGAGCCAACAAAGCCGTATGACCGTCCTAACCAATCGCATCTAATGCGACAGAAAATCACCACTTAGCTACCACACACTATACCTTGACGAATAATCAACAAACGTCGCACGAATACTAAGTACTAATAATCTGAAATGACGAAGGGCTACGGCTGGCTTTTGGCGAAAAACATTTAATGTAATGAACTTGATATCGTTGAAGGAACCGAGTATTTTTGAAAAGGTGTAGCTTAGGCCCCGCCTTTTAAAACGAGTGGTTATGAAGAAAATCGAGTAGTTTATAGTCACGTAAACTTTTGCTTAAGAGCGAATTCCCTGTGAAGGGAATAAGGCTCTTCCCTCGTCGAATGAGGTGCGGGATATTCATGATCGAATAACAGTATGCAAAACAAAAGAGCACGCCTATAGTTTTTCAAAATTTGGTTTCGACAACATCAATTTATGTTTGTTTTCTTGCATTAAACATATAATGCAGTCCCATCAATCATCCCTATCACACCACAAGAAACGAAAATAGAATGTACTTATATGCCATCCGTATTCGACTCAGGGTATGTGAGTCTACGGTAGCGTCCCGGCCGTCGATCCGAGATCAAATGCGGAAACAAAAACTTTTTAGGAAACCGGCGCTATCGTAGTCTTTCACCTGGATCGAACCATTAACGCTAAACTATCTAACTACTAAGAAGTGAGAGTGACTATACCGATCGATCCGTGTCCTTCGGTCTTTGGCCACCATCCCAAGCTCCTCGCGGCATCTCCGATCTCCGGTCTCCTCGTCGGAAGGGCACCACATCAATGAGTCTTTTTACGGGCTCCCGTTTCATCCGAAGCAACTCGAACATGACGTTTGCTAGCCGACATGTCCAAGGTGAAGTAGAGAATGCGTGTGATAACTTTGTCTCTTGACACTCTAGGATTCTCAACACATGAGATGGGTAGAGTGGAGGTAGAAGATGATGCCAATGGTGGAACTTGTGAGCTAGAGGAAGAAGAAGAAGAAGAGAGGCTTTTGTTGTTTTGTTGCAAATGAAAAATGAGAGCTTGCATAATAATCTCAAGAGCAAAACAACCTCATATGGCTGCCCTCTCTCTCTCCACCTCTCATTTCAACACAACAATCCATCAATTAACATGTCATGTTCACAAAAAAAGAGACCATGAGTCACTAGATTGCACATGCCACATTAATTGCTCCTCATGATGAAATCCACTCACAATTTCCACAAGCAAACATTAATCCAAATGTTTGCAACAATAAAAAGAACGGCATCATCTAAAGTAAACTCGTAACGGATCACAAGAATACCCCTCACCTGTATATACATACCTGCATCCGCATTTCGACTGAATGCAAATACGATGAGACTAAAGTAATCCAACAAATCTAATATTAGGATCCGGTTTAAACCAAAGCCCACTAGTATGATCCGCCCGATCATGATCCGTGCACGACTGCACGTATATGATCAAACCCTGCCATAATACTATACGGCCTCTACAACGTTTTTCCCGAAACTTGAGAAACTGTCTGTAGGGAACTCTAAAGACTCGTCAATACTTTGGCTGTGGATTTAACCACTAGCACGTCAGTAGTACTAGCTGTACGTAACGGGCTACCAGGTATTGACCAAAAGGGAGGTCGATGAGCGAACTCATCCCGATACCCTACTGAGCCTGTCAGTGACAATATCCGTACAGTCCGGTCCGTCCGTCTATGAGTATCGCATGTCGGGCCTAGGGGGTTGGTAAAAGTCAGACCCCCAAAAGCGGTATAAGTCGTGATGGAGTATAGCCCAGAACACCCTGAGATACTACTGGAATACCTACCAGTAAATCTCCTGCCTTGGCCAAGGACTTCATGTAATGGCCCTCCTAGACACAGTGCGATCTCACCCCCAATACCGGGAGAGAAGAAACCCCTGCCGATCCGCTCACTTCCTCCATGCGGCTCGGGACTGTACCCAACTAAAACCTGTTTGCATGACTCCTTTAAGCCGTGGTAGGGTAGTAATCAAAGCACAGTGGGAACTCACACGAGAAAAATGACGATCTTAGATCGATGAACTAACCTGTACACATGTCACCAGGGAACTGCTATCTGACGTCAGGTATAATACTAACTAGAATGTTCCCGACGAGTCCTGTCCGGTGTACTCATAACCCAATGAGCACCTGTATACATCTTAGGTGAACCAACTAACACCAATGGATTGTGAGACCGGCCACCGCCCATCGTCGGGGTCTCGACTTATACACTAGTCTACTAATGGAGTATCGATGCCCAGTCTCGAAACTCCCACGGCTAGGGACCACTTTAAGGATGTGCTTATAGACTACCCAACTCTCATGTATATGATCGCCATCATACTGCTGGTGGTCAAGCAAGAATCCTAAGGGCTCTATCAACGTGTAATAGTGATCTGTAAGGTCATCTAAAGCATGTACACGATGATACAGATAAACCAGATAGCATACTATCATCTTGAGTAAGACTGTCCTTCCGGCATAGGTCCTCCCTCAATCATTGCAATCACGTGCCTACGATCCAATAATTGACTTTGAGGACACTATATCCAAAAATCTCCCACTTGCACTCAAGGCTAATTATTGCGATGTCGCATACTCACAGTCCGTGTGATACCGAACACCCAACTCCTCTACTGATCAGTTTCACAAAGCTCGTTTGTAAAACTATTGCATTCGAGGAATAGCCTCAGTGAGTGGATCCACTCTGATGTTTCTTTCTATGTCTCTCTTTATATCAAGTTCGTGGAGAAAGCCATCTCCCGAAATGAGCAATACCTGTCTTAAAACATGTCTGGATATCTGATGGGACCTAGTTCATAAATGAACTCCAAATCCAAACCTCTTAGACTGTACCGTCAACTGAATTTAATCAGTATCCTGCGCCATGCCTCTCTCTGTATCCGCTTGGACCTCCTGTCTAAACTACTGCCCCTCATCAGAGGGAAAACTATAACTCTGACAGTCACTCTGTCATCCAGGTCATCTTGGAAGCCTGGAGTGATAACCGTCTCCCAAAGAAGGCTGTCTTTATCATATCCCTAGAACATCTACTTATGTTCTAAAACTGCTTCCGAATGTTTCTCCAGGATTGGATTAATATCTGAACTTATTGCAGCTAGTGCAAAAACAACACCTGGTGTGGTACTTGACATCTCGTGATTGACTCAATTGCCTAAGCAAGTGATATGTCAATCATGCACATCGCTCTCCCTTTAGTCTGTAAGACACCTTTAGAGAGGGTGATTCCATCACCTGCAGGTATACTATCGTGCCAGGAGTCGTCCATTCTAAAATACCTTTAGAATGCTGTCTTAGTACCCAGATTGGGAAACTACCCAAATCTAGATCTAAAACCATAGATCTAGTAACCAGAATGTCTGATATAATATTCATATCCTATGTGGAGAAACCACTGTGTGACAACCAAAGTATAACCGATCGTAATATAGGAATTTCACTTCCTACTATGTGTATGTCATCCATATACCAGGACATCACACCCTACTACCTTCTTAACAGATCCATCTCCTATTCTGACTAAGTCAAAGTCCATGACCGTCACATCAAAAATAGATGATCTATCTCCGCTATATCTGTTTTAGTCCATAAATAGACATAAGCTACTTGTCCACTATGCTTCCGCTGCTCCCACTGACTACGACAATCCTCTGGCAGAGTCATATACACGTGCACTTCTAAAGCTAGTTTAGAACGACACTATAATTATCCTCCTGCCGGGTCTCATAACCTAGAACAACAGTAGTGTCAAGTCTGGGAAAACAAGAACCTCCCTGTCACCGTCTTTGAGCATACCGAAGTACCTCTCGAGTGCCTGAGGTTACCCACCATATCTGTGGAGTGGCCAATGGAATGTTAAACTTGATTGAATCTTTAGGTTCTTATCAAATTTTCAGTAATCATTTGTGGTTCTGGAATCACTTCCAGTTCTACCATACTCTCACTACTGTTTTATGAAAAAATCCATTTTTATTAAAACTGTGGCGAGTCAAGAACAATATCACTATTGATCTTCCAGATGGTAGAAAGTCAACCCTCGTCATAGCCCGGGTCAACCCACAAACAGCCATTACAGAAACGTGCCTTGAGTTATCCAGAGTCTGGTTTTAAGCATAAGCCGGACAACTCCATATACTTTAACATCGTTAAGATATGAGCCATTCTATATCTAATATAGAAATAGAGACACTGATTTAATTGGAACCAGATTCAAATCATGCAGCTGTCTCCAGTGCATGTTAACTAAATGGAAAGAGGCCGATCAGCATTACTCAACTTAGGAGTGCATCCAAAACATGAGTAACCTGAAAGAGAAACAAGTTCTCAAAAACCATTACTATCAACTGAATACCGGATACAAGTATCTACATCTTCGATCGCCTTGAAAAATCCTGATACTTGCAACACCTGGTTCTATTTTATTCTTATACCTATAACTTCTCAAAATTTGGACCTTGTGTTTCTACGAAACACTTGTCTAAAAACTAGAGAAGTCATAAGTAAACAGAATATTGTACGAGGACCAACCCCTCTGTCCTAATGGACACTGGAAAACATACATTACTTTGTATAAGTCCGCTGAGTTGAATAACTCAAACCCTGTGCGTCGTAGGTTGAAAACTGTACTATGGTTATGAAGAATTACACCGCTATTGAATTCTCCTTACCTAACCATCAATTGATATAGGTAAATGTCATGGACATAATTTCAAAAAGTTATATCTCACTTTATAAAAATAAACGTACAGATATATCAGTTTGAAATTGGTGTATAACAACGGATATTCAAAACCAAATATTTGCCATCCGGCAAAAACCCAGGTGATTTCCTCAAATATCACTAATTACAACGAATCCCGATATAATGAGGATGATCACCTAATTCCCAATAACTTACTCCCACTCAACATCTGTAAAACTATACAGATGTGAGAATCAACCTGGTAAATACATATCCTGGAGTAAGGGCTAATTGGAAAATCAGTTTTCTTTTAACAATACACAGTGAGACTAAAACATGAAAATGTTTCGAAGGAGTATCCCGGTATTCCTAGTAATGTCTCTTCCATTATCCAGATTCATGACTGTAACCGTATATTTCTTTTCCATTTCTCCAAATCTCTTTATATGTCTTTAGTCATTACCTTTTGTAAACCACCTTTAGGCCAAATGGTTTTCTTCCTTCCCTACCGTTCGGCACCAGCCTATGGTTTGGAAGAAGACTATCCAATAAGCATAATGGGTGTACTCCCCTAATCCTAGGAGCACTCGCAACGCGAAAGAAGGTAAAGATAAAAGACAACTGAATAAACCTTATTCCTATTTCTCTTGAACCAGAATCCATTCCTGAACTGGAACAAGTTCCTTCGAGTTCGTATATAACCATACGATGGAGTATCCAAATAACTGTGGATCTTCGTAGTGATACGGAGTGTTCTGGAGAAATACGAAGGTGAAGTAGGAGTGGCGATGAAATACTTGGTTTGGTCGTGAATAGCAGTTGCAATTTACTTTGCCCTCTTACTAATCCCTTTATTTGTCTTTACTTATTACCTTCTGCACACCTCTCTTAGGCTAATCGGTTTTCTTCATTCCTTACCGTTCGGCACCTGCCTATGGTTTGGATGAAGACTATCCAATTAGCGTAATAGGTGTACCATCCTAATCCAAGGAGCACTCGCAACCTGAGAGAAGGTAAAAGGAAAAGACAACTGAATAGTCCTATTCATTTTCTCCAGAAACGGAAACCATCCTCGAATCTGGAACAAGTTCCTTCGAGTTCGTATATAACCATACGATGGTTTTATCCAATAGAAGTGGATGTTTGTAGTGATACGAAATGTTCCGGAGAAAAAGGGTAAAAGCAGGAGTGGCAATGAGGTATGCAACTCAGACAATCCAAAAGCCAGTGTTTTAAGAAGGTTCGGTTAACTTGGTCACTGAGTCATAGTCAAGGGTCGGGTCATGGTTGCTGCCAAAGAGAGAGAGAGATAAGAAACACTCTGCGTGCACTCTAACCTAGATCAGAATGGTTAATCACTTTATCTAATCAGGATGTCTCCCACTGTATCCTCAAAATTCTCCTCCAAACCTGAAAGAAGAATTAGTCGGGATCACCCGAGGAGTAAACCAACTCATCAGTGGGAATCGGGATCCAACTATCATCGCATGATAACCTGATGGAATCCACTCAAGTCATCACACTCCAGAAGGTATGCGCATGCCTGACAAGTTTCAGTTTCTTTAGAAACTCCCGATGTGTGTTTTTACCCCTAGGACCCAAGTGGCCTTGACACAGTCAACAAATCAAAGAGTCCTAGTCAAGTTCAACCTGTCATTATTCTGGATTGCATTAAACCCACCCGTACGAGCCCTTGACACAGTCAACAAGGCCGCACGACTGTCCTAACCAATCGCATTAATATGCCACAAACAAATACTACTTAGCTACCGCACACTACGCCTTGACACGGTCAACAAACGCAGCACGAATACTAAGTAATACTTGTAAGAAATGACGGATGGATATGTTCACACCATAATATTGCATTATTATATTCCCCATTCTTATATATTTTACAAATAAACGGGTGCTTTTGACGAATGTCTGCTACATATTACAGGTTACAGGTTCTTGGACAGGAAACAGTGAAAACGATGTAAAGACGATGAAAATATGGACTTTTGACCAACAAATGGGAGGATCTTAGTCAAGCCTACATCGAAAGACAGTTCACAATTAACAAGGCAACGCAAGACCCCAAAATGTCAAGGCAAACGGTTAAAAAGCCATTGCAAATTGTTCACTGAAAATCTGGAACCAACCTAGAAGCCCAAATGGAAAAAGACATATAGAAACAGGAAGATAAAGTCACCAGGAGCCCAGCCCAGAAGTTGCAGAAGCCAACTCTTCTTTTTGGCCGCGGAACCGCGGCCAAACCATGCCTCGGGCCGCGGTTCCGCGGCAGTTTTAAAGAAATAAAAAAATAATTTTTTAGCGAAATAAAGTGGCGGCGTTGACCGGTCTTCCTAGAGGGCTATTTTTGTAAATGCAAACATGCGAGTCATTGTAACCCTAGGGTTTCCTATCTTCTATAAATAGGAACTCTAAAAATTGTAATTCTTATGCCTCCTTTTAATAAAAATTCCAGAACTCTTTTGGAGAGCATCGGTGTTTCTTTTCAACTCATCTATTCAGATCTGACAACCCTGCGTAAATGGTTGGAGAGATCCATCTGTAAAGTAAGTAGATCTATTTATTTTCTTGCCCTAAATAATTTCAATTCCTGCCCTAGATTAAATTTATTTTCCTGCCCTAGTATAGATTTTATTTATCTGCCCTAGTTATAACTTTCAATTAATTGCTCTAGGTAGAATAATTAGATTTTTAGATTTAATAATCAACCGAACACCCTTCGGAATTAACTCGTAAGAACGAATCGGAAATTCACAAAATCCCTGTGGACCGACCCGTACTCACCGGCTAGCTTCATGCGACGCCGTTCTTGATTGCGGTTACAAATATTTTTGATCTATCTTTTAGAAAGCGCAAGCACGCTAAAATCATTTCAATCAAATGACGCCGTTGCCGGGGATGGCGTAGAACTTTCCTTTTTGCAATTTCGGGTTAATCATAAATTTTTTTTAAAAAAATCATAAAAATTTGAAAAATAAAAAAAAAATATAAAAATACATAATATGTTATTTTTGGAAGGGATACTTTGTTGTTTGAATTTTGCAGGATATACGAAAATCGGATCTGGAAATCTACAGAGATCAAAATAGGAAAAAACAGATCGGAGCAACAGAAGATCACAACAACCGAGGAACAGAAGAAATTTGGAGGACCGAGTCTACAAGTTAACCGCGGTGATCTGGTTCAACAAAAAAATAAAATAAAATTGGCCGAACTGACCAAAGCGCGGCGGAAACGCCGCGCCAGCCCCCTTTTGGCCGCGGAACCGCCGCGGTCTAGTCGAATCAGGGCTTAAAAAAAAGGGGCAGAAGCGCGATAAAAAAAAAAAAAAAACCGTTCCGCCACTGCAAATTTCTGTGAGTTTTCTCTCTCTCCTCCTCTGCAAATCTTGATATATTTTCTGTAAATTTGCCTGCAGGATTTCTTTGCGCTCAAAAATCCTTTCCCTTCCAAATAACAATCTTGTGCAGGATTCTTTGCACCGCGCATAAAATAAAAATCTTTGATTGCAAGTGATTTACTGTTTTGCATATCTTTAATCGGACTTTAAGGGGCTTTTTGACCAATTCAGATTGGGTGGGGATTTCATCACCCTTCCCAGGACCCCAGAAATCACATAAGGCATTTGCATTGACCATATCCTAATTAAAAAATACTAGACTCAGCCCTAAGGACATCGAGCTCAATAGGAAAAGGACTAATATAGGCATCGACCGTTTATCCTAATTGACTTTGCGGTGTCTAGGCTAGTGGTTTTTAATTAGGCCCACTACTGTGGTTCCTTCCCACTTACCTGGCCGTACTTGTCGGTGAAGAGGCGGTTTGAGGTCCTATTTCTAGCCCTAGTTAGGAGCTGTCTAGCAGACCTAGGTGACCCTAGATCTAGGTCTGATTGTGCATTTCTGGTTGATTACATTTGTGTCTAAGCCCTTTATCGAATTTTTTTCTGCAAACAGTCTCAAATAAAGAGAAAAAGGAAAAAAAGAAAATATTTTATAGAAACTTGCAAAAAATTTTTAGCTGCAAATAAATCCTTGCACCACCTAACCTTCCTTCTTGTCACCTTTCTACTTACAACATGGGTACCCCACATAATAAATCATTAGCCGAACTTTGGTATCCCGAACCTAATTTTGCGTCGTACGTTAATTTGTTCGGTCAATTTAAAGACGATCCTTTCTTGCCAAAAATATCTTTGAAAGATCAAATAGAGGCGTCTAGGAGAAATAGTTTGACTTTTCAACCCACTTGGTGTCAACCGAGTCAACCTTCACCACTTCCATATGTTGATACCACTTTTTCAAGTCCTTCTATCACTCCTAGGCCGATGTCCACTGCTGATCATATTGCTCAATCTCGCAGTCGATCTTTCACCCCTCTCCACTCATCTAGTTCTAGGGATCTACATGACTGTTCACATTTTTATCCATATGTTGACCCTACCCCTGTCCAATCACCCACTTCCTACCAGTCATACCCGACCTTCCCACCTTCATTAGACACCGTTTCTACACAGCCTTTTGGGAGTTTCACATATCCACCCCATTTTGAATCCTTTACCGAAACCCCCTCACCACCTAAGTCTAGTTTGGAAGAGTCGTTGGAGGCTTATATTGCTGCAACAAATAAAATGACTAGGAATGTGGAAACGTCCGTGGCCGCCTTTATGCAACCTAGTGAACCGGTAGCTAGTGTCCCGCTAGCTCCAAATTTTTCAATGTATGAGGCGGCAGTTGGACAGAGTGAGAATGAGAGAGGATTTTCAAATCAAACCTACCCTTACCTAATTGAAGCCCACAACTCCTGTTTTCCATCGATTGCCCTAAATAGTTCACCTGTTGAAAATAAAAACGAGTTGTGTGATTTTGTAGTGTTTGATTTGCCAGATTGTGAGGAACCCTTTTCGAGTGAAACCGCACCTAATCCTTTCGATCTTTACACCTCCCATCTAGAACCTAAATCGATAGATATCCATGCTTTTGATGAGGTGTCTAAAGAAATTGATTTTCACTTGATTGAGGATATAGACGCCGGGAATATTTCGGATGATGAACATGTCGATTTGCTTGAAATTTTATGTTCAAATCATCATCCTGAGTTATTAAATGTTTCTCCCGAATCTCATATGCGTCTAGATTTTGATGATAATGGCATGGATGCGTTGAATATTGAGGATAGTATCGAGAAGAGTCTTGAGGATAATATTGAGGTTGAATCATTTTTGTTTGATGTGTCTGATTTTCCAATTCATCCTCCTGAACCTTTGACTGTTATATCACCCTCCCTCCTTCCCATCGTTCCGACCCCGCTTGAAGACTGTGAGCTTGAAAGATTTTCCTTTGAATCCGATACTATTCTCACAGATGATAACACTTACGAGTGTTTCACTTTTTCGGACGATGTTGATGACTCACCGCCCGAGTTTGAGTCCTCTACATTTTCAGATGAGCCATCAGACTCAGTTGATTATAGTAGTTTCGAACCATTGATGGAATCTTCCAAGTTCGAAACAGTTTACTACGGTGAGAAAGATACTATCCCTAATTCACTCCCTTTCGTCTCTCCTATTGTCCCGACCGTACAAATGACCGTTACGCTTTCATCTCCGATACCAAGTTGGGCGTACCCATGTTTTCTTGCGAATCTTGAGGGATTTGATCCCATTTCTCGACGAGTAGATAGGTTAGCGCAATCGCTTATAACATATCGATCATCACATATTGTGCTAATTTATTCACTAAATTTACACCCTCAAGATCGTACTCCACTTCCTTCTTCTTTTCGCCATTCTTCTCCCCCACCGAGACCATATTCTACCATTCTTCTTTCCACACGGTCTCGCGTGCTTCTCATTTTCTTGCACCAACTATACCATTTTCACGATAAGATTTTTGAATGGTTGGTGCTAACCTTTGGCTTGTGTAAGGCCAAGCTTAAGTTTGGGGGGATGCTTGTTGTATATATGTATATATCTTTTTCTTTTCTTTTTTCTATAAAAAAATATAAAAAAAATTCAAAAAAAAATAAAAACAAAAGAAAAATTTATAAATAAATAAACAGGGGAGTGCCAGTATTTTGACCCTCTTGGTTTAGTATGACAGTGAGGACACTGTCAAGTTCAAGTTTGGGGGTATGCTCGGTACGTCTTCTTCCTTCGCATTCATTTGTACATATTTTTGCATGTGCATATTTATTTGAAAACCCATAAAAATTTGAAAAATTTGAAAAATTATAAAAATAATTGTATTCAATTTTGGCCATATTTGACTTAAGTTTGACAAATAGGTTAACTGGCTAGAGACAACTAGATCTTAGATTTAGTAAATTTAAAACCCTAAAAATAACCTTCCTTAAAGTTTAACGGTAGAAAGTATATGCCTTGTGGTTTATTTAGAAATAGGCAAATTTTGGGTTCACTTCTTGGGCTAAGTCGAAACGAAGGAAAGATATTGAAGCTTTTATTAGAGTATAAGTTTGAAAAATAGTTTCTAGCTTAAGTCTAAATTCTGAAAACATATACCCTACAACTTGCACAATCACGCACCTTGAAACTTAGAATAGTAGAAGAGACTTTGAAATGCTCTTGTCTAAAGTCCTTAGTACAATGAAAATAAAGAAAAAAAAGTGTGAATAAAGAATAAAAAAATGAACACTGGTTTTTGTGATTACTTAAGGCTGTAAAAAATAGAAAAATATTTAGCGAGGGTGCTTCATCACCTAGTGCCTTAAACCAACTGGTTTGGGAGTCACTGCTAAAAGCCTTGGGTGTTGCAAGACTAGGAATTACGCTTTAATGTGCAAACACATCTTGTAATCGGTTGTTGGTACCTCAAGAAGTATTAACGGTCGCATGAAGGATGTGTAAGCAAAAATTCAATTAAAAATTCACCAACTTAATAAGTGCTTTGGACAATGGACGAGAGTACGATTGCTTGATTTGAATTTCCAAATGTAGGGGTGATATTTACACACACGTGGGGATATGTGATTAGAGTTTAGATAAGAGAAAGGGATGAAGAATATAACTTGTATCTTTAGTAGAGTTGATAGAAATTCCTAAGTGGAGATGGAACTCTAGAAGGAAAACTTAGGAGATGCCGAAAGCTAAATAAGTCTATAGAACATATATAATCTTAAGTTAGATGATGAGGAAGTGTGAAGAATATGGGTGGATAATTTGTGAGTGAAAAGATAATAGAATTCCTTGTTAGAAAACCTAATTGGAGAACAAAAGTCAATGGGCCGAATTGATAGGATTTTGTGGGTGTAATCCGCTGAAAACCCTCAGGAGACAACACTCCTCCTACTAGGGACACCTAGAGGTTTAATGGCTTGTTGCACGTGCTCAGTGCAATCGCGTTTCCCTGCGAAAGTGCGGTTAGGATTTTAGTGAATAAAAATAAGTTTGCTCGAGGACGAGCAAAAGATAAGGTTGGGGGTATTTGTTCACACCATAATATTGCATTCTTATATTCCCCATTCTTATATATTTTACAAATAAACGGGTGCTTTTGACGAATGTCTGCTACATGTTACAGGTTACAGGTTCTTGGACAGAAAACAGTGAAAACGATGTAAAGACGATGAAAATATGGACTTTTGACCAACAAATGGGAGGATCTTAGTCAAGCCTATATCGAAAGACAGTTCACAATTAACAAGGCAACGCAAGACCCCAAAATGTCAAGGCAAACGGTTAAAAAGCCATTGCAAATTGTTCACTGAAGATCTGGAACCAACTTAGAAGCCCAAATGGAAAAAGACATATAGAAACAGGAAGACAAAGTCACCAGGAGCCCAGCCCAGAAGTTGCAGAAGCCAACTCTTCCTTTTGGCCGCGGAACCGCGGCCAAACCATGCCTCGGGCCGCGGTTCCGCGGCAGTTTTAAAGAAATAAAAAAATAATTTTTTAGCGAAATAAAGTGGCGGCGTTGACCGGTCTTCCTAGAGGGCTATTTTTGTAAATGCAAACATGCGAGTCATTGTAACCCTAGGGTTTCCTATCTTCTATAAATAGGAACTCTAAAAATTGTAATTCTTATGCTTCCTTTTAATAAAAATTCCAGAACTCTTTTGGAGAGCATCGGTGTTTCTTTTCAACTCATCTATTCAGATCTGACAACCCTGCGTAAATGGTTGGAGAGATCCATCTGTAAAGTAAGTAGATCTATTTATTTTCTTGCACTAGATAATTTCAATTCCTGCCCTAGATTAAATTTATTTTCCTGCCCTAGTATAGATTTTATTTATCTGCCCTAATTATAACTTTCAATTAATTGCTCTAGGTAGAATAATTAGATTTTTAGATTTAATAATCAACCGAACACCCTTCGGAATTAACTCGTAAGAACGAATCGGAAATTCACAAAATCCCTGTGGACCGACCCGTACTCACCGGCTAGCTTCATGCGACGCCGTTCTTGATTGCGGTTACAAATATTTTTGATCTATCTTTTAGAAAGCGCAAGCACGCTAAAATCATTTCAATCAGGATACGGCTGGTTTTTGGCGAAAAACCTTTAACATAATGAACTTGATATCGTTGAAGGAACTGCATAGCTTTTATAAATATATAGTAGCGAAAACCTTTGCTAAAGAGGTCACTCCCAGTGAAGGGATCTCGACTCTTTCCCCGTAGAATGAGGTGCAGGATATTCCAACTGAATACCGTGATGCAAAGAAAAAAATAACCGACTATAGTGAAATTATTACCCTGACGCAAACTTCTGTCCAAGGGGTCACTTCCGATGAAGGGATCTCGGCCCTTGCCTCGTAGAATGAGGTGCTGGATATTCATAACCGAATACCATTGTGCAAAACAAAAGAGAGCGTCCTTGCAATAACAGCTTTTTTGAAAATTGTTCCAACAACATCGAATAGGTTTGTTTTCCTTGCAATGATCTGAGTCAACGCAGTCCCATCAATTAATCACACCAATAAAGAATGAAAATACGATGTACGTATATGCCATCCGCATTCGCCACTGGGTCCCGTCATCACCCGTTAGGTTACTTAACTAACGACAGAGCGGGGACTGGACTAGCGCGGGTGTAAAACATATACAACATCTACTAGTATATATAGCAATATATAATAATCGCTCCAGGCGTGATAAATGAAACATCACAGAAAAGTAATAAGCATCACAGAACAATACAGATAATCTGGGAGCCCCAGGTTTCCTTTGAGCCGCAAGTGAAACCCGACGTTCCCCTGGTCGTGTGGATAGCCTGTGCAATGAAACCTAGACCCCTACGAGTGCCGCAAGTTACCCGCCAAAACCTGAAGCGAGACAGCCCCCTACAGCAAAGTGAATGGACCACCCAGCACTTCACGGAATCCGGTAACTTGAGCACCCCTCCTTGGGTCAACTTGTACCCCCTACGAGTGCGGCGAATAGCCCGCCGATTCTAGAGTGAAGCCCCCTCCGTCTCAAAGCCATGAGATGCGGGCCCATTGCCCTCTAGAACCCGGCTATCCGTGCACTCCACCGTGGGGTAATCCTAGTACAGAAAAGAAAATATGTACAACGGGTACATCGACCTCAAGCCGGTCGTGCCCCAAAAGAATAATATACAAACAGGCAGTGGCGGCAGTCTACATGTCGGACGCTCGTCCCGCAATATCAAATGTACAAATATAACAAAACTGCACTACCATTGCACGCAAGCTATCCACCACGAAAAATCAGCAACATCACAGCACACCACAGAACATCAACGTGAATGTCACGTTCGCAGACCCGTCTAAAAGGACTATAGCAATTAGACAAGATTTACCGCTCGAATGACATTCATGGTCGCAGATATAATGTAAGCACTGTGAACTAAATTATTTAAAATTTTCGATCGACAAAATTTTCCGAAGTGGGCCCCAAGCACAAATCCAGTACTGTAACAAATCTGAGCCCAAACAAAATATTCTAGAAACCCCAATTCCATGTTAAAGACCCAAAGAAAAAATTTAGTGCACTGAAACACCAACACTGCGGCGGAACCGCGGCCCAAACGTGGGTACGGCCGCGTTTCCGCGGCGTTACAGAGGGATCATGCTACAAAATTTTTACAGTGGTCTTAGAAAAGCCTGCCTGATTTTCTGAAACACTCAAAATAATTTTTCGATGACAAAAAAATTTCGACAGAAACTTTGAACTTGGAATTGCAGTTTTGGAAATTTCGTCCGATCGATATTTTAAATATGTTAGAACAAACTAGTAAAGGTTAATGGCGTGGCTCTGATACCATGTAAGTCTACGGTAGCGCCCCGGCCGTCGATCCGAGGCCAAATGCGGAAACAAAAACTTTTTAGGAAACCGGCGCTATCGTAGTCTTTCACCCGGATCGAACCATTAACGCTAAACTAGCTAACTATTAAGAAGTGAGAGTGGCTATACCGATCGATCCGTGTCCTTCGTTCTTTGGCCACCATCCCAAGCTCCTCGCGGCATCTCCGATCTCCGGTCTCCTCGTCGGAAGGGCACCACATCAATGAGTCTTTTTACGGGCTCCCGCTTCATCCGAAGCAACTCGAACATGAAGTTTGCTAGCCGACATGTCCAAGGTGAAGTAGAGATCGTGTGTGATAACTTTGTCTCTTGACACTCTAGGGTTCTCAACCCATGAGATGGGTAGAGTGGAGGTAGAAGATGATGCCAATGGTGGAACTTGTGAGCTAGAGGAAGAAGAAGAAGAAGAAGAGAGGCTTTTGTTGTTTTGTTGCAAATGAAAAATGAGAGCTTGCATAATAATCTCAAGAGCAAAACAACCTCATATGGCTGCCCCTCTCTCTCCACCTCTCATTTCAACACAACAATCCATCAATTAACATGACATGCTCACAAAAAAAGAGACCATGAGTCACTAGATTGCACATGCTACATTAATTGCTCCTCATGATGAAATCCACTCACAATTTCCACAAGCAAACATTAATCCAAATGTTTGCAAAAATAAAAAGAACGGGATCATCTAAAGTAAACTCGTGACGGATCACAAGAATACCTCTCACCTGTATATACATACCTGCATCCGCATTCCGACTGAATGCAAATGCGATGAGACTAAAGTAATCCAACAAATCTAATATTAGGATCCGGCTTAAACCAAAGCCCACTAGTATGATCCGCCCGATCATGATCCGTGCATGACTGCACGTATATGATCGAACCCTGCCATAATACCATACGTCCTCTACAACGTTTCGCCCGAAACTTGAGAAACTGTCTGTAGGGGACTCTAAAGACTCGTCAATACTTTGGCCGTGGATTTAACCACTAGCACGTCAGTGGTACTAGCTGTACGTAACGGGCTATCAGGTATTGACCAAAAAGGAGGTCGATGAGCGAACTCATCCTGACACCCTACTGAGCCTGTCAGTGACAATATCCGTACAGTCCGGTCCGTCTTTGAGTATCGCATGTCGGGCCTAGGGGTTGGTAAAAATTAGACCCCCAAAAGCGGTACAAGTCGTGTTGGAGTATAGCCCAGAACACCCTGAGATACTACCGGAATACCTACCAGTAAATCTCCTGCTTTGGCCAAGGACTTCGTGTAATGGCTCTCCTAGACACAGCGCGATCTCACCCCCAATACCTGGAGAGACGAAACCCCTGCCAATCCGCTCACTGCCTCCATGTGGCTCAAGACTGTACCCAACTAAAACCTGTTTGCATGACTCCTTTGAGCCGTGGTAGGGTAGTAATCAAAGCACAGTGGGAACTCACACGAGAAAAATGACGATCTCATGTCGATGAACTAACCTGTACACATGTCACCAGGGAACTGCTATCTGACGTCAGGTATAATACCAACTAGCATGTTCCCGGCGAGTCCTGTCCGGTGTACTTATAACCCAATGAGCACCTGTATACATCTTAGGTGAACCAACTGATACCAATGTCTTGTGAGACCAGCCACCGCCCCTCGTCGGGGTCTCGACTGTATACACTAGTCTACTAATGGAGTATCGATGCCCAGTCTCGAAACTCCCACGACCAGGGACCACTTTAAGGATGTGCTTATAGACTGCCTAACTCTCACGTATATGATCGCCATCATACTGCTGGTAGTCAAGCAAGAATCCTAAGGGCTCTATCAACGTGTAATAGTGATCTGTAAGGTCACCTAAAGCATGTACACGATGATACAGATAAACCAGATAGCATACTATCATCTTGAGTAAGACTGTCCTTCCGGCATAGGTCCTCCCTCAATCATTGCAATCACGTGCCTGCGATCCAATAATTGACTTTAAGGCCACTATATCCAACAGGGTATGGAGACTTCATCATAAGGTTACTTAAACTTACAACAGTGCATGGGTAGGGCTAGCGCGGATACAAAACATATACAACATCTAATATATATATATATATATATATATATATATATATATATATATATATATATATTGGCATTCGTCTCAAGCATGATAGCATTAACATAGTAGCAGAAGAAAACATAATGAAATAGAGGGTATACTAGGAATTCCCTGTTTCATTTTAACCATGAATGAAACACGGATTCCACGGTCGTGTGAATAACCATAACCCTAGCCCCTAGATCCCTATGAGCGCAACAAGCAGTCCCGCCTATTCTAGAATGAGGTGACCTGATCTCTACGTCATGAGATGGCCACCCATTGGATTCTAGAATCCGGCTACTTGAACACTTCTCCTCGGTCTATCCTAGGTACAAGAAAATGAAAAATAATATACATCATTTGGCGACAACATCCTCAGCCCGGAGTGCCCTAATAAAAGAATATTAAAAACACGGAAACGATAGCCACAATATTAGACACTCGCCCCAAATAAGAATATAAATATGTAAATATAAAAATTCTTATCTCAGAAAAAAAAAACCGGCTATCCACTACGGCCACCGCAACTATTCCAATCCAAACAACATCACAGAACATCAATACAAGTATCAAGTTCATAATCTCGTCTAATTGTCCATATGGCAATTAGACGACGTTTAACCATACTATGATACCCACAGTCGCAGAAGGAACCAAAACCAAGCCGTAACCAAACTATCGTTAACCCGCGAAGTTATGCGATCGAAATTCCAAACAATTTGAACTTCAATCGCAAACCGATGCATCAAAAATCTCTTATTTTTGCACGAAATTGAAACCCGTTAACCCACAAAAACCCCACACTATATGAGCCTTGATTCGTCTTCGAAAGGGGGGCGAATCATGGGCGAAAACGGTCCCATATCGGGGTGGAACAGCCCCAGAACAGCCCCAAATAGGGACTGATCTGGTGGCTGTCCAGCCCTGGTTCGGGGTCAAACCGGCTTCGGTTTGTCCCCGTTTCGGGGCCAAACTGAGTATACATTGGATGGGTATTGGACTATTGTTATCCTACACAAATCTCTTGTTCCGAACCAAGAATCCGGTGGTTCCAGCACAAACAAAAATGAGAGTTTTTCATGCGAGTTTTCAAAACTACTTTTTTCTAATAATTGGGTTAATGAAAACTTTTGGCTACAAATCTCAAGTTGTATTCTTTAGTTTGGCCTTGGTACCATGTTCGTAGACCTTGGGCACTCTACTAAGATTTTAGAACAAGCACAAATAGGGTTTTAAAAAATCTACAGAGCTCAAGTTTACAAACTAGGAATTTTAGACTAAAGAATTTAACTCACAAACTAATTTTCCAAACAAAGTAGAGAGTATACAACCTTTGTAATATCTTCATATACTTCAATTTGTGTTGGAATCTAACTAGGCTCCTAGGATGAGCGAACAAGCTTGGTGAAGACCTCTCTTTGTCATAAATGATCTACTTGAGGAAACCTTTTTCTAGTTCCATTTCCACTTCATGCTCCAAGCAATTGTGAGGAAACTAACCATACAAGCTTGCTAGTTTTGTAGTGTGAGGGATAAAGTATGTCACCAATTTTAATCTCACCATTTCATTTCCTTTCTAATTCTCTTTGTAATTTTTGGAGGAGGAAGAAGGCTTGAACTTGAAGATGAGAGTAGAATAAATACCTTAACCATTTCACAAAATGGTTGTTAATATTTATCATAACATAAACTAATCCTATCCATAGATTTTTCATCCATCTTCTAAGTGCCCACCCTCTTTTCTCCTCTCCACTTATCTACTAAATGTGAATGGGTTTGCATGTGCTATGTCCATGGAAAAATTTAACTTGAAGAGAATTAAAAGGAAAAAGGAAAAAAACAATATATAAAAATATATATGTTTCACAACATTATATATATATATATATATATATATATATATATATATAATTATATAATTTCCATATGTATTATAAATACAAGAATGAGATATAAATAAATAGTGACAAAATACTAGTAAATATATATCTAATACATGTATTAATATATTAAATCAGCACTTAATTTAATATCCATTCTTTTCAAAAGACCGGCTAGTATTTTCATATGTCCGATTACCGTCAGTGTATCCGATACACTTGTTTTAATCGAACCCCGGTACACATCCAATACACACGGCTACATCATATCGCTAGAGTAGGAAAAACCTTTGTGTGGAACTCTAAAGACTTGAAAATGCACTTGCAATGAGTTACTGGATCCAATCCATAATTTACAAGCACGCCAATGGTACTAACTGTACGTAAAGGCTATCCAGGTATCTGTCGAAAGGAAGATCGACAAGCAAGCCCGTCCGAACCTCTACTGAGCCTATAAGTGACAGTCACCGTACAGTCCGGTCTGTTCGTCTGAAAGTATCGCATATCAGGTCTAGCGGGTGGTAAATGTCAGACCCCTAATAACCTGTTAAGTCATGCCGATATTAAGCCCATCACCAACCGAGAAACTACTGATTCTCAATCATTAAATCTCATCTGCTCTGTCCAGAGACTTATGGTGATGGCCAACCGGACATAGCGCGACATCAACTTACAGTACCGGAAGAGACGAATCCCCTCAATCCGCTCATTGCTTCCATGTGGCTCAGGACTGCACCCAACTAAAACCTATTTGTATGACTCAGTAGAGCTGTCACGCCCCACTTCCTAAAAGAGCGGTAACGACATGTGATAAGCCCGCGGCGTATTTATTCCGAGAAGGTCATTTCTCGAAACAAATACGCTAAGCGTATATAAGCAATATAAAATGACAAGAAAAGACAAGATAATGAAAATCCAACTTTATATATTTACATTCCCAACTTTCACAAGTTTCAAACTGAATACATGATGTCTGAAAACAAAGATGCATAAAAGAAAGTGCCTAAATATGTAGCATACAGGAAGTAAAAGCTAAAAAGAAAGAACTAGTAGTCGGTCTGCTCCGCAAGCTAAGAGTAACCCTTCTGACCCAGCTCGATCTTCTCAATATCTAGATTATCTGACGAACATTCCATGGAAACAAAGAAATAGGTGGAATACTCGTCAGCAAACTTGCGCTCGGTAAGTCCCCAAGAAAGGTGGGATGTGAAAGTATATAAATAAATATGCTAGATGACAAGTGATATAGTATGAATGAAAATAAAACATGGACAAGTATAACATGGTAATGTTAATGACAACTATATAAGCATGACAATATAACATGAGCATAGTAAACAAGTATAGCATGACCGTGGAGTGTAGGTATAGTGAACATGAAGTGAATGTAAGTGTCCTAAAAGGTCTCTAAAAGGATAAAAGCAACTAATGCAAGTTCAAATGTGAATGTCAACCAATCTCAAAAGTATTCTCGAACCTAAGGCTATCGTCCAGAGGCAAAGAATCACGGGCCTAAAATAGCGGGAATTCAATTGTTATTGAAGTATTCCAAACCCAACAGGCTATCATCCAGGGGCTTGGAAACACAGGCTCTCATTTGTGAATTCATGATTTGTACCGTTTCAGCCCGGTACCACAGCAATATGATTTGTACGGTTTCAGCCCAGTACCACAGCAATATAATTTGTATTAATGGGAATCATGAGATTCCGTTGGATTCATACTCAAACTACCCAACACCCCGTGTTTATTAGTTTATAATTAATGTTATGAGTCTGGATCGAATCCATGAATACAAAAGGTGATGTATGATATCAAGTTTTCAAGATTAAATTCATGTAGTCATGTCAAGTGTGTAGGGTGTTTTTCGTCACCCCATTGAGACGGGAATACGCGCGCGCTTGTCAGGCGTACTACAGATTCCCCCTGCCTAGGGTAGGCCGGGGTTTAATGATTGTGGGGATCCGAATCTCCGGCAGCCGCGAACTAAGCTGCCGTTAATTACCCCTCGCCTTTGGAGCGAGGGAACCTCCGATTGACGGGTTAAACTGGTCATGCGAACTCAATGTGCAGTGTACGTGTGTTGTGTTTTGAAAGGGGGGTTTTGGATATATCGGGAGCCACGCAGAGTTTTTACGGGGGTCCCACTATCCGGATAGCGGGCTGGGGGTCAAGGGGGCTAGCAGCCCCCTTGCGGGGTGCGGGGCAGCGCCCTATTAGAATTTTTTTTCTAACAGGGACAGTGTCGTGGAGCACGTGTGTGTGCAAATATGTATACATATGTATATATATATGTATATATGTGTATATGTATATATATAAAAGAAAGAAAGGGGGAAAAGGCATCCAAAGGATGTGTGGGGGCAGCACCTTGGGCGCTGTGCGCCTAGGTGCTGTGCGCTCAGGCGCTAGAGTGCCGCGTGTCGGCACGTGGGCACTCTGCCCTTGAGCGCTGGGCGCTTGAGCGCAAGCGCGCCACGTGTCGGCACGTAGGTGCTTTGCGCTGGAGCGCCTGCACTGGAGCGCAAGCGCGCCACGTGTCGGCACGGGGGAGACTTGCGCTTGAGCGTTTGCGCTGAAGCGCAAGCGCGCTACGTGTCGGCACGGGGATGACTTGCGCTCGAGCGCTTGCGCTTGGGCGCAAGCACGCCACGTGTCGGCACCGGGACGACTGGCGCTCGAGCGCTTGCAATCGAGCGCAAGCACGCCACGTGTCGGCACGGGGGAGACTTGCGCTCGAGCGGTTGCGCTTGGGCGCAAACGCGCTACATGTCGGCACCGGGGCGACTTGGGCTCGGGCGCCTGCGCTTGAACGCAAGCGCGCCAAGTGTCGGCACCGGGGCGACTTGCGCTCGGGCGCCTGTGCTTGAGCGCAAGCGCGCCACGTGTCGGCACGTGGGCGACTTGCGCTCGGGCGCTTGCGCTTGAGCGCAAGCGCGCCACGTGTCGGCACGCGGGCGCTCTGCGCTTGAGCGCCGGCGAGAAAAAGTGGCTTTTAGCCTAAGAAACAGAAGCTATGCTTCAGAAAGGAAATATTCGTTATGTATATATGTATGGAGTTAAACTCCTGGGATGTTTTGAAGCTGATGAAGGGGGTTCTTCTTCTTCCTCCTGTTGTTTGGCCGGATCTTGAAGATCAAGAAGTAGGAGATTTTAAAAATCACTCCTTTTTGAGATCTGATGGGAGATCTGAGTTCCCCTTTGTGGGTTTTGTGGTGGAAAACTACTTAGTTTTGGAAAAGAAAGAGTAAAACTCTTGATTTAATTCAAAAGAATTGAGAAGGTTTAGAACCTTGGAGAAGGAGCAGGAGGCACAAAGAACCCTAGTTTTTGGGGGAATGAAAAAGTGTGTGTTTTTTTTATTCATCATGTTGCCTTATATAGGCTTACATATTTACATATAGCCCCTTGGGTTTTACAAAAATGGCATTTTAGCCATCCCATGGCTCATGTGCTATTTCATTTTTGCACATAAGCCATGGGCTTACAAAATATTGGCTTTATGCCCATTTTGTTTTCATTCATGCATAAACAATTACATAAAAATTATTTATTACATGATTTTGTTGTTGGCACGGAGAGGCTGGCCGCAGGCTCGACTTGGGCATGGGCCCGCTTGACCTGGGCTTGGACCCACCTGGCTTGGGGTTGACTTTGATTTTGACTTGGTCAACCGGGGTGTAAATTTTTACCCCAACAAATTGCCCCCCATCAATAAATGCACACAGCATATGTAGGTCGTGTGCATGAAATTGATGGATCTTCTTTTGCGTGGAGGCGACTTGCTTTGGTTCCCACTTTTGGGATGCACTGCCCTTTTTACGACATGGACGGTCGGTTCTGCCCTTTTTGCGACTTGGACGGTCGGCGCTTGACGCGTCTCCGAGACGGAGTGTCCGTGGTAGACGTTTCCCTGGCCCGGAGCGATCTGGTTCCTGCTTTGTAGGAAGCCTGCACTGCCATTTTTGCGACGTGGACGGTCGACGCTTGACGCGTCTCCGAGACGGAGTGTCCGTGGTAGACGTTTCTTTGGCCTGGAGCGATCTGGTTCCTGCTTTGTAGGAAGCCTGCACTGCTATTTTTGCGACGTGGACGGTCGACGCTTGACGCGTCTCCGAGACCGAGTGTCCGTGGTAGACGTTTCCCTGACCCGGAGTGATTTGGTTCTCGATTTGTGGGGAGCCTGCACTACCCGTTTTGCGACATGGACGGTCGACGCTCTGATCCGGAGCGATTTGGTAGACGTGTCCCCGGCACGGAGTGTCGCTGGTCGACGTTTTCCCGAGACGGAGTGTCGTTGTTGGACGTTTCCCTGATGCGGAGTGTCTGTGTTGGACGTTTCCCCGATGCAGAGTGTCGCTTGCTGACGTGTCCCCGGCACGGAGTGTCTGCTTGACATTTCCCCGGCACGGAGTGTCGTTGTTCGACTTTTCCCCGGCGCGGAGTGTCGGGTTGACTTTTCCCCGGCACGGAGTGTCGCTGATCGACTTTTCCCCGGCACGAAGTGTCGGGTTGACTTTTCCCCGGCACGGAGTGTCGCAGATGGACTTTTCCCCGGCGCGGAGTGTCGCGGGTTGACTTTTCCCCGGCATGGAGTGTCGCTGATCGACTTTTCCCCGGCGCGGAGTGTCGGGTTGACTTTTCCCCGGCACGGAGTGTCGCTGATCGACTTTTCCCCGGCACGGAGTGTCGGTGGTTGACTTTTCTCCGGCACGGAGTGTCGCTTATCGACTTTTCCCCGGCGCGGAGTGTCGGGTTGACTTTTCCCCGGCATGGAGTGTTGCTGATCGACTTTTCCCCGGCGCGGAGTGTCGGGTTGACTTTTCCCCGGCACGGAGTGTCGCTGTCAGACTTTTCCCCGGCGCGGAGTGTCGGGTTGACTTTTCCCCAGCACGGAGTTTCGCTGTCGACTTTTTCCCTGCACGGAGTGTCGGTGGTTGACTTTTTCCCGGCACGGAGTGTCGGTGGTTGACTTTTTCCCGGCACGGAGTGTCGCTGATCGACTTTTCCCTGGCGCGGAGTGTCGGGTTGAGTTTTCCCCGGCACGGAGTGTCGCTGATCGACTTTTCCCCGGCGCGGAGTGTCGCTGATCGACTTTTTCCACTCGCGGAGTGTCGGGTTGACTTTTCCCCGGCACGGAGTGTCGCTGATCGACTTTTCCCCGGCGCGGACTGTCGGTGGTTGACTTTTCCCCAGCACGGAGTGTCGCTGATCGACTTTTCCCCGGCGCGGAGTGTCGGGTTGACTTTTCCCCGGCACGGAGTGTCGCTGATCGACTTTTCCCCGGCGCGGAGTGTCGGGTTGACTTTTCCCCGGCACGGAGTGTCGCTGATCGACTTTTCCCCGGAGCGGAGTGTCGGGTTGACTTTTCCCCGGCATGGAGTGTCGCTGATCGACTTTTCCCCGGCGCGGAGTGTCGGGTTGACTTTTCCCCGGCACGGAGTGTCACTGATCGACTTTTCCCCGGCGCGGAGTGTCGGTGGTTGACTTTTCCCCGGCACGGAGTGTCGCTGATCGACTTTTCCCCGGCGCGGAGTGTCGGGTTGACTTTTCCCCGGCACGGAGTGTCGCTGATCGACTTTTCCCCGGTGCGGAGTGTCGGGTTGACTTTTCCCCGGCACGGAATGTCGCTGATCGACTTTTCCCCGGCGCGGAGTGTCGGGTTGACTTTTCCCCAGCACGGAATGTCGTTGATCGATTTTTCCCCGGCGCGGAGTGTCAGTGGTTGACTTGATTCCGAGGTCGAGCATAATTCCGGCAGGGAAGGTAGATATCCCGAGGCGAAGCATAATTTCGACACGGGGCAAATTCTGGGACGGAGTATGATTCCGCCATAGAGGTTGTTGGTTTGATTTGATTTGGGTTGACATCAGCATCGCTACACTGGAATATGGTACCAGAAGCGAATCATCATCTGTCTTGAGAGGATTTGGGAATTGGTTTTCTGTCGGCATCTGCATTGCTGCACTGGAATAATGCCAGGAGCAACTCATCATGTGCCCCGGGAGGATTTGGGAATTGGTTTTTGTTTGGCATCTGCATTGCTGCACTGGAATAATGCCAGGAGCAACTCATCATTTGCCCCGAGAGGATTTGGGAATTGGTGGCTTAGGAGACAGGTTTAGATCCCTTATCACCTAAGACTTTTCAATTTTATGGGCCGTGAGGGTCCCATAAAAGCATTTTCTCCCTACGGGTCGTAAGGATCCCGTAGGTGTATTTTCTCCCTAGGAGTCATGAGGACTCCTAAGTGTGTGGCTCCTTTGTGAGTCGTAGGGATCTCACGCGGGAATCTCCTCACAAAGTCGAGAGGACTTTGCGAGTGCATTTCATCTCTTTTTCATGAGTTTGCGCCCTTTCGGGTTTTCACAAACTCGCTGGCAGTCCTGCTGTTTTTACTCACGGAGCCCTTTCGGGTTTTCATCCGTGCCCATTTTGCTTGTGGACATACCTTCTTCTTTTTTTCTTCTCCTCTTTTTTTTTCCTTTTTTTTTGAATCTTCCCTGCCGGTGGGACCTTGAATGTGGTCTCGCCGGTAGGACTTGTGAGAGATTGGGATCGTTTTACGCCCGTGGATTGTATACGGTTTTGCAGGATTTATGATCTAGACCGTAGGGCCAAAAACATTTTGGGACTTTGTTGGCGTCTGCATCGCTGCACTGGAATATGGTACCAGGAGCGACTCATCATTCGCCGTTGGGGTATGGGAGTTGGAATTTAGTTGGCGTCTGCTTCGCTGCACTGGAATATGGTACCAGGAGCGACTCATCATTCGCCGCTTGGGAATTTGAGTTTGGAATTTGGTTGGCGTCTGCATCGCTGCACTGGAATATGGTACCAGGAGCGACTCATCATTCGCCGCTTGGGGACTGGGGAGCGATGGCTTAGGAGACAGGTTTAGATCCCTATCGCCTAAGGCTTTTCAATTTTATGGGCTGTGAGGTTCCCATAAAGGTATTTTCTCCCTGCGAGTCGTAAGGATCCCGCAGGTGTATGTTCTCCTTAGGAGTCGTGAGGACTCCTAAGTGTGCTATTCCTTTGTGAGTCGTAAGGATCCCACAAAGGTTTGTTCTCCTCATGTATCGTGAGGACACATGAGTGGATTTCCCTCGTTCCCAGTTTAATGACTTAGAGGTCAACTGTTTCCAGTTTAACGACTTAGAGGTCATCTGTTTTCAGTTTAAAGACGTAGATGTCATCTATTTCCAGTTTAATGACGTAGAGGTCTGCTGTTTCCAGTTTAACGACTTAGAAGTCATCTGTTTCCAGTTTAAAGACGTAGAGGTCATCTGTCTCCAGTTTAACGACGTAGAGGTCATCTCTTTCTAGTTTAACGACGTAGAGGTCATCTGTTTCCAGTTTAACGACGTAGAGGTCATCTGTTTCCAGTTTAACGACTTGGAGGTCATCTGTTTCCAGTTTAACGACTTGGTGGTCATCTGTTTCCAGTTTAAAGACTTAGAGGTCTATTATGCCCATTTTAACGACTTGGCGGTCATCTGTTTCCAGTTTAAAGACTTAGAGGTCATCTGTTTCCAGTTTAAAGACTTAGAAGTCTACTGTTTCTAGTTTAACGACTTGGTGGTCATCTGTTTCCAGTTTAACGACTTGGTGGTCATCTGTTTCCAGTTTAAAGACTTAGAGGTCTAATGTTTCCAGTTTAACGACTTAGAGGTCATCTGTTTCGAGTTTAATGACTTGGTGGTCATCTGTTTCCAGTTTAAAGACTTAGAGGTCATCTGTTTCCAGTTTAACGACGTGGTGGTCATCTGTTTCCAGTTTAGAGACTTAGAGGTCTACTGTTTCCAGTTTAACGACTTAGAGGTCATCTGTTTCCAGTTTAACGACTTGGTGGTCATCTGTTTCCAGTTTAACGACTTGTTGGTCATCTGTTTCCAGTTTAGAGACTTAGAGGTCTACTGTTTCCAGTTTAACGACTTAGAGGTCATCTATTTCCAGTTTAATGACGTAGAGGTCATCTGTTTCCAGTTTAACGACTTGGTGGTCATATGTTTCCAGTTTAACGACTTGGAGGTCATCTGTTTCCAGTTTAACGACTTGGTGGTCATCTGTTTCCAGTTTAAAGACTTAGAGGTCTATTGTGCCCATTTTAACGACTTGGCGGTCATCTGTTTCCAGTTTAAAGTTTCCAGTTTAACGACTTAGAGGTCATCTGTTTCCAGTTTAACGACATGGTGGTCATCTGTTTCCAGTTTAACGACTTGGTGGTCATCTGTTTCCAGTTTAAAGACTTAGAGGTCTAATGTTTCCAGTTTAACGACTTAAAGGTCATCTGTTTCTAGTTTAACGACTTGGTGGTCATCTGTTTCCAGTTTAAAGACTTAGAGGTCATATGTTTCCAGTTTAACGACGTGGTGGTCATCTGTTTCCAGTTTAGAGACTTAGAGGTCTACTGTTTCCAGTTTAACGACCTAGAGGTCATTTGTTTCCAGTTTAATGACTTGGTGGTCATCTGTTTCCAGTTTAACGACTTGTTGGTCATCTGTTTCCAGTTTAGAGACTTAGAGGTCTACTGTTTCCAGTTTAACGACTTAGAGGTCATCTATTTCCAGTTTAATGACGTAGAGGTCATCTGTTTCCAGTTTAACGACTTGGTGGTCATTTGTTTCCAGTTTATTTAACGACTTGGAGGTCATCTGTTTCCAGTTTAACGACTTGGTGGTCATCTGTTTCCAGTTTAAAGACTTAGAGGTCTATTGTGCCCATTTTAACGACTTGGCGGTCATCTGTTTCCAGTTTAAAGACTTAGAGGTCATCTGTTTCCAGTTTAAAGACTTAGTGGTCATCTGTTTCCAGTTTAACGACTTGGTGGTCATCTGTTTCCAGTTTAAAGACTTAGAGGTCTAATGTTTCCAGTTTAACGACTTAGAGGTCATCTGTTTCCAGTTTAACGACTTAGTGGTCATCTGTTTCCAGTTTAAAGACTTAGAGGTCTTCTATTTCCAGTTTAAAGACTTAGAGGTCTAATGTTTCCAGTTTAACGACTTAGAGGTCATCTGTTTCCAGTTTAACGACTTGGTGGTCATCTGTTTCCAGTTTAACGACTTGGAGGTCATCTGCTTCCGGTTTAAAGACTTGGGGGTCTATTGTGCCCAGTTTAACGACTTAGCGGTCATCTGTTTCAAGTTTAAAGACTTAGAGGTCTTCTATTTCCAGTTTAAAGACTTAGAGGTCTAATGTTTCCAGTTTAACGACTTAGAGGTCATCTGTTTCCAGTTTAACGACTTGGTGGTCATCTGTTTCCAGTTTAACGACTTGGAGGTCATCTGCTTCCGGTTTAAAGACTTGGGGGTCTATTGTGCCCAGTTTAACGACTTAGCGGTCATCTGTTTCCAGTTTAAAGACTTAGAGGTCTTCTATTTCCAGTTTAAAGACTTAGAGGTCTAATGTTTCCAGTTTAACGACTTAGAGGTCATCTGTTTCCAGTTTAAAGACTTAGGGGTCTATTGATGGCGAGCTTGGAATTTTGGGGTAGGGGCCGGCATCAGCGTTGCTAACACTGAAGCAGAGGTGCCAGGAGCAATTCATCATTTGCCTGCTCTTGTTGGCG
The DNA here is from genome assembly GCA_030015575.1 of Agapanthus africanus. Taxonomy (NCBI): domain Eukaryota; kingdom Viridiplantae; phylum Streptophyta; class Magnoliopsida; order Asparagales; family Amaryllidaceae; genus Agapanthus; species Agapanthus africanus. The sequence continues at coordinate 866,626,925 of CM057339.1, forward strand.
GAGCGATGGCTTAGGAGACGGGTTTAGGTCCCTATCGCCTAAGGCTTTTCAATTTTATGGGCCGTGAGGGTCCCATAAAAGCATTTTCTCCCTGCGAGTCGTGAGGATCCCGCAGGTGTATTTTCTCCTTAGGAGTCGTGAGGACTCCTAAGTGTGTTTTTCCTTTGTGAATCGTAAGGATCCCACAAAGGTTTGTTCTCCTCATGTATCGTGAGGACACATGAGTGGGTCTTCTCAATGGAGCATAACTCCAAAGGTGGAGACCAGCCGCGTAACTGGTGATTACGGCGGGGCATGGGTATGACGAGAATTATTTGAGCCCGTGGATTGTATACGGCAGTCAATTTGGGGACTGGCCGTAGGGCCGGAAGAATTTTGGAAATTTGAATCTTTGTTGGTGTCTGCATCGCTGCACTGGAATATGGTACCAGGAGCGACTCATCATTCGCCGTTTTTTTTTCTTTCTCTTTTTTTTGTTGTTTTTTTTTGCCGCGATTGCTCTATCATTTCAGCTTTTCTTATCGCGAAGATCGCGATCGCCCCATCATTTCAGCTTTTATTTGCGGTTGCCCTATTATTTCGGCTTTATTTTCATCTTTATTTTACTCGCTGATTTTTATTGCGAGTTGCCCCATCATTTTGGCTTTTCTTTATTTTTCTTTTATTTACACATTTTTTATTTATTTACACATATATATATATATATATATATATATTTTTACATTCCCAGTTTAACGACTTAGAGGTCGACTGTTCCCAGTTTAATGACGTGGCGGTCGAATATTTCCAGTTTAAAGACTTGGTGGTCTGCGGGTGTTCCCAGTTTAACGACGTGGTGGTCCTTTTTGCTTATCCCAGCTCCTTGAACTTTGATCTTGGCGGAGCTTTGTTGATGACCTAGCTCTGTAGCTTGCCGATACATCCGAGAATTGTGAGGTTTTTCCAAGCTTATATTGGTCCTCTGCCCAATCTTTGAAAATATAGCAGTCTTCGATGGTATGACCCACCACTCTATGATATGGGCAGTATATGGGATTGCCGGTCATGTTCATTTCCTGTGGCCTCTTTGGAACAGGCAGTTGCAGACCACTGTTCAGGGCGTCCATGAATATTTTGCGGACTTCATCCCTCCCGAAGGAGTATACCTTCTTCTTTCTCTCCATTGGAGTAGGTGCCTTTACTGATGCTGGTCCTCGAGGCACATGTCTGGGAGGATTAGGTTCCCGAAAGTTTTCGGTCTCCACTTGCATGAAATCGGCGATCGTAGCTTGACTGTTTGCTAACACGCCTTTAGACAGTTCTATCTCTCCCATCTTGTATTGCCTTTCGACCCAATCTTTGAAGACGAAGCAGTCCTCAATAGCATGACCTATCACCCTATGATAGGGGCAATATTTTGGGTCGTCGGTCATATTCTCTTCTTGCGGTCTCTTTGATTCTGGCAGTTGTAGACCGTTTCTTAGGGCGTCCCTGAATATCTTGTGGACCTTTTCCCTCTTGAAAGAATAGACCTTTTCCAGCTTCTCTTTCAGAGGCGATTCCCCCCCGGCGTATGTATCGGAGGGACTGGAGTCTGATTGCGGCCGTTTTTCGCGAAGGCGCTCCGCTTTTAGGTTGAAAGGGATATCAGTTGGCTGTCCCCGGGTATCAATCCCTGGCTCATGAGCCAAAATTTGATTCTGCTGTAATTGCAATCGGGCGACTTGGGTCGCGAGATCTGCCACAACGTTTGCCAGCTCATCGACTTTGGAATAGACCTCGGCAATCTTCTCATCCCTGTCCTGAAATTGCCTTTGAAGCCATTGGAATAATGCTTGTTCTGTAGTTCCGGCTATGACAACCGGGTAATCTTTATTGCCTGAGCTCAATTCCGTAGGAACCACGAGCTCCTCTGGCTTATCGGCGTGAGCGGGCTCTTCATCATTTAGATTGAGTCGATGCTGGGTAGCGTCAACCATATCATCACCATGGCTGTGAAGAAGAGGAGGGTTCGTTTCTTCTTGTCCGGCCATGTAGACAGTGTGGACCACGTACCCAGCCATCTCTTTATCTTTGGCGGCTGATTTCGCGGAGCGGTCCGGGCTTTGGAAATTCATAAATTCTAACATGGCCGGAGCCATGGCCCTTTTGTTGGGTCTGTGTCCGAGCCGCTTCTTCCTCAGTTTCTCTGCCTTGAGCGCTTGGCAGGCTTCTGCTCTCCGGGAAGCCGCCATAGGCTGAGTGATAGGGAGCTTAGAGAAGATACCCGATCGAGCAGTTGTCAAGGGCACCGTTGGAGCTTGCTCAAGAGGCCTTATTGCTTTGTCGGTGTTGATGGCCTTGCTCCCAGTTGGGGCCAAGGAAATTCGTTCAGATACCAACTTGCGTTTGGGTTGGGGCGCCCTCGAGATCACCACATTTGGTCTCTTGTCTTTCGAGACCAGTTTGTCTGTTGCTGGAGCTTGAGGAGCTGGGATGGCGCCAATTGGTATGAACATGATAGAGCCGAATGGTAGCAGCGGCTCCTCCCATTGTCGCCCGAGACTGGCCGGAAGGACCGTCCTAGAGTCTATCCTCATCGTGTAGGAGACGGGAACTGAGTTCATCATCGAAGACATTGTTGAAAAGTGATTGCTTGAAAACCTGCATGAAAAAGCATTATTTTAGTATAAGTATAGACATGTATATAGATTGAGTTCGCATGAACGCTTAACCCGAAATATGGGAGGAGAGATTGGTCCCACCGGGCGTGCCAGAATCTGTAGGGTGTTTTTCGTCACCCCATTGAGACGGAAATACGCGCGCGCTTGTCAGGCGTACTACAGATTCCCCCTGCCTAGGGTAGGCCGGGGTTTAATGATTGTGGGGATCTGAATCTCCGGCAGCCGCGAACTAAGCTGCCGTTAATTACCCCTCGCCTTTGGAGCGAGGGAACCTCCGATTGACGGGTTAAACTGGTCATGCGAACTCAATGTGCAGTGTACGTGTGTTGTGTTTTGAAAGGGGGGTTTTGGATATATCGGGAGCCACGCAGAGTTTTTACGGGGGTCCCGCTACCCGGATAGCGGGCTGGGGGTCAAGGGGGCTAGCAGCCCCCTTGCGGGGTGCGGGGCAGCGCCCCGTTAGAATTTTTTTTCTAACAGGGACAGTGTCGTGGAGCACGTGTGTGTGCAAATATGTATACATATGTATATATATATATGTATATATGTGCATATGTATATATATATAAGAAAGAAAGGGGGAAAAGGCATCCAAAGGATGTATGGGGGCAGCACCTTGGGCGCTGTGCGCCTAGGTGCTGTGCGCTCAAGCGCTAGAGTGCCGCGTGTCGGCACGTGGGCGCTCTGCGCTTGAGCGCTGAGCGCTTGAGCGCAAACGCGCCACGTGTTGGCACGGGGGAGACTTGCGCTCGAGCGCTTGCGCTGGAGCGCAAGCGTGCCACGTGTCGGCACCGGGGCGACTTGCGCTCGAGCGCTTGCAATCGAGCGCAAGCGCGCCACGTTTCGGCACGGGGGAGACTTGCGCTCGAGCGCTTGCAATCGAGCGCAAGCGCGCCACGTGTCGGCACGGGGGAGACTTGCGCTCGAGCGCTTGCGCTTGGGCGCAAGCGCGCCACGTGTCGGCACCGGGGCGACTTGCGCTCGGGCGCCTGCGCTTGAACGCAAGCGCGCCACGTGTCGGCATCGGGGCGACTTGCGCTCGGGCGCCTGCGCTTGAGCATAAGCGCGCCACGTGTCGGCACAGGGGCGACTTGTGCTCGGGCGCTTGCGCTTGAGCGCAAGCGCGCCACGTGTCGGCACGCGGGCGCTCTGCGCTTGAGCGCCGGCGAGAAAAAGTGGCTTTTAGCCTAAGAAACAGAAGCTATGCTTCAGAAAGGAAATATTCGTTATGTATATATGTATGGAGTTAAACTCCTGGGATGTTTTGAAGCTGATGAAGGGGGTTCTTCTTCTTCCTCCTGTTGTTTGGCCGGATCTTGAAGATCAAGAAGTAGGAGATTTTAAAAATCACTCCTTTTTGAGATCTGATGGGAGATCTGAGTTCCCCTTTGTGGGTTTTGTGGTGGAAAACTACTTAGTTTTGGAAAAGAAAGAGTAAAACTCTTGATTTAATTTAAAAGAATTGAGAAGGTTTAGAACCTTGGAGAAGGAGCAGGAGGCACAAAGAACCCTAGTTTTTGGGGGAATGAAAAAGTGTATGTTTTTTTTATTCATCATGTTGCCTTATATAGGCTTACATATTTACATATAGCCCCTTGGGCTTTACAAAAATGGCATTTTAGCCATCTCATGGCTCATGTGCTATTTCATTTTTGCACATAAGCCATGGGCTTACAAAATATTGGCTTTATACCCATTTTGTTTTCATTCATGCATAAACAATTACATAAAAAATATTTATTACATGATTTTGTTGTTGGCACGGAGAGGCTGGCCGCAGGCTCGACTTGGGCATGGGCCCGCTTGACCTGGGCTTGGACCCATCTGGCTTGGGGTTGACTTTGATTTTGACTTGGTCAACCGGGGTGTAAATTTTTACCCCAACAAAGTGCAAGTCATACCAATTGTATTCATGATTCGAGTCAAGTTGGTTCAAATGTATATACTGGGTTCAAGTATTCATGATTGAGTCGTGTCAAGATAAAGTCAATTCTAATATGTTATGATTTAATCACATGTCATATAAATAATAATAAATAAGCAATCATAGAACATGATATGAGATAAGTATACAAGTAACGTCCAAAACAATGTTGTAAATATGTGATATGTACGACTATGTAATAAATTCATTTAAAGTCAGAATATAAACGAAAATGTAACCTTAAGTGTTATGCACACGTGAGTTCCAGTCTCGCCTAAATACGGCTACCGGTTTGGAAGATATACATGTTTTCGTATCGTCGTGCAAAACAGATTAGAATTTGTTCAACACCGTCACATATTTTTAAAATGCAGTTTGAGTTAATTTCTATCGGGTTTCAGGTTACAAAAATTATTATAAAATTGTAGGTATTTCGATATAATTATCCAAAACACCAAGATTTGCGCGATTTGGATTTTTGAAGCTCTAGTTATGATCGTTTTAATATCAGCGTTTAAAACAGAAATTCAGATTTCTGGATAGCAACTATATGTTATATTGCAAAGCCTATATCGAGTTGTTTCATGCGTTTATAAGTAATATAATATACAGGAAATTATATTTCTATCAATTTTCCATTTACACATCTAAAGTTTATCACGAACGGTTATCGGGAGTTCGAGTTATGTCCTATTTAAAAAACAGTGTGCGAATCAGGACAGATACTGTCCAATTTCGTCGCTTAATATTGTTATGCAGTTTTCTATATTTTACGCGGATTTTCAATAAAATCTTAAAATTTATAAAATCTATATCTTTCAATGTAGATATTCGAAACATCTGAAAAGACTTAATTTGGATCAACGATTATGGAGTTATGATCTCTCGAAGAAGACCCTTATTGGCAGTTTTCTGGTTTTAAAAACAGTGAATAAAAACTACGTAACCTATAAACCGTTATTCGGTTTGATATGTAATTTTTACTGTAAACCTGAAATTCTATCTATTATTTTAAGGATAAAAGTTATCTAGGACCGTATTTAAAGATAACAAAACTACCGGATTTATTTGCAGCTTCGTTTTTCTCTTTTATATAAAAATTAAACAATTATAAAATAAATGGCACATGCAATATATACTTCAAATTGGATCCCCTAATGTTAATATATGGATCATGAATTTCGACAATGTCCTGTACCAGGAAAGTCCTAATTTCAAGAGAGCTTATGTAAAGTTGTGTTATCGCGCATCGTTTATTTATATTTAGTCCATGATATTTCTAATTAACGTAAAAGTAAATTTATGACATGGAGGCATTTTTATTCTATAAGAAAACAATGAATAAACATGAAGATTAAGTATAAAAAAAACAATTAAAAATATATATATGTAACTATATTCATTTATATATATGTATGTATGTATGTATGTATGTATGTTTATGCACTCGATTAGGTACCACGGTCAAGAAAATGAATTCACGGAGAAGACACAATAACAGAGTGAAAGAGATGGAGAGGGAGAAAAGAGACTTACAGGTTGTGTGAGTCGGTTAACAACCGGCTCACCGTTTAGATAAAATTCTCAACCGAGTCTTTGAAACTTGATAAAACCGGTGTTTCTCCAAGCTCAAGGGAAAATAGATTTTATTTTATTTTTAGAATTGATCAAAAGGAAATGGCTAAGATAGGATAAAGAAGATATGAAGAGAGAGATGTGAAATGATAAAAATGTGAGATGAAGAAAAGAAAGAAGAGTGACATATAAAAAAGGTTCATGGCCACCATAATTCTAATAAATTATAGCTCATAACCATTCTAATTATTTTGGGAGTTAAAAAGAAAATGAAATGAAAGGTCTCATTTGTAGCTTATGATAAGGATAAAAATTGATAAAAAATAATTGCAAGAATGACGATTTGAACATGTGACTTATAAAATAACAATATAAGGACTTAACCAATGAGATACAAATTTATTCATGCATATATTTAATAAGAATTAAATATATGGCGCACCTTAAAAAGAAAGTAGGCTTAGAAAAAGAAAATAAAGAAATCAAATGGATTTGTCTTGGCTTAGATTTGGGCTTTGAAAAATTATAAAATAGGCAAAATAGAAGGACTGATAAACTAATATATTTAATAGAGAAAAAAACATACGGGGATACCAAAAAACAAATAAATATAGTATTTTTATAAAAAGAAGAATTATATGAAAGTATAGGAATTTTGGGGTTGTTACAAGAGCCGTGGTAGGTTAGTAATCAAACTACAGTAGGAACTCATAGAAGAAAAATGACGATCTTGGGTCAACAAACTAACCTGTACTCATGCCACCAGAGAACTGCTATCTGATGGTAGGTATAACACCAACTAGCGGATTCCCGCTGAGTCCGTCTAGTATAATTCATACCCTAATTTGCACCTGTATACAATCATTGGTGTCGTACACCAATAGCTGCGAGACCGGCCACCTCCCCTATCGAGAATAAGAAACGTATATACTAGTCTACTCAGGAGTATCGATGCCCTATTTCGATAATCCAAAACTACGGACATTTAATGATGTGCTTATGAACTACCCATACTTCACTAGTATGATCGCCATCAGAACCCTGGTAGTCAAGCAAGAATCCTATGGGATTTATCAACATGTAATAGCAATCCGTAATACCACATAATATATATATGTACACGATGATAAAGATAAACTAGATAACATACTATCATTTCGAGTAAGACCGTTCTCCCCATATAGGTCCTCCCTCAAGTATCATAATCGCCTCCCTGCAATTACAATAATTTCTTTGAGAGCACTATAGCCAACACTAAGTTCCATTCCTCTCGATACATTAAGAATCTTGGTTTTCACAAGACCCTTAGTAAAATAATTAGCTAAGTTTAGTTGCCTGCTTACAAACATAAGAGTCACTATATTTTTTTTTGTATTGTTTTATAGTCTCATATCTTAATTGCAGGAATCTATTTGTTTTCCTATTGTAATTTTTCTGTTCTAATAAATCTAATAGATATCTCTTATCACAATGAATTGTATTGCTGTAATTGGTTTTGGTACAAAGGGAATTTCAGATATTAAATTTCTTAACCATTCCGTTTCTACGCAGATAGTATCCAAAGCTATCATTTCAATATCTATGGTACTTCTAACAATTAATGCTTATTTACACGATCCCCAATTAATTGCTCCACTACCAAGTACAAACACAAAACTTATGGTAGATTTTACATCTAGAGTATCCGTTACCCAATCAGCGTCACGGTACCCTTCAATTTGATTTGGGAAATTAGAGTAAATAAGGTAATAATCTATAGTACCTCTTAAATACTTGAACACTCGTTTCAAAGCATTCTAATATAGTTGATTAGGGTTACTTGTAAATCTACTAAGTCTCGAAACCACATATGAAATATCCAGTCTTGTTCGAGTAGCTATGTAGTTTAGTGACCTTATCAATTGTGCATATCTATTTTGTAATATAGGTTCTCCTTAATATTTAATGAGATGAATATTTGGATCAAAAGGAGTTGAGATGGGTTTTACATTGAAGTAATATACTTCTTTAATAATTTTTCTATGGCATGAGATAATGAAATTGAATATCCATTTTCTAATATATTGATTTTCATGCCCGGAATGTAATCTGTCTCATCTAGATCCTTCATATCAAAATTCATAGATAAATATGACTTTACATTAATTATGGCATTAATAGAAGAACCAAATATTAGAATGTCATCAACATACAGACAAAGAACTACAAAATCCTTTCTAAAAGATTTGTAGTATACACATGTATCATTATTATTAATTATAAAGTCATAGTTGAGAATTACTTCATCGAACTTAGTATGTCATTATTTAGGGACTTTCTTTAATCCATAAAGGGATTTAATAAGTTTACAGACTTTATTTTCATTCCCCCTTTTTATAAAACCTACTGCTTATTCCATATAAATTTCTTCATCAAGATCACCATTTAGAAAGACGTTCTTTATATCCATTTGATGTATTAATAGTTTATGAATAGCGGCCAAGACAATTAATGTTCTTATGGTTGTAATTCTTACTACAGGCTCATAAGTATCATTATAGTTTATGCATTTTCTTTGAGAAAATCCTTTAGCTACTAACCTGACTTTATGTTTGTCAATACCACTATCAGCTTTTAGTTTCTTTTTAAAGATCCACTTACATCCTATTGCTTTACTATTAGGAGGTAAGGTTGTTAGAACTCATGTATTATTATTCCGGATTGAGTCTATCTCACTTTGAATAGTCTCTTTCTCATGCTTAGCATCAGAAGACGCCATTGCTTCTTCATAGGAAGTATAATCTCCTTCCACTAGGTAATAGTAGTACATATCATCAGTGAGTATTTTCCTTCTTTTAGTTCGATCATTTCTTCTTAATTCTGGTTCGGATGTTGGAACCGAGGAAGATGCATTTAAATTAATTTATTATTATTAGAAGTACTTGCAATGTCAGGGTTAGAAACATAATCATCTACTTGTTCAGAAATTTGAGTTATGTAAGAAAATCTATCTTCAAAGAAAGTACCATCTTTAGATTCTATTAAGGTATTAATTTTAATATATGTAATATCAGATTTTAAGATAACGAATCTATAAGTGTTACTGTCAAAAGAATATCCTACAAATAATGCATCAACTATTTTAGGACCTATTTTGTCTTTTGTGAGAAGGAATATATATTAGTGCGAGGTAACCCTAAACACGAAGGTAGTCTAATCTAGGTGTTTTTTCAAACTATAATTCAAATGGAGATTTAATTGTAGTTTTATGAGGTATTCTATTTAGTATATAACATGCCAATAATATAGCTTCACTCCATAAACTTTCAGGAGCATCATTAGATTCAGGAGTGTAAGGAGGAGAATATTCATATTTAATTCTTGTTCTTGACATAAGAGATTTAACATATTGGAAGTATACTCCTCTCCATAGTCTGATCTAAAGACTTTGATTTTCCTTTAAGTGTAGTTTTCTACTTCGGCTTTATATGCTTTGAATATATTAAATACCTCATCCTTGGTTGGAAGTAAATATACATAACAATATCCAGTATTGTTATCAATGGATGTAATATAGTATTTATTTCCACTTCTAGTTGGTTGTTTGCAAGAATCACAAACATCAAAATGTACTAAATCTAAGGTTTGAGTGCAGCGATCAACAGATTTGAATGTACCTCTAGCATGCTTAGCCTTGATACAAATATCACATTTAGATTTCAAGTCCCTTTTAGAAATCATATTTAAATGCATCATTTTATTTAAAGTTCGATATTAACATGTCTTAATCTACCATGCCATATATCACAAGAAGACAAGATTAAAACAATAGGACTAGTTTTATTTATTTCATAGTTATTACAAACAATATTCAACTTAAATAATCCATCACACATATAACCCTTACCATTAAACATACTTCCTTTGGAGATTATAATTTGATTATTTTCTAATACAATTTTGTAATCTCTTTTACAAAGTAAAGACGCACTTATCAAATTCTTTCTTACATCAGGAACATACAAAACATCAATTAGTGGTAAATATTTTCCAAAGGTCATCGAAAGCCTAATGGATCCCTTTCCCTTTACTGGTGATGTCGTAACATTTTCAAGCGTTACACTTCCCCCACATTCATCTTGAAATGAAGTAAACCATTTATTGTTAGAACGTATGTGCACTTTAGCACCACTGTCTAACCACCAATCATTAGATGATATGATAAGGTTTACAGTGTGGGAAATGTGTGGGAAATATACCTGAGAGAGGAACCTTCACTGTAACAACTCCAATTTTAGTGTACATAAAATTCATTTAAAGTTAATGTACAATTGGGGTATTTACAATTCCTGTGAGTACTATAAGAATTTATTTTGCTTTTAAACAACAAGAAGGAGCTTGTAGCTCATTGGTAAGACTTTGTACTGCTGAACCAAAGCACCAGAGTTCAAATCCCATCAGCCACACATTCTTTTTATTTAAAATTCTTTTAATCTTTTAGAAGCCCAAAGTCTACACATTCACTACACGTAATAGGATAAGTTATAGAATAAACAAACGTGTCCACGAGGCTAGACCAAGCGTCAGGGACACGTAGCATCAAGACGAGCCCTGACTCGGCCAACACGGGCCGGCGAAAACCTTGACTCGGCCGGCGCCGCCGGTCCAACTCGATCCAAACCCTAATTTTCTTTAACCCCTGCACCCTTTGGCCTACCCCACCCCCCTACACTGTTTAAATTCTCTGCAATTAACCAGAGAATTAAAATACCTCTCTTTTAATCATTTTTAATGTAAATTTAAATGCATTTTTTATCACACCCTAACCCTAATTTTCTCTATAAATACCCACTCTATTTTTACACCCCTTCACACTGAAATTTCCTACAAAAACTTTCAAGAAAATTCCAAGGTTCTTTTGTGTGCAAGTGGAGTTAGCAAAGAGCGAAGCTCCGATGAGCTTTCGGCGGCAGCTAAAGGAGTTTCCGATGATGAAACGATGCACCGGCAACTCCTACCTCTTTCTCTCCTCTAGCTAATCATCCAGTAAGTCCCTATTTCTTCTTCTTTTCTTTATTCTAAAAACATTCAAAACTAAAACCCGACGGAAGCGGAGTTAGTCCGACTTCCGATTCGGTTTTATTTAAAAACTACAATTTTTCTTAAACAAGATACCTTCATATCATCACATATTATTCATTAAACATTAATAAATATCCTTAATAAGTTTTATCACAAAAGATTGTTATATGCACCTTTTATCGCAATTTTACATTGAAATACCACAAACTTTAGTTTCTGACATAAACTCTATGATACCTTTATACCATTAGATAACTCACGAGGTAATGACTTACCTTCTCACAACACACATATCTAATATAGCACGATGGAATTTGAGAACATAGATTCGGAAAATACGACTTTACATATAACCACCTTCAACTATTAAAACCTTTTTCTACAAGAAGTGTATTTTAACAAATCTTTGCAATTGCGCCTCTACAACCCATTTGGGGAACCCCTTCGGGATGGTACGGATTATCGCACATTCTCGGACCTAGTAGAGTGAGATGCAGACCTCCGCAAGGAGCATACGATATCGAAAGATTTTAATACATTTTCCTTTAGAAAAATGTGATTTCTATTATAAATAAAACTTATATTTTTATAAATAAATATATATGTAATTAATATCAAAATATCTATTTTTAATATTTATAATATTCCACATTTCCAAAATTCAAGAAAAACATCCCATTTACAAGAAAATACCATACAATTCCAATATTTCAAATAAATATCTTATACTTTAAAAACTAGGTCATATTCATTAGAAAATTCACATTGAATAAAAGAAATATCTATGAAAACTCTAAAGACGATAATTAAATACTTGAGATATATTTTGAAAATATAACAAAATTATTTTACATAAAACCCCCTCAAGTTATACTAAATTATAATAAGGACCCTAGTAAACATAGGTTTAAGCGGGACCAGTTTCTTGAGCCTCAGGGAGCCAGAGATATAGGTGCTTGCCTATTTAAGGTAAACAACTTAACAAACGGTGTTATCAAAACGGTAATTGTTTTTGAAAAAGACACAAATCCTGCCGTCCATGTGCAACAGTTACCGATAACACCAAAACCTAATTCTGGATTCAATTTCTTTTCTAATTGTCTGACTCAGACCGAGTCTCAATATAATCAATCTGACTTGAATATGATTCAAGTATGTAATTACAAAACTACAATTCAATATGAATCCATATATTCAATCTGTTCAATCTATTCAATCTATATTGACTGAACCGAACCATGGATATACATCCATCTACATGATTCTCTAGTTACATCCATTTACTGATATCATGGTTCCGGCAAGTCATCCATCTATATAAATGAAGACAATATAATACAAATAATACAATCAAGACATCGCAAGGTTTATAAGAGGTAGATTGGTACGGAAGGTGTTAGAAGTGGCACGAGACAGCAACCATAAAGACACCTAATCTGAATTCAATTGTCGTTGTACCATGGCTGAACGGTTCCTTGTACTCCATATACCGTAGTCTCTGGTCTAGTGAGACTCCTCTCGTATACACTGGTCTCTTCTATACCAAGTTACAAACAACAACGTTAACACTAAATACAACATTATAATAATATACTCTCTATTCTGTCTATTCTATTTTTGTCTATTTACGGGACTTACCGAGCGATTTGTTCGCTGACAACATTCTCTTTCTTTTTTTTGGAATGTCGTCAGGTGATTCGGACTCACTGGAGATCGAGCCCACCAGCGAGGATTTGGACTAGCTAGCTTTCGACCCAGAGCTTTAGATTTCTTGTACACATTTACATTCTGTATTTTCCATTGTTGTTATGCCACTGTTTAGACATTACTTTCCATTCCATGTATTTACTTTTCAGATGTATTGTAAAAAGAATGTTAATAAATAAAGTTGTTGTTCATTTATATCTTATCTCTTGTGTACATTACTTTTTATATTGTTTAGATACGCTCAGCGTGTTTACTTCTGAATAAATACGTAACGGCCTCGTCGCGTCCTCTGCCCGTATACTTGGAAGCGGGGCGTGACATTCACCTGTTTCCACTACATTCACATATGTATTGTTAGTACTTGCAGGTTTTCGAACTGGTTCGGTTTTCTTAAAGAAGCATCTGGTGAATATATAGTTGGTTCTCCTATATACGAAATAGATTTTTTTTTGTTTGTTGGCTTATGACTTTTGTTCTGGTTTAGATCTTTCTTAATTGTTTCTTTTTGAATTTATCGTTTTTAGGTCTAAATTGGTTTAGTTTCTCTTAGGAACAATTTTATTAGAACCTTCAGCCAGGTTGACTTTATTGTAAATTTTAGTACTATGATTAAGTACAACCCTTCTTTGTTCTTAAATTCTAATGGAATTCATGATATCAAGGAGTGAATGTGAATTTTGGTTCATCCGAAATTGGTTAGCAAAGGCTTTCCAAGATGGCTGAAGAACATCAATTAAAGAAGTCACTTGAAACTGATCTGACGGTATAGTTCCAGAATTAATCACTTTCATGACTAACTCCTGAAAGTCATGAAGTTGTTTATTTATAAGCTTATTATCCTTAAGGATAAAATTCTTAAAGGACGATACGCTGAGTCTTTCTACCCTAATATTATCATTACCATATTTTTGTTCTAATGCGAACCAAAGTTCCTTTACCATTTTAAAATGAAGGAATGCAAGGTAAAGTGGAACTTCCAAGGCATTAAGTATTCAGAACTTACAATGGTAATCTATCTCCTTGGGAGAGTACTTAGATTTGGTTTTGTCGGCGGAAGGAGTGGATGCATCAGTACTCCCACTCTCATCAGTTGGACTTTTCTCAGGGACAGATTCAGCAGATTCAGAAAGGATAAGATTTTTTTATACGGTTATTAATCCAAATATAGTCAACCAGTACTCGACTTGGATTTACTAAGTCTTAAAGTCACTTTGGCCATCGAAGTTTTCAGGTTTTATGGAACTGGAGTTGTTGCTCTTTACCATAATATATCAACTGATGGATAATAAAAATGTGTTAGAATTTTAAATATGAATATGAATATCTTCAATTCACTTTTAATTTAGAATTACTAGTAATAATAAATAGTGCAGTTAAAATTCGTAAGGCAATCTTTGAAAGGAACGGACCCAACAAAGTGGACCAATCGGTATAGTGCAATCAGTATCAGTAAAGTAATCTTTAAGGGAACATGTCCAACAAAGTAGGTCAATCGGTATACTGGTGCAATTACAGAATATGTAGACAATTATATGCAATAGCAATTATTGATGTAAATTAGCACTAAATATATTAAACAGATTAGAATTAAACAAACCGAATCAAACAGATCAATATTTTTCTTCAATTGTTGGAAAATTTTGTTGTTCAATAGGTTTTATATCTGAAAAAATTGAATAAACAAAATTCTAACCTTTGTAGATCATAAGTATGAAAATTGAAGTTTATGGGAAAGAGGTATGCACTTGAGTGCACTGACATAAGAAAGATATCTCCTCCCTCTTGGCAGGTTTACAACGGCGATTCAATCCCAAGATATAACTCCTCCAGCCGTTTCGGTACTCTGGCTTGCATAAGTCGCCGAAGTGTTATTAGTACCCTTTTTGTTTTGAAGTCAGATGCTCGTGATGTTTATGAATGCAGTGAAAAAGAAGAAAGACCCGTGTGTGTTTATCGCTGAAAACTGGGAAGACGAACGTCTTGCCTGAATTTTGAGGAAGATGCTATATGGAATATATCCATCCACCTCTCCGAAAATACCAAGTTGATTTATTGCACCGTTTATTACAAGTTTGGATAGATGCGACCGTTTTAGCAGACTTATTAGATTCTTCCTCATTTGAGGGGTTTTTGATTGTGGGGACGCATTTCCTTATAGGTGCAAGCCCCTGCAGTTAATTACGCTATCGCAACGCGATAACTTTCACCTTCTCCAGTTGAGCATTTCGTATCGTGTTATGTTTATTTATATGGGGTTGCCCTTAAATTGTATACGGAGACTAATCTTGTCATGCTCATAGGGCGCAGATTAGTCCAAATCCGTAAATCATATTTTGAGTGAACTTAGGCAATATCTGCCATCGGTTCAAAGGTTTAAGGATCATTAATCTAGCCTTAGATTAAGATCGACTTAAAATATATTTGAGAGCCTTTAATCTAGTCTTAAATTAAGGCCAATTTAAAATATGTATGATCATGGTTGATTTTCCTTTGAAAATCAAAGAAGTTTGAAACTTCAGGGGATTAGTCTAATTTTAGAATAAATGTCGAGCTCTGTTTCCCAACAATGCTAAGCACCAGGTCACATTCTGTTTTGGGCTTTGGATAACCCAACAGTGTTCAACACTAGGCCCAGAAGCTTAAGTTTCATCATAGGTTCCGCTTCAGTGCTCACGTGCTCTTCATGTATGTAGTGTCAAGCACTGATTCATATGGCGCTCATGTGAGTATCACGTGAAGCACTATCTTCATGGTCGCCCATGTGCTCTTCACGTGAGTCGTGCTAAGCACTGGTTCACATGGCACTCACATAAATGTCACATGAAGCACTATTTTCATAGGCGCCCACATGCTGAGTGTATTGTCACGCTCAGCGGTCTATGTCACGCTCCACCCCCAATACAGAGTGTATTGTCCGCTCTGGACGAAATCGCACGGTTTTGTCCTTCGAAGCGAACTGGATCCGACCAGAGGCCACTTCCTAGAAGGTCACCCATCCCAAGACTTTCCTGGCCCGAGCACGCTTAACCACGGAGTTCTCAACCTCTTGTAGTGCCGATTCACTTAAAAAACGCCTCTGTATTGAAGAGTGGTATCATTTCATTTATAGTTCCGGACTCTGCCCTCTTTCGAAATGTATTATTCCTCATTGTTCTACAATGGGTCCCACGAATTCAAGAGGTGGCCCCCACCCCCTTAGCATGATACTTGGCGTGGCATTTTGTTCCGTGAGCAAGAACCGGGTCCCGACATTCTCTCCACCTTTAAACAATGGTTTGTCCTCGAACCACAGACCTAATATTGAAAGACCAGCTCTGATACCATTCTGTCACGCCCCACCTCCAATACATGATGTATTGCTCACTCTAACCGAAGCCGCATGGTTTTGTCCTTCGCAGCGAACCAGACCCGACCAGGGGCCACTTCCCAGGAGGTCACCCATCCCAAGACTTTCTTGACCCGAGCATGCTTAACTACGGAGTTCTCAACCTCCTGTAGTGCTGATTCAATTAAAAATCACCTTTGTATTGAAAAGTGGTATCATTTCATTTATAGTTCTGGATCTGCCCTCTTTCGGAATGTATTATTCCCCATTATTCTACAGTGGGTCCCACAGATTCAAGAGATGGCCCTCACGGATTCAAGAGGTGGCCCCCGCGCCCTTGGCATGACACTTGGCATGGCACTTTGTTCCGTGTAGCACTTTATTCCGTGTGCAAGAACTGGGTCCCGACAGTCTATGTGTCTCTCTTTTATTACTACACTCCTTATGTGCGGTGGGTTAAATCCTTCCTGGAGTAGTGGAATATTCCGACCCACATGTTTCTTTTATCGGACCGTGAGGTTTTGATCTCGCTGGAAGAATTCGCAGAAATCTCCGGGTTACCCGTCAAATGGGAGCATTATGAGATGATACTTCCTCCTGACGAATATGTTTTTGCCATCAAATCAGTAGTCATAGGCCTTACCTTGAAAAACGATATCCAACACAAGTTCCCCAGTTTGGTCAAAATACTGAATATCTATAAGAGCTTGTTTTTGGAGTCTGGGGGGCATGGGGCTACCTTTACTGATTTCGTCGCCCATTTCCTTCGTCCAGAGGTTTTATCAAAGAAGGCTGCAAAGTTTACCAAGATCGATGATCCGTTTGGATTTGGCTTGAACAAATTACCAACTGCAGAGGATGATTTAAAGCAGTTTTTTATTCCGGATACCCTTATCATCCCTTTTGCAGAGATTGCCGCTCCAGATATTGATGAAGAAACATTTTCATGGTATTTATTGGTTTGTTGCTGAGCTGGTTTGCATTCCCAATGCACCCTCGCTGCATGAGACCATCTGTTTTCTATCCGGCTCATCGCATCACGGCAAGGATGCATATGGCTGTTGGGGTTGCAGGACTGGCCCACTTGCATCATAGTCTAAGTATAGCGGCCGACACCGCCCAGCCGGGTTTGAAGCCCGTAAATCTCCTTTTGCACTACTTCACCTCATGGATTGAAATGCACGTGTTCGGTGCCTTTGGAGTGCATAAATGGCCTAGATTTTATGAAGGGTATAATTTCCCTCAGGTCATGCAATTGGTTGATGCTTTTTCCTCGGACCCAACACAGCGAGAGGCTCGGCGATTGCTCCAACATCCGCGCATGGTTGGGGACAACATGACCTTTGTTGATAGGGTTCTGACCATTGGTAAAGAATCCTCCAAAGTGGTCCTGCCGCTTCACGATGTCTTTAAGGATGGAGCTTCTGGTTTGAAGGCTCGAAAGATCGCGCGTTTGTATTCTATTAGGCCGGGTTTCCTAGTATTCAGGAAAAACGCCTCGGTGTTATTCATGAGATATCGTGGGTCGTTTTGCTCAGCAATTTGGTTATAACCAAGGCGTTCCCCTCGAAGCCTTTCTCGTTGATCCGGTTGCTATAGAGGAGAGTGTTCGCAATGCGGCGCACCATTTTATGCGGCTGAATACGGGGTCTCATTTTCTAATTGCTGAGCCGAGTCATATCCCGAAGGCCTCAAATGCTCACATTGCTTGGTATCAGCATGCAACGGGTGCCGTCATCAAGGAGGAAAGGCGGATGCTTCTTCACCATAAGGGTTCTGTCCTGGCCAGTAATCCTGCGGTTCCGCTGAAGTGACGGGCAGTTGTCCGTCCTTCTTTGAGAGAGAGCAACACGGTTGTAGTTCCGCAAGCCTTTCCGGCTAAGCCATGACCAGATGTAAGTGCTCCTGGGAATGTGGTGGCTGTGACATCTCTTGAGTTGGGTTTTGGCTCGGAATTCTGGACTCGCCGTCCCAAGAAGCCTGCAAAGCGAAAGCTTCTATCGTCGGGTGTTGTTGCCGGCTCGCTGAAGAAGAAGAAATCTTTATTTTTGGCTGATGTTGTATTCGGTCAGGAGTCCCATGCTCCCTATAGCGAAGGCTTGTCCGAATATGGCACCAATGATAGTCTATTCAGGGCTTCTACTGATGAGAATGTCGCTACTGATCTTCGAGCGGCTATTGAGGCTTCTGAAAGATTAGCCCGCGAGCAAGCAGCGCTTGGTTCTCTTGCGGCGTCAGGTATATCTCATTCTTTCGTGTGTGTGTGTGTGTATTTATATTAGAATTTATTATGTTTTATTAACGCTCTTTCCTCAATAGGCATCTCCACTGAAGAGGCTCTTTTGGCGTCCCTCAAAACATTTGAGGAAGAGGAGAGGCTTCGCGCTTCTATGAGCCTCGGTATAATTCATTTTGTGATGCCTTTGAATATACATATTTAGCTCATTTCGTTCACACCCTGACTCCCCTTTATTTTATTATAGGAACCACTGCAACTTGTGTTATTACGAGTGCGATGCCGTCTATGGGTGGTGGTGCGGAGGATATTCCTCCCTCGATGGCGCCTACGGAGCCTGCAGAGCTACCGGCTACAGTTGAGGTCTCCCCAGGCCGCTACGAGAAGCGTCACTAAAGAAGCCGATGATGGACATTGCAGCAGATCTGGAGGTTGAGCCTGATTCGGATAACGATGTTCCTCTGTCTAAGGTTATGAGGAGATTTCTCTGTACGGCTAAAGCTGAGAGGAAGCGCCGAAAGAACACGGCGAGAGAGCGTTAGGCTAGCTTGGCCACAGGTGCGGGTTCGAGTGATATACGACCCCGTGATGTTCCCATGGAGGACATTCTTTCTACCTTGTCAACCGCTCATAGGCAGGTTGCATGCGTAGCTTGTGAAGAGGCTGAGCGGTTATTTCATGGTAAGATAGCGCACGATATCTTAATGAAACACAGTAGGACTTATTTACTTTTTCTGGTTTCTTTCCACAGCAGTTTTTCTTGAATTATAACACATTTTCCTTAAATGGTATAGCAGGGCCGAGTTCAGGTGTCAGCGCTGCGGGTGAGGTGCCAGCGTCTGGGGATTCTGGGATGCCGAGCCTTCATATCGAATCTGAAGTTGTTCCAGCTGCCACTTCTTCCTCTTGTGGATCCCCGACATCGGCAGGTGATGAGAGCATGACAACGGCCATTATTGATTTGGGAGACGAAGGTGCAGACATTGAGTCCATCTACTCGGTAATGGTGGAAATCAAGGAATCTGTCACAACTAGTGGCGCTCCAGATACCGCTATGCTTTCTGCACCTCAGGGATTTCTCGTGTTATTACTTTTGGGTTCTCAGTCCTTCTAGACACATTCATTGATATCTCTTTTATTTCGAATATAGGTGCGGTAAACCCTGACGTTGTGCTGATTGAAGAATCCCCATCAGCCGTTGCCATGGCTGTTGCTGCTTCACCTATTACTCTCGCACCTCCCGAGTTCTCTCGGGTTCAGCGATGGAAGGTAAAGATTTTTTTATTTCCTTGTTTCAGTATTGATGTTACTTCTTGAATTAATTTCTTTACCGTATATTGTTGAATCCTGTGGGAGTGCTTTTCGACCACTTATGCCAAATGTTAAGCTCATGCTTCGCCTTCCAATCGGAATTCGTCCCTCCTTCGGGCGTTGGTTAGTATATTCTTCATTTCTTATTTCATCTTTCTATGAGTAATCTTTCTTCTGATAAGCTTTTCTCGTATTGACCATAGTCTTATGGCTCAAAGGAGAGGACGAAGGAATAACTAAGCCTTCTATTCTCCCTGATTTGTCACATGCGACTATTGGTTAGTTAGATCTCATTTATCATCATTCTTTTTTATTTATTTTTTAGGTTGAAACCTGACCCTTCTTTGCGCGTGTATTACTCTGTAGCATCTACACCGGCTTTGGTTTCTCTTGAGTCTAGTTTTTCTATGCCCGCGGGGCCCTTTGCTAAGCGTCAGTTTTCCAGGGGTGCGGCAAATAGCAGGCGGGATGCTAAGTGAATTTATTGAAGACCTTAACGTCGAAGCTCTCACTTCTGCTGCAGACTTTGCAGACGAAGTCAACCCCATGCTGGCGACTCTTGTGACTTTCCACAATAAAGATTTCGTCGGCATCTGGGTTGACTACTGTAACCGAATTGAGGCTTGTCTCCATGATATCGAGCATAAACGTCTTGCGCCTGAGGCATTATCCTCGAAGGCTCAATTGGTCGCATGGATTGAACAAAGTGCCGCTTCCATTCGATACTTTAAGCAGAAGCTGGTCCTGAAGCAGAGGGAGCATGAGACAGTTTTCAATGAATCAAACTAATTGTGTGCCCAGGTTGAAGCGAATGCTATGCAACTCCAAGTTATCTTTGAAAATCTTCAACAATGCATTCTTGAAGGAATGGCACTGAGGAAGAATCTTGACTCTACTGAGCGTGGAATGCGAGACTGCGAAGTTGCTAAGCAAGAAATCTCTGAGAAGATCTCTTCACGCTTGCAACAACGGGCTCAAGTCGAAGCAATGCTGGCTGCAATAGTGGAGCATGAGGAGGAGCTGCGGCGAGAGAGCGAACGGGTCGCTACTTTATTAAAAGCCCCGCCCTCTTAACGAATAGAATTGTATCCTTCCTTTTTTATATATATATAAATTGTATCTTTCAAACACTTCAATTCATGAATAAAGAATATATATTCTTTTCTTTTGCGTGCACTCCTCTGTGTTTGATGTCTCGATCTAGCGCGGAGTAGTTTATGCACTTATTTCGGAGTTGTAGTTTATTCACTCATTTCAGAGTCTCTAGTTTATGTACTCATTTCGGAGTTTGTAGTTTATTCATTCCTTTCGGAGTCTCTAGTTTATGTACTCATTTCGGAGTTTGTAGTTTATTCATTCCTTTCGGAGTCTCTAGTTTATATACTCATTTCAGAGTTTGTAGTTTATTCACTCATTTAGGATTCTTTTAGTTTAGCTCCCTTGGGTTTACAAGCAAACTTGTCCTAACGTTTTATGTAGATAACCCCCATTCTTTATGACAGGGGTCCGTTAGGTTAATGGTATTAGGGTTTTAGTCTGTGGTACCGTCGCGTTGGCTGATGTATTCCTCGTTATGCAGTCTTAAACTGTTGTTCGAGTAGCCCCACGACTGTTGTGTCTCTGATCCTTTCGGGGTTGGACAAGACGTCTTCAAGTAATCTCCTTAGGTTATATTACCGTCAGAAGAGTAAGCATTAGGAATTTGCCATGACGCTTTTTACTTGAGGTTAGGCTCAATTTGGAGCCTCGATGAGCCATAACCGCATCCTTCTGGGGTGGGATGATCTCCAATGGCCTTTTGAGCTTTATATGGGTTGCCGTCAAAACCCGAAGCTAGGAATATGCCGTCACTTCATTTTTTTCTTTGATGATTTCATGCCGATTCTTTGTTGAAATAGGATAGACATCTGTACGACCTCTATGTTGTATGTATTGCAATTGAAGTCCGGAGCTAGGAATATGCCATTGCTCCAATTTCATTTAATAGTTGCGTCCGTATCTTGCTGAAATGAGGGGGAACGCTAGGATAGTCCTTAGGCTGTATATGTACCATCGAGATTTAGAGCTAGGATTTTGTCTTGGATCTATTTTTGTTTTGACCCTTGGGTCTTTTGTTGCATCTGCATCCTGTTAGAATGAGGAGAACGTCGGGGTGATCTTTAGGTTTTAGATGTTGCCATTAAAAGCTGAAGCTAGGATTCTGCCGTCACTTCACTTTTATTCGATTGTTGTGTCTGCCCCTGCTGGAATGAGGAGAGAGGGGATACATGGATAGTTTCTAAGCTGCATATGTACCGTCAAGACTTGGAGCTTCTTTTGACGAAGCGTGATGGGAAAATATGGTTCCCTTTTCTTTTATTTGTGCCCATGGATCGTATATAAGGGTTAATATGGACATACTTGCAGGGAGAGAAAATTTTATTTTATTTTATTTTTTATTTCCGCAATACTCTATCTTTTCAGCTTTTTATATCGCGAAAGTCGCGATTGCCCAATCATTTCGGCTATTTTTCGCGGTGCCCAATCATTTCGGCTATTTCATTTTTGTTTTTACTCGTTGCTTTTTTATTGCGAGTTAGGAACATGAGATCTGATACCAATCTTAGTATCAATATCGCCGCAACTGGAATATTGCCAGGAGCGGATAATCATTTGTCATGAGAGGACTTGAAATTTGACACCTATTCAGACATCAACATCGCTACCACTAGAATACTGCCAGGAGAGAATTATCATTTGCCTTTGTTGATTTGAACAAAGGTGGCTTATTAAATAGGGTTAGGATTATGTCGGCTAAGGCTTTTTAACTTTATGAGCCGTAAGGGTCTTATAAAGGTGTTTCTCCCTACGAGTCATGAGGATCCCATAGGTGTATTTTCTCCTTAGAAATCATGAGGATTCCTAAGTTATATTTTCTTTTGTAAGTCATGAGGATCTTCCAAGAGTGTTTTTTCCTTATAAGTCGAGAGGGCTTACAAGTGTCGTTCACTATATGGGAACATTTCTCGTCATTGGTGGAACTTGGTGGGAGAATATTTATTTATGCCCCTGGATTGTATACAAGGGTCAATATTGGACCGCATGTAGGGCAATATTAGGGGAATATGACGGCTCAAGAACAAGTTTAGATTCCTGTGGCTTAAGGCTTTTGAATCCTATGAGCCATGAGTGTCTCATAGGTGAGAAATTCTCCTTACGAGTCATGAGGATCTCGCAAGTGTAATTTCTTCTTAGGAATCGTAGGGATTCTTAAGTGTGTTGCTCCATTGTGAGTCGTAAGGATCTCACGTAGGTATTTTCTCCTCACAAGGTCAAGAGGACCTTACAAGTGCAAATGAAATTTTTTTATTTTACGAGTTTGCAACCTTTTCGGGATTTCACAACTCGTCGGCAGTCCTGCTATTTTTACTCACGGCGTCCTTTCGAGTTTTCGTCCGTGCCTATTTTACTTGTGAACATATCATTTTTTTAACGATGGAACTCCCGAAAGTAATTTCGTCGCAGGTGACCCATCTGTTTGGACTTGGGGTGGCTTCATTGCTGGAATAGCTGTGCAGCCAGTGGGACTTGGGTTGCAACCTTTGCCACTATGGCTTCGATTGCAATATAGATCTCAAGACAGCATATCGCTGTATTTGTGGCGATGCGCTAGTTTAAGGACGTTCCGGTCCGTTATCTCCATGTTTGAGGCGAATTTATAGTTTAAGGACTTTTCGGTCCAACATTACCATCTTGGGGACGAATATTAGTTTTAAGGACATTTCAGTCCATTATTAGTTTAGGGACATCTCGGTCCGATATTAGTTTAGGGACATCTCGGTCCGTTGTTAGTTTAGGGGTATGTCGGTCCGTTGTTAGTCTAGGGACATCTCGGTCCATCATAGTTTAAGGACGTTTCAGTACAACATTCCCGTTTTTGGGACGAATATTAGTTTAAGGACGTTTCGGTCCATTGTCACCGTATTTTGGGAACGAGTATTAGTTTAAGAACATTTCGGTCAAATATTAGTTTAAGGACATTTCGGTCTAATGTTCCCGTTTTGGGGACGGGTATTAGTTTAAGGACATTTCCGTCCAACATTAGTTTAAGGACGTTTCGGTCCAACATTCCTGTTTTTGGGACGAATATTAGTTTAAGGATGTTTCAGTTCATTGTCGCCGTAATTTGGGGACAAGTATTAGTTTAAGGACATTTCGGTCCAACTTTAGTTTAAGGACGTTTTAGTCCAATGTTCCCGTTTTGGGGACGAGTATTAGTTTAAGGACATTTCGGTCCAACATTAGTTTAAGAACGTTTTGGTCCAATGTTCCCATTTTGCGAGGTTTTTTTTTGGGCACTACTCTTAGAGTTCTGACTCGGGAAAACAGCGAGCGGACACAAGTGTCGTCATCTATCATTGACCTAAGTCGTGACCCGCCAAGCATAGTATTTTTTGAGGAATCAGCCGTTTATTGGTCAGAAGGGTCTTTTGCCATGCATATCCATGAGCAGGCAGGCTCCACCTTGGTAGACTTTATCTATAATGTACGGGCTTTCATAGTTCGGCTCAAATTTCCCCCGTTTTGCACAATTGGGGATCTTTGGTCCTTTGACGACTAGTACGAGTTCGCTTTGGCGGAATGTTCTCGGCCTGGTCAATCTTTCGTATGACCATATCATCCTTACCTTATAAGCCTCCAGGTTTTGCTGTGCTATAAGGCGAGTTTCGTCGAGGGCGTCGAGCTCCTCGAGCCTAAGATGAGCGTTTTCTTCATCTGTCGGGTCGTATCGAACTGCTACTCGTAGAGAGGGGAGTTCTATTTCCAATGGGAGCACCGCTTCTGTGCCGAACACCAACGCGTATGGTGTTGTATTCGTGGCTTTCTTGAATGTTGTTTGGTATGCCTAGAGAGCTTCATGTAGCCTTTCGCGCCAGTCCTTTTTGTTTCTGAACACTATTTTCTTTATAATCTTTATCAAGATCTTAGTGAAAGCTTCAGCTAAACCGTTGGCCCGAGAATTGTAGACTGAAGAGTATCTCCAATCTATTTTATGCTGCTGTGTGAAGCGGCTTATTTTATGGCTTCTATAAGCTAGCCCATTATCCGAGATAATTCGTCGCGGAGTGCCGAACTGATAGATGACATGGGTTCTGAAGAAATTGAGGATATTCTCCGTCTTCATCTCCCTTAGTGGTACTGCTTCTACCCACTTAGAGAAGTAGTCGGTCGTTGCAAGTATGAACCGATGTCCTTTGGACGATACCGGCTCAATGGAGCCAATTATATTGATTCCCCACATTTTGAATGGCCAGCTAGCCACTGTTGGGTGTAGCGGATTTGGATGTTAGTGGATGAAGTCCCCATTAATTTGGCACGAGTGACATTGCTTCGTATATTCGAGGTAGTCCTGAATCATTGTAGGTCAATAGTAACCCATTCTTTTTATCTTCAGCTTCATTTTTGGTTCAGCTTGGTGAGTACCGCAGAGTCCATCGTTTATTTCTTAGACAACTTTCTTGGCTTCCTCTAGCCCCAGGCATCTTAACCATAAACAATCAAACAAGCTCATATATAGAGTATCATTGACGAAGGCGAAAGACAGAGCTCGTTTCATGAGCTAATGTCAAGATGACGCATCTTGGGACGTTCGTTGGGACTTAAAGTAGTTTATAAAGACTTCCCTCCAGTCCTTGACCTTTTCTTCATCCTCTATTTGAAGGGCTACTTGTTTGGTCATTTCTTTTCCTTCGGATGGCTCTATTAAGTCCTCCGAAGATATATCCATTGGCGTGCGACTTTGCATAATGATCCTGACGTCATTGAGATCTTCGTCGACCAATTCCTTAGCCAATTTGGCCAATGCATCCGCCTTACTGTTTTCTGCACGCGGTATACTCTCCATGATGTAGGAAGGGATTTGTGTCAGCAGTTGCTGCACTCTTTTGCCATACTTTATCAGCTCTGACTTGCATATCCGATAGTCGCCATTTACTTGGCTAACGATCAACTGGGAGTCTCCATATATGAAGAGCTCTTTGATTCCCATGTCGATAGCGATCTCTAGACCTGCTATCAAAGCTTCGTATTCAGCCTCGTTATTAGTCCTTAGTTTTGTTAAGGAGAGGGCGTAACGCAATATCCCTCCTTGGAAAGACCGCAGCTGTTTGAGAGTTCTTGGCGTGGGTATTTACATAATCGCCTTGATCTTTGAGGGGTCGATTTCGATACCTCAGTGACGTATGATGAATCCTAGGAATTTTTCTGAGGAAACTCCAAACGCGCATTTTAAAGGATTCATCTTCAGATTATACTTCGGAAGACGTTGGAACACTATTTTTAGATGTTCCCAATATTCTTCATGAGATTTACTCTTCACCACAAGATCATCGATGTAGCATTCGACGATCTTGTGTATAAGGTCATCAAAGATCTTTGTCATGGCCCTCTGGTAGGTAGTGCCAGCGTTTTTCAAACCGAAGGGCATCACATTATAACAGAATATGCCCAGTGGGGTCTGGAAGGCGGTATGCTTTTGGTCTTCTAGATGCATTTTTATTTGGTTGTATCCTGAAGATCCATCCATGAAAGAGACGATCTGATGGGTAAACGTGTTGTCGATTATCAGCTCGGTAACAGGTACCAGGAAATTATCCTTCGGGCAAGCTTTGTTGAGGTCCCGAAAGTCCACGCAGATGTGCACCGTCCCATTTTTCTTCATCACTGGAATGATGTTGGAGATCCAGTCAGGATATTGAACTTCTTGGATGAAACTGAAGTCGATTAGTTTCTTGACTTCAGCATTGATGGTCATCTCAAGTTTGAGTCACATTATTCTTGGCGTCTGTTTGATTGGCTTTATACCTGGCGATATAGCCAGTTTATGTACTGCCACCTTTGGATCTAGACCCGGCATTTCAGAGTAGTTCCAGGCGAAGCAATTTTTATACGGCATGAGTACATCTTTTAACGCGGCCACCTGTTTTTTAGATAGCAGTTCACTAACGAAAGTTGGTCTCGGATCATTTTCCGTGCCTAAGTCAATTTTTCTTAGGTTGTCCGCCGTGGTATGTATCTCATCTTCCAGCTCTTTTGGTGCTGGTGGAAACTCTGAGATCACCCCTTCCTCGTCTTCATTTGTGAAGCATATGTGGAGTTCATCCATAGTCGCGTGCCCTCCCTCTTTTGAGAGTGTTATCATATGGCAGGTTCTAGTTTGCTTCCATTCTTGATGTTGAGCTGGTCCTATCCTCACGGTATAGGTCCTCTTTGGCTTATGTTTTTGCGGCGGGGTTACTCTCCAGCTGTCGGATAAAGCAAACCTGTCTTGTTGATACTGATTTTCTACCCAGTCTTTGAAAGTGAAGCAGTCTTCAAGGGGATGACCTATTATTCGGTGATAGGAGCAATAATCTGGATGATGGACTTCGTTTATTTGTTCGGGGTGCCGAGACTCTGGAAGCGTCATCGTTTAGTGCTTCATGACAATGTTGAATATTTTCCTTGTCTTGTCTTGCGGGAAAGATTATTTCCGACCCATCTTCTTTATAAAGGATGGGCTCCAATCGAGTTCTTCTCGATTGTACGGCGTCTTGGATCTGCTTTGTTGTTTTCGAACGTTGTTTGTATTCTTTGTCGTGTTTTTGCCTCTATTTCGGGATTTTCCCCTTCTCCGTAGATTGCCGACTGAGACGCTGCGTCCTGGCCTTTTCATAAATGGCTATTTCGCAGTTGTGATTGTCCCAGCTCGTTTGACAAGCTTCTTTTATCAACCTATCTTTTTGTTCTTCCAGCGACGGACTTAACATTTTTAGAGCGGGATCTCGCTCCGATTTGACGTCACGGCTGCTTGGAAGAGCGTTTTCTGCTTCACTGGAGCTGTTTATTATGCGGAAACTGTGGATCTGCTCCCGTTTCTTAGACCGAACGTATCCGAACCCGGATGTCTCCATCTTCCCGTTAAGCATCTTTCACCGAGTCCCGGGAATGTCCCAAATCTTTTTATAGAATTGGACTTGTCGAACAGTTTGTTCGAGAGGTACACCTTGGCATCTTATCAGCCTTTTCAATCCTTCCGCGTAATATATTGGCAAACAGATTGGTTGAAACCTGTCGAGTGCAAAATCGGCACCATGCCGACTTCTTTTTCTACTTTATTTTCCGTAAATTGGTAGAAGAGGATCGCCTTTTCACCGCTTCGCTTAGGAGGCACGTAGAAGATTTGTAGTTCTTGTACACTGTATGTATTTTGCGCATCAAGTTCCTTGTAATGCCGAGGCAGAGTCATTATAATTTGTAGACTCTGATCTATTCCGGCGAAGATTTGCATTGACAGATGGACGGAGAACACTGCGTTGGCCTCGTCCTCTGAGTCGCTGCCAAAAATCAAAATAGGAGTAGATGGTCCGGGTTTATTGTTTTCTTTCTGCAGTTGTCCCGAGTAGACAATTTCTTCATCTTCCTAGGTATCGCTCCCAAAGATAGGGATAGTGGCGACGGATTTCTATTTATCCTCTGACTTATGACACCTTTCTATATCTTTGAAGTCTCATAGGAAGTACTTTGTGTCTTCATATTTCCGGACTTCGTTTACCGAGAACGGGTTTAGCTCTCCCGTGACGATGTACTCCGAGCCATCCTTAAAATACTCCATACACTGATATTGTATAGAAGGGATGACTTTGTACTCGTGTAACCAAGGCCTACTGAGAAAAGCGTTATAACAAGTCTTGGCGTCAATGACATGAAATTTAATGTCAGTGACGAGCAGCCCGAAACGCAGCGTCAGTATTACGGACCCAACCATCCGTGACGACTGTGAGTCGAATCTGGAGATGGTAATTTTATCTCGGGCAAGATGCTAAACGTTCATTCAAATTTACTTCAGAACTCTCACGTTGAGAAGATTAACGGAGGATCCGTTGTCGACAAGGATTTTCCCTATCTTGATGTCGTGGCAGTTCCCGGTGACGTATAATGGGCGATTATGTTCGCACATACCAAGGAGGAAATCTTCACCGCTGAATGTAATGTCAGCCGTGTGGACCTCTACTAGCTCATCCTATCTTCTCTTCTGCGAAGAAAGCTTAGAACTGATCGGGCTTTTGTAATGCCTTGATCGGAGAATCTCGTGTCTCTTTGGACAAGAGAAGAGCATCCAATATACTTAGTTATGAGGGTATTTTCCTCAGATGTGTTAGGATGTTGTAATCCACTTTGTTTTTCTTAGGCGGGCCTCTTGCTGTGAGCTCTTTGACAACTCCATCGTCGAGGGTAATTTTCTCAGAGATTTTTTCTTTCCCTTTGTCTTCTTTGCTTGAACCCTTGTTTTTAGGTCTGAGGTTCTTCTCAGACAGCGTCCGGTTACGCAGCTAAATATTCTTGCAGTTCTTCTCCTCCTCTTCTTATTTGAAGAAAGGGCTGATGGGTGTTTTGTCCTCAAAATCGCTCCCGAAGGTAAGAACTTGGGGTTTTCCCCCTTCTGAACTGGTACCAACAATATAACAGTTGCCACTCGTTTCTTCAGGTGTGTTCGTCGCACTATTTTGCTATCGACGAGCATGAGCTTCACGCTTTATCTTCTTGAAGTGTTTTTGATGGGCCACGTATCCTTGACACCACTTCTTGAAGGCGCCGCATTTCTCGGTGAGGTGGGTGACCCTCTGATAATATAGGCAGTAGTTTGGGCATGTATCTTCTCCATCGAAGCATATGACCCCGGAGTGTTCCTTACAAGAGGTGGCAACTTCATCCTCATTGACAGGGCTTTGGCGAAGCGCTTCTTTGTTTTGATCCTGCTCTTATTTATAGCAGGTGTGCTTTGGTTTGGTCGGAGTACTTTACGACTAGTCCTCGCTGCAGCTTCTTTATCCAGACGCTGATGCTTAGCCATTTCGTATATAGCTGTCTCGCATTTTCGGTCAACTTTGCTTTTTTGAAAGGCTTTGTTTAACAGCCTATCGATTAGGTCTTCTGGCAGTTCCGGGGATTTAGCGCCGATTCTGCCTCTAGTTCCTCTGCGTTGTTTTCTGACGCTGAGGGAGATTCTTCGCCATATAACGGCGAATGAGAGACCATGTGGCAACTTACTACATGGTCTTCGGTGTCTTCTGATAAGTTATTTTCCTCATCGATATCACTATCTTCGTTCTCAAGAATATACTTGAGGAACTCTTTGAGCGTGACCGGTGTCCGCACCTTCTGGTTGTACTCCTCCAGCGCGTCTATATATTTTTGCAGATCTGTGCACTTGTCGTCATACTCGGCAGGCTGCACAGGCTTCTTGGTCTTCTTCTTTTTCTTCGAAGACTTTAAAGTCTTGACTTTGGGGTTTTTCCCCTTGTCGACAATTTTTGGTGTGGGACGAGATTTTAGCATCCTTTCGATGATTTCAGGTTCAAGTGGGCTTTTCCACTTGACTGCCAGACATGCTTGTAGATCTTTCGGCATTCTTTTGGCTTTTGCTGAAAGAATGACTTCCCATGGAGTTTCTTTTACGAGTGAGCATGATGTCCCCTATGCGTCCACCTTTTTTAGAGTGTGCTTCTGGGGTGGGTTTATCTTCTAGTTATCAGACAGCGCGAATTTCCCCTGTTGATACTAGTTCTCGACCCAGTTTTTGAAAACGTAACAATCTTCAATTGGGTGGCTCACCATTCTGTGATAGGAGCAGTAGTTAGGGTTGTTGACGTCGCCGGGTTATGGTGGATGCCTCGTGTTTGTCAATATGATGAGTTTATTACGCACTACCAATTCAAATAGTCTCCTCATCTTGTCATGGGGAAACGAGTAAGCGTGTCCTAATCTTTCTTCCAAGGATGGGCGCGTACGTGCTTTATTTTGGTGAGCAGCCGGTTTTGGGCCACTCAGTTATTGTTGTGTATTGGCAACGAAGACCGCTTTCCCTTCATCCTTTTTATTTCGAGGGTCCTTATTTGAGGAGGAAAGCCCATGGCCTATCTGGTCCATTTGGGCCAGTTTATCTATCAGAGCCTGAAAAGTGGTTGGTTTGAAGAATATCATGAACTGGGACACAGTCGTTTGAGGATCAAGGGTCCCGATGGACATGTCTACAGCAGGAGGCTCTTCAATGAGCTGTTCGCACTTAGACCACAGGTTCCGCCACCGGATCGCATATTGGACCCATGTTTCTCCCAGTTTTACCCTGGCGTTGATTAATGCCGTGATTGGAGTACGTACGCTCGAGCTGACAAAACGCTGTGTGAACAGCAGCTCCATTTCTATGAATGTTTTTACGGAGTCATTTGGGAGCTCCGAGTACCATTCAAATGCTGTTTCTGACAGGCTGCCAACAAACTGGCGAAGCAACAGTTTGTCGTCGCCTCTAGCGTTGTCGTACAGAGCTCTGAACTGCATGACGTGCTGGTGAGGGTTGCTTATCCCTTTGTATACATGGAATTTAGCGATCATATATCTCGGCGGGTACTTGATTTGATCATACCAGCATGGATATGGTCGCCCGGTTTTGAATACTTGGCCAGCAGCTTCATTAGTTTGATGAGCTCTTATTTGTTGAGCAATGTAATCATCAAGGGCGGCCTTGGAGATCGTTTCCTCCTTGGGTGCTGATAGGGCCGGAGGAGGGTTTGATGTTTCCCCTCTGTCATCCTCGACGATTATCGGTGGATCTTCGACCGGGGGTTCTGGCTGAATTATCATTCCAACCATGTCTTAGAACAAGAGAGCCATTTGCTTTATGTTAGCAGCTTACTCAGCGGCTTCCTTGTCCTTTCTCTCGAGCACCCTTCACAGAAACTCTGTATCGGTCTCCTGCTCTTTGCGCTGTTCAGCTTCTTTGTCCGAACTTTCTTTCTGTCCGGTAAATGCTGCCATTTTGGTCAGCATTTCCTGGAGCTTCTGTTGTTGCTCCTGAGCCTTATTCAGCGACTGAGTTTGCGGTCGGTGACTCACCGAAGCACGGCTCCCGAAGCCATGTAGACTGTATGTATTTTTATGCCCCCGGCCTTGGGGCATTTAGGTTTATCGCCTTTGGGATTTGCCATAGGCAATAGAGTTACTTCCAACCTTGTTCTTTTA
Source organism: Agapanthus africanus (assembly GCA_030015575.1). Lineage (NCBI taxonomy): Eukaryota > Viridiplantae > Streptophyta > Magnoliopsida > Asparagales > Amaryllidaceae > Agapanthus > Agapanthus africanus. The sequence continues at coordinate 866,658,742 of CM057339.1, forward strand.
TGGGAGATTGGAATTGAAGTAGCCGTTATGACAGGAACCTGTTTAGGAGAAGTCCTCCGTTGTATGGTGGAGGAGTAGTTCTTTTCTTGTCGAGCCTTCGATTTATTCGGTCGACGAGAGTAGTTCTTGTTAATCACAGAGTCCTGGACTTTTTGCTAGACCCTATAAATTTGCGAGGAGAGCCACTGATGAAGCTGCTCCAGCTTTGCCTGCACTGCAACCTCTGCAGGTGGGGGTGATTTCTTTAGCACTGCTGTTGGAGAGTTTTTGTGCACCCTCTTAAGTGGTTCAAAACTTTCTCAGTTGGAACAAAAGCATCGACTTCCACCATTGGAGCTGGTGGGGTGAGTTCAGAGGGAGATTTGCCCCCAGCTTCTCTTACTCGGCGCCAGTGGCAACGTGGAGTGTGCCTTGTTGAAAGGAACGCCTCAGTTTTGGAAGCGGCTTCATCACACCCTTGGTTTTGCTGAGGAGCTGCAATTGGCATCAGCATGTTGAAGACCGACGTCCTTGTTAAAGTTTGAGGAGGGCCAATCAATCTTTCGAAGACCGACTTTCTAGTGGGGGAAGCACTTTTGATGGCTTCGCCTGTAGCAGGAGTTGGGAGAGCTAGCCATTTTGGGGTAGCCCCTTCAGGTATCACGAGCTTCCTTGTGGGCCCATTTGTGCTTTTGCTCATCCTGTTGAAGACTGAGATGCCAGATTTGGACGGCCCGTTGAGAGGGGCAGTTATGGTTGCCATTCGATTAAAGACCGACATTTTAGGAGCTTCTTCTTGTGGCGCTGAGGCACCGAAACTCACAGGTGGGAGCATGGTCCCAAAGAACAATCTAGTGGTGGCTTGTGTTACTTTCCCCACTGGCATTGAAAAAATAGAGTCCGCATTAGGCCTATAGGTCACTCCTCCAGTTGGGGCGGAGCTAGAGTTGCTGTTGCAAAAGGTGCAGTTAGAAGCCATTGATTTTTCTGCACAGGAGCAAGACACCAAGTTTAAGTATCTCGAATCCAAGGGCAACCATAGCGAGCCGCGATTTTGTTCGCGAAACACGACACACGAAGTGTGAAGTGGAAAGAGAAAAAGGTCCCACCGGACGTATCAGAATCTGTTTACCACCGAAAAACCGGACTGAGACGTTGGGACGTCTTGCCTGAATTTGGGGGCAGATGCTATTTGGACTTATCCATCCACTTCTCCGAAGATACCAAGTTAATTTATGGCACCATGTAATGGAGGTTTAGACAGACGCGACCGTTGTAGCGTGACTTTATCAGATTCCCCCTCATCTATGAAGGATTTTTGATTGTGGGGATGTTCTTCCATGCAGATGCAAGCCCCTGCAGTTAATTATGTTATCGTGTTGCGATAACCACTTTCTCCTTCTCCAGCAGTTCACTTCATGTCGTGTGTATTTTTGTTTGTTTTGGTTGCCCGTGGATTGTATACGGAGACTAGTTTATGTCGTCGCCCATAAGGCGCAGATTAGTCCAAATCCGTATATTTTTAGATTTGGGTTTAGATCAAGGATTTGTTTGACGGGGTCTACGTTGGTAGCTTGATTTGTGTAATACCCTAGTTCATTTATACCAGTTCTAGTTCATGTGTTTCTTTATTTATGGTATTTTCCTGATTTATTGTGTTTTAGGTGCGGATAGTGTATTTGACATTTGTATTTGCATCCGACCCGACCCGCATGCTTGAAACCAGTCTTGATTCATGTTTATAATTTATCCTGACCTGTTACATGGATTCGTGCACTTTCATTTTAATTTATACATCTTGAATACTGGCATTTTATCTGGCATTTGCATTTTTACAATATAATATTTTAAGTCACATAAAATATTTTAAAAATACATTGCATGGCCTGCATGATACCTCTAGCCCCGTGGTAGCATCTGCGCATCTTGTTCTCGTCCCGTTTAGTGAAACGGACTTGTTTGGATGGCTACGCGCACGTGCGTGCATCCGTTCTTGGGGGTATGCATTTTTCGTTATCCGGACATTCTTTTTATATTTTTGGTCGACATGTATATTTTTCGTATTTTAAAACTGAATTTTAGACTCGACCCGGGCATGTTTTAGACTATGTTTGTATTTTCCAGAATATCAAAATTTATTTATATAATATTAATTTTATAAATTGATACAAATTAAAATTTAGTTAACCAATAAAAGATTTTTTAAATTTAAATCTAAACTAATTTCCTAACAAACTGACAACCCCTTTCTCTCTCTCTCTCCTCTGCATATATATATTTATATATATTTTATTTATTTAATTTTTCTTTCCTTATTTAATACACAGCCTCTTCTTCTTCTTCTTTCTTCTTTCTTTTTCTTGATCTTGTTTCTTGATTCCGGTGATCACCGCCGGAGCCGTGCTCGTCGCTGACGATCCGAGTGATCCAGTGAACATACCTGACTTGCATGATCACCCTCGTGCGTTGTTTGGAACCGTTCCGTGTACCGTGCGCATGTCGCAACATTTCGCCGATGAAGAACGTTCCGTACACATCCGTTCTTGTTCCATCTAGGCAAGTTAATCTTGCTACATGCTATATAACTCATTATATACCTATTTAAATAAATATCACACCTGTATTTTAAATCAAGCATCCCATGTTTCATATTACAGCCTTTCGACGTTCTGTTTACATTTGTATAGTGCATTTCAGATCTAGGGCATGCAAACCAATCTTAATTACATGCTACATTACTTTAGACGCATCTATTTTAACAAATGGAATACCTGTATTTAAAATCATGCACCCCATATTTAGTTTTATAACTTTTCGATGTTCTGTTTGCATCCATTCATATCATTTCAGATTTAGGTCATGAAAACTTATCTTGTTACATACTGTACTATCATATACTGCATCAAATTGAATAGTTATATTTCATATTGCTTAGTTATATGTTCCGCACTTGTTAGTTTATCATTTTACAATTATGTGATACTCGTTTGCATCCATATCATTTAAAATATACATCGTCGTAATATTTCTTATTATTATCTTTAATTAGTTTATAATCTGCATTTTATAATGTTACACATTTGAAAATATTATAGTTTACACATGAAACGTTGTTGAAAAGCGGATACGACAAATCTGAAATTTACTGTACACCTTACCTTATAAAATTCATTATAAATCATAGAAAAATCATTAGTATACGTTCTTTAGTTCGTTACGAAGCTAACTCAGAATAATATAACTCTATGAAATATTTACTTGCAAAATAAATTGTTTAAATAATGTAAAATGCAAATGAAAATATCTCTAAACTGCTGTCCAGGGAAATTCCAGCAGCAAACTTTCAATTTCGAATGTTCATAGCTTTTTGTAGGGATAACCTGAGATGCTTATACTTATAAAAATGAAAACCTTATTCAATTATCTTTGTTTTGGTATAAGACACGTTCCTTTTGGAGAACGTTTGTTATTTTTAAGCTATTTTACAAATCAGGATGACGCTGAATTTCTGAACGGAACTTTCTTGTGCATGGTTAATCAATACCACTTTTATAGTTATTAATTGGTTTGAATATATTATCCATGTTAATATTATTATATCAATATCTATTTAATAAATAATAGTGCTTGTTTTTTAATATTCAGCAAATTTTACCGATTTGCAGTTTTATAGTATCCGTCTGTATCCGTACGGTTTATTACATATCTAGTTGCACGCCGAGACCATATTATTTCATGTTACTGTTGTATTAGTGCTCTATATTTGATTTTGTGCACCCATACTTATTACAGTTTGATTATGAGCACCCACTTGATACTTGTGCACTACCTGACATGACCTGATACACTACTACTTAACACGACTTGATACATGTGCACTACTTGACATGATTTGATTCCATGTACACTACCTGACATGACCTAATGTACCACAGCTTGACATGTTACCTGATCTTATTACTAATGCCGACAACCCTGATATGTTGTCCCGATGGACATATCCTGTTGTCTGTATAGACAAACCAGTTCCTGCTTGATCCTGTGTTGGCATTAGCTTCAGATTTATCAATACCTGACTTGAACACATAACTTGGGGGTATGGAAAAATCAAGAATGTAACCGAACGTAACTCAAAGGGCCATCATATTGTTTGCCGTTTTTCTGGACGTTACGGAATACCTATTGTTTGCCATTTTTCTGGGAGTTACGGAATACCTATTGTTTGCCGTTTTTCCGGGCATTACGGAATAATCACCGATGGGTTACGATGAGGATTATATTAAATTGATTTCAAAGACTTGAGAGTGGTTAACCCAGTAGTTTAGTTCAGATTACTCATCACACGTCACATGTGCTTATACCCTTCACTGTTTCTTATTCGTGATATTGTTATACTTTTATTACTGTTCATACTCATGCCTGCATGACTTGTTACCCCCTGATTATATTATTATTGATATTATGACGCACTGACGTCTGGATTTTGCATGGCTTAGATCCTCTACCTTTGTCGCAGGCTGACCAGGAGTATTTCCGTCGACAGGCCGAGCAGTGAGGATCCTGTTAGTATCCAGTTAGTTTAGTTATTTCTGTACTTTCCTGATTGTCATTGTTTATTGGATTTATTGCTTCCGCATATTATTTCTTGACTCGTTTATTCTGGCATATGGACATGTACTAGATAGTTTACTATATTTTCCTGTTCTTGATATCTCCTAGACAGCCGTAATGTGACTGTGGAAGGATGTTTCCTAACCACAGGTGGCATGGTTGGCTCTGTCACGTACTGATCTTAGTGCACTCTAGGAAGCGGGACGTGACAGTTTGCCAACAAGAATGAACTTAGAACGCAGATCTTATATAAATGAGGTCCATCAGTTCATGGGATATTTGAATTTGATCTAAGAATCGTTAGTCATATTTGAGACTAAGACCAACTTAGAAATAATTGAGCATATGGGCTCAATTATTTTAACTAAGGACACATTAGTCTAATTTGAGACTAAGTTCAACTTACCAAAATTTCAAATATCATTTTTATTTCAGATCCAACAACAGAGCATTTGGGCTCAGCTGTGAGAAAACTTTTCAGAGAGACTTAGCCAATTTAGGCTTAGTCTGCTCAGTCTTTTTCGTTCAAAAGTGCTAAGCACTTGTTTGGGCTCTGCTTGTTCAGCCACTTTTTTTTATGAAAAAGTGTTAAGCACTTTTTTGAAACTCTGGTGCTCACATGGGTATCATGTGAAGCCTTCAGTTATGGGCGCTGCGCAATTAGTGCTAAGCACTCGGTTATTTTAACTGAATATATATATATATATATATATATATATATATATAGAGAGTGCTAATCACTTTTTATATGGCGTTCACGTAAGGAGCACGTGCAGCGCTGGGCGCTACCTAATCAGTGCTAAGCACTCAGCGTTTTGGCTATATATAAAGTGCTAAGTATTTTTGTATGGAGTCCCCGTGAGGAGCACGTGAGGCACTGAGCGCTGCCCAATCAGTGCTAAGCATTCAGCCATTTTGGCTGTATATAAAGTGCTAGGTACTTTTATTCAGCGCTCACGTGTATTTCATATGAGGCGCCGGCCTTCTGCTTTGAGCGCCCGCGTGTCTTTCACGTGAGGTGCTGGATTCTTTTTATTTTGGGAATCTGTTGAAGGTGCCCATATGGGAAGCACGTGCGGCGCTAATAATTTTTTTTTCCTTTTTAGAGATTGAATCTCTCTTAATGGCATTTTGACCATTAATGATCACCATGATCTTTGTTTTGAAGATATGAGATTAGGTTTTCTTTAAGAGCCAAGTTCTTTTAGGGTTAAACCCTATTTTCTGAGTAATTAAATTCCCATAGGATAGGTTCTTTTCCTAGTTCTTTTCTGAATCTTTGATTCTCAAGAACACGATCTTCCCGATGAGAATTAAATTCTCAACTTGTGGGAGACTTGTCTTGTGGATTTTAGATCCAGAAAAAGAACCATGTTCTTGAGAAGGGTTAAACCCTTGGATATGCTATGATAGATAAAGGAGATGTTTTGATCTCTGTGGTTTCTTTACCTAGGGTTTGAGACGAAAGGGATCTTCTTCTCTATTGAGAATTAAATTCTCTATTGTGTTGAGAGCCTTCTGTATTTTTTGCAGAAGCTTATAGGGGGTTCCCCCTATATGAGACTTGAAATCTCGGGTTCTTTATACAGTGGAGACAAATTGTTAATTAGTTTTGAGAAAATCTCTCATTGAGAGATACCAATTGATTTAATTGGTCTCAGAATTTATTCGGAGGATTTTACCCACTGTTGGATCTTTGATCCAGTGGTTTCTGTTTCATAAAATATATCTTCTTGTTTTTTAAAAAAAAATTAGGGAAATATTTTCCACATATACAAAATTTTATTCTGTCAAATGGTGATTTTTAATCACCATTGGATTTTTAATTCAAGGGCTATCTGTTATACAGAGCATATCTTTCTTTATTTAGAAAGATATAGGGAAATATTTTCCCATTTAATTGGATCTTTGATCCAACAATTTTCTGTTCAATTAGGAAGCTTAGGGGAATATTTTCCCTTAATAGAATTTTATTCTATTATTTGATGATTTGTCATCACCATTGGATTTTTTATCCAACGGCTCTGTTTAACAGAGAGTATCCCAATTTTTAGGGAAATATCTGTAAATCTACGGTAACGCCCCGGCCGTCAATCTGATGCCAAACACGGAACAAAAACTTTTACAACTGGCGCTATCGCATACTATTACCCGGATCTTACCATTAACGCTAAACTAACAAACTGTAAAGAGGTAGAAAGGCTATACCGATCGATCCGTGTCCTTCGGTCTTTAGCCATTATCCCACGCACCTCGCAGCATTTCCGATCTCCTCTCTCCTCGTCAAGGTGACACCACGTCAACGGATCTTTATACGGGCTCCCGCCTCTAAACCGAGGCAACTCGGACATGAAGTTTGCTAGCCGACATGTCCAAAATTGATGTAGAGATAGTGTAGAATACTTTGTCTCAAGACACCCAAGCCATTGGGTGAAGGTAAATGAAGTTGCCAATTTGGGTGAAGGAATGAGCTTTGAAATCATGCAAATGAATCAAATATCCATTGAAATGAGGCTCGACCAAAATTTTGGGGCTGCCTAAATTTTGCTCTCGGCCATGATGGAATGTGGTGAGCACTGGGGATAAAAGATGGTGACCATAAGAATCTACACTAATATCTCAAGCTTGGACAAAAGAAATTAAATGAACTTGTGACTCACAAAATGACTCACCAAGATTAGAAGAATGTGGGTGCTGCTGGAGCCCCGGCCACCACAAAAAACCCCTTCACTTTATAAACATTCCAATTTGCAAGAAACCCCCTCAAGATAAAAACTCAAAGAAGAAAGCCGAGCCCATTAAAAATTCAGCCAAGGATTAAAGAAAATCCGCAACATAAACATTAAACTAAATGTTTAAGTCCGGTGAAGGAAGATTGGCAACTTTAAAAGTAATCCCGTCGGATTACCCCGCAACAGTATAAACATACCCGCATTTGTATTCTGACCGAATACAAAATGCAATGAGACAAAAAATACTCCTACACAATATAATACTCGGATCCGGTTTAAACCAAAGCCCACCAGTATTATCTGTCCGAACTATGACATGTGCACAAGTGCACGTGCATGTTCAAACCCTGCCATAAAACCATACGGCCTCTACAACGTTTCGCCCGAACTTGGGAAACTATCTGTGGGGGACTCTGAGGACTTGTCAGTACCCTGGCAGAGGGTTTAACCACAAGCACGTCAGAGGCACTAGCTGTGTGTAACGGCTGCCCATGTACTGACCGAAAGGGAAGCCGATGAGCGAACTCATCCTGGAACCCTACTGAGCCTATCAGTGACAATATTAGTACAGTCCAGTCCGTTCGTCTATGAGCATCGCATATCCGGCCTAGGGGCTGGTAACGTCAGACCCCCAAAAGATGTATAATTTGTGTCGGAGGGTAGCCCTGAACACCCTGAGAAACTACTGGAATACCTACCAGTAATTCTCACCTGCCTTGGCCAAGGACTTGGTGTAATGGCTCTGCTAGACACAGCGCGATCTCACCCCCAATACCGGGAGAGACGAATCCCCTGCCGATCCGCTCACTGCCTCTATGTGGCTCGGGACTGTACCCAACTAAAACCTATTTGCACGACTCCTTTGAGCCGTGGTAGGGTAGTAATCTAAGCACAGTGTGAACTCACACGAGACAAATGACAACCTCAGGTCGATGAACTAATCTGTACACATGGCACCAGGAAACTGCTATCTGACGCTAGGTATAATACCAACTAGCATGTTCCCGGCGAGTCCTGTCCAGTGCACTCATAACCCAATGAGCACCTGTATACATCTTAGGTGATCCAACTGACACCAATGGCTTGTGAGACCGGCCACCGCCCCTCTTCGGGGTCTCGACTGTATAAACTAGTCTACTCTAGAGTATCAATGCCATGTTTCGAAACTCCTACGACTAGGGACCACTTTTAAGGATGTGCTTATGGACTACCCAACTCTCACGTATATGATCGCCATCATACTGCTGGTAGTCAAGCAAGAATCCTAAGGGCTCTATCAATGTGTAATAGTGATCACGTCACCTAAACCTGTACACGATGATAAAGGCAAACCAGATAGCATACTATCATCTTGAGTAAGACTGTCCTACCGGTATAGGTCCTCCGCAATCATTGCAATCGCGTGCCTTCGATCCAATAATTGACTTTGAGGGCACTACGACCAACAATCTCCCACTTGCACTTAAGGCTAATTATTGCGATGTCGCATACTCACAGCCCGTGTGATACCGAACACCCAACTTCTCTACTAACCAGTTTCACAAAGCTCGTTTGTAAAACCCTTGTGTTCGAGAAATAGCCTCAATGAGTGGATCTTCCCTGATGTTTCTTTCTATGTCTCTCTTAATCTCAAGTTCGCGGAGAAAGCCATCTTCCGAATTGAGTAATACCTATCTTAGAATATGTCTGGATATCTGATGGGACCTAGTTCATAAATGAACTCCAAATCCAAACTTCTTAGACTGTATCGTCAACTGAACCTAATCAGTATCCCGCACCATGCCTCCCACAGTATCCTCTTGGACTACCTATCCAAACTACTGCCCCCTTCGTCAGAGGGAAAACTATAACTCTGACAATCACTCTGTCATCCATGTCACCTTTGAAGCTTGGAATGATAACCGTCCCCGGAAGGAGGCTGCTGTCATCAAATCCGTAGAACATCCACTTCTAAAACTGCTTCTGAATGTTTCTCCAGGATTGGATTAATATAAACTTATTGTATCTAGTGCAAAAACAACATCTGGTGTGGTACTTGACATCTCATGATCGACTCAATTGCCTTAGCAAGTGATATGCCAATCATGCGCATCCCTCTCCCCTTTAGTCTGTAAGACACCTTTAGAGAGGGAGACTCCATCACCTGCAGGTACACCACCATGCCAGGAGTCTTCCATTCTAAAACACCTTTAAAATACTGTCTAAGTACCCAGATTGGGAAACTACCCAAATCTAGATCTAAAAATCATAGATCTAGTAACCAGAATGTCTGATATTATATCCATATCCTGTGTAGAGAAACAACTGTGTGACAACCAAAGTATAACCGATTGTAGTATAGGAATTTTACTTCCTACTCTGTGTATGTCATACAAATACCAGGACATCACACTTTACTACCTTCTTAACAGATCCATCCCCTATTCTGATGAAGTCAAAGCCATGACTGTCACATCAAAAATAGATGATCTATCTCCGCTATATTTGCTTTAGTCTATAAATAGACATAAACTACTTGTCCACTATGCTTCCGCTGCTCCCACTGACTACGACAACCCTCTGGCAAAGTCATATACACGTGCATTTCTAAAGCTAATTTAGAACGACTCTATACTCATTCTCCTGCCGGGTCTCATAGCCTGGAACAACAGTAGTGTCAAGTCTGGGTAAAAAGAACCTCTCTGTCACCGTCCTTGAGGCTACCGAAGTACCTCTCGGGTGCCTGAGGTTACCCACCATATCTGCGGAGTGGCTACTGGAATGTCAAACTTGATTGAATCTTTACGTCCTATTAAATTTTCCGTAATCGTTTGCGGTTCTGGAATCTAATCCAGTTCTACCATACTCCCACTACTGTTTTCTGAAAAAATCCATTTTACTAAAACTGTGGCGAGTCAAGAACAATATCACTATTAATCTTCCAGATGGTAGAATGTCAACCCTCGATATAGCCCGGGTCAACCCACAAACTGCCATTACAGAAACGTGCCTTGAGTTATCCAGAGTCTGGTTTTAAGCATAAGCCGGACAACTCCCCGTACCTTAACATCGTTAAGATACGAACCATTCTATATCCAATATAGAAACTTCGGCACTTATTTAATTGGAACCAAATTCAAATCATGCAGCTGTCTCCAGTGCATGTCAACTTAATGGAAAGAGGCTAATCAGCATTACTCAACTTAAAAGTCCATCCAATTATGAGTAACCTGAAAGAGAAACAAGTTTCTCAAAACCATTACTATCAAATGAATACCAATCACAAGTATCTACATCTTCGATCACCTTGAAGAATCCCGATACTTACGATACCTGGTTCTCTACTTTATTCTTGTACCTATAACTTCTCAAAATTTAGACATTGTATTTCAACGAAACACTTATCTAAAAACTAGAGAAGTCACGAGTAAATAGAACATAGTACGAGGACCAACCCCTTTGTGCTAATGGACACTGGACAACATACAATACTCTGTATAAGTCCGCTGAGTTGAATAACTCAAAACCTGTGCATCGTAGGTTGAAAACTGTACTTATGGTTAAGAACTACTCCGCTGTTCAATGCTCCTTACCCAATCGTCAACTGATATAGGTAAATGTCATGGACATAATTTCAAAAGTTATATCTCACTTTATAAAAATAAACGTACAGATATATCAGTTTGAAATTAGTGCACAACAACGGATACTCAAAACCAAATACTTGCCGTCCGGCAAAAACCCAGACGATTTCCTCAAATATCACCAATTACAATGAATTCCGATATAATGAGGATGATCACCTAATTCCCAATAACTTACTCCCACTCATCATCTGTAAAACTATACAGATGTGAGAATCATACCTGGTAAATATATACCCTGGAGTAAGTATCTAATCGGGAAAACAGTTTTCCTTTAACAATGCATAGTGAAACTGAAACATGAAAATTTTTCGAAGGGGTATCCTGGTATTCATAGTAATGCCTCTTCCATTATCCAATTCATGACTATAACCATATATTTCTTTGTCATCTCTCCAAATCCTTTTATTTGTCTTTAGTCGTTACCTTCTGTACACCATCGTTAGGCTAAATGGTTTTCTTCCTTCCCTACCATTCGGCACCAGCCTATGGTTTGGAAGAAGACTATCTAATAAGCGTAATAGGTGTATACCCCTAAACCAAGGAGTACTCGCAACCTGAGAGAAGGTGATGATAAAAGAAAACTGAATAAAACCTTATTCTATTTCTCCTGAACCTGAATCCATCCTCGAATCTGGAACAAGTTCCTTCGAGTTCGTATATAACCATACGATGGATTTATATGGAAGTGGATATCCGTAATAATACGGGGTGTTCTGGAGAAATGCAAACGTGAAGTAGGAATGGCGATGAACTACACGGTTTGGTCGTGAATGTTAGCAGTCGCAATTTATTTTGCCCTCTTTCTAATCCCTTTATTTTGTCTTTACTTATTATCTTTTGTACACCCTACTTAGGCTAGTTGGTTTTCTTCATTCCCTACCTTTCGGCACCTGCCTATGGTTTGGAAGAAGACTATCCAATAAGCGTAATAGGTGTACTCTCCTAAACCAAGGAGCCCTCGCAACCTGAGAGAAGATGATGATAAAAGACAACTGAATAAACCAATTCAATTTCTCCTGAACCTGGATCCATCCTCGACGAAGTCCCTTCGAGTTCGTATATAACCATACGATGGATTTATCCAATGGAAGTGGATGTTCGTAGTAATACGGGGTGTTCTGGAGAAATGCAAAGGGTAAAAGAAGGAGCGGCAATGACTTATGCAACTCAGACAATCCAAAATCTATATTTTAAGAAGGTTCGGTCAACTTGGTCACTGAGTCATAGTCTAGGATCGGTCAATGGTCGCTGCCAAAGAGAGAGAGAAAAGAAACACCCTACGTGCACTCTAACCTAGATCAGAATGGTTATCACTTTATCTAATCAGGAAACCTCCCACTGTACCGTCAAATTCTCCTCCAAACTTGAAAGAAGAATTAGTCGGGATCACCCGAAGAGTAAACCAACTCATCAGTGGGAATCGGGATCCAACTATCATCGCATGATAATGTGAAGGAATCCACTCACGTTATCATACTCCAGAAGGTATGCGCATGCCTGGCAAATTTCAGTTTCTTTAGAAACTCCCGATATGGATTTTTGCCCCATGCTCTTATGACCTTGACTAAGGGCCAACAAATTATAAGTCACATGTCAAGTTCTTCCCGTCATTATCCAGGTTGATTTGAACCCATCCGTACTTACTCTTGACTAAGGGCCAACAAAGTAATACGACTGTCCCAAACCAACGCATCTATCTATGCAACATGTGAACACCCCAGCAGCTACCAATCACTATGTCTTGAGTAAGGGCCAAACAAACATAGCTTGAATACTACTGACCATTCATATGAAATGATGGAGGGTTACGGCTGGTTTTTGGCGAAAAACCTTTAACGTAATGAACTTGATCTCGCTGAAGGAACCTGATAGCTTTTTACAAAATATAGTGGCGAAAACCTTCGCTAAAGAGGTCACTCCCGGTAAAGAGATCTCGGCTCTTTCCTCATGGAATGAGGTGCAGGATATTCCAAATGAATATCGCGATGCAAAGCAACAAGTAATCGACTATAGTGAAGTTATTACCCTGACGCAAACTTCTGCCCAAGGGGTCACTCCCGGTGAAGGGATCTCGGCCCTTGCTTCATCGAATGAGGTGCAGGATATTCCAACTGAATACCACTGTGCAAAATAAAAGAAAACATCCTTGTAATAAAACTTTTTGAAAACTGTTCCAACAACGTCAAACATGTTTGTTTTTGTTTTGCATTGATCAGAATCAACACAGTCCCATCAATTAATCACACCAGAAAAGAACGAAAATAAAATGTACGTATATGCCATCCGCATTCGCCACTAGGTCCCGTCATCACCCGTTAGGTTACTTAACTAACGACAGAGCGGGGACTGGACTAGCGCGGGTGTAAAACATATATAACATCTAGTAGTATATATACCAATATACAATAATCGCTTCAGGCGTGATAAATGCAACATTACAGAAAAGTAATAAGTATCACAGAACAATACAGATAATCTGAGATCCCCGGGTTTCACAGAGCCGCAACTGAAACCCGACGTTCCCCTGGTCGTGTGGATAGCCTGTGCAATGAAACCTAGACCCCTACGAGTGCGGCAAGTTACCCGCCAAAACCTGAAGCGAGGCAGCCCCCTACAGCAAAGTGAATGGACCACCCAGCACTTCACGGAATCCGATAACTTGGGCACTCCATCTTGGGTCAACCTGTACCCCCTACGAGTGCGGTGAATAGTCTGCCAATTCTAGAGTGAGGCCCCTTACCTCTCAAAGCCATGAGATGCGGACCCGTTGCCCTCCAGAACCCGGCTATCCGTGCACTCCATTGCGGGGTAAACCTAGTACAGAACTGAAAATATATACAACGGGTACATCGACCTCAACCCGGTCGTGCCCCAAAAGAATAATATACAAACAGGCAGCGACGGCAGTCCACATGTTGGATGCTCGCCCCGCAATATCAAATATACAAACAAATCCAAACTGCACTACCATTGCACACAGCTATCTACCACGACAAATCCGCAACATCACAGCACAACACAGAACATCAACGCGAATGTCACGTTTGCAAACCCGTCTAAAAGAGCTATAGCAATTAGACACGATTTACCGCTCGAATGCCATTCACGGTCGGAGATATAATGTAAGTATTGTAAACTAACACATTTAAAATTCCGATCGACAAAACTTCCCGAAGTGGGCCCCAAGTATAACTCCAGTACTCAAACAAAATCTGGGCCCAAACAAAATATTCCAGAAACCACAATTCCACATGAAAGACACCCAGAAGAAAAATGTTGCACTGAAGACTCAAAACGGCGGCGGAACCGCGGCCAATACAAGGCTTGTGCGGCGGTTCCGCGGCGGTCTTGAAGGTTCAGTCGACTAAATCTCTTCCAGAGTCTTAAATAAGCCTGCACGATTTTCTGAGATGCTCAAAATAATTTTTAGACCAGTTTAAAAATTCAACAGAAACTTTAACATTGGAATCGCGGTTTTGGAAATTTCGTTCGATCGATATTTTAAACACGTTAGAACAAGCTAGTAAAGGTTAATGGCGTGGCTCTGATACCATATAAGTCTACGGTAGTGCCCTGGCCGTCAATCTGACGCCAAACGCGGAACAAAAACTTTTACAACTGGCGCTATCGCATACTATAACCTGGATCTTACCATTAACGTTAAACTAACTGTAAAGAGATAGAAAGGCTATACCGATCGATCCGTGTCCTTCAGTCTTTAGCCATCATCCCACGCTCCTCGCGGCATCTCCGATCTCCTGTCTCCTCGTCAAGGTGGCACCACGTCAACGGATCTTTATACGGGCTCCCGCCTCTAAACCGAGGCAACTCGAACATGAAGTTTGCTAGCCGACATGTCCAAGATTGATGTAGAGATAGTGTAGAATACTTTGTCTCAAAACACCAAAGCCATTGGGTGAAGGTAAATGAAGTTGCCAATTTGGGTGAAGGAATGAGCTTTGAAATCATGCAAATGAATCAAATATCCATTGAAATGAGGCTCGGCCAAAATTTTGGGGTTGCCCAAATTTTGCTCTCGGCCATGATGGAATGGGGTGAGCACTAGGGATAAAAGATGGTGACCATAAGAATAAATATCATCCAAAAGATCTACACTAATATCTTAAGTTTGGACAAAGGAAATTAAATGAACTTGTGACTCACAAAATGACTCACCAAGACTAGAAGAATGTGGGTGCTGCTGGAGCCCCGGCCACCCAAAAAACCCCTTCACTTTATAAACATTCCAATTTGCAAGAAACCCTTTCAAGATAAAAACTCAAAGAAGAAAGCCGAGCCCATTAAAAATTCAGCCAAGGATTAAAGAAAATCCGCAACATAAACATTAAATCAAATGTTTAAGTCCGGTGAAGGAAGATTGGCAACTTCAAAAGTAATCCCGTCGGATTCCCCGCAATAGTATAAACATACCCGCATTTGTATTCCGACCGAATACAAAATGCAATGAGACAAAAAATACTCCTACACAATATAATACTCGGATCCGGCTTAAACAAAAGCCCACCAGTATTATCTGTCCGAACTATGACACGTGCACAAGTGTACGTGCATGTTCGAACCCTACCATAAAACCATACGGCCTCTACAACGTTTCACCCGAACTTGGGAAACTATCTGTGGGAGAATCTAAAGACTCGTCAGTACCCTGGCAGTGGGTTTAACCACAAGCACGTCAGAGGCACTAGCTATGCGTAACGGCTGCCCATGTACTGACCGAAAGGGAAGCCGATGAGCGAACTCATCCTGGAACCCTACTGAGCCTATCAGTGACAATATCCGTACAGTCCGGTCCGTTCGTCTATGAGCATCGCATATCCGGCCTAGGGGCTGTTAACGTCAGACCCCCAAAAGCTGTATAATTCATGTCGGAGGGTAGCCCTGAACACCCTGAGAAACTACTGGAATACCTACCAGTAATTCTCACCTGCCTTGGCCAAGGACTTGATGTAATGGCTCTCCTAGACACAGCGCGATCTCACCCCCAATACCGGGAGAGACGAATCCCCTGCCGATCCGCTCACTGCCTTTATGTGGCTCGGGACTGTACCCAACTAAAACCTGTTTGCATGACTCCTTTGAGCCGTGGTAGGGTAGTAATCTAAGCACAGTGGGAACTCACACGAGACAAATGACGATCTCGGGTCGATGAACTAACCTGTACACATGTCACCACGGAACTGCTATATGACGCTAGGTATAATACCAACTAATATGTTCCCGGCGAGTCCTGTCCAGTGCACTCATAACCCAATGAGCACCTGTATATATCTTAGGTGATCCAACTGACACCAATGGCTTGTGAGACCGTCCACCGCCCCTCGTCGGGGTCTCGACTGTATACACTAGTCTACTCTGGAGTATCGATGCCCTGTCTCGAAACTCCTACGACTAGAGACCACTTTTAAGGATGTGCTTATGGACTACCCAACTCTCACGTATATGATTGCCATCATACTGCTGGTAGTCAAGCAAGAATCCTAAGGGCTCTATCAATGTGTAATAGTGATCATGTCACCTAAAACTGTACACGATGATAAAGGCTAACCAAATAGCATACTATCATCTTGAGTAAGACTGTCCTACCGGTATAGGTCCTCCTTAATCATTGCAATCACGTACCTGCGATCCAATAATTGACTTTGAGGGCACTACGATCAACAATATCCCCCTGTAGAATTTAATTCTACTTGATTTTAACTTGGGCGCCGGCGCTCACGTGTTGTGCATGTGGGCGCCAGTTAAGAATTTAATTCTTATTTATAATACGCGCTCCTGTGTTTTGCACATTGGCTCCCACGTGAGCTTCACGTGCGATGCCACCATAGGATTTAATCCTAAGGCGCTGGCGCTGGCACCCTCATGGGAGACACGTGAGGCGCTGCCTCATAATAATTTAACAGAGCTTAACTCTTTATTATGTTTAAATATTGGAGGAACACGCACCGTGTCGCTTTACCTTGAGGTCATACTCCCTTCATTGAGGAGACTCAAAGCCGCATCTATCTGAGATCGGTTAGCTTCTAATGGTCTTTAGGCTTGGCATGTATTTGCCATCGAGACCCGAAACTAGGAATATGCCATTACTTAACTCCATTTGGACCCTTGGGTCCTTGTTCATGTTGCATATACAACCTGCTAGAATGATGTCGAGATAATTTCTAGGCTGTAAATATTGCCATCAAGATCTAGAGCTAGAATTTTGCCATCACTCCATTTTGATTTGACCCTTTGGTCCTTGCTGACGTCGTAATAGTACTTCACCGGAGTAAGCCGAATGTCTATGAACTGTCTGTAGAAGTCGAGATTCGATTCATCTGCAGGGCAGATTAATTTTATTTTATCATTTTTTCATCATTTTTTACTCTCCGCGATCCTCTATCATTTCAGCTTTTCATATCACAAAAGTTGTGATTGCCTAATCATTTTGGCTATTTTTTCGCGGTGCCTAATCATTTCGGCTATGTCATATTCATTTTTTAGTCTGATATCAATCTTGGTATCGATATCTCTACAAATGGAATAGTGCCAGGAACAACTCATCATATGCCGTTGCCTATTTAGGCAAAGATGGCTTAGAAGACGGCGTCAGGATTCCGTCAGTTAAGGCTTTTCAATGTTCACAAGCCATGAGGGTCTTGTAAAGTTATCTTCTCCCTATGAGTCGAGAGAAGCTCATAGGTGCATTTTCTCCCTAGGAATCGTGATGACCCCTAAGTGAATCTCGTAAGTCATAAGGATCCTATAAAAGTACTTTTCTCCTTGCAAGTCGAGAGGACTTACAAGTGTTGTCCACCATGTGGAACTTGGGTTTATTTATATTTATTTTTTCCCATGGATTGTATACATGAGTCCAGATTGAACTATATGTTGGGCTATTTTAGAGGGGTATATGATGGCTTAGGTACAGGGTCTGATATGTAATCTAAGGCTTTTGAATTTTATAAGCCCTGATGGTTTCAAAGAGGAGTATTTTCTTCCCACGAGTCGAAAGGTTCTCATAATCGTATATTCTCATTAGAAATCATAGGGATTCCCAATTTTCTTCCACCTTTATGAGTCATAAGGATCTCACTTAGGTGTCTCCTTGCAAGTCGAGAGGACTTTGCAAGTGTATATTCTTTTACGAGTTTGCACCCTTTCGGGTTTTCACAAGCTCGCCGGCAGTCCTACTGTTTTTACTCACGGCGCCCTTTCGTGTTTTCATCCGTGCCCATTTTTCTTATGAACATACCATTTTTTATGGACTGCATCATCGGTGGAGTTTCATAACCGATGGGATTTTAGGCGTAGTTTCGCAGGTGGGACTTGAATTTCAATCTTCGCCAGTAGGACTTCAATTATAATATCGATCTCAAACAGCATATTAGTTTAAGAACATTTCGGTCCAATATTCCCGTGTTCAGGACAACGAACTAGTTTAGGGACATTTCGGTCCAACATTATCATACATTGAGGAAAATATTTAGTTTAAGGACATTTCGGTCCACCATTCCCGTGTTCAGGACGATATACTAGTTTAGGGACGTTTCGGTCGAACATCCCTTATTTGGGATAAATATCAGTTTAAGGACAATTCGGTCCAATATCCTGCATTCATGAGATGACGTATTAGTTTAGGGACATTTCGGTCCAGCATTCCCGTATTCAGGATTATATACTAGTTTAGGGACGTTTCGGTCGAACATCCCCTTATTTGGGATAGATATCAGTTTAAGGACAATTCAGTCCAATATCCTGCATTCATGAGATGACGTATTAGTTTAGGGACATTTCGGTCCGGCATTCCCGTTTTCGAGACGATATACTAGTTTAGGAACGTTTCGGTCCACCATTCCCGTTTTCGGGACGACGAGCTAGTTTAGGGATATTTTGGTCCAACATTATTATGATTGATGCGATGTATTAGTTTAAGGACATCTCGGTCCAACATCCCTGTGTTCAGAGCGAAAGGCTAGTTTAGGGACATCTTGGTCCAATATTAGTTTAAGGATGTTATGATCCGACATCCCGTGTTCGGGGCGAAATGCTTGGCTCTCAGAGTTCTGACTTAGGAAGATAAGGAGTAGACACAGGCGTCGTCATTTATCTTTGACATAGGCCATAACTCTTTAAGCGTGATACTTCTTGGGAATCGATCATTTATTGGTCGATATATCCTTTCTCGAGCTGGTAAGCTCCCCCTTGGTAGACTTCCTCTATAATATACAGGCTTTCATAATTTAGCTCGAACTTTCCGCGCTTTGCGCGATTAAGGATTATGGGCCGTTTGACAACTAGTGATAGGTATAATTTATTGCACATTTTTCTAACACATTTATCATTTTATTGTCATATTTTATGCTGTTCCGGGTATCTTTTGTGAATTTTTACAGATAACAGGGCTTGAATGCAAAAAAACAGAAAATTGTGGTAAAATGAGGATTATGTGCATACAATGGAGACTTAAGTGAGTTTTTCAGAAAATCAAAAGACAATTTGCAAATTTGGAATAAATTTGGAAATATCATTACAAATCAGCAAATGTTGCAACAAATAGAGTTGAATCAATCATTACAATAACAAATAACTAAATCAACTAAAAATAAATAAATCAATCTGCCTAATTATATGCCATCATTTGGGAATAATTCAGAGATCCACGCAACTATAGAAATACAGAGAGATATTCAAGATTTTATGAGCTAAAAAATCATCTAAATTAACGATAAAACTACATAAAAAATCTAGAGCCCTGAAACCAAAATTCGGCGGCGGATCAGCGGTTAATATGGTAAAATAGCACATATCAGTAGTCGAGTTTTGGCCGTTCGATGGGATTTTTTATGGGCACGATCGTTTTTCCATATAGATTAATATGGAATGTAAGGTTTCGTCTTTTGAAGATTCTGAAAGTACGCAACATTATCTAATAGAGCAATTAGATTAGATTATCATTATTGTTAGCAAGTAGATTCTCTTATATTTTCTATTACTTGTTCTCCAATCTTCCTTAGCTCTATATAATCACTTGTATAGCCTTATAGTTTCATATCTCTCTCATCTCTCTCATTATTCAAGAACTAGGGTTTTTAAGAGAGGGGTCAACCATTGTAAGTACTTTAAATTCTCAATAAAAATATTTTGTTTTCTCTTCGAATATTCGTAGCTAAACATAGTCTAGGTTTTTGTTTTGCTAATATGTGTGGTGGATGTTGTTCCCGCAAAAAATCTTGGTTCAAAACTTACTGTTCCTTTTATAAAAATAGAGGACAACCCCCATGTGTAAACCACGTGAGCACTCATATGCAAAGCATGTGGATATCAGTTTTAGATAGGATTAAATTCTATGATAGCCTCCACGTGCGCACCCACATGCAAAGCATTCGAGTGCTGCTTCAGATAGGATCAAATCCTATAATGGTTCCTACGTGTTAAACACATAAGCGCTAGTGCTAGCATCTTGGTAGCGCCTCACGTGATATCCACGTGAGTGCATTTGCCAGTTTCTTGGCAACGCCTCATGTGATATTCACGTGAGCGCTATAGGCTAACGCCTCACGTGCAATGCACGTGAGTCTTCTTTCTGATAGAATTAAATTCTATATGATAAAATTAAATTCTATTTGGAAAATACTTTCACTGATCTTTATAATATGGAAAAATCTTTTTCTAACAGAGAATTTTGGATTTAAAATCCAATGGTGATAAAATCACCAATTAAACCATCTGATAGAATTAAATTTTATGTGAGAACTATTTTCCTGATCTTTCTAAAATAAGAAAGATCTTCTCTATTAAACAGAATTAAATTTTATAATTAGAAAAATATCTTTTTAATCTTGTTAAATTAACAAGATATTCATATGATAGAATAAAATTCCATGTTAGGAAAATATCTTTCTAATCTTATTAAACCAACAAGATATTCAAATGATAGAATAAAATTCCATCTTAGGAAAATATTTTTCTAATCTTATTCAAACAAATAAAAAAATTTATTTGTTAAATTGAGAGCCCTTCGATTAAAAATCCAAATGATAGATAAAATTCACCGGTTGATCAATTTGATTGATTATGAAATCAATCATGATATTTCAATAAGAGATTTTCTCAACAAATTAATTTTTTCTCTTCTCATATAAATAGGAGCAAAGAGATCAAATCTAGGAGAGAGGAGACCACCCTATAAACTTTTGTAAAAAAATATACAGAAGGCTCTCAAAAAACTTCCACAAAAAACAACAGAGAATTTAATTCTCAATAAAAAAAATCGTCTTCCTCTCATAACCCTAGTTAAGAAAAAAGCAGAGATCAAAACATCTCCTTTACCTATCTAAGGGTTTAACCCTTTAAAAGAACTAAGTTCTTTCTCTGGATCTGATATCCATAAAACAAGTCTCACACAAGTTGAGAATTTAATTTTCATCGGGAAGATCTTGTTCTTGAGAATCAAGGATTCAGGGGAGAACATGGATATAAGAACATGAAGAAAATGGAGTTCATAATACTTCAGGAACTTAGTTCCTTCAAATCAAGAACTTAGTTCTTAAAGAACCCGATCCCAGATCTTCAAAATAATGATTTTGGTGATCGTTAATGGTCAAAATACCATTAACAGAGATTTAACCTCTCTGAAAACATGAACATGGAAACATGGATAAAAGAACATGGAGAAGGTGGAGTCCATAATACTCCAGGAACTTAGTTCCTTCAAATCAAAAACTTAGTTCTTAAAGAACCCGATCCAAGATCTTCAAAATAATGATATTGGTGATCGTTAATGGTCAAAATACCATTAACAAAGATTTAAATTCTCTAAAAATATCAACAGAGATTAAATCTCCAAAAAAAACTTAACGCCTCATGTGAAACACACGTAAGCGTCCAAAGCCGGGTGCCTCACGTGAAACACACATGAGCGCCAGACGCTTAACACTTCATGTGAAACACACACGAGCGCCCAAAGCTGGGCGCATCACATGAAACACACGTGAGCGCTAGACGCTCAGCGCCTCATGTGAAACACACGTGAGCTCCAGAGAAGAATTAGTGCTTAGCACTATTATAATGCCTCACGTCACGATTTTTCATTCATACCATATTACATGCCGCCTTGCAATTTTTTATATAAATTTACACCTCTTTTGCGGACTTACCAAGCGCAGGTTCGCAAATGGACATTCCACCATATTTTTTTTCTATTTTTGGAATGTTTGTCAGGTAATTTAGGGACAGAGGAGTTAGAACCAATGGGAGAGGAATACAACCAATTTGCAACACAAGCGGACGATTAGTTTCCTTTTAGATTTTCATTTCTATATAACTCATGTTTAAGGCTTATCTATGTTATCTTTTCTTATATCTAGATATCTTGTTATCCGTTTGAAACTCTGTGGATTTGAATGCGATAATTTAGTTGTTGGAATTTTTATTATTATGGTTATTCTTGTATTATTATATATTGCATAAAAACGCTTAGCGTATTTGTTACGGAAAATGACATTTTCGGAATAAATACGCCGCGGACTTGTCACGTAACCGTTACCGTTCTTTTGGGAAGCGGAACTTAACAAACTCTAGAAATTAATTTGGAATAGTTCTAAACATCTTCTAGAATTGTTTTTGGAATAACTCTAGACTTCTTCAAGAAATAGTGTAGAAGTTCTAGAGATATTCTTGAAACTTTCTAGAACCATTCATTAGATCACTGTAAATATTTTAGGGGTCATTTGAGATGGGTATCAAATAATCAAGCAAACAACAAACACTTATGAGCTATAGTGAGATTTTGTGAGAGATTAAGAGTTTGAGAGCTCTTGTAAAATGTTTGTAGTGCTCAAATTCTTTTGTAAAATAGTTTTCTCTTCATTAGTGCAAAGTTTTCTTTCGCTGATAAAATCCTCTTATCATTTCTCCCTTACTTGCTATATTCCATTCAAAACCGCTGTTTCCGCCAACATAAGTCTTTTGGATGGAATCTCATTATATTAAAAGCCCATGTTCTCTCATCAAAAGCTCGACACTCCAACTACTCAAAATTTTAATAGAAGAAAAAACACGAGAAATTGAAATGAAAATTTCAATCGTTTACCTCCATTTCGGTGTCCGAATGAACATTTCAACTAAAAAGAAGTGGCGAAAATTAATTTTCCAATTCTTTAGCCATGTATGGATAAACATAGAAGAGGCCAATGAAAATTTTATTAAAAAGTAAAGGGTGGAGTTTAAATTTCCACATGGCAGAAATTTTGACTAATAAAGTTGTAAGGAGTCCCATGCAAATTTCCTTAAAATGTAAAGGGCCGAAGATAATTTTCCGCAGAAAATAACAAAAAAGAGACGGATCAAGGGTGCTGCGTACATCTGTCTATAATGATAAAATAATAACTAGCAAGAGATCCGCACATACTGCGCGGATGGAAGTTCAACCATAAATTATCTCAAACCAAATGTTATATCGTGTAATGATTATTGTACTTGACAAGAGTTTAGTCCGTAAGAAATTGTTTCATATTAATATTTAAAATTGTCATGCAAGTGTATACCGAATATGCTTAAATCACATCCTATTACAAACACTTGGACTAAAATCTAAATGAAAATTTCATGTAAAATAAGGATCTGAAAAAAAATCGGCATACTGCCAAAAATTAGCTTGATCAGTTCAAACGAAAGTTTTGTAAGGAAGAGATCGTAGTTTTGCACTTCTTATTCTCGATAAAAATGGCGCGAAATGAGAAAAAAAAATTATTTTTATTCATAATTATTAGTAAGAATTAAGTTATATTTAGTTATCGACAGTCTTAAAAGAATTGCATTAAGATATATGTAGCAATCAAATATTTTGATTGAAAGTCTTGATATATAGTCAAGTGCTATTATTACGATTGTAAGGTATATGTTATTTTTGGAGCTCATGATTCACTCACATGATTAGTTGGGATCAAACAAAAATAAGAAGGGGTGGTTGGAAAGTTTGACAATTCCATAGCCAAATGGAAATATTTGAGCCAATGATCCAGATGGATATCTCCAAAACAAATGAGGCGTTAAATCTAATTTTCCGAGACCAAAATTGAGCTCAAATATCTGAACGAAGGGTCTAAATGGAATTACCAAGGAAAAAAGAGGGCTACAGCTAATTTCCATAGAAAAAGACAAAACTAAAATTGAGGTCAAATATATGGACAAAGGGTCTAAACGAAAATGTCAAGGAAAAATGGGGGCTACACTAATTTTACATAGAAAAAGACGAAAAAGAACTTGATTTTGGGGACAGATTTCTATATACAGACACTACTATTTTGCACGTGTAAATTCATTTTGATCTAATTTTTCCTTTCTCCATTCTCATAGGTATTTTTGTTAGATGCCCGTATCTCTTTTTTGATTAAATATTTCCTTCATAAATATTTTTATTGATGGTGTAGAAAACTCTATAATGGAGATTTTGGCTCCATTTGTTTGAATTTAAATTTGAAAATTTGATGAGAATGGAGGGTGATTGTCATTATTCCTAATTTGTTTTATTATGATTACATGGCATTCTATAATCAATTATAAATAGCAACTTTTCCCCTCCTTTTTTCCCTTGTATTCTTAAAGAAGACGGCATATAAGTGAGCTACAAAAGAGTTGTCATTATAATAGTAGAGATATAAATATAAGTGTCATCTTGTTCTTAAGAATAAGGCGTATGTTTAGTATCGGCCATCTTACGGTTCTTTTGGACGACGATCAAAATTCAAACGCCCATAAATTTTTTTTAATGACCGGCACGTGACATCCTGA
Organism: Agapanthus africanus; assembly: GCA_030015575.1. NCBI lineage: Eukaryota > Viridiplantae > Streptophyta > Magnoliopsida > Asparagales > Amaryllidaceae > Agapanthus > Agapanthus africanus. The sequence continues at coordinate 866,683,481 of CM057339.1, forward strand.
GGTTTTAGATAGAACATAGATAAATCAAAATTCATATAGCTTAAATAATTTTATCCGCTCACTTTTTAGGCGATTAATGGACAAACCATTACTTCTAATGCGCATCTTATAACCATCTATCTCTGGAGTATGGATATTGATGTTGGATAGATAGTCTACTTAGCATCTGCATGATAAAAGCCGACCTCCATCTCGAAGCCAACACTCTCTCATAGTTCTAAACCGCATCCTTTAGATGCGAGAGATCGCAAATTCGATCCATGAAGAGGGTTGATTTAAAAAAAAATGAGGAAACAAATGGATCTAACTCGTTGGGCTTGAAAAGCAATAAGAAAAACTTCCCAGCAAAAAAAATTTGTGAAAACCCCCTTAAATCCAAAAGGTTATATGTTTAAATTCCTATGGTACAACAAATCACCTTTGTCTTTTTAATATTTTCATATTACCCTTGTAAATTTCTGGCCGATAACAGCTATATTTAGCAAGTAAACGGCTATACTTAGCAAATAACTGCTATATTTATCAGATGTATTGGTTTACATTAATCGCTACACTTTGCAAATAACTGCTATATTTATCATATGTAGCAGTGCACATGCTAAATATAGCAGTTATCTGCCAGAAGTTGATAAGGTTAATATGGGAATATTGAGCAAAAGGTGGTTGGTTATTCTATAGGGACTTAAATCCATAATTTTTTGGATCTAAGGAGTTTTCGACAGATTTTTCTTTTGGCCGGAGAGTTTTTCCTATTGTTTTTTACTCCTAAAAAGTAGGACCCATTTTCCCCAAAAAACAATCTTTAAAGGTTGGAAAGTGTAATTAGTTTTTCGTACAACCTTTAGAACTGTCTCTTTCGATGGCTATAAGAAATGAGGTAGGACAAATTTTATACCACAAAATTCTCAAATAAAAGTCTTAACAAAAAGAAGGAATTTCATACTGTACGAAGAGGTGTATGAACATCATGCAAACCTTAATATGGTATGCATTCTCTTAAACCCCTAGTTCTTCCTCGCATCCTCAATGGCTTGAACAGGAAAAAGAGGTACGTTGAAACATTACTCTTTGGTGTTTCTTCTGTTTTTGCAGGTTATCATTTAGCCTGCCATCTTATCCCAGCACAACTCAAAGAATCTTATCGACTAATTTAGGCACATTGTTATCTCTGCAACATCCATTTGTAATTTAAAAAATAAAGTATGATATCAATAAGGATTCTCTGCACAGATAAAATCGACGTATATGATGAACTAACAAGAATCAACATTTCATGATCAGATCGGTGCAGAAAATCTAAATTCATACATGTGGTGGGTAGAAAATGCTTCTATCACCTCTCAATGTCGTGGGCCCCTACCGCGGTAAAATCCACACGTGCAGCGCATGTGACTACGGCTGGCGCATCTAAGCATCCATCATCTCTTTTGCTCTTTGTCAACAGACACTTCAATGCACATACAGAGAGTGACAGTGAAATATGTTATGATGATATATGATGTAATGGATGGTTATGATGTATTCAGGTATATTTATAATAAGTCATGATGCCTATATAAAGTGGTGATGGGTTTGGGTTTTCTACCTATCACAATTATCCTAAAATCAATGTTCCACGTGGTATCAGAGACATCCATTCTTCATCTTCTAATCACAACCCTTCATTTTCTCAATCTTCTAATTTGAGCCCTTCATCTTCTAAACCTCAAAACCCATCACCTAGCCAAGCATCACTGCCGCTTCCCCCCATCACCGTAGCTGCCATGTTGCCACCCATCATCGACGCTACCACCTCTACCTAAGCCTGCTCGACTTCACCTCTTGAGACCCTGCCAAGGCCGCCATCGACATCTGAAGCGTTCATCTTCTAATTTGAGACCCTCTTCAAATTCGATCTTGACATCTGAAGTTCTCCATAGCCATCATCGATATCGATCTTGACTCTTGAAGCTTGCCATGGCCCGATATTGCAACCTGAATATAGATTTCAGTGATTTATGCCCTGGAGACCCTTGTCGACTTTGATCCCTGGCGTAATGTTCTTGTTGGTGAGCACATCGACCATTTTGGTGCCATCGACAGTGTTTACCGCCGAAAATAGAGACGAAATGGGATGGATCGTCTTGCCTGAATTTCGGGACAGATACTCTTTGGATTTATTTGTCCACCTCTCTGAAGATACCAAGGTGGCAACGTATATCAGAGGTTTGGACAGATGCAGCCACTGTAGCAGACTTCTTCAGATTCCCTCTTACTTTATGAGAGGTTTTTGATTATGGGGATGCTCTTCCCTGCAGGCGCAAGCCTCTATAGTTAATTACGTTACCGCAATGCGGTAACCACTTTCTCCTTCTCAGCAGTTCACTTCGTGTCGTGTGTATTTTGTTTGTTTTGGTTGCCCGTGGATTGTATATGGAGACTAGTTTATGTCGTCGCCCGTAGGGCGCAGATTAGTATAAATCCGTATATTTTAGGTTTGGGCTTGGGTCAAGGATTTGCTTGACGGGGTTTTGAACTTAGGTTATATGTTCCTTTTGTTCAAAAATATTTTATTTTATTTAAGGACCGTTAATCTAGTTTAAGATTAAGATCAAGTTAAATATATGAGCATTTGGGCTCAATTTATTTTAAATTAAGGATACATTAATCTAATTTGAGAATAAGATCATCTTAGCAAAATTTTCAGGATCATTTTTATTTAAGATCCAATAACAGAGCATTTGAGCTCAGCTGTAAGAAAACTTTTCAGAGAGACTTAGCTAATTTGGACTTAGTCTGCTCAGTCTCTTTTTTTGTTCAAAAATGCTAAGCACTTATTTAGGCTCTGTTTGTTCAGCCCCCTTTTTATGCAAAAGTGCTAAGCACTTATTTGACGCTCTGACACTCACATGGATATAATGTGAAGCATTCAATTATGGACGCTGCCAATCAGTGCTAAGCACTTAATTATATATATAGTGATAAGTACTTTTTTTTTTGCGTCCACGTGAGGAGCACGTGCGGCGCTGGGCGTTTCCCAATCAGTGCTAAGCACTCAACTGTTTTGGCTATATCTGAAGTGCTAAGCACTTTTACTCAGCGCTCACGTGTATTTCACGTGAAGCGCTGGCCTTCTGCTTTGGGAGCCCATGTGTTTTTCACGTGAGGCACTAGACGCTGTTGAGAGAGCGCCCACATGAGATATACGTGAGGCGTCAGTCATTTTACCTTTATTTGGAGGTTAAATCTCTGTTAATGGTATTTTGACAATCAATGATCACCAAGATCTTTGTTTTGAAGATCTGGGATTTGGTTTTTTGTTTGAGAACTAAGCTTTTTTTATAAGAACCGTGTTTCTTTTAGGGTTAAACCCTGTTTTCTGAGGAATTAAATTCGTATAGGATAGGTTCTGTTTCCTTTTGGACCTAGTTCTTTTCTGAATCTTTGATTCTCAAGAACAAGATCTTCCCAATAAGAATTAAATTCTCAACTTTTGGGAGGCTTGTCTTGTGGATCTCTGATCCAGAGAAAGAACTAATTTCTTTGCGAAGGGTTAAACCCTTAAGTAGATAAAAAAGATATTTTGATCTCTGTGTTTTCTTTACCTAGGGTTTTTTTCTTGAAGAGGAAAGTCTTTTTCTTTGAGAATTAAATTCTCTATTGTTTTGAAAGCATTCTGTCTTTTTTCAGAAGCTTATGGGGGATCCCTCTCTCTGTGTGGGTGTCTCGGAGACTTGAAGTCTCGGGTCCTTTATATAGTGGAGGCAGATTGTTAATCTGTTTTGAGAAAATCTCTCATTGAGAGATTCCAATTGATTTAATTGGGCTCAAAATTGATTTGGGGGAATTTTACCCACCGTTGGATCTTTGATCCGAGGGTTTCTGTTTTACAGAATATGTTTTCTTGTTTTTAACGAAATTGGGGACATATTTTCCCCTATACAGAATTTATTCTGTAAAATAGTGATTTTTTAATCACCATTGGATTTTTAATCCAAGAGTTCTCTGTCTTACAGAGAGCAATCTTTTTTGTTTAGAAAGATTGAGAGAATATATTCCAAAAATAGAATTTTATTCTCTAATTGGATCTTTGATCCAATTGAGAGTATCTTTCTTATTTAGAAAGATTTGGGAGATATTTTCTCCTAATAGAATTTAATTCTATATTTTGATGATTTATTATCTCCATCGGATCTTTGATCCAACGACTCTGTTTAACAGAGAGTATCCCAAATTCTCATGTAGAATTTATTTATATTGATCTTAACTGGGGCGCCGGCGCTCACTTGTTGTGCACGTAGGCGCCACTTAAGAATTTAATTCTTATGGTGGGTACTCCTGTGCTTTGCACATTGGTGCCCGCGTGATGAGCACGTGCGACACCATATAAGAATTTTATTCTTATTCAGAAAATGTTTTTGTGCTTTGCACGTTGGCGCCGACATGAGAAGCACGTGCGGCGCCACCATAAGATTTAATCCTACAAAATTGGTGCTGGCGCTGGCCCCCTCGTGAGGGGCATGTGAGGCGCCGCCTCAACAAAATTTAACAGAGTTTTGATCTTTCGATATTGTTTTTATTTTTGGGGGAACAAATGTCCCCCACCGTTGTTCTCACGTGGCTCACACGTGGGTGCAACGGTGTCATTTTTTCCACCGTTTGATTTTCTAGAGAGTTGAACAGTCCTTTCACATCTTATAAATAGGGCCTTTGGCCTTTGAGATAACTGCCGTTTCGTCATCTTCCTTCTTCTTCCTTAAGAATTTAATTCTCTTCTCAGAGCTTAGATCTCTGTCCAAAGAAACTCTTAGAGTTGAACTCTGTTTAAGAAAATTTGTAAGGATTATGACCAACTTTTTAACTCTTAAAAAAAACTCTTTTTTGTTTTGGATTTTTAACCCATCAACAGAGCTTGGCTCTTTTTCTTAAAATTATCTCTCAGAGATCTTAAGAAAATTTTGGATAGACCGTGGATCTTAGAGATCTCAGGGTTTTACCCTATTATTAATTCTGATTCTTGAGAGTTCTCTGGAATTTAATTCCAGTATATTTCCTATGGGGATTTCTGGGATTTAATCCCATTATCGGAGGAATTTAATTCCAGTTTATACTACAGAGCTTAGCTCTCAGAAAATTTGAAAACTTTTGGGAATTTTATTCCTCTTTTCTTTTTTCCTTTTAAGGTTTCTGTTGTGGGTTCTTTTTACAGATTTGGATTTAATGTAGAATACGTTCTTCAAGAACCTTGGGAGTTTTGAACTCCACTGTTCAATGAGACTTTTCATTTAATGAGAATCCTTTTGGATTCTCACAATGGGTGCATGTTTCATCAATGATGAAGCATCACCTTGATTTTGTAGAGCCCACTGTTTTTTTACTGTAGTGTTTTTAATATGCTGTAATGATGTACAGACTTGGGTGTTTTGAGAATACTAGAACCTTTTGTGGTAGTTAAGTACATTATGACGATAACTAACTCTTCACGGTTCTTTTCTCTTTCAGGTACTATGGCTTCCGATTCTTTTTTTCCCTACGTTCGTTCAGAGAGTGCTTTTGCTGACGCCCCTACGGATCGGGAAGTGATTGGTTCGAAAGAGTGTGTTTGTAGAATAACCGCAATCAGAACGGTGTCGCGCGTAGCTAGACCGAGGTGAGTACGGGTCGTCCTCTGGGAAACGTTGAATCTTTTATTCTTACTTTAGATGTGTTGAGAGAGGGGGGGGGGAATAAAGAATATTGTAGAATGGTTTCTAGATCTGCGTTAAGCACTAATGCAAAAATATAGATCTAGATTATTTTAGGGATGTAGTTAATATAATAAGGGGGCTTGTAGGGTTCGTTAGGATTTAGTAGTTATGGACGATTAATTAAAAGTTGCCCTTTTTATCCTTTAATAGATTTAAAACTAGAACGACGGTGATGCGTGTAGATTAGGGTTTCTGGAGGGAAAAGGAATCCCACTCTTAACCCTTATCTCGACACGGAACTCCGTTCATATTTAGCTTTTACCAAAACAATCATTAATCTAATCTCTAATCGCGGTCGGAACTAACAAAGAATTGTTAGCGCGCCCGATTAGGATGTTAATGATTCATTTGATAAAGTTCATAAACTTTATAGGACTTAAAAAGGGTTTAGGGATGTTCATCATCCATTAGCCTACCCTAATCCTACGAACCCTAACAAGCGGAGAATTACTCGTGCATGTTGGGAGAAAAAGAGATGGAGAGAAAATGCATAATTAAACTAAAAAGAAATAGAATAGGGAAAAGAGCTACCTTTATTAATCAACAATATTCATTACACTTTGATCCCTTAGAAAATGATTACAAATGCTAGTTTGCTTCTCGATCTCTTCCAAGGAGGTAGATGAACCGTTGATGATCAGCCTGGATGTGTGAGCCGTCTTGGACTTCGTGATCTCGTCGGCTTGATGAATTTTCCAAGAGGCTCTCGGTCCCTATTTATAGTCCAAAGCCAGAAACTTTTACTTCCAAATTAGGGAACTAACTGTAGAGAATCTTCCACAAATTTTTAATCAATTAAATCTTCCATTAGGCCGCGGATCCGCGGCCCAAGGGGGGGTATGGCCGCGGATCCGCGGCTATTCAATCTCCTCCATTCATCATTTTTCTTGAGCTCTGTATTTGTGACATTTGGCTATCCTTGGAACCTTTGTATCATGGAAATCTTCTTGTGGTTGTTGCCAGACTTGGTCTCCAAGTTTTGCTTTCTTAATTAGGCAAGTTTTCTTCAACAACTTGATTTCCTTGATTTTAGTCTTGGAAAATTTTGCACAACTTGGAAAAATTCTGCACAACAACTTAAATAATATTTAGTAGAGTTTGTTCTACTAGGATTTTGTCAATGATATTATTTGCATACAATTTCCTACCAAATTCTAATTATAATATATCAACACATGGAAAATAGTATTTTTACACATAAACCCTCATATGTATGATATATTATAATAAAGACCTTTTTTTAATATGGAAATGGTAGGAAAAATGTAATAACAAATGTGCAGTTTTATCAACTGAACAAATACCCCCAAACTTATCTTTGATCGTCCCAAGCAAACTAGTTTATTCAAGAGAAGGAGAAGAAAAAAGAAAGGAGAAAACTAAGTACACTTTCGTAGGCAAACACGATTGCACTGAGCACGTGCAACAAGCCGTTAAACCTCTAGGTGTCCCTAGTAGGAGGAGTGTTGTCTCCTGAGGGTTTTCAGCGGATTACACCCACAAAATCCTATAATAAAAGAGAGATGGTGAAATTTACATATAAAGATAAGAACCATAAAAGAAAAGACTTTGAAAATTTAGAGTTTCCAACTACACTAGCTTTTGAGATGTCATGAGCCCTATCTTAATAGTCATGAAAAGATGTTAGAAATCACATTATCCCTCAATAAAACATCGTCTTTATTCTTCATTCCTACCTTTCATCCAAACATCGATCATATAACCCTATGTGTGTGAAATGGACATCCCTACACTCGGAGAATTCAATTCAAGCTATCATACTCTTGTCCATCTACCTCGGTACTTTTTAACTTGATGAATATTTAGATTTGCTCACACATTTTCATGCGACCGTTAATACTTCTTGAGGTACTAACCGACCGATTACTCATGTGCTTGCTGATTCGGTGATAATATTTTCCTCGTCTTGCACCACCTAAGGCTTAGCAGTGACTCCCAGACCAGTTGACCTTAGGGCACTAGGTGAAGAGGCACCCTCGCTATATTCTTTTTATTGCTGCCTTGGCGATAACAAAACCAGTGTTCATTTTTTTCTTTTCACCATTTTTATATTTTCTTCATTTTTTATTTCCTTCATACTTTGGCTTTTAGACAAGAGCATTTCAAGATATCCTCTACTATCTTGAGTTTCAAGACGTGTGTGAGTGCATATAGTAGGGTATCAACATTCAAATGTTTGGCTTTCAGAATAGAAACTATTTTTCAGACTTATTTTTATCCTCAGATTAGTGACTTCCTTCATCTTACTAACCCTTGGGACAACAGCTCATAACTACTTATTACTAGTTCGTTTAAGAAAACTTCTAATTTTCTTGGTTTTCTTAAACTATTCCTATCTTTTGGATGCAATTTTTTTCACTTTCTACTCTTTTGTTATCAAAATTTTTTTTCTATATTTTTTTAAAAGTTGTGCTTATGCAAAATATGATGCAAATTGATGTGTAAATAAGCACAAACCTCCCCCAAACCTGTTTACAGCAGTGTCTTCACTGATGTCATCCGTTAAGCTCAAAAACCTGTAGACTTGGGATGAAATTATTAATGGGAGCAAGAATATATGAAAGTGAAAATCCTCCCCCAAACTTATTTTAGGCTCATAATTTTTTAAAAATCATTTTCTTTCAAGAGCCAAAATATCCCCCCCCCAAACTTGAGTTAAATAATGTTAAGCAATTAAAATCATTGGGGGGGGGGTAAACTTATTGGTCAAAGTAAAGCCTTACAAAGACCAAAAGTCAACACCAACCATTCAAAATTTTTATCGACGAAGCACCAAGGTTGGTGGAAGAACATGTCACCTTTCGACGTGAAGAAGTGGGGAGGTGATAAGAGGTGTAATAGAAAAGGACTGCGTCTCAATTTGGAGAGACGACACAGTAATGATGGATTACTCGCATTATCATGATTGTCCAAAAGAGGGAGTGGAGGTCCAATTTCTTTATCTTGGAGTTGATTTATCTCAACACCCGTATCTTTTAAAAATGCGAGTTCATCAGCGAAAATTTCCTCAAATCTTTCATCGATACCCCGAAGAATAATGTCATCAGAAAAAATGGGGTGATCGTCAGACTCTATAAAAAGTTCCTTATCAGCGTTAGGTGTTGACCCGGACAACTCGGTGGAAGAGTACATGGTTGGGTCAAACAACAACATATGAAAAGAGTCAGTATCATGAGGTTGATTAAATTCGCTACTGTCGACATCCATTAATTCGACAGAACACACATGAGCATAGGGTTCGGAGGGTTCACTTCCCAACTTGTAAATGTTAAGCTCAATTGACTTCTTTCCAAAGGATAGGGTCATAGAGCCGTTTCTACAATTGATTACTGCGTTGGAAGTGGCCAAAAAGGGTCGACCGAGTATCACCGGGATTTGATTGCGTGGGTTTGCCACAGGTTGTGTATCTATAACGATAAAGTCCACAGGGAATATGAATTCCCCGACTTTGATTAACACATCCTCTAGCTCAGCCCTAGGTTGGGTGATAGATCGATCGGCCATCTGAAGAGTGCAATGCGCAGGTTTTAACTCTCCGATCCTTAATTGCTCATAAACAGAATACAGAAGCAAGTTAACACTAGCACCTAAATCGAGTAGAGAACGATTAATATTTTTACCCCCAATAGAAATTGAAATTGTAGGACTTCCGGGGTCCTTTCGTTTCTTGGGTAGTTGTTGTGTAAAAGCAGTGCTCACATTACTCGCAAGGAAATCTTTTTTAGGTACTTGGACTTTTCTCTTCCTAGTGCACAAGTCCTTTAGGATTTTCGCATATGACGGAACTTGTTGAATAGCATCTAGGAGAGGAATGTTTATGTTAACTTGCTTAAAAATTTCCACAATCTTCTCCATTGGTGGACTTGGTCTGTTGCCCCTTAACTTGTTTGGATAAGGTGCTTTATCAATAAGGGTTTGGTCCAACATTGGAGAGGATTGTGGGGACGGATTCGATCCCAAAACTGGATTGGGAATCGACTTAGATAGATTTGGCAAAATGGGCGAAGGGTTCGAGCCTTGGGGAAAACGGAGAATAGGCTTGAGGGAAGGTGGGAGATTAGACGAATTAGGGGAAGAAGAAGAAGCTGGGGTATCATTTGTGTCACTATCATCATATTGCTCACCCACTCGGTTATTCAGCACTTTTCCCAATCTCAACATGGTAACAACACTCACATTATAACTTTGTGAGTGGTCAGGATTAGGTATGGGTTGAGATGGGAGTTTCCCTTTCTCTCTCGCACTCATTGCGGCGTTTAACTGTGCGATTTGGTTTTCTATTGATTTAATACTCTCACCATAGGAGGCGGAGTTTTTCGTTATGGTATCAATAGAAGACTTCATCTCAGCCGACAATTGCATGGATTGTTTCATGAACATATCCAAAGTTTGTGCAAGTGAGTTGTCAGTACCGGCCACTTATGGTGTAGAAATGTTGGCCGGATTTTGGAAATTCCGTGACTGAAAGGGGGGCTGATTCTGTGGTTGTGGTTGCTGTGGAGGAGGTCTTTGATAATTGCTTTGTTGGTTTTGATTCCAAGAAAAATTAGGATGATTCCTCCATCCTTGATTGTACGTGGAAGAATAAGGGTCGTTTCTAGGTCGCTGCTGAAAAGCAGCATTAGTTTGCTCGTGACCTTGAAACGGTGCATTCATAGGACATTATTCCGTTAAGTGTGAAGGATCCGAACAACAACCACAGACGGTCTTAGGAAGCGTGACCTGATTTAGGGAGAATGATGAGAATCTGTTCTCAATAGCGTCGAGTTTCTTCTGTATCGCTGCCATTTCGGATTTTACTGCGATAGAAATATCGAGCTGGTGAACACCTCCCCTAGATGAAGGTGGTCTTACGCTTTCCCACTGCAAAGTGTGTTCAGCGAGGTCTTCCAGATACTTCCAAGCTTCACCGTCATCTTTAGACATGAAATTGCATTGACACATTGTTTCAAGCATCTGCTTTGTCGCTGGATTAATGCCCTCATATATAATCCGACATAAATCCCATCTATTGATTCCATGATGAGGACATTGGACAAGCAAATTCTTAAAACGTTCAAAGCACTTCCAAAATGGTTCGTTGGGAAGCTGGGTGAACTGGTTGATCTCGCTTCTAACATGGGCAGTCTTATGGTTTGGGTAAAACTTCTTAAGAAATGCTATTACGAATTCATCCCAATTAGTGATAGAGTGTGCGGCAGTATTGTAAAGCCATTTTTCTGCCAAGTCGCACAGTGTGAATGGGAGAAGACGTAAGCGCATAGCATCTAAAGTCAATTGTGAAGTACCCATCATTGCGCATACGTTTTCGAATTTGGTAATGAAAACGTATGCGTCTTCCGATTCAAGCCCGTGAAATTTGGGCAGCAGATTGATGTAGTGGGGTTTAATTTCGAAATTATCCCCGTTAGGTGGTGGAAGAGATAGACAAGTGGGAAGAGGACCACGGATAGGATAGCATCTCTCTTGGAGAGAGATGCGCGGTGGATTCTGCGCACCTACGGGCGGTGGCAGCGTGGTGTTATAATCTGATGGAGTACCGTCCATCTCGGTCGTGGTGTGTGGTGGGGGAAAAGAAGATGAAGAAGTACCGACTTCGGCGTAGATAGCAGGAACGCGAACAAGATGGGCACTAGGATCCCGTGTCCAGCCGAGCATGCACTAAGCGGGTTTAGTGCAAGTGGCAGCGTGTGTGTGATTTAAAATTGGCTTGTTTTGAAAAAAATGGGACTCAAGACAAATCTCCCTAAGATGCACAAGCAACCCTAGAACTAAGGTCACCTAGGTCCAGTCTCTATACCGCTCCTAGACTTCCAAAGGACAAGCCGCAGGATAAATCCTCTACCGCCTCTTTACTACTCTTGTAGCCAGGTAAGTGCCAGGTGAGTGGGAGGCTCTCCACTACGAAAGTAGTGGTCCTAATTAAGTAACCACTCGCCTTGGACACACTTGCCTAGGCACTACAAAAGTAATGCGGATAAGCGATAGATTACCCATGACCTTCCTCTGTCCTTAATGAGCGCGACAGTCCTTAGAGTCTGATCTAGATATTTTTTAAATTAATGTAGGGTTGATGCGGATGCTTGGTTTGTGATTTGTGGGGCTTAGGAAGGGTGATGAAATCCCCACCTAATCTTGATTTGGTCTTTGCCCCTTAAAGTCCGTATTAAAATATGCAAAACAAAACCAATCACAAAACTTTTGCAAAAAGATTTTTGAGCGGCGCTATTTTGCAAAGAATCCTGCAGAAAATAGATTTTATTGAATTTGAGAGGAGAGAGAAGGAGTTGAGAAAGATACCAGAAAAGACTGAAACCCTAAATCTCCTGTTTCCTCAAGTCCGTGACTCTAGATCTCCTTGCAAAAATTCACGCACAAATCGTTAAATATGCAATTTGCTGTTTTGTTTTAATAATGATATGAATCGTCTAAGAATTCAACACAAATAGTAAGAATAAAAAATTACGCACGTATCCCCGGCAACAGCGCCATTTGATTGGTTCGAAAGAGTGTGTTTATAGAATAACCGCAATCAGAACGGTGTCGCGCGTAGCTAGACTGAGGTGAGTACGGGTCGTCCTCTGGGAAACGTTGAATCTTTTATTCTTACTTTAGATGTGTTGAGAGAGGGGGGGGGGGGAATAAAGAATATTGTAGAATGGTTTCTAGATCTACGTTAAGCACTAATGCAAAAATATAGATCTAGATTATTTTAGGGATGTAGTTAATATAATAAGGGGGCTTATAGGGTTCGTTAGGATTTAGTAGTTATGGACGATTAATTAAAAGTTACCATTTTTATCCTTTTATAGATTTAAAACTAGAACGACGGTGATGCGTGTAGATTAAGGTTTCTGGAGGGAAAAGGAATCCCACTCTTAACCCTTATCTCGACACGGAACTCCGTTCATATCTAGCCTTTACCAAAACAATCATTAATCTAATCTCTAATCGCGGTCGGAACAAACAAAGAATTGTTAGCGCGCCCGATTAGGATGTTAATGATTCATTCGATAAAGTTCATAAACTTTATAGGACTTAAAAAGGGTTTAGGGATGTTCATCATCCATTAGCCTACCCTAATCCTACGAACCCTAACAAGCGGAGAATTACTCGTGCATGTTGGGAGAAAAAGAGATGGAGAGAAAATGCATAATTAAACTACAAAGAAATAGAATAAGAAAAAGAGCTACCTTTATTAATCAACAATATTCATTACACTTTGATCCCTTAGAAAATGATTACAAATGCTAGTTTGCTTCTCGATCTCTTCCAAGGAGGTAGATGAACCGTTGATGATTAGCCTGGATGCGTGAGCCGTCTTGGACTTCGTGATCTCGTCGGCTTGATGAATTTTCCAAGAGGCTCTCGGTCCCTATTTATAGTCCAAAGCCAGAAACTTTTACTTCCAAATTAGGGAACTAACTGTAGAGAATCTTCCACAAATTTTTAATCAATTAAATCTTCCATTAGGCCGCGGATCCGCGGCCCAAGGGGGGTATGGCCGCGGATCCGCGGCTATTCAATCTCCTCCCTTCATCATTTTTCTTGAGCTCTGTATTTGTGACATTTGGCGATCCTTGGAACCTTTGTATCATGGAAATCTTCTTATGGTTGTTGCCAGACTTGGTCTCCAAGTTTTGCTTTCTTAATTAGGCAAGTTTTCTTCAACAACTTGATTTCCTTGATTTTAGTCTTGGAAATTCTTGCACAACTTGGAAAAATTCTGCACAACAACTTAAATAATATCTAGTAGAGTTTGTTCTACTAGGATTTGGTCAATGATATTATTTGCATATAATTTCCTACCAAATTCTAATTATAATATATCAACACATGGAAAATAGTATTTTTACACATAAACCCTCATATGTATGATATATTATAATAAAGAACTTTTTTAATATGGAAATGGTAGGAAAAATGTAATAACAAATGTGCAGTTTTATCAACCGAACAGGAAGCCTTTCCGCTAATCTGGGACTACGATCTAGAGCAGAAGTCGCTTCATTTGTGGTGGTCATGGTATAGTAACATTATCTAGGGTCGGCGTAGCTTTACTTGTGCGGTGCCGTCAGAATCGATCCCGTCGATTCATTACACTAACCTTCCGCAGGTCGCTTACGCTGTGGAAGAGGTTAATTGGATCTCGGAAGGTCGTCTCCAACCTTCATGGCGTCGATAGCAGTGCAGCCGTCGATGGGCCTTGAAAATCTGGGGCGTCATATATGCCAAGGAGAAGCGTGATCGTAGGGCCAGGTCTATACGATAAGAGTGACCCCCCATCATCCAGCTGGTTATCTACAGTGGGCCCGTTACATTTTGTAGGCCAAGAAGTCGCTGCTGCTGAAGACTGGATTATATCCAGCGATCTATGCGTCCTTCTTTTATTACCACACTCCTCATGTGTGGTGGGTTAAACCCTTCCTGGTGCAATGGAATATCCTGACCCATACATTTCTCTTATTGGATCGGGAGATGTCAATCTCGCTGGAGGAATTCGCTGAGGTATCCGGGTTACCCGTCAGAGGAGAGCATTATGAGGTGATACTTCCTCCTGATGAGTACGTCTTCGCTACTGAATCAGTGGTTATGGGTCTTAACCCAGAGAATGTTGTTCGACATAAGTTTCCGAGCCTGATCAAAGTGTTGAACATATATGAGAGCTTATTCTTAGAGTCCGGGGGGCATGGCGTTCGCTTTACGGATTTTTTTGCCTGTTTCCTTCAGCCGGAGGTTTTATCAAAGAAAGCTACAAAGTTCGCCAAGCTCAATGATCCATTCAGATTCGGCTTGGACAAACTGCCGATCGCGAAGGCGGATTTAAAGCAATTCTTTATTCCAGATACCCTAATTGTCCCTTTCGCAGAGGTTGCCGCTCTGGACATTGATGATGAGACATTTTTTATAGGGTTCATTGGTTTGTGGCTGAGCTGGTTTGCGCTCCCGATGCACCCTCGCTACACGAGACCGTTTGTCTTCTATCCGGCTCACCGTATCGCTGCGGGGACACGTATGGCTATTGGGGTCGCAGGACTGGCTCATTTATATCATGGTCTGAGTATAGCGTCCGACACCACTCGGCCGGGTTTGAAGCCTGTAAATCTCTCATTGCACTATTTCACCTTGTGGATCGAGATGCATGTGCTGGGTGCTTTTGGTGTGCATAAACGGCCCAAATTTTACGAAGGATATAACTTTCATCGGGTCATGCAATTGGTTGATGCTTCTTCTCCAGACATAACACAGTGAGAGGCTCGGCAATTGCTTCTTCGCTCGCGCATGGTTGGAGATAGAATGACCTTCGTTGACAGGGTCCTGACCTTTGGTAAGGAACCCTCCAAGGTAATCCAGCCGCTCAACGATGTCTTCAAGGATGGAGCTTCTGCATTGAGGGCCCGGGAGATCGTTCAATTGTATTCTATCAGGCCGGGTTTCATCGTATTCAGACAGATCGCCTCGGTGCTATTTATGAGATATAACCCACATCGTTTCTCCCAGCAATCCGGTTACAACCAAGAGGTTCTTCTTGAAGCATTCCTCATTGACCCAGTTGCTACAGAAGAGAGCGTTCGCAATGCGGCGCATCACTTCATGCGGCTAAATACGGGGTTTCATTTCCTGATTAGTGAGCCGAGCTATATCCCGAAGGCCTCGAATGCTTTTATTGCTTGGTATCAGCATGCCACGGGTGCCGTCGTCAAGGAGGAAAGGCGGATGCTTCTCTACCATAAGAATTCTATCTCGGCCAGTAATCCCGCGGTCCCGCTGAAGCGACGGGCAATTATCCGACCTTCTTTAAGAGAGAGTGCCACGACTGTAATTCCGCGAGCCTTTCCGGCTAAGCCACGACCGGATGTAAGTGCTCCTGTTATTGTGGTGGCTGTGGTATCCCCCGAGTCAGGTATTGGCTCAGAGATCGGAAATCGCCATCCAAAAAAGCCTATTAAGCGAAAACTCTTGTCGTCGGGTGTTGGTGCCGGTTCGTAGAAGAAGAAGAAGTTTTTATTCTTGGCCGACGTTGTATTTGGTCAGGAGCCTCATGCTCCTTACAGCGAGGGCTTGTCCTAATACGGTACCAACGATGGTCTGTTCGGAGCCTCTATCGATGAGAATGCCGCCACTGATCTTCAAGCTGCTATTGAGACTTCTGAGAGATTAGCCTGCGAGAAAGAAGCACTCGCTTCTTTTATAGGGTCCGGTATACTTCATTTACATTCTTTTGCATATATATATATATATATATATATTTTGAATTTATCATGCTTTATTAACACTTTTTTCATAAAAGGAATCTCCACCGAAGAGGCTTTCTTGGCGTCCCTCAAGATATTTGAGATAGAGGAGAGGCTTCACGCTTCCATAGGTCTCGGTATAATTCGTTTCGCGACGCCTTTACGTATTTAGTACATTTCGTTCACACCCTGACTCCCTTCCTCTTTCTGTTACAGGAACCACAGCAATTCATGTTGTTCCGAGTACAATGCCATCCTCAGGTGGTGGTGCGGAGGAGACTTCAGAGCCACCGGCTATGATTGAGGTCATCCAAGGGCCTCCACGGGAGGCGTCGATAAAGCAGCTGATGATGGATGTTGCAGCAGATCCAGAGGCTGAGCCTGTTTTGGACAAAGACGTTCCCCTGTCGGAGGTTTTGAGGAGATCTATTCGTACAGCCAAAGCTGAAAGGAAGCGCAAAAAGCACGCAGTAATGGAGCGTCAGGCTAACTTGGCAGCAGGAGCGGGCTTGAGTGATGCATGTCCCTCTGACGTTCCCATGGAGGACATTCCTTTTGCCATGTCCACCGCCCGTAGGCAGGTTGCGCGTGCAGCTCGCGAAGAGGCCGAGAGGTTCCTTCAAAGTAAAAAAGCGCATGATTCCTTATTGAAACCTAGTATGACTTATTTACTTTTCCAGGTTTCTTCTTACAGTAATTTTTCTTGAATTATAACACATTTGTCCTTGAATGACACGACAGGGCTGAGTTTGGGTATTAACGTGGAGAGTGAAGAGCCCGCGTTTGAAGAGTCTGGGGCGTCAGGCCTTCATGTCGAATCAGGGACTACTCCAGCTGCCGCTTCCCCCCTGTGGATCCCCAACATCGGCGGGTGATGCGAGCATGGTGACGGCCCTTATCGTTTCTGGGGATGAAGGTGTGGATGATGAATCTACCTTCCCGGTGATGGTGGAAACCGAGGAAGCCGTCATAGTTGGTGACGCTCCTGACAATGTTATGGTTTCTGCCCCATCAGGTATTCCTCGAGCTATTACTTTTGAGTTCTCAATCCTGCTAGACAACTCTACTAATATCTTCTTTATTCTGAATACAGGTGTGGTAAACCCTGGCGTTGTGCTGATTGAAGAATCACTGTCAGCCGTTGCCATGACTGTCGCTGCTCCACCTCTCTCTTTTGTACCCCCGAGTTCTCTCGGATTTAATGACGGAAGGTAAAGATTTATCATTTCCTTGTTTCAATATCGATATTATTTCTCGGATTAATTTCTTTACCATATATTGTTGCAATCCTATAGGAGTGCTTTTTGACCGCTTATGCCAAATGCTAAGCTCGCACTTCACCTTCCAATCGGAATTCGTTCATCCTTCGGGCGTCGGTTAGTATATTCTCCGTCTCTTATTTCATCTTTTTACGAGTAATCTTTCTATTACTAAGCTTTTTTCGTATTGACCACAGTCTTACGGCTCGAGGGGGAGAACGAAGGTGTTATGCCCCGTTTCCCTGTGTACGGAGAAGGGGGACATGGCGAGGTCGCGACGTATTTATTCAGAAGTAAACACGTTAAGCGTAAATAAGCAATATAAATAAATGCACAAGAATAACAAGAGATGTAATATAAACAATAACTTTTATTAACATTCTTTTTTTACATTACAACTGATTTGAAAAGGAAATGTACAATGATAAAAGCAATGCCTAAACAGTGGCGTACAAAAGAAAAGATAAATATAAATAAGCTAGAAGTCTGGTTGTGCTTCAATCTGCTCCAGATACTCCTGACTGGGCTCGGTCTTCTGAAGATCCGGTCCTCCTGATAGACATTCCAAAGAAAAAAGAGACAGGAATGTCGTCAGCGGACTAGTGCTCGGTAAGTCCCAAAAGAAAGGAAAGAATACGACAAGTAGAAATAAATATAACTGTAATTTGTACAGGTTTATATTTGTTATACTAACGCAGTTGTTTGTAGCTTGGTACAGAATGTATCAGTGTATACGAGCGGAATCCAACTATCTCATAGACTATAGTAACATGTAAGTACACGGCCGCATCAAAACCCACGGGACAATGGCACGAGAGTTCATGTAGGTGTGTTTTAGTGTCCATCACCATGCCACTTTTAACACATTCCGTACCAATCTACCCCGTTAAAACCTCGTAGTGTAGTGTATTGAATTATAGTTATCAGACTTGCCGAGACCATGGATACAAGTTGTTCATGTAATCAGGTTCAGGATATATCAAGTAGGCATGTAATCAAGTCAAGTTATAGCCATGGTTCGGTCAAGTCAAGACTTGTTTGCATGTTGATCTTGTTCTGGTATTCAGATTCAAGTTCAAGTATACATGTTGGTATATTGGATTCATGTTTGAATTGGATTCAGATTAGATTTAGACTCAGATTGAGTCATACACTTTAAAATAGATTTGGATTCTGAATTATATTCGGGTGTTATCGTTAACTGCTGTACATGGACGACAAGATTTGTGTCTTTTTCCAAGACAATTACTATTGATAACTCCGTTAAGTTTTTCTACCTTAAATAGGCAATGACTCACTTTCTCCAGCTCCCTGAGGCTCAAGAGAATTGATCCCGCTTAAACCTATATTTACTAAAGTCCTTAATTGTAATTTTATATAACTCGAGGGGTTTTTTGAAAAATATTTTATATACTTTCAAAATAAATCTCGAGTATTTATTTATGTTATCTAGGGTTTTCATGGATATAAATTTTAAAGAGTGAGGTATATTAGTGAATATTTACATAGCTTGAATAGTTCAAGATATTTTAGTGTAAGACTTGTCTTGTATTGATATTTGATGATATTTTAGTAAAAACTTGTCTTCTTTTATTTTTTAGAAAACATGGAATTTTATTATATCCTGAAAATATATGGTTTGATAATATTTATATATTAATAAAAATTAATTTTATTATTAAATAGAAAATCTCGTTTTTCTTAAAAATCGTGTTAAAAATCTTTCGAGACCGAATGCTCCGTGAGGAGGTTTGCATCTCGCTCTACTAGCCCAAGAATGTGCGATAATCCATACCATCCAATAGCGAGTCTCCTAAAGAGGGTTGTAGAGACATAATCGCTAAGAATTTTTGATAATACAATTCAAAGAAAACCGGGTTTTTATAGTTTATGGTATTTTAATGAAATATTGTATTTGCCACAAAAATATGTTTCCAAGAGTATTGTGCTATGTAAACATGTGTGTATGTGTGGGGTAGGTCATTCCCCCGTGAAGTTTTTTAAAGGTATGATTAAGCAAATTAATAAAATATGGTAGATACAAAGTTCATGGTATTTTACTGTAAAAGTTAAATTAGGGTTATTTAGCATGATGTTTTAAAATGAAAGTTATTTCTAAACATTTGATTCAGGGTTATAAACATAGGGTAAGAGTTTGTATGAAATTTATGAAAGAAAATAATGAAATTTTTAGGTTTTAGAATGAGATGTCGGTATTAACTCCACTTACCGACATGTTTTATAAAAAGAACTTTTTTAAGAAGAATGAGTAGAATGGGGAGGGACTTACTAGATAGAACGGTAGGAAATAGGTAGAAGAAGATGTGGTATCCTTCATGGCGTCGTGGAGTCGCCAGAACTTGATCGATTCCTCGCCGGAAGTTGTTCTTGGGCTAACTCCACTTCCACTCCCCTTGTACATAGAAAATTTTGATAATTTTGGTTAGGGATTTCAGAATGAGGAGGGGCTAGGGTATGGGGTTGTATTTATAGTGTGGAATTAGGGTTTTGGAATTGAAAAATGAATTAAAATGCATTAACAATGGATTGATTGGGGAAATTGAATTCTCTGTTTAAATTCAGAGTAAATAAACAGTGCATGGGTAATGGGGATAGGGAAAACGACAAGTGTGCAAAGCACGGGCACTTTTTACCCACGGGGCCCGTCGTCGCCGGCCTAAACTAGGATCTCGCCAGTCCAATTATGGGTAGGGGCCGGTGGATTGTGTACACGTGTCTCTCTCTGTGTATACAACATTTAGCACATGTTTGTTTTTCTGTCTTTTCATTTCTATGTGCAGTGCACGTGTAAACTTTTGGGCTTCCAAAAAGTTTAAAAGAAAAATCAGAAAAATAATATGTGCCTGAGGGGATTCGAACACAGGGGTTATGTTACAGCAGTGTAAGGCTTTACCAATGAGCTAAAAGTGCTTTCTTGCTGTTCTTAAACAAGAATAACTTATAAAATGTACTCATGCTTGCAAACTCCATTCTGTACATTAACTTAAAAATTTTCGTACAGTAAATTCAGAGTCGTTACAGATGGAATAACAGAGCTTCTTACGCTTCTTGATTTGCCGCTTTTGACTAATGGTATGTTAGATCTCATTCATTATCATTCCTTTTCTTTTAGGTTGAGATCTGACCCTTCTTTGTGTGTGTTTTACTCTGCCGTACTTACACCGGCTTCAGCTCCTCTTGAGTCCCACATATCTATGCTCACAGGGCATTTCTCTAAATTTCAGTCTTCAAGGGGCGCGGCGAATAGCAGGCGGATGCTAAGCGAATTTATTGAAGATCATAATGTTGAAGCTCTCACTTCTGCTGTGGACTTTGCGGATGAGGTCAACCCTATACTAGCGACGCTTGTGACTTTCCACAATGAAGAGTTCGTCGGCATTTGGGTTGACTACTGTAAGAAGATTGAGGCCTATCTCTATGAGATCGAGCGCAAGCGTCTTACACCTGAAGCGTTAACCTCGAAGACTCAGCTAATCGCATGGATCGAGTAAAGTGTCACTTCCATTCAATACTTTGAGCAGAAGTTGGTCTTGAAGCAAAAGGAACACGAGACGGCTTCCGGCGAATCCAGCCAATTGCATTTCCAGGTCGAAGCGAATGCCGTGCAGCTGCATGTTATTTTTGAAAATCTTTAACAATGCGTTTCTAATGGAATGTCGCTGAGGCAGAATCTCGACTCTACCGAGCGGGGAATGCAAGATTGCGAAGCGGCTAAGCACGAAATTGCTGAGAAGCTTTCATTATGCTTGCAATAACGGGCTCGAGTTGAAGCAATGCTGACTGCAATAGTGGCACGTGAGGAGGAGCTGCGGGAAGAGAGTGAGCGGGTTGCCATTTTATTGAAAGCCCCGCCCTCTTAGCGGCTAAAATTGTATTCCTCCTTTTTTATATGTAAATTGTATCTTTCAAACACTTTGATTCATGAATAAAATATTCATTTTTTGCATGTGCTCTTCTGTGTTTGATGTCTTAATTTAGCGCTAATTAGTTTATTCACTCGTTTCGGACTCTCTAGTTTATTCACTCGTTTCAGAGTCTCTAGTTTTTGTACTCATTTCAGAATTTGTAGTTTATTCACTCGTTCCGAAGTCTCTAGTTTATGTACTCACTTTAGAGTGTTTTTTAGTCTACCTCCCTTGGGTTTACAGGAAAACTTGTCCTAACGTTGTATGTAGATAATCCCCATTCTTTACGACAAGGGTCCGTTAGATTTATGGTACTAGGGTTTTAGTTCGTGGTACCGTCGTGTTGGTTGATATATTCCTCGATATGCAGTCTTTAAGCCGTTGTTCGGGTAGCCCCATGACTGCTGTGTCTTTGATCCCTTCGGGGGATGGACAAGACGTCTTCAAGTAATCTCCTTAGGTCATATTACAGTCGGAAGAGCAAGCGTTAGGAATTTGCCATGACACTTTTTACCTAAGGTTAGGCTCAATTTGGAGCCCCGATAAGCCATAACCTCACCCTTCTGGGGTGGGATGATCTCCGATGGTCTTTTAGGCTTTATGTGAATTGCCGTCAATACCCGAAGCTGGGAATATGCCGTCACTTTATTTTTGTTTTGACGATATCGTGCCGTTTCTTTGCTGAAGTAGGGTAGACATCTGTAGGACCTCTATGCTGTATGTATTGCAATTAAAGCCCGCAACTAAGAATATGCCATTGCTCCAATTTTATTTGATACTCGCGCCCGCACCCTGCTGAAATGAGAGAGAATGCCGCAATAGTCTCTAGGTTGTATATGTACTGTCGAGACTTAGAGTTAGGATTTTTCCGTTACTCCATTTTTGCTCTGACCCTTGGGTCTTTTATTGACGCTGCGTCTGCATCCTGCTGGAATGAGAAGCACGTTGAGTCGATCTTTAGGCTGTAGATGTTGCCATTAAGACATGAAAATAGGATTTTGCCGTCACTTCACTTTTATTTGATTATTGTGTCTTCCCCTGTTGGAATGATGAGGGGGCACATGGATAGTCTCTAGGTTGTATATGAACCGTCAATACTTGGTTCTCCTTTTGACGAAGCGTGGTGGGAGATATGGTCCCCTTTTTGTTTGTGCCTATGGATTGTATACATGGGTCGTTGTGAACCTACCTGCAGGGCAGAGGAAATTTCATTTTATATATATTTTTATTTCCGTGATGCTCTATCTTTTCAGCTTTTCATATCGCGCAAGTCACGATTGCTCAATCATTTTGGCTATTTTTCGCGGTGCCCAATCATTTCGGTTATATTTTTTTTTCTTATTTACTCGCTGCTTTTTATTACGAGTTTGGGAATTGGTCCTGATAGCTGTTGTGGCATCGGTATTGCTGCAACTGAAATATTGTCAGGATCGAATCATCATTTGCCTTTGATGGTTTGGACAAAGGTGGATTAGCGAACATGGTTAGGATCCTGTCGACTAAGGCTTTTTTACTTTAAGAGCCGTAAGAGTCTCATAAAGGTGTTTTTCCCTGCGAGTCATGAGGATCCCGTAGGTGTATTTTCTCCTTAGGATCGTGGGGATTCCTAAGTGATATTTCTTTTATAAGTCGTAAGGATCTTCCAAGATTGTTTTCTTCTTATAAGTCGAAGGGACTTACAAGCGTCATTCACCATATGGGGACATTTCTCGCCATTGGTGGAACTTGGTGGGGGATATATTTATTTATGCCCATGGATTGTATACAAGGGTCGATATTGGACAGCCTGTAGGGCAATATTGGGGAATATGACGGCTTAAGAACATGTTTAGATCCCTGTAGCTTAAGGGTTTTGAATCCTATGAGTCGTGAGGGTCTCATAAGGGGAATTCTCCTTACGATTCGTGAGGACTAGCAAGTGTAATTTCTCCATAGGAATCGTGGGGATTCCTTAGTGTGTTGCTCCTTTGTGAGTCGTGAGGATCTCACGCAGGTATTTTCTCCTTACAAGGTCGAGAGGACATTGCAAGTGCACATAAATATTTTATTTTACAAGTTTGCGCCCTTTTCGGGTTTTCACAACTCGCCGGCAATCCTGTTATTTTTACTCACGGTGCCCTTTCGGGTTTTCATCTGTACCCATTTTGCTTGTGGACATACCAATTTTTAACGAGATGAAATTCTTACGAAGGGCTTCGTCACGGGTGACCCCTCTATCTGCCAGTGCGATTTAGGGGTAGGTTCATTGCTGGAGTAGTTGTGCAGCCTGTGGGACTTGAGTTGCAAGCTTCGCCCCTAGGACTTTGATTGCAATATAGATCTCAAAGGAGTGTATCGCCGTATTTGGGGCGATATGTTAGCCATTCCCATTTTGGGGACGCCATTTAGTTTAAAGAAATTTCGGTCCTTGGTTGGTTTAGGGACGTTTCGGTCCAACATTGCCATATTTAAGGCGTATTCTTGGTTTAGGGACTTCTCGGTCCAACATTAGTTTAGGGATGTTTCGGTCCATTGTCACCATTTTTTAGGCGAGTATTAGTTTAAGCACGTTTCGGTCCATTATCGCCATATTTGAGGCGAATTTTTAGCTTAGGGAATTCTCGGTCCAACATTAGTTTAGGGACAATTCGGTCCAATGCTAGTTTAGGGACGTTTCGGTCCAACATTCCCATTTTGGGGATGAATGTTAGTTTAAGGACATTTTGGTCCAACATTCCCATTTTAGGGATAGATGTTAGTTTTAGGACATTTCGGTCTGTTACTAGTTTAGAGACATCTCGGTTCGACATTAGTTTAGGGACGTTTCGGTCCAATGCTAGTTTAGGGACATCTCGGTCTGTTGCTACCGTTTTTAGGCGACGGAGCTTTTTGGGTACTACTCTCAGAGTTCTGACTCAGGAATATAGCAAGCAGACACATGCGTCGTCATCTATCATTGACCTAAGTCATGATTCTTTCAAGCGTAGTATTTTTTTGAGGGATCGGCCGTTTATCGGCCTGAAGGGACTTTCGCCATGCATATCCATGAGCAGTTAAGCTCCACCTTTGTAGACTTTGTCTATAATGTTTGGTCCTTCATAATTTGGCTCGAACTTCCCCTGTTTTGCACGATTGGAGATCATTGGTCTTTTGACGACTAGCACGAGTTCGCCTTGACGGAACGTTCTTGGCCTGGTCAGTTTTTCGTATGACCGTGTCATCCTTGCTTTATAAGCCTACAGATTTTGCTGTGCTATAAGGTGAGTTTTGTCCAGGGCATCAAACTCCTCAAGCCTAAGATAAGCATTTTCTTCATCTGTCAACTCGTCATGAACCGCTACTCGTAGAGAAGGGAGCTCTATTTCTAGTGGGAGCACAGCTTCCATTCCGAACACCAACGTGTTTGGTGTTGTATTCATGGCCGTCTTGAATGTTGTTTGATGCGCCCAGAGAGCTTCATGCAACCTTTCATGCCAATATTTTTTGTTTCTGGACACCGTTTTCTTTATAATCTTTATTAAGGTCTTGTTGAAAGCTTCGGCTACACCGTTGGCCCGAGAATTATAGACTGAAGAATATCTCCAATCTATTTTATGTTGTTGTGTGAAGCGGATAATTTTATGACTTCTATAGGCTGGCCCGTTATCCGAGATAATTCGTCGCGGAGTGTCGAACCGATAGATGACATGTGCTCTGAAGAAATGGAGGATATTCTCCGTCTTCACCTCTCTTAGTGGCACTGCTTCTGCCCACTTGGAGAAGTAGTTGGTCGTTGCCAGTATGAACTGATGTCTTTAGGACGATGCCGGTTCAATGGGCCAATTATATCGGTTCCCCACATTTCGAACGGCCAGGTAGTCACTGTTGGGTGTAGCGGATTTGGATGTTGGTGGATGAAGTCCCCATAAATTTAGCATAAGTGACATTGCGTCGCATATTCGAGACAGTCCTGAATCATTGTGGGCCAATAGTAACCCATTCTTTTTATCTTCATCTTCATCTTTGGCCTGGCTTGATGAGTACCGCAGAGTCCGTCGTGAGTTTCTTGAACGACTTTCTTTGCTTCTTATGGTCCCAGGCATCTTAGTCACAGATAGTCAAACGATCTCTTATACAAAGTATCAGTGACGAAGGCGAAAGATAAAGCTCATTTCATGAGCTGATGTCTGGACGACGCATTTTCGGGCATTCGTCGGGATTTGATGTAGTCTATGAAGATTTCCCTCCAATCCTTGACCTTTTTATCGTCCTCTATTTGAAGGGCTACTTGTTCGTCGCTTCTTTTCCTTCGGATGTCTCTATTAGGTCTTCCGAAAATATATCCGTTGGCGTGAGAATCCCGCAGCTTTGCACAATGATCCTTACAATATCGAGGTCTTCATCGGTCAATTCCTTAGCCAATTTGGCCAACGCATCTACCTTGCTGTTTTCCGCTCACGGTATATTTTCCAGGGTGTAGGAAGTGATTTGTGTCAGCAGTTGCTGCACTCTTTTACCATACTTTATCATCTCTGGCTTGCATGTCTGATAGTTGCCATTTACTTAGCTAACGATCAGCAGGGAGTCTTCATATATGAGGAGGTCTTTGATTCCCATGTCAATAGCGATCTCTAGACCTGCTATTAAAGTTTCATATTCATCTTCGTTATTTGTTCTTGGCTCCGTTAAGGAAATGGCGTAACGCATTATCTCTAGTCACGAAAATAAGGCCCACCCCGGCTTTGATTATGGGGGTGTTTTGCTTTCGCCGGTTCATGGAAGAAGCTCCATCGAAGTAGAGTTCCCATTTGGAGTCATTCTCCTCTTCAATTGCATCGAACGCGTGTTCGTCTGGCAACTCGCAATTCGAAAGGGAGTAGGCTGGTATTGGATGCTCCGCGAGAAAGTCGGCAATGGCCTGACCTTTCACTGCTGTAAGGGGTCGATACGTTACCAAGAACTCCATCAAGAGGAGGGCCCATTTGGCAAACCTTTCTGTTAGTATGGCCCTTGACATCAGATATTTGAGAGGATTTTCCTTCGATATGAGATGAACCTAATGTGCCAAGGCATAATGTCTGAGTTTCGTTATTGAGAAGATCATGTTGGATATGTATGCCCTAGAGGCCTGTATTGTATAGGATGCTAGGGATATATATGTACAGGACAATCTTGCTCAGTTATATGTAGTATATTATTTGAGTTGTCTTTATCATGATATGTGTATCTCTTTCTATTGATGCTTTATGTTACTTGCACATATTGATAAAAACTCGATACAGTAGTATAATATAATGGTTTGACTTTATTTACACTCGATATAACATATGGCGGTTACATGTTAATAAAGCCCGTAGGATTTTGCTTGACTACCAACGATATGACGACGATCATACTTATGGTAGCTGGATAGTCCATAAGCACATCCTTATAGGTCCCAAGTCGTAGGAGTATCGAGATCGGGCATCGATACTCCAGAGTAGACTTATGTATACGTTTCTAGACCCCGTCGAGGGGCGGTGGTTGGTTCTACAATCATTGGTGTGATCACCTAAGATTGTATACAGGTGCTCACTGGGGGTGAGTACATTGCATAAACTCGCCGAGAACCTCTAGATGGTATTATACTTATCGTTAGATAGCGGTTCTCAGGTGACATGAGTACAGATTAGTCTTAGGACCTGAGGTAGTCATTTGTCTCGTGTGAGTTCCCACTGTTCTTTGATCACTACCTTACTACGACTCTACTGATTCGTGCAAACAGGTTTTGGCTGGGCGCAGTCCCGAGCCACATGGAGGCAGTGAGTGATTGTCAGGAATTCGTCTCTCCCGGTATTGGGAGTTGATATCGCACTATGTCCGGTTGGATAGAACCATAAGACCTTGGACAAGAAAGTTAAAAACTAATGATGGTTATATCAGTAGTTTCTTGGGTTGGTCTTGAGCTAAATCGACACGACTTATCGGGACAGTGGGGGTCTAAGGTTTACCACACCCTAATCCCGGTATGCGATATTTTTAGATGAAGAGACTGAACGGTACGGAGACTGTCACGGATAGGCTCAGTAGAGGTCAGGATGAGTTTGCTCGTCGGCTTTCTTTTCGATAGGTACCTGGGTAGCCGTTATGTAAATCTAGTGCCGCTGACGTGCTTGTGGTTAAACCCACTACCAGCGCACTGTCGAATCTTTAGAATCCCACACAGAGGGTTTCTCTAATTCAGGCGAAACGATGTGGTGGCTGTATATTTATACGTGCAGGGTTTCGATCGAATGATAATACTATCCAGCTTAGGATTAAGCCGGATTATTAAATCAAGTATTGATTAAATAATTTACGTGTACATATTTTGATATGTATATTCTAGTGTTATCCAGATTTTTCGATCGGACGGTCGATAATACTGGCGGGCTTAGGATTAAGCCGGTTCATTAAACCGGATATTGATTTCATGCTAGTATTATTTTAGTGGTATTATTCTATCTCTTGGGTGTTCATATTTCGATACGAATACGGATATGTATATATAATAGAACGTATTCCGTATTTATATGGAAAGAAATTCTAGAAGGAGGACACCTCATCATGTTTTTCCCATTTTATTTAGTAAAATGGAAATGAGGTGTAAAATTGGGAATGAGATGTAAAAGAGAGAATGGCTTGAACCATGCTTGAATAGTGTTGACAAATGAATTGAAAATTCATTTGTGCAAACTATTCAAGTATGGTTGCATTATCTTTATTGAAAATTGGTTTTTACAAAACCATACTTCATGATTTCTCTTTATAAGGATTTTTCTCATTCTCAACACTAGCTTCTTTCTCCTCATCTTAGCTCTCTAGAGCTCCTTCTCCTCCTTCATCTTCATCTTCCTTCCTACCATCTTATGAGTTAAGAATCAAGAGAGGAAGAGAGATAGAAATACACTAGATAAATCACCTCATCACCTTAGTAACCTAGACTAGCAAATTAGGTCACTAAGTTGCTTCATTTGTGAAGCCAAGCTTAATTCAAGAAATCTCTGGTGGACCATCTAGGATTAAGAAGACGAACAAGCAAGGTTGATCAAGGATCCTTAAGATCTCTAGACGAGGAGTGAAGACCTGAAGGACATGGATCCCAAGGTATAAACATCTATCACAGTAGATAGCTAGTTTCGGTTTATGGTTAGATTCTAGGACGGGTTTTCTAGTGCCGGGTTTTTTAAATTGAAATTTTTTCGTTCCGCAATGGCTGTGGTAGACGGCCAGGGCGCTAGGAAATCCAACATGGTATCAGAGTCACTCCATAAACCTTTACTAGCTAGTTTGCACAAGTTTAAAGTCTCGATCGACGAAATTTTCCGAATCACATCTCTGTTTACATGCCCGCTGTTCGAATTTGAAAGTTGTTCAAAAAATCATTTAGATTCCTTTAAAATTATGTGTAGGCGAAATTAGTGACTAGAAAATTTTTTGGGAACATGAGCCCAAAATTTGGCGGCGGAACCGCCGCCAAACATGCCATTTGGTGGCGGTTCCGCGGTCTTAATTTGGTCGTTTGGGCCCAAAATTTTTCTCATGCTCTATATCATGGAAATATGATTTTTGGCATGTATGGTTTTGGTCCAGATTTGTTTGAGTACTGGTTTGTATTTGGGGCCAATGCGAAAAGTTTTAGTCGATCGCAATTTTGAATTCGTGTTTATCAGTACATATATTAGTATCTGCGACCGTGAATATCATTGAGCGGTATAACCCGACTAATTGCTATATGTACAATTAGACAGGTTTACGAACATGATATTCATATTGATGTCCTGTGTTGCGCTGATATTGTGGATGGATTGTCGTGGTGGATGGACTATCGTGCAATGGTAGTAGTACAGTTTAGATTCATTTGTATATTCATTATCGCGGGGCGAGCGTCCGTCATATGGATTTCCGTTTCTGCCAGATTGTATATTCTTTTATTTGGGGCACGACCGGGTTGAGATTGATGTCACCATTGTATATACATTTTTCTTTTCTTTTCTAGGATTACCCCACGGTGGAGTGCTCGAATAGCCGGGTTCTAGAAGGCAACGGGTCCACATCTCATGGCGTTGAGATGAAAGGGGCCTTACTATAGAATTGGCGGGTAATTCTCCGCACTCGTAGGGGGTATAGGGTAACCCATTCACTTTGTTGATTGGGGTTTTCTCGCTTCCGGGATTGGCGGGTAATTTGCCGCGCTTGTAGGGGTCTATGTTTTTCATTGCACTGACTATCCATACGACTGGGAACATCGGGTCTTATTTGCTGCTCAAATGAAACCCGAGGCTCCAAGATTATCCACTATTCCATGTTGCTTATTGCTATTCTTTGATGTTGCTTATATCATGCCTGGGACGAATGGTTACACACACACACACACTAGTAGATATTGTTTATGTTTTTCATCCACGCTAGTCCAGCCCCCGCTCTGCTGGTAGTTAAGTAACCTAACGGTGCATGATGGGGCCCGTAGCGAATGCGGATGGCATATACGTACATTTTATTTTCGTTCTTTTCTGGTGTGATAGGAATTAATTGACGGGTCCGCGTTAATTATTAATTAATGCTAGAAAAGAAACCTAAAAGATATTGTTGGAACAAATTTCGAAAAACCATGGTCATACTTTTTCGCTTTGCATAGTGGTATTCAGTTAGGAATATCAGCACCTCATTCGAGGAGGCAAGAGCCTAGATCCTTTCGCGGGGAGTGACCTCTTGAGCAAAAGTTTATGTTACTATAGATTACTCGGTTTTCTTCAAAACCGCTAGTTTTCAAAAGCGGAGCCTAAACCACTCCTTTTCAAAACTACTCGGTTCCTTCAACAATATCAAGTTCATTACGTTAAAGGGGTTTTCACCACAAACAGAGCCGTAGCCCTCCGTCATTTCTTACAAGTGTTACTTAGTATTCGTGCTGCGTGTTTTGACCTAGTCAAGACGTAATGTTCGGTAGCTGAGTGATGCTTGTTTATTGCAAGTGTTGCGATTATTTAGGACAGCCGCATAACCATTTTGACCTAGTCAAGGGTATATGCGGTTAGGTTTAAATTAACTTAGGATAATGACGGTTTGAACTTGACTAGCGGTTTATGATATGTTGACTTAGTCAAGATCCTAAGCCGTTAGGGTCAAAAACCATATCGGGAGTTTCAAATATACAGGAAATTTGCTAGTGTTGCATTCCTTCTGGAGTGTGGTGATTAGAGTGGCTTCCATCTAGGTTATCACATGATAATAGTTGGATCCCGATCCAACTGATGAGTAGGATTACTCTTGGGAGATATTTTTCACTTCACAATTAGCTAACCTATTAGGTGTCTAGAAAAGTGTTAACGGGGCTACGCCTCTGCGGAAATGAGGTTTATTTTAATTAGGTCCGTACGAGAGCACGGGAAACCTCTCTCGGAGTACCAACACTCACCTGGTTGAACGGTTAGAGAACTTGTGAGGTGCAAATGATCCCGACTAGTTATCCTTTTAAAGGTTTGAAGGAAAATTCAAGGAAACAGTGAGAGCTATCCTGAATAAATAAACTAATAATCAATTTGATCTTGCAAGGGCGCACGCTTAGTATTTCTTTTCTCTCTCTCCAGGTAGAAACCATTTCATTCCCTAATCAAGATAATAAAATGATTGAATTGACCAAACCGGCTTGTTACACTGGGCTGGGGAACGTCGGTTCGGCTCTAACTTGTGACAACTATCATGAGTACAAGCAAGGGAAAGAGGAATGTAAGGAATTCCATATAACCCTATTGAAGGAGAAGCATTCTAATGCATCTTCTTTGGGTGTATTTGCTATTGAAAACTATTTTTCGGTCAACCCTACCTCCTGGGTACTAGATACCGGATCAGGATCTCACATATGTAATTTATTATAAGGATTGAGAAAAAGTAGAATGTTGGACCGGGTGATATGTCCCTCAGAGTAGGGAACGGAGCACAAGTTGATGCTACCGCCGTCGATGAATATAACTTAGTATTGCCAAGCGGCAAAACTATGATTTTGAACAATTGCTATTATGTACCTTCCATGCTTTACAATATCATATCGGTTTCTTTACTTGATAAAGATGGATATAATTTTGTTCTAGATAGAAATATCATGAACATTTACCTAAATCAGGTATTAATTGCAAAAGGTGCTGGGTTCCTTAGCACCCTCACCATGTTTTCTAAGGCATTGGGCATGCCATTTTATAAATTTCTAGAGTGCTAAGAAACCCATCACCGAGGATCTAACTAGAGATTTAGGGTTTTACTGAGCAAGTAAACAACTTTACTCTAAGTGAATAAGGAATACAACCTTTATAGACCGGTCCTTCACGTCTAAAGCTCCGTATAGTAGTCCCTTTGCTTCAAGTAGTGGTCTCTCAGACTCTCCTAGGCTCCACTTGGTGAAAGGAACGAGCTTGCTCAAAGATCATCCAGGCTGAAAATGATCTACGTCGAAAAATCACTAACTCAAGCTACCTCTTCACTAATTAATGAACTAGTGAAGAAATAACATATACTAAATGACTAGTTTGGTATAGATTAGTGAAGTAGGAATTTTGCTCACTTTAGAATTGTTTTTCTCTTTTTCTTTTTCTTCACTCTTGAGAGCTAGAGAGCAAGTAAGGAGATGAAGAAAGAAACTCTAGTGATCAAGTAAGTAACCATAGGTGAGAAAATATCTCATATCAACTCATGTAAAGACTTAACCATGGCTAAAGATAAAAGTTAGGTTAATAAATATCTAGAGTAAAAGCAAAATTAGTGGACTAAGTCAATGGATTCTACAAGCATCCAACCCATGACAATTTCCACCTAATTTTGTTTTTCCCTTAATAATTAAATCCCCACATTATCTTAAGTATGGTGTGAGGCTCATACACCCAAGTCCAATGTATTATCTAGCATGACACATAATAAATACATTAATATATATAACATATATATTTGTATGTATTTTGAGAAAACATTTTCTTAAGTGAGCTAATATTAGTTAATGTATATTAATATATCAAATATATAATTATATATTAAATTATTAAATCAACACTTGATTTAATAACCCGGCTGTATCGCATACAACCTACTAATATAAACTATTGAATCAACACTTGATTCAATAATCCGGTTATATCACATATAACCTATATCGCGAGATTAGAATACGGTATCACATACACGTATTAATCTCGGTCCCGCATATATCACATGTGTGCCCTACTTCTTTTCACATGAGTTAGGAAACCTCTGTGTAGGACTCTAAAAGACTCGTCAATACGCCGGCAGTAGGTGATGATCATATCAGTCATCCACAAGCTGTCAGCGGTACCTGCTGGACGTAACGGCTACCCGGGTATTGAGCGATCAGAAGATCAACAAGCAAGCTTTTCCATACTCCCGTAAATCCAATAAGTAACACTACCGTACAGTCCGGTCTCTTCGTCTGATATGTCGCATATCTAGTCTGGGGGTGGTAAACGTCAGACCTCAATAACTTAGTAAGTCATGCAGATATGAGGCTCATAACGGGTCGAGAAACTACTGATAACACTTACTAGTAAATTTTATCATCAGCCCTGGCCAGGGACTTCCTTTTATAGCCAATCGAGCACAGCGCAACATCAACCCCCAATATTGGGAGAGACGAATCCCCTCCTATCGCTCATTGCCTCCATGTGACTCGAGACTGTACCCAAAAACCATCGTTTTGCACGCTCTCTTGAACGTGGTAAGGTGGAAATCAAAGCACGGTGGGAATCGCACAAGACTCTATGACGATCTCGGGTCTATAGACTAACCTGTACCAGTGTCACCAGAGAACTGCTTTCTGATGTTAGGTATAATATCATCTAGGAGTTCTCAGCAAGTCCTGTTCAGTGTACCCATTCTCCACTGACCACCCATATACAATCTTTGATGTCAAACACCAATGGATGTGGGATCATCCATCGCCCATCAAATGGGTCAAGAAACGTATACGCTAGTCTACTCTGGAATATCGATGCCCCGTTTCGATACAACCATGACTAGGAACAATTAAAGGATGGACTTGTGGACTACCCTGCCCCACTATTATGATCTGCATCATAATCCTGGTAGTCAAGTACATCCTAAGGGCTTTACCAACATGTGAGAGCAAGACAGTATCACAATACAAGTCTACATGTTAAGATAAAGAGCAACCAGATAGCATACTATCATGTCGAGCAAAAAAGTCCTCTCTATATATGTCCAAGCATCCATTATAATATACAATCATGTACAATAATGGCCTCTAGGGCATACATACAACTAACAATCTCCTACTTGTACTAAGGCCGGTTGTTGTAGTATCTCATACCCAACATCCTGAAGAGTTTTTCAAATTGTATCTGGGGTTTGGCCTTCGTGAGTGGATCCGTCGTGTTATTCTTCATGTCAACTCTCCTGACCTCGATCTCCCGGCGATCAACTATCTCCCGGATCAGGTGATACCGCCTCAGAATATGCCTGGATCGTTGATGGGACCTGAGTTCCTTGGCTAAAGCCACAACTCCATTGTTATCGCAATATAAAGGTATTGGATGCTCAATGGATGGAACCACTCCAAGTTCAGTTATGAACTTCTTCATCCAGACAGCCTCCTTGGCGACATCGTTGGCAGCGATGTATTCAGCCTCCATCGTCGAGTCTGCCATGGTATCTTGCTTGGAACTCTTCCAACATATCGCCCCTCCATTGAGGGCGAAGACAAAAACCGAGACCGACTTAGAGTCGTCCTTATCACCATGGAAGCTCGAATTGGTAAAGGACTCCACTTGGAGTTCACCATTACCATACACCAAGAACATTTCTTCAGCCCTTCTCAAGTACTTAAGAATGTTCTTCACAGCTGTCCAGTGATTCTCCCTAGGATCCGATTGATACCTGTTTACAAAACCCAGTGGATACGCTACATTCGGTCAGGTACATAGCATCGCATACATGATAGAACCGACTTCCGAAGCATAGGGTATACCTTTCATGCGAGCCCTCTCCAAATCAGTCTTGGGGGACATCTCTTTGGAGAGAGTGATTCCTGAGATCGTGGGTAAATTCCCACGCTTGGAATCCTCCATACTAAACCTCTTTAGTATGGTGTCAATGTACCTGGATTGGGATAATCCCAGCATCCGTTTAGATCTATCTCTATAGATCTTAATCCCCAGGATGTAGGAGGCATCACAGTAACGACTCTAAAATTCCTATATCTTCGTATTAAATATATACTGTATTTGTATATGTTTCCCCCAATCAGAGCAAAGCTCTGTTTTGAATTTCAAAATTCAAAAATTTTAGCAACGCTTCAGATCCCGTGCGCCGCGCGCCACGTGTCAAAAACAGACACGCCAACGCCAGGAGCGTTGCGCCCTAGGCAGCGCACCCCCAATCAGAGCAAAGCTCTGCTTTAAAATTCAAAATAAAATTGAAGCAACGCTTCAGATGCTGCGCTCTGTGCTGCGTGCCACGTGTCAAACAAGGTGTGCTAGCACAGTTGCGCTGCGCTCTGCACTGCGCGCCACGTGTCAAACAAGGTGCGCTAGCGCAGTTGCGCTGCACTCTGCGCTGCGCGCCACGTGTCAAACACGTATGTGCTAGCACAGTTGCGTTGCGCGCCACGTGGCGAACGAAGGTGCGGTAGCGTAAAGTACGCCAGCGCTTGAATTAAAAGAATTCCCCACCGTTAGATCAAAAGATCTAATAATAATAAATTATTAATTAATCAGAATTAAAATTCTGTTATGGAAAGATTTTTCAATCTTATTAAAATAAGAAGATTATCTTCTGTAAAACAGAAGGGTTAGGATCAAAGATCCAACGGTGGGAAATATTCCCAGATCAACCAGAGAAATATCTCTTAAACTGATTTAACAAATCAATTGGCCCTATATAAAGGCCCCAAGACTTCAAGTCTCAAAAAAAAAAACCCTCTGCAAACTTTAAGAAAAACTCAAAGAGAAAGAAAGGCAAGCCTTTGAAGAAAGAAGATCATTTTCTTCATCCTTAAAGGTAAAAAATTAATTCTTGAACAACAGAGATGAAATCATCTCGTAAAAAGAAGAAACATCTTCTAAAAAGATCTTAGAACTATAAAAAAGACCAATGACTTTGATTAAACAGAAAGGATTAAAAGATCTAATCATAAAAATAAAAAAAGAAGTATTTTACTTCATTCACAGATCTTTTGATCTATAAAGGCAGAGCCTTTTATGAAAACAAGAACTCTTGTTCTTGGTCTTGAGGCAAAGCCTCCTTTAAGAAGAACATAAAATTTGTTTTTTGATCTTAAAATTGATCAGATGCGCTTTGCGCTATTGAAAAGTGCCTTGCATTCATGAATTGCGCCCTTGCGCTCATTGGATCGGCACTCAGCGCCAAAACCTGCCACGTGTCAACCATAAACACGATCTGCGCTTTGCGCTTCTGAAAACAGCGCACTGCGCTCTTGGGTTGGCGCTCAGCGCCAAGCGCGCCACGTGTCACTCACTGGCGCACCCATAAACTAGCGCAGCGCACTCATAAATTAAAAGTGCAGTGCGCTAACAAACTAGCGCTTAGCGCTAAGCGCAACACGTGTCCTCCTCGTGTGCGCTAACCGACAGAAGCGCAATGCGCTCTTTGACTGGCGCAACGCGCTTGGCGCGCCACGTGGCGCGCTGTCAGAACAAACTTTGTTTCTGATAAATGCCATGCATTCAATACAAGATAAAAATGTCAGAGCCCAATGCCTAGCATTATTAAAAGAGCTGAGCTCAAATAAAGGCTTAGTAGCCAGAACAAAAATAAAATTGGACTTAGCCCAATTTTGGCCATAAGTCCTCAACTTCTTTTGAATTGAGCGCATCTGCTCTTTCAACCAACTCACCTTGGTTCAAGGGTACATCTCTTCACTCCTTTGATATTTGTCGTTGTAATTCCTCAACGTCTTCAAAGAGGTGACGGGTCCCGACAACCGCACATTTCATGGACTGTGGGGTCCTTAAACTTATGGACTATGATGTCCTTAACCTCGACCGTGATGTCTTAAAACTAATATCGGACTGTGAGGTCCTTAAACTCACGGACTATGATGTCCTTAACCTCGACCGCGATGTCTTTAAACTAATATCGGACCGATATGTCCTTAAACTAACAATGGACCGTAATGTCCTTAAACTAATTATCGACCGCAATGTCACTAAACTAAACAATTGAGCCCAATTGCTCTCTTGTCGGATCTAAACGATCCCGTTAAGTTGATCTTAGTCTAAAATTAGACTGACGTATCCTTAACAAACGTTTAAGTTGATCTTAGTCTCAAATGAGGCTAACGTATCCTTAAACCCAAACCCCCAAACCCAAATCTAAGAAAGATACGGATTTGGACTAGTCCACGCCCTACGGGCGACAACATAACTTAGTCTCCGTATACAATCCACCGGCAACCGAACACAAAACAAACACCCATGACACGAAGTGACCATCTGGAGAAGGTGAAAGTTGTTACCGTGATGCGGTAGTGTAATTAACTGCAGGGGCTTGCGCCTGTAGGGAAGAGCGTCCCCACAATCAAAAACCCCTCAAACGAGGGGGAATCTGACGAAGTCTGCTATATCGGCCGCATCCGTTTAAACCTTCGATACATGGTGCCATAAATCAACTTGGCATCTTCGGAGAGGTGGACGGATAGCACCAATTAGCATCTGCCCCGAAATTCAAGCAAGACGTCCGCCGCATCTTCGTCCGCGTCTTCCGGCGGTGAACAGATTCTGGCACGCCCGGTGGGACCTTTTCCTCTTTCCACTCCACACTTCGTGTGTCGTGTTCGCGAACCAATCGCGGTTTGCTAATGGTTGCCCTTGGGTTTCGAGGTACTAAGATTTGGCGTTTGCTTGGTGCAGAAAGCAAAGGATCAATGGCGTTCACCTGCTCAAAGTGTTCCACATGCAACTGCAACCCATGTCCTGCCTCAACTGGGGGCATAACCTACAGGCCCCAAGCGGCTTCCTTGTTCACGATGCCCATGGAACAGGTTACTCAAGCCACCACAGGGTTGTTTTTCGGGACCATGCTCCCACCAGCAAGCTTCACCATTCCCGTGCCAGTACCAGAAGCTCCCAAGAAGCCGGTCTTTGATCGGCTTACAGCTGCTGTGGCCCCTCTCAACGGGTTGTCCAGCACCGGCGCCTCGGTCTTCTCCAGATTGGGCCAAAATTCCTGTGGGCCCACAATGAAGCTTGCAATCCCAGAGAAGGTTATTCCGAAGAGAGTAACCAACCCCGCTCCCGAAGTCGTCAAGGCGGCTTCTCCTGCCAAGGGGTCGGTCTTTACAAGACGGACCGTCCCAACTCCCGCTCCCGCTCCTGCTACTCAAAGGACATCAGTCTTTAATAGGCTGACGCCAGCAACAACCCCTCACCTGAACAGGGAGCAAGACAAAGCCATCCCCGTCACCGAGCCAACTCCATCAACTCGACACGCTCGACGTCGCCACTGGCGCCGGGTAAGGAAGGCCGAGGGCAACTCCCCCTCTGGGCTAACCCCACCAGTCCCAACGGCGGAAATTAATGCTGTTTTTCCAACTGCGAATAGCTTCAAGCTGCTGAATAAGGCGCGCAGGAATTCTCCCACCGCCGTACTGAAAAGATCTCCTCCTCCGGTGGAGAATGTTGCGGAAGCCAAGCCAGAACAGTTCCCTCAGCGGCTTTCCTCCAAGATCTACAAAGTCTGGCAGCAGGTTCGGAACTCAGTAGTTGATCAAGATTACCCTCGCCGACAGAAGAAGCTGAAGGTCCGGCAGGAAGAAAACCGTCCTGTCAAAGCACAACGGACGACAACTGTCTGGGTGCCCACCGCGACGACCCCCTCAACTTCGACCACTCATAAGAAGAGAAGGCCGGAGAAGATCCCCGTGCATGCGACAAATGTCAAAGGCACCGAGCCCAAATGCCCTAAGTCTGGGGGCATGGTGGTGCATCCTATTTACATGGCATCCGGGAAGGAGGATAGCCGCGCTTCTACGGGCCACCGACCACTCACCCGATCCATAACAAGGGCTCAGGAACAACAACAGCAGAAGCTTCAGCAGATGCTGACTGCGATGGCCGCACTCACCGGGCCAAAAGAAAGCCCAGAGGCATCCTCGGAGCAACGCCATGAGCAAGAAACTGATGCCGAATTCCTTCGGAGAATACTTGAGAAGAAGGACAAAGAGGCTGCGGAACAAGCAGCCAATATAAAGCGAATGGCCTTTTTATTCCAAGATATGGTGGGCATGATGATCCAGCCAGATCCCCCAGTCGAAGATTCTCCAGTAATAATTGAAGATGATAGAGGAGAAATATCGAATCCTCTGCCGGCTCTTTCGACAGCCAAGGAGGAGACAATTTTCAAGGCCGCCCTGGATGATTATATTGCTCAACAAATACGAGTTCACCAGGCAAATGAAGCGGCCGGCCAAGTCGTCAAAACTGGGCGACCATATCCGGGTTGGTATGATCAGATAAAATACCCGCCGGGCTATACGATCCCGAAATTCCATGTGTACAAGGGGACAGGCAATCCCCACCAGCACGTCGCCCAGTTCAGAGCTCTGTGCGGCAACACCGGGGGCGATGATAAGCTTTTGCTTCACCAATTTGTTGGCAGTTTATCAGAGACGGCGTTTGAATGGTACTCCGAACTACCAAACAACTCCGTTAAAACTTTCACAGAAATGGAGTTATTGTTCACCCAGCGATTTGCGAGCGCAAGTGAACGCACCCCAATAACGACATTGATCAATGCCAGAGTGAAGCCGGGCGAGACGTGGGTTCAGTACGCAATCCGATGGCGGAATCTGTGGTCAAAGTGCGAACAATGCATCGAAGAAGCACCAGCGGTGGGCATGTTCGTGGGCACTCTAGACCCTCATGCAACTATTTCACAGTTCATGATGTTCTTCAAACCGACCACGTTCCAGGCCTTAATCGATAAGTTGGCCCAGATGGATCAGATGGGTCATAGACCGTCTCCCCCGAAATCGGAACGAAAAGGGTAAAGGGAAGGTGATCTTCGTTGCAAACACCCAACAGCAGCCCAGTGTCCCAAAGCTAGCGGATCAACTGGAGGAGAGACGGCGCTATTACAATGAGAAAATGAAGCGTCCTTACTCATTCCCACGGGACAAAACGAAGAGGCTGTTCGAGTTGGCTAAGCGCAACATGCTTATCAATTTGCCGAATTCAAGGCGACCACCACAACCCAATGAAGTGAATAATCCCAATTATTGCCCTTACCACCAAACGGTAAGCCACCCGATTGAGGATTGCTTCGTCTTTAAGGGATGGATCGAGGATCAGTACCTACAAGGCAAGTTTGCGTTGTCTGAGAAGTGGAAAGTAAACCCACCACAACCGCACACTCCTAAGA
Organism: Agapanthus africanus; assembly: GCA_030015575.1. Lineage (NCBI taxonomy): Eukaryota > Viridiplantae > Streptophyta > Magnoliopsida > Asparagales > Amaryllidaceae > Agapanthus > Agapanthus africanus. The sequence continues at coordinate 866,723,023 of CM057339.1, forward strand.
AGACGAACACACCGGGGGCAACGTGCTCTTTTGTCGAGGAAGCTCCATGGGAGGTGGCTCTTTCGGCCAAAACCAAAAGGATGCTGAATGATCTCCAGACATGCCCGGCAATCAAGTGGAAGAATCCGCTGGAACCCCAGATCATCGAAGGGATGCTGAAGCCGCGCCCAACTCCAAAGATTGGTGGTGATAGCCAAAGTGCTTACACCCAGCCGTCGAAATCTTCGAAAAAGAAGAAGAAATCCAAGAAGCCCGTGAAGCCTGGCGACAAGCGCACGGACCTACAGAAACAGATTGACGCGCTGGAAGAGTATAACCAGAAGGCGCGGACTCCAATCATGCTCCAAGAGTTCCTCGGCCACGTCCTTGAGGACGAAGATGATGGAGAAGAATCGTCGGATGGATCTGAGGATTACGTAGCGAGCTGCCATGTGATCTCTCATTCATCACTAGACAATGAAGAAGCTCCCTGCACAGAGAGACAGGGGGCAGGTCCCGAGCCAGAACTTCTATGGCCGTCAGACGAAATGATCGACGCCTTCCTGAATGAGATTCATCTGAAAAGTAAAGCCAATCGGGAGTGTGAGATGGCCATATTTGAAAGAGCCAAATGCCGACGACTAGACGAAAGAATCGAGACCCTACCTCCGAATCAAGGGACATCCGTCGCGGATAAAAACAAGTTCAAGACGAGGAAAAGGTTTGCTAAGGCCATATCAATGGGAATGAAGCTACCACCCTCTGAAGGAAACACTCCTGGTGAAACAGAAACACATCCTAGCTACTGCTTATATCATCAAAAGATTTCGCACCCTACCGAAGAGTGCGACGGTTTTAAAAGATGGTGGCAGGGATATGTTGCTCACCAGCAACATTTTAAGCGGATGAAACACAAAACTCGTCGGGAGCAAAGAAGTGCGACTGAGGAGCATAAAAGAAATACCGGTAACTGTCGCATGGTCAACACCGGGGGATCGCAGATTCTCACTTTCGGAAGTGACTCTGACGAAGAGATGGCTCTTGGCCCTCTCTTTAAAGAATCCACATTGAGGAAGGAGGAAGAACCGAAGTCCTGTGAAAACATTCAGCCGCGCAATCGCACGCTTCCAGAAAAGAATCTTGGATCCACGAGTAGAAAAGATAAGGGAAAAGAAAAGGTCTTTGAGGATATCGCCCTGGACGACCAAGTCATGAAAGAACTGACCGCCAAGGACCCGCCAAAGAAGAGTAAGGTGGACTATAACGTTCTGGCACACCTGAGGAAGATACCCTCATAGCTCAGTATTCTCGATGCCCTTCTACTATCCAAAGAAGCGAGAGATTCACTGATCAAGGCGCTACAAGAGCCAGAGAAATTCCAAGCTTTTCTCGCCGAAGAAAAGATGAAGGACGAGCTAGAGGAAGTACACACAGCCGATATCACCTTCGGCGATGAAGACCTCCTCCTTGGGACGTGCGAGCACAACCGTCCCCTCTATGTCTCAGGATACTGCCACGATAGAAATATAAGCAAAATCCTGGTCGACAATGGGTCTTCCGTCAATCTTCTCAACGTGCGAGTGTTGAAGGAAATCTGCACGAGCGTCCAGCATCTTGCTCGTGATAAAATCACCATCTCTGGTTTTGACTCCCAGTCATCGCAGACTCTCGGGTCTGTGATATTGACATTACGATTCGGGCTACTTGTCACGGATATTAAATTTCATGTTATTGATGCCAAGATATGCTATAACGCTTTGCTCGGCCGGCCTTGGTTACACGAATACAACATCATCCCTTCTACACAACATCAGTGTATGAAATACTTTAAGGATGGTCTCGAGTATACCGTAACTGGAGAGCTAAACCCATTCTCCGTGAACGAAGTCCGTAAGTACGAAGATGCAAAATACTTTTTGCCAGATTTTGAGGACACAGAGAGATGTCGCAAGCCGGAGAACAAATCTATCACCACCAATCCTGTCTTCGGGAGTGATACGGAGGAAGAGGAAGAGATAGTTTATCCAGGCCGGCCCCAGTACAACAAGCTAGGACCGTCCGCTCCCATGTTGATCTTTGGCAGTGACTCGGAGGTCCATGCTATATTCTCCGTTCGGCCTTCAATACAAACATTCGCTGATGAAGAGCAAAGTTTGCAAATTGCCATGGTTCCGCCCAAAGATCATAAAGAACTAGACGTGCTTGATACCTACAGTGTGGAAGAGCTGCAGACGTTCTATGTCCCTCCCAGGCGAGAATGCAAAAAGGCGATCCTGTTCTACCGCTCCGAGGAAACCAAAGTGGAGAAAGAAATCTGGCACGGTGCGGATTCTATACTTGACAGGCTCCAGCCCATCCATCTGCCTATATATTATACAGAAGGCTTGAAAAGGCTGTTGAAGCGTCAAGGGATACCCTTCAAACAGACCGCTTGAAAAGCTAAGTTCTATGACAGGATATGGAACGTTCCTGGAACTCAGCGCAAGTTGCCCAACTGGAGAATGGAAGCGATCAGGCTTGGATATGTTCGGTCCAAGAAACGGGAGCTACTCCACGACCGCTATGTCGTACATGACTTTGATGAAGAAGGAGATGCTCAATGGGAGGATGCTAACCCTGAACCAGAAAGAGCCCCCGCCGTGAAAATGCCCAGTCCGTCGTTCGAAGAACAAATGGACAAGCTTATAAGGGAAGCTGGTCAAAAAGTTCGAGACGACCAAAATCGCGAAATGGCCATCTACGAGAAAGCCAGGACGCAACTCCTTCTTCAACAGGCTGCGAAAGATGAAAGTGCCCCTCCCTGTCAACCTGTTGTACAAAAGGCTCGACGCAGAGGCCGAAACAAGTCAAAAAGCGGAAAAGGAATTCGACAACGACAAAGCGGGACCAAGAAGTCACGCGATCAGGAATCGAGCGGTCCGGATTTGTTCCTTATGAAGAAGATGAGTCGAGCATACTCTTTTCCTCAAGACAAGACAAAGAAGATACTTGACCTCGCTATAAAATATCAAATGATTACACTTCCGGCGTCTAGACACCCCGAGCAAGCTAACGAGGTCTCTCACCCAGGCTATTGCTCTTATCACCGAGCAATAGGACACCCTCTCGAAGACTGCTTCACCTTCAAGAACTGGGTCGAAGATCAATATCAGCTTGGCAAGTTCGCTCTATCCGACAGTTGGAGGATAACACCGCCGCAGAAGCATGAACCCAAATCCACGAGGGTAGAACCAGATCCACATCAGTCTTGGAAGCGAGATCGTACCTGTCACGTGATAATGTTGTCAAAAGAAGAACCTGAGAATATGGATGAACTCGCTTGGTGCTTCGAAAACAATGATGACGAGGTAATCTCAGAGTTTCCACCGGCGCCGAAAGAGCGGGAAGATGGAATACACACTACTGCAGATAACATCAAGAAAATTGATCTGGGGACGACAAGCGACCCGCGGCCAACATTCGTCAGTGAGCTTCTATCTGAAGAAAGGGTGGTTGCACTAAAAGACGTGCTTATGCAGCATAGAGATTGCTTCGCATGGAATTATTCCGAAATGCCGGGACTCGATCCAGATATTGCTGTCCATAGATTGGCGATATCCACGGACGTTAAGCCAATCAAACAAGCACCAAGGAGAATGCGGCTTGAGCTTGAGATGAGTATCAACGCCGAGGTCAAGAAGCTAATCGACTCTGGCTTCATCCAAGAGGTTAAGTATCCTGATTGGATCGCTAACATTGTACCAGTGATGAAGAAAAATGGGACAGTGCGCATATGCGTGGACTTCCGGGATCTTAATAAAGCCCGCCCAAAGGACGATTTCCCAGTACCCGTCACTGAGCTGATGATAGATAACACGTCCACTCACGAAGTCTTCTCCTTCATGGACGGCTCATCAGGATATAATCAGATAAAGATGCATCCCGAAGACCAGAAGCACACTGCTTTCCGGACCCCTTTGGGTATATTCTGCTACAAGGTGATGCCCTTCAGTCTAAAGAACGCCGATGCCACCTATCAGAGGGCCATGACGAAGATCTTCGATGACCTTATACATGAAATCGTCGAATGCTATATCGACGACCTTTAGGTGAAAAGCAAATCATACGAGGAACATCTCGAGCATCTGAAGATCGTGTTTCAACGTCTTCGGCAATACAACTTGAAGATGAACCCTCTCAAATGCGCGTTCGGGGTGTCCTCAGGTAAATTCCTAAGATTCATCGTCCGACACCGAGGTATCGAGATAGATCCGTCAAAGATCAAGGCGATTATGGAGATGCCCCCGCCAAGGACTCTCAAGCAATTGCGGTCTCTCCAAGGGAAGCTCGCGTATATCCGGCGATTTATAGCCAATCTCTTTGGAAAGTGCCGTCTTTATGGTCACCTGATGAAGAAGGGAACCCCGTTCGTCTGGGATCACAAATGCCAAGGCGCGCTGGACGAAATCAAGCAATATCTGCAGAATCCACCAGTGCTGGCTGCTCCGGTCAAGGGAAAGCCTCTCATTCTTTATACAACAGCTCTCGAAGGTTCTTTAGGGGCGCTGTGGGCACAAGAGAACGACCAAGGGAAAGAAAGAGCTCTCTACTAGTTGAGTCGAGTTCTCCTGGGGGCAGAAAGCAATTATTCTCCCATCAAAAAACACTGCCTGGCGTTGATCTTCGCCATAACGAAACTCCGGCACTATGCGTTGGCGCATGAAGTCCGTCTCATATCGAAAGTGGATCCTCTCAAGTATTTGATGTCGAAGGCCATGTTAACGGGACGACTTGCTAAATGGGCCTTGCTCTTGATGGAGTTCTCAATAACTTATCAGCCTCTTAAGGTAGTGAAAGGCCAGGCCATCGCCAACTTTCTCGCTGAGCATCCGATACAGGCCGATTCCCCTTTGAATTGTGAACTGCCAGACGAACATGCGTTTGATACGATCGACGATAGTGATACCTGATGAGAACTTTATTTTGATGGAGCGTCTTCCATGAAGAAGCGCAAACAAAGCACCCCTATAATCAAATCAGGGGTAGGCCTTATCTTCGTGACCCCACAAGGAGGGATAATGCGCTTTGCTTTCTCCTTAACAGAGCCGAGGACAAACAATGAAGCCGAGTATGAAGCTTTGATAGCAGGCCTCGAGATCGCCATCGACATGGGAATTGAAAACCTCCTCATATACGGAGACTCCCAACTGGTCGTTAGCGAAGTAAACGGCGACTATCAAACGTGCAAACCAGAGCTGGTAAAGTACGGCGAGAGGGTACAACAACTGCTGACCCAAATACCTTCCTACATCTTGGAAAGCATACTGCGTGTAGAAAATAGCAAAGTGGATGCACTAGCTAAGCTCGCTAAAGAACTGGCCGACGAGAACCTCGATGACGTGAGAATCATTGTGCAAAGTCGTCGGTTTCTTGCGCCGGCGGAAATATCTCCGGAGTCGTCCGAAGAAAAAGGAGTGACTGAGCAAATGACTCTACAAATAAAAGACCAAGAGAAGGTTGAAGATTGGAGAGAAGTCTTCATAGACTACTTCAAATCCCGTCGAACACCTGAAGATGCGTCCTCAAAACATCAGCTCATGAAGCGAGCCCTATCTTTCGCTTTCGTCAATGATACTCTGTACAAGAAGTCATTTGATTCTTTATGGTTAAGATGCCTGGGACCTGAAGAAGCAAAAAGGGTCGTCCAAGAAACTCACGACGGACTCTGCGGTTCTCACCAAGCCGGGCCGAAGATGAAGCTGAAGATCAAACAGATGGGTTATTATTGGCCCATGATGATCCAGGACTGCCTCGAGTATGCAAAGCAATGCCACTCATGCCAGATCCACGGAGACTTTATCCATCAGCACCCAAATCCATTACACCCGACAGTGGCTAGCTGGCCGTTCGAAATGTGGGGGACTGACATAATCGGCCCCATCGTGTTAGTTATATGTATGCCCTAGAGGCCATTACTATACATAGGATGTATATTGTAGTGGATGCTGGGACATATATAGGGATGACTTTCTTGCTCGACATGATAGTACGCTATCTGGTTACTCTTTGCCTTAACGTGTATACTGTTTGTCTCTCTGTTACATGTTGGTAAAGCCCTTAGGATGTGTACTTGACTACCTGGACTATGATGCGGATCATACTAGTGGGGACATGGTAGTCCATAAGTACATCCTTCAAAGTCCCTAGTCGTGGGTGTATCGAGACGGGGCATCGATATACCAGAGTAGACTAGCGTATACCTTCTCGACCCATACAGATGGGCGATGGATGATCCCATATCCATTGGTGTTTGACATCAGAGATGATATACGGGTGCTCAGTGGAGACTGGGTACACTGGACGGACTCGCCGAGAACTCCCAGATGGTATTATACCTCACGTCAGATGGCAGTTCTCTGGTGACACTGGTACAGAGTAGTCTGTTGACCCGAGATCGTCATAGAGTCTTGTGTGGTTCCCACTGTGCTTTGATTTACATCTTACCACGTCCAAGAGGGCGTGCAAAACGGTGGTTTTTGGGTACAGTCCCGAGTCACATGGAGGCAATGAGCGATAGGAGGGGATTCGTCTCTCCCGGTATAGGGAGTTGATGTTGCGCTGTGTTCGATTGGCTATAACAGGAAATCCCTGGCCAGGGTTGCTGAGATTTACTGGTAAGTGTTACCAGTAGTTTCTTGAATTGTTATAGACCTCATATCGACACAACTTATCGAGCTATTGGGGTCTGACGTTTACCACCCCTAGGCGAGATATGCGACATATCAGACGATCAGACCGGACTGTACGGTAGTGTTACTGGTTGGATTCACTGGAGTGTGAGCGGGCTTGCTCGTCGATCTTCTGATCGCTCAATACCCGGGTGGCCGTTACGTTTAGCAAACCGCTTGCGGCTTGTGGGTGTTTGATATGATCATCACCTGCTGCCGGCGTATTGACAAGTCTTTAGAGTCCTACACAGAGGTTTCCTGGCTCAAGCAAAACGAAATAGGAGCGCATATGAGATATGTGCGGGACCGAGAATAATGCGTGTATGTGATACCGTATTTCATTCTCGCGATGAATGTATCGATTAGGTTATATGCGATATACCCTAGTTATCGAATCAAGGATTGATTCGATAAACCGATACATTGGATACTAGTCGGTTATATGTGATATGACCGGATCGTTAAATCAAGTGTTGATTTAATGATTTAATGTATAATTATATATTTGATATATTACTTTGCATTAACTAGTATCGGTTCACTTTAAATGGATTTTCTCGCTCGGTTGTGCACATTGTATATTCGATATAGTTTTTGTGCACATGATTGTATCATGTTTGATGATACATGCCTTTTGGTTAAGTGTAAAGAATTAAACTATGGTTAAGTGGATGATTAGGGTTTTTGATTTCCTTATTCATTTAGTAATCTTTTTCTTTTTTGGAAAAATAAAATGGCATGAGAAAAATGGTGGCATTCTTTTGTTCTTTCATGAAGCTTCATGAATACTTTGACTTTGTGACCATTTTGTCTCATGCTTAAACCTAACCATTCCACTTAACCCTAATTAATTCTCTACACCTAACTATGGTTAGCTTATGATAAGAATTCATTTTCTTTTCTTTTTGAATAATACTTATCATAACAATATTCTTCTTCTTCTTCATTTTTTTTTATGTGAAGAAAGCTTGCCTCCATCAATGGCAAGTGATGATAAAGAGTGAGAAATCCAATTCTAAAGTGAACCCACTTCCTATTTCTTCATCCTCTACCTCTTGCCAAGTAGTATAGGGTGTTTTCTTCACAAGTTTCATGACTTGGTGAAGTGGGAGCTTGATCTAGCGATGCCTCGACGTAGATCATCTTCGGCATGGACATCGACGACCTAGCCCGCCTATTCTCCGATGAAGCCGACGCTAGAGCCCGGGAATTCATTTGGACAGCAAGGGGACTTCGTTGCGGAGCTATGGAGGTGGAGCACCGGATCTACAAAGGTTGTATTTCCGTATAAACCTTAGTTAAGTTGTTAACTAGTTTTGTTTCGCCTAGTTTTCTAGCCAACGATCCGTTCTAGGGTTTCTCGGCACCGTTTAAATTTGAAATTGGCATGGTTGATGCCTTGTGAGACCTCATTAGGGTGTCTAGGAACCCTAAACATCGAACCAGTATCGTCCAGGGGATATCGATTCATTTTGGCAACAACTGATTACTTCTCCAAATGGGCAGAAGCAGTACCGCTGAGGGAAGTGAAGACAGAGAATATCCTCCATTTCTTCAAGACACACGTCATTTATCGGTTTGTAACTCTGAGACGGATCATATCCGATAACGGGCTAGCCTACAGAATCCATAAAATCAGCCGCTTCGCACAACAACATAACATAGACTGGAGATATTCATCAGTCTATAAACCCCGAGCTAACGGTTTAGCTGAGGCTTTCAACAAAACCTTGACGAAGATTGTGAAAAAGATGGTGTCTCGAAATAAGAAAGACTGGCACGAGAGACTGCTAGAAGCTCTCTGGGCATATCGAACTACGTTCAAAACGGCAACGAACACAACACTGTATGCATTGGTGTTCGGCGCAGAGGCGGTACTCCCCCTTGAGATAGAGCTACCCTCTCTACGAGTGGCAGTTCATTATGAGCTAACGGAAGAAGAGAATGCTCACCTTCGGCTTGAGGAGCTCGATGCCCTTGATGAAACCCGGCTCCTGGCGCAGCAAAATCTGGAAGCTTATAAAGCAAAGATGACGCGCTCATATGAAAGATTGACCAGGCCGAGAACATTCCGCCAAGGCGAACTCGTGCTAGTGGTCAAAAGACCTATGATCCCCAATCGCGCCAAGCGGGGAAAATTCGAGCCGAACTATGAAGGCCCGTACATCATAGACAAGGTCTATCAGGGTGGAGCCTATCTACTCATGGAAATGCATGGTGAAAGACCTTTCAGGCCAATAAACGGTCGCTTATTAAAAAAGTACCACGCTTGACGAGTCATGGCCTAGGTCAATGATAGATGACGACGATTATGTCCGCTCGCTATCTTCCTAAGCCCAAACTCTATAAGTAGTAACCGGCTTACTTTACAACGGACCGAAACGTCCTTAAACTAACAGCGGACCGAAACGTCCTTAAACTAACAGCGGACCGAAACGTCCTTAACCTAACGACGGACCGAAACGTCTTTAAAACTAACAACGGACCACTATATCCTAAAACTAGCTATTGACCAAGATGTCGAGAAACTACGGTGGATTGCAGCATCCCGAAGCTAAAATAAAAAAAACAAAAAAAACAAAAAGAAAACAGTATGTCCATAAGCGAAATGGGCATGGATGAAAACCCGAAAGGGCTCCGTGAGTAAAAAAAGCAGGGCTACCGGCGAGTCTTGTGAAAACCCGAAAGGGCGCAACCTCGTTCGAATAAAAAAAGAGAAAAAAACAAATAAAGAAGGAAAACGGTATGTCCATAAGCAAAATGGGCACGGATGAAAACCCGAAAGGGCTCCGTGAGTAAAAACAGCAGGGCTACCGACGAGTATTTGTGAAAACCCGAAAGGGCGCAATCTCGTTAAGAGACACTTGCAAGGTCCTCTCGACTTTGTAAGGAAAAACTACCCGCATGAGATCCTTACGACTCACAAGGGAGCAACGCACTTAGGGATCCCCACGATTCCTAAGGAGAAACTACACTTGCGAGATCCTCACGACTCGTAAGGAGAATCCTCTTATGAGACCCTCACGGCTCATAAGATTTGAAAGTCTTAAGCTACAGGGATCTGAACCCGTTCTTAAGAAACCCCCGCAACCTCCAATACTGCCCTACAAGCGGCTCAGTGCTGACCCTTGTATACAATCCACGGGCACGAATAAACATTTCCCTAACCAAGTCTCATCCGTGACTAGGGATATGTCTGCACGGTGAACAACCCTTGTGAGTCCTCTCGACTTATAAGGAGAAAACTCTCTTGTAAGATCCTTATATCTTATAAGAGAAGATACACTTAGGAGTCCTCACGATTCCTAAGGAGAAAACACACCTACGAGATCCTCACGACTCGCAGGGAGAAATACCTTTGAGAGACCCTTACGGCTCATGAAGTCAAAAGCCTTAGTCGACAGGATCCTAACCTTGTTCGCTAAGCCACCTTTGTTCGATATCGACAGAGGCAAATGATGATTCGCTCCTGGCAATATTCCAGTTGTAGCGGTGCTGATGCCGAAATTGGTGTCTAATCCTAAGCTTGCAGCAAAAAGACAGCAAGCCACACATGCATACGAAATACCCGAAATGATGGGGCAACTTGCAAATAAAAATCAACAAGTAAAAAAACAGTATGCATGCCAAATAGCCGAAATGATTAGGCAACTCGCAATAAAAAGCAGTGAGTAAAAATAAAACAAATAGCCGAAATGATTGGGCACCGCGAAAAATAGCCGAAATGATGGGGCAATCGCGACCTTCGCGATATAAAAGCTGAAATGATAGAGTATCGCGGAAAGAAATAAAATAAAAATAAAAATAAAATTTATGCCCTACAGGTGATATCACATCAATCCCTGTATACAATCTAGGAGCGCAAACGAAGAGGGAGTCACACTCCTCCTCTCCAGGTTTCATCATAAGAAGAAGCCAAATCTCGACGGTTCACAGATAGCCTAAAGATCATCTCGACGTTCGTCTCATTGCAGCAGACACAATTTCAAGTAAAGCGGAACAGCGGCAACTCCCAGTTCCATGACTCGGCGGTGTACAGATGACCGAGAGTCAAATTCCGACTCCGTGAAATGCGGATAAAGTCAACCCTGCCTGGCTACGTGGAATATGGATTATGTCACTTCTGACCCCGTGGAAAACGTCCAGAGCGGATCCTGGTCCTCGCAGAGCACGGCAGTGAACCCGTGTGAAGCATCCAGAGCGGAGCCCGGTCCTCGCCGAACACGGCAGTGAACCCGTGGGAAGCATCCAGAGCAAAATTCCTGGCTACGTGGAACGCAGATTATGTCACTTATGACCCCATGGAAAACGTCCAGAGCGGATCCTGGTCCTCGCAGAGCACGGCAGCGAACCCGTGTGAAGCATCTAGAGCGGAGCCTAGTCCTCGCCGAACACGGCAATGAACCCGTGGGAAGCATCTAGAGCAAAATTCCTGGCTACGCGGAACGCGGATTATGTCACTTCTGACCCCGTGGAAAACGTCCAGAGCGGATCCTGGTCCTCGTAGAGCACGGCAGTGAACCCGTGTGAAGCATCCAGAGCGGAGCCTGGTCCTCGCCGAACACGGCAGTGAACCCGTGGGAAGCATCCAGAGCAAAATTCCTGGCTATGTGGAACGCGGATTATGTCACTTCTGACCCAGTGAAAAATGTCCAGAGCGGATCTTGGTCCTCGCAGAGCACGACAATGAACCCGTGTGAAGCATCCAGAGTGGAGCCTGGTCCTCGCCGAACACGGCAGTGAATCCGTGGGAAGCATCTAGAGCAAAATTCCTGGCTACGCGGAACGCGGATTATGTCACTTCTGACCCCGTGGAAAACGTCCAGAGCGGATCCTGGTCCTCGCAGAGCACTGCAGTGAACCCGTGTGAAGAATCCAGAGTGGAGCCTAGTCCTTGCCGAACACGGCAGTGAACCCGTGGGAAGCATCTAGAGCAAAATTCCTGGCTACGTGGAACGCGGATTATGTCACTTCTGACCCCGTGGAAAACGTCCAGAGCGGATCCTGGTCCTCACAGAGCACGGCAGTGAACCCGTGTGAAGCATCCAGAGCGGAGCCTAGTCCTCGCCGAACACAGCAGTGAACCCGTGGGAAGCATCTAGAGCAAAATTCCTGGCTACGTGGAACGCGGATTATGTCACTTCTGACCCCGTGGAAAACGTCCAGAGCGGATCCTGGTCCTCGCAGAGCACGGCAGTGAACCCGTGTGAAGCATCCAGAGCGGAGCCTATTCCTCGCCGAACATGGCAGTGAACCCATGAGAAGCATCTAGAGCAAAATTCCTGGCTACGTGGAACGCGGATTATGTCACTTCTGACCCCGTGGAAAACGTCCAGAGCGGAGCCTGGTCCTCGCCGAACACGGCAGTGAACCCGTGGGAAGCATCGAGAGCAAACATCGGACTGTGGAGTCCTTAAATCCACGGACTATGATGTCCTTAACCTCGACCGTGATGCCTTAAAACTAACATCGGAATGTGAGGTCCTTAAACTCACAGACGATGATGTCCTTAACCTCGACCGTGATGTCTTAAAACTAACAATGGACCGTAATGTCCTTAAACTAATTTTACCTTGGTTCAAGGGTACATCTCTTCACTCCTCTGATATTTGTCGTTGTAATTCCTCAACGATTTCAAAGAGGTGACGGGTCCCGACAACCACACATTTCACGGACCATGGGGTCCTTAAACCCATGGACTATGATGTCGTTAACCTCGACCGTGATGTCTTAAAACTAACATCGAACCGTGAGGTCCTTAAACTCATGGACTATGATGTCCTTAAACTCGACCGTGATGTCTTAAAACTAACAATGCACCGTAATGTCCTTAAACTAATTTTACTTTGGTTCAAGGGTACATCTCTTCACTCCTCTGATATTTGTCGTTGTAATTCCTCAACGTCTTCAAAGAGGTGACGGGTCCCGACAACCACACATTTCACGGACTGTGGGGTCCTTAAACCCATGGACTATGATGTCCTTAACCTCAACCGTAATGTCTTAAAACTAACATTGGACTGTGAGGTCCTTAAACTCATGGACTATGATGTCCTTAACCTCGACCGTGATGTCTTAAAACTAACATTGGACTGTGGAGTCCTTAAATCCACGGACTATGACGTCCTTAACCTCGACCGTGATGTCTTAAAACTAATATCGGACTGTGAGGTCCTTAAACTCATGGACTATGATGTCCTTAACCTCGATCGTAATGTCTTAAAACTAACATTGGACTGTGAGGTCCTTAAACTCATGGACTATGATGTCCTTAACCTCGACCGTGATGTCTTAAAACTAACAACGGACTGTGGAGCCCTTAAATCCACGGACTATGATGTCCTTAATCTCGATCGCGATGTCTTTAAACTACGGTATCCTGGAAAACGTCCAGAGTGGAGCCTGGTCCTCGCCAAACACGGCAGTGAACCCGTGGGAAGCATCCAGAGCAACCCTTAACTCCGTGAAATGCGGATAAGGATAACTTCACCCATCACTTGCGGGTCCTCACGACTCGTGAGGAAGTAAATTCCCTTGTGAGATCCTTACGACTTTCAAGAGAAAACGCACTTAGGAATCCTCACGATTCTTAAGGAAAAATTACCCCTACGGGATCCCCTCGATCGGTAAGGAGAAAATTCTTTATGAGACCCTCACGGCTCATAAAGTTGAAAAGTCTTAGGTGACAGATCCTAACCCTGTTTTCTAAGCCATCACCAATCTACAAAGAATCCAAAATTGACAGTTATACGCTATCTACAGATTGCACTTGCTAAAATCACATTACAACAATACAGCAAGGAGAAGAAAGCAACAGTATAACAAAAATAATGTCTTTATTCATGAAACTCAATTGAATACAAGATACATCGAATAAAAAATAGATACATATTATTCAGAGATTACAAGTGTATGATACAAAGACAGCTACTGAGAAGGAAGCGTTTTCAACAAGTCTGCAAGCTGCTCTCGCGCTTCTTTCAGTACCTTCTCATGATCAGTCGCCGCGGCTAGCTCCGCTTCGATTCTAGTCCTTTGCCGCAAGCATGATGAAATCTTCTTATCAATTTCCCGCTGGGCAGCTTCGCGACTCTGCGTAACCCTCTCGATAGAGTCGAGCTTCTGTCTCAATACAAGCCCGTCCGAGATACATTGCTGCAAGGTGTCAAAGACGGCTCCCAGTTGTGCAACGTTCGCTTCGACCTAGGCACGCAACTGGATAGACTCGGCGGAAGCCTCTTCGCATTCCTTCCGCCTCAAGGTCGCTTCTTGTTCAAAATGGCGGAGGAAGGACGCACTCTGCTCGACCCATGCGGTCCGCTGTGAGTTCAAAGCTTGAGTCTCAGGGGCAAGACGCATAAGTTCAAGTTGATGCAGACAAGCTTCGATCTTCCTACAGTGACTAACCCAAGACTCGACGATGCCTTCATTATGGAAATTCACAAGCGTCGCCAGCATTGGATTGACCTCGGCAGCGAAATCTGCGGCAGATGTAGGAGCTTCCGCGTCAAGCTTCTCGACGTATTCGCTCAACATGCGCAGAATCGTCACAGCACCCTTTGAGGATGGACGTCTGGAGAAGGGGACTGCTGGCATCATAAGGCGAGATTCAAAAGAGGCGAAGTCGAAATGACCGCTGCAAAACAAGTCACAATCAGATGACGGATCTAGAAATATAAGAGGTTCATGAACAATGGAATTTACTATACCAGCTGCTACAGGTGGCAAAGCCGGGAGGACCGGTGGCGCAACTGGTCTCTCATCTCCTCCTTCAATCTGTAGCACTGCAATCAGGGCAAAGAAGAATCAGAAATAATTTCATTATCGGTAAAAGAAAGTGCATTAATTGAAAGCTATATTCACCAGCGCCGTTGGATGAAGCAATCTCCGACGGGAAGGAGAAGTGGGGATGCAACACCTGGTACAGGTGGTCAAAAAGGACTCCTGCAAAAACGCGATAATGCAACGTCAGTACATAAATTATACGCCCGAGGGATAAGACTAATGAGTTACAAATCCATACCTTCCAGCATTTGCGACGGTGTGAGAGAAGGCAGAGAGGTGGTCACTGTCAGGACGGTAACTGACGGCGCTGTCTTGAGTACCTTGATTTCAGCACCAGCCGCACCTGCATTAGAAGCAAGATAAACTTTATTAGGAAAGATTGCAAAATAAAAAAAGAAGGGCAGTGACCCAAAATTTACCTGATGAGTCGCCAGCCGGAGCCGTGATGAGGGCGTTACTTGATGCAACGGTGGCATCTCCCTCCTCCATTGGGGTGGTCTCACCTCCCGCCGCTTCATCCCATGACTCCACAGGAGCCGTCGTCACGCTCGCGACGCCAGGAGACGACAAGGAACCGTAGGCGGGGAGAGCGATGATCGGAGTGGTGCCCGACTCTTGAGAAAGAGTGGCCATCTTGTGCCCAGCGATCATACCCGTTTCGCCCGCTACCACTTCGGGCGCAGTGGTCGCATCCGTCTCGTCCACTGCTGCCTTAGGCATGTCCGTAGCAGTCGTTTCGCCTACTGCTACCTCAGGCTCGGCCATGGTAGCCGTCTCACCTGCCGCCACTTCGCGCTCGGCAGTGGTAGCTATCTCGGGCATAGCAGTTGTGGTTGTCTCATCAGCCACCATCTCGGGCCCGACAATTACGGTTACATCATCGCCTACCGTCGCCTCGGGTTCAACAGCTACCTCCTCCACCACCCCCTCAGGCTCAACGGTCGCCGCCACTCCTTCAGTAAGGCTCGGCCCTGCAGGACAAGATATATAAGAACTGATAGTTTAAAGTTTTGACAACGAAGCCTCAAAATATATTACCTGAGGTTGATTTACCGTTGGCTTCCCGAGCTGTACGTGCCGCCCGTCTATGAGCAGTAGACAAAGCAACCGGGAGCTCCTCTGAAAGAGTAGTAGCGGGAGTAACGGCACTTGAACCTGCTCCCGCAGCCAAAGCAGCACTACGCTCCCTTGCTGCGCGCCTCAGGCGCTTCCTTTCCTCCCGGGCCGTCACAACGGACCTTTTGGAAGCCTCCTTCAGCAAGGCATCGTCGTCCGCATTCAGGGTTACCTCTAGAGCCGTCAAGGATTCCATCATCCGTTTTTTAAGCAGGGCCTCTTGCGGCAATGCCGAAGAGGCCGGGACTTCGGTATCTGGCCCGGGGAGAATTTCCACATCAGCTTGCAGGACAGGCCTTGTGGTCCCTGCGATAAAATAAAGAGAGGGTCAGATTACTCATGAGAAATGGAAGCAGAAACATAGCGAACTGAAATGTACCAAGGCCTAAGGATGCTCTAAGTCGTTCCTCCTCCTCGAAAGTCTTGAGAGAAGCAGCGAGAGCTTCTTCGGTAGAAATGCCTATCAAAGAAGGAAAAGCGTTAGTCAAAGACAATGATAGAGGTATGATGCAATGATGAAAAATACAACTAATAATTACCTGATTGCGCGAGTTTAGCCAACCACTCGTCGCGTCTTGCCAATCGCTCGGAAGCTGTGATGGCAGCCGCCAGATCAGTGTCATCTGGCGGCATAAATAGGCCGTCGTTGGTCCCGTACTCACTCAAGCCCTCGCTGTAAGGACCATGAGGTTCCTGACCCAATATAACGTCAGCAGAGAGGATCAACTTCTTCTTCCTCTTCTGCGCGCGAACTCCGGTCACAGCCAAAATCAGCTTACGCTTCGTGGGCACTTTGGTACGGCGGGTCCCGATATCCGAGCCCACGCCGGATTCGGGTGAAACCACGTTTACCGTCTCCACGGGAGCATGGGGCGCTGATGGCACGTCCGCAGGATCACGGGGCAATCCACGCGTGGGGCTTAGCATACGTGGAGGCTCAACTACAGCATCTCCTCTTAGTGGAGGAGGGACAGGGGTCCTTCGCTTTAAAGGGACGTTGCGATCGCTGGCGGGGGGCGCACTCTTGCGATCGAGCAGCAGCCGCTTCTCTTCCCTGATGACAGCGCCCATCGTGTGTTGATACCAGGCCCCGTATACGTTGAGGGCCCTTGGAATGCAACTCGGCTCGCTAATGAAGAAGTGGGAGCCCGTATTTAACCGCATAAAGTGATGCAGTGCACTCCGTATTCCCTCTTTGGTGGCCACAGGCTCTTCCAAAAATGCCTCCGGTGGGACCCCCTGATTATAACTTAGCTGCTGGGCAAAACGATGGGGGTTGTATCTCATAAAAAGCGCCGCATCATTTTTCCTGAATACGAGGAAGCCCGGCCTGATGGAGTATAGATGTAGAATCTCTCAAGCTTTCAACACGGAGGCCCCGTCCTTGAAATTGTCGCGCAGCGCCAGCACAGTCTTGGAAGTTTCCTGGCCGATTATCAGGACCTTGTCCGTGAAAGACATACCCTCTCCGACCGTGCGCGGACGAAGAAGCAACCCCCTAGCCTCCCGCTGAGGCGGATTCATGATAGAAGCGTCGATCAGCCGCATAATTCTCGGGAATCTGTACTTCTCGTAAAATGAGGGTCTTTTATGAATACCAAACACCCCGAGCACATGCATTTCCATCCATGAAGTAAAGTAGTGCATCGGGAAATTGGCGGCTTGCACCCCCGGTTCAGTTGTGTCCGCCGCCACGCTAAGACCATGGTACAGGTGGGCCAACCCGGCAATCCCGATGGCCAATTGTATGCCATCCACCATTTGATGTGCTGGGTAGAAGACGGACGGCCTCATATAGCGAGGGTGCATGAGGAGCGCGAACCAGCACAACCATAGCCCTAGAAACCCGAGAAAGAAAGTCTTCTCGTCGATGCCCGGAGCAGCGATTTCCGACAAAGGGATGATTGTGGCATCGGGGAGATAAAAGCCTTTTTGATCATCTTCCAGTACTGGTCGACGATCTAAGCCAAAGCCGAAGGGATCGACGAGCTTGGCAAATTTTTCGCCCCGTTGCTATAGAATCTCCGGTCAAAGAAAACGGGCAATGAAGTCTGCGAAACTAACTCCCCGGCCTCCGGATTCCAAGAAAAGACTCTTGTACATATTCAGCACCTTTATCAGACTCGGAAAATGGTGCTGAATAGCGTTCTCTGGCGTTAGGTCCATCACCAACGGCTTGGTGGCAAAAACGTATTCATCCGGAGGAAGTAGCTCCTCATAGTGCTTCCCCCTCACCGGCAGACCGGAAATCTCAGCAAATTCTTCTAGAGAGATCGAAACTTCTCTGTCCATTAGAAGAAATGTATGGGTTGGGATGTTCCATTGCTCCACGAACGCCTTAATCCACCATGTCGGAGGAGCAGAATACTGAAACAGCGAGGCATAAACCGCAGGGTATAGACCGATCTTCAGCAGGTGCGCCTTCTTCACTGACAAAATGTACCTGGCCCACTGCAAATACCCGGCCGAATGTCGAGGGGTCAACCCGATGTTGTAGGGTTGTCCCTAAGGGCGCGACTCGCCCTGGCATATGCGCCGCCCCAAAATATCCAAAGCTGCCGGCAGCTGCATGGGTATGGCAGCAATCGAAGGTTGAAGAAGACCCTCCAAAGTCCAATTAACGACCTCCACGGCATAGTTCACCGGGGGTACATCTGCATACGAGATCGATGAGATCGGATCCGATGGCGTCGCACAAGAGAAGCTTCGGCGACTTTTGATAATTTGGTCGTACCACCTACCCCACAGGTGAAGATTTTTGTATTTCGGGTCATAGTCCCTAATAAGCGCAAGAACCTCCCGGTCTACCGGGGCCTCAGGGAATCCCCCCTCTGAACGGAAAAACGGGAAAGAAAGATCAGAAGTCATGTCGCCTGCGAAAAAGAACAGAATCCAATTATCAGTACTATAATTTAATCTTAAAGTTCTGAGCAACACTTTAAAATTTGTACCGCACTGCAATGCAGTGGAAAGGGGACCAAAGGTGGACCCACAAAATCCAGATGACAATGCATCAATTAATAAAACAGCCTCATCATTGGATGAGACTGTCAATTAATGAGGAAATCCTCAAAGAATATTCTCATTGAATGAGAAATCCCCCGGGAGAAGGAGAAAATCTCCCTTTCAGAGCAAAACTCTATAACAGAGTGACACTTGTCAAACTCTGGTTACGAGGGAATAAAATTCCTTAAAGAGCCTAGCTCTGTAATGATGATGGAAAATCCATCAAAAATTAATGAAAATTAATTCTTGAGAATTAAAATTATGGGATCTTAAAGATCCATGAAAAAACTCTTAAGAGTTCTTCATCAAAATATCAAAAGATCTACATATTATCAAAAGAGCAGAGCTCTGACTCATGGGCTAAGAAACACTAAGAAAAGATCTGTTTAGATCTATGGGTTCATGAGAGAAAGGCTCTGTTTATGAAACCCTAAAGGGGTTTTCTTTAGATCAAAGATCTATGAAGAGCAAGGCTCTGTTAATGGGTGAAAACCCTAATTTATTAAAATTAATTTAATTTAATTTTACCTAAGTTTGGTAGAGTGCTAACTCTTGAAAGTTCTTGAACAAAAGAGCAAGGCTCTGAATAAAATTCTTAAGAAGAAGATGATAATCATCTGAGGACCAAAGGTCCTATTTATAGGCACTGAAATGCCTCTTCAACTTCTAAGTTGATCCGAGGGCTCAGATGTTGCCACCGCTGCACTCACGTGTGCGCCACGTGAGCGCAATGGTGGGGGGGCATTTTTTCCCCCAATCAGAGCAAAGCTCTGTTTTGAATTTCAAAATTCAAAAATCAAAACAACGCTTCAGATCCCGTGCGCTGCGCGCCATGTGTCAAAAACAGACACGCCGGCGCCAGGAGCGTTGCTCCCTAAGCAGCGCACCCCAATCAGAGCAAAGCTCTGCTTTAAAATTCAAACTAAAATTGAAGCAACGCTTCAGATGATGCGCTCTGCGCTGCGCACCACGTGTCAAACAAGGTGCGCTGCGCTCTACGCTGCGCTGCGCTCTGCGCGTCAAACACGTGTGCGCTAGCACAGTTGCGCTGCGCTCTGCGCTGCGCGCCACGTGGCGAATGAAGGTGCGCTAGCGAAAAGTGCGCCAGCGCTGGAATTAAAAGAATTCCCCACCGTTAGATCAAAAGATCTAATAATAATAAATTATTAATTAATCAGAATTAAAATTCTGTTATAGAAAGATTTTTCAATCTTATTAAAACAAGAAGATTATCTTCTGTAAAACAGAAGGCTTAGGATCAAAGATCCAACGGTGGGAAATATTCCCAGATCAATCAGAGAAAGATCTCTTAAACTGATTTAACAAATCAATTGGCCCTATATAAATGCCCTAAGACTTCAAGTCTCAAAAAAAAAACTGTGCAAACTTTGAGAAAAACTCAAAGAGGAAGAAAGGCAAGCCTTTGAAGAAAGAAGATCATTTTCTTCATCCTTAAAGGTAAAGAATTAATTCTTGAACAACAGAGATGAAATCATCTCGTAAAAAGAAGAAACATCTTCTAAAAAGATCTTAGAACTATAAAAAAGACCAAGGTCTTTGATTAAACAGAAAGGATTAAAAGATCTAATCATAAAAATATAAAAAGAAGTATTTTACTTCATTCACAGATCTTTTGATCTATAAAGGCAGAGCCTTTTATGAAAACAAGAACTCTTGTTCTTGGATCTTGAGGCAAAACCACCTTTAAGAAGAACATAAAATTTGTTCTTTGATCTTAAAATTGATCAGATGCGCTTTGCGCTATTGAAAAGTGCCTTGCACTCATGAATTGCGCCCTTGCGCTCATTGGACCGGCACTCAGCGCCAAAACCTGTCACGTGTCAACCATAGACACGATCTGCGCTTTGCGCTTCTGAAAACAGCGCACTGCGCTCTTGGGTTGGCGCTCAGCGCCAAGCGAGCCACGTGTCACTCACTGGCGCACCCATAAACTAGCGCAGCGCGCTCATAAATTAAAAGTGCAGTGCGCTAACAAACTAGCGCTTAGCGCTAAGCGCGACACGTGTCCTCCTCGTGTGCGCTAACCGACAGAAGCGCAATGCGCTCTTTGACTGGCGCAACGCGCTTGGCGCGCCACGTGGCGTGCTGTCAGAACAAACTTTGTTTCTGATAAATGCCATGAATTCAATACAAGATAAAAATGTCAGAGCCCAATGCCTGGCATTATTAAAAGAGCTGAGCCCAAATAAAGATTTAGTAGCCAGAACAAAAATAAAATTGGACTTAGCCTAATTTTGGCCATAAGTCCTCAACTTGTTTTGAATTGAGCGCATCTGCTCTTTCAACCAACTCACCTTGGTTCAAGGGTACATCTCTTCACTCCTTTGATATTTGTCATTGTAATTCCTCAACGTCTTCAAAGAGGTGATGGGTCCCGACAACCGCACATTTCATGGACTGTTGGGTCCTTAAACTTATGGACTATGATGTCCTTAACCTCGACCGTGATGTCTTAAAACTAATATCGGACTGTGAGGTCCTTAAACTCACGGACTATGATGTCCTTAACCTCGACCGCGATGTCTTTAAACTAATATCGGACCGATATGTCCTTAAACTAACAATGGACCGTAATGTCCTTAAACTAATTATCGACCGCAATGTCACTAAACTAAACAATTGAGCCCAATTGCTCTCTTGTCGGATCTAAACGATCCCGTTAAGTTGATCTTAGTCTAAAATTAGACTGACGTATCCTTAACAAACGTTTAAGTTGATCTTAGTCTCAAATGAGGCTAAAGTATCCTTAAACCCAAACCCCCAAACCCAAATCTAAGAAAGATACGGATTTGGACTAGTCCACGCCCTACGGGCGACAGCATAACTTAGTCTCCGTATACAATCCATGGGCAACCGAACACAAAACAAACACCCACAACACGAAGTGACCATCTGGAGAAGGAGAAAGTTGTTACCGCGATGCGGTAGCGTAATTAACTGCAGGGGCTTGCGCCTGTAAGGAAGAGCGTCCTCACAATCAAAACCCCCTCAAACGAGGGGGAATCTGACGAAGTCTGCTACATCGGCTACATCCGTTTAAACCTTCGATACATGGTGCCATAAATCAACTTGGCATCTTCGGAGAGGTGTACGGATAGCACCAATTAGCATCTGCCCCGAAATCCAGGCAAGACGTCCGCCGCGTCTTCGTCCGCGTCTTCCGGCGGTGAACAATATATTTTTATTTCCATGTTATTCGTTATATTTAATCCCTTCATCTATTTTTCGCATCTAAGTATTTTCTAAAACACATTTCTTTTTACCCAAACTTATTCTTTAAGCCCAATTCCATTCTTTTCATTCCCAATCTCTTAAGCCCAAAAATCCCACTTTCTTTTCAAGCAACCGCATATATTTAATTCTAATTAAATATGTGCATGAACAACCTTTTAGCTCATTGGTAAGACGTTGCACTGCTGAACCAAGCCACCAGAGTTCAAATCCCATATTCCACATTATTTTTAATATTATTTTGTTTTGAATTTTTTAGAATACCAACAGTCAACACGTGATAACTTCCAAAAACCCCACTATCCTAGGAAAAGTGAACATTCCAGTGACCACATGAGACGACCCCCTACCTCCCCACTGCCTGACTCGGCTCGACTCGACCGAGTCGGCAGGCGGACCGGTCGACTCGGACCGGCGCTGCCGGCCGGACTCGGCCGGACGGCCGAGTCCTCAATTGAGAAATCCTGGCTCTTGGAGTTCTGAACCCCCCTGCACACTCCATTTAATTAAATCGTTTCCAGAGTGCTCTTAATACCCGCATTTAATCTATTTTTAATGAATTTTAACATTTGTTTTACATTTTTTCAATTTAAACCCTTCATCCACCCTATAAATACCACCCCTACACTCTACCCTCTCACCCCAAAACTCTGAGCCAACTCTCAAGAATTCTCTAGAAAACCCTAGTGTGCAATCGAAGTGAGCAAGAGGCGAAGCGCCGACGAAATGCCAACTACGTCTCTAGGAGCTCCCAGCGACGTACGTTCATTCCATCTCCCTCTTTTCTAGTTCGCAACCCATAAGTACCAATTCTATCTTCTCTATTCTTTTCTAGAA
The DNA here is from genome assembly GCA_030015575.1 of Agapanthus africanus. Taxonomy (NCBI): domain Eukaryota; kingdom Viridiplantae; phylum Streptophyta; class Magnoliopsida; order Asparagales; family Amaryllidaceae; genus Agapanthus; species Agapanthus africanus. Next base: position 866,745,705 of record CM057339.1, read on the forward strand.
ATACGGAATTACAAAACCCGACGGAATCGGACCAAAACTGATTTCCGATTCGGTTTCTTCCTAAAACCTCCCTTTTCTTTAATACAATCATGCTTAAACCAATTCATGTTAAATATTAATCACTAATCAACCATATTGATCAAGTTTCATATCATAAAGTAATTGCTATTGCATTTTACCGTATTTCTCATTTAAATACCACATAGTTTCAATTCTACATTTAACATCACAAAACTTGCTATACCTTTAAGTAGATCATGTGGTAATGACCTATCTCCTCACACACTCATATGCAACATAGCACAATACCCTTGGGAACATAGAATACGGGAAAACGATATCTTTACAAATAAATACCATAATTAATAAAACCGTTTTCCCTTAATGATTAGTATTTATACAAATCTTTGCAAAGCACCTCTACAACCCATTTGGGGAACCCGTTCGGGATGGTGCAGATTATCACACATCCTTGGGCTTAGTAGTGCGAGATGCAAACCTCCGCAAGGAGCATTCGGTATCGAAAGATTTAAAATACGATATCTTACGAAAACGAGATTTCTAGAATATTATATATATACTAAAATTATTTTCATATAAATATATGTATATGTAACATAAAAATATCTATTTTGAATTATTATAAATATTCCACCTTTTTTCTAAAAATGTCACAAGAATCATTTTACACTAAAATACCATGAATTTCATACAAATCAATATTACAAATAAATACATTTATTTATGAAATTAGGATATTTTCACTAGAAATATCACAATATAAAATCTACATTCATTACAACTCTAAAGACGAATAATAAATATTTGGGGTGTATTTTGAAAAGTATATAAAGGTATTTTTACATAAAACCCCCTCAAGTTCTATAAATTACCTAAGGACCCTAGTAAACGTAGGTTTAAGCGGGACCAATCTCTTGAGCCTCAGGGAGCCGGAGATATGGGTGCTTACTTATCTAAGGTAGACAACTTAACAACGGTGTTATCAATATGGTAATCGTCTTTGAAAAAGACACAAATCCTGCCGCCCATGTGCAGCGGTTACCGATAACATCAAAACAATCAGGACTTCAAATTACTTTTCTAATTGTCTGACTCAGACCGAGTCCCATTAATAATCTGACTTGAATATGATTCAAGTACAATCTACAATCTGCAATATTACAATTCAATATGAATCCATGAATCCATATATTCAATATGTTCAAACTATTTAATCAACTTGACTGAACCGAACCATGGATATACATTCCATTTACATGATTATACAGTTACATCCATGATTCTACAGTTACATACACGATTCTCCAGTTACATCCGTTTACTGATATCATGGTTTCGGTCAGTCATCCAAACATACAATTTATATAGTTTAGAATACAAGACAATACACTACAACAATACAATCAAGATAACACGGGGTTTAAGGGGTAGATTGGTACGGAAGGTGTTAAAAGTGGCACGAGACTGCAAGATTAAGACACCTAACATGAATCCAATTGCCGTTGTTCCAGGTTGTATAACGGAGCCTTGTACTCTATATTCCGTTTGCCCTGGTCTCTAGCATATAGAGACCCCTCTCGTATACACCGGCATCCTTCTGTACCAAGCTACAAACAACAACGTTAACACAATATTATAACAATATACTACAACTTTAAAAGCTACCTTCTTATTCTGTCTATTATACTTCTCCCTTATCTTTGGGACTTACCGAGCGATCTGTTTGCTGACGACATTCTCTTTCTTTCTTCTTGGAATGTCGTCAGATGATCTGGACACGTCAGAGATCGAGCCTACGAGTGAAGACTTGGACCAATTTAGTGAAGACCCCGAGCTCTAGTTCATTGTACACTTTCCATTTTAGTACTTTTCATTTCTGCCATTGTTTAGGCATTGCTTTCTTCCATATGTATTTACTTTTCCATGCATTGTACAAAAAGAATGTATATAAATAAAATTGTTGTTATATTATATCTTGTCTCTTATGCATTCACTTCTATATTACTTAGATATACTTAGCGTATTTACTTCACAGTAAATACGTAGCGGCCTTGTCGCGTCCTCTGCCTGTATACTGGGAAGCGGGGCGTGACAATCACCCAGATCCTTCATGGAGAATTTTTGTGATAAGAAGAGCTTGAACGAGTGCAGTATAGGAACATCATTTCCTATCAAGAGTATGTCATCCACGTACAATACGAGGAAGACAACCTTACTCTCTGCAACTTTCTTGTATACATAAGGTTCATCTACGTATTTGATGAAATCAAACTCTTTGACTGCCACATCAAAACAGATGTGCCAACTCCGCGATGCCTGCTTTAACCCGTAAATTGATTTAAGCTGCTTGCACACCTTTCCGCTGCTCTCACTATCTACGAAGCCCTCTGGCCGAGTCATGTACACGCACTCTTCTAAATCACCTTTTAGAAAAACGGTCTTGACGTCCATCAGCCAGATTTCGTAGTCATGGTACGCAGCGATGACAAGTAGGATCCGGATGGACTTAAGCATAGCCATTGGAGAAAATATTTCTTTATAATCGACACCTGGTCGTTGACGAAAACCTTTTGTAACAAGTCAAGCTTTGAAAGTCTTAACTTTTCCATCTACACCAAGTTTCTTCTTAAAGATCCACTTGCTCCTAACGGGTTTTACCCCTTCGGGAGAAACTTCCAAAGTCCATACTTTGTTGGTGTACATGGATTCCATCTCAGTCCGCATTGCATCTAGCCATTTCACAGAGTCCCCACTCGTGATGGCCTGCTCGAAGCTAGTTGGGTTATCATCTTCCATGATGCAATCCTTGCTCCCACCATCAATGAGAAAACCGTAGTATTTCTCAGGTGGATGAGGAACCCTACTAGATCGGCAGAGAGGCTGAGGTTCGTCGGAAACTATCGAATCCTCTGGTTCCACCAAATCTTCCGTTGAAGTTTGTGTAGCTGGAATCTCTTCCAGTTCTACCTCTTGACCACTAATTTCTTTTGCAAGAAATTCCTTTTTTAAAAAGGTGGCATGCCGAGAGACAAACACCTTTTGCTCCTCGATGTGGTAGAAGATATACCCTCACGAATGTTTAAGATATCCAATAAACTTACACAGAACTGACCTTACCTCGAGCTTGTCCGGATTTTGTGTTTTCACATATGCCGGGCAACCCCACATCTTAACATAATTAAGACATGGTCTCTTCTCCTTCCATATCTCATATAGAGTGGTAGGCACAAATTTGGTAAGAACCATATTCAATAGGTCCGCAGTTGTCTCTAGTGCATAACCCTAAAAGGAAACATGCAACTCAGCGTTACTCATCATAGAGCGCACAATATCTAATAGGGTCCGGTTTCTCCACTCCGATACAGAGGAGTAAGTTGAGAGAGAATCCCATTCTCTTTTAAATAATCCAGAAATTCTATGCTCAAGTATTCTCCTCCTCGATCAGATCGAAGGATTTTAGTACTTTTACCTGTTTGGTTCTCTACTTCGTATTTATATTCCTTGAATTTCTCAAAAGCTTCAGACTTTTGTTTCAACAGGAACACATGCTCGAATCTTCATAGATCATCGGTAATGTAATAAAATACGAGGAACCATTCCTGGCATGTGTAGACATGGGACCGCATACATCACTATGTATCAGTCCCAAGAGTTCAGTAGCTCTTTCTCCGTGTCCTGTAAACGGAGTTTTAGTTATTTTGCCTTTGAGACATGACTGGCAAGTTTCATAAGATGTGAATTCGAACTGGTTCAAAATTCCATCTTTATATAACTTAGCTAGTCGTGTCGTATTGATATGGCCTAGTCTATAATGCCACAAGAAGGATTTGTTCATTTCTGAACTTTTCCTCTTGTGTGTGTTCTGTACGTTGAGAACTGTGGTTTGATTTAGAACGTATATACCATTACATAATGTGCCTAATACAATCAATTTTTGATTCAGGAAAATGTTCATAACATTATCCTTCAATACAAAATTATATCCTTCTTTAGTTAATAAAGAGACTGATATAATATTGCATATCAGGTTCGGTATGTAATAGCATTTGTTCAGAATCAATATATTACCATTTGGTAATACAAGGTGATAATCGCCAACTGCTTTGGCCGCAACAATTGCACCATTTCCTACTCTTATATCTTTATCACCCAATCCCAGTTCTCTACCTTTCTTAAGCCCGTGTAATAAATTACATATGTGGTATCCTGATCCGGTATCTAATACTCAGGACGTAGAGCATACTGATAAACAGTTATCGGTAACGAACACACCCAAAGAAGATGCATCGACATACTTATTCTTCGTTTGGGTGGCATGAGAATCCTGGTAATCCCCTATTTCCTGCTCGGACTTATAACAATTATAAGTTAGTGCGGAAACAACGTTCTCCGGCTCAGTATAACAAGTGGGTTCGGTCAATACATCAATATTATTATCTTGATTAAGGCGTGACATGATCGCTACCTGCAGAGAGAGAGAAGAAAACACTTAGCGTATGCTCTTGCAAAATTAGATTGGTTATTATCTTATCTAATCAGGATGGCTCCCACCGTTTTTATCAAATTTTCCTTCAAATCCTAAAAGGTAAGACTGGCCAGGATTAATTACACGCTACAAGTTCGCCAATCTTTCAGCCAGGCCAGTGTTGTTAATTTGAGGGAGGTTTCCCGTGCTTTCGCACGGACCTAATTAAAATAAACCACGTTTTTCCTGGTGCATAACCCCGTTGACACCTTTCTAGACACCTACTTGATCAGCTAATTGTAAAGTGCAAAACTCTCCCAGAAGTAACTCTTAATCACAGTGGGTATCGGGATCCATCTATCTCATAGAAGTATGCAATCTCATTGCAAATTTCAACACTTGAAATTCTCAATAATATTTTGCCCCTAGCGTCCTATGACTTTGACGCAGGCCAACAAACCATAGTCCGCTAGTCAAGTTCAACCCGTACATTTCGTGATTGAATTAAATCTACCTGCACGACCTTAACGCAGGCCAATAAAGTCGCACTACTACCCTAATCCAATCGCATCATATGCAGCAGATAAGCACTAAACAACTATCGCACACTACGCCTTCACACAGGCCAACAAACGTAGCACGAATACTAAGTAGTACTTATCTGAAATGACGGAAGGCTACGACAGGTTTTTAAGAAAACCTTTTGCGTAATGAACTTGATATCGTTGTAGAATCAAGTGATTTTGAAAAGGAGTGGTTTAAGCTCCGCATTTTAAAATCGATTTTTTCAAAATAAACCGAGTGGGTGTAGCATCTGCTAGCTTTTGCTAAAGATGTCACTCCCGGTGAAGGGATCTAGGCTCTTTCCTCATCGAATGAGGTGCTGGACATTCATCAAGGAATACCACTATGCAAAGCAAGAACTAGAGCTACCGGTTTTGAAAATTTGATTCCACAGCATCATTTAGTTTCTCTCCTTTTCATTAATCTCATTAATGAAGTCTCATAATTTATGCTTTCTAAGCATCACAGATAAAGAAACGAAAATACAACGTAGCTTATGCCATCCGCATTTGCCACGGGTCCCGTCATGCACTGTTAGGTTAGATAACTAACGGCAGAGCGGGGGCAGGACTAGCGCGGATGCAAAACATAAGCAATGTTTATTATATATCATATATATAATATAAAGCATTCGTCCCAGGCAGTTATATAACCTCATCACAGAACATAGCAGCAGAAGTCAACATATGAAATATTGGATATACTAGGAGGTCCGTATTTTAAATTAAGCCAGTAAAAAACACGGATTCCACGGTTGCGACGAATAGCCAAACCCACATCCCTAGACCCCTACGAGAGCGGCAAGCAACCTTACCAATTCTAGAGTTAGGAGACTCGGACTCGACTCTTCAAGATGGTCTCCCACTGGACTCTAGAACCTGGTTACTTGTGCTCCCCACCTTGGCTCTATCCTAATGCGGAAAAGTAAATAATATACATCAATGGTGACATCATCCTCAACCCGGAAGTTTTTACATGAATGAAAATGAAAAACTCTCATCTCCCGCAAAAACCCCCGGCTATTCAAACATGACGATCCAATATAACATATCACAGCAACACATAACATCACATGTTATCAAAATAAGTAAATATGTGTATCTCAATTGTCGTTGACGTATAGCAACGAAACCGGCGATACACCACATATGACACTTGCGGCCGCAGAAAAGAAAGTGAAAACTATAACAATTGGAATCCGCAACTCCCTTAGACATCATAAACTCGAAATATCACATACTTCGGGTTTCATGCCTAACCACATAAATTCCTTAGACATCATAAACCCGGAATATCACATATTCTGAATTTCATGCCTAACATTATAAACCCCGCATTTTAATCTCGATATTGAAAACACTTTTCAATAACCAGTCGGACAATTCAACAAGATTCCCGACAACCTGATCGAATGCTCGTCGGAAACTTTAGTAGACGGCCGCACCCCCGATGCCGTCGATGAAGTGCACTTAGGCGAAACACCACGGCCGTGAACACCCGAACGGATGCTTTAGGCAACGGAGTTCTCCTACAGTCACTTGGTCGGGGCTATGGGGCATGGCTATCTTGTAATGTTACCCGAAGAGTATCCGCATACACTACGTGATTGCGACGGAGTTTTGATCTGAATCAAAGCCCCGCCGCAACCGATCAAAAGAGACTAAATTGCTAGATTTACAAAATTCAAACTAGTTTTCATAAAACTAATTATTGTGGATTCCAAATATTGTATCACATATCACAGATAGCTAGACGATGTTAAACATTTCGATCAAATCAACAAACACCCACATTTCCCAGAGACCTCAACACTTGAGACAGTTTTAAAAATACCCAGAACATGCCACAAGCACCTACGGGCCTTCATAAGAAAGTACACTCCCTAACTCACCAACGACACCACGGAACCGCCGCCAAAGGCATGCTTTGGCTGCGCTTCCACGGCCGTTTGGTCGAGTTAGGCCGTCGTTTTTCTTGTGGGTCCATAGAAAACCCTGCATGATTTTTTGAATATTTTTAACATGGAAAAATCCAACATTTGGAAAATTTTCCAGAGAGCATGTGAAATATAGAGTTTTGATGTTCGATTGAATTCTTTAGCGTCGTCTAGGTTACCCTAAAACTCTAACCTGGCTCTGATACCACTGCTGGGTTGCTTAGCACCCTCACTATATTTTCTAAGGCATTGGGCATGCCATTTTATAAATTTCTAGAGTGCTAAGAAACCCATCACCGAGAATCTAACTAGAGAATTAGGGTTTTACTAAGCAAGTAAACAACTTTACTCTAACTGAATAAGGAATACAACCTTTGTAGACCAGTCCTTCACTTCTAAAGCTCCGTGTAGTAGTCCCTTTGCTTCAAGTAGTAGTCTCCCGGACTCTCCTAGGCTCCACTAGGTGAAAGGAACGAGCTTGCTCAAAGATCATCCAAGCCGAAGATGATCTACGTCGAAGAATCACTAACTCAAGCTACCTCTTCACTGATTGATGAACTAGTGAAGAAATAAGCTATAGTAAATGGCTAGTTTGGTATAGATTGGTGAAGTAGGAATTTTGCTCACTTTAGAATTGTTTTTCTTTTTTTCTTTTTCTTCACTCTTGAGAGCTAGAGAGCAAGTAAGGAGATGAAGAAAGAAACTCTAGTGATCAAGTAAACATGGGTGAGAAAATATCTCATATCAACTCATGTAGAGACTTAACCATGGCTAAAGATAAAGGTTAGGTTAATAAATATCTAAAGTAAAACAAAATTAGTGAACTAAGTCAATGGATTCCACAAGCTTCTACAAGCATCAAACCCATGACAATTTCCACCTAATTTTGTTTTTCCCTTAATAATTAAATCCCCACATTATCTTAAGTATGGTGTGAGTCTCATACACCCAAGTCTAATGTATCATCTAGCATGACACATAATACATACATTAATATATATCACATATATATTTGTATGTATTTTGAGAAAATATTTTCTTAAGTGAGCTAATATTAGTTAATATATATTAATATATCAAATATATAATTATACATTAAATTATTAAATCAACACTCAATTTAATAACCCGGCTGTATCGCATACAACCGACTAATATAAATTATTGAATCAACACTTGATTCAATAATCCAGTTATATCACATATAACCTATATCGCGAGATTAGAATACGGTATCACATACACGTATTAATCTCGGTCCTGCACATATCACATATGTGCCTTACTTCATTTCGCATGAGCTAGGAAACCTCTGTGTAGGACTCTAAAGACTTGTCATTACGCCGGCAGCAGGTGATGATCATATCAGTCACCCACAAGCTGTAAGCGGTACTAGCTGGACGTAACGGCTACCCTGGTATTGAGCGATCAGAAGATCAACAAGCAAGCTTGTCCATACTCCCGTGAATACAATAAATAACATTACCGTACAGTCCGGTCTCTTTGTCTGATATGTCGCATATCTAGTCTGAGGTGGTAAACGTCAGACCCCAATAACTTGATAAGTCATGCCGATATGAGGCTCATAACGGGTCGAGAAACTACTGATAACACTTACCAGTAAATCTCATCATCAGCCTTGGCCAGGGACTTCCTGTTATAACCAATCGAGCACAGCGCAACATCAACCCCCAATACTGGGAGAGACGAATCCCCTCATATCGCTCATTGCCTCCATGTGACTCGGGACTGTACCCAAAAACCACCATTTTGCACGCTCTCTTGAACGTGGTAAGTGGAAATTAAAGTACAGTGGTAATCACACAAGACTCTATGACGATCTTGGGTCTATAGACTAACATGTACCAGTGTCAACAGTGTCACCAGAGAACTGCTATCTGACGTTAGGTATAATACCATATAGGAGTTCTCGGCGAGTCCTGTTCAGTGTACCCAGTCTCCACTGAGCACCCGTATATAATCTTTGATGTCAAACACCAATAGATATGGGATCATCCATCGCCTATCAAATGGGTCAAGAAACGTATACGCTAATCTACTCTGGAAAATCGATGCCCCGTCTCGATACACCAACGACTATGACCAATTAAAGGATGGACTTGTGGACTACCCTGCCCCACTAGTATGATCTGCATCATAATCCTGGCAGTCAATTACATCCTAAGGGCTTTACCAACATGTGAGAGCAAGACAGTATCACAATACAAGTCTACATGTTAAGATAAAGAGCAACCATATAGCATACTATCATGTCGAGCAAGAAAGTCCTCTCTATATATGTCCAAGCATTCATTATAATATACAATCATATACAATAATGGCCTCTAGAGAATACATACAACTAACAGAAGGTACACTATGTAATGGTATCTACGTTCTAAATCAAAATACAGTCTTCAATATGTAAAATACATGCAAGAGGAAGTGTTTAGATACGAACGAAACCTACGTGTGGCATTGTAGACTTAGCCATATCGGTGAGAAAAGGCTAGATAAGTTACATAAGGATGGATATCTGAATTCGTTCGAATTTTCATCATATGAAACTTGCTAATACCGTCTTAAAGGAAAGATGACCAAATCTCCGTTCACCGGACATGAAGAAAGGGCTACAGAGCTCTTGGGACTCATTTATAGTGATGTATGCGGTCCGATGCCTATACATGCGAGAAGTGTAGGGTTACTTAGCATGGCAGCAAGGTTTCGGGAGGAATCGTCCATGTCGTTTTCAATTTTTTTTCCTTTTTAAAGAACCCTAACCCTAGAATCTTAACTAGAGTTTTAAACGAAACGATATATAAACAACTTTACAACTAAGTGAATGCGGAATACAACCTTTGTAGACCGGTCCTTCACTTCAAATGCTCCGTATAGAAGTCCCTTCGCTGCGAGTAATGATCTCCCGAACTCTTGAGAGGATCCACAAGGTGAAAGATGCAAACTTGCTCGAAGTCTTCGAGGCCGAAGATGATCTACGTCGAGGAGACTCAAGCTCATGCTACCTCTTCACTAAATTAGGGTTTACTGAAGAAAACACCCTAAACTAAATGGCTAATAGTAGAGGATGATGAAGTAGGAAATGGGCTCACTTTTGTTTTATTTTTCTCACAATATTTTCTCACCATTTCAAAAGCTAGAAAGCTTTTTCAATGAAGAAGAAGATGATCGAGTGAAGAATGAGAGAATGAACTCATGAGGTGAGAATATGAACTATGGGTGAGTTAGTGTCATACACTAACTCATGTAGAGACTTAACTAGGGCTAGGTTTAATGGTTAGGTTAATAAATATCTACAAGTGAAACAAAAATGGTGGACTTGGTCAATATTTCCACAAGCTTCTACAAGCTTGTAGCCATGCCAAATATCCATTCATTTTTGAATTACTTTGATAAATAAAAACCATATATTAAATCAAGCATGGTGTAAGTCTCATACACCCATGAAGGATGTGGCATCAAGCATGACACAATAAAATATATATTAATATATATCACATATATACTATATGCACACAAGTGAGAAAATGAATACTTAGTGAGCAAATATTAGTTAATGTAAGTTAATATATCAAATATATAATTATACATTAAATTATCAAATCAATACTTGATTTAATAATCCAGCTATATTACATACAACCGACTAATATCATATGAATCAACTTATCGAATCAACACTTGATCCGATAACCCGGCTATATCACATATAACTGACCGATATCACATATCGCGAGAATAGAATGCGGTATCACATACGCGCATTAATCTCGGTCCTGCACATATCACATATATGCTCCTACTTCGTTTCGCATGAACCAGGAAACCTCTGTGTAGGACTCTAAAGACTCGTCAATACGCCTGCAGTAGGTGATGATCATATCAAACACCCACAAGCTGCAAGCGGTCTGCTAAACATAACGGCCGCCCGGATATTGAACGATCAGAAAATCAACAAGCAATCCTGCTCATACTCCTTCGAATCCAATCAGTAACACTACCGTACAGTCTGGTCTCTTCGTCTGATATGTCGTATATCACAGCCTGGGGTGGTATAACGTCAGACCCCAATAGCCTGATAAGTCATGCCAATGCAAGGTCCATAACGGTTTGAGAAACTACTGATAACACCTACTAGTAAATCTCAGCAACCATGGCCAGGGATTTCATGTTATGGCCAATCGAGCATAGCGCAACATCAACTCCCAATATCGGGAGAGACGAATCCCCTCCTATCGCTTATTGCCTCCATGTGACTCGGGACTGTACCCAAAAACCACCTTTTTGCACGATCTCTTGACCGTGGTATGGTGGAAATCAAAACACAGTGGGAATCACACAAGACTCTATGACGATCTCGAGTCGACAGACTAACCTGTACCAGTGTCACCAGAGAACTGCGATCTGACGATAGGTATAATACCATCTAGGAGTTCTCGGCGAGTCCGTTCAGTGTACCCAGTCTCCACTAAGCACCTGTATACCTTCTCTAATTTCAAACACCAATGGATGTGGGATCATCCATCGCCCATTATATGGGTCAAGAAGCGTATGCGCTAGTCTACTCTGGAGTATCGATGCCCTGTTTCGATACTCCCACGGTTAGGAACAATTATAGGGTGTACTTGTGGACTCCCTTTAGCCCCACTAGTATGATCTCCATCATAGTCCTGGTAGTCAAGTACTTATCCTAAGGGCTTTATCAACATGTGAGAGCAAGACAACATCACTTATACAAGTCAACATGTTAAGATAAAGAGCAACCATATATCATACTATCATGTCGAGCAAGAAAGTCCTCCCTATATATGTCTAAGCATCCACTACAATATACATCACATGTACAGTAATGGCCTCTATGGCATACATATAACTAACAATCTCCTACTTGCACTAAGGCCATCTGTTGTAATATCCAATACCCAACAATTTAGCAGTGGTTGTAGTATCTCATACTCAACCATCCCAAAATCTCTCAAATAGTATTTGGGAAAGCAGGCCTTGGTGAGTGGATCTACCGTATTAACCTCAAAATCTACTCTCCTTACCTCGATCCCTAGTAGATCAACCATCTCCCTGATCAGGTGATACTTGTCTCAGAATATGTCTGGATCGCTGATGGGACCGGCGTTCCTAGGCCAAAGCCACAACTCCATTGTTGTCACAATAATAGTTATTAGACACTCAATGGTAGGAACCTTGTTCATCTCATGAACAAGAAATGCCCAGACAACCAATTTGGCAGCATCGTTGGTAGCGATGTATTCAGCTTTTATCGTCTAGTATACCACGGTATCTAGCTTGGAACTCTTCCAACATACCGTCCCTCCACTGAGGGTGAAGAAAATGCCTGTGACTGACTTTTAGTCGAACTTATCACTCTGGAAGCTGGAACCAACAACTTTCTTTTAGTGCTTCTCAAGTACTTAAGAATGTCCTCCACAGCTTTTCAGTGATTCTCCGAAGATCCGATTGATTCCTGATCACTACACCTAGTGAGTTAGCTACATCTGGTCTGGTAAATAACGTCGCATACATTATAGAGCCTACTGCCGAAGCATAGGGTGTCCCTTGCACGTGAGCTCTCTCTAAATCAGTCTCGAAAGACATCTTTTTGGAAAGAGTTATTCATGAGTAAGTGGGCGAACGACCACGCTTAGAATCTTTCATACTAAACCCTTCAGTTTGGTGTTAATGTATCTGGATTTGGGACACTCCCACATCCACTTAGATCTATCTCATAGATCATAATCCACAAGATGTAGTAGGTATCATCCAGATCTTCCATGGAGAATCCTCATGATAAGCGGAGCTTAACCGAGTGCAGTATAGGAAACCATTTCCTATCAAGAGTATGTCATCTACGTACAATACGTAGATGACAACCTTACTCTCTACAACCTTCCTGTATATACAAGGTTCATCTACCATTTTGATAAAGTCAAACTCTTTGACTGCCACATCAAAACAGATGTTCTAACTCCGCGATGCGTGCGTTGATCCTGATGGACATAAGCATAGCTTTGAAAGTCTCAGCTTTTCCATCTACACCAAGAATCTTCTCAAGATCCATTTGCTCCCAATGGGTTTTACCCCTTCAGGTGCAACATGCAAAGTCATACTTTGTTGGTGTACATGGATTCCATCTTTTTGATCGCATAGCATCCAGCCATTTCACAGAGTCCCCACTCGTGATGGCCTGCCTGAACCTAGTTAGGCCATCATCTACCATGATGCATTCCTCGCTCCTACTGTCACCGAGAAGATCGTAGTATCTCTCAAGTGGATGAGGAACCCTACCAGATTCGCGGAGAGGCTGAGGTTCGTTGGAGACTACTGAATCCTTTGGTTTCACCAAATCATCAGTTGTTAGTTTGTGTAGCTGGAACTCTTTCCAGTTCTACCTCATGACCACAAATTTTTTCATAAGAAATTCCTTTTCTAAAAAGGTGGCATGCTGAGAAATAAAACACCTTTTGCTCCTCAGAGTGGTAGAAGATATTCCCTCACAAATGTTTGGGATATCCTAACAAACTTACAGAACTGACTTTGCCTCGAGCTTGTCCGAATTCTGCCTTTCAACATAGGCCGGACAACCACATATCTTAACTCGTTTAAGACATGGTCTCTTCCCATTCCATATCTCATATGTAGTGGTAGGCACTGATTTGGTTGGAACCCTATTCAATAGGTATGCAGCTTCTCAAGTGCATAACACCAAAAGGAAATAGGTAACTCAGCAGTACTCATCATAGAGCGCACCATATATCATAGGGTGTGATACCTCTGCTCCGATACACCGTTGTGCTGTGGTGTACTTGAAGGAGCAAGCTGAAAGAGAATCACATTCTCCTTTTAAATAATCCAGGAACTCCATGCCCAATTATTCTCCTCCTCGATCACATCGTAGAACTTTAATACTTCTACCCGTTTGGTTCTCAATCTTCATGTTTATATTCCTTGAATTTCTCAAAAGTTTCATACTTGTGTTTCAACAGGAACATATGTCTGAATCCTGAGAGATGATCAGTGAATATAATGAAGTACGAAGAACCAAACCTGGTATTTGTAGACATAGGACCTTATACATCATCATGTATCAGTCCCAGAGTTCAGCAACTCTATCTCTGTTTCCAGTAAACGGAGTATTGGGCATTCTACCTTTGAGACAAGACTGACAAGTATCATAAGATGAAAATTCGAACATATTCTCATATTCATCCTTATGTAACTTAGATGGTCGTGTCGCATTGATATGACCTAGTCTATAATGCCACAAGAAGGATTTGTTCATTTCTGAACTATTCCTCTTGTGTGTGTTCTATATTTTGAACTGTGGTTTGATTTAAAACCTATATGCTATTATATAACGTGCCTGATCGAATCAACTCTTGATTCAGGAAAATATTCACAACATTATCCTCCAATACAGAATTATATCCTTCTTTAACGTAATAAAGAAACTGATGTAATGTTGTATATCAGGTTCGGTATCTAATAACATTTGTTCAGAATCAATGTATTAATACAAGGTGATATTTGCCAACTGGCTTGGATACAACAATTGCACCATTCTCTAACATTTAGAGACATGTCACCCATTCCCAGTTCTCTACTTTTCTGTAAACCATGTAACATATTACATATGCGGGATCCTGTTCCAGTATCACATACCCAGAACGTAGAGGATACTGAGAAGCAGTTCTCGGTAATAAACACACCCGAAGAATATGCATCAACATGCTTATTCCTCGAATGAGTGGCTTGGGAATCCGGATATTCTCCTATTTCCTGCTCATACTTATAACAGTTATAAGATAGAGCGGAACCAACGTTCCCCAGCATAGTATAATAAGCAGGTTCGGTCAATGCATCCATATTATTATCTTGATTAAGGCGTGAAATGGTCGCTACCAGGAGAGAGAGAGAGAAGAAAACACTCTGCGTGCGCTCTTGCAAGATCAGATTGGTTATTATTTTATCTAATTAGGATGGCTCCCACTGTTTTTATCAAATCTTCCTTCAAACCCTAAAAGTAAAGACTAGCCGAGATTAATTACACCATACAAGTTCGCCAATCTTTCGGCCAGGCCGGCGTCGGTACTTTGAGGGAGGTTCCCCATGCTTTCGCACGGACCTAATTAAAATAAACCTCATTTTCCCAGGGGCGTAACCCCATTAACACCTTTCTAGACACCTACTTGATCGGCTAATTATAATATGTAAAACTCTCCCAGGAGTAACTCTTACTCACAGTGGGTATCAGGATCCAACTATCTCATAGAAGGCATGCAATCTCATTGCAAATTTCAACACTTGAAATTCCGATAATATTCTGCCCTTAGCGTCCTATGACCTTGATGCAGGCCAACAAACTATAGTCTGCTAGTCAAGTTCCCCCCGTACATTTTCTGATTGAATTAAACCCACCAGCACGACCCTTGACGCAGGCCAACAAAGTCGCACAACTGCCTTAATCCAATCGCATCATATGCTGTAGATAAGCACTAGTTAGCTACTGCACACTACGCCTTGACGTAGGCCAACAAACGTAGCACGAATACTAAGTAGTACTTATCTGAAATGACGGAGGGCTACGACAGGATTTTAATAAAACCTTTTGCGTAATGAACTTGATATCATTGTAGAATGGAGTGATTTTGAAAAGGGGTGTTTTTGAGGCTTTTACTAGTTTCGCTAAAGAGGTCACTCCCGGTGAAGGGATCTCGGCTCTTTCCTTATCGAATAAGGTGCATGATATTTCACAAAATACCACTATGCATAGTAAAAAACTATAGAACCAATCAAAGAACAAACTGAGTGGGTTATAGCATCTGCTAGTTTCGCTAAAGAGGTCACTCCTGGTGAAGGGATCCCGGCTCTTTCCTTATCGAATAAGGTGATGGATATTCTGCAAGGAATACCGCTATGCAAAGCAAGAACTAGAGCTACCAGTTTTTAAACAAGTTTCTACAACATCTTTTAGATTTCTTTTATTTCATTAATCTCATTAATGAAGTCCCATCAATTTTATGCTTCCCAAGCATCACATAAGAAGCGAAAGTATCAATATTTATTATATCTCATATATATAATATAAGCAATCGTCTCAGAACATATCAAGTGATTACATAACAGAATATCAGCAGCAGAAGAACACATATGAAATATTGGATATACTAGGAATTCCGTGTTTTAATTAAGCCAATAAAAAAACGCGGATTCCACGGTCGTGATGAATAGCCAAACCCACATCCCTAGACCCCTACGAGATCGGCAAGAAACCCTACCAATTCTAGAGTTAGGATACCCGGTCTCGACTCCTCGAGATGGTCTCCCACTGGACCCTAGAACCCAGTTACTTGTGCTCCCCGCCTTGGGTATCCTAATGCGGAAAAGTAAATAGTATACATCAATGGTGACATCATCCTCAACCTGGAAGTGATCCAATAAAAGAATATTACATACAAGCTTTTACATGAATGAAAATGAAAACTCTCATCTCATATAAAAAAAACCCCGGCTATTCAAAACACGACGATCCAATATAAAATTTCACAGCAACACATAACATCACATGTCATCTACGTAAGTAAATATGCGTATCCCAATTTTCGTTGACGTATAGCAATGAAACCGGCGATACACCACATATTACATTTACGGTCGGAGAAAAGAAAGTGAAAAACTACAACAATTGGAATCCGCAACCACCTTAAACATCATAAACCCAATGTATCTCATACATTCGGATTTCATGCCTAACCAAATGAATTCCTTAGACATCACATGCCTAACAATTATAAACCCCGCATTTTAGTCTCGATATTGAAAACACTTTCCAATAATTTGTCGGGTAATTCAACAAGATTCCCTATCACCTGATCGAATGCTCGTCGAAAACTTTAGTAGACGGCCGCACCCCCGATGCCGTCGATGAAGTTCACTAAGACGGAACACCGCGGCTGCGAGCACCCGAACGGATGCTTTTGGTGACGGGGTTCTCCTACAATCACTTGGTCGGGGCTATGGGGTGTGGCTATCTAGTAAGGTTACCCGGCGAGTATCCGCTTATACTATGTAATTGCGACGGACTTTTGATCAACATCAAAATCCCGTGGCAACCGATCAAATGAGACTAAACTGCTAGATTTATAAAATTCAAACTAGTTATCTCATAACTAATTATGAAACTTGTCAATACTGTCTCAAAGGAAAGATGACCAAATCTCCGTTCACCGGACATGGAGAAAGGGCTACAGAGCTCTTGGGACTCATTTACAGTGATGCATACGGTCCGATGTCTATACATGCGAGAAGTGTAGGGTTACTTAGCACGGTAGCAAGGTTTCGGGAGGCATCGTCCATGTCGTTTTCAAATTTTTGCCGTTGTAAAGAACCCTAACCCTAGAATCTTAACTAGAGTTTTAAACGAAACGATATGTAAACAACTTTACAACTAAGTGAATGCGGAATACAACCTTTGTAGACCGGTCCTTCACTTCAAATGCTCCGTGTAGAAGTCCCTTCGCTGTGAGTAATGATCTCCAGAACTCTTGAGAGGATCCACAAGGTGAAAGATGCAAACTTGCTCGAAGTCTTCGAGGCCGAAGATGATCTATGTTGAGGAGACTCAAGCTCATGCTACCTCTTCACTAAATTAGGGTTTAGTGAAGCAAACACCCTAAACTAAATGGCTAATACTAGAGGATGATGAAGTAGGAAATGTGCTCACTTTTGTTTTATTTTTCTCACAATATTTTCTCACCATTTCAAAAGCTAGAAAGCTTTATCAATGAAGAAGAAGATGATCTAGTGAAGAATGAGAGAATGAACTCATGAGGTGAGAATATAAACCATGGGTGAGTTAGTGTCATACACTAACTCATGTAGAGACTTAACTAGGGCTAGATTTAATGGTTAGGTTAATAAATATCTACAAGTGAAACAAAAATGGTGGACTTGGTCAATATTTCTACAAGCTTCTACAAGCTTGTAGCCATGCTAAATATCCATTCATTTTTGAATTACTTTGATAAATAAAAACCATACATTAAATCAAGCATGGTGTAAGTCTCATACACATATGAAGGATGTAGCATCAAGCATGACACAATAAAATGTACATTAATATATATCATATATATACTATATGCACACAAGTGAGAAAAAGAATACTTAGTGAGCAAATATTAGTTAATGTAAGTTAATATATCAAATATATAATTATACATTAAATTATCAAATCAACACTTGATTTAATAATCGTCTATATCACATACAACCGACTAATATCATATGAATCAACTTATCGAATCAACACTTGATCCGGTAATCCGTATATATCACATATAACCGTCCGATATCACATATCGTGAGAATAGAATGCGGTATCGCATACGCGCATTAATCTCGGTCCTGCACATATCACATATGTGCTCCTATTTCGTTTCGCATGAACCAGGAAACCTCTGTGTAGGACTCTAAAGACTCGTCAATACGCCTGCTGATCAGTCAAAAATACTGCATCTTTAAACCGGCAATTTCCCTATCATTTGCACTCATCTAGAAGTGTTCGGTATTCATATAGCACATATTAGCAAATCAGTCGTAAAATATCAAATTGCATGTGTTAGAATTTAAAACCGGCACTATAAGGGAAATTGATTGCATTTCATAGCATGGCATCATTCCTATATATCGCAACTTGTGTTTCGAAGTCTGTGCAGGACATTACAGAAGATCGGTCAAATTTACAAACGAAGACTGTTAAAAAGACGCCAACTCAAGGATTTGGAATCTGGCAATGATCTAAGAAGCATTCAGAGATTTAACATATCAGAAATTACCCTTTAAGACATCAGGAAGCAACACTGCAAAGATGAAGCCCCAAGCCATCAATCCGGCCGCGGAACCGCGGCCGGAGCCGCCTTGCACCGCGGTTCCGCGGCGGCTATGCCACATCACCCAGACTTCTCTGCTTCATAACTCTCCCCTCAGTGTGTACACTTCATCAAGCTACTGCAATCTCCAGATTACTCCAGAACATTCTGCCAGTTCAGCAAACCTAGGGTTTCTAAACTAAACACCCCAAGCTTCTTCAACAAGCTTCACTTAAACTCTATTAAAGATCTAGAACCTTCCCCCTAACCTCCTAGCTTAGGGTAGAAGCTAATCCCTTAACTAACTACTTCTAGAAGCCTCTTCCTCTAACTAACTTTTGGAGGGAAATTCAAAATTCAAAATCCTAAAGCTAGGGTTTGGGAAACCTATAAATAGACCCCTAGGCTCACTTTCTCAAGGTTCATTAGTTGTTGAATCCTTAGTTGATCAATCCATAATCTCTCCCATTCTAGTTCTTCAACCAATTCCCTAATTTCCACCCACAAGTCTAGTGACAAGACTTGTGTCAAAACCCTAACCCTAATCCAATCCAAGATCAAGAATTCAAGATCCTTTGAGTGCAAGCCAAGCAAGTCTTTGACGATCCTTTGAAGCGAAGCCGGACTTCAACGGAGCACGAGGTCCAAGCGATCCAAGACTCAAGGATCCGAGCGATGCTAGATTCGACGAGCAAAGTTCCTACCTCTTGTAATTCTTGAGAGTTGTAACTACTTGTTGATGTAATAAAGGTGAAGATTCTTTAAACTTGCTTAATTTCAATTCGAGCATTATGATCCGTATTCTATTCTTGAATGTATTCTTTGTGATGATGCTTGAATAAAAGTCCGCTCGTGGAGGAATCGAAACAATTGTAGAATGATGATGTTGATGAATCTTTAAACGTTTTCTTAAGTCTTAAAACAATTGTAAATTCTTGAAAATCAATTGATCGATGATCTAGATCGGTGCGAATGCGTTCTTGATTCCTTTCACACGATCTAGAGATCAAAAATTGATCATTCGACTTTCAAGAAGCTATCTAGTGAATGTGATTCATCGAAAGGACAAAGGATAGGATGATGAACCCTAATTCTTCACAAGATCCTTGATCCTCGATGAATCTACATCGATTTAGCATCAACTTGTTAATGGATAAGAAATCGTATTCTTGAATCTTCTTCACATCTACAATCTACTCGATTCCTACGAGTTTTACTTCAAATCTTGAAACCTAAATTGATTGGAATTCTATCGATAATTGATTCTTGATGTTTATCATTTTCTTGATTCTTGATTAGAATAGTGATACTTGAACTCATCGATAAAAATCTTGAATCGTTTTCTTTTCTATTAAATTTTCAATTCAAACAAAACAAGATACGAACGAATCGCGCAATCCCTGTGGACGATCCGCACTCACTAATGCGCTACAATCCGACACCGTTATTGATTGCGGTCAAATATTTTTTGGTTGTGATTCTATTCATTTTCTAAACCGACAACGAAAAATAAGATCAATCAAATGGCGCCGTTGCCGCGGATCACGCGCTAATTTGTTCTATATTGAAATTTGAATTGAAAAATTTATTCCATTATAATTTTGTGATCAAAATTCGCGCAAAATCTAAACGATTTGTTGTGGTGTATTGCAAGGAAATTCTGGAGCTTGCTGTGCAATTCAAAACTTTTTTTTGGAAATTTCCAGAGAGCTGGAGGAATCAACAGCAAGCTGCTGTTGAATTTTGGAACAGTGAACAGTACCAACGGCCGCCCTTCCGCGGTCTAAGCCTCTTCCTGCGGCGGTTCCGTGCGTCGATGAAGGGATCTTCGTACAAATTTTTCACAGTGAGCTCTATGTTTCTTATCTCCTTCTCAAATCTGCTCCAAATAACATTTTGTGCAGGCTTCTTTGCAAAAATCGCAGCGCCGCGCATAAAGCAAAATTAAATTGTGCTTGTTTTGATTTTTGTGGTTGTTTGCATAATTAATACGGACATTAAGGGGCAAAGACCAAATCCAGATTAGGTGGGGAGTTCATTACCCTTCCTAAGCCCCGAAAATCGCAAAATTGCATCCGCATTGACCCTCATTAACTAAAAGAAATCTAGAGATGACTCTAAGGACCGTCGCGCTCACTTAGGACAGAAGAAGGCCGTGGGTAATTCATTGCTTATCCGCGTTTCTCTTGTGGTGTCTAAGGCAAGTGTGTCGAAGGCTAGTGGTTACTTAATTAGGCCCACTACTTACGTAGTGGAGAACCTCCCACTTACCTGGAACTTACCTGGCCACAGGAGAGACAAAGAGGCAGTGGAGGATTTATCCTGCGTCTTGTCTTTTGGAAGTTAGGAGCGGTCTAGAGCTTTGACCTAGGCGACCCATAGAATTAGGGTTTTGTGTGTTGCATTTGTTGTGTTGCATCATATTTTCAAAAATCCGTCCAATTTTCAAAACAAACACCGCATTCATTTATTCATTTCCCCTAATTATAAGTCAACGCTGCCACTTGTACTAATCCTTTTTAGTGCAAGATAGGCTGGACACGGGATTCTAGTGCCCGTTTAGTCCGCATACCTTTTATCGACTCCGAAGTCGGTATTTCTCCATTTACTTCTTCTTTACCCACTACCACACCCACATCGATGGATCCGCCTCCATCGAATTTCTTTAACACTAATCTGCCGCCGTCTGTTGGTGAGCAAAATCCACCCTGCATCTCTCTCCAAGAGAGGTGCTATCCATTGCGAGGTCCTCTTTCGACCTGCTTATCCATTCCACCAGCCAACGGGGATAATTTTGAAATTAAACCCCAATACATCAACCTTTTACCCAAATTCCACGGACTCGAGACTGAGGACGCTTACGTTTTCATCACCAAATTTGAAAACGTATGCGCAATGATGGGTACGTCACAACTTTCAGTGGATGTTATGCGTCTACGTCTTCTTCCATTTACTTTGTGCGATATAGCCGAGAAGTGGCTATATAACACTACCGCACACTCTATTACGAATTGGAAAGAATTCGTCGCGGCATTCCTTAAGAAATTTTACCCAATGCAAAAGACAGTTCGAATCCGTAGCGAACTTAATCAATTTACCCAGCTCCCTACTGAACCATTCTCTAAATGCTTTGAACGTTTCAAGGATCTATTGGTTCAATGTCCTCATCACGGCATCCCGAGATGGGATCTTTGCCGAATCATTTATGAGGGCATTAACACAAACACTAAACAGAACCTTGAAAACATGTGTCAAGGTACTTTTATGACCAAGGATGATGGGGAAGCATGGAAATTTTTAGAAGAGTTCGCTGAAAAATCACTACAGTGGGAGAGTGGAACCCAATCATTGAATAGGGGTGGCGTACACCAAATTGATGTGTCCATAGGTGTTCGAGCTGAGATGGCAGCAATGCAAAAGAAGCTCGACGCTATGGAACATAAATTTTCTGCAGCCTTCCTAAACCCAATGTCGCTCCCCAAAACTGTATGTGGCTGCTGTTCTGATCCGTCTTATTTAACGGAAGAATGTCCATTAAACTTTGCGTTTCAAGGTCACGAGCATACAAATGCCGCATTTCAAAGACCTAGAAACGATCCATATTCTTCCACGTACAATCAGGGTTGGAGGAATCACCCGAATTTTGCTTGGAACCAACAACAATCTCATCAAAACACAATTCCAAGCCAAAATAATTTCCAAAGGGCTCTTCCACCACAATAGCAACCACTTCAACTCACTCAGCACCCCTACCAGTCACAAAATTTCCACAACCAGGTCAACACTCCTGCACAGTCTAATCCTATGAAGTTGACCGGTTCTGACGAACTCTTTCAATTCACTCAAACCATGAAATCACTCTTGTCAAATTTCATAGAGGTTTCGGCTGAGGTTAGATCTTCCGTCAGTGAGATAAAGAAAAACTCAGCGTCCCAAGCTGAGAGTATCAGATCGATGGAAGATGAAATCGCACGACTTAAAGCCGAGATGAGTGCGAGAGAAAAAGGGAAACTTCCGTCTCAACCCCTACCGAATCCTGGGCATTACAATGTAAATGCCGTCCCAACGTTGAGATCGGGAAGAGTGCTGAATAACCATGTCGGGGAAGGAATTGATGATATTGAAAATCCTATCAATAACACCTCGGCTGAGACCTTTCCTCACACACACACTTCTACTTCTGATCCTTGTTCTTCTACCCCACCGCCTTCCCGCGAGCCTATTCTCCATTTCCCACTAGGCTCAACACCTCAGTATAGCCCTTCTAGTTCTCCACAGACGGTCCCCACTCCTATTTTGGGATCTCGTCTACCCCCTCTTCCTTCTCCTATGATGGACCCGGCGCTTATTGCGAAAGCTCCTTACCCGAATCGGTTAAGGGGTAACAGAACGAGTCTTCATATGGAGAAAATTATGGAAATATTCAAACAGGTTAACATCAACATCCCTCTCCTAGATGCTATTCAACAAGTCCCCGCTTATGCGAAAATTCTTAAGGACTTGTGCACTAGGAAGAGGAAGACTCAAGTGCTAAAGAAGGTCTTCATGTCTAATAATATTAGCACTGCTTTTATCCCCCAGCTACCAAAGAAACGTAAGGACCCAGGATGTCCTACTATTTCGATTTCTATTGGGGGTAAAAACATAAATCGTGCTCTTTTAGACCTTGGCGCAAGTGTTAACCTACTTCCATATTCTGTATATGAGCAACTAGGAATTGGAGAGCTGAAACCTGCTCACTGCACTCTCAAAATGGCAGACCGTTCAATCACCAAACCAAGGGGTGAACTAGAGGATGTGTTGATAAAGGTCGGGGAATTTGTTTTCCCTGTAGACTTCATTGTACTCGATACACAGCCTGTAGCAAACCCCCGGGGCCAAATTCCGGTGATTCTGGGTCTACCTTTCCTTGCCACTTCCAACGCTGTTATTAACTGTAGAAACGGTTCAATGAACTTATCATTTGGAAATATGACCATTGAACTAAACATCTACAAAGTTGGAAGTCAGCCATCAGAACCCTCTGCTCATATTCTTGATGTGTGCTCTGTCCACGAGATCACTCCCGATAGTTGCGGAGTTGAGGAACTTTGCTTTACAGATCTCGACGACACTACCACATCACTGTTTGATCTCACACATGATCTTAGTGAGGACACTTTTCCTACACTTGAGTCCTACACTCCTGACTTTTCTCCACCCGAGTCTGTATCTTTCACAGGCTCTGAGCTTCTTTGTAACTCCAAAAATCACTCGATGATCCCACCTTCTGTCATTTCTCCGCCTATATTAGATCTCAAAATTTTACCTTCTCATCTTAAATATGCTTATTTAGGTGAGAATGAGTCCTTACCGGTTATAATATCCGCTTCTCTAGCATTAGAGCAAGAGAATGCACTTTTATCGGTATTGAGATCTAATAGAGATGCATTTGGTTGGACTATGGCGGACATCAAAGGGATTAGTTCCTTGATAGTAGAACATCATATACATGTGATGGATGATGCCAGACCAACCCGAGAACCACAGAGACGGTTGAATCCCGTCATGAAGGAAGCGGTGATGAAAGAGATCGTCAAATACCTAGATAGTGGTATTATATACCCTATCTCCGATAGCCAATGGGTGAGTCATATACATGTCGTCCCTAAGAAGTCCGGCATCACTGTTAATACCAATGAGGCAAATGAGTTGATTCAGACACGCGCCCAAACTGGGTGGCGTGTATGTATTGATTACAGAAAACTCAATGCCGCCACGAGGAAAGACCACTTTCCTCTACCATTCATTGATCAAATGCTGGAACGCTTAGCGGGACGAGAGTATTATTGCTTTATGGACGGATACTCAGGCTATAATCAGGTCCCCATCGCCAAAAAGGATCAAGATAAAACCACTTTAACTTGTCCTTTTGGTACCTTTGCTTATAGTCGCATGCCCTTTAGGTTGTGCAATGCTCCCGCTACCTTTCAGCGGTGTATGATGGGGATATTCTCTGATATGGTAGAGAATTTTCTGGAGATCTTTATGGACGATTTCTCTATTTTTGGAGACTCTTTTTCTGATTGCCTATCGAATCTTGACGCAGTTCTTACTCGTTGCAAAGAGAAGAACTTAACTTTGAACTAGGAAAAATGCCATTTCATGGTCCAAGAAGGAATTGTACTTGGACATGTTATTTCACAGAAAGGCATTAAGGTTGACAGAGCTAAGATAGATGTCATTCAAAATCTCCCTCATCCCAAAAGCGTCAAAGATATTCGATCTTTCCTTGGCCATGCGGGCTTTTATAGGAGATTCATTAAGGATTTTAGCAAAATTGCTAGATCTTTAACTCTTCTCCTGGCTAAGGATACGACCTTCCATTTTGACTCGGACTGTGAGGCAGCTTTCGACTCACTCAAACACTCCCTCACTTCAGCCCCCGTTCTATCGTCTCCAAATTGGGACTACCCCTTTGAGCTGATGTGTGATGCATCTGATTTTGCAGTAGGTGCAGTCTTAGAACAGCACATTGAAAAGATGCCACACGTGATATACTATGCGAGTAAGACCCTGAATGATGCTCAAATCAATTATACAACCACCGAAAAGGAACTTTTAGCGGTTGTATTTGCATTAGAAAAATTCAGGCCTTACTTAATTGGCTCACCTATAGTTGTGTACACTGACCATTCCGCCTTAAAACATCTTCTGGCGAAGAAAGATGCAAAAGGTCGGCTAATACGTTGGATCCTTCTGTTACAAGAATTTGATCTTGTTATCAAAGATAAGAAATGATGTGAAAACGTAGTAGCCGACCATCTTTCACGCATCTCTTCTTCCCCTATGACCCTGCCGATCAATGATTCGTTTCCTGACGAACAACTCTTGAGCGTATCCAATGAACCTTGGTTCAGGGATATTGTGAATTATCTTGTCACGGGACTTATACCCAGCGATTGGTCAAAACAGGACAAATACTGTTTTCTATCCTAAGTAAAACACTTTTACTGGGATGATCCATATTTGTTTAAGTATTGTCCTGATCAGATCATTCGCCGGTGTGTCCCGAAAGAAGAGTTCAAGAGTGTTCTTTCTTTTTGTCATGATCAGGCCTGTGGGGGTCACTTCGGTCCTAAAAAGACGGCGGAGAAGGTTTTGCAATGTGGATTTTATTGGCCGACCTTGTTCAAGGACGCATTTGAGCATTGCAAAACATGCACACAATGTCAGTACACGGGTAGAATTTCCCGGAGAAATGAAATGCCTCAGCAACCCATCTTGGTTGTTGAAATTTTCGATGTTTGGGGCATTGATTTTATGGGTCCCTTTCCCAACTCCTTTGGGAATCTGTACATACTGCTGGCGGTTGATTATGTCTCAAAGTGGGTTGAAGCCATTCCATGTCGCACTAATGACAGGAAAGTTGTCATTAAGTTCTTAAAAGAGAATATATTTTCGCGATTTGGACACCCACGCGCTATTATTAGCGATAATGGGATACATTTCTGCAACAGGTCTTTCGAGACTCTGATGCAAAAATACGCAATCAACCACCGACTTTCTACACCCTATCATCCCCAAATAAGCGGGCAGGCTGGGATCTCAAATAGACAGATCAAACTAATCCTGGAGAAGACTGTTGCTAAGAATAGAAAAGACTGGTCGACCAAACTGACGAATGCTTTTTGGGCATTCCGAACTGCATTTAAGACCGACCTAGGGATGTCTCCATATAGGATAGTGTTTGGGAAGGCATGTCACTTACCCGTCGAGATTGAGCATAAAGTATTGTGGGCTATTAAATAAATAAGTTTTGACCTAAACCATGCCTGCAACTTTCGAAAGCTGCAACTAAATGAGCTAAGCGAACTCCGCGATGAAGCTTATGATAACGCTGTAATCGTAAAGAATAGGACTAAGGTTTTTCACGATAAAAAAATTTTGAGGAAAACATTTTCACCTGGTCAACAAGTCCTTCTTTATGATTCACGACTACACCTTCACGCGGGTAAAATTCGATCTCGGTGGAAGGGACCTTTTGTTGTGCGGTCTGTATACCCGCACGGGGCCATAGAAGTAGAAAATGTTAAAAACGACACATTTTTCAAAGTGAATGGACATAGACTAAAGCCGTATTTTTCCACTGACCCCACGGAGGAGCTCCTGTTCTTACAGGAGCCAATTTATTTGGATTAAAATTCCTCCGTCTCACCTTCATGTCATGTATATCATTGCATCATCTTTTGAATGAAGGTGAGTGAAAAGAGTAAGTTTGGGAGAGCTTCTTCACTTATATATTTTGCCCCCACTAATAAATTCCTCCCAGGCTTACAGGTTTTGTAGATATAGCTGTTGGCAACGGTGAGGACACTGTTGAAAACAAGTTTGGGGAAGGTTTGTGCTTATTTTTGCATCATTTGCATATCATTTGCATAAGCACAAAACATTTCTTTTAAAACCTAAAAAAAAATTAAAATTTTCAAAACCCATAAAAATTTAAAATTTTCAAAATATAAAAATATTTTAATATTTAAACATTTTTTGTACATAAATAAGATAATAAAAGATTAGATAGTGAAAAATTACATCCACGAGATTAGAAAAAATTTAAGAAAACCAAGAAAATTAGAAGTTTTCTTATACGAACTAGTAATAAGTAGTTATGAGCCGTTGTCCCAAGGGTTAGTAAGATGAAAGACGTCACTAATCTGAGGATAAAAATAAGTCTGAAAAATAGTTTCTATTCTGGAAGCCAAATATTTTGAACGTTGATACCCTGCTATTCGCACTTACACACGTCTTGAAGCCTGGGATAGTAGAGGATACCTTGAAATGCTCTTGTCTTAAAGCCAAAAGTATGAAGGAAATAAAAAAAATGAAGAAAATATAAAATGGTGAGAAAAATGGACACTGGTTTTGTTATCGCCAAGGCAGCAATAAAAAATATAGCGAGGGTGCCTCTTCACCTAGTGCCCTAAGGCCAACTGGTCTGGGAGTCACTGCTAAGCCTTAGGTGGTGCAAGACGAGGAAAATACACCAAATAAGCAAGCACATGAGTAATCAGTCGGTTAGTACCTCAAGAAGTATTAATGGTCGCATGAAAGTATGTGAGCAATCTCATCTAAATATTCATTAATTAAAAAGTACTGAGGCTGATGGGCAAGAGTATGATAGCTTGAATTGAATTCTCCGGGTGTAGGGATGTCTTTACACACACGCAGGGTTATATGATCGATGTTTGGATGAAAGATAGGAATGAAGAATAAGACGATGTTTTATTGAGGGAGGACGTGATTTCTAACATCTTTTCATGACTATTAAGATAGGGCTCATGACAACCGAAAAGCTAGCTTAGTTGGAAACCCTAATTTTCAAAGTATTTCTTTTACAATTCTTTTCTTTAAATGTAATATTCATGATCTTCCTTTTATTACTGGATTTTGTGGGTGCAATCTGCTGAAAACCCTCAGGAGACAACACTCCTCCTACTAGGGACACCTAGAGGTTTAAAGGCGTGTTGCACGTGCTCAGTGCAATCGTGTTTCCTACGAAAGTGTGCTAGTTAGTTTTTCTCTTTCTTTATTTTCTCCTTCTCTTTTTAATAAAAAGTTCGCTCGAGACGATCGAAAATAAGTTTGGGGGAATTTGATCAGTCGAAAATACTGCATCTTTAAACCGGCAATTTCCCTATCATTTGCACTCATCTAGAAGTGTTCGGCATTCATATAGCACATATTAGCAAATCAGTCGTAAAATATCAAATTGCATGTGTTAGACTTTAAAACCGGCACTATAAAGGAAATTGACTGCATTTCATAGCATGGCATCATTCCTATATATCGCAACTTGTGTTTCGAAGTCTGTGCAGGACATTACAGAAGATCGGTCAAATTTACAAACGAAGACTGTTAAAAAGACGCCAACTCAAGGATTTGAAATCTGGCAATGATCTAAGAAGCATTCAGAGATTTAACATATCAGAAATTACCCTTTAAGACATCAGGAAGCAACACTGCAAAGATGAAGCCCCAATCCATCAAAGTGGCCGCGGAACCGCGGCCGGAGCCGCCTTGCGCCGCGGTTCCGCGGCGGCTATGCCACGTCACCCAGACTTCTCTGCTTCATAACTCTCCCCTCAGTGTGTACACTTCATCAAGCTACTGCAATCTCCAGATTACTCCAGAACATTCTGCCAGTTCAGCAAACCTAGGGTTTCCAAACTAAACACCCTAAGCTTCTTCAACAAGCTTCACTTAAACTCTATTAAAGATCTAGAACCTTCCCCCTAACCTCCTAGCTTAGGGTAGAAGCTAATCCCCAAACTAACTACTTCTAGAAGCCTCTTCCTCTAACTAACTTTTGGAGGGAAATTCAAAATTCAAATTCCTAAAGCTAGGGTTTGGGAATCCTATAAATAGACCCCTAGGCTCACTTGCTCAAGGTTCATTAGTTGTTGAATCCTTAGTTGATCAATCCATAATCTCTCCCATTCTAGTTCTTCAACCAATTCCCTAATTTCCATCCACAAGTCTAGTGACAAGACTTGTGTCAAAACCCTAACCCTAATCCAATCCAAGATCAAGAATTCAGGATCCTTTGAGTGCAAGCCAAGCAAGTCTTCGACGATCCTTTGAAGCGAAGCCGGACTTCAACGGAGCACGAGATCCAAGCGATCCAAGACTCAAGGAGCCGAGCGATGCTAGATTCGACGAGCAAAGTTCCTACCTCTTGTAATTCTTGAGAGTTGTAACTACTTGTTGATGTAATAAAGGTGAAGATTCTTTAAACTTGCTTAATTTCAATTCGAGCATTATGATCCGTATTCTATTCTTGAATGTATTCTTCGTGATGATGCTTGAATAAAACTCCGCTCATGGAGGAATCGAAACGATTGTAGAATGATGATGTTGATGAATCTTTAAACGTTTTCTTAAGTCTTAAAACAATTGTAAATTCTTGAAAATCAATTGATCAATGATATAGATCGGTGCGAATGCATTCTTGATTCCTTTCGCACGATCTAGAGATCAAAAATTGATCATTCGACTTTCAAGAAGCTATCTAGTGAATGTGATTCATCGAAAGGACAAAGGATAGGATGAGGAACCCTAATTCTTCGCAAGATCCTTGATCCTCGATGAATCTACATCGATTTAGCATCAACTTATTAATGGATAAGAAATCGTATTCTTGAATCTTCTTCACATCTACAATCTACTCGATTCCTACGAGTTTTACTTCAAATCTTGAAACCTAAATTGATTGGAATTCTATCGATAATTGATTCTTGATGTTTATCATTTTCTTGATTCTTGATTAGAATAGTGATACTTGAAACTCATCGATAAAAATCTTGAATCGTTTTCTTTCCTTTTCTATTAAATTTTCAATTCAAACAAAACAAGATACGAATGAATCGCGCAATCCCTGTGGAAGATCCGCACTCACTAATGCGCTACAATCCGACACCGTTATTGATTGCGGTCAAATATTTTTTGGTTGTGATTCTATTCATTTTCTAAACCGACAACGGAAAATAAGATCAATCACCTGCAGTAGGTGATGATCATATCAAACACCGACAACCCGCAAGCGGTCTGCTAAACGTAACGGCCACCCGGATATTGAGCGATCAGAAGATCAACAAGCATGCCTGCTCATACTGCTGTGAATCCAATTAGTAATACTACCGTACAGTCCGGTCTCTTCGTCTGATATGTCGCATATCACAGCCTGGGGGTGGTATAACGTCAGACCCCAATAGCCTGATAAGTCATGCCGATGCAAGGTCCATAACGGTTCGAGAAACTACTGATAACACTTACCAGTGAATCTCAGCAACCGTGGCCAGGGATTTCATGTTATAGCCAATCGAGCATAGAGCAACATTAACTCCCAATACCGGGAGAGACGAATCCCCTCCTATCGTTCATTGCCTCCATGTGACTCGGGACTGTACCAAAAAACCACCTTTTTGCACGATCTCTTGACCGTGGTATGGTGGAAATCAAAGCACAATGGGAATCACACAAGACTCTATGACGATCTCGGGTCGACAGACTAACCTGTACCAGTGTCACCAGAGAACTGCTATCTGACGATAGGTATAATACCATCTAGGAGTTCTCGGCGAGTCCGTTCAGTGTACCCAGTCTCCACTGAGCACCCGTATACCTTCTCTGATGTCAAACACCAATGGATGTGGGATCATCCATCGCCCATCATATGGGTCAAGAAGCGTATACGCTAGTCTACTCTGGAATATCGATGCCCTGTCTCAATACTCCCACGGCTAGGAACAATTATAGGGTGTACTTGTGGACTCCCCTTGGCCCCACTAGTATGATCTCCATCATAGTCCTGATAGTCAAGTACACATCCTAAGGGCTTTATCAACATATGAGAGCAAAATTGTATCACTTATACAAGTCAACATGTTAAGATAAAGAGCAACCAGATAGCATACTATCATGTCGAGCAAGAAAGTCCTCCCTATATATGTCCAAGCATCCACTACAATATACATCACATGTACAGTAATGGCTTCTGGGGCATACATATAACTAACAAGAAGTGGGTTCTCATACTTCATTATATTTACTGACGATCTCTCTAGGTTCGAGCATGTGTATCTTTTGAAACACAAATCTGAAGGTTTTAAGAAATTCAAAGAATATAAGAACGAAGTAGAGAACCATACTGGCAAAAGTATCAAGATCTTTCGATATGATCGAGGAGGGAAGTACTTAAGTACGGAATTCCGGGAATTTCTAAAAGAGAATGGTATTCTCTCTCATCTCACTCCTCCGTATACACCACACCATAATGGTGTATCGGAGCAGAGGAACCGTACACTATTAGATATGGTTCGCTCCATGATGAATAATGTCGAGTTGCTTCTTTCATTCTGGGGATATGTGCTTGAGACAGCAGCATATTTATTGAATGATGTTCCATCTAAATCCGTACCTAAGACACCATTCAAGATATGGAATGGTAAAAGGACATATCTTAAAAGATTTAAGATATGGGGCTGTCTGGCTTACGTTAAAAAGCATAATCTGGATAAACTAGAGGCACGGTCAATTTTATGTAAGTTTGTAGGATATCCAAAGAATGGTTATGGATATCTATTCTACCACATCGAGGAACAGAAGGTGTTTGTTGCTCTGCACGCCAAATTTTTAGATTGGCAGTTTCTTGCAAAAAAATTAGGGAGAGCACGGTAGAACTGGAAGAAATTCTGGAACCACAAACTGAAACTAAAGAATTGGTGGAACCTCAAGATTCAATAATCTCGGACGAACCTCAGCCACTCCGCAAATTTAGTAGGATTTCTTGTCCGCCTGAGAGATACTATGGTTTTCTCATATACAGGGATCGAGAAGATTGCATCTTGGAAGAAGATGATCCTACTAGTTATAAGCAGGCCATTAACAGTAAGGACTCTGTAAAATGGTTTGAAGCTATGAAATCCGAAATAGAGTCCATGTACACCAACAAAGTTTAGACTTTGGATGTTGTTCCTCCTGGGGTAAAAATCGTTGGATGCAAGTGATCTTCAAAAAGAATATTGGTGCAGATGGACAGATAGAAACCTATAAGGCTAGACTTGTTGCAAAAGGTTTTCGTCAAAAACCAGGATTGGACTGTGATGAAACCTTTTCTCCAGTGGCTATGCTAAAATCCATTCGGATCCTACTTGCCATTGCTACCTACCACGACTACGATATCTGGCAGATGGACGTAAAAACGGCCTTTCTAAATGGAAGTTTAGAATAGAGCGTTTATATGAATCAGCCGGAAGGGTTCATAGATAGTAGGAGCAGCGGAAAGGTGTGCAAGTTACTGAAATCCATTTATGGATTAAAACAGGCATCGCAAACATCTGTTTTGATGAGACAATCAAGGAATTTCACTTCATCAAAAATGAGGATAAGCCTTGTATCTATAAGAAGATTGTAGGGAGAACTATCGTGTTCCTTATTCTGTACGTGGATGACATTCTCTTAATAGGAAATGACATTCCTATGCTATAATCGGTCAAGCTGTTCTTGCACAAAAGTTCTCCATGAAGGACCTGGTGATACTTCCTACATTCTGGGGATTAATATCTATAGAGATAGATCCAAGAGATTGTTGGGACTTTCACGGTCCAGATACATAGAGACCATACTAAAGAGATTTAGTATGGAAGATTTCAAGCACGGCAATATACCCGCATTGCACGGAATCACCCTCTCCAAAGAGATATCTCCCAAGACTGATGAGGAGTGGGTTCGGATGAGCACTATACCCTACGCTTTGGTGGTAGGATTTATAATATATGCGATGATGTGTACCAGACCAAATGTAGCATACGCGCTTAGCGTGATGAGCCAGTATCAGTCAAACCCGGGTGAGAATCTTTGGACAACTATGAAGAACATTCTCAAGTACCTGAGAAGGACTAAGGAGATGTTCTTGGTTTATGGTAATGGAAACCTTCAGGTCGAGTCCTTTACTAATTCAAGCTTCCAGAGTGACAAAGATGACAGCAAGTCTGTCTTGGATTTTGTGTTTACCCTCAATGGGGGGCCGTGTGTTGGAAAAGCTCCAAATAGGACACCATCGCAGACTCGACGATGGAGGCTGAATACATTGTTGCGAACGATGCCGCAAAAGAAGCGGTCTGGATGAAGAAGTTCATTACTGAACTTGAGGTAGTTCCATCTATTGTTGATCCGATACCTTTGTATTGCGATAACAATGGGCTATAGCTTTAGCGAAGGAACCACGGTCCCATCAGAAATCCAGACACCTCTTGAGGCGGTATCACCTGATCGGGGAGATCGTAGATCACCGGAAGATCGAGTTCCGGAGAGTAGATATGAAAGACAACACAACGGATCCATTTATCAAGGCCCTCCCTCCGGCGCAGTTCGAGCGAATCTTTAAGATGTTGGGTATGCGGTATGCCAACATCTGGTCCTAGAGCAGACATTGGGTATTCGGTACGCCAATTATAGGCCTTAGTGCAAGTGGGAGATTGTTGAATATGTATGCCCTAGAGGCCTGTATTGTATAGGATGCTAGGGATATGTATGTAAAGGACAATCTTGCTCGGTTATATATAGTATATTATTTGAGTTGTTTTTATCATGATATGTGTATCTCTTTCTATGGATACTTTATATTGTTTGCACATATTGATAAAAACTCGATATAGTAGTATACTATATTGATTTGACTTTATCTTAACATATGCTTATGTTACACTCGATATAATATATGGCGGTTACATGTCGATAAAGCTCGTAGTATTTTTCTTGACTACCAGCATTATGATGGCGATCATACTTGTGGGAGCTGGGTAGTCCATAAGCACATCCTTAAAGGTCCCAAGTCGTAGAAGCATCGAGATCGAGCATCGATACTCCAGAGTAGACTTGTGTATACGTTTCTAGACCCTGACGAGGGGCGGTGGTGTAAGTCTATGCTAGCGCCCCGGCCGTCTACAGACGCCAAATGCGGAACAAAAACTTTTTTAACTGGCGCTATCGTATACTTTAACCCGGATCTGCCATTATTGCTAAACTAACAAACTGTAAAGAGTGTAGAAAGGTTATACCGAACGATCCGAGTCCTTCGTTCTTTAACCATCATCCCACGCTCCGTTGTGGCTGCTCCGATCTCTTCGATCTCCGATCTGCTCGTCCAGGTGGCACCACGTCAACGATTCTTTAAACGGGCTCCCGCCTCTGACTCGAGGCAACTCGATCGTCAAGTTTGCTAAAAGAGACAACCAAGAATGATGTAGAGAATGAGTAGATGACTTTGTCTCACTTCGTCCAAAGCCGTGGACGATCGGTTAATGAAGTTGCCGATGGAAATGAAATGGAACAAGAAATGAACTATGAAATTTCCATGCATCCAAAACTTTAGTCTTTTCTTTTTAGCAACCATAATTTTCTCAAGTGAGTAAAAATAAAGGAGGAGAGAGAGGGCCGTCCACTTTAAAGGAAAGGGGGTGAGTGTAGGAACCAAGTGGTGACCATAACACAAAGCTTATCATGAAGAAAAGATCTTAACAAAAACAAAATGCATTAATGTAAACCATGACTCACTTAAACCTAGTCATCATATAATAAATGCAATCAAAGGTTCATGAACCTAGTCACCATCCTAGAAACTTCTAGAACCTTCTAGAAGCATGACTCACCCTCATCCAAGAAAAGATAAATCCGTCTTTAACCGAATGTTAAAAGACGGCTGATAGAAAACTGGAAACTGGCAACTTCCAAAAGTGATCCTGAAACGACTTTCAGGATAAACCCGAAACTGTATAAATATACCCGCATTTGTATTACGACCGAATACAAATGCAACTGAGACAAAGATATTATATCTACTCAATATAATACTCGGATCCGGCTTAAACCAAAGCCGACCAGTATCATCAGCCCGAAAAATAACACGTGCGTAAACGCACGTGCATTTTCCGAACCCTGCCATAAAACCATACGGCCTCTACAACGTTTCGCCCGAACTTGGGAAACTGTCTGTGGGGGACTCTAATGACTCGTCAGTACCCTGGCAGTGGGTTTAACCACAAACCGTCAGCGGCACTAGCTATGCGTAACGGCTGCCCATGGACTGACCTCAAGGGAGGCCGATGAGCGAACTCATCCTGAAACCCTACTGAGCCTAACAGTGACAATGTATATACAGTCCGGTCCGTTCGTCTATGAGTATCGCATATCTGCCTAGGGGGCAAGTAACGTCAGACCCCCAATAGCAGTATAAGTCGTGTCGGAGTTTAGCCCAATAACACCCTGAGATACTACTGGAGTACCTACCAGTAAATCTCCTGCCATGGCCATGGACTTTGTGTAATGGCTTTCCTAGACACAGCACGACCTCGCCCCCAATACCGGGAGAGACGAATCCCCTGCCGGTCCGCTCACGTGCCTCCATATGGCTCGGGACTGTACCCAAAAACTACCTGTTTGCACGACTCCTTTGAGCCGTGGTAGGGTAGAAATCAAAGCACAGTGGGAACTCACACGAGACAAATGACGACCTCAGGTCGATGAACTAACCTGTACACATGTCACCAGGGAACTGCTATCTGACGATAGATATAGTACTAACTAGCAGATTCCCGGCGAGTCCTGTCCGGTGTACTCATAACCCAATGAGCACCTGTATACATCTTAGGTGATCCAACTGACACCAGTGGCTTGTGAGACCTGCCACCGCCCCTCGTCGGGGTCTCGACTGTATACACTAGTCTACTCCGGAGTATCGATGCCCTGTCTCGAAATTCCCACGACTAGGGACCACAATTAAGGATATGCATATAAACCACCCAACTCTCACGTATATGATCGCCATCATACTGTTGGTGGTAAAGCAAGATCCTAAGGGCTCTATCAAAGTGTAACATGTAATCAGTCACCTGAACATGTACACGACTGATAAAGGCAAACCAGATAGCATACTATCATCTCGAGTAAGACTGTCCTACCGGTATAGGTCCTCCGCAATCATTGCAATCACGTACCTGCGATCCAATAATTGACTATGAGGGCACTATCTCCAACAATCTCCCACTTGCACTCCAGGCTAATTATTGCGATGTCGACTACTCACAGCCCGTGTGAAACCGAACATCCAACTCCTCTACTAATTAGTTTCACAAAGCCCGTTTGTAAAACTATTGTGTTCGAGAAATAGCCTCAGTGAGTGGATCCGCCTAGATGTTTCTTTCTATATCTCTCTTAATCTCAAGTTCGCGGAGAAAGCCATCTCCCGAATTGAGTAATACCTGTCTTAGAATATGTCTGGATATCTGATGGGACCTAGTTCATAAATGAACTCCAAATCCAAACTTCTTAGACTGTATCGATCACTGAACCTAATCAGTATCCGGCACCATGCCACCCACAGTATCCTCTTGGACCACCTGTCCATAATACTGTCCCTCTTCGTCAGAGGGAAAAACTATAACTCTGACAATCACTCTGTCAACCATGTCACCTTTGAAGCCTGGAATGATAATCGTCTCCCGAAGGAGGCTGCCGTCATCAAATCTGTAGAACATGTACTTATGTTCTAAAACTGCTTCCTTATGTTTCTCCAGGATTGGATTAATACAAACTCATTGCATCTAGTGCAAAAAAAACATCTAGTGTGGTACTTGACATCTCATGATTGACTCAATTGCCTAAGCAAGTGATCTGCCAATCATGCCCATCCCTCTCCCCTTTAGTCTGTAAGACGTCTTTAGAGAGGGTGACTCCATCACCTGCAGGTACACCACCATGCTAGGAGTCATCTATTCTAAAAACCATTAGAATAGCTGTCAAAGTACCCACATTGGGAAACTACTCAAATCTAGATCTAAAACCATAGATCCAGAAACCAGAATGTCAAATATTATATCCACATCCTTTCTGGAGAAACAACTGTGTGACGACCACCGTACAACCGATCGTAGTATAGGAATTTTACTTCCTACTCTGTGTATGTCATCCAGATACCATGACATCACACCCTACTACCTTCTTAACAGATCCATCCCCTATTCTGATGAAGTCAAACCCATGACTATCACATCAAAATTAGATGGTCTTTCTCCGCTATAACTGCTCTAGTCTATAAATAGACATAAGCTACTTGCCCACTATGCTTCCGTTGCTCCCACTGACTACGACAACCCTCTGGCAGAATAATATACACGTGCACTTCTAAAGCTAGTTTAGAACGACGCTATACTTATCCTCCTGCCTGGTCTCATAGTCTGGAACAACGGTAGTGTCAAGTCTGGGTAGATAAGAACCTCCCAGTCACCGTCCTTGAGGCTACCGAAGTACCTCTCGGGTGTCTGAGGTTACCCACCATATCTGCGGAGTGGCTATTGGAATGTCAAACCTG
The DNA here is from genome assembly GCA_030015575.1 of Agapanthus africanus. NCBI lineage: Eukaryota > Viridiplantae > Streptophyta > Magnoliopsida > Asparagales > Amaryllidaceae > Agapanthus > Agapanthus africanus. The sequence goes on from CM057339.1 coordinate 866,783,495, forward strand.
ATTGAATATATAGGTCCTATTAAATTTTCCGTAATCGTTCGCGGTTCTGGAATCACTTCCAGTTCTACCATACTCCCACTACTGTTTTCTGAAAAAATCCATTTTACTAAAACTGTGGCGAGTCAAGAACAATATCACTATTGATCTTCCAAATGGTAGAATATCAACCTTCGTCATAGCCAGGGTCAACCCACAAACAGCCATTACAGAAATGTGCCCTGAGTTATCCAGAGTCTGGTTTTAAGCATAAGCTGGACAACTCCCCGTACCTTAACATCTTTTAAGGTACGAACTATTCTATATCCAATATAGAAACTTTGGCACTTATTTAATTGGAACCAGATCCAAATCATGCAGCTGTCTCCAGTGCATATCACTTTAATGGAAAGAGGCTAATCAGCATTACTCAACTTAGGAATCCATCCAATTATGAGCAACCTGAAAGAGAAACAAGTTTCTCAAAAACATTACTATCATCTGAATACCAATCACAAGAATCTACATCTTCGATCTCTTTGAAGAATCCCGATACTTGTGATACTTGGTTCTCTACTTTATTCTTATACCCACAACTTCTCAAAACTTAGATCTTGTATTTCTACGAAACACTTGTCTAAAAACTAGAGAAGTCATAAGTAAACAGAACACAGTATGAGGACCTACCCCTTTGTCCTAATGGACACTTGGACAACATACAATACTCTGTATAAGTCCGCTGAGTTAAACAACTCAAAACCTGTGCGTCGTAGGTTGAAAACTGTACCCTGGCGATTTCCTCAAATATCACCAATTATAACGAATTCCGATATAATGAGGATAATCACCTAATTCCCAATAACTTACTCCCACTCATCATCTATAAAACCATACAGATATGAGAATGAAACCTGGTAAATACATACCCTTGGAGTAAGTGTCTAATCGGGAAAACAGTTTTTCTTTAACAATGCACTGAAACATGAAAATGTTTCGTAGGGGTATCCTGGTATTCATAGCAATGCCTCTTCCATAATCTAATTCATGACTTCCACCGTATATTTTATTGCCATCTCTCCAAATCCCTTTATTTGTCTTTAGTCGTTACCTTCTGTACACCATCGTTAGGCTAAATGGTTTTCTTCCTTCCCTACCGTTCGGCACCAGCCTATGGTTTGGAAGAAGACTATCCAGTAAGCATAATAGGTGTACCCTCCTAAACCAAGGAGTACTCGTATCTTGAGAGAAGGTGATGATAAAAGACAACTGAATAATACCTTATTCCTTTAAAGGTGAAATAGGAGTGGCGATGAAGTACGCGGTTTTGGTCGTGAATGATATCAGTCGCAATTTACTTTGCCCTCTTTCTAATCCCTTTATTTTGTCTTTACATATTACCTTCTGCACACCCTACTTAGGCTAATTGGTTTTCTTCATTCCCTACCTTTCGGCACCTGCCTATGGTTTGGAATAAGACTATCCAATAAGCGTAATAGGTGTACTCTCCTAAACCAAGGAGCCCTCGCAACCTGAGAGAAGGTGATAATAAAAGACAACTGAATAAACCAATTCAATTTCTCCTGAACCTGGATCCATCCTCGAAGAAGTCCCTTCGAGTTCGTATATAACCATACGATGGATCTATCCAATGGAAGTGGATATCCGTAGTAATACGGGTGTTCTGAGAAATTCAAAGGGTAAAAGAAAGAGTGGCAATGATTTATGCAACATAGACAATCCAAAAGCCAGTATTTTAAGAAGGTTCGGTCAACCTGGCCACTGAGTCATAGTCTAGGGTCGGTCAAAGGTCGCTGCCAAAGAGAGAGAGAAAAGAAACACTCTGCGTGCACTCTAACCTAGATCAGAATGGTTATCACTTTATCTAATCCGGAAACCTCCCACTGTCCTGTCAAATTCTCCTCCAAACCTAAAGAAGAATCAATCGGGATCACCCGAAGAGTAAACCACCTCATCAGTGGGAATCGGGATCCAACTCTCATCGCATGATAACGTGATGGAATACATCCACGTTACTCATACTCCAGAAGGTATGCGCATACTTGGCAAGTTTCAGTTTCTTTAGAAACTCCCGATACGATTTTTGCCCCATGCTCTTATAACCTTGGCGTTAGGTCAAAATGTCATAAGTCACATGCCAAGTTCTACCCATCACTATCTTGTTAATTTGACCCCACTCGCACATGCCCTTGGCGTTAGGTCAAAATGGCAGAACGGCTGTCCCAAACCAACTCATCTATCAATGCAACAATTGAATACCCGGCAGCTACCAAACACTATGCCTTGGCGTTAGGTCAAAATACATAGTTTGAATACTACTGAATACCCAAAAGAAGTGACGGAGGGCTACGGCTGGTTTTTGGCGAAAAACCTTTAACGTAGTGAACTTGATATCGCTGAAGGAACCTGATAGCTTTTTAAAATATAGTGGCGAAAACCTTTGCTAAAGAGGTCACTCCCGGTGAAGGGATCTCGGCTCTTTCCTCGTGGAATGAGGTGCAGGATATTCCACTGAATACCGCGGTGCAAAGCAACTTGTAATCGACTATAGTGAAGTTATTACTCTGACGCAAACTTCTGCCCAAGGGGTCAGTCCCGGTGAAGGGATATCGGCCCTTGCCCCATCGAATGAGGTGCAGGATATTCCACTGAATACCGCTATGCAAAACAAAAGGAAACGTCTTTGCAATAACACTTTTTAAATTTGTTCCAACAACATCTAAACAGGTTTGTTTAACTTTGCATTGATCAGAATCAACGCAGTCCCATCAATAATCACACCAGAAAAGAACGAAAATAAAATGTACGTATATGCCATCCGCATTCGTCACTGGGTCCCGTCATCACCCGTTAGGTTACTTAACTAACGACAGAGCGGGGACTGGACTAGCGCGGGTGTAAAACATATACAACATCTAATAGTATATAAACCAATATACAATAATCGCTCCAGGCGTGATAATATGCAACATTACAGAAAAGTAATAAGCATCACAGAACGATACAGATAATCTGGGATCCCCGGGTTTCACAGAGCCGCTGCTGAAACCCGACGTTCCCCTGTCGTGTGGATAGCCTGTGCAATGAAACCTAGACCCCTACGGGTGCGGCAAGTTACCCGCCAAAACCTGAAGCGAGGCAGCCCCCTACAGCATAGTGAATGGACTACCCTGCACTTCACGGAATCCAGTAATCTTGGGCACCCCTCCTTGGGTCAACCTGTACCCCCTACGAGTGCGGCGAATAGTCTGCCAATTCTAGAGTGGGACCCCTCTGCCTCTCAAAGCCATGAGATGCGGACCCGTTGACCTCCAGAACCCGGCTATCCGTGCACTCCGTCTCGGGGAAAAACCTAGTACAGTAATGAAAAATAGTACAACAGGTACAATGACCACAACCTGGTCGTGCCCTAAAAGAATATTATACAACAGGCAGTGACGGCAGTCCACAAGTTGGACGCTCGCCCCGCAATATCAAATGTACAAATAAATCCAAACTGCACTATCATTGCACACTGCTATCCACCACGACAAATCCGCAACATCACAGCACAACACAGAACATCAACGCAAATGTCATGTTCGCAAACCCGTCTAAAAGAACTATAGCAATCAGACGCGGTTTACCGATCAAATGACATTCCCGGTCGGAGATATAATGTAAGCACTGTAAACTAACATGTTTAAATTTCGATTGACTAAATATCACAAAGTGGGCCCCACGAACAACTGGTGAACAGTAACAAAATCTGGGCCCAAAAGATATGTACCAAAAACCCCAAATTCCAACAGAGAAGACACAGAGAAAATTTGGTGCACTGATCCCATAGAACGGCCGCGGATGCGCGGCCAAACCATGCGTTTGGCCGCGATTCCGCGGCTGTTTGGTCGAATCACGTGCTCAAATTTTGTCGGTATGCTTAGAAAATCCTGCACAACTTTCTGTGATATGTGGAATATTTTTAGGACACCATTTAAAATCGACAGAAACTGTGAAAATTGGATTTTGCAGTTTTTGATTTCCGGTTCGATCGATATTTTAAACGCGTTAGCACAAGTTAGTATAGCAAAATGGTGAGGCTCTGATACCACTGTAAGTCTACGCTAGCACCCCGGCCGTCTACAGACGCCAAATGCGGAACAAAAACTTTTTTAACTGGCGCTATCGTATACTTTAACCCGGATCTGCCATTATTGCTAAACTAACAAACTGTAAAGAGTGTAGAAAGGTTATACCGAACGATCCGAGTCCTTCGTTCTTTAACCATCATCCCACGCTCCGTTGTGGCTGCTCCGATCTCTTCGATCTCCGATCTGCTCGTCCAGGTGGCACCACGTCAACGATTCTTTAAACGGGCTCCCGCCTCTGACTCGAGGCAACTCGGTCGTCAAGTTTGCTAAAAGAGACGACCAAGAATGATGTAGAGAATGAGTAGATGACTTTGTCTCACTTCGTCCAAAGCCGTGGACGATCGGTTAATGAAGTTGCCGATGGAAATGAAATGGAACAAGAAATGAACTATGAAATTTCCATGCATCCAAAACTTTAGTCTTTTCTTTTTAGCAACCATAATTTTCTCAAGTGAGTGAAAATAAAGGAGGAGAGAGAGGGCCGGCCACTTTAAAGGAAAGGGGGTGAGTGTAGGAACCAAGTGGTGACCATAACACAAAGCTTATCATGAAGAAAAGATCTTAACAAAAACAAAATGCATTAATGTAAACCATGACTCACTTAAACCTAGTCATCATATAATAAATGCAATCAAAGGTTCATGAACCTAGTCACCATCCTAGAAACTTCTAGAACCTTCTAGAAGCATGACTCGCCCTCATCCAAGAAAAGATAAATCCGTCTTTAACCGAATGTTAAAAGACGGCTGATAGAAAACTGAAAACTGGCAACTTCCAAAAGTGATCCTGAAACGACTTTCAGGATAACCCCGAAACTGTATAAATATACCCGCATTTGTATTACGACCGAATACAAATGCAACTGAGACAAAGATATTATATCTACTCAATATAATACTCGGATCCGGCTTAAACCAAAGCCGACCAGTATCATCAGCCCGAAAAATAACACGTGCGTAAACGCACGTGCATTTTCCGAACCCTGCCATAAAACCATACGGCATCTACAACGTTTCGCCCGAACTTGGGAAACTGTCTGTGGGGGACTCTAATGACTCGTCAGTACCCTGGCAGTGGGTTTAACCACAAACCGTCAGCGGCACTAGCTATGCGTAACGGCTGCCCATGGACTGACCTCAAGGGAGGCCGATGAGCGAACTCATCCGGAAACCCTACTGAGCCTAACAGTGACAATGTATATACAGTCCGGTCCATTCGTCTATGAGTATCGCATATCTGCCTAGGGGGCTAGTAACGTCAGACCCCCAATAGCAGTATAAGTCGTGTCGGAGTTTAGCCCAATAACACCCTGAGATACTACTGGAGTACCTACCAGTAAATCTCCTGCCATGGCCATGGACTTTGTGTAATGGCTTTCCTAGACACAGCATGACCTCGCCCCCAATACCGGGAGAACGAATCCCCTGCCGATCCGTTCACGTGCCTCCATATGGTTCGGGACTGTACCCAAAAACTACCTGTTTGCACGACTCCTTTGAGCCGTGGTAGGGTAGAAATCAAAGCACAGTGGGAACTCACACGAGACAAATGACGACCTCAGGTCGATGAACTAACCTGTACACATGTCCCAGGGAACTGCTATCTGACGATAGATATAGTACTAACTAGCAGATTCCCGGCGAGTCCTGTCCGGTGTACTCATAACCCAATGAGCACCTGTATACATCTTAGGTGATCCAACTGACACCAGTGGCTTGTGAGACCTGCCACCGCCCCTCGTCGGGGTCTCGACTGTATACACTAGTCTACTCCGGAGTATCGATGCCCTGTCTCGAAACTCCCACGACTAGGGACCACAATTAAGCATATGCATATAAACCACCCAACTCTCACGTATATGATCGCCATCATACTGTTGGTGGTAAAGCAAGATCTTAAGGGCTCTATCAAAGTGTAACATGTAATCAGTCATCTGAACATGTACACAACTGATAAAGGCAAACCAGATAGCATACTATCATCTCGAGTAAGACTGTCCTACCGGTATAGGTCCTCCGCAATCATTGCAATCACGTACCTGCGATCCAATAATTGACTATGAGGGCACTATCTCCAACAGGTGGTTGGTCCAACAACCATTGGTGTGATCACCTAAGATTGTATACAGGTGCTCACTGGGGGTGAGTACACTGGATGAACTCGCCGAGAACCTCTAAATGGTATTATACCTATCGTCAGATAGCGGTTCTCAGGTGACATGAGTACAGGTTAGTCTTAGGACCTGAGGTTGTAATTTGTCTAGTGTGAGTTCCCACTGTGCTTTGATCACTACCTACCACGGCTCTACTGAGTCGTGCAAACAGGTTTTGGTTGGGTGCAGTCCCGAGCCACATAGAAGCGGTGAGAGATTTTTAGGGATTTGTCTCTCCCAGTATTGGGAGTCAATATCGCACTGTGTCTGGTTAGCTAGAACCATAAGACCTTGGCCAAGACAGTTGAGAACTACTGATGGTTAGATTAGTAGTTTCTTGGGTTGTTCCTGAGCCAAATCGACATGACTTATCGGGATAGTAGGGGTCTGACGTTTACCACCCCATAATCCCGGTATGTGATATTTTTAAGACAAAGAGACCGAACTGTACGGAGACTGTCACGGATAGGCTCAGTAGGGGTCAGGATGAGCTTACTCGCCGGCCTTCTTTTCGACAGATACCTGGGTAGCCGTTACGTACAGCAAGTGCCGCTGACGTGCTTATGGTTAAACACACTGCCAGCGTACTGTCAAGTCTTTAGAGTCCCACACAGAGGGTTTATCTGATTCAGGCGAAACGATGTGGTGGTCGTATGTTTATATGTGCAGGGTTTCGATCGAATGATAATACTAGCCGTTTTAGGATTAATCCAGATTATTAAATCAAATATTGATTTGATAATTTACGTGTACATATTTTGATATGGATATTCTAGTGTTATCCAGATTTTTCGATCGGACGGTTGATAATACTGCCGGGCTTAGGATGAAGTCAGTTCATTAAATCAGATATTGATTTAATGCTGGTATTATTTTAGTGGTATTATTCTATCTCTTGGGTGTTCGTATTTTGATACGAATATGGGTATGTATACATAGTAGAATATTTCCATATTTATACAGAAAGACATTCTAGAAAGAGGACACCTCATCATGTTTTTCCATTTTATTTAGTAAAATGGAAATGAGGTGTAAAATTGGGAATGAGGTGTGATTTGTCTGAAAAGGTGTTTGTAGAATAACCGCAATCAATAACGGTGTCGCTTGGTAGCTAGCCGGTGAGTATGGGTCGGTCCACAGGGATAAGTGGAATATTTTATTCTTACTTTAGGCGTGTTGAGAAAGAAAGGAGGAAGAAATAAGAATGGTTGTAGGTTCTAGTTCTACGTTAATTACGGATGCAAAATATAGATCTAGATTAATTATGGATGTAAGTTCAATATTAAAAAGGGGCTTGTAGGGTTCATTAGGATTTAGTAGTTATGGATGGTTAATTAAAGATTAATCTTTTTATCCTTTAATAGATTTAAAACTAGAACGACGGAGATGCATGTAGATTAGGGTTTCTGGAGGGAAAAGGGTTTCCACTCTTAACCCCTATCTCGACATGAACTCCGTTCATATCTAGCCTTTACTAAAATAATCATTAATCTAATCTCTAATCGCGGTCGAGACTAACAATAAATTGGTAGCGCGCCCGATTAGGATGTTAATGATTCTTTTAGTAAAGTTTATAAACTTTATAGGACGTAAAAATAGTTTAAGGATTTTCATCATCCATTAATCTACCATAATCCTATAAACCCTAACAAGCGGAGAATTACTCACGCATGTTGGGAAAAGAAGATGAAAAGACAGAGAGGGAAAATATAATGTAAAATACAAAAGAATTAAATAAAACAACTACTTTTATTAATCAACTTGAACAATCTACACTTTATTTCTTAGAAAATGATTACAAAAACTTGGTTTGCTTCTCGAACTCTTCCGAAGGAGGTAGATGAACAGTTGATGATCAGCCTGGATGCGTGAGCCGTCTTGGACTTCGTGATCTCTTCGGCTTGATGCCTTCTAACTTTAGCCCTTGGTCCTTTATATAGCCTTCAAAGAAGAAAAACTAGTTAACATATATGGTGACTTCCTAATATGGTGATTTTCCATGCCTGGATTCTGAGTCCCTGTCAGTATTGATTTTATGATTTTGGCAGATTTTTGATCCTGACATCTTGATCTCTTGACCTGAGCTAAATCTTGCACAATATCTCTATGAATAATGTTAGTTTATTTATTAAATTAGAGAGAGTATCTTAATCACTATATATGGTAATAAATCTTTAAGAAACTTGATTAAGAATATTTAATATGCTATGCACTTTATATGGTAATAAATCTTTAAGAAACATGATTAAGAATATTTGATATGCTATGCATCTTTTAATTACTAAAATATTATGCATATATTTTGAAATATTATTCTAACCATTTGTATGATATTATATCTTTTAAGAATTGTGATTAGAATATTTGATATGATATGCATATTTTCAATTACCAAAATATTATATAAATATAAAATGCCTATATTTTCCTTCATAATATTAATTATAATATATAAACATATGGTAAATAGTATTTTGCAGATAAATCCAAATATGTTTAATATTTATAATAAACACCTTTTATTATTTAAGAAATGTAAGAAAAATACTTAAACCAAAGTGCAATATTTTCAACTGACAAGGTGTAAAGGAAAGAATGGCTTGAACCATGCTTGAATAGTATTGACAAATGAATTGAAAATGCATTTGTGCAAACTATTCAAGTATGGTTGTATTATCTTTATTGAAAATTGATTTTTACAAAACTATACTTCATGATTTTTCTTCATAAGGATTTTTCTCATTCTCAACACTAGCTTCTCTCTCCTCATCTTAGCTCTCTAAAGCTCCTTCTCCTCCTTCATCTTCATCTTCCTCCCTACCATCTCATGAGTTAAGAATCAAGGGAGAAAGAGAGATAGAAATACACTAGACAAATCACATCATCACCTTAGTAATCCAGACTAGCAAACTAGGCCGCTAAGTTGCTTCATTTGTGAAGCCAAGCTTGATTCAGGAACTCTCGGGTGGATCATCTAGGATTAAAAAGGCGAACAAGCAAGGTTGATCAAGGATCCTTAGGAGCTCTAGACGAGGAGTGAAGACACGAAGGACATAGATCTCAAGATAGAAATATCTATCACAGTAAATAGATCTTCTTATATTGCTAGTTTCAGTTTATGGTTAGATTCTAGGACGGGTTTTCTAGTGCCATATTTTTTAAATTAAAATTTTTTCATTCCGCAACGGCCGCGGTAGACGGCCAGGACGCTCGGAAACCCAACAGATCAGTGCAAGGCAATACTTTTTGATGGGGGAATAGTGGTTTTCTGCCCCCAGGAGAACTTGACTCAGATAGTATAGAGCTCTCTCTTTTCCCTGATTGTTCTCTTGTGTCCACAATGTGCCTAGAGAACCCTCAAGTGCTGTTGTAAATAGGATAAAGAGTTTTCCCTTAACCGGAGCGGTCAATACCGGCGGATTTTGCAGGTATTGCTTGATTTCGTCCAGCGTATATTGGCACTTTTGATCCCAGACGAACGGGGTCCCCTTCTTCATCAAATGACTTTAGGGATGGCATTTTCCGGAAATGTTGGCTATAAACCGTAGGATATATGCGAGCTTTCCTTGGAGAGATCGCGGTTGTTTGAGGGTTCTTGGCGTGGGCATTTCCATAATCGCCTTGATTTTTGAGGGATCGATTTCGATACCCCGGTGACGTATGATGAATCCTAAGAATTTGCCTGAGAAGACTCCAAACGCGCATTTTAGAGGATTCATCTTCATATTATACTTTCGAAGATATTGGAACACTATGTTTAGATGTTCCCAATGTTCCTCGTGAGATTTTCTTTTCACCTCAAGGTCGTCGATGTAGCATTCGACGATCTCGTGTATGAGATCATCGAAGATCTTTGTCATGGCCCTCTTATAGGTAGCGCCAGCGTTCTTCAAACCGAAGGGCATCACTTTATAGCAGAATATGCCTAATGAGGTTCGGAAGGCAGTATGCTTTTGGTCTTCAGGATGCATTTTTATTTGATTGTATCCTGAAGATCCATCCATGAAGGAGAAGACCTCATGGATAGACATGTTATCGATCATCAGCTCGGTAACTAGTACTTGGAAGTCATCCTTCAGGAAAGCTTTATTGAGGTCCCGAAAGTCCACGCAGATGCGCATCGTCCCATTTTTCTTCTTCACTGGAATGATATTGGCGATCCAGTCTGGATATTGGACTTCTTGGATAAAACCGGAGTCGATTGGTTTCTTGACTTCAGCGTTGATACTCATCTCAAGTTCCAGTCGCATCCTTCTTGGCGCCTGTTTGACTGGCTTTATGTCCGGCGATATGACCAGTTTATGTACTGCCACTTTTGGATCTAGATTCGGCATCTCGGAACAGTTCCATGGAAAGCGGTCTTTATATTGCATGATCACGTCTTTTGACGTAGCTACCTGTTTTTCAGATAGCAGTTCATTGACGAATGCTGGCCTCGGATCATTTTCCATCCCTAAGTCAATTTTTCTTAGGTTGTCCACCGTGGTGTGTATCCAATCTTCCAGCTCTTTTGGTGCTGGTGGAAACTCTTAGATTACCTCATTCTCCTCTTCATTTATGAAGCACCTGTAGAGGTCATTCATAGTCTCGTGCCCTCCTTTTGTTGAGAGTGTTATCATATGACAGGTATAAGTTCGCTTCCATTTTTGATGTTGAGATGGTCCTATCCTGATGGTGTGGGTCCTTTTTGGTTCGTGCTTTTACGGTTGGGTTACCCTCCAGCTGTCAGATAACATAAACCTGTCTTGTTGATATTGGTCTTCTACCCAGTATTTGAAGGTGAAGCAGTCTTCAAGGGGATAACCTATTACTCGGTGATATGAGCAATAATCCGGATGATAGACCTCGTTTATTTGTTCGGGGTGCTGAGACTCCAGAAGTGTCATCATTTGGTGCTTCATGACAAGCTTGAATATTTTCCTTGTCTTGTCTTGAGGGAAAGAATATTCCCGACCCATCTTCTTTATAAAGGACGGGCTCCAATCGAGTTTTTCTCGATTGCACAGCATCTTGAATCCGCTTTATTTTTTTTAAACGTTGTTTGCATTCTTTGCCCTGTTTTTATCTCCATTTCGGGATTTTCCCCTTTCGCGGGAACATACAGTGGGCCTGGGATGAAGAGCATTATGGTCTACTTTCTCTGCAGATTGCCGGCTGAGACGCTGCGTCCTGGCCTTTTCAAAAATGGCCATTTCACGACTGTGGTCATCTCGACTCTTTTGACAAGCTTCTTTTATTAGCTTGTCGATTTGTTCTTCGAGTGACGGACTCAACATTCTTAGAGCGAGATTTCGCTCTATTTCAACACCACAGCTATTTAGAAGAGTGTTTTCCCCTTCGTTAGAGCTATTTATGACGCGGCAACTGTGGACTCCCATTTCTTAGACCGAATATATCTAAGTCCATTTGTCTCCATCTTCCCATCGAGCATCTTTCGCTAAGTCCCGGGAATATCCCAAATCTTCTTGTAGAATTGGTTATGTCAAACAGTTTGTTCGAGGGGTACACCTTGGCATCTTAGCAGCCTTTTCAATCCCTCCACGTAGTATCTTGGCAGACAAATTGGTTGAAGCTGTCGAGTGCAAAATCGGCACCATGCCAGACTTCTTTTTCTACTTTGGTCTCTGTAGATTGGTAGAAGAGGATCGTCTTTTCATCTCTTCGCCTAGGAGGCACGTAGAAAGTTTGTAGCTCTTGTACGCTATATGTATCGAGCGCATCAATTTTCTTGTAATGCCGAGGCAGAGCCATTGTAATTTGTTGACTCCGATCCGTTCCGGCAAAAGTTTGCATTGACGGGCGGACGGAGAACACTGCATTTGCCGCATTCTCTGAGTCGCTTCCAAAGACCAAAATAGGAGTAGATGGTCCGGGCCTATTGTTTTCTTTATGTTGTTGCCCCGAGTAAACTATTTCTTCATCTTCCTCGGTATCGCTCCCAAAAATTGGGATAGTAGCGACAGACTTTTGTTTATCCTCGGGCATATGACACATTTATGTATCTTCGAAGGCTGGTAGGAAGTACTTTACGTCTTCATATTTCCGGACTTCTTTTATCGAGAATGGGTTTAGCTCTCCCGTTACGATGTACTCCGAGCCGTCCTTAGAATACTTCATACATTGATGTTGTGTAGAAAAGATGACGTTGTATTCATGTAACCAAGGCCTGCCGAGCAAAGCGTTATAACAAGTCTTGGCGTCAATGACATGAAATTTGATGTCAGTGACAAGCAGCCTGAAGTGTAACGTCAGTATTATGGACCCAAGCATCCGTGACGACTGTGAGTCGAACCCGGAGATGGTAATTTTATCTCTAGCAAGGTGCTAAACGTCTATGCAAATTTCCTTCATCACTTTTACATTGAGAAGGTTAACGGAGGATCTGTTGTCGACAAGGATTTTCCCTATCTTGATATCGTGGCAGTGCCCGGTGACGTATAATGGACGATTATGTTCACACATACCGAGGAGGAGATCTTCATCGATGAATGTATTATCAGCCGTTTGGACCTCTGCCGGTTCATCCTTCATCTTCTCTTCTGCGAAGAAAGCTTGGAACTGATCGGGCTCTTGTAATGCCTTGATCAGAGAATCTCGTGTCTTTTTGAACAGGAGGAAAGCATCCAATATGCTCAGTTGTGAATGTATTTTCCTCAGATGTGCTAAGACATTGTAATCCACCTTATTTTTCTTAGGCGGGTCCCTTGCTGCGAGTTCTTTGACAACTCCATCATCGAGAGCAATTTCCTCAGGGACTTTCCCTTTCCCTTTTCTTTTTTATTTGAACCTTTGTTTGTTAGTCAGAGATTCTTTTCAGGCAGCATATGATTGCGCAGCTGAATGTTTTCGCATTTCTTCTCCTCCTCTTCCTTTTCCGAGGTGAAGTCTTTGAAAAGAGGGCTGATGGGTATTTCGTCCTCAGAATCGCTCCAGAAAGTAATAACATGTGGTTTTTCCCCTTCCGAACTGGTACCAACCATATGACAGTTGCCAGTCGTTTCATGCGCGTTCGGTTCGATATTTTGACGTCGATGAGCACGAACTTCACGCTTTATCCTCTTGATGTGTTTTTGATGGGCAACGTACCCTTACCACCACTTCTTGAAGGGAATGCATTCCTCGGTGGGTTGGTTTACATTCCGATGATATAGGCAGTAGCTTGGTCATGCATCACCTCTATCGAGGCATATGGCCCCGGGATTGTTCTTTATGAGAGGTGGTATCTTCATCCCCAATGACAGGGCTTTGGAAAACCGCTTCTCTGTTTTGATCCTGCTCTTATTTGTAGCAGGTATGCTTTGCTTTGGTCGGAGTGCTTTATGACTCGTCCTTGCCGTGTTTCGCGTTCTCGGTCAACTTTGCTTTTGTGAAAGGCCTCGATTAAGAGCCTATCGATCAGATTTTCTGGCAGTTCCTGAGATTTTAGCGCCGACTATGTCCCCAGTTCCTCTGCATTCTTTTCTGACACTGAGGGAGCTTCTTCGCCATATAACGACGAATGGGAGACCATATGGCAACTCGCTACACAGTCTTCGGTGTCTTCTGATGAGTTATTTTCCTCATCGATGTCACTATGTTCATCCTCAAGAATATGCTTGAGAAACTCTTCGAGCGTGACTGGTGTCCATGCCTTCTAGTTGTACTCCTCCAACGCGTCAATGTATTTTTGCAGATCTATGCGCTTGTCGTCATACTCGGCAGGCTGCACAGGATTCTTGGTCTTCTTCTTTTTCTTCGAAGACTTTGAAGGCTTGACTTGGGGTTTTTTCCCCTCATCAACAATTTTTGGTGCGGGAAGAGGTTTCAACATCCCTTCAATGATTTCCAGTTCAAGGGGCTGACTGCCGGACCTGCTTGTAGATCATTCAACCTTCTTTTTGTTTTTGCTGAAAGAACGAATTTGCATGGAGTTTCTTCCACGAATGAACATGATGCCCCATGAGCATCCATCTTTTTGCAAGTGTGCTTCTGGGGCATGTTTACCCTCCAATTATCAAACAGTGCGAATTTTCCCTATTGATACTGGTTTTCGACCCAATTCTTGAAGACATAGCAATCTTCAATTTGGTGGCTCACCATTCTATGATAGGAGCAGTAGTTAAGGTTGTTGACGTCGCCGGGTTGCGGCGGTATTGTGATGAGTTTATTACGCATTGACAATTTGAAAAGTCTCCTCGTCTTGTCGCGGGGAAATGAGTAAGCACGCCCTAGTCTTTCCTCCAAGGATGGGCGCGGACGCTCGTTATTTTGGCGAGCAGCTGGTTTTGGGCCACTCGGCTGTTGTTGCGTATTGGCAACGAAGGCCACTTTCCCTTTACCCTTATTATTTCGAAGGTCTTTATTTGAGGAAGAAGGCCCATGGCCCATCTGGTCCATTTGGGCCAGTTTATCTATCAGAACCTGAAAAGTCGTTGGTTTGAAGAATGTCATGAACTGGGACACATTTGTTTGAGGATCAAGGGTCCCGATGAACATGCCCACGACGGAAGATGCTTCAATGCATTGTTCGCACTTAGACCATAGGTTCCGCCACCTGATCATGTATTGGACCCAGGTTTCTCCCGGCTTTACCCTGGCGTTAATTAATGCCGTAATTGGAGTGCGCTCACTTGCGCTGGCGAAACGCCGTGTGAACATCAGTTTCATTTCTGAGAATATTTTTACGGAGTCATTTGGGAGTTCCGAGTACCATTCAAAGGCGGTTTCTGACAGGCTGCCAATGAACTAGCGAAGCAACAATTTGTCGTCGCCTCCGGTGTTGCCGCACAAAGTTCTAAATTGTGCGACGTGTTGATGAGGGTTGCCTGTCCCTTTGTATACATGGAATTTGGGGATCGTATATCCCGGCGGGTACTTGAGTAGATCATACCAGCCTGGATACGGTCGCCCAGTTTTGATGATTTGGCCACCAGTTTCATTAGCTTGATGAGCACTTATTTGTTGAGCAATATAATCATCAAGGGCGGCCTTAGAGATTGTTTCCTCCTTGGCCGACGATAAGGCCGGAGAGGGGTTTGATGTTTGCCCTTGTTATCCTCGATGATTATCGGCGGATTTTCGGCCGGGGTTCTGGCTGGATCATCATTCTAACTATGTCTTGGAACAAAAGAGACATCTGCTTTATGTTGGCAGCTTGTTCAGCGGATTCCTTGTCTTTTCTCTCGAGCACCCTTCATAGAAACTCTGTATCAGTCTCCTGCTCTTGAAGCTCTTCAGCTTCTTTGTCCGGACTTTCTTTCTGTCCTGCCATTTTGGTCAGCATTTCCTGGAGCTTTTGATGTTGCTCCTGAGCCTTTGTCAGCGACCGAGTTTGCAGTCGGTGACTCACGGAGGAACGGCTTTCTTCTTTTCTTGAAGCCATGTAGACCATATGTATGATCATGCCCCCAGACTAGGGGTGTTTGGGTCCATCACCTTTGGAATTTGCCACAGGCGGCGGGATATTTTCCAGCCTCGTTATTTTATGAGAGGTTGAAGTTGAAGGGGCCACTGTAACGGGCACCTGTGTAGAAGGAATCCCCTGTTGTATGGTGGAGGAGTGATCTTTCTCTTGGTGAGCCTTCAATTTCTTTGGTCGACGAGAGTGATTTTCATCAATCACGGAGTCTTGGGCTTTCCGCCAGACTCTATATTTGCAAGGAGAGCCGCTAATGGGGCCGCTTCGGCTTTGCCTGTACATGGACTTCCGCAGGCAGGGGTGATTTCTTTAATACCGCCGTTGGGGAATTCTTGCGCACTCTCCTGAGCAGATCAAAGCTATTTCCGGTTGAAACAACAACGTCAAGTTCCACCATCAGAGTTGGTGGGGTGAGTCCAGAGGGGGAGTTGCCCTCAGCTTCTCTCACTCGGCGCCAGCGGCAATGTCGAGCGTGCCTTGCAGAAGGGACGGCCTCAGTTTTTGAAGCAACTTCTTCATGCCCCCGGCTTTGCTGAGGGGCCTCAATCGACGTCAGCCTATTGAAAACTGACGTCTTTGGTAGAGTTTGAAGAGCAGCGGTCGGTCTTTCCAAGACCGACTACCTGATGGGGGAAGAACATTTGATGGCTTCGCTGGTAGTAGTAGTCGGGAGGGCTTTCCATTCTGGGGTAGCCCCTTCAGGTATCACGAGCTTTTTTGCGGGTTGGTTTTTATTTTTGCTCAGCCTGTTGATGACTGAGACGCCAGATTTTGATGGCCGGTTGACAAGGACCGTTGTGGTTGCCGGTCGATCGAAGACTGACCTTTTGAGAGCTTCTTCTTGCGGCGTTGAGGCACCGAAACTCATAGGTGGGAGCATGGACCCAAAGAACAATCCAGTAGTGTCTTTTCCGACTTTCCCCACTGGCATTGAGAAAATAAAAGCCGCGTTGGGCCTATAGTTCAGTCCTCTAGTTGGGGTAGAGCGAGAACTGCTGTTGCATGCAGTGCATTGATAAGCCATTGATTTTCTGCACAGGAGCAAGACAAAAAGTTTTAGTACCTCGAATCCAGGGGCAACCATAGCGAACTGCGATTTTGTTCGCGAAACACGACATACGAAGTGTGGAGTGGAAAGAAGAAAAGGTCCCACCGAGCATTCCAGAATCTGTTTACAGCCGAAAATAGAGACGAATCGTCTTGCCTGAATTTGGGGGCATATACTATTTGGATATATCCGTCCACCTCTCCGAAAATACCAAGTTGAATTATGGCACCGTATATCGGAGGTTTGGACGGATGCGGCCGTTGTAGCAGACTTCATCAGATTCCCCCTCACTTTACGAGGTATTTTTTATTATGGGGACACTCTTCCTTACAAGCGCAAGCCCCTGCAGTTAATTACATTACCGCATTGCGGTAACCACTTTCTCCTTCTCCAACAGTTCACTCCGTGTCGTGTGTATTTTGTTTGTTTTGGTTCCCTGTGGATTGTATACGGAGACTAGTTTATGTCGTCGCCCGTAGGGCGTGGATTAATCCAAATACGTATATTTTAGATTTGGGCTTGGGTCAAGGATTTGCTTTACGGGGTTTTGAACTTAGGTTATATGTTCCTTTGGTTCAAAAATATTTTGTTTTATTTAAGGGTCGTTAATATAGTTTGAGAATAAGATCAACTTAAATATATTGGACTTAATTTATTTTAAACTAAGGATACGTTAGTCTAATTTGAGGCTAAGATCATTTTAGAAAAAATTTCAGGATCATTTTTATTTAAGATCCAATAACAGAGCATTTGGGTTCAGCTGTAAGAAACTTTTCAGAGAGACTTATCCAATTTGGACTTAGTCTACTCAGTTCCTTTTTTTTTTCAAAAGTGCTAAGCACTTATTTAGGCTATGGTTGCTCAGCCCCCTTTTTATGCAAAAGTGCTAAGCACTTATTTGACGCTCTGACTCTCACATGAGTATCATGTGAAACATTCAATTATAGGCGTTGCCCAATCAGTGCTGAGCACTCGATTATATATATAGTGCTAAGCACGTTTCTTTTTTTTTTTTGCGTCCACGAGAGGAGCACGTGCGGTGCTGGGCACCGCCCAATTAGTGCTAAGCACTCAACCGTTTTAGCTATATCTGAAGTGCTAAGCACTTTTATTCAGCGCCCACGTGTATTTCATGTGAGGCGCTAGCCTTCTGCTTTGGGCGCCCACGTGTTTTTCACGTGAGGTGCTAGACACTATTGAGGGCGCCCACGTGGGATGTACGTGAGGCGTCAGTCTTTTTACCTTTTTTAGAGATTAAATCTCTGTTAATGATATTTTGACCATCAACGATCACCAAGATCTTTGTTTTGAAGATCCGGGATCAGGTTTTTTCTTTGAAAACTAAGTTCTTTTATAAGAACTAAGTTTCTTTTAGAGTTAAACCTTGTTTTCTGAGGAATTAAATTCCCATAAGATATGTTCTTTTTCCTTTTGTTTTTCTTTTGGACCTAGTTCTTTTCTGAATCTTTGATTCTCAAGAATAAGATCTTCCCGTTGAGAATTAAATTCTCAACTTGTGAGAGGCTTGTCCTCTGGATCTCTGATCCAGAGAAAGAACTAACTTCATTGCGAAGAGTTAAACCCTTAAGTAGATACACTACTACAAATAGGGGTTGCCCCTATGGATAAATCCGTAGGGGAAACCCACTGGCCCTATGGATATATTCGTAGGGGCACATAAATACGCCGTAGGGGCACATAAATACGCCGTAGGTGCACACGCCGCAGGTGCAAGTCTTAGCCTTAAACATGCCCCTACGGTGAAATATTTGCCCCTACGGTTTAATGCGTAAGTCTACTTGTCCCTACGGATTTCACCATAGGGACAACATATTTATTTAATTTATCGGTTTATAAAATAAAATAGTTGCCCCTCCAGAGAAATTCGTATGGACAAAAATATGCCCCTACGGCGTAAGGCGTAGGTACAGATGTGCAGGGGCAAAATATCAGATATCCTTATATTTTGTCTCTGCGTGTAAATTTGTAGGGGTAAAGCTATGCCCCTACGGATTACTCCGTAGGGACAAGCCTAATCCCTGTTACTGAGTCCATAGGGTCAAAATATCATGTATCCTGATATATTGTCCCTACGGATAAATGTGTAGGGGCAAAGTTGGACCCTACGGATTAAACGGTAGGTGCAATATTTGTACCTACGGATTAATCCGTAGGGACATATTATCAGATTTCTTTTAAAAAAAGAGCTTCCTGTTTTTTCCTCGCCCTGTACACAATAATATATACATCATATATGAAAGTAATCAACAAGAAGAATATATACACCAGTATTCATAATCAACATCTCACGCATAATATATAAAAGAAATCAACAATCAGAATACGATATCAATCTAAATCAATATGAAAACCACCAATATCGTCCAAAATATATACAATATGTATCATATAAGTAAATACATGTTTAAAATATAAAAATCAAAAAGCTACCCTAGCTCGGTCCAGCTCCACCTCTGATAATCGCTGTAATCTGGCGCATCTGCTCCTCGGATAAACCCTAAGTCAACAACTCGAGCAATGCGGACAGTGCGGAAGTCTGAGCGGGCTGTGGAGCTGTGGAGCTGGTCTGCACAACCGCAACTGAGGTAGTGGCTTGCGGAGCCGCAGCTGCGGGAGTCTGAGCAGGCTGTGGAGCTGTAGGAGCCGAAGGATATGCATGTGGAGCCTCAGTCGAAGTACCCTGTCGCGTCTGTTCAATTTTGCGTGTAATAAACGAGTAAGAACTATGTATTAGCCGAATTCGTATCATTATCAGGTTATTGCGAAACCCCAATCTATGAAAATCTAGTTTGGAAAACCGTAGTTTATTTTAATTACACAGTTCTATGTATGTATGATTAATCAAAGCTAAGTCTACAACCAAATAAGCTCAGGCTACGTACTAATATTGGATATGTTGCTATCTATAATATGACATAATATTTTACTATTAAGTAGTATACATACCATCATCTCCTTCAACTCCTAGACGATGGCCTTCAAGGTGTCAAGTTCTCGCTCTAGACGTCGCTCACGGGAGATAGAGGAAGTAACTGCCGGAGTGGAGTCCAACCTCATATGGGCCCTGCTATGACCCAGTCCCCGGCCTCTCTCCCAACCTCTGTGGTGCCATCCGTGTGCGGTGTCTAGGACTGGGGTCAGCAGTATCGGATCGTTCTGTCCAGTAAAATCGATCCCCGATGCCTCGGCCTGCTCAACCACCCGCTCCTACACCCATATTAACCATTAAAATATAAGTATATCATTTAAATTTGAACTTTTCAAAACAAAAATTTCAAATAGGGTTGAATAAATATTAACACTTATGCAATACTCCTGGGTAGCGGTGTCGGGGTATCGAAGCTCGCCCATTGCGGGATCTGTCGAGGTGCCGTGGACGGCAAGATACGCGGACAGCACGCTCGGTGTACCACCCTGCGCCAGGGTCTGAGCTCTCTGCAATTCTCCAAAAATTTATATTTATTATAAAATAACTCTTAAGTTCACATTATATTAAAATAGATCTATTGTAATTTACCGATGCCTCCATGGCATGAGTAATATTCCTCGAGCCACCTGTATAAGTGGGGCGACCCCTCTTCGCCGACTTCATATTCTCTTTATTTTGATCCGCCTGTTTCTGTACAACACATTCAGATTTAGTTTTCTAATTAAGCAACACAAAAAAATAAATTATATACTAAACAATGAATTATATTTAAAATACATACCTGTTTGCGCTGAGAGTCGAAATATTGGCACAATAGAGACCATGTATCTACGTCAACTCTCGCAAAGGCCGGAGTATGTAGGAGGGCCGCTCTCTCTGCCTCGGGGGTCTCCATCCATAGGGAATAGCAGTCGATCTTCAGCTCATTCCTATTGTATTGGACCTTCGATTGCATGTTCTTCATCAGGCCATGGTACAGAGCGTAAAGATCGAGCACCCTCCCAGGGTGATAAGGGTTGGGTACAGGCTGAAAATCATAATCCAACTGCAAATACAAAAAATCAATGTTATTAAATTGCAAGTGTTAATAATAAATATATTGGATAAATCAAATGAAAATATATATTAATACCCGAGCCTGATCCCAGAAGAGGGCGAATGAGCACCGGTGCTGGTTGCCCCACTCAACGTGAAGTGGATACTTCTTCACGAGGCGGCTCTCATCCCCCATATACCGGCCGAACCTCTCGGCATAATCGCCGGTATAGCGATAATCAGGGGTAAAGAAGAGGGGGAATGCTGCCTCCCCCTGGCTCCGTCGGGCCTAAGTCTGTGAGACTGATTCTGGCCTTGAGTCCCCCTCTCGGGATGGGGATGCCCTGCGTCTACAAGAAATATCAAGAAAATCAATATTAAGACAAAGTGGTATTAATAAATCAAGGTTTAACGAAAATTGAAGTGTGATATATACCTCCGGCGACAGAAGCACGAGCCTGGGCCCGGGCAGCAGCACGAGCGGGGCGATAGTTCCTCCGGTGAGGAACAACCGGTGACCCGGACGTGGACTCATCCCCTCCAACTAGGAAATAAACATCGATAAAATTACATGAATATTTAAAGTATAAGTAAAATGAATAAATATTTTATATTTATTCATACAAACCTGCAGACTGAGCGGAGGATATGGAAGTGACCGGAGTGGCCCCTGCACCGGGAGTGCCCCCTGCACCAGACGTGGACGCACCACCTATAATTATACAATCAAACATTGACTATATAAGTAATTGCAAAAAGAATGCGCATATCAATAATATAACATTCTAAATCAACATGTATACACTATAGGATATATAAACATATCCGCATGTGCGGTGGTGGGCTCTGCCCCTGATGTAAGTACGTAAGAGCAAAAAGAATGTATGTATATTTATGATATAGCATTCTAAATCAATATACATGCACTATATGATATATAAACATACCTGGAGGTGTGGGAGTGGCCTTTGTCGCTGATGTGAACGCACCAACAGCTAGACAATCAAACATTTACTATGTAAGTAATTTTGACATGAATATGCATGTATATCTATAATATTACATTCAAAATGAATAGGGGTGCAATATACCTGGAGGTGTGGGAAAATCCACACGGAATGTAACACCCGAGCCCAATAATACTATTTCTATTGCTAGTTGAGTGTTATACATTGCTCATTCCAATTCTCCTGATTGTTTGGTGCTTATTGCTAAATTTTAACCGGTTAAGTCATTTTGGCACATAACAAAATTTAACACCTAAAATGAAATTAAAAATATCCATGTTGGCCTACTCGTCGCCACTAGTCGCGTGGTAGCGTCCGCGTGTCGAGATTTCTTTCCGTTCGGCTAAACGAGCAAGTTTGGATGGCTACGCACGCGTGCAAGTGTCCGACTTGGGGGCATGCATTTTAATCATAAAACACCTCTTTTCAAAATTTGGAACTCGCTTAAAATCCTATAATTTGAATTTGAAACATTTGGGCGCAACCCGGGCGCGATTTGGAAATGTTTCATTTAGCGCCGAAAAGCCCATTTAATTAAATAATCTAAAACGATTTATATATATATTTTCTGTTCCTATTTACAACGAAAAAATCACACTTAATCTTTAATTTTTTTAACTGTCCCTTACCCTCCGCCAATCACGAGCTTCTTTCTCGTGGGCCCCCTATCCCCACTCTCTCTCTCTCTCTCCGCCTCTCTCTATCTCTCTCTAATTTCTCATTCTCTCTCTCTCTATTCCCTCTCTCTACCTTTTATTTAAACCCCACTGTTACTTCATCTTCCCCACGAGAACCTTGCGAGAACCCTAACCCGAGCCACCACGAGCCGTCGCCGCCGATCTCCCCGCGACAACACCACCACCACCGGCTTCCTCGCCTCCTCGGCCTCGACGGTATCCTTTCCTCCTCTCCTCTCTCCCTCCGAAGCCTGCAGCAACGCCACGCCGCCTGCATCCACAGATCTCGCCGTCGCCGCCCTCGCCTACATCCATACCCTGAGCAACCCATCATAACCGCACCATCTCCTCTTCCTCTCCCGACCTCTTGGCACCACCAGCGCCACCACCATCGCTTCACCCCCAA
This sequence comes from Agapanthus africanus, assembly GCA_030015575.1. NCBI lineage: Eukaryota > Viridiplantae > Streptophyta > Magnoliopsida > Asparagales > Amaryllidaceae > Agapanthus > Agapanthus africanus. The sequence continues at coordinate 866,806,291 of CM057339.1, forward strand.
ACAACCGAGCTTTCCCTGCACCCTGAACACCCGCTGTGGCCACCTACCCAACTCCGGCCATCATCGATCCCAAGCCAACGTCGACTTCCTCCCTTCACCCTCGTCCCGACCTCGTCGTCTTCTTCCTCCTGCAACCCAGTCCAGACCAGTACATCCCTCGTCGCGGCAACACCAGAACCAGAAACCTTTCAGCCTTCGCTGCTCGCCGTCGCTGCCTCGCCGGCGTCCCATCACCGTCGAGCCCGTCGTGGTTGCCCCCTGGTTCTTCTCTGTAAGCATCTCTTCAACTTTCCATTATTGTTCAACCCCGCTGATCTTTAATATACGTGTATCGTGTTTTGCTAACCTCGTCGCCTTTTTGACTTTCGCCGGATTCCGGCCGTGCCGTCGTTTGGACCCGACTTTCCAGCGAGGTACTCTGGTCCGTGTGGTCCCACTGTTCGCTGTTTGGACTCGATCCGTAGCCCGTGCATCCGTCTCGTGTTTTCCGCCGACATTGCATTCGTGTTTTCCGGTTTGCGAAACCGTCGAGGCAAGTATCCGAATACTTGCTCTAACATGCTAATACAAGATCATGTCTTGCTATACATTTAATTATCATATTATTAACATAACCACACAGTTGATGGTAATATCGATATTCTAGTATGACTAGTATTGACGGTTACATTTCTCCTTGACATTAAATCAGTATAGTAGCTTCGTGAATTTTAGTGGTATGTTATCAATCCACACTTTAACTAATTAAACCAATTAGAACGTACTTGCTCAATCTGCTAGATCATCCATGTGACAATTATTATGCTTTAGTTTAAATTCATGTAGCTTCATTACGTTATGTTGTTGATATTGTTTCACTTTGTGACTATTGCACCCCAAGGGTGCTTGAACCTGTTAATAAAGATAATACAAAGCACCATTGTGATTAAGTGACTATTAGTGCTGATTACTTTAAATTCTTGCTGCTGTATACCTGTTGAGAGCACACACTCGATCACAGTACATATTGACTCGACCCTGCTACACCTGACACATATACTGATACACTGGACATGACACCCTGTACATACTGACTCAACCTATTGTACTACGACCTGACTTATTACATGATCTCATGCCTAATGCCAACAAACCTGACTTGGGGTCCTCATGGACCATTCCTGCTGTCTATCCAGACAGACCTGCTTTTACCTGATTCTGTGTTGACATTAGTCCTTGACTACTGAATACCTGACCTGACATACACAACTTGGGGGTATGGGGAAATCAAAGATGAACCTGACTTGTAACTCGACAGTTCACTACCTGTTCGAGTGTACACATTCCTGTTTTGTGCCTAGCGGCATGTCTCGGTTTCGGCCGAGAATATTGTGGCCGTGATCCCGGGTATGTACGGGGTACTACCGAGTGTACACTTTCCTGTTTGTGCCTAGCGGCATGTCTCGGCTGCAGCCGAGAATATTGTGGCCGTGATCCCGGGTATGTACGGGATACTATTGAGTTACATCGACGATTCATCAATTGATTTCAAAGACTGTAGCGTAGAAAACTGATAGGACAGTTTAGTTACCACTGCACATTACCCTGCACTGTTATTTCTTAGTACTGCTTTATTCATGTTCATACCTGCATTGCTTATTACCATGTTTATATTATATTATTTGGTTGACATGACGCGCTGACGTCTGGGTTTTTCATGGCCCAGATTCCTTACCACTGTCGACGACCGAGCAGGAGTACTTCAGCCAGCAGGCTGAACTGTGAGTCCTTAGTGATTAGTTGATTTATTTCATTTCATTTCCAGATGTGAGCCCGCATTATGGGACATACTGTTTATTTATTGTATTGGATCCTTTCCTTCCGCACTATTGTTTATTGACTCTTGTTATTATGGATTTGGACATGTGTTAGATTAGTTTATTTATATTGTTCTTGATATCTCTACAACCGTAATGTGACTGTGGATGGATACTTCCTACCCACAGGTAGCATGGTTGGCTATGTCACGTGCCCAATCTTGCGTACTCTGGGAAGCGGGGCGTGACATGGTTCTTTTGGTATCAGAGCCATGGGTTAGTTGGGTTGATTCTTTGTAGTTGGGTATTGTACCCAATACACGAATCAGAATACCCGTGTCTAGGAAACATGTCCTGCCACTTTGACTGTTTTACCATCCTTGAATCATTCTTCCGGATCATGTCGACATGCAAACTTACTTTGCATTGTCAATTCGAAAACCTAATTCCTTGTTATCTCTAGGACTTAGGCGACTTGGGTGGAGTTAAGTAATTGCGGCTATGATACCGCGGCATAGCTACAATACGGTACTCTATTTAAGTATCTTGGAGTTCTAGCCTTGATCTATATTCAAAATCTATCATCATGCTAATGTTGGGTGTTTTGAGTTCAGGATTATGACAGGTAAGAATTTGAAGACGTACCAAGGCGTGTGGACGAAGCCGCCATGCTTGGAGTGATAAGAGGAATGCTGGAAATCAAAGAGACAGACTGAGCTGATCCAGCAACAGCAGATTCGTTTCAGGAAGGTTTGCAGATCATTCAGCAGTCTGTAAACAACGTTGGAACTAGACCAGTCGAACGAGTAGGGACCGTAGCAGATTTCAGACTTTTAGGTCCGTCTACTTTCACTGGTCTGGAAGAGCCGTTGCCAGCTGAGCAGTGGCTAGTGACACGGAGAATTTGCTGATTGCGGCACAGTTTCCAGAGGACAAAGGAGTTGAAGTGGTGCGCATTCAGCTAGTGGTTGACGGCCGAGAGTGATGGCTTGTGGAAGAGACCCGCTTGCCCAAGCCAATCAGTTGGGCGGATTTCTCTGAAAGTTTCCTGGAGAAATTCTTCCCGCGGACTGCACGGGAGGAAATGAAAGGGAAGTTCATCGGGCTAAGGCAGAATGGAGCAACCGTGGACGTGCATGCAGCAGAATGGACGAGACTCAGTAGTCTCGCTGGACCTTTCGCGGCCAACGATGCAGACAGCAGTTGCGGTAAGGAAGCAGTTCTGTCGGGCCAGTCGAGTTTAGGGCTAGGCCGACAAACAGTGTTCTTACAGCAATGAGAGTTGATAGTAATGAAGAGCCGGCAGTGGTTCGCGACTTTATGGATGTATTTGAAGATATATCGGGCTTTCGCCGAAGCGAGACGTGGAGTTCGCGATTGACCTTATTCCTGGTGCGGCGCCAGTATCGAAACCGTATTATCCGATGGCACCAGTGGAATTGGAAGGAGTTAAGGAGCAAGTTGGTGAATTACTTGAGAAGGGTTGGATTCGAAGCAGCAACTCGCCTTGGGGAGCTCCAGTTCTTCTAGTAAAGAAGAAAGATGGCACGAGAAGAATGTGCATCGACTGTCGAGAGTTAAACCGGGTGACTATTAAGAACAAGTACCCGATCCCTCGCATTGGAGAACTTTTGAGCAGCTTAGTGGCGCGAGAGTATTCTCGAAACTGGATTTGCGATCCGAATGTCATCAGGTCCGGCAGATGTTGAGACAGGAGAAGCTTTATGCGAAAATGAGTAAGTGTGAGTTTTGGTTGGAGGGAGTGAAGCTTTCGGGGCATGTTGTGCCGGGCGATGGAATCGCTATCGACCCCGAAAAGATTGCAGCAGTTCGAGATTGGCCTATTCCAAGAAATGTGGCTGAGATAAGAAGTTTCCTTGGATTAGCCGGATACTACGGGAGATTTGTGGAGAACTCCGCTCGTTTGGCAGAGCCGTTAACCAAGCCTGCGCGCAAGGAGGTACCTTTTAATTGGACGGATGAATGTGCATTGGCTTTCGAGACGTTGAAGCAGAAGTTGATAACCGCCCCTAGCCTGAACGTACCAGATAATTCAGGAGGACTGGTGATTCACAGCGACTCATCTGGAAAAGGATTGGGATGTGTTTTGATGCAGAATGGGAAAGTCGTCGCTTACGCATCGAGACAACTGAAGACTTATGAGAAGAATTATCCGACTCATGACTTGGAGCTTGCGGCCGTGATCTTCGCCTTGAAGATTTGGAGACACTACCTTTTGGGCGAGAGAGTCGAAGTCTTTACAGATCACAAGAGTTTGAAATTGTGTTCACTCAGAAGGAGTTGAACATGAGGCAACGCAGATGGTTGGAGCTGATGGCCGACTACGACCTTGATCTTAAGTACCATCCGGGAAAGGTTAACGTCGTACCGGATGCGCTAAGTCGGTTACCAGCAATTCAGGTATTGACCGCACAAAGGGAGATCATTGCGGATTTTCAGAGATTTGACTTGGAGGTTGTGCTACCACATGCTATGGGACAGTTGATGCAGTTGCAAGTGCAGTCGTCCTTAGTTGAGAAGATTAACGCGTCACAATCGCAGGATCCTAGACTGTAAAAGTTTCGAGAGCAGGTTGAAGCCGGACTACGAACCTATTTACTGATCCACGAAGACGGTTCGTTGAGGTATGGTAGCCGTGTGTGTGTGCCAAAAGGGGATGTGCGTGAAGAGCTTATGAAGGAGGCACACAGTTCAGCTTACTCTGTACATCCAAGAGGGGCGAAGATGTACCGAGATATTCGACAGCACTTCTGGTGGGAAGGTATGAAACAGGAGATTGCTCGCTTCGTGGCTAAGTGATTGGTGTGTCAGCAAGTCAAGGCGGAACACCAAAGGGTTGCTGGTTTGTTGCAACCACTTCCGATTCCTCAGTGGAAGTGGGAATATATGACCATGGATTTCGTGACGGCTTTACCGCGGAGTCCAAAAGGCAACAATGCCGTATGGGTGATTGTCGATCGGTTGACCAAGGCAGCTCACTTTATTCCTTTTCGGGTTGGTCAATCGACGGAGACCTTGGCAGAGCGATACATGCAGGAGATTGTCAGATTGCATGGAGTGCCGGTAAGCATCGTGTCCGATCGGGACACTCGGTTCTTGTCGCACTTCTGGAAGAGTTTACAAGAAAGTTTGGGGACTCAATTGAAGTTTAGCACAGCTTATCATCCTCAAACTGATGGACAATCGGAGAGAACGATCCAGACTCTTGAAGATATGTTGAGGGCAGCTCAAGACAGACAGAAAAGTTGGGCTGACACGTCAAGAAGACCTCTAGAGTTCGCCGTGGGTGATTTGGTATTCTTGAAGATATCACCGACTAGAGGTGTGATTCGCTTTGGGAGTCGGGGAAAGCTTAGTCCCCGATTCGTTGGACCCTTCGAGATATTGGAGCGTGTTGGAGAGGTAGCGTACCGTTTGGCGTTACCACAGTCATTGGCAGGAGTGCACGATGTGTTTCATGTATCTCAACTACGGAGGTATGTCCGAGATGAGACTCACGTCTTGGATCATTCGGAGTTGACCGTACGGGAGGACCTAACTTTTGAGGAGCGACCAGTTGAAATCAAGGATCGAAGAGAAAAGGTTCTTAAGAACAAAGTTATCCCCCTTGTGCTAGTTTCATGGGGCAATCGATTGCATGGAGAATCCACTTGGGAGCGAGAAGACGAGATCCGGCAGAAATTTCCTCACCTTTTCCTGTAGTTAGCTATCTTGTATTCTTGGAATTTCGAGGACGAAATTCTTTTGTAGTTGGGTATGATGTAACACCCGAGCCCAATAATACTATTTCTATTGCTAGTTGAGTGTTATACATTGCTCATTCCAATTCTCCTGATTGTTTGGTGCTTATTGCTAAATTTTAACCGGTTAAGTCATTTTGGCACATAACAAATTTTAACACCTAAAATGAAATTAAAAATATCCATGTTGGTCTACTCGTCGCCACTAGTCGCGTGGTAGCGTCCGCGTGTCGAGATTTCTTTCCGTTCGGCTAAACGGGCAAGTTTGGATGGCTACGCGCGCGTGCAAGTGTCCGACTTGGGGGCATGCATTTTAATCATAAAACACCTCTTTTCAAAATTTGGAACTCGCTTAAAATCCTATAATTTGAATTTGAAACATTTGGACGCAACCCGGGCGCGATTTGGAAATGTTTCATTTAGCGCCGAAAAGCCCATTTAATTAAATAATCTAAAACGATTTATATATATATTTTCTGTTCCTATTTACAACGAATAAATCACACTTAATCTTTAATTTTTTTAACTGTCCCTTACCCTCCGCCAATCACGAGCTTCTTTCTCGTGGGCCCCCTATCCTCACTCTCTCTCTCTCTCTCCGCCTCTCTCTATCTCTCTCTAATTTCTCATTCTCTCTCTCTCTATTCCCTCTCTCTACCTTTTATTTAAACCCCACTGTTACTTCATCTTCCCCACGAGTACCTTGCGAGAACCCTAACCCGAGCCACCACGAGCCGTCGCCGCCGATCTCCCCGCGACAACACCACCACCACCGGCTTCCTCGCCTCCTCGGCCTCGACAGTATCCTTTCTTCCTCTCCTCTCTCCCTCCGAAGCCTGCAGCAACGCCACGCCGCCTGCATCCACAGATCTCGCCGTCGCCGCCCTCGCCTACATCCATACCCTGAGCAACCCATCATAACCGCACCATCTCCTATTCCTCTCCCGACCTCTTGGCACCACCAGCGCCACCACCATCGCTTCACCCCCAAACAACCGAGCTTTCCCTGCACCCTGAACACCCGCTGTGGCCACCTACCCAACTCCGGCCATCATCAATCCCAAGCCAACGTCGACTTCCTCCCTTCACCTTCGTCCCGACCTCGTCGTCTTCTTCCTCCTGCAACCCAGTCCAGACCAGTACATCCCTCGTCGCGGCAACACCAGAACCAGAAACCTTTCAGCCTTCGCTGCTCGTCGTCGCTGCCTCGCCGGCGTCCCATCGCCGTCGAGCCCGTCGTGGTTGCCCCCTGGTTCTTCTCTGTAAGCATCTCTTCAACTTTCCATTATTGTTCAACCCCGCTGATCTTTAATATACGTGTATCGTGTTTTGCTAACCTCGTCGCCTTTTTGACTTTCGCCGGATTCCGGCCGTGCCGTCGTTTGGACCCGACTTTCCAGCGAGGTACTCTGGTCCGTGTGGTCCCACTGTTCGCTGTTTGGACTCGATCCGTAGCCCGTGCATCCGTCTCGTGTTTTCCGCCGACATTGCATTCGTGTTTTCCGGTTTGCGAAACCGTCGAGGCAAGTATCCGAATACTTGCTCTAACATGCTAATACAAGATCATGTCTTGCTATACATTTAATTATCATATTATTAACATAACCACACAGTTGATGGTAATATCGGTATTCTAGTATGACTAGTATTGACGGTTACATTTCTCCTTGACATTAAATCAGTATAGTAGCTTCGTGAATTTTAGTGGTATGTTATCAATCCACACTTTAACTAATTAAACCAATTAGAACGTACTTGCTCAATCTGCTAGATCATCCATGTGACAATTATTATGCTTTAGTTTAAATTCATGTAGCTTCATTACGTTATGTTGTTGATATTGTTTCACTTTGTGACTATTGCACCCCAAGGGTGCTTGAACCTGTTAATAAAGATAATACAAAGCACCATTGTGATTAAGTGACTATTAGTGCTGATTACTTTAAATTCTTGCTGCTGTATACCTGTTGAGAGCACACACTCGATCACAGTACATATTGACTCGACCCTGCTACACCTGACACATATACTGATACACTGGACATGACACCCTGTACATACTGACTCAACCTATTGTACTACGACCTGACTTATTACATGATCTCATGCCTAATGCCAACAAACCTGACTTGGGGTCCTCATGGACCATTCCTGCTGTCTATCCAGACAGACCTGCTTTTACCTGATTCTGTGTTGGCATTAGTCCTTGACTACTGAATACCTGACCTGACATACACAACTTGGGGGTATGGGGAAATCAAAGATGAACCTGACTTGTAACTCGACAGTTCACTACCTGTTCGAGTGTACACATTCCTTTTTTGTGCCTAGCAGCATGTCTCGGTTTCGGCCGAGAATATTGTGGCCGTGATCCCGGGTATGTACGGGGTACTACCGAGTGTACACTTTCCTGTTTGTGCCTAGCGGCATGTCTCGGCTGCAGCCGAGAATATTGTGGCCGTGATCCCGGGTATGTACGGGATACTATTGAGTTACATCGACGATTCATCAATTGATTTCAAAGACTGTAGCGTAGAAAACTGATAGGACAGTTTAGTTACCACTGCACATTACCCTGCACTGTTATTTCTTAGTACTGCTTTATTCATGTTCATACCTGCATTGCTTATTACCATGTTTATATTATATTATTTGGTTGACATGACGCGCTGACGTCTGGGTTTTTCATGGCCCAGATTCCTTACCACTGTCGACGACCGAGCAGGAGTACTTCAGCCAGCAGGTTGAACTGTGAGTCCTTAGTGATTAGTTGATTTATTTCATTTCATTTCCAGATGTGAGCCCGCATTATGGGACATACTGTTTATTTATTGTATTGGATCCTTTGCTTCCGCACTATTGTTTATTGACTCTTGTTATTATGGATTTGGACATGTGTTAGATTAGTTTATTTATATTGTTCTTGATATCTCTACAACCGTAATGTGACTGTGGATGGATACTTCCTACCCACAGGTAGCATGGTTGGTTATGTCACGTGCCCAATCTTGCGTACTCTGGGAAGCGGGGCGTGACACGGAAGGAGGCATCCGAAGGGGTCTCCGATCGGGGTGCAAGACCGGCCCTATGAAGTTCCCTACGTAGCTCTCCGGGCGGCAGAACCGCTCTGCCTCTGCCTCTGCCGGTGCCGCGGCTGGAGCTCCTGCCGCCCCTCGCTGCTCCCGTCGTCGTCATCAAATGTAGATAAAACGGTTTGTGTACGCATTAGACAATCATTACATCTGCATGCTATATATGTATAGATCGTAAAATGTGAAGTAATAATATAACATTACTGATAACCTTTTTCGTTTCGTGGACGCATTAGACATATCTACTTGGATTTCATCATCGATATCATTTCTAACCCACGTAACTTCATGATCAGCCAAAAACAACCCGTCTTTCGAAACAGACGGTCGGAGCACTCTAAGTCTTCTCTCTTCTTCATCCTCATCGCTATCTTCGAATTCTGGGACATCGTAAACACCCCTGGGTTTCCAACGGCATACGACGCTCCATCCCGGATGTTTCAAACACAGTGAGTAGTATACTTGGAACGCTTGGTTCAGAAAGATAAACGGATCTTCTTAACTGTAAAATCGAAGTGTGTTCACACTGTCAATCCATATTCATCTTTCCAAGTCCCAAGATTGCTTCTCCACTTATCCGTATCGGTTCGTGTATCGTACCAATTACACTGAAATATATAAAAGGGTTCTGATCGTCCGGGATATTGGATGCCGAGTATACAATTTAAGTATCCATAATAAATCACACCATCCGATCCTACCGTCGCAATCCCACTATTCTGAGTGGTTCTAGATGTTTCTATGTCCTTAACTTCGAATTTGTTTCCAAGGACACCGAATCCTTTATAATATGCAACCTCCATACTAGGAAAATGAGCTAAACATCTTGAGTCACTTTCTAATGATGTAGACAAGTTCGGATCGTGGATCTAACAAAATTTTTTTTACGACAAATACATAACGATATAAGTTTAGATTAAAACTGATAGCAATAACATGTTATTCGAATAACTTACATGATTTGCAACCCAATCCCAAAAATTATCCTGATGATATTTTTCCAATCGTTCATCGTTCCAATCAGAATGCCCCTCACGTATCTCGTTAAAATGAATTCTGTTCTCGACAATAAATTATGACATTAATATTATATTATTTCATACACATAAACACAAATATAACAATTAATACAAAAAACATACTCTTTAATTTTTTCAAGACATGCGCTATTGAGGAGGATAAACCGGTATATCGTGTTGATAAACATAGTGTCTACCCTATTATAATCGGCTTTACCATATGCCCCGTCCTGAATTCTTCGAGACCGGTTAAGTCTCGTCTCAATGTTCTCGTCCAGATAACGGGAATAAAATATGGTTGGTTCATCTAGAAGATAACCTTGCATGATAAAACCCTCTAGTCGATTTCTATTGCGTATATACTTTTTAAGAGTGTAGAGGTACCTAAAGAAAAATATATTAAATAAATAAATACGAGCATACAGGACAACAATAATTTTATAAATTGCGCGAAACGAAAAATTCCACGTACCTCTCGACAGGATACATCCATCGATATTGTACCGGTCCGCCTAACTTAGCCTCAGTTGCAAGATGAACCGTCATGTGTATTATGATATCGAAGAATGACGGTGGGAAAATACGCTCAAACTTGCAAAGTATCAATACAATAGAATTTTCTAGTTTCTCCAGCGTCACAACATCCAGTATTTTAGCGCATAATTCTCTGAAAAAACAACATAGGTCATTGATTACTAGACCAACCGATTCGGGAAAGGAAGTCCTGAGGGCTAATAGGAGAAGGTGCTCCATAATAATATGGTGATCATGACTTTTCATCCCATCGATCTTGTCTTTCACAATTTTTACCTTCTTGTTGAATGATCCTGAGAAACCTGTGGGAACTTTCAAATCATGCAACACCTGCAGGAATCTTTTCTTCTCCGGTTTTGACATATGATAAGCGGCATTGGGAAGTACAAATTTTCCTGGTTTACCCGCTACCGGTTTAGGATGCAATTCACTTCTAATTCCCCAGTCCTGTAGATCCATCCGAGCATTAAGGTTGTCTTTCAATTTCCCATCTTTACAAAGAAGCAAGTTGAGTACGTGCTCGGATACTCCCTTCTCTATGTGCATGACGTCCAGAAAATGATGCACTAAATTTGTTGACCAGTACAGAAGCTCGAAGAAAATGCTTAACTAATTCAAGAATGGTGGTTTGACCTGTTTTGTCGGATCCATCCCGAAGGTCACATTATTGTAACCATCCCACTGAGCAGTCACGTCCTCTCCGGACAATGGGGCTGGAGGTCCACGAAGCTTCTGATGACCATCAAAATGAACATCGTCTAACCTGTAGGGGTGGTCTAAAGGTAGGAAACATCGATGGCCGCAATAACAAACCTTCCTGCTAAAATTCAAGAATTTCGATGCTGTATGTTGATGGCAATGAGGATATGCTTTGTGACCATGTACGGACCAACCTGATAGCATTCCATACGCAGGAAAGTCATTAATTGTCTATATTAAAGCCGCACGCAGTATGAAGGTTGTATTTGTATTTGAATCGTAAGTCTCTACACCATCAATGAACAAAGATTTTAACTCCTCGATCAGAGGTCGGAGATAGACGTCTATATTGTTTCCCTATGAGTTTGGTCCGTCGATAAGAAGAGGCATCATAAAGTATGATTGGTCCATAACCAACCAAGGCGACAGATTATAAACTATCATTACAACGGGCTATGTGCTGTGGCTTCCAGCCATATAGTTGAATGGGCAGAAGCCATCACTAGCTAGTCCGAGACTGATATTGTGAGGATCGCTACTGAATATTGCGTGCCTCCTATCGATATCCTTCCATGCCGGTGAATCTCTTGGATGACTCATTTTTCCGTCTTCACTTGGAGGGGCACGGTGATGCCAAATCATTGCCTCGGCTGTTTTCTTACACCTGAATAGCCTCTACAGCCTCTGTGTTATGGGAAAGTATCGTGCTATCTTAACAGGTATATCGGGCTTCTTATCAGAATCTTTCGGCTTATACCTGGGCTCTCCGCATGTTGGACACTCTTTCAAATCTGAATTCTTTTTTCAGTACAACACGAAATTTTTAGGACATGCTTGAATCTTCTCACACTTCAGACCCAAATCAGACATCATCTTCTGGACACCGTACCAGTTTTCGGGCACTTTATTTCCCAGGGGCATAGAATCTTTCAAGAACGAAAGAAGCATTGTGAATGACTTGTTTCTCCATCCATTTAGGCACTTAATCTGGAAAAGTTGGACGAATCATGAGAATGTGGAATACTTTGCATTCTCATAAATTGGTTTTCTAGCATCATTCATGAAATTATCCGTACGCGGTCCTTGACCGGAAGGAATGTCATCTTCGGTACGAATAGACTACCATATCCTCCATTTTTTTCAGATGGAAGGAAATTACCGTCTTCTTCTTCTGCCGCATTACCGTCTTCTCCTTCTTCTCCTGCCGCATTATCGTCTTCTCCTTCTTCTTCTGCCGCATTACTGTGTTCTTCTCCTTCCCTGTGATATAGCCAAATTGTATAAAGTCTAGTAAAACCATGTTTTACGATATGAAGCTCTGCCAATTCTACCTTCTGCCAGTATTTATTCCCACATCTATCGCACGGGCAGAGAATCTTCTTTATCACGATCTTATTATGTGCGCGTGCAAATTCAATAAAAGTAGCAACTCCTGCGACAAACTTAGGTTGCATACGTTGTTACCAATCCACATACATTCAGTCCTTAACTCTGACGTACTTATGGTCCATGTTAGACTGTATTACATATAAATTGTAGGTTATGATGACTATATTGAGAAATCTAAGAACGGGATGGTTGCTGATAAAGAAGAAAATCCGTGTATATGCTTTGTGTGTGTGTTTGTCGTTGAAAAGAATAAATTATCGATAATCAAAGTTAGATTTGAGGATACCCATGTATGAGTTGTATTCTATATATGTGTGTTTCAATTTATAATTTTGCTTAAGTGTAGGGTTGTTAGTGTGTATGTGATGTGTGTGCGTTTGTTGTGTATTCGTGTTGTATGTGTGTGTTTCGGCTGTCGGGGGTAAGGCTTCTATCCCATTAAGAATGTATAGAGCGGACACCCATTCTCTTGTGCTTTCAACCGTTTCGAGTAAATTTCGGCAGCACCTCCCCGCTGTTCTCCGAGTACGCTGTAATAGAATAGATAATCATTTCAAAGCTGTGAAATAACGTTGAAATGAACATCTAATCTATCTTTGTACACGGAGAACCAGCGGAAAAGTACCGACGAAATATCTCGAAATGGATGAAAACACAAGTGAATCCAGGTATTTGCTTTATACATTCCTAACTTGTCCACACGGGACAAATCTATCGGTTATCATACGATTGAATCTTCTCGTCACATAGACTACACGACGGTTGTTAGTACCGAGCTACCGTCCGATATTTAACAACCTTCGTATAGTTCTATGTCACGATGAATATCGAACGTATGTTAACCGATAGACGGGGACTAAGTGGCGCTTTGAGTTTCATATATGAGTATCGATGAGAATATGAAAGTTTCATATTATCATCGAGTATCATATATTGGTTTTAAGTTGAACGTCTTGAATCACTCTCTAATGATACGTTTGTTGTGTATTCGTGTTGTATATGTGTGTTTCGGCTGTCGGGGGTAAGGCTTCTATCCCATTAAGAATGTATAGAGCGGACACCCATTCGTTTGTGCTTTCAACCGTTTTGAGTAAATTTCGGCAGCACCTCCCCGCTGTTCTCCGAGTACGCTGTAATAGAATAGATAATCATTTCAAAGCTGTGAAACAACGTTGAAATGAATATCTAATCTATCTTTGTACACGGAGAATCAGTGGAAAGGTACAGACGAAGTATCTCGAAATGGATGAAAACACAAGTGAATGCAGGTGTTTGCTTTATACATTACTAACTTGTCCACACGGGACAAATCTATCGGTTATCATACGATTGAATCTTCTCGTTACATATACTACACGATGGTTGTTAGTACCGAGCTATACCGTCCGATATTTAACAACCTTCGTATAGTTCTATGTCACGACGAACATCGAACGTATGTTAACCGATAGATGGTGACTAAGTGGCGCTTTGAGTTTCATATATATGAGTATCAATGAGAAAATGAATGTTTTATATTATCATAGAGTATCATATATTGGTTTTAACTTGAACATCTTGAATCACTCTCTAATGATGCGTTTGTTGTGGTTTTACGTTTACGTTTCGTTATTAAGGGTTCGAAATTTCAAGTTTAGGGTAAATTTTTCTTGCGTTTACGGTAAAGTTGTACGTTTACGTTATCATCGAGTATCTTACTGCAATGAACTAGTGCACCCTAAACCCTAACCCTAAATAACCCAAATTAACCTAATTAACCACAATTAACCATAATCGTTACCCTAACACAAATTATCCCTAATTAACCCAAACTTAACCTAATTTACCCAAATTAACCTAATAAACCCTAATCAACCCAAACTTAACCCAATTTACCCAAATTAACCTAATTAACCATAATCAACACCCTAACCCTTTCAGATTATCACTGATTAATCCAAATTAACCCTACCCTCTAATTAACCCTAAACCTGAACCAAACCCTAACCCTAATTACCCTAACCCTATGCCCAACTAAGTAACCCTAACCCTAGCCCCAACCCCAACCGAGCCCTAACCCTAACCCCAACCCCAACCCCATCCGAACCCTAACCCCAATCCCAACCCTAACCCTAACCCCAATCCCAACCCCAACCGAACCTTAACCCTAACCCTAACTGAACTCTAACCCTAACCCTAACCCCAACCCCAACCCCAACCGAACCCTGACCCTAACCCCAACCTCAACCGTACCCCAACCCCAACCGAACCCTAACCCTAACCCTAACCTAAACTGAACCCGTTGCCTAGCCCTAACCCTCAGGCCCCCACCCGAACCCTGCAGAAACAAGAACCCTAGCCTTAACATCATCAAAATTATAAGTAATTAGAGATTTACTAACCTGTAGCGGGCGGTGGAGGAGACGACAGAGGAGACCGGTGGTCGACGACGCAATCGGCGACGACTCGCGGGCGGTAGCGACGAGGAAATTTTGGCAACGAGAGCGGGCCGCTGGCGGAGGGTGGTGGTGACGAGGAAAAAATTGGAGGCGCGGGAACGAGATCGAGACGCGGGAGAGATTGAGAGAGAGAATTTTGGGAACGAGATCGAGGCATAGGGCTTTTATGTGCCTTTTTTTTATTAAATACCCATTTATATGCCCCTACGGACTTCACCGTAGGTCATTTGTTTGTGCCTCCGTTGGGCCAAACAACAAATTACGATTTAATATTTTTAAATTAAAACGTAGGGAACCGTAGGGACAACCATGGGGACCTACGGATTAGTCCGTATGGGCAATAAAAAGTTGCCCCTACGGATTTCTGTATCAGTAGGGGCAACCCCATATTGTAGTAGTGATAAAAGAGATATTTTGATATCTGTGTTTTATTTACCTAGGGTTTTTTCTTGAAGAGGAAAGTCTTCTTCTTTAAGAATTAAATTCTATGTTGTTTTGAAAACTTTCTGTCTTTTTTCAGAAGCTTATGGGGGGTCCCTCTCTCTGTGCGCGTGTCTCTGAGACTTGAAGTCTCAGGTCCTTTATATAGTGGAGGCAGATTGTTAATCTGTTTTGAGAAAATCTCTCATTAAGATATTTCAATTGATTTAATTGGGCTCAAAATTGATTTGGGGAATTTTATCCACCGTTGGATCTTTGATCCGAGGGTTTCTGTTTTACAGAATATGTTTTCTCGTTTTTAATGAAATTGGAGACACATTTTCCCCTATACAGAATTTATTCTGTAAAATTATGATTTTTTAATCACCATTGGATTTTTAATCCAAGGGTTCTTTGTTTTACAGAAAGCAATCTTTTTTTGTTTAGAAAGATTGAGGGAATATATTCCCAAAATAGAATTTTATTCTGTAATTGGATCTTTGATCCAATTGAGAGTATCTTTCTTATTTAGAAAGATTTGGGGGATATTTTCTCTTAATAGAATTTGCACAGATACATATTGGCCCAATCCTGGAGCTGAGACTAAAAGAGTTTTGTAAGCTTGTCGATTGGCCTTATGAAATATTGATGTATTTTATTACTGTTGCTACAGTAATCCGAAGATATTTTCTTGCAAAATCTTGAAGTGTGGTATTTATTGAAGTTTTTTTTGCTATGATTAGTTGTGAAATTTGTTTTGTTGAAGTGATGGAGTTGTCAGAGTTCGATCATGGATCCATTTGAGATGTTGTTGTGATCGCTGATTGAAGCTTGAGAGATCAATCACGATCTTTGGGTGGATTTTTCATAGAGTCCTTTCCTGAATTGTTGGAGTCTTTGTTCCCCGATTAGTTATTGGTGTTCATCTATCGGTTCCAATACACACTTCTATAATGGCTGCATCTGATTCAGCCGCATCAGGTTTTACATAGGAGATATTACAGCTCAGGAATCTTCTCACTAGAGCTTCTACATCCTCTTTGAGGTCACATTCTCCCTTCACAGTTACAGCTAAAGGTGAAGGAAATAGTGGTATTCTTTTAGCAGTTTCTCCTACTACATCTTGGATTATAGATTCAGATGCATCAGATCATAAGTCAAATGTATTGACTTTATTGTCTCTACTTAGCAATCCTATTACCGTGGCAAATGGTTCCACCTTTGAGGTGGAAAGCTGTCACGCCCCGCATCCCAAGATACGTAACTACGGCACGTGACAGAGCCAACCATGCTACCTGTGGTTAGGAATCATCCCCCTATAGTCACATTACGGCTGTCAAAAAGATATCAAGAACAGTAAAACTACTAAATCTATCCATCATATGTCCATCTGCCACAGTAAATAAAATCAAGAAAATGCAAAAGCGGAAACGAATCAAGTTCCAATAAACAATAGTACATGAATCATGTCCCAATATGGGCTCACATCAATAGAAATAAAACTGCTGAAATAAATAAACTAAGATTCTCTAAACTAAATAGCTAGCTCCTCATTGCTTGGCTTGATTGCTGAAGTACTATTGATCTGCATGCGATAAAGGTAGAGGAACTGGCTCATGCAAAACCCAGACGTCAGCGCATCAAAATATCAAAATAATAGTAGTAACCGGGATATGATACTATTATTAAACATGTGTACGAATAATAAACTGCAACATTTCAGAAAAATAAAATATTATTTTTGGGAATTTTTATAATTTAATAATATTATATTGAATATTTTAATAAGGCGGTATAATTAAATACCGATAAATTGGGAAAATTTTGGAAAAATTATGGAAATTACTGAAAAGAGGGTGTTTTATGTGATTTATTAAAATTATGAAAATTTATGATTAATTATACACTATTTTAATACTAATCGCGATTAAATATCGCTAATCGGGCATTAAGCGTGTTTTGTGCACATGACATGCACATGTCATTTTTAGCACTTGTTACACTTTTTTTTCATGGCTTTTCTTGTTATCTTGCATGGTTCTAATTTTGAAATGAGAAGAAGAGAAAAGAAATGAAATGAAATGAAATGAAATTGGATTAAAGAATAGAATAGTAAGATATGGGCATGAGAGAGAAGAGAGGGTGAGGTGAGGGGTTCATTGACCTAGTCTTCATTCTTCATCCTCTTCATCTTTTCTCTCCTCTCTCAACTCCCATGGCAGCACCCTCCTCCACCTCCACTTGAAACCCCCAAAAACTTCATCAAAACAACTCCAAAACATCATCCCCGCTTCACAAAAAATGTGAATGAGCTCACTCGCTACACTTTGGACCAAGAAAGCTTGCATTTTGGACACTAGGGCAACTCAAGAAAATTCCTGAGTTACCAAATGAGGTAATCCTTTCACAAATAGTATAGTATTTCTTTTGCTTAAGCCTCTCTTCAAGTTTGAAATCGATTTGGCGAAGTTTAGTGAAACCTTGAAATTCCAAGTTAGAGTTAAGGTTTGAATTGATTTGAGATAGTTTAGTTGAGGCTTAATATTGACCTTAAACCCCTATAGTGATTGATTGGAGACCTAAACCAGAGACTAGAACCCCAATTAGCGAACTTCGAAATCCCCGACATCGTATTTTGTGAATTCTGTGAGGGTATTTGTTAGTTATATGTATGCCCTAGAGGCCATTACTGTACATTGGATGTATATTGTAGTGGATACTGGGACATATATAGGAAGGACTTTCTTGCTCGACATGATAGTACGCTATCTGGTTGTACTTTATCTTAACATGTATACTTTCTGTCTCTCTGATTACATGTTGATAAAGCCCTTAGGATGTGTACTCGACTTCCAGGACTATGATGTAGATCATACTAGTGGGGCCTGGGTAGTCAATGAGTACATCCTTCATTGTTCCTAGTCGTGGGAATATCGAGACGGGGCATCGATATTCCAGAGTAGACTAGCGTATATCTTCTCGACCCATGTGATGGGCGATGGATGATCCCATATCCATTGGTGTTTGACATCGAAGATGGTATGCGGGTGCTCAGTAGAGACTGGGTACACTGAACGGACTCGCCGAGAACTCCCAGATGGTATTATACCTCACGTCAGATGGCAGTTCTCTGATGACACTGGTACAGCTTAGTCTGTTGACCCGAGATCGTCATAGAGTCTTGTGTGTCTCCCACTGTGCTTTGATTTCCACCCTACCACGGCTCTACTGAGTCGTGCAAACAGGTGGTTTTTGGGTACAGTCCCGATTCACATGGAGGCAATGAGCGATAGGAGGGGATTCGTCTCTCCCGGTATTGGGGGTTGATGTTGTGCTATGCTCGACTGGCCATAACAGGAAATCCCTGGCCAGGGTTGCAGTGATATACTGGTAAGAGTTATCAGTAGTTTCACGAATGTTATGGACCTCAAGTCGGCATGACTTATCGAGCTATTGGGGTCTGACGTTTACCACCCCTAGGCGAGATATGCGACATATCAGACGAACAGACCGGACTGTACGGTAAGTGTTACTGGTTGGATTCGCAGGAGTGTGAGCGGGCTTGCTCGTCGATCTTCTGATCGCTCAATACCCGGGTGGCCGTTACGTTTAGCAGACCGCTTGCGGCTTGTGGGTGTTTGATATGATCATCATCCGCTGCCGGCGTATTGACGAGTCTTTAGAGTCCTACACAGAGGTTTCCTGGCTCAAGCGAAACGAAATAGGAGCGCATATGAGATATGTGCGGGACCGAGAATAATGCGTGTATGTGATACCGTATTTCATTCTCGCGATGAATGTGTGTCGAATGGTTGTATGCGATATAACCTAGTTATCGAATCAAGGATTGATTCGATAAGCCGATACATTGGATACTAGCCGGTTATATGCGATATGACCGGATCATTGGATCAAGTGTTGATTTAATGATTGAATGTATAATTATATATTTGATATATTACTTTGCATTAACTAGTATTGGTTCACTTTAAATGGATTTACTCACTTGGTTTGTGCACATTGTATATGTGATATATTTTGTGCACATGATTGTATCATGTTTGATGATACATGCAAGCTAGGGTTAGTGTAAAGAATTAGACCATGGTTAGGTTTATGATTAGGGTTTTCTTTTTATTTACTTATTCATTTATTTATTCTTTTGTTTATTTTGGAAAAAGAAAAAGGTAAAGAGAAAAAGAATGGTTGCTAGTTTTGTTTGTAGTTGAAGTTTCTTGAAACTTTGACTTAGTCACCATTCTTGTCTCATCCTTAACCCTAACCATTCAAGTTAACCATGGTCCATTCTCTACAACTAACCAAGGGTTAGTAAATGATAAGTATTGATTTATTTATCATTTTCATAACACTTAATATATTCTTTTTTCATCATCTTCTTCTTCTTCAACAAAAGAAAAAGCTTGCTACATCAATGGTGTTTGATGAAAAAGTGTGAGAAATCCAAATCTAAAGTCTACCCACTTCCTATTTCTTCATCCTCTACCTCTTGCCAAGTTGTATAGGGTGTTTACTTCACAAGTTTTCAAAGCTTGGTGAAGTTGGAGCTTGTTCTTGCGATGCCTCGACGTAGATCATCTTCGGCATCGAACCGACGATCAAGCCTGCCCATTCTCCGATGAAGCTAACGCGAGGGTCCAAGATCGGATTTGTACAGCGGAGAGGACTTCTTCACGGAGCCTAGGAGGTGGTGGACCGGATCTACAAAGGTTGTAGTCACTTTCCCTTAGCATTTAATTTGATTACATGCTTGCTTCGCTTATATATATCTAGTTAACGATCCATTCTAGGGTTTCTCGGCACCGTATTTTTAGAAATTTGCATGTTTGATCACTTGTGAGACTCCACTAGAGTGCCTAGGAACCCTACAGTGGTATCAGAGACTAGCTATAGCCTTAGGCGAAGTCCTGACGGAGTTAGAAGTCCGATCGAACACAAAACCCCGATTTAAAATGCTCTCTGGACAATTTTGAAAAACTGGGTTTTTTCCCGATTAAAAATATTCAGAAACCTCAGTACAATATTATAAGAATTACTGTTTAAAACGGGGGCTCTGAATCGTTCATTGTGCGGCTGAACCGCCGCATATGTATGCCCAATGCGGCGGTTCCGCGGCATGTTAGTCTCCTCTGGAACATGTTTCTGCACAGTAATTCTTATAGTTTATTGTTGGTGTTTCTGGGAATTTTTAATAATTTTTTTCAGAGTTGTATTTTCTGAGTTGTATTGGGGACTCGGTGTATTCGATCGGACTGTCTAATTTTGTCGGTGTGCGTTTCCGGATAAATTTTAGAATATGTTAAAAGGTTCGACCGGATATAAATACCCACTTTTTCCCCTGCCGGGAAATTTCCAATTGTTGGATTTTTCCGTAGTTTAACGACGTTCTAAGTAGTGCAAGTAACGCGATGGACCCTCTAGAAGACAACAAATCTTAACTCGATTATGTGACCGTCTTGAACTGCCCTTTGAACTTTCGGGTTTGGGGCAGTATGGCGTGCCACATGTGAGGCGTTGGCTTGACCCTTCTACGGCTGGACCGTTGGTACTGAGGCACGAACTGAATGTTGTTAGACTTATTTCATGTGTTGAGCTGTATCGGGAAACCTTGGGTGTTCGATTGTTCGATCGAAAAGTTTAGCATTTTCTATTTATCCGGAATTTGATACAATAATTGGAATTCATAAATAGTTATGAGATAACGGAATGAATATTGTAAACATAGCAGTTTAGTCTCACTTGATCGGTTGCCACGGAATTTTGATGTGATCAAAAGTCCGTCGCAATCACGTAGCGTACGCGGATACTCGCCGGGTAAACTTAATAGACAGCCTCACTCCATAGCCCCGACCAAGTGACTGTAGGAGAACCCCGTCGCCGAAAGCATCCGTCCGGGTGCTCGCGGCAGCGGTGTTCCGCCTTGGTGCACTTTGTCGACGGCGTCAGGGGTGCGGCCGCCTACTAAAGTTTGCGACGAGCATTCGATCAGGATGTCGGGAATCTTGTTGAATTGCCCGACTTGATATTGAAAAGTGTTTTCGATAAAGAGACTAAAATGCGGGGTTTATAATTGTTAGGCATGCGATGTCTAAGTAATTCATTTGGTCAGGCATGCGATGTCTGAGGTGGTTGCGGATTCCAACTGTTGTAGTTTTACACTTTCTTTTCTATGACCGTAAGTGTAATATGTGATATCGCCGGTTTCGTTGCTATACGTCAACGACAATTGGGATGCGCATATTTACTTACGTTGATGACATGTGATGTTATGTGTTGCTGGATATGTTATATTGGATCGTCGTGTTTGAATAGCCGGGGGTTTTTATGTGAGATGAGTGTTTTTTCATTTTCATTCATGTAAAAACTTGTATGTAATATTCTTTTATTGGGGCACTTCCAGGTTGCGGAAGTTGTCACTGTTGATGTATATTATTTATTTTTCTGCACTAGGATAGACCCAAGGAGGGGAGCACAAGTAACCGGGTTCTGGGGTCCAGTGGGAGACCAACTCGAGGAGTCGAGTCCGGGTCTCCTAACCCTAGAATTGGTAGGGTTGCTTGCCGCTCTCGTAGGGGTCTAGGGGTGTGGGATTGGCTATTCATCACGACCGTGGAATCCGTGTTTTATACTGGCTCGTATTGAAAACACGGACGTCCTAGTATATCCAATATTTCATATGTTTCTTCTGCTGTGATTTATCTGTGATCATGTGATGTTCTGTGACAGGTATTATATATAGTATATATGATATATTATATAGACGTTGCTTATGTTTTACACCCGCGCTAGCCCTGCCTCGCTCTGGCGTTAGTTACCTAACCTAACGGTGCAGACGGGACATCGAGGCGAATGCGGATGGCATAAGCGTACGTTATATTTATCTGTGATGATTAGGTGGACTTATATGATGGGATATTCATTAATGAGATTAATGAAAGAAAATAAACCTAATTGATGTTGTGGAATCGAATTTCAAAATAAAACAGGTAGCTACAGTTCTTGCTTTGCATCGCGGTGTTCATTATAGAACATCCTGCACCTTATTCGATGAGGAAAGGACCGAGATCCCTTCACCGGGAGTGACTCCTTTAGCAATAACTGGCAGATGCTACAACCCTCGGTTTGTCTTTGATCGCTTCTATAGTTTCTGCTTTGCACAGAGATATATATGATATATCCCGCACCTCATTCGACGAGGAAAGGGCCGACGATCCCTTCACCGGGAGTGACCCCTTTAGCAAAACTAGAAAAGCCTCAAAAACATTCCATTTAAAAACCATTTGATTCCGCAACGAGATCAAGTTCAAAGCGTTAAAGGTTTTCACAAAAACCATTCGCTACCCTCCGTCATTTTAGGAAGTAGAGTACTTAGTATTCGTGCTGTGTTTGTTGACCATAGTCAAGGCACAGTGTACGGTAGCTAAGTGATGTCTTCCTACACAGCATATGATGCGATTAGTTAGGACAGTCATGTGGCTTTATTGACCTTAGCCAAGGGTCATATGGGTGGGTCTAATTAATCACGAAATGATGGGTAGAACTTGACTAGTATCTATGATTTGTTGACCTTAGCCAAGGTCATAGGTGCTAGGGGTAAAAACCTT
This sequence comes from Agapanthus africanus, assembly GCA_030015575.1. Classification (NCBI taxonomy): domain Eukaryota; kingdom Viridiplantae; phylum Streptophyta; class Magnoliopsida; order Asparagales; family Amaryllidaceae; genus Agapanthus; species Agapanthus africanus. The sequence goes on from CM057339.1 coordinate 866,829,061, forward strand.
TATCGGGAGTTTCAAGTGTTGAAATTTGCAATGAGATTGCATACCTTCTATATGATAGTTGGATCCCGATACCCGCTGCGAGTAAGTGTTACTCCTGGGAGAGTTTTATTCATTACAATTAGCCGATCAAGTAGGTGTCTAGAAAGGTGTTAACGAGGTTACGCCTCTGGGAAAATGAGGTTTACATTAATTAGGTTCGTGCGAAAGCACGGGGGACCTCCCTTAAAGTACCGACACTGGCCTGGCTGAAAGATTGGCGAACTTGTAGTGTGTAATTAATCCCGGCTAGTCTTTCCTTTTAGGGTTTGAAGGAAGATTTGATAGAAAGCAGTGGGAGCCATCCTGATTAGATAAAATAATAACCAATCTATTCTTGCAAGAGCGCACGCTGAGTGTTTTCTTCTCTCTCTCTCCAGGTAGCGACCATATCATGCCTTAATCAAGATAATAATACGGAATATTGACCAAACCCGCTTGTTATACTGAGCTGGGGAACGTTGGTCCCGCTCCAACTTATAATTGTTATAAGACAGAGCAGGAAATAGGGGATTACCAGAATTCCCGTGCCGCCCAAACGAAGAGAGTGCATGCTGATGCATCATCTTCGGGTGTGTTCATTACAGAGAACTATTTCTCAGTATCCTTTACGTCCTGGGTATGTGATACCAGATCAGGATCCCAGATATGTAATCTGTTACATAGGGCTACAGAAAGGTAGAGAACTGAGAACGGGTGATAAGTTTCATGAGGCAGAAAACGGGGCAAGTGTTGCAGCCAAGTCTGTTGGTCACTGTCACCCTGTATTACCAATACATTGATTCTGAACGAATGTTATTAGATACCGAACCTGATATACAAAATCATATCAATCTCTTTATTAGTAAAGAAAGGATATAATTTTGTATTGTTGGATAATGTTTTGAACATTTCCTATATCAAAAGTTGATCGGTTCAGGCACGTTATCTAAAAGCATTGATGTTCTAAATCAAACTGCAGTTCTTAGTATATGGAACACACACAAGAGGAAGAGTTCAGAATTGAACGATTCCTTCTTGAGGTATTGTAGACTAGGTCAGATCAATGTGACCCTACTAGCTAGAGTTACATAAAGATGCATATTTAAATTAGTTTGAATTTACATCTTGTGAAACTCGCCAGTCATGTCACAAAGATATAATGACACCAGCTCTGTTTATTGGAAACAGAGAAAGAGTTAGTAAACTCTTGGGATGATACATGTTGATGTATGTAGGTCCCCTGTCTACACATGCCAAGAATGGTTCTTTGTACTTCATTACGTTCTCTGATAATCTCTCAAGATTTAGACATATGTTCCTGTTGAAACGCAAGTCTGAACCTTTTGAGATATTCACAGAATATAAGTTAGAAGTAGAGAACCAATACGGGTATAAGTATTATGTCCTGTGATGAGATCAAGGAGGAGAATACTTGAGCACGGAAATCCTGGATTATTCTAAAGGAGAATGAGATTCTCTCTCAGCATTACTCCTCCGAATACACCATAGCACGTTGGTGTATCGGGGCGGAGCAATCACACCCTATATGATAAGGTGTGCTCTATGATGAGTACTACTGAGTTACCTTTTTCCTTTTAGGAGTTATGCGCTTGAGAAGCTGCATACCTATTGAATTAGGTTCGAATCAAATCAGTTGCCTACCACTTCATATGTGATATGGTATGGGAAGAGCCCATGTCTTAAGCCAGTTAAGATTTGGGGTTGTCCGGCCTATGTCTAAAAGCAAAATCTGGACAAGCTCGAGGCAAAGTCTGTTATGTAGAACTGGAAAGGTTCCAGCTATACAAACTACAGTAGATGATTTGATAGAGCCAAAGGATTCAGTAGATTCCAATGAACCTCAGCCTCTCCGCCGATCTAGTAGGGTTCCTCACCCACCTGAGAGATACTTCGGTTTCTCTATGACAGTGGGAGCAAGGACTGCATCATGAGATGATGACCCAACTAGTTTCGAGCTGGCCATCAGGAGTAAGACTCTGTAAGAATGGCTGGATGCTTAGTGATCTGAGATGGAATCCATATACACCAACAAAGTATGGACTTTGGTTGCTATATCTGAAGGGTTAAATCCCCATCAGGAGCAAGTATATCTTGAGAAGATTACTTGGTGTACATGGAAGAGTTGAGACTTTCAAAGCTAGACTTGTTAAAGGTCTACATCATTGACCAGGTGTGGATGATGATGAAACCTTTTCTAAGTAGCTATGCTTAAGTCCATCCAGATCCTACTTGCCATGGCTACATACCATGACTACGATATCTGGTGGTTGGGTGTCATGACAGCTTTTCTAAATGATGTTTAGAAGAGAGTGTCTATAAGTACACAGCCAGAGGGCTTCGTAGACAGTGGGAGCAGCGGAAACGTGTGCAAGATGCTTTATAGGATAAAGCAGGCATCGCGGAGTTGGAACATCTGTTTTGATGAAGCGGTCAAAGAAGTTGACATCATCAAAATGGTAGATGAACCTTGTATAAACAAGAAGGTAGTAGGGAGTATGGTGGTGATCCTCGTAGAGTACGTGGATAACATACTCTTGATAAGAAAGGAGTTTCTTATGCTACGCTCGATCAATCTCCGTTTATCACAGTGATTCTCCACATAGGATCAAAGTGATACCTACTAAATCCTAAGCTTTGGATCTATGAGATAGATCTAATTGAATGTTAGGATACTCACTAGTTGTAGTGAGATGGTATCAATCGATCCTGGGGAGAATCACTGGAAGTGTTCCAGGGTGATAAAGACGACTGAATGTCAGTCACAGGCACTGTCTTTACCCTCAGTAAAGGGACGGTATGCTGGAAGAGTTCCAAGCTCGATACCGTGGCAAACTAGACGATAAAGGCTGGTAACATCGCTATTAAAGATACTACCAAAGAGGCAGTTTGGTTCATAAGATGAACTAGGTTCCTGCCATTGTATGACAATGGAAGTGTGGCTTTGGCCCTGGAACCCTGGTCCCATCAGTGACCCAGACAAATTCTGAGGCAGCATCACCTGATCGTGGAGATAGTTGATCTCCAGGGTGATCGAGGTTAGGAGAGAAGACTCAGAGGACAACACGGCGGATCCACTCACGAAGGCCTTTTTCCAAAAGAGAGACTTTTAGGGGATGGTTGTGTATGTGATACTGCAACCACTGCTACAGATGGCCCTAGTGCAAGTGGGAGATTGTTAGTTATATGTATGCCCTAGAGGCCATTACTGTACATTGGATGTATATTGTAGTGGATGCTGGGACATATATAGGAAGGACTTTCTTGCTCGACATGATAGTACGCTATCTGGTTGTACTTTATCTTAACATGTATACTTTCTGTCTCTCTGATTACATGTTGATAAAGCCCTTAGGATGTGTACTCGACTTCCAGGACTATGATGTAGATCATACTAGTGGGGCCTGGGTAGTCAATGAGTACATCCTTCATTGTTCCTAGTCGTGGGAATATCGAGACGGGGCATCGATATTCCAGAGTAGACTAGCGTATATCTTCTCGACCCATGTGATGGGCGATGGATGATCCCATATCCATTGGTGTTTGACATCGAAGATGGTATGCGGGTGCTCAGTGGAGACTGGGTACACTGAACGGACTCGCCGAGAACTCCCAGATGGTATTATACCTCACGTCAGATGGCAGTTCTCTGATGACACTGGTACAGCTTAGTCTGTTGACCCGAGATCGTCATAGAGTCTTGTGTGTCTCCCACTGTGCTTTGATTTCCACCCTACCACGGCTCTACTGAGTCGTGCAAACAGGTGGTTTTTGGGTACAGTCCCGATTCACATGGAGGCAATGAGCGATAGGAGGGGATTCGTCTCTCCCGGTATTGGGGGTTGATGTTGTGCTATGCTCGACTGGCCATAACAGGAAATCCCTGGCCACGGTTGCAGTGATATACTGGTAAGAGTTATCAGTAGTTTCACGAATGTTATGGACCTCAAGTCGGCATGACTTATCGAGCTATTGGGGTCTGACGTTTACCACCCCTAGGCGAGATATGCGACATATCAGACGAACAGACCGGACTGTACGGTAAGTGTTACTGGTTGGATTCGCAGGAGTGTGAGCGGGCTTGCTCGTCGATCTTCTGATCGCTCAATACCCGGGTGGCCGTTACGTTTAGCAGACCGCTTGCGGCTTGTGGGTGTTTGATATGATCATCATCCGCTGCCGGCGTATTGACGAGTCTTTAGAGTCCTACACAGAGGTTTCCTGGCTCAAGCGAAACGAAATAGGAGCGCATATGAGATATGTGCGGGACCGAGAATAATGCGTGTATGTGATACCGTATTTCATTCTCGCGATGAATGTGTGTCGAATGGTTGTATGCGATATAACCTAGTTATCGAATCAAGGATTGATTCGATAAGCCGATACATTGGATACTAGCCGGTTATATGCGATATGACCGGATCATTGGATCAAGTGTTGATTTAATGATTGAATGTATAATTATATATTTGATATATTACTTTGCATTAACTAGTATTGGTTCACTTTAAATGGATTTACTCACTTGGTTTGTGCACATTGTATATGTGATATATTTTGTGCACATGATTGTATCATGTTTGATGATACATGCAAGCTAGGGTTAGTGTAAAGAATTAGACCATGGTTAGGTTTATGATTAGGGTTTTCTTTTTATTTACTTATTCATTTATTTATTCTTTTGTTTATTTTGGAAAAAGAAAAAGGTAAAGAGAAAAAGAATGGTTGCTAGTTTTGTTTGTAGTTGAAGTTTCTTGAAACTTTGACTTAGTCACCATTCTTGTCTCATCCTTAACCCTAACCATTCAAGTTAACCATGGTCCATTCTCTACAACTAACCAAGGGTTAGTAAATGATAAGTATTGATTTATTTATCATTTTCATAACACTTAATATATTCTTTTTTCATCATCTTCTTCTTCTTCAACAAAAGAAAAAGCTTGCTACATCAATGGTGTTTGATGAAAAAGTGTGAGAAATCCAAATCTAAAGTCTACCCACTTCCTATTTCTTCATCCTCTACCTCTTGCCAAGTTGTATAGGGTGTTTACTTCACAAGTTTTCAAAGCTTGGTGAAGTTGGAGCTTGTTCTTGCGATGCCTCGACGTAGATCATCTTCGGCATCGAACCGACGATCAAGCCCGCCCATTCTCCGATGAAGCTAACGCGAGGGTCCAAGATCGGATTTGTACAGCGGAGAGGACTTCTTCACAGAGCCTAGGAGGTGGTCGACCGGATCTACAAAGGTTGTAGTCACTTTCCCTTAGCATTTAATTTGATTACATGCTTGCTTCGCTTATATATATCTAGTTAACGATCCGTTCTAGGGTTTCTCGGCACCGTATTTTTAGAAATTTGCATGTTTGATCACTTGTGAGACTCCACTAGAGTGCCTAGGAACCCTACAGTATTTTTACATCTGCTATCACCCGGACCCTCTGAAATTTTTTTAGCATACACAGTGATACATGCAAGCACCCAGGAAGCTAACCCCAAGACCCCAGCCCCTGACTCCACCCTTTGGCCGCAGATTTAATCTTTCTGGCCGTAATTTGCGGCCAGGGTAAGTTGTAACCGGTTCGTGTTTGGTCTGTAGCTCCATCTCCAGTAAACTAGACCCTTGGCATATGTAAAATTGGCCAATTTGACCTAGGGTAAAATCTGGGACCATTTTCAAGAGTTGCTGTTTTGATTCGGGGTTTCGTTTCTCGTATTTTAAATTCTGGATTTTAGTATCTATGTTTTACCTTGATCACTTGACGTTTGTACGACGATATCGAGGGTTGTTGGCGGGTTTGAAGGCGTGGTCCATAGGTTCTAACCTATAGGCCTTTAGCATGTCGTTTTGGTATTCCGATGTGATTTTTATACGCATTTGTGATTTGTGTATCTGTAGGTACCTCCGTGTGAGCTTTGGGATGGCAAGCAAGGGCGTGGCGACATCGACTTCGACAAGCAAGATCAAAGTGAGTAGATTATATCTACGGGAGAAGTCGGGTGGATGGCGTATAGCACCCCCGCAGTTCGTAGTGTAGTTGATGATATGTTATATATTTACAGATGTGTTGTGAATTTGGATGATAGTGTCGTGGTTGATTTCTTAGTCGCGAACCATAGAATAGGTTTGCACACACGCACACACACCTTTGCATGCATTATGATTATTACTTGTGCGTATATAGGGATAGGTATATACACACACACACATCGGTATGGGACTATGCATATATTTACACGTATACCTACACATGGATGATGAGGATTGTATATGGTATTTGGAGATGAGTCGATGAGATTGGGCATGGTGCCATGAGATCGGTGATATGATGTGGTTCGTATTACGAGATACGACATGAGATTTTAGCGGGCCTTTGGACGTGTGTTTTACACATGCATTTATATATATATCGATGGTATCAGTTTGTACTAGACTTAGATCAGTACCCCAGTTCATGAGATATGATAATGGATATCAGATGAATAATGACACGAATGTGATATTTGACCCGTACCCAGATTTGGGATAACGTACGACGGATTTACCATACGAGATAACTATGATGATAGATCCGCACTCTTGACTCGAGAATGTCATATAATATATTGTATCATATGTCGTACTATTGAGGCGAGATTACCGACTATTATATATGTATATATATATCGACTCAGATTTAGGTGGTTTCCATACCCTTTCGATTAACTTGTTAGTTAGATCTGTAATTTACTTAATAGATGTTAGACTAGACCCGAGTCATACCTATTTCAAAAACTACCGAATCGTGAGTATTTTAAAGGCATGCCAAGGGATTCTATGGATATTTTCAAAAGACGCATCTTTCTTAAAAATACCGTAGCCCTTAGTTTTCTAAACACCACGATTCGTATTATTTGAAATGGCAAACCTGTATGACCTATATATATTGATGTAGATTCTTCACTGTGGCGTTTATTATTCAATTTCCGTATATTCTTGCTATTCGCATCGCATTGCATGTTTAAATGTGTTTATGGTTATATTAAACGCATGTTGTCAGGACACCAGCACCATTATCGATGATGCGTGTGTTCCACGTACACCTGCTTGCCGGCTCACACACTTCATCATCGATAATTGCCATGTCACTACACTGTAGAACTGTTGCATCAGGATATGACCCCTTGCATGACATACTTGCGTACATACATATTGTACACTCATACTTGCGTACACACATATTGTACACCCATGCTTGCATACATACGTATTTGCACATACATAGATGATTCTGGCTTGATTTTGGAGATTTATGAACCACAAGTCATATTTTAAAACTGGATTCATTTTAAAAGAGCGTTTTTCCCTCGATATGTGCATATTACTGTTCCATATTGCATGATATACGGATATGCTTACATTTCGGTTATATGTCGCATACATCATGCTATAAGATTATATGCATTGAGACATGTTGTTTCCATGATATTTCTGGATTTGAGAACCATGCGTATTTCAAAAGAAGGAACGTACTGTTTTAAAAACCCGGTTTCTCTTGATATGATATTTCAAAGCATCCACTATGCGTTTTCTCGGTTCTGAGACGTGTGATATGTGAAACCCGATTCGAGGAGGCGGAAGATTCCGTTTGCGGGTACATGGTGGACTCGGTATGGTACCCCGGGGTGAGAGAGAGATTTCGTATGGATGACGATGAGCCTGCCAGAGGGACCACTACCTACCGGTGATAGTATTTGGGCTCGGCGGATATCCGGAGGATACCGACCGGAGTCGAGAGATGATATGGGCCGATCCGGACTGACGGAGCCCGTGGGCCGATCCGGACTGACGGAGCCCGATATATGAGGATTTACGTGCCGATGCTGGGCACGGATTTCATGATGTTTTCGAGTGTCAATGCTAGACACTCAGGTTCCATGATTTTGATGTGTCGCGAGGGACACACGTTGATTTATATCCTCATACTTTCATGCATATGCTTTTATGACTTTTACATGCATGATGTTGTTATGTCGTTGGTTAACACATGGATGAGATCCACATGCATACAGACATTGATTACATAGTTGGATGATATCCACATACATATGGACTTCATGATATAGTTGACACTGATTCATGTTGATTACATTGATCATATCTCATATTTATGATATGTTGCTACCTTAGGCACTGACACGAGCACTTGGTATTACACTGATGTATAGATGATTACCCTTGCCACCTTATCATGCTTCAGACTTTATCATTTTGAGGATATATATTTACTGATCGTATTTGACCTAGGATTGAGTCATACATACGATTTCTGCTCTGTGATATTTTCTACTCACGAGCTGGCAACTCACCCCCGTTGTGCCACAGTTTCTTGCAGGTTTTGCCGTACAGGTTTTCCTTGACGGCTTTGTTGGCACATTACTTCATTCCGGGTGATTGCTTTGGTAGGTGGTTTCACTCGTATCGTGAACACCATTGTACTTATTTATTTTTAGTTGTATCTAGTAAAATTCCATCAACCAGACTTGTATATTGATTCAGACTTAGAGACCAGTTGTATATTCTTTCGACCTTAGAGTCGCGTATTGTATTATTATGGATTTCATGTTGTTTTGAGTTTCCTTTGAGTTTTGATCATCGCTCTTCAGCGTTGTATATTATATTGCTTGCGTGGTTGTGACCGTCGATTGACGAAAAGCTAGCTCCCGTTTGGGAATGCCTTTTATCATTGATGTATATATTATTCATGTTGTACCTCGTTCGGGGCCAGTTTTTACAAAGGAAACTCTGCCGAAATTTTCAGAAAAGACTTGGGATTTTAAAAACGCATAATTCGGCTTATGCTATTAAAACCACTTCTTTAAAACTAGTTTTTCCTTCATTTATTATTTAAAATGGTTTTAGATTTCTTAGCTTTTGGCTTACTTGAATTAGATGAGGTCCTATAGACTTCATATGATTAAAGGGCCAGTCCCGTGCTATTTCGGGTCGTGACAAAGTTGGTATCAAAGCGCTAGGTTAACCTTGGTTTGAGTCTAAGTTTGACTATGTGGAGCCTAGAGCGTTCGTATATATTCAGAACTTTGGCTTGACCTTACGGAACTTAGACTTAGTCGAGGGGGTATTAGACCCGAACTTTCGTCGCATAGGTTGACCTTGGTTGATGGAGTAGGTGATTCAAGGAGAGTGACGTACCGTGTGTATGTTCCGCGGCATACTTACGATATGCTACTCCGCTTAAGGAGCCTTAGGATGTACATTTCCTTGCACATTATTATATTCATTCTTATGATCTATCTTCATCGATATTGGTTTATGGATTTGCTGCCACGATTACATGGGCAGAGAGAGCTACGGCTAGAGTTGCGGTCAGCATGAGCTCGTCTCGAATGAGGACTGACCACGGCGTGATTCCAAGGACTTACGATTGCATAGAGGCGTCGTTTTATTGTGTTTTTCGCGCTATGAGCGTTTGATGGATCGCTTTTACGATATTTCTCGGACGTGCAGATCAGCACCAGAGGATTAGGCTACTGCTAGAGGCCAGCCAGAATGTGATGGCCGTCGATTCACCGATTACTTGATGATTGAGGCACTGTTCAGCGTGCGGACGAATGATTCAGTTATTGATGCGACTGACGAGATATCGCCCCAGATGTTTGGACCTATTGCCGCACGAGTAGTACTTAGAGATATGATAGAAGATCGCTAGTCACCCTTGGAGGAAAGACTAGGACATGTGATTCGTTGCCTACCCCGATGCGAGGTCATCAGATTGATTGATTCCAGCTAGAGACGACTTCATGCAGGTACGTTGGAGGTCGATAGAGACGATCGAATGTCAGAAGCCCGTTTTCCAAGTTTAAAGTATTCAGAGACAAATACAAGTAATGCTATGGACCCTCTAGAAGAATGAAACCCTAACTCGACATAATGACCATGAGAACGCTTGAAAACCTTAGGGTTTGCTGCAGTTCAACGGTGTCATTAGTGACGCTTGGGTTTGCCCTTCTACGGTTAGTCCATAGGTACTGTGGCATGTACTGGAATACTATTAAACTGTACCCAAGATGTTGAGCTCTTGGAGGATTATGGAACCTTGACAAATCGATCGGAAGGTTCGACGTCATTCGGAAATCATGTGACGGGATACATTGCTTGGGAGACTCCAGATACGAGTATAGCCGTTGGAGCGCAGTCCATGCAGCCACGAAGAGACGAGTCGGAAGCAGTCGACATTAGAGAAAAGTGGAGTAAGAGGTTCGTACGAGATCTTGATGAGATGACATTCCACTCCACCGACATCAGCGATGTGATATGCATGCAGAGGCGTTGTATAGGGATATATCTTCCAGGAGGAGTCGCGATGAGTATGCAGCCGTTCCGGAACAAGAAAACAGATTTGATAAAAAGTGATAAATTCCGGGCAGTTCGGTAGAAACGAGACTTGGGAGAGAGCTCGACAGAACCTTTCTGGAATACTATACGAAAATACTTGGACCCAGGAGCGGTCATATTGCGCACACCTAGTAGGCCAGAGTTCGGCATCGTCGACGAGACATGTTATGAGTGACCACGACAGTTGGCCAGAGATTCTTAGAGGATGTGCTTTAGCGGGACTGTTTCCGCCATATTTTGATTTCGGTATTTTGGGCGATCTATTTGCATGATTGAGTTTTGATGACTGAGTTTCATGATATTTGTTTTCGTGCACCATGGTTGCACCTACCGGATATTTATATTTTGTGCATAGTTATTACACTTGAGATATGCCTTATACACCGTTGTGTTGATTTATGATTTGTGCACAGTTATTGCACTTGATATCGTTTTATGCCTTGGCTGCACATGCTTATGATTTCATGGATTTCATACAGTTGGGTTGATTTTGTGCATATGGTATGCACCCGATTTGATTTTTGCACTAGGTATAGTTCACATATGCTTGCAGTGCAGTGATACGTATTTTGTGCACTACAGTTGCACAGGACTTCGATTTGATGTTATTTGAGGTATTGATTTTGACTTCATGCCTAGGGCATGCATATGATTTGACTTATGCTTACGGCATAGTTTTCATGCACTTTTAGAGTTTTGATTAGATTTTGTGCACGCTGATGCACATGGTTGTGAGATTTGATGCCACGGTATACCTGATTTGGATTAAAATGTGTTGTATACCGTCGATTTTGATTGTGATACTCGATATTTGTTTTGTGCACCTTGCGCACCTGATTGGATTCTTGCGCATATTTGACGCGCTTGATTTGGATCTTGCGCATGTTCAGCGCTTGATATTGGATTTCGTGATTTCGAGCATGTTGGATGCACGGGATTTAGATTTTTATTTGGTGCATATCAGATGCACCTGATATTGTCGTCCGGCACACCGTTGCCTCTGACAGGTGTTTCGTGCACACCCGTTGCACTTAGATGTTATTTATGTGCACATGTATGGCACATTCATGGATTTTAATTTCCGTGCGCACCAGACGCACGTAGCATTCATATGCACATTTTGAGATTGATTTTTGGAGCAGTACGTTTTTATGATATTTACTACTTGATATAATAGCTGAGCAGGACTAGTCTTAGGATAGTACCTAGATATATTTTGCATGCACTGATAGATATCGAAGGGATTTCCAAAAATGGAGCTATAGTCTCAGTATTTACTTACGTGTCTGATATGACATGAAACGTTTAAAACAAGAAAACCCTTCTAAATTATTTTCAAAAACGGCGGGACATACATATTAAACAAAGGATAAGTATATATATAGTTATTTTCTTATAATAGACGTCCGCCACTGTGCCGTGATACGCGCATAGCACAGCAACATGAAAAGTTTGGCATGCATTTCCTTCAGATATTTACATGTATAGTTTGATTTATATCATATTGGTTTTCGTAATGGATTTGACAATTGTGTCTTCACCATGACTCTGTTGATTGCGAGATGCTTGACAGAGTTTTGATTTGGAGTTATCTGCTCATTGTTCAAGCGCATGCTTTGCGCTATGACTCGTCTTATGTATTGATGATTTCGGAGCCCCGATGACTTGGACTTTTTACTGAAATGTTTTGGTAATTGAGGGGTTTAAATTTAAATTCGGGGACCAAATTTCTTTAAGGGGGAAGATTGTAACATTTCAGAAAAATAAAATATTATTTTTGGGAATTTTTATAATTTAATAATATTATATTGAATATTTTAATAAGGCGGTATAATTAAATACCGATAAATTGGGAAAAAATTGGAAAAATTATGGAAATTACTGAAAAGAGGGTGTTTTATATGATTTATTCAAATTATGAAATTTTATGATTAATTATACACTATTTTAATTCTAATCGCGATTAAATATCGCTAATCGGGTATTAAGCGTGTTTTGTGCACATGACATGCACATATCATTTTTAGCACTTGTTACAGTTTTTTTTCATGGATTTTCTTCTTGTTACCTTGCATGGTTCTAATTTTGAAATGAGAAGAAGAGAAAAGAAAAGAAAAGAAATGAAAAGAAAAGAAATGAAATGAAATTGGATTAAAGAATAGAATAGTAAGGTATGGGCAAGAGAAAGAAGAGAGGGTGAGGTGAAGGGATCATTGACCTAGTCTTCATTCTTCATCTTCTTCATCTTTTCTCTCCTCCCTCAATTCCCTTGGCAGCACCCTCCTCCACCTCCACTTCAAACCCCCAAAAACTTCATCAAAACAACTCCAAAACATCATCCCCACTTCACAAAAAATGTGCATGAGCTCACTAGCTACACTTTGGACCAAGAAAGCTTGCATTTTGGACACTATGGCAACTCAAGAAAATTCTTGAGTTACCAAATGAGGTAATCCTTTCACAAATAGTAAAGTATTTCTTTTGCTTAAGCCTCTCTTCAAGTTTGAAATCGATTTGGTGAAGTTTAGTGAAACTTTGAAATTCCAAGTTAGGGTTAAGGTTTGAATTGATTTGAGATAGTGTAGTTGAGGCTTAATATTGACCTTAAACCCCTGTGGTGATTGATTGGAGACCTAAAACAGTGACTAAAACCCCAATTAGCGAACTTAGAAATCCCCGACATCGTATTTTGTGAATTATGTGAGGGTATTTTTACAACTGCTATCACCCGGAGCCTCTGAAAAAATTTTAGCATACACAGTGATACATGCAGGCACCCAGGAAGCTAACCCCAAGACCCCAGCCCCTGACTCCACCCTTTGGCTGCAGATTTAATCTTTCTGGCCACAATTTGCGGCCAGGGTAAGTTGTAACTGGTTCGTGTTTGGTCTGTAACTCCATCTCCAGTAAACTAGACCCTTGGCATATGCAAAATTGGCCAATTGGACCTAGGGTAAAATTTGGGACCATTTTTAAGAGTTGCTGTTTTGATTCGGGGTTTCGTTTCTCGTATTTTGAATTCTGGATTTTAGTATCTGTGTTTTACCTTGATCACTTGACGTTTGTACGACGATATCGAGGGTTGTTGGCGGGTTTGAAGGCGTGGTCCATAGGTTCTAACCTATAGGCCTTTAGCGTGTCGTTTTGGTATTCCGATGTGATTTTTATACGCATTTGCGATTTTTGTATCTGTAGGTACCTCCGTGTGAGCTTCGGCATGGCAAGCAAGGGCGTGGCGACATCGACTTCGGCAAGCAAGATCAAAGTGAGTAGATTATATCTACGGGGGAAGTCGGGTGGATGGCGTATAGCACCCCCGCAGTCCGTAGTGTAGTTAATGATAAGTTATATATTTACAGATGTGTTGTGAATTTGGATGATAGTGTCGTGGTTGATTTCTTAGTCGCGAACCATAGAATAGGTTTGCGCACACACACACACACCCTTGCATGCATTATGATTGTTACTTGTGCGTATATGTGGATAGGTATATATATATACACACATAGGTATGGGACTATGTATATATATACACGTATACCTACACATGGATGATGAGAATTGTATATGGTATTTGGAGATGAATCGATGAGATTGGGCATGGTGCCATGAGATCGGTGATATGATGTGGTTCGTATTACGAGATACGATATGAGATTTTAGCGGGCCTTTGGACGTGTGTTTTACACATGCATTTATATATATATCGATGGTATCAGTTTGTACTAGACTTAGATCAGTACCCCAGTTCATGAGATATGATGATAATGGATACCAGATGAATAATGAGATGAATGTGATATTTGACCCGTACCCAGATTTGGGATGCCGTACGACTGATTTACCATACGAGATAACTATAATGATAGATCCGCACTCTTGACTCGAGAATGTCATATGATATATTGTATCGTACGTGGTACTATTGAGGCGAGATCACCGACTATTATATATGTATGTTGGAGATAGTGCCCTCAGAGTCAATTATTGGATCACAGGCACGTGATTGCAATGATTGAGGGGAGGACCTGTCCCGGTAGGACAGTCTTACTCGAGATGATAGTATGCTATCTGGTTTATCTTTATCATCGTGTACTGCTTTAGGTGACCTTACGAGTCGCTATTACACGTTGATAAAGCCCCTAGGATTCTTGCTTGACTTCCAGCAGTATGAGGGCGATCATATAAGTGGGAGCTGGGGGTCTACAAGCATATCCTTAAAAGGTCCCTAGTCGTGGGAGATTCGAGACAGGGCATCGTTTCTCCAGAGTAGACTAGTGTATACAGTCGAGACCCCGACGAGGGGCGGTGGCCGGTCTCACAAGCCACTGGTGTCAGTTGGTTCACCTAAGATGTATACAGGTGCTCATTGGGTTATGAGTACACCGGACAGGACTCGCCGGGAACCTGCTAGTTGGGATATACCAGACGTCAGATAGCAGTTCCCAGGTGACATGTGTACAGGTTAGTTCATCGACCTGGGATCGTCATTTGTCTCGTGTGAGTTCCCACTGTACTTTGATTACTACCCTACCACGGCTCAAAGGAGTCGTGCAAACAGGTTTTAGTTGGGTACAGTCCCGAGCCACATGGAGGCAGTGAGCGGATCTGCAGGGGTTCGTCTCTCCCGGTATTGGGGGTGAGGTCGTGCTGTGTCTAGGAGAGCCAGAACATGAAAAGTCCTTGGCCAAGGCAGGAGATTTGCTGGTAGGTATTCCAGTAGTATCTCAGGGTGTTCTGGGCTACACTCCGACACGACTTGTACCGCTTTTGGGGGTCTGACTTTTACCAACCCCCTAGGCCCGCCATGCGATGCTCATAGACGAACGGACCGGACTGTACGGATATTGTCACTGACAGGCTCAATAGGGTGTCAGGATGAGTTCGCTCATCGACGTCCCTTTTGGTCGATAGCTGGTGGCCCGTCACGTATGGCTAATACCTCTGACGTGCTAGTGGTTAAATCCACAGCCATAGTATTGACGAGTCTTTAGAGTCCACCACACAGACAGTTACTCAAGTTTCGGGCGAAACGCTGTAGAGGCCGTATGGAGATATGGCAGGGTTCGATCAGATACGTGCGGTATTACACGGATCGCGATCGGACAGTTTTTACTAGCCGGCTTTGGCTTAAGCCGGATCCTAGTATAAGATAGTGTAGTTTTGTCTCTTTGCATTTGTGTTCAGTGCGAATACAAATGCGGGCATGTATTTGCAGTAGTGGGGTTTTCCTGTAATTTATTACGGGAACAGTTTTCTGTAGTTGCCAGTTTGCATTCCGTTCCGGCCGGTTTTCCTTCATTCCTTCTCGGTCGGACTTTCTTAGTGGAGGGTGTTAATTGCAAGTTTGCAATTAACATTTAGTGGAGGGCTTTCTTGCATATATAGCTTTTTGATGAGACTAGCCTCATGATGATATTCTATTTTGGTCATTTCCATTGCTTATCTTATGAGTGGATTTGTGATGAGAGAGATGTGTGACTTTAATCATTATTATTCTTTTCTTTTGAGATATATTTGGAGAAGTATTCTTTTTCTCTCTCCAATCTTCTTCATTCTTGAGAGGGGCCGGCCATTCTTGAGGGAGAAAAATGAGAGGATCATTTTTCTAGTGGTGAAAAGATATCATCTCATTCTCATGCTTGCTTGCTTGCAAAATTACACAAATCCCTCCATAGCCTTTTTATTCCTTTCCTCCAAACATCATGGCAACTTCATGAAACCCCAAAGAGATAACCTTCTACACTATTTCTATAGCAAGCCTTGGACGCGTCGGCTAGCCAACTTCGCGCCCGAGTTGCCTCGGTCAAGAGGCGAGAGCCCGTAAAAGATTCCGGCTACGTGGTGCCCTTTCCGACGAGCGAGGAGGTGACGGAGATTCCGCGGGAGATCGGAGTGGAGACGAAGACCGAAGGACACGGATCGCTTGGTATAGCATCTCTACTCTTTTCTAGTTTGCTAGCTAGCTAGGTTAATGGCCCGATCCGGGTGAAAAGTCCGCGGCGGTGCCGTTTTGCAAAGTTCGCAAAGTTTTTGTTTTCCGCGTTTCCGGCGTCGGATCGACGGCCGGGGCGCCCCCGCGGGCTTACAATGGTATCAGAGCCAGGCCATTAACCTTCCCTAGCTTGCTCTAGCGCGTTTAGAACTCGATCGAACAAAAACCCGAAAACCGTATTTTTTGTGCACATGTGTTCTCTGTTAAAATTTTTTGAGCTCCTAAAATTTTTCTGGTGATTGCAGAGACAAGTACAAGAAATTATAAGAATTATGGGAAAATACGATCCACTGATTCTTCACTTCGACCGCGGAAGGGCGGCCAAACCCTCGGTTTGGCCGCGCTTCCGCGGCGGATAGGAGGAATCGTGGCACCATATTTTCCCAGTAAGCTTATGTGTTGAAAATAGGGCATTTGGGACATTTTCTTTGGGCCCAGATTTTCTGTAAGTGCTACAGTAGTGTGTGGGGCCCACTTTGATAAATTTGTTCGATCGGATATTTTAAACATGCTAGTTCACAGTTTTTACATTATATCTGCGACCGTGAATGTCACTTGATCGGTAAATCCCGTCTAACTGCTATAGCCCGGTTAGACGGATTTGCGAACGTGATTTTCACGTTGATGTTCTGTGATTGTACTGTGTTGTTGCGGATCGGTCGTGGAGGATAGCCTGGTTGCAGTGGTAGTACAGTTTTATTGTATTATGTACATTTGATATTGCGGGGCGAGCGTCCGACATGTGGACTGCCGTCACTGCCTGTTTGTATTATTATTTTGGGGCACGACCTGGTTGCGGTCGATGTACCCGTTGTATGTATATTTTACTTTCTGTACTAGGATTACCCCGCGGAGGGGTGCACGGGTAGCCGGGTTCTGGAGGGCAACAAGCCCGCATCTCATGGCGTTGAGACGGAGGGGCTTCACTCTAGAATTGGCGGGCTATTCGCCGCACTCGTAGGGGGGTATAGGGTTGACCCAGGAGGGGTGCCCAAGTTACCGGATTCCGTGAAGTGCTGGGTGGTCCATTCACGTTGCTGAAGGGGGCTGCCTCGCTTCAGGTTTTGGCGGGTAACTTGCCGCGCCCGTAGGGGTCTAGGATTTCATTGCACAGGCTATCCACACGACCAGGGGAACGTCGGGTTTCAGTAGCGGCTCTGTGAAACCCGGGGATCCCAGATATCTGTATTGATCTGTGTTGCTATACATTTCTGTGTTGCTTTTATCACGCCTTGAGCGAATACTATATATTGGTATATATATTAGTAGATGTTGTATATGTTTTTCATCCGCGCTAGTCCAGTCCCCGCTCTGTCGTTAGTTAGCTAACCTAACGGGTGATGACGGGACCCAGTGGCGAATGCGGATGGCATATACGTACGTCAGTATATTTTCGTTCTTTGTGGTGTGATCAATTGATGGGACTGCGTTGATTCGGATCAATGCAAGTTAAACAAACCTAATCTGATGTTGTTGGAACACTTTTTCAAAAAGCTGTTATTGCAAGGGCGTTCTCTTTTGTTTTGCACCGTGGTATTCAGTTGGAATATCCTGCTCCTCAGTCGACGAGGCAAGGGCCGAGATCCCTTCACCGGGAGTGACCCCTTGGACAAAAGTTTACGTCAGGGCATTAACTTCACTATAGCCGATTGCTTTTGCTTTGCACCGTGGTATTCAGTTGGAATATCCTGCACCTCATTCTACGGGGAAAGAGCCGAGATCCCTTCACCGGGAGTGACCTCTTTAGCAAAGGTTGTCGTCACTATATTTTTATAAAGCTATCCGTTCCTTCAACGATATCAAGTTCACTACGTTAAAGGTTTTCGCCAGAAACCATTCGTAGCCCTCCGTCGTTTCATATGGGTAGTCAATAGTATTCAAGCTGTGTTTGTTGGCCTTAGTCAAGGCACAGTGTTTGGTAGCTATTGGGTATTCATATGCTGCATAGATAGATGCGTTGGTTTGGGACAGTCGTATAGCCTTGTTGGCCTTAGTCAAGGGCTTGTACGGGTGGGTTCAAATCAACCTGGACAATGACGGGTAGAACTTGACATGTGACTTATGATTTGTTGGCCTTAGTCAAGGTCATAAGAGCATGGGGCAGAAATCCACATCGGGAGTTTCAAAAGTACTGAAACTTGCCAGATATGCGCATACCTTCTGGAGTGTGATAACGTGAGCGGATTCCGTCACGTTATCATGCGATGAGAGTTGGATCCCGATTCCCACTGATGAGTTGGTTTACTCCTCGGGTTATCCCGGCTAATTCTTCTTTCAGGTTTGGAGAAGAATTTGACGTTACAGTGGGAGGTTTCCAGATTAGATAAAGTGGTAACCATTCTGATCTAGGTTAGAGTGCACGCTGAGTGTTTCTTTTCTCTCTCTCTCTGGCAGCGACCATTGACCCGACCCTAGACTATGACTCAGTGACCAAGTTGACCGAACCTTCTTAACACTGGCTTTTGGATTGTCAGAGTTGCAGACCTCTTTGCCACTCCTACTTTTACTCTTTTCTCCGGGACACCCCGTATTACTACGAACGTCCACTTCATTTGGACAAAACCATCGTATGGTTATATACGAACTCGAAGGACTTCGAGGATGGTTTCCGGTTCTGGAGAAAACGAATAGGACTATTCAGTTGTCTTTACCTTTTACCTTCTCTCAGGTTGCGAGTACTCCTTGGTTTAGGAGATAGTACACCTATTACGCAAATTGGATAGTCTTCTTCCAAACCTTAGGCTGGTGCCGAACGGTGGGGAATGAAGAAAGCCAATTAGCCTAAACGGTGTACAGAAGGTATTAAGTTCAGACAAAGCAAGGGATTAGTAAGAGGGCAAAGTAAATTGCGACTGCTATTCACGACCAAACCATGTACTTCTTTGTCAATCCTAAATCATCTATGAATAAAGTACATTCAGGTGTCTTTTATCTTCACCTTCTCTCGCGTTGCGAGTGCTCCTAGGATTAGGACAGTACACCCTTTATACTTATTGGATAGTCTTCTTCCAAACCATAGGCTGGTGCCGAACGGTAGGGAAGGAAGAAAACCATTTGGCCTAAAGTGGTGTACAGAAGGTAATGACTAAAGACATGTAAAGGGATTTGGAGAGGTGGCAAAGAATTATACAGTTATAGTTGTGAATCTGGATAATGGAAGAGGCATTACTAGGAATACCAGCATACCCCATCGAAACATTTCAATGTTTCAGTTTCGCTGTGTACTGTTAAAAGAAAACTGATTTCCCAATTAGACACTTGCTCCAGGGTATGTATTTACCAGGTTGGATTCTCACATCTGTATGGTTTTACAGATGATGAGTGGGAGTAAGTTATTAGGAATTAGGTGACCATCCTCATTATATCGGGATTCGTTGGAATTGGTGATATTTGAGGAAGCCATCTGGGTTGTTTGCCGGTCGGCAAATATTTGGTTTTGAATATCCGTTGTTGTGCACCAATTTCAAATTGATATATCTGTACGTCTATTTTTATAGAGTGAGACATATCTTTTTGAAATTATGTCTATGACATTTACCTATACCAGTGGATGGTTAGGTAAGGAGCATTGAACAACGGTGTAATTCTTCTTAACCAAAAGTACAGTTTTCAACCTACGACACACAGTGAATGAGTCACCAGACTCAGGGGACTTATACAGAGTATTGTATATTGTCCAGTGTCCATTAGGACAGAGGGGTTGGTTCTCATACTATATTCGGTTTACTTTTAACTTCTCTAAGTACTTAGACATGTGTTTCGTAGAAACACAGGGTCTAAGTTTTGAGGAGTTATAGGTATAAGAGTAAAGTAGAGAACCAAGTATTGCAAGTATCGGGATTCTTCAAGGTGATCGAAGAGTAGATATTTGTGAATGGTATTCAGTTGATAGTAATGATTAAGAGAACTAACTTCTCTTTCAGGTTACTCATAATTGGAAGTACTCCTAAGTTGAGTAACGCTGATCGGCCTCTCTTCCATTTAGTTCACATGCACTGGAGACAGCTGCATGATTTGAATCTGGTTCAATTAAATCAGTGCCTCTGTTTCTTGGATATAGAACAGTTCATATCTTGACATTGTTAAGATACGGGGAGTTGTCCGGCTTATGCTTGAAACCAGACTCTGGACAACTCGAGGCACGTTTCAGTAGTGGCTGTTTGTGGGTTGACCCGGGCTATGACGAGGGTTGATTTTCTACCATCTGGAAGATCAATAGTGATATTGTTCTTGACTCGCCACAGTTTTATCAAAAATGATTTTTTTTCTTCGGAAAAACAGTAGTGGGAGTATGGTAGAACTGGAAGTGATTCCAGAACCACAAACGATTACTGAAGATTTCATAAGAACCTAAAGATTCAATCTGGTTTGACATTCCATTGGCCACTCCGCAGATATGGTGGGTAACCTCAGGCACTCGAGAGGTACTTCGGTATGCTCAAGGACGGTGGCAGGGAGGTTCTTGTTTACCCAGACTTGCCATTGCTGTTGTTCCAGACTGTGAGACCCGGCAGGAGAATGAGTATAGCGTCGTTCTAAACTTGCTTTAGAAGCGTACGTGTATATGACTCTGCCAGAGGGTTGTCGTAGTCAGTGGGAGCAGCGGAAGCATTGGTGGATATCAGGCTTATGTCTATTTATAGAATTAAGCAGATATAGCGGAGATAGATCATCTATTTCTGATATGACAGTCAGAGGTTTGACTTCATCAGAATAAGGGATGGATCTGTTAAGAAGGTAGTAGGGTGTGATGTCCTGATATTTGATGACATACACAGAGTAGGAAGTGATATTCCTATACTACGATCGGTTATACTTTGGTCGTCACACAGTGGTTTCTCCACATAGGACTTGGATATAATATCAGACATTCTGGTTACTAGATCTATGGTTTTAGATCTAGATTTGGGTGGTTTCCCAATCTGGGTACTTTGACCGCATTCTATGAGTATTTAGAATGAACGACTCCTGGCACGGTAGTGTACCTGCAGGTAATGGAGTCACCCTCTCTAAAGGTGTCTTACAGACTAAAGGGGAGAGGGATATGCATGATTGGCAGATCACTTGCTTAGGCAATTGAGTCAATCATGAGATGTCAAGTACCACACCAGATGTTGTTCTTGCAGTAGGTGCAATAAGTTGATATTGATCCAATCCTGGAGAAACAGTCGGAAGTAGTTTTAGAACATAAGTGAATGTTCTAGGGATATGATAACGGCAGCCTCCTTTAGGAGACGGTTATCATTCCAGGCTTCCAAGGTGACCTGGATATCAGAGTGGCTGTCAGAGTTATAGTTTTCCCTCTGACGAGGGGCCGTATCTTGGACAGTTGGTCCAGGTGGATACTGAGGGAAGGCATGGCGCAGGGATACTGATTAAGTTCAGTTGACGATACAGTCTAAGAAGTTTGGATTTGGAGTTCATTTATGAGCTAAGTCCCATCAGACATCCAGACATTCTAAGACAGGTATTGCTCATTTCGGGAGATAGTTTTCTCTGCGAACATGAGATATAGAGAGACATAGAAAGAAACATCAAAGCGGATCCACTCACTGAGGCTATTCCTCGAACGCAATAGTTTCGCAAACGAGCTTTGTGAGACTGACTAGTAGAGGAGTTGGGTGTTCGGTATCACACGGGCTGTGAGTATGCGACATCGCAATAATTAGCCTCGAGTGCAAGTGGGAGATTGTTGGAGATAGTGCCCTCAGAGTCAATTATTGGATCACAGGCACGTGATTGCAATGATTGAGGGGAGGACCTGTCCCGGTAGGACAGTCTTACTCGAGATGATAGTATGCTATCTGGTTTATCTTTATCATCGTGTACTGCTTTAGGTGACCTTACGAGTCGCTATTACACGTTGATAAAGCCCCTAGGATTCTTGCTTGACTTCCAGCAGTATGAGGGCGATCATATAAGTGGGAGCTGGGGGTCTACAAGCATATCCTTAAAAGGTCCCTAGTCGTGGGAGATTCGAGACAGGGCATCGTTTCTCCAGAGTAGACTAGTGTATACAGTCGAGACCCCGACGAGGGGCGGTGGCCGGTCTCACAAGCCACTGGTGTCAGTTGGTTCACCTAAGATGTATACAGGTGCTCATTGGGTTATGAGTACACCGGACAGGACTCGCCGGGAACCTGCTAGTTGGGATATACCAGACGTCAGATAGCAGTTCCCAGGTGACATGTGTACAGGTTAGTTCATCGACCTGGGATCGTCATTTGTCTCGTGTGAGTTCCCACTGTACTTTGATTACTACCCTACCACGGCTCAAAGGAGTCGTGCAAACAGGTTTTAGTTGGGTACAGTCCCGAGCCACATGGAGGCAGTGAGCGGATCTGCAGGGGTTCGTCTCTCCCGGTATTGGGGGTGAGGTCGTGCTGTGTCTAGGAGAGCCAGAACATGAAAAGTCCTTGGCCAAGGCAGGAGATTTGCTGGTAGGTATTCCAGTAGTATCTCAGGGTGTTCTGGGCTACACTCCGACACGACTTGTACCGCTTTTGGGGGTCTGACTTTTACCAACCCCCTAGGCCCGCCATGCGATGCTCATAGACGAACGGACCGGACTGTACGGATATTGTCACTGACAGGCTCAGTAGGGTGTCAGGATGAGTTCGCTCATCGACGTCCCTTTTGGTCGATAGCTGGTGGCCCGTCACGTATGGCTAATACCTCTGACGTGCTAGTGGTTAAATCCACAGCCATAGTATTGACGAGTCTTTAGAGTCCACCACACAGACAGTTACTCAAGTTTCGGGCGAAACGCTGTAGAGGCCGTATGGAGATATGGCAGGGTTCGATCAGATACGTGCGGTATTACACGGATCGCGATCGGACAGTTTTTACTAGCCGGCTTTGGCTTAAGCCGGATCCTAGTATAAGATAGTGTAGTTTTGTCTCTTTGCATTTGTGTTCAGTGCGAATACAAATGCGGGCATGTATTTGCAGTAGTGGGGTTTTCCTGTAATTTATTACGGGAACAGTTTTCTGTAGTTGCCAGTTTGCATTCCGTTCCGGCCGGTTTTCCTTCATTCCTTCTCGGTCGGACTTTCTTAGTGGAGGGTGTTAATTGCAAGTTTGCAATTAACATTTAGTGGAGGGCTTTCTTGCATATATAGCTTTTTGATGAGACTAGCCTCATGATGATATTCTATTTTGGTCATTTCCATTGCTTATCTTATGAGTGGATTTGTGATGAGAGAGATGTGTGACTTTAATCATTATTATTCTTTTCTTTTGAGATATATTTGGAGAAGTATTCTTTTTCTCTCTCCAATCTTCTTCATTCTTGAGAGGGGCCGGCCATTCTTGAGGGAGAAAAATGAGAGGATCATTTTTCTAGTGGTGAAAAGATATCATCTCATTCTCATGCTTGCTTGCTTGCAAAATTACACAAATCCCTCCATAGCCTTTTTATTCCTTTCCTCCAAACATCATGGCAACTTCATGAAACCCCAAAGAGATAACCTTCTACACTATTTCTATAGCAAGCCTTGGACGCGTCGGCTAGCCAACTTCGCGCCCGAGTTGCCTCGGTCAAGAGGCGAGAGCCCGTAAAAGATTCCGGCTACGTGGTGCCCTTTCCGACGAGCGAGGAGGTGACGGAGATTCCGCGGGAGATCGGAGTGGAGACGAAGACCGAAGGACACGGATCGCTTGGTATAGCATCTCTACTCTTTTCTAGTTTGCTAGCTAGCTAGGTTAATGGCCCGATCCGGGTGAAAAGTCCGCGGCGGTGCCGTTTTGCAAAGTTCGCAAAGTTTTTGTTTTCCGCGTTTCCGGCGTCGGATCGACGGCCGGGGCGCCCCCACGGGCTTACAATGTATATATATATCGACTCAGATTTAGGTGGTTTCCATACCCTTTCGATTAGCTTGTTAGTTAGATCTGTAGTTTACTTAGTAGTTGTTAGACTAGACCCGAGTCATACCTATTTCAAAAACTACCGAATCGTGAGTATTTTAAAGACGGGCTAAGGGATTCTACGGATATTTTCAAAAGACGCATCTTTCTTAAAAACACCGTAGCCCTTATTTTTCTAAACACCACGATTCGTGTTATTTCAAATGGCAAAACTGTATGACCTATATATATTGATGTAGATTCTTCACTGTTGCATTTATTATTCAATTTCCGCATATTCTTGCTATTCGCATCGCATTGCATGTTTAAATGTGTTTATGGTTATATTAAACTCATGCTGTCAGGACACCAGCACCATTATCGATGATGAGTATGTTCCACGTACACCTGCTTGTCGGCTCACACACTTCACATCGATAATTGCCATGTCACTACACAGTAAGACTGTTGCATCAGGATATGACCCCTTGCATGACATACTTGCGTACATACATATTGTACACTCATACTTGCGTACACATATTGTACACCCATGCTTGCATACATGCGTATTTGCACATACATAGATGATTCTGGCTTGATTTTGGAGATTTGGGAACCGCAAGACATATTTTAAAACTGGATTCATTTTAAAAGAGCGGTTTTCCCTCGATATGTGCATATTACTGTTCCATTTTGCATGTATACGGATATGCTTACATTTCGGTTATATGTCGCATACATCATGATATATGATTATACGCATTGAGATATGTTGTTTCCATGATATTTCTGGATTTGAGAACCGTGGGTATTTCAAAAGAAAGTATGTACTGTTTTAAAAACCCGGTTTCTCTTGATATGATATTTCAGTGCGTCCACCATGCGTTTTCTCGGTTCCGAGACGTGTGATATGTGAAACCCGATTCGAGGAGGCGGATGATTCCGTTTGCGGGTACATGGTGGACCCGGTATGGTACCCCGGGGCGAGAGAGATTTCGTGCGGATGACGATGAGCCTGCCAGAGGGACCACTACCTACCAGTGATAATATTTGGGCTCGGCGGATATCCGGAGGATACCGACCGGAGTCGAGAAATGATATGGGCCGATCCGGACTGACGGAGCCTATGGGCCGATCCGGACTGACGGAGTTCGATATATGAGGATTTACGTGCCAATGCTGGGCACGGGTTTCATGATGTTTTCGAGTGTCGATGCTAGACACTCAGGTTCCATGATTTTGATGTGTCGCGAGGGACACACGTTGATTTATATCCTCATACTTTCATGCATATGCTTTTTTGACTTTTACATGCATGATGTTGTTATGTCGTTGGTTAACACGTGGACGAGATCCACATGCATACAGACATTGATTACATAGTTGGATGATATCCACATACATATAGACTTCATGATATAGTTGACACTGATTCATGTTGATTACATTGATCATATCTCATATTTATGATATGTTGCTACCTGAGGCACTGACACGAGCACTTGGTATTACACTGATGTATAGAAGATTACCTTTGCCACCTTATCATGCTTCAGACTTTATCATTTTGAGGATATATATTTGCTGATCATATTTGACCTAGGATTGAGTCATACATACGATTTCTGCTCTGTGATGTTTTCTACTCACGAGTTGGCAACTCGCCCCCATTGTGCCACAGTTTCTTGAAGGTTTTGCCGTACAGGTTTTCCTTGACGGTTTTGTTGGCACATTTTTTCATTTCGGGTGATTTCTCTGGTAGGTGGTTTCACTCGCATCGTGACCACCATTATACTTATTTATTTTCAGTTGTATCTAGTAAAATTCTATCAACTAGACTTGTATATTGATTCAGACTTAGTGACCAGTTGTATATTTTTTCGATCTTAGAGTCGCGCGTTGTATTATTATGGATTTCATATTGTTTTGAGTTTCCTTTGAGTTTTGATTCTCACCCTTCGGCGTTGTATATTATATTGTTTGCGTGGCTGTGACCGTCGATTGACGAAGAGCTAGCTCCCGCTTGGAGATGCCTTTTATTATTGATGTATATATTATTCATGTTGTACCCCGTTCGGGACCAGTTTTCATAAAGGAAACTCTGCCGAAATTTTCAGAAAAGACTTGGGATTTTAAAAACGCATAATTCGGCTTATGCTATTAAAACCACTTCTTTAAAACTAGTTTTTCCTTCATTTATTATTTAAAATGGTTTTAGATTTTTGGGCTTTTGGCTTACTTGAATTAGATGAGGTCTTATAGACTTCATATGATTCAAGAGCCAGTCACGTGCTATTTCGGATCGTGACAAAGTTGGTATCAAAGCGCTATGTTAACCTTGGTTTGAGTCTACGTTTGACTATGCGAATCATAGAGCATTTATATATATTCGGAACTTAGGCTTGACCTTATGGAACTTAGACTTAATCGAGGGGGTATTAGACCCGAACTTTCGTCGCATAGGTTGACCTTGGTTGATGGAGTAGGTGATTTAAGGAGAGTGACGTACCGTGTGTATGTTTCGCGGCATATTTACGATACGCTGCTCCGCTTAAGGAGCCTTAGGATGTACATTTCCTTGCACAGTATTATATTCATTCCTATGATCTATCTTTATCGATATTGGTTTATCGATTTGCTGCCACGATTACACGGGCAGAGAGAGCTACGACTAGAGTTGCGGTCAGCATGAGCTCGTCATGAATGAGGACTGACCACGGCATGATTCCAAGGACTTACGATTGCATAGAGGCGTCGTTTTATTGTGTTTTCCGCGCCATGAGCGTTTGATGGATCGTTTTTACGATATTTCTCGGACGTGCAGATCAGCACCAGAGGATTAGGCTACTGCTAGAGGCCAGCCAGAATGTGATGACCGTCGATGCACCGATTACTTGATGATTGAGGCACTGTTCAGCGTGCGGACGAATGATTCAGCTATTGATGCGACTGACGAGATATCGCCCCAGATGTTTGGACCTATTGCCGCACGAGTAGTACTTAGAGATATGATAGAAGATCGCTAGTCACCCATGGAGGAAGGACTAGGACATGTGATTCGTTGCCTACCCCGATGCGAGGTCATCAGATTGATTGATTCCAGCTAGAGACGACTTCACGCAGGTACGTTGGAGGTCGATAGAGACGATCGAATGTCAGAAGCCCGTTTTCCAAGTTTAAAGTATTCAGAGACAAATACAAGTAATGCTATAGACCCTCTAGAAGAATGAAACCCTAACTTGACATAATGACCATGAGAACGCTTGAAAACCTTAGGGTTTGCTGCAGTTCAACAGTGCCATTAGTAAGGCTTGGGTTTGCCCTTCTACGGTTAGTCCACAGGTACTGTGGCATGTACTGGAATACTACTAAACTGTACCTAAGATGTTGAGCTCTTGGGGGATTATGGAACCTTGACAAATCGATCGGAAGGTTCGACGTCATTCGGATATCATGTGACGGGATACATTGCTTGGGAGACTCCAGATACGAGTATAGCCGTTGGAGCGCAGTCCATGCAGCCACGAAGAGACGAGTCCGAAGCAGTCGACATTAGAGAAAAGTGGAGTAAGAGGTTCGTACGAGATCTTGATGAGATGACATTCCACTCCGCCGATATCAGCGATGTGATACGCATGCAGAGGCGTTGTATAGGGATATATCTTCCAGGAGGAGTCGCGATGAGTATGCAGCCGTTCCGGAACAAGAAAACAGATTTGATAAAAAGTGATAAATTCCGGGAAGTTCGGTAGAAACGAGACTTGGGAGAGAGCTCGACATAACCTTTCTGGAATACTATAGGAAAATACTTAAACCCAGGAGCGGTCATATTGCGCACACCCAGTAGGCCAGAGTTCGGCATCGTCGACGAAACATGTTATGAGTGACCACGACGGTTGGACAAAGATTCTTAGAGGATGTGCTTAAGCGGGACTGTTTCCGCCATATTTTGATTTCGGTATTTTGGGCGATCTATTCGCATGATTGAGTTTTGATGACTGAGTTTCATGATATTTATTTTCGTGCACCATGGTTGCACCTATCGGATATTTATATTTTGTGCATAGTTATTACACTTGAGATATGCCTTATACACCGTTGTGTTGATTTATGATTTGTGCGCAGTTATTGCACTTGATATCGTTTTGTGCATTGGCTACACATGCTTATGATTTCATGGATTTCATACAGTTGGGTTGATTTTGTGCATATGGTACGCACCCGATTTGATTTTTGCACTTAGTATAGTTCACATATGCTTGCAGTGCAGTGATACGTATTTTGTGCACTACAGTTGCACAGGACTTCGATTTGATGTTATTTGAGATATTGATTTTGACTTCATGCCTAGGGCATGTATATGATTTGACTTATGCTTACGGCATAGTTTTCATGCACTTTCAGAGTTTTGATTAGATTTTGTGCACGCTGATGCACATGGTTGTGAGATTTGATGCCACGGTATACCTGATTTGGATTGAAATGTGTTGTATACCGTCGATTTTGATTGTGATACTTGATATTTGTTTTGTGCACCTTGCACACCTGATTGGATTCTTGTGCATATTTGACGCGCTTGATTTGGATCTTGCGCATGTTCGGCGCTTGATATTGGATTTCGTGATTTCGATCATGTTGGATGCACGAGATTTAGATTTTTATTTGGTGCATATCAGATGCACCTGATATTGTCGTCCGGCACACCGTTGCTTCTGACAGGTGTTTCGTTCACACCCGTTGCACTTAGATGTTGTTTCTATGCACATGTATGGCACATTCATGGATTTTGATTTCCATGCGCACCAGACGCACTGTAACAACCGAGTTCAGTTATACCAATTTATGTTACCGTATGTGTTGTTTGTGGTGTTTTATTCATTTACCGTGTTTGGATGCGAATGGTAGTTTACTTTATATTCGACCCGCTTACTTGAGCTTGTTGTTTCATAGTTATAGAATAACCTAGCATCGCGTATTTTGCATATAACAATTTAAGTCACGTAAAATAATTTAAAAGTACATAACATAGCCTGCATGATACCCCTAACCCTGTGGTAGCGTCCGTGCATCTCGTTTTCGTCCCGTTTAGTGAAACGGACGTGTTTGGATGGCTACGCGCACGTACGTGCGTCCGTTCTTGGGGGTATGTTTTTTCGTTACATAATCTTTCATTTTAAATTTTGGAACTTGCATAAAATTTTCGTATTTCAAATCCAAAATTTTGGACCTGACCCGGGCGCTTTTCTGAAATATTTTGTATCCCGCCAAAATTCTAATTATTTTAAATTTTGTAAATTCGTTTAATATATATTAACAGCTTAAAGATTTTCATACAACTAACAAAAATATTCTTTAACAATTAAAATCTTTTATAATTTTTTTTAACCCAATTCTCATCCCCACGAGCCAATCAGAACTCTTCCTTTTCTTTTGCCGGGCCCCACACGCCTCTCTCTCTCTTTTCCTCTCTCTTTTCCCAGCCAATCATTTCTCCCCTTTCTCTTAGGTGGGCCCCACG
This sequence comes from Agapanthus africanus, assembly GCA_030015575.1. Classification (NCBI taxonomy): domain Eukaryota; kingdom Viridiplantae; phylum Streptophyta; class Magnoliopsida; order Asparagales; family Amaryllidaceae; genus Agapanthus; species Agapanthus africanus. The sequence continues at coordinate 866,858,851 of CM057339.1, forward strand.
AGCTCTCTCTCAGCTTTTTCCCTTTCTCTTTCTCTCTCTTTCTCCGCATCTCTCTCTCCTCTTTCTCTCTCCTCTCACATCCTCTCTCGCTCCTCTCGCGATTACTGTTGATTCCTCGAGTCGCGTCACCGCCTCCCCCTTAGTGTCACCTCCCTCCATCTAATTCTCTCTTCTCTTTCTTTTTTCCCGAGCCCCTCCCACGAGAACCCATGCAACCAAAAACCCTAGCTCCTCAAACTCCAACAAACCGCCGTCAACCCCGCCCCCTCGTCGCCTCAAACCACCTTCTTCCTTCTCCTTCTTCCTTCTCCATCTCACTCCTCTTCTTTTCCTTCTAAACCTTGCCTGCACACCCTCCGCGTCATCACAGAACCCATCACCATCGCCGTTCCATCGCCGCCGACCATCCCTCATCGCCATCGCCATCTCCTTCCTCTCCTCTCCCTTTCCTCTGCACCCTCACCTCACCCTGCACACCAAATCCCGCCATCAAAACCGACCCCAAACACCAAACCCTCACCGCCGGAGCTCCGTTCACCGCCATTCACACTCCCCTCTGCGACCACAGAACACGTTCACAGTAAACTTCCTCTCATCCTCCCTTCTTCCATTCCTTTCTCCTTCCTTTCTTTTCTTCTTTATATATTTTACTTCTCATTATTCACTATTCCTTGGTTTGCCGGAATCCGACCGTGCCGGCGACGATCACGACGACCAAGCAAGCATCTCTGACCCGTATGATCCCTTTGTGCGTTGTTTGGACTCATTCCGTGTATCGTGCGCGTGTCGCGGCTTTTTCCGCCGACGCGTGACGTTCCGTATACCCGCTTTGTGATCTATCGAGAGGCAAGTAAAACTTGCTACATGCTATTATATTAGTTTATAAATATTTAATTTCATGATTAAACCTGTAAATTAAACCTAAGGCTATTAGTTTCCATTTTACATTTCGATGTCCGGTTATATCATTTTAGATTTACAACTTGAACCCTATCATGTTGCATTCTGTCTTACTATACGTAGTACTCACATCCGTGTTTAAATCACATAATAATTATTTATATAGCCCATAGTACCCTTTTAGATAGTTTATAATGTTTCAAATACATGTTTGCATCCATCTCGTCTAGTATACATACTCTTGCAGAAATAGATCACTTGAATATATAATATTGAAATATTCACAATCCACATTTGATAAAGTGTAGTTTAATTAGTATTGGAACTTAAACATTAACCCTAATCATAGCCGTGCATCTATATACCTTAATCTGTACCTGATTGCATTTCACATTATAATGTTCCAGTTTATTGTTCTATTAGTACCCATGCTTGTTTTGTATACCCATGCTTATGTTAGTTTGATTATGAGCACCCACATGACATCTTGTGCACCCTGACACGACTTGTTACACCTACTACTTGACACGACATGGTACCGTGCACCTCTCGACATGACATAATACCTATATACTACCTGGCTTGACCTGTTGTACCATGGCTTTACCTGTTACCTGATCTTGTGTCTAATACCAACAAACCTGACCTGTTGTCCTTACGGACAGTTCCTGTTGTCTATCCAGACAAACCTGTACCTGCCTGATCCTGTGTTGGCATTAGCTCTAGATTATTTAATACCTGACTTGAACACATATAACTTGGGGGTATGGGGGAAATCAATTATGAAACCTGACTTGTAACTCGACAGTTCGCTACCTTTACTGATCAGTTTTAGAGGCTAGGCCAGCCTTGGGATGATACTGCTGACATCATCCATCGTTACCCACTACCTTTCAGAGGCTAGGCCAGCCTTGGGATGATGTTGTTGACATCATTCATCGTTACCCCTTTTCCTTTTAGTGCCTAGCGGCATCTCGGTTTCAGCCTGAGAATCTTCACCGTGATCCCGGGCATGCACGGGATACTATTGAGTTACATCGATGATTCATTAAATTGATTTCAAAGACAGAGAGTAGTTAACCCAATATACCAGTTTAGATTACTCACTGCACATTACCCTACTGTCCTTACTTATAGCACTGTTATGCCTGTTTTATCATTTACACATACATGTATTGCTACCCCTGTTTATAGTATTGCTTGATATTATGACGCACTGACGTCTGGGTTTTGCATGGCCCAGATTCCTTACCTTTGCTACAGTCCGAGCAGGAGTATTTCAGTCAGCAAGCTGAGCAGTGAGGACTTGCTAGTAGTTAGTTCATTTACTTTCGGTATTATTTCATTCCTGATGTGAGCCCGCATTATGGGACGTACATTCCAGTTTATTCTTGTATTGGATCTTTTGCTTCCGCACTATTTTATTCTTGACTCGTTTTATTTTGGCTTATGGACATGTATTAGATAGTTTATTATTGTTCTTGATATCTCTACAGCCGTAATGTGACTGTGGAAGGATATTTCCTATCCACAGGTAGCATGGTTGGCTATGTCACGTGCCTATCTTAGCGTACTCTGGGAAGCGAGGCGTGACATGCACGTAGCATTCATATGCACATTTTGGGATTGATTTTTGGAGCAGTACGTTTTTATGATATTTACTACTTGATATAGTAGCTGAGCAGGACTAGTCATAGGACAATACCTGGATATATTTTGCATGCACTGATAGATATCGAAGGGATTTCCAAAAAGAGAGCTATAGTCTCAGTATTTACCTACGTGTCTGATATGACACGAAACGTTTAAAACAAGAAAAACCTTCTAAATTATTTTCAAAAACGGCGGGACGTACATCTTAAACAAAGGATAAGTATACATATAGTTATTTTCTTATAATAGACGTCCGCCACTGTGCCGCGATATGTGCATAGCACAGCAACATGAACGGTTTGGCATGCATTTCCTTCAGATATTTACATATATAGTTTGATTTATATCATATTGGTTTTCGTAATGGATTTGACAATTGTGTCTTCACCATGACTCCGATGATTGTGAGATGCCTGACGGAGTTTTGATTTGGAGTTATATGCTCATTGTTCAAGCGCATGCATTGCGCTATGATCCATCTTATGTATTGATGATTTCGGAGCCCCGACGACTTGGACTTTTTACTGAAATGTTTTGGTAATTGAGGGGTTTAAATTTAAATTCGGGGACCGAATTTCTTTAAGGGAGAAGATTGTAACATTTAGAAAAATAAAATATTATTTTTGTGAATTTTTATAATTTAATAATATTATATTGAATATTTTAATAAGGCGGTATAATTAAATACCGATAAATTTGGGGAAATTTGGAAAAATTACTGAAAAGAGGGTGTTTTATGTGATTTTTTTAAATTATGAAATTTTATGATTAATTATACACTATTTTAATGCTAATCGCGATTAAAGATCGCTAATCGGGTATTAAGCGTGTTTTGTGCACATGACATGCACATGTCATTTTTAGCACTTGTTACACTTTTTTTTCATGGCTTTTCTTCTTGTTACCTTGCATGGTTCTAATTTTGAAATGAGAAGAAGAGAAAAGAAAAGAAAAGAAAAGAAATGAAATTAGATTAAAGAATAGAATAGTAAGGTATGGGCATGAGAGAGAAGAGAGGGTGAGGTGAGGGGTTCATTGACCTAGTCTTCATTCTTCATCCTCTTCATCTTTTCTCTCCTCCCTCAACTCCCATGGAAGCACCCTCCTCCACCTCCACTTCAAACCCTCAAAAACTTCATCAAAACAACTCCAAAACATCATCCCCACTTCACAAAAAATGTGCATGAGCTCACTAGCTACACTTTGGACCAAGAAATCTTGCATTTTGGACACTAGGGCAACTCAAGAAAATTCTTAAGTTGCCAAATGAGATAATCCTTTCACAAATAGTATAGTATTTCTTTTGCTTAAGCCTCTCTTCAAGTTTGAATTCGATTTGGCGAAGTTTAGTGAAACTTTGAAATTCCAAGTTATGATTAAGGTTTGAATTGATTTGAGATAGTGTAGTTGAGGCTTAATATTGACCTTAAACCCCTGTGGTGATTGATTGGAGACCTAAAACAGTGACTAAAACCCCAATTAGCGAACTTAGAAATCCCCGACATCGTATTTTGTGAATTCTGTGAGGGTATTTTTACAACTGCTATCACCCGGAGCCTCTGAAAATTTTTTAGCATACACAGTGATACATGCAGGCACCCAAGAAGCTAACCCCAAGACCCCAGCCCCTGACTCCACCCCTTGGCCATAGATTTAATCTTTCTGGCCGCAATTTGAGGCCAGGGTAGGTTGTAACTGGTTCGTGTTTGGTCTGTAGCTCCATCTCCAGTAAACTAGACCCTTGGCATATGCAAAATTGTCCAATTTGACCTAGGGTAAAATCTGGGACCATTTTCAAGAGTTGTTGTTTTGATTCGGGGTTTCGTTTCTCGTATTTTGAATTCTAGATTTTAGTATCTGTGTTTTACCTTGATCACTTGACGTTTGTACGACGATATCGAGGGTTGTTGGCGGTTTTGAAAGCGTGGTCCATAGGTTCTAACCTATAGGCCTTTAGCGTGTCGTTTTGGTATTCTGATGTGATTTTTATACGCATTTGCGATTTGTGTATATATAGGTACCTCCGTGTGAGCTTTGGGATGGCAAGCAAGGGTGTGGCGACATCGACTTCGGCAAGCAAGATCAAAGTGAATAGATTATATCTACGGGGGAAGTCGGGTGGATGGCGTATAGCATCCCGCAGTTCGTAGTGTAGTTGATGATATGTTATATATTTACAGATGTGTTGTGAATTTGGTTGATAGTGTCGTGGTTGATTTCTTAGTCGCGAACCATAGAATAGGTTTGGACACACGCACACACACCCTTGCATGCATTATGATTATTACTTGTGCGTATATGGGGATAGGTATATATATATACACACACATAGGTATGGGACTATGTATATATATACACCTATACCTACACATGGATGATGAGGATTGTATATGGTATTTGGAGACGAGTCGATGAGATTGGGCATGGTGCCATGAGATCGGTAATATGATGTGGTTCGTATTACGAGATACGACATGAGATTTTAGCGGGCCTTTGGACGTGTGTTTTACACATGCATTTATATATATATATATATATATATATATATATATATATATATTGATGGTATCAGTTTGTACTAGACTTAAATTAGTACCCCAGTTCATGAGATGTGATTATAATAGATACCAGATGAATAATGAGATGAATGTGATATTTGACCCGTACCCAGATTTGGGATGCCGTACGACGGATTTACCGTACGAGATAACTATGATGATAAATCCGCACTCTTGACTCGAGAATGTCATATGATATATTGTATCGTGCGTGGTACTATTGAGGCGAGATCACCGACTATTATATATGTATATATATATATACATACATATATATATATATATATATATATCGACTCAGATTTAGGTGGTTTCCATACCCTTTCGATTAGCTTGTTAGTTAGATCTGTAGTTTACTTAGTAGATGTTAGACTAGACCCGAGTCATACCTATTTCAAAAACTACCGAATCGTGAGTATTTTAAAAACAGGCCAAGGGATTCTACGGATATTTTCAAAAGACGCATCTTTCTTAAAAACACTGTAGCCCTTATTTTTCTAAACACCACGATTTGTGTTGTTTCAAATGGCAAAACTGTATGACCTATATATATTGATATAGATTCTTCACTGTTGCGTTTATTATTCAATTTCCGCATATTCTTGATATTCGCATCGCATTGCATGTTTAAATGTGTTTATGGTTATATTAAACGCATGTGGTCAGGACATCAGCACCATTATCGATGATGCGTATGTTCCACATATACCTGCTTGCCGTCTCACACACTTCATCATCGATAATTACCATGTCACTGTACAGTAGGACTGTTGCATCAGGATATGACCCCTTGCATGACATACTTGCGTACATACATATTGTACACTCATACTTGCGTACACACATATTGTACACCCATACTTGCATACATACGTATTTGCATATACATAGATGATTCTGGTTTGATTTTGGAGATTTGAAAACCGCAAGACATATTTTAAAACTGGATTTATTTTGAAAGAGCGGTTTTCTCTCGATATGTGCATATTACTGTTCCATGTTGCATGATATACGGATATGCTTACATTTCGGTTATATGTCGCATACATCATGCCATATGATTATACGCATTGAGATATGTTGTTTCCATGATATTTCTGGATTTGAGAACCGTGGGTATTTCAAAAGAAAATATGTACTGTTTTAAAAACCCGGTTTCTCTTGATATGATATTTCAGTGTGTCCATCATGCGTTTTCTCGGTTCTGAGACGTATGATATGTGAAACCCGATTCGAGGAGGTGGATGATTCCGTTTGCGGGTACATGATGGACCCGGTATGGTACTCCGGGGCGAGAGAGAGATTTCGTGTGGATGACGATGAGCCTGCCAGAGGGACCACTAGCTACCGGTGATAGTATTTGGGCTCGGCGGATATCCGGAGTATACCGACCGGAGTCGAGAGATGATATGGGCCTATCCGGACTGTCGGAGCCCATGGGCCGATCCGGACTGACGGAGCCCGATATATGAGGATTTACGTGTCGATGCTGGGCACGGGTTTCATGATGTTTTCGAGTGTCGATGCTAGACACTCAGATTCCATGATTTTGATGTGTTGCGAGGGACACACGTTGATTTATATCCTCATACTTTCATGCATATGCTTTTATGACTTTTACATGCATGATGTTGTTATGTTATTGGTTGACATGCGGACAAGATCCACATGCATACAGACCTTGATTACATAGTTGGATGATATCCACATACTTATAGACTTCATGATATAGTTGACACTGATTCATGTTGATTACGTTGATCATACCTCATATTTATGATATGTTGCTACCTGAGGCACTGACACGAGCACTTGGTATTACACTGATGTATAGATATTTACCCTTGCCACCTAATCATGCTTCAGACTTTATCATTTTGAGGATATATATTTACTGATCGTATTTGACCTAGGATTGAGTCATACATATGATTTCTGCTATGTGATGTTTTCTACTCACGAGTTGGCAACTCACCCCCGTTGTGCCACAGTTTATTGCAGGTTTTGCCGTACAGGTTTTCCTTGACGATTTTGTTGGCACATTACTTCATTCCGGATGATTGCTTTGGTAGGTGGGTTCACTCGTATCATGATCACTATTGTACTTATTTATTTTCAGTTGTATCTAGTAAAATTCTATCAACCAGACTTGTATATTGATTCAGACTTAGAGTCCAGTTGTATATTCTTTCGACCTTAGAGTCGCGCGTTGTATTATTATGGATTTCATATTTTTTTGAGTTTCCTTTGTGTTTTGATCCTCGCCCTTCGGCGTTGTATATTATATTGCTTGCGTGGTTGTGATCGTCGATTGACGAAGAGCTAGCTCCCGCTTGGGGATGCCTTTTATCATTGATGTATATATTATTCATGCTGTACCCCGTTCGGGGCCTGTTTTTACAAAGGAAACTCTGCCGAAATTTTCAGAAAAGACTTGGGATTTTAAAAACGCATAATTCGGCTTTTGCTATTAAAACCACTTCTTTAAAACTAGTTTTTCCTCAATTTATTATTTAAAATGGTTTTAAATTTCTGGGCTTTTGGCTTACTTGAATTAGATGAGCTCCTATAGACTTCATATGATTCAAAGGCCAGTCACGTGCTATTCCGGGTCGTGACATAAACACGGGTATAAAATAGTGAGCTGGATGTATGTGATGTGTGATTAGTCTAAAATATTGCACATTTGAATGAATATTTTCCTTACCATTGTTAAGTACTAAAAAATGTTTATTGCAAATATAGAACATATGAGGGTTTATTTATAAAAAGTTTATTATCATATATTTCTACATTATATTTAACATAATGAGGGAAAATATATGCATATAATATTTAAATGAAATCTTTGTAATTAAAATATGCATATCATATCAAATATTTCTAATCAATATTCTTAACATGTTATATCATATAAATGGTTAGGATAATATCTCAAAAATACCAAATGCTACTAACACTATGATTTGAGATATTGTGCAAATATTAGCTCAGGTCTGGAATCCAAGTAAGAGATCCGAATCAAATCGGGATATCGAAATCGAATCTGCCAAAATTTAGAAGAAAATCGAGAGATCTAACAACTGCTGAGACTTAGAGCATTATTTTAAGAATTAATACATCAAGAAAATCTCCAAACATCAACATAAAATACCAGAAAAAATCCCAAAATTTGATGCCACTAAACTGCGACGGAACCGCGACCAAATAAGGCTATATGTGTTGGTTCCGCGGTGGTTTGATAGCCCTACGATGTGATATTTCGGGGATTTGATCTTAACAGCATATATTCACAGATGGCATATAGGGCTTCTAGTTTCTGGGACTATATATAGGACCGAGAGGTGCACGTTGAAAATCATCAATCGAAGTGATCAAGAGATCCACGTATCCGAGTGATCATCATCTATTCATCTACCACCTAAAAGAGAAAGATCTAGAGCAAACTAGGCTTCTTGTATTCTACTTTCTAAGGAGAAAAGTTGTATGCAATAGTTGATTAATAAAGGTAGTTGTTTTTAATTCTTCTTGCATTTATTTTCCGCATTTAATTTCTGCACTTACTTTTCTGTATTTTCATTATGATTTCATTCTTCAATTTTTCTTCTAACTTAACCATGAGCGAGTAACTCCTAGCTTTCTAATTAAGGTTCGTAGGATAGGGTAAAACAATGGATGAGAAGATCTCTTAAACTTTTTTATACATTTTAAAGTTTATAAACTTTAGCAAAATAATTGTTAACCTTCTTATTGGGCGCGCTACCAATTTATTGATAGTCACGACCACGATTTGAGATTTTTTAAAACTTGTTTTGTTAAGGGCTAGATATGAATAGAGATTTGTTCCCCTCCGAATGGCGGCCAGGACATGACATCTTGCCTGAGATTCGGGGCAGATGCTAATAGGTGCTATCCGTCTACCTCTCCGAAGATGCCAAGTTAATTTATGGCACCATATATCGAAGGTTTAAATGGATGCATCCGATGTAGCAGACTTCGTCAGATTCCCCCTCGCTTGAGGGGTTTTTTGATTGTGGGGACGCTCTTCCCTGCAGGCGCAAGCCCCTGCAATTAATTATGCTACCGCATTGCGGTAATAACTTTCTCCTTCTCCATGTGGTTACTTCGTGTCGTGTGTGTTTGTTTTGTGTTTGGTTGCCGTGGATTGTATACGGAGACTGAGTTATGTCGTCGCCCGTAGGGCGTGGACTAGTCCAAATCCGTATTATCTTAGATTTGGGTTTGGGGGTTTGGGTTTAAGGATACGTTAGCCTCGTTTGAGACTAAGATTGACTTAAACGTCAGTTAAGGATACGTCAGTCTAGTTTTTAGACTAAGATCGACTTAACGGGATCGTTTAGATCCAACAAGAGAGCAATTAAGGGAGCCCTATTGTTTAGTTCAGCGACATTGCGGTCGATAGGTAGTTTAAGGACATTGCGGTCCATAGGTAGTTTAAGGACATTGCGGTCCAATGTTAGTTTTAAGACGTTTCGGTCAAGGTTAAGGACGTCGTAGTCCATGGATTTAAGGACTCCACAGTCCAATGTTAGTTTTAAGACATCACGGTCAAGGTTAAGGACGTCGTAGTCCGTGGATTTAAGGACTCCACAATCCATTGTTAGTTTTAAGACATCCCGGTCAAGGTTAAGGACCTCATAGTCCATGAGTTTAAGGACCCCACAGTCCGTCGTTAGTTTTAAGACATCCCGGTCAAGGTTAAGGACCTCATAGTCCATGAGTTTAAGGACCCCACAGTCCGTCGTTAGTTTTAAGACATCCCGATCAAGGTTAAGGACCTCATAGTCCATGAGTTTAAGGACCCCACAGTCCGTATCAATGTATGGTCATCGGGACCCGCCACCTCTTTGAAGACGTCGAGGAATTACAACGCCAAGTATCAAAGGAGTGAAGAGATGTACCCTTAAACCGAGGTAGATTAAATAATCTTTGGCCCAATTTGGAATCAAGACCAATTAATTATATTATGAGCCCATTGGCTCAGTTAAGTCTGAATTGAGGACTTATGGCCAGCTTGGGCTAAGTCCAATCATGTTTAGAATATTGGCTTTCTGTTGGTCCATTGAAGGAGAGGCTTTGCCTCTAGAAACTTAGCCAATTGGGCTAAAACTAGTGTTGAACACTAGAGACCGACAGTGTTGGACACTGGGAATAAGATCAACAATTTAGTGTTAAACACTAAAGATAATCAGTGTTGAACACTGGGAATAGAGTTTTCCAAATTAGTGTTTGAACACTAAGAAAATCAGTGTTAAACACTGGAAATGGAGTTTTCAAACTAGTGTTAAACGCTATGGAAATCAGTGTTAAACACTGGGAACAGATCATCAGTTTGATGCTAAATATTGTAAGAGCAGAGATCACGTGGGGGCACGTGATGGCATCCAAAAGGTGGGGCCAGATCCCCTTTATTTTGTTCTACAGATAAGTGTTTAACACTTTTAATTCTGAAGGCCATCACATGTGGGCACGTGATGGGGGCTCACGCTTTGATCTGTTAGGATGTTCATTATGGGTCACGTGGTGACACGTGAGGGCGCCCCAGCGCTTCTTTTCTTTTGCTCTTTCTTTACGCGCTTTGGGGGTCACGTGGAGCACGTGAGGCATTACCTCAAAGCTCTTCTCTGTGGAACTTTACAGGGGTCACGTGGTAGCACATGACCCTGCCTGTTTGAAGATGTGTTTGTCTTTTTAAGAATTAAATTCTTCATAGGGTTAAACCCTAGCAATAAACTTTAGAGGAATTAAATTCCTGTTTTCTCCTGAAGAATTATATTCTTAGATAGGGTTAAATCCTAATTTCTTCTTTCTTTTAAGGGAATTAAATTCCTGTGATTTTGAGAGAATTAAGTTCTTAATTAGGGTTAAACCCCTGGTTCTGTCCATTTTGAAGGAATTAAATTCTCATAACATAGGGTTGAACCCTAATTTTATCTCAAAGGAATTGAATTCCTATAGTTCTGTGAGAATTAAATTCTCAAACTTCCATTCCCCTTCTATGCTTTGGATCTGCATGGCAGGATCTCAACCCAATGAGAATTAAATTCTCAATTCATGGGGAGATGTGCACTTTGCAGATCCTCTGCTAGAGAAAGAACTAAGTTCTTCTTTTTGTATAAGAGTTAAACTCTTTGAGAATTAAATTCTCCTTTTTAAGCCGCTCCCCTCTTACCTAAGGTTTTCTTTTGCAGAGGATCGAATTCTTCCCAAAATCTCAAAGCTCTAGTTCTCTTTTTTTTCTCTCCCCGTGTTTCTGTCTCTGTCCTCTCTTTTCTATTCTTCTTGGCTCCTATTTATAGGAGAAGGAAGAAAATCAATCAGTTTTAGTGAATCTTCAATTGAAAGATTTGATTTGTTTATTGAGAGATTTGATTTACATTCATCATTCATCTAGACCTTTGGATTATTAGGTGGATTTTATTCACCATTGGATTTCAAATCCAAAGATATCCCTTTGTTATTTCAGTTAGATTTTAAGGGGAAATCTTTCCAAGTTCAAGATTTTTCCATAAATAGGTGACATTTAGTCACCTTTAGATCTTTAATCCAACGGTTCCAAATAATCATTCTCTTTTGGAAAGATTTGAATGCTTTCGGAATTTAATTCTGTTAAATAAAGAGGCTTTGAAAGCTGGTCACGTGTGGCCACGTGACCCCTGGTCACGTGTAGGCACGTGACCCCTGGAATGGGCCTTTCTTTTTGCGCTCTGTTCTCTGGCCGCTGCTCAGCCGTCACGTGCCAACACGTGACCCCTGGTCACATGTGAGCACGTGACCTTTTCTGGAGCCTTTTCTCTGATTTAAACAGGGAGCGAATCTGCCTTTTGCCGCTGCTTTTAAATGTCACGTGTCAACACGTGACCGCTGGTCACGTGTTAGCACGTGATGCCTCCTCCGTAAGCTTTCCTGATTTTTAAATCAGGAAACAAGATCAATGCAAGGACAAAGGTTAGTAGTGAGGAAACCCTAGTTTCTTTCAAGAACCCTAATCTACATTCATCACTATCGATCTAGTTTTAAACTATTAAAAGATAAAAGAGTCATTTTTAATTATTCATCCATTACTACTAAGTCCTATGAACCCTACAAGCCTTTAAATTATAAATCTTATATCCGTTTTAAAATATAACGACAAATAATCACCATCTTTCATCAACTCATCTAAAGCAAGAAAAGAGTTCACATTTCCCTGCGGATGACCCGTACTCATCGCGACTAGCTACTAGCGACACTGTCTCGATTGCGGCTATTTTCGAAAACACTTTTCAAGCGATCAATCAAATGGCGCCGCTGCTGGGGAAACGGTATTCGGGTTGATTTCTTATAAAATCCGGCAACCATAAAATTAAAAAAACTGCATCTTGCGCTTTTAACGATTATTTATGAGTTTTGCAAAAGAATATGGAGTAACTGGAGCAAGCCAACAGAGAGTTAGAGAATTTCAACTTGGCCCAGAGGAGTATATGAAGGCCCTGAAGAAAAATTATCAAAATATCCTTCAAGGAGGCGGCGGAACCACAGCATTTTTGTGGGTTTGGCAACGGAACCGCGGCAGATTGGTGGAATTAGGCCCCCAAACTTCTGTGGTAATTTTCTACTGTCTTTCTCTCTCCTTTAAAACTCTAATAAATTAATTCTACCTGCAAGATTCTTTGCAAACAACGCCGCTAAAAATCTTTTTGTGTGTTTTAAATTTTGGTTTGTTTTGCATCTCTAAAATGGACATTAAGGAGCAATAAACCCAAACTCAGATTAGATGGGGATTTCATCACCCTTCCTAGGCCCCACAAATCATAAACAAGCATATTATCACCCTATATTAATAAAAAATATCTAGACCTAGCCCCTAAGGACATTCGCGCTCATCTAGAACAGAGGAAGGTCTTGGATAATCTATTGCTTATCCGCATTTTTCTTGTGGTGTCTAAAGCAAGTGTGACTAAGGAAAGTGGTTACTTAATTAATCCCGCTATTTTGGTGATTTATATAGCGGATACATGGCAATTACCTGACCATAAGATTGAGAAGGAGATGGTAGAGGATTGATCATGCGACTTGTCCTTTGGAAGTCTAGGAGCGGTCTAATGACTTGACCTAGGAGACCCTAGTTCTAGGGATTGTTGTGCATTTTATGATTTGCCTCAAGTCCCTCTTTTAAAGCAAAACAGTTTCCAAAATCCAAAAAAAGCTTAAATCATTACCATTTCACCCTCTTTTCTTTCTTATAATGGGTAACCCAAACAGACGAACTCTTGCCGATGTTTGCTATCCAGAACAAGATATCTCTTGTTTTCGTAATTGTTTCGGTAAAAAATCTGACTCTACTATGTCTTTAAGAGATAGGATAGAGCAAGCGGAAAAAAACAGTTGGATACCTCACTCAAAGTCCTATCAACCGCCTCAATTTCCACATCTTCTTATGTTGATAATCTGTTTAAAGCGGGTGAGGGAATTTCTAAACGCATGTCCATCGCTGAGTATATTGTGAAGGCTGAAAGCTAAAGTTTCAATCCTTTCACTAATCCAAAACCATTAGGACAACAAATACCATCATTTCCATATGAAAATATTGATACTCGTTTTGAGGAAAATATGACATCTTTTACACCCATGACCATTGCTGAACAATTAGCAATTTCCAGTCACCAACTAACCAACCAATCTCAATATTCTTCATATCACAGTGTTGATCCTAATCCTGTTTATGAAACTTGGGTACACCCTTCTAATTTTATCCACAGTACCAAACTTTCACACGCTCTCATAGTGACACTTATCTTGAGGCTAATAGGACAAATCAGAAATGCATGTCGATTGTGGAACACATTGAACTCACCCGTAGCCAACAATTAAAGGCATCTCTTCTTAACATTTCTCTTCAGGCTAATGCGACAAATCATAAACGCATTTCAATTGAGGAACATATTGTACTCACTCGTAGCCAACAATTAGACACTTCCCAATCATACTCAACTTCTTCACTTTATTTAGACAGTGCTTATGAAATCCAATTAAGAAGTTCCATGGTTCAAAGAGAATCCTTCATTGGAATTTCTTCACAACTCATTCTAGTCTTGAAGTAGAGTTGGAATTGAGTAGTAAAAAAGAACAAGAGATCCATCAAAGTCAAACCAAAACCAATTCTTTTGATCACGACACCTTCCATCCTACACTCCAACACACTAAAGTCAATATTCAACCGCTTCATAGTCTAAGTGATGAGGTGCCCGAGAATAACATGTTTGACTTTTCCAATAGTAGGTGTGAAAGAGAGCTTGACACCATTTCAAATCAAACCGATCCTTATTCGACTACACTTGATATTTCAAACCTTCCAACTCCATCAAGTGAACCAAGTGATTTATCGAATGAGGATAGTATAATTGATGAATTCTTAAATACCTATTCGTTTGATTTGACCGAAAGTGTTAGTGAGAGCGGTGATAAGAATATCGTTGAAGATGAACCCGTTATGTTAGATGAGTTAGATTCTCGGATCCATCATGCCCCTTCTATTGAATACAACTATCTTCCTGTAAAATTAACCGATCATATTCTTACCACCGACCTATCTGATAAACAGAACGATATTCAACCTTCATCTCCCACATCTGGTTCGACAATGCTAGACACACAAGTTTATTTACCCATTTCATCACCCACTTTCTTTGGTTCTTCTAATTTTCTTTCAACTCCACTGAGTTTTGATGAATCACACTCCAATATTTCGAGTTCTATGATTCTTGAAAGACCGCTTGATTTAGACTCTTTTGAAAATAAGGTAGATGAGCTTTTCGAGACTCCTGCCTCCATAATTTATGACAAATCAAGTGTGTTGAATTCTGGCGCAAAAATTTGACCTTGAAACTTTCAATCTTCCTAGAGAATCTGCTTATTCCACTGATTCTTTTCTTTCCGATGGGATCATCATCGATGAAAGTTTTGAAAATATTTTTGCCGAAGAACTCGCGTTTCTTAAAAACTTGAATGTTGTGATGAATCAACCTCCATTAGAAATTTGTGCGCCTCCATTTGTGGCCGGAGAAGTTGAACCACCACCCCTTCTTCTTATCCCATACGAAAATATGACTATTCCACCCATTCCTAATAATTCACATTCTCATTTTCGTTCACCATCACTGTTTCGTCTCTACCAGCCGAGACGTAAACCCGATCGATTAAGCCTCTTATCTCCCCACTTCTTCACGTTTATGATCTTCTACCAACTATGTTGTTACATCGATAAAATATTCGAATGGTTGGTGTTAACTTTTGGTCTTTGTAAAGATTTGCATAGACCAATAATTTTACCCCCCCTTTTATAATTCTAAATGCTAAATACTGTTTCACTCAAGTTTGGGGGAGGGGGAGAAAAATATTTTGGCTCTTGAAAAAAAACAAATTTTTACAAAATTGTGAGCCAAAAATAAGTTTGGGGGAGGATTTCACTGTCATTGACTTTTTGTCCCCCTTTACTAATCATTAAGAATTTTTCCTCCCAAGTCTACAGTTTTTGAGATCAAAAGATGACATTAGTGAGGACACTGCTGCAAATAGGTTTGGGGGAGGTTTGTGCTTATTCACGCATCATTTTGCATTATACTAAATAAAAGCACAAAAAAAATTTGATAATAAAATTTAGGATGTGAAAAATACATATGAAAGATAGGAAGAGATTTAAGAAAAGCAAGAAAATTAGATATTTTAAAACAAAACTAGTAATAGGTAGTCATGAGTTGTTGTCCTAAGGGTTGGTAAGATGAAGGAAATTACTAATCTGCAGATAGAAATAAGTCTAAAAAATAATCTCTATTCTTGAGTCTAAAATCTGAATGTTGATATCCTACTATGCGCACTTGCACAAATCATGAAACTTGGGATAGTAAAGGATATCTTGAAATGCTCGTCTAAAAGCTTTAGTATGAAGGAAAATATATATATATATAAACAAAAATCTAAATTACATATAAAAAATGGTGAAGAAAAATGAACACTGATTTTGTAATTACTTAAGGCAGCATAAAAAAAATATAGCGAGGGTATCTTATCATCTAGTGCCATAGACCAACTGGTTTGGGAGCCACTGCTAAGCCTTAGGTGTTGCAAGACTAAGATATTGCTAATTATGCCTTAATGAGTGAGCACATTTGGTAATCGGTTAGTTAGTACCTCAAGAATTATTAACGGTCGCATGAAGAATGTATGAGCGATTCCATCTAAAAATATTCATCGACTAAAAAGTACGAAGGAAGATGGACAAGAGTATGATAGTTTGAATTGAATTTCCTAAGTGTAGGGATATCTTTTACACACACGTAGGAGTATATGATCGACGTTTGAAAGAAAGATAGGGAGGAAGACTAAAGGCGATATTTTTATTGAGGGGTGATGTGATTTCTGACATCTTTTCATAACCATTAAGATAGAGCTCATGGCAACTCAAAAACTAGTGTAGTTTGAAGCGCTTATTTTCAAGTTTTTCTTTTATATGTTCTTTATCTTTGTATGTAACGTTTATCTTCTCTCTTTTATTATGAGATTTTGTTGGTGTAATCCGCTGAAAACCCTCACGAGACAACATTCCTCCTACTAGGGACACCTGGAGGTTTAAAGGCTTGTTGCACGTGCTAATTGCAATCATGTTGCCTACGAAAGTGTGCTAGATTTTTCTTTTTCATTTTCATTTTATTTTTAATAACTAGTTTGCTCGGGACGATTAAAATTAGATTTGGGGGTATTTGATTAGTCTAAAATATTGCACATTTAAATGAATATTTTCCTTACTATTATTAAGTACTACAAGGTGTTTATTGTAAATATAGAACATATGAAAGTTTATTTGTAAAAAGTTTATTATCATATATTTCTACATTATATTTAACATAATGAGGGAAAATATATGCATATAATATTTAAATGAAATTTTTGTAATTAAAATATGCATATCATATCAAATATTTCTAACCAATATTCTTAACATATTATATCATATAAATGGTTAGGATAATATCTCAAAAATACCAAGTGCTACTGACACTATGATTTGAGATATTGTGCAGATATTAGCCCAGGTCTGGATTCCAAGCAAGAAATCCGAGTCAAATCGGGATATCAAAACCAAATCTACCAAAATTTAGAATAAAATCGAGAGATCTAGCAACTGTAGAGACTTAGAGCATTATTTTAAGAATCTAGATATCAAGAGGACTCCAACCATAAACATAAAATACCAGAAAAAATCCCAAAATTTGATGCCACTAAACTGCGGCGGAACCGTGGCCAAACAAGGCTATATGCGGCGGTTCCGCGGCGGTTTGATAGCCCTACTATGTGATATTTTTGGGATTTGATCTTAACAACATATATTCACAGATGGCATATAGGGTTTCTAGTTTCTAGGACTATATATAGGACCGAGAGCTGCACGTTGAAAATCATCAATCGAAGTGATCAAGAGATCCACGTATCCGAGTGATCATCATCTATTCATCTACCTCCAAAAAGAGAGAGATCTAGAGTAAACTAGGCTTCTTGTATTTTACTTTCTAAGGAGAAAAGTTGTATGCAATAGTTGATTAATAAAGATAGTTGTTTTTAATTCTTCTTGCATTTATTTTCTGTATTTAATTTTTGCACTTACTTTTCTTCGTCTTCATTATGATTTCATTCTTCAATCTTTCTTCTAACTTAACCATGAGCGAGTAACTCCTAACTTGCTAGGGTTCGTAGGTTAGGGTAAAATAATGGATGAGAAGATCTCTTAAACTTCTTTTATACATTTTAAAGTTTATAAATTTTAGTAAAATAAATGTTAACCTCCTTATCGGGCGCGCTACCAATTTATTGATAGTCACGACCACGATTTGAGATTGATTTTACACTTGTTTTGTTAAGGGCTAGACATGAATAGAGATCAATGCAGGGACAAGGTTTAGTAGTGGGGAAACCCTAGTTTCTTCCAAGAACCATAATCTACATTCATCACTATCGATCTAGTTTTAAACTATTAAAAGATAAAAGTGTCATTTTTAATTATTCATCCATTACTACTAAGTCTTATGAACCCTACAAGCCTTTACATTATAAATCTTATATCCGTTTTAAAATATAACGACAAACAATCAGCCATCTTTCATCGACTCGTCTAAAGCAAGAAAAGAGTTCACATTTCCCAGCGGACGACCCGTACTCATTGAGGCTAGCTACTAGCGACACCGTCTTGATTGCGGTTATTTTTTAAAACACTTTTTTGCAGAACAATCAATGTGTATCCTAAAGTCTGTGCCTCTACATTATCTATTCTAGAAGTCTTTGAAATCAATTTAATGGAATCGTCGATATAACTCAATAGTATCCCGTGCATGCCCGGGACCACGGTCAAGACATTCGAGCTGAGTCTGAGATGTGCCGCTAAGCAGTAAACAGGTTACATGTACAGACGAATGGTGTCAGCAGCATCATCCCGAGGCTGGCCGAGCCCATAAAGACTGATTAGTATAAGTATCGAACTGTTGAGTTACAATTCAGGTTTCATTATTGATTTCCTCTTATCCCCAAGGGTATGTGTTCAAGTCAGGTATTGAAGATGTGAATCTAATGCTAACACAGGATCAAGCAGGTATAGGTCCTGTATGTAGACAACAAGTTAGGTCCGTCAGGACAACAAATCAGGATTGTCGGCATTAGCAATAAGATCCTAGTAACAAGTCTGTTAGTGTGTCGTGAACATGTCATATAATATATATTAACCCAATAGATGCCAAATGTAAAACCGTAATCAATATCGAAATACTATTAATGCCAGGATGTATATGTATCTATCTATAATAACCATTACACGTCTATTCCAATGTATGATGCAGTCTAGATAACGTATTGAACTAATATAGTAGTATGATAACATTGTGATGTTCCGGAATGAAACTAAATAAGCTATTATCAGTACGGATACAGACGGATAATGTAAAACTGTAAATCGGTAATATTTTCTGAATATTAAACACGTATACTATCATTAGTCATATAAATATAAATAAAGTAGCATGTTTCAAGTTTAAAACTTGCTTGATCGGATCTCATGTCGAGATACGGATATCACATCCGATGTCAAAATAACGTTGCGACGCAAAACTTGCGTGCGCAGGACTGGACCTGGCTGAGCAGTTACGTGACGTAGTGATGGGGCTGGACGATGATGGTGGCTGGGTCATCTGGATCGTTGGCGACGTGCACAACTCGGGCAAGACGGCCGGCCAAGAAAAGAAAAGAAAGAAAAGAAAAGAAAGAGAACAAGAAAAAAAGAAGAAAGAAAGAAGAAGTTGTTGTAGGGTTTCTAGTAAGTGGTGACAGTAGAGGAGGTGACGGCGAGGTGACGGGGACGAGGGGCTACCATCGGCAAGGTGGCGAGGGTATGGGTGTGAAGGTGATATAGGAGGGTGCAGGGTTGGTGGTGGTGGTCTGGAGTGTTCTTGGGTGTCACACCCCGCTTTCCGAAATGCGCAGACTTAGGCACGTGACAGACCCAGTCATATTACCTGTGGCTAGAAATCATCCATCCATAGTCACATTACGACTGTCAAGTGGTTATCAAGAACAGAATTATATAAACTAGCTAATACATGTCCATCTGCCACAGTAAATAGAGTCAAGAAAATACATAAGCAGAAACGAATCAAGCTCCAATAAACAACATCTGAAACCTGTCTCAATATGGGCTCACATCAAAGAAATAAAACTGCGGAAAATAAACTAAACTAAACATCTCTAAATAACACATGTTCAATTCCTCACTGCTCGGCTTGTTTGCTAAAATACTCCTGTTCATCCTGCGATAAAGGGAGAGGAACTGGGCCATGAAAAACCCAAACGTCAGTGCGTCATAATATAAAAATAACAGTGATAACCAGGATATAACGATATAAGTAAACATGAATATAAACGAATAACACAGATATGAAACAGTGAGGTATGTGTATGTATGGGTATATGATGTGTATTCTAAAATTGTGCTTCTAGATTATCTATTCTAAAAGTCTTTGAAATCAATTAATGTAATTCTCATCGTAACCCAACAGTATATATCCCATTCATTTCCCACGGGACCACAGTAACAGTATTTATTCTGTAACGCCTGGAAAAACGGCAAATAAGTAATTATTCCGTAACGCCCGGGAAAACGACAAATAAGTAATGATTATTCCGTAACACCCGGAAAAAACGGCAAGCATGTAATTATTCCGTAACGCCCAGAAAAACGGCAAACAAGTAATAATATTCTCTTAAGTTACGTTTCGGTTACATTCTTGATTTCCCCTTTTCCCCCAGATTTGTGTTCAAGTCAAGTATTGCCAATATGAAACTAATGCCAATACAGGATCAAGTATGTACGGTTCTCGTCTATGAAGACAACAAGTCACGTCCGTCATGACAACATGCCAATATTTTAGGCATTAGTAACGAGATCCAAGTAACAAGTCAAGTAGTGTGTCGTGCACATGTCATGTGATGCATATGTATCAAATAGATGCCAAATGTGAAACTGTAATCAATATCGGAACACAGTAAACAAAATTGATACCAGGATGCATATGTATCTATCTGTAATAACCATTATATATCCATTACTAAGTATGATTCAATAGATAGCATGTTGTACTAATTTAGTAGGATAATGATATCATGATGTTCCGGCATGCAACTAGATATGCTATTATCGGTACGGATACGAACGGATAACGTAACACTGTAAATCGGTAATAATTGCTGAATAATAAAACACATGTACTATTTTTATTCATATTGATATTGATATAATATAATATAGCATGTTGCAAGTTAAACTTGCCTGATCGGATCTTATGGATGCTACGTTCGACATCGAATAAACGTTGTGATGAAACTCACGCGCGCAGGACTGGACCTGGATGAACAATGACGGGACGTGATGTCTACACTGGACGACGACGATGACTGGGTCGTCCAGATCATCGGCGACGCATGCGACTCCGGCGGGACGAACAAGAATCAAGAAAGCAAGAGAAGAAAAAAAGAAAGAAACAAGAAACAAGAAGAAAAATAGGATTGCTTGGCTTTGGGTTTTGGGGTCAGAGGACAGAAGAAAGGGGCAGGGCGACGGCTTGACGACGGCGGCGACTGTCGTCGGCAACGAGGTAGTGTTCCCCTCCGAATGGTGGCCAAGACGGGCTGTCTCGCCTGAGATTCGGGGCAGATGCTAATTGGTGCTATCCGTCCACCTCTCCGAAGATACCAAGTTGATTTATGGCACCATGTATCGAAGGTTTAAACGGATGCGTCCGATGTAGCAGACTTCGTCAGATTCCCCCTCGCTTGAGGGATTTTTGATTGTGGGGACGCTCTTTCCTGCAGGCGCAAGCCCCTGCAGTTAATTACGCTACCGCATCGCGGTAACAACTTTCTCCTTCTCCAGATGATCACTTCATGTCGTGTGTGTTTATTTTGTGTTTGGTTGCCCGTGGATTATATACGGAGACTGAGTTATGTCGTCGCCCGTAGAGCGTGGACTAGTCCAAATCCGTATCTTTCTTAGATTTGGGTTTGGGGGTTGCGTTTAAGGATACGTTAGCCTCGTTTGAGACTAAGATCGACTTAAACGTTTGTTAAGGATACGTTAGCCTATTTTTAGACTAAGATCGACTTAACGGGATCGTTTAGATCCGACAAGAGAGCGATTAGGGAAGCCCTGTTGTTTAGTTTAGTGACTTTGCGGTCGATAGGTAGTTTAAGGACATTGCGGTCCAGTGTTAGTTTTAAGACGTTGCGGTCAAGGTTAAGGACGTCGTAGTCCGTGGATTTAAGGACTCCACAGTCTGATGTTAGTTTTAAGACATCACGGTCAAGGTTAAGGACGTCGTAGTCCGTGGATTTAAGGACTCCACAGTCCGATGTTAGTTTTAAGACATCACGGTCAAGGTTAAGGACGTCATAGTCCATGAGTTTAAAGACCCCACAGTCCATATCAATGTATGTGGTTATCGGGACCCGTCACCTCTTTGAAGACGTTGAGGAATTACAACGCCAAATATCAAAAGAGTGAAGAGATGTACCCTTAAACCGAGGTAGGTTAAGTGATCTGTAGTCCAATTTGGATACTAGGATCAATTATTATATTATGAGCCCATTGGCCCAATTAAATTTGAATTGAGGACTTATGGCCATCTTGGGCTAAGTCCAATTGTATCTGGGATATTGGCCCTCTGTTGATTCATTGATGGAGAGGCTTTGCCTCTGGAAACTTTAGCCAATTGGGCTAAGGCTAGTGTTAAACACTAGAGACCGACGGTGTTGAACACTGGGAAAAGATTGACAAGTTAGTGTTAAACACTAAAAGATAATCAGTGTCGAACACTGGGAAGAGAGTTTTCAAATTAGTGTTAAACACTAAGCAAATCAGTGTTAAACACTGCAAATAGAATTTTCCAAATTAGTGTTAAACACTAAGGAGAATCAGTGTTAAACACTGGATACAGAGGTTTCAATTTATTGTTAAACACTAAGGAAAGAGGGGTCACATGGTAACACGTGATAGCGCCCTTCTCCTCTTTATTTTGTTCTATAGATAAGTGTTTAACACTTTTAGTTCTGAAAGCCATCACGTGCGGGCACGTGATGGGGGCTCATGCTCTGGTTTATTAGAATACCCATTAGGGGTCACGTGGTGACACGTGAGGGCACCCCAGAGTCTCTGTTTATTTTACTTTTTCTTTATGTGCTTCATGGGTCACGTGGGGCACGTGGGGCGTTGCCTCAAAGCTCTCTTTTATATATCTTCGCAGGAGTCACGTGGTAACACGTGAGGTGCCTACTTCAGAGTTTTATTCTGTGGGTCTCTGCATGTTTTAAAGTTCTGTTCATAGGGTTAAACCCTAAACTTCTGAAGAATTATATTCTTAATAGGGTTAAACCCTAGTTTCTTTTCTTAAAGGAATTAAATTCCTGTGAGTTTGAGAGAATTATATTCTCAGTTAGGGTCAAACCCTAGTTCTATTCGTTTTGAAGGAATTAAATTCCCATAACATAGGGTTAAACCCTAACTTTATCTCAAAGGAATTGAATTCCTATCATTTTGTGAGAATTAAATTCTCTAAATTCAGTTCCTCCTCTGTGTTTTAGATCTGCATGGCAGGATCTCAATCCAATGAGAATTAAATTCTCAATTCATGGGGAGATGTGCACTTTGCAGATACTCAACCAGAGAAAGAACTAAGTTCTTTTTTTATATATAAGAGTTAAACTCTTTTGAGAATTAAATTCTCCTTTGAAACCTCCCTTTTCCTTTCTTACCTAAGGTTTTCCTTTTTGCAGAGAATCAAAGGCTCTATCTCTCTCTCTCTCTCTATGTATCAAAAGAAAAAGATCCAAAGGTCTCAAGGTTTCAGAAAGAAGTTTTAGAAAAAGATCTTCGAAAAAGGTCCGTCTCTTCTTTTCTTGGCTCCTATTTATAGGAGAAGGAAGAGAATCAATCTGCTTAATAAATCTCTCATTGAGAGATTTGATTTGTATGTTGAGAGATTTGATTTATATTTATCATTAATCTGGTCTTTAGATTGTTAAGTGAATTTTATTCACCATTGAATTTTAAATCCAAAGATATTTCCTTGTTGTTTCGGTTAGATTTAGGGGGAAATCTTTCCAAGTCCAAGATTTTTCCATAAATTGGTGATATTTAATCACCTTCAGATTTTTAATCCAACGGTTCCAAATAATCATTCTCTATTTGGAAAGATTTGAATGATCTTTTCTCAGAATTTAATTCTGTTAAATGATAAGGCTTTTAAAGCTGGTCACGTGTGGCCATGTGACCCCTGGTTACGTGTAGGCACGTGACCCTTGGTCATGTGTAGGCACATGACCCCTGGAACGGGCCTTCTCTCCCTTTGCGCTATGTTCTCTGGCCGCTGCTTACGTGACCACTGGTCACGTGTGAGCACGTGATGCCTTTTCTGGAGCTTTTCCTTGAATGAGCTTTGTGCTGCTGCTTTGAACGTCACGTGCCAACACGTGACCACTGGTCACATGTGAGCACGTGATGCCTCTTCTGAGTCCTTTCCTGATTTTTAATCAGGGAACAAATGCCCCCACAGCGTTGTTCTCACGTGTCTGCACGTGAGTGCAACGCTGTCTCTTTTGTGACCGTTGGATCCATCTAGGGAATCGGGGAGATGAAGCGTCTCCATCACATCCTATAAATATAGTGGTCACTTCAGAAGCGCCTCCACTTTGCTCATCTTCCTCCTTGCATACTTTTCTTTCTGAGAATTTAATTCTCCTTTCCAGAGCTTAGTTCTCTGCTTCAAGCATTTTCCAGAGTTTAACTCTGTTGAAGGATTCTTTTTCCTCAGGTAATGATCTTTGGATGATCGAAGAACTTTCATACGCATACAACTCTCTCTATTTTAAATCCATACCAAGGGTTTCACCCCTTTAAATATGAACCCATTTTTCCTTTAAGTTTTTCAACCGAAATGTGAAACCATTTAATCCTCAGCAGTAAATCTCTTTTAGGGTTCATCCGATCCTTCAGGGAGATGATGATGACAGTTCAAATCCATGGAGTTTAACTCCGTTTACAGAAAAAATGTTTCTGG
The DNA here is from genome assembly GCA_030015575.1 of Agapanthus africanus. Classification (NCBI taxonomy): domain Eukaryota; kingdom Viridiplantae; phylum Streptophyta; class Magnoliopsida; order Asparagales; family Amaryllidaceae; genus Agapanthus; species Agapanthus africanus. The sequence goes on from CM057339.1 coordinate 866,883,608, forward strand.
GAATTTAATTCCCTTTTTCAAAAGGAATTTAATTCCTATGAAGAACTCAGTTCTTCCTATGGAGGCTTCTTAGGGTCTTCTTGCCCTAGGTTGTCCTTCTGTGATAAAAAGAAAAGGGTTTGTAATAGATTCTCATGATTTTTATTTCAGGTATCATGGACGCCCATATGTACGATCTTGACGAAATCATTTCTTATGGGAATATTCGTGCGCTGGGCCGTAGCAAGAACCAGGAGTTCAACGACGCTCAATGTGCTGAGATCATGAGCCGCTTCGATGAGTACAACCATCGGCTACTCCCCCGTCGCTCTTCTTTTCTGAAACTCATCGTGTTGGCGATTTGGGAGACGCTTCCTCTCTTCTGCACTGGTGTACCTCTCGGGGCATTGGACGCTGCCGAGGATAAGATACATTCAGTGTATCTGATGAGCCTGATCTCGAAGAGAAGGCGAGAAAACCTCATTGATCTCTTGCACCAGGCTTTTCAGCAGTCAGCCATACTTGCTGCCTATCGGAGGGTAGAAGACATTCATGAGGATCCCGACGCTTGTGACCGTGAAAGAAAACATACTCGAATGGTTCGAAATGCTTGGAGGATCCTGGACAAAGTCAAGTTTGAGTTTCTCAATCCGTGCCCCGCGTCTGAGGTCTTGCCGTTGTAATCGTTTTCTTTTCATTTTGTATGAACTACTTAAAGCATGAATGATAAGTTTTATCGTGCCTTTCTATGTTTGCATGCCTTTCTGTGGGATTTTATCATTTTGCTATTGTTGCTGTTGTTGTTTTTAACGTGCAGGGTGCTATTCCCTTTTTTAGTGCACGTCTTTGGGGCTCACGTGCTCCGCACGTGGGGTCCTTTTGATGGGGCTGTTCAAAAAAAATAAATTCTATGCCATATTTTTAGTGCACAATATTAGATGCAGAAAAGGAGTCTTGGAAATAGTTCCATCTCCTTGATTTCCAATGCCTTCCTCTTTTTGGGCCTTGGAAATAGCTTCAACATGCAAGATTTTCCGTGCACAGCACTTAATGCCCCTCTTTATATCCTGGGGCCATGGCCTTCTTTTCTCTTCACAGAGAATTTTATCCTCATTTTGGTGTGATTTGTCTTGAGAAACAACTAAGCGCCATGGCCTGCAATCGCCCTCATGCTCGTCGACAGCCATGGGAAGTTCCTATCGAGGAGATGATCCCCCGCTTTGCCGCCCGATTGGTGGATCCCCTCCTTACCGATGACGAATGCGACTCGGCGGCGTATGAACTCTCGATCCGCAGGGGATCTTCCCTCCCAATAGGCTCCCTCTGGCTCCGGATGATTCTTGCCGCCGTGCTCGCCGACGTCCCTCCTCACCCGGCGGAGATGACCCTGGCGATGCTTGACGCAGCCGAAGAAAAGCTCAAGGGCTTTCACGAAGCGTGCCTAATTACTCAAGCGTTGAAAGATCGCTCGGTTCACCTTTTGAGCGAAATAAGAGCCCGTCGGGCTGTTATGTCTGCTTTTGCGGATGAACATGGCGCCAATCGGTGGGGAGCGACTCCTCGCGAGAACCGGCGCTTTGACGTGTTGGAGAGGGCGGGGAGGGAGATGGAAAATTTTGTCTTTTGTTTTGTCAACCCTTACGCTACGGATCCTATGTTTGGCGACATTATCCCGCTGGTGTAGCATATTCAAATTAGTTTTCGCATGCTTTATGTTGAACTTTCATGTATGCTGGGTATCCGTATGTATGTTTTTGCTTGCATAAATGAACTTTGTGTTCTTCCCATGAGAACTTTCTTTAATTGCGAACACTATCACTATGTTGCATGCACATCAGAGCTTTGGGTATTATTTCTTTTCGGATATTCATATAGTTGCGAATGCATGCTTGATAGGATGTACATCGAGAACTTTTGTTGCTTCCCATATCAGGTGATGTGAGCGCATTTTAGATCGACTATTGCTATCGACTGGAGGCCTGTTTATACGGTCTTGCGCGTATATGTCCTGTTTCTAAGGTTGCGGTCGCGAAAGTGAGCTTACGTGGTCTGATAGAGCGTCGCGTGGCTAACATATTGTTGTGCGAGACAAGGCTCGGCCGTAAATTCTCGGAGAGGGAGCTGGCTTCTAAGGCGCTGAGCGGGCTTCAAGCTAATCTTACCGCCAAGGCCAACAAAGCGTATGAACTCTGGCGGGTGCTTCAAGAGTCTATCAAAGAGGTAGTGGCTCTTGATAAGGCTGCCACGTTCACTCGTGAAAAGGTCGAGGCTCATAAGGCTACTGAGAAAGAGCTTGAAGGCCGGCTTGCTTCGTATCAGGCCCAGCAGGCTCAGGCGGAGGCCCGTCTTCTGGCGATCCTGAATCATGAAGCCGTGGCCCAGCAAAAGCAGGATGAGCTAGCGAAATTGCGAAATCGCCCGCCGGCTTGAAAAACTTGTATCTTTTTTCTTTTTGTACATACTCTTGAGCGAGAGTACTTTCTTTTTGTTCTCTCATGAATTGTACTTTGTACCCATTTTGGTTTATGAATAAAGACATATTTTCTTCTCAATGGTGTGTCCCCTTTTTATTGAATGTGTTCTGCAGAATCTATCTTGATCACTTTGCAGGGAAGCGATGGCTTAGGATTCAGGGTTAAGATCTGCCTCCTAAGACTTTTGAGCTTTATGAGCCGTGAGGGTCTCATAAAGAGTTTTTCTCCTTACAGGTCGAGAGGATCCCGTAGGTGTAAGTTCTTCTTAAGAATCGTGAGGATTCTTAAGCGGGTTTTCCCTTGGGAGTCGTAAGGATCTCGCAAGAGAGTTTTCTTCCTTGCAGGTCGTGAGGATCCACGAGTGCTGAGTGCGGTCGCCCTTATCCGTATTTCACGGGGTCAGGGGTTGCTTTGGGATGTTCTCCAGGGTACCGTAGTTTAAAGACATCGCGGTCAAGGTTAAGGACCTCATAGTCCGTGGATTTAAGGACTCCACAGTCCAATGTTAGTTTTAAGACATCACGGTCAAGGTTAAGGACCTCATAGTCCGTGGAATTAGAGACTCCACAGTCCGATGTTAGTTTTAAGACATCACGGTCAAGGTTAAGGACCTCATAGTCCGTGGATTTAGGGACTCCACAGTCCGATGTTAGTTTTAAGACATCACGGTCAAGGTTAAGGACCTCATAGTCCATGGGTTTAAGGACTCCACAGTCCAATGTTAGTTTTAAGACATCATGGTCAAGGTTAAGGACCTCATAGTCCGTGGATTTAAGGACTCCACAGTCCGCAAAATGTGTGGTTACCGGGACCCGTCACCTCTTTGAAGACGTTGAGGAATTACAACGTCAAATATCAAAGGAGTGAAGAGATATACCCTTTAACCAAGGTAAAATCAGTCTAGAATCATCGTGGTTGATCGTTAGTTTTAAGACATTGCGGTCGAGGTTAAGGACATCATAGTCCATGGATTTTAAGGACTCCACGGTCCGGTGTTTGCTCTGGATGCTTCACACGGGTTCACGGCCGTGCTTGGCGAGGACCAGGCTCCGCTCTGGGCGTTTTCTGCGGGGTCAAAGAGTGACGTTATCCGCGTTCCACGTGACCAGGAATTTTGCTCTAGATGCTTCACACGGGTTCACTGCCGTGCTCGGCGAGGACTAGGCTCCACTCTGGATGCTTCACACGGGTTCACTGCCGTGCTCTGCGAGGACCAGGATCCGCTCTGGACGTTTTCCACGGGGTCAAAGAGTTACGTTATCCGCGTTCCATGTAACCAGGAATTTTGCTCTAGATGCTTCACACGGGTTCACTGCCGTGCTCGGCGAGGACTAGGCTCCGCTCTGGATGCTTCACACGGGTTCACTGTCGTGCTCTGCGAGGACCAGGATCCGCTCTGGACGTTTTCCACGAGGTCAAAGAGTGACGTTATCCGCGTTCCACGTAACCAGGAATTTTGCACTAGATGCTTCACACGGGTTCACTACCGTGCTTGGTGAGGACAGGCTCCGCTCTGGATGCTTCACACGGGTTCACTGCCGTGCTCTGCGAGGACCAGGATCCGCTCTGGACGTTTTCCACGGGGTCAAAGAGTGACGTTATCCGCGTTCCACGTGACCAGGAATTTTTCACTGGATGCTTCTCACGGGTTCACTGTCGTATTCTGCAAGGACCAGGCTCCGCTCTTGGCGTTTTCCACGGGGTCAAAGAGTGACGTTATCCGCGTTCCACATAACCAGGAATTTTGCACTAGATGCTTCACACGGGTTCACTGCCGTGCTCGGCGAGGACTAGGCTCCGCTCTGGATGCTTCACACGGGTTCAAAGAGTGACGTTATTCGCATTCCACGTAACCAAGAATTTTGCACTGGATGCTTCCCACGGGTTCACTGCCGTGTTCTGCAAGGACCAGGCTCCGCTCTGGGCGTTTTCCACGGGGTTAAAGAGTAACGTTATCCGCTTCCCACGTAACCAGGAATTTTGCTGATTGTATCCGCATTTCATGGAGTGGGGGTTTGACTCTTGGTGATCTGTATATCGCCGAGTCATGGAACTGGGAGTTGCCGCTGTTCCGTTTCGCTTGAAGTTGTGTCCGTTGTGACGAGACGAGTGCTGAGACGATCTGCAGGTCACTTGCGGCCCGTCGAGATTTGGCCTCTTCTTCTGATGAAACCTGGGAGAGGAGGAATGCGATTCCTTCTTTGTTTGCGCCCCTGGATTGTATACAGGGATTGATGTAATATCACCTGTAGGGCGTAAATTTCATTTTTATTTTATTTCTTTTTCCACGATGCTCTATCATTTCAGCTTTTATATCGCGAAGGTCGCGATTGCCCCATTATTTCGGCTATTTTTCGCGGTGCCCAATCATTTCGGCTATTTATTTTATTTTTACTCGCTGCTTTTTATTGCGAGTTGCCCAATCATTTTGGCTATTTTTCATGCATACATTTTTACTTGCTGCTTTTTATTGCAAGTTGCCCCATCATTTCGGCTATTTCGTATGCATGTGTGGCTCGCTGGCCTTTTCGCTGCAAGCTTGGATTTTAGACACCGATTTCGGCATCAGCACCGCTACAACTGGGATGTTGCCAGGAGCGAATCATCATCTGCCTCTGTCGATGTTGAACAAAGATGGCTTAGCGACAGGGTTAAGGTCCTGTCTACTAAGGTTTTTGACTTCATGAGCCGTAAGGGTCTCACAAAGGTATTTCTCCCTACAAGTCGTGAGGATCTTGTAGGTGTATTTTCTCCTTAGGAATCGTGAAGATTCCTAAGCGTATGCTCCTCTGTAAGTTGTAAGGATCCTACAAGAGGGTTTTCTCCTCATAAGTCGAGAAGACTTACAAGGGTTGTTCCCCATATGGACATATCCCTAATCACGGGTGGGACTTTGCTGGGGAAATGTTTATTCACGCCCGTGGATTGTATACAAGGGTCAGTATTGAGCCTCCTGTAAGGCATAAATTGAAGATTGTGGGGGTTGCTTAAGCACAGGTTTAGGTCTCTGTGACTTAAGACTTTCAAATCTTATGAGCCGTGAGGGTCCCATAAGAGAGTTCTCCTTACGAGTCGTGAGGATCTCGCAAGTGTAATTTCTCCTTAGGAATCGTGAGGACTCCTAAGTGTGTTGCTCCTTTTTGAGTCGTAAGGATCTCACGCGGGTGATTTCTCCTTACAGGATCGTGAGGACCCTGCAAGTGTCCTTTAACGAGGTTGCGCCCTTTCGGATTTTCGCTAACACTCGCCGGTAGCCCTGCTATTTTTACTCACGGAGCCCTTTCGGGTTTTCATCCGTGCCCATTTTGCTTATGGACATACCGTTTTTACTTTTTTTTAATTCTTTTTATTTTTCTAACGAGGTTGCGCCCTTTCAGGTTTTCACAAACACTCGCCGGTAGCCCTGCTGTTTTTACTCACGGAGCCCTTTTCGGGTTTTCATCCGTGCCCACTTTGCTTATGGACATACCGTTTTATTTTTATTTTATTTTTTTTATTCCCTTTTTTTTGTATTGGTTTCGGGATGCCGCAATCCATCGTAGTTTATCGACATCTCGGTCAACAACTAGTTATAGGACATAGTGGTCCATCGTTAGTTTAAGGACGTTTCGGTCCGTTGTTAGTTTAAGGACGTTTCGGTCCGTTGTTAGTTTAAGGATGTTTCGATCCGTTGTTAGTTTAAGGACGTTTCGGTCCGTTGTTAGTTTAAGGACGTTTCGGTCCGCCGTTAAGGATGACGGTTACTACTTAGAGTTCGGGCTTAGGAAGATAGCGAGCGGACATAGTCGTCGTCATCCATCATTGACATAGGCCTTGACCCGTTAAGCGTAGTATCTCTTCAGGAAGAGACCGTTCACTGGCCTGAAAGGTCTTTCACCGTGCATATCCATGAGTAGATACGCTCCACCCTGGTAGACCTTGTCTATGATGTACAGGCCTTCATAGTTTGGCTCGAATTTTCCCCGTTTGGCGTGATTGGGGATCATAGGTCTTTTGACCACTAGCATGAGTTCGCCTTGGCGGAATGTCCTCGGCCTGGTCAATCTTTCGTATGAGCGTGTCATCTTTGCTTTGTAAGCCTCCAGATTTTGTTGCGCTATGAGCCGGGTCTCATCAAGGGCATCAAGCTCCTCAAGCCGAAGGTGAGCATTTTATTCGTCCGTCAGCTCGTAGTGGACCGCCACTCATAGAGAGGGTAACTCTATCTCGAGGGGGAGTACTGCTTCTGTACCGAATACCAATGCATATGGCGTTGTGTTCGTGGCTGTCTTGAACGTAGTTCGATACGCCCAGAGAGCTTCTTGCAGTCTCTCGTGCCAGTCCTTCTTATTTCGGGACACCGTCTTCTTCATGATCTTTGTCAAGGTCTTGTTGAAGGCCTCGGCCAGACCGTTAGCTCGTGGATTATAAACCGAGGAATATCTCCAGTCTATATTGTGTTGTTGCGCGAAGCGGCTGATCTTGTGGCTTCAGTAGGCTGGCCCGTTATCGGAAATGATTCTTCTCGGAGTTCTGAACCGATAAATGACGTGCGTCTTGAAGAAATGGAGAATATTCTCCGTTTTCACTTCCCTCAATGGTACCGCTTCTGCCCATTTGGAGAAGTAGTCAGTGCTCACTAGGATGAAACGATGTCCTCTGGACGATGCTGGTTCGATGGGGCCGACTATGTCAGTCCCCCACATTTCGAATGGCCAGCTAGCCACCGTTGGATGGAGTGGATTTGGATGCTGGTGGATAAAGTCCCCATGGATTTGGCACGAGTGGCATTGTTTCGCATACTCGAGGCAGTCCTGGATCATCGTGGGCCAGTAGTAGCCCATCCGTTTAATTTTCAATTTCATCTTCGGGCCTACTTAGTGAGAACCGCAGAGTCTGTCATGGACTTCCTGAACGACTCTTTTCTCTTTGTCAGGTCCCAGGCATCTCAGCCACAGAGAGTCAAATGACCTCTTGTACAAAGTATCGTTGACGAAGGCGAAAGACAGGGCTCGTTTCATGAGCTGATGTCTTGAGGACGCATCTTCAGGCGTTCGACGGGATTTGAAGTAGTTTATGAAGACTTCTCTCCAATCTTCAGCCGTTTCTTGGTCTTTTATTTGCATGGCCTTCTGCTCGGTCGCTTCCTTTTTCTCGGATGATTCCGGAGATATTTTTGCCGGAGCAAGAACCCGACGGCTTGGTACCACGATTCTTACATCATCGAGGTTCTCATCAGCTAGTTCTTTAGCTAGCTTGGCTAATGCATCCGCTTTGCTATTTTCGGCATGCGGTATGCTTTCCAAGGTGTAGGAGGGGATTTGGGTCAACAGTTGTTGCACCTTCTCGCCATACTTCACCAGCTCTGGCTTGCATGTTTGGTAGTCGCCGTTTACTTGACTAACGACCAGTTGGGAGTCTCCGTATATGAAGAGGTTTTCAATTCCCATATCGATGGCGATCTCGAGGCCTGCTATCAAAGCTTCGTATTCGGCTTCATTGTTCGTTCTCATCTCTGTTAGGGAGAAAGCAAAGCGCATTATCCCTCCTTGTGGAGTTACAAAGATGAGTCCTACCCCCGATTTGATTATAGGGGTACTTTGTTTGTGCTTCTTCACGGAAGATGCTCCATCGAAATAAAGCTCCCATCGGGTATCACCACCGTCGATCGCATCAAACGCATGTTCGTCTGGAAGATCGCAATTCAGAGGAGAATCGGCGGGTATCGGATGCTCAGCGAGGAAATCGGCGATGGCCTGGCCTTTCACTGCCTTGAGAGGCTGATAGGTTATCGAGAACTCCATCAAGAGCAGGGCCCATTTAGCGAGTCGCCCCGTCAATATGGCCTTCGACATTAAATATTTAAGGGGGTCCACCTTCGAAATGAGACGGACTTCATGTGCCAACGCATAGTGCCTGAGCTTTGTTATCGCAAAGATTAACGTCAGACAATGTTTTTCGATAGGGGGGTAGTTGCTTTCTGCCCCCAGTAGGACTCGACTTAAATAGTAGAGCGCTCTCTCCTTCCCTTGGTCGTTCTCTTGTGCCCATAATACGCCTAAGGAACCTTCGAGGGCAGTTGTATAAAGAATAAGAGGTTTTCCCTTGACTGGAGCAGCTAACACCGGCGGGTTCTGCAGGTACTGCTTGATCTCATCCAGTGCGCCTTGGCATTTGTGATCCCAGACGAACGGGGTTCCCTTCTTCATCAGGTGACTGTAAGGGCGGCACTTGCCTGAAAGGTTGGCTATAAATCGTCGGATGTACGCGAGCTTTCCTTGGAGAGACCGCAATTGTTTGAGAGTCCTTGGCGGTGGCATTTCCATGATCGCCTTGATCTTCGACGGATCTATCTCAATGCCCCGGTGCCGGACAATGAACCCTAGGAACTTGCCTGAGGATACCCCGAATGCGCATTTGAGGGGGTTCATCTTCAAGTTGTATTTCCGAAGGCGTTGAAATACGGTCTTCAGATGCTCGAGATGTTCCTCGTATGACTTGCTTTTCATGACGAGGTCATCGATATAGCATTCGACGATTTCATGTATAAGGTCATCGAAGATCTTCGTCATGGCCCTTTGATAAGTAGCACCGGCGTTCTTTAAACTGAAGGGCATCACTTTATAACAGAATATTCCCAGAGGAGTCCGAAAAGCGGTGTGCTTCTGGTCTTCGGGATGCATCTTTATCTGATTATACCCTGATGAGCCGTCCATGAAGGAGAAAACCTCATGAGTGGACGTGTTGTCTATCATCAGCTCGGTGACTGGCACTGGGAAATCGTCTTTCGGGCAGGCTTTATTGAGATCCCGGAAGTCTACGCATATGCGCACTGTCCCGTTTTTCTTCATTACCGGGACGATGTTGGCGATCCAGTCAGGATATTGCACTTCTTGGATAAACTCAGAATCGATCAGCTTCTTGACTTCGGCGTTGATGCTCATCTCAAGCTCGAGCCGCATTCTTCTCGGCGCCTGTTTGACTAGCTTGACGTCTGGGGATATTGCCAATTTATGCACTGCAATCTCTGGATCTAGCCCAGGCATTTCAGAATAGTTCCATGCGAAACAATCTTTATGCTGCATAAGCACATCTTTTAACGCAGCCACCCTTTTTTCAGATAGCAGCTCGCTGACGAATGTCGGTCGTGGGTCGTTTGCCGTCCCCAACTCAATCTTCTTGAGGTTATCTGCAGTAGTATGTATGCCATCTTCCAGCTCTTTCGGTGCTGGTGGAAATTCTGAGATTACCTCGTCGTCATTGTTTTCGAAGCACCAGGGAAAGTCATCCATATTCTCGGGCTCTTCTTTTAATACCGTTATCATGCGACAGGTACGAGCTCGTTTCCAAGACCGATGTGGATCTGGTTCTGCTCTTATGACTTTGGGTTCATGCTTTTGCGGCGGGGTTACCCTCCAGCTGTCAGATAGAGCGAACTTGCCGAGCTGATACTGATCTTCGGCCCAGTTCTTGAAGGTGAAGCAGTCTTCGATAGGGTGTCCTATGGCTCGGTGATAAGAGCAATATCCTGGATGAGAGACCTCGTTAGCTTGCTCAGGGTGTTTAGACTCCGGAAGTGTAATCATTCGATGTTTTAAAGCGAGGTCAAGTATCTTCTGTGTCTTGTCTTGAGGGAAAGAATACGCTCGACTCATCTTCTTCATGAGGGACAAATCCGAACCGCGCAATACCCGATCACATGATTCTCTGATCCTGCATTGTCGTTTTCGACCTCCTTTTCTGCCTTTTGACTTAATTCTGCCCCCGCACCAGGCCTTTTGCACAGCAGGTTGACAGGGAGGAGTATTTTCATCTTTCGCAGCCTGTTGAAAAAGGCGTTGCGCCCTGGCTTTCTTGTAAATGGCCATATCGCGATTATGATCGTCCCGAGCTTTTTGATCCGCTTTCCTGATAAGCTTGTCTATTCTCTCTTCAAATGATGGACTCGGGACTTCGATCGCGGGATCCAGTTCCGATGAGGGGTTGGCATTTTCTGACAAGGCGTCATCTTCTTCATCAAAGGTATATATGGCGTAGCTACCGTAGACCCGTTCCCGTTTTCCGGCTCTCACGTATCCAAGCCCATTTCCATTCTCCCGTTGGGTAATTTGCGCTAAGTCCCAGGGACATCCCAAATCCTGTTATAGAATCGAGCTTGTCGAGTAGTCTGTTTTAAGGGTACCCCTTAGCGCTTCAATAGCCTTTTCAATCCGTTTGTGTAATATCTGGGCAAACGGATGGGTTGAAGCTTGTCAAGTGTAGAATCCGTGCCGTGCCAGATCTCTTTCTCCACTCTTGTTTCCGAGGATCGATAGAATAAGATTGCCTTTTCGCTTGGGAGGGACGTAAAACGTCTGCAGGTCTTGCACGTTGGGAGCTTCAAGCGCGTCAAGATCTTTGTAATGCTCCCGCGGAATCATAGTGATTTGCAAACTCTGATCATCACCAAGGAATTCTTGTATTGGCGGCCGACTGGAGAACACAACATTAACCTCATCTTCCGAGTCACTTCCGAAGATCAATATGGGGGCGGACGGTCCCGGGTCATTGCGTCGAGGCGGCCTAGAGTAGACTATCTCTTCTTCTTCTTCGGTATCACTTCCGAAAACAGGAATGGTGGCGGCTGCTTTGTTCTCCGGTTTGCGACACCTTTCTATGTTTTCGAAATCTGGCAAAAAGTATTTTGCATCTTCGTACTTGCGGACTTCGTTCACGGAGAATGGGTTTAGCTCACCTGTTATGGTGTACTCGAGACCATCCTTGAAATACTTCATACACTGATGTTGCGTAGAAGGGATGATGTTGTACTCGTGTAACCAAGGTCGACCGAGCAGAGCATTGTAACATGTCTTGGCATCTAAGACGTGAAACTTAATGTCCGTGACGAGTAGCCCAAAGTGTAGCGTCAATATCACAGACCCAAGAGTTCTCGATGATTGGGAGTCGAACCCGGAGATGGTGATCTTGTCCCGAGCAAGGTGCTGGACGCTCATGCAAATATCCTTTAACACCCGCACGTTGAGGAGATTGACGGAAGACCCATTGTCAACCAAGATTTTGCCTATCCTTATATCGTGGCAATATCCAGAGACGTATAGGGGACGGTTGTGGTCGCACGTCCCAAGGAGCAAGTCTTCGTCACCGAAAGTGATATCGGCCGTGTGCACTTCTTCCAGTTCATCCTTCATCCTTTCTTCAGCGAGGAAGGCTTGGAATTGTTCGGGCTCTTGCAGCGCCTTGATTAATGAATCTCTCGCTTCTTGTGATAATAAGAAGGCGTCAAGAATGCTGAGCTGCGAGGGTAGCTTTCTCAGGTGCGCTAGGATGTTGTAGTCCACCCTATTCTTCTTAGGTGGGTCTTTGGCAGTCAGCTCTTTCATAACTTGGTCATCTAAGGCGATATCCTCAGCGACCTTTTCCTTTCCCTTATCTTTTCTAGTTGCGGGTCCGAGATTCTTTTCTGGAAGCGTGTGATTGCGCAGCTGAATGTTTTCACAGGCTTCTGGTTCTTCCTCTTTTTCCGAGGTGGACTCTTTAAAGAGGGGGCTAAGAGACGTTTCCTCATCAGAATCGCTCCCGAATGTGAGCACTTGCGATCCCCCGGCGTTGACCGTGTAACAGTTACCGGTGGTTCTTTTGCGTCCTTCGGTCGTACTTATCCGCTCCCGACGAGTTCTGTGTTTCATTCGCTTAAAATGTTGCCGATGAGTAACATATCCCTTCCACCATGTCTTAAAAGCGTCGCACTCCTCAGTGGGGTGTGAAATCTTCCGATGATATGAGCAGTAATTAGGGTTCCTCTCCGCCCCATCGAACGTGTTTTCTTCCGAGGGTGGTAGTTTCATTCCCATTGACATGGCTCTGGCAAACCTTTTCCTCGTCTTGAATATGTTTTTATCCGAGTCGGGTGCCTTTCGATCTGGCGGGAGTACCTCAACTCTTTCGTTTAATCGCCTGCGTTTGGCTCCTTCTGATGCGGCCATCTCACGCTCCTGGTCGGCTTTACTTTTCAAACGAATCTCGTCTAGAAAGGCGTCGATCATTTCGTCTGTTGGCCACACAAGCTCCGGTTCAGGCTCTGCCCCCATTTTTTTAGTGCTAGGAGTTTTTTCATCGTCGGTAAACGAGTGGGAGATCACATTACAACTTGCCACGTATCCCTCGGATTCATCCGACGAACTCTCCCCCTCATCTTTCTCTTGAAAGATGTGGTTGAGAAACTCTTGGAGTGTGATGGGAGTTCGTGCTTTCTAGTTATATTCCTCCAGCGCGTCAATCTTCTTTTGTAAGTCTGTACGCTTGCTGCCAGACTTCACGGGCTTCTTAGATTTCTCCGTCTTCTTCTTTGAAGATTTCGACGGCTGGGTGTGAGTGTTCGGGCCATCACCATTGATCTTCGGAATTGGGCGCGGCTTCAGCATCCCTTCAATGATCTGCGGTTCCAGCGGTTTCTTCCACCTGACTGCCGGGCATGCTTGGAGCTCGTTCAGCATTCTTTTGGTTTTTGCTGAAAGCACGACCTCCCATGGAGCTTCTTCAATGAAAGGACAAGTTGCCCCCGGTGTGTCCGTCTTCTTAGGAGTGTGAGGTTGTGGCGGGTTCACCTTCCACTTCTCGGACAGCGCAAACTTGCCCTGTAGGTATTGATCTTCAATCCATCCTTTGAAGACAAAGCAATCTTCAATCGGATGGCTTACCATTTGATGGTAAGGGCAGTAGTTGGGGTTGTTCACCTCACTGGGTTGTGGCGGTCGCCTCGGATTTGGTAAGTTAATAAGCCTGTTGTGTACTGCCAGCTCGAATAACCGTTTCGTCTTGTCCCGCGGGAACGAGTAGGGACGCTTCATCTTCTCATTATAATACCGCCGTCTTTCTTCCAGTTGATCCGCCAGCTTTGAGGCACTGAGTTGCTGTTGAGCATTCGCAACGAAGGTTGCCTTCCCTTTACCCTTGTCATTCCGAGGTTCCAGATTTCGGGGAGGCGGTCTGTGACCCATCGGGTCCATCTGGGCCAACTTGTCGATCAAAGCCTGGAACGTGGTTGGCTTAAAGAACATCATGAACTGGGAGATAGTTACATGAGGGTCTAGGGTTCCCACAAACATGCCCACCGCGGGCGCTTCCTCAATGCGTTGTTCGCATTTCGACCACAAATTTCGCCAACGTATAGCATACTGGACCCACGTTTCGCCTGGTTTCACCCTGGCATTAATCAATGCCGTTATCGGAGTGCGTTCGCTGGCGCTCGCGAATCGCTGAGTGAATAACAACTCCATTTCAGCGAACGTCTTGACGGAATCGTTCGGAAGTTTCGAATACCATTCGAACGCTGTTTCTGACAAGCTGCCGACGAATTGGCGAAGCAAGTGCTTATCATCGCCGCCAGTGTTGCCACAAAGCGCCCTGAACTGGGCAACATGTTGGTGGGGATCGCCAGTCCCCTTATACACATGGAATTTCTGTATTGTATAACCCGGCGGGTATTTAATCTGGTCATACCAGCTTGGATACGGTCGCCCCGTTTCTACGACCTGACCAGCTGCCTCAGTCGCCTGATGAACCCGGATCTGCTGGGCTATATAGTCGTCCAAGTCAGCCTTGGAGATGGTCTCCTCCTTGGCCGTTGAAAGAGCCAGTGGTGGATTCGATGTTTCTCCTTTATCATCTTCGAGGACGATCGGGGGATCTTCAGCAAGAGGATCTTGTTGGATCATCATCCCAACCATGTCTTGAAATAAGTGGGCTATTTGCTTTATATTGGCCGCTTGTTCCGCAGCCTCTTTATCTTTCTTTTCCAATATCCTCCGAAGGAACTCAGCGTCGGTTTCCTGCTCTTGTTGCTGATCCGAGGAAGCTTCGGGGCTTTCTTTTGGCCCAGTAAGCCCGGCCATTGCGATCATCATTTCCTGGAGCTTCTGCTGTTGCTCCTGAACTTTGGTCACCGACCGTGTAAGAGGTCTATGACCTGTTGATGCACGGCTGTCTTCCTTCCCCGACGCCATGTATACAGTATGGACCATCATGCCCCCAGACTTAAGGCGTCTGGGCTCAGCGCCTTTAGCTTTCGTTGCAGGCCCGGGGATCTTCTCCGGCCTCCTCTTTTTATGAGCATTGGAAGTTGAGGGGGCCGTTGAGGTGGGCACCCAGACAGCTTTTCGTGGCTTAGCAAGATGGCTGACTTCCTGTTGGGTCTTCAGCTTCTTGTGCTGGCGGGAGAAATTTGGATCGATCACCGAGTCTCGGGTCTGCCGCCAGACTTTATAGATTTTAGAGGACAGCCGTTGAGGGGATTGGGGTTGTTCTGGTTTTACTTCCACAGCCTTTTTCAGTGGAGGGGGAGACCTCTTTAGCACCGCGGTAGGAGAATTCCTACGCACCCTATTTAGCATCTCAAAGCTGTTCTCAGTTGGAACAGCAGCATTAACTTCTGTCGTCGGGGCTGGAGGAGTTAGCCCAAAAGGGGAGTTGCCTCCGGCCTTCCTCACTCGGTGCCAGTAGCGACGTCGACCATGTAGTGCTGATGGAATCGGCTCAGTGATGGCGATAGCCTCGTCTTGCCCCCTGTGTAGGTGGGGGGTCGTTGCTGGTGTCAGCCTGTTAAAGACTGATGTCCTTTGGGTAGTAGGCGCGGGAGCTGGAACAGTCAATCTTGTAAAGACCGACTTTTGGGCAGGAGAAGCCGCCTTAACAACCTCAGGAGCAGGATTGGTTATTTTCTTAGGAGCAGCCTTCTCTGGGATTGCAGGCCCCATTGCGGGCCCATAGGAGCTCTGGCCGAGTCTGGAGAAGACCAAGGCGCTGGTGTTGGGCGACTCGTTGAGAGGGGCCGCGATAGGTGTAAGCCGATCAAAGACCGACTTCTTGGGAGCTTCCGGTGTCAGCGCAGGAGCGGTGAAACTCATTGGCAGGAGCATGGTCCCGAAAAACAACCCTGTGGTGGCTCGAGTGACCTGTTCCACGGGCATCGTGAACAACGAAGCAGCTTGGGGCCCGTAGGCTATACCTCCTGGCGAGGCGGAGCACCGGTTGCAGTTGCAGTTGGAGAATTTCGCACAAGTGGAAGCCATTGATTCTTTGCTTTCTGCAATAAGCAAAACGCCAAACCTTAGTACCTTGAAACCTAAGGGCAACCATATCGAACCGCGATCCGTTCGCGAACACGACACACGAAGTGTGGAGTGGAAAGAGGAAAAGGTCCCACCGGGCGAGCCAGAAGCTGTTCCCCTCCGAATGGCGGCCAAGACGGGCTGTCTCGCCTGAGATTCGGGGCAGATGCTTGGTGCTATCCGTCCACCTCTCCGAAGATGCCAAGTTGATTTATGGCACCATGTATCGAAGGTTTAAACGGATGCGTCCGATGTAGCATACTTCGTCAGATTCCCCCTCGCTTGAGGGGTTTTTGATTGTGGGGACGCTCTTCCCTGCAGGCGCAAGCCCCTGCAGTTAATTACGCTACCGCATCGTGGTAACAACTTTCTCCTTCTCCAGATGATCACTTCATGTCGTGTGTGTTTATTTTATGTTTGGTTGCCCGTGGATTGTATACGGAGACTGAGTTATGTCATCGCCCGTAGGGCGTGGACTAGTCCAAATCTGTATCTTTCTTAGATTTGGGTTTGGGGGTTGCGTTTAAGGATACGTTAGCCTCGTTTGAGACTAAGATCGACTTAAACGTTTGTTAAGGATACGTTAGCCTATTTTTAGACTAAGATCGACTTAACGGGATCGTTTAGATCCGACAAGAGAGCGATTAGGGAAGCCCTGTTGTTTAGTTTGGTGACTTTGTGTTCGATAGGTAGTTTAAGGACATTGCGGTCCAGTGTTAGTTTTAAGACGTTGCGGTCAAGGTTAAGGACGTCATAGTCCGTGGATTTAAGGACTCCACAGTCCGATGTTAGTTTTAAGACATCACGGTCAAGGTTAAGGACGTCGTAGTCCGTGGATTTAAGGACTCCACAGTCCGATGTTAGTTTTAAGACATCACGGTCAAGGTTAAGGACGTCGTAGTCCGTGGATTTAAGGACTCCACAGTCCGATGTTAGTTTTAAGACATCACAGTCAAGGTTAAGGACGTCGTAGTCCATGAGTTTAAGGACCCCACAATCCGTATCAATGTATGTGGTTATCGGGACCCGTCACCTCTTTGAAGACGTTGAGGAATTACAACGCCAAATATCAAAGGAGTGAAGAGATGTACCCTTAAACCGAGGTAGGTTAAGTGATCTATAGTCCAATTTGGATACTAGGATCAATTATTATATTATGAGCCCATTGGCCCAATTAAATTTGAATTGAGGACTTATGGCCATCTTGGGCTAAGTCCAATTGTATCTGGGATATTAGCCCTCTGTTGATTCATTGATGGAGAGGCTTTGCCTCTGGAAACTTTAGCCAATTGGGCTAAGGCTAGTGTTAAACACTAGAGACCGACAGTGTTGAACACTGGGAAAAGATTGACAAATTAGTGTTAAACGCTAAAAGATAATCAGTGTCGAACACTGGGAAGAGAGTTTTCAAATTAGTGTTAAACACTAAGCAAATCAGTGTTAAACACTGCAAATAGAATTTTCCAAATTAATGTTAAACACTAAGGAGAATCGGTGTTAAACACTGGATACAGAGGTTTCAATTTAGTGTTAAACACTAAGGCAAGAGGGGTCACGTGGTAACACGTGATAGCGCCCTTCTCCTCTTTATTGTGTTCTACAGATAACTGTTTAACACTTTTAGTTCTGAAAGCCATCACGTGAGGGCGCCCCAGAGTCTCTGTTTATTTTACTTTTTCTTTATGTGCTTCAGGGGTCACGTGGGGCACATGGGGCGTTGCCTCAAAGCTCTCTTTTATATATCTTCGCAGGAGTCACGTGGTAACACGTGAGGTGCCTACTTCAGAGTTTTATTCTGTGGGTCTCTGCATGTTTTAAAGTTCTGTTCATAGGGTTAAACCCTAAACTTCTGAAGAATTATATTCTTAATAGGGTTAAACCCTAGTTTCTTTTCTTAAAGGAATTAAATTCCTGTGAGTTTGAGAGAATTATATTCTCAGTTAGGGTCAAACCCTAGTTCTGTTCGTTTTGAAGGAATTAAATTCCCATAACATAGGGTTAAACCCTAACTTTATCTCAAAGGAATTGAATTCCTATCATTTTGTGAGAATTAAATTCTCTAAACTCAGTTCCTCCTCTGTGTTTTAGATCTGCATGGCAGGATCTCAACCCAATGAGAATTAAATTCTCAATTCATGGGGAGATGTGCACTTTGCAGATCTTCAACCAGAGAAAGAACTAAGTTCTTTTTTTTATATAAGAGTTAAACTCTTTTGAGAATTAAATTCTCCTTTGAAGCCTCCATTTTCCTTTCTTACCTAAGGTTTTCCTTTTTGCAGAGAATCAAAGGCTCTATCTCTTTCTCTCTCTCTATGTATCAAAAGAAAAAGATCCAAAGGTCTCAAGGTTTCAGAAAGAAGTTTTAGAAAAAGATCTTCGAAAAAGGTGCGTCTCTTCTTTTCTTGGCTCCTATTTATAGGAGAAGGAAGAGAATCAATCTGCTTAATAAATCTCTCATTGAGAGATTTGATTTGTATATTGAGAGATTTGATTTATATTTATCATTAATCTGGGCATTTAGATTGTTAAGTGAATTTTATTCACCATTGGATTTTAAATCCAAAGATATTTCCTTGTTGTTTCGGTTAGATTTAGGGGGAAATCTTTCCAAGTCCAAGATTTTTCCATAAATTGGTGATATTTAATTACCTTCAGATTTTTAATCCAACGGTTCCAAATAATCATTCTCTATTTGGAAAGATTTGAATGATCTTTTCTCAGAATTTAATTCTGTTAAATGATAAGGCTTTTAAAGCTGGTCACGTGTGGCCACGTGACCCCTGGTCACGTGTAGGCACGTGACCCCTGGTCACGTGTAGGCACATGACCCCTAGAACGGGCCTTCTCTCCCTTTGCGCTATGTTCTCTGGCCGCTGCTTACGTGACCACTGGTCACGTGTGTGCACGTGATGCCTTTTCTGGAGCTTTTCCTTGAATGAGCTTTGTGCTGCTGCTTTGAACGTCACGTGCCAACACGTGACCACTGGTCACGTGTGAGCACGTGATGCCTCTTCTGAGTCATTTCCTGATTTTTAATCAGGGAACAGGTGGCTATGGGTTTCACTAGTTGCTGTTGGGATTCTAGGGTTCTCGGGGATGGTGGTGGTGGTGTCGGGAGTTGAAGAGGGAGGTGAGGATGTGACGGTGGTAACGACGATGAGGTGAGGGTGACGGCGACAGCGAGTCCACGGTGAAGTTTGGGTTTCTGCAATTGGGCCGCCGGGGTTTGCAGGGTTCTTGGGTGCAGAGTTGGCATTGTCGGGGATGCGGGAGAGGGATAGGAGGTGGTGAAGGTGACGATGACGACGAGGAGATGAAGGTGAGGCGATCGGCGGTGAGGACGAGCGGTTAGGGTTTGGGTTAGGCTTGGGTTCGTTGCGGCGACGAACAGAAAAGAAGAGAGGAGAGAGAGAGGTATTTGTTTTAAAAATATTAGGTTTAATTAAATATATATATATGTATGTATGTATGTATAGTGGTGAGAGAGACATAGGGATAGAGAGGGTGTGTGTGTGCGAGAGGAGAGAGAGAGATACGAGAGACAGAGAGAGATAGGAAATTAGTTAATATATATACTATATATATATATTATATAAACTGTTAGCATTAGGTTTTGAAAATAATATTATAATATATATTCTGGGATTATACAGCTAATAACAAAATACTGCGAATAATATTCGTGTTTCTTGTAAAAATCTAGTTTTAAAATATGGATAATTACGTATCAGCTAAAACCATAATGCGATGTACAGTTAATAAAAATGCATACCCCTAAGTACGAATCTACGTAAATATACATAGCAATCCAAATGAGTCTGTTTTAGCACTCTGGACATGAACACGATGTATGGATGCAAACATATGATATGGGATATGATAACAAGCCATGCTAGATATTAAAATATATTATCTGGCTATTATTTGTATTATTAAATGATATGAGGATATCAAATATATCATACATGTATATAGAATCAAAATGTGCGTAGATCCTCTGTACTAGCGAATATATGACGAAATCTAGAACCATAATGGGTTTCGATCATGCGGGTCGGGTCAGATACTAACCACAGATACTAATGCACTATCCGTACCCAAAAGCAAAAATAAACAAGAAAACTATTGCAAGATCTGAAATGCTCCAAAAAAAATATCGTATAAATGCACTAGGGTGTTACATTATACACAACTACAAAAGAATTTCATTCTCGAAATTCCCGGAACAAGAAAAGATAAGAAAACATGAATCTAAGAAAAGAGGTGTGGAAACTTCTGTCGAATCTCATCTTCACGTTCCCAAGTTGATTCTCCGAGCGAACGATTCCCCCATGAAACAAGTACTAGAGGGATAACCTTGTTCTTAAGGTCTTTGTCTCATCGATCCACAATCGCCATCGGTCGTTCTTCGTATGTTAAGTCCTTCCTTACTGTCAGCTCCGAGTGATCTAGGACGTGCTTCTCATTTCGAACATACTTGCGGAGTTGAGATACATGAAACACGTCATGAACACTAGCTAAGGATGGTGGTAACGCCAATCGATAAGTTACCTCTCCCGCACGCTCGATAATACTGAAAGGCCCCACGAATCGAGGACTAAGCTTGCCACGACTACCAAATCGGATCACTCCTCTGGTCGGTGATATCTTTAAGAATACAAGATCACCAACTGCAAACTCTAGAGGTCTTCATTCTATATCGTCCCAACTTTTCTGTCGATCTTGTACCGCCTTCATATGATTTCGGATTACGTTAATTTTCTACACCGTTTGCACAATTAGATCTGGTCCCAATAATCTTCTTTCTCCAACATCGTCCCAGCAGATGGTCAAGCGACACTTACGACCATATAATGCTTTGAATGGAGCCATCTGTATAGTCGCCTGAAAACTGTTATTATAAGAAAACTCCACTAAGTGCAAATGATCCTCCCATGCCCTTGAAGTCTAACATGCATGCTCTCAACATATCTTCAACAGTTTGGATCGATTTTTCTGATTGTCCATCTGTCTAAGGATGATAAGCTGTGCTAAACTTCAAGCGAGTCCCCAAACTTTCCTGTAGACTCCTCCAAAAGTGCGATAAAATCGGGTATCACGATCGGAAACGATGCTCACGAGTACTCTATGCAATCTCACAATCTCCTGCATGTACCGTTCTGCTAAAGCTTCCGTCGACCGACCAACTTTAAATGGTATAAAATGGGTTGTATTGGTCAATTGATCAACAATCATCCAAACTACATTAATGCCCTTTGGACTCCGTGGTAAAACTGTCACGAAATCCATGGTTATATGTTCCCACTTCCATTGAGGAATCGGAAGTGGTTGTAATAACCCAGCTACCCTTTGATATTCAACCTTAACTTGCTGACACACCAAGCACTTCGATGCATAGGGAGCAGTCTCTCTTTTCATGCCTTCCCACCAGAAATGTTGTCATAGATCTTGGTACATTTTTGTGCCTCCCGGATGTACGGAATATGCGGAACTATGAGCCTTCTTCATGGATTCTTCACGAACATCTCCTTTAGGCACACATAAACGACTCTCATATCATAACGAACTATCTTCATGAACTAACAAGTCCGTTCGAAGTCCCGCTTCAACTTGTTCTCGAAACTTCTACAACCTTGGATCGTGCGACTGCGCTGCTTTAATGTTATCAATCAAGGATGATGTTCACACCATAATATTGTATTATTATATTCCCCGTTCTTATTCTTTTTACAAATAAACAGATGCTTTTGATGCATGTCTGCTACATAGTACAGGTTACAGGTTCTTGGACAGAAAACAGTGAAAACGATGAAAAGACGATGCAAAAGTGGACTTTGACCAACAAACAGAAGACTCTTGACCAAGCCTACATCAAAGATAAAATTCACAAAGTACAAGGCAATGCAAGGTCCAAGATTACAAAGCGAACGGTTAAAAGTCCACCGCAATTATTCACTGGAGATCTGGAAGAAACATAGAAGCTATTTTAATAAAAGAACCAAATAATAAGGAAGCCCAAAGATTCAAGGCCCAATACTTCACTTTAAATAGACAAAGACATAAAATTTTACCAAAGCTTGAAGTCTATTTTGACTAGGTCTTCCTAAGGATACTTTGGTAAATGTAGACTGCGAATCAATTGTAACCTAGGGTTTCCTATCCTCTATAAATAAGAACTCTAAATCATTGTAAAGGCTATGCATCCCTTCATTAATAAAATTCAGATTTCTTTTGGAGAGCATCAATTTGTAAGTTCTTTATTTTCTGCCCTAGGTTAAATTTCTATTCTTGCCCTAGTTAAATTTAATTCATTGCCCTAGTTAAATCTTTTATTCTCTGCCCTAGATAAATGTTCTTCAATTCCCTAATGAGTGAGTAGTCTCCTCGCTTGTTAGGGTTAGATCTAGGGAAGGTTTGAGAGATGAAGATCTCTCACCCCTTTCTTGCCCATCATATATAATTAATAGGACTCTATGCATACATGCACATACCGCTCCCTACGGCACCCTATCCCTCGAGGTAGCGGTGATACCGTAGTATAAAGGCCCGGTTGTGATGGTTTTCCATGGAGGTTAGGGTAAGAATTTCTAAAGGAAGTACAAGAACCTAGAGGAAGAAACATCTTTCCAAATGGTTCTAATCCCTTTTATTAATAATTACCATAACACCTAATTAGATCTTCATATGGGTATAGAAAGTGGTGAGATTTATTGACTTTCCAAACTTAACCTAGACCCAATCCTAGAAAGATTTATATATAGATTAATTTAGTTTTTAGATTTAATAAATCAGTCCGACTTCCATCGGAATTAACTCGTTAGCGCGATTAGAAAATTCACAATATCCCTGTGGACCGACCCGTACTCACCGGCTAGCTGCCAAGCGACGCCGTTCTTGATTGCGGTTACTAGATATTTTTGATACGAATCAAATGGCGCCGTTGCCGGGGATGGCGTGTTATTTTCTCTTTGCAATTTCGGGTTAATCAAAATTAAAAAATTCATAAAAATCTGAAAAATCAAAAAGAAAATATAAAAATATATCATCTGTTATTTTTGGAAAGGGTATTTTTGTGAGAATTTTGCAGGATCTACAAACAACTTCGGATCTGGAAAAATCCAGAGAGCGAAACAGAAAAAAGTAGATCGAAACAGAAAGGTAGTGGAACAACATAACAGCATAATTTTTCTAGAGGCCTGAACCCACCAAAGCGTCGCCCTTCCGCCGCGCAAGCGCTCTCCCGCCGAGTTTCCGCGGCCTTCCCGTCACATCAGCACCTACAAAAATTTCTCGGGAATCATGCCGTCTTCTACACCGCGGATCCGCCGCATAAACTCGCTATTACCGTGGAAACGCGGAGGTATCTTGACATCATTTCGTGAAAATTGCTCTGTAAGTTTCCCTCTTTCTCCTCTGTAAATCTTGATATATCTTCTGTAACTTTGACTGCAGGATTCGTTGCGCTTTAAAAATCTTTCTCTTTCCAAATAACAAATCTTGTGCAGGATTTTTGCGCTTCGCTTAAAATAGAAATTGATTGCAAGTAATATTTTTTTGTTTTGCATATCTTTTATCGAAAATCTTTTTGCAAAATTTCCAAATAAAGAGCAAGCGGAAAAAGGAAAATTTTAATTAGAAAACTTGCAAACTTTGAAATTCACAAAGAAGATTTGATTGCAAGTGATTTACTGTTTTGCATATCTTTAATCGGATTTTAAGGGGCTTTTGACCAATTCAGATTGGGTGGGGATTTCATCACCCTTCCCAGGACCCCAGAAATCACATAAGGCATTTGCATTGGCCATTCTTAATTAAAAAATACTAGACTCAGCCCTAAGAACTTCGAGCTCAATAGGACAGAGAACTAGTTATAGGCATCGACCGTTTGTCCTAACCTGACCTTGCGGTGTCTAGGCAAGTGTGTCTAAGGCAAGTGGTTACTTAATTAGGACCGCTACTTGTAGCGGGGAGCCTCCCACTTACCTGGCACTTACCTGGCCGCAATTGGCGGTGAAGAGGCGGTTTGAGGTCCTATTTCTAGCCCTTTAGAACAGTTAGGAGCTGTCTAGCTGACCTAGGTGACCCTAGATCTAGGCCTGATTGTGCATTTTTGGTTGATCGAAAGTGTGTCTTAGCTCTTTTCTCGAAAATCTTTTTGCAAACAGTTCTAAATAAAGAGAAAAAGGAAAAAGGAAATTTTTTTATAAAAACTTGCAAAATTTTGTCGCTAAGAAAACCTTGCACCCCACTTACACCCACCTTCTTTCTCTTCTCCTTCTGACATCATGGGTACCCCACATCACAAATCTCTTGCCGAACTTTGGTATCCCGAACCTAACTTTGCTTCGTACGTCAATTGTTTCGGTCGATTTAAGGAAGATCCCTCCATGCCAAAAATTTTGTTGAAAGATCAAATAGAAGCGTCTAGGAGAAACAGTTTGACTTTGCAACCCACTTTGTGTCAACCAAGTCAACCTTCACCACCTTCGTACATTGATACCACTTTTTCGAGTCCTGTTGTAACTCCTAAGCCGATGTCTATTGCTGAGCACATTGCACAATCTCGTAGCCGATCTTTCACTCCTCTCCCCTCATCTAGTTCTAGAAATCAACAAGTCCATCCACCTTTTTATCCACATGTTGATCCTAATCCTATCCAACCATCCACTTCCTACCAGTCCTACCCGACTTTCCCACCTTCACTAGACCCTGTTTCTACACAGCCTTTTGGGAGTTTCACGTATCCAAACAATTTCGAATCTTTTACCGAAACCCCTTCACCACCCATGTCTAGTTTGGAACAGTCGTTGCAAGCTTATATTTTAGCAACAAACAAAATGGTTAGGAATGTGGATGCGTCCATTGCCGCCCTTATGCAACCTAGTGAACCGGCAACTAATTTCCAACTAGCTCCAAATTTTCCAATGTATGAGGAGGCGGTTGGACAGAGTGAGAATTTGAGATAAGCGAGTGAGTTCTACACATTTCCAAATCAAACCTACCCATACCCAATTCCAGCCCACAACTCCAGTTTTCCATCGATTGTACAAAATAGTTCACCAGTTGAAAATAAAAACGAGTTGTGTGAATTTGTAGTTCTTGATTTGCCAGATTGTGAAGAACCCCTTTCGAGTGAAACCACACTTAATCCTTTCGATCTTTACACCTCCACTCTAGAACCTAAATCGATAAATATCCATGCTTTTGATGAGGTGTCAGAAAAAATTGATTTTCACTTGATTGAGGATATAGACGCCGGGAATATTTCGGATGATGAACCCGTCGATTTAATTGAAATTTTATGTCAAATTCATCATCCCGAGTCATTAAATGTTTCTCCCGAACTTCATATGCGTCTTGATTTTGATGATATTGGCATGGATAAGCAAATTTTTGAGGAAAATATTGAGGAGAATTATGAGGAAAATATTGAGGGGAATTATGAGGATAGTATTGAGGATAATATTGAGGTTGAACCATTTTCGTTTGATGTGTCGAATTTTCCAATACACCCTCCTGAATCCTTAACCGATACCCTTCCTCACTCACTTCCTTCCGTCCTTCCTATCGTTCCGACTGTGCAAGAGACTGTTACGCTTTCATCTCCAATACCAAGTTCGACGTACCCATGTTTGCTCACGACTCTTGAGGGATTTAATCTCATTTTTTCGCGGGTTGATAGATTAGCACAATCGCTTTTTACACATCGGTCATTACAAATTGTGCTAATTTATACGCTCCATCCCCACCCTCAAATTCGTATTCCCACTTTCTTTGGTTCTTCTAATCTTCCTTTAATGATATCGAGTGTTGATGAATCACAATCCGACATTTTAAGTTCGATAATTTTCAATTGGACCTTCGAGGAAAGTTTCGAAGATATTTTCGCCGACGAACTCGCATTCTTAAATGATACGTATTTTGTGATTAATCAACCTCCACTCGAAGAAGTAGAACCCCTACCATTTCTTCTTCCCCTCCGCCATTCTCCTCCACCGAGACCATATTATCCCTTTCTCTCCACACGGTCTCGTGTGCTTCTCATTTCTTTTCTTTCCACTCCATTCTTTCACCAACTCGACCATTACCACGATAAGATTTTTGAATGGTTGGTGCTAACCTTTGGCTTGTGTAAGGCCAAGCTTAAGTTTGGGGGGAACCTTGTTGTATATATGTACATATATTTTTTGTTTTCTTTTTCTATAAAAAAATTTTAAAAAAATTCAAAACATTAAAAAAATATAAAAAATTGTAAATAAATAAACAGGGGAGTGCCGACATTCTCAACCCTCTTGGTGCAGCATGACAGTGAGGACATTGTCAAGTTTAAGTTTGGGGGTATGCTCGGTACGTCTTCTTCCTTCGCATTCATTTGTATATTTTTGCATTTGCATATTTATTTGAAAACCCATAAAAATTGAAAATTTTCAAAAATTATAAAAATTAATGTATTCAATTTTGGCCTAATTAACTTGAGTTTGACAAAAGGTTAACTAGCTAGGAACAACTAGATCTTAAACTTAGTAAATTAAAAACCTTAAAAATAACCTTCCTTAAACTTTAACGGTAGAAAGTATATGTCTTTGTAGTTTATTTAGAAATAGGCAAATTTTGGATTCACGTCTTGGGCTAAGTCAAAGCAAAGGAAAAGTATTGATATTTTTATTAGAGTATGAGTTTGAAAAATAATTCCTAGCTTAAGTCTAGATTCTGAAAATGTATACCCTACAATTTGCACAATCACGCACCTTGAAACTTGGAATAGTAGAAGAGACCTTGAAATACTCTTGTCTAAATTCCTTAGTACGAAGAAAATGAAAAAAAATACAAGTGTGAATAAAGAAAAAAAATGAACACTGGTTTTTGTGATTACTTAAGGCTAAAAAATAGAAAAATATTTAGCGAGGGTGCTTCATCACCTAGTGCCTTAGACCAACTGGTTTGGGAGTCACTGCTAAAGCCTTGGGTGTTGCAAGACTAGGAAGTACGCTTTAAAGTGCTAACGCATCTTGTAATCGGTTGTTGGTACCTCAAGAAGTATTAACGGTCGCATGAAGGATGTGTAAGCAAAAATTCAATTAAAAATTCACCAATTAATAAGTACTTTGGACAACGGACAAGAGTATGATTGCTTGATTTGAATTTTCAAGTGTAGGGGTGATATTTACACACACGTAGGGGTATGTGATTGGAGTTTAGATGAGAGAAAGGAGTGAAGAATAGAACTTGTATCTTTAATAGAGTTGATAAAAATTCCTAAGTGGAGATAGAACCCTAGAAAGAAAACTTAAGAAATGCCAAAAGCTAAGTAGGTCTACAGAACATATATGATCTTAAGTTAAATGATGAGGAAGTGTGAAGAATATGGGTGGATAATTTACGAGTAGAAGATAATAGAATTCCTTGTTAGAAAACCTTATTGGAGAATTAAAGTCAATGGGCCTAATTGATAGGATTTTGTGGGTAGTATCCGCTGAAAACCCTCAGGAGACAACACTCCTCCTACTAGGGACACCTAGAGGTTTAACGGCTTGTTGCACGAGCTCAGTGCAATCGCGTTTCCTTACGAAAGTGCGGTTAGGTTTTTGTCAAGAATAAAAAATAAGTTTGCTCGAGGACGAGCAAAAGATAAGTTTGGGGGTATTTGTTCACACCATAATATTGTATTATTATATTCCCCATTCTTATTCTTTTTACAAATAAATAGGTGCTTTTGACGCATGTCTGCTACATAGTACAGGTTACAGGTTCTTGGACAGAAAACAGTGAAAACGATGAAAAGACGATGCAAAAGTGGACTTTGACCAACAAACAGAAGACTCTTGATCAAGCCTACATCAAAGATAAAATTCATAAAGTACAAGGCAATGCAAGGTCCAAGATTACAAAGCGAACGGTTAAAAGTCCACCGCAATTATTCACTGGAGATGTGGAAGAAACATAGAAGCTATTTTAATAAAAGAACCAAATAATAAGGAAGCCCAAAGATTCAAGGCCCAATACTTCCCTTTAAAGAGACAGAGACATAAAATTTTACCAAAGCTTAAAGTCTATTTTGACTAGGTCTTCATAAGGATATTTTGGTAAATGTAAACATGCGAATCAATTGTAACCTAGGGTTTCCTATCCTCTATAAATAGGAACTCTAAATCATTGTAAAGGCTATGCCTCCCTTCATTAATAAAATTCAGATTTCTTTTGGAGAGCATCAATTTGTAAGTTCTTTATTTTCTACCCTAGGTTAAATTTCTATTCTTGCCCTAGTTAAATTTAATTCCTTGCCCTAGTTAGATCTTTTATTCTCCGCCCTAGATAAATGTTCTTCAATTCCCTAATGAGTGAGTAGTCTCCTCGCTTGTTAGGGTTAGATCTGGGGAAGGTTTGAGAGATGAAGATCTCTCACCCCTTTCTTGCCCATCATATATAATTAATAGGACTCTATGCATACATGCACATACCGCTCCCTACGGCACCCTATCCCTCGAGGTAGCGGTGATACTGTAGTATAAAGGCCCGGTTGTGATGGTTTTCCATGGAGGTTAGGGTAAGGATTTCTAAAGGAAGGACAAGGACCTAGAGGAAGAAACATCTTTCCAAATGGTTCTAATCCCTTTTATTAATAATTACCATAACACCTAATTAGATCTTCATATGGGTATAGAAAGCGGTGAGATTTATTGACTTTCTAAACTTAACCTAGACCCAACCCTAGCAAGATTTAGATATAGATTAATTTAGTTTTTAGATTTAATAAATCAATCCGACTTCCATCGGAATTAACTCGTTAGCGCGATTAGGAAATTCACAACATCCCTGTGGACCGACCCGTACTCACCGGCTAGCTGCCAAGCGACGTCGTTCTTGATTGCGGTTACTAGATATTTTTGATACGAATCAGATGACTGTACTTGCAATTGTATCAACTGTCCCGAAGAATGCGGTAGTACAATCTCCAACTCGAATCTTTGAAAATCAACTATAATTTCTTTCTATGCAGTCAACATCTGTATTTCTGGCACCGATTTAGCACATCCGGCACGACGTTAACTTTCCCCGGATGGTATTTTAGATCGAGATCATAGTCAGCAATCAGCTCCAACCATTTACGTTGTTGAGCTCTTTCTGCGTGAATACATACTTTAGGCTCTTGTGATCGGTAAATACTTTAACTCTTTCGCACAATAAGTAGTGTCTCTAAATCTTCAAAGCAAAAATCACTGTTGCTAATTCCAGATCGTGAGTTAGGTAGTTCTTCTCATGAGTCTTTAATTGTCTTGATGCATAAGCTATGACCATCCCATTCTGCATTAGAACACATCCCAAACCTTTTCCCGATGCGTCGCTGTGAATAACCAGCCCTCCGGAACCATTTGGCACTGTCAGAATAGGAGTGGTGGTCAATCTATGCTTCAATGCTTCAAAAGCTGATGCACATCTCTCCGTCAATACGAACGGTGCCTCCCTTCGTGTTAGATTGGTCAATAGTTCTGCAATTCGTGCGAAGTTCTCCACAAACCTTCTATAATATCTAGAAAGCCCAAGAAAACTTTTGATCTCTCCTAGGTTCTTAGGAATT
This sequence comes from Agapanthus africanus, assembly GCA_030015575.1. NCBI lineage: Eukaryota > Viridiplantae > Streptophyta > Magnoliopsida > Asparagales > Amaryllidaceae > Agapanthus > Agapanthus africanus. The sequence goes on from CM057339.1 coordinate 866,912,722, forward strand.
GGCCAAGCATGAACAGCTGCAATCTTTTCACAGTCAACGGAAATTCCATCTCCGGATACGATATGACCCAAGAACTTCACTTCTTCCAACCAAAACTCGCACTTGCTCATCTTAGCATATAACCTTTCTTGCCTCAACATTTGTAATGCGATTCTCAAGTATTCTGCATGCTCTTCTTTACTCCTCAAATAAACCAGAATACCATCGATATACACCACTACAAACTGGTCCAAATACGGTGAAAAGATTCGGATCATCAAGTCCATAAATATTGCCGGTGCATTTGTAACTGCAAATGGCATCACTAAGTACTCGTAATGTCCATATCGAGTTCGAAACGTATCTTGCAAATATCTTCTGATTTTACCCGAACTTGATATCCGGATCGCAAATCCAACTTCGAGAATACCCTCGTGTTAGTGTTATATGCCCTAGAGGCCATTATTGTATCATACTGGTTTGTATATTACTTAATGGAAGCTTAGGATATACACGGGTATAATAACAGTCTTGCTCAAAATGGTAGTATGCTACTTGGTTTGTTTATACTTCAATATGTGCATGTGTTTTTTTTAGCATATCGCTTATACATATTAGTAGAGCCCTTAGGATCTTTGCTTGATTACCAGCGTTGTGATGGCTGTCACACTAGTAGGGGTTGCGTAGTCTATAAGCACATCCTATATATATCCATAGTCGTAGGATTATCGAGACGGGGCATCGATACTCCAAAGAGACTAGTGTATACGCTTCTCATCCCAGCAGGGGAGATGGTCTGTCCCATAGCCATTAGTACGCCGTACTGGAGATAGTATGCAGGTGCTCATAAGGTTATGAGAACACTGGACAGGACTCGTCGGGAACTGCTAGTGGGTATTATACCTGTCACGCCCCGCTTCCCAGAGTAAGCTAAAAATGGGCACATGACATAACCAACCATGCACCTATGGGTAGGAAGTATCCATCCACAGTCACATTACGGTTGTAGAGATATCAAGAACAAAATAAAACTATCTAAAACATGTCCATAATCCAAGATAACATGAGTCAATAATAAATAAATGCGGAAGCAAAAGATCCAATACAAAATAACTGAAATGTATGTCCCATAATGCGGGCTCACATCAGGAATAAAATGTAGGAAAGAAAAGCTAACTACTGCTAACACTCACAGCTCAGCCTGTCGGCTGAAGTACGCCTGCTCGGACTGCAACAGTGGTACAGAATCTGGGCCATGCATAACCCAGACGTCAGCGCGTCAAATCATCAAGTAATAACATAATAAACAGGCAATGCGAATATAAACATGAATAAAGCAAGGGTAACAATAATATGAATTCAGAGCAGTGCAGGGTAGTGTACAGTGGGTAAACTGGACTGTTCTATCAGGTTCTCTATTCTAGAGTCTTTGAAACCAAATTGATGAATCATCGATATAACTCAATAGTATCCCGTACATACCCGGGACCACGGCCACAATATCCTCGGCTGCAGCCGAGACATGCCGCTAGGCACAAAACAGGAATGTGTACACTCGATAGTATCCCGTACATACCCGGGACCACGGCCACAATATTCTCGGCTGAAACCGAGACATGCCGCTAGGCACAAAACAGGAATGTGTACACTCAGGACAGGTAGTGAACTGTCGAGTTACAAGTCAGGTTTCACCTTTGATTTCCCCATACCCCCAAGTTATATGTACAAGTCAAGTCAGGTATCCCGAAATCAAGAAACTAATGCCAACACAGGATCAGGTAAACAGGTTTGTCTGGATAGACAACAGGAATGGTCCATGAGGACTACATGTCAGGTTTGTTGGCATTAGACACAAGATCAGATAACGGATCAGGTCATGGTACATCATGTCAAGTCAAGCAATATACGGTACCATGTCGGGTCAATCAATGTGTAGGTAGCAAGACAGTTCAAGAAGCAAGCGATATCATAGGTGTACTCACAATCGGCTATATAATCAAGCATGGGTATCAACAACATGAGATAAGCAATGAAGTAAGCAATAGGCAGATTTACTGAATTAGCAGTACAGTTGTCAGTTGTGTCACAGAGATGATTTCAATGTTATGCGAATGCAGTATGACAATTATGGCCTTTTAATCATGTTAACAAGTTTAAGCACTTTAGAGGTGCAATGATTTATATAAAGGTTCAATACAGCTATTACAGGTTAAAATGCATACGAGTGTCCGAATGGAACAAAACTATAGTGCTAAATGCCATAAGCTATGTCAATATTAAAAATGTGATTAATCAGATAAGTGTGGTTATTAGGTTCAATTGCAAACTGTAGGTTCCAAGTTTAAAGATAAAATGATATATAACAATATTGTACATGAAAAAGTGGGAAATTATAATACCAAAGTTAAATTGTGGGTTTTAGGGTGTCATTAATTATAAGTAAATATTGTTTAGCATGTAGCAAGGGTTACTTGCCTCGACGGGTCGCGAACCGGGAAAAACGGAACGTAAAATGTCGGCGGGGAAACTCGCGGCGGGCGCACGGTTCACGGAATGAACCCAAACGATGAACAGTGGAACCACACGGGTCGGGGTAGCTCGCTGGAACGTCGGGACACGTCGCCGGCACGGCCGGATTCCGGCGAGATCAAAAACAACGAATGTTAAGAGTTGCAATCAAGAAAAGAAAGGGAAAATAAAGAAGAAAGGGAAAGATGATGGAGAGGGAAGGCTTACAATGGTCTGTGGGACGGGTGGTGACGGTCGACGGCGTCGACGAACTCCGGCGGTGGCCTACGCCGACAGTGAACGAGATTTCCAGATCAAGAAAATATTTACAGAGAAAGAAAGAAGAAATGAAAAGAGGGGGGAGCTAGCTCACCGAGGGGGCTTGCGAGGCCAGGGACACGAGGACGGGGTCACCGGCGGTGACTCACGGCGGTGCAACAGGTGCAGGGGCACAGGTGGCTGCGGCGCTGGTCGGGGTGTGCAGGCGCTCGGGAATCGATGAAGGAGGATGAGAGAGAAGGTGAGGATGGTGAGGAGATGACGAGGACGAGGAAGCCGGTGATGGTGTCGTCGGCGTTGGGATGCAGCGGCGAGGGCAAGGCGGCCGTTTCTCGTGGGGTTTGGGTTGCGTTTTAAACGAAGGAAGAGGAGGGGAAAATAAATAATATAGAGGAGAGAGAGAGAAAAGTTAGAGAGAGAGAGATAAGAAGGAGAGAGATATACGGGGGGGAGAGAGAGAGAGAGAGAGAGGGAGAGAGATATACGGAGGAGAAAGAGGAGAGATGCGGGAGAGAGAGAGAGAGATAGAGAGAGAGAGAGATGGAGAGGGACCCACGGTAATAAGGGATTTGATTGGTTGTGAAGGGATCGTTTGTTAGGAAAAATATTTATATAAAAGATTTAAAAGATTATAAAATATTATATGGTTTTAAAATATAAGATATACGATGGTTTAAATTTATTAAAATTTGGGATTTTGGCGCAAAGTAAAACATTTCCAAATCGCGCCCGGGTTGGATCCAAAAATTCGAAATTGAAATAATAGAATTTTAAGCGGGATCCAAAACTTAAAATGAAGTGTTTTGCAATCAAAAATCATACCCCCAAAACGGACACACGTACGTGCGCGTAGCCGTCCAAACTCGCTCGTTTCACTGAACGGGACGAGAACACGATGCACGGACGGTACAACAGGGTTAGGGGTATCAAGTAGGCCAAGATGGATATTTTTAATTTTATTTTAGATGCCAAAAATTGTTATATACAGAAATGAATTTGCCGGGTAAAATTTACAGTAAGTAACAATCAAGCAAGATAAATGAAATGAGTGTCACACTACGTTCAAACGGTAACTGAAATTAGTAGCACTGGGCTCGGGTGTTACATTATATCCAACCACAAAAAGAATTTCGTCCTCGAAATTCCAAGAATACAAAAATAGATAACTACAAGAAAAGGTGAGGAAACTTCTACCGGATTTCATCTTCTCGTTCCCAAGTGGACTCTCTATACGAGCGATTACCCCAAGAAACAAGCACAAGAGGGATCACCTTGTTCTTAAGAACCTTTTCCCTTCGATCCACGATTTCAATCGGTCGCTCCTCAAACGTCAAGTCTTCTCGTACTGTTAGCTCCGAATGATCCAATACGTGCCTTTCATCTTGAACATACCTTCGTAGTTGAGATACGTGAAACACATCGTGCACACTCGCCAAGGACTGCTGTAACGCCAACCGATATGCTACCTCACCAACACGCTCCAAGATCTCAAAGGGTCCAACGAATCGAGGACTAAGCTTTCCTCGACTTCCAAAACGAACCACCCCTCTAGTCGGTGATATCTTCAAGAACACCAAATCACCCACGGCGAACTTTAGAGGTCTTCTTGACGTGTCTGCCCAACTCTTCTATCGGTCTTGTGCTGCCTTCATATGATTTCTGATAGTGTTAACTTTCTCAACTGTCCGCACAACCAAATCTGGTCCCAATAATCTTCGTTCACCGACATCGTCCCAACAAATAGGTGAACGGCATTTACGACCATACAAAGCTTCAAATGGAGCCATCTGGATAGTTGCCTGAAAACTGTTGTTGTAAGAAAACTCCACCAAATGTAGATGATCCTCCCAAGAGCCCTTGAAGTCCAACATGCATGCCCTCAACATATCTTCAAGAGTTTGGATCGTTCTCTCCGACTGACCATCAGTTTGAGGATGATAAGCTATGCTAAACTTCAATCGAGTCCCCAAACTTTCCTGTAAACTCCTCCAGAAGTGTGATAAGAACCGAGTGTCCCGATCGGACACAATGCTCACCGGTACTCCATGCAATCTTACAATCTCTTGCATGTACCGCTCTGCCAAAGTCTCTGTTGATTGACCAACCCGGAAAGGAATGAAGTGAACTGCTTTGGTCAAACGATCAACAATCACCCATACAGCATTGTTGCCCTTTGGACTCCGCGGTAAAACCGTCACGAAATCCATGGTTATATGTTCCCACTTCCACTGAGGAATCGGAAGTGGTTGCAATAAACCAGCAACCCTTTGATGTTCAGCCTTAACTTGCTGACATACAAAGCATTTTGCCACAAAGCGAGCAATCTCCCGCTTCATGCCTTCCCACCAGAAATGCTGTCGAATATCTCGGTACATCTTTGTGCCTCCTGGATGTACAGAATAAGCTGAACTGTGTGCCTCCTTCATAAGCTCTTCACGAATATCTCCCTTTGGCACACACAATCGGCTACCATATCTCAACGAACCATCTTCGTGGATCAATAAATCTGTTCGTAGTCCGGCTTCAACCTGTCCTCGAAACTTTTGCAGTCTAGGGTCCTGCGATTGTGCTGCTTTAATATTCTCGATCAACGATGACTGTACTTGCAGCTGCATCAACTGTCCCGTAGAATGCGGTAGCACAACCTCCAAGTCAAATCTTCGAAAATCTGCAACTATCTCCTTCTGCGTAGTTAACATCTGAATTGCTGGTAACCGACTAAGCGCATCCAGCACGACGTTAACCTTCCCCGGATGGTACTTAAGATCAAGGTCGTAGTCAGCCATCAGCTCCAACCATCTACGCTGCCTCATATTAAGCTCCTTCTGCGTGAACACATACTTCAAGCTCTTATGATCAGTAAAAACTTCGACCATTTCGCCTAAAAGATAGTGTCTCCAAATTTTCAATGCGAAAATCACAGCCGCAAGCTCCAAGTCATGCGTTGGGTAATTCTTCTCATGGGTCTTTAACTGTCTCGATGCGTACGCTACAACCTTCCCATGCTGCATCAAAACACATCCCAGTCCTTTCCCAGATGCGTCGCTGTGAATCACCAATCCTCCGGAATTGTCTGGCACGGTCAGAATAGGGGCGGTTATCAACTTCTGTTTCAACGTCTCAAAAGCTAACGCACACTTATCTGTCCATACAAAAGGTACCTCCTTGCGCGTAAGCTTGGTTAACGGCTCTGCCAGACGAGCAAAGTTCTCCACAAATCTCCTGTAATATCCGGCGAGTCCAAGAAAACTTCTTATCTCCGCAACATTCCTTGGAATCGGCCAATCTCGAACTGCTGCAATCTTTTCTGGAGCGACGGCAATTCCATCGCCAGACACGACATGCCCCAAAAACTTTACTTCTTCCAGCCAAAACTCGCACTTACTCATCTTCGCATATAACTTCTCTTGTCTCAACGTCTGCAGTGCGATCTTCAAATGCTCAGCATGCTCTTCAAAACTCTTCGAGTAAACCAGGATATCGTCAATGAAAACCACGATAAACTGGTCCAAGAACGGTGAAAAGATTCGGTTCATCAAGTCCATGAATACTGCCGGCGCATTCGTTACTCCGAAGGGCATCACTAAGTACTTGTAATGTCCATACCGAGTTCGGAACGCCGTCTTGCAAAGATCTTCTGCTTTCACTCGGACCTGATGATATCCGGATCGCAAATCCAGCTTCGAGAATACCCTCGCGCCACTAAGCTGCTCGAAAAGTTCGCCAATGCGAGGGATCGGGTACTTGTTCTTAATAGTCACCCGGTTTAATTCTCGATAGTCGATGCACATCCTTCTTGTGCCATCCTTCTTCTTTACTAGAAGAACTGGAGCTCCCCAAGGCGAGTTACTGCTTCGAATCCAACCTTTTTCAAGCAATTCAGCAACCTGTTTCTTGACTTCTTCCAACTCTACTGGTGCCATTGGATAATACGCTTTGGATACTGGCGCTGCACCAGGAATAAGATCAATTGCGAACTCCACGTCTCGCTTCGGCGGTAATCCTGATATATCTTCAAATACGTCCATAAAATCACGAACAACAGCCGGCTCTTCACTTTTATCAACCTCCATTGATGCAAGAATATCATTTGTCGGCCTAGCCCTAAACTCGACTGGCCCGACAGAACTGCTTCCTCCAGTGAAGGTAAACTCGGGATGTCCGGGAATCTGGAAAATTACTTTCTTTGCCCTACAATCAATGTGAGCGTGGAAAGTGCCAAGCAAATCCATTCCCAAGACGACTTCATAGCTGCCCGTATCAATCACCAAGAAATCTGCAAAAAGCTCCCGTCCGCACACAACAACTGTACAATCTTTACATTCCCTACTAGCTATGATTTTCCCATTCCCAGTGTGTATGTCCCAGAAACTAAGCAGGGTCGTGTATCCAATCGAGTGTGTAGTTAAAAACTTGGATGACATAAAATAATGGGATGCACCAGAATCAAATAACGCTAATGCGGGAAAACCATGAACGAGTAGAGTACCTGAAACAACTTCTCCTGACGCCTTAGCTTCTTCTGCTGTCAAGGTAAAAGCTCTAGCCTGATTAGGTCCTTGAGTCAGCTGTTTCTGCCCCTGGAACGGTCTCTGCGGAGGCTTCTGAATATCATCCCTCGTACGAAGCTTCGACGGACAAGCACTAACAGCGTGATCTGCCGCTCCACAAACCAAACAAAGTCCCAGCCTCCTTCGACAATCCTTTTGCATGTGGCCAGGCAAATTGCAGTAGTTACAAGTCATGCTCTTTCTTCGATCGACGATCACTGGCTTCTTCATGGGTGCTACGCCTCGACGATCCACTGGAATACCTCTGCGACCCTGAGCTCGGTTTGGTACAAATGCTGGCTTCCTCATCGCAACTGCTGTCTGCTGCAAACTCCCCTTCATCCCAGATAGGCTCTGCTGTTCCCGAGCTGCCATAAGAACCTGTGAGAAAGTGGTCAAACCCAGGGAGACAATCTGCCTCTGGATGTCCACATCCAAGCTGCGCATGAACCTCCGTGCCCTATCTGCATCGTTGGCAACTAAAGGTCCAGCGAATCTGCTGAGTCTTGTCCATTCTGCTGCATGCACATCTACGGGTGCTCCATTCTGCTTTAGCCCGATGAACTTCTCTTCCATTTCCTCCCGTGCAGTCCGCGGGAAGAACTTCTCTAGGAAACTCTTTGAAAAATCCGCCCACTTGATTGGCTTGAGTAAGCGGTTCTCCTCCACAAGCCACCATTCTCGGGCGTAGTCCACTAATTGAATGCGTACCACATCAACTCTTTTCTCATCGGGAATCTGTACCGCAATAAGCAAATTCTCTGTGTCAACTAGCCACTGCTCTGCTGGCAACGGCTCCTCCAAACCAGTAAATGTAGATGGACCCAAACGTCTGAAATCTGCTACGGTCCCTACTCGGTCAACTGGTTTAGCTCCAACATTGTTCACAGACTGCTGGACGATCTGCAAACCTTCCTGAAACGACTCCGCTTGCTGCTGGATCAGCTCGGTCTGTTTCTTTTGATTTTCCAGCATTCCTCTTATCACTCCAAGCATGGCGGCTTCGTCCACACGCCTTTGGTACGTCTTCAAATTCTTACCAGCCATATTCCTGAAATCAAAACACCCAACATTAGCATGATGATAGATTCAATATATAGATCAAGGCTAGAACTCCAAGATACTTAAATAGAGTGCCGCATTGTAACTATGCCGCGGTATCATAGCCACAATTACATAACTCCACCCAAGTCGCCTAAGTCCTAGAGATAATAAGGAATCAGGTTTTCGAGTTGATATGCAAAGGAAGTTTGCACGTCGTAGAAGATATAATCAGGAAGAATGTGATTCAAGAATGGTAAACGGCAAGGTGGCAGGACATGTTTCCTAAACACGGGTATTCTGATTCGTGTATTGGGTACAATACCCAACTACAAAAGAATCAACCCGACTATCCTATGGCTCTGATACCAAAAGAACCATGTCAAGTCCCGCTTCCCAGAGTAAGCTAAAAATGGGCACGTGACATAGCCAACCATGCTGCCTGTGGGTAGGAAGTATCCATCCACAGTCACATTACGGTTGTAGAGATATCAAGAACAAAATAAAACTATCTAAAACATGTCCATAATCCAAGATAACATGAGTCAATAATAAATAAATGCGGAAGCGAAAGATCCAATACAAAATAACTGGAATGTATGTCCCATAATGCGGGCTCACATCAGGAATAAAATGTAGGAAAGAAAAGCTAACTACTGCTAACACTCACAGCTCAGCCTGTCGGCTGAAGTACTCCTGCTCGGACTGCGACAGTGGTACAGAATCTGGGCCATGCAAAACCCAGACGTCAGCGCGTCAAATCATCAAGTAATAACATAATAAACAGGCAATGCGAATATAAACATGAATAAAGCAAGGGTAACAATAATATGAATTCAGAGCAGTGCAGGGTAGTGTACAGTGGGTAAACTGGATTGTTCTATCAGGTTCTCTATTCTAGAGTCTTTGAAACCAAATTGATGAATCATCGATGTAACTCAATAGTATCCCGTACATACCCGGGACCACGGCCACAATATCCTCGGCTGCAGCCGAGACATGCCGCTAGGCACAAAACAGGAATGTGTACACTCGATAGTATCCCGTACATACCTGGGACCACGACCACAATATTCTCGGCTGAAACCGAGACATGCCGCTAGGCACAAAACAGGAATGTGTACACTCAGGACAGGTAGTGAACTGTTGAGTTACAAGTCAGGTTTCACCTTTGATTTCCCCATACCCCCAAGTTATATGTGCAAGTCAAGTCAGGTATCCCGAAATCAAGAAACTAATGCCAACACAGGATCAGGTAAACAGGTTTGTCTGGATAGACAACAGGAACGGTCCATGAGGACTACATGTCAGGTTTGTTGGCATTAGACACAAGATCAGGTAACGGATCAGGTCATCGTACATCATGTCAAGTCAAGCAATATACGGTACCATGTCGGGTCAATCAATGTGTAGGTAGCAAGACAGTTCAAGAAGCAAGCGATATCATAAGTGTACTCACAATCGGCTATATAATCAAGCATGGGTATCAACAACATGAGATAAGCAATGAAGTAAGCAATAGGCAGATTTACTGAATTAGCAGTACAGTTGTCAGTTATGTCACAGAGATGATTTCAATGTTATGCGAATGCAGTATGACAATTATGGCCTTTTAATCATGTTAACAAGTTTAAGCACTTTAGAGGTGCAATGATTTATATAAAGGTTCAATACAGCTATTACAGGTTAAAATGCATACGAGTGTCCGAATGGAACAAAACTATAGAGATAAATGCCATAAGCTATATCAATATTAAAAATGTGATTAACCAGGTAAGTGTGGTTATTAGGTTCAATTGCAAACTGTAGGTTCCAAGTTTAAAGATAAAATGATATATAACAATATTGTACATGAAAAAGTGGGAAATTATAATACCAAAGTTAAATTGCGGGTTTTAGGGTGTCATTAATTATAGGTAAATATTGTTTAGCATGTAGCAAGGGTTACTTGCCTCGACGGGTCGCGAACCGGGAAAAACGGAACGTAAAATGTCGGCGGGGAAACTCGCGACGGGCGCACGGTTCACGGAATGAACCCAAACGACGAACAGTGAAACCACACGGGTCGGGGTACCTCGCTGGAACGTCGGGACATGTCGCCGGCATGGCCGGATTCCGGCGAGATCAAAAACAGCGAATGTTAAGAGTTGCAATCAAGAAAAGAAAGGGAAAATAAAGAAGAAAGGGAAAGATGATGGAGAGGGAAAGCTTACAATGGTCTGTGGGACGGGTGGTGACGGTCGACGGCGTCGACGAACTCCGGCGGTGGCCTACGCCGACAGTGAACGAGATTTCCAGATCAAGAAAATATTTACAGAGAAAGAAAGAAGAAATGAAAAGAGGAGGGGAGCTAGCTCACCGAGGGGGCTTGCGAGGCCAGGGACACGAGGACGGGGTCACCGGCGGCGACTCACGACGGTGCAACGGGTGCAGGGGCGCAGATGGCTGCGGCGCTGGTCGGGGTGTGTAGGCGCTCGGGAATCGATGAAGGAGGATGAGAGAGAAGGCGAGGATGGTGAGGAGATGACGAGGACGAGAAAGCCGGTGATGGTGTCGTCGGCGTTGGGCTGCAGCGGCGAGGGCAAGGTGGCCGTTTCTCGTGGGGTTTGGGTTGCGTTTTAAACGAAAGAAGAGGAGGGAAAAATAAATAATATAGAGGAGAGAGAGAGAGAAAAGTTAGGGAGAGAGAGAGATAGAGAGATAAGAGGGAGAGAGATATACGGGGGAGAGAGAGGAGAGATGCGGGAGAGAGAGATAGAGAGAGAGAGAGAGAGATATACGGGGGAGAGAGAGGAGAGATGCGGGAGAGAGAGAGAGAGATAGAGAGAGAGAGGGGCCCACGGTAATAAGGGATTTGATTGGTTGTGAAAGGATCGTTTGTTAGGAAAAATATTTACATAAAAGATTTAAAAGATTATAAAATATTATATGGTTTTAAATATAAGATATACGATGGTTTAAATTTATTAAAATTTGGGATTTTGGCGCAAAGTAAAGCATTTCCAAATCGCGCCCGGTTTGGGTCCAAAAATTCGAAATTGAAATAATAGAATTTTAAGCGGGATCCAAAACTTAAAATGAAGTGTTTTGCAATCAAAAAGCATACCCCTAAAACGGACACACGTACGTGCGCGTAGCCGTCCAAACTCGCTCGTTTCACTGAACGGGACGAGAACACGATGCACGGACGCTACAACAGGGTTAGGGGTATCAAGTAGGCCAAGATGGATATTTTTAATTTTATTTTAGATGCCGAAAATTGTTATATGCAGAAATGAATTTGCCGGGTAAAATTTACAGTAAGTAACAATCAAGCAAGATAAATGAAATGAGTTTCACACTACGTTCAAACGGTAACTGAAATTAGTAGCACTGGGCTTGGGTGTTACAATACCTATCGTCGGGTAGCAGTTCCCAGGTGACATGAGTACAGCTTAGTCCGTCGACTTGACACTGCTACTTCGTCTTGAATGTGTTCCCACTGTACTTTGATTACTACCCTACCACGGCTCAAAGGAATCGTGCAAACAGGAAATAGTTGGGTGCAGTTCCGAAACGCTTGGAGGCAGTGGCGGTTAGATAGGATTCGTCTCTCCCGGTACTGGGGGTTGATATCGCGCTGTGTTTGGAGAGCCATTACATAAAGTCCCTGACCATGGCAAGCGAGATTTACTGGTAGGTATTCCAGTAGTTTCTCAGGGTGTTTTGGGCTACACTCCAGCACGACTTATTGCGCTATTAGGGGTCTGATGATTACTACCCCCTAGGCCCGATATGCGATACTCTTAGACGAACAGACCAGACTGTACGGAGATTATAACATACAGGCTCAGTAGGAGTTCGGATGAGTTTGCTCATCGGACTTCTTATCAGATACCTGGGTAGCCATTACGTGCAACTAGTACCGCTTGCGGCTTGTGGTTAAACCCACTGCCAGCGTACTGTCGAGTCTTTAGAGTCCCACATAGAGAGTTTCCCTGCATCGGCTTCGATCACGTACGTGCACTTGTACGCGTATGATGATCGGGCAGCCAATACTAGTGGGCTTTGTTTTAAGACGGATCCTAGTATTATATTGATGGATTGTTTTCGTCTCTTTGTATTCGTATTCTTCGGAATGCGGATGCGGGTATGTATATACAGATGAGGGGCATTCTCGTAATTTGTTGGGAAAGCTTATAGAAGGAGAAAACCTAATTAGGGTTTTGATTTTCTATTATTGATTAAAACCTAATTTGGGTGGAGGAAAATCAAGTGGAGATATTTATTGGATGGGTATGAGTCATCACTTGACAAAAGAGATATTTATGAACCATGGTTGAGTTTTGTGAGATATTTATCTCAACAAATATCTACATGGTTCATTATTCATCACAAATGAGTTATTCTCATTCCAAGCTCATCTTCACTCTCATTTTCCTCAAGTCTCCTTCCTCACAACCCTAAAAGTCTCATGAGTTGAGTAACATAGGGTTCGAAGAGACAAACTAATTCATCTTCACTCTCTACATTACCTAGGCCTTCTAGTTTAGCAAGCTAGTTGCCCTAGTTACCTCGGATTTGAGGTTGGAGCTCGGACTATAGACTCTCGGGTTAATCGTCTTTGACTCGAGGAAGCCGAAGAGGAAGCTTTGATCCGTTACGATCCTCGGAGCCTACGATGATGAGAAGGACAGCGACTAAAAGACCCGAAGGACTTGGTTTCGTGAGTTATAACTTTCATCCGAGTATTTAAACCTCACACAGTATTTTGTTAGCTAGGGTTTAGCATCGATCATGGAGTTCAAGTCCATGTTGCGAGCTTTTAAAAATCATTTTTTTTGAAAATTCCGCCTCCTCGCGGACACGCGGGGTGCGTGACATGGACTTACAGTGGTATCAGAGCCTACTAAACCATAGCTAAGAATTTAGACGAAGTGTAAAACTACGAAACCGAAATAACTCCGAAACATCGAGACAAAGATCCAAGTTTCTGTCAATTTTTTTCAAGTCTCTAATTTTTTTTTAAAACAATTGTAAAGTGCTCTACCTAGTATGACATGAATACACACCAAATACGAGCCAATTTCATCATGTTTTGACCGGCCAAACCATCATTTTTCCCAGCCTCACCTTTTTTATTTTCGTGGAATTCTTTGAATTTTGGTCTGTGTTCTAGTTGCTTGGATCTAATGTCTCAGGTGTTGTTTGTTTTTGCCAATTTTGGATACACTGTTATCTTTTTACTGTGGCAACACGGAGTGTTTCGAAGTCGCGGTTTTAACGTCGTTTAAAGTTTCAAGTTGTGATATATGTGTTTGGAAACGTCGACTAATTGCTATACGTCGATTAGTCGGGGTTGCACATATCTGTGTTGTTGTTCGTGTGGTTTGTGTATATGAACTTATTGGATCATCGTGGATGAATAGCCAGGGATGTAAGATGAGGGTTTTTTATTCTTTCATTCGACGTAAATTGTAAAGTGATGTAATATTATTTTGCAGGGCACATCCGGGTTGAGGTTATAGCCACCGTTGTATATTATTTTCTTTTATTGTTTTCTACTCCTAGGATAGACCCAAGGTGGGATGCACAAACTACCGGGTACTTTGAAGTGCTGAGTGGCCTACTCACTTTGATGAGAGATGTTGCTTCACTTAGGGTGTTTGGCGGGTAGTTTGCCGCACCCGTAGGGGTCTGGAGTGGCGTTTGGCTATTCATCACGACCGTAGAATCCGTCTTTCGTTACAGACTTAAACGAAACGCGGAATTCTTAGTATATCTAATATGTTCATCTGTGATCTGGAATGCCTATTATTACATAAGACGAATGGTTATAATATATATACTATATAACAGACGTTGCTTATGTTTTGCATCCGCGCTAGTCCAGCCCCCGCTCTGGCGTTAGTTAAGTAACCTAATGGTGTTAGACGGGGCCCAGTGGCGAATGCGGAAGGCATAAGCGTACGTCATATTTTCGTTTCTTTCTGTGATGATATGTGTAAATGATGGGACTACATTAGATTAATGCAAAGCAAATAAACCAATGTTGAATCGTTGGAACAAATTTTAAAACCACTCGGTTATTTTAAAACATGAGACTTTTAAATGTGGAGCTTAAACCACTCCTTTTAAAAGCTATCAGATTCCTTTGATTATATCAAGTTCACTATATTCACGGTTTCGCCAAAACCATTCGTAGCCCTCTGTCATTACATATGAATATTCAGTAGTATTCAAGCTATGTTTGTTGGCCTTCGTCAAGGCATAGTGATTGGTAGCTGCTGGGTGTTCATATGCAGCATAGATAGATGCGTTGGTTTAGGACAGTCGTATTACTTTGTTGGCTTTCGTCAATGGTATATACGGGTGGGTTCAAATTAACCTGGACAATGATGGATAGAACTTGACATGTGACTTATGATTTGTTGGCCTTCGTCAAGGTCATAAGAGCATGGGGCAAAAATTCACATCGGGAGCTTCTAAGGAAACTGAAACTTGCTAGTGCTGCATACCATTTGGAGTGTGATAATGTTGGTAGGATTCCTTCAGGATTATCACAAAATGATATTTGGATCCCGATTCTACTGTGAGTATCCGCTACTCCTCGGGAGATTTTTCACTCAACGATCAATGCTATAAACCAAGTAAGTGTCTAGAACAGTGTTAGCAGGGCTACGCCTCCAGGAAAAAGAGGTTATTTAATTAAGGAACTTCGCGAAAGTGTAGTAAAACCTCCCTCGAAGTACCGACACTAGACTGACTGAACCGTTAAGAAAGTATTGTACGGTGAGATTAATCCTGATTAATTCTTTTTTATGGTTTGAGGAAGGATTTGAGAAACAATGGGAGCCATCCTGTTTAGATAAACTAAAAACCAATCTAAACTTGCAAGAGTATCATGCTGAGTGTATTCTTCTCTTTCTCCTAATTGCAGCGACCATGTGACCAGATTAGGTTACAGTTAGATAATAAAATGACTGAGTTATACTATATTGACTGGAAAAGGTTTTTCCAGATGTCCATTACCTATGACAAGATGGACCACCTCATTACTACTAAAGCCCCCGCCATCCCAGGTCCAGTTTCCACCGTCACAGATGTTGATATCAGTAAGACAAGGGAAAAAGGACTGTGTGAATGCCAAGTGCCTCATGTTGGCCTCAGTTGATGGTGTATACCAGAGGCAGTACGAGAAGATGGACTTAGTTTCTATCTTCCTCCATAACAAAGATTTATATGGAGAGCAATCTCGTATCGCAAGATATGAGACCTCGAAGGAATTGTTTCAAGCGAGATTGGATGTCAGGTCATCTGTAGGGGACCGCGTCCCTACAATGATCAGATGTATTAATTAGCTCATGGACCTGAAGACCACGTTGGAGAACGAGTCATGTGCTGACTTGATTCTACAGTCCTTATCTTCTACTTACGCCCAGGGGAAGAAAGTCATATTTCCAGTTGAGGGCGTCTTGAAGGAAACCAGGGTGACACCCGCTCTGCTTATTGGGGAATCTTCCTCTTCTGGATCCAAGGCGAAAGCCAAGAATGAGTAAAAGAAAACCTCTACAAAGACGATAGGCGATGTCAGTAAGGTAGAAGGAAAGGGCAGGGCAAAAGTTTCGGGGTTAACAGTAGGGAAGGAGGGTTGTTCCTATTGTCACGGGAAAGGGCATTGGCAGAAGGGATGCAAGGCTTGGAAAGCCAGAATCTAGCATCCGAAACACGTTGTGGCTTCGACTTCGGGTGTGTTTGTGATTGAAAATAGTCTGTCAATTAACTCCACTTCCTATGTACAAGATACCGGATCAGGATCTCATATCTGTAATTCATTACAGGCTTTGAGAAACCGTAGAGTTATCAGGGCAGGTGATATGACTCTCGGGATTACTACGGAATGAGCGTAGACGTTGTATCCATAGGGAATATCACATAGGATTGACAAGTGGGTAGATATTGATTCTAAGTAACTGTTTGTGTGTACCTAGTCTAGTTTGTAAGCGATGTGGTCCACATCCACCTAAATCAAAGTTTGATTGGGTCAGATACACTAGAGGACGGTATATACGTGTTAAATCAAGCTCAGGTTTTCAACGTCCAGAACACACTTAAAAGAAAGTCTCCAGAATTAAATAAAGCTTTCTTATAGCATTGTAGACTGGGTCACATCAATGAAACACGGTTGTCGAAGTTACATAGAGAAGGATATTGGGATCCGTTCGAATATCAGTCTTATGTAACTTGTCAATCTTGTCTCATAGGAAAGATGACAAATATTTCGTTCACTGGACACGGAGTAAGAGCGAGCGAGCTCTTAGAACTCATACACAGTGACGTGTGTAGTCCAATATCTACAGATGCACGAAGTGGCTATTCCTATTTCATTACTTTTACGGATAATTTCTCTTGGTAAGGACATATCTTCTTAATGAAGCATAAATCCAAGGCCTTTGAGAAATTCCGGGAATAAAAGAATGAAGTGGAAAAACAAACAGGCAAAAGTATCAAGACATTGAGATCTGATCAATGTGGTGAATACTTGATTGCCGAGTTCCTGGATTACTCAAAAGAGAATGGAATTCTCTCTCGACTTACTCCTTCATATACACCACAACACAACGGTGTATAGGAAAGGCGGAACCAAACCCTATTGGATATGGTTCGTTCCATAATGAGTAATGCTGAGTTACTGCAATCCTTCTGAAGTTATGCACTAGAATCAGCTGCATATCTTTTGAATAAGGTTCCTACCAAGACTGTGCCTACCACACCATATCAGATGTGGAGTGGGAAGAAACCATATCTTCAGTATCTGAAAATATAGGGATGTCCAGCTTTTGTCGAAAAGCAGTATGCGGACAAGTTCGAAGCACGCTCAGTACTGTGAAGGTTTGTGGGATACCCAAAAAACTCCAAGGGGTATCTTTTCTATTACGCAGAGGAACAAAAGTTTTTTGTTTCTCGGCATGCCCACCTTTTAGAAAATCAATTTTTGAAAAAGAAACTAGTGGGAGCGCAATAGAACTGGAAGAAATTCCAGAACCACAAACTATTACTGAAAGTATGGTAGAACCAGAGATTTCAAAAGAGCAGGACATCCCTGCGCCAATCCGCAGGACTAGTAGGCAGTCTCATCCACCCAAGAGATACTACGGTTTTCTCATAAACGGGGATAGAGAGGATTGCATCATTGACAATGATGAGCCAACAAGCTTCCAGCAAGCCATTCAGAGCGGCGACTCGGTAAAATGGCTGGATGCAATGCGGACCGAGATGGAGTCCATATATACCAACAAAGTATGCACTTTGAACATTGCTCCAGAAGGGGTAAAACTCGTAGGCTGCAAATGGATCTTTGGAAAGAAGATTGGTGTAGATGGATAGGTTGAAACCTATAAAGCTAGACTTATTGCAAAAGGTTTTTGTCAAAGACCTGGTTTGGATCATGATGAAACCTTTTCTCCAGTGGCTATGCTCAAATCCATTCGGATCCTTCTTGCCATTGCTGCCTTCCAAGATTTTGAGATCCGGCAGATGGACGTAGTGACCGCTTTTCTGAATGGACATTTGGAAGAGTGCGTCTATATGGATCAGCCAGAGGGTTTCAATCAGAGTGGGAGCAGCGGGGATGTGTGCAAGTTGTTTAAGTCCATTTGTGGACTAAAGCAGGCATCGCGGAGTTAGAACATCTGTTTTGATGAGACGGTCAAAGAATTCAACTTTATCAAAAATTCAGATGAACAATGCATTTATAGTAAGATTGTAGCTAGAACTGTAGGATTCCTCGTCTAATACTGGATGAAATTCTCTTGATAGAAAATGACATTCCTATACTACAATCAGTCAAAGGATTCTTATCACTAAGGTTCTCCATGATTGAACTGGGTGATGCCAACTACATTCTGAGGATCCAGATCTATCGTGATAGATCAAAGAGGATGTTGGGACTTTCGCAGTCCAGGTATATCGACACCATACTGAAAAGATTCAGTATGGAAGATTCCAAGCGCAGTAATCTACCGGCTTGTCACGGAATCACCCTCTCCAAAGAGATATCTCCCAAGACTGATTTGGAAAGAGCTCGCATGATATCTATACCCTACGCTTCTGCAGTAGGCTCTATAATGTATGTGATGTTGTGTACCAGACCAGATATTGCTTACGCACTAGCGTGGTAAGCCAGTATCAGTCAAAACCAGGAGAGAAGCACTAGATAGCAGTAAAGAACATTCTCAAGTACCTAAGAAGGGCTAAGGAAATGTTCTTGGTGTATGGCGGAAAAGACCTCCAGATCGAGGCCTTTGCTGACTCCAGCTTCCAGAGTGATAAGGATGACTCCAAGTCCGTGTCGAGTTATGTCTTTACCCTCAATGGAGGGGCGGTCTGTTAGAAGTGCTCCAAGCAGGACACCGTTGCAAGCTCGACGATGGAAACGGAGTAGTTCGCTGCATGAGACGCCACAAAAGAGGAAGTCTGGATGAGGAAGTTCTTAACTGAACTTCAGGTGATTCCTTCCATTGTTGGTCCAATACTTTAGTATTATGACAACAAAGGCGCTATAGCTTTAGGGAAGGAACCCAGGTCCCATCAGAGATCCAGACATATCTTAAGGCGGTACCACCTGATCAGGGAGATCATTGATCTCCAAGAGATCGAGGTGAGGAGAGTAGATACGGAGAACAACACTGCAGATCCACTCACAGAAGCCATCCCTTAGACAGTGTTCGAGAGGTTATTCGAGATCTTAGGTCTGCGATATACCAGTATATGGCCTTAGTGCAAGCGAGAGATTGTTAGTGTTATATGCCCTAGACGCCATTATTGTATCATACTGGTTTATATATTACTTAATGGAAGTTTGAGATATACACGAATATAGTAACAGTCTTGCTCAAAATGGCAGTATGCTATTTGGTTTGTTTCTATTTCAATATGTGCATGTGTTTCTTTTAGCATATCGCTTATACATATTAGTAGAGCCCTTAGGATCTTTCTTTGATTACCGGCGTTGTGATGGCAGTCACACTAGTGGGGGCTGGGTAGTCTATAAGCACATCCTATACAGGTCCATAGTCGTAGGATTATCGAGACGGGGCATCGATACTCCGGAGTAGACTAGTGTATACGCTTCTCATCCCAGCAGGGGAGATGGTCTGTCCCACAGCCATTAGTACGTCGTACTGAAGATAGTATGCAGGTGCTCATTAGGTTATGAGTACACTGGACAGGTGTCACGCCCCGCTTCCCAGAGTACGCTAGGGTAGGCACGTGACATAGCCAACCATGCTACCTGTGGATAGGGATTATCCTTCCACAGTCACATTACGGCTGTAGAGATATCAAGAACAATAATAAAACTATCTAGTACATGTCCATAAGCCAAAATAAAATGAGTCAAGGATAAATAATGCGGAAGCAAGAGATCCAATACAAGAATAACTGGAATGTATGTCCTATAATGCGGGCTCACATCAGGAATAAAATAATACTGAAAAGTAAAAGAACTAACTACTAAGGAGTCCTCACTGCTCGGCCTGCTGGCTGAAGTTCTCCTGCTCGGACTGCAACAAAGGTACGGAATCTGGGCCATGCAAAACCCAGACGTCAGCGCGTCATGTCATTAAGCAATAAAATATAAACAGGGTAACAAGGCATGCAAGTATAATCATAAATGGTAAAGCAGGTGTAACAGCAATATAAATCAGGGCAGTGAAGGGTAGTGTGCAGTGAGTAAACTAAACTGGTCTATTGGGTTATCTACTCTCAAGTCTTTGAAATCAATTTGATGAATTATCGATGTAACTCAATAGTATCCCGTGCGTGCCCGGGACCACGGTCAAGATTCTCGGGCTGAATCCGAGACGTGCCACTAGGCAGTAAAAGTGTAGTATGTAAAGATGAGTGATGTCAGCATCATCATCCCGGGGCTGGCCTAGCCCGTAAGACTGATCAGAACAGGTATAGAACTGTCGAGTTACAAGTCAGGTTTCATCATTGATTTCCCCATACCCCCAAGTTATATGTATTGAAGTCAGGTATTAAGTGATCTAAAGCTAATGCCAACGCAGAATCAGGCAAGTACAGGTTTGTCTGGATAGACAACAGAAACGGTCCTTAAGGACTACAGGTCAGGTTTGTTGGCATTAAACACAAGATCAGGTAACAGGTAAAGCCATGGTACATCAGGTCAAGTCAAGTAATGTATATATGTGTCGTGTCATGTCAAGAGTTGCACGGTACCATGTCGTGTCAAGTAATAGGTGTAGCAAGTCATGTCAGGGTGTACAAGATATTGTGTGGGTGCTCATAATCAAGCTAGCATAAGCATGGTATACAGAACAAGCATGTGTGCTAATATAATCAACAAGCTGGAACTTGTAACGTGAAATACGATCAGGTACAGATTAAGGTATGTAGATGCACAGTTATCAGTTTGGGTTCAAGGGATAATTTCAACATTACATGAATACAGTAAAACAAATGTGGATGATGAAATCATGTTAATACGTACTAAGTAATCTAGAGATGCAATTGAATATAAATCAGGTTAGATGTATGCGAATGGTCGTCCGACAGGGTATAAAATATAAAAGAGGTACTGTGGGCTATGCAAATAATTGTTATAAGATTTAATTATGGATGTGGGTACTGTGTATAATAGAACTAAATGCAACCTGGTATATTTCGAGCTATGAATCTAAAATGATATAATGGGACGTCGAATGTTAAAATGGAAATTATGGTATTAAATGTAAACTACAGGTTTAACGTGCACTCAAATAGGCATATGGTAATTTAACTAGCATATATAGTAATTTAAATAGCATGTAGCAAGTTTCACTTGTCTCGACGGATCGCGAAGCGGTACACGGAACGTCACGCGTCGGCGGGAAAAGTCGCGACGCGCGCACAGTACACGGAATGAGTCCAAACAACGCACGATGGGATCACACGGGTCAGATGTCCTCGTGTGGTTTAGAAGGAAGTTGCGAGGTGTCGACGGCGTCAACGGAACTCCGGCGATCTACAGAGGTGTTTCACTTCCTTTTAAAAAAAATAGAAAAGAAACTTTAAAAGAAAGAAGCATAGGAAAAAGAAGAAGAGAAGACTGAGAGAGAAGGGGTTGCTCACTGGGGGTTGGGAGAAGGCTAGGATGTGGTTGCAAGGTTGGAAGTCATCGGCAAAGGATCTCCGGCAAGACGACGGCAAGGCAGCAGCGTTCAAGGTTACAGGGAAAGGCCTCGGGTGCTAGGGTTTCTGTGCCGGGGAGTTCTGGTGTAGGTGTTGGGTTGGTGTTGGGGAGTTTGGAGAGAGGAGAAGAATGAGGAGACGACGGCGAGAGGTGGTCGGCGACTGGTTCTTGGGGTTCTCGTGAGTGCAGGTGAATGGCTTGGGAATGAGAAAGAGGGAGAAGAAGATGGCGAGGAGGAGGTGAAGGCTCGGTTGAGGTGAGGAGGTGATGAGATGAAAGAGTTAGGGTTAGGGTTTCGAGGAGGCGATGAGGAGTTTATGTGTTCGGAGGAGAAGCTGTGTGTTTTAGAAAAAAGGAAGAAGAAGAAATATATGAAGGAAGGTGACGGGATCTGTTGGCGGTGACGAGAATCGAGGAATGCACAGTGATCGCGAGATCTGAGAGAGAGAGCGCGAGAGGAGATAGAAAAAGAAGAGAGAGAGAGAGAGCTGCGTAGCAGGGAAAGAAAGAGAAAGGGAAAGAGAATGATAGAGGGGGATCGAGAGTGGGGCCGGCTCAAAACAAAGGAAAAAAATTGATTGGTTGAGGAAGAAAATAAGAGAAAAGATAGACGAGAGGGAGAGAGATTTGGTGATGGGGCCCAGAGCAAGTAAAGAGAGCCCTGATTGGCTCGGGCAAATTTTAATAAAATTTATAAAAGATTTTTAATATTTTAAAGCAGGATTTCATTGGCTAGGGAAAGAAAGAGAAAAGATTTCCAACTTAAAATATTTTCTTATGCTGATAAAATATTTTAAAACTGATAAAAGAATTTTAAAAATAAATAGGATTTGGCGGAATACAAAATATTTCAGAATTGCGCCCGGGTCGGGTCCAAAAATTTGAATTTTAAATATGAAAATTATTAGCAAGTTCCAAAAATTAAAATGAAGGATTTTGTAACAGAAAAGCATACCCCCAAGAACGGACGCACGTACGTGCGCGTAGCCGTCCAAACACGTCCGTTTCACTGAACGGGACGAGAACACGATGCAAGGACGCTACCACAGAGTTAGGGGTATCAAGCAGGCCATGTCATGTATTTTTAAATTATTTTAAGTGACCTAAATTGTTATATGTAAAATATGTAATGTCGGGGTAATCTATAACTAGGAAACAACAAGCTCAGGTAAGCGGATCGAATATAAAGTAACTGCCATTCACAACCAAACATGATAAATTCAATAAATACCACAAACCACACATACGGCAACAGAGATTGGTATAATTGAACTCGGTTGTTACAACAGGACTCATCGGAAACTGCTGGTGGGTATTATACCTATCGTCGGGTAGCAGTTCTTAGGTGACATGAGTACAGCTTAGTCCGTCGACTTGACACTGCTACTTCGCCTCGAGTGTGTTCCCACTGTACTTTGATTACTACCCTACCACGGCACAAAAGAGTCATGCAAACAGGTAATAGTTGGGTGCAGTCCTGAAGCGCTTGCAGGCAGTGGCGGTTAGATAGGATTCGTCTCTCCCGGTACTGGGGGTTGATATCGCGCTGTGTTTGGAGAGCCATTACACAAAGTCTCTGGCCAAGGCAAGCGAGATTTACTGGTAGGTATTCCAGTAGTTTCTTAGAGTATTTTGGGCTACACTCTGGCATGACTTATTGCGCTATTAGGGGTCTGATGATTACCGCCCCCTTAGGCCCGTATGCGATACTCTTAGACGAATAGACCGGACTGTACGGAGATTGTCACATAAAGGATTAGTAGGAGTTCGGATGAGTTTGCTCATCGGCCTTCTTATCGACAGAAACCTGGGCAGCCGTTACGTGCAGCTAGTACCACTTGCAGCTTGTGGTTAAATCCACTTCCAGCGTACTGTCAAGTCTTTAGAGTCCGGCATAGAGAGTTTTCCTGCATCGGGCAAAAGATGTAGAGGCCGTATGGTTTTACGGCAGGGCTTCGATTACGTACGTGCACTTGTGCGCATATGATGATCGGGCAGGTAATACTAGTGGGCTTTGGTTTAAGCCGGATCCTAGTATTATATTGATGGATTATTTTCGTCTCTTTGTATTCGTATTCTTCGGAATGCGGATGCGGGTATGTATATACAAATGAGAGGCATTCTCGTAATTTGTCGGGAAAGCTTCTAGAAGGAGAAAACCTAATTAGGGTTTTTATTTTCTATTATTGATTAAAACCTAATTTGGGTGGAAGAAAATCAAGTTGAGATATTTGTTGGATGGGTATGAGTCATCACTTGACAAAAGAGATATCTGTGAACCATGGTTGAGTTTTGTGAGATATTTATCTCAACAAATATTTACATGGTTCATTATTCCTCACAAATGAGTTATTCTCATTCCAAGCTCATCTCCACTCTCATTTTCCTCAGGTCTCCTTCTTCTTCCTCACAACCCTAAAAGTCTCATGAGTTGAGTAACCTAGGGTTCCAAGAGACAAACTAATTCATCTTCACTTTCTACATCACCTAGGCCTTCTAGTTTAGCAAGCTAGTTGTCCTAGTTACCTCGGATTTGAGTTTGGAGCTCGGGCTATAGACTCTCGGGTGGATCGTCTTTGACTCGAGGAAGCCGACGAGAAAGCATTGATCCGTTACGATCCTCGGAGCCTACGATGACGAGGACGACAACGACTAAAAGACCCGAAGGACTTGGTTTCGTGAGGTATAAATTTCATCCGAGTAGTTAAACCTTACACAGTATTTTGTTAACTAGGGTTTAGCATCGATCCTGGAGTTCAAGTTCGTGTTGCGAGCTTTGAAAAATCATTTTTTGAAAATTCTGCCTCCCCGCGGACACGCGGCTGTGCGCGACATGGACTTACACCTTGCGCCACTGAGTTGATCGAATAATTCGCCGATGCGAAGGATTGGGTATTTATTCTTAATAGTCACCCAGTTTAATTCTTAATAATCAATGCACATCCTTCGTGTTCCATCTTTCTTCTTGACTAGAAGAACTGGAGCTCCCCATGGTGAATTGCTGCTGCGAATCCAACCCTTCTCTGGTAATTCGGCAACCTGTTTCTTTACTTCTTCTAGCTCCATCGGTGCCATTGGATAATAGGCCTTTGAAATCGGCGCTACTCCAGGAATAAGATCAATCGCAAACTCCGTATCTCATTTTGGCAGTAAACCCAAGATGTCCTTGAACACATCCATAAACTCTCAAACTACTGCTGGCACTTTCTCCTTGTCTACTTTCATCGACTAAAGAACGGCACTTGTCGGCCTAGCCCTAAATTCAACTGGTCCGACAGATCTGCTAACTCCTGAAAATATAAACTCCGGATGTCCGGGAATCTGGAAAATCACTTTCTTTGCCCTACAATCGATGTGAGCGTGGAAAGTGCCAAGAAAGTCCATTCCCAAGACAACATCATAGCTTCCAGTATCAATCACCAAGAAATCCGCGAATAACTCTTGTCCCTAAATAACAATCGAACAATCCCTGCACTCGCTACTAGATATAATTTTCCCATTCCCGGTGTGTATGTCCCAGCAACTAGACAGGGCCGTGTGTGGAATCGAGTGTGCACCAATAAACTTGGACGGCATAAAGCAATGTGATACACCTGAATCGAATAATGCCAATGTGGAAAAATTATAAACAAGTAGGATACCTGAAACAACTTCGTCTAAAGATTTGGTCTCTTCGGCCGTCAAAGTAAAGGCCCGTGCTTGATCAGGCCCCTGAGTAGCCTGCTTTTGTGGTGCTCTTATAGCATCACCCTTCAATTGAACTCTGGATGGACAGGCATGCATTCGATGATCAGTAGCTCCGCAAATCAGACACTGCCCAAGCCTCATCCGGCACTCCCTCCGGAAATGTCCCGGTCGTTGGCAGTAGTCACAAAACACACTCATTCTCTGATAGGATACTGTCACGCCCCGCTTCCCAGAGTACGCAAGATTGAGCACGTGACATAGCCAACCATGCTACCTGTGGGTAGGAAGTATCCATCCACAGTCACATTACGGCTGTAGAGATATCAAGAACAAGATAAATAAACTATCTAACACATGTCCAAATCCATAATAACCAGAGTCAATGATAAATAAGTGCGGAAGCAAATGATCCAATGCAATAATAGAAAGGTACGTCCCGTAATGCGGGATCACACCTGGAAATAAAATGCAATAAATGAACTAACCACTACAGAACTCACAAATCAGCCTGTTGGCTGAAGTACTCCTGCTCAGTCGTCGACAGTGGTAAAGAATCTGGGCCATGCAAAACCCAGACGTCAGCGAGTCATGTCAACCAACAATATAATATGAACATGGTAATAAGCAATGCAGGTATAAACATGAATAAAGCAGTACTAAGAAATAACAGTGCAGGGTAATGTGCAGTGGTAACTAAACTGTCCTATCAGGTTTCTACTCTATAGTCTTTGAAATCAATTGATGAATCGTCGATGTAACCCAATAGTATCCCGTACATACCCGGGACCACGGCCACAATATTCTCGGCGGCAGCCGAGACATGCCGTTAGGCACAGAATAGGAAGGTGTTAGTATCCCGTACATACCCGGGACCACGGCCACAATATTCTCGGCTGAAACCGAGACATGCCGTTAGGCACAGAATGGGAAAGTGTACACTCGGTATTACCCCGTACATACCCGGGATCACGGCCATAATATTCTCGGCTGAAACCGAGACATGCCGTTAGGCACAGAATAGGAATGTGTACACTCGAACGGTAGTGAACTGTCGAGTTACAAGTCAGGTTCATCTTTGATTTCCCCATACCCCCAAGCTATGTATGTCAGGTCAGGTATTCAGTAGTCAAGGACTAATGCCAACACAAAATCCGGTAAGAGTAGGTCTGTCTGGATAGACAGCAGGAATGGTCAGGTTTGTTGGCATTAGGCATGAGATCAGGTAACAGGTAAAGCCATGGTACATCAGGTCAACCAGGTAATGTATAAAGGTGTCATGTCATGTCAAGAGTGTACGGTACCATGTCATGTCAAGTAGGAAGTGTAACAGGTCATGTCAGGAAGCACAAGATGTCATGTGGGTGCTCATAATCAAACTAACATAAACATGTGTATAAATAAACAAGCATGAGTACTATCAGAACAATAACTGGAACATATAATATGATATGCCAATAGATATAATTTCAAGGATATGGATGCACAGTTATCGATTAGGGTTACATTTATAGTTCCAATATTAATTAGGATACAATTTATTAAACATGGAGTGTTAATATCACATTATTATGTAGTGATGTGATCTATGGATGCAATTATATGTATCTTAAATGCGATGGATGCAAACGGGTATCCGAAAAGTTATAAAACTATAAAATGGTAATGTGGGATGTACAACTAAACAATATGTGATATAATAATATTAATATGGATAGCATATTCAAAGCGATTAGTAACTATAAAAGATGTATTGATTAACCATGCACAAGAAGGTTCCGTTCAGAAATTTAGCGTCACCCTAATTTGTAAAATAGCTTAAAAATAACAAATGTTCTCCAAAAGAGACGTATCTTATATCAAAACAAAGATAATTCAATAAGGTTTTCAGTTTTATAAGTATAAGCATCTCAGGTTATCCCTACAAAAAGTTATGAATATTCAAAGTTGAAAGTTTGCTGCTGGAATTTCCCTGGACAGCAGTTTAGAGACGTGTTCATTTGCATTTTACGTTAATTAAACAATTTATTTTGCAAGTAAATATTTCATAGACTTATAGTATTCTGAATTAGCTTCGTAACGAACTAAAGAACGTATACTAATGATTTTTCTATGATTTATAATGAATTTTATAAGATAAGGTGTACAGTAAATTTCAGATTTGTCATATCCGATTTTTCAACGACATTTCATATGTAAACTATAAGATTTTCAAATGTATAATATTATAAAATGAAGATTATAAAAGTATATAGCATGTAGCAAGATTAACTTGCCTCGATGGGTCGTGAATCGGGAAAACGGAACGTTAACCGTCGGCGGGGAAAACTCGCGACGGGCGCACGGTTCACGGAATGAACCCAGACAACGAACAAAGGAACCACACGGGTCGGGGTACCTCACTGGAACGTCGAGAAGCGTCACCGGCACAACGGAATTCCAGCAACAAAAGAACAATTAAAAAAATGAAAAACGGAACATGAAGCAAGAAGAGAAAGAATGATAAAGAGAAGTACGAGAGAATATATGAGGGAGAGGGAGAGAGAGAAAAAAAGTGGAGAGATAGAGAGAAAGTGGGGCCCACGGGGTTAAAGGGGAGGTTGCGATTGGCTGAGAGAATAAATTAAGAAGGATATAAAAGATTGTAAAAATATTATATGGTTAACTTAAAGATTTAAAAGATAGGTAATGAACAGTAAGATATCAGATTAGTTAGAAAAATATATGCGAAGATTTTAATAATATTAAAAATTTGGGATTTTGGCGCCAAATGAAACATTTCCAAATTGCGCCCGGGTTGGGTCCAAAAATTCGAAATTCAAATAATAGGATTTTAAGCGGGTTCCAAATTTTAAAATGAAATGTTTTATGATTAAAAAGCATACTCTCAAAACGGACACACGTGCGTGCACGTAGCCATCCAAACTTGCCCGTTTTACTGAACGGGACGAGAACACAATGCACGGACGCTACCACGAGGCTAGGGGTGTCAAGTAGGCCAAGATGAATATTTTCAATTTTATTTTAGATGCTAAAATTTGTTATATGTAGAAATGACTTTGCCGGGTAAATTTTACAGTAAGCAACAAACAAGCAAATTAAATGAAATGAGTACCACATTATGCTCAAACAGTAACTGAAAATAGTAGCATTGGGCTCGGGTGTTACAGATACAACGGGCTTCTTCATAGGTACAATGCCTCGCTGGTTCACCGGAATGCCCCTGCGTATAGGAGCTCGGTTTGGTGTGAACGCCTGCTTCCGCATTACGACAGCTTGCTGTTGCATACTCTTCGCTTTCACCGATAAACTCTGCTGCTCCCTGGCTGCCTTGAGAACTTGGGAGAAGGTGGTCAATCCCAGAGATATGATGTGTCTCTAGATCTCCACATCCAAGCTACGCATAAACCTTCGTGCCCTATCTGCCTCGTTGGCAATCAAAGGCCCCACAAATCGACTGAGCCAAGTCCATTCAGCTACATGCGCATCAACGGATCCGCTATTCTACTTCAGGCTAATGAACTTCACTTCCATTTTTTCTCGAGCAGATTGTGGAAAGAACTTCTCTAAGAAACTTCATGAAAACGTTGCCCAACTGATCGGTTTGGGTAGATGGGTCTCCTCTACGAGCCACCACTCGCGAATGTAATCTACTAACTGGATGTGTACTACGTCTACCCTTTTCTCATCTAGAATCCGCGCAGCGACAATGAGGTTTTCTATGTCAACTAGCCACTGCTCCACTGGCAACGACTCCTCCAATCCTATAAATTTGGACAGATCGAGCCTTCTAAAGTCCGCCACGGTGCCTCACACTGTGTTGGCCTTGGTGCTACTGCAACTACGAACCACTGGACTGTCCGCAGACCCTCCTGGAAAGGCTCGGCTTGCCGCTGATTCAGCTCAATTTGCCGCCTCTGGTTTTCCAGCATGCCACGTATAACTCCAAGCAATGCGGCATCATCAACATGCCTCTGGTACGATCGCAAATCTCTATCTGCCATGATTCTGAAGCCAAGACACTGAAGAGGATTAGCAACGGTAAACAGGATTCAATAAAAAAATAGTTATAGATTCAAGACTGGCAGAATAATAATGTGGCAAGACATGTTCCTAATTCCGGGTTTTCTGGTTAGTTTATTGGGTTCAATGCCCAACTACAAAAGAACCAAACCCGACTAGCCCTAAATCCTATGGCTCTGATACTAAACAAACCCTGTCACGTCCCGCTTCCCAAAATGCGCAAACTAAGGCACGTGACAGAGCTATCCATGCTACCTGTGGCTAGAAATCATCCATCTACAGTCACATTATAGCTTTCAAACGGTTATCAAGAACAGAAATATATAAACTAGCTAATACTTGTCTATCTACCACAGTAAATAGAGTCAAGAAAATGCATAAGCGGAAACAAATCAAACTCCAATAAACAATATCTGAAACCTGCCCCAATATGGGCTCACATCAAAGAAATAAAACTGCGGAAAATAAACTAAACTAAACATCTCTAAATAACACATTTTCAATTCCTCACTGCTCGGCTTGGTTGCTAAAGTATTCATGTTCAGTCTGCGATAAAGGGAGAGGAACTGGGCCATGCAAAACCCAAATGTTAGTGCGTCATAATATCAAAATCACAGTGATAACCATGATATAACGATATAAGTAAACATGAATATAAATGAATAACACAGATATGAAACAGTGGGGTATGTGTATGTATGGGTATGTGATGTGTATTCTAAAATTGTGCTTCTACGTTGTCTATTATAAAAGTCTTTGAAATCAATTAATATAATCATCATCATAACCTAACAATATAGATCCCGTTCATTCCCCACGGGACCGCGGTAACAGTATTTATTCCATAACGCCCGGAAAAACGACAAACAAGTAATTATTGCATAACGCCCGGAAAAAGGCAAACAAGTAATGATTATTCCGTAACGCCCGTTAAAATGGCAAACATGTAATTATTCTGTAACGCCAGGAAAAACGGTAAACAAGTAATAATATCCTCTTGAGTTACGTTTCGGTTATATTCTTGATTTCCTTTTTTCCCCCAGGTTTGTTTTCAAGTCAGGTATTGCCAATATGAATCTAATGCCAACGCAGGATCATGTATGTACGGTTCTCATCTATGCAGACAATAAGTCATGTCTGTCAGGACAACACGTCAATATTGTTAGCATTAGTAACAAGATCCAAGTAACAAGACAAGTAGTGTGTCGTGCACATGTCATGTGATGCATATGTATCAAATAGATGCCAAATGTGAAATTGTAATCGATATCGGAACACGGTAAACAAAATTGATACCAGGATGCATATGTATCTATCTGTAATAACCATTATATATCCATTACCAAGTATGATGCAATAGATAGCATTTTGCACTAATATAGTAGTATAATGATATCATGATGTTTTGGCATGCAACTAGATATGCTATTATCGGTACGGATATGAGCGGATAACGTAACACTGTAAATCGGTAATAATTGCTGAATAATAAAACACATGTACTATTTTTATTCATATAGATATTGATATAATATAATATAGCATGTTGCAAGTTAAACATGCCTGATCGGATCTTATGGATGCTACGTTCGACATCGGATAAACGTTGCGATGCAACTCACACACGCAGGAATGGACCTGGATGAACAATGACGGGACGTGATGTCTACGCTGGACGACGACGATGACTGGGTCGTCCGAATCGTCGGCGACGCATGTGACTCCGGCGAGACGATTAAGAATTAAGAAAGCAAGAGAAGAAAAAAAAGAAAGAAGAAAGAAAATGAAGAATAGGGTTGCTTGGCTCTGGGTTCTGGGGTCAAAGGATAGAGGAAAGGGGCGAGGCGACGGCTTGACGACGACGATGGCTGCCGCCGGCGATGAGGTAGCTATGGGTTTCACTAGTTGCTGTTGGAGTTCTAGGGTTCTCGGGGATGGTGGTGGTGGTGTCGGGAGTTGAAGAAGGAAGTGAGGAGGTGACGGTGGTGATGACGACGAGATAAGGGTGACGGCGACGACGAGTCCACGGCGAGGTTTGGGTTTCTGCAGTTGGGTCGTTAGGGTTTGCAGGGTTTTTGGGTGCAGGGTTGGCGTCGTCGAGGATGCAAGAGAGGGAGAGGTGGCGATGGTGACGATGACGATGAGGAGATGAGGGTGAGGCGATCGGCGGTGAGGACGAGCGGCTAGGGTTTGGGTTAGGATTGGATTCGTTGCGGCGACGAACAGAAAAGAAGAGAGGAGAGAGAGATGTTTGTTTTAAAAATATTAGGTTTAATTAAATATATATATATATATAGTAAAGAGAGGGGGGATAGAAAGAGAGATACGAGAGACAGATAGGAAATTAGTTAATATATATGTATATATATTATATAAACTGTTAGTATTAGGTTTTGAAAATAATATTATAATATATATTTTAGGATTATACAGCTAATAACAAAATACTCCGAATAATATTCGGGTTTCTTCTAAAAATCTAGTTTTAAAATATGGATAATATGCATATTAGCTAAAACCATAATGCGATGTCCGGTTAATAAAAATGCATACCCTCAAATACGGATCTATGTAAATATACGTAGCGATCCAAATGAGTCCGTTTTAGCAATCTGGACATGAACACGATGTATGGATGCAAACATATAATATGGGGTATGATAACAAGTCATGCTAGATATTAAAATATATTATCCGGCTATTATTTGTATTATTAAAAGATATGCGGATACCAAATATATCATACATGTATATAGAATCTAAATGTGCATGTATACTCTGTACTAGCGAATATATGACGAATTCTAGAACCATAATGGGTTTTGATCATGCGGGTCGGGTCAGATACTAACCACAGATACCAATGCACTATCTGTACCCAAAAGCAAAAATAAACAAGAAAACTGTTGCAAGATCTGAAATGCCGCAAATAAAATATCGTATAAATGCACTAGGGTGTTACAAGGTGAAGATGGTGGTCGGTGGTGACGGTGGTGATGGGTTTTCCGGCGAGGGTGAGGTTGCAAGAGTTAGGCGATGGGTTGGCGTCGGGGAAGTTGCAGGGTCAGGAGCTTAAGGTTGTTGGGGAGAGGAGAGGGAGGTGAGGAGGAGGAGATGATGGAGGTGAGGACGAAGAGAGATGGTGATGGTGAGGGGGCGGCGATGACGAAGGGGAAAGCGAGGGTTAGGATTCTCGGGGTGAGGACATGAGAAGAAGAAGAAAGGAAGAAAGTGAGTATAGTTATAATAATTATATATGTGTGTATAGAATCTAGATTTGCATGGATCCTCTGTACTAGCGAATATTTGATGAAATCTTGAACCATGATGGGTTTCAAACATGCGGGTCGAGTCGGATAATAACCATAACTACTCATTGCACTATCCGCATCCAAAAGCAATAATAATAAAAAAAATTACTACAATATTTGAAATACCCCAAATCAATATAATATAAATGCACTAGGGTGTTACATTATACCCAACTACAAAAAAAATTCGTCCTCCAAATTCACGGAACAAGAAAGACAAGAAAATACGAATCTAAGGAAAGAGGTGTGGAAACTTCTGTCGGATCCCATCTTCATGTTTCCAAGTAGATTCTCCGTGCGAATGATTCCCCTATGAAACAAGTACTAGTGGGATAATTTTATTCTTGAGGACGTTTTCTTGTCGATCCACAATAGCCATTGGTCTCTCTTCATACGTTAAATCTTCTTTTACTGTCGGTTCTGAGTGATTTAGAACGTATGTCTCATCTCGGACATACTTGCAGAGTTGAGATACATGAAACATGTCATGAACACCCGCCAAGGATGGTGGTAAAACCAATCGATACGCTATCTCTCCAACACGCTCGATAATACTGAAAGGCCCCACGAATCGAGAATTAACCTTACCTCAACTACCAAATCGGATCACTCCTCTGGTCTGTGATATCTTCAAGAGTACAAGATCACCAACTGCGAACTCCAGAGGTTTTCGTCCAGTATCAGCCCAACTTTTCTGTCGATCTTGTGCCGCCTTCATATGATTTCAGATCACGTTAACTTTCTCCACCATTTGCACAATAAGATCCGATGCCAATAATCTTCTTTCTCCAACATCAACCCAACATACCGGCGGGCGACACTTATAACCGTATAATACTTTAATTGGAGCCATCTGTATAGTCGCCTAAAAGTTGTTATTATAAGAAAACTCCACCAAGTGCAAATGATCCTCTTATGAACCCTTGAAGTCTAACATGCATTTTCTTAACATATCTTCAAGAGTTTGGATCGTTCTTTCGGACCGGCCATCTGTCTGTGGATGATAGACTGTGCTAAACTTCAAGCGAGTTCTCAGACTTTCCTGTAGACTCCTCCCAAAGTGTGATAGAAATCGGATATCACGGTCGGAAATGATGCTCATGGGTACTCCATGCAATCTCACAATCTCCTGCATGTACCGCTCTGCCAAAGCCTCCAGCGACTGACCAACTCGAAACGGTATAAAATGAGCTTCCTTAGTCAATCAATCGA
Organism: Agapanthus africanus; assembly: GCA_030015575.1. Classification (NCBI taxonomy): domain Eukaryota; kingdom Viridiplantae; phylum Streptophyta; class Magnoliopsida; order Asparagales; family Amaryllidaceae; genus Agapanthus; species Agapanthus africanus. The sequence goes on from CM057339.1 coordinate 866,946,483, forward strand.
CAATCACCCAAACTCCATTATTGCCCTTTGGACTCCGTGGTAAAGCTGTCACGAAATCCATGGTTATATATTCCCACTTCCATTGAGGAATCGGAAGTGGTTGCAACAAACCAGCTAACCTTTGATATTCAGCCTTGACTTGCTGACACACCAAGCACTTTGATACGTAGCGAGCAATCTCCCTTTTCATGCCTTCCCACCAGAAATGTTGTCGCAGATCTCTGTACATCTTTGTGCTTCCCTGATGTACGGAATATACGGAACTATAAGCCTCCTTCATAACTTCTTCATGAACATCTCCTTTAGGAACATATAAACGACTACCATATCGTAACGAACCATCTTCATGAATTAACAAGTCCGTTCAAAATCCCGCTTCTACTTGTTCTTGAAACTTTTGCAAATTTGGATCGTGCGACTGCGCTGCTTTAATGTTATCGATCAAGGATGGCTGTACTTGCAACTGCATCAATTGTCCCAAAGAATTCGGTAGTAAAATCTCCAATCGAACCTCTGAAGATCAACTATAATCTCCTTTTGTGCAGTCAACATCCGTATTGCTGGCAACCGACTTAGGGCATCCGGCACTATATTAACCTTCCCCGGATGGTATTTTAGATCAAGATCATAGTCAGCCATCAGCTCTAACCATCTACGCTGCCTCATGTTGAGCTCTTTCTGGGTGAAAACATACTTTAGGCTCTTGTAATCGGTAAATATTTCTATCATTTTGTCCAATAAGCAGTGTCTCCAAATCTTCAAAGCGAAAATCACTGCTGCTAACTCCATATCATGAGTTGGGTAGTTCTTCTCATGAGTCTTCAATTGTCTCGACGCATAAACTATGACCTTCTCATGCTGCATTAGCACGCATCCCAAGCCTTTCACAGATGCATCGCTATGAATAACCAACCCTTCGGAACCGTCTGGCATTATCACAATAGGAGCGGTAGTCAATATTTGATTCAACGCTTCAAAAGCTGATGCACATTTCTCGGTCCATACGAACGGTACCTCCTTTCGTGTTAGCTTGGTCAATGATTCTGCTATTCAAGCGAAATTCTCCACAAACCTTCTATAGTATCCGGCAAGCCCAAGAAAATTTCTGATCTCCCCTACGTTCTTTGGAACTGGCCAATCATGAACAGCTGCAATCTTTTTAGGGTCAATGGCAATTCTATCTCCGGATACAATATGACCCAAGAATTTCACTCCTTCGAGCCAAAACTCGCACTTGCTCATCTTAGCATATAACTTTTCTTGTCTCAATATTTGCAGTGTGATTCTCAAATGTTCTGAATGCTCTTCTTTGCTTCTTAAATAGACTAGAATATCATCAATAAACACCACTACGAACTGGTCTGGATAGGGTGAAAAGATCTGGTTCATCAAGTCCATAAATATTGTTGTGCGTTAGTAACTCCAAATGGTATCACTAAGTACTCATAATACCCATATCGAGTTCGGAACGCCGTCTTGCAAATATCTTCTGATTTCATCCGAACTTGATGATATCCGGATCGCAAATCTAACTTCAAGAATGCCCTCGCGCCACTGAGTTGATCGAATAATTCGCCGATGCGAGGGATTGGGTACTTGTTCTTAATAGTCACCTGATTCAATTCTCGATAATCGATGCACATCCTCCGCGTGCCATCCTTCTTCTTGATCAGAAGAACTGGAGCTCCCCATGGTGAACCGCTGCTGTGAATCCAACCCTTCTTTACTAATTCGGCAACTTGTTTCTTTACCTCTTCCAGTTCCACCGGTGACATCGGACAGAAGCCTTCGACTTGGCGCTGCTATAGAAATAAGACAATCGCGAACTCCACATCTTTTTTAGATGGTAAACTCGAGATGTCCTTGAACACATCCATGAAATCCTGAACTACTATCAGTGCTTCATCTGCAACTTGTTTACGAACTTCACCCTTCAGTAAACGGTTCCCTTCATCATGAATTTGCAAGTTTGTTCTAAGACTTGTGGGTTATTGGCCCATCACTCTTCCGCTACGCTACTCTGATAATTTGAGATGGTTTTGTCAAAACTTCTTCAATCAAATATCTTACATCTGATCGGTCTCGAAGCAGTCTGTACTACTGCAATCATCATATGTTCTCCTGTGTTTCTCCTTGTTCTTCGAAACGAAAACGGATTGGTTCGAGAGGAAAGATATAACGCGGTTGCTGGATTCAAGCTCGCAATAAGACATAAACTTGTAAGCAATGACGTCAAGAGGAAACAAGGTAATACAATGACCATAAGTCAAGAAAATGAATCAAAATAAGACTCCATGTTACCTAAATAGAGTACCGCATTGTAACCATACCGCGGAACATAGTTACAATCAAATAACTCCATTCAAGTCGCCCAAATTCTAGTTTCTGAATCGAAGGAATAATAAGGGAGAAACAATAAGGAATCAGGAGGATTCCAAGTTGAGATGCAAAGTCTTTCCATATCGTCAAGATACAAGAGTTAAGGGAAAGATAAGATTCAAGAATTTGAATAACAAGACAATAATGTGGCAGGACATGTTCCTAAAATTTTATGTCTTAAGGACAATGTATTGGGTACCACACCCAACTACAAATTGAACCAAACCCGACTAACCCTAAATTCTATGGCTCTGATACCAAACAAAACTCTGTCATGCCCCACTTCCCAAGATACGTAACTACGGCACGTGACAGAGCCAACCATACTACCTGTGGCTAGGAATCATCCCCCCACAGTCGCATTACGGCTATCAAGCAGATATCAAGAATAGTAAAACTACTAAATCTATCTATCACATATCCATCTGCCACAGTAAATAAAATCAAGAAAATGCATAAAGCGAAAATGAATCAAGATTCAATAAACAATAGCATATGAATCACGTCCTAATATGGGCTCACATCAATAGAAATAAAACTGTTGAAATAAATAAACCAAGAGTTTCTAAACTAAATAGCTAGCTCCTCATTACTTAGCTTGATTGCTGAAGTACTCTTGATCTGCCTGCGATAAAAGTTAAGGAGCTGGGCCATGCAAAACCCAGACGTCAGTGCGTCATAATATCAAAATAATAGTAGTAACCAGGATATGATGCTATTATTAAACATGTGTGCAAATAATAAACACAGGTATAAAACAGTGAGCTGTATGTATGTGATGTATATCCTAAAGTCTGTGCCTCTAAGTTATCTATTCTAGAAGTCTTTGAAATCAATTTAATGGAATCGTCAATATAACTCAATAGTATCCCGTGCGTGCCCGGGACCATGGTCAGGAATCTCGAGCTGAGTCCGAGATGTGCCGCTAAGCAATAAACAAGTAACATGTACAGACGAATAATGTCAGCAGCATCATTCCGGGGCTGGCCGAGCCCGTAAAGACTTATCAGTATAAGAATCGAACTATTGAGTTACAATTCAGATTTCATTATTGCTTTTCCCTTATCCCCAAAGTTATGTATTCAAGTTAGGTATTGAAGATGTGAATCTAATGCCAACACAGAATTAAGCAGGTACATGTCTTGTCTATATAGACAACAAGTCAGGTCTGTCATGACAACAAGTCAGGATTGTCGGCATTAGCAAGAAGATCTAAGTAATAAGTCTGTTAGTATGTCGTGAACATGTCATGTAATATATATTAACCAAATAGATGCCAAATGTAAAACCGTAATCAATATCGAAATACTATTAATGCCAGGATGTATATGTATCTATCTGTAATAGCCATTACACGTCTATTCCCATATATGATGCAATCTAGATAATGTATTGAACTAATATAATGGTTTGATAACATTTTTGATGTTCCGGCATGCAACTAGATAAGCTATTATCAGTACGGATACAGACAGATACTATAAAACTATAAATCGGTAATATTTTCTGAATATCAAACACGTATACTATCATTAATCATATAAATATAAATAAAGTAGCATGTTGCAAGTTTAAAACTCGCTTGATCGGATCTCACATCGAGATACGGATATCACGCCTGATGTCAAAATAACATTGTGACGCAAAACTTGCATGCGCAGGACTGGACCTAGCTGAGTAGTTGCATGACGTGGTGACTGGGCTGGACGACGATGGTGGCTAAGTTATCTAGATCGTCGGTGACGTGCACAACTCCGGCGAGACGGCCGGCCAAGAAAAGAAAAGAAAGAGAACAATAAAAGAAAAAAGAAAGAAGAAGAAGAAGAAGTTGATGTGGGGTTTCTGGTAAGTCATGACAGCAGAGGTGGCGACGGCGAGGAGACGGCGACGAGGGGCTGCCGCCGGCGAGGTAGCAGGGGTGTGGGTGTGAAGGTGATCGGGGAGGGTGCAGGGTTGGCGGTGGTGGTCTGGGTGTTCTTGGGTGCTAAGGAGGCGAGGAGGTGAAGAGAGTGGTCGGTGGTGATGGGTTTTCCGGTGATGGTGAGGTTGCAGGCGATGGGCGATAGGTTGGCGTCGGGGAAGTTGCAAGGTCAAGAGCTTGAGGTTGTTGGGGAGAGGAGAGGAAGGTGAGGTGGAGGAGATGATGGAGGTGAGGACGAGGAGAGAGGGTGATGGTGAGGGGGCAGTGACGACAAGGAGGAAAGCAAGGGTTCTCGGGGTGAGGATGTGAGAAGAATAAGAAAGGAAGAGAGAGAGTATAATTATAATAATTATATACGTGTGTATAGAATCTAGATTTGCATGGATCCTCTGTACTAGCGAATATTTGATGAAATTTTGAACCATTATGGGTTTCAAATATGCAGGTCGGATCGGATAATAACCACAACTACTCATTGCCCTATCCACATCCAAAAGCAATAATAATAAAGAAATTTACCGCAATATTTGAAATACCCCAAATCAATATAGTATAAATGCACTAGGGTGTTACAAAAGTGTTGGTTTAACCCTTCTTACTCCATCTTTATCTGTATCTTCAGTTCTAGATGTGCCGACATTTCCTTTTAGCTTACTATCTGTTAGCAAACTTGTGCATTCATTAAAATGTTTGGTAACATTTTCTCCATCTGGTTGTGTTATGCAAGATTTGGAGACGAAGGAGGTGATTAGTTCAGAGCATGAACGTGGAGGCTTGTACTATTGAGATATACATACACCTATAGCTTGTTCTACCGCTGCGACTCCTTTTGAGATCTACTGTAGGTTAGTTCATTCATGTTTAGAAAATTTAAAAATACTTGTTCCTTCCCTTAGTCATTTATCTACCCTTAAGTGTGACTCTTGTGAAATGGGAAAGTATTACTGTGCTTCTTATCCCTCTAGACTTAATAATAAGACGACCAGTCTATTTGAGATTGTACATTTTGATGTATGGGGTCCATGTCCTATTATGTCAAACTGTGGATATCGTTATTTTGTGACTTTTATCAATGATTTCTTTAGAGTGACATGGTTGTATCTTTTAAAATCGAGATCCGAAGTGCTCATTGTTTTTAAATCCTTTTGTACTGGAGTTAAAAATCAATTTGATAAATCTGTTAAAATTTGCGAACTGATAATGCTAAAGAATACTTTGAGTCAGACTTTCAGTAATTCTTGGATTCATTCGGTATTGTTCATCAATCCTCATGTTCTTACACACCTCAACAAAATGGCGTATCCGAGAGAAAGAATAGACACTTGTTCGAGGTCACACGCACTCTGTTGATTCATATGCAAGTCCCAAAACATTTTTGGGACGATGCAGTGCTTACTGCATGTCATTTGATTAATAGCATGCCGAGTTCTATTTTGAATGGACAGATACCCTATTCTGTTTTATTTTTCTCTAGGCCATATTTTCCTCTACTTCCAAGAGTGTTTGGGTGCACCTTCTTTTTTTATGAATATCATCCCGGGGTATCCAAACTTGATCCAAAATCTCATCGATGTGCCTTTTTCGGATATTCACGGGATCAAAAGGGTTATGGGTGCTATAGTAGAGAGTTAGATAAAGTGTTCGTATCGGCGGATGTCACTTTTCATGAGAACACTCTATATTTTTCCATTACCTATTCTTATCCATCTATCCATGAGGATTTCCTTATCGATGAGTTTGATGTTTTAGCCACCCCATCCACCCCAGTTCAAATCGAACCTTCTGTGGACCAAACCAAGAAACTAATTCAAGTACAGGTTACTCAGGTGCATACCAGATGGGTACAACAATCTCCAGCTCCAGCCGAGCAGCCACCAGTCACCTCTCCAACTCTAGATCCGGATCCCTCTGAGTTAGATGTTCTACCAGTCACCCCTCCAACTCCAGATCCGGATCCCTCTGAGTTAGACATTCATATCGCCCTTCGGAAAGTTACTCGTACTATTACTCCTCGATATCCCACCAGTGAGTATGTCACGTATGCACGATTGTCCCCTTTATATCGTGCATTCATTTCATCCTTAGATTCTGTAACACCCTAGCACAACCGTACGATATTAATTAGTATTTCAAAAAAAAATTATTTATTATTTGGATTGTGATTGGTTTGAATAGTATATGTGTTTATCGGACCCGACCCGACCCGCTTGCGTGAAATCCGTTATGGTGCTAGATTATCTTTTATTAATACTTATCCATAAACTAAATCCATATGAATCTTAAATAGCAGATATATAATATTTAATATATATATACATATATTTTCCAGTAGCCATATGTTAGGGATATTTACATATGTTAATGGTCGGTATGTTTTACCTCATTTAAATATCTCATGGTATTATATTGGCATTTATCTATTGTATGTAAATCTTAAACAACCTAGATACCTCATATATATTACATTAGAATATATTATTTCAACCCTTTAGATTATGGTTTAAGGAGGTTATGTGGTGTATAATATTTCCAATATATTTTTCCGTAAAATTTAGTAGAGACGGATCAGAGTTTTGTATTATCTTTCATATACTATTAGTTATATATTAAACTATATAAATATATAATTTAACTTATACTATATAATATATAAATATATATATATATTCATATTATTTTACCCTTTCTAAAAACAACTGTCTCTCTGTGTGTGTGTCCATCCTCTCTCTCTCCATCGCATCTCCTTCTTTCTCCCGCTCTCTTTTCATCACGTCCCCGACTCTATCACTCACGTCATCGCCATCCTCTATCTCCAAACCTTCACCATTTCCATCGCCATCACCTTCTCAACTCCGACCACCAACACCTCCTCTCCTTCTCCACTAAGTACCAAACTCGAATCCATCATCTTCTTCCCAACACCACCTTCAAAGCACCATTGACTGAACCCACCAAGACCTCACAACTCCTTTAGCCCCATCGTCGTCGAGAAATACCCATCATCAACTCCATCTCCTTACCCCGATAACCCAATAAGCCCACACCCAAGCAGCAATGAATCTAACCCCGGCCAGCACCCATCAGTTGCGCCTCGTCGAAGTGAGCCACAGGCATCCCTTAAACTTCTCCGGGAACCACTTACCATCGACCTAACCTAACCCCGCACTGAACCCACATCGCCAGCGACTCCCTTATCTCAGAAACCCAACAGCCAAGCTCTACACCGAGATTATCATCTCGTCGCAAACCCATCGCTGACTTAAACCTCGAGACCCAAAGCCATCACCATCAACATCGCCCCCTATCCTCGCCTACACCCCACTGCAACTCAAACCCTTCGCCAAACTTAAAACCCTTCCAGCAGCTATCGCCCAAGACTTAAACCTCCATCGAGCATAAAGCCAACTCCAGCATCGACATCATCTTCTTCTTGTCCGTGATCATTAACAGCCTCCTCTCCTTGCAACTGAGATCTTAGAGCCGAGCTTGCGAGTTTCATCTCGCTTCATTTTGCGTCGCCGAGTATCCGTCGTCGTGTTTTATCCGTATCTAGGTAAGTTTACAACTTGAGACATACTATGATTATATCTATATACGTATATTGTCGTAATAATATTTATTATTAATATACTGTTTATATAATATAATCTATATCTCAATAAGTAGTTAACAATAACAAGTTTATAATTAGAGTTTTCAATGGTTATGCAAATTAAATCTACAACTACTATTTATAACAAACTATTCTAGATTCGTCAATCGATAAATTGAACTGTAGGAATTAATATGGTTATTTTCGTTACATTATTTATAGTACCTAGATAAGGGTTACAACTATATTTCATTACGACCCGTTTGCACGATAATATTATGAATAAACATTTTATATAAATTAATATACTACTTTGACATGCTTATCACCCTTATCTTGTTGCAGATATTGCTATCTTGCTTGTACCTGTTTATCGGTAATATTTACCAATGCCAACAATCTTGACTTATTATCCTGATGGAAGTGACATATTGTCTAGATAGACATAATTTGTACATGCATGTTCCTGTGTTGATATTAGGTAGATATTATTCATACCTGGGTAACGAAACAGAATCATTCTTGATTCATATTACTTGATCTGTGGTTCCGGGGGTAACGGAACAGAATCATTCCTGATTCATAAATCTTATTCTGTGGTCCCGGAGAGTAACGGGATATATACTTTTGAGTTATATGGAAGAGTGCATTCTTTAGTTTCAAATACCTATAGGAAAATTAACCTAGAAATATAGACCTTAGGATATACGTGATATGTTTTAATACATATAGCCTGATGTTATAACATCCATGATTGTTTGTTTATACTCATACCTTATTCTGCACGTGACATCATGTATATCACACTGTTCAGTTATTATTATTATTACGATATTTATGACGCGCCGACGTCTGTGTTTTACATGGCCCGGATACTTAACCTTAGCAGATGAGAATCGTGAGTACTTCAACAGGATCGACGATCAGTGGGACCATTCCACTGATATAGTTCTTATTTCTTATTTAGGTATTCTCTTATTTCTTTGGATCTTTACTGTTTCCGCTATAGTTTCCTATTATTGTTTATCGTGGTTATTGGACATGTTTAAAGGTAGATAGTTATATTATTGTTTTTGATTACTGATTGACAGTCGTAATGTGACTATAGAAGAATATTTCCTTACCGTAGGCAGCATAGTTGGCTTTATTACGTTCCCAATTTTATGTATTTTGGGAAGCGGGGCGTGACAAGGTTTTATTAGTATCAGAGCATAGGTTTTAGGTTGGCTGGGCTTGGTTCAATTTATAGTTGGGTATGGTACCCAATATATTGTCCTTAAGACCCAGAATTTTAGGAACATGTCCTGCCACATTATTGTTTTGTTATTCAAATTCTCGATCTTATTCTTCCCATAAATTCTTTTATCTCCATGATATGGAAATAACATTGCATCTCAGCTTGGAACCCTCTTGATTCCTTATTATTTCTCCCCTCTTATTCTCTTGATTCTTAGGCGACTTGAATGGAGTTATGTGATTGTAACTATGTACAGCGGCATGGTTATAGCGTGGTACTCTATTTAGGTAACCTAGAGTCCTATTTCGATTCATTTTCTTGACTTATGTTCATTGTACTACTTTGTTTTCTCTCGGTTTCATTGCTTACGAGTTTATGTTTTATCACGAACTTGAATCCAACAACCACGTTATATCTTTCCCCTTGTCCCATAATGACCAATCCGTCTGCATTTCGAAGAACTAAGAGAAACACATGAGAGCATATGATGATTTCAGTAGTTCGACATTGACCCCAGTAGGAGCTGGTGCAGGCCACTTCAAGATCAATCAGGTGTAAGATGGTTGATTGAAGAAGTTCAGACAGACCCACCTAAATTTATCATAGTAGCACAGCGAAAGTGTGGTGGGCTAATAATCCATAAGTCTTAGAACATACTTGTAAATTCTTGATGAGGGGAACTATTTGTGTGTACTGAAAGGTGAAGTTCGTGAACAAGTTGCTGATGAAGCATTGATAGTGGTTCAGGACTTCATGGATGTATTCAAGGACATCTTGGGTTTACCGCCAAAACGAGATATGGAGTTCGCGATGGATCTTATTCCTGTAATAACGCCAATTTCAAAGGCTTATTATCCGATGGCACCGGTAGAACTGAAAGAGGTAAAGAGACAGGTTTCTGAATTATTAGAGAAGGGTTGGATTCGCAGCAGCGGTTCACCGTGGGGAGCTCCAGTTCTTTTGGTCAAGAAGAAAGATGGTACGCGGACAATGTGCATCGACTATCGAGAGTTAAATCAGGTGACCATCAAAAATAAGTACCCAATTTCTCGCATAGGCGAATTATTCGATCAACTCAGTAGAGCGAGAGTATTTTTTGAAGTTGGATTTGCGATCGGGTTAACACCAAGTTCGGATGAAAACAGAAGATATTTGCAAGACGGTGTTCCGAACTCGACATGGGCATTACGGGTATTTAGTTATGCTATTTGGAGTTACTAACGCACCGACGATATTTATAGACTTGATGAACCGGATCTTTACACCATTTCTAGATCAGTTCATTCATCAATGATATTCTAGTTTACTCGAGGAGCAAAGAAGAGCATGAAGAACATTTAAGGATCGCATTGCAGACGTTGAAACAAGAAAAGGTATATGCTAAGATGAGCAAGTGCGAGTTTTGGCTCGATGAAGTGAAGTTCTTGGGTCATGTTGTATCCGAGATGGAATTGCAGTTGACCCTGAAAAAATTGCAGTTGTTCATGTTTTGGCCGACTCCAAAGAATGTAGGGGAGATAAGAAGTTTCCTTGGGCTTGCTGGATACTATCGAAGCTTTGTGGAGAACTTCACTCAGAAAGCAGAACCCTTAACCAAGCTAACACAAAAGGAGAAACCGTTTGTTTGGTCCGAGAAGTGTGCGTTGGCTTTCGAGGCGTTAAAGCAAAGGTTGACAATCACACTTATTTTAACAGTGACAGATGGTTCCGAAGGATTAGTTATTCACAGTGACGTATCTAGAAAAGGTTTGGGATGTGTTTTGATGCAGTATGAAAAGGTTGTAGCCTATGTGTCGAAGCAGTTGAAGACTCATGAAAAGAACTACCCAACTCATAATTTAGAACTGACAGCAATTATTTTTGCGCTGAAAATTTGGAGACACTACTTATTGGATGAAAAGATCGAGATATTTACTAATCACAAGAGCTTAAAGTATGTGTTCATATAGAAAGAGCTCATCATGAGGCAGCATAGATGATTGGAGCTGATGGCCGACTATGATCTTGATCTAAAGTACCATCCATGAAAAGTTAATATAGTACCAGATGTTTTAAGTCGGTTGCCAGCAATACGGATGTTGACTTCACAGAAGGAGATTATAGCAGATTTTCAGAGATTCGAGTTGGAGCTCGTACTACCAGATTCTTCGGGACAGTTGATGAAGTTGCAAGTACAGTCATCTTTGATTAATAGCATTAAGGCAGCGTTGTTGCACGATCCGGGATTTCAAAAATTTTGAAGACAATTCAGGACTTCGAACGGATTTATTGATTCATGAAAATGTTTCTTTAAAGTATAGAAGTTATTTGTGTGTGCCTAAAGGAGAATTTCGTGAAGAAGTCATGAAGGAGACTCATAGTTCTACATATTCAGTACATCCAAGAAGTACGAAGATGTATAGAGATTTGCAACAGCTCTTTTAGTGGGAAGGCATGAAAAAAGAGATTGCTCGTTACGTGTTGAGGTGCTTGGTGTGTCAGCAAGTCAAGGTTAAATATCAAAGGGTGGTTGGTTTGTTGCAACCACTTCTGATTCCTCAATGGAAGTGAGAACATATAACTATGGATATCGTGAAAACATTACTGCGGAGTCCAAAGGGCAATAACACAGTATGGGTGATTGTCGATCGACTGACCAAGGTAGCTCATTTTATACCATTTTGAGTTGGTCAGTTGACGGAGCCTTTAGCAGAGAGGTACATGCAGGAAATTGTGAAATTGCATAGAGTAGCAGTGGGTATTGTTCGTGACATCCAGTTCCTATCATATTTTTGTAGGAGTCTGCAAGAAAGTTTAGGAACTTGCTTGAAATTTAGTACGGCCTATCATCCTCAGACAGATGGGCAATCCGAGAGAATGATCCAGACTCTTGAAAATATATTGAGAGCTTGCATATAAGACTTTAAGGGTTCGTGGGAGGATCATTTACATCTAGTGGAGTTCTCATACAATAACAATTTTCAGGCGACTATACAGATGACCCCATTTGAAGTATTGTACGGCCGTAAGTGTCGCTCACCAGCATGTTGGGATGAGATTGGAGAAAGAAGATTATTAGGACCAGATTGTGCAAGCTATGAAGAAAGTTAACTTGATTTGTAATCATATGAAGGTGGCACAAGATCGACAGAATAGTTAGGCAAATACTGGAAGAAGACCTTTAGATTTTGCTGTTTGTGATCATGAGTTCTTGATGATATCACCGACTAGGGAAGTAATTCGATTTGGTAGTCGAGGCAAGTTTAGTCCTCGATTCGTAAGGCCTTTCGACATCATTGAGCATATTGGAGAAGTAGCTTATCAATTGGCTTTACCACCATCCTTGGCGAGTGTTCATGACATGTTTCATGTATCTCAACTCCGCAAGTATATTCGAGATGAAACGCATGACCTAGACCACTCGGGATTGACAATAAGGGAGGATTTGACTTATGAAGAGCAACCGATGGCTATTGTGGATCGATGAATAAATGTTCTTAAAAATAAAGTGATCTCTCTAGTGCTTGTTTCGTAGGGAAATCATTCGCATGGAGAATCTACTTGGGGAACGTGAAGATGAAGTTTGACAAAAGTTTCCACACCACTTTCCTTAGATCCGTATCTTCGGTGTTCTTGTCTTTTCCTGTTTCTTGAATTTCGAGGATGAAATTCTTTTTGTAGTTGGGTATAATATAACACCCTAGCATGATCGTACGATATTAATTAGTATTTCGAATATTGTTTTACTTATTATTTGGGCTGTGATTGGTTTGAATAGTATATGTGTTTATCTGACCCAACCCGCTTGTGTGAAACCCGTTATGGTGCTAGATTATCTTTTATTAATACCCATATATTGTTAGTGTTTATGCCCTAGAAGGCCATTACTGTATCATACTAGTTTGTATATTACTTAATGGAAGCTTGGGATATTCACATGTATATAACAGTCTTGCTAAACATGGTAGTATGCTACTTGGTTTTTCTATCTTAATATGTGAGTGTACGTATTGATAGAGCTCTTAGGATCTTGCTTGTCTACCAGCGTTGTGATGGCAGTCACACTAGTGGGGGCTGGGTAGTCTACAAGCACATCCTTATTCAGGTCCCTGGTCGTTGGATTATCGAGACAGAGCATCGATACTCCGGAGTAGACTAGTGTGTACGCTTCTCATCCCAGTTGGGGAGATGGTCTGTCCCACAGCCGTCAGTACGTCGTACTGGAGATAGTATGCAGGTGCTCGTTAGGTTGCGGGTACACCGGACAGGACTCACAGGGAACTGTTGGTTGGTTTTATACCAGTCGTCAGTGAACAGTTCCCAGGTGACATGAGTACAGCATAGTCCGCAGACTTGACACTGCTACTTCGCCTCGAGTGTGTCCCACTGTTCTTAGATTGCTACCCTACCACGGCTCAAAGGAGTCGTGCAAACAGGTAGCAGTTGGGTGCAGTCCCGAGCACTTGGAGGCAGTGGCGGTTAGACAGGATTCGTCCCTCCCGGTATTGGGAGTAGATATCGCGCTGTGTCAGAGAGCCATTACGCAAAGTCCCTGGCCAGGGCAAGCGAGATTTGCTGGTAGGTTCCAGTAGTTTCTCAGGGTGTAATGGGCTTCGCTCCGACACGACTTATACCGCTATTAGGGGACTGACGCTTGCCGCCCCTCTAGGCCCGATATGCGATAGTCTTGGACGAACGGACCGGACTGTATGGAGATTGTCACAGCAGGCTCAGTAGGAGTTCGGATGGGTTTCCTCATCGGCCTTCTTATCGACAACTACCTGGGGACCGTTACGTACAGCTAGTGCCGCTTGCGGTCTGTGGTTAAACCCACTGCCAGCGTAGTAGTCGAGTCTCTAGAGTCCCACACAGAGAGTTTCCTACTCCAGGCGAAACGATATAGAGGTCGTATGGTTTTACGACAAAGGGTTCGGACGCATATGTGTGTTTACACACTTACGTCGTTTGGACAGTTTTTACCAGTCGGCTTTGGTTTAAGCCAGTTACTGGTATCCGGTTATTGGATTTATACAGTCTAAAGTTTTTCCGTATTTTTACGGATCGGAGGGGCGTTCTCGTAATTACGCGAGAAGCTTCTAGAAGATGGTGACTAAGGAGGTTTAGGTGGCATATACATTGAATGAGATTAGTGAGTCATGAGAGTGATTCATCATGGTCATTAATGCATCATAAATGCTTAATGACTCATGACAATGAATCACCATTAGATATTTTATGAAGCATGATTATTCATCACTTATTTTCTTTTCTCTTTTAAAAGATAATGCTTCATATATATTATGATAACTTACTATTCTCACTCATAATATCATTCACATTCTCTCTCCTCAAGCTCACTCTCTTCAAACCCTAATCCTCACCCCTCATGTGTTGAGAACAAGGATTAGTTAGACTAAACAATCCATAACCCTCACTCTATCTCATCTATCTTCTTTGATTAGCAATCCAAGAAGGTTAGTTGCCTCAAGTTTAGAGGCTAAGCTTGGAGTTTTGCTCTCGGGTGGATCATCTACTACATCGAGAAGGCCGAGGAGGACGAGGAGATCGTAAAGCCGAAGGACTTGGTTCGATAGGTATAATCCCTAAACACAGTAGTTTAGAAACACTTTGTGTTTGGTTATTTATAGTTTAGCTTCGATTCAAGCGGTTAGTCGATGTTCGTTCACTAAACAAGTTCGTTTTTGAAAATTCCGCCTCCCCACAAGTATTGGGGTGTAGTACATCGACTTACAGTGGTATCAGAGCCTCGCTAAACAATAAATAACTTTATTGCAAATTTGTACGAATTTCGAACGGAAAAAACGAAACCGGAAAACCCCGAACTGTCAAGTTTCTGTCGAATTTTAAATGAAGTCCAAAAATTTTTCAGGGATGTTCAGAAAGCTTAAAATGACAGCAGTAGAACACACAAAAAATTTGGTCCCCTGAATCGCCTACGGCGCCGCGGATCCGCGGCGGCTAGCATATGTAGCGCCGCGCTTCCGCCGCCGAGTTGACGATTCAGGGAGCCATTTTTCTTGTGGTGGTTCTCTGTGATATTTGGGATTCTCTGGTATTTTTTAATTTTGCTCAGGTTTCAAGTTTACAGAGCAGTATTGGAGCAAGATTAAAAGCGTTTGATCGATCGAAATTGTACAGTATTTGCATATTGGATTATATCTGTGATTGTTTAATGTGTTCGTAAACCTCCCCTAACTGCTAGTATGTCGGTTGGCAGGGGGTTGCACATTTCTGTAATGGTTTTATCTGTTTGTGCATATGAACTGTATTGGACTGTTGTGGTGTATAGCCGGGGTTATGCAATGGGTTATTATTTAATTCATTTGTTGTAAATGTAATTTGTTGTAATATTATTTTTGCGGGGCACATCCAGGTTGCGGTTGTAGCCACCGTTGTATTATTTCATTTTACTGTTTATGCTCCTAGGACTGACCCAAGGTGGGGTACACAAACTGCCGGGCGGGTAGTTTGCCGTACCCGTAGGGGTCGAGGGTGGGGTAATGGCTATTCATCACAACTGTGTTATCCGTCTTTTCTTGTAGGCTCAAAAGAAATACGGATTGCTTGCAAATCCAATTAAGTTCATCTGTGTTCTGGAATGTATATCATTGCGTCAGACGAATGTAAAATATCTATATATATGATAGCTATTTAGACGTCACTTATGTTTTACACCCGCGCTAGCCCAGCCCCCGCTCTGTCGTTAGTTAAGTAACCTAACGGGTGATGACGGGACCCCGTGGCGAATGCGGATGGCATAAGAGGACGTTGTATTTTCGTTGTTTTCTGCAATGATAGGTTAATTATGGGACGCATTATCTATAATGCAAAGAAAAACAAACCAAAGTTTAAATCGTTGGAACAATTTAAAAGAAACCACTCGGTTAATTTTAAAAACAGATATTTTTAAATGCGGAGCTTTAACCACTCCTTTTAAAAGCTATCAGGTTCCTTCGGTTATATCAAGTTCACTACGTTCACGGTTTCGCCAAAACCATTCGTAGCCCTCCGTCATTTCATTTGGGTATTCAGTAGTATTCAAGCTATGCATTTTGGCCAAAGTCAAGGCATAGTGTTTGGTAGCTGCTGGGTTTTCATTTGTTGCATAAGATAGATGAGTTGGTTTGGGACAGTCGTATTACCATTTGACCAAAGTCAGGGGTATATACGGATGGGTTCAAATTGACAAGATAATGACGGGTAAAACTTGACATGTGACTTATGACATTTTGACCAAAGCCAAGGTCATAAGAGCATGGGGCAAAAACTTATATCGGGAATTTCTAAAGAAACTGAAATTTGCAAAGAGATGCATACCATTTGGAGTTTGATGAATGTTGGTAGGATTCCTTCAACATTATCATACGATGATATTTGGATCCCGATCCTACTGTGAGTATATGCTACTTATCAGGATATTCGTTACTTAACGATCAATGCTATAAACCTAGTAGGTGTCCAGAAAGGTGTCAGCGGGGTTACGCCCCCAGAGAAAAGAGGTTATTTAATTAAGGAACTTCGCGAAAGCGTTGGAAAACCTCCCTCGAAGTATCGACACCAGCCTGGCTGAACGGTTAAGCAAGTATTGTACGGTGAGAATAATCCTGGCTAATTCTTCTTTTATGGTTTGAGGAAGGATTCGAGAAACAGTAGGAGCCATCCAGTTTAGATAAACTAAAAACCACTCTAAACTTGCAAGAGCATCATGCTAAAGAGTTTTCTTCTCTCTCTCCTAATTGCAGCGACCCTGAAAATGACTGGACTTAAGTTACTTTTAGAGAAAAATATACTGACAGGGCTAAACTATAAAGATTGGCTGCGGAATGTCAAAATGGCTTTGACCTATGACAAATTGGGGTACATCCTCACCGCTACGGCACCTGCTGTCCCTGGTCCCAAATCCAGCAATGCGGATAAGGAAATCCGCAAAACCTGGGATTTAGATTGCGTGAGAGCCAAGTGCATCGTGCTTGCCTCAATGAACAATGAACATCAGAGGAGGCACGAGGATATGTCCCTAGATGGCATATTTCTCCATACAAAGGAACTTTATGGAGAGCAATCTCGTATAGCAAGATACGAGACCTCTAAGAACTTGTTTCGAGCGAGGTTGGCTGTCGGGTCATCGGTAGGTGAACATGTCCTAAAGATGATCGGCTATATTGAAGAGCTCGCAGACCTTGGGACGACTTTGGATAATGAGCTCTATACAGACCTTATTCTCCAGTCCCTTCCTCCCACCTACGCCCAGTTTATCCTCAACTTCAACCTTCAAGGAAAAGAAGTTGAACTTGCGGAACTCCTGAACATGTTAAGGAGTGCAGAGGGCACCTTGCAGAAGGCAAGGGAAACACCCGCTATGTTTGTTGGCGGTGCATCTTCTTCCGGGTCCAAGGCTAGGGCCAAAGGAAGGAAGAAGAAGGCCGCACCCAAACCTAGAGGAGGTGTTAGTAAGGTGGGAAAGAAGGGAAAGAAAAAGTTTGCAGTACCGGTAGTTGGCCAGGATGAGTGCTTCCATTGTCACAGGAAAGGGCACTGGAAGAAGGATTGCAAGGCGTGGAACGCCAAGAACCAGGAACCGAAGCAAGCTGTGGCTTCGACTTCAGGTGTGTTTGTAATTGAGAATTGTCTGTCGATCAACTCTACTTCCTGGGTATTGGATACCGGATCAGGATCTCATATTTGCAATTCATTGCAGGCACTGAGAAACCGTAGAGTGCTGAAGGAAGGTGATATGACCCTAAAGGTTGCTAACAGAGCTAGCGTGGGAGCTGCGTCCGTCGGGGATTATCACCTAGGATTGACGAGTGGACACATTTTGGTTTTACATAACTGTTATTTTGTACCAAGCTTAACGTGTAATATCATATCAGTTTCCTTGTTATCAAATAAAGGTTATGATTTCACGTTTGTAAGAGATGTTGTCAACATCCACCTTAATCATGGTTTGATTGGGTCCGGTACTCTAAATAACGGTATATATGTTTTAAACCAACTCCAAATTTTCAATGTCCAGAACACACTAAAAAGAAAGTCTCCAGATTTAAATAAAGCTTTCTTATGGCATTGTAGACTGGGTCACATCAATGAGAGAAGGTTGACTAAGTTGCATAGAGAAGGATATTTGGACTCGTTCGAATATCAAACTTATGACACTTGTCAATCCTGTCTCAAAGGAAAGATGACAAAGACTCCATTTACTGGACAAGGAGTAAGAGCGAGCGAGCTCTTAGGACTCATACACAGCGATGTATGCGGTCCAATGTCTACACATGCAAGAGGTGGTTTTTCCTATTTCATTACTTTCACGGATGATTACTCAAGATACGGATTCATTTATCTGATGAAACATAAATCCGAGTCTTTTGAGAAATTCCGAGAGTATAAGAATGAAGTAGAAAACCAAACCGGCAAAAGTATCAAGACACTTAGATCTGATCGAGGTGGTGAATACTTAAGTGCCGAGTTCCTAGGTTACCTAAAAGAGAAAGGAATTCTCTCTCAGCTTACTCCTCCATACACTCCACAGCACAACGGTGTATCGGAGAGACGGAATCGAACCCTATTGGATATGGTACGATCCATGATGAGTAATGCTGAGTTACCGCGATCTTTCTGGGGTTATGCGCTAGAATCAGCGGCATATCTTTTGAACAGGGCTCCTACCAAGACTGTGCCTACCACTCCATATCAGATGTGGACTGGGAAGAAACCCCATCTTCAACATATGAAGGTTTGGGGATGTCCAGCTTTTGTTAAAAAGCAGCATGTGGACAAGCTCGAGGCACGATCAGTAAAATGTTTGTTTGTGGGATATCCAAAGAACTCCAAGGGATATTATTTCTATTACGCAGAGGAACAAAAGGTTTTTGTTTCTCGTAATGCCCATTTTCTGGAAAATCAGTTTTTAGAAAAGGAAATAAATGGGAGCGAAATAGAACTGGAAGAAATTCCAGAACCACAAACTGCTACTGAAAGTTTGGTAGAACCAGGAGTTCAAGAAGAACAGGACATTCCCGCACCCCTCCGCAGGAGTAGTAGGTCGTCTCATCCGCCTGAGAGATACTACGGTTTTCTCATAGATGGGGATAGAGAGGATTGCATCATAGATGATGATGAACCTACTGACTTCCAGCAGGCCATCCAGAGCGGCGACTCGGTACGATGGCTAGATGCAATGCGGACCGAAATGGAGTCCATGTACACCAACAAAGTATGGACTTTGGACTTTGCTCCAGATGGGGTAAAACCCATAGGATGCAAATGGATCTTCAAGAAAAAGATTGGTGTAGATGGACAGGTGGAAACCTATAAGGCTAGACTTGTTGCAAAGGGTTTTCGTCAAAGACCTGGTTTGGACTATGACGAAACTTTTTCTCCAGTGGCTATGCTCAAATCCATTCGGGTCCTTCTTGCTATTGCTGCCTTCCATGATTATGAAATCTGGCAGATGGACGTAAAGACGGCTTTTCTGAATGGAAATTTAGAAGAGAGCGTCTATATGGATCAGCCAGAGGGTTTCAATCAGAGTGGGAGCAGCGGGAAAGTATGCAAGCTGCTTAAGTCCATTTATGGACTAAAGCAGGCATCGCGGAGTTGGAACATCTGTTTTGATGAGACAGTCAAAGAATATGACTTTATCAAAAATCCAGATGAACCGTGTATATATAGTAAAGTTGTAGCCAGAAGTGTCGTATTCCTCGTATTGTACGTGGATGACATTCTATTGATAGGAAATGACATTCCTATGCTACAATCTGTCAAAGGATTCTTATCACACAGGTTCTCCATGAAAGACCTGGATGATGCCTCTTACATTCTGGGGATCCGGATCTATCGTGATAGATCCAAGAGGATGTTGGGACTTTCGCAGTCCAGGTATATCGACACTGTACTGAAAAGATTCAGTATGGAAGATTCTAAGCGTGGTAATCTACCGGCTTGTCACGGAATCACCCTCTCCAAAGAGATGTCTCCCAAGACTGATTTGGAAAGGGAACGCATGTCTATTATACCCTACGCTTCTGCGGTAGGCTCTATAATGTATGCGATGTTGTGCACCAGACCAGATGTAGCTTACGCACTGAGCGTGGTAAGCCGGTATCAGTCAGACCCAGGGGAGAAGCACTGGATAGCAGTAAAGAACATTCTCAAGTACCTGAGAAGGACTAAGGAGATGTTCTTGGTTTACGGCGGAAAAGACCTCAGGTTGGAGGCCTTTGCTGATTCCGGCTTCCAGAGTGATAAGGACGATTCCAACTCCATGTCGGGTTATGTCTTTACTCTCAATGGAGGGGCGGTGTGCTGGAAGAGCTCTAAGCAGGACACCGTTGCTGACTCGACGATGGAAGCGGAGTATATAGCTGCTTGCGATGCCGCAAAAGAAGCAGTCTGGATGAAGAAGTTCCTAACAGAACTTCAGGTGGTTCCTACCATAGTTGATCCAATACCTCTGTATTGCGACAACAACGGAGCTATAGCTTTAGCAAAGGAACCAAGGTCCCATCAGAAGTCCAGACACATCTTGAGGCGGTATCACCTGATCAGGGAGATCATTGATCGTCAGGAGATCGAGGTTCGGAGAGTTGCTTCTGAAGAGAACATTGCTGATCCATTCACGAAGGCCCTACCTCAGATTCAGTTCGAGAGGCTACTCGAGATCATCGGTCTACGATATGCCAGTACATGGCCCTAGTGCAAGTGGGAGATTGTTAGTGTTTATGCCCTAGAAGGCCATTACTGTATCATACTAGTTTGTATATTACTTAATAGAAGCTTAGGATATTCACATGTATATAACAGTCTTGCTAAACATGGTAGTATGCTACTTGGTTTTTCTATCTTAATATGTGAGTGTACGTATTGATAGAGCTCTTAGGATCTTGCTTGTCTACCAGCGTTGTGATGGCAGTCACACTAGTGGGGGCTGGGTAGTCTACAAGCACATCCTTATTCAGGTCCCTGGTCGTTGGATTATCGAGACAGAGCATCGATACTCCGGAGTAGACTAGTGTGTACGCTTCTCATCCCAGTTGGGGAGATGGTCTGTCCCACAGCCGTCAGTACGTCGTACTGGAGATAGTATGCAGGTGCTCATTAGGTTGCGGGTACACCGGACAGGACTCACAGGGAACTGTTGGTTGGTTTTATACCAGTCGTCAGTGAACAGTTCCCAGGTGACATGAGTACAGCATAGTCCGCAGACTTGACACTGCTACTTCGCCTCGAGTGTGTCCCACTGTTCTTAGATTGCTACCCTACCACGGCTCAAAGGAGTCGTGGAAACAGGTAGCAGTTGGGTGCAGTCCCGAGCACTTGGAGGCAGTGGCGGTTAGACAGGATTCGTCCCTCCCGGTATTGGGAGTAGATATCGCGCTGTGTCAGAGAGCCATTACGCAAAGTCCCTGGCCAGGGCAAGCGAGATTTGCTGGTAGGTTCCAGTAGTTTCTCAGGGTGTAATGGGCTTTGCTCCGACATGACTTATACCGCTATTAGGGGACTGACGCTTGCCGCCCCTCTAGGCCCGATATGCGATAGTCTTGGACGAACGGACCGGACTGTATGGAGATTGTCACAGCAGGCTCAGTAGGAGTTCGGATGGGTTTCCTCATCGGCCTTCTTATCGACAACTACTTGGGGACCGTTACGTACAGCTAGTGCCGCTTGCGGTCTGTGGTTAAACCCACTGCCAGCGTAGTAGTCGAGTCTCTAGAGTCCCACACAGAGAGTTTCCTACTCCAGGCGAAACGATATAGAGGTCGTATGGTTTTACGACAAAGGGTTCGGACGCATATGTGTGTTTACACACTTACGTCGTTTGGATAGTTTTTACCAGTCGACTTTGGTTTAAGCCAGTTACTGGTATCCGGTTATTGGATTTATACAGTCTAAAGTTTTTCCGTATTTTTACGGATCGGAGGGGCGTTCTCGTAATTACGCGAGAAGCTTCTAGAAGATGGTGACTAAGGAGGTTTAGGTGGCATATACATTGAATGAGATTAGTGAGTCATGAGAGTGATTCATCATGGTCATTAATGCATCATAAATGCTTAATGACTCATGACAATGAATCACCATTAGATATTTTATGAAGCATGATTATTCATCACTTATTTTCTTTTCTCTTTTAAAAGATAATGCTTCATATATATTATGATAACTTACTATTCTCACTCATAATATCATTCACATTCTCTCTCCTCAAGCTCACTCTCTTCAAACCCTAATCCTCACCCCTCATGTGTTGAGAACAAGGATTAGTTAGACTAAACAATCCATAACCCTCACTCTATCTCATCTATCTTCTTTGATTAGCAATCCAAGAAGGTTAGTTGCCTCAAGTTTAGAGGCTAAGCTTGGAGTTTTGCTCTCGGGTGGATCATCTACTACATCGAGAAGGCCGAGGAGGACGAGGAGATCGTAAAGCCGAAGGACTTGGTTCGATAGGTATAATCCCTAAACACAGTAGTTTAGAAACACTTTGTGTTTGGTTATTTATAGTTTAGCTTCGATTCAAGCGGTTAGTCGATGTTCGTTCACTAAACAAGTTCGTTTTTGAAAATTCCGCCTCCCCACAAGTATTGGGGTGTAGTACATCGACTTACATATGTAAACTAAATCCATATGAATATTAAATAGCAGATATATAATATTTAATATATATGAGCATATATTTTCTGGTAGCCTTACGTTAGGGATATTTACATATATTAATGGTTAGTATGTTTTACCTGATTTAAACATCTCATGGTATCATATTGACATTTATCTACTACAGGTTAATCTTAAACAACCTAGATACCAGATATATATTATATTAGAATATATTATTTCAACCCTTTAGATTATGGTTTAAGGAGGCTACGTGGTGTATAATATTCCCAATATATTTTTCCATAAAATTTAGTAGAGACGGATCGGAGTTTTGTATTATCTTTTGTATACTATTAGTTATATATTAAACTATATAAATATAATATATATATATATATATATATTCATATTATTTTACCCTCTCTAAAAACAACTCTCTCTATTCATCCTCTCTCTCCCCCCTCGCATCTCATTCTCTCTCCCACTCTCTTTTCATCACGTCCCCGACTCCATCACTCACGCCGTCGCCATCTTATATCTCCAAACCTTCACCATTGTCGTCGCTGTCACCTTCTCAACTCCGACCACCAATGCCTCTTCTTCCTTCTCCACCGAGCACCAAACCCAAACCTATCTTCTTCTTCCCAACACCACTTTCGAAGCACCATCGACTGAGCCTACCAAAACCCCACAACTCTTTCAACCCCATCGTTGCCGAGAAACACCCATCATCAACTCCATCTCCTCTCCGCGAGAATCCAACAAGCATGCACCATAGCATCGATGAATCTAACCCCGACCAACACCCATCAGCCGTGCCTTGTCGAAGCCATCCCCTTCAACTTCTCCGGGCACCTCTTACCGTCAACCAAACCCAACCCCGCACCGAACCCACATCGCCAGCGACTCCCTCATCTCAGAAACCCAACAGTAGAGCTCTACACCGTGATTATTGTCACGCCCCGCTTCCCGGTATACGGTGAAGGGGATGGGACTGGTCCGCTACTTATTTACTGTGAAGTAAATACGCTAAGCGTATCTAAGCAATATAAAGTAAATGCACAAGAGACAAAAGATATGAACTGAACAACAACTTTTATTTATTAACATTCTTTTGTACAATGCATGGAAAAGTAAATACATGGAATAAAGCGATGCCTAAACAATGGCATGACAAAAATGAAAAAAATACTGAAATAGAAAGTGTACAATGACTAGAGCTCGGGGTCTTCACTGAACTGGTCCAAATCTTCAGCAGTGGGCTCGATCTCTGAAGTATCCAGATCACCTGACGACATTCAAAGAAGAAAGAAAGAGAATGTCGTCAGCGAACAGATCGCTCGGTAAGTCCCAAAGATAAGGGAGAAATAGAATAGACAGAGAGAGAGAGAGTAGCTTTTAAAGTGGTATTATATTGTTATATTATTGTATTTAGTGTTAACGCTGTTCTTTGTAGATTGGTACAGAAGGATACCAGTGTATACGAGAGGAGTCTCTATATGCCAGAGACTAGAGGCAAATGGAAGTACAAGGCTCCGTTAGAAGGCCCGGAACAACGGCAATTGGATTCATGTTAGGTGTCTTAAATCTTGCAGTCCCGTACCACTTTTAACACCTTCCGTACCAGTCTACCCCTTAAACCCCGTAGTGTTTTGATTGCATTGTTGTATTGTATAGATTGTATAGTTGGATGACTGACCAAAATCATGATATCAGTAAACGGGTGTGACTGAATAATCATGTAAATGGAATAACTGTAGAATCATGTAAATGGAATGTATATCCATGGTTCGGTTCAGACAAGTTATATAGATTGATACCTGGATTCATGAATTCATGTATTCATGTTGAATTGTAATATTGTAGATTATAGATGGTACTTAAATCATATTCAAATCAGATTATAATCAGACTCAAACCCGAGTCAGACAATTATAAAAGTAAATTGATGTCCTGATTGTTTTGATGTTATCGGTAACACCGTTTGTTAATTGTCTACCTTAGATAGGCAAGCACCCACTTCTCCAGCTCTCTGAGGCTCAAGAGATTAGTCCCGCTTAAACCTATGTTTACTAGGGTCCTTAGGGTAATTTATAGAACTTGAGAGGGTTCTATGTAAAAATACTTTATATACTTTTCAAAATATACCCCAAGCATTTATTATTCGTCTTTAGGGTTATAATGAATGTGGATTTTATATTGTGATATTTCTAATGAAAATATCCTAAATTCAGAAATAAAGGTATTTATTTGTAATATTGAGTTATATGGAATTCATGGTATTTTAGTGTAAAATTGATTCTTGTGATTTTTAGAAAAAGGTGGAATATTTATATCATAACAAAATAGGTATTTTAATGATAAATATACATATATTTATACAAAAATAATTTTAATATATTTTTTATATTCTAAAAATCTCATTTTCTTAAGATGTCGTATTTTAAATCTTTCGAGACCGAATGCTCTTTGCGGAGATCTGAATCTCGCACTACTAAGCCCGAGGATGTGCGATAATCCGCACCATCCCGAACGGGTTCCCCAAAATGGGTTGTAGCGGCGCTTGCAAAGATTGTATAAATACTAAATTCTTTAGAAAACGGCTTTATGAAGTAAATGGTATTTATTTGTAAAGATGTCAATTTTCCGTATTCTATGTTCTAGGGTCTCCTAAGTCAACTAGACTATTCCTAACTGGTCCAAAATGACAAGTTGTGAGATACCTTAAATCGCCTCTTCAGCGCCAATTGTGGCCAGATAAGTACAAGTGAAGAAATGAGGGATCCGCTCACGAATCACCGTGAGACAGGTCTTTTAAAGTTACCTTTCTCACTTGCCTAGCCTAGACACCACAAAGTCAGGTTTAGATAAATGACCGATGTCCACAACTTATCCTAGTTTCATAATAAGTGGTATTTATTTAAAAAATGTATCAATACTAAATCTTTTAGAAATGGCTTTATTTAAATGGTATTTAAATGAAAATGTTTGTTTTCCGTATTCTGAGTTTTCGAGGGTATAGTGTTAGGTTGTATGTGAGTGTGTGAGGAGGTAGGTCTTTACCTCGTGATCTACTTTAAATATATAGCAAGTTTGATGGAGTTAAATGTAGGATTGAAATAATGTGGTATTTAAGTGAAAAATACGATGAATGGAAATAGCTATCATTTTATGTAATGAAAATTGATCAATTTGTTTGATTAATGTTTAATAATCAACATGAGAAAGTTTAAGTATGATTGTATTAGTGAGAAGTGGAATTTTATAGGAAACCGAATCAGAAATCGGATTTGTTCCGATTCCGTCGGGTATTGTAAATCCGTATTTTTAGATAAAAGAGATAGGTAGAAATTGGGACTTGCGGGTTTTAGGTCACACAAGAGAGTGAAATAGAAGTAGGGAAAACGCCGATGTGTTGCGTCGTTGCCGGTAGTTCCTAAAACGATCGCCGGAAGTTCCGCGGGAATTCGTCGGAGCTTCTCCTCGAGTTCGTTTTCAAAGTACACAAGATCTCTTGAGAATTTTATTGAGTTGGCTCAGAGTTTTGGGGTGAGAGGGTAGAGGGTAGGGGTGTATTTATAGGGTTAGGGTAGATGAAAGGTTAAAATGAAAAATGTGATAAAATGTATTAAAAATGTATTAAAAGTGGAGTAATTAGGGTTTTAAAAGAGCTCTGGAAATAGTCCGAGGCTAAAATTTTGCAGGTGCATAGGGAATGTGGAAAGACACAACTTTCATGTTGGGCCGTCGTCGGAATCGGCCGACTCGGCCGTGACTCGGTCGGAGGACTGAGTCGGCCGAGTCGAGGCCGATTTGGCCAATTCCCGGCCGAGTCAGGCGGTCGGGATCCCCCCTGACGGTTCATCTAACCCCTGGCAATATTACATTTTTTTGGTGTAGTGGGGTTTTTATGAGATATGCACGTGTAAACCCTTGGTATTCTAAAGGTTTTTTAAAAAAATTAATATTAAAAATAATGTGGGGTATAGGATTTGAACTCTGGTGGCTTGGTTCAGCAGTGCAAGGTATTACCAATGAGCTACAAGCTCCTTCTTGTAATTATGGAGCTAATTAATTACTTAAAGTAATAACAGTAAATGTAAATACCCCAAGTATACATAAAATTTAAAGCAAATTTTTCTACACTAAAAATGGAGTTGTTACATTCTTTTAATTTGTAATTAAAAAGCAAAATAATTACTTATCTCTTGTGCTCAGGCTAAAATACCCCTTTATGGATTTTTGAAAAAAATATTTGAAAAAAATTTGTATAGAAAAATTAGGGTGGTTATATTCTACCCTCCTTATAAAAATTTCGTCCTCGAAATTTATAAAAGGAGAGTGTAACAAATTCAAGAAAAGTTTGGTGACAGGACTAAAAATTGTAAAAATTTTGGTCAAAGTTGTGAGGGAGTTACTTTGGTTACCTTGGTTGACAGTTTCAAGTTCTATGGCTGCTAAGGTGAATGTCTGTCGCCGTGGTACATTCCTTCTAGCTGGGGGTGCATTCTGTCCTTGAGGCCTGTTTCTCTGCCCTCAAGGCATGTCCCTCATTGCCTGTTGGAATTGGCGAGTAGGTTGTGCAGGAGTTCTGTGTCGAGGTGGTGCTGGGAGTGCAGGACGAGTTGCAGGAGCCTGGATAGCCGGTCGTTGCGGGTAGTTAGTGGGTATGTGAGCTAAGTTGCTATTGTAAGGACAGTTCCCAATTCCGTGGTTGGATGCGCCACAAATTAGACACAGGCCTTTTGCGCGCCTACAGTCCTTCCACAAGTGTCCCTTTCTTCTACAGTAGTAGCAGAAATCTGGACTCGACTGGTTATTAGTTTCTTCTGGTCTCCTGGGTTCAAACGATGGCCTGGAAGAGGCTCCTCCTGTTATTTGAGTGGCAGGACGTTTCAAACCGACAGATTGGGGTCTGCCCCTCGCCTTTATCACTGCTTCATAACTGCGGGCAGCTTCCAAAGCATTTTCATGAGTCGGAAATTTCCCTGTGGCTAGTGCGGACTGGATTTCCGTGTCCAAACCTTATTGAAATCGACGGGCTCTGATCTCATCCGTCGATATCAGGTGTGCCGCAAATCTGTTACGGTCTTGTGTTAGCTGTGTAGTATGTGATATTAAAAATTTTAAATACTGTGACATATCTTACCGACTGAGCATGGTGAATTCAGCGTCATACTCATCTACTGACTTGTCCCACATCGAACCTTGTTGTAGATGAATGAACTACTGTTCCATGGAAAACCTGGCAGTCACAGGGAAGTATTTTGCGTCGAACTTATCGCGAAAAGTCTTCCATTCAATGGGCTGATCAAGACGGCTTTCTTCCGCCTTCCACCAGTTCCGTGCATTGTCCGTGAGTTGCAGCTTTGCAACTCGGACCCAAGCTATTTCTGGTACTTGTGCCGCTGCCAGATCATCTTCTATACTCTGAGCCCATTCCTCAGCTTCCAGTGGGCTCCCCTTTCTTGAGAACTCTTTGGGATGTAAAACTCTGAATTGCTTCACCCCAGGTGCTTCAGCCTTGGGACGGTTCAAGAGCTGTTGTTGTCCCTCTAGGAAGCTGCGGATTGCCTCAAGCAGAACCGTTTGCTCGTTGAGTGGAACAGGAACGGCAGGTGTGAGAGGTGGTGGTGGAGGTGTGTTGTTGACATTGGTGCTGGTGTTGTTTGGTAAATCCATAACCTTGAATGAAAAATTTAGGTTAGGACAGATTCAAAGTATATGATTCAAAGAATAAGAAATGATGGGATTCAAGGAACATGATTGTAAAGAATGTTTTAGTTGCTGGTTCTTGTGTTATATTGCTTAGGTTGTTTACGCAGAACAGAACTGCATGATAGAGTTTCATACAGCTCTGACCTGCATGGGCCGCCAACAAAGCCTGTCACGCCCCGCTTCCCGGTATACGGCGAAGGGGACGGGACTGGTCCGCTACGTATTTACTATGAAGTAAATACGCTAAGCGTATCTAAGCAATATAAAGTAAATACACAAGAGACAAAAGATATGAACTGAACAGCAACTTTTATTTATTAACATTCTTTTGTACAATGCATGGAAAAGTAAATACATGGAATAAAGCGATGCCTAAACAATGGCATAACATAAATGAAAAAAAATACTGAAATGGAAAGTGTACAATGACTAGAGCTCGGGGTCTTCACTAAACTGGTCCAAGTCTTCAGCAGTGGGCTCGATCTCTGAAATATCTAGATCACCTGACGACATTCAAAAAAGAAAGAAAGAGACTGTCATCAACGAACAGGTCGCTCGGTAAGCCCCAAAGATAAGGGAGAAATAGAATAGACAGAGAGAGAGAGAGAGTAGCTTTTAAAGTGGTATTATATTTTTATATTGTTGTATTTAGTGTTAACGCTGTTCTTTGTAGCTTGGTACAGAAGGATGCCAGTGTATACGAGAGGAGTCTCTATATGTCAGAGACTAGAGGTAAATGGAAGTACAAGGCTCCGTTAGAAGGCCCGGAACAACGGCAATTGGATTCATGTTAGGTGTTTTAAATCTTGCAGTCTCATGCCACTTTTAACACCTTCCGTACCAGTCTACCCCTTAAACCCCGTAGTGTTTTGATTGCATTGTTGTATTGTATTGTATAGATTGTATAGTTGGATGATTGACCAAAACCATGATATCAGTAAACGGATGTGACTGAATAATCATGTAAATGGAATAACTGTAGAATCATGTAAATAGAATGTATATCCATGGTTCGGTTCGGTCAAGTTGTATAGATTGATAACTGGATTCATGAATTCATGTATTCATGTTGAATTGTAATATTGTAGATTGTAGATGGTACTTGAATCATATTCAAGTCAGATTATAATCAGACTCAAACCCGAGTCAGACAATTATAAAAGTAAATTGAAGTCCTGATTGTTTTGATGTTATCGGTAACACCATTTGTTAATTGTCTACCTTAGATAGGCAAGCACCCACTTCTCCGGCTCCCTGAGGCTCAAGAGATTGGTCCCGCTTAAACCTATGTTTACTAGGGTCCTTAGGGTAATTTATAGAACTTGAGGGGGTTTTATGTAAAAATACTTTTATTCAAAATATACCCCAAGCATTTATTATTCGTCTTTAGGGCTGTAATGAATGTGAATTTTATATTGTGATATTTCTAATGAAAATATCCTAAATTCAGAAATAAAGGTATTTATTTGTAATATTGATTTATATGGAATTCATGGTATTTTAGTGTAAAATTGATTTTTGTGATTTTTAGAAAAAGGTGGAATATTTATATCATAACAAAATAGGTACTTTAATGATAAATATACATATATTTATACAAAATAATTTTAATTTATTTTTTATATTCTAAAAATCTCATTTTCTTAAGATGTCGTATTTTAAATTTTTCGAGACCGAATGCTCCTTGCGGAGGTCTGAATCTCGCACTACTAAGCCCGAGGATGTGCGATAATCCGCACCATCCCGAACGGGTTCTCCAAAATGGGTTGTAGCAGCGCTTGCAAAGATTGTATAAATACTAAATTCTTTAGAAAACGGCTTTATGAAGTAAATGGTATTTATTTGTAAAAATGTCAATTTTCCGTATTCTTTGTTCTAGGGTCTCCTAAGTCAACTAGACTATTCCTAACTGGTCCAAAATGACAAGTTGTGAGATATCTCAAATCGCCTCTTCACCGCCAATTGTGGCCAGGTAAGTACAAGTGAAGAAAGGAGGGATCCGCTCACGAATCACCGTGAGACGGGCCTTTTAAAGTTACATTTCTCACTTGCCTAGCCTAGAC
Organism: Agapanthus africanus; assembly: GCA_030015575.1. Classification (NCBI taxonomy): domain Eukaryota; kingdom Viridiplantae; phylum Streptophyta; class Magnoliopsida; order Asparagales; family Amaryllidaceae; genus Agapanthus; species Agapanthus africanus. The sequence continues at coordinate 866,976,986 of CM057339.1, forward strand.
ACCACAAAGTCAAGTTTAGATAAACGACTGATGTCCACAACTTATTCCAGTTTCATAATAAGTGGTATTTATTTAGAAAGTGTATCAATACTAAATCTTTTAGAAATGGCTTTATTTAGTAAAGGGTATTTAAATGAAAATGTTTGTTTTCCGTATTCTGAGTTTTCGAGGGTATAGTGTTAGGTTGTATCTGAGTGTGTGAGGAGGTAGGTCGTTACCTCGTGATCTACTTTAAATGTATAGCAAGTTTGATGGAGTTAAATGTAGGATTGAAACAATGTGGTATTTAAGTGAAAAATACGATGAATGGAAATAGCTGTCATTTTATGTAATGAAACTTGATCAATTCGTTTGATTAATGTTTAATAGTCAACATGAGGAATTTTAAGTATGATTGTATTAGTGAGAAGTGGAATTTTATAAGAAACCGAATCGGAAATCGGATTTGTTCCAATTCCGTCGGGTTTTGTAAATCCGTATTTTTAGATAGAAGAGATAGGTAGAAATTGGGACTTACGGGTTTTAGGTCACACAAGAGAGTGAAATAGAAGTAGGGGGAACGCCGATGTGTTGTGTCGTTGCCGGTAGTTCCTAAAACGATCGCCGGATGTTCCGCCGGGAATTCGTCGGAGCTTCGCCTCGTGCTCGTTTTCAAAGTACACAAGATCTCTTGAGAATTTTAGAGAGTTGGCTCAGAGTTTTGGGGTGAGAGGGTAGGGGTGTATTCATAGGGTTAGGGTAGATAAAAGGTTAAAATGAAAAATGTGATAAAATGTATTAAAAATGTATTAAAAGTGGAGTTATTGGGGTTTTAAAAGAGCTCTGGAAATGGTCTGAGGCTAAAATTTTGCAGGTGCATAGGGAATGTGAAAAGACACAACTTTCATGTTGGGGCCGTCGTCGGAATCGGCCGACTCGGCCGTGACTCGGTCGGAGGACTGAGTCGGCCGAGTCGAGGCCGATTTGGCCAATTCCCGGCCGAGTCAGGCGGCCGGGATCCCCCCGACGGTTCATCTAACCCCTGGCTATGTTCCATTTTTTGTTGTAGTAGGGTTTTTGTGAGATATGCACGTGTAAACCCTTGGTATTCTAAAGGTTTTTTAAAAAATTAATATTAAAAATAATGTGGGGTATGGGATTTGAACTCTGGTGGCTTGGTTCAGCAGTGCAAAGTATTACCAATGAGCTACAAGCTTCTTCTTGTAATTATAGAGCTAATTAATTACTTAAAGTAATAACAGTAAATGTAAATACCCTAAGTATATATAAATTTTAAAGCAAATTTTTGTACACTAAAAATGGAGTTGTTACATTCTTTTAATTTGTAATTAAAAAGAAAAATAATTACTTATCTCTTGTGCTCAGGCTAAAATACCCCTTTATGGATTTTTGAAAAAAATATTTGAAAAAAAATTGTATAGGAAAATTAGAGTTGTTACATTCTACCCTCCTTATAAAAATTTCGTCCTCGAAATTTATAAAAGGAGAGTGTAACAAATTCAAGGAAAGTTTGGTGACGGACTAAAAATTGTAAAAATTTTAGTCAAAGTTGTGAGGGAGTTACTTGGGTTACCTTGGTTCAGCGTTTCAGGTTCTATGGCTGCTAAGATGAATGTCTATCGCCGTGGTACATTCCTTCTAGTTGGGAGTGCATTCTGTCCTTGAGGCCTGTTTCTCTGCCCTCGAGACATGTCCCTCATTGCCTGTTGGAATTGGCGAGTAGGCTGTGCAGGAGTTCTGTATGGAGGTGGTGCTGGGAGTGCAGGACGAGTTGTAGGAGCCTGGATAGCCGGTCGCTGCGGGTAGTTGGTGGGTATGTCAGCTGAGTTGCTATTGTAAGAACGGTTCCTAATTCCATGGTTGGATGTGCCACAAATTAGACACAGGCCTTTTGCGCGCCTACAGTCCTTCCACAAGTGTCCCTTTCTTCTACAGTAGTAGCAGAAATCTGGACTCGACTGGTTATTGGTTTCTTCTGGTCTCCTGGGTACAAACGATGGCCTGGAAGAGGCTCCTCCTGCTATTTGAGTGGCAAGGCGTTTCAAACCGATAAATTGGGGTCTGCACTTCGCCTTTATCACTGCCTCATAACTGCGGGCAGCTTCCAAAGCATCTTCATGAGTCGGAAATTTCCCTGTGGCTAGTGCAGCCTGGATTTCCGTGTCCAAACCTTATTGAAATCGACGGGCTCTGATCTCATCCGTCGGTATCAGGTGTATCGCAAATCTGTTACGGTCTTGTGTTAGCTGTGTAGTATGTGATATTAAAAATTTGAAATACTGTGACATATCTTACCGAGCATGGTGAATTCAGCGTCATACTCATCTACTGACTTGTCCCACATCGAACCTTGTTGTAGATGAATGAACTGCTGTTCCATGGCAAACCTGGCAGTCACAGGGAAGTATTTTGCGTCGAACTCGCGAAAAGTCTTCCATTCAATGGGCTGATCAAGACGGCTTTCTTCCGCCTTCCACCAGTTCCGTGCATTGTCCGTGAGTTGCAGCTTTGCAACTCGGACCCAAGCTATTTCTGGCACTTGTGCCGCTGCGAGATCATCTTCTATACTTTGAGCCCATTCCTCAGCTTCCAGTGGGCTCCCCTTTCATAAGAACTATTTGGGATGTAAAGCTCTGAATTGCTTCACCCCAGGTGCTTCAGCCTCGGGACGGTTCAAGAGTCATTGTTGTCCCTCTAGGAAGCTGTGAATTGCCTCAAGCAGAACCATTTGCTCGTTGAGTGGAACAGGAACGGCAGGTGTGAGAGGTGGTGGTGGAGGTGTGTTGTTGACATTGGTGCTGGTGTTGTTTGGTAAATCCATAACCTTGAATGAAAAATTTAGGTTAGGACAGATTCAAAGTATATGATTCAAAGAATAAGAAATGATGGGATTCAAGGAACATGATTGTAAAGAATGTTTTAGTTGCTGGTTCTTGTGTTATATTGCTTAGGTTGTTCACGCAGAACAGAACTGCATGATAGAGTTTCATACAGCTTTGACCTGCATGGGCCGTGATTGTTTCGAAAGAGTGTGTTTTGTAGTTAACCACAATCAGAACGGTATCGCGCGTAGCTAGACCGAGGTGAGTACGGGTCGTCCTCAGGGAAACGTTGAATCTTTTACTCTTACCTTAGATGTGTTGAGAAAGAGAGGAGGGATAAAGAATTTTGAAGAATGGTTTCTAGATCTACGTTAAGCAAGAATGCAAAAATATAGATCTAGATTATTTTAGGGATGTAGTTAATATAATAAGGGGGCTTGTAGGGTTCGTTAGGATTTAGTAGTCATGGACGATTAATTAAAAGTTATCATTTTTATCCTTTAATAGATTTAAAACTAGAACGACGGTGATGCGTGTAGATTAGGGTTTCTGGAGGAAAAAGGAATCCCACTCTTAACCCTTATCTCGACACGGAACTCCGTTCATATCTAGCCTTTACCAAAACAATCATTAATCTAATCTCTAATCGCGGTCGGAACTAACAAAGAATTGTTAGCGCGCCCGATTAGGATGTTAATGATTCTTTTGATAAAGTTCATAAACTTTATAGGACTTAAAAAGGGTTTAGGGATGTTCATCATCCATTAGCCTACCCTAATCCTACGAACCCTAACAAGCGGAGAATTACTCGCGCATGTTGGGAGAAAAAGAGATGGAGAGAAAATGCATAATTAAATTACGAAGAAATAGAATAAGAAAAAGAACTACCTTTATTAATCAACAATATTCATTACACTTTGATCCTTAGAAAACGATTACAAAGACTAGCTTGCTTCTCGATCTCTTCCAAGGAGGTAGACGAACAGTTGATGATCAGTCTGGATGCGTGAGCCGTCTTGGACTTCGTGATCTCGTTGACTTGATGAATTTTCCAAGAGACTCTCGGTCTTTATTTATAGCCCCAAAGCCAGAAATTTAGCTTCCAAAATTGGAAGCTAACAGTAGAGATTCAACCCCAAAATTTGCAAACCCTAACTCCCCTACACTGCCGCGGATCCGCGGCCAACAGGGGGGTTTGGCCGCGGATCCGCGGCCAAGGGTGTTGATCACTTGATCAATTTTTTAGGGCTTCATCCTTGTGACATGTGGCAATATCTGGGACCTTTAGATCTTTGAAATCTTCTCGTAGTTGCTGCCAGACTTGGTCTCCAAGTTTTGCTTTCTTAATTAGGCAGGTTAGCTTTAACAACTTGATTTCCTTGATTTAAGAACTGAAAATTCTGCACAACAACTTAAATAATATTTAGTAGACTTTGTTCTATTAGGATTTGGTCAATGATATTATTTGCATACATTTTCCTACCAAATGCTTATTATAATATATCAACACATGGAAAATAGTATTTTTACAGATAAACCCTCATATGTATGATATATTATAATAAAGACCTTTTTAATATAGAAATAGTAGGAAAAATGTAATAACAAATGTGCAGTTTTATCAACTGAACAAATACCCCCAAACTTATCTTTGATCGTCCCGAGCAAACTAGTTTATTCAAGAGAAGAAGAAAAAGAAATGAGAAAACTAAGCACACTTTCGTAGGCAAACACGATTGCACTGAGCACGTGCAGCAAGCCGTTAAACCTCTAGGTGTCTCTAGTAGGAGGAGTGTTGTCTCCTGAGGGTTTTCAGCGGATTACACCCACAAAATTCTATAATAAAAGAGAGATGGTGAAATTTACATATAAAGATAAGAACCATAAAAGAAAGACTTTGAAAATAAGAGTTTCTAACTACACTAGCTTTTCAGTTGTCATGAGCCCTATCTTAATAGTCATGAAAAGATGTTAGAAATCATATTATCCCTCAATAAAATATCGCCTTTATTCTTCATTCCTACCTTTCGTCCAAACATTGATCATATACCCCTACGTGTGTGTAATGGACATCCCTACACTCGGAGAATTCAATTCAAGCTATCATACTCTTGTCCATCTACCTCAGTACTTTTTAATTTGATGAATATTTAGATTTTCTCACACATTTTCATGCGACCGTTAATACTTCTTGAGGTACTAACCGACCGATTACTTATGTGCTTGCTGATTAGGTGATAATATTTTCCTCGTCTTGCACCATCTAAGGCTTAGCAGTGACTCCCAGACCAGTTGGCCTTAGGGCACTAAGTGATGAAGCACCCTCGCTATATTTTTTTATTGCTGCCTTGGCGATAACAAAACCAGTGTTCATTTTTCTCTTTTCACTATTTTTATATTTTCTTTATTTTTTTATTTCCTTCATACTTTGGCTTTTAGACAAGAGCATTTCAAGGTATTCTCTACTATCCCGAGTTTCAAGACGTGTGTAAGTGCATATAGTAGGGTATCAATATTCAAATATTTGGCTTCCATAATAGAAACTATTTTTCAGACTTATTTTTTTTAAGTCCACGTTGCGACCCCCGGTTCTTACGGGGAGGCGGAAACGGTATAAAATCAAAATTTTAACGCAAGAGGCAACATAGACTAAGCTAGGTCGGGATCTTTACCTAAACTAAAACTAGCATACTAAGCTAAAGATATTTAGCTACTCGGATGAAGATGGTTATACCTAAACTTGAACTCCTTCTCTTCAAGCTCCGATGGTGGTTCGATGGCTCCTTATCGTTGTCTCCGTACGCCGAAGATAGATCCACTTGAAAGCTCCAACCTTTAGCTCCTTCTTCGTTCTTTGAAGAAACTAGTTCACTTGGTTTGCCAAACCTAGTGAACTAGAATGAGTAGAGATGATTTAGAATGGGATTATATCTATGGTTCTTGATTCTCAACTCATGAGACAAGAGAACCATAGATCAAGAGAGGGAGCAAGAGGTTGAGGGTGAGAGCAAGAGGAGAGCTCAAGAACAAGAGAGAGAATGAGCAAGCAAGAATGAGCAACTCTTTTGTCTTTCACCCTCTCATAATCCAAAGTGATCATAACTCATCATATCAAAAAAGTCTTATGTGATGGTTAGAAGCAACCATAACCTTATCATGTCATGCACTCATTTTACTCAAATGAGCAAGCAAGAAAAAGTCTTTGGCATGAAATGATAACCATGGTTATCATGATGGTCAACTAGTCAAGCCTAGTCAACCGGTCAACAAGTCAACAAAAGTCAACAAGTCAACAAAGTCAACAAGTCAACAACCATATCACCATAATACTTAATTAATATAATAGTTAATCACATATCATATTCTCATTAGGGTTGAGCATAAAGTCAAATAGTCAACGGTCAACTGTCAACAACCCTAATGAGAATCCGCAGCCTCTGCCTCCCTGTCAACTGTGCATACACACCCGCATCCGCGTTCCGAGGAACACGAATGCAAACTGGATAAATCCAATCCCATAAGGTACACTAGGATCTGGCTTAAACCAAAGCCCGCTAGTGTAAACTGTCCGGACACTGTACGTGCACAAGTGCACGGATGTGACCGAACCCTGTCGCAAAACCATGCGACCTGTCGCAATACCATGCGACCTCTACTCTTTTGCCTAAAGGCGAAAAGCTTTCTGTGTGGGACTCTAAAGACTCGACACTACGCTGGCAGTGGGTTTAACCACAGACCGCAAGCGGCACTAGCTGTGCGTAACGGTCCCCAGGTAATGCCGACAAGAAGACCGACGAGGCGAAACCCATCTGAACTCCTACTGAGCCTGAGTGTGACATTCTCCGTACAGTCCGGTCTGTTCGTCTGATACATCGCATGGCGGGCCTAGGGGGCGGTAAACGTCAGTCCCCCAATAGCGGTACAAGTCGTGCCGGAGTGAAGCCCAATACACCCTGAGATAACACTGGAAACCTACCAGTATATCTCGTTTGCCCTGGCCAGGGACTACTCGTGTAATGGCTCTCCTAGACACAGCGCGATGTCAACCCCCAATACCGGGAGAGACGAATCCTGTCTAACCGTCACTGCCTCCAAGTGCTTCGGGACTGCACCCAACCACCACCTGTTTGCACGACTCCTTTGAGCCGTGGTAGGGTAGTGATCAAAGTACAATGGGAACACACCCGAGGCAAAGTGACAGTGTCAAGTCAGCGGACTAAGCTGTACTCATGTCACCTGGGAACTGATAACTGACGATAGGTATAATACCAACTAGTCAGTTCCCGACGAGTCCTGTCCAGTGTACCCGTAACCTAACGAGCACCCGCATACTATCTCAAGTACGACGTACTGACGGCTGTGGGACAGACCGTCTCCCACACTGGGATGAGAAGCGCATGCGCTGGTCTACTCCGGAGTATCGATGCCCTGTCTCGATAGTCCTGCGACCAGGGACCTGCATAAGGATGTGCTTATAGATTACCCAGCCCCACTAGTGTGACGGCCATCACATCGCTGGTAATCAAGCAAAGATCCTAAGGGCTCTACTAATGTGTATAGGCGATATACTTAAATAAACACATGTACACATTGAAGTAGAAACAAACCAAGTAGCATACTACTATTTTGCGCAAGATTGTCAATACAAGGTGAATATCCCAAGCTCCATTAAGTAATATACATACTAGTATGATACAGTAATGGCCTCTAGGGCATATACACTAACAATCTCCCACTTGCACTAAGGCCATGTACTGGCGTATCGAAGACCTATCATCTCGATCAGCCGCTCGAACTGAGTCTGGGGCAAGGCCTTGGTGAATGGATCTGCAGTGTTATCTTCTGATTTTACTCTCTTTACCTCGATCTCCCGGCGATCAATGATCTCCCTGATCAGGTGGAACCGCCTCAAAATGTGCCTGGACTTCTGATGGGACCTTGGTTCCTTCGCTAAAGCTATAGCGCCGTTGTTGTCACAATACAGCGGTATTGGATCAACACTGGTAGGAACCACCTGAAGTTCCGTGAGGAACTTCTTCATCCAGACAGCTTCCTTTGCGGCATCGCAAGCAGCTATGTACTCCGCTTCCATGGTTGAGTCAGCAACGGTTTCCTGCTTGGAACTCTTCCAGCAAACCACCCCTCCATTGAGGGTAAAGACATAACCCGACATGGACTTGGAGTCATCCTTGTCACTCTGGAAGCTGGAGTCAGCAAAGGCCTCAATCTGGAGGTCTTTTCCGCCATACACCAAGAACATCTCCTTAGTCCTTCTCAGGTACTTGAGAATGTTCTTTACTGCTATCCAGTGTTTCTCCCCTGGGTCCGACTGATACCGGCTTACAACGCTCAATGCGTATGCTACATCTGGTCTGGTACATAACATCGCATACATAATAGAGCCTACCGCAGATGCGTAGGGTATTGATGACATGCGAGCCCTTTCCAAATCAGTCTTGGGAGACATCTCTTTGGAGAGGGTGATTCCGTGACAAGCCGGTAGATTACCGCGCTTGGAATCTTCCATACTGAATCGTTTCAGTATGGTGTCGATGTACCTTGACTGTGAAAGTCCCAACATCCTTTTAGATCTATCACGATAGATCTGGATCCCCAGAATGTAGTTGGCATCGCCCAGGTCCTTCATGGAGAACCTCTGTGACAAGAATCCTTTGACTGACTGTAGCATAGGAATATCATTTCCTATTAGGAGAATGTCATCGACGTACAAGACGAGGAATACCACATTCCTCCCTACAATCTTACTGTAAATGCATGGTTCATCTGGGTTTTTGACAAAGTCGAATTCTTTGACAGTATCATCAAAGCAGATGTTCCAACTCCGCGATGCCTGCTTAAGTCCATAGATGGACTTGAGCAACTTGCACACTTTACCGCTGCTCCCACTCTGATTGAATCCCTCTGGCTGATCCATATAGACGCACTCTTCCAAATTTCCATTTAGGAAAGCCGTCTTAACGTCCATCTGCCAGATCTCATAATCGTGGAAGGCAGCAATGGCAAGAAGGATCCGAATGGATTTAAGCATGGCTACCGGAGAAAAGGTCTCGTCATAGTCCAAACCAGGTCTTTGACGAAAACCCTTTGCAACGAGCCTAGCCTTATAGGTTTCAACCTGCCCATCTACACCAATCTTCTTTCTGAAGATCCATTTGCAGCCTACGGGTTTTACCCCTTCTGGAGCAAAGTCCAAAGTCCAAACTTTGTTGGTGTACATGGACTCCATCTCGGTCCGCATTGCATCCAGCCATTTTACCGAGTCACCGCTCTGAATGGCTTGCTGGAAGCTAGTAGGCTCATCATAATCTATGATGCAATCCTCTCTATCCCCGTCTATGAGAAAACCGTAGTATCTCTCGGGCGGATGAGACTGCCTACTACTCCTGCGGAGCGGCGTATGAATGTCCGGTTCCCCTGAACCTTCTGGTTCTACTAAGGTTTCAGTAATAGCTTGTGGTTCTGGAATTTCTTCCAGTTCTATTGCGCTCCCACTTATCTGATTTTCTAAAAACTCAGTTTCCAAGAAGCGGGCATGACGAGAAACAAGGACTTTTTGCTCCTCTGCGTAATAGAAAAGATACCCCTTGGAGTTCTTTGGGTATCCCACAAACTTGCACTGTACTGAGCGTGCCTCGAGCTTGTCCGCATGCTGCTTTTTTACAAAAGCCGGACATCCCCATGTCTTAAAGGATTTAAGACAGGTCTCTTCCCACTCCACATCTGGTATGGTGTGGTAGGCACTGTCTTAGTAGGAACTTGGTTCAAGAGATGTGCAGCTGTTTCCAGTGCATAACCCCAGAAAGATCGCGGTAACTCAGCCTTACTCATCATGGAACGAACCATATCTAATAGGGTTCGATTCCTTCTTTCCGATACACCGTTGTGTTGTGGTGTGTATGGAGGAGTACGCTGAGAGAGAATTCCATTCTCTTTTAAGTAGTCCAGAAACTCGGCACTTAAGTATTCACCACCTCGATCCGATCTTAGGATCTTGATACTTTTGCCTGTTTATTTTTCTACTTCATTCTTATATTCTCGAAATTTCTCAAAGGCCTCGGATTTGTGCTTCATTAAGAAGACATGTCCAAACCTAGAGAAATCATCTGTGAAAGTAATGAAGTATGAATAACCGCTTCGTGCATGTGTAGACATTGGACCACACACGTCACTGTGTATAAGTCCCAAGAGCTCGCTCGCTCTTACTCCGTGTCCAGTGAACGGAGTCTTTGTCATCTTTCCCATGAGACAAGATTCACAAGTGGCATAAGACTGGTACTCGAACGGATTCAAGTATCCTTCTTTATGTAACTTAGTCAACCGTGTCTCATTGATGTGACCCAGTCTACAATGCCATAAGAAAGCCTGATTTAATTCTGGAGACTTTCTTTTAAGTGTGTTCTGGACGCTGAATATCTGAGCCTGATTCAATACGTATATACCATTATTTAATGTACCTGACCCAATCAGTGCTTGATTTAGGTGGATGTTTACTACATCGCTTACAAAAGCAAAATCATATCCTTCCTTAGAAAGTAAGGATACAGATATGATATTGCAAGTCGCACCTGGTACATACAAACAGTCACGCAGAATCAATATCTGCCCAGTTGTCAGTCCTAGGTGATATTCCCCTACGGATACAGCATCCATGCTCATTCCGTTAGCAACCCTGAGAGTCATATCACCTTTCCTGATAACCCCACGGTTTCTCAGACCCTGTAACGAATTACAGATATGAGATCCTGATCCGGTATCCAATACCCAGGAAGTAGGGTTAACTGACAAACAGTTCTCAATTACAAACACACTCGAAGCCGAAGCCACAACATGCTTCGAATTCTGGCTACAGGCTTTACAAGCCCTGCAATCTTTCTGCCATAGTTCATTCCCGTTACAATAGGAACATCCCTCTTTTACTATATCCAGTCCTGAAACTTTTGCCCTTGTTTTTCCTTTTTCTTCCCTGGTTTCTTTCAGGGTATAAGCAGAGGGCAGGGACTGTAGAATTAGGTCAGTACTTGACCCATTCTCCAACGTGGTCTCCAGGTCCGTGAGCTCAATATAGCTGGTCTCTGTAAGGACGTTGCCCCTTACAGATGACCCGACAGCCAACCTCGCTTGAAGCAATTCGTTCGAGGTCTCATATCTTGCGATACGAGATTGCTCTCCATATAAAACTTTGTTATGGAGGAAGACAGAAACTGAGTCCATCTTCTCGTGCTGCCTCTGGTTTGCACCATCAACTGAGGCTAACACGAGGCACTTGGCTTTCGCACAATCCTTTTCCGATGTCCTTCGGATGTGAACATCCGTGACAGGGGAAACTGGACCTGAGACAGCAGGGTTTTGATTAGTTAAGAGGCGTTCCAGCTTGTCATGGGCAATGGACATCTGGACAGACCTTTGCCAGTCATAACAGTCAGGTTCAGTCATATTATTATCTAGATGTAACCTAGGCGTGGTCACAGGGTCGCTGCAATTAAGAGAGAGAAGAAGAAACACTCAGCATGATGCTCTTGCAAGTTTAGAGTGGTTTTTAGTTTGTCTAAACAGGATGGCTCCCACTGTTTCTCGAATCCCTCCTCAAACCATAAAGGAAGAATTAGTCGGGATCAATCCCACCGCACAATACTTGCTTAACCGTTCAGCCAGGCCGGTGTCGGTACTTCGAGGGAGGTTTTCCAACGCTTTCGCGAAGTTCCTTAATTAAAGAACCTCTTTTCCCTGGGGGCGTAGCCCCGCTAACACCTTTCTAGGCACCTACTAGGTTTATAGCATTGATCGTTTAGTGAGAAATTTCCCGAGGAGTAGCATATACTCACAGTAGGATCGGGATCTAAATATCATCGCGTGACGAAACTGAAGGAATCCTACCAGAATCATCACACTCCAAATGGTATGCAAATCTAGCAAGTTTCAGTACTTATGAAACTCCCGATGTATATTTTTGCCCCATGCTCTTATGACCTTGACTAAGGCCAACAAATCATAAGTCACATGTCAAGTTCTACCCGTCGTTGTCCAGGTTAATTTGAATCCACCCGTATATACCCTTGACTAAGGCCAACAAGGTAATACGACTGTCCCAAACCAACGCATTCTATCTATGCAACATATGAATACCCACCAGCTACCAAACACTGTGCCTTGACTAAGGCCAACAAACACAGCTTGAATACTGTTGAATATTCATATGAAACGACGGAGGGCTACGAATGGTTTTGGCGAAACCGTGAACGTAGTGAACTTGATTTAGTCGATGGAACGAGATAGCTTTTAAATGGAGTGGCTCAAACTCCGCATTTTAAAAGTTTGTTTTGAAAAGAACCGAGTGGTTTTTCGAAAATGTTCCAACGACTTATACTTGATTTATTTTCTTGCATTAGTTCTTTTAATGCATGTTTTGCTTGCATTAGTTCTTTTAATGCGTGATATTCTTGCATTAGTTCTTTTAATGCGTCCCATCATTTAATCCTACCATTGTAGAAAACAACCAAAATATGACGTACGCTTATGCCATTCGCATTCGCCACGGGGCCCCGTCATTACCCGTTAGGTTACTTAACTAACGACAGAGCGGGGGCTGGGCTAGCGCGTCTGTAAAACATAAGCAACGCCTAAATAATATCATATATAGATATACTGCAATGATAAAACATTTCAGATCACAGATAAATACATTGGATATACTAGGAATCTGTAATTTGTACGAGCCTGTAACAAAAACAGATAACACGGTCGCGGTGAATAGCCAATACCCCACCCAAGATCCCTACGGGTGCGGCAAACTACCCGCCAAGTACCCGAAGCGTAGCAACCTCCCTCATCTCCATGAGTAGGCCACTCGACACTTCGGCATACCCGGTAGTTTGTGCACCCCTCCATGGGTCTATCCTAGGAGCAAAAACAGTAAAAAGAAATTATACAATGACGGCTACAACCCCGACCCGGTTGTGCGGCCATACAAATAATTATTACATCAATTTACAAATTTACATGAATTGCAAGAAAAGAAAACTCTCGTCTCACAACCCCCGGCTATTCACCCGCGACAATCCAACATATTTATATACACATTCCAGCACATTACAGATCATGTATAACCCCGACTAATCGACTTATAGCGATTAGCCGACGTTCAATACATGCAAACATCACAGATATAACCATCATAGTCAAAGTGCAATGAAGTTCGGAAAAATACGGAATTATAGGACCCCAAAAGGAAATTTCTTTTCTGGAAAATCTGGGCACATATAATATATTTCAAAAATCCCAAAACCAACACAGACACACACTGCACGAAAAACGATGCACAGAAGACGACAAAGCGCAGCGCTTCCGCGGCGGATGCCTAGCTCGCGCGGCGGAAGGGCGGCGGTTTGGACGAATTACTGTATCGTTTTTCTTGGGTGTTCACACAAAACCCTGAGCCGAATTTACAAGTGTAAAGTTTTTCATTTTGAGCCAAAAAAAATTCAACAGAAACTCAGTTTTTGTAAAAGTTTGGTTTTTGGATTTTTCCGGTTCCGAACTTCGTTACACTTCACTACCAAGCTAGTTTAAGTTTAGTTAGGCTCTGATACCACTGTAAGTCCACGTTGCGACCCCCGGTTCTTACGGGGAGGCGGAAACGGTATAAAATCAAAATTTTAACGCAAGAGGCAACATGGACTAAGCTAGGTCGGGATCTTTACCTAAACTAAAACTAGCATACTAAGCTAAAGATATTTAGCTACTCGGATGAAGATGGTTATACCTAAACTTGAACTCCTTCTCTTCAAGCTCCGATGGTGGTTCGATGGCTCCTTCTCGTTGTCTCCGTACGCCGAAGATAGATCCACTTGAAAGCTCCAACCTTTAGCTCCTTCTTCGTTCTTTGAAGAAACTAGTTCACTTGGTTTGCCAAACCTAGTGAACTAGAATGAGTAGAGATGATTTAGAATGGGATTATATCTATGGTTCTTGATTCTCAACTCATGAGACAAGAGAACCATAGATCAAGAGAGGGAGCAAGAGGTTGAGGGTGAGAGCAAGAGGAGAGCTCAAGAACAAGAGAGAGAATGAGCAAGCAAGAATGAGCAACTCTTTTGTCTTTCACCCTCTCATAATCCAAAGTGATCATAACTCATCATATCAAAAAAGTCTTATGTGATGGTTAGAAGCAACCATAACCTTATCATGTCATGCACTCATTTTACTCAAATGAGCAAGCAAGAAAAAGTCTTTGGCATGAAATGATAACCATGGTTATCATGATGGTCAACTAGTCAAGCCTAGTCAACCGGTCAACAAGTCAACAAAAGTCAACAAGTCAACAAAGTCAACAAGTCAACAACCATATCACCATAATACTTAATTAATATAATAGTTAATCACATATCATATTCTCATTAGGGTTGAGCATAAAGTCAAATAGTCAACGGTCAACTGTCAACAACCCTAATGAGAATCCGCAGCCTCTGCCTCCCTGTCAACTGTGCATACACACCCGCATCCGCGTTCCGAGGAACACGAATGCAAACTGGATAAATCCAATCCCATAAGGTACACTAGGATCTGGCTTAAACCAAAGCCCGCTAGTGTAAACTGTCCGGACACTGTACGTGCACAAGTGCACGGATGTGACCGAACCCTGTCGCAAAACCATGCGACCTGTCGCAATACCATGCGACCTCTACTCTTTTGCCTAAAGGCGAAAAGCTTTCTGTGTGGGACTCTAAAGACTCGACACTACGCTGGCAGTGGGTTTAACCACAGACCGCAAGCGGCACTAGCTGTGCGTAACGGTCCCCAGGTAATGCCGACAAGAAGACCGACGAGGCGAAACCCATCTGAACTCCTACTGAGCCTGAGTGTGACATTCTCCGTACAGTCCGGTCTGTTCGTCTGATACATCGCATGGCGGGCCTAGGGGGCGGTAAACGTCAGTCCCCCAATAGCGGTACAAGTCGTGCCGGAGTGAAGCCCAATACACCCTGAGATAACACTGGAAACCTACCAGTATATCTCGTTTGCCCTGGCCAGGGACTACTCGTGTAATGGCTCTCCTAGACACAGCGCGATGTCAACCCCCAATACCGGGAGAGACGAATCCTGTCTAACCGTCACTGCCTCCAAGTGCTTCGGGACTGCACCCAACCACCACCTGTTTGCACGACTCCTTTGAGCCGTGGTAGGGTAGTGATCAAAGTACAATGGGAACACACCCGAGGCAAAGTGACAGTGTCAAGTCAGCGGACTAAGCTGTACTCATGTCACCTGGGAACTGATAACTGACGATAGGTATAATACCAACTAGTCAGTTCCCGACGAGTCCTGTCCAGTGTACCCGTAACCTAACGAGCACCCGCATACTATCTCAAGTACGACGTACTGACGGCTGTGGGACAGACCGTCTCCCACACTGGGATGAGAAGCGCATGCGCTGGTCTACTCCGGAGTATCGATGCCCTGTCTCGATAGTCCTGCAACCAGGGACCTGCATAAGGATGTGCTTATAGATTACCCAGCCCCACTAGTGTGACGGCCATCACATCGCTGGTAATCAAGCAAAGATCCTAAGGGCTCTACTAATGTGTATAGGCGATATACTTAAATAAACACATGTACACATTGAAGTAGAAACAAACCAAGTAGCATACTACTATTTTGAGCAAGATTGTCAATACAAGGTGAATATCCCAAGCTTCCATTAAGTAATATACATACTAGTATGATACAGTAATGGCCTCTAGGGCATATACACTAACATTTTTATCCTTAGATTAGTGACTTCCTTCATCTTACTAACCTTTGGGACAACAGCTCATAACTACTTATTACTAGTTCGTTTAAGAAAACTTCTAATTTTCTTAGTTTTTTTAAACTATTCCTATCTTTTGGATGTAATTTTTCACTTTCTACTCTTTTGTTATAAAAAAAAAATTTGTGCTTACATATAGTATAATGCAAAGTATCGCGTGAATAAGCACAAATCTCCCCCAAACTTGTTTTCAACAGTGTCCTCCTGGATCACAAAAACCTGTAAGTTTGGGGGGACATTATTAATGCGGGCAAAAATATATGTAAGTGAAAATCCTCCCCCAAACTTATTTTTGGCTCACAAATTTGAGGACAAAAGTTATGTTCAAGAGCCAAAAAAATACCACCCTCAAACATGAGTTAGACAATATGAAGCATTTTAAGAGGGGGTGAGTCATTTGGTCAAAGTAAGACTTTACAAAGACCAAAAGTTAACACCAACCATTCAAAGATTTTATCAGTATAGCGTATAGGTTGGTGGAAGAATGTGTTGTATCGAGTCAAGAAAAAATGGGGAAGGGATAAGAGGTGGTCTGGAAAGGGTTTGAAATTAGAGAAAAGAAAGGATAGGGATGAATATGAATGATTAGGAAGAAGGAATGATGACGGTTCAACCTCTATAGGTGGAGATTGATCAATCACAAAATCCGTATTGTTTAAAAATTCAAGTTCGTCAGCAAAAAGTTCTTCAAAACTTTTATCAATGGTGTGATCGAACATTTTGCTGTCAAAGAGTTTTGTGCCAGAATTTATCCTACTTGATTCAAAAATTATTGAGGTAGAGGACTCGAAAAACTCATCTACCTCATTTTCAAAAATATCCAAATCAAGTTGAATTTCTGGTATTATTGAACTTGAATTAACGGATTGTGATTTATCAAAACTTACTGAAACTATAGGAACAGAAGTAGAACCGGAGAAAGTAGAAGGTGAAATGGGTAAACAAATTGGTATGTCGAGTGTTGCTGAACCAGATGTGGAAGATGGAGGCTGTATTTCGGTCTGATCTTCGGGTATACTATTATCATCAACTTTAAGACATATTTGGGGTTCGGGAAGAATTAAAGGCTCAAGATGATGACCACAAGGAAGTGAAAGGATTTGATGAATTGGTGGGACAAAATCATCCAAAATTTCGGGTTCATCAATCAATATATCCCCAACGTCAATCACCTCATTCAAGTAAAGGTTAAAATTCTCAAACACCTCATCAAAAGTATGGGTTTCAATTAGTTTTGGTTCAAGAGTGGAGGTGTAGAGATCACAAGGGTTGGGTATTGTTTCACTTGAAATGGACCCTTCACAGTCGGGTAAATCAAACACTACAAAGTCACACAACTTATCAGACATTCTATTTGGTGTACTTGATGAATCTATGAAACTGGAGTTGTGGATTTCAGTTTGGAATGGGGAGGTTTGATTAGGAAGGGTGTACAGTTCTGTCTTACTACCCAAATCCTTCCTAATTTGGTTCGACAATTCCAGAAATTTTTCTAATGTCTGCTCCAGATTAGTCTTGGGTTGATAAGGGGTTTCAGTATAAGATTGAAATTCCTGTGGATAATTAAAACTCCCAAATGACTGATTAGAAGAACTGTCTAGAGTAGGTGGAAAAGTCGGATTGGATTGATAGGAATAGAATGGTTGCGGAACTTGGGTAGGAGTAGGATCAATATTATGATAAGAAGAATATTGATATAGGTTGGTTGGTTGCTATTTTCAACAGACATCTTATATGCCACAAACCGCATATCAAACTCTTCTCCGGACAGTGGTGGTGATGGTTGATATTGGTCCGGGTTGAAACTTTGGCCTCTAGCCCTAGCTATGTGCTCAGCAATGGACATTCGTCTAGGGGCTTCCTCACTCTGGGTATCAACTGAAACAGGTGTAGGATTAGGATACGGTTGATAAGACCTAGACTGAGGTGGCCAACTGTTTCTTCCTGCTTGTTCTATATGATCTCTTAAGGACATGGAAGAGCCGGACGGTATACCGAAGGGATTTCGAAAACAAGAGATATCTGGTTGTGGACAGCAAAGCTCGGCAAGTGTTCTTCTGTTTAGGTCACCCATTATAAGAAGAGAAGAAGGGGGAAGGGGTAAAAAGGGGAGAAAATAATTGGTTTGTTTTGAAAAATGACGGATTTAAACAAATCACACAAAAATGCACAAACAACCCTAGAACTATGGTTGCCTAGGTCCAGTCTCTAGACCGCTCCTAGACTTCCAAAGGACAAGCCGCAGGATAAATCCTCTACCGCCTCTTTACTACCCTTGTAGCCAGGTGAGTGGGAGACTCCCCACTACAAAAGTAGTGGTCCTAATTAAGTAACCACTCATCTTGGACACACTTGCCTAGTCACCACAAAAGTAATGCGGATAAGCGATAGATTACCCACGACCTTCCTCTGTCCTTAATGAGCGCGACAGTCCTTAGAGTCTGGTCTAGATATTTGTTAAATTAATGTAGGGTTGATGCGGATGCTCGGTTTGTGATTTGTGGGGCTTAGGAAGGGTGATGAAATCCCCACCTAATCTGGATTTGGTCTTGCCCCTTAAAAATCCGTATTAAAATATGCAAAAACAAACCGCAAAACAAAACTTTGCAAAAAGATTTTTGAGCGGCGATATTTTGCAAAGAATCCTGCAGAAAATAGATTTTATTGGATTTGAGAGAAGAGAGAAGGAGTTAAGAAAGATACCAGAGAAGTGTGAAACCCTAGATCTCCTGTTTCCTCAAGTCCGTGACTCCAGATTCCCTCGCAAAATTCACACACAAATCGTTAAATATGCAATTTGCAGTTTTGTTTTAATAATGATATGAATCGTCTAAGAATTCAACACAAATAGCAAGAATAAAAAATTACACACGTCTCCCCGGCAACGGCGCCATTTGATTGTTTCGAAAGAGTGTGTTTTATAGTTAACCGCAATCAGAACGGTATCGCGCGTAGCTAGACCGAGGTGAGTACGGGTTGTCCTCAGGGAAACGTTGAATCTTTTACTCTTACCTTAGATGTGTTGAGAAAGAGAGGAGGGATAAAGAATTTTGAAGAATGGTTTCTAGATCTACGTTAAGCAAGAATGCAAAAATATAGATCTAGATTATTTTAGGGATGTAGTTAATATAATAAGGGGGCTTGTAGGGTTCGTTAGGATTTAGTAGTCATGGACGATTAATTAAAAGTTGCCATTTTTATCCTTTAATAGATTTAAAACTAGAACGACGGTGATGCGTGTAGATTAGGGTTTCTGGAGGAAAAAGGAATCCCACTCTTAACCCTTATCTCGACGCGGAACTCCGTTCATATCTAGCCTTTACCAAAACAATCATTAATCTAATCTCTAATCGCGGTCGGAACTAACAAAGAATTGTTAGCGCGCCCGATTAGGATGTTAATGATTCTTTTGATAAAGTTCATAAACTTTATAGGACTTAAAAAGGGTTTAGGGATGTTCATCATCCATTAGCCTACCCTAATCCTACGAACCCTAACAAGCGGAGAATTATTCGCGCATGTTGGGAGAAAAAGAGATGGAGAGAAAATACATAATTAAACTACGAAGAAATAGAATAAGAAAAAGAACTACCTTTATTAATCAACAATATTCATTACACTTTGATCCTTAGAAAATGATTACAAAGACAAGCTTGCTTCTCGATCTCTTCCAAGGAGGTAGACGAACAGTTGATGATCAGTCTGGATGCGTGAGCCGTCTTGGACTTCGTGATCTCGTCGACTTGATGAATTTTCCAAGATACTCTCGGTCTTTATTTATAGCCCCAAAGCCAGAAATTTAGCTTCCAAAATTGGAAGCTAACAGTAGAGATTCACCCCGAAAATTTGCAAACCCTAACTCTCCTACACTGCCGTGGATCCGCGGCCAACAGGGGGGTTTGGCCGCGGATCTGCGGCCAAGGGTGTTGATCACTTGATCAATTTTTTAGGGCTTCATCCTTGTGACATGTGGCAATATCTGGGACCTTTAGATCTTTGAAATCTTCTCGTAGTTGCTGCCAGACTTGGTCTCCAAGTTTTGCTTTCTTAATTAGGCAGGTTAGCTTTAACAACTTGATTTTCTTGATTTAAGACCTGAAAATTCTGCACAACAACTTAAATAATATTTAGTAGACTTTGTTCTACTAGGATTTGGTCAATGATATTATTTGCATACATTTTCCTACCAAATGCTTATTATAATATATCAACACATGGAAAATAGTATTTTTACAGATAAACCCTCATATGTATGATATATTATAATAAAGACCTTTTTAATATAGAAATAGTAGGAAAAATGTAATAACAAATGTGCAGTTTTATCAACTGAACATGCCGCCAATAAAAACTGCCACGCCCCGCTTCCCGGTATACGGCGAAGGGGACGGGACTGGTCCGCTACGTATTTACTGTGAAGTAAATACGCTAAGCGTATCTAAGCAATATAAAGTAAATACACAAGAGACAAAAGATATGAACTGAACAGCAACTTTTGTTTATTAACATTCTTTTGTACAATGCATGGAAAAGTAAATACATGGAATAAAGCGATGCCTAAACAATGGCATAACATAAATGAAAAAAAATACTGAAATGGAAAGTGTACAATGACTAGAGCTCGGGGTTTTCACTGAACTGGTCCAAGTCTTCAGAAGTGGGCTCGATCTCTGAAGTATCCAGATCACCTGACGACATTCAAAGAAGAAAGAAAGAGAATGTCGTCAGCGAACAGGTCGCTCGGTAAGCCCCAAAGATAAGGGAGAAATAGAATACACAGAGAGAGAGAGTAGCTTTTAAAGTGGTATTATATTGTTATATTGTTGTATTTAGTGTTAACATTGTTCTTTGTAGCTTAGTACAGAAGGATGCCAGTGTATACGAGAGGAGTCTCTATATGCCAGAGACTAGAGGCAAATGGAAGTACAAGGCTCCGTTAGAAGGCCCGGAACAACGGCATTTGGATTCATGTTAGGTGTCTTAAATCTTGCAGTCTCGTGCCACTTTTAGCACCTTCCGTACCAGTCTACCCCTTAAACCCCGTAGTGTTTTGATTGCATTGCTGTATTGTATTGTATAGATTGTATAGTTGGATGACTGACCAAAACCATGATATCAGTAAACGGATATGATTGAATAATCATGTAAATGGAATAACTGTAGAATCATGTAAATGGAATGTATATCCTTGGTTCGGTTCGGTCAAGTTGCATAGATTGATAACTGGATTCATGAATTCATGTATTTATATTGAATTGTAATATTGTAGATTGTAGATGGTACTTGAATCATATTCAAGTCAGATTATAATCAGACTCAAACCCGAGTCAAACAATTATAAAAGTAAATTGAAGTCCTGATTGTTTTGATGTTATCGGTAACACCGTTTGTTAATTGTCTACCTTAGATAGGCAAGCACCCACTTCTCCGGCTCCGTGAGGCTCAAGAGATTGGTCCCGCTTAAACCTATGTTTACTAGGGTCCTTAGGGTAATTTATAAAACTTGAGGGGGTTTTATGTAAAAATACTTTTATATACTTTTCAAAATATACCCCAAGCATTTATTATTTGTCTTTAGGGTTGTAATGAATGTGGATTTTATATTGTGATATTTCTAATGAAAATATCCTAAATTCAGAAATAAAGATATTTATTTGTAATATTGATTTATATGGAATTCATGGTATTTTAGTGTAAAATTAATTCTTGTGATTTTTAGAAAAAGGTGGAATATTTATATCATAACAAAATACGTATTTTAATGATAAATATACATATATTTATACAAAAATAATTTTAATATATTTTTTATATTCTAAAAGACTCATTTTCTTAAGATGTCGTATTTTAAATCTTTCGAGACCGAATGCTCCTTGCGGAGGTCTGAATCTCGCACTACTAAACCCGAGGATGTGCGATAATCCGCACCATCCCGAACGGGTTCCCCAAAATGGGTTGTAGCGGCGCTTGCAAAGATTGTATAAATACTAAATCCTTTAGAAAACGGCTTTATAAAGTAAATGGTATTTATTTGTAAAGATGTCAATTTTCCGTATTCTATGTTCTAGGGTCTCCTAAGTCAACTAGACTATTCCTAACTGGTCCAAAACGACAAGTTGTGAGATATCTCAAATCGCCTCTTCACCGCCAATTGTGGCCAGGTAAGTACAAGTGAAGAAAGGAGCGATCCGCTCACGAATCACCGTGAGACGGGCCTTTTAAAGTTATCTTTCTCACTTGCCTAGCCTAGACACCACAAAGTCAGGTTTAGATAAACGAATGATATCCACAACTTATCCTAGTTTCATAATAAGTGGTATTTATTTAAAAAGTGTATCAATATTAAATCTTTTAGAAATGGCTTTATTTAGTAAAGGGTATTTAAATGAAAATGTTTGTTTTCCGTATTCTGAGTTTTCAAGGGTATAGTGTTAGGTTGTATCTGAGTGTGTGAGGAGGTAGGTTGTTACCTCGTGATCTACTTTAAATGTATAGCAAGTTTGATGGAGTTAAATGTAGGATTTAAACAATGTGGTATTTAAGTGAAAATACGATTAATGGAAATAGCTATCATTTTATGTAATGAAAATTGATCAATTTGTTTGATTAATGTTTAATAGTCAACATGAGGAAGTTTAAGTATGATTGTATTAGTGAGAAGTGGAATTTTATAGGAAACCGAATCAGAAATCGGATTTGTTCCGATTCCGTCGAGTATTGTAAATCCGTATTTTTAGATAAAAGAGATAGGTAGAAATTGGGACTTACGGGTTTTAGGTCACACAAGAGAGTGAAATAGAAGTAGGGGAAACACCGATGTATTGCGTCGTTGCCGGTAGTTCCTAAAACGATCGCCGGAAGTTCCGCCGGGAATTCGTCGGAGCTTCACCTCGAGCTCGTTTTCAAAGTACACAAGATCTCTTGAGAATTTTATAGAGTTGGCTCAGAGTTTTGGGGTGAGAGGGTAGAGGGTAGGGGTGTATTTATAGGGTTAGGGTAGATGAAAGGTTAAAATGAAAAATGTGATAAAATGTATTAAAAGTGGAGTAATTAGGGTTTTAAAAGAGCTCTGGAAATAGTCTGAGGCTAAAATTTTGCAGGTGCATAGGGAATGTGAAAAGACACAACTTTCATGTTGGGGCCGTCGTCGGAATCGGCAGACTCGACCGTGACTCGGTCGGAGGATGGAGTCGGCCGAGTCGAGGCCAATTTGGCCAATTCCCGGCCGAGTCGGGCGGCCGGGATACCCCCTGACGGTTCATCAAACCCCTGGCAATGTTACCTTTTTTGGTGTAGTGGCGTTTTTGTGAGATATGCACGTGTAAACCCTTGGTATTCTAAAGGTTTTTAAAAAAATTAATATTAAAAATAATGTGGGGTATGGGATTTGAACTCTGGTGGCTTGGTTCAGCAGTGCAAAGTATTACCAATGTTCTACAAGCTCTTTCTTGTAATTATGAAGCTAATTAATTATTTAAAATAATAACAGTAAATGTAAATACCCCAAGTATACATTAATTTTAAAGCAAATTTTTGAACACTAAAAATGGAGTTGTTACATTCTTTTAATTTGTAATTAAAAAAGAAAAATAATTACTTATCTCTTGTACTCAGGCTAAAATACCCCTTTATGGATTTTTGAAAAAAATATTTGAAAAAAATTTGTATAGGAAAATTAGGGTTGTTACAATTATCATCTCGCCGCAAACCCATCGCCGACTTAAACCTCGAGACCTAAATCCATCACCACTAACATCACCTCCTGCCCTCGCCTACACCTCACTGCAACTCAAACCCTTCGCCGACTCAAAAACCCAACTCCAGCAGCTATCACTCAAGTCTCTGGCCTCTACTGAGCACCCTCTGGCCGACCATCAAAGCCAACTCCAACGTCGACATCATCTTCTTCTTGTTCCCAATCATCGACAGCCCCCTCTCCTTGCAACCGAGATCTCAGAACCGAGCCTATGAGTTTTGTCTCGCTTCATTTTGCGTCGCCGAGTATCCATCATCGTGTTCTATCTGTATCCAGGCAAGTTTGCAACTTGCAACTTGCTATAATTATATCTATATACGTATATTGTCGTAATAATATTTATTATTAGTATACCGTTTATATATGTGTGTGTGTGTGTGTGTAAGCAATTAAGCATAAATTGATACCGACTCCTCAAAATTTGGTAACTTCAACTTCATTAACAACTACTTATGAATCCTTTTTTGGCCTACACCCTTTATCTCAAGATTTGGATCGAACTAATCCATTGACACAAATCGTTCATGGACGAAAATTGAGTTATTTGGGTCCTGGAAGGTTGACGAGGCGAACTTCTAGTTTTCGGATACGAGATATCCACCCGAGCCACTATGGACGTATTTGTCCAATTGATACGTCTGAAGGAATCAATGTTGGACTTATTGGATCCTTAGCTATTCATGTGAGGATTGGTCATTAGGGATCCATAGAGAGTCCGTTTTATGAAATATCTGAGAGATTAAAAGAGGCACGGATGATTTATTTATCTCAATAATAAATATATATATATATATATATAATTTATATCTCAATAAGTAGTTAACAATAACAAATTTATAATTACAGTTTCCAATGGTTATGCAAATTAAATCTACAACTACTGTTTATAACAAACTATTCTAGTTTCGTCAATCGATAAATTGAAGTGTAGGAATTGATATGGTCATTTTCGTTACATTATTTATAGTACCTAGATAAGGGTTATGACTGTATTTCATTATGACCCGTTTGCACGATGGCATTACGAATAAACATTTTATATAAATTAATATATTAGTTTGACATGCTTATCATCATTATCTTGTTACAGATATTGCTATCTGTTAGTTATATGTATGCCCTAGAGGCCATTATTGTAGATACGATGTATATTGTAGTGGATGCTTGGACATATACATGGAGGACTTTCTTGCTCGACATGATAGTATGCTATCTGGTTGCTCTTTATCTTAACATGTACGCTGATTGTCTCTATATTACATGTTGATAAAGCCCTTAGAATGAGTACTTGACTACCAGGACTATGATGCAGATCATACTAGTAGGGACAGAGTAGTCGCTAAGTGCATCCTTCAAATGTTCCTAGTCGTAGGTGTTCGAGACAGGGCATCGATATACCAGAGTAGACTAGCGTATAGCTTTTCGACCCATGTAGATGGGCGATGGATGATCCCATATCCATTGGTGTTTGACATCAGAGATAGTATACGGGTGCTCAGTGGAGACTGGGTACACTGGACGGACTCGCCGAGAACTCCCAGATGGTATTATACTTAACGTCAAATGGCATTTCTCCGGTGACATTGGTACAGGTTAGTCTGTAGACCCGAGATCGTCATAGAGTCTTGTGTGATTCCCACTGTGCTTTGATTTCCACCTTACCACGTTCCAGAGAACATACAAAACGGTGGCTTTTGGGTACAGTCCCGAGTCACATGGAGGCAATGAGCGATAGGAGGGGTTTCGTCTATCCCGGTATTGGGAGTTGATGTTGCGCTGTGCTCGATTGGCTATAACAGGAAGTTCTTGGCCAATGTTGCTTCTGAGATATACTGGTAAGTGTTATCAGTAGTTTCTCGACCTTTTATAATCCTCATATCGACACGACTTATCAAGTTACTGGGGTCTGACGTTTACCACCCCTAGACGAGATATGTGACATATCAGACGAAGAGACCGGACTATACGGTAGTGTTACTGATTCGATTCGTAGGAGTGTGAGCAGGCTTGCTTGTTGATCTTCTGATCGCTCAATACCCGGGTGGCCGTTACGTTTAGCAGACCGCTTGCAGCTTGTAGGTGTTTGATATGATCATCACCTACTGCCGGCGTGTTGACGAGACTTTAGAGTCCTACACAGGGGTTTCCTGGCTCAAGCGAAACGGAGTAGGAGCACATATGTGATATGTGCGGGACCGAGATTGATACGATATTAGATACCGTATTCTATTCTCGCGATATGAGATATCGGTCGGTTATATATAATATAGCCGGGTTATCGGATCAAGTGTTGATTCGATAAGTTGATTCATATGATATTAGTCGGTTATAGGTGATATAGCCGGATTATTAAATCAAGAGTTGATTTGATAATCTAATGTATAATTATATATATGATATATTACTTTACATTAACTAGTATTAGCTCACTTATGATTTCTTTTCTCACTTTGGATATATTGATGTATATGTGATATATGTTAAATGTATCATGCTAGGTTACAAATGCAACTAGGGTTAATGAGACTTGAACCATGCTAGGGTTAAGATTAGGGTTTTATATTTATCATTAAGTTATTCAAAATTGTGGATTTTATCATGGTTGATATTTGTTGAAAGCTTGTAGAAGCTTGTAAGCATCTTTGACTTTGTCCACTCTTTTGTCTAGCTTAGGATATTTGTTTAACCCAACCCTTTAACCCATGGCCATGGTTAACTCTCTACAAGGGTTAAGCATGATATGCTTAACCCTTGGTTGCATTTCTAACCTCATACAATAATTCATATGATGAATTCATTCTTCTTCTTCTTCTTCTTCTTCCTCAAAGCTTTCTAGCTTCAATGGAGGTATGAGAAAAAGTGTGAGAAAATCAAATCTAAAGTGAGCCCACTTCCTACTTCATCATCCTCTACTATTTGCCATTTAGTATAGGGTGTTTGCTTCACTAATTCCGTGATTAGTGAAGAGATAGGTTGGGTTAGTGTCTCCTCGACGTAGATCATTTTCGGCCTCGAAGACATCGAAGAAAGCATGATTTGTTTTTTCATGGGAGCTTCTCTAGAGTCCGGAGTTCACGATCGCAGCGAATGGACTACTACACGGTGCTATTGAAGTGAAGGACCGGTCTACAAAAGTTGTATTCCTTATTCACTTTACTTGCAAAGTCGTTTGCATTTCTATTCCGTCGATTTCTAGTAAACGATTCAATGTTAGGGTTAGCTAGAACGACAAAATTTTGAAAATGGCATGGATGATGCCTCGCGAAACCTTGCTGTCGTGCTAGGCAACCCTGGAGTGGTATCAGAGCCATGCTAGAAATTTATATGGATTTTGTTAAGATTACGAAACCGAAATACTCCGAAACTTGAAACCGAAAAATGAAGTTTCTGTCGAATTCAAAAGTTGTTCAAAAATGTTTCAAACAAGTATAGAGTGATGTATGAGATATATCATGAACACCATAAAAATTTCAGGGATTTCAAAATTTTTTGGCCGGCCACATGTATGGTGATCTCGGCCAAATCCGAGCACCCCCCCTGAAAATTTTGGTGTGTTCCTGTGGCTTGGTTTTGGTGTTTCAGGTGTTGTTTGTTTTTGCTAATTTTGCATGTGATGTAATCTTACACTATAAACAATTCGGAGTGTTTCGTATTCGTAGTTTTAACATTGTTTCGAGTTATTCGCATGTTGTCTAGACGAAGTTAAAAAGTTCGATCGAATGTCAAAAATCCATTTTTCAAAGTTTAACGTATTCGGAAAAATATGCAAGTAATTCCTATGAACCCTCTAGAAGAATGAAACCCTAAATCGACATTTTGGATCGCGGAACCGCGGTCAAACCCTAGGGTTTGCCGTAGTTGCGTGGCGACATGAGTGAGGCTTGGGTTTGCCCTTCTACGGCTGGTGCATAGCTACTGTGGCATATTCTGGGTATTACTAAAACTGTGCTCAAGTGTTAAGCTGTCAGGAAATTGTGGGACTTTGATGACTCAATCGAAAAGTTTAACGTCGTCCGGATATTATGTGATGGGATACAATATTTGGAATCCACAAGTAGTTTTGGGATAACTAATTTGAATGTTATAAATCTAGCAATTTAGTCTCATTTGATCGGTTGCCACGGAATTTTGATGTGATCAAAAGTCCGTCGCAATCACGTAGTGTACGCGGATACTCGCCGGGTAAACTTAATAGATAACCACGCCCCATAGCCCCGACCAAGTGACTGTAGGAGAACCCCGTCGCCAAAAGCATCCGTTCGGGTGCTCGCGGCAGCAGTGTTCCGCCTTAGTGCACTTCGTCGACGGAATAGGGGGTGCGGCCGTCTACTAAAGTTTCCGACGAGCATTCGATCAGGTTGTTGGGAATTTTGTTGAATTGCCCGACTAGATATTGAAAAGTGTTTTCGAGATCGAGACTAAAATGCGGAGTTTATAATTGTTAGGCATGCGATGTCTAAGGAATTCATTTGGTTAGGCATGTGATGTCTAAGGTGGTTGCGGATTCCAACTGTTGTAGTTTTTCACTTTCTTTTCTATGACCGTAAGTGTAATATGTGGTGTATCGCCGGTTTCGGTGTTATATGTCAACGATAATTGGGATACGCATATTAACTTACGTTGATGACATGTGATGTTATGTGTTGCTGTGATATGTTTTATTGGATCGTCGTGTTTTGAATACCCAGGGGTTTTATGTGAGACGAGAGTTTTTCATTTTCATTCATATAAAATTCATTGTATGTAATATTTCTTTATTGGGGCACTTCCGGGTTGAGGATGATGTCACCATTGTATATTATTTACTTTTCCGCATTAGGATAGACCCAAGGCAGGGAGCACAAGTAACCGAGTTCCAGGGTCCAGTGGGAGACCATCTCGAGGAGTCGAGACCGGGTCTCCTAACTCTAGAATCGGTAGGGTTGCTTGCCGCTCTCGTAGGGGTCTAGGGATGTGGGTTTGGCTATTCATCACGACCGTGCAATCCGTGTTTTATACAGGCTTAATTTAAAACACGGAAATCTTAGTATATATAATATTTCATATGTTTTATTCTGCTGCGATATTCTGTGATGTGATCATTGATTATATTCTGAGACGAATGCCTATATATTATATATATGAGATATAATTAATATTGCTGCTTTCGTTTCATATCTGATGCTTGGGAAGCAAAATAAATGGGATTTCATTAATGAGATTAATGAAATAAAAGAAACCTAAAGATGTTGTAGAAACTTGTCTCGAAAACTGGTAGCTCTAGTTCTTGCTTTGCATAGCGGTATTCCCTGTAGAATATCCAGCACCTTATTCGATAAGGAAAGAGCCGAGATCCCTTCACCGGGAATGACCTCTTTAGAGAAACTAGCAGATGCTATAAACTCGGTTTGTCTTTTGATTGCTTTTATAGTTTTTGCTTTGCATAGTGGTATTTGTGAAATATCCTGCACCTTATTCGATAAGGAAAGAGCCGAAATCCCTTCACCGGGAGTGACCTCTTTAGCAAAACTAGTAAAAGCCTAAAAAACACTCCTTTTCAAAATCACTCGATTCTACGACGATATCAAGTTTATTACGCAAAAGGTTTTCTTAAAAACCTGTCGTAGCCCTCCGTCATTTTAGGAAGTAGAGTACTTAGTATTCGTGCTGCGTTTGCTGACCTTAGTTAAGGCGCAATGTGCGGTAGCTAAGTGATGTCTTCCTACATAGCATATGATGCGATTAATTGGGACAGTCATGTGACTTTGTTGACCATAGTTAAGGGTCATGTGGGTGGGTCTAATTAATCACGAAATGAACGGGTAAAACTTGACTAGTGCTTATGATTTGTTGACCATAGTTAAGGTCATAAGTCACTAGGGGTAAAATATTATCGGGAATTTCAAGTGTTGAAATTTGCAATGAGATTGCATACCTCCTATGAGATAGTTGGATCCCGATACCCACTGCGAGTAAGAGTTACTCCTAGAGAGTTTTACATATTACAATTAGCTGATCAAGTAGGTGTCTAGAAAGGTGTTAACGGGGTTACGCCCCTGGGAAAACGAGGTTTATTTTAATTAGGTCCGTGCGAAAGCACGGGGAACCTCCCTCAAACTACCGACATTGGCCTGGCCGAAAGATTGGCGAACTTGTAGGGTGTAATTAATCCCGGCTAGTCTTTCCTTGTAGGGTTTGAAGGAAGATTTGACTAAAACAGTGGGATCCATTCTGATTAGATAAAATAATAACCAATCTAATCTTGCAAGAGCATACGCTGAGTGTTTTCTTCTCTCTCTCTCCAGGTAGCGACCATGTCACGCCTTAATCAAGATAAAAATAAGGATGTATTGACCGAACCCGCTTGGTATACTGAGCTGGGGAACGTTGGTCCCGCTCCAACTTATAATTGTTATAAGACCGAGCAGGAAATAGGAGATTACCAGGATTCTCGTGCCGCCCAAACGAAGAAAGTGCATGATGATGCATCTTCTTCGGGTGTGCTCATTACCGAGAACTGTTTTCAGTATCCTCTGCGTCCTGGGTATGTGATACCGGATCAGGATCCCATATATATAATATGTTACATGGGCTACAGATAGGTAGAGAACTGAGAATGGGTGATAAGTTTCAAAAGTTGGAAACGGTGCAAGTGTTGCAGCCAAGTATGTTGGCAGTTATCACCCTGTATTACCAAATACATTGACTCTGAACGAATGTTATTAGATACCGAACCTGATATACAACATCATATCAGTCTCTTTATTTAGTAAAGAAGGATATAATTTTGTATTGTTGGATAATGTTTTGAACATTTCCTATATCAAGAGTTGATCGGTTCAGGCACGTTATCTAAAAACATAAACGTTCTAAATCAAACTACAGTTCACAACGTATAGAACACACACAAGTGGAAGAGTTCAGAAATGAACGAATACTTCTTGAGGCTTTGTAGACTAGGTCATATCAATGCGACCCGACTAGCTAAGTTACATAAAGATGCATATTTAAATCAGTTTGAATTTACAGCCTGTGAAACTTGCCAGTCATGTCACAAAGATAAGATGACCATAGCTCCGTTTATTGGAAATAGAAAAAGAGTTAGTGAACTCTTGGGATTGATACATGATGATGTATGCAGGTCCCCTGTCTACACATGCCAGGATTGGTTGTTTGTACTTCATTACATTCACTGATAATCTCTCAAGATTCGCACATGTGTTCCTGTTAAAACACAAGTCTGAACCTTTTGAGATATTCAAAGAATATAAGTTAGAAGTAGAGAACCAAAACGGGTATAAGTATTATGTCATTTGATGTGATCAAGGAGGAGAATACTTGAGCACGGAATTCCTGGACTATTCTAAAGTAGAATGAGATTCTCTCTCGGTATTACTCCTCCGAATACACCACAGCACGTCGGTGTATCGGGGCGGAGTAATCGCATCCTATGTGATAAGGTGTGCTATATGATGAGTACTACTGAGTTTCCTATTCCTTTTGGGGGTTATGCACTTGAGAAGTTGCATACCTATTGAATAGGGTTCCAATCAAATCAGGTGCCTACCACTCCATATGCGATATGGTATGGGAAGAGCCCATCTCTTAAGAAAGTTAAGATTTGGGGTTGTCCGGCCTATACCTAAAAGCAAGATCTGGACAAGCTTGAGGCAAGGTCAGTTCTGTGGAAGTTTGTTGGATATCCCAAGCATTCGCAAGAGAATGTCTTCTACCACACCGAGGAACAAAAGGTGTTTTATTTCTCGGCATGCCACCTTTTTAGAAAAGGATTTTCTTATGAAGAAATTAGTGGTCATGAGGTAGAACTGGAAGGAGCTCCAGCTATACAAACTACAGCTGATGATTTGATAGAACCGGAGGATTCAATAGCTCCCAACGAACCTCAGCCTCTCCGCCGATCTAGTAGGGTTCCTCACCCACCTGAGAGATACTTCGGTTTTCTCTATGACAGTGGGAGCAGGGATGGCATCATAAAATGATGACCCAACTAGTTTCGAGCAGGCCATCAGGAGTGGGGACTCTGTGAAAATGGCTAGATGCTAAGCGATCTGAGATGGAATCCATATACACCAACAAAGTATGGACTTTGGTTGCTTTATCTGAAGGGTTAAATCCCCGTCAGGAGCAAGTATATCTTGAGAAGATTACTTGATGTACATGGAAAAGTTGAGACTTTCAAAGCTAAAGCTTGTTTCAAAAGGTTTTCATCATCCACCAGGTATGGATAATGATGAAACCTTTTCTAGTCCTTATGCTTAAGTCCATCCGGATCTTACTTGCCATTGCTACATTCCATGACTACGATATCTGGCGGTTGGGTGTCATGACTGCTTTTCTAAATAGTGATTTAGAAGAGAGCGTCTATAAGTACACAGCCAGAGGTCTTCGTAGACAGTAGGAGCAACGGAAACGTGTGCAAGTTGCTTTATGGGATAAAACAGGCATCGCGGAGTTGGAACATCTGTTTTGATGTGGTAGTCAAAGCGTTTGACTTCATCAAAATGGTAGATGAACCTTGTATATACAAAAAGGTAGTAGGGAGTATGGTGGTGATCCTCGTATTGTACGTGGATGACATACTCTTGATAGGAAAGAAGTTTCATATGCTATACTCAGTCAATCTCCTCTTATCACAAGGATTCTCCATATAGGATCAAGGTGATACCTCCTAAATCCTGGGTTTTGGATCTATGAAATAGATCTAAATGGATGTTATGATTCTCACTAGGTGTAGTGAGATGGTATTAATCGATCCTGGGGAGAATCACTGGATAGCTTCCATGGTGGTAAGGTCGACTGAATGTCAGTCACAGGCATTGTCTTTACCCTCAGTGGAGGGACGGTATGTTGGAAGAGTTCCAAACTAGATGTCGTGGCAAACTAGACGATAAATGCTGGATATATTGCTACCAAGGATGCTACCAAGGATGCTACCAAAGAGGTAGTCTGGATATATATAAGTTCATGAGATGAACTTTGTTCCTACCATTGTGTGACAATGGAGTTATGGCATTAGGCCTAGGAACCCCCGTCCCATCAGTGATCCAGACATATTCTTAGACAGTATCACCTGATCATGGAGATGGATGATCTCCAGGGAGATCGAGGATAGAAGAGTAGACTTAGAGGTTAACACGGCGGATCCACTCATAAAGGCCTATTCTCAGGAGAGACTTTTATGGGATGGTTGAGTATGAGATACTTTAACCACTGCTGATTGTTGGGTATGAGATACTACAACAGATGGCCCTAGTGTAAGTGAGAGATTGTTAGTTATATGTATGCCCTAAAGGCCATTACTGTACATATGATGTATATTGTAGTGGATGCTTGGACATATACATGGAGGACTTTCTTGCTCGACATGATAGTATGCTATCTGGTTGCTCTTTATCTTAACATGTACGCTGATTGTCTCTATATTACATGTTGATAAAGCCCTTAGGATGAGTACTTGACTATTAGGACTATGATGCAGATCATACTAGTGGAGACAGAGTAGTCGCTAAGTACATTCTTCAAATATTCCTAGTTGTAGGTGTATCGAGATAGGGCATCGATATACCAGAGTAGACTAACGTATAGCTTCTCGACCCATGTAGATGGGCGATGGATGATCCCATATCCATTGGTGTTTGACATCAGAAATAGTATACGGGTGCTCAGTGGAGACTGGGTACACTGGACGGACTCGCCGAGAACTCCCAGATGGTATTATACCTAACGTCAGATAGCAGTTCTCTGGTGACACCGGTACAGGTTAGTCTGTAGGCCCGAGATCGTCATAGAGTCTTGTGTGATTCCCACTGTGTTTTGATTTCCACCTTACCACGTTCAAGAGAACATGCAAAGCGGTGGCTTTTGGGTACAGTCCCGAGTTATATGGAGGCAATGAGCGATAGGAGGGGTTTCGTCTCTCCCGGTATTGGGAGTTGATGTTGCGCTGTGCTCGATTGGCTATAACAGGAAGTCCTTGGCCAATGCTGCTTCAGAGATATACTGGTAAGTGTTATCAGTAGTTTCTCGACCTGTTCTGATCCTCATATCGACACGACTTATCGAGTTACTGGGGTCTGACGTTTACCACCCCTAGACGAGATATGCGACATATCAGACGAAGAAACCGGACTGTACGGTAGTGTTACTGATTCAATTCGTAGGAGTGTGAGCAGGCTTGCTTGTTGATCTTCTAATCGCTCAATACCCGGGTGGCCATTAAGTTTAGCAGACCGCTTGAAGCTTGTGGGTGTTTGATATGATCATCACCTACTGCCGGCGTATTGACGAGACTTTAGAGTCCTACACAGGGGTTTCCTGGCTCAAGCGAAACGGAGTAGGAGCACATATGTGATATGTGCAGGACCGAGATTGATACGATATGAGATACCGTATTCTATTCTAGCGATATGAGATATCGGTCGGTTATATATGATATAGCCGGGTTATCGGATCAAGTGTTGATTCGATAAGTTGATTCATATGATATTAGTCGGTTGTATGTGATATAGCCGGATTATTAAATTAAGAGTTGATTTGATAATCTAATGTATAATTATATATATGATATATTACATTACATTAACTAGTATTAGCTCACTTATGATTTTTTCTCACTTTGGATACATTGATGTATATGTGATATATGTTAAATGTATCATGCTAGGTAACAAATGCAACTAAGGTTAATGAGACTTGAACCATGCTAGGGTTAAGATTAGGGTTTTATACTTATCATTAAGTTTTTCAAAATTGTGGATTTTATCATGGTTGATATCTGTTGAAAGCTTGTAGAAGCTTGTAAGCATTTTTGACTTTGTCCACTCTTTTGTCTAGCTTAGGATATTTGTTTAACCCAACCCTTTAACCCATGGCCATGGTTAACTCTCTACAAGGGTTAAGCATGATATGCTTAACCCTTGGTTGCATTTCTAACCTCATACAATAATTCATATGATGAATTCATTCTTCTTCTTCTTCTTCTTCTTCTTCCTCAAAGCTTTCTAGCTTCAATGGAGGTATGAGAAAAAGTGTGAAAAAATCAAATCTAAAGTGAGCCCACTTCCTACTTTATCATCCTTTACTACTTGCCATTTAGTATAGGATGTTTGCTTCACTGATTCCATGATTAGTGAAGAGATAGCTTGGTTTAGTGTCTCCTCGACGTAGATCATCTTCAGCCTCGAAGATATCGAAGCAAGCATGTTCGTTTTTTCATGAGAGCCTCTCTAGAGTGCGGAGTTCACGATCGCAACGAAGGGACTACTACACGGTGCTATTGAAGTGAAGGACCGGTCTACAAAGCTTGTATTCCTTGTTCACTTTACTTGCAAAGTCGTTTGCATTTCTATTCCGTCGATTTCTAGTAAACGATTCTATGTTAGGGTTAGCAAGAACGGCAAAATTTTGAAAATGGCATGGATGATGCCTCCCGAAACCTTGTTGTCGTGCTAGGCAACCCCGCACTATCTTGCTTGTACCTGTTTATCGGTAATATTTACCAATACCAACAATCTTGACTTGTTATTCTTATGGACATGACATGTTGTCTAGATAGACATAACCCGTACCTGCATGTTCCTGTGTTGGTATTAGGTAGATATTATGTATACCTGATTTGGAAAACGAAACCTGGGAAAATGGGGAAATCAAAAGTGTAACTAAAGTGTAACTTAAAAGGATATTACTTGATTCGTGGTTCCGGGGGTAACGGAACATAATCATTCTTGATTCATATTACTTAATCCGTAGTTCCGGGGGGTAACGAAACAGAATCATTCCTGATTCATATATCTTGGTCCGTGGTCCCGGGGGTAACGGGATATATACTTTTGAGTTACATGAAGAAGTACATTCATTGGTTTCAAATACCTGTAGAATAATTAACCTAGAAACATAGACCTTACGATATAGATATGTTTGAATACCTATAGCCTGCTGTTATAACACCCATGATTTTTTGTTTCTACTCATACCTTATTCTGCACGTGACATCCTGTATAGCACACTGTTCAGTTATTTTTTTTATATTATTATTACGATATTTATGATGCATCGACGTCTGGGTTTTACATGGCCTAGATACTTGACCTTAGCATATGAGAATCATGAGTACTTCAACAGGATCACCGATCAGTGAGGATCATTCTACCGATATAATTCTTATTTATGGTTTAGATATTCTCTTATTTCTTTGGATCTTTACTCCTTCCGCTATCGTTTCCTGTTATTGTTTATCGTGGTTATTGGACATGTTTAGAGGTAAATATATATATTATTATTCTTGATTACTGATTGACAGCCGTAATGTGACTATGAGAGGATATTTCCTCATTGTAGGTAACATTCCCGATTTAATGTATTTTGGGAAGCTGGGTGTAACAGATTCTCACTCTCTTCCCGATTCAGTATCTGATGCACTGTCTAATCCTAGCTGGAAGAGAACAATGGAGGAGGACATGCTATCATTACGCCTTAGTATATGGGATCTTACTCGTCTTCCTATTGGGAAGAAGGCGGTTGGTTGCCGGTGAGTATATACTGTGAAGTTGAATCCTGATGGCTTTCTTACTCAGTCGAAAGCTCGTTTGGTTGCAAAAGGATACTCGTAGACTTATGAGGTTGATTATGATGAGACTTTTTCTCCCGTGGCCAAGATAATCTCTGTTCGCATCTCTTTATCGCTGTCTGCCACGTATCATTGGCCTTTACATCAGTTTGATGTGAAGAATGCATTTCTTCATGGCACCTTGCAGGAAGAAGTATATATAGAGCAACCGCCTGACTTTGTTGCTCATGGAGAGTCTGGGCTTGTTTGTAATCTCAAGAGGTCGTTTTATGGCCTCAAACAGTCTTCACGTGCATGGTTTGGAAGACTGACAGATGTTGTTAGGACCTTTGGTTTACGAAGATCCGATATTGATCATTCGGTTTTCTATCGGTATCACGGTAGAAAAAGAATCCTTATGTTCGTCTATGTGGACGATATTGTTATTACAAGAGATGATGAGAAAGGGATTTTTGACTTGAAGGCTCATTTTAGAAGCAATTTTGCACCAAAGACCTAGGAGAGTTGAAATATTTTTTAGGCATTGAGGTATCGAGGTCACCGAAGGAAGGGGTTTTCGTCACTCAATGAAAATATGTGCTTGGTATGCTCTCGGAGGCCTGTATATCTAGTTGTAGGCCTATTGACTCTCCTATGTATCCGAATGTGAAGCTTTTTGAGGTCAGGGGGGGCCTGTTTCTGATTCAGGTCGATACAAGAGATTGGTTGGCAAACTTAACTACCCGACCGTCACTTGTCCAGATATAGCTTTCCCGGTTAGTACAGTGAGCCAGTTTATGTCTGATTCTCGCAGGGCTCACCTTAATGCAACCCTCCGTATTTAAGATACATAAAGAATGCACCGGCGAAAGGTATCACCTATAAGGACTATGGGCACTCCAAGGTCGCAGGTTTCATGGATGCAAATTGGGCAGGGTCTCTTGACGACAGGAGGTCGACTACTGGTTTCTGTGTGTTTGTTGGAGGGAACTTGATTTCTTGGAAAAGCAAGAAACAAAGTGTGGTCTCTCGATCTAGTGCAGAGTCGGAGTACATAGCTATGAATAACACCACGAGTGAGTATGTATGGATTCGTTTTCTATTTACAGAGCCTTGGATACAGTTCTTTGCACCTATGAAGCTCTGCTGTAACAATAAGGCTACAATCTATATTGCGAACAACCCCGTTTTCCATAAACAGACGAAGCACGTTGAGGTTGATTGTCACTCCCTTCGTGAAAAGATCAAGGAAGTAGTGATTGATACGATCCATGTGAAATCGGAGAACCACCTTGCTGAGTAGTTCACTAAGTCTCTTGGGAAAACTCGTGTATATTTTATTTGTAACAAGTTGAGCATGCGTGATGTATATGCTCCAACTTAAAGGGAAGTGTTATGATGATATATGAAGTAATGGACGATTATGATGTATTCGGGTATACTTAGAACAGGTTATGATGTATTTGGGTATATTTATAATAGGTCATGATGCTTATACAAAATGGTGATGGGTTAGGGTTTTCTAAGCATCACAATTATCCCCGAATCAATGTTTCACAAAATCAATACAAATTAATTACTTTGTTTTTTTATTTAATTTTTGCTAATTAATTGGTACTGTATAAATATAATATTTATTTGCAAATTAAAAATTAAACCCCCTCTCACTAAATCCTTAGCTTTTGATAGACTCCAAAGAGAGAAGAGAGAGAAACTTCTCCTCTCTCTAAGATTTGACGACGACTAGATAGAAATCGCTGTAAATTACTGGGCGCTTCGAGTTCTGCTGCTGAATTTGATATAGGTGAGTGTTTCTTTCATTAGAATTGACATCTGATGGCATCTTTTAGCAATGTTGTTGACTGAATTCTTTGCCCCCCCCCCCCCCCCCCCAAATTTGGAATAATTTGTTTGTTTATTTTTGGCGGCGGTAATTGCTTTCATCTTTCATCTAAATTTTATGTTGTAAAGTTGGGATCTTTGGTTATTGTGAAATGTATTAAATTGAATTTGTTGTCATTTTAGGTTTTAGATTGTCTTGGAGGTGAAGATCCAATCTTTTTAGTGGCAATTTGGAGTTATGTAATCTGACTGAGCCTTAATTCTGTTGATTTTGGAAATTTTGAACTCATGGGTTCAGATTTTTGTTTAATGTTAGAGAATTCTGGTGATTTTGTGTTGGGGAGATCAGTTTAGTTTCTAATAACATTTGTTTTTGGGGAAATGAGCTATCTTCTCATAGTAAATGCATTATCGAATTATTACTTTAATTTAGTTTCGAGTTTTTGATTTATATTGGTGAACACGGGAAAA
The DNA here is from genome assembly GCA_030015575.1 of Agapanthus africanus. NCBI lineage: Eukaryota > Viridiplantae > Streptophyta > Magnoliopsida > Asparagales > Amaryllidaceae > Agapanthus > Agapanthus africanus. Next base: position 867,015,247 of record CM057339.1, read on the forward strand.
TTTGATTAGACTCGTTATAAACTTGGATTATGATGTATGAGAACTAGTAATTGCATGTATTGTGTTTAGTGATCTTGTTGCTGTTGTTTGATTTTTCTCTCCATTTTTTCCAATTGAATTCAGGTAATAGAAGAGAAGATCTATGTTATCTATGCATTTATTTATTTGCTTGTATATTTGCTGCTTCTAAAATTACAGTGGTTGATACTGTGATACAGATGTTTATTTGAGGTAGTTTTTTTTATTATATTCTGTCCAATCCTTAGGATTCAGAACTGAACTAATCGCCATTGTGGATTCGAAAGCACAGCCATTTTCCGAATATCTTTTCTCTTCAACATTTTTTCAATAATAAAATATACTTAAAAAGATATCGTTGTTGTCGCTCTTTTTTATGCCTTTTGAGGTCTTATTGATGTTGTTATTGTATTAAAGAGGGCATCATTGGACTCATAGTAAAGTTTCTTTTGTTTCAGGTGAAGCAGAAATTTATTTTAGAATTAGATGTCAACAGGATTGACATTGATAGATCCTAATATTTTTGTCAGGGTCAATGCAGGTGAAGCAGAAATACACAACAATTTGCTTTTGGGGATTCTTGAATTAAAGCAAAGCTGGCGGCTGCACTTGCTTGGAGGTTTTCTGGCGCCAATGGCGGAAGCCATGGAGCTGCGGATCTGGTTAGTTTCTTTTTACTTACTATCGCTTGTATTATTGCTTTTGAGACTCTTCCTTGTGCTGTTTGATAATGACACTATATCACCCTTATTATGACCGTTTGAATCTTCTAGATTATCTTATATTATATGCCTTGATAGGTAAATTATTATGTGATTCATATGCTATCTCTTTTAATTTTTATCTTGTAATTTCTTTCATTTCTTAATTTTAATGAAACTAGTGTATTGCACGTGTGATGCACGTTTATATATAATTTGTATTATAGAGAAGAAAATTAAGCAAAACATACTTCGGTCAATGTAGATATATATCAATCTTTGAGAATAGACGCGTTCACCGTCTTGTTATGTTATTATGATTAATCAAATAAAAATAGTCTGAAAAAAATTAAAAATTAAAAATTAGAATTGAGATCTAATCCATCATCTAAAAATAAAATATTGAAAAATAAGAAAAATCTATTTGAGGCATTTGTTTGTCTTCATTGCCTATCATTTTCCCTCGTTCTTCATTTTTTCCTTCATTTTTAAAAATATCTTTAAACATCAATTTTTTTTTCCATGGTAGGTTAATGGAGGTAGTTTTAACTGTGAATCCATTATCTAAAGTTAGTTTTAATTCGTGATCTAAAAGTAGTTTTTATTAGATAAATAGTTACTATATTAAATCAATTTTATATATTTTATGCAATTTTTGTTTTTCTCTCCTTTTTACTTGATTTCTTTTTAATTATAAGAATGACACATGTTACTCAACGGGTGTTTGTTAGGTCAATTGGAATTTAAAATTGAGGACCCAAGTTTTGTGGTTATAATAGTAGAGATGTTTATCTGGCTATGGCCTTTTTGATCCTATCCATTTTTCTCAAATTTTTTTTTTTTGATATTATCTGTAACTTACCAAGTGATGATTAAACAGAGTGCTAGTTGGCTCTATTGCTGACAGCATGTGTTCTACAAAGTCATTTCTACTAGTACATTTATGTTCATTACTGCATGGGCCAAGGCTGCTCATGTTGAATGCTAATGTAAATTTCCAGATGAGATATGAACATTACATTTCATGCTCATATAAGAATAATGCACATTCTTGAGATGAGATAATTCTTAGATGTGATTTCCCCACTCATGAGTTTGATGGACTCATATTGACTAATTTTACCTGCAGCACATATGTGCACACAAGTAAAAACGATTCGATTCACTTAAACACCTAATAGTTGATGCAATAATCAAGTCAATATAACTCATAATTTTTCACTTTACTCATTTTCTTCTTTAGTTCTTTTGTGTGGTGATAGTGGAATCTCCGGAGGCAGCGATTTATGGGATAAAGATAGACTGCTTATGCCATGCCAAATTTATGCAACTGTACAGGTTTTGTTTTGAACATAAACCAACAGATCAAGGCTGCATTATGAAAGCGACGTACCAAATTTTCATTAAATACGCTTTTGAATTTAGTTGTTACATAGATTTATGACTTGTATATTAAGTTTGAGACTTATTCACCTACCATATGCCTATCAACTTCACTCAGTCTTAACTATGTAGATCACTCGGTCTTAATTTTGTAGATAACATCTAATCCTGCCCTTGTCCTAGTCCAAGATGGTTGAACTGACAAACCCTCAAAATCATACTGTGTTAAACATGTGCAGGGAATTTAAAATTTGAAATATTTTTGGAATATACAATTGCATAGTGCCTATAGATTTTTGATTTAAAATCTACTCTCAAACTGATAATTGGAATGTTGTGGTTTGAAAATTTTTATAATGTGTGCTGGACCTTGTCAAGTCACTAAACAATTTTTGTGGCCTGTCTTGTAAAATATGGTAAAACTGTGATTGCTTGCATTGATGCCTTCGTATACTAATGTTGTTTGTTTCTTTGCTAATGACAGGGAAGAAATATGGATTTTAAAGTTCAAGATCAGGGGCCCCACACTCCTCATTCGAGGTGAGATGATGGTTTAACTCAAGAAGTTGACTGACGTAAATTTAGGTTCTTCTAGGTTTAAGGTGCGACAGGTCACGGTATATGTTGGGAATCGAGGGCGTAGCGAATGTGTCAACAACCAACCCTTATGGATTTAAACCTAGATCCCTTTAAAACGAATAACAAAAATTGTACAAACGCAATAATAACACAAGAAGAGATTTGGAGGGAAAAGCGGAGAACCTTTATTAGAATTTTAAAAGAAAAAGAAAACCTTACTGAAGATTACAATTTTATGATCTCCAACGAGATCATCCTCTCGCTCTACAAGTTTTTCTTAGTTGATCGTCTTGATCTCTTATAGAGCCGTTGTCTCCCTTTAAAACCTTATGATCAAAACCCACTCTAAAACTTTAACCTTAAAATCCCATATATAACCAATACAAATCCGAGTTACAATAAGATCCCTATAATTACGAAATTGCTATCAGAAACTGAATTTTCAAGATAAATCTCGAATCTAGAATTTGCTCTTATCTCGACGACAGACGTCTGAATCTATATGGGTCAAACGTCTGGCTACAATTTGTATGTTGAGCAGAGCGTCCTTCGACGTTTGACCCTAAGGGTCAGACGTTTGTCCTTCACCAAGCGTCTGACCAGAGCAAACCCAGAAGTCTGAAGCTCTTTGCTCAGACGTCTGGGCCTCCTATGGAATTCTTAGACTTTATCGCCAGTCTGAAGCTCATTGCTCCAGACGTCTGAACATTCTCTGGATTTTCGAACCGTCTCGATATACAAGATATCCTTCACAACAATCTTCACCTTGGCTTATATATCCTTATAGTCTCCTTGTTGTTGTTCTCGTCTTGTATCCTTTAGGGTTGTGTTAGTTATTCTTCCCGTTTCCCTGCTTGCACAGCTTCAAATCTTGAAACCGCGATCTATCACAATCTTTCTCTAGAATTGAGAAACTGGTGTTGTCACAGTTTTTTAACCAGAATTGCGAAACTGGCGTGACCCTCCTGCCGAGGCCGTCCTTCCTCACATTTGAGTACCTGAATAGAAACCAAGACTGACTTGAACTTCTCCGTAGGAATAAGCTTCGTTAACATGTCCCCGGATTCCCCTTAGTATCAATTTTGATCAAATCGATCTCCTTTTCGGCCCACTTCCTTATCTTATGATACCGCATGTCGATGTGCTTAGTTCGACTGTGGTATACCTGATTCTTTGCCAAATGAATGGCGTTTTGACTGTCACAAAGTAATGGAACCGACCCCTTATCGAATCCAAACTCGTCAACTAAGCCCTTTAGCCACAAGGCTTCCTTAGATGTTTTCCCTGTCGCCATGTATTATGCCTCCGCCGTTGAGAGCGTCACGATATCCTGAAGTATCAATTTCCAACTAATTGGAGATTCTGCAACTGTATATATATAGCCTGTAAGAGATCTTCTCGACTAAGTCACCAGCATAATCTGCTTCAACGTATCCTTACAACCGACTCGATTTATCTTTCGACTTGTGAAAAAATAAATCGAGGTCTTTAGTGCCTTTTAGATACCGAAGTATTCACTTTACAGCTTTCCAATAAAGCTTATGTACCGGCTAACCAGACTTACCGCATAGGATATATCTAGACGTGTGCATACCATAACGTACATCAACGATCCCATCACACTTGAATATGGTACTCGAGACATCTTTACCTTCTCCTCCACTGATTTCGGAAACTCCTTGGAGGATAGTTTGAAATGACCGGTGATGGGGGTACTCACCTGTTTAGAGTCCATGTTGAATCTTACCAACACCTTTATATATCTTTTTTAGGATGGCCAAAACTTTACGGCCTTCCTATCTCGCAAAATCTTCATCCCAAGAATCTTTTTTGCTTCACATAAATCCTTCATGTCAAATTCTGCACTCAATGAAGTTTTGAGCATCTTTATTTCCGCTATACTCTTCGCAGCGATCAACATGTCATCGACATATAGGAGTAGATATCAAAGACCCATCCTTAAGCTGTTTCGAGTACACGCAGCTGTCATACTCATATCGAGAGTAGTTGGCCTTCTTTATGGAAGAATTGAAGCATTTGTACCACTATCTGGGAGACTACTTCAACCCATATAGAGACCGTTTGAGTTCACATACATGATCCTCCTTACCGGGCTCAACAAATCATTCAGATTGCTTCATGAAGATTGTCTTTTCCAACTCCCCATGCAGAAATGCCGTTTTCACGTCTATTGCTCCAACTCAAAATCTTGAGTAGCTACCTTTACCAACAAAACTCGAATAGACGTATGCTTGACTACATGCGAGAAAATCTCGTTGTAGTCAACCCCTTCTTTCTGAGCAAAACCTTTCGCAACCAGCCTTGCCTTGTATTGTTCATTCTCCTTTTTTTTCTAAATACCCACTTGCAGCCAATAGTCATTTTGCCTTTCAGTTGCTCAGTCAATCTCTACGTACCATTCTTTCGAAATGACTCCATCTCATATGTCATCGCAACAATCCATCGATCCTTATCTTCTTGCCCAATGACCTGATAAGAGCTGAGATCTCCGTTTTCGATGACTAAAGCATATGCGAGTATATCTTCAAAACCGTACCTGACTGGTGCCTTGTGTGTGTTGATCTCCTCAATGCTATTGTTTGTGGGTCCTGTTGGAGTTGATTCTCATCATACGTCTCCGTATTCTGCCCTTCCATCTCCGCATCAATAAGCTGAAATTGTGATTCGGTATCCATATCTTTATGGGCGCCAGAAAGCTCCATCTCCACTGGATCATTTTCTTTAATGCTCCACATGTCTCCTTATTATCTCAAGCCATGTCTTTTAACATGGAATTCTCATCGAAGATTATATCTCGGCTAGTGAACGCCCTTTTGTTTTCGAGATCCCATAATTTGTAGCCTTTGACTTCAAATTTGAATCCCAAGAAAACGTACATTTTTACTTTGAATCCAGCTTGGTCCTATCTTTCTGATTCACGAGCAAGTAAGCATGGCATCCAAACACTTGTAGAGAATCTTAGCTGACTGACTTTCCACTCCATTCTTCTTCTGAGATCTGAAGATTTATGGCCGTAGATGGAGATCTGTTAACCAAATAACACGCACGACTCACCACCTCTGTCCAGAAGTCATCCGAAAGTCCGGATTACAACCACATACTTCTAGCGCTCTCTAGTAGTGTCATGTTCATGTGCTTTGCTACCACGTTCTGCTCTGGCTGTCCTAGAATAGTCCATTGCCGCTGTATGCCATTTTCTTTACAGTAATCTGTAAATTCCTTCGAGGTGTATTCACCTCCATTGTCTGTATGCAAATACTTCACCGATCTCCCCTTTTACTTCTCCACGACCGCTTTCCACTCTTTAAAACTGGCAAATACCTTTGACTTGCCTTTGAGGAAGTAGACCCATACCTTTCGTGAGAAGTCGTTGACGGAGGTCACATAATACATGGCACCTCCCTTTGATGGAACCAGTAATGGCTCTCATACGTCTGAGTGAATATAATCAAGAAGTCATTTGGTCTTGTGCATGGCTTGCTTGAAGCCGACCTTATGTTACATCCCTATCGTACAATATTTGCAGAAATCTAACTTGCACGAGATAATACATTTCAACAACTTGTTTCTATGAACTCACGAAGGCCTCTCTCACTCATGTGGCCAAGACGCATATGCCACAGTTTTGCGGTATTCTCTACCTGTTTCTCCGTAGCCACAGTTGTGCCACCAGTCGCCGTGTTGCCGTCCAAACGATATAAATTTTTCAGTCATTGTCCTTTCATGACCACTAGAGCATCCTTGACAACCTTTAGTACTCCTGCTTAACCAACGAACTTGCATCCTGCTGCATCCAATACTTCTAGAGAAATCAGGTTCTTCTTTAGTTCCGGAACGTGTCGCACGTTCTCAAGCGTTCGCACCACCATCAAACATGCAGATTTTGATGTTCTCTATGCCAATAGGCTTGCACGCCACATTGTTTTCCATGAGAAAATTGTTGCCATTGAACTCCTTATAGGTGTCGAACAACTCTTTCTTCAGGCACATATGTATGAACATCCAGAACCAAGAATCCAAGCATCGGAATCTTCCTTCCCGATGTGTACTATGAATACTTCATACGGATTTGCTTCAGCTTTGGTCGCAACACTGGCTTGATCTGAACCCTTTGTACTGACACCTTTACTTTTGTTCTCCAACCACTGTTTGTACTTTTGGTATTGCTTCTTCAGATGCCCTGACAGCTTGCAAAAGAAGCATAGTCTTCTCTCTTGCTCGGATGATTTGGATTTCCCTTTATGCTTTAGCCCCCGTCTTTATTCTTCGACCTTCCCCTTTCATCTGCAACAAACAATCCTGATGACTACTCTGATGGAGTTGATTTTTTCATGATCTTATTATTGAGAAGTGTCGCTGTTATCTTTTCTATCTCGAGAGTCTCTTTCCCATAAAAGATCGTTGTCACCAAGTGTTCATACGAATTTGAAAGCGAAGATAGAAGCAAAAGCGCTTAGTCCTCTTCTAACTTGCATTCAAGGCATAGAAGATCGATTACCATCTCGTTGAAGCTGTTTAAGTGGTCATGAATCGGAGTCTCTTCCTTCATGCATAAACTGTAGAGTTGCTTTTTTAAGAATAGCTTGTTAGACAAGGACTTTGTCATGTACAAGCTCTCTAATTTCAACCATAAACTTGCCGCGGAAGAACCTCTCTTGACGTTGTACATAACGTTTTCCGTCAGATAAAGCTCTATCGTGCACTGCCTTTTGATGCATATTTGTCCATGCATCATCTGTCATGTCGGTAGGTTTATTACCGCCAAGAACCTTAAAATTGCATTCTTTTATAAGAAATGTTTTAACCCTTCTCTGCCACATCGAGAAGTTCCCCTTTCTGTTGAATTGCTCCACTTCTAACTCGATGCTATTAACTTTGTTATTCGCCATCTTTAATTCCAAAGAAAAAACGTTTCCCTCGGATTCTTATGATCCACAATCAATGGAATCATAATGTAAGAAGATGGGGAGTGGACACAAGCGTCGTCACTCACCGTAAACTTAAATTGTAAAACTACAGAACGTAATTCTCATACCAGTTGTTTGATCGAGGGCGCAGCGAATGCGTCGACAACCAACCCTTATGGATCTAAACCTAGATTCCTTTAAAACGAATAATAAAAATCTTACAAATGCGATAATAACACAAGAAGAGATTTGGGGGGAAAATGGGAGAACCTTTATTTGAATTTTAAGAGAAAAAGAAAACCTTACGGAAGGTTATAATTAACTCTCTACTTATGATCTCCAATGAGATCTTCCTTTCAGCCTATGAGTTCTCCTTAGTGGATCGTTTAGATTCTTTATGAAGCCGTCGTCTCTCTTTAAAACCTTATAATCAAAACTCACTTTAAAACTTCGACCCTAAGATCCTATATATAGCCCATACAAATCTGAGTTACAAGAAAATCCCTATAATTACGAAATTGCCACCAGAAACTAAATTTTCGAGATAAATCTCGAATATGGAATTTACTCCTCGACGATAAACGTCTGAATCTATATAGGTCAGACGTCTGCTTACAATCTGTATGTCGAGCAAGGCATGTCCAGACGTCTCACCTTATGGGTCAGACGTTTGTCCTTCACCAAGCGTATGGCCAGAGTATAGCCAAACGTTTGAAGCTCTTTGCTCAGACGTCTGGACCTCTTCTGGAATTCTTATACCTTATTGCCAAACGTCTGGAGCTCAGACGTCTGGCCCTTCTTTGGATTTTCAAACAGTCTCGATATATGAGACATCCTTCACAACGGAGTATACGCATGTACACCATTAGCATACCCAGAATACTGCATGAACTTGATTTGTGATACCACTCTATGTTATGCTTACTGAAAGTATGACTGGTCTTTGTGTTGTTAACAAGGTAAAATACGTATTTTTGTTAACAAGATTATGTCAAATTCAACTAAAATGGTGTCAAGTTAATCTATATGGTGGCTTATTCCCAAAAAAAAGCTGATCTATATGATAGCCCTCTTCTTAATGGTAGTCTTATCTTCTGGAACTTAATTAAAGTTCTAAGCAAATATCCCCTTGCATACTCATGTAAAAAAGAATATCAGTTCGAAAAATCTAAGTGGGTTTATGACAGTGAATTGTTTTATGCTCAACTACTGATGGTATTTGCTACATAGTCCAGTTCTATCTTTAATCTTTTCAAGAAGCTGCTCATATGTGGAGATCACTCTTCACCTGATCTGTAGCCAATATTTGAAAATAAGTATACCTCTAATCTTAATTGCACTTGGTCATAAACAAGTCTTGCTGTAATGATTCCAACAAATCAAATTTTGTAGGGTCTAATGCACTATCATAGGTGGCAGGGTTGCTTGTCATTGTGCTTGCTGTCTAGAACCATTAGTACTATACCAATGATTGTAATAGCGGTTAATGCTTTCTTATATCACACTTCATATCATAGCGCAAGGCAAGCAACATGTTACTTCTGCACAAGGCTTTGTGAAATCATATTATATATTTCTATATATTATGAAGCATCTTGTACTGATGTTGATAAGCACAATGTGCACTTCTTAAGTTGCACATTAGGGTTGATAACCTGCTCCACATGGCCCATGTGCAACTTCCCTAAACTCTATTCTCTAATTAGGGATGGTCTGGAGCTGATATTGTTTCTTAACTTTAAACTCCACTTTGTTTTGTGGAGAAGGAAATAACATTAAGGCATCATTTTTGCAAGACTTACACTCTGGATATAAAATTTATCATTTCAACTTGTTTCTGTTTTCATCATTGCTTTGTAAAGGTAATCATGTGCATTTGACTCTTCTAACTGTTAGCCATTGGGCCCGATCCGGCCCAATATCCACCAATATAAATGGGTACCCTATATATTCATATATAGAAGGCTAGGGTTTCATATATGAGACATATGAGAGATATATGATGCATAATACATAGAGGGTTTTTCTAGAGAGAAAAACTAGAGAGCCGTCGTCTTCTTCACCCTCTTCTATTTTGGGTTGGCTTGCGAGGTGATCAAGAGGGATTCTCGCATTCTACCAAAGTGTGGTTTCCCTCCGGTCGTTACTTGGAGACGATAAAGATCAGATCTTCTGCGTAACGTGGGCGAAGAACGATTCAACCAATCGAATCAGATATATTGTAAACCTTTAGGGTAGATACATGTATTTTCGTTAAGCTTGATTACTTGTTATGTATCTATGTCACCTAAAGCGAAAATTGGTACCAAAGCCAAATTTCTCACGTTTGTAGAATTATAGATCTGTGATGTTTAAAATATTTGCAACTTAAAAGTTGCTTTTCTTTATCTAAACGTAGATCAATTTTTTTAATGACAGATCTATGATATTAGCGTTATCGTTTGATGGATGATCTGTCTATTTTGCATCATTATGTGTCACCATAAATTAGATCTATTTTATTTATGACGCTTTGATATAGTTTTTTTAGTTCGTTGATGTGAAATAATCCATGGAACAAAGGTGGGATAATTTTTTTATAAAGATTGGATCTTTTGAGTGAAAAGAAAATTTTAATTTTTTTCTCTTTTGGTGAGATTAATGGCGGTTGGGTCATAATTTTTTCCTAAAACCCTAACCTTTTTTTTTGATGAAAAGGAAACTTGTGGGATATATTTTTTTGGGGAGTTTGGTTGGACCAAATACTTTTTATTTTTATTTTTAGTCTTTGGTGATAGCACCAAAAATTTTTTGGGTTTTGGTTTGGAACCAAATATTTTTTGGGATTTTGGTAGAGGGCCAAACATTATTTTTAATAAAAAAATATTTCTGGAAAATAAAATACATTTTATCGGATTTTTTGTAAAAAAAATTCTAGGTTGCCAGAACAGGGCTCGGGCCAGGCCCCATGCCCGAGCTAGGGTCGGGCACAACCCCCCACCTGAGCTGGGCTCGCGCCTCAGCCCAGGCCCCTGGTCCGAGCTGGGCTCAGCGGTTCAAGCCGAACCGATCTGGCGGCTTGAGCCGAGCCGGCAGAAATTTTTTTAAATTTAAAAAAATCCTTAAAAATCCAGAAAAAATCATAAAAATTCCATAAAATACAGAAAAAATCATAAAAATTCCATAAAATACAGAAAAAATCCTAGAAAATAAAGAAAATTATTTTTTGAGTTTTCTTATTTTTGGGGAGTTTCGCACTCAAGTTTTGGATTAGTTAAGGGTTTTGCTATTAAATCTGGGAGTTATATTTGTTTCGAAAATTTTGTTTGCTTACCAAAAGTTTTAAATTTTTTACTCACATAAAATTTTGGATATTTTATGGGTATTTGTTATAGTGGAAGCGTCTGGGGCGCATGTTAATTTCACGAAAAAACGAAAATCCTAATAAAACGGACAAGATTAGATATAGCAGTTTAAATGAAAATGATTGTTAGATTGATTGTTGCATTTTGTATTATGCATGACATATTATATATACAAAAACGCATACTGCATTAATCTGAAAATTTTTAAGTGGGATATTTCGAGAGAAGACGGAAGTTTAGATTCAACTATCCAATCTACCCCGGTTTTAGAAAATGTATGATCCGTTTTTCAATCATTTTAACAAAATTTTAAATTTTATATTTTTGAAGGATGTGGTTGGAGCCATAGGCCATCTTCTCTTTTTTCGGGGTTTAGGTTTATTGTTATTGTTAAGATGGGTTGAAAACGAGGCGTTCTTTGGAAAAGAACGTGACTCCATTATATGCCATAGTCTTAACACATCTATAATAAAGTCAAGATACCGTCAGTCTCACCAGGGATGAGATAGATGATGATAACATAATAAAAATAAAAACATTAGTTTAATATTACATGAACAAATTGAAAGACTTGGACGTTAGTGACAAGGTGGCAGCGATATAGCAAAGGCTACACGACGCAGCACCATTGAGGTGGTAGCAATACACAGCTCTATCGAGATGCAGCGATTTTCGGAGGATTGGCGCATTTAGGATTGCTCTATGCGTTGGGCGTGATGAAGAGCAATGCCATTAGTGGTCATATGCTTTATTGCTGAGCACTCGCAGTTTATATTGAGTGGTAGTTATAGGGTATTTACGCGTCAAGAGATAAGATGTGCGATGATTACGGGATAATCAATGTAACGTGGCAACATCACATTATTTCTTGGTTTGACCTTATTTTCATATAAGGAGTCGAATCACGTAATGTGGATATACTCAAGAGTTACATCTTCATTGATCCGGGATCTGAAGAGTGCTGCTCCAGTTAGACTGTAGAGCGACGGCAGTAGACGGTTACATGTTTTCTACTCGATATATGAAGCAGTTAGTTATGCGGAAAGCGAATGTATTGACATTTGCTAGTACGTTTGAGTAACTGAGGCTTAAGTTTTAATCGCTAGGGACGATAGAACCAAGAGTGTTGCTGATATGTTGACGAGGTCAACAATGCGTAAGGACAGGTGTCCTAATGCAAGAAGAGTTCAATCGAGCTACGAAAACATGAATAACACGCCAACAACTTAAGTGATATGACATGGAGAAATGTGTTAGCAATAATATATATAATAAGTCCAACGGTTGACTGTGGAAATTTGAACCGCTCCACTTGTCAGGATACTGAGTGGAAATAGGTCTTCTGTTTGGAATAGAAAAGTTTGTGGAAGAAAATCATATGTTGAGGGCATATGAATCTATTTTGTATCGGAGATGCAGATAGCTATCCATAAATAATCTTCCTGTTAGGGTACTGAATGGAAGAAGGCCTTTTGTTGGGAGCAGAAAAGTTTGGAAGCAAATCATGTGTTGAGAACATATGAGTCAATTCTGCATCGGAATGCAAATAGCTATCCACAAATCATCTTCCTATCGGTTACAGTTTCAGTCTCGGCTTAGGATATTTGGATAGCTTAATAGGACAATCTGTCTTATGAGTTCTTTATAGTTTTGAGGATTGACCCTTCTATAAATGTCATGAATAGCATGGTGGATTAGGTTAATAGATAGATGTGATGACTTAACCACCTAGGGTGGATGAGTTGGCATTTGAGCTAAAGACAAGCCATCTACTTGTGAGAGTTGCCTTGGAGGCAAAACTACCAAAGTAAAACCATTTGGGTATCCATTACCGATAATTCACTCCGATAGATTTGGACCAATAAACGTGAAGACACGTAATGAAGTTTTCTAATTTAACATCTTCATTAATAATTACTCGATGTGCTACTGATCTCACACGGAATTGAAGCGTTAATTTGTATCAAGCGCTGTATCAATAAAGTGTAGAGCCAGCTCACGCAAATAGGGTTGCGTGTTTTCTTTCGGAGCAGTTCTAAGAACTGTAAGCAAGCCATGAGTATTTATTTTAGCAATTCAGGGAACTGAATGAAGGAAAAGGAGTCGTCAGATTGCTGATGATACCGTAAACTTTGCAGCAAAATGGTCCTGTAGAGGAGAATTAAGAAACCCTAGATATGATAAAGAATATGATAGTAAGGTCCAATCTTACATATTATTTGGGAGATACGCTGTTAGCAGTGGCTTATATTCTTAGTCATGTGTTTTCAAAGACAGTACAGTCAACAACTTATGAGTAGTGGATGAACGAGAAACCTGGGAGATCATTTTTGTCCATGAGTATGTGATAGGACTGTGACTAATATTTGGTTGTGCGGCGTTGATTTTCTTGGAAAGGAAACACCGAACAATTTCCTCAGGGAGGAAACAACGAGCTATTTTCTCGGGGAGGAATTTTTGTATAAGGCAGAAGTAGGTTAGGATTTGGGTTTCTACGAGATTGAGGTGACTCGTAGTCGGTCAGCGATGCATAAGGAATTATTTCCTTCAGTGGCTGGCGACAGTGGGAGTGATATTTTGGTTGATGGTTCGGGAGCCAATCACGGATCCTCAAGAGACTTGTAGATTGTGCTGTAGATGACACCCCGACGATGTTTCGATATTAAAGGAGAGACATCTATGGTAACTACGCATTGGTTGTGGAACCCAGGTCATTTGTGGACGTTGTTTCTGGACCTACTGTGAATGAGTGATTAACGACAATGGAAGAGTTGCAAGAGTTAACGCTAAAGGATCAAATTTGGGATTTGATTGATATCCTACCGGACGCAACTGTTGATAAAAACCTGGGTTTTTCGAGATCTTTCGAAGGAAGGACGATACTGTAGAGAGATATAAGGCACACTTGTTGGCGAAGAGATTCACTTAGCGTAAGTGGAAAAATGAAGAGACTTTTCATCCGGGATGATGATTGTGTACATTTCGCTTTCCTTAACAAATCGTTATACATAAAGATCTTTAACTAGTCCTGGGGATATAAATCATATTGTCGATGGAGATATGGATAAGGAGATATGAGAGATTTGCCTACGGGTTTCCAAGTCAAGGAGACTCGAATTGACTCATAGAGTCCATTTATGGCTTGAAACACTTATCAAGCAGTTAGTTCGATGTCATCGATCTATATTGGATATGGACTGATAATGATTAAATGCGACGACTGTAAGTTCAGAGATCTTGTTGTGAACGATATTGTAATGACCAAAAGTGACTTGGAGAAGATGAATGCTACTTGGAGTGGTTGTTCTCGCTAGAGAGGACACATGAGATGTTGAGTTTGTGCTTAGAAATTGGATCCATGAAGAGTCGTTTCAATGGCATTTTATGTTTGTTTTCGGAGACTCGCATAAGATGTCTTAAAACGGTTCCGCCCGCACAGTCACACTCCAGTTGCTAATGGACATGTATTTAGCCTTAATTTTTTTATAAGACTTTTGACACAGAGAGAGATTATGTGGGTTCCATTTTGCATAGTTAGTAGTCAAATGTATGCATGGTCTGTACTTGACCAGACATATAATCCTTACCGATTGGACTTGGTATTAGGGTCTGCTTGTTGGGATGAAGCGACGAGGATTTTTAGGTATTTATATGGGACGACCCACTATACCTTGTGTTATGAGGAATCAGACTTGCGGTTATGTGGACATACAAGTGCCGACTGGGTCGGCAATCTGGGTATGCGAACATTCACATCCGGACGTGCTTTCTTACATAATGGCAGAGCCATCACTTGGAGTAGCAAGAAGCAGGAAGTGCAGCTTTTTCACCATGCGGTTGGAATATGCGGCTACCTCAGTAGTGTCAAAAGGGCGCTAGGCTTAGTTGATTTCTCGGGAGTTTGCACGTGATTCCGCATGCAAAGGAAACATGGTTTCTCTTTATCGTGAGTCAACGATAACATACTTAAACATTCCCATATGTATGGGAAGTTGAAGCACTTATAAATTTAACGACGCTTCATCAAGAAGTAAGTGACATGAGAAGGTGGTCTAAGGTATAGAGTTTTTCTTTTAGGTCAGACGATCGGGGATCCGATGACGAAGGAAATAGCTGAGTAACGCTATATGTGTTTGGGCTTCGTCCTGGGTGACGTATTGCATTTCATATAGGTTGACAGACCTTACTCTTATATTTGACATTATTATTATGGGTGATGACTTTATAGATGTATATTTTAAGATTGATGGTGTATAGCTTTCTTTCTTTATTATCTGGGATGGATGTTTTTATATTTTGTTTGACTATTTTAGGCATGGAATACAAGTGTATGTGGTACACGATGTGTGCAGGACATACATTTAACAAGAATATGTCAGCAGGTAGGAACTATTTCTTACACGAGAGATCCTCTCTATGCTAAGGAAGTATACAAAGGGAAGACTAAGTGCTAGACGTCAGCTGCTCGGAGAAGCGACCGTGGTGTTGCATACTGGATATGACGACAGTGGGAGCATTTAATAGAGTCGCCCTGACCAGGTCAGGATGAGGTTGTCATGTGTTGTAGGCCGAGCGACCGAAGTGGTTATCCTATGGCCATTTTTACCTATTTACATATAGTCAGACTAAGGGTTTGACTCGTCGTACGGGGTGCGAGCTTGTCAGGAGATCCCAGGTATATCGCAGAGCGATATGGCCGGGCAAGTCAATCACAGGGTGATTGGACTTGGGTCCGTACGGTATAACCTTAATGGCGTACGCTCTCAGGAGAGAATCTTATACCGTAGCATGTTACCATACGACGTGCGCTTGGATCGTGCACATAAGGAGGTTGAGGGATGGATCCCATCTCCCTCACCGTGTGAGCTCTTATAACGACCTCATTCACGGAAGGACGGACAATCTTATATCCTTAGCGATACTAGGCTATCTGGATAGGTATGTTATGAGCGTCTGCTAATTTGGCTGTTAATATACCGCACATACGGGGCGGTGTTAGGAAAGCGGGTGAATAACAGACCTAACTATTTAGAGCCGAAGGAAGATCGATTGGCATGTCTTTTGATTGCATTGCATGATCAGTTCTTATTGACGCTATGGTGACGTAGTTTAAGAGTGCGATGAATCGAGAGGTACACTTAGGTGTTCAAGTACGCTTCTGAGAGGGATCGAAGGTACTTGAGCAAACATGTTTGTGGGGTATGAGATTTTGCAAGCCCAACCTATTTTGGTTTATGTTTTCTTTTAAGGAGATCCTTGTGTCGGTCCTAACGGATATGGCTGTAAGGCTACCCACTTGCAGGTTCTCAACAGTTCACGCCACATCAACATATATATATATGGGTATGAATGAGGAAGAGAAAGAGGAGATTCTTAAGGAGACAATTGATTCAAGGAATCAATGTTCTGGGAACCAGCTCAGGGAGCTATGGACAGCACCCATTCGAATGTGCGAGTGAGAGTATGTTAGCCATTGGGCCCGATCCGGCCCAATATCCGTCCATATGAGTGGGTACCCTATATATATATATAGGGTTTCATATATGAGACATATGAGAGAGATGATGTATAATACATAATGAGTTTTTCTTGAGAGAAAAACTAGAGAGCCGTTTTGTCTCCTTTTTCGCTCTTTTTTACTTTGGGTTGGCTTGCGGGTGATCAAGAAATGGATTCGCGCTTTCTACCAAAGTGTGGTTTCGCTCCGGCCGTTGCTTGGAGACGATAAAGATCAGATCTTCTACGTGACGTTGGCGAAGAATGATCCAACCAATCAGATCAGGTATATCGTAAACCTTTACGGTAGATACATGTATTTCCGCCGTGTTTGATTGCTTGTTATATATCTACGTCACCTAAAGTGAACACCAACCATGTTAATGTATACTCTATAATATTTGCATTTCGAGCGTTGCATACGAATTTATAAATTATTGAGAGGAACTAATGGCCCGACCAGGAACGGGTTTTAAAGTCAATGGGTTTACTTCAAAATTTTCTTCCACAAAAGATAGCAAAATATAGATCTTCACTCTACATGAAGTTTATTTTCGCTGTTAAAGCTGAAGATATTGTTCTTTGTTAGATCGATGACATGCACATATTAAACATCAAATAACCATCGATTCAGAGTGGCTTGGTCCAAATAGTTAAAAAGGCAATGAAAAATTGATATAGACGTAATCTAATACTGTCTTTAAATTTTAAAACTCCAAAATGCTGCATAATTTCCTTTGCCTAATACGGAAACTACTAAAAAAGACATCCTTAATCTTTTACGAGTGTCAGTTTTCATTGTTTCATAAATGATATATCTTCACGATAAGCTAGAAATTTATCCGTTTCTAACCCTTGTGTGAACAAGGGGTGACGGAAGACAATTGCCCTTAAAGTCTAGATGCGATCACCTGAGAGTTATACTTGATATGAAATGCAATTTTATATAACTATCCAGATGCACAATGACTATAGTAATAAGCATATTCAACCATACTCATTACAAAGATTTACCCTCGTCAATTTTATTGTTCATTTTGTGGAGAAATTTATACAACATTTTATAGTTTATGCCGTTACTTTTGTTAAGAATAACCCGTATTATATACGGGGTTATATGTAATTAGGATAATAATATGGATGTAATTGCATAATGTGTTTGCTTATATAAAGAGGGAAATTAATCTTGAGCTAATTTACCCATTACATTTCCTTAATCATTCTCTCTCATCTCATTTTATAACATGGTATCAGAGCAGATTTGAGCCATCCAATTCTCAGATTTGATCCTAACCCTTCATCATTCAAAAAAAACTATAATCCTAATCCTAGCCGCCGCCAACCTCACCATCTTGTAGCCACAGCTTGCCGCCGCCACCATTCCTAGACCTCATCGGAGCTCTCTTAAGGTCGATCAACTTCATCTGAACCTCTAAAATCGATTGATCGCTGCTATGGACATCTGAAGATCCTCGAGTTTGGCCATGGCAACGTTGATCTCCTCGACTTTGACCTCCATGGAGCAGCTTTAATTCGATCCTCGATCGACTTCAACCACCATGGAACAGCTTCGATTCGGCCCTCGATCGACTTCGACCACCATGGAGCAGCTTCGTTTTGATTCGATTTTCCTCTAGAACCCTAAATCGACCCTTTCCACCTTCAACCGATTGGTAGTTGATTTCGACTCCGTGTTCTTTGACCTCAACTTGGCTATAGTAGTCGATTTTGATCTTGAATGCTTCAATCGACCTTCGTTTTTGCTTTGATTCCTCATCTCAACCTCATTGATCTCGATTTGGGTCGATTGCTCACTATTTTAAGTTGATTTCTTGCTAATTGAGGGCTTAGTTTCGCTGATTTGGCCCTTGCTTTTGGAGGTGGTTTGCGGAGTTTTTTGCTTCGATTTGACCGTCTGCTACAATAAACGTGAAGGTATTTTTCTTTCACAATTGATCGAGTTCTAGCTACTTTTTGATATGAAGATGTGTCTATTTAGTATTGATTGTGTTGTCGAAGTTTTGGAGTCGTCGGAGTCCGTGTTCGGATTTGTAGTTGATTGATTGTGGATCGGATCTTGGAAGATAGGTCATGACATTTTTGGGTGGAATCTTGCTTGATTCCTTTCTTGGTTGGTTGGCATTCTTAGTTGTTTTTGGGTGAGATCTTTGGAGATCTCTTTCTTTTGGGGTGTAGATTCAAGCTCGTTTGAAAATATGAGCATTATTGTAAGAGTTGCCTCGATTTCGAGAGCACTATTTCTTGGTGATTGGAACTGGTGAGCTTAAGCTACCCTCATCAAGTGTTTGATAGATTAATTGAGAAATATTTTTCACCTTTGTTGTTTACGAGTAGTGATAAAATCAGCTGCATCTTCTCCTAATTTGGAAGGGTTCTGTGTAAATGTTGAAATGCAAAGATTTCGTCTCCTTATGTCTTCACTTCAGATTTCATCAAGGCAAGAGGTAATTATATATCTTGTCTCTCGCCAACAAATGCTCCTCGTCCTTAGGTTATTGATTCTGGCGCTATAAATCACATGACATAGGAGCAAAATATAGTCTTCCTATAATGAGAGACATGGAACCATCCCGGTCACTTTAGCAAATGGCACTACAACTGAAATTGTAGGAGCGGGTTCAATTCAGGCTACATCACAATTACCATTGACATCTGTGCTATATTTGCTTCGATTCCCTGGTCAACTTACTATCCGCTGGTCAACTGACTCGACAATTGAATTGTAGCGCCGCCTTTTTCCCTGAAGGTTGTGTTTCAGGAGTTTGAGACGAAGTGAACGATTGGCACTAAGACAGAGATTGATGGGCTATACTACCTGGATGAGCATCCACGTCCTTTAGCATGTCTAACATTGAGCCCTACATCAGCCTTTGATGCTCATTACCGTTTTGGTCACCCGTCTTTACAAACGTTGAAGAGGATGGTTCCATCTCTTGGTTCCTTATCTGCTCTAGAATGTGAATTATGTGAGTTGGGTAAGCATCATCGCTCCAGCTATCCATCTCGTATTAATAAGAGTGGACAAATCTTTTGATTTAGTTCATTATGATATTTGGGGGCCATACCCTGTTGTTGCTCACGGAGGATTTCGATACTTTTTGACCTTCATGAATGATTTTTCTCGAGTCTTGTGGTTATTTTTGATGAAATCCAGGAGTGAAGTGTTTTATCATTTCCAGACCTTTTGTTTTGAAGTGAAGACTCAATTTGGAGTCAGTGTGCATACCTTGAGGAGTAATAATGCCAATGAGTACTTTAGTATATCTTTTCGGGCATATACAGAGCAACTTGGAATTATTCATAAATCCTCTTGTCCTTGTACCCCTCAACAGTATGGGGTGGCATAAAAAAAGATCGGCGTTTGTTAGAGATCACTCGAACTCTCTTGTTACATATGCGAGTTCCTAAACCTTTTTAGGAAGATACAGTCCTTACTGCTAATCACTTGATTAATCGTATGCCCACGTCGGTCCTTGATGGATAGATTCCTCATTCCATATTGTTCCCGCCGACGGTCTCTTCTTATCTGTCCTTCCGCGGGTATTTGGATGTGTTTGTTTTGTCCATGATCTACTATCAGGGGTTCTAATGTAGATCCCAAGGCTATTAAGGTCATTTTTCTTGGGTATTCCCGGGCTCAAAAGGGATATCGTTATTATAGTCCTGAATTACGTCGTCGATTTATATCAGCTGACGTGACTTTTCATGAGTCCACTCCATATTTCTTTACATCGCACACCCCTGTAGACATGGACAGTAACTTTTCTTTAGGATTCTCATATTTTTCGTCACATTACAGCCCGTCTGAGTCGGTTGCTTCTCCACCTTCTGTATTTGAAATCACCTGCACCGTTTCTATTGAGCCACCTACTACTCCTGATTCTCCACTATTGGATCCCACACCACCGATTACGAGAGTATATGCTCGTCGAGCCCGTACGAATCCCGAACCTCAGCCTGCTCCTGAGCCTCAACATCTTATTGCTGATCTCTCAGAGTCTCAAGTTCCGCCTGAAAGTGATATTGATCTCCCTGTTGCCTTACGGAAAGGCACCCGGAGTTGTACTTCTCACTCTATAGTTTACCATGTGGCCACATCTCACTTATCTTTAACGTATCGCGCATTTTTCTCCTCACTCGACTCTCATGCTCTATCCAAGTCTCTTTCGAATGTTTTGTCTTCTAAAGGGTGGACTGATGCTATGATTGATGAGATGTTTGCCCTCGAACTAAATCAGACATGAGATTTGGTTCCTCTTCCGGCTGGAAAGAAGGCTATAGGGTGTCGCTGGGTATACACTGTGAAGCTTAATCCTGATGAGACACTTTCCCGCTTGAAAGCACATTTGGTTGCAAAAGGGTTTTCGCAAACTTATGGAGTTGATTATGAGGAGACCTTTTCTTCTGTGGCGAAAATGACTTTTGTTTGTTTACTAATGTCTCTTGCCGCTATCTACCATTGGCCATTGTATCAGCTTGATGTGAAAGATGCCTTTCTTCCTGATTCTTTGGTCAAGAAGGTATATATAGAGCAACCACATGGGTTTGTTGCTGGGTTTGTTGCTCAGGGGAGTCTGGTCCCGTTTGTCGATTGAAGAAGTCATTGTATGGCTTGAAACAGTCCCCTCGAGCTTGATTTGGGAAATTTACCGAGGTGGTTATTTTGTTTGGCCTCAAACGATGTGCACATGACCATTCTATGTTCTATCGTAATAACACCAATGGTCTTCGTATTCTTTTGGTGGTGTATGTCGATGACATAGTGATTACTGACGATGATGAAGCTAGTATTGCACAGCTTAAGCACTACCTGCAAACGAAGTTTCAGACTAAGAACCTTGGGAACCTTAAGTACTTTTTGCGCATCGAAGTTGCTTGGTCAAAAGAGGGCATCGACATCTCATAGTGGAAGTATGTGCTGGATATGTTGACTGAAGCTGAGATGTTAGGATGCAAACTCATAGAGCCTCCAATGGATCCGAATACCAAACTACTTCCGGGACAAGGTAACTTGGTTGAAGATCCTGGAAGATACCGACGATCGTTCGGTAAATTGAATTATCTCACCATCACTCGACCGGACAACTCATATCCTGTTAGCGTTGTGAGCCAATTTATGGCTGATTCTCGAGTGACTCATTGGGATGCAGTGATTCACATATTTCGTTATTTGAAGAATGCCCCAGGAAATGGCCTGTTCTACTCAGATCATGGCCATTCGAGAGTAGCGGGCTTTACAGATGCATATTGGGCCAGATCTCCACCCCATCACAGACCTATTATGGGATACTGCGTGTTTGTAGGAGGTAATTTGGTCTCCTAGAAAATTAAGAAGCAAAGTGTTGTGCCCTGCTTCGGTGCTGAATCGGAATATCGAGTCATGGCGAATACCACTTGTGAGCTTGTGTGGATTTGATTTATACTGGAAGAGCTTGGTTTTGAGCCCACCTTGCCTATGCGGCTATATTGTGATAATAAGGCTTGTGATTTATATTGCTTCCAATCTTGTGTTCCATGAACGAACGAAGCACATTGAAGTGGATTGCCATTTTGTAAGGGAGAAAGTTGAAGATGGGATTGTTGATGCCTAGTTTGTTTAATCGGCAAATCAACTTGCATATTTATTCATAAAACCTCTTGAAAAGAATAGAGTGCAATTTCTTTGTAACAAACTGGGCATGTTTGATATGTATGCTCCAGCTTGAGGGGAGTGTTAAAAATAACCCGTATTATATACGGGGTTTATGTAATTAGGATAATAATAGGGATGTAATTGCATAATGTGTTTGCCTATATAAAGAGGGAGATTAGCCTTGAGCTAATTTGTCCATAATATTTCCCTAATCATTTTCTCATTCATCTCTCTCTTCTCATTTTATAACAACTTTTAATGGGAGGAGTTATGGAAGGAATTTAGAAAGCCTATTTATCAAAGTTTTACTTACTACTCATTCTAAAGAAATGAAAAAGAATATACAGATCATACATACCAAGTTAAATTTATCATTACATGAGGTTGATTTCATGAAAGTGTTAAATGAGTATGATATCATGAAATGTTTGCAGATCAAAATCAATATTTGGCTAGCAAACTAACATTGCCTTGACATTCTGCCACCAAGGCCGGCCTCCTTTTAATCTACATGGAAAGTCAAATTTACAGTGCACTTGTTTTGATCTCTATCACACATAGTGACTATGGTATCTTACAGTCCACATTTGAACATCAATCCTATACTTGTCATCATCATCTAATACTGTTTTTTTAAATCGACCCCTTTGGGAATCGAACTTGTGACCTCTCACATTGGAGAGGAAATTGGTACCAACCGAGCTAAGTCTAGCTGGTATCTAATACTTCTTGATATCACTGAAATTTGTTTCTTCCAGGGACCATGGGAGCATGGAGGATCCGGATGGAACACTAGCAAGTGTTGCCCAATGTATCGAACAACTACGCAGGAGTACCTCAACAGTTCAAGAGAAAGAGACCTTGCTAAAGCAGTTGCTTGACCTAATTGAAACCAGGGAAACTGCTTTTGGAGCCGTCGGTTCTCATTCCCAAGCAGTCCCAATACTGGTTTCTCTTCTGAGATCAGGATCATTCAGTATCAAGATACAAGCCGCAACTGTTCTAGGCTCCCTTTGTAAAGAAGATGAGCTAAGGATAAAAGTACTACTTGGTGGTTGCATCCCGCCACTTCTTTCTCTCCTTAAGTCTAGCTCAGAAGAAGGTCAAATCGCAGCTGCAAAGACCATTTATGCTGTATCCCAAGGTGGGGCAAGGGATCATGTTGGATCAAAAATCTTCACAACCGAAGGAGTAGTGCCTGTTCTATGGAACAAGATAAATAATGGTATTAAAAATGGAAGCTTGGTGGATACTCTTCTTACGGGAGCATTAAGGAACTTATCCAATAGCACGGAGGGATTCTGGACAGGAACAGTAGATTCTGGTGCCATGGATATACTTGTAAAATTGCTTGTGACTGGAAAAACAAATACTCTAGCAAACGTTTGCTATCTTCTTGCGCATATGATGTCGGTAGATGCATCTGTTTGTTCTAAGTTCTTAGCTGCCGATGCAACTAAACAACTCCTTAAGTTGCTTGGTCCTGATAACGAAGTTACTATCAGAGCGGAGGCCGCTGGGGCCCTCAAGTCTCTTTCAGCGCAATGCAAGGAAGCCAGGCTCAAGATAGCTAGTTCCAATGGGATACCTGCTTTAATAAATGCAACAATAGCCCCATCGAAAGAATTTATGCAAGGGGAGTCCGCTCAAGGATTGCAAGAAAACGCAATGTGTGCCTTGGCAAATATTTCGGGTGGGTTAACGAATGTCATTTCTAGCCTTGGTGAAAGCCTCGAGGCATGTAATTCCCCTGTTCAGATTGCTGATACTCTCGGTGCTTTAGCTTCAGCCCTGATGATATATGATACGAATGCTGATTCTACCAGGGCATCGGATCCTCTTGCTATTGAGAAGATGTTGGTCAAGCAGTTCAAGCCAAAGGCATCGATTCTTGTACAAGAGCGTACCATAGAAGCATTGGCTAGCTTGTACGGAAATGTGATCCTTTCAGAGATGCTCGTCAATTCTGAGGCTAAACGTTTACTTGTTGGTTTGATCACCATGGCAACTGGGGAGTTGCAAGAAGAGCTTGTGAGATCTCTTCTTACACTATGCAACAGAGGATGTAGCCTGTGGGATGCAGTACAAGGTCGTGAAGGTGTTCAGTTGTTGATTTCTCTTCTTGGGCTATCATCAGAGCAACAGCAAGAATGTGTTGTCTCGCTTCTTTGCCTTCTGTCTGATGAAAACAATGAAAGCAAATGGGCCATAACCGCTGCTGGAGGCATACCTCCTCTTGTTCAAATTCTAGAAACAGGGTCCTCAAAGGCTAAAGAAGATTCTGCAAGAATCCTTGGAAATCTTTGCAACCACAGTGAAGATATTCGGGCATGTGTTGAAAGCGCCGATGCTGTTCCTGCTTTCTTATGGCTTTTAAAACATGGGAGCGATAATGGGAAAGAGATTGCAGCAAAAACATTGAACCATCTCATCCGAAAGTCTGATAGGAGCACTATTAGCCAGCTTTCTGCGCTGCTAACCAGTGAGCTGCCTGAGTCTAAGGTATATGTTTTAGATGCACTAAGAAGCTTGCTTTCTGTTGCGCCACTCAATGAAATTTTGCATGATGGAAGCGCTGCTAATGATGCAATTAAGACAATGATTAAGACCTCGAGCTCTGCAAAGGAAGAAACCCGAGCTAAATCAGCAACAGTTCTTGCAGGCCTCTTTAACTGCCGCAAAGACTTGAGAGAAAGTTATATTGCTCTGGAGGCTCTCTGGTCGATGATGAAGTTACTCAGTTCAGACTCCGACAAAATTTTGAAGGAGACATCAGCCTGCCTTGCTGCTATTTTTCTCTCCATCAAGCGAAACAAGGAAGTTGCTGGTGTTGCTAGGGATGTGCTGCCTCCATTAGCTTTGCTTGCCAATTCCTCAAATCTTGAAGTGGCTGAACAGGCAACCCGTGCTTTGGCTAATCTTCTTTTGGATAATGAAATATCATTGCACTCATTTGGAGAAATGATTATATCGCCTGTTACACGAATTTTACGAGATGGCACAATCGATGGAAAAACTCATGCTGCATCTGCAATTGCCCGTCTTCTTCAGAGCAATACTTTAGATACAGAGTTAATTGATGGAGTAAATTTTGCTGGGACAGTTTTTGCACTCGTTTCTCTGTTGGAATCTGTTAATACCGATGCTGCTGCAACATCAGAAATTCTTGATGCACTCTCTTTGCTGTTGAGAATGAAGGAAACAGCTGGGCGCATCAGATCTCCTTTGGCAGAACGCCCTCACACAGTTGCCCCTTTAGTTTCCTGTATAGCCAAAGGAATGCCTTTACTGCAAGATAAAGCTATCAAAATTCTATCAAGACTATGTGGAGATCAGCCTGTTATTTTGGGTGCTGCATTATCTAGAACTTCTGGCTGTGTCTCATCGATCGCAATGAGGGTTATTGGCTCAAACACTGCAGAAGTTGTAATTGGGGGAGCTGCACTTTTGGTATGTGCTGCAAAAGAGCACAGCCAAATGGTGGTAGAAACTTTAAAGGAAGAAAACTTGTGCAATCATCTAATCCGGTCTCTTGTTGTACGGCTCAGTCCTTTAAACCCATCTGCCGTTGTGAGGGACAGTGATAAAATTGTAGAAATAAGTATCTCCGGGCATATTTGTAACCAATATAAAGCGGGCAATGGTGAATCTAACTCGATGGTACTTTCAGGTTACACTGTTGCCATTTGGTTACTTTCTATACTTGCTTGTAATGATAGCCGAAGCAAGTGTGTAATGATGGAAGCTGGAGCTATTGAAATTATCACTGAGAGGATTTCTCAACCCATATTCTTACCTACACAGGTATTCACTACCTCTTCGGCAATGAGGATCTTTTTTTGTTGCTTTTTGAGCAAACCATGAAGTTATAATTTTTGCACATGAACTCTTTGTTTTCTCTTAGACATATAAATATATTATGGTGTCATTTTGTGAGCTATTATCCATGCAACTCAGATGTTAAAAAAGCATTCCACCTTGCTCCTATCCTAACTTCTATGATTCTATCTAATTGAAATGTTGCAGGTTGATTCAGAAGAGGATAGTAGTACATGGGTTTGTGCTTTACTGCTTGCTTTGTTATTTGAACAAAGAGAGATTATACAATCTGATGCAGCAATGCAAACCATCCTGATCCTTGCAAATCTGCTGAAATCAGATGAGTCAGCAAGCAGATATTTTGCTGCACAAGCACTATCTAGCCTCGTCTGTAATGGCAATAAAGCGATTGTACTAGCTGTTGCCAATTCTGGAGCTCCTTCCGGGCTTATATCCTTACTTGGTTGTGCCGAGACCGATATAGCCGACCTTTCAGAAATATCAGATGAATTTTCTTTGGCTCGAAACCCGGAACATGTCACTCTGCAAAGATTGTTTAGAGACGAAGACATTAGGGTTAGCGCAACTACTCAGAAAGCAATTCCTGCAATCGTCGATTTACTCAAACCGATTCCAGAAAGACCAGGTGCTCCTTACCTGGCTTTGGGCCTTCTGACTCAGCTAGCACTAGACTCCCCTTCCAATATGCTTGTGATGGCTGAAGCTGGGGCTTTAGAGGCACTTACTAGATATCTTTCACTTGGCCTACAAGATGCTGCTGAAGAAGCCACTACGGATTTGCTTGGTCTTTTATTCAGCAGTGCTGAGTTAAGGCGACATGAATCTGCTTTTGGCGCAGTGAATCAGCTCGTGGCGGTACTGCGTCTTGGTGGAAGAAACTCGAGGTATCGTGCAGCTAAAGCATTGGAGAGCTTGTTTTCCTCTGATCATATAAGGCATGTGGAGTTTGCCAAGCAAGCTGTAAAGCCGCTTGTTGAGATGCTAAACACTGGCTATGAAAGGGAGCAGCATGCTGCTATTTCTGCGCTCGTGAGGTTGTTATGTGATAATCCTTCAAAATTTCTTTCTGTCGGGGATGTTGAAATGAATGCAGTTGATGTGCTTTGTCGGATTCTTTCATCAAACTGCTCAGTGGAGTTGAAGGGAGATGCTGCAGAATTGTGTGGTGTTCTTTTTGGAAACACAAGAGTTAGGTCTACAGTAGCTGCTGCTCACTGCGTTGAGCCTCTGGTGTGTTTATTGTTAACTGAGTTTAGTCCTGCGCAGCATTCAGTTGTTCGAGCATTGGATAACTTACTCGACGATGCCCAATTGGTGGAGTTGGTGCATGCGCATGGTGCTATTGTTCGTCTAGTTGGTCTTTTGTTTGGTAAGAGCTATCCACTTCATGAGACTATCTGTAGAGTGTTGGTGAAGTTGGGTAAAGATAGGCCGGCTTGTAAATTGGAAATGGTGAAAGCTGGAGTCATCGACAGCATTCTTGCTATTCTACATGAAGCTCCAGATTTTCTATGTGTGGCATTTGCGGAACTGTTCCGAGCACTGACCAATAATGCTAGCATTGCTAAGGGTCCTTCCGCTTCCAATATTGTCGAGCCTTTCTTCCTTTTACTATCTAGGCCTGAATTAGGTGTTCATGGGCAGCAATGTGCATTGCAGGTTCTTATTAATATCTTAGAGAATCCCGAGTGTCGAGCTGAACGTAACTTGACACCTCAGCAAGCTATTGAACCACTTATCACTTTACTGGGTTCACCAAATCAAGCAGTGCGGCAATTGGCTACAGAACTATTATCTCATCTTCTTCTGGAAGAACATCTACAGAAGGCTTCAATAACTCAGCAAGCAGTTGGTCCTTTAATTCAAGTGCTTGGTTCAGGTGTCGGCATTTCACGAGAAGTGGCTATAAAAGCCCTTTTCAACATCGCACCCGCTTGGCCAAATGCTATTGCGAAAGAAGGCGGTGCCCACGAGTTGTCCAAAGTAATACTACAACCTGACCATTTGTTGCCTCATGCTATATGGGAAGCTGCTGCATCCATTTTAACCAGCATTTTGCAGTACAGTTCTGAGTTTTATTTGGAAGTGCCTGTTGCTGTATTGGTGCAGTTGCTTCGTTCAGGAACAGAGAGTACAATTTTTGGCGCTTTGAATGCTCTGCTTGTGTTGGAAAGTGATGATTCAACAAGTGCAGAAGCAATGGTTGAAAGTGGTGCTATAGAGGCACTTTTAGAACTACTAAGGAGCCATCGGTCCGAGGAGACCGCAGCAAGACTATTGGAAACTCTTCTAAATAATGTGAAGATAAGGGACTCAAAAGCTTCTAAAGCTGCCATAGGTCCTCTATCTTTATACCTTCTAGATCCACAAACACAAAATTATCAGGGAAGGTTGCTATCAGCTCTTGCTCTTGGTGATCTCTTTCAAAACGAGAGTCTTGCTCGATCTCCTGATGCTTCTTCAGCTTGCCGGGCTCTTGTGTATCTTCTTGAGGAGCAACCAACAGAAGAAATGAAAGTAGTAGCTATATGCGCCCTGCAAAACCTTGTAATGTACAGCCGATCTAATAGAAGGGCTGTTGCAGAAGCTAGCGGCGTTCAGGTTGTTCTGGATCTTATCCATAACAGTGAGCCCGAAACATCGGTTCAGGCAGCAATGTTTGTTAAACTTCTCTTTTCCAATCACACGATTCAAGAGTATGCTTCCAGCGAAACAGTGAGAGCTATAACAGGTAATTGTTTTTAGCTATTTAGCCTTCTTTCAACTATTCAGCCATGTTGATGTCCTCTGTATATCCTAATTTTGACTATCAACAATTGCACTACCAGATTAACCATTATTCTACCATTTAGAAGACAATATTTCGAAATCCATGCACATCTCATCAAGTGTGATAGATAAAGACTGTCAGAAAGTTCTAAGAAAAGTCATTAGCATATGCTATGAGCACTTCCAATATCCAATTTATCTTTTTCTTTGTAGCTGCCATTGAGAAGGAAGTCTGCGTCAGCGAGAGCGTTAACGAGGAATACTTAAAAGCATTAAACGCACTGCTCGGAAACTTCCCTCGTTTGAGAGCCTCTGAGCCTGCTACCTTAGTTATTACTCATCTTGTCACATCGCTTAGGACCGGCTCTGAAGCAACTCAAGAAGCAGCACTGGATTCACTCTTTCTTCTAAGGCAAGCTTGGTCTGTTTGCGCACCTGAAGTTTCGAAAACTCAATCACTTGCTGCATCAGAGGCTATCCCTTTACTTCAATTCTTGATTCAGTCCGGCCCACCTCGCTTCCAAGAGAAAGCTGAACTACTTCTGCAATGCTTGCCTGGGACTTTGACTGTATCCATCAAGCGTGGCAATAATTTGAGGCAGTCGGTGGGAAACCCTAGTGCATATTGCAAGATTACTCTTGGAAATACGCCACCAAGACAAACCAAGGTAACATGCTTATTAATTTTTGGCTAAATTAAACTCAACTTCTTTTACCCATGAGTGTTTCTTAGATAACTACCTTAAACTTTTTTTATTACAATATGCCCCCTTTAAGTGCTACATTTAAGGGTATTTTAGTGAAATAGACTCCCTTAAAATCAAAGTTTAAGGGAGTTTAATGTAATAGAAGACTGGGTATTTTGAAAGCAATAAATCTTGCAAGATGTATTTTATTGTAATGAGAGCAATAAATCGATATAAAAAATATGGCACAAGTATAACAAGAGATATTGATATATTACTCGATATACACAAGATATAAGATATGCAAGCTAAATATCAAGTGTATACAAGTTTAGTGTCGATATGATAAGCAAGTGACACTAAACGAACTATTCATGTTTAAGCTATCATCTAAACCAAATAATCGGATCATCGAAATTATAAGTCATCAATCTCCCCATTTTCGATGATGGCAAAACATGAATATGAAATAGTATATTTATATCAAAGAAAACCATATTCTAGGATATCGATATACTAAAAGCCCTATTATTCTGTCCCTCTTTGACATAATCAAAAAGGGTATTTAAGGAATTTAGAACGTGTGAACCACTCCTCCTAAACATATGTGTATACCTAAAGAGAATCAAACATTTGAATCACTCCCTTTAAATGTATGAATAGGAGAACACTAGGAAATGAATACGAGCATGGGTAAAGATGCAAATTTTGAAAAAGAAGCTCAACTCATATCCAAATACATGTATATAAAAGATATGCAACATAAAGCAAGTATACATGCACAAAGGTCCACATGAGCAAAATATAAACAAGTTCTAATGGTATGTGGAGGCAAGCACGGGTGATCAATGATGTGCAAAATAAGGAGTGTACTCATACAAGGTGTGTGTGTGCACAACAAGAAAGGATGGTCAAGTTAAAGTAAGCATACATGAAATAGGGAATGGATACGAGTAAGTAAAATGAGAATTTTGAAAACGAAACTCAATTCATATCCAAAAAGCATGTAATGAAACAATACACAGTGAAAAGTTCAAAAATATACGCTAACTCATAAAAAGGAAAAGCAAGTTTTGAAACTTATGAGTTAGAATTCATGTCGTAATATGAACCATAGGATATCAATGAAAAACATAATCGTATTATGCATGTATAAAGTGTATGCGCGTTTCTTTAAAAGTATGGAATTTTAAAATGTGCACAACACAAGAATTGAAAAGTAAATACGAAAAGTTAACCTTATAAGCGTGAGATTTACCTTCCCAAAACTCTTGAGTCTCCTAAGTACAAGAAGTAACCCCAAACGATTCATTCATGAGTCATATCTTACAATCATTTGAATACCAAACCATTAGAGCTCAAAAGTAATATATAATGGAACACACGTGATAGAATTTTAATGATACTAACTCATGAACAGATCAAAATATGCATATATAATCAAGATGATATTAATGAAAGATACAATGTGCAATCAACTCACATAGAAAAAGATACCAATTAAAAAAACATGATACCAACTAGAAATATTTGAGAACCGTATATGAGTGTAAATATGAGTAACTGTCTTATCTTAAGTATCGACTCCCCGATGAAGAGTCTCTAATTCTCTCCGCTATACCCGTAAGATTCGTTGTAATTAACGAAACCCATAAGCGGGTCCTCTAAAAGGGTTGCAGAAGCCATTTGGTAAGATGAGCTAAGAATTCAATACCAATGAATAATTCTATTCATGTAAAGTGTGTGCAACAATTAGGTAAGTATAAGCATAAACAGACATCAACAATACAGAAAACAAAGATACCAATTGAAAATTGATTCAAGTTAAAAACAAGTGCCAAAATATATCACTATATCACTATTAGAACTTGAAATCAAATCGATATTTTATTTTCTCCAGATTTCGCAAGATAAAATCAAGTTATTGTTTTCCTTTAAATCCCAAGCCGATGCATCATGAGAAACAAGAAAAGATTTCAATAAATCAAATTCGCTTTTAAAACTTGAAATCATATTATCATTTTCCTTTTTCAAAATCTCACAAGTTAAAACCAAATTCTCATTTTCTACTTTCGAAACATCAATGGAAATACATTGCAAATCAAGTTTTGAAAGCATCCCTTATCCGACTCTATAAAGTTGGATCGTCTGTTTTGATTCACATTTTGTTGAGACGCCTTCAAAGTCGCTATTTGAGTCGTTCTCTCGGCATTCTCCCTTTCTTTGCATACGACTTGCTCTCCATAGATTTGCTTCAATGTGCATCACAAATCATGAGCCGTCTTGCAAGAGGAGATATTGTTAAGAACATCGATATTTAAAGCACAATATAAATTTTTATTAGATTTAATTTACAAAACAAAGGAATCTTTTTTCATGAATACTTCATTTAGTTTTAGCAATAGATGGAATAGAATACTTACAATCAACAATTAACTATATA
Source organism: Agapanthus africanus (assembly GCA_030015575.1). NCBI lineage: Eukaryota > Viridiplantae > Streptophyta > Magnoliopsida > Asparagales > Amaryllidaceae > Agapanthus > Agapanthus africanus. Next base: position 867,047,087 of record CM057339.1, read on the forward strand.
TTCCTATCAAGAGACTCCAAAAAGTATTGCATCATAATTTTTCAAACATCAAATTTTGAACCATCAAAATATGGAGGGTGGTGAATAGATGGTTCATCATGATAAGAACACGAGGGTAGATATGATGCCATAGGATCTATTCTAGGATGTTAAACCAAACAAGAAAAGTACCAAGCTCCGATACCAACAGAAAGTGCGCGGAAGTTAACACAAATAGTCCTAGAGAGGGTGAATAGGACTACACAAACAATATGCCCAATTTTAAAAAATCCATCAACTACACTTGCAAAGATAACACAATCGAATAGCTTAAGCAATGGATATACCAATGGAGATGAGTGGCTAAGCTAATCATAATTGTGAACACAAATATATAGCAAGCAATAGATCTAGCAATCAAGCAAGTAAGGAGCAGATAAAGTGGAAGCAATAATCTAGCATACAATTTCTAAGCAAATAAACTATAAAGCATAAGAAAAATTGCAAACGCAAACACAAGTCAATTTAGAATGGTTCGGAAGATCCCCTAGTCTACTTTCTTTAGACGTACGAGCCCGTTCCGCTAAACACGTCTCCACCATGACTCTCACGTTGTGCACCCGCAATCAAACATGTCTCCACCGAGACAACACGTTGCTCGACACACGAGCAACTCTTCACTTTACAAGCTCTCATCTCTTAAAAAGGTACCCTTGCATTCAAAAATTTTCACACAAAGAAAAAAAAACTTCACTTTTCTCTCTTACAAAGATACCCTTGCACTCAAGGATCCTCACACAGACAAGAAGAGGATTATAATAAGCACAATTACTCCCAATAGAGTTTTAAAATTGAAGCACTATATACTCAAGAAAGATGGATATCAAAATATAGCTCTTGATTGTGTGTATGTAAGAGATTGTATAAGCAAATGAAAATCTTTTTAGACTCTCACAAGATGTGGGATTTTTCTTTTGAAGATCACTTGGATATTTGCAATAGAAAAGCTCAGGAAATTGAGTAGGTGATGCCAAGAAAAATCCAACCCAAATCCCTTTTATAGCCCAAAGAAAAACTCAAAAATAAGTGGAGACAAGATGAATTAACAAACGACAGACGTCGAAATTATAGAGCGCGGACTTCTGGTTTCATATAAAACAAATCCCCAGTGGCTATAAACGGCTGTATTTTTGAAAACTTTTCTTCTTCAGACGTCTATCACAATGACCTTCAGACGTCTGAAATTAAAACTATTTTCAACCCGAGCCTTTTACACAAACGTATGAAGAACAATGGGCAGACGTCTGAAGTTATAAAAATTCATTTTTCAAAACCTTCAGCAGACGTCTGTCACATTAAACTGCAGACATCTGTCGATAAACAAGCACCAACCAGAGACTTTAGCATAGACGTCTGAAGTACAAATGACAAACGTCTTAAGGTATGAAATATCCATTTTCAAAACCTTCTTCGGACGTCTGTCAAATTGACCTTCAGACGTCTGTTGTCTTTCTGGGTTTCTGATATTTTCAAATATCAGAAAACACAACAGTGCACGGACGTCTGAACTTCAACGAGGTAGACGTCTGACTTTCAACGAGACAGACGTTTAGCAAGCACAAAAAAACAACTAATTGTGTTTTCTGAAAAATGAAGACTTTGAAACCATAAAACCAAAAGTTTATGCAATTTAAAACGTTTGTGCTTGTGTGTGTGAGTTTTCAAAAGGTCTAATTGATAGTAACCATATTCATTTGAGTACTTACAACAAAGAATCCTATGTCGATGTCACATTCTTCGAAATCTTGAATTTTTGACATTTCGACATGAGCTTTTGAAACTTTGGTGCTTCGCTTGAACTTTGTGTTGGTCGATCGATCTTCAATTAGTTTCAACACTTAACGCTTCAAACTCGAACACGTCATTCCACTTACTATCGTCTCGAAGTCAACATTTGATCTTCAAATCTTGGATTATCTTGGACTTCGACTTTGACGCTTCAAATTCGAACTTGGTTTCTAGCTTCTTCGCTGTTCGTAGATTTAACTCTTGAATCCCTTGAACCTTGGCTACTTAGCTTCACGAAGGTTGAATGTGCAATTTTGGAAGCTTTCGTCCGTATGCTCCAACCTTCATTAGATTTATCTGTTTAAACTCAATAACCTCCATCCTCCTTTATAGAGTTTCGTCTCGAGATATCCGATAACCTGAAATGCAATCTCAAAGACCAAGCTCATCATATACAGTGTTATGAAATATAAGCAAGTTAATAAACACAAGTATATGAACATTCATTATTTTTTATAACACAATCATGATTAATATATCAATATCAAGATATAACTCAAACTCAAAGTATGATATATATAAAAGAAGCAGGATATAGATCATATATATACAAATTCATATTGTGAATTACCAAAACAATGAATGAGAGCAATATATCGATATCAAGAATATAACACGAGTATAGCAAGAGATATTGATATATTACTCGGTACACACAAGATATAGGATATGCATACTAAACATCAAGTGTATACAAGTTTAGTGTCGATATGATAAGTAAAATAAGTAAGTGACACTAAACGAACTATTCATGTTTAAGCTATCATCAAAACCAAATAATTGGATCATCGAAAACTATAATTCATCAAATCATGTTTAATAAAAAAGTATTGACTACAAAGATCCTCAACAAAGTTGCATCCACTAGACATACATAAAACAACATAGCACTCAAACAAGATACAATGAAAACTAGAGAAATATGCCGACGTTTTCTTCCAGTCCTAATTGGGATTCTTAACTCCAAATACAGCCTGAGTTGGATTCCACAACGATGAATCGAGTTCCTTTTTGTCAATTGACCCTCGTGATCCAATTACTATGTCTCTGGATGGGGCTCCTTGTAACTGCATCCTACTCCTTCACCAATCAGGCTTTGCATTGCTTGATTCGTCCTTTGCAATGTCGGTTCGAACTCTACGCTCTGACTGGACCTCCTCATTACTGGACCTGGACCGGAAGGCACGGCCTTTGTCGCTCATCCCCACGTTGTCAGAATGACCATCTCATAGCCATATCTGACCACCACATGAGCGGACTGGACCGCCTCATTGTATTGGGATTCTAATTTCTGGATCGGACCTCCTTGTCGTATCATGCTTCTAATAGCCGGATAGGACCAGCATATCACTCCTCGGGCCCCAATTTGACTTCCACATCACAAGTTGAGCCACCTCGTTGCTGATCACACCTGGCCGAATCTGCTTTCCCCATTGCCGCTCAGGCCTCCTCACACCCAATTCCGACCTTCACCACCGGATCTATCTCCTCATGCTCCATTCCTACCTCCTCATCTTTGGATCAAGCCATCTATTGACCTGATCTGATCTCCATGTCCTCAGAACGACATCTTTGTCGCCGGATCCGTCGTCTCATGGTCAGATCTTACCATTCCTTAGTCGGATTGAGCTCCTCATTACCGGTTGAGCCCTTCTTGGCTGGACACGGCCACCACTAAAGCAACTATTTAGAAAACTTCACATCAAAGTGGAAACAATCTTAAAAAAAGGAAAGGAAAAATAAAGGAAGTACCATGGAATATATTCCATTTCGCTCTTGATTATAATTGTGCCTTTGAGTTAAATACCATATAGCAAATATAACATTTTTTCTTTGCTTTTAGACTTCTCCATAGTTTATGAGAATTTGGAGGATGCTAACTGGGCCCCTCTCTTGTCTTTGTTTTTGGACTAAGAATTTGTCGTTTATTTGAAGATGGTTGACCTCAGACCAATTGCATGTCATAAAACTTTACCAGCTTTGCTTCATAACCGACCCCATTTGGATGGGAAAATATTAGATGATGATGATGATGAAAAGAGGAAGTATCTTAGAATGAGGGGAGTCATAATCTGACACCCCCATCCCACTGGCAAGAATGTAGATGTTGTGTTGGATGCAGCAAAATTGATGTTTGAAAAAGATCAAGTGAAGCAAGAACACCTTAGGCAAAGTGAAAGCTTACTTCGAGGCGAAAGGCATAAGCTTCATCAATCTAAATTTTATTCAAATGTCTGTTTGCATATATAATAGTTACATAATGATTTTAGTAGGATTTAATCTGCATGATATAAGAGAAAAAATACAATTAAAGTCTGCGTGTCTAGAAAGAGAAATTAATGTTTGAAAATTACAAGCTGATGAAAGTATATACACCAACATAAGCACTAAGATATCATTGCATCTGTAACCCATTCAATTCAAAAAGAAATACAGGTGGGAGTGTCTGAAATGATAGTTCAGTGTTTTGGTTGGTGTTGCTAATCATAGGAGAAGTGGAAAGTACTGAAAATTACTAGTTGATGAAAGCACTAACCTATCATTGTGATCTGAAACCAGTTCTCTCTCTCTCTCGCGCGCGCGCGCGCACGCGCACGAATGACATACGACTGTAGTGACCAAGATGTTGGGGATTAACAATTAATCCCTTCTTGGTATGGGCACTTCCCCTCTTGGGGAGAGTGCGCGGTTCGAACCCCAGGAACCCCAAAGGGAAGGTGGCCACAAACTAACGCTTTCAGGGCAAATTCATGGGTCCCCTGGATGCATGTGTGTGGTGTGAGTGCATGTGGTGTGTGCTTAGGATAGGGCTTACGGACCAGTGCCAAAAAAAAAATTAATCCCTTATCTTTTTTGGATAAATTTTTCGCATCGCAACTAACTTAATTCATCTATTAATCACCACTTTGGTCCTCAGATTGTCTCAACAGGCCCTTCGCCTGAGTGGGACGAAGCATTTGCATGGGCATTCGATAGTCCGCCGAAAGGCCAGAAGCTTCAAATATCTTGCAAGAACAAGAGCAAATTCGGCAAGGTAATCCACAAAATGATGACAGAAACTCATTATAATCCTATTGTATTATGTTCAATCTTTTGGATGCTTAATTATCTCTCTTTGTTGTTTAAAATTCAGAGTTCATTCGGGAAAGTGACGATTCAGTTCGATCGAGTGGTTATGTTAGGAACAGTCTCTGGAGAGTATACTTTGTTGCCTGAAAGCAAAACCGGGCCCTCAAGGAATCTGGAAATTGAGTTCCAATGGTCAAACAAATAAACACCAGACTAAGGTATCCGATATTCATTTTGTAAGTGCTGTTTAGGAAATAAATTTCAAATAAAAGCAAATTGCTCGTCGTTCTTCTGTAATCTTGCTCATAGTGTGTAACTGTAAATTAATCTTCGGTGGAGATAATTATTTCTTATTTTTACATTTGTAGCCTTTTTGTTTGTTTTATTGTGTGTGTGTGTGTGTAATGGTGGATGAGTAGAAACGAGTTTACTCATTCTATCAATTTTATCAGATGTCTCTGTAGAGATGATGTGCATCTTTTTTTTAATATCGTTTTTGTTTCTTTTCTTTATTCTTTGTTCCCCTTTTTGGAATTTGTTATATTGTCATATTTCTCATCATGCCTTGCTACCTCCTTGTCACATACTTTTCTTGCAAAGTTAAATCTCTGTGTGTATTTTTGAAAAAGAATAATCGAACTCTGAAGTAGTACAAGTGCATGAAACATTGCAGAAATGATTTTAGAGAAGCAATTCATTATATCAAGTTGCTTTTCTTCCTTTTGAATGAATTAGTTTCTTTTGAGTATAAATAAGGGGCCAATCAATAATTTGGGAGGAAATTTTAACCATCCATACAAGTGTTTGTTGGTTCATTTCTTAGTGGTTCATATATGCACCCTTTATCCTGATTTTGGTTGATTAAGATGGATTAAGAATCTTCACCATGTATTTGTATACACCACCAAATCTGAAAAAGATCACCTTAATCACATAGTTAAGCACATGAAACATGTAATAAGAACCCTTCTTTCCATAAGATGTAATGCCTTTTCGCTTATCCAACACCAGCGAATTTGAGCATCAGTGAGCGGTCGCCGGTAGTGAGCAGCCCTGTCGTATAGAATGAATTGAAAAGAGAGAGAGAGAGTGAGGGTATTTTAACGCTTTGAACATATAATTAAGCCTCTCTATTAGCAAGGACTTCTTCAAGCCAAAGAAACTTGAATCTAATTGAAAAGTTAGTGTCTACATCTCTGGCCCCACCCCCACCACATGCTTTGTGGCCACCATCTGCTCATTCATGTCACAACCTAACTTTGGCAACTAAATCAACCCATAATTTCAAGCTTTCAAGTTTCATCCTCCTTATAATTCCCTAAGTTTCTGCTTAAAGAATGGGAGATGGTGGCTGTAAATTTATATAGAACAATAACCATTTGATTGCTTTCAAATACTACCAAATTAAATAATTAAAAAAAAATCTTTGCACAAAACATATCTTAGAATACATCAAATCATATTTCACTCCCTAGGAAAACAGCTGCAAGGATACCACTTTTTGCAACCTACAAAGCAATTTGAGGGTCTCCTGTTTTAGGAAACAGTGATGGCTTAGCAGTTGCAGAGCTCATGACAGCTTTCAAACACTAGGCTGGCCATTTAATGTAATATATGTTGGCCCCCACCCCCAAAACAATTCTCAAGTTTTTCAAATTTATTCACATTTTAGTCCCACCAAAGGGGGGAAAACTTCAACTTCCAATCTGAGCACATAGAAAAGGATACAGCCTACACAAATGATGCGTCACACCTTTCACTTCCCTATGTTTTCCATTTCCTTTCTTGTTTTCCTTTCCACAAAAAATATTGCAAAATTCAAACTCAATTCCAAATGAATGTAATGCATCTTTGGCAACATAGCTTCATGAATCTTTGGCAACATAACTTGCAAATGCTGATATTATTTGGAAGCAGCGTGCTTCCCTGTCTGTTAAAATTTTTATGTGGCTTTTGTCCAATAATGTGATCCTTATGAGGCATAATTTGATTAGAAGCATCATTCATGTCCCTGCCGGTTGTGTCTTTTGCAATGTTAACGAGTCGGTTGAATAACCTTTTTCTTTTGTCCTCTTGTGAGAATTGTGTGGATTTGAGCATGAGATTTTTTTCATGTCCACTCAGGAGATTTAGTGTGTTGGTTTTGATGGAGAGAATGGAGATCACCTTATATCTCATTGCACCGGAGAAATGAGTGGGACGGGATGGTTGCAGCTATGTTGTGGTCCATATGGAAACATAGAAATGCTTGCTGTTTTAATAATAGTGGCTTTGATTTTCAGGTTTTATCTGATGCAATCGCTTGTTGGGCAGGTCTTACTAAGAGACGAGGTTTCTTGCAACCACCGGAACAACTCATCGATGAGCCCTCGGAGGACGCTGGGGAGGGGGATCAGCAGGCCCAGATGGAGCCTTCATGGTTGGGTTGGTGGCGAGTTTCAGGGTCTTGGAGGGAGGCTCTCTTCTTCGGTCCAGCCTCTGTTGTATCTTCTTATGGGTCGGAATCGATGCCTTGGGTTGGTTCTTGGTTCTTGTGTTCTGTTGTTGCCTTCTCTCCTTTAGAGTAGACTTTGTGCGTTTGTTTTTTATCAAACCAGTTGATTGCTCCCTGCGTGAAGCACGGCGGTTTCTCTTTAGTTATGTTTATGTTGTATGGATGCTTGTCGTTTCATTATCTCCTTATTAATGAAGGAGTGGTGGATTCACCGTTTAAATTTTTTTTAAAACACAACTTCATGAAGGATTTTAAGTTTTATGGCCAACAGTCAACTAACTTAATGTCAATACTCACGTCCCGCAAATAAAATAAGCGAATAGAATAAAAAAGCTTGCTATATTATTAAAAAATTTCTAGAAGAGGAAAGTGCAGACATCTGCTGTAAAAGATTTCTTGATATTAATCAATTTAAGGTATAAATATATTTGCAACTAATATGTTGCCCCTAAATGCAAGATGCTTTAAAGGGTAAAAGAAATAAATGAAATTCTAAATTGAAGGAAAGTGTAAATGCGGGTAGGCAGTAAATATCTTTTCTATTGTTCAAGACCATCACTGCTCATTTGCTCACTACTAAGGAGACGTCTTTTCATGGCATGCTCCATACTCTCAATAGAGAGCTTCACTGTTTCCCACAGTATTTTTTCCACCCCAAGGATGTGGCTTTTCCACTGTCAAACACAATACCCATATCCCATTTTTTCTATTTGGAAGTCCCCACGAATATCTTCCAACATCACTTCACTTTCCATACCAAACTAGCACAGACCTTTCCTCTTCAATCCCTAAAATGAGAGGTCCACAGTCATCCAATAAAAAAACCCTCATTTTGATTGTTGTGATAGAATTTATTATAATCTATGATGAAATTATACAATTCAATAGTTTGGTTTCATCAGCAGGCTTGATTATAGACAGGTCTATTTTACTTATATGGTTATAAATTTTCATGTATTCATATTTACTTTCATAAATAAGTGTTCATCTGTATTTCAACCGTCTAAGGAAAATCGTATAGTTGACTTATATTTTCCGGAACCTTTTATTTACCGGCGAGGGTTTATATCCATTTATTTTACAAGAATTGAAATTCAGAATATATTGGCCTCTACCTTTAAAGCTTAAGGAGAGGGGCTGGCCACAAGGAAGCAGTGAAGGTTCCATTGGAAGCTTCTCTCAGCTTTCAAGAGTAAAAAATATGTATAATTAGGGAAACGACAATAAAAGAGATTCTTATAAATTGGCTCCTACTCTTGAGCCCTTCTGCATCCCTCTCTCTCTCTCTCTTTCTCCATTTCCTCTTTCAGCTCAACAAACTTTGCTGGCTCCTTTGTTCTTGAATGCCCTTTTTCAAGAAACAAATAAAAGAAAAGGAACAAGCAGTCCTTTTCTACAGCCTTTTCTTCCTTTCTCTATCTCAAAATACATAAGAACTCAAGCCTTTCTTCTTCCTCCCCCTAAACAAGTTGAGGGGGGGAAAAACCATGGGAGTCGGAGGAACCTTAGAATACTTGTCTGATTTACTTGGTCACAAGAAGAAGAAGCGGAAGCAGTTACAGACTGTAGAGCTCAAGGTTAGAATGGACTGTGATGGCTGTGAGCTCAAAGTCAAAAAAGTTCTTTCCTCGATGAATGGTTTGATTTTTCATCCTACTATGCTTCTATCAGTATATGTTTCCTATGTAAATAGTTATGCATCTATAATGTCTATGCAGGAGTGAAATCAGTGGAAATAAACAGGAAGCAGCAGAAGGTGACAGTAACTGGTTATGTAGAGGCTACCAAAGTGCTGAAGAAGGCAAAATCAACAGGGAAGAAGGCAGAGATATGGCCTTATGTTCCTTACAATTTGGTCACCCAACCTTACACTGCTCAGGCTTATGACAAGAAAGCACCCCCTGGTTATGTTAGGAAAGTTGAGGCTGATGCTTCCACCTCTTCAGTCTCAAGCCATGGACCAAGGCAAGATGATCTGCTCACGAACATGTTTAGTGATGAGAATCCAAACTCTTGCTCTATTATGTGAAAATAAAGAAAAGAAGATGGCTACATCGATCTTCTTCATGTGTCCATATATTTAGATCTTGTGTCATGTGAGGTTTGGTGTTGATTAAAACTAGTGAAATCTTGCAGGTTTTTATGATTTCTTCTAGAATTTTCCCACTGGTGTCATCATTAATATTGAGACCCGTAACTTTGTCATTTTACCCTTGATATTTGTTTCTGGTTATGAAAGAATGGACTATTAGGCAGATATGACAGCTACACATGTTATTATCTAATCAGTTCCAGTTGTTGTCATGACACAGCTTCCTTCTCATACTTAATTTTTCTGTTCCAAACATCTAGATTTTTTGGTAAACAAAATATATCCTCCCCCATTTCTTTAGATTTTTCCTTCCAGCTTAAAATAAGAGAAATGAAGGGGTCATTGGCATAGGAGGTAGGTATCTCCTTGTCGGTCAAAAAGTCAACAAACTATTAGTTATTTAAATGATCGGCATTGTTCATCCTGATCAATATAGTTTATGGTATACATAAAATTATGTGAAATCGATATCCTTGCACTTGCAGTGGACGGCTGCAAATTTAACGATTAAAGAGCATTTCCATAATCATATCCACAGTCAAGGAATATCAAAATATATGAAAATTGGTGTACATATGCTTTAGGCCTTGACGATCAAGATAGATGATGCAGATCATCACAAAAATGTTGTAGAGAGTTAATTTTTTGACCGATCTAGAAAATAAATTCTCTCCTATGCCATTGACCTAAAAAACACCCCACCCTGTCACTCTTTCATATAGTTATTACAGCCAAGAATTTAGCTCACATTATGTCACAACAAAAAAAAATCTTTCATGGAGGAAGCCTTCCTCAATAGGCATATATATTATGAGAATAATGGAGGAAAGAGATCCTAGGAGGGTTTTTACGTTAGATGGCGGTAAAAAGTATGCCCTCCATTTTATTCGACGGTACGCACCTTCCAACTTGATATCCATTCTCTAATTTGTCGATACACCAAATTTCATATGATTACATCATTTCACCGTTGATTTAGTGGGTGCAAAATTAATGGTTTACCGACAATATAACTTTTTACATTGCTAAATCAACGGTGAAATGTTGTAATCATATGAAATTTGGTGTATCGATAAATTAGAGAATGGATATCAAGTTGGAAGGTGTCGATCGTCGAATAAAATGATGGAGGGCGTACTTTTTGCCGCTGCCTAACGGAAAAAGCCTCCTAGGGCCTCTTTCCTCCATTATTCTCATTTATTATTTAGATGCAAAGAGCCTAAACAAAAATGATAAATATATAAATAGGTATGGAATAATATAAATCTCTATGTATACATAACTGCTGATATAGGAAACAAACTCATGCCATCATTAAATTAACAAAACTGTTGAAATGTAATATATTTGATAATTAATGGAAGATGCATTGCATATCAGGTCACGTATAGAGAAATGTACATGTTAATTTTTCAAGACTGTTTTATTTGAAAGAAGGTGAAGGAAAAGAAAATTGAATCCCTCTTATTTCCATTTCATTTTGCTTTATCTTTCAAACCAAACATAGCCTAAGCCTAAGTATTCATTAAGGATGACTTAAAGTAGACTTAACAGTAGACTAATGCTCTTGTCAAATTTAATCATAGTATGGGCATGGTAGTTATTGGACAGCATGCATATTCTTTTAAGTTTTATAAACAGGTGAATGAGGCTGCAGCTTCCTTCTCTTGTTTGATTGTGATTTCTTCTTCTATACAGTTCACATGGTTCAGTATCTATGTATATATTATGAAGGAAGCTAAGCAGTAGCTTTCACAATCCATTGTTTAATCTTATTATACAAAGTTATGTTCACCTAATACACAAATTGTCTTCAACAAAACAATAAACTAGGAAATGTCTCACAATCAGCTAAGTAAAACTTAATATCTAGTGTTAATCTTCATATGAGCCATGACAGCCAACAGGGTATATAAGATAACAATTAGCTGCCAAATTGGATAAGAGCATTTTGTGTAGATGTAGACGTAGATGAATAACTAATATATTAAAAGAAAAGGATTCATGAATTCACCTGAGCTGATAGCAGGAAGTGCAACTGTTCACATACTTTACTGCTGGTGGTGATCTGAGAAATGAAAGAACTTTGGTTAACTGGCAAGTTCAACTGAGCAATTCACAAACCTCACTGCAAAGTAAAAGCTATATATTACACAAAGAAAAGAATAATGATTTCCGAAAATTGGCGATGCAGATGAAGATTGAGAGTGTTTTTTTTTAATCAAGCTAACAGATATTGTATAACACTGATAGAAATCGGATATTAGTTAACTAGTCGGTGTGTTAACTGGGAGAAGGCTATCAAAGAATCAGTGGATGAGCACAAGTTGAAGCAAATAAAATGACAGGGCAATAAAATAGCTAACTATGTCCATTTAATTAGTTGAAAGTGGCTACTAGAGGATTTAGAAAGAATGGGACAGGTAATTCTTACATTCTAGTTAGGTATGAATATTTATATTTTTTGTGCCATTATTTTGGTTGTTTGTCCACCAAATGTATGGCACTATAATTTCTTTTATTATATATATTTTTGCGAGGAGACAGATAGTTTCAATTAATAAAACAGAAGGGTTCGGCCTGGGGCCGGAGATAGTTTAGATTAGCACAGAAAATAGAAATAAAAGAAGTAAAGCTTTTAAAGGCTTCGAGGTCTATATTTCATGGAATTGATTAGCAATTTTTTAATTGAATTGAATGTTAGAGTAGAAGAAAATCTTGAGGAGCAGTAAAGAGGAACCAAGAGAGTTGAAAGAAAAGGGAGCATGTTCTAAGGGGCCTCATAAGATTCATTTCGTAAACCGTTCATTAAAGCTAAATTCAATTTAGAATTTACTAATTGCAACAACATATAGTTGTTTCTGTGTTTTATATCATGCATGTTTATGAACTATATTTCACGCATTATGCATCCACTAAGATGAAGAAACTTCCACACTAATGGGAACCAAATTATAAATCTTGTACATTAGTTGAATGTCGTGATATCAAATTCAAGCAGCCAAATTCATCTAAATTCAGGTTTAAAAAACTAACATGGTCATTGGACATATACAGGTTAAGAAGGAAAATGTTGAGATGGATGAGTGACACTGCTCTAAGAGATGGAATATCAATATATAATTTGAAACTGTATAAAGTTAAAAACAAGCGTCTTGAAAAAGAAGAAGTGAAAAGCAAAAAGAAGTGTAAAGGGACGGGGAGAAGATGTGTCACGCCCCGCATCCCAAAAATGTGAAGTACGGGAAGCGACGAAGGCCAGCCATGCTACCTACGGTAAGGAAAAGTCCTTCCATGGTCACATAAGGCTGTCTAGATTAACCTGTCAATATAAAATCCAAGAGCAAAAGAAATAATACTAATAATCATGCTGCAATGAAACCATAAGAAATCCTAAAATGGGTCCACTAGATAATTGATGCAATTAAAGATCCAAAAACAAAAGATTCGGAATAAAATAAGATCCGAAAGAGATACAAAAGTCCTAATGTCCCATAAGGACGCACATGCTAAGAGTTAAAAGTAAAGGAAAATAAACCTACGATTACTGATCTTCAGCAAAGTCCTGGTAGCCGCTCTGATCCTGCTCAGCCTGCAGATCTGTCTCTAAACCTGAGATGGCAAATCTCAGGGATGTCAGAACATCCCAACAAGTACTCAACGTATAGAGTGTGTAGCATAAAAAAACAAGAATATATAAAAGTGAAGCCCGGTGCACAAGAAAGCATGTATATAAGTAATTAAATGCATTAACACTATGAAACATGTATGTAAGGGATCAGGTCATAACCTAACCGGACACTAAAGGGTAAACTATCATATCGTAAGCTTGAGTGTGTGCGTCAACCTCTGCAGGAATATTCCTAACCCAAGAGTGGTGCCCAAAGGGCTAGGAAACACGGGCCCAACTGTGGAATGAACAAGAGACCGCTATAGCCCGGTACGAGCTGTAAACATGTGACCGCTATAGCCCGGTACGAGCTGTAATCATATGACCGCTATAGCCCGGTACGAGCTGTAATCATGTGACCGCTATAGCCCGGTACGAGCTGTAATCATGTGACTGCTATAGCCCGGTACGAGCTGCCGGCATGGGACTCCTGAGGTCCTGTTGTACAACGCACACTCAAACTACCCCAACACCCACGTATGTATAGTTGCTATGGTAAATATTAAAATCACTAATTAAGAATGCTGAAAAGACAGGAACTTGCAGTATGGTAATTGTATGGAAATAAAACTGGTGAATAGTGGTGTCATGGCATGTAGTCCAGTACTCTAATTAATGATTTCACTTAAGAAAATAAATAATAAAGATCATGAATAAGCATGTCAAATCAAGGTGTTCTATACATGTAATCAACATGATGTAAAAGGATTCATGTGCATAATATTCATGTCATAGCATTACATAACGAAAAAGCAAGCAGCATTCAGCATTATATATTAGCAAGTGTTACGATAAGGACAGATGATAAAACTGTGAAAGAAACATCTTTCCTCTAATATCCAAACTTGTACAGGCTAAGAACTAATTTAGATAATCGCCGATGTTGCATCGACAAAAAATGAAAAGTGCAAGAGTACTTGCCTGAGAATAGCGATCACGGAAAAAGATGTACACAATGCGGGCACGAACTCAGCTAAGGTGCGGCTTGGGATCTGAGTTATACGATCCGCCTAGATAAATTTCATCGATTAAACCGTAAATGTCTACAAAAATATTGTCACATAACCAAACACAGTTACATCAATTTTTGGGTTTTGATACTAATTTTCCCCCTTTCAATTGTTCACTGATTTCCTACAATTTTATTTATTTATTTACTTATTTTTCTCTCTTTTTTTTCCAGAACAGAACACGGATCAAAGAGTGCTTACAGAGGGGAAATCGTGGCAGTAGCGATTGCTAGGGTCCAGATCTGACGATGGAAGAACAGGGATGATGTTGCTGCAGGGAGTTGTGGAGATCTGGGTGATGGGAACAGCGACGAGGGAAGACGAGGGCTGCGGCGACGTCGAATGCTCTGTGCAGGTCGCTGGAGGTCGTGGAGAAGTCGGAGATGGCTGTGCGAAGGGATGTTGGCTGCGGTGGTAGGACGAGATGAGGATATCGTGGTTGTGGCCGCGCGAGGGATGGAGGCGGCGTCGACGGGAGGACGAGAGCGAGGGCGAAGGAGGGAGGAGAGGGTCGCGGCATTGATGGAGGCGAGAGGAGGGGTCGGGATCTGCGGCGGCGGCAGCGACGACTAGGGTTAGGGTTTTCGTGGGTGAGGGACGAGAGCAGCGGGGGAAAGAGAGAGATATGCGGGTATGAGAGGGAGAGAGATTATCTTGTGTATATATAAAATATTTTAATAAATATATTATAAGGATACATATCTTTAATTGGTTGCATTTAGAGATTCGGTGCAGATTTTCTCGTTCTCATTTTAACAGTAAACAGATATGAAAAATATTATTTTGCTGTCGCTAAGAAAATATTATTTATATAATATAAAAACTGAATATTTTCCATATCAAAATTGTTTACAGAGAAAGATCTAAATTAAATATTTTAGAGGCCAAATAAAAATTCAAAAATTTGGGGAAAGAATCTTGATAAACTTTTGATTTATTGCATTCAAATAGGGTTGTTACATCCTACCCACCTTACAGAAAATTTCGTCCTCGAAATTGGAAGGACGACTACAAAATCAAGAAAACAGGTGTGGGTACTTTTGACGAATCGTGTCCTCGCGCTCCCAAGTAGATTCCCCGCGAGAACGTCCGCCCCAAGATACAAGAACTAAAGGGATGATCTTGTTTCTCAATACCTTCTCCTTACGGTCGACAATGGCTGTAGGTTGCTCTTCATACGAGAGATCGGTGCTTAAGGTTAATTCAGAGTGATCGAGAACATGACTGTCATCGCGAACGTACCGACGCAACTGTGATACATGGAATACATCGTGCACACCAGCCAAAGAAGGTGGTAAGGCCAATCTGTAAGCCACTGCTCCAACGCGTTCCATAATCTTGAATGGTCCAATAAATCGGAGACTGAGTTTCCCACGACTACCGAATCTAATCACTCCTCGAGTCGGCAAAATCTTAAGGAAGGAATGATCCCCTACTCCAAACTCAAGAGGTCTTCGACTAGTATCTGCCCAGCTCTTCTGACGATCCTGTGCTGCCTTGATACGGTCCCTGATCAACTGGACCTTCTCAACTGTTTGGGTTACGAGCTCCGGTCCCAATAATCTTCGCTCACCCACATCATCCCAGCAAAGCGGAGAACGACATTTACGTCCGTAAAGTGCCTCGAACGGTGCCATCTGGATACTCGCCTGATGGCTGTTATTGTACGAGAATTCCACCAAGTGAAGATGATCCTCCCATGATCCCTTGAAATCTAGCATACAGGCTCTCAACATATCTTCTAATATCTGTATCGTACGTTCAGACTTTCCGTCAGTCTGGGGATGGTAAGCTGTGCTGTAGCGAAGACGAGTGCCTAAACTTTCTTGTAAGCTTCTCCAGAAATGTGAGAGGAATCTCGTGTCTCGGTCCGATACTATAGTGATAGGCACCCCATGCAACCGTACGATCTCTTGCATATACTTCTCTGCCAATGTTTCCGTCGATTGTCCCACTCGAAAGGGTAGAAAATGGGCCGCCTTTGTGAGACGGTCGACGATGACCCAAATAGCATTATTGCCCTTAGGACTCCGTGGTAAAGCCGTCACGAAGTCCATAGTGATGTGTTCCCACTTCCACTGGGGAATGGGAAGTGGTTGCAATAGGCCGGCCACTCGCTGATGTTCGGCCTTCACCTGCTGGCACACTAAGCACTTCGACACATAGCGGGCAATCTCTCTCTTCATGCCATTCCACCAAAAGTGTTATTTAGCGTCCCTATACATCTTGGTACCACCCGGGTGCACCGAATAAGCTGAACTGTGTGCTTCCTTCAACACTTCCTCTCGAACGTCGCCCTTTGGCACGCATAATCGACTGCCGAATCTTAAAGAACCATCTTCGTGTATCAATAGGTCTGTTCTCAATCCTGCCTCTACTAACCCGCGGAGTTTCTGCAATTGCGGGTCCCCAGTCTGTGCAGCTTTAATACGATCAACTAACGAAGACTGCACCTGTAGTTGCCAATATTGTCCGGACGTCCCCTGCTCTACCACTTCTAGATTGAGCCTTCGAAATTCATCAATGAGTTCCTTCTGGCCAGTCAACCACATCGCTGTTGGTCTCCGACTGAGAGCATCCGGTACCACATTTACTTTCCCGGGATGATATTTCAAATCGATATCATAATCAGCCATGAACTCCAACCACCTACGATGTCTCATATTTAGCTCCTTCTGCGTGAATACATATTTCAAGCTCTTATGGTCCGTAAAAATTTCCACTCGTTCTCTCAAAAGATAATGCCTCCAAATTTTCAAAGCAAAGATTACAGCGGCCAACTCTAAATCGTGAGTTGGGTAATTCTTCTCGTGCGTCCTCAGTTGACGCGAGACATAAGCGACAACACTCCCACGTTGCATCAAGACACAGCCTAGCCCCTTACCGGAAGCGTCCTTATGAATCACCAGTCTTCCTGTCCCATCTGGTACGGTCAATATGGGTGCGGTTGTGAGTTTCTCCTTCAATAATTCGAACGTTCGGTTGCACTCTTCTGACCATACGAATGGTATCCCTTTTTGAGTAAGTCTTGTCAAATGGCTCCGCCGCTCGTGCAAAATCTTTAACAAATCTGCGGTAGTAGCCTGCGAGTCCCAGGAAACTTCTAATCTCTGCTACTGACTTTGGTGCTGGCCAATCCTTCACTGCTTCAATCTTCGCCGGATCTACTGATATACCGTCTCCAGAAACGATGTGGCCCAAAAATTGAACTTGTTCAAGCCAAAACTCGCATTTACTAAGCTTGGCGTAAAACTTTTCTTGCCTCAGTATTTGCAACACGATCCTCAAATGCTCGGCATGCTTCTCATTGCTTTTGGAGTACACAAGAATGTCGTCGATGAAAACTACGATAAACTGATCAAGGTACTGGGAGAAAACTCGGTTCATTAAATCCATGAACACGGCTGGGGAATTAGTAACACCGAATGGCATTACCAAGAATTCATAATGACCGTATCGAGTTCTGAAGGCTGTTTTGCATACATCCTCCGCTTTAACACGAACTTGATGATACCCCGACCGAAGATTCAACTTAGAGAACACTCGAGCACCACATAATTGATCGAACAAATCATCGATCCGAGGTATAGGGTACTTGTTTTTAATCGTAACCCGGTTCAACTCTCGGTAGTCGATGCACATGCGCAACGAGCCGTCCTTCTTTACTAGTAAAACTGGAGCGCCCCACGGAGAAGTACTCGGGCGAATGAATCCTTTGCTGAGGAGGTCTTCTATCTGCTTCTTCAATTCCGCTAATTCAACTGGTGCCATCCTGTAGGGTGACTTAGAAATTGGTGCCGTTCCTGGCAATAATTCTATCGAAAACCCTAAAGCACGAGGCGGGGGTAAGCCGGATAAGTCCTCAGGAAAGACGTCCAAAAATTCCCGAACTACGACCGGTGCCGAACTCATATCAACCTCCATTGATGCCAGTATGTTGCACGTCGGCTTTGCTCTAAACTTTATGGGTTCCAGAGATTTGCTCCCTCCAATGAACACGAACTCTGGGTGGTTAGGAATGCGAAAGTTTACAGTTTTGGCCCGACAATCAATATGTGCGTGAAAGGTGCCCAACAAATCCATTCCTAAGACGACATCATAACTACCGGTCCCAATTAACAGGAAATCTGCGAAAAGCTCTCTGCCGCAAATCACAACTGGACAAAGCTTGCACTCTAGGTTGGTGGTAACTACTCCATTTCCAGTGTGAATGTCCCAACCTCTAGTCAGTGTTTTGTGTGCAATAGAATGTGTTGTGGAGAAATCCAAAGACATAAAACAATGCGAAGCTCCGGAATCGAAAAGTGCTCTAGCAGGAACAGAAATTAGAACGGTACCTGAAACGACATCCTTCGATACTTCCGCCTGCTCAGCTGTCAGTGTAAAAGCCCGTCCCTGTCCACGACCTGTGTTTCCTCGCCTCTGCTCAAAAAGTTGCTCCTGAGGGACAAGTCCTTTCTGAGGTGGGTTGCGCTCTGCTCTCCTTGGACAACTCCCAATCTGATGGTCACTAGCACCACAAATCAGACATAGACCCTTAGCGCGGCGGCAATTTCTCTCGACGTGTCCCGGTATCCGACAATATCCACAAACCGTAGATTCCCGTTGTGGTGGGGTTGCGGTACGCTTCATCTGAATTCCTCCATGCTGTCTAACTGGAATCCTCCCTGAAGTTTGATTCACGGGTCGTTTGAATCTTCCACTCTGAAGTTTCTTCCTTTTATCCATAACCGTCTCAATTCTGCGGGCCGCATCTAATACTTCTGAATAAGTCCTCAGATCATGTGAAGCTAACTTCTCTTGTATTTCCAGAGTGAGACACTGTAAGAATCTTCAAACTCTATCCTCTTCCTGGGCTACCATTGAAGGAGCAAAACGGCTGAGTCGGATAAACTCGGCCGCTACCTCGTCCACTGTGCGATCCCTCTGACGAAGATTGATAAATTGTTGTTCCATTTCGATCCTGGCCGATTTAGGGAAGAATTTCTCAAGAAAAGCCGTAGAGAAATCAGTCCATGTAATCGGTTTTTCCAACCTGTTCTCTTCTGCGAGCCACCAAATTCTAGCAATATCCTGCAGTTGAATCTTGACTATATCCACTTTGTCCTCTTCAGGAACCCGGACGGCTGACAGCAAATTCCCCATGTCGACAACCCACTGCTCGGCATCCAGTGGTCCGCCTGCGCCAGTGAAAACTGCCGGCTGTAGTCTCCTGAAATCGGCGATGCTGTCCGGGCGTCTACCTTCACGAACCTCAGCCACCTTGTTCAAGGCCGCAGTAGCGGTCTGCTGAGAAGCAAGTAGGCTCCTTTGTAGCAATTCGGTCTGCTGTTGTTGGCTCTCCAGCATGCCATGTATAACTCCAAGCAGTGCAGTATTGTTGTCACGTCTCCCATATACTCGCAAATTTTCTTCGGCCATGATTCTGAATCAAAACGAACGACGAGATTTAGCAACGAAAACGAGGTTTAAATTCAAAATATTAAAACTGAGTGAAGCAAAGAGATAATGAAATAATCAACTCAAGGAATACAGATCAAGTGTAGGACTCTAAGTTACTCATACAGAATACCGTATTGAATCCATGCCACGGTACATGGGCACAATATCGTAACTCTATGTAAGTCGCCCGAATCCTACGGTCAGAGTCGACGGAATCTGCAGCATGACATACTGGGGAAAACCTAGACATGTGTTTCTAACCTAAAAGGTCGGTGGAACCAAGACTAACTTTGAAGTCAGCCTGGGCTCTGATACCAACAAAACCTTGTCACGCCCCGCATCCCAAAAATGTGAAGTACGGGAAGCGACGAAGGCCAGCCATGCTACCTACGGTAAGGAAAAGTCCTTCCATGGTCACATAAGGCTGTCTAGATTAACCTGTCAATATAAAATCCAAGAGCAAAAGAAATAATACTAATAATCATGCTGCAATGAAACCATAAGAAATCCTAAAATGGGTCCACTAGATAATTGATGCAATTAAAGATCCAAAAATAAAAGATTCGGAATAAAATAAGATCCGAAAGAGATACAAAAGTCCTAATGTCCCATAAGGGCGCACATGCTAAGAGTTAAAAGTAAAGGAAAATAAACCTACGATTACCGATCTTCAGCAAAGTTCTGGTAGCCGCTCTGATCCTGCTCAACCTGCAGATCTGTCTCTAAACCTGAGATGGCAAATCTCAGGGATGTCAGAACATCCCAACAAGTACTCAACGTATAGAGTGTGTAGCATAAAAAAACAAGAATATATAAAAGTGAAGCCCGGTGCACAAGAAAGCATGTATATAAGTAATTAAATGCATTAACACTATGAAACATGTATGTAAGGGATCAGGTCATAACCTAACCGGCCACTAAAGGGTAAACTATCCTATCGTAAGCTTGAGTGTGTGCGTCAACCTCTGCAGGAGTATTCCTAACCCAGAGTGGTGCCCCAAGGGCTAGGAAACACGGGCCCAACTGTGGAATGAACAAGAGACCGCTATAGCCCGGTACGAGCTGTAATCATGTGACCGCTATAGCCCGGTACGAGCTGTAATCATGTGACCGCTATAGCCCGGTACGAGCTGCCGGCATGGGACTCCTGAGGTCCTGTTGTACAACGCACACTCAAACTACCCCAATACCCACGTATGTATAGTTGCTATGGTAAATATTAAAATCACTAATTAAGAATGCTGAAAAGACAGGAACTTGCAGTATGGTAATTGTATGGAAATAAAACTGGTGAATAGTGGTGTCATGGCATGTAGTCCAGCACTCTAATTAATGATTTCACTTAAGAAAATAAATAATAAAGATCATGAATAAGCATGTCAAATCAAGGTGTTCTATACATGTAATCAACATGATGTAAAAGGATTCATGTGCATAATATTCATGTCATAGCATTACATAACGAAAAAGCAAGCAGCATTCAGCATTATATATTAGCAAGTGTTACGATAAGGACAGATGATAAAACTGTGAAAGAAACATCTTTCCTCTAATATCCAAACTTGTACAGGCTAAGAACTAATTTAGATAATCGCCGATGTTGCATCGACAAAAAATGAAAAGAGCAAGAGTACTTGCCTGAGGATAGCGATCACGGAAAAAGATGTACACAATGCGGGCACGAACTCAGCTAAGGTGCGGCTTGGGATCTGAGTTATACGATCCGCCTAGATAAATTTCATCGATTAAACCGTAAATGTCTACAAAAATATTGTCACATAACCAAACACAGTTACATCAATTTTTGGGTTTTGATACTAATTTTCCCCCTTTCAATTGTTCACTGATTTCCTACAATTTTATTTATTTATTTATTTATTTTTCTCTTTTTTTTTCAGAACAGAACATGGATCAAAGAGTGCTTACAGGGGGAAATCGTGGCAGTAGCGATTGCTAGGGTCCAGATCTGACGATGGAAGAACAGGGATGATGTTGCTGCAGGGAGTTGTGGAGATCTGGGTGATGGGAACAGCGACGAGGGAAGACGAGGGCTGCGGCGACGTCGAATGCTCTGTGCAGGTCGCTGGAGGTCGTGGAGGAGTCGGAGATGGTTGTGCGAAGGGATGTTGGCAGCGGTGGTAGGACGAGATGAGGAGATCGGGATTGTGGCCGCGCGAGGGATGGAGGCGGCGTCGACGGGAGGAGGACGAGAGCGAGGGCGAAGGAGGGAGGAGAGGGTCGCGGCGTTGATGGAGGCGAGAGGAGGGGTCGGGATCTGCGGCGGCGGCGGCGACGACTAGGGTTAGGGTTTTCGTGGGTGAGGGACGAGAGCAGCGGGGGAAAGAGAGATATGCGGGTATGAGAGAGGGAGAGAGATTATCTTGTGTATATATAAAATATTTTAATAAATATATTATAAGGATACATATCTTTAATTGGTTGCATTTAGAGATTCGGTGCAGATTTTCTCGTTCTCATTTTAACAGTAAACAGATACGAAAAATATTATTTTGCTGTCGCTAAGAAAATATTATTTATATAATATAAAAACTGAATATTTTCCATATCAAAATTGTTTACAGAGAAAGATCTAAATTAAATATTTTAGAGGCCAAATAAAAATTCAAAAATTTGGGGAAAGAATCTTGATAAACTTTTGATTTATTGCATTCAAATAGGGTTGTTACAAGATGCTCTCCTCTTAGGTCCCTTTTAGTAGTCCTCATAGAAATTACCAAAGGACTTGCAGTAATACTTTCCTCTCCAAAGTGAGAGGTCACCGGTTCAATTCCCCAAGAGGTACATAAAAAAAGGGTTCTCATAGAGAATATAATGAGGGGGGACCGATTTAGATGGTTTGGATTTTGCAACAAAGGCTGATAAGTGCAGTAGTTAGGAAAAGTAGCAAATTGAAGTTCATGGAGCAACAAGAAGTAATTATATGCTAAACAAATATGGATGTTGGGAACAGAAAACGCGTTAATTATTAATTTTATCTAGGAGATGGCCCTTATAAAGCTTGATGGAAGGAAAAATATTCATGTAGATGATCTAGTTAATCATCCATACCATGAAATTCAAACCTAAACAAAAAATCTTCTCAGCTCAGGAAAAATATTGTTAACCATTCGTACCATTACCACTATTAATTTTTCACAATGCACCATTTAGATGTGTCTTTTTTACATGTACATCTTTTAGAGAAACTATTTAAGTTGGAATATTTCATGCATATACCCCTCTATATGTTCTATTTCCCCTTTGTATGAATGTTTCCCTTTGCATTGCAGCTACTATTAACTCTAGTATTGATAGTTATGATGCTAGATACAACAAGCTACTGGTAAATTGAAATGGCATGTCACTGAATTATATTGCAGTCCAAGTGATGCTGTCGCAGCACAATACATCCAAATAAATAATGCAAAGGTATTCTTCCTATGCTATCATAATATCATATATTCTACATTTTTAATAGATAAATAATCAAGTTACACAGAGTGCGAAAGAAAGTTAGGATAGTGTACTAAACTATAAATATGATAGTTGAGGCCAAATGGAGCACCTTAAACCTCCTAGGTGTTGGATTCAGTGCAGACCACACTCAATTAACTGTTCTAATATAAATTCGTAGAACCCGGACCATAAATTAAATTTAAATTACAAAAGGAAGAGGGTTAGAATAAGTACACATGATTTAGCACAAGGCATGTGAGGGTTTCGAGGGACCTTGATAAAGAACACCACAATATTACAGAGACCCAACCACTACCTTCTGCTGCACAGGAAAGATAATGCTATGAATAGAAATTATTAGAATTGGACACGAAAACAATGCTTGGAGAAATAAGAGATGGAAAATTTTACTTCTCAAGGTTGAATTGTTATAGAGGGACAGCAAGGTCTATAGTCCATTGATGTGCCTGAAAGGTCATTGTGGTAAAGGTTAACAAAGTTTACAATCAAGTGACATCAATAAAATGCCCTTATAAGGACTTGAAGGCTTATAGCGAATAATTGTTAATAAATAAATACATCAAGAATAACGACGACCACCGACAACAAAGACAACTCTTTATTCCAAGTTTTGGGGTTGGCTAAAACAAAATAAAAGGAGGAAATAAGAATAACAAGACTGCGTTTACAACAGTGCATATCTGTAAGCTTCTAAGGGTTAACAAACATGGATAGAATGAGGAGAAACATATCAATGCAATCAATCATTTCCAATAATTTAAAAATCTGCTGCTGCTGCTGTCTTTATTTCTTATATATGTTTCATGTTGGGATCTTTTTGTATAGTTTGAACTTACAAGTTGATGCAGAATATATAGGCCCATGCGCTCTAAGGAACCCAACAAGGCTTATCTGCTTCATTTACAATATGGGTATCCCTTCAATGTAGCGCTAAACAAAATAGTATCTTCTCCCATTCTCATGGTCTTTATTCCCCATTCAATGTACTCCCCTTGCAGTTTGAGTTTCAACCTGTTATTATCGATAAAGGTTTACGGTTGGGTTTAATTTTGAGGTCCCGATTCTGGAAAATTATACAGAAACATGTTTGATTATAATTATAGCAAAAGAAAAGCTATAAATAAGATTGTTCATTATAAAATAAGCAGTATATATTCAATCAGGGTATTAAGCAGATAAAATAATTTTGTTTGCTTGATAATAGCATGCATTATATCCTTGGAAGAGTGTAGTACCTGATCCCCCCCCCCACCACCCAAACAAAAAAAACTTTTCTGGGTAATAGACTGTATTCTAATGCAAGCGGCTCACATGCTCTACTCAATAACTGACGCACTTCAAGACTAAAGGCCGGGAGCACCTCTTGTTCAGCTGCAAGAGGCTTTACACTAGGTTACAGTGGCACTCCCAGGGCAGTAGTTATTCGGATATTAAAAATTGTAGTTATTTACCGATTAACCAATGTGCTTATTAAGATTTGTTGGATGCAAGGGATATATCGATGATGTGTTAAGTTTTGAAAGAATGCAATGCATCATTCATGAAAATATCTAGTCAACTTTTTTTTTCTTCTTTTGCCTGATTGCATAAAGAGGAGGTTGGAAGAACGGTCCACCTGTGGGTAATGAGACTGATAATAAATTTGAGACGAAATCTTTAATCCATTCTTTTTGGAGGAAAAAAATATCTATGCATGGTTAATTAACATGGAGATAGCATATGCAACTAAAACATTTAATCTTATTCATGATTCATAAATATCAATGTTCAACAGGACAAATTGTAAAGGTATTAGGGTAAATTACACTAAAGATACCCTCAACATCGTTGTTTCTCACTAAAATAACTTAAAACAATTTTAATTTCACTAAAATACCTTACACTACCATTAGTTGTTTCACTAAAATACCATCGTTTACATCCGTCCAGTAAGTCATTTTTTTGGGGACGCGGCTTTTTTAAGGACAAAAATACCTCTACCCAAGTGATTTATGGTATTTCTCTCTTCCTTTTCCTTACCCATACTCGTCCGCTCCATCCCCGATTCCCTCTCTTCCTTCCCTCTGCTCCTTCCTTTCCTTTTTCCCGTCCCTTCTCCTCCCACCTCCTCCGTTGCATATGCCTCTTCTCCCCCACCTTCTCCTCCCGTCTCCACCTTGTTCACCTCTCCTCAACCACCACAACCTCCTCTTCTCCCACCTCCGCCGCCTCGCCCCCTTCCAAACCCCTCGTCGACATGCTGTTTCATCCAAAGTTGACTCCTGCCCCATCCTATCTTTTTAGCTCTTCCACTTAATGGAGAAGGATGTTTGATATAGCAAAAGAGCGAAACGGTAAAACACAACTTTCCATTAACACCATTGGGATATATTTTAGTGTAACATGATTAGATTAAGGTACTTTAGTGTATTTAAAAAAATAATAGGTTAAGGTCTATTAGCGAAAAACAACGACAGTTGAAGGTATTATGCAGCGTGTGCTTCAATTTGTTTCATGCATTCTATTTGAATACTGGTGATTTTTAGTAGATTGTACGCTAGACATGAATATTCAAGTATAAAAGAAACTGGGTATTCATAAAGAGTTGATGCTTACTTTCAAATGAATGAGATGCGATGAGATGCAGCATTGAAGACATTTGGCTAATCAGGACTTATGCAAACGGGTGAGAAGAGCTGGTAGGCCCAGAAAATTGTGGCATGGAAATCACTAATTCAAGTAACCAACTGTCACGCCCCGCTTCCCAGAGTACGCTAGATTGGGCACGTGACATAGCCAACCATGCTACCTGTGGGTAGGAAGTATCCATCCATAATCACATTACGGCTGTAGAGATATCAAGAACAAGATAAAACTATCTAAAACATGTCCATAATCCAGAATAACAGGAGTCAATAATAAATAAATGCGGAAGCAAATGATCCAATACAAATAACTGAAAAGTGTGTCCCATAATGCGGGCTCACATCAGGAAATAAATGCAGGAAATAAAACTAACTACTACTGAACTCACGGCTCAGCCTGCTGACTGAAGTACTCCTGCTCGGACTGCAACAGCGGTACGGAATCTGGGCCATGCAAAACCCAGACGTCAACGCGTCATGTCATCAAGTAATACAAAATGAACAATGTAGCAGGCAATGCAAAATAAACGTGAATAAAAACGAGAGTAGCAGTAATATGAATGAAGCGGTGCAGGGTAGTGTGCAGTGGGTAACTAAACTGTTCTATCAGGTTTTCTATTCTAAAGTCTTTGAAATCAATTGATGAATCGTCGATATAACTCAATAGTATCCCGTACATACCCGGGACCACGGTCACAATATTCTGGGCTGCAGCCGAGACATGCCGCTAGGCACAAAACAGGAATGTGTACACTCGATAGTATCCCGTACATACCCGGGACCACGGCCACAATATTCTCGACTGAAACCGAGACATGCCGCTAGGCACAAAACAGGAATGTGTACACTAGATACAGGTAGTGAACTGTCGAATTACAAGTCAGATTTCACCTTTGATTTCCCCATACCCCCAAGTTATATATGTATGTCAAGTCAGGTATCCAGTAATCAAGAAACTAATGCCAACACAGGATCAGGTAAACAGGTTTGTCTGGATAGACAACAGGAACGGTCCATGAGGACTACATATTATGTTTGTTGGCATTAGACACAAGAACAGGTAACAGGTAAAGCCATGGTACATCAGGTCCAGCCAGGTAATGTATAAATGTGTCATGTCATGTCAAGAGTGTACGGTACCATTGCATGTCAAGTGTGAAGTGTAACAGGTCATGTCAGGAAGCACAAGATGTCATGTGGGTGCTCATAATCAAACTAACATAAGCATGTGTATAAATAAACAAGCATGGGTACTATCAGAACAATAAACTGGAACATGTAATATGATATGCAAATAGATATAATTTCAAGGATATGGATGCACAGTTATCGATTAGGGTTACATTTATAGTTCCAATATTAATTAGGATGCAATTTATTAAACATGGAGTGTTAATATCACATTATTATGTAGTAATGTGATCTATGGATGCAATTATATGTATCTTAAATGCGATGGATGCAAACGGGTATCCGAAAAGTTATAAAACTATAAAATGGTAATGTGAGATGTACAACTAAGCAATGTGTGATATAAATATTGATATAATAATATTAATATGGATAGCATATTCAAAGCGATTAATAACTATAAAAGTGGTATTGATTAACCATGCACAAGAAAGTTCCGTTCAGAAATTCAGCGTCACCCTAATTTGTAAAATAGCTTAAAAATAACAAACGTTCTCCAAAAAGGACGCGTCTTATACCAAAACAAAGATAATTCAATAAGGTTTTCAGTTTTATAAGTATAAGCATCTCAGGTTGTCCCTACAAAAAGTTATGAACATTCGAAGTTGAAAGTTTGCTGCTGGAATTTCCCTGGACAACAGTTTGGAGACATTTTCATTTTCATTTTACGTTATTTAAACAATTTATTTTGCAAGTAAATACTTCATAGAGTTATAGTATTCTGAGTTAGCTTCGTAACGAACTAAAGAACGTATACTAATGATTTTTCTATGATTTATAATGAGTTTTATACGGTAAGGTGTACAATAAATTTCAGATTTGTCGTATCCGCTTTTTCAACGACGTTTCATGTGTAAACTATAATATTTTAAATATATAATATCATAAAATGCAGATTTTAAACTAATTAAAGATAATAATAAGAAATATTACGACGATGTATATTTTAATTGATATGGATGCAGTATAATGTAATCTAGTATGTCACAAGATAAGTTTTCATGATCTAGATTTAATATGATATAAACGGATGCAAACGGAACATCCAAACGTTATAAAATTAAACATGGGACACTAGATTTAAACTATAGGTATGGTATTTATTTAAATAGGTATAAAATGAATTATATAGCATGTAGCAAGATTAACTTGCCTCGATGGGTCGCGAATCGGGAAAACGGAACATTAACCGTCGGCGGCGAAAACTCGCGACGGGCGCACGGTTCACGGAATGAACCCAAACGACGAACAAAGGAACCACACGGGTCGGGATATCTCGCTGGAACGTCGAGAAGCGTCACCGGCACGACGGAATTCCGGCAACAAAAGAACAGTTAAAAAAAAATGAGAAACGAGACATGAAGCAAGAAGAGAAAGAATGATAAAGAGAAGTACGAGAGAATATATAAGAGAGAGAAAGTGGAGAGAGAGAGATTATGGGAATAGAGAGAGAGATAGAGAAAGAGAGAGCTGCAGGTGGGGCCCACGGAATTAAAAGGAACGCGATTGGCTAAAGGGGAATCGTTAGTTAGGGATATATATTAATTAAAGATTCAAAACATTTTAAGGAACAGTAGTATATATATATAGGTTAATTTAAAGATTTAAAAGATAGGTAATGAACAGTAAGATATCAGGTTAGTTAGAAAAATATATGCGATGGTTTTAATAATATTCAAATTTGGGATTTTGGAGCCAAATAAAACATTTCCAAATCGCGCTCGGGTCGAGTCCAAAAATTTGAAATTGAAATAATATGATTTTAAGCGGGATCCAAATTTTAAAATTAAGTGTTTTATGATTAAAAAGCATACCCCCAAAACGGACACATGTACGCGCGCGTAGCCGTCCAAACTCGCCCGTTTCACTGAACGGGACGAGAACACAATGCACGGACGCTACCACGAGGCTAGGGGTGTCAAGTAGGCCAAGATGAATATTTTCAATTTTATTTTAGATGCCAAAATTTATTATATGTAGAAATGACTTTACCGGGTAAATTTTACAGTAAGCAACAAACAAGCAAGTTAAATGAAATGAGTACCACATTATACTCAAACAGTAACTGAAAATAGTAGCATTGGGTTCGGGTGTTACACCAACAAAAAGAGAGAAAAGAGACACCCTATCTATCTTTGGGGAGGAGGTGGGCCCGCATGGGTCAAACCTTATAATTCGAATGAAACGTATTGAAAATTCTACGTCATTATTAAGATTATCGATGACATGTCGACCTAAAGTGTGCACAACAGCAGATAGAATAATATTTTTTTGAATAGATAAGTCTCTTGGATGTGAAATCATGATCAAGAACACACAAAAATGAGAAAGGTGTTCGCACCTTTTTTTCCTTAAAAATGCTGATTTCGTAGGCTGCCAATTATATATAGAATTCCACCATAAAATCGAACTCCCCCTTCTTTCACATCGAAGAAAGCGCATGTGAAAATTTGAAGTATCCGGTATACCCATATATACCAGATAAGCATGGGACCCACTGTAAAACAATGGGGAATTTTCGGAATACATTCCGAAAGAGGACGGATCTGTACTATAAATGGAATGATACCACACTTCAATACAGAGGCGCTTTTTAAGTGACCGGCACTATAGGAGTTTGAGAACTCCGTGGTTAAGCGTGCTCGGGCTAGGAAAGTCCTGGGATCAGAGCCAGGTTCCTCAATAGTAGGTCTGTGGTTCGAGGACGAACCATTGTCCTAAGTGGGGGAAAATATAATACCCCAGGTATTATCCGGTATACCCATATATACCAGATAAGCATGAGGACCCACAGCAAAACAATAAGGAATCTTCGGAATACATTCCGAAAGAGGACGGATCTGTACTATAAATGGAATGATACCACTTTCCAATACAGAGACGCTTTTAAGTGAACTAGCACTACAGGAGTTTGAGAACTCCGTAGTTAAGCGTGCTCGGGCTAGAGAAGTCCTGGAATGGGTGACAGGTTCCTCAATAGTAGGTCTGTGGTTCGAGGACGAACCATTGTCCTAAGTGGGGGAAAATATAATACCCCAGGTATTATCCGGTATACCCATATATACCAGATAAGCATGAGGACCCACAGCAAAACAATGGGGAATCTTCGGAATACATTCCGAAAGAGGACAGATCTGTGCTATAAATGGAATGATACCACTTTCCAATACAGAGACGCTTTTTAAGTGAACTAGCACTATAGGAGTTTGAGAACTCCGTAGTTAAGCGTGCTCGGGCTAGGGAAGTCCTGGGATGGGTGACCTCCTGGGAAGTGGCCCCTGGTCGGGTCCGGATCGCCCCGAAGGACAAAACCGTGCGGTTTCGGCCAGAGCGGACAACTCTCTGTATTGAGGGTGGGGCGTGACACCCTCGATACTCCAGTTTCATGTTGTCACGCCCCGCTTCCCAGAGTGCGTTAAGATAGACACGTGACAGAGTCAACCATGCAACCTGTGGATAGAAAACATCTCTCCACAGTCACATTACGGCTGTTTAGAGATATCAAGAACAGTAGAAATAAAATAAACTATCTAGTACATGTTCATAAGCCAGAATAAACGAGTCATGAAATAAATACGGAAGCAATAGATCCAATAAACAATAATAATCTGAAATGTACGTCCCAAAATACGGACTCACATTAGGAAATAAAATAATGCTGAAAGGAAACTAAACTAGAATACTAACAAGTCTTCAATGCTCGGCCTGTTGACTGAGATACTCCTGAACGGCTTGTGACAGAAAAAGAGGATCTGGGCCATGCAAAACCCAAACGTCAGTGCGTCATAATATCAACAATAATATAATCAGGAGGTAACAGGATATGCAGGCATGAATATAAACAGTAACAAGAGTATAACAAGAATATATAACAGTGAGTATGTCAGTACAAGTGACGTGCGGTGATATCTAAACTGTGCTACGGGGTAATCTATTCTAAAGTCTTCGAAATCAATTAATGTAATTCTCATCGTAACCCATCGGTGATTATTCCGCAACGCCCGGAAAAACGGCAAACAATAGGTATTCCGTAACGCTCGGAAAAACGACAAACAATAAGATGGCCCTTTGAGTTACGTTCGGTTACATTCTTGATTTCTCCATACCCCCAAGTTATGTGTTCAAGTCAGGTATTGCTAAATCTGAAGCTAATGCCAACACAAGATCAAGCAGGAACAGGTTTGTCTATTCAGACAACAGGATATGTCCATCGGGACATGTCAGGGTTGTCGGCATTAGAAACATGATCAGGTAACATGTCAAGTAGTGTACATGTATCTAAGTCATGTCAAGTAGTGTATATGTATCAAGTAATGTCAAGTAGTAGTGTATCAGGTCATGTCAAGTAGTGTACAAGTATCAGGTCATGTCAAGTAATGGTGTATCAGGTCATGTTAGGTAGTACACAAGTATCAGGCCATGTCAAGTAATGCACAGGTATCAAGCGGAAGCTCATAATAAAACTGTAACAGGTACGGATGCACAACAAAAGTATGGATACACAAGTATTTATTAGGGGTTACTATATTACTATATAGGGTACACAATATCAAGTATGCAATACTAATATAACAATAAAATGATATAATGCAACATGGTATGCGAATAGATATGAAATCAATGGTATGGATGCATAATTATCGATTAGGATTACAATTACAGTTCCAATACTAATTAGGATGCACTTTATTAAACATGGGGTGTTCTAACAATAATAGCATGGACTAATATGATAGGTAGATGCAGCTACATGTATATTAAATGTTATAGATGCAAACGGGCATCCGAAAACTGTAAAACTTTCATATGGATGTGTAATGGGATAAACGGTTAACATTTTATTAGTATGGATGCATGATACTATACCTAACATGTAGCAAGATGATTTAGTTATGCGACTAGATGTGTAAATCATGATATTGATGCATACGGATATCATTTAACCGTAAAATGAAAACTGGTAAATACGGGATGTACAATTTAAACAATATGTAATGTTATATTCAATTGGATGCAGTATAAGGTAGTATAGTATGTAACAAGATAGGTTTTCATACGCTAGATATAAAGTAACACGTACGGATGCAGACGGATGTCGAAAAACTGTAAAACGGGAACTTGGGATGCATGATTTAGAATTCCAGTATTATAATTATTAAAATAGATGTATATAAAGTAATGTAGCATGTAGCAAGATAAACTTGCCTCGATCGAATCACGAGACGGATACGCACGGCACGTCCGGCGTCGGTAAATCGTCGCAACGCACACGTGGCACGCGGGGCGGGTCCAGGCAAGGTAAGAGGGTGATCACACAGGCAAGGTACGTTCACTGGATCGTCGGCGTCGATTCCGGCTCTGACAAACTACAGAAAACAAAGATCAAGAATCAAAGAAAGAAAAGAAATGAAAAGAAAGGAAGGAAAGAGGAAGAAGAATAGAGGAAGAAGGAAGGGTTGCTCACTGGGGTTGTAGGTGCACAGGGGTCAGAAGAGGCGGTGCGGGTGTTGTGGGGACGATCGGAACTCCGGCGACGAGGTTTGGTGTTGGGGTTAGGTTTAGGGTTTGGGGTCGGTTTTTGTTGGCTGGGTTTGGTGTGCAGGGTGTATAGGGATATTGGTGAGGTGAGGGTGCAGAGGAGAGGGAGAGGTGGAAGGAGATGGCGATGACTGGTGGTGGTGATCGACGGCGAGGTGAGATGGTGTAGGGTTTCTGGGTGCAAGATGTTTTTCTTGGGTCGGGGTTGTGGAGGTCGGAGAAAAAGAGGGGGGAGAGGGAAGAAAAGGGGATGCAGACGAAGGTGTAGGTGAGGACGAGGGCGACGGTCGAGATGAGGCAGGGGAGTTGGGTTCGCTCAGGTATTGGGCAGCAGGTTCGTCGGGAACGGAGGGGAGGGTGATGTCGGCGACCTGATGGGGAGAATGAGGAGAAGAGGACGAGTGCTTTGTCGGTGGTAGCGGCGAGGGCGAGGCGACCGCGACGGGCGCAGCCGTGGGTTCTCGCGAGACGGGAAAGGAAAAGAAAACGAAGAAGACGATGAGGGAGGAGAAAGAGAGAGAGGTGAACGTGCATGGTTTAAAAAATATTAAAGGATTAATATTTATAAAAGAAACAGAGAGAGTTAGTTGAGATCCTTTGTTAGGATTTTATAAAGAATATATAATTTATATGTGTGAAGAGAGAGAGAGCAGGTGAGGTTCTGTTAAGAATTTATTATATAAAAAATATTTTTTAGTTAAAAAAACTTTAGAAGGAATTAAAGAATATAATATTAGTACGTTTTGAGATTTTGGCAAATACAAACTTACTCCAAAACACGTCCGGGTCGGGTCTAAAAATCCGGTTTTAAAATATGAAAAATATATGCGGCGTTCAAAATTCAAAATGAATGCTCGGGTAACGAAAATGCAAACTCCCAAGAACGGATGCACGGACGTGCGCATAGCCATCCAAACACGTCCGTTTCACTGAACGAGACGAGAACAAGATGCGCGGATGCTACCACGGGGTTAGGGATATCATGCAGGCCATGTTATGAAATTTTAAATTATTTTATATGACTTAAAATATTATATGGTAAAAGATGCAATACCAGATAAAATGCCAGTATGCAGTATTTATGAAAATGCACATATCTAGGTAACAAGTCAAGATAATTCATAAATATGAATCAAACAAATTTCAAGCAAGCGGGTCGGGTCGAATGCAATGTAAAATGTACAATACTATTCGCATCCAAAACACGATAAATCAGGAAAATACCACAATTAAGGAAATACGAGAACTGGAATAGGTATAAATGAACTAGATTGTTACATTATACCCAACTACAAAAAGAATTTCGTCCTCGAAATTTCAAGAACAAAAAAAGATAAACAATCATGAAGCTACAAGAATAAGTGTGGAAACTTCTATCGAATTTCGTCTTCTTGCTCCCAATTTGATTCTCCAGGTGAGCGACTTCCCCAAGAAACAAGTACGAGGGGGATAAGCTTGTTCTTAAGGACATTTTCTCTTCGATCAACAATCGACATCGATCGTTCCTCAAAGGTCAAATCCTCTCTTACAGTCAGCTCTGAATGATCTAGCACGTGTGTTTCATCTCGTACATATTTACGGAGTTGAGATACGTGAAACACATCATGAACATTCGTCAAAGATTGTGGTAAAGCCAATCGATAAGCCACTTCTCCAGCACGCTCCAAAATCTCGAAAGGCCATACGAATCGAGGACTAAGCTTGTCTCGACTCCCAAAACGAATCACTCCTCTAGTCAGTGATATCTTCAAGAATATCAGATCACCAACAGCGAACTCTAGAGGTCTTCTCGATGTATCGGCCCAACTCTTCTGTCGATCTTGTGCTGCCTTCAAATGATTCCGGATATTACTAACCTTCTCTACTGTTTGGACAATCAAATCCGGCCTCAACAATCTTCATTCTCCAACATCGTTCCTACAAACAGGTGAGCGACACTTGCGACCATACAACGCTTCGAATGTAGCCATCTGAATGGTCGCCTGAAAGCTGTCATTGTAAGAAAACTCCACCAAGTATAGATGATTTTCCCACGAACCCTTGAAGTCTAACATGCAAGCTCTCAACATGTTTTCAAGAGTTCAGCATGCTCCTCTAGGCTCCATAAGTAGACCAGAATATTATCGATAAACACCACTATAAACTGGTCTAAGAATGGTGAAAAGATTCGGTTCATCAAGTCCATAAATATTGCCGGTGCATTCGTGACTCCGAATGGCATCACTAACTACTCGTAATGTCCATACCGAGTTCGGAACGCGGTCTTGCAAATATCTTCTGATTTAACTCGAACTTGATGATATCCGGATCGTAAATCCAGCTTCGAGAATACCCTCGCGCCACTAAGCTGCTCGAATAATTCGCCAATGCGGGGATCGGGTACTTGTTCTTAATAGTCACCCGGCTTAATTCTCGATAGTCGATGCACATCCTCCTTTTGCCATCTTTCTCCTTTACTAGAAGAACTGGATCTCCCCAAGGTAAATTGCTGCTGCGAATCCAACCCTTTTCAAGCAATTCGGTAAGCAGCTTCTTGACTTCTTCCAACTCTACTGGTGCCATTGGATAGTACGCCTCTGAAATTGGTGCTGCACCAGGAACAAGATCGATCGCGAACTCCACATCTCGTTTTGGCGGTAGACCTGAGATGTCCCCGAACACATTTATGAAATCTCGAACTACAGCTGGCGCTTCTTCCTTAACTTCCATCGACGAAAGAACATTGTTTGTCGGTCTAGCCCTAAACTCGACTGGCCTGACAGAACTGCTTCCTCCAGCAAAACAAACTCCGGATGTCCGGGAATCTAGAAAAATCACTTTCTTCGTCCCACACTAAATGTGAGCATGGAAAGTGCCGAGAAAATCCATTCCCAAGACAACATTACAACTGCCGGTAACGATCACCAAGAAATCTGCAAACAACTCTCGTCCGCAACTAACTGAACAATCCTTACCCTCTCTACTAGATATGATCTTCCTATTTCCAGTGTTTATGTCCCAACAACTAGACAGGGTCGTTTAAGTAATCGAGTGTGTAGCAATAAACTTGGACGACATAAAACAATGGAATGCACCAGAATCGAATAATGCTAATGCGAGAAAATCATGAACAAGTAGGATACCTGAAACAACTTCATCTGAAGCCTTGGCTTCTTCAGCCGTCAGGGTAAAGGCTCGAGCTTGATTAGGTCCCAGAGCAGCTTCTACTCCCGAAACTGCTTCTGCGGTGGCTTCTGAGTATCTTCCTTCAAACGTAGTTTCGACGGACAAGTATCAACGGTGTGATCAGCTGATCCGCAAATAAGACAAAGTCCAAGCCTCTTACGATAATCTCTTCGGTAGTGACCTGGTCGTTGGCAGTAATCGCACAACACCCTTCCTTTTTGCTAGGGCAAAACTGGCTTCTTCATTGGTACAACGCCACGCCTGTCCACTGGAATACCTCTGCGTATAGGCGCTCGATTTGGCGTAAACACCGGCTTTCGTACCACAACTGCTGGCTGCTGCGTACCCTCTGCCTTCAATGATAAACTCTGCTGCTCCCTTGCTGCTTTAAGTACTTGTGAGAAAGTGGTCAAACCCAGAGATATAATGTGTCTCTGGATGTCCACGTCCAAACTGCGCATAAACCTTCTTGCCCTATCAGCATCATTGGCGACTAAAGTTCCAGCGAATCTACTGAGCCGTGTCCACTCAGCTGCATGTACGTCCATGGTCGCGCCGTTCTGCTTGATGAACTTTTCTTCCATTTCCTCCCGTGCAGTCTGCGGGAAGAACTTCTCCAAGAAACTCTTCAAAAAATCTGGCCAACTGATCGGCTTGGGAAAGCGGGTCTCTTCCACAAGCCACCATTCACGGGCATAGTCTATCAATTGGATGCGCACGACATCCACTCTCTTGCCCTCTGGAATCTGTGCTGCAACGAGCAAATTCTCCGTATCGACTAGCCGCTGGCAACGGCTCCTCCAGACCAGTGAAAACGGACGGACCAAGTCTCCTGAAATCTGCCACGGTACCCACACGCTCTATTGGTTTGGCTACAACATTGTTCGCGGACCGCTGGACGGTCCGCAAACCTTCCTGAAAAGATTCGGCTTGCCGCTGGTTCAGCTCAGTCTGCCGTTTCTGGTTCTCTAGCAAGCCACGAATTACTCCAAGTAAGGAGGTGTCATCCACACGCCTCTGGTATGTCTTCAAACTTCTGTCCGCCATGATTCTGCAACCAATACACCAAAGAGGATTAGTATGATGAACAAGATTCAAAACTTGCGATGAATGATGACTATGAATCAAGGATATGAATCAAGACTAGAACTCCAAGTTACTTAAATAGAGTACCACAATGTAACCATGCCGCGGTACATAGTTACAATCACATAACTCCACTCAAGTCGCCCAAATCCTAGAGATAAACAATAGGGAACCAAAAGTCTCAAGTCGAGATGCAAAGAGGTTTGCATATCGTCAAGGTAAGGATCAGGAGAAAGTTAAGATTCAAGAATGGCGGATGGTAAAGTGACAGAACATGTTCCTAATAACGAGTATTCTGATTCGTGTATTGGTCCAATACCCAACTACAAAAAAATCAAACTCGACTAATCCTAAATCATATAGCTCTGATACCAAATAAACCATGTCATGCCCCGCTTCCCAGAGTGCGCTAAGATAGGCATGTGACAGAGCCAACCATGCTACCAGTAGTTAGTAAACATCCCTCCACAGTCATATTACGGCTGTTTAGAGATATCAAGAACAGTAGAAATAAAATAAACTATCTAGTACATGTCCATAAGCCAGAATAAACGAGTCATGAAATAAATGCGGAAGCAATAGATCCAATAAACAATAATAATCTGGAATGTACGTCCCAAAATACAGGCTCACGTCAGGAAATAAAATAATGCTGAAAGGAAACTAAACTAGAATACTAACAAGTCTTGAATGCTCGGCCTGTTGACTGAGATACTCCTGAACGGCTTGTGACAGAGAAAGAGGATCTGGGCCATGCAAAACTCAGACGTCAGTGCGTCATAATATCAACAATAATATAATCAGGAGGTAACAGGATATGCAGGCATGAATATAAACAGTAACAAGAGTATAACAAGAATATATAACAGTGAGTATGTCAGTACAAGTGACGTGCAGCGATATTTAAACTGTGCTACGGGGTTATCTATTCTAAAGTCTTCGAAATCAATTAATATAATCCTCATCGTAACCCATCGGTGATTATTCCGTAACGCCCGGAAAAACGGCAAACAATAGGTATTCCGTAACGCCCGGAAAAACGGCAAACAATAGGTATTCCGTAACGCCCGGAAAAACGGCAAACAATAAGATGGCCCTTTGAGTTACGTTCGGTTACATTCTTGATTTCCCTATACCCCCAAGTTATATGTTCAAGTCAGGTATTGATAAGTCTGAAGCTAATGCCAACACAAGATCAAACAGGAACAGATTTGTCTATACAGACAACAGGATATGTCCATCGGGACAACATGTCAGGGTTATCGGCATTAGAAACAGGATCAGGTAACATGTAAAGTAGTGTATATGTATCAAGTCATGTCAAGTAGTGTACATGTATCAAGTCATGTCAAGTAGTAGTGTATCAGGTCATGTCAAGTAGTGTACAAGTATCAGGTCATGTCAAGTAATGGTGTATCAGGTCATATTAGGTAGTATACAAGTATCAGGCCATGTCAAGTAATGCACAGGTATCAAGCGGAACATTACAATAAAACTGTAACAGGTATGGATGCACAACAAAAGCATGGATACACAAGTATTTATCAGGGGTTACCATATTACTATGTAGGGTACACATTATCAAGTATGCAATACTAATATAACAATAAAATGATATAATGCAACATGGTATGCGAATAGATATGAAATCAATGGTATGGATGCACAATTATCGATTAGGGTTACAATTACAGTTTCAATACTAATTAGGATGTACTTTATTAAACATGGGGTGTTCTAACAATAATAACATGGACTAATATGATAGGTAGATGCAGCTACATGTATATTAAATGTTATAGATGCAAACGGGCATCCGAAAACTGTAAAACTTTCATATGGATGTGTAATGGGATAAACGGTTAACATTTTATTAGTATGGATGCATGATATTATACCTAGTATGTAGCAAGATGATTTAGCATGGGACTAGATGTGTAAATCAAGATATTGATGCATACGGATATCATTTAACCGTAAAATGAAAACTGGTAAATACGGGATGCACAATTTAAACAATATGTAATGTTATATTCAATTGGATACAGTATAAGGTAGTATAGTATGTAACAAGATAGATTTTCATGCGCTAGATGTAAAGTAACACGTACGGATGCAGACGGATGTCGAAAAACTGTAAAACGAGAACTTGGGATGCATGCTTTAGAATTCCAGTGTTATAATTATTAAAATAGATGTATATAAAGTAATGTAGCATGTAGCAAGATAAACTTGCCTCGATCGAATCACGCGACGGATACGCACGGCACGTCCGACGTCGGTAAATCGTCGCAACGCACACGTGGCACGCGAGACGGGTCCAGACAAGGCAAGAGGGTGATCACACAGGCAAGGTACGTTCACTGGATCGTCGGCGTCGATCCCGGCTCCGGCAAACTACAGAAAACAGAGATCAAGAATCAAAGAAAGAAAAGAAAAGAAAGGAAGGAAAGAGGAAGAAGAAGAATAGAAGAAGAGGTAAGGGTCGCTCACTGGGGTTGTAGGTGCACAGGGGTCAGAAGAGGCGGTGCTGGTGTTGTGGGGACGATCGGAACTCCGGCGACGAGGTTTGGTGTTGGGGTTAGGTTTAGGGTTTGGGGTCGGTTTTTGTTGGTTGGGTTTGGTGTGCAGGGTGTGTAGGGATATTGGTGAGGTGAGGGTGCAGAGGAGAGGGAGAGGAGAGGTGGAAGGAGATGGCGATGACTGGTGGTGGTGATCGACGGCGAGGTGAGATGGTGTAGGGTTTTTGGGTGCAATGTGTTTTTCTTGGGTCGGGGTTGTGGAGGTCGGAGAAGAAGAGAGGGGGAGAGGGAAGAAAAGGGGATGCAGACGAAGGTGTAGGTGAGGACGAGGGCATCGGGCGACGGTCGAGACGAGGCAGGGGAGTTGGGTTCGCTCGAGTATTGGGTTGCAGGTTCGTCGGGAACGGAGGGGAGGGTGATGTCGGCGACCTTATGGGGAGAATGAGGAGAAGAGGACGAGTGCTTTGGCGGTTGAAGCGGCGAGGGCGAGGTGAGCGCGACGGGCGCAGCCGTGGATTCTCGTGAGGCGGGAAAGGAAAAGAAAACGAAGAAGACGATAAGGGAGGAGAGAGAGAGGTGAATGTGCATGGTTTAAAAAATATTAAAGGATTAATATTTATAAAAGAAACAGAGAGAGTTAGTTGAGATCCTTTGTTAGGATTTTATAAAGAATATTTAATTTATATGTGTGAAGAGAGAGAGAGAGCAGGTGAGGTTCTGTTAAGAATTTATTATATAAAAAATATTTTTTTAGTTAAAAAAATTTTAGAAGGAATTAAAGAATATAATATTAGTACGTTTTGAGATTTTGGCAAATACAAACTTACTCCAAAACACGCCCGGGTCGGATCTAAAAATCCGGTTTTAAAATATGAAAAATATAAGCGGCGTTCAAAATTCAAAATGAATGCTCGGGTAACGAAAATGCATAACCCCAAGAACGGATGCACGTACATGCGCGTAGCCATCCAAACACGTCTGTTTCACTGAACGGGACGAGAACAAGATGCGCGGATGCTACCACGGGGTTAGGGGTATCATGCAGGCCATGTTATGAAATTTTAAATTATTTTATATGACTTAAAATGTTATATGGTAAAAGATGCAATGCCAGATAAAATACTAGTATGCAGTATTTATGAAAGTGCACATGTCTAGGTAACAAGTCAAGATAATTCATAAATATGAATCAAACAAATTTCAAGCAAGCAGGTCGGGTCGAATGCAATGTAAAATGTAAAATACTATTCGCACCCAAAACACGATAAATCAGGAAAATACCACAATTAAGGAAATACGAGAACTGGAATAGGTATAAATGAACTAGGTTGTTACATTACACCCAACTACAAAAAGAATTGCGTCCTCGAAATTCCAAGAATAAGAAAAGATAAACAATCATGATGCTACAAAAATAAGTGTGGAAACTTCTATCGAATTTCGTTTTCTCGCTCCCAAGTTGATTCTCCATGCGAGCGATTTCCCTAAGAAACAAGTACGAGGGGGATAATCTTGTTCTTAAGGACCTTTTCTCTTCGATCAACAATTGACATCGGTCATTCCTCAAGGTCAAATTCTCTCTTACAGTCAGCTCTGAATGATCTAGCACGGATATTTCATCTCGTACATACTTACGGAGTTGAGATACGTGAAACACGTCATGAACATTCGCCAAAGATTGTGGTAAAGCCAATCGATAAGCTAATTCTCCAACACGCTAAAAAATCTCGAAAGGCCCTACGAATCGAGGACTAAGCTTGCCTCGACTCCCAAAACGAATCACTCCTTTAGTCGGTGATATCTTCAAGAACACCAGATCACCAACAGCGAACTCTAGAGGTCTTCTCGATGTATCCGCCCAACTCTTCTGTCGATCTTGTGCTGCCTTCATATGATTCCGGATATTACTAACCTTCTCAACTGTTTGGATGATCAAATCCGGTTTCAACAATCTTCGTTCTCCAATATCGTTCCAACAAACAGGTGAGCGACACTTGCGACCATACAACGCTTCGAATGGAGCCATCTGAATGGTCGCCTGAAAGCTGTCATTGTAAGAAAACACCACCAAGTATAGATGATTTTCCCACGAACCCTTGAAGTCTAACATGCAAGCTCTCAACATGTCTTCAAGAGTTCGGCATGCTCCTCTAGGCTCCACAAGTAGACCAGAATATTATCGATAAACACCACTATAAACTGGTCTAAGAACGGTGAAAAGATTCGGTTCATCAAGTCCATAAATATTGCCGGTGCATTCGTGACATCGAATGGCATCACTAACTACTCGTAGTGTCCATACCGAGTTCGGAACGCGGTCTTGCAAATATCTTCCGATTTAACTCGAACTTGATGATATCCGGATCGCAAATCCAGCTTCGAGAATACCCTCGCGCCACTAAGCTGCTCGAATAATTCGCCAATGCGGGGATCGGGTACTTGTTCTTAATAGTCACCCGGCTTAATTCTCGATAGTCGATGCACATCCTCCTTGTGCCATCTTTCTCCTTTACTAGAAGAACTGGAGCTCCCCAAGGTAAATTGCTGCTGCGAATCCAACCCATCTCAAGCAATTCGGTAACCAGCTTCTTGACTTCTTCCAACTCCACTGGTGCCATTGCTCCACTGGTGCCATTGGATAGTACGCCTCTGAAATTGACGCTGCACCAGGAACAAGATCGATCGCGAACTCCACATCTCGTTTTGGCAGTAGACCTGAGATGTCCTCGAACACATTTATGAAATCTCGAACTACAGCTGGCGCTTCTTCCTTAACTTCCATCGACGAAAGAACATTGTTTGTCGGTCTAGCCCTAAACTCGACTGGCCTGACAGAACTGCTTCCTCCAGCAAAACAAACTCCGGATGTCCGGGAATCTGGAAAAATCACTTTCTTCGTCCCACACTAAATGTGAGCATGGAAAGTGCCGAGAAAATCCATTCCCAAGACAACATTACAACTGCCGGTAACGATCACCAAGAAATCTGCAAACAACTCTGGTCCGCAACTAACAACTGAACAATCCTTACCCTCTCTACTAGATATGATCTTCCCATTTCCAGTGTTTATGTCCCAACAACTAGACAGGGTCGTTCAAGTAATCGAGTGTGTAGCAATAAACTTGGACGACATAAAACAATGGGATGCACCAGAATCGAATAATGCTAATGCGAGAAAATCATGAACAAGTAGGATATCTGAAACAACTTCATCTGAAGCTTTGGCTTCTTCAGCCGTCAGGGTAAAGGCTCGAGCTTGATTAGGTCCCAGAGTTATCAGCTTCTGCTCCCGAAACTGCTTCTGCGGTGGCTTTTGAGTATCTTCCTTCAAACGTAGCTTCGACGGACAAGTATCAACGGTGTGATCAGTTGATCCGCAAATAAGATAAAGTCCAAGCCTCTTACGACAATCTCTTCGATAGTGACCTGGTCGTTGGCAGTAATCGCACAACACCCTTCCTTTTTGCTCGGGCAAAACTGGCTTCATTGGTACAACACCACGCCTGTCCACCGGAATACCTCTGCGTATAGGAGCTCGATTTGGCGTAAACACCGGCTTTCGTACCACAACTGCCGGCTGCTGCGTACCCTCTGCCTTCAATGATAAACTCTGCTGCTCCCTGGCTGCTTTAAGTACTTGTGAGAAAATGGTCAAACCCAGAATATAATATGTCTCTGGATGTCCACGTCCAAACTGCGCATAAACCTTCTTGCTCTATCAGCGTCATTGGCGACTAAAGGTCCAGCGAATCTACTGAGCCGTGTCCACTCAGCTGCATGTATGTCCACGGTCGCGCCGTTCTGCTTCAAGCTGATGAACTTTTCTTCCATTTCCTCCCGTGCAGTCTGCGGGAAGAACTTCTCTAAGAAACTCTTCGAAAAATCTGCCCAACTGATCAGCTTGTGAAAGCGGGTCACTTCCACAAGTCACCATTCACGGGCATAGTCTACCAATTGGATACGCACGACATCCACTCTCTTGCCCTCTGGAATCTGTGCTGCAACGAGCAAATTCTCCGTATCGACTAGCCACTGCTCTGCTGGCAACGGCTCCTCCAGACCAGTGAAAACGGACGGACCAAGTCTCCTGAAATCCGCCACGGTACCCACACGCTCTATTGGTTTGACCACAACATTGTTCGCGCACTGCTGGACGGTCCGCAAACCTGCCTGAAAAGCTTCGGCTTGCTGCTGGTTCAGCTCAGTCTGCCGTTTCTGGTTCTCTAGCAAGCCACGAATTACTCCAAGTAATGCGGCGTCATCCACACGCCTCTGGTATGTCTTCAAGCTTTTGTCCGCCATGATTTTGCAACCAATGCACCAAAGAGGATTAGTATGATGAACAAGATTCAAAACTTGCGATGAATGATGACCATGAATCAAGGATATGAATCAAGACTAGAACTCCAAGTTACTTAAATAGAGTACCGCATTGTAACCACGCCGCGGTACATAGTTACAATTACATAACTCCACTCAAGTCGCCCAAATCCTAGAGATAAACAATAGGGAACCAAAAGTCTCAAGTCGAGATGCAAAGAGATTTACATATCTTCAAGGTAAGGATCAGGTGAAAGTTAAGATTCAAGAATGGCAAGATGGTAAAGTGACAGGACATGTTCCTAATAACGAGTATTCTGATTCGTGTATTGGGTCCAATACCCAACTACAAAAGAATCAAACTCGACTAATCCTAAATCCAATGGCTCTGATACCAAAGAAACCCTGTCATGCCCCGCTTCCCAGAGTGCGCTAAGATAGGCACGTGACAGAACCAACCATGCTACCTGTAGATAGGAAACATCCCTCCACAGTCACATTACGGTTGTTTAGAGATATCAAGAACAGTAGAAATAAAATAAACTATCTAGTACATGTTCAT
This sequence comes from Agapanthus africanus, assembly GCA_030015575.1. Lineage (NCBI taxonomy): Eukaryota > Viridiplantae > Streptophyta > Magnoliopsida > Asparagales > Amaryllidaceae > Agapanthus > Agapanthus africanus. The sequence goes on from CM057339.1 coordinate 867,091,176, forward strand.
AAGCCAGAATAAACGAGTCATGAAATAAATGCGGAAGCAATAGATCCAAAAAACAATAATAATCTGGAATATACGTTCCAAAATACAGGCTCACATCAGGAAATAAAATAATGCTGAAAGGAAACTAAATTAGAATATTACCAAGTCTTGAATGCTCGGCCTGTTGACTGAGATACTCCTGAACGGCTTGTGACAGAGAAAGAGGATCTGGGCCATGCAAAACCCAGACGTCAGTACGTCATAATATCAACAATAATATAGTCAGGAGGTAACAGGATATCCAGGCATGAATATAAACAGTAACAAGAGTATAACAAGAATATATAACAGTGAGTATGTCACTACAAATGACGTGCAGTGATATCTAAACTGTGCTACGGGGTTATCTATCCTAAAGTCTTCGAAATCAATTAATGTAATCCTCATCGTAACCCATCGGTGATTATTCCGTAACGTCCAGAAAAACGGCAAACAATAGGTATTCCGTAACGCTCGGAAAAACGGCAAACAATAGGTATTCCGTAACGCCCGGAAAAACGGCAAACAATAAGATGGCCCTTTGAGTTACGTTCGGTTACATTCTTGATTTCCCCATACCCCCAAGTTATGTGTTCAAGTCAGATATTGATAAGTCTGAAGCTAATGCCAGCACAAGATCAAGCAGGAACAGGTTTGTCTATGCAGACAACATGATATGTCTATCGGGACAATATGTCAGGGTTGTCGGCATTAGAAACGGGATCAGGTAACATGTCATGTAGTGTACATGTATCAAGTCATGTCAAGTAGTAGTGTATCAGATCATGTCAAGTAGTGTACAAGTATCAGGTCATGTCAAGTAATGATGTATCAGGTCATGTTAGGTAGTACACAATTATCAGGCCATGTCAAGTAGGTATCAAGCGGAAGCTCATAATAAAACTGTAACAGGTACGGATGCACAACAAAAGCATAGATACACAAGTATTTATTAGGGGTTACTATATTACTATGTAGGGTACACAATATCAAGTATGCAATACTAATATAACAATAAAATGATATAATGCAACATGGTATGCGGATATATATGAAATCAATGGTATGGATGCACAATTATCGATTAGGGTTACAATTACAATTCCAATACTAATTAGGATGCACTTTATTAAACATGGGATGTTCTAACAATAATAACATGGACTAATATGATAGGTAGATGCAGCTACATGTATATTAAATGTTATAGATGCAAACGGGCATCCAAAATCTGTAAAACTTTCATATGGATGTGTAATAGGATAAACGGTTAACATTTTATTAGTATGGATGCATGATACTATACCTAGTATGTAGCAAGATGATTTAGCATACGACTAGATATGTAAATCATGATATTGATGCATACGGATATCATTTAACCGTAAAATGAAAACTGGTTAATACGGGATGTACAATTTAAACAATATGTAATGTTATATTCAATTGGATGCAGTATAAGATAGTATAGTATGTAACAAGATAGATTTTCATGCGCTAGATGTAAAGTAACACATACGGATGCAGACGGATGTCGAAAACTGTAAAACGAGAACTTGGGATGCATGATTTAGAATTCCAGTGTTATAATTATTAAAATAGATGTATATAAAGTAATGTAGCATGTAGCAAGATAAACTTGCCTCGATCGAATTACGCGACGGATACGCACGGCACGTCCGACGTCGGTAAATCGTCGCAATGCACACGCGGCACGCGGGACGGGTCCAGGCAAGGCAAGAGTGTGATCACACAGACAAGGTACGTTCACTGGATCGTCGGCATCTATCCCGGCTCCGGCAAACTACAGAAAACAGAGATCAAGAATCAAAAAAAGAAAAGAAAAGGAAAGAGGAAGAAGAAGAATAGAGGAAGAAGGAAGGGTCGCTCACTGGGGTTGTAGGTGCACAGGGGTCAGAAGAGGCGGTGCTGGTGTTGTGGGGACGATCGAAACTCCGACGACGAGGTTTGGTGTTGGGGTTAGGTTTAGGGTTTGGGGTCGGTTTTTGTTGGCTGGGTTTGGTGTGCAGGGTGTGTAGGGATATTGGTGAGGTGAGGGTGCAGAGGAGAGGGAGAGGAGAGATGGAAGGAGATGGCGATGACTGGTGGTGGTGATCGACGGCGAGGTGAGATGGTGTAGAGTTTCTGGGTGCAATGTGTTTTTCTTGGGTCGGGGTTGTGGAGGTCGGAGAAGAAGAGGGGTAGAGGGAAGAAAAGGGGATGTAGACGAAGGTGTAGGTGAGGACGAAGGCGTCGGGCGACGGTCGAGACGAGGCAGGGGAGTTGGGTTCGCTCGGGTATTGGGTTGCAGGTTCGTCGGGAACGGAGGGGAGGGTGATGTCAGCGACCTGATAGGGAGAATGAGGAGAAGAGGACGAGTGCTTTGGCGGTGGTAGCGGCGAGGGCGAGGCGAGCGCGACGGGTGCAGCCGTTGGTTCTCGCGAGGCGGGAAAGGAAAAGAAAACGAAGAAGACGATGAGGGAGGAGAGAGAGAGAGGTGAACGTGCATGGTTTAAAAATATTAAAGGATTAATATTTATAAAAGAAACAGAGAGAGTTAGTTGAGATCCTTTGTTAGGATTTTATAAAGAATATATAATTTATATGTGTGAAGAGAGAGAGAGCAGGTGTGGTTATGTTAAGAATTTATTATATAAAAAATATTTTTTTAGTTAAAAAAACTTTAGAAGGAATTAAAGAATATAATATTAATACGTTTTGTGATTTTGGCAAATACAAACTTACTCCAAAACACGCCCGGGTCGGGTCTAAAAATCCGGTTTTAAAATATGAAAAATATATACGGCGTTCAAAATTCAAAATGAATGCTCGGGTAACGAAAATGCATACCCCCAAGAACGAATGCACGTACGTCCGCATAGCCATCCAAACACGTCCGTTTCACTGAACGGGACGAGAACAAAATGCGCGGATGCTACCACGGGGTTAGGGGTATCATGCAGGCCATGTTATGAAATTTTAAATTATTTTATATGACTTAAAATGTTATATGGTAAAAGATGCAATGCCAGATAAAATACCAGTATGCAGTATTTATGAAAGTGCACATGTCCAGGTAACAAGTCATGATAATTCATAAATATGAATCAAACAAATTTCAAGCAAGCGGGTCGGGTCGAATGCAATTTAAAATGTAAAATACCATTCGCATCCAAAACACGATAAATCAGGAAAATACCACAATTAAGGAAATACTTGAACTGGAATAGGTATAAATGAACTACGTTGTTACACATGTTCTGTAAAATTTGTCTGCAATGAGCAAAAACTTTGCTTAGCAATTTAACATCAAATTATGCAAAGTCAAAGTTCAGAGTAATGACCAGCAAACAAGGGCACACATAAAGGATGGACTTTAGGCCATCCAAGACGATATACATGCATGGAGTTAAAATTATACGTCGGAATAATTATATGATTTTTGGAATTCAACTATGAAAGATAACAGTAATGCTATGATGCACTGACACATGAAAATAAGGTACAAATGATGGGCTTCCATCTTCACATCTGCAGTTTTCCGAAGCTATCTCGAAAGTTAAAACCTCAACAACTCAACACCAAAGCTCAGATACCGGTTTGTTGCTTTCAAAGGTTTTATGTCCCAGTGTTCAAAACAACGCTCAAGTCCAAGGGTAAAATGAGTTTAAAACTTTGATCCAAATTTAATTAATCCGCAAAATGAGTAGGGCCCAAGTTTGGGTTGCCTTTTATAACCGCGTCTCGTAAAGTGTGACTTGGTCAAACCTAGAGTTCCAACTGATATTGTCAATTTTCAGGATTTATTGCATTGGTATAATCAAATAACCAGGTCAAATTGTTGTTATCGTTTTGGTTGGCCATTTTCAAATTTCTATAGAAGATTCACAATGCATCTCTTCAATCCGTCATCTTTCTAAATTCATCCTCCTCTGTCCTCTGTCTCAAATATGAGCCAGAGATAAGGGCTATGCATCTCACTGAATTGGAAAGTGCAATTAATAATTTCCTTTTGGATTTTAAGGAAGATGAAACAGATACAGATGAAACAATGTACATAGGCATCAGATATGAATTATATAAATGAATATACCACCTAAGTTAAAAGGAAACAGATTATTGCAAAATGTGAGTAAAATTATGAAGTACCATAAAAAGAAGAGACTGAATTTAAATTTTAAATTTTGTTCTAAATAAAGTTCATCTACAGCCAATAATTACCTGTACCTGGCCAGCACATAATTCTCATCAGATTCTTGAATCAACTACATTTTCGAGAGATCAAAATTGTGTTTACATCTTTTTGCAAAATGAACGAGGGTGGATTACTAACTATCTAAAATTTCATGAACTTTTTAGAACAAGCTTATGCATTTGTTTTCTAGCTTCTAAGCTATAATAAAGTTGCATACTTTGTAGCTCATTTTGTAATTCAAATATACAATATGTAAATGCATACCTCGTGTTCTTATAGTTATTGTTACTATAACCATTATCTCAAGTGTTAGAACATTAGCATTCGATTTAGTAACTTGCGCTTGCAAGGTAAGGTAACCCAGCAGCATGCTGTAGCTCGATAATGATAGCTTGCAGGAGCATCTGATGTCAAACGAAATAAGGAACCAACTCCACAGTAATGGTTACTAAATATGAATTATAAGATAAATAAGCCGCATGAGACAGCATATAAGTGAGCGTTCATGTACGGAAGAAGTTACAAACGAGCTATGACTTATAACTCCTTAGTTTACTATAACGGTCAGTAAATTATGTACAACTGTATTTTCGCTGCATGTATCTCCTCGAGAATCAAATTTTCCTGGAGTGTAAACGTAAATAAGACATAAGGTTCTGAAACTTTTCTACTATAATGTGGCGCATTCTTCAAATCCTTTCTTGAAATGGCACATAACTCATAGAAATAAGTTAAATAACAATTTTGATTCGGATATTTTCACATATATCTTGCTAGGAAAATGAATATTCATGTGTGAGTTTGTTTTTGTGCGTTCATCTTGTTAGTATACACACATCATACATCATATTATACATACATATGCACTTAGGACCTTACATTATTAATATTACACTAAGTCCACTTTGTTGTTAAGAACCAAATATTTAGTCATTATTTGTCTAATTGCAGGGTTTCTCTCCTTTTTCCTCTATCTTAGATGTACATGCATTAATTCGAAGCAAGGCCACTTTCCCTTATACCAACCTATCGATACAAACGAAGCAATACACCTTTCTCTTCTTCAATCATGGATAGGAAAAGCCATCTAGATAGAAAAATAAAAGATGAGCCTTGTTTAGAGAAATCTTATGAGATGCCGAACCTAAGTGATGAATACGCCCTCATGTTACTTTCTCAAGAAAGGAGCTTGAATTCCGACCATAGCAGTGGAGGGTCTTCACTGTACTTCTACGAATATCACAATTTGGCATTTGGTTTATTTTTCTATACCTTTTTTTTTATCATTTTTGTTTCATTGTTTTGTCCATAGGATCGAAGATGCCTTGGAACAATTCCCGAAGTCATTCGAATACAGAAAAAGGCTGTAAGTTATGATCTACATAGTTTAAGAATCACATTGTTTTTCTTTTATAAGTATTTTTGTCTCAAAATCCCATCATCTAATGTTCTTCTATCCTCGATTTTGCCACAGATGCAGTCAATTGGAGGATCAGGAGGTATACATAGCAATTAGCAGTTTTTATAGCTAAAAATAGTAATATATATACTCTACGGAGGTTTTTTTTAATCCTATACAATCCTGATGAATCCTTTTCTTCCACTTACTCTTTGCATGGGTCGCTCTTCAATCATTCAGCCACTATGCGACGTGCTTAACAGAACAAGGCATCCAAGCAATGCACTTGCATCCCATCAATCTGAGTTGGTCTTCTCCCTCTCATACATGTTTACGTTTTGAGTGATATTGCTTATTTTTATAATATCAAAATTTTGTTTGGAGGAAATTCTTGACTATTGTTTTATATTGATTAATAATATTCATTTTTCAAAGAGATGGTAAAATAACTTAAGAGTGAACTGCTAAGAAGTTTGTTTCAAGCATATGAGGAGTTTGAATTCGTAGCTAAGATATTTGAAATTTATCTGCTAGTCTGTATAGGCACATGGTAATACATACACTTGAAGGGTATAATGTATGATTTATAATTCGGTTTTCTATTTTTTGAAATATGTTTAATTTGTTACTAGAAGGAGCATTTGGTGTCAAGTGAAAATGGTCTCAAAACCTTAAGCACTGTTAATAGGATGTGTTCAAGCATTAGATACCAGATCTTTGATGCATTTCAGAAATTGAAATCTTAACAGGAGGAGATTATAAGCCCACAATATGTTATAGCAAGGAATAAATATAAAATTGATATTCCAAAATACATATAAATACCATGATCGAGGTTATCATTTAATTGTCAGTAGACAAAAATATATAAGATGTTGCTGATATATTTTCCAATTCATATGAGAAGCTAGCTGCATTGATCTTATAATTGTACAAAGTGCCGTTTCCTTGTAGTTGTTTGTCTACAAAATGTTTAAAATGTGGAATACTGGTCAACAAATTTTCAATATTTTTAATGATTCGATCAAAGTAACTATAAACCTTCCTAAAAGTTTCCTTTTTCACGGACATAGCATTTAGAGTTGACGCAACATTATCCTGCGAAATGATTCGTGCTAACTTACTGGAAGCTTTTAAACTTTGTAGAACACTCAAGGACAACAAAGATTTCAAGAACACCGTCAAAGCCTCTGAAATCATGGGGCACAAGAAAATCAAGGTCGAAGAACAATGCTATATTAAGAAAGAGGTACAGGTTCCTATTGCATTGAATCCTTATGCTTCACATTAGCTATTTGTTTAGACTTTACACAGATACCATCCGAAGTAATGAGTCTACTTAATAACATGATAGACCCTTCTATATATGTACATGCATATGATACATTTAAATATAAATGAAGGAATATATATAAATCACACAAAGAAGGAATATATATAAACCACACAAAAACCTTACAATTATTATCAAGACGCAAGACTTGCAAATATTATGAAAATCACACACATACATAGTCATTGTTGACAAAGAAGTATGAGATGCAATTACTTATAATATGTCTTAATAGATTGACTTTAGTAAGCTCAAGTTGCCTAATTATAATGCACGCAGTCCCCAGGCACGCACGAGTTTTTTCCTATAATTCAACACCACTAGTTATTGAATATAAATATTAATGATTATGAACTGCGAAATTGGCAAAACACAGAAACGGTATCACAATTTACAATTGAATTTCCTATATTAAAGTTTGGTTATGGTCATTCCAAGAAATACTTTCCATGTGCTATAATGCACCGACACTCCATAGCACTCCACGTATTTATATCTGACCCTAGATATCTAAACCTGCCTGACACTTGCCCAATACGGGGTAGACACATCGTAAATCTGTTCTTGCATGTGAATATGTATTTGTACACATGTAATACATGTCTATGACCAACATGTCGTCATATATTATTGCTATAACTATCTCATGCATACATGTAGTTGATGGTTCTTACCTTAGTAACTTATACATCTAGTTTATAACGTGATGTTAAATTTAAATTTAGGTCACCGCTATCAACTTACTAGTTTGTTATATAATGCATTTCTTCTCCCATTACAGGCATTTTCCTTGAGTTTAGATGAGCATATATTGTCGCGCTCATGCCCAAAAACTGCATATAAAAACTCAGAGATATCAAGTGTGGCCGGCTGCAAATTCCTATCATTAGAATCTTGCAAGGCCTATCTAAATCATAAAAATCATGATAATACTCGCTACAGTCCAATCTCGATACGATTCTAAATCCCAAATATTGTTATTCACATAAAGACTCTCAAATCTCAAAATTGATATTTCCCTACAATAATATATTTATACTTGTACTACCGACAAAACTATTAATTTGCATGAATGCCTAATATAGCCAAATTTCACAAATCTTACATTAAAACACTCACCAAGAACGTTATGCACTTAATTCTCTTGACGGTGTCTCTTCTCAATGTGATTCTCTGCGGTATAATAATATATGGCACGCGCAATAATTTCAACGGGATTCTACTACTAGCAAGTGTTCTAACTACTTATTTTTTCAATAATCATACCGGTATTGACCTATGATGCATCCAACATATGTGCCATAAATAAAGATAAAACTTGTATAACCAACAACAACCATGTGCCTAATGTTTTAACCAATATTGTATTAAATGTGCCATATGCACAAAACCAATTTTAACCAATATTGTATTAAATGTGCCATATGCACAAAACCAACATCCCAATCATGGCACATGTGTGTGCATATCATTACGTATATGAAAAATATGATTTCTTTATAATGAACGAATCGCATCACTTCATATAACATCACATTGGTATATTAAACAATAAACACATCGGATGTCATGTATAAACATAATAAAGCATATTTTCATAAACTTTATGTATTCATGAATATATAGCATCGATACAACCAAACATACACAACAATTACATATATATAAGCATCACATATATAACTATCAACCATTTATGAAATTGTGAAACACGGATATAAATTTTATATGATTAAAATAATATTGATTGATAAATCATACATCACTACTTACCGTGCTTGCAGAAACTAATGGCTCGTGTGTGCTCAGATCCTCACCTCAACTCCACTAGATTTTTTCGAAAGGCATATAAAAATACAATTAACATATGTACAATTAAGAGCACATCATCCAACTCAATTCATAGATTCTACATCTCAATTATATCCGAAATCTTCTTATAATTATCTAGAAACATATAATTTTTTAGGATTAAATCCAAAAAACTACCAGATGATGGAAACGGTTCATTTTGGTCATGGTATAAAGAAATGGAATCCTAGAATGGTCCTTTACATCTCCGCGAAGTATAAAGGTATTCATATTACAAATCTTACTAGAACTGCTAGTTTTTTATTAGAAGTCTATAATTTAGTTTTTAATCCAGCAAGTCGAGGAAAAACCTTTTTAATCGTTGGTGCAAAAAATAAAGCAGTACTAAATATTTTTTAAAACTACAAGAAACTACTACAAAACTTTCAAAAACAATGAAAAACTATCATAACTAAGATGCCACATCCGCAATAATTGCAAGAAACTACCACAAAACTAATAAAACATGGTAGTCTCTGGTAATTTTGAGAGTTTTGGCGGTTTGTTGTCACGAGGGTAATGTTTTTTTTTAGATTTAAGCTTAATTTTTATTGAGAATTTCCTTTAATTATTTTAGTTTGAATATCTATAAAAGAAGAGGTATAAGGGCCAATGTATATATTTTATTTGCAACACTTCTTTTCTTCATCTAACAAGATGGGTTCAAACCCATTCTTAAGAGGATGGCAACAAGTTGGCCATCCGACAACGCCTATGCACCGAATAACTTGCTACCTTCAATTATGGCAAGGCCGACTCTAGCAAAGGCCGGTGAAGATAAACCAATCATGCCAACATAAATAAGAATTACTTTATTTCAAACTATTACTATTTGAGAAAGAAGATGGATTTATCAAAAAGGAAAATTTAATATTATACCTTAAATTCGACAAGGTCGAGATGAGAAGCACAGTTCCTTATTACCATCCTCAATAGAGATTAGAAGATCAATCTCGAAATTGGTAAATTTGTTTTACGGTGTTGAGATAAGAGGGAGGATAGAGAGAGGTAAGAGAGAAAGAAAGAGACAGAGCGAGAGAGATTCAGGAGACCGAGAAACAGAAAGAAAAAGAGACGAAGAGAACGAGAGGAAAAACAGAAGGATGTGGCTATTGTTTTCAAAGAAGGAAACCGAGTGTTTTAGATATTAAATAATTGAATATTTTATAAAAAGCACCCTATAATTTTCCATGCTTACATTTTAGGCTAATCATAAAATTTGGTGCGTGGGAGAGCGCTCTATTTCAAACCGGTCCGCGTTTTTTAAGAACGGAAACTCTCGATCCATGACATATTTGAACGATCCAAACCGTTCAAGTTGATCACCCTACCTTCAAGTCTGAAAAATCAAAGGATTTGAAGATCTCTAACCAATGTATTAGATGGAGTTTATGTTGCTATATCAAAAGACGTTCATTTTGCACTCATTCGATGCATGGGTTAGACGTCTTTAAATCCTTTGATTTTTCATACACATATATTTGAAAGTAGGGTGATCAACTTGAACGGTTCGGATCGTTCAAATATGTCGTGGATCGAGAGTTCCCGTTTTTAAAAAACACGGACCGGTTTGCAATAGATCACTCTCATATATATATATATATATATATATATATATATATATATATATATATATATATATTTGCAATATTGTGTATTCTTTACATGCATATTTCTAGAATGTTGGTTGCCTTCATATTTCGTGTTTGCTTTTACTAGTTAATAGTTAAAAATGAATGTGGTTATGGTAATGTTGTTAGTTGATACATTACACACATACATGTCCCTATATTCTACTTTAAGAAATTTATCATATCATAATCATTTCCTATTTTTGTGCACATGCATCATGGTCTATGTGTTTGGTGTTGTTCCATTAACCATGGAAGCAAAAATTCAACATGGGATGAATATGTCATCAAGCAACAAGGCAAAAATAGATGAAACAACCAATTAGCATAGATTTGTTTAATTCTATAGTTGATTAAGATTTTCTCCTTTTTTCTTATTTTCAATGGCAAATATATATGAAAACATGTGATAACATTGTGATTTACATATTCATTTGTACAAAAAGGTTTTATATTGACAAATACAATTCACGCAGGTCATGAATGGAGAAACTACCGACGTTCACCAATTGGACAATGTATCCGATCAATCCTTTATAAAGAAAAGCTCCAAAGGGTATGTTTTTCAAATTATGATATAACCAATTTTTTACTTACTATTATAGAAATTACATTTTCTATTAATTTGATTATTGTAATGTGAAATACTTTCACTATAGGATCTCTTCTATGAAAGAATCCTAATTGCATACCTATTATAGTCCCCACCTATACGTTGCATTGATGCCATCGTGCAGCCTTATGTGCGCACTGCGCGAGGTGGTTTCATAAGGTATTATCCAAAAAGAAACCGTTATAGTGGACAAGATCTAGGAGCATTTGCCGAGCAAGCAAGAATTACGGCTTAGCTATCATTATAGCATGAAATGGGCAGAGACTTAAGATAGTTTTGTTAAAGAAAAGGTATGAAGGTAATACATGAGAATATGATCAACTTTGCTACTTGAAGTATAGAATACATCCGATTGTAGAGATTGCGGTAAAAAAAAGATTAATATAGTTTACTGTTAGAAACTAATGAGAGAATGAAATGATCTAGAGAAATCAAAGATTCAAAATACATGACAAGAGCTTCTATATATAAGAAGAGAAACATATAAACATTGGTGGCGTTCTTATATTCAAATATTGGATGAAAAGTGTAAAGAGAATTGACCACCGAACAATATTAATATTCAATGAAACTAGTAATAGAAAAGTAAACTATTATTATTATAGCTCATGCACCACCTTAACCATGATTAAATGACAACATTAAAAAGATGTTGACAACCACGGGCACAAATTGGTTCTAGACGAATAAGAGGAAAAAAATAGTCATGTATATCAAAGATATGGACAAAAATGGGAGAAAATTTTGAATTAGATTAGTTGCTAGGATATGTGTCACTCTTATACCCTAGTCAAGTAGGACATCTCATTTCAAGAAGGTAGAGCTGATGTAGGATAATTTCTTACCCACATAGCAATTTCAGGTCAAATCTTGGCAATATTAGGTCAAATTGTGGCCCTTTACAGCAATATAATCCCAATATCATTTGCACCTAGCTGAGATGAGCCCAGGGCACACGATTCCAGCTAAATTAAATGCATGGGTTTAAACATAAGCCAAATATGTATGGATTCATTACATGGCAAGTTCATGGGTTAGGTTCACATAATTTTAACGGTAGTTAGTTTTTGCTTCAACTCTAATTAGTGAGTCATGTGTTCTAACCTATCAAAGAAATTGACTGCACAGGAATTGTGAGGATTTGGAATATAGGATGCCGTGAACATGTGTGTATTGTCTTTACAAATATCCACATGACAGCAATGATATCACTGATTTGATCCAACCCCAAAAGTTTGGGATGATGTTTTATTATTGTTGTTCTTGCTAGCTATTGTTTACAAAAATAATTGGATAAGTTGGGATACAAGTATCAAAAGAGATTTAAAGGTATTAGCAGTTATCTTATTGTCTAACAATATATGATAATTTTTAAGCCTATATTGTATTACCTCTGTTTCAAAATCTATGTCCATTTTAGCTTTTGCATACCCATTAAGAAAATTTAAACCAATGATTACATGAATGCAAATTACCCACTTTAACCCTATTAATGTTTATTACTTTCTTGGTATTTGAATAAGCATGAAGCTAAGCAAGGAATTTTATTGAGGGGTAGTTTAGGAAATCAAATAGTATGAGGGTCTTGGTAATGAAAAAAGATTCTTGCTACTTGTAAAAGGACTAATATTTTGAAACAAAAAAAAGATCAAAAAAAGACTTACATTTTGAAACGGATGGAGTAATCACTATGATCAGATTTAGTTTCTAAATTCTTGGGATAAGGTTTGTTATGGATTTAGTCATCTTTTCTATTTAAAGACTTTATTGTCAAATGGAGTTAAAAATTTTGAACTTTTTTACACATTTATTTTGACCGGTTTTTAAAAATTGATTTAATGAAAGTTTCCATAATATTTAAGCATATGATTTATCTTTAGTTCTGGGTCAGTCATCTCTTTCATTGTCGCAAATTATACCGCACATATTGACAATATGTTTCTCCTCAATTGTGGTGTATAACTAGGCCATCTAATAAACCCTTAAATTTAGTAATCCCATAGAAAGCGTAACTTCTAGTCTACAAAACTTCAAAATGAACTAGAAAAGAAAACGATATATCAAAATAGCATTAGAGAATGGACCTTATTGAGGCATAAGGTAAGAAAATATTTTTACATATCAGTCCACTGGATATGTCCAAAATTAGGAAAGTTATGACGTTAAGCAAATGATATTAGCATAGGAAGCAAAGGTGTGAACTGTGAACTATTAGCTTTTTATATTTTAAATTTTATGGTTTAGTTGACAATCTTCTTCTTATTATTAGGTCTCCATTGATCTCAGATGACCAGCCATTTTCCTATAATGAATTGTTGGAAGGAAGTGATCCAGAGATAAACTTGTATCTTGAGAAAGCATTAAAAACTGAAGATTTAGAGGTATTAGTTTTAAATGAATACAATTCTAATTGTATTTTCTAGTATGAGCTGATTAAAATATATACTCTTTTCATGATAGGAGAAACCATTGGGTTGTAGCATGGATCCACAAATTTCTCAAGAAATGGACGACTTAGCAATCTTTTCAAAGTTAGCAGAGCACACCACTTTCACCAAAGACATAAGCTTTTAGAAACAAGTCTCAAAGTTGTTGAGGCTTTGAAGTTTGCTTGAAAGTTCGGTCATGGCAATAAATAAAATATTACTTGTTCCCATGAACATTATATTTTGTAATAATAGGCCAAACTTGATGCAAGTGGAGTATATACTCTAGACGACCTCTTGCTCAACGGCAAGTAAATTCACTATTAGTGGTACTCGCTTATCGGTATTATGTTGACTCTTCTCTTGCTTTAATCCATGTCGAATGTTTTATATTCGTATATGTACTTAATTTGCTAGTCCTTTTATTTATGGAATGTAGTAAATGGATCGATAGTTGAAACAATGGTTTCCAATAGAAGAAAAATAAATTCAGAGTTAACCATCTCGTATGCAATTAATTGGAGGGCACAAAAATAGTCTTGAAGGCACACATCACTAGTTATGTGTTTTTTAGAATCACCTTCAACATGTGCATAATATTCCTATGCACTTCTCTGATTACGAAACCGCTATTTGTACTAGAATTTCGTAGGCCGTCGATTATATATAGAATTTCGCCACAAAATCCAACAACTCACCTTCTTTCACATGGAAGAAATTACATGTGAAAATTAGAATATGATTTGAACCAACGGACTAGTTTCCCCTGATGCTTTAGTTTCATGTTCTGTAAAATGTCTGTAATAAGCAAAAAAATTGCTTAGCAATTTAACACCAGATTATGCAAATTCAAAGTAATGACCAGCAAAAAAGGGCACACATAAAGGACGGACTTTAGGCCATCCACAATGATATACATGCAAGGAGTTAAAATTATATGTCGGAATAATTATCTGATATTGGGAATTCAACTATGAAGGATAAGAGTAATGCTATGAAGCCCTGACACATGAAAGTAAGGTACAAATGATAGGTTTCCATCTTCACATCTACAGTCTTCCTAAGCTATCTTGAAAGTTGAAACCTCAACTACTCAACACCAGTTTGTTGCATTCAAAGGTTTTATGACCTATTGTTCAAAACGACGCTCAAGTTTAACGGTAAAAGGGGTTTAAAACTTAGATCCAAACTTAATTAATCCGCAAAATGAGTAGGGCCCAAGTTTGGATATCCTTCTATAACTGCGTCTCGCAAAACATGACTCGGTCAAACCTAGAGTTCAAACTGATTTTGTCAATTTTCAGGATTTTGTCAATTTTCAGGATTTTACTGGTTAAGCCTATTCTAGGTGGGGAGATCTTTAATGTTATTGGTACTTATGCACCACAGATAGGTCTTGATGACGCAAGTAAGCGTTTATTCTGGAAGGATTTAGACGAGATGGTGCAAAAGATACCTAGTGGAGAGAAGTTATTTATTAGTGATGATCTCAATGGTCATGTAAATACTAGTCGTAGTGGGTTTGATACTATATATGGAGGTTTTGGTTTTGGACAAAGGAATGAAGCAGACAGCTCAATTCTAGATTTTGCCTTATCTTATGACTTGATCTTAGCAAACACTTGGTTTAGGAAAAAAGAGTCTCGCCTTATCACCTTTAGGAGCGGATCAAATGCAAGTCAAATAGACTTTTTCTGACGGGAAGGATAGATAGAGATTGCATCGGCCGTAAAGTAGTGCCAGGTGAGAGTGTAACCACTCAACATAGACTTTTAGTTTTAAATTTTCGATTTAGAAGAGAATCTAGGAAGATTGGACGTAAGGTAGAGGCTATAATTAAATAGTGGCGACTGAAAGAAGGTAACCAAAAGGCTTTTATAGATCGTGTAGTTCAAGAGGCGGATTGGCAGTCTGAAAATAATTCAGATAGAACATGAAACAAGATAGCTAGTTGTATCAAGAGGGTAGCTAGAGATTTATTTGGTGAGTCGAGAGGTGGCGCTCCATCATTTAAGGACACGTCATGGTGGAACAAAGAAGTAAAGGCTGCTATTAAAATCAAGAGAGATTCTTATAGAGATTTGAAGAAAAACAGAGATGTGGAGAGATTTGAGAAGTATAAAATGGTTAAAAAGAAGTTAAGAAAGCTGTTCGGAAAGCTAAAACTAAGGTCTACAAGGAGATGTACGAGAAGTTGGACACAAAGAAGATTGAAAATGATATATACTGAATTGCTCGGATGCGGGAAAAGAAGACTAGAGACTTGCGTACAGTGAAGTGTGTCAAAGACAAAGATCAAAAGGTTTTAGTTCAAGATGAGAATATCAAGGAAAGATGGAGAGATTATTTTGACAAATTGTCCAATGAGGGCTTTACTAAGAATTTGGATGAACTCGTCATTCAATATCAATATATAAACCGCAATTTCATATTTAAAATAAGAATACCAGAAGTTAAAGAGGCTTTGACGAGAATAAGATCAAGAAAAGCGGTTGGTCCATATGGAATTCCTATCGAGATTTGGAGATGTTTAGAAGAAACAGGCGTTAAATGACTGACAGATCTGTTTAATAAGATTTGGTTGACCAAAAAGATGCCAAATGAGTGGAGGAAAAATACCATTGTACCTATCTACAAGAAGGGTGACATTCAAAATTGCTCAAACTACCGTGGAATAAAACTTATGCGTCGCACCATGAAGCTTTGGGAGAGAGTGATTGAACGCTGGCTAAGAAAGAATGTTAAGATAACAGAGAACCAGTTTGAGTCCATGCCCGGACGATCGACGACAGAGGCTATTCATTTGCGTCAACTTGTCGAGCGTTTTCGAGAAAGAAGAGATTTGCATATGATATTTATTGATTTAGAGAAAACGTACGACAAGATACCTAGAGAGATATTATGGGGGACAATGATGAAGGGGATCCCCGTCAAGTATATTGATATAATCAAGGATATGTACGATGGAGTAGTGGCAAATGTCAGAACTTGCAGCGACCTAACGAGTGATTTTTCGATTACAATTGGTTTACATCAAGGATCTGCATTAAATCCATTCATGTTTACCATCGTGATGGATGAGCTTACTAGAACTATCCAAGATGAGGTATCTTGGTATATGCTATTCGCTGATGATATTGTTCTAGTAAATGAGACGAAAGCATGGATTAATGCCAAATTGGAGTTATGGAGGCAAACGTTGGAATCTCGAGGGTTCAGATTGAGCAAGTCCAAGACAACATATATGCATTGCAAATTTAGTAAACGGGGAAGTCGAGACCACATTGGTATAAACACCGGAAGGACAAGAGATATCACCGAGCAATCAGTTTAGATATCTAGGTTCCATCATCCAAAAGGATGGGAAGATCGATAGCGATATTAATCAAAGGATCCAAGCTGGTTGGTTGAAATGGAAGAGTGCAACAGGAATTTTGTACGATCGTAACTTTCCGTTAAGGTTGAAAGGGAAATTTTATCGAAGCGCTATTCGGCCTACCTTATTATATGGTACAGAATGCTGAGCTCCTAAGAAGTATCATACACAGAAGATGCACGTAGCGGAGATGTGAATGCTTCGTTGGATGTGTGGTAACACTAGAAAAAATAATGTGCGAAATAAGGATATTCGTGCAAAAATTGGTGTAGCACCTGTGGAGAAGATGCGGGAAAACCGGCTAAGATGGTTTGGTCATGTACAACGCAGACCTATGGAAACACCGGTTTCGACGAATGGATACTATCGATACAAGCAATGTCAAAAGGGCGAAAGGGAGATCGAAGAAAACATGGATGAAGGTGATACGAAAAGATATGATTGCCAAAGGCCTCAATGAAGGTATATTGTTCGATAAGAGTGAGTGGAGGCGGAGGATTCATGTGCTGGACCCGGCGTGATTCTCATGTTGGTTCATGTAGCCTATCCCATATGCTTGGGATAAATGGCTCAGTTGTTGTTGTATTGCGTTGGTATAATCAAATAACCAGATCTAATTGGTCTTATCGTTTTGGTTGGGCATTTTCAAATTTCTATAGTAGATTCATAATGCATCTCTTCAATTCGTCATCTATCTAAATTCATCATCCTCTATCCTCTGTCTCAAACATATTATCTAAAATTTCATGGACTTATGAGAACAAGCTTAGGCATGAGCCAATAGAGATAAGGGCTATGAATCTCACTGAATTGGACAGTGCAATTAATAATTTCCTTTTAGATTTAAAGGAAGATGAAATAGATACATTTGAAACGATGTACACAGGCATCAGATATGAATTATATAAATGAATATACCATATAAGTTAAAAGGAAACAGATTATTGCAAAATGCGAGTAACATTATAAAGCACCATGAAAGAAGAGACTGAATTTAAAATTTTAATTTTGTTTTAAATAATGTTCATCTACAGCCAATAATTAGCTGTATCTGGCCTGCACATAATCCTTATCAGATTCTTGAATCAACTAAATTTTTGAAAGGTCAAAATTGTATTTACATCTTTTTGCAAAATGAATGAGGGTGGATTTCTAATTATCTAAAATTTCATGGACTTATGAGAACAAGCTTAGGCATGAGCCAAGAGAGATAAGGGCTATGAATCTCACTGAATTGGAAAGTGCAATTAATAATTTCCTTTTAGATTTAAAGGAAGATGAAATAGATACATTTGAAACGATGTACACAGGCATCAGATATGAATTATATAAATGAATATACCATATAAGTTAAAAGGAAACAGATTATTGCAAAATGCGAGTAACATTATAAAGCACCATAAAAGAAGAGACTGAATTTAAAATTTTAATTTTGTTTTAAATAATGTTCATCTACAGCCAATAATTAGCTGTATCTGGCCTGCACATAATCCTTATCAGATTCTTGAATCAACTAAATTTTTGAAAGGTCAAATTGTATTTACATCTTTTTGCAAAATGAATGAGAGTGGATTTCTAATTATCTAAAATTTCATGGACTTATGAGAACAAGCTTAGGCATTTGCTTTCTAGCTAATAAGTTATAATCAAGTTATATACTTTGTAGCTTATTTCAGAATTCAAATATACAATATGTAACTACATGACTCGTGTTTTTATAGTTATTGTCACTGTAACTATTATCTCAAGTGTTAGAACCTTAGCATCCGAACAAGCAACTTGCACTTGCAAGGTACGGTAACTCCGCTGGATGCTGAGACTCGATAATGATAGCTTGTAAGAGCATCTGATGTCAAACGAAATAAGGAACCAACTCCACGGTAATGGTTTACCCATCCAACGAGACTGGTGAAAAGAGCGATGATTGCTAAAAATGGACTATAGAATAAAGAAGCCGCATTAGACAGTATATAAGTGGTTCGTTCATGTACAGAAAAAGTTACAGATGAGCTATAACTCCTTTATTTTCTATAACGGTCAGTAAATTATGCGCTACTATTTTTTCGCTGCATGTGTCTCCTCGAGCATCAAATTCATCCGGAGTGTAAACACAAATAAGACAAAAGGTTCTGAAACTTTTCTACTATAATCTGGTACATTCTTCAAATCCTTTCTTCAAATGGCACATAACTCATAGAGATAAGTTAAATAACAATTTGATTAGGTATTTTCGCATATAACTTACAAGGAATATGAATATCCGTGTGTGAGTATGTTTTGTGCATGCATCTTGTTAGTATGCACACATCATACATCATATTATACATACATATGCACTTAGGACCTTACATTATTAATATTACACTAAGTCCATTTTGTTGTTAAGAACCAAATATTTAGTCATTATTTGTCAAAATGTCAAATTGCAGGGTTCCTCTCCTTTTTCCTCTATCTTAGATGTACATGCATTAATTCGAAGCAAGGCCACTTTCCCTTGTACCAACCTATCGATACAAACAAAGCAATACACCTTTCTCTTCTTCAGTCATGGATAGGAAAAGCCATCTTTTTAGAAAAATAAAAGATGAGCCTGGTTTAGAGAAATTTTTTGAGATGCCTAACCTAAGTGATGAATACGCCCTCATGTTACTTTCTCAAGGAAGGAGCTTGAATTCCGACCATTGCAGTGGAAGGTCTTCACTGTACTACTAAGGATATCACAATTTTTCAGTTTGTTTATATTTCTATACCTTTTTTATCATTTTTGTTTCATTTTTTTGTCCATAGGATTGAAGATGCCTTAGAACTATTCCTGAAGTCGTCTGAATACAGAAAAAGGCTGTAAGTTAGATCTACAAAGTTTAAGAATCGCATTTTTTAATTTCTTTTATAAGTTTTTTCCCCTCAAATTCCTTACATCTCATGTTTGTCTATCCTCGATTTTGCCCCAGATGCAGTCAAGTGGAGGATCAGGAGGTATACATAGCAATTAGCAGTTTTTATAACTTAAAAAATAGTAACATTACACTATACGAAGGGTTTTCTTAATCCTATACAATCCTGATGAATCCTCTTTTCCCTCTTACTCTTTGCATGGATCCAACTTCAATCATTCAGCCCCTATTCAATCTGCTTAACAGAGTAACGCATCAAAGCAATGTTCTTGCATCCCATCAATCTGAGTTTGTTCTCTCCCTCTCATACATGTTTATGTTTTGAGTGATATTGCTTATTTTTATAATATTTAAATTTTGTTTGGTGGATATTCTTGACTATTGTTTTATATTGATTAATAGTATTCAATTTTCAAAGAGATGGCGATAACTTAAGAGTGAACTGCTAAGAAGTTCATTTCAAGTGTCTGAGGAGTTTGGAATTTGTAACTAAGATATCTGAAATTTATTTGCTAGTCTGTAAAGATACATGGTAAATACATAAATTTGAAGGGTCTAATGTATAATTTTTAATTCAGTTTTCTATTTTTGAAATATGTTTAATTTGTTACTAGAAGGAGCATTTGATGTCCGGTGAAAATGGCCTCAAAACCTTAAGCGCTGTTAATAAGATGTATTCAAGTATTTGATACCAGATCTTTGATGGACTTAAAAGATTGAAATCTTAACAGGAGGATATTATAAGACCACAATGTGTTATAGCAAGGAATAAATATAAAATTGATATTCCAAAATACATATAAATACTGTGATCGAGGTAATCATTTAATTGTCAGTTGACAAAAATATATAAGATGTTGCTGATATATTTTCCAATTCATATGAGAAGCTAGCTTGCATTGATCTTATAATTGTATAAAGTGTCCTTTCCTCATAGTTGTTTGTCTACAATATATTTAAAATGTGTAATGCTGGTCAACAAATTTTCAATATTTTTTACGATTCAATCTAACAAAGTAGCTGTAAACCTTGACGTAGCATTTATAGTTGACGCAACATTGTCCTGCGAAATGATTCGTGTTAATTTATTGGAAGCATTTGGACTTTGTAGAATGCTTGAGGACAGCAAAGATTTCAAGAAGACTGTCAAAGCCTCTAAATTCATAGGGCACAAGAAAATCAAGGTCGAAGAACAATGCTATATTAAGAAAGAGGTACAGCTTAGTACTGCATTGAATCCTTATGCTTCACATTATCTATTTGTTTAGACTTCACACAGATACCATGCGACGAGTCTAATTTATAACATAATAGACCATTCTATATATGTAGATGCATATGATACATATAAAGAAGTTAACAACAAGTAATTGGTTCAGTATAAAGGAATAAATATAAACCACAAAAAACTTAACAGTTATTCTCAAAAACGTAAGGCATGCAAATATTATGAAAATCACACACGTATGTGGCAATTGTTGACAATGAGGTATGAGATGCAATTACTTATAATATGTCCTACTAGATTGACTTTAGTAAGATCAAGTTCCCTAATTATAGGTACATGCAATCCCCAGGCAGGCAGGCACGAGTTTTTTCTGTAATTTCCCTAATTATAGCTATTGAATATAAATAATAATGAATATGGACTGCAAAATTGGTAAAACACAAAAAGGGTATCACTAGTTACAAAAAAAAAATCCTATATTAAAGTATAATTATGGTCATTCCAAGAAATATTTTCCATGTGCTAAAATGCACCGACACTCCATAGCACTCCATGTATTTCTATTTGACATACATCAGACATCTAAACCTGCTTGACACTTGCTTAATATGGGGTAGATGGATCGTAAATTTGTCCTTGCATGTGAAAACGTTTTTGTATGCATGTAATTCATGTTTATGCAGACCAACATGTCATCATATGTTATTTGCTAAAACTATCTCATGCAGACACGTAGTTGATGGTTCTTACTTTATATATATATATATATATATATATATATATATATATATATATATATATATATATATATATATATATATATATATATATAGTTTATAACTTGATGTTAAATTTAAATTTAGTTCACTGCTATCAACTTAGTAGTTTGCTATACCATGCATTTCTTCTCTCATTACGGACCTTGCCTTGAGTTTGGATAAGCATATATCGTCACGCTCACGCCCCAAAACTGCATATAAAAACTCATAGATATCAAGCATGACCGCCAGCGGGTTCCTATCATTAGAAACTTGCAAGGCCTATATAAATCATAAAAATCATGATAATACTTGTTACCGTCCAATCCGATACAATCTCGATATCATTCCAAATCCCAAATTTTTATTCACATAAAGACTCTCAAATCCCAAAAATGATATTTCCCTACAATATATCTGTACCTGTACTACCAAGAAAACTATATATTTGCAACAATCTCTAATATAGCCAAATTTCATAAACCTTACATTAAAATAACACTCATCAACAATGTCATGCGCTTAATTCTCTTGACAGATTCTTTTCTCAGTTCTCAATGTAATTCATGTGTTTTGATTAGCAGCCACATAAAAGGTGGGTGAGCTTTCCAGCTCGGTAAGAAAATAAATACAATGTCTAACAATATACATAAATAAAAGCATCTTATAGAGATAACGTATTATAATAAGAACTTCTTATACATTGGAAATAATAAAACGATATCTTGTTAATATAACCGACCTCATCCAAGAGAAAGTGGATGCTTCAGAAAATATTATTTTCATGCATAGGAAGATTAGGTAGGTTACGGCTAAAGTACGGCCGATGACTTTAGCTCGGTTGACATAAGCAAAGCGCCACCATCATTAACCCGTGGTAGAAAGAACCAACATTGGCCCACTGTGAGAATGCCACACGACGCGCAATAACCCTAGCAGGATTCCGCTGCTAGTATGTGTTGTAAGAATGTAAGCTACTTAATTTTCCATAATCATACCGGTATTGACCCATAAGACGTATTCAATATGTGTCATAAATAAAGATAAAACTTGTATAGCCAACGACAACCATGTGCCCAATATTTTAACTAAATACCATATGAAGTTATCAACTGTGCCATATGCACAAAACCAACATTTGAATCATGGCACACGTGTATACATATCATTAACTATATGAAAAGTATGATTTCTTTGTAATAAACCTATCTCATAACTTCATATAAACATCACAGTGGTAAATTAAACAATAAACACATTAGATGTCGTGTATAAACATGACATAACATATTTTCACAAACTTCATTTATTCATGAATATATAGCATCGATACAACCAAACATATACAACAATTCCATATAAAAGCATCACATGTATAACAATCAACCATCCATGATACTGTGAAACATGAATATAATAAGATTTTATAAGATTAAAATAATATTGATTGATAAACCATGCATCACTACTTACAGTACTTGTGGAAACCAACGGCTCGCGTGGACTTGAGTTCTCGCCTCTCTAATAGATTCTCTAAGAAGAAATAAAAATACAATTAACATATGTATAATTAAGAACACATCATCCAACTCAATTCATAGATTCAACATCTAAATTACATCCGAAATCTTCTTATATTTATCTAGAAACATAATTTTTAGTAAGGATTGCCTTTAATTTATTTTCAATTAATTATTTTCGATTGAATATCTATAAAAGAAGAGGTATAAAAGCATATATATATATATATATATATATATATATTGCACCACTTCTTTTCTTACTGGATTCATCTTCTAAGATGGGTTCAAACCCATTCTTACGAGAATGGGAACATGTTGACCACCCAACCACGCCTATACTCCGGATAACCTCTCACCAACAACTACGGCAAGGCCGACTCTGGCGAAGGCCAGTGAAAACAAACCCAATCATACCAACATGAATAAGAATTACTTTTTCATACTAATAATATTTGAGATAGAAGAAAGATATATCAATGAGGAAAATTTTATATTACCATAAATTCGACAAGGTCGAGATGAGAAGATCGGTTCCTTAGTACCATCTCCAATAGTGGTTAGAAGATCGATCTCTAAATTGATAAATTTGTTTTCAATGTTGAGATGTGAGAGAGACGAGAGAGGGGAGAGAGAGACGGAGAGAGAGAGGGAGGGAAGAGTTGCAGAGAAAGATGGACGAAGATAATGAGAGAAGAAACAAAAGGATGCGGCTAGGGTTTTTAGAGAAGGTAACCTAGTGTTCTAGATATAAAATAATTGTATATTTTATGCAAATCACCCTATAACTTTTCATGCTTATATTTTAGGCTAATAATATAATTTGGGATATTTCATAGATAATGGATATTTTGCAATTATGCGGATTATTTATATACATATCTCTAGAATGTTGGTTGTCTTCATAATTCGTTTTTGCTTTTACTAGTTAATATTAAAAAATGAATGTGGTTATGGTAACATTGTTGATACATTACACACACATACATGTCCCCTTATTATATATTAAGAAATTTGTGTCATAATCATTTCCTAATTTTGTGCCCATGCATCATAGTCCATGTGACATAGGATGATATGCCATTAAGCAGCAAGGCAAAAGTAGAAGAAACAACCAAATTAGCCTAGACTTGTTTACTTATATAGTTGATTAAGGTTTTCTCTTATTTTCCATGGCAAATATACTTGAAAATATGTGATAGCATAACGATTTATATATTCATTTGTACAGAAAGGTTTTATATTGACAGATACAATTACACAGGTCAAGAATGAAGAAACCACCGACGTTCACCAGCCGGACAATCACATATCAAATCAATCCTTCATAAAGAAAATCTCCAATGGGTATGTTTTTCAAATTATGGTATAACCAACTTTATACTTGCTATTATAGAAATAACATTTTATGTTACTTTGATTATTGCAATGTGAAATACTTTCACTATGGGGTCTCTTCTATGGAAAGAATCCTAATTGGATACCCTATTATAGTGCCCACCTACACATTGCATTAACGCCATCACGCAGCGTTATGTGCGTGCAGCACAAGATGGTTTCATAAGGTTTTATCCAAAAGAAAATTGTTACATTTGACAAGATCCAGTAACATTTGCCAAGTGAGCAAGAATTACGACTTAGCCATCATTATAGCATGAAATGGGAAGAATTAAGACAGTTTTGATAAAGACAAGATAAGAAGGTATTACCTGAGAGTATGATCAACTTAGCTACTTGAAGGATAAGGTACTTCCGATTGTAGACACTGTGGTAAAAAAGAAGATTAATATAGTTACTATTAGAAACTAACGAGAGAGGAAAAGACCCAGAGACGTCAAAAATTCAAAATACATGACAATGACTTCTATATATAAGAAGAGAAACATATAAACATTGTCGGCGTTCTTATATATCAAATATTGGATGAAAAGATGTAAAGGGTATTAAACACCAAATAATATTCAATGCGACAAGTAATAGAAAAGGAAACTATTAATTATTATTATTATAGCTCATGCACCATAATTATGATTATATGATAACATTAAAAAGAAGCTGACAACCATAGGCACAAATTGGTTCTAGACAGATAAGAGGGGGAAATAGTCCAGGAGGTCTTAGAAACCGCATAGATGAAGTGGCATTTTAATACAAGGGTACATGGATATCATGAATATAGACTGAAAATGGGAGAAAATTTTGATTTAGATTGGTTGCTAGGATATGTGCCTCTTATACCCTAGTCAAGTAGGGCATCTCATTTCAAGAAGGGGAAAGCTGATGTGGGACAATTTCACGCCCACACGGCAATTTAAGGTCAAATCTTGATAACAAAAGGTCAAATTGTGGTCTTTTACAGCAATATAATTCTAATATCATTTGCACCTAGCTGAGATGAGCCTAGGGCACACGATTCCAACTAAATTAAACACATGGGTTTAAACATAAGCTAAATATGTATGGATTCATTACTTGGCAAGTTCATGAGTTAGGTTCAACAACTGAGCCTTTTATCCCAAGCATATGGGGTAGGCTACATGAACCAACGGTAACTAGTTTTTAGGTTCACATAATCTAATGTTTATGTTCACATAATCTAAACAGTTGCTAGTTTTTGCAACTCTAATGAGCGAGTCATGTGTTAACCTATCAAAAAAATAGACTACACAAGAATTTTGAGGATTTGGAATATATGATGCCATGAACATGTGTGTATTTTCTTTACAAATATCCACATGACAGCAGTGATATCACCGATTTGATCCAACCCTGGAAGTTTGGGATGAAGTTATATCATTGTTGTTCATGCTAGCTATTGTTAACAAGGAACAATGGGATAAGTTGAGATAGTAGTATCAATAGAGATTTAAAATTATCGGTAGTTATCTTATTGTCTAACTATATATGATAATTTTCAAGCCTATGTTGTAATCACTATGATTAGATATAGTTTTTAAATTCTTGATATAAGGTAACTAAGGTCTATTATGGATTTGGTCCTCTTTTCTATTTAAATCTTATCAAATGGAGTTAAAATTTTCTAACTTATTTACACGTTTATTTTGCTCGGTTTTTAAAAAGTTGTTTCGATGAAGTTTTCGTAATATTCAAGCATATGATTCATCTTTAGTTTCTTGGTCGATCATCTCTTTCTTTGTCGCAAATTACACTGCACATACTAACAATAGGCTTCCCCTCAATTGTTGTGTATAACTAGACCATCTAATAAACCCTTAAATTTCACAAAGCCATTGAAAGCTTAGCTTCTAGTCTACAAAACTACAAAATAAACTAGAAAAGAAAACAATATATCAAAATAGCATCAGAGAATAGACCTTGTTAAGGCATAAGGTAAGAAAATATTTTGCCATATGAGTCCACTGGAGTC
Organism: Agapanthus africanus; assembly: GCA_030015575.1. NCBI lineage: Eukaryota > Viridiplantae > Streptophyta > Magnoliopsida > Asparagales > Amaryllidaceae > Agapanthus > Agapanthus africanus. Next base: position 867,117,806 of record CM057339.1, read on the forward strand.
ATTATGTCAGGAATGGGGAAAGTCATGACATTAAGCAAATGGTACTAGCATAAGAAGAGAAGGTGTGAACTGTGAACTATTAGCTTTTTATATTTTATATTTTAAGGTTTAGTTGACAATTTTCTTCGTCTTATTAGGTCCTCATTGGCCTCAGATGATGATCAATCATTTTCCTATGACGAATTATTGGCCGGAAGTGATACCGAGATAGAGTTGCATCTTGAAAAAGCATTAAAAAGAGAAGATTCAGAGGTACTGGTTTTCAATGAATACAATTCTAATTGTTTCTTCTAGTACGAACTGATTAAAATATACTCTTTTCATGATAGGAGAAACCATTGGGTTATAGCATGGATCCACAAATTTCTCAAGAAATGGACGACTTAGCAATCTTTTCAAAGTTAGCAGAGCACATCACTTTCACCAAAGATATAGGCTTCTAGAAACAAGTCTCAAAGTTGTTGAGGCTTTGAAGTTTGCTTGAAAGTTCGGTCATGACAATAAATAAAATATTACTTGTTCCTATGAACATTATGTTTTGTAATAATAGGCCAAACCTGATGCAAGTGGGGTTTTATACCTTAGACCTCTTGCTCAACGACACTTAAATTCACTATTAGTGGCACTCGCTTATCGACAAATAGTATTTATTCCCATAAATATTATGTTTTGTAATAATAAGCCAAACCTGATGCAAGTGGGGTTTATACCCTAAATCTCTTGCTCAACGGCAAGTAAATTCACTATTAGTGACACTCGCTTATCGATATTATGTTGACTCTTCTTTTGCTTTAATCCATGTCAAATATTTTATTTTAGTATATGTACTTAATTGGCCGGTCCTTAAATAATGTACTATTTATGTAATGTAGTAGATGAATAGATAGTTGAAATCATGGCTTCCAATAGCAGAAAAATAAATTATGAGTTAACCATCTCGTATGCAATTAATTGGCGGGCACAAAAACAGCCTAAGATCTTGAAGGCACGCAGGTTATGTGTTTTCTTGAATCGCCTTCAATATTTGCATAATACTCTGCACTTTTGTGATTACGAAATCACTATTTGTACTAGTCTTTTGCCTATGATGCTATATTCACAAATTATTAAGAATCCTCCCGGATAGTTTTATTTCCACACATGACCGCACACTTCAAATGGTTTGCCTTCTTCAGCAGCTTCACCATAGCCATTAGTTCTTGGCAGCCTGTTTCTTGTTGTCACTTCCCATTCTATACCGAAAGTATATTGCCCTACTTTCTGTAATTATTCTTTTGAATTACTTTATAAGGAATGGTTATGGAGTTTAACAGTATGATCTCCATGAAGATTATTACTTTCTTTGAGATAGACTCCATGGTACCACAATTTCTTTTTTATGCCATTTTGATGAACTATGTTTTGTACTCATTATTAGATATAGTTACACCTTCGCCCCTCCCCCCCCCCCAAAATGGCTTAAATTGACTGTTATGGAGAATCGTCAAATTTTTGTTCGATAAAGTAAGATCCCTTGAAAAAAAATTTAAAAAATCCTAGCATATTCCGATATTCCTACTGCTGTATAGTTTCTAGCTTAAAATTGGAAATCATGTTTATCTATGCCATTTCCCCCCTCAACCTTAAGAAATTTATGTTGTCTTATTTCTGATTCTATATTTCAAGCATCTATAGTTTTGATGTCCCTATCATCAAGTCCATATTGTGGAAACATATACATAATTGTGTGCTTGAATGCTGTCTTGAGTTGGAATTTAAAGATATAGTAAGAAAAAAGCCAATTATTTTCTTTAAAATGAAACTCAACCAACAAACTCGGGTCATAACAAAGCTTAGAATCTTAGTTTCGACTCTATTAGGAATTACAAACCAATTGTCTTGTAGAATCTTGATGATTAAATCTTGTTCCCGTATTATTTCATTGAAGTTCTGAGATCAAAGTTTTTCTCTCTTTTTTCTCCCTTTTTGGTCTTAATACCAAAATCTAGGGTTTGGGTTTCTTTGTTTTTTATGACAATCTTTACACTTTACGAGGGAAAACGTTGCACTAACTCAAAAAGCGAAGAAAAGGCCAGAAATTTACCTTCATCGTCACACAATCAAATTTTAAGGCAAATTACGAAGAATATTACATGATGCTTCAATTCAAAAAGAGAGACTTGCGTCATCAAAATAAAACCATATGAAAAATCGAAATTTTAGGGTTAAGAGAGGAGAAGAAGGAGAAAAAGGGTACCTTTTTGGAGATTCGGCATTTGCTGCTGCTGTATTTACAAATTAGGAAGTGTTTTTCTGTAACAAATCCAGAGTGTAGGCATAAGGACACTTTTTTGAAAAAAATCTCCACTTAATATTTAATTATTAGAATCCACTCCATCCTTTTTTAATTGTTAAAACCAACCTTTAACTATAGAGTAATTATGGTGGGAATTTTTTTTAATTAGCACTGATTAGAATCCGGGTTGGCAACCCCGGATTCCCGTAACACATTTTTTAGCACTATTAACCAACAACAGAGAGATTGGATCCTCATTGTTGACAAATTCAGGGTTGACCCATGATTCATTTTTCATCTTTTGATGTATATTTTCCAAATTGAGTTAAAACACATACAATTGAATATAGCTGTAATATAATTTCTCACTTCCAAACAAACAATTCAACACATTATTTGTACCAGAAACATCAATCTCCTTGATAAATGGTACATTCACATTCAACACAGTTCACAAAATAAATAGTGCTTTCAGGTGAAATATCCATGATACCAAACAACCACAAAGATATAACATACAATCAAATAAAAGTAATTTATAGCTCCACAACACAGTCCATAAACTATTCAAACTAAATGGTACCCATAGTATCATCCACAGATCTCTTACACTAAGTTTATGAAAAAGAAAGGACAAAATCAACGCAAAAACCGACTCAAGCGTGCTAACCCTCAATCCGTGCTCCTCGACCACGTGCTCTTCGACCTCGTGCATCCAACGTCGCACTCAATATTTGGTTGGGTATCCGGTTGAGACAGTTGAAAGGCCCTGCGTCATTAATAATATGTTGAGAAGGTCTTGCCTTGGCCGTAGACATTGATCTGCTTTCGCGTCTACGCGCATAAACCAACAATTCTCTATCATCATTAGAGGGATGTGTTAATCGATGTCGTCTTATAAGGTTATGAACGATCCCTCTTATGTTGATAGCATCGACATGCTTTGACTTTTTATCTCTAAACCTTCGTCAACCATATATTGTATCTCATAAAACCCCTCAACATGTATTATCAATAGACCACAATTAGAACAAATGCATGAGTAGGAGATCTAATATGTGAAGCCAATATAATGCAAGACCAGAAGATCTAATATGTGAAGCCAATGTTCTACGCACACTTCAAATGACATTCAATGTTCCGCCAAGTATGTTTCTTTAGATCTAATTTGCAAAATTTTTGACAAAGTTAGTTTTGTTTTGTTGTTATTATTCACGTTTTCAAAATTTGCCATGTGTATGATAGAAGAAAAGAGACCTGCAATAGAGGTTTTCACTGTTTGTATTCAGCATGATGTCATTCTTTGTATTTAATTATATAACAATATTTTTATATTAGTATTTGCCGCTTTTACTAAGAAATTGCGCTATGTCGTCACTTAAAAGAGCATTGCATGGCAAAGATCGTTAGTTATATTACCACGTCTTTCTCAATTTTCCCCCGAGGCACGTAAGCGATGGGCGGACCGAATGAATTGAGAAACCATCTTCGAGTAACTCCCCAATACCAACGGAGATAATATGTCAAAGGAGTAAGTTGTTGCTGCTCCTTCTGAATATAATTTCCTCGATCCTCCCAACATTCCAAGTATGCACGATTTATGCTCCTCCAGTTTGCATTCGACAGACCCTGGTCCCTGGGGTTCCCAACATTCCACCTGTACAGGGATGTGTTGTTTCATCTCAAATTGGCGCAATGCACGATCATGAAGATGCATCTCTATCACATTACAATAGATGATAGGTGTTCTAGCTCGCCATATTGGAGCTCCTTCCGTGCATATAGGAGGCAATACAACCATATACGTTTTGTAATGTTCCCAAACGACCTGCAGTTAAAATAATAAACATAGAGATCAATGTTTAAAATAACTCGCTACGTAACTCGCTATTTTGCGCTACGTAGCACACCTTAGTATATTCGCTACGTAATTTTGGAAAAAAACTCAAATACAAAGTAGCTTACGTTTTTTCTTCAAATAGCTTACGTTTTTTAACAAATAGTATACGCTATGCTATGCGTACGCTATTTTCATATAAAATTTTCTATTGAACTTCTTAAGATTTCAGTATCTAATCCTAAACTATACGAACACAGTTTCATTAAAGTTCTAACCTCTTAATTTGAAATCATATTTAGTAGACATGATTCTCAAACAGAGATTATTTAATTGATTTTTGATAGGTTTAATCTAGTATGAATCATATATATGAACTCAAGTATTGAAAATTTTGAAAATAATTTTTTTTAGAATTTCGAGGAGCAGAGAAACTACTACTGCAAAAATTATTGTTATATTACTTATTTTTCTATGTTCCCAAGCCAATTTTATATCTTTATAATAATATAATTTATTATAAATGAGATGATTATAGTAATAATTAATAATTCATGTAGCTTACGCTATGCGCAACGCTTTTTGCATTTTTGCTATTTAGTAATAGAACGCTACGCAACACGCTATCGCTATTTTGAACATTGATAGAGATGATATTAATACAACATGAAAAGTACTGCATATCCCCACTAAGAGATATTCTAACATTCATCTTAATGTTTACTTCTTGAAGACACATTCTTTCTTTGCATAAATATGAATTGTTCTTATAAGTATTTTACTTCCTATATTTTAATATCCCTTCTAATTCATATTTATGATCTATACATCCTAGGAACCTAAAACACACGTTTCCAGGAGAAAACAGTCAAACAAGAAAATATGAAAACAAAAAATGCTAAATCTTCATCCCTAACCTTGGATCATATTTTTCCGATGTCTCTCTCTCACACACACAGGCATGCATAATGACTGACAAATGCATGCACAATGACTAACACACACACACCACACCACGCACGTAAGAAATAATACAACCAATATACTTTTGCTGATATATCATGATGCATGTGTTGAAAAAGTTTTTCCTGTGACAGAACACAATTATATACTTAATAGGAATAGAGGCATACCTCTCACACTTAAAAATAAAAATGTAGATTTACCTTGGTATACTTCAGGAGTAAGCAAAAAGCATTAGCAAAAACTAGATAGCTAGTTAGATGTGTTTATTTACTCGTGTGTCTTCCATAAGGTCAATCTCGTTAAGATAAAATGATAATTCTCTATTTGGAGTATGAATCCATGCCTTGTCAACATTCCATATGTCACGTCTTGCTTCCCGGTGTACGGTCAGGAGACGTGACTGGAGACGTGATGTATTTACTCAAAAATAAACACGTTAAACGTAAATAAGCAATATAATATAAATGTACACAAGAAAGATATGAGATGTAAATGAACGGCAACTTTTTATTTATTAAGCATTCTTTACAATACAACTAAAATGTAGATACAATGTGGAAAACAATGCCTAAACAATGGTATGAACTGAAAGTAAAAGTATATACAAGTGACTAGAACTCCGGGTCCTCGATGTACCGATCCAAGTATTCTGAGCTGGGCTCGATCTCTAGAGAGTCGAGTTCTCCTGACAACATTCCAAAAAAAGAATAGAAAAGGAATGTCGTCAGCGAACAATCGTTCGGTAAGTCCCAAAGAGAGATAGTAGAATAGACAGATAAGAGAATATACCGGTATAATGTATGATTGTTATGTTAACTCTGTTATTTGTAGCTTGGTACAAAATATGTCAATGTATACAAGAGAAGTCCAACTATTCTGTAGACTAAGGTATACGGAGCACAAGAAACCGTTAAGCCACATGACAACAGCAACGGATATTCAGGTTAGGTGTATTAAAGTGACCATCATCGTGTCACTTTAAACACATTCCGTACCAATCTACCTCTGAAAAACCCCATAATGTTTATTGTATTGTTTATAGCTGTAAAACTTGCCGAAACCATGATATCAATTACTCATGTAAACGGATAAAGATGTAAACGGATAATCATATGATCAAATCAATGTATATCCATGGTTCGGTCAATTCAAGTCATATTGATATTGTATAGTATTCTGGTATATATGGATTCATGATGTATAAGAATTTTATTTGAAAGTGTATGTAAATTAGAATTGTATTCAGATTAGAATGGGACTCTGTCTGAGTCAGATACTTAAACAGAATTTGATTCCTGAATTAGGTTTTGGAGTTATCGATAACTGCTGCACATGGACGGCAGAATTTGCGACTTTTTCCAAGCCAATTACCATTGATAACCCCGTTTTAGTTTTCTATCTTGAATAGGCAAGCATCCACTTTCTCCGGCTCCCTGAGGCTCAAAAAAATTGGTCTCGCTTAAACCTATATTTACTAGGGTTTTTATTGTAAATTAATAAACTTGAGGGTGTTTTATGAAAAATAGTTTTAGTATACTTTCAAAATATTCCTCAAATATTTATTTCGTATTTAGGATTTTCATGGATGTAATTTTTAAAAGTGAAGTATTCTAATGATTATAAACCTAGATTGAATAGTATATGGTATTTTAGTGTAAATTGAAATTGTATGGATTTGTTTAGAAAATATGGAATTTATTATAAATATAAAATAGATGTTTTGATAATATTTATATATATATAATTATTAAAAATAGGATTTATTTATTAAATAGAAAATCACGTTTTCTTAAAAATTGTATTAAAAATTCCATCGAGATCAGATGCTCCGTGAGGAGGTCTGCATCTCGCTCTACTAGTCCCAAGAATGTGCGATAACCCGCACCATCCAAATCAGATTCCCCAAAATGGGTTGTAGAGGCTTAATTGCAAGAAATTTAATTAAAACGATCTTAAAGAATACGGTTTTATTAGTTTAAGGTATTTTATTGTAAAATTGTATTTATCCCATAAAATATTGTTCCAAAAGCCATCGTGCTATGTCATGATGAGTGTTGTGATGAGATAGGTCATTACCTCGTGAGTTTTCTAAAAGTAATATGAGCATATATGATGAAAGATGTCGAATAGAAAGTTTGTGGTATTTAACTGTAAAAGTGAAATAAAAGTTGCACAGCATGGTATTTTAAATTGAAACATGTTCTCAATATTGGTTTATGATTGCTAAACAATATATAAAGAAATGGTTGATTTGTTATTAAGAAAAGTTGAGTTGATTTGTTATTAAGAAAATTTGGGTTTTTTAACAAATTAGAATCGAATCTCAAATTAACACCACTTCCGACGAGTTTTAAAAAGAGAACTTTTTTAGAGGTGAAAAAGAGAGAAGAGAAGGGACTTACATGATTAGATGAGAGATGGGAGATAGAGAAAGGGTTTGAGAGGTTCGTGGAGTCGTGGTGTCGCCGGATTTGTCCCGAGTCGTCGCCGGAAGATGACCTTGGGCTAACTCCACTTGTACAACTAATTTGACTTGGAAAAATTTGAGAGTTTTGATGATAGGTTTTAGAATGGAGAGGGCTAAGGTGTGGGGTGGTATTTATAGGATAGAATTAGGATTTAGAGAATTAAAAATGAGAATTAAAATGCATTAAAATATTGAATTAATGGGTGATTTTAATACTCTGTTAATTTACAGGAAATTCAAACATAAGAGGAGTAGTGAGGGGAAGCAAAAAGGTTAGGGTTTAAATTTTGGGGGCATTTGCGACGGTTGGGTCCGGCGGCGCCGGCCCAAAATGAATCCTCGCCAGTCGTTTGGAGGGGGATGGGGCTTGGATTGGTGACACGTGTTCCTGGCTGTTCAAATAACAATTTCTATATGTTTGATTTTAGTGACTTTTCATTTTTACGCGTATTGCACGTGTAAACTTTTGGGTTTCCAAAAAGTTTAAAAGAAAAATCAATAAAAATAATATGTGGCTGGGGGGATTTGAACACAGGGGCCATGTCACAGCAGTGCAAGGCTTTACCAATGAGCTACAAGTGCTTTCTTGCTGTTCTAAAACAAATTAAACACTTATAGCATACTCAGGGTTGCAAATACTCCATTTAATACTTTAACTTTAAATAATTTTTTGTACAGAAAAAACAGAGTCATTACATTCTACCCTCCTTACAAAAATTTCATCATCAAAATTTACAAATATTTAAGGACTAATTTATAAATAAGAAAGGGTATCTTGCACGCATGTCGTCTTCTTTTTCCCACGTTGATTCTCCTGGTGAGTCTTTCCTCCACATCACTCGAACCAAGTTTACTTTCTTGTTCCGAAATGACTTTACCTTTCTATCCGGGATTTCAACGGGTTGTTGCTCACAAGATAAGTCTGTCTGTACAATACGCTCGGAGTGATCAAGGATATGGTTAGGGTCACTCACATACCTTTGGAGCTGGAATATATAGAATACGTTGTGCTCTCCTTCCAATGAGGGTGGAAGTGCCAAACGATATGCCACTTCTCCGGCTCGTTCGAATATGTCGAACGGTCCAATGTACATCGGACTTAGCTTACCCCTCTTCCCAAAACGAATCACTCCACGGTTTGGAGAAATCTTCAGAAAGACATAATCTCTCGGTTGGAACTCCAAGTGTCGGCACTTTGCATCTGTCCAGTGCTTCTGTCGGTCTTGGGCTATGCGCATTCGTTCTCTGATAGTGTGAACTACATCTACAATCGCCACTATCATCTCAGGTCTGAGGAGTTCCCTATCTCCGATGTCGTCCCAACTTAATGGTGAACGGCGCTTCCTTCCATAGAGCGCTGCAAACTGTGTCATTCCAATACTCGCTTGGTAGCTGTTGTTATATGAAAACTCCATAAGATGTAGGTGATCTTCCCACGATCCTCCGAAGTCTAGCATACAAGCTCTTAGTATATCTTCAAGAATCTGAATCGTTTGCTCAAACTGTCCATCTGTTTGTAGATGGTAAGCTGTGCTAAAGTTCAGACTCGTTCCCAAGCTAGCCTGCAGACTCTGCCAAAACTGCGATCGGAATCTAGTGTCACGATCGGAGACAATACAAACCGGTACTCCATGCAATCTCACGATCTCCTGCATGAGTTCATGGATATCAGAAATAGTACACTATGAAGAGTTAAATCTTATTTAGATTCAGACTTGCTTCCATATACTTCTTTGCTAGTGTCTCAGTAGATTGGTCAATTCGAAAGGGAGTACAATGAGCCGACTTTGTGAGTCGATCCACAATAACCCATACTGCATCGTTACCTTTTGTGCTGCGAGAAAGAGCGGTCATAAAATCCATGGTAATGTGTTGCCACTTCCATTCTGGAATAGGCAACGGTTGAAGTAAACCGGCAGTCCTGTGATGTTCAGCTTTTACTTGCTGACACACCAAGCATTTGGCTAAGGTTCTAGCTACTTCACGCTTCATTCCATGCCACCAGTAATGTTGCCGCAGATCTTTATATATCTTTGTACCACCAGGGTGTACTGAGTATGGAGAGCTGCGAGCTTCTTTCATCAACTCTTCCCGAACAGGACCTTGTGGTACACACAATCTGCTCCGTATCTCAAAGATCCGTCTTCATGGATGATGAACTCTGTTCTAAGTCCACTTTATACTTGTTCTTTGATCTTTTGCAATTTGACATCACTTACTTGAACTGCTTTGATCTGATTGACAATTGTAGACTGAACTTGTAAGTTCATCAAACTTGAAGCATTACCTGGCATGACTACTTCTATTTCTATCTGATGCAAATTTTATTGTAGCTTCTACTGTGCGGTGAGATTCATTGATAGTGGTTAGCGACTAAGTGCATCAGGAACTACATTCACCTTCCCTGGATGATATTGTAGGTTGATGTCGAAGTCCGCCATAAGTTCTAACAATCTTCTCTGCCGCATATTCAGCTCTTTCTGAGTAAACATATACTTCAGACTTTTGTGGTTTGTATAGATATCTACCCGTTCACCAAGAAGATAATGACACCAAATATTGAGTGCAAAGATAACGGCTGCCAACTCCAGATTATGTGTCGGATAGTTGCGCTCATGAACCTTCAGCTGCCTTGATGTATAAGCTACAACCTTACCGTGCTGATGTAGAACACATCCTAATTCTTTACCGAATGCATCGCAATGCACTATGAAACCTCCAGATTGGTCCGATATGACGAGAATAAGTGCTGATGTCAATCTTGACTTGAGTTCTACAAAAGCTTATTCGCATGCTTCTGACCACACGAATTCTTCATCTTTACGTGTGAGCTTGGTCAGGAGTGTTGCAATCTTCGAAAAGCCTTCAATAAATCTTCGGTAGTATCCTGCTAAACCCAAGAAACTTCGAATGTCCTTCACTGTATTTGGTGTTGGCCATTCGTTTACTGCTGATACTTTAGCTGGATCCACAGAGATTTCTTCACCTGAAACGAAATGTCCGAGAAATCCGACTTATTCTAGCCAAAACTCGCACATGTTGTACTTGGTATAGAGTTGATGCTGTCGCAAAGTCTCCAGGACAATTCGTAAATTTTTAGCGTGCTCTTTCCGATTCTCAGAATACACCAGGATGTCGTCGATGAATATGATAACAAACCTGTCTAGGTATTCTCTGAAAACCTGATTCATCAGATTCATGAATATGGCTGGTGCATTGGTCACTCCAAACGGCATCACGAGAAACTCATAATGTACATAGCGAGTCCTGAATGCCATCTTCGGAATATCAAACTTTTTTACCTTCACCTGATGATAACCCGAACGCAAATCTAACTTTGAGAAAACGCAAGGCCCACTTAGCTGATCGAACAGATCGTCGATTCGCGGTAGTGGATACTGGTTCTTTATCGTGACTTCTTCAAAGCTCTATAATCAATGCACATTCTGTATGAACCTTCTTTCTTCTTCACAAGCAACACTGGAGATCCCCAATTTGAAGTGCTAGGACGAATCCATCCTTTCTACAGAAGTTCGTCCAACTGAGTACGGATCTTCTTCAAACCTTCAGGACTTAATCGGTATGGTGCTTTGATCACCAGTTGTGCTCCAAGTACTAAATCAATTCCAAATTCAAGAGCTCGATCAGGAGGCAAACCTGATATGTCTTCAGGAAATATATCATCGAACTCTCGAACTACCTCTGGCTTATCTTCTCCCGCCTGTAGAGTTGCAATCACTGTCTTCTTCGGTTTTGCTTTGTATGTGCTAGGCTCTAGGGTTTGGTCTCCACTTTTGAAATAAAAGACCGGATACTCTGGAATCTCGAACACTACCCTCCTTTGACGACGGTCAATGGTAGCATAGAAAGTTCCTAACCAATCCATACCCAAAACTACATCGAAGTTCGGTATGTTCAGCACCTTGAAGTCAGCATAAAATTCTCTGCTGCAGACAACCGCGGGCACAGGTCGTATCTCATTGTTGCCTTTAGAACGTCGTTCTCTGAACTGACATTCCAGCTGGATACGAGCGGTTTGACTGGAATTGCATGAGTTCGGACGAACCGTTGTGACATAAAGTAATGAGATGCTCCAGTATCGAAGAGTGTTAGTGCAGAAAGTGGGGCTACTAAGATCGTACCTAAGTTATGTGGAATATGTTTAGGTATAGGATAAGATAGTTGATATGTATAAGGATCGAAAGAAAGCTTGAAAGAAAAGAGTTACCAGTGATGACTTAGCCAGTGGCTTCAGCTTTTTCCACAGTCATTATGAAAGCCTGTCGCCTCGGTACATTCCTCCTTGCTGGAGGAGCATTCCTCTGTCTGTTCCTCTATTCTCGAGGTAGGTTTCTTTGTGCTTGATGGAACTGACGAGGAGGAGGTGCAGTAGGTCGACGAGGAGGTGGGGCTGGGAGAGCAAGACGTGGTGCAGGTTCCTGGATAGCTGGCTGCTGCGGATAGGTGATTGCTTGTAACAACCCTAAACTTTCTGTACGATTTTTTTCTTCTTCTTTCAAAATACAGAAAGGCACAACTAAGCCTGAACACGAGTTATAAGTTTGTTTTGTTTTAAAACAGCAAGAAAAAAGCTTGTAGCTCACTGGTAAGGCTTTGCACTGCTAAACCATAGCACCAGAGTTCAAATCCCATCAGCCACGCATTTTTATTTTTATTTCTTTTAATTTCTTTAGAATCCCAAAAGGTTGCACGTGCACTGCACGTAAAACGAAAAATCAAATTAATCGAACATGTGCACTGAGAACGACACCTACATGTAGCCTGCATCATACCCAAGACCCTATAGTTTCATCAGTACATCATGTTCACTTCCTGTTTATTGAAAAAGACTTGTTTGGATTGCTACGTGCATTTTACGTGCATCCGTTCTTGGGGGTATGCATTTTTATTAACCGGATATCACATTATGGTTTTAACTTATACGTATATTCTTCATATTTTGAAACTAGATGTTTAGACACAACCCTGATATTTTTCGGAGTACTTTTGTTTTAGCCTAAAAACCCAAGTTTATATATTATTATAATTCTAAACCTAATTTTAATATACACATATGATCTCTCTTTTTATTTATATATATATATATATATATATATATATATATACACACATTAATTATTCTAACCCGCTTACCGTCTTTTTCTGACACACATTAATTATTCTAACCCGCTTACCGTCTTTTTCTGCGCGCGCGCGCACACACACACACATATATATATATATATATATATATATATATATATATATATATATATATATAATTAATTAATTATTATTATAAACCTTATTTCTAACCATACTTTTCTCTCTCCCTCTCTTTTTGCATGTTCTCTCTCTCTCTTTACACCACACCTCTCTCTCTTTTCTTTCAATACGGCTCACCAACCCCTCTTCTCTCTTTCTCTCTTTCTTCCTTTCTCACCAACACTCTCTCTCCACTCAAATTCCCTCACGTCTCTCTCTCTTCTCTATATAATTAAACCACCCCCACGAGATTCCGTCACCTCTTTCCTCTCCTATTGTCACCGCCCCCTCTCTTATTCTCACCTCCCTTCTCGTTCTCCCTCATCTTCTTTTCCTTTCCCGTCTTCGTCCCGCCTCCTCGGGAAGCTTGAACCCACACCCGACACCATCATCCCGCCTCCTCCTCCACTCCTCTCTCTCCTTCTCCCCAAATATCCCGAGCAAGAACCCTGCACTGAACCCAATCCCCGAGCCCAAAAACTTGCACACCGGATTGCCACTGCCTCGCCGGAAAAGCCCCGCCTGCATCCTCGCTGTCGACGGCCCATCGCCGACGTCACCCCCTCGCCTTCTCCGAACCCTCTAGCCAACCCCAGAGCAACCCAACAGATGTTCTCATCCTGCGTGGTCACGTTCTTATATAGCCTGGTTCTGTTCTGTACACGTGTATTGCGAAGAAACGACGTCCCGACGGTTTCGAGAGCTTTCTCCTTCATCCCTCTTTCTTAATAGCCAGTAAATCCCCTTTTCTCTTGTTGTTTCACTTTCCTTCGTTGCATGTAAACTATTACAGCATTTTAAATTGCTTTGCTCAATATTGTGTGTGTGTGTGTGTTATATATATTCCATGCTTAACAAAAAGAAAAGATTTACATAATACATGAAATTACCATTACAATTCAAAACAACTTCCATATTACAGTAAAATAACATAGATATACTCCGTTTACATGTTCATCCATTATATCCATTCTATTACTGATATCATGGTTTCGGCAAGTCATCCATCTATATACAATATATAGTTCAAACAATACAAACAGTACAATCAGGACATTGCAGGGTTTATAAGGGGTAGACTGGTACGGAAGGTGTTAGAAGTGGCACGAGACTGTAACCATAATACACCTAACCTGAATTCAATTGTCGTTGTACCGTGGCTGAACGATTCCTTGTGCTCCGTATACCTTAGTCTCCGGAATAGTGGGACTCCTCTCATATACACTATAATACAACTTTAAAAGCTACATTCTCTCTCTGTCTATTCTACTTCTCGCTTATCTTTGGGACTTACCGAGCAATTGTTCGCTGACGGCATTCCTTCTCTTTCTTCTTTGGAATGCTGTCAGGTGGATCGGATCTTCAGGAGATCGAGCCCACCAGCGAGGACTTGGATCAGCTAGCTTTCGACCCGGAGTTTTAGTTACTTGTACATTTCATTTCAGTATTTTCATTTCTGCCGTACCACTGTTTAGGCATTGATTTCCATTCCATATATTTACTTTTCAGTTGTATTGTAAAAAGAATGTTTAATAAATAAAGTTGATGTTCAATTATATCTATTGATATTGTCTCTTGTGCATTTTACTTATATTGCTTAGATACGCTTAGCGTGTTTACTTTAGAGTAAATACGCAGCAGGCTCGTCGCGTTCTCTACCCGTATACTGGGAAGCGGGGTGTGACATTGCTGGCATAGTTGCAGGATTTGGATTGAGTCTACGAGGACAAGATCCAATATCATGTGTGGATGGGCCACAAACTAAGCAAAGGCGATTAGCACGCCTGCAATCCTTTGCCGGGTGTCCATTCCTCCTGCAGTAGGTGCAAAAGTCTGGACTAGGCCGGTTGAAAGGCACTCCCGGTCTCCTGGGTACAAAAGGTAGCCTGGAAGAGGCTCCTTCTGCTATCTGAGTAGCAGGGTGTTTCATACCGGCAGATTGAGGTCTGTCATTCTTCTTCACCACTGCCTCATATCTTCGGGCAGCCTTCAAAGCTAAGTCGTGGATTGGGAAATCCTCTGTAGCTAATACAGCTTGGATCTCCTGGTCTAACCCCTGCTGAAATCTTCTGGCCCTGATCTCAGCAGTCGGTATCAGATGTGCCGCGAACCTGTTACGGTCTTGTGTTAGCTGTGTAGTATGTGATATCAGAAAATTCGAATATTTGAGACATATTTTACCTGCTCAACACAGTGAACTCAGCATCATACTCATTCATGGATTTGCTCCATATAGAGCCTTGTTGTAGGTGGATGAATTGCTGCTCCATGTCAAATAGGGCAGTCTCGGGAAAATATTTCGCGTCGAACATGTCGCGAAAAGTCTTTCATTCGATCGGCTGGGTAAGACGGCTTTCTTCCGCTTTCCACCATGCTTGGACGTTATACGTGAGTTGCAGCTTCGCAACCCTTACCCAAGCAATGTCTGGCACTTGTGCTGCTGCCAGATCGCCCTCAATGGATTGAGCCCATTCTTCAGCTTCCAGAGGGCTCTCTTTCCCAGAAAATTGCTTAGGATGCAGTGTCCGGAATTGTTTCACTCCAGGTGCCTCAGTTTCTGGGTGGTTCATTAGGATAGCAGTCTGCTGCTGCTGTCCTTCCAAAAGGCTTTTTATTACCTCGAGCAGTACTGTCTGCTCGTTGATCGGAGCTACAACGGTAGGCGTAAGTGGAAGAGATGGTGGTGTACTATTGTCGTTCACGTTGGTGCTAATATTGTTCGGAGAATCCATAACCTTGAAAGAAAAATAGGATTAAGATAAATTCAAGGAATATGAAATATAAAGAATTTTTAGCTACTGAGTCTTATAATTCTTGTGTTATATTGCTTAGGTTTCTATGCAGAACGGACCTGCATGGGCCACCAACAAAACCTGTCACGCCCCGCTTCCCGGTGTACGGTCAGGAGACGTGACTAGGCCTGCGACGTATTTACTCAGAACTAAACACGTTAAGCGTAAATAAGCAATATAATATAAATGTACACAAAAAGACATGAGATGCAAATGAACAACTTTTTATTTATTAAACATTCTTTACAATACAACTGAAAAGTAAATATAATGTGGAAAGCAATGCTTAAATAAAGGCATGAACTGAAAGTAAAAGTATATACAAGTGACTAGAGCTTCAGGTCCTCGATGAACTAATCCAAGTCTTTTGAGCTGGGCTCGATATCTAGAGAGTCGGGTCCTCCTGACAACATTCCAAAGAAAGAATAGAACAGGAATGTCGTCAGCGAATAATCGCTCGGTAAGTCCCAAAGAGAGATAGAAATAGAATAGATAGATAAGAGAATATACCGGTATAATGTATGATTGTTATGTTAACGCTGTTGTTTGTAGCTTGGTACAGAATATACCAGTGTATACGAGAGGAGTCCAACTATTCCGTGGACTAAGGTATACGGAGCATAAGGAACCGTTAAGCCACGGGACAACAGTAACGGATATTCAGGTTAGGTGTATTAAAGTGACCATCATCGTGCCACTTTTAACACATTCTGTACCAATCTACCTCTTAAAACCCCCGTAATGTTTATTATATTGTTTATAGCTGTAAGACTTGCCAAAATCATGATATCAATTACTCATGTAAACGGATAAGAATGTAAACGGATAATCATGTGATCAAATCAATGTATATCCATAGTTCGGTCAGTTCAAGTCATGTTGATATTGTATAGTATTCTGGTATATATGGATTCATGATGTATTGGAATTATATTTGAAGTGTATGTAGATTGGAATTGTATTCAGATTAGACTGAGACTCTGTCAGAGTCAAACACTTAAACAGAATTTGATTTCTGAATTAGGTTTTGGAGTTATCGATAACTGCTGCACATGGACGGCAGGATTTGCTACTTTTTCCAAGCCAATCACTATTGATAACCCCGTTTTAGTTTTCTACCTTAAATAGGCAAGCACCCACTTTCTACGGCTCCCTAAGGCTCAAAAGAATTGGTCCCGCTTAAACCTATATTTACTAGGGTCCTTATTATAAATTAATAAATGTGAGGGTGTTTTATGAAAAATAGTTTTAGTATACTTTCAAAATATTTCTCAAGTATTTATTTCGTATTTAGGGTTTTCATGGATGTAATTTTTAAAAGTGAAGTATTCTAATAATTATAAACCTAGATTGAATAGTATATGGTATTTTAGTGTAAATTGAAATTGTATGGATTTGTGATGGTATATTCATGAAATTTGTGATTTCTTTATTTAGAAAACATGTAATTTATTATAAATATAAAATAGATGTTTTTATAATATATATATATATATATAATTATTAAAAATATGATTTATTTATTTAATAGAAAATCACGTTTTCTTTAAAATTGTATTAAAAATTCCATCAAGATCGAATGCTCCGTGAGGAGGTCTGCATCTCGCTCTACTAGTTCCAAAAATGTACGATAACCCGCACCATCCAAATCGGGTTTCCCAAAATGGGTTGTAGAGGTTTAATTGCAAAGAATTTAATTAAAACAATTTTAAAAAATATGGTTTTATTAATTTAAGGTGTTTATTATAAAATTGTATTTATCCCACAAAATATTATTCCAAAAGCCATCGTGCTATGTCATTATGAGTGTTGTGATGAGATAGGTCATTAACTCGTGAGTTTTCTATAGGTAATATGAGCATATATGATGAAAGATGTCGAATAGAAAGTTTGTGGTATTTAACCGTAAAAGTGAAATAAAAGTTGCATCGTATGGTATTTTAAATTAAAACTTGTTCTCAATATTGGTTTATGGTTGCTAAACAATATATAAAGAAATGGTTGATTTGTTATTCAGAAAAATTAGGTATTTTAACAAATTAAAATCGGGGTTCGGATTAACTCCACTTCCGACGAGTTTTGAAAAGAGAACTTTTTGAGAGGTGAAAAGGGAAAAAAAGAAGGGACTTACAGGTTTAGATGAGAGAGGGGAGGTAGAGGAAGGGTTTGAGAGCTTCATAGTGTCGCCGGATTTGTCCCGAGTCGTTGCCGGAAGATGACCTTGGGCTAACTCAACTTATACAACTAATTTGACTTGGAAAAATTTGAGAGTTTTGATGATAGATTTCAGAATGGAGAGGGCTAGGGTGTGAGATGGTATTTATAGGATAGAATTAGGGTTTAGGAAATTAAAAATGAGAATTAAAATGTATTAAACCATTGGATTAATGGGTGATTTTAATCCTCTATTAATTTGCAGGAAATTCAAACAGAAGATGGGTAGTGGGGGGAGGCCAAAGGGTTAGGGTTTAAATTTTATGGGCATTTGCGACGGTTGGGACCGGCGGCATCGGCCCAAAATGAATCCTCACCGGTCGTTTGGAAGGGGTGGGGCTTGGATTGGTGACACGTGTTCCTGCCTGTTCAAATAACAATTTCCACATGTTTTATTTTAGTAACTTTTCATTTTTACGTGTATTGCACGTGTAAACTTTTGAACTTCCAAAAAATTTAAAAGAAAAATCATTTAAAATAATATGTGGTTAGGAGGATTTGAACACAAGGGCTATGTCACAACAGTGCAACCTTACCAATAAGTTACAAGTGCTTTCTTACTGTCCTAAAATAAATTAAATATTTATAGCATACTCAGGATTGCAAATACTCCGTTTAGTATTTTAATTTTAAACAAATTACTGTACATTAAAAACAGAGTCGTTACACCATATACACCCCTGATAGCATATTACCATCAAGTTGTCTAACATGTGTAGGTGTTGGACGCCCAGTGGATAGATGCTCATAGGACCATGCCCATGTCAATATCAAGATTTCAACATATTCAAACAATGGTTAATTTACAAAGAGAAACCTTTAGTATAAATAAGCTTTTAATACACACAAACCAGTAAAAGAGCTGAACACCCATAAAGAGAATTCGACTCCCCAAGAGCTGCCCAAGTCATCGCTCTGAACAAATACGCAAGAACAACACTCTCTCATGACAGTGCAATACATTCTTCTAGATCCTCAAGGAGTGATAGCCATCTAAGACAAACAAAAGTGGT
Source organism: Agapanthus africanus (assembly GCA_030015575.1). Lineage (NCBI taxonomy): Eukaryota > Viridiplantae > Streptophyta > Magnoliopsida > Asparagales > Amaryllidaceae > Agapanthus > Agapanthus africanus. Next base: position 867,136,635 of record CM057339.1, read on the forward strand.
GCTAGAGTCTGGAAACAAATGATTGCCGATTTCATGCAATATGTAAGCACGAGCATAGTATCGTAGGTGCATCAAGTCAAGATCTATTGGCACCTCCATGAAATTTTCTCTCAACCATGATAGCTTCACCAAATACCTCTTTATATCCTTTTCGTTTACCGAAATTCTGCCCAACAACCGACCACACTCCTCTCTCCAAGCTCGATTATTTGCTGCAATGATCAGAGGACCATCTACACGGAGTCCCAAAAGCATTGCCACATCCTGTAGTGTAATGGTCATCTCATTAACCCGCAAAAGAAATGTGCATGTCTCAAGCCTCCATCGCTCCACCAGTGCGGTAATTAGAGGTCAATCAAGTCTAACCCAGCCCACATGAGATAATGTTCCAAAACCGGCGGTACTGACGATGTCACGTACACGTGGATTTTGCAACTGCCATCTAGTGCTGGTATGTAGATGGTTGATGACATTAACATACCAAGATTCTGTACATACTAAATATTTATTATAAATAACTCATATAGAAACTGAAAAAATAATGATATACACCAACTATTTTCATTTATAGTTACTGTAAAAATAATAATATATACCTGGGTTGACACTAGATTAGATCAGTGTCTGCGCTGAAAACAAAGTACATGCTCACTCTCGAGTCCTGGATCCATGTCTATAGCATTTGAAAAATCTCCAAAGTTATTTTTACATGAATACTACTTGATTGTATCAGATAACAATATACATAACAAACATATGTTAAAAAAAGTAACAATCCATATAACATAAATAAGTTATGCATGAAACTCACGGAATGGATACTCTGTTGCAGGAGGATTTGGACAACGCTTTTTATAATGACCGAGTTCCTTGCAATTGCCACATCTATTTTGTCTCTCGCCTTCTCATCCTTCATCCATGGTGCCTTTAATGCAAACAGATGGAGGTCGACCCGGTTGTCTCCTAACCTCAGGTGGGAATATGCAAGGTCCATTATATCTGGTGTAGGATGAAACAAAGGCTTATAGGCCTTCATATATTGCTCGTGGGTGTAAACAAAATTTGTAATGTGAAATATTTGCACCACCTCGGGCCGCAATCACACGCAAGCACGGAAGCTTCTGCAAATTAGGAATATTGCATCTACATGAACATTGATCCCCATTTATGAGAACCTGATAAGAGTTCCTAAACCTCTCCAGTACTTCCCATTCTGATATACTGAACCTCACAATACCAAATAAGTGTGCTTCCTCAATATGGGTTCTCATTATAAGTTCATTTTTTGGTGTTAGACGTGTGAGCCAATTTTCTCCAATTTCCCGACGTCTAACAAAGTACTTGTTGAGTCTATAGAAAGTTCTTGCAAGCAACGTTTGAATAGGCAATGCTCTAGCTCCTTTTAGCACACCGTTGAAGCTTTCAGAGCAATTTGTTGACATTATGCAGAATTGTCTTCCGCCGTCATGACTTAATGCCCGTTGAGAATCATGTTCCTTCAAACTAGCCTCAATCCATTGATGTGCTTGCTCACTTGCATTTCTTTCTCCCCCCCCCCCCCCCCCCCTCTTTTTTCATTGTAAATCAAAGGATCTGATGAACATCATGCTTACCACAACAAATCTTGTAACGTCACATCCTTAATAATCTTTTTAAAATTGTCACGAATGTGCCTCAAACAATATCTATGATTATGAGGAGAAGGACACCCTTAATTCAATGCCCTTGGCAATCCTTTCATATGATCAGAAATGAAGGTTATATTTCTATTTCGGATGCAGGAATATATAGATAAATGCAAGCAAAAAACCACTCCCAACTACCTTCGTTTTCACTGCAAATGCTAAACGATAAAGCCCATCTTCTGCATTGACCCCAGTGGCAACTAGAAAACAACCTTTATGCTTTCCATACAAATGGGTGCCATCAATCTTAAGAATCGGTCGACAATGACGAAAGCCCAGAATTGATGCACCAAAAGCCCAAAAAACACGCTGAAAGCGTACACCCCCCTCAGTAATCAGCTTCGTAATATAATGACAAACGGTGCCAGGATTCCTTTTTTTAATAGCCTCAAGATTTGAAGGAAAGTTTCATACGATTTTTCTCAATCTCCAAAAATTTTGCATAGCGCCATTATTCTCGCACTCCATGCCTGAGTATATTAAACATTTATATAATATCTCTGATACATACAAGCTTGAATTTCAGATGGCGTCAAGTCTAGCTTAGTTCGAACAATAGGCATAGTGACGTTGCATGCAAGCTTACATGTAGCTTGTTTATAGTCAGATTGCAATGTTGCATTAGTATATGTATGCTTTCCTTCATATTTTTTTAATTTGGAAGTATCCCGCGGTATATTTTGAAACAGAAGCATGAAGTCTCCAAGGACATTTTTCAACGATATTTTGATCGTCATTCAATGCACATACTACAGTATAGTTGGTCTTATTTGTTTTGGACGGCTTGGTTTGAAATCCGCGTTTAATCGACCAGTCTGAATTAATTTCTCCTTAGTTTCAAACAAATCACCTACTTTAAATCCTACTTCATTTGAGCGTGCCGCTGTGCAAGGATGATCCATATTGATATTCTCTACCACAACCTCATCCACCCAATCAGTGTCATCAAACTCATCAGGGGCAGGATTTTCAAATTCAACATATGTGTTATTAGCATACGCATTATCAATCCACTGGGCATCTTCTTCATCATTTGCTACATATTGCATGCTATCTGCAATTGGATTATTATCTTCACCGTTTTCAGATTCAACAACAATGTCGTTTTCATATTGAATTAAGTTGGGTTTGACAAGACACTGCTTGTATCACTTGACGTGTAGGAGTCAAAAATCCAGTTGATTTGTTATCCAAATCAAGCATCTGTGAAAAATCCCTATGTGTTTGGGGTAATTGAGAACTTATTTCTTCTGTCTTCACGTATAACTCTAGTGTATGCATTTGGGGATATAAACCAAGCATTACACCAGTACTCTCATCATCAGAAATCTTTATTGCGGTATAATCATGAGCAATTGGCCACTTGCATGTTAAAATTATTCAATTCCTATGCGGATTAATGTTATTTATCTGATAAATCTTATCAACTACCTCAGCATAAGTACTTGTTTTCTTAATATCCATCGGTTTCACAAATCCACCCAAATACTTAAGATTGTTGTCCGTTTCAAGATCAACTTTGCCGTTAAACCAACACAAAATAGGGACATTTGCATTTGCCATCAAACCTAAAAATTTAAATTTAAAATCATAATTAGAGAGAAGAATACTATTTTTTTGTGCATTCAGACAATTCCATGCAGCAATACATTTAAAAAATAAACATGTTCTGGCTAACAGAGAATGAAAATAATACATGAAATTGACTAACATAACATAAAAACTGGTTGTGATTTAATTTCATTCATAACCGAGAGATTTTTTTTTTTAAACCCTACACTAATGCTTATTTGTCAACAACAGAAATAGAATAACAAATTTACAATAGGACACCACATTACACAGTAAAGCATATGCAATTAATGTGCAAAATAAAAATCACAAAACGTAAAAGATGGGAAACGTTTGCAAATCTAAGGATTTGAGCATTCCTCTGATTCTGTGAATGCCCATTTGATTTGTAAAGGGGGATAATGTAAATTAGCATTTGCAATTAATGCGCGAAAGAAAAATCACAAAAAGGAAAGCATAATTGCATAATTCTTGTGTGGGAGAAGAGATCAAAGTTGACACCTTTTTTGACTGATGCGAGGAGGAACAAACGTCGAAGGATGCGAAGATGAACGGAGAGAGAATGAAGTCGAAAACTTCTGCGGAGAGAGATTACGATGGATCAAGGAGAGAAAATATGATGGAGCAGGTGGAGAGATAGAGAGGTAGAGAACAAAACCCTAAAACCCATCGCGGTTTTTTCTATTTTTGGCTGAGAGGCAGCATGCGAGGTGAAAATCTTTAAACTTCTAAATTCTAAATCACCTTGACTGTGCGGGTCCCAAAGTCATTTAAGAAGTGGGGTTGCCAAACCAGTTTTCAATTTCCCTTCTAAACATTGGCTCACTGTTGAGATATTTAAAAATATGTGTTACAGGAATCCAGTTGCCAACCCTGGATTCTAATCAGCGCTATTTAAAAAATATTAAGCTAATTACTCAAAAAACTGTCCCTTATTTTTTATATCTTATTAATTTAAATATGTGCATCGCACGTGCCATAATAAATTGACATATCATCATTACTTAGACGGCTGCAAATTAGAGAATTATCTTTTCACGTGCTTCCTACACCCTGTAACGTCTGTGTTTCGTCTATACCTTAATAAAATCTTGGTATAATTTTTTTTCTAAGCCTTGTATTTATTTTGGTATTTCTTTTGATGGAAAAGTTTGGAAAAAGTTAATTTTGAGTTTAAATATAATTAATAAAATTTTTGGAAGAAGAAAAGAATTTAAATATGATTTTTGTATTTTCAAAAATTTATTTTAATAAATGGATTTTAGAAAAGGAATTTCTTTTGAGAAGAAAATGGTTTAAAATAATAAAATATTTATCTAGAATTTTCCAAGATAATTTCCATAATTTTCCGATAAACAAAAGTATTTTTAAATAATTTTTTAGATAAAGAAAAAGGGTTTTTTTATAAATAAAAAAAAGAAAAAAAAGGAAATGTTTTACTATTTTAAAACCCCAGACCAAAAAAAACCCAAAATATTTTTTTTAAAACCGAGCCCGACGCAGGCCCAAAGGCCTAAGGCCAAACCTGGCCTGCACACGCCAGCACGAGCTGGCGTGTGGCCCCACGCACAGTCACTCGCGCATGGGAGGCAGCCGCGTGGACGGCACGAGCCCACGTGGGCGATTGTGGATCGTTTGATTGAGCGATCCGACGGGTCAGATGAGTGGATGCGCGATTGGATGCTCCGGTCAGAGAAATTTCCAGCTCTAATCGGCTCAATTGATTTGTTTTGAAACCCTATAAAAAAAAACCATTCCATACATTTTTCTCACTCATTTCTCCACCAAAAATTCAGAAAAAAATATGTGGTTCTTTGTTTCGACGACTTCGTCACTGTGGTGCTGCCTGATCGTTCGGAAAATATCCGAGCGCGCCACTATTTGTAGGGTTCCCTAGTGCCCGCGGCACAGCGGAGACGCGGACGGCGAACAAAAATTTCGAGCAAACACAAAAGAACCCCGAACCTAGAATCGATCCAAATTCCTAAACTAGCAAACCAAGTATGCAAGGTTGAGAAATACAACCTTTGTCGCGTGTCCACCCAATTATGGAAGACTCCTCCAAGCTCGTAGCCGCTGGGAACGCGTTTGAGCATCGATCACCATTTCCGAAGACAATCCACCTGAGCGAACGCGGAAGAGACTCAAACCGACGATTCAAAGTTGCTACGTTTGGATGGTCGATGATGTAGGAATACTTCACTATATTTTCTCTCTAGGATCTTGCTAAAAAATGAAAGCAAGAAGAAAAAGGAGAATGAGAAGATGAAGTATGGAGCATAAGCCATGGAGCAAGAGAAGAAAAATCATCAAGTGTCCAAGTAAAAAGAATGGCTACATCAATAATGAACCATGCACAAATTGTAACAACCCTAAACTTTCTGTATAACTTTCTGTACAATATTTTTTCAAAAATACAGAAAGGGGTATTTTTGCCTGAGCACAAATTATAAGTTTGTTTTGCTTTTTAATAGCAAGAAGGAGCTTGTAGCTCATTGGTGGGACCTTGCACTGCTGAACCAAAGCACCAGAGTTCAAATCCCATCACTCGCATTATTTTTAATATTGTTTTCTTTTAAATTTTTAGAAGTTCAAGGGTCTACACGTGCATAACTCGTAAAAACCCTACGCCACACTAAAAACAAACTGGACTAGGGGGTAGACGACTCGACGACGGACCCACGGCAACCGACCCCGGCCCGACTCGGCCCGACTCCGCCGCCGCCGGCCGAACTCGGCCGGATCGCCGAGTCTTCTTCATGAGATGTGTGCCTCTTGGTCTTCTTAACTCCTCTGTATACTTTAAATTTCCTGCACATGAACAGAACTCTTTAAAACCCCATTAAACCATATTTTTAATACAATTTACTACAATTTTCTCACACCCCTTCACCTAACTCTAACCCTAATCTTTTCCTATAAATACCACTCCTAAACACACACCTCTCACTCACAAATTTTGTCCAAACTCTTAAGAAAACTCTCTAGAAATTTTGTATGCAAGTGGAGTTAGCGAAGGGCGAAACTCCGACGATCTTCCGACGACGACTCTAGGAGCTTCCGGCGACGAAACGAAGTAGAAGCACATATGTGATATGTGCGGGACCGAGATTGATACGATATGAGATACCATATTCTATTCTCGCGATATGTGACATTGGTCGGTAATATGCGATATAGCCGGGTTATCGGATCAAGTGTTGATTCGATAAGTTGTTACACAAGATATTAGTCGGTTATAGCCGGATTATTAAATCAAGAGTTGATTTAATAATTTAATGTATAATTATATATTAGACATATTACATTACATTAACTAGTATTAGCTCACTTAAGATTTCTTTTCTCACTAGATTGTGCACATTGTATATATGTGATATATGCAAGTGTACATGTATTGTGTCATGCTTGATGATACATACAAGATGTGTGTATGAGACTTAAACCATATTAAGATTAAATTAGGGTTTATTTATTTCTTAAAGAATAACAAAAGAGAGGGACTTGGTCAATGTTCTCAAGCTTTCATGAAGCTTGTAGAAATATTGACAAAGTCCACTCTTTTGTCATTCCTTAAGATATTACTTAACCCAACCCTTAACCTTATAGCTTGGTTAATTCTCTATATGAGTTAAGCATGAGGACTTAACTCACCCATGGTTACATAATTCATTTGGATGAATTATTGACTTGAGTTCATCTTCTTCTTCTTCTTCCTCCTCAAAAGCTTTCTAGCTCTAATGGAGTTATGAGAAAAAGTGTGAGAAAATCAATTCTAAAGTGAGCCCACTTCTTACTTCATCATATTCTACTACTTGCCATTTAGTATAGGGTGTTCTCTTCACAAAATTTATGACCTAGTGAAGATATAGCTTGGGTTAGTGCCTCCTCGACATAGATCATCTTCGGCCTCGAAGTCATCAAAGCAAGCACGTTCGTTTCTTCATGGAGTCTCTCTAGAGTCCGAAATTTACGATCGCAGTGAAGGGGACTACTACACGGAGCTATTGAAGTGAAGGACCGAACTACAAAGGCTGTATTCCTTGCTCACTTAGATTGCAAAGTGTTTGCATATATTTTTCCGTATATTTCTAGTTTACGATTCATGTTATGGTTAGCTAAAACGGCAAAATTTTAATTTGGCATGGACGATACCTCCCGAAACCTTGCTTCCGTCGTAGGTAACCCGACATTGGTATCAGAGACATGTTAGAAATTAATATGGATTTTGTTAAGATTACGAAACTGAAATACTCTGAAACCTGCATCGCCAAAACCTGCTCTCTGTCGTTTTTAAATAGTTGTCAAAAAATCTTTCTAACAAGTACAGAGTGATATATGGGATATATCAAGAACACTGACAAAATTTGAGGCCATTTGGTGAAAATTGGGCCGAGCACAACCATGCCAATCTCGGCCAAATCCGAGCCCCACCCCCCCAATTTTTTTCAGTGTTCATGCGACTGGGTTTTGGTGTTTCAGGTGTTGTTTATTTTTGCTGATTTTGCATGTGATGCAATTTACACTATAAGCAATTCGGAGTGTTTCGTATTCGTACTTTTAACATTGTTTCGGCTTGTTCACATATTGTCTAGGCGAAGTTAGAAAGTTCGATCGAATGTCAAAAACCCATTTTTCCAAATTTAACGTATTTGGAAAAACATGGAAGTGATTCTGTGGACTCTCTAGAAGAACGTAAACCTTAACTCGATTATGTGGCCGTCAAAACCGCCACTTGAACCCTAGGTTTTGTGGTAGTTTAGCGTTATCATATGTGAGGCGTTGGTTTGACCCTTCTACGGCTGGTTCATAGGTATTGTGGCATCTTCTGGGTATTACTAAAACTGTGCTCAAGTGTTGAGTTGTCGGGAAATTGTGGGACTTTGATGAATCGATCGAAGAGTTTATCGTCGTCCGGATATTATATGATGGGATACAATATTTGAAATCCACAAGTAGTTATGAGATAACTAATTTGAATATTATAAATCTAGCAGTTTAGTCTCATTTGATCGGTTGCCACGAGATTTTGATGAGATCAAAAGTCCATCGCAATCACGTAGCGTACGCGGATACTCGCCTGGTAAACTTAATAGATAGCCACGCCGCATAGCCCCGACCAAGTGACTGTAGGAGAACCCCGTCGCCAAAAGTATTCGTTCGGGTGCTCGCGGCAGCGGTGTTCCGCCTTAGTGCACTTCGTCGACGGCATGGGGGGTGCGGCCGTCTACTAAAGTTTTCGACGAGCATTCGATCAGGATGTCGGGAATCTTGTTGAATTGCCCGACTAGATATTGAAAAGTGTTTTCGAGATCGAGACTAAAATACGGGGTTTATAATTGTTAGGCATGAGATGTCTAAGGAATTCATTTGGTTAGGCATGAAATCCAAAGTATGTGATACGTTGGGTTTATGATGTCTAAGGTGGTTGCGGATTCCAACTGTTGTAGTTTTCACTTTCTTTTCTGCGACCATAGGTGTAATATGTGGTGTATCGCCGGTTTCGTTGCTATATGTCAACGACAATCGGGATACGCACATTTACTTACGTTGATGACATGCGATGTTATGTGTTGCTGTGATATATTATATTAGATCGTCGTATTTGAATAGCCGGGGGTTTTATGTGAGATGAAAGTTTTAATTTTCATTCATGTAAAATTCATTGTATGTAATATTCTTTTATTGTGGCACTTCCGGGTTGAGAATGATGTCACCATTGTATATTATTTACTTTTCCGCATTAGGATAGACCCAAGGCGGGGAGCATAAGTAACCGGATTCTAGGGTCCAGTGGGAGACCATCTCAAGGAGTCGAGACCGGGTCTCCAAATTCTAAAATTGGTAGGGTTGCTTGCCACTCTCGTAGGGGTCTAGGGGTGTGGGATTGGCTATTCATCACGACCGTGGAATCCGTGTTTTATACAGGCTTAAAATAAAACCCGAAAATCCCAGTATATCCAATATTTCATATGCTGTTTTCTGCTGCGATATCTGTGATGTAATCATTTGATATATTGATGAGATGGATACAGAATATAGTATATGTGATATATTATATAGACGTTGCTTATGTTTTACACCCGCGCTAGCACTGCTCCGCTTTGCCGTTAGTTACCTAACCTAACAGTGCACGAGGGAACATCGAAGCGAATGCGGATGACATAAGCGTACGTTGTATTTATCTGTGATGTTTAGGTAAATTAAAATGATGGGACTTTATTAATGAGATTAATGAAATAAAAGAAACCTAAAGATGTTGTGGACTCGAATTTTCAAAAACAGGTAGCTCTGATTGTTGCTTTGCATAGCGGTGTTCCTTGTAGAACATCCAACACCTTATTCGATAAGGAAAGAGCCGAGATCCCTTCACCGGGAGTGATCTCTTTAGCAATAACTGGCAGATGCAAAAACCCTCGGTTTTGTCTTTTGATTGCTTTTCTAGTTCTTGCTTTGCACAGTAGTATTTGTGAAATATCCCGCACCTTATTCGATAAGGAAAGAGCCGACGATCTCTTCACCGGGAGTGACCTCTTTAGCGAAACTAGCAAAAGCCTAAAAAATACTCCATTTAAATCATTTGATTCTACAACGATATCAAGTTCATTACGCAAAAGGTTTTCTTAAAAACCCGTCGTAGCCCTCCGTCGTTTCAGATAAGTACTTCATAGTATTCATGCTGCGTTTGTTGACCTTGTCAAGGCGTAGTGTGCGGTAGCTATTTATGCTTATCTGTAAAAGCATATGATGCGATTGAGTTAGGGTAGTCGTGTGACCTTGTTGACCTTGTCAAGGGTCATGCTGGTGATCGGGAAATGACGGGTTGAACTTGACTTGCGGTCTATGGTTTGTTGACCTTGTCAAGGTCATAGATCGCTCGGGGCAAAATATTATCGGGAATTTCAAGTGTTGAAATTTTCAATGAGATTGCATACCTTCTATAAAATAGTTGGATCCCGATACCCACTGCGAGTAAGAGTTACTCCTGGGAGAGTTTTACACATTACAATTAGCCGATCAAGTAGGTGTCTAGAAAGGTGTCAACGGGGTTACGCCCCTGGGAAAACGAGATTTATTTTAATTAGGTCCATGCGAAAGCACGGGGAACCTCCCTCAAAATACCGGCACTGGCCTGGCTGAAAGATTGGCGAACTTGTAGGGTGTAAGTAATCCCGGCTAGTCTTTCCTTTTAGGGTTTGAAGGAAGATTTGACTAAAACAGTGGGAGCCATCCTGATTAGATAAATTAATAACCAATCTAATCTTGCAAGAGCATACGCTGAGTGTTTTCTTCTCTCTCTCTCTCTCTCTCCAGGTAGCGACCATATCACGCCTTAATCAAAGATAATAATACGGATGTATTGACCGAACCCGCTTGTTATACTGAACTAAGGAACGTTGGCCCCGCTCAAACTTATAATTGTTATGAGACCGAGCAGGAAATAGGGGATTACCAGAATTCCCGTGCCGCCCAAACGAAGAAAGTGCATGCTGATGCATCATCTTCGGATGTGTTCATTATAGAGAACTGTTTTCTCAGTATCCTTTACGTCCTGAGTATGAGATACCGGATCAGGATCCCACATATGTAATCTGTTACACGGGCTACAGAAAGGTAGAGAACTGAGAAAGGGTGATAAGTTTTAAGAGTTAAAAATGGTGCAAGTGTTGCAGCCAAGTCTGTTGGCAGTTATCACCCTGTATTACCAAATACATTGATTCTGAACGAATGTTATTAGATACCGAACCTGATATACAATATCATATCAGTCTCTTTATTAGTAAAGAAGGATATAATTTTGTATTGTTGGATAATGTTTTGAACATTTCCTATATCAAGAGTTGATCGGTTCAGGCACGTTATCTAAAAGCATATACGTTCTAAATCAAACTACAGTTCTTAACGTGCGAAACACACATAAGAGGAAGAGTTCAGAAATGAACGAATCCTTCTTGAGGCATTGTAGACTAGGTCATATCAATGCGACCCGACTAGCTAAGTTACATAGAGATGCATATTTAAATCAGTTTGAATTTATATCTTGTGAAACTTGCCAGTCATGCCACAAAGATAAGATAACCATAGCTCCGTTTATTGGAAACAGAGAAAGAGTTAGTGAACTCTTGAGATTGATACATGCTGATGTATGAAGGTCCCCTGTCTACACATGTCAGGACTGGTTCTTTGTACTTCATTACATTCACTGATGATCTCTCAAGATTCGCACATGTGTTCCTGTTGAACACAAGTCTGAACCTTTTGAGATATTCACAGAATATAAGTTAGAAGTAGAGAACCAAAATGGGTATAAGTATTATGTCCTATGATGAGATCAGGGAGGAGAATACTTGAGTACGGAATTCCTGGACTATTCGAAAGGAGAATGAGATTCTCTCTCAGCATTACTCCTCCGAATACACCACAGTTCGTTGGTGTATCGGGGCGGAGCAATCGCACCCTATGTGATATGGTGTGCTCTATGATGAGTACTACTGAGTTGCCTATTTCCTTTTGGGGTTATGCACTTGAGAAGCTGCATACCTATTGAATAGAGTTCCAATCAAATCAGGTGCCTACAACTCCATATGTGATATGGTATGGGAAGAGCCCATCTCTTAAGGATGTTAAGATTTGGGGTTGTCCGGCCTATATCTAAAAGCAAAATCCGGACAAGCTCGAGGCAAGATCAGATATTTGGAAGTTTGTTGGATTTCCCAAGCATTCGCAAGGGAATATCTTCTACCACATTGAGGAGCAAAAGGTGTTTTGTTTCTCAGCATGCCACCTTTTTAGAAAGGGAATTTCTTATAAGGAAATCAGTGGTCATGAGATGGAACTGGAAGGAGTTCCAGTTATACAAACTGCAGCTAATGATTTGGTAGAACCGGAGGATTCAATAGTACCCAACGAACCGCAGCCTCTCCACCGATCTAGTAGGGTTTCTCACCCACCTGAGAGATACTTCGGTTTCTCTATGATAGTGGGAGCGAAGATTGCATCATGAGATGATGACCCAACTAGTTTCGAGCAAGCCATCTGGAGTGGGGACTCTGTAAGAATGACTGGATGCTAAGCAATCTGAGATGGAATCCATATACACCAACAAAGTATGGACTTTGGTTGCTTTATCTGAAGGGTTAAATCCCCATCAGGAGCAAGTATATCTTGAGAAGATTACTTGGTGTACATGGAAGAGTTGAGACTTTCAAAGATAAGACTTGATGCAAAAGGTTCTCGTCATAGACCAGGTGTAGATAATGATGAAACCTTTTCTAATGCCTATGCTTAAGTCCATCCAGATCCTACTTGCCATTGCTACATACCATGAATATGATATCTGGTGGTTGGATGTCATGACTGATTTTCTAAATAGTGATTTAGAAGAGAACGTCTATAAGTACACAGCCAGAGGGCTTCGTAGACAGTGGGAGCAGCGGAAACGTGTGCAAGTTGCTTTACGGGTTAAAGCAGGCATCGCGGAGTTGGAAAATCTGCTTTGATGTGGTAGTCAAAGAGTTTGACTTCATCAAATTTGTAGATGAACCTTGTATATACAAAAAGGTAGTATGGAGTATGGTGATGATCCTCATATTGTACGTGGATGACATACTCTTGATAGGGAAGGAGTTTCCTATGCTACGCTCGGTCAATCTCCTCTTATCACAAGGATTCTCCATATAGGATCAAGATGATACCTCCTAAATCCAGGGTTTTGGATCTATGAGATAGATCTAAATGAATGTTAGGATTCTCACTAGGTGTAGTGAGATGGTATCAATCGATCCTGGAAAGAATCATTGGATAGTTTCCAGGGTGGTAAGGACGACTGAATGTCAGTCACAGGCATTGTCTTTACCCTCAGTAGAGGGACGGTATGTTGGAAGAGTTCCAAGATAGATACCGTGACATACTAGACGATAAAGGCTGGATACATTGTTACCAAGGATGCTACCAAAGAGGTAATCTGTATGTATATTAGTTCATGAGATGAACTTCGTTCCTACCATTGTGTGACAATGGAGTTGAGGCTTTTTCCCAGGAACCCCCGTCCCATCAGTGATCCAGACATATTCTTAGGCAGTATCACCTGATCATGGAGGTGGTTGATCTCTAGGGAAATTGAGGTTAGGAGAGTAGACACAGAGGACAACAGCGCGGATCCACTCACAAAGGCCTATTTCCAAGTAGAGACTTTTATGGGATGGTTGAGTATATGATACTACAACCACTGCTGATTGTTGGGTATGAGATACTACAACAAATGGCCCTAATGCTAGTGGGAGATTGTTAGTGATTTGTATGCCCTAGAGGCCATTACTGTACATACGATGTATATTGTAGTGGATGCTTGGACATATATATGGAGGACTTTCTTGCTCGACATGATAGTTTGCTATCTGGTTGCTCTTTATCTTAACATGTACACTTATTGTCTCTATGTTACATGTTGATAAAGCCCTTATGATGAGTACTTGACTACCAGGACTATGATGTAGATCGTACTAGTGGGGACAGTATAGTCGCTAAGTACATCCTTCAAATGTTCCTAGTCGTAGGTGTATCGAGACATGGCATCGATATACCAGAGTAGACTAGCGTATAGCTTCTCGACCCATGTAGATGGGCGATGGATGATCCCATATCCATTGGTGTTTGACATCAGAGATAGTATACGGGTGATCAGTGGAGACTGGGTACACTGGACGGACTCGCCGAGAACTCCCAGATGGTATTATACCTCATGTCAGATGGCAGTTCTCTGGTGACACTGGTACAGGTTAATCTGTAGACCCAAGATCGTCATAGAGTCTTGTGTGATTCCCACCGTGCTTTGATTTCCACCTTACCACGTTCAAGAGAACGTGCAAAACGGTGGCTTTTGGGTACAGTCCCGAATCATATGGAGGCAATAAGCGATAGGAGGGGTTTCGTCTCTCCCGGTATTGGGAGTTGATGTTGCGCTGTGGTCGATTGGCTATAACAGGAAGTCCTTGGCCAAGGCTGCTTCAGAGATATACTGGTAAGTGTTATCAGTAGTTTCTCGACCCGTTATGAGCCTCATATCGACACGACTTATCGAGTTACTAGGGTCTGACGTTTACCACCCCTAGACGAGATATGCGACATATCAGACGAAGAGACCGAACCGTACGGTAGTGTTACTGATTGGATTCACAGGAGTGTGAGCAGGCTTACTTGTTGATCTTCTGATCGCTCAATACCCAAGTGGCCGTTACGTTTGGCAGACCGCTTGCGGCTTGTGGGTGTTTGATATGATCATCACCTACTGCCGGCGTATTGACGAGTCTTTAGAGCCCTACACAGGGGTTTCCTGGCTCAAGCGAAACGGAGTAGGAGCACATATGTGATATGTGCGGGACCGAGATTGATACGATATGAGATACCATATTCTATTCTCGCGATATGTGACATTGGTCGGTTATATGCGATATAGCCGGGTTATCGGATCAAGTGTTGATTCGATAAGTTGTTACACAAGATATTAGTCGGTTATAGCCGGATTATTAAATCAAGAGTTGATTTAATAATTTAATGTATAATTATATATTAGATATATTACATTACATTAACTAGTATTAGCTCATTTAAGATTTCTTTTCTCACTAGATTGTGCACATTGTATATATGTGATATATGCAAGTGTACATGTATTGTGTCATGCTTAATGATACATACAAGATGGGTGTATGAGACTTAAACCATATTAAGGTTAAATTAGGGTTTATTTATTTCTTAAAGAATAACAAAAGAGAGGGACTTGGTCAATGTTCTCAAGCTTTCATGAAGCTTGTAGAAATATTGACAAAGTCCACTCTTTTGTCATTCCTTAAGATATTACTTAACCCAACCCTTAATCTTATAGCTTGGTTAAAATTCTACATGAGTTAAGCATGAGGACTTAACTCACCCATGGTTACATAATTCATTTGGATAAATTATTGACTTGAGTTCATCTTCTTCTTCTTCCTCCTCCTCAAAAGCTTTCTAGCTCTAATGGAGTTATGAGAAAAAGTGTGAGAAAATCAATTCTAAAGTGAGCCCACTTCCTACTTCATCATCCTCTACTACTTTCCATTTAGTATAGGGTGTTCTCTTCACAAAGTTCATGACCTAATGAAGAAATAGCTTCGGCTAGTGTCTCCTCAACGTAGATCATCTTCGACCTCGAAGTCATCGAAGCAAGCACGTTCGTTTCTTCATGGAGTCTTTCTAGAGTCCGGAGTTTACGATCGCAGCGAAGGGGACTACTACACAGAGCTATTGAAGTGAAGGACTGGACTACAAAGGTTGTATTCCTTGCTCACTTAGATTGCAAAGTGTTTGCATATGTTTTTCCGTATATTTCTAGTTTACGATTCATGTTAGGGTTAGCTAAAACGGCAAAATTTTAATTTGGCATGGACGATACCTCCCGAAACCTTTTTGTCGTCGTAGGTAACCCAACATCCATATCACCATTGTTCACTTCATCACATAACAAATACGGGTGCGTGCAAGTTGAACAATGGACCGAAATGTTCCTAAACTAATATTCATCTCCAAAATGGCGATAACAGACCGAAACGTTCCTAAACTAATATTCGCCTCCAAAATAGTGAAAATGGATCGAAACATCTTTAAACTAAATCAATAGAGCCTAAATGCTCTTTTGTTGGATCTGAAATAAAAATGATCCTAAAATTTATTAAGTGGATCTTAATCTCAAATTGGACTAATGTATCCTTAACAACAACAAATCGAGCCCCAAATGCTCACATACATTTAAGTCAATCTTAATCTCAAACCAGATTAACGATCCTTAAATAAAAAACCCAAATCTAAAATATACGGATTTGGACTAATCCACGCCCTACGGACGACGACATAAATTAGTCTTCGTATACAATCCACGGGCAACCCAAACAAACAAAAACACACACGACACAAATTGAACTTCCGGAGCAGGAGAAAGTGGTTATCGCGATGCGATAACGTAATTAACTGCAGGGGCTTGCGCCTACAGGGAAGAGCGTCCCCACAATCAAAAAATCCTCGCAAACGAGGGGGAATCTGACGAAGTCTGCTACAACGGTCGCATCCGTCCAAACCTCCGATATACGGTGCTATAAATCAACTTGGTATCTTCGGAGAGTTGGACGGATAAATCCAAATAGCATCTGCCCCCAGAATTCAGGCAAGACGATCCATCCAGTTCGTCTCCGTTTTCGGCGGTGAACAGATTCTGGCACGCCCGGTGGGACCTTTTCCTCTTTCCATTGCACACTTCGTGTGTCGTGTTTCGCGAACAAAATCGCCGTTTTCTATGGTTTGTCTTGGATTCGAAGTACTAAGATTTGGTGTCTTGCTCTTGTCTAGGAAAAAGATGGTTTCCAGCTACACAAACTGCAACAGCAACTCCCGCTCCGCCTCAACTGGAAGAGTGATTTACGGGCCCAATGCGGCCTCCATCTTTTCAATGCCGGTAGGGCAGGTGATTCAAGCCACCGCTAGATTGTTCTTCGGGACCATGCTCCCGCCAGCAAGCTTCAGCACCCAGTGCCACCACAGGAAGCTCCCAAGAAGTCAGTCTTCGATCGACTCGCAACCACCACGGCCCCTCTCAACGGGTCGTCTAAGTCCGCCACCTCAGTCTTCAACAGGCTGAGCCGATGCTCAAGTGGGCCCGCAAAAAGGCTCATGATACTTGAAGGGGCAATCCCAAAACGGATAGTCCTCCCAACTCCTTCGGTGGGTGAAGTCGTCAATGGTGCTTCGCCTACCAAAAGATCGGTCTTTGACAGATTGTCTGTTTCAACTCTTGTTGCGGGTGAAGTCGTCAAAAGTGCTTCCCCTACCAGAAAATCGGCCTTCGAAAGAATGGTCGTTCCCTCTCAACGAACGTCAGTCTTTGACAAGCTGGCACCAACAGCAGCCCCTCATCAAAGTCGGGGGTATGACGGAGCCGCTTCCACAACTGAGGTGGTTCCGTCTGCAAGACACGCTCAACGTCGCCACTGGCGTCGAGTGAGAAAGGCTGGGGGAAACTCTCCCTTTGGATTTACCCCACCAGCTCCAATGGTGGAAGTTAACGCTGCTATTCCAACCGGGAACAACTTTGATCTACTTAGGCAGGTGCGAAAGAACTCTCCAACCGCGGTGCTGAGGAAATCTCCCCCACCTGCTGAAAACATGACGCAGGAAAACCCGGAGCAGCCCCTCAGCGGCCGTTCTCCCAAATCCATAGGGTCTGGCGGAAAGTCCAAGATTCTGTGATCAACAAAGACTACTCTAGCCGACTGAAGAAAATGAAGTCTTGGCAAGAGGAGGACCATCCCTCCGTCATACAGAGAAGGGACGTCTTCAACACGGGTGCCTGTTACAACGGTTCCTTCAACTTTGACCTCCCACAAAAGGGTGAGGCTGGAGAATCTCCTACCGCCAGCGGCAAATTCCAAAGGCGATGGACCCAAACGCCCCAAGTCTGGGGGCATGATTGTACACACGGTTTACATGGCTTCCGAGAAAGAGGAAAGTCGTGCTTCCGTGGGTCATCGGCCGCAAACTCGGTCGTTGACAAAACCTCAGGAGCAACAACAAAAACTCTAGGAAATGCTGATCAAAATGTCAGCACTTACCGGGCAGAAAGAAAGTCCGGAATTGGCATCTGAACAGCGGCAAGAGCAGGAGACCGATACAAATTTCCTGTGAAGGGTGCTTGAAAAGAAGGATAGGGAGGCTGCGGAACAAGCTGCTAACATAAAGCAGATGGCGCTTCTGTTCCAGGACATGGTTGGAATTATGATCCAGCCAGAACATCCAGCCGAAAATCCACCGATAATCGTTGAGGATGACAGAGGGGAAACATCAAACCTTCTTCCGGCTTTATCAACAACTAAGGAGGAAACAATCTCCAAGGCTGCTATGGATGACTATATAGTGTTAGTTATATGTATGCCCTAGAGGCCATTACTGTACATTGGATGTATATTGTAGTGGATGCTGGGACATATATAGGGAGGACTTTCTTGCTCGACATGATAGTATGCTATCTGGTTGAACTTTACCTTAACGTGTATACTGATTGTCTCTCTGTTACATGTTGGTAAAGCCCTTAGGATGTGTACTAACTACTTGGACTATGATGCGGATTATACTAGTGGGGACATGGTAGTCCATAAGTACATCCTTCAAAGTCCTTAGTCGTGGGTATATCGAGACGGGGCATCGATATACCAGAGTAGACTAGCGTATACCTTCTCGACCCATACAGATGGGCGATGGATGATCCCATATCCATTGGTGTTTGACATCAGAGATGATATACGGGTGCTCAGTGGAGACTGGGTACACTGGACGGACTCGCCGAGAACTCCCAGATGGTATTATACCTTACGTCAGATGGCAGTTCTCTGGTGACACTGGTATAGAGTAGTCTGTTGACCCGAGATCGTCATAGAGTCTTGTGTGGTTCCCACTGTGCTTTGATTTCCATCTTACCACGTCCAAGAGGGCGTGCAAAACGGTGGTTTTTGGGTACAGTCCCGAGTCACATGGAGGCAATGAGCGATAGGAGGGGATTCATCTCTCCCGGTATAGGGAGTTGATGTTGCGCTGTGTTCGATTGGCTATAACCGGAAATCCCTGGCCAGGGTTGCTGAGATTTACTGGTAAGTGTTACCTGTAGTTTCTCGAACTGTTATAGACCTCATATCGACACGACTTATCGAGCTGTTGGGGTCTGACGTTTACCACCCCTAGGCGAGATATGCGACATATCAGACGATCAGACCGGACTGTACGGTAAGTGTTACTGGTTGGATTCACAGGAGTGTGAGCGGGCTTGCTCGTCGATCTTCTCATCGCTCAATACCCGGGTGGCCGTTACGTTTAGCAGACCGCTTGCGGCTTGTGGGTGTTTGATATGATCATCACCTACTGCCGGCGTATTGACGAGTCTTTAGAGTCCTACACAGAGGTTTCCTGGCTCAAGCGAAACGAAATAGGAGCGCATATGAGATATGTGCGGGACCGAGAATAATGCGTGTATGTGATACCGTATTTCATTCTCGCGATGAATGTATCGATTGGTTATATGCGATATAACCTAGATATCGAATCAAGGATTGATTCGATAAGCCGATACATAGGATACTAGTCGGTTATATGCGATGTGACCGGATCGTTAAATCAAGTGTTGATTTAATGATTTAATGTATAATTATATATTTGATATATTGCTTTGCATTAACTAGTATTGGTTCATTTTAAAAGGATTTTCTCACTTGATGCACATTGTATATGTGATATATTTTTTTGTGCACTTGTTTGTATCATGTTTGATGATACTTGCTCACTTGGGTTTGTGTAAAGATTAAACCATGGTTATATGAATGGTTAGGGTTTTGATTATTTACTTAGTTATTTATTTATTTATTCATTTTGGATATTATTAAGAATGGTGACTTATTTTGTTTCTATGTTGAAGCTTCTTGAAGCTTTGACAAAGTCCACCATTCTTATCTCATCCTTAACCCTAACCATTCCAACTAACCTTAGTTTAATCTCTACACTTGACCATGGTTAGTACATGATAAGTATTCATATTAGTTTCATTTAAAAATAAGAAACTTATCGTATTATCTTCTTCTTCTTCTTCATCTTCTACTTGAAGAAACCTTAACTTCATCAATGGTGATTGATGAAAAAGAGTGAGAAATCCAAATCTAAAGTGAACCCACTTCCTATTTCTTCATCCTCTACCTCTTGCCAAGTAGTATAGGGTGTTTCCTTCACAAGTTTTCATGGCTTGGTGAAGGTGGAGCTTGATCCAGTGATGCCTCGACGTAGATCATTTTCGGCATCGTCGTCGATGACCTATCCCGCTTTTTCTCCGATGAAGCCGATGCAAGAGTCATGGATTCGATTTGGACAGCGAGGAGACATCATCACGGAGCTATGGAGGTGGAGAACCGGATCTACAAAGTTTGTATTTCCGTTACATCTTAGTAAAGTAGTTTACTAGTTGCATCTTTCGCCTAGACATCTAGTTAACGATCCGTATTAGGGTTTCTCGGCACCCGTAAAATTTGAAATTGGCATGGTTGATACCTTGTGAGACCTCATTAGAGTGCCTAGGAACCCTACAGTGGTATCAGAGCCTAGCTAGAGCCTTAGGCGAAATCTAGACGACGTTTGAAATCCGAACGAACCCGAAACCCTAATACAAACATGCTCTCTGGACTTTTTCCAAAATCTGGAGTTTTTCGATATTAAAAATATGCAGAAAATTCAGCAGGGAATTGTAAGAATTACTGTGAAGCCCGTACCCATGATTCCCTCATTGCGCGGCGGAACCGCGGCACAAGCATGTCTTGTGCGGCGGTTCCGCGGCCAAATTGTCATATCATCCAACAATTTTTGCACCGTAATTCATGTTTTCAGGTGCTGGATTTTCTGGGAATTTTTAATATTTATTCAAGAGTTGAATATTCTGAGTTGTTTTGGGGGTTCGTTTATTCGATCGGATTGTCGGACTTTGTCTATATGTTTTCCGGGTAAATTTTAGAATATGTTAAAAAGTTCGACCGGATATAAATACCCAACTTTTCCCCTGTCGGGAAATTTCCAAGTGTTGGATTTTTCTGTGGTTTAAGGACGTTCTGAGTAGTGCAAGTAACGCGATGGTCCCTCTAGAAGACAACAAATCTTAACTCGATTATGTGACCGTCTTGAACTGCCCTTTGAACCCTCGGGTTTGGGGCAGTACGGCGTGCCACATGTGAGGCGTTGGCTTGACCCTTCTACGGCTGGACCGTTGGTACTGAGGCATGAAGTGAATGTCTTTGAACTTATTTCATGAGTTGATTTGTATCGGGAAAACTTGGGTGTTAGAATGTTCGATCGGAAAGTTTAACATTTTCTGTTTATCTGGAATGTGATACAATAATTGGAATTCACAATAAGTTATGAGATAACTGAATGAATGTTATAAATCTAGCGGTTTAGTCTCACTTGATCGGTTGCCACGGAATTTTGATGTGATCAAAAGTCCGTCGCAATCACGTAGCGTACGCGGATACTCGCCGGGTAAACATAATAGACAGCCTCACTCCATAGCCCCGACCAAGTGACTGTAGGAGAACCCCGTCGCCGAAAGCATCCGTTCGGGTGCTCGCGGTAGCGGTGTTCCGCCTTGGTGCACTTCGTCGATGGTATTAGGGGTGCGGCCGTCTACTGAAGTTTGCGACGAGCATTCGATCAAATTGTCGGGAATCCTGTTGAATTGCCCGACTTGATATTGAAAAGAGTTTTCGATAATGAGACTAAAATGCGGAGTTTATAATCGTTAGGCATGCGATGTCTAAGTAATTCATTTGATTAGGCATGTGATGTCTAAGGAGGTTGCGGATTCCAACTGTTGTAGTTTTACACTTTCTTTTCTGTGACCGTAAGTGTAATATGTGATATCGCCGGTTTCGTTGCTATATGTCAACGACAATTGGGATGCGCATATTTACTTACGTTGATGACATGCGATGTTATGTGTTGCTGGATATGTTATATTGGATCGTCGTGTTTGAATAGCCGGGGGTTTTTATGTGAGATGAGTGTTTTTTCATTTTCATTCATGTAAAATCTGTATGTAATATTCTTTTATTGGGGCACTTCCAGATTGCGGAAGATGTTTGTATATTATTTTCTTTTCCGCACTAGGATAGACCCAAGGAGGAGAGCACAAGTAACCGGGTTCTGGAATCCAGTGGGAGACCAACTCGAGGAGTCGAGTCCGGGTCTCCTAACTCTAGAATTGGTAGGGTTGCTTGCCGCTCTCGTAGGGGTCTAGGGGTGTGGGTTTGGCTATTCATCACGACCGTGGAATCCGTGTTTTATACTGGCTCGTATTGAAAACACGGACGTCCTAGTATATCCAATATTTCATATGATTCTTCTGCTGCGATATCTGTGATGTGATCATGTGATATGTTCTGTGATGGATACTGTATATAGTATATATGATATATTATATAGATGTTACTTATGTTTTACACCCGCGCTAGCCCTGTCCCGCTCTGTCGTTAGTTACCTAACCTAATGGTGCACGAGGGGACATCGAGGCGAATGCGGATGGCATAAGTGTACGTCGTATTTATCTGTGATGTTTAGGTACTTAAATGATGGGACTTCATTAATGTGTTTAATGAAATAAAAGAAACCTAAGATGTTGTAGAATCGAATTTCAAAATAAAACAGGTAGCTACAGTTCTTGCTTTGCACAGCGGTATATGTGATATATCCTGCACCTTATTCGATGAGGAAAGGACCGAGATCCCTTCACCGGGAGTGACTCCTTTAGCAATAACTGGCAGATGCTACACACTCGGTTTGTCTTTTGATTGCTTTTAAGAGTTTTTGCTTTGCACAGTGATATATATGATATATCCCGCGCCTCATTCGACGAGGAAAGGACCGACGATCCCTTCACCGGGAGTGACTCCTTTAGCAAAACTAGAAAAGCCTCAAAGACACTCCATTTTAAAAATCATTTGATTCTACAACGATATCAAGTTCATTACGCAATAGGTTTTCAGAAAAACCTGTCGTAGCCCTCCGTCATTTCAGATAAGTACTAGTTAGTATTCGTGCTGCGGTTGTTTGGCATGCGTCAAGGCGTAGTGTACGGTAGCTAACTAGTGCTTATCTGCTAGCATACGATGCGATTGGATTAGGGTATTCGTACGGCGTTGTTTGGCATGCGTCAAGGGTCGTGCGGGTGGGTTTAATTCAATCAAGAAATGTACGGGTTGAACTTGACTAGCGGACTATGGGTTGTTTGGCATGTGTCAAGGTCATAGCACGCTAGGGGCAAAATATTATCGGGAATTTCAAGTGTTGAAATTTGCAATGAGATTGCATACCTTCTATGAGATAGTTGGATCCCGATACCCGCTGCGAGTAAGAGTTACTCCCGGGAGAGTTTTACACATTATAATTAGCCGATCAAGTAGGTGTCTAGAAAGGTGTTAACGAGGTTACGCCTCTGGGAAAACGAGATTTACATTAATTAGGTTCGTGCGAAAGCACGGGGGACCTCCCTTAAAGTACCGACACTGGCCTGGCTGAAAGATTGGCGAACTTGTAGTGTATAATTAATCCTGGCTAGTCTTTCCTTTTAGGGTTTGAAGGGAGATTTGATAAAAAGCAGTGGGAGCCATCCTGATTAGATAAAATAAAAACCAATCTATTCTTGCAAGAGCGCACGCAGAGTGTTTTCTTCTCTCTCTCTCTTGGTAGCGACCATATCACGCCTTAATCAAGATAATAATACGGATATTGACCGAACCCGCTTGTTATACTGAGCTGGGGAACGTTGGTCCCACTCCAACTTATAATTGTTATAAGACAGAGCAGGAAATTGGGGAATACCAAAATTCCCGTGCCGCCCAAACGAAGAGAGTGCATGCTGATGCATCATCTTCGGGTGTGTTCGTTACAAAGAACTGTTTCTCTGTATCCTCTACATCCTGGGTATGTGATACCAGATCAGGATCCCAGATATGTAATCTGTTACATAAGGCTACAGAAAGGTAGAGAACTGAGAACGGGTGATAAGTTTCATGAGGCAGAAAACGGGGCAAGTGTTGCAACCAAGTCTGTTGGTCACTGTCACCCTGTATTACCAATACATTGATTCTGAACAAATGCTATTAGATACCGAACCTGATATACAAAATCATATCAGTCTCTTTATTAGTAAAGAAAGGATATAATTTTGTATTGCTGGATAATGTTTTGAACATTTCCTATATCAAAAGTAGATCGGTTCAGGCACGTTATCTAAAAGCATTAATGTTCTAAATCAAACTACAGTTCTTTAGTATACGGAACACATACAAGAGGAAGAGTTCAGGAATGAACGAATCCTACTTGAGGCATTGTAGACTAGGTCATATCAATGCGACCCGACTAGCTAAAGTTACATGTAGATGCATATTTAAATCAGTTTGAATTTACATCTTGTGAAACTTACCAGTCATGTCACAGAGATAATATGACCATAGCTCTGTTTACTGGAAACAGAGAAAGAGTTAGTGAACTCTTGGGATTGATACATGTTGATGTATGTACCCTGTCTACAAATGCCAAGACCGGTTCTTTGTACTTCATTAAATTCTCTGATGATCTTTTTTGATTCAGACGTATGTTCCTGTTGAAACACAAGTCCAAACCTTTTGAGATATTCACAGAATATAAGTTAGAAGTAGAGAACCAAAATACGGGTATAAGTATTATGTCCTTTGATGAGATCAAGGAGGAGAATACTTGAGCACGAAATTCTTGGACTTTTCTAAAGGAGAATGAGATTCTCTCTCAGCATTACTCCTCCGTATACACCATAGCACGATGGTATATCGGGGCGAAGCGATAACACCCTATGTGATTAGGTGTGCTCTATGATGAGTACTACTGAGTTACCTATTTCCTTTTTGGGAGTTATGCACTTGAGAAGCTGCATATCTATTGAATAGGGTTCAAATCAAATCCGTTGCCTACCACTTCATATGTGATATGAAAAGGGAAGAGCCCATATCTTAAGTTAGTTAAGATTTGGGGTTGTCCGAGCTATGTTTAAAAGCAAAATCCGGACAAGCTCGAGGCAAGGTCTGTAATGTAGAACCGGAAAGGTTCCAGCTATACAAACTACAGCAGATGATTTGATAAAACCAAAGGATTCAATAGTTACCAATGAACCTCAGCCTCTCCGCCGATCTAGTAGGGTTCCTCACCCACCTGAGAGATACTACGGTTACTCTATGACAGTGGGAGCGAGAATTGCATCATGAGATGATGACCCAACTAGTTTCGAGCTGGCCATCAGGAGTGGGACTCTGTAAGAATGGCTGGATGCTTAGTGATCTGAGATGGAATCCATGTACACCAATAAAGTATGGACTTTGGTTGCTATATCTGAAGGGTTAAATCCCCATCAGGAGCACGTATATCTTGAGAAGATTACTTGGTGTAGATGGAAAAGTTGAGACTTTCAAAGCTAGACTTGTTAAAGCTTTTCGTCATCGACCAGGCGTGGATTATGATGAAACCTTTTCAAGTGGCTATGCTTAAGTCCATCCAGATCCTACTTGCCACGGCTACATACCATGACTACGATATCTGGCGGTTGGGTGCCATGACTGCTTTTCTAAATGATGTTTTAGAAAAGAGAACATCTATAAGTACACAGCCAGAGGGCTTCGTAGACAGTGGGAGCAGCGGAGACGTGTACAAGATGCTTTATAGAATAAAGCAGGTATCGCGGAGTTGGAACATCTGTTTTGATGGATAAGTCAAAGAGTTTGACATCATCAAAATGGTAGATAAACCTTGTATAAACAAAAAGGTAGTAGGGAGTATGGTGACGATCCTCGTAGAGTACGTGGATAACATTCCCTTGATAGGGAAGGAGTTTCCTATTCTACGCTCGATCAATCTCCGTTTATCACAATGATTCTCCATATAGGATCAAAAGTGATACCTCCTAAATCATGGATTTTGGATCTATGAGATAGATCTAATTGGATATTAGGATACTCACTAGTTGTAGTGAGATGGTATCAACTGATCCTGGGGAGAATCACTGGAAGGGTTCCAGGGTGATAAGGACGACTGAAAGTCAGTCACAGGCATTGTCTTTACCCTCAGTAAAGGGACGGTATGTTGGAAGAGTTCCAAGCTAGATACCGTGGCATACTAGACGATAAAGGCTCGATACATTGCTACTTAAGATGCTACCAAAGAGGCAGTCTGGATGTATATTTGTTCATGAGATGAACTTAGTTTCTCCCATTGTGTGACAATGGAGTTGTGGCTTATGCCAAGGAACGCCGGTCCCATCAGTGATCCAGACATATTCTAAGGCAGTGTCACCTGATCATGGAGATGGTTGATCTCCAGGGTGATCGAGGTTTGGAGAGTAGACTCAGAGGACAACACAGCGGATCCACTCACAAAGGCCTGTTCCTAGAGAGAGATTTTTATGGGATGGTTGAGTATGAGATACTACAACTACTGCTATCAGATGGCCCTAGTGCAAGTGGGAGATTGTTAGTTATATGTATGCCCTAGAGGCCATTACTGTACATTGGATGTATATTGTAGTGGATGCTGGGACATATATAGGGAGGACTTTCTTGCTCGACATGATAGTATGCTATCTGGTTGAACTTTACCTTAACGTGTATACTGATTGTCTCTCTGTTACATGTTGGTAAAGCCCTTAGGATGTGTACTTAACTACCTGGACTATGATGGGAATCATACTAGTGGGGACATGGTAGTCCATAAGTACATCCTTCAAAGTCCCTAGTCGTGGGTATATCGAGACGGGGCATCGATACACCAGAGTAGACTAGCATATACCTTCTCGACCCATACAGATGGGCGATGGATGATCCCATATCCATTGGTGTTTGACATCAGAGATGATATACGGGTGCTCAGTGGAGACTGGGTACACTGGACGGACTCGCCGAGAACTCCCAGATGGTATTATACCTTACATCAGATGGCAGTTCTCTGGTGACACTGGTATAGAGTAGTCTGTTGACCCGAGATCGTCATAGAGTCTTGTGTGGTTCCCACCGTGCTTTGATTTCCATCTTACTACGTCCAAGAGGGCGTGCAAAACGGTGGTTTTTAGGTACAGTCCCGAGTCACATGGAGGCAATGAGCGATAGGAGGGGATTCGTCTCTCCCGGTATAGGGAGTTGATGTTGCGCTGTGTTCGATTGGCTATAACCGGAAATCCCTGGCCAGGGTTGCTGAGATTTACTGGTAAGTGTTACCTGTAGTTTCTCGAACTGTTATAGACCTCATATCGACACGACTTATCGAGCTATTGGGGTCTGACGTTTACCACCCCTAGGCGAGATATGCGACATATCAGACGATCAGACCGGACTGTACGGTAAGTGTTACTGGTTGGATTCACAGGAGTGTGAGCGGGCTTGCTCGTCGATCTTCTCATCGCTCAATACCCGGGTGGCCGTTACGTTTAGCAGACCGCTTGCGGCTTGTGGGTGTTTGATATGATCATCACCTACTGCCGGCGTATTGACGAGTCTTTAGAGTCCTACACAGAGGTTTCCTGGCTCAAGCGAAACGAAATAGGAGCGCATATGAGATATGTGCGGGACCGAGAATAATGCGTGTATGTGATACCGTATTTCATTCTCGCGATGAATGTATCGATTGGTTATATGCGATATAACCTAGATATCGAATCAAGGATTGATTCGATAAGCCGATACATAGGATACTAGTCGGTTATATGCGATGTGACCGGATCGTTAAATCAAGTGTTGATTTAATGATTTAATGTATAATTATATATTTGATATATTGCTTTGCATTAACTAGTATTGGTTCATTTTAAAAGGATTTTCTCACTTGATGCACATTGTATATGTGATATATTTTTTTGTGCACTTATTTGTATCATGTTTGATGATACTTGCTCACTTGGGTTTGTGTAAAGATTAAACCATGGTTATATGAATGGTTAGGGTTTTGATTATTTACTTAGTTATTTATTTATTTATTCATTTTGGATATTATTAAGAATGGTGACTTATTTTGTTTCTATGTTGAAGCTTCTTGAAGCTTTGACAAAGTCCACCATTCTTATCTCATCCTTAACCCTAACCATTCCAACTAACCTTAGTTTAATCTCTACACTTGACCATGGTTAGTACATGATAAGTATTCATATTAGTTTCATTTAAAAATAAGAAACTTATCGTATTATCTTCTTCTTCTTCTTCATCTTCTACTTGAAGAAACCTTAACTTCATCAATGGTGATTGATGAAAAAGAGTGAGAAATCCAAATCTAAAGTGAACCCACTTCCTATTTCTTCATCCTCTACCTCTTGCCAAGTAGTATAGGGTGTTTCCTTCACAAGTTTTCATGGCTTGGTGAAGATGGAGCTTGATCCAGTGATGCCTCGACGTAGATCATCTTCGGCATCGTCGTCGATGACCTATCCCGCTTTTTCTCCGATGAAGCCGATGCAAGAGTCATGGATTCGATTTGGACAGCGAGGAGACATCATCACGGAGCTATGGAGGTGGAGAACCGGATCTACAAAGGTTGTATTTCCGTTACATCTTAGTAAAGTAGTTTACTAGTTGCATCTTTCGCCTAGACATCTAGTTAACGATCCGTATTAGGGTTTCTCGGCACCCGTAAAATTTGAAATTGGCATGGTTGATTCCTTGTGAGACCTCATTAGAGTGCCTAGGAACCCTACATATAGCTCAACAAATACGAGCTCATCAAGTGAATGAAGCGGCCGGCCAAACTGTCAAAACTGGCTGACCGTATCCGGGCTGGTATGACCAAATCAAGTACCCACCGGGATATACGATTCCCAAGTTCCATGCGTACAAGGGGACAGAAAACCCACACCAACACGCCGCGCAGTTCAGAACTTTGTGCGGCTACACTAGAGGCGATGACAAACTGTTGCTTCGCCAGTTCGTTGGTAGTCTGTCAGAGACAGCCTTTGAATGGTACTCGGAGCTCCCAAATGACTCCGTAAAGACATTCACAGAGATGGAGTTGCTGTTCACACAGCGGTTCACCAGCGCACCCCGATCACGGCATTAATCAATGCCAGGGTGAAGTCAGGAGAAACCTGGGTCCAATACGCGATCCGGTGGTGGAACCTATGGTCAAAATGCGAACAACGCATCGAAGAATCTCCTGCCGTGGGCATGTTCATTGAGACCCTCGATCCTCAAGCGACTGTGTCCCAGTTCATGGCGTTCTTCAAACCGACCATCTTCCAGGATCTGATCGACAAGCTGGCCCAAATGGACCAGATAGGCCACGGGCCTTCTTCCTAAAAAATGGACCCTCAAAATGCCAAGGGTAAAGGGAAAGCAGCCTTCGTCGCTAACACTCAATATCAGCCGAGTGACCCGAAGCCAGTTACTTGCCAAAACAACATGCGTCCGCGTCTATCCCTGAAAGAAAGGCTAGGACACGCCTACTCGTTTCCCCGTGACAAGACGAGGAGACTGTTCGAGCTAGCAGTGTGCAACAAACTTATCACATTGCCAGACCCACGACGTCCACCGCAACCAGGCGATGTCAACAACCCCAACTACTACTCTTATCACAGAATGGTGAGCCACCCAATTGAAGATAGCTACGTCTTCAAAAATTAGGTCGAGGACCAGTATCAACGGGGGAAATTCGCGCTTTCTGAGAACTGGAGGGTGAACCCGCCACAGAAGCACGCTCCTAAAAAGGTGGATACGCCAGGGGCATCATGCTCTCTCGTGGAAGAAGCTCCATGGGAAGTTGTCCTTTCAGCTAAAACTAAAAGAATGCTGAAGGATCTCCGGCATGTCTGGCAATCAGGTAGAAGAGCCTGTTTGAACTGGAAATCATCGAAGGGATGCTGAAACCGCGTCTTGTACCGAAAACTGTCAACAAAGGGCAAAATCCCCAAGTCAAGCTTTCAAACTCTTCAAAGAAAAAGAAGACCAAGAAGCATGTGCATCCTGCCGAGTATGACGACAAGAGCACGGACCTGCAAAAGTACGTCGACGCACTGGAGAAATACAACCAGAAGGCGCGGACCCCAGTCACTCTCGAAGAGTTCCTCAAGCATATTTTTGAAAACGAAGAGAGTGATAATGATGAGGAAAATAACTTATTAGAAACTGAAGACTATATAACAAGTTGCCACATGGTTTCCCATTCGTCCACCGAGAACGTGAAACAGCCATATATAAAAAGGCTAAGTGTCAACATTAGGATGAAGAAGCTACGGCGAGGATGAGTCGTAAAGTACTCCAACCAAACCGAAGCACACCTGCGGCAAATAAGAGCAAGATCAAGACAGAGAAGCGGTTCGCCAAAGCCCTTTCAATGGGAATGAATCCGCCACCTCTCAAAAGAAACACGCCCGGGGTCATAAGCCTCAACAGAGTGGATATACATCTAAACTACTGCCTATATCATCGGAGGGTTACCCTCCCCACCGAGGAATGCAGTGCCTTCAAGAAGTGGTGGAAAGGATACGTTGCCCATCAACAATACTTCAAGAGGATGAAACGCGAAGCTTGTCGACAGCAAAGAAGTTCGACAAGTGTGCGTGAAAAATGACTGGCAACTGTCATATGGTTGATACCAGTCGGGAAAGCGAAAAACTCCAAGTCCTTACTTTCGGGAGCGATTCTGAGGAAGAAATGACCCTCGGCCCTCTCTTCAAGAACTCCGCCTCTGAAAAATACGAGGAGGAGAAGAACTGCGAGAACATTCAGCCGCATAACCGCACGCTGCCTGAGAAGAACCCCAGACCTACAAATAAAGGTTTGAGTAAAAGAGACAAGGGGAAAAAAGTCCCTGAGGAAATCACCCTTGATGATGGAGTCGTTAAATAGCTTGCAGCCAAGGACCCACCTAGAAAAAACAAAGTGGATTACAATGTCCTAGCACATCTGAGGAAGATACTCTCACAACTGAGCATAATGGATGCTCTTCTCCTGTCCAAAGAAGCAAGAGATTCTCTAATCAAGGCGTTACAAGAGCCCGATCAGTTTCAAGCTTTCCTTACACAAGAAAGGATAAAGGATGAGTTAGCAGAGGTTCATACGGCTGACATCACATTCAGCGATGAAGATCTCCTCCTTGGAACGTGCGACCATAACCGCCCGTTATACGTCACTGGGTACTTCCATGACACCAAGATAGGCAAAATTCTTGTCGACAATGGGTCTTCTGTCAACCTCCTCAATGTGAAGGTGCTGAAGGAGATTTGCATGAACGTTCAGCACCTAACCTGAGATAAAATTACCACCTCCAGTTTTGATTCACAGTCATCACGGACGCTCGGGTCCGTAATACTGACATTACGCTTCGGGCTGCTCGTCACTGACATCAAATTTCATGTCATTGACGCCAAGACTTGCTACAACGCTCTGCTCGGCAGGCCTTAGTTACACGAGTACAAAGTCATCCCTTCTACACAACACCAGTGTATGAAGTATTTCAAAGACGGCCTCGTGTACACCGTTATGGGGTAGCTAAATCCATTCTCCGTAAACGAAGCCCGAAAATATGAAGACGCCAAGTACTTCCTACCAGATTTCAAAGACTCGGAAAGATGCCATAAACCGGAGAATAAACAAAATGCCATCGCCACTATCCCGATCATTGGGAGCCATACCGAGGAAGATGAGAAAATAGTCTTGTAACGCCCCACTTCCCAATACAGATGGTATTGTCCGCTCTGGCCGAAACCGCACGGTTTTTCCCTTTAGAGCGAACCGGACCCGACCAGGGGCCACTTCCCAGGAGGTCACCCATCCCAAGACTTCCCTGGCCCGAGCACGCTTAACTACGGAGCTCTCAAGCTCCTGTAGTTCCGGTTCACTTAAAAGGCGCCTCTGTAATTGAGGGTGGTATCATTACATTTATAATGCAGTTCGGTCCTCTTTCGGAATGTGTTCCGAAGATTCCCTATTGTTCTACAGTGGATCCTAGGGACTCAAGAGGTGGCCTCCACGGATTCAATAGGTGGCCCCCGCCCTCTTGGCATGACAATTGGCGTGGCACTTTGTTCCGTGAGCAAGAACCGGGTCCCGACATTCTCCCCACCTTTGAACAATGGTTCGTCCTCGAACCATAGACCTACTACTGAGGGACCTGCATGGCCCACCATAAATGTAACGCCCCACTTCCTAGTACAGATGGTATTGTCCGCTTTGGCCGAAACCGTACGGTTTTTCCCTTTAGAGCGAACCGGACCCGACCAGGGGCCATTTCCCAGGAGGTCACCCATCCCAAGACTTCCCTGGCCCAAGCACGCTTAACTACGGAGTCCTCAAGCTCCTGTAGTTCCGGTTCACTTAAAAGGCGCCTCTGTAATTGAGCGTGGTATTATTACATTTATAATGCAGTTCGGTCCTCTTTCGGAATGTGTTACGAAAATTCCCCATTGTTCTACAGTGGGTCCCAGGGACTCAAGAGGTGGCCCCCGCCCCTTTGGCATGACAATTGGCGTGGCATTTTGTTCCGTATGGCACTTTATTCCGTGAGCAAGAACCGGTCCCGACAAGTCTACTCGGGACAACCCCAATGCAACAGACCCGGACCATCTACTCCTATTTTGGTCTTTGGCAGTGACTTTGAAGACGAGGCCAACGCCGTGTTCTCCACTGGCCCATCAGCACAAACCATTACTAGAGCTGATCAGAGTTTACAAATCACCATTGTTCCGCCACGGCATTGCAAAGAACTTGATGCGCTTGATACATACATCGTACAAGAGCTGCAGACTTTCTACGTCCCTCCCAGGCGAAAAGGTGAAAAGGCGATCGTCTTCTATCAATCTACGGAGACCAAAGTGGAGAAAGAAGTCTGGCATGGTGCCGAGCCTGCGCTTGACAGGTTTTAACCAACCCGTCTGCCCAAATATTACGCAGAGGGATTAAAAAGGCTATTAAGATGCCAAGACGTAATCTTCAAACAAACCGCTCGACAAGCCCAGTTCTACAACAAGATCTAGGACGTTCCCGGGACTCAGCGAAAAATGCCCAACAGGAAGATGGAGACAACCGGGATTGGATACGTTTGGTCCAAGAAACGGGAGCCATTCCGCAGCTGCCGTGTCATAAACAACTCCGGTGAAAAAGGGAATGCTCTTCCAAACAGCTGTGACGTTGAAACAGAGCAAAATCCCGCTATAAGAATGTCAAATTCATCGTTCGGAGAACAAGTTGACAGGCTAATACAAGAACCTTGGCAAAAGATCCGGGATGACCGCAGCCGCGAAATGGCTATCTATGAAAAGGCTCGGACGCAACGCCTCAACCAACAGTTCGCGGAGAAAGAAGACCACAATACCCTTCATCCTCAACCAGCTGTACGTTCTCGCCTCGAAGGAAAATCCCGAAATAGAGGCAAAAACAAGGCAAAGAAAGCAAACAACGCCCGAAAACAGCGAAGCGGATCCAAGAAGTCACGCAATCAAGAAAAAGTCAGCTGGAACCTATCTTTTATGAAGAAGATGGATCGGGAGTACTCTTTCCCTTAAGATAAGACAAGCAAAATATTCAACCATGTCATGAAGCATAAAATGATGACACTCCCGGAGCCACGGTACCCCGAATAGATAAATGAGGACCATCACTTAGATTATTGCTCCTATCATCGAGCAATAGGACATCTCCTCGAAGACTGCTTCACCTTTAAAGACCGGGTTGAAGACCAATATCAACAGGGCAGGTTCGCTTTGTCCGACAGCTGGAGGGTGACCCCACCGCAAAAGCATGAGCCGAAGAGGACCTATACCGTGAGGACATGACCAGCTCAACACCAAGAATGGAAGCGAACTCGTACTTGCCACATGATATGTAGGGTTACGACAGCGCCCCGACCATCAATCCGTGGCCAAACGCGGAACAAAAACTTTAAAAAACCGGCGCTAACGGAACCCTAATCGACGGATCGTACCATTAACCCTATAATAGTCCTATGAAAAGAGTTTAGAGAGGTTATACCGATCGATCCGTGTCCTTCGGTCTTCAACCTCTGTCCCAAGCTCCTCGCGGCTTCCTCGATCAAGTTTGATCTTCGGTCTCCCTCGTCGAAGACGATCCACGTCTAGGATTAGTAATACGGGCTCCCGCCTCAAAACCGAAGCAACTCGGGTATCTAGTTTGCCAACCTAGATAGCCAAGATGAAATAGAGAGAGTGTGTGAATACTTTGTCTCAAAACACCCAAGGATTCTCAACTCATGAGAGGGTATGGGTGGAGGTTGAAGAAGTTGCCATGGAGGAAAGTGTGAGCTCAAGAAAGAAGCAAGTGAAGAAAAATGAGTGTTGTGAGATATATGTTTTTGTGAGCTAGCAACTAAAGAAAATTCCTCACATCAAAAGATCTGCCTATACCACAATAATATCTCACAAAACTCATACAAAATATCTAGCATGTCACAATGAATTATGACAAGACCCAACACCATGAGTCACCAAGTACATGCATCATGAATCAATGCACAAGGCCAAGACTTGCACTCACACTTTCCACCAATTAAACATTTAAACTAAATGTTTAAAGTTAGAAAAGAAATGGCAACCCTAAAATTATCCTGTAACGAATTACAAGAATACCCCTCATCCATATATACATACCAGCATCCGTATTCCGACTGAATATGAATACAACGAGACGAAAGTAATCCAACAATATAATATTAGGATCCGGCTTAAACCAAAGCCTACTAGTATTATCCGTCCGATCATGATCCATGCATGAATGCACGAATATGATCGAACCCTACCATAAAACCATACGGCCTCTACAACGTTTCGCCCGAACCAGGAAAACCCTCTGTGTGGGACTCTAAAAACTCGTCAATACGTCGGCAGTGGGTTTAACCACAAGCACGTCAGAGACACTAGCTGTACGTAAAGGCTACCCAAGTATTGAGCGAAAGGGATGCCGACGAGCAAACTCA
This sequence comes from Agapanthus africanus, assembly GCA_030015575.1. Taxonomy (NCBI): domain Eukaryota; kingdom Viridiplantae; phylum Streptophyta; class Magnoliopsida; order Asparagales; family Amaryllidaceae; genus Agapanthus; species Agapanthus africanus. The sequence goes on from CM057339.1 coordinate 867,171,425, forward strand.
TCCTGAAACCCTACTGAGCCTAACAGTGACAATATCCGTACAGTCCAGTCCGTTCGTCTATGAGTATCGCATATTGAGTCTAAGGGGGTGGATAAAGTCAAACCGCTAATAACTTGACATTTAGTGTCGGCATGAAACCTATCACCAACTGAGAAACTACCGATCCAAGATCGGTAATTCTCGTCTACCTCGGCCGATGATTTCTGGTGACGGCCACCCATGCACACCGCGACATCAACCCCCAATACCGGGAGAGACGAATCCCCTGACGATCCGCTCACTGCCTCTATGTGGCTCGGGACTGTACCCAACTAAAACCTGTTTGCATGACTCCTTTGAGCCGTGGTAGGGTAGTAATCAAAGCACAGTGGGAACTCACACGAGACAAATGACGATCTCAGGTCGATAGACTAACCTATACACATGTCACCAGAGAACTGCTATCTGACAATAGGTATAATACTAACTAGCATGTTCCCGGCGAGTCCGTCCGGTATACTCATAACCCAATAAGCACATATATACATCTTAGGTGAACCAACTAACACCAATGGCTTGTGAGACCGGCCACCGCCCCTCATCGGGGTCTCAATCCGTATACACTAGTCTACTCTTGGAGTATCGATACCCGGTCTTGAAACTCCTACGACTAGGGACACTGTAAGGATGTACTTATAGACCACCCAGCTCCCACGTATATAATCGCCATCATACTGCTGGTAGTCAAGCATGAATCTTATGGGCTCTATCAACATGTAATAGTGATCTGTAATGTCACCTGAAGCATATACACGATGATAAAGACAAACCAGATAGCATACTATCATCTCGAGTAAGACTGTTCTACCGGTATAGGTCCTCCCTCAATCACTGCAATCACGTGCCTGCGATCCAATAATTGACTTGAGGGCACTATAGCCAACATGATAACACTCTCAAAGGAGGGAGAGCATGAGAATATGGATGAATTCTTTAGGTGCATCGCAAATGAGGACGAGGACGAGATGATCTCAGAGTTTCCACCGGGCCCGAAAGAGCTGGAAGATGGGATACACACTACGGCGGATAACCTAAGGAAAATTGACTTAGGAACGGAAAACGATCCGAGGCCCACATTCGTCAGTGGGCTGCTGTCTAGAAAACAGGTGGCCACACTGAAGGACGTGCTTATGCGATATAAAGACTGCTTTGCATGGAACTATTCCGAGATGCCGGGAATAGATCCAAAAATAGCGGTGCATAAACTGGCTATGTCACCGAACGTCAAGCCAGTCAAGCAAGTGCCAAGAAGAATATGGCTCGAACTCGAGATGAGTATCAACGCCGAGGTTAAGAAACTAATTGACTCCGGCTTCATCCAAGAAGTTCAATATCCCGGCCGGATTGCCAATATTGTTCCAGTAATGAAGAAAAATGGGACGGTGCGCATCTGCGTAGAAGCTTGCCCAAAGGATGATTTCCCAGTACCAGTTACCGAGCTGATGATAGATAACACGTCTACCTACGAGGTCTTCTCCTTCATGGATGGATTTTCAGGGTATAACCAAATAAAAATGCATCCTGAAGACCAAAAGCATACCGCCTTCCGGACTCCGTCGGGCATATTCTGCTACAGGGTAATGCCTTTCGGTCTGAAGAACGCTGGCGCTACCTATTAGAGGGCCATGACGACGATGACCTCATACACGAGATTGTCGAATGCTATATTGACGACCTTGTGGTGAAAAGCAAATCGTATGAGGAACACTGGGAACATTTGAACATAGTGTTCCAACGTCTTCGGAAATACAATCTAAAGATGAATCCTTTAAAATGTGCGTTTGGAATCTCATCGGGCAAATTCCTAGGATTCATCATACGACACCGAGGCATCGAAATAGACCCATCAAAGATCAAGACGATTACGGAAATGCCCACGCCGAGAACTCTCAAACAACTACGGTCTCTCCAAGAAAAGCTCGCTTATATCCGGCGGTTCATAGCCAACATCTCCGGAAAATACCGTCCCTACAGTCATCTAATGAAGAAGGGGACCCCGTTCGTCTGGGATCATAAGTGCAAAAATGCACTGGATGAAATTAATCAATGCCTACAAACTCAGCCAGTGTTGACCGCTCCGATTAAGAGAAAACCGCTTATCCTATACACAACGGTCCTTGAAGGTTCTCTGGGTGCAATATGAGCACAGGAGAATGGCCAGGGAAAGGAGAGAGCTCTGTACTATTTGAGTCGAGTTCTCCTGAGGGCAGAAAAAAACTACCCCCCATCGAAAAGTATTGTCTGGCACTAATCTTCACGATAGTGAAACTCAGACACTACGCCATGGCACATGAGGTCCATCTTATATCAAAGGTGAATCCTCTCAAATAGCTAATGTATAAGGCCATACTAACGGGAAGGCTCGCCAAATGGGCCCTCCTCTTGATGAAATTCTCAATAACATATCGACCTCTCAAAGCAGTGAAGAGCCAGGCCATCGCCGACTTTCTTGCCGAGCATCCGAAACCCACCGACTCCCCCTTAAATTGTGAGTTACCGGATGAACATGCGTTCGACGCAAAGGAAGAAGAGAATGGTGCCCGATGGGAACTCTACTTCAATGGAGCATTTTCCATGAAGAAGCAGAAGCATAACACCCCTATAATCAAAGCTGGGGTATGCCTTATCTTCGTGACCCCGCAAGAAGGGATATTGCGTTACGCTTTCTCCCTGAAGGAGCCAAGAACTAACAACGAAGCTGAATATGAAGCTTTGATAACAGGTATCGAGATCGCTGTTGATATGGGAATCAAAGACCTCCTCGTATATGGAGATTCACAGCTCATTGTCAACCAAGTAAATGGCGACTATCATACATGCAAGCCAGAAATGATCAGGTATGGTGAAAGAGTGCAGCAACTGCTGACACAAATCCCCTCCTATATCTTGGAGAGTATACCGTGTGAGGAAAACAGCAAAGCGGATGTATTGGCTAAATTGGCTAAAGAATTGGCCGACGAAAACTTCGATGACGTAAAGATCATCGTGCAAAGCCGTCGGGTTCTCGTGCCAGCAGGGATACCTTCGGTAGATTTAACAGAGTCATCCGAAGAAAAGGAAATGACCAAACAAGCAGTCCTCCAAATAGAAGATTAAGAAAAGGTCAAGAATTGGAGGGAAGTCTTCATAGTCTACTTTAAATCCCATCGAACGTCTGAAAACGCGTCGTCAAGACATCAGCTCATGAAACGGGCTTTGTCTTTCGCTTTCGTCAATGATACTCTATACAAGAGATTGCTTGACGGTTTGTCGCTAAGGTGCTTGGGGCCAGAAGAAGCAAGGAGAGTCGTTCAAGAAACTCACAACGGACTTTGCGGTTCTCATCAAGCCGGGCCAAAGATGAAACTGAAGATCAAAAGGATGGGATATTATTGGCCCACGATGATTCAGGATTGCCTCAAATATGCGAAGCAGTGTCACTCGTGCCAGATTCATGGCGACTTCATCCACCAACATCCAAATCCGTTACACCCAACCGTAGCTAGCCGGCCGTTCGAAATGTGGGGAACCGACATAATTGGCCCCATTGAACCAACGTCATCCAAAGGACATCGGTTCATACTAGCAACGACCGATTACTTTTCTAAGTAGGCAGAAGAAATACTGCTAAGGGAAGTGAAGACGGAGAATATCCTCCATTTCTTCAGGACGCATGTCATCTACCGGTTTGGCACTCCGCGACGGATAATCTCGGATAATGGGCCAGCTTACAGGAGCCATAAAATCAGCCGCTTCGCAGAACAGCATAAAATAGATTGGAGATACTGTTCGGTCTACAATCCTTGTGCCAACGGTCTAGCTGAAGCTTTCAACAAGACACCGACGAAGATTATAAAGAAAACGGTGTCGAGAAACAAAAATGACTGGCACGAGAGACTGCACGAAGCTCTCTGGGCATACCGAACGACGTTTAAAATGGCTACGAATACAACACCATACACGTTGGTATTCGGCACAGAAGCAGTCCTTCCTTTAGAAATAGAACTCCCTTCTCTACGGGTAGCAGTTCGATACGATCTGACGGATGAAGAAAATGCCCATCTTCGGCTTGAGGAGCTCGACGCCCTCGATGAAATCGCCTCATGGCGCAGCAAAACCTAGAAGCTTACAAGGCAAGGATGACGCGCTCATACGAAAGACTGACTAGGCCGAGAACATTCCGCCAAGGCGAGCTCGTGCTAGTTGTCAAATGACCTATGATTCCCAACCGTGCAAAACGGGGAAAATTCGAGCCGAACAATGAGGGCCCGTACATCATAGACAAGGTCTACCAAGGTAGGGCCTACCTGCTCATGGATATGCATGGCGAAAGGCCCTTCCGGCCAATAAATGGCGGATTCCTCAAAAGATACTACGCCTAACGGGTTACGATTCAGGTCAATGATAGATGACAACGCCTGTGTCTGCTCGCTATCTTCCTGAGTCAGAACCCGGAAAGTAGTATCCAGAAGATCCGTTGCCTCGAAAATGGTAACAATGGACCATTACGTCCTTAAACTGACCATGGACTGAGATGTCCCTAAATTAACAATGGACCGGAATGTCCTTAAACTAGGATACCGCCTCAAACATGGTGCATCGCGCCAAATATGGCGATATCCTCTCTTGAGATCTATATTGCAATCAAACCTCCAACGGCGAAGACTGCAACTCAAGTCCCATTGGCAAACTGATGATAAAAAAACGATATGTCCACAAGCAAAATGGGCACGGATGAAAACCCAAAAGGGCGTCGTGAGTAAAAACAGCAGGGCTACCGGTGAGTTTGTGAAAACCCGGAAGAGCGCAATCTCGTTAAAAAAACGGTATGTCCACAAGCAAAATGGGCACGGATGAAAACGTGAAAGGGCGCCATGAGTAAAAACAGCAGGGCTACCGGCGAGTTTGTGAAAACCCGGAAGGGCGCAATCTTGTAAAATTTTCACTTACGAGACCCTCTCGACTCGTAAGTAGAACCCCCCTATGAGACCCTCACGGCTCATAGGATTCAAAAGCCTTAAGCTATAGGCACTTAAACCTGTTCTTAAGCCATCATATCCCCTAAGTTGCCCTACAGATGGTCCAATATTGGCCTTTGTATACAATCCACGGGCACAAATAAATATAGCCCTCACCTAGTTCCCCCAATGGTGCGAAATGTCCCCATATGGTGAATGACACTTGTAAGTCCCCTCGACTTATAGGGAGAAAACACTCTTATAAGATCCTTACGACTTGCAAGGGAGAGCACACACTTAGAAATCCCCACGATTCCTAACGAGAAAATACACCTACGAGATCCTCATGACTCGTAGGAAGAAATAACTTTATGAGACCCTTACGGCTCATAAAGTCGAAAAGTCTTAGTCAACAGGATCCTAACCCTATCTACTAAGCCATCTTTGTTTAAATCGACAAAGGCAAATGATGATTCGCTCCTGGAAATATTCCAGTTGTAGCGATGCTGATGCCTAAACAGGTGTCATGCTCCATGTCCTTTCAAGGCAAATGATGATTCGCTCCTGGCAATATTCCAGTCGTAGCGATACTGATGCCAAGATTGGTATCAGATCTTAAGTTCTATACTCGCAACAAAAAATCAGCGAGCAAAAAAATGCATATAAAATAGCCGAAATGATGGGGTAACTCGCAATAAAAATCAGCGAGAAAAAAATATGCATATGAAACAACTGAACTGTTTGGGCAACTCGCAATAAAAAGCAACGAGTAAAAATATAAAAATAGCCGAAATGATTGGACACCGCGATAAATAGCCGAAATGATTGGATAATCGCGACTTTCACGATATGAAAAGATAGAGCATCACGGAAATAAAATAAAATAAAATTTTCTCTGCCCTGCAGGTGAGTCTACACCGACCCCTGTATACAATCCATAGGCACAGATGAAAAGGGAACCATGTTTTCTTACCAGGCTCCGTCAAAGGGAGAACCAAATCTTGATGGCAACATCTATAGTCTAGAGATCAGCCCGGCGTTCCTTCTCATTCCATTAGGATGCAGACACAATGTCAACAAAGGTTCCAAATAGCCAAAATAAAAAAGGAGTGACGGCAAAATCCCAGCTCCAGCTCGATATTCTTCTCGTTAAAGCAGACGCAATGTCAACAAAGGCTCTAAATAGCCAAATCAAAAAGGAGTGATGGCAAAATCCCAGCTCCAGCTTGACATTTTTCTCGTTACAGCAGACGCAATGTCAACAAAGGCTCCAAATAGCCAAATCAAAAAGAAGTGATGGCAAAATCCCAGCTCCAGCTTGACATTCTTCTCATTACAGCAGACACAATGTCAACAAAGACTCCAAATAGCCAAATCAAAAAGGAGTGACGGCAAAATCCTAGCTCCAGCTCGACATTCTTCTCGTTACAGCAAACGTGATGTCAACAAAGGCTCTGAATAGCCAAATCAAATTGGAGCAAAGGCATATTCCTAGCTCCGGACTTCAACTGCAATACATACAGCATAGAGGTTCTACAGATGTCTACCTTACTTCAGCAAAGAAACGACACGGTATCGTCAAACAAAAATGAAGCAACGGCATATTCCCAGTTTCAGGGTCTTGAAGGCAACTCATATAAAACCTAAAAGACTATCGGAGATCATCCCATACCAGTTCGGAGTGGTTATGACTCATCGGGGCTCTAAATTGAGACTAAACTCAAGTAAAAAGCGGCATGGCAAATTCCTAACGCTTGCTATCTCGACGGTAATATGACCTAAGGATATTACTTGAAGACGTCGTGTCCAGCCCCTGAAGGGATCAGAGACACGACAGTCACGGGGCTACTTGAACAACGGCTTAAAGACCGCATATCGAGAAATACATCAGCCAACGCGGCGGACCATGGACTATAACCCTAGTACCACAAACCTAACGGACCCCTGTCGTAAAGAATAGGGGTTATCTATATTTCATGTTAGGATACACCTGGGAGAACCTCTCGACTCATCTCGACTCGTAGGGAAAAACACCTCCGTGAAACCCTCACGGCTCATGAAGGTGAAATGCCTTAGGCGACAGGGATATCAATCCATTTCCTAAGTAATGTGGCCCTACAAGTAGGTCCAAATTGACTCATGTATACTATCCACGGGCCATATTCTCCAAAGTCGCATACCGACAAGGAGGAAAAACCACTTGCGAGTCCTCTCGACCCGTAAGGAGAAAATTCTCTTATGAGATCCATACGACTCTAAAGAGAAAACACATTTAGGAACCCTTACGACTCCTAAGAAGAAAATACACCTATGAGATCCTCTCGACTCGTAGGGAGAAACATCTTTATAAGACCCCCACAGCTCATAAAATTGAAAAGCCTTAGGCGACAGATCTAAAACCTGTTTTCTAAGCCATCGCGGCCCTACAACTAGGTCCAAAATGACTCTTTTATACTATCCATGGGCCACATTCTCCAAAATTGCATACCGACGAGGAGGAAAAAACCACTTTCGAGTCCTCTCGAGTCGTAAGGAGAAAATACTCTTGTGAAATCCTTATGATTTTCAAGAGAAAACACAATTAGGAGCCCTCACGACTCCTAAGGAGAAAATACACCTACGAGATCCTCTCGACTCGTAGGGAGAAATATATTTATGAGACCCTCATAGTTCATAAAATTGAAAAGTCTTAGGCGACAGATCTAAAACCTGTTTCTTCAGTCATCGCGGCCCTACAAGTATGTCCAAATTGACTCTTGTATACTATCCACGGGACACATTCTCCAAAGTCTCATACCGATGAGGAAGAAAAACCACTTGCGAGTTCTCTCGACTTGTAAGGAGAAAATTCTCTTGTGAGATCCTTACGACTCTTAAGAGAAAACACACTTAGGAGCCTTCATGACTCCTAAGGAGAAAATACACCTACGAGATCCTCTCGACTCGTAGGGAGAAACATCTTTATGAGACCCTCACGGCTCATAAAATTGAAAAGACTTAGGCGACAGATCTAAAACCTGTTTTCGAAGCCATTGCGACCCTACAAGTAGGTCCAAAATGATTCTTGTATATTATCCACGGGCCACATTCTCCAAAATCGCATACCGATGAGGAGGAAAAACCACTTACGGGTCCTCATGACTCGTAAGAAAAAAATACCCGAGTGAGATCCTTAAGACTCACGGAGGCAATGAACACTTAGGAATCCTCACGATTTTTAGGGAGAATATGCACCTATGAAATCCTCACGACTCACAGAGAGAAAAAACTTTCTTGAGACCCTTACGGCTCAAGAAGATGAAAAAAACCTTAGGCTACAAGGATCATAAACTTATCTCCTAAGCCATCAATTCTATGGCCATGCATAATTTTGCACTACTTCACCCACGTACATACTTACATGGGTAAAGTAGTGAAGGGAATCAGATATAGCAGAAACGTGGCAAAGGGAGGGCAATGTACAAGAAGGGATACCAAAAGATGAAAAGGTAAGGAATAAGGGACTAACATGTATAAGCCGAAATCGTCATCGGGCTCGTCTATCCGCCGATAGCCTCGCATTACTAGCGAGACTTTTTGATAAACTTCTCCACATTCTACTTCGAGAACTCTAAAAAGAAAGGGGATGGAAGATGATTGATATGTGTGTGGAAGAAAAGAATGAGAAGAGTGACATATAAAAAGTAGTTTATGGCCACCTTAATTCACTACTACATACAGTTAATATTAGAGACCATATGAAACGGTCTCTAAAAATTAATAAACGGTCGCTAATGTGTATTAGCGACCGTTCAAATTGTAAATGGTCTCTAATACACGGTCGCTGATTTGGTGGTCGCCGATACGTGTATGAGCGACCGTTCATGAACAACCGTTAATACGAACGGTCGCTAATATATGTGTCAGCGATCGTTCATGCCAGTCGCCAATAAGGCGACATGTGGACTTCCCAATGATGTTAACGGTTTCCTCATATCAGCGAACGGTCACTGATAATGGTATTAGTGACCATTCTGTAGCTAGAACGGTCACTAATACCTATTTTTTTGAAAAAAATATAGAAAAATCCTATATTTCATACAATAATGCATAAAATCACAATATATTACGCCATAATAGCGTTTCGCATACAAATCAACATATATGCACAATTCACAATATATCCAACAATATCAACAACTCAAACGAACACATTGTTATTATAACTGTGAATATTCCAAGCTTCCAAAATGTATCACAAGACATGCTTCTAGAATGGGACACCTCATTATTTGGATTTATCTATTTTGAAAAATAGATTAATGAGGTGTAAATGGAGATATTTGAGGCATGGGGTCAAGCATGGCTCATTCATTTAATTTATTGGTTTGGCTACACTATTCAAACATGGTTGTTATTTTTTATTGAAATAATAATGCATGCTTGAGAAAAGAAAAGGGATGAGCCATTCTTAACTTGCCTCAAGACTTGATCATTTGCAAATTTCCTTTCTCTCTCCATTTTCTCCTCCTTCTTCCTCAAAAACCCTAACCCTCACATGAGTTGTGAACCCTTGGGTCTCATGAGATAAAATACTCTATTAGATACTCTACATCTTCTAGGCTATCTAGCTTAGCGAACTAGGTATCCTAGTTACCTTGGTTTAGAGGTTGGAGCTTGAGGTATAGAATTTCGGATGGGTCATCTTCGACATGGGGAGGTCGACGATCAAGCGTGATCCGGATCTTCGAGGAGCTTAAGGAGAGGAGGAGAAGAAGACCTGAAGGATAAGGTTCTAGGAGGTATATAATTCTTACCGAGTAGTTAAGCCTCTAAGTAGATTTAGCTAGTTAAGGTTTCTGTTAAGATCCTGGAGTTTAGTCGGTGTTGCCAAATTTGAAAATTTGTTTTTTGTAAATTCCGCCTCCCCGCGAACTCGCGGGGTGCGCGACATCGACTTACAGTGGTATCAGAGCCTACTAAACCTTAACTAGCTAGTTAGCAAGTAGTTCGAACTTCAATCGACGGAAAATTTGCCCGAAATCATTTTTCAAATCATGCTGTTGTTGATTTTCAAAACTACTCAAAAAATTATTTCAGTGACCTTAAAAATACATGCAAGCATTTCTAAGACTTAGAAAAAAATTTGAGCACCCAACTCCTCAACTTTGCGATAGAACCGCCGCCAAATAGGTCATTTAGCGGCGGAACCGCCGCCGAGTTGTGGCCGAGTTGCTCCCAATTTTTTCTGTGGTTTTGGTTCTTAGAATTATGATTTTTGGTATATTTGGTTTTTACCCAGGTTATTTGTGTATTTGTTTGTGCATGGGGTAAACACGGATAAGTGTTATCGATCGAAATTCTAAGTTCTTGGCTAATCGGTGTTTCTGTGTTTGTATATATGTTGCTAAATGTCTGCTAATTGCTATATGTAGATAGGGGGGTTGCATATATCTGTATTATGATGGTTTGTGTATATAAAGTATTGGATGGTCGTGGATGAATAGCCAGGGGATGTGAGAAGAGTGTTTTCTTTTCTTTCATTCATGTAAATTTGTAAATTGATGTAATATTATTTTTGTGGGGCACATCCGGGTTGAGGTTGTAGTCACTGTTGTATTATTTCATTTACTTTTTCTTGCACCTATGATAGACCCAAGGTGGGGTGCACAAACTACCGGGTTCTTGAAGTGCCGAGTGGCCTACTCATTTTATTGAGAGGGGTTGCTTCACTTCGAGAATTTGGCGGGTAATTTGCCGCACCCGTAGGGGTCTAGGGTGGGATTTGGCTATTCATCACGACCATGGAATCCGTCTTTCGTTTGAGGCTAAAACGAAATACGGAATTTCCAGTATATCCAATATATTCATGTGTGATCTGGAATGCCAATTATTGCATGAGATGAATGGCTATATATATATATTATATATAATAAATATTGCTTATGTTTTGCACCCTCGCTAGTCCAGCCCCCGCTCTGCCGTTAGTTAATAACCTAACAGTGCATGACGGGCCCCGTGGCGAATGCGGATGGCATAAGCGTACGTTCTATTTTCGTTTCTTTTCTGCAATGATAGGGTTAAATGATGGGACCGCATTAATATTGATTAATGCAAGGAAAATAAACCAGAGCTAAATCGTTGGAACAATTTCAAAACCACTCGGTTTTCTTGAAAAACAACTTTTAAATGCGGAGCCTAAACCACTCCTTTTAAAAGCTATCATGGTTCCTTCGACTATATCAAGTTCATTACGTTCACGGTTTCGCCAAAACCATCCGTAACCCTCCGTCATTTCAGATGGGTATTCAGTAGTATTCAAGTTATGTATTTTGACCTTCGCCAAGGCATAATGATTGGTACCAGCTGGGTATTCATCTGAAGCATAGATAGATGCGTTGATTTGGGACAGTCGTACAACTATTTTGGCCTTTGTCAAGGGTTTGTATGGGTGGGTTCAAATTAACCTGGATAATGACGGGTAGAACTTGAATTGCGTCTTATGATATGTTGGCCTTCGTCAAGGTCATAAGCGCATGGGGCAAAAATCCACATCGGGAGTTTCTAAGGAAAATGAAACTTGCTAGTGTTGTATACTATTTGAAGTGTGATGATTTTGGTAGGATTCCTTCAAGGTTGTCACACGATGATATTTGGATCCCGATCCTACTGTGAGTATCCGCTACTCTTCGGGAGATTTTTCATTAAACAATCAATGCTATAGACCAAGTAGGTGCCTAGAATGGTGTTAGTGGGGATACGTCTCCAGGGAAAAGAGGTTATGTAATTAAGGAACTTCGCGAAAGCGTTGAAAAACCTCCCTTGAAGTACCAACACTAGCCTGGCCGAAAGGTTAAGGAATAATTGTAGGGTGAGATTAATCTTGACTAATTCTTCTTTTATAGTTTGAAGAAGGATTCGAGGAACAGTGGGAGCCATCCTGTTTAGATAAACTAATAACCAATCTAAACTTGCAAGAGCATCATGCTGAGTGTTTGTTCTCTCTCTCCTGACAGCAGCGACCAAAATGACCGGGCTTAAGTTACTGCTAGATAATAATAAATTGACTAGGCCAAACTCTAAAGATTGGCTAAGGAATGTCCAGATGGCCATTACCTATGACAAGCTGGGCTACCTCCTTACTACCAAAGCCCCCGCCGTCCCAGATCCAGATTCCACCGTCGCAGATGTTGAAATCTGTAAGACATAGGAAAAAGACAGTGCGAGAGCCAAGTGCCTCGTGTCAGCCTCAATGGATTATGAACATCAGAGGCGGCATGAGAAGATGGACTTAGTTTCCATCTTCCTCCATATCAAGGATTTATATGGAGAGCAATTTCGTATCGCAAGATATGAGACCTCGAAGAAATTGTTTCAGGCGAGATTGGCTGTCGGATCATCTGTAGGGGACCACGTCCTTACGATGATTAGTTATATTGAAAAGCTCGCGGACTTTGGGACCATGTTGGAGAACGAGTTATATACTGACTTGATTCTACAGTCCCTCCCTTCCACCTGCGCCCAGTTTATCTTAAATTTCAACATTCAAGGGAAAGAAGTTTCACTTTCAGAACTCCTCAACATGTTGAGGAGCACTGAAGGCACCCTGCAGAAATCCAGGGAGACACCCGCTCTTCTTATTGGGGAATCTTTCTCTTCTAGATCCAAGGCGAAAGTCATGGGAGAGAAGAAGAAGGCCTCCACCAAGCCGATAGGCGGTGTCAGTAAGCTAGAGGGAAAGGGCAGGGCAAAAGTTTTGGGGCTAACAGTAGGGAAGGAGGAATGTTTCTATTATCACGGGAAAGGGCATTGGAAGAAGGACTGCAGGGCTTGGAAAGCCAGAAACCAGGATTCAAAGTACGTTGTGGCTTCGGCTTCAGGTGTGTTTATGTTTAAAAACTGTCTGTCAATTAACTCTACTTCTTGGGTACTAGATACCGGATCAGGATCACAAATCTGTAATTCATTACAGGCTCTGAGAAACCGTAGAGTTATCAAAGCAGGTGATATGACTCTCGGGGTTGCTAACGGAATGAGCGTGGATGCTGTATCCGTAGGGGAATATCATTTAGGATTGACAAGTGGGCAGATTTTGATTTTGCGTAACTGTTTGTGTTTACCTAGTCTGGCTTGTAATATCATCTCTGTATCTTTACTTTCTAAAGAAGCTTATGATTTTACATTTGTAAGCGATGTCGTCCAAATCCACCTTAATCAATGTTTGATTGGGTCATGTACACTAGATAACGGTATATATGTATTAAATCAAGATTAGGTTTTCAACGTCCAGAACACACTTAAAAGAAAGTCTCCGGAATTAAATCGGGCTTTCTTATAGCATTGTAGACTGGGTCATATCAATGAAACACGGTTGACGAAGTTACATAAAGAAGGATATTTGGATCCGTTCGAATATCAGTCTTATGCAACTTGTCAATCATGTCTCAAAAGAAAGATAATAAAGACTCCGTTCACTGGACACGGGGTAAGAGCCAGCAAGCTCTTCGGACTCATACTCAGTGACGTGTGTAGTTCAATATCTACACATTCAAGAAGTGGTTATTCTTACTTCATTACTTTTATGGATGATTTCTCAAGGTATGGACATGTATTCTTGATGAAACATAAGTCCGAGGCCTTTGAGAAATTCCGGGAATACAAGAATGAAGTGGAAAAAAAAACCGGCAAAAGTATTAAGACACTTAGATCTGATCGAAGTGGTGAAAACTTAAGTGCCGTATTCCTGGATTACTTAAAAGAGAATGAAATCTCTCTCAACTTACTCCTCCATACACACTTCAACATAATAGTATATCGGAAAGGCGGAACCGAACCTTATTGGATATGGTACGTTCCATGATGAGTAACGCTGAGTTACCGCGATCCTTCTGGAGTTATGCACTAGAATCAGCTGCATATCTTTTGAACAAGGTTCCTACTAAATCGGTGTCTACCACACCATATCAGATGTGGAGTGGGAAGAAACCCTATCTTCAGTATCTAAAGATATGGGGATGTCCAGCTTTTGTAAAAAATCAGAATGCAGACTAACTCAAGGCACGCTCAGTACTGTGTAAGTTTGTGGGATACCCAAAGAACTCCAGGGGGTATCTTTTCTATTATGCGGAGGAACAAAAAGTCTTTGTTTCTCAGCATGCTCACTTTTTGGAGACTCAATTTCTTGAAAAAGAAATAAGTAGGAGCGCAATAGAACTGCAGGAAATTCTAGAACCACAAGCTATTACTGAAAGTATGGTGGAACCAGAAGTTTCGAAAGAACCGAACATCCTCTCACCAATTCGCAGGACTAGTAGGAAGTCTCATCCGCCCGAGAGATACTACGGTTTTCTCATAGACGGGGATAGAGGGGATTGCATCATCGACGATGATGAACCAACTAGCTTCCAGCAAGCCATTAGGAGCAGAGACTCGGTAAAATGACTGGATGCAATGCGGACCAAAATAGAGTCCATGTACACCAACAAAGTCTGGACTTTGGACATTGCTCCAGAAAGGGTAGAACTCGTAGACTGTAAATGGATCTTCAGAAAGAAGATTGGTGTAGATGAACAGGTTGAAACCTATAAGGCTAGACTTGTTGCAATAGGTTTTCGTCAAAGACCTGGTTTGGACTATGATGAAACCTTTTCTTCAGTGGTTATGCTCAAATCCATTCAGATCCTACTTGTCATTGTTGCCTTCCATGAGTATGAAATTTGGCAGATGAACGTAAAGACCGCTTTTCTGAATGGAAATTTGGAAAAGTGTGTTTATATGGATCAGTCGGAGGGTTTCATAAAGAGGTAGGAGCAGCGGAAGAGTGTGCAAGTTGCTTAAATCCATTTATGGATTAAAGCAGGTATCACGGAGTTGGAACATCTGTTTTGATGAGACGGTCAAGGAGTTTGATTTTATCAAAAATCCAAATGAACCATGCATTTATAGTAAAATTGTAGCGAGAACTGTGGTATTCCTCATCTTGTATGTGGATGATATTCTCCTGATCGGAAATAACATTCTTATGCTACAATCGGTCAAAGGATTCTTGTCACAAAGGTTCTCCGTGAAGGACCTGGGTGATGCCTCCTACATTCTGGGGATCCAGATCTATCGTGATAGATCTAAACGGATGTTGGGACTTTCACAGTCAAGGTACACCGACACCGAAGAGATTCAGTATGGAAGGTTCAAAGCGTGGTAATCTACCGGCTTATCACGGAATCACCCTCTCCAAAGAGATGTCTCCCAAGACTGATTTAGAAAGGGATCGCATGACTATTATACCCTACGCTTCTGCGGTAGGCTCTATAATGTATGTGATGTTGTGTACCAGACCAGATGTAGCTTACGCACTGAGCGTTGTAAGCAGGTATCAGTCAAACCCAGGGGAGAAGCACTGGACAGCAGTGAAGAACATTCTCAAGTACCTGAGAAGGACTAAGAAGATGTTCTTGGTGTACGGCATTGAAGACCTCCAGATCGAGGCCTTCACCGTCTCAAGCTTCCAGAGTGACAAGGATGACTCCAAGTCTATGTCGGGTTATGTCTTTACCCTCAATAGAGGGTCGGTCTGTTGGAAGAGCTCCAAGCAGGACACCGTTGCTGACTCGACGATGAAAGCGGAGTATATCGCTGTATGTGACGCCGCGGAGGAAGCAGTCTGGATGAGGAAGTTCGTGACAGAGATTTAGGTGGTTCCGTCCATTGTTGATCCAATACCACTGTATTGTGACAACAATGACGCTATAGCTTTAGCAAAGGAACCAAGGTCCCATCAGAAGTCCAAACACATCTTGAGGCGGTTCCACCTGATCAGGGAGATCGTTGATCACCGGGAGATCGAGGTGCGGAGAGTAGAGATAGAGAACAATACTGCAGATCCACTCACAAAGGACATCCCTCAGATGCAGTTCGAGAGGCTAATCGAGATGATAGGTTTGCGATATGCCAATACACGGCCTTAGTGCAAGTGGGAGATTGTTAGTGATATATGCCTTAGAGGCCATTATTGTATCATACTGGATTGTATACTACATTTTGGAAGCTTGGGATATTCACAGTTATAATAACAGTCTTGCTCAAAAAGGTAGTATGCTATTTGGTTTGATTATATCTCAATATGTGCATGTGTTTCTTTTAGCATACGCTTATACATATTGGTAGAGCCCTCAGGATCTTTGCTTGACTACCAGCGTTGCGATGACAGTCACACTAGTGGGGGCTGGGTAGTCTATAAGCACATCCTTATACATGTCTCTAGTCGTAGGATTATCGAGATGGAGCATCGATATTCCAGAGTAGACTAGTGTATACGCTTCTTATCCCAGCATGAGAGATGGTCTGTCCCACAACCATTGGTACGTCATACCGGAGATAGTATACATGTGCTTATTGGGTTATGAGTTACACTGGACAGACTCGTTGGTAACCGCTGGTTGGTATTATACCTATCGTCAGGTAGCAGTACCCAGGTGGCATGAGTACAGGTTAGTCTGTTGATTTGATATCACTATTCATCTCAAGTGTGTTCCCACTACACTTAGATTACTACCCTACCACGGCTTAAAGGAGTCATGCAAACAGGTAATAGTTGGGTGCAGTCCCGAAGCACTTGGAGGCAGTAGTGGTTAGATAGGATTCGTCTCTCCCGGTATTGGGGGTTGATATCGAGTTGTGTTCGGAAAGCCATTACACAAAGTCCTTGGCCAGGGAAAGCAAGATTTACTGGTAGGTATTCCAGTAGTTTCTCAGGGTGTATTGGGCTCTGCCCCGGCACGACTTAGGGGTCTGACGGTTACCATCCTCCTAGGCCCGATATGTGAGTATCTTAGACAAACAGACCGGACTGTACGAAGATTGTCACAGATAGGCTCAGTAGGAGTTCAGATGAGTTTGCTCATCGTCCTTCTTATTGACAAATACCTGGGTAATTGTTACGTGCAGCTGGTACCGCTGACGGACTTATGTTTAAACCCACTGCCAGCGTACAGTCGAGTCTTTAGAGTCCCACACAGAGGGTTTCCCTGCTACGGGTAAAACGATGTAGAAGCCGTATGGTTTTACGGCAGGGTTCCGATGTGTCACGACCCGAAAGTACGGAACGTGACTGGCACTTAGATTACGAGACGTCTAAAGGCGTACCGTAACCTAAGTCAGCCAAAGCCCAGAAATCTAACCCAAAAGCAAAAGAGAGTGAAGGAAAACCTTCAATGAAAACGGTTTTGAAATCAATTAAGTTGCATAGAATCCAAAAAAAGAACATCAAAAATTTCTGAAAATTTCGGCAGAGTCTCCCCTGTATTTTCTATCCCCCAAAATGGGTACAACAAGATAATAAACCTGTAATCATAAAAATGGCATCCCCAAGCGGGAGCTAGCTCTTCGCCCAAGGTGGATCACAACCACATGCAATATAATAGTAATATCAAGAGAAGAACATAAAGAAACGCAAAATACCAGAAAACACACGTCGGCTCAAGTGAGCTCGACCCAAAAGAACCACAAATATACAAGTCTCTCAGTCTCGTCACTAGGTCGCATATACAATACAAGTGGTAGATGGAGAATACTAGATACAATGATAAAGCAAAAGGAATAAAGTATACTCGCAACCCACCTACGGGCGATGTCGCGAGTCTGAGCAAAAGAAACTGATGACAAGATAGCCCGCCGCTACGAGACTGACGGGTCCGACCTGCAAGACACTGTGGCACAACGGGGGTGAGTTGCCAGCTCGTGAGTAAATATAACATCTACTAAGGCAATCGTAAGAATGCACGCAATGCGGAACAACATGTATGTCCATATGTGATATAATAACTCTAGTATGCATGCACATGTATGCAATATCTTTTCTAACTCTTTAAGTGTTTAGAATGTTAAAGTTACTGCATTCATAACTTTTAGAAAGTGTATGTCTGTATAATAGCTAAATATCATCAAGAAATCATCTGAAAACCCGTGTCAAGCATCGACACCAAATAGGAATCACATCTGTCTTAATATCGGGCTCCGTCAGTCCGGATCGGCCCATATCATAAATGTCACGACAACGGTCGGTATCCTCCGGATATCCGCCGCGCCAGACATCACCGGTAGGTAGTCTTCCCCTGCCAGGCTCATCGTCTACAACTCGATCTTCTTGCCCCGGGGTACCATACCGGGCCCACCATGTACCCGAGACGGTTCATCCACTCCTCGAATCGGGTCTCGAAATTCAACAGAAAACATGAAAACTCATGGTGGACGACACATACATCACGAGAAAACCGCAACTTTGTTTTGAAAATGATAAATCTAAGGTTTTGTTAAATTCTTGCGGTTTTCCCCAAAAAATCCAGAAATCACAGAAAAACTGAAATCATCAAGAAAATCATAGTGTCCACATGTTATATATAATAAATGTCTATGATATCAATGTATATGATGTGAGTTTTGGTAGCAATCTATATAAATATGATGATAATGCGAGGTATATGCATGCTATGCAATTTCATATATCATGTTTGAATGCAAATGGCGATATTAAGTTAAACAGGTTTTCTAGTGCACGTGGCATGGCAATTACCAAAGGCGTGTGTGTCACATGAATAGTGCGTGTGCAACAGATGCCAATGGTAATGGTGTTCGTGTCCTACGAAGTGATATCGCATATATGAAGATGAATGTCCATGCAATCTAGCATACGGTTAGCTGTGAGGGTATGCAATGTACATAAAGGGGTAAGCTATCTAACAATATAAATCTTGCATAAAGTAGGATAATCCTAACTAGGGGGGGCGTCTCGCGCCATCCAGACGATTCCCCCATAGATGAATATATCTACTCACCAGAAATCCCCGCTAATCTGATCCGGCCACCGCTTTGCCTTTTCGCGCCGTATCCGAAGTTTCCCCGACCGATCCTAAATTTGCACAACACCAAGTATAAGATTACATAACCCTAAATGATGCAAGTCACATTATACAAATATCGACGCTCACAAATTAATCATAGCATGCACTCGGTGCGCGGAAAAACGCACGAAAATCACAATCCTTTAACAAAAATCGTCATTTCGGGGAAATCGACAAAACTACCACCCGACTAGACGAAACCCCGCGTTCGCGCATTATAATAATTCTATACGAAGCTAATAATATTGCTAACCTAACGCAAATTGACCGCATTCTATTTTCTACAAAAATCTAGTAAGCGAAGTTCTAGCCGATTTGATACAAACATTGAAATTTGTCGATTTAGCAAGCATATAATTTCACCATTAACCATTCTAATCAATTAGATAACCATCCCTAACATAATTCAACCATTAGGCTACAAACCCTAATTTTTAAAAATCAAAACCTTCTCTTGATTTTTCATGAACAAGGATTTACACTAAATTAATACTTTAAACATCTAATTTAGCATAAGCAAACTACCAATTTGCAACTAGTTTAGGATTTTCACCTCTCAAGCTTGAACCCTAGCTTGATCAAGTCTCCAAGAAGCCTCCTTTCATCATGTTTTTGAACAAATTTGGGTTGAAGAGAGAAGGGATTAGGGTTAGGCTTTGAATTGAAAATGAAATTTGTGGATTTTCATTGAATTTTTGCAAGAAAAACAAGCAAGAATGAAGTGAGGAAGTGAAGGGTTTCAGCAGGATGGGGTCGGCTGCAGCTATGAGGAGGGAGTGGGGAAATTTTGGGGAAGATTCTAGGTCTAAAACACCCCCACACGATCATTTAATGCTTTCATTTCAACCTTTTTCCAAAAAAACCCCTTTTTAAGCCATTTTTTTCATAATTTTCCCACCAAAAATCTAAAAGTTTGCAAGACATGATATAATTTTATTAACACCATATTTTAGCTTATAAAGACTCCTAATTAAGAAATTTACCTAATTAAATTTGTATTTATCCCTAATTAAATGTATTTAAAAAGGCTTAAAATAATAAAAAAATAATTAATTACGAATTTTTTTTTATTTAACTAGATAATTATAAGTGACATTTTAGTGACAAAATTATAGTAATATCTTATCTAAATTTTGTATAATTAGGTCTATAATGAAAAATATCAATTTTGACTTTTTACGGAAAAAGCCGAAAAATTGGCCGATTACCGAAAAACTGCCTAAACGATTTTCGAAGGGTTACAATCTTCCCCCCTTAAAGAAATTCGGTCCCCGAATTTAGAATTTAACTACGCGTACCTTCAAAAAGATGGGGATATCTCTTCCTCATCTCGACCTCGGTCTCCCAGGTGACCTCCTCGCTGTTCGGGCCACGCCAAAGAACCTTGACAGACGGTATGACCTTCGACCTCAACTTCTTCACCTGCCGATCCAAGATGACAATCGGCTGCTCGGTGAAAGAAAGATCACGCTCTAACTGGATCGTCTGGTGCTGAATCGCCTGGGAAGGATCATGAAGGTACTTGCGGAGCATCGAGACATGGAATACGGGGTGAACATCGGGGAAGCTGGGCGGAAGAGCTAACCGATAAGCGACTGGACCAACACGCTCTAGGATCTCGAAAGGACCAACATATCTAGGACTCAGCTTCCCTTTCCGCCCAAATCTCATCACACCCTTCATCGGAGAGACCTTCAGGAAAACATGATCGCCAACAGCGAACTCGAGTCGGCGACGGCGCCTGTCAGCATAAGATTTCTGCCTGCTCTGTGCCGCTCTCATCCTGTCCCGAATCAGCTGTATCTTCTCGATCGTCTCCTGCACGATCTGCGGCCCTAAAATACTGCTCTCCCTGAGCTCTGTCCAACATACAGGCGATCGACATCTCCTCCCATATAAAGCCTCGAAAGGTGCCATCTGAATCGTCTCCTGGAAGCTATTATTGTAGGAAAACTCGATCAAAGGCAAATGACGATCCCAGCTACCACCGAAATCTAAAACACAAGCTCTGAGCATGTCCTCAAGAGTCTGAATCGTACGCTCCGACTGACCGTCAGTCTGAGGATGAAAGGCTGTGCTAAAACTCAATCGGGTGCCCAAAGCTTCCTGTAGTTTCTGCCACAATCGGCTGGTAAACTGGGTGCCACGGTCGGACACGATGCAAGTCGGAACACTAAGCAGTCACACTATCTCATCAATATAAACCTGGGCGTACTGAGAAAATCCAAAAGTGGTCTTCACTGGCAGGAAGTGAGCCGCTTTCGTCAGTCGATCGACAATCACCCAAATAGAGTCGTACCCTCGACTGGTCCTGGGTAGACCCACCACGAAGTCCATGGAGACCTGCTCCCACTTCCACTCAGGGATGGGCAAAGGCTGTAACTCGCCGGCTGGCCTCTGGTGCTCGGCCTTGACTTGCTGACAAGTCAGGCATCTCGACACAAAGTCTGTAATATCCTTCTTCATCCCGTCCCACCAGTAAACCTCTCTCAAATCACGGTACATCTTGGTGGAACCTGGATGCACACTGTATACGGATCTATGTGCCTCCTCGAGAATATCACGCCTCAGTCCCTCTGAATCTGGCACACACAGTCGAGTCCCAAATCGAAGTATCCCCTGATCATCAATCACGAACTCAGAACTCTGCCCTGCCGAATCTGCTCAATAATCTCTAAGATACGGGCATCGCCGGACTGTGCCTCGCGAATACGGTCAAGTAACTGTGGGCGTGCTCTGAAATGGGCTAGCTGTCCCCCTGTAGGAGTGAACTCGAACTGCACTCTGCTATCACATAAAACCTGCCAATCCGCCGTCGACTGCATCTGTACTGCACTCAAACAAGATAAGCTACCTCCGGGCCTCCTACTCAAAGCATCTGCCACCACATTCGCCTTGCCCGGATGGTATAGAATCTCGCAGTCATAATCCTTCACCAACTCCATCCAACGGCGCTGTCTCAGGTTCAGGTCTCGCTGCTGGAAGATATACTTCAAACTCTTGTGGTCAGTGAATATCTGGCACGACTCACCGTATAGGTAATGTCTCCAGATCTTAAGTGCAAATACCACTGCAGCCATCTCTAAATCATGGGTGGGGTAGTTCTGCTCGTGTTTCCTCAGCTGCTGAGAAGCATACGCGATAACTCTATCGTGCTGCATCAATACACAGCCCAGCCCCACTCTAGAAGCATCACAATATACCACGAACCCGCCTGATCCTGAAGGCAATGCTAACAATGGAGCAGTAGTCAGATGAGTCTTCAACTGCTGGAAGCTATTCTCACATGCCTGGGTCCAATCAAAAGGAACCCCCTTCCGGGTCAACCCGGTCAAAGGTGCAGCAATGCGGGAGAAATCCTGGACGAAACGTCGATAATAGCCGGCCAGACTTAGAAAACTGCGAACCTCTGTAACTGATACTGGTCTAGGCCAACGCTGAACTGCCTCGATCTTCTTCGGGTCCACGCAAATACCATCTCTCGTCACCACATGACCCAAGAAGTCGACACTGTCTAACCAGAACGCGCACTTGGAGAATTTGGCGAACAGCTGATGCTCCCTCAAAGTCTGCAATGTGATACGTAAGTGCTGCTCATGCTCCTCCCGGCTCCGAGAATAAACCAAGATGTCGTCAATGAACACAATAATGAACTGATCGAGATACGGCCTGAATACGCGGTTCATCAAATCCATAAATGCTGCCGGGGCATTGGTGAGCCCGAACGACATCACCAAGAACTCGTAATGACCATATCGAGTACGGAAGGCAGTCTTCGGAATATCCTCCTTCCGAACCCGCAACTGGTGATAACCTGATCGTAAATCAACCTTCGAGAAAAACCCTGCACCCTGGAGCTGATCAAATAAGTCATCAATGCGGGGTAGGGGATACCTATTCCGCACAGTAACCCGGTTCAGCTGACGATAATCAATGCATAAGCGCATACTTCCGTCCTTCTTCTTAACAAACAAGACGGGAGCGCCCCAAGGTGACACACTCGGTCGGATAAGCCCTTTGTCCAGCAAGTCCTGTAACTGATCCTTTAGCTCTCTCAGCTCCGCCGGGGCCATCCGATAAGGCGGTATAGAGATAGGCCCCGTGCCGGGGATCAAGTCAATACAGAACTCAATCTCGCGCTCTGGTGGCAGACCAGGCAGCTCGTCAGGGAATACATCAGGAAATTCTCTCACAACAGGGACCTGGTCCAACGGAACCTCTGTGGAGCTAGTATCACAAACATAATCTAAGAATCCCTGACACCCTTTCCTTAAGAGCTGACCAGCATGAAGAGAAGAAATCAAGCTGGGAAGGGTAGCACTACGATCTCCCTGAATAATAAGAATCGGTTCACCAGGAAAACTGAATCTGACTGCTTTTTCACGGCAGTCCACAGATGCATAACAGGTGGCTAGCCAGTCCATACCAAGAAGAACGTCAAAGTCTAGCATATCGAGGAGAATCAAATCTACTGAAGAATCTCTCTCCCCGATACGAACGGAACAAGATCGGTACACAAAACGAGCAACAAAAGACTCGCCTACCGGGGTAATAACGACAAGCGGCTGATCTAACGGACAAGACTCTCGGCCCAACCTCGGTGCAAAATACGTGGAAACATAGGAATGTGTGGAGCCTGGATCAAATAATACCCGTGCATCAAAAGAACATACTGGCAGAGTACCTGTCACGACGGCATTGGATGCCTGTGCATCCTGAGGAGTCAACGCGAACACTCGGGCCTGTCCACCACTAATAGCTGGCTGTCCTCTGCCTCTACCTCGGCCTCTGCCTCTGCCTCTGCCGCCTCGTCCTCTCTGAACCGGACCGCCACGCCCACAGCCTCTAGAAGCATCTGGCTGGCGTGAAGCATCATCAGAAGGAGGAAGTAAAGCTCTCTGCGAAGGTGGTGAAGGTGGTAAAGTCACATGCGGGACTGTCGCCGCGCCCGGACGTCCCATGGTACAGTCTCTGACACGGTGATACTGACTCCCGCACCGAAAACATCCTGGAGACGACTGCTGGGTCTGTGGATATGAACCAAATAACTGACCTCGTCTCAATCCTCTGCCTCCGCCATCTCCCGGAAATAATCTATCACGATGTCTGCCCATCTGCTGCTGAGCTGGCGTATCAGTACGGATCCTCTTCGGCCCAGAAACGACCGGAGTCTCAGAAATACGCTCCTCCAAAAGTAAGGCTGCGACCATCGCGGCTGCGTATGTATCAAAGTGCTGGGTGCCGATGGCAAGGAATAGCTGTGTATCAAGCCCTCGTACAAACCTCTTTATCCTCTTCTCTTCTGTGTCGACTAGGTACGGAGCATATCGAGACAACTGGGTAAACTGTATATCATACTCCGACACTGTCATCCCCGGAGTCTTGCGCAAAGACTCAAAACTACGGGCTCGAGCATCTCGAACACTCTCCGGAAGAAAACGGGCAAGAAATGCAGCTGTAAACTCATCCCAGGTCATAGAAGGCAAACCTGCAGCTCGGCCTCTCTCTACTGAGTCGTACCATGTCTGGGCAAGACCCTCCAGACGAAAACTCGCAAACTCCACCAATCTATCATCAGAACACCTCAACGAACGGCAAATCCGAGCCATCCTATCCAGAAATGCCTGTGGGTCCTCTGTCGCATCTGTACCGGTAAAAGCTGGAGGTCTCAATCTCATGAACTCCTGTAGTGAAACAGGGATAGTCTCCGTAGTAGCAGCAGGAGTGACCATCTGTGCAGCAGGTACGATCGTGGTCTGTGCGGTGGAAGGAACGTCCTCGGATCTCTGTGCCCGGCTGGACTCAACTAAAGATCCCATCATCTTCCGCAACTCTTGCATGCCGGCCTCTAATCTGGCAATACGGTCAGGATAAGGCGGATCAGTAGGACCCTGAGGGGTAGGCGTATCCTCCCGCTCGATCCTCGTCTCAGACGGGCCCGCCCGAATCTCATCCTTAGCGGCAGCCCGCTGAGCTCTCGTAGTCTTTGGCGGCATCGAAGCTGGAATAAGAAAAAGGACTGATAAGATCATTGCAATTGAATCAAGGAATGCAAGGAATCAAGAAGGGAAATACAAGCAATTAGGTCCTAAGGTCACTTAGGCGGAGTACCGTATCGTAAGTATGCCGCGGATCATACCCACGCTACGCCACTCTGCTTAAGTCACCTACTCCATCTACCAAGGTCGTCCTACACTCAGAAAGGTAAAACCTACGCTCTGATACCAACTTTGTCACGACCCGAAAGTACGGAACGTGACTGGCACTTAGATTACGAGACGTCTAAAGGCGTACCGTAACCTAAGTCAGCCAAAGCCTAGAAATCTAACCCAAAAGCAAAAGAGAGTGAAGGAAAACCTTAAATGAAAACGGTTTTGAAATCAATTAAGTTGCATAGAATCCAAAAAAAGAACATCAAAAATTTCTGAAAATTTCGGCAGAGTCTCCCCTGTATTTTCTATCCCCCAAAATGGGTACAACAAGATAATAAACCTGTAATCATAAAAATGGCATCCCCAAGCGGGAGCTAGCTCTTCGTCCAAGGCGGATCACAACCACATGCAATATAATAGTAATATCAAGAGAAGAACATAAAGAAACGCAAAATACCAGAAAACACACGTCGGCTCAAGTGAGCTCGACCCAAAAGAACCACAAATATACAAGTCTCTCAGTCTCGTCACTAGGTCGCATATACAATACAAGTGGTAGATGGAGAATACTAGATACAATGATAAAGCAAAAGGAATAAAGTATACTCGCAACCCACCTACGGGCGATGTCGCGAGTCTGAGCAAAAGAAACTGATGACAAGATAGCCCGCCGCTACGAGACTGACGGGTCCGACCTGCAAGACACTGTGGCACAACGGGGGTGAGTTGCCAGCTCGTGAGTAAATATAACATCTACTAAGGCAATCGTAAGAATGCACGCAATGCGGAACAACATGTATGTCCATATGTGATATAATAACTCTAGTATGCATGCACAGGTATGCAATATCTTTTCTAACTCTTTAAGTGTTTAGAATGTTAAAGTTACTGCATTCATAACTTTTAGAAAGTGTATGTCTGTATAATAGCTAAATATCATCAAGAAATCATCTGAAAACCCGTGTCAAGCATCGACACCAAATAGGAATCACATCTGTCTTAATATCGGGCTCCGTCAGTCTGGATCGGCCCATATCATAAATCTCACGACAACGGTCGGTATCCTCCGGATATCCGCCGCGCCAGACATCACCGGTAGGTAGTCTTCCTCTGCCAGGCTCATCGTCTACAACTCGATCTTCTTGCCCCGGGGTACCATACCGGGCCCACCATGTACCCGAGACGGTTCATCCACTCCTCGAATCGGGTCTCGAAATCCAACAGAAAACATGAAAACTCATGGTGGACGACACATACATCACGAGAAAACCGAACTTTGTTTTGAAAATGATAAATCTAAGGTTTTGTTAAATTCTTGCGGTTTTCCCCAAAAAATCCAGAAATCACAGAAAAACTGAAATCATCAAGAAAATCATAGTGTCCACATGTTATATATAATAAATGTCTATGATATCAATGTATATGATGTGAGTTTTGGTAGCAATCTATATAAATATGATGATAATGCGAGGTATATGCATGCTATGCAATTTCATATATCATGTTTGAATGCAAATGGCGATATTAAGTTAAACAAGTTTTCTAGTGCACGTGGCATGGCAATTACCAAAGGCGTGTGTGTCACATGAATAGTGCGCGTGCAACAGATGCCAATGGTAATGGTGTTCGTGTCCTACGAAGTGATATCGCATATATGAAGATGAATGTCCATGCAATCTAGCATACGGTTAGCTGTGAGGGTATGCAATGTACATAAAGGGGTAAGCTATCTAACAATATAAATCTTGCATAAAGTAGGATAATCCTAACTAGGGGGGACGCCTCGCGCCATCCAGACGATTCCCCCATAGATGAATATATCTACTCACCAGAAATCCCCGCTAATCTGATCCGGCCACCGCTTTGCCTTTTCGCGCCGTATCCGAAGTTTCCCCGACCGATCCTAAATTTGCACAACACCAAGTATAAGATTACATAACCCTAAACGATGCAAGTCATATTATACAAATATCGGCGCTCACAAATTAATCATAGCATGCACTCGGTGCGCGGAAAAACGCACGAAAATCGCAATCCTTTAACAAAAATCGTCATTTCGGGGAAATCGACAAAACTACCACCCGACTAGACGAAACCCCGCGTTCGCGCATTCTAATAATCCTATACGAAGCTAATAATATTGCTAACCTAACGCAAATTGACCGCATTCTATTTTCTACAAAAATCTAGTAAGCGAAGTTCTAGCCGATTTGATACAAACATTGAAATTTGTCGATTTAGCAAGCATATAATTTCACCATTAACCATTCTAATCAATTAGATAACCATCCCTAACATAATTCAACCATTAGGCTACAAACCCTAATTTTTAAAAATCAAAACCTTCTCTTGATTTTTCATGAATAAGGATTTACACTAAATTAATACTTTAAACATCTAATTTAGCATAAGCAAACTACCAATTTGCAACTAGTTTAGGATTTTCACCTCTCAAGCTTGAACCCTAGCTTGATCAAGTCTCTAAGAAGCCTCCTTTCATCATGTTTTTGAACAAATTTGGGTTGAAGAGAGAAGGGATTAGGGTTAGGCTTTGAATTGAAAATGAAATTTGTGGATTTTCATTGAATTTTTGCAAGAAAAAGAAGCAAGAATGAAGTGAGGAAGTGAAGGGTTTCAGCAGGAAGGGGTCGGCTGCAGCTATGAGAAGGGAGTGGGGAAATTTTGGGGAAGATTCTAGGTCTAAAACACCCCCACATGATCATTTAATGCTTTCATTTCAACCTTTTTCCAAAAAACCCCTTTTTAAGCCATTTTTTTCATAATTTTCCCACCAAAAATATAAAAGTTTGCAAGACATGATATAATTTTATTAACACCATATTTTAGCTTATAAAGACTCCTAATTAAGAAATTTACCTAATTAAATTTGTATTTATCCCTAATTAAATGTATTTAAAAAGGCTTAAAATAATAAAAAAATAATTAATTACGAATTTTTTTTTATTTAACTAGATAATTATAAGTGACATTTTAGTGACAAAATTGTAGTAATATCTTATCTTAAATTTGTATAATTAGGTCTATAATGAAAAATATCAATTTATACTTTTTACGGAAAAAGCCGAAAAATTGGCCGATTACCGAAAAACTGCCTAAACGATTTTCGAAGGGTTACACGATCACTTACGTGTACTGGCTACATGGATGTTGTTCGGACGGATAATACTAGTGTGTTTTGGTTTAAGTAGGATCCTAATATTATATTATTGAATTATTATTATTTTATTGTATTCGTATTTTTCAAAATACGAATACGGGTATGTATATATGGTGAGGGCATTCTTGTAATTTCACAAGACATGCTTCTAGAAGGGAACACCTCATTATTTGGATTTATCTATTTTGGAAAATAGATTAATGAGGTGTAAATGGAGATATTTGAGGCATGGAGTAAAGCATGGCTCATTCATTTGATTTATTAGTTTGGCTACACTATTCAAGCATAGTTGTTATTTCTTATTGAAATAATAATGCATGCTTGAGAAAAGAAAAGGGATGAGCCATTCTTGACTTGCCTCAAGACTTGATCATTTGCAAATTTTCTTTCTCTCTCCATTTTCTCCTCCTTCCTCAAAGACCCTAACCCTCACATGAGTTGTGAACCCTAGGGTCTCATGAGATAAAATACTCCATTAGATACTCTACAATTTCTAGGCTACCTAGCTTAGCGAACTAGGTACCCTAGTTACCTCGGTTTAGAGGTTGGAGTTTGAGGTATAAAATCTCGGGTGGATCATCTTCGACACGAGGAGGCCGACGATCAAGCGCGATGCGGATCTTCGAAGAGCTCAAGGAGAGGAGGAGAAGAAGACCTGAAGGACAAGGTTCTAGGAGGTATAAAACTCTTACCGAGTAGTTAAACCTCCAAGTAGATTTAGCTAGTTAAGGTTTTTGTTAAGATGCTGGAGTTTAGTCGGTGTTGCGAAGTTTGAAAAATCATTTTTTGTAAATTCTGCCTCCCCGCGAACCCGCGGGGTGCGCGGCATCGACTTACACACATACGCATACAAACCAACATATAAACACTATCTACGACATATCCACTGATTGTTCGTGTGAAGTGTGTTGTAAATACCGCAATCAATAATGGTGTTGCAATAACTAGCTGCTAGTGAGTACGGGTCGTCCACTGGGAAACATGAATCGTTTATCTTATTTTAGACGAGTTGATAAAAGAGAGGATGAATTGTTATCGTTTTTAAATTAAGATGGGTATTAAATTTATATTAGAAAAGCTTGTAGGGTTTATAGGACTTAGTAGTTAATGGATGAAGATTTAGAAATGATTCTTTTTATCTTTTAATTGTTTAAAACTAGAGAGATTGCGATGAATGTGGATTAGGGTGGGTTCTTAGAGGGAATTAAGGTTTTCCACTACTGTCTCTTGTCCTTCCATTGATCTCTATTTATCTCGAGCCCTTAACAAAACAAGTATTAACAAATCTCGAATCATAGTCGTGACTATCATGAATTGATAGCGCGCTCGATAAGAGGGTTAACATTTATTTTGTTAGGGTTTATAAACATTAGATTTTAAAAAGAATATAAAAGATGTTTTCCATCCATTATTCTACCCTATTCTATAAACCCTAGCAAGTAAGAAACATGGTAATTGGCGTTGTAAAAGAGAGGTGGAAGATGAATGAAGTCATATTAGAATTGCAGAAAGTAAAGCTGAATGTAATGCAGAAAAAGTAACGCGGAAAAAGTAATGCATAAAAATAAATGCGTAAAGTAAATGCGAAAGAATTAAAACAAAAGACTACATTTATTAATTAACTATCACATTACAAAATTTCTTCTTCAAAAGGTAGATTACAAGAACCCTAGTTGCTTGTAGATCTCTCTCTTTAATGAAGTAGATAGATTAGATGATGAGATATTGAGATGATTAAATGCACAGCTCTCGATCCTTTATATAGTCTCTGAAACTAGAAACCTTAGATGCCATATGGGAGTAGGTGATATTACGATCATGCCCCCAAAATCCCAGATCCAACGGCCACTAAAGGACCACGGTTCTGCCGTCCATACCCCCTGTTGACCGCGGTTCCGCCGCCTTATGGTGGGATGGTGACTTGAAATCTTTTTTGGCTTTTCTTCTTGATATTTGGAGATCCTCTTGATATATAGATTCTGAAAATATTGCCCTTAGTCTCTGCCGTTGCTAGATTCCTCGATTTGCTTCTAATATTTGGCAGATTCGGTTTGATATTCCGATTTGACTTGAATCTCTTACTTAGATTTCAGACCTGAGCTAATACCTGCATAATATCTCAAATCAAATTGTTAGTAGCATTTGGTATTTTTGAAATATTATTCCAACCATTTATATGATATAATATCTTAAGAATATTGATTAGGAATATTTGGCATGATTTGCATATTTTAATTACGAATATTTCATTTAAATATTATATACATATATTTTCCCTAATTATATTATTTATAAATGAAGAAACATATGATAATAATTTTTTTACAAATAAACCCACCTATGTCCTTTATTTACATTTAACACCTTTTATTTATTAATAATAGTAGGGGAAAATGTTCATACAATTGTGCAATATTTTTGACTAATCAAATACCCCCAAACTTATGTTTGATCGTCCTGAGCAAACAATTTATTAAAGGGATAAAGAAAAAACCCAGTACACTTTCATAGGTAACACGATTACATTTAGCTCGTGCAACAAGCTTTTAAACCTCTAAGTGTCCTTAGTATGAGGAGTGTTGTCTCCTGAGAGTTTTCAGTGGATTACACCCACAAAATCTAATAAAAGAAAGAAGATAAAAATTACATACAAAGATAAGGAACATATAAAAGAAAGAACTTGAAATTAAGAGTTTCAAACCACACTAGCATTTTAGTTGCCATGAGCCCTATATCAATGGTCTTGAAAAAATGTCGGAAATCACATCACCCCTCAATAAAACATCGTCTTTAGTCTTCCTCTATACCCTTCTTCCAAACATCGATCATATACCCCTACGTGTGTGTAAACGACATTCCTACACTTAGAGAATTTAATTCAAGCTATCATACCCTTGTCCATCTTCCTTCGTACTTTTTAGTCGGTGAATGTTTCAGATGGATTTGCTCACACATTCTTCATGCGGCCGTTAATACTTTTTAAGGTACTAACCAACCGATTACCGAATGTACTCACTTATTAAGCCATAATTAGCAATATCCTAGTCTTACAACACCTAAGGCTTAGCAGTGACTCCCAAACCAGTTGGTCTAAGGCACTAGGTGATAAGGCACCCTCGCTATATTTTTTGTATGCTGCCTTAAGTAATTACAAAACCAATGTTCATTTTTCTGCACCATTTATATTTTGTTAATTTATATTTTTGTTTATATATTTTTCCATCATGCTAAGGTTTCTAGACAAGAGCATTTCAAGGCATTCTCTACTATCCTAAGTTTCAAGATGTATCCAAGTGCGTATAGTAGGTTATCAACATTCAGAAGTTTGGACTCAAGAATAGGGAATATTTTTCAGACTTATTTCTATCCGCAGATTAGTGATTCCTTTCATCTTACTAACCCTTCGGACAGCAGCTCATGACTGTCTATTACTAGCTTTGTTTTAAAATATCTAATTTTCTTGTTTTTTTAAAATATTTTCCTTTCTTTCATTTATATTTCCCTCTTTCCAACTTTTATTTTAAAAAAAAAAATTTATGCAATGCAATATTTACATATGATGCGTAGATATATACAAACCATCCATACAAATCATTCCCACAAACTTGTTTGCAGCAGTGTCCTCACTGATACTTTCCTGTAAGCTCAAAACCCGAAGACTAAAAGGAATAGTTCAATAAAATGGTATAAAGAAGGGGTTAAAAGTGAATAACCGTGAAATATTCCTCCAAACTTGTTCTTCGCTCACAATTGTACAAAAATTTCTTTTCGTTCAAGAGCCATAATAATTTTCTTCTTCCCTCCCAAACTTAAGTAAAATAGTGTTTTCATTATTAAGCATTAAAATTTCATATAAGAGGGGGGAAATAAATATTATTGGTCTACATAAAACTTTACAAAGACCAAAAGTCAACACCAACCATTCAAATATTTTATCAAGATAACACTATGGTTGGTAGAAAATCATGTAACAGATAGACGTGAAGAAATAGGGAGGAGATAAGAGGTGTAATTGAAAGATTTTACGTCTTGGTTGGTTGAGACGAAAAGGTGATGGTGAGTGAAAACAAGAATGTGTAAGATAAGAAATGGGTGGAATAGTTGTATTCTCGTATGGGATAAGAAGAAGGGGTGGTGGTTCAACTTCTTTGGCCTTAAAGAGAGACACGAATTTCCAGTGGAGGTTGACTTATCACAATATCCAAGTTTTTAAGGAACACGAGTTCTTCGGCGAAAATATTTTTGAAACTTTCATCGATGATGATCTCATCGGAAAGAAAAGAATCAGTGGAATAGGCAAATTCACTAGGAAGACTGAAAGTTTCAAGGTCAATTTCTGCTCCTGGATTCAAAAAACTTGATTCATCAGAAATTATGGAGGTAGGAGACTCGAAAAGCGCATCTAACTTATTCGTATAATAAACAGCTGGATTAAACAACAGCGCACTAGTGGCGTCTAGATCATTATCGTGGAGCAAAAACTCTTCCAATTCGCAACTGTCGGAAGTTATCTTGTTGACAGAACATATATTAATTATATGAGCAGAAGGTTCGGAGGGTTGATTTCCTACCCTGAAAATGTTAAGCTCAATTGTCATTTTCTCGAAGGATAGGTTTATGGAACCCTTATGACAATCGATTATTGCATTGAAAGTTGCTAGAAAAGGGCGACCAAGAATCACCGGGATTTGGTTCCGTGGGTTCACCACAGGCTGTGTATCTAAAACTATAGAGTCCACCGGGAATATAAATTTCCCAACTTTGATCAACACGTCCTCTAGCTCACCCCTCGGATGGGTGATAAATCGATCGGCCATCTGGAGAGTGCTATGCGCATGTTTCAACTCTCCTATGCCTAATTGCTCATAAACAGAATACGGGAGTAAGTTAACACTAGCACCTAAATCGAGTAGAGCGCGATTGATATTTTTATCCCCAATACTTATAGATATTGTAGGACAACTGGGATCATTACGTTTCTTGGGCAAATGTTGGGTAAAAGCAGTGCTCACATTGCTCGCTAAGAAAACCTTTTCAGGCACTTAAGTTTTTCTCTTCCTAGTGCACAAGTCCTTTAGAATTTTCGCGTAGGATGGAACTTGTTGGATAGCATCTAAGAGAGGAATATTTATGTTAACTTGCTTAAACATTTCCACAATCTTCTCCATCAATGGATTTGGTTTGTTGGGCGTCAACCGGTTTGGAAAATGAGCTTTATCAATAGGGGTTGGGTCCAACACTTGTGGAGAAGTTTGTAGGGATGGAATGGATCCCAAAATTGGATTTGGGCTGGTCTTAGATGGTAATTCATTCAAGAAAGTGGACCGACGGTTCAAGCCTAGTGAAGAACTGAGAATAGGCTCAGAAGAAGAGATTGGATTTGACGAAGTAGGAGTAGAAGTAGTAACTGTGTCACGCCCCGCTTCCCAGAGTACGCTAAGATAGGCACGTGACATAGCCAACCATGCTACCTGTGGATAGGAAAAATCCTTCCACAGACACATTACGAATGTAGAGATATCAAGATCAGGAAAGTAAACTAAACTATCTAGTACATGTCCATAAGCCAGAGTAAAAGAGTCCAGAATTTATAATGTGCGGAAGCCAAAAGATACAATAAAGGAAACACCTGGAAGTGAAACTACATACCGACCGGAACTTCACCGCCGGGTCTAACAACGGCAATACTCCTAATCAGTCTGCAACAAGGTAGAAGAATCTGGGCCATGCAAAACCCAGACGTCAGCGTGTCATGTCATCAAGTAATAAAATATAAACAGGGTAACAGGCAATGCAAATATAATCATGAATGAAAAGTAGGTGTAACAGTAATGTAAATCAGGGCAGTGAAGGGTAGTGTGCAGTGAGTAAACTGAACTGTTCTATTAGGTTATCTACTCTTAAGTCTTTGAAATCAATTTGATGAATCATTGATGTAACTCAATAGTATCCCGTGCATGCCCGGGACCACGGTCTACAGACTCTCGGGCTGAAACCGAGACGTGCCGCTAGGCAGTAAAAGGTAGCAGGTACAGACGAGTGATGTCAGCATCATCACTCCGGGGCTGGCCTAGCCCGTAAGACTGATCAGAACAGGTATCGAACTGTTGAGTTACAGGTCAGGTTTCATCATTGATTTCCCTATACCCCCAAGCTATGAGTGTTCAAGTCAGGTATTCAGTAATCGAGCACTAATGCCAACACAGGATCAGGTAATAGCAGGTTTGTCTGGATAGACAACAGGAACGGTCCATGAGGACTACATGTCAGGTTAGTTGGCATTAGACACAAGATCAGGTAACGGGTCAAGCCATGGTACATCAGGTCAAGCCAGGTAATGTGTAAATGTGTCATGTCATGTCAGGAGTGTACAGTACCATGTCATATCAAGTAGGCAGTGCATCAGGTCAAGTCAAGTAGGCAGTGCATCAGGTCAAGTCAGGTAGTGTACATATATCAAGTCATGTCAAGTAGTGGTGTATCAGATATCAAGTGAAGCAGTGGTATGTCAGGTCATAACAGGTAGTCCACATATGTCAAGCGGATGCTCATACTAAAACTGTAGCAAGTACGGATGCACGGTAAAGCATGGATGCACAAATATTTATCAGGGATTACATCATGACTATATAGGATGCACAAGATCAAGTATGGGATACTAATGTAACAGTAAAATGAAATAATATGGTCTCGGCGTGCAATTAGATATGTAATAAACCGTACGGATACAGACGTATACTATAAAACTGTAAATCGGTAAAATTTGCTGAATATTAAAACACAAGCACTATTATTTATTTAAATAGATATTGATGTAATAATATTAACATGGATAACATATTCAAGCCGATTAATAACTATAAAAGTGGTATTGATTAACCATGCACAAGAAAGTTCCGTTCAGAAATTCAGCGTCACCCTAATTTGTAAAATAGCTTAAAAATAACAAACGTTCTCCAAAAGGGACGTGCCTTATACCAAAACAAATATAATTCAATAAGGTTTTCATTTTTATAAGTATAAACATCTCAGGTTGTCCCTACAAAAAGTTATGAACATCCGAAGTTGAAAGTTTGCTGCTGGAATTTCCCTGGACAGCAGTTTAAAGACATATTCATTTGCATTTTAAGTTATTTAAACAATTTATTTTGTAAATAAATATTTCATAAAGTTATAGTATTCTGAGTTAGCTTCGTAAAGAACTAAATAACGTATACTAATAATTTTTCTATGATTTATAATGAATTTTATAAGGTAAGGTGTACAGTAAATTTCAGATTTGTCGTATCCGCTTTGCAATGACGTTTCATGTGTAAACTATAATATTTTCAAATGTATAATATTATAAAATGCAGATTATAAACTAATTACAGATAATAATAAGAAATATTACGACGATATATATTTTAAATGATATGGATGCAGTATAATGTAATCTAGTATGTCACAAGATAAGTTTTCATGATTTAGATTTAAAATGATATAAATGGATGCAAACGGAACATCGAAACGTTATAAAATTAAACATGGGGTACTAGATTTAAACTATAGGTATGGTATTTATTTAAATAGGTATAAAATGAATTATATAGCATGTAGCAAGATTAACTTGCCTAGACGGAACAAGAACGGATGTGTACGGAACGTCCTTCGTCGGCGAAATTTCGCGACGCGCGCACGGTACACGGAACGGTTTCAAACAACGCATGAGGGTGATCACGCAAGTTAGGTACGTTCACTGGATCACTCGGATCGTCAGCGACGAGCACGGCTCCGGCGGTGATCACCGGAATCAAGAAACAAGATCAAGAAAAAGAAAGAAGAAAGAAGAAGAAGAAGTAAGAAGAAGAGGTTGTGTATTTAAACAAAGAAAGAAAAATTAAATAAAAATATATATATATAAATAGATATATGCAGAGGGGAGAGATAAAGAGAAAGGGGTTGTTGGTTTGTTAGGAAATTAGATTTAAAATTTTAAAAGATTTTTAGATTTAAAATTTTAGATAAGAGGTTTAAGTTTATTAAAGAAATCGTATGAAAATATTTAAACTAAATTTTAAAATTAAATAAATTGAATTTTGGCGGGATACAAAAATATTTCAAAAATGCGCCCGGGTCGGGTCTAAAAATTCAGATTTAAAATACGAAAAATATGTGTGACTTTCAAAATTCGAAATGAATGCTCAGGTAACGAAAATGCATACCCCCAAGAACGGATGCACGTACATGCGCGTAGCCATCCAAACACGTCCGTTTCACTGAACGAGACGATAACAAGATGCGCGGATGCTACCACGGGGTTAGGGGTATCATGCAGGCTATGAAATGCAATTTTAAATTATTTTACATGACTTAAAATGTTATATGGTAAAAGATGCAATGCCAGGTAAAATGCCAGTATGCAGTATACATGAGATGCACGTGTCTATGTAACAAGTCAGGTTAATTTATAAATATGAATCAAACAGGTTCAAGCAAGCGGGTCGGGTCGAATGCAATGTAAGATGTAAAAATACCATTCGCACCCAAAACCCGTTAAATCAAGAAAATACCACAGATAAGTAAATACGGGAACTGGAATTGGTATAAATAAACTCGGTTGTTACATTAT
Organism: Agapanthus africanus; assembly: GCA_030015575.1. Classification (NCBI taxonomy): domain Eukaryota; kingdom Viridiplantae; phylum Streptophyta; class Magnoliopsida; order Asparagales; family Amaryllidaceae; genus Agapanthus; species Agapanthus africanus. The sequence continues at coordinate 867,208,216 of CM057339.1, forward strand.
ACCCAACTACAAAAAGAATTTCGTCCTCGAAATTCCAAGAACAAGAAAGGATAAACAATCAAGAAACTACAAGAATAGATGTGGAAACTTCTGCTGGATTTCATCTTCTCGTTCCCAGGTTGATTCTCCATGCGAGCGATTTCCCAAAGAACAAGTACAAGAGAGTAACCCTGTTCTTAAGAACCTTTTCCCTTCGATCCACAATCGACATCGGTCGCTCCTCAAAAGTCAAATCTTCTCATACAGTCAGCTCCGAATGATCCAGGACGTGTGTTTCATCTCGAACATATTTACGGAGTTGAGATACGTGAAACAGGTCATGAACACTCGCCAAGGATTGCGGTAACGCCAATCGATATGCTACTTCTCCAACACGCTCCAAAATCTCAAAAGGTCCAACGAATCGAGGACTAAGCTTTCCTCGACTTCCGAAACGAATCACTCCTCTAGTCGGTGATATCTTCAAGAATACCAAATCACCAACGGCGAACTCTAGAGGTATTCTCGTTGTATCTGCCCAACTCTTTTGTCGGTCTTGTGCTGCTTTCATATGATTCCGGATAGTGTTAACCTTCTCAACTGTTTGCACGATCAAATCCGGTCCCAACAATCTTCGTTCTCTAACATCATCCAGAAAACAGGTGAACGACACTTGCGACCATATAAAGCTTCGAATGGAGCCATCTGAATAGTCGCCTGAAACTGTTGTTGTAAGAAAACTCCACCAAATGTAGATGATCCTCCCATGAACCCTTGAAATCTAACATGCAAGCTCTCAACATATCTTCAAGAGTTTGGATCGTTCTCTCCGACTGGCCATCTGTCTAGGGACGATAAGATGTACTAAACTTCAATTGAGTCCCCAAACTTTTCTGTAAACTCCTCCAAAAGTGTGATAAGAAACGAGTGTCACGGTCGGACACGATACTCACCGGTACTCCATACAATCTTACTATCTATTGCATGCACCGCTCTGCCAAAGCTTCTGTTGATCGACCAACTCGAAATGGTATGAAATGAGCTGCCTTGGTCAATCGATCAACAATCACCTAAACTGCATTGTTGCCCTTTGGACTCCGCGGTAGAGCTGTCATGAAATCCATGGTTATATGTTCCCACTTCCATTGAGGCATCGGAAGTGATTGCAACAAACTAGCAACCCGTTGATGTTCAGCCTTAACTTGCTGAAACACCAAACACTTTGCCACAAAACAGCAATATCCCGTTTCATGCATTCCCACCAGAAATGATGTCGTATATCTCGGTACATCTTCGTGCCTCCTGGATGTATGGAATATGCTGAACTGTGCGCCTCCTTCATAAGTTCTTCGCGAATGTCTCCTTTTGGCTCACACAAACGGCTACCATATCGCAACGAACCATTTTCATGAATTAACAAGTCCGTTCGAAGTCCAGCTTCAACCTGTTCTCGAAACATTTGCAATCTTGGGTTTTTTTTTGACTGCGCTGCTTTAATACTCTCGATCAATGACGACTGTACTTGCAGCGACATCAACTGTCCTGAAGAATGCGGTAGCACGATCTCCAACTCGAATCTCCGAAAGTCTTCAATAAGTTCCTTTTTGTGCAGTCAACATCCGAATTGCTGGTAACCGACTAAGCGCATCCGGCACAACATTAACTTTTCCGGATGGTACTTAAGATCAAGATCGTAGTCAGCCATCAGCTCCAACCATCTACGCTGCCTCATATTAAGCTCCTTCTGTGTGAACACGTACTTTAGGCTTTTATGATCGGTGAAAACTTCGCCCCTTTCGCCCAATAAGTAGTGTCTCCAAATCTTCAAAGCGAAAATCACCGCTGCTGGCTCCAACTCATGAGTTGGGTAATTCTTCTCATGGGTCTTCAACAGTCTCGATGCGTAAGCTATAACCTTCCCATGCTGTATCAAAACACATCCCAATCCTTTCCCAGATGCGTCGCTGTGAATCACCAATCCTCCAGAACTGTCTGGCACGGTTAAAATAGGAGCGGTTATCAATTTCTGCTTCAATGCCTCAAAAGCTGACGCACACTTATCCGTCCATACAAACGGTACTTCCTTGCGCGTAAGCTTGGTCAAGGCTCAGCCAAACGAGCAAAATTCTCCACGAACCTTCTGTAGTATCCTGCAAGTCCAAGAAAACTTCTGATCTCTACAACGTTCTTCAAAATCGGCCAGTCTTGAACTGCTGCAATCTTCCCTGGATAAACGGCGATTCCATCTCCAGCTACGATATTCCCTAAAACTTCACTTCTTCAAGCCAAAACTCACACTTGCTCATCTTTGCATAAAATCTTTCTTGCCTCAATGTCTGCAGTGCGATCTTCAAGTGTTCTGCATGCTCTTCAATACTCTTTTGAGTGGACCAAAATATCATCAATGAACACCACTATAAATTGGTCCAAGAATGGTGAAAAGATTCGGCTCATCAAGTCCATAAATATCGCCGGTGTATTAGTTACTCCGAAGGGCATCACTAAAACTCGTAATGTCCATACCGAGTTCGGAACACAGTCTTGCAAATATCTTCTGGTTTAACTCGGACCTGATGATATCCGGACCGCAAATTCAGCTTCGAGAATACCCTCGCGCCACTAAGATGCTCGAACAATTCGCCAATGCGAGGGATCGGGTACTTGTTTTTAATAGTCACCCGGTTTAATTCTCGATAATCGATGCACATCCTCCTTGTGCCATCTTTCTTCTTTACTAGAAGAACTGGAGTTTCCGAAGGTGAGTTACTGCTGCGAATCCAACCCTTCTTAAGTAATTCAGTAACCTGCTTCTTGATTTCTCCCAACTCCACTGGTGCCATCGGATAGTACGCCTTTGAGATTGGCGCTGCACCAGGAACAAGATCGATCGCGAACTCTACATCTCGTTTTGGCGGTAAAACCGATATGTCCTCGAACACGTCTATGAACTCTCAAACTACAGCTGGCGCTTCCTTCTTATCATCTTCCATTGACGAAAGAACATTGCTTGTCGGCCTAGCCCTAAACTCGACTAGCTCGACAGAACTACTTCCTCCGGAAAAATAAACTCCGGATGTCCGGGAATCTGGAAAATCACTTTCCTTTCCTTACAATCAATATGAGCGTGGAAAGTGCCGAGAAAATCCATTCCCAGGACAACAACAAACAAAGGGATGCACCAGAATTGAATAATTCTAATGCGGGAAAAACATGAACAAGTAAGATACCGAGATGACTTCATCCGAAGTCAAGATACTGAAGAGGATTAAGCACGGTAAACACGATTCAAGCTGGCGATAAAACAATAACTGGTAAGCAATGAAACTGAGAGGGACAAGGTAGTACAACGATCATGGAACATGGAAGTGAATCAAGACCAGGACTCCAAGTTACTTAGATAGAGTACCGCATTGTAACCATGCTGCAGTTCATGGGCAAAATTACATAACTCCACCCAAGTCGCCCAAATCCTAGTATCAGAATCAAGAAACAGGGAGAAACAATAGAGAACCAAAAAGATTTCAGGTCGAAATGCAAAGTGATTTGCATATCGTCAAGGCAAAGGATAAGAGAAAAATATGATTCAAGAATCACGATAACAAGGTGGCAGGACATGTACTTAATCACGAGTATTCTGATTCGTGTATTGGGTCCAATACCCAACTATAAAAGAATCAAACTAGATTAACCTATATCTTATGTCTCTGATACCAAACAAACCATGTCACGCCCCGCTTCCCAGAGTACGCTAAGATAGGCACGTGACATAGCCAACCATGCTATCTGTGGATAGGAAAAATCCTTCCACAGTCACATTACGGCTGTAGAGATATCAAGATCAGGAAAGTAAACTAAACTGTCTAGTACATGTCCATAAGCCAGAGTAAAAGAGTCCATAATTTATAATGTGCGGAAGCCAAAAGATACAATAAAGGAAACACCTGGAAGTGAAACTACATACCGACCGAAACTTCACCGCTCGGTCTAACAACGGCAATACTCCTAATCAGTCTGCAACAAGGTAGAAGAATCTGGGCCATGCAAAACCCAGACGTCAGCGTGTCATGTCATCAAGTAATAAAATATAAACAGGATAACAGGCAATGCAAATATAATCATGAATGAAAAGCAGGTGTAACAGTAATGTAAATCAGGGCAGTGAAGGGTAGTGTGCAGTGAGTAAACTGAACTGTTCTATTAGGTTATCTACTCTCAAGTCTTTGAAATCAATTTGATGAATCATCGATGTAACTCAATAGTATCCCGTGCATGCCCGGGACCACGGTCTACAGACTCTCGGGCTGAAACCGAGACGTGCCGCTAGGCAGAAAAAGGTAGCAGGTACAGACGAGTGATGTCAGCATCATCACTCCGGGGCTGGCCTAGCCCGTAAGACTGATCAGAACAGGTATCGAACTGTTGAGTTACAGGTCAGGTTTCATCATTGATTTCCCCATACCCCCAAGCTATAAGTGTTCAAGTCAGGTATTCAGTAATCGAGCACTAATGCCAACACAGGATCAGGTAATAGCAGGTTTGTCTGGATAGACAACAGGAACGGTCCGTGAGGACTACATGTCAGGTTAGTTGGCATTAGACACAAGATCAAGTAACGGGTCAAGCCATGGTATATCAGGTCAAGCCAGGTAATGTATAAATGTGTCATGTCATGTCAGGAGTGTACGATACCATGTCATATCAAGTAGGCAATGCATCAGGTCAAGTCAGGTAGTGTACATATATCAAGTCATGTCAAGTAGTGGTGTATCAGGTATCAAGTGAAGCAGTGGTATGTCAGGTCATAACAGGTAGTGCACATGTGTCAAGCGGATGCTCATACTAAAACTGTAGCAAGTACGGATGCACGGTAAAGCATGGATGCACAAATATTTATCAGGGATTACATCATGACTATATAGGATGCACAAGATCAAGTATGGGATACTAATGTAACAGTAAAATGAAATAATATAGTCTCGGCGTGCAACTAGATATGTAATAAACCGTACGGATACAGACGGATACTATAAAACGTAAATCGGTAAAATTTGCTGAATATTAAAACACAAGCACTATTATTTATTTAAATATATATTGATGTAATAATATTAACATGGATAACATATTCAAGCCGATTAATAACTATAAAAGTGGTACTGATTAACCATGCACAAGAAAGTTCCGTTCAGAAATTCAGCGTCACCCTGATTTGTAAAATAGCTTAAAAATAACAAACGTTCTCCAAAAGGGACGTGACTTATACCAAAACAAAGATAATTCAATAAGGTTTTCATTTTTATAAGTATAAACATCTCATGTTGTCCCTACAAAAAGTTATGAACATCCGAAGTTGAAAGTTTGCTGCTGGAATTTCCCTGGACAGCAGTTTAAAGACATATTCATTTGCATTTTACGTTATTTAAACAATTTATTTTGTAAATAAATATTTCATAAAGTTATAGTATTTTGAGTTAGCTTCGTAACGAACTAAAGAACGTATACTAATAATTTTTCTATGATTTATAATGAATTTTATAAGGTAAGGTGTACAGTAAATTTCAGATTTGTCGTATCCGCTTTGCAACGACATTTCATGTGTAAACTATAATATTTTCAAATGTATAATATTATAAAATGCAGATTATAAACTAATTACAGATAATAATAAGAAATATTACGACGATATATATTTTAAATGATATGGATGCAGTATAATGTAATCTAGTATGTCACAAGATAAGTTTTCATGATCTAGATTTAAAATGATATAAATGGATGCAAACGGAACATCGAAACGTTATAAAATTAAACATGGGGTACTAGATTTAAACTATAGGTATGGTATTTATTTAAATAGGTATAAAATGAATTATATAGCATGTAGCAAGATTAACTTGCCTAGACGGAACAAGAACGGATGTGTACGGAACGTCCTTCGTCGGCGAAATTTCGCGACGCGCGCACGGTACACGGAACGGTTCCAAACAACGCACGAGGGTGATCACGCAAGTCAGGTACGTTCAATGGATCACTCGGATCGTCAGCGACGAGCACGGCTCCGGCGGTGATCACCGGAATCAAGAAACAAGATCAAGAAAAAGAAAGAAGAAAGAAGTAAGAAGAAAATGTTGTGTATTTAAATAAAGAAAGAAAAATTAAATAAATAAAAAATATATATAAATAGATATATGCAGAGGGGAGAGATAGAGAGAAAGGGGTTGTTGGTTTGTTAGGAAATTAGATTTAAAATTTTAAAAGATTTTTAGATTTAAAATTTTAGATAAGAGGTTTCAGTTTGTTAAAGAAATCGTATGAAAATATTTAAACTAAATTTTAAAATTAAATAAATTGAATTTTGGTTGGATACAAAAATATTTCAAAAATGTGCCCGGGTCGGGTCTAAAAATTTAGATTTAAAATACGAAAAATATGTGCGACTTTCAAAATTCAAAATGAATGCTCAGGTAACGAAAATGCATACCCCCAAGAACGGATGCACGTACATGCGCGTAGCCATCCAAACACGTCCGTTTCACTGAACGGGACGATAACAAGATGCGCGGATGCTACCACGGGGTTAGGGGTATCATGCAGGCTATGAAATGCAATTTTAAATTATTTTACATGACCTAAAATGTTATATGGTAAAAGATGCAATGCCAGGTAAAATGCCAGTATGCAATATACATGAGATACACGTGTCTATGTAACAAGTCAGGTTAATCTATAAATATGAATCAAACAGGTTCAAGCAAGCGGGTCGGGTCGAATGCAATGTAAGATGTAAAAATACCATTCGCACCCAAAACCCGTTAAATCAAGAAAATACTACAGATAAGTAAATACGGGAACTGGAATTGGTATAAATGAACTCGGTTGTTAGAAGCTGGGATATCATCTGAATCATCAACTTGTTCACTAACATGGTTGTCCAGCACTCTTCCCAATCTCAACGTAGTTACGGCACTCACGTTATGATTTTGCTGGTTAAGGACGATATTTGCGCTTTGTTAGTGGCCGGGATTTAGTAGAGATTGAGATGGAAGTTTCCCTTTCTCTTTCTCACTCATTGCGGCATTTAACCGTGCAATTTGTGCTTCGATCAATTTTATACTTTCACCGTGGGAAGCAGTGTGTTGCATCAGCGTTTGGATAGAAGGCGTTGAATTAGCCGCCGTTTGTGTGGATTGTCTAATAAATGTTTCTAAGCTTCTTTCAAGTGCAGAGATTTTATCGGTGCCGGCCGTTGGAATATTAGTATGTGATTGGAAAGAATTATTATAAGGGGCAAAATTGTTGGCCGGATTTTGGAAAGATTGCGGTTGAAAAGGCTGCTGAATTTGTTGTGGTGGCTGTTGTTGCCGTGGGGGAAGCATTTGATAGTTATTTTGGCTTGGGAACTGATTTTGATTTTGGTTCCAAGCAAAATTAGGATGATTCCTCCATCCTTGGTTATATGTGGATGAATAAGGATCGTTTCTAGGTTGTTGCTGAAAAGCAGCATTGGTTTGTTCATGATCTTGAGACGGAGGATTCAAAGGACATTCTTCCGTTAAATGTGATGAGTCAAAACAGCAACCGCACATGGTTTTGGGGAGCGTAACTTGGTTTAGGGAGGCTAAGGAGAATTTGCTTTCCATAACTTCGAGTTTCTCTTGTATCGCAGCCATTTCGGCTTTCATTGCGATGGAAGTGTCGAGCTGATGGATACCTGCCCTAGATGAAGATGATGTTGGTCTAGTGCTCTCCCACTATAATGTTTGTTCGGAGAGATCTACCAGAAATTGCCATGCTTCGCCGTCGTCTTTTGACATGAAATGACATTGACAAATGGTTTCTAGTATTTGTTTTGTAGCTGAATTGATACCCTCATACATAATTCGGCAAAGTTGCCATCTGCCAATTCCGTGATGAGGGCATTGGGCAAGAAGATCTTTAAACCGTTCAAAGCATTTCTAAAAGGGTTCGTTGGGAAGTTAGATAAACTAGTTAATCTCACTCCGAATACGGGCAGTCTTGTGATGAGGATAAAACTTCTTCAAGAATGCTTTGACGAATTCATCCCATTTAGCGATAGAATGTGCGGCGGTGCTATAAAACCACTTTTCTGCGAGATCGTACAAGGTAAAAGGGAGAATACGTAATCGCAGAGCATCCCCTGAAAGTTGGGTGGTGCTCATCATTGCACATACGTTTTCGAATTTGGTTATAAAAACGTATGCATCTTCATATTCAAGCCCATGAAATTTGGACAACAAGTTGATGAAGTGGTTTAATTTTGAAATTATCCCCATTGGCTGGTGGAAGAGACAGGCACGTAGGAAGGGGTCCACGTACGGGGTAGCATCAGTCATGAAGAGTGATGCGTGGTGGATTCTGAGTTTGTACACCTTCGGGTGGTGGCAAGGGGGTGTTGTTAAAACCTGATGGAGATCTGTCCATCTCGGGAGATGTAGTAGGTGGAGGAGAAATAGAAGATGAAGAAGTATCGATTTCGGAGTCGACAGTAACAACGCGGACTAGACATGCACTAGAATTCCGTGTCCAGCCGATCATGAACTAAGCAGGTTTAGTACACGTGGCAGCGTGTGATATGTGTGAGAATGATTTTAAGAAGGTTGTTTTGGAGAGAAAATGTCGGACGTGAGGCTTGACTCAACCAATCACAAAATGCACAATCAATCCCTAGAGATAGAGTCACCAAGGTCAAGCCACTAGACTGCTCCTAGACTTCCAAAGGACAAAACGTAGGATCAATTCTCTACTACCTCCTTATCAATCTTGTGGCCAGGTAAGTTCCTGGTAAGTGGGAGGTATCCGCTATACGAATTACCGAAATAGCCGGCCTAATTAAGTAACCACTTTTCTTAGTCACACTTGCCTAGACACCACAAGAGAAATGCGGATAAGCAATAAATTATCCATGACCCTGCTTTGTCCTAATTGAGCGCGACAATCCTTAGAGACTTGGTCTAAATATTTTTTTATTAATGCAGGGTAATAGTATGCTCATTTGTGATTTGTGGGGCCCAGGAAGGGTGATGAAATCCCTACATAATCTGATTTTGGGTTTATTGCCTCTTAATGTCCGGTTTAAGTATGCAAAACAACCCAAAATCAAAACACGCAAAAAAAACTTTTAGCGGTGTTGTTTGCAAAGAATCCTGCAGGAAAATCAGTTTATTGGAGGTTTAGAGGAGAGAGGAAGACAATAGGAGAATACAAGAGAAGATTGGAGCCTAATTCTTCAATAGAGCCGCGGTTCCGCCGCCCAATGCCCACTTTGGCCGTGGTTTCGCTGCCTCTTGGTGAATTATGCTCTTCAAACTTCTTCAGAGCACTCCAATACTCCTCTGGTCCAGTTTGAAAGTCTCTGAATCTCTGTTAGCTTGCTCCAATTACTCCAGATTCTCTTGTAAAACTCGCACAATAATCGTTAAAAACACAAGATGCGGTTTTGGTTCTCTTATTTTTATGTTTTTGGTTTTTTTATAAGAAATCAACCCGAATAACAAAAAAAATAATTACGACCGTTTTCCCGGCAACGGCTCCATTTTGTTGTTCGTGCAAAGTGTGTTGTAAATACCGCAATTAATAACGGTGTCGCAATAGCTAGCCGCTAATGAGTACGGGTCGTCCGCAGGAAAACGTGAATCGTTTATCTTATTTTAGACGAGTTGATAAAAGAGAGGATGGGTTGTTGCCCGTTTTTAAATTAAGATGGGTATTAAATTTATATTAGAAAGGCTTGTAGGGTTTATAGGACTTAGTAGTTAATGGATGAAGATTTAGAAATGATTCTTTTTATCTTTTAATTGTTTAAAGAGAGATAGCGATGAATGTGGATTAGGGTTTTTGGAGGGAATTAGGGTTTCCCACTACTGTCCCTTGTCCTTCCATTGATCTCTATTTATCTCGGGCCCATAACAAAACAAGTATTAACAAATCTCGAATCGTAGTCGTGACTATCATGAATTGATAGCGCACCCGATAAAATGGTTAACATTTATTTTGTTAGGGTTTATAAACATTTGATTTTAAAAAGAATATAAAAGATGTTTTTCATATATTATTCTACCCTATCTTACAAATCCTGGCAAGTAAGAAATTACTCGCTCATGATTGTTGGCGTAGTAAAAAAGAAGTGGAAGATGAATGAAGTCATATTAGAAGTGCAGAAAGTTATGCTGAATGTAATGCGGAAAAAGTAAATGCGTAAAGTAAATGCGAAAAGAATTAAAACAAAAGACTACCTTTATTAATTAACTATCGCATTACAAAATTTCTTTTTCAAAAGACAGATTACAAGAACCCTAGTTGCTTATAGATTTCTCTCTTTATTGAAGTAGATAAATTAGATGATGAGATATTAAGATGATTGAATGCACAGCTCTCGATCCTTTAGATAGTCTCTGAAACTAGAAATCCTAGATACCATATGCGAGTAGGTGATATTATGATCATGCCCCCAAAATCTCAGATCCAACGACCACTAAAGAACCACGGTTCCGCCGCCTTATGGTGGGATGGTGACTTGAGATTTTTTCTGGCTTTTCTTCTTGATATTTGGAGATCCTCTTAATATATAGATTCTAAAAATATTGCCCTTAGTCTCTGCCGTTGCTATATTTCTCGATTTGCTTCTAATATTTGGCAGATTCGATTTGATATTCCGATTTGAATTGGATCTCTTACTTAGATTTCAGACCTGAGCCAATACCTGCATAATATCTCAAATCAAATTGTTAGTAGTATTTGGTATTTTTGAGATATTATTCCAACCGTTTATATGATATAATATCTTAAGAATATTGATTAGGAATATTTGGCATAATTTGCATATTTTAATTACTAATATTTCATTTAAATATTATATACATATATTTTCCCTAATTATATTATTTATAAATGAAGAAACATACGATAATAATCTTTTTACAAATAAACCCCCATATGTTCTTTGTTTACATTTAACACATTTTATTTATTAATAATAGTAGGGAAAACGTTCATACAAATATGCAATATTTTTGACTAATCATCCACCAATATCAATAACTCAATACAACACATATGAACAAAAATCTTAATGAAAAAGTATACATGAACTAAATTGTTTTGAATACAAACACCACAATATATACGCTATATATATGTCCAACAATACGAAAAAATCTTCAAATCACATGCAATCCCAGCTCACTCAACCCTTTGAATCCAAACAAAAAATAAATACGTGAACTCAAATCATAATCTTCGAAATAACGTTAGCTATACTAACACAAATATATGCGTACCTCACTAACTCTCGCCACTTCCATCGCCAGAACATAATCCTTTCGCCGTTAACTTATAAGAACCCTACGAATATACAATATGAATTTTAAACATTAAAACCCAACACAGTTTAATTGTATACTCAAATTTCTGTAAATAATAATTATATATACCTCACTAACTCCCACCGCTGCCATCGCCACCAGAACCTCGCCTTGAATACTATCGATTCACATTGTCGAAGTCCTCCTGCAAAAAAAATGTACCTAATAACCCTCCCTGTGGTGTCGGTTGATCAGGGTTATACGGTTCCTGTGGCGGAGGGTGAAGGTAATAAGGATCTTGTGGTGAAAGCGGAGGCCGAGGGTAGCACTCTCCTTGTGATTGCGGAGGAGGATAAGAGTAGTACGACGTTCCCTATGATGGGAAAGGGTAATATGGTTGCTTCGTCGAAGGAGGGTAATATACCGGCTGCGACGGCCATGGACCTTGTGCTGACCACGGTTGTGAAGGGGGAACGAATTGTTGTGAGAATTGTTCACGGGGAACAAGATCGGGACAAATAATTAGTTTCACGACTGTTAGCGCTAAAGGTCCTAATTCCCATTACGAATACAACACTCACATCTTACTTCCTCCTGTTTTTCGTCCATTTCAAGAAAATTTCGGCAAAACTTTCCCCCTGTTCCCTGCGTTTGTACATAAATCTGTACATAGTGAACAAGTGGAAAGCACCGTCGAAACTTCTCGAAATGGACGAAAATACAGGAGAATGTGAGATGTGAGTCTTGTTGCATTCGTAACATATCCAAACTGGACAAATCCGACAATTACTGTATTTCAAAACCCCTCGTCGAATACTACACATACGTTTGAAAAAAATTGAATATGACGCTCAACTCTCACAAACATATAATGTGATCCTATTAATTCGACGGGAAAAAGATTTGACATACACCAATTGTCAAACGGGAAACTATAAGTCGATCCTAAACAAGTTTAAGACTTTCGATCTTAAATTTACTAATTAAATGAAAAAATAAAATCCTAGTTAAGTTTCTAATCAAAATTTTAGGGCATCCCTTAACTTTCTATTTAATCGTTTTTTAATCAGGGTCTCGGTTCACTATTATCTGGTTTTAATTAAGATTTCTTAATTACTGTAATTAATATATATGTTAATTAGTGTTAATTTTCTTAATCAGTTTGATTTTATTTTTATTTATGCATCTAGTATAGTTTAATTGGTATTAAAGGATTTGATTTTTATTTTGATTTGGTTTATAAATTATGCTACAATTAAAAAATCTAAGCAATAAATTATAGGCAACAAGATATCGAATTATTAAATTTAAAAAATACAGTATATCGAATCATTAAATTTACAAAATACAACCTAGAAATTAGGATGAATATATTTTTGAAATATTTCATATGCGGGCGCGCGCGCACACACATACAAGCGCGCATTCAAACACTCATACACACTCGCTCACACACTCACACACACTCGCTCTTATACGTACGTGCGGACACACACTTACACATATTCACAAACACACACGCGCTCGCATGCACACTTGCTCACACACCCTCAATTTCCTATAATTCATTTTACCATAAATTCATCTAACATAATTATATAATCTATCTTACCCTAAATTAATCTAACAAGTAAACTCATCGATTACCTATAATCCTTATATCTTCAACTCTAACCCTAAATTACCAAATTTATATTTTAATTTTTCATCTATTTTCAATTCTAAAATCCATCTAAAACAATTTTTTTCAATTATATTTTAATGCTAAAACCCATCAACCCCCAAAATCATAATAAATTTCAAACCCTAATTTCAAATATATCTTTCTACAACCGATTCAATTCCTCATTATACATATTTAATATATCAATACCAACACAAATCCCTAATTTCAAAATTGAATAATCTAATAATTGAAAAAATTAAGGCTAGGAGGAGAAAACACTAATCTTGGACCGGATTTGAAAAAGAAAAAAGCGACTGCAATCTCCTACACCACCAACTGCAACAATAACACCTACAGAAAAATTTTGGGTTAAATTTGACAATTTTTTCGAAAATTTTGATGAAAAGGGGATGGGGAATTATCTCTCACGAGATGAAATTAGGGGAATGAGGAGGAAGAAAGGCATTCGCGGCTTTTATTTGATCAACCTATTTGCGACCGTCGACCGTTTAGAACGGTCGCTAATAATATATGATCGGTCGCCAATAAATTGGAGACCATCCATTAGCGACCGTATATATTATACGGTCGCTAATAATTTATTAAGGACCGTATATATTTACACGATCTCTAATATGTACAGTTTCTACTAGTGACTCCACTTAATTATATTCATAATCATTTTTATTATTTTGGAAGTTAAAAGGAAGATGAAATGAAAGTCATTTGTAGGTTAAGAAGGATAAAACATTGATAAAAATAATTTCAAAACACAAGTTTTGAACCTATAGCCTCTAAATTAGTAATGCAGTGACTTAACCAATAGGCTATAAGGTTACTTTTGCATAAAATTAAATAGAAATAAATATGTGCAGGTATTCAAAAGAGAATAATTTAAAAGTCAAACAAAATAAATTATTTTCTTAAACTAAATTTCTTTCCTTTCAAACAAAACAAATTCTCTTTCCAAAATTTTCCTTTTAAAAAAAAATCGAATAAATTCTTTATATTAAAAAGATAAACTAAATCTTTTAAAAATCTTTTAAACCTTTTCTTTTTATAAAACGTGTCATTTCGAAGCAAGTATATTTTTATTTATTAAAAAGCATTATAGTAAAAACAGGATCGTTACATCATGATTCTCGGAATATTCGGAATACTCTATGATGCCCGAAGATCCCTTTTTGTTCCCTAAACTCCTAAAACAATGCATTTCAAAACACCTTAAATGACGAGATACACCTGAATAAACTCGCATGTCATAACGCTACACCGTTTATCATAACTTAATTTTTTTACCCGAAATGCGTGAACCTTATAAAACCAAATTAAATCAAGCAAATCTACTGTTAATAGTTACTGAACGACACTCCACATATATACTTACGACATGACTTTACATTATACCTTACTTTCACTTTGTTTTCACATAATCCCCTTGAGAATCCTACTTGAGTTGACAGACTTCCTTTTTCCTTCTCTCTATCTCTGAAATGTCTGTTTGATGATGACAAGATTCGCGACAAAGATGTAGAAATAGAACCTACTAAAGAGTACTACACGAAGTTGTCGATCTACCATTAGATTTAGTTTTCTTCATTTTCAGTTGCCCACCTGATGGAGGTACTTTTCATATCTCTCTCAGATGTTGTCTTCCGTCGATCTCCCGGTGGGCTCTGGAGGGGATCCCCCGTTGAATGTGGGTCTCAGTGGGTTTTGAGGAGATTTGGTAGTTGGAGGAGTCTGACGCCAGGTACCTGCAAAGAAGTCCCGGGGTGGTTTGTCACCACCGAGGACCCTCCGACGATCAAGTTAGTACTAGATCCGAGCAGCGTAACGGCTAGGTGGAGTAAAAATGGCCTGCCTCACCCTTCTGTGATGGGAGTTTATATAGCGGTGGAGGCATGCAGCAGCAGGTGCGAGGATCTCGCCAGCAGTTACGATCCCGACGTCACGCCCGCGTAGAGAGCGGATCGCCCATAAATGGGGATCGTGGAGGCATGGAACGCGGGATGTTGTTGGCGGAGAATCCGCGCATGGCGAGATTCGCGGAGCTGCGGTTACGCCTGTGAGTGGCAGAACTGGTCGGAGGGCCGAGGGATACAGCCTCGGCAAAAGGGCTCGGGGATGAGCGAGAAGGCCGAGAGACTTGGTCTGGCGGCTGCCTGGGGCGAGCTGAGGGGCCGAGGAGGCCAATATGCGGGGAGCCCCGAGGAGGGCTAGCATGCGCTGGCCGGACGGGTACAGGGGTGGCATGGCCTGCCTTTGTGGGTCCTTCCTTCTGAGTTCCGGGATGTGCCGTCCTCCACGTGCCCTGATCTTGAGGGTCACCAACATCGAGCACTATCATTAGTCCCCCACTCTTGTCCCGACCATCTATCGGGTCGGATCAGGAGTGGAATGCCGGGTCGCCCGGGGTGAGCTCCCTCCTAAGGTTTCGTCGGGACGCGTCCCCGGGCCGTGAGCTGTCTTTTCCGCTAGCGAATCAAGGTAAGATCTCCGCATTTAAGGAGGGTGCGCTAGTTCGTGTATCTTGTCTTTGAAGTGGCGGCCTATGTGTCGAGCGTCGGTTGGCTGATGTGACGTGCGCAGAACTGCGACGCCTGAAAGGGCGCGGTCTAATGCGGGAACGACAGGTGGAGCAATCAGAGCCGTCTGGATGCGAGGAGGTGTTTCGGCGGGAGACGAAGGGCACCGTTGGATGAGGTTGCTTGTGGCGATAAATAGGGGTGGGGCCTGCTCCATGGCCCCCAATCCTTAATCTCACCTTTCTTCTAAGTTTTGGCTGCTCGGCGCTCCTCTTTTTTTTTGGGATACATAGCTCGTTCTCACTCTTTGGGTCGCTCGTCCTAGAGGGAGGCCCACGATGCGGCGTGCCCCTGGCTGGCTGAGATCCTGCGTCGAACGTTCTGCCGGCGGCAGGGTCGTCCGCTCTATTGGCGGCTCCTGGGGGTATTTCCGGCGGCGGTCAGAGGCGCCTGCGGTCACCCGAGCCCCAGACGGGAGATGGAGGAGGGGGCGAGGATGGGGTCCCCCTTCAGAGGAAAA
The DNA here is from genome assembly GCA_030015575.1 of Agapanthus africanus. NCBI lineage: Eukaryota > Viridiplantae > Streptophyta > Magnoliopsida > Asparagales > Amaryllidaceae > Agapanthus > Agapanthus africanus. Next base: position 867,224,230 of record CM057339.1, read on the forward strand.
GGACAATCTCTCATGCATCGCCGTCAATGGCCCTTTAAGGGATCCCCGTGCAGGAGGGAGAGGCCGTCTTCATGGTTCCGTTCGGGCTTTCTGTTGCTGCCGGCTTGCTCGCCGGGATGGAAGAGTCGGTAGGAGGGAGGCTTCCATGCGGCACCCTGAGGGCCCAAATGGGGGCCATAGCCCAGGGGCAGTCCAGGTACGAACGCCTTCACGCGTTGTCTTTGGCCTTCCTTTTTTGGCCCCAGTGACTCCTGGTTTCTCACCCGCTTCCTGTCAGGTCCTTCAACATTGCGCCATCGACGCTCGTATGGAAGCCGAGGGAGCGTTCCACACGCCGAGCCCGGTAGAGGCATTCCCTTCGGAGGTCGAGGCCCTGCGGCGTGACCTGCGCCAGGAGAGGGCCAGGGCCGATGTTCTGGCAGCCCGTGCGGAGTTTGCGGAGCTTGCCAATTCAGCGAACCAGGACGTCCGCCGTCTCCTGAGTGCATCTCTCCGAGTTTCCGAAAGGAAGTTGGCGGATCTGGCTGATCGCTTCGCGGCCATGGAGAAGGAGAGAGATGCCAGCCGGAGGGATGCCGAAGTGGCGCTTCTGTCGGGTCAGGCCGCTGAGGCCCAGGCCAGGAAAGCCATGGCCGATTACAAGGTGTCGGAGCAGTTTTACGTCGAGCTCGGTGACTATTCTGCTATTGCATGGAATAAGGCTCTGGATGCCGTGAAGGAGCAGCTTCCCGATTTCGCCGATGGCGAGCTTCGTGCTCGGGTCCCGCTTCCGATGGCAAGGTCTCCGGCCGAAAACGATGGGGGGAATGAGGCGCGCCCTTGGTGGCAAAACCTCCGGTGGTGAAGCCCTCAGCAACGAGGGAAGCGAGGCGGAGGGGGGAGGGGGTTCGTGACTTAGGTCTTTTTGATATTTCCTTGCCCCCTTTTTGTAAGCCTCCGGGCAGTTTGTAAGGCTGGGGAGCCCGAAGTACCCTTTGTAAAGACTGTGCGTTTGATAATAAAACTTCTTCTTTGGTTTCATTGGTCCGCATTTTATCTTCTGTTTGTGCTGCTGGGCTTTCATGTCAGGTCGGCCACCTGTTCAGCGACCATTCGTCGAGTTGACTTCGATCACCTGCCAAGCGTCTCCAAGGATGGACGAAAGCTGTTTGCCCTTAGGTGAGGGCTTCTAATTTTTGGCATTGTAGGCAGGCAACTACCAGCTTGGGAGTGCCTCTTGTGAGGGTTTCGATCCCTGGTGTCACGGGTAAGGAGTTACCAGCCGGGGATAGCCGAGCAGCGGCTCGACTGCTTCTGGGAGGACTTTCTGATCCTAGGCGTTGTGGTAGGGAAGCTACCCGCCGGGATCGACCGGGAAGGAACGGCCGGTCAGTGGAGCTGTGCGGTTTCCTTTTATGAGGGCTCTGATCCTTCAGGACGGGGACCGAGCAGGGTTACTTCCCAGTGCCTCTTGGCGAGGGCTTTGATCCCTGTCGGCCGTGGTAGGATACTACCAGCCGGGGATAGCAGAGCAAGGACTCGACTGCCTCTGGGAGGACTTTGGTCCTTGGCGCGGGAGGGGCTGTAGAAGTCTACCAAGGACCCCTGGCCGGGTGGGGTTACCGCCCGGTGTCTCTTAGCGAGGGCTTTTTTCCTGAAGGATAGCCGAGCGAGGGATCCTCGGGCTCGACTGCCTCTGGGAGGGCTTTCTGATCCCCGGCGTTGCGGCAGGGAAGCTGCCCGCCGGGGATAGCCGAGCGACAGTCGGGCTCGACTGCCTCTGGGAGGGCTTTCCGATCCCTGACATTGCGGTAGGGAGGCTACCCGCCAGGGATACCGAGCAGGGTAGCTGCTGGGTCGCCTCTAAGGAGGACTTTGGTCCTTAGCGTCGGGGTGGAGTAGTTGGTGAACCCCGAAAGGACGTGAGAGGTCGGTTTCAGGTCTGCTGGGGTGAGCCCCAGACGTAGAAAGCAGTCATGGAAGAGGATGTTCGCCGAGCTGCCCGAATCGACGAGTATCCGGTGGACTTCGTATCGGTGGATTTGGGCCGTGATCACTAGTGGGTCGTTGTGGGGCACGGATATGCCGTGGAGATCTCCGTCGCCAAAGGTGATGGGTTTACGGCCTCTAGTCCTTTTGCTCGGGCGGTCGCCCGTGTCTGCGCTGAGGGGAAAGTGGCGGCTGGGACCTGGATCTTCGGGGCGATTATTCGCCATCTGCATGGAGATCGGAAGGACGACTTTGTTTTTGTGGAGTTTTCGTTTCCCACAGACGGCGCCAACTGATGGAGGTACTTTTCAGATCTCCCTCAGATGTTGTCTTCCGTTGATCTCCCGGTGGACTCTGGAGGGGATCTCCCGTTGAATGTGGGTCTCAGTGGGTTTTGAGGAGATTTGGTAGTTGGAGGAGTTTGATGCCAGGTACCTGCAAAGAAGTCCCGGGGTGGTTTGTCACCACCGAGGACCCTCCGACGATTAAGTTAGTACTAGATCCGAGCAGCGTAACGGCTAGGTGGAGTAAAAATGACCCGCCTCACCCTTCTGTGATGGGACTTTATATAGCGGTGGAGGCATGCAGCAGCAGGCGCGAGGATCTCTCCAGCAGTTACGATCCCAACGTCACGCCCGCGTAGAGAGCGGATCGCCCATAAATGGGGATCGTGGAGGCGTGGAACGCGTGATGTTGTTGGCGGAGAATCCGCGCATGACGAGATTCGCGGAGCTGCGGTTACGCCTGTGAGTGGAAGAATTGGTCGGAGGGCCGAGGGATACAGCCTCAGCAAAGGGGCTCGGGGACGAGCGAGAAGGCCGAGGAGACTTGGTCTGGCGGCTGCCCGGGGTGAGCTGAGGGGCCGAGGAGGCCAATATTCGGGGAGCCCCGAGGAGGGCTAGCATGCGCTGGCCGAACGGATACAGGGGTGGCATGGCCTGCCTTTGTGGGCCCTTCCTTCTGAGTTCCGGGACGTACCATCCGCCACGTGCCCTGATCTTGAGGGTCGCCAACATCGAGCACTATCACCACCTATTTAGGGCTTGCTTTATTTCCTTTCTTGTTTTATCGATGAAATAAACTTTAATTGGAATCACTTGTAATAAATGTTGGTTAGTGAATAAAGTAGATTTTATTTATCTTGCTTTTGTGTTCTCCTGCATTATTAAATGCTTAGCGTAACTGTATCTGAGAGAGTCTACTTCTTAGTATAGTTACATTGTGGGGCTCGTCGCATCTCCGCTCCCGTATCTTGGGAAGCCGGGCGTGACACACCCCCTCCTTTTTCATTATAATAGTAGAGATTTGATATTTTTGTTGCAGTCGACATAGGGTAAACTTGAATGGATCCTACCCACTTAATCTTAGGAAACGCAGGTGCTCCGGTATTATGTTGTTGTAAAAAGGGGCGACGGTGGCTACATATGTCTTGTAGATGGTCTCGAAGTAAACTTTCTAAAAAGGACATGAAAGTATGTTCAGAAAATAATTTTTGAAACTAAAACAAATATACAATTTATATATTAAAAAATGAATCGATTACTTATTATGTTTTTGGTAGGTGTTGGCCTTTAGGCCTCCGATCGGACCCAAACCTGTTTGATGGAGGTCCTTTTCGGGTCTCCGTCAGATGTTGTCTTCCGCCGATCTCCTGGTGGACTTAGGTGGTTATCTTCCGTTGCGTGTGGGTCTCAATGGGTTTTGGTGGAAGAGGTGGTATGAGGAACTCGGTGCCGAGTACCTGCAAAGAAGCCCCGAGGTGGTTTGGTACCACCAAGGACCCTCCGACGATCAAGTTAGTGATGAGATCCGAGCAGAGTAACGGCTTAAAAGAGTAAAAGATGGCTTACTTGACCCCTCTGTGATGGGGGTTTATATAGCGGTGGAGCACGTAGCAGCAGGCACGAGAATCTCGCCGGCGGTTACGCCCCCCGAAGTCACGCCCGCGTAGAAAGTGGATCGTCCGTTAATGGGGATTGATGGCGTGGAACGTGGGATGTTGCTGGCGTAGAATCAGCGCATGGCAAGATTCGCGGAGCGGCGGTTACGCCTGTGAGCGACGGCCTTGGTCGGAGGGTCGAGGAAGACGGCCTCGGACCGGAGCTCGGGACGAGCGAGGAGGCCGAGGAGTCCTGGTCTTGTGGCAGCTCGGCGAGAGCCACGGGACCGAGGAGGCCATTCTGCAGGGGTCCCCGAGGAGGACCAGCTTGTGTTTGCAGGTCGGGTAAAGGGTGGCTTGGTGGGCCCCTATGGACCCCTTCTTCTGAGTTCTAGGAAACGTCACCCGGCCACGTGTCAGGATCTTGGGGATCGCCAATATTGAGCATCATCATTAGCCCCCACTCTTGTCCCGGCCAGCTAGCGGGTCGGGTCAGGAGTGGATCGCCGGGCCTCCCGAGGTGAGCTCCTTTCCAGGGTTTTGTCGGGATGAGTCCTCGGGCCATCGGTTGTCTTTCCCGCTAGTGAATCAAGGCGAGATCTCCACATTTAAAGAAAGTGCGCCGGTTCGTGCACTCTGCAACTGAAGCGACGGTCCACGCGTCAAGCGTCGATTGGCCGACACGACGTACGCAGGCCTGCGGCGTCCGCAGGCCTGCGGCGTCAGACGGAATGCGGTCCAACGCAAGGTCGACACGTGGAGAGATTAGGGCCGCTGGTCTAGGGGAGTGTTTCGGCGGGAGATGACGGTCACCGTTGGATGAGGCCGTACGCAGCAATAAACAGGGGTGAGGCCCGCCTCAGGGCCCCCGATCTTTCATTTCCCCTCTTCCTTGAGGCGTTGCTGCTCGGCGTTCTTCTTCCTTTCGAATACATGGTTCGCTCTCACTTTTCGGGTTGCTCGTGCCAGAAGGATGCTGGTGGCGCGGCCGAGCCCCCGGTAGGGCCGTCTGCTTCGTCGACGGCATCCGGTGGTTTCTCCGGCGGCGGCCAGGGACGTCCACAGTTACCCGAGCTCTAGACGGGGGACAGAGGGAAAGGAAAGGGCAGGCCTTCTCTCAAGAGGAAGAGGACGGTCTCTTGCGCGCCATCGTCGAGGGCCCCCGAGGGGATTTCCGTGCAGGAAGGGGTGCCGTCTTCACGGTTCCTTCTTCACGGTTCCGTCTGGACTTTCCATCGCCGCTGGTCTGCTCGCCGGGATGGAGGAGTCGGCCGGGGGAAAGCTTCCGCACGGCTCCCTGAGGGATCAATTGGAGGCCATGGCCCAGGGGACGGTCCAGGTATGAACCCCTTTGCGTGTATTCCTCTTGGTATACCTTACCCTGCTCGGGGGCCTCCTGGTTTCTCATCGGCTTTCTGTCAGGTCCTTCAACATTGTGCCCTTGCCACTCGTATGGAGGCCGAGGGGGTGTTCCACACCCCGAGGCCAGTGGAAGCATTCCCTTCAGAGGTCGAGGTTTTGCGACGTGACCTGCGCTCGGAGATGGCAAGGGCCGACGTCTCGAAGGCTGTAGAACTTGCCAATTCGGCGAATCGGGGTGTCCTTCGTCGTCTGAACGCGTCCCTCAGGGTCGCCGATAGGAAGCTGGCAGATTTGGCCGGACGCTTCGCGGCCCTGGAAAAAGAGAGGGACGCCAGCAGGGGAGATGCCGAGGCGGCGTTGCTGAAGGCCCAAGTTGCCGAGGCTCGGGCTAAGAAAGCTGTGGCTGAGTATAAAGCGTCAGAGAAGTTTTACGCCGAGCTCGGGGAGTATTCTGCCGTCACGTGGAACAAGGCTCTGGACGCCGTGAAGGAACAGCTTCCTGAGTTCGACGATGGTGAACTCCAAGCTCGGGTTCCGCTTCCGGCGGCGAGGCCTCCGGTGGGAGATGGCGAGGGGAGTAGGGCATGCCCCTGGTGGCAAAGTCTCCGGTGGTAGAGCCCCGGGTCGTAACACCAGCGATGAGGGGGCCAAAGTAAGCCTTCGGGCAGTTTGTAGGGCTTGGGGGCCCCAGAATACCCTTTGTAAAAACCTTGATCTTGGCAATAAAAGAAAATCCTTAATTCGTCGGTTTGCATTTTGTCTTCTGTGTGTGGAGGATGTTCGTAGGATATCTTTGCTTGTACCGTCGTGTTCTCGTGTCAGGTTGGCCATCTGTCTGGCGATCTTCCGTCGAGTTGACTTCAACTGCTAGCTGACGAGCATGATAATCGCTGTCGAGGAGGTATCCCCCTGCGCTGCCGAGGAGGTATCCCCATGGGCCCCGGAGTCGGGGGGAGATCGTACAGATTTGGATAACCTGACTATCCTCCTGGTGTATCGGATCTTCCGCTGGCCACCGGGCATCTTTGGCCTCGATCGTCGACCACCAGCCGGGGGTGATTGGGCAATGTAGCTGCGCAGTTGCTCCCTGGCGAGGGCTTTGATTCCTGTCGGTTGTGTTATGAAGTTATCAGCCGAGGATAGCCGAGCAAGGACTCGACTTCCTCTTGGAGGACTTTGGTCTTTAGCACTGGAGTGGCTGTAAGAAGATTGCTGTGGATGACCGGGCAGTGAAGCTGCGCGGTTGCCTCTTGGCGAGGGCTTTTACTCTAGCGTCGAGGGTAGGCAACTACCAGCCTAGGATAGACGAGCGGGTTAGCCGCTGTGGTGCCCCTTCTAGGGCATTCTGATCCCTGGCGTCGTAGGTAGGGAGCTACCAGCCGGAGTAGACCGAGCAGGGTAGCTGCTCGGTTGCCTCTTGCGAGGGCTTTTGATCCTTCAGGACGGGAATGGAGCGAGGTTACTGCCCAGTGCCTCTGGGCGAGGACTTTGATCCCTGTTGGTTGTGGTAGGAAGCTACCAGCCGGGGATAGCCGAGCAAGGACTCGACCGCCTCTGGGAGGACTTTGGTCCTCGGCGCGGGAGGGGCTGTAGAAGTCTACAAAGGGCCCTTGGCTGGACAGGGTTACTGCCCGGTGCCTCTTGGCGAGGGCTTTTGTCCTGAAGGATAGCCGAGCGAGGGATCCTCGGGCTCGACTGCCTCTGGGAGGGCTTTTTGATCCCCGGCGTTGTAGCAGGGAAGCTGCCCGTTGGGGATAGTCGAGCGAGGGATCCTCGGGCTCGACCACCTCTGTGAGGGCTTTCGATCCCCGGCGTTGTGGCAAGGAAGCTGCCCGCTGGGAATAGCCGAGCGAGGGATCCTCGGACTCGACTGCCTCTGGGAGGGTTTTCTGTAAAGGGGGAACTCTACTGGGGTAAAAAGATTCGACGTTCTTAATCGTATGGACATGAATTTCAGAGAACGCTTTACACCATCTTTGTGAAAGGGAAATTTTGAGGGGGAGGTGGGGGTTTTGGGCAGCACTCGCTGGCTCTGACCTCATTGGTATAGTTTGAGCTTCTCGGCGTTGTAAGGCCGCGGCAGCCTTCGTCCGTCCGCGTCTTGTAGGCGGTAGGCTCCGCCGGGGAGCACTTCAGAGACGAGGAAAGGACCCTCCCATTTTGTGGAGAACTTGTGAAGCCTGCCTTGGTCGATGAACTCGTTCCTCCGTAGTACCAGGTCTCCGGTCTTGAAGGAGCGGCATTTAACCCGAGCATTGTAGTATCGGGTCGTCTGTTGCTGATAGGCGTCGGCTCTGATCTGGGCCCGGTCTCTTCTTTCCAACAATATGTCGAGGTTGGTCGGCAGCGCCATGGTGTTTGCGTCATCGTCGAAGTGCTCGACCCGGTGACTGGGCAGCCCAATCTCCGCTGGGACCATCACTTCGGTCCCGTAGCAGAGGCTGAAGGGGGTTTCCCCGATAGGAGTCTTCTTTGACGTCCGCAGGGCCCATAAGACCCGGGGGAGCTCTTCGACCCAACTGCCTTGCCTCCCTTCTAGACTAGTCCGGAGACCCCGGAGGACGTCTCGGTTAGCGACCTCGGCCTGCCCGTTACATTGGGGGTGCGCGACCATGGTGAACTTCAGGAGGATATGGTACTCTTTGCAGAAGTCCTTTACTTTCTCGTTCTCGAAGTTCGTCCCGTGGTCGGTGATGATGCACCTCGGGATGCCAAACCGGAGTATCAGGTTGTTTTGCAGGAACTTGATGGTCGTGGCGGCGTCCAGTTTTCTGATGGGGATGGCCTCGATCCACTTGGTGAAGTAGTCCACCGCAACGAGGACGTATTTGTGCCCGCCTGTTCCAGTAGGAAACTGGCCGATCATATCCAGCCCCCATTGGGCGAATGACCATGGGGAAGTCAGGGCGGTTATCTCGGTAGCCGGGAGGCGTGGAATGCTGCCGTGGAGCTGGTAGCTTTTGCATCTCCTGACCAGCTTCAGGGCGTCTTCGTGCATGGTGGGCCAGTAGTACCCTTGGAGCAACGCCTTTTGGATCAAGGTTAAAACCCCCTGGTGCGTGCCGCCCACCCCTTCATGGATTTCCCGAAGGACGTAGTCGGCCTCTTGGGGGTCAACGCATCGGAGCAGGGGCTGAGTGAAGGCCTTCTTGTGGAGGTTCATGTTGCTCCAGACGAAGTGGCGGGCTTTGGCCCGAAGACGGCGGGCGGCCGCCCGGTCTTCCGGGAGCGCGCCGTCCTTCAGGAACTCCACAAGGGGCTTCCTCCAATCCTAGTCGCTCTCCTGCGCCGCGTACATATGGAGTGCCGTCGCTTTGTCTTCCATGCTGGGTCGAGGCAAGGTTTCGAAGAGGATTGACCGCCTATTACTGGCCGAGTACGACGAAGCTAGCTTGCTCAGGGCGCCTTCTTGGGCATTCAGCTGTCTGGGTATTTGTTCTGCTTGGACCTCGTCGAAGTTTTTCCGGAGCTTCCTAACCCCGTCTAGGTACTTCATCATTAGAGGCTCTCGAGCTTCGAAGCGGCCGGTCACCTGGCCGACAACGAGGGCCGAGTCGCTGCGGATTCGAACTATCTTCAGCCCCAGACCGATGGCCATGCGCAGTCCGGCCAGGAGGGCCTCGTATTCTGCCGCGTTGTTCGAAGTTTTGAAGCCGAGCCTCAAGGAGTACTCCATCTTGGCTTCATTTGGGCCTCGGATGATGAGGCCGGCACCGCAACCCTCCTCGCTAGAAGACCCGTCGACGTAGATGACCCACTCCGGAACTGAGCTAGGTCCTTCCGGGACGGGGCACCGGGCTGCTAGGGGCGGTGCGGACTCCGGCTTCCTGCTAGGGATGGTGCATTCGACGATGAAATCGGCCAGGGCTTGTGCCATGATGGCTTGCCTCGGGCGATACCTTATGTCGAATTGAGATAGCTCCCATCTCCATTTTTCCAGGCGGCCTGAGGATTCTGGTGATGCCAGGATAGCCCCCAACGCGCGCTCGGTGGGGATGATGATGGTGTGTGCTTGGAAGTAGTGCCGCAGCTTCCGCGAGGTTACCACGAGTGCCAAGACAATCTTATCTATGGCGGGGTACCTCGTCTCCGCGTCACCGGCTTCTGCGCCCCTTCGGCCTCTCAGATGAGCACCGAGCCTGCTGCTGTAAGTGCACGGCGGTGCCCCGGCCGTCAATCCGACGCCGGAAATGCGGAAACGAAAATTTTACTAAAACTGTAAACCGGCACCACCGCGCACTATAAACCCGGATCGGGCCATTAATCTAACTCTAGCAAACAAGAAAAGGAGTAGAGAAGCTATACCAAGCGATCCGTGTCTTTCGGTCTTCGCCTCCACTCCGATCTCCTCACGGAATCTCCGGTCGTCAGCTCCTCGTCGGAACGGGCACCACATCGCCGGGTTCTTTAACGGGCTCCCACCTCTGGACCGAGGCAACTCGGGCACGAAGTTGGCGAGCCGACGTGCCCAAGGTTGAAGTAGAGTAGTGTAGAATGGTTTGTCTCTTTGGGGTTGTGAAGTTGCCATTTTATTGTGGAGGAGAAAGAAGAACTTTTTAGGAAAAATGGTGCTGTCATTTTTAACAAGGAAAATGAGATGATGAATTTACCTCACTCAAAAAAATGAATCTCTCTCCTTCTCTTGAAGTGGCCGGCCCCTACAAAATGGAGCATGGAAAAAACCAAAGGGAGGTGAGCACAAGAGATCATTGTGGTGACCATAAAGAATGTGAAGATAATGAGGAAAAGAGGTTACTCCCATTTCTAATCAATTCCAATCCCATTAATGCAAAAGAATAATGAGAACAAGAGAAGCATCTAAAGATGCTAGAAATAATATGAATCATCATAAAGCTAAAAGCCACAAAGAACCCTCCACAAATGCTAATTTGCACTCTTGCAAATTAGCCCCTCCCTCTCAAAATTCCGGCCGTGAAGGAACAAAGGAAAACTGGCCGAAACGGAATGCAAACTGGAAACTTCAGAAAACTGATCCCGTAATAAATTACAGGAAAACCCCGTGACAGTATATACATACCCGCATTTGTATTCCCACTGAATACGAATGCAAAGAGACAAAACTACACTGTCTAATACTAGGATCCGGTTTAAACCAAAGCCCGCTAGTAAAATCCGTCCGATCATGATCCGTGCAATACCGCACGTATCTGATCGAACCCTGCCATATCTCCATACGGCCTCTACAGCGTTTCGCCCGAAACTTGAGAAACTGGTCTGTGGGGGACTCTAAAGACTCATCAATACTTTGGCTGTGGATTTAATCACTAGCACGTCAGAGGTATTAGCCAATACGTGATGGGCTACCAGGTATTGACCAAAAGGGACGTCGATGAGCAAACTCATCCTGACACCCTACTGAGCCTGTCAGTGACAATATCCGTACAGTCCGGTCCGTTCGTCTATGAGCATCGCATGGCGGGCCTAGGGGGTTGGTAAAAGTCAGACCCCCAAAAGCGGTACAAGTCGTGTCGGAGTGTAGTCCAGAACACCCTGAGATACTACTGGAATGCCTACCAGTAAATCTCCTGCCTCGGCCGAGGGCTTTGTGTAATGGCCCTCCTAGACACAGCACGACCTCACCCCCAATACTGGGAGAGACGAACCCCTGCAGATCCGCTCACTGCCTCCATGTGGCTCGGGACTGTACCCAACTAAAACCTGTTTGCACGTCTCCTTTGAGCGTGGTAGGGTAGTAATCAAAGCACAATGGGATCTCACACGAGACAAATGACGATCTCAGGTCGATGAACTAACCTGTACACATGTCACCAGGGAACTGCTATCTGACGTCTGGTATAATCCCAACTAGTATGTTCCCGGCGAGTCATGTCCGGTGTACTCATAACCCAATGAGCACCTGTATACATCTCAGGTGAACCAACTGACACCAGTGGCTTATGAGACCGGCCACCGCCCCTCATCGGGGTCTCGACTGTATACACTAGTCTACTCTGGGGTATCGATGCCCTGTCTCGAAACTCCCACGACTAGGGACCTTTTAAGGATGTGCTTATAGACCCCAGCTCCCACGTATATGATCGCCCTCATACTGCTGGTAGTCAAGCAAGAATCCTAGAGGCTCTATCAACGTGCAATAGTGATCAGTAAAGTCACCTAAAGCAGTACACGATGATAAAGATAAACCAGATAGCATACTATCATCTTGAGTAAGACTGTCCTATCGGGATAGGTCCTCCCTCAATCATTGCAATCACGTGCCTGTGATCCAATAATTGACTCTGAGGGCACTATCTCCAATAATCTCCCACTTGCACTCAAGGCTAATTATTGCGATGTCGCATACTCACAGCCCGTGTGATACCGAACACCCAACTCCTCTACTAGTCAATCTCACAAAGCTCGTTTGCGAAACTATTGCATTCGAGGAATAGCCTCAGTGAGTGGATCCGCTCAGATGTTTCTTTCTATTTCTCTCTATATCTCAAGTTCGCGGAGAAACCCATCTCCCGAAATGAGCAATACCTGTCTAAGAATATGTCTGGATGTCTGATGGGACCTAGTTCATAAATGAACTCCAAATCCAAACTTCTAGACTGTATCATCAACTGAACTTAATCAGTATCCTGCGCCATCCTTCCCTCAGTATCCACCTGGACCACCTGTCCATAATACTGCCCCTCGTAAGAGGGAAAACTATAGCTCCGACAACCTCTCTGTCATCCAGGTCACCTTGGAAGCCTGGAATTATAACTGTCTTCCAAAAGAGGCTGCCGTTATCATTTCCCTAGAACATCAACTTATGTTCTAAAACTGCTTCCGAATGTTTCTCCAGGATTGGATCAATATCAACTTATTGCATCTACTGTAAGAACAACATCTGGTGTGGCACTTGACATCTCATGATTGACTCAATTGCCTAAGCAAGTGATCTGCCAATCATGCACATCCCTCTCCCCTTTAGTCTGTAAGACACCTTTAGAGAGGGTGACTCCATTACCTGCAGGTACACTGCCGTGCCAGGAGTCGTCCATTCTAAAAACTCTTAGAATGCCGTCTAAGTACCCTGATTGGGAAACCACCCAAATCTAGATGCATAGATCTAGTAACCAGAATGTCTTGATATTATATCCAAGTCCCATGTGGAGAAACCACTGTGTGACAACCAAAGTATAACCGACCATAGTATGAGAATATCACTTCCTACTCTGTGTATGTCATCCAAATACCAGGACATCACACCCTACTACCTTCTTAACAGATCCATCCCCTATTCTGATGAAGTCAAACCTATGACTGTCATATTAGAAATAGATGATCTATCTCCGCTGCGTCTGCTTTAGTCTATAAATAGACATAAGCCACTTGTCCACTATACTTCCGCTGCTCCCACTGACTACGACAACCCTCTGGCAGAGTCATATAGGCGTACACTTCTAAAGCTAGTTTAGAACGACGCTATACTCATCCTCCTGCAGGGTCTCACAGTCTGGAACAACAGCAATGGAAAGTCTGGATAAACAAGAACCTCCCTGTCACCGTCCTTGAGGCTACCGGAGTACCTCTCGGGTGCCTGAGGTTACCCACCATATCTGCGGAGTGGCCAATGGAATGTCAATCCTGATTGAATCTTTAGGTTCTTTATCAAATCTTCAGTAATCGTTTGCGGTTCTGGAATCACTTCCAGTTTTACCATACTCCCACTACTGTTTTCTGAAAAAATCCATTTTTATTAAAACTGTGGCGAGTCAAGAACAATATCACTATTGATCTTCTAGATGGTAGAAAGTCAACCCTCGTCATAGCCCGGGTCACCCCACAAACAACCATTACGGAAACGTGCCTTGAGTTATCCAGAGTCTGGTTTTAAGCATAAGCCGGTCAAGATATGAACTGTTCTATATCCAATACAGAAACAGAGGCACTGATTTAATTGAACCAGATTCAAATCATGCAGCTGTCTCCAGTGCATGTCAAGTAAATGGAGAGAGGCCGATCAGCGTTACTCAACTTAGGAGTACTTCCAATTATAAGTAACCTGAAAGAGAAGAAAGTTTTCTTAAACATTACTATCACCTGAATACCATACACAAGTATCTACATTTTCGATCACCTTGAAGAATCCCGATACTTGCAATACCTGGTTCTCTACTTTACTCTCATACCTATAACTTCTCAAAACTCAGACCTTGTGTTTCTTCGAAACACCTGTCTAAAAAACTAGAGAAGTCATAAGTAAACCGAATATAGTACGAGGATCATCCTCTCTGTCCTAATGGACACTGGACAATATACAATACTCTGTATAAGTCTCCTGAGTCTAGTGACTCAAACCCTGTGCGTCGTAGGTTGAAAACCGTACTATGATTATGAAAAATTACACCGCTGTTTAATGCTCCTTACCTAACCATCCACTGATATAGGTAAACGTCATGGACATAATTTCAAAAAGGTATATCTCACTCTATAAAAATAAAGGTACAGATATATCAATTTGAAATTGGTGCATTAGAACGGATATTCAAAACCAAATATTTGCCGTCCGGCAAACAACCCAGGTGACTTCCTCAAATACCACCAATTACAACGAATTCCGATATAATGAGGATAATCACCTAATTCCCAATAACTTACTCCCACTCATCATCTATAAAACCATACAGATGTGAGAATTATACCTGGTAAATACATACCCTGGAGCAAGTATCTAATTGGGAAATCAGTTTTCTTTTAACAGTACACAGTGAAACTGAAACATTAAAATGTTTCGATGGGGTATCCTGGTATTCCTAGTAATGCCTCTTCCATTATCCAGATTCACAACTATAACCGTATAAATCTTTGCCGCCTCTCCAAATTTCTTTATATGTCTTTAGTCATTACCTTCTGTACACCCCTTTAGGCCAAATGGTTTTCTTCCTTCCCTACCTTTCGGCACCAGCCTAAGCTTTGGAAGAAGACTAACCAATAAGCATAATGGGTGTACTGTCCTAATCCTAGGAGAACTCGCAATGCGAGAGAAGGTGAAGATAAAAGACACCTGAATAAACCCTATACCTATTTCTCCTGAACCAGAATCCATCCCCGAACTGGAACAAGTTCCTTTCGAGTTCGTATATAACCATACGATGGAGTATCCAAATAAACTGTGGATCTTCGTAGTGATACGGAGTGTTCTGGAGAAATACAAAGGTGAAGTGGGAGTGGTAATGAAATACTTGGTTTGGTCGTGAATATCAGTTGCAATTTACTTTGCCCTCCATCTAATCCCTTTCTTTGTCTTAACTTAATATCTTCTGTACACCGTTTAGGCTAATTGGTTTTCTTCATTCCCTACCGTTCGGCACCAGCCTAAGGTTTGGAAGAAGACTATCCAATTTACGTAATAGGTGTACTGTCCTAATCCAAGGAGCACTCGCAACCTGAGAGAAGGTAAAAGGAAAAGACAACTGAATAGTCCTATTCGTTTTCTCCAGAACCGGAAACCATCCTCGAATAAATTTCTTCGAGTTCGTATATAACCATACGATGGTTTTGTCCAATGGAAGTGGACGTTCGTAGTTGTAACAACTCCAATTTTTGTATACCAAAATTGCTTTAAATATGATGTATACTTGGAGTATTGATGTTGCTGGAAACAATTTAAGTATCTATTTCCTTACAATAATTACAAGAAGGAGCTTGTAGCTCATTGGTAATACCTTGCACTGTTGAACCAAGCCACCAGAGTTCGAATCCCATGCCCCACATAATTTTTATATCATTTTGTTTTAATTTTTTTGTGAAGTCAAACGGTCAAATAGCCATAACTCACAATTTATTGCGAATTATAAAAAATAAAGTATACTAAAATCTCCCCCAGACCAAACCCCACCCGACGGCACCCGACTCGGCCCTGACTCGGCCGAGTCGTCAACACGAAAAATCTTCGTGTTGACTTGGTCTTCATCCCTGCATACTCCATTTTCTCTGTACTGTTACAAAATTCTCATTAAACCTCTTTTAAGTCCAAAATTAATGAATTTTTAATGAATTTTACATTTTTTAAAATATTTTTTAATCCAAACCCTAACCCTAGCCTAGCCCTATATAAAGACCCCTATCCTCTACCTTTTCACCTCACCACTCTAAGTCCACTCTCCCAAATTCTCGAGAACTCGGTACGAAGAGCGAGAAGCGAAGCGCTGCCGAAACCGACGACGGATTCCGGCGACCGGATCAGAACCTTCGCAACGTTTTCGACACATCGACAATCACCACCTTCTTTAGCCCCCTTAGCTTGTCCAAACCCGTAAGTCCCATCTCTTCTATCTCTCATTTCCTTAATGTAAAAATACGACTTTTGGAACCCGACGGAAATCGGAACAAAACGATTTCCGATTCGATTTTTCTATAAATTTCCACTTGTCACCTAATACATAATACCTAAACTTATGTATGATGACTATTAATCACCTAGAAACCAATTTAAATAAAGTTACTCACATGAAATGATAGCTTCTTTACAATATCGTATTCTTTTCATAAATATACCATAAAGTTTATTTTTCGTGTTCTAATTAATTACCTCACTCCTAAATATGTTTATCTTGATCACTAAACTTGTAGAAACCAATTTGAATGAAATTTCACACATGAAATGATAACGTTTTCGAATACCGTATTCTTGCGCTTTAATACCTTCAAGTTTAATATATCTTGTTTAATCTCTAAACTTCATCAAAACTTAAAATAAGTCACGAGTTAATGACCTACCTCTACACACACACAAATATAACCCTAATTGATATATGTCAAAACATAGAATACGAAATTACAGGACTTTTCACTAAAATACCATATTCTTTATAATCTTTTCTTGAAAGCTTTAAGTTGTAAACATTTCTAAATAAAATCTTTTATAAAATGAAAATACGATATGTCATGGACATCGATCGTTTATCTAAACTGATTTTGTGGTGTCTAGGCTAGGCAAGTGAGCTTGGGTAACTTTAAAAGGCCCGTCTCACGATTCGTGAGCGGATCCCTCCCTCCTCACTTGTACTTACCTGGCCACAATTGGCGGTGAAGAGGCGATTTGAGACTTCTAATGACTCATCGTTTAGACCTTAGAAATAGGGTAGTTGGTTTAGGAAACCCTAACAACTAAAATACGGAAAACTATACTCTTTTGCAAATAAATACCCTATATTTATAAAACCGTTTTCCTAAATGAATAGTATTTATAAAACCTAAGCAAAGTGCCGCTACAACCCACTTTTGGG
Source organism: Agapanthus africanus (assembly GCA_030015575.1). Classification (NCBI taxonomy): domain Eukaryota; kingdom Viridiplantae; phylum Streptophyta; class Magnoliopsida; order Asparagales; family Amaryllidaceae; genus Agapanthus; species Agapanthus africanus. The sequence goes on from CM057339.1 coordinate 867,240,682, forward strand.
GAACTCGTTAGGGATAGTACGGTTCATCGTGCACCCGCGGGCTAGTAGTGCGAGATTCAGACCTCCGCAAGGAGCATCCGGTCTCGAAAGGTTTAAAATACGACATTTGAGAAAAATGAGATTTTGGAGATTAAAATATTTATTTAAAATTATTCTTGTGTTAATATATATATAATTATCATTAAAACACCTATTTTATTATAATATGAAGTTTCTACTTTTTCCTAAAATTCCAAGATTAAAAGTTACATTAAAATACCATGAATTTCAGATAAAACAAATAATACTTTTATTAGGATATATTCATTAGAATAACACAAATAAAATTCACATTCATTATAACAATAAAAACGATTATTAAATACTTGAGGTGTATTTTGAAAACTATACAAAAGTACTTTTTATATAAAACCCCCTCAAGTTTTACAAATTACAATAAGGCCCCTAACTAATTTTGAACTTCAAATTACCTTTCTTTTAGTCTGACTCGGGTTAGAGTCTGACTATTTCTGGCTTGAATATGATTCAAGTCAATCTATATTCTTTTATATTCCAACACAATTTGAATACATGAATTCCTGAATCCAGTTAACAATCTATTCATTTTGACTGAATCAAACCATGGATATTCATCCATTATCCTGATATTCCATTTACCTGATTATACAGTTTCAACATGTTTACTGATATCATGGTTTTGGTCAGTCACCCAACTTACATATTCCAATACCACAATACTGTTAAAACATTACGGGGTTTAAGGGGTAGATTGGTACGGAAGGTGTTAAAGGTGGCACGAGGTGGTCAGATTAAGACACCTAACCTGAATCCTATTCCTGTTGTACCATGGCATAACGGTTCCTTGTACTTTCCTTTTGCCCTGATCTCTAGCATATAGAGATCCCCCTCGTATACACTGGCATCCTTCTGTACCAAGCTACAAACAACAGCGTTAAACAATGTTCTATAATATTCAACAATATAATACTTTAGAAAATACTGTTACTATGTCATTCTCATTCTTCTTATTCTTTGGGACTTACCGAGCGACCTGTTCGTTGACGGCATTCTATTCCTTTCTTCTTTGAATGTCGTCAGGTGCGTTGGACCACGCTGAGATCGAGCCCACCGGTGAAGATTTGGAACAGTTCCACGAAAACCCAGAGCTCTAGATATTGTACCTTGTTCTTTCCAGTATTTCCATTTAATGTTATGCCACTGTTTAGGCATCGCTTTTCATTTCAGTTGTATTTTCTTTTCATGCATTGTACAAAGAATGTTATTAATAAAAGTTGTTGTTTTTTCTACATCATTTGTCTCTTGTGATTTACTTTATATTGCTTAGTTACGCTTAGCGTATGTACTTCTGAGTATATACGTAGCGGGCCTCGTCGCGTCCACTTCGCCGTACAATGGGAAGCGGGACGTGACAGGTTTTGTTGGTGGCCCATGCAGGTCTGAGCTGTATGAATCCCTGTCATGCAGTTCTGGTCTGCGTGAACAACCTAAGCAATATAACACAAGAACCAGCAACTAAGACATTCTTTACAATTCATGTTCTTTGAATCTTACAAATCTCTATTCCTTGAATCTTATCATTTCATGTATTTGAATCTGTCCTAATCCAAATTTTTCTTCAGGGTTATGGATTCCCCGAACAACACCAGCACCAATGTTAACAACACCCCTCTAGCACTACCGCTCACACCAGTTGTTCTGACACCACCCACTGAGCAAACGATGCTATTCGATGCGATCCGCAGTCTTCTCGAGGGACAGCAACAACTTCTGAGTCGTCCTGAGACAGATGCACCGGGAATAAAGCAATTCAGAGCTTTGCACCCAAAGCAATTCTCGGGTAAAGGAAGCCCTCTCGAAGCAGAAGAATGGGCACAAAGCATCGAAGACGATCTGGCAGCAGCTCAAGTGCCAGATAACGCTTGGGTCCGTGTAGCAAAACTACAGCTCACGGATAATGCTCGCAATGGGGGAAGGCGGAAGAAACCCGTCTAGTACAGCCGATTGAATGGAAGACATTTCGCGAGAAGTTCGACGCGAAATATTTCCCTGTGACTGCCAGGTTCGCTATGGAGCAGCAGTTTATTCATCTACAGCAAGGATCAATGTGGGACAAATCGGTAGATGAATACGACGCTGAGTTCACCATGTTGAGCCGGTAAGATATGTCACAATAGTTCAATTTTTAGTTATCACATACTACACAGCTAACACAATCTTTAAACAGATTCGCGGCACATCTGATACCGACGGACGAGATCAGAGCTCGTCGCTTTCAGTAAGGTTTGGACACAGAGATTAAGGCTGCTCTAGCCACAGAAAAGTTTTTAACTCATGAGGAAGCCCTAGAAGCTGCCCGCAGTTATGAGGCAGTAATAAAAGAAAGGGGCAGACCTCAGTCTGCAGGAGTCAAGCGCCCTACCAATCAGATGGCAGGTGGAGCCACGTCCAGACCATCTTTCGTGCCAAGGCGACCTGGAGTACCAACTCATCGTCCTAGCCCAGCCTTTTGCACTTACTGCAAGAGAACTGGACATATGATGAAGGACTGTCGTCGAGCCAACCGCCTCTGCTTAATCTGCGGTTCAGCTACTCACGATATTGGGTCTTGTCCCCAAAGACAGAACCCAGTTGCTGCACACAGGCCAGCAAATACCTATCATCAGCGACCAGCTCTTCAGGCACCTGCTCCCAGACTTGCACTGCCAGCACCACCAAGGGGACCTCAAGCTGCACCACCTCCTCGACAGTTCCATCAAGCTCAAAGGAACGTTCAGAGGAATGCTCCTCAGGCCAGGAGGAATGTGCCGAAGCGCCAGGCTTTCATGATGTCTGTGGAAGAAGCTGAGACCACTGGCCAAGTCATTACTGATAAACTTTCTTTCTCAAACTTATCTTTTAGTTTGGTTACCTGCACACTTTTCCTATACCTAAAACCTATCCCATATACCTTAGGTACAATCCTAGTTGCTTCACTACCTGCACTTGCACTGTTTGATACTGGAGCATCCCACTGCTTTATGTCGCAACGGTTTGTCCGAACCCATGCGATTCCAGTCTCACCGCTTGTATCCAGCTGGAACGTCAGTTCCGGAAATGGTGTTCTAAAGGCAACTATGGGATACAGCATGTGTCCAGTCGTCGTTTGCAGTTGAGAGTTTTACGCTGACTTCAAGGTACTAGACATACCAAACTTCGATGTGGTTCTAGGAATGGACTGGCTTGGAACCTTTTATGCTACCATCGACTGTCGTCAAAGGAGGGTAGTATTTGAGATTCCAGATCATCCGGTCTTCTATTTCAAGAGTGGAGACCGTACACTAGAGCCAAGTACTTACAAAGCAAAGCCAAGGGAAGCAGTAGTTGCAGCAGCTCATGCAGAGGAAGAATCAAGACCGGAGGTAGTTCGAGAGTTCGACGATGTATTCCCTGACGATATATCAGGTTTGCCTCCCGATCGAGCTCTTGAATTCAGTATTGACTTAGTACCAGGAGCGCAACCAGTGATCAAAGCACCGTATAGACTAAGTCCGGAAGGATTGAAGGAAGTTCGAACACAGTTGGACGAATTACTGACGAAGGGATGGATTCGTCCCAGCACTTCAAGTTGGGGAGCACCTGTACTATTGGTGAAGAAGAAGGAAGGTTCATACAGAATGTGCATCGACTATAGGGCCTTGAACGAAGTTACTATAAAGAACAAGTATCCACTCCCGCGCATCGATGATTTATTCGATCAGCTAAGTGGATCTTGTGTCTTCTCCAAACTGGATCTTCGTTCAGGTTATCATCAAGTGAAGGTCAAGGAAGCTGATATTCACAAAACAGCTTTCAGAACTCGCTATGGACATTACGAATTTCTAGTAATGCCATTTGGAGTGACCAATGCACCAGCAATCTTCATGAACCTTATGAACCAAGTTTTCCGGGAGTATTTAGACAGGTTCGTTGTCATCTTCATCGACGACATCCTGGTATATTCAAAGAACCGGAAAGAGCATGCGGAGCACTTACGAATTGTCCTGGAAACTCTTCGACAACATAAGCTTTATGCCAAATACAGCAAGTGCGAGTTTTGGCTAAAACAGGTTGGTTTTCTTGGACACATCGTATCAGGAGAAGGAATTTCTGTGGATCCAGCCAAAGTTTCAGCAGTCAGCGAATGGCCTACACCAAAATCAGTGAAGGATATTCGAATTTTCTTGGGTTTAGCGGGATATTACAGAAGATTCATTGAAGGATTTTCGAAGATAGCAACACCCCTGACCAAGCTCACACGAAAAGATGAAGAATTTGTGTGGTCAGAAGCACGCGAGCAAGCTTTCGTAGAACTCAAGTCAAGACTGACATCTGCACCTATTCTCGTCATACCAGATCAAACTGGAGGATTCGAAGTACATTGTGATGCATCCGGTAAAGGACTAGGATGTGTTCTACATCAGCACGGTAAGGTTGTAGCTTATGCTTCAAGACAACTGAAGACTCATGAGCGCAGTTATCCGACGCATGATCTAGAGTTGGCAGCCGTCATTTTTGCTCTCAAGATTTGGCGCCATTACTTACTTGGTGAACGAGTGAACATCTACACAGATCACAAAAGTCTGAAGTATGTGTTTACTCAGAAGGAGTTGAATATGCAGCAGAGAAGATGGTTAGAACTTATGGCGGACTTTGACATCAATTTGCAATATCATCCAGGAAAGGTGAACGTAGTACCTGATGCTCTTAGTCGCCAACTATTAGCAATGAATCTCACCGCCTAGTGGAAGCTTCAGCAAGACCCATATCAGATGGAGATCGAACTAGTCATGCCAGGTGATGTTTCAAGTTTGATGAATCTACAAGTTCAATCAACCATTGTCAATCAGATCAAAACAGCTCAAGCCAGCGATGCTAAGTTGCAAAAGATCAGAGAACAAGTGGAGAATGGACTCAGAACAGATTTCATCATCCATGAAGACGGATCTTTGAGATACGGCAGCAGATTGTGTGTACCAAAGGGTCCTGTTCGGGAAGAGTTAATGAAAGAAGCTCACAGCTCTCCCTATTCAGTACATCCTGGAGGTACCAAAATGTACAAAGATCTACGTCAGAATTATTGGTGGCATGGAATGAAGCGTGAAGTAGCCAGAAGTGTCGCAAAATGTTTGGTGTATCAGCAAGTAAAGGCTGAACATCACAGGACAGCTGGACTACTTCAACCGTTACCAATACCAGAATGGAAGTGGCAGCACATCACGATGGACTTTGTGACTGCTCTTCCTCGCAGCACAAAGGGTAACGATGCGATTTGGGTCATTGTGGATCGACTCACAAAGTCGGCTCACTTCATCCCATTTCGAGTTGGCCAATCAACTGAGACACTAGCGAAGAAGTACATGGAGGTAATAATCTAAATTAGATTTAAAAACTCTTCATAATGTACTATCTCTGATACCCATGAACTCGTACAGGAAATTGTGAGACTTCATGGAGTACCGGTCTGCATTGCTTCCGATCGTGACACCAGGTTTCGATCGCAATTTTGGCAGAGTCTGCAAGCTAGCTTGGGAACAAGTCTGAACTTCAGCACGGCTTATCATCCACAAACAGATGGTCAGTCGGAACGAACTATTCAGATCTTGGAGGATATGCTCAGAGCATGTATGTTCGACTTCAAAGGATCGTGGGAAGATCACCTGCATCTTGTGGAGTTTGCGTACAACAACAGCTACCAAGCAAGCATAGGAATGGTACCTTTCGCAGCATTGTATGGAAGGAAGTGTCGATTGCCATTAAGTTGGGACGACATCGGAGATAGAGAACTCCTTGGACCAGAGATGATAGTAGTGACCGTTGATGTGGTTCGTATTATCAGGGAAAGAATGCGCATAGCCCAAGATAGACAGAAACATTGGGCTGATGCGAAGAGGCGACACTTGGAGTTCCAGCCAGGAGATCATGTATTCATGAAAATCTCTCCGAACCGCGGAGTGATCAGATTTGGAAGACGGGGAAAGTTGAGTCCAAGATACATTGGACCGTTCGATATACTCGAACGAGTCGGTGAAGTGGCATATCGTTTAGCGCTTCCACCCTTATTGGAAGGAGTGCATAACGTGTTCCACATATCCCAACTCAGAAGGTATGTGAGTGACCCCAGCCATGTACTTGATCATTCCGAGCTCACGATACAGCCCAATTTGTCGTGTGAGCAACAACCTGTGGAGATCCTGGACAGGGAAGTGAAGACACTTCGGAACAAAGAAGTTAATTTGGTCCGGGAGGAAAGACACTCCAGGAGAATCCACGTGGGAAAGGGAGGATGAAATGCGTGCAAGATATCCGCACCTTTTTGTAAACTAGTCCTCAAATAAAAATTGTAAATTTCGAGGATGAAATTTTTGTAAGGAGGGTAGATTGTAACAACTCCAATTTTTGTATACCAAAATTGCTTTAAATATGATGTATACTTGGAGTATTGATGTTGCTGGAAACAATTTAAGTATCTATTTCCTTAAAATAATTACAAGAAGGAGCTTGTAGCTCATTGGTAATACTTTGCACTGCTGAACCAAGCCACCAGAGTTCGAATCCCATGCCCCACATAATTTTTATATCATTTTGTTGTAATTTTTTTGTGAACTCAAACGGTCAAACAGCCATAACTCACAATTTATTGCGAATTATAAAAAATAAAGTATACTAAAATCTTCCCCAGACCAAACCCCACCCGACGGCACTCGACTCGGCCCTGACTCGGCCGGCGCCGCCGGCCGGACTCGGCCGGTCGGCCGAGTCGTCAACACGAAAAATCTTCGTGTTGACTTGGTCTTCATCCCTGCATACTCCATTTTCTCTGTACTGTTACAAAATTCTCATTAAACCTCTTTTAAGTCCAAAATTAATGAATTTTTAATGAATTTTACATTTTTTAAAATATTTTTTAATCCAAACCCTAACCCTAACCTAGCCCTATATAAAGACCCCTATCCTCTACCTTTTCACCTCACCACTCTAAGTCCACTCTCCCAAATTCTCGAGAACTCGGTACGAAGAGCGAGAAGCGAAGCGCTGCCGAAACCGACGACGGATTCCGGCGACCGGATCAGAACATTCGCGACGTTTTCGACGCATCGACAATCACCACCTTCTTTAGCCCCCTTAGCTTGTCCAAACCCGTAAGTCCCATCTCTTCTATCTCTCTTTTCCTTAATGTAAAAATACGACTTTTGGAACCCGACGGAAATCGGAACAAAACGATTTCCGATTCGGTTTTTCTATAAATTTCCACTTGTCACCTAATACATAATACCTAAACTTATGTATGATGACTATTAATCACCTAGAAACCAATTTAAATAAAATTACTCACATGAAATGATAGCTTCTTTACAATATCGTATTCTTTTCATAAATATACCATAAAGTTTATTTTTCTTGTTCTAATTAATTACCTCACTCCTAAATATGTTTATCTTGATCACTAAACTTGTAGAAACCAATTTGAATGAAATTTCACACATGAAATGATAACGTTTTCGAATACCGTATTCTTGCGCTTTAATACCTTCAAGTTTAATATATCTTGTTTAACCTCTAAACTTCATCAAAACTTAAAATAAGTCACGAGGTAATGACCTACCTCTACACACACACAAATATAACCCTAATTGATATATGTCAAAACATAGAATACGAAATTACAGGACTTTTCACTAAAATACCATATTCTTTATAATCTTTTCTTGAAAGCTTTAAGTTGTAAACATTTCTAAATAAAATCTTTTATAAAATGAAAATACGATATGTCATGGACATCGATCGTTTATCTAAACTGACTTTGTGGTGTCTAAGCTAGGCAAGTGAGCTTGGGTAACTTTAAAAGGCCCGTCTCACGATTCGTGAGCGGATCCCTCCCTCCTCACTTGTACTTACCTGGCCACAATTGGCGGTGAAGAGGCGATTTGAGACTTCTAATGACTCATCGTTTAGACCTTAGAAATCGGGTAGTAGGCTTAGGAAACCCTAACAACTAAAATACGGAAAACTATACTCTTTTGCAAATAAATACCCTATATTTATAAAACCGTTTTCCTAAATGAATAGTATTTATAAAACCTAAGAAAAGTGCCGCTACAACCCACTTTTGGGGAACTCGTTAGGGATAGTACGGTTCATCGTGCACCCGCGGGCTAGTAGTGCGAGATTCAGACCTCCGCAAGGAGCATCCGGTCTCGAAAGGTTTAAAATACGACATTTGAGAAAAATGAGATTTTGGAGATTAAAATATTTATTTAAAATTATTCTTGTGTTAATATATATATAATTATCATTAAAACACCTATTTTATTATAATATGAAGTTTCTACTTTTTCCTAAAATTCCAAGATTAGAAGTTACATTAAAATACCATGAATTTCAGATAAAACAAATAATACTTTTATTAGGATATATTCATTAGAATAACACAAATAAAATTCACATTCATTATAACAATAAAGACGATTATTAAATACTTGAGGTGTATTTTGAAAACTATACAAAAGTACTTTTTACATAAAACCCCCTCAAGTTTTACAAATTACAATAAGGCCCCTAACTAATTTTGAACTTCAAATTACCTTTCTTTTAGTCTGACTCGGGTTAGAGTCTGACTATTTCTGGCTTGAATATGATTCAAGTCAATCTATATTTTTTTATATTCCAACACAATTTGAATCATGAATTCCTGAATCCAGTTAACAATCTATTCATTTTGACTGAATCAAACCATAGATATTCATCCATTATCCTGATATTTCATTTACCTGATTATACAGTTTCAACATGTTTACTGATATCATGGTTTTGGTCAGTCACTCAGCTTACATATTCCAATACCACAATACTGTTAAAACATTACGGGGTTTAAGGGGTAGATTGGTACGGAAGGTGTTAAAGGTGGAACGAGGTGGTCAGATTAAGACACCTAACCTGAATCCTATTCCTGTTGTACCGTGGCATAACGGTTCCTTATACTTTCCTTTTGCCCTGATCTCTAGCATATAGAGATTCCCCTCGTATACACTGGCATCCTTCTGTACCAAGCTACAAACAACAACGTTAAACAATGTTCTATAATATTCAACAATATAATATTTTAGAAAATACTGTTACTATGCCATTCTCATTCTTCTTATTCTTTAGGACTTACCGAGCGACCTGTTCGCTGACGGCATTCTATTCCTTTCTTCTTTGAATGTCGTCAGGTGCGTTGGACCAAGCTGAGATCGAGCCCACCGGTGAAGATTTGGAACAGTTCCACGAAGACCCAGAGTTCTAGATATTGTACCTTGTTCTTTCCAGTATTTCCATTTAATATTATGCCACTGTTTAGGCATCGCTTTTCATTTCGTTGTATTTTCTTTTCATGCATTGTACAAAGAATGTTATTAATAAAAGTTGCTGTTTTTTCTACATCATTTGTCTCTTGTGATTTACTTTATATTGCTTAGTTACGCTTAGCGTATGTACTTCTGAGTATATACGTAGCGGGCCTCGTCGCGTCCACTTCGCCGTACAATGGGAAGCGGGGCGTGACAGTAGTAATACGGGGTGTCCTAGAGAAAATGGTAAAAGTAGGAGTGGCAATGAGGTCTGCAACTCTGACAATCCAAAAGCCAGTGTTTAAGAAGGTTCGGTTAATTTTGGTCACTGAGTCATAGTCTAGGGTCGGGTCAATGGTTGCTGCCAAAGAGTAGAGAAAAGAAATACTCAGCGTGCACTCTAACCTAGATCAGAATGGTTATCAATTTATCTAATCAGGAAACCTCCCACTGTACCGTCAAATTCTTCCCCAAACCTGAAAGAAGAATTAGACGGGATCACCCGAGGAGTAAACCAACTCATCAGTGGGAATCGGGATCCAACTATCATCGCATGATAACGTGACGGAATCTACTCATGTTATCACACTCCAGAAGGTATGCGCATATCTGGCAAGTTTCAGTTTCTTTAGAAACTCCCGATGTGATTTTTGCCCCATGCTCTTATGACCTTGACTTTGGCCAACAAATCATAAGTCACATGTCAAGTTCTACCTGTCATTCTCCAGGTTAATTTGAACCCACCCGTACATACCCTTGACTTTGGCCAACAAGGCAGTACAACTGTCCCAAACCAACGCATCTATCTATGCTACACATGAATACCCAATAGCTACCAATCACTATGCCTTGACTTTAGCCAACAAACATAGCTTGAATACTTATTGACTATCCATGTGAAACGACGGAGGGCTACGAATGGTTTCTGGCGAAAACCTTTAACGTAATGAACTTGATATCGTTGAAGGAACCGGATAGCTTTATAAAAAAATAGTGACGAAAACCTTTGCTAAAGAGGTCACTCCCGGTGAAGGGATCTCGACTCTTTCCCCGTAGAATGAGGTGCAGGATATTCCAACTGAATACCACGATGCAAAGCAAAAGTAATCGGCTATAGTGAAGTTATTGCCCTGACGCAAACTTCTGTGCAAGGGGTCACTCCCGGTGAAGGGATCTCGGCCCTTACCTCGTCGACTGAGGAGCAGGATATTCCAACTGAATACCACTGTGCAAAACAAAAGAGAACGTCCTTGCAATAACAGCTTTTTGAAAAGTGTTCTAACAACATCAGAATAGGTTTGTTTAGCTTGCATTGATCCGAATCAACGCAGTCCCCTCAATTGATCACACCAATAAAGAACGAAAATAATGATGTACGTATATGCCATCCGCATTCGCCACTGGGTCCCGTCATCACCCGTTAGGTTACTTAACTAACAACAGAGCGGGGACTGGACTAGCGTGGATGCAAAACATATACAACATCTACTAGTATATATATCAATATATAATATTCACTCAAGGCGTGATAAAATGCAACATCACAGAAATGTAATAAGTATCACAGAACAATACAGATATCTGGGATCCCTGGGTTTCACAGAGCCGCTACTGAAACCCGACGTTCCCCTGGTCGTGTGGATAGCCTGTGCAATGAAAATCCTAGACCCCTACGGGTGCGGCAAGTTACCCACCAAAACCTGAAGCGAGGCAGCCCCCTTCAGCAACGTGAATGGACCATCCAGCACTTCACGGAATCCGGTAACTTGGGCACCCCTCCTGGGTCAACCTATACCCCCTACGAGTGCGGTGATTTAGTCTCAAAAATATATGTTAACCGTAATCAGAAACGGCGTCGCTTTGCAGCTAGCCGGTGAATACGGGTCGATCCACAGAGATGTGTAATTTTCTTAATGTGTTTTTACGAGTTGATTCTAAATGTTGTTTGGATTGATTTTATTAAATATAAAAAAAACTAGATCTATCAATAAACTAAATTAATCTAAATTAAAGTCTTGCTAGGGTTAGGCTTAGGGGAAGTTGGGAGATTAAAGGTTTCCTCACCGCTTTCAATGCCGTATTTTAGATCTATTAGATGTTATGGTAATTATCAATGAAGTGGATTAGAATCTTTTGGGAAGATGTTTCTTCCTCTAGATTCTTATCCTTCCTCTATCGATCCTTACCCTAACCTCCATGGAAAACACGCGCAACCGGTCCTTTATATACGGTGTCACCGTTACCTCGAGGGGTAGGGTGCCGTAGGGAGCGGTGTGTGCGTGTATGCATGGAGTTCTAATTCTTAGTTGTGAAGGGGCATGAAAGGGGTGAGAGATCTCATCTCTCAAACCTTTCCTTAAGGCTAACCCTAACAAGCGAGGAGATTACTCGCTCATTAGGAGATTAAAAGACATTCTAATTAAAAGAGAATTAAAACAAGGAATTAAAATTACTTACTAATTTTTATTGATGGCTCCCTCCAAGCAATAATACAGAACAGATCTGAATTTGTGAAATGAAAAGAGGCATAGGGTTTTACAATTGTCGATTACAATTTATAAGTAAACAGGAGAATTTAGGGTTACGGGATTCGCACATGTGCAATTACAGATTTGCCCACGAAAAATCCAAACCCCCGCACCGACGCACCGACACCAAAAAAATACACCGACACGGGCTTTAAATGGCCGCGGAACTGCGGCATTAGTGGGCTTGGGCCGCGGTTCCGCGGCCCTTTGGTGAGATCATCTCACCAAACTTCCTGGGCTGGTTCTTTATACTTTGGGCTTTTTATTTCCATAATTCTTTTCTCTGTTTGGCTTCTTATTCTTCTCCAGATCTTTCAGTGAAAACTTGTAGCGATCTTTTAACCGTTTGCCTTGACATTTTGGACCTTGCACTGTTCTTCATGTAGGCTTGACTAGGACCCTTCTACTTGTTGGTCAAAAGTCACTATTTTGTATCGTTTTTTGTCTTTTTCACTGTATTCGCTCCAAGAACCTGTATCCTGTAACATACAGCAGACATGCGTCAAAAGCACCTGTTTAATTATAAAACGAATAAGAATTGGGGAATATAAATTGCAATATTATGATATGAACAAATACCCCCAAACTTATCTTTTGCTCGTCCTCGAGCAAACTTATTTTTATTCATTATAATCCTAACCGCACTTTCACAGGGAAACGCGATTGTACTGAGCACGTGCAACAAGCCGTTAAACCTCTAGGTGTCCCTAGTAGGAGGAGTGTTGTCTTCTGAGGGTTTTCAGCGGATTACACCCACAAAATCCTATCAACTCGGCCCATTTACTTTTGTTCTCCAATTAGGTCTTCTAATAAGGAATTCTCTTATCTTCTACTTGTAAATTATCCACCCATATTCTTCACGCTTCCTCATTATTTAACTTAAGATTATATATGTTATGTAGACCTACTCAGCTTTCGGCATCTCTTAAGTTTTCCTTCTAAAGTTCCATCTCCACTTAGGAATTTCTATCAACTCTACTAAAGATACAAGTTCTATTCTTCATTCTTCTCTCTTATCTAAATTCCAATCACATACCCCCACGTGTGTGTAAATATCACCCCTACACTTGGAAATTCAAATCGAGCAATCATACTCTCGTCCATTGTCCAAAGCATTTATTAATTAGTGAATTTTAATGAATTTTGCTTACACATCCTTCATGCGACCGTTAATACTTCTTGAGGTACCAACAACCGATTACAAGATATGTTTGCACATTTAAGCGTACTTTCTAGTTTTGCAACCCCCAAGGCTTTAGCAGTGACTCCCAAACCAGTTGGTCTAAGGCACTAGGTGATGAAGCACCCTCGCTAAATATATATATATTTTTTTCTATTTTTACAGCCTTAAGCAATCACAAAAACCAGTGTCCATTTTTTTATTCTTCATTCACACTTATATATATTTTTTTCATTGCACTAAGGACTTTAGACAAGAGCATTTCAAGCTCTCTTCTACTATTCCAAGTTTCAAGGTGCGTGATAGTGCAAATTGTAAGGTATACATTTTCAGAATTTAGACTTAAGCTAGAAAATATTTTTCAAACTTATACTCTAATAAGAACATCAATACTCTTCCCTTGTCTCGACTTAGCCCAAGAAGTGAACCCAAAATTTGCCTATTTCTAAATAAACTACAAGGCATATACTTTCTACCGTTAAACTTTAAGGAAAGCTATCTTTAGGGTTTTTAATTCACTAAGTCTAAGATCTAGTTGTTCCTAGCCAGTTAACTTATCTGTCAAACTCAAATCAAATATGGCCAAAATTGAATACAATTATTTTTATAATTTTTGAATTTTTTTTAATTTTTATAGGTTTTCAAATAAGTATGCAAATGCAAAAATATGTACAAATGAATGCGAAGGAATAAGACGTACCGAGCATACCCCCAAACTTGAACTTGACAGTGACCTCACTGTCATACTAAACCAAGAGGGTCAAAATACCGACACTTCCCTGTATATTTATATAATAAATTTTTTTATTGTTAAGGAAAACAAAAATATATACAGAAAGGCCCCCCCAAACTTCATTTAAACAATGTTAGACATTACTGCCAAACTTTGCATAGACCAAACGTCAACACCAATCAGTTGAAAAATTTATCAGTAAAGAGCATTGGTTGGTGGAAGAATAAGTTGTAGCGATCCAAAAAGAATTGGGGAAGATAGAAGTGGTGGTATGGAAGGTGTGGAGGTGAATATACATGAGGTGGTGATGCATCAAAACGAGAATGTGAATGATCAGCAATCAGTGGAATATTGGCATTCTCGTAGCTTATTAAAAGAAATGGGGGTGGTTCAACTTCTAAAGGAGGAGGTTGACTCACCACAATACCCCCAAGATATTTCTGTGGATCCTTTATTGACTTGGCATCATCCATCATATGCATATGATATTCAATTATGAGAGAACTAATCTCCTCAATGTCCGCCATAGTCCAACCGAAAGCTTGCCGCCTATCTTGTAAGACCAATAAAAGGGCGTTCTCTTGCTCGAGGGCTAGAGAGGCCGATATGATAATGGGAAAGGTCTCATTCTCACCTATGTAAGCATATTTAAGGTGAGACGGCAAGGGCGTGAGTTCGAGTTTCGGAGGCGAAAGAATCATTGCGGAATCTATCTCGAACTCAAAGGACTCCAACACAGGTTCGAAATCACTGCAAACAACCGATTCGGATGGTTCAACTAACTCATCCAAAAATTCAAAAGACTTATATTCGGGCTGTGAGTCGTCATCATCCGAAAAAGTGAAACATTCATAATCCATATCGGTTGTGTCAACGGTGGTAGGCTCAAGGAGGGACGCACTAGTGGTGTCAAAACTGTTTTCATCAAACAAGAATCTTTCAAGCTCGCAGTCCTCCTGCGTGATTTCGTGAATAGAGCAAACTTCTCGTGTACTAGTTTTAGGCACGGGGGGCAGACTTCCCATCTTATAAATATTGAACTCACTAGACATCTTCCCAAAGGATAGAGTCATGGAGCCATTGCGACAGTTTATTACAGCATTGGAAGTGGCCAAAAATGGTCGACCGAGGATCACCGGAATTTGGTTCCGTGGGTTAGCAACAGGTTGTGTATCCATAACAATAAAATCAACGGGGGATATGAACTCCCCAACTTTGATCAACACATCCTCTAGCTCACCCCTTGGATGGGTGATTGATCGATCAGCCATTTGGAGAGTACAACGAGTGAGTTTCAACTCTCCAACCCCTAATTGTTCGTACACGGAGTAGGGAAGCAGGTTAACACTAGACCCAAGATCTAAAAGTGCTCGATTAATTTTCTTATCCCCAATTGTGATTGAAATCGTAGGACAGCCGGGGTCCTTTCGTTTTTGGGGTAAGGTTTGAGGGTGGTTAATAGCATTGCTCACTGCACTAGCCACTAGCACTTTCTTGGGTACTTGAGATGACTTTCTCTTCGAGGTGCATAAGCCCTTTAAGATTTTCGCGTATGAAGGGATTTGTTGGATTGCATCCAAGAGAGGTATATTTATGCTAACCTGCTTAAATAACTCCACAATCTTCTCCACTTGTGCAGTTGGTTTATTGGGACTCAACCTGTTTGGAAATGGAGGATTTTGAAAATTCGTTGAGTCAAATGTCTGTGGAGTAGAATGTGGAGTAGGAACGGATCCCAGTATGGGTCCGTTCAGATTAGAAGAAGAAGAGCCTTTTGAAGAATGGAGAATAGGCTCTAGCGGAGGAGATGAGGGTGAAAAAGGAGGAGGAGAAGAAGGAGAAGGTGACGATGGAGAAGAAGAAGAAGAAGAAGATCTACCGGCGGGGATGTCATCACTAGTACCCACATTATTCTGCAACACTCTTCCAGATCTCAACGTGGTCACCGCATTTACATTGTGATTGTTATATGCGTTTTGTGTGTGACCGGGATTTGGCAATGGTTGAGATGGAAGCTTTCCCTTTTCTCTCTCGCTCAACGCAGCAGTTAATTGTGCAATTTGTACCTCAATAGATTTGATACTTTGATCGTGTGAGGCATTGTTATGCATCAAAGACTAAACATAATTTTCAAATCTTGCTGCGGATTCTGTAGATTGCTTGAAAAATGCATCTAGACTTTTTTCTAGCGAGATAAGCTTATCATCATTTGGTTGAACCAAATTGTTCGTTTGATTTGTATAAAGTTGTTGTTGGAAAGGTTGCTGGTTTTGAGTTTGTGAAGGTGCTTGTTGTTGTTGTGGAGGAAGAGGTCTTTGAAAATTGTTATTTCCTTGGAATTGTTGATTTTGGTTCCAAGCGAAATTAGGGTGACTTCTCCACCCCGGATTGTATGTCGAAGAGTACGGATCGTTTCTTTGTCGTTGCTGAAATGCAGTATTGACTTGATCCTGTCCTTAAGTAGATGCATTATAAGGACACTCTTCGGTTAGATGCGATGGATCCGCACAATAAGCACAAACAGTTCGTGGAGGCATAACAGGGGCAGGAGAAGGCGATGAGATTTTGGTCTCAATAGCTTCTAGCTTTTTCATAAGTGCGGCCATCTCGGCCTTCATAGCAATCGACATATCTACTTGATGTATGCCTGCCCTAGATTGACCAATAGAAGAAGATGAGATGGTCTTTGTGCTCTCCCACTGAATTGTTTGCTCACTAAGATCCTCAAGAAACTGCCACGCTTCGTCGCTAGACTTGGAGAGAAAATGACCTTGACATATGGTTTCTAGCAACTGCTTCGTTGCCGAGTTCAATCCCTCGTATAATGTTTGGCAAAGTTGCCAACTTTCGATCCCATGATGAGGGCATTGAACAAGTAGGTCTTTAAATCTCTCGAAGCACTTCCAAAATGGTTCGGAAGGAAGCTGTGAAAATTGTATAATCTCATTACGGATTCTAGCAGTTTTGTGATGAGGATAGAACTTTTTCAGAAAAGCTTTCACAAACTCATCACAATTTCTAATGGAATGTGATGCGGTGCTGTATAGCCACTTCTCGGCTAGGTCACATAAGGTAAAAGGAATGACCCTTAGCCTTATAGCGTCATCACTTAATTGGGTCGTTTTCATCATAGCGCACACATTCTGGAATTTATTGATAAAGATATATGCATCTTCAGATTCCAAACCATGAAATTTTGGCAGCATATTGATGAACTGTGGTTTTATTTCAAAATTGTCCCCATTTGCCGGTGGGGGTGAAAAACAGGTAGGTAAAGAAGTACGGACGGGGTAAAAGAGATCCTGGAGCGCGATTCGTTGGGGCGCTACAACAGGCGGAAGATTCGGGTTATTCGCACCTAACGGAGGTGGAATCATTCTCGTCGGTAAGGTATTGTTGGGGTTGGATCCCGACATACCTTCGAAAGAAGAATTTGAAGGTGGAGGTAAGGAAATGGAGGGAATTTCGACTTCGGTGTCGAAAGGTTCGTCGGTCGGTACCAACGAAACACGGACTAATCGGGCGTTAGTATCCCTAGTCCAAAGTGACATACACTAAAGGGGTAGTGCAGTCAGAAAAAAATGAAAGACAGAATGTGGAGGTAAGATAACGTCAATGAAGGGAAGTGGTGTAAGCGAGGTGCAAGATTTCTTTAGCGACAAGTTGCAAGTATTGAAAAGATTTTTCTTTTTTTTTTTATTTATGTGAGAGTTTCGCAAAGAGGTTTTAGAAAAGGGACTTGTGACACAAATGTATCAACCACACATGCACAATCAGGCCTAGATCTAGGGTCACCTAGGTCTGCTAGACAGCTCCTAACTAGGGCTAGAAATAGGACCTCAAACCGCCTCTTCACCGACACTTGCGGCCAGGTAAGTGCCAGGTAAGTGGGAAGGAACCACAACAGTGGGCCTAATTAATAACCACTAGCCTAGACACACTTGCCTAGACACCGCAAGGTCAGGTTAGGATAAACGGTCGATGCCTATACTAGTCCTTTTCCTATTGAGCTCGAAGTCCTTAGGGCTGAGTCTAGTATTTTTTTTTAATTAATTGTGGTCAATGCAAATGCTTTAGGTGTTTTCTGGGGTCCTGGGAAGGATGATGAAATCCCCACCCAATCTGAGTTTGGTCAATTAGCCCCTTAAAGTCCGATTAAATTATGCAAAACAATAAAATTCACTTGCAATCAATTTTTTAGCGCGGCGCAAAGAAACTTGCAGAAAATCTGTTATTTAGAAAGGGAGAGAAGATTTTAGCGCAAAGAAATTCTGCAGAAAATTTTCACAAAGGATATATGGGGATTTTCAGAGGGGAGAAGGAGAAAACAAACCGAGCAAATTTTACGCAGAGAGGCCAACAGAACGCCGCGGAACCGCGGTTTTGATGGGGCATATGCGGCGGAACCGCGGTCTCTTGGTGGGATCGTAGCTCCAGAAAAATTCTATCCCTCTGTTGTGGTATTTCTCCTCTATTCTGATATTCACTTTTCTGATTTGCCCTCTGTAAAATTCCAGATCCGAGAATCTTCGCTATTCCTGCAAGATTCAAACGACAAACCCTTCAAACAGATCAAAATTGATAAAATTTTTTATTATTTTTTTTTCTATTTTCAGATTTTTATAATTTTTTAAAATTTATATCAACCCAAAATTACACAGAAAGAAATTTTACGCCATCCCCGGCAACGGCGCCATTTGATTTAGTCTCAAAAATATATGTTAACCGTAATCAGAAACGGCGTCGCTTTGCAGCTAGCCGGTGAATACGGGTCGATCCACAGAGATGTGTAATTTTCTTAATGTGTGTTTTTACGAGTTGATTCTAAATGTTGTTTGGATTGATTTTATTAAATCTAAAAAAACTAGATCTATCAATAAACTAAATTAATCTAAATTAAAGTCTTGCAAGGGTTAGGCTTAGGGGAAGTTGGGAGATTAAAGGTTTCCTCACCGCTTTCAATGCCGTATTTTAGATCTATTAGATATTATGGTAATTATCAATGAAGTGGATTAGAATCTTTTGGGAAGATGTTTCTTCCTCTAGATTCTTATCCTTCCTCTATCGATCCTTACCCTAACCTCCATGGAAAACACGCGCAACCGGTCCTTTATACTACGGTGTTACCGTTATCTCGAGGGGTAGGGTGCCGTAGGGAGCGGTGTGTGCGCGCATGCATGGAGTTCTAATTCTTAGTTGTGAAGGGGCATGAAAGGGGTGAGGGATCTCATCTCTCAAACCTTTCCTTAAGGCTAACCCTAACAAGCGAGGAGATTACTCACTCATTAGGAGATTAAAAAACATTTTAATTAAAAGAGAATTAAAACAAGGAATTAAAATTACTTAGTAATTTTTATTGATGGCTCCCTCCAAGCAATAATACAGAACAGATCTGAATTTGTGAAATGAAAAGAGGCATAGGGTTTTACAATTGTCGATTACAATTTATAAGTAAACAGGAGAATTTAGGGTTACGGGATTCGCACATGTGCAATTACAGATTTGCCCACGAAAAATCCAAACCCCCGCACCGACGCACCGACACCAAAAAAATACACCGACACGGGCTTTAAATGGTCGCGGAACCGCAGCATTAGTGGGCTTGGGCCGCGGTTCCGCGGCCCTTTGGTGAGATTATCTCACCAAACTTCCTGGGCTGGTTCTTTATACTTTGGGCTTTTTATTTCCATAATTCTTTTCTCTGTTTGGCTTCTTATTCTTCTTCAGATCTTTCAGTGAAAACTTGTAGCGATCTTTTAACCGTTTGCCTTAACATTTTGGACCTTACACTGTTCTTCATCTAGGCTTGACTAGGACCCTTCTACTTGTTGGTCAAAAGTCACTATTTTGTATCGTTTTTTGTCTTTTTCACTGTATTCGCTCCAAGAACCTGTATCCTGTAACATGCAGCAGACATGCGTCAAAAGCACCTGTTTAATTATAAAACGAATAAGAATTGGGGAATATAAATTGCAATATTATGATATGAACAGGCGGCGAATAGCCCGCCAATTCTAGAGTGAAGCCCCCTCCGTCTCAACGCCATGAGATGCGGGCTTGTTGCCCTCTAGAACCCGGCTATCCGTGCACCCCACCGCGGGGTAATCCTAGTATAAAAAGTAAAATATACATACAACGGGTATATCGACGTCGACCCGGTCATGCCCCAAAAGATTAATACAAACAGGCAGTGACGGCAGTCCACATGTCGGACGCTCGCCCCGCAATATCAAATGTACATATAAAACCAAAACTGTACTACCATTGCATCCAGGCTATCCTCCACGACCAATCCGCAACATCACAGCACAACACAGAACATCAACGTGAATGTCACGTTCGCAAATCCGTCTAAAAGGGCTATAGCAGTTAGACAGGATTTACCGATCAAATGACATTCACAGTCGCAGATATAATGTAAATACTGTGAACTAACATGTTTAAAATTTTCGATCGATCAAATTTACCGAAATGGGCTCCAAGCACTACTGTAGCACTCAGAGAAAATCTAGGCCCAAAAAGAATATACCAAAAACCCCATTTTCATGACAGAGACACACTGAAGAAATTTGGTTACGTGAAGCCACTGTTCGGCGGAGGAACCGCGGCCAAAATGGGGTTTTTGCCGCGGTTCCGCAGTGCTACAGTGGAATCATGGCACCAATTTTCTTCAGTGTTCTCATAATACCCTGCACATATTTCTGCAACAACCTGAAAAATTTTTAGAGCCCAAAAATATTTCGACAGAAACTAATGCAATGAAAACGCGGTTTTGGGATAAATGTTCGATCGAAGTTTTAAACACATTAGACCAGGCTAGACTAGGTTAATGGCGTGGCTCTGATACCAGTGTAAATGCACAGCGGTGCCCCGGCCGTCAATCCGACACCGGAAATGCGGAAACGAAAATTTTACTAAAACTGTAAACCGGCACCACCGCGCACTATAAACCCGGATCGGGCCATTAATCTAACTCTAGCAAACAAGAAAAGGAGTAGAGAAGCTATACCAAGCGATCCGTGTCCTTCGGTCTTCGCCTCCACTCCGATCTCCTCGCGGAATCTCCGGTCATCAGCTCCTCGTCGGAACGGGCACCACATCGCCGGGTTCTTTAACGGGCTCCCACCTATGGACCGAGGCAACTCGGACACGAAGTTGGCGAGCCGACGTGCCCAAGGTTGAAGTAAAGTAGTGTAGAATGGTTTGTCTCTTTGGGGTTGTGAAGTTGCCCTTTTATTGTGGAGGAGAAAGAAGAACTTTTTAAGAAAAATGGTGCTCTCATTTTTAACAAGAAAAATGAGATGATGAATTTCCCTCACTCAAAAAAATGAATCTCTCTCCTTCTCTTGAAGTGGCCGGCCCCTACAAAATGGAGCATGGAAAAAACCAAAGGGAGGTGAGCACAAGAGATCATTGTGGTGACCATAAAGAATGTGAAGATAATAAGGAAAAGAGGTCACTCCCATTTCTAATCAATTCCAATCTCATTAATGCAAAACAATAATGAGAACAAGAAAAGCATCTAAAGATGCTATAAATAATATGAACCATCATAAAGCCAAAAGCCACAAAGAACCCTCCACAAATGCTAATTTGCACTCTTGCAAATTAGCCCCTCCCTCTCAAAATTCCGGCCGTGAAGGAACAAAGGAAAACTGGCCGAAACCGAATGCAAACTGGCAATTTCAGAAAACTGATCCCGTAATAAATTACAGGAAAACCCCATGACAGTATATACATACCCGCATTTGTATTCCCACTGAATACGAATGCAAATAGACAAAACTACACTGTCTAATACTAGGATCCGGCTTAAACCAAATCCCGCTAGTAAAATCCGTCCGATCATGATCCGTGCAATACCGCACGTATCTGATCGAACCCTGCCATATCTCCATACGGCCTCTACAGCGTTTCTCCCGAAACTTGAGAAACTGGTCTGTGGGGGACTCTAAAGACTCATCAATATTTTGGCTGTGGATTTAACCACTAGCACGTCAGAGGTATTAGCCAATACGTGACGGGCTACCAGGTATTGACCAAAAGGGACGTCGATGAGCGAACTCATGCTGACACCCTACTGAGCCTGTCAGTGACAATATCCGTACAGTCCGGTCCGTTCGTCTATGAGTATCGCATGGCGGGCCTAGGGGGTTGGTAAAAGTCAGACCCCCAAAAGCGGTACAAGTCGTGTCGGAGTGTAGTCCAGAACACCCTGAGATACTACTGGAATGCCTACCAGTAAATCTCCTGCCTCAGCCGAGGGCTTTGTGTAATGGCTCTACTAGACACAGCGCGACCTCACCCCCAATACCGGGAGAGACGAACCCCTGCAGATCCGCTCACTGCCTCCATGTGGTTCGGGACTGTACCCAACTAAAACCTGTTTGCACGTCTCCTTTAAGCGTGGTAGGGTAGTAATCAAAGCACAGTGGAAACTCACACGAGACAAATGACGATCTCAGGTCGATGAACTAACCTGTACACATGTCACCAGGGAACTGCTATCTAACGTCTGGTATAATCCCAACTAGCATGTTCCCGGCGAGTCCTGTCCGGTGTACTCATAACCCAATGAGCACCTGTATACATCTTAGGTGAACCAACTGACACCAGTGGCTTGTGAGACCGGCCACTGCCCCTCATCGGGGTCTCGACTGTATACACTAGTCTACTCTGGAGTATCGATGCCCTGTCTCGAAACTCCCACGACTAGGGACCTTTTAAGGATGTGCTTATAGACCCCAGCTCCCACGTATATGATCGCCTTCATACTGCTGGTAGTCAAGCAAGAATCCTAGGGGCTCTATCAACGTGCAATAGTGATCAGTAAAGTCACCTAAAGCAGTACACGATGATAAAGATAAACCAGATAGCATACTATCATCTTGAGTAAGACTGTCCTATCGGGATAGGTCCTCCCTCAATCATTGCAATCACGTGCCTGTGATCCAATAATTGACTCTGAGGGCACTATCTCCAACAGCTGCTTGGTCGGATACTGCCAGATACAGCGACAGCTCGTCCCCCTCTACTGGCCGGGTAAGCAGCGACGGTGTAGCGAGGTGCTTCTTCAATTGGTCGAAGGCGGCTTGGCATTCCTCCGACCACTCGAACCTCGGAATTTTCCTTAGCGCCTTAAAGAACGGAAGGCACTTCTCCCCCGACCTGGACATAAAACGGCTCAGAGCGGCGACCCGCCCCGTGAGCCGCACGATCTCGTCGTTGGTCTTCGGTGCAGCCATGCTCAGGATTGCGTCGATCTTCTCCGGGTTAGCCTCGATTCCACGGTGAGTGACCATGAACCCAAGGAACTTTCCACCGGTGACTCCGAATGCACACTTGGCGGGGTTTAATTTCATGTTGAATTTGCAGAGCACTCCGAATGCCTCGCCCAGGTCCTTGGCGTGGTTGGCCGACGAGGTGGACTTGACGGGCATGTCGTCGACGTAGACTTCCATGTTCCTGCCGATCTGCGGCTTGAACATGCGATTGACCAGCCTTTGGTATGTGGCCCCGGCGTTCTTGAGGCCGAAGGGCATCACCCTATAACAGTATACCCCCCCGGTCCGTCATGAATGCGGTCAGGTCCTCGTCTTCGGGGTTCATACGGATTTGTTTGTAGCCGGAGAAGACATCCATGAAGCTCAATAGCTCGTGACCAACCGAGCTGTCAACGAGCTGGTCTGTGCGGGGGAGCGGGAAGTTGTCCTTGGGGCAGGCCTTATTAAGGTCGGTGAAATCGACGCACATACGCCATTTCCCGCTTGACTTCTTGACTAGGACTACGTTTGCCAGCCACTCTGAGTAGGGCATATTCCTGATGAAGTTGGCGGCGAGGAGCCGATCGATCTCCTCTTCGATCGCCTTCTGCTTGACCGGGGCGAAACTTCTTTTCTTCTGTCTGACGGACCGGGCCATAGGATCAACTCCGAGCTTGTGGGAGATGATTTTGGGGTCGATCCCAGGCATGTCAGCGGGCGCCCAGGCGAAAACGTCGGAGTTGCTTCTGAAGAACTTGATCAGGTCATCCAGCTGGGTCCCCGCTAGGAGCGACCCGACCTGGACGGTCTTTCCTTGGTCCCCTTCTGCTAGGGGAACCTCGGTAAGAGGTTCGACCGGCACCCCACGGACCTCCTTCCGCTCGTCCCGGGTGTCCAGGGATCCTTCGATGTCGCTGCACGCATCGGCGTCGTCAGCGTGCTGCTCGGGTGAAGACGTCTCTGTGAGGCCTATCCTTGCGACCCACTGGCTCCCGTATGCCCGACCTATCCTGCCCCGGTCGAGGGGGAATTTTATCGCCAGGTGGTATGTCGAGATATGGGCCTGGAGGGAGTTCAGTGTCGGGCGGCCGAGGAGGACGTTGTAGGCCAACGGAACCTTCGCCACGATGAAGTCCACAGGCAGCGTGTGCGTGCGGCCGGGTTCGCCGATCGTGAACTGCAGGGTGACCACTCCTTGTGCTGGGATAGAGTGGTTGGTGAACCCCGAGAGGACGTGGGAGGTCGGTCTCAGGTCTGCGGGGGCGAGCCCCATACGTAGGAAACAGTCGTGGAAAAGGATGTCCGCCGAGCTGTCCGAATCGATGAGTATTCTGTGGACCTCATACCGGTGAATTTGGGCTATGATCACCAGCGGGTCACTATGGGGCACAGATATGCCGTGGAGATCCTCATCGTCAAAGGTGATGGGCTCTCGGCCCCTAGCCCTTTTGCTCGGGCGGTCGCCGGGGCCTATGAGGCGGCAGCCAGCGGGGAGGCCGACGACGTGGGGTGAGGGCCCGTCTGCGTCTCCATTGTGAGGGAGGCGACAGAGGGCGTTTGGATCTTCAGGGGGATCGATTGCCATGTGGGCGGAGATCGGAAGGCCAACTTTTGTTTTTGTGGAGTTTTCGATTTTGCACAGACAACGCCAACTGATGGAGGTCCTTTTCGGGTCTCCGTTAGATGTTGTCTTCCGCCGATCTCCTGGTGGACTTAGGTGGTTATCTTCCGTTACGTGTGGGTCTCAATGAGTTTTGGTGGAAGAGGTGGTATGAGGAGCTCGGTGCCGAGTACCTGCAAAGAAGTCCCGGGGTGGTTTGGTACCACCAAGGACCCTCCGACGATCAAGTTAGTGATGAGATCCGAGCAGAGTAACGGCTTAAAAGAGTAAAAGATGGCTTACTTGACCCCTCTGTGATGGGGGTTTATATAGCGGTGGAGCACGCAGCAGCAGGCGCGAGAATCTCGCCGGCGGTTACGCCCCCCGACGTCACGCCCGCGTAGAAAGCGGATCGCCCGTTAATGGGGATTGATGGCGTGGAACGTGGGATGTTGCTGGCGTAGAATCAGCGCATGGTGAGATTCGCGGAGCGGCGGTTACGCATGTGAGCGACGACCTTGGTCGGAGGGTCGAGGAAGACGGCCTCGAACCGGAGCTCGGGACGAGCGAGGAGGCCGAGGAGTCCTGGCCTTGTGGCAGCTCGGCGAGAGCCACGGGACCGAGGAGGCCATTCTGCAGGGGGCCCCGAGGAGGGCCAGCTTGTGTTTGCAGGTCGGGTACAGGGTGGCTTGGTCGGCCCCTGTGGACCCCTTCTTCTGAGTTCTAGGAAACGTCATCCGGCCACGTGTCAGGATCTTGGGGATCGCCAATATTGAGCATCATCACTGTCCAATTAAGTGGGCGGGTGAGCCGGGGTCAGAGACCCAACCCGGCTTCAAAGCTTGAACCTTGATAGGGCTTGGCTTGATGGAGCTGCCCACACTATAACGGTGCGGGTCCTGGTCGGGCTAGCAGCCGAACCCTTAATTTGTTTAGGGTTCGGGCTTCAACCAATCCTACTCTTCCATCCCGGTCTTCCTTTCCCTAGGCATTATATTAATACTTTTCCTATCCGCAATTTAACAACCCAAAAGTTTATCCGGGAGACAAAACGGTAGGACCCACAAAACCTAGATAACAGTGTCAAGCAGGTGGGGCCATGGCGTTTGTCTCTTTGGTAAACTTTTGGGTTGACAAACTGAGAAGCATTTTTGATTTCGATATATGAGATATCACTCTAGGGTTTATTGCCTCTATCAAGAGCTATGTGTGACTCCTAGTCTCCTGCCATGGATACCATCACCAATGAAGAAGACCTTGAGATCCAGAATTCAAGAAGAGGAACTAGAGTGCTAATTCGAACACAATAAGTTCCCTAGCTAATGGTATAGGCCACTTTCCAATGAAAACAGACACTAGATGCAGTAGAAAAGATATATGTACATAGCGTAATTTCTAATCAAACAAAGCCTCGGCTGAAACGAGAATGTTGAGACCGATAAGAAAAATTGTAATTGTCAAACCAAAGTCAAAGCGAAAGCGGCTTGCCTTTTATCAAGTGGCTAATACATACCATCTCAACTCATGGTACCATCCAAACCCAACATTATAAAATTACAAGCATGGGCCTTATTGTACGGATACCATTGATAACATAATTCAAAAATCTTAACACATACACACACGATACACTTGAATTTAACAAGCACTTGCATTTTCCTTCTTAAAGGCAAGGCAAGCTTCCACTGCTTCACCAACTGTGAGAAACATCCATTGTTCTCCGATTCGCTCCACAAACTTCGATAGTTTCATCTTGTGAATCACTTGCCACCCAGGATTCACCATGGCCAGCTGCAATTTACAAAATAAATAAATTAGATAAATAATAAACCAATATCGAATTTTTGAAGAATATTAGGACTAGTAATAAGGCTCACCAAAATACCAGCAGAGACCAGCTTCTTCTGTATTTCTGCAAGCATGGCGATTCCTGAGGTATCTATATTCATCACATCTGTAACCAATGTCACCGTTTTATTAAGGTTTAATTTCGCTAAAACACCTCGAAGTTTCAGCGTTTTTCCCAAATAAATAGCATAACTTTGTAAATCGCAAATGAATACCATGAACTTTCCGCCTTTTTCAATTCAGTACATGTGCCGCTTCACAATTCAGACGTCAATTTATGAAGCATAGAATTAGAATGAAGAATGCTCAAATTTTGTGGTATTTATTTGCAATTTCTGTAGCTTGTGGTGTTTATTTGATTGAAGTTGAACGCTAAAAGTCCATGGTACTTTAGTGAAATTCAGCCATTCATTAGTCGAAAAGAAGTGTAGATGGATTTAGAAAGAATAACACTGTTTATAAACTAGGGAGTTCATATAACATATATATACTTGACATGTCGATGACGAGTGATTGGATTCTTTCATCGCCTTTTTCCTCAATTGACTCCTCTTCTTCTATCCACTTTGTAATCCTAAGAAATTAAAACACAGGCCTAGTTGCTTAAAAAGAAATATCAAATCTCGAGAATGAGCAGTGTGGTTTGTGTAAATTAATACCTTTCTCTGATGTAATTGGCATTAGTGAAGCAGAGGAAAGATGAATCTATTTGAGTTATTAGTAATGTCGGTGTCCTTGTAGCCTTTGGATAATGTCTGGTGCTACAAAATATATCAGTTCCTGGAATTCTCCCGAGTATTTCGATACGAGATCTTATCGAACTCAATATGATCCTGGCAAATGAAATGATTATCTGCAAGAAAAATGGAAGCTCTTTTAGTTAGATTACTAGTTTGTACAAATTACTCCTTAAAACTGCCTTAAAGCCTAGGATAAACTACCTTAAAGTTTGGTTTTTGATAGTCTTTTCACTATAATACCATTAAATGCACTGCTTTAAGGGAGCTTGCTGTAATTAGAAAACTTTAAGGTAGTTAACTGAAAACCACTGTTAATGTAGTTTAGTGAAATTTAACCAAAATTATTTATCTCACCGCAGCCAAGAGACCAATCTCTACCGATCCAAACAAAACGCCGAAAAATGCTCCAACCCACGCGAGAAAATCCATCTTGTCAACTTTCCATATGTTGTAAGCTTCACTTATGTCTATGAGATTCGGCAGCGCCGAAATTATAATTGATGCGAGAATCGTATAAGGAGTGTAGTACAAAAGCCTTGTGAGAAACTGTAAGGATATAAGTACTGTGATGGCCATGACTATATTTGAGATCGGTGTTTTGCATCCTGCGCCGAAATTTACTGCCGATCGAGAGAAAGAGCCTGCAAATGCGATAATTTGATCGATTAAATCGTTTGTTGCATACAATCTACATTATAACTACATGTAAGAAATTGGAAAGGGTTTACATTAGATAATTGCATGAAATAATTCAGTATAGTTATACAAAATTTCTTAATTACCGGTAGCAACATAACAAGAGGACATAGATCCAACAATGTTCATGCAGCCCATAGCTACCATTTCCTTATTTCCGTCGATTTGGTATCCTTTAATAGTAGCAAATGCTCGGCCAGCCGCGACAGCCTCCTGAAATTATTAATCACAAAAATAACACATTGAAAATCTAAAATACACAATATAAAGTTTAAACATTTTCATAAACTTATAGGGCTCACCGCGAGAGCTATAATTCCGCAAACTAAGCCAATCTTTGCAGATTCTCTGACATATTGCCCACTGAACTGCAATTGATTTACCGAGCTTGGATTTAAACCGCCTTTAACCCGTTGTATAGTTTTTACACCGTGCGTGTCAGCTTTTGTTAAAAAGACTAGCAGAGTTGATAGAACAACGGAGATTAGAGGAGAAATTGCAGGTACCCAGAAAAGTTTATTGTTCTTCCTTCCCTGCGAATGAGATATTCCGATATTTTAACGAGATGAAATGAATATGCGGGGTGAAAAAAGAAAGGGAAAATAAGTGAATTAATTGCTCACAATAAATTTGGTGATTAGTATGAATATAAGGAAGGAACATCCCAGGATGAAATTTTCCGGATGCCACTGTCATGAAGAAAATAACACGAAGTTATATTTAACATAAAGGGCTTATAATATTACTATTATTGGAAGTAGGCATCTCATGAAAAACTCATAATTGCATAAATCCTTACTATAAAGGGATCCATGCATGCCTTTTTATTTCCTTAATTATATGTTGTGTTCTCTTTCATGTAAAATTTTCATCAAAAAGAAAAAAAATCTCTTCATGTAAACCAGTTAATCAATAATTGGCCTCTTTTTACTTGGCAAAAATACTAGTTCATAATTTTTTCTTAAACTATGGCTATATACTACTAAAAAGCTTACAGGTTCATGAAATGAAGAGAGAACAGCTCTAGTGACAGAAACCACATCTGTATTATTGGTGAAATGAGCCATCCCAAGCAATCCTTTCAGCTGCTGAAACCCGATCACAATCGCTGCGCCTCCCATAAATCCGACAATCACAGCATGAGAAAGAAAATCCACTAAAAATCCCAACCTGAAAAAGAAAAATTGTAAATATATTCATACAGGCTAAAAGATCACTGAGAACTCACCTTAGAAATCCAAATGCAGCCTGAAAAATCCCAGCGAAAAAAGTCGCGGTGAAAGCCAGCTTTGTGTAGGAAATTGGATCAACTGAGGGATCTACTACTTTCTGAAGCATTGAAGACAGAAGGAGAGAGATCACTGCAACTGGACCAATTGCTATTTCCTTCGAACTCCCCATTATCGCATAAATCAAAGGTGGCACCACACTTGTATCTAAATTGCAAAAAAAAAAAAACAACCACCACAACATAGATTTATAACTAAATTTCTATTAATGGATATGCTTCAGATGAGTTCAAAATGTAAAACTACACATACATAGTCCATACTGAGGGTCGAGTTTCGCCAAATTTGCATACCCAATACTCTACAAAAAGATTCAAATATATTTCAAATTATGTCTCATGTCAACCAAAAAAAATGCAACTTTAAATTTTATGATTACTTGTGGAATGCCAAGGCTAGCAATAGTTAAACCGGCCAATAAATCTCGGTAAAATGACTTCAAATTATACTTTCTTCCCCAATGCAGGATAGGGAAAAGTCCCTGAATTATTGAGAAAGTGCATTGGGAAAATGAAGAGGACTTGTTTCGACAACCGAAAACTGAGCTTTTGATTGAGGCAGTGATCTCAGACAGCAGAGACGGCGGCTCGGCTGCGTCGAGCACCGAAAAAGGCCTCTCAGGCTCGTTCGGATGATAGCTATTGAGCTCAATTGTAGAGCCCATGGCTGAAATATGAAGTGTTTGGGTGAACTCAAAGAACTCTCTCTAATTTATCTCTCTAATATCTCTCTTGATGAGAGAAAGTGAAGTTGTTGGATAAAGATTCTTGTGTCGATCATGTGTGGTAAAATGTCTGGCTCTCTTTGAAAGAGCTAGCAATTGAGATATTGGATGAAAATGATGGAGGAGATGATACAGAGATATATATATAGAGAGAGAGGCCTTGAGATTTTAATTGAGTGATGACTTAATTTGAGTTCATTGCTGGAATATTGCTGACTGTTGCTGCTAATGGAGCAACAGTTACATTCCTATACTTTATTAGATACTTAGATATTTAATATTTGAGTGCCTAAGGCAAATTCCTTATTGGAAAAAATAAAATGAATGAAAAATAAATAAAACAGGGGCGAACCACCAAGCTTCACTAAAATTCCTGTGACAGCACCAAAACTCCCAGAATTGAGTTGAGGAAAATATCACCATAAGTTAAGTCCATTTTAAAAGCAAAATCTGGATTTTTTGTGCACTTTCGTATTTATCTTTTTTTTTTCCTTCTAAAATTTCCATTTTTAATGTTTTACCATGCTTGCATGCTTGCATACCGAGGGTCCAAGCAAAAAATAGGTATTACCATTCTTGCATGCTTCATTAGAAAGTATAGTCCTTTATCATTTCCATAGAAATAACTTGTCTGGGCCGTCAAAAAATCGACAATCTATCTATTTTTATAATGGTTAACGCCGTTCATCTTGATCAGCATATTATTAAGGCACATACACACAGAAAATTATGTGATATCGATACTTCATGCACTACCATCGTAGGGTCGCAAATACTTCTATAAATCACTCTTATTGTGATCAATAAACTCTTGAGCTTTGACATTTAGACTAATTGTTGTATAACGAGCAGCGATGGGCGCACGGAAAAGTTTACTAAGAATGTACTCATAATGAGATAGATCATAAAATCTATAAGTTCTTGGTAACAGGTCGGAGCAGAAAGTGGTTCTACAATCGGTCTTTCTAAGCTTTTTAAGCTTCAAATGAGTAGCGAAAAATTTCAACTTCAAAATCTCAAAAGTAACGAAGAGGGTCGAGAACTTTCGCATTAAACTATCTTTAGAGATATTTTTTCAATATGGAATGAGATGACATGGTTTCTTAATGTTAGATTAGATGAAGAAGGAGAAGTTGGGTGATGGGGAAAAGAAGTCGATTTCTTTTCAATTTCATTATGATAATAAAAGCTACTCAATTCAAATCACAACGAATTTCATGTTGCATACGTGCATCAAATACATCGAGGGATTGTCGCGTGTGGTGATAAAGCAATATGATGATTGTTATGGATGATCGAGATAAACGCGGAAACAGAGATCAAATCAAATCGCAGTAAATAGCAAAGATGAACTCAAAGAGACACCGAGATTTTACGTGGATAACCCAAACGGGAAAAATCATGGGCAACATCAGAGATCGTTTTCATTAATTCAGATGGAGAGATTACAGATTTTCAGATGATATAGTTTACATGGAGAATACAGAATAAACTATCGCCCTCATAGATATCTACATTGTGGCGGCTCTCTCTTGCTCGTACAAAGTCCTAGGCTATTGCTCCATATTTATAGCCTATACAATGATGCTTAGAGATAACATTGATTTAATTAGGATTTATCTTTAAATTTAACTAAATCTTATTTCTAAAAAAAAACAAAATATATTTAAATATAAATATAACAGATCAGTTAGAATTCAGGACATCCCAACAAATCTCCATCTTGGATTGAATCCAATCAGAAATGGACCGTCCTGCCAAAATTTTTCATCTATCAAAGATAGCAAGTCTTCAAACAAAATAATTGGTATTCACTGAATCCACCACCAAACCGCTCAAAAAGATGCACGACACCACTCGATCGGGTTTTTATCATGGCTTATCTCTAAGCCCAAACAGGATGACTCATGCCGAGTCTGGATGGCTTATATCCAAGCCGAAAACTGAGATGAAGATATTGTGTCAACATAACTTCAATGACGAACACGTCACACCACGATGTGACAAACAAGATCGCAACGAATATGATGACACATGCAGCACGCATGGCAACAGAGTCTCGAAGCAAATAACCAGAACTTCGACGACGAAAATCACACTTCAATGTGACAAACAAAATCCTACCGAACACGATAAGGCATGCGCTCCACACGCCAACAGAGTCTTGAAGTAAGTAAACAGAAGTATCTTGAAATACGCATGTTCGAACAATCGATAAGTCCTGAATGGAATTCTCACCAGCTGATTTTACTCAAGCTACTAAATCCATAATTAACAGAAAGATACAAGACACAAACGACAAATCTCCAGCTTGTTTCGCAGCCGATCGAGACCAAGATCAACACTGGAAGAAGGTAATGTCTCGACAAGAACTTCGAAGATGAAACATGTCACATGATTAATGTGTCAATCCAGAATCGTACTCAACGCGATAACAGATGTGGCACTGAAAGGGTAAGGGACTCCGTCTTCAACCCAAATCCGCATGATAACAGCGTCTCGAAATAATAACAAATATTCATGACTTTAACGGAAGCCGATTCGAACTATAAGCACAGAAGTTGGGATATTTGCAACAGAAGATGGAATTATACGAATCCAACTCCATCAATGTGTGTGAAATGCATGAAAACATAGGATTACATTATTTGGATCGAAAAATCAACCACCGAATCGCACGATCCAGGGACAAATCCACCTAAGCTTTTGATTTAAAATAAAACTCTATTAGAAATTTTTTATTGGTATCCACTTGCACGTGTTCCGTTGTGGAATCCACACTAGATCCATGAGCCTTTGCTCTTTCACTTAGGCACCACATACACACGCAAAGCACGTCTCTTTCTTCTCTCCATTTTATCCCTAGCATTTTCGAGATCTTACTGCATCAATAGTCGGAGCTGCCATAGCCATCCTCAACCGCAAGCCATCTCGCAGGCCATCGCCGGCACCGCCACATTGCCGACATCACGAGACACACCCATGGGCACTTGCAGCTGCGCCCATGCACTCCCACGCCAACATCCTCTCACGCCATTGCGAGCCTCTCGGCTTCGGCTGACCACTGACTTGTTGTCGGTTCACCGTGCCTTTTGCCCCGCCGAAACCAATCCGAAGCCACCACTTTCATAGATCTAGCAAACACCGATTAGGTCTTACCTTCGGCTTTCCAGCACCAAGATCAGACCACCGCTATGCGCTCGTACATGCGCTCCCTCTGCTAATCGCTTCGATTTATGATGAATGTTAAACGCGGCACCATCGATCTCGTATGTTGCCCAAGTCTCTTGATTTTGGTATGCATACACGTCCTGAATCCATGTACTCGATCAATAAATCAACCTTAGCTTTGATACCAGTTTGTTACGGATGATCGAGATAAATGCGGAAACAGAGATCAAATCAAATCGCAATAAATAAAAAAGATAAACTCAAAGAGACACCGAGATTTTACGTGGAAAATCCAAACGGGAAAAACCACAGGCAATAACATAGATCATTTTCATTAATCCAGATGGAGAGATTACAGATTTTCAGTTTACTTGGAGAATACAGAATAAACTCCAATCCTCACATAGGAGAGATGACTTTCAAAAATATTAGGGCTACATTGTAGCTTTTCTCTCTTACTCGTACAATCCAAGTCCTAGGCTATTGCTCCATATTTATAGCCTATACAATGATGTTTAGAGATAATGTTGATTCAATTAAGATTTATCTTTAAATAGCCAACTAAATCTTATCTCTAAACAAACAAACAGAATATATTTAAATATAAATATAATAGATTAGTTAGGATTCAGTTAGGATTCAGGACATCCCAATTTTTTTTTAAGAAAAAAGCACAAGCGGCTTTCCGAATTTCGGTTTATTTTCTTACTAACTCTTTATATTCGATCCACCGTAAATTTGAGGTGATGCTAAAGAAAGATAGTCGACAGGGAAAATAGGATAGAGTATAAACAGGAATCATGGTTGCAGTGTCTTTATTTAGACTAATTTTTTCAGTGTTTATCGAGATATTTTACTGTTCATGCTGGTTAGATTTGACTAATGAATTTTTTCTTCTACTAGAAGTTTTTTGTTTCGAGGTGATATTTGGTCATTTTTCGTGTACATATTTTTTGTCGAGTCCAATCTGCTCTTAAACTTCAATACTTACCCAGTGTATCCATTGAATCTGTTTGTTCATTGACAGTCTTCAGTATGATACACTAATTCTTTTAAAAGAAAAAATATTGGGATCGGTCTATTTCGTTCAATTACATATTTGAATTTGAAGTCCTTTGAAATAAACAGAACGATATATTCTGCGCTTTAAATGTAACTAAAGATATATGTGTTAGAAATTGTGGAACATGCTTCAGATCAGACATCTGAAACAGAAAGAACGGCAGGCGTCTGAAAATGTAAGCATTTTCACTTCAGACATCAGGTCAAATCAAGTTCAGACGCTTAGTATCTACACGAGAAATAACAGAGCGGAGACAGATGTCCGCAGTTCATCGGGTTAGACGTCTGCAAGAGCCACGAATCTCAATTCAAGACTGAGGCAGACGTCTTCCAAAATGAACTGCAGACGTCTGGCGGCGGCGAAGTTTGGTGACAATGAAAAGTTTGTTGATTTTCTAATATAGTTAGGATTAGGGTTTGCCTATATAAAGGAACTCCTCATATGTATTATTAACACCCAATTTGTGAGAGATCGTTATATGAGAGGGTGACGGTTAGGGCTAGAGAATTTTGAGAGAAAATTCCTAGGGTTTGATCGTGTAATTGGTTCAAAGATTATAGTGGAGAGAATTTACAGATTTCGCTCTGCCGGGGACTAGCCATACGGTAGGTGAACTCTGTTAATAAATCTCTTGCCTCTATATATTTGATTTCCTATTTTATTCTAGCATATTTATATTGTACTTTCGTCGTTTAATTGCGTAATTGTGTTTGCATGATTTGGATGTTGTCACCTGCATTATTCCACGTTTTGATCTCTTCCCGTCGATCTCAACAATATGTTCCCTGCTGTTCTTGTTTTTGTTTTTTCTTTTTTAAAGGCAAAGCTGAATCAGATATGGGCTCGAAGGACTATAAGTGAACAATTCAGAGGAATGAAAGCTATCATAATGATAAAACTAATTATCAATGTTATAATAGTTCTACATCTTTATATCACTAAATCCTGTCAGGGTGTGTTTGGTTATGTGTAGTTAGAATTACATTGTATTTCCAATTACATGCTTCTCCAACTACCGCGGTTGGTATTGTATTCCATTGTTTGGTTGTATTATATTTTCAACTACATCAATTAAATATTAAATAATGCTTAATGTTCATTAACATTTTTGTTTTTAAATAAATATAATAAAACTGTGGTATTAAAGTAAGGATTTGGAGACATGACAAGTATTTTGCACAAATTCCAACATGTAGCTGGAGATGCATCTATTTTGTGTGTTGCTCCAAGTACACCATTTTTAGCTCATTTTGCTTTTGCAACTACGTATATGAGAAGTTGCAAAAGAATGTAACCAAAAAATCTATTTTAGGAAAAGATGCGGTTGAAACTACATGGGGCTTCAACTACATGCAACCAAACATCCCCTGAATTAAGTACTTTCCGTAATCCGCAGAAAACATACTCCAAACTGTACAAGCCGAAGAATTCGAATTAAGGCTCCCATTCCAGAGCTGAGCGTGCCATGGTCCGAATAATGGCCCTTGACAACAAGGCCAAGTAGGGGTATCCATGAACAGTGCAGTCCCTTCAAAAGAGATTCTAAGGTCAAATAATGCACATATGCTCCTTTCATTATATATGAATATGAATAATATATATAGTGGTCCACTTTGAGAACCTGTCGAGTACGTGTCAACCCTAAAATAGTTATGGGAAGGAGAGATGGGCAAATTATATATAAAGCTCTTCATGCTTCCTCTTTGAGATGAGAGAGGCATGTTAATTAGAACCCTTTAATTAAATGGAAACTAAAGCAATGGTGATCTCCAAGGAATTACATTCATGCATGGAGATATTTATGCAGAATTTTCTCAATGCTTTGTAAAAGCATGCATATATGGAGATCAATGCATGACAGGATGAGGAGCATTAAGAACCAAAGTACAATATTGAGTGTGAGGCAGCCATTTCCTCTAGTTTTAAAGGTGGAGAATCTAGGGCTTTAGGTATAAATTTAAACTTCTACCGGCCGATATATTCATTTGTTCGATATAGCATTGATAAAAATGCTTTTGAATTTGAAAATTGATTACATTCATTTTCCGTTCTAGCTAATATGTTTCTTTTTACTATATATGTCATAATCTCATTATATTTCTTTTTTAACATGTTTGGTTGAATGAAGATGAAAAGGAATTAAGATATGAAGTTGATTTCATTAGTATAAAGATGTCTTGTCCTTACGATTACCGCCGTATATGTAATGTTTACCCATACGGCATTCACAGAAGGGACATTTCTAGAGAAAAAAATTGCAAACTAAAGTTGCCCGGTACCCGCAGAGAAACCCTGCTGTGCGAACCATAGCGCAACGTCGCGGATTTTTTTATAAAAATATGAAACAAAAATGGCTTCCCCCACCTCAATTAGAACCCTAGCACCACTTCCATTTTCTTTCTCTCACTATTTGTCTCTCATCCCTCAAATCCTAACCATGGTCAGCTCCGACACCGATCACAGAGTCGAAGAGAAGACCCACGACGATGCCGCCACCTACGGGGACGAGGACACCAGCGCTCACATCGCCTCCATCATCAAGCTCGAAGAAGTCGCCTTCACCATTGGCGAAGAGGACGAAAAGGCCCTCCTCGACCTGTATATTTTCAGATCTGCCTTCGCTCTTTAGATCTAGAGTCTCGATTCGTGGCTGCTGATCTTATTTGTTTGTTCGATTTATTTTAGGAAAGCGAAACTGTATCGATTCGATAGGAAGGGAACCAGGGGAATGCGCGAAGGATTGAGAACGTGAAGCGGTTGAAGGACAAGGAGATGTAAGTGTCTGAAAGTTTTGATTTTTTGGGGGTTTTATTTTTTGTAATTGATTGATGTTTGGGGATATGAGGAGCGGAACGTGTGGAGGAACGAGAGCGAGGCCTGGCCGGTGGCGAATCCAGTGTTCACCTGCGCGTCAGCGACGAACGCGGGGTTTCCAAGCAATTTCGTGACGAATCCCTTTCTATTTGTTGAGATTCGCTTGCTTGATTTGGCTGCAGTTATTTTTAAAATAAATTTTAGTGATGTCTTTTATTAGAAATTTGAGAATTTTATCGATAGTTGTGCTAGTAGAAAATCAAGATTTGTTGCTTAATTGGGAAGTCGAGAGCTCTGTGGGTTACTTTAGCGAGGGACGGGGAAGTCGAGAGCTCTGTGGGTTAATTGGAAATGTTCGGTTGGTGATGAGGCAGGACGCTCAAGATCTGCCTCAGTCGTTATGGTATAAATTTGTGTCAGTCGTTATGGTATAAATTTGTGATTTTTTTAAGGATTATATTGGCGTTGGATTTGAGTTTGATGAAGAGTTGGTTTGGGTTGTCTGTAGTGTTTGCTATACGAGGAGGCTGAAGTTTTTCAATTTTTTTGTAGATGTATAAAATGATCCCGTACAAGGAAAACGTAGAGACAGTGACCAACGGATTTCACCGTAGGGGCAATTTCACAACTGTGAGAGCATTTGTCTATTCCTACGGTTTTTGCCCCTCATAATTTTGACCCTAACCATAGGGACAGTGGTTTCCAACTTTATTTTGTTTGGATATAAAAATAGAGAATGGAAACTAAAGTACGGGTGCACCCACATAAGCTACTTTCCCTATTTCATGTTCTCTTCAAAACCTTAGAAAATGGAAAGTTATTAGTGAGGATAAAACATTTATTCTATTCTTTTCTATTATCTTTTATTCTACTTTCTAAACTCTTGTATTTTCTTACTTTCCACCGTTTCAAGCCACCAACTTAGTTTTATTTTCCATTGCCGTGTAAACATCAATCCATCATTTTTTTCCCACTGTTTTAAATATAAACTAATACAGCTTTTTCCGTCCTCTTCCCATTCTTCATTTTCCTACTATTTCTTTTGTAATTTCTTTTCACTTCTCAATTCCATAATATGTCCTTAATTCGACTCATTCGGCTTACCTACTCCTAAATAGCATTAGGATTATATTTACCCCTGCATTCCAAACAAAAAACACCAACGGGCGGAGCCAGAATTCTTTGCAAGGGTCGACTTATCTACTCCTAAATAGTATTAGGATTATATCTACTCCTAAATAGTTATTTGAGAATGCAACATAACATTCTAAGATATGACCCTCCTGATCAACGGCGGAGCCAGAATTCCTTGCAAGAGTGGACTCGACAGATAGAAAAATAGTTCATCTTTTCGGACGTGATAAAGGCGCTACCCTTTAATTTTGAAGTTAATATTAATTAAAAATATAGACCAAGTGATTTTATCAAAAACATTTCTAAAATAATTGTGTTATATGAATTTTTTTGAGGTAAAGGGCTGGGACTCGAAAGGAAGGAAGATAATTTAAACAAAGAGTGTAAAATGCAGAAGTTGATTTTTTTATTTTTAAGGTTCCATATCCTTATTGTTTATTATTTACTAAATAGAATTCAAAGGGGGAAAGAGGGAGGGGGAGGATAGAGCATCACAATTTTCATGGAGAAATTTTAAGCAAAACAAATTAATCTTTGTAACACTTGTATGTTAGATCACTAATTGGTTTAATTAAATTGCAATTGAAACTCTTGACTAAAATAGTAAAATGTGATGGATATAAAAAAAAAAAAAAGGTAACAGACCAAAATAAAAATTATTTATATGTAACTTCCATCCTATTTTTAGGGAAGTAGCAAACTATATTGAAAAACATTAATATAACAATTAGCTTAAATTTAGGGATTGATAATAATGATAATAAAATGTTGCGTTTATTTCACTTATGGATTATCCTATAGTTGGTATCAGAGCCAGGATACGTGATGATACTCATAAGTAGGACTCCCCAGATTACGACACGTAGCAGATGACGTGTTGTCCACGTAAACCCACTAGATTCCTGAGAGCTACGGAGCTGGAATAGGTATGATGCAATGGGAACATTCTTCGGCGCCTTGCTTTGGAGGTAACACCCGACCTTTTGGAGGCCTCCCCTGAATACATTCCTTCTTCGACCAACTACCGGTCAATAACTCGTCTCCGAGCAATCCTAGGGTTGAGTTTCCATAACCTCCTTTGCCACGTCAACCAGCTCAGGAGCGGTAGCACAAAGCCCGAGCTTACTCGGATTGAGCTTTTTCAACTTTCCTTTACCAAGCTTCCTTGCTCGTCTCCGAGCTATTCTATAACTGAGATTCCTCAGCGTCCCTTATTGGCCGGGAGAATGAAGCACGAGCGTCCCCGTAACGGCTTCGTGTATCTCGGCCATGACAAGATCTCCGCCTCTCCACGTCCCGCATCCCACGCTAGCGTATCTCGCCATTAATGAGCGTATCCCGCCATCAACGCGAATATGATGCAGGGGCTAAACAGACGGAGAGAATCTCGCACCGGCTCGCTCCAATGCGACCCCTATATAAACCCTTCCTCCAGACGATTCAGGTAATTCGAATTGAATCCAATACGCCGCTACTCTGCCCAATTAATCCTCGGTACTTACTTGATCGTCGGAGGGTCCCACGGTGGTTTCCCATCCCGAGATTTCCTTTGCAGGTAGCTCGGCGTCAACAACAACCAACAAACCTATTGGGATCCACACGCTCAAACTTCCACAACAAATTTCAACCGTTCAGCCCCACTGGCCACAAGATCAACGAAGAACAACATCTGAGCGAAATCCAGACCTCCTTCAGTTGGTGCCATATGTGGGAAGCTGAAGCTTTTCCACCCAAAAATTTGATCTTCCGCTTTTGATTCGATCGCCAGCAATCATCGCAATGAAGATCCTAACATGAGCCATGATATCCTCCGCAACGAAGGCGGGGGCGGCTCCACACCTCCTCCCAACGTCGTCGAAGCCTTATCGGCACGGATTGACTGACTGACAGCGATGGTGGACGCGCTCGCTCGTGTCCAAACTGCCAACCACGCCCGGCAGTAGATGGACGCATTCAGGTCCTCGGCCTCGCTCGTGCCAATCCTTACACTACAGAATACCGGCGTACCGATTTCGGCAGTCGTGACTCTCATACGAGGAATAAGTTCATGACTCGTTGAGCGCCGGACAGACTAACGCCGAGGTCTCAGGACTAACCGAACTGTCGTTTCAACGCTCTCCGCACCCTCTTGCCTTCCGACGCGACGCCGGTCAGGTCGCCTGATTCCAAGGAGCACAGGTGTCACCATAATCATGGGGACCGTTCCCATGGAGCACGTCGGGGGGAGCCACGAAAAGTTCATCCCGAGAATCTGAGGAACGTGATAGAGCGAAGCCGAAACCGCCCCATCGCCCAAGACCGAAACAGAGACAACAGGCATTCCGATTACGGAGAATTTTCGGGGTACCGGCAGCGAATTGAGGTCCTCGAGAAGAAGATCAAGGACATGTGACTCACCACCCGCTCGCCCGGCGGATCAAAAAAATACTCCGCGGACTCCCTCACGAAGCCCTTCACTAGGCAGTTACTGAGGGAGTGGGTCTCATCCCGGAACAAACCGCTCAAAGTGGCTCTCTTCAATGGGAAGTCTCACCCGAAAGACCACTTGGACGCGTTCACCGTGGGCATAAGCTTTCATGATAACTCGGACGCGGCTCAGTACCGAGCCTTCCCCTCCACTCTCATCTGGGCCGGGCGAAACGGGTTCCGCGGCCTGACTCTGTGCTCAACCTTAACTTTCGACGAGTTGGCTACTCAATTCCTCAGCCACTTCATCGGCAACCGATGACAGAAGAGATCGGTCGACTATCTATTCACCATCAAGAGTGAAGATATAGAATCTTTCAAGGGCTATATCACCCGGTTCTACAATGCTTTCTTAGAAGTACCCGAGCATCGGGACGAGACGGTCATCACCGCCCTAATATCCGGTCTTAGGCACAAAGAGTGGCTTCACTCTTTTGCATTGGTGCAAGCTAAGACCATGGCCGTGGTAAATGTCTGGACCGAACGAGAAATCCAACTCGAGTCTGAGGTGAAAGCCAATCTTCCCCGTGGAGACCGGACAAACCGAAAGAAATGGGACCGAGAAGAGGAGAGGAAGGCTGATCGTTCATAACCTTATTCTTCGAGGTTTCATGAGTGCGCGTCTCTGAACGTCTCACAGGCCGAGCTGCTAAAGGAGGCGAAGAGCGAGAGATTCTTCGAGCTGCCGCTGATGGTACAAAGGCTGGGAAAGTGACTCTGCGGCTCGTATTGCGCCTTTCATCGGTCACAGGGACACCCGACCGAGAACTGCAAACAGCTGCGCGATTACATCGAGAAGCTAATCCGCTCTGGTCACATGGCGAAATACCTGTGAGACAAACATTAGGCAGATAGGGAGCAAGCTGAACAACAACCTGCAAGAGAGCTGACCGTCGGACAGATCATGGTCGTCTCCGTTGGCTCGAGTCCGAGCAAAGAGGAAATCTGCCATATCCGTCCAATCATGACCTTAGATGCTCCCCAAAGTGGGACGACCTATTTCTCGTGACCGAAGTATTGCCCGGAGGAGCTTACTAACTCCAAAATTCCTTGGGTCGTAACCTTCCGCGGCCATTCAATGCAGAAAAACTTAAATTATATAGATGAACTTGTACTCTCTTGAATAATGAGATTCCTGCTTTTCTGTCATTCGAACTTTTTTTTTTTATTTCTGCGCTAAGCCCTCACGCGAGTAGATTCTTGCTCGGTTCCGAGGCCGGCGGACAGCTTCCTGCCCGTAATACTCATTCACAGTGGGTAGATTCCTGCCAATATAGGTTGTTAATCTTAAGCCCTTACGCGAGTAGATTCCTGCTTGGTTCGGAGGCCGGCAGACAGCTTCCTACCTGTCGCACACATTCACCGAAGGTAGATTCCGGCCCGACCAAACTGTGAATCAGAAGCCCTCTCACGAGGCCGCCGGGTAGCTTCCTTCTCGGCCAATACAAAGCGAGTAGATTCCTGCTCGGCCCAAACTGTGGATCTGAAGCCCTCTCATAAAGCCGCCTGGTAACTTCTTGCCCGGCCAATTCATGACGAGTAGATTCCTGCTCGGCCCAAACTGTGGATCTGAAGCCCTCTCATGAGGCCGCCGGGTAGCTTCCTGCTCGGCAAACTCCCAGAAAGTAGATTCTTGCTCGGCCCGAACTGCTGGTCAGAAGCCCTCTCACAAGGCCGCCGGGTAGCTTCTTGCCCGGCTAATTCGCAGCGAGTGGATTCCTGCTCGGCCCAAACTGTAGATCTGAAACCCTCTAATGAGGCCACCGGGTAACTTCCTGCCCGACCAACTCGCAGCGAGTAGATTCCTTTTCGGCCCGAACTGCGAGTCAAAAGCCCTCTCAAGAGTCCACTGGGTAGCTTTCTACTCGGCCAATTTACAGCGAGTAGATTCCTGCTCGGCCCAAACTGTGGATTTGAAGCCCTCTCACGAGACCGCTGGGTAGTTTTCTGCCAGCCAATTTGCAATGAGTAGATTCCTGTCCGGCCAAACTGCGAGTCAGAAGCCCTCTCATAAGGCCGCCAGGTAGTTTCATGCCGGGCCAATTCACGGCGAGTAGATTTCTGCTCGGCCCAAACTGTGGATTGAAAGCCGTCTCACGAGGCCGCTGGGTAGCTTCTTCCCGACCAATTCACAGTGAGTAGATTCCCGCTCGGCCTAAACTGTAAATCCCAAGTCCCGGCATGGGTAGATTCCTGCTAAACGCCGAGGCACACCTATTCATGGCGAACAGATTCCTGCCCGGCCTAAACAATGGTCCTAAGATCTCGCATTAAACTAGCAAGCAAACCCCTACCCGGCACACATACTCGAAGCAGGTAGACTCCTACATTAGCCCAAGTAAAGAAATATCTTCCACGGTCGATGGCCGGCCCAACACTAATTCCACTCGAATTCGAAGAGGGGATATCACCGAGCTTTGCTAAGTTCAGTCCGGGTTCCTAAGGTTTCCAAGAGAACATCGGTCTATCTATACTTAGAAGAATAAACCTAGTGTGTGCTCGACTCACGTTACCCCGTCTCCGGGGTGGGGGAGACACCGGTCTATTTGTACTTGGAAAAATAAACCTAGTGTTCGCTCGACGGTCTATCTATACATGGAAGAATAAACCTAGTGTTCGCTCGACTCATGTTACCCCGTCTTCAGGGTGGGGGAGACACTGGTCATCTGCACTTGGCAAAATAAACCTAGTGTTCGCTTGACACACGTTACCCCACTTCCGGGATGAGAGGGAACATCGGTCTATCCACACTTGGAAAAATAAAAGTAAAAGTGAGAATTTTCCAATCAGACACATTACAGACAAGCAAAAATACTTCATTGATTTCAAAATTATGTACAAGGTATTATGAGATCCTCAGCTTCACAAAATTATTTCAAAATTGCCCGAAGGCTTACAATAGAAAACAAAAGGAAAAGAAAATGGAGCAGGGAGAGCGGCGGCTTCAAGTCGTCTCCTCGGCCAAGGTCCACCTGCCTACTCGGCGCCTCTGCCCTTTGGCTCTTCCTCCGGGAGGGGGTATCTCGCGCGGAGCTTCTGGTCATCGAACTCAGGGATCATCTCCTTAATGGCGTCAAGGGCGTTATGCCACCCAACGGCTGCAGAGCCAGCGAGGTCGACGTAGAACTGGTCGGACATCTTATAGTCCTCTATGGCCTTCTCCGCCTTCTTCTTGGGCCTTTTTGACACCTCGTTACCCGCCCAGGCATCCCTTGAACGAGTCTCTTTGCTTCCTCATGGCATCAAAGAGCTCGTTGACTTCACCGACCTGAGCCTGGAGGGCCTGGTTGGACTCCGTCAAAGCCCGGTGGAACTCCTTCAGCCTCATGGCCTTCACCCCCTCCGAGACTAGCAGTAACTCGAGGGAGGTGGAGTTATCCTCGGCCTCCTTCAGCCTGGCGAGGAGTTATTCCTCACGTGAAGATGTCTTCCCGGCCTTCTTTATCGCTGGGGAAACTTCTTCGACCTCTATGGCGGCCAGAAGGGCACAGTGTTGAAGAACCTACAGAAAAAATGGAGACAACATTCGTCAGGAATTAAACAGAGGAAAAATTACTTGAAAAAAATCTACAAAGAAATCACTAACGTGGACAGCCTCCTAACCTATCGCTACGGCCTGGGCTTTCATGGTGCCCCGAGTTTTCTTGGCCCCCGCCGCTTTCTCCATATCCGACAGCAGGCTGTCAGCCACGGATAGCATCGACAGTACCTCGAGGCAGAAGTCGCCCTCCTGTATGTGTATTCTGGCCGGAGGCGGCCGGGAAACTATTTTCTTGAGCCTCTTGGCCGGAGACTCGACCGAAGAAGGCGCTTCCGGCCTCACCAGGGGAACCTGTTCCCCGGCTTGCTTCTACCTGCCACTTTTGCGCTCCTCGGGGATAGGCGGAGCGGTGGCGGTCATTGTCGTGGGCCCCTGGCGGGGCGCCACACTTCACGCAAGCTTGGACGAGCTGTCGCTACCACCCTTCCTGCCCTGTACCTTGGCACCAAGGCGTCCATTATCTTTGATCGGTCCATGGGCTCTGCGGGAGGAAATAAAAAATGGTTAGCAACAAAAGCAGTGAAATATACCAATTCAAGTCTAAATTGGTCGGCTGTGACCTAACTTACCTACGAAGCATGCGGGACTGAGTCCCACCCAGCTTAGGGCCTGCTCGGAAAGCAAGACGCCAGTGCGCTGGATCAGCTCACACCGAGACACGTTCCTCGCCTCTGGAGCGTTTGACACCTTGGCCTTC
Source organism: Agapanthus africanus (assembly GCA_030015575.1). NCBI lineage: Eukaryota > Viridiplantae > Streptophyta > Magnoliopsida > Asparagales > Amaryllidaceae > Agapanthus > Agapanthus africanus. Next base: position 867,285,534 of record CM057339.1, read on the forward strand.
GGGCAATCTGCCCTATGCCACTTGGTAGGCACCGGCCACTCCTCTCCTTTCGGAGGACCAAGGAAGATGAATTTCTCTTTCCACTCATGGATAGAAGAAGGGACGGCCACTAGCTTCGACCCGGCTGCCTTACCCTTGAGCTTCTTAAAAGAAAGGTATACTGAATTTGGCTCGTCCTTATAGGTACCTGGGTGGTTCTTATAACAGAGAAAAGACAAGAGAAGCCCTAGATTAAAGGGGATCCGATCGATTTTAATCCGGACTAGGAATCCGAGGAGAATCCTCCACGAATTCGGTGCTAGCTGGCCCGAGGCGAGTTGAAAACAATGGAGGACTGCACAAATCTAGGGCGAAAATGGCAGACGCATCCCTGCTCAGAACGCTTCCAAATACAGGGCAATCTCATTGCCGTGTACCTGGTCTTCCCGTTCACCCTCCCTGGCCAGATGGAGCGTGTAGCCAGAGAGAATGTAGAAATGAGTCCGTATGTCAGAAGCTTGTCCAACTTGTTCAACGCCGAGGCAGCGTTACGAGTGTTCTCGATACGCACCTTAGGGGCCTTCTTGGACCATTGACGATGGGGAACAAGGGAATCGCCACCCCTTGGGGGTAAACCCAACACAGAGGAATAAGAACTTCCTCGGCTATCAGAAGCCGAGGAAGATGAGGAAGACCCACTAGACTCGACTTCAGATGAAGAAACCTCATCGCTTAACTCTACCCTAACTACATCTATTAGAGAATCAGAGGAAGACATGTGATCTGATTCAAAGGAAGAAGAGCTGAAGAAGGGTTTGGACTGGGGATCTGACCTATGAGTTGGGGCGCTGAGCAATCCACAGACAACGGAAGGCAAGCGAAGCAAATGTGTTTTTTGGGGACAGGCTGCCCCTATTTATACACTCAGCAAAGGCCATCTAGCGTCCCATATCCGCTCCCGTCAAAACGAAGCGTCGCGTCCAACGATCCAGATGGTGCCACGCGGTAGCCAACCATTGGACGCTTCCTCCTCACGCGAATCTGATCGGTTGAAACGACGTCTCACAATTCGCCATCCGATTGCGGCCATATGGCATGAAATAGACAGATGGCCTGCCACCACGACGGACAGAACAAGCGAAGCGACGTCTCCATGATGGCGCCGCCCTCTCAGCGATCCGCTGATGTCATCGAGGATATGAGCGAAAACTAAGGCACACGGTAAAACGCCACGTAGACTCAGAGATCAAAGAGACACAACCACCAAATGCTATGACGTTCCCGGACAATCCACTGCAAAGAATCCTCAGCACCAAGCTGAACAGAGCAAAATGAGCAGACCACTCTTGACCTGACACATAAATAGGTCGGAATGAGAGTGGAGGGCTAATGATGATACTTATAAGTGGGACTCCCTAGATCATGACACGTAGTAGATGACGTGTCGTCCACGTAAGCCCACTATATTCCTAGGGGCTATGGAGCTGGAATAGGTATGATGCAATGGGGACATTCCTCGGTGCCTCGCCTCCAAGGTAGCACCCGACCTTTTGGAGGCCTCGCCTGAGCATGTGCCCTCTTCGACCAACTACCGGTTAATAACTCGTCTCCGAGCTATCCTAGTGCCGAGTTTCCTCAGCCTCCATTACCACCCTAACCAGCTCAGGAGCGTAGCACAAAGCCCGAGCTTTCTTAGATTGAGCTTCCTCAACTTTCCTTTACCAAGCTTCTTTGCTCGTCTCCGAGCTATCCTATAACTGAGATTCCTCAGCGTCCCTGTTTGGCTGGGATCATGGAGCACAAGTGTCCTCGTAACGGCTCCGTGTATCTCAGCCACGAAGAGATCTCCGCCGCTCCACGTCCCGCATCCCACACTAGCGTATCTCGCCATTAATGAGCGTATCCTTCCATCAATGAGAACGTGATGCAGGAGCAAAACGGACGGTGAGAATCTCGCACCGGCTCGCTCCAATGCGACCCTTATATAAACCCCTCCTCCAAACGTTTCAGGTAACTCAAATTGAATCCAATACGCCGCTACTCTGCCCAATTATTCCTCGGTACTTACTTATCGTCGGAGGGTCCTACGGTGGTTTCCCATCTCGAGACTTCCTTTGCAGGTAGCTCGGCGTCAACAACAACCAACAAACCCATTGAGATCCACACACTCAACCTTTCATTGCAAATCTCAATCGTTCAACCTCGCTGGCCACAAGATCGATGGAGGACAACATCTGAGGAAGATCCAGACCTCCTTCAATACGCCACACTATCATGTCTAAATTGCATGAGCATAAGCTGAGAAAGGATGTTGTAGCATATTATTGGTACGATCGACTATCGTATGCATGTATACGAAACGCGATTGCGAAGAAAATAAACATCTTTATTATTATATCTAAAACAAACTAATATATAGATTATTAAGTTATGGCTAAAATGCGGAAACCCCTCACTTTGCCTGAAAAACAGGAAAACACCCTAAACTTTAAAAACATGCACTTTATCCTATAAATTTAACACCGTTAGTTTCTGAGGCATATATTACCCAAAATACTCCTCAAGCATTTCTCCTCCAAATCCTCTCTCTTTTTTCTCTATAATTTTTTTTCTCCCCAAACTTTTTTAAAATTATTTTTACCTAAATGCCTGTAATACCCGGTATCCTTTGTACGCATTTTTCCGTATTTGAATAAATTTTAATTTCCCGTTTCTCCAAAATTTTCTTTTATTTTTCTCTATTTTTCCTTTCTTTCCTTCACTCCTCTCCTTTCTTTCTTTTCCCTTTCTTTTTAAATTTTTCTTTTTGGGCGTTGGCCCAACCCGAGCAGCCCCAAACCCCACTCTCTTACCCTCCACTTCTTTGTTTCCTCCTCTCGCTCCACCCCCATGATCCGCTCCCCTCAACGTTCTCCACGAAATCCGTGCCCACCTCTTTGATCTCGGCCCCATCTCTCCAACTTCCCCCTCTCATATCTCTCACTCATATCTCTCTCACTCTCTCCATCTCTCTCAAAATCTCTCTTCCTTATTCCTAACCGCCAACTCACCACCTCATTCCTCCAATCACCGCTGATGAGCTCCCTGCCATCACCGCGATCACCCTATACCACTTCCATCACCTCCCTCTCTTGATTCTCCCTCCAACCGAGCCTCCTCTCCTCAACCATCAAACATCACCACTGCCACTACTAGTTTCAACCGCCGTCGACCTCCTGCCTACAAGCTCACCGCACCTTCGCCGTCACCACCTTTGCACTACGCCGAGCCCCACCGCCACCACTCACCCTCCTTTACTACAAATCGAGCCATCTTGTTGCCTTCACCGCCGTTGCCTCCATCGCCGTCACCGTCACCGTCACCGTTGGCAGCTCCGCCGCCGTCCAAGCCATTGTCCCCATCACCGTAGCAGTTGCCATCGCCGCTGCCACCACACTAGCATACATTTGTCACAATCCGCGCTGTGTCCGAGCCATGCTCATATCGTGCTTGTGCCAAGCACGCGCCACGTACCTCGTCCAGCACCGCGCCGTCTCATCACCGTCTTGTGCATCGAGACGAACCCTTGCACGCCCATGTCGCTTCTATTTCAGTGAGCTAAGGTAAGTGTTTCCCCACTTGCTGTCATGCTATATTATTAAACTATATACATAATTTAATGAAACGGTAAATTATAGTTACGTCGCGTTTATATTCGAATCAGAATTTATTGTAAATTGTGATTGCGCGTAACGTGATGAACTGAATGCTAAACAGATCTAATATCCCGTGTTAATCATATAGAACATATAGGGATCGAATCTCATTCAATTTGATTAGATCAAATCTTAATTCCTAAAATTACCATTTTATATACTAAATGTTCATTTAATTGCCCTGAACTAAAACCTTGTTTAAAATCCCCAAATTTATGATTAATAGATTTGGTTATTGTTTATTAGTATTGTGTAGAAATTTCGTCTCGTAACATGTGTGGGCTTGTATCGAAACTAACTGGATAATCTGTACACCTATAATAGATTTTACTGAAAATTCCGTTGTTGCAATGCCGTAAACTGAGAAGAAACACGGTTCTGAACTGCAGTTCAAAATAGTGTTCTTCAGTATTGTATGTCTTAAAACCATTATATAACCCTGTATATACATAGTACTATGTCGAGACCCTTATCGATGTGTAGGTAATTTAATTAACTATAATATGGCACCGGTTTCAATCATTTTCATTACTATTTGATATTTTTAATATATTTTATACTGCCGATATGTTCTACTGTTTTTTGCTGTGACATTTAAACCAATTGACCTTGCAATGACCATAAATCCCTATACACCCATGATTTTAATGTTCCGTCTATTGCGTTGGAAAGTTAACTTCAAAATATAAAATTCATTGAACTGTAGCAATCCTATATTTAGAACGTAAACTGAAGTAAAATCCATTCAAAATTGAACTTCCAGTTCTGAAACTGGAATTCCAGCAGTGATCACCTGTTTTAAAATGAGTATATCTCCCTAACTAGAATACGTATCTGGATGAAACTAATTTTATTGATTAGCTGAATTAGTTTACTTTCTGTTTTTTTTTATATTGTCCTACCTGATGCCGATCACATGTATTTTTAATAAATTTTGCAAATTGATTGATACTGGTTGTCCATTAATGGTTAAGGTTTATTTAATGTATTTATACCAAGCTGTATAATTGTTTTACCTCATGCTTGGTTGTCCATGCCATATAACTGAATGTCACTGCATAGTAATGGCTTAACTCATGTTTAAAACTCACCTGTATTGACATCCAATTGGTTATTGCATTGTCGACGTCTATGGAATTTATATAAGTGCAACTATAACTGGTATGGGACGGGTATAGAAGCACTTATATTATTGTCATAAGTATGACGTCGAGAACTGTCCACTTGTCTTAGATACCGATCTAGACATGCTTGATGTGTTAGGCGGTATCGCACACTCTACTGGGTTTGTAGAGAGGCGGAATTTTCAAAAAACAATTTTAAGCGGGCAACACCGACTATAACCTAAGAATAACTGTAAGCCCTAGATAACAAAAACATCATAGGTTCTGATCTACTGTGTAAGTAATTATACCTATGTGCTCAAGTCCTTCGGGTCTTCTTAATCCTCTTCTTGAGCTCCTTGTCCATTGGGATCGAGCTTGGTCGTCAGCCTCCTCGCATCGAAAACGATCCACCCGAGAGTTTATAGTTCAAGCTTCAACCTCAAAATTGAGGTAATTAAAGCACCTAGTTTGCTAATATAGATGGTTTAGTGGATGTAAAATGTGTTAATAGATTAGTTTATCTCATAAACCCTAGGTTTCTCAACTCATGAGAGGGTTAGGATTTGAGAAAGAAGAAGAGCTCAAAAGAGAAAAGAGAAAAGCAAGTGTAGAATGAATGAAGAATGACTAAGTATCGAAAATATCAAGTATTTCATGTTACAATATAAATATTGTAACCATGCTTGAATAGTCATCACAAATGAATAAATAAAACAAGTAGCCATGTTTCAAACCATACTTTAATACACCTCATCCCTCTACCTCATTATCTATTTAAATAAATAGATTAATACAAAATGAGGTATCTTCTTCTAGAACCATTCTAGTGTAAATACAAGATTACCATCACCGTATATACATACCCGTATTCGTACTATAAAAAATACGAATACCAAGAGATAAAATAATCCAATAGTATAATACTAGATCATTATTAAATCAATACTTGATTCAATAATGAGGCGTAATCCTAAGCCCGCTAGTATTATCCGTCCGAACAAAAATCTGTGTAGCTGGTACACGTATATGATCGGAACCCTGCACGTATAACCATACGGCCTTTATATCGTATCGCCTGAATCAGGGAAACCCTCTGTGTGTGACTCTAAAGACTACATACAGCTAGTGTCGCTGACGTGCTTGTGGTTAAACCCTCTGTGTGTGACTCTAAAGACTCGATAGTATGCCGGCAGTGGGTTTAACCACAAGCACGTCAGCGACACTAGCTGTATGTAATGGCTAACTAGGTACCTGTCGAAAAGAAGGCCGACGAGCAAACTCATCCAAACTCCTACTGAACCTATCCGTGACAATCTCCGTACAGTGCGGTATGTTCGTCTAAGAGTATCGCATGCCGGGTCTAGAGGGTGGAAAACGTTAGACCTCTAATAAGCTGATAAGTTGTGCCGATGTGACTCAAGACCATCCGAGAATCTACTGATCTAACTATCATTAATTCTCAATCCGTCCTGGTCAGGGACTTATGGTGTTGGCCAACCGAACACAGCGCGACATCGACTACCGGGAGAGACGAATCCCCGACAATCGCTCACTGCCTCCATGTTGCTCAGGACTGTACTCAACTAAAAATTGTTTGCACAACTCAGAAGAGCCGTAGTAGGGTAGTAATCAAAGCACAATAGGAACTCACACGAGACAAATAACAACCTCAGATCGACAGACTATCTGTACTCATGTCACCAGAGAACTGCTATCTGACGATTGGTATAATACCATCTAACCAGTTCTTGGCGAGTCCGTCCAGTGTATTCACCCCCAGTGAGCACCTGTATACGATCTTAGGTGCTAAAGACCAATGGCTGTGGGACCAACCATCGCCCCTCGTCGGGGTCTAGAAACGTAAACACCAGTCTACTCCTGAGTATCGATGCCCTGCCTTGATATTCCCATGACTAGGGACAATTAAGAATGTGCTTATGCACTACCCAACCCCCATATATATGATTGCCATCATAACGGTGGTAGTCAAGCAATAATCCTACGGGCTTTATCAACATGTATTAACGATATGTAATAACAAGTAAAATATATACACATGTTAAGATAAACATAAACCAAATAGCATACTATCATACGAGCAATATTGTCCCGTACATACATATGTTCAAGCATCCACTATTTATATATATGCAATAATGGCCTCTAGGGCATACATATCCACCAATCTCCCACTTGCACTAAGGCCATATATTGGCGTATCGAGTACCCAATGTTTGCTCTAGGGCCAGTTGTTGGCGTATATGTTGGCTATAGTGCCCTCAAGTCAATTATTGTAATCGCAGGCACGCGATTATGATGATTGAGGGAGGACATATACGGATAGAACAGTATTACTCAAAATGATAGTATGCTATCTGGTTTGTCTTTATCATCATGTACATGTATTATGTGGTATTACAGATCACTATTATATGTTGATAGAGCCCATAGGATTCTTGCTTGACTAACAGCATTATGATGGCGATCATATACATGGGAGCTGGGTGGTCTATAAGCACATCCTTAAATGTCCCTAGTCGAGGGAGTATCGAGACTGGGCATCGATACTCCGGAGTAAACTAGTGTATACTTATCGAAACCCCGACGAGGGACGGTGGCCGGTCTCACAAGCCATTGGCATCGGTTAGTCACCTAAGATAGTATACATGTGCTCATTGGGTTATGAGTACACTGGACGGACTCGCCGAAAACATGATAGTTGGTATTATACCTATTGTCAGATAGCAGTTCCCAGGTGACATGAGTACAGGTTAGTCTGTCGACCTGAGATCGTCATTTATCTCGTGTGAGTTATCACTGTGCTTTGATTACTATCCTACCACGGCTCAAAGGAGTCGTGTAAACAGGTTTTAGTTGGGTACAGTCCCAAGCCACATGGAGGCAGTGAGCGAATCGTCGAGGATTCGTCTCTCCTGGTATTGGGGGTTGATGTCGCGAGGTGCACGGATGGCCATCGCCAGAAATCCTTGGCCAAGATAGTCGAGAATTACTGATTTGGATCAGTAGTTTCTCAGTGGGTGATGGGCTTCATACCGACACGAAATATTGCGTTATTAGGGGTCTGACTTTATCCACCCCCTAGACCCAATATGCGATACTCTTAGACGAATAGACCGGACTGTACGGATATTGTCACTAACAGACTCAGTAGGGGTTCTGATGAGTTTGCTCGTCGGCCTTCCTTTCGCTCAATACCTGAGTAGCCGTCACGTACAGCTAGTGCCGCTGACGTGCTTGTGGTTAAACCCACTGCCAGCGTATTGATGGGTCTTTAGAGTCCCACACAGAGGGTTTCTCTTGTTCTGGCGAAACGATGTAGTAGCCGTATTGCATATGTGCAGAGTTCCGATCGATTGATTGTACTATGTACCAGGACTTTCGATCGGACAGTTGATAATACTAGTTGGCTCGGGTTTGAGCCGGATTATTAAATCAGGTATTGATTTAATAATTTATGTATATATATTTCGATATGTATATTCTAGTATTATGTTCTTTGTGTTATTCCATCTCTTCGGGTATTCGTATTTCGGTACGAATACATGTATATATATACAGTAGAATGTAATCTGTATTTTTTACAGATAACATTCTAGAAGGTGGACACCTCATTTTGGGTTTGACCATTTATTTTAAATGGATAATGAGGTGGAAAAGAAATGATGGGGAGTATGGTGAGAACCATGCTTGCATAGTGTACACAAATGAATTATTAATTCATTTGTGCAAACTATTCAAGCATGGGCTTAATATTATATTGGAAAGAAATGTTTTACAAAACCTAGCATTGGTTTTTCTCTCTCCATAGATGGTTCATTATTTTCTCACTTGAGTTTTGGTCTCTCACCATGATGATTTACTCCTCTCTTGAGTTTCTTGAGTTCCTCCACTTTCAAGCTTAACCTCCTCTCTACAATCTCATGAGTTGAGAATCAAGAGAGGAGGTGAGATGGATAAATACTTAGAACACCCACTACATTCTAGGCATTCTAGATTAGCAACCTAGAATCCCTAGTTGCTTCACTTGCTTTTGATGTGGAGTTAGAACCATGAGCTACATCCCTCGGGTGGATCATCTAAAAATAAAAAAAACCGTGGTATTATTTTTCTTGTTATTCGGGTTGATTTCTAAAAGAATCAGAAAAAATAAAAATAAAAAAACCGCATTTTGTATTTTTAACGATTCTTGTGCAAGTTTTGCGAGAAATCTGGAGCACTTAGAGCGAACCAATAGAGATTCAGAGATTGTCAAACGGGAGCAGAGGAGTATTGGAGTGCTGTAAAATTTTTTGGAGAAGATACTCCATCAACAGGCGGCGGAACCGTGGCCAAAAGAAGTATTTGGCAGCTAAACCGAGACCATCTTAGAAAGTTAGGCCTCCAAATATTCTAGTATAATTTCCTTTTCTTCCTCACTCCTCTGAAACTCCAATAAACTGTTTTTACCTGCAGGATTCTTTGCAAACAGCGCCACTAAAAATTCTTTTTGCGTGTTTTAGATTTTGGATTGTTTTGCATATTTAAAACGGACATTAAGAAGCAAGAAACCCAAATTCAGATTAGGTGGGGATTTCATCACCCTTCCTAGGTCCCACAAATCACAAACGAGCATACGCATCACCCTACATTAATAAAAAAATATCTAGATCAAGCATCTAAGGACAATCACGCTCAATTAGGACAAGGGAGGGTCGTATGTAATCTATTACTTATCCGCATTTTTCTTGTGGTGTCTAAGGCAAGTGTGACTAAAGAAAATGGTTTACTTAATTAGGCCCGCTATTTCGGTGATTCATATAGCGGATACCTCCCACTTACCTGGCACTTACTTGACTGCAAGATTGATAAGGAGGTGATAGAGAATTTTTCTTACGTCTTGTCCTTTGGAATTCTAGGAGAGTGATTTGATTTAGGTGACCCTAGCTCTAAGGATTGTTTGTGCACGTTTGTGATTCGTTGAGTTGAGTCTTTCTTTTCAAGCAAAACAATTTAAAAAATCCAAAAAAAAAAGCTTTAAAAATTTACCATTTCACCCTCTTTTCTTTTCATTCTCTTATGCTGGGTAACCCAAACCAACCAACTCTTGGTGAGTTTTGCTACACACAGCCAGATATTTCTTTATATCGTTATTGCTTTGGTAAAACTTCTGATCCCACCATTTCTTTAAGGGATAGGATAGAGGGCTCTAGAAATAACAGTTGAATACCTCACTCAAGTTCCTATCAACCGTGTCAAAATTCAACACCTTCTTATGTTGATAATCTTTTTAAGGCTAGCGAGGTAACTTCTATACTCATGTCCATTGCTGAGCATATTGCGAAGGCCCGTAACCAAAGTTTCATACATTTCACTGCTCCAAAATCCTCAGGAAAAAAATTACAACCATTTCCATATGAAAATGTTGATAACTCCTTTTGAGGTGAATATGGCAACTTTTCAATCCATGACCATTGCTGAGCAAATTGCAAAAGTCAGTCGCCAACAATTCAACCAATCTCAATCTTCTTCATATCATAATGTTGATCCTAATCATATTTATGAAAATTGAATACACCCTTCTAACTCTTATCAACAATACCAAACTTTCACGCACACTCATGTTGATACTTCTCTTGAGGCTAATGTGGCAATTCATAAACTCATTTCTATTGTGAAACATATTGAACTCGCCCATATCCAACAATTGAACACATTCCAACTATACTCAACTTTTGCACCTTATCTAGACAGTGCTTCTGAACATCAATTAGGAAGTTCCACGGTTCAAAGAGAATCCTTCATTGAAACTTCTTCACAAACCATGTCTAGTCTTGAAGTAGAGTTGGAATTGAGTAGTGAGAAAGAACCAGGGATCCCTCCAAGTCAAACCAGAACCAATTCTTTTGATCTCAACACCTTCCAACCGAATGTATTTGAGGTTCAACCGCTTAATAATCTAATTGATGAGGTGCCCAAGAATAATATGTTTGACTTTTCCAATCATGAGTATGAAAGAGAGCTTTACACCATTTCAAATCAAACCGATCCTTATCCGACTACACTTGACATTTCAAACCTTCCAATTCTATCAAGTGAACCTAGTGATCCATCGATTGAAGATAATAAAATTGATGAATTTTTAAAGAACTATTCATTTGATTTGACTAAAAGTGCTAGTGAGATTGGTGATAAGAATATCTTTGAAGATGAACTCGCTATATTGGATGAGTTGGATTCCCCGACTCATCATGTCCCTTCCATTGCATGTGAACATTTTTCTGTACCTTTAACCGATCATATTCTTACCACTAACCTATCCGAAATGCAAAACGATATTCAGCCTTCATCTTCTATATATGGTTCAACAATACTCGACACCCAAGTTCGTTTATCCATTTCATTACACATTTTCTTTAGTTTTTCTCATCTTATTTCAATTCCACCGAGTTTTGATGAACCACACTCCGATATTTCGAGTTCTATGATTCTTGAAAGACCACTTGAGTTAGACCCTTTTGAGAATAAAGTAGATGAGCTTTTCGAGTCTCCTATCTCCTTAATTTTTTACGAATAGAGTGTTTTGAATCCTGGTAAGTAACAGATTGACCTTGAAACTTTCAACATTCCTAGTGAATCTGCCTATTCCAGTGATATGGACATCGATTCCTTTCTTTCCGATGAGATCATCAATTGGAATATCGATGAAAGTTTCAAAAGTATTTTCACCGAAGAACTCGCGTTCCTTGAAGACTTGGATGCTGTGATAAATCAACCTCCACCGGAAATTTATGCGCCTCCCTTTATGGCCGAAGAAGTTGAACCGTCGCCCCTTCTTTTAATCACGTACGAGAATACGACTATTCCACCCATTCCTTATCTTACACATTCTCGTTTTCATTCACACTTACTTTTTCATCTCCACCAACCGAGACGTAAATCTTTTCGATTACACCTCTTATCTTCCCCCTCATCATCTCCTATCACCACTCTCATTTCCATTCTTTCCATTCGAGACTTACTATCAGTTCCATTCTTATACAGTCTCGAGTATTCTTCCCGTACATCCGATTCGCATACTTCTACCAACCATGGTGTTACCTTGATAAAATATTTGAATAGTTGGTTTTAACTTTTGGTCTTTGTAAAGCTTTGTGTAGACCGATAGTATTTACCTTTCCCCCTCCTATGTTGAATTTCAATGTTTAGTAATGAATACACTGTTTTACTCAAGTTTGGGGGGAAAGAAAAAAATATTTTAAAATTGGCTCTTGAAAGAAAGGAAATTTTTTCACGATTGTGAGCCAAGAACAAGTTTAGGGGAGGATTTCACTGTCATCCACTCTTGACCCCTTTTTTATTCCATCTTCTTGAATTGTTCCTCCGAATTTTCAGGTTTTGAGCTTACAAGACAATATCAGTGAGGACACCGCTGCAAACAAGTTTGGGGGGGGGGGAGGATTGTTTGGATGGTTTGTATGTATCTACGCATCATATGTAAATTTTACATTGCATTGCATAAATTTTGAAAATAAAAGTTAGAAAATGAAAAATACATATGAAAGAGAGGAAGAGATTTAAGAAATACAAGAAAATTAGATGTTTTAGAACGAAGCTAGTAATATGTGGTCATGAGCTGTTGTTCCAAGGGTTGGTAAGATCAAGAAATTACTAGTCTGCGGATAGAAATAAGTCTGAAAAATAGTCTCTATTCTTGAGTCCAAACTTCTGAATATTGATACCTTATTATACGCACTTGCACACATCTTGAAATTTGGGATAGTAGAGGATACCTTGAAATACTCTTGCCTGAAAACCTTAGTATGAAAAAAATATCAACAAAATATAAATGGTACATAAAATAAAATTTAAAAGAAAAATGAACACTGGTTTTGTAATTACGTAAGGTAGCATATAAAAAAATATATAGCAAGGGTGCTTTATCACCTTGTGCCTTAGACCAACTGGTTTTGGAGTCACTGTAAAGCCTTAAATGTTGCAAGACTAAGATTTTACTAAGTACGCCTTAATAAATGAGCACATTCGGTAATCGGTTGGTTAGTGCCTCAAGAATTATTAATGGTCGCATGAAGAATGTGTGAGCAAATCCATCTAAAACATCACCGACTAAAAAGTACCAAGGAATATGGATAAAGGGTATGATAGCTTGAATTGAATTCTCTAAGTGTGGGGATATTTTTTACACACACGTAGGGGTATATGATCGATATTTGGAGGAAAGGTAGGGAGGAAGACTAAAAACGATATTTTATTGAGTGAGGATGTGATTTCCAATATCTTTTCATGATTATTAAGATAGGGCTCATGACAACTAAAAACCTAGTGTAGTTTGAAACTCTTCTTTTCAAGTTTTTCTTTTATATGTTCCTTATCTTTGCATATAATTTTTGTCTTCTTTCTTTTGGGATTTTGTGGGTGTAATCCGCTGAAAACCCTGAGGAGACAACACTCCTCTTACTAGGGACACCTAGATATTTAACGGCTTGTTGCATGAGCTAAGTGCAATCGTGTTGCCTACGAAAAGGTGCTGGGTTTTTCTTTTTCTTTTTGATAAATAGTTTCCTCGGGACGATCAAAGATAAGTTTGGGGGTATTTGATCAGTCATATTTATTGCACTTTTGTACGGTCATTTTCCCTATTATTATTAATTATTAAAATGTGTTATTTATAATTTAAGAACACATGTGGGTTTATTTGTAAAATGGTTTTGTCATATATTTCTTAATATATAATTAATATAATTGGGGAATATATGCATATCATATTTAAATAAAATATCCATGAGATTATTAATTATTAAAATATGCATATCATGCCAAATCAAATATTCTTAACCAATATTATTAAGATATCATATCATTTAATTAGTTGGAATATTATCTCAAATAAAACAAATGCTACAAACAATTTGATTTGAGATATTGTGCAGGTATTATAATAAATCAGTTCAGGTCTGAAATATAAGTAGGAGATCCATATCAAATCGAATTACAAAATCAAATCTGCCTAATGTTATGAGCAAATTGAAGGTCTCGCAACGACAGAGAGAAAGAGATATTTTTAGAATATTTTTATCAGAAAGATCTCCAAATATTGAGAGAAGAAGGCACGAGAAATCTGGAGACGCGACTCCCTCATAAGGCGGCGGATCCGTGGCTAAAGGAGGTAAAGGACGACGGAAGCGCGGTTCATTGGTGGCCGTTAAATGTGAAAATTTAGGGGCTTGATCGTCTTTGCACACACTTCAAGATGACGTCTAGAATTTCAAGTTCCAGAGCCTATAAAAAGGACAGAGAGCAATTAGAGCTATCTACCATCAATCCACTGATCTACCGATCAAGCAATTTAGATCTCTCGAGAAAACTAGGGTTTGTAGTTTAGTTTTTCTGCGATCAATTTGTGTAATGAAATTGTTTATTCAATAAATGGTAGATTTTTTATCTTGTCTTATTACTTTCCGCACTTTATTTTCTGCATTTACTTTTCGCAATTTTAATTTTGTTATTTCTTATGGGTTGATTAATCTTTAATCTTTCATTGTTTACTTCGTTTATCCTAATGAGCGAGTAAATTCCCGCTTGTTAGGATTTGAAAGATAGGGTAGTATAATGAATGAACAAAATCAATTAACTTCTTTTTAAGTTTTAATTTTTATAAATTTTAGCAAAATGAATCTTAACCTTTTTATCGGGCGTGCTATTAATTCATGATAGTCACGACCACGATTTGAAATTCGTTAATACTCGCTTTGTTGAGAGCTTAAGATAAATAGGGATTAATGGAAGGACAAGGGTCAGTAGAGGGAAACCCTAATCCCTCCAAGAACCATAATCCACATTCATTGCTATTTCTTTAGTATTAAATAATTAAAAAATAAAAAGAATTATTTTTAAAACTCATCCATTAACTACTAAATCCTATAAACCTTTCAAGCTCTTCTCTTATAAAATTTTCAAATCTTCTTAATATAAAACGATAAAAATCCCACCTTTCTTTATTAACTCATCTAAAACAAGATAAGTAGTTCACCATTTTCCTGTGGATGACCCGTACTCATTATCGGCTAGCTATTGCGACACCGTTATTGATTGCGGTAATTAGAAAACACAAAGACTCACTTTTTCACATCAATCACCCCGCTTTTGAAAACTAGTGGTTTTGAAGAAAACCGAGTAATCTATAATAACATAAACTTTTGCTCAAGAGATTACTCCCTATGAAAAGATCTAGGCTTTTGCCTTCTCGAATGAGGTGCGGATATTCATGATCGAATACCGCTATGCAAAGCGAAAGAATACGACTATAGTTTTTCGAAATTTGTTCCGACAACATCTTTTAGGTTTATTTTTCCTTGTATTAATTAGATTAATGTGGTCCCATCAATTAAAACCCATCACACCAGAAAAGAACGAAAATACAATGTACGTATATGCCATCCGCATTCGCCACAGGGCCCGTCATGCACCGTTATGTTACTTAACTAACGGTAGAGTGGGGGCTGGACTAACGCGGATGCAAAACATATACAACATTTACTAATATATATAAATATATATAACCATTCATCCCAAGCATGATATAAGCCACATCATATAAAAGCGATAAGCAAAATGGAAAAACGGATAATTTTGGAGCTCTGGATTTCATTCGAACCGCAAATGAAACCCAATGTCCTCCAGTCGTGTAGATAGCCTATACAATATATAACCAAGACCCGTACGAGCGTGGCAAGTTACCCGCCAATTTCAGAAGAGAGATAACCCCAATCAATAAAGTGAATGGGCCACCCAACACTTCATGGAATCCGGTAACTTGAGCACTCCACCGTGGGTCATCCTATACCTTCTACGAGTGCGACGAATAACCCGCCAATTCTAGAGTAAGGCACCCCAATCTCAATGCCATGAGATGGAGGCTCGTTGCCCTTTAGAATCCGGCTATTTAAGCACTCTGCCGTGGGGTAGTCCTAGTACAGAATTTAAAAATATATACGGTGGTGATATCGACCTCAATCCGGCCGTGCCCCAATAAAAGAATATACAATCAGGCAAAAACGACAGTCCACACGTCGGACACTCGCCTGGCAATAAAGAATATACAATTGAATCAAATCTGTACAACAAACATTGCACTTAAGGCTATCCATCTCGACAATCCGTCGAAACCATCTCAATGATATCATAAGCAACACCACAAATAAACAAGATGCGTGTAACCCCTTCTAATCGGCGTATAGCGATTAGAAGACGTTAAATAACACATATACGTATCACAAAAGCAAGTAAAGAAAACCACGACGTTAGAATTCCGCGCACAATTAGCAAACGAAACCAATTTTCCAAAACATGAACATTCAGTGAGCTAAAGTCCCTAAAAAATTCGTTTTAAGCCAATTCGGGAGTCGAAACGAACTCGAAACCTGTCCGAATCTTCACGGAGGCGAAGGATAAAAAATTATCTATTGATATGGGGGCTTAGGGGGGTACCCACCCCCAGAGGCCACCACGAGGTGGCCCCCAAGGGGAGGCAGACCCGAGAGCACCCTTTTGGGGTGCTTTCGGGTCACCACCCCCCAAAGCCACCTTGTGGTGGTCTTGGGGGTAGGCCCGACCTTCGGTCCCCACGGGTATCCCCGGGGTGTCCAAGCTTCACCCCGAGGCTTCTCAGTTCAAACTCTGAGCCCGCGGGGTGCGCAAACAAGTTAAAACTCCAATTTTAGGGACTGTTTTGTCGCCAGTTCGTGCGCGACAAAAACAGTGGATTTCTAACATCGCTATGATCTATCTAAGACTTAGGAAGTGGCTCTGATATCATGTTAGGTGGTGCCGGACACTCTACTAGGTTTGTAGAGAGGCAAAATTTTCAAAAAACAATTTTAAGCGGGCAACACCGACTATAACCCAAGAATAACCGTAAGCCTTAATAACAAAAACAACATAGGTTCTAATCTACTGTGTAAGTAATTATACCTATATGCTCAAGTCCTTCGGGTCTTCTTAATCCTCTTCTTGAGCTCCTTGTCCGTCGGGATCAAGCTTGGTCGTTGGCCTCCTCGCATCAAAGACGATCCACCCGAATGTCTATAGTTCAAGTTCCAACCTTAAAATTGAGGTAACTAAAGCACCTAATTTGCTAATCTAGATGGTTTAGTGGATTTAGAATGTTTTAATGGATTAGTTTATCTCATAAACCCTAGGTTTCTCAACTCATAAGAGGGTTAGGGTTTGAGGAAGAAGAAGAGGTCAAAGGAGGAAAGAGAAAGGCAAGTGTAGAATGAATGAAGAATGACTAAATCTCGAAAATATCAAGCATTTCATTTTACAATATAAATATTGTAATCATGCTTGAATAGTCATCACAAATGAATAAATAAAAAAAGTAGCAATGCTTCAAACAATGATTTAATACACCTCATCCCTCTACTAATTATCTATTTAAACAAATAGATCAATACAAAATGAGGTGACTTCTTCTAGAAACATTCTAATGTAAATACAAGAATACCCTCACCGTATATACATACCCGTATTCATACTACAAAAAATACGAATACCAAGAGATAAAATAATCCAATAGTATAATACTAGATCATTATTAAATCAATACTTGATTCAATAATGTGGCTTAATCCTAAACCCGCTAGTATTATCCATCCGAACAAAAATCTGTGTAGCTGGTACACGTATATGATCGGAACCCTGCACGTATAACCATACGGCCTTTACATCGTATCGCCTAAACCAGGAAAACCCTCTGTGTGGGACTCTAAAGACTCGACAGTACGCTGACAGTGGGTTTAACCACAAGCACGTCGGCAACACTAGCTGTACAGGTACCTGTCGAAAATAAAGCCGACGAGCAAACTCATCCGAACTCCTACTAAGCCTATCTGTGACAATCTTCGTATAATCCGGTTTGTTCGTCTGAGAGTATCGCATGCCGGGTCTAGAGGTGGAAAACGCCAGACCCTTAGTAACCTGACAAGTCTTGCCGATGTGGCTCAATACCATTCGAGAATCTACTGATCTAACT
Organism: Agapanthus africanus; assembly: GCA_030015575.1. Classification (NCBI taxonomy): domain Eukaryota; kingdom Viridiplantae; phylum Streptophyta; class Magnoliopsida; order Asparagales; family Amaryllidaceae; genus Agapanthus; species Agapanthus africanus. Next base: position 867,303,365 of record CM057339.1, read on the forward strand.
ATCGGTAATTCTTAATCCACCCTGGCCAGGGACTTATGGTGTTGGCCAACCGAACACAACACGACATCGACTCCCTATACCGAGAGAAACGAATCCCCGACAATCGCTCACTGCCTCCATATGGCTCGGGATTATACCCAACTAAAACATGTTTGCACGACTCAGAAGAGCCGTGGTAGGGTAGTAATCAAAGCACAGTGGGAACTCACACGAAACAAATGACAACCTCAAGTCGACAAACTATCTGTACTCATGTCACCAGAGAACTGCTATCTGATGACTGGTATAATACCATCTAGCCAGTTCTCGGCGAGTCCGTCCAGTGTACTCGCCCCTAGTGAGCATCTATATGTGATCTTAGGTGCCAAAGAACAATGGCTATGGGACCAACCATCTCCTCTCGTCGGGGTCTAAAAACGTATACACCAGTCTACTCCAGAGTATCGATACCCTGTTTCGATACTCCCACGGCTAGGAACATTTAAGGATATGCTTATGGACTACCCAGCCCCCACATATATGATTGCCATCATAACGCTGGTAGTCAAGCAATAATCTTACGGGATTTATTAACATATATTAACGATACGTAATAACAAGTAAAATATATAAACATGTTAAGATAAAGACAAACTAAATAGCATACTATCATATCGAGTAAGATTGTCCTATACATGCATATGTCCAAGTATCCACTATTTATATATATACAATAATGGCCTCTAGGACATACATATCCAACATGATGGAGACTCCATCTCCAATTCTCGCGTAGACTTGTCATGGCGTGACGTATATTTTGAGATTCGTGATCGCACCTCGATGTAAACATATGAGGATTGGGGAAATTGAAAGGTGAATACTGTAACTGTATTTGGAAAGGTCACTGATATGTAGAGATTGATCAATCTAACTAACAAGTGATTACAAGTGATCAGCGTATTAGGTACTGTTATTCTGCCTAAGTGTCGGGTCCGGATGAGGCCGTTATTCCGGGTATGCACGGAATACCCTTCGAAATACAAATACCTTCCATCAATCAATTTCAATAAAGAACATTGTAGACAAACCTTAGTGACATGAGACCCCTAATATTGCACCTTATGTTCATGTAAATTGCATGCTTCATGTTTTATTGATGTCGTGATTCTCCTGTTATATCACCGTTATGTTGCACGAATATTACATTTCACTTTTGCTATGATTCCCATGGTATGCCGCCCATATGTTCATGTTGCTTTTATAATCTCGTATTACTGCTTTGTAACTTCTAGTTCATGCTTATTGTCCTTGTAGCATAATGTACATTGTTATTATATATATTTGTGTCGCTCTGACGACCTAAGTATGCATGCTCGGAGGAAGGAATGGATTCAGCCCAAGAACAGGACCAGCTCTATTTCGATAAGATCGCGGAGATTTAGACCAGCGACATCAACTTTATTCGTTTATTTCTGTCTTCAATAAAAGAACAATTGTTATCATTGTTAGTTGTCACTTTTGCTGTTTAAAGACTTGTATTTCTTGAACTCTTATTTGTTTAAATGTAATAAATTAGTGTTGCATTTCTCTTTATATGTGCTTGAGTACTGCTTGCTATGTAACGCTAGAAACCGAAGTGTGGCTACGGCGGGATCTTTTTTTGACCGTGGGAGCATGACTGACCTAGTCACCTCTCGTATTCCGTATTTTTGGTAGCGGGGTATGACAATGTCTAATTCAAAATATCACCTATCTTCTATCTAATCATCCAAAAAGCATGGATTCAAAAAGGTATGAATTTGAAAAAGAAGAAGCAAAAGAAAAGAGAATATTAGATTAATCGATTAAATATGTTAAAGAGGCATTTTTGGCATAAAAAAGTCGTGTGGATGGAAAAACTAACGTTGTTAGGGTTTTCGGGGCAAAGTGCATATTTTTCAAGTTTATGTTGGTTTTCTGCTTTTCGAACAAAAGTGAGGAAAGTTTCCGCATTTTAGCCTTAAGTTAATTGTTGACTATATTATGGTGTCATAATTAGCATATATAGGCAGATTAGAAATATGATGATCATTATTGCTTTACATTGTTGGTGTTTTCATTCAATCACAGACTCAATTTAATTTCTTCTTTGGGCTGTACTGGACCTTAGTCCTATTCCAATGGAGGAAGTTGCTGAAATCTGTACCCATTATCCAACCCTTATACGTGCGGGGATGTAAAGTTAAGCCGTATGGTCATCCATAAACGTGTTAATTAGGGGATAACTTACCTTATGTAAGTAATTAAAGTACAAACGGTTTTATTAAATTATAGTTACATAAATTAAAACATGTACATAAATACACACAAATTTGAAAATAAATGCACAGCCTTTAAAAAATATCTAATTGAAAAAAATATTATACAAAATCAATGTTAGTCAGCTTCTTGTAGTTATTTGAAAGCTTCACCGTGAATTGTTTTAGCATCTAATTCATCTTTCATACAAAATTGTATACTTTTGGGTATACAAACTGCGGGAGGAAAAGCATTTTTGAATCTCTACATGCCAAACAGACATGATGGCGTGTTATTAGACTTTACGCGCAAACCTACAAGCTTTTGAGGACATTAAGTCAACTAGTTAATTTCCCTCTAGTTTTGTTTAAGAATTAATTAATCTCATGAAACTTATATATACGAGATTAATGTAGCTAAGGTATATGATAGAAGTAAGATGGGGACATCCAACTAAAATAAAATATAACTTAAAAACAATAAGGTACGTCCTCACACCTCTTCTCTCATACCTTACCTATCTTAATTAAGGCATGGCTTAGTGTGTGCGTGTGTGTCTATATATATATATAGAGAGAGAGAGAGAGGGAGAGGGGGGGTTAATGGAGGAAAGAGGCCATAGGAGGGAATTTACTCCTATGGCGTCGAAAAAATACACCTTTTCTTATTTTTTCCGACGATCGGCATCCACCATCTTCATCGTTATCATCTAAGATGTTGGTACACCAAATTTTATGTGATTCTACAACTTTTGCACCGTTGATTTAGTGGGTCCAAAATTAACGGTTTACCGACAATAGAACTTTTTACATTGCTAAATCTACAGTGAAAAGGTTGTAGAATCACATGAAATTTGGTATGCCTACATCTTAGATGATAATGATGAAAATGGTGGGTGCCGATCGGCGGAAAAAATAAGGGAGGGTGTAATTTTTCGACGCCATAGGAGGAAATTTTCTCCCATGGCATCTTTTCTCCGTTATTCTGATATGAGAATAATGGAGGAAAGAGGCCCTAGGAGGCTTTTTCGTCAGGTGGCGTCTAAAATCTATATCCTCCGTAACTTTTTTCGACAATCGGCAACCATCATCATCATCTTTATCATGCAAGATATGGATACACCAAATTTCATGTGATTCCATTACTTTTTCACCGTTGAATTAGCAATGTAAAAAGTTCTATTGTTGGTAAACCGTTAATTTTGCACCCACTAAATCAACGGTGAAAAGATGTTGGAATCAAATGAAATTTGGTATATCCATATCTTGCATGATAAAGATGATGATGATGGTTGCCGATTGTCGAAAAAAGTTATGGAGGATATAGATTTTAGACGCCACCTGACGAAAAAGCCTCCTAGGGCCTCTTTCCTCCATTATTCTCTTCTTATATATATATATATATATATATATATATATATATATATATATATATATATATATATATATATGAGAATAATGGAGGAAAGATGCCATGGGAGGGAATTTCCTCCTATGGCATCACAAAAATACACCCTCCCTTATTTTTTCCGCCGATCGGCACCCATTATCTTCACCATTATCATCTAAGATATGGGTATACCAAATTTCATTTGATTCTACAACTTTTCACCGTTGAATTAGTGGGTTCAAAATTAACGGTTTACCGACAATAGAACTTTTTACATTGCTAAATCAACGGTGAAAAGTTGTAGAATCACATGAAATTTGGTGTATCCACATCTTAGATGATAACGATGAAAATAATGGAGTCCGATCGTCGGAAAACACGATGGAAGTTGTATTTTTTCGACGTCATGGGAGGAATTTCCCTCCTATAGCCTCTTTTCTCCATTATTATCTCTCCCTCTCCCTCTCTCTCTCTCTCTCTCTCTATATATATATATATATATATATATATACACACACCTTGATTTGTTATAAGCTTTACTTTTGGAAATGGAAATATATATATAGACTAGTAGGCCGCACGTGTTCAAATAAAAATTATGTTTGATTTTTTTAATTTAAATTAAAAAAATTTAAAGAAGATTAAAACTTACATGGTCCTGCCGTTAAATTGATTTTAAAACGATTCACAATAATTCCGGTGGTTATTTAAGATGAGCAAAGATGATTGTACAGTTTTTTTAAGGAAAAGAGATGATTGTATATCTATAATTGATTCAGTTAATGATTGTATTTATTAAATATTTGTTAAAGAAAATTCTACATTTAATTTTTTTACTGCTGATGTGCCGCTATTTGAGGGTACGTTAGACCATCAAATTGAAATCAATTTGGGGACTCTCAAGTTTTGTGGTTATAACAGTAGAGATTACATTGAAGGTACCTCTAATCTAAATTTTATGTAAATTCTTGAGATTTGCATCAATAATTCTCATAATATTCCTTTAAGATAAAGAAAGAGAAAGATATTGTCACAAATTCTATTTGTATGGTTGTCTCCCTGGTCCTAATTAAAAGATAATCTTAATTATTAATTAATGTCTAGACACGATTTTTATGTCCATCTAATTATTGTTATAAATTACATGATTTAAATTAATAAATAAGCATTAGAACCTTTTGATGTCAATATAAGCTTTCCTTTTTTTATGTCATGAAGACTGCCCTTTGGAAGTTGGAGAGGTCGATCCAATAATTAATAGAATATATACAGCTTAAACTATGTATTGATGCATATTGTTGACCAAATTAAATCAAATAAAACTGAAAAACTATTGATTGGATTCACATGTGATAACGATTTAGAACAAAAAAAATTAATTTCAATTTGGATCCTCTAAAATTTCATATGGATTTCATACCTTAGTGGGGAAGTTCTTATGATTTGAAATCTTATTTGGTATCTTCATACCTAACATAATATCTAATATCAGATGTTTGTGTTGGTCTTATCCAGTTTTTTCAGCAGCTGATTTTCCAACCTTGAAACCATAAGGACATGCAAGCTATGAAGTGTTCCGATGCGACAAAGTAAAATCAATTCGCATGTGTTGCAAAGCTTGGGTGAAATTCGATGTGTTCAAAATTTTAATAATTTTTGTATTAGCCTTCGCAATCGTACATGTATGAAGCTGATGCTATCTCAATATCAATGCCGTGCAGGACTGTTGGCTTCGTTATCCTTTTTATTACAGGGACATAACACATGGAAAATAAGTTTTTAACCAAGCTACATGCAATTGATGAGAAGTTGGATTCATCACATATGATCTAATACAATCTAGTCAAACTTGATCGAGCCAAGTCAATATCCACCGACTTTAAGCTTCTCTATTATTATAAGGGCATGTTTGGCAAATAGAAAGTGACGGGAGAAAGTAAGAAAGTGACGGAAAGTAGCAACTTTCTTTGTTTGCTACTTTCCTCCCACATAGGCTACTTTTCTCGTTTCACGTTCTCGGTAAATATGAAGAAAGTGGAGAGAAAGTGTGGTAAGAGAGAGTTTACACATTATTTTATTATTTTTCAAAACCATTAGTCATTTTTTAATGAATAATCTAGATAAAATTGATAAAGGTAATACTTTTTAAATCTTTAGTCATATAGCCATGTAAGCTTCAACTCGTTATCTTGTTCATTTTATTTTGGATCAAACAAACAAGTTTCGTTACTTTATCATGATTCTATTTTCTCATTACTGTCATATTTTCTTGCTTTTTTATTCCTTTCTGTTTGCTGAACATGCCCCTTATGCATTATTTCTCGGGATCAAAATTTGTTTTGTCTTCTTCTTCTTGTGTGTAGATATAGACAACATGTACTTTTGTGAGTAAATGCTATAAAGAAAAGAGAAAATTAACTCTAAAGGGATCCCTCCATTCTAGGTCATTTTCACGTCATCGATCACATTTCCCACCACCACCAAAACCCTAAAAGTTTCCTTCTCTCTTTTTGGGATATCTTTCTCTATCAAAAAAGTCGTTAAAAATTGAAGAAGGAATATATACGACTTCTATAGATATTTATAATTTTTTGTTTGCTACAATATTTTTAGGATGAGCTCAATAAAATAATAAATTTTATAATGATGATGCTCGATATCGGTGATCTCCCAGATCGTGATACGTGGCAGATGACGTGTCACAGGGCTCACAAGAAAGGACCTACAGTGGCCGACCAGACCACTCCTGTGCCCGTCCTACAAGCAAACGTTGGCTCACCTCCGAGTCCCTGCACAATTGGTCTCCTCGGCCTACCAGCTCGTCTTTAGGCTACCACAGAACAATATACCTCGGCTCCCCCGCTCGTCCGCGAGCTCTCCCGTCGAGGTCATCTTCCTCGGTCTCATCGACCGACCAATGGCACCGCTCACAGGCGCAACCGCCATCCCGCGAATCTCACCATGCGCGAGATATCCGCCAGCCACATCCCAAGTTCCACGCCAGCACGATCCCCCGTTAACGAGCCTGTCTCGCCATTAATGGGAGATCCCGCTCATCACGCGGGCGTGACGTCGGGAGCGTAACTGCCTGCGCGATTCTCGCGCCTGCCCTGCCTGCTGCCACCGCTATATAAACCCTTTATTCAGACGGTCCAAGTAAGTCATTTTTACTCCACTAAGCCGTTACTCTGCTCGGATCTCTAGTCTAACTTGACCGTCGGAGGGTCCTCGGTCGTACAACTACCCCAGGACTTCCTTGCAAGTGGCTCGGCAACCACAACCTCAAACCCATTGAGATCCACACGCTTCAGGAGCGACAGCTTGCAGATCCAATCTCAGCCACCCATCGCCGCCATCAGCAGATCAACGGAAGGTAACATCTTGGCGCGATCCAGGTCGCGTCAGCTGGCGCCGTCTGTGGAAACTCTTTGATTCCACAAAAACAAAAGTTCATTTTTTGATCTCAATCCAATGGCGAGCGATCATTACGAAGATCTAAACACTAACCGCCGCCTCCCCCTCAACGGAGGCGCGGACGAACCTCCCACGCCTCGGGACCGGGACCCCTACGGAGGGAGAGTAGGCTCCGCTTGTGCCGGCACGACCGATCGTCGCCTCTCTATTTCCAACGGCTGCTGGCCCCACGGGCTAGCACACTCAATGACCCAGGGGGGCCCGCTTCCCTGGGCTCCGAGGTCTTGCGCTAGAGAGCTTCGCCCCGATTCTCGTCGCACCCCTGTCCCTCCCGAGGCGATGGCGGTCAGCTCGCCTGTTCGCAGGCATGACCGGCACCCTCTCCCTCGACGGGGTCACGCACGCGAGACTCGCCACGGCGGCTCAAAAACGACCTCACCGGAAGGCATAAGGAACCTCACCGAAGGGAACCGAGGCTCATCGAAAATCATGGTCATGAAGGCGGGGGGTACGTCATGTACCTGGGCCAGCCGCGGAGGCCGACAGCCGCCCGAGGAAAAAAGCCTATCACCCACTGCATCGTGTCATTAGTGCAGTACAGATCGTAGAGATACACGTCCTCGAAGCTTATGATATCGGGGATGGTGAAAGGGAAGTCCTCCAATCTTGCGTTTTGGGTGTGAGGAAAGAAGTCATCAACAATCTCTCCATTTTATAGCCCATAATGCCCCCGGAGTTCAACAGTCGCCCGCAACTGTGCTGCCACGTGGCAGACATCGCGCCGCTCGATGCGAAGTCGAAACGACGCGGCTCTGGCGCTTCGCCTCCTCCACGCGTTCGTGACATGTGTCACTCGCGACTGTCCATCTTCCCAAAGCCCTCACGACCGAGCAGCTACCCCGCTCGGCTATCCCTAGCTGGTAGCTTCCCTACCCCATAATGCCAGGGATCAAAGCCCTCACCAAGAGGCAGCCCTGCAGCTACCCTGCTCGGCTATTCCTGGCTGGTAGCTTCCCTACCCTACAACGCCAGAGATCAAAGCCCTCTCCAAGAGGCACCGGGCAACAACCCTGCTCGGCCATCCTTAAGGACAAAAAGCTCTCGCCAAGAGGCACCGGGCAGTAACCCTGCTCAGCCATCCTTAGTAGGCCACTTACGGCCCCTCCAGCGCTAAGGATGAAAAGCCCTCGAAAGAGGCAACTGGGCCCACCCTTGCTCGGTTATTCCTGGCTGGTAGCTCCCTACCCCAACAAGCCAGGGACCTAAGCCCTCACTAAGAGGTAGCCCAGCAGCTACCCTGCTCGGCTATCTCTGGCTGGTAGCTTCCCTACCCCACAACGCCAGGGATCGAAGCCCTCGCCAAGAGGCAGCCCTGCAGCTACCCTGCTTGGCTATCCCTGGCCGGTAGCTCGCCTGCCCCACAACGCCAGGATCTAAGCCCTCACTAAGAGGCAACCGAGCAGCTTCACTGCTTGGTTCATCCTTGGCAGGCCTCCCACGGCCCCTCCAGCGCCAAGGATAGAAGCCCTCACCAAGAGGTAGCCCTGCAGCTACCCTGCTCGGCTATCCCTGGACGGTAGCTCACCTACACCACAACGCCAGGGATCTAAGCCCTCACTAAGAGGCAACCGAGAAGCTTCACTGCTTGGTTCATCCTTGGCAGGCCTCCGACCCCTCCAGCGCCAAGGATAGAAGCCCTCACCAAGAGGCAGCCCTGCAGCTATCCTGCTCGACTATCCCTGGCCGGTAGCTCGCCTACTCCACAACGCCAGGGATCTATGCCTCACTAAGAGGCAACCGAGCAGCTTCGCTGCTTGGTTCATCCTTGGCAGGCCTCCCACGGCCCCTCCAGCGCCAAGGATAGAAGCTCTCACCAAGAGGCAACCCTGCAGCTACCCTGCTCGGCTATCCCTGGCTGGTAGCTTCCCTACCCCACAACGCCAGGGATCGAAGCCCTCACCAAGAGGCAGCCCTACAGCTACCCTGCTCAGCTATTCCTGGCTGGTAGCTTCCCTACCCTCACAACGCCAGGGATCAAAGCCCTCGCCAAGAGGCACCGGGCAGCAACCCTGCTCGCCCATCCTTAAGGACAAAAAGCCCTCGCTAAGAGGCACCGGGCAGTAACCTTGCTCGGCCATCCTTAGTAGGTCACTTACGGCCCCTCCCGCGCTAAGGATGAAAAGCCCTTGAAAAAGGAAACCGGGCCCACCCTTGCTCGGTTATCCCTGGCTGGTAGCTCCCTATCCCAACAAACCAGGGATCAAAGCCCTAGCCAAGAGGCAACCGGGCCCGCCCTTGCTCGGTTATCCCTGGCTGGTAGCTTCCTACCCCAACAAATCAAGGATCAAAGCCCTCGCCAAGAGGCACCGTGCAGTAACCCTGCTCGGCCCGTCCTTAAGGATCAAAGCCCTCGCAAGAAGCAACCGGGCCCGCCCTTGCTCGGTTATCCCTGGCTGGTGGCTCCCTACCCCAATAAACCAGGGATCAAAGCCCTCGCCAAGAGGCACCGGGCAGTAACCCTGCTTGTCCATCCTTAGTAGTCCACTTGCGGCCCCTCCCGTGCTAAGGATCAAAGCTCTCACCAAAAGGCACCGAGCAGCTACCCTGCTCGGCCCCGTCCTTAGTAGGCCACTCACGGCCCCTCCCGCGCTAAGGATCAAAAGCCCTCGCAAGAGGCAACCGGGCCTAACCTTGATCGGTTATCCCTGGCTGGTAGCTCCCTACCCCAACACCCCAAGGATCAAAGCCCTCGCCAAGAGGTACCGAGCAGCTACCCTGCTCGGCTACGACCTTAGTAAGCCTCTCACGGCCCCTCCCGCGCTAAGGAACAAAAGCCCTCGCATAAGGGATCTGAGCGGCTACCCTGCTCGGCTATCCCTGGCCACCAATTCACTACCTTACAACTCTAGGGATCGAAACCCTCGCCTAGAGGCCCCGGGTAGCTACCCTGCTTGGTCTATCATCGACATACCTCACTGAGCCTTCCACGCTAAGGAACATGACCTCACCAAGGGGCATCCGGTTCTACGTCTAAGCGATCTCCACCTCGACTTCGGGGTCATGGAGATACCGTCCCCCCTCCGGTCTTTGCACACTCGGCAAATGAACAGATTCAACTCGATGTGTGATCGCTAGACAAAGAACTGACATAAAAAGAAGGCAGTACTGCTGTCACGCCCCGCTTCCCAGAGTGCGCTAAGATCGGCACGTGACAGAGCCAACCATGCTACCTGTGGCTAGGAAACATCCCTCCACAGTCACATTACGGCTGTCTATAAGATATCAAGAACAATAAAATAAAATGAACTATCTAGCACATGTCCGTATGCCAGAATAAACGAGTCAAGAAATATAAATGTGCGGAAGCAATAAATCCAATAAGCAAAACATCTGGAAAGTACGTCCCAAATATGGGCTCACATCAGGAAATGAAAATATGTAAATAAAACTAAACTAAAATACTAACAGGCTCCTCACTGCTCGGCCTGTCGACTGAAGTACTCATGGTCGGTCTGCGGGAGAAATAAAGGATCTGGGCCATGCAAAACCCATACGTCAGTCCGTCATAATATCAAAAATAATATAATCAGAAGGTAACAAGATATGCAGGCACAAATATGAACAGTAATAAAAGTATAACAGTAACACGAATAAGGAACAGTGAAGGGTATAAGCACATGTGACGTGCGGTGAGTAATCTGAATTAAGCTACTGGGTTAACTACTCTCAAGTCTGTGAAATCAATTTAATGAATCGTCGATGTAACTCAATAGTATCCCATGCGTGCCCGGGACCACGGTCCAGATTCTCGGGCTGAAATCTGAGACATGCCGCTAGGCATTAAACAAGAAACATCTACAGATGAATGATATCAGCATCATCATCCCGGAGCTGGCCTAGCCCGTAAAACTGATCAGTATAAGCGTCGAACTATTGAGTTACAAGTCAGGTTTCATCATTGATTTCCCCTTACCCCCAAATCATGTGTTCAAGTCAGGTATTGATAAATTCGGAGCTAATGCCAACACAGGATCAAACAGGTACAGGTTTGTCTATACAGACGACAGGATATGTCCATCGGGACAACATGTCAGGATTGTCGGCATTAGAAACAGGATCATGTAACATGTCAGGTAGTGGTGTATGTCATGTCAAGTAGTGCACAGTGTATCAAATGGGTGCCCAACAGTAAAATGTAGCAAGTATTGGATCAGGGTAAAAGTACGGATGTACGATAAAAGCATGGATGCACAATTATCTCTCAGGGATTGCATCATGACTATGTAGGATGCATATTATCAAGTAAGGGGTACTAATGTAACAACAATATGAATCAATATAATATGGCATGCAACTAGATATGCAGAATTAATGGTATGGATACACAATAAATATGGATGCATAAATAACTATCAGGGGTTACAACTACAGTTCCATGGCTAAGTGGGATGAACATTATTAAGTGTGGGGTGTTAATATAGCAGTAATATGAAATAACGTGACCTGGCATGCAACTAGATATAATTAATGATATGGATACACAAATATCGATCAGGGATTACATTTACAGCTTCAAGACTAAGTGGGATGCACATTATTAAGCATGGGGTATTACTACAACAATAACATGAATTAATATGAACTGTAGATACAACTATATATATTTTAAATGATATGGATACATACGGGTATCCGAAAACAGTAAAACTTTAATATAGATATATAATGCAATCAACAGGTAATATTTGTATTCATATGGATGCAAGATAAGTATTATAGCATGTAGCAATGTCACGCCCCGCTTCCCGGTATACGGCGAAGGGGACGGGACGAGGCCCGCTACGTATTTACTCAGAAGAAAATACGCTAAGCGTAACTAAACAATATAAAAGTAAATACACAAGAGATAAGAGATATAAACTGAACAGTAACTTTATTTATTAAAATTCTTTTGTACAATGCATGAAAAGTAAATACAAATGAAACAAAAGTGATGCCTAAACAATAGCATAACAGGAAATGAAAAGTACTGAATGGAAAATGTACAATGTCTAGAGCTCGGGGTCTTCACAGAACTGGTCCAAGTCTTCAGCAGTGGGCTTGTTCTCTGACGGGTCTAAACCACCTGACGACATTCAAAGAAGAAAGAAATAGAATGTCGTCAGCGAACATTTCGCTCGGTAAGCCCCAAAGATAAGGGAGAAATAGACAGAGAGTAGAAGAGAGAGAGAGTAGCTTTTAATGTTGTATTATATTGTTGTAATATTGTATTAACGCTGTTGTTTGTAGCTTAGTACAGAAGAATGCCAGTGTATACGAGAGGGGTCTCTATATACTAGAGACCAGGGCAAACGGAATATAGAGTACAAGGCTCCGTTAGAAATCCCGGAACAACGGCAATTGGATTCATGTTAGGTGTCTTAAATCTTACCGTCTCGTGCCACTTTTAACACCTTCGGTACCAATCTACCTCTTAAACCCCGTAGTGTTTTGATTGTATTGTTGTATTGTATTGTAAACTGTATAGATTGTATAATTGGATGACTGACCGAAACCATGATATCAGTAAACGGATGTAACCGTAGAATCATGTAAATGGATGTAAACTGGAGTTCATGTAAATGGAATGTATATCCATGGTTCGGTCCAGTCAAGTTGTATAAATTGATAATTGGATTCATGGATTCATATTGAATTGTAATATTGAAGCTTGTAGAGTATAGATTGTAAACTGTAGATTGTAGATTGTAGACTGTATTGAGTCAAACAATTAGTAAGGTAAATTGAAGTCCTGATTGTTTTTATTACTTTGTCTACCTTAGATAGGCAAGCACCCACTTCTCCGGCTCCCTGGGGCTCAAGTGGTTGGTTCTGCTTAAACCTATGTTTACTAGGGTCTTTAGGGTAATTTATAGAACTTGAGGGGGTTTTATGTAAAAATACTTTTATATACTTTTCAAAATACACCTCAAGTATTTATTATTCGTCTTTAGAGTTGTAATGAATGTGGATTTTGTATTGTTATATTTCTAGTGAAAATATCCTAATTTCAGAAATAAAGGTATTTATTTGTAATATTGATTTATTTGGAATTCATGGTATTTTAGTGTAAAATTTATTCTTGTGATTTTTAGAAAAAGTGGAATATTTATATCATTAAAAAATAGGTATTTTAATGATAAATATACATATATTTATACAAAAAATAATTTTAATATATTTATTATATTCTAAAAATCTCATTTTCTTAAGATGTCGTACTTTAAATCTTTCGAGACCGAATGCTCCTTGCGGAGGTCTGAATCCCGCAGTACTAAGCCCGAGGATGTGCGATAATCCGCACCATCCCGAACGGGTTCCCCAAAATGGGTTGTAGCGGCGCTTTGCAAAGATTGTAAAATACTAAATCTTTTTGAAAACGGTTTTATGAAGTAAGTGATATTTATTTGTAAAGATGTCAATTTTCCGTATTCTATGTTTTAGGGTCTCCTAAGTCAACTAGACTATCCCTAACTGGTCCAAAACGACAAGTTGTGAGATGCCTCAAATCGCCTCTTCACTACTAATTATGGACAGGTAAGTACAAGTGAAGAAAGGAGAGATCCGCTCACGAATCACCGTGAGACGGGCCTTTTAAAATTACCTTTCTCACTTACCTACCCTAGACACCACAAAGTCAGGTTTAGATAAACGACAGATGTCCACAACTTATCGTATTTTCATAATAAGAGATATTTATTTAAAAGTGTGTCAATACTAAATCTTTTAGTAATGGTTTTATTAAGTCAAGCGTATTTAAATGAAAATATTGTTTTCTCGTATTCTAAGTTTTCGATGGTATCGTGTTAGGTTGTATATGAGTGTGTGAGGAGGTAGGTCGTTACCTCGTGCTCTACTTTAAAAGTATAGCAAGTTTAATGGAGCTAAATGAAAAGTTGAAACAATATGGTATTTAAGTGAAAAATACGATAATTTGAAATAGCCATCATTTCATGTGAAGAAACTTGATCAATTTGGTTGATTAGTGTTTAATAGTCAACATGAGGAAGTTTAAGTAAGATTGTATTAGTGAGAAGTGGAATTTAATAAGAAACCGAATCGGAAATCGGATTTGTTCCGATTCCGTCGGGTTTTGTAAAACCGTATTTTTAGATAGAAGAGATAGGTAGAAATTGGGACTTACGGGTTTTAATCTGTCACGCCCCGCTTCCCGGTATACGGCAAAGGGGACGCGACTGGTCCGCTACGTATTTACTCTGAAATAAATACGCTAAGCGTATCTAAACAATATAAAAGTAAATACTCAAGAGACAAGATATAATAAAAAAACAACAACTTTATTTATTAACATTTTTTTGTACAATGCATGAAAAGTAAATACAACGGAAATAAAAGCGACACCTAAACAATGGCATAACAGGAAATGAAAAGTACTGAATGGAAAATGTACAATGAAACTAGAGCTCTGGTTCTTCAGCAAACTGATCCAAGTCTTCTGCAAATGGCCCGATCTCTGCCGGGTCCAAATCATCTGACGACATTCAAAGAAGAAAGAAATAAAATGTCGTCAGCGAATAGGTCGCTCGGTAAGTCCCAAAGATAAGAGGAAAGTAGAATAGACAGAATAAGAAGGTATATTGTAAAGTTGCATTGTCATGTAGTAATGTTGTATTAACGCTGTTGTTTGTAGGTTGGTACAGAAGAATACCAGTGTATACGAGAGGAGTCTCTATATGCCAGAGACTAGAGGCACGTATAGTACAAGGAACCGTTTATGCCACGGTACAACAGCAACTGGATTCATGTTAGGTGTATTAAGTCTTACAGTCTCGTGCCACTTTTAACACCTTCCGTACGAATCTACCCATTAAACCCCGTAGTGTTTTATTTGTATTGTTTTGTACTGTAAATTGTATTGAGTGTATAATTGAAAGACTGACCGAAACTATGATATCAGTAAATGGTTGTAACCGTAGAATCATGTAAGTGGAATAACTGGAGAACCATGTAAATGGAATGTAAATCAATGGTCCGGTTCAGTCAAGTTGTATAGATTGATAATTGGATTCATGGATTCATGTTGAATTGTAATATTGAAAATTGTAGATTGTAGATTGTACTTAAATCATATTCAAGTCAGATTATACAGAGATTCAAGCCGAGTCAGACAATTATCAAGGTAAATTGAATCCTGATTGTTTTTATTAATTTGTCTACCTTAGATAGGCAAGCACCCACTTCTCCGGCTCTCTGGGGCTCAAGAGATTGGTTCTGCTTAAACCTATATTTACTAGGGTCCTTAGGATAATTTATAAAACTTGAGGGGGTTTTATGTAAAAATACTTTTATGTACTTTTCAAAATACACCTCAAGTATTTATTATTCGTCTTTAGAGTTATACTGAATATGGATTTTATATTATGAAATTTCTAGTGAAAATATCCTAGTTTCATAAATAAAGCTATTTATTTGTAATATTGATTTATTTGGAATTCATGGTATTTTAGTGTAAAATTTATTCTTGTGATTTTTAGAAAAAGTGGAATATTTATATCATAACAAAATAGGTATTTTAATGGTAAATATACATATATTTATACAAAAATAATTTTAATATATTTATTATATTCTAAAAATTTCATTTTCTTAAGATGTCGTACTTTAAATCTTTCGAGACCGAATGCTCCTTACGGAGGTCTGAATCTCGCACTACTAAGCCCGAGGATGTGCGATAATCCGCACCATCCCGAACGGGTTCTCCAAAATGGGTTGTAGCGGCGCTTTGCAAAGATTGTAAAATACTAAATCCTTTAGAAAACGGTTTTATGAAGTAAGTGGTATTTATTTGTAAAGATGTCAATTTTCCGTATTCTATGTTTTAGGGTCTCCTAAGTCAACTAGACTATTCCTAACTGGTCCAAACGACAAGTTGTGAGATGCCTCAAATCACCTCTTCACCGCCAATTATGGCCAGGTAAGTACAAGTGAAGAAAGGAGGGATCCGCTCACGAATTACCGTGAGACGGGCCTTTTAAAGTTACCTTTCTCACTTGCCTAGCCTAGACACCACAAAGTCAGGTTTAGATAAACGACTGATGTCCACAACTTATCATATTTTCATAATAAGATGTATTTATTTAAAAAGTGTAACAATACTAAAACTTTTAGTAATGATTTTATTAAGTCAATGGTATTTAAATGAAAAATATTGTTTTCTCGTATTCTAAGTTTTCGATGGTATCATGTTAGGTTGTATATGAGTGTGTGAGGAGGTAGGTCGTTACCTCGTGCTCTACTTTAAAGGTATAGCAAGTTTAATGGGGTTAAATATAAAGTTGAAACAATGTGGTATTTAATGGCAGGACGAGGCTCCTCCTGCCATCTGGTTGGCAGAACGCTTAACTCCTGCAGACTGAGGTCTGCCCCTTGCTTTTATCATTGCCTCATAACTGCGGGCAGCTTCCAGAGCTTCCTCATGAGTTGGAAATTTCCCTGTGGCTAGAGCAGCCTGAATTTCTGTGTCCAAACCTTGTTGGAAGTGACGGGCTCTGATATCATCCGTCAGTATCAAGTGTGCCGCGAATCTGTTTAAAGGATTGTGTTAGCTGTGTAGTATGTGATATAAAAAATTAAAATAATGTGACATATCTTACCGACTTAGCATGGTGAATTCAGCGTCATACCCATCTACTGACTTGTCCCACATCGAACCTTGTTGTAGATGAATGAACTGCTGTTCCATGGCAAACTTAGAAGTCACAGGGAAGTATTTCGCGTCAAACTTCTCGCGAAAAGTCTTCCATTCAATAGGCTGTACAAGACGGCTTTCTTCCGCCTGCCACCAGTTGCGAGCATTGTCCGTGAGTTGCAGTTTCGCCACATGGACCCAAGCTATGTCTGGCACTTGTGCTGCCGCCAGATCATCCTCGATACTTTGTGATGCATTGTGATACCGGATCAATCTGGAGGATTAATCCCTTACTGGATGAATCACAAAGACAAATCTGATTTCCGATTCGGTTTCTTATAAAATTCCACTTCTCACTAATACAATCATACTTAAACTTCCTCATGATGACTATTAAATACTAATCAACCAAATTGATCAAGTTTCATCACATGAAATGATAACTAGTTCAATTTATCGTATTTTTTCACTTAAATGCCACATTGTTTCAACTTTACATTTAACCCCATTAAACTTGCTATAGCTTTAAAGTAGAGCACGAGGTAACGACCTACCTCCTCACACACTCATATACAACCTAACACGATACCATCGAAAACTTAGAATACGAGAAAACAATATTTTTCATTTAAATACCATTGACTTAATAAAATCATTACTAAAAGTTTTAGTATTGTTACACTTTTTAAATAAATACCTCTTATTATGAAAATACGATAAGTTGTGGACATCAGTCGTTTATCTAAACATGACTTTGTGGTGTCTAGGCTAGGCAAGTGAGAAATGTAACTTTAAAAGGCCCGTCTCACGGTAATTCGTGAGTGGATCCCTCCTTTCTTCACTTGTACTTACCTGGCCACAATTGGCGGTGAAGATGTGATTTGAGGCATCTCACAACTTATCGTTTGGACCAGTTAGGAATAGTATAGTTGACTTAGGAGACCCTAAAACATAAAATACGGAAAATTGACATCTTTACAAATAAATATCACTTACCTCATAAAACCGTTTTCAAAAAAATTTAGTATTTTACAATCTTTGCAAAGCGCCGCTACAATCCATTTTGGAGAACCCGTTCGGGATGGTGCGGATTATCGCACATTCTCGGGCTTAGTAGTGCAAGATTCAGACCTCCGCAAGGAGCATTCGGTCTCGAAAGATTTAAAGTACGCCATCTTAAGAAAATGAGATTTTTAGAATATAATAAATAGATTAATATTATTTTTGTATAAATATATGTATATTTACCATTAAAATACCTATTTTGTTATGAAATAAATATTCCACTTTTTCTAAAAATCACAAGAATAAATTTTACACTAAAATACCATGAATTCCAAATAAATCAATATTACAAATAAATACCTTTATTTATGAAACTAGGATATTTTCACTAGAAATATCACAATATAAAATCCACATTAAGTACAATTTAAAGACGAATAATAAATACTTGAGGTGTATTTTGAAAAGTACATAAAAGTATTTTTACATAAAAAACCCCTCAAGTTCTATAAATTACCCTAAGGATCCTAGTAAACATAGGTTTAAGCAGAACCAATCTCTTGAGCCCCAGGGAGCCGGAGAAGTGGGTGCTTGCCTATCTAAGGTAGACAAATTAATAAAAACAATCAGGACTTCAATTTACCTTGCTAATTGTCTGACTCAGTTTGAGTCTCTATATAATCTGACTTGAATATGATTCAAGTACAATCTACAATCTACAATTTTCAATATTACAATTCAACATGAATCCATGAATCCAATTATCAATCTATACAACTTGACTGAACCGGACCATGGATATACATTCCATTTACATGGTTCTCCAGTTATTCCACTTACATGATTCTACGGTTACATCCGTTTACTGATATCATGGTTTCGGTCAGTCTTTCAATTATACACTCAATACAATTTACAGTACAAAACAATACAAATAAAACACTACGGGGTTTAAGGGGTAGATTGGTACGGAAGGTGTTAAAAGTGGCACGAGACTGTAAGACTTAATACACCTAACATGAATCCAGTTGCTGTTGTACCGTGGCATAAACGGTTCCTTGGACTATACATGCCTCTAGTCTCTGGCATATAGAGACTCCTCTCGTATACACTGGCATTCTTCTGTACCAAGCTACAAACAACAGCGTTAATACAACATTACTCCAAGACAATGAAACTTTAAAAGATACCTTCTTATTCTGTCTATTCTACTTTCCTCTTATCTTTGGGACTAACCGAGCGACCTGTTCGCTGATGACATTCCATTTCTTTCTTCTTTGAATGTCGTCAGGTGATTTGGACCCGGCAGAGATTGAGCCATCTGCAGAAGACTTGGATCAGTTTGCTGAAGAACCAGAGCTCTAGTTTCATTGTACATTTTCCATTCAGTACTTTTCATTTCCTGTTATGCCATTGTTTATGCATCGCTTTTATTTCCGTTGTATTTACTTTTCATGCATTGTACAAAAGAATGTTAATAAATAAAAAAGTTGTTTTTTTATTATATCTTGTCTATTGTGTTTTTACTTTTATATTGCTTAGATACGCTTAGCGTATTTATTTCAGAGTAAATACGTAGCGGACCAGTCGCGTCCCCTTCGCCGTATACCGGAAACCTGTATGGGCCACTAACAAAACCTGTCACGCCCCGCTTTCCGGTATACGTAGCAGACCAGTCGCGTCCCCTTCGCCGTATAACGGGAACCTGCAGGGCCACCAACAGAACCTGCATGGACCATGTGTATTTACTTTTATTTTGTCTTTTCTCCTTCTGAAACCCCCTGCACACTCTAATTTATGAGATCGATTCCAGAGAGTTAAATATACCCTATTTAATCTATTTTTAATGATTTTTCTCACATTTTTACAATTTTTATTTTAAAAAAACCCTACACCTACCCTAACCCTAGCCTAACACTATAAATACACCCCCTACCCTCTTACCCCAAAATTCTGAGCCCTCTCTCAAAAATTTCCAAGAATCTTGTGCACTTGAAAACGAGCTCGAGGAGAAGCTCCGGCGAAATCTACGGCGAACTTCCGGCGGTCGTTTTAGGAACTACCGACGACAACGCAACACATCGGCGATCCCTCTACTTCCCTCTCATTCTCTTGTGTGATCTAAAACCCGTAAGTCCTAATTTCTACCTATCTCTTCTATCTATAAATACGGATTTACAAAACCCGACGAAATCGGAACAAATCCGATTTTCGATTCGGTTTCCTATAAAATTCCACTTCTCACTAATACAATCATACTTAAACTTCCTCATGTTGACTATTAAACACTAATCAAACAAATTGATAAAGTTTCATTACATAAAATGTTAGCTATTTCCATTCATCATATTTTTCACTTAAATACCACATTGTTTCAATACTACATTTAACTCCATCAAACTTGCTATACATTTAAAGTAGATCACGAGGTAATGACATACCTCCTCACATACTCACATACAACCTAACACGATACCCTCGATAACTCAGAATACGGAAAACAAACATTTTCATTTAAATACCCTTTACTAAATAAAGCCATTCTAAAAGATTTAGTATTGATACACATTTTAAATAAATACCACTTATTATGAAACTATGATAAGTTGTGCACATCAATCGTTTATCTAAACCTGAATTTGTGGTGTCTAGGCTAGGCAAGTGAGAAAGGTAATTTTAAAAGGCCCATCTCACGGTGATTCGTGAGCGGATCCCTCCTTTTTTCACTTGTACTTACCTGGCCACAATTGGCGGTGAAGAGGCGATTTGAGATATCTCACAACTTGTCGTTTTGGACCAGTTAGGAATAGTCTAGTTGACTTAGGAGACCCTAGAACATAGAATACGGAAAAATTGATATCTTTACAAATAAATACCATTTACCTCATAAAACCGTTTTCTAAAAGATTTAGTATTTATACAATCTTGCAAATCGCCGCTACAACCCATTTTGGGGAACCCGTTCGGGATGGTGCGGGTTATCGCACATCCTCGGGCTTAGTAGTGCGAGATTCAGACCTCCGCAAGGAGCATTCGGTTTCGAAAAATTTAAAATACGATATCTTAAGAAAATAAGATTTTTAGTATATAAAAAAATATATTAAAATTATTTTTGTATAAATATATGTATATTTAAAATATCTATTTTATTATGATATAAATATTCCACTTCTGTTCTAAAAATCACAAGAATCAATTTTACACTAAAATACCATGAATTTCGTATAAATCAATATTACAAATAAATACCTTTATTTCTGAATTTAGGATATTTTCATTAGAATTATCACAATATAAAATCCATATTCATTACAACCCTAAAAACGAATAATAAATGCTTGGGGTATATTTTGAAAAAGTATATAAATGTATTTTTACATAAAACCCCCTCAAGTTCTATAAATTAACCTAAGGACCCTAGTAAACATAGGTTTAAGCGGAACCAATCTCTTGAGCCTCAGGGAGCCGGAGAAGTGGGTGCTTGCCTATCTAAGGTAGACAAATTAATAAAAACAATCAGGAATTCAATTTACTTTGCTGATTGTCTAACTCAGTTTGAGTCTCAGTATAATCTGACTTGAATATGATTCAAGTACAATATACAATCTTCAATATTACAATTCAACATGAATCCATGAATCCAATTATCAATCTATACAACTTGACTGAACCGAACCATGGATATACATTCCATTGACATGGTTCTCCAGTTATTCCATTTACATGATTATACAGTTACATCCGTTTACTGATATCATGGTTTTGGTCAGTCATCCATCTATACAATCTATACAATACCATACAACAATACAATCAAAACACTATGGGGTTTAAGGGGTAGATTGGTACGGAAGGTGTTAAAAGTGGCATGAGACGGTAAGATTAAGACACCTAACCTATATTCCGTTGCTGTTGTACCGTGGACCAACGGTTCTTTGAGTTCCTGATACCTTAGTCTCCGGGGCAAGTGAGACTCCTCTCGTATACATTGGCATCCTTCTGTACCAAGCTACAAACAACAGCGTTAACACTAAATACAACAATATAACAATATAATACAACTATAAAAGCTACTCTCTCTTTCTCTCTTACTCTCTGTCCATTCTATTTCTCCTCTTACCTTTGGGACTTACCGAGCGACCTGTTCGCTGACGACATTCTATTTCTTTCTTCTTTGAATGTCGTCAGGTGATTTGGAACCGTCAGAGATCGAGCCATCTGCAGAAGACTTGGATCAGTTTGCTGAAGAATCAGAGCTCTAGTTTCATTGTACATTTTCCATTCAGTACTTTTCATTTCCTGTTATGCCATTGTTTAGGCATCGCTTTTATTTCCGTTTTATTTACTTTTCATGCATTGTACAAAAGAATGTTAATAAATAAAGTTGTTTTTTTATTATATCTTGTCTCTTGTGTATTTACTTTTATATTTCTTAGATACGCTTAGCGTATTTACTTCAGAGTAAATACGTAGCGGACCAGTCGCATCCCCTTCGCCGTATACCGGGAAGCGGGGCGTGACAGGTTTTGTGGACGGCCGAGTCGTCAACTGAAAATTTTTGTCTTTTCGCCTTCTGAAACCCCATGCACACTCTAATTTATGAGATCGGTTCCAGAGAGTTAAATATACCCTATTTAATCTATTTTTAATGATTTTTCTCACATTTTTACAATTTTTATTTAAAAACCCTACACCTACCCTAAACCTAGCCTAACCCTATAAATACACCCCCTACCCTCTACCCTCTCACCCTAAAATTCTGAGCCCACTCTCTCAAAAATTTCCAAGAATCTTGTGCACTTGAAAACGAGCTCGAGGCGAAGCTCCGGCGAAATCTACGGCGAACTTCCGGCGATCGTTTTAGGAACTACCGATGACGACGCAACACATCGGTGATCCCTCTACTTCCCTCTCATTCTCTTGTGTGATCTAAAACCCGTAAGTCCCAATTTCTACCTATCTCTTCTATCTTCTTGATACCTTGTCACGCCCCGCTTCCCGGTATACGGCGAAGGGGACGCGACTGGTCCGCTACGTATTTACTCTGAAGTAAATATGCTAAGCGTATCTAAGCTATAAAAGTAAATACACAAGAGACAAGATATAATAAAAAAACAGCAACTTTATTTATTAACATTCTTTTGTACAATGCATGAAAAGTAAATACAACGGAAATAAAAGCGATGCCTAAACAATGGCATAACAGGAAATGAAAAGTACTGAATGGAAAATATACAATGAAACTAGAGCTCTGGTTCTTCAGCAAACTGATCCAAGTCTTCTGCAGATGACTCGATCTCTGCCGGGTCCAAATCACCTAACGACATTCAAAGAAGAAAGAAATGGAATGTCGTCAGCGAACAGGTCGCTCGGTAAGTCCCAAAGATAAGAGGAAAGTAGAATAGACTGAATAAGAAGGTATCTTTTAATGTTGCATTGTCTTGTAGTAATGTTGTATTAACGCTGTTGTTTGTAACTTGGTATAGAAAAATGCCAGTGTATACGAGAGGAGTCTCTATATGCCAGAAACTAGAGGCACGTATAGTACAAGGAACCGTTTATGCCACGTATAGTAAGGAAGGCCGGTGGCAACTCCCCCTCTGGGCTAACTCCACCAGCCCCAACGGTGGAAACCAATGCTGCTGTTCCAACCGGGAACAGTTTTGAGCTGTTGAACAAGGTACGCAGGAACTCGCCTACTGCCGTACTGAAAAGATCCCCGTCACCGGTGGAGACTATTACAGAAATAAAATGGGATCAGTCCCCTCAATGGCTGTCTTCCAAAGTTTACAAAATCTGGCGATAAATCCGAGAGTTGGTGGTGGATCAAGACTATCCTCGCCGACAGAAAAAGCTGAAGGCTCAAAAGGAAGAGAACCGTCCTGTCAAAACACAACGGACGACAACCACCTGGGTGCCCACTGCAACGGCCCTCTCAACTTCGACCGCTCATAAGAGGAGAAGGCCGGAGAAAATCCCCATGCCTGCGACAAATGTCAAAAGCACTAAGCCCAAACGCCCTAAGTCTGGGGGCATAACGGTCCATACTATTTACATGGCATCCGGAAAAAGGATAGCCGCGCTTCTATGGGTCACCGACCACTCACCCGATCCGTAACAAGGGCTCAGGAACAGCAGCAGCGGAAACTTCAAGAGATGCTGACTGCAATGGCTACACTTACCGGACCAAAAGAAAACCCGGAGGCGTCATCGGAGCAGCGTTATGAACAAGAAACCGATGCTGACTTCCTTCGCAGAGTCCTCGAAAAGAAAGACAAAGAAGCCGCAGAGCAAGCGGCTAATATAAAGCAAATGGCACTTCTCTTCCAAGACATGGTCGGGATGATGATACAGCCGGATCCTCCAGCCGAAGACCCTCCGATCATTATTGAGGACGACAAAGGGGAAATATCGAATCCTCTGCCAGCTCTGTCAACAGCCAAAGAGGAAACAATCTCTAAAGCTGTCCTGGATGACTATATTGCTCAGCAAATAAGAGTTCACCAGGCAAATGAGGCGGCTGGTCAAGTCGTGAAAACTGGGCGACCATACCCATGCTGGTATGATCAGATAAAGTACCCGCCGGGCTACACAATCCCCAAATTCCACGTATACAAGGGGACAGGCAATCTCCACCAGCACGTCGCCCAGTTCAGAGCTCTGTGCGGCAACACCGGGGGCGATGATAAGCTTTTGCTCCGTCAATTCGTCGGCAGCTTGTCGGAAACGGCGTTTGAGTGGTACTCCGAACTTCCAAACGACTCCGTCAAAACTTTCGCAGAAATGGAGTTATTGTTCACCCAGCGATTTGCAAGTGCCAGTGAACGCACCCCAATAACGGCATTGATCAATGCCAGGGTGAAGCCGGGCGAAACTTGGGTTCAATACGCAATCCGATGGCGAAATCTGTGGTCGAAGTGCGAACAGCGCATCGAGGAAGCACCAGCAGTGGGCATGTTCGTGGGCACCTTAGACCCTCATGCAGCTATTTCACAGTTCATGATATTCTTCAAACCGACCACATTCCAGGCTTTAATCGACAAGCTAGCCCAGATGGATCAGATGGGTCACAGACCGTCTCCTCCGAAGCCGGAGCCGCGGAACGAAAAGGGTAAAGGGAAGGCGACCTTCGTTGCGAACACTCAACAACAGCCCAGTGCTTCAAGACTAACGGATCAATTGGAAGAGAGACGACGCTATTACAATGAGAAAATGAAGCGTCCTTACTCATTCCCGCAGGATAAAACGAAGAGGCTGTTCGAGCTGGCGGTGCGCAACAGGCTTTTCAATTTGCCAAATCTAAGGCGACCACCGCAACCCAGCGAAGTGAATAATCCCAATTATTGCCCTTACCACCAAACGGTAAGCTATCCGATCGAAGATTGCTTCGTCTTTAAGGGATGGATCGAGGATCAGTACCAACATGGCAAGTTCGCGCTGTCCGAAAAGTGGAAAGTGAGCCCACCACAACCGCACACTCCTAAGAAGATGGACACACCGGGGGCAACGTGCTCTTTTGTTGAAGAAGCTTCATGGGAGGTCGTGCTTTCAGCCAAAACCAAAAGGATGCTGAATGATCTTCAGACATGCCCGGCGATCAGGTGGAAGAACCCGCTGGAACCCCAGATCATCGAAGGGATACTGAAGCCGCGCCCAACTCCAAAGATTGGTGGTGATAGCCAAAGTGCTCACACCCAGCCGCCGAGATCTTCGAAAAAGAAGAAGAAATCCAAGAAGCCCGTGAAGCCTGGCGACAAGCGCACGGACCTACAGAAACAGATTGACGCGCTGGAAGAGTACAACCAGAAGGCGCGAACCCCAATCACACTTCAAGAGTTCCTCGGCTACGTCCTTGAGGACGAAGATGATGGAGAAGACTCATCAGATGGATCTGAGGATTACGTAGTAAGTTGTCATGTGATCTCTCCCTCGTCTACAAACGATGAGGAAGCCCTTTGCACCAAGAGACTGGGGGCAGGGCCTGAACCGGAACTTCCTGGGCCATCAGACGAGATGATCGACGCATTCCTAAACGAAGCTCTTCTTAAAAGCAAAGCTGATCGGGAGCGTGAGATGGCCATATTTGAAAGAGCCAAACGCCAGCAACTAGACGAAAGAGTCGAGACACTCCCGCCAAATCAAGAGACATCCGTCGCGGATAAAAACAAGTTCAAGACGAGGAAAAGGTTCGCTAAAGCCATATCAATGGGAATGAAGCTACCACCCTCTGAAGGAAACACTCCCGGTGAAGCAGAGATGCATCCTAGCTACTGCTCATATCATCGAAAGATTTCGCACCCCACCGAAGAATGCGACGCTTTTAAAAGATGGTGGCAGGGATATGTTGCTCACCGGCAACATTTTAAGTGGATGAAACGCAAAACTCGTCGGGAGCAGAGAAGTACGACCGAGGAGCATAAAAGAACTACCGATAACTGTCGCACTGTCAACGCCGGAGGATCGCAGGTTCTCACCTTTGGGAGCGACTCTGACGAGGAAATGGCTCTGGGCCCTCTCTTTAAAGAATCCACCTTGGGGAAAGAGGAAGAACCGAAGGCCTGTGAAAATATCCAGCTGCGCAACGTACGCTTCCAGAAAAGAATCTCGGACCCACGAATAGAATAGACAAGGGAAAAGAAAAGGTCTCTGAGGATATCGCCCTAGATGACCAAGTCATGAAAGAGCTGACCGCCAAGGACCCGCCAAAGAAAAGCAAGGTGGACTACAACGTTCTGGCGCACTTGAGGAAGTCACCCTCGCAGCTCAGCATTCTCGATGCCCTTTTACTATCCAAAGAAGCGAGAGATTCATTGATCAAGGCGCTACAAGAGCCAGAGCAATTCCAAGCTTTTCTTGCCTAAGAAAAGATGAAGGACGAGCTGGAGAAAGTACACACAGCCGATATCACCTTCGGCGACGAAAACCTCCTCCTTGGGACGTGCGAGCACAACCGTCCCTTCTATGTCTCAGGGTACTGCCACGATATAAAGATAGGAAAAATCCTGGTCGACAATGGGTCTTCCGTCAATCTCCTCAACGTGCGAGTGTTGAATAAAATCTGCATGAGCGTCCAGCATCTCGCTCGTGATAAAATCACCATCTCCGGTTTTGACTCCCAGTCATCGCGGACTCTCGAGTCTGTGATATTGACATTACGATTCGGGCTACTTGTCACGGATATTAAATTTCATGTCATTGACGCCAAGACATGCTATAACGCTTTGCTTGGACGGCCTTGGTTACACGAGTACAATATCATCCCTTCTACACAACATCAGTGTATGAAATACTTTAAGGATGGTCTCGAGTATACCGTAACAGGAGAGCTGAACCCATTCTCCGTGAACGAAGTCCGCAAGTACGAAGACGCAAAATACTTCTTACCAGACTTTGAGGAAACAGAAAGATGTCACAAACCGGAGAACAAAGCTATCATCACCATTCCTGTCTTCGGGAGTGATACTGAGGAAGAGGAAGGGATAGTTTATTCAGGTCCACCCCAGTACAACAAGCTGGGACCGTCCGCTCCTATGTTGATCTTTGGCAGCGACTCGGAAGATGAGGTCCATGCTATATTTTCCGCTCGGCCACCAATACAAGCATTCGCTGGTGATAATCAGAGTTTGCAAATTACCATGATTCCGCAGGAGCACTACAAAGATCTCGACGCACTTGAAGCTTATAGCGTGCAAGAGCTACAAACATTTTACGTCCCTCCCAGGAAAAAAAGTGAACAGGTAATCCTATTCTACCGATCCACGGAAACAAGAGTGGAGAAAGAAGTTTGGCATGGCGCGGATTCTACACTTGACAGACTCCAGCCCATCCGTCTGCCTAGATATTACACAGAAGGCTTGAAAAGGCTATTGAAGCGCTAAGGGATACCCTTCAAACAGACCGCTCGAAAAGCTAAATTCTATGACAGGATCTGGAACGTTCCCGGAACTCAGCGCAAGTTGCCCAACGGGAGAATGGAAGCAATCGGGCTTGGATATGTTCGGTCTAAGAAACGAGAGCTACTCCGCGACTGCTACGTCGTACATGACTTTGATGAAGAAGGGGATGCTCAATGGGAGAATGCTAACCCTGAACCAGAAAGAGCCCCCGACGTGAAAATGCCCAGTCCGTCGTTCGAAGAACAAATGGACAAGCTTATAAGGGAAGATGGCCAAAAAGTTCGAGACGACCATAATCGCGAAATGGCCATCTACGAGAAAGCCAGAACGCAACGCCTTCTTCAACAGGCTGCGAAAGATGAAAATGCCCCTCCCTGTCAACCTGTTGAGCAAAAGGCCCGACGCAGAGGCAAAAACAAACCAAGGAGCGGAAAAGGCAATCGACAGCGACAAAGCGGGACCAAGAAGCCAGACGATCGGGAATCGAGCAATCCGGATTCGTCCTTTATAAAGAAGACGAGTCGAGCATACTCTTTTCCTCAGAGCAAAACACAGAAGATACTTGATCTCGCCATAAAACATCAAATGATTACACTTCCGGAGTCTAAACACCCCGAGCAAGCCAACGAGGCCTCTCACCCAGACTATTGCTCTTATCATCGAGCAATAGGACATCCTCTCGAAAATTGCTTCACCTTCAAGGACTGGGTCAAAGACCAATATCAGCTCGGCAAGTTCGCTCTATCCAGCAGTTGGAGGATAACTCAGTCGCAGAGGCACGAACCAAAAGCCGTGCATACAGCGAGAGTAGAACCAGATCAACATCGGTCTCGGAAGCGAGCTCGTACCAGTCATATGATAACACTATCAAAAGAAGAGCCTGAGAATATGGATGACCTCCCCTGGTGCTTCGAAAACGATGATGATGAGATGATCTCAGAGTTTCCACCGGCGCCAAAAGAACTAGAAGATGGAATACATACTACTGCAGATAACCTCAAAAAGATTGATTTGGGGACGACAAGTGACCCGCGACCGACATTCGTCAGTGAGCTGTTATCTGAAGAAAGGATGGCTGTGCTAAAGGACGTGCTTATGCAGCATAGAGATTGCTTCACATGGAACTATTCCGAAATGCCAGGATTAGATCCAGAGATCGCTGTCCACAAATTGGCCATATCCCCGGACGTCAGGCCAATCAAACAAGCACCGAGAAGAATGCGGCTCGAGCTTGAGATGAGCATCAACGCCGAGGTCAAGAAGCTGGTCGACTCCGGCTTCATCCAAGAAGTTCAGTATCCTGATTGGATCGCCAACATCGTCCCAGTGATGAAGAACAATGGGACGGTGCGCATCTGCGTATACTTTCGGGATCTCAATAAAGCTTGCCCGAAGGACGACTTCCCAGTACCGGTCACCGAGCTGATGATAGACAATACGTCCACTCACGAAGTTTTCTCCTTCATGGACGGATCGTCGGGATATAACCAGATAAAGATGCATCCTGAGGACCAGGAGCACACCGCTTTCCGGACCCCTTTGGGTACATTTTGCTACAAAGTGATGCCCTTCGGTCTAAAGAACACCGGTGCCACCTATCAGAGGGCCATGACAAAGATCTTCGATGACCTCATACATGAAATCGTCGAATGCTATATCGACGACCTCGTGGTGAAAAGCAAATCATACGAGGAACATCTTGAGCATCTGAAGATCATATTTCAACGCCTTCGGCAATACAACTTGAAGATGAACCCTCTCAAATGCGCGTTCGGGGTCTCCTCGGGCAAATTCCTAGGATTCATTGTCCGACACCGAGGTATCGAGATAGATCCGTCAAAGATCAAGGCAATTATGGAGATACCCCCGCCAAGAACTCTCAAGCAATTGCGGTCTCTCCAAGGGAAGCTCGCGTATGTTCGGCGATTTATAGCCAATCTCTCAGGGAAATGTCGCCCTTACAGTCACCTGATGAAGAAGGGAACCCCGTTCGTCTGGGATCACAAATGCCAAAGCGCGCTGGACGAAATCAAGCAATACCTGCAGAATCCGCCAGTACTGACCGCTCCGGTCAAGGGAAAGCCTCTCATTCTTTATACAACCGCCCTTGAAGGTTCCTTAGGCGCGTTATGGGCACAAGAGAACGACCAAGGGAAGGAGAGAGCCCTCTACTATTTGAGTCGAGTTCTACTAGGGGCAGAAAGCAATTACTCTCCCGGCAACGGCGCCATTTGATCGCACGCTTTTGGCGTGTCGGATGTTCAAAGTTCTAAAGTTATAACCGCGATTAGGACGGTATCGCTTTGCAGCTAGCCGGTTGAGCACGGGTCGATCCACAGGGAGATGGTTGTATGTCCGTTCGAGTATTAGACGAGTCAATAAAGAATGTGTATATGTTTGATCAAATCTATCCTAAGTGTTATATGCAAGTATAAAGTTGTTAAGAAAAAGATACGAAAGTGTAAGCTAAGAAAATCCGCACTCAAAACCTTTGAGCCGAGTCTTGACCAATTGAACCTAGAGCAATCGGCAACAACGTGGATTAGGGGATTTAAGAACGGTATTCGTGGAATCCGGCTTATTGACCCTTGTTCTTCCGTTCTTGTCTCTTGCTTTTGCCTCCGGCCAAACCGAATGCAACCGGTCGCGATTAGGAATCACCGTTACCTTGGTAGGGTAGGGTGCCTAACGGAGCGCTTGCGTAATGTTTGGGCGGAGTTCAAAGGAAAATAACGGGAAAAGGAAATGAGCAAAGAAACATTAACTTACAATATCGTATTTATTCTTAACAACAACATATTACAATCATTCACAAAACGAACCAAAAAGAGCAAAAGAAAAGATAATTAAAGAAAAGAAAAGATTACAAGCAAGTAATTAAAAGTGCATGGAATTTAAGTGCATGAAAGTAAAGCAAGTATTAAAGTGCAAGAAATGAAACTAGGAACCATAGAACCCAAAACAAGACATGGGTTCAATAACCAAATCTTAAACTTGCAAGCTCAATTAAGAGGTTGCAAGATCAAGAAAAGGCAAAGAACTCATGGAGAATGAAGCACAAAAGAGAGAACATTATTGATTCCAAAATGATACAACCCCTTGAGATCAATGACCAAAGCTTAAACTTGCAAGCTCACTTAAGAGGTTGCAAGATCAAGTTAAGGTAGAGAGCTCAAGGGGGAAGCTAAGCAAAAAAGAATGATACAAAATAACTCTCATCTTCATTTAACATCCACTCAAAAGCTCTCACAACAATTTAATGGAGGAAAGATAAAGAAGAAGAAGAAGAAAACTAAAAACTAACAAAAAGAGGGAATAAGAATGAACATATTTGCTTGGCAAGTTCTGGGCAATTTATAGGCAGGGAACCGGAAACCTAGGGCAA
This sequence comes from Agapanthus africanus, assembly GCA_030015575.1. Lineage (NCBI taxonomy): Eukaryota > Viridiplantae > Streptophyta > Magnoliopsida > Asparagales > Amaryllidaceae > Agapanthus > Agapanthus africanus. Next base: position 867,334,401 of record CM057339.1, read on the forward strand.
CAATCTGCCTCCTTATAAAATTACCAAACAACCCCTAAAAGATCTCCTACTGAGGAGACCATATGGCCGCGGATCCGCGGCCGTATGGTGCTTATGCCGCGGAACCGCGGCCGATTAGAAGGCTTTGGCCTTCATCTTTTGTCGTATTCCCTGGTTTGTGGTCCTCTTCAGTGTGGTGTAGTACTTTTCTCAGAAGCTCTTCACAATTCTTCCAGAATTTCAGCATATCAAAAAGGTGATGTGATGTGGATCTTTTGCCATGATTTCCTCGAGCTCCGCGTAGATATGTTGGATCTTGTGTTGACATTGAGCTTTGTGCATGAAAATGACATCGATTTGCCATTTTGTCCCTTAACTGGTGTGCGGCAACATACGGATAGAGAGCGGAGACCCGTGTTTTATCTGTGGTTGGCAGTAATCCGAAATTTGTTGTACTTTTCCATGAATTTCACTGTTTAGAGCTGAGAACCAGTATCCTGCAAATATGTAGCAAACACTGATTAAAAGCACCTGCCTATAAACAAACGAGCGTAAGAATGGGCGGTATAAAATGCAATATTCTGGTATGAACAGATACCCCCAAACTTAACTTTTGCTCGTCCCGAGCAAAACCAATTATTCACAAAAAAGAATCCTAACCGCACTTTCGAAGGGAACGCGATTGCACTGAGCGTGTGCAACAAGCCGTTAAACCTCTAGGTGTCCCTAGTAGGAGGAGTGTTGTCTCCTGAGGGTTTTCAGCGGATTACACCCACAAAATCCCGTCAAACTAGTTTCATAAGTTAATGTCGATTCTACTCCTACAGTTTAGTATCTACGTTAGAAACTCTATCATCCTAAGTTAGAAATATCCAACCCTTATTTTTCACACCTCCTATCTATTTAACCTTGGATCCTATACGTTCCAAAAAAGTTTAGAAAGATGTTGGTTCTCCTGAGTTTTCCTTCTAAAGTGCGGCCTCAAATCAGGAATTTTTATCAACTTTACAGAAAACATAAGTCTTATCTTTTATTTCTATCTTTTATTCAAACATCGATTGTATACCCCTACGTGTGTGTATTTGCACCCCTACACTCAAGAATTCAATTCAAGCTATAATACCCTTGCCCTAATACCTAATACTAATTCTTTTCATTAAGGATGGACGGATTTGCTCACACACCTTTCACGCGACTATTAATGCTTCTTGAGGCACTAACGGCCGATTACTGAATGTGTGAACTTAAAGCGTAAATAGCAGTTTCCAGGTCTTGACTTTATTTATTTTTCTTTTCTTTTATTTTTCTTTTTCAAGACCGGATATATTTTTCAATGATGCTCTTTTGGTGTTTAGCTTTAATTACCGTTTTTTCTTTCATACTAGGTTTTCAGGCAAGAGTATTTCTAGGTATCTTCTACTAACCCAAGTTTTAAGGTGCGTGTAAGTGCAGTTTGTAGGGTATATACTTTCTAAATTTGAACTCAAGAAAAGAAACTATTTTTCAGACTTATTCTTCAGTAAAGCTTCAATACTTTCCCCTCATCTTGACTTAACTTAAGAACTGAACTCAAGATTAACCATTTCTCAAAAAAAACTGTAAGGACGTATAATCACCAAGTTTAAACAGAAGGAGGGTTATTTTTAGGGTTTTCAATTTCTAAGCCTAGAATTTAGTTATTTCTAATATATTAACTAAACTTTCAGAATAAAAATCTAAGTTACCCTATTAGTTAACTTGACGACAAAGTTTTTATATTTTTTGGAAATTTTTTCGATTTTTATGTGTTTTTAATAAGGTATGCAAATGCAAAATATACAAATGAATGCGAAGGTAGAAAGCTTACCGAGCACACCCCCAAACTTAAACTTGACAGTGCCCTCACTGTCAGGCTACACCAAGAAGGTCAAAATTGTCGGCGCTCCCTAAAAACAAATTATATACAAAACAAAAAGGAAAACAAAAATTATATACAAAAGGTCCCCCCCCAAACTTAAGTAAAACAGTGTTTCCACTGTTAAGCGTTGAAGTTCAGGATTAGGGGGGAAAAGAACAGTATCAAGCTATACAAGGCCTTACACAGGCAAAAAGTGAGCACCAACCATTCAAAGATCTTATCGTGATAAAGTAGTGGCTGGTGAAAGAATACGGAGAGGTAAGAAATAGAGAATACGCGAGACCGTATGGAGATAAAAGAGGGATACGGTCGCGGTATATGAGAAAAAGAATGGCGGAAGGGAAAAAGAAATGGAGTACGAACTTGAGGGTGGAAATGGAGTGAATAGATTAGCACAATTTGTGATGACTGATGTGTAAAAAGTGATTGTGCTAATCTATTAACCCGTCGAGAAATGGGGTCAAATCCCTCAAGATTCGTGAGAAACCATGGGTACGCCGAACTTGGTAAACCAGACACAAGAAGTGAAAATGATACGGTTACTTGCAAGGTCGGAACGATGGAAAGGATGGAGGTAGGTGATTGAGAAAGGTTATCGGTTAAAGGTTCAGGAAGGTGTACACAGTCAATGAAAGGAACAGGATGAATTGGAAAATCGGACTCATCAATTAAACCTGGTTCATCCTCAGTACTATCCTCAATAGTCTCCTCAAAATTCAGCTTATCCATGCAAATTTCATCAAAATCAAGACGCATATGGGGTTCGGGAAAAACAGTTAATGACTCGGGATGATGAATTGGAGAGAAAAACTCTGCCATATCTATAGGTTCATCATCCAAAATATTCCCGGCGTCAATATCCTCAATCAAGTGAAAATCAATATTCTCAGACACCTCAACAAAAGCATGGATATTAATCAATTCAGGTTCTAAAGTGGAGGTGTAGAGATCAAAAGGATTGGGTGTGGTTTCACTCGAAAGGGACCCTTCACAATCGGGCAAATCAAACACTACAAAGTCATACAACTCATTATATGTTCTATCTTTAATCAATGAATCGTTTGGAACACTAGATAGACATTCAAAACCGGAGTTGTGGGATGCAAGTTGAAACGGGTAGGCTTGATTCGGAAGGGGGTACAGCTCACTCTCTCCACTCAAATTCTCAACCTGTCCCACCGCCTCTTCATACATTGGAAAATTTGGAGCTAGTTGAAAACTAGCTACCGGGTCACTAGGTTGTATGAGGGCGGCCATGGACGCATTCAAATCCATCATCTGTTGGTATGACGCTGCCCTAAAATCTTCCAAAGACTGTTCCAGACTAGACATGGGTTGTGAAGGGGTTTCAGTAAAAGATTCAAAGTTGTTTGGATACTGAAAACTCCCAAATGGCGGTTCAGAAGCAATGTCTAGGGAAGGTGCAAAAGTCAGGTAGGACTGGTAGGAATTGAATGGCTGGACTAGGGTAGGATCAATATTTGGATAAGAAGGCGAATGGAATTGTTGATCCCAAGAATCTGTAGTGGTGAAAGAAGTGAAAGATCGGCTACGGGATTGTTCAATACGTTCAGCAAGAGACATAGGTCTTGTGGTTACAACTGGACTTTCAAAAGGGGTATCAACGCAAGAAGGGGTGAATGTTTGTGGTTGATACGAAGTGGATTGTGGGGTCTAGTTGTTTGTCCTAGACGCGTCTATCCGATCTTTCAAAGAGATTTTGGGTATGGAGGGATCGTTCGACGTTTGACCAAAATAAAAACCGTAAGAAGTAATGTCTGGTTGTGGGTACCAAAGTTCGGCAAGAGTTTTGCGAGGTGGGGTACCAATGATATGAAGAGAGAAAGAAAGAAAGGCAGAGAAAAGGAGAGGAAAAAGAATGTGATTTTTTTTATATAGTTATTAACAAAAGAATGAAATATACACATAAAAAGAATCTGGACCAAAAACAATCACGACACAAAAATACCACACACCTAATCGTTCTAGGGTTCACCTAGGTCAACTAGACCTGCTCCAGAACTTGATTGTCGAAGTAAAACTGTGTCGAGAAACGGGCTTAAGATACACTGATCACGAGGCCAGGTAAGTGCAGAGATAAGGGGATGTTTTTCGACGCTTTCGCGAAGGTCCTTAATTAAATAACCCTTTCTCTTTTGGCGGTTTCGCCGTTAACACTTTCCTAGACACCCCGTAAACAATATACCATTAAGCGAGGTTCTAAACACAGTTAACTTCTCCTAGTGAGCGCGAAGTCCTTAAGGCTTAAAATCTAGTTTCTTTTAAAGTTTGTGCGGGTAAACGTTATGCTCAAATTCGTGATTTGTGGGCCACGGAAAAGGTGATGAAATCCTTTACCGTATGTTGTGGGGTTCGCTTGCCCTTAAGTCCGTATTAATGTATGCAATGCGCAATTCAATAAAAATTCTATAAAGAATCAAACAATCGTTTTTTTAGTTTAAGCACGGCACTGCAACAAATACGGGTTAGTCAATTTTTAGCGTTTGCTAGCGAACTTGCAAAGAATCCTGCAAAGAATAGTATATTGGATGCGTCGGATTTGAGAAGAAGGTGTTTAAGAAATACGTACCGTTAAGTTTTTGGGTTAGGAAACCCCCGTTGAATCAATTCCGGTAAGCTTGAAAAAGTTCGCTTGCGCGGGTCAAACTACCCGGATCTTTGGCACTGTACTTCGTAATCACCTTAACCTTGAACGTACACTTTTCTCCCCACAATCGCAGTTTGCAAATCCGCAAAAATATGCAGAAAATACAGTATAGTGGAATTCACAGAGACGATAAAAGAAAAGAAAAAAATGTGGAGAAAAAAATTGGGCACAGAGGCCTCAATGGGACCGCGGAACCGCCGCGCAAGGCACCTTTTGACATCGGTTCCGCGGTCAAAATGTTGACTTGGGGATTTGTCTTTGGTCAACGAACTCCACTTCTTTTCTTCTCCAAAATAAAAACCTCTGTTTTCTTTTTGGATTACTGTACTTGCTCCAGATTAGCCTGCACACTTGCACACAAAAATGATAAAAAAAAACAAAAAGATTATTTATTTATTTATTTATAAATATATACAAAAAAAATATTAACCCTAATAACAAGAAAGAAAATACGCTACCGTCTCCCCGGCAACGGCGCCATTTGATCGCACGCTTTTGGCGTATCGGATGTTCAAAGTTCTAAAGTTATAACCGCGATCAGGACGGTGTCGCTTTGCAGCTAGCCAGTTGAGCACGGGTCGATCCACAGGGAGATGGTTGTATGTCCGTTCGAGTTTTAGACGAGTCAATAAAGAATGTGTATATGTTTGATGAAATCTATCCTAAGTGTTATATGCAAGTATAAAGTTGTTAAGAAAAAGATACGAAAGTGTAAGCTAAGAAAATCCGCACTCAAAACCTTTGAGCCGAGTCTTGACCAATTGAAACTAGAGCAATCGGCAACAACGTGGATTAGAGGATTTAAGCACGGTATTCGTGGAATCCGGCTTATTGACCCTTGTCCTTCCGTTCTTGTCTCTTGCTTTTGCCTCCGGCCAAACCGAACGCAACCGGTCGAGGTTAGGAATCACCGTTACCTTGGTAGGATAGGGTGCCTAACGGAGCGCTTGTGTAATGTTTGGGCGGAGTTCAAAGGAAAATAACGGGAAAAGGAAATGAGTAAAGAAACATTAACTTACAATATCGTATTTATTTTTAACAACAACATATTACAATCATTCACAAAACGAACCAAAAAGAGCAAAAGAAAAGATAATCAAAGAAAAGAAAAGATTACAAGCAAGTAATTAAAAGTGCATGGAATTTAAGTGCATGAAAGTAAAGCAAGTATTAAAGTGCAAGAAATGAAACTAGGAACCATAGAACCCAAAACAAGACATGGGTTCAATAACCAAATCTTAAACTTGCAAGCTCAATTAAGAGGTTGCAAGATCAAGAAAAGGCAAAGAACTCATGGAGAATGAAGCACAAAAGAGAGAACATTATTGATTCCAAAATGATACAACCCCTTGAGATCAATGACCAAAGCTTAAACTTGCAAGCTCACTTAAGAGGTTGCAAGATCAAGTTAAGGTAGAGAGCTCAAGGGGGAAGCTAAGCAAAAAAGAATGATACAAAATAACCCTCATCTTTATTTAACATCCACTCAAAAGCTCTCACAACAATTTAATGGAGGAAAGATGAAGAAGAAGAAGAAGAAAACTAAAAACTAACAAAAAGAGGGAATAAGAATGAACATATTTGCTTGGCAAGTTCTGGGCAATTTATAGGCAGGGAACCGGAAACCTAGGGCAACAATCTGCCTCCTTATAAAATTACCAAACAGCCCCTGAAAGATCTCCTACTGAGGAGACCATACGGCGGCGGATCCGCGGCCGTATGGTGGTTATGCCGCGGAACCGCGGCCGATTAGAAGGCTTGGGCCTTCATCTTTTGTCGTATTCCCTGGTTTGTGGTCCTCTTCAGTGTGGTGTAGTACTTTTCTCAGAAGCTCTTCACAATTCTTCCAGAATTTCAGCATATCAAAAAGGTGATGTGATGTGGATCTTTTGCCATGATTTCCTCGAGATCCGCGTAGATATGTTGGATCTTGTGTTGACATTGAGCTTTGTGCATGAAAATGACATCGATTTGCCATTTTGTCCCTTAACTGGTGTGCGGCAACATACGGATAGAGAGCGGAGACCCGTGTTTTATCTGTGGTTGGCAGTAATCCGAAATTTATAATACTTTTCCATGAATTTCACTGTTTAGAGCTGAGAACCAGTATCCTGCAAATATGTAGCAAACACTGATTAAAAGCACCTGCCTATAAACAAACGAGCGTAAGAATGGGCGGTATAAAATGCAATATTCTGGTATGAACAGTTCCTTAGGCGCGTTATGGGCACAAGAGAACGACCAAGGGAAGGAGAGAGCCCTCTACTATTTGAGTCGAGTTCTACTAGGGGCAGAAAGCAATTACTCTCCCATTGAAAAATACTGCCTGGCATTGATCTTCGCAATAACGAAGCTCAGACACTATGCGTTGGCGCATGAAGTCCGTCTCATATCGAAGGTGGATCCTCTCAAATATTTGATGTCAAAGTCCATATTGACAGGTCGGCTCGCTAAATGGGCCTTACTCCTGATGGAGTTCTCAATAACTTACCAACCTCTTAAGGCAATGAAAGGCCAGGTCATCGCCGACTTCCTCGCCGAACATCCGATACCGGCCGATTCTCCCTTGAATTGCAAACTGCCAGACGAACATGCGTTTGACACGATCGATGGAAGTGGTACCCGGTGGGAACTTTATTTCGATGGAGCATCCTCCATGAAGAAGCGCAAACAGAACACGCCCATAATCAAATCAGGGGTAGGCCTCATCTTCGTGACTCCACAAGGAGGGATAATGCGCTTTGCTTTCTCCTTAACAGAGCCGAGGACAAACAACGAAGCCGAGTATGAAGCTTTGATAGCAGGCCTCGAGATCGCCATCGACATGGGGATTGAAAACCTCCTCATATACGGACACTCCCAACTGGTCGTTAGTCAAGTAAATGGCGACTATCAAACGTGCAAACCAGAACTGGTAAAGTACGGCAAGAGGGTGCAGCAACTGCTGACCCAAATACCTTCCTACACCTTGGAAAGCATACCGCGTGCGGAAAATAGCAAAGCGGATGCATTAGCCAAGCTTGCTAAAGAATTGGCTGATGAGAACCTCGATGACGTAAGAATCGTGGTACAAAGCCGTCGGGTTCTTGCACCGGAAGTAATATCTCCGGAGTCGTCCGAAGAAAAGGGAGCGACTGAGCAAATGGCTATGCAAATAAAAGACCAGGAAAAGGCTGAGGATTGGAGAGAAGTCTTTATAGACTACTTCAAATCCCGTCGAACGCCTGAAGATGCGTCCTCAAAACATCAGCTCATGAAGCGAGCCCTATCTTTCGCCTTCGTCAACGATACTCTGTACAGGAGTTCATTTGATTCTCTGTGGTTGAGATGCCTGGGACCTGAAGAGGCGAAAAGAGTCGTTCAGGAAACTCACGACGGACTCTGTGGTTCTCACCAAGCCGGGCCAAAGATGAAGTTGAAGATCAAACGGATGGGTTATTATTGGCCCACGATGATCCAAGACTGCCTCGAGTATGCGAAGCAATGTCACTCGTGCCAGATTCATGGGGACTTTATCCATCAGCACCCAAATCCGTTACACCCGACAGTGGCTAGCTTGCCGTTCGAGATGTGGGGGACTGACATAATCGGCCCCATCGAACCAGCATCGTCCAGAGGACATCGATTCATTTTGGCGACAACTGATTACTTATCCAAATGGGCAGAAGCAGTACCGCTGAGGGAAGTGAAGACGGAGAATATCCTCCATTTCTTCAAGACAGACGTCATTTATCGGTTTGGAACTCCGCGACGGATCATCTCCGATAACGGGCCAGCCTACAGAAGCCACAAGATCAGCCGCTTCGCACAACAGCACAACATAGACTGGAGATATTCATCAGTCTATAATCCCCGAGCTAACGGTCTAGCTGAGGCTTTCAACAAGACCTTGACGAAGATTGTGAAAAAGACGGTGTCCCGAAATAAGAAAGACTGGCACGAGAGACTGCAAGATCTCTGGGCGTATCGAACTACGTTCAAGGCGGCCACGAACACAACGCCGTACGCGTTGGTATTCGGTACAGAAGCGGTACTCCCCCTCGAGATAGAATTACCCTCTCTACGAGTGGCAGTTCACTACGAGCTAACGGACGAAGAGAACGCTCACCTTCGGCTTGAAGAGCTCGATGCCCTCGATGAAACCCGGCTCATAGCGCAACAAAATCTGGAGGCTTATAAAGCAAAGATGACACGCTCATACGAAAGATTGACTAGGCCGAGGACATCCCGCCAAGGTGAACTCGTGTTAGTGGTCAAAAGACCTATGATCCCCAATCGTGCTAAGCGGGGAAAATTCGAGCCGAACTATGAAGGCCCGTATATCATAGACAAGGTCTACCAAGGAGGGGCTTATCTGCTCATGGACATGCATGGTGAAAGACCATTCAGGCCAATAAACGGTCGCTTCCTGAAGAAATACTACGCCTAACGAGTCACGACCTAGGTCAATGATAGATGACGACGACTATATCCGCTCGCTATCTTCCTAAGCCCAAACTCTATAAGTAGTAGCCGGTTAACGGACCGAAACGTCCTTAAACTAACAGCGGACCGAAATGTCCTTAAACTAACAATGGACCGAAAAGTCCCTAAACTAACGACGGACCAGAACGTCCTTAAACTAACTACGGACCACTATGTCCTAAAACTAGCTGTTGACCGAGATGTCGATAAACTACAGTGGATTGCAGCATCCCAAAACTGATACAAAAAAAAAGGAAAACGGTATGTCCATAAGCAAAGTGGGCACGGATGAATACCCGAAAGGGCTCCGTGAGTAAAAACAGCAGGGCTACCGGTGAGTCTTGTGAAAACCCGAAAGGGCGCAATCTCGTTTGAATAAAAAAAAAGAATAAAAACAAAAAAAACAAAACAAAAAAAAGAAGGAAAACGGTATGTCCATAAGCAAAGTGGGCACGGATGAAAACCCGAAAGGGCTCCATGAGTAAAAACAGTAGGGCTACCGGCAAGTGTTTGTGAAAACCCGAAAGGGCGCAACCTCGTTAAAAGACACTTACAGGGTCCTCTCGACCTTGTGAGGAGAAATCACCCGCGTGAGATCCTTACGACTCACAAGGAAGCAACACACTTAGGAATCCTCTCGATTCTTAAGGAGAAATTACACCTACGGGATCCTCTCGACCCGTAGGGAGAACCCTCTTATGGGACCCTCATGGCTCATAAGATTCAAAAGTCTTAAGTTACAGAGACCTGAACCTGTTCTTAAGCAGCCCCCACAACCTTCAATACTTCCCTACAAGCGGCTCAATGCCGACCCTTGTATACAATCCACGGGCGCGAATAAATATTTCCCTAACAAAGTTCCATCCGTGACTAGGGATATGTCTACACGGTGAATAACCTTTGTGAGTCCTCCCGACTTGTAAGGAGAAAAATCTCTTGTAAGATCCTTACGACTTATAAGAGAACATACACTTAGGAGTCCTCACGATTCCTAAGGAGAAAACACACCTACAAGATCCTCACGACTCGCAGGGAGAAATACCTTTGTGAGACCCTTACGGCTCATGAAGTCTTAGTCAACAGGATCCTAACCCTGTTCGCTAAGCCACCTTTGTTCGATATCGACAGAGGCAAATGATGATTCGCTCCTGGAAATATCCCAGTCGTAGCGGTGCTGATACCGAAATCGGTGTCTAATCCCGAACTTGCGGCAAAAAGCTAGCGAACCACACATGCATACGAAATAGCCGAAATGATGGGGCAACTCGCAACAAAATCAGCAAGTAAAAATGTATGCATGCAAAATAGGCGAAATGATTGGGCAACTCGCAATAAAAAGCAGCGAGTGAAAATAAAACAAATAGCCGAAATGATTGGGCAACTCGCAATAAAAAGGAGCGAGTAAAAATAAAACAAATAGCCGAAATGATTGGGCACCACGAAAAATAGCCGAAATGATGGGGCAATCGCGACCTTCACGATATAAAAGCTGAAATGATAGAGCATCGCGGAAAAAAATAAAAAATGAATGAATGAAATTTAGGCCCTACAGGTGATATTACATCAATCCCTGTATACAATCCAGGGACGCAAACAAAGAAGGAATCACACTCCTCCTCCCCAGGTTTCATCAGAAGAAGAAGCCAAATCTCGACGATTCACAGATAGCCTGGAGAGCATCTCAATATTCGTCTCATTATAACACGCACAACATCAAGCAAAGCGGAACAGCGGCAACCTTCAGTTCCATGACTCGGCGGTGTACAGATGACCGAGAGTCAAACTCCGACTCCGTGAAATGCGGATAAAGTCAACCCTTCCTGGCTACGTGGAACGCGGATTATGTCACTTCTGACCCCGTGGAAAACGTCCATAGCGGATCCTGGTCCTTGCAGAGTACGGCAGTGAACCCGTGTGAAGCATCCAGAGCGGAGCCTGGTCCTCGCCAAACACGGCGGTGAACCCGTGGGAAGCATCCAGAGAAAAATTCCTGGCTACGTGGAACGCGGATTATGTCACTTCTGACCCTGTGGAAAACGTCCAGAGCAGATCCTGGTCCTCGCAGAGAACGGCAGTGAACCCGTGTGAAGCATCCAGAGCGGAGCCTGGTCCTCGCCGAACACGGCAATGAACCCGTGGGAAGCATCCAGAGCAAAATTCCTGGCTACGTGGAACGCGGATTATGTCACTTCTGACCCCGTGGAAAACGTCCAGAGCGGATCCAAGTCCTCGCAAAGCACGGAAGTGAACCCGTGTGAAGCATCCAGAGCGGAGCCTGGTCCTCGCCGAACACGGAAGTGAACCCGTGGGAAGCATCCAGAGAAAAATTCCTGGCTATGTGGAACGCGGATTATGTCACTTCTGACCTCGTGGAAAACGTCCAGAGCGGATCCTGGTCCTCGCAGAGCACGGCAGTGAACCCGTGTGAAGCATCTAGAGCGGAGCCTGGTCCTCGCCGAACACGGCAGTGAATCCGTGGGAAGAATCCATAGCAAAATTCCTGGCTTCGTGGAACGCGAATTATGTCACTTCTGACCCCATGGAAAATTTCCAGAGCGGATCCTGGTCCTCGCAGAGCACGGCAGTGAACCTGTGTGAAAAATCCAGAGCGGAGCCTGGTCCTCGCCGAACACGGCAGTGAACCCGTGGGAAGCATCCAGAGCAAAATTCCTGGCTACGTGGAACGCGGATTTTGTCACTTCTGACCCTGTGGAAAACGTCCAGAGCGGATCCTGGTCCTCGCAGAGCACGGCAGTGAACCCGTGTGAAGCATCCAGAGCGGAGCCTGGTCCTCGCCGAACACGGCAGTGAACCCGTGGGAAGCATCCAGAGCAAACATTGGACTGTGAGGTCCTTAAACTCATGGACTATGATGTCCTTAACCTCGACCGTAATGTCTTAAAACTAACAACGGACTGTGGAGTCCTTAAATCCACGGACTATGATGTCCTTAATCTCGCCCGTGATGTCTTAAAACTAAAATTAGACTGTGAGGTCCTTAAACTCATGGACTATGATGTCCTTAACCTCGACCGTGATGTCTTAAAACTAACATTGGACTGTGAGGTCCTTAAACTCATAGACTATGATGTCCTTAACCTCGACCGTGATGTCTTAAAACTAACATTGGACTGTGAGGTCCTTAAACTCATGGACTATGATGTCCTTAACCTCGACCGTGATGTCTTAAAAATAACAACGGACTGTGGAGTCCTTAAATCCATGGACTTTGATGTCCTTAACCTCGACTACGATGTCTTTAAACTACGGTATCCTGGAAAACGTCCAGAGCGGAGCTTGGTCCTTGCCAAACACGGCAGTGAACCCGTGGGAAGCATCCAGAGTAACCCTTAACTCCGTGAAATGCGGATAAGGACAACTTCATCCATCACTTGCGGGTCATCACGACTCGTAAGGGAGTAAATTCTCTTGTGAGATCCTTACGACTTTCAAGAGAAAACGCACTTGGGAATTCTCACGATTCTTAAGGAGAAATTACACCTACGGGATCCTCTCGACCGGTAGGGAGAAAATTCTTTATGAGACCCTCACGGCTCATAAAGTTGAAAAGTCTTAGGTGACAGATCCTAACCCTGTTTTCTAAGCCATCACCGCCCTACAAAGAGCCCAAGACTGAAAGCTATATGCTATCTACAGACCGCACTTGCTAAAATCACATGGCAACAACACAGCAAAGAGAAGAAAGCAACAAGGAGAACATCTGATCTGCATTTAATTAAGCGTTCGAGGCATACCCATTCATGCATGTGCAAAAGATTTAGAACATGAAATAAAACACGCTAGAATGAGAAACTTGCCATTCATACTGCGGAAAAGTTCATACAATTATGAAAGCAGTAAACAAAAACATTATCAAAATAATTACAATGGCAAAACCTCAGATCCAGGGCATGGATTGAGGAACTCAAAAGTGACTTTGTCCAGAATTTTCCAGGCCTGGCGAACCATCCTAGTATGCTTTCTTTCGCGATCACAAGCGTCGGGATCCCCACGGATGTCCTCCACCCTCCAATAGGCAGCAAGTATGGCCGACTGTTGAAAAGCCTGGTGCAGGAGATCGACAAGATTGTCTCGTCTTCTCTTTGAGATTAGGCTCATCAGATACACCGAGTGCACCTTATCCTCGGCGGCATCCAATGCCCTAAGCGGCACGCCGGTACAGAATAGAGGAAGCGCTTCCTAGATCGCTCCCACAATAAGCTTCAAGAGAGGGGAACGCCGAGGAAGCAGTTGACCATTGTATGCGTCAAAGTGACTCATAATTTCGGCACACTCGGCGTTTGTGCATTCTCGATTCTGAGAACGGCCGAGTGAGCGGATGTCTCCGTAAGAGATAATCTCGTCGAGATCATACATGCACATGGAGTTAAACTCCTCGAGAGCAATGCTCGGCAGACAGGAGTGACACCTATCAAAATCAATTATGAGGGGAATTTAAAGAAATCCCCCGAGAACATTGAGAGCTTTGCTCTGAAAAGATGATATAATTCATCAAAAATAAAATTTCATCTTTAATCTTCAAGATCCATGAAAAACTCTTAAGAGTTCTTCTATATGATTTGAAAGGGGCAAAGCTCCATTAATGAATTAAGAAATCATAAGTAAAATCCTTTTAGAGAGCAGAGCTCTATTAATGGAACCCTAATAGGGTTCTCTTTAGATCTCTTTAGACCTATGGAGCAAAGCTCTGCTAGTGAAACACTAAATGGGTTTTCTGAAGATCAAAGATCTATTAAGAGCAAGGCTCTGTTAATAGGTAAAATCCTAACTCATTAAGATTTTTTAAAATTTTACCTAAGTTTGGAAAGAGTTCCTTTTCTACTTTTGAGAAATTCTCAAACAGAAAAGCTGTGCTCTGAACAAAATTCTCAAAGAGGATGATAATCATCTAGAGGACAAAAAGTCCTATTTATAGGCGTTAAAACGTATCTTCAACTTCTGAGTTGATCCAAGGGCTCAGATGTTGCCACCGCTGCGCTCACGTGTGGGTCACGCAAGCACAACGGTGGGGGGGCATTTGTTTCCCCAATCAGAGCAAAGCTCTGTTAAAATTCCAAGATTGGAAATGAAGCAACGCTTCTGCTTCCCCCAATCAGAGTAAAACTCTGTTCAAATTCCAAGATTGGAAATGAAGCAACGCTTCTGCTTCCCCCAATCAGAGGAAAGCTCTGTTTAAAAACCCAAAATTTAAAAGTTGAAGCAACGCTTCAGATCCAGCGCTCTGCCCTGCGGGCCACGTGTCAAACACAGGCGCGCTAGCGCAGTTGCGCTGTGCGTCTGCGCGCCACGTGTCTAACACTGGTGCGCTAGCGCAGTTGCGCTGCGCTCTGCGCTGCGCGCCACGTGTCAAACACGGGTGCGCTAGCACAGTTGCGCTGCGCTCAGGGTCAAGATGCCTAGCTCTGTAATGATGATGGAAAAACCCATCAGAACAGAAAATTAAAATCAATTAATTTTTATGAATTGAAAATTCTGGGATCTTCAAGATCCATGAGAAAACTCTTAAGAGTTCTTCATCAAGGATTAAGAAATCTACATATGATTCAGAAGAGCAAGGCTCTGTATTAAAATTCTAAAGGGAAGAAAATTGGAGCAACGATTCAGGTTCCGCGCCAGGCGCGCCGCGCGCCACATGTCAGACACGAGGGCGCTTGCGCTAGGCGCGCCGCGCACACGTGTCAAATATGTGTGCACTAGCGAAGTTGCGCTGCGCTCTGCGCTACGCACCTCAAATTGGAGCAAAGCTCTGTTTCTAAGATTGGAAAGTGAAGCAACGATTTATGAAAGGTACTAACATCAAATACGCCTACAAAAAGAGTCAAAGACTCTGAAGCAGTGCCAACATGCAAAGCACAGAAGCGCTTCACCCTTATAAGAATTATTTGCACCTTATTATAGCAAATCGAATTATGCAGCGCATAGCCATAACAAAGAATTAAAAAAAACAAAGGAACACTTAACGGATAATAAAATACTTAATTAAAACATTTATTTATTATTACATTTAAAAAAGATCACCAAACAAGGGATCAGTGGCACAAGGGTGAACAAAACAATATACAAAATTTTCTAACTCCCTCGCCGCCTTCTCCAGCACATCAAAACGACGATTTTCACGAGGAGTGGCTCCCCACCGATTGGCGCCATGTTCATCCGCAAAAGCAGACATGATAGCCCGCCGGGCTCTTATTTGGCCCAATAGGTGAACCGAGCAATCTTTCAGAGCCTGAGTAATCAGGCACACCTCATGGAAACACTCGAGCTTGTCTTCAGTCGCATCGAGCATCGCCAGGGTCATCTCCGCTGGGTGAGGAGGGATGTCATCGAGCACGGCAAGAAGAATCATCCGGAGCCAAATGGATCCCATTGGAAGAGGGGACCCCTTACGGATCACAAGTTCATACATCACCGCATCACACTCGGCATCCATGAGAGAAGGATCCACCAAGCGCGCAGCAAACCGAGGAACAATGTCCTCAATGGGCACTTTCCACGGCTGTCTACGAGCATGGGGGCGGTTACAAGCCATAGTTGAGAGGGTTCTTTGGAGATGAGAAAAGAAAGAAGCTTTGCTTCGAGTTATAGAAACTAGGCGCAGAAATTTTTGTGCACAATTGAACTATTTCCAAGATTCGGGAAATGAAAGATTCTAGGGAATACAAGTTTGACTTAAAAAAGAAGGTGAAAAGACACCTCAGTTGAAGCAACGCTTCAGATCCAGCGCTCTGTTGAAGCAATGCTTCAGATCCAGCGCTCTGCACTGCGCGCCACGTGTCAAACACGGGTGCGCTAGCGCAGTTGCGCTGCGCTCTGCGCTGCGCGCCACGTGTCGAACGTAGGTGCGCCAGCGCTGGAATTAAAAATTCCCACCGTTAGATCAAAGGATCTAATAATAATGATAAATCATTAATTAACCAGAATTAAATTCTGTTAAGGAAATATTTCTCAAAATCTTTCCAAACAACAAGATCGTGCTTTAAGCACCGCTGGATCAACAATCCAAGGGTAAATAATAAATTACCAAAAACAGAACAAATTCTGCATGGAAATATTTCTCAATCTTATTAAAACAAGAAAATTATCTTCTGTAAAACAGAAGCCTTAGGATCAAAGATCCAACGGTGGAAAATATTCCCAAATCAATCAGAGAGAGATCTCTTAAAACTGATTTAACAAATCATTTGGCCCTATATAAAGGACCCTAGACTTCAAGTCAAAAAATACAGAGAGAATACAGAAGAAAAGAGAGAGAAACCCTCTGCAGAAAAGAGCAAGCACTTAAGAAAAGAAGATTTTTTCTTCATAAGGTGAAAAAAAAGAACTATGTTCTTGAACAACAAAGATGAAACCATCTCGTAAAAAGAAGAACCATCTTCCAAAAAAGATCATAGATCTGAAAAAAGACCAAGGTCTTTGATAAAAAGAAAAAGATCAAAAGATCTAATCATAAAAAAAATAAAAGAAGTATTTTTATTTCGTTCACAGATCTTTGATCTATAAAGGCAGAGCCTTTTATTAAAACAAGAACTTTTGTTCTTAGATCTTGAGGCAAAGCCTCTTTAGAAGAACATAAAAGTTGTTCTGTGATCTTAAAATTGATCGGATGCGCTTTGCGCTATTGAAAAGTGCCTTGCACTCATGAACTGTGCCCTTGCGCTCATTGGACTAGTGCATAGTGCCATAACTTGCCACGTGTCAACCATAGACACCATTTGCGCTTTGCACTCTTAAAAAAGAGCGCTGCGCTCATAGACTGGCGCTCAGCGCCAAGTGCGCCACATGTTGCTCGCTGGCGCGCTAGCGCAAAGCACTCATAAATGGAAAGCGCAAATGCGCTATTGAACCAGCGCTGAGCGCGACACGTGTCACCTTCGCGTGCGCTAGCGCAATGCGCTCTTTAATTGGCGCAAAGCGCCTGACGCGCCACGTGGCGCACTGTCAGAACGTGCTCTGTTCTGATAAATACAAAATGACAGAGCCCAATACTTAGCATTATTCAAAGGGCCGAGCCCAAATAAAGGCTTAATAGCCAGAACAAAAAATAAAATGTTAAAACATTTTAATTGGACTTAGCCCAATTCTGGCCATAAGTCCTCAACCTATATTGAACTGAGCACATCTGCTCTTTCAAACAACTCACCTTGGTTCAAGGGTACATCTCTGCACTCCTTTGATATTTGTCGTTGTAATTCCTCAACGTCTTCAAAGAGGTGACGGGTCCCGACAACCATACATTTCATGGACTGTGGGGTCCTTAAACTCATGGACTATGATGTCCTTAATCTCGACCGTGATGTCTTAAAACTAACATCGGACTGTGGAATCCTTAAATCCACGGACTATGATGTCCTTAACCTCGACCGTGATGTCTTAAAACTAACATCGGACTGTGAGGTCCTTAAACTCACGGACTATGATGTCCTTAACCTCGACCGTGATGTCTTAAAACTAACATCGAACTGTGAGGTTCTTAAACTCACGGACTATGATGTCCTTAACCTCGACCACGATGTCTTAAAACTAACAATGGACCGTAATGTCCGTAAACTAATTATCGACCGCAATGTCACCAAACTAAACAATAGAGCCCAATTGCTCTCTTGTTGGATCTAAACGATCCCGTTAAATTGATTTTAGTCTAAAATTAGACTAACGTATCCTTAACAAACGTTTAAGTTGATCCTAGCCTCAAATAAGGCCAACGTATCCTTATACACAACCCCCAAACCCAAATCTAAGAAGATACGGATTTGGACTAATCCACGTCCTACGGGCGACAACATAAATTAGTCTCGTATACAATCCACGGGCAACCAAATACAAAACAAACACCCACGACACGAAGTGACCATATGGAGAAGGAGAAAGTTGTTACCGCGATGCGGTAGCGTAATTAATTGCAGGGGCTTGCGCCTACAGGGAAGAGCGTCCCCACAATCAAAAACCCCTCAAACGAGGGGGAATCTGACGAAATATGCTATATCGGCCGCAACCGTCTAAACCTTCGATACATGGTGCTATAAATCAACTTGGCATCTTCGGAGAGGTGGACGGATAGCTCCAATTAGCATCTGCCCCGAATCTCAGACAAGACGTTTGTCTTGCTGTCTTTCGGAGGGGAACACCGCCTTTTTCTAAAAATCACAAGAATCAATTTTACACTAAAATACCATGAATTCCATAGAAATCAATATTACAGATAAATACCTTTATTTATGAAACTAGGATATTTTCACTAAAAATATCAAAATATAAAATCCACATTCATTACAACTCTAAAGACGAATAATAAATACTTGAGGTGTATTTTGAAAAGTATACAAAAGTATTTTTACATAAAAACCCCTCAAGTTATATAAATTACCCTAAGGACCCTAGTAAACATAGGTTTAAGCAGAACCAATCTCTTGAGCCCCAGGGAGCCGGAGAATTGGGTGTTTGCCTATCTAAGGTAGACAAATTAATAAAAACAATCAGGACTTCAATATACTTTGCTAATTGTCTGACTCAGTTTGAGTCTCTGTATAATCTGACTTGAATATGATTCAAGTACAATTTACAATCTACAATTTTCAATATTACAATTCAACATGAATTCATGAATCCAATTATCAATCTATACAACTTGACTGAACCGGACCATGGATATACATTCCATTTACATGGTTCTCCAATTATTCCACTTACATGATTCTACGGTTACATCCGTTTACTGATATCATGGTTTCGGTCAGTCTTTCAATTATACACTCAATACAATTTACAGTACAAAACAATACAAATAAAACACTACGGGGTTTAAGGGGTAGATTGGTATGGAAGGTGTTAAAAGTGGCACGAGACTATAAGACTTAATACACCTAACATGAATCCAGTTGCTGTTGTACCGTGGCATAAACGGTTCCTTGTACTATACGTGCCTCTAGTCTTTGGCATATAGAGACTCCTCTCGTATACACTGGCATTCTTCTGTACCAAGCTACAAACAACAGCGTTAATACAACATTACTACAAGACAATGCAGGTTTAAAAGATACCTTCTTATTCTGTATATTCTACTCTCCTCTTATCTTTGGGACTTACCGAGCGACCTGTTCGCTAACGACATTCTATTTCTTTCTTCTTTGAATGTCGTCAGGTGATTTAAACCCGGCAGAGATCGAGCCATCTGCAGAAGACTTGGATCAGTTTGCTGAAGAACCAGAGCTCTAGTTTCATTGTACATTTTCCATTCAGTACTTTTCATTTCCTGTTATGCCATTGTTTAAATATCGCTTTTATTTCCGTTGTATTTACTTTTCATGCATTGTACAAAAGAATGTTAATAAATAAAGTTGTTGTTTTTTTATTATATCTTGTCTCTTGTGTATTTACTTTTATATTGCTTAGATACGCTTAGCGTATTTACTTCAGAGTAAATACGTAGCGGACCAGTCACGTCCTCTTCGCCGTATACCGGGAAGCGGGGCGTGACAGGTATATGATGCGCATAGCCCAAGATCGACAGAAGCACTGGGCTGATGCAAAAAGACGACACTTAGAGTTCCAGCCAGGAGATCATGTATTCTTGAAGATATCTCCGAACCGCGGAGTGATCCGATTTGGAAGACGGGGTAAATTAAGTCTGAGTTACATTGGACCGTTCGACATACTCGAACGAGTCGGTGAAGTGGCATACCGCTTAGCACTTCCACCCTCATTGGAAGGAGTGCATAATGTGTTCCATATATCCCAACTCAGAAGGCATGTGAGTGACCCCAGCCATGTTCTTGATCATTCCGAGCTCACTATACAACCCGACTTGCCTTGTGAGCAACAGCCTGTGGGGATCCTGGATAGGAAAGTGAAGACACTTTGGAACAAGGAAGTTAACTTAGTTCGAGTGATGTGGCGGAAAGACACTCCAGGAGAGTCCACTTGGGAAAGGGAAGATGAAATGCGTGCAACATATCCTCACCTCTTTGTAAACTAGTACTCAAATAAAAGTTGTAAATTTCGAGAACGAAATTTTTGTAAGGAGGGTAGACTGTAACAACTCTATTTTTATTATACATAAATTTGATTTAAATTTGAAGTATACTTGGGGTATTTAATGTTGCTGTTACCACTTTAAGTATTTATTTCACACAATAATTACAAGAAGGAGCTTATAGCTCATTGGTAACACTTTGCACTGCTGAACCAAGCCACCAGAGTTCAAATTCCATGCCCCACATTATTTTTTTATATTATTTTGTTTTAAATTCTTTGGAAGCCCAACAGTCCACACACAATAACTCCCAAAACTTGAACTGAACCTGAAAAACTAAATATACCAGAGCCTACCCCCAGCGACCCCCCACCTACCCGACCCCGACTCGGCCCGACTCGGTCGAGTCGGCCAGTCCAGACTTGGCCGGACGGCCGAGTCGTCAACTAAATTTTTTTGTCTTTTCGCCTTCTGAAACCCCCTGCACACTCTAATTTATGAGATCGGTTCCAGAGAGTTAAATATACCCTATTTAATCTATTTTTAATGATTTTTCTCACATTTTTACAATTTTTATTTAAAAAACCCTACACCTACCCTGACCCTAGCCTAACCCTATAAATACACCCCCTACCCTCTACCCTCTCGCCCCAAAATTCTGAGCCCGCTCTCTCAAAAATTTCCAAGAATATTGTGCACTTGAAAACGAGCTCGAGGCGAAGCTCCGGCGAAATCTACGGCGAACTTCCGGCGATCGTTTTAGGAACTACCGGCGACAACGCAACACATCGGCGATCTCTCTACTTTCCTTTCATTCTCTTGTGTGATCTAAAACCCTTAAGTCCCAAATTCTACCAATCTCTTCTATCTAAAAATACGGTTTTACAAAACCCGACGGAATCGGAACAAATCCGATTTCCGATTCGGTTTCTTATAAAATTCCACTTCTCACTAATACGATCATACTTAAACTTCCTCATGATGACTATTAAACACTAATCAACCAAATTGATCAAGTTTCATCGCATGAAATGATAACTAGTTCAATTTATCGTATTTTCTCACTTAAATACCACATTGTTTCAACTTTACATTTAACTCCATTAAACTTGCTATACCTTTAAAGTAGAGCACGAGGTAACGACCTACCTCCTCACACACTCATATACAACCTAACACGATACCATCGAAAACTTAGAATACGAGAAAACAATATTTTTCATTTAAATACCATTGACTTAATAAAATCATTACTAAAAGTTTTAGTATTGTTACACTTTTTAAATAAACAACTCTTATTATGAAAATACGATAAGTTGTGGACATCAGTCGTTTATCTAAACCTGAATTTGTGGTGTGTAGGTTAGGCAAGTGAGAAAGGTAAATTTAGAAGGCCCGACTCACGGTAATTCGTGAGCGGATCCCTCCTTTCTTCACTTGTACTTACCTGGCCACAATTGGCGGTGAAGAGGCGATTTGAAGCATCTCATAACTTGTCGTTTTGACCAGTTAGGAATAGTCTAGTTGACTTAGGAAACCCTAAAATATAGAATACGGAAAATTGACATCTTTACAAATAAATACCACTTACTTCATAAAACCGTTTTCTAAAGGATTTATTATTTTACAATCTTTGTAAAGCGCCGCTACAACCCATTTTGGGGAACCCGTTCGGGATGGTGCGGATTATCGCACATCCTCGGGTTTAGTAGTGCGAGATTCAGACCTCCGCAAGGAGCATTCGGTCTCGAAAGATTTAAAATACGACATCTTAAGAAAATGAGATTTTTAGAATATAATAAATATATTAAAATTATTTTTGTATAAATATATGTATATTTACCATTAAAATACCTATTTTGTTATGATATAAATATTCCACTTTTTCTAAAAATCACAAGAATAAATTTTACACTAAAATACCATGAATTCCAAATAAATCAATATTACAAATAAGTACCTTTATTTATGAAACTAGGATATTTTCACTAGAAATATCACAATATAAAATCCACATTCAGTACAACTCTAAAGACGAATAATAAATACTTGGGGTGTATTTTGAAAAGTACATAAAAGTATTTTTTACATAAAACCCTCTCAAGTTCTATAAATTACCCTAAGGACCCTAGTAAACATAGGTTTAAGCAGAACCAATCTCTTAAGCCCCAGGGAGCCGGAGAAGTGGGCGCATGCCTATCTAAGGTAGACAAATTAATAAAAACAATCAGGACTTCAATTTACCTTGCTAATTATCTGACTCAATTTGAGTCTCTGTATAATCTGACTTGAATATGATTTAAGTACAATCTACAATCTACAATCTTCAATATTACAATTCAACATGAATCCATAAATCCATGAATCCAATTATCAATCTTTACAACTTGACTGAACCGGACCATGGATATACATTCCATTTACATGGTTCTCCAATTATTCCACTTACATGATTCTACGGTTACATCCGTTTACTGATATCATGGTTTCGGTCAGTCTTTCAATTATACACTCAATACAATTTACAGTACAAAACAATACAAATAAAACACTACGGGATTTAAGGGGTAGATTGGTACGGAATGTGTTAAAAGTGGTACGAGACTGTAAGACTTAATACACCTAACATGAATCCAGTTGTTGTTGTACCGTGGCATAAACGGTTCCTTGTACTATACGTGCCTCTAGTCTCTGGCATATAGAGATTCCTCTCGTATACACTGGTATTCTTCTGTACCAAGCTACAAACAACAGCGCTAATACAACATTACTACAAGACAATGCAACTTTAAAAGATACCTTCTTATTCTGTCTATTCTACTTTCCTCTTATCTTTGGGACTTACCGAGCGATCTGTTCGCTGACGACATTCTATTTCTTTCTTCTTTGAATGCCGTCAGGTGATTTGGACCCGGCAGAGATCGAGCCATCTGCAGAAGACTTGGATCAGTTTGCTAAAGAACCAGAGCTCTAGTTTCATTGTACATTTTCCATTCAGTATTTTTCATTTCCTGTTAAGCCATTGTTTAGGCATCGCTTTTATTTCCGTTGTATTTACTTTTCATGCATTGTACAAAAGAATGTTAATAAATAAAGTTGCTGTTTTTTTTATTATATCTTGTCTCTTGTGTATTTACTTTTATATTGCTTAGATACGCTTAGCATATTTACTTCAGAGTAAATACGTAGCGGACCAGTCGCGTCCCCTTCGCCGTATACCGGGAAGCGGGGCGTGACAGGTTTTGTTGATAAATATATCATCTAATGAATCAAGTTTTCCGGGAGTACTTAGACAGGTTTGTTGTCATCTTCATCGACGACATCCTGGTGTATTCTAAGAGTCGGAAAGAGCATGCAAAGCACCTACGAATTGTCCTGAAAACTCTTCGACAACATCAGCTTTACGCCAAGTACAGCAAGTGCGAGTTTTGGCTAAAGCAAGTTGGTTTTCTTGGACATATACTATCAGGAGAAGGAATCTCTGTGGATCCAGCGAAGGTTTCAGCAGTCAGCGAATGGCCTACACCAAAGTCAGTGAAAGACATTAGAAGTTTTTTGGGTGTAGCTGGATATTACAGAAGGTTCATTGAAGGATTTTCGAAGATAGCAACACCCCTGACCAAGCTCACACGTAAAGATGAAGAATTTGTGTGGTCAGAAGCATGCGAACAAGCTTTTGTAGAACTCAAGTCAATGTTGACATCAGCACCTATTCTCGTAATACCGGATCAATCTGGAGGATTCGAAGTGCATTGTGATGCATCCAGTAAGGGATTAGGATGTGTTCTACATCAGCACGGTAAGGTTGTGGCTTATGCTTCAAGACAACTGAAGACTCATGAGCGCAATTATCCGACGCATGACCTGGAGTTGGCAGCCGTCACCTTCGCTCTCAAGATTTGGTGCCATTATCTACTTGGTGAACGAGTGAACATCTACACAGATCATAAAAGTCTGAAGTACGTGTTTACTCAGAAGGAGTTGAATATGCGGCAAAGAAGATGGTTAGAACTCATGGCGGACTTTGACATCAACTTGCAATATCACCCAGGGAAGGTGAATGTAGTACCTGATGCTCTTAATCGCCAACCATTAGCAATGAATCTCACCGCTCAGTGGAAGCTACAACAAGACTTGCATCAGATGGAGATTGAGGTAGTCATGCCAGGTAACGCTTCAAGTTTGATGAATTTACAAGTTCAATCAACCATTGTCAATCAGATCAAAGCAGCTCAAGCAAATGATGCTAAGTTGCAAAGGATCAGAGAACAAGTGGAGAATGGACTCAGAACAGACTTCATCATCCATGAAGACGGATCTTTGAGATACGGCAGCAGATTGTGTGTACCAAAAGGTCATGTTCGGGAAGAGTTAATGAAAGAAGCTCACAGCTCTCCCTACTCAGTACACCCTGAAGGTACCAAAATGTACAAAGATCTACGTCAGAATTATTGGTGGCATGGAATGAAGCATGAAGTAGCCAGAAGCGTCGCAAAATGTTTGGTGTGTCAGCAAGTAAAGGCTGAATATCACAGGACAGCTGGACTATTTCAACCGTTACCAATCCCAGAATGGAAGTGGCAACACATCACGATGGATTTTGTGATTGCTCTTCCTCGCAGCACAAAGGGTAACGATGCCATATAGGTCATTGTGGATCGACTCACAAAGTCGGCTCACTTCATCCCATTTTGAGTTGGCCAATCAACTGAGACACTAGCAAAGAAGTACATGGAGGTAATAATCTATTTAAGATTTACACTCTTCATAACGTACTATCTCTGATACCCATGAACTCATACAGCAAATTATGAGACTTCATGGAGTACCGGTCTGCATTGTCTCCGATCGTGACACCAGGTTCCGATCGCAATTTTGGCAGAGTCTGCAAGCAAGCTTGGGAATAAGTCTGAACTTCAGCACGGCTTATCATCCACAAACAGATGGTCAGTCTGAGCGAACTATTCAGATCTTGGAGGATATGCTCAGAGCGTGTATGTTAGACTTCAAAGGATTGTGGGAAGATCACCTGCATCTTGTGGAGTTCGCGTACAATAACAGCTACCAAGAAAGTATAAGAATGGCACCTTTTGCAGCATTGTATGGAAGGAAGTGTCGATCACCATTAAGTTGGGACGACATCGGAGATAGGGAACTTCTTGGACCAGAGATGATAGTAGCGACTGTTGATGTGGTTCGTACTATCAGGGAAAGGATGCGCATAGCCCAAGATCGACAGAAGCACTGGGCTGATGCAAAGAGACGACACTTAGAGTTCTAGCCAGGAGATCACATATTCTTGAAGATATCTCCGAACCGCGGAGTGATCCGCTTTGGAAGACGGGGTAAATTAAGTCTGAGATACATTGGACCGTTCGACATACTCGAACGAGTCGGTGAAGTGGCATACCGCTTAGCACTTCCACCCTCATTGGAAGGAAGGCATAATGTGTTCCACATATCCCAACTCAGAAAGTATGTAAGTTACCCCAGTCATGTTCTTGATCATTCCGAACTCACTATACATCCCGACTTGTCTTGTGAGCAACAGCCTGTGGAGATCCTGGACAGGAAAGTGAAGACACTTCGGAACAAGGAAGTTAACTTGGTCCGGGTAATGTGGAGGAAAGACACTCCAGGAGAGTCCACTTGGGAAAGGGAAGATGAAATGCGTACAAGATATCCTCACCTCTTTGTAAACTAGTCCTCATATAAAATTTGTAAATTTCGAAGACGAAATTTTTGTAAGGAGGGTAGACTGTAACAACTCCATTTTTAGTATACATAAATTTGATTTAAATTTGAAGTATACTTGGGGTATTTAATATTGTTGTTACCACTTTAAGTATTTATTTCACACAATAATTACAAGAAGGAGCTTGTAACTCATTGGTAACACCTTACACTGCTGAACCAAGCCACCAGAGTTCAAATCCCATGCCCCACATTTTTTTTATATTATTTTGTTTTAAATTCTTTGGAAGCCCAACAGTCCACACACAATAACTCCCAAAACTTGAACTGAACCTGAAAAACTAAATATACCAGAGCCTACCCCCGGTGACCCCCCCTACCCGACCCCCGAGTCGGCCGGCGGACCGGCCGGACGGCCGAGTCGTCAACTGAAATTTTTTGTCTTTTCGCCTTCTGAAACCCCCTGCACACTCTAATTTATGAGATCGGTTCCAGAGAGTTAAATATACCCTATTTAATCTATTTTTAATGATTTTTCTCACATTTTTACAATTTTTATTTAAAAAACCCTACACCTACCCTGACCCTAGCCTAACCCTATAAATACACCCCCTACACTCTACCCTCTCGCCCCAAAATTCTGAGCCCGCTCTCTCAAAAATTTCCAAGAATATTGTGCACTTGAAAACGAGCTCGAGGCGAAGCTCCGGCGAAATCTACGGTGAACTTCCGGCGATCGTTTTAGGAACTACCGGCGACAACGCAACACATCGGCGATCTCTCTACTTTCCTTTCATTCTCTTGTGTGATCTAAAACCCTTAAGTCCCAAATTCTACCAATCTCTTCTATCTAAAAATACGGTTTTACAAAACCCGACGGAATCGGAACAAATCCGATTTCCGATTCGGTTTCTTATAAAATTCCACTTCTCACTAATACGATCATACTTAAACTTCCTCATGATGACTATTAAACACTAATCAACCAAATTGATCAAGTTTCATCGCATGAAATGATAACTAGTTCAATTTATCGTATTTTCTCACTTAAATACCACATTGTTTCAACTTTACATTTAACCCCATTAAACTTGCTATACCTTTAAAGTAGAGCACGAGGTAACGACCTACCTCCTCACACACTCATATACAACCTAACACGATACCATCGAAAACTTAGAATACGAGAAAACAATATTTTTCATTTAAATACCATTGACTTAATAAAATCATTACTAAAAGTTTTAGTATTGTTACACTTTTTAAATAAATACCTCTTATTATGAAAATATGATAAGGTGTGGAAATCAGTCGTTTATCTAAACCTGACTTTATGGTATCTAGGCTAGGGAAGTGAGAAAGGTAACTTTAGAAGGCCCGTCTCACGGTAATTCGTGAGCGGATCCCTCCTTTCTTCACTTGTACTTACCTGACCACAATTGGCGGTGAAGAGGCAATTTGAGACATCTCACAACTTATCGTTTGGACCAGTTAGGAATAGTCTAGTTGACTTAGGAGACCCTAAAACATAGAATACAGAAAATTGACATCTTTACAAATAAATACCACTTACTTCATAAAACCGTTTTCAAAAGGATTTATTATTTTACAATCTTTGCAAAGCGCCGCTACAACCCATTTTGGGGAACCCATTCGGGATGGTGCGGATTATCGCACATCCTCGGACTTAGTAGTGCGAGATTCAGACCTCCGCAAGGAGCATTCGGTCTCGAAAGATATAAAGTACGACATCTTAAGAAAATGAGATTTTTAGAATATAATAAATACATTAAAATTATTTTTGTATAAATATATGTATATTTACCATTAAAATATCTATTTTGTTATGATATAAATATTCCACTTTTTCTAAAAATCACAAGAATAAATTTTACACTAAAATACCATGAATTCCAAATAAATCAATATTACAAATAAATACCTTTATTTATGAAACTAGGATATTTTTACTAGAAATATCACAATATAAAATCCACATTCAGTACAACTCTAAAGACGAATAATAAATACTTGAGGTTTATTTTGAAAAGTACATAAAAGTATTTTTTACATAAAACCCCCTCAAGTTCTATAAATTACCCTAAGGACCCTAGTAAACATAGGTTTAAGCAGAACCAATCTCTTGAGCCCCAGGGAGCCGGAGAAGTGGGTTCTTGCCTATCTAAGGTAAACAAATTAATAAAAACAATCAGGACTTCAATTTACCTTGCTAATTGTCTGACTCAGTTTGAGTCTCTGTATAATCTGACTTGAATATGATTCAAGTACAATCTACAATCTACAATCTTCAATATTACAATTCAACATGAATCCAATTATCAATCTATACAACTTGACTGAACCGGACCATGGATATACATTCCATTTACATGGTTCTCCAGTTATTCCATTTACATGATTCTACGGTTACATCCGTTTACTGATATCATGGTTTCGGTCAGTCTTTCAATTATACACTCAATACAATTTACAGTGCAAAACAATACAAATAAAACACTAAGGGGTTTAAGGGGTAGATTGGTACGGAAGGTGTTAAAGTGGCACGAGACTGTAAGACTTAATACACCTAACATGAATCCAGTTGCTGTTGTACCGTGGCATAAACGATTCCTTGTACTATACGTGCCTCTAGTCTCTGGTATATAAAGACTCCTCTCGTATACACTGGTATTCTTCTGTACCAAGCTACAAACAATAGCGTTAATACAACATTACTACAAGATAATATAACTTTAAATGATACCTCCTTATTCTGTCTATTCTACTTTCTTCTTATCTTTGGGACTTACCGAGCGACATGTTCGCTGACGACATTCTATTTTTTTCTTCTTTGAATGTCGTCAGGTGATTTGGACCCAGCAGAGATCGAGCCATCTGCAGAAGACTTGGATCAGTTTGCTGAAGAACCAGAGCTCTAGTTTCATTGTACATTTTCCATTCAGTACTTTTCATTTCCTGTTAAGCCATTGTTTAGGCATCGCTTTATTTTAGTTGTATTTCCTTTTCATGCATTGTACAAAAGAATGTTAATAGATAAAGTTGCTGTTTTTATTATACCTTGTCTCTTGTGTATATTCTCTTTTATATTGCTTAGTTACGCTTAGCGTATTTGCTTCTGAGTAAATACGTAGCGGACCAGTCGCGTCCCCTTCGCCGTATACCGGGAAGCGGGGCATGACACTGGGGGATATGGGATCTTCATCCGACGAGAAGATCTGGCCCCTCCAGTCTTCGACCCCTTCTTCGGCTTGCGCATGGCCGCTCAATGGTAGCTCAGGTTTATGGGTTCTGCACAAGGCAAGGTAAAATGAAGTTAGCAACACAAACAAAAATGAAAATAAAAGCGAGCCTAACATAACGCCTACGATCTTCTAACTTACTCACGAACTGTGCGGGGCTGAGCCCGGCCCAACTAAGGGCCCGCTCGGAAAGCAGCTCGTCAGCCCGGTGAATGGGCTCCCACTCCGCCACTCTCACCGCGTCAGGGTCGTTGGACGGACTTCCCCGCCGGCACCTATCCCTAGACCACTGGATGGGCACGGGCCAGTTCTCACCTTCCGGCGGCCCAACGAAGAAAAACTTCTTCTTCCAATCATGGATGGAGGAAGGCAGGGCGACGACACCCGACCCGGGTGCACTCCCCCGATGTTTCCTAAAGGAGAGATAAACCCACCTTGGGTCGCCCGCACGAGTGCCGGGGTGGCCTTTGTAAACAAGAGAGGAGACAAGGATGGACAGACCAAAAGGAATCATCTGCAACTTCAAGTGGACCAGAAACCCAAGGAGAATCCTCCATGAGTTCGGCACTAGCTGGCCCGGGGCTAGCCCAAAGTAATTTAGCGCCCTAACAACCTCGGGAGAGAAAGGCAGGTGTATTCCGGCCCAAAAGGATTCCAGGTACAAGGCAATCTCTTTATCCCGAACCTGATCCGCCATCTCTCCTTCCTCGGCCAAACGTAGGGTGTAGCCGGATGGGATGTAGAAACGAGCCCGAGCGGTAGCAAGCTCGTTCTCGTACCTCACCAAGGATGGCACGCCAGGATCATCCGCCACCTCCGCTCGGGGATCCACCCCTGACGCGTGGTCCCGGGAAAAAGATCTGACCCTAGCTCCCCGGGAAGGCTCCGACTCGGCAGAAGGATCCCTAGAATCTACCCTGACGATATCTACAGACTCCTCAAAGGAATACATCTAACCTAATGAAGAAGTCCTCGGCAACGCAAAAATCCGACTTAAAAGGAGAGCGCCGATCTTACAAGATCAAGAGTGAGGGAAATATGAAGAGAGATGGGCCCTGAAGCGGACCCCACCTCTATTTATAGCCACCGGCGTCCTCATCCCACTGCGACAGTCGACTCCCGCCAAAACAACTCTTCACATTCGACGACTACGATCGCTCCACCTGTCGCACGCACATTGGCCGTATCCCATCAGACGCCAGAGGTCTGCGTCCCGTCTCGTCAGCCGACCAGCGCTTGGCACGTGGTCTGTCGCTTCAGCAAAAGTACGCGCGATCCGGTGCACCCTCTTTAATGCAGAGATCTCTCCCTGATTCGCTGACATCATCTAGAAAATACAACAGATTATCCGGGGACACGCCTGACGATATCTTCGAAAGGAAGCTCACCTCGGATGACCAGGCAGACCACTCTCGACCCGACCTGTCAACTGGTCGGGACGAGAGTGGGGGGATAATGATGATGCTCGATATTGGTGATCTCCCAGATCGTGACACGTGGCAGATGACGTGTCCCAGGGCTCACAAGAAAGGACCTACAGTGGCCGACCAGACCACTCATGTGCCCGTCCTACAAGCAAACGTTGGCTCACCTCCGAGTCCCTGCACAATTGGTCTCCTCATCCTACCGGATCGTCTTCGGGCTACCACAGAACCAAGATATCTCGGCTCTCCCGCTGAGGTCATCTTCCTCGATCTCATCGACCGACCAACGGCACCGCTCACAGGCGCAACCGCCATCCTGCGAATCTCGCCATGCGCGAGATATCCGCCGGCCACATCCCACGTTCCACGCAATCACGATCCCCCATTAACGAGCATGTCTCGCCATTAATGGGAGATCCCGCTCATCACGCGGGCGTGACGTCGGGAGCGTAACTGCCAGCGCGATTCTCGCACCTGCCCTGCCTGCTGCCACCGCAATATAAACCCTTTCTTCAGACGGTCCAAGTAAGCCATTTTTACTCCACTAAGCCGTTACTCTGCTCAGATCTCTAGTCTAACTTGACCGTCGGAGGGTCCTCGGTGGTACAACCACCCCGGGATTTCCTTGCAGGTAGCTCGGCAACTACAACCTCAAACCCATTGAGATCCACACGCTTCAGGAGCGACAGCCTCCAGATCCAATCTCAGCCATCCATCGCCGCCATCAGCAGATCAACGGAAGGTAACATCTTGGCGCAATCTAGGTCGCGTCATATAATATCTAAACTGTGAAACCAAAAAAAAAATTACTTATAAAAAAAGGATAATATTCATCATTGTATCTTTAGAACAAATGACATCAATCAGCTTCTATTTACGCCCAATTATTATATGATAAATTCATTTTTTTCATTTTATATGCAATACAAGCTTTTACCGATGCACGTACATCACACGTGCAAAAATCTACCTAACTATAACCGCTGTAATGATGGTCATTAAGCAGAAACCAAACTCACATAAAAAACGTCATGTTTTACCATGTGACTTCATTGCCGCCTTGAGCTTCGTTTGACAACGGGTTACGACGGTTGGTTTCCGAAATTAAGGTTTTGTGGGGGTTTCGATCGCAAACTCTAAAAATTGAAACGGTGACCCATTTGACATTCAGAATAGAGTTTTCCAAACTATGGATATGAAAGGTTAAGAGATTCGAAACCTTTTTTTTCTCCTAAACAATATATATACTAAATAAATCCTTGATTTCATAACCTATGTTATGTTGTGAGAAGAATCAAAATTTTAGAAAGCCCTAATTCTATAAAACCACGATTTGCACATCCAAAATATAAATGGCCTCAAAAACCTCATTGTCAAACTATGCCTCATTGTCTCTTCTCGTGGGACCCACATTGGAAAGCAAACAAAGCTTTCCTTGTTCGGACTTTGAGGGACCCTTTTCCTCTCTTTTTCAAAATTTTTTTAAAACTCCATTTAATTCTTTTTACCAATGTGAGGTTTGGATTTTTTTTTCAAGGAACCCATTATCAATCTTTCTAAGACTTAGCTTTTTTGAGTCATTGAGGTGCCCACAATCCATGACTTCAATGTTGAGCTTTTTCCTAAGGATTTTATAAGGTAAAAAAAACATAAAACTCAATCTTTTTTCTATTTATTGTGTTTTTATGCATGCATCATCAATATAGTCTCAAAAGATTTCCATGATGCATCTTTGGATGATTTGGTTGGTTTCAATGGATGTTTACTGATCGATTTAATATGGGTGGATTGAAAAAATGTCATTTTATAATGCCCAGATTTAATTAAAAATATAAGCATCTGATTTGGCAATGAAGCTTTTGGAAATGGGGTTTTATATATTGAAGTGCTTTTTTATGATTCTTTTTGGGATAAACATCGGTGTGCCGTTGTTTATTAACGATCAGTAATGATTATATATATATATATATATATATATATATATATATATATATATATATAGAGATTAATGGTGGAAAAAATACAACCTCCACCATTTTTTCCGACGATCGGCACCCATCATCATCATCGTTATCATCTAAGATGCGCGTACACCAAATTTCATGTGATTCCACAACTTTTTCACCGTTGATTTAGTGGGTTCAAAATTAACGGTTTACCGACAATAGAACTTTTTACATTGCTAAATCAACGGTGAAAAAGTTGTAGAATCACATAAAATTTGGTGTACCCACATCTTAGATGATAACGATGAAGATAATGGGGGCTGATCGTCGAAAAAATTGATGGATGTTGTATTTTTTCCACGCCATAGGAAGAAATTTCCTCCTCAAGCCTTATATATATATATATATATATATATATATATATATTGCCATGATTGAAACTCAAAAAGTCCACGCTTGGAAACAATAAAATCACCTTTAGCAAGCACTAAAGGGCAACTTTAAAGCACTCCACCACCACCACCAACAATAAGCGTTTGTTTCAAATTATTGGGGTCGGCGTATGAATCATTTTTTTTTCAAATCTGCTATTTTATGAATTCTTTTAATTGGGACATTGATTGTTCTTCATTGCAAATTACATAATTTTTAGTTGGCTCTTGCTAAGTGCTTTACTTTTTCCTTTCCAGTAAATCACTAATCTCAATCTTTCATTCATTGCAACTTGAGAAATGAAACACCTCTAAGAGCTAATTCTTTCTTTCTTTCATGGCTTGCCACTCACTTCTCTTTGATCATAGTGGAAGAAAAAAAGAAAAGATCATGCGAGAAACTTATTAGTATTGTAATCCTTACACAGAGTCTATTTAGGGGAAATCAGAGAAATATTTAACATATAAGATGTAAGATGTGAAGACAAAAATTCAATGTTTGAATAGGGTTATAAGAAAATTGGTAGGTGGCTTGATTGTGAGAGGAGAATTCATGTATTCAAAGATGAGCAGAGGGGGGGTCTCTACAAGTCCTTAAATGTAGAATTCAAATATACCAAACAATTAACAATTTTAATTAAATATATTTTTTCCTTCTTTTTCCCCCTTATAAAATCATACGGTACGAGCTTGCGGAACTATCCCTTGGCTCTAACCAGAATAAATAGGGTCGGTCTTCTCTCTTCTTGTGTCAGTTGCATGTCATGAACTTGTGAGCTCCTTCTGTTATTTTAATATCATCTTAAAGCGAAGCAACAATACCGGACATACAAAGCGGAACTAACAATATACCGCAAAAAAGCTACAAATAAGAGGTGCTCAACCTACGGGCGTGTTATAATTTAAGAAAATATTCCTCAACCCAACCGCAGCTTCAGAGTTTTGGTGTAGTGAGGGCTATATTTGTGTATCCAAAAATTCGGGTTACGAGCCATGCGGCTTTTCGTGTCACCATGCATTCTCAAATGCAATAAGAACCGTCGCTCAATCCTCTTTATTTCCCTCTCACTGAAAAGCATCATCCCTTGTGCAATTCCACAAGAGAGAGCAATGAGAACCATTAAATGTGTACTTGCTCGACGCGACGAACAGAAACTGCAAAGAATCTTTAGCTTTTTAAACTCCAAGCATAATGGCTATCCTAGAATTCTTATCTTCTCATCATCCATTTGTACCCCCAAGAACTTTGACATTCTAATTATATAGATTGAATGATGAGACTTAGGAGAGGTGTTTAATACCATCAAATAATCAAAGTCAACACCCTTCATGTTATTTAACTCACCATGATCATAAAATCATAACACAAGTAGGCGAGGTTGTCTCGTTTGCAACCATCAACTAACATTTTGAATACATCCATCATTGCTTCTCAATTTTCTTATCTCATCTTGAATTTGTTTCGTTTCGCATCTAGGTTCACAATTGCTGGCATGGTTTGGTTTCCGTGACAAGTTTGAGCTGGCATTCTACTTGAATTCTATATAAAGTTCTTCGTTGCGTTCTTATCGAAGTCAAGCAATGCTCTAGCCTCTCAAACTAGGTACAAGTCTTTAAGTTAATATGTTTATGTCCTATCTTTCAATCAAATGTGATTTCTGATTCAAAGTTTAATATTTTGTTTCAAGTGTTTGAACGATGGGCACTTCAGTTGCCGATGAAACGAGTGCCAAAGAAACAGATATCGTAAGCGCTCCTTCATCTCGCCGATACACTGAGAATTTGCCGTCAGTTTACAAAGTTGGCTTTCCCCCTCGGAAGAAATTAGTGAGAGAGTTCGCCGAGACTTTTAAGGAGACTTTCTTTTCCGATGACCCTTTAAGGAATTACAAGGACCAGACGAAATCAAAGAAAATAAAAATCGGTATTCAGTCTTTGTTTCCTATTCTCAAATGGGGGAGAGAGTACAACCTCGCTAAGTTCAAAGGCGATCTCATTGCGGGGTTAACCATTGCAAGCCTATGTATCCCTCAGGTATTAAATTACCTTGATAACGAATCAGTTTTTCCAAATTAGATATTTCTAACATAAGGTTTTGTCAATTTATAGGATATCGGCTATGCTAAGCTAGCGAATTTGGAACCGCAATTTGGGCTCTGTGAGTCTCGATTACAAATCACTTGGAAGCAAATTGTTGCCAGCAATTAACTTTTCTTATGCACTTATTTTGGATATTTTGAACTTTTTGTTGTAGATTCCAGTTTTGTACCGCCTCTGATTTATGCAGTAATGGGAAGCTCGAGAGATATCGCAATTGGACCGGTGGCGGTTGTGTCTCTTTTGCTAGGGACCCTTCTACAGAACGAAATTGATCCGGCAAAAAATAAAGAAGAGTATCAACGGCTTGCATTTACTGCAACTTTTTTTGCCGGTGTCACTCAAGCCGTGCTTGGATGCCTGAGGTTTTATACCAACTACTAATTTTTTTATATTCTCTGTTTTACTCTTTCTCATATTAATGCATTGGTTCATGATTCAGGTTAGGATTCTTAATTGATTTTCTATCTCACGCTGCGATTGTTGGATTCATGGCTGGGGCTGCTATCACGATCGCACTCCAACAGTTAAAAGGGTTTCTTGGCATTCAGAAGTTCACTAAAAAGACCGACATTATATCGGTTATGAAATCAGTATGGGGTTCAGTTCATCATGGAGTAAGTTATAATTCAGTCACTTTTACAGAACAATATCGAGTTTTTCGTGGTTAGGTTTTGATCTTTAAGAATAATGCAAATTTTGCAGTGGAATTGGCAAACAATATTAATAGGGGCAAGTTTCCTAGCATTCCTTCTGTTTGCTAAATACATAGTAAGATTACTTATTTACTTATTTTTTTAAACAAGTGATTATTTTTTCTTTTGAACTATTTCTTAAAGTTAGTTTTCTTTTAATTTTGTGAGTAGGGTAAGAAGAAGAAGAAGCTTTTCTGGGTGCCTGCGATTGCCCCATTGATCTCAGTAATTCTTGCCACATTGTTCGTGTACCTCACCCGTGCAGACAAGAGCGGTGTTCAGATCGTAAGTTTTAGATTTCTTGTCTATATACTTAGTTTCAAGGCGATTTTTTTTGTTGGGAAATTTAATATTTCTTATAAGATATTAACGTTGTTTCTTAATTGCTCATATGATCTAGGTGAGAAAAATTAAGAAAGGAATTAACCCGTCGTCAGTCGATCAGATATACTTCAGCGGTTCATATCTTGGGAAAGGGATCAGAATCGGTGTTGTAGCCGGGATGATAGGATTAACGGTATAATGATAATTTCGTGATATTAACTTTTTTGTAAATTACTTTAAAAACGGGGATTCATCACAATACGTTATTTGATAAATTTCAGGAAGCCGTAGCAATTGGGAGAACATTTGCGGCTATGAAGGACTACACATTGGATGGAAATAAAGAGATGGTAGCGCTTGGAACGATGAATATAGTCGGCTCCTTGACTTCTTGCTATGTAGCTACTGGTAACTAAAAGAACTCATTGTCTAGAATATAGAATAACGAATATTGTGAGATAAAACAGTCGATTTTATTTTTGTGTAGGTTCTTTCTCACGATCCGCGGTTAATTTCATGGCTGGGTGCCAAACGTCCGTATCAAATATAGTTATGTCGGTTGTAGTATTGTTAACCTTGGAATTAATCACTCCCCTCTTCAAGTACACACCAAATGCGATCCTTTCGTCGATTATTATCTCGGCTGTGATTGGTCTTATCGATTTTGAGGCGGCTCTTCTTATATGGAAGATCGATAAATTTGACTTCATCGCTTGCATGGGTGCTTTCTTTGGAGTAGTTTTCGCTTCGGTGGAGCTTGGACTTTTAATCGCTGTAAGAATTCCTTCTTTCCTCAATTTTTTTTCACCTTCTCCCTTATTGATTGTTAAAAATTTATCCAAGTATGATTTCTTAACTGTTTATCATAGGTTTCTATATCATTTGCTAAAATCCTTCTTCAAGTGACACGGCCGAGGACTGCTTTACTCGGAAATCTACCAAGGACTAAGATATATAGAAATATTGAACAGTACCCAGAGGCGAACAAAATCCCCGGGGTTTTGATTGTGAGAGTTGATTCTGCTATCTACTTTTCAAACTCTAATTACATCAAAGAAAGGTACAGTCTCTATTGGACCCTCTTCTTATATATGCTAATTAAATTTCTTTTTTATTTGGATGCATAATTCGGAAGCTAGATTTCGACGAACAGTTTTTTGTAGCTAATCTCCATGTAACTAGCTTATGAAGTGCTAAAGGCTTCTCGATTATAGCAAGATTTCGCTTAACTTCCCTCACTGCGCAATTAATACAGGATCCTAAGATGGTTGAGAGACGAAGAAGATAGACTGAAAACGAAGGACCTCCCTCAAATCGATTTCGTGATCGTGGAGTTATCTCGTAAGAGGCCTCGTTGATCTCCTCCTTATCAAAATTACTTCTTCGTGTTCTAATTAACTAATTACTACCATCTCAAATCTTCATTTTTGCAGCGGTTACGGACATCGACACTAGCGGAATCCATGCCTTTGAAGAGCTATACAAGACCCTCAAAAAGAGAGAGATTCAGGTGACATATATAATCTGAACCTTGTACTAGCAGTAACTTAGTTTGTACATCAAATTAGGTTAAATTACAGTAAACTGCCCTTAACTATGATTATTTTTTTTCTTCTTCAATTGATTCACTTAAAGTTAATTACAGTAAGCTCCTATAAAGTGCTACATTTAAGGCGGTTTGGTGAACGACAATAATAGTTAAGGGTATTTTATTGCAACTAGCATATATAAAATTATAGCATCTTACAAGTTGAAGCATTTTTTCGCAGCTGCTTCTATCGAATCCCGGACCAGTTGTAATAGAGAAGCTCCGGGCATCGGATTTCATGGAGTTGATAGGCCATGACAAGATCTTTCTCACCGTGGAAGAGGCGGTGATGACTTGCACACCGAAGGCGCCAAGAGAGGAAGTGTGAAGAACAAGTTGGTAAAAATGTGCCATAGATGCATGCTGCTTTTGAGGAAGAGTTTCAAGAAGTTGTTTGTAGGGTTTTGAGATTTTGTTTCAAGTGGAAGATACATCTATATATATATATATATATATATATATATATATATATATAGGTTTTCTATCATAAGAAGAGGGAGAAAAGGATGGTGTTAGTGGATTTGGTTAATAATTGAAGTTAAAAGATGAGCACTTGCAAAAGTTTGTGGGGACATTTTTATGAGGTGAGCATATATGATTGTAAATGAATCCAAAAGAAGAAGAAGAAATGATACCACTTCTTCAATCCATGTAAAATTTAAATTAAAGAAAATGATAACAATAAATAGCAAGCTTTCCTCTCGCGTGTATATGTTTTGTGTGGAAGATTTCTGTGGATGGCATTGTAATTAAGAGCAGAGATAGTGTATCCATTGTTCAATGTTTGAATTTCTTAAATGACATTATTAGGGCTCTTAAATAAATGAGGTGAACGAATTGAGTTTGTGTTGGTTCAATTATTTAGAGTTTAAAACCTTGTTTAAGTTAGGCTCGAGCTTTTCCGAGCTTATTTATATTTTAGAAATTAAAAACATATAATTATATAACTATATGCAAAATTCACACAGATGTTGAATTGTATCTTTGAGAATTTTGATATATATATATATATATATATATAGATGTTATTTTTTATTAAACAATCATCAATGCCCAAGTTAAATTCTAAGGCCCAAGGAAGTCACCAAATCAGCAACAGCATGGAAATCTTCCGGTCAAAGATTGTTGTGACAATTAATAGATTTGAGTACAGCTAATAGATTTGAGACGATCTATTTTAATCTCTATCAAAAAGAGAGAGTTGCAGTTTGTTCAAACAAACTTTGAGAGAATCTAATTTAATACTTATCTCTAAAGTTTGTATGCACTATTTAATTAAAAAGCCTCAAATCCATAGAGAGATCAATCCAGAGAAGAACCTGCGGACACCACAAAATCAATTTGGCAGTATAATTAATTCGCAAGAATTGGCCGAGAAAAAAATTTGTGTGAAAGAGAGAGATTTGTATTGATGGATTTTTTTGTACCTGTGTGAGTTTGCGGGCAGAAAAATTCTCTCGTAATTCTCCGTTGGATAGTGAAAACGATCCGTCGTCGGTTTGCATAATTAGGTGCGGGCGCGTACCGAACCTGTGTACATCTTGTGTCCTCTACTTTGTGTTTCATTTCGTTCTTATTTTATTATCTTTTGTGTGGTTGTTGCGTTGTAATTTTTTTCAGTAGTTTTGATTTACCGTATCGATCATCCGCAGCGTATTTTGGTGTCGGTGTTTTTACAAGAATAGAATATGTTATAACTTATCAAACAACTTTAGAGCTTATTTTATAAGCTAGTTAGGTCTAAGTTCCATGTCTTCAATTGTATGAATTCTTCAATAATGGGGATGCTTGGTTAGCAACTAAAAAAGAATTGTAATGTCTGTTGTATGCAACAAATGTTACATGTTGCATTTGTCCGATAAAAATAATAATAAAAAAGAGGCCCAAATTCATTGTATCTTCAAGTTCTATAATGGGATTTCCAAATCCAATCATTTTTACTTGAACAAAAAATGAAGGAAATGCAACATTTGTTGCAAATTTGCATGGATTACAAAGGCATCTGTAATTATTGCTATACCCAAAGAAAAAGGGTATGAGCTAGCGGCTCGGTCCTTTTTTAAAAACGAGCTCTCGTTCCAAAACACACATACCATCCATATATTTCACCGATCCAAACAGGTAATCTTGATCTACGTATCATGAAATAATGAATGTACAAAAAATCTCACGATTTAAAAATCCCTAACGCGTTCATCAAGCGGCCGCAATTTTACTATACCGATAAGCCGTTGATTTTTTCTATATGCTTGATGAACACGTTAGAAGTCTTTAAATCCCAAAAAAATTGTACATTTCGTTATTTCATGATACGTAGATCAAGATGACCGGTTTGGATCGTTGAAATACAAGAGGGGTAAGTGTGTTTTGAGACGAGAGTTCAATTTTTAAAAAATGGCCTCCGACTCATATCCTTTTTTCCTCTTGCTGCACCCATCATTCCCAAAGTTGCAACTATTGTTACAGATAAAATGAGTGCAACTGATGGAGGCTAGGATCTTCTTCAGATGTTGCATTCCGTTGATATGCTGATGGCGGCGATGGGTGGTTGAGATTGGATCTGGAGGCTGTCGCTTCTGGTGCGTGTGGATCTCAATATGGCGGCGATGGGTTTGAGGTTGTGGTTGCCGAGCTACCTGCAAGGAAGTCCCGGGGTGGTTGTACCACCGAGGACCCTCCGACGGTCAAGTTAGACTAGAGATTCGAGCAGAGTAACGGCTTTGTGGAGTAAAAATGGCTTACTTGAACCGTCTGAAGAAGGGGTTTATATAGCGGTGGCAGCAGGCAAGGCAGGTGCGAGAATCACGCCAGCCGTTACGCTCCCGACGTCACGCGCGCGTGATGAGCGGGACCTCCCATTAATGGCGAGACAGGCTCGTTAACGGGGGATCGTGGTGGCGTGGAACGTGGGATGTGGCCGGCGAAGATCTCGCGCATGGCGAGATTCGCGGGATGGCGATTACGCCTGCAAGCGGTGCTGTTGGTCGGTCGATGAGACCGAGGAAGATGAACTTGGCGGGAGAGCTCGCGGACGAGCAGGAGAGCCGAGGTATCTTGGTTCTGCGATAGCTCAGAGACGAGCTGTGAGGCCGAGGAGGCCAGTTGTGCAAGGGGCTCGGTGGCGAGCCAGCGTTTGCTCGGTAGGACGAGCGTAAGTGTGGTCTGGTCGGCCACTATAGGTTCTTTCTTGCATGCTCTAGGACACATCATCTGCCACATGTCCTGATCTGGGAGATCACCGATATCGAGCATCATCATTAGCCCCCCACTCTCGTCCCGACCAGCTGACGAGTCGGGTCGAGAGTGGTTTGCCGGTTCACCCGAGGTGAGCTCCTTTCCGAAGATATCGTCGGGCGTGTCCCTGGACAATTGGTTGTCTTTTCTGGATGAGGCCAGCGAATCTGGGCGAGATCTTTTGCATTAAAGAGGTTGCGCCGGATCGTGTGCACTTTTGCTGAAGCGACAGACCACGTGTCGGGTGCCGGTTGGCTGATGTGATGTGCCGCAGGCTTCTGGCGTCCGATGGGATGCTGCCAATAGGCTTGAGGCAGGTGGAGTGATCGTAGCCGCCGAGTGCGCTGAACCGTTTTGGCAGGAGTCGATCGTCGTCGTTGGATGAGGACGCCGGTAATATAAATAGAGAGGAGGCCTGATTCAGGATCTCTCTCTTCACATTTTTCTCATTCTGAGTCTTGTTTGCTCGGCGTTCTTCTTTTAGGTCGGATCTTGCGTTTTCTCTTCTCGGGGACTTCTTCTCATCAGGTTAGATGTCTTGTTTCGAGGAGTCCGTAGATGCCGTAGGGGCAAATTCTAGGGATTCTTCCCCTGGGTTGGAGCCTCTTCGGGAAGTTGGGGTCAGATCCTCTTCCCGGGGTCGCGTGTCTGGGGCGGTTCCCGGAGCGGTGGCGGCGGACGCTCCTGGTGCGTCGTCCTCAGTAAGATATGAGGACTAGCTTGTCACCGCTTGGGCTCGTTTCCATATTCCTTCTGGCTACAGGCTACGATTGGCCGAGGAAGGAGAGAGGGCAGATCAGGTGAGGGGTAGAGAGATCGCCTTGTACCTGGAAGCCCTTTGGGCCGGAATGTGCCTGCCTTTCTCTCCCGAGGTTGTAGCTGTGTTGAATTACTTTGGGTTAGCCCCGGGCCAGCTAGTGCCGAACTCCTAGAGGATTCTCCTTGGGTTCCTGGTCCGGCTGAAGTTGCAGATGATCCCATTTAGTCTGTCCATCCTTGCCTCCTCCCTTATTTACAAAAGTCACCCCGGAACTCGCGCGGGCGACCCGAGGTAGGTTTACCTCTCTTTTAGGAAGCAACGGGGGAGCGTAGACGGGTCAGAGATTGTCGTCTTGCCTTCTTCCATCCACGATTGGAAGAAGAAGTTTTTCTTCATCGGGCCGCCAGAGGGTGAAAACTGGCCCGTACCCATCCAATGGTCTAGGGATAGGTGCTGGCAGGGAAATCCGTCCAATGACCCCGACGCGGCGAGAGTGGCGGCGTGGGAGCCTATTCCTCGGGCTGATGTGCTACTTTCTGAGAGGGCCCTCAGTTGGGCCGGGCTCAGCCCCGCCCAGTTCGTTGGTAAGTTAGGAGCTTGTATTTGTTTTTACTTTGTTGGTGTCGCCGATCCCATTATATCTTGTCTTGTGCAGAAACCATGGACGCGGACCTCCTCCGAGCAGCTATGCGCAGGCCAAAGAAGGGGTCGAAGGCCAGAGGGGCCAGCTCTTCTCGTCAGACGCCGGTCCCGGCTCCTCCAGCAGCCGTCGCGCCCCAGCACTCGA
Organism: Agapanthus africanus; assembly: GCA_030015575.1. Classification (NCBI taxonomy): domain Eukaryota; kingdom Viridiplantae; phylum Streptophyta; class Magnoliopsida; order Asparagales; family Amaryllidaceae; genus Agapanthus; species Agapanthus africanus. The sequence continues at coordinate 867,376,639 of CM057339.1, forward strand.
GTGCGGATCGTACCCCGGCACTCAAGTGCAGATCGCGCCCCGGAGCCCAGCCAAGCGTCGAGCAGAAAAAGGGCTCGGGGAAAGGATGCCCAAGCTTCGGAGGTGGAGACGAGCTCCCCGCCGTCGTCTCTCAAGAGTTCCCCCGAATAGTTCCGCGGTCCCCGGCCTCTCCGATCTTGGTGGACGAAGGGGGCTCCGCTTTGATGTGCCCTCGGGGCTCTCTATCGCTGACAGCTTGCTGCACGACATGGAGAGGTCGGCTGGGGGGCGGGTCCCTGAGGGGACGCTGAAGGCGCAAATGGCGTCCATCGCCCAAGAGGTCGTGCAGGTGAGTGTTCGTACATCGTCTCATCATTTGCGAGATTAGGTGCCCCTTTTTCTTTCTGACCCCCTTCAATTTCTTCAGGTCCTCCAGCATGTCGCTATCGCGCCCGAATGGAGGAGGAGGAGATAGGCCAGGCGATGTGAGCCGCAGGCGAGCTTTCCTCGCTGGGGGAGAGCTCGAAGCGGGAGCTGGAGGTGGCGATGGCGAGAGTCGCTACCCTTGAGGGCGAGACGGCGGCCGCGAAGCAGGAGGCGGTGGCCGTGAAGCAAGAGGTGGCCAGGCTCCGCGAGGCCGCCCAGGCAGCCGAGGCCAAGCTTCAGGACTCCCAGGTGCTCGTCGGCACCATGAAGAAGTCAGTGAGCACCCTCCGAAAGGAGTTGGGGGCTGCGGTAGAGGTGGCGAAGCGAGCCGACCTCAGGGCGGCGGAGGCGGTGGAGAACTTCCAGAAGTCGGAGCAGTTCTACACCGTCCTAGCCTCAGCCACCACCCTCATCTGGCATGAGGCTCTCGACGCCGTCAAGGCCCGGGTGCCGGAGTTCGCTGATGAAGAGCTCCGGGCAAAATATCTCCGCGGGGATGACGAGCAGGGGGATGCCCCCGGGAGCACTACCGGGGAAGGGACTCTCGGCGAGGGCGACGCCGAGGCTCCTGTGATGAACGCATCCCCAGTCGTAGTGGCCGTCGAGCTCATCGGTATCGCGCTCGGCCCTGAGGCCTGAAGCCCCTTGTCTTCTCTTTGTCTTTTCTTTTATTGCTTCGCTGTTTTGTAGGCCTCCGGAGATTTTGTAAGGCTGGGGAGCCCATAATACCCTTGTAAAAGCTTTGACTTCTAGAATGAAGATTTTTTGTTTTTGCAGTGGTGTTTGTGATTGTATTTCCTTTTGTTGGTAGACACTTGTATTTGCACAACACTGCTTTTATGTTTTGCATGTTCCTCGTCTAGCGATTGCTCGTCGACTTGAATCTGATCATCTGCCGAGTGTGCGAGGACCGGCGGGAAGACGGTATCTTCATGGCCCCGAAGTTGAAGTGGAGATCGCTAAGACGTTGACAGACCAGATGCCTCTTGTTGAGCTCATGTTCCTTAGGTGTTGGAGGGGCCGTGAGTGGCCTACTAAGGATGGCGCCGAGCTTGGTAGCTGCTCGGTGCCTCTTGGCGAGGGCTTTAATCCTCAGTTGTTGGAAGTGCCGTAATTGGCCAACTAAGGATGGTGCCGAGCAGGGTAGCTGCTCGATGCCTCTGTGCGAGGGCTTTGATCCTCAGTTGTTGGAGGGGCCGTAATTGGCCAACTAAGGATGTTGCCGAGTAGGGTAGCTGCTCGGTGCCTCTTGGCGAAGGCTTTGATCCTTAGTTATTGGAGGGGCCGTAATTGGCCGACTAAGGATGGTTCCAAGCAGGGTAGCTGCTCGGTGCCTCTTGGAGAGGGTTTTGATCCTTAGTTATTGGAGGGGCCGTAATTGGCCAACTAAGGATGGTGCCGAGAAGGGTAGATGCTCGATGCCTCTTGGCGAGGGCTTTGATCCCTGGTTTATTGGGATAGGGAGCTACCAGCCAGGGATAACCGAGTAAGGGCGGGCCCGGTTGCCTCTTATGAGGGCTTTGATCCTTAAGGACGGGCCGGGCAGGGTCGCTGTCCGGTGCCTCTTGGCGAGGGCTTTGATCCCTGGTTTGGTAGGGAACTACCAGACATGGATAACCGAACAAAGGCGGGTCCGGTTGCCTCTGTGAGGACTTTGATCCCTGGTTTATTGGGGTAGGGAGCGACCAGCCAGGGATAACAGAACAAGGGTGGGTTCGGTTGCCTCTTGCGAGGGCTTTTCATCCTTAGCGCGGGAGGAGCCGTAAGTGGCCTACTAAGGATGGCCGACCAGGATTGCTATTCGGTGCCTCTTGGCGAGGGCTTTTGGTCCTTAAGGATGTCCGAGCAGGGTTGTTGTCCGGTGCCTCTTCGCGAGGGCTTTGATCCCTAGAGTTGTGGGGTAGGGATCTACCAGCCAGGGATTGCCGAGCAGGGTAGCCGCTCGGCTGCCTCTTGGCGAGGGCTTTGATCCCTGTCGTTGTGGGGTAGGGAAGCTACCAGCCAGGGATAGCCGAGCAGGGTAACTGCAGGGTTTCCTCTTGGTGAGGTCTTTGATCCCTGGCATTGTGGGGTAGGCAAGCTACCAACCAGGGATAGCCGAACAGGGTAGCTGCAGGGCTGCCTCTTGGTGAGGGCTTTGATCCTTGGCACTGGAGGGGCCGTGGGAGGCCTGCCAAGGATGAACCAAGCAGTGAAGCTGCTCGGTCGCCTCTTAGTGAGGACTTAGACCCCTGGCGTTGCGAGATAAGGAAGCTACCGGCCAGGGATAGCCGAGCGGGGTAGCCGCTCGGCTGCCTCTTGGTGAGGGCTTTTGATCCCTGGCGTTGTAGGGTAGGGAAGCTACCAGCCAGGGATAGCCGAGCGGGGTAACCGCTCGGCTGCCTCTTGGTGAGGGCTTTGATCCCTGGCGTTGTGGGGTAGGCGAGCTACCGGCCATGGATAGCCGAGCAGGGTAGCCGCTCGGCTGCCTCTTGGTGATGGCTTTGATCCCTGGCTTTGTGGGGTAGGCGAGCTACTGGCCAGGGATAGCCAAGCAGGGTAGCTGCAGGGCTGCCTCTTTGTGAGGGCTTTGATCCTTGGCGCGGGAGGGGCCGTGGGAGGCCTGCCAAGGATGAACCAAGAAGTGAAGTTGCTCGGTCGCCTCTTAGTGAGAACTTAGACCCCTGGCGTTGCGAGGTAGGGAAGCTACCGGCCAGGGATAGCCGAGCGGGGTAGCCGCTCGGCTGCCTCTTGGTGAGGGCTTTTAATCCCTGGCGTTGTGGGGTAGGCGAGCTACCGGCCAGGGATAGCCGAGCAGGGTAGCCGCTCGGCTGCCTCTTGGTGAGGGCTTTGATCCCTGGCATTGTGGGGTAGGCGAGCTACCGATCAGGGATAGCCGAGCAGGGTAGCTGCTTGGCTGCCTCTTGGTAAGGGCTTTTGGAAGATGGACAGTCGCGAGTGACACGTGCCACGAACGTGTGGAGGAGGCGAAGGCCAGAGCCGCGTCGTTTCGGTTTCGCATCAAGCGGCGTGATGTCTGCCGCATGGCGGTACAGTTGCGGGCGACCGTTGAACTCCGGGGGCATTGTGGGCTATAAAATCGAGGGGGTGTTGTGTACTTCCTGTAGGGTGTTTTTCGTCACCCCATTAAGATGGGAATACGCACGCGCTTGTCAGGCGCATTACAGATTCCACCTGCCTAAGTCAAGCTGGGGCTTATTGATTGTGGGGATCCGAATCTCCGGCAGCCGCGGACTAAGCTGCCGTTAATTACCCCTCGCATTTGGAGCGAGAGAACCTCCGATTGACGGGTTAAACTGGTCATGCAAACTCAATGTGCAGTGTTGTGTTTTGAAGGAGTTTGGGATATCTCGGGGGCCTCGCAGAGTTTTTACGGGGTCCCGCTACCCGGATAGCGGGCTGGGGGTCAAGGGGGCTAGCAGCCCCCTTGCGGGGTGCGGGGCAGCGCCCCGTTAGAAATTTTTTTCTAATAGGGACAGTGTCGTGGAGTGTGTGTGTGTGTGTGTGTACGTATATATACAAAAAAAAGGGGAAAGAGCATCCAAAGGATGCGTGGGAGAAAGCACTCGGGCGCTAGCTCTTTGGGAGCTAGCGCCTTGAGCGCAAGAGCGCCAGCGCTCCACATGCCAGGCACGTGGACGCTCAGGCACTAGCGCTCTGGGCGCTAGCGCTCTGCGCGCAAGAGCGCTAGCGCTTTGAGCGCAAGCACCCCACATGTCAGCACGTGGGCGCTAGCGCTTTGAGCGTTAGAGCCCCACGTGTCAGCACGTGGGCGCTCGGGCGGCAAAAGAGACTTGGTCTCTGCAATGGGAGTTGTACACTCAGAAAGGAGCACTTATTATTTTATGTGTATTTATATATATATGAGGAGTTAAACTCCTAGGATGTTTTGAAGCTGATGAAGGGCTTCTCCCCTTGAGCTCTAGTTCTTCCCCAAAATGGGGTTTCTGGAGATGGGTCTCCTTCTTCTTCCTTTGTTGGCCGGATCTTAAAGATCAAGAAGTATGAGATTTTAAAAATCTCTTTTTTCTGAGATCTGATGGAAGATCTGAGTTCCCCTTTGTGGGTTTTGTGGTAAAAAACTATTTTGTTTTTTTAAAAGGAAGAGTAAAACTCTTGATTTAATTCAAAAGAAAGAAGAAAGTTTTGAAACCTTGAGGAAGGAGAAAGATCTCATATTGGGATTCCTTTTTTGGAAAGAGAAAAAGTTGTTGGGATATTTTCATTATCCTTGTCTTTATAGGCTATACACTTTACATATAGCCCCTTGGGCTCTACAAAAATGACATTTTTCCCATCTCATATCTCATGTGCTATTTCTTTTTGCACATAAGCCACGGGCTTTACAAAAATTTGGCTTTATGCCCGTTTTCCTTACATTTATCCATAGAAAATAAAAAAAGGAAATACACTAAAAATTATTTATTACAAAATTGTTATCTTGGCATGGGGGGAGGCCGGCCGCTCCATGTTCGGGCTCGACCCGAGCTTTGGCCCACTTGACCTGGGCTCGGGCACACCTGGCTTGAGGTTGACTTTGATTTTGACTTGATCAACCGGGGTGTAAATTTTTACCCCAACACTTCCTCCTCACACCCGAAACGCAAAAATGCATGACTTCCCCTTTACCATCGAAGACATCATAAACTTCGAGGATGTCTACCTCTATGACCCGTACCGCACCGAGGACATAGTGCAGCTGGTCATAGGCAGGATCGAGGACCACTTCGGCCGATTGCTCCTCCGGCGTTCCTCCCTCCTCCAGCTGCTGATGTACTCCATTCAGAGGGCATCGCCGAGGCTCTACAACCCTGATTGTTTGATGTTTGCGTATGCGTTTTAAATTTAAGAATACCGCAATAAAGATGATGTCGCTTGGTAGCTAGCCGGTTGAGTACGGATCGATCCACAGGGAGATGGTGTCCTTTTCTTTATGTTCTAACGAGTTAAGTCCAAAAAATTGGTTGTTATTTTAAGATCTAAGAATGAGAATAAATTGATTTAAAGGCTTGCTAGGGTTAGGATTAGGTTAGTTTGAAATAGGGATTCTTCTCACTTCTTTCAATACCCTAGTTAAGAATATAGGTGTTAGGGTAATAGTCAACAACGGGGATTAGCACGATTAGGAAGAAACTTAGTTTCTTCCTTTTGGTCCTTGTCCGTCCGTTCTTGGCTCTTAGCCCTAACATCTGGTTAATTCAACCACAACCGGTCTAATTAGGGAATCACCGCTATCATGTTGGATAGGGTGCCGTAGTGAGCGGTGTGTGGTTGAATTAAATAGAGTCCGTATTTTAAAATTATATGGGCAAAAAAAGGAGTGAGAGAGATTTCCTTCTCTCAAACCTTCCATATCCTATCCCTAACAAGTGAGGAATTACTCACTCATTAGGAAGGTGACAATAAAATTCATTTTTATCATTTTTGTATTAGACAAACTAAATTGCAGATAAATAAAGAACAGAAAAAAATTGCAGGAATTAAAATATGCAAAGAAGAATGCAAGATTGAAAAAGAAAAACTTACTTTATTTGATGTCCTCTCAACAACGCATTACAATGTAATTAAAAATCTAGATCTAAAAATTAAAAAGAGTAAAAACCTGTCACGCCCCGCTTCCCAGTGTACGGCGAAGTAGACGTGACGAGGCCCGCTACGTATGTACTCAGAAGTACATACGCTAAGCGTAACTAAGCAATATAAAATAATCACAAGAGACAAATGATATTGAAATAACAGCAACTTTTATTAATATCATTCTTTGTACAATGCATGAAATGAAAATGCAACTGGAATGGAAAAGCAATGCCTAAACAGTGGCATAATAATAAAAGGAAATACTGGAAAGAACAAAGTACAATTATCTAGAGCTCTGGGTCTTCTTGGAACTGCTCCAAATCTTCACTTGTGGGTTCGGTCTCAACTTGGTCCAACGCACCTGACGACATTCAAAGAAGAAAAAAATAGAATGTCGTCAGCGAACAGGTCGCTCGGTAAGTCCCAAAGAAAAGAAGAATGAGAATGGCAGAGTAGCAGTATTTTCTAAAGTATTATGTTGTTGAATATTATGGAATATTGTTTAACGCCGTTGTTTGTAGCTTGGTACAGAAGGATGCCAGTGTATACGAGGGGGATCTCTATATGCTAGAGATCAGGGCAAATGGAGAGTACAAGGAACCGTTATGCCACGGTACAACAGCAACAGTATTCATGTTAGGTTTCTTAATCTGACCACCTCGTGCCACCTTTAACACCTTCCATACCAATTTACCCCTTTAAACCCCGTAGTGTTTTAACAGTGTTGTAGCATTGGAATATGTAAACTGGATGACTGACCAAAACCATGATATCAGTAAACATGTTGTAACTGTATAATCAGGAAAATGGAATATCAGGATAATGGATGAATATCCATGGTTTGATTCAGTCAAAATGAATATATTGTTAACTGGATTCAGGGATTCTTGTATTCAAATTTGTATTGGAATATGATTGAATATAGGTTGACTTGAATTATATTCAAGTCAGAATTAGTCAGACTCCAACCCGAGTCAGACTAAAAGAAAGATAATTTGAAGTTCAATATTAGTTAGAGGCCTTATTGTAATTTGTGAAACTTGAGGGGGTTTTATGTAAAAAGTACTTTTGTATAGTTTTCAAAATATACCTCAAGTATTTAATAATCATCTTTATTATTATAATGAATGTGAATTTTATTTGTGTTATTCTAGTGAATATATCCTAATAGAAGAATTAATTGTTTATTTGAAATTCGTGGTATTTTAATGTAACTTTTAATCTTGAATTTTAGGAAAAAGTGGAAACTTTATATTATAACAAAATAGGTGTTTAAATGATAATTATATATAATTAAACACATAAATAATTTCTTTTATATGAATATTTTATTTACAAAAAGTCTCACGTTCCTTAAATATCGTATTTTAAACCTTTCGAGACCGAATGCTCCTTGCGGAGGTCTGAATCTCGCACTACTAGCCTGCGGGTGCACGATGAACCGTACTATCCCTAACAGGTTCCCCAAAGATGGGTTGTAGCGGCACTTTGCTTAGGTTATATAAATACTTTTCATTTAGGAAAACGGTTTTATAAATATAGGGTGTTTATTTGCAAAAGAGTATAGTTTCCGTATTTTAGTTATTAGGGTTTCCTAAGCCAACTAGCCTATTTCTAGGGTCTAAACGATGAGTCATTAGAAGCCTCAAATCGCCTCTTCACCGTCAATTGCGGCCAGATAAGTGCCAGGTAAGTGGAAAGGAACCACAGTCGTGGGCCTAATTAAAAACCACTAGCCTTAGACACACTTGCCTAGACCCACAAGACAGTTTAGATATACGATCGATGTCCATGACCAATCGTGCTTTCATTTTATATAAGATTTTATTTAGAAAAGTTTACAATTTAAAGATTTAACTAAAGGTTATAAAGGTTATGGTATTTTAGTGAAAAGTCCTGTAATTTCGTATTCTTTATTTTTGATATTTATCATTTAGGGTTATATTGAGTGTGTGTAAGGGTAGGTCATTACCCCGTGACTTATATTAGGTTTTGGTGAAGTTTAAAGGTGAAATAAGCTATGTTAAACCTAAAGGTATTAAAGTGCAAGAATACGGTATTCGTAAACGTTATCATTTCATGTGTGAAATTTCATTCAAATTGATTGAAACAAGTTTAGTTATCACAATAAACATGTTTAGGAGTGAGGTACTTGATTACATTAAGAAAAATGAACTTCATGGTATTTTAATGAAAGAAATACGGTTTTGTAAAGAACTTATCATTTCATGTGGAAAAGTGTGATTAAATTGGTTTAAGGGTGATTAATAGTCAACATGCATATGGGTAGATAATATGTATTAGGTGACAAGTGGAATTTTAAAGAAAAATCGAATCGGAAATCGGTTTGTCCGATTTCCGTCGGGTTCCAGAAATTCGTATTTTTACATTAAAGAAAAGGAAGGTAGAAGAGGTGGGACTTACAGGTTTAAACTCTTCTAAAGAGTAAAGAGAACTAGGGAGGAAGGCCGAGGGGTGATTAAGTCGCCGGTTGCTCCAAAACGCGTCGTCGGAATTCCGTCAGAGCTTCGCCGGGAACTCGATTTCGAAGCACACTTCTTGTGGAAACTTTTGAGAGAGTGGCTCAAGATTTTGGGGGGTGAGAGGGTAGTGTGTAGGGTTGGTATTTATAGGGTTAGGCTGGGGTTAGGGTAGATGAAAAGTTAAAAATAAAAATATGATAAAATGTAATAAAAATGTATTAAAAGTGGAGTAATTGGGGGTTTTAAAGAGCTCTGGAAGTGGTATGAGGCTGAAACTTTGCAGGTGCGTAGGGAATACCAAAAGACACAACTTTCATGTTGTGACCCTCGCCGGAATCGGCCGAATCGGGGGTGACTCGGCCGTGACTCGGTCGTATCACTGAGTAGGCCGAGTCAAGGCCGAGTTGGCCGATTCCCGACCGATTCTGGTGACCTGGATCTCCCCCGACGGTTCATCTACCCTCTGCAAGTGTTACATCTTTGGGTGTAGTGGGGTTTTTGTGAGATATGCACGTGTAAACTCTTGGTATTCTAAAGGTTTTTAAAAAATCCATATTAAAAATAATGTGGGGTATGGGATTCGAACTCTGGTGGCTTGGTTCAGCAATGCAAGGTATTACCAATGAGCTACAAGCTCTTTCTTGTAATTATTGTAAGGAATTAAATATTTAAGTTGTTTCCAGCAACAACAATACTCCAATTGTACACTATTTTTAAAGCAAATTTTTGGTATACAAAATTTGAGTTGTTACAATCTACCCTCCTTACAAAAATTTCGTCCTCGAAATTTACAACTTTTATTTGAGGACTAGTTTATAAAAAGGTGCGGATATCTTGCACACATCTCATCTTCCCTCTCCCACGTGGATTCTCCTGGAGTGTCTTTCCTCCACATTATCCGGACCAAATTAACTTCTTTGTTCCGAAGTGTCTTCACTTTCCTGTCCAGGATCTCCACAGGTTGCTGCTCACAAGACAAATCGGGCTGTATCGTGAGCTCTGAATGATCAAGTACATGGCTGGGGTCACTCACATACCTTCTGAGTTGAGATATGTGGAACACGTTATGCACTCCTTCCAATGAAGGTGGAAGCGCTAATCGGTATGCCACTTCACCGACTCGTTCGCGTATATCGAACGGTCCAATGTATCTCGGACTCAACTTTCCCCGTCTCCCAAATCTGATCACTCCGCGGTTCGGAGATATCTTCAAGAATACATGATCTCCTGGCTGGAACTCCAAGTGTCGTCTCTTTGCATCAGCCCAATGTTTCTGTCTATCTTGGGCTATGCGCATTCTTTCTCTGATAGTACGAACCACATCAACGGTTGCTACTATCATCTCTGGTCCAAGGAGTTCCCTATCTCCGATGTCGTCCCAACTTAATGGCGATCGACACTTCCTTCCATATAATGCTGCAAAAGGTGCCATTCCTATGCTTGCTTGGTAGCTGTTGTTGTACGCGAACTCCACAAGATGCAAGTGATCTTCCCACGATCCTTTGAAGTCGAGCATACATGCTCTGAGCATATCCTCCAAGATCTGAATAGTTCGTTCCGACTGACCATCTGTTTGTGGATGATAAGCCGTGCTGAAGTTCAGACTTGTTCCCAAGCTAGCTTGCAGACTCTGCCAAAATTGTGATCGGAACCTGGTGTCACGATCAGAGACAATGCAGACCGGTACTCCATGAAGTCTCACAATTTCCTGTATGAGTTCATGGGTATCAGAGATAGTACATTATGAAGAGTTTTTAAATCTAAAATAGATTACCTCCATGTACTTCTTTGCTAATGTCTCAGTTGATTGGCCAACTCGAAATGGGATGAAGTGAGCCGACTTTGTGAGTCGATCCACAATGACCCAAATCGCATCGTTACCCTTTGTGCTGCGAGGAAGAGCAGTTACAAAGTCCATCGTGATGTGCTGCCACTTCCATTCTGGGATTGGTAACGGTTGAAGTAGTCCAGCTGTCCTATGATGTTCAGCCTTTACCTGCTGACACACCAAACATTTTGCGACACTCCTGGCTACTTCACGCTTCATTCCATGCCACCAATAATTCTGACGTAGATCTTTGTACATTTTGGTACCTCCAGAATGTACTGAATAGGGAGAGCTGTGAGCTTCTTTCATTAACTCTTCCTGAACAGGACCTTTTGGTACACACAATCTGCTGCCGTATCTCAAAGATCCGTCTTCATGGATGATGAAATCTGTTCTGAGTCCATTCTCCACTTGTTCTCTGATCTTTTGCAACTTAGCATCGCTGGCTTGAGCTGCTTTGATCTGATTGACAATAGTTGATTGAACTTGTAAATTCATCAAATTTGAAACATCACCTGGCATGACTAGTTCGATCTCCATCTGATGTAGGTCTTGCTGAAGCTTCCACTGTGCGGTGAGATTCATTGCTAATGGTTGGCGACTAAGAGCATCAGGTACTACGTTCACCTTTCCTGGATGATATTGCAAATTGATGTCGAAGTCCGCCATAAGTTCTAACCATCTCCTCTGTCGCATATTCAATTCCTTCTGAGTAAACACATACTTCAGACTTTTGTGATCTGTGTAGATGTTCACTCGTTCACCAAGTAAGTAGTGGCGCCAAATCTTGAGAGCAAAAATAACAGCTGCCAACTCTAGATCATGCGTCGGATAATTGCGCTCATGAGTCTTCAGTTGTCTTAAAGCATAAGCCACAACCTTACCGTGCTGATGTAGAACACATCCTAATCCCTTACCGGATGCATCGCAATGCACTTCGAATCCTCCAGATTGATCCGGTATGACGAGAATAGGTGCAGATGTCAGTCTTGACTTGAGTTCTACGAAAGCTTGCTCGCATGCTTCTGACCACACAAATTCCTCATCTTTTCGTGTGAGCTTGGTCAGGGGTGTTGCTATCTTCGAAAAGCCTTCAATGAATCTTCTGTAATATCCAGCTAAACCCAAGAAACTCCGAATATCCTTCACTGATTTTGGTGTAGGCCATTCGCTGACTGCTGAAACTTTTGCTGGATCCACAGAAATCCCTTCTCCTGATACGATGTGTCCAAGAAAACCAACTTGTTTTAGCCAAAACTCGCACTTGCTGTACTTGGCATAAAGCTTATGTTGTCGAAGTGTTTCCAGGACAATTCGTAAGTGCTCCGCATGCTCTTTCCGATTCTTAGAATATACCAGGATGTCGTCGATGAAGATGACAACGAACCTGTCTAAATACTCCCGGAAAACTTGGTTCATAAGGTTCATGAAGATTGCTGGTGCATTGGTCACTCCAAATGGCATTACTAGAAATTCGTAATGTCCATAACGAGTTCTGAAAGCTGTTTTGTGAATATCAGCCTCCTTGACCTTCACTTGATGATATCCTGAACGAAGATCTAGTTTAGAGAAGACACAAGATCCACTTAGCTGATCGAATAAATCGTCGATGCGCGGGAGTGGATACTTGTTCTTTATAGTAACTTCGTTCAAGGCCCTATAGTCGATGCACATTCTGTATGAACCTTCCTTCTTCTTCACCAACAGTACAGGTGCTCCCCAACTTGAAGTGCTGGGACGAATCCATCCTTTCGCCAGTAATTCGTCCAACTGTGTTCGTACTTCCTTCAATCCTTCCGGACTTAGTCTATAGGGTGCTTTGATTACTGGTTGTGCTCCTGGTACTAAGTCAATACTGAATTCAAGAGCTCGATCAGGAGGCAAACCTGATATATCGTCAGGGAATACATCATCGAACTCTTGGACTACCTCCGGTCTTGTTTCTTCTTCTGCATGAGCTGCTGCAACTACTGCTTCCCTTGGCTTTGCTTTGTAAGTGCTTGGTTCTAGTGTACGATCTCCACTCTTGAAATAGAAGACCGGATGATCTGGAATCTCAAATACTACCCTCCTTTGACGACAGTCGATGGTAGCATAAAAGGTTCCAAGCCAGTCCATTCCTAGAACCACATCGAAGTTTGGTATGTCCAGTACTTTGAAGTCGGCGTAAAACTCTCGACTGCAGACGATGACTGGACACATGCTGTATCCCATAGTTGCCTTTAGAACACCATTTCCAGAACTGACGTTCCAGCTGGATACAAGCGGTGAGACTGGAATCGCATGGGTTCGGACAAACCGTTGCGACATAAAGCAGTGGGATGCCCCAGTATCAAACAGTGCAAGTGCAGGTAGTGAAGCTACTAGGATTGTACCTAAGGTATATGGGATAGGTTTTAGGTATAGGGAAAGTGTGTAGGTAAACAAAACTAAAAGATAAATTTGAGAAAGTAGGTTTACCAGTAATGACTTGGCCAGTGGCCTCAGCTTCTTCAACAGACATCATGAACGCCTGGCGCTTCGGCACATTCCTCCTGGCCTGAGGAGCATTCCTCTGAACGTTCCTTTGTGCTTGATGGAACTGTCGAGGAGGTGGTGCAGCTTGTGGTCCCCTAGGTGGTGCAGGCAGTGCAAGTCTGGTAGCAGGTGCCGGAAGAGCTGGTCGCTGCTGATAAGTATTTGCTGGCCGGAATGCAGCAACCGAGTTCTGCCTTTGAGGACAAGATCCAATATCATGAGTGGCTGAACCGCAGATCAAGCAAAGACGGTTGGCTCGACGGCAATCCTTCATCATATGCCCCTTTCTCTTGCAGTAGGTGCAAAAGGCTGGGCTAGGACGATGAGTTGGTACTCCGGGTCGCCTTGGCACGAAGGGTGGTCTGGACATGGCTCCACCTGCCATCTGGTTTGACTCCTACAGAGTGAGGTCTTCCCCTCTCTTTTATCACTGCCTCGTAACTGCGGGCAGCTTCAAGGGCTTCCTCATGAGTCAAAAACTTTCCGGTGGCTAGAGCAGCCTTGATCTCGGTGTCCAAACCTTGCTGAAAACGACGGGCTCTGATCTCGTCCGTCGGTATCAGGTGTGCCGCGAATCGGCTCAACATAGTGAACTCAGCATCATATTCATCTACTGATTTCTCCCACATTGATCCTTGCTGTAGATGAATAAATTGCTGCTCCATAGCGAACCTGGCGGTCACAGGGAAATATTTCGCGTCAAACTTCTCGCGAAATATTTTCCATTCAATCGGCTGTGCCAGACGGGTTTCTTCCGCCTTCCACCAATTACGAGCGTTATCCGTGAGCTGTAGCTTCGCTACACGGACCCAAGCATTATCTGGCACTTGAGCTGCTGCCAGATCGTCTTCAATACTTTGTGCCCATTCTTCTGCTTCGAGAGGGCTTCCTTTACCCGAGAATTGCTTTGGCTGCAAAGCTCTGAATTGTTTTATTCCCGGTGCATCTGCCTCAGGACGACTCAGAAGTTGTTGATGTCCCTCTAGCAGACTGCGGATCGCATCGAATAGCATGGTTTGCTCAGTGGATGGTGCGGAAACAACTGGAGTGAGAGGTAGTGCTGAAGGGGTATTGTTGGCGTTGGTGCTGGTGTTGTTCGGGGAATTGTTCGGGGAATCCATAACCCTGAAGAAAAATTTGGATTAGGACAGATTCAAATACATGAAATGATAAGATTCAAGGAATAAAGACTTATAAGATTCAAAGAACATGAATTGTAAAGAATGTTTTAGTTGCTGTTTCTTGTGTTATATTGCTTAGGTTGTTCACGCAGACCAGAACTGCATGACAGGGATTCACACAGCTCGGACCTGCATGGGCCACCAACAAAACCTGTCACGCCCCGCTTCCCAGTGTACGGCGAAGTGGACGTGACGAGGCCCGCTACGTATGTACTCAGAAGTACATACGCTAAGCGTAACTAAGCAATATAAAATAATCACAAGAGACAAATGATATTGAAATAACAGCAACTTTTATTAATATCATTCTTTGTACAATGCATGAAATGAAAATGCAACTGGAATGGAAAAGCAATGCCTAAACAGTGGCATAATAATAAAAGGAAATACTGGAAAGAACAAAGTACAATTATCTAGAGCTCTGGGTCTTCTTGGAACTGCTCCAAATCTTCACTTGTGGGCTCGGTCTCAACTTGGTCCAACGCACCTGACGACATTCAAAGAAGAAAGAAATAGAATGTCGTCAGCGAACAGGTCGCTCGGTAAGTCCCAAAGAAAAGAAGAATGAGAATGGCAGAGTAGCAGTATTTTCTAAAGTATTATGTTGTTGAATATTATGGAATATTGTTTAACGCCGTTGTTTGTAGCTTGGTACAGAAGGATGCCAGTGTATACGAGGGGGATCTCTATATGCTAGAGATCAGGGCAAATGGAGAGTACAAGGAACCGTTATGCCACGGTACAACAGCAACAGTATTCATGTTAGGTTTCTTAATCTGACCACCTCGTGCCACCTTTAACACCTTCCGTACCAATCTACCCCTTTAAACCCCGTAGTGTTTTAACAATGTTGTAGTATTGGAATATGTAAACTGGATGACTGACCAAAACCATGATATCAGTAAACATGTTGTAACTGTATAATCAGGAAAATGGAATATCAGGATAATGGATGAATATCCATGGTTTGATTCAGTCAAAATGAATATATTGTTAACTGGATTCAGGGATTCTTGTATTCAAATTTGTATTGGAATATGATTGAATATAGGTTGACTTGAATTATATTCAAGTCAGAATTAGTCAGACTCCAACCCGAGTCAGACTAAAAGAAAGATAATTTGAAGTTCAATATTAGTTAGGGGCCTTATTGTAATTTGTGAAACTTGAGGGGGTTTTATGTAAAAAGTACTTTTGTATAGTTTTCAAAATATACCTCAAGTATTTAATAATCATCTTTATTATTATAATGAATGTGAATTTTATTTGTGTTATTCTAGTGAATATATCCTAATAGAAGAATTAATTGTTTATTTGAAATTCGTGGTATTTTAATGTAACTTTTAATCTTGAATTTTAGGAAAAAGTGGAAACTTTATATTATAACAAAATAGGTATTTAAATGATAATTATATATAATTAAACACATAAATAATTTCTTTTATATGAATATTTTATTTACAAAAAGTCTCACGTTCCTTAAATATCGTATTTTAAACCTTTCGAGACCGAATGCTCCTTGCGGAGGTCTGAATCTCGCACTACTAGCCTGCGGGTGCACGATGAACCGTACTATCCCTAACAGATTCCCCAAAGATGGGTTGTAGCAGCACTTTGCTTAGGTTATATAAATACTTTTCATTTAGGAAAACGGTTTTATAAATATAGGGTGTTTATTTGCAAAAGAGTATAGTTTCCGTATTTTAGTTATTAGGGTTTCCTAAGCCAACTAGCCTATTTCTAGGGTCTAAACGATGAGTCATTAGAAGCCTCAAATCGCCTCTTCACCGTCAATTGCGGCCAGATAAGTGCCAGGTAAGTGGGAAGGAACCACAGTCGTGGGCCTAATTAAAAACCACTAGCCTTAGACACACTTGCCTAGACCCACAAGACAGTTTAGATATACGATCGATGTCCATGACCAATCGTGCTTTCATTTTATATAAGATTTTATTTAGAAAAGTTTACAATTTAAAGATTTAACTAAAGGTTATAAAGGTTATGGTATTTTAGTGAAAAGTCCTGTAATTTCGTATTCTTTATTTTTTATATTTATCATTTAGGGTTATATTGAGTGTGTGTAAGGGTAGGTCATTACCCCGTGACTTATATTAGGTTTTGGTGAAATTTAAAGGTGAAATAAGCTATGTTAAACCTAAAGGTATTAAAGTGCAAGAATACGGTATTCGTAAACGTTATCATTTCATGTGTGAAATTTCATTCAAATTGATTGAAACAAGTTTAGTTATCACAATAAACATGTTTAGGAGTGAGGTACTTGATTACATTAAGAAAAATGAACTTCATGGTATTTTAATGAAAGAAATACGGTTTTGTAAAGAACTTATCATTTCATGTGGAAAAGTGTGATTAAATTGCTTTAAGGGTGATTAATAGTCAACATGCATATGGGTAGATAATATGTATTAGGTGACAAGTGGAATTTTAAAGAAAAATCGAATCGGAAATCGGTTTGTCCGATTTCCGTCGGGTTCCAGAAATTTGTATTTTTACATTAAAGAAAAGGAAGGTAGAAGAGGTGGGACTTACAGGTTTAAACTCTTCTAAAGAGTAAAGAGAACTAGGGAGGAAGGCCGAGGGGTGATTACGTCGCCGGTTGCTCCAAAACGCGTCGTCGGAATTCCGTCAGAGCTTCGCCGGGAACTCGATTTCGAAGCACACTTCTTGTGGAAACTTTTGAGAGAGTGGCTCAAGATTTTGGGGGGTGAGAGGGTAGTGTGTAGGGTTGGTATTTATAGGGTTAGGCTAGGGTTAGGGTAGATGAAAAGTTAAAAATAAAAATATGATAAAATGTAATAAAAATGTATTAAAAGTGGAGTAATTGGGGGTTTTAAAGATCTCTGGAAATGGTATGAGGCTGAAACTTTTCAGGTGCGTAGGGAATACCAAAAGACACAACTTTCATGTTGTGACCCTCGCCGGAATCGGCCGAATAGGGGGTGACTCGGCCGTGACTCGGTCGGATCACTGAGTCGGCCGAGTCAAGGCCGAGTTGGCCGATTCCCGACCGATTCCGGTGACCTGGATCTCCCCCGACGGTTCATCTACCCTCTGCAAGTGTTACATATTTGGGTGTAGTGGGGTTTTTGTGAGATATGCACGTGTAAACTCTTGGTATTCTAAAGGTTTTTAAAAAATCCATATTAAAAATAATGTGGGGTATGGGATTCGAACTCTGGTGGCTTGGTTCAGCAATGCAAGGTATTACCAATGAGCTACAAGCTCTTTCTTGTAATTATTGTAAGGAATTAAATATTTAAGTTGTTTCCAGCAACAACAATACTCCAATTGTACACTATTTTTAAAGCAAATTTTTGGTATACAAAATTGGAGTTGTTACAAAACTAAAGAGAGGCATGCCTTCATTTGGCATTCAACTTTCCTATTTATAGATAGAAAAAAAACCTAGGTTACTGTTCCCCCCCCCCCCGAAAACCGGGAAGACAAACGTCTTGCCTGAATTTGGGGGCAGATGCTAATAGGTGCTATCCGTCCACCTCTCCGGAGATACCAAGTTGATTTATGACACCACGTATCGAAGGTTTAAACGGATGCGGCCGATGTAGCAGACTTCGTCATATTCCCCCTCATTTGAGGGGGTTTTGATTGTGGGGACGCTCTTCCCTGCAGGCATAAGCCCCTGCAGTTAATTACGCTACCGCATCGCGGTAACAACTTTCTCCTTCTCCAGATGGTCACTTCGTGTCGTGGGTGTTTGTTTTGTTTTTGGTTGCCCGTGGATTGTATACGGAGACTAATTTATGTCGTCGCCCGTAGGGCGTGGACTAGTCCAAATCCGTATTTTCTTAGATTTGGCTTTGGGGGTTGGGTTTAAGGATACGTTAATCTCATTTGAGACTAAGATCAACTTAAACGTTTGTTAAGGATACGTTAGTCTGATCTTAGACTAAGATCTACTTAACGGGATCGTTTAGATCCAACAAAAAAGTATTTGGGCTCTATTGTTTAGTTTAGGGACATTGCGGTCGATTAGTTTAAGGACATTACGGTCCAATGTTAGTTTAAGGACATTACGGTCCAATGTTAGTTTAAGGACATCTCGGTCTAATGTTAGTTTAAGGACATCTCGGTCCAAGGTTAAGGACATCATAGTCCGTGAGTTTAAAGACATCACAGTCAAGGTTAAGGACATCATAGTCCGTGAGTTTAAAGACATCACATTCAAGGTTAAGGACATCATAGTCCGTGAGTTTAAAGACCTCACAGTCAAGATCAAAGACATCATAGTCCGTGAAATATGTGGTTGTCGGGACCCGTCACCTCTCTGAAGACGTTGAAGGATTACAACGACAAATATCAAAGGAGTGAAGAGATGTACCCTTGAACCAAAGTTGATTGGGAGATCTATAGTCCAATTTGGAACTAAGATAAATTAATTAGATTATGAGCACATTGGCTCAGTTAAATCTGAATTGAGAACTTATGGCCAATTTGGGCTAAGTCCAATTAAATTTGAAATGTTGGCTCTTTGTTGGGCTATTGAACATTTGCCTGGGTTCATCCCCTCATTATTTAGCAATGCTAAACAAGAGTTTGAAGGCTCTGATAACATTTTGTCTTTGGCTGAGCATTTAAACATTATAGTTCTGGATTTTAAGGCTCATTTGAAGGGGAGAGTTGCCTCTGGAAAACTTAGCCAATTTGGGCTAAGCTGGTTTGAAAGTAGTGTTAACCGCTAGAGGACATCTGGCGGTCACGTGTCCTCACGTGATGTATTTAAAACGGTGTTAAATACTGGAGACAAAATGCTCAAAATAGTGTTAAACACTAGAAAGGAAGGGGTCACGTGGGGTCACGTGAGGCGCCTAAAGATGGGGCCAGACCTCCTTTATTTTATTATCAGAATATTCAAATAAGTGTTAAACACTTTTAATCTTCAGGCCATCACGTGTGGGCACGTGATGGGTATCCATGTATTGATTATTAAAATGTTTATTCGGGGTCACGTGAGGACACGTGAGAGCGTCCAAAATCAGTACTGCCTTTGCCTTTGTTCTCTTTGTTTTGAAGGTCACGTGGGAGCACATGAGGCATTGCCTCTGGGCTAATTCCTTACTATTTTGGGGAGTCTGTTTAAGGGTCACGTGGGAACACGTGACCTAGTCTTGTTCCTTCTTTTCTGATTATTGAGGATGGGGGTCACGTGTCACCACGTGACCCGGTTCTTTACATGCATGGAGAGCTATAAGTCTCTTGTTTTAAGAATTAAATTCTCTGTAAGGTTAAACCCTAATTCTGTTTTAGAGGAATTAAATTCCTATGCATGTGGAAGAATTAAATTCTTATATAGGGTTAAACCCTAGTTCTATTTTAGAGGAATTAAATTCCTATGAATTTGGGAGAATTAAATTCTCATATAAGGTTAAACCCTAGTTCTGTTTTAGAGGAATTAAATTCCTGTGAATTTGGGAGAATTAAATTCTCATATAGGGTTAAACCCTAGTTCTGTTTTAGAGGAATTAAATTCCTGTGAATTTGGGAGATTTAAATTCTCATATAGGGTTAAACCCTAATTTTATTTGGAGGAATTAAATTCCTATGAATTTGGGGGAATTAAATTCCTTAAACTCAAATTCTCCTTCTAGGTCTTGGATCTGCATGGCAGAATCTTCCCGATGAGAATTAAATTCTCAACTTGTGTGGAGATCTGCTTCTGCAGATCTTCAACCAAAAGAAGAACTAAGTTCTTATTCAGAAGAGTTAAACTCTTAAACTTGAGAATTAAATTCTCTTTTATTTTATGGAGCTTAGATCTCTTTTTCCTTTCTCACCTAGGGTTTCTTTTCTCTGAAAGGAACTTCTTTTCTCTCTTGAGAATTAAATTCTCCTCTCTTTTCTCTCTGTTGTTGTTTTTCTCCAGAAAATCAAAATTTCAAAGATCCCTTCTCTTCTCTTCTTGGCTCCTATTTATAGGAGAAAGAAAAGAATCAATTTGTTTAGTGAATCTTTCATTAAAAGATTTTGGTCGTTTTTGTAACTAACATGATCTTTTAGATCACTCAGTGAATTTTATTCACCATTGGATTTTTAATCCAGATAATATTCTGTTTGTTATTCTTGGTGAATTTCAAGAAAATCTTTCCTTGTATAAAATCTTTCCATAAATTGGTGATTTTTAATCACCATTGGATTTTAATCCAACGGTGCTCTATTTTACAGAGCACCATCCTTTTTGTTTGGAAAGATTTAAAGAAATATTTTCCCAGTTAGGGTCTTTAATTTCCCTTAATTAGAATTTAATTCTATTAGTTCAGAAGGCTTTTAAAAGTCTATCACGTGTTGGCACGTGATCCCTTTATTTGATTATTAAATAGAATTTAATTCTATTGATTAAAGAGCTTAGGAGCCCATCACGTGTTGACACGTGACCAGAATTTAATTCTGTTTTCAGGGAGCTGAGGAATTATCACGTGTCAGCACATGACACTTGGTCACGTGTGAGCACGTGACACCTCATTGAGGTTTTTACTTGTTGTTTTGTTATATTTTTGTTTGACTGGAATTTAATTCTATAAAGTAGAGATCAAAGGAACTTATCACGCGTCAGCACGTGACCCTTGGTCACGTGTGAGCACGTGATACCCCATTGGGGCTTTTCCTTGCTGTTTTGTTATATTTTTGTTTGACTAGAATTTAATTCTATAGAGCAGAGATCACAGGAACCTATCACGTGTCAGCACGTGACCCTTGGTCACGTGTGAGCACGTGATACCCCATTGGGGTATTTCCTGATATTTTATCAGGGAACAGTTACATTCTGATCCATACATGAATTTACAAAACTACCCTAAGAAAGTCGGGTCAAAGCACCGACACCCACCGACACATGCACCGACACGTGAATCATACGGCCGCGGAACCGCGGCAGAAAGACATGTTTGGCCGCGGTTCCACGGCCAATTGGTGGGATCATAGGTTCAATCTTTCAGGGTTGCTTCATGTTGCTTTTTCCTTCTGTTTTCTTCACTTGGTTCCACAGAATCTCTTCTATTTTCTTCCAGATTTCCAACAGTGCAGAATGTGTTGGATATATGTATGCCCTAGAGGCCATTATGTGATAGTGGATATATCTATACATATATATATATATATATTCAGTTTGCATTCTTGCTCGACATGATAGTATGCTATCTGGTTATTCTTTATCTGACATGTTGATTTGATCATGCTTTTATTCATTCATACATGCTGATAAAGCCCCAAGGATATCTGCTTGACTACTCTGATTATGATAGAGATCATACTAGTGGGACGTTTGTAGTCTATAAGCATATCCTGAAATGTCCCTAGTCGGAGGTGTATCGAGACGGGGCATCGATATACCAGAGTAGACTAGCGTATATGATACTAGACCCATGTGATGGGCGATGGATGTTCCCACATTCATCGATGTTTGACATCAAGATCATATACGGGTGCTCAGTGCTGACTGGGTACACTGGACGGACTCACCGAGAACTCCTATATGGAATTATATCTATCGTCGGATAGCAGTTCTCAGGTGACACTGGTACAGGTTAGTCTGTAGACCCGAGATCGTCATGGAGTCTTGTGTGTTCTCCCACTGTACTTTGATTGCCACCCTACCACGGCTCTACTGAGTCGTGCAAACAGGTGGCCGTTGGGTACAGTCCCGAGACACACGAAGGCAATGAGCGATAGGAGGGGTTTCGTCTCTCCCGGTATTGGGAGTTGATGCTGTGCTGTGCTCGACTGGTTATAACAGCAAGTCCCTGGCCAGGGCTGCTGAGATTTGCTGATAAGTGTTATCAGTAGTTTCTCGATCTGTTATAGACCATTCACCGACACGACTTATTGAGTTATTGGGGTCGACGTGACCATCCCTAGGCTCAATATGCAGCATATCTGACGAAGAGACCGGACTGTACGGTAGTGTTGCCGGATGGCTCGACGGGAGTTGTAACAGGTTCGCTTGTTTTCTTCTAATCGCTCAATACCCGGGTGGTCGTTACGTTTGGCTGACCGCTTGCGGCTTGAGGGTGCTTGATATGATCATCACCCACTGCCGGCGTATTGACGAGTCTTAGAGTCCCACATAGGAGTTACCTAGTCCAGGCGAAACGTTGTGGTGCGCGTATGCGATATGCGCTTGGACCCGATTAAAATGCGTGTATGGGATACCGTATATTAATTGGGCGGCTTGCTAATGGTCGGGTCATATGTGATATGACCGAATTAGTGAATCAAGTGTTGATTCATCATTAGTTTCTCACTACAAATCCTATCTTGTTTATGTTGGATGTATGCATGCATGTGTGCATTCATTCTTGTTCATGCACATATGGATGTGCAAGCACACATGCATACATACATCATTTAGTATCATGGTTGTTTATACAATGGGAATGGTGGATGTATAAGAATTACACCATGGTTGTATTTGGATAATTATTGGATTTAAATTAAAGCAAAAGAAAATGAAAAATGGGTTAAATCACTTTAGAATTTCTACACTCTTCTAACTCAACCATGCTCACCTAACATTTAACCCATAGTTTATTTTCTTATCATGCTTTTAATTTAAAATAAAATGATATCTATATATCTAACCATGGTTGGTTTAGAGAAAGGAAAATATATATAGCTATTTTCCTTTTTCTCTTTCACAAGATAATTCATTCTCTTCTTCACAAAATCCATCATCTTCATCAACCTCCATGCTTAAGCTCTCTAGTTCTTATAAGAGAGTGAATCACTCATAAAAATAAGATTTTGAAGTGAGATCCATAGCCACAACTTCATTCTAATCAAGTCTAGCTCACTTGATTAGAGTGTTCTCTTTGTTTTTCAAAGTTGCAAGCTTGGACGGGAAAACTCCGGGTGGATCGTCGTGGACGTGGGAGGAGTACAAGCGGACCTTCATCCAACACCCAAAAAGCCTAAGGAGCGAAACAAAAACGGGAGCTACAAAGGTTGTAGCCTTCAAACCCTAACTTTTGTTAGCTTAAAGTTTAGTAACCCTAATCTTTCTAGGATCGATTCCCTTGCTTGTTAGTTTAGCACCTTAAAAAATTAAACTTTGGGTCATGTGATACTTCAAAACTCTTCATAGGGTGCTATACTAACCTTACATTGGTATCAGAGCCGACCTAGAACGTTAGGCGACCTTTTTGCGAAGTAAAAAGTCCGATCGAAACAAAAATACGACTTTTAAAGATGCTCTCTGGAAATTTTTTTAAAACTGACTTTTTTCAGAATTAAAAATTCTCAAAAAATAGAGCAGGTAAAAATAAGATAATCTGGAGAATTCGAGCCAGTGAACAGTAACTTTGGCCGCGGAAGCGCGGCATAAGAAAGCTTAGGCCGCGCATCCGCGGCCACATAAGGGGCTCTTTGACAATATTTTGCACAGTAATTTTCTTTACCTGCTACAGTCTATTTTGAGTATATTTAATCTGAATCTGCTGTTGAAAAATTCTGGAGATGTTTTTAGACTCGTGGTTTCGATCGGAATTTTCATTTCGCTTTCTTTTCCGGGTAAACTAGAAAGTGTTGAAGTGTTTGAACGAATATCATTTACTCAATATTCACGGGGTTTAGATAGTTTGGAGATGCGTGAAAGTCTTTTTGCGGTGGTCCCTCTAGAAGACAACAAACCTTAACTCGATTATGTGACCGTCTCGAACTGCCCTTTGAACCCTAGGGTTTGGGGCAGTACGGTGTGCCACATGTGAGGCGTTGGCTTGACCCTTCTACGGCTGGACCGCCGCTACTGTGCCACACTCCGGATCTTTTGAACCCTGCTCAAGTGTTGAGCTTTAGTGAATCTTGGGTGCTTGATAGTTCATTCGAAAACTTTAATACTGTCTGTTTATCTGGAATGTGATACAATATGTGGAATTCATATAGTGTAGGCATGAAATACGAAATATGTGATATTTCGCATTTATGATGTCTAAAGAGAATCTGGATTCCAAATATTGTAGTTTTACACTTTCTTTTCTGTGACCGTAAGTGTAGTATGTTTGATATCGCCGGTTTCGTTGCTATACATCAACGACAATCGGGGTACGCATACTTACTTACGTTGATGATATGTGATATTATGTGTTGCTGAGATATGATGTGTAGGATTGTCGCGATTGAATAGCCGGGGGGTTTTGTGAGATGAGAGCTTTATTTTTCATTCATGTAAATTCAAATGTAATGTAATATTCTTTTATTTGGGGCACTTCCAGGTTGCGGTTGTGTCACCAGTGTTGTATATCATTTACTTTTCCGCATTAGGATGGACCCAAGGAGGGGAGCACAGGTGACCGGGTTCTGGGGTTCAGTGGGAGGCCATCTCGAGGAGTCGAGACCGGGTCTCCTAAACTCCAGGATTGGTAGGGTCACTTGCCGCTCTCGTAGGGGTCCAGGGTGTGGGCTTGGCTATTCATCGCGACTGTGGAATCCGTATTTTCTATTCTGGCTAAATACTAAATACGGACGTCCTAGTATATCCCACGTTATATCTATATTTCTGCTGCCTGTGTTCTGTGAAATCTGAGACGAATGACTTATTATATATATGATATATAGTAGACGTTGCTTATGTTTTACACCCGCGCTAGTCCCGTCCCGGTATGCCGTTAGTTAAGTAACCTAACGGTGCATAACGGAACATTGCGGCGAATGCGGATGGCATAAGCGTACGTGTTATTTTCGTTTCTTTTCTGTGATTGGCTTAAGGACTTAAATGATGGGATTACATTAATATGATTAATGTAAAGAAAATAAACCTAAAAAGATGTTGTAGAATCGGATTTAAAAACTACTCGGCTTTTTATGAAAAAGCTACTTTTCAAAAACTGCGGAGCCTAAGCCACTCCTTTTGAAAACTGTTTGATTCTACAACGATATCAAGTTCAAAGCGTTAAAGATTTTCTTAAAAATCATTCGCAACCCTCCGTCATTTTAGGAAGTAGAGTACTTAGTATTCGTGCTACGTTTGTTGACTTTAGTTAAGGCGTAGTGTACGGTAGCTAAGTGATGTCTTCCTACACTGCATATGATGCAGATTAATTAGGACATTCATGCGACTTTGTTGACCATAGTTAAGGGTCATATGGGTGGGTCTAATTGATCAAGAAATGACGGGTAGAACTTGACTGGTACTTATGATTTGTTGACCATAGTTAAGGTCATAAGTACTAGGGGTAAAAAATTACATCGGGAATTTCAAGTGTTGAAATTTGCAATGAGATTGCATACCTTCCATGTGATGGTTGGATCCCGATCCCACTGTGGGCAATAGTTGCTCCTAGGAGAGTTTTACAGTTTGCAATTAGCTAACTCATTAGGTGTCTAGAAAGGTGTTAACGGGGCTCCGCCTCTGGGAAAACGAGGTTTACTCTAATTAGGTCCGTGCGAAAGCACGGGGAACCTCCCTCAAAGTACCGACACTGGCCTGGCTGAACGGTTAGCGAAGTTGTAGACTGTAATTAATCCTGGCTAGTTTTTCTTTTTAAGGTTTAAAAGAAAACTTGATAAAAAGCAGTGGGAAACATCGATTAGACAAGATAATAAACCAATCTAATCTGTGCAAGAGCTTTCGCTGAGTGTATTCTTTTCTCCCTCTTAATGGTAGATACCAATGACTGGACTTAAGCTTCTACTAGATAAGAACAAACTGAATGGGACCAACTATAAAGACTGGCTGAGGAATCTAAAGATCGCCTTGACTTATGATAAAGTATCATATGTCATCACGGCTTCAGCCCCGCCCGTCCCAGGCCCAAAGTCCTCAGTTGCGGACATTGAAGTCCGCAAGACATGGGACGCTGACTGTGCCACGGCAAAATGCCTCGCGCTTGCATCGATGGACAACACACATCAGAAGCAACACGAGGACATGGACATTCACGGGATATTGCTCCATACAAAGGAGTTGTATGGGGAGCAGTCCCGCGTATTACGATACGAAGCATCAAAGAAATTGTTTCAGATGCGGATGGCCCCTGGCGCACCAGTAGGAGACCATGTTTTGAAGATGATAGCTCTTATAGAAGAGCTTGAGGGCCTCGGATGGACAATGGACAATGAACAATATATAGATATTATTCTGCAGTCCCTCCCCTCCACCTTTGCTCAGTTCATAGTGAACTTCAACATGCATGGCATGGAGAAGGACCTCCCTGAACTCCTTAATATGTTAAGAAGTGCAGAGAGCACTATGAAGTCAGCAAAGACTCCCGTTATGACCATTGGACAGTCTTCTTCTTCTCGCCCAAAAGCTAAGGCCAAGGGAAAGAAAAAGAAGAAACCCACTAATCCTAAGGGAGGAGTCAAAAAGGCGAAGGGAAAGGGAAAGTCCACGGCTGGAGACCCGGGGAAAGGCGAGTGTTTTCATTGCCACAAGACAGGACATTGGAAGCGCAATTGCACTGAGTACTTAAGTCTCAAGAAGAAGCATGGTGATGCTTCCGCTTCAGGTGTGTTTGTGACTGAAAACTGTTTTTCTATAAACTCTGCTTCCTGGGTATTGGATACCGGTTCAGGTTCTCACATTTGCAATTCTATGCAGGGGCTGAGAAATAGCAAGGTTTTGAAGACAGGTGACCATACTCTCCGCGTTGGAAATGGTTCCAATATACATACAGTCGCAGTGGGAGAGTATCACTTGGGGTTGCCATCTGGATGTATTTTGATTTTGAATCCATGTTATTTTGTACCTGATATGCTATGTAATATAATATCCGTTTCTTTGTTGGACAATGAAGGATATAATTTTGTGTTGCAGAACAATGTTATGAACATTCACCTAAATCAAATGTTGGTTGGGTATGGTACGCTTAATAACGGAATATATGTCCTAAATCAACACACAGTTTTCAGTGTACAACACACTAATAAAAGAAAAATTTCAGAATTAAATGAAGCTTTTCTTTGGCACTGTAGACTTGGTCATATTAACGAAACAAGACTAAACAAGTTACATAAAGATGGATATTTAAATTCTTTTGAATATAAATCTTATGCGACTTGCCAGTCTTGTATCAAGGGTAAAATGACCAAAACTCCATTTACCGGACACGGAGAAAGAGCTACTCAGCTCCTTGGCCTCATACATAGTGATGTATGTGGGCCAATGTCTACACAGGCTAGAGGCGGTTTTTCATACTTCATTACATTCACCGACGATTTCTCAAGATTCGGTCATGTATTTTTATTAAAGCACAAGTCCGAAGCTTTCGAGAAATTCATTGAATATAAACAAGAAGTAGAAAAACAAACCGGCTTGAGTATTAAGATGCTTCGATCAGATCGAGGTGGTGAGTATCTCAGTACAGAATTTGCAAACTTCCTAAAAGAGAATGGGATTCTCTCTCAGCTCACTCCTCCTTACACACCACAGCACAACGGTGTGTCAGAACGACGGAATAGGACCCTATTAGATATGGTCCGGTCCATGATGAGTGACGCTGAGTTACCAGTCTCGTTTTGGGGGCATGCATTGGAGACTGCGGCGTTTCTGCTAAACAGGGTTCCAACCAAAGCCGTGTCTACCACGCCATATGAGATATGGAATGGGAAGAGACCATCTCTTAAAAGAATTAAGATTTGGGGTTGCCCGGCCTATGTTAAAAAGCAGAATCCGGACAAACTCGAGACACGGTCAGTCATGTGTAACTTTGTGGGATATCCAAAGAATTCTTATGGGTATCTGTTCTACCACAAAGAGGAACAAAAAGTGTTTGTTTCTCAGTATGCCACATTCTTGGAAAAAGAGTTTTTCACGGATAGAGATGATGGCAAAGTGGTAGATCTAGAAGAGGTTCTGGAGACACAAACTACAAATGACGATTTGGTTAAACCGGCTGTTGCAACAGAAACTGAAGAACCTCGGCCACTCCGTAGGTCTGGTAGGACTTCTCGCCCACCGGAGAGGTACTACGGTTTCCTCATTGATGGTGACAGAGAAGACTGTATCATGGAAGATGATGATCCTACCAATTTTCAGCAAGCTATCACGAGTGGTGACTCTGTGAAGTGGCTGGATGCCATGAGATCCGAAATGGAGTCTATGTACACCAACAAAGTATGGACTTTGGACGTTGTACCCCCTGGGGTAAAACCTGTAGGGTGCAAATGGATCTTTAAAAGAAAGATTGGTGTGGATGGGCAGGTAGAGACCTATAAGGCAAGACTTGTGGCGAAAGGTTTTCGTCAAAGACCAGGTTTGGACTATGACAAAACTTTTTCGCCCGTAGCCATGCTTAAATCTATTCGGATCCTACTTGCTATTGCTGCTCACTACGACTATGAAATCTGGCAGATGGACGTTAAAACAGCATTCCTAAATGGAGATTTAGAAGAATGTGTTTATATGGATCAGCCGGAGGGCTTCATTGACAGTGGGAGCAGCGAGAAAGCATGTAGATTGCTTAAATCCATATATGGGTTAAAGCAGGCATCTCGGAGTTGGAACATCTGTTTCGATGATGTTATCAAAGAGTTTGATTTCATCAAAAATCCAGATGAACCTTGTGTTTATAGGAAGGCTGTAGGAAGAGCTGTCACATTCCTCGTATTGTACGTGGATGACATTCTTCTGATAGGAAATGATATTCCTATGCTACAGTCGGTCAAATCATTCTTATCACTGAGGTTCTCCATGAAGGACCTGGGTGATGCCACATACATCCTGGGCATAAGGATCTATAGGGATAGATCCAAAAAGTTATTGGGACTGTCCCAAACCAGGTACATCAACACCATCCTAAAGAGGTTTAGTATGGAAGACTCCAAGCGGGGTGCCTTACCCGCTTGCCATGGAGTCACTCTCTCCAAGGATTCTTGTCCAAAGACCGATGAAGAGAGAGCTCGCATGAGCATTATACCTTATGCTTCGGCAGTAGGATCTATAATGTATGCGATGTTATGTACACGTCCAGATGTAGCTTATGCACTTAGTGTTGTAAGCAGGTATCAATCCAACCCAGGGGAGAACCACTGGACAGCAGTGAAGAACATTCTTAAGTACTTACGAAGGACTAAAGAATTGTTCTTGGTGTATGGTAATAAAGATCTCCAAATGGAGGCCTTTACCGATTCGAGCTTCCAGAGCGATAAGGATGACAGCAAATCTATCTCAGGGTTTGTGTTTACCCTCAATGGAGGGGCGGTGAGTTGGAAGAGTTCCAAACAGGATACCGTTGCAGACTCTACGATGGAAGCTGAGTACATTGCTGCAAATTATGCCGCCAAGGAAGCCGTCTGGATGAAGAAGTTCGTCTCGGAGCTAGGAGTAGTTCCAACCATTATTGATCCAATACCTTTGTATTGTGACAATAATGGGGCGATGGCGTTAGCCAAGGAGCCCAGATCCCATCAGTTGTCCAGACACATCCTGAGGTGCTTTCATTTGATCCGGGAGATTGTAAATCGCCGCGAGATCGAGCTTAAGAGAGTTGACACAAAGAACAACGCCGCGGATCCATTCACCAAGGCCCTCCCTCAGCCGCAGCATGAGCGACTTTTTGAGATGTTGGGTATGAGATACGCCAATAACTGGCCTTAGTGCAAGTGGGAGATTGTTGGATATATGTATGCCCTAGAGGCCATTATGTGATAGTGGATGTATCTATACATATATATATATTCAGTTTGCATTCTTGCTCGACATGATAGTATGCTATCTGGTTATTCTTTATCTGACATGTTGATTTGATCATGCTTTTATTCATTCATACATACTGATAAAGCCCCAAGGATATCTGCTTGACTACTCTGATTATGATAGAGATCATACTAGTGGGACGTTTGTAGTCTATAAGCATATCCTGAAATGTCCCTACTCGGAGGTGTATCGAGACGGGGCATCGATATACCAGAGTAGACTAGCGTATATGATACTAGACCCATGTGATGGGCGATGGATGTTCCCACATTCATCGATGTTTGACATCAAGATCATATACGGGTGCTCAGTGCTGACTGGGTACACTGGACGGACTCACCGAGAACTCCTATATGGAATTATATCTATCGTCGGATAGCAGTTCTCAGGTGACACTGGTACAGGTTAGTCTGTAGACCCGAGATCGTCATGGAGTCTTGTGTGTTCTCCCACTGTACTTTGATTGCCACCCTACCACGGCTCTACTGAGTCGTGCAAACAGGTGGCCGTTGGGTACAGTCCCGAGACACACGAAGGCAATGAGCGATAGGAGGGGTTTCGTCTCTCCCGGTATTGGGAGTTGATGCTGTGCTGTGCTCGACTGGTTATAACAGCAAGTCCCTGGCCAGGGCTGCTGAGATTTGCTGATAAGTGTTATCAGTAGTTTCTCGATCTGTTATAGACCATTCACCGACACGACTTATTGAGTTATTGGGGTCGACGTGACCATCCCTAGGCTCAATATGCAGCATATCTGACGAAGAGACCGGACTGTACGGTAGTGTTGCCGGATGGCTCGACGGGAGTTGTAACAGGTTCGCTTGTTTTCTTCTAATCGCTCAATACCCGGGTGGCCGTTACGTTTGGCTGACCGCTTGCGGCTTGGGGGTGCTTGATATGATCATCACCCACTGCCGGCGTATTGACGAGTCTTAGAGTCCCACATAGGAGTTACCTAGTCCAGGCGAAACGTTGTGGTGCGCGTATGCGATATGCGCTTGGACCCGATTAAAATGCGTGTATGGGATACCGTATATTAATTGGGCAGCTTGCTAATGGTCGGGTCATATGTGATATGACCGGATTAGTGAATCAAGTGTTGATTCATCATTAGTTTCTCACTACAAATCCTATCTTGTTTATGTTGGATGTATGCATGCATGTGTGCATTCATTCTTGTTCATGCACATATGGATGTGCAAGCACACATGCATACATACATCATTTAGTATCATGGTTGTTTATACAATGGGAATGGTGGATGTATAAGAATTACACCATGGTTGTATTTGGATAATTATTGGATTTAAATTAAAGCAAAAGAAAATGAAAAATGGGTTAAATCACTTTAGAATTTCTACACTCTTCTAACTCAACCATGCTCACCTAACATTTAACCCATAGTTTATTTTCTTATCATGCTTTTAATTTAAAATAAAATGATATCTATATATCTAACCATGGTTGGTTTAGAGAAAGGAAAATATATATAGCTATTTTCCTTTTTCTCTTTCACAAGATAATTCATTCTCTTCTTCACAAAATCCATCATCTTCATCAACCTCCATGCTTAAGCTCTCTAGTTCTTATAAGAGAGTGAATCACTCATAAAAATAAGATTTTGAAGTGAGATCCATAGCCACAACTTCATTCTAATCAAGTCTAGCTCACTTGATTAGAGTGTTCTCTTTGTTTTTCAAAGTTGCAAGCTTGGACGGGAAAACTCCGGGTGGATCGTCGTGGACGTGGGAGGAGTACAAGCGGACCTTCATCCAACACCCAAAAAGCCTAAGGAGCGAAACAAAAACGGGAGCTACAAAGGTTGTAGCCTTCAAACCCTAACTTTTGTTAGCTTAAAGTTTAGTAACCCTAATCTTTCTAGGATCGATTCCCTTGCTTGTTAGTTTAGCACCTTAAAAAATTAAACTTTGGGTCATGTGATGCTTCAAAACTCTTCATAGGGTGCTATACTAACCTTATAGAATGATGTGGACTTTTGCCGTGAGCTTGCGTTGAAGTCTTGAATCTTGTGCTGCCCTTGTGCTTTGTGCATTGAATTGTCTAATGATTTTAATTTGTTCCTTGAACTGGTAGGCGGCATCATATGGATTCATCTATTGTCGGTCGTAGTCTCACATTTGTAGCGTTTTTTCATGAATTTCACTGTAATGATCTGAGAACCTGTAACATGCAACTATTTAGTAGACAAAGATCAAAAGCACCTATTTATATGTAATGTGATTAAGAATGGGCGATATAATAATGCAAAATTCTGATATGAACAAATACCCTCAAACTTATCTTTTGCTCGTCCCGAGCAAAACCAATTTTATTCTCGAAAAATCCTAACCTCACTTTTGCAGGGAACGCGATTGCACTGAGCTTGTGCAACAAGCCGTTAAACCTCCAGGTGTCCCTAGTAGGAGGAGTTTTGTCTCCTGAGGGGTTTCATCGGATATTACCCACAAAATCCGATCAATTTGGCCTGTTGACTTTCATTCTTCAATTCAGTATTCTAGCAAGAAATTCTATTATCTTCAACTTAGAAATTATCAACCCGTATTTTTCACACTTCCTTTTCATTTATCTTAAGATCATATACGTTTTGCCAGTTTATAAAGCTTTCAGCATCTCCTAAGTTTTCCTTCTAAGGTGCAATCTTAACTCATGAATTTTTATCATCTCTACTGAAGATATAAGCCATAGCTTTTATTCCTATCTCTCCTCCAAACTCCAATTATATACCCCTACGTGTGTGTAATTTTTACCCCTACACTTGGAAATTCAATTCAAGCTATCATATTCTTGTCCATGTCCAAAGTACTTTTTAGTTGGTGAATTTTAGATTAAATTGCTCACATATTCTTCATGCGACCGTTCATACTTCTTGAGGTACTAAACGACCGATTACAAAATGTGCTTGCGCATTTAGGCGTAATTCATCGTCTTATAATACCTAAGGCTAAGCAGTGACTCCCAAACCAGTTGGTCTAAGGCATTAGGTGATAAAGCACCCTCGCTATATTTTTTATTTATGCTGCCTTAAGTAATTACAAACCCAGTGTTCATTTTTTTTATGTCTCTTTATTGATCATTTATACTTTTATTTTATTTTCCTTCATACTAAGATTTTTAGACAAGAGCATTTCAAGGTATCCTCTACTATTCCAAATTTCAAGATATGTGTAAGTGTGTGTAGTAAGGTATATATTTTCAGAATTTAGACTAAAGGTTCAGAATTTATTTTTCAGACTTACACTTCAAATAAAAATTTCAATACTCTTCTCTTATTTTGACTTAGCCCAAGAACTGAACTCAAAATCTGCCCATTTCTAAATAAATTATAAGGACGTATATTTTCTACGGTTAAACTTTAAGAAAGGTTATTTTTTAGGGTTTTTAATTTACTAAGTTTAGAATCTAGTTTTTCCTAACTAGTCAACCGTCATGTTGAACTTAAGTCAAATATGGCCAAAATTGAACTTTTCAATTTTTATAATTTTTAAATTTTTTGATTTTTATGGATTTTAAAATAAGTATGCAAATGCAAAAAATATATACATGAATGCAAAGGAAGAAAGCTTACCGAGCACACCCCCAAACTTAAACTTGACAGTGTTCTCACTGTCAGGCTACACCAAGAGGGTCAAAATTGTTGGCACTCCCTTGTTTTGTTTTTTTTAATTATTATTATTAACAGAAAAAGAAAACAAAATATATATACACAAAAAGGCCCTCCCGAAACTTAAGTGAAACAGTGTTTCTACTGTTTGAGCGTTAAAGTTCAGAGTTAGGGAGGATAAAAACCAGTATCAAGCTATACAAGGCCTTACGCAGGCCAAAGGA
Organism: Agapanthus africanus; assembly: GCA_030015575.1. Taxonomy (NCBI): domain Eukaryota; kingdom Viridiplantae; phylum Streptophyta; class Magnoliopsida; order Asparagales; family Amaryllidaceae; genus Agapanthus; species Agapanthus africanus. The sequence goes on from CM057339.1 coordinate 867,410,140, forward strand.
GAGCACCAACCATTCAAAAATTTTATCGTTGTTAAGCGGCGGTTGGTGAAAGAACATGTTGTATAGAGTCAGGAAGAAATGAGGTAAAAATAAGTGGTGTAATGGAAAAGGTTTACGTCTCGATTTGTAGAGACGAAACAATAATGGTGAACGGAAACGAGAATGTGGATGATTAGGAATGGGAAGAATGGTCACATTCTCGTATGGGATAAGAAGAAATGGTGGTGGTTCGACTTCTTCAGGTGGGGGTTGATTAATCACAAAATCCGTGTCGTTTAAGAATGCGAGTTTGTCGGCGAAAATATCTTCGAAACTTTCATCGATGGTCCGATTGAACGTTTCAATGTCAATAAGTGTCGCACCAGAATTCAACACACTTGATTTTTCAAAAATTACGGAGGTAGGAGACTCGTAAGGCTCATCTACCTTATTCTCAAAAGAGTATAAATCAAGTTGTTTTTCTAGAATTATCGAACTCAAAATATCGGATTGTGATTCATTAACACTCGTTATCATTAAAGGAATATTAGAAGAAGAACCAGAGAAAGTGGGAGAAAGAAGTTTAATACGAACTTGAGGGTAGAGATGGAGTGTATAAATTAGCACAATTTGTAATGACCGATGTGTAAAAAGCGATTGTGCTAATCTATCAACCCACTGAGAAATGAGGTCAAATCCCTCAAGAGTCGTGAGAAAACATGGGTACGTCGAACTTGGTAAACCAGACATTAAAATTGAAAGTGTAACGGTTTCTTGCAAGGTCGGAGCGAGGATGGAGGGAAGTGAGTGAGGAAGGGTATCGGTTAAAGATTCAGGAGGGTGTGCGCAGTCAATGAAAGGGATAGAATGAATTGGAAAATCCGACTCCTCAAGTAAAACTGCTTCATCCCCAATAATTTCCTCAATACTCTCCTCAAAATTTAGTTTATCCATGCAATTCTCATCAAAATCAAGACGCATATGAAGTTCGGGAGAAACATTTAATGACTCGGGATGATAAATTGGAGAGAAAAATTTAGTTAAATCTGCGGGTTCATCATCCAAAATATTCCCAGCGTCGATATCCTCAATCAAGTAAAAATCAATTTTCTTAGACACCTCATCAAAAGTATGGATATTAATCAATTCAGGTTCTAGAGTAAAGGTGTAGAGGTCAAAGGAATTGGGGATGATTTCACTCGAAAGGGACCCTTCACAATCAGGTAAATCAAACACTACAAAGTCGCACAACTCATTAATCGTTCTATCTTCAACTGGTGAATCATTTGGGACACTTGATAGACATTCAAAACTGGAGTAGTGGGATTCAATTGGGGATGGGTAGGTTTGATTTGGAAGGGTGTGCAACTCACTCTCACCACTCAAATTCTCAACATGTCCTACCGCCTCATCATACATTGGGAAATGTGGAGCTAGTTGGAAACTAGCTGTAACACCCTAGTTCATTTATATCAATTCCAATTCATATATTTTCCTTAATTATGGTATTTTCTTGAGTTATCGTATTTTTGGGTGCGAATAGTATTTTACATTTTTCATTGCATTCGACTCGACCCGCTTGCTTGAAACTAATTTGATTCATATTTATGAATTATCCTGACTTGTTGCATAGACTGGTGCACTTTCATGAATACTGCATACTGGTATTTTATCCGGCATTGTATCTTTTACCTTATAACATTTTAAGTCATATAAAATACTTAACATGGCATGCATGATACCCCTAACGCCGTGGTAGTATCCGCGCATCTTGTTCTCATCCCGTTCAGCGAAACGGGCGTGTTTGGATGGCTACGCACACGTACGTGCATCCGTTCTTGGGGGTATGCATTTTCATTACCAGAGCTTTCATTTTGAAATTTGGACGTCGCATATATTTTTCATATTTTAAATCTGAATTTTTAGATCTGACCCGGACGTGTTTTAGAATATTTTGTATCCCGCTAAAATTCAAATTTATTTATTATAATATTAAATTAGTTTAACCGTTTAAATTCTTAACAACAAAAATCTTTTATAAAACTAACAAAATTTTTATAAATAAAATCCTAACCTATTAACAAACCCAGGCCCACCATTCTCTCTCTCTTCTACTACGAAACAAAACTCTCTCCTCTCTTTGTCTCTCCTCTCGAATCACTCTCTCTCTCTCTATATATTTAATACATATATATATTTTTTTATTAACCTACTTCACCCACGTCTCTATCTCTTCTCCTTCTCTTCGCCTTCCGAGAACCCAACCCACGCTCGCCCTCGTCTCATCTTCATTGTCGTTCCCTCACGGCCGGCCACTCCAACCTCATCCCCTCCTTCTTCTCACCTCCCTACCTCTTCCAAACACCACAACCACCACCTCCACTTGAAACCCCTCATCCGAACTCCGCCTGCAAACCCATAACCTTCCCTCGCCTGCACACCCGCTCCACCGCCGGCGACCCTTCACCGCCTCTTCACTTCATCTCCTCTATGACCTCACCTCCGCTTCTTCTTTCCCCCGAAGCCTGCACCCTCTCTCCTGCGACCACTAAACCCACTGCGACCATCGCCAGATCCCAGCACATCTCGCTGTCGGAACTCCGACCACCTCTCCATCGGCTTTCCCCATCACCACCACCTCCATCCTCTCTCCTGCACCAGGCTTCGACACAACCCTTAACCCATCACCCGAGAGTTTTCCCTGCACATCTGAATCCCCACTGCCTCACCGGAAAACCGTCGCTTGCACCTCGCCGTCGACGATCCATCGTCGTCGTCACCCTATCGCCTCTATCCCTGAACCTCGAGCCAACTCCAGAGCACCCACACCCCAGAACACCAGCCTCACCATCTTCTTCTTCTTTTCTCTTCTCTTTCTTGTTTTTTTGTTGTTACGGTCATCGCCGGCGACCCCATCGCCGCTGTTGATCTCAGTGTCGCCCTCTCGTATTTCCTGACCCTTGTGCACAAATCCAGTAAGCCTCACCCCTTCTCTCTCTTATTCCATTCTTTTCTTTTTCTTTTCTTTATTTCTTGGATCTGTATTTTCATAGATCGCCGGAGCCGTGACGTCGCTGCCGTTCCTGACGACCCAGACGACATACCTTACCTGCGTGATCACCCTCTTGCGTTATTTGGACCCGTTCCGTGTACCGTGCGCGCGTCACGACATTTGCCGACGTCGGACGTACCGTACACATCCGTTTCTTAATCCGTCGAGGCAAGTTAATCTTGCTACATACTATATAACTCATTATATACCTATTTAAATAAATATCATACCTGTATTTAAAAGCATGCACTCCGTGTTTAGTTTTATAACTTTTCTATGTTCCGTTTGCATCCATTCATATCATTTCAGATCTAGGTCATGAAACTTATCTTGTTACATACTATATTACAACATACTGCACCCAATGGAATATTTATATCACATATTGCTTAGTTGTACATCCCACATTACCATTTTACAGTTTTACTGATTTCGGATACCCGTTTGCATCCATCTCATTTAAAATATATATAACTGCATCCATAGATCACGTTAATACATAACATTGTGACATTAACACCCCATGTTTAATAAAGTGCATCCTAATTAGTATTGGAAGTATAAATGTAACCCTAATCGATAATTGTGCATCCATATCTTTGAATTTATATCTATTTGCGTATCATATCACATTATTCCATTTTATTGTTATATTAGTACTCCATACTTGATTTTGTGTACCCATTGTTCCCGCCAAAAATTTCTGCGCAAAATAGTCCAAGGTATCAAATGGCAGCGATATGCTTAAGGAAATGTGAACCAGTATCTTCCGGGCTGTTTTTTGACAAACCCCCGGATGAGAAACAGATAAATTCTGATGGTATCGAAAGCGGCTCGAAAAACCCTTAGATTTGATATATTATGGGCCTCGTAATTCATCCGGGATCAAAAGTTACGAGGAATTACGTGTCCACACGTGATGGACTTTTAAGAACCCGCTGGAGGAGTTAAAAAATATAATATAAACTCAGAAAAGACCCCAATGGGGCATCACGTGCTCACACGTGACCACGGGTCACGTGCAGACACATGATGGGTTTTTAAGGCCTCTAAAATAATGAATAGAATTAAATTATAAAATCTGTTCCCTGATTAAAAATCAGGAATCACGTGCTCACACGTGACCAATGGTCACGTGTTGACACGTGATGGTTAAAACTGAAGCGTAAACAAACAGCTGAAGGAAATACCTCAATGAGATGTCACGTGCTCACACGTGACCAATGGTCACGTGTTGACACATGATGGTTACAACTGAAACGTAAGTAAATACTGAGAAAAGGACTCAATTGGGGGTCACGTGGCAACACGTGACTGGCTGTAAAAGCCTTGCTGTTCAACAGAATTAAATTCTAAAAAAAATATCATTTAAATCTTTCGAAATAGAATTAAAATTCTAAAAGCTTCTAAATCTTTCCAAATGGAAAAGGATTATGGGGACCGTTGGATTAAAGATCCAAGGGTGATTAAAAATCACCAATTTATGGAAAAATCTTAGACAAGGAAAGATTTCCCTGAAAATCTCACCAGAATAACAAATAGAATATCTTCTGGATTTAAAATCCACGGTGAATAAAATTCACTTAACAATCTAAAGGCCCAGATTAATGATAAATATAAATCAAATCTCTCAACATACAAATCAAATCTCTCAATGAGAGATTTGCTAAACAAATTGATTCTCTTCCTTCTCCTATAAATAGGAGCCAAGAAGAGAAAAGAAGGGGATCTACTTTTTTGAGAGAAAAACAGAGGGAGGAGAATTTAATTCTCAAGAGAGAAAAAAAGAAAAGAGAGGAGAATTTAATTCTCTGCAAAAGAAAAACCCTAGGTAAGAAAAGAGAGGCTTCAAAAGAGAATTTAATTCTCAAAAGAGTTTAACTCTTATTTAAAGAAAAGAACTTAGTTCTTTCTCTGGTTGAGGATCTGCAAAGTGCACATCTCCCCATGAATTGAGAATTTAATTCTCATTGGGTTGAGATCCTGCCATGCAGATTTAAAACACAGAGGAGGAATTGAGTTTTGAGAATTTAATTCTCCCAAACTCACAGGAATTTAATTCCTCCCAAAATGAAACTAGGGTTTAACCCTAATCAAGAATTTAATTCTTTCACATATCTGGAAATTTAATTCCTTTGAAAAGAAATCAGGGTTTCATCCTAAATCAGAATTTAATTCTTTCACGATAGGAATTTAATTCCTCCAAAATCATAATTAGGATTTAACCCTACAAAGAATTCAATTCTTAAAAGATCTCTGTTCATGAAAAGAACTAGGGTCACGTGCCCCCACGTGACCCTTGAAAAGATTCCCTGCAAAGAACTTTGAAGCATCACCTCACGTGCTCCCACGTGACTCCCAAAACGCAGAAAGAAAAAGCAAAGGAAATGAAAGCTTTGGGCGCTCTCACGTGTTATCACGTGACCCCTCAGCAAATGCTTTAACAATTGGCGCGCAGATCCCCATCACGTGCCAACACGTGATGCTCTAAAATAAAAATGAAAGTGTTTAACACTTAATGGCAAAACAAAAGAAAAGAAGTTTTGGGCGCTCTCACGTGTCCCCACGTGACCCCTCAGCAAGTGCTGTAATATTCGATGCATAAACCCCCATCACGTGCAAACACGTGATGCTCTAAAATAAAGATGAAAAGTGTTTAACACTTATTCGCAGATTTGAGGATAAAACAAAGGAGATCTGGCTTCACATTAAGGGCGCCCTCACGTGTCACCACGTGACCCCTAATGAGCATTCTAACAGACCAGAGCGGGGGCCTCCATCACGTGCTCACACGTGATGGCCGTCATAATTAAAAGTGTTAAACACTTACCTGCAGAATAAAATAAGGGGAGTCAGGGCGCTCTCACGTGTCCACACGTGACCCCTCTTTCCTTAGTGTTTAACACTAATTGGAAAACTCTATCTGCAGTGTTTAACACTGATTTTCTTAGTGTTTAACATTAATTTGGAAAACTCTATTTGCAGTGTTTAACACTGATTTTCTTAGTGATTAACACTAATGTGAAAACTCTGTTCCCGGTGTTTAACACTGATTTGCTTTGGTGTTTAACACTAATTTGAAATCTATGCTACAGTGTTTAACATTGATTTGCTTTAGTGTTTAACATTAATTTGAAAGCCCGTTGCTAGTGTTTAACACTGATTATCTTTTAGTGTTAAACACTAACTTGCTAATCATAATTCCAGTGTTCAACACTGTTGGTCTTTAGTGTTTAACACTAGCTTTAGCCCAATTGGCTAAGTTTCTAGAGGCAAAGCCTCTCCTTCAATGGACCAACAGAGGGCCAATATTTCAAACATAATTGGACTTAGCCCAAACTGGCCATAAGTCCTCAAATCATCTTGAACTGAGCACATCTGCTCTTTCAACCAACTCATTGGTTTAAGGGTACATCTCTGAACTCCTCTGATATATGTCGTTGTAATCCTTCAACGTCTTCAGAGAGGTGACGGGTCCCGACGACCACACATCAAGACGGACTGTGGGGTCCTTAAACCCACGGACTTATGCGTCCTTAAACTAAAACATGGACTGTGGGGTCCTTAAACCCATGGACTTATGCGTCCTTAAACTACCATTGGACCGCAATGTCCTTAAACTACCAATGGACCGCAATGTCCTTAAACCGGCAATGGACCACTATGTCCCTAAACTAGAACATAGACCACCATGTCCCTAAACTGGCAATGGACCACCATGTCCCTAAACTGGAATAATAGAGCCCAAACGCTCTTTTGTCGGATCTAAACGATCCCGTTAAGTTGATCTTAGTCTCAAACTGGACTAATGTATCCTTAACAAACGTTTAAGTTGATCTTAGCCTCAAATACGGCTAACGTATCCTTAAACCCTCAAACAGACTTTAGTCCCAAATTGGACTATGAATCCCCCCAATCAACTTTGGTTCAAGGGTACATCTCTGAACTCCTCTGACATCTGTCGTTGTAATCCTTCAACGTCGTTAGAGAGGTGACGGGTCCCGATGGCCATACATGCAATGGACCACTATGTCCCTAAACTGGAACAATAGAGCCCAAATGCTCTTTTGTCGGATCTAAACGATCCCGTTAAGTCGATCTTAGTCTAAAAACTAGATTAACGTATCCTTAACAAACGTTTAAGTCGATCTTAGGCTCAAATGAGGCTAACGTATCCTTAAACCCAAACCCCAAACCCAAATCTAAGAAAATACGGATTTGGATTAATCCACGTTCTACGGGCTACAACATAAATTTGTCTCCGTACACAATCCACGGGCAAGCACAAACAAAACAAACACCCACGACACGAAGTGACCAGCTGGAGAAGGAGAAAGTTGTTACCGCGATGCGGTAGCGTAATTAACTGCAGGGGCTTGCGCCTGCAGGGAAGAGCGTCCCCACAATCAAAAACCCCTCAACGAGGGGGAATCTGACGAAGTCTGCTACATCGGTCGCATCCGCTTAAACCTTCGATACATGGTGCCATAAATCAACTTGGCATCTTCGGAGAGGTAGACGGATAACACCAATTAGCATCTGCCCCGAATCTCAGGCAAGACGCCCATGTCTTGGCCGCCATTCGGAGGGGAACACCCATACTTATTACAGTTTGATTGTGAGCACCCACTTGATACTTGTGCACTACCTGACATGACCTGATACACTACTACTTAATACGACTTGATACATGTGTACTACTTGACACGATTTGATCCATGTACACCACCTGACATGACCTGATGTACCACAGCTTGACTTGTTACCTGATCTTGTTACTAATGCCGACAATCTTGACCTGTTGTCCCTACGGACATATCCTGTTGTCTATACATACAAACCTGTACCTGCTTGATCCTGTGTTGGCATTAGCTCCAGATTTACCAATACCTGACTTGAACACATAATTTTGGGGGTATGGGGAAATCAAAAGTGTAAACTAAAATGTAGCTTACAAGGGTATTACTTGATCCATGGTCCCGGGGGATAACGGGACAGAATCATTCGTGATTCTTACTTGATCCGTGGTCCCGGGGGATAACGGGATAAAGTCATTCATGACTCCCACTACCTGATTCGTGGTCCCGGGGGATAACGGGACATATCCTTTGAGTTACATGGAGGATTACTCTAATTGATTTCAATAATTTTAGAGTAGATAACCCTATAGCACAGTTTAGACTACTCACTGCACTTCACCTGGTTATATCCTGTCCACTGATCTATATTCATGTTACGGTTTACTTATGACTTGTTAATGTTCTACTTTTATTATTGTTCATACTCATGCCTGCATGTATTGTCACCCCCTGATTATATTATTGTTGATGTTATGACGCACTGACGTCTGGGTTTTGCATGGCCCGGATCCTCTACCTTTGCAGCTGACTGATCAGGAGTACTTCCGCCGTCAGGCCGAGCAGTGAGGATCCAGTTAGTATCCAGTTAGTTCAGTTACTTCCGTACTTTCCAGATTGTTATTATTGCTTGGATCTATTGCTTCCGCACATTATTTCTTGACTCGTTTATTCTGGCTCATGGACATGTACTAGATAGTTTATGTTATTTTTACCATTCTCGATATCTCTACAGCTATAATGTGACTGTAGAGAGATATTTCCTATCCACAGGTAGCATGGTTGGCTCTGTCACGTGCCTATCTTAGCGCACTCTGGGAAGCAGGGCGTGACATTAGCTACCGGGTCACTAGGTTGTATGAGGGCGTCCATGGACGCATTCAAATCCATCATCTGTTGGCATGACGCTACCCTAAAGTCTTCCAACGCATGTTCCAGACTAGACATGGGTTGTGAAGGAGTTTCAGTAAAAGATTCAAAGTTGTTTGGATACTAGAAACTCCCAAATGGCTGTGTAGAAGCAATGTCCAGGGAAGGTGTAAAACTTGGGTAGAATGGATAGGAAAAGAATGGTTGGACATGGGTAGGATCAACATTTGGATAAGAAGATGAATGGAATTGTTGATCCAAAGAATTCGCAATTGTGAAAGGAATGAAAAATCGGTTACGAGATTGTTCAATATGTTCAGCAATAGACATGGGTTTCGGAGTTACAACAGGACTCGAAAAAGGAGTATCAACGTAAGAAAGTGGTGAAGGTTGAAATGGTTGATACAAGGTGGATTACGGAGTCCAATTGGTTGTCCTAGACGCATCTATCCGATCTTTCAAAGAAATTTTGGGCATGGAGGGGTCGTTCGAAATTCGACCAAAACAAGAAGCGTAGAAAGTAATGTCTGGTTGAGGGTACCAAAGTTCGGCAAGAGTTTTGCGTGGTGGGGTACCCATGATGTAATGAGAGAAAGGAGAAGAAAAAGAATGTTAATTTTTTTTACAATTTTTTTATTTTTAAAAAAAAAATTATTTGTTTTTGGAGTTTAGAAATTTTTGAAAGAGTTTTGCAAGAATGTATACGGACTTACTTCAAACAATCACAGTTAAAACATGCACAATCAAATTTAGAGTTATGGTCTTCTAAGTCCACTAGACTGCTTCTAACTGTTCCAAAGTGACAAGTTGTGAGATATCCTTAAAATCGCTTCTTCACCGCCAATTGTGGCCAGGTAAGCACAAATGAAGAAAGGAGGGTTCCGCTCACGAATCATCGTGAGACGGGCCTTTTAAAATTACCTTTCTCACTTGTCTATCCTAGGCACCACAAAGTCAGGTTTAGATAAACGAATGAATGCCCACAATCTTCCTCCGTCCTAATGAGCACGACAGTCCTTAATTGGCTGAGTCTAGATATTTTTTAATTAACTCAAGGGTGATGCATATGCTTTTTAGTGATTTTTGGGGTCTTAGGAAGGGTGATGAAATCCCCACCCAATCTTGATTGGTGTTATAGCCCCTTAAATTCCGTATTAATTATGCAAAGCAGTTAACACACAAAAAATCTAAAACACTTGCAAAAAAAATTATTTGGCAGCGCAAAGAATTCTGCACAAAAACAATTTATTGGATAGGAGAAAGAGAATCTGTGCAAAGAAAGCTGCAGGAAAAATTTTCAGTGGAGTGCAGAGGAGAGTAGATGAGAAATGAGATACTCACAGAGATTTTGGGGTGCTGACGTCACCAGTTGACCGCGGTTCCGCGGTCAAACCCTTAATTCTGCCGCGGTTCCGCGGCGGATCAGTGAGTTTGGATTTTCAAAATTTTTCTCTGTGCTGGGTTGGTTCTCCTCTTTCTATTTAGATCCCATGTTTCTGGATTTGTTCACTGGGTTTGCTTCAGATCTGAAAAAGAGTTTGCTCCAAGCCTGTACACTTGCACAAAAACCTTTCAAAAATAACAAGATGATTTTTATTTATTTATTTATTTATTATTTTTTCTTTTGAAATTTTTTAAATTTTTTAAATTTTTTAATTTTTTTTTTTATTAACCCGAAATTATACAAAGAAAGAGACAACCGTTTCTCCAGCAACGGGGCCATTTGATAGTTTGATGTTTGCATATGCGTTTTAAATTTAAGAATACCGCAATCAAGACGGTGTCGCTTGGTAGCTAGCCGGTTGAGTACGGGTCGATCCACAGGGAGATGGTGTCCTTTTCTTTATGTTCTAACGAGTTAAGTCAAAAAAATTGGTTGTTGTTTTAAGATCTAAGAATGAGAATAAATTGATTTAAAGGCTTGCTAGGGTTAGGATTAGATTAGTTCGAAATAGGGATTCTTCTCATTTCTTTCAATACTCTAGTTAAGAATATATGTGTTAGGGTAATAGTCAACAACGGGGATTAGCACGCCTAGGAAGAAACTTAGTTTCTTCCTTTTGGTCCTTGTCCGTCCGTTCTTGGCTCTTAGCCCTAACCTCCGGTTAATTCAACCACAACCGGTCTAACTAGGGAATCACCGCTATCATATAGGATAGGGTGCCGTAGTGAGCGGTGTGTGGTTGAATTAAATAGAGTCCGTATTTTAAAATTATATGGGCAAAGAAAGGAGTGAGAGAGATTTCCTTCTCTCAAACCTTCCCTATCCTATCCCTAACAAATGAGGAATTACTCACTCATTAGGAAGGTGACAATAAAATTCATTTATATCATTTTTGTATTAGACAAACTAAATTGCAGATAAATAAAGAACAGATAAAAATTGCAGGAATTAAAATATGCAAAGAAGAATGCAAGATTGAAAAAGAAAAACTTACTTTATTTGATGTCCTCTCAACAACGCATTACAATGGAATTAAAAATCTAGATCTAAAAATTAAAAAGAGTAAAAACTAAAGAGAGGCATGCCTTCATTTGGCATTCAACTTTCCTATTTATAGATAGAAAAAAACCCTAGGTTACATTCTAATCCATACATGAATTTACAAAACTACCCTAAGAAAGCCGGGTCAAAGCACCGACACCCACTGACACATGCACCGACACATGCATCATACGGCTGCGGAACCGCGGCAAAAAGGCATGTTTGGCCGCGGTTCCGCGGCCAATTGGTGGGATCATGGGTTCAATCTTTCAGGGTTGCTTCATTTTGCTTTTTTCTTCTGTTTTCTTCACTTGGTTTCACAGAATCTCTTCTATTTTTTTCCAGATTTCCAACAGTGCAAAATGATGTGGACTTTTGTCGTGAGCTTCGCGTTGAAGTCTTGAATCTTATGCTGCCCTTGTGCTTTGTGCATTGAATTGTCTAATGATTTTCATTTGTTCCTTGAACTGGTAGGCGGCATCATACGGATTCATCTATTGTTGGTCGTAGTCTCACATTTGTAGCGTTTTTTTTCATGAATTTCACTGTAATGATCTGAGAACCTGCAACCTGCAACTATTTAGCAGACAAGGATCAAAAGCACCTATTTATATGTAATGTGATTAAGAATGGGCGATATAATAATGCAAAATTCTGATATGAACAAAACCCCTTATCCGAGCAGCTGAAAGACGAGACCATTAGCAAGCTGAGGTCTCTGAAGCGTTTCGGCCTGATCTCTGCGAGCTGGTTAAATTGCTCGGAGGCGCTCGTCCTTGAGTGCTACCACTTGAGGCTCGATGCCGACGCTAGCGGGGTTCATCGAAGGGAGAGGTTAAACGCCGCGAGGGTTCGGCTGGCGGAAATATCTTCAGAGTACCACGAACTTTTGTTTTTGTGGAATCAAGAGTTTAACCCCTTATCCGTTAAGGGGGAGGCGGCGGCTGGTGCTTGGATCGTCGTGATGATCGCTCTCCATTAGGTTGAGATCGGAAGACGAACTTTTGTTTTTGTGGAATCAAGAGTTTCCCACAGACGGCGCCAGCTAATGGAGGCTAGGATCTCTTTCAGATATTGCCTTCCGTTGATCTGCTGATGGCGGCGATAGGTAGCTGAGATTGGATCTGGAGACTGTTGCTCTTGGTGCATGTGGATCTTAATGGGTTTGAGGTTGTGGTTGCCGAGCTACCTGCAAGGAAGTCCCGGGATGGTTGTACCACCGAGGACCCTCCGAAGGTCAAGTTATACTAGAGATTTGAGCAGAGTAACGGCTTAGTGGAGTAAAAATGGCTTACTTGAACCGTCTGAAGAAGGGGTTTATATAGCGGTGGCAGCAGGCGAGGCAGATGCGAGAATCACGCCGGCCGTTACGCTCCCGACATCACGCATGCATGATGAGAGGGACCTCCCATTAATGGCGAGACAGGCTCGTTAATGGGGGATCGTGGTGGCGTGGAACGTGGGATGTGGCCGGCTTAGATCTCGTGCATGGCGATATTCGCGGGATGGCGGTTAAGCCTGCAAGCGGTACTGTTGGTCGGTCGATGAGACCGAGGAAGATGACCTCGGCGGAAGAGCTCGCGGACGGGCGGGAGAGCTCGCGGACGAGCAGGAGAGCCGAGGTATCTTAGTTCTGCGGTAGCTCGGAGAAGAGCTGTGAGGCCGAGGAGGCCAGTTGTGCAGGGGGCTCGGTGGCGAGCCAGCGTTTGCTCGGTAGGACGAGCGTAGGTGTGGTCTGGTCGGCTACTGTAGGTTCTTTCTTGCATGCTCTGGGACACGTCATCCGCCACGTGTCCTGATCTGGGAGATCACCGATATCGAGCATCATCAGCAACAAATGGTGCAAGAATTTAGTGCTTTTTACATCTCTATTTTCATTTCCAACTTATGTTCGTTGCTAACCAAATATATGAAATAGAGATTTTTTACAATATTATTTTCTTTTCCTAGCTACCAAACAGTAAATATGATTAAATAGTAAGCCATGATCTAAGTATCAAATCAACATTGACAAGTAAATAACTATGATTTAAATTTTGGAATAAAGTAATAAATATTTTCTAATAAGATATTAACAAGTCTGCCCCCAAGAGCCCTAGACAAATCAAGCTTGAACATGCTATTCATATGCACGTTAACAAGAAAAAATGCTCGTTATAGGTCGAATTATTAGCAGCTAGAGGATAGAGAGGCTATGTGAGTTGCAGTATTTAAGTTGTACGTTACCAAGCTTTGATTAGAGGGGTGATTTGGATTTGGTTATAGATTCAATCAATTATGACGGATTTGCTTCTAGCGTTACTGTAATGACCCCAAAATCTTTATACATTTGTATTATCCCTCTTCAATAATATACCGTATTTATTTGTACTTGGTATTTTCCTTTTTCTATTAAATTTATTATTATTTTATTTCTCAATCTATTATGTATTTTTCTGTGTACAATTTCTTTTTCTTATATTTAAGTTTTTAACTTCTCATTCTTATTTTTTCTTTCGTAAATATTTAACCCAAATCCATTATTCTTATTCTCTACGGCTCATCTGGAAAGCCCACTTTTTTTTAAGCAACATCATATATTTAATTCTAATTAAATATATGTATGATCAAGCTTGTAGCTCATTGGTTAAGTCTTTGCATTGTTATTCCATAAGTCACATGTTCAAATCTCCATTCTTGCAATTATTTTTTATCATTTTTTATTCTTCCCATAACCTACAAATGAGACCTTTCATTTCCAAAATGAATGGTGGCATTTCATTTCTCTTTTAATTCTCATGTTAAATGCATATATTATTATTCACTATTACACCATCTTTATTTCTCCTCCTCTATCTTTTCCTTCCTCACATTTTTTATCTCCCACTTCTCCCTCTTCACCTAGAGTCCAAGAAGAAGAACATAAATAAGTCTTCAAGAAGGTCTCGCTAGTAACGCGAGGCTATCTGCGGATACACAAGCCCGCTGACAATACCGGCTTGTGTATGTAAGTCCCTTCTCTCTCCTTTCCCCCATCTCTTATTTTCCTCTTGTCATACCTCGTGAACCCTCTATTCTTTTCATATCGTAATCTGTAAGAGAAGATAAATATAAACATATACATATATATAAGTCTAGATATATATTGTTTTATATGGTTTAATAATACCTTATTGCATCTTGTTCAAATTAAAGAGTTTTTAATTCTTTGTTCATGACTATGAATGTTTATTACAAGTTGTGAGAACACAAATTTCATGCCACAATATATCTATAATATCTCATGAAATCGGTTTGTTTATTAAAAGAAAAATAGAAGCCTGCATAAAATACTAGTTAATCTTTTTGCCGATTTTCGTATACACATCAATACATTTAGCTTTAAAATAATTTTTAGAAATTAATTTTTACTTCTGAAAATTTCATAAAATTTACATATGATAGAATATATTATCTTGTACACGCTGTAAAAATTTTAGATCGATCCGCATAACGGTTTAGGAATTACATCGTTTTTATTCACTGTTCGTAAAAACAGAAAACTGCATTTATCGATCAACTTCTTAGACACATAACTTGGTCTACAGATATCCAAATCGAGCAAACTCAAGTATTTTAGATATCTACATTGAAATATATATATTTTCTTACTTTAATATTTTTACTGAAAACTGACGTAAAATATAGAAAACTGCGTTACAATATTAAGCGACTAATCTGGACAGAATATGTCATGATTCGCACACTGTTTTTAAATTAGACATAACTCAAACTCCCGATGTCCGTTTGTGACAAAATTTAGATGTATAGATACACAATTGATAGAAATATAATTTTATATATATTAGATTACTTATAAACGAATGAAACAACCTGATATAGACTTTGCAATACAATATATAGTTGCTGTCCATAAATCTGAATTTCTGTTTTAAACGCTGATATTAAAATGATCATAACTAGAGCTTCAGAAATCCACATCCTGTGAATCTTGGTGTTTTGGATAATTACATCGAAACACCTACAATTTTCTAATAATTTTTGTAACCTGAAACTCGATAGAAATTAACTCAAACCGTGTTTTAAAAATATATGACGGTGCTGAACAGATTCTGATCTGTTTTGCGCAATGATACGAAAACAAATATATCTCTCAAACCGGTAGTCGAATTTAGGTGAAACTGGAACTCACGCATGAAAAACACTTAGAACCATATTTCTGTTTATATTCCGCATTCGTTCGACTTGATTAATTAGTCGTACATAGTATTTCTTTACAGCATTGTTTTTGGTAGTTGCTCGTATAATATACTTGACTCATTTCATGCTATTTGAACATGTATACATATTTATCTTGATCATTAAATTATTGTATGTACATAAGAGGATAATTAAATACTTGATTTGTATTTTGAAAATTATACAAAATTATTTTTACATAAAACCCCCTCAAGTTTTATAAATTATAATAAAGACCCTAGTAAATATAGGTTTAAGCGAGACCAATCTCTTGAGCCTCAGGGAGCCGGAGAAGTGAGTGCTTGCCTATTTAAGGTAGGCAACTTAATAATGGTGTTATCAATACGGTAATCGTCTTTGAAAAAGACACAAATCATGCCGTCCATGTGCAGCGGTTACCGATAACATTAAAACAATCAAGACATCAATTTACTTTTCTAACTGTCTGACTCGGGTTTGAGTCTGATCATAATCCGACTTGAATATGATTCAAGTACCATATAAATCTACAATATTACACTTCAAAATGAACACACGAATCCATGAATCCAGTTATCAATTTATACAACTTGACTGAACCAAACCATGGATATACATTCCATTTACATGATTCCAGTTTACATCCGTTACTGATATCCTGGTTTCGGTCAGTCATCCAACTATACAACTTATACAATACAATATAACAATACAATCAAAACACTACGGGGTTTAAGGGGTAGATTGGTACCGAAGGTGTTAAAAGTGGCACGAGACAGTAAGATTAAGACACCTAACATGAATCTTGTTGCTGTTGTACCGTGGCATAACGGTTCCTTATACTTTCAGTTTGCCATGGTCTCTAGTATATAGACACCCCTCTTATATACACTGGCATCCTTCTGTATCAAGCTACAAACAACAGCGTTAACACAATATTCTACAATATTATTCAACTTTAAAAGATAAATTCTTATTCTGTCTTCTCTATTTCTCCCTTAATTTTGGGACTTACCGAGCGACATGTTCGCTGACGACATTCTATTTCTTTCTTCTTTGAATGTCGTCAGGTGATCTGGACATAGCAGAGATCGAGCCCACCAGCGAAGACTTGGATCGGTTTCTCGAAGACCCCGAGCTCTAGACATTGTACATTTCCATTCAGTACCTTTAATT
Source organism: Agapanthus africanus (assembly GCA_030015575.1). Classification (NCBI taxonomy): domain Eukaryota; kingdom Viridiplantae; phylum Streptophyta; class Magnoliopsida; order Asparagales; family Amaryllidaceae; genus Agapanthus; species Agapanthus africanus. The sequence goes on from CM057339.1 coordinate 867,426,755, forward strand.
TCCTGTTATGCCATTGTCTAGGAATCGTTTTTACTTCAGTTGCATTTTCTTTTCATGCATTGTACAGAAGAATGTTAATAAATAAAGTTGCTATTATTTTTATATCTCTTGTCTCTTGTGATTACTTTTATATTGCTTAGATACATTTAGCGTATTTACTTCACAGTAAATACGTAGCGGACCTCGTCGCGTCCCCTTCGCCGTACACCGGGAAGCGGGGCGTGACAGTTACACAATTGATACTTGATGATATAAGAATCAAATTGGATTGCTTGAGAGTTTGGAGTTTCTCGCCTTTTGGCTGATGCTGGAGCACTAAGTGATGTTGTCTGGTTTGATAAGATGACTAATGACCGACATAGTTGCTTCTTTGTCAAATCTTAAAAGATATTTTGCACAAAAAAAAATATTCGTTCATTTATTATATCAAGTGTTCAAACTAGGCTCATTCAATTGCCGCAAGAGATTAAACGAGATTTTATCGAGCCGACCCCGAGTTTTGAGCTTTTTTATTAGACTATAAGGTATTTTTTTGATATAGGGTTTTTTACTTGTAGCCCCCTCAAAACATAGCAAATTCCTTTATAACCCTCCAAAACTTAGTACTTAATTTTTACTCTCTAAAACTAATAAGTTATATCATTTTACCCCTTTACGATTTCCGTCAGAAAAAGCACCATTAACTTTAATTTTAATTTTTCTCCATAAATTTTAGGTTTACCATTTACCCGAATATAACAAGTCAGATCACAGAAGCATTCAACTTCTTTATAACTAGAAAAAGATGTTGAAAATGCTCCTGATTTTATGATTGATTTTGAGAAAGGTGCAGCAGAATCCTAAACCCTTATTTCAATTTCAGGAAGAAATTGAGTGTTTTCAAAGAAGAAGAGTAGCTGGGATATTTTAAAGAAAAACATGATATTATACCGTTAAAATTCGATAGAAATCGCAAATGAGGTAAAATGATGTATCTTATTAATTTTTGGGTTGAAAGTAAATACCAAGTTTTTTTGGTGGAAAGAAATTTGATATGTTTTGGGGGGCTATAGGTTAAAAAACACTTATATATATACACAGAGAGAAGTTGTACACCAAAAGGAAATTCTAACGGTCCGGATATGAAATTGCAATAGACCCGAACCGAAACCCGCAAAGCTATAGCAAGAAAAACCTTTGGGGTCCGCTAGTGTTTGGGGATTCTGGCGTTCGCTCATTCTCGTTTCCTCGCTTCTCTTCGGCTGCCAAAATCGATGGCGATCGCCGACGATTAGCCTCCGGTGAGTTCCGAAGCTTCATCAGGTAATGCCTTCGTCTTCTTAATTCGTCGCGCTTGAGGTCGCAGAGATTCTAACCCTTAACCAAAAAACACGGAAAAATAGTTACTTGTAATTTATCAAATGTAATTTGTGAAATTTACTGTGCATAAGATCGATGTGTTGATTTTTTCTATTTGTAAATTTATTTGGATGATAATATGTTCTCAAAAGAATTTTTGCCTACCTATTCATTTTAAAATGTGAGGTTCAAACTTGAAGAAAGAAAGCGACTTGGTGAAATTCGTGTGAGTTGTAGAGAAGAAAGAAAAGATGAACAAGGACAAGATATTTAAGTTGGCGAAGGGGTTTCGTGGGAGGGCGAAGAATTGCATAAGGATCGCAAGGGAAAGAGTGGAGAAAGCCCTTCAGTACTCTTATAGGGATCGCCGCAACAAGAAGAGGGACATGCGGTCTCTTTGGATCGAGCGCATCAATGCCGGTACTCGTCTCCATGGGGTATGTTGCATCCTCATTTTTTGCCTCCTTTCCTGAAATTAGAAGAATGGGAAAATTATCTTGAAGTTCAGTAGTTTTTTTTAATAAATCATAATGTTATATGCTTGATCTTGTTTGGGCATACTTATTATACATGATTTTTCATTTTAGCAGCTTTATTGTAATTTTTCTTGCTTATATATTTAGTACCTTCATGGATGATGAAGGAAAATTGGTTTGCATGCATACGATACAATAAGACCTGGTGAGTGGTGATGTACTAATATGATGAGCACGTGAATACTAGGATAGCGGGCTAGCATGTATGATTTATATATTATTTCATGCATAATTTGTCAAAAAATATGGAATTTAACAACAATAAAGCTCAAATAACTATTAGGATTAAGAACTCCACAATATTGTTATCTTCCTATGTAGCATGGGTTCAGATATGGATACAGAACACGATAGAGCCGGATTCGTGGATTCGCAATTTATAAAAATAAAATAAAAATACAATTCATTAGGATTTTCTGATGTGTAAAAAAATGTGTATTTACAAATAATTATTATATTAGCAAATCTAAAGTAAAAGTACAAATATTCATTGTTATTAGGGTGTAGATAGTTGATGCTTTAGTCGGTCATCCATGCTCCTTACAACTGGTGCATAATATAAGTTTTGGATTGTGCCAATAAGAACAAACATTCTATAGACTAATCCAAAAGAATCCAACATAGATACATCTCCGTAACGAATCCGATACGGATACATCTCCTCAACAAGGAAGCCGAGCTACATAACTATCTTCAACACCCTCTCGCAAACTTATGGAAGATTGTCTATTGAGAATCTGAATTGATTAATTTAGAATCAATAATCTGCAAAGTCTAAGATAACAACATAATCTTTGATACATCGAGTAAGCTAACTATAGAGCCATTGGTCTTTTTTGCTTATTGCGAGGTAGGTCGCAACCTTGAGTCTCTCAAGTCAAGGTAGGCTCTTGCCATTAGTCACTTTCGTTGAAGAGAGATGTTGTAGAGGACATATGTGGTCAAGAATTTTGCCATGATAAGAGCAAAATGTTTGAAATAAAAGCATATGGTATTCGGGCATTAAGTGAGTAACAACTTCTTGATGCAGATGTGCTTGACGAACTAAAGGTGAGATCTCATTGGAATGATTGTCAAGGAGTCGAATCTCCAAGACGTTGAGTTGTCATCATAGAAAAGGACGTCGGATCTCGTCATGCAGGATGTTGACATGATCAATGGATGTGGAGTGTGAGATGGAACGATGAAGAAGATGGTGGAAAGAATTTTGGATATAGTGGAAGATTTTTTCCGATTGAGGGAGATGAATAAAAAGTATATGAGCCATAGGCTCAAATACCAGATTTTTATTTCTAGCACTTTGCTTTTATCATATGCACACTTTTCGACGACGACACTTTTCTCTCTGCCATCTCTCCCCTTCAACAGAAGTGACCCATTGCAAGAACTTGTCTCAACTCAAGAGACTTAAGAGTTACAGTTCATCCAGCATCAATAGAAAGAAACTAGTAGCTCTATAGTTAGTCTTGCTTGATGCGTCGAAGGTTATGTCGTTGTCATAGACTTTGCAGCTAATTGATTCTAGACTGATCAAGATTTCTATTCAAATTCTCGCTAGATGATCTATCGCGAGTTTGTGAGAGTGTGAAGATAGTATTTCTCAAAATGGAAACTAATCATCAAATACGACAACATATATGACTGATTAAGGCTAATTTATATAATGATATTGGGGTTGATTTAAATGATTATTTACATGCTTATTTAGAGAGATTCTTTTTCTTTTATTCTAGTCAAATTTAACGTATTCGGTTTTCTTTTTGGGGATATATTGTATTCCTCTTCTGTATGATCTATGTTTATACAAGTATGCATTATGATAGAAATAAAACAATCGAATTCTCTACTTGGAATCGACCTTGACATTATCTTCTATTGAACAATCTACGAACACCAAAAAGAGACATTGTTTGTGAGAGATTAGCTCAATAAGTGTTGTGTGATGCCATAATCCACATGTCAACCACGAAGGGGAAAAATATCATGTATGCATATGAGTGGGAGTGTTGGAAGTCGAAGCAAGTGATGGAGAGTTCAAGAATAGTACCATATTGGAAACAATAACGATGAACAAGGGTATATGATATATATAGGAACCCCATCAATTGGCTTAGGCCTTTTGGATGAAACCTCAAGTATATTGAAAGTCCATGTGCACCCATATAAGCCCAACATTCCAAATATCAAAATAAAGATTATGTTTAGATTACAAATTAAGGAAACAACATCCAACAAATTCATCGGTTAATTTTAATGATAGATTCTAATACTGAACAACATGCTATGTTAGTTGATGTCAATTTTAACATAGATGATCAAAACCAAAAGGGTTAATTAATGTTCTAAAAAGCGGCCTAGGCATCCACCTAGGCAGAAGCGGCACAGAGCCGCCCCAATTCAGTCCTAAGTGGCTCAATTAAACGGTCTAAATGCCTAAACGGGCCCAACCGTTTAATGAAATAAAGATTAGTAATTTTGAAGCATCATGGGTCGGGTTTTGTTCTCTTTTCAAACCATACTTGACCCAAACCCATACTTAAAAAATATTACATGATGCTTCGAGTTCTAGTATTCGTGTTCGCGAAGATCTTGAAGAAGAAGAGTAGGATGGCAATGGCTTATCAGAGGATGGAGATGATGATTCGGCTCGTGGTGATGAAGGCATCGATGAGGGTGAGGATGACGATGATTAAAAAGTTAGCCTCTTAGCCCACTTCTCTTAGTTTACTTATAAATCATTTTATCATTAGTGTCTATATATACTAACGAGTAGTAATCATTTATATTTTTGGTTGTGGTATTATGTTAGTGACTTGTTAGCTAGTATCATGGTTAGGCTTGTTACAATCTGGAACTGGACAACTTTCTAGATTGAGTTGAAGTTTAGTTAGCATTCATACTTTATAAGTTTATTTCATGATTTTCATCTAACGTCTTGTATCTTAATTATTATTTTTATATCTTATACACTCTATTTAATGTGAAGTTGCTTTGTAGATTTAGTATACTGTTTGTAGAATTTTTCTAGATTTTTAAAGATTTTATACAATTTTTAATGATTTTTTCTATTATATATATATACATTAACTACATTTTGACTAAAATTAATATTAAAAAAACTGCTTAGGCGGTTAGGTGCTAGACGGTACCACAACCACTCGGCTCCGTCTAGCGCTTTTTACGTCCTTAGGTTAAATAACAAACACAAATAAATCATAGACAATGAAAGAAAATTTCAAGTAAGTAGATCCTTAGCATTATAACGTATCAGTTTATTTTGTACATGCGCACTCTCCATCTTTATGCACATTTCAAGGATACACCTTGGAGTAATATGCAATAAGTTTATTTTTCGGTATGGCTTCTAGTCTGATGTGTGATTCTTAGCAACAAAGTTGGGATTCTTCTGGGGTAAGGATTTTGTAACCATCTCAATACAACAGGTGCAAATCCTGAAGGTAACAATGTAACATTAGGCAACGAGTGGTAATGTGACAAAACTTTATTACTTTATAAGCTCTGAAGTGATGTTACACTGGATCAACCTACAAAACTCCCCTTTATTGCAAAATATACTAATATTTGATAGAGGGAATATTTGACTTTTTAGGATCTAAAACTAGGACAAGCATTAATTGTGGTGCGAAACAAAACTCAACATTACACCAGATATGTGGCACAAAAGGGTAGAAGTTAATGACTTATGTGAACAAGATTACATAAATTAACGAAAGTTGATTGCAAATAGAAAGTAAATTACTTGTGGATCTTTTTCTACCTGGTGTGCTTTCTCTTATCATTATGTTATAGTCAATTTTAACTTTTGGGCTAGTGACCCCAAATCAAACAAAAATCATGCACAACAGTGATGTTATGTGCCTTGAAGCGAAAGTTGATTGCCATCTACATATTTTATGATTCTTGTTACTGGCCATGAGATCTAAGTTTAGATTGCATATCTTCGTGTATCTTCATGTGAAATTTAGGGTATCATTCATAAATCTAAGTGGAATGGTTGAACGCGCTTAGACAATTATGTGATCATAGCATACTCATAATTGAGGAAAATCTATACGATGGCTAGAATATCAACAATACTTTGTAGGTCAAAATGTCTGGACAATGTGTCCAAAAAAATGAGTGGCCAAAATGAGAACAATCTTTTCATTGTTTGTGATATTTAGGAGATAGGATAATAAATTAGCGCATCCTCATGAATGTTTACATAAGGGCTTTGCTGCTGCTCCGTTTTTGTTGTCATCACTTGGATCTTATAAATACATAGATTAATCTGGATCGTAGTTAATGATGGTTTTGGGTTTTCTCATCTGCAAAGAGTAGCGCCAAAACCAGCATGCACATAATGCGTCAAACTTTGGGATGATAATTTATGCATGGGATATAAATCATAAAATGTAATGATATTCTTTTACTTTGGATTCTTCACCTCCCTTGTTATTGTAATTCCTCAGCATTTGTCAAAACATACCATCAGGTGGCTGCTTTTTAACTCTTAAATTGTTATAGGAAGCTAATTTTTTCCCTGAGTGCTGATTTGGGTTTTGACACTTGTGTTTTGGTTGGCAGGTAAATTATGGTAATTTTATGCATGGATTGACGAAGGAGAACATTCAGCTGAACAGAAAAGTACTGTCGGAGTTGTCGATGCACGAGCCCTACAGCTTCAAGGCACTCGTCGACATCTCTCGCAATGCTTTTCCAGGAAGTAAGCTTCCTCCAAAAAAAGAAGGCATTTCAATTGCAGCGTGATCTTTCCAATTGCCAACCCTTTTGGTTCTAGTTACCTCCACGTTTCTTTTCTTCTCAGTTATCTGCAAATTAGGAATATGGCTTTTTCCAGATTTTGTCATAGATGTGAAATTGTCACGCTTTTTTATCGATCTACCCTTGTGTAATGAGTTTGGCTTGGTCTCTCTTTGTTTTTGTGCTTGGTGACTAACTCATGTGGCGACAAAAGCTTGATCAAATAAAAGCTTCACCCTTTTTTTTTGCCCTCTAAGCTTCTAAGTTTCCTGAAATGCTCGAGGCTGAAGCTTAGCTAAATAAAACTGCAAACTCTCGTAAAAAGGAGCAGAACAACATTAACATGTCAAATATTGATTTTCATCATAGGAGTATATTGAATCCTGTGATCCTGCGAAGAAACAAAAAGAACATCTTATGTCAAGTAGTTGCATGTAAGCAGAAAGGTCCTAAAATGAATTCTGCTGACTTAAAATCACATCAAATTGGCTTGTGCTTCATCAGTAACAGCAAGCAACAGATAACAGCTCCTTCAATATGTTAATCACCTCAACAGAAACTGGCATTAAAACAAAGCAAATAATCAATTTCATGACAACAGATTGTGATCATACACTAACAATTCCTTGTCGTATTTGTTCTCTGCTGAATGCTATAGCTGTTTACATCCCAATCTCGTATTTTCTACAATTATATACATCTGCCGGAGCAATCACAAATAAAATATCCGCTTGATGCTCGTATCACCTTCCTCTAAACCTTCGTGAAGTTTATTGTATCGTATCATGAAAGAAGTCGATCCTTGTAAATAATAATATACAGCTGATAGATGTTCATATAGAATGATATTGGTAAAACAAACTAATCTTTACTCAAGCACTCGTTTAATCTCTTCGGCTAATTGTCTTCTGCTTGAGGGGTCAACCTGCAACAATGTCCAAAAGATCAATTTAGTAGAATACAACTCAGAGAGGCTGCATAATCTCTTCAACACCAATGTCAGTAGCAAACCATATTGACACCAACAGAAATAGCAATAACAAAAACACTCACCTTAGCTAGAAGCGCAGCTAGGCCTTGAGGCAGAGCTTCTAAATTCGACGAAGAGTCCCCGAGATTAGAAAGATGCGAGAACAACTTATTCGCCCTCAATTCTTTCAGATACTTCTCATAGTTCCCCAACTCACACTTCCAAGCAAAAAACGCCTCGTCGTCTCCCCATTTCTCAGCTCCCAGTGCATCCGAAAACCACTTCTTGATCATCTCAACCGCCTCTCTGCCCGATAAGTTCTTGCCCGCCGCATCTCTCACAGTCCTCACTAGACCCCCTTCCATAACTCTCCTTTTCAATCTTTTACAGAAGAAAAATCTCGAATTCGCCCAATCCACAACCTCACTCACCACCCCTTTCACCTTCATCCTCATCGCTGTATCATGCAACTCTGCAAATCGAGCAGCGATCTGAGTATACACCGGCGTCAATAACTTCTCTCGATCTTCAATCCACTTGTGAAGTGACCCCATCTCTTTCGCCTTGAGATTTATCAATTCATTGTCAAGCCTCCCCATGCACTCAACCAAATCTCTCGTCTTAAACTTGATCTCAATCATACCCTCGGGCTCTAGCACGTTCCCCTTCGCTGTTTTCTCCGCGTACATTTCGATTTGATCCGGGTTGATTTTACTATCCACAACAACCCAAGCTCCGCCGCGAAGCTCACCAGACTTTGGAATGTAAACAAAGACCGGTTGGTTATAAGTTCTTAAATTCTCAACAATTGTGGACCCCGCTTGCAAAATTCCCTCGAATAAATCCCTTTGCCCACCAGAAAACCCTCTCCAATTCGCAAGAATGAAGAGGGGGATCTCCTCTCGGTTAAAATCTAATAGCGCTTGTGCAGTTTTGGTAGCCGAGTCAGGGAACCAAACTTGGCCCGCTTGTGGAAGCACCCTCTCGTGTGAATCAAACTGGCCGGGGTCCGCAGGTATGACTTGCGTCATCGTTTGGGTCTCAACAGCAATGACCCCAATGGGGATTCCACCAAGCTTCGCTCTGCCTGTTACAACTGTTTTCGCCCAATCTTCCATTGTCTCAACAAAGCTATCTTTGTCGAAAATTCCACCTAGCCATTTTCCGTTTGCATCTCTAGTCCCACAAATAGCGGCTCGAGGATCGCAAGAGTTATCTGGCGAGTACTCAACAAGCCTGCCAGGGTCGTCTATCGATTTTGAAAGTGGAAGGGGCCCGCCAATATAAGGCGGCACGAAGCTGAGCCACTTGAGAATCGACAAGACACCTTCAAGATCATTAGATACAGTGAGATGAGTGACCCCATTCGTAGCCATGACCTTGGGTCCACCAAGCTGCATCTGAGAGCTGTAAACCTCACGACCAAGGAGTTTATTTAGGGCAGAAAACCCCGTTAGGATTATCGGCTGGTCGAGCCGTTGGATACATCTCATGCCCAGACGAGCAAGGTAGGCCCCGATGCCAACTGTCCTCCCTGTCACATAAGTCAATGTAAAAGTCTCCTTATAAGCTCTAGAGTAAGCGCCAGCGATGGCTCCGCTTCCAGTCAAATTTTCAACTCCTAAACCATCCTCTTTTCCAATTATTGTATCGACAACCCATCGAATCTCACCATTGTCTAATTTGAGCTCATGGGCGATAACAGATGAACCGATACGCAAATAATCATCTTCAGTAAGGTAAATGTATTGAAAACCTCGTTCGGGATTAGATTCATCGGACCAACCGACATGAAAGCACGATTTGACTTCATCGGCTGCTCCAATTCGAGCGCCGGAGTTTGCAGCGAGATAGATGAGGGGGATTTTCTTTTGGCATGCGAAGTTTGTAACGGCATAGAAGAAAGCGTCTTCTCTCGGGCCAAATGAGCCAGCTTTGAATGTGACATCATTTGCAATGATAATGATTGGTCGCCCATTTGGGAACTCAGGAGTAGACATTTCGATGTGCCATGCAACCATGCCAATGTCGTTCAAGCCTGGGGCCCGATCTATAGAGATCAAAGGGCTGTCCCAGGTTTCATTCTTTTCGGAGAACATGAATTCTTTCACTTTGATAAGATCTTTGGGATTGGTTTGCGTAATGGCATCACATGACTTATTAGATTCCCATAATCGGCGAAGTGCTGTCTCAAATGCCTAAAACAATGAATTATAATTTAAGATGTCCAGAAAAAGATAGTAATAAGGAAAAAAAAACATATTTTAGTTAAATTACCCTAAAGTGCCCTTGAACTTTCTTTTTTTTCCACTAAACTACCTTTCAATTTTTTTGTTGCATCACCTCCCTTAAAGTGATGCATTTAAGGGTATCTTGATGAAAAAATCCCTTAAAACCAAATTTTAAGGGATTTTAATGTAATAAAAATGCTTTAAGTTTAGTGAACAACAACGATAATCAAAGGTATTTTAGAGTAGTTAGCCTTTAGAATATGGTGTTCACCAGAGGGAAGTCGTAGCAGTAAGTTGTGTTGTTTTTCCTGGCAGAGAGACGTTTACGGTCGATAGAAGACAGAGGCTTATATTGATCAGTGATTGGAATGCCATGCAGTGTACCAGGTACAGAGGAAGCGCTGTAATAAACCACTTGATGTGTTTTGCTATCCTCCACTTCTCGGTAGATCTAGAGTAGAACAATCAGATGAGTTTCTTAATAAAGAAGAAGAAATAATCAACAAATGTGAAGCGTTTATATATACTAACAAATACGATTTCACAACATTTTTATGCAGAAAAAAGGGAAAAGAAACATTTTGTACATATTTTTTTTGGGATGTGTAATAAAAAATCTAACCTTAAAGATCTCAGAAGATTTTGAAAAGATGCACCAAAATAGACATAAAATATATATTATTACAGATTTACGCACATTGCAACAAGAATAAGAAAAGCACAATGGAAAAGCAAGCAACAAAATGTCCCTTTTTGGTAGCAAAGAAGCAGAAGCCCTTACAAAGAGAAAGAATAAACAAAGATAACAGTAGAAACATTCAAAATGTATTAAATGCATAACTAACATTAATAAATAGCATAAGAAATTACAATCCTTATATATTTTTTAAATACCGCACAGTAGTTTGCATTTTGTTTGTAATACTTTTTAATTGTGAAAATGAATTGCTTACATGCACGCTGCAAGTATGGCCAGTAACATTTGTCACGATAACTCTCCAAGAACCACTGGCGAGACCAACGGAGTCTAGGAAAAGCTTAACTTCCCACTCACAAACAGCAAGACGGTGCATCTTTACGCCAACCAATTCATGAACTTTCAAAGCTAATTCTTCTAAGATTAAACATATAGTTGCTTCCTCCTGGCCACCAATTAACTCCACAGTCCTAGTTACAGTAAAAATTGATATTGATTACTAAGATATCAGAGTTGAAGGAAACTAAAGAGAGATGCCGAGAGTATGTTAATGAGGATTCATGCAAAACAAGATGAACCAAGTAATATTAAGGATCAATAATTGGGAAAGAAGGGTAAAAGCTAATGCAAATGTAGGATGCTGACCTCGATAATGGTAAAAGATCAAAAAGTTGTTGCTCCCGTAAGATGCACAGATACATGTGTGAATGATCTGATCTGATGGTTTCGTTGTGTACATGCAGTTCTAACTCTTCAAGAGCTGCCAACAACGATCTCAAAATACTGACTGATGTGAAAGACATTGAAGATTGAGCACAACAAAGTTCCATGTCAATGCCCTGTTCTAGAGAACATCCATCAGCCAAGTTAGGTTGTCTAACAAGCGTTCTTAAAAACATCCTCTGGATAAGTGTTTTGCTGTCTACAACTGTATAGAGATGCCACTGTCGGTCCCGAGATGGCGTGTATTGTAAATTCTCATAATCTTTCAGCTTGAACTAAATAAGAGAAGGAAAAAAAACTGTTAGAAAAAAAATTATATTACCCAACCTTCACAACTTCTGAGTTCTGATGCAAACTCAGGGACTTTGAGATGGTACTCGAGCAACCCAGGTTTAAATATTATTAGACGTACAATTATAAGGTGATTTTTTTTATAAAAGGTTTCAGCATGCAAAAGGGTGCTCAACCTGCATAAGCGTGTTATAATGTAAAAAGTGTAAAAAGTATATTCGTTATTCCTCGCCAAAACTCCAGAGTTTTAGACTTTTAGTGCAATGGCAGGGGCTTCGGCAAACAAATAAATACAAATAACGGAAAGACACAGTAGGACGTACGTGAATGTATGAGATTACATACCAATTCAAGAAAAGTAGAGAGAGGAGGTTCCACGTGACGAAGAAGATCTTCTTCGTAATAGAGCTTTTCAGATGACCAGGGGAAGGAGTGGCGCATTGGTGCTCTCCCTTCGTCTCTCTGTATAATACAGCTGATAGCCCTAACCCCAGCATCACAGAGGCCAGAGATTACGCTGTTCTCCTTCAAAATTTTAGCTAGTTTGTTTATCCTCTCCTGAGCTTGGTCTTCATCACCACTGCAAAGAAATTTAATATTACCTTAAAATATTAAGAAAAAAGATTAAATATGACATATAACAATAACATACAATTTTCAAGCTATAGATGCTAAAATAATTTAAGTGCGGAAATATATCACTGAATATCAATTTATTTCTTCCCTCTCTTTTTTTTGGAATTTGCATACGTGCATTATTGACTATCGTATAAAATTAGATTCAACGGTGTCTCTGCAAGAAATATCAGAAAAAATGGAGAAATTCAAAACCGATCCCGAATAATGGGAAGATGTACACCTTGTGCATCACTCGCATGGGAACATCATCTATATTATGAGATAAACAAACAAAATAAACTAATCTTTCAGTCTTTTATTTACAGAAGTTGAAGATAAAAAAGGTTTCTTTTTGGATGCCAAATAAGTAAGGCTTGCATACCTATCTTGAAGTGAACTCATTTGGTTATGCATGCCAACCAAAGCAACATGCAGCATGTTACCATGATAAGCTTTCTCTGGGAGCCCAGTCAACATAATTTCCTTGTCCGAATCAGTGTTTGAATTATGAGTCACTTCTCTCAGTGCTGTGTTGATTGCTGAAGGTAGAAAGTGAAGAGATTTGATGATGACCATAGCCCCCCATCTTTTCTCTCTATGCTTCTCTACTATGGGCCCCCCATTCTGTTTCTCAATATACTCCTCTGAGAATTCCCATATAGCAATGAGGCCAGATCTGTGCCACTGCACCCGAATGCTTCCCTTAACAAGGTAGGGCTAGGGAAGAAAATCTGAGTTAGATACTAATTCAAGTGTTGAATAAATGGATTTTGAGCATACAAACTCTTAAAAATATGTATTATATTATTAATGAAAACAAGGCGTATTACAGTATTAGCACATGGGGAGTCAAATATTATAGCCAGGTTCATTCTTGATCTCAAGTTGTACCAACATCTTAAGTCAAAAGACTCGATGTTTATATTAATAAATAATATTTGTACGTTCCAAAATGGGATTTAGCTATTGTTGAAGGCCAAGGCTTAGATGGTGCTGTATTGTTTAATGTTGCAATGATAAATAGGGCACTAGATGAAATGAAATAATCTTTCGCCCACCACTTAATAGTTTAAACTTTCGGGTAAAGTGGTTACCAACATGGTATTGTAGATCCAGAAATAAAAGCTTTTGGGTTAAAATCCCATCACACACACACACACACACACACACACACACACACCCCTTTCTCATCGGTTGTCTTCCTGTGTAAAACAATGTGTGTTTTTATGATGTTAGATGGCATAAAACGATTATTGTTGACTGACAACTTGGTAGATTAAGCTTTTCGGTAAACTGGTTATGAACATAAGGCAACAGACCTGAATATAGTAAAATCTCTAGAAAGAAATAAAAGGAAAACCATGTTAGAAGCATTGTGCTAGAGAATAAAACTTTATTGCCATTTATAGAGGTTTACCTGGTACAATCTACGAATGTAAGTCTCGATCACTCGCCTAAGAAGTGTATAGTCACTATGGTCAAAAAGAGCTACAAGGGCGTCTTCAACTGCTAGTGGAGCACTAACAAGATCCTCCATCCTCTCATCAATGGCCACTTTCCTCCTAGGTGTCGATACAGGCTCGCCATCTTCAGTAAACATCTCTAACTCCGAGAGGCTTCTAGCGATGCTAGTTCGGAGTTCACTCAGTTTGGTTTGTTCAAGGAGCTGACTTGCTTTTAGTGCCAACTGCGGTGAGCATATTAACACACTCAACTTTGAGAATGGATTATAAAATATAACAAGTCAAATAAATGGCAATTGGAATGGTAATCAAATACAAGACCTCATTGTAGGCAAAGTGATTGAGAGAAGAAAAACGAATCAGTTGATCTCGATAGGCAGCTGGATTAGGATAGACTAATGCTTCCATTAGACAAAGAATCAACTTGTTTTTACTCTTTACACCCTGCAAGGGACATAATTTATAACTCAGAACATGTACATCTATAATAACATTAAACAACAGGTCAAGGGAAGACAAAATCACAAGGGAAAATTTCTTGCATATGATCACAAGATAAATTTTGCAAATACTCTTCATTTTATGGTCTAGTTTTTATAAGAAAACGATGGATATACATCTATTTATCTTATGTAAGACACATGAGATATTTTTTTCTGTGGGCAATTAAGAGTCAAATTCTCATTACATGGTATTGTTTAACTAGTTTTCCGAGAAAATTTCCACGTTCCATGTATTCAATTCTGTGGAATTAAACCATAAGCAATTCAGAATACCTGATGAGATAACACGATATCCACAACTTTTAGTGGATCTTTCTTGTGTTGAAGCCGGAGCCGCTCAATGACGTCAGCCTAGAGAACAAAGAATTTAACTCTCAAGCTAAGAGTAAAATAAAACAAAAACAAAAATTTATATGGCATGTATTTTATGAAGCTACTACGAAGCTATATCTAAGACCAACGTTAACTTCAAATAGTGTCTCATACAACGTATAAACTTCTAATACACTTGTAAGATAATGAAAAGAATACCTGAATGTTATCACTAAATAGCTCTTCAACAGACAAGTACTCCTCGAAAAGAGATTGCACGATAATTCGAGCATGACTTTCTCTTCCACCTTCATATGACTTTACAAGACTAATTAGAGGCTCCACAAGCCTCTCATTCGTGGGTTTTTCTTTCACAGAGCAGCACGAGAGATAGGTCTGCAATAAAAAGTGTCAAAAATTGAAAACAAGTGAATAGTGATCATACTGAGATAAATCTGACAATCACCAACCTCGATAGCTCCCCTAAGAAACTTGGCAGGGAAATCAGCATTCTTTTGAAGGTTTGAAGTCGGCTCATACTCTTTGTAGTGAGTATCCAGCTGCCAAGCACGAATTGGTTTAGAAGTAAAATAAAGAGGGAAATGAAAGAGACAGGAGGCATTATCTATGGAAGGGCCTGTTCTGTTACAAGGAATTGCAATTCTAAAATTTGCAAATTGTTGATACTACCAAAATACCCAATCGGTTGGTATGGATTGTGGAATTCCAATTGCATGTGTAATTGGAATTCACCATTTTGAAGTGGAGAAGAATAATTCACTCTCAAAATGAATGAATTCAAATTTAAGAAGTATAATACTTCATCATGGAGATTGAATGCCTTTTAAGCATCCTCCCACATTTCCACTTCAATCCAACCAATAACTAGAATTTACTGTTAAATCTGCCTATAATATTTTTAACTCTATTGCTCAGCCTTTCCCTAATCATAGAACCATTTGGGCTAACTCTGCTCCTCTCAAAATTAAAATCTTTGTCTAGTTGTTAGCTAAAAATAGATTCTTATCTAAAGATAATTTGATTAAAAGAGGTTGGTTTCATAATGCTACTTGTATTTTTTATAATTGCATGATTGAATCTTCTAACCATCTATTTTTTTAGTGTAAAATAGCCAAATTTGTGTGGAGGGCCATCATTCAAGCTCGCAAGGTACATTCTATTCCTGCATCCTTTATTGATGCTATTACCACTTGGAGAGAAAACAACATTCATAAAAGATCAATTATGGCTCCTACTATTATACTCTATATGTTGGAATGTCTGGTTAGCTCGAAACAACAGAATCTTCAATGAGGTACATACCCCTCATAGCCCAGCTTCTTAACACTATACTTTATCATTGCTTTACCTGGGTTGGAGGCATGTCTTGTAGTTTAAAGAACAATATCATTACTACTCCTGAGTTTCATAACATTAAAAGTTTGTTTAAGGGTGAGGTTAGTATTCTGATACAAAGAAGTTATAATCCTTTGTTTTCCATCTAAATGCTGCTATCTACTTTTTGTCCTGTTTCTCAAAGGCTGATGATGTTAATCAAATCTTTTTTGATATCTGTTTTTATTTATTATTGTATTTTGCAGTGTGTGTGTGTGTGTACACACACACACACAGAGTAAATTGTTCTCTCTTCTGCAGTTTTATCTTTCATAATCTAAAACTGTTTTGTTTGGTATATAGTTTAAGCTTTTAATATTTTCCTATCAGCTTGTGGCCTTCATTTGATGCTGTTAGGTTTTTAAACGAGGCTTTTTGAAACCTTATAAAATGCTACAAAGAAGCTATAAACCCTTGTTTTCCTTCTAAATGCTGATATATTGTTGTTTGTCCTGTTTACCAAAGGTTGCAGATAAAATTAGTTTTATTTTGAAATTTGATATTATTGCCTTTAGCAGCGTGTGTGTGATCTTTTAAAAAATCTAAAAACTTTTCTGTTTGGTGCACAGTTCAAATTTTTTATCTAAGTTTGCTTTTTGATTTTTCCTACCAGTTGGTGCCCTATTTGGATGTAACTAGGTTTTAACTGAGGCCTTTTGGGTCATTTTTTTATGTTTCTGTTGATTATTATATGTTTACTTGATTTGTGATGTAAGTTATATAGAACTTCACTTTCCTGGTTCCCAAAAATGCATTTTTATTGGGTTTTGTTTTATGGTGATTGCAGGCATATGGAGATGCTGCTTTCACAAAACATTGATCTCATTTTATATTGCTTCTGAGAGTCTAGTTCCTGGGTTGTGGATATGCTCATAGGGTGTACAGCTGATACTATGATACATATCATCAAATATTTTTGCTGCTGATAATTTGGGGCAATAAGTAGATTGCTGGCATAACAAAGCCTTCAGAGTCGGATGAAAGGTGTATTCATTGTTATTCGCAAGCTGCTTCCCATTTCTCCCTTCTCTTTAATGCTCCTTCACTCTTACTTGACCTTGTAATCCTTTTTATCTTTTATCTTTTTCTTTTTTCCTGAGGTGTGCATGTACGCACAGGCGAAGATTGTTGTTGGCTTGATCCCTTATTTTCTGTACATCTGTAACATTTTTTATTCTGTTCTAATAAAAGTTCATGGGACGGACTCGGTTTGAGTCCTGCGCTTACAATCAGAAAAAAACTAGAAATTGGAATCCATAGAGATTGCATCCAAGATAACCAAACAGATTGACTTGAAAATCTGATTTTGTGGTTCGTGGTGAGTTGGAATAAATCATGGAACTTCAATTCTTTCTAAAATAGGCCCTAATATTCACAGTTGTAGACAAACCTCATTTTTGAGATCTTTTGGGAGGCGTGTTGCGAGCACAGACATGCTCTCTTGCCACTGAAGAAAGGGAAGAACAGGACTGTCCAAACTGTTCAGTAGATCTCGCACAACCTGATTGAGATTCAAGCTCAACAATATCAGAAAAATAATTCAAAAGTAATAGGCAAACTAAATCTAAAGTCATTCAAGTTTACAAATATCAGTAAAACACACTTATCATTATTCCATCCAACATGCATACCAAATCAGGAATAAAAGAAAAGGTGAAAGAACAAAAATTAGCATGTATAGCTTTCTAGTTCTCACTTCATTAACATTATGGTCGTAGCCCGCAAGAATCATCTTTGCAGCATTTAAACTCGCAGCGCATCTTTGGTGGACTTTGCCAGAAACAGCTGTAGGAGGTCCTAGTTTTGGAAAAGTACCATGAAACGGTTCGGCACTCCTCACAGCTGAAAAGTCGTCAAGATCTAACCTAGCTACAAGGTCTCCAGCCTGTAACGAAAGAACAATCGAGTTTGCATCCATTTTGGGATATGATCCTATTAAATAATACTGAAATTAAATGGAGCATATTCCTAAATGTAGATTTACCTGCATAGCTTGGCCTTCAGACATGACAAAATGAATAACTCCAGAAGCAGGCAAAAGAAGCGGCATGCACATCTTCATCACCTCAACCTCAGCATAAGGTGCATCGGTGTCAACATGAGTACCATCTTGGACTAAGAAGCGAAGCAGTTTGCAAGGCGTCTCTGCCTTCAACTTAGATGGATCATGATCATTCTGTCATGCGAATGTTACTGTTAGGGTCTTATGGAATCACATCTTAAGGAATATAGAGATTTTTTTTCTTAATATCTGAATATATGTATTATTGATGGAGGTGCCTACACAAACAGGGGTGTGCGTTTTTTGTTTCTTTTTGGTGGGGGGTGCTTATTAGTGTTCACAGATCATAATCTAAAAATCTCAAAGTGTTTCTGAAAAGATAAAAAAGGTTGGGGTGGGGGGTGGCGGTGGGGGGTGAGAGAGAGACGCAGATTTATGTGTTCATAGATCATATTCTAAAACTCTCAAGGTATTTCTGAAAAAATAAATATATAAATAGGTTGACGGAGACAAACTTATTTGTGTCCATAAATCATAATCTATGAATATCTAAAAGTGTCTGAAAAAGAAAATATGAATAGACAGAGACAGATTGTTTGTGTTCATAGATCATAATCTAAAATCCCAGTGTGTTTCTGAAAGAGCAGAATACGAATAATTGGAATGGGTTTACGATTACAGGCATATAGCAATTAACTCCTAAATATATGGAAATAGTTACCTGTAATAAGCATGTCCTTCCATCAATTAGAAGGCGGGTCCCAGCAGCCTCCTCTTCAGCATATATTACATGGCTGTTTCCATCCAACTGTAAAAAGAAAACTCCCGTTGAGATTTAAGAGTAAATAAAAAAGTCATATCTGAAGAATATGGTGTTGCTGAAAGAGCTAGCTTTTATAATCAATGTCTAGTATACAGTATTCCATATTAATACACCTTTCTTAAAAGAGTAAATGAAAACTGACATCTCAACATCCTCTCTGAGATCTCTTTAAAAACTTATCCTCATTTAATCAAAATAATACACCTATTATCTATAAACAAAAACGATAGTATGTACTTGATCTATAGAATATTTTTGTACCGTAAGAAAAGCAAGCTTTATCAAATAGTTGCCATTTATATTAGGTTTTAAATAGCTTGACTAAGAACAAATATGTGAAGAGGTTATGACTTATGACGAACAAAGAGAATGAAAACTTACCTGCATCAAAAGGCCCCCATCACGCAAAGTATGAATTTCAGCTTCAATCTCTGATCCATTCATCCTTAACCTGTAGCTACCAGGTCCTCCCCTTACCATTTCAATCTAGGTGAGATCATACGAAAAATTACAAAAATTAGATCCAAGATCATGCATGCAATGACTTAATTGTCAAAGACGTTTAGAAATTTACCGTGTATTTGCTTCCTTCAATATTTAGAGTAACAAGAGAATTTACTAGAGAGATGTGCTGCAATCGAACATTGGTTAATCATTAGGTGATTCTATTAAAATAGACTGAGAAATCTTCAGTGTACTCTATGATGAGTCTCGGTGCCTTACCTTGGGAGGTATTTGTCCCTTTTCAAGGTAGCCAACATAGTCAGAAACCATAGTGGCACTGCTTGTTGATGCTTTCTGCATGAATAAAATCAAATGAAATTGTTATTTTACAAATAAAACACACTCGACATAACAGTCATTGGTATTATTATGGATAGTATTCTGTTAAAAAAAGCTCCACTTACATAAAGAGCTCCTCCAACAACAGAAAGGTACCAAGGAGGTCTCTCAGCTCTAACCCTCATTGCAATTCGGCTATCCAACCAACCCGTATGAATTTTGTTGTCTCTATATTCTATGGCCTGAAAAAGTAGTACATGTGAATTTTTCACTGCAATTTCGAACTGTAGGATGATTGTAGCATTTCCAACAAGCTTACATTTAACAAATCTACAGTGTAGTCAACATTTGTGTGAATTTCCCCGCGTATTTGGATCTCCTTTAGCCCAAGAACCATGTTAGCTATGGCTAATGATCTAGACTCTCCAAATGCAAAAACATGGCCTGTGATAGAAATCAAAGGTTGGTAACAAAAAAATTCATTATAAGAAAGAAATATATATTATTTAAGTTGGTAATAGAACGGTAATTTGGTATTTCTAGAACACATACCAAATTGGGAATCAGAAAACTCATGAATGCCACCTCCAGACTGCAAAATGGGGAGATATATCTTTTCTTAGTTTGTGGAGAGCAAAATACAAATGTAAAAGATAAAAAATTAAGACATGTTATGAATTATAATTCATGTCCTTTGAGCACAATTTTCAATGACAAGTATGTTGCAGTCATGCAGAAAGAAGTGCGTAAATATGATACTCCAACATATTATTTGGTGCTAGTGTTTTCACCCTTAAAATCTTCTAGCTTTTACAGGATGATGGTTAATAAGCAGGCCCCTTGTCTTTATTCCATACTAAATTGAAGTTTCCTCCT
This sequence comes from Agapanthus africanus, assembly GCA_030015575.1. Lineage (NCBI taxonomy): Eukaryota > Viridiplantae > Streptophyta > Magnoliopsida > Asparagales > Amaryllidaceae > Agapanthus > Agapanthus africanus. Next base: position 867,447,080 of record CM057339.1, read on the forward strand.
AATAAATTATAGATCGCTGTTACCATCGAACACACAATCAGAAACTAGCAAGACAATATTCACATGCAAGAATGTTGGGGAAATTCACCAAGATGACTACACAGTTAACTTGAAAGTCGATAGGAATTTCAGTATAGGAAACAACTTTCAGCTTACAATGTAAGAACTTACCGTTATTTTTTATGTTCTACATGACCATATGCTCTGTATTCCTTCAATAGATTATGTTGTGAACCAATTAAAGCATGCGAATTTAACAAGCAGACTCAAATACCCTCTCTCTTTTGGAGGAAAACTCTAAATGAAGGGCCTTCAAAAACTTTAAGGCCCTTTATCATGTAGAGAGGCCCTCGGTTGACTTTACTATTGTGGTAGGGTCGAGGTTAAAATTGTCGCCCTTGAGTATCCTCATATACTAATTTCGTTGTTCATACTAAATACTATAATTCATGGCTTTGCTCAATATTCATACCTTCACGGAGAAGTAAGCCCATACATTTGGCTTGCTTTTAAAACTTAGCTCCTGCAATTATTTAACAAGTAAAATCAACTTGATCCGAAATGCAAAAGAGTGTTAAGAAGATCAAACCCCACTCATCGAAAATCTAACCTGCAATTTCCCACTAGTAGGCTTAAAACCATCATCTGGATCCTCACTTGTTACCCGCACAGCCACACAATGTCCTTTCGGCCTTACGGATTCTGCTTTATCAAAATCAAACGGAGTTGCATTTTTCGAGGTATATTTCCATGCATCATACCCTCCACCATGGTTCTTGCCATAGAAACGCCTAATTTCTGAAAAACAAAATCTCACAAATTGTTAAAATTTTAAATTATGTATCCCACCGCCTCACGAAAACTATGGAGTCTTGGTGAAGTGGCAGGGACTCTATGACGGTAACAGAACCACCTAATCACAAATCTCACCGCACATGCACTTAACCAATTGCACGAAAGCCCAAGTTGCGGCCCAAAAGAATGTTTGTTATAATTTAAAATTATATACTTCAACCTCCACCACAACTTCAAGGTTTCGGTGCAAAAACAGGGAGTTTAACACAATAAAGTATAAAGATAGCATTATTAGATTTATACCAGGAATTTGCCAAAGAGGGATGCCCATTCCCACCGCCACTTGAGCAACTGGTAAGTTTACATCAGCAATCGACTCGGTCACAGGATGCTCCACCTGGAAAAAAAACCAATTCTGAGAATAAAGGATTTTCATGAAATCAATGCAGAATTATACTGTTTGAGAGCAGATTAACAACCTGTAACCTTGGGTTGAGCTCTAGAAAATAGTATTCACCAGTCTCCATACTATAAAGGTATTCAACAGTGGCAGCGCCAACATAGTTCACACACTTGGCAAGATTCCTGGCTGCTTGCTCGAGCTTTTTCACAGTCTCAAGAGGTGCTACAGTTATCGGGCCTTCCTCAATAATCTGTTTTTGTAAATAGTCAGTCCAGTGGTGGTTGAGAAGTTTTCGATAAGACTAAGGCAACGGTAGAATCATGAGAAATCAATGAGAGGATATGGGATTATATGTTTGTGGTTCATTGATAATAGAACTTCAGTATATGCATAAGTAGAGAAAATTTGGGAGTGCGTACTTTTTGATGCCGTCTTTGAACACTGCAATCTCGACTGTGAAGAGCAGCAACATTACCATATTGATCACAGAGTAACTGAACTTCTAAATGGCGGCTCTACAAAAAGAAATCAAATTCAAAAAATGTTCAATTTCCAACTATTAGCTGTATGTATATATTGTAAAATTCTCTCACATGCTAAATTAGAAGGCATGCATCAAGTTCATATCCATGTTATACTTCTAAAGACAACTTTAAGGTTTGTAATGTCAACAATGCTCCGTGATCATAAAATATGCGCAAACACATTCTAGTATTCTATTCCCAGACAATCATGTGCGATATTTCCTAATATTTGATCGACATACGCAGAAGGTAAAGCATGTTAGATGTTTGAAAAGGGAAGCATGCATTTGTTATGCCCCGATGCACTAGACAGCATATATACTATAATTAGTTGTAAATCCATTTATGAGCATATGTTAATTTTCAATAGTTATATCAAATGAGTAGGACTGACCTGTGATGCCAGCTTCATTATAAATATCGGAGATCCAGGAACTTCTCCTTGCACTTGCTTAAACAATGCCCTTACTTCATCATCATTATGAACCTACAAAATAATGGAAAACTGAAGATAAAATTATTTGAACGGCTAAACATTAAAGAAAGCATGCTTGAATAACAATGACCACATATCAAATAATAACCGTAGGTCACATTGGCATCTCTTCCTTGTGCTCATTGAATATTATATTAAGGGTTGGACTGCTCTACTCGAAGCGAAGGTTTTGCATTATATAAAAATACCATGCTATTATCCTACTTCGCATTGACTAATAAATATGACTTTCACTATGTAACAAGTGAACAACTCAGCATAAATAAAAGACGAACACTTTTAACTTCATTCATATAGAAGAGAAAAATAGGACAAATGATAAAATATTAAATTGGGGAACTCGAACCTTTCTTATCCCTTTACCACCGCCACCCCAAGATGCCTTGATCATTGCAGGGTAACCCACCACCTGGCAACTCGCCAATGCTTCCTCCGTAGTATAAACACAAGCCTCCCTATATATATCCTCAGGAATGGAATCCAAACAGCTTTCCGGCGAAATTTTCACCTGATAAAAATTCAATTTAAACAATTGAAGCTGATAGTTAACTTGGTGTCGTGATAATGAAAAATACAGGTTGTAGAAAACGTACATGTGATCCGCTCCAGGGAAGAGTTGGCACTCCTGCTACTTGAGCAATCAAAGAGGAGCCAATTTTGTCACCAAGTGCTGCCATTGATGCAGCTGGAGGCCCAAGAAATATTATCCCCTTTGCATTTAATGCATCTGGAAGCTCAGGGTTTTCAGATGCATGGCCCCAACCAGGCCATACAGCGGCAACTCTTGTTATCTCTGCCATCTGTAAGGTTTTCAATTTTTTTTTAAAAGGTTGGTTAATACTTTTGAACAATTGATCCAAAGAAGGAAAAAGGATAAAATTATACTAAAATGCCATCTTTCAGCAGTTTTCCTTATAAACGCCTTGAACTCCATAAATTGCAAAAAAAAAAAAATGTTTTACAGCAGCATTAACAGTTTTAGTGCTAAAAAATTCCTGTTGGAAAAAATGGCTGAAGTTGTTCTTGTGTTTGGTATCAATTCAAACACAAGAACAGATTCAGTCATTTTTGTAATTAGAAGTCTGCAAATTGTAGAAAAAGTAAAACAACCAGCCAACACCCGTTATAATTTTTTTTTTAAACCCTGAAAAGGGAAAAAACAAGTGTGACAGTGCTTTAGGGCATGTTTGTTTGCAAGGAGTTTGCAAAATCATGAGTTCCAGCTCCTAATTTTAGACTGGAGTTTAAATTTTTTTTTTTGTTTATTTTGTCAATGAAGACTCAGACTTTAAACTCCTAATTTCCTACGTGGCAGGAATAAAATTAGGAGTTTGAAGTTGGAGCTGTTTGGATGGAGTTGGGATGGAGTTTGTCGTTTCAAATACTTATTAATTTTTTTAATACTTCTCCTCTCTCAACTACCCTATTTCTCTCCATTTTCCTTTAGGAACTCTTTTTTTTTAAATGCTCTACCAAACACAAACTTCAAACTCCTAGTTTAAAGCACAACAAACTCCTTCTAAACAAACACAGGAATTCAAAGTTTGCACTCATTTCCATGTATGACTTCTAACTCTTGATTTTTAACTTCATGGAAACAAACAGGACGATTAGTTTATGAAGTTCAAGGAATTTATCTGAAAAACATAAGAAATTCAAGGAAATTTCGAATAGTTTTGCCTAAAATAAAAAGGTAATTAAGGCCAACCTCGACAATGAGTTGAACATTAGCATAGTTATTATTGTTGGTTCCACCAGGAACTTCCACAAACTGATCGGCTATTCTAATGTGTTCTGCATTAATCCTCAAGTCTTCTGGGGTTGCCATAGCTATGAGAATTATCGCCTTCTCTGTTCCAAATGTCTCCAATGCCCATTTCCTAATGCTTTCCATGAATTTAACAGCGGCCATTCCATTATTTGCCACCAAAATGCTATGGATTGGTGTTTTCCCACCAAGAGCTTTGCAGAAAGCTTCAAGTTCTGATACTGCGGATGCATGTCTAGCATGTACCATTCCATTCACAACCTCATTCATACGTGAAGTTTCTGCCATGACTAATCCTTTTGATCTTAATGCTTGTAGATGCTGCAAATTAGAAGAAATTATCAACTAATGTCGTGTAATATATAAGAGGACCTCCGGAAGGAATATCAAGCATGATAGCTTTAAAGTACTTATGGTGTCTCAAGAGACTTGAGAAGAGCGCCATACGGATAAGAAAGCAACGACAGCAACCTTGTGTCAAAAATAATATCCAGATTAGCATGGATTGATTAATGCAATGAATCGACCTACGAAAGATGAAGCACTAATAACTTATGTGATTCAATTTTTCGGTGAGTAGAAGCTACTGATAACAGAAAATCGTATCTTCGTTCAGTTGATATATCTCCAAAGACACCACAAAAACAAAATCAAACATTACTTCCTAGAAACTGAAAGTAAGTAATTTGCTTCCTTAGGAATAAATTTGCAAGCATTATCTCTACGAAAGTATACCACAAATGAAGGACAAACGACAAATCTCGCTATAGATTCTCTATGAAAGTAGAGAACATTTAAGCTCCATGGAAACACGAACAGAAAAAGGAGTGGGACAAAACCATAGCCTCAAGAATTCAAATATAATCAGTTGATTTTTATCAAAGCTATTGCAGATAAAAAAAAACAGGCCAATGAATCAACCTACAAAAGATAAAATACTACCAAACATTCTCATTCAAATTCTTTATAGAAAATGTGCCTCATGTCCCTTCAATGAAATCAACATAGCCTTGGCATCAATCCTAGAGCTATATCAAAAGGTTTATTGGATCAACCCAAACCGATAACCTAATTCATTCTTTATGGAAAATCGTTCATTGCCTTCCGAAACAATTTAATCTAGAATCTATGAAAAAATTTATTTTCTTTTCATGATAGTGGAGCAACTAGGAATATAGGTGAACAATTTAAAGGAGACAGGTGGCTCACCCGGGATCGGAGACAAACGGAGGCTGGCTGAGAGGCAAACCCACCCAACGCCGGAGCCATAGGAGGGCGGGCTGGAGCTGGGGCCCGGGCACACCCAAGGCTCCAAGAAACACAATACATATTACTCTATAGTTTTTTTTTCCTTTCTCTTTTTCTTTTTTCATTTTCAGAGGTAACTGCATTGCTATTTATAATAGTAGAGATCAGCAATCCTACATTTCTTCCATCAATATTGTAGTTCAACTAACCCACCTATCGCGAGCTACTAAGCATTAACAAGCAGTTTCGCTCAAATTCTGTTGCAGGATAGAAAAAGAGAGCATACATATGGCCCTCTAATGTAATTAATCTATATTCCAAGAACTTAAGTAAGTATATGCTCACCAAGATTGCTGCTTTTTGACACGATAGGAATGATTTTTGTTAGCTCCTCTACTGTAAAACCTAAACAATGCATAAAGATCGAAACTTTACCTATCCCACAAAAAATTGAAGCAAGGCAAGGCCAAGATCTCCAGAAACAAGCAAGGCCCAGATCAGAAATTGGTCCAAGTCTCCTCCTTGTTGATCAATGAGAGAGACCCAAGTCCCCAAATTGCATAAAATTGGGGGAAAAGAATGAGAGAGAAAGAGAGAGGGTTAATGGGTTTCAAACCTGCCCGTTTCCCATCTCTTTCTCCTCTATTTGAAGGGACCAGAGAAGTCAGCAGCGGCTCACAACTACCTCCAGCTAAATCCATTCTCTCTCGTTTGTTACTCAAAATAATAACGCCAAAGATCAAATCTTTGGCTACTTTCGAGACCCCACAAATTCAAATTGCCATTTTAAAAAATGCGCTGACAAACTTCAACTTTTCTTCCTTTCTTTTATTGTGAAAGAGGTTTCTTCTTCTTGTTTTGTTTCTTTGTTTTAATTTGACTCAGGGTTTGGTTGCGCTGATCACCAAACTATTTCCCCTTTGCTTTTGTGTTACATCTTTAATAAGAGAATTTTTATATTGTTCGGTGCCACAAAAAAATAAAAAATGTGTTGTTTGAGCTCTTTTAAACTTATACTACTATTGTTTTCTGCACGTGTGACAAGCAGGTGTGTTTTGAAATAAGATTTTGAAATGGATATCTACATGGTGTTTATAGCAAAATGCCCTTATAAATCTTTTGATGTCTTTTGTTTGTGATGTTAACGTATACCTACGTGCATACATCGTACATGCAAAAAGTCTATGATGTAGCATATCTTGGATTTTAAAAAAATTCTTGTTTTGCTGGATTTTTCATTTCGATTAATTGTAAGAATATTGTCATACTGATTGGCAATGCATAACTCATTTGCTAATAAAAATTCTTGAACCGTTGTTTCTGTCAGGGAGTTGTGTTTTGTCAAATTTACGAACATTTTCGTATGACGTACTACGAACAATCCGTTCGGTTCAAGCTGTTCTATGCCTATTATGGTGAATGGATGCAAAATCGTATCGATCGGAAGTGTTTTGCATGTGTAGAACGTGTGGGTTTATTTCAGCCGTGCGGTTTTTAAGTTTTTAAAACTAGGTTCTACACATGCAAAACACTTCCGATCGATACGATCTTGCATCCACTCACTATCTAATATGTGCGGAATAGCTTGAACGGAGCGGATCGTTCGTAAGACGTCGTACGAAAAGGCTTATGAATTTGAAAAACACGGACCTGCCCTAACAGATCTGCGCTCTTTGAAATTTATATTTTAACATGGGAACGAGAAAATAAAGTCTTCGGTACCACGATATGGTCCATCCTGCTAGGTTTAAAGTACATCTAAAATAAAAACCTTTTTCATCAAAACAATATAAAGATTCGTTTGGAAAAAATGGAGCGTGTAGATTGCTCTATTGATGTTCTGTACATTGCCATTGTAAAATCTTCTATCATTAATGATCCAATTTCCCTTAGTTGCTGGCTTTTGAAACTATATATGCTTGATGTTTTATATTCTTTAGTATTTATTTTCCGCGGTTTATTATTTATTTGACATTCCTAACTTTACGTTAGCATTACTTTATTTATGCTATTTTAAAAAGTAAATGCAAAATTGTGAATAGCAAGCAAAAGTAATTAATTGCTTAAACATCATGTCCTATGGGAAGAGTTTAGGTTCAATCCAGGGAAGTGGTCTCAATTTAAGGTTTTCGGAGGAAATTCGTTGATCCCTCAGGTGCACGTGGGCATTGTGTGCCTGTATGTGATGTATGCATGGATTAGCCTTACGGGCCGGGCCAGTTCACAAAATTAAAAATAATAAACACAAAATGAATATTTTTTTTTGGTTCGCGGAAAGACAACAAAGATTAAAATCAGACCCACAATTAAAGAAACCTCTTCTCTGGTGTGGGTTGGTCAGTTTAAAATTACTATAAATGCCTGTATAAGCAGCAACTGACATGACCCTTTTGATTGACATGGAAACTTATGGAAGTACCGGAAGTAAGATTTTTGGAAGTTAATTTCGATACTTCAAGAGTTGGGCTCGGTGGATTTGTTTGGAAGCTATTCCGAATGATGGCATGGAAACTGTGCAATATTTGCATGGTTGCTTAAAAAAAAATTCCCCTCGTTTGTAGCCGGAAGCGAGTGTGGAGCATTAAAAAGGGGGTAAGGGAGCCAACAAATGTATTTTTAATACTGCTTATTTATTACTTCCGGAAAGAAAAAGACTAGATATGAGTTAACCTTTTTATTCATTTTGCATATTAATACAGGAAGCTGTTTTATAATTACTTCGTTGTTCTAAATACAAACAAACAAAAATGGGAGAAGTGGCTTCGACGACTTCTTTAATGATATTTTCTTGGAAAGTTTGTATCTATTTTACCCCCATAAAGGGGTAAAGTGTCAAAAAGCCCCCGGCCTGCTCGGGAGTTTGTCCAAAACCCCTCACATTTCTAAAATTGTTAAGAAGGGCTAACTATTCAAAATCTTTATGAAAATATCTTGGGACTTATTTCATTTAGGGTTTTGTTCTCTCCAACTGCTTACACATTATAGACAACTAATACAGAGAGGGTTTTAATCGGGCCCCGTTTTTTTTCAAACAAAAGCAAAAAAGCCAAGGGATTTTACACAAGTTTGAAGCGGTCTGGGAGATTTTTGACAATCTAACCAAAAAAATATTTTTGAGAGTTATTTCACGAATGCTTCCTGTTCTTCCTTAATATTAGCAAATGAAGGCTCGTATATTTTCATATGACAAATATATGAGCCTTTTATTACGGGTGCCCACGAAAGGCCCAACCAAAGATGGAAAAGAGCCCAAGGGTTTATTTATATCTGAAAGAAGTAATATTTATATTAGTTTAGCTTTATTTTATGCAGTATTTTAACGTATTGACTCAGTTAAAACTTAATAAAACTGATCTAGTGGCTGTGAAGGAAAAAAAAAAACCTAGGAAATTCAATGGTGTCGTGTTTATTATTATGACATATGCACTGCTGGAATATATAATTTTTGGCATGTGATGCAAGTTAAAAGCATCCACATCCAAACGTAACACGTATATAAACTAGCTTTATGAAATATATAATATAAACATGAAAGATCAATCTAAAACGGTACACACGGCGGGATAATACTAATCACCACATATGCTGGGCTAATGATTTTGAAGGCTTCAATTGCAATAATAATAATCTGTATTGTTAAGGCGCAAAAAGATTGTCATTTTAATTTTAAAATTAATTGATGATGTGATTGATTATTTATTTAGAAAAATCAAACAAGAAAACATCATTGTTTTATGTGCAATGCACGTAATTAAATACCACGTCATTATTATGTTACAACCACAATACACATAATTAAATTGCCATGTCATTATTATTTTATAAGTGCAATGCACGTAGTTAAATTAATTAAGAAATCTATTAGAAATTTGGACAATTGTTTGAATCAGGCAATTTTTTAAAAATATTATTAAAATTGGACCACTTTCAAAAAGAATTACAAATATAGACCATTTTTTACCACTGGACGCCACGTCAGCGCCAGCTCAGGGTTGGACTGGTAGATTTTTAAAATTCTATTTTTTACAAGGGCGCATTTCCAAAGTGCACCAGCCCCAGCTGAAATGTATCGGGTGCACATTGGAAGTGCACCCCATTTTGTGTATGTGTTGTACAGAGAGAAAAAGAGAGGAGAGAGATCGAGAGGATCGAAAGGGGAGAGAGAGAGACGAGAGAGAAGGGGAGAAAGAGAGGAGAGAGAGAAACGGTAAATTGCATTGCATGGGGCACACTTTCAAAATGCATCTCTATAAAAAAAAAATTATAAAAACTGCCAGCCCAATGTTGTGTTGGCGGTGACGTGACGCCAGTGGCAAAAAACGGTCAACATTTGTAATATTTTTTGAAAATGACCCATTATTAATAATTTTTTTTTAAAAAACAGCCTACATCAAAAACTTGCCATAGAAATTTTTATAATTGCGAGCAACACATCGTGCCAAAAACTCTTGTAATAATAATGAAGTTAAGGTGACAACAGTCATCGAAAGCCACATATTTCCATGTATGACCTCTAATCAATAGATTAGACACTCATGAGTGGGAATGCATGGTTCTTTATCTGGTAAAATTCTTGATTAGAAACAAAAGTAAAGTTGAAGAGCATGTGAGACTTAAGATCATGACTGTTAATAATTGATCATGACAAGTTTAAATTGATGGTTATGGACACTAATTAATTAACGCATGGCTCCAAAATGCTAGATTTATTCAATCGTAATGGATTTGGACACGACTCTACAAACATTTTGACAATTAAGTCATGGCTCGATTATGTTCAACCACCTTCTTCAAATTAAAGAGGAACGTGGAAGAATATGGTGAAAAGAAAGTTCTTGGAAATATCTTTTTCATCAAGGGGGTAAAACATTAGGAAATAAACAAATTAGAAGTTAATGTTATGTTATAATGCAAAAGAAACGTGTCTTCAATTTTGAAATTGATTTGGAGATTTGGCAATCTAATTTTGCAAAGAAATTTATTTACTAGGTATAAAAATATCAATTCTCGATTTGTAACTGCAATTAACCTCATACATCCAATAACTAACTTTACAAACCTCTCTTAGTAACCAACGCTATACAAATCTCTTTTAACCAAGGCTTATTTCACATAAACATCACGTGGATTACTCAAATTTTCCAAAACCATCATGTACTTCAAACTCATTTCGAAGCCCTCATGAACTTTCAATTCCTTGTACCAAAACCCCGTGCGGTTATTTATTATCAAAATTTACTAAATTAACATCTTAATTTGATAAAAATACGAATCCTCTAGATGCATCGATGGTAAAATATACTCTTAGTACTGTTTACTGATCAATTTGCCACAATTTGGAGAATAAAAATATATATTTGAGTAATTGGTGAAGAAGCCTCAACTAGAAATTAATTCAAAATTTAGAAAAAAAGGCTGATATAATAAGATTAGGGATAATGCACATGAACGGGAATTCCCCAGATTACGACACGTAGCAGATAACGTGTCGTCCACGTAAACCCACCAGGCTTCTAGGGGCTGCGGAGGTGGAATCAGCGTGGAGTCCCGGGGACTTTCCTCGAGGCCTCGTCTCCGGGCTTACACCCCCACCTCTCGCCCCTGAGCCATCCAACAGCTGTCACGTCCCGCTTTTCAGTATACGGACAGAGAACGTGACTGGCGCTACGTATTTACTCTGAAGTAAATATGCTAAGCGTATCTAAGCAATATAAAAATGCACAAGAGACAAAATATATAACTGAACAACAACTTTATTTATTCACATTCTTTTTATAATACATGGAAAAGTAAATACATAGAATAAAACGATGCCTAAATAATGGTATAACAGATATGAAAAGTACTGAAATGAAATGTGTACAATGAATCTAAAGCTCTGGGTCGTAGGCTAACTGATCCAAGTCCTCGCTGGTGGGCTTGATCTCCTGAGTGTTCAGATCACTTGACAACATTCCAAAGAAGAAAGAGAAGAAATGTCGTCAGCAAACAATCGCTCGGTAAGTCCCAAAGATAAGGGAGAAATAGAATAGACAGAGAGAGAAAATAGCTTTTAAAGTTGTATTATATGGTTAACGCTGTTGTTTGTAGCTTGGTACAGAAGGATACCAGTATATACGAGAGGAGTCTCTATATGCCACAGACTAAGGGCAACAGGAGTACAAGGAACCGTTTATGCCACGGTACAACAGCAACATGAATTCAGGTTAGCTGTCATAAGTCTTGCAGTCTTGTGCCACTTCTAACACCTTCCGTACCAATCTACCCCTTAAACCCCGCGATATTTTGTTTGTATTGTATTGTAAATTGTATTGTCTTGTAAATTGAATTGTATAAATGGATGACTTGCCGAAACCATGATATCAGTAAATGAATGTAACTGGAGAATCATGTAGATGGATATATATCCATGGTTCGGTTCGGTCAATACAGATTAAATGGGTTGAACGGATTGAATATATAGATTCATATTGAATTGTTATATTGTAGATTGTATTTGAATCATATTCAAGTCAGATTATTTATAATAAGACCCAGTCTGAGTCAGAACAATTAGAAAAGAAATTGAAGTCATGAATTAGGTTTTGATGTTATCGGTAACCGCTGCACATGGGCGGCAGGATTTGTGTCTTTTTCAAAAACGATTACCGTGTTGATAACACCGTTTGTTAAGTTGTCTACCCAAAATAGGCAAGCACCCATATCTCCGGCTCCCTGAGGCTCAAGAGACTGGTCCCGCTTAAACCTATATTTATTAGGGTCCTTAGGGTAATTTATAAAACTTGAGGGGGTTATATGTAAAAATACTTTTGTATAATTTTCAAAATACACCTCAAGTATTTAATTATCGTCTTTAGAGTTGTCATTGATGTAGATTTTATATATGTGACATTTCTAGTGAAAATAACCCAATTTCATAATATAAGGTATTTAATTGTAATATTGAACTTGTATGGAATTTCATGGTATTTTCATGTAAAGTAATTCTTTTGATATAGAAAAATTGGAATATTCATAATATATCAAAAATAGATATTTTGATGATACATATATATATTTCTCTATATAAAATAATTTTAATTTATTATTTTTTTTTACAAATCACATTTTTCTTAAGATATTTATATTTTTAAATCCCTCGAGACCGAATGCTCCTTGCGGAGGTCTGAATCTCGCACTACTAAGCCCAGGGATGTGCGATAATCCGCACCATTCCAGTCTGGTTCCCCAAAATGGGTTGTAGCGGCGCTTTGTAAAGATTTGTTTAAAATACATAATCTTGTGAAAATGGATTTTATAAGTTAGAGATAGTTTTGTGTAAAACGGTATTTCCCGAATCTATATTTTCCAAAAGGTATTGTGCTATGTTGCATATGAGTGTTGTGAAGAGATAGGTCATTACCTCGTGATCTATCTAAAGGTATAGCAGGATTAATGATATTTTAAAGTCGAAACTATACTACATGGTATTTTACTGAAAAAGAGCGGTAAAAGTTACAAAATGAAATATTTTTGTTATGAAACTTGTTCAACATGTTTTGTTAATGATTAATAGTCAAGATGTAAGAGTTTGTTATGGTTGTGTTAAGGAAAATTAAACTTTACAAAGAAAACCGAATCGGAAGTCGGATTAACTCCGCTTCCGTCGGATTGTAGTTTTACAAAGTTTTAGAATAGAATAGAGAAGGGAGAGGAGGGACTTACGGGTTTAGAGTCAAGAGAAGAGGGAGAGGAAGCGGTAGGAGGCGACGGTGCATCGTTTCGTCGCCGGGAGCTTCTAGGGTCGTCGTCGGAATTTCGCTGGAGCTTCGCCCTTTGCTAACTCTAATTGCACACTAAAATTTAGAGAATTTTCTTGAGAGTTTTGGACAGAATTGTGAGTGAAGGGTGTGTGTTTAGGGGTGGTATTTATAGGGTATCTAGGGTTTAGGGTAGATGAAATATTGTATTGAAAATTATATTAAAACTGTATTAAAAATGGTTTAATAGTGATTTAATTTGGTTCTGTTACCGATCCAAGAATTTAAACTATACAGGAGTGATAGGGAGCTCAAGAGGCACATCTTCCATGAAGGCCAACTCCGATTTGGAGCCGAATCGGCCGCCCCAGGGCCGATTCGCCGCCCCCGCCGGCCCGATCCGGCCGAGTCAGGCCGGGTCGGGGGGCCCACGTGTCCGTCGTCGTCTTGTTAGCACAATGGGATAGTTTGTTTTAGTGTGACTTTTGGTTTTACGAGTTTAGCACGTGTAGACTCTTGAGATTCTAAAAATATAAAAAGAAAACAATATTAAAAATAATGTGGGGGATAGGATTTGAACTCTGGTGCTTTGGTTCAACAATGCAAGGTCTTACCAATGAGCTACAAGCTCCTTCTTGCTATTAAAAAGCAAAATAATTACTTATAGTACTCACAGTAAATGCAAATACCCCAAGTATACATTAACTTTTAAACAAATTTTTGTACTCTAAAATTGGAGTTGTTACAGTCTACACTTTTTACAAAAATTTCGTCCTCGAAATTTACAAATTTTATTTTAAGGACTAATTTACAAAGGGGTGAGGATATCTTGCGCGCATCTCATCTTCTCTTTCCCATGTCGATTCTCCTGGAGTGTTTTTTCTCCACATCACTCGAACCAAGTTGACTTCCTTGTTCCAAAATGACTTCACTTTCCAATCCAGGATCTCCACAGGTTGTTGCTCACAAAATAAGTCGGGCTGTACAGTGAGCTCGGAATGATCGAGAATGTGGCTGGGGTCACTCACATACCTTCTGAGTTGGGATATGTAGAACACATTATGCACTCCTTCCAATGAAGGTGGAAGTGCCAAGCGGTATGCCACTTCACCGACTCGTTCGAGTATGTCGAACGGTCCAATATATCTTGGACTTAACTTACCCCGTCTTCCAAATCAGACCACTCCACGGTTCGGAGATATCTTTAAGAATACGTGATCTCCTGGCTGGAACTCCAAACGACGTCGCTTTGCATCAGCCCAGTGCTTTTGTCGATCTTGGGTTATGCGCATCTTTTCTCCTCTGATAGTACGAACTACATCAACAGTTTCTACTATTATGTCAGGTCCAAGGAGTTCTCTATCTCCGATGTCATCCCAACTTAATGGTGATCGACACTTCCTTCCATACAGCGCTGCAAAAGGTGCCATTCCTATGCTTGCTTGGTAGTGTTGTTGTACGAAAACTCCACAAGATGTAGGTGATCTTCCTACGATCTTCCGAAGTCTAACATACACGCTCTGAGCATATCCTCCAAGATCTGAATAGTTCGCTCAGACTGACCATCTGTTTGTGGATGATAAGCTGTACTGAAGTTCAGACTTGTTCCCAAGCTCGCTTGCAGACTTTGCCAAAATTGCGATCTGAATCTTGTTTCCCCCAATCAGAGCAAAACTCTGTTTGAAATTTAAATTTTGAAATGAAGCAACGCTTCAGATGCAGCGCCAAGTGCTCTGCGCCCCAAGCAGCGCACCACGTGCAAAGCACGTGTGCGCTAGCGCTAGGTGCGCTGCGCTCTAAGCAGCGCACCACGTGCAAAGCACGGGTGCGCTAGCGCTGGAACTAAAAGCTTCCCACCGTCAGATCAAAGATCTAATAATAATGATAAATCATTAATTAATTAGAATTAAATTCTGTTAAGGAAAGATTTCTCAAAATCTTTCCAAATAATAAGACTGTGCTCTGTAGATCAGAGTACCGTTGGATCAATGATCCAATGGTGATTAAAAATCACTAAAAATACAGAATAAATTCTATTTAGAAGATTTTATAATTTTTGTTAAAAACAAGAAGATTGCCTTCTGTAAATCAGAAGTCCTTGGATCAGAGATCCAACGATGGGAAATTCCCCAAATCAACTAGAGAATAGATCTTTTTAGCTGATTGAACTGATCAGCTTGCCCTATAAAAAGGCCCCTAGACTTCAAGTCTGGGATATACAGAAGCATAGAGAGAAACCTCCTCAAAAAACTTTGAGAAATTCAAAAAAAAAGAGCAAGCTCTCAGAAGAAGAAAGCTTTCTTCAAGGTAAAAAAAAAGTGAATGATGATGAATATAGAGATGAAATCATCTCATAATTAAGAAAGAAGAACTCACTTCTTTAAAGATCATAGATCTATAAAGACCAAGGTCTTTTCAAAAGAGATCAAAAGATCCCATCATAAAATAAAAAGAAGAATATAAATCTTCTCACGGATCATAGATCTACAAGACTAAGGTCTTTTACAAAATGAGAGCAATACATCTCAAGAAGGGGGGGGGGGGAATTATTCAATTCTCTTAGGATCATATATCCATAAAGGCAAAGCCTTTCACTAAAATAAGAGATTAAAATATCTCCTACAAAATAAGAACTTTTGTTCTTATAATGTTGAGACAAAGTCTCTTATAAACGAGAGTTTATTTCTCAGATCATAAAAATTGATCAGATGCGCTTTGCGCCCTTGAACTGCGCTTCTGTGCTCTTGGACTGGCGCTCAGCGCCAAAGGCGCCACATGTCCCTCACGTGTGCGCCACTTAACAGTTAGCGCTTCGCGCTCTCGAAATAGCGCACTGCGCTCATGGGCTAGCGCTCAGCGCCAGGCGCACCACGTGTCAATTACGTGTGCGCCACTAAACTACTAGCGCAATGCGCCCATCATCTGGCGCTCAGCGCCAAGCGCGACACGTGTCCCTCACGTGTGCGCTACTCGGCAGAAGCGAACTGCGCTATTTGACTGGCGCAAAGCCCCAAGCGCACCACGTGTTATGTTGATAGAACATAAATTGTTCTTTAATAAGCCCAGAGCTATAATGAATGCTCAGCATTCAATAAAAAACAAAGCATTGTCAGAATGCGAATCAATGCCCAGTATTATTAAAAGGACCAAGCCCAAATAAAGGCTCCAAAGCCTAAAATAAATATTAAACATTTTAACTTGATTGGACTTAGCCCAAGATTGGCCATAAGTCCTCAATTCAGATTGAATGAGCCCATATGCTCATAAATCTTTTTAACAGATCTTAGCCCCAAATTGGACTACAGATCTTTCAACCAAAATTGGTTCAAGGGTACATCTCTTTACTCCTCTGATATTTGTCGTTGTAATCCTTCAACGTCTTCAGAGAGGTGACGGGTCCCGACAACCATACATTTCATAGACTATGACGTCTTTAAACTGGACTGTGGGGTCCTTAAGCCTATGGATTATGATGTCCTTAACCTCGGACTGTAGGGTCCTTTAAAATCCATGGACTATGATGTCCTTAACCTCGGACTGTGGGGTCCTTTAAAACCCATGGACTATGATGTCCTTAACCTCGGATTGTAGGGTCCTTAAGCCCATGGACCGAGATGTCCTTAAACTAACATTGGACCACCATGCCCTTAAACTGGTAATCGACCGTAATGTCCCTAAACTAAACAATAGAGCCCAAATGCTCTTTTGCTGGATCTAAATGATCCTGTTAAGTTGATCTTAGTCTAAAATTAGACTAACGTATCCTTAACAAATCGTTAAGTTGATCTTAGTCTAAAATTAGATTAACGTATCCTTAACATACGTTTAAGTTGATCTTAGTCTCAAACGAGATTAACGTATCTTTAACCCAACCCCCAAACCCAAATTTAAGAAAATACGGATTTGGACTAATCCACGCCCTACGGGCGACAACATAAATTAGTCTCCGTATACAATCCACGGACAACCAAATACAAAACAAACACCCACGACACGAAGTGACCATCTGGAGAAGGAGAAAGTGGTTACCGCGATGCGGTAGCGTAATTAACTGCAGGGGCTTGCGCCTGCAGGGAAGAGCATCCCCACAATCAAAAACCCCTCATCATGAGGGGGAATCTGACGAAGTCTGCTATATCGGCCGCATCCGTTTAAGCCTTCGATACACGATGCCATAAATCAACTTGGCATCTTCGAAGAGGTGGACGGATAGCACCAATTAGCATCTGCTCCGAAATTCAGGCAAGACGGACCTGCGCGGTCGCGTCTCCGTGTTTCGGCGGGGAACAAACCTGGTGTCACAATCAGAGACAATGCATACCGGTACACTATGAAGCCTCATAATTTCCTGTATGAGTTCATGGGTATCAGCGATAGTACATATTTAAAGAGTTTAAGCCTTAAGTAGATTATTACCTCCATGTACTTCTTTGCTAATATCTAAATTGATTGGCCAACTCGAATGGGATGAAGTGAGCCGACTTTGTGAGTCGATCCACAATGACCTATACCGCATCGTTACCCTTTGTGCTGCGAGGGAGCGCAGTCACAAAATCCATTGTGATATGTTGCCACTTCCATTCTGGGATAGGTGACAGTTGAAGTAGTCCAGCTGTCCTGTGATGTTCAGCTTTTACTTGCTGACACACCAAGCATTTAGCGACGCTTCTGGCTACTTCACGCTTTATTCCATGCCACCAGTAATTCTGACGTAGATCTTTGTACATCTTTGTATCTCCAGGGTGTATTGAGTAGGGAGCTCTGTGAGCTTCTTTCATTAACTCTTCCTGAACAGAACCTTTTAGTATACACAATCTGCTGCTGTATCTCAAGCCCCACGGCTGGTCTTCTTGATTAAAAGTTCAGCACTGCTAACACTGAAGCAAAATGCCAGGAGTGACTCATCATTTGCCGTTGCCCGTTGGGGGGCGATGGCTCAGGAGACAGGTTTAGATCCTTATCACCTAAGGCTTTTCAATTTTATGAGCCGTAAGGGTCTCATAAAAGCATTTTCTCCCTACGAGTCGAGAGGATCTCGCAGGTGTATATTCTCCTTAGGAATCGTGAGGATTCCTAAGTGTGTTGCTCCTTTGTGAGTCGTAAGGATCTCACGCAGGAATTTTCTCCTCACAAGATTGAGAGAACTTTGCGAGTGTATTTTATCTCTTTTCACAAGTTTACACCCTTTCGGGTTTTCACAAACTCGCCGGCAGTCCTGCTTTTTTTTTACTCACGGAGCCCTTCCGGGTTTTCATCCGTGTCCGTTTTGCTTATGGACATACCGTTTTTTTCGTTCGTTGGCGAGACTTTAAAAGTAGTCTCACCGGCAGAACTTGGAAGAGATAGGGGTCGTTTACGCCCGTGGATTGTGTACGGTTTTACAGGATGTATGGTCTGGACCGTAAAGCTCCACCTGTGACTTGGAGCATTCACGCGTAATATTTCTTGAGATATCGGCCATTGATAGGTGGCATGGGCGTTTCTCCCTCGGTATTTATCAGCTGGTAGGATCCTCCATCAAACACTTTCTCGATGACGTATGGTCCTTCCCAGTTTGGCTCGAATTTTCCCTTGGCATGTCGATTGGGGATAATCGGTCTTTTGGGGACCAACACCAATTCACCTTTCTTGAAAGCGCGGAGACGGGTTATCTTGTAATAGGCCCGTGACATTTGGGCTCGGTATAGCTCCAGATTTTGCTGCACCACGGGCCTCTTTTCTCCAAGGGCGTCAAGCTCTTCAAGCCAAAGGAGCACGTTTTCCTCCTCTATCAACTCGTGCTGAACGACCATTCTTAAGCTTGGAACTTCGACTTCGAGGGGGAGGACCGCCTCCACTCCGAAGAGCAATGAGTATGGAGTGGACTGAGTTGGAGTACGGTGCGTGGTACGATATGCCTACAACGCCTCGTGAAGCTTGAGATTCCAGTCTCTCTTGTTGGCTAAAGCATTTTTCCTCAGGAGCTTGCATAGAGTCTTATTGAAGGCTTCGGCTAGCCCATTGGCTCTTGGATTATAGATGGAGGAATATCTCCAGTCTATCTTGTATTGAGTAGCGAATCTTGAGACTTTGAAGCTCTTGAAAGAAGGCCCGTTGTCAGAAATGATTCTTCTTGGTGTACCGAAGCGGTATAGAATATTATGCTGGAAGAACGTCAGAATATTTTCTGTCTTGACTTCTTTTAGCGGGACAGCTTTAGCCCATCAGGAGAAATAGTCAGTTGCGGCCAATATGAACCGGTGGCCTCTGGATGACGGAGGATCAATTGGGCCAACTATGTCGGTTCCCCAGACTTCGAAGGGCCACGACGCCACCGTAGGATGCAACGGATTGGGTTGCTTGTGAATGAAATCACCGTGAATTTAGCAGATATAACATTTCTTTGCATGCTCTCCGCAATCCTGTATCATGGTGGGCCAGTAATACCCAAGCCGTTTAATTTGAAGTCGCATCTTGGGGCCGGATTGGTGAGCACCGCAAACACCCGAGTGAACTTCTTTCATGACCTTTTGGGCTTCGGCCAATGACAGACACCTGAGCCAGAGTTGGTCATATGACCTGCGATATAGCATATCATTTACAAACACGTATCGGAGAGCTCTCTACTTCAGCTGAATACTTGCATATTTTCCTTCGGGCAGCTTATTGTATCGGAGGTACTCTATGAAGGGTTCTCTCTAATCAGGCTCATCTTGGATGATCGAAGCTTCTTCGGTTCCACGCTTTTCTCTTCTCGTAGAGAGACTGGGGGTAGAATTTGCCGGTTCCTGACTGTGATCAAAATTTCGTCCATGTCAGGATCAGCCAGCTCCTTGGCTAAACGAGCGAGTACGTCAGCATTTCCATTCAACACCCTAGGAATTCTCATCAGCTCAATATGGGTGAACTGTTTCATAAGCTCCACCACCCGGCTTCTGTACCGAGCTAACTCAGGTTTGTATATCTTATAGTCGCCGCTTACTTGGTTGACGACAAGCTGGGAGTCACCGTAAACCCGTAGCCGAGGGATTTCCATTTCTATGGCGAGCTCCAGACCAGCTATCAGAGCTTCTTACTCAGCCTCGTTGTTTGTGCGAGGCTCGGTGAGAGCAAAAGAACGCCGTAGGGTTCCCATCGAAGGCGTGATGAACACCAATCCTATCTCTGCTCTTATCTCCGGGACGCTTGATTTACTGTAGGTCCTTATTGATGAGGCTCCATCGAAGTAGAGCTCCTAACATGGCCCGCTATCCTTGAGGTGCAATATTTGTTCATCGGGAAATTCACAATTTAGCGGCGACCCTTCTGGTATAGGATGGACAGCGAGAAAATTGGCGAGGGCTTGCCCTTTTATTGCTTTTTGAGGAGTATAAACTATGTCAAACTCAAGTAGCATGATAGTCCATCTTGCCATTCTGCCTGCTAGAATTACCTTGGTCATTAAGTGTTTGAGAGGGTCGACCTTGGAGATCAGCATAACCCGATGAGCGAGCAGATAGTGCCTCAGCTTCTTCACAGCGAATATCAGAGCCAGGCATTGCTTTTCGATCGGGGAATAGTTGTGTTCCACCCCGACTAGAGTTCGACTGAGGTAGTAGAGTGCATTTTCCATTCCCTTCTCATTGTTCTGGGCAAGGAGCGCACCGAGTGATTCATCTAGAGCGGCAGTGTAGAGAATTAGCGGTTTATCTGGAATGGGAGCGGCTAGCACTGGAGGGCGCAACAAGTACTGTTTGATACTTTCGAACGCTTCTTGACATTCGGCGTCCCAGACAAAAGGAACTCCTTTCTTCATGAGCTTTGAGAAGGGCCTACATCTCCCTGATAAATTTGAGATAAATCTTCGTATATAAGCAAGCTTGCCTTGAAAAGATCTTAGCTGCATCAGACTCTTTGGAGGGGGCATCTCCATGATGGCTTTTATCTTTGATGGGTCAACTTCGATCCCTCGATGTCGGACTATGAAGCCCAGTAATTTTCCCGATAATACGCCAAAAGCGCACTTTAGAGGATTCATCTTCAGATCGTATTCCCTCAGTCTAGTAAGAACGGTCCTAAGATCCTGGATGTAATCGGTCTTAGCTTTAGTCTTGACGACCAAATCATCAACATAACATTCGACGACTTTATGGATTAGGTCATCAAAGATATTGGTCATTGCCTTTTGATATGTAGCACCTGCGTTCTTCAGTCCGAACGGCATCACTTTGTAGCAGTATATTCCGATCGGGGTTCGAAATCCTGGTGCTTCTCATCTTCAGGCGACATCTTGATCTGATTATATCCAGACGAGCCATCCATAAAGGTGAACAGCTCGTAATTTGAGGTGTCATCGACCATCATTTCCATGACCGGTTGCGGAAAGTCATCTTTAGGACATGCGTTGTTGAGGTCCCTGAAATCATCACAAACTCGGATCAGCCCATTTTTCTTCTTCACTGGGATTATGCATGCGATCCAGTCCGCATATTTCTCTTCCCTGATGAAGCTGGCATCGATGAGTTTTTTGGTTTCCTCGATGACCTTTTCTTCCAGTTCCCTTCTCATTCTTCGAGGAGCTTGTTTGACTGGTTTAGCATCAGAAGATATAGCCAGCTTATGCACGGCCACTTCAGGGGAAAGGCCAGGCATTTCTTTGTACGTCCACGCGAAATAGTCGACAAACTCATGCAGCAGGGCGATTATCTGCTCTTTCATTTTCTCTGACAAGAGTGAGCTGATGTAGGTCGGCCTTGGATTATCGGGCGTTCCTAAGTCAATCTCGGTTAGCTCGTCAAAGGTTACTTGTCCGCCGTCTTCGAGCTCTTGAGGACCTTCTTCTGGCTCGGCTAGCTCGTCATCATCATTTGATCTTTCACTGGCTTCAACAACATGGATCATGTAGCATGCCTTGGAATTAGGATGGATGAAACCTATGCCCCGTCTATCTGGAATTCGTCCATTGATGAGTGCTCGGACCTAAGGCGGATGCCATAGCCCTTCATAAAACTTTGTTTCAGACTCCTTTTGATATAACCAGCATCCACACCTTTTGAAATATTTCCGCATCTCGGGCGCATAGTATCTGGGATTGAGGACGGCCCTTATGCCTCTCTCATAAGGAAGGCACGCGACAGACAAATCGTCCGGATGCACAACAGGATTTGACCCATAAAACAGGATGCCCTTCTATCCGCTTTTCCTCCCGGGAACGTAGAAAGTTTTCAGCTGGTCAACGGTAGAGACTGACAATCCATCGAGCTCTTTGCACATCCGCTCCGGCACCCTTGTGATAGCTAGGGACCCTTCTGCAACTTCGAAGATCTCTCGTAGCTTCGCTGTTCGCATGATAGCCTAATTTGCACAGCCGTTGCAAGACGGATCCTCTTCTTTTGATTCTTCAGTGTCACTGCCTAAACGAGGGCGGATTTTGCTGTCGGACGGGCCTTCAGTATCAGATTCATCCGTATCGCTACCAAAATGATGGCGGGTTTTACGGAAGGACAGACTTCCAGCGTCGGACTCATCAGTGTCACTGCCGAAACGCGGACGCACATGGGTTTTTTTGCTTTTGAAAGTGACAGCCGGCTCAGACTTGCTTTTGAGTTTCGGGGCTGTTCTGTCTTTGGTCAGTTGTGGCTCAGCACTTTGGAGGTTCACAAAATATCGAGAATCTTCATATTGGACTTCATGCACACCGAACGGCTGGATGTCTCCGTCAATGCGTCTTTCTTCGCCATTTTTAGTATACTTCATGCATTGATGGGGAGTTAACGGAACAATGCCTTAATCGTGGAGCTACGGCCGTCCCAAGAGAATTTTATAAGACGTGTCAGCGTCGATCACGTATATCTTAGCTTCAGTTTTCAGATCCCCAAATTTGATTGGCAAAGCTATAGACCCCAGAACTTGCTGGCAGTTTTGATTGAAGCCTTGAATGACAATCATTTCCCTTGACAGGTGTCGGACGTCCATTGATAAACTCTTCAGAGTTCGTAAGTTCATGATGTTCACTGAGGACCCCGGATCAATCAATATGCGATTAATCCGATCTCCGTCGCTGTACCCGGTCACGTAAAGCGGCCCATTATTCTCAGCCGTTCCCAGTAGCAAGTCTTCGTCCTTAAACGTGACTGCGGAGGCATGCAAAGCGTATTGGGATTCTTTCATATTAATTTTCACAAAACGAGCTTAATACCACTCGGGGTTTTGTAGAGCGTGAATGAGAACATCTCTAAGCTCCTTAGATAGGACCAAGGCATCGTAGATGCTCAGGAGAGACGGAAGCTTCTGGAGATGAGCCAAGACATTATAGTCCACCGAGAAAGGACTTGAGTTTTCATTAGCCGGTTCTCTGCCATCTTCCTCATTAGCCACTTGTTTTTCCTTTCCTTTTGGGGTGTTGCCCTGATTTGTAGGTAGAGCCCTGCCGCTTCTGAGCTGGATTTGGTTGGCCCTTGTGGCAAGCTCCTCGTCCTCTTTAGAAAAACAGAGCTCCTCCTCAGAGTCGCTGCCAAGATGGATGGCGTAGCAGGTCACTATAGGGATCTCTTCATTGGAGTCTTCCTCTAACTCCACCAGAATTTCAGCCGCTTCTATAGGGAGGAACTCCTTCAATTGAATCATAGTTCTTTCCTTCTGTTCATAGTCTTCGAGGGAATTGATATATTTTTGAATGGTCGATCTCCCTGTAGACTCTTTTTCGCGCTGAGCTGCACTTTTCTTCTTCTTGAGCTTTTTGGATTTTGAGCCTGATGGAGCCGCATTGGTAGCTGGAATGGTAGCCTTCTTCTGCCCTTCCCATTCCGTCCTGGGCTCTTTCCGAAGTAGCTTTATCATCTTCTTCGTCTTATTAGATATGTGCGTACCCCACGGAAGCTGCGGTGGGTCCGTTTCATTTACCAGGGCAGCGGGTTCGGCTGTCTGCTCCCAGAAGGCTTCAGCTTCTGTCTGTATAAAGTTGGTGGTTGCAACTTGATTGTTCATCAACATACTTTTGGACAGCTCGATCTCTCCAGCCTTGTACTGCTTCTCGACCCAGTCTTTGAAGATATAGCAATTCTCGATCGCATGGCTCACTACTCTGTGGTACGGGCAATACAGGGGATTGCCGGTCATTTTGCTTCGTGGGGTCTCTTCGACTCTGGCAATTGTAAACCATTGTTCAAGGCATCTTTGAATAACTTGCAGACCTTGTCCATTCTGAAAGAGTAAACCTTGTTCTTTATCTCCCCTAGGGAAAGCCCTTCTCTTCCCAGCAATTAGCTTTCGAGGCCGGTTGGTTTTGGAATTGCCTGCCTTTCGCTTGTCTTCATTGTCGGACGCATTGAAGACATTGGTACTGCTGGAACTCCCGCTTCTACGGTTGTCGTCATTCTTGCTTTTCCAAGTCTTGTCTCTCGGAGAGTCTGGGGTGGACTCTTGCTTCTAGCGTTCCAGCATTTGGACTTTCTTGGTTAGCTCCTGAAACGTCTTGATGCCTGCTGTACATAAGAATGGGACCATCCAATTACTGAGATTCCCAATGAGGAGGCTGACGGACTGGTCCTGCTCTAGCGGCGGTTTACACTTGACAGTGAGGTTGCGCTATCGGGCAATAAAGTCTGTGTTGCTTTCGTTTTTCCCAAGCTTGGTTCTCACGAGGTCAGCAATGGAGATTTTTTCACTAACGCTCATGAATCTTTTCGGAAACAGAGACTCCATTTGGGCGAAAGTAGTGACGGACCCGTCTGGTATACTTGCGTACCAGTCGAAAGAGACACCTGTCAGGTTGTTGACAAACTGACGAAGAAGGAGTGCATCATTGCCCCTTGTATTTCCGCACGACGCTTTAAAGTGGGCGACGTGCTGATTTGCGTTTCCTGTCCCGTCAAATCTTCCGAACTTAGGAATGACGTAGACGCTCGGGAACTCGATCAGATCGTACTGTGTGGGATATGGCCGCCCACTATCGCCAATTTCTTTTTGAGCTTCGGCTTCGGCCACCAATGTTTTAACCTTGCTGGTGACTAAATCCATTATCCGATCTTGTGTTAGCGGGATAGTGCTATCTTAGGCCAAGGCATCCCCAGAAGTGGAATGTGGCCGGCTTTCGTGTGGCTCGACCAATCTTGGACCTAAAGGGACAGGCATTGGTTGCTTCGGGTTGTCCTGATCCGGCTCATGAGTATAGACTTATGCTTGATTGGGAGACGCTCGAGCAATTTGAGCCGTGAGCTACATCATAACATTCGTCAGGTCATCGATTTTGGAGTAAAGCTTAGCCATTTCTTTATCTTTGTTCCTGAGTTGTTTTCGAAGCTCTTGAAGCAGCTCTTGCTCTGCGGTTCTGGGGAGAAAATTCGGTTCTTCCTCGCTGTCCGAGCTTGACTCTACATGGACTGAGGGGTCTTTCTACTTATCATCCTCATTGAGAGGGTTTTCATCATCCAGCGGAGGCGGTTGTTCTTAGGGAGCGGCAACCACATTCAAGCCAGATTGGGCTTGGGATGTGGTGGCCCTATCCTTGCTTTTGCTGCGCAAGTTGTCGCTGGAATGCGCGCCCACCATATAGACCGTATGGATAATATATCCCACTGTCTTTTTATTACCGGCAACTGATTTCATGGATCGCTGTCGTGGCCCTCCTGTTTCGGTAACGGGAAATTGACTGAAAGTGGCCGGTCTGACCGGGTTCTTGAATGGTGCCGGCGCTTCTTTTTTGGGTTTTCCCCGCTGCTTTTGCGTGGCACAGAGTGCCTGATAGACACTTGAGAGAGGGTGTCATGCTTTCTCTTTTGGGGCTGGGACACATCCCTTTGTGGCATTGTTCGGACTGCTGTCTTCTTGATTCTGGAGGTCATGGTATTTTTCTGAACCCACTTTAGAGGTTCGAAAGAATTGCTGACTTCTACGGTCGACTCAGCCGTTGTCGCAGGATGACTCGACTCTTGGAATCTCACAAGATTCCACTTGGCCGGAGTCCTAGCCCTTTTGTTGGCTCTATATCTGAGCCGCTTCTGCCTTAACTTTTCTGATTTGAGCACTTGGCAGGCTTCGGCTCTTCGGGAAGCCGCCGTAGACCGGGCGATGGAGGGCTTTGGAGATAGGCCTGATTGTGCATTTGTTGGAGTCATTGCCTGAGCTCGTCCGCAACGTTTGATGTTGCCCTTTATACCGGAAGTCCTGCCCCCAGCTGGAGCACCAGAGAGTTGTTCAGACATCGTCTTAAGTTTCGGTCGTGGTGCCTTAGCAATCACAACATTCGGCCTCTTACCCATTGAGACCGGCTTGGCCACCTGTTTTGTCGGGATTTCTGCCAGATGAGCGCTTCCGGCAGGGTAGATGATGACGGAACTAAACTGGCGGGGCAGTTCCTCCCACTGTCGACTGAGGCTTGCGGGGAGAACCACACGAGTATTGATCTTGACCACGTACGGAATCGGGGTCACATCAGAAGCTGGATCCCTCTTAGGAGACATTGCCGTTGAAAGTTGATTGCTGCACGGAAAAACATTATTCAGTACAAATATTGGCATATATGTTAAATGAGTTCGCATGAACACTTAACCCGAGATATGGGAGGAGAGAAATGTCCCACCGGGTGTGCCAGAATCTGTAGGGTGTTTTTCGTCACCCTATTGAGATGGGAATACGCGCGCGCTTGTCAGGCGCATTACAGATTCCCCCTGCCTAGGGTAGGCTGGGTTTATTGATTATGGGGATCCGAATCTCCGGCAGCCGCGGACTAAGCTGCTGTTAATTACCCCTCGCCTTCGGAGCGAGGGAACCTCCGATTGATGGGTCAAACAGATCATACGAACTCAATGTGCAGTGTTGTATTTTGAAAGGGAATCGGATATATCGGGGACCCCACAGAGTTTCTACGGGGGTCCCGCTAATCGGATAGCGGGTTGGGGTCAAGAGGGCAAGCAGCCCCCTTGCGGAGTGCGGGGCAGTGCCCCGTTAGAAATTTTTTCTAACAGGGGAGGTATTTTTAGTGTAGAGTAGATGTAAAATGAGGGGAAAATGGCGTCCAAAGGACGCGTGAGCGCCGGCACCTCACGTTCCTTGCACGCTGGCGCTGGGCACTGGCGCTTGGGTTAGCGCTAGGCACTGGCACTGGCGCTTTGGGCGTGAGCGCCTCACGTGCCCGGCACGTGGGCGCTTGGGCGCGAGCACTTTGGGCCCTAGCGTCTCATGTGCCCGGCACGTGGGTGCTCGGGCGCTAGCGCCTCACGTGCCCGGAACGTGGGCGTTCGGGCGCCAGCGCCAGCGCTTTGGGCGCTAGCGAAAGGAAGGGGTTTTTACCCTCAGAAATAGGAGTTAAACTCTAAAAGAGAATTTTGAGTGGAGTTAAACTTCAAAAGATCTGGATTAGGAGTTAGCCTCCTTTGAGGATTTGGGTCTTAGAGTTGAACTCCCTAAAAATCTTCAGAGGTTCTTCTTTCTTAAGCCCGGGATCTTCTCTTGAGCCTTGGATCTTTTCCAAAGTGGGATTTTTGGAGATGGGTCTCCTTCTTCCTCCTTTTTGTTGGCCGGATCTTGGAGAACAAGAAGGGTGAGATTTTAAAAATCTTCCCCTTTTGTGATCTAATGGAAGATCTGAGCTCCCCATTGTGGGGTTTGTGGTGAAAAACTATTTTGTTTTAGAAAAGGAAGAGTGAAACTCTTGATTTAATTCAAAAGAAAGAAGAAGGTTTAGAACCTCGAAGAAGAAGAAGGAGGCACAGAACTCTATAGTTTTAGAGAAATAGAAAAGTTGTCATAGATATTTTCATCATGTTTGCCTTTATAGGCTACAAACTTTACATATAGCCCCTTGGGCTTTACAAAATGGTATTTTGCCCATCCCATGCCTCATGTGCTCATTTCTTTTGCACATAAACCATGCGCTTTACAAAAATTTGGCTTTATGCCCATTTTTCTTACATTTATTCATAAAATAAAATAAAATAAATACACAAAAATTATTTATTACAAAATTTTTATTTTGGCATGGGGGAGGCCGGCCGCTTCATGTTCGGGCTCGACCCGGGCATTGGCCTGCTTGATCTGGGCTTGGGGTTGACTTTGATTTTGACTTGGTCAACCGGGGTATAAATTTTTACCCCAACAATCACTGGTTGTACTCCTGGTACTAAATCAATACTGAATTCAAGAGCTCGATCGGGAGGCAAACCTGATACATCGTCAGGAAACACATCGTCGATCTCTCAAACCACTTCTGGCCTTGATTCTTCCTTTGCTTGAGTTGCTGCAATCACTGCTTGCCTTGGCTTCGCTTTGTATGTACTTGGCTCCAGGGTACGGTCTCCACTTTTGAAATAGAAGACCGGATAGTCTGGAATCTCGAATACTACCCTACTTTCACGACAGTCAATGGTAGCATAGAAGGTTCCTAACCAATCCATACCTAGAACCACATCGAAGTTCGGTATGTCCAGCACTTTGAAGTCAGCATAGAATTCTCTGCTGCAAATGACTACTGGATACAAGCTGTATCCCATTGTTGCCTTTAGAACGTCATTTCCTGAGCTAACATTCCAGCTGGATACAAGCGGTGTGACTGGAATCGCATGAGTTCGGACGAACTGTTGCGACATAAAGCAGTGAGATGCTCCAGTATCGAAGAGTGCTAGTGCAGGGAGTGAGGCTACTAAGATTGTACCTAAGGTATGTGGGATATGATTTAGGTATAGGTAAAAGTATGTAGATAGGTAGCAATACTGAAAGAAAATTTGAGAAGGAAAGGGTTACTGGTGATATCTTGGCCAGTGGCCTCAGCTTCTTCCACTGTCATCGTGAAAGCCTATCGCCGTGGTACATTCCTCTTGGCCTGAGGAGTATTCCTCGGAACATTCCTTTGAGCTTGATGGAACTGGCAAGGAGGTGGTGCAGTCGGCGGTCCTCTAGGTGGTGGAGCAGGTAGTGTAAGTCTCGGAGCAGGTGCTTAGATGGCTGGACGCTGCGGGTAAGTGATTGCTGGCCTGGGTGCAGCATATGAGTTTTGTCTTTGGGGACAAGACTCAATACCATGAGTAGCTGAGCCGTAGACTAAGCAAAGACAGTTGGCTAGCCGGCAGTCTTTCATCATATGCCCATCTCTCTTGCAGTAGTTACAAAAGGCTGGGCTAGGACGGTTGTTCGGTACTCCCGGTCTCCTTGGCACAAAAGGTGGCCTTGATGAGGCTCCTCATGTCATCTGGTTGACAGGGAGCTTAACTCCTGCAGATTGAGGTCTGCCCCTCGCTTTTACCACTGCCTCATAACGGCGTGCAGCTTTCAGAGCCGATTCATGAGTCGGAAAATCTCCTGTGGCCAGTGCAGCCTGGATCTCCGAATCCAAACCTTGTTGAAATCGACAGGCTCTGATCTCATCCGTCGGTATCAGGTGTGCCACAAATCTGGTAAAGTATTGTGTTAGCTGTATAGTATGTGATATATATATATATTGAAAATTCGAATTATTGAGACATATCTTACCGACTGAGCATGGTGAACTCAGCGTCATATTCATCTACTGATTTGGTCAACATTGAACCTTATTGCAGATGGATGAACTGTTGTTTCATGTCGAACCTGGCAGTCTCAGGGAAGTACTTTGCGTCGAACATGTCTCGGAAAGTCTTCCATTCGATGGGTTGATCAAGACGGCTTTTTTCCGCCTTCCACCAAACCCATGCATTGTCCGTGAGCTGTAGTTTCGCAACACGGACCCAAGCTATTTCTGGCATTTGTGCCGCTGCCAGATCATCTTCAATACTCTGAGCCCATTCCTCAGCTTCCAGTGGGCTCTCATTTCCTGAGAATTGTTTGGGGTGCAAAGCCCTGAATTGCTTCACCCCAGGTGCTTCTGTCTCTGGACGGTTCATTAAAAGAGCAGTCTGCTTCTGCTGTCCTTTCAGGAGGCTGTGGATTGCCTCAAGAAGAACCGTCTGCTCGTTGATCGGAGC
Organism: Agapanthus africanus; assembly: GCA_030015575.1. NCBI lineage: Eukaryota > Viridiplantae > Streptophyta > Magnoliopsida > Asparagales > Amaryllidaceae > Agapanthus > Agapanthus africanus. Next base: position 867,476,945 of record CM057339.1, read on the forward strand.
AGGGACGACAGGTGTGATTGGTAGTGGTGGTGGAGTATTGTTGAAGTTGGTGCTAGTGTTGTTCGGGGAATCCATAATCTTGAATGAAAAATTTGGGTTAGGATAGATTCAAAGTATATGAAATGATAAGATTCAAGGAATAAGAATTGTAAAGAATGTTTTCAGTTGCTGGTTCTTATGTTATATTGCTTAGGTTGTTCACGTAGAACAGAACTGCATGGTAGGATTCCATACAGCTCTGACCTACATGGGCTACCAACAAAACCTGTCATACCATGCTTCCCAGTATACGGGCAGAGGACGCGACTGGCCGCTACGTATTTACTCTGAAGTAAATACGCTAAGCGTATCTAAGCAATATAAAAATGCACAAGAGACAAAAGATATAACTGAACATCAACTTTATTTATTCATATTATTTTTACAATACATGGAAAAGTAAATACATGGGATAAAGCGATGCCTAAATAATAGCATAACAGAAATGAAAAGTACTGAAATGAAATGTGTACAATGAATCTAAAGCTCTGGGTCGTAGACTAACTCATCCAAGTCCTCGCTGGTGGGCTCGATCTCCTGAGTGTCCAGATCACCTGACAACATTCCAAAGAAGAAAGAGAAGGAATGTCATCAGCGAACAATCGCTCGGTAAGTCCCAAAGATAAGGGAGAAATAGAATAATAGAGAGAGAAAGTAGCTTTTAAAGTTGTATTATATGGTTAACGCTGTTGTTTGTAGCTTGGTACAGAAGGATGCCATTGTATGCGAGAGGAGTCTCTATATGCCAGAGACTAAGGGCAACAGGAGTACAAGGAACCGTTTATGCCATGGTACAACAGCAACATGAATTCAGGTTAGGTGTCTTAACTCTTGCAGTCTCGTGCCACTTCTAACACCTTCCGTACCAATCTACCCCTTAAACCCCGCGATATCTTGTTTGTATTGTATTGTAAATTGTATTGTCTTGTAAATTGAATTGTATAGATGGATGACTTGCTGAAACCATGATATCAGTAAATGAATGTAACTGGAGAATCATGTAGATGGATGTATATACATGGTTCGGTTCAGTCAATACAGATTAAATGGATTGAACAGATTGAATATATGGATTCATATTGAATTGTTATATTGTAGATTGTACTTGAATCATATTCAAGTTAGATTATTTATAATGAGACTCCGTCTGAGTCAGAACAATTAGAAAAGAAATTGAAGTCCTGAATTAGGTTTTGATATTATCGGTAACCACTGCACATGGACGGCAGGATTTGTGTCTTTTTCAAAGACGATTACCGTATTGATAACACCGTTTGTTAAGTTGTCTACCTTAAATAGGCAAGCACCTATATTTTCGGCTCCCTAAGGCTCAAGAGACTGGTCCCGCTTAAACCTATATTTACTAGGGTCCTTACGGTAATTTATAAAACTTAAGGGGGTTATATGTAAAAATACTTTTGTATAATTTTCAAAATACACCCTAAGTATTTAATTATCGTCTTTAGAGTTGTCATAGATATGAATTTTATATATGTGATATTTCTAGTGAAAATAACCTAATTTCATAATATAGGGTATTTAATTGTAATATTGAACTTGTATGGAATTTCATGGTATTTTCATGTAAAGTGATTATTTTGATATAGAAAAATTGGAAAATTCATATTATATCAAAAATAGATATTTTGATGATACATATATATATATATATATTTATCTATATAAAATAATTTTAATTTATTATTTTTTTCTTCTAGAAATCACATTTTTCTTACGATATTTATATTTTTAAATCCTTCGAGACCGAATGCTCCTTGCGGAGGTCTAAATCTCGCACTACTAAGCCCAGGGATGTGCGATAATCCGCACCATCCCAGTCGGGTTCCCCAAAATGGGTTGTAGCGGCGCTTTGCAAAGATTTGTTTATGTATAAAATACATAATCTTGTGAAAATGGTTTTTATAAGTTAGAGATAGTTTTGTATAAAACGGTATTTCCCGAATCTATATTTCCCAAAGGTATTGTGCTATATTGCATATGAGTGTTGTGAAGAGGTAGGTCATTACCTCGTGATCTATGTAAAGGTATAGCAAGATTAATGATGTTTTAAAGTCGAAACTATACTACATGGTATTTTACTGAAAAAGAGCGGTAAAAATTACAAAATGAAATATTTTGCTATGAAACTTGTTCAACATATTTTGTTAATGATTAATAGTCAAGATGTAAGAGTTTGGTATGGTTGTGTTAAGGAAAATTGAACTTTACAAAGAAAATCGAATCGGAAGTCGAATTAACTCCGCTTCCGTCGGATTTTAGTTTTACATAGTTTTAGAATGGAATAGAGAAGGGGGAGGAGGGAATTACGGGTTTAGAGTCAAGAGAAGAGGGAGAGGAAGCGGTAGGAGGCGCCGGTGCGTCGTTTCGTCGCCGGGAGCTCCTAAGGTCGTCGTCGGAATTTCGCTGGAGCTTCGCTCTTTGCTAACTCCAATCACATACTAAAATTCTAGAGAGTTTTCTTGATAGTTTTGGACAGAATTGTGAGTGAGGGGTGTGTGTTTAGAGTGGTATTTATAGGATAATCTAGGGTTTAGGGTAGATGAAAGGTTGTATTGAAAATTGTATTAAAAATGTATTAAAAAATAGTTTAATGGTGATTTAATTTGGCTCTGTTACCGATCCAAGAAATTAAACTATACAGAAGTGATGGGGAGCTCAAGAGGCACATCTTCCATGAAGGCCGACTCCAATTTGGAGCCGAATTGGCCGCCCCCGCCGGCCGATCCGCCGCCCCCGCCGGCCCGATCCGGCCGAGTCAGACGGGTCGTGGGGCCCACGTGTCCGTCGTCGTCTTGTTAGCACAGTGGGGTAGTTTGTTTTTAGTGTGACTTTTGGTTTTACGGGTTTAGCACGTGTAGACTCTTGGGATTCTAAAAATATAAAAAGAAAAAAATATTAAAAATAATGTGGAGGATGAGATTTGAACTCTGGTGCTTTGGTTCAGCAGTGCAAGGTCTTACCAATGAGCTATAAGCTCCTTCTTGCTATTAAAAAGCAAAACAATTATTTATAGTACTCACAGTAAATGCAAATACCTCAAGTATACATTAACTTTTAAACAAATTTTTGTACCCTAAAATTGGAGTTGTTACAGCATCCGAACTTATATCCCCTTCGCTCCTCTCCGAGCTATTGCAAGGGCTGAGCTTCTTCGGCCTCCCGGCTTGTCTCCGAGCCATCCGGCAGGCTGAACTTCCTCGACTTTCCCGATCTACCGAGAGCACAGAGTCCAAGCGCCCCCGCAACGGCTCTATGTATCTCGCCAAAGCGAGATATCCGCCGGCCCACATTCCGCGTCCTACGCGGGCGCGTTCCCCCGTTAATGATCGGATCCCGCCATCAACGCGGGCGTAACGAGGGAGTGTAATTGATGGTGAGGATCTCGCGTCGGCTCGCTCCATGCGACCACTATATAAACCCCTCGTTTTAGACGACGAAGGTAACTTGAACTCATTCTAATAGGCTGCTACCCTGCCTTTATACCTCGGTACTAACTTGATCGTCAAAGGGTCCTACGGTGGCTTCCTACCCTGGGACTTCCCTTGTAGGTAGTTCGGAGTCAACAACATCCTACAACCTATTGAGATCCACACAACCAATCTCATACTCAATCTCCACCCTCCAAAACAACTCGCTGCCAGATTGACGAAGGACAACATCTAAGGGAGATTCCCATCTCCATCAGTTGGCGCTCTCTGTGGGAAAACAAGCTAGAAGTTTCTCCATCCGTAAAGTTGATCTTCCGCCCTCGATCCGATGGCAAGCGACAACCGCAATGATCCCAATGCGAACCGCCCCACCCACTATAACGGAGGCGGGAGCGGTTCTACTCCCCCTCCTAACGTCATCAACGTCTTATTTGCTCGGATCGATAGACTCATAGCGATGGTGGATGCGCTCGTCCGCGTTCAACCGGCGGGCCCTACCCGCCATACTGCAGTTCCCCCTCCCTGAGATAACGATGCCCGTAGGAGGGCAGATGGGCACGTTCAGGCTCACCTCAGCGTCACTGAACGCCGGTGTGCCGACTCCGGCAACCATGACCCGCTGGGCGCCGGACAGCTCCACACCTCGATCTCAGGGGAGACCAGGACATCGCCCCAACTCCTGTCGTGCGCTCTCACCCCCTGGGGAGGTGTCGGTCAGTTCGCCTGCTTCCAGGCACGACCGGCGCCCCAACTCCCACCGAGGCCGCGCAAACGGAGAACATCAGGACTACTCAAGAAGGGCATCGCTCGAGGATTTAAGAAATATGATAGAGCAGAACCGAAGCCGCACCATCGCACAGTCCCGGAGCGGGGATAGCCGCTGCTCCGACTGTGCTGAATTCTCGAGGTTTCACCAACGGATTGAAGACCTCGAAAAGAAAATTGAAGGCATACGACGAGATGTCCATATGTCCGGCGAAGGGGCAAAGTACTCCGCCGATTCGCTCACAAGGCCCTTTACAGAACAACTATTGGCCGAGCGCGTCTCGTCCAGGAACAAGCCGCCTAAAGTGGCCCTTTTTGACGGGATGTCCGACCCGAAGGACCACTTGGATGTGTTTACAGTGTGCATGAGCTTCCAAGATAACTCGGACGTGGCTCAATGCTGAGATTTTCCCACCACCTTAATCCGAGCTGGCCGGGACTGGTTCCGAGGGCTTGCACCGCGCTCCATCTCGACCTTTGACGAGCTGGCTGCCTAAATCCTCTACCATTTCGTCGGCAACCAATGACAGAAGAAGACCGTCGACTGCTTGTTCACAGTCAAGAGCAGAGACAAGGAATCATTTAAAGTGTATGTCACTCGCTTCTACAATGCCCTCCTCGAGGTTCCCTAGCACCGCGACGAAACAGTTATCACCGCGCTAAGGTCGGGTCTTAGACACAAAGAGTGGCTCCGCTCTTTTGCATTGGCACAACCTAAGACCATGGACGAAGTGAAAGCATGGACCGAGCGAGAAATCCAACTCGAGTTTGAGGTGATCTCCAACCTACCCGAAGGTGACCCAGCAGACCGAAAGAGGAGGGACATGGAAGAGAAAAATAAAGTTGATCGTCCGAAACTTAATTTCCCGAAGTTCCAGAAGTACACCCCTTTAAACATTTCCCAGACCGAGTTGTTGGAGGAAACTAAGGGCAAGAGGTTCTTTAAACTCCTGCCAGCTATCCAAAGGACGGGCAAGCGTCTCCGCAGCCCGTACTGCGTCTATCACAGGTCGCAGGGTCGCATGACTGAAAGCTGCAAATAGCTCTGTGACTATATCGAGGAACTAATCCACTCCGGTCACCTAGTGAAATACCTTTGGGACAAGCGACAGACAGAACGAGAGAAAAAAGACCAAACCCCTCTCGGGGAATTAACAATCGGGCAAATCATGGTCATTTCGGCGGATCCAGCTCTAAGAAATAGAGGGAACCATCACCTCCTGCCAGTCGAGGGCATAAGCAATCCACCCTACAAGAAGCACAGGAAGGATGACCTGATCATCTTCACCAATGATGACCTCCACGGCATAGCACTTCCTCACAATGACCCTCTTGTGATAACGGCCCGAGTTCACCGTTACGGGGTCCAGAGAATATTGGTCGACTCAGGGAGCATGGCGGATATTCTGTTCTACGACTGTTTCCAGCGTATAGGGTTATGTTCATCAGATCTTCAGCCGACCTCCCATGTCCTCTCTGGGTTCACCAACCATTCCGTCCCGACCGAGGGATCGGTCGCCCTCCTCCTCAACATCGGGAAAGTGGGAAAGACGCGAACTATACCGGTAAATTTCCTCGTTGCTAAGGTCCCGTCGTCCTACAATATTCTCCTGGGATGCCTTACCTTAAATGCCCTCCGGGCTCAGATCTCAACTTATCACATTGCGCTCAAATTCCCTTTGGATAATGGGGGGATAGGCCAGACCTATGGGGACCAGCAAACCGCCAGGATTTGCCTTACCTCGGCGTTCCCCACCGGAGGGTAGGGCGGTGATTTTGAAGACACACATGATTTGCAGGGGTCTTTAGATATACGCGACGACTAAAAGGAAGTTCTAGGTGCCCCGGTAGAAGCGTTGACAGAAGTCCCCCTCATAGAAGGAGTCGACAGTCGGAAATTCCAAATCGGCTCTCTCTTGACTGGGGACACCCGTGAAGGCCTGATCTGGTTCCTCAGAGATAACTCGGACGTATTCGCTTGGATGCCAGCGGACATGCCCGGGATCGACCCTGAAGTGATCTCCAACAAGCTCGGGGTCGACCCGAAAGCCCGGCCTATCTGACAAAAGAAGAGAAGATTTGCGCCGGTTAAACAAAAGGCGATAGAAGACAAGGTGGATCGATTGTTCGCCTCCAACTTCATCAGAAACCTGGACTACTTAGAGTGGCTGGCGAACGCGGTCATGGTCAAGAAGGCAAACGGGAAATGGCGCATGTGCATCGATTTCACGGACTTGAACAAGGCTTGCCCTAAAGACAACCATCCACTTCCTCGGATAGACCGGCTGGTGGATAGCTCGGCTGGCTATGAATTACTGAGCTTCATGGATGCTTTCTCCGGTTACAATCAGATCCGGATGGACCTGGCCGACGAAGAACTTACCGCCTTCACCACCGACCGAGAAGTTTACTACTACAAAATGATGCCCTTCGGACTCAAGAACGCTGGGGCCACGTATCAGCGGCTGGTCAACAAGCTGTTCAAACCACAGATTGGGAGAAACATGGAAGTCTATGTCGACGACATGCTCGTAAAATCCGCCTCGACAGCTGAGCACAATAAAGACCCCGACGAGACATTCGACGTCCTGCACAAGTACAAGATGAAGCCGAATCCAGCTAAATGCGCGTTCGGAGTCACCAGTGGGAAGTTCCTCGGGTTCATGGCTATCCACCGAGGAATCGAACCAAACCCAGAAAAAATCAGCGCCATCCTCAACATGGCAACACCCAAGAGCAATGTTGATATCATGTGACTCACGGGGAGGGTGTCTGTCCTGAGTCACTTTATGTCCAGATCCAGAGAAAAGTGCCTCCCTTTTTTCAGGGCCCTAAGGAAAATTCCTAAGTTTGAATGGTCTGAGGAGTGCTAAAACACTTTCGAACAACTCAAGGCTCACCCAGCGACACCACCGCTACTCACCCAGCGACACCACCGCTACTCACCCGACCGGTCGATGGTGACGAGCTATTACTATATCTAGCTATCTCTGACCAAGCTGCAGGCTCAGTGCTCGTCAGAGAATTTGAAGGCATACAGAGACCGGTCTATACATGAGCCATGTTTTCAAGGACGCGGAAACAAGATATCCGACAATAGAGAAAATATCCTGGCGCTTGTCGTCGCCTCCAGGAAACTTCGACACTATTTTTAGGCGCACACGATCCTCGTCCTTACTGAGCGGCCCTTAGGGTCTATCCTCGCCTCCCCCGAATTGTCAGGTCATCTGGAGAAATGGAGGTGGGAGTTGTCTCAATTCGACATCAAATACCTCCCCAGATAAGCCATCAAAGCACAGGTTTTAGCTGATTTTGTTATCGAATGCACCATCCCTATAAAGAAGGAACGGCAGTGTGGGGCCCCGAACTATGACCCTCGGTCGAGAAGGTAACTGGCCCTATCCCGGACTGGGTACTTTACGTGGACGGATCCTCTATAGAGGAAGGGAGAGGGGCTGGCCTGATCATCCGTGGCCCGAAGGAGGCGGAAATGGAATACTCTCTAAAGCTCGGTTTTAGGGCGTCAAACAATGCCACAGAATATGAGGCCTTGTTGGCAGGGCTACGAATCATCTCCGGGGTAGGGCAGAAGACCATCAGGGTACGCAGCGACTCTGCACTAGTCGTCGGTCAAGTGACCGAGCGTTTCGAGGCCCGAGAGTCACTTATGATAAAATACCTGGCCGAGGTAAAAAGGCTTCGGAAAATTTTTGACGAAGTCCAAGTAGAGCAAATTCCTAAAAGCATGAACACCCAGGCCGACGCCTTGAGCAAACTCGCTTCTCCCTATTCGGCTAATTATAAAAGAAATATCCTCTTCGAAATCTTACCACGACCCAGCGTGGAAGATGGAGAGGTAACACTCCAAATCCACACAACTCAGGAAGAAGGCCAAGATTGGAGAAAGCCCCTCGTGGAATTCCTGAAGGACGGTGTACTCCCCGAAGAACGGGGAGAAGCTCGCCGGCTTCGGGCAAAAGCACACCATTTCATCTGGAGCAACAGAAACCTGTACAAGAAGTCATACACTCAATCTCTACTCCGGTTCGTCGACCCCCACAAGGCAGACTACGTTTTACGAGAGATATATGAAGGGGTCGGGGGAGCCATCAAGGGGCCCGTACCCTGGTCCAGAAGACACTGCTCTAGGGATACTATTGGCCAAGAATACACCAGGATACCGAGAAGCTGGTCAGAAGATGCAAGAACTGCCAACTCTTCGGCAGCATACCTCGTCTCCCCGCCACCGAACTAACGCCACTCAGTTCCCCTTGGCCATTTGTGCAATGGGGGGTGGATATAGTGGGCCAACTCTCCACCGGCACGGACGGACACAGATACATCCTTGTCGCTGTAGACTACTTCACGAAGTGGATAGAGGCCATACCCATTAGGAAACCGGACGCCGCCTCTACGATAAAATTTTTGCAGAACAACATAATCTCCCAATTTGGAATCCCGAGGTGCATAATTACTGACCATGGGACCAACTTCGAAAACGATAAAGTCAAAGAGTTTTGCAGCGACTACCACATATTGATGAAGTTTGTCACGGTCGCACATCCTCAATGCAATGGGCAGGCTAAAGTAGCGAACCGAGATGTCATCCGTGGTCTCAGATCCTGTTTGGAGGGTAGGCAAGGCAGCTGGGTCGAGGAACTGCCGCGGGTGCTATGGGCATTGCGGATATCGAAAAAGACACCCACAGAAGAAACCCCATTCAATCTCTGCTACGGTACTGAGGCAATGGTCCCCGCGGAAATTGGACAGCCCAGTTATCGGGTCGAACACTTTGACGATGAAGCTAACACCTTGGCACTCCGAAGCAACTTAGACATCTTGTTAGAAAAGCGAGATCGAGCGCAAATAAGAGCATCCGTCTATCAGCAGCAAACTGCTCGCTACTATAATGCCCGAGTTAAACATCGGGCCTTCAAGACGGGAGATCTGGTCTTATGAAGTAACGAGTTCATATACCAAGAGAGACTACATAAGTTCTCCCCAAAGTGGGACGGACCATTTCTCATAACGACAGCGTTGTCCGGTGGAGCAGACCGCTTACGGGACTCCGGGGGACGTAATTTTCCTCAGCCATATAATACCGAAAAGCTTAAGCTGTATAAATAAATATGTAGCCTCTTTTGAATAATGTAATTCCTTTCAGCATTAACTAAGTTTTTCGTGTTAGTTGTATGTATACCCTAGAGGCCATTATTGTACATGATTGTATATTATAATGGATGCTTGGACATATATAGGGAGGACTTTCTTGCTCGACATGACAGTATGCTATTTGGTTACTCTTTATCTTAACATGTAAACTAGTGTTGTGATACTGTCTTGCTCTCACGTGTTGATAAAGCCCTTAGGACTGTTTACCGCCGAAAACGGGAGACGGAACCGGGATGGTTCGTCTTGCCTGAATTTGGGGGTAGATGCTATTTGGATTTATCCGTCCACCTCTCCGAAAATGCCAAGTTGATTTATACCACCGTGTATTGGAGGTCTGGACAGATGCGGCCGTTGTATCAGACTTCGTCAGATTCCCTCTCATTTCTGAGGGTTTTTTTTATTGTGGGGACGCTCTTCCCTGCAGGTGCAAACCCCTGCGGTTAATTACGTTACCGTGTAGCGATAACCACTTTCTCCGGCTCCAGATGTTCACTTCATGTCGTGTATGTTTGTTTTATTTTTGGTTGTCCGTGGATTGTATACGAAGACTAATTTATGTCGTCGCCCGTAGGGCGTGGATTAGTCCAAATCCGTATATTCTTAGATTTGGGTTTAGATTGATTTAAGGATCATTAATCTCGTTTGAGATTAAGATCAACTTAAATATTTGTTGAGGATACGTTAGCCTAATTTTAGACTAAGATCTATTCAACAGGATTTAGGATCATTCAGATCCAACAAAAGAGTATTCGGGCTCTATTGTGTTAGTTTAAGGACGTTGCGGTCCATAACTAGTTTAAGGACATTGTGGTCCATGGTAGTTTAAGGACGTTTCGGTCCATATTGGGATATGCCCATCGGTTTGGGAGTGCACCAAAGCGTTGTTGGTTGTCGGGACCTGCCACCTCTCTGAAAACGTTGAAAAATTACAACAACATGCATCAAAGGTATGGATAGATGTACTTTTGAACCAATTCACGTGTCTGAGGGAAGAGATCATAGTAGACCATCTAAGAATCATTCGCCATTTCTGGGGGACTAAGATTAACTTAGGAAATATGGGATGAACATGAATCATGTTTGGGACGTCATGAACCCATGGGGCTCAGTTGATCCGAATAAGGGACCTAGCCAACTTGGGATTGACCCACTCAGTTTTCTTCTGAAAAGAAGTGCTAAGCACTGGTTTGGGCTCAGTCCCTTTTTCTTGCAACAAGTGCTGAGCACTTATATGGGTTCTGACACTTATACTTTACTTTACTTTTCTTTTTTGGTTTTTATGGAGTGTTAAATGCTCTTTATGGCGTCCACGTGCGGAGAACGTCTGGTGCTTGACGCTGAGCGCCAAACATTGAGTGCTAAGCACTCTTTATTGGGCAGTGCCCACGTGAGGAACACGTGAGGCGTTTGGCGCTGAGTGCCAACCATTAAATACTAAGCACTCTTTACTGAGCAGCACCCACGTGAAGGACACATGAGGCGCTTGGCGCTGAGCGCCAAACATTAAGTGCTAAACACTTTTTACTGAGCAGCGCCCACGTGAGGGACACGTGAGTCGCTTGGCGCTGAGCGCCAAATATTAAGTGCTAAGCACTTTTATTGAGCAGCGCCCATGTGAGGGACAAGTGAGGCGGTTGGTCGCTATGTTTTCTTCGTGTATTCTGTTCTGAAGAGTTCAATTCTCTGTCTTTTTCTGGATCTTTGATCCCCAAGAATAAGTTCATCCCTATGAGAATTAAATTCTCATTTATGGGAGACTTGTCTCATGGATCTCAGATCCAAGTAAAGAACTAAGTTTTTTTATGAGGGTTATGTTAGTCGGTGTTGCACACCCTCACAACACTTGTGAGGAGGCGGAAGCGATAAACAATAATTTTCTTGCATGCAACACCCACATAACCCAAGATTAGTGCTTAAACCTTAACTAGCAAACTTATCAAGAGATCTAATCTACTATGAAAGTGTGCTATACCTAATGAACCGGTCCTTCAGGTCTCCTAGGCTCCTTCGGTTGCAAAGAGCTCGGTCTCCGGCCACCTCAAGATCCAAGACGATCCACCCGAGAGCCATCGACTAAGCTACAAACTCTTCACAAGAGTTTAACTAAGAGATCAAGATTGCTAGAAGTGATCACTTAGATGATATAGAAATCAAGTAATGGATTATATTTATCCCTTGACCTATGATTCACAACTCATGTGAAGGTTTAGGTCAAGAGGTAGAGGAAGGAGAGAATTAGGAGAGAGAAAGTGTGTGATGAATGAATGAAAAATGAAGCATAACAAAAGATATGGCTCAAAACAATAATTGAAGCATGCTTTATTTTTTCACAAAAATAATGCACCATGCCTCAATAGTAAACCCAAATGAATATAAAATGATTTTTGCCATGCCTTCAACCATGCTAGGATTTTCTCCAAATTCCACCTCATCATTTCCATTTTCTCAAAATGAAAATCCAATAATGAGGTGTCTCCTTCTAGAAGGTATTCTTATAACAATTACAAGAATACCCCTCCACCGTATACTGTATAAGTATACCCGTATCCGAATTCCGAAAAATATGAATACAAATAATCCAATAATATAATACTGGTATCCAGCTTAAACTAAAGCCTACCAGTATTATCCTTCTGATCATTATTCCTGTAACACTTACACGAACATGATCGAAACCCTTCCGTAACAACTTACGGCCTCTACATCTTTTGCCCAAACCAGGGAACTCTCTGTGTGGGACTCTAAAGACTCGACAGTACGCTGGCAATGGGTTTAACCACAAGCACGTCAGTGGCACTACCTGTGCGTAACGGCTACCCAGGTACATGACGAAAAGGTGGCCGACGAGCGAACTCATCATAACCCTAACGAGCCTGTAAGCAACACTTACCGTACAGTCCGGTCTCTTCGTCTGATACGTCGCATATGAAGTCTAAGGGTGGTAAATGTCAGACCCCAGTAACTTTATAAGTCATGCTGATTTGCGGTCCATAACGGTTCGAGAAACTGCTGATAACCCTTATCAGTAAATCTCGAGAACCCTGGCCAGAGATTTGCTGTTATGGCCGATCAAGCATAGCGCGACATCAACTCCTTATACCGGGAGAGACGAAACCCCTCCTATTGCTCACTGCCTCCATGAGATTCGGGACTGTACCCAAAATCTACCTGTTTGCACGACTCAGTAGAGCCGTGGTAGGGAGGAAATCAAAGCACGGTGGGAATCACACAAGACACTATGACGATCTTGGGTCTACAGACTAATCTGTACAAATATCACCAGAGAACTGCCATCTGACAATATGTATATAAAGCATCTAGGAGTTCTCGGTGAGTCCTGTTCGGTGTATCCATTCTCCAATGAGCACCTATGTACAATCTTTGATGTCAAACACCAATGGTTGTGGGATCAACCATCGCCCCTAGGGTCAAGAAATGTACACACTAGTCTACTCTGGTAATATCGATGCCCTGTCTCGATATACCTTCGACTAGGAACAATTAAAGGATATGCTTATAGATCGCCTAGGCCCCACTAGTATGATCTAAATCATAATCCCGATACTCAAGCATAATCCTAAGGGCTTCATCAACATGTATATAAAGATATGAAATACAACACATCACACGTTCAAATGAAGATAAACCAGATAGCATACTATCATTTCGAGCAAAGATTGTTTCTGTACATACACATTCCTAGCATCCTATACAATACAGGCTTCTAGGGCACACATATCTAACAATCTCCCACTTGCACTAAGGCCTGTAGTTGGTGCAACAAGTACCCACTGTTTACACTAGAACCAGTTGCCGGCGTACCGCATGCCCAACAGCTCGAACAGTTTCTCAAACTGGACTTGAAGGATGGCTTTGGTGAATGAATCTGCTGTGTTGTCTTTCGTGTCTACTCTCCGTACCTCAATGTCCTGGCGATCCACTATCTCCCTGATAAGGTGATACCGCCTCAAGATATGTTTAGATTTCTGATGGGTTGCCTAAGCCATGGCTCCATTGTTATCGCAATACAGAGGTATTGGATTAGCAATGGTTGGAACCACCTGAAGTTCAGAAATGAACTTCCTCATCCAGACTGCCTCTTTTGCAGCATCATTAGAAGCAATATACCCAGCTTCCATCGTGGAGTCAGCGACGGTATCTTGCTTGGAACTCTTCTAATATACTGCCCCTCCATTTAGGGTAAATACAAACCCTGAGATGGACTTACTATCATCCTTGTCGCTCTGGAAGCTGGAGTCGGTAAAGCCCTCTATTTGGAGATCTCCGTTACCATACACCAAGAACATTTCTTTAGTTCTTCTTAAGTACTTCAAGTGTTCTTCACAGTAGTCCAGTGTTTCTCCCCTGGGTTGGATTGATAACTGCTTACTGCACTCAGTGCATAAGCTACATCTGGGCGAGTACACAACATTGCATACATTATAGATCATGCCGCCGAAGCGTAGGGTATATTGCTCATGCAAGTTCTCTCCTCATCAGTCTTTGGAGACATCTCTTTGGAAAGGGTAATCCCGTGACAAGCGGGTAAATTACCCATCTTGGAATCTTCCATACTAAACCTCTTTAGTATGGTGCCAATGTATCTCGATTGGGACAATCCTAATAATTTCATAGATCTATCTCTATAGATCTTAATCTCCAGAATGTATGAGGCATCACCCAGGTCTTTCATGGAAAACCTCTGCGATAAAAATAGTTTGACTGATTGTAGCATAGGAACATCATTTCCTATCAAGAAAATATCGTCCACGTACAATACAAGAAATATAATAGTACTCTCTACAATCCTTTTATAAATACATGGTTCATCTACATTTTTGATAAAACCAAACTCTTTGATTGTATCATCAAAGAAGATGTTCCAACTCCGTGATGTCTGCTTTAATTTATAGATGGATTTAAAAAACCTGCATGCTTTTCCGCTGCTCCCACTATCAATGAAGCCTTCTGGCTGATCCATAAAAACGCATTCTTCTAAATCACCATTTAGAAATGCCGTTTTAACATCCATCTGCCAGATCTCATAGTCATAGTGAGCAGCTATAGAAAGCAGGATCCGAATGGATTTGAGTATCGCGACTGGTGAAAAGGTTTCATCATAGTCCAAGCCTGGTCTTTGACGAAATTCTTTTGCGACCAGCTTAACTTTATAGGTCTCCACCTGACCATCCACACCGATCTTTCTCTTAAAGATCCATTTGCACCCTATGGGTTTTACTCCAGAAGGTGCAACCTCCAAAGTCCATACTTTGTTAATGTGCATGGATTCCATTTCGGATCTCATGGCATTCGACCACTTCACCGAGTCACCACTCGTGATAGCTTGCTGTAAACTAGTAGGATCATCATCATCAATGATACAATCTTCTCTATCACCATCAATTAGAAAACCGTAGTATCTATCAGGTGGGGGAGAAGTCCCATTAGATCTATGGAGTGGCTGAGGGACACGTGAGTCGCTTGGTGCTGAGTGCCAAATATTAAGTTCTAAGCACTTTTATTGAGCAGCGCCCACGTGAGGGACACGTGAGGCGGTTGGACGCTAGGTTTTCTTCATGTATTCTGTTCTGAAGAGTTCAATTCTCTGTTCTTTTCTGGATCTTTGATCCCCAAGAACAAGTTCATCCCTATGAGAATTAAATTCTCATTTATGGGAGACTTGTCTCATGGATCTCATATCCAGGTAAAGAATTAAGTTCTTTTATGAGGGTTAAACCTTTTGATATGCAGATGAGATGCTCTGATCTCTATTATTTTTATTTACCTCGAAAAGAGATGTTTTTCCTTCTTCCCTCTTAAAGCTTTCTTCTTGCTTACTTTTTTTTTAAAGTTTGAAGCTTATGGGGGGGGGGGGTTCTCTGTACGAGACTTGAAGTCTTGGGTCCTTTTTATAGTAGAGGCTAGTCTGTTGATTCAGTTTAAAGAAATCTCTCATTGAGAGATCCTGATTAATTTGGGGATTTTATCCACCGTTGGATCTTTGATCAAAGGACTTCTGTTTTACAGAAGATATTTTTCTTGTTTTTAAAAAAGATTAGGAAAATATTTTCCCATACAGAATTTTTCTGTATATGGGTGATTTTTAATCACCATTGGATTTTTTAATCCAACGATACTCTGTTTTACAGAGAATAATCTTTCTTGTTTAGAAATATTTCCTCAACAGAATTTAATTCTGCATTTTGATAATTTATCATTTCCGTTGGGTCTTTGATCCAACGGCTCTGTCCAATCAGAGAGCTTTTAGTTCTGGCACTGGCGCTCTCGTGCAAGGCACGTGAGGCGCCGCTTCAGAGTTTTTTTTAACTCTTGGCGCTGGCACCCTCGTGCGAGGCACGTGAGGCATTGCCTCAGAGTTTTTAACTCTTGGCACTGGTGATTGAGAGCTATTTTGCGTGCGTGTGCGTTTTTTAAAATCAAAGTTAAGAATACCGCAATCAATAACAGTGTCACTTGGTAGCTAGCCGGTTGAGTACGGGTCGGTCCACAGGGAGATGGATTCCTTTTCTTTATATTTTAACGAGTTAAGTCCAAAAAATGGTGGTTTTGTTTTAAGATCTAAGAATGAGATAAAAGTTGATAAAAAGCTTGCTAGGGTTAGGATTAGATTAGTTCGAAATATGGATCTTCTCGCTGCTTTTAATGCCCTAGTTAAGAATATAGGCGTTAGGGTAATAGTCAACAAAAGGGATTAACACGACTAGGAAGAAACTTAGTTTCTTCCCTTTGGTCCTTGTCCGTCCTTTCTTAACTCTTAGCCCTAACCTCTATGTAAATCAACCACAACCGATCTTAACTAGGGAATCGCCGCTATCTCGTGGGATAGGGTGCCGTAGTGAGCGGTGTGTGGTTAATTTAAATAGAGTCCTATTATAAAAATTATATGGGCAAAGAAAGGAGAGAGAGAGAGATTTACTTCTCTCAAACCTTCCCAATCCTAACCCTAGCAAGTGAGGAATTACTCACTCATTAGGGATGTTACGATGAAATTCATTTTTATAATTTTCTTTTAATAACCTAATTAACTTGCAGATAAATAAAGACAGATAAAAATTCAGGAATTAAATTCAGATAAAGGAATGCATGATAAAAATAAAAATACCTTTATTGATGACCTCTTGACGATTACAATGGAATGAAAATTTAATCTAGAAATTAAAAAGAGGCATCTCAAAAGAGGCACCCTAGAAGAGGCACACCCCAAAAGAGGCTGTAGGTTTTCCTATTTATAGATAGGAGAAACTCTAGAGTTTACATCTGATCCACATCTGAAATTACAAGACTTCCCTAAGAAAGCCGGGTCAATGCACCGACACCCACCGACACACGCATCGACACGTGCACAGCACGGCCGCGGATCTACGGCGGAATGCCCTATTTGGCCGCGGTTCCATGGCCGTTTGGTGGGCTCTTGGGCTCAATTCTTCTGTGATGCTTCAAGTTGCTTTTCCTTCTTTTTTCTTCACTTGGTTCCTCAGAATATCTTCTACTTTCTTCCAGATTTCCAACAGTGCAGAATTTGTGGACTTTTACCGTTAGTTTCGCGTTGAAGTCTTGAATCTTTTGCTGCCCTTGTATTTTGTGCAATCGAACTGTTTGCTGATCTTCGTTTGTTCCTCAAACTATAGGCGGCATTTGCAGATTCATCTTTTTGTTGGTCGTAGTCTCATATTTGTAGCGTCTTTTCACCATTTTCACTGTATTGTTCCGAGAACCTGTAATCTGCAACTATTTAGCAGACAAGGATCAAAAGCACCCATTTATTTGCAATATGATTAAGAATGGGGAATATAATAATGCAAAATTCTGATATGAACAAATACCCCGAAACTTATCTTTTGCTCGTCCCGAGCAAAACCAATTTGTTGGAAATAGTGCCCTCAAAGTCAATTATTGGATCGCAGGCACGTGATTGCGATGATTGATTGAGGACCTATGCCGGTAGGACAATCTTACTCAGGATGATTGTATACTATCTGGTTTGTCTTTATCATCGTGTACATGCTTTAGGTGATATTGTAGTTCACTATTGCACGTTGATAGAGAATAGTATGCTACCATGGTTTATCTTTATCATCGTGTACAGTTTTAGGTGACCTTACAGGTCACTATTACACGTTGATAGAGCCCTTAGGATTCTTGCTTGACGGCCAGCAGTATGATGGCGATCATATACGTGGGAGCTGGGGTCTATAAGCACATCCTTAAAGTGGTCCCTAGTCGTGGGAGTTTCGAGACTGGGCATCGATACTCCATTAGTAGACTAGTGTATACAGTCGAGACCCCGACGAGGGGCGGTAGCCGGTCTCATAAGCCATTGGTGTCAGTTTGATCACCTAAGATGTATACATGTGCTCATTGGGTTATGAGTACACCGGACAGGACTCGCCGGGAACATGCTAGATGGTATTATACCTGACGTCAGATAGCAGTTCCCTGGTGACATGTGTACAGGTTAGTTTATCGACCTGAGATCGTCGTTTGTCTCGTGTGAGTTCCCACTGTGCTTTGATTACTACCCTACCACGGCTCAAAGGAGTCGTGCAAACAGGTTTTAGTTGGGTACAGTCCCGAGTCATATGGAGGCAGTGAACGGATCGGCAGGGGTTTCGTCTCTCCCGGTATTGGGGGTGAGATCGCGCTGTGTCTAGGAGAGCCATTACACGAAGTCCTTGGCCAAGGCAGGAGATTTACTGGTAGGTATTCCAGTAGTATCTCAGGGTGTTCTGGACTAGACTCCGACACGACTTGTACCGCTTTTGGGGGTCTAACTTTTACCAACCCCCTAGACCCACCATGCGATGCTCATAGACGAACGGACCGGACAGTACGGATATTGTCACTGACAGGCTCAGTAGGGTGTCAGGATGAGTTCGCTCATCGACCTCCCTTTTGTTCAATACCTGGTAGCCCGTTACGTACAGCTAGTATCTCTGACGTACTAGTGGTTAAATCCACAGCCAAAGTATTGACGAGTCTTTAGAGTCCCCCACAGACAGTTTCTTAAGTTTCGGGAGAAACGTTATAGAGGCCGTATGGATTTATGGCAAGGTTCGAACGTATGCTGCACTTGTGCACGTATCATGATTCGGATGGATAATACTAGCGGGCTTTGGTTTAAACCGGATCCTTGTATTAGTCAGTGTAGATTTTGTCTCATTGCATTTGTATTCGGTCAGATTACAAATACGGGTATGTATATATAGTCGCGGGGTTATCCTGTAATTTGTTACCGGATCGCTTTTTGGAGTTTCCAGCTTGCTTTCTCTTTTTGGCCAAATTCCCTTTCTATTGTTCTTTGGCTGAATTTTCCTTAGAGGGGCTTATTTGCAAATGTGCAATTAGTAAAGGAGGGTTTTTTTGTGTTGTCCGGGGCTCTAGCAGAATTTCCGGAATAGTCTTGATGAGATTGATTAATTTGTGCATCATTGCTTGCTTTTATGGTGAATGGATTGAAATAGACTTTGTTGTGACATTTTTGCTTATCATCACCTCTTGCTTTTTCCTACACTCACCTCCCTTCACAATATTCTCCCCATATATTCTCTTCACTGGCCGAGAGCTGAAGGGGGCTGCCCCATTTTTTGTGAAGAATTTTTGATTCATTTGATGATGCACATAAATCCTTAGTTCATTCCAAAGCTCATTTTCATCACGCTTCTCCATTGTGGCAACTTCAATTAACCCTCGAGGCAAAGCGTGCTACACTTAGTCTACAGCAACCTTGGACACGTCGGCTAGCAAACTTCGTGTCCGAGTTGCCTCGGTTCAGAGGGGGGAGCCCGTAAAAAGACTCGATGATGTGGTGCCTTTTCCGACGAGGAGATCGAGACCGGAGTTGCCGCGAGGAGCTTAGGATGGTGGCCAAAGACCGAAGGACACGGATCGATCGGTATAGCCTTTCTATCCCTTCTCTAGATAGCTAGTTGTAGGTTAATGGTTCGATCCGGGTTTTAAGCATACGATAGCGCCGGTTTCTAGTTTGAAAAAGTTTTCGTTTCCGCATTTTGGCCTCGGACAGACGGCCGGGGCGCTACTGTAGTCTTACATGGTATCAGAGCCACGCCATTAACCTTTACTAGCTTGTTCTAACGTATTTAAAACTTCGATCGGCCGAATTTTCCGAAACCGCGATTTCTAAAAGTGCGGTTTCTGTCGAATTTTTTTTGTTGTCAAAAAATTATTTGGTGTATTGCATAAATATGTGCAGGCTTTTCTAAGACATCTGGGAAAATTTGGTGAAGTGATTGTACTGTTGTGCCACGTAACCACGGCCATACCCTTGTTTTGGTCGCGGTTCCGCCGCAGTAAAGATCCTTCTCTGCACCAAATTTCTTCAGTTGGTCTATGACTTGAAAAAGGGGTTTCTGGTAATTTTATTTTGGGCCCAGATTATTTTGAGTACTGGGAATTATGCTTGGGGCCCACTTCGGGAAATTTTGTCGATCGAAAATTTTAAATATGTTAGTTCACAGTATTTACATTATATCTGCGACCATGAATGTCATTTGATCGGTAAATCCTGTCTAATTGCTATAGCTCTTTTAGACAGATTTGCGAACATGACATTCACGTTGATGTTCTGTGTTGTGCTGTGATATTGCGGATTTGTCGTGGTGGATAGCCTGGATGCAATTGCAGTACAGTTTGGTTGTATTTGTACATTTGATATTGCGGGGCGAGCGTCTGACATGTGGACTGCCGTCACTGCCTGTTTGTATATTATTCTTTTGGGGCACGACCGGGCTGAGGTCGATGTACCCGTTGTATATTTTACTTCTGTACTAGGATTACCCTGTGGAGGGGTGCACGGGTAGCCGGGTTCTAGAGGGCAACGGGCCCGCATCTCATGGCTTTGAGACGGAGGGGGCTTCACTCTAGAATTGGCGGGCTATTCGCCGCACTCGTAGGGGGTACAGGTTGACCCAAGGAGGGGTGCTCAAGTTACCGGATTCCGTGAAGTGCTGGGTGGTCCATTCACGTTGTTGAAGGGGGCTGCCTTGCTTCAGGTTTTGGCGGGTAACTTGCCACGCCCGTAGGGGTCTAGGATTTTATTGCACAGGCTATCCACACGACCAGGGGAACGTCGGGTTTCAGTAGCGGCTCTATGAAACCCGGGGATCCCAGATTATCTGTATTGTTCTGTGATACTTATTACATTTCTGTAATGTTGCATTTAATCACGCCTTGAGCGATTATTATATATTGATATATATACTAGTAGATGTTGTATATGTTTTACACCCGTGCTAGTCCAGTCCCCGCTCTGTCGTTAGTTAAGTAACCTAACGGGTGATGACGGGACCCAGTGGCGAATGCGGATGGCGAATACGTACATCGTATTTTCGTTCTTTTGTGGTGTGATTAATTGATGTGACTGCATTGATTCAGATCAATGCAAGCTAAACAAACCTATTCTGATGTTGTTGGAACATTTTTCAAAAAAAAAGGCTGTTATTGTAAAGACGTTCTCTTTTGTTTTGCACAGTGGTATTCGGTTATGAATATCCAGCACCTCAGTCGAGGAGGCAAGGGCCGAGATCCCTTCACCGGGAGTGACCCCTTGGACAAAAGTTTGCGTCAGGGTAATAACTCCACTATAGTCGATTGCTTTTTGCTTTGTATCGTGGTATTCAGTTGGAATATCCTGCACCTCATTCTACGGGGAAAGAGCCGATATCCCTTCACCGGGAGTGACCTCTTTAGCAAAGGTTTTCGCCACTATATTTTTATAAAAAGCTATCCGGTTCCTTCAACGATATCAAGTTCATTGCGTTAAAGGTTTTTCACCAAAAACCTGCTGTAGCCCTCCGTCATTTCAGATTAGTATTGCTTAGTATTCGTGCTACGTTTGTCGTGCATTGCCGAGGCGTAGTGTTCGGTAGCTTTGTAATGCTTTTCTGCCGCATGGATATGTGGATTGGTTAGGACAGTCGTACGGTTATGTTGGCATTGTCAAGGGCTCGTACGGGTGGGTTTAACGCAATCAAGATAATGACGGGTTGAACTTGACTAGGACTCTTTGATTTGTTGGCATTGTCAAGGTCATTTGGGTCCTAGGGGTAAAAACACACATCGGGAGTTTCTAAAGAAACTGAAACTTGCCAGGCATGCGCATACCTTTTGGAGTGTGATAATGTGAGTGGATTCCATCACATTATCATGCGATGATAGTTGGATCCCGATTCCCACTGATGAGTTGGTTTACTCCTCGGGTGATCCCGACTAATTCTTCTTTCGGGTTTGGAGGAGAATTTGAGGTTATAGTGGGAGGTTTCCTGATTGGATAAATTGATAACCATTCTGATCTAGGTTAGAGTGCACACTAAGTGTTTCTTTTCTCTCTCTCTTTGGCAGCGACCATGGCCCGACCCTTGACTATGACTCAGTGACCAAGTTAACCGAACCTTCTTAAAACACTGGCTTTTGGATTGTCTAAGTTGCATACCTTATTACCACTCCTACTTTTACCCTTTTCTCCAGAACACCCCGTATTAGTACGAACATCTACTTCCATTGGATAAAACCATCGTATGGTTATATACGAACTCGAAGGAACTTGTTCCAGATTCGAGGATGGTTTCCGGTTCTGGAGAAAATGAATAGGACTATTCAGTTGTCTTTTCCTTTTACCTTCTCTCAGGTTGCGAGTGCTCCTTGGATTAGGACAGTACACCTATTACGCTTATTGGATAGTTTTCTTCTAAACCATAGGCATGTGCCAAACGGTAGGGAATGAAGGAAACCAATTAGCCTAACGATGGTGTATAGAAGGTAATAAGTTAAGACAAATAAAGGGATTAGTAAGAGGGCAAAGTAAACTGCGACTGCTATTCACGACCAAACCAAGTATTTCATCGCCACTCCTGCTTCACCTTTGTATTTCTCCAGGACACTCCGTATCACTACGAAGATCCACAGTTATTTGGATACTCCATCGTATGGTTATATACGAACTCGAAAGGAACTTGTTCCAGTTCGGGGATGGATTCTGGTTCAGGAGAAATAGGAATAAGGTTTTATTCAGTTGTCTTTTATCTTTACCTTCTCTCGGGTTGCGAGTGCTCCTAGGATTAGGACAATACACCCATTATGCTTATTGGATAGTCTTCTTCCAAACCATAGGCTGGTGCCGAACGGTAGGGAAGGAAGAAAACCATTTAGCCTAAGAGGGTGTACAGAAGGTAATGACTAAAGACATATAAAGGGATTTGGAGAGATGGCAAAGAAATATACGGTTATAGTCATGAATCTGGATAATGGAAGAGGCATTACTAGGAATACCAGGATACCCTTTCGAAACATTTACATGTTTCAGTTTCACTGTGTATTGTTAATAGAAAACTGATTTCCCAATTAGTACTTACTCCAGGGTATGTATTTACCAGGTTTGATTCTCACATTTGTATGGTTTTACAGATGATGAGTGGGAGTAAGTTATTGGGAATTAGGTGATCATCCTCATTATATCGGAATTCGTTGTAATTGGTGATATTTGAGAAAATCGCCTGGGCTGTTTGCCGGATGGCAAATATTTGGTTTTGAATATCCGTTGTTATGCACCAATTTCAAATTGATATATCTGTACATTTATTTTCATAAAGTGAGATATAACTTTTTGAAATTATGTCGGTGACATTTATCTATATCAGTTGATGGTTAGGTAAGGAGCATTAAACAACGGTATAATTCTTCTTAACTATAAGTACAGTTTTCAACCTACGACACACAGGGAATGAGTTATTAGACTCAAGGGACTTATACAGAGTATTGTATGTTGTCCAGTGTCCATGAGGACAGAGGGGTTGGTACTCGTACTATATTCTATTTACTTGTGACTTCTCTAGTTCTTAGACATGTGTTTCGTAGAAATGCAAGGTCTAAGTTTTGAGAAGTTATAGGTATAAGAATAAAGTAGAGAACCAGGCGTTGCAAGTATCAGGATTCTTCAAGGTGATCGAAAATGTAGATACTTGTGTATGGTATTCAGATGATGGTAATGATTATGGAACTTGCTTCTCTTTCAGGTTACTCATATCTGGATATATTTCTAAGTTGAGTAATGCTGATTGGCCTCTCTCCATTTAGTTGACATGCACTGGAGACAGCTGCATGATTTGAATCTGGTTCCAATTAAATCAGTGCCTCTGTTTCTATATTGGATATAGAATAGTTCATATCTTAACAATGTTAAGGTACGGAGAGTTGTCCGGCTTATGCTTAAAACCAGACTCTGGATAACTCAAGGCACGTTTCTGTAATGGCTGTTTGTGGGTTGACCCGGGCTATGACGAGGGTTGACTTTCTAC
The DNA here is from genome assembly GCA_030015575.1 of Agapanthus africanus. Classification (NCBI taxonomy): domain Eukaryota; kingdom Viridiplantae; phylum Streptophyta; class Magnoliopsida; order Asparagales; family Amaryllidaceae; genus Agapanthus; species Agapanthus africanus. The sequence continues at coordinate 867,500,700 of CM057339.1, forward strand.
CATCTGGAAGATCAATAGTGATATTGTTCTTGACTCGCCACGGTTTTAATAAAAATGGATTTTTTCAGAAAACAGTAGTGGGAGTATGGTAGAACTGGAAGTGATTCCAGAACCGCAAACGATTACTGAAAATTTGATAAGAACCTAAAGATTCAATCTGGTTTGACATTCTATTGGCCACTCCGCAGATATGGTGGGTAACCTCAGGCACCCGAGAGGTACTCCGGTAGCCTCAAGGACGGTGACAGGGAGGTTCTTGTTTACCCAGACTTGCCGATGCTGTTGTTCCAGACTGTGAGACCCGGCAGGAGGATGGGTATAGCGTTGTTCTGAACTAGATTTAGAAGTGCACGTGTATATGACTCTGCCAGAGGATTGTCGTAGTCAGTGGGAGCAGCGGAAGCATAGTGGGCAAGTAGCTTATTTCTATTTATGGACTAGAGCAGATATAGCGGAAATAGATCATCTATTTCTGATATGACAGTCATAGGTTTGACTTCATCAGAATAGGGGATGGATCTATTAAGAAGGTAGTAGGGTGTGATATCCTGGTATTTGGATGACATACATAAAGTAGGAAGTGAAATTCCTATGCTACGATCGGTTATACTTTGGTTGTCACACAGTGGTTTCTCCACATAGGACTTGGATATTATATCAGATATTCTGGTTACTAGATCTATGGTTTTAGACCTAGATTTGGGTAGTTTCCCAATCTGGGTACTTAGACAGCATTCTAAAGGTGCTTTAGAATGGACGACTCCTGGCACGGTAGTGTACCTGCAGGTGATGGAGTCACCCTCTCTAAAGGTGTCTTACAGACTAAAGGGGAGAGGGATGTGCATGATTGGCAGATCACTTGCTTAGGCAATTGAGTCAATCATGAGATGTCAAGTACCACACAAGATATTGTTTTTGCACTAGATGCAATAAGTTGATATTAATCCTATCCTGGAGAAACATTCGGAAGCAGTTTTAGAACATAAGTGGATGTTCTAGGGATATGATAACGGCAGCCTCCTTCGGGAGACAATTATCATTCCAGGCTTCCAAGGTGACCTGGATGACAGAGTGACTGTCAGAGTTATAGTTTTCTCTCTGACGAGGGGCAGTATTTTGGACAAATGGTCCAAGCGGATACTGAGGGAGACATGGCGCAGGATACTGATTAGGTTCAGTTGACGATACAGTCTAAGAAGTTTGGATTTGGAGTTCATTTGTAAACTGGGTCCCAACAGATATCCAGACATATTCTAAGACATGTATTGCTCATTTCGGGAAATGGCTTTCTTCGCGAACTTGAGATTAAGAGAGACATAGAAAGAAACATCAGAGCGGATCCACTCATTGAGGCTATTTCTCGAACGCAATAGTTTTACAAACGAGCTTTGTGAAACTGATTAGTAGAGGAGTTGGGTGTTCGGTATCACACGAGTTGTGAGTACGCGACATCGCAATAATTAGCCTGGAGTGAAAGTGGGAGATTGTTGGATATAATGCCCTCAAAGTCAATTATTGGATCCCAGGCACGTGATTGCAATGATTGAGGGAGGACCTATGCCGGTAGGACAAACTTACTTAGGATGATTGTATACTATCTGGTTTGTCTTTATCATCGTGTACATGCTTTAGGTGATATTGTAGTTCACTATTGCACGTTGATAGAGAATAGTATGCTACCATGGTTTATCTTTATCATCGTGTACAGCTTTAGGTGACCTTACAGGTCACTATTACACGTTGATAGAGCCCTTAGGATTCTTGCTTGACGGCCAGCAGTATGATGGCGATCATATACGTGGGAGCTGGGGTCTATAAGCACATCCTTAAAGTGGTCCCTAGTCGTGGGAGTTTCGAGACTGGGCATCGATACTCTATTAGTAGACTAGTGTATACAGTCGAGACCCCAACGAGGGGCGGTGGCCGGTCTCACAAACCATTGGTGTTAGTTGGATCACCTAAGATGTATACAGGTGCTCATTGGGTTATGAGTACACCGGACAGGACCCGCTGGGAACATGCTAATTGGTATTATACCTGACGTCAGATAGCAGTTCCCTAGTGACATGTGTACAGGTTAGTTCATCGACCTGAGATCGTCATTTGTCTCATGTGAGTTCCCACTGTGCTTTGATTACTACCCTACTACGTCTCAAAGGAGTCATGCAAACAGGTTTTAGTTGGGTACAGTCCCGAGCCACATGGAGGCAGTGAGCGGATCGGTAGGGGTTTCGTCTCTCCCGGTATTGGGGGTGAGATCGCGCTGTGTCTAGGAGAGCCATTACACGAAGTCCTTGGCCAAGGCAGGAGATTTACTGGTAGGTATTTCAGTAGTATCTTAGGGTGTTCTGGGCTACACTCTGACACGACTTGTACCGCTTTTGGGGGTCTGACTTTTACCAACCCTCTAGACTCGCCATGCGATGCTCATAGACGAACGGACCGGAGTGTACGGATATTGTCACCGACAGACTCAGTAGGGTGTCAGGATGAGTTCGCTCATCGACCTTCCTTTTGGTCAATACCTGGTAGCCCGTTACGTACAGCTAGTATCTCTGACGTGCTAGTGGTTAAATCCACATCCAAAGTATTGACGAGTCTTTAGAATCCCCTACAGACAGTTTCTTAAATTTTGGGCGAAACGTTGTAGATGCCGTATGGATTTATGGCAAGGTTCGAACGTACGCGTGCACTTGTGCACGTGTCATGGTTCAGACGAATAATACTAACGGGTTTTGGTTTAAGCCGGATATTTAGTATTAGTCAGTGTAGATTTTGTCTCATTGCATTTGTATTCGGTCGGAATACAAATGCGGGTATGTATATACAATCGCGGGGTTATCCTGTAATTTTTTACTGGATCGCTTTTTGGAGTTGCCAGCTTGCTTTATCTTTTTGGCCAAATTCCTTTTCTATTGTTCTTTGGCTGAATTTTCCTTGGAGGGGCTTATTTGCAAATGTGCAATTAGCAAAGGAGGGTTTTTTTTGTGTTGTCCGGGGCTCCAGCAGAATTTCCGGAATAGTCTTGATGAGATTGATTAATTTGTGCATCATTGCTTGCTTTTATGGTGAATGGATTGAAATAGACTTTGTTGTGACATTTTTGCTTATCATCACCTCTTGCTTTTTCCTACACTCACCTCCCTTCACAATCTTCTCCCCATATATTCTCTTCACTGGCCGAGAGCTGAAGGGGGCTGCCCCATTTTTTGTGAAGAATTTTTGATTCATTTGATGATGCACATAAATCCTTAGTTCATTCCAAAGCTCATTTTCATCACACTTCTCCATTGTGGCAACTTCAATTAACCCTCGAGGCAAAGCGTTCTACACTTAGTCTACAGCAACCTTGGACACGTCGGCTAGCAAACTTCGTGTCCGAGTTGCCTCGGTTCAGAGGTGAGAGCCCGTAAAAAGACTCGATGATGTGGTGTCTTTTCCGACGAGGAGATCGAGACCGGAGTTGCCGCGAGGAGCTTGGGATGGTGGCTAAAAACCGAAGGACACGGATCGATCGGTATAGCCTTTCTATCCCTTCTCTAGATAGCTAGTTGTAGGTTAATGGTTCGATCCGGGTTTTAAGCATACGATAGCGCCGGTTTCTAGTTTGAAAAAGTTTTCGTTTCCGCATTTTGGTCTCGGACAGACGGCCGGGACGCTACCGTAGTCTTACACAATTTATTCTCGAAAAAACCTAATCTCACATTCGCAGGGAATCGCGATTGCACTGAACTCGTGCAATAAGCCGTTAAACCTCTAGGTGTCCCTTGTAGGAGGAGTGTTGTCTCCTGAGGGTTTTCAGCGGATACTACCCACAAAATCCGATCAATTTGTCCATTGACTCTAATTCTTCAATTCAGTATTCTAGCAACAAATTCTATTATCTTCAACTTAGAAACCATCAACCCTTATTTTTCACACTCACTTATCATTTAACTTAAGATCGTATATGTTTTGCAAATTTATAAAGCTTTCAGCATCTCTTGAATTTTCGTTCTAAGGTTCCATCTCAACTTAGGAATTTCTATCATCTCTACTGAAGGTATAAACCCTATCTTTCATTCCTATCTCTCATCCAACCCACAATCATATTCCCTTACGTGTGTGTATATATCACCCCTACACTTGGAATTTTAATTCAAACTATCATACTCCTGTCCATCGTCCAAAATACTTTTAGTTGGTGAATTTTTGATGAAATTGCTCACACATCCTTCATGCGACCGTTAATACTTCTTGAGGCACTAACGATCGATTACAAAATGTGTTTGCGCATTAAGGCGTAATTCCTCGTCTTGTAATACCTAAGGCTTTAGCAGTGACTCCCAATCCAGTTGGTCTAAGGCACTAGGTGATAAAGCACCCTCGCTATATATTTTTTATTTTACGCAGCCTTAAGTGATTACAAAACCAGTGTTCATTTTTTTTATCTCTTTATTCACACTTATACTTTTATTTAATTTTTTCTCATACTAAGGATTTTAGACAAGAGCAATTCAAGGTATCCTTTACTATCCCAAGTTTCAAGGTGCGTGTATGTGCGAGTTGTAGCGTATATATTTTCAGAATTTAGCCTCAAGGTTCGGAATTATTTTTCAGACTTACACTTCAATAAAAATTTCAATACTCTTCCCTTATTTTGACTTAGCCCAAGAACTGAACTCAAAATTTTGCCTATTTCTAAGTAAACTACAGGAACATATATTTTCTACCGTTAAATTTTAAGAAAGGTTATTTTTAGGGTTTTTTAATTTACTAAGTTTTGGGATCTAGTTTTTCCCTACTATTCAACCGTCATGTTGAACTTAAGTCAAATATGGCCAAAGTTGCACTTTTAAATTTTTATAATTTTTAAAATTTTTCAATTTTTATAGGTTTTAAAATAAGTATGCAAATGCAAAAATATACACATGAATGCGAAGGAAGAAACCTTACCGAGCACATCCCCAAATTTAAACTTGACAGTGTCCTTACTGTCAGGCTACACCAAGAGGGTTAAAATTGTCGGCACTCCCATGTTTTTTTTATCTCTTTTTTTATTATGAGAGGTACGGCCTCGGGTCCAATGCCACTCAAAAGCGGAAGCTGTGGGCTTCCGAGAGCCCAGCACAGAGCATCACCTCCCCCTTTTTATTAACAGAAAAAGAAAACAAAATATATATACAAAAAGGTTCCCCCAAACTTAAGTGAAACAGTGTTTCCACTGTTGAAGCATTAAAGTTTAGAGTTAGGAGAAAAACATAGTATCAAGCTATACAAGGCCTTACACAGGCCAAAGGTTAGCACCAATCATTCAAAATTTTTATCGTTATAATGGTGTGGTTGGTGAAAGAATGGAGTATAGAGAAAAGAAATGAGAGACACACGAGACCGTGTGGAGATAGAAGCAGTATACGGTCTCGGTGGAGGAGAAGAATGGCGGAAGGGAAAAAGAAATGGTGGTGGTTCGACTTTTTTAGGTGGAGGTTGATTAATCACAAAATCCTTGTCATTTAGGAATGCGAGTTCATCGGCGAAAATATCTTCGAATCTTTCATCGATGGTCCGATTGAACATTTCAATATCAATAAGTGTCGCGCCAGAATTCAACACACTTGATTTTTCAAAAATTATGGAGCTAAGAGACTCGTAAGGCTCATCTACCTTATTCTCAAAAGAGTCTAAATCAAGTTGTTTTTCTAGAATTATCGAACTCAAAATATCGGATTGTGATTCATTAATACTCGCTATCATTAAAGGAAGATTAGAAGAACCTGAGAAAATGGGAGAAAGAAGTTGAATACGAACTTGAGGGTGGAGATGGAGTGTATATATTAGTACAATTTGTAATGACCGATGTGTAAAAAGTGATTGTGCTAATCTATCAACCCACTGAGAAATGAGGTCAAATCCCTCAAGATTCGTGAGAAAACATGGGTACGCCGAACTTGGTAAAGCAGGCATTGAAAATGAAAGGGATACAGTTTCTTGCGCTGTCGGAACGACCGAAAGGATGAAGGGGATTGATTTAGGAAGTGTAACAGTTAAAGGTTCAGGAGGATGAATTGGAAAATCCGACTCATCAAACAAAACTGGTTCATCCACAATACTATCCTCAATACTATCCTTAATACTCTCCTCAAAATTTAGCTTATCCATGCAATTCTCATCAAATTCAAGATTCTCATCAAATTCAAGACGCATATGAAGTTCGGGAGAAACATTTAATGTCTCGAGATGATGAATTGGAAAGAAAAACTCATCCAAATTTGTGGGTTCATCATCCAAAATATTCCCAGCGTCAATATCCCCGATCAAGTGAAAATTAAATTTCTCAGACACCTCATCAAAAACATGGATATTAATCAATTCAGGTTCTAGAGTGGAGGTGTAGAGGTCAAAAGGATTGGTGGTGATTTCACTCGAAAGGGACCCTTCACAATCAGGTAAATCAAACACTACAAAGTCGCACAACTCATTAGACGATTTATCTTCAACTGGTGAATCATTTGGAACACTTGATAGACATTCAAAACCGGAGTTTGTAGGGTGTTTTTCGTCACCCCATTGAGATGGGAATACGCACGCGCTTGTCAGGCGTATTACAGATTCCCCCTGCCTAGGATAGGCCGGGGTTTATTGATTGTGGGGATCCGAATCTCCGGCAGCCGCGGACTAAACTGCCGTTAATTACCCCTCGCCTTTGGAGCGAGAGAACCTCCGATTGACGGGTTAAACTGGTCATGCGAACTCAATATGCAGTGTGCGTGTGATGTGTTTTGAAAGGGGGTTTTGGATATATTGGGAGCCACGCAGAGTTTTTACGGGGGACAGTGTCGTGGAGTATGTGTATGTGTACATATATATATATATATACATGTATATATAAATAAAGGGGGAAAAGACATCCAAAGGATGCGTGGGGCCAGCGCCTTGAGCGCTGTGCGCTCAGGTGCTGTGCGCCTAGGCGCAAGCGCGCCACGTGTCGGCACGTGGGCGCTTTGCGCTCGAGCGCTGTGCGCTTGGGCGCAAGCGCACCACGTGTCGGCACATGGGCGTTTTGCGCTCGAGCGCTGGGCGCCTGAGCGCAAACGCGCCACGTGTCGGCACGTGGGTGCTTTGCGCTTGAGTGCAGAGCGCTGGCGACCAAAAAGGGGCTTTTAGTCCCAGAAATAGGATTTAGAGTGGAGTTAAACTCCTAAAATCTTTTGGTTAATGAAGGGGGGTCTTCTTCTTCCTCCTCTGTTGGCTGGATCTTGACGATCAAGAGATGTGAGATCTAAAAAGCTCTCCTTTTTGAGATCTAATAACAGATCCAAGCTCCCCTTTGTGGGTTTTGTGGTGAAAAACTATTTAGTTTTATAAAATGAAGAGTAAAACTCTTGATTTAATTCAAAAGAAAGAAGAAGGTTTTGGAACCTTGAAGAAGGAGAAAAGATCTCAGATCTAAAATTTTTGGAGAGAGAGAAAAAGTTGTTAGATTTTTTTATTATCTTTGCCTTTATAGGCCATACACTTTACACATAGCCTCTTGGCCTTCACAAAATGGCATTTTGCCTATCCCATGGCTCATGTGCCATTTCTTTTTGCACATAAGTCATGGGCTTTACAAAAATTTAGCTTTATACCTATTTTTCTTACATTTATCCATAAAACAAAACAAAAGAAATACAACAAAATTATTTATTACAAAATTTTATCTTGGCACGGGGGGAGGCCGGCCGCTTCATGTTCGGGCTCGACCCGGGCATGGGCCCACTGGATCTGGGCTTGGGCCCGCTTGGCTTGGGGTTGACTTTGATTTTGACTTGGTCAACCGGGGTGTAAATTTTTACCCCAACAAATTGCCCCCCATCAATAAATGCACACCATATATGTAGGTCGTGTGCATGAAATTGATGGATCTTCTTTCACATGGAGGCGACTTGATTCGGTTCCCACCTTTTGGGAAGCTGGCACTGCCCTTTTTACGACATGGACGGTCGATGCGGCCCTTTTTGCGACTTGGACGGTCGGTTCTGCCCTTTTTGCGACTTGGACGGTCGGTGCTGCCCTTTTAGCGACGTGGACGGTCGGTTCTGCCCTTTTTGCGACTTGGACGGTCGGTTCTGCCCTTTTTGCGACTTGGACGGTCGGTGCTGCCCTTTTAGCGACGTGGACGGTCGGTTCTGCCCTTTTTACGACTTGGTCGGTCGGTTTGCCCTTTTAGCGACGTGGACGGTCGGTTCTGCCCTTTTTCCGACTTGGACGGTCGGTGCTGCTCTTTTAGTGACGTGGACGGTCGGTTCTGCCCTTTTTGCAACTTGGACGGTCGGTGCTTGATTTGACTTGCTCTGCTTCTTGCAGTGTCAGGGGTAAACTTGACTTGCTTCGCTTCTTGCGGTGTCAAGATTGGATTCTGACTTGCTCCGCTTTCTGCGGTGTCGGAGTGGATGTTGACTTGTTGATTTTGATTTGGGTTGACATCAGCATCGCTATACTGGAATATGGTACCAGGAGCGAATCATCATCTGTCATTGAGAGGATTTTGGGATTTTGGTTTTTGTTCGGCATCTGCATTGCTGCACAGGAATAATGCCAGGAGCAACTCATCATTTGCCCCGGGAGGATTTTTTTTTTGGGACTTTGAATGTGGTCTCACCGGTAGGACTTGGGAGAGGTTGGGATTGTTTTACGCCCATGGATTGTATACGGTTTTGCAGGATATATGATCCAGACCGTAGGGTCGGAAAAATTTCGGGACTTTGTCGGCGTCTGCATCGCTGCACTGGAATATGGTACCAGGAGAGACTCATCATTCACCGTTGGGGTATGGGATTTGGAATTCGGTTGGCGTCTGCATCGCTGCACTGGAATATGGTACCAGGAGCGACTCATCATTCGCCATTTGGGGATTGGGGAGCGATGGCTTAGGAGACAGGTTTAGATCCCCATCACCTAAGGCTTTTCAATTTTATGGGCCGTGAGGGTCCCATAAAATCATTTTCTCCCTACGAGTCGTAAGGATCCCGCAGGTGTATTTTCTCCTTAGGAGTCGTGAGGACTCCTAAGTGTGTTTTTCCTTTATTAGTCGTAAGGATCCCACAAAGGTTTGTTCTCCTCATATATCGTGAGGACACATGAGTGGGTCTTATCAATGAAGCATCTTTCCCAAAGCGGAGACCAGCCGCGTAACTGGTGATTACAGTGGGGCATAGGTATGATGAGAATTATTTGAGCCCGTGGATTGTATACGATGGTCAACTTGGGGACCCACCGTAGGGCTGGGAGAATTTTGAGAAATTGGATTTTGGTTGGCGTCTGCATCGCTGCACTGGAATGTGGTACCAGGAGCGACTCATCATTCGCCGTTTGGGGACTTGGAATTTGGATCTTGTTTGGCATCAGCATTGCTGCACTGGAATAATGCCAGAAGCAACTCATCATTTGCCTTGGGAGGACTTGGGATTTGGGTTTTTGGTCGGCATCAGCACCGCTAACACTGAAGCGAAATGCCAGGAGTGACTCATCATTTGCTGTTGCCCGTTGGGAACGATGGCTTAGGAGACAGGTTTGGGTCCCTATCACCTAAGGCTTTTCAATTTTATGGGCTGTAAGGGTCCCATAAAAGCATTTTCTCCCTACGAGTCGTAAGGATCCCGTAGGTGTATTTTCTCCTTAGGAATCGTGAGGATTCCTAAGTGTGTTGCTCCTTTGTGAGTCGTAAGGATCTCACGCAGGGTTTTCTCCTCACAAGGTCGAGAGGACTTTGCGAGTGTATTTCATCTCCTTTCATGAGTTTGCGCCCTTTCGGGTTTTCACAGACTCGCCGGTAGTCCTGCTGTTTTTACTCACGGAGCCCTTTCGGGTTTTCATCCGTGCCCGTTTTGCTTGTGGACATACCGTTTATTTTTTTTATTTCTTTTATTATTTTTTTCTTTCTTTTTTCTCTTTTTTTTTTGCCGCTGGTGGGACTTTAAAAGTAGTCTCACCGGCAGGATTTGGGAGAGATAGGGGCCATTTACGCCCGTGGATTGTATATGGTTTTGCAGGATGTATGATCCAGACCGTAGGGCTGATGTGCTCAATTCGCCTGTGACTTGGAGCATTCACGTGTAGTATTTCTTGAGATATCGGCCATTGATGGGTGGCATGGGCCTTTCTCCCTCGGCACTTATTAGTTGGTAGGATCCTCCGTCGAACACTTTCTCGATGACGTATGGTCCTTCCCAGTTTGGCTCAAATTTTCCCTGGGGATGATCGGTCTTTTGAGGACCAACACCAATTCACCTTTCTTGAAAGCGCGGAGACGGGTTATCTTGTCATAAGCCCATGACATTTGGGCTCGGTATAGCTCTAGATTTTGCTGCACCGCGAGCCTCTTTTCTTCGAGGGCATCGAGCTCTTCAAGTCGAAGGAGAACGTTTTCCTCCTCCGTCAACTCGTGCTGAACGGCCATTCTTAAGCTTGGAACTTCGACTTCGAGGGGGAGGACCGCCTCCACTCCGAAGAGCAATGAGTATGGAGTGGACTGTGTTGGAGTACGGTGCGTGGTACGATATGCCCACAACGCCTCGTGAAGTTTGAGATTCCAGTCTCTCTTGTTGGCTGAAGCATTTTTCCTCAGGAGCTTGCATAGAGTCTTATTGAAGGCTTCGGCTAGCCCATTGGCTCTTGGATTATAGATGGAGGAATATTTCCAGTCTATCTTGTGCTGAGTAGCGAACCTTGAGACATTGAAGCTCTTGAAAGAAGGCCCATTGTCGGAAATGATTCTTCTTGGTGTACCGAATCGGTATAGAATATTATGCTGGAAGAATGTCAGAATATCTTTTGTCTTGACTTCTTTTAGCGGGACAGCTTCAGCCCATCTGGAGAAGTAGTCTGTCGCGACCAATATGAACCGGTGGCCTTTGGATGATGGAGGATCAATTGGGCCAACAATGTCGGTGCCCCAGACTTCAAAGGGCCATGACGCCACCGTTGGATGCAACGGATTGGGATGCTTGTGAATGAAATCACCATGGATTTGGAAGATCTGACATTTCTTTGCATGCTCTCCGCAATCCCGTATCATGGTGGGCCAGTAATACCCAAGCCGTTTGATTTGAAGTCGCATCTTGGGGCCAGATTGGTGAGCACCGCAAACGCCCGAGTGAACATCTTTCATGTCCTTTTGGGCTTCGGCCGATGACAGACGCCTGAGCCAGAGTTGGTCATATGACCTGCGGTATAACGTGTTATTTACAAACACGTATCGGAGAGCTCTTTTCTTCAGCTGAATCCTCGTAGATTTTTCTTCGGGCAGCTTGTCGTCTCGGAAGTACTCTATGAAGGGTTCTCTCCAATCGGGCTCGTCTTGGATGATCGAAGATTCTTCGGCAGGACTGCTCTTCTGTTCCGCGCTTTCCTCTTCTCGTAGAGAGAATGGGGGTAGAATTTGTCGGCTCCTAACTGTGATCAGAATTTCGTCCATGTTAGGATCAGCCAGCTCCTTGGCTAGGTGAGCGAGTATGTCGGCTTTTCCGTTCAATGCTCTGGGGATTCTCATTAGTTCAATGTGAGTGAACCGTTTCATGAGTTCCACCGCTCGGCCTCTGTACCGAGCTAACTCGGGTTTGTATATCTTATAGTCACCTCTTACTTGGTTGACAACAAGCTGGGAGTCACCGTAAACCCGTAGCCGAAGGATTTCCATTTCTATGGCGAGCTCCAAACCAGCTATCAGGGATTCATACTCAGCTTCATTGTTTGTTCGAGGCTCGGTGAGAGCGAAAGAACGCCGTAGGGTTCCCATTGATGGCGTGATGAACACCAATCCTATCCCCGCTTTTACCTCCGGGATGCTTGATCGGCCGGAGCATCTTATTGATGAGGCCCCATCGAAGTGGAGCTCCCAACATGGCTCATCATTCTCTAGGTGCAGCACTTGTTCGTCGGACAACTCGCAATTGAGTGGTGACCCCTCTGGTATAGGATGAGCAGCGAGAAAGTCTGCAAGAGCTTGACCTTTTACTGCTTTTTGAGGAGTATATACTATGTCAAACTCAAGTAGCATGACGGCCCATCTTGCCATTCTGCCGGCTAGGCTTGCTCTGGTCATCAAGTGTTTGAGCGGGTCGACCTTGGAGATTAGCATAACCCGGTGAGCCAGCAGATAGTGCCTCAGCTTCTTCACAGCAAATAGCAGAGCCAGGCATTGCTTTTCGATTGGGGAATAGTTGTGTTCCGCCCCGACTAGAGTTCGACTAAGGTAGTAGAGGGCATGTTCCTTTCCCTCCTCGTTATTCTGGGCAAGGAGTGCACCGAGTGACTCATCTAGCGCGGCAGTGTAGAGAATCAGCGGTTTATTTGGAATGGGAGCGGCCAGCACTGGAGGGTGCAACAAGTATTGTTTGATGCTTTCGAACGCTGCTTGACATTCGGCATCCCAGATAAAAGGAGCTCCTTTCTTCATGAGCTTTGAGAAGGGCCTACATCTTCCCGATAAATTTGAGATAAACCTCCGTATATACGCGAGCTTGCCTTGAAAAGATCTTAGCTGCGTCAGACTCTTCGGAGGGGGTATCTCCATGATGGCCTTTATCTTTGATGGGTCAACTTCGATCCCTCGATGTCGGACTATGAAGCCCAGGAATTTTCCCGACGACACGCCAAAAGCGCATTTCAGAGGATTCATCTTTAGGTCATATTCCCTCAGTCTGGTGAGAACGGTCCTAAGATCTTGGATATGATCGGCCTTGGCTTTAGTCTTGACGACCAGATCATCAATATAGCATTCGACGACTTTATGGATTAGGTCATCAAAGATATTAGTCATTGCCCTTTGATATGTAGCACCTGCGTTCTTCAGTCCGAATGGCATTACCTTGTAGCAATATATTCCGATCGGGGTTCGAAATGCTGTGTGCTTCTCATCCTCAGGCGACATCTTGATCTGATTATATCCAGACGAGCCATCCATAAAGGTGAACAGCTCGTAATTTGAGGTGTCATCGACCATCATTTCCATGACCGGTAGCGGGAAGTCGTTTTTATGACATGCCTTGTTGAGGTCCCTGAAATCGACACAAACTCGGATCTGCCCATTTTTCTTCTTCACTGGGACTATGCATGCGATCCAGTCCGCATATTTCTCTTCCCTGATGAAGCCGGCATCGATGAGCTTCTTAGTTTCCTCGATGACCTTTTCTTCTAGTTCCCTTCTCATTCTTCGAGGATCTTGTTTGACTGGCTTAGCATCAGGAGATATAGCCAACTTATGTACGGCCACTTCAGGGGAAAGGCCAGGCATTTCTTTGTATGTCCACGCGAAGCAGTCGACGAACTCATGCAGCAGGGCAATTATCTGCGCTTTCATTTCCGCTGACAAGAGCGAGCTGATGTAGGTCGGCCTTGGATTATCGGGCGTTCCTAAGTCAATCTCGGTTAGCTCGTCAAAGGTTGCTTGTCCGCCATCTTCAAGCTCTTGAGGAGCTTCTTCTGGCTCGGCTATCTCATCATCATCATTTGATCTTTCGCCAGCTTCACCAACATGGATCATGTAGCACGCTCTGGAATCAGGTTGAATGTAACCTATTCCCCGTCTGTCTGGAATTCGTCCATCGATGAGTGCTCGGACCTGGGGTGGATGCCATAGCCCTTCGTAAAACTTTGCTTCGGACTCCGTTTGATATAACCGGCACCCGAACTTTTTAAAGTATTCCCGCATCTCGGGCGCATAGTATCTGGGATTGAGGACGGCTATTATGCCTCTCTCATAGGGAAGGCACGCGACAGAAAGATCGTCCGAGTGCACAACGGGGTTTGACCCATAAAACAGGATGCCCTTCTGTCCACTTTTCCTCCCGGGAACGTAGAAAGTTTTCAGCTGGTCCACGGTGGAGACTGATAACGCATCGAGCTCTTTGCACATCTGCTCTGGTACCCTTGTGACGGCTAGGGACCCTTCTGCAACTTCAAAGGTCTCTCGTAGTTTCGCTTGTTGCATAGGGGTCCAATCTGCATCGCTGTTGCACGGCAGGTCCTCTTCCTCCGACTCTTCAGTGTCGCTACCAAGATGAGAGCGGACTTTACTGTTAGATGGGCCTTCAGTAACAGATTCGTCCTTATCGCTGCCGAAACAAGGGCGAGTTTTTCGGAAGGACGGGCTTCCAGCGTCGGACTCATCAGTGTCGCTACCGAAATGCGGGCGTACTTGGGCGTTTTTGCCTTTGAAAGTGACAGTCGGTGCAGATTTGCTTTTGAGTCTTGTGGCCGGTCTATCCTCAGTCAGTTGTGGCTTAGCATTTTGGTGATTCATAAAGTACCGAGAATCTTCATAGCGGACTTCATGCACACCGAACGGCTGGATGTCTCCGTCAATGCGTCTTTCTTCGCCATTTTTAGTATACTTCATGCATTGATGGAGAGTTGATGGAATGATGCCGTAATCGTGGAGCCACGGCCGCCCCAAGAGAATCTTATAAGACGTGTCGGCATCGATCACGTATATCTTAGCTTCAGTTTGCAGATTCCCGAATTTGATTGGCAGAGCTATGGACCCCAGAACTTGCTGGCAATTTTGGTTGAAGTCTTGAATGACAATCCTTTTCCTTGACAGGTGTCGGACGTCCATTGACAAACTCTTCAGCGTCCGCAAGTTCATGATGTTCACTGAGGACCCTGGATCAATCAATATACGATTAATTCGATCTCCGTCGCTGTACCTGGTCACGTAAAGCGGCCGATTGTGCTCAGCTGTTCCCAGTAGCAAGTCTTCATCCTTAAATGTGACTACGGCGGCATGCAAAGTGTGCTGAGCTTCTTTCATATTAATTTCCGCAAAGTGAGCCTCATACCGCTCGGGGTTTTGTAGAGCGTGAATAAGAACATCTCTAAGCTCCTTAGATAGGACCAAGGTGTCGTAGATGCTCAGGAGAGACGGAAGCCTTCGAAGATGAGCTAAGACATTATAGTCTACTGGAGAAGGACTCGAGTTTTCATCGGCCGGTTCTCCGCCATCTTCATCATTAGCCACCTGTTTTCCCTTTCCTTTTGGGGCATTGCCCTGATTTGGCGGTAGAGCCCTGCCGCTTCTGAGCTGGATTTGGTTGACCTTTGTGGCGAGCTCCTCGTCTTCTTCAGGAAAACAGAGCTCATCCTCGGAGTCGCTGCCAAGATGGATGGCGTAGCAGGTCACTACTGGGATCTCTTCATTGGAGTTTTCTTCTAACTCCTCCAGAATTTCAGCCGCTTGTACAGGGAAGAACTCCTTCAATTGAATCAATGTTCTTTCCTTTTGTTCATATTCTTCGAGGGAATCGATATATTTTTGAATGGTCGATCTCCCTGCAGACTCTTTTTCGCGCCGAGCTGCACCTTTCTTCTTCTTGAGCTTCTTGGATTTTGAGCCTGATGGAGCCGCATTGGCAGCTGGACTGGTAGGCTTCTTCTGCCCTTCCCATTTCGTCCTGGGTTCTTTCTAAAGTAGCTTTATCATTTTTTTCGTCTTATTAGATATGTGCGTACTCCACGGAGACCGCGATGAGTCCGTCTCATTTCTTAGGGCAGCGTGTTCGGCTGTTTGCTCCCAGAAGGCTTCAGCTTCTGTCTGTATAAAGTTGGTGGTTGCAACTTGATTGTTCACCAACACACTTTTGGACAGCTCGATCTCTCCAGCCTTATACTGCTTCTCGACCCAGTCCTTGAAGATATAGCAATCCTCGATCGCATGGCTCACTACTCGGTGGTATGGGCAATACAGGGGATTGTCGGTCATTTTTGCTTCTTGGGGTCTTTTCGACTCCGGCAATTGTAGGCCGTTGTTCAACGCATCTTTAAATATCTTGCGGACCTTGTCCCTTCTGAAAGAGTAAACCTTGTTCTTTTTCTCCTCTAGGGAAGGCCCATCTCCTCCCAGCAATGGCTTTCGAGACCGGTTAGTTTTGGATTCGGCCGCCCGTCGCTTTTCTTCATTGTCGGACGCATTGAAGACATTGGTACTGCTGGAACTCCCGCTTCTACGGTTGTCGTCCCGCTTGCTTTTCCAAGTTTTCTCTCTCTGAGAATCCGGCGGGGACTCTTGCTTCGAGCGTTCCAGCATTTGGACTTTCTTGGTTAGCTCCTGAAATGTCTTGAGGCCCGCTGTACACAAGAATGGGACCATCCAATTGCAGAGGTTCCCAATGAGAAGGCTGACGGACTGGTCCTGCTCCAGCGGCGGTTCGCACTTGACCGTGAGATTACGCCATCGGGCAATAAAGTCGGTGTTGCTTTCATTTTTCCCCGGCTTGGTCCTCACAAGGTCAGTAATGGAGATTTTATAACTGACACTCATGAACCTTTGCCGAAACAGAGACTCCATTTGGGCAAAGATAATGACGGACCCGTCTGGTATACTCGCGTACCAGTCGAAGGTGACACCGGTCAGGCTGTTGACAAACTGACGAAGAAGGAGTGCGTCATTGCCCCCTGTATTTCCACACGATGCTTTGAAGTGGGCGACGTGCTGATTTGCATTCCCCGTTCCATCAAATCTTCCGAACTTAGGAATGACGTAGCCGCTCGGGAACTCAATCAGATCGTACTGCGCGGGGTATGGCCGCCCACTACTGCCGATTTCTTTCTGAGCTTCAGCTTCGGCCACCAATGTTTTAACCTTGCTGGTGACCAGATCCATTATCCGATCCTGTGATAGCGGGATAGTGCTATCTGGGGCCAAGACGTCCCCAGAAGCAGAGTGTGGCCGGCTTTCATGTGGCTCGACCAGTCTTGGACCCAAAGGAACAGGCATTGGCTGCCTCGGATTGTCACCATCCGACTGATTAGCAGCGGCTGGTGCTTGATTGGGAGGCGCTCGAGCAATTTGAGCCGCAAGCTGCATCACCATGTTCGTTAAGTCGTCAATCTTCGAATAGAGCTTGGCCATCTCTTTATCTTTGCTCTTGAGCTGTTTTCGAAGATCTTGAAGCAGCTCTTGCTCCGCAGTCCTGGGGCGGAAAGTCGGCTCTTCCTCGCTGTCCGAGCTTGACTCTGCATGGACCGAGGGGTCTTTCTGCCTATCATCCTCATCGAGAGGGTTTTCTTCATCCAGCGGGGGCGGCTGCTTTTGGGCAGCGGCAACCACATTCAGGCTAGATTGGGCTTGGGATGTGGTAGCCCCATCCTTGCTTTTGCTGCGAAGGTTGTCGCTGGGGCGTCCGCCCGCCATATAGACCGTATGGATGATATATCCGGCCGTCTTTCTATCATTGGCAGCTGATTTCACGGATCGCTGTCTTGACCCCCTTGCTTCGGTAGCTGGTAGTCGATTGAAGGCGGCTGGCCTAACCAGGTTCTTGAATGGTGCTGGCGCTTCTTTTCTGGATTTGCCCCGCTGCTTTCGTGCGGCACAGAGCTCCTGATAGACCCTTGAAGAGATAGTGTCATACTTTTTCTGTTGGGGCCAAGACACGTCTCTTTGTAGCACCGTTCGGACCGCTGTATTCTTGATTCTGGTGGTCATGGCATTTTTCTGAACCCACTTCAGAGGCTTGAAGGAATTGCTGATTCTTACGTCCGACTCAGCCGTCGTCGCGGGGCAACCCTGCACTTGGAACTTCACACGATTCCATTTGGCCGAAGCCCTGGCCCTCTTGTTGGCTCGATACCTGAGCCGCTTCTGCCTTATCTTTTCTGTTCTAAGCGCCTGGCAGACTTCGACACTTTGGGAAGACACCGCGGACCGAGCGATGGAGGGCCTTGGAGATACGCTCGATTGTGCATTTGTTGGAGTCATCGCCTGAGCTCGTCCGCAACATTTGATGTTGCCCTTTGTCCCGAAGTTCTTGCCCCCCGCTGGAGCACCAGAGAATCGTTCAGATATCGTCTTAAGTTTCGGTTGTGGTGCCATGGCGATCACAACATTCGGCCTATTGCCCCTTGGGACCGGCTTGGCCACCTGTTCTGCCGGGATTTCCGCCAGATGAGCGCTTCCGGCAGGGTAAATGATGACGGAGCCAAATTGGCGGGGCGGTTCCTCCCACTGTCGACTTAGACTTGCGGGGAGAACCACACGGGCGTTGATCTTGACCACGTACGGAATCGGGGTCACGTTGGAAGCTGAATTCGTCTGGGGAGACATTGTCGTCGAAGGTTGATTGCTGCACGGAAAAAAACATCATTTCAGTATAGGCAATCGATATGTATATTGATTGAGTTCGCATGAACGTTTAGCCCGAAATATGGGAGGAGTGATTGGTCCCACCGGGCGTGCCAGATTATGTAAGGTGTTTTTCGTCACCCCATTGAGATGGGAATACACGCGCGCTTGTCAGGCGTACTACATATTCCCCCTGCCTAGGGTAGGCCGGGGTTTATTGATTGTGGGGATCCGAATCTCCGGCAGCCGCGGACTAAACTGCCGTTAATTACCCCTCGCCTTTGGAGCGATGGAACCTCCGATTGACGGGTTAAACTGGTCATGCGAACTCAATATGCAGTGTGCGTGTGATGTGTTTTGAAAGGGGTTTTTGGATATATCGGGAGCTACGCAGAGTTTTTACGGGGGTCCCGCTACCCGGATAGCGGGCTGGGGGTCAAGGGGGCTAGCAGCCCCCTTGCGGGGTTCGGGGCAGCGCCCCGGCCCAAAATTTTTTTTGAGGGGGACAGTGTCGTGGAGTATGTGTATGTGTACATATATATATATATACATGTATATATAAATAAAGGGGGAAAAGACATCCAAAGGATGCGTGGGGCCAGCGCCTTGAGCGCTGTGCGCCTAGGCGCAAGCGCGCCACGTGTCGGCACGTGGGCGCTTTGCGCTCGAGCACTGTGCGCTTGGGCGCAAGCGCGCCACGTGTCGGCACGTGGGCGCTTTGCGCTCGAGCACCGGGCGCTGGAGCGCAAGCGCGCCACGTGTCGGCACATGGGCGCTTTGCGCTCGAGCGCTGGGCGCCCGGGCGCAAACGCGCCACGTGTCGGCACGTGGGCGTTTTGCGCTCGAGCGCTGGGCGCCCGAGCGCAAACGCGCCACGTGTCGGCACGTGGGCGTTTTGCGCTCGAGCGCTGGGCGCCCGAGCGCAAACGCGCCACGTGTCGGCACGTGGGCGCTTTGCGCTCGAGCGCTGGGCGCCCGAGCGCAAACGCGCCACGTGTCGGCACGTGGGCGCTTTGCGCTCGAGCGCTGGGCGCTGGCGACCAAAAAGGGGCTTTTAGTCCCAGAAATAGGGTTTAGAGTGGAGTTAAACTCCTAAAATCTTTTGGTTAATGAAGGGGGGGGGTCTTCTTCTTCCTCCTCTGTTGGCTGGATCTTGAAGATCAAGAGATGTGAGATCTAAAAATCTCTCCTTTTTGAGATCTAATAACAGATCCAAGCTCCCCTTTGTGGGTTTTGTGGTGAAAAACTATTTAGTTTTATAAAATGAAGAGTAAAACTCTTGATTTAATTCAAAAGAAAGAAGAAGGTTTTGGAACCTTGAAGAAGGAGAAAAGATCTCAGATCTAAAATTTTTGGAGAGAGAGAAAAAGTTGTTAGATTTTTTCATTATCTTTGCCTTTATAGGCCATACACTTTACACATAGCCCCTTGGGCTTCACAAAATGGCATTTTGCCTATCCCATGGCTCATGTGCCATTTCTTTTTGCACATAAGTCATGGGCTTTACAAAAATTTGGCTTTATGCCTATTTTTCTTACATTTATCCATAAAACAAAATAAAAGAAATACAACAAAATTATTTATAACAAAATTTTATTTTGGCATGGGGGGAGGCCGGCCGCTTCATGTTCGGGCTCGACCCGGGCATGGGCCCACTGGATCTGGGCTTGGGCCCGCTTGGCTTGGGGTTGACTTTGATTTTTACTTGGTCAACCGGGGTGTAAATTTTTACCCCAACAGAGTTATGGGATTCAATTGGGGATGGGTAGGTTTTATTTGGAAGTGTGTACAGCTCACTCTCACCACTCAAATTCTCAATCTGTCCAACCGCCTCATCATATATTGGAAAATTTGGAGTTAGTTGGAAACTAGCTACTGGGTCACTAGGTTGTCTAAGGGCGGCCATGGACGCATTCAAATACATCTTCTGTTGTCTTGACGCTACCATAAAATCTTCCAACGACTGTTCCAGACTAAACTTGGGTTGTGAAGGGGTTTCAGTAAAAGATTCAAAATTGTTTGGATTTTGGAAACTCCCAAATGGCATTGTAGAAGCAATGTTTAGGGAAGGTGCAACAGTTGGGTAAGATGGATAGGAATTGAATGGTTGGACAGTATTAGGATCAATATTTGGATAAAAAGGTGAATGGAATTGCTGATCCCAAGAACTAGAAGTGTTGAAAGGAGTGAAAGATCGGCTACGAGATTGTTTAATATGTTCAGCAATAGACATGGGTTTCGGAGTTACCACCAGACTCTCAAAAGGAGTATCAACGTAAGAAGGTGGTGAAGGTTGAAACGGTTGATACAAAGTGGATTGCGGATTCCAACAGTTTCTCTTAGACGCGTTTATTCGATCTTTCAAAGAAATTTCGGGTATGGAGGGGTCGTCCGAAATTCGATCAAAACAATGCGCGTAGGAAGTAATGTCTGGTTGTGGGTACCAAAGTCCGGCAAGAGTTTTGCGAGGTGGGGTACCCATGATGTGAGAAAGGAGAAGAAAAAGAATGTGATGATTTTTTTATTTTTTATTTTAAATTTTTTTTTTATTTTAAAAAAATTGTTTGTTTTTGGAGTTTTGAAATTTTTTTAAAGTGTTTTTTTAGAAAGAGTTTTGCAAAAATTTGTACGGAACTACGACACAATTTCAAACAATCACAATTTATACATGCACAATCAAGCCTAGAGCTACGGTCTCCTAAGTCAACTAGACTGCTCCTAACTGTTTCAAAGTGACAAGTTGTGAGATATCTCTCAAATCGCCTCTTCACCGCCAATTGTGGCCTGGTAAGCACAAATAAAGAAAGGAGGGATCCGCTCACGAATCACCGTGAGACGGGCCTTTTAAAATTACCTTTCCCACTTGTCTAGCCTAGGCACCACAAAGTCAGGTTTAGATAAACGACCGATTGCCCACAACTTTCGTTTGTCCTAATGAGCGCGACAGTCCTTATTGGCCGAGTCTAAATATTTTTTAATTAACTCGAGTGTTGATGCATATGCTTTTTGCGATTTTTGGGGTCCTAGGAAGGGTAATGAAATCTCCACCCAATCTTGATTGGTGTTATAGCCCCTTAGAGTCCGTATTAATTATGCAAAGCAGTTAACACACCAAAAATCTAAAACACATGCAAATTTTTTTTATTTGGCAGCGCAAAGAATCCTGCACAAAAACAATTTATTGGAGAGGGAGAAGAATTTTGCGCAAAGAACCCTGCAGGAAAATTTTTCAGTGAAGTTCAGGGGGTTACAGAAAAGATAAGGAATACTTACAGAGAAATCAGATTGCTGACGTCAGCAAACCGCCACGGTTCCGCCGCCAATTGCTTATTAGTGCCGCGGTTCCGCGGTGGTAGAGTCGGTTCAGATCTTCAAAATCTTTCTGTTTTCTGTTGTGGTTCTCCTCTGTATGTTCAGATCTGCAATTTGCTGTTTTGTTCACTGGATTCTTCCAGATCTGAATCTGTTCATCTTCTTTTCCTGCGCAATTCACACAATACCTCTAAAAAAGAACAAGATAAATTTTTATTTTATTTTTTTTGTTTTAAATTTTTTCAATTTTTATAATTTTTAAATTTTTTTTAACCCGAAATTACACAAAGAAAAAGACTACCGTCTTCCCGGCAACGGCGCCATTTGATTGAGAGCTGTTTTGCGTGCGTGTGCGTTTTTTAAAATCAAAGTTAAGAATACCGCAATCAATAACGGTGTCGCTTGGTAGCTAGCCGGTTGAGTACGGGTCGGTCCACAGGGAGATGGATTCCTTTTCTTTATGTTTTAACGAGTTAAGTCCAAAAAATTGGTGGTTTTGTTTTAAGATCTAAGAATGAGATAAAAGTTGATAAAAAGGTTGCTAGGGTTAGGATTAGATTAGTTCGAAATAGGGATCTTCTCGCTGCTTTTAATGCCCTAGTTAAGAATATAGACGTCAGGGTAATAGTCAATAAAGGGGATTAGCACGACTATGAAAAAACTTAGTTTCTTCCTTTTGGTCCTTGTCCGTCCTTTCTTAACTCTTATCCCTAATCTCTATGTAAATCAACCACAACCGATCTTAACTAGGGAATCACCGCTATCTCGTGGGATAGGGTGCCGTAGTGAGCGGTGTGTGGTTAATTTAAATAGAGTCCTATTATAAAAATTATATGGGCAAAGAAAGAGGAGATAGAGATTTACTTCTCTCAAACCTTCCCAATCCTAACCCTAACAAGTGAGGAATTACTCACTCATTAGGGATGTTACGATGAAATTCATTTTTATAATTTTCTTTTAATAACCTAATTAACTTGCAGATAAATAAAGACAGATAAAAATTCAGGAATTAAATTCAGATAAAAGAATGCACGATAAAAATAAAAATACCTTTATTGATGACCTCTTGACGATTACAATGGAATGAAAATTTAATCTAGAAATTAAAAAGAGGCATCTCAAAAGAGGTACCCTAGAAGAGGCACACCCCAAAAGAGGCTGTAGGCTTTCCTATTTATAGATAGGAGAAACCCTAGGGTTTACATCTGATCCACATCTGAAATTACAAGACTACCCTAAGAAAGTCGGGTCAATGCACCGATACCCACCGACACACGCACCGACACGTGCACAGCACGGCCGCGGATCCGCGGCGGAATGCCCTATTTGGCCGCGGTTCCGCGGCCGTTTGGTGGGCTCTTAGGCTCAATTCTTCTGTGATGCTTCAAGTTGCTTTTTCCTTCTTTTTTCTTCACTTGGTTCCTCAGAATATTTTCTACTTTCTTCCAGATTTCCAACAGTGCAGAATTTGTGGACTTTTACCGTTAGCTTCGCGTTGAAGTCTTGAATCTTGTGCCGCCCTTGAATTTTGTGCAATCGAACTATTTGCTGATCTTCGTTTGTTCCTCAAACTATAAGCGGCATTTGTAGATTCATCTTTTTGTTGGTCGTAGTCTCACATTTGTAGCGTCTTTTCACCATTTTCACTGTATTGTTCTGAAAACCTGTAACCTGCAATTATTTAGCAGACATGGATCAAAAGCACTCATTTATTTTCAATATGATTAAGAATGGAGAATATAATAATGCAAAATTCTGATATGAACAGCTGGCGCTCTCGTGCAAGGCACGTGAGGCACTGCCTTTTTACTGAAGGTGTCTTTTCGCTTTCTTTCTTTGCTTTTCCTGAGTCAAACTTTTCTTTTCCAATGCTTGAAAATAGCTCCATCATGAACAACATTTTCTGTGTCTAGACTTAAATGTCTCCCTTCATAATCTGAAGCAATGCTTCTCTTCTTTTTCACTTTCAGAGAATTATTTTAACAGAGAAGAGCTATGGCTTGTAATCGTCCACATGCTCGCCGGTAGCTATAGTAGGTGCCTATTGAGGAAATTGTTCCTCATTTTACTGCCCGCTTGGTGAACCTTGCTCTTACGGATGACCAATGCGATACGGTGCTGCACGAGCTCTTGACTCGTAGAGGATCTCCTTTCTCCATCGGCTCCGGATGGTCTTCTTGTCCGTGCTTGATGATATTCCTCCTCATCCAGCGGAGATGACTCCGGAGATACTCGACGCAGCGAAGGACAAGATCGAGTGCTTTCATGAGGGATTTTTGATTACCATGGCTCTGAGGGATTGCTCTGTTCAGCTGCTAAGCCAGATACGGGATCAGTGGGCCATCATGTCTGCCTTTGCTGATGGACACGGTGCTGACCGATGAGGGACGACTCTTCGTGAAGATCGCCGCTTTGCCAAGGTGGAGAAGGCAGAGAGGGAGTTAAATAATTTTATCCATAGTTTTGTGAATCTCTGTACTTTTGATCCCATGTATGGTGATCTATTTCCTGTAAAATAAAATATTCAATTAAATGCTTTATTTTTGTTGTTGACCACCAAGTGCTCCCTTTCTAACACCTGTTCTTCCTCTGATGTGTGTATGTGCATACATGAATGAGCCCGATTTTCACACATATCTATAAACGAAACTTAAACCGGTGTAAACAGGAACACATAGCTCTTGGCTGAAGATTTCGGCGGGAACAAATGCCCCCACTACTTTGCCCACGTAAGTATGTACGTGAGTGAAGTAGTGCAGAGTTATGTATGGCCATGGAATTGAGGGCTTAGGAGTCAAGTTTAGGGTCCTTGTAGCCTAAGACCTTTTTCGCCTTCATGAGCTGTAAGGGTCTCAAGAAGGTTATTTCTCTCTACGAGTCGAGAGGATCTCGTAGGTGTATTTTCTTCTTAGGAGTCGTGAGGACTTCTAAGTGCGTTCCCTCTTGAGAGTCGTAAGGATCTCACAAGAGAATTTTCTCCCTTACAAGTCGAGAGGACTCGTAAGTGGTTTTTTCCTTCCTTGTCGGTATTCGACTTTGGAGAGTGTGGCCAGTGGATAGTATATAATAGTCTATCTTGGACCTACTTGCAGGGCCCCAGTGCTTAGGGAACAGGTTGATATCCCCGCTGCCTAAGGCTTTTCACCTTCATGAAGGTTTCATGAAGACGTTTTTTCCCTGCGAGTCGAGACGAGTCGAGAAGTTCTCGCAGGAACATTGTTCCCCCTACGAGTCGAGATGAATCGAGAAGTTCTCGAAAGAATGTCCTAACTTCATAGTTAATCTCTGCTGATAGAAGTCCGTTAGGGTCTGTGGTACTAGTGTTTTTGTCCGTCGTACTATCGCGTTGGCTGATGCATTCCCCGATATGCAATCTTGCTATTCGAGTAGCCCCGCGACTGTCGTGTCTCTGATCCTTTCGGGGGCCGGACAAGACATCTTCAAGTAATCTCCCAGGTGATATTACCGTCGGAAGATAAAGCGTTAGGAATTTTCCATGCCGCTTTTTACTTGAGGTTGGGCTCAATTTGGGAGCCCCGATGAGTCATGACCACTCCGCGCTGGTGTGCGATGATCTCCGATAGTCTTTCGGGTTTCATTTAAGTTGCCGTCAAGAACCTGAAGCTAGGGATCTTCCTTTGCTTCGTTTGTTAACACTGCGTCTGCTATATTGCGACGAATGTCGAGGTTGTCTCTAGGTTGTTGGTGAACCGTCGAGGCTTGGAACTAGGGACTTTGCCATAGCTCCGTTGTTTTGACCCTGGAGTCGGTTGTTGACGTCGCGTCTGCATCCTACTGGAGTGAGAAGGAACGCCGTGGTGATCTCTAGGTTGTAGATGTTGCCGTCGAGACCCTGAAGCTAGGGATCTTCCTTTGCTTCATTTGTTGACATTGTGTCTGTTATATTGCGACGAATGTGGAGGTTGTCTCTAGGTTGTCTGTGAACCGTCGAAACTCTGAACTAGGGACTTTACCATGGCTCCACTGTTTTGACCTTGGGGTCGTTTGTTGACGTTATGTCTGCATCCTGATGGAGTGAGAAGAAACGCCGTGGTGATCTCTAGGCTATAGATGTTGCCGTCGAGACCTGGCTCTCCTTCTGATGGAGCTTGGTGGGAAAATGTGGTTCCCTTTTCGTTTGTGCCCATAGATTGTATACAGGTGTCGATGTGGACTCACCCGCAGGGCATAAGTTTCATTTTGTTTTGTTTCCGTGATGCTCTATAATTTCAGCTTTTTATATCATGAAAGTCGCGATTGCCCAATCATTTCAGCTGTTTTTATTGTGGTGCCCAATCATTTCGGCTATTTTTTTTCTTTTTTACTCGCTGTTTTTTTTTATCGCGAGTTGCCCAAACATTTCGGCTGTTTTTATATGCATATATTCTACTCGCTGATTTTTAATGCGAGTTACCCCATCATTTTGGCTATTTCATATGCATTTTTTGCTCGCTAATTTTTATTGCGAGTATAGAACTTGAGATCTGACACCAATCTTAGCATCAGCATCGCTGCGACTGGAATAATGTCAGGAGCGAATCATCATTTGCCATGAAAGGACTTGGAATTTGATGCCGATATAGGCATCAGTATCGCTACAACTGGGATATTGCCAGGAGCGAATCATCATTTGCCTTCGTCGATTTGAACAAAGGTGGCCTAGCCAACAGGGTTAGGATCCTGTTGACTAAGGCTTTTTTAACTCTATGAGCCGTAGGGGTCTCCTAAAAGTATTTCTCCCTACGAGTCGTGAGGATCTCGTAGGTGTATTTTCTCCTTGGGAATCGTGAGGATCCCTAAGTGTGTGTTCTCTTACAAGTCGTAAGGATCTCATAAGAGTATTTTCTCCTTATAAGTCGAGAGAAC
Source organism: Agapanthus africanus (assembly GCA_030015575.1). NCBI lineage: Eukaryota > Viridiplantae > Streptophyta > Magnoliopsida > Asparagales > Amaryllidaceae > Agapanthus > Agapanthus africanus. Next base: position 867,526,957 of record CM057339.1, read on the forward strand.
TTACAAGTGTCGTTCACCATATGAGGACACTCCTCGTCATTGGTGGGACTTGGTGAGGGAACGTTTATTTATGCCCGTGGATTGTATACAAGGGTCAATATTGGACCGCTTGTAGGGCAAGTTGGGGAGTGTGATGGCTTGAGAACAGGTTCAGGTCCAAGTATCTTAAAGCTTTTGAATCCTATGAGCCGTGAGGATCTCATAGAGGGAATTCACCTTACGAGTCGTAAGGATCTCATAAGTGTAATTTCTCCTTAGGCATCGTGGGGATCCCTAAGTGTGTTGCTCTTTTGTGAGTCGTAAGAATCTCACGCATGTGTTTTCACAAACTCGCTGGTAGCCCTGCTTTTTTTACTCACGGAGCCCTTTCGGGTTTTCATCCTTGCCCATTTCGCTTGCGGATGTACCATTTTTTTTACTCCGTGGCACTTAGGGGAGACTTCACCATCAGGGCAACTGTGCACTTGAATTCCACTGTCACCGTGTTTGAAGCGACGTATTTAGTTTAAGGACATTATGGTCCATTGTTAGTTTAGGGACATATCGGTCCGTTGTTAGTTTAGAGACATCTCGATCCGTTGTTCATTTAGGGACATCTTGGTCCATGGTAGTTTAAGAATGTTACGGTCCGTTGTTAGTTTAGGAATATCTCGGTCCATGGTAGTTTAAGGACGTTACGGTCCGTTGTTAGTTTAGGAACGTTACGGTCCGTAGTTAGTTTAAGAATGTTACGGTCCGTAGATCTCCGTGTTTAGGATGGAGTACTGTTGGATACTACTTTTAGAGTTTTGACTCAAGAAGATAGCGAGCGGATATAAGCGTCGTCGTCTATCATTGACCCGAGTCGTGACTCGTCAGGCGTAGTATTTATTCAGGAATCGGCCATTTATCTACCAGAAGGGCCTTTCGCCATGCATATCCATGAGCAAGTAGGCCCACCATGGTAGACTTTGTCTATGATGTACAGGCTCTCATAGTTCGGCTCGAATTCCCCCTGTTTGGCACGATTGGGGATCATATGTCTTTTGACAACTAGTACAAGTTCGTCTTGGCGGAATGTTCTCGGCCCAGTTAGTTTTTCGTATGAGAGCGTTATCCTTGCTTTGTAGGCTTCCAGGTTTTGCTGCGCCATGAGACGAGTTTCATCGAGGGCATCGAACTCCTCAAGCTGAAGATGGGCATTTTCTTCATCCGTTAGCTCGTATCGAACTGCTACTCGTAGAGAGGGTAACTCTATCTTCAAGGGAAGTACCACTTCCTGCCGAATACCAACGCGAATGGCGTCCTATTCGTGGCCTTTTTGAACATGGTTCGATACGCCCAGAGAGCTTCATGCAGTCTTTCGTGCCAGTCCTTTTTATTTCTGGACACCGTTTTCTTTATGATCTTCGTCAATGTCTTGTTGAAAGCCTCAGCTAGACCGTTAGCCCGGGAGTTATAGACCGAAGAGTATCTCCAATCTATATTATACTGCTGTGCAAAGCGGCTAATCTTATGGTTTCTGTAGGCTGGCCCATTATCCGAGATAATCCGTCACGGAGTGCCGAACCGATAAATGACATGAGTTCTGAAGAAATGGAGGATGTTCTCCGTCTTCACTTCCCTTAGCGGTAGTGCCTCTGCCCACTTAGAGAAGTAATCGGTCATCGCTAATATGAACCGATGTCCCTTGGATGACGCTGGCTCGATGGGCCCAATTATATCGGTTCCCCATATTTTGAACGGCCAACTAGCCAGTGTTGGGTGTAGCGGATTTGGATGCTGGTGGATGAAGTCCCATGAATTTGGCACGAGTGGCACTGCTTCGCATATTCGAGGCAGTCCTGAATCATCGTGGGCCAATAGTAACCCATTCTCTTGATCATCAACTTCATCTTCGGTCCATCCTGATGAGAACCGCAGTGTCCGTCATGAGTTTCTTGGACGACCCTTTTTGCTTCTTCTGGTCCCAAGCACTTTAGTCACAGACTGTCGAATGATCTCTGATATAGAGTATCATTGACGAAGGCAAAAGACATGGCTCACTTCATGAGCTGATGTCTTGACGACGCGTCTTCGGGTGTTCGATGGGATTTGAAGTAGTCTATGAAGACTTCTCTCCAATCCGTAGCCTTTTCTTCGTCTTCTATTCAGCAAGCTTCTTGCTTGGTGTTCTCACCAAAATCTTCAGCCAAGAGCTATTTTTTTTTTCTGTTTACGCCGGTTTAAGTTTCGTTTACATATATGTGTGAAATCGGGCTCATTCATATACGCACACATCAGAGGAAGAACAACTGTTCAACGACAAAAAGAAAGCATTTAATTGAACATTTTATTCTACAGGAAATAGATCACCATACATGGGATCAAAAGTGCAGGGATTCACAAAACTATGGATAAAATTCTCTAACTCCCTCTCTGCCTTCTCCACCATGGCAAAGCGGTGATCTTCATGAGGAGCAGGTACCCATCGGTCAGCACCGCACCCATCAGCGAAGGAAGACATGTCAACCCGCTGAGCCCGTATCTGGCTTAGCAGCCGAACAGAGCGATCCCTTAGAGCTGCGGTAATCAAAAGTGCCTCGTAAAAGAACTCGATCTTGTCCTCCGCGGCGACGAGCATTGCCGAAGTCATCTCCGCCGGATGAGGGGGAATATCATCGATCACGGACAAGAAGACCATCGAGAGCCAAATGGAGCCGATGGGGAGAGGAGATCCTCTACGAGTCAAGAGCTCGTGCAGCACCGTGTCATATTGGTCACCCGTAAGAGTAGGGTTCACCAAGCGTGCGGCAAAACGAGGAACAATTTCCTCAACAGGCACCTCCCATGGCTGCCGGCGAGCATGTGGACGATTATAAGCCATAGCTCTTCTCTGTTAAAATGATTCTCTTAAAATGAGAGAGAAGAGAAGCATTGTTTCAGATTATGAAGGGAGACATTTAAGTCTAGGCACAGAAAATGCTGTGCATGATGGAACTATTTCCAAGCTCTGGGAAAGAGAAGTTTGACTCAGGAAAAGTGGAGAAAGAAGGTGAAAAGACACCTTCAGTAATGAGGCAGCGCCTCACGTGCCTTGCACGCGCCCAGAGTTAGAAACTCTGAGGCAGCGTCTCATGTGCAAAGCATGAGAGCGCCGACGCCAGAACTAAAAGTTCTCCACCCTTGGATCAAAGATCCAATGAAGATGATAAATCATCAAATTACAGAATTAAATTCTGTTGAGGAAATATTCCTCGAATCTTCCTAAACAAGAAAGGTTAATCTCTGTAAAACAGAGCATCGTTGGATTAAAATCCAATGGTGATTAAAAATCACCAAGATACAGAATAAGCTCTGTATGGGAAAATATTTTCCCAATCTTGTTGAGAACAAGAAAAATATCTTCTGTAAAAACAGAAGGCCTAGGATCAAAGATCCAACGGTGGATAAAATCACTAAATCAATTAGAGATCTCTCAATGAGAGATTTCCTTAACTAAATCAACAAATCAGCCTCCACTATATAAAGGACCCAAGACTTCAATTCTTATACAGAGGAACCCCCTATAAACTTCAAGTTAAAAAAAAATAAGAGCAAGCAAAAAGAGCTTTCAGAGAGAAGAAAGAAGAAGAACTTTCTTCAAGGTGAATAGGGATCATAGTATCTCATCTGCATACCCAAGGGTTTAACCCTTATAAAAGAACATAGTTCTTTCCTTGAATCTGAGATCCATGAGACAAGTCTCCCACAAATGAGAATTTAATTCTCATAGGGATGAATTTGTTCTCGGGGATTGAAGATCCAGAGAAGAACAAAGAATTGAACTCTTCAAAAAAATGCACAAAGAAGGAAACAACGCTGAGCGCCTTATGTGCCCCTCACGTGGGCGCTGCTAATAAAATAAAGAGTGCTCTACACTCAGTGGTTGGTGCCCAGCGCCCCACGTGCCCCTCACGTGGACGCTAATAAAATAAAAAGTGCTCTACACTCAGTGGTTGGCGCCCGGCGCTAAGTGCCCCACATGCCCATCACGTGGACGCTGTTTAACATAAAGCGCTCTGTAAATAGAGCCCAGCACCATAAAAAGTGTTTAACACTCCATAAAAAACAAAGAAATGGGGTGAGAGTCAGAGCCCATATCAATGCTTAGAATTGTTGCACATAAATGGGACCGAGCCCAAACAAGTGTTTAACACTTTATTTAAAAACTGAGTGGAATGAGTCCAAATTGACCAAAAGTCCCTAATCCAGATCAACCGAGCCCATGTGCTCACATTCTTTCTAAATTGGTCTTAGTCTCAAACGCAACTACAGATCTCCCAACTGACATTGGTTCAAGGGTACATCTCCCCACACCTCTGATATATGTCATTGTAATTCTTCAACATCTTCAGAGAGGTGGCGGGTCCCAACAACCAACAATTCCATGGACCGTAATGTCCTTAAACTAACTATGGACCGTAATGTCCTTAAACTAAAACGACAGAGCCCAAATTCTCTTTCATTGGATCAAAAATGATCCCAAACCCCCGTTAAGTAGATCTTAGTCCAAGATCGGACTGACGTATCCTTAACAAACATTTAAGTTGATCATAATCTCAAACGAGATTAACGATCCTTAAATCAACCCAAACCCAAATCTAAGAATATACAGATTTGGACTAATCCATGCCCTACGGGCGGCAACATAAATTAGTCTCCATATACAATCCACGGGCAACCAAAAATAAAACAAACACACATGACACGAAGTAACCTTCTAGAGCCGGAGAAAGTGGTTACCGCGATACGGTAACGTAATTAACTGCAGGGTCTTGCGCCTACAGGGATAAGCATCCACACAATCAAAAACCCCTCATAATGAGGGGGAATCTGACGAAGTCTACTACAACGACCGCATCTGTCCAAACCTCCGATACACGGTGCCATAAATCAACTTGGTATCTTCGGAGAGGTGGACGGATAAAACCAAATAGCGTCTGCCCCCAAAATTCAGGCCAGACGTCCTAACGTCCCGGTCGCGTCTTTCGGCGGTAAACACTTGGTCGCTTCTTTTTCTTCAGACGACTCCAGAGATATTTCTGCTGGCGCGAGAATCCGACGGCTTTACACAATGATCCTTATGTCATCGAGGTCTTCGTCGGCCAATTCCTTAACGAGTTTGTCTAACGCATCTGCCTTGTTATTTTCCGCACGCAGTATGCTTTCCAGGATGTAGGAGGGAATTTGTGTCAGCAATTGCTGCACTCTTTCGCCATGTTTCACCAACTCTGGCTTGCACGTCTGGTATTCGCCATTTACTTAGCTAACGATCAGCTGGTAGTCTCCATATATTAGGAGGTTTTCGATCCCCGTGTCGACAGAGATCTCAAGACCTGTTATTAAACCTTCATATTCCACTTCGTTGTTTGTTCTTGGTTCTGTTAAGAAAAGGGCAAAACACATTATCCCTCCTTTTGGAGTCACAAAGATAAGGCCCACCCCAGCTTTGATTATGGGGGTGCTCGGCTTTCGCTTCTTCATGGAAGATACCCCATCGAAGTAAAGTTCCCATCGAGAGTCATTTTTCTCATCTTTCATGTTGAACGCATATTCATCCGGCAGCTCGCAATTTAAGGATGAGTCGGTAGGTATCGGATGCTCAGCGAGAAAGTCGGCGATGGCCTGGCCTTTCACTGCCCTGAGAGGTCGATATGTTATCGAGAACTCCTTTAAGAGGAGGGCCTATTTAGCGAGCCTTCCTGTTAATATGGCTCTTGACATCAAATACTTGAGAGGATCTACCTTTGAGATGGACCTCATGTGCCAAGGCATAATGCCTGAGCTTCGTTATCGCGAAGATCAGTGCCAGACAATACTTTTCGATGGGGGGGTAATTGCTTTCTGCCCCCAGGAGAACTCAACTCAAATAGTAGAGAGTTCTCTCCTTTCCCTGATCGTTCTCCTGTGCCCATAGCGCGCCTAGAGAACCTTTAAGGACCGTTGTATACAGAATGAGGGGCTTTCCCTTGACCAAAGCGGTCAGTACCATCGAGTTCTGCAGATATTGCTTGATTTCGTCCAGCGCATTTTGGCATTTACGATCCCAGACGAACGGGGTCCCCTTCTTCATCAGGTGACTGTAGGGACGGCATTTGTCGGAGAGGCTGGCTATGAACCGTCGGATATATGCGAGCTTTCCTTGGAGAGACCGCAGTTGCTTGAGAGTTCTTGGCGAGGGCATTTCCATAATCGCCTTGATCTTTGATGGGACTATTTTGATGCCTCGGTGTCGTATGATGAATCCTAGGAATTTTCCTGAGGAGACTCCAAACGTGCATTTCAAAGGGTTCATCTTCAGATTATATTTCCGAATACGCTGGAACACTATTTTCAAATGCTCCCAGTGCTCCTCGTACAATTTGATTTTCATCACGACGTCGTCGATATAGCATTCAATGATCTCATGGATGAGGTCATCAAAGATCTTTGTCATGGCCCTCTGGTAGGTAGCGCCTGCGTTCATCAAGCCAAAGGGCATCACTTTATAGCAAAATATGCCCAGCGGAGTCCGGAAGGCGGTGTGCTTTAGGTCTTCGGGATGCATCTTTATTTGATTGTAGCCTGAAGAGCCATCCATGAAGGAGAAGATCTCATGAGTGGATGTGTTATCGATCATCTGCTCGGTAACCGGAACTGAGAAGTCATCCTTTGGACAAGCTTTGTTGAGGTCCCGGAAGTCCACGCAGATGCGTATTGTCCCATTTTTCTTCATTACTAGGACAATGTTAGCGATCCAGTCAGGATATTGAACTTCTTGGATGAAGCCGGAGTCAATTAGTTTCTTGACTTCAGCATTGATGCACATCTCGAGTTCGAACCGCATTCTTCTTGGCGCTTGCTTGACTGGCTTAACATCCGGCGATATAGCCAATTTATGCACCGCTATTTCTGGATCTAATCCCGGCATTTCGGAATAGTTCCACATGAAGCAGTCTTTATACTGCATAAGTACGTCCCTTAGCGTGGCCACCTGCTTTTCAAACAGCAGCTCACTGACGAACGTTGGCCTTGGCTCGTTTTCTGTCCCCAAGTCGATTTTTCTCAGGTTATCTATTGTGGTATGTATCCCATCCTCCAGCTCTTTTGGCGCCGGTGGAATTTCTGGGATCACCTCGTCCTCATCTTCATTTGCGAAGCACTAGGAGAGGTCGTTCACATTCTCTTGCTCTCCCTCCTTGGAGAATGTTATCAGGTGGAAGGTACGAGCTCGTTTCCAAGCTCGATGTTGATCTGGACTTACCCTCGTAGTGTAGGTTGCTTTTGGCTCATACTTTCGTAGTGGGGCTACCCTCCAATTGTCAGACAGAGCAAACATGTCTTGCTGATACTGGTCTTCGACCCAGTCTTTGAAGGTGAAGCAATCTTCAAGAGGATGTCCTATTGCTCGGTGGTAAGAGCAATAATCTGGATTATGAACCTTGTTTATCTGTTCGGGACGCCTAGACTCCGGTAGTGTCATCATTTGATACTTCATGACAAGGTTGAATATTTTCCCTGTCTTGTCTTGAGGGAACGAGTATTCCCGACCCATCTTTTTCATAAAAGACGGATTCCAACTGATTTTTTCTCGATCGCGTAGCTTCTTGGATCTGCTTCGCTGTTTTTGAATGTCATTCCCGTCCTTCACCTTATTGTTGCTTCTACATCGGGAATTTTTCTTACCGCGAGAGCGCATAGCGGGTTGAGGGTGAAGGGCATCATCGTCTTCTCTTTCCGTAGTCTGCCGAATGATACGTTGCGTCATGGCTTTCTCGTAAATGGCCATTTCGTGGCTGTGGTCATCCCGAACCTTTTGACCCGCTTCCCTTATTAGCTTGTCAATCTGTTCTTCGAATGACGAGCTTGGTATTCTCACGGCAGGATCTCGCTTTGGTTCGACATCAACGCTATTTGGAAATGAATTCGCTTCTCCATCGGAGATATTTATAACATGGTAGCCATAGAATCGCTCCCTTTTCTTGGACGGAACGTATCCAAGCCCGGTCGTCTCTATCCTCCCGTTGGGCATCTTTCGCCGAGTCCCGGGAATGTCCTAAATCTTGTTGTAGAACTGGGCTTGACGAGCTGTCTGTTTGAAGTGTATGCCTTGACATCTTAATAGCCTCTTCAATCCCTCTGCATAGTGTTTGGGCAGACGGATCGGTTAAATCTTGTCAAGCGCAAGATCGGTACCATGCCAGACTTCTTTCTCCACTTTGGTCTCCGTGGATTGATAGAAGAGGATCGCCTTTTCATCTCTCCGCCTAGGAGGAACGTAGAAAGTCTGCAGCTTTTGCACGCCGTATGTATCGAACGCATAAAGTTCCTTGTAATGCTGCTGCGGAACCATGATGATTTCCAAACTCTGATCAGCTCTAGTGAAGTTTTGTATTGATGGACGAACAGAAAATACTGCGTTGACCTCGTCTTCAGAGTCGCTGCTGAAGACTAAAACCGGAGTAGATGGTCCTGGCCTGTTGCCTTGGGGTTGCCCCGAGAAGATTATATCTTCATCCTCCTCAGTATCGCTCCCAAAGATCGGGATGGTGGCGATGGCTTTTTGTTTATCCTTCGGTTTACGACTTCTTTCCGTGTCTTCGAAGTCTGGAAGGAAGTATGTTTCCCCAAATCAGAGTAAAGCGCTGTTGAAATTCAAAATTCAAATTCTGAAGCAACGCTTCAAATCCCGGGCGCAACGCGCCACGTGTCAGGCGCTGATACGTCAGCGCAGCGTCCAAGGCAGCGCGCCCAATCAGAGCAAAGCTCTATTAAAAAACAAATAAAAGCAAAGCTTCAGTTGCGCAAGCGCTGCGCTGCGTGACACGTGTCAGCGCAGTCGCTTTTGCGCAAGCGCTGCGCTGCGCGACAGTTGCGCAAGCGCAGTTACGCTGCGCGACACGTGTCAGCGCAGTTGCGCAAGCGCAGCTGCGCTGCACTGTGCGCTGCGTGACACATGTCACGTGCTGGGGCATTTGCGCCAAACAGAATCAGGATTTTAAAGAAATCTTTCTGTTCTTGTTAAAATAAGTAGATTTTCTTCTGTAAAACAGAAGCCCTTGGATCAAAGATCCAACGGTGGGGAAAATTCCCCAAATCACTCAGAGAAAAATCTCTTTAACAAATTTAACTAATTTATGGGCACTATAAAAAGGACCCTAGACCTCAATTCAAAGGCATCAACATTGGTGAGAAATCAAGAACTTCAAACAGAGAGAACTCTGAAGAAATTTCAAAAGAAGAAAAGGTAAAAACCTTTAAGATAGAAGAATTTCTTCTAATAGATCATTGATCTAAGAACAAGATCAACGATCTCCAATAAAAAATAAATAATAATAGTGCTTTGCACTTATGAACCATTGGTTCTCTGAGATCAAGAAAAAAAACAAGAAATACTTGTTTTTTTGATTCTAATTAGATCAAAGAAAATAAACAGTGCTTTGCACTTTTTCATGAACCATTGGTTCTAAAAGATTCTCAAATTAATAGTGCTTTGCACTTGAAAAATAGGAGTGTTGCGCTCCTGTGTTGGCGCAAGCCACCAGAGAGCACCACGTGTCAGCATCTGACTCATTTGCACTGTGCGCTTTTAAGATAGAGCTTTGCTATCTGAAATTGGCGCAACCCACCGGAGCGCGCCACGTGTTAGTAGCGCAAGCGCAGTGCATTGGCGCAGCGCACTGGGCTTGCGTGACACGTGTCAATACCACAAGCGCTTGCGCTCTCTGATTGGCGCAAAGCGCCTGACAAATGCAATACATTTCTTTTACTAAAAGGGCCAGCCCAAATCAGAAAGGCCTAGTAGGCCAAATTAAATTGCAATGCAATAAAAAGGGCAGAGCCCAAACAAAATTGATGCTCTGCATCATTTATAAATGGGCAGAGCCCAAACAAAATAATAAATAATGCAATGCATTATTTTGAAAGGGGCAGAGCCCAAATAAAGGTCCAACAGAGACCAAGATTAATGCTGGGCCAAGCCCTAGCACAGGCCTAATAGGCCAAAAACAAATAAAAGTGCTGAACATTTTTCGACTGGACTTAGCCCAATCGTGGCCGTAAGTCCTCAAATTAAATTGACTGAGCAAGATTGCTCTCCTAAATCAATTTACATCCGGTTCGAGGGTACATCTCCGAACTCCTCTGATATTTATCGTTGTAATCCTTTAACGACGTCAGAGAGGTGACGGGTCCCGACGACCACACATCAATACGGACTGCGGGGTCCTTAAACTCGTAGACCGAAACGTCCTTAAACTAATGAAGGACCGAAACGTCCTTAAACTAATGTTGGACCGAAACGTCCTCAAACTAATGATGGACCACCACGTCCTTAAACTGGCGATGGACCACCACGTTCCTAAACTGGAACATGGACCTGTTCCCCTCCGAACGGCGGCGCATAGGACCGCGGTGTCCTGACGCTGAGATTCGGGGCAGATGCTATTTGGTTTTATCCGTCCACCTCTCCGAAGATGCCAAGTTGATTTATGGCACCGTGTATCGGAGGTCTGGATAGATGCGGCCGTTGTAGCAGACTTCATCAGATCCCCCCTCATTTCTGAGGGGTTTTTGATTGTGGGGACGCTCATCCCTGCAGACGCAAGCCCCTGCAGTTAATTATGTTACCGCGTAGCGATAACCACTTTCTCCGGCTCCAGAAGGTCAGTTCGTGTCGTGTGTGTTTGTTTTATTTTTGGTTGACCGTGGATTGTATACGGAGACTAATTTGTGTCGTCGCCCGTAGGGTGTAGATTAGTCCAAATCCGTATATTCTTAGATTTGGGTTTGGATTGATTTAAGGATCATTAATCTCGTTTGAGATTAAGATTAACTTAAATGTTTGTTGAGGATACGTTAGCCTAATTTTAGACTAAGATCTACTCAACAGGATTTAGGATCATTCAGATCCAACAAAAGAGTATTCGGGCTCTATTGTGTTGTTTAAGGACGTTGCGGTCCGTAGCTAGTTTAAGGACATTGCGTTCCATGGTAGTTTAAGAATGTTTCGGTCCATATTGGGATGTGCCCATCTATTTGGGAGTGCACCAAAGCATTGTTGGTTGTCGGGACCCGCCACCTCTCTAAAGACGTTGAAGAATTACAACAACATGCATCAGAGGTATGGAGAGATGTACCATTGAACCAATTCACGTGTATGAGGGAAGAGATCATGGTAGACCATCTAAGAATCATTAGCCATTTCTGGGGGACTAAGATTAACTTAGGAAATATGGGATGAACATGAATCATGTTTGGGACGTCATGAAACCATGGGGCTCGGTTGATCTGAATTAGGGACCCAGCCAACTTGGGCTTGACCCACTCAGTTAATTACGCTACCGCATCGCGGCAGCCACTTTCTCTTTCTCCAGAATTTCACTTCGTGTCGTGTGTGTTTGTTTTGTTTGTGGTTGCCCGTGGATTGTATACGGAGACTGAGTAATGCCGTTGCCCGTAGGACGTGGATTAGTCCAAATCCGTATTTACATAGATTTGGGTTTGGTGTTTTTAGTTTAAGGATACGTTAGCCGTATTGAGGCTAAGATCAACTTAAACGTTCGTTAAGAATACGTTAGTCCCGTTTAGGACTAAGATCGACTTAACGTGGTGATCCATTTAATATATGGCCGTCGGGACTCGTCACCTCTCTGACGTCGTTGAAGGATTACAACGATAGGTGTCAGAGGAGTTCGGAGATGTACCCTTGAGCCTAAGTTGATTTCGGGTTTTATAGTCCATTTGAATGTTTAAAGATACGTTAGCCGTGTTTGGGGCTAAGATCAACTTAAACGGGACCGTTTAGATCCGGCAAAAGAGCATTTGGAGGCTCTATTGTTCCAGTTTAGGGACGTGGTGGTCCATTTTCCAGTTTAGGGACGTGGTGGTCCATCGCCAGTTTAGGGATGTAGTGGTCCGCATTCCAGTTTAGGGATGTGGTGGTCTATATTCCAGTTTAGGGACGTGGTGGTCCGTCGCCAGTTTAGGGACGTAGTGGTCCGCATTCCAGTTTAAGGACGTGGTGGTCTATATTCCAGTTTAGGGACGTGGTGGTCCGCTATTAGTTTAAGGACGTTTCGGTCCACGAGTTTAAGGACCCCGCAGTCCATATCCATATGTGGTCGTTGGGACCCGTCGCCTCTCTGACGTCGTTAAAGGATTACAACGAGAAGTGTCAGAGGAGTTCGGAGATGTACCCTCGAACCGGAGGTAAATTGATTTGAGAGAGCATTTGTGCTCAGTTCAATTTAATTTAAGGACTTACGGCCAGAATTGGGCTAAGTCCAGTTGAAAATGTTCAACATTTTATTTGCATTTGGCCTGTTAGGCCTTTACTGGGGCTCTGCTCCTGTTTTATAATGCATGGCATTTTTGTTTGGTCTATTAGACCTTTATTTGGGCTCTGCCCTTTTATAAATGATGCACATCATCTGTTTTTATTTGGGCTCTGCCCTTTTAAAAGTAATGCATTGCATTTAATTTGGCCTGTTAGACCCTTTTTAATTGGGCTTGGCCCTTCTATAAATAATGCAGTGCATTAATCATCTGATAGTGGCTTGTCAGGCGCTTTGCGCCAATTATTGAGCGCAAGCGCTTATGATGAGGACACGTGTCCTACTCTGGTGAGCGCAAGCACAACAGCGCAGTGCGCTGCGCTAGTGCGCTGTGCTGTTGTGCTGCTGACACGTGGCACGCTCTGGTGAGTTGCGTCAATTCCAGAGAGCAAAACTCTATTTCAAGAGCGCGTAGCGTAAGTTGTTCTGTAGCTGACACGTGGCGCTCTCCCAAGAGCGCAATAGCGCAGTTTGGAAGTGCAAAGCACTAAGAATCTTTTAGATTCTAGAATAGAAGTGCAAAGAACTATTTGATTTCTTGATCTAACTTAGATCAAAGAAAAGATAAGTTTTTCTTGTTTTTCTTATCTCAAAGAACCAAAGGTTCATAAAAGTGCAAAGCACTATTTTATTATTATTTTTTTTAATTAAAGATCATTGATCTTGTTTTTAGATCTATGATCTGTTCATGAGAGAACTTTCTCTTTTTCTAAAGGTTTTTACCTTTTTGTTCTTGAGGAATTCCTCAGAGTTCTCTTTCCCTTCTCTTTTTTTTTAGAAAATGTTCATGCCTTTGAATTGAGGCTTGGGGTCCTTTTTATAGTGGCCATAAATTAGTTAAATTTGTTAAAGAGAACTTTCTCTGAGTGATTTGGGGAATTTTCCTCACCGTTGGATCTTTGATCCAAGGGCTTCTGTTTTACAGAAGGAAATCTTCTTGTTTTAACAAGAACAGAAAAGATTTCTTTAGAATTTTAATTCTGTTTGGCGCAGATGCCCCAGCGCGTGACACGTGTCGTGCAGCGCACAGCGCAGCGCAACTGCGCCAGGGCATCTGCGCTGACACGTGTCGCGCAGCGCACAGAGCAGCGCAACTGCGCCAGCGCATCTGCGCTGACACGTGTCGCGCAGCGCACAGAGCAGCGCAACTGCGCCAGCGCAACTCCGCCAGCGCATCTGCGCTGACACGTGTCGCGCAGCGCAGTGCTTGCGCAACTGAAGCGTTGCTTCCTTTAATTTTGCTTAGAGCTTTGCTCTGATTGGGCGCACTGCCTTGGGCGCTGCGCTGCCGTATCAGCTTTTGACACGTGGCGCGTTGTGCGCAGCGCATGGGATTTTGAAGCGTTGCTTCATTTATTAAAACTTAGATTTTGGGAAAATCAGAAGCGTCGCCTCGGCCTGAGATATCTTTTCATCTCCTTTTTTTAAGTCAAACTTGTATTTCCAAAATTCTGATTTCCCGGGCCTTGGAAATGATTTCATTGTGCACAGAATTTTCTGTGCTTGGGTCTATATATATATAATTCAAGGCTGAGCCTTTTCTTCATTTTCAGAGAACTTCTTCGATCATGGCTTGCAACCGCCCTCATGCTCGCCGACAACCATGGGAGGTGCCGATTCGGGACATCGTTCCCCGTTTTGCTGCGCGCCTGGTGGACCCTTCTCTCTCGGACGAGCAATGTGACGCTGCAATGCACGAGCTTTTGACTCGTGTGGGGTCTCCTCTCCCTCCGCATTCCATTTGGCTTCGGATGCTTCTTACCTCGGTGCTCGCCGACATTCCCCCTCCTCCAGCAGAGATGTCCTCAGCAATGCTGGATGCCGCCGAGGATAAGATTGAGTGCTTTCTCGAAGCGCACTTGATCACCAAAGTCCTGAGGGACTGCTCTTTCCACTTGCTGAGCCAGATACTGGCTCGTCGGGTCGTCATCGCCACTTTTTCCGAGGAGTGTGGCGTCGACCGTTGGATGGCTACCCCTCGGGAGGATCGCCGTTTCTATATGATGGAGAAGACGGAGAGGGAGCTGAATAATCTTCTTTTCCTTTTTGTGAACCCTTGTCTTTCTGATCCCGTATTCGGTGATCTTTTTTAAATGTAATAACAATAATAATGAATAAGTATTTTTCTTTTTAATCAAGTACTTCATTGTCTGTTAAGGGTTCTTTTATTTTAGTTCTCTGTTGTGCTTGTGCATCGTATGATTTTAATTTGTTATTATCAAGTGCATGTAATTTTGCATGGATAAATTGCCTTTGGCACTTAGCCCCTTCTTCTGCGCTAGCGCATCTGCGCTGCCACGTGTCGCGCAGCACACAGCGCAGCGCGACTGCGCTAGCGCATCTGCGCTGCCACGTGTCGCACAGCGCAGAGCGCAGCGCGGCGCTTCCTTTAACAGAGCTTTGCTCTAATTGGGCGCGCCTTCTTGGACGCTGCGCTAATGTATCTGCGCCAGACACGTGGCGCCGCGCGCAGTGCAAAGGATCTGAAGCGTTGCTTCATTTATTAAAGTTTAAATTTTCAAAGCAAAGCCTTGTTTCTGATTGGGGGAAGATGAAGCGTTGCTTCATCTCCCGCCTCGGAATTTGAACAGAGCTTTGCTCTGATTGGGGTAAACAGGACCACCACGTCCTTAAATTAGAACTATAGAGCTTCCAAATGCTCTTTTGCTGGATCTAAACGGTCCCGTTTAAGTTGATCTTAGCCCCAAACACGGCTAATGTATCCTTAAACATTCAAATGGACTATAAAACTCCAAAACAACTTTGGTTCAAGGGTACATCTCCGAACTCCTCTGACACCTATCGTTGTAATTCTTCAACGACATCAGAGAGGTGACGAGTCTTGACGGCCATATAATAAATGGATCACCACGTTAAGTTGATCTTAGTCTCAAACAGGACTAATGTATCCTTAACGAATGTTTAAGTTAATCTTAGCCTCAATACGGCTAACGTATCCTTAAACTAAAAACACCAAACCCAAATCTAAGTAAATACGGATTTGGACTAATGCACGTCCTACGGGCGACGGCATTACTCAGTCTCCGTATACAATCCACAGGCAACCACAAACAAAACAAACACACACGACACGAAGTGAAATTCTGGAGAAAGAGAAAGTGGCTGCCGTGATGCGGTAGCGTAATTAACTGCAGGGGCTTGCGCCTGCAGGGAAGAGCGTCCCCACAATCAAAAACCCCTCAAGCGAGGGGGAATCTGACGAAGTTTGCTACATCGGCCGCATCCGTCCAAACCTCCGATAAACGGTGCCATAAATCAACTTGGCATCTTTGGATAGGTAGACGGATAAAACCATATAGCATCTGCCCCGAATCTCAGGCGAGACGTCTGTTCACACCATAATATTGTATTATTATATTCCCCATTCTTATTCTTTTTACAAATAAACAGGTGCTTTTGACGCATGTCTGCTACATGTTACAGGTTACAGGTTCTTAGACAGAAAACAGTGAAAACGATGTAAAGACGATGAAAAAGTGGACTTTGACCAGCAAACAGAAGACTCTTGATTAAGCCGACATCAAAGATAAAATTCACAAAGTACAAGGCAATGCAAGGTCCAAGATTACAAAGCGAACGGTTAAAAGTCCACTGCAATTATTCACTGGAGATCTGGAAGAAACATAGAAGCTATTTTAATAAAGAACCAAATAATAAGGAAGCCCAAAGATCCAAGGCCCAATACTTTCTTTTAAAGAGACATAAAATTTTACCAAAGCTTGAAGTCTACTTTGACTAGGTCTTCCTAAGGATCTTTTGGTAAATGTAGACATGCGAATCAATTGTAAACTAGGGTTTCTATCTCCTATAAATAGAAGCCCAAATCATTGTATTCTTTTCATGCCTCCTTTTAATAATAAATTCAGATCTCTTTATGGAGAGCATCGGTGTTTCTTTTCAATTCATGGATTCAGATCTGACAAACCTGCATTGATGATTGGAGAGATGCATCTGTAAGTAGATTTAATTCCTTGCTCTAGTTTAGATTTCAATTCTTTGCCCTCGGTAGATTTAATTTCTTGCCGTAGAAAATTGTTTAGAGTTAGCTTTGGGGAAGGATTTTGAGAGATGAGATCTCTCATCCCTTTCTTACCCATAATATATTTTAAATAGGACTCCATGCATACACGCACACACCGCGCCCTACGGCATCCTATCCCTCGAGGTAGCGGTGACACCGTAGTGTAAAGGCCCGGATGCGCGCGTTTTCCATGGAGGTTAGGGTAAGGATCTCTAAAGGAAGGACAAGAACCTAGAGGAAGGAACACCTTCCCGAATGGATCTAATCCCCTTTATTGATAATTACCATAACTCCTCATAGATCTTCATTCGGGTATAGAAAGCGTTGAGATTTACCTGCATTTCCAAACCATCCCTAAACCTAACCCTAGCAAGATTAGATCTAGATAATCGTAGTATAGAATAATTAGGTTTTTAGATTTAATAATCAATCCGAACACCCTTCGGAATTAACTCGTAAGAGCGATTAGGAGATTCACAAAATCCATGTGGACCGACCCGTACTCACCGGCTAGCTTCATGCGACGCCGTTCTTGATTGCGGTAATAGATAGTTTTTGACATACAAATCAACGTCCTCGCGTCTCGGCTGCCGTTCGGAGGGAAACAGATTCTGGCACGCCCGGTGGGACCACTGAAGGGTAGCGCCACCACAGAAGCACAAACCCAAGGCCACGGAAGAAGAACCAGTTCCACATTGGGATTGGAAGCGAATTCGTACTTGTCAAATGATAACAATATCAAAAGAAGAGCCCGAGAACATGGATGGCCTTCCCTGGTGCTTTGAAAGTAGCAACGATGAAGTGATCTTAGAGTTCCACCAGCACCGAAAGAGCTGAAAGATGGAATCCATACCACGGGGGATAACCTCAAGAAAATTGAGTTGGGGACGGCGAATGACCCGCGACCGACATTCGTCAGTGAGCTGCTATCTGAAGAAAGGGTGGCTGCGTTAAAAGACGTCCTTGTACAGCACAAAGATTGCTTCGCATGAAACTATTCCGAGATGCCAGGACTAGATCCAGAAATTGCTGTGCACAAATTGGCGATATCCCCGGACGTCAAGCCAGTCAAACAGGCGCCGAGGAGAATGCGGCTCGAGCTTGAGATGAGCATCAACGCCGAGGTCAAGAAGTTAATCGACTCTGGCTTTATCCAGGAGGTTCAATATCCTGAATGGATCGCTAACATCGTCCTGGCAATGAAGAAAAATGGGACGGTGCGCATATGCGTGGACTTTCGGGATCTCAACAAAGCCTGCCCGAAGGACGATTTCCCAGTGCTAGTCACAGAACTGATGATAGACAATACATCCACTCATGAGGTTTTCTCCTTCATGGACGGTTCATCAGGGTATAATCAGATAAAGATGCATCCCGAAGACCAGAAGCATACCGCTTTCCGGACCCCTTTGGGAATATTTGTTACTAAGTAATGCCCTTCGGTCTAAAAAACGCCGGCGCCACCTATCAGAGGGCCATGACGAAGATCTTCGATGACCTTATACATGAAATCGTCGAATGTTATATCGACGATCTCGTGGTTAAGAGCAAATCATACGAGGAACATCTCGAGCACCTAAAAAATGTATTTCGACGCCTTCGATAATACAACTTGAAGATGAACCCTCTCAAGTGTGCATTCGGAGTTTCTTCGGGCAAATTCCTGGGATTCATCGTCCGACACCGAGGTATCGAAATAGATCCGTCAAAGATCAAGGCGATCATGGAAATGCCTCCGCCAAGGACTCTCAAACAACTGCGGTCTCTCCAAGGGAAGCTCGCGTATATACGGCGATTTATAGCCAACATTTCGGGCAAGTGCCGTCCTTACAGCCACCTGATGAAGAAGGGAACCCCGTTCGTCTGGGACCAAAAATGCCAAAGCGCGGTAGACGAGATCAAGCAGTACCTCCAAAATCCGCCCGTGTTAGCTGCTCCGGTTAAGGGAAAACCCCTCATTCTTTATACAACCGCCCTCGAAGGTTTCTTAGGCGCATTATGGGCACAAGAGAACGATCAAGGGAAAGAAAGAGCACTCTACTACTTAAGTCGAGTTCTACTGGGGGCAGAAAGCAACTATTCCCCTATTGAAAAACACTGCCTGGCGTTGATCTTCGCGATAACAAAGCTCAGGCACTATGCGTTGGCGCATGAGGTCCGTCTCATTTCGAAGGTGGACCCTCTTAAATATTTAATGTCAAAGGCCATATTAACGGGGCGACTCGCTAAATGGGCCCTGCTCATGATGGAGTTCTCGATACCTATCAGCCTCTCAAGGCAGTAAAAGGCCAGGCCATCGCCGATTTCCTCGCTGAGCATTCGATCGCCGCCGATTCTCCTCTAAATTGCGATCTTCCAGACGAACATGTGTTTGACGCGATTGACGGTGGTGATACCCCATGAGAGCTTTATTTCGATGGAGCATCTTCCGTAAAGAAGCGCAAACAAAGTACCCCTATAATCAAATCGGGGGTAGGATTCATCTTTGTAACTCCACAAAGAGGGATAATGCGCTTTGCTTTCTCCGTAACAGAGCTGAGGACAAACAATGAAGCCGAATACGAAGCTTTGATAGCAGGCCTCGAGATCGCCATCGACATGGGAATTGAAAACCTCCTCATATACGGAGACTCCCAGCTGGTCGTTAGTCAAGTAAATGGCGACTACCAAACGAGCAAACCAGAGTTGGTGAAGTACGGTGAAAAGGTGCAGCAACTGTTGACCCAAATTCCCTCCTATACTTTGGAGAACATACCGCGCACAGAAAACAGCAAAGCGGACGCGTTGGCCAAGCTCGCTAAAGAACTGGTTGACGAGAACCTCGACGACGTTAGAATCGTGGTATAAAGCCGTCGGGTGCTTGCCCCAGCAGAAATACCTCCGGAATCATCCGAAGAAAAGGGAGCGACTGAACAGACGACCTTGCAAATAAAAGACCGGGAAAAGGCTGAGGATTGGAGAGAAGTCTTTATAGACTACTTCAAATACCGTCGAACGCCCGAAGACGCGTCCTCAAGACATCAGCTCATGAAACGAGCTCTGTCTTTCGCCTTCGTCAATGATACTTTGTACAAGAGGTCGTTTGATTCTTTGTGGCTGAGATGCCTAGGTCCTGATGAAGCGGAAAGAGTCATTCAGGAAATTCATGATGGACTCTGTGGTTCTCACCAAGCAGGCCCGAAGATGAAGTTCAAGATCAAACGGATGGGCTACTACTGGCCCACGATGATTCAGGATTGCCTCGAATATGCGAAGCAATGTCACTCATGCCAAATCCATGGGGATTTTATCCACCAACATCCAAATCCATTACATCCAACAGTGGCTAGCTGGCCATTCGAAATGTGGGGGACTGACATAGTCGGACCCATCGAACCAGCATCGTCCAGAGGACATCGTTTCATCCTGGCGACGACTGATTACTTCTCCAAATGGGCTGAAGCAATACCGTTGACGGAAGTGAAGACGGAGAATATCCTCCATTTCTTCAAGACGCACGTCATATACCGGTTTGGGACTCCGCGACGGATCATCTCCGATAACGGGCCAGCCTACAGAAGCCACAAGATCAGTCGCTTCGCGCAACAACACAATATAGACTGGAGATATTCCTCCGTTTATAATCCGCGAGCTAATGGTCCAGCCGAGGCCTTCAACAAGACCCTGACAAAGATCATGAAAAAGACGGTGTCCCGAAATAAGAAAGACTGACACGAGAGACTGCAAGAGGCTCTTTGGGCGTATCGAACTACGTTCAAGACAGCCACAAACACAACGCCATACGCGTTGGTATTCGGTACAGAAGCAGTACTCCCCCTCGAGATAGAGTTACCCTCTCTACGAGTGGCAGTCCATTACGAGCTGACAGACGAAGAAAATGCTCACCTTCGGATTGAGGAGCTTGATGCCCTTGATGAAACCCGGCTCATAGCGCAACAAAATCTGGAAGCCTATAAAGAAAAGATAACGCGCTCATATGAAAGATTGACCCGGCCGAGGACATTCCGCCAAGGCGAACTCGTGCTAGTGGTCAAAAGGCCTATGATCCCCAATCGCACCAAGCGGGGAAAATTCGAGCCAAACTATGAAGGCCCGTACATCATAGACAAGGTCTACCAGGGTGGAGCCTATCTACTCATGGATATGCACGGTGAAAGGCTTTTCAGGCCAATAAATGGTCGATTCCTAAAGAAATATTACGCTTAGCGAGTTATCGCTTAGGTCAATGATAGATGACGACGACTATGTCCGCTCGCTATCTTTCTAAGCTCAAACTTTATAAACAATAGCCAGCCTTCTCATAATGACGGACCGAAACGTCCTTAAACTAATAGCGGACCGAAACGTCCTTAAACTAATAGTGGACCGAAACGTCCTTAAACTACTACCGTAGCATCCTTAGGCTGACGAGATAAAAAAAAATATATATATATAATAAATAAAAACGGTATGTCTATAAGAAAAAAGGGCACGGATGAAAACCCGAAAGGGCTCCGTGAGTAAAAACAGCAGGGCTACCGGTGAGTGTTCGTGAAAACCCGAAAGGGCGCGACCTCGTAAAAAAAAGGAGAAGAAGAAAATAAAAAGAATAAAAAAAACGGTATGTCCATAAGCAAAATGGGCACGGATGAAAACCCGAAAGGGCTCCGTGAGTAAAAACAGCAGGACTACCGGCGAGTGTTTGTGAAAACCCGAAAGGGCGCAACCTCGTTAAAAGACACTTATAGGGTCCTCTCGACCTTGTAAGGAGAAACTACCCGCGTGAGATCCTTACGACTCACAAGGGAGCAACACACTTAGGGATCCCCACGATTCCTAAGGAGAAAATACACTAGCGAGATCCTCACGACTCGTAAGGAGAGCTCTCTTATGAGACCCTCACGGCTCATAAGATTTGAAAGTCTTAAGTTACAGAGACCTAAACCTGTGCTTAAGCGACCCCCACAACTTTCGATATTGCCCTACGAGTGGCTCAATACTGACCCTCGTATACAATCCACGGGCACGAATAAACATTTCCCTAACCAAGTCCCATCCATGACTGGGGATATGTTCGCATGACCCCTGTAAGTCCTCTCGATTTACAAGGAGAAAACCCTCCTGTAGGATCCTTACGACTTACAGAGGAACAAACACTTAGGAATCCTCACGATTCCTAAGAAGAAAATACACCTACAAGATCCTCACGACTTGTAGGGAGAAATACCTTTGTTACATCCTTACGGCTCATGAAGTCAAAAGCCTTAGTCGACAGGACCTTAACCCTGTTCGCTAAGCCACCTTTGGTCGACATCGACAGAGGCAAGTGATGATTCGCTCCTGGTAATATCCCAGTTGTAGCGGTGCTGATGCCGAAATCGGTGTTTAATTTCAGGTTTACAGCGAAAAGCCAGTAGGCCGCACATGCATATGAAATAGCCGAAATGATGGGTCAACTTGCAATAAAAAGCAGCAAGTAAAAATGTATGCATGCAAAATAGCCGAAATGATGGAGCAACCCGCAATAAAAAGCAGCGAGTAAAAATAAAATAAACAGCCGAAATGATTGGGCACCGCGAAAAATAGCCGAAATGATTGGGCAATCGCGACCTTCGCGATATAAAAGCTGAAATGATAGAGCATCGCGGAAATAAAACAAAAAAAATGATGATAAAACTTTTGCCCTACAGTTGAGATCACATCGATCCTTGTATACAATCCAAGGGCGCAAACAAAGAAAGAACCTTACTTTCCCAACAGGCTCCGCCAGAAAACGAAGCTAAATCTCAACGGTTCATCCCAGCCCCGAAGGAGCCAGAATCCTTGGCAAATACCTCAACTCAGGGAAACCAGCGTCCTTGACGAGAACCTCCTGATTCGCATCGACTCGCAGAAAAACCAGTGTCTTCGCAGGAAATTCTCGATTCGTTTCAACGCCAAGGAAACAAATAATCCTTGGCAAATACCTCAATTCAGGGAAACTAGTGTCCTTGATGAGAGCCTCCTGATTCGCGTCGACTCGCAGAGCAACCAGTGTCTCCGTGGGAAATTCTCGATTCGTTTCAACACCAGGGAAATAAATAATCCTTGGCAAATACCTCAACTCAGGGAAACCAGCGTCCTTGACGAGAACCTCCTGATTCGCATCTACTCGCAGAGAAACCAGTGTCTCCGCGGGAATTCTCGATTCGTTTCAACACCAGGCAAACAAATAATCCTTGGCAAATACCTCAACTCAAGGAAACCAGCGTCCTTGATGAGAGCCTCCTGATTCGCGTCGACTCGCAGAGCAACCAGTGTCTCCGTGGGAAATTCTCGATTTGTTTCAACACCAGGGAAACAAATAATCCTTGGAAAATACTTCGACTCGAGGAAACAAGTGTCCTTGACGAAGAAAATCCTGATTCGCATCGACTCGCAGAGCAACCAGTGTCTCCGTGGGAAATTCTCGATTCGTTTCAACACCAGGGAAACAAATAATCCTTGGCAAATACCTCAACTCAGGGAAACCAGCGTCCTTGACGAGAACCTCCTGATTCGCATCGACTCGCAGAGAAACCAGTGTCTCCGCGGGAAATTCTCGATTCGTTTCAACGCCAGGGAAATAAATAATCCTTGGCAAATACCTCAATTCAGGGAAACTAGCGTCCTTGATGAGATCCTCCTGATTCGCGTCGACTAGTAGAGCAACCAGTGTCTCCGTGGGAAATTCTCGATTCGTTTCAACACCAAGGAAACAAATAATCCTTGGCAAATACCTCAATTCAAAGAAACTAGCGTCCTTGATGAGAGCCTCCTGATTCGCGTCGACTCGCAGAGCAACCGGTGTCTCCGTTGGAAATTCTCGATTCGTTTCAACACCAGGGAAACAAATAATCCTTGTCAAATACCTCAATTCAAGGAAACTAGCGTCCTTGATGAGAGCCTCTTGATTCGCGTCGACTCGCAGAGCAACCAGTGTCTCCGTGGGAAATTCTCGATTCGTTTCAACACCAGGGAAACAAATAATCCTTGGCAAATACCTCAATTCAAGGAAACTAGCATCCTTGATGAGAGCCTCCTGATTCGCGTCGACTCGCAGAGCAACCAGTATCTCCGTGGGAAATTCTCGATTCGTTTCAACACCAGGGAAACAAATAATCCTTGGCAAATACCTTAATTCAAGGAAACTAGCGTCCTTGATGAGAGCCTCCTGATTTACGTCGACTCGCAGAGCAACCAGTGTCTCCGTGGAAAATTCTCGATTCGTTTCAACACCAGGGAAACAAATAATCCTTGGCAAATACCTCAATTCAAGAAAACTAGCGTCCTTGATAAGAGCCTCCTGATTCGCGTCGACTCGCAGAGCAACTAGTATCTCCGTGGGAAATTCTCGATTCGTTTCAACACCAGGGAAACAAATAATCCTTGGCAAATACCTCAATTCAGGGAAACCAGTGCCCTTGATGAGAGCCTCCTGATTCGCGCCGGCTCGCAGAGAAATCAGTGTCTCCGCGGGAAATTCCCGATTCGTCTCAACTTGCAAGATGAAGCCTCAGGCAGCAGGGATTAAAAAACTTATTTCCTGAACAATGGGACCCTGCAAGTCAGTCTAAAACGGTCTCTTGCATACTATTCACGGGTCTCACTCTCCAAAGTCGAATTTCGACAAGAAGGGAAACAACCGCTTACGGGTCCTCTCGACTCGTAAGAGGGAAAATTCTCTTATAGGATCCTTACGACTTATAAGAGAAAACGCGCTTAGGAATCCTCACGATTCCTAAGGAGAAAATACACCTACGAGATCCTCTCGATCCATAGGGAGAAAAGTCTCTATGAGACCCTCACGGCTTATAGAGTTGAAAAGTCTTAGGCGGCAGATCTGAACCTGCGGCCTAAGCCATCGCTATCTTTTGAGAAATCTAGATGCTTACTCTATTATCTGTCAGTTGTGTTTATGAAGACAACATGTTGATAAAGAGAAAGAGCAAAAGTGCATACAAAACATTGCAGAAAAGAAATGTGTATCTTTATTTATTAATTCAATCAAGTACAATGTGAAGCGTACAAAAGAATAAAGAATGTATACATCTTATTCGAAAAAGAAAACTTTTTTTACAAGTATATGGATACAAGGAGAACTACTGGGAAGGAAGCGTCTTGCATAACTCTAGCAATTGCTCACGCACCTCCTTCCAAGCTTTCTCCTGATCGGCCACCACTGCCAGCTCCACCTCCACTTGGGCCCGTTGCTGCAAGACAGATGCAAGCTGCTCCTTGACGGCCTGATGAGCAGCTTCACAGCCCGGGGTATCACGCTCGGCTACATCAAGCTTTCGCTTCAAGTTTAGCCCATAAGAGATGCGCTCCAGGAGACCCTCAAAGATAGCCTTCACTTGGGCAGCATTTGCCTCAACCTCAGCACGTAGGCGAGCCGTCTCGCTCGAGGTCTCTTGGCATTCCCTTAGCCTTAAATCTACTTCTTGTTCCAAGTGGTGGACGTAAGAAGCGCTTTCCTTGATCCATGCTGCTCTTTCATTGGTCGCGGCAAAAGTCTCAAGGGCGGGACGCATCGACTCCAGCTGATGCAGGCGAGCCTCGATCTCCATACAATGGTTAACCCAAGATGCGATGATGCCCTCGTCATGGAAATTCACGAGTATCACCGGCATCGGGTTAACCGCCGTAGCAAAATCCGCAGTAGACGTAGGGGTCTCGACATCAAGCTCCTCAACGTAGTCGCTCAACATACGCAAGCTGTTCGCGGCGCCTTTCGAAGATGGATGTCTCAGGTAAGGACCTGTCGGCATTGTGATGCGAGACTCGAAGGGCGCCGAGACCGGAACAACAGCTGAAAAGAAACAAGATACGATCAGATAACAGTTCAGGAAATAAAAAAGGGGGAGTTATCAATGTGATAGTCGCTGTACCATCTGAGGCAGGTGGCAAGGCCGGAAGGGCCGGTGGCACAGCCGATCTTTCATCCCCTCCTTCAATTTGTAGCACTGCAGTCGGGATGAGGAAAAAAGTTAGAATTAATTCCATCAATGAAAAAGAAAGATATCAATGGAAATCATACTCACCAGTGCCACCAGAGGAAGAAGCGAATTCAGATGGGAAGGAGAAGTGTGGGAGCAACACTTGATAAAGATGGTCAAAGAGCACTCCTAAAAAGACATAACAGTACGATTTTAGTACACAAATTATACGTCTAAAAGATAAGATTAATAAGTTCCAAACCCATACCTTCCAACATCTTCGATGGTATGAGAGAGGGTTGAGAGGTGACCACCGCCAAGGCAGTCGTTGAAGGCGCTCCCTCGAGCAGTGGGGCATCGGCATGCCTGCACCTGCGTTAAAAGACAAGGGTAAACCTGTCAGGAAAGATTGCAGGATAAAAAAGGGGGGAACCAGTAATCCGAAATTTACCTGATGAGCCTCCAGCCGAGACAGAGGCGTCTTCCTCCTCCAGCGACATGAGTGCACCACCCGTGGCCTCATCCCCAGACTCCACGGGGGCCGTCGTCGTACTCGCACGGCCAGGAGACGACGGAAGACCATAGATGGGGAGGGCAATGATCGGAGCATTGCCGGACTCTTGAGAAAGAGCGGCTGACTCTTCCCCAAGAGTCGTGCCCATCTCACCCGCTACTTCTTCGGGCTCAGTGGTCTCCATCGGTTCATCCGCCGTCACCATGAGGTCGCCGGTCTCAAGCGCCTCATCAGCCGCTGCCCCAGGCTCAGTTATAGCGGTCGTCTCATTCGCCGCCACCTCAGGATCGGCATCAACGACTTTCTCAAGTGCGGCTCCCTCGGCCCCCAACTCAGGCTCCGCAGCCCCAGCGACGTTGCCCACCGTCGGCTCGGGTTCGGCAAGTGCCTCCTCCTCTGTTTCCTTGGGTTCGACGGTCTCCGCTTCCCCCTCGGTTGGACTTGGCCCTGCAGGATAGAATATATAAGAACCAGCAGCTTTATAATTCTTACAACAGGATTTTGAAAGAAATATTACCTGAGTTGGACTTGTCGTTAGCCTCCCTATTGGCACGAATCGCCTGTCTATGAGCTGTAGACAAGGCGACTGGGGGCTCTTCTGACGGAGTATCGGCACAAGGGACGGTGCTTGGGCCCACTCCAATGGCCAAGGCAGCCCTGCGTGCCTTTGCTTCGCGCCTCGACCGCTTCCTTTCCTCCCGGGCTGTCGCGATGGACCTCTTCGACACTTCCTTCATCAAGGCGTCGTCGTCCTCGTTCAGAGATGCCTCCAGAGCCTTTAAGGCATCTCTCATCGGCTCTTCAAGACGGACCTCCCGCGGTAGCCCTGAGGAGGTAGGAACATCGGCAGCTGGCGGAATATCCGCGTCACTTGGCGGGAATGGCATTGAGGTTCCTGCGATAAAAATGGAGAGGTTAGATCGACCATAACGCAAGGAAAATGAAAACTTGATGAATTGAAGCTTACTAAGGCCTAAAGACGCTCTAAGGCGTTCTTCCTCTTGGAAGGTCTTGAGGGAAGCGACAATGGCTTCTTCAGTGGTGATGCCTGTTGGAAGAAAAGAAGGAAAAATGTTAGTCAAAGGCAATAATAAAGATATGATGCAATAGAAAATGCGACTAGTGATTACCTGATGCCGCAAGCTTAGCCAGCCATGCGTCACGCCTCGTTAACCGCTCCGAAGCTTCGAGGGCGGCCTCCAAATCCGTGTCATCCGGCATGACTAATCCCTCGTTAGTCCCATATTCACTCAGGCCCTCGGCATAGGGAGCGTGGGGTTCCTGACCAAATACGACATCAGCAGTGAAGAGCGACTTCTTTTTCTCCTTTTGCTCACCAATCCTAGGTGCCCCCGGGATCGACTTACGCTTGGCAGCCACCTTAGGGCGGCGGGTCCCAATGTCCGCACCCACGCCAGACTCCGGCGAGACTACAACCACTGTCTCCACTGGAGCACAGGGCGCTGGTGGTGCATCCGCAATATCAGTGAGCGGCAATTCGCGTGGGGGACTCTGCGCACGTGGTGGCCCGGCTCTAGCATCTTTCAAAGGGGGAACTACCGGGGTCCTTGGCACCAAAGGAGCGTTGCGGTCGCTACCTGGAGGCACACCCTTACGGTCGACCAGCAATCACCTTTCCTCCTTTATAACGGCTCCCATCGCATGATTGTACCATTCTTTATATACATTGAGGAGTCGTGGGGCGCAAGCCGGCTCACTGATAAAAAAGTGAGAACCCGTATTAGACGCATGAAATGATGCAGCGCGTTCTCCATCCCTTCTTCCGTGGCAGCAGGTTCCAGTAGAAAAGCATCCAAGGGTACCCCTTGATCGTAGCCCGGTTGTTGGGCGAAACGATGCGGATTATATATCATGAAAATCGCCGCACCGTTCTGCCTGAAGACTAGGAAGCCCGGTCTAATAGAATATAAGTGGAGGGTCTCTCGGGCCGTCAAAACTGAGGCTCCATCCTTAAAGGAGTCTTGTAATGGTCGCACCGCAATGGTGGACGCCTTTCCAATAGTCAATACCTTGTTAATGAAGGACATCCCGGCTCCAATGGTGTGAGGGCGAAGGAGTAAACCCCTGGCGTTTCGTGGTGATGGGGTCACAATTGATGCGCCGATCAGCTGTATAATGCGAGGGAAACCACACTTGTCGAAGAACGAGGGCCTTTTGTGCATGCCGAAGACACTCGCCGTGTGTAGCTCGAGCCATGATACGAAGTAGTGCATCGGAAAGACCACGTGCAGTACCCCAGGCTCATTAGCATCCGCTGCTCGACTGAGGCCATGATATAAGTGTGCCAAGCCGGCGATCCCAACGGCCACTTTTACCCCGATGGTCATCCGGTGGGCTGGGTAAAAGACAGAAGGCCGCATATGGCGAGAGTTCATTGGAATCGCAAACCAACTCAGCCACAACCCAAGAAATCCTAAGAAAAAGGCTTCCTCGTCCATCCCAGGGGCTGTAATTTCTGCAAAAGACATGGTCGGGAAGTCCGGAAGGAAAAAACCCTTTTGGTCTATTTCCTTCGCCGGCAGGTTATCCAAACCTAGACTGAAAGGGTCATCCAGGGTTGCGAACTTGGTAGCTTCTGCCGAAAGAGCGCTTGGGTGAAGGAACCGGACAATGAAATCTTCAAAACTAACTCTGCGGCTCCCACGCTCAATGAAAAGGGCCTCGTAGATGTTCAACACCTTGATCAGACTTGGGAATTGGTGTTGAACAGCGTTCTCCGGCGTGAGGCCCCTTACCACCGGCTTGGCGCTAAAGACATACTCATCTGTCGGAAGCAACTCCTCATAGTGCTCCCCTATAACCGGTAAACCGGAGACTTCTGTGAACTCCTCAAGAGAAATCGACACTTCCCGATCCATTGCAAGGAAAGTGTGAGTGGGGATGTTCCACTGCTCCAGGAAGGCCTTGAACCACCAGGTGGGAAGCATGCGATACTGGAAGAGGGAAACATAGACCGCGGTATACAATCCTAATCTTATCAACTGCGACTTCTTCGTCGACAGAATATACCGAGCCCATGGCAGGTAGCTGATCGGGTGGCGGGGGATCAGACCTATGTTATATGATTGCCCCCAAGGTCGTGCCTCACCTTGACAGATACGGCGTCCCAGGATATCCAAAACCATGGGACGCTGAACCGGAATCGCATCTATGGCGGGATGTAGAAAGCCCTTCGAGGTCCAATCGACCATCTCCACGGCATACTGCACCGGGGGTGGGCTGGCGTAGTGGATCGCTGTGATGGGTTCTGACGGTACTGCTCATGTGAAGCTCCGTCGACCCATGATAATTTGATTGTACCACGACCCCCAAAGGTGGAGACTCTTGTATTTCGGGTCGTGGTCCCTAATCATGGCTAGAACTTCGCAATCCAAAGGCGCTTCGGGAAACCCTTCCTCCGAGCGAGCGAACGGGAATGAAGTGTCGAGAGACATGGTTGCTGCAAGGAAACAAAAAAATATAGCTGTTAGTGTTGCAATTCCAACGCTTGGCGTTTTAATTTTTTTTTTAATCAAATGAATTTAAAAAGTTAATTAAATTAAAATTAATCACACCACACTGCAGTGCAGTGGGTAGGGGACCAGATGGGGACCCACAAAATCTGGATGACAGTGCCTCATTTAATAAGACAGCCCCATCATTGGGTAAGGCTGTCAATTAATGAAAAGATCCCCAAGAGAATATTCTCATCAATGGGAAATCCCTAGAAACAAGGAGAAAATCTCCTCTTTCAGAGCAAAGCTCTGTCACAGAGTGACACTTGTCAAACTCTGGTCTCAGGGGAATAGGATTCCTTAAAAGAGCATAGCTCTGTGGTAATAATGGAAAGATCCATCAAAAAATTTTAACACTTAAAAGAATTAAAATTTTTGAAATCTTGAAAAATCCATGAAAACTTATAATAAGTTCTTCATTTTTCAAATCTAAAAGATCTACATTTGATCCAAGAGCAAAGCTCTGTTCATGGGTTAGAACCCATGAACAAGATCTCTGTAGATCTATAAGTTTTTTAGAGCAAAGCTCTATTTATGAAACCCCAAAGGGATTTCTTTAGATCAAAAGATATATGAGAGCAAAGCTCTTTTGGTTAAGATTGATTTAAGATTAATTTGATTTAAATTAATTTTACCTAAAAGTTTTCTAACTTTGGAATGAGAGCAAAGCTCTAGAGGTTCTCAAGCAAGAGCAAAGCTCTGGAAATTAAAATCTTTAAAATGGTGAAGATTTTCTAAGGGCCAGGGGTCCTATTTATAAGGCGCTTGTACCCCTTCAGCTCATCCGTTGATCCAACGGTCAGGAGCTTGCCACCGCTGCACTCACGTGCGCGCCACGTGAGCGCAGCGGTGGGGGGGCATTTGTTTCCCCAAATCAGAGCAAAACTCTGTTGAAATTCAAAATTCAAATTCTGAAGCAACGCTTCAAATCCCGGGCGCAACGCGCCACGTGTCAGGCGCTGATAGCGCCCAAGGCAGCGCGCCCAATCAGAGCAAAGCTCTATTAAAAAACAAATAAAAGCAAAGCTTAGTTGCGCAAGCGCTGCGCTGCGTGACACGTGTCAGCGCAGTCGCTTTTGCGCAAGCGCTGCGCTGCGCGAGACGTGTCAGCGCAGTTGCGCTGCGCGAGACGTGTCAGCGCAGTTGCGCTGCACTGTGCGCTGCGTGACACGTGTCACGCGCTGGGGCATTTGCGCCAAACAGAATCAGGATTTTAAAGAAATCTTTCTGTTCTTGTTAAAACAAGTAGATTTTCTTCTGTAAAACAGAAGCCCTTGGATCAAAGATCCAACGGTGGGGAAAACTCCCCAAATCACTCAGAGAAAGATCTCTTTAACAAATTTAACTAATTTATGGGCATTAGAAAAAGGACCCTAGATCTCAATTCAAAGGCATCAACATTGGTGAGAAATCAAGAACTTCAAACAGAGAGAACTCTGAAGAAATTTCAAAAGAAGAAAAGGTAAAAACCTTTAAGATAGAAGAATTTCTTCTAATAGATAATTGATCTAAGAACAAGATCAATGATCTCCAATAAAAAACAAATAATAATAGTGCTTTGAACTTATGAACCATTGGTTCTCTGAGATCAAGAAAAAAAAACAAGAAATACTTATTTTCTTTGATTCTAATTAGATCAAAGAAAACAAACAGTGCTTTGCACTTTTTCATGAACCATTGGTTCTAAAAGATTCTCAAATTAATAGTGCCTTGCACTTGAAAAATAGCACCGTTGCGCTCCTGTGTTGGCGTAAGCCACCAGAGAGCACCACGTATCAGCATCTGACTCATTTGCGCTGTCGCTTTTAAGATAGAGCTTTGCTCTCTGAAATTGGCGCAACCCACCGGAGCGCGCCACGTGTTAGCAGCGCAAGCGCAGTGCATTGGCGCAGCGCACTGCGCTTGCGTGACACGTGCCAATACCACAAGCGCTTGCGCTCTCTGATTGGCGCAAAGCGCCCGACAAATGCAATGCATTTCTTTTGCTAAAAGGGCAGGCCCAAATCAGAAAGGCCTAGTAGGCCAAATTAAATTGCAATGCAATAAAAAGGGTAGAGCCCAAACAAAATTGATGCTCTGCATCATTTATAAATGGGCAGAGCCCAAACAAAATAATAAATAATGCAATGCATTATTTTGAAAGGGGCAGAGCCCAAATAAAGGTCCAACAGAGACCAAGATTAATGCTGGGCCAAGCCCTAGCACAGGCCTAATAGGCCAAAAACAAATAAAAGTGTTGAACATTTTTCGATTGGACTTAGCCCAATCATGGCCGTAAGTCCTCAAATTAAATTGACTGAGCAAGATTGCTCTCCTAAATCAATTTACATCCGGTTCGAGGGTACATCTCCGAACTCCTCTGACACTTATCGTTGTAATCCTTCAACGACGTCAGAGAGGTGACGGGTCCCGACGACCACACATCAATACGGACTGCGGGGTCCTTAAACTCGTGGACCGAAACGTCCTTAAACTAATGAAGGACCGAAATGTCCTTAAACTAATATTGGACCGAAACGTCCTTAAACTAATGTTGGACCGAAACGTCCTCAAACTAATGATGGACCACCATGTCCTTAAACTGGCGATGGACCACCACGTCCCTAAACTGGAACATGGACCACCACGTCCCTAAACTAGAACTATAGAGCCTCCAAATGCTCTTTTGCCGGATCTAAACGGTCCCGTTTAAGTTGATCTTAGCCCCAAACACGGCTAATGTATCCTTAAACATTCAAATGGACTATAAAACTCCAAAACAACTTTGGTTCAAGGGTACATCTCTGAACTCCTCTGATACCTATCGTTGTAATTCTTCAACGACATCAGAGAGGTGACGAGTCCTGACGGCCATATAATAAATGGACCGCCACGTTAAGTTGATCTTAGTCTCAAACAGGACTAATGTATCCCTAACGAACGTTTAAGTTGATCTTAGCCTCAATACGGCCAACGTATCCTTAAACTAAAAACACCAAACCCAAATCTAAGTAAATACGGATTTGGACTAATCCACGTCCTACGGGCGACGGCATTACTCAGTCTCCGTATACAATCCACGGGCAACCACAAATAAAACAAACACACACGACACGAAGTGAAATTCTGGAGAAGGAGAAAGTGGCTGCCGCGATGCGGTAGCGTAATTAACTGCAGGGGCTTACGCCTGCAAGGAAGAGCGTCCCCATAATCAAAAACCCCTCAAGCGAGGGGGAATCTGACGAAGTTTGCTACATCGGCCGCATCCGTCCAAACCTCCGATACACGGTGCCATAAATCAACTTGGCATCTTTGGAGAGGTAGACGGATAAAACCATATAGCATCTGCCCCGAATCTCAGACGAGACGTCCTCGCGTCTCGGCCGCCGTTCGGAGGGAAACAAAGTACTTAGCATCTTCATACTTGCGGACTTCATTTACGGAGAATGGGTTTAGCTCCCCTTTAACTGTGTACTCGAAGCCGTCTTTGAAGTACTTCATACACTGATGTTGTGTAGAAGGGATGATATTGTACTCATATAACCAAGGCCTGCCGAGCAAAGCATTGTAGCAAGTCTTGGCCTCGATGACATGAAACTTGATATCAGTGACGAGCATCCCGAAGCGAAGCGTCAATATTACAGACCCAAGTGTCCGTGATGACTGGGAGTCGAACCCAGAGATAGTAATTTTATCCCTGTAAGTCCATGCTACCTCTCCCGGTACTTTCGGAAATGCGGATTTTGGTAAAAAACAATTTTTACGGAGGTGGTAACATGGACCTATAACCCGGATCTTGGTTAAACATCTATCTAGCAACCTAACTACGAGTTTCTAGCTACTCGGTTAGGGGGTTATACCTTGCTTGTCTTGAACTCCTTCGTCTTCAAGCTCCGATGGCGGTCCGGAATGGCTTCTTCTCGTCGTCTCCGTACGCCGAAGATAGATCCACCTGAAAGCTCCAACCTTTAGCTCCTTCTTCATTCTTTGAAGAAACTAGTTCACTTGGTTTTCTAAACCTAGTGAACTAGAATGAGTAGAGAAGAATTAGAATGGGATTTTATCTATGGTTCTTGATTCTCAACTCATGAGACAAGAGAACCATAGATTAAAGAGAGGGAGCAAGAGCAAAAGGGTGAGAGCAAAAGGAGAGCTCAAGAACAAAAGAGAGAATGAGCAAGAAAGAATGAGGCACTCTTTTGTCTTTCACCCTCTCATAATCCAAAGCAATCATAACTCATCATACTAACAAAAGTCTTATGTGATGGTTGAAGCAACCATAACCATATCATTTCATGCACTCATTTTACACAAATGAGCAAGCAAGTAAAAGTCTTTGCCATGAAATGATGGCTATGGTTATCATGATGGTCAACTAGTCAAGCCTAGTCAACCGGTCAACAAAGTCAACAAGTCAACAAAAGTCAACAAGTCAACTGAAAGGTTCCTAGGAACTCTAGTAAGGTCTCACAAGGCATCGAACATGCCAATTTAAAATTTTTGGTGCCGAGAAACCCTAGACTACGGATCTTAGACTAGATATTTAGGCGAAACGGAAAACTAGTTAACTATTTAACTAAAGTTGAGATGCTACAACCTTTGTAGATCCGGATTTCCGCCTCCTTAGCTCCACGTGGTCATGCCCTCGCTGTCCATCATGAATCCTCGACTCGATCATCGGCTTCATCGGGAAAGCAAGCGGAATAGGTCGTCGGCTTTGTGTCAAAGACGATCTACGTCGAGGTTGCACAAACTCAAGCTCCGACTTCACAAACTTGTGAAACTTGTGAAGTAAACACCCAAAACAACTTGGCAAGAGGTAGAGGGTGAAGAAATAGGAGGTGGGTTCACTTTAGATTTGGATTTTGCTCACTAGATCACAAGTTGCCATTGATGGCATCAAGGTTGCTCACTTGAAGAAGAAGAAGAAAAATGAGCTAGTTATGATAAGTTATGATTAAAAGAAAAAAATAGAAAATCAAATACTTATCATAACTAAACTAGGGTTAAGTGTAGAGAATAAACCATGGTCACTTTAGAGGGTTAGGGTTAAGCATGAAGATAAGGATGGTTAGCAAAGTCAAAGCTTCTTGAAGCTTCAACATAAAACAAGAAATGCCACCATTCTCCTCTAAATCTTTATCCAAATAAATGAATAAACAATTAAATGAATAAAGGCATAAATAAAACCCTAATCTCAAGTTAACTATGGTTTAATTCCATACACTTAACAATATGGTCAAGTATCATCAAACATGATACAAAAAAGTGCACAATAGTATATCACATATACAATGTGCAAATCAAGTGAGAAAAATCCGTTTAAAGTGAACCAATACTAGTTAATGCAATGCAATATATCAAATATATAATTATGCATTAAATCATTAAATCAACATTTGATTCAATGATCCGGTCATGTCGCACATAACCGACTAGAATCCAATGTATCGATTTATCGAATCAATGATTCGATAACTAGGTCATATCGAATATAACCATTCGAAACATATATCGCGAGAATGAAATGCGGTATCACATACACGCATTATTCTCGGTCCTGCACATATCTCATATGCGCTCCTATTTCGTTTCGCTTGAGCCAGGAAACCTCTGTGTAGGACTCTAAAGACTCGTCAATACGCCGGTAGCAGATGATGATCATATCAAGCACCCACAAGCCGCAAGCGGTCTGCTAAACGTAACGGCCACCCGGGTATTGAGCGATCAGAAGATCGACGAGCTAGCCCGCTCACACTCCTGTGAATCCGACCAGTAACACTTACCATACAGTCCGGTCTCTTCGTCTGATACGTCGCATATCAAGTCTAGGGGTGGTATACGTCAGACCCCAATAACCCGATAAGTCGTGCTGATATGAGGCTCGTAACGGGTCGAGAAACTACTGGTAACACTTACCAGCAAATCTCTGATCAGCCCTGGCCAGGGACTTCCCTGTTACGGCCAATCGAGCACTGCGCAACATCAACCCCCAATACCGGGAGAGACGAAACCCCTCCTATCGCTCATTGCCTCCATGTGACTCGGGACTGTGCCCAAAGACCACCGTTTTGCACGCCCTCATGGACGTGGTAAGGTGGAGATCAAAGCACAGTGGGAATCACACAAGACTCTATGACGATCTCGGGTCTACAGACTAACCTGTACAAGTGTCACCTGAGAACTGCCATCTGACGTGAGGTATAATACCATCTGGGAGTTCTCGGCGAGTCCGTCCAGTGTACCCAGTTTCCACTGAGCACCCGTATACCATCTCTGATGTCAAACACCAATGGATATGGGATCATCCATCGCCCATCACATGGGTCGAGAAGCGTATACGCTAGTCTACTCTGGTATATCGATGCCCCGTCTCGATACACCCACGACTAGGGACCTTGAAGGATGTACTTATGGACTACCATGTCCCCACTAGTATGATCTGCATCATAGTCCAGGTAGTCAAGTACAAATCCTAAGGGCTTTACCAACATGTAACTATAAGACAGTATAAAGAGACTAGTGTACATGTTAAGATAAATGGCAACCAGATAGCATACTATCATGTCGAGCAAGAAAGTCATCTCTATATATGTCCAAGCATCCAATATAATATACATAATCTGTACAATACTGGCCTCTAGGGCATACATACAACTAACAATCTCCCACTTGCACTAGGGCCAGCTGCTGTAGTATCTCATACCGAGCATCCCGAAGAGTCTCTCAAACTGTATCTGGGGAATGGCCTTCGTGAGTGGATCCGCCGTGTTGTTCTTCGTGTCAACTCTCCTGACCTCGATCTCCCGGCGATCAACTATCTCCCGGATCAGGTGATACCGCCTCAGAATATACCTGGACCGCTGATGGGACCTGGGTTCCTTGGCCAAAGCCACCGCTCCATTGTTATCGCAATACAAAGGTATTGGATGCTCAATGGATGGAACCACACCAAGTTCAGTAATGAACTTCTTGATCCAAACAGCTTCTTTAGCAGCATCGTTGGCAGCGATGTATTCAGCCTCCATCGTCGAGTCTGCCACGGTTTCCTGCTTGGAACTCTTCCAGCTAACCGCCCCTCCGTAAAGGGTAAAGACAAAGCCCGATTGCGACTTAGAGTCGTCCTTATCACTCTGGAAGCTCGAATCGGTAAAGGACTCCACTTGGAGTTCTCCGTTACCATACACCAAGAACATATCTCTAGTCCTTCGTAAGTACTTGAGAATGCTCTTCACAGCTGTCCAGTGACTCTCTCCAGGATCAGCTTGATACCTGCTCACTACACTTAGTGAGTATGCTACATCGGGTCTGGTACATAGCATCGCATACATGATAGAGCCTACTGCCGAAGCATAGGGTATCCCTTGCATGCGAGCTCTCTCCAAATCAGTCTTGGGAGACATCTCTTTGGAGAGAGTGACTCCAGAGATCGTGGGCATGTTCCCATGCTTGGACTCTTCCATACTAAACCTCTTTAGTATGGTGTCAATGTACCTGGATTGGGACAATCCCAAAATCCGTTTGGATCTATCTCTATAGATCCTGATTCCCAATATGCAGGAGGCATCACCAAGATCTTTCATTGAGAATCTTTGTGATAAGAAGAGCTTGACCGATTGCAGCATAGGAATATCATTTCCTATCAAGAGTATGTCGTCCACGTACAATACGAGGAAGACAACCTTACTCTCTGCCACCTTCTTGTAGATACAAGGTTCATCTGGATTTTTGACGAAATCAAACTCTTTGATAACGACGTCAAAGCAGATGTTCCAACTCCGCGATGCTTGCTTTAATCCATAAATGGATTTAAGCAGCTTGCACACCTTCCTGCTGCTCCCACTGTCTACGAAGCCCTCTGGCTGAGTCATGTACACTCACTCTTCTAAATCACCATTTAGAAAGGCGGTCTTAACATCCATTTGCCAGATTTCGTAGTCATGAAAGGCAGCAATGGAAAGCATGATTCGGATGGATTTAAGCATAGCCACTGGAGAAAAGGTCTCGTCATAGTCCACACCTGGTCTTTGACGAAAACCCTTTGCTACAAGTCTAGCTTTGAAAGTCTCCACTTTCCCATCTACACCAAGTTTCTTCTTGAAGATCCACTTGCTCCCAATGGGTTTTACCCCTTCAGGAGCAACTTCCAAAGTCCATACTTTGTTGGTGTACATGGATTCCATCTCGGACCGCATAGCATCCAGCCATTTC
Organism: Agapanthus africanus; assembly: GCA_030015575.1. NCBI lineage: Eukaryota > Viridiplantae > Streptophyta > Magnoliopsida > Asparagales > Amaryllidaceae > Agapanthus > Agapanthus africanus. Next base: position 867,564,468 of record CM057339.1, read on the forward strand.
ACTGAGTCCCTACTCGTGATGGCCTGCTCGAAGCTAGTTGGGTCATCATCCTCCATGATGCAATCCTCGCTCCCACCGTCCATGAGAAAACCGTAGTATCTCTCAGGTTGGCGAGGAACCCTACTAGATCGGCGGAGAGGCTGAGGTTCATTGGGAGCTACTGAATCTTCTGGTTCCATTAAATCTTCAGTTACTGTTTGTGTATCTGGAACCTCTTCCAGCTCTACCACTTTGCCACTAATTTCTTTTTCAAGAAATTCCTTTTCTAAAAAGGTGGCATATTGAGAAACAAACACTTTTTGTTCTTCAGCATGGTAGAATAAATATCCTTGGGAATTCTTAGGATATCCCACAAACTTGCAAAGAACTGACCGTGCCTCGAGTTTGTCTGGATTTTGTCTTTTGACATAGGCCGGACAACCCCATATTTTAACTCGTTTAAAATATGGTCTCTTCCCACTCCATATCTCATATGGTGTGGTAGGTACAGATTTAGATGGAACTTGATTCAATAGGTATGCTGCTGTCTCCAGCGCATATCCCCAGAAGGAAATAGGTAACTCAGCTGTGCTCATCATAGAGCGCACCATATCTAATAGGGTGCGGTTCCTCCGTTCAGATACACCGTTGTGCTGTGGTGTATATGGAGGAGTCAGCTGAGAGAGAATCCCATTCTCTTTTAGGAAGTCCAGGAATTCATTGCTCAAGTATTCACCTCCTCGATCAGATCGAAGGATTTTAATACTTTTTCCGGTTTGGTTCTCGACTTCTTGTTTATATTCTCTAAATTTCTCAAAAGCTTCTGATTTGTGTTTCATTAGGAACACATATCCGAATCTAGAGAGATCGTCAGTGAATGTAATGAAGTACGAAGAACCATCCCTGGCATGTGTAGAGATGGGACCACATACATCACTATGTATCAGTCCTAAGAGTTCGGTAACTCTTTCTCCGTGTCCCGTAAACGGAGTCTTGGTCATCTTGCCTTTGAGACATGACTGGCAAGTGTCATAAGATGAAAATTCGAAAGGTTTCAAATATCCATCTTTATGCAACTTAGCCAGTCGTGTCACATTGATGTGACCCAGTCTACAATGCCACAAGAAGGATTCGTTGAGTTCAGGACTCTTCCTCTTGTGTGTGTTTGTTATGTTTAGAACTGTTGATTGATTTAGAACATAAATGCCATTGCATAACGTGCCTGATCCAACCAACTTTTGGTTATGGAAAATGTTCATAACATTGTCCTGTAATACAAAATTATATCCTTCTTTACTTAGCAAAGAAACCGATATAATGTTGCATATCAGGTTCGGCATGTAATAGCATTCGTTCAGAACCAATGTATTACCAGTTGGTAATACAAGGTGATATTCCCCGACAGTCTTAGGTGCAACAATTGCACCATTTCCAACTCTAATGTCTTTATCACCTTCTCCAAGTTCTCTACCTTTCCTAAGCCCATGTAACTGATTACATATATGGGATCCTGACCCGGTATCCAATACCCAGGACGTAGAGCAAATGGAGAAACAGTTCTCAGTAACGAACACACCCGAAGAAAATGCATCAACATGTACTTTCTTCATTCGGGTGGCATGGGAATCCTGGTATTCCCCTATATCCTGTTCATTCCTATAACTCTTATAGGAAAGAACGGAACCAACGTTCCCCAGCACAGTATAACATGCGGGTTCGGTCAATACATCCATTTTATTATCTTTATTAAGGCATGAAATGGTCGCTACCTGGAGAGAGAGAGAAGAAAACACTTTAGCGTAAGCTCGTGCAAGATCAGATTGGTTATTATCTTATCTAATCAGGATGGCTCCCACTGCTTTTTATCAAATCTTCCTCCAAACCCTAAAAGGAAAGACTAGCCGGGATTAATTACACACTACAAGTTCGCCAATCTTTCAGCCAGGCCAGTGTCGGTACTTTGAGGGAGGTCCCCCGTGCTTTCGCACGAACCTAATTACTGTAAACCTCGTTTTCCCAGAGGCGTAACCCCGTTGACACCTTTCTAGACACCTACTTGATCGGCTAATTGCAATGTGTAAAACTCTCCCAGGAGTAACTCTTACTCGCAGCGGGTATCGGGATCCAACTATCTCATAGAAGGTATGCAATCTCATTGCAAATTTCAACACTTGAAATTCCCGATAATGCTTTTGCCCCTAGCGTGCTATGACCTTGACGCAGGCCAACAAACCATAGTGCGCTAGTCAAGTTCAACCCGTCATTTCCTGATTGAATTAAACCCACCCGTACGACCCTTGACGCAGGCCAACAAAGTCGCACGACTACCCTAATCCAATCTGCATCATATGCATAAGCAGATAAATACTAGTTAGCTACCGCACACTACGCCTTGACGCAGGCCAACAAACGTAGCACGAATACTAAATACTACTCATCTGAAATGACGGAGGGCTACGCCAGGTTTTTCTGAAAACCATGAGCGTAATGAACTTGATATCGTTGTAGAATCAAATGAAGTTTTGAAATGGAGTGATTTTGAGGCTTTTCTAGTTTTGCTAAAGGAGTCACTCCCGGCGAAGGGATCTCGGTCCTTTCCTCGTCGAATGAGGTGCGGGATATATCATATATATCGCTGTGCAAAGCAAAAACGCAAAAGCAGTCAAAAGCAAACCGAGTGTGTAGCATCTGCCAGTTATTGCTAAAGGAGTCACTCCCGGTGAAGGGATCTCGGTCCTTTCCTCATCGAATAAGGTGCGGGGTATATCATATATACCGCTGTGCAAAGCAAGAACTGTAGCTACCTGTTTTATTTTAAAATCTGATTCTACAACATCTTAGGTTTCTTATCTTTCATTAATCACATTAATGAAGTCCCATCATTTAAATACCTAAACATCACAGATAGATATAACGTACACTTATGCCATCCGCATTCGCCTCGATATCCCCTCGTGCACCGTTAGGTTAGGTAACTAACGACAGAGCAGGGCAGGGCTAGCGCGGGTGAAAAACATAAGTAACGTCTATATAATATATCATATATACTATATACTATATCCATCACAGAATCACATCACAGATATCGCAGCAGAATAAACATATGAAATATTGGATATACTAGGACGTCCGTGTTTTCAATACGAGCCAGTATAAAACACGGATTCCACGGTCGTGATGAATAGCCAATCCCACACCCCTAGACCCCTACGAGAGCGGCAAGCAACTCTGCCAATTCTAGGGTTAGGAGACCCGGACTCGACTCCTCGAGTTGGTCTCCCACTGGACCCCAGAACCCGGTTACTTGTGCTCCCCTCCTTGGGTCTATCCTAATGCGGAAAAGTAAATAATATACAAAGGGTGACAGCTTCCGCTACCTGAAAGTGCCCCAAATAAAAGAATATTACATACAAGTTTTTACATGAATGAAAATGAAAAACACTCATCTCACATAAAAAAACCCCGGCTATTCGAATACGACGATCCAATATAACATATCCAGCAACACATAACATCACATGTCATCAACGTAAGTAAGTATGCATACCCCAATTGTCGTTGACGTATAGCAACGAAACCGGCGATATGAACATACTACACTTACGGTCACAGAAAAGAAAGTGTAAAACTACAACAATTGGAATCCGCAACGGCTTTAGACATCACATGCCTAATCAGATATAAATCCCGCATTTTAGTCTCATTATCGAAAACTCTTTTCAATATCATATGGGACTAAATTGCTAGATTTATAATATTCATTCAGTTATCTCATAACTACTTATGAATTCCAATTATTGTATCACATTCCAGATAAACAGAAAATGTTAAACTTTCCGATCGAACAATCGAACACCCAAGTTTTCCCAATACATGAAATAAGTCTAACAACATTCAGTTCGTACCTCAGTACCAACGGTCCAGCCGTAGAAGGGTCAAGCCAACGCCTCACATGTGGCACGCCGTACTGCCCCAAACCCGAAGGTTCAAAGGGCAGTTCAAGACGGTCACATAATCGAGTTAAGGTTTGTTGTCTTCTAGAGGGACCATCGCGTTACTTGCACTACTCAGAACGTCTTTTAACCACAGAAAAATCCAACACTTGGAATTATTCCGGCAGGGGAAAACTTGGGTATTTATATCCGGTCGAACTCTTTAACATATTCTACAGTTATCTGGAAAAACACTTAAACAAAGTTTGATATTCCGATCGAATTCATCGATTCCCAATATAACCCCAGAGCACTCAACCTTTAAATCAATTTAAAAATACCCAGAAAACTCACCAGAATTTATCAGGTATTACTGTGTAAAAATAGTGGGATGATGTCACCATATGGCCGCGGAACAGCGGCAGAAGGCAGGCTTCTGCCGCGTTTCCGCGGCACAATGAACAGTTCAGGGAAACGTTTTACACAGTAATGCTTAGAATTCTATGCTGAATTTTTTAGACATTTTTAATATCAAAAATTCCCAGATTTATGAAAATTTCCAGAGAGCTCTCGGGCATCGGGGTTTCGGGTTCGTTCGGACTTCAAACTCCGTCTAGACTTCGTCTAAGGCTCTAGCTAGGCTCTGATACCAGTGAAAGGTTCCTAGGCACTCTAGTAAGGTATCACAAGGCATCGAACATGCCAATTTAAAATTTTTGGTGCCGAGAAACCCTAGACTACGGATCTTAGACTAGATATTTAGGCGAAACGGAAAACTAGTTAACTATTTAACTAAAGTTGAGATGCTACAACCTTTGTAGATCCGGATTTCCGCCTCCTTAGCTCCACGTGGTCATGCCCTCGCTGTCCATCATGAATCCTCGACTCGATCATCGGCTTCATCGGGAAAGCAAGCGGAATAGGTCGTCGGCTTTGTGTCAAAGACGATCTACGTCGAGGTTGCACAAACTCAAGCTCCGACTTCACAAACTTGTGAAACTTGTGAAGTAAACACCCAAAACAACTTGGCAAGAGGTAGAGGGTGAAGAAATAGGAGGTGGGTTCACTTTAGATTTGGATTTTGCTCACTAGATCACAAGTTGCCATTGATGGCATCAAGGTTGCTCACTTGAAGAAGAAGAAGAAAAATGAGCTAGTTATGATAAGTTATGATTAAAAGAAAAAAATAGAAAATCAAATACTTATCATAACTAAACTAGGGTTAAGTGTAGAGAATAAACCATGGTCACTTTAGAGGGTTAGGGTTAAGCATGAAGATAAGGATGGTTAGCAAAGTCAAAGCTTCTTGAAGCTTCAACATAAAACAAGAAATGCCACCATTCTCCTCTAAATCTTTATCCAAATAAATGAATAAACAATTAAATGAATAAAGGCATAAATAAAACCCTAATCTCAAGTTAACTATGGTTTAATTCCATACACTTAACAATATGGTCAAGTATCATCAAACATGATACAAAAAAGTGCACAATAGTATATCACATATACAATGTGCAAATCAAGTGAGAAAAATCCGTTTAAAGTGAACCAATACTAGTTAATGCAATGCAATATATCAAATATATAATTATGCATTAAATCATTAAATCAACATTTGATTCAATGATCCGGTCATGTCGCACATAACCGACTAGAATCCAATGTATCGATTTATCGAATCAATGATTCGATAACTAGGTCATATCGAATATAACCATTCGAAACATATATCGCGAGAATGAAATGCGGTATCACATACACGCATTATTCTCGGTCCTGCACATATCTCATATGCGCTCCTATTTCGTTTCGCTTGAGCCAGGAAACCTCTGTGTAGGACTCTAAAGACTCGTCAATACGCCGGTAGCAGATGATGATCATATCAAGCACCCACAAGCCGCAAGCGGTCTGCTAAACGTAACGGCCACCCGGGTATTGAGCGATCAGAAGATCGACGAGCTAGCCCGCTCACACTCCTGCGAATCCGACCAGTAACACTTACCATACAGTCCGGTCTCTTCGTCTGATACGTCGCATATCAAGTCTAGGGGTGGTATACGTCAGACCCCAATAACCCGATAAGTCGTGCTGATATGAGGCTCGTAACGGGTCGAGAAACTACTGGTAACACTTACCAGCAAATCTCTGATCAGCCCTGGCCAGGGACTTCCCTGTTACGGCCAATCGAGCACTGCGCAACATCAACCCCCAATACCGGGAGAGACGAAACCCCTCCTATCGCTCATTGCCTCCATGTGACTCGGGACTGTGCCCAAAGACCACCGTTTTGCACGCCCTCATGGACGTGGTAAGGTGGAGATCAAAGCACAGTGGGAATCACACAAGACTCTATGACGATCTCGGGTCTACAGACTAACCTGTACAAGTGTCACCTGAGAACTGCCATCTGACGTGAGGTATAATACCATCTGGGAGTTCTCGGCGAGTCCGTCCAGTGTACCCAGTTTCCACTGAGCACCCGTATACCATCTCTGATGTCAAACACCAATGGATATGGGATCATCCATCGCCCATCACATGGGTCGAGAAGCGTATACGCTAGTCTACTCTGGTATATCGATGCCCCGTCTCGATACACCCACGACTAGGGACCTTGAAGGATGTACTTATGGACTACCATGTCCCTACTAGTATGATCTGCATCATAGTCCAGGTAGTCAAGTACAAATCCTAAGGGCTTTACCAACATGTAACTATAAGACAGTATAAAGAGACTAGTGTACATGTTAAGATAAATGGCAACCAGATAGCATACTATCATGTCGAGCAAGAAAGTCATCTCTATATATGTCCAAGCATCCAATATAATATACATAATCTGTACAATACTGGCCTCTAGGGCATACATACAACTAATAATCTCCCACTTGCACTAGGGCCAGCTGCTGTAGTATCTCATACCGAGCATCCCGAAGAGTCTCTCAAACTGTATATGGGGAATGGCCTTCGTGAGTGGATCCGCCGTGTTGTTCTTCGTGTCAACTCTCCTGACCTCGATCTCCCGGCGATCAACTATCTCCCGGATCAGGTGATACCGCCTCAGAATATACCTGGACCGCTGATGGGACCTGGGTTCCTTGGCCAAAGCCACCGCTCCATTGTTATCGCAATACAAAGGTATTGGATGCTCAATTGATGGAACCACACCAAGTTCAGTAATGAACTTCTTGATCCAAACAGCTTCTTTAGCAGCATCGTTGGCAGCGATGTATTCAGCCTCCATCGTCGAGTCTGCCACGGTTTCCTGCTTGGAACTCTTCCAGCTAACCGCCCCTCCGTAAAGGGTAAAGACAAAGCCCGATTGCGACTTAGAGTCGTCCTTATCACTCTGGAAGCTCGAATCGGTAAAGGACTCCACTTGGAGTTCTCCGTTACCATACACCAAGAACATATCTCTAGTCCTTCGTAAGTACTTGAGAATGCTCTTCACAGCTGTCCAGTGACTCTCTCCAGGATCATCTTGATACCTGCTCACTACACTTAGTGAGTATGCTACATCGGGTCTGGTACATAGCATCGCATACATGATAGAGCCTACTGCCGAAGCATAGGGTATCCCTTGCATGCGAGCTCTCTCCAAATCAGTCTTGGGAGACATCTCTTTGGAGAGAGTGACTCCAGAGATCGTGGGCATGTTCCCACGCTTGGACTCTTCCATACTAAACCTCTTTAGTATGGTGTCAATGTACCTGGATTGGGACAATCCCAAAATCCGTTTGGATCTATCTCTATAGATCCTGATTCCCAATATGCAGGAGGCATCACCAAGATCTTTCATTGAGAATCTTTGTGATAAGAAGAGCTTGACCGATTGCAGCATAGGAATATCATTTCCTATCAAGAGTATGTCGTCCACGTACAATACGAGGAAGACAACCTTACTCTCTGCCACCTTCTTGTAGATACAAGGTTCATCTGGATTTTTGACGAAATCAAACTCTTTGATAACGACGTCAAAGCAGATGTTCCAACTCCGCGATGCTTGCTTTAATCCATAAATGGATTTAAGCAGCTTGCACACCTTCCTGCTGCTCCCACTGTCTACGAAGCCCTCTGGCTGAGTCATGTACACGCACTCTTCTAAATCACCATTTAGAAAGGCGGTCTTAACATCCATTTGCCAGATTTCGTAGTCATGAAAGGCAGCAATGGCAAGCATGATTCGGATGGATTTAAGCATAGCCACTGGAGAAAAGGTCTCGTCATAGTCCACACCTGGTCTTTGACGAAAACCCTTTGCTACAAGTCTAGCTTTGAAAGTCTCCACTTTCCCATCTACACCAAGTTTCTTCTTGAAGATCCACTTGCTCCCAATGGGTTTTACCCCTTCAGGAGCAACTTCCAAAGTCCATACTTTGTTGGTGTACATGGATTCCATCTCGGACCGCATAGCATCCAGCCATTTCACTGAGTCCCTACTCGTGATGGCCTGCTCGAAGCTAGTTGGGTCATCATCCTCCATGATGCAATCCTCGCTCCCACCGTCCATGAGAAAACCGTAGTATCTCTCAGGTTGGCGAGGAACCCTATTAGATCGGCGGAGAGGCTGAGGTTCATTGGGAGCTACTGAATCTTCTGGTTCCATTAAATCTTCAGTTACTGTTTGTGTATCTGGAACCTCTTCCAGCTCTACCACTTTGCCACTAATTTCTTTTTCAAGAAATTCCTTTTCTAAAAAGGTGGCATATTGAGAAACAAACACTTTTTGTTCTTCAGCATGGTAGAATAAATATCCTTGGGAATTCTTAGGATATCCCACAAACTTGCAAAGAACTGACCGTGCCTCGAGTTTGTCTGGATTTTGTCTTTTGACATAGGCCGGACAACCCCATATTTTAACTCGTTTAAAATATGGTCTCTTCCCACTCCATATCTCATATGGTGTGGTAGGTACAGATTTAGATGGAACTTGATTCAATAGGTATGCTGCTGTCTCCAGCGCATATCCCCAGAAGGAAATAGGTAACTCAGCTGTGCTCATCATAGAGCGCACCATATCTAATAGGGTGCGGTTCCTCCGTTCAGATACACCGTTGTGCTGTGGTGTATATGGAGGAGTCAGCTGAGAGAGAATCCCATTCTCTTTTAGGAAGTCCAGGAATTCATTGCTCAAGTATTCACCTCCTCGATCAGATCGAAGGATTTTAATACTTTTTCCGGTTTGGTTCTCGACTTCTTGTTTATATTCTCTAAATTTCTCAAAAGCTTCTGATTTGTGTTTCATTAGGAACACATATCCGAATCTAGAGAGATCGTCAGTGAATGTAATGAAGTACGAAGAACCATCCCTGGCATGTGTAGAGATGGGACCACATACATCACTATGTATCAGTCCTAAGAGTTCGGTAACTCTTTCTCCGTGTCCCGTAAACGGAGTCTTGGTCATCTTGCCTTTGAGACATGACTGGCAAGTGTCATAAGATGAAAATTCGAAAGGTTTCAAATATCCATCTTTATGCAACTTAGCCAGTCGTGTCACATTGATGTGACCCAGTCTACAATGCCACAAGAAGGATTCGTTGAGTTCAGGACTCTTCCTCTTGTGTGTGTTTGTTATGTTTAGAACTGTTGATTGATTTAGAACATAAATGCCATTGCATAACGTGCCTGATCCAACCAACTTTTGGTTATGGAAAATGTTCATAACATTGTCCTGTAATACAAAATTATATCCTTCTTTACTTAGCAAAGAAACCGATATAATGTTGCATATCAGGTTCGGCATGTAATAGCATTCGTTCAGAACCAATGTATTACCAGTTGGTAATACAAGGTGATATTCCCCGACAGTCTTAGGTGCAACAATTGCACCATTTCCAACTCTAATGTCTTTATCACCTTCTCCAAGTTCTCTACCTTTCCTAAGCCCATGTAACTGATTACATATATGGGATCCTGACCCGGTATCCAATACCCAGGACGTAGAGCAAATGGAGAAACAGTTCTCAGTAACGAACACACCCGAAGAAAATGCATCAACATGTACTTTCTTCATTCGGGTGGCATGGGAATCCTGGTATTCCCCTATATCCTGTTCATTCCTATAACTCTTATAGGAAAGAACGGAACCAACGTTCCCCAGCACAGTATAACATGCGGGTTCGGTCAATACATCCATTTTATTATCTTTATTAAGGCATGAAATGGTCGCTACCTGGAGAGAGAGAGAAGAAAACACTTTAGCGTAAGCTCGTGCAAGATCAGATTGGTTATTATCTTATCTAATCAGGATGGCTCCCACTGCTTTTTATCAAATCTTCCTCCAAACCCTAAAAGGAAAGACTAGCCGGGATTAATTACACACTACAAGTTCGCCAATCTTTCAGCCAGGCCAGTGTCGGTACTTTGAGGGAGGTCCCCCGTGCTTTCGCACGAACCTAATTACTGTAAACCTCGTTTTCCCAGAGGCGTAACCCCGTTGACACCTTTCTAGACACCTACTTGATCGGCTAATTGCAATGTGTAAAACTCTCCCAGGAGTAACTCTTACTCGCAGCGGGTATCGGGATCCAACTATCTCATAGAAGGTATGCAATCTCATTGCAAATTTCAACACTTGAAATTCCCGATAATGCTTTTGCCCCTAGCGTGCTATGACCTTGACGCAGGCCAACAAACCATAGTGCGCTAGTCAAGTTCAACCCGTCATTTCCTGATTGAATTAAACCCACCCGTACGACCCTTGACGCAGGCCAACAAAGTCGCACGACTACCCTAATCCAATCTGCATCATATGCATAAGCAGATAAATACTAGTTAGCTACCGCACATTACGCCTTGACGCAGGCCAACAAACGTAGCACGAATACTAAATACTACTCATCTGAAATGACGGAGGGCTACGCCAGGTTTTTCTGAAAACCATGAGCGTAATGAACTTGATATCGTTGTAGAATCAAATGAAGTTTTGAAATGGAGTGATTTTGAGGCTTTTCTAGTTTTGCTAAAGGAGTCACTCCCGGCGAAGGGATCTCGGTCCTTTCCTCGTCGAATGAGGTGCGGGATATATCATATATATCGCTGTGCAAAGCAAAAACGCAAAAGCAGTCAAAAGCAAACCGAGTGTGTAGCATCTGCCAGTTATTGCTAAAGGAGTCACTCCCGGTGAAGGGATCTCGGTCCTTTCCTCATCGAATAAGGTGCGGGGTATATCATATATACCGCTGTGCAAAGCAAGAACTGTAGCTACCTGTTTTATTTTAAAATCTGATTCTACAACATCTTAGGTTTCTTATCTTTCATTAATCACATTAATGAAGTCCCATCATTTAAATACCTAAACATCACAGATAGATATGACGTACACTTATGCCATCCGCATTCGCCTCGATATCCCCTCGTGCACCGTTAGGTTAGGTAACTAACGACAGAGCAGGGCAGGGCTAGCGCGGGTGAAAAACATAAGTAACGTCTATATAATATATCATATATACTATATATTATATCCATCACAGAATCACATCACAGATATCGCAGCAGAATAAACATATGAAATATTGGATATACTAGGACGTCCGTGTTTTCAATACGAGCCAGTATAAAACACGGATTCCACGGTCGTGATGAATAGCCAATCCCACACCCCTAGACCCCTACGAGAGCGGCAAGCAACTCTGCCAATTCTAGGGTTAGGAGACCCGGACTCGACTCCTCGAGTTGGTCTCCCACTGGACCCCAGAACCCGGTTACTTGTGCTCCCCTCCTTGGGTCTATCCTAATGCGGAAAAGTAAATAATATACAAAGGGTGACAGCTTCCGCTACCTGAAAGTGCCCCAAATAAAAGAATATTACATACAAGTTTTTACATGAATGAAAATGAAAAACACTCATCTCACATAAAAAAACCCCGGCTATTCGAATACGACGATCCAATATAACATATCCAGCAACACATAACATCACATGTCATCAACGTAAGTAAGTATGCATACCCCAATTGTCGTTGACGTATAGCAACGAAACCGGCGATATGAACATACTACACTTACGGTCACAGAAAAGAAAGTGTAAAACTACAACAATTGGAATCCGCAACGGCTTTAGACATCACATGCCTAATCAGATATAAATCCCGCATTTTAGTCTCATTATCGAAAACTCTTTTCAATATCATATGGGACTAAATTGCTAGATTTATAATATTCATTCAGTTATCTCATAACTACTTATGAATTCCAATTATTGTATCACATTCCAGATAAACAGAAAATGTTAAACTTTCCGATCGAACAATCGAACACCCAAGTTTTCCCAATACATGAAATAAGTCTAACAACATTCAGTTCGTACCTCAGTACCAACGGTCCAGCCGTAGAAGGGTCAAGCCAACGCCTCACATGTGGCACGCCGTACTGCCCCAAACCCGAAGGTTCAAAGGGCAGTTCAAGACGGTCACATAATCGAGTTAAGGTTTGTTGTCTTCTAGAGGGACCATCGCGTTACTTGCACTACTCAGAACGTCTTTTAACCACAGAAAAATCCAACACTTGGAATTATTCCGGCAGGGGAAAACTTGGGTATTTATATCCGGTCGAACTCTTTAACATATTCTACAGTTATCTGGAAAAACACTTAAACAAAGTTTGATATTCCGATCGAATTCATCGATTCCCAATATAACCCCAGAGCACTCAACCTTTAAATCAATTTAAAAATACCCAGAAAACTCACCAGAATTTATCAGGTATTACTGTGTAAAAATAGTGGGATGATGTCACCATATGGCCGCGGAACAGCGGCAGAAGGCAGGCTTCTGCCGCGTTTCCGCGGCACAATGAACAGTTCAGGGAAACGTTTTACACAGTAATGCTTAGAATTCTATGCTGAATTTTTTAGACATTTTTAATATCAAAAATTCCCAGATTTATGAAAATTTCCAGAGAGCTCTCGGGCATCGGGGTTTCGGGTTCGTTCGGACTTCAAACTCCGTCTAGACTTCGTCTAAGGCTCTAGCTAGGCTCTGATACCAGTGAAAGGTTCCTAGGCACTCTAGTAAGGTATCACAAGGCATCGAACATGCCAATTTAAAATTTTTGGTGCCGAGAAACCCTAGACTACGGATCTTAGACTAGATATTTAGGCGAAACGGAAAACTAGTTAACTATTTAACTAAAGTTGAGATGCTACAACCTTTGTAGATCCGGATTTCCGCCTCCTTAGCTCCACGTGGTCATGCCCTCGCTGTCCATCATGAATCCTCGACTCGATCATCGGCTTCATCGGGAAAGCAAGCGGAATAGGTCGTCGGCTTTGTGTCAAAGACGATCTACGTCGAGGTTGCACAAACTCAAGCTCCGACTTCACAAACTTGTGAAACTTGTGAAGTAAACACCCAAAACAACTTGGCAAGAGGTAGAGGGTGAAGAAATAGGAGGTGGGTTCACTTTAGATTTGGATTTTGCTCACTAGATCACAAGTTGCCATTGATGGCATCAAGGTTGCTCACTTGAAGAAGAAGAAGAAAAATGAGCTAGTTATGATAAGTTATGATTAAAAGAAAAAAATAGAAAATCAAATACTTATCATAACTAAACTAGGGTTAAGTGTAGAGAATAAACCATGGTCACTTTAGAGGGTTAGGGTTAAGCATGAAGATAAGGATGGTTAGCAAAGTCAAAGCTTCTTGAAGCTTCAACATAAAACAAGAAATGCCACCATTCTCCTCTAAATCTTTATCCAAATAAATGAATAAACAATTAAATGAATAAAGGCATAAATAAAACCCTAATCTCAAGTTAACTATGGTTTAATTCCATACACTTAACAATATGGTCAAGTATCATCAAACATGATACAAAAAAGTGCACAATAGTATATCACATATACAATGTGCAAATCAAGTGAGAAAAATCCGTTTAAAGTGAACCAATACTAGTTAATGCAATGCAATATATCAAATATATAATTATGCATTAAATCATTAAATCAACATTTGATTCAATGATCCGGTCATGTCGCACATAACCGACTAGAATCCAATGTATCGATTTATCGAATCAATGATTCGATAACTAGGTCATATCGAATATAACCATTCGAAACATATATCGCGAGAATGAAATGCGGTATCACATACACGCATTATTCTCGGTCCTGCACATATCTCATATGCGCTCCTATTTCGTTTCGCTTGAGCCAGGAAACCTCTGTGTAGGACTCTAAAGACTCGTCAATACGCCGGTAGCAGATGATGATCATATCAAGCACCCACAAGCCGCAAGCGGTCTGCTAAACGTAACGGCCACCCGGGTATTGAGCGATCAGAAGATCGACGAGCTAGCCCGCTCACACTCCTGCGAATCCGACCAGTAACACTTACCATACAGTCCGGTCTCTTCGTCTGATACGTCGCATATCAAGTCTAGGGGTGGTATACGTCAGACCCCAATAACCCGATAAGTCGTGCTGATATGAGGCTCGTAACGGGTCGAGAAACTACTGGTAACACTTACCAGCAAATCTCTGATCAGCCCTGGCCAGGGACTTCCCTGTTACGGCCAATCGAGCACTGCGCAACATCAACCCCCAATACCGGGAGAGACGAAACCCCTCCTATCGCTCATTGCCTCCATGTGACTCGGGACTGTGCCCAAAGACCACCGTTTTGCATGCCCTCATGGACGTGGTAAGGTGGAGATCAAAGCACAGTGGGAATCACACAAGACTCTATGACGATCTCGGGTCTACAGACTAACCTGTACAAGTGTCACCTGAGAACTGCCATCTGACGTGAGGTATAATACCATCTGGGAGTTCTCGGCGAGTCCGTCCAGTGTACCCAGTTTCCACTGAGCACCCGTATACCATCTCTGATGTCAAACACCAATGGATATGGGATCATCCATCGCCCATCACATGGGTCGAGAAGCGTATACGCTAGTCTACTCTGGTATATCGATGCCCCGTCTCGATACACCCACGACTAGGGACCTTGAAGGATGTACTTATGGACTACCATGTCCCCACTAGTATGATCTGCATCATAGTCCAGGTAGTCAAGTACAAATCCTAAGGGCTTTACCAACATGTAACTATAAGACAGTATAAAGAGACTAGTGTACATGTTAAGATAAATGGCAACCAGATAGCATACTATCATGTCGAGCAAGAAAGTCATCTCTATATATGTCCAAGCATCCAATATAATATACATAATCTGTACAATACTGGCCTCTAGGGCATACATACAACTAACAATAAAGTCAACAAAAGTCAACAACCATGTCACCATAATACTTAATTAATATAATAGTTAATCACATATCATATTCTCATTAGGGTTGATCAAAAGGTCAATAGTCAACGGTCAACTGTCAACAACACTAATGAGAATCCACTGCCTCTGTCTCCCTGTCAACTGTGCATACACACCCGCATCCGCGTTCCGAGGAACACGAATGCAAACTGGATAAATCCAATCCTATAAGGTACACTAGGATCTGGCTTAAACCAAAGCCCGCTAGTGTAAACTGTCCGGACACTGTACGCGCACAAGTGCACGGATGTGACCGAACCGTGTCGCAAAACCATGCGACCTGTTGCAATACCATGCGACCTCTACTCTTTTGCCTAAAGGCGAAAAGCTTTCTGTGTGGGACTCTAAAGACTCGACACTACGCTGGCAGTGGGTTTAACCACAGACCGCAAGCGGCACTAGCTGTGCGTAACGGTCCCCAGGTAATGCCGACAAGAAGACCGACGAGGCGAAACCCATCTGAACTCCTACTGAGCCTGAGTGTGACATTCTCAGTACAGTCCGGTCTGTTCGTCTGATACATCGCATGGCGGGCCTAGGGGGCGGTAAACGTCAGTCCCCCAATAGCGGTACAAGTCGTGCCGGAGCGAAGCCCAAAACACCCTGAGATAACACTGGAAACCTACCAGTATATCTCGTTTACCCTGGCCAGGGACTACTCGTGTAATGGCTCTCCTAGACACGGCGCGATGTCAACCCCCAATACCGGGAGAGACGAATCCTGTCTAACCGTCACTGCCTCCAAGTGCTTCGGGACTGCACCCAACCACTACCTGTTTGCACGACTCCTTTGAGCCGTGGTAGGGTAGTGATCAAAGTACAGTGGGGACACACTCGAGGCGGAGTGACAGTGTCAAGTCAGCGGACTAAGCTGTACTCATGTCACCTGGGAACTGATAACTGACGATAGGTATAATACCAACTAGTCAGTTCCCGACGAGTCCTGTCCAGTGTACCCGTAACCTAACGAGCACCCGCATACTATCTCAAGTACGACGTACTGACGGCTGTGGGACAGACCGTCTCCCACACTGGGATGAGAAGCGCATGCGCTGGTCTACTCCGGAGTATCGATGCCCTGTCTCGATAGTCCTGCGACCAGGGACCTGCATAAGGATGTGCTTATAGATTACCCAGCCCCACTAGTGTGACGGCCATCACATCGCTGGTAATCAAGCAAAGATCCTAAGGGCTCCACTAATGTGTATAGGCGATATACAAAATATAAACACATGTACACATTGAAGTAGAAACAAACCAAGTAGCATACTACTATTTTGAGCAAGATTGTATATACAAGGTGAATATCCCAAGCATCCATTAAGTAATATACAAACTATTATGATACAGTAATGGCCTCTAGGGCATATACACTAACAATCTCCCACTTGCACTAAGGCCATGTACTGGCGTATCGAAGACCTATCATCTCGATCAGCCGCTCGAACTGAGTCTGGGGCAGGGCTTTGGTGAATGGATCTGCAGTGTTATCTTCTGAAGCGACTCTCCGAACCTTGATCTCCTGGCGATCTACGATCTCCCTGATCAGGTGATACCGCCTCAAGATGTGCCTGGATCTCTGATGGGACCTGGGTTCCTTCGCTAAAGCTATAGCCCCGTTGTTGTCGCAATACAGAGGTATTGGATCAACAATGGACGGAACCACCTGAAGTTCTTTCAAGAACTTTCTCATCCAGACAGCTTCTTTTGCGGCATCAGATGCAGCGATGTATTCCGCTTCCATCGTCGAGTCTGCAATGGTTTCCTGTTTGGAACTCTTCCAACACATCGCCCCTCCATTGAGGGTAAAGACAAAACCCGACATGGACTTGGAATCATCCTTGTCACTCTGGAAGCTGGAGTCAGCAAATGCCTCGATCTGGAGGTCTTTTCCGCCATACACCAAGAACATCTCCTTAGTCCTTCTCAGGTACTTGAGAATGTTCTTTACCGCTATCCAGTGTTTCTCCCCAGGGTTTGACTGATACCGGCTTACCACACTCAGTGCATAAGCTACATCCGGTCTGGTACACAACATCGCATACATTATAGAGCCTACCGCAGAAGCGTAGGGTATAATAGACATGCGATCCCTCTCCAAATCAGTCTTGGGAGACATCTCTTTAGAGAGGGTGATCCCGTGACAAGCCGGCAGGTTACCGTGCTTGGAATCTTCCATACTGAATCTTTTCAGCACGGTGTCGATGTACCTGGACTGAGAAAGTCCTAATATCCTCTTGGATCTGTCACGGTAGATCCGGATACCCAGAATGTATGAGGCATCACCCAGGTCTTTCATGGAGAACCTGTGTGACAAGAACCCCTTGACCGATTGTAGCATAGGAATGTCATTTCCTATTAAGAGAATGTCATCCACGTATAAAACGAGGAATACTACAGTTCTCGCTACAAATCTACTATAGATGCATGGTTCATCTGGATTTTTGATAAAGCCAAATTCTTTGACCGTCTCATCAAAGCAGATGTTCCAACTCCGCGATGCCTGCTTTAGTCCATAGATGGACTTAAGCAACTTGCACACCTTTCCGCTGCTCCCACTCTGAATGAAACCCTCTGGCTGGTCCATATAGACACACTCCTCTAAATTTCCATTTAGAAAAGCTGTCTTTACGTCCATTTGCCAGATCTCATAATCGTGGAAGGCAGCAATGGCAAGAAGGATCCGAATGGATTTCAGCATGGCTACTGGAGAAAAGGTTTCGTCGTAGTCCAAGCCAGGTCTTTGACGGAAACCTTTTGCTACCAGCCTAGCTTTATAGGTCTCAACCTGTCCATCTACACCAATCTTCCTTTTGAAGATCCACTTGCATCCTACGGGTTTTACCCCGTCTGGAGCAATGTCCAACGTCCATACCTTGTTGGTGTACATGGACTCCATTTCGGTCCGCATTGCATCCAGCCATTTCACTGAGTCAACGCTCTGAACGGCCTGCTGGAAGCTAGTAGGCTCATCATAATCTATGATGCAATCCCCTCTATCCCCGTCTATGAGAAAACCGTAGTATCTCTCGGGCGGATGAGTCTGCCTACTACTCCTGCGGAGCGGCGTAGGAATGTCCTGTTCTTCCGAACCCTCTGGTTCCACTAAACTTTCAGTAATAGTCCGTGGTTCAGGAATTTCTTCCAGTTCTACTGTGCTCCCACTTATCTGGGTTTCCAAAAACTCAGTTTCCAAGAAGTAGGCATGACGAGAAACAAGAACTTTTTGTTCCTCTTCACAGTAGAAGAAATATCCTTTGGAGTTCTTTGGATACCCCACAAACTTGCACTGTACCGAGCGTGCCTCGAGCTTGTCCGCATGCTGCTTTTTGACAAAAGCTGGACATCCCCATATCTTAATGTGCTTAAGATAGGGTCTCTTCCCACACCACATCTCATATGGTGTAGTAGGCACGGTCTTAGTAGGAACTCGGTTCAAAAGGTATGCTGCTGATTCTAGCGCATATCCCCAGAATGATCGCGGTAACTCAGCGTTACTCATCATGGACCGCACCATATCCAATAGGGTGCGGTTCCGTCTCTCCGATACACCGTTATGTTGCGGGGTGTATGGAGGAGTAAGCTGAGAGAGAATTCCGTTCTCTTTTAAATAGTCCAGGAACTCGGCACTTAAGTATTCTCCACCTCGATCCGATCTTAGAATCTTAATACTTTTGCCGGTCTGTTTCTCTACTTCATTCTTATACTCCTGGAATTTTCCAAAGGCTTCGGACTTATGTTTCATTAAGAAGACATAACCGTACCTTGAGAAGTCATCCGTAAAAGTAATGAAGTAAGAATGTCCGCTTCGGGCATGTATAGACATTGGACCGCACACGTCACTGTGTACGAGTCCCAAGAGCTCGCTCGCTCTTACTCCATGTCCAGTAAACGGAGTCTTTGTCATCTTTCCTTTGAGACAAGATTGACAAGTGGCATACGATTGATATTCGAACGCATTCAAATATCCCTCTGTATGTAACTTAGTCAACCTTCTCTCATTGATGTGACCCAGTCTACAATGCCACAAGAAAGTCTGATTTATTTCTGGAGACTTTCTTTTGTGTATATTCTGGACATTGAAAATCTGTGGTTGGTTCAATACGTATATACCATTACTCAATGTACCTGACCCAATCAAAACTTGATTAAGGTGAATGTTTACAACATTACTTACAAACGCAAATTCATAACCTTCTTTAGAAACTAAAGATACAGAAATGATATTACAAGTTGCGTTGGGTATAAAAAAGCAATTACGCAAAACCAAAACATGTCCATCTGACATTCCCAGGTGATAGTCCCCCACGGCTTTAGCATCCATGCTAGCTCCGTTCGCAACTCTGAGGGTCATGTCACCTGCCTTCAAAACCCTACGGTTTCTCAACGCCTGCAAAGAATTACAGATATGAGATCCTGATCCGGTATCCAATACCCAGGAAGTAGAGTTTATTGAAAGACAGTTTTCAATAACATACACACCTGAAGCTGAAGCTGCAACCTGCTTCAATTCCTGTGTCCTGGCCTTCCAGGCCCTGCAATCATTCTTCCAGTGTCCTTTCTTATGACAATAGAAGCATTCTTCCTTATCCACAAGCTTCCCCGCTATCTTTGTTGCTTTACTTTTTCCCTTCGTATCCACTTTACTAACACCGCCCCTTGGTTTGGCGGGGGCCTTCTTCTTCTTTCCCTTGGCTTTCGCCTTGGACCTAGAAGAAGATGATCCTCCTACAAACAAAGTGGATGTATCCCTACCTTTCTGTAGGGTGCCCTCTGCGCTCCTCAGCATGTTGAGGAGCTCTGAAAGTTCAACCTCTTTTTCTTGTAAGTTGAAGTTCAGTATAAACTGGGCGTAAGTGGAAGGAAGGGACTGGAGAACTATATCCGTATATAGCTCACTCTCCAATGTGATCCCTAGGTCCGCGAGCTCCTCAATGTAGCCGATCATCTTTAGCACGTGCTCGGCTACTGATGATCCGACGGCCATTCTTGTCGAAAATAACTTTTTCGACGCTTCGTATCTTGCGATACGAGATTGCTCTCCATACAGTTCTTTTGTATGAAGCAATATGGATTCCATGTCCATATTCTCGTGCCTCCTCTGATGTTCGTTGTCCATCGAGGCAAGCAGGAGGCATTTGGCCTTCGCGCTATCAATCTCCCAAGTCTTGCGGATTTCCTTATCCGCGACGCTGGAAGTTGGACCAGGGACAGGGGGAGCTTTGGTGGTAAGAAGATACCCCAGCTTGTCGTAAGTGATTGCTATCTTGACATTCCTGAGCCAATCTTTGTAGTTTGGCCCTGTCAGTTTGTTTTTATCTAGGAGTAACTTAAGTCCAGTCATGTCGATTGGTCGTTGCAATTAGGAGAGAGAAGAAGAAACACTCAGCATGATGCTCTTGCAAGTTTAGAGTGGTTTTTAGTTTGTCTAAACAGGATGGCTCCCACTGTTTCTCGAATCCCTCCTCAAACCATAAAGGAAGAATTAGTCAGGATCAATCCCACCGTACAATACTTGCTTAACCGTTCAGCCAGGCCGGTGTCGGTACTTCGAGGGAGGTTTTCCAACGCTTTCGCGAAGTTCCTTAATTAAAGAACCTCTTTTCCCTGGGGGCGTAGCCCCGCTAACACCTTTCTAGGCACCTACTAGGTTTATAGCATTGATCGTTAAGTGAGAAATTTCCCGAGGAGTAGCATATACTCACAGTAGGATCGGGATCCAAATATCATCGCGTGACGAAACTGAAGGAATCCTACCAGAATCATCACACTCCAAATGGTATGCAAATCTAGCAAGTTTCAGTACTTATGAAACTCCCGATGTGGATTTTTGCCCCATGCTCTTATGACCTTGACTTTGGCTAACAAATCATAAGTCACATGTCAAGTTCTGCCCGTCGTTCTCCAGGTTAATTTGAATCCACCCGCACCTACCCTTGACTTTGGCCAACAAGGCAGTACGACTGTTCCAAACCAACGCATCTATCTATGCTGCACATGAATACCCAATAGCTACCAATCACTGTGCCTTGACTTTGGCCAACAAACACAGCTTGAATACTATTGACTATTCATGTGAAACGACGGAGGGCTACGGATGGTTTTGGCAAAACCGTGAACGTAGTGAACTTGATTTGGTCGATGGAACGAGATAGCTTTTAAAAGGAGTGGCTCAAGCTCCGCATTTAAAAGTTGTTTTGAAAAGAACCGAGTGGTTTTTCGAAAGTGTTCCAACGACTTTAACTTGGTTTATTATCTTGCATTAGTTCTTTTAATGCGTGATATTCTTGCATTAGTTCTTTTAATGCGTCCCATCATTTAATCCTACCATTGCAGAAAACAACCAAAATATGACGTACGCTTATGCCATTCGCATTCGCCACGGGGCCCCGTCATTACCCGTTAGGTTACTTAACTAACGACAGAGCGGGGGCTGGGCTAGCGCGGCTGTAAAACATAAGCAACGCCTAAATAATATCATATATAGATATACTGCAATGATAAACATTTCAGATCACAGATGAATACATTGGATATACTAGGAATCTGTAATTCGCACGAGCCTGTAACGACAAACAGATTACACGGTCGCGGTGAATAGCCAAATACCCCACCCAAGACCCCTACGGGTGCGGCAAACTACCCGCCAAGTACCCGAAGCGTAGTAACCTCCCTCATCTCCATGAGTAGGCCACTCGACACTTTGGCATACCCGGTAGTTTGTGCACCCCCTCCATGGGTCTATCCTAGGAGCAAAAACAGTAAAAAGAAATTATACAATGACGGCTACAACCCCGACCCGGTTGTGCGGCCATACAAATAATTATTACATCAATTTACAAATTTACAAGAATTGAAAGAAAAGAAAACTCTCGTCTCACAACCCCCGGCTATTCACCCGCGACAATCCAACATATTCATATACACATTCCAGCAACATTACAGATCACAGATTTGTATAACCCCCACTAATCGACATATAGCGATTAGTAGACGTTCAATACAAATATCACATTACAGAAAAACCCGTTAGCTTAAGTCTTTTAGAAGTTCGATCAAAAATACGGATTTTCAGGACCCCAAAGTAAAATTTTCGTTCTGGAAAATCTGGGTTGAAAATATATATACCAAAAATCCCAAAATACCCCCACTAGTAAACTGCAAAAAAGAAAACCCCTGACCGAGTCAACTCGGCCGCGTTTCCGCGGCGGGAGCGTGCTCCCGCCGCGGAAACGCGGCGCTTTGATCGAGTCAGGGGCCCAAAATTTTGCAGTTTCTTTAAAAAAGCCTGAGTCGATTTTAGGTGTATTTCAAAAAGGTTTTCCAGCACTTTTAAAATCGACAGAAAGTTTAAAATTCCGGGGTTCGTTTCGGGACTTTTTCGTTGATCGATCTTCTAGTTACTTGCTAACATGTTAGATAGAGTTTAACTAGGCTCTGATACCACTGTAAGTCCATGCTACCCCTCCCGGTACTTTCGGGAATGCGGATTTTGGTAAAAAACAATTTTTACGGAGGTGGTAACATGGACCTATAACCCGGATCTTGGTTAAACATCTATCTAGCAACCTAACTACGAGTTTCTAGCTACTCGGTTAGGGGGTTATACCTTGCTTGTCTTGAACTCCTTCGTCTTCAAGCTCCGATGGCGGTCCGGAATGGCTTCTTCTCGTCGTCTCCGTACGCCGAAGATAGATCCACCTGAAAACTCCAACCTTTAGCTCCTTCTTCGTTCTTTGAAGAAACTAGTTCACTTGGTTTGCTAAACCTAGTGAACTAGAATGAGTAGAGAAGAATTAGAATGAGATTTTATCTATGGTTCTTGATTCTCAACTCATGAGACAAGAGAACCATAGATTAAAGAGAGGGAGCAAGAGCAAAAGGGTGAGAGCAAAAGGAGAGCTCAAGAACAAGAGAGAGAATGAGCAAGAAAGAATGAGGCTCTCTTTTGTCTTTCACCCTCTCATAATCCAAAGCAATCATAACTCATCATACTAACAAAAGTCTTATGTGATGGTTGAAGCAACCATAACCATATCATTTCATGCACTCATTTTACACAAATGAGCAAGCAAGTAAAAGTCTTTGCCATGAAATGATGGCTATGGTTATCATGATGGTCAACTAGTCAAGCCTAGTCAACCGGTCAACAAAGTCAACAAGTCAACAAAAGTCAACAAGTCAACAAAGTCAACAAAAGTCAACAACCATGTCACCATAATACTTAATTAATATAATAGTTAATCACATATCATATTCTCATTAGGGTTGATCAAAAGGTCAATAGTCAACGGTCAACTGTCAACAACCCTAATGAGAATCCACTGCCTCTGTCTCCCTGTCAACTGTGCATACACACCCGCATCCGCGTTCTGAGGAACACGAATGCAAACTGGATAAATCCAATCCTATAAGGTACACTAGGATCTGGCTTAAACCAAAGCCCGCTAGTGTAAACTGTCCGGACACTGTACGCGCACAAGTGCACGGATGTGACCGAACCCTGTCGCAAAACCATGCGACCTGTCGCAATACCATGCGACCTCTACTCTTTTGCCTAAAGGCGAAAAGCTTTCTGTGTGGGACTCTAAAGACTCGACACTACGCTGGCAGTGGGTTTAACCACAGACCGCAAGCGGCACTAGCTGTGCGTAACGGTCCCCAGGTAATGCCGACAAGAAGACCGACGAGGCGAAACCCATCTGAACTCCTACTGAGCCTGAGTGTGACATTCTCAGTACAGTCCGGTCTGTTCGTCTGATACATAGCATGGCGGGCCTAGGGGCCGGTAAACGTCAGTCCCCCAATAGCGGTACAAGTCGTGCCGGAGCGAAGCCCAAAACACCCTGAGATAACACTGGAAACCTACCAGTATATCTCGTTTGCCCTGGCCAGGGACTACTCGTGTAATGGCTCTCCTAGACACAGCGCGATATCAACCCCCAATACCGGGAGAGACGAATCCTGTCTAACCGTCACTGCCTCCAAGTGCTTCGGGACTGCACCCAACCACTACCTGTTTGCACGACTTCTTTGAGCCGTGGTAGGGTAGTGATCAAAGTACAGTGGGAACACACTCGAGGCGGAGTGACAGTGTCAAGTCAGCGGACTAAGCTGTACTCATGTCACCTGGGAACTGATAACTGACGATAGGTATAATACCAACTAGTCAGTTCCCGACGAGTCCTGTCCAGTGTACCCGTAACCTAATGAGCACCCGCATACTATCTCAAGTACGACGTACTGACGGCTGTGGGACAGACGTCTCCCACACTGGGATGAGAAGCGCATGCGCTGGTCTACTCCGGAGTATCGATGCCCTGTCTCGATAGTCCTGCGACCAGGGACCTGCATAAGGATGTGCTTATAGATTACCCAGCCCCACTAGTGTGACGGCCATCACATCGCTGGTAATCAAGCAAAGATCCTAAGGGCTCCACTAATGTGTATAGGCGATATACAAAATATAAACACATGTACACATTGAAGTAGAAACAAACAAAGTAGCATACTACTATTTTGAGCAAGATTGTATATACAAGGTGAATATCCCAAGCATCCATTAAGTAATATACAAACTAGTATGATACAGTAATGGCCTCTAGGGCATATACACTAACAATCCCGAGCCATGTGTTGAACGTTCATGCAGATCTCCTTCAGCATCCTTGCCACCACTTCTTGAAGGCGTTGCACTCTTCGGTGGGGTGCGTAACCCTTCGATGGTATAAATAGTAGCTTGGATGTATGTCCGCTTCTTCGAGGCACATACTCCAGGAAGTATTTCCTTTAAAAGGTGGCAGCTTCATTCTTATTGATAAGGCTTTGGCGAACCGTTTTCCCGTCTTAAACCTTCCTTTGCCTGCCGCGGGTATGTTTCGATCCGGTTGAAGTGCTTTGTGATTGATCTTCACCGTGGCTTCTTCATCCTGACGCCGACACTTGGCCTTTTCGTATATGGTCGTTTCACATTATCGGTAAGCTTTGCTCTTCTGAAGGGCTTCGTTCAGCAGCATGTCAATCAGCTCATCTGGCGGTTCCAGGGATTTTTGCTCTGGTCTTTCCCCCAGCTCCTCTGCGTTATTTTCTAACGCCGAGAGAGCTTCTTCGTCATCCACTGACGAGTAAGAGATCATGTGGCAACTCGCCACATAATCCTCGAGTTCTTCTGACGATTCGTCTCCCTCGTCATTGTCACTGTCTCCGTTCTCAAGGACATAGTTGAGAAACTCTTGGAGTGTGACTGGGGTCCGCACCTTCTGGTTGTATTCCTCCTGTACGTTGATGTATTTTTGCAGATCCGTACGATTTTCGTCGAGTTGCACGGGCATCTTGGTCTTCTTCTTTTTCTTCGAAGACTTTGAACGCCTGACCTGGGTGTTTTGCCCATCGCTACCAACTTTCGGTGTTGGGCGCGGTTTCAGCATCCTGTCAATAATCTCGGGCTCTAGCAGGCTTTTTCACCTGATCGCCCTGCATGCTTGAAGATTCTTCAGCATTCTTTTAGTTTTAACCGAAAAGA
This sequence comes from Agapanthus africanus, assembly GCA_030015575.1. Taxonomy (NCBI): domain Eukaryota; kingdom Viridiplantae; phylum Streptophyta; class Magnoliopsida; order Asparagales; family Amaryllidaceae; genus Agapanthus; species Agapanthus africanus. The sequence continues at coordinate 867,590,177 of CM057339.1, forward strand.
CAATTTCCCATGGAGCTTATTCTACAAATGAGCATGATGCCCCCGGCGCGTCCACCTTTTTAGGAGCGTGCTGCTGTGGCGGCTTTACCTTCTAGTTTTCGGACAGCGTGAACTTGCCTTGTTGGTACTGGTCCTCAACCCAGTTTTTGAAGACGTTACAATCTTCAATTGGGTGGCCCATTACTCTGTGGTAGGGGCAGTAGTTGGGACTATTGACGTCACCTGACTGCAGTGGGCGTCTCGGATCCGGCAGAGTGATGAGCCTGTTGCGCACCGCCAGATTGAACAGTTTCCTCGTTTTATCCCGGAGAAATGAGTAAGGACGCCTCAACTTCTCTTCGAGGGATCGTGGTTTGTTGCTTTGGCGAGTAACCGGTTTTAGGTCATCGGTTGTTGTTGAGCATTTGCGACGAAGGTTGCTTTCTCTTTGCCCTTTTCATTCCGGGGATCCGTTTTTGAAGAGGACGGCCTATGGCTCATATGATCCATTTGGGCCATCTTATCAATCAAGGCCTGGAAGGTGGTCGACTTGAAGAACATAATAAATTGGGATATAATTGCCTGAGGATCAAAGGTCCCGACGAAAATGCCCACGGCAGGAACTTCTTCTATGCGCTGTTCGCATTTTGACCATAGGTTCCACCATCGAATTCCGTCTTGAACCCAGGTCTCTCCTAGCTTCATCCTGGCATTGATTAATGTCGTAATCAGGGTGCGTTCTCTTGCGCTTGCGAAATGCTGCGTGAACAGTAGCTCCATTTCTATAAATGTTTTGATGGAGTCATTCGGAAGCTCCGAGTACCATTCAAATGCTGTCTCCACCAAGTTGCCGACGAACTGGCGAAGCAGCAGTTTGTCTCCGCCTTCAGTATTGCCACATAAAGCTCTGAACTGAGCGACGTGCTGATGAGGATTTCATGTCCCCTTATACACGTGGAATTTAGGGATCGTATATCCCGGCGGGTACTTGATTTGATTGTACCAGCCTGAATAAGGTCACCCAGTTCCGACGACTTGGCCAACCGCTTCGCTTACCTGATGAGCTCGTATTTGTTGAGCTATGTAGTTATCAAGGGCAGCCTTAGAAATTGTCTCTTCTTGGGTTACTGAGACAGCCGGAAGAGGGTTTAACGTTTCCCCTCTGTCGTCTTCGATGATTATCTGAAGGTCTTCGGCTGGAGATTCCGGCTAGATCATCATCCCAACCATGTCTTGGAATATGAGTGTTATCTACTTTATATTAGCAGCTTGTTCCGCGGCTTCCTTGTCCTTCCTTTCAAGCACCCTTCGCAAGAACTCCGTATCAGTCTCCTGCTCCCGGTGCTGTTCAGACGATACTTCCGGGCTTTCTTTTTTCCCAGTGAGTGTGGCCATCCTTGTCAACATCTCCTGGAGCTTTTGTTGTTGCTCCTGAGCTTTTGTCACAGACCGTGTAAGTGGTCGATGGCCCCCGGAAGCACGGCCTTCCTCTTTCTCGGAAGCCATGTAAACGGTGTGCACTATCATGCCTCCAGACTTGGGACGTTTGGGTTCACTGCCTTTGAAATTTACCGCTGGCATGAGAATCTTCTCCGGCCTTCTCCTCTTGTGGGAGGTCGAAGTTAAGCGGGCCGTTGCAGCAGGCACCCATGCAGACATACCTTCCGTGGTACGACGGTGGGATGACCCTCCTCTTACCGAGCCTTCATTTTCTTCAGCCGGCGAGAGTATTCTTTGTCAATTATAGAGTCTTGGACTCTCCGCCAGACACTATGGATTTTGGAGGACAACCGATGAGGAGGTTGTTCCGGTTTTTCCTGCGTTGTGTTTTCAACAGGCGAAGGAGACTTCTTTAATACAGCGGTTGAAGAGTTCTTGCGCACCCTCCTGAGCAGCTCGAAACTGTTCCTAGTTAGAACAGCAGCGTCAATTTCCACCATTGGAGCTGGTGGGGTAAGTCTAGAGGGGGAACTGCCCCCAGCCTTCTTTACTCGGCGCCAGTGGCGATGTCGAGCATTTCGTGCAGATGGGACTACCTCTGTCGTTGGAGCGGCTTCGTCATGTCCCCTGTTCTGATGAGAGGCTGTTGTTAATGTCAGCCTGTCGAAAGTTGACGTCCGCTGAAGGGGGACGGTCAATCTTTTGAAGGCTGACCTCTTGGTAGGGGAAGCAATCTTGATGAGTTCGCCGAAATTAGGAGTTGGAACGTCCAACGAAGACCGACCCTTTAGCTGGAGAAGCCATCCGCTTCGGGATAACCCCTTCAACTATTGCGAGTCTCTTTGCAGGCCCACTGGAGCTGCGGCTCAGCCTGTTAAAGACCGAGACGTAAGAATTGGGCGACCAGTTGAGAGGGGCCGTGGATATTTCAAGTCGATCAAATACCGACTTCTTCGAAGCTTCCTGTGATGGCACCGGGGCGCCAAAGCTTGTTGGCGGGATCATGGTCCCAAAGAATAGTCCAGTGGTGGCCTTGATCACCTGTTCCACTGGCATTGCAAAGATGGAGGCCGCTTGGGGCCCGTAAGTCACTCCTCCAGCGGGGACGGAGTGGGAGTTGCTGTTGCAGGTGCAGTTAGAAGTCATTGATCTTCTTTTCTCCTGCACAGGAGCAAGACACCAAATCTTAGTATCTCAAATCCAAGGGCAACCATAGTAAACCGCGATTTGTTCATGAACACGATACACGAAGTGTGGAGTGGAAAGAGAAAAAGGTCCCACCGGGCATGCCAGAATCTGTTTACCGCCGAAAACGGGAGACGGAACCGGGATGGTTCGTCTTGCCTGAATTTGGGGGCAGATGCTATTTGGATTTATCCGTCCACCTCTCCGAAGATGCCAAGTTGATTTATGGCACCGTGTATCGGAGGTCTGGACAGATGCGGCCGTTGTAGCAGACTTCATCAGATCCCCCCTCATTTCTGAGGGGTTTTTGATTGTGGGGACGCTCATCCCTGCAGACGCAAGCCCCTGCAGTTAATTATGTTACCGCGTAGCGATAACCACTTTCTCCGGCTCCAGAAGGTCAGTTCGTGTCGTGTGTGTTTGTTTTATTTTTGGTTGACCGTGGATTGTATACGGAGACTAATTTGTGTCGTCGCCCGTAGGGTGTAGATTAGTCCAAATCCGTATATTCTTAGATTTGGGTTTGGATTGATTTAAGGATCATTAATCTCGTTTGAGATTAAGATCAACTTAAATGTTTGTTGAGGATACGTTAGCCTAATTTTAGACTAAGATCTACTCAACAGGATTTAGGATCATTCAGATCCAACAAAAGAGTATTCGGGCTCTATTGTGTTAGTTTAAGGACGTTGCGGTCCGTAGCTAGTTTAAGGACATTGCGTTTCATGGTAGTTTAAGAATGTTTCGGTCCATATTGGGATGTGCCCATCTATTTGGGAGTGCACCAAAGCATTGTTGGTTGTCGGGACCCGCCACCTCTCTAAAGACGTTGAAGAATTACAACAACATGCATCAGAGGTATGGAGAGATGTACCATTGAACCAATTCACGTGTATGAGGGAAGAGATCATGGTGGACCATCTAAGAATCATTAGCCATTTCTGGGGGACTAAGATTAACTTAGGAAATGTGGGATGAACATGAATCATGTTTGGGACGTCATGAAACCATGGGGCTCGGTTGATCTGAATTAGGGACCCAGCCAACTTGGGCTTGACCCACTCAGTTTTCTTTTGAAAAGAAGTGCAAAGAACTGGTTTGGGCTCAGTCCCTTTTCATTGCAACAAGTGTTGAGCACTTATATGGGTTCTGACACTTATACTTTACTTTACTTTCCCTTTTTTGTTTTTATGGAGCGTTAAACGCTCTTTATGACACCCACGTGCGGAGCACGTGAAGCGCTTGACGCTGAGCGCCAAATATTGAGTGCTAAGCACTCTTTATTGGGCAGCGCCCACGTGAGGGACACGTGAGGTGCTTGGCGCTGAGCGCCAACTATTGAGCGCTAAGCACTCTTTACTGAGCAGCTCCCACGTAAGGGACACGTAAGACGTTTGGCGCTGAACGCCAAACATTAAGTGCTAATCACTTTTATTGAGCAGCGCCCATGTGAAGGACAAGTGAGACGCTTGGACGCTAGGTTTTCTTTGTGTATTCTGTTATGAAGAGTTCAATTCTTTTTTCTTTTCTGGCTCTTTGATCCCCAAGAACAAGTTCATCCCAATGAGAATTAAATTCTCATTTATGGGAGACTTATCTCATGGATCTCAGATCGAGGGAAAGAACTAAGTTCTTTTATGAGGGTTAAACCCTTTGATATGTATATGAGATACGCTGATCGCTATTATTTTTATTTACCTCGAAGAGAGGTGTTTTTCCTTCTTCCCTCTTAAAGATTTCTTTTTGCTTGCTTTTTTTTTTTAAGTTTGAAGCTTATTGGGAGGTTTCTCTGTACGAGACTTGAAGTCTTGGGTCCTTTTTATAGTAGAGGCTAGTCTGTTGATTCAGTTTAAAGAAATCTCTCGTTGAGAGATCCTGATTGATTTGGGGATTTTATCCACCGTTGGATCTTTGAGCCAAAGACTTCTGTTTTACAGAAAATATTTTTCTTGTTTTGTAACAAGATTAGGGAAATATTTCCCATACAGAATTTTTCTGTATATGGGTGATTTTTAATCACCATTGGATTTTTTAATCCAACGGTACTCTGTTTTACAGAGAGTAATCTTTCTTATTTAAAAAAATTTGAGGAATATTTTCTCAAGAGAATTTAATTCTACATTTTGATGATTTATCATCTCCGTTGGATTTTTGATCCAACGGCTCTGTCCAATCAGAGAGCTTTTAGTTCTGGCACTGGCGCTCTCGTGCGAGGCACGTGAGGTGCCGCCTCAAAGTTTTTAACTCTTGGCGCCGGTGCCTTCGTGCAAGGCACGTGATGCGCTGCCTCAGAGTTTTTTTTAAACTCTTGGCGCTGGCGCCCTCGTGTGAGACACGTGAGGCGCTGCTAAAGAGTTTTTAACTCTTGGCGCTGGCGCCCTCGTGCAAGGCACGCGAGGCGCTGCCTCTTTACTGAAGGTGTCTTTTCGCCTTCTTTCTCTGCTTTTCTTGAGTCAAACTTTTCTTTTCCAATACATGGAAATAGTTCCATCATGCATAATATTTTCTATGCCTAGAGTTAAATGTCTCCCTTCATAATCTGAAGCAATTCTTCTCTTCTCTTTCACTTTCAGAGAATTATTTTAACAGAGAAGAGCTATGGCTTGTAATCGTCCACATGCTCGCCGGCAGCCATAGGAGGTGCCTATTGAGGAAATTGTTCCTCGTTTTGCTGCCCTCTTGGTGAACCCTGTTCTTACGGATGACCAATGCGATACGGTGCTGCACGAGCTCTTGACTCGTAGAGGATCTCCTCTCCCATCGGCTCCATTTGGCTCCGAATGGTCTTTTTGTCCGTGCTTGATGATATCCCCCCTCATCCATCGGAGATGACTTCGGAGATACTTGATGCGGCGAGGACAAGATTGGGTGCTTTCATAAGGTACTTTTGATTACCACGGCTCTGAGGGATCGCTCTGTTCTGCTGCTAAGCCAGATACGGGCTCAGTGGGCCATCATGTCTGCCTTTGCTGATGGGCACGGTGCTGACCGATAGGAGGTGACTCTTCGTGAAGATCGTCGCTTTGCCATGGTGGAGAAGGCATAGAGTGAGTTAGAGAATTTTATCCATAGTTTTGTGAATCCCTGTACTTTCGATCCCATGTATGGTGATCTATTTCCTGTAGAATAAAATGTTCTATTAAATGCTTTCTTTTTGTTGTTGACTACCAAGTGCTCCCATTCTAGTTCTTTCTCTGATGTGTGTATGTGCGTACATGAATGGGCCCGATTTCACACATATTTGTAAACGAAACTTAAACCGGTGTAAACAGGAACAAATAGCTCTTGGCTGAAGATTTCGGCGGGAACAAGGATATACATGAGTACCAGGATTATGATGCAGATCATACTAGTAGGGCCAGGATAGTCCACAAGTTTATCCTTTAAATGTTCCTAGTCGTGGGTGTATCGAGACGAGGCATCAATATTCCAGAGTAAACTAGCGTATACGTTTCTTGACCCATCTGATGGGCGATGATGATCCCACATCCATTGGTGTTTGACATCAAAGATTGTATACGGGTGCTCAGTGGAGACTGTGTACACTGTACAGGACTCGTTGAGAACTCCTAAATGGTATTATATCTAACGTCAGATTGCAGTTCTCTGGTGACACTGGTACAGGTTAGCCTGTAGACCCAAGACCGTCATAGAGTCTTGTGTGATTCCCACTGTGCTTTGATTTCCACATTACCACGTTCAAGAGAGCGTGCAAAACGGTGGTTTTTGGGTACAGTCTCGAGTCACATGGAGTCAATAAGCGATATGAGAGGATTCATCTTTCCCGGTATTGGGGATTGATGTTGCGCTATGCTCGATTGGCCATAACAGGAAGTTCCTGGCCAGGGAGGAAACTGAGATTTACTGGTAAGTGTTATCAGCAGTATTTCGACCCGTTATGAGCCTCAAATCGGCATGACTTATCATGTTATTGGGTCTCATGTTTACCACCCCTAGACTCGATATGCGACATATCAGACGAAGAGACCGGACTGTACGATAGTGTTACCTATTGCATTTACGGGAGTATGAACAAGCTTGCTTGTTGATTTTCTGATCGCTCAATACCCGGGTAGCCGTTACGTCCAGCTAGTACCGCTGACGGCTTGTGGGTAACTGATATGATCATTACCTACTGCCGGCGTATTGACGAGTCTTTAGTGTCCTACACAGAGGTTTGCTGGCTCAAGCGAAACGAAGTAGGGCACATATGTGATATGTGCGGGATCGAGATTAATACGTGTATGTGATACCGTATTCTAATCTCGCGAAATAGGTTATATATGATATAACCGGATTATTGAATCAAGTGTTGATTCAATAATTTGTAATATGATATTAGTTGGTTGTATGTGATATAGCCGAGTTATTAAATCAAGTGTTGATTTAATAATTAAATGTATAATTATATATATTTGATATATTAATATACATTAACTAATATTAGCTCACTTAAAAAAATGTTTTCTCCAAATACATTTAAATATATATGTGATACATATTAATGTATTTATTTTGTGTCATGCTAGATGATACATTGGACTTGGGTGCATGAGACTTATACCTAACTTAAGATAATTTGGGTGTTTAAATATTAAGGAAAAAATCAAAATTAGGTAGAAATTAGCAAGGCTTGAGATACTTGTGGAAGCATGGAGAAGTTTTGATCTAAGTCCACTAATTTTGTTTTACTCTAGTTATTTCTTAACCTAACCATTATCTTTAGCCATGGTTTAGTCTCTACATGAGTTTATATGAGATATTTTCTCACCCATGGTTCATTACACACTTGATCACTTGATCTTTTCTTCATCTCCTTCATTGCTCTCTAGCTTTTAAGTGAGAAGAAAAAAAAAGAGAGAAAAATAATTCAAAAGTGAGCAAAATTCCTACTTCACCAATCTATACTAAACTAGACATTTAGTTTAGATTGTTTTATTCACTAATTCTCAATTAGTGAAGAGATAGCTTGAGTTAGATATTCTTCGACGTAGATCATCTTCGGCCTCGAAGATCTTTGAGTAAGCTCATTCCTTTCACCTAGTGGAGCCTAAGAAGGGTCTGGGAGACCACTACTTGGAGCAAAGGGACTACTATACGGAGCTTTAGAAGTGAAGGACCGTTCTACAAAGGTTGTATTCCTATATCATTTAGTGTAAAGTTGTTTACATGTTTTAAAAACCCTATTTCTCTAGTTAGATCCTTGGTTCGGGCTCGCTCGGCACCCTAATTTTTTTATAAATAGTATACTTGATGAGTGCCGAAAACTGTTGGGGTGCTAAGCGAACCCAGCAGTGGTATTGGAGCCTTGCTAGGGCATTAGGCATTGTCTAGACGAAGTTAAAGTGTTCGATCGACTAATCGAAACCCGGAGAATCCACTGTCTAGAAATTTTTTCAAAATTTGGAATGTTTCTAATTAAAAGTATTCAGAAATTGTTCAGGGTTTCCTATGGACCTACAAGAAAAACGACAGCCCAACTCGACCATACGACCGCGGAAGCGCGGCCAAAACAAGCTTTTGGCGGCGGTTCCGGGGCGCCGTTGGTGAGGCAGGGAGCATGCCTTCTTGTGTAGGTCCGTAGGTACTTGGGGCACTGTCTGGGTAATTTTAACTGTGACTCAAGTATTGAGGTCTCGGGGAATTTTGGGTGTTTGATAAATTGATCGAAATGTTTAACATCGTCTAGATATCTGTGATTTATGATACAATATTTGAAATCCACAATAATTAGTTTTGTGAAAACTAATTAGAACTTTGTAAATCTAGCAATCTAGTCTCACTTGATCAGTTGCCACGGGGTTTTGATTCGGATCAAAACTCCATCGCAATCCCGTATAGTACACGAACGTTCGCCGGGTAACAATACTAGATAGCCACACCCCATAGCCCCGACCAAGTGACTGTAGGAGAACCCCGTAGCCAAAAGCATCCGTTCGGGAGCTCGCGGCCGCGGTGTTCCGCCTAAGTGCACTTCGTCGACGGCATCGGGGGTGCGGCCGTCTACTAATGTTTCCGACGAGCATTCGATCAACGGTCGGGAATATTGTTGAATTTGTTAGTTATATGTATGCCCTAGAGACCGTTACTGTACATAAAATGTATATTGTAGTGGATGCTTGGACATATATAGAGAGGACTTTCTTGCTCGACATGATAGTATGCTGTTTGGTTGCTCTTTATCTTAACATGTACACTGATTATCTCTATAATAAATGTTGATAAAGACCTTAGGATGAGTACTTGCTACCAGGATTATGATGCAGATCATACTAGTGGGGACAGTGTAGTCGCTAAGTACATCCTTCAAATATTCCTAGTCGTGGGTTTATCGAGACAGGGCATCGATATACAAGAATAGACTAGCATATAGCTTCTCGACCCATGTAGATGGGCGATGGATGATCCCATATCCATTGGTGTTTGACATCAGAGACAGTATCCGGGTGCTCAGTGGAGACTGGGTACACTGGACGGACTCGCCGAGAACTCCCAGATGGTATTATACCTAACGTCAGATGGCAGTTCTCTGGTGACACTGGTACAGGTTAGTCTGTAGACCTGAGATCGTCATAGAGTCTTATGTGATTCCCACTATGATTTGATTTCCACCTTACCACGTTCAAGAGAACGTGCAAAACGGTGGCTTTTGGGTACAGTCCCGAATCACATGGAGGCAATGAGCGATAGGAGGGGTTTCGTCTCTCCCGGTATTGGGAGTTGATGTTGCGTTGTGCTTGATTGTCTATAACAGGAAGTCCCTGGCCAGGGCTGCTTTAAAGATATACTGGTAAGTGTTATCAGTAGTTTCTCGACCCGGTATGAGCCTCATATCGACACGACTTATCGAGTTACTGGGGTCTGACGTTTACCACCCCTAGACGAGATATATGACATATCAGACGAAGAGACCGGACTGTATGGTAGTGTTACTGATTGGATTCGCAGGAGTGTGAGCAGGCTTGCTTGTTGATCTTCTGATCGCTCAATACCCGGGTGGCCGTTACGTTTAGCAGACCGCTTCCGGCTTGTGGGTGTTTGATATGATCATCAACTACTGCCGGTGTATTGACGAGTCTTTAGAGTCATACACAGGGGTTTCCTGGCTCAAGCGAAACGGAGTAGGAGCACATATATGATATGTGCGGGACCGAGAATGATACGATATGAGATACCGTATTCTATTCTCGCGGTTTGTGATATTGGTCGGTTATATGTGATATAACCGGGTTATCGGATCAAGTGTTGATTCGATAAGTTGTTACACATGATATTAATCGATTGTATGTGATATGGCCGGATTATTAAATCAATTGTTGATTTAATAATTTAATGTATAATTATATATTTGATATATTAATTTACATTAATTAGTATTAGCTCACTTAAGATTTCTGTTCTCACTTGGTTTGTGCACATTGTATATATGTGATATATGCAAGTGTACATTATTTTGTGTCATGCTTGATGATACATGGACATGGGTGTGTGTATGACTTACACCATACTAGGGATTATCTATGGTTTTATTTATCTAAAGTTATTCAAAAATAGGTTAGACTTTGTCATGGTAAGAAGCTTTGAGAAGCTTGTGGTTGCATTGACTTAGTCTTCTAGTTTTGTTTAGCTTAAGATATTTACAAACCCAACCACCATAGCTAGCCATGGTTAACTCTCTACAAGGATTAAGGGATGTCATATAATCACCATGGTTTAATTTGTAACCTAATGATTTATTCATTCATCATGAGGGTTATCTTCTTCTTCTTCCTCAAAGCTTTCTACCTTCAATGGAAAATGATGAAAACTTGTAAGAATATGAAATCTAAAGTGAACAAAATTCCTACTTCACCATCCTCTACTACTTGCCATTTAGTATAGGGTGTTTGCTTCACTAATTCCATGATTAATGATGATATAGCTTGGGTTAGTGTCTTCTCGACGTAGATCATCTTCGGCCTCGAAGACTTCGAAGCAAGCATGTTTGTTTCTTCAAGGAAGCCTCTCTAGAGTCCGAGACTTCATGATCGCAGTGAAGGGACTACTACATGGAGCTAATGAAGTGAAGGACCAGTCTGCAAAGGTTGTATTACTTGTACTCTTTTAGTTGCAAAGTGTTTGCATTTTGATTCCGTCGATTTCTAGTATACGATTCTAAGGTTAGGGTTAGCTAGAACGGCAAAAAAATTTAATATGGCATGAGAGATGCCTCCCGAAACCTTGCTGCCGTCCTAGGAAACCCTACAGTTTAGTTTCATTAATAAAAGTTGTCACGCCCTGCTTCCCAAAATACGGAATACGAGGGGTAGACAAGGCCAGCCATGTTCCTACGGTCAAGGAAATGTCCTGCCGTAGTCACACTTCGGTAGTTTTTCATGGTAAACAGTAAATGATGCGCAGGTAATGAGAAATGCAGTAACTGAAAGAAACAATGTAAAGACTGACCTGAAGTGGAACAAACGAATGTAACTCGGAATGGCAAGTCAAGAAGTCTGTGATGCACGTCGAGTTCCGGTCCAGGCTAAATCTTCTCCTCACACTGAGCATGTATACTCAGGTCGTCAGAGCGACACAATAGCAATATAATATATATAACATCAAGTGATAGTTCTAACAGTGGTAATAGATATGAATAACAGTAAGTCAATGACAGCATGAATATGAATGTGCAGTAATCAATGCAGCGGAACAGTAAAGCAGTAGAACGATATGTCACGTATGTCAACACAGTATATAAGGTATATAAATGCCAGTATCCCTATCAGTCTCTAAGTCTCACTGCACAGGTCACTAAGCCTATCGTCAGTCCAAGTGTGAGAATCAACCACTCGCGAGTGTCCTCCACCCAAGGGTAGCACCCAAGGGCAAGGGACCACGGGCCTAACATGTAACATGTATATCACGGTGTATATCACATACCCTGTAAATCTCCATATAACTCCCTAAATATATAAGACGGCATGGGACTCCCGAGATTCTGTTGGACTCACACTTAAACTACCCCACACCCCGTGGTCTACATCAAACGCTAACCATAACCCTAAATACTAACCGATCCGTGACAAGTCTGCGCGAGAACTGGAGGCAGGACCTCCATCAAGCACGTCCCGACTAATATCTAAGATAAATGGCAGTGTCGGATGCCTTATCTGTGACACCCGTGCAAGCGCTTCCATAAGTGTCCCATACTACTTATAGTCACACGTACACGCATCCCACAGACGTCGACAATGCAATAGAATAATAGGGTCACTGATTGTGTACAAGTACGTATCACTTTCACTTAATCACGGATACACGAACACTGACATACTTGCCACAATCATCACTAAAATCTAACGCTGGGTAAATGCACGATATCACTAGGTTATCACTACAATGATATGGTTATGATATGATGCGTGAACAATATATAAGCACGATTAAGGTGTCACAAAAACAGTATTCTATCACTTGCACGATTTAGCATGAAACGTACATATATAATTTAGCGAAACGATAAACAGGTAGTAATTAGTATGTTCAGTTGTCTATCCATCGAATTTAGTTTCAAGCCAATCGGGTTCCAGGATCATTAATTATAACCATTTCATTTTAAGCGTTCGCGGCTGAAAATCCGGTTTCAGAATCAGATGTCCGTATCGCAACGTATTTTAACCCCAGTTGAGATCAGAATTTAGCGACGCTATAGTTGGATGAATTCTAGGGTTTTCAGTAAGGTTTTCAACGCAATAGACGGATCTTCGATCGCGTCTGTACGTCAGGAGATATACACTGTTTACTATAAATATGACAATCCTGATTCTGTTGGGACTGTTATGCGTCCCGATCTTCTAAATTACAGATTAAATATCAAACGGTAACGAAACAGAATGAAACCAATTGTGTTGTCTAGCTAACAGATTTACCTATAATAAACAGTGGAGTTCCACAACCTATGAGTTAAGGAAATCCTGTGGTACTCAATACGGAACAGCAAGCAAAGACTGGAGTCGCTCTGGACTGCAGTCCAGAGTCGCACTCCGATCCAAATATCATCACGGTTTAAATACAGAAATGTCTGGAACTGGTATAGGGTTAAAGTTCATCGAGTCGGATTCGATTTGAGCCCTCGAACGCACCATTCTAGTGTATATAATTTCAGGTACAATAAAATTTCAGTTTTACGATTAAACTTGGGGGTAGTCGTTTTGGTCATTGACGGTCATATTTTCCAGCGAAACTTGCACACGTTATCCATCCCTACAAGGGCCAATGTAATATATCCAGTTCCGTCAAATGTGATAATGATTTTCTAAGAGGACAAGTATCGAACAGTTTTGCTGCAATATTTAACATAAGACAAAACATGAGATATATATACGATTTTAATTTGTAAATTATTAATAAATAGCATGTAGCAAGTGGGGACTTGCCTGGACACGAAGAATTGATACCACGGCAGCGAAGACAGTAGTGACACGTTCCGGCACGGAGTGGCAAACGTGCGACGAGTCTCGTCAAAGCTTGGGTTTGGCTCGAGTCTGAGGAGGGTTGTTGCGTGTTCAGGTGGTGTTGGGGCTGGGGATCGCTGATGCTGTCGAGGCCGACGGAAAGAGATTGCAGAGGGAGAGAGGAAGTGTGTGTATGCCGAGAGAGAGAGTATGTGTAGGCAGAAAGAGAGAGAGAGTTAGAGAGAGAGAGACAGTGAGTGAGAGAGAGAGTTAGAGATAGAGAGTGAAGGAGAGGGATAGAGTGAGGGTTGTAGAGATAGAGAGAGAGTGATGGAGGGAGAGAGAGAGAGAACTGAGAGAGAGAGAGAGAGAGAGTGAGAGAAACAGAGTGAGAGAGAGAGAGGGATTGAGAGGGAGAGACAAAAGGGAGGGGGAAGAAGAAGGTGGCGACGACGAAGACGATGATGATGATGAGCTGCGTCGACGAGAGCGACGGTGGTCGCTCACGGTGGTGGAGGAGAGCCGGCGGTTGTGGGGTCTGCAGCGCGCGCGAGAGAGAGGAGAGGAGGGAGACGAGTGACGAGAGTGGAGGAGAGCTGACGGTGGTTGAAACAATGGTGAGGGGAGGTCGGCTGGTGTAGGCGAGGTGATGGGTGCGGTGAGGTGATTGTCCTCGTCGTCGGCAGGGACTCGTGCTCGAGTGTGCAGGGAAGTGGGAGAGAGGAAGTGGGTGCTCGTGTTCGAGGGTAGAGGTGAGGGAGATGAGGTGACGACGTTGATGATGGCGTCGAGATCGGGGGTGTGGTGGTCGGAGTCGAAGGTGAAGCGGAGGGGACTGACTTGGCTCGAGGGGAAAGGTCTAGACAGAGGAAAAGAGAGGGGAGGAAAATTATGAGAGGAGAGAGAGAGGCGCGCGTCGAGGGGGTAACGGCAGGAGCGGGGCGCGAGCGCGGGCGCGAGGCGCGGCGGGGAAAAAGGATCGCGCGCGAAATGGAGAAGTTACCGTTAGAGAGAGGGGGAGAAGATGAACAGGAGTGGGGTCGGGTCGGGTAGGCGCGCGGGTAGGAGTGATACGGGCCGCAGGAGAAGTGGGCTGGGCTGGGAATAAAAGAAAAGTTAAATAGAGAAATTAAGGGAGTGGGCCGGGAAGCTTGGGCCAAGAAAATAAATAAATTCCCATTAATTAAATGAGGAGCCGGGCCGGCTGAGTGGGCTGGAAAAATTAAGGAATAAGGATTTTAATTAAACTGGGGACGGGCTGCTCGGAAGACGGGCTGAGGGTGAAGATTTATGGAATAAATTTTCTTTATGTAGGGAATGGGCTAGGTTGTTTAGTTGAACTTAATTTTGGGCTAAGGGAATTAGGTTTGGGTTTAAAGAGGAGTTCTAAAATAATTAAAATAATAAATGATTCTAAATAATGTGAAATCTTATAAGCTAAGGAGAAATACGAATTTTGGTATAAAAAGGGCTGGGTGTTACAAAAGCAATCAAAAGCACTCCATTTAAAATCACTCGATTCTACAACGATATCAAGTTCATTACGCAAAAGGTTTTCTTAAAAACCTGTTATAGCCCTCCGTCATTTCAGATAAGTACTACTTAGTATTCGTGCTGCGTTTGTTGAACTTATCCAAGGCGTAGTGTGCGGTAGCTGATTAGTGCTTATCTGCATAAGCATATGATGCGATTGAGTTAAGGTAGTCGTGCGACTTTGTTGACCTTCGCCAAGGGTCGTACGGGTGGGTTTAATTCAATCGGGAAATGACGGGTTGAACTTGAGTAGCGCTTATGATTTTTTGACCTTAGCCAAGTCATAAGTTGCTAGGGGCAAAACATTATCGGGAATTTCAAGTGTTGAAATTTGCAATGAGATTGCATACCTCCTATGAGATAGTTGGATCCCGATACCCACTGCGAGTAAGAGTTACTTCTAGGAGAGTTTTACATATTACGATTAGCCGATCAAGTAGGTTTCTAGAAAGGTGTTAACGGGGTTACGCCCTTGGGAAAACGAGTTTTATTTTAATTAGGTCCGTGTGAAAGCACGGGGAACCTCCCTCAAAGTACCGGCACTGGCCTGGCCGAAAGATTGGCGAACTTGTAAGCTGTAATTGATCCCGACTAGTCTTTCCTTTTAGGGTTTGAAGGAAGACTTGACTAAAACAGTGGGAGCCATCCTGATTAAATGAAATAATAACCAATCTAATCTTGCAAGAGCATAGTGTTTTCTTCTCTCTCTCTCTCCAAGTAGCGATCATGTCACGCTTTAATCAAGGTAATAATATGGATGTATTGACCGAACCCGCTTGTTATACTGAGCTGGAGAACGTTGGTCCCGCTCCAACTTATAATTGTTATAAGTCCGAGCAGCAAATAAAGGATTACCAGGATTCCCGTGCCGCCCAAACGAAGAAAGTACATGTTGATGCATTTTCTTCGGGTGTGCATTACAGAGAACTGATTCTCAGTAACCTCTACGTCCTGGGTATGAGATACCGGATCAGGATCCCACATATGTAATCTGTTACATGGGCTACAGATAGGTAGAGAATTAGGAATGGGTGATAAGTTTCAAGAGTTGGAAATGGTGCAAGTGTTGCAGCCAAGTTTGTTGGCAGTTATCACCCTGTATTACCAAATATATCGATTCTGAACGAATGTTATTAGATACCGAACCTGATATATAACATCATATCAGTATCTTTATTTAGTAAAGAAGTATACAATTTTGTATTGTTGGATAATGTTTTGAACATTTCCTATATCAAGAGTTGATCGGTTCAGGCATGTTATCTAAAAGTATATACGTTCTAAATCAAACTACAGTTCTTAACGTACAAAACACACATAAGAGGAAGAGTTCAGAAATGAACGAATCTTTCTTGAGGCATTGTAGACTAGGCCATATCAATGCGACCCGACTAGCGAAGTTACATTTAGATGCATATTTAAATCAGTTTGAATTTACATCTTGTAAAACTTGCCAGTCATGTCATAAAGATAAGATGACCATAGTTCCGTTTATTGGAAATAGAGAAAGAGTTAGTGAACTCTTGGGATTGATACATGATGATGTATGAAGGTCCCTTGTCTACACATGCCAGGACCGGTTCTTTGTACTTCATTACATTCACTGATGATCTCTCAAGATTTGGACATATGTTCCTGTTGAAACACAAGTCTGAAGCTTTTGAGAAATTCAAAGAATATAAGTTAGAAGTAAAGAACCAAAATGGGTATAAGTATTATGCCCTTTGATGTGATTAGGGAGGAGAATACTTGAGCACGGAATTCCTGGACTATTCTAAAGGAGAATGAGATTCTCTCTCAGCATTACTCCTCCGTACACACCACAACACGTCAGTGTATCGGGACGGAGCAATCGCACCCTATGTGATATGGTGTGCTCTATGATGAGTACTACTGAGTTGCCTATTTCCTTTTGGGGGTTATGCACTTGTGAAGCTGCATACCTATTGAATAGGGTTCCAACCAAATCAAGTGCCTACCACCCCATATGTGTTATGGTATGGGAAGAGCCCATCTCTTAAGGATGTTAAGATTTGGTATTGTCCGGCCTATGTCAAAAGAAAAATCCGGACAAGCTTGAAGCAAGGGCAGTTCTGTGGAAGTTTATTGGATATCCTAAGCATTCGCAAGGGAATATCTTCTACCACACCGAGGAACAAAATGTGTTTTGTTTCTCAGCATGCCACCTTTTGAAAAGGGAATTTCTTGTGAAGAAATTAGTGGTCATGAGGTAGAACTGGAAAGTGTTCCAGCTATACAAACTACAGCTGATGATTTGGTAGAACCGGAGGATTCAATAGTTCCCAACGAACCTCAGCCTCTCCGCCGATCTAGTAGGGTTCCTCATCCGCCTGAGAGATACTTCGGTTTTCTCTATGACAGTGGGAGCAAGGATTGCATCATGAGATGATGACCCAACTAGTTTCGAGCAGGCCATCAAGAGTGGGACTCTGTAAGAATGGCTGGATGCTAAGCAATCTGAGATGGAATCCATATACATCAACAAAATATGGACTTTGGTTGCTTTATCTGAAGGGTTAAATCCCCATCAGGAGCAAGTATATCTTGAGAAGATTACTTGGTGTACATGGAAAAGTTGAGGCTTTCAAAGCTAAGGCTTATTTCAAAAGGTTTTCGTCATTGACCAGGTGTGAATAACGATGAAACCTTTTCTAATCCCTATGCTTAAGTCCATCCGGATCCTACTTGCCATTGCTACATACCATGACTACGATATCTGGCGGTAAGGTGTCATGACTGCTTTTCTAAATAGTGATTTAGAAGAGAGCGTCTATAAGTACACAGCCAGAGGGCTTCGTAGATAGTGGGAGCAGCGAAAACGTGTGCAAGTTGCTTTATGGGTTAAAGCAGGCATCGCGGAGTTGGAACATCTATTTTGATGTGGTAGTCAAAGCGTTTGACTTCATCAAAATGGTAGATGAACTTTGTATATATAAAAGGTAGTAGGGAGTATGGTGGTGATCCTTGTATTGTACGTAGATGACATACTCTTGATAGGAAAGGGGTTTCCTATACTACACTCGGTCAATCTCCTCTTATCACATTGATCCTCCATATAGGATCTAGATGATACCTCCTAAATCCTGGATTTTGGATATATAAGATAGATCTAAGTGGATGCTAGGATTCTCACTAGGTGTAGTGAGATGGTATCAACCGATCCCAGGGATAATCACTGGATAGCTTCCAGGGTGGTGAGGTTGACTGAATGTCAGTCACAGGTATTGTCTTTACCCTCAGTGAAGGGACGGTATGCTGGAAGAGTTTCAAGCTAGATACCGTGACAAACTAGACGATAAAGGCTGGATACATTGCTACCAAGGATGCTACCAAAGAGGTAGTCTGGATGTACATTAGTTCATGAGATGAAGTTCGTTCCTACCATTGTGTGACAATAGAGTTGTGGCTTAGGCCTAGAAACCCTCGTCCCATCAGTTATCCAGACATATTCTTAGGCAGTATCACCTGATCATGGAGATGGTTGATCTCAAGGGAGATCGAGGTTAGGAGAGTAGACACAGACGAGAACAGGACGGATCCACTCACAAAGGCCTATTCTCAGGAGAGACTTTTATGGGATGGTTGAGTATGAGATACTTCAACCACTGCCGATTGTTGGGTATTAGATACTACAACAGATGGCCCTAGTTCAAGTAGGAGATTGTTAGTTATATGTATGCCCTAGAGGCCATTACTGTACATATGATGTATATTGTAGTGGATGCTTGGACATATATAGGGAGGACTTTCTTGCTCGACATGATAGTATGCTGTCTGGTTGCTCTTTATCTTAACATGTACACTGATTGTCTCTATATTACATGTTGATAAATCCCTTAGGATGAGTACTTGACTACCAGGATTATGATGCAGGTCATACTAGTGGGGACAGTGTAGTCGCTAAGTACATCCTTCAAATGTTCCTAGTCGTGGGTGTATCGAGACAGGGCATCGATATACCAGAGTAGACTAGTGTATAGCTTCTCGACCCATGTAGATGGGCGATGGATGATCCTATATCCATTGGTGTTTGACATCAGAGACGGTATATGGGTGCTCAGTGGAGACTGGGTACACTGGATGGACTCGCCGAGAACTCCCAGATGGTATTATACCTAACATCAGATGGCAGTTCTCTGGTGACACTGGTACAGGTTAGTCTGTAGACCCGAGATCGTCATAGAGTCTTGTGTGATTCCCACTGTGCTTTGATTTCCACCTTACCACGCTCAAGAGAATGTGCAAAACAGTGGCTTTCGGGTACAGTCCCGAATCACATGGAGGCAATGAGCGATAAGAGGGGTTTCGTCTCTCCCGGTATTGGGAGTGGATGTTGCGCTGTGCTCGATTGGCTATAATAGGAAGTCCCTGGCCAGGGCTGCTTTAGAGATATACTGGTAAGTGTTATCAGTAGTTTCTCGAGCCGTTATGAGCCTCGTATCGATACGACTTATCGATTTACTGGGGTCTGACGTTTACCACCCCTAGACGAGATATGCGACATATCAGACGAAGAGACCGGACTGTATGGTAGTGTTACTGATTGGATTCATAGGAGTGTGAGCAGGATTGCTTGTTGATATTCTGATCGCTCAATACCCGGATGGTCGTTACGTTTAGCAGACCGCTTGCGGCTTGTGGGTGTTTGATATGATCATCACCTACTGCCGGCGTATTGACGAGTCTTTAGAGTCATACACAGGGGTTTCCTGGCTCAAGCGAAACGGAGTAGGAGCACATATATGATATGTGCGGGACCGAGATTGATACGATATGAGATACCGTATTCTATTCTCACGGTTTGTGATATTGGTCGGTTATATGCGATATAGCCGGGTTATCGGATCAAGTGTTGATTCGATAAGTTGTTACACATGATATTAGTCTGTTATATGTGATATGGCCAGATTATTAAATCAATTATTAATTTAATAATTTAATGTATAATTATATATTTGAAATATTAATTTACATTAACTAGTATTAGCTCACTTAAGATTTCTTTTCTCACTTGGTTTGTGCACATTGTATATATGTGATATATGCAAATGTACATTATTTTGTGTCATGCTTGATGATACATGGACATTGGTGTGTGTATGACTTACACCATGCTAGGGATTATCTAGGGTTTTATTTATCTAAAGTTATTCAAAAATAGGTTAGACTTTGTCATGGTAAGAAGCTTTGAGAAGCTTGTGGTTGCATTGACTTAGTCTTCTAGTTTTGTTTAGCTTAAGATATTTACAAACCCAACCATCATAGCTAGCCATGGTAACTCTCTACAAGGGTTAAGGGATGTCATATACTCACCATGGTTTAATTTCTAACCTAATGATTTATTCATTCATCATGAGGGTTATCTTCTTCTTCTTCTTCAAAGCTTTCTAGCCTCAATGGAAAATGATGAAAACTTGTGAGAATATGAAATCTAAAGTGAACAAAATTCCTACTTCATCATCCTCTACTACTTGACATTTAGTATAGGGTGTTTGCTTCACTAATTCCATGATTAGTGAAGAGATAGCTTGGGTTAGTGTCTCCTCGACGTAGATCATCTTCAGCCTCGAAGACTTCGAAGCAAGTATGTTCGTTTCTTCAAGGAAGCCTCTCTAGAGTCCGAGACTTCATGATCGCAGCGAAGGAACTACTACACGGAGCTAATGAAGTGAAGGACCGGTCTACAAATGTTGTATTCCTTGTTCTCGTTTAGTCGCAATGTGTTTGCATTTCGATTCTGTCGATTTCTAGTATACGATTCTATGGTTAGGGTTAGTTAGAACGGCAAAAAAATTTAATATGGCATGAGAGATGCCTCCCGAAACCTTGCTGCCGTCCTAGAAAACCCTACAGAATTTCCCGACTAGATGTTGTAAAATGTTTTCAATTTGAGACTAAAATAGTGGGTTTATAGTGTTAGGCATGAAATCCGGCGTATGTGATACTCCGGGTTTATGATGTCTAAGGATGTTGCGGATTCCAATTATTGTAGTTTTCACTTTCTTTTCTGCGACCGTAAGTGTAATATGTGGTGTACTGCCGATTTCGTTGCTATACGTCAACGAAAATTGGGATACGCATATTTACTTACGTTGATGACGTGTGATGTTATGTGTTGCAGTGATATGTTATATTGGATCGTCGTGTTTGAATAGACGGATTTTTTTGCATGAGATGAGAGTTTTTCATTTTCATTCATGTAAAAACTTGTATGTATTATTCTTTTATTGGGAGACTTTCGGGTTGAGGATGATGTCACCATTGATGTATATTATTTACTTTTCCGCATTAGGATAGACCCAAGACGGGGATCATAAGTAACCGGGTTCTATAGTCTAGTAGGAGACCATTTCGAGGAGTCGAGTCCGGGTCTCCTAACTCTAGAATTGGTAGGGTTGCTTGCCGCTCTCGTAAGGGTCTAGGGATGTGGGTTTGGCTATTCATCGCGACCGTGGAATCCGTATTTTTTACTGGCTTAACTTAAAACACGGACCTCCTAATATATCCAATATTTCATATATTGACTTCTGCTGCAATGTTCTATGATGAGATCATATTACTGCCTGAGACGAATGCTTTATATAAATATATATATGATATATAATAAATGTTGCTTATATTTTGCATCCGCGCTAGTCCTGCCCTCGCTCTGCTGTTAGTTATCTAACCTAACGGTGCATGATGGGATCCTGTGACGAATACGGATGGCATAAGCGTACGTTATATAAGTATTTTCGTTTCTTTATCTGTGATACTTATGAAGCATAAATGATGGGACTTTATTAATGAGATTAATGAAAAGGAAAGAAACCCATGATGTTATGGAATCAAATTTTCAAAACTGGTAGCTCTAGTTCTTTCTTTTCATAGTGGTATTCTTTGATGAATATCCAACACCTCATTCGATGAGGAAAAATCCTAGATCCCTTCACCGGTAGTGACCTCTTTAGCAAGAGCCAGCAGATGCTACACCCACTCGGTTTATTTTGAAAAACTCGATTTTAAAAAGCGGGGCTTAAACCACTCCTTTGCAAAAATCACTCGATTCTACAACGATATCAAGTTCATTACGCAAAAGGTTTTCTTAAAAACCTGTCGTAGCCCTCCGTCATTTCAGATAAGTACTACTTAGTATTCGTGCTACGTTTGTTGGCCTCCATCAAGGCGTAGTGTGCAGTAGCTAACTAGTGCTTATCTGCAGCATATGATACGATTGGATTAGGGTAGTCGTGCGACTTTGTTGGCCTCCGTCAAGAGTCGTGCGGGTGGGTTTATTTCAATCATGAAATGTACATGTTGAAATTGACTAGCAGCGTATGGTTTGTTGTCCTCCGTCAAGGTCATAGGACGCTAGGGGCAGAATATTATTGGGAATTTCAAGTGTTGAAATTTGCAATGAGATTGCATAGCTTCTATGAGATAGTTGGATCCTGATACCTACTGTGAGTAAGAGTTACTCCTGAAAGAGTTTTGCACTTTACAATTAGCCAATCAAGTAGTTGTCTAGAAAGGTGTCAACAGGGTTATACCTCTGGGAAAATGAGGTTTATTTTAACTAGGTTCGTGCGAAAGCACGGGGAACCTCCCTCAAAGTACCGACACTGGCCTGGCCAAAAGGTTAGCGAACTTGTAGGGTGTAATTAATCCCGGCTAGTCTTACCTTTTAGGATTTGAAGGACGATTTGATAAAAACAGTGGGAGCCATCCTGATTAGATAAAATAATAACCAATCTAATCTTGCAAAAGCATACGTTAAGTGTTTTCTTCTCTCTCTCTCTCTCTCCAGGTAGCGACCATGCCACGCCTTAATCAAAATAATAATATCGATGTATTGACCGAACCCGCTTGTTATACTGAGCTGGGGAACGTTGGTTCCACTCTATCTTATAATTGTTATAAATCCGAGCAGGAAATAGGGGAATATCCAGATTCCCACGCGACCCGAACGAAGAATGAGCATATTGATGCATTTTTTTCGGGTGTGTTCATTGCTGAGAACTGTTTCTCAGTATGCTCTACGTCCTAGGTATTAGATACCGGATCAAGATCCCACATATGTAATCTATTACATGGGCTTAAGAGAGATAGAGAACTGGGACTGAGTGATAAGGATATAAGAGTAGGAAATGGTGCAATTGTTGCAGCCAAAACAGTTGGCGATTATCACCTTGTATTACCAAGTGGTAATACATTGATTCTAAATGAATGTTATTACATACCGAACCTGATATGCAACATTATACCAATCTCTTTATTAAGAAGGATATAATTTTTTATTGCAGGATAATGTTATGAACATTTTCCTGAATCAAAAGTTGATTGGATCAGGCACGTTATGTAATGGCATATACGTTCTAAATCAAACTACAGTTCTTAACGTACAGAACACACACAAGAGGAAAAGTTCAGAAATGAACAAATCCTTCTTGTGGTATTGTAGACTAGGTCATATCAATGCGACACGACTAGCTAAGTTGCATAAAAATGGATATTTGAATCAGTTCGAATTTTCATCTTATGAAACTTACCAGTCATATCTCAAAGGTAAAATGATCACAACTCCGTTTACTGAACACGGAGAAAGAGCTACTGAACTCTTGGGACTGATACACAGTGATGTATCTGGTCCCATGTCTATACATGCCAATAATGGTTCCTCGTATTTCATTACATTCACTGATGATCTCTCAAGATTCGATCATGTGTACCTATTGAAACACAAGTCTGAAACTGTTGAGAAATTCGAGGAATATAAGTGTGACGTAGAGAACTAAACGGGTAAAAGTATTAAAATTCTTCGATCTGATCGGGGAAGAGAATACTTGAGCACGGAGTTCCAGGATTATTTATAAGAGAATGGGATTCTCTCTTGGCTTACTCCTCTATATACACCACAGCACAATGGTGTATCGAAGCGGAAGAATCGCACCCTATTAGATATGATGCGCTCTATGATGAGTAACGCTGAGTTGCCTATTTCCTTTTAGGGTTATGCACTTGAGAAGCCGCATACCTATTGAATAAAGTTCCATCCAAATCAGTGTCTATCACTTTCTATGAGATATGGAATAGGAAGAGACCATCTCTTAAATGAGTTAAGATATGGGGTTGTCCGGCCTATGTTGAAAAGCAAAATTCGGACAAGCTCGAGGCAAGGTCAGTACCGTGCAAGTTTGTAGGATATCCCAAGCATTCGTGTGGGTATATCTTCTACCACACTGAGGAGCAAAAGGTGTTTTGTTTCTCGATATGACACCTTTTTAGAAAAGGAATTTCTTATGGAAGAAATTAGTGGTCATGAGGTAGAACTGGAAGAAGTTCCAGTTAGACAAACTAATAGCTGATGATTTGGTAGAACCGGAGAATTCGATAGTCTCCAACGAACCTCAGCCTCTCCGCAGATCTAGTAGGGTTCCTTATCCGCCTGAGAGATACTACGGTTTTTCTCAATGACAGTGGTAGCGAGGATTGCATCATGAAAGATGATGACCCAACTAGTTTCGAGCAAGCCATCATGAGTGGGACTCTGTGAAATGGCTGGATGCAATGCGATCAGAGATGGAATCCATATACACCAACAAAGTGTGTACTTTGGAAGTTGCTCCTGAAGAGGTAAAACCCATCGGGAGCAAGTGGATCTTGAGAAGATTCATGGTGTAGATGGAAAAGTTAAGACTTTCAAAGTTAGACTTGTTGCAAAAGGTTTTCGTCAATGACCAGGTGTGGATTTTGATGAAACCTTTTCTCCAGTAGCTATACTTAAGTCCATCCGGATTCTACTTGCCATCGCCGCATACCATGACTACGAAATCTAGCAGATGGACATCAAGACCGCTTTTCTAAATGGTGATTTAGAAGAGAGCGTGTACATAACACTGCCAGAGGGCTTCATAGACAGTGGGAGCAGCGGAAAGGTGTGCAAGTTGCTTAAATCAATTTACGGATTAAAGCAGGCATCTCGAAATTGGAACATCTGTTTTGATGTGGCAGTCAAATAGTTTGACTTCATCAAAAAGGTAGATGAACCTTGATATACAAGAAGGTTGTAGAGAGTAAGGTTGTCTTTCTCGTATTGTATATGGATGAAATACTCTTGATAGAAAATGATGTTCCTATGCTACACTCGGTCAAGCTCTTCTTATCCCTATGTTTCTCTATGAAGGGTCTGGGTAATGTCTCTTACATCCTAGGGAGAAACACTAGACAGTTATGAAGAACGTTCTTAAGTACTTGAGAAGCACTAAAGAAATGTTTTTGGTGTTTGGTAACGGTGAACTCCAAGTGGAGTCCTTTACCGGTTCGAGCTTCCAGAATGATAAGGTCGACTGTAAGACAGTCTTGAGTTTTGTCTTTACCCTCAGTGGAGGGACGGTATGTTGGAAGAGTTCCAAGTTAGATACCGTTGCAGACTCAACGATAAAGGGTGAATACATCGCTATCAACGATGCTACCAAAAAGGTTGTCTGGGTATAGATGTTCATGAGATGAACTTGGTTCCTACCATTGTGGTGACAATGGAGTTGTGGTTTTAGCCTAGGAACCCCGGTCCCATCAGTGATCCAGACATATTCTTAGAAAGTATCTCCTGATCAGGGAGATGGTTGATCTCCGGACGATCGAGGTCAGAAGAGTTGAGACGGAGAATAACGCGGCGGATCCACTTACCTAGGCCAAACCCCAGATACAATTTGAGAGTTTTTGGGATGTTGGGTATGAGATACTACAACAACTGGCCTTAGTGCAAGTGAAAGATTGTTAGTTGTATGTATGCCCTAGAGGCCATTATTGTACATGATTGTATATTATAATGGATGCTAGGACATATATAGGGAGGACTTTCTTGCTCGACATGATAGTATACTATCTGGTTACTCTTTATCGTAACATGTAGACTAGAATTGTGATACTGTCTTTCTCTCACACGTTGGTAAAGCCCTTAGGATGTACTTGACTACCAGGATTATGATGCAGATCATACTCGTAGGGCCAGAGTAGTCCAAAAGTTTATCCTTTAATTTTTCATAGTCGTGGGTGTATCGATATGGGTTATCAATATTCCAGAGTAAACTAGCATATACATTTCTTGACCCATTTGATGGGCGATGATGATCCCACATCCATTGGTGTTTGACATCAAAGATTATATACGGGTGCTCAGTGGAGACTGGGTACACTGAACAGGACTCGTCGAGAACTCCTAAATGGTATTATATCTAACGTCAAATAGCAGTTCTCTGGTGACACTGGTACAGGTTAGCCTGTAGACCCAAGACCGTCATAGAGTCTTGTGTGATTCCCACTGTACTTTGATTTCCACCTTACCACGTTCAAGAGAGCGTGCAAAACGGTGGTTTTTGGGTATAGTCCCGAGTCACATGGAGGCAATAAGCGATAAGAGAGGATTCATTTCTCCCGGTATTGGGGATTGATGTTGTGCTATGCTCGATTGGCCATAACAGGAAGTTCCTGGCCAGGGCGGAAACTGAGATTTACTGGTAAGTGTTATCAGTAGTTTTTCGACCAGTTATGAGCCTCAAATCGGCATGACTTATCAAGTTATTGGGGTCTCACGTTTACCACCCCCAGACTCGATATGTGACATATCAGACGAAGAGACCGGACTGTACGGTAGTGTTACTTATTGGATTCACGGGAGTATGAACAAACTTTCTTGTTGATCTTCTGATCGCTCAATACCCGGGTAGCCGTTACATCCAGCTAGTACCGCTAATGGCTTGTGGGTAACTGATATGGTCATTACCTACTGCCGGTGTATTGACGAGTCTTTAGAGTTCTACACAGAGGTTTCCTGGTTCAAGTGAAACGAAGTAGGGCACATATGTGATATGTGCAGGACCGAGATTAATACGTTTATGTGATACCGTATTCTAATATCGCGAAATAGGTTATATGTGATATAACCGGATTATTGAATTAAGTGTTGATTCAATAATTTGTAATATGATATTGGTCGATTGTATGTGATGTAGCCGGGTTATTAAATCAAGTGTTGATTTAATAATTTAATGTATAATTATATATTTGATATATTAATATACATTAATTAATATTAGATCACTTAAGAAAATGTTTTCTCCAAATATATTTAAATATATATGTGATATATATTAATGTATTTATTTTGTGTCATGCTAGATGATACATTGGACTTGGGTGTATGAGACTCATACCTAACTTAAGATAATTTTGGTGTTTAAGTATTAAGAGAAAAATCAAAATTAAGTGGAAATTAGCAAGGCTTGAGATGCTTGTGGAAGCATGGAGAAGTTTTGACTTAAGTCCACTAATTTTGTTTTACTCTACATATTTATTAACCTAGCTATTATGTTTAGCCATGGTTTAGTCTCTACATGAGTTTATATGAGATATTTTCTCGCCCATGGTTCATTACACACTTGATCACTTGATCTTTTCTTCATCTCTTTCATTGCTCTCTAGCTTTTAAGTGAGAAGAAAAAGAAAGAGAGAAAAATAATTCAAAAGTGAGCAAAATTCCTATTTCACCAATCTATACCAAGCTAGACATTTAGTATAGGTTGTTTCATTCACTAATTCTCAATTAGTGAAGAGATAGCTTGAGTTAGAGATTCTTCGACGTGGATCATCTTCGGTCTCGAAGATCCATGGGCAAGCTCGTTCCTTTCTCCTAGTGGAGCCTAAGGAGAGTCCGGGAGACCATTACTTGGAGCAAAGGGACTATTACACGGAGCTTTAAAAGTGAAGGACCGGTCTACAAAGGTTGTATTCCTATATCACTTAGTGTAAATTTGTTTACATGTTTTAAAAACCCTAATTCTCTACTTAGATCCTTGGTTCGGGCTCGCTCGGCACCCTAAATTTTTTTAAATAGCATACTTGGTGCGTGCCGAAAACCATCGAGGGTGCTAAGCGAACCCAGCATTCCGAACTAGGCCCTCTCACAGAGGAAACTCCTGCACCCCCCGAGGTCCCAGCCCTTTGATACTTTCCTCAACCCCGAGACTCCGGGGTTAAAAAAAGGTACGAAAAGGAGGAAAAAGACAATACACCATAGACAAAGACAAATTTATTTATTCGGAGGTATTGTGGGTTCCCTAACCTTACAACGATTACAGCAGAGAGGGGCAAGGATTAAGAAAACATTGTCGGTGATACTCAGAAGAAAGTTCATCCAGCCGAGCCCAAGCAGCCTTCGCCTGCTCCCTCTGACGGTACCCGTGGACCCTAGAAGCCACGGACTCGTCGAGGCCCCTACCCGCCGAGCAAGCTGCAATGACCAACCTTTACTGGAAACTCTCGAGAAGAAGGTCCACTGAGCGGTCCCGCCCGCTCTTCGAGATCAGACCAAACTCGTGGACCGAATGCAATTTATCAGACGTCTCGTCCATCAACTGCGGAGACATGGTGTTGTACTGACCCGGAGATATCCTCCATATCGCGTATGTAATGACCGTGTTTTTCCAATAAAAGGTCTTGTTTTTAGTACCGAGTGCATAACTGCGTTTTTGCTTGATGGTAAAATATTTTAAAAGTGATGCGAGTAATTTTTAAAGCAGTTAAATATAATTAAAGGAATTTTCTAAAATCTATTTATATGTTTCTGGGCTTAAAATATTTTTATAATGCCCTAACAATGATTTACATATTTTATTATAAATTAAAATAATTATTTTCGTAATTAAAATATTTTCGAGAATAAAATAAATTTTTAATAGTTATGATAACTAACAAAAAATAATAGATATAGGAATATTATTTACTTTTAGCCCAAAATTCATTTTTTAAGTGATGATAATAATAAAATATATTTTCTGGGATTTTTCTCATATTTTTCCCGCATTTTTCAACATTTTATCAAATTTTTAAACCAAATTTGAATGTTTAAAATATAAACAGTTAGATTTTCTTTTTACAAAAGAAAAATTTAAAGCCTTTCCTTAACCTGGACCGTTGGATCTCGAATCCAACGGCCTAGGATTGCTGGCGAAGCCCACGTGATGAGGGGGACCACACGAAACCGCGTGATCCCTCTTGGCCACGTAGCGCATGCAGCGGCGACTCAAAGGCCGTTGGATCAAGATCCAACGGCTAGGAAAGGCAGGCGGCAGAGGCAATCATCCTACATGGAATATGATATACTTGATGTTATTACCCATGGGGGTATGAATCCACCCTTTAAGTACACCCATTTACCCATGTTACCAATAAAATCTCGAAATAGGTTACTTCCATAATATACCCTCATTTTATTAAAATGTTGTATGTATTTTAAATACCCAATGAGATAAGATGTTTTGAAATAAATACTTTAGACACCCTTAAACGATATGTTTTACTTGCACTTTTATTCACCAATTAACCTGGTTTTGTTAAAATCTCTTTATCTTTTGAAAGGGGGTAATACTAATTTAAATAATTATGCGATGGTTTCAACTTAACCCCCTTCCACTTAGAGCGAGTATTTTTATATAAAGTTTTTCTTAGTTTATTTACTAAGGTTTAATAAGATATCCTAATAGGGTAATATTTCACATAAAACACCCCGTGGTTACTAAACAATCGTCCCTGAAAAAAACACAAATCCTGTCGTTCATGTACAGCGTTTGTCAATGCGGAGTTATTCTTGTAGAATATCACCTCTAATAAAATACCTTAATTATAGGGTAATGTTTTACGTAAATATCTCGTGGTTGATAGACAATCGTTCCTGAAAATAACACAAATCTTGTCGCCCATGTACAGCGGTTGCAAACACGGATGTATTTCTAAAATATTACATCCAAATTAAAACCATAACTTTCATAAATGATATTGTTTAAAGAGAATACCTAAAAGTTTATTAAAAGACAATTTCAAATAAATACCATAATCTTTCATTAAAAGGATATTTTCTCATTAAAATACCATGGGTTTCCAAAATGATAAATACTCTAAAAATCATGGTTTTTCTTATAAACAATAAATATCATTAAACGCTATTATCTTTATTAGCTAAGCATTCTATAAAATGATAGGAAGCACCATACAAACTTTAAAAGATAACAAGATAAAATGAGTGGTTGTGGAAGCCCATGTCAAATGAGATCAACTTTTTTTGAATACAAGTTTACGACACACATGACATATGATACAGTCAGGGTTAGAATGCGTGGAACTAAGTACGGAATATTTATATATATGAGGATCCCTGCAGGCAGGATGAACAGTCTAATGTGTGGACGATTACTAACCCGATATTCGGACAAATACTAGCCCTACTTTAGGGGTGAATGGTCCAATATGTGGACAAATACTAACCCGATATTCGGGCGAATACTAACCCTACTTTGAGAGCGAATAATCCAAAATGTGGATGACATACAATGTGGAAATTCCATGCCGAGATATATACGCACTAACTCTAATTCGTCAAAACCTTTACACTGAATAACGGGAATAGGTAGTTTGATTAAGTAAGGAGATGCGGAACTCGGATTTCCCTACTACTCGATCTTGATCCCAAGAAGTGAAACAGTACATTTCACTCCCCAGTTGTTGTTCTGTGGTCACAACGGAATAATCATGAGTATCCGGACCCTTATTTAACAAACTAATGCGAACTTTTACATAACATTTACTTCCAACAACATACCCTTACTCACATACACAGCATACAACATACTCATATTCACATATACCTCTGTCAACAGGTCTTAAATTGTATACACTTCATACCTTTATACCCACATGCATCCTGTCTTCACATTCACATCATACTTATATATACTTGCTCGTTTCTATACCTTTACTTCCTTATGAGGCAATCCTACCCGAGTATAACTCGCTGACGGACTTTCCTTTTCTCCCTCCATCTTTGGAATGTCCATCAGATAAGAATGGGTATTATAACGAGGATCAAGGTGTAGAGCCAACTAATGAAGATTATGCAGACTTGAAAACGGAAGATTAGCTATTTTTATTTGTTGCCCACCTATTTAGGGCTTTGCTTCTTTTTCGATGTAATTAAACTATTTAGTTTATTTTACTCTTTCCTTTGGGATGTAACAAAGTTTGGTTAATGGAAATAAATGCCTTTCGCTTTTTATTATTTTATTTTACTACACATCCTGCACGTTATAGATATTCATACGCTTAACATAACTGTATTGAATAGACCACCTTCAATACAGTTAGGTTGCAGACCATGCCACGTCACCCTTCACTTTCTTTTGGAAAGCGGGGCGTGACAACGTAGATTAGCACTTGAAAAAGGGGAGATTGTCGGGGAAGTAAGCGTCCACAGTGGCCCTCCAAGCGGCCTATCACCGCCTCGTACGTCTCTTCGAAACGATCGAGATTATAAAAATACATATCATCCCGAGAAATGATCTTCTTGATGGTATATGCGCGGCCAGTCATCTTCGGGATACACAAGACTAAGAGGAAACTGATATGAGAATTCGAAGGTTAGATCAAACCATCGATACTTACAACCTTAAAAAATATCTTCTAACGGCCAAGATCTACAAGCGCAACAACGTAAATCACGAAATATCGCAAATTCCCTATATAATACTGTCACGTGTCGTTCGTGACAGTCACGCTTCCCGCCTTTACGGGTCACGGAAGGTTGAACGACGTCCCAAGGAGAAGCTATGGAATTCAGAAAGCCCTCATCACAAGACCACTGAGTAGATTCCTGCTTGGTCCATCCGCTGAGGGTAGCTTCCCGCCCTACAAAGAAGTGGATTCCAAGCCCTCATCACGAGGCCACCGAGCAGATTCCTGCTCGGTCCATCCGCTGAGGGTAGCTTCCTGCCCTATGAAGAAGTGGATCTAAAGCCCTCATCATGAGGCCACCGAGTAGATTCCTGCTCGGTCTATCCACTAAAGGTAGCTTCCTGCCGTACGAAGAAGTGGATCCAAAATGCACGCCAAAAGGCGACCGAGCCATGTCTTGCTTGGTTCCTCTAAGAAGGAATCAAGGGCGCCGGTCTTCCTACACATGGCTATCGCTTGATTTGTACTCGACGCGCGATCGTCGCCTCAACTACGGGGAATAGGAGGACTCCGGTCTTCCTACTCTTGGGTATCACTCAATTTATAGACTTTGGGGAAAGGATGGACACCAATCTGCCTATGCCTAGCCTTTTGCTAGCTTTTGCGAGTTAAAAAGGCTTGCGAGCTAAATGTACTTGCGGGACAGAAACACTTGAGCCAAAAAATATATATACTTTATTTACGTTCAAAATTATATATAAGGTATTGTGGGCTCCTCAGCCTTGCAAAAATGCCCGGAGGCTTACAAAATTTTTATAAAAAATAGGAGGAAGGATAGCTCAGGCTGCCTTCTTGGCCGTCACCTCTCCTTACTCCACGCATCCGTCGGCAACCACAATGGCGACTTCAGGCTCAGCGCTTCCGCCGGCCGCCTCGTCTTCTCCGGCCTGCTCGGTGCTCCCCCTGTAGCGTTTCTTCGACAAGGGGGTACTTTGCGCAGAGCTCACGGTCGTCGAACTTGGGCATGGTTTCCTTGACGGCGTCAAGGGCATTGTGCCACCCAACGGCCGCGGAGTCAGCAAGTTCGACATAAAACTGATCGGACGCCTTGTACGCCTTCACGGCCCCCTCCGCCCGGCTCTCCGCGAGCTTCGCTGCCTTGCAAGCCACCCGAACATCCTTTTTAGGGCATCTCTCGACCTTTTCATGGCGTCAAAAAGTCCGTTCGCCTCCTCCATCTAGGCTTGAATAGCCCGGTTGGATTCAGTTAGGAGCCGATGGGACTTATTCAACTTAGAAACCGTCTGGCCCTCAGCGACCAATCGTGAGTCAAAGAGGGCCGCCTTCTCTTCCTCCTGCTGCAGCTGAAGGAGAAGCTCTTCTTCTTGCGAGGAAGATTCACCCGCCTTCTTTAACGCCGGGGCAACCTCCTCGGACTCCATAGCGGCTAGGAGAGTGTAGTGCTGGAGGACCCGAAGAAAACATGAACTGTATTAAGAAGCTGAAACCAAGATAATAACCCTTAAAAAATCTTTTGGGAAAAGCTACCGACATGAACCGTCTCCTAGGATATAACGGCAACTTGGGCCTTCATGGTGCCCCGGGGAATCTTGGCCCCAGTGGCCTTCTCCATGTCCGCCAGCAAGTTGTCGACCACAGATAGCCCCGAGGGTACCTCGTGTTAGTTATATGTATGCCCTAGAGGCCATTACTATATATGTGTTGTATATTGTAGTGGATGCTTGGACATATATAGGGAGGACTTTCTTGCTCGACATGATAGTATGCTATCTGGTTACTCTTTACCTTAACATGTATACAGATTGCCTCTCTGTTATATGTTGGTAAAGCCCTTAGGATGTGTACTTGACTACCTAGACTGTGATGCGGATCATACTAGTGGGGACATGGTAGTCCATAAGTACATCTTTCAAG
This sequence comes from Agapanthus africanus, assembly GCA_030015575.1. Lineage (NCBI taxonomy): Eukaryota > Viridiplantae > Streptophyta > Magnoliopsida > Asparagales > Amaryllidaceae > Agapanthus > Agapanthus africanus. The sequence continues at coordinate 867,623,182 of CM057339.1, forward strand.
GTCCCTAGTCATGGGTATATCGAGACGGGGCATCGATATACCAGAGTAGACTAGCGTATACCTTCTCGACCCATATAGATGGGCGATGGATGATCCCATATCCATTGGTGTTTGACATCGGAGATGATATACGGGTGCTCAGTGGAGACTGGGTACACTGGACGGACTCGCCAAGAACTCCCAGATGGTATTATACCTTACGTCAGATGGCAGTTCTCTGGTGACACTGGTACAGGGTAGTCTGTAGACCCGAGATCGTCATAGAGTCTTGTGTGATTCCCATTGTGCTTTGATTTCCACCTTACCACGTCCAAGAGGGCATGCAAAACGGTGGTTTTTGGGTACAGTCCCGAGTCACATGGAGGCAATGAGCGATAGGAGGGGTTTCGTCTCTCCCGATATTGGGGGTTGATGTTGCGCTGTGCTCGATTGGCCATAACAGGGAAGTCCCTGGCCAGGGCTGGTTTAGAGATATACTGGTAAGTGTTACCAGTAGTTTCTCGACCCGTTATGAGCCTCATATCGGCACGACTTATCGGTTATTGGAGTCTGGCGTTTACCACCCCTAGACTTGATATGCGACATATCAGACGAGGAGACCGGACTGTACGGTAGTGTCACTGTCAGGCTTTTTGCAGGAGTTGGAGCGGGCTTGCTTGCTGATCTTCTGATCGCTCAATACACGGGTAGCCGTTACGTCCAGCTAGTACCGCTGACGGCTTGTGGGTGTTTGATATGATCATCACCTACTGCCGGCGTATTGACAAGTCTTTAGAGTCCTACATAGAGGTTGTACTGGCTCAGGCAAAACGAGATAGGAGCGCATATGTGATATGTGCGGGACCAAGAATGATACGAGTATGTGATACCGTATTCTATTCTCGCGATGATTGTATCGATTGGTTGTATGCGATATAACCTAGTTATCGAATCAAGGATTGATTCGATAAGTCGATACATTGGATATTAGTCGGTTATATGCGATATGACCGGATCGTTAAATCAAGTGTTGATTTAATGATTTAATGTATAATTATATATTTGATATATTACTTTACTTTAACTAGTATTGGTTCACTTAAGATTGATTTTCTCACTTGATGTGCACAAGTTGTATATGTGATATATTTTTGTGCACAAGTTTGTATCATGTTTGATGATACATGCAAACTTGGGTGTGTGTGTGACTTACACTATATTTAGGTTAATGGTAAAGGGTTTTTATTTATTTTGGTAAAATAAAATGGTGGATTGCTTTGTCTTTGCTTGAAGCTTCATGAAGCTTTCAAGCATCTTTGACAAAGTCCACCATTTTGTTTTGCATGTCATTTTCCTTAACCTAACCATTAACCTAAACTCAAGTTTAGTCTCTACAATGGTTTATCTCACCCATGGTTGCATTATGATAGACATCACTTGATAATTCATTTTGTAATTATTCTTATTCTTTTCTTTTCTTCTTCTTCTTCTTGAAGAAAAGGAAAAGCTTGCTAGAAATTATCAAGTGAAGATTAAGTGTGAGAAATCAAAATCTAAAGAGTACCCACTTCCTATCTCACCATCCTCTACTAGACTAGCACTTTAGTTTAGGGTGTTTGCTTCACTAATTCTATGGTTAGTGAGGTAGAAGCTTGAGTCCGTATTCCCTCGACGTAGATCATCTTCGACACCGAAGACTTCAAGCGATCCCGTTGCAATTTCCTCATGGAGCCGTCCGAGAGTCCAGGAGTTGGTTGATCGCAGCGAAGGGACGCCGTCACGGAGCTTTGGAAGTGGAGGACCAGATCTACAAAGGTTGTAGTCCCTTTCCTTTAGTGTAAATGTGATTTACTTGACATAGTTTTCGCCTAATCTCTAGTTAACGATCTTGCTTCGGGTTGTTCGGCACCTAAAAATTTTAATTCGGCATGGTTGATGCCTTGTAGTACCTCATTAGTGTGCCTAGTAACCCTACACCTCGATACAAAAGTCACCCTCCTGCACTTGGATCCCGGTCGGGAGTGGCCGAGAAAGCACCCGCTTCTGTCTCTGGAGGGGGGATTCGGCAGGAGGAGTCACCTCTACCCTAGCATGAGGCGCCGAGTCACGCACATGCTTCTGTCCTCCCCTTCGGCGTTCCTTCGGGACGGAGGGCGCTGCGAAAGCCCTGGCCTGGGGAGTTTGCCTAGGAGCCGCGCTCAGACCTGGTCGGGACGAGCTTGCGCCACCGGTCTTTCTTCCCTGAGCCTTGGCAGCCATAATTTTCGATCGATCCATGGACTCTGCGAGAAAAACAAAAAAGGAGGTCAGCGACAAAGAAACAGCAATAGAATTTTGGTGAAGTCTAAACAGACCGGCAAAATCCCTAACTTACCCAAAAAAACATGCGGGACAGAGTCCAGCCCAGCTCAGTACCTGCTCAGAGAGCAGGACATCAGCCCGCTGGATCAGTTCCCACTGGGACACCACCTTCGCCTCAGGGGAGTTCGACTGCCTCACCCTCGGGCAATCGACCCTATGCCACTGGATGGGCACAAGCCAATCCTCACCCCCGGTGGGCACAGACAAACTTCTCCTTCCATTCGTGGATGGAAGAAGGGACGACCACTACTCTCGACCCGGCCGTCCTACCCTTATGCTTTTTAAACGAGAGATACACCCAGCTCGGCTCTTCCATACTGGTGTTGGGATAATTTTATACCAAAGGAAAGATAAGAGGAGGCTCAAATCGAAGCGGATCAGATCAATTTTTAACCGGACAAGAAACCCGAGGAGGATCCTCCATGAGTTCGGCGCTAGCTGGCCCGGTGCAAGACAAAAATAATGGAGCACAGCACAAATCTCATACAAGAAGGGCATACGCATCCTTGCCCGAAATGCTTCCAGATACAGAGCAATCTTCTTGCCCCGCACCAAGTCTGCCCGCTCATCCTCTTTCGCCAAATAAAGTGAATAGCCATAGGGGATATAGAATCGACCTTGGATGTCGAAATGCTTGTCCAGACGATTCAAGAGTGAAGGCGCATCACGGGTATTCCCGATGCGCACCTTAGGAGCCATTGTCGCCGCCCGATGGCGAGAGACAAGGGCGACACTAGCCCTGGGGGGCGAGCCCGACAAAGAGGACGCAGATGAACAAGAAGAAGAAGAGCTCTCTCGGCTATTTGAAGTCGAGGAGGAGGAAGACCCGCTAGGCTTGGCCCCAGAAACTGAAGCCTCATCGCCCGACTTGACCCCTACTTCGTACACAGATACCTCAGAAGAAGACACCTAACCTGATTCAAGAAAAGGGTTCGCCGGGGAAAATTCAGCGGAAGATCCGACCTAAGAGGAAGTGCGCCAAGCAATCTTCAAACAACGAGAGACAAATAAGGCAAAACGTCGGCCCTGGGATGGCCCCCTTTTATTTATACACTCCAAAGGGGACATCCTACGGCCCAAATCGACTCCCGCCAAAACGAAGTGTCGCACCTAGCGGCCGTCGAGGCTCCACGTGGCGATCGACCATTGGAAACACCCCTTCGCAGCGGAAGTCAGAGATAGTCGCTCCTCGCCAACCGATGATAGGCACGTGGGGAGTAGCCTAACTGACGGTCAAGCGAGACGGCGCACCCTCTTTAAAAGCGCAATCATTTCACTGATCCGCCGACATCACTAAAAATATGCGCGGTGATCAAGGCGTTCCATGACCTACCACGTAGGCCTAGTTATCCTAGCGGAGTAGCCGCCAAATGTCCCGCCATCGTCAGGCAGCCCGGGAATCCTAGACTGAACCGTTAAAAACCGGGCTTACCACTCTCGATCCTGACCCACAAATAGGTCAGGACGAGAGTAGGGGCCGGTGATAAGGCTCATGAACAGGAATTCCCCAGATTACGACACGTAGTAGATGACATGTTATCCACATAAACCCACCAGGCTCCGGGGGTTGCGGAGGTAGAATCAGCGTGGCGCCCTGGGGACTTTCCTCGAGGCCTCGTCTCTAGGCTTACACCCCCACCTCTCGCCCCCGAGCCATCCAGCAGCCGAACTTGCATCCTCTTTGCTCGTTTCCGAGATGTTGCAAGGGTTGAGCTTCCTCAGCCTCCCGACTCGTCTCCGAGTCATCCGACGGGCTGAGCTTCCTCGGCCTCCCGGCATGTCTCCGAGCCATCCGATAGGCTAAGCTTCCTCGGTCTCCTGGCTTGTCTCCGAGCCACTCGATGGGCTGAGCTTCCTCGGCTTTCCCGATCAACCGAGAGCACGGAGCCTAAGCGCCCTCGTAATGGCTCCGTGTATCTTGCCAAAGCGAGATATCCGCCGCCCCACGTTCCGCGTCCCATGTGGGCACGTTCCCCCAATAATGAGCGGATTCCGCCATCAACGCGGGCGTAACGAGGGAGCGTAACTGACGGTGAGAATCTCGCGCCGACTCACTCCATGCGACCACTATATAAACCCCTCTTTTTAAACGACGGAGGTAACTCGAACTCATTCTAATAGGCCGCTACCTTGCCTTTATACATCGGTACTAATTTGATCGTCGGAGGGTCCTACGGTGGCTTCTCACCTCGGGACTTTCCTTGCAGGTAGCTCGGAGTCAACAACATCATATAACCCATTAAGATCCATACAACCATTCCTATACTCAATCTCCACCGTCCAAAACCACTCGCAGGCAGATCGACGGAGGACAATGTCATGCCCCGCTTCCCAGAGTGCGCTAAGATCGGCACATGACAGAGCCAACCATGCTACCTGTGGCTAGGAAACATCCCTCCACAGTCACATTACGGCTGTCTAGAAGATATCAAGAACAATAGAAATAAATAAACTATCTAGTACATGTCCATAAGCCAGAATAAACGAGTCAAGAAATAATATGCGGAAGCAATAGATCCAATAAACAATAATAATCATGAATGTACGTCCCAAATACGGGCTCACATCAGGAATGAAAATGCTGGAAGAAAACTAAACTAAAATACTAACAGGTCCTCACTGCTCGGCCTGTACAATGAAATACTCCTGATCGGTCAGCTGCAAAGGTAGAGGATCTGGGCCATGCAAAACCCAGACGTCAGTGCGTCATAATATCAACAATAATATAATCAGGGTAGCAAACATGCAAGCACGAGTATGAACAGTAATAAAGGTATAACAGTAACACGAATAGGAAACAGTGAGGGGTATAAGTATATGTGATGTGCAATGAGTAATCTGAACTAAGCTACTGGGTGAACTACTCTCAAGTCTGTGAAATCAATTTAATGAATCGTCGATATAACTCAATGGTATCCCGTGCATGCCCGGGACCACGGTCAAGACTCTCGGGCTGAATCCGAAACGTTCCGCTAGGCAGTAAACAGATAACATGTACAGACGAATGATGTCAGCAGCATCATCCCGGGGCTGGCCTAGCCCGTAAGACTGATCAGTATAAGTATCGAACTGTCGAGTTACAAGTCAGGTTTCATCATTGATTTCCCCATGCCCCCAAGTTATGTGTTCAAGTCAGGTATTGATAAATCTGGGACTAATGCCAACACGGGATCAAGCAGGAACAGGTTTGTCTATACAGACAACAGAATATGTCCATCGGGACAACATGTCAGGATTGTCGGTATTAGAAACAGAATCAGGTAACATGTCAAGTAGTGATATATCAGGTCATGTCAGGTAGTGTACATGTATCAAGTCATGTCAAGTAGTGGTGTATCAGGTCATGTCAAGTAGTGTACAGGTATCAAACGGGTGCTCATAATCAAACTGTAGCAAGTATTGAATCAAGGTGAAAGTACAGATGTACAATAAAAGCATGGATGCACAAATATCGATCAGGGCTTACATCATGACTATATAGGGTGTACAATATCAAGCATGGGGTGTCGATATAACAACAATATGTAATAATAGATATAGAATTAAGGGTATGGATGCACAAATATCGATTAGGGGTTACATTTACAGTACCAATACTAATTAGGATGCACTTTATTAAGCCTGGGGTGTTACTAAAATAATAATATGAATTAATTTGATCTATAGATGCAGTTATATATATTTTAAATGATATGGATGCAAACGGGTATCCGAAACAGTAAAATTTTAGTATGGATGTACAATGGGATGAACGGGTAACATTTTACTCATATGGATGCATAAAACTATACCTAGCATGTGGCAAGATGATTTAGCATGCGAATACTTATGTAAATACTGATACGGATGCACACGGACGTCATATAATAGTAAAATGATAAACTGGTAAATGCAGGATGTACAACTAAACAATATGAGATGTAAATATTCCATTGGATGCAGTATATTGTAATACAGTATGTAACAAGATAGCTTTGCATGCACTAGATGTGAAATAACTTGTACGGATATATACGGATGTCGCAAAACTGTAAAACTAAATATGGGATGCATGATTTAAAATAAAAGTGTTATATTTATTCAAATAGATGTAAATACAGTAACATAGCATGTAGCAAGATAAACTTGCCTCGATGGATCACGATACAGATATGCACGGCACGTCCGACGTCGGTAAAACGTCGCAACGCACGCACGGCACACGGGACAGGTCTAAACAATATAAGAGGGTGATCACGCAGGTAAGGTACGTTCACTGGGTCTTCTGGAACGGCAGCGACGTCACGGCTCCGGCGGTCTCTGAAATTACAAGATTCAAGAAAAGAAAAGAAGAAGAAAAGAAGAAAAGGAAGAAGAAAGGAGAGGGAAGCTCACTGGATTTGGTGCTTTATGGTTTCTGGGGGACAGAAAGAAGGTGATGGTGTCGAAGAGAGGAGTTCGTCGGCGGTGGAGGAAAGTTGAGGAGCTAGGGTTAGGTTAGGGTTTTCTTGGTCGGGGTTGGCTGCAGATGGTGCTCGGGTGAGGAAGGGAAAGGAGAGAAGAAGGAGATGATGGAGATGAGGAGAGAAAGAGGTGCTGGCGATGACGATGTGATCGGCGACGATGAAGGTGTGGGTGGCGGTGATGGGTTCTGTGGGTTGGTTGCAGGGTTTTTTGAGGGCTCGGGAATGGAGGAAGAAGGAGAAGGAGATGACGAGGAGGAGGAGGAGGAGATGGAGGCTCGGTTGAGGTCGAGGGTGATGAGGAGTTAGGGTTAGGGTTTGAGAAGGCTGGGTTTTCTCGTGGGGCTCGGGGGTCTAAAAAGAGAAGAAGAAGAAGATTAGAAGGAGGGAGGTGACCACATGCGCGCAGGCGATGACCTGAGCCGAGAAGGGAACAGTGAATGTGAGAGGAGAGAAAGAGCGCGAGAGGAGAGAGAAATGGAGAGAGAGAGAGAGAGACTCAGCGGAAGAGAGAGAAAGAGATAGGAGAGAGGAAAGAGTGAGAAAAGAGTTGTTTAAAATCTTTTTGATTTTAAATTGAAAATGATTTGTCAATTATATTAAATTTTAAACTGTTAAAATATTAAATTTAATAAAGATATTATATTTAATAAAATTGGATTTTCTGGTAAATACAAATTTAGTCCAAAATACACCCGGATTGGGTCTAAAATTTATTTCAAAATATGAAAAATATATGCGACGACCAAAATTAAAAATGAATGTCCGGATAACTAAAATGTATACCCCCAAGAACGGATGCACGTACGTGCGCGTAGCCATCCAAACAAGTCCATTTCACTGAACGGGACAAGAACAAGATGAGCGGATGCTACCACAGGGTTAGGGGTATCATGCAGGCCATACAATGTATTTTCAAAATATTTTATGTGATTTAAAATGTTATATTGTAAAAATGCAAATGCCAGTATACAGAATGTATGAAAGTGCACAAGTCTACGTAACAAGTCAGGATAAATCATAAATATGAATCAAGACTGGTTTCAAGCATGCGGGTCGGGTCGGATGCAAATACAAATGTCAAATACACTATTCACACCCAAAACACAATAAATAAGGAAAATACCATAAATAAAGAAATACTAAAATTGGTATAAATGAATTAGGCTGTTACATTATACCCAACTACAAAAAGAATTTCGTCCTCGAAATTCCCAAAACAAGAAAAGATAAACCAACATGAAACTACAGGAAGAGATCTGGAAACTTCTGTCGAATCTCGTCTTCTCGTTCCCAAGTCGATTCTCCATGCGAGCGATTTCCCCAAGAAATAGGTACGAGAGGGATAACTTGTTCTTAAGAACCTATTCTCTTCGATCAACAATCGACATCGGTCGTTTCTCAAAGGTCAAATCCTCTCTTACAGTTAGCTCCGAATGATCTAGCACGTGTGTTTCATCTCGAACATACTTACGGAGTTGAGATACATGAAACACGTCATGAACATTCGCCAAAGATTGTGGTAAAGCCAATTGATAAGCCACTTCTCCAACACGCTCCAAAATCTCGAAAGGCCCCACGAATCGAGGACTAAGTTTGTCTCGACTCCCAAAACGAATCACTCCTCTAGTTGGTGATATCTTCATGAATACCAGATCACCAACAGCGAACTCTAGAGGACTTCTTGATGTGTCGGCCCAACTCTTCTGCCGATCTTGTGTTGCCTTCATGTGATTCCGGATAGTATTAACCTTCTCTACTGTTTGCACGATCATATCCGGTCCCAACAATCTTCGTTCTCCAACATCGTCCCAACAAACAGGTGAACGACACTTGCGACCATACAATACTTCGAATGGAGCCATCTGAATAGTCGCCTGAAAACTGTTGTTGTAAGAAAACTCCACCAAGTGTAGATGATCCTCCCATGAACCCTTGAAGTCTAACATGCAAGCTCTCAACATGTCTTCAAGAGTTTGGATCGTTCTCTCCGATTGTCCATCTGTCTGTGGATGATAAGATGTGCTAAACTTCAATCGCGTCCCCAAACTTTCCTGTAAACTCCTCCAGAAGTGCGATAAGAATCGAATGCCACGATCGGAAACGATGCTCACAGGTACTCCATGCAATCTCACAATCTCCTGCATTTACCGTTCTGCCAATGCTTCCGTTGACTGACCAACTCGAAATGGAATGAAATGAGCTACCTTGGTCAATCGATCAACAATCACCCAAACTGCATTATTGCCTTTTGGACTCCGCGGTAAAGCCGTCACGAAATCCATGGTTATATGTTCCCACTTCTATTGAGAAATCGGAAGTGGTTGCAATAAACTAGAAACCCTTTGATGTTCAGCCTTAACTTGTTGACACACCAAACACTTCGCTACAAAGCGAGCAATCTCCCTTTTCATGCCTTCCCACCAGAAATGCTGTCTTAGATCGCGGTACATCTTCGTGCCTCCTGGATGTACGGAATATGCGGAACTGTGCGCCTCCTTCATAACATCTTCATGAATGTCCCCTTTTGGCACACACAAACGGCTACCATAACGCAACGAACCATCTTCATGAATTAAAAATTCCGTTCGAAGTCCAGCTTCAACCTGTTCTCGAAACTTCTGCAATCTTGAGTCCTGTGACTGCACTGCTTTAATATTATCAATCAACGACGACTGTACTTGCAGCTGCATTAACTGTCCCGAAGAATGCGGTAGCACGATCTCCAACTCGAATCTCCGAAAATTTTCGATAAGCTCCTTCTATGCAGTCAACACCCGAATTGCTGGCATCCGACAAAGCGCATTCGGCACTACATTAACTTTCCCCGGATGGTACTTGAGATCAAGATCATAGTCAGCCATCAGATCCAACCATCTATGCTGCCTCATATTAAGCTCTTTCTGTGTGAACATATATTTTAGGCTTTTATAATCGGTGAATACTTCGACCCTTTCGCCCAGGAAGTAGTGTCTCCAAATTTTCAAAGTGAAAATCACTGCTGCAAGCTCCAAATCATGAGTTGGGTAATTCTTCTCATGGGTCTTCAACTGTCTCGATGCGTAAGCTATGACCTTCCCATGCTGCATCAGAACACATCCCAAACCTTTTCCAGATGCGTCGCTGTGAACCACCAATCCTCCGGAACCGTCTTTTACGGTCAAAATATGAGCGGTTATCAACCTTTGCTTCAACGCCTCAAAAGCTGACGCACAACTATCCGTCCATACGAACGGTACTTCCTTTCGCGTAAGCTTAGTCAAAGGCTCAGCTAAGCGAGCAAAATTCTCTACGAACCTTCTGTAATATCCGGCAAGTCCAAGAAAACTTCTAATTTCTGCTACGTTCTTCGGAATCGGCCAATCTTGAACTGCTGCTATCTTCTCAGGGTCAATGGCGAGTCCATCTCCAAATACGACATGCCCCAAAAACTTTACTTCTTCAAGCCAAAACTCGCACTTGCTCATCATTGCATATAATCTTTTTTGCCTCAATGTCTGCAGTGCGATCTTCAAGTGTTCCGCATGCTCTTCGAATACACCAGAATATCATCAATAAACACCATAATAAACTGGTCCAAGAATGGTGAAAAGATTCGGTTCATCAAGTCCATAAATATCGCCGGTGCATTCGTGACTCCGAATGGCATCACTAAATACTCGTAATGTCCATACCGAGTTCGGAACGCAGTCTTGCAAATATCTTCTGATTTAACTCAGTCCTGATGATATCCGGATCGCAAATCCAGCTTCGAGAATACCCTCGCGCCACTGAGTTTCTCGAACAATTCGCCAATTCGAGGGATCGGGTACTTGTTCTTAATAGTCACCCGGTTTAATTCTCGATAATCGATGCACATCCTCCTTGTACCATCTTTCTTCTTTACTAGAAGAGCTGGAGCTCCCCAAGGTGAATTGCTACTGCAAATCCAACCCTTCTCTAGCAATTCGGTAACCTGCTTCTTGACTTCTTCCAACTCCACTGGTGCCATTGGATAGTACGCCTTTGAGATTGGCGCTGCACCAGGAACAAGATCGATCGCGAACTCCACATATCGTTTTGGCAGTAAACCCGAGATGTCCTCGAACACGTCCATGAACTCTTAAACTACAGCTGGCGCTTCCTCCTTATCAACTTCCATCGACGAAAGAACACTGTTTGTCGGCCTACCCTAAACTCAACTGGCCCAACAGAACTGCTTCCTCCAGCAAAAACAAACTCCGAATGTCCGGGAATCTGGAAAATCACTTTCTTTACCCTACAATCAATGTGAGCGTGGAAAGTGCCAAGAAAATCCATTCCCAAGACAACTTCATAACTGCCGGTATCGATCACCAAGAAATCTGCAAAACAAGAACTGGTAAGCAATGAAACCGAGAGAAGGAAGGTAATGTAACGACCATGAAATAAGGAAGTGAAACAAAACTAGGACTCCAAGTTACTTAAATAGAGTACCGCACTGTAACCGTGTTGCAGTTCATGGGTACAATCACATAACTTCGTTCAAGTCGTCTAAATCCTAGTATCAGAATCAAAGAAATAGGACGGGATAAACAATAAAGAATCAAGAAGATTTCAAGCCGAGATGCAAAGTTGTTTGCATATCGTCAAGACAAAGGGTCAAGAGAAAGATATGATTCAAGAATCACGATAACAATGTGGCAGGACATGCTCCTAGTTACGAGTTTTTTGATTCGTGTATTGGGTCCAATACCCAACTACAAAAAAATCAAACCCGATTAACCTAAATCCTATGGCTCTGATACCAAACAAATCTTGTCACGCCCCGCTTCCCAGAGTGTGCTAAGATCGGCACGTGACAGAGCCAACCATGCTACCTGTGGTTAGGAAACATCCCTCCACAGTCACATTACGGCTGTCTAGAAGATATCAAGAACAATAGAAATAAATAAACTATCTAGTACATGTCCATAAGCCAGAATAAACGAGTCAAGAAATAATATGCGGAAGCAATAGATCCAATAAACAATAATAATCATGAATGTACGTCCCAAATACGGGCTCACATCAGAAATGAAAATGCTGGAAGAAAACTAAACTAAAATACTAACATGTCCTCACTGCTCAGCCTGTACACTGAAATACTCCTGATCGGTCAGCTGCAAAGGTAGAGGATCTGGGCCATGCAAAACCCAGACGTCAGTGCGTCATAATATCAACAATAATATAATTAGGGTAGCAAACATGCAAGCACGAGTATGAACAGTAATAAGGTATAACGGTAACACGAATAGGAAACGGTGAAGGGTATAAGTATATGTGATGTGCAATGAGTAATCTGAACTAAGCTACTGGGTGAACTACTCTCAAGTCTGTGAAATCAATTTAATGAATCGTCGATATAACTCAATGGTATCCCGTGCATGCCCGGGACTACGGTCAAGACTCTCGGGCTGAATCTGAGACTTGCCGCTAGGCAGTAAACAGGTAACATGTACAGACGAATGATGTCAGCAGCAGCATCCCGGGGCTGGCCTAGCCCGTAAGACTGATCAGTATAAGTATCGAACTGTCGAGTTACAAGTCAGGTTTCATCATTGATTTCCCCATGCCCCCAAGTTATGTGTTCAAGTCAGGTATTGATAAATCTGGGACTAATGCCAACACGGGATCAAGCAGGAATAGGTTTGTCTATACAGACAATAGGATATGTCCATAGGGACAACATGTCAGGATTGTCGGCATTAGAAACAGAATCAGGTAACATTTCAAGTAGTGATATATCAGGTCATGTCAGTTAGTGTACATGTATCAAGTCATGTCAAGTAGTGGTGTATCAGGTCATGTCAAGTAGTGCACAGGTATCAAACGGGTGCTCATAATCAAACTGTAGCAAGTATTGAATCAAGGTGAAAGTACGGATGTACAATAAAAGCATGGATGCACAAATATCGATCAGAGGTTACATCATGATTATGTAGGGTGTACAATATCAAGCATGGGGTGTCGATATAACAACAATATGTAATAATGTGACATGGTATGCGAATAGATATAGAATTAATGGTATGGATGCACAAATATCAATTAGGGGTTACATTTACAATACCAATACTAATTAGGATGCACTTTATTAATCCTGGGGTGTTACTATAATAATAATATGAATTAATTTGATCTATAGATGTAGTTATATATATTTTAAATGATATGAATGCAAACGGGTATCCGAAAACAGTAAAACTTTAGTATGGATGTACAATGGGATGAACGGGTAACATTTTACTCATATGGATGCATAATACTATACCTAGCATGTGGCAAGATGATTTAGCATGCGAATACTTATGTAAATACTGATACGGATGCACACAGATGTCATATAACAGTAAAATGATAAACTGGTAAATGCAGGATGTACAACTAAACAATATGAGATATGAATATTCCATTGGGTGTAGTATATTGTAATATAGTATGTAACAAGATAGGTTTGCATGCACTAGATATGAAATAACTTGTACGGATGCATACGGATGTCGTAAAACTGTAAAACTAAACATGGGATGCATGATTTAAAATAAAAGTGTTATATTTATTCAAATAGATGTAAATACAGTAACATAGCATGTAGTAAGATAAACTTACTGTAGGGTTCCTAGGCACCCTAATGAGGTCTCACAAGGCATCGAACATGCCATTTTCAAAAATTCTAGGTGCCGAGAGACCCGACTACGGATCGTTTGCTAGAAAACTAGGCGAAAAAGCTAACTAGTTAACACTTAACTAAGGGATACGGATATACAACCTTTGTAGATCCGTTTGTCCACCTCCATAGCTCCATGAAGAAGTCATCTCCGCTGTACAAATCTGAAATCCGGGCTCTTGCGTCGGTTTCATCGGAGAAGAAGCGGGCTAGGTCATCGACGACGTGCCGAAGATGATCTACGTCGAGGCATCGCTAAATCAAGCTCCGACTTCACCAAGTCCAAAAACTTGTGAAGAGAACACACTCTACTACTTGGCAAGAGGTAGAGGATGAAGAAATAGGAAGTTGGTAGACTTTAGATTTGGATTTCTCACTCATATCATCAATCCACCATTGATGTAGTCTAGGTTTTTCTTCTTGAGTTGAAGGAAGAAGAAGAAGAAATGATATGATAAGATTATTAAAAAAGAAAAGAATAATCTATTCTTATCATAACATAACCCAAGTTAAGTGTAGAGAATTGACCAAGGTTAAAGAATGGTTAGGGTTAAGGAGATGAGACAAAAATGGTTGCATCATAAAAGCTTCATGAAGCTTCAAGTGCAAACAAAATAAGCCACCATTTTTCTCTCATTTCTTTTCCTTTTTCCAAAAATAAAAAGACTAATTAATGAATAAGTAAAACCCTTAACCATTTAAATAACTTTGGTTAAATTCTTTACACATAACCTAGCAATCATGCATCATCAAACATGATACAATAAAGTGCACAAAAATCATATCGCATATGCAATGCGCACACCCGAGTGAGAAAATCCATTCAAAGTGAACCGATACTAGTTAATGCAAAGTAATATATCAAATATATAATTATGCATTAAATCACTAAATCAACACTTGATTCAATGATCCGGTCATGTCGCACATAACCGACTGGTATCTTCAGTAACAACTTATCGAATCAACACTTGATCCGATAACCCGGCTATATCGCATATAACCGATCAATGTTACATCGCGAGAATCGAATACAGTATCACATGCTGGTATCATTCTCGGTCCCGCACATATCTCATATGCACTCCTATTTCGTTTCGCTTGAGCCAGGAAACCTCTGTGTAGGACTCTAAAGACTCGTCAATACGCCGGCAGCAGATGATGATCATATCAAACATCCACAAGCCGCAAGCGGTCTGCTAAACGTAACGGCCACCCGGGTATTGAGCGATCTGAAGATCGACGAGCAAGCCCGCTCACACTCCAGTGAATCCAACCAGTAACACTACCGTACAGTCCGGTCTGATCGTCTGATATGTCGCATATCTCGCCTAGGGGTGGTAAACGTCAGACCCCAATAGCTCGATAAGTCGTGTCGATATGAGGTCTATAAATCTTCGAGAAACTACTGGTAACACTTACCAGTAAATCTCAGCAACCCTGGCCAGGGATTTCCTGTTATAGCCAATCGAACACAGCGCAACATCAACCCCCTATACCGGGAGAGACGAATCCCCTCCTATCGCTCATTGCCTCCATGTGACTCGGGACTGTACCCAAAAACCACCGTTTTGCACGCCCTCTTGGACGTGGTAAGATGGAAATCAAAGCACAGTGGGAACCACACAAGACTCTATGACGATCTCGGGTCAACAGACTACTCTGTACCAGTGTCACCAGAGAACTGCCATCTGACGTGAGGTATAATACCATCTGGGAGTTCTCGGCGAGTCCGTCCAGTGTACCCAGTCTCTACTGAGCACCCGTATATCATCTCTGATGTCAAACACCGATGGATATGGGATCATCCATCGCCCATCTATATGGGTTGAGAAGGTATACGCTAGTCTAATCTGGTATATCGATGCCCCGTCTCGATACACCCACGACTAGGGACTTTGAAGGATGTACTTATAGACTACCATGTCCCCACTAGTATGATCCGCATCATAGTCCAGGTAGTCAAGTACAGATCCTAAGGGCTTTACCAACATGTAACAGAGAGACAATCAGTATACACGTTAAGGTAAAGGGTAACCAGATAGCATACTATCATGTCGAGCAAGAAAGTCCTCCCTATATATGTCCCAGCATCCACTACAATATACATCCTATGTACAGTAATGGCCTCTAGGGCATACATATAACTAACAATCTCCCACTTGCACTAGGGCCATCTGTAGCAGTGGTTGCAGCATCTCATACTCAACCATCCCATAAAAGTCTCTCTCTGGGAACAGGCCTTTGTGAGTGGATCCGCTGTGTTGTCCTCTGAGTCTACTCTCCTAACCTCGATCTCCCTGGAGATCAACTATCTCCATGATCAGGCGATGCTGCCTTAGAATAAGTCTGGATCACTGATGGGACCGGCGTTCCTTGGCAAAAGCCACAACTCCATTGTCACACAATGGGAGGAACATAGTTCATCTCATGAACCAATATACACCCAAACAGCCTCTTTGGTAGCATCTTAAGTAGCGATGTATCCAGCCTTTATCGTCTAGTATGTCACGGTATCTAGCTTGGAACTCTTCCAACATACCGTCCCTTTACTGAGGGTAAAGACAATGCCTGTGACTGACATTCAGTCGTCTTTATCAGCCTGGAACACTTCCAGTGATTCTTCCCAGGATCAATTGATACTATCTCACTACAACTAGTGAGTATCTAACATCCATTTAGATCTATCTCATAGATCCAAAATCCAGGATTTATGAGGTATCACTTTGATCCTATATGAAGAATCATTGTGATAAACGGAGATTGACCGAGCGTAGCATAGGAAACTCCTTCCCTATCAAGAGCATGACATCCACGTACTCTACGAGGATCACCACCATACTCCCTACTACCTTTTTGTATATACAAGGTTCATTTACCATTTTGATGATGTCAAACTCTTTGATTAATTCATCAAAACAGACGTTCCAACTTCGCGATGCCTGCTTTATCCTATAAAGCATCTTGTACACGTTTCCGCTGCTCCCACTGTTTACGAAGCCCTCTGGCTGTGTACTTACAGACGCTCTCTTCCAAAATATCATCTAGAAAAGCATTCAAGACACCCAACCACCAGAGATCGTAGTCATGGTATGCAGCCGTGGTAAGTAGGATCTGGATGGACTTAAGCATAGCTACTTAGAAAAGGTTTCATCATCATCCATACCTGGTCAACGATGTAGACCTTTAACAAGTCTAGCTTTGAAAGTCTCAACTTTTCCATGTACACCAAGTAATCTTCTCAAGATATACTTGCTCCTGATGGGGATTTAACCCTTCAGATATAGCAGCTAAAGTCCATACTTTGCTGGTGTATAAGGATTCCATCTCAGATCACTGAGCATCCAGCCATTCTTACAGAGTCTTACTCCTGATGGCCAGCTCGAAGCTAGTTAGGTCATCATCTCATGATGCAATCCTCGCTCCCACTGTCATAGAGAAACCGAAGTATCTCTCAGGTGGGTGAGGAACCCTACTAGATCGGCGGAGAGGCTGAGGTTCGTTGGAATTTACTGAATCCTTTGATTCTATCAAATCATCAGCTGTAGTTTGTATAGCTGGAACATTTCCAGTTCTACATTACAGACCTTGCCTCGAGCTTGTCCGGATTTTTCTTTAAGACATAGGCCGGTCAACCCCAAATCTTAACTAACTTAAGATATGGGCTCTTCCCATACCATATCTCATATGGAGTGGTAGGCAACTGATTTGATTCGAACCCTATTCAATAGGTATGCAGCTTCTCAAGCGCACAACTCCCAAAAGGAAAAATGGTAACTCAGTAGTACTCATCATAGAGTACACCTTATCATATAGGGTGTGATTGCTCCGCCCTGATATACCATCGTGCTATGGTGTATACGGAGGAGTAATGCTGAGAGAGAATCTCATTCTCCTTTAGAATAGTCCAGGATTTCCGTGCTCAAGTATTCTCCTCCTTGATCACATCAAAGGACATAATACTTATACCCTTATTGGTTCTCTACTTCTAACTTATATTCTGTGAATATCTCAAAAGGTTCGGACTTATGTTTCAACAGGAACGTATGTCTGAATCTTGAGAGATTATCAGAGAATGTAATGAAGTAGAAAGAACCGGTCTTGGCATGTGTAGACAGAGGACCTACATACATCAACATGTATCATCCCAAGAGTTCAGTAACACTTTCTCTGTTTCCAGTAAACGGAGCTATGGTCATCTTATCTTTGTGACATGACTAGCGAGTTTCACAAGATGTAAATTCAAACTGATTTAAATATGCATCTATATGTAACTCTAGCTAGTCATGTCATATTGATCTGACCTAGTCTACAATGCCTCAAGAAGAATTCGTTCATTTCTGAACTCTTCCTTTTGTGTGTGATCCGTATACTAAGAACTGTAGTTTGATTTAGAACATTAATGTTTTTAGATAACGTGCCTGAACCGATCAACTTTTGATATAGGAAATGTTCAAAACATTATCCAACAATACAAAATTTTATCGTTTCTTTACAAATAAAGAGACAGATATGATTTTGTATATCAGGTTCGGTATCTAATAACATTCGTTCAGAATCAATGTATTGGTAATACAGGGTGACAGTGACCGACAGACTTGGCTGCAACTCTTGCCCCGTTTTCTGCCTCATGAAACTTATCACCCGTTCTCAGTTCTTTACCTTTCTGTAGCCCTATGTAACTGATTACATATCTTGGATCCTGATCCGGTATCATATACCCAGGACGTAAAGGATACTGAGAAACAGTTCTGTATAATGAACACACCCGAAGATGATGCATCAGCATGCACTCTCTTCGTTTGGGCGGCACGGGAAATCTGGTATTCCCCAATTTCCTGCTCTGTCTTATAACATTTATAAGTTGGAGCGGGACCAACGTTCCCCAGCTCAGTATAACAAGCGGGTTCGGTCAATAATCCGTATTATTATCTTGATTAAGGCGTGATATGGTCGCTACCTGGAGAGAGAGAAGAAAACACTCAGCGTGCGCTCTGTCAAGAATAGATTGGTTATTATTTTATCTAATCAGGATGGCTCCCACTGCTTTTTATCAAATCTTCCTTCAAACCCTAAAAGGAAAGACTAGCCGGGATTAATTACACACTACAAGTTCGCCAATCTTTCAGCCAGGCCAGTGTCGGTACTTTGAGGGAGGTCCCCCGTGCTTTCGCACGAACCTAATTAATGTAAACCTCGTTTTCCCAGAGGCGTAACCCCATTGACACCTTTCTAGACACCTACTTGATCGGCTAATTGTAATGTATAAAACTCTCCCAGGAGTAACACTTACTCGCAGCGGGTATCGGGATCCAACTATCTCATAGAAGGTATGCAATCTCATTGCAAATTTCAACACTTGAAATTCCCGATAATATTTTGCCCCTAGCTCGCTATGACCTTGACGGAGGCCAAACAACCCATAGTCCGCTAGTCAAGTTCAACCCGTCATTTCCTGATTGAATTAAACCCACCCGCACGACCCTTGACGGAGGCCAAACAACGCCGTACGAATACCCTAATCCAATCGCATCATATGCTAGCAGATAAGCACTAGTTAGCTACCGTACACTACGCCTTGACGGAGGCCAAACAACCGCAGCACGAATACTAACTAGTACGTATCTGAAATGACGGAGGGCTACGACAGGTTTTTCTGAAAACCTTTTGCGTAATGAACTTGATATCGTTGTAGAATCAAATGATTTTGAAATGGAGTGTTTTTGAAGCTTTTCTAGTTTTGCTAAAGGAGTCATTCCCGGTGAAGGGATCGTCGGTCCTTTCCTCGTCGAATGAGGTGCGGGATATATCATATATATCGCCGTGCAAAGCAAAAACTCTTAAAAGCAATCAAAAGACAAACCGAGTGTGTAGCATCTACCAGTTATTGCTAAAGGAGTCACTCCCGGTGAAGGGATCTCGGTCCTTTCCTCATCGAATAAGGTGCAGGATATATCATATATACCGCTGTGCAAAGCAAGAACTGTAGCTACCTGTTTTATTTTGAAATTCGATTCTACAACATCTTAGATTTCTTTTATTTCATTAATCTCATTAATGAAGTCCCATCATTTAAGTACCTAAACATCACAGATAAATACGACGTACGCTTATGCCATCCGCATTCGCCTCGATGTCCCCTCATGCACCGTTAGGTTAGGTAACTAACGGCAGAGCGGGGCAGGGCTAGCGCGGGTGTAAAACATAAGTAACGTCTATATAATATATCATATATACAATATACTGTATCTATCACAGAACATCACATGATCACATCAAAGATATCGCAGCAGAAGAAACATATGAAATATTGGATATACTAGGACGTCCGTGTTTTCAATACGAGCCAGTATAAAACACGGATTCCACGGTCGTGATGAATAGCCAAACCCACACCCCTAGACCCCTACAAGAGCGGCAAGCAACCCTACCAATTCTGGAGTTAGGAGACCTGGACTCGACTCCTCGAGTTGGTCTCCCACTGGACTCCAGAACCCGGTTACTTGTGCCCTCCTCCTTGGGTCTATCCTAGTGCGGAAAAGTAAATAATATACAAACGGTGACTACTTCCGCAACCTGGAAGCGCCCCAAATAAAAGAATATTACATACAAGTTTTTACATGAATGAAAATGAAAAACACTCATCTCACATAAAAAAAACCCGGCTATTCAAACACGACGATCCAATATAACATATCCAGCAACACATAACATCACATGTCATCAACGTAAGTAAATATGTCCATCCCAATTGTCGTTGACATATAGCAACGAAACCGGCGATATCACATATTACACTTACGGTCACAGAAAAGAAAGTGTAAAATTACAACAGTTGGAATCCGCAACCACCTCAGACATCGCATGCCTGACCAAATGAATTACTTAGACATCGCATGCCTAACAATTATAAACCCCGCATTTTAGTCTCATTATCGAAAACTCTTTTCAATATCAAATCGGGCAATTCAACAAGATTCCCGACATCCTGATCGAATGCTCGTCGCAAACTACAGTAGGCGGCCGCACCCCCGATACCGTCGACGAAGTGCACCAAGGCGGAACACCGCTACCGCGAGCACCCGAACGGATGCTTTCGGCGACGGGGTTCTCCTACAGTCACTTGGTCGGGGCTATGGGGTGAGGCTGTCTATTAAGTTTACCCGGCGAGTATCCGCGTACGCTACGTGATTGCGACGGACTTTTGATCACATCAAAATTACGTGGCAACCGATCATTTAAGACTAAATTGCTACGTTTATAACATTCATTTAGTTATCTCATAACTATTTGTGAATTCCAATTATTGTATCCCATTCCAAATAATTAGAAAATGTTAAACTTTCCGATTGAACATTCGAACACCCAAGTTTTCCCGATACAGATCAACACATGAAACAAGTCTAACAACATTCCGTTCGTGCCTCAGTACCAACGGTCCAGCCGTAGAAGGGTCAAGCCAACGCCTCACATGTGGCACGCCGTACTGCCCCAAACCCTAAGGTTCAAAGGGCAGTTCAAGACGGTCACATAATCGAGTTAAGGTTTGTTGTCTTCTAGAGGGTCCATCGCGTTACTTGCACTACTTAGAACGTCGTTAAACTGCGGAAAAATCCAACACTTGGAAATTTCCCGACAGGGGAAAAATTGGGTATTTATATCCGGTCGAACTTTTTAACATATTCTAAAATTTATCCGGAAAGCCAAACAGACAAAATCTGATATCCCGATCGAAACACCGAATCCCCAAAACAACTGCAGAAAATACAACTCTGGAAAAATATTAAAAACATCCAGAACACACAAGAAACACTATAGGAAACAACTGAAGAAAAAACACACCCTGATCATCACAGACGGCCGCGGAACCGCCGCAAAATGGGGGTCAACGCCGCGGTTCCGCGGTCGTACTGTTGAATCAGGTTGTCGTTTTCTCCAGTTTTTCTTAGAATTTCCTGCACATTTCTCTGCATATTTTTAATTCCAAAAAATCCACAATTTACAGAAATGTCCAGAGAGCAAGTTAAGGGTTTGGGTTTCGGGTCGATCGGACTTCAAATTCCGTCTGGACTTCGCCTAAGGCTCTAGCTAGGCTCTGATACCACTGTAGGGTTCCTAGGCACCCTAATGAGGTCTCACAAGGCATCGAACATGCCATTTTCAAAAATTCTAGGTGCCGAGAGACCCGACTACGGATCGTTTGCTAGAAAACTAGGCGAAAAAGCTAACTAGTTAACACTTAACTAAGGGATACGGATATACAACCTTTGTAGATCCGTTTGTCCACCTCCATAGCTCCATGAAGAAGTCATCTCCGCTGTACAAATCCGAAATCCGGGCTCTTGCGTCGGTTTCATCGGAGAAGAAGCGGGCTAGGTCATCGACGACGTGCCGAAGATGATCTACGTCGAGGCATCGCTAAATCAAGCTCCGACTTCACCAAGTCCAAAAACTTGTGAAGAGAACACACTCTACTACTTGGCAAGAGGTAGAGGATGAAGAAATAGGAAGTGGGTAGACTTTAGATTTGGATTTCTCACTCATATCATCAATCCACCATTGATGTAGTCTAGGTTTTTCTTCTTGAGTTGAAGGAAGAAGAAGAAGAAATGATATGATAAGATTATTAAAAAAGAAAAGAATAATCTATTCTTATCATAACATAACCCAAGTTAAGTGTAGAGAATTGACCAAGGTTAAAGAATGGTTAGGGTTAAGGAGATGAGACAAAAATGGTTGCATCATAAAAGCTTCATGAAGCTTCAAGTGCAAACAAAATAAGCCACCATTTTTCTCTCATTTCTTTTCCTTTTTCCAAAAATAAAAAGACTAATTAATGAATAAGTAAAACCCTTAACCATTTAAATAACTTTGGTTAAATTCTTTACACATAACCTAGCAATCATGCATCATCAAACATGATACAATAAAGTGCACAAAAATCATATCGCATATGCAATGCGCACACCCGAGTGAGAAAATCCATTCAAAGTGAACCGATACTAGTTAATGCAAAGTAATATATCAAATATATAATTATGCATTAAATCACTAAATCAACACTTGATTCAATGATCCGGTCATGTCGCACATAACCGACTGGTATCTTCAGTAACAACTTATCGAATCAACACTTGATCCGATAACCCGGCTATATCGCATATAACCGATCAATGTTACATCGCGAGAATCGAATACAGTATCACATGCTGGTATCATTCTCGGTCCCGCACATATCTCATATGCACTCCTATTTCGTTTCACTTGAGCCAGGAAACCTCTGTGTAGGACTCTAAAGACTCGTCAATACGCCGGCAGCAGATGATGATCATATCAAACATCCACAAGCCGCAAGCGGTCTGCTAAACGTAACGGCCACCCGGGTATTGAGCGATCTGAAGATCGACGAGCAAGCCCGCTCACACTCCAGTGAATCCAACCAGTAACACTACCGTACAGTCCGATCTGATCGTCTGATATGTCGCATATCTCGTCTAGGGGTGGTAAACGTCAGACCCCAATAGCTCGATAATTCGTGTCAATATGAGGTCTATAACTGTTCGAGAAACTACTGGTAACACTTACCAGTAAATCTCAGCAACCCTGGCCAGGGATTTCCTGTTATAGCCAATCGAACACAGCGCAACATCAACCCCCTATACCGGGAGAGACGAATCCCCTCCTATCGCTCATTGCCTCCATGTGACTCGGGACTGTACCCAAAAACCACCGTTTTGCACGCCCTCTTGGACGTGGTAAGATGGAAATCAAAGCACAGTGGGAACCACACAAGACTCTATGACGATCTCGGGTCAACAGACTACTCTGTACCAGTGTCACCAGAGAACTGCCATCTGACGTGAGGTATAATACCATCTGGGAGTTCTCGGCGAGTCCGTCCAGTGTACCCAGTCTCTACTGAGCACCCGTATATCATCTCTGATGTCAAACACCGATGGATATGGGATCATCCATCGCCCATCTATATGGGTCGAGAAGGTATACGCTAGTCTAATCTGGTATATCGATGCCCCGTCTCGATACACCCACGACTAGGGACTTTGAAGGATGTACTTATAGACTACCATGTCCCCACTAGTATGATCCGCATCATAGTCCAGGTAGTCAAGTACAGATCCTAAGGGCTTTACCAACATGTAACAGAGAGACAATCAGTATACACGTTAAGGTAAAGGGTAACCAGATAGCATACTATCATGTCGAGCAAGAAAGTCCTCCCTATATATGTCCCAGCATCCACTACAATATACATCCTATGTACAGTAATGGCCTCTAGGGCATACATATAACTAACACTTGCCTCGATGGATCACGATACAGATACGCACGGCACGTTCGATATTGGTAAAACGTCGCAACGAACGCACAACACACGGGACAGATCTAAACAATGCAAGAGGGTGATCACGCAGGTAAGGTACGTTCACTGGATCGTCTGGAACGGCAGCGACGTCAGGGCTCTGGCGGTCTCTGAAATTACAAGATTCAAGAAAAGAAAATAAAAGGAAAAGAAGAAGAGGAAGAAGAAAGGAGAGGGAAGCTCACTGGATTTGGTGCTCTGTTGTTTCTGGGGGACAGAAAGGAGGTGATGGTGTCGAGGAGAGGAGGTCATCGGCGGTGGAAGGAAGTTGAGGAGCTAGGGTTAGGTTAGGGTTTTCTTGGTCGGGGTTGGCTGCAGATGGTGCTCGGGTGAGGAAGGGAGAGGAGAGAAGAAGGAGATGATGGAGATGCGGAGAGAAGGAGGTGCTGGCGATGACGATGTGATCGGCGGCGATGGAGGTGAGGGTGGCGGTGATGGGTTCTGTGGGTTGGTTGCAGGGTTTTTTGAGGGCTCGGGAATGGAGGAAGAAGGAGAAGGAGATGACGAGGAGGAGGAGGAGGAGAAGATGGAGGCTCGGTTGAGATCGAGGGTGATGAGGAGTTAGGGTTAGGGTTTGAGGAGGCTGGGTTTTCTCGTGGGGCTCGGGGGTTTAAAAAGAGAAGAAAAAGAAGGTTAGAATGTCACGCCCCGCTTCCTAGAGTATGTTAAGATAGGTACGTGACATAGCCAACCATGCTACCTGTGGATAGGAAAAATCCCTCCACAGTCACGTTACGGCTGTAGAGATATCAAGAACATGAAAGTAAACTAAACTATCTAGTACATGTCCATGAGCCAGAATAAATGAGTCAAGAAATAATATAATATGCGGAACCAAAGGATCCAATAAATAAACACCTGGAAAGTAAAACGGGATACCAACAGGATCCTCACTGCTCGGTCTAACGGCAGCGGTACTCCTGATCAGCCTGCGACAAAGGTAGAGGATCTGGGTCATGCAAAACCCAGACGTCAGTGCGTCATAATATCAAGCAATAAAATAAACAGGGGTAGCAAGACATACAGGTATGTGTATGAACAGTAAAACAGGGATGATAGTAATATAAAAGTGACAGTGAAGGGTAAGGCACAGGTGATGTGCAGTGAGTATTCTAACTGATCTATCGGGTTATCTACTCTCAAGTCTTTGAAATCAATTTGATGAATCATCGATGTAACTCAATAGTATCCCATGCATGCCCGGGATCACGGTCTATGACTCTCGGACTGAATCCGAGACGTGCCGCAAGGCAGTAAAGGTAATAGGTAATGACGAGTGATGTCAGCAGCATCACCCCGGGGCTGGCCTAGCCCGTAAGACTGATCAGAAAAGGTGTTGAACTGTCTAGTTACAAGTCAGGTTTCATCATTGATTTCCCCATACCCCCAAGTTATATATGTTCAAGTCAGGTATTAAATAATCTGGAGCTAATGCCAACACAGGATCAGGCAGGTACAGGTTTGTCTGGATAGACAACAGGAAATGTCCGTAGGGACAACAGGTCAGGTTTGTTGGCATTAGTAACAAGATCAGGTAACAGGTAAAGCCATGGTACATCAGGTCAAGTCAGGTAGTATATAGGTATCATGTCATGTCAAGAAGTGCACGGTATCACGTCAGATCAAGTAATAGGTGTATCAAGTCATGTCAGGGGTGCACAACATGTCACGTGGGTGCTCATAATAAAACTATAATAAGCATGGGTACACAGAAACAAGTATCGAGTACTAATGAAATGAACTAGCATGAATGGTATGCGCATAGATAGAAAGACAAAGACATGGATGCACGTTATCGATTAGGGTTACATTTAATAGTTCTAAAACTAATTATATTACACTTTATTAAACTTGGGGTATTAAAACAACAATATTGGGTTATTAATAAGATCTGTAAATGCAGCTATATGTATTCTATTCGATATGGATGCAGATGGATATCATATAAGCTTTAAATAATAAACTAGTTAATGCACGATGTTCAATTAAACAATGTGAATGGTTATATTCAATCTGATGCAGTGTACTGTAGTATGATATGTGACAAGATAGGTTTGCATATGTTAGACATGAAATGATAAGAATGGATGCATACGATCATTGTAACACTGTGAAACAAGTACTTTAGATGCACGGTTTGAAATTCAAATATTATATTCATTAAAATAGATGCATAAATATAATGTAGCATGTACAAGATAAACTTGCCTCGATGGATCAAGAAATGGATATGTACGGTACGTCCGACGTCGGCAAAATGTCGCAACGCACGCACGGCACACGGAACGGGTCCAAGCAACGCAAGAGGGTGATCACTCAGTCAAGGTACGTCATCGGATCATCAGCGTCGTCACTGCTCCGGCTAACGCAAAAAATACAGATTTCAAGATCATTAAAGAAAAGAAAAGAAAAGAAAGAAGATGAAGAAGAAGGGAGAAGAAGAGGCTTACTATGGTTGTGCACAGAGGCGAAGACAGAGAGGTTGATGAGTTGCGGAGGCGACGTGGTCGGAGTTCCGGCGATCACCGAAAAAAAAAAACCAAGAATGTAAAAGGAAAAGAAGAAGAGGTTGTAGGAGAAGAATAAGAATAAGGAGAAGAGGGGAAGTGGGTGGATGGTTGGTGTTGTAATGTGTCGGGTCTGTTGGATCGAAGGTTGCAGAAGGTGGCGATGGCGAGGGATCGCCGGCGGCGAGGGGTGCAGGTGAGGGTTCTTGACGTTGGTGGTTTCGGGATCGGAAAAAGGAGAGGAGGAAGGGAAAGAGAAGAGGAGGGGAAGGAGAAGGCAGAGGTGGAGGCGAGTTGACGAGGGACGGCCGATGAGATAGTCAGCAGCAGCGAAGGCTGAGGCGAGGATGGGTGCAGGAAACATAAACGAAGGTAGAGGTGAATGGGAAGAGAGAAGAGGGATGGAGACGAGGTGGAGGTGATGACGAGGGTGAGGAGACGGCAATGAGGTGATGAAGGTGATGGGGTACGGTCGTCGACGGCGAGGCAGGCGAAGCGGCGGGCACGCGGTTAGGTTAGGGTTATGGTTATAGTGGGTTGTGGGGCTCGGGAGGAGAGAGAGATGAGAAGGTTGGTGGCGAGGGTGTTGGCTACGAGGGGCTGAGGAGAAGGTAAAGGTGAGGCGAGGTGGTCAGGGTTGCTAGCATGGGTTGAGCGCGGGGAAAAAGGAAAAAAATGAAAATGAGAAGAAGGAGAAGATGGGGACGTGGGCAGTAAAAATATAGGGTTAAAGAAAAAATAATTATAAGTAGAGGAGAGAGAGAAAGAGAGAAAGAAAGAGAGAGAGAGTCAGGAGAGAGAAAAAGGGATCACTTGGTTTAAGAAAATATATTCTGTTTAAAAATATAATGATTAATATAAGACAGTATACATATATAATTATAGTTTAGAAATATATTAATATAATATTAGTACGTTTTGAGATTTTGGCAACTACAAACTTACTTCAAAACACGCCCGGGTCGGGTCTAAAAATTCAGATTTAAAATATGAAAAATATATGCGACTTCCAAATTTCAAAATGAATGCTCTGGTAACGAAAATGCATACCCCCAAGAACGGATGCACGTACGTGCGCGTAGCCATCCAAACACGTCCGTTTTACTGAACGGGACGAGAACAAGATGCGCGGATGCTACCACGGGGTTAGGGGTATCACGCAGGCTATGAATTGCAATTTTAATTTATTTACATGACCTAAAATGTTATATGGTAAAACATGCGGTACTAGATGAAATGTCAGTATGTACTAATCATGAGATGCACGTGTCCATGCAACAAGTCAAGATAATCTATAAATAAGAATCAAACAGGTTCAAGCAAGTGGGTCAGGCCGAATGCAATGTAAAATGTAAAAAAAATACCATTCGCACCCAAACACGATAAATCAATAAAATACCAATAAGAAAATATTAGAACTGGAATAGGTATAAATGAACTAAGTTGTTACATTATACCCAACTACAAAAGAATTTCTTCCTCGAAATTCCAAGAACAAGAAAAGATAAACAATCAAGAAACTACAAGAATAGATGTGGAAACTTCTGCCGGATCTCAACTTCTCGTTCCCAAGTTGATTCTTCAAATGAGCGATTTTCCAAAGAAATAGGTATGAGAGGGATAACCTTGTTCTTAAGAACCTATTCTCTTTGATCCACAGTCGACATCGGTCGCTCCTCAAAAGTCAAATCTTCTCGGACTGTCAGCTCTGAATGATCCAACACATGTCTTTCATCTCGAAAATACTTACGGAGTTGAGATACGTGAAACACGTCATGAACATTCGCCAAGGATTGCGGTAACGCCAATCGTTACGCTACTTCTCCAACACGCTCCAAAATCTCAAAGGTCCAACGAATCGAGGACTAAGGTTTCCTCGACTTCCGAAACGGATCACCCCTCTAGTCGGCGATATCTTCAAGAATACCAAATCACCCACGACGAACTCTAGGGGTCTTCTCGACGTATCCACCCAACTCTTTTGTCAGTCTTGTGCTGCTTTCATATGATTCCGGATAGTGTTAACCTTCTCAACTGTTTGCACGATCAAATCTGGTCCTAACAATCTTCGTTCACCAACATCGTCCCAGCAAACAGGTGAACGACACTTGCGACCATATAAAGCTTCGAATGGAGCCATCTGAATAGTCGCCTGGAAACTGTTGTTGTACGAAAACTCCACTAAGTGCAAATGATCCTCCCATGAACCCTTGAAGTCTAACATGCAAGCTCTCAACATGTCTTCAAGAGTTTGAATCGCTCTCTCCGACTGTCCATCTGTTTGAGAATGATAAGATGTACTAAACTTCAATCGAGTCCCCAAACTTTCCTGTAAGCTCCTCCAAAAGTGTGATAAGAAATGAGTGTCACGGTCGGACACGATGCTCACCGGTACTCCATGCAATCTTACAATCTCCTGCATGTACCGTTCTGTCAAAGCTTCCATTGATTGACCAACTCGAAATGGTATGAAATGAGCTGCCTTGGTCGATCGATCAACAATCACCCAAACTGCATTGTTGCCCTTTGGACTCCGCGGTAAAGCTGTAACGAAATCCATGGTTATATGTTCCCACTTCCATTGAGGAATCAGAAGTGGTTGCAATAAACCAGCAACTCTTTGCTATTCAGCCTTGACTTGCTGACACACCAAGCACTTGCCACAAAGCGGGTAATCTCCCGTTTTATGCCTTCCCACCAGAAATGTTGTCGCAGATCATAGTACATCTTCGTTCCTCCTGGATGTACGGAATACATGGAACTGTGCGCCTTCTTCATAACTTCTTCGTGAATATCTCCTTTTGGCACACACAAACGGCTACCATATCGCAACGAACCATCTTCATGGATCAACAAGCCCGTTCGAAGTCCAGCTTGAACTTGTTCTCGAAACTTCTGCAATCTTGGGTCCTGCAATTGCGCTGCCTTAATATTCTTGATCAACGACGACTGTACTTGCAGCTGTATCAACTGTCTCGAAGAATGTGGTAGCACAACCTCCAAATCGAATCTCCGAAAATCTTCGATATGTTCCTTTAGTGCAGTCAACATCTGAATTGCTGGCAACCGACTAAGCATATCCGGTCACAACATTAACTTTCCCCGGATGGTTCTTAAGATCAAGATCATAGTCAGCCATCAGCTCCAACCATCTACGCTGTCTCATAATTAGCTCCTTCTGAGTGAACACGTACTTTAGGCTTTTATGATCGGTGAATACTTCGACCCCTTCCGCCCAATAAGTAGTGTCTCCAAATCTTCAAAGCGAAAATCACAGCTGCTAGCTCCAAATCATGAGTTGGGTAATTCTTCTCATGGATCTTCAACTGTCTCGATGCGTAAGCTACAATCTTCCCATGCTGCATCAAAACACATCCCCAAACCTTTTTCCAGATGCGTCGCTGTGAATCACCAATTCTCCGGAACCGTCTGGTACGGTTAAAACAGGTGCGGTTATCAACCTCTGCTTGAACGCCTCAAAAGCTGACGCACACTTATCCGTCCACACAAATGGTACTTCTTTGCGCGTAAGCTTGGTCAAAGGCTCCGCTATACGAGCGAAATTCTCCACGAACCCTTTTGTAATACCCGGCAAGTCCATGAAAGCTTCTTATTTCTGCAACGTTCTTCGGAATCGGCCAATCTCGAACTGCTGCAATCTTTTCGGGATCAACGGCGATCCCATTTCCAGATACGACATGTCCCAAAAACTTCACCTCTTCAAGCCAAAACTCGCACTTGCTCATCTTTGCATACAAATTTTCTTACCTCAACGCCTACAGTGCGATCTTCAAATGTTCTGCATGCTCTTCAATATTCTTTGAGTAGACCAAAATATCATCAATGAGCACCACTATAAACTGGTCCAAGAATGGTGAAAAGATTCGGTTCATCAAGTCCATAAATATCGCCGGTGCATTCTTTACTCCGAAGGGCATCACTAAATACTCGTAATGTCCATACCGAGTTCGGAATGCAGTCTTGCAAATATTTTCTGATTTAACTCGGACCTGATGATATCCGTACCGCAAATCCAGCTTCGAGAATACCCTCGCGCCACTAAGCTGCTCGAACAATTCTCCAATGCGAGGGATCGAGTACTTGTCCTTAATAGTCACCCGGTTTAATTCTCGATAATCGATGCACATCCTCCTTATGCCATCTTTCTTCTTTACTAGAAGAACTAGAGCTCCCCAAGGTGAATTGTTGCTGCGAATCCAACCCTTCTCAAGTAATTCAGTAACCTGTTTCTTGACTTCTTCCAACTCCACTGGTGCCATTGGATAGTACGCCTTTGAGATTGGCACTGCACCAGGAACAAAACCGATCGCAAACTCCACATCTCGTTTTGGCGGTAAACCCGAGATGTCCTCGAACACGTCCATGAACTCTCGAACTACAGCTGGCGCTTCCTCCTTATCAACTTCCATCGACGAAAGAACACTGTTTGTCGGCCTAGCCCTAAACTCGACTGGCCCGACAGAACTGCTTCCTCCAGCGAAAACAAACTCCAGATGTCCGGGAATCTGGAAAATCACTTTCTTTGCCCTGCAATCAATGTGAGCGTGGAAAGTGCCGAGAAAATCCATTCCCAAGACAGCTTCATAACTGCCGGTATCACTCACCAAGAAATCTGCAAAACATAAACTGGTAAGCAATGAAACAGAGAGAACCAAGGTAATAGAACGACCATGAAACAAGGAAATGAAACAAGACCAGGACTCCAAGTTACTTAAATATAGTACCGCATTGTAACCATGCTACAGTTCATGGGTACAATTACATAACTCTACTCAAGTCGCCCAAATCCTAGTATCAGAATCAAGAAATAGGGAGAAACAATAGAGAACCAAAAAGGTTTCAAATCGAGATGCAAAGTGGTTTGCATATCGTCAAGGCGAAGGATAAAAGAAAGATATGATTCAAGAATCATGATAGCAATGTGGCAGTACATGTTCCTAATCACGAGTATTCTGATTCGTGTATTGGGTCCAATACCCAACTACAAAAGAATCAAACTCGATTAAGCTATATCCTATGGCTCTGATACCAAAAGAACCATGTCACGCCCCGCTTCCCAGAGTACGTTAAGATAGGCACGTGACATAGCCAACCATGCTACCTGTGGATAGGAAAAATCCCTCCACAGTCACATTACGGCTGTAGAGATACTAAGAACAGGAAAGTAAACTAAACTATCCAGTACATGTCCATGAGCCAGAATAAATGAGTCAAGAAATAATATAATATGCGGAACCAAAGGATCCAATAAATAAACACCTGGAAAGTAAAACGGGATACCAACAGGATCCTCACTGCTCGGTCTAACAGCAGCGGTACTCCTGATCAGCCTGCGACAAAGGTAAAGGATCTGGGCCATGCAAAACCCAGACGTCGGTGCATCATAATATCAAGCAATAAAATAAACAGGGGTAGTAAGACATAAAGGTATGTGTATGAACAGTAAAACAGGTATGACAGTAATATAAAAGTGACAGTGAAGGGTAAGGCACAGGTGATGTGCAGTGAGTATTCTAACTGGTCTATCGGGTTATCTACTCTCAAGTCTTTGAAATCAATTTGATGAATCATCGATGTAACTCAATAGTATCCCGTGCATGCCCGGGATCACGGTGTTATTTATGTATATGCCCTAGAGGCCATTGTTGTATATATGATGTATATTATAATGGATGCTTGGATATATATAGAGAGGACTTTCTTGCTCGTCATGATAGTATGCTATTTGGTTTCACTTTATCTTAATATGTTGACTTATATTAGTTTACTGACTTACTCTCACATGTTGATAAAGCCCTTAGGATATGTACTCGACTACTGGGACTATGATGAGATCATACTAGTGGGGCTACGGTAGTCGATGAGTACATCCTATAACTGTTCCTAGTCGAGGGTGTGTCGAGACAGGGCATCGATACACCAGAGCAGACTAGCGTATACGCATCTTGACCCATATGATGGGCGATGGATGATCCCATATCCATCGGTGTTTTGACATCAAGGATGGTGTACGGGTGCTCAGTGGAGACAGGGTACACTGGACGGACTCGCCGAGAACTCCCAGATGGTATTATACCTCACGTCAGATGGCAGTTCTCTGGTGATACTGGTACAGGGTAGTCTGTAGAACCGAGATCGTCATAGAGTCTTGTATGATTCCCACTGTGCTTTGATTTCCACCTTACCATGTTCAACAGGGCATACAAAACGGTGGCTTTTGGGTACAGTCCCGAATCACATAGAGGCAATGAGCGATAGGAGGGGATTCGTCTCTCTCGGTGTAGGGAGTTGATATTGTGCTGTGTTCGATTGGCTATAACTGGAAGTCCCTGGTCAGGGCGGATATTGAGTACTACTGGTAAGTGTTACCAGTAGTTTCTCGACCTGTTATGAGCCTCACATCGACACGACTTATCGGTTACTGGGGTCTGACGTATACCACCCCTAAACTAGATATGCGACATATCAGACGAAGTGACCAGACTGTACGGGAGTGTTACTGATTGGATTCACAGGAGAATGTACAGGCTTGCTTATTGATCTTCTGATCGCTCAATACCTGAGTGGCTGTTACGTTTAGCTGACCGCATGCAGCTTGTAGGTGTTTGATATGATCATCACCTACTGCCGGCATATTGACGATTCTTTAGAGTCCTACACAGAGGTTTCTTGACTTAGGCAAAACGGAGTAGGAGCACATATGTGATATGTGCAGGACCGAGGTTAATACGATATGAGATACCGTATTATATTCTCGCGATATTTTGATATGATCCGGGTCATCGGATCAAGTGTTGATTCGATGAATTGGTACATGATATATTAGTCGGTTATATTCGATATAGCCGGATTATCGGATCAAGTGTTGATTCGATAATTTAATTTATAATTATATATGTGATATATTACATTACATTATCTAATATTGGCTCGCTTTATTAATTCATTTTCTCACCGGATAATGCATTGATATATATGCGATATATGTTAATTGTATTATTTTCTTTTGTTACAAATATATATTATATATGTGATATATAATATTGTAACATAATATGATTACTAATACAACATGTTTAGTGGAGATTAAATAAGGTTAGGGTTTAATTTGGGTTAGTTCTTTCTTGATGCTTCTAGAAGGCTTTACTTTGTTTCTAGCAAAGATATTTTGTTTGATATTTTTGCTAGATATTTCTAGCCCAACCCAAACCCTTCACCCTAAGTTAAGTCTCTACATGAGTTAGCCTCTTCATATTCAACCATGGTTGCATTATTAATCATTATGATATTTTTCATTATTCATCACAAAAGGATTTTCCTTCTTCTTCTTCCTTGAGCTTCACAAAAGCTTTCTAAGTTTTCTTTATGTGATGTTTTAGTGTGAGAATTTGATAATAAAAGAGAGCATAAATCCTACTTAATCATCCTTATCTAATCTAGCCAATTAGATTAGGGTGTTCACCTCATTAGAGAGAGAGAGCTTGAGTTATAGAAACTTCGAGGTAGATCATCAGAGAAAAGGAAGACTGTAAGCTAGCATGGAGCATTCGGGTTGTGGAGCCTCTCTTGAGTCCGGGAGATCATGGATCGCGGCGAAGAGACTTCTACTCGAAACTTATGAAGCGAAGGAGCAGATTACAAAGGTTGTAATCCCTCACTCTTAGTTGTAAAGATATTTACTTGCAAGTTAAACCCTAATAATCTAGCAAAGATCCCGGCTTTGGATTGTTTCGGCACGTCTAAATTTTAAATCGGGCGTGGTTGATGCCTTATAGACCCTTGTATGACTGCCTAGGAACCCTACAGTGGTATCAGAGCCTAGCTAGAGCATTAGGCGGCGTGTATACGAAATTAAAACTCCGATCGAACCCCGAAACATCGAAAGTGACCCCCTCTCTGGAAATTTTTGTAAAAATGTGATTTTTCTGCATTAAAAATACTCAAAAAAAATCAGTAGGGAATTATAAGATATACTGTGAAAAACGAGCATGTAATTCGTACAAACCGCCGTGGAACCGCGGCAATACCATGCTTGCGTCGCGGATCCGCGGCCGTACAGGAGAATTGGGCTTTGGTTTTGGCACAGTAATATCCGTAGCTGTTTCTGCATATTTCTGGGTGTTTTTAATCTTACTCAAGTTTTGAGTGTTTTGGGGATTATTTTGTATTCGTTGATTCGATCGGAAAATTTAATTTCGTTTTGTTTTCCGGATATTTTAGAAACTGTTAAAATGTTCGAACGGATATCATTAACTCATTTTTTCCCGACACGAAAAACTTTCAAGTGTTGAATTTTTCTTGAGTTTAAATCTTTCGGAAAAACATGCAAGCAATGCGGTGGACCCTCTAGAAGAACACAAACCTTAACTCGATTATGTGACCGTCTGAACCGCCTCTAAACCTTAGGGTTTGGGGCAGTACGGCGTGCCACATGTGAGACGTTGGCTTGACCCTTCTACGGCTGGACCATTGGTACTGTGGCATATTCTGGGACCTTTTGAACTCCGCTCAAGTGTTGAGCTATTTAGGAAATTTTGGGTATTTGATTATTCGATCGGAAAGTTTAATACTGTCTATTTATCTGGAATGTGATACAATATGTGGAATTCATATAGTTAGGCATGAAATATGAAGTATGTGATATTTCGGATTTACGATGTCTAAAGAGATTGTGGATTCCAAATGTTGTAGTTTTACAATTTCTTTTCTGTGACCGTAAGTGTAGTATGTAGTTGTATTGCCGGTTTTCGTTGCTATACATCAATGACGATCGGTGTATGCATACTTACTTACGTTGATAATATGAGATATTATGTGTTGCTGTGATATGTTATATTGGATCGTCATGTTCTGAATAGCCGGGGGTTTTATGTGAGATGAGGGTTTTTATTTTCATTCTTCTAAAATTCATTTGTATGCAATATTCTTTTATTGGGGCACTTCCGGGATGAGGTTGATGTCACCAGTGTATATTATTTACTTTTCCGCATTAGGTAGACCCAAGGAGGAGAACACAAGTAACCGGGTTCTAGGGTCCAGTGGGAGGCCATCTCGAGGAGTCGAGACCGGGTCTCCTAACCCTAGAATTGGCAGTGTTACTTGCCGCTCTCGTAGGGGTCTAGGGATGTGGGTTTGGCTATTCATCGCGACCGTGGAATCCGTGTTTTATACAGGCTCGAAATAAAACACGGGCGTCCTAGTATATCCAATATTTCATATGTTATCTTCTGCTGCAATGTTCTGTGATGAGATCATATATGAATGCTTATACTATATATATATGCTGATATATAAATATTACTGCTTTCGTTTCTACTGTGATGCTTAGGAAGCATAAGCTGATGGGATATATTAATGAGATTAATAAAAAGAAAAGAAACCTAAATAATGTTGTAGAATCAAAACTTTATAAAAAGGGTAGCTACAGTTTTACTTTGCATAGCGGTATATATGATATATCATGCACCTTATTCGATGAGGAAAGAGCCGAGATCCCTTCATCGGGAGTGACCTCTTTAGCGAAACTGGCAGATGCTACAAACTCACGGTTTAGTTTTTGACAGCTTATATAGTTCTTGCTTTGCACAGCGGTATATATGATATACCCTGCACCTTATTCGATAGGGAAAGAGCCGAGATCTTTTCACCGGGAGTGACCTCTTTAGCAAAACTGCAAAAGCCTCAAAAACACTCCTTTTCAAAATCACTTGATTCTACAACGATATCAAGTTCATTACGCTTATGGTTTTCTGAAAAACCTACGTAGCCCTCCATCATTTTAGGAAAATAGAGTACTTAGTACTCGTGCTTCGTTTGTTGACCATAGTTAAGGCGCAGTATACGGTAGCTGAGTGATGTTTTCCTATATAACATATGATGTAATTAATTAAAACAGTCATATGACTTTGTTGACCATAGTTAAGGGTCATGTGGGTGGGTCTAAATTAATCAAGAAATGACGGGTAGAACTTGACTAGTGCTTATGATTTGTTGACCATAGTTAAGGTCATAAGTCGCTAGGGGTAAAAGCATTATCGAGAATTTCAAGTGTTGAAATTTGCAATGAGATTGCATACCTTCTATGAGATAGATGGATCCTGATACCCACTACGAGTAAAAGTTACTCCTGGGAGAATTTTACACAGGACAATTAGCTGATCAAGTAGGTGTCTAGAAAGGTGTTAACGGGGTTAAGCTTCTGGGAAGACGAGGTTTATTTTAATTAGGTCCGTGCGAAAGCACGGAGAACCTCCCTCAAGTACCAACATTGATCTGGCTGAAAGATTGACGAAATTGTAGGGTGTGATTAATTCCGGCTAATCTTACCTTTTAGGGTTTGAAGGAAGATTTGATAAAAACAGTGGGAGACATCCTGATTAGATAAGATAATAACCAATCTAATCTTGCAAGAGCATACGCTAAAGTGTTTCCTTCTCTCTCTCTCGGTAGCGACCATGTCAGGACTTAATCAAGATAATAATATGGATGTATTGACTGAACCCGCTCATTATACTGAGCAGGGGATCGTTGGTCCCGTTCTTTCTTATAAGAGTTATAAGACTGAGCAGGAAACAGGAGAATATCTGGATTCTCATGCCGCCCAAACGAAGAACAGGCATGATGATGCATCTTCTTCGGGTGTGTTAGTTATTGAGAACTGTTTCTCAGTTCACCCTACGTCCTGGGTATTGGATACCGGATCGGGATCCCACATATGTAAATTGTTACGTGGGCTACGTAAAGGTAGAAAACTGGGAAAGGATGATCATTCCGTACAAGTAGGGAATGGTGCAAGTATTGCAGCCAAAGCAGTTGGCGAATATCACATTGTATTACCAAGTAGTAATACATTGATTCTAAACGAGTGTTATTATATACCGAACATGATGTGCAACATTATATCAGTTTCTTTATTAAGTAAAGAAGGATATAATTTTGTAGTACAGGATAATATTATGAACATATTCCTGAATCAAAAATTGATTGGATCAGGCTCGTTACATAATGGCATATTCATTCTCAATCAAAATACAATCCTTAATATACAAAACACACACAAGAGGAAGAGTTCAGAAATGAACGAATCCTTCTTGTGGTATTGTAGACTTGGTCATATCAAT
The DNA here is from genome assembly GCA_030015575.1 of Agapanthus africanus. Taxonomy (NCBI): domain Eukaryota; kingdom Viridiplantae; phylum Streptophyta; class Magnoliopsida; order Asparagales; family Amaryllidaceae; genus Agapanthus; species Agapanthus africanus. The sequence goes on from CM057339.1 coordinate 867,660,660, forward strand.
GCGACACGGCTAGCTAAGTTACATAAGGATGGATATTTGAATACGTTCGAATTATCATCTTATGATACTTGCCATTCATGTCTCAAAGGAAAAATGACCAAAACTCTGTTTAGTGGACACGGAGAAAGAATTACCGAACTCTTAAGGCTGGTACATAGTGATGTATGCGGTCCCATGTCTACACATTCCAGGAACGGTTCTTCCTACTTTATTACATTCACCGACGATCTCTCTAGATTCGGGCATGTGTTCCTGATGAAACACAAGTCTGAAGCATTTGGGAAATTCAGAGAATATAAGCACGAAGTAGAGAACCAAACGGGAAAAAGTATTAAAATCCTTCGATCTGATCGAGGAGGAGAATACTTGAGCAATGAGTTCCAGGATTATCTAAAAGAGAATGGGATTCTCTCTCAGCTTACTCCTCCTTATACACCACAGCACAACGGTGTATCGGAGCGGAGGAATCGCATCCTATTGGATATGGTGCGCTCTATGATGAGCACTACTGAGTTACCTGTCTCCTTTTGGGGTTATGCGCTGGAGACAGCCGCATACCTATTGAATAGAGTTCCAACTAAATCAGTGCCTACCACTCCATATGAGATTTGGAATGGGAAGAGACCATCTCTTAAACGAGTTAAGATATGGGGTTGTCCGGTCTATGTTAAAAAGCAAAATCCGGACAAGCTTGAGGCAAGATCAGGTCTATGTAAGTTTGTAGGATATCCAAAAGATTCTATGGATATATCTTCTACCACGGTGAGGAACAAAAGGTGTTTATTTCTCAATATGCCACCTTTTCAGAAAAGGAATTTCTTGCAAAAGAAATTAGTGGCAAAGAGGTAGAGCTAGAAGAGGTTCCAGCACCACAAACTACAACTGATGATTTATTGGAGCCAGAGGATTCAGTAGTACCCGACGAACCCTAGCCTCTCCGCCGATCTAGCAGGGTTTCTCATCCACCTGAGAGATACTACGGTTTTCTCATTGATGGTGGGAGCGAGGATTGCATCATGGAAGATGATGACCCGACTAGTTTCGGGTAGGCCATCACGAGTGCTGACTCTGTGAAATGGCTGGATGCAATGCGATCTGAGGTGGAATCCATATACACCAACAAAGTATGGACTTTGGAAGTTGCTCCTGAAGGGGTAAAACCCATTGGGAGCAAATGGATCTTTAAAAGGAAAATTGGTGTAGATGGAAAAGTTGAAACTTTCAAAACTAGACTTGTTGCAAAGGGTTTTCGTCAACGACCAGGTGTGGATTATGACGAAACCTTTTCTCCAGTGGCTACGCTTAAGTCCATCCGGATCTTACTTACCATTGCTGCATACCATGACTACGAAATCTGGCAAATGGATGTTAAGACCGTCTTTCTAAACGGTGATTTAGAAGAGTGCGTGTACATGACTCAACCAGAGGGCTTCGTAGATAGTGGGAGTAGTGGAAAGGTGTGCAAACTGCTTAAATCCATTTATGGGTTAAAGCAGATATCGCGGAGTTGGAACATCTGCTTTGATGTTGTAGTCAAAGAGTTTGACTTCATCAAAAACGTAGATGAACCTTGTATCTATAAGAAGGCTGCAGAGAGTAAGGTAGTCTTCCTCGTATTGTACGTTGATGACATACTCTTGATAGGAAATGATGTTCCTATGCTGCAATCAGTCAAGCTCTTCTTATCACAAAGATTCTCAATGAAAGATCTAGGTGATTCCTCCTGCAAATTGGGAATCATGATCTATAGAGATAGATCGAAACGGATACTGGGATTGTCCCAATCCAGGTACATTGACACCATACTAAAGAGGTTTAGTATGGAAGAATCCAAGCGTAGGAACCTGCCCACGATCTCTGGACTCACTCTCTCCAAAGAGATGTCTCCCAAGACTGATTTGGAGAGAGCTCGCATGCAAGGGATACCCTATGCTTCGGCAGTAGGCTCTATCATATATGCGATGCTATGTACCAGACCCGATGTAGCATACTCACTAAGTGTAGTGAGTAGGTATCAAGCAGATCCTGGAGAGAGTCACTGGATAACTGTGAAGAACATTCTCAAGTACTTGAGAAGAACTAAAGAGATGTTCTTGGTGTATGGCAACAGAGAACTCCAGGTGGAGTCCTTTACCGATTCAAGCTTCCAAAGTGATAAGGACGACTCTAAGTCGCACTCGGGATTTGTCTTTACCCTCAATGGAGGGGCGGTGTGTTGGAAGAGTTCCAAACAGGATACCGTTGCAGACTCGACGATGGAGGCTGAATACATCGCTGCCAACGATGCTGCCAAAGAGGCTATCTGGATAAAGAAGTTCATTACTGAACTTGGTGTAGTTCTATCCATTGAACATCCAATACCTCTGTATTGCGATAACAATGGAGCTGTGGCTTTGTCCAAGGAACCCAGGTTCCATCAGAAGTCCAGACATATTCTGAGACGGTATCACCTGATCAGAGAGATAGTTGATCGCCGGGAGATCGAGATCAGGAGAGTTGATACGAAGGACAACACTGCGGATACACTCACAAAGGCCATTCCCCAGATACAGTTTGACAGATTATTCGGGATGCTAGGTATGAGATACTACAGCAGCTGGCCTTAGTGCAAGTGGGAGATTGTTAGTTATGTATATGCCCTAGAGGCCATTGTTGTACATATGATGTATATTATAATGGATGCTTGGATATATATAGAGAGGGTTTTCTTGCTCGTCATGATAGTATGCTATTTGGTTTCACTTTATATTAACATGTTATATTAGTTTACTGACTTACTCTCACATGTTGATAAAGCCCTTAGAATATGTACTCGACTACTGGGACTATGATGAGATCACACTAGTGGGGCCACGGTAGTCGATGAGTATATCCTATAACTATTCCTAGTCGAGGGTGTGTTGAGACAGGGTATCGATACACCAGAGTAGACTAGCGTATATGCATCTTGACCCATATGATGGGCGATGGATGATCCCATATCCATCGGTGTTTTGACATCAAGGATGGTGTACGGGTGCTCAGTGGAGACTGGGTACACTGGACGGACTCGCCGAGAACTCCCAGATGGTATTATACCTCACTTCAGATGGCAGTTCTCTGGTGACACTGGTACAGGGTAGTCTGTAGACCCGAGATCGTCATAAAGTCTTGTGTGATTCCCACTGTGCTTTGATTTTCACCTTACCACGTCCAACAGGGCGTGCAAAACGGTGGCTTTTGGGTACAGTCCCAAATCACATGGAGGCAATGAGCGATAGGAGAGGATTCGTCTCTTCCGGTATAGGGAGTTGATGTTGTGCTGTGTTCGATTGGCTATAACAGGAAGTCCCTGGCCAGGGCGGATATTGAGTACTACTGGTAAGTGTTACCGGTAGTTTCTCGACCTGTTATAAGCCTCACATCGACACGACTTATCGGTTACTGGGGTCTGACGTATACCACCGCTAGACTAGATATGCGACATATTAGACGAGAAGACCGGACTGTACGGGAGTGTTACTGATTGGATTCACAGAAGAATGTACATGCTTGCTTGTTGATCTTCTGATCGCTCAATACCTGGGTGGCTGTTACGTTTAGCTGACCGCTTGCAGCTTGTAGGTGTTTGATATGATCATCACCTACTACCGGCGTATTGACGATTCTTTAGAGTCCTACACAGAGGTTTCTTGACTCAGGCAAAACGGAGTAGGAGCACATATGTGATATGTGCAGGACCGAGGATAATACGATATGAGATACCGTATTATATTCTCGCGATATTTTGATATGAGCCGGGTCATCGGATCTAGTGTTGATTCGATGAATCGATACATGATATATTAGTCGGTTATATTCGATATAGCCGGATTGTCGGATCAAGTGTAGATTCGATAATTTAATGTATAATTATATATGTGATATATTACATTACATTATCTAATATTGGCTCGCTTTATTAATTCATTTTCTCACCAGATAATACATTGATATATATGCGATATATGTTAATTGTATTATTTTCTTTTGTTACAAATATATATTATATATGTGATATATAATATTGTAACATGATATGATTACTAATGCAACATGTTTAGTGGAGATTAAACAAGGTTAGGGTTTGATTTGGGTTAATTCTTTTTTGATGCTTCTAGAAGGTTTTACTTTGTTTCTAGTAAAGATATTTTGTTTGATATTTTTGCTAAATATTTCTAACCCAACCCAAACCCTTCACCCTAGGTTAAGTCTCTACATGAGTTAGCCTCTTCATATTCAACCATGGTTGCATTATTAATCATTATGATATTTTTCATTATTCATCACAAAAGGATTTTCCTTCTTCTTCTTCCTTGAGCTTCACAAAAGCTTTCTAGGTTTTCTTTATGTGATGTTTTAGTGTGAGAATTTGATAATAAAAGAGAGCATAAATCCTACTTCATCATCCTCATCTAATCTATCTAATTAGATTAGGGTGTTCACCTCATTAGAGAGAGAGAGCTTGAGTTATAGAAATTTCGAGGTAGATCACCGAAGAAAAGGAAGACTACAAGCTAGCATGGAGCATTCGGGTTGTGGAGCCTCTCTTAAGTCCGGAAGATCATGGATCACGGCGAAGGGACTTCTACTCGGAGCTTATGAAGCGAAGGAACGGACTACAAAGGTTGTAATAGCTCACTCTTAGTTGTAAAGATGTTTACTTGTATATTAAATCCTAATAATGTAGCAAAGATCCCGGCTTTGGGTTGTTTCGGCACGTCTAAATTTTAAATCGGGCATGGTTGATGCCTTATAGACCCTTGTATGACTTCCTAGGAACCCTACACACGGTCTATGACTCTCGGGCTGAATCCGAGACGTGCCGTAAGGCAGTAAAAGGTAGTAGGTAATGACGAGTGATATCAACAGTATCACCCCGGGGCTGGCCTAGCCCGTAAGACTGATCAGAAAAGGTGTCGAACTGTCGAGTTACAAGTCAGGTTTCATCATTGATTTCCCCATACCCCCAAGTTATATATGTTCAAGTCAGGTATTAAATAATCTGGAGCTAATGCCAACATAGGATCAGGCAAGTACAACTTTGTCTGGATAAACAACAGGAAATGTCCGTAGGGACAACAGGTCAGGTTTGTTGGCATTAGTAACAAGATCAGGTAACAGGCAAATCCATGGTACATCAGGTCAAGTCAGGTAGTATATAGGTATCATGTCATGTCAAGAAGTGCACGGTATCACGTCGGATCAAGTAATAGGTGTATCAAGTCATGTCAGGGGTGCACAACATGTCACGTGGGTGCTCATAATCAAACTATAATAAGTATGGGTACACAGAAATAAGTATCGAGTACTAATGAAATGAACTAGAATGAATGGTATGCACATAGATAGAAAGACAAAGACATGGATGCACGTTATCGATTAGGGTTACATTTAATAGTTCTAAAACTAATTAGATTACACTTTATTAAACTTGGGGTATTAAAACAACAATATTGGGTTATTAATAAGATCTGTAAATACAGCTATATGTATTCTATTCGATATGGATGCAGATGTATATCATATAAGCTTTAAATAATAAACTAGTTAATGCACGATGTTCAATTAAACAATGTGAATGGTTATATTCAATCTGATGCAGTGTACTATAGTATGATATGTGACAAGATAGGTTTGCATATGTTAGACATGAAATGATAAGAATGGATGCATACGGTCATTGTAACACTGTGAAACAAGTACTTTAGATGCACGGTTTGAAATTCAAATATTATATTCATTAAAATAGATGCATAAATATAATGTAGCATGTAGCAAGATAAACTTGTCTCGATGGATCAAGAAATGGATATGTACGGTACGTCCGACGTCGGCAAAATGTCGCGGCGCACGCACGGCACACGGAATGGGTCCAAGCAACGCAAGAGGGTGATCACGCAGTCAAGGTATGTCCTCTAGATCATTGGCGTCGTCACTGCTCCGGCTAACGCAAAAAATACAGATTTCAAGATCATTAAAGAAAAGAAAAGAAAGAAGATGAAGAAGAAGGGAAAAGGAGAGGCTTACTATGGTTGTGCACAGAGGCGAAGACAGAGAGGTTGATGAGTTGCGGAGGCGACGTGGTCGGAGTTCCGGCGATCACCGGAAAAAAAACCAAGAATGTAAAAAGAAAAGAAGAGGTTGTAGGAGAAGAATAAGAATAAGGAGAAGAGGGGAAGTGGGTGGATGGTTGGTGTTGTGATGTGTCGGGTCTGTTGGATCGAAGGTTGCAGAAGGTGGCGATGGCGAGGGATCGCCGGCGGCGAGGGGTGCAGGTGAGGGTTCTTGACGTTGGTAGTTTCGGGATCGGAAAAATGAGAGGAGGAAGGGAAAGAGAAGAGGAGAGGAAGGAGAAGGCCGGGGTGGAGACGAGTTGACGAGGGACGGCCGATGAGATGGTCGGCAGCAGCGAAGGCTGAGGCGAGGATAGGTGCAGGAAACGTAAACGAAGGTGGAGGTGACTGAGAAGAGAGGAGGGGGATGGAGACGAGGTGGAGGTGATGACGAGGGTGAGGAGGCGGCAATGAGGTGATGAAGGTGATGGGGTTCGGTCGTCGACGGCGAGGCAGGCAAAGCGGCGGACACGCGGTTAGGTTAGGGTTAAGGTTATAGTGGGTTGTGGGGCTCGGGAGGAGAGAGAGATGAGAAGGTTGGAGGCGAGGGTGTTGGCTACGAGGGGCTGAGGAGAAGGTAAAGGCAAGGCGAGGTGGTCAAGATTGCAGGCTTGGGTTGAGCGCGGGGAAAAAAGGGAAAAAAATGAAAAGGAGAAGAAGGAGAAGATGGGGACGTGAGCGGTAAAAATATAGGGTTAAAGAAAAAATAATTATGAGTAGAGGAGAGAGAGAAAAGAGAGAGTCAGGAGAGAAAGAGTCAGGAGAGAGAAAAAGGGATCAGTTGGTTTAAGAAAATATATTCTGTTTAAAACTATAATGATTAATATAAGACAGTATATATATAGATAATTATAGATTAGAAATATATTAATATAATATTAGTACGTTTTGAGATTTTGGCAAATACAAACATACTCCAAAATACGTCCGGGTCGGGTCTCAAAATTCAGATTTAAAATATGAAAAATATATGCGACTTCCAAATTTCAAAATGAATGCTCTGGTAACGAAAATGCATACCCCCAAGAACGGATGCACGTGCGTGCGCGTAGCCATCCAAACACGTCTGTTTCACTGAACGGGACGAGAACAAGATGCGCGGATGCTACCACGAGATTAGGGGTATCACGCAGGCTATGAAATACAATTTTTATTTATTTACATGAGCTAAAATGTTATATGGTAAAATATGCGGTGCTAGATGAAATGCCAGTATGTACTAATCATGAGATGCACGTGTCCATGCAACAAGTTAAGGTAATTTATAAATAAGAATCAAATAGGTTCAAGCAAGCGGGTCAGGCCGAATGCAATGTAAAATGTAAAAAAAATACCATTCGCACCCAAACACGATAAATCAATAAAATACCAATAAGAAAATACTAGAACTAGAATAGGTATAAATGAACTAGGTTGTTACATAGAAGGAGAGAGGTGACCATATGCGCGCGGGCGGTGATCAGAGCCGAGAAGGTAACAGTGAATACGAGAGGAAAGAGAGAGCGCGAGAGGAGAGAGAAAGGGAGAGAGAGACACTCAGCGGAATAGAGAGAAAGAGATAGGAGAGAGACTGAGTGGGGAGTGAGGAAAGAGAGAGAAAAGTGTTGTTTAAAATCGTTTTGATTTTAAATTGAAAATGATTTGTCAGTTATAATAAATTTTAAACCGTTAAAATTTTAAATTTAATAAAGATATTATATTTAATAAAATTGGATTTTCTGGTAAATACAAATTTAGTCCAAAATACGTCCGGATCGGGTCTAAAATTTAGTTTCAAAATATGAAAAATACATGCGACGACCAAAATTAAAAATGAATGTCGGGGTAACTAAAATGCATACCCCCAAGAACGGATGTACATACGTGCGCGTAGCCATCCAAAAAAGTCTGTTTGACTGAACGGGACAAGAACAAGATACGCGGATGCTACCACGGGATTAGGGGTATCATGCAGGCCATGCAATGCATTTTCAAAATATTTTATTTGACTTAAAATGTTATATTGTAAAAATGTAAATGCCAGATAAAATGCCAGTATGCAGAATGTATGAAAGTGAACAAGTCTACGTAACAAGTCAGGATAAATCATAAATATGAATCAAGACTGGTTTTAAGCATGCGGGTCGGATCGGATGCAAATACAAATGTCAAATACACTATTCGCACCCAAAACACAATAAATCAGGAAAAATACCATAAATAAACAAATACTAGAATTGTTATAAATGAATTAGGGTGTTACAGACAACATCTGAGGGAGATTTCTATCTCCATCAATTAGAATAGATAATTTAGGATAAAACTACAGGAATCGGTCAATGTTGGGTCACATGACCCATTAATTCCCAAAAAAACAACTTTAAAAATCAGACCATAGAGGTATTCGTACACTGAATTGAAAATCCAGGGAGGCTTCGTAATGAGTTTAAACTATATGGTGGTTTTGGAAAATTTGAGTAAACCACGTGATAATTTCTGTGAAACAAGCCTTTAATTAAATACACTTAATATGTAACGAGCATCGCGGTTCAAAATACTAATACTTAAATAAGTAGTTGTTGATTTAGTTATATAAGCAAGAGGATATATTCTTGTATAAAAGAATTGCTTGATGTGCCATAATACATATTCATTTGAGTCCATATTGAAAAATACAAGGGCATAACTAATAATTGTTTGGGGGGAAAGCCAAAAAAAATATGCATTATCGGTGAATGGAAAAAGATGGGACATCTAACACCAAAATTTCCACACACTTCTATCTCCATTTACATAGATTCACATGGGCATGCATGAAGTTTACAAGCTCCATTACTGTCCTCCGAAATAAAAGACAATTCATTACAAGGACAAAAGGGCTAGGAAAAGTGGGTGTGGGGAGTGTCCTCAATTGCAACAAGTGGGACTCATCATTCATTGCTTTATGAAATTATAGAGAAGTCAGTGTCCTCAACTGAATAAATGTGTGCACCTCGTTCAAATGGGAAAAGCAAAAGAGCACCTTTAACCGGGCCCACCTCTTGCACTTTCGAGTTCACGGGAGCCACAAGATTCCTTGGGCCTCTCATGGTCCACGAATCGACTGAGTGGTGGATCAGAGGTCTGTCCTTTTTCTTGTCGCCTTTCTAGTTTCCTAATAAGTGAAAAGGCTTTTTACAAAATGATCCCTTAAAACTTGGCTAATTACTAAAACATCCCCAAGTACTTGATAATTACCATTTACTCCCCAAAACTCTAAATAATTTCTAAAAGATCCCCCCACTTGCTCAAAATATTCTCTTTCACTCCTTCCGTTAGATATCTAACAGAGGAATGTCTGGGCTAGGGTTCTAAACCTCCAAACCCTTCTCTTACATTTAAAATCCCCAAGGTTGGCACCAAATCAAAATTAGGGTTAGGGATTTGCTCTATTAAAACTCAATTCATCGTGAAAACATGATTTTCTTTCTTGACCTTCTCTTCACATGCACTGGTGGAATGCAAATATGGTGACTTTCGCAAGGTAAGGATAAGTGGAAAAAACTAAATTAAAGGAATAGAAGTCGAGTTAATTGGGAAGAGAGCTTTGAAATAAAAAAATAATCGATTCTTGAATTAAATCTAGGTTAATTGAGAAGGTATTAGGTCGCAACGTAGGTCGCAATATAGGCCATACACTTAACTTACGAAATTCATGACACGACGATATTATCTTTGGATGGAAATTATAGAAGGGTGTAAAAAGTAACAATTTAGAGGTTTTGAAGAAATAAATAGTAATTATCGAGGAGTATTGAGAGATTTTTTTTAGTGATTATCCAAGTTTTGTGGGAACATTTGGCAAAAACCCCTAAGTGAAAATAAAGAGTCTTTTTTATAGGACCTCAAAAGGGTATCTATTTTGCAGAACAGCCCTTCACGAGTCGCGTTAACTAAAAAACACTTTGTGTTGGTTTAAGCCATGAGTTAGGGGTAAATCCAATTTTTTGGTTGTTGCAACAGACCGTAGCCCATGGGAACTTTCTCCAAATATGATCGGTTGAAAATCACCTTTACAACTATAAGTGGAGAGTTTCGAATCCAATACCTTCTATCAACGAGGGTAGTGTCATTTCCGCTTGAGCAAAGGCTCTTTGGCTAGGCTAACTGCACCCGCTGAACAGTTTATTGACTAAACTTGCCCTATCGTCCTCATTTTCCCCTACTCTCTTATGTTACATACAACATAAAACATAAAATCTCGAAATCAATTTGAATTTGTTTTTCTTAGCACCACTATGACCAGCCTGCTGAAGCTTCCCACCCTCCAAGATTCCTTAGGAAGGTAAAATCGTTCTTTCTGTCCAACTCGTTAGTTTTAAACATGTTAACTTCATGGGCTAATTTAGTTAACATAAAGGATTTGGGGTTGTTTTCAGAATCGTAAATCTTTGGAGGTCCTAACAAGAAAAACCAAATAATTATAACCAGCTTTCTTTTTTGCAAAATGCAAGAGAAGAAAGTCCAAATTTTATACATTAAAAAAATGCTACAAAATATATTAAACACAAACAACAAAATTAAAGCAGGTAAATAGCTCAAGATCTAATCATATCCTATCAAAAGAAAGGTAAAGCACTCCAATTGTAAGCGATTGAACTGCAATTAAGATCTGTTACATTAAAAAACTTAGTCATCTAATAGAACAACCGGAGACAACATCTCGAAGAACGATCTCTTTGGACCGATAATAAGATCTAAAAATTCTATAGTTGTGTTTTTTCTAAATATACCAAACAATATTTGCAAAGGAGTATCCCGATTGGCTTCTTGCTAGGAATCTTCCATTCAATGAAATCTATCATGTCGCACATATTGGAGGGTGGGCTAAAAACGACACAACGTGCTAATGATGTCCGAACCACCTAATTAGAGAAATGACACTAAAAAAAAGAGATGTTTATGGGTTTTGGATTGTGATTTGCAAAGAATGCACCGTCTTCCTTTACCAATACTTCTTGCTTGAATTAGATCGAGTGTTTTCAATTTTTCAAGAATGTCTTGCCATAAACAAAAATAGCTTTTAAGAATCGATTTGTGGAATCAAACAAATTTTGCCCAAGGATTTATCAAGCTAGGCCGTGGCGAGTTTTCATTAATGAGAAGCCATCGCATGGAATTCCTGAAGGAGAGAGTGGTTATAACTGCAAGGCATGAATGAATAAATGTTGTCATGTTTCAAAGGAACAATCATGCTGGTCCATTATTGCCATAACATCAAAACCTACATCATCTCTTTGTCTTGGGGTTTTTGCTGGTCCATTATTGCCATAACATCAAAACCTACATCATCTCTTTGTCTTGTGGTTTTGAGTTGGGGTTCATCGTGGTAAATCCACCATTCGCATGCAAAGCTTTTCGCAACAAGAATAGGATCCATTATGAATTAAGGACATTAGCCGAATAAAGTTGAATACACTTTTTGATGGAGGTCGTGATCAACTTCGGATGCTGTCCTCCATCGATCCTGCGATGGCGAGCTTGGACGGCTGAGATTTGGTTTTGGAGTTGTTGGGTGTGGATCTCAATGGGTTGGTATTGGACTCCGAGCTACCTGTAAAGAAGTCCCGGGATGGATGACCACTGTAGAACCCTCCAACGATCAAGTTAGAGCCGATGAATAAGGACAGAGTAGCGGCGTATTGAGATAAAATTCCCATGCCTGAGTCGTTTGAGAGGGGGGTTTATATAGGGGTCGCTTGGAGCGAGCGGGCGTAAGATCACCGTCGTCGGTTACGTCCCCGCGTTATTCTCGTCTTTAATGGCAGGATGTGCCCATTAACGGAGGGATACATCCATTAATTGAGGGATGCGCCAGCGTGGGACGCGGATCGTGGGGAGGTAGATATCTCGTCCTAGCGATATACGCGGAACCATTGCGGGGCATATGGGATCCGCGCTCATGGTTGATCGGGAAGGCCGAGGAAGCTCGGCACGTCAAGAGCTCGGAGACGAGCCGGGAGGACGAGGAAGCTCGGCATGTCAGGAGCTCGGAGATGAGCCGGGAGGCCGAGGAAGCTCGGTATGTCAGACGGCTCGGAGACGAGCAAGGAGAATGAGATAGCTCGGAGACGAGCAGTTAGTAGTTTCCTAGGTGAAGGTGGAATTTATTCAGGAAGGTCTCGTAGAAGGTTGGACACGTTCCTCGAGACGAAATTTCGAGGAATTCTCATAATGCAACTCATTTATTCCACCTCCGTAGCCTTCGGGACACATCATCCTCCATGTGTCGTAATCTGAGGAGACACCACTTGTGAGCATCATCATTAGCCCACCACTCTCGTTCCGATCTATCCAAGGGTCGGGTCGAGAATGGTCTACTCAGTCTTTCTTCTGCTCAATTTGGCGCCAAGAAACCTTAATGCGGATCGCCCGGGAACGGCATGGTGTTTGGTGGTTACGTCGTTTCGATCTTTGGGACCACGTGTCGCCTCGTCGTTCGCCTGAATCTTTGCATGTATCCTCTATGGCGTCAGCGGATCAATGAAATGATCGCGCTTTAAAGAGGAGGCACCGTTTCAGTCGGTCGCCTGTTGGGAAACGGGCCACGTGTCAGACGTCGGTTGGCGGACGCGACAGGCTGTCGCTGTCACTTGCAACCGAAAGGACATCCCCAATGGTTGATCGCCGCGTGGAGCTCTGACGGCTGGCAGGTGCGACATTTCGTTTTGGCGGGAATCGATCTGGGCCGTCGGATGCTTTCTTTGAAGTGTATAAATAGGAGGAGATCCCTTTAGGGCCAACACTTCCATCATAATTTACTTTTATTGTCGAAGATTGCTCGGCGCTCCTTCCTTTTAGATCAGATCACCCATAATTTTTCTTCGGCGAGCCCATTCCCTTGAATCAGGTTAGATGTTTTCATCTGAGAAGTCTGTAGAGATAGTTAGGGTTGAGTCGGACGATGAGGCTCCAGTTGTTGGAGCTGAGTCCAGCGGGTCTTCCTCCCTCCCGGCTTCAGATAGCCGAGAGGGTTCTTCTATTGCGTCATCTGTGTCGGGCTCCCCTCTAGAACAAGGGCCGCCCGTGTCGTTCGCCGTCGGGTGGCGACAAGGGCCTCTAAGGCGCGCATCGAGAATGCCCGCAATGCGCCCTCTGTTTTGAGGAATGTGGACGAGCTTACTGAGATTCGTGCTCGTATCTATATTCCTTCCAACTATTCGCTTCACTTAGCTAGAGAAGGTGAGCGGGCGGACCAGGTGCAGGGCAAGGAGATTGCCCTTTATTTAGAAGCATTCCAGGCCGGAATGCGTCTGCTCTTCTCAGCCGAGATATGTGGGGTTCTTCGCTGCTTCCATCTTGCCCCGGGCCAGCTAGTGCCGAACTCGTGGAGAATCCTCCTCGAGTTTCTAGTCCGGTTGAAACTTGAAAACATCCCCTTCAGTTTGACCCTCCTCATTTCCTTCCTCTGTTATTAGAATCATTCTGGCACCAGTAAGGATGAGCCAAGCTAGGTGTATTTTTCCTTTAAAAAACGTAAGGGCGGGGTGGCCGGGTCGGGTGTGATAACCGTCCCTTCTTCTATCCACGAATAGAAGGAGATGTTCATTTTGTTCGGGCCACCCGAGGGCAAGGATTGGCCCGTGCCTACATAGTGGCACAGGGTCAAATGCCCGAGAGCGAAACAGTCATCTTCACCCGAGGAAAGGGTGGTGTCGTTGTGGGAGCCGATCCAGCAGGCCGACGTCTTGCTTTCTAAGTAGGCCCTGAGCTGGGTTGGGCTCAGTGATTGATAGTTGTTCTGCGTGTTCAAGTTTTAGTTAGAATACCGCAATCAAGACGGTTTCGCTTGTAGCTAGCCGGTTGAGTACGGGTCGTCCGCAGGGAGATGGGAGTCTTTTTCTATGTGCTTTAACGAGTTAAGTCCGGTTTTTCAGATTTTGTTGTGGTTATCTAAGTGTTAAGTTGATATTTTAAAGAGAGCTTGTTAGGGTTAGGATTAGGTTAGTTTGAGTTAGGAGTCTCCACATCTTTCGTTGCCCCTCTTAATATCGGTGTTACGGTAATCGGCAACAACGGGGATTAGCACGACTAGGAAGGAACTTGCGAGTATAAGCTAGGCTTTCCAACGCATAAGTCCTTCCTTTTGGTGCTTGTCCGTCCGTTCTTGGCTCTTAGCCATAACCTCCGGTTAATTCAACCACAACCGGTCTCACTACGGGATCACCGCTATCATGTAGGATAGGGTGCCGTAAGGAGCGGATTGTGGTTCAATTAACGGGAGTCGATTTAAGCTGTTGGGCAAGGAAAGAGTGAGAGAGATTTCCTTCTCTCAAACTTCCCTTATCCTACCCTAACAAGTATGAACTACTCACACATCATGATATGGAAAAATAAAACAAAACAAAAGAGGAAGATAGAAAGAAGGAGATTAGAAGAATACGACTAGCTATTTGCGACCTCACCTTGGCGAGGATCGAGCGTAAGCATCATTGTCGTATTAAGGATAACGAAAAAGAGAGAAGAAAGAAACAACAAGAAAATAACAACTACTTAACGAATTAAAATTACAACAATTATAGCAAAAGTAAGACAAGCATGATAATAAAATGATCTTCTTTATTCACCATTCTTCACTCACAAAGCTCACTCAAGTTTAATGGAGAAGAGATGAGAAGAAGAAGAACATGTAATCTAAAACCTAGCAAAAAGAAAATACAAGAATGGACCCTTTCCTTCACAAAGTTCTGGGCTATTTATAGGCCAAAAAATGAAAACCTAAGGCAACCACCAGAACACACACGAAAAGACAATTCTACCCCCAAAAGCCCATGCCCTGACTCCTCAGTATGGCCGCGGATCCGCGGCCTAAGCCTCCCTATGCCGCGGATCCGCCGCACTACTGTGGAGTTAAAGCATGTGATTTTTTGTGCTTCCCTGGTTTGATGTGTACATTATTCTGGCATATGCATTTTCTCAAATTGTCTTCACGATTTTTCCAGAATTTCTGTTGAGGGAAAGGTGGACTTTTGTGGATGTTTTTGTCATGATTGCCTCGAGCTCCGCGTAGATTTCTTGGATCTTGTGCTGCCATTGAGCCTTGTGCATGAAAACGACATTGATTTGACATTTTGTCTTCCTAAACTGGTATCTGGCAACATACGGATGAAGAGCGGAGACCGTGTTTTATCTGTGGTTGGCAGGAACCCGGATTTTGTCGTGTTTTGCATGAATTTCACCGTTTTAGAACCGAGAACCTGTATCCTGCATTTGACTAGCAAACACGGCTCAAGAGTATCTACGGATATGCAATGTGATAAAAATTGGGCGGTATGAAAATGCAAAAATCTGATATGAACAAATACCCCCAAACTTATCATTTGCTCGTCCCGAGCAAAGCCCATTTATTCACAAAAAATTTCCTGACCTCACTTTCGCAGGGAACGCGATTGCACTGAGCATGTGCAACAAGCCGTTAAACCTTTAGGTGTCCCTAGTAGGAGGAGTGTTGTCTCCTGAGGGTTTTCAGCGGATACTACCCACAAAATCCGGTCAAGTTGGTTTCGTAAAATAACTAAGATTCAAACCCTAAAGTTTTGTTTTAGAAAATAATAATTCTATAATCCTAAGTCTAGACCATCGAACCTTTATTTTTCACACCTCGCTTCTTATTTAACTACAGATTTTATATGTCTTTACGTGCAGTGTAAATAGTGTCGTTAAGTTCCCGAAAGATCGAATAAAGTCATCATGTCGCACAATAAAGTCCAGATAACAATTTTAAAAGGATCACATAAGTTTTATAAAGAGTTAAGCATTTTTCAAGTTTCGTTTTCCAGTAAGGTTTCAACTTCAGAATTTCTATCTTCCTTAACAGGAAACTAAGTCGTATTCTTCACTCCACCTTTTTCTTGTTTTCATTTCATACACACCTCTGTGAACGTGCAATAGTCTTTATCACAGAATAAAACCTTCATATCTCCGTTAAATTTTTTTTTATAAAAGCCTGTCTTTTATCAAGATTATTCTCACACAAAGAACCGTTAGGAATTTTAACTCGGAGAGAACACTTGCTTGACTTTGTTTTAAAACTGGACTTTCTAGGCTTCTTAGCGAGCTTTGGGCCAATGCACCCAAACCAGTTGGTTTTAGGGCATTAGGTGTAGAAACACCCCAGCGGACTTAATTACTCAAGTTAGCTAGGTCCAAAAACAAAAGACAGTTTGGCGTGAAAATCAGATGATTTAATACGAACGGAGATATAACCGGCAGTTCAATTATTTTTTTGGATAAAAGACGTGTTTAGTGGGTTTGGTGTGTAATCATTCCAATCAAGTTTCAGATGGGTTATTTTTCAGACTTAGCTCCAATTACGGCATCAATAACATTCCTTCATATTCGCTTTACTTCATAAACTACTCTTGACATTGCTTATTTCAGAACAAACCTATTTGATCCTCAGAAAATCATTTATCTGTTTAAAAGTTTAAACATGAAAGACTTGTCATCTAATTTCCAAAAACTCACGACACGTGTAGTGTGATGTAAAGACGTATATCAGCTATAGTTAACTTCAAAGGAGAGTTATCTTTCAGGTTTTCAAAATCTAAATATAAGATTTAGTTATTCCTATCTTTTCAAACAAAAACCATCGAAATTTTGAATCAGAGTTTTTCCACAAGCTAACTTGACAAAAAGGTTTTTATATTTTTAGAAAATTTTCAAATTTTTATGGTTTTATGGATTTTAATATGTAGATGCAAAAATATACATATGATTGCGAAGGTAAAAAATGCGTACCGAGCGTACCCCCAAACTTAAACTGGACAGTGTCCTCACTGTCGTTGCATGAAGAGATCATTTGAAGGGTCAAAATTATCGGTTAGCGATACACAAATTTTTATTTGTTTTTGTTTTTAAAGAAAAAAAAAGAATATACACAAATATCTACAAAATGGTTTAGACATACCCCCAAACTTATTTGGAACAGTGTCCACTGTTCTTGGCTGGATAACCGAAGTTTGGAGGTAGGCAGAGGAAGATCATTCAGGGTAAACCGGCTCCTGTAAGAACAGGAGCTCCTCTGTTGGTTCGGCGCTAAGGTACGGTTTGCATCGGTGTCCGTTTACTTTGAAAAGTGAACCGTCCTTTGGATTTTCCAAATCCACAGCGCCCTGCGGATACACATTCCGCACAAAATACGGCCCTTTCCAGCTAGATCTGAGCTTTCCTGGATGGAAGTGAAGTCGGGTGTTGTAAAGCAGTACCTGCTGACCAGGTACGAAGGTTTTGCGCAAAAGGTATTTATCGTGAAACACCTTCGTTCGATTCTTAACGACAACCGCGTTATCGTAAGCCTCGTCCCTAAGCTCGCTCAGTTCGTTCAACTGCAGCTTCCGATGGCTGCCCGCATCCTCAAGAGACAGATTCAGCTCCTTTATCGCCCAAAATGCGCGATGCTCTATTTCGACAGGTAGGTGGCAGGCTTTTCCGTACACAAGCCGATAGGGAGACATGCCAAGGTCGGTCTTATAAGCGGTTCGAAATGCCCAAAAGGCATCAGTGAGTTTCAGCGACCAATCCTTACGGTTCTTGGAAACCGTCTTCTCCAGTATCTGCTTGATTTGCCGATTTGAAACTTCGGTCTGCCCGCAGGTTTGGGGGTGGTAGGGCGTAGAGAGCTTATGATTAATGGAATACTTCCGCATCAAGGCCTCGAAAGTCCTATTGCAGAAATGACTTCCATTGTCGCTAATGATCGCTCGGGGGTGCCCAAACCGGGAGAAAATGTTTTCTTTAAGGAACCTAACGACAACCTTGTTGTCGTTAGTCCGGCTGGGCACAGCCTCGACCCATTTCGAGACGTAATCAACAGCTAGAAGGATGTACAAGTTCCCAAAAGAGCTGGGAAACGGCCCCATGAAATCTATCCCCCAAACATCGAAAATCTCCACAACCAAGATCGGTTGGAGCGGCATCTCGTTCCTCCGGGATATCCGGCCCATGAGTTGGCACCGGGAGCAAGTCTTGCAATAGTCATGAGCGTATTTGAAGAGTTGTGGCCAGTAGAAACCACATTGCAAGATCTTCTCAGCTGTCTTTCTGGGCCCAAAATGCCCGCCACACGCTTGATCGTGGCAAAATGACAGCACACTCTTGAATTCCTCATCAGGGACACACCGACAAATAATCTGGTCGGGACAGTACTTGAACAAGTAGGGTTCGTCCCAGTAAAAGTGTTTTACTTGGGATAAGAAGCGAAGTCTGTCCTGACTCGACCATTCAGTCGGTAGTAATCCTGTGGCCAAATAGTTCACAATATCTGCGAACCAGGGTTCGCACGATACTGTCAAGAGCTGTTCATCCGGGAAAACGTCGTTGATCGGAATTGGAAGCGAAGGCGAAGAAGGAAGTCGTGAGAGATGGTCGGCAACTACGTTTTCACATCCTCGTTTGTCCTTAATGACAAGGTCAAACTCTTGAAGCAAGAGGATCCAACGGATTAACCGAGATTTTGCATCTTTCTTCGCAAAAAGATGGCGCAGAGCAGAATGGTTCGTGTAGACAATGACTGGAGAGCCGATGAGGTAGGGCCTGAACTTTTCTAAAGCAAATACAACAGCTAAGAATTCCTTCTCAATTGTTGTATAATTGAGTTGGGCGTCGTTCAGGGTTCGGCTCGCATAATAGATTACGTGCTGCATCTTGTTGATGTGTTGTCCAAGGACAGCACCGTTGGAAAAGTCGAATGCATCGCACATAATCTCGAATGGGTGCGTCCAGTCAGGTGAAGAAAGAACGGGAGCAGAAGTGAGTGAGCTTTTCAATGACTCGAATGCAGCGACACAGCTCGAGTTGAAGTCGAAAGGCGTATCCTTGGCCAGCAAAAGAGTCAAGGGCCTAGCAATCTTGCTAAAGTCCTTGATAAACCGTTTATAGAAACCGGCATGGCCAAGGAAGACTCGGATATCTCTGACGCATCGGGGAGGAGGCAGATTGGAAATGACCTCAATCTTTGCTTTGTCAACCTCTATGCCATTTTGTGAGATGATATGTCCTAAGACAATACCTTCGCGCACCATGAAGTGGCATTTCTCCCAGTTCAAAGTGAGATTCTTGTCCTTACATCGGGTAAGGACAGCGTCAAGATGCAGCAAACACTCGTTGAAGGAATCGCCGAAGATGGAGAAGTCATCCATGAAAATCTCCAGAAATTTTTCCACCATGTCTGAGAAGATACCCATCATACACCGCTGGAAGGTAGCGGGCGCATTGCATAACCCAAAGGGCATGCGTCGATATGCAAACGTGCCGAAAGGACAAGTGAAAGTGGTCTTGTCCAGGTCTTTTTCGGCGATGGGAATTTGATTATAGCCGGAGTAGCCATCAAGAAAGCAGTAGTACTCGTGTCCAGCCAATCGTTCAAGCATCTGGTCAATGAAAGGTAGCGGAAAGTGGTCTTTCCGCGTTGCGGCGTTGAGTTTTCTGTAATCAATGCAAACTCGCCACCCAGTTTGGGTGCGAGTAGGGATTAACTCGTTTGCCTCGTTGGTTATGACCGTGATGCCCGACTTCTTGGGGACAACATGAATGGGGCTAACCCACTGGCTATCAGAGATAGGGTAAATGATACCACTATCTAGACATTTGACGATCTCCTTCTTCACAGCCTCCTTCATGACTGGATTAAGACGTCTTTGTGGATCCCGGGCTGGTTTGGCATCATCCATCAGATGAATGTGATGCTCAACGATCAGGGGACTAATCCCCTTGATGTCCGCCATGGACCAGCCAAAAGCTTGCCTGTTGCTGTGCAAGACCGCGAGAAGGGCTTTCTCTTGCTCGGGAGCTAGAGAAGTCGAGATGATGACAGGGAGGGTCTCGTTCTCACCTAAGTAAGCGTACTTAAGGTGGGACGGCAAAGGCTTGAGTTTGAGCGTTGGAGGTGAAACGATGGAAGGCAAGATTGGTGCAAAGGTCTCGAACTCAAAGGACTCCAGCAAAGGTTCAAAGTGAGTGTAGGCAACCGAGTTGGATGGTTCAGGTAACTCATCCGGAAAGTCGAAGGATTCAAACTCGGGTTGTGCGCAGCTAAGATCGTTTGAAAACGTGAAACACTCGTAGTCGTTGTCGGGCGCAGAAACAGCAGCAGGTTCGAAGAGAAACGCACTAGTGGCGTCAAGATTATCATGATCAAACAGAAACTCCTCGAATTCACATTCTTCTGGGGTGATCTCCTGGATCGAGCAGACGTCCAGTATATGAGCATTAGGTTCGGCGGGCTGATTCCCCAACCTAAAAATGTTGAGTTCAATTGTCATATTTCCAAAAGAGAGGTTCATCGAACCATTGCGACAATTGATCACAGCATTTGAGGTTGCGAGAAATGGGCGACCGAGTATCACCGGAATTTGATTCCGGGGGTTAGCTACAGGCTGTGTGTCTAATACAATGAAGTCAACGAGGAATATGAAGTCCCCGACTTTGATTAACACATCCTCTAGCTCTCCCCTAGGATGGGTGATCGATCGGTCGGCCATTTGGAGAGTGCAGTGTGTGGGTTTCAGCTCTCCGACGCCTAATTGCTCGTATACTGAATACGGAAGCAGGTTAACACTGGCACCAAGATCTAATAGTGCGCGGTTGATGTTCTTATTCCCAATGGTAATTGAAATCGTAGGACAGCCAGGGTCCTTCCGTTTTTGTGGTAAAGATTGGGTAAGGGCATCACTCACAGCACTAGCCAAGAAAACTTTCTTGGGTACCTGAGACTTCCTCTTTTTCGTGCACAAGTCCTTTAAGATTTTCGCGTAAGACGGGACTTGTTGGACAGCATCTAAAAGAGGAATGTTAATGTTAACCTGCTTGAATAACTCCAGAATCTTCTCCATTTGAGAATTTTGTTTGTTAGACCTCAACCGGTTTGGAAATGGAACGTTTTGAAATTGGTTGAGTCTAATGCTGGAGGAGGAGATTGTGGAGTTGGAACGGATCCCAGAATAGGTGTCTTCGTGGAGTGAGAAGTGGGTCCGTTCAGAGCAGAAGAAGAGGGAGGGGAGCCTTGTGAAGGACGGAGAATAGGCTCAGAAGATGAAGAAGAAGAAGAAGAAGAAGAAGAAGAAGCGGCCGGGGTTTCATCGTTGATCCGTTTGCCAATGTTGTTTTGCAGCATCCTCCCCGATCTCAGTGTAGTCACGGCACTCACATTATGGTTTTGTTGTTCAAGAGCAACATGTGCATTATGTGGGTGACCGGGATTTGGAAGTGGCTGGGACGGGAGCTTCCCCTTCTCTCGCTCGCTTAAGGCCGCGTTCAGCTGTGCAATCTGGGCCTCGATGGTCTTGATGCTTTGCCCGTGTGCGGCAGTGTGTTGCACTAAAGATTGAATGGAAGACTGGATGTTGGCGGTGGATTGAGTCGATTGTTTAACAAACGCCTCCAGACTTCGTTCGAGCGAGGAAACCTTATCGTTGTTTGACGGAACAAAGTTGTTTGGTGGAAAAGAATTGTTGGGTGCAAAGTTGTTCGTCTGATTTTGGAAAGGTTGGGGTTGGAAGGGCTGCTGATACTGAGTTTGTTGTTGCGCTTGTTGTTGCGGCGGAGGGGCCCTTTGGAAATTGTTGCCCTGGAATTGATTCTGATTCTGATTCCAGGCGAAATTGGGGTGGTTCCTCCAACCGGGATTGTAGGTGGAAGAGTATGGATCATTCCTCGGTCTTTGCTGGAAGGCAGCATTAATCTGATCCTGTCCTTGCGAGGGTGGGTTGTAAGAACACTCTTCGGTCAAGTGGGAAGGATCGGAACAACTAGCGCAAATGGTACGAAGGAGGAGAACAGGGGTAGGGGTAGGAGCAGAGAATTTGCTTTCTATCGCTTCAAGCTTTCTTGTTATTGCAGCCATTTCAGCTTTCATCGCAATAGAGACATCAAGTTGGTGGATTCCTACCCTAGACTGACCGGTAGAAGTGGAGGTAGAAGAAGAAGAAGTCGGTCTGGTGCTCTCCCACTGTAGCGTTTGCTCCGCAAGGTCGTCAAAGAACTGCCACGCTTCCTCGTCAGATTTCGATAGGAAGTGGCCCTGACAGATGGTTTCCAACAACTGCTTCGTTGCTGGGTTCAGTCCCTCGTATAAGGTTTGGCAGAGTTGCCATTTCTCTATACCGTGGTGAGGACACTGAACAAGAAGGTCTTTGTACCGGTCAAAGCACTTCCAGAAGGGTTCAGAAGGAAGCTGGGAGAATTGGTTGATTTCATTTCGAATCCTTGCGGTCTTATGATTCGGATAGAATTTTTTTAGAAACGCTTTAACAAACTCGTCCCAGCTGGTGATTGAGTGGGAAGCGGTGCTATACAGCCATTTTTCTGCAAGATCGCATAGAGTGAACGGAATGACCCGTAGACGTATAGCATCGTCCGACAGCTGGGTGGTTTTCATCATGGCACAGACGTTTTGAAATTTGTTGATGAAGATATAAGCATCTTCAGATTCAAGCCCATGAAAACGTGGAAGCATGTTGATGAAGTGGGGCTTAATTTCAAAGTTGTCCCTATTGGTCGGAGGAAGAGAAAGGCAGATGGGAAGTGCAGAACGGGTGGGATAGAAACGATCCTGGAGCGCGATTCGCTGCGGCGCTACAACAGGCGGTGGTGGTGGGATATTGGTCTCCGTAGGAGGTGGAGCCAATCCAGGGGTGGTCAAAGAGATGTTCGGATTAAATCCTGACATCGCGGAAGAAGAGGTTGGTGAAGGTGAAGGTGAAGATGTATGAACAGAATTCCGGTCAACGTCGGAGTTGGCCGGCAAAGGAAGGGGTGAAAAAGGAGTGGACGGAGTATCGACTTCGGAGTCGATCGCGTAGTCGGTAGCGACTAACGTAACGCGGACTAGACGGGCGCTAGTGTCCCGAGTCCAAGCGGACATACACTAAACGAGTTTAGTATAGTCAAAGCGGAGAAGGTGAGGGTAAGAAAACGTCAATGGAGAAAGGCGATGGGTGGTGGGTGAAAAAAAAAATGGATTTGGCGACAAAAGGGCAAGTTTTTATAAAAGTTTTTGGTTTTTTTCTTCTTTTTTTTTTTAGAAAGATTTTTACAGAAATATGTACGGATATACGACTTAAGCAATCACAAACAAGATATGCACAATCACACCTAGATCTAGGGTAACCTAGGTCTACTAGACCTGCTCCTGAACTTGATTGTCGAAGTTAAACAGTGTCGAGAAACAGGCTTAAAAATACACTGATCACGAGGCCAGGTAAGTGCAGAGATAAGGGGAGGTTGTCCAACGCTTTCGCGAAGTTCCTTAATTAAATAACCCTTTCTCTTTCGGCGGTTGCGCCTTTAACACTTTCCTAGACACCCCGTAAACAATATACCGTTAAGCGAGGTTCTAAACACGGTTTATCTTCTCCTAATGAGCGCGAAGTCCTTAGGGCTGAAGTCTAGTATTTTTTAATTTACAATGGACAATGCATATGCTTTAGTGATTTTTGGGGTCCTGGGAAGGGTGATGAAATCCCCACCCAATCTGGATTGGTTTCAAGCCCCTTAAGTCCGTATTAAAGAAATGCAAAGCAGTAACAAATCAACTGCAAACAATTTTTTTATTTTGCGGCGCAAAGAATCCTGCATAAGAACAGTTTATTGGAAGGGGGAGAAGAATTTGCGCAAAGAAGGCTGCAGAAAATACAATTTATTGGAGTCCAGAGGAGTGGGAAGGAGGAGAGGAGGACTTACAGAGAAAATGGCACCCTGAGGCCACCAAACGGCCGCGGTTCCGCTGCCTAAGCTAGGTTATGCCGCGGTTCCACGGCAATGTGATGGGCTTGGGCCTTGAAAATTTTTGTAGGTGCTGGTCTGTGTCTCCTCTGGTTGTCTGGATGTCCTGAATCCTTATTTGCTTACTGTAACTGCTCCAGATTTTTCAGTAGACCGTTGGCTTCGTTTTGGTCCGTCGCGGTGTAGCCGCGAAATGTGGGTCTATCTTCCCACGTCTTTGGCACTGAACTTGAACTCCATATTGTCTACGTCTTGGCCACTGAACTCGAACTTGTGTTTTCCTTCACACTTGCACAAAAACTAATCAAAAATAAGAAGTTGATTTTTTTACAAAGTATATTTTTTTTTGTTTTGTTTTTCGGTTATATTCACAAATTAACCCGAAATTACACAAGGAAATAAACTACCGTCTCCCCGGCAACGGCGCCATTTGATTGATAGTTGTTCTGCGTGTTCAAGTTTTAGTTAGAATACCGCAATCAAGACGGTTTCGCTTGTAGCTAGCCGGTTGAGTACGGGTCGTCCGCAGGGAGATGGGAGTCTTTTTCTATGTGCTTTAACGAGTTAAGTCCGGTTTTTCAGATTTTGTTGTGGTTATCTAAGTGTTAAGTTGATATTTTAAAGAGAGCTTGTTAGGGTTAGGATTAGGTTAGTTTGAGTTAGGAGTCTCCACATCTTTCGTTGCCCCTCTTAATATCGGTGTTACGGTAATCGGCAACAACGGGGATTAGCACGACTAGGAAGGAACTTGCGAGTATAAGCTAGGCTTTCCAACGCATAAGTCCTTCCTTTTGGTGCTTGTCCATCCGTTCTTGGCTCTTAGCCATAACCTCCGGTTAATTCAACCACAACCGGTCTCACTACGGGATCACCGCTATCATGTAGGATAGGGTGCCGTAAGGAGCGGATTGTGGTTCAATTAACGGGAGTCGATTTAAGCTGTTGGGCAAGGAAAGAGTGAGAGAGATTTCCTTCTCTCAAACTTCCCTTATCCTACCCTAACAAGTATGAACTACTCACACATCATGATACGGAAAAATAAAACAAAACAAAAGAGGGAAATAGAAAGAAGGAGATTAGAAGAATACGACTAGCTATTTGCGACCTCACCTTGGCGAGGATCGAGCGTAAGCATCATTGTCGTATTAAGGATAACGAAAAAGAGAGAAGAAAGAAACAACAAGAAAATAACAACAACTACTTAACGAATTAAAATTACAACAATTATAGCAAAAGTAAGACAAGCATGATAATAAAATGATCTTCTTTATTCACCATTCTTCACTCACAAAGCTCACTCAAGTTTAATGGAGAAGAGATGAGAAGAAGAAGAACATGTAATCTAAAACCTAGCAAAAAGAAAATACAAGAATGGACCCTTTCCTTCACAAAGTTCTGGGCTATTTATAGGCCAAAAAATGAAAACCTAGGGCAACCACCAGAACACACACGAAAAGACAATTCTACTCCCAAAAGCCCATGCCCTGACTCCTCAGTATGGCCGCGGATCCGCGGCCTAAGCCTCCCTATGCCGCGGATCCGCCGCACTACTGTGGAGTTAGGGCATGGGATTTTTTGTGCTTCCCTGGTTTGATGTGTACATTATTCTGGCATATGCATTTTCTCAAATTGTCTTCACGATTTTTCCAGAATTTCTGTTGAGGGAAAGGTGGACTTTTGTGGATGTTTTTGTCATGATTGCCTCGAGCTCCGCGTAGATTTCTTGGATCTTGTGCTGCCATTGAGCCTTGTGCATGAAAATGACATTGATTTGACATTTTGTCTTCCTAAACTGGTATCTGGCAACATACGGATGAAGAGCGGAGACCGTGTTTTATCTGTGGTTGGCAGGAACCCGGATTTTGTCATGTTTTCCATGAATTTCACCGTTTTAGAACCGAGAACCTGTATCCTGCATTTGACTAGCAAACACGGCTCAAGAGTATCTACGGATATGCAATGTGATAAAAATTGGGCGGTATGAAAATGCAAAAATCTGATATGAACACTCAGCCCTGCGCGCTTTCTGGGTAAATTAGGAACGTAGACGATCTATTTAGACTTTGATAAATTTTCCTTGCCCTTTTCAGCGTCGCGAAATCTCTTTTATGTATTCTCCTTTTTGTAGAGCAAATAGACCGATCCAAGTTCTTAGCTGCTATGGCCGCGAAGGCCCAAAAGAAAACCAAGGGCGGGAGCTCGTCTAAGCCTGGACCGAGCTCGGCCCCAAAGCCAATTCCACCGGCAAAGCCTTCCGCGACGCCCCGAGTCCCGGAAGATAGCCGCGGGGGAAGCCAGAAGCATGCGGGGGACCCGGCGCCCCGGACGAGGGAGGAGGAGGAGGAGGAACCCAAAGACGTTCCCCTCAAAAAGCAAAAAAGGTCGGTCTCTCGGGTGCCCTCCACCAGAATTCCAGTGTAGGAGAGGGACTTCTGCTTCAAGGTGCCCTCGGGGCTCTCCGTCGCCGACAACCTGCTCTCCGACATGGAGCAAGCAGCTGGGGGAAAGATTCCCCGCGGGACCCTGAAGGCCTAGGTGGCCGCCAGTGCTCAGGAGGCGGTTCAGGTCAGTATCCGTTTCCCTTTAAGAATTTTCTTAAGTATATATTTTTTTAATTTGAATATTGCAACTCCTTTTGCTGCTTTCCTCAGGTCCTCCACCACTGTGCCCTCATTGTAATTATGGAATCCGGGGAGATAGCCCCGGCCATGAAGAAGGCGGGCGAATCTCCTCACGGGAGGAGGATCTGTGCCTTCGGCTGCAATAGGCGGAGGAGAAGATAGCCGCCCTCGAAACCCGAGTGGTCGCCGAGGAGCTGACGAACTCCAAGTATAAGGAATCTTACCGACTTCTGAGTGCATCCAACCGGGCTATCCAGACCAAGTTGGAGGAGGTTGATAAGCTCTATAACGCAATGAAGAAGTCGAAGGACGTCAGTAGGAAGGACGCCTGGGTGGCGCTCGAGGCCGTGAAGCTCACTGAGATCCGAGCGGTGAAGTCCGTGGAGAGGTATAAGGCGTCGGACCAGTTCTACACCGACCTTGACGAAGCCTCATCCATCGTTTGGCATGAAGCTCTCGATGTCGTCAAGGTGTCAATGCCAGAGTTTGCTGACGGTGAGCTCCGAGCTAAGTACCCGCTTTTCGAGGATGTGCCATAGGGGGCGGGCGCCGAGGTGGCCGCAGGGGGCGAAGCCGTCCCAGAGATCGAAGCTCCGGACCCCGAGGGAGGTGTCGAGCAGGGCGAGATCCCGGCGGAGCCCACGGCCTGAGCTTTCTTCCCTTGGGAGCTTTTGTTTTTTTTCCTTCAAAATCTTGTAAGCCTCCGGGCATTTTTTGTAAGGCTGAGGAGCCAAGAATACCTTGTAAAATTTCAGAATATAAATAAAGTTGTGCTTATTTTCCTCTGCATGACTGTCTGCTTTCTGCGTGAGTACTTTAGCTCGTCAGTCTTCTTCTTATTTGAATTTTCATTCTACTGCAAGTGTTAGGTCGTAGGTCGTTGCCCGGCTTTCTAGATGATGATCGCGTGTTGAGTGTAAGTCGAATAATAGCCAAGTGTAGGAAGGTCGGTACCCTTCCGCTCCTCGGATTCGAGGTAGCGATCATTCAGTTAGGATGAATCAAAAGGTATCCCAAGGTTAGGAAGGTCGGTATCAGTCCATACCTCGAAGTCGGGGTGACTGTTTCCCTTAATAAAAGAGCAAAGCTATGTTCAAAACTCAAGAGGCAGCGCCTCACGTGCCTTCCACGAGGGCACCAGCGCCAGAGTTAAAAACTCTTATATGAGCAGCGCCCGTGTGTAAAGCACGCAAAAATCTTAAGCAGCGCCTCACGTGCCTTCCACGAGGGCGCCAATGCCAGAGTTGAAAACTTTTATATGAGCAGCGCCCGTATGCAAAGCATACAAAAATCTTAAGCAGCGTCCACATGCACAGCACGTGAGCACCGGTGCCTTATAGAATTAAATTCTACTCTCTGATAAGTAGAGCCGTTGGATCAAAAATCCAACGGAGAAGATAAATCATTAGGATACAGAATTAAATTCTGTTTAGAAAAAATATTCCTCAAATCTTTCTAAACAAGAAAGATTGCCCTCTGTAAAACAGAGTACCGTTGGATTAAAAATCCAACGGTGATTAAAAAATCACCGATCTGCAGAATAAAATCTGTATGGGTAAATATTTCCCTAATCTTGTTAAAAACAAGAAAATACTTTCTGTAAAACAGAAGTTCTTGGATCAAAGATCCAACGGTGGATAAAATCTCCAAAATCAATTATGATCTCTTAATGAAAGATTTTTTCAACTAATCAACAGACTTGCCTCTACTATATAAAAGACCCAAGACTTCAAGTCTAAAAAGGAGGAACCCCCCATAAGCTTCAAAAAGAACAGAGAATTAAGTTCTCGAGGAAGAAGAACTCTCTTCTTGGAAAATTAAGTAAATAAAAATAAAAGAGTGCTTTACACTCAGTGACTGACGCCCAGTGCCCCACGTGCCTCTCGTGTGGGCGCTACAACATAAAGGAGTGCTTAGCACTCAGTGACTGGTGTCCAGTGCCCCACGCGCCTCTCATGTGGGCATAACAAAATAAAGGAGTGCTTAGCACTTAGTGACTGGCGCTCTGCGCCCAGCGCCCCACATGCCTCTCACGTGAACGCTATAAAATAAAGGAGTGCCTAGCACTCAGTGACTGGCGCACAGCGCCTCACGTGCCTCTCACATGGGCATTACAAAATAAAAGAGTGCTTAGCACTCAGTGAGCGGCGCCTGGCGTCCAGCGCCTCATGTGAGCGCCACAAAATAAAAAGTGCTTGACACTCACCAGGCAGCGCTTCACGTGCTTCGCACGTGGGCACCATAAAGAGTGCTTAACACTCCATAAAGAGACAAAAAAGTAAAGTGTTTAACACTTATTGGGCAGATCGTCATGACTGAAAACCCCACATGGTTATGTGTGAGCGTCAGAACTTACATAAGTGTTCAACACTTTTTACACAAAAAAGTGGACTGAGCCCAAACAAGTGCTTAGCACTCTTTTTCAAATAAAAAGAAAACTGAGTGGACCAAGCCCAAATTGGCTAAGTCCCTAATTCAGATCAACCGAACCCATGGGTTCACTACTTCCTAAACTGATCTTCATCCCAAATACGACAATCGATCTTCCAACTGATGATATCCCAAAACGATATTCGTCCCACATTCCCCTGAGGAAGTCTTAGTCTCAAAATACGACTAATGATCTCTGGGTTTACCACTGATTCCTTCTTCCCCTCAAATATGGGAATTGGTTCAAAGATACATCTCTCTACACCTCTGATGCATGTCGTTGTAATCCCTCAATGTCTTCAGAGAGGCGGCGGGCCCCGACAACCAACTGCATTTTGGTGCACTTCCCAAACTGACGTGCACATCCCAAATCAAATCACATCCCAGACTGAATGCATCCCATATCATCGTTGCTCATCCCGTCACGTAACAAACACATGCACGCAATATGGACAACGGACCAAAACGTCCTTAAACTACAACGGACCGAAACGTCCTTAAACTACAACGGACTGAAATGTTCTTAAACTAAACGTTGCCTCCAAAATGGCGACAACGGACCGTAACGTTCTTAAACTAAATCCTCACCTAAAAAATGGTGATCAACAGACCGAAATGTTCTCAAACTACAACTTCGCCTTCAAAATGGCGATAAGGGACCGAAACATCCTTAAACTAAAATAACATAGCCCAAATGCTCTCTTGTTGGATCTGAAACAAAAAATGATCCTAACACCCTGTTAAGTAGATCTTAGTCTCAAATTGGACTAAGTATCCTTAACAAAAAAACAATCGAGCCCCCAATTACTCGTATATATTTAAGTCGATCTTGATCTCAAAACAGATCAACGATCCTTAAATCAACCCAAACCTAACTCTAAGATATACGGATTTGGACAAATTCACGTCCTACGGGCGACGACGCAAATTAGTCTCGGTATACAATCTACGGGCAACCAAAAATAAAACAAACACGCACGACACGAGGTGAACTTCTGGAGCAGGAGAAAGTGGTTATCACGATACGGTAACGTAATTAACTGCAGGGCCTTGCACCTGCAGGGAAGAGCGTCCCCATAATCAAAAACCCCTCGCAAACGAGGGGGAATCTGACGAAGTCTGCTACAACGGCCGCATCCGTCCAAACCTCCGAGATACGGTGCCATAAATCAATTTGGTATTTTCAGAGAGGTGGACGGATAAATTCAAATAGTATCTGCCCCTAAATTCAGGCAAGACGATCCATCCCGGTTCTTCTCTATTTTCAGCGGTAAACAGTGACAACCACGTGTTCTGGCATGATTAGAAAATCAGCTAAGTTAGAATAGGTCAGCCGTAACTGATTCTTCCTCAATATGTGTTCTAGATCCATGTCTTCGTAGGGTAGAAATCTACCCCTCGGAGATTAGCCGAGTAGGAATCTGCACGGTAGCCTCTGTAGGAAGGATTTAGATCCTTAGCATTGATGGGCAGGAAGCTACCCGCTAGGGTTGGACCAGGCATGGAAGCTGGTTGGTGGCCTCGAGAGGAGGGCTTTAGATCCTTAGCGTTGATGGGTAGAAAGCTATCCGCTAGGGATGGACCGGACAGGGAAGCTGCTCGGTGGCCTCCAGAAGAGGGTTTTGATCCACTGCGTTGTTGGGCAGGAAGCTGCCCGCTTGGGATGGCCGAGCATGAAGCTACTCGGTCGCCTCGCGAGGAGGACTTTCGATCCTTAGCGTTGTTGGGTAGAAAGCTATCCGCTAGGGATGGACCAGCAGGAAATTGTTCGGCGGCCATGTGATGAGGGCTTCGATCCACAGTGCTGTTGGGCAGGAAGCTGCCCGCTGGTGGATGACCGAGTGGGAAGCTCCTCAGTCACCTCGCGGGGAGGGCTTTCGATCCTTAGCGTTGTTGGATAGGAAGCTACCCGCTAGGGATGGACCGGACAGGGAAGCTGCTAGGTGGCCTCAAGAGGAGGGCTTCGATCCACGGCATTGTTGGGCAGGAAGCTGCCCACTGGTGGATGACCGAGCAGGAATCTACTCGGTCGCCTCGCGAGGAGGTCTTTCGATCGTTAACGTTGTTAGGTAGGAAGCTACCCGCTAGGGATAGACCGGATAGAGAAGCTGCTCGGTGGCCTCGAGAGAATGGCTTCGATCCACAGCGTTGTTGGGTAGGAAGCTGCCAGCTGGTGGATGATCGAGCAGGAAGCTACTCGGTCGCCTCACGAAGAGGGCTTTCGATCCTTAGCGTTGTTGGGTAGGAAGCTACCCGCTAGGGATGGACTGGGCAGGGAAGCAGCTCTGTGGCCTCGAGAGGAAGGCTTTGATCCACAGCGTTGTTGGGCAGGAAGCTGCCCGCTAGGGATGGCCGAGCAGGAAGCTACTCGGTCGCCTCGCGAGGAGGGCTTTCGATCTTTAGCGTTGTTGGGTAGGAAGCTACCCGCTAGGGATGGACCAGCAGGAAATTGTTCGGCGGTCTCGTGATGAGGGCTTTGATCCACAGCGTTGTTAGGAAGGAAGCTGCCCGCTGGTGGATGACCGAGAAGGAAGCTATTCGGTCGGCTCGCGAGGAAGGCTTTCGATCCTTAGCGTTGTTAGGTAGGAAGCCACCCACTAGGGATGGGCCAGGCAGAGAAGCTGCTCGGTGGCCTCGAGAGAAGGGTTTCGATCCACAGCGTTGTTGGGCAGGAAGCTGCCCGTTGGGGATGGCCGGTCAGGAAGCTCCTCGGTCGCCTCGTGAGGAGGGCTTTCGATCCTTAGCATTGTTGGGTAGGAACCTATCCGCTAGGGATGGACCGGCAGGAAATTGCTCAGCGGCCTCGTGATGAGGGCTTCGATCTACAGCGTTGTTGGGCAGGAAGCTGCCCGATGGTGGATGACCGAGCAGGAAGCTACTCGGTCGCCTCGCGAGGAGGGCTTTAGATCCTTAGCGTTGTGTTAGTTATATGTATGCCCTAGAGGCCATTATTATACATGTGATGTATATTATAGTGGATACTTGGACATATATAGGGAGGACTTTCTTGCTCGACATGATAGTATGCTATCTGGTTGCTCTTTATCTTAACATGTACACTTATTATGTCACGCCCCGCTTCCCAGAGTGCGCTAAGATAGGCACGTGACAGAGCCAACAATGCTACCTGTGGATAGGAAAAATCTCTCCACAGTCACGTTACGGCTGTAAAGATATCAAGAACAGGAAAGTAAATAAACTATTTAGTACATGTCCATGAGCCAGAATAAACAAGTCAAGAAATAATATGCGGAAGCAATAAATCCAAGTAACAATAACATCTGGAAAGTAAGGAAATAACTAACTGGATACTAACAAGATCCTCACTGCTCGGCCTGACGGCGGAAATACTCTTGATCAGCCTGCGACAAAGGTAGAAGATCTGGGCCATGCAAAACCCAGACGTCAGTGCGTCATAATATCAAGCGATAATAAAAAAATCAAGGAGTCGCAAGGCATGCAGGTACGAGTATGAACGGCCAATAAGGTATAACAGTAACATAAATAAGGATAGTGCAGGGTAAGGTACAGGTGACGTGCAGTGAGAAATCTAAACTGGTCTACTGGGTTAACTACTCTCAAGTCTTTAAAATCAATTTGATGAATCATCGATATAACTCAATAGTATCCCGTGCATGCCCGGGACTACGGTCAAGATTCTCGGGCTGAATCCGAGACGTGCCGCTAGGCAGTAAAAGGTAGTATGTAATGATGAATGATGTCAGCAGTATCATCCCGGGGCTGGCCTAGCCCGTAAGACTGATCAGTAAAGACATCGAACTGTCGAGTTACAAGTCAGGTTTCATCATTAATTTCCCCATACCCCCAAGTTATGCGTTCAAGTCAGGTATTGGTAAATCTGGAGCTAATGCCAACACAAGATCAAGCAAGTACAGGTTTGTCTGAACAGACAGCAGGAAATGTCCGCAGGGACAACATGTCAAGATTGTTGGCATTTATCACGCCCCGCTTCCCAGAGTACGCTAGATTGGGCACGTGGCATAGCCAACCATGCTACCTGTGGGTAGGAGGTATCCATCCACAGTCACATTACGGCTGTAAAGATATCAAGAACAAGATAAAACTATCTAAAAACATGTCCACAATCCAGAATAACAAGAGTCAATGATAAATAAAAGCGGAAGCAAATGATCCAATACAATAACGGAAAAGTATGTCCCATAATGCGGGCTCACATCTGGAAATAAAATGCAGGAAATAAAACTAACTAATACTAACACCTCACAGCTCAGCCTGCTGGCTGAAGTACTCGTGCTCGGACTGCGACAGCGGTACAGAATCTGGGCCATGCAAAACCCAGACGTCAGCGCGTCATGACATCAAGTAATGTAATATGAACAGTGTAACAGGCAATGCAAAATAAACATGAATAAAATGAGAGTAGCAAATAATGTGAATCAAGCAGTGCAGGGTAGTGTGCAGTGGGTAACTAAACTGTTCTATCAGGTTTTCTATTCTAAAGTCTTTGAAATCAATTTGATGAATCGTCGATGTAACTCAATAGTATCCCGTGCGTGCCCGGGACCACGGTCAAGATTCTTGGGGCTGAATCCGAGACGTGCCGCTAGGCAGTAACAAGTAGCAGGATGGGTGAGTGATGTCAGCATCATCACTCCGGGGATGGCCTAGCCCGTAAGACTGATCAGAACAGGTATCGAACTGTTGAGTTACAAGTCGGTTCCACCTTTGATTTCCCCATACCCCCAAGTTATGTATGTCGAGTCAGGTATTCAGTAATCAAGAACTAATGCTAACACAGGATCAGGTAAAAGCAGGTTTGTCTGGATAGACAACAGGAACGGTCCATGAGGACTACATGTTATATTTGTTGGCATTAGGCACGAGATCAGGTAACAGGTCAGGTCATGGTACATCAGGTCAAGTCAATAGTAAATGGTACAATACCATGTGTGACAATGTTAATCAAGATGTAATGATATCGTGGGTGTGCTCACAAACAAATATATAAGCAGCATCATGTTCAAATCAACACGTTAAACAATAATCTGATTTATTATCTAGCTATACAATTTTCAATTGTGTTAAATAAATAGTGTCAATATCATGTGAATACAGGACGGTGAACGTAACTGCTGTAGTCAGGTTAATAACATATTGAGTGTTCCAAGAATGTCACGACAAGTATGATCTGTTTAAAGAATGCAATTGTAATTTAGCCGGTTATGCATATTGATAAACTAAACTGAAATAAAGCATCATAGCAGTGAATCAATGCAATCTATCATGTACGGGTTTATCAGGAAATAATTTATTTAGCATGCTACTAGGATTAAACATGAAGCAAGGTATGTAAGGTGATTTACTAAATAATATATCATTAAACTACACATGAATATTAGAGCAAGTTATAATGTAGCAATAGCATGTAGCAAGTATCGAATACTTGCCTCGACGAAACGACGAACACGAGAACGGAGGCGCGAACCCACGCGACACGATAACAGCAAGGGCTCGGGGGATTTGGACAGAGATGGATGCTCTCTCGGCAACCCGGCAGCGAGGCGATCGGTGCCGATAAGATC
Organism: Agapanthus africanus; assembly: GCA_030015575.1. NCBI lineage: Eukaryota > Viridiplantae > Streptophyta > Magnoliopsida > Asparagales > Amaryllidaceae > Agapanthus > Agapanthus africanus. The sequence continues at coordinate 867,695,148 of CM057339.1, forward strand.
ACCGGCGGTTCAAGCCGCGACGGTGACGACAACGTGAAGGGTTTCGGGATAGGTGATCGGGAAGGTGCAGAATCGGTCGGTAGAGGTGGTGTTGGCGTTCAGGGGGTTTGCTGGGAGACGAGGAGACGAAGGGTGGTCAGTGGTGATGGGTTTTTTGGTGAGGGTGAGGCTGCAGGCGATGGGTTAGGGCTCGGGTATGGAAAAGGGAAAGAAAGTGGAGAGGGAGAGGAAGTGGTCGGGGCTGGAGTGCGCAGGTGATGAGGAGGTGCTGAAGGTGGCGCGGGTGGCGACGACGAAGGTCGCCGGCGATCAGGCGACTGCAGTGAACTCCACAGGAGTTGCGGCTGCACAGGCGCACGGGGAGAGGGAGAAGATGTTGAGGTTGGGAAGAGGAGACGGAGTCGAGGGCGACGGTGGCGTTGGCGCCGGCGTCGGGGCTGCGGCGGCGACGGTGACGAGGCGGCTAGGCTTAGGTTGTTGGGTTTCTCGCGATGGGTTCTTTTTTTTTGTTCTCTGGAAAAGATATGAAGGAGGAAAGAGTATAAATATAGGGAAGAGAGAGAGAGAGACGTCAGAGGAGGGGGCCCACGGGGGTTAAGAACCCCGTGATTGGCTGAGGGATAGGTTAAAGAAATCTTAAAAAGATTTAAAAGATTATTAAAGCAACAGTAAGTAAGATTATGAATATATATATAGTTTCGAATATTTTATTAATTTGGGATTTTGGCGCTAAATGAAACATTTCCAAATCGCGCCCGGGTTGGGTCCAAAAATTTGAAATTTAAATAATAGGATTTTAAGCGGGTTCCAAATTTTAAAATAAAATGTTTTATGATTAAAGAGCATACCCCCAAGTCGGACACCTGTACACGCGCGTAGCCGTCCAAACTCGTCCGTTTCACTGAACGGGACGAGAACTCGATGCACGGACGCTACCATGCGGCTAGGGGTGTCGAGTAGGCCAAGATAGATATTTTTAATTTTATTTTAGGTGCTAAAATTTGTTATATGCAGAAATGACTTAGCCAGATAAAATTTCACGGCAAGTGTCAAACAGGCAAGCTAAATGAAATGAGTAATATCTAACGTTCAACCAGTAACAGAAAATAGTAGTATTGGGCTCGGGTGTTACATTATACCCAACTACAAAAAGAATTTCGTCCTCGAAATTCCAAGAATACAAGATAGAAAACTACAGGAAAAGGTGAGGAAACTTCTGCCGGATCTCATCTTCTCGCTCTTAAGTGGACTCTCCATGCGATCGATTACCCCAAGAAACGAGCACAAGGGGGATAACTTTGTTCTTAAGAACCTTTTCCCTTCGATCCATGATTTCAACCGGTCGCTCCTCAAAAGTCAGGTCTTCCCGTACTGTTAACTCCGAATGATCCAAGACGTGTGTTTCATCTCGAACATACCTTCGTAGTTGAGATACGTGAAACACATCGTGTACACCCGCCAAGGATTGCGGTAACGCCAAACGGTACGCTACCTCTCCAACGCGCTCCAATATCGCGAAGGGTCCAACGAATCGAGGACTAAGCTTTCCTCGACTCCCAAAACGAATCACCCCTCTAGTCGATGATATCTTCAAGAATACCAAATCACCCACGGCGAACTCTAGAGGTCTTCTTGACGTGTCAGCCCAACTCTTCTGTCTGTCTTGAGCTGCCTTCATAAACTTTCTGATAGTGTTAACCTTCTCAACTGTCTGCACCACCAAATCTGGTCCTAATAATCTTCGTTCACCAATATCATCCCAACAAACAGGTGAACAGCACTTACGACCATACAAAGCTTCAAACGGAGCCATCTGGATAGTTGCTTGAAAACTGTTGTTGTACGAAAAATCCACCAAGTATAGGTGATCCACCTACGAACCCTTGAAGTCCAACATGCATGCTCTCAATATGTCTTCAAGAGTTTGGATCGTTCTCTCCGAATGACCATCAGTTTGAGGATGATAAGCTGTGCTAAACTTCAATCGAGTCCCCAAACTTTCCTGTAAACTCCTCCAGAAGTGTGATAAGAACCGAGTGTCTCGATCGGACACGATGCTCACCGGTACGCCATGTAATCTTACAATCTCCTGCATGTACCATTCTGCCAAAGTCTCCGTTGATTGACCAACCCGGAAAGGAATAAAGTGAGCTGCCTTGGTCAATCGATCAACAATCACCCATACTGCATTGTTGCCCTTTGGACTCCACGGTAAAGCCGTCACGAAATCCATGGTTATATGTTCCCACTTCCACTGAGGAATCGGAAGTGGTTGCAACAAACCAGCAACCTGTTGGTGTTCAGCCTTAACTTGCTGACACACCAAGAACTTAGCCACGAAGCGAGCAATCTCCCGTTTCATGCCTTCCCACCAGAAATGCTGTCGAATATCTCGGTACATCTTTGTACCTCCTGGATGTACAGAATAAGCTGAACTGTGTGCCTCCTTCATAAGCTCTTCACAAACATCTCCCTTTGGCACACACAAACGGCTACCATACCTCAACGAACCATCTTCATGGACCAGTAAATCTGTTCGTAGTCCAGTTTCAACCTGCTCTCGAAACTTTTGCAGTCTAGGATCCTGCGATTGTGCCGCTTTAATCTTCTCAACCAAGGACGACTGTACTTGCAACTGCATCAACTGTCCCGTAGAACGCGGTAGCACAACTTCCAAGTCAAATCTTCGAAAATATGCAATGATCTCCCTCTGTGTAGTTAACACCTGAATTGCTGGTAACCGACTAAGCGCATCCGGCACGACGTTAACCTTTCCCGGATGGTACTTAAGATCAAGGTCGTAGTCGGCCATCAGCTCCAACCATCTACGCTGCCTCATATTCAACTCCTTCTGAATGAACACATACTTCAAACTCTTGTGATCTGTAAAAACTTCGACTCTCTCGCCCAAAAGGTAGTGTCTCCAAATCTTCAAAGCGAAAATCACAGCCGCAAGTTCCAAGTCATGAGTTGGATAATTCTTCTCATGGGTCTTCAGTTGTCTTGATGCGTATGCTACGACCTTCCCATGCTGCATCAAAACACATCCCAATCCTTTTCCAGATGCGTCGCCGTGAATAACCAATCCTCCGGAATTGTCTGGCACGGTCAGAATAGGCGCGGTTATCAACTTCTGCTTCAACGTCTCAAAAGCTAACGCACATTTATCCGTCCATACAAAAGGTACCTCCTTGCGCGTAAGCTTGGTCAACGGTTCTGCCAGACGAGCGAAGTTCTCCACAAATCTCCTGTAATATCCGGCTAATCTAAGGAAACTTCTTATCTCAGCTACATTCTTTGGAATCAGCCAATCTCGAACTGCTGCAATCTTTTCGGGATCGGCGGCGATTCCATTGCCCGACACAACATGCCCCAGAAACTTCACTTCTTCCAGCCAAAATTCGCACTTACTCATCTTCGTATAAGGTTTCTCCTGTCTCAATGTCTGCAGTGCGATCTTCAAATGCTCAGCATGCTCCTCAAAACTCTTCGAGTAAACCAGAATATCGTCAATGAATACCACAATAAACTGGTCCAAGAACGGTGAAAAGATTCGGTTCATCAAGTCCATAAATACTGCCGGCGCATTCGTTACTCCGAAGGGCATCACTAGATACTCGTAATGTCCATACCGAGTTCGAAACGCCGTCTTGCAAATATCTTCTGCTTTCACTCGAACCTGATGATATCCGGATCGCAAATCCAGTTTCGAGAATACCCTCGCGCCACTAAGCTGCTCAAAAAGTTCTCCAATGCGAGGGATCGGGTTCTTTTCTTAATAGTTACCCGGTTTAATTCTCGACAATCGATGCACATCCTTCTGGTGCCATCCTTCTTCTTTACTAGAAGGACTGGAGCTCCCCAAGGCGAGTTGCTGCTTCGAATCCAACCCTTCTCAAGCAATTCAACAACCTGTTTCTTGACTTCTTCCAACTCTACTGGTGCCATTGGATAATATGCTTTAGATACTGGTGTTGCACCAGGAATAAGGTCAATTGCGAACTCCACGTCTCGCTTCGGCGGTAAACCTGATATATCTTCAAATACGTCCATAAAATCGCGAACAACCGCCGGCTCTTCACCATTATCAACTTCCATTGATGCAAGAATAACATTTGTCGGCCTAGCCCTAAACTCGACTGGCCCGACAGAACTGCTTCCTCCAGTAAAGGTAAACTCAGGATGTCCGGGAATCTGGAAAATTACTTTCCTTGCCCTACAGTCAATGTGAGCGTGGAAAGTGCCAAGAAAATCCATTCCCAAGACGACCTCGTAGCTGCCCGTATCAATCACCAAGAAATCTGCAAAAAGCTCCCGTCCGCACACAACAACTGTACAGTCTTTACATTCCCTACTAGATATAATTTTCCCATTCCCAGTGTGTATGTCCTAGAAACTAGACAGGGTCGTGCAGGCAATCGAGTGTATAGTTATAAACTTGGATGACATAAAACAATGGGATGCACCAGAATCAAATAATGCCACTGCGGGAAAACCATGAACGAGTAGAATACCTGAAACCACTTCTCCTGATGCCTTAGCTTCCTCAGCTGTCAAGGTAAAAGCTCGAGCCTGATTAGGTCCTTGAGTCAGCTGTTTCTGCCCTTGGAACGGTTTCTGTGGAGGCTTCTGAATATCATCCCTCGTACGAAGCTTCGACGGACAGGCACCAACTGCATGATCAGCCGCTCCACAACCAAACAAAGTCCCAGCCTCCTTCGACAATCCTTCTGCACGTGCCCAGGTAAACGGCAGTAGTCACAAATCACGCTCTTTCTTCGATCAACGATCACAGGCTTCTTCATGGTTGCTACACCTCGACGGTCTACTGGAATACCTCTGCGACCATGAGCTCTGTTAGGTACAAATGCGGGCTTCCTTGCCGCAACTGCTGTCTGCTGCAAGCTCCCTTTCATCCCAGATAAACTCTGCTGTTCCCGAGCTGCCGTAAGAACCTGTGAGAAAGTGGTCAAACCCAGGGAGACAATCTGCCTCTGGATGTCCACATCCAAGCTGTGCATGAACCTCCGTGCCCTGTCTACATCGTTGGCAACTAAAGGTCCAGCGAATCTGCTGAGTCTCGTCCATTCTGCTGCATGCACATCCACGGGTGCTCCATTCTGCCTTAGTCCAATAAACTTCTCTTCCATTTCCTCCCGTGCAGTTCGCGGGAAGAACTTCTCCAGGAAACTCTTAGAAAAAACCGCCCATTTGATCGGCTTGGGCAAGCGGGTCTCCTCCACAAGCCACCATTCTCGGGCGTAGTCCACTAACTGAATGCGTACCACATCAACACTTTTGTCATCTAGAATCTGTGCCGCAATCAACAAATTCTCCGTGTCAACTAGCCACTGCTCGGCTGGCAACGGCTCCTCCAAACCAGTAAATGTAGACGGACCCAAACGTCTGAAATCTGCCACGGTCCCTACTCGGTCAACTGGTTTAGCTCCAACGTTATTTACAGACTGCCGAACGATCTGCAAACCTTCCTGAAACGAGTCTGCTTGCTGCTGAATCAGCTCGGTCTGCCTCTTTTGATTCTTTAGCATTCCCCTTATCACTCCAAGCATGGCGGCTTCGTCCACACGCCTCTGGTACGTCTTCAAATTCTTATCTGCCATATTGCTGAAATCAAAAAAAACACCCAACATTAGCATGATGATAGATTAGATATATAGATCAAGGCTAGAACTCCAAGGTACTTAAATAGAGTACCGCATTGTAACTATGCCGCGGTATCACAGCCACAATTACTTAACTCCACCCAAGTCGCCTAAGTCCTAGGGATAACAAGAGATCAGGTTTTTGAGTCGACATGCAAAGTAAGTTTGCACGTCGTAAAAGATATAATCAGGAAGAATGCGATTCAAGAATGGTAAATGGCAAAGTAGCAGGACATGTTTCCTAAACACGGGTATTCTGATTCGTGTATTGGGTACAATACCCAACTACAAAAGAATCAACCCAACTAACCTATGGCTCTGATACCAAAAGAACCATGTCACGCCCCGCTTCCCAGAGTACGCTAGATTGGGCACATGACATAGCCAACCATGCTACCTATGGGTAGGAGGTATCCATCCACAGTCACATTACGGCTGTAAAGATATCAAGAACAAGATAAAACTATCTAAAAACATGTCCACAATCCAGAATAACAAGAGTCAATGATAAATAAAAGCGGAAGCAAATGATCCAATACAATAACGGAAAAGTATGTCCCATAACGCGGGCTCACATCTGGAAATAAAATGCAGGAAATAAAACTAACTAATACTAACACCTCACAGCTCAGCCTGCTGGCTGAAGTACTCGTGCTCGGACTGCGACAGCGGTACAGAATCTGGGCCATGCAAAACCCAGACGTCAGCGCGTCATGACATCAAGTAATGTAATATGAACAGTGTAACAGGCAATGCAAAATAAACATGAATAAAATGAGAGTAGCAAATAATGTGAATCAAGCAGTGCAAGGTAGTGTGCAGTGGGTAACTAAACTGTTCTATCAGGTTTTCTATTCTAAAGTCTTTGAAATCAATTTGATGAATCGTCGATGTAACTCAATAGTATCCCGTGCGTGCCCGGGACCACGGTCAAGATTCTCGGGGCTGAATCCGAGACGTGCCGCTAGGCAGTAACAAGTAGCAGGATGGGTGAGTGATGTCAGCATCATCACTCCGGGGCTGGCCTAGCCCGTAAGACTGATCAGAACAGGTATCGAACTGTTGAGTTACAAGTCGGTTCCACCTTTGATTTCCCCATACCCCCAAGTTATGTATGTCGAGTCAGGTATTCAGTAATCAAGAATTAATGCCAACACAGGATCAGGTAAAAGCAGGTTTGTCTGGATAGACAAAAGGAACGGTCCATGAGGACTACATGTTATATTTGTTGGCATTAGGCACGAGATCAGGTAACAGGTCAGGTCATGGTACATCAGGTCAAGTCAATAGTAAACGGTACAATACCATGTGTGACAATGTTAATCAAGATGTAATGATATCGTGGGTGTGCTCACAAACAAATATATAAGCAGCATCATGTTCAAATCAACACGTTAAACAATAATCTGATTTATTATCTAGCTGTACAATTTTCAATTGTGTTAAATAGATAGTGTCAATATCATGTGAATACAGGACGGTGAACGTAACTGCTGTAGTCAGGTTAATAACATATTGAATGTTCCAAGAATGTCACGACAAGTATGATCTGTTTAAAGAATGCAATTGTAATTTAGCCGGTTATGCATATTGATAAACTAAACTGAAATAAAGCATCATAGCAGTGAATCAATGCAATCTATCATGTACGGGTTTATCAGGAAATAATTTATTTAGCATGCTACTAGGGTTAAACATGAAGCAAGGTATGTAAGGTGATTTACTAAATAATATATCATTAAACTACACATGAATATTAGGGCAAGTTATAAAGTAGCAATAGCATGTAGCAAGTATTGAATACTTGCCTCGACGAAACGACGAACACGAGAACGGAGGCGCGAACCCACGCGACACGATAACAGCAAGGGCTCGGGAGATCTGGACAGAGATGTATGCTCTCTCGGCAACCCGGCAGCGAGGCGATCGGTGCCGACAAGATCACCGGCGGTTTAAGCCGTGACGGTGACGACAACGTGAAGGGTTTCGGGAGAGGTGATCGGGAAGGTGCAGAATCGGTCGGTAGAGGTGGTGTTGGCATTCAGGGGGTTTGCTGGGAGATGAGGAGACGAAGGGTGGTCAGTGGTGATGGGTTTTCCGGCGAGAGTGAGGTTGCAGGCGATGGGTTAGGGCTCGGGTATGGAAAAGGGAAAGAAAGTGGAGAGGGAGAGGAAGTGGTCGGGGCTGGAGTGCGCAGGTGATGAGGAGGTGCTGAAGGTGGCGCGGGTGGCGACGACGAAGGTCGCCGGCGATCAGGCGACTGCAGCGAACTCCGCAGGAGTTGCGGCTGCACAGGCGCACGGGGAGAGGGAGAAGATGTTGAGGTTGGGAAGAGGAGGCGGAGGCGAGGGCGACGGTGGCGTTGGCGCCGGCGTCGGGGCTGCGGCGGTGACGGTGACGAGGCGGCTAGGGTTAGGTTGTTGGGTTTCTCGCGATGGGTTCTTTTTTTTTTGTTCTCTGGAAAAGATATGAAGGAGGAAAGAGTATAAATATAGGGAAGAGAGAAAGAGACGTCAGAGGAGGGGGCCCACGGGGGTTAAGAACCCCGTGATTGGCTGAGGGATAGGTTAAAGAAATCTTAACAGTAAGTAAGATTATGAATATATATATAGTTTCGAATATTTTATTAATTTGGGATTTTGGCGCTAAATGAAACATTTCCAAATCGCGTCCGGGTTGGGTCCAAAAATTTGAAATTTAAATAATAGGATTTTAAGCGGGTTCCATATTTTAAAATGAAATGTTTTATGATTAAAGAGCATACCCCCAAGTCGGACACCTGTACACGCGCATAGCCGTCCAAACTCGCCCGTTTCACTGAACGGGACGAGAACTCGATGCACGGACGCTACCACACGGCTAGGGGTGTCGAGTAGGCCAAGATAGATATTTTTAATTTTATTTTAGGTGCTAAAATTTGTTATATGCATAAATGACTTAGCCAGATAAAATTTCACGGCAAGTGTCAAACAGGCAAGCTAAATGAAATGAGTAATATCTAACGTTCAACCAGTAATAGAAAATAATAGTATTGGGCTCGGGTGTTACAGCATTAGTAACAAGATCAGGTAACAGGTCAAGCTGTGGTACATCAGGTCATGTCAGGTAGTGTACATGTATCAAGTTATGTCAAGTAGTGGTGTGTATCAAGTCAAGCAGTAGTATATCAGGTCATGACAGGTAGTGCACATGTGTCAAGCGGATGCTCATACTAAAACTGTAGCAAGTACGGATGCACGGTAAAGCATGGATGCATAAATATTTTGTCAGGGGTTACATCATGACTATGTAGGATGCACAATTATCAAGCATGGTGCACTAATACAACAGTAACATGAAATAATATGGTCTCGGTATGCAACTAGATATGTAATAAACCGTACGGATACAGACGGATACTATAAAACTGTAAATCGGTAAAATTTGCTGAATATTAAAACACAAGCACTATTATTTATTAAATAGATATTTATATAATAATATTAATATGGATAACATATTCAAACCGATTAATAACTATAAAAGTGGTATTGATTAACCATGCACAAGAAAGTTCCGTTCAGAAATTCAGCGTCACCCTGATTTGTAAAACAGCTTAAAAATAACAAATATTCTTCAAAAGGGACATGTCTTATACCAAAACAAAGATAATTCAATAAGGTTTTCATTTTTATAAGTATAAGAATCTCAGGTTGTCCCTACAAAAAGCTATGAACATTCGAAATTGAAAGTTTGCTGCTGGAATTTCCCTGAACAGCAGTTTAGAGACATTTTCATTTGCATTTTACATTATTTAAGCAATTTTTTTGCAAGTAAATATTTTATAGAGTTATAGTATTCTGAGTTAGCTTCGTAACAGACTAAAGAACGTAAACTAATGATTTTTCTATGATTTATAATGAATTTTATTAGGTAAGGTGTACAGTAAATTTCAGATTTGTCGTATCCGCTTTTCAACGACGTTTCAAGTGTAAATTATAATATTTTTAAATGTATAACATATAAAATACAGATTATAAACTAATTAAGGATAATAATAAGAAATATTACAATGATATATATTTTAAAAGATATGGATGCAAACGGGTATCACATAATCGTAAAATGATAAACTAACAAGTGCGGAATATATAACTAAGCAATATGAAATGTAACTATTCAATTTGATGCAGTATAAAATAGTATAGTATGTAACAAGATAAGTTTTCCGGACGTAGATCTGAAATGATATGAATGGATGCAAACGGAACATCGAAAAGTTATAAAAATAAACATGGGGTGCAAGATTTTAAATACAGGTATTCCATTTGTTAAAATAGATGCGTCTAAAATAATGTAGCATGTAATTAAGATTGGTTTGCATTCCCTAGATCTGAAATGCACTATACAAATGTTAACGGAACGTCGAAAGGCTGTAATATGAAACATGAGATGCTTGATTTAAAATACAGGTGTGATATTTATTTAAATAGGTATATAAAGAGTTATATAGCATGTAGCAAGATAACTTGCTTAAACAGAACAAGAACGGATGTGTACGGAACGTCCTTCGTCGGCGAAATGTCGCGACGCGCGCACGGTACACGGAATGGTTCCAAACAATGCACGAGGGTGATCACGCAAGTCAGGTACGTTCACTGGATCACTCGGATCGTCAGCGACGAGCACGGCTCCGGCGGTGATCACCGAAATCAAGAAATAAGATCAAGAAAAAGAAAAAAGAGAGAAGAAGAAGAAGAAGAAGAAGAGGCTGTGTATTAAATAAGGAAAGAAAAAATTAAATAAATAAAATATATATAAATATATATATGCAGAGGAGAGGGAGAGAGAGAGAAAGTGTCACGCCCCGCTTCCCAGTATACGGCAAAGGGGACGCGACGAGGTCCGCTACGTATATACTCAGAAGTACATACGCTAAGCGTATCTAAGCAATATAAAGGTAAATCATAAGAGACAAGAGATATAAAAAAATAACAGCAACTTTATTAATAATATTCTTTTGTACAATGCATGAAAAGTAAATACATCTGAAATAAAAGCGATGCCTAAACAATGGCATAACAGGAAATGAAAAATACTGAGTAGAACAAGGTACAATATCTAGAGCTCGGGGTCTTCGTGGAACTGATCCAAGTCTTCACCGGTGGGCTCAATCTCTGACGGGTCCAAAACACCTGATGACATTCAAAGAAGAAAGAAATAGAATGTCGTCAGCGAACAGGTCGCTCAGTAAGTCCCAAAGATAAGGAAGAATTAGAAATTACAGAATAAGAGGTATCATCTAAAGTATAATATTTTAGGATATTGTGTTTACGTTGTTGTTTGTAGTTTGGTACGGAAGGATGCCAGTGTATACGAGAGGAGTCTCAGTGTTAGTGTATATGCCCTAGAGGCCATTACTGTATCATACTGGTTTGTATATTACTTAATGGATGCTTGGGATATTCACCTTGTATATACAATCTTGCTCAAAATAGTAGTATGCTACTTGGTTTGTTTCTACTTCAATGTGTACATGTGTTTATTTTTGTATATCGCCTATACACATTAGTGGAGCCCTTAGGATCTTTGCTTGATTACCAGCGATGTGATGGCCGTCACACTAGTGGGGCTGGGTAATCTATAAGCACATCCTTATGCAGGTCCCTGGTCGCAGGACTATCGAGACAGGGCATCGATACTCCGGAGTAGACCAGCGCATGCGCTTCTCATCCCAGTGTGGGAGACGGTCTGTCCCACAGCCGTCAGTACGTCGTACTTGAGATAGTATGCGGGTGCTCGTTAGGTTACGGGTACACTGGACAGGACTCGTCGGGAACTGAATAGTTGGTATTATGCCTATCGTCAGTTATCAGTTCCCAGGTGACATGAGTACAGCTTAGTCCGCTGACTTGACACTGTCACTTCGCCTCGAGTGTGTTCCCACTGCACTTTGATTACTACCCTACCACGGCTCAAAGGAGCCGTGCAAACAGGTAGTAGTTGGGTGCAGTCCCGAAGCACTTGGAGGCAGTGACGGTTAGACAGGATTCGTCTCTCCCGGTATTGGGGGTTGACATCGCGCTGTGTCTAGGAGAGCCATTACACGAGTAGTCCCTGGCCAGGGCAAACGAGATATACTGGTAGGCTTCCAGTGTTATCTCAGGGTGTTTTGGGCTTCGCTCCGGCACGACTTGTACCGCTATTGGGGGACTGACGTTTACCGCCCCCTAGGCCCGCCATGCGATGTATCAGACGAACAGACCGGACTGTACGTAGAATGTCACACTCAGGCTCAGTAGGAGTTCAGATGGGTTTCGCCTCGTCGGTCTTCTTGTCGGCATTACCTGGGGACCATTACGCACAGCTAGTGCCGCTTGCGGTCTGTGGTTAAACCCACTGCCAGCGTAGTGTTGAGTCTTTAGAGTCCCACACAGAAAGCTTTTCGCCTTTAGGCAAAAGAGTAGAGGTCGCATGGTATTGCGACAGGTCGCATGGTTTTGCGACAGGTCGCATGGTTTTGCGACAGGGTTCGGTCACATCCGTGCACTTGTGCACGTACAGTGTCCGGACAGTTTACACTAGCGGGCTTTGGTTTAAGCCAGATCCTAGTGTACCTTTTGGGATTGGATTTATCCAGTGTGCATTCGTGTTCCTCGGAACGCGGATGCGGGTGTGTATGCACAGTTGACAGGGAGGCAGAGGCAGCGGATTCTCATTAGGGTTGTTGACAGTTGACCGTTGACTATTTGACTTTTTGCTCAACCCTAATGAGAATATGATATGAGATTAACTATTATATTAATTAAGTATTATGGTGACATGGTTGTTGACTTTTGTTGACTTTGTTGACTTGTTGACTTTTGTTGACTTGTTGACTTTGTTGACCGGCTGACTAGGCTTGACTAGTTGACCATCATGATAACCATAGCCATCATTTCATGGCAAAGACTTTTGCTTGCTTGCTCATTTGTGCAAAATGAGTGCATGAAATGATATGGTTATGGTTGCTTCAACCATCACATAAGACTTATTTGATATAATGAGTTATCATGACTTTGGATTATGAGAGGGTGAGAGACAAAAGAGTTGCTCATTCTTTCTTGCTCATTCTCTCTCTTGTTCTTGAGCTCTTTTGTTTTGCTCTCACCCTCTTGCTCTTTTTCCCTCTCTTCAATCTATGGTTCTCTTGTCTCATGAGTTGAGAATCAAGAACCATAGATAAAATCCCATACAAACTCTTCTCTACTCTCTCTAGTTCACAAGGTTTAGCAAACCGAGTGAACTAGTTTCTTCAAAGAACGAAGAAGGAGCCAAAGGTTGGAGCTTTCAGGTGGATCTATCTTCGGCGTACGGAGACGACGGGAAGAAGCCAATCTGGACCACCATCGGAGCTTGAAGACGAAGGAGTTCAAGACAAGCAAGGTATAACCCCCTAACCGAGTAGCTAGAAACTCGTAGTTAGGTTGTTAGATAGATGTTTAACCAAGATCCGGGTTTTAGGTCCATATTACCACCTCCATAAAAATCGTTTTTTACCAAATTCCGCATTCCCGAAAGTACCGGGAGAGGTAGCATGGACTTACAGTGGTATCAGAGCCTAGTTAAACTCTATCTAACATGTTAGCAAGTAACTAGAAGATCGATCAAAGAAAAAGTCCCGAAAACAAACCCCAAAAATTCGAGTTTCTGTCGATTTTTTTACTGTTCAAAAGTTGATTATTTTCACACCTAAAATCGGCTCAGGGTTTTTAAAAGCCACTGTAGAAAAATCACCAAGAGATCCCCCTAAACGACCGCGGAAACGCGGCAATAGCTTGCTATTGCCGCGGTTCCGCGGCCCCCTTGGCCCCTCTCTGGTGTTTCTTTGCTACAGTGTACTTGCAGGGGTATTTTGGGATTTTTGGAATATATATTTTCTGCCCAGATTTTCCAGAACGAAAATTTTATTTTGGGGTCCCGAAAATCCGTATTTTTGATCGAACTTCTAAAAGACTTAAGCTAACGGGTTTTTCTGTAATGTGATATTTGTATTGAACGTCTACTAATCGCTATATGTCGATTAGTGGGGGTTATACAAATCTGTGATCTGTAATGTTGCTGGAATGTGTATATGAATATGTTGGATTGTCGCGGGTGAATAGCCGGGGGTTGTGAGACGAGAGTTTTCTTTTCTTTCAATTCATGTAAATTTGTAAATTGATGTAATAATTATTTGTATGGCCGCACAACCGGGTCGGGGTTGTAGCCGTCATTGTATAATTTCTTTTTACTGTTTTTGCTCCTAGGATAGACCCATGGAGGGGGTGCACAAACTACCGGGTATGCCGAAGTGTCGAGTGGCCTACTCATGGAGATGAGGGAGGTTGCTACGCTTCGGGTACTTGGCGGGTAGTTTGCCACACCCGTAGGGGTCTTGGGTGGGGTATTGGCTATTCACCGCGACCGTGTAATCTGTCTTTCGTTACAGGCTCGTACGAATTACAGGTTCCTAGTATATCCAATGTATTCATCTGTGATCTGAAATGTTTATCATTGCAGTATATCTATATATGATATTATTTAGGCGTTGCTTATATTTTACAGACGCGCTAGCCCAGCCCCCGCTCTGTCGTTAGTTAAGTAACCTAACGGGTAATGACGGGGCCCAGTGGCGAATGCGAATGGCATAAGCGTATGTCATATTTTGGTTGTTTTCTGCAATGGTAGGATTAAATGATGGGATGCATTAAAAGAACTAATGCAAGAATATCACGCATTAAAAGAACTAATGCAAGATAATAAACCAAGTTAAAGTCGTTGGAACACTTTCGAAAAACCACTCGGTTCTTTTCAAAACCAACTTTTAAATACGGAGCTTGAGCCACTCCTTTTAAAAGCTATCTCGTTCCATCGACCAAATCAAGTTCACTACGTTCACGGTTTTGCCAAAACCATCCGTAGCCCTCCATCATTTCAGTTAAATATTCGGTAGTATTCAAGCTATGTATTTTGACCTCACGCCAAGGCATAGTGATTGGTAGCTGCCGGATATTTATCTGTTGCATAGATAGAATGCGTTGGTTTAAGACAGTCGTACTGCCATTTTGGCCTACGTCAAGGGTATGTACGGGTGGGTTCAAATTAACCTGGATAATGATGGGACGAACTTGACATGTGACTTATGACATTTTAACCTCACGCCAAGGTCATAAGAGCATGGGGCAAAAATCCACTTCGGGAGTTTCATAAGTACTGAAACTTGCTAGATTTGCATACCATTTGGAGTGTGATGATTCTGGTAGGATTCCTTCAGTTTCGTCACGCGATGATATTTGGATCCCGATCCTACTGTGAGTATATGCTACTCCTCGGGAAATTTCTCACTAAACGATCAATGCTATAAACCTAGTAGGTGCCTAGAATGGTGTTAGCGGGGCTACGCCCCCAGGGAAAAGAGGTTCTTTAATTAAGGAACTTCGCGAAAGCGTTGGAAAACCCCCCTCGAAGTACCGACACCGGCCTGGCTGAACGGTTAAGCAAGTATTGTGCGGTGGGATTGATCCCGGCTAATTCTTCCTTTATGGTTTGAGGAGGGATTCGAGAAACAGTGGGAGCCATCCTGTTTAGACAAACTAAAAACCACTCTAAACTTGCAAGAGCATCATGCTGAGTGTTTCTTCTTCTCTCTCCTAATTGCAGCGACCAATCGAGATGACTGGACTTAAGTTACTTCTAGATAAAAACAAACTGACAGGGCCAAACTATAAAGATTGGCTCAGGAATGTCAAGATAGCAATCACTTACGACAAGCTGGGGTATCTTCTTACCACCAAAGCTCCCCCTGTCCCTGGTCCCACTTCCAGTGTCGCGGATAAGGAAATCCGCAAGACTTGGGAGATTGATAGCGCGAAGGCCAAGTGCCTCGTACTTGCCTCGATGGACAACGAACATCAGAGGAGGCATGAGAATATGGACCTTGAATCCATATTTCTCCATACAAAAGAACTGTATGGAGAGCAATCTCGTATCGCAAGATACGAAGCGTCGAAAAAGCTATTTTCGGCAAAGATGGCCGTCGGATCATCAGTAGCCGAGCACGTGCTAAAAATGATCGGCTACATTGAGGAGCTCGCGGACCTGGGAACCACATTGGAGAGTGAGCTATATACGGATATAGTTCTCCAGTCCCTTCCTTCCACTTACGCCCAGTTTATACTGAACTTCAACTTACAAGAAAAAGAGGTTGAACTTTCAGAGCTCCTCAACATGCTGAGGAGCGCAGAGGGCACCCTACAGAAAGGTAGGGAAACATCCACTTTGTTTGTAGGAGGATCATCTTCTTCTAAGTCCAAGGCGAAAGCCAAGGGAAAGAAGAAGAAAGCCCCCGCCAAACCAAGGGGCGGTGTTAGTAAAGTGGATACGAAGGGAAAAGCTAAAGCAACAAAGAAAGCGGGGAAGCTTGTGGATAAGAAAGAGTGCTTCTATTGTCATAAGAAAGGTCACTGGAAGAATGATTGCAGGGCCTGGAAGGCCAGAACACAGGAATTGAAGCAGGTTGCAGCTTCAGCTTCAGGTGTGTATGTTATTGAAAACTGTCTTTCAATAAACTCTACTTCCTGGGTATTGGATACCGGATCAGGATCTCATATCTGTAATTCTTTGCAGGCGTTGAGAAACCGTAGGGTTTTGAAGGCAGGTGACATGACCCTCAGAGTTGCGAACGGAGCTAGCATGGATGCTAAAGCCGTGGGGGACTATCACCTGGGAATGTCAGATGGACATGTTTTGGTTTTGCGTAATTGCTTTTTTGTACCCAACGCAACTTGTAATATCTTTTCTGTATCTTTAGTTTCTAAAGAAGGTTATGAATTTGCGTTTGTAAGTAATGTTGTAAACATTCACCTTAATCAAGTTTTGATTGGGTCAGGTACATTGAGTAATGGTATATACGTATTGAACCAACCACAGATTTTCAATGTCCAGAATACACACAAAAGAAAGTCTCCAGAAATAAATCAGACTTTCTTGTGGCATTGTAGACTGGGTCACATCAATGAGAGAAGGTTGAAGAAGTTACATACAGAAGGGTATTTGAATGCGTTCGAATATCAGTCGTATGCCACTTGTCAATCCTGTCTCAAAGGAAAGATGACAAAGACTCCGTTTACTGGACATGGAGTAAGAGCGAGCGAGCTCTTGGGACTCGTACACAGTGACGTGTGCGGTCCAATGTCTACACATGCGCGAAGCGGCTATTCTTACTTCATTACTTTTACGGATGACTTCTCAAGGTACGGTTATGTCTTCTTAATGAAACATAAGTCCGAAGCCTTTGGAAAATTCCAGGAGTATAAGAATGAAGTAGAGAAACAGACCGGCAAAAGTATTAAGATTCTAAGATCGGATCGAGGTGGAGAATACTTAAGTGCCGAGTTCCTGGACTATTTAAAAGAGAACGGAATTCTCTCTCAGCTTACTCCTCCATACACCCCGCAACATAACGGTGTATCGGAGAGACGGAACCGCACCCTATTGGATATGGTGCGGTCCATGATGAGTAACGCTGAGTTACCACGATCATTCTGGGGATATGCGCTAGAATCAGCCGCATATCTTTTGAACCGAGTTCCGACTAAGACTGTGCCTACCACACCATATGAAATGTGGAGTGGGAAGAAACCCTATCTTCAATATCTGAAGATTTGGGGATGTCCAGCTTTTGTCAAAAAGCAGCATGCGGACAAACTCGAGGCACGCTCAGTACTGTGCAAGTTTGTGGGATACCCAAAGAACACCAGGGGGTATCTTTTCTACTACGCAGAGGAACAAAAAGTCCTTGTTTCTCGTAATGCCCACTTTCTAGAACACCAGTTCTTGGAAAAGGAAATTAGTGGGAGCGCAGTAGAACTGGAAGAAATTCCAGAACCACAGACTTTTACTGAAAGGTTAGTGGAACCAGAGGGTTCAACAGAACAGGACATTCCTACGCCGCTCCGCAGAAATAGTAGGCAGACTCATCCGCCCGAGAGATACTACGGTTTTCTCATAGACGGGGATAGAGAGGATTGCATCATAGATTATGATGAGCCTACTAGCTTCCAGCAGGCCGTTCAGAGCGTTGACTCAGTGAAATGGCTGGATGCAATGCGGACCGAAATGGAGTCCATGTACACCAACAAGGTATGGACGTTGGACATTGCTCCAGACGGGGTAAAACCCGTAGGATGCAAGTGGATCTTCAAAAGGAAGATTGGTGTAGATGGACAGGTTGAGACCTATAAAGCTAGGCTGGTAGCAAAGGGTTTTCGTCAAAGACCTGGCTTGGACTATGACGAAACCTTTTCTCCAGTAGCCATGCTGAAATCCATTCGGATCCTTCTTGACATTGCTGCCTTCCACGATTATGAGATCTGGCAAATGGACGTAAAGACAGCTTTTCTAAATGGAAATTTAGAGGAGTGTGTCTATATGGACCAACCAGAGGGTTTCATTCAGAGTGGGAGCAGCGGAAAGGTGTGCAAGTTGCTTAAGTCCATCTATGGACTAAAGCAGGCATCGCGGAGTTGGAACATCTGCTTTGATGAGACGGTCAAAGAATTTGGCTTTATCAAAAATCCAGATGAACCATGCATCTATAGTAGATTTGTAGCGAGAACTGTAGTATTCCTCGTTTTATACGTAGATGACATTCTCTTAATAGGAAATGGCATTCCTATGCTACAATCTGTCAAGGGGTTCTTGTCACAAAGGTTCTCCATGAAAGACCTGGGCGATGCCTCATACATCCTGGGGATCCGGATCCATCGTGATAGATCCAAGAGGTTATTAGGAATTTCACAGTCTAGGTACATCGACACCGTACTGAAAAGATTCAGTATGGAAGATTCCAAGCGCGGTAACCTACCGGCTTGTCACGGGATCACCCTCTCTAAAGAGATGTCTCCCAAGACTGATTTGGAAAGGGATCGCATGTCTATTATACCCTACGCTTCTGCGGTAGGCTCTATAATGTATGCGATGTTGTGTACCAGACCGGATGTAGCTTATGCACTGAGTGTAGTAAGCCGGTATCAGTCAAACCCTGGGGAGAAACACTGGATAGCGGTAAAGAACATTCTCAAGTACCTGAGAAGGACTAAGGAGATGTTCTTGGTGTATGGCGGAAAAGACCTCCAGATCGAGGCCTTTGCTGACTCCAGCTTCCAGAGTGACAAGGATGATTCCAAGTCCATGTCGGGTTTTGTCTTTACCCTCAATGGAGGGGCGGTGTGTTGGAAGAGTTCCAAACAAGAAACCGTTGCAGACTCGACGATGGAAGCGGAATACATCGCTGCATCTGATGCCACAAAAGAAGCTGTCTGGATGAGGAAGTTCTTGAAAGAACTTCAGGTGGTTCCGTCCATTGTTGATCCAATACCTCTGTATTGCGACAACAACGGGGCTATAGCTTTAGCGAAGGAACCCAGGTCCCATCAGAGATCCAGGCACATCTTGAGGCGGTATCACCTGATCAGGGAGATCGTGGATCGCCCGGAGATCGAGGTTCGGAGAGTCGCTTCAGAAGATAACACTGCAGATCCATTCACCAAGGCCTTGCCCCAGACTCAGTTCGAGCGGCTGATCGAGATGATAGGTCTTCGATACGCCAGTACATGGCCTTAGTGCAAGTGGGAGATTGTTAGTGTATATGCCCTAGAGGCCATTACTGTATCATACTGGTTTGTATATTACTTAATGGATGCTTGGGATATTCACCTTGTATATACAATCTTGCTCAAAATAGTAGTATGCTACTTGGTTTGTTTCTACTTCAATGTGTACATGTGTTTATTTTTGTATATCGCCTATACACATTAGTGGAGCCCTTACGATCTTTGCTTGATTACCAGCGATGTGATGGCCGTCACACTAGTGGGGCTGGGTAATCTATAAGCACATCCTTATGCAGGTCCCTGGTCGCAGGACTATCGAGACAGGGCATCGATACTCCGGAGTAGACCAGCGCATGCGCTTCTCATCCCAGTGTGGGAGACGGTCTGTCCCACAGCCGTCAGTACGTCGTACTTGAGATAGTATGCGGGTGCTTGTTAGGTTACGGGTACACTGGACAGGACTCGTCGAGAACTGACTAGTTGGTATTATGCCTATCGTCAGTTATCAGTTCCCAGGTGACATGAGTACAGCTTAGTCCGCTGACTTGACACTGTCACTTCGCCTCGAGTGTGTTCCCACTGCACTTTGATTACTACCCTACCACGGCTCAAAAGAGCCGTGCAAACAGGTAGTAGTTGGGTGCAGTCCCGAAGCACTTGGAGGCAGTGACGGTTAGACAGGATTCGTCTCTCCCGGTATTGGGGGTTGACATCGCGCTGTGTCTAGGAGAGCCATTACACGAGTAGTCCCTGGCCAGGGCAAACGAGATATACTGGTAGGCTTCCAGTGTTATCTCAGGGTGTTTTGGGCTTCGCTCCGGCACGACTTGTACCGCTATTGGGGGACTGACGTTTACCGCCCCCTAGGCCCGCCATGCGATGTATCAGACGAACAGACCGGACTGTACGGAGAATGTCACACTCAGGCTCAGTAGAAGTTCAGATGGGTTTCGCCTCGTCGGTCTTCTTGTCGGCATTACCTGGGGACCGTTACGCACAGCTAGTGCCGCTTGCGGTCTGTGGTTAAACCCACTGCCAGCGTAGTGTTGAGTCTTTAGAGTCCCACACAGAAAGCTTTTCGCCTTTAGGCAAAAGAGTAGAGCTCGCATGGTATTGCGACAGGTCGCATGGTTTTGCGACAGGGTTCGGTCACATCCGTGCACTTGTGCACGTACAGTGTCCGGACAGTTTACACTAGCGGGCTTTGGTTTAAGCCAGATCCTAGTGTACCTTTTGGGATTGGATTTATCCAGTGTGCATTCGTGTTCCTCGGAACGCGGATGCGGGTGTGTATGCACAGTTGACAGGGAGGCAGAGGCAGCAGATTCTCATTAGGGTTGTTGACAGTTGACCGTTGACTATTTGACTTTTTGCTCAACCCTAATGAGAATATGATATGAGATTAACTATTATATTAATTAAGTATTATGGTGACATGGTTGTTGACTTTTGTTGACTTTGTTGACTTGTTGACTTTTGTTGACTTGTTGACTTTGTTGACCGGCTGACTAGGCTTGACTAGTTGACCATCATGATAACCACAGCCATCATTTCATGGCAAAGACTTTTGCTTGCTTGCTCATTTGTGCAAAATGAGTGCATGAAATGATATGGTTATGGTTGCTTCAACCATCACATAAGACTTATTTGATATAATGAGTTATCATGACTTTGGATTATGAGAGGGTGAGAGACAAAAGAGTTGCTCATTCTTTCTTGCTCATTCTCTCTCTTGTTCTTGAGCTCTCTTGTTTTGCTCTCACCCTCTTGCTCTTTTTCCCTCTCTTCAATCTATGGTTCTCTTGTCTCATGAGTTGAGAATCAAGAACCATAGATAAAATCCCATACAAACTCTTCTCTACTCTCTCTAGTTCACAAGGTTTAGCAAACCGAGTGAACTAGTTTCTTCAAAGAACGAAGAAGGAGCCAAAGGTTGGAGCTTTCAGGTGGATCTATCTTCGGCGTACGGAGACGACGGGAAGAAGCCAATCCGGACCACCATCGGAGCTTGAAGACGAAGGAGTTCAAGACAAGCAAGGTATAACCCCCTAACCGAGTAGCTAGAAACTCGTAGTTAGGTTGTTAGATAGATGTTTAACCAAGATCCGGGTTTTAGGTCCATGTTACCACCTCCATAAAAATCGTTTTTTACCAAATTCCGCATTCCCGAAAGTACCGGGAGAGGTAGCATGGACTTACACTCAGTATACTAGAGACCAGGGCAAATGGAATGTACAAGGAACCGTTAAGCCACGGTACAACAGCAACGGAATATAGCTTAGGTGTCTTAATCTTACCGTCTCGTGCCACTTCTAACACCTTCCACACCAATCTACCCCTTAAACCCCGTAGTGTTTTGCTTGTATTATTGTATTGTATTGTATAAGTTGGATGACTGACCAAAACTATGATATCAGCAAACAGGTTGTAACTGTATAATCAGGTAAATGGAATAACGGAATACTGGATGTATATCCATGGTTTGATTCAGTCAATTTATATAGATTGATAACTGGATTCTGGGATTCATGTGTTCATATTGAGTTGGAAAATTATAGATTTATATAGTACTTGAATCATATTCAAGTCGGATTATGATCAGACTCAAACCCGAGTCGGACAGAAGAAATGTAAATCGAAGTCCTATATTTACTAGGGTCCTTATTGTAATTTATAAAACTTGAGGGGGTTTTATGTAAAAATACTTTTGTATGGTTTTCAAGATACACCCCAAGTATTTATTATTCTTCTTTATACTTATAATGAGTGTAATTTTATTTTGTGATATTTCTTAGTGAAAATATTCTAATTCCATAAATAAAGGTATTTGTCTGTAATATTGATTTATTTGAAATTCATGGTATTTTAATGTAAAAATCAAGTCTTGTGATATTTTAGAAAAAGTGGGATATTTATATTATAACAAAATAGATCTTTTGATGATAATATACATATATTTATACAAAAATAATTTCAATAAATATTTTATATAAAAACAATATCATTTTCTTAAGATATCGTATTTTAAACCTTTCGAGACCGAATGCTCCTTGCGGAGGTCTGAATCTCGCACTACTAAGCCGAGGGTGCACGATAAACCGTACTATCCCTAACGGGTTCCCCAAAGATGGGTTGTAGTGGCGCTTTGCAAGGATTTTATAAATACTAATCCTTAGAATACGGTTTTATTAAAGTGAAAGGTATTTATTTGCAAAAGTCGATTTTCCGTATTTTAGGTTTTAGGGTTTTCTATTTCAACTAGACTAATTCTAAATGATCTAAATAACAAGTTGTTAGGAACCTCAAATCGCCTCTTCACCGCCAATTGTGGCCAGGTAAGTATAAGTGAGGAAGGAGGGATCCGCTCACGAGTCGTGAGACGGGCCTTTTAAAGTTACCTTTGCTCACTTGCCTAGCCTAGACACCACAAAGTCAGGTTTAGATAAACGATCGATGTCCACAACTTATCGTATTTTCCTATTAAAAAATATTTGTTTTAAAAGTGTAGCAACATAAAACTTTTGGAAAAGGTTTTATTAAGAAAATGGTATTTAATTGTAAAATCTTGTTTTATCGTATTCTAAGTTTTCAAGATAGCGTGTTATATTTGCATGTGAGTGTGTGTGGAGGTAGGTCATTACCTCCTGAACTACTTTAAGGTTTAGCAATGTTAAGGGGGTTAAATGTGAAAACTAAACATTGTGGTATTTAAGTGAAAGAATACGATATATTGCAAAAGCTATCATTTCATGTGAGAAAACTTGTTCAAATTAGTTGTTAAGTGATTAATAGTCAACATAAAGATGTTTAAGCATGATGGAATTGGTGATAAGTGAGATTTTATAGAAAACCGAATTGGAAATCGGTTTTGTTCCGATTCCGTCGGGTTTGTAAATTCGTATTTTTATGAGAGAAAAGGAAGATAGAAAAAGGGGGACTTACAGGTTTGGACAACACTAGAGAGTGAGAGGGAAGTAGAGGGTTTGCCGGTGCGTCGAATTGTCGTTGAGAGCTCCTAGCACGATCACCGGAATTTCGCCGTCGATTTCATCAGCGCTTCGCCTTTCGCTCGGTTTCCAACGTACCAAAGTTCTCTTGGGATTTTGAGAGAGTGGACTCAGAAATTTAGGATGAGAGGGTAGAGAGTAGGGGGTGTATTTATAGGGTTAGGCTAGGGTTAGGGTTTTTAATTAAAAATGTAAAAAAAAATATATAAAAATCATTAAAATTTGGAGTAAAAGAGCTTTAATGTGCTTTCTGTAACCGATCTAGAAATTTAGTGTGTGCAGGGGGGTTGACCAAGTCAAGATGCTCGTCTTCGATGTTGACGACTCGGCCGTCCGGCCAAGTCTGGCCTGCGGCGCCGGCCCGAGTCGGCCGGTCCGCCGGCCGACTCGGACGAGTCGGGCCGAGTCGAAGCGTCGATGGGTGGGGGGTCTCCTAGGGTGAATTATGGTGCATCTAACTTTTAATGTGTAGAAGGAATTTTGTGAGAAACGCACGTGTAACGGTTGGTATTCTAAAAAATCAAAAACAAAATAATATTAAAAATAATGTGGGGCAGGGGATTTGAACTTTGGTGACTTGGTTCAGCAGTGCAAGGTATTACCAATGAGCTACAAGTTCCTTCTTGTAATTATAGAGTGAATTAAA
Source organism: Agapanthus africanus (assembly GCA_030015575.1). Taxonomy (NCBI): domain Eukaryota; kingdom Viridiplantae; phylum Streptophyta; class Magnoliopsida; order Asparagales; family Amaryllidaceae; genus Agapanthus; species Agapanthus africanus. The sequence continues at coordinate 867,719,077 of CM057339.1, forward strand.
TACTTAAAGAGATATCAGCAACAATAAATACTCCAAGTATACATTGAATTTAAATCAATTCTTTGTACATTAAAAATGGAGTTGTTACAGTCTACCCTCCTTACAAAAATTTCATCCTCGAAATTTACAACTTTTATTTGAGGACTAGTTTACAAAGAGGTGTGGATATCTAGTACGTATTTCATCCTCCCTTTCCCAAGTGGACTCTCCTGGAGTGTCTTTCCTCCACATCACTCGAACCAAGTTAACTTTCTTGTTCCGAAATGTCTTCACTTTCCTGTCCAGGATCTCCACAGGCTGTTGCTCACAAGACAAATCGGGCTGTATCGTGAGCTCAGAATGATCGAGAACATGACTGGGGTCACTCACTTACCTTCTGAGTTGGGATATGTGGAACACATTATGCACTCCTTCCAATGAAGGTGGAAGCGCTAAGCGGTATGCCACTTCACCGATTCGTTCGAGTATGTCGAACGGTCCAATATATCTCGGACTTAGCTTAGCCCGTCTTCCAAATCGGATCACTCCGCGGTTCGGAGATATCTTCAAGAATCGTGATCTTCTGGCTGGAACTCCAAGTATCGTCTCTTCACATCAGCCCAGTGCTTCTGTCGATCTTGGGCTATGCGCATCCTTTCCCTGATAGTTCAAACCACATCAACAGTCACTACTATCATCTCTGGTCCAAGAAGTTCCCTATCTCCGATGTCGTCCCAACTTAATGGCGATTGACACTTCCTTCCATACAGTGCTGCAAAAGGTGCCATTCCTATGCTTGCTTGGTAGCTATTGTTGTACGAAAACTCCACAAGGTGTAGGTGATCTTCCCACGATCCTTTGAAATCTAACATACACGCTCTGAGCATATCCTCCAAGATCTAAATTGTTCGTTCCGACTGACCATCTGTTTGTGGATGATAAGCCGTGCTGAAGTTCAGACTTGTTCCCAAGCTTGCTTGCAGACTCTGCCAAAATTGCGATCGGAACCTGGTGTCACGATCGGAGACAATGCAGACCGGTACTCCATGAAGTCTCATAATTTCCTGTATGAGTTCATGGGTATCAGAGATAATATATTATGAAGAGTTTAAATCTTAATTAGATTATTACCTCCATGTACTTCTTTGCTGGTGTCTCAGTTGATTGGCCAACTCGAAATGGGAGGAAGTAAGCCGACTTTGTGAGTCGATCCACAATGACCCATACAGTATCGTTACCTTTTGTGCTGCGAGGAAGAGCAGTCACAAAATCCATTGTGATGTGTTGCCACTTCCATTCTTGGATTGGTAACAGTTGAAGTAATCCAGCAGTTCTGTGATGTTCAGCCTTTACTTGCTGACACACCAAGTATTTTGCGACGATTCTAGCTACTTCACGCTTCATTCCATGCCACCAATAATTCTGACGTAGATCTTTGTACATTTTTGTACCTCTAGGGTGTACTGAGTTGGGAGAGCTGTGAGTTTCTTTCATTAACTCTTCCCAAACAGGACCTTTTGGTACACACAATCTGTTGCCGTATCTTAAAGATCTGTCTTCATGAATGATGAACTCTATTCTGAGTCCATTCTACACTTGTTCTCTGATCTTTTGCAACTTAGCATCGCTTGCTTGAGCTGCTTTGATCTGATTGACAATGATTGATTGAACTTGTAAATTCATCAAACTTGAAGCATTACCTGGCATGATTACTTCAATCTCCATCTGATACAAATCTTGTTGAAGCTTCCACTGAGCGGTGAGATTCATCGATAATGGTTGGCGACTAAGAGCATCAGGTACTAAATTCACCTTCCCTGGGTGATATTGCGAGTTGATGTCAAAGTCCGCCATGAGTTCTAACCATCTTCTCTGCCGCATATTCAACTCCTTCTAAGTAAACACGTACTTCAGGCTCTTATGATCTGTGTAGATGTTCACTCGTTCACCAAGTAGATAATGACGCCAAATCTTGAGAGCAAAGATGACGGCTGCCAACTCCAGATCATGCGTCGGATAATTGCGCTCATGAATCTTCAGCTGTCTTGAAGCATAAGCCACAACCTTACTGTGCTGATGTAGAACACATCCTAATCCCTTAACGGATGCATCGCAATGCACTTCGAATCCTCCAGATTGATCCGGTATGACGAGAATAGGTGCTGATGTCAACCTTGACTTGAGTTCTACGAAAGCTTATTCGCATGTTTCTGACCACACAAATTCCTCATCTTTACGTGTGAACTTGGTCAGGGGCATTGCTATCTTTGAAAAGCCTTCAATAAACCTTCTGTAATATCCAGCTAAACCCAAAAAACTTCGAATATCCTTCACTGACATTGGTGCAGGCCATTTGCTAACTGCTAAAACTTTCGCTGGATCCACGGAGATTCCTTCTCCTGATACGATATGTCCAAGAAAACCAACTTGCTTTAATCAAAACTCGCACTTGCTGTACTTGGCATAAAGTTGATGTTGTCGAAGTGTTTCTAGGACAATTCGTAGGTGCTCTGCATGTTCTTTCCGACTCTTAGAATACACCAGGATGTCGTCGATGAAGATGACAACAAACCTGTCTAAGTACTCCCGGAAAACTTGATTCATTAGGTTCATGAATATTGCGGGTGCGTTGGTCACTCCAAATGGCATCACTAGAAATTCGTAATGTCCATAGCGAGTTCTGAAAGCTGTTTTGTGAATATCAGCTTCCTTGACCTGCACTTGATGATAACCTGAACGAAGATCCAATTTAGAGAAAACATAAAATCCACTTAGCCGATCGAATAGATCATCGATGCGCGGGAGTGGATACTTGTTCTTTATAGTGACTTCGTTCAAGGCTCTGTAATCGATGCACATTCTGTATGAACCTTCCTTCTTCTTCACAAGTAGTATAGGTGATCCCCAACTTGAAGTGCTGGGACGAATCCATCCTTTTGCCAGTAATTCGTCCAACTGTGTTCGGACTTCCTTCAAACCTTCCGGACTTAAACGATAGGGTGCTTTGATCACCGGTTTTGCTCCTGGTACTAAATCAATACTGAATTCAAGAGCTCGATTGGGAGAAAAACCTGATATATCATCAGGAAATACATCGTCGAACTCTCGAACCACATATGGCCTTGATTCTTCCTCTGCTTGAGCTGCTGCAACTACTGCGTCTCTTGGCTTCGCTTTGTAGGTACTTGGCTCCAGTGTACGGTCTCCGCTTTTGAAATAAAAGACCGGATGGTCTGGAATCTCGAATACTACCCTCCTTTGACGACAGTCGTGTTAGTTATATGTATGCCCTAGAGGCCATTACTGTACATGAGATGTATATTGTAGTGGATGCAGGGACATATATAGGTAGGACTTTCTTGCTCGACATGATAGTACGCTATCTGGTTACACTTTATCTTAACATGTATACTTGCAGTCTCTCTATTACATGTTGATAAAGCCCTTAGGATGTGTACTCGACTTCCAGGACTATGATGTAGATCATACTAGTGGGGCCTGGGTAGTCAATGAGTACATCCTTCATTGTTCTTAGTCGTGGGAATATCGAGACGGGGCATCGATATTCCAGAGTAGACTAGCGTATATCTTCTTGACCCATGTGATGGGCGATGGATGATCCCATATCCATTGGTGTTTGACATCAGATATGGTATGCGGGTGCTCAGTGGTGACTGGGTACACTGAACGGACTCGCCGAGAACTCCCAGATGGTATTATACCTCACGTCAGATGACAGTTCTCTGGTGACACTGGTACAGCTTAGTCTGTTGATCCGAGATCGTCATAGAGTCTTGTGTGTCTCCCACTGTGCTTTGATTTCCACCCTACCATGGCTCTACTGAGTTGTGCAAACAGGTGGTTTTTGGATACAGCCCCGATTCACATGGAGGCAATGAGCGATAGGAGGGGATTCGTCTCTCCCGGTATTGGGGGTTGATGTTGCGCTATGCTCGACTGACCATAACTGGAAATCCCTGGCCAGGGTTACAGTGATTTACTGGTGAGGGTTATCAGTAGTTTCACGCTTGTTATGGACCTTACATCGGCATGACTTATCAAGCTACTGGGATCTGACGTTTACCACCCCTAGGCGAGATATGCGACATATCAGACGAACAGACCGGACTGTACGGTAAGTGTTACTGGTTGGATTCACAAGAGTGTGAGCGGGCTTGCTCGTTGATCTTCTGATCGCTCAATACCCGGGTGGCCGTTACGTTTAGCAGACCGCTTGCGGCTTGTGGGTGTCAGATATGATCATCACTTACTGCCGGCGTATGGACGAGTCTTTAGAGTCCTACACAGGGGTTTCCTGGCTCAAGCGAAATGAAATAGGAGCGCATATGAGATATGTGCGGGACCGAGAATAATACCAGTATGTGATACTGAATTCTATTCTCGCGATTAGTATCATCGAACGGTTTTATAAGATATAGCCGGGTTACCGAATCAAGTGCTGATTCGATACATTGATACACTTGATACTAGTCGATTATATGTAATATGACCGGATCGTTAAATCAAGTGTTGATTTAATAATTTAATGTATAATTATATATTTAATATATTACTTTACATTAACTAGTATTGGTTCACTTAAGATTATTTTTTCTCACTAGTTTGTATCATGTTTGATGATACATGCAAACTTGGGTGTGTGTATGCTTTAAACCATGTTTAGGTTAATGGTTAAGGTTTTAACTTATTTATTTATTTTATTTATTTATTTTTGGCAAAAATAAAATGGTGGTCTTCTTTGTTTTATGCTTGAAGCTTCATGAAGCTTTTTAAGCATCTTTGAAAAGTCTAACCATTTTGTTTTATTCTTTGACCTAACCATTTGCCTAAACCCTAGTTTACTCTCTACATGAGTTTACTCACCCATGGTTGCTAAATGATAGACTTCACTTGATTTATCATTTTCAATAATTCTTTTTCATTTTCTTCTTCTTCTTCTTCTTCTTCTTCTTCATGAAGAAGAAAACCTTTTCTAGAAAATTTCAAGTGAAGAAATCAAGTGAGAAATCCAATTCTAAAGTGAACCCACTTCCTATTTCTTCATCCTCTACAACTTGCCATGTAGTAGAGTGTGTTATCTTCACAAGTTTCATGACCTAGTGAAGATGGAGCTTGAGTTTGAGTCGCCTCGACGTAGATCATCTTCGGCATCGAAGTCAACGACCTAGCCCGCTCATTTCTTCGATGAAACCAACACTAGAGTCCGGGACCCCGATGATCGCAGCGGAGGGACGTCAACACGGAGCTAAAGAAGTGGAGGATCGGATCTACAAAGGTTGTAATCCCTTTCACTTGTAGTTAAAGTAGTTAACTTGCATGTTTTTCGCCTTACCTCTAGTAACGATCTTGCATTAGGGTTTCTCAGCACATGAAAAATTTTGATTTTGGCATGGTTGATGCCTTGTGGAACCTCTTGAGTGTGTTTAGAAACCCTACAGTGGTATCAGAGCCTAGCTAGAGCTTTAGGCGAAGTGTAGACGATGTTAGAAATCCGATCGAACCCCGAAACCCTAAACTTGACCCCTCTCTGTACATTTTCTGAAATTGTGGATTTTTGTGAATTAAAAATTGTCAAAAAATTCCGCAGGGTTTTCTAGGAGTTACTGTTCAACACGTGCCCACAACTCGACCAATGCGCCGCATAACCGCGGCCCCACCCTGGCTTGCGCGGCGGTTTCGCGGCCATAATGGTGAATCTTGTCACGTGTTTTTCACAGTAATTTCTTTCTGTAAGTTCTGTGTTTTCTGGGAATTTTTAACTTCTACTCCACAGTTGAGTTTTCTGGGTTTTATTGGGAGTTCGTTGATTCGATCGAAAGTTTAACTTCGTCTATGTGTTTTTCCGAATAATTTAGAAAATGTTAAAAAGTTCGACCGGATATAAATACCCACTTTTTCCCCTGTCGGGAAATTTTCAAGTGTTGGATTTTTCCGTAGTTTAAGAACGTTCTAAGTAGTGCAAGTAACGCGATGGACTCTCTAGAAGACAACAAACCTTAACTCGATTATGTGACCGTCTTGAACTGCCCTTTGAACCTTAGGGTTTGGGGCAGTACGGCGTGCCACATGTGAGGCGTTGGCTTGACCCTTCTACGGCTGGACCGTTGGTACTGTGGCATGAAGTGGATGTTTTTAAACTTATTTCATGTGTTGAGCTTTTCGGGAAAACTTGGGTGTTTGATTGTTCGATCGGAAAGTTTAACATTGTCTATTTATCTGGAATGTGATACAATAATTGGAATCAATAACATTTGAATGTTATAGACATAGCTGTTTAGTCTCATTTGATCGGTTGCCACGGGATTTTGATGTGATCAAAAGTCCGTCGCAATCACGTTGCGTACGCGGATACTCGCCGGTAAACTTAATAGATAGCCACGCCCCATAGCCCCGACCAAGTGACTGTAGGAGAACCCCGTCGCCAAAAAGCATCCGTTTGGGTGCTCACGGCAGCGGTGTTCCATCTTAGTGCACTTCGTCGACGGTATCAGGGGTGCGGCCGTCTACTAAAGTTTGCGACGAGCTTTCGTTCTGGATGTCGGGAATCTTGTTGAATTGCCCGACTTGATATTGAAAAATGTTTTCGATAATGAGACTAAAATGCGGGGTTTATAATTGTTAGGCATGCGATGTCTAAGGAATTCATTTGGTTAGGCATGCGATGTCTATGTAGGTTGCGGATTCCAATTGTTTTAGTTTTACACTTTCTTTTCTGCGACCGTAAGTGTAATATGTGATATCGCCGGTTTCTTTGCTATATGTCAACGACAATTAGGATGGGCATATTTACTTACGTTGATGACATGTGATGTTATGTGTTGCTGGATATGTTCTATTGGATCGTCGTGTTTGAATAGCCGGGGTTTTTTTTATGTGAGATGAGTGTTTTTCTTTTTCATTCATGTAAAAACTTGTATGTAATATTCTTTTATTGGGGCACTTCCGAGTTGAGGATGATGTTACCATTGTATATTATTTACTTTTCCGCATTAGGATAGACCCAAGGAGGGGAGCATAAGTAACCGGGTTCCAGGGTCTAGTGGGAGACCATCTCGAGGAGTCGAGTTCGGGTCTCCTAACTCTAGAATTGGTAGGGTTGCTTGCCGCTCTCGTAGGGATCTACGGGTGTGGGATTGGCTATTCATCACGACCGTAGAATCCGTGTTTTATACAGGCTCAAAATAAAACACGGACGTCCTAGTATATCCAATATTTCATATGATTTTTTCTGCTGCGTTATCTGTGATGTGATCATGTGATATGTTCAGATTGATACCGTATATAGTATATATGATATATTATATAGACGTTGTTTATGTTTTATACCCGCGCTAGCCCTGCCCCGCTCTGCCGTTAGTTACCTAACCTAACGGTGCAGACGGGACATCGAGGCGAATACGGATGGTATAAGCGTACGTTGTATTTATCTGTGATGTTTAGGTGGACTTAAATGATGGGATATTCATTAATGAGATTAATGAAAGAAAATAAACCTAAAAGATGTTGTGGAATCGAATTTCAAAAATAAAATCAGGTAGCTCTAGTTGTTGCTTTGCATCGCAGTGTTCCTTATAGAACATCCTGCACCTTATTCGATAAGGAAAGGGCCAAGATATCTTCACCAGGAGTGACCCCTTTAGTAATAACTGGCAGATGCTACAACCCTCGGTTTGTCTTTTGATTGCTTCTATAGTTTTTTTGCTTTGCATGACGGTATATATGATATATCCTGCACCTTATTCGATGAGGAAAGGGTCGACGATCCCTTCACCGGGAGTGACCCCTTTAGCAAAACTAGAAAAGCCTAAAAAACACTCCATTTAAAAACCATTTGATTCCGCAACGAGATCAAGTTCAAAGCGTTAAAGGTTTTCATAAAAACCATCCGCAACCCTCCGTCATTTTAGGAAGTAGAGTACTTAGTATTCGTGTTGTGTTTGTTGACCATAGTCAAGGCACAGTGTACAGTAGCTAAGTGATGTCTTCCTACACCGCATATGACGCGATTAGTTAGAACAGTCATGTGGCTTTGTTGACCATAGCTAAGGGTCATATGGGTGGGTCTAATTAATCACGAAATGACGGGTAGAAGTTGACTAGTGCTTATGATTTGTTGACCTTAGCCAAGGTCATAGGTGCTAGGGGTAAAAACCATTATCGGGATTTTCAAGTGTTGAAATTTGCAATGAGATTGCATACTTTCTATATGATAGTCGGATCCTGATACCCATTGCAAGTAATTGTTACTCCTGGGAGAGTTTTGCACTTTACAATTAGCCGATCAAGTAGGTGTCTAGAAAGGTGTCAACGGGGTTACGCCCCTAGGAAAACGAGATTTATTTTAATTAGGTCCGTGCAAAAGCACGGGAAACCTCCCTCAAAGTACCGACACTGGCCTGGCTGAAAGATTGGCGAACTTGTAGAGTGTAATTAATCCCGGCCAGTCTTTCCTTTTAAGGTTTGAAGGAAGATTTGATAAAAACAGTGGGAGCCATCCTGATTAGATAAAATATATAACCAATCTAATCTTGCAAAAGCGCACGCAGAGTGTTTTCTTCTCTCTCTCTCCAGGTAGCGACCATGTCACGCCTTAATCAAGATAATAATATGGATGTATTGACCGAACCCGCTTGTTATACTGAGCTGGGGAACGTTGGTCCCGCTCCAACTTATAATTGTTATAAGACAGAGCAGGAATTAGGGGAATACCGGAATTCCCATGCCGCCCAAACGAAGAAAGTGCATGTGATGCATCTCCTTCGGGTGTGTTCATTATAAAGAACGGTTTCTCAGTATCTTCTACGTCCTAGGTATTAGATACCGGATCAGGATCCCGCAAATGTAATCCGTTACATGGGCTACAGAAAGGTAGAGAACTGAGAACGGTTGATAAGTTTCATGAGACAGAAAACGGTGCAAGTGTTGCAGCCAAGTCTGTTAGTCACTGTCATCCTGTATTTCCAAATACATTGATTCTGAACAAATGCTATTAGATCCCGAACCTGATATACAAAATCATATCAATCTCTTTATTTATTAAAGAAGGATATAATTTTGTAGTGTTGAATATTGTTTTGAACATTTCAAAAGTTGATCGGTTCAGGCACGTTATCTAAAAGCATTGAAGTTCTAAATCAAACTACAGTTCTTAGTATACAGAACACACACGAGAGGAAGAGTTCAGAAATGAATGAATTCTTCTTGAGGCATTGTAGACTAGGTCATATCAATGCGACCCGAATAGCTAAGTTACATTTAGATGCATATCTAAATCAGTTTAAATTTACATCTTATGAAACTTGCCAGTCATGTCACAAAGATAAGATGACCATAGCTCTGTTTACTGGAAACAGAGAAAGAGTTAGCGAACTCTTGGGACTGATACATAGTGATGTATGAAGGTCCCCTGTCTACATATGCCAGGACCGGTTCTTTGTACTTCATTACATTCTCTGATGATCTCTCAAAATTCAGTCACATGTTCCTGTTGAAACATATGTCCGAAGCTTTTGAGATATTCACAGAATATAAGTTAAAAGTAGAGAACCAATAACCGGGTAGAAGTACTATGTCCTATGATAAGATCAGGGAGGAGAATACTTGTGCATAGAATTCCTGGACTATTCTAAAGGAGAATGCGATTCTCTCTCGGTGTTACACCTCTGAATATACCACAGCACAACGGTGTATCGGGGCGGAGAAATCGCACCATATTAGATATGGTGCGCTCTATGATGAGTACTACTGAGTTACATGTTTCCTTTTGGGGGTTATGCACTTAAGAAACTGCATACCTATTGAATTAGGTTCGAATTAGATCAATGCCTACCACTCCATATGAGATATGGTATGAGAAGAGCCCATCTCTTAAGCAAGTTAAGATTTGGGTTGTCCGGCCTATGTCAAAAGCAAAATCCGGACAAGCTCGAGGCAAGGTCAGTTCTGTAGAACTGGAAGGATTTCCAACTATAAAAACTACAGCTGATAATTTGATAGAACCAAAGGATTCAATAGTCCCCGACGAACCTCAGCTACTCCGCCGATCTGGTAAGGTTCCTCATCCGCCTGAGAGATACTTTGGTTTCTCGATGACAGTAAGAGCGAGGAATGCGTCATGAGATGATGACCCAACTAGTTTCGAGCAGGCCATCAAGAGTAGGGACTCTGTAAGAATGGTTGGATGCTTAGCGATCTGAGATGGAATCCATGTACACCAACAAAGTATGGACTTTGGATGCTGTATCTGAAGGGTTAAATCCCCATCAAAAGCAAGTATATCTTGAGAAGATTACTTGGTGTAGATGGAAAAGTTGAGACTTTCAAAGCTAGACTTGTTAAAGGTTTTCGTCATCAACCAGGCGTGGATAATGAAACCTTTTCCAGTGGCTGAGCTTGAGTCCATCCAGATCCTACTTGCCACGGCTACATACCATGACTACGATATCTGGCGGTTGGGTGTCATGACTGCTTTTCTAAATACTGATTTAGAAGAGAGCGTCTATAAGAACACAGCCAGATGGCTTCGTAAACAGTGGGAGCAGCGGAAACGTGTGCAAGTTGCTTTACAGAATAAAGCAGGCATCGCGGAGTTGGAACGTTTGTTTTGATGTGATAGTAAAAGTGTTTGACTTCATCAAAATGGTAGATGAACCTTATATATACAAAACGGTAGTAGAGAGTAAGGTGGTCATCCTCGTATTGTACGTGAACAACATAATCTTGATAGGAAAGGAATTTCTTATGCTACGCACGGTCAATCTCCTCTTATCACAAGGATTCTCCAAATAGGATAAAGGTGATACCTCCTAAATCCTGTGATTTGGATCTATGAGATAGATCTAAATGGATGTTAGGATTCTCACTAGGTGTAGTAAGATGGTATCAATGCATCCTGGGGAGAATCACTGGAAAGGTTCCAGGGTGATAAGGACGACTGAATGTCAGTCGCAGGCATTGTCTTTACCCTCAGTGGAGGGACAGTATTTTGGAAGAGTTCCAAGACTAAATACCATGGCAAACTAGATGATAAAGGCTGGTGACATCGCTATCAAAGATACTACCAAAGAAGAAGTTTGGGTGTATACTAGTTCGTGAGATGAACTAGGTTCCTACCATTGTGTGACAATGGAAGTGTGGCTTTGGCCTAGGAACCCCGGTCCCATCAGTGACCCAGACATATTCTAAGGCAGCATCACCTGATCATGGAGATAGTTGATCTCCAGGGTGATCGAGATTAGGAGAGTAGACTCAGAGGACAACACGGCGGATCCACTCATAAAGGCCTTTTCCCAGAGAGAGGCTTATATGGGATGGTTGAGTATGTGATACTGCAACCACTGCTACAAATGGCCCTAGTGCAAGTGGGAGATTGTTAGTTATATGTATACCCTAGAGGCCATTACTGTACATGAGATGTATATTGTAGTGGATGCTGAGACATATATAGGTAGGACTTTCTTGCTCGACATGATAGTACGCTATCTGGTTGCACTTTATCTTAACATGTATACTTGCAGTCTCTCTATTACATGTTGATAAAGACTTTAGGATGTATACTTGACTTCCAGGACTATGATGTAGATCATACTAGTGGGGCCTGGGTAGTCAATGAGTACATCCTTCATTGTTCCTAGTCGTGGGAATATCGAGACGGGGCATCGATATTCCAGAGTAGACTAGCGTATATCTTCTCGACCCATGTGATGGGCGATGGATGATCCCATATCCATTGGTGTTTGACATCAGAGATGGTATGCGGGTGCTCAGTGGTGACTGGGTACACTGAACGGACTCGCCGAGAACTCCCAGATGGTATTATACCTCATGTCAGATAGCAGTTCTCTGGTGACACTGGTACAGCTTAGTCTGTTGACCCGAGATCGTCATAGAGTCTTGTGTGTCTCCCACTGTGCTTTGATTTCCACCCTACCACGGCTCTACTGAGTCGTGCAAACAGGTGGTTTTTGGGTACAGTCCCGATTCACATGGAGGCAATGAGCGATAGGAGGGGATTTGTCTCTCCCGGTATTGGGGGTTGATGTTGCGCTATGCTCGACTAGCCATAACTGGAAATCCCTGGCCAGGGTTGCAGTGATTTACTGGTGAGAGTTATCAGTAGTTTCACGCTTGTTATGGACCTTACATCGGCATGACTTATCAAGCTACTGGGGTCTGACGTTTACCACCCCTAGGCGAGATATGCGACATATCAGACGAACAGACCGGACTGTACGGTAAGTGTTACTGGTTGGATTCACAAGAGTGTGAGCGGGTTTGCTCGTTGATCTTCTGATCGCTCAATATCCGGGTGGCCGTTACGTTTAGCAGACCGCTTGCGGCTTGTGGGTGTCTGATATGATCATCACCTACTGCCGGCGTATTGACGAGTCTTTAGAGTCCTACACAGGGGTTTCCTGGCTCAAGCGAAACGAAATAGGAGCGCATATGAGATATGTGCGGGACCGAGAATAATACCAGTATGTGATACTGAATTCTATTCTCGCGATTAGCATCATCGGACGGTTATATAAGATATAGCCGGGTTACCGAATCAAGTGCTGATTCGATACATTGATACACTTGATACTAGTCGGTTATATGTAATATGACCGGATCGTTAAATCAAGTGTTGATTTAATGATTTAATGTATAATTATATATTTGATATATTACTTTACATTAACTAGTATTGGTTCACTTAAGATTATTTTTTCTCACTAGTTTGTATCATGTTTGATGATACATGCAAACTTGGGTGTGTGTATGCTTTAAACCATGTTTAGATTAATGGTTAAGGTTTTAACTTATTTATTTATTTTATTTATTTATTTTTGGCAAAAATAAAATGGTGGTCTTCTTTGTTTTATGCTTGAAGCTTCATGAAGCTTTTTAAGCATATTTGAAAAGTCTAACCATTTTGTTTTATTCTTTGACCTAACCATTTACCTAAACCCTAGTTTACTCTCTACATGAGTTTACTCACCCATGGTTGCTAAATGATAGACTTCACTTGATTTATCATTTTCAATAATCCTTTTTCATTTTCTTCTTCTTCTTCTTCTTCTTCATGAAGAAGAAAACCTTTTCTAGAAAATTTCAAGTGAAGAAATCAAGTGAGAAATCCAATTCTAAAGTGAACCCACTTCCTATTTCTTCATCCTCTACAACTTGCCATGTAGTAGAGTATGTTATCTTCACAAGTTTCATGACCTAGTGAAGATGGAGCTTGAGTTTGAGTCGCCTCGACGTAGATCATCTTCGGCATCGAAGTCAACGACCTAGCCCTCTCATTTCTTCGATGAAACCAACACTAGAGTCCGGGATTCCGATGATCGCAGTGGAGGGACGTCAACACGGAACTAAAGAAGTGGAGGACCGGATCTACAAAGATTGTAATCCCTTTCACTTGTAGTTAAAGTAGTTAACTTGCATGTTTTTCGCCTTACCTCTAGTAACGATCTTGCATTAGGGTTTCTCGGCACATGAAAAATTTTGATTTTGGCATGGTTGATGCCTTGTGGAACCTCTTGAGTGTGCCTAGGAACCCTACAAGTCGATGGTAGCATAAAAAGTTCCAAGCCAATCCATTCCTAGAACCACATCGAAGTTCGGTATGTCCAGCACTTTGAAGTCAGCATAAAACTCTCTGCTGCAGACGACGACTGCACACAAGCTGTATCCCATAGTTGCCTTTAGAACGCCATTTCCTGAACTGACATTCCAGCTGGATACAAGCGGTGAGACTGGAATCGCATGGGTACGGACAAACCGTTGCGACATAAAGCAGTGTGATGCTCCAGTATCAAACAGTGCTAGTGCAGGTAGTGAGGCTACTTGGATTGTACCTAAGGTATATGAGATATGTTTTAGGTATAAGGAAAGTGTGTAGATAACCAAGACTAAAAGATAAGTTTAAGGAGGAAAGTTTACCAGTAATGACTTGGCCAGTGGCCTCAGCTTCTTCCACGGACATCGTGAAAGTCTGGTGCTTTGGCACATTCCTCCTGGCCTGAGGAGTATTCCTCGGAACATTCCTTTGAGCTTGATGGAACTAACGAGGAGGTGGTGCAGCTTGTGGTCCTCTGGGTGGTGCAGGTAGTGCAGGTCTTGGAGCAGGTGCCTGAAGAGCTGGTCGCTGCGGATAGGTAATTGCTAACCTGGGTGAAGCAACTTGGTTTTGTCTTTGGGGACAAGACCCAATATCAAGAGTAGCTGAGCCACAGACTAAGCAAAGACGGTTGGCTCGACGGCAGTCTTTCATCATATGTCCAGTTCTCTTGCAGTAAGTGCAAAAGGATGGGCTGGGACGATGGTTCGGTACTCCGGGTCGCCTTGGCACGAAAGGTGGCCTGGACGAGGCTCCACCTGCCATCTGATTGGCAGGGCGTTTGACTCCTGCAGACTGAGGTCTACCCCTTGCTTTTATCACTGCCTCATAACTGCGGGCAGCTTCCAGAGCATCCTCATGAGTCAGAAATTTTTCCGTGGCTAGAGCAGCCTGAATCTCCGTGTCCAGTCCTTGTTGAAAGCGACGGGCTCTGATCTCGTCCGTCGGTATCAAGTGTGCCGCGAATCGGCTTAGCATGGTGAATTCAGCGTCGTACTCATCTACTGATTTGTCCCACATTGAACCATGTTGTAGATGAATGAATTGCTGCTCCATTGCAAACCTGGCAGTCACAGGGAAGTATTTCGCGTCGAACTTCTTGCGAAAAGTATTCCATTCAATCGGCTGTACCAGACGGCTTTCTTCTGCCTTCCACCAGTTGCGAGCATTGTCCGTGAGCTGTAGTTTTGCCACACGGACCCAAGCGATGTCTGGCACTTAAGCTGCTGCCAGATCGTCTTCTATGCTTTGTGCCCATTCTTCTGCTTCAAGAGGGCTTCCTTTTCCAGAGAACTGCTTGGGATGTAAAGCCCTGAATTGCTTTACTCCCGGTGCGTCGGTCTCGGGATGGTTCAGGAGTTGTTGCTGTCCCTCGAGAAGGCTGCGGATCGCCCCAAGTAACATTGTTTGCTCGGTGGGTGGCACAGGAACAGCTGGTGTGAGAGGTAGTGCTGGAGGTGTGTTGTTGACATTGGTGCTGGTGTTGTTCGGGGAATCCATAACCTTGAAGAAAAATTTAGGCTAGGACAGATTCAAATACATGAAATGATAAGATTCAAGGAATAGAAATTTGTAAGATTCAAAGAACATGAATTATAAAGAATGTTTTAGTTGCTAGTTCTTGTGTTATATTGCTTAGGTTGTTCACGCAGAACAGAACTGCAAAGTATGGTTCTATACAGCTCTGACCTTCATGGGCCACCAACAAAACCTGTCACGCCCCGCTTCCCGGTATACGGCGAAGGGGACGCGACGAGGTCCGCTACGTATATACTCAGAAGTACATACGCTAAGCGTATCTAAGCAATATAAAGGTAAATCACAAGAGACAAGAGATATACAAAAAATAACAGCAATTTTATTAATAACATTCTTTTGTACAATGCATGAAAAGTAAATACATCTGAAATAAAAGCGATGCCTAAACAATGGCATAACAGGAAATGAAAAATACTGAGTAGAACAAGGTACAATGTCTAGAGCTCGGGGTCTTCGTGGAACTGATCCAAGTCTTCACCGGTGGGCTCGATCTCTGACGGGTCCAAAACACCTGACGACATTCAAAGAAGAAAGAAATAGAATGTCGTCAGCGAAAAGGTCGCTCGGTAAGTCCCAAAGATAAGGAAGAATTAGAAATTACAGAATAAGAGGTATCATCTAAAGTATAATATTTTAGGATATTGTGTTAACGCTGTTGTTTGTAGCTTGGTACGGAAGGATGCCAGTGTATACGAGAGGAGTCTCAGTATGCTAGAGACCAGGGCAAACGGAATGTATAAGGAACCGTTAAGCCACGGTACAACAGCAATGGAATATAGGTTAGGTGTCTTAATCTTACCGTCTTGTGCCATTTCTAACACCTTCCGCACAAATCTACCCCTTAAACCCCGTAGTGTTTTGCTTGTATTATTATATTGTATTGTATAAGTTGGATGATTGACCAAAACTATGATATCAGTAAACAGGTTGTAACTGCATAATCAGGTAAATGGAATAACGGAATAATGGATGTATATCCATGGTTTGATTCAGTCAATTTATATAGATTGATAACTGGATTCTGGGATTCATATGTTCATATTGAGTTGGAATATTATAGATTTATATAATACTTGAATCATATTCAAGTCGGATTATGATCAGACTCAAACCCGAGTCGGACAGAAGAAATGTAAATCGAAGTCCTATATTTACTAGGGTCCTTATTGTAATTTATAAAACTTGAGGGGGTTTTATGTAAAAATACTTTTGTATAGTTTTCAAGATACACCCCAAGTATTTATTATTCATCTTTATAGTTATAATGAGTGTAATTTTATTTTGTGATATTTCTTAGTGAAAATATTCTAATTCCATAAATAAAGGTATTTGTCTGTAATATTGATTTATTTGAAATTCATGGTATTTTAATGTAAAAATCTAGTCTTGTGATTTTTTAGAAAAAATGGGAT
Source organism: Agapanthus africanus (assembly GCA_030015575.1). Taxonomy (NCBI): domain Eukaryota; kingdom Viridiplantae; phylum Streptophyta; class Magnoliopsida; order Asparagales; family Amaryllidaceae; genus Agapanthus; species Agapanthus africanus. The sequence goes on from CM057339.1 coordinate 867,735,634, forward strand.
ATTTTAATGATAATATACATATATTTATACAAAAATAATTTCAATAAATATTTTATATAAAAACAATATCATTTTCTTAAGATATCGTATTTTAAACCTTTCGAGACCGAATGCTCCTTGCGGAGGTCTGAATCTCGCACTACTAAGCCGAGGGTGCACGATAAACCGTACTATCTCTAACGGGTTCCCCAAAGGTGGGTTGTAGTGGCGCTTTGCAAGGATTTTATAAATACTAATCCTTAGAATACGGTTTTATTAAAGTGAAAGGTATTTATTTGCAAAAGTCGATTTTCCGTATTTTAGGTTTTAGGGTTTTCTATTTCAACTAGACTAATTCTAAATGATCTAAACAACAAGTTGTTAGGAGTCTCAAATCGCCTCTTCACCGCCAATTGTAGCCAGGTAAGTACAAGTGAGGAAGTAGGGATCCGCTCACGAGTCGTGAGATGGGCATTTTAAAGTTACCTTTGCTCACTTGTCTAGCCTAGACACCACAAAGTCAGGTTTAGATAAATGATCGATGTCCACGACTTATCGTATTTTCCTATTAAAAGATATTTGTTTTAAAAGTGTAGCAACCTAAAACTTTTAGAAAAGGTTTTATTAAGAAAATGGTATTTAATTGTAAAATCTTGTTTTATCTTATTCTAAGTTTCAAGGCAGCGTGTTATGTTTGCATATGAGTGTGTGTGGAGGTAGGTCATTACCTCGTGAACTACTTTAAGGTTTAGCAATGTTAAGGGGGTTAAATGTGAAAACTAAACATTGTGGTATTTAAGTGAAAGAATACGATATATTGCAAAAGCTATCATTTCATGTGAGAAAACTTGTTCAAATTAGTTGTTAAGTGATTAATAGTCAATATAAAGATGTTTAAGCATGATGGAATTGGTGATAAGTGAGATTTTATAGAAAACCGAATCAAAAATCGGTTTTGTTCCGATTCCGTCGGGTTTATAAATTCGTATTTTAATGAGAGAAAAGGAAAATAGAAAAAGGGGGACTTACGGGTTTAGACAACACTAGAGAGTGAGAGGGAAGTAGAGGGTTTGTCGGTGCGTCGAATCGTCGTTGAGAGCTCCTAGCACGATCACCGGAATTTCGCCGTCGATTTCGTCAGCGCTTCGCCTTTCGCTCGTTTTCCAACGTAGCAAAGTTCTCTTAGGATTTTGAGAGAGTGGACTCAGAAATTTAGGATGAGAGGGTAGAGAGTTAGGGGTGTATTTATAGGGTTAGGTTAAGGTTAGGGTTTTTAATTAAAAATGTAAAAAATATATATATAAAAATCATTAAAATTTGGAGTAAAAGAGATTTAATGTGCTCTCTGTAACCGATATAGAAATTTAGTGTGTGCAGGGGGGTTGACCAAGTCAAGATGCTCGTCTTCGATGTTGACGACTCGACCGTCCGGCCAAGTCCGGCCGGCGGCGCCGGCCCGAGTCGGCCAGTCCGCCGGCCGACTCGGCCGAGTCGGGCCGAGTCGAAGCGTCGATGGGTGGGGGGTCTCCTGGAGTGAATTATGGTGCATCTAACTTTTAATGTGTAGAAGGAATTTTGTGAGAAACGCACGTGTAACGGTTGGTATTCTAAAAAATAAAAAACAAAATAATATTAAAAATAATGTGGGGCAGGGGATTTGAACTTTGGTGGCTTGGTTCAGCAGTGCAAGATATTATCAATGAGCTACAAGTTCCTTCTTGTAATTATGGAGTAAATTAAATACTTAAAGAGATATCAGCAACAATAAATACTCCAAGTATACATTGAATTTAAATCAATTCTTTATACATTAAAAATGGAGTTGTTACAGAAAGGGTTTGTTAGTTTGTTAGGAAATTAGTTTAGATTTAAATTTAAAAAATCTTTTATTAGTTAACTAAATTTTAATTTGTATCAATTTATAAAATTAATATTATATAAATAAAATTTGATATTCTGGTAAATATAAACATAGTCCAAAACATGCCCGGGTCGGGTCTAAAATTCAGTTTTAAAATACGAAAATTATACATGTCGACCAAAATAAAAAAATGAATGTCCAGATAACGAAAAATGCATACCCCCAAGAACGGATGCACGCACGTGCGCGTAGCCATCCAAACAAATCCGTTTCACTGAACGGGACGGGAACAAGATACGCGGATGCTACCACGGGGCTAGGGGTATCATGCAGGCCATGCAATATATTTTTAAAATATTTTATATGATTTAAAATGTTATATTGTAAAAATGCAAATGCCAGATAAAATGCCAGTATTCAAGATGTATAAATTAAAATGAAAGTGCACGAGTCTATGTAACAGGTCAGGATAAATCATAAATATGAATCGAGACTGGTTTCAAGCATGCGGGTCGAGTCGGATGCAAATACAAATGTCAAATACACTATTCACACCCAAAACACAATAAATCAGGAAAATACCATAAATAAAGAAATATTCGAATTAGAACTGGTATAAATGAACTAGGGTGTTACATTATACCCAACTAAAAAAAGAATTTCGTCCTCGAAATTCTAGGAACAAGAAAAGATAAACAAACATGAAACTACAGGAAGAGATCTGGAAACTTCTGTCGAATCTCGTCTTCTCGTTTCCAAGTCGATTCTCCGTGCGAGCGATTCCCCCATGAAACAAGTACGAGAGGGATAAACTTGTTCTTAAGGACCTTTTCTCTTCGATCAACAATCGATATCGGTCGTTTCTCAAAAGTCAAATCCTCTCTTACAGTCAGCTCCGAATGATCTAGCACGTGTGCTTCATCTTGAACATACTTACGGAGTTAAGATATATGAAACAAGTCATGAACATTCTCCAAAGATTGTGGTAACGCCAATCGATAAGCCACTTCTCCAACATGCTCCAAAATCTCGAAAGGCCCCACGAATCGAGGACTAAGCTTGCCTCGACTCCCAAAACGAATCACTCCTCTAGTAGGTGATATCTTCAAGAATACCAGATTACCAACAGCAAACTCTAGAGGTCTTCTCGATGTATCGGCCTAACACTTCTGCCGATCTTGTGCTGCCTTCATATAATTCCGGATAGTATTAACTTTCTCTACGGTTTGCACGATCAAATCCAATCCCAACAATCTTCGTTCTCCAATATCGTCCTAACAAACATGTGAACGACACTTGCGACCATACAATACTTCGAATGGAGCTATCTGAATAGTCGCATGAAAGCGTTTGTTGTACGAAAACTCCACCAAGTGTAGATGATCCTCCCATGAACCCTTGAAGTCTAACCTGCAAGCTCTCAACATATCTTCAAGAGTTTGGATCGTTCTCTCCGACTGGCCATCAGTTTGAAGATGATAAGCTGTGCTAAACTTCAATCGAGTCCCCAAACTTTCCTGTAAGCTCCTCCAGAAATGTGATAAGAATCGGGTGTCACGGTCGGACACGATACTCACAGGTACTTCATGCAATCTCACGATCTCCTGCATGTACCGTTCTGGTAACGCTTCCGTTGACTGACCAACTCGAAACGGTATGAAGTGAGCTGCCTTGGTCAATCGGTCAACAATCACCCAAACTGCATTGTTGCCCTTTGGACTCCGCGGTAAAGCTGTCATGAAATCCATGGTTATATGTTCCCACTTCCATTAAGGAATCGGAAGTGGTTGCAATAAACAGCAACCCTTTGATGTTCAGCCTTAACTTGCTGACACACCAAGCACTTTCCTAGAAAGCGAGCAATCTCCCTTTTCATGCCTTCCCACCAGAAATGCTGTCGTAGATCACGGTACATCTTCGTGCCTCTTAGATGTACGGAATACGCGGAACTGTGTGCCTCCTTCATAACTTCTTCGTGAATATCTCCTTTTGGCACACACAAAGGCTACCATATCGCAACGAACCATCTTCATGAATTAACAAGTCCGTTCGAAATCCAGCTTCAACCTGTTCTCGAAACCTTTGCAATCTTGGGTCCTTCGACAGCACTGCTTTAATACTCTCGATCAATGACGACTGTACTTGCAGCTACATCAACTGTCCTGAAGAATGCGGTAGCACGATCTCCAACTCGAATCTCCGAAAGTCTTCCATAAGCTCCTTCTGTGCAGTCAACATCTGAATTGTGGCAACCGACTAAGCGCATCCGGCACAACATTAACTTTCCCCGGATGGTACTTAAGATCAAGATCGTAGTCAGCCATCAGCTCCAACCATCTACGCTGCCTCCTATTAAGCTCCTTCTATGTGAACAGATACTTCAAGCTTTTGTGATCGGTGAATACTTCAACCCTTTCGCTCAATAAGTAGTGTCTCCAAATCATTAAAGCGAAAATCACAGCTGCTAGCTCCAAATCATGAGTTGGGTAATTCTTCTCATGGGTGTTCAACTGTCTCGATGCGTAGGCTATAACCTTCCCATGCTGCATCAAAACACATCCCAATCCTTTCCCAGATGCGTCGCTGTGAATCACCAATCCTCCGGAACTGTCTGGTACGGTCAAAATAGGAGCGGTTATCAATCTCTGCTTCAACGCCTCAAAAGCTGACGCACACTTATCCGTTCACATAAATGGTACTTCCTTGCACGTAAGCTTGGTCAAAGGATCAGCCAAATGAGCAAAATTCTCCACGAACCTTCTGTAATAGCCGGCAAGTCCAAGAAAACTTCTGATCTCTGCTACGTTCTTCGGAATCAACCAATTTTGAACTGCTGCAATCTTCTCGGAATCAACGGCGATTCCATCTCCGGATACGACATGCCCCAAAAACTTCACTTTTTCAAGCCAAAACTTGCACTTACTCATCTTTGCATATAATCATTCTTGCCTCAATATCTGCAGTGCGATTTTCAAGTGTTTCGCATGCTCTTCAATTCTCCTCGAGTAGACTAGAATATCATCGATGAACACCACTATAAACTGGTCCAAGAACGATGAAAAGATTCGGTTCATCAAGTCCATAAATATCGCCGGTGCATTCGTGACTTCGAATGGCATCACTAAATACTTGTAATGTCCATACCGAGTTCGAAACGCAGTCTTGCAAATATCTTCTGATTTAACTCGGAGCTGATGATATCCGGACCGCAAATCCAGCTTCGAGAATACCCTCGCGCCACTAAGCTGCTCGAACAATTCGCTAATGCGAGGGATCGGGTACTTGTTCTTAATAGTCACCCGGTTTAATTCTCGATAATCGATGCACATCCTCCTTGTGCCATCTTTCTTCTTTACTAGAAGAACTGGAGCTCCCCAAGGTGAATTGCTGCTGCGAATTCAACCCTTCTCTAGCAATTCGGTAACTTGCTTTTTTACTTCTTCCAACTCCACTGGTGCTATCGGATAGTACGCCTTTGAGATTGGCGCTGCACCAGGAATAAGATTAATCGCAAACCCCACATCTCGTTTTGGCGGTAAACCCGAGATGTCCTCGAACACGTCCATGAACTCTCAAACTACAGCTGGCGCTTTCTCCTTATCAACTTCCATTGACGAAAGAACATTGCTTGTCGGCTAGCCCTAAACTCGACTAGCCCGACAGAACTGCTACTTCCAGCAAAACAAACTCCGGATGTTCGGGAATCTGGAAAATCACATTCTTTTCCCTACAATCAATGTGAGCGTGGAAAGTGAGACCATCAATTTCCAAGACAACTTCATAATTGCCGGTATCGGTCACCAAGAAATCTGCAAAATATAAACTGATAAGCAATGAAACGGAGAGAACCAAGGTAATAGAATGACCATGAAACAAGGAAATGAAACAAGATCAAGACTCCAAATTACTTAAATAGAGTACCGTATTGTAACCATGCTGCAGTTCATAGTTACAATCACATAACTCCGTTCAAGTCGCCTAAATCCTAGTATCAGAATCAAAGGAATAGGACGGAAGAAACAATAAGGAACCAAAAGAATTTCAACTCGAGATGCAAAGTTGTTTGCATATCGTCAGGACAGGGGTCAAGAGAAAGATGTGATTCAAGAATCATGATAACAATATGGCAGGACATGTTCCTAATCACGGATTTTCTGATTCGTGTATTGGGTCCAATACCCAAGTACAAAAGAATCAAACCGGATTAACCTAATTCCTATAGCTCTGATACCAAACAAACCCTGTCACGCCCCGCTTCCCAGAGTGCGCTAAGATAGGCACGTGACAGAGCCAACTATGCTACCTGTGGATAAGAAAAATCCCTCCACAGTCACGTTACGGCTGTAGAGATATCAAGAACAGGAAAGTAAATAAACTATCTAGTACATGTCCATGAGCCAGAATAAACGAGTCAAGAAATAATATGCGGAAGCAATAAATCCAAGTAACAATAACATCTAGAAAGTAAGAAAATAACTAACTGGATACTAACAGGATCCTCACTGCTCGGCCTGACGGCGGAAATACTCTTGATCAGCCTGCGACAAAGGTAGAAGATCTGAGCCATGCAAAACCCAGACGTCAGTGCGTCATAATATCAAGCGATAATAAAAAAATCAAGGAGTAGCAAGGCATGCAGGTACGAGTATGAACGGCCAATAAGGTATAACAGTAACATAAATAAGGACAGTGCAGGGTAAGATACAGGTGATGTGCAGTGAGAAATCTAAACTGGTCTACTGGATTAACTACTCTCAAGTCTTTGAAATCAATTTGATGAATCATCGATGTAACTCAATAGTATCCCGTGCATGCCCGGGACCACGGTCAAGATTCTCGGGCTGAATCTGAGACGTATCGCTAGGCAGTAAAAGGTAGTATGTAACGATGAATGATGTCAGCAGCAGCATCCCGAGGCTGGCCTAGCCCGTAAGACTGATCAGTAAAGGCATCGAACTGTCGAGTTACAAGTCAGGTTTCATCATTGATTTCCCCATACCCCCAAGTTATGTGTTCAAGTCGGGTATTGGTAAATCTGGAGCTAATACCAACACAGGATCAAGCAAGTACAGGTTTGTCTGAATAGACAGCAGGAAATGTCCGCAGGGACAAAAGGTCAAGATTGTTGGCATTAGTAACAAGATCAGGTAACAGGTCAAGCTGTGGTACATCAGGTCATGTCAGGTAGTGTACATGTATCAAGTCATGTCAAGTAGTGGTGTATCAGGTATCAAGTCAAGAAGTAGTATATCAGGTCATGACAGGTAGTGCACATGTGTCAAGCGGATGCTCATACTAAAGCTGTAGCAAGTACGGATGCACGGTAAAGCATGGATGCACAAATATTTTGTCAGGGGTTACATCATGACTATGTAGGATGCACAATTATCAATCATGGTGCACTAATACAACAGTAACATGAAATAATATGGTCTCGGTGTGTAACTAGATATGTAATAAACCGTACGGATACAGACGGATACTATAAAACTGTAAATCGGTAAAATTTGCTGAATATTAAAACACAAGCACTATTATTTATTAAATAGATATTGATATAATAATATTAATATTGATAATATATTCAAACCGATTAATAACTATAAAAGTGGTATTGATTAACCATGCACAAGAAAGTTCCGTTCAGAAATTCAGCGTCACCATGATTTGTAAAATAGCTTAAAAATAACAAACATTTTTCAAAAGGGACGTGTCTTATACCAAAACAAAGATAATTCAATAAGGTTTTCATTTTTATAAGTACAAGCATCTCAGGTTGTCCCTACAAAAAGCTATGAACATTTAAAGTTGAAAGTTTGCTGCTGGAATTTCCCTGGACAGCAGTTTAGAGATATTTTCATTTGCATTTTACGTTATTTAAAAAATTTATTTTGCAAGTAAATATTTCATAGAGTTATAGTATTCTGAGTTAGTTTAGTAACGAACTAAAGAATGTATACTAATGATTTTTCTATGATTTATAATGAATTTTATAAGGTAAGCTGTACAGTAAATTTCAGATTTGTCGTATCCGCTTTTCAACGACGTTTCAAGTGTAAACTATAATATTTTCAAATGTATAACATATAAAATGTAGATTATAAACTAATTAAGGATAATAATAAGAAATATTACGATGATATATATTTTAAATGATATGGATGCAAACGGGTATCACATAATCGTAAAATGATAAACTAACAAATGCGGAACATATAACTAAGCAATATGAAATGTAACTATTCAATTTGATGCAGTATAAGATAGTATAGTATGTAACAAGATAAGTTTTCATGACCTAGATCTGAAATGACATGAATGGATGCAAACGGAACATTGAAAAGTTATAAAACTAAACATGGGGTGCATGATTTTAAATACAGGTATTCCATTTGTTAAAATAGATACGTCTAAAATAATGTAGCATGTAATTAAAATTGGTTTGCATGCCCTAGATCTGAAATGCACTATACAAATATAAACGGAATGTCGAAAGGCTGTAATATGAAACATGGGATGCTTGATTTAAAATACAGGTGTGATATTTATTTAAATAGGTATATAATAAATTATATAGCATATAGCAAGATTAACTTGCCTAAACAGAATAAGAACGGATGTGTACGGAACATCCTTCATCGGCGAAATGTCGCGACGTGCGCACGGTACACGGAATGGTTCCAAACAACGTACGAGGGTGATCACGCAAGTTAGGTACGTTCACTGGATCACTCGGATCGTCAGCGACGAGCACGGCTCCGGCGGTGATCTCCGGAATCAAGAAACAAGATCAAGAAAAAGAAAGAAGAAAGAAGAAGAAGAAGAAGAAGAAGAGGCTGTGTATTAAATAAGGAAAGAAAAAATTAAATAAATAAAATATATATAAATATATATATGCAGAGGAGAGAGAGAGAGAAAGGGGTTGTTAGTTTGTTAGAAAATTAGTTTAGATTTAAATTTAAAAAATCTTTTATTAGTTAACTAAATTTTAATTTGTATCAATTTATAAAATTAATATTATATAAATAAAATTTGATATTCTGGTAAATACAAATATAGTCCAAAACATGCCCGGGTCGGGTCTAAAATTCAGTTTTAAAATACGAAAAATATACATGTCGACCAAAATAAAAAAATGAATGTCCGGATAATGAAAAATGCATACCCCCAAGAACGGATGCACGCACATGCGCGTAGCCATCCAAACAAGTCCGTTTCACTGAACGGGACGAGAACAAGATACGCGGATGCTACCACGGGGTTAGGGGTATCATGCAGGCCATGCAATATATTTTTAAAATATTTTATTTGACTTAAAATGTTATATTGTAAAAATGCAAATGCCAGATAAAATGCCAGTATTCAAGATATATAAATTAAAATGAAAGTGCACGAGTCCATGTAACAGGTCAGGATAAATCATAAACATGAATCAAGACTGGTTTCAAGCATGCGGGTCGGGTCGGATGCAAATACAAATGTCAAATACACTATTCGCACCCAAAACACAATAATTCAGGAAAATACCATAAATAAAGAAATACTCGAATTAGAACTGGTATAAATGAACTAGGGTGTTACATATTGTCTCTTTATTACATGTTGATAAAGCCCTTAGGATGAGTACTTGACTACCAGGATTATGATGCAGATCATACTAGTGAGGCAGAGCTAGTTGGTAAGTACATCCTTCAAATGTTTCTAGTCGTGGGAGTATCGAGACGGGGCATCGATATTCCAAAGTAGACTAGCTTATACGCTTCTTGACCAATATGATGGGCGATGGATGATCCCAGATCCATTGGTGTTTGACATCAGAAAAGGTATACGGGTGCCCAGTGGAGACTGGATACACTGAACGGACTCACTGAGAACTCCCAGATGGTATTATACCTAGAGTCAGATAGTAGTTCTCTGGTGACACTGGTACAGGTTAGTCTGTCGACCCGAGATCATCATAGAGTCTTGTATGATTCCCACTGTGCTTTGATTTCCACCTTACCACGTTCAAGAGACCATGCAAAACGGTGGTTTTTGGGTACAGTCCCGAGTCACATGGAGGCAATGAGTGATAGGAGGGGATTTCGTCTCTCCCAGTATTGGGGGCTGATGTTGCGCTATACTTAATTGGCCATAACAGAAAATCCCAAGCCAGGGTTGCTGAGATCTACTGGAAAGTGTTCAGTAGTTTCTCGAACCGTTATGGGCCTCACATCGGCATGACTTATCAGGCTATTGGGGTCTGACCTTATACCATCCACAGGCGGTGATATGCGACATATCAGACAAAGAGACCGAACTGTACGGTAGTGTTACTGATTGGATTCGCAGGAGTATGAGCAGGCTTGCTTGTTGATCTTCTGACCGCTCAATACCCGATGGCTGTTACGTTTAGCAGACCGCTTGCGGCTTGTGGATGACTGATATGATTACCACCTACTGCCGGCATATTGACGAGTCTTTAGAGTCCTACACAGAGGTTTCCTGGCTCAGGCGAAACGAAGTAAGAGCACATATGTGATATGTGCGGGACCGAGATTAATACATGTATGTGATACCGTATTTTATTCTCGCGATATGACATATCGCTCGGTTATATGTGATATAGTCGGGTTATCGGATCAAGTGTTGATTCGATAAGTTGATACATATGATATTAGTCGGTTGTATGTGATATAGCCGGATTATTAAATCAAGTGTTGATTTAATAATTTAATGTATAATTATATATTTGATATATTATCTTACATTAACTAATATTAGCTCACTTAAAATTTCTTTTTCTCACTAGTGTACATTTAGTATATATGTGATATATATTAATGTACATCTTTTATGTCATGCTTGATGCCACATGCCACATGGGTGTATGAGACTCACACAATGCTTATAATAATGATGGGTTTTATTTATTTAAAGTAAATCAAATTAGTTAAAAATTAGTCACATGGTTAAGCTTAGTGGAGGCTTGTAGAACCATTAACTTAGTCCACTAGTTTTGTCTTACATTAGATATTTGTTAACCCAACCATTATCCTAAGTCATGGTTAGGTCTCTACATGAGTTAGTATATGATACTAACCCACCCATGGTTGCTATTCTCACCACTTGAATCATTCTTCACTTACTTCATTCCATGGTTGCTTTCTTCATCTCCTTCCTCAAGCTTTCTAGCTTCATGAGAGGTGAAAAAAATTTGTGAGAAAATTATTTCTAAAGTGAGCAAAATTCCTACTTCATCAACCTCTTCTATACTAGCCATTTAGATTAGGTTGTTTCTTCACCAGTTCATCACTTAGTGAAGAGGTAGCTGAGTTAGTGTCTACAAGCAAGCTTGTTCATTTCACCTTGTGGAGCCTCACTAGAGTCCGGGAGATCACTACTTGGAGCGAAGGGACTATTACACGGAACTATTGAAGTGAAGGACCGGTCTACAAAGGTTGTATTCCTTGTTCACTTAGATATTTACATGCTTGTTCGTCTAATTCTCTAGTTTAGATCCTAGCGTTAAGGTTATTTAGCGCGCCAATTTTTTGAAAACGGCATGGTCGATGCCTCCCAAAACCCAGTGGAGACACCAGGAACCCAACAGTGGTATCAGAGCCAGACTAGAGAATTAGACGATATTTGTAGAATTACGAAACTGAAACAACTCCGAAACACACGAAATAAAAACCTAGTTTCTGTCGAAATTTTCAGAGTGTCTAAAATTTTTTAAGCAATTGTAGATATGAGATGTAACATGAACATCACAGAAAATTTAGCCCCCCTCGCCGGATTTTGGTCGACCACATGAAGATAAAAACCTGTCTGGTCGGTTTTTCTACAATGTTCTGGGTTGAATTTTTTATGGTGTTCTGGTCTCTGGGTTTTGGTGTTTCAGGTGTTGCTTGTTTTTACTGATATTGCATATGATGTTATATTTCTGTAAAGGCAATTCAGAGTGTTTCGTAGTCATAATTCTAACATCATTTCGGATTATTTAGACGGCGTTAAAAAGTTTGAACGGATATAATTAACCCATTTTCTCCCTCGCTGGAAATTTCCCAATAGTTGGATTTTTTCCAAATTTGAAATCTTCAGAAAATCATGCAGGTGTTTTCTATGGACCTTCTAGAAGAACGAAACCCTAACTCGATTCTGTGACCGTCGGAACCGCCACCAAAGCTTAGGGTTTGTGGTAGTTCCGCGGCGCTATAGGTGAGGCAAGGGTTGACCCTTCTATTGTTGGTCCATAGGTGTTGTTGCATTTTCTGGGTACTTTTTAAACTCCACTCAAGTGTTGAGCTCTTTGGGAAATTTTGGGTGTTGTTAATTCGATCAAAAAGTTTAACATCGTCTAGCTATCTGTGATTGTGATACAATATTTGAAATCCACAAAATTTAGTTTTATGAAAACTAATTTGAATTTTATAAATCTAGAAATTTAGTCTCATTTGATCGGTTGCCACGGGATTTTGATGTGGATCAAAAATCCGTTGCAATCACGTAGTGTACGCGGATACTCGCCGGGTAACCTTACTAGATAGTTACACCCCATAGTCCCGACCAAGTGACTGTAGGAGGACCCCGTCGCCAAAAATATCCGTTCGGGTGCTCGCAGTCGCGGTGTTCCGCCTAAGTGCACTTTGTCGACGGCATCGCGGGTGCGTCCGTCTACTAAAGTTTCCGACGAGTATTCGATCAGGATATCGGGAATCTTGTTGAATTACCCGACTGGTTATTGAAAAGCGTTTTCAATATCGAGGCTAAAATGCGGGGTTTATAATTGTTAGGCATGTGATGTCTAAGAAATTCATTTGGTTAGGCATAAAATCCAAAGTATGTGATACATTGGGTTTATGATGTCTAAGGTGATTGCGGATTCCAATTGTTGTAGTTTTTCACTTTCTTTTCTACGACCGTAAGTGTAATATGTGGTGTATCGCCGGTTTCGTTGCTATATGTCAACGACAATTGGGATACGCATATTTACTTACGTTGATGACATATGATGTTATGTGTTGTTGTGATATGTTATATTGGATCGTCGTGTTTTGAATAGCCGGGGTTTTTATGTGAGATGAGAGTTTTTCATTTTCATTTATGTAAAAGCTTGTATATAATATTCTTTTATTGGGGCACTTCCGGGTTGAGGATGATGTCACCATTGATGTATATTATTTACTTTTCCGCATTAGGATAGACCTAAGGAGGAGAGCACAAGTAACCGGGTTCTAGAGTCCAGTAGGAAACCATCTCGAGGAGTCGAGACCAAGTCTCCTAACTCCAGAATTGGTAGGGTTGCTTGCCGCTCTCGTAGGGGTCTAGAGATGTGGGTATGGCTATTCATCGCGACCGTGGAATCCGTGTTTTATACTGGCTTAATTTAAAACACGGAATTTCTAGTATATCCAATATTTCATATGTGTTTTTTTGCTGCTGATATTCTGTGATGTGATCACTTTATATATTGAGGCGAATGCTTATATTATATATATGATATATAATAAATATTGTTGCTTTCGTTTCTTCTGTGATGCTCAGGAAGTATAATTGATGGGACTTCATTAATGAGATTAATGAAATAAAAGAAATCTAAAGATATTGTAGAATCTTGTTTTAAAAATCGGTAGCTCTAGTTCTTGCTTTGCATAGCGGTATTCCTTGTAGAATATCCAGCACCTTATTCGATAAGGAAAGAGCCGAGATCCCTTCATCGGGAGTGACCTCTTTAGCGAGACTGGCAGATACTACAACCCACTCGCTTTTGTTTTTAATTGTTTTTTGTGTATGCTTTACATAGTGGTATTTTTGAAATATCCAGCACCTCATTCGATGAGGAAAGAGCCGAGATCCCTTCACCGGGAGTGACCTCTTTAGTAAAACTAGCAAAAGCCTCAAAAACACTCCTTTTCAAAATCACTCGATTCTATAATGATATCAAGTTCATTACGCAAAAGGTTTTCTTAAAAACCTGTCGTAGCCTTCCGTCATTTCAGATAAGTACTACTTAGTATTCATGCTACATTTGTTGGCCTCCGTCAAGACGTAGTGTACGATAGCTAACTAGTGCTTATCTGCAACATAAGATGAGATTGGATTAGGGTAGTCGTGTGACTTTGTTGGCCTCCTCCAAGGGTCGTGCGGGTGGGTTTAATTCAATCGTGAAATGTTCGGGTTGAACTTGACTAGCAGCCTATGGTTTGTTGGCCTCCGTCAAGGTCCTAGGACGCTATGGGTAAAATATTATCGAGAATTTCAAGTGTTGAAATTTTCAATGAGATTACATACCTTCTATGAGATAGTTGGATCCCGATACCCACTGCGAGTAAGAGTTACTCATGGGAGAGTTTTACACATTACAATTAGCCGATCAAAATAGGTATTTAGAAAGGTGTTAACGGGGTTAGTCCATAAGAAAACGAGGTTTATTTTAATTAGGTCTGTGCGAAAGCACGGGGAACCTCCCTCAAAGTACTGACACTGGCCTGGCCGAAAGATTGGTGAACTTGTAGGGTATAATTAATCCCGTCTAGTCTTACCTTTTAGGGTTTGAAGGAAGATTTGATAAAAACAGTGGGAGTCATCCTGATTAGATAAAATAATAACCAATCTGATCTTGCAAGAGCATACACAGAGTGTTTTCTTCTTTCTCTCTCTCTCCTGGTAGCGACCATGTCACGCCTTAATCAAGATAATAATATGGATGCATTGACCGAACCTGCTTATTATAATAAGCTGGGGAACGTTAATTCCGCTCTATCTTATAATTGTTATAAGTCCGAGCGGGAAATAGGGGAATATCCGGATTTCCACATAACCCAAACGAGGAATGTACATGTTGATGCATATTCTTCGGGTGTGTTTATTACCAAGAACTGTTTCTCAGTATTCTCTACGTCCTAGGTATGAGATACCAGATCAGGATCTCACATATGTAATCTGCTACATGGGCTACAGAAAGGTAGAGAACTGGGATTGGGTGATATGTCTCTAAATATTAGAGAATGGTGCAATTGTTGCAGCCAAATCAGTTGGCAGATATCACCTTATATTACCAAGTGGTAAATACATTGATTCTGAACAGATGTTATTATATGCCAAACCTGATATACAACATTACATCAGTTTCTTTATTTAGTTAAAGAATGATATAATTTTGTATTGGAGGATAATGTTGTGAATATTTTCCTGAATCAAGAGTTGATTGCATCAGACACGTTATGTAATAGCATATACGTTCTGAATCAAACCACAGTTCAAAGTATACCGAACACACAAGAGGAGTAGTTCAGACATGAATGAATCCTTCTTGTGGTATTGTAGACTATGTCATATCAATGCGACACGACTAGCTAAGTTACATAAGGATGAATATTTGGATCTGTTCGAATTTTCATTTTATGATACTTACCATTCTTGTCTCAAAAGTAAAATGACCAATACTCCGTTTACTGGAAACAGAGAAAGAGTTATTGAACTCTTGGGACCCATACATGATGATGTATACGGTCCCATGTCTACAAATATCAGGGTTAGTTCCTCGTACTTCATTAGATTCATCGACAATCTCTCAAGATTCGGACATGTGTTCTTATTGAAACATGAGTCTGAAACTTTTGAGAAATTCAAGGAATATAAGCTTGAAATTGAGAACCAGACGGGTAAATGTATTAAGTCCTTCAATGGGATCGGAGAAGGGAATACTTGGGCATGGAATTCCTGGATTTTCTAAATAGAGAATGGGATTCTCTCTCAGCTTACTCCTTCGTATACACCACAGAACAACGATGTATCGGGGCGGAGGTATTGCACCCTATGAGATATGGCGCGCTCTATGATGAGTACTACTGAGTTACCTGTTTCCTTTTGGTGTTATACACTTGAGAAGCTGCATACCTATTGAATGGGGTTCCATCCAAATCAGTGCCTACCACTCCATATGAGATATGAAATGGGAAGAGACCACGTCTTAAACGAGTTAAGATATGGGGTTGTCCGGCCTATGTTGAAAAGCAAAATCCGGACAAACTCAAGGCAAGGTCGGTTCCGTATAAATTTGTTAGGATATCCCAAACATTTGCGAGGGTATATCTTCTACCACACTGAGGAGGAAAAGGTGTTTTGTTTCTCATCATGCCACTTTTTAGAAAATGAATTTCTTGTAAAAAAATTTGTGCTCATGAGGTAAAACTCGAAGGAGTTCCAGCTGGACAAACTAACAGCTGATAATTTCGTAGAACCAAAGGATTCAATAGTCTCCAACGAACCTCGGCCTCTCCGCGAATCTGGTAGGGTTCCTCATCCACCTGAGAGATACTACAGTTTCCTCGGTGACGGTGGGAGCGAGGATTGCATCATGGTAGATGATGACCCAATTGGGTTCAGACAGGCCATCACGAGTGCGGACTCTGTGAAATGGATGGATGCTATGCGATCAAATATGGAATTCATGTACACCAACAAAGTATGACTTTGGTAGTTGCACATAAAGGGGTAAAACCCATAGGGAGCAAGCGGATCTTGAGAAGATTCTTGGTGTAGATGGAAAAGTTAAGACTTTCAAAGCTAGACTTGTTGCAAAAGGTTTTCATCAATAACCAGGTGTGGATTATGATGAAACCTTTTCTCCAGTGGCTATGCTTAAGTCCATCAGGATTAGAGCATGCATCGTAGAGTTGGAACATCTGTTTTGATGTGGCAGTCAAAGAGTTTGACTTCATCAAGGTAGATGAACCTTGTATATACAATGAGGTAGTAGAGAGTAAAGTTGTCTTCACGTATTGTACGTAGCTGACATACTCTTGATAGGAAATGGTTTCCTATGCTACACTCCGTCAAGCTCCTCTTATCACGAGGATTCTCCCTGGAAGATCTGGATGATATGTACTATATCTTATGGATTTTGATCTATGGTGATAGATCTAAGTAGATATTGGGAGTGTCCCAAATCCAGGTATATTAACACCATTCTAAAGGGGTTTAGGATGGATGATTCTAAGTGTGGTGGTTCGCCCACTTACTCATGAATCACTCTCTCCAAAAAAAATGTCTCCGGAGACTGATTTGGAGAGAGCTCGCGTGCAAGGGATACCCTATGCTTCGGCAGTAGAATCTATCATGTATGCGATATTATATACCAGACCAGATGTATTTGACTCGCTAGGAGTAGTGATCAGGATCAATCAGATCTTGGGAGAATCACTGGACAGCTATGAAGGACATTCTTAAGTACTTGAGAAGCACTGAATAAATGTTCTTGGGGTTTTGGTAACGGTGAACTCCAGTGGGAGTCCTTTACTAATTCGAGCTTCCAGAGTGATAAGGTCGACTGAAAGTCAGTCACAGGCTTTGTCTTTACCCTCAGTGAAAGGACAGTATGTTGAAAGAGTTCCAAGCTAGATACCGTGGCAGACTAGACGATAAAGGCTGAATACATCGCTACCAACGATGCTGCCAAAGTGGCTGTCTGGATATTTCTTGTTCATGAGATGAACATGGTTCCTACCATTGAGCGTCCAATAAATATTATTGTGACAACAATGGAGTTGTGGATTTGGCCTAGGAAAACCAGTCCCATCAACGATCCAGACATATTCTGAGGACAGTATCTCCAAGGGATCAAGTTAAGGAGAGTTGACACGAAGGATAACACGGCAGATCCACTCACAGAGGCCTTTTCCTAGAAAGACTTTTATGGGGTGTTGAGTATGAGATACTACAACAAATGGCCTTAGTGTAAGTGGGAGATTGTTGGTTATATGTATGCCCTAGATGCCATTATTATACATATGATATATATTATAATGGATGCTTAGACATATATAGGGAGGACTTTCTTGCTCGACATTATAGTATGCTATCTGGTTGCTCTTTATCTTAACATGTACACTTATTGTCTCTCTATTACATGTTGATAAAGCCCTTAGGATGAGTACTTGACTACCAGGATTATGATGCAGATCATACTAGTGAGGCAGAGGTAGTTGGTAAGTACATCCTTCAAATGTTTCTAGTCGTGGGAGTATCGAGACGGGGCATCGATATTCCAGAGTAGACTAGCTTATACGCTTCTTGACCAATATGATGGGCGATGGATGATCCCACATCCATTGGTGTTTGACATCAGAAAAGGTATACGGGTGCTAAGTGGAAACTGGATACACTGAACGGACTCGTCGAGAACTCCCAGATGGTATTATACCTAGCGTCAGATAGCAGTTCTCTGGTGACACTGGTACAGGTTAGTCTGTCGACCCAAGATCATCATAGAGTCTTGTGTGATTCCTACTGTGCTTTGATTTCCACCTTACCACGTTCAAGAGATCGTGCGAAACGGTGGTTTTTGGGTACAGTCCCGAGTCACATGGAGGCAATGAGTGATAGGAGGGGATTTCATCTCTCCCGGTATTGGGGGTTGATGTTGTGCTATGCTTGATTGGCCATAACAGGAAATCCCTGGCCAGGGTTGCTGAGATCTACTGGTAAGTGTTATCAGCAGTTTCTCGAACCGTTATGGGCCTCACATCGGCATGACTTATCAGGCTATTGTGGTCTGACACCCCCAGGCTATGATATGCGACATATCAGACGAAAAGACCGGACTGTACGGTAGTGTTACTGATTGGATTCGCAGGAGTATGAGCATGCTTGCTTGTTGATCTTTTGATCGCTCAATACCCGGGTGGCCGTTACGTTTAGCAGTCCGCTTGCGGCTTGTGGGTGACCGATATGATCACCACCTACTGTCGGCGTATTTACGAGTCTTTAGAGTCCTACACAGAGGTTTCCTGGCTCAGGCGAAACGAACTAGGAGCACATATGTGATATATGCCTGACCGAGATTAATACATGTATGTGATACCGTATTCTATTCTCGCGATATATTATATCGCTCGGTTATATATGATATAGCCGGGTTATCAAATCAAATGTTGACTCGATAAGTTGATACATATGATATTAGTCAGTTGTATGTGATATAGCCGGATTATTAAATCAAGTGTTGATTAATAATTTAATGTATAATTATATATTTGATATATTATCTTACATTAACTAATATTAGCTCGCTTAAGATTTCTTTTTCTCACTAGTGTACACTTAGTATATATGTGATATATATTAATGTACATCTTTTGTGTCATACTTGATGCCACATGCCATATGGGTATATGAGACTCACACCATGCTTATAATAATGATGGGTTTTATTTATTTAAAGTAAATCAAATTAGTTAAAAACTAGTCACATGGTTAAGCTTAGTGGAAGCTTGTAGAACCATTAACTTAGTCCACTAGTTTTGTCTTACATTAGATATTTGTTAACCCAACCATTATCCTAAGTCATGGTTAGGTCTCTACATGAGTTAGTATATGATACTAACTCACCCATGGTTGCTATTCTCACCACTTGATTTATTCTTCACTTGCTTCATTCCATGGTTGCTTTCTTCATCTCCTTCCTCAAGCTTTCTAGCTTCATAAATGGTGAAGAAAATTTGTGAGAAAATTATTTCTAAAGTGAGCAAAATTCCTACTTCATCAATCTCTTCTCTACTAGCCATTTAGAATGGCTTGTTTCTTCACTAGTTCATCACTTAGTGAAGAGATAGCTTGAGTTAGTGTCTCCTCAACGTAGAACATCTTCGGTCTCAAAGACTTCAAGCAAGTATGTTCATTTCATCTTATGGAGCTTCACTAGAGTCCGGGAGATTACTACTTGGAGCGAAGAGACTACTATATGGAGCAATTGAAGTGAAAGACCGGTCTACAAAGGTTGTATTCCTTATTCACTTAGATGTAAAGATGTTTACATGCTTATTCGTCTAATTCTCTAGTTTAGATTCTAGCGTTAGCATTCTTTAGCGCGCCAATTTTTTGAAAAAGGCATTGTTCCCCCAATCAGACCAAAGCTCTATTTAAAAATTCAAATTTTGAAATGGAGCAATACTTCAGAAGCAGCGCTAGGTGCGCTGCGCTCAAAACAGCGCACCACGTGCAAAGCACGGGTGCGCTAGCGCTAGGTGCGCTGCGCTCTAAGTAGCGCACCACGTGCAAAGCACGGGTGCGCTAGCGTTGGAACTAAAACCTCCCCACCATCAGATAAAAGATCCAATAATAATAATGAATCATTAATTAATCAGAATTAAATTCTGTTAAGGAAAGATTCCTCAAAATCTTTCCAAATAACAAGATTGTGCTCTGTAAATCAGAGCACCGTTGGATCAATGATCCAATGGTGATTAAAAAATCATCAAAAGTGCAGAATAAATTCTGTATGGAAAAGATTTCCCAATCTTGTTAATAACAAGAAGATTACCTTCTGTAAATCAGAAGCCTTTGGATTAAAGATCAAACGATGGGAAATTCCCCAAATCAATTGGAGAAAAGATCTCCTTAACTGATTGAACTGATCAGCTTGCCCTATAAAAGGCCCCAAGACTTCAAGTCTCGCAGACATAGAAAGATATACAGAAACAAAGAGAAGAACCCCCCCATAAGTTTTGAGAGATCTCAGAAAGAAGAGTCAAGCTCTCAGAAAAAGAAAAGTTTCTTCAAGGTAAAAAAGTGAACAGAGAAATGAAATCATCTCATAATTAAAAAGAAGAATTTACTTCTTTAAAGATCATAGAGCTACAAGGTCAAGGTCTTTCACAAAGAGATCAAAGGATCTTATCATAAAATAAAAAGAAGAACATAATTCTTCTCACAGATCATACATCTACAAGACAAAGGCCTTTTATACAAAGAGATCATAAGCATCTCATTATAAAGAAAGGGAGGAGAATAATTCAATTCTCTTAAGGATCACAGATCTATAAAGGAAAAGACTTTCATCGATATAAGAGATTGAAACATCTCCTACAAAATAAGAATTTTGTTCTTGGAACCTTGAGACAAAGTCTCTGATAAACAAGAATTTATTTCTCAGATCATAAAGTTGATCAGATAGCGCTTTGCGCTTATAAATTAGCACTCTGCACTCTTGGACCAGCGCTTTGCGCTCATGGAATGGCGCTCAGCGCCGAGTGCACCACGTGCTCCTCACGTGTGCGCCACTTAACAGTTAGCGCCCTACACTCTTGGAATAGCGCTTTGCGCTCATGGAATGGCGCTCAGCGCCAAGCGCACCACGTTCTCCTCACGTGTGCATCACTGAACTAATAGCGCTTTGCACTCATAAATTAGTGCAATGCGCTCACAGACTGGCGCTAAGCGCACAACGTGCTCCTCACGTGTGTGCTACCCAGCAGAAGCGCACTGCGGTCTTTGACTGGTGCAAAACACCAAGCGCGCCACGTATTTCTCACATGTGCACTGATAGAACATAAATTGTTCTTTAATAAAACCCCAGAGCTATAATGAATGCTCAGCATTCAATAAAAGACAAAAACATTGTCAGAATTCAAATCAATGCTCAGCATTGTCAAATGTTTAACATTCTAACTGAATGGGCCGAGCCCAAAGTGGCCATAAACCCCTCGTTCAGATTAATTGAGCCCACATGCTCATAAATTTTTGATCTTATTCCCAAATTGGACTATAGATCTCCCAACCAATATCGGTTCAAGGGTATATCTCTTCACTCATCTGATATTTGTCATTGTAATCCTTCAATGTCTTAAGAGAGGTGACGGGTCCCGACAACCATACATTTCACAGACTATGACGTCTTTAAACTGGACTGTGGGGTCCTTAAGCCCATGGACTATGATGTCCTTAATCTCGGACTGTGGGGTCCTTAAACCCATGGACTATGATGTCCTTAACCTCGGATTGTGGGGTCCTTAAACCCATGGACTATGATGTCCTTAACCTTGGACCACCATGTCCTTAAACTGGTAATCGACCGCAATGTCCCTAAACTAAACAACAGAGGCCAAATGCTCTCTTGTAGGATCTAAATGATCCCGTTGAGTGGATCTTAGTCTAAAATTAGACTAAGGTATCATCAACGAACGTTTAAGTTGATCTTAGTCTCAAATGAGACTAACGTATCCTTAAATCCAACCCCAAACTCAAATCTAAGAAAATACGAATTTGGACTAATCCACGCCCTATGGGCGACAACATAAATTAGTCTCCGTATACAATCCACGGGCAACCAAAAAACAAAACAAACACACACGATACGAAGTGACCATCTGGAGAAGGAGAAAGTGGTTACCGAGATGCGGTAGCGTAATTAACTGCAGGGGCTTGCGCCTGCAGGGAAGAGCGTCCCCACAATCAAAAACCCCTCAAATGAGGGGGAATCTGACGAAGTTTGCTACATCGGCCGCATCCGTTTAAACCTTCGATATACGGTGTCATAAATCAACTTGGCATCTTCGGAGAGGTGGACGGATAGCACCAATTAGCATCAAACTTCGAAATTCAGGCAAGACGGACCTACGCGGTCGCGTCTCCATTTTCAGCGGAGAACAGATTTTAGCACGCCCGGTGGGACCTTTTCCTCTTTCCACTCCACACTTCGTGTGTCGTGTTTGCGAGCGAGTCGCGGTTTAATATGGTTGCCCTTAGGTTCGAGGTACTAAGATTTGGTTTTGCTCTCATGCAGAAAGAAGAACATCAATGGCCTCTAACTGCACAAGCTGCAACAATGGCAATAACTCTCGCTCCGTCCCCGCAGGAGGAGTGACCTACGGGCCTCAGGCGGCCTCTGTTTTTACAATGCCGGTGGACCAGGTGACTCAGGCCACCTCTGGGCTATTCTTCGGGACTATGCTCCCACCCATGAACTTCAATGCCCCGCTGCCGTCGTAAGAAGCCCCAAAGAAGTCGGTCTTTGATCGACTTACCACTACTGCGGCCCCTCTCAACGGGCCGCCCAACTCCACTGCCTTAGTTTTCAACAGACTGGGCCAAAGCTCATTTGGGCCCATGAAGAAGCCCGCGATACCAGAAAGGGTTATCCCTAAGCGGATAGCCATTCCTGCTCATGAAGTCGTCAAGGCGGCTTCTCCTGCCAAAGGGTCGGTCTTCACAAGACTGACTGTTTCAGCTCCCGTTTCAGGCGAAATCGTCAAGGCTGCTTCACCTGCTCGGAATTCTGCTTTCGATAAGTTGGCCATCCTCACTTAGCGGACGTCAGTCTTCAACAGGTTGACAGCGACAACTTCTGATCAAGACAGGGGACACGAGGAAACCACCCTATTGCTAAGATAATCCCGGCCGCACGACATGCTTGACGTCGCCACTGGCGCTGAGTGAGGAAGGCTGGGGCAATTGCCCTTGTGGACTGACTCCGCCAGGTCCAATGGTGGAAGTTGATACTGTTGTTCCAACCGGGAACAGCTTTGAACCACTCAGGAGGGTCCGCAAGAACTTTCCGACTGCTATGCTAAAAAAATCTCCTCCACCTGTGGAGAATGCTACAAAGGCAAAGATTGAACAGCCCCCTCAGCGGCTGTCGTCTAAAATTTACAAAGTATGGCTTCAAGTCCAAGACTCGATGATTGATCAAGACTGCCCCCTGTTTCCCCCAATCAGAGCAAAGCTCTGTTTGAAATTTGAATTTCAAAAAAAAGTTGAGATAATTCTGTTAATGAAACCCTAAATAGGTTTTCTTTAGATCAAAGATCTATGAAGAGCAAGGCTCTGTTAATGAGTAAGACCCTAATTTATTAAAAGATTTAAATTTTACCTAAAATTTTAACAGAGTTTTTACTCTTGAAAAGTTCTTAAATAGGAGAGCAATGCTCTGAAGAAGAGATAATTCTCAAAAAGAAGACGGACATCATCTAAAGGATCAAAGGTCCTATTTATAGCCATTGAAACGCCTCTTCAACTTCTGAGTTGATCCAAGGACGCAGATACTGCCACTGCTGCACTCACGTGTGAGCCACGTGAGCGCAACGGTGGGAGGGCATTTGTTTCCCCCAATCAGAGCAAAGCTCTGTTTGAAATTTGAATTTCAAAAAAAATTGAAGCAACGCTTCAGATCCAATGCTAGGCGCGCTGCGCCACGTGTTAAACATGGATGAGCTAGTGCCAGATGCGCTACGCCCTAGACAGTGCACCATGTGTGCGCTAGCGCTAGGTGCGCTGCGCACCACGTGTCAAACACGAGTACGCTTGCGCAGGGTGCGCTGCGCTCTGAGCAGCGCACCACGTGTCAAACACAGATGCGCTAGCGCAAAGTGCGCCGCGCTCTGAGCAGCGCATCACGTGCAAAGCATGGGTGCGCCAGTGCTGGAATTATAAAATTCCCCACCGTTAGATCAAAAGATCTAATAATAATGATAAATCATTAATTAATCAGAATTAAAATTCTGTTATGGAAAGATTTTCCAATCTTGTTAAAAACAAGAAGATTGCCTTCTGTAAAACAGAAGTCCTAGGATCAAAGATCCAACGGTGGGAAACATCCCCAAATCAATCAAAGAAAGAACTCTTTAACTGATTTAGAAAATCAACTTGCCCTATATAAAGGCCCCAAGACTTCAAGTCTGATATAGAAAACCCCCCCCCCTAAACTTTGAAAAATTCAAAGAAAGAGAGCAAGCTCTTGAAAGAAGATTATTTCTTCAAGGTAAAGATGATGAATGATGAACACAGAGATGAAATCATCTCATAAAAAGAAGAATTATCTTTTTAAAAGATTATAGATCTACAAAGACCAAGGTCTTTCATAAAAAAGATCAAAAGATTTCATCACATAATAAAAGAAGAACATATTCTTCACACAGATCATTGATCTATAAAGGCAAAGCCCTTTCAAAAATAAGAACTGTTGTTCTTGAATCTTGAGACAAAGTCTCTTTTAAAAGAACATAAATTTTTTCACAAATCATAAAATTGATCAAATGCGTCTTGCACTCTTCAAATGCGCTTTGCGCTCATGAAATGCGCCTTGCGCTCTTGAACAGCGCTTCTGCGCTCTCTGGACCGGCGCTCAGCGCCAAATGCGCCACGTGTCAACCACGTGTGCGCCAATTAAACAACTTACGCTTTGCGCTTCTGAAATAGCGCACTGCGCTCATGGGCTGGCGCTCAGCGCCAAGCGCACCACGTGTCACTCACGTGTGCGCCACTAAACTAGCGCTCTGCGCTCATAAATTGGCATCATGCGCTCATCATATGGCGCAAAGCGCCAAGCGCGACACGTGTCAACCATGTGTGCGCTACTTGACAGAAGCGCATTGCGCTCTTTAACTGGCGCAAAGCGCCAAGCGCGACACGTGTCAACCATGTGTGCGCTACTTGACAGAAGCGTATTGCGCTCATTAACTGGCGCGAAGCGCCTGGCGCGCCACGTATTGCGCTGTCAGAACATAAATTGTTCTGATGAATGCTCTGCATTCAATACAAGACAAAAAAAATGTCAAGATCTAATGCTCAGCATTGATTAAAAAGGCCAAGCCCAAATGAAGGCTCAACAGCCCAGAACAATGAAATGTTAAACATTTATTGGACTTAGCCCAATATTGGCCATAAGTCCTCAACTTATGTTAACTGAGCCCACCTGCTCATGAATATTTAACAGATCTTAGTCCCAAATTGGACTACAGATCTTTCAACCAACTCACACCGGTTCGAGGGTACATCTCTTTACTCCTCTGATATTTGTCGTTGTAATCCTTCAACGTCTTCAGAGAGGTGACGGGTCCCGACAACCATATATTTTATAGACTGTGACGTCTTTAAACTAGACTGTGGGGTCCTTAAGCCCATGGACTATGATGTCCTTAACCTTGGACTGTGGGGTCCTTAAACTCACGAACTACGATGTTCTTAACCTGGACTGTGGGGTCCTTAAGCCCATGGACTATGATGTCCTTAACCTTGGACTGTGGGGTCCTTAAACTCACGGACTGTGATGTCCTTAACAATAGACCACCATGTCCTTAAACTGGTAATCGACCGTAATGTCCCTAAACTAAACAATAGAGTCCAAATGCTCTTTTGTTGGATCTAAATGATCCTGTTAAGTTGATCTTAGTCTAAAATTAGACTAACGTATCCTTAACAAACGTTTAAGTTGATCTTAGTCTCGAATGAGACTAACGTATCCTTAAACCCAAACAAAAACCCAAATATAAGAAAATACGGATTTGGACTAATCCACGCCCTACGGGCGACAACATAAATTTGTCTCCGTATACAATCCACGGGCAACCAAAAACAAAAAAAACACCCACGACACGAAGTGATCATCTGGAGAAGGAGAAAGTTGTTACCGCGATGCGGTAGCGTAATTAACTGCAGGGGCTTGGGCCTGCAGGGAAGAGCATCCCATAATCAAAAACCCCTCATCAATGAGGGGGAATCTGACGAAGTCTGCTATATCGGCCGCATCCGTTTAAACCTTCGATACATGGTGCCATAAATCAACTTGGCATCTTCGGAGAGGTGGACGGATAGCACCAATTAGCATCTGCCCCGAAATTCAGGCGAGACGTTCGCCGCGTCTTCACGCGTCCTTCGGCGGGGAACAGATTCTGGCACGCCTGCTGGGACCTTTTTCTCTTTCCACGCCACATTTCATGTGTCGTGTTCGCGAACGAATCGCGGTTTGCTAATGGTTGCCCTTAGGTTCGAAGTACTAAGATTTGGTGTCTTTCTTGGTCCAGAGAATGAAAGATCAATGGCGTCTACTTGCACGAAGTGTTCCAGCTGCAACTGGAACTCACTTTCCGCCTCGTCTGGAGGCATAGCTTACTTGCCCCATGCGGCCTCCCTGTTCACAACGCCGATAGAGCAGGTGACGCAGGCTACCACCGGTTTGTTCTTCGGGACCTTGCTCCCACCAGTGAACATTAATATCCCGTTGCCGCAAAAAGTGCAAAAGAAGTCGGTCTTTGATCGGCTCACTACTACCACGGCCCCTCTCAACGGGTCGTCCGATGTCAACCCAACAACGTCGGTCTTCGACAGGCTGAGCCTGAACTCCAATGGGCCTGTCAAGAAGCCCATAATAACTGAAGCGGCCATCCCAAAGCGGATAGCCATTCCTACTCTCAAGGTCACTAAAGAAGCTTCGCCCGTCAAAAAATCAATCTTTACGAGGCTGGCCACTCCGGCTCCCGTTCCCGCTCAAAGTTCTGTCTTTGACAGATTAGATACTGTTGCTCAACGGACGTCGGTCTTCAAGAGGCTGGTACCAGTAGCGCCTTACCAGAACAGGGGCACGACGAAGCCATCCCCATAGCCGAACCAACGCCATCTGCGCGACATGCTCGCCGTCGTCACTGGAGCCGAGTACGGAAGGCTGGGGGCAGCTCTCCATCTGGATTTACTCCACCAGCTTCAACGATGGAGATCGATGCTGCTGTTCCAACCGAGAATAGCTTTGAATTGCTGAACAAGGTGTGCAGGAACTCTCCTACCGCCGTACTGAAAAGATCTCCTCCACCCGTGGAGAATGTTACAAAAACGAAGCCGGAGCGGTCCCCTCAACGGCTGTCCTCCAAAATTTACAAAGTCTGGCTACAGGTTCAGGACTCAGTAATTGATCAAGATTACTCTCGCCGACAGAAAAAGGTGAAGGTTCAGCAGGAAGAGAACCGTCCTGTCAAGCCACGAAAGACGACAGCTACCTGGGTGCCCGCTACAACGGGCCCCTCGACTTCAACTGCTCAAAAGAGGAGGAGGCCAGAGAAAGCCCATATGCCTACGGCAGACCACAAAGACGCTGAGCCTAAACACCTCAAGTCTGGGGGCATAATGGTGCATACTGTTTATATGGCTTCCGGAAAAGAGGAAAGCCGCGCTTCGACGGGTCACCGATCGCTCACCCGATCCGTGACAAAATCCCAGGAACAACAGCAGCAGAAACTTCAGGAGAT
The DNA here is from genome assembly GCA_030015575.1 of Agapanthus africanus. Classification (NCBI taxonomy): domain Eukaryota; kingdom Viridiplantae; phylum Streptophyta; class Magnoliopsida; order Asparagales; family Amaryllidaceae; genus Agapanthus; species Agapanthus africanus. Next base: position 867,763,249 of record CM057339.1, read on the forward strand.
GCTGACTGCGATGGCCGCACTCACTGAGCCAAAAGAAAATCCAGAGACCTCAGAGCAGCGTCGGGAACAAGAAACTGATACCGAGTTCCTTCGAAGAATGCTTGAGAGGAAAGAAAAAGAGGCTGTGGAGCAGGCGGCCAATATAAAACGAATGACTCTTTTGTTTCAAGACATGGCTGGGATGATGTTACAGCCAGAACCTCCGGCTGAAGGCCCTCTATCATCATTGAAGACGACAGAGGGGAGACATCAAACCCTCCTCCGGCTCTTTCATCAGCCAAAGAGGAAACCATTTCCAAGGCCGCTCTGGACGATTACATTGCTCAGCAAATACGAGCTCACCAGACGAATGAAGCAGCCGACCAAGTCGTTAAAACAGGGCGACCATATCCGGGCTGGTATGACCATATAAGGTACCCACCGGGATATACGATCCATAAATTCTATGTATATAAAGGGACGGGTAATCCCCATCAACATGTCGCTCAGTTCAGGGATCTTTGCGGCAACACTGGGGGCGATGATAAATTGCTACTTCGCCAATTCGTCGGCAGCTTGTCGGAGACAGCATTCGAGTGGTATTCTGAACTTCCCAACGATTCCGTTAAAACTTTTGCAGAGATGGAGCTACTATTCACCCAGCGTTTCGCGAGTGCTAGTGAACGCACCCGAATAACGGCATTGATAAACCAAGGTGAAGCCTGGAGAAACATGGGTCCAATATGCAATACGATGGCGAAATTTATGGTCGAAATGCGAGCAACGCATCGAAGAAGCGCCTGCGGTAGGCATGTTCGTGGGTACTCTTAACCCTCAAGCAACTATTTCCCAATTCATGATGTCCTTCAAGCAGACCATGTTCTAAGTCTTGATTAACAAGTTGGCCCAAATGGACCAGATGGGTCATAGACCATCTCCTTCAAAGACGGATCCTCTGAATGAAAAGGGGAAAGGAAATGCAACTTTCGTTACCACTACTCAACAACAACCGAGCAACTTAAAGCCGGTTGTTCGCTAAAACAACGTGCGTCCACGCCCATTCCTCGAAGAAAGACTGGGACGTCCTTACTCGTTTACCCAGGATAAAACGAGGAGACTGTTCTAGCTGGCAGTGCGCAACAGGCTCATAAATTTGCCGGATCCAAAATTCCGTTGCAGCCAGGTGATGTCAACAATCCTAATTACTGCCCTTACCACCAAGCAGTAAGCCATCCAATCGAAAATTGCTTCGTATTCAAAGGCTGGATTGAAGACCAATGCCAACAAGGCAAGTTCGCATTATCCGAAAACTGGAAGGTGAACCCGCCATAACCTCATGCCCCTAAAAAAGTGGACGTGTCGGGGGCATCATGCTCATTCATAAGGGAAGCCCCATGGGAAGTTGTTCTTTCGGCAAAGACGAAAAGAATGCTGAAGGATCTCCAAACGTGCCCAGCAATCAGGTCGAAAAATCCACCGGAACCCGAGATCGTCGAGGGAATGCTAAAACCGTGCCCAACTATAAAAATTGGTGGTGATAGTCAAAGCGCTCGCACCCAGCCGTCAAAGTCTTCGAAGAAGAAGAAGAAGACCCAAAAGCCCGTGAAGCTTGATAACAAGCACACAGACCTGCAAAAACAGATTGACGCTCTGGAAAAATATAATCAGAAGACGCGGACCCCGGTCACACTCCAAGAATTTCTCATTAATATCCTTGAGAACGGAGATAACGACAATAACAACAGGGATGACTCGTCAAAAGAATCAGAGAACTATGTGGCAAGTTGCCACATGATCTCTCATTCGGCATTAACTAATGAAGAAACGCACTCAGTAATAGAAGACAGTATAAAAGAGCTGGGGGCAGGATCGAAGCCAAAACCCTTGGAACCGTCTGACAAGATGATCGACTTGCTACTAAACGAAGCCCGTCAGAAAAGCAAAGCCAATCGAGAGCGTGAACTGGCTATATTCGAAAAAGCCAAACGCCGACGACTGGAGGAAAAGGTCGAGATACCCCAACTGGAGCAAAGAATCCCTATCGCCAGCAAAAGCAAGCTTAAAGTAAGGAAACGATTCGCTAGGGCCCTGGCAATAGGAATGAAGTTGCCCTCGTTCAAAGGAAATTCCCCTGGCAATATACGTCTTGATAAAGCGGACATACATCCTAACTTCTGCCTATACCATCAGAGGATTGCACACCCTACCGAGGAGTGCATAGCCTTTAAAAACTGGTGGCAGGGATATATTACGCATCAATGACACGTTCAACGAGTGAAGCGCAAGGCTCGTCGGGAACAGAAAAGCACGACAGATGAGCGCGAAAGAGCTGCTGGCAACTGTCACATAGCCGACACCAAGGGATCGCAAGTTATCACCTTCAGAAGCGACTCTAACGAAGAAATCGCCCTCAGCCCTCTCTTCAGGGAATCCACCTCCGACACAAAACATGCGAAGATTTGCGGTAAAATCTAGCTGCGTAATCGTATGTTGACTTATGACCGAAACGTCATTAAAATACTACCAACCCGCGGCATCCTCAGGCTGACGTGGTAAAAAATGGTATGTCCACAAGCGAAAAGGGCACGGATGAAAACCCGAGAGGGCTACCGGCGAGTTCTGTGAAAACCCAAAAGGGCGCAATCTCGTTAAAAGGCACTTGCAAGGTCTTCTCTACCTTATAAGGAGAAACCACCCGCATGAGATCCTTACGACTCACAAGGGAGCAACACACTTAGGGATCCCTACGATTCCTAAGGAGATTACACTTGCGAGATCCTCACGACTCGTAAGGAGAACCCTCTTATGAGACCCTCACGGCTCATAAGATTCAAAAATCTTAAGCTACAGGGATTTGAACCTGTTCTTAAGCGGCCACCGCAACCTCCAATGCTGCCCTACAAGCAGCCCAATATTGACCCTTGTATACAACCCACGGGCGCGAATAAATATTCCCTAACAAAGTCCCATCCATGACTAGGGATATGTCTACATGGTGAACGACCCTTATAAGTTCTCTCGACTTATAAGGAGAAAATACTCTTGTAAGATCCTTACGACTTATAAGAGACCATGCATTTAGGAATTCTCACGATCCCTAAGAAGAAAACGCACCTACGAGATCCTCACGACTCACAGGGAGAAATACCTTTATGAGACCCTTACGGCTCATGAAGTCAAAAGCCTTAGTCGACAGGATCCTAACCCTGATCGCTAAGCCACCTTTGTTCGACAACGACATAGGCAAAAGATGATTCGCTCCTGGCAAGATTCCAGTTGTAGTGGTGCTGATGCCGAAATCGGTGTCTAACACCAAGTTTGCAGTAAAGAAGCTAGCGAGCCACACATGCATACGAAATAGCCGAAATGATGGGGCAACTTGCAACAAAATCAGCAAGTAAAAATGTATGCATGAAAAATAGCCGAAATGATTGGGCAACTCGCAATAAAAAGCAGCGAGTAAAGATAAAATAAATAGCTGAAATGATTGGAAGCCACAAAAAATAGCCGAAATAATTGAGCAATCGCGACTTTCGCGATATAAAAGCTGAAATGATAGAGCATCGCGGAAAGAGAAAAGAAAAAATATATATATAATGAAACTTTTTGCCCTACAGATGAGATCATATCGATCCCTATATACAATCCAGGGGCACAAACAAAGGGCGAATCATATCATCCCACCAAGCTCCATTCGAAAGAGAGCCAAGTCTCGACGGTACACAGACAACCTAGAGACCACCTCAACATTCGTCTCGTTACAGCAGACGCAACGTCAGTAAAGCGGAGTGATGGCAAAACCCCAGCTCTACCTCAACATTCGTCTCATTACAGCAGACGCAATGTCAGCAAAGCAGAGTGGTGGCAAAACCCCAGCTCCACCTCAGCATTTGTCCCGTTACACCAGACGCAATGTAAACAACGGCGTTCCTTCGCAGTCCAGCAAGATGCAGATGCAACGTCAACGAAAGACCTCATGGTCGAAACAAAGCGGAGTGACGGCAAAACCCCAACTCCACCTCAGCATTCGTCTCGTTACACCAGACGCAATGTCAACAACGGTGTTCCTTCGCAATCCAGCAGGATGCAAATGCAACATCAACGAAAGACCTCACGGTCGAAACAAAGCGGAGTGACAGTAAAATCTCAACTCCATCCCAGCATTCGTCTCGTTACACCAGATGCAATGTCAACAACGGCGTTCCTTCGCAGTCCAGCAGGATGCAGATGCAACGTCAATGAAAGACCTCATGGTCGAAACAAAGCGGAGTGACGACAAAATCCCAGCCCCACCTCAGCATTTCGTCTCGTTACAGGCAGACGCAATGTCACCCTAGGGTCAAGACAACGGAGCCATGGCTTAGTCCCTAGTTCCAAATCACGATGGTTCACAAACAACCTAGAGATCACCTCGACATTCATCTTGTTACAGCAGACACAACATCACCAAACGGAGCAACGGCAGAATCCCTAGTTCCAAGCCTCGACAGTTCACCAACAACCTAGAGACAACCATGACAATCGTCTCGATACAGCAGACGCAATGCCAGTAAACGAAGCAAAGGCCAAATTCCTAGCTTCACGGTCTTGACGGCAACTCATATAAAACCTGAAAGACTATCAGAGATCATCCCATGCTAGCGCGGAGTGGTTACCACCTTGACATTCGTCTCGATACAGCAGACAAGATGTCACTACAGCGTTCTTCCTCCAGCAGGATTCAGACGCGACAATCAAACAACGAAGCCACGGCAAAATCCCTAGTTCCAAACCTCGACGGTTCACTAGCAACCTGGAGACAACCGCGACATTCGTCTCGATAAAGCAGACGCAATGCCAGCAAACAAAGCGAAAGCCAAATTCCTAGCTTCAGGGTCTTGACGACAACTCATATAAAACCTAAAAGACTATCGGAGATCATCCCACCCCAGCACGGAGTGGTTATGACTCATCGGGGCTCTCCAAAATGAGCCTAACCTTAAGTATAAAGCGGCATGGCAAAATTCCTAACGCTTGCTCTTCCGACGGTTAAACTGCCTAGGAGGATTGCTTGAAGACGTTTTGTCCAGCCCCCGAAGGGATCAGAGACACGACAGTCGCAAGGCTACTCGAACAGCAAGATTGCCTATCGAGGAATACATCAGCCAACGCGACGGTACGACGGACAAAACCCTAGTACCACAAACCCTAACGGACCTCTGTCGTAAAGAGTAGAGGTTAACTGTGACGTTAGGATATTCTTGCGAGAACTGCTCGATTCGTTTCGACTCGTAAGGAAATTAGTGTCTTTGCAAGAACTTCTCGATTCGTCTCGACTCGTAGGAAAAACCCTTAGGCAATGGGGATAAGGACCTGTTTCCTAAGCACTAAGGCCCTGCAGGTCAGTCCAAAACGGACTCTTGCATACTATTCACGGACCACACTCTCCAAAGTCGAATCTCAACAAGGAGGGAAACAACCACTTACGAGTCCTCTCGACTTGTAAGAGGGAAAATTCTCTTGTGAGATCCTTACGACTCTCAAGAGAAAACACGCTTAGGAATCCTCACGATCCATAAAGAGAAAATACACCTGCGGGATCCTCTCGACTCGTAGGGAGAAAATTCTTCATGAGACCCTCACGGCTCATGAAGTTGAAAAGTCTTAGGTAGCAGATCTGAACCTGCTTCCTAAGCCATCACTATCTCTCGGAGAGTTCAAGATGAAATGTTCTTTATTATCTACAGGCCACACTTGCCAGAGTGACATACCAACAACACAGCAAAGAGAAGAAAGCGACAGTGAGAGATAAGAAAAATGTGTCTTTATTCATGAACTCAATTGAATACAAGATACATCATATGAAAGAATAAAAAAATGGATACATTTTATTCAAAATTACAAATGGTACAATAAAAAAACAATTATTGAGAGGGAAGCGCTTTCAATAGTCCGATCAGCCGCTCGTGCACTTCCCTCGGCCCCTTTTCTTGATCAGCTCCCGCGGCCAATTCTGCTTCGACTTAGGCTCGTTGCTGCAAGTAAGACGAAAGTCGCTCATCAACGACCCGCCGAGCTACCTCACGACTCTGTGCATCCTGCTCGATGAGGTCGAGGTTCTGCCTCAGCGTTAACCCATCGGAAATATATCGTAGAAGGCTCTCGAAGATGGTTTTCAACTGCACAGCATTGGCGTCAACCTGAGCATGCAATCGGGCAGATTCGCTCGAAGTCTCTTCACATTCCTTATGCTTTAAAGCCGCTTCTTGTTCAGGATGGCGGAAGTAAGGAGTGCTCTTTTCGACCCATGCAGCCCGTTGAGTGTTCACAGCCAGGACCTCTGGAGCAGGACGTCCGACCTCGAGCTCATGCAGGCAAGCCTCAATCTTCCTGCAGTGATTAACCCAAGACTCAACAACGCCCTCACTATGAAAGTTCACGAGCGTCGCCAGCATAGGGTTAACCTCTGTGGCAAAATCCGCAGCGAATGTGGGAGTCTCCACGTCAAGCTCCTCAATGTAGTCGCTCAATATGCATAGACTATTTACAGCACCTTTGGAGGATGCACGTCGAGAAAAGGGGCCTGCTGGCATTGTGATGCGAGATTCGAACGGAGCTAGAGTCGACGTGATTGCTGCAAAATAAATCATAGTCGGATGTCGGCTCAAGAAATAAAGAAAATACACGAACAATAGAGTCTACTATACCGGCTGCGACAGGAGGCAGAGCTGGGAGTACTGGTGGCGCAACGATACCCTCGCCCCCTCCTTCAATTTGTAAGGCTACAAGCAATGCAAAGAAGAATTAGCAATAATGTAATTGCCCGTTAAAGAAAGGACTTTGGTTAGAAAAGATACTCACCGACACCAACGGGCGGACTAATCTCTGGCTGGAAAGAGAAGTGTGGGTGTAGTACCTGATACAGGTGATCAAAAAGGACTCCTGCAAGGACGCAATAATGCAATGTCAGTACATAAGTTATACAGCCTAGAGATAAAACTGATGGGTCACAAATCCGCACCTTCCAACATCGGAGATGGTATGAGAGAAGGTAGAGGAGCAGTCACCGTCAAAGCGGTAACTGGTGGTGCTTCCTCGGGTGGCACAACCTCGACGCCTACCGCAGCTGCATTCAAAACAAAAGTATTGTCAGAAAAGGTAGAAAAGGGATTGCAGAATAAAATAGAAAGCAATAACCTGAAATTTACCTGGTAAGTCACCGGTCGAGACCACAACAAGGGCATCACTGATGCAGCGACTGCCTCACCCTCCTCCATGCTCCCGAGCACATCATCTGGGATGTGGGCCGGTATGGTAACTTCCGGTGGAAAAGCAGTAACCATCACTACAGGCTCCAATAGAAGGACGGTGGCCTTGACTACCTGTCCCATAGTCTCCGGGCTATCCCCAGAGAAACCCGTTGAATCCGCGGCCAATGAAGATGCCTCTTCCGGAGGAGCAATTGTTTCCTCCAATCAGAGCAATGCTCTGTTTTGAATTTCAAAATTCAAAAATTGAAGCAACGCTTCAAATTCTGCACGCTGCGTGCCACGTGTCAGACGCAGATGGGCTAGCGCCAGGAGCGCTGCGCCCTAGGCGGCGCACCCCCAATCAGAGCAAAGCTTTGTTTTAAAATTCAAAATTTAAAAAGTTGAAGCAACGCTTCAGATCCAGCGCTCTGCGCTGCGCGCCACGTGCCAAACACGGGTGCGCTCTGCGCTGCGCGCCACGTGTCGAACGTAGGTGCGCTAGCGCAAGGTGCGTCAGCGCTGGAATTAAAAATCTCCCACCGTTAGATCAAAAGATCTACTAATAATAAATTATTATTTAATCAGAACTAAAATTCTGTTATGGAAAGATTTTTCAATTTTATTGAAACAAGAAGATTATCTTCTGTAAAACAGAAGCCTTAGGATCAAAGATCCAACGATAGGAAATATTCCCAAATCAATCAGAGAACGATCTCTTAAAACAGATTTAATAAATCAATTGGCCCTATATAAAGGCCCCTAAACTTCAAATCTCAAAGAAAAAAAAGGATAGAAAAGAGAGAGAGAAAAACTCTCTGCAAACTTTGAGAAATAGAAGAGCTAGCTCTTAAAAAAATAGAGTTTTCTTCATCTTCAAGGTAAAAAACTATGTTCTCGAATAACAGAGATGAAACCATCTCGTAAAAAGAAGAACCATCTTCTAAAAAGATCATAGATCTGAAAAAAAGACCAAGGTTTTTGATGAAAAGGAAAAGATCAAAAGATCTAATCATATAAAAATAAAAGAAGTACTTTACTTCATTCACAGATCTTTGATCTATAAAGGCAGAGCCTTTTATAAAAAATAAGAACTTTTATTCTCGAATCTTGAGGCAAAGCCTCTTTTAAGAAGAACATAAAGTTGTTCTTTGATCTTAAATCTGATCAAATGCGCTTCGCGCTATTAGAAAGTGCCTTGCACTCATGAATTGCGCTTTTGCGCTTCTTGGACCGGCGCTCAGCGCCAAAACATACCACGTGTCAACCATAGACACAATCTACGCTTCGCGCTTCTGAAATAGCGCACTGCGCTCATGAGGTGGCGCTCAGCGCCAAGTGCGCCACGTGTCACTCACTGGCATGCCAATAGACTAGCGCAGAGCGCTCATAAATTAAAAAGCGCAATGCGCTAAATGAACTAGCGCTAAGCGCGACACATGTCCTCTTCGTGTGCGCTACCTGACAGAAGCGCAATGTGCTCTTTAGCTGGTGCAAAGCGCCTGGCGCGCCACGTGGCGCATTGTCAGAGCACAATTTGTTCTGATGAAGACAAAAGATGTCAGAGCCCAATGCCTAGCATTATTAAAAAGGCCGAGCCCAAACAAAGGCTTAATAGCCAGAACAAAAAATAAAATGTTAAACATTTTTTTAATTGGACTTAGCCCAATTCTGGCCATAAGTCCTCAACTTATCTTGAATTGAGCACATCTTCTCTCTCAACCAACTCACATCGGTTCGAGGGTACATCTCGTTACTTCTCTGATATTTTTCGTTGTAATCCTTCAAAGTCTTCAGAGAGGTGACGGGTTCCGACGACCACACATTTCTACGGACTGTGGGGTCCTTAAACCCATGGACTATGATGTCCTTAACCTCGACCGTGATGTTTTAAAACTAACAACGGACGGTGGGGTCTCTAAACCCATGGACTATGATGTCCTTAATCTCGAACGTGATGTCTTAAAACTAACATCGGACTGTGGGGTCCTTAAACCCACGGACTATGATGTCCTTAACCTCGACCGTGATGTCTTAAAACTAACAATGTACTGTGGGGTCCCTAAACCCATGGACTATGATGTCCTTAACCTCGACCGTGATGTCTTAAAACTAACATCGGACTGTGGGGTCCTTAATCCCATGGACTATGATGTCCTTAACCTGGACCGAGATGTCCTTAAACTAACACTGGACCGTAATGTCCTTAAACTAATCGACCGCAATGTCCCTGAACTAAACAATAGAGCCCAAACGCTCTCTTGTCGGATCTAAATGATCCTATTAAGTTGATCTTAGTTTAAAATTAGACTAACGTATCCTTAACAAACGTTTAAGTTGATCTTAGTCTCAAATGAGACTAACGTATCCTTAAACCAAACCCCCAAACCCAAATCTAAGAAGATACGGATTTGGACTAATCCACGTCCTATGGGTGACAACATAAATTAGTCTCCGTATACAATCCATGGGCAACCATAAACAAAACAAACACCCACGACACGAAGTGACCATCTGGAGAAGGAGAAAGTTGTTACCGCGATACGGTAGCGTAATTAACTGCAGGGGCTTGCGCCTGCAGGGAAGAGCGTCCCCACAATCAAAAAACCCCTCAAACAAGGGGGAATCTGACGAAGTCTGCTATATCGACCGCATCCGTTTAAACCTTCGATGCACGGTGCCATAAATCAACTTGGCATCTTCGGAGAGGTGGACGGATAGCACCAATTAGTATCTGCCCCGAAATACAGGAAAGAAGTTTGTCGCGTCTCCGCCGCGTCTTTCGGAGGGAAACATCAATCACCTGGAGAGCAGGAATCACCAAGGGAAGCTCCATCGCAGGAACAAAAATGGCGTCAACCCCCTCCACACTGATTAGTGCCTCATCAGGGATATCTGCGAAGTCCATAGTCAGGGCGCGACTTGGACTCAGCTCCTTTGCCATCGCCGAAGTCCCTGCAAAGTTTGTACGAGGATAAGGATATATATATATATATATATATGTATACAAGCAATACAAAATATTACAAAGAGATACATGAACATACCGATGCGCAAGGGAGCTTCTAGTATGGCTTGTTCAAGCCGACACTCCTTCCTGAGGAGGTATGCTCGCCGAGGTTCGAGAGTAGACTCGTGCCACCGGTCCACAATGAAAGTGCATCCTCGGTGTCGGCTGAGACGGCCTGCTTAAGAGCCCTTTCGCCCCATTCTTCCAGAGGGCCTATGAATAGTCGCCGTATCCATGGAGGGTCTTCATAAAAGATGACGGCAGGGTAAGGCCTCTTCGGGATCCTTACATTCTTGGATTTGTCTTGTGAGCGTCTTATAGCCTCAGGCAATTGTGCGGCTTCCTCGGCAGATGAACCAGGAAAAAGAAGACCGTCTTCCGGTGGACTAGTAACGGTCTTCTTCCCCCGCTTTGGTCCAGAGCTAGTGATTGCAGAAGATCGCTTCTTTCCCCTTGCCGTCTGTTTTTGGGCTGCTTCTCGGTTTTGACGAGGAGAGGAGACTTCTTCAGAACCTTCGCCAAGGATATATTATCACTAGAGCTAGGTTTTACCTCCGGAACCGTTACGATATCCATCATCGGTCGTTCAAGCGAAGCCTCTGTTGGCAATGAGGCGCGAAGCCTTTCCTCCTCTCCAAAGGTTTTAAGCGAAGCAGCAATAGCTTCTTCTGTGGAGGCACCTGTTAAAACAGCAAGCGTCAGTCAAAGCATGATGAAAAAAAATATATATATATAGACAACGGACAGATAAGGGTAATGTATACCTGACTACGCAAGGGCGGCCAGTTCTTTTTCGAAGAGGGTTGACTGTTTGGAAGCTTTGATGGCAGCCTCTAAATCGGTATCATCGAGCGTCCTGAATAAACCCCCATTAGTCCCATATTCGCTCAAGCCTTCGCTAGACGGAGCAGAGGGCGTCGAGCCTAATATGGTGTCCAAAGAAAGTACTTGTTTCTTTTTCTTCTGAGGACGAGCACCAGTGGCCGATAACACGAGTTTGCGTTTAGCAGGCACCTTTAGACGATGAGTCCCAATTTCTTTTCCTACGTCCGACTCGGGGGACGCGACAGCCACCTCTTTTTCAGGCACGCTAGATGGGGGCAACCCACGCGTAGGGCTTAGCACGTGTGGGGGCTCAACTGCAGTGGCCTCTTTCAAGGAAGGATGAACAATGTTCCGTCGCTTCAGAGGAACATTTCGATCACCAGCCGGCACTGCGCCCTTGCGATCAAGCAGTAATCGCTTTTCCTCCCTAATGACGGCACCTATCGAATGTTGGTACGACGCCACATACACGTTCAGGGCTTGCGAAACACAACTTGGTTCGCTGATGAAGAAGTTAGACCCTGTATTTAGGCACATAAAATGATGAAGTGCGCTCCAAGTACACTCTTCAGTGGCAGCCGGTTCTGCCAAGAAAGCCTCGAGTGGGACGCCCTGATTGTAGCTTAACTGCTGGACGAAACGATGCGAGTTATACCTCATAAATAAAGCCGAGTCATTCATCTTGAATACAAGAAAGCCCGGCCGGATAGAGTACAGATGAAGAATCTCCCGAGGCTTCAAGACGGAGACCCCATCTTTAAATATGTCCTGCAAGGGCAGCACCGTTTTCCCCGATTTCTAGCCAACGGTCAAAACTTTATCAGAAAAGGACATGCCAGTTCCAATTGTGCGCGGGCAAAGAAGCAAGCCTCTAGCTTCCCATTGTGTTGGAGTCACAATAGAGGCGCCGACCAATCGCATGATCCGAGGGAACCTGCACCTATCATAAAAACCCGGCCTCTTGTGGATACCAAAGACGCCTAGCACGTGCAACTCGAGCCATGACGTGAAATAATGCATCGGGAAATTTACCGACTGCACCCCTTGCTTAGTGGTATCCGCTTCCAGGCTGAGGCCGTGATACATATGGGCTAACCCAGCGATCCCTACAGCCACTTGTATCCCAGCAACCATCCGATGCGCAGGATAGAAGACGGACGGCCTCATATGGCGAGGGTGCATGGGGAGCGCAAACCAACTCAGCCATAACCCAAGAAACCCTAAAAAGAATGTTTCTTCGTCAATCTCGGGAGCCGCCAGCTCTGCAAAAGGGATGACCGGGGTATCGGGAAGAAAGAAGCTCTTCTGATTTGCCTCCGCCGCCGGCAGGTTGCCCAAACCTAAGCCGAAGGGATCGTCAAGACAGGCGAATTTATCGATTTCTTCCTTCAATACTTCTGGGCGAAGAAAATCAGCGACAAAATCTGTAAAATTAACTCCACGACCTTCGGATGCAAGAAAGAGGTTCTCGTAGATATTCAACACCTTTATCAAACTTGGAAATTGGTGTTGAATAGCGTTCTCGGGAGTAAGATCCATTACCACTGATTTGGTGGCGAAAATATACTCATCCGGGGGAAGCAATTCCTCATAATGTTCTCCCCTAACGGGTAAACCCGAGACCTCTACAAATTCCTCCAAAGAAATAGATACTTCTCGATCAGATAGGAGGAAGGTGTGGGTCGGAATATTCCACTGCTCCAGAAAGGCCCTGACCCACCATGTAGGAGGCGGGGAATATTGAAACATGGAAGCGTAAACGGCGGGATACAATCCGAGCTTCATCAACTGGGATTTCTTCGCTAATAAGATATACCGAGCCCACTGCAAATACCCGGCCGGGTGACGGGGAGTTAGTCCAACATTGTATGCGTGACTCGCCCTGACATATACGCCGTCCTAAGATGTCCAAAGCCGCCGGCGGCTGCACGGGTACGGCGGCGATCGAAGGCTGAAGGAGACCCTCCGAAGTCCAATTAACCACCTCCACGGCATAGTTCACCAGGGGTGCATCTGCATACGGGATCGCCGAGATAGGCTCCGAAGACGTCGCACAAGAAAAGCTCCGGCGGTCTCTGATAATCTGATCGTATCATCTACTCCACAGGTGAAGATTTTTGTGTTCCGGGTCGTGGTCTTTGATCAGCGCGAGAACCTCTCGGTCTACAGGCGCCTCAGGAAATCCACCTTCTGATCGGATGAACGGAAAGGAGGTGTCGAAAGACAGGTCGCCTGCGCAAAAAGGGACAACAGTCAACTGTCAGTGCTATAATTTAATTTAAATTGACACTTGGTACTTTAAAATCCGTACCGTACTGCAAAGCAGTTAAAAGGGACCAAAGAGGACCTACAAAATCTAGATGACAGTTCATCATTAATAAAGCAGCCTCATCATTGGATGAGGTTGTCATTAAAAGAGGAAATCCCCAAGAGATTCTCATTAAATGAGAAATCCTTCGGGCAGAGAAGTAAAACTCCCATTGAGAGCAGCGCTCTTCACTAGACAGACATCTGTCAAAGTCTAATGATGAAGAAATAAAATTCCTCAAGAAGAGCTTTGCTCTGAGAATATGATCCATCAAAAATAAAATTTCACTTTTGATCTTCAAGATCCATGAACAGACTCTTAAGAGTTCTTCATAAGAGATTAAAAAAAAATCTACATGTTCAGGAGAGCAAAGCTCTGTTAATGAAACCCTAAATGGGTTTTCTTTAGATCAAAGATCTATGAAGAGTAAGGCTCTGTTAATGAGTAAGATCCTAATTTATTAAAAGATTTAAATTTTACCTAAAATTTTAACAGAGTTTTTACTCTTGAAAAGTTCTTAAATAGGAGAGCAATGCATTGAAGAAGAGATAATTCTCAAAAAGAAGATGAACACCATCTAAAGGACCAAAGTTCCTATTTATAGGCATTGAAACGCCTCTTCAACTTCTGAGTTGATCTAAGGGCGCAGATGCTGCCACCGCTGCACTCACGTGTGGGCCATGTAAGCGCAACGGTGGGGGGAATTTGTTTCCCCCAATCAGAGCAAAGCTCTGTTTGAAATTTGAATTTCAAAAAAAAATTGAAGCAACGCTTCAGATCCAGCGCTAGGCGCGCTGCGCGCCACGTGTTAAACACGGATGCGCCAGCACAGGTGCACTGCGCCCTAGGCAGTACACCATGTGTGCGCTAGCGCTAGGTGCGCTGCGCGCCACATGTCAAACACGGATGTGCTAGCACAGGGCGCGCTGCACTCTGAGCAGCGCACCACGTGTCAAACACTGGTGCGCTAGCGCAAAGTGCGCTGCGCTCTGAGCAACGCACCACGTGCAAAGCACGGGTGCGCCAGCGCTGGAATTATAAAATTCCCCACCGTTAGATCAAAAGATCTAATAATAATGATAAATTATTAATTAATCAGAATTAAAATTCTGTTATGGAAAGATTTTCCAATCTTGTTAACAACAAGAAGATTGCCTTCTGTAAAACAGAAGCCCTAGGATCAAAGATCTAACGGTGGAAAATATCCCCAAATCAATCAGAGAAAGATCTCTTTAACTGATTTAACAAATCAACCTGCCCTATATAAAGACCCCAAGACTTCAAGTCTGATATAGAAAAAAAAACCCATAAACTTTGAAAAATTCAAAGAAAGAGAGTAAGCTCTTGAAAGAAGATTATTTCTTCAAGGTAAAGATGATGAATGATGAACACAGAGATGAAATCATCTCATAAAAAGAAGAATTATCTTCTTAAAAGATCATACATCTACAAAGACCAAGGTCTTTCATATAAAAGATCAAAAGATTTCATCACATAATAAAAGAAGAACATATTCTTCACACAGATCATTGATCTATAAAGGCAAAGCCCTTTCAAAAATAAGAACTGCTGTTCTTGAATCTTGAGACAAAGCCTTTTTAAAAGAACATAAATTTGTTCACAGATCATAAAATTGATCAAATGCGCCTTGCGCTCATGAAATGCGCCTTGCGTTCTTGAACAGCACTTCTGCGCTCTCTGGACCGGCGCTCAGCGCCAAATGCGCCACGTGTCAACCACGTGTGCGCCAATTAAACAACTTGCGCTTTGCGCTTCTGAAATAGCGCACTGCGCTCATGGGCTGGCGCTCAGCGCCAAGCGCACCATGTGTCACTCACGTGTGCGCCACTAAACTAGCGCTCTGCGCTCATAAATTGGCATCATGCACTCATCATCTGGCGCAAAGCGCCAAGCGCGACACGTGTCAACCATGTGTGCGCTACTTGACAGCAACGCATTGCACTCTTTACTGGCTCAAAGCGCCAAGCGCGACACGTGTCAACCATGTGTGCACTATCTGACAGAAGCGCATTGCGCTCATTAACTGGCGCAAAGCGCCTGGCGCGCCACGTGTTGCGCTGTCAGAAAATAAATTGTTCTGATGAATGCTCTGCATTCAATAGAAGACAAAAAAAATGTCAAGATCTAATACTCAGCATTGATTAAAAGGGCCAAGCCCAAATAAAGGCTCAACAGCCCAGAACAATGAAATGTTAAACATTTATTGGACTTAGCCCAATATTGGCCATAAGTCCTCAACTTATGTTAACTGAGCCCACTTGCTCATGAATATTTAACAGATTTTAGTCCCAAATTGGACTACAGATCTTTCAACCAACTCACACCGGTTCGAGGATACATCTCTTTACTCCTCTGATATTTGTCGTTGTAATCCTTCAACGTCTTCAGAGAGGTGACGGGTCCCGACAACCATATATTTTATAGACTATGACGTCTTTAAACTAGACTGTGGGGTCCTTAAGCCCATGGACTATGATGTCCTTAACCTTGGACTGTGGGGTCCTTAAACTCACGGACTACGATTCCTTAACCTGAACTGTGGGGTCCTTAAGCCCATGGACTATGATGTCCTTAACCTTGGACTGTGGGGTCCTTAAACTCACGGACTATGATGTCCTTAACAATAGACCACCATGTCCTTAAACTGGTAATCGACCGTAATGTCCCTAAACTAAACAATAGAGTCCAAATGCTCTTTTGTTGGATCTAAATGATCCTGTTAAGTTGATCTTAGTCTAAAATTAGACTAACGTATCCTTAACAAATGTTTAAGTTGATCTTAGTCTCGAATGAGACTAACGTATCCTTAAACCCAAACCAAAACCCACATCTAAGAAAATACGGATTTGGACTAATCCACGCCCTACGGACGACAACATAAATTAGTCTCCGTATTCAATCCACGGGCAACCAAAAACAAAACAAACACCCACGACACGAAGTTATCATCTGGAGAAGGAGAAAGTTGTTACCGCGATGCGGTAGCGTAATTAACTGCAGGGGCTTGCGCCTGCATAGAAGAGCGTCCCCACAATCAAAAACCCCTCATCAACGAGGGGGAATCTGACGAAGTCTGCTACATCGTCCGCATCCGTTTAACCCTTCGATACATGGTGCCATAAATCAACTTGGCATCTTCGGAGAGGTGGATGGATAGCACCAATTAGCATATGCCCCAAAATTCAGGCGAGACGTTCGCCGCGTCTTCACGCGTCCTTCGGCAGGGAACACCCTCGCCGACAGGAAAAGATGAAAGCGCGGCGAGAAGAGGACTATCCTGTCAAGCCACAGAAGGTGTCATCTGTTCAGATACCCACTG
Organism: Agapanthus africanus; assembly: GCA_030015575.1. Taxonomy (NCBI): domain Eukaryota; kingdom Viridiplantae; phylum Streptophyta; class Magnoliopsida; order Asparagales; family Amaryllidaceae; genus Agapanthus; species Agapanthus africanus. The sequence goes on from CM057339.1 coordinate 867,779,937, forward strand.
CAACGGCTCCCTCAACTTCGACCGCCTACAAGAGGAGAAGGCCGGAGAAAATTCCCGTGTCTGCGACAAATGTCAAAGGCAATGAGCCTAAACACCCTAAGTCTGGGGGCATGGTGGTGCATACCGTGCATACCGTCTATATGGCATCCGGAAAAGAGGATATTCGTATCTCCACAGATCATCGACCGCTTACGCGATCAGTGACTAAGGTTCAGGAGCAACAACAACAAAGGCTCCAAGAGATGTTAAGAGTTATGGCCGCGCTTACAGGACCGAAAGCAAGCCCGGAGACATCCTCGGAGCAGCGTCGTGAGTAGGAAACTGATGCCGAATTCCTTCGAAGAATGCTTGAGAAGAAGGATAAAGAGGCTGCGGAACAAGCGGCCAATATAAAACAAATGGCCCTTCTATTCCAAGATATGGTGGGCATGATGATCCAGCCAGACCCTCCAGCTGAAGATCCTCCGATCATCCTCGAAGGTGACCGAGCGAAGACGTCAAATCCCCTTTCGACTTATTTAGCAGCCAAAGAGGAGACCATCTCAAAAGCTGCCCTGGATGATTATATAGCTCAGCAAATACGGGCTCATCAAACAAATGAAGCAACTGACCAAGTCGTCAGAACTGGGCGACCATATCCAGGATGGTACGATCAGATCAAATATCCGCCGGGATACACGATTCCTAAGTTTCACGTATACAAGGGGACGGGCAATCCCAATCAACATGTCGCTCAGTTCAGAGCTCTTTGCGGCAATACCGAAGGTGACGACAAATTGTTACTTCGTCAGTTCATCGGCAGCTTGGCGGAAACGGCCTTTGAATGGTATTCGGAGCTGCCCAACGACTCCGTCAAAACTTTTACAGAGATAGAATTACTGTTCACCCAACGTTTTGCGAGCGCTAGTGAACGTACCCCAATCACAGCACTGATCAATGCCAGGGTAAATCCTGGAGAGACATGGGTGCAGTATGCGATACAGTGGCGGAATTTATGGTCGAAGTGCGAGCAGTGCATCGAAGAGGCGCCTACGGTAGGCATATTCGTGGGTACTCTCGACCCTCAGGCGACTATTTCCCAATTCATGATGTTTTTCAAGCCAACCACTTTTCAGGCCTTGATTAATAAGCTGGCCCAAATGGATCAGATGGGTCATAGACCATCTCCTTCGAAGCTGGAATCTCGGAACAAAAAAGGGAAAGGGAAAGCGACTTTCGTCGCCAATACTCAACAACAGCCGAGCAACTTAAAGCTGGTTGTTCGCCAAAACAACGCGCGCCCACGCCCATCCCTCAAGGAGAGACTGGGACGTCCTTACTCGTTTCCCCGGGATAAAACGAGGAGACTGTTCAAGCTGGCAGTACGCAACAGACTCATCAGTCTGCCGGATCCAAAACTTCCGTTGCAGCCAGGCGATGTCAAAAATCCTGATTGCTGCCCTTACCACCAAGCAGTAAGCCATCCAATCGAAAATTGCTTCGTCTTCAAAGGCTGGATTAAGGACCAATACCAACAGGGAAAATTCGCGCTGTCTGAAAAATGGAAGATGAACCCGCCACAACCACATGATCCGAAAAAGATGGACATGCCATGGGCATCGTGTTCATTCATAGGGGAAGCTCCATAGGAGGTCGCTCTTTCAACCAAAACAAAAAGAATGCTAAAGGATCTCCAAACATGTCCCACGATTAGATGGAAAAATCAGCTAGAACTCGAGATCATCGAAGGAATGCTGAAGCCGCACCCAACTCCAAAAATTGGTGGTGATAGTCAAAGCGCTCGCACCCAGCCGTCAAAATCTTCGAAGAAGAAGAAGAAGACCAAAAATCCTGTGAAGCTTAATGACAAGCGTACGGACCTGCAAAAATATATCGACGCGCTGGAAGAATATAACCAGAAAGCGCGGACCCCAGTCACACTCCAAGAATTTCTCAGCCACGTCCTTGAGGACGGAGATAATGAAAATGGAGATGACTCGTCGGATGAGCCTGAAGATTATGTGGCAAGCTGCCATATGATCTCTCATTCGTCGATAGACGATGAAGAAGCTCCTTACGCAAAGAAACTGGGGGCAGATCCTGAGCCGGAACTTCTAGGACCATAAGGCGAAATGATTGATGCGTTCCTAAACGAAGCTCTTTTGAAAAGAAAAGCTGATCGAGAGCACAAGATGGCCATATTTGAAAAGGCCAAACGCCGGCGACTAGACGAAAGGGTTGAAACATTACCACCAGATCAAAGCATCCCTATCGCCAACAAAAGCAAGCTTAAAGTAAGGAAACGATTTGCTAGGGCCCTGTCAATAGGAATGAAGTTGCCCTCTTTCAGAGGAAATTCTCCTGGCGGTATACATCTTGATGAAGCGGACATGCATCCTAACTTCTGCTTATACCATCAAAGAATTGCACACCCTACCGAGGAGTGTATAGCCTTTAAAAACGGGTGGCAGGGATATGTTGCCCACCGACAACACGTTCAACGAGTAAAGCGCAAGGCTCGTCAGGAACAGAAAAGCACGACAGATGAGCGCAAAAGAGCCGCTGGCAACTGTCACATAGCCGACACCAAGGGATCGTAAGTTATCACCTTTGGAAGCAACTCTGACGAAGAAATCACCCTCAGCCCTCTCTTCAAGGAATCCACCTCCGACACAAAAGATGCGAAGACTTGCGAGAAAATCTAGCTGCGTAATCGTACGTTGCCCGAAAAATTTCGGACCTATGACCGAAACGTCTTTAAACTACTACAACCCCGCGGCATCGCCAGGCTGACGTGGTAAAAAAAAGGTACGTCCACAAGTAATATGGGCACGAATGAAAACCCGAAAGGGCTCCATGAGTAAAAACAGCATGACTACCAGGGAGTTTTGTGAAAACCCGAAAGGGCGCAATCTCGTTAAAAGACACTTGCAAGGTCCTCTCGACCCTGTAAGGAGAAACCACCAGCGTGAGATACGTACGACTCACAAGGGAGCAACACAGTCAGGAATCCTCACGATTCCTAAGGAGAACTTACACTTACGAGATCCTCACGACTCGTAAGGAGAATTCCCTTTTGAGACCCTCACGGCTCATAGGGCTCAAAAGCCTTAAGTTATAGGGATCTGAACATGTTCTTAAGCCATCACAATCTCCAATTTTTCCCTACAAGCGTCTCGACCCTTGTATACAATCCACGGGCACGAATAAACATTTCCCTAACAAAGTCCCACCAGCGACTTGGGATATGTCTACACGGTGAACAACCCTTGTAAGTCCTCTCGACTGATAAGGAGAAAGCACTCTTGTAAGATCCTTACGACTTGTAAGAGACCATATACTTAAAACTCCTCACGATTCTTAAGGAGAAAACCCACTTACGAGATCCTCATGACTCGTAGGGAGAAATACCTTCATGAGACCCTTACGGCTCATGAAGTCAAAAGTCTTAGTCGACAGGATCCTAACCCTGTTTACTAAGCCACCTTTGTTCGACATCCACAAAGGCAAATGATGATTCGCTCCTGGCAATGTCCCAGTTGTAGCGATGCTGATGCCTGAATCGGTATCAAATCACAAATTCGGAGCGAAAAGCCAGCGAGCCATAAATGCATATGAAATAGCCGAAATGATGGGGCAACTTGCATAAAAATCAGCAAGTAAAAAAATGTATGCATATAAAATAGCCGAAATGATTGGGCAACTCACAATAAAAAGCAGCGAGTAAATAAAACAAATAGCCGAAATGATTGGGCACCGCGAAAAATAGCCGAAATGATTGGACAATCGCGACTTTCGCGATATAAAAGCCAAAATGATAGAAAATCACGGAAAGAAAAAATATATATATAATGAAACTTTTTGCCCTACAGGTAAGATCACATCGATCCCTGTATACAATCCAGGGGCACAAACAAAAAGGGAACCACACCTTCCCCCCAGGCTCTATCCGAAAGAGAGCCAAGTCTCGACGGTTCACAGACAACCTAGAGACCACCTCAACATCCGTCTCGTTACAGCAGACGCAACGTCAGCAAAGCGGAGTGATGGCAAAATCCCAGCTCCACCTCAACATTCGTCTCGTTACAGCAGACGCAACGTCAGCAAAGCGGAGTGATGGCAAAACCCTAGCTCCACCTCAGCATTCGTCTCGTTACACCAGACGCAATGTCAACAACGGCGTTCCTTTGCGGTCCAGCAGGATGCAGATGCAACGTCAACGAAAGACCTCACGGTTGAAACAAAGTGGAGTGATGGCAAAATCCCAACTCCACCTCAGTATTGGTCTCGTTACACCAGACGCAATGTCAACGACGGCGTTCTTTCGCAGTCCAGGAGGATGCAGATGCAACGTCAACGAAAGACCTCACGGTCGAAACAAAACGGAGTGCTGGCGAAATCCCAACTCCACCTCAGCATTCATCTCGTTACACCAGACGCAATGTCAACAACGGCGTTCCTTCGCAGTCCAGCAGGATGCAGATGCAACGTCAACGAAAGACCTCACGATCGAAACAAAGCAGAGTGATGGCAAAATCCCAACTCCACCTCAGCATTCGTCTCGTTACAGCAGACATAATGTCACCCCAATGTCAAAACAACGGAGCCATGACAAAATCCCTAGTTTCAAATCCCGATGGTTCACCAACAACCTAGAGACAACCGCGACATTCGTCTCGATACAGCAGACGCAATGCCAGTAAACGAAGCGAAGGCCAAATTCCTAGCTTCAGGGTCTTGACAGCAACTCATATAAAACCTGAAAGACTATCGGAGATCATCCCACACCAGCGCGGAGTGATCACCACCTCGACGTTCGTCTCGATACAGCAGACGAGATGTCACTACATTGTCCTTCCTCCAACAGGATTCGTACACGCCAAAGCAAATGAAACGAAGGCCAAATTCCTAACTTCAGTGTCTTGACGGCAACTCATATAAAACCTGAAAGACTATTGGAGATCATCCCACACCAGCGCGGAGTGGTCACCACCCCGACGTTCGTTTCAATACAGCAGACGAGATATCACTACAGCGTCCTTCCTCCAACAGGATTCGGACACGCCAAAGCAAACGAAACGAAAGCCAATTCCTAGCTTCAGGGTCTTGATGGCAACTCATATAAAACCTGAAAGACTATCGGAGATCATCCCATACCAGCGCGGAGTGGTCACTATCTCGACGTTCGTCTCGATATAGCAGACGAGATATCACCACAGCATTCTTCCTCCAACAGGGTTCAGACGCGACAATCAAACAACAGAGCCACGGCAAAATCCCTAGTTCCAAACCTCGACAGTTCACCAACAACCTAAAGACAACCGTGACATTCGTCTTGATACAGCAGACGCAATGCCAGCAAACGAAGCAAAGGCTAAATTCCTAGCTTCAGGGTCTTGACGGCAACTCATATAAAACCTGAAAGACTATCGGAGATCATCCCACACCAGCGCGGAGTGGTTATGACTCATCGGGGCTCCCCAAAATGAGCCTAACCTCAAGCAAAAGGCGGCATGGCAAAATTCCTAAAGCTTGCTCTTCCGACGGTCAAACTGCCTAGGAAGATTGCTTGAAGACGTCTTGTCCAGCCCCCGAAGGGATCGGAGATACGACAGTCGCAAGGCTACTCGAACAGCAAGATTGCCTATCGAGGGATACATTAGTCAACACGATGGTACGACGGGCAAAACCCTAGTACCACAGGTCCTAACGAACATCGGTCGTAAAGAGCAGAGGTTAACTGTGACGTTAGGACATTCTTGCGAGAACTTCTCGACTCGTCTCGACTCGTGAGGAAATTAGTGTCTTTGCAAGAACTTCTCGATTCGTCTCGACTCGTAAGGAAAAGCCTTAGGCAATGGGAATAAGGACCTGTTTCCTAAGCACTGGGGCCCTGCAAGTCGGTCCAAAATGGACTCTTGCATACTATTCACGGGCCACACTCTCCAAAGTCGAATCTCGATAAGGAAGGAAACAACCTCTTACGAGTCCTCTCGACTTGTAAGAGGGAAAATTCTCTTGTGAGATCCTTACTGTTGGAGATAGTGCCCTCAGAGTCAATTATTGGATCACAGTCATGTGATTGCAATGATTGAAGGAGGACCTATACCGGTAGGACAGTCTTACTCAAGATGATAGTATGCTATCTGGTTTATCTTTATCATCGTGTACTGGTTTAGGTGACCTTACAGATCACTATTGCACGTTGATAGAGCCCCTAGGATTCTTGCTTGGCGACCAGCGGTATGATGGCGATCATATACGTGGGAACTGGGGTCTATAAGCACATCCTTAAAGTGGTCCCTAGTCACGGGAGTTTCGAGACAGGGCATCGATACTCCAGAGTAGACTAGTGTATACAGTCGAGACCATAACGAGGGGCGGTGGCCGGTCTCACAAGCCACTGGTGTCAGTTGGTTCACCTAAGATGTATACAGGTGCTCATTGGGTTATGAGTACACCGGACAGGACTCGCCGGGAACATGCTAGTTGGGATTATACCAGACGTCAGATAGCAGTTCCCTGGTGACATGTGTACAGATTAGTTCATCGACCTGAGATCGTCATTTTTCTCGTGTGAGTTCCCACTGTACTTTGATTACTACCCTACCACAGCTCAAAAGAGTCGTGCAAACAGGTTTTAGTTGGGTACATTCCCGAGCCACATGGAGGCAGTGAGCAGATCGGCAAAGGTTCGTCTCTTCCGGTATTGGGGGTGAGGTCGCGCTGTGTCTAGGAGAGCCATTACATGAAGTCCTTGGCCAAGACAGGAGATTTACTGGTAGGTATTCCAGTAGTATCTCAGGGTGTTCTGGGCTACACTCCGACACGACTTGTACCGCTTTTGGAGGTCTGACTTTTACCAACCCCCTAGGCCCGCCATGCGATGCTCATAGACGAACGGACCGGACTGTACGGATATTGTCACTGACAGACTCAGTAGGGTGTCAGGATGAGTTCGCTCATCGACCTCCCTTTTAGTCAATAGCTGGTAGCCCATTACGTATGGCTAATACCTCTGACGTGCTAGTGGTTAAATCCACAGCCAAAATATTGACAAGTCTTTAGAGTCCCCCAAAGACAGTTTCTCAAGTTTCGGGCGAAACGCTGTAGAGGCCGTATGGATATATGGCAGGGTTCGATCATATACGTGCGGTATTGCACGGATCATGATCGGACGGATAATACTAGCGGGCTTTGGTTTAAGCCGGACCTAGTATTGTACAGTGTAGATTTTGTCTCATTGCATTTGTATTCGGTCGGAATACAAATGCGGGTATGCATATACAGTCGCGGGATTTTCCTGTAATTTATTACGGGATCGGTTTTTTGAAGTTGCCGGTTTGCTTTCCGTTTCGGCCATTTTCCTTTGTTTCTTTCCTTGGCTGAAAATTGGTGGAGGAGGGCTTATTTGCAAATGTGCAAATTAGTATTATGGAGGGTGATCTTTGTAAATTGTTGCTTCATGATGGTTCAACCATCATTTGACTTCTTTATTCATCATTGCTTGACTTTTACTTGATGAGATGGTTGATGAGGATTGGACTTTGGTGGTGATGATTATTCTTCATGATTAGCACGCATTCTCTTTCTTACATTATTCAACCTCCACCCCCTCTTCCTTAGATGATGGCCGGCCACATTTTTGGGGGTGAGGGAATTCATTTTGTGAGGGGGCTGTCCAAAATTTGGGGAGAGAAATTGATCTCTTTTGCTTTCCACAAAATTCTCTAGTTCGTCTAAAAAGCTTACTACTCTTCTTCCACATCAATATAGCAACTTTCTTAACCCCGTTGAGACAAAAGAGTTCTACACTATCCTACAGCATTCTTGGACACGTCGACTCGCCAACTTCGTGCCCGAGTTGCCTCGGTCCAGAGGTGGGAGCCCGTAAAAGAACCCGGCGATGTGGTGCCCTTCCGACGAGGAGATGAAGACCGGAGATTCCGCGGGAAGATCGGGACGACGACGAGAAGACCGAAGGACACGGATCGCTCGGTATATCTCTCTACCCCTTCTCTAGTTAGCTAGCATTAGATTAATGGCCCGATCTGGGTTTTTAGTACGCAGTAGCGCCAGTTTCAAAGTTTTGTAAAAGTTTCGTTTCCGCATTTTGGCCTCATACAGACGGCCGGAGCGCTGCCGTGCACTTACACTGGTATCAGAGCCAGGCCATTAACCTAGTCTAGCTTGCTCTAACGTGTTTACAAGTTCGATCGAACGAAAATTCCAAAAACCGCGTTTTCATGCATCGGTTTTCTGTCGAATTATTTTTGGCTCGAAAAATTATTTGGAGCATTGCAGAAATACGTGCAGGCAATTCTAAGAGTTCTGCAAAAATTTGGTGGCTTGACTTTACTGTTCCACCGCAGAACCGCGGACAAACCCATGCATTGGCCGCGGTTCCGCGGCCATAGTAACTCCTTGTAGCACCAAATTTTTACAGAGGGTCTTGGACTTGGAAATAGGGGTTTTGGTATATTCTGTTTGAGCCCAGATTTTCTTTGAGTGCTACAGTTGTGCTTGGGGCCCACTTCGGGAATTTTATTCGATCGAAAATTTTAAACATGTTAGCTCACAGTATTTACATTATATCTGTGACCGTGAATGTCATTTGATCGGTAAATCCTGTCTAACTGCTATAACCCTTTTAGACGGATTTGCGAACGTGACATTCACGTTGATGTTCTGTGTTGTGCTGTGATATTGCGGATTTGTCGTGGTGGATAGCCTGGATGCAATGGTAGTACAGTTTGGTTATTATGTACAATTGATATTGCGGGGCGAGCTTCCGACATGTGGACTGCCGTCACTGCCTGTTTATATATTATTCTTTTGGGGCACGACCGGGCTGAGGTCGATGTACCCGTTGTATGTATATTTTACTTTCTGTACTAGGATTACCCCACGGTGGGGTGCACAGGTAGCCGGGTTCTAGAAGGCAACGGGCCCGCATCTCATGGCGTTGAGATGGAGGGGGCTTTACTCTAGAATTGGCGGGCTATTCGCCGCACTCGTAGGGGGTATAGGTTGACCAAAGGAGGGGTGCCCAAGTTACCGGATTCCGTGAAGTGCTGGGTGGTCCATTCACGTTGATGAAGGGGGCTGCCTCGCTTCAGGTTTTGGCGGGTAACTTGCCGCGCCCGTAGGGGTCTAGGATTTCAGTACACAGGCTATCCACACGACCAGGGGAACGTCGGGTTTCAGTAGCGGCTCTATGAAACCCGGGGATCCCAGATATCTTTATTGTTATGTGATGCTTATTACATTTCTGTGATGTTGCATTTTATCACGCCTTGAGCGAATATTATATATTGATATATATACTAGTAGATGTTGTATATGTTTTGCATCCGCGCTAGTCCAGTCCCCGCTCTGTCGTTAGTTAAGTAACCTAACGGGTAATGACGGGACCCAGTGGCGAATGCGGATGGCATATACGGACATCATTATTTTTGTTTTTTATTGGTGTGATCAATTGATGGGACTGCATTGATTCGGATTAATGCAAGTTAAACAAATCTATTCTGATGTTGTTGGAACATTTTTCAAAAAGCTGTTATTGCAAGGACATTCTCTTTTGTTTTGCACAGTGGTATTCGGTTATGAATATCCAGCATCTCAGTCGACGAGGGAAGGGCCGAGATCCCTTCACTGGGAGTGACCCCTTGGACAGAAGTTTGCGTCAGGGCAATAACTTCACTATAGTCGATTACTTTTGCTTTGCATCGTGGTATTCAGTTGGAATATCCTGCACCTCATTCTATGGGGAAAAAGCCGAGATCCCTTCACCGGGAGTGACCTCTTTAGCAAAGTTTTTCGTCACTATATTTTTATAAAAAGCTATCCGGTTCCTTCAACGATATCAAGTTCATTACGTTAAAGGTTTTTCGCCAAAAACCATTCGTAGCCCTCCATCATTTCAGAAAGGTAGCACATAGTATTCATGATATATATGTTGGCCTTCGTCAAGGCATAGTGTATGGTAGCTATTTGTTACTTTTCTGCAGTATAGATAGATGCGTTAGTTTGGGACAGTCGTACTGCCTTATTGGCCAAAGTCAAGGGTATGTACGGATGGGTTCAACTTAACCTGGATAATGACGGATAGAACTTGACATGTGACTTATGATATGTTGGCCTTTGTCAAGATCATAAGAGCATAGGGCAAAAATCACATCGGGAGTTTCTAAAGAAACTGAAACTTGCCGGATATGCGCATACCTTCTGGAGTGTGATAACGTGAGTGGATTCCATCACGTTATCATGCGATGATAGTTGGATCCCGATTCCCACTGATGAGTTGGTTTACTCCTCGGGTAATCCCGACTAATTCTTCTTTCAGGTTTAGAGAAGAATTTGACGTTACAGTGGGAGGTTTCCTGATTAGATAAATTGGTAACCATTCTGATCTAGGTTAGAGTGCACGCTGAGTATTTCTTTTCTCTCTCTCTTTGGCAGCGACCATGACCCGACCCTTGACTATGACTCAGTGACCAAAATTGACCGAACCTTCTTAAACACTGGCTTTTGGATTGTCAGAGTTGCATACCTCATTGCCACTTCTACTTTTACCCTTTTCTCCAGAACACCCCGTATTACTACGAACGTCCACTTCCATTGGATAAAACCATCGTATGGTTATATACGAACTCGAAGGAATTTATTCGAGGATGGTTTCCGGTTCTGGAGAAAACGAATAGGACTATTCAGTTGTCTTTTCCTCTTACCTTCTCTCAGGTTAGGAGTGTTCCTTGGATTAGGACAGTACACCTATAACGCAAATTGGATAGTCTTCTTCCAAACCATAGGCAGGTGCCGAACGGTGGGGAATGAAGAAAACCAATTAGCCTAACTATGGTGTACAGAAGGTATTAAGTTAAGACAAATAAAGGGATTAGAAGAAGGGCAAAGTAAATTGCGACTGCTATTCATGACCAAACCAAGTATTTCATTACCACTCCCACTTCACCTTTGTATTTCTCCAGGACACTCCATATCACTACGAAGATCCACAGTTTATCAGATATTCCATCGTATGGTTATATACGAACTCGAAAGGAACTTGTTCCAGTTCGGGGATGGATTCTGGATCAGGGGGAATAAGAATAAGGTTTATTCAGGTGTCTTTTATCTTTACCTTTTCTCAGGTTGCGAGTGCTCCTAGGATTAGGACAGTACACCCATTACGCTTATTGGATAGTCTTCTTCCAAACCATAGGCTGGTGCCGAACGGTAGGGAAGGAAGAAAACCATTTAGCCTAAGAGGGTGTATAGAAGGTAATGACTAAAGACATATGAAGGGATGTGGAGAGATGGTAAAGAAATATACGGTTACAGTTGTGAATCTGGATAATGGAAGAGACATTACTAGGAATACCCGGATACCCCTACGAAACATTTCAATGTTTCAGTCTCACTGTGTACTGTTAAAAAAAAACTGATTTTCCAATTAACACTTGCTCCAGGGTATGTATTTACCAGGTATGAATCTCACATCTGTATGGTTTTACAGATGATGAGTGGGAGCAAGTTATTGGGAATTAGGTGATCATCCTCATTATATTGGAATTCGTTGTAATTGGTGATATTTGAGGAAATCACCTGGATTGTTTGCTGGACGGCAAATATTTGGTTTTGAATATCCGCTGTTATGCACCAATTTCAAATTGATATATCTGTACGTCTATTTTTATTGAGTGAGATATACCTTTTTGAAATTATGTCCATGACATTTACCTATATCAGTAGATGGTTAGGTAAGGAGCATTAAACAGCGGTGTAATTCTTTTTAACCATAAGTACAGTTTTCAACCTACGACGCACAGGGTTTGAGTTATTCGACTCAAGGGACTTATACAGAGTATTGTATGTTGTCCGGTGTCCATTAGGACAGAGGGGTTGGTCCTCGTACTATATTCGGTTTACTTATGACTTCTCTAGTTCTTAGACAAGTGTTTCGTAGAAACACAAGGTCTGAGTTTTGAGAAGTTATAGGTATATGAATAAAGTAGAGAACCAAGTGTTGCAAGTATCAGGATTCTTCAAGGTGATCGAAGATGTAGATACTTGTGTATGGTATTCAGTTGATAGTAATGATTAAGAGAACTTGCTTCTCTTTCAGGTTACTCATAATTGGAAGCACTTCTAAGTTGAGTAATGTTGATCGGCCTCTCTCCATTTAGTTGACATGCACTGGAGACAGGTGGATGATTTGAATCTGCTTCAATTAAATCAGTGCCTCTGTTTCTGTATTGGATATAGAACAGTTCATATCTTAACGATGTTAAGGTACGGGAAGTTGTCCAGTTTATGCTTAAAACCAGACTCTGGATAACTCAAGGCACGTTTCCGTAATGGCTGTTTGTGGGTTGACCCGGGCTATGACGTGGGTTGACTTTCTACAATCTGGAAGATCAATAGTGATATTGTTCTAGACTCGCCACAGTTTTAATAAAAATGGATTTTTTTAAGAAAACAGTAGTGGGAGTATTGTAGAACTGGAAGTAATTCCAGAACCGCAAACGATTACTGAAGATTTGATAAGAACCTAAAGATTCAATCTGATTTGACATTCCATTGGTCACTCCACAGATAAGGTGGGTAACCTCAGGCACTCGAGAGGTACTTCGGTATGCTCAAAGACGGTGGCAGGGTGGTTCTTGTTTACCCAGACTTGACACTACTGTTGTTCCAAGCTATGAGACCTGGCAGAAGGATGTGTATAGCGTCATTCTGAACTAGCTTCAGAAGTGCACGTGTATATGATTCTGCCAGAGGGTTGTCGTAGTCAGTGGGAGCAGCGGAAGCATAGTGGACAGGTAGCTTATGTCTATTTATGGACTAAAACAGATATAGCGGAGATAGATCATCTATTTCTGATGTGACAGTCATACGTTTGACTTCATCAGAATAGGGGATGGATCTGTTAAGAAGGTAGTAGGGTGTTATTTCCTGGTATCTGGATGACATACACAGAGTAGGAAGTGATATTTCTATACTACTATCGGTTATACTTTGGTTGTCACACAGTGGTTTCTCCACATAGGAATTGTGTATTATATCAGACATTCTGGTTACTAGATCTATGGTTTTGGATCTAGATTTGGGAAGTGTCCCGATCTGGGTACTTAGACAGCATTCTATAGGTGTTTTAGAATGGACTCCTGGCACGGTAGTGTACCTGCAGGTGATGGAGTCACCCTCTCTAAAGGTGTCTTACAGACTAAAAGGGAGAGGGATATGCATGATCGGCAGATCACTTGCTTAGGCAATTGAGTTGATCATGAGATATCAAGTACCACACCAGATGTTGTTTTTGCATTAGATGCAATAAGTTGATATTAATCCAATCCTGGAGTAACATTCGGAAGCGGTTTTAGAACATAAGTGGATGTTCTAGGGATATGATAACAACAGCCTCTTTCGGGAGACGGTTATCATTCCAGGCTTCCAAGGTGACCTGGATGACAGAGTGACTGTCAGAGTTATAGTTTTCCCTCTGACGAGGGGCAGTATTTTGGACAAGTGGTCCAGGCGGATACTGAGGGAGGCATGGCGCAGGATACTGATTGGTTTCAGTTGACGATACAGTCTAAGAAGTTTGGATTTGGAGTTCATTTATGAGCTAGGTCCTATCAGATATCCAAACATATTCTAAGACAGGTATTGCTCATTTCGGGAGATGGGTTTCTCCGCGAACTTGAGATTAAGAGAGACATAGAAAGAAACATCAGAGCGGATCCACTCACTGAGGCTATTCCTCGAACGCAATAGTTTCGCAAACGGGTTTTGTGAGACTGATTAGTAGAGGAGTTGGGTGTTCGGTATCACACGGGCTGTGAGTATGGGACATCGCAATAATTAGCCTTGAGTGAAAGTGGGAGATTGTTGGAGATAGTGCCCTCAGAGTCAATTATTGGATCACATGCACGTGATTGCAATGATTGAGGGAGGACCTATACCGGTAGGACAGTCTTACTCAAGATGATAGTATGCTATCTGGTTTATCTTTATCATCGTGTACTGCTTTAGGTGACCTTACAGGTCACTATTGCACGTTGATAAAGCCTCTAGGATTCTTGCTTGACGACCAGCAGTATGATATTGATCATATACGTGGGAGCTGGGGTCTACAAGCACATCCTTAAAGTGGTCCCTAGTCGTGGGAGTTTCGAGACAGGGCATCGATACTCCAGAGTAGACTAGTGTATACAGTCGAGATCACAACGAGGGGCGGTGGCCGGTCTCACAAGCCACTGGTGTCAGTTGGTTCACCTAAGATGTATATAGGTGCTCATTGGGTTATGAGTACACCGGACAGGACTCGCCGGGAACATGCTAGTTGGGATTATACCAAACGTCAGATAGCAGTTCCCTGGTGACATGTGTACAGGTTAGTTCATCGACCTGAGATCGTCATTTGTCTCGTGTGAGCTCCCACTGTACTTTGATTACTACCCTACCATGGCTCAAAGGAGTCGTGCAAACAGATTTTAGTTGGGTACATTCCCAAGCCACATGGAGGCAGTGAGTGGATCGGCAGGGGTTCGTCTCTCCCGGTATTGGGGGTGAGGTCGCGATGTGTCTAGGAGAGCCATTACACAAAGTCCTTGGCCAAGGCAGGAGATTTACTGGTAGGTATTCCAGTAGTATCTCAGGGTGTTCTGGGCTACACTCCGACACGACTTGTACCGCTTTGGGGGGTCTGACTTTTACCAACCCCCTAGGCCCGCCATGCGATGCTCATAGACGAACGGACCGGACTGTACGGATATTGTCACTGACAGGCTCAGTAGGGTGTCAGGATGAGTTCACTCATCGACCTCCCTTTTGGTCAATAGCTGGTAGCCCATTACGTATGGCTAATACCTCTGACGTGCTAGTGGTTAAATCCACAGCCAAAGTATTGACGAGTCTTCAGAGTCCCCCACAGACAGTTTCTCAAGTTTCGGGCGAAACGCTGTAGAGGCCGTATGGATATATGGCAGGGTTCGATCATATACGTGCGGTATTGCACGGATCATGATCGGACGGATAATACTAGCGGGCTTTGGTTTAAGCCGGATCCTAGTATTGTACAGTGTAGATTTTGTCTCATTACATTTGTATTCGGTCGGAATACAAATGCGGGTATGCATATACAGTCGCGGGGTTTTCCTGTAATTTATTACGGGATCGGTTTTTTGATCATTATGGGACATACTTTTCTGTTATTATATTGGATCATTTGCTTCCGCAGTTATTTATCATTCACTCTTGTTATTCTGGATTGTGGACATGTGTTAGATAGTTTTATCTTGTTCTTGATATCTCTACAGCCGTAATGTGACTGTGGATGGATACTTCCTACCCACAGGTAGCATGGTTGGCTATGTCACGTGCCCAATCTTGCGTACTCTGGGAAGCGGGGCGTGACAATATAGCACGCTCAATTGGTTTTCATAACGCCGATAGAAAAAGATCCATTTTGCATCATATCTAACGGATTCCTTGGTTCGGTATGATTCAATAGAAGTAATGTCACTCGATTATTATCAAACTGACTGCAATCTTTTTCTGAGCCTACAGGAGTGCCAATCAACCGAGCCACCAGGTTTGAGAATAAGGTGGGATCCCTGAATGTAGTGGCTGGTGAATCACTGATCAAAAAGCATATTTTGGAGAGATTCTTCATCGATCTAGTGGCCGGTGAATCACTGATCAAAGAGCGAGCAGCCACCAGGTTTCATGATTTTGTAGGATCCCTGGATGTAGTGGCTGGTGAACCGCTTCACCGGGCATGGAAGCTGCTCGGTGGCCTCGAGAGGAAGGCTTTGATCTACAGTGTTGTTGGGCAGGAAGCTGCCCGCTACTGGATGACCGAGCAGGAAGCTACTCGGTCGCCTCCCGAGGAGGGCTTTCGATCCTTAGCGTTGTTGGATAGGAAGCTACCCGCTAGGGATGGGCCAGCAGGAAATTGCTCGGCAGGCTCGTGATGAGGGCTTCAGATCCACAGCGTTATTGGGCAGGAGGCTACCTGCTGTGGATGATGTTAGTGTATATGCCCTAGAGGCCATTACTGTATCATACTACTTTGTATATTACTTAATGGAAGCTTGGGATATTCACAGTTGTATAGACAGTCTTGCTCAAAATAGTAGTATGCTACTTGGTTTGTTTCTACTTCAATATGTGCATGTGTTTCTTTTAGCATATCGCTTATACATATTAGTAGAGCCCTTTGGATCTTTGCCTGATTACCAGCGTTGTGATGGCAGTCACACTAGTGGGAGCTGGGTAACCTACAAGCACATCCTTACGCAGGTCCCTAGTCATAGGATTATCGATACGGGGCGTCGATACTCCGGAGTAGACTAGTGTATACGCTTCTCATCCCAGCAGGGGAGATGGTCTGTCCCACAGCCATTAGTATGTCTTACTAGAGATAGTATGCAGGTGCTCATTAGGTTATGAGTACACCGGACAGGACTCGTCGGGAACTGTAGGTTGGTACTATGCCTATCATCAGATAACAGTTCCCAGGTGACATGAGTACAGCTTAGTCCGTCGACTTGACACTGCCACTTCGCCTCGAGTGTGTTCCCACTGTACTTAGATTACTACCCTACCACGGCTCAAAGGAGTCGTGCAAACAGGTAGTAGTTGGGTGCAGTCCCGAAGCACGTGGAGGCAGTGGCAGTTAGATAGGATTCGTCTCTCCCAGTATTGGGGGTTAATATCGCACCGTGTTTGGAGAGCCGTTACACAAAGTCCCTGGCCAGGGCAACCGAGATTTACTGGTAGGTACTCCAGTAGTTTCTCAGGGTGTAATGGGCTTCACTCCGACACGACTTATACCTGTAACAACCCTAATTTCTTATACACTTTTTTCCTATACAGAATTTTTCAAATATTTTTTTTAAAAATCCACAAAGGGGTATTTTAGCCTGAGCACAAGATTTAGGTAATTATTTTTGTTTTTAATTACAAGCTACAAGAATGAAATAACTCCATATTTAATGTACAAGAATTTACTTTAAAATTTAATGTATACTTGGAGTGTTTATTCTTGCTGCTATCATTTTAAGTAATTAAATAACACAATAATTACAAGAAGGAGCTTGTAGCTCATTGGTAATACCTTGCACTGCTGAACCAAGCCACCAGAATTCAAATCCCATACCCCACATTATTTTTAATATTGATTTTTTTTAAAACCTTTAGAATACCAAGAGTTTACACGTACATATCTCACAAAAACCCCACTACACCCAAACATGTAACACTTACAGGAGTTAAATGAACCGTCGGGGGGGATCCAGGTCACCGGACTCGATCAGGAATCGGCCAACTCGGCCTTGACTCGGCCGACTCAGTGATACGACCGAGTCACGGCCGAGTCACCCCCGATTCGGCCGATTCCGGCGATGGTCACAACATGAAAGTTGTGTCTTTTCATATTCCCTACGCACCTGCAAAGTTTCAGCCTCATACCACTTCCAGAGCTCTTTAAAAACCCCAATTACTCCACTTTTAATACATTTTTATTACATTTTATCCCATTTTTATTTTTAACTTTTCATCTACCCTAACCCTAGCCTAACCCTATAAATACCAACCCTACACACTACCCTCTCACCCCCCAAGATCTTGAGCCACTCTCTTAAAAGTTTTCCAAGAAGTGTGTGCTTTGAAACCGAGTTCACGGCGAAGAGTTCACGGCGAAGCCCTGACGGAATTCCGGCGACGTGTTTTGAAGCAACTGGCGACGAAACCACCCCTCGGTCTTCCTCCCTAGTTCTCTTTACTCTTTAGAAGAGTTTAAACCCGTAAGTCCCATCCTTCTCACCTTTCTATTTCTTAAAAATACGGATTTATGGAACCCGGCGGAAATCGGAACAAACCGATTTCCGATTTGGTTTTTCTACAAAATTCCACTTGTCACCTAATCCATAATACCTACCCATATACACGTTGACTATTAATCACCTAGAAACTGTTGGAGATAGTGCCCTCATAGTCAATTATTGGATCGCAGGTACGTGATTGCAATGATTGCGGAGGACCTATCCCGGTAGGACAGTCTTACTCGAAATGATAGTATGCTATCTGGTTTGCCTTTATCAGTCGTGTTCATGTTCAGGTGACTGATTGCATGTTACACTTTGATAGAGCCCTTAGGATCTTGCTTTACTACCAACTGTATGAGGGCGATCATATACGTGAGAGTTGGGTAGTTTATATGCATATCCTTAATTGTGGTCCCTAGTCGTGGGAGTTTCGAGACAGGGCATCGATACTCCGGAGTAGACTAGTGTGTACAGTCGAGACCCCGACAAGGGGCGGTGGCCGGTCTCACAAGCCACTGGTGACAGTTGGATCACCTAAGATGTATACAGGTGCTCATTGGGTTATGAGTACACCGGACAGGACTCGCCGGGAATCTGCTAGTTAGTATTATATCTACCGTCAGATAGCAGTTCCCTGGTGACATGTGTACAGGTTAGTTCATCGACCTGAGGTCGTCATTTGTCTCGTGTGAGTTCCCACTGTGCTTTGATTTCTACCCTACCACGGCTCAAAGGAGTCGTGCAAACAGGTAGCTTTTGGGTACAGTCCCGAGCCATATGGAGGCACGTGAGCGGATCGGCAGGGGATTCGTCTCTCCCGGTATTGGGGGCGAGATCGTGCTGTGTCTAGGAGAGCCATTACACAAAGTCCATGGCCATGGCAAGAGATTTACTGGTAGGTACTCCAGTAGTATCTCAGGGTGTAATTGGGCTTCACTCCGACACGACTTATACTGCTTCTGGGGGTCTGACGTTACTAGCCCCCTAGGCGGATATGCGATACTCATTGACGAACGGACCGGACTGTATATACATTGTCACTGTTAGGCTCAGTAGGGTTTTCGGAGGAGTTCGCTCATCGGTCTCCCTTGAGTTCGCTCCTCGGCCACCCTTGAGGTCAGTCCGTGGGCAGCCGTTACGCATTGCTAGTGCCGCTGACGGTTTGTGGTTAAACCCACTGCCAGGGTGCTGACGAGTCATTAGAGTCCCCCACAGGCAGTTTCCCAAGTTCGGGCGAAACGTTGTAGAGGCCGTATGATTTTATGGCAGGGTTCGGAAAATGCACGTGCGTTTACGCACGTGTTATTTTTCGGGCAGATAATACTGGTCGGCTTTGGTTTAAGCCGGATCCGAGTATTATATTGAGTAGGTATAATATCTTTGTCTCAGTTGCATTTGTATTCGGTCGTAATACAAATGCGGGTATATTTATACAGTTTCGGGGTTATCCTGAAAGTCGTTTCAGGATCACTTTTGGAAGTTGCCAGTTTCCAGTTTTCTATCAGCCGTCTTTTAACATTTGGTTAAAGGCGGACTTATCTTTTCTTGGATGAGAGTGAGTCGTGCTTCTAGAAGGTTCTAGAAGGTTCTAGGATTTGTGACTAAGCTTTGTGACTCATGCTTTGATTTCATTACTTTCTTGTTTTGCTTAAGATCTTTAAGCAAGATATTTGTTTGTGTTCACATATGATATTTATCATATGGTCACCCCCCTCTCCTACGGTCACCTCCCTTCATTCTATATATATGATAAGCCTCCTCTCTCTCTCATTCACTCTCTCACTTGAGATTTCATCGGTTAGGAAAAAGATTATGATAGTTTGGGGTGTATGGAATTTACAGTTCATTTCATTCCATCACCCGATTTCCACGGCAACTTCATTAACCGATCGTCCACGGATTTGGACGAAGTGAGACAAAGTCATCTACTCATTCTCTACATCAATCTTGGTCGTCTCTTTTAGCAAACTTGACGATCGAGTTGCCTCGAGTCAGAGGCGGGAGCCCGTTTAAAGAACCGATCATGTGGTGCCACCTCGACGGAGTATATCGGAGTTTGACGAGATCGGAGCAGCCGCAACGGAGCGTGGGATGATGGTTGAAGAACGAAGGACTCGGATCGTTCGGTACAACCTTTCTACACTCTTTTCTGTTTGTTAGTTTAGCAATAATGGCAGATCCGGGTGAAAGTATACGATAGCGCCAAGTTTAAAAGTTTTATTCCGCATTTGGCGTCTGTAGACTGCCGGGGCGCTAACGTAGACTTACAGAAACCAATTTAAACAAAATTTCTCACATGAAATGATAGCTTTCTTGTAAAACCGTATTCTTTCATAAAAATACCATAAAGTTTATTTTTATTGTTCTAAATAAATCCCTCACTCTTAAATATGTTTATCTTGATCACTAAACTTGTAGAAATCAATTTGGATGAAATTTCACACATAAAATGATAACGTTTTCAAATACCGTATTCTTGCGCTTTAATACCTTCAAATTTAATATATCATATTTAACCTCTAAACTTCGCAATACCTTAAAATAAGTCACGAGGTAATGACCTACCTCTACACACACACAAATATAATCCTAATTGATAAACATCAAAATATAGAATACGAAAATACAGGACTTTTCACTAAAATACCATATTCTTTATAAACCTTTTCTAAAAGCTTTAAATTGTACACAATTCTAAATAAAATCTTTTAAAATAAAAGCACGATATATCATGGACATCGATCGTTTATCTAAACTGTCTTGTGGTGTCTAGGCAAGTATGTATAGGCTAGTGGTTTTAATTAGGCCCACGGCTGTGGTTCCTTCCCACTTACCTGGCACTTACCTGGCCGCAATTGACGGTGAAGAGGCGATTTGAGCCTTCTAATGACTTATCGTTTAGACCTTAGAAATAGGCTAATTGGCTTAGGAAAACCCTAGAAACTAAAATACGGAAAACTATATCTTTTTACAAATAAATACCTTATATTTATAAAATTGTTTTTCTAAATAAATAGTATTTGTTAAACTTATGCAAAGCGCCACTACAACCCACCTTTGGGGAACCCGTTAGGGATAGTACGGTTCATCGTGCACCCGCGGACTAGTAGTGCGAGATTCAGACCTCCGCAAGGAGCATTCGGTCTCGAAGGGTTTAAAATACGGCATTTAAGAAAAATGTGATTTTGGAAATAAAATATTTATTTAAAATTATTCTTGTATTATTATTATTATTATATATATATATATATATATATATATATATATCATTTAAACACCTATTTTATTATAATATAAAGTTTCCACTTTTTCCTAAAATTATAAGTTTAAAAGTTACATTAAAATACCCTGAGTTTCAAATAAATCAATTAATACTTTTATTAGGATATATTCACTAGAATAACACAAATAAAATCCACACTCATTATAACTATAAAGACGAATAACAAATACTTGAGGTGTATTTTGAAATCTATACAAAAGTACTTTTATATAAAACCCCCTCAAGTTTTATAAATTACAATAAGACCCCTAGCAATTATTGAACTTCAACTCACTTTCTTTTAGTCTGACTCGGGTTAGAGTCTGACTATTTCTGACTTGAATATGATTCAAGTCAATCTATATTCTTTAATATTCCAACTCAAGATGAATACATGTATCCCTGAATCCAGTTAACAATCTATATAACTTGACTGAACCGAACCATAGATATTCCTTTTACATGTTTCCCAGTATTCTATTTACATGACTCTACGGTTATAACCGTTTCCTGATATCATGGTTTTGGTCAGTCAGTTAATCAATCTTACAATCAATACAATTTTACAAGATAATAATACAAATAAGACATCGCGGGGTTTAAGGGGTAGATTGGTACGGAAGGTGTTAAAGGTGGCACGAGGTGGTCAGATTAATACACCTAACCTGAATCCTATTGCTGTTGTACCGTGGCATAACGGTTCCTTGTACTACACATGCCCTAGTCTCTGGCAAGTGAGACTCCCCTCGTATACACTAGCATTCTTCTGTACCAAGCTACAAATAACAGCGTTAACATAACATTACAACAATAGTTTACACTTTAAAAATGTTTCTGCTTATTCTGCCTTCTCTACTTCCCTCTTACCTTTGGGACTTACCGAGCGATCTGTTCGCTGACGACATTCTGTTTCTCTCTTCTTTGAATGTCGTCAGGTGACCTGGACCCGGCAGAAGTTGAACCCACCCAAGAAGACTTGGAGCAATTTGCCGAAGACCCAGCAGTATAATTTCATTGTACACTTTTCTTTTCAGTACTTTCCTTTTCCTGTTATGCCACTGTTTAGGCATCTTTATTTCAGTTGTATTTTCATTTTCATGTATTGTACAAAGAATGTTAATAAATAAAAAGTTGTTGTTCTTTTATATTCTTGTCTCTTGTGTATTACTTTATATTGCTTAGTTACGCTTAGCGTATGTACTTCTGAGTATATACGTAGCGGGCCTCGTCGCGTCCACTTCGCCGTACACTGGGAAGCGGGGCGTGACAATACCGCTATTAGGGGTCTGACATTTACCGCCCCCTAGGCCCGATATGCGATACTCTTAGACGAACAGACCGGACTGTACGGAGATTGTCACAGATAGGCTCAGTTGGAGTTCGGATAAGTTATTCTTATCGGCCTTCTCATCGACATATACCTGGGGGTCATTACGTACAGCTAGTGCCTCTTGCGACCGGTGGTTAAACCCACTGCCAGCGTAGTGTCGAGTCTTTAGAGTCCCACACAGAGGGTTTTCCTGCATTGGACAAAAGATGTAGAAGTCGTATGGTTTTACGACAGGGTTCGATCACGTGTGTGTACTCGTGCGCGCGTGATGATTCGGGCAGACAATACTAGCGGGCTTTGGTTTAAGCCGGATCCTAGTATTGTACTGATGGATTATTTTCGTCTCTTTGTATCCGCATTTTTCGGAATACGGATATGTGTACGTATGTACGGACGAGGGGTATTTTTGTAAATTGGTCAAAGATGCTTCTAGAAGGTGACATGTCATATTGTTATTATTCATTTTGGTTTAAATGAAAATACATTATGACATAAGAGGATGAAGTGGAAATTGCATGAAAATGGACTTAGCTTCTTATGACACATGGTGAGTTTTTGGCCCATGAGTCATTTTTTGTTACTTGAACCATATAATTGATAATTGATATTGTTTTATCAAGTGAATCATCAATGTGGTTCAGGTTGCAAAAGGGGAGAGAGCTATCTTCATCATTATTCTCTTTCCTCATTAGCATTTCCAAAAAGGCTATCTTCTTCCTCAAAGCTATAGTGAACTCATGTGTTGAGTGATCTAGGACAAGCATAGATATTACAATCCATCCACACATCTCTACATCCTCTACGACATCATGGGTAGCGACATTGATTCCCTAGTTGCCTCCGTTGAGGTAGGAGTTCGATGCACATCTTCTCGGGTGGATCATCTTGGAGTTGAGGAGACCGATGAGGGAGCGGTGATCCAAATCGATCCATGGAGTCAACAACAAGAAGAAGGATAGCGAGGAATGAAGACCCGAAGGACCGGAATCGTGAGGTATAAACTTCTGTACATTTAGTTTACCTCACTTTTAGTTTGCTAGTTAGGGTTTAGCACCAATCCTGGAGTCCAAGTCCGTGCCGCGATCTTTTGAAAATTGTTTTTCACCTATTCCGCCTCCCCGCGAACCCGCGGGGTGCGCGACATGGATTTACAGATGAGCCTAGCAGGAAGACATTCGTCGGCCCTGCAGGGAGTTTTAGCACGGAACAAAGAGAAGTAGTTCAGATTGCAGGGAAGTAAGAATCTTTATTATTGAATAAAATACAGATTATGTGGTTTAATTTAAATTCTCCTGCATTGAAAGACCGGTTTCGTTAGGTGTCCTTGCTGCTTGGACTTAGGTCAGTCGGCGATGACCATGATCTTTCCGATCGCCAGCTCTCCGTCTTTAATTTGATCGGTTTGCCCCCTATCTGCTTGACGTTTATTTCGCAGGTACTTTGCCAAGTAACCAGAGCGGATCAGCTCCTCGATGTAATCGCGCAGCAGTTTACAATCCTCAGTCGGATGTCCTTGCGTCCGGTGATAGGCACAATACGGGCCTCGGAGCCGCTTGCCCGTGCTTCGGGTAGCCGGCGGGAGCCTAAAGTACCTCTCGCCCTTAGCTTCCTCCAACAGCTCGGTCTGGGAGATGTTAAGAGGAGTGTACTCCTGGAACTTCAGGGAGTAAGGTTTTGGTCGGTCGATCCTGTTTTTCTCTTCTCTGTCCCTTTTCTTTTGGTCGGCTCAGTCGTCTCTGGGCAGATTTGAGTTCACTTCCGATTCAAGTTGGATCTCCAGCTCGGTTCAAGTTTTTACTTCTGCCATGGTCTTAGGTTGCGATAATGCAAAAGAGCGGAGCCACTCTTTATGCCTAAGACTCGACGTTAGTGCGGTGATAACCGTCTCATCACGGTGTTCGGGGATCTCGAGGAGAGCATGGTAGAAGCGATTGACATATCCCTTAAAAGATTCTTTGTCCCCGCTTTTTATGTTGAAGAGGTAATTGACCGTTCTCTCCTATCGTCTGTTCCCGACGAAGTGACCGAGGAACTGGGTGGCTAGCTCATCAAATGTAGAGATGGAGCAGGGCGCCAGCCTTCGGAACCAGTCCCGACCTGCCCGGATTAGGGTGGTGGGAAAAGCGCGGCATTGAGCCGCGTCCAAGTTATCTTGGAAGCTCATGCCCGCTGTAGATGCATCCAAGTGATCTTTTGGGTCGGACTTCCTATCAAAGAGCGCCCCCTTGGGCGGCTTTTTCTTAGATGAGACATGTTCGGCCAGCAATTCCTCGAAAGGGCTTCATGAGAGAATCCACTGAATACCTAACCCCTTCGCCGGACGGATGGCCGTCTCACCGTATGCCCTCGATCTTCTTTTCGAGGGCCTCGAGTCGGTGGTGGTAACCTGATGATTCAGCACAATCGGAGTGGCGACTGTCCCCGGTCCTAGTCTGCACGGCGGTGCGGCTTCGATTCCGCTCTATCAGATTTCTCAGATCCTCGGGTGAGGTTCTTCTCGAGTAGCCCCAACGTGCGCCTCCGCGGTCTTGACGCGAGTGGGGGTGCCGGTCATGCCTGCAAGCAGACGAACTAACCGACACCTCCTCAGAGGATGTGGGTGCGTGTCGGACTTCGGGGTGATGGCCCAGTCTTCCCCGAGACCAGGGTGTGGAGCCTTCCGAAGCCCAGCGGGTCATGGAATCATGGCCCGTGTGTGGGCCGTGGTTGCCAGAGTTGGCACGCCGGCGTTCAGTGGCGCTGAGGGGAAAGTAGGCATCGACCCTTCTACGTGCGTCGTTGTCTCGAAAAGGGGAGGGAACCGCGACCTGGTGAGCAGGGCCCGCTGCCTGAACGTGGACGAAGGCGTCCACCATCGACGTAAGTCTGTCGATTCGAGCCAATAAGACGTTGATGAGGTTTGGAAGGGGAGAAGAGCCACTCCCGCCTTCATTGTGGCGGCTCGTATTTGGTTCGTTACGGTCATCGCTCGCCATTGGGTTGAGGGCGGAAGATCGACTTTTATTGTAGAACAAAAAAGTTCTTTCGTCCCACAGACGGCGCCAGCTGATGGAGGTCCTGATCTTCTTCAGATGCTGTCATCCGTCGATCCCACGATGGCGAGCTTGGGCGGCTAAGATTTGGTTTTGGAGTTGTTGGGTGTGGATCTCAATGGGTTGGTGTTGGACGCCGAGCTACCTGCAAAGAAGTCCCGGGGTGGATGACCAACGTAGGACCCTCCGACGATTAAGTTAGAGCCGAGAAATAGAAGCAGAGTAGCGGCATATTGAGATAAAATTCACATACCTGAGTCGGGGGTTTATACAGGGGTCGCTTGGAGCGAGCGAGTGTGAGATCACCGCAGTCGGTTATGCCTCCGTGGTATCCCCGTCTTTAACGGCGGGATACGCCCATTAATGGAGGGATACGCCCATTAATGGAGGGATGCGCCAGCGTGGGGGGCGGATCGTGGGGAGGTGGATATCTCGTCCTGGCGATATACGCGGAGCCGTTGCGGGACGCATATGATCCACGCTCCTGGTTGATCAGAGAGGCCGAGAATGCTCGGCACGTCAGAAGCTCGGAGACGAGCCGGGAGGCCGAAGAAGCTCGGCATGTCAGACGGCTCGGAGACGAGCAAGGAGACTGAGATAGCTCGGAGACGAGCTGTTGGTAGTTTCCTAGATGAAGGTAGAATGTATTTAGGGAGGTCTCCTGGATGGTCGGACACGTTCCTCGCGACGAAGTCCCGATGAATCCTCATAATGCAACTCATTTATTGCACTTCCGTAGCCTTCGGGACACGTCATCCGCCACGTGTCGTAATCTGAGAAGACAAGACTTGTGAGCATCATCACTTTCTAATCCTTCGCCACGTCCACTCAGCCATGATAGTTGGGGTTCAGCGACACCCTAATTTTTCTACTCTCGCCGTGAAATCTATACTTCTATATCCCCATGAGACAATTCAAATATACGATAACTAAGCCGTCCATGACTACTGGTAACTACAAGGGATTTATATGCTAAAAATCGGTAGATTTATACTGAGACGATCGGCACCACGGTCATGATCGGATGTGTCTGACAGACATCAAGAATTCAAGGTTTCTACCAACCCACCGCCAATTGGAGGAGCCCCACCAGAAAGTAAAAAGCCGAAAACAGAATTTACTGTTGGGAGCATGCAGTAACTAGTTACACCCACTACTTATATTAATAATTGCCAGGCCACTCCGTCAGCAGAGGCGTGACACTTGCCTCTCACCGACCCCTTACCCTTTTCAAAACTTAACCCCCTGGCAACTAACGCCGTTAACCCGCCGTCAAGCACTCTTCGAGCAGCTTCCCACTGCGGTCCCCACCGGAGCTCCCCTTCCACGTGTCTCACCCAACCTCCACCCACGCGTCCTCCAGGACACGGGCCCCACCACCTCCGCGGCGCCTCCCCGCATCAAACCGTAATCTGGACCCGACTATCCGCATAGAAAACTGCTCAAGCCACAACCAGATGAGTAATAATTTTCTTATCGGTACGGTGGAATACACACAGTCTATCAAGTCTCTCGTTGGATACAAGATGAGATACAGTATACAAGTATTTAAATAATGGATAACATGTTCCACCCGGTATCCAATGATAATCTATATATCCTCCATATGGATCACACCATGATGTCCATAGTAAAATTATTACTCCAACCGGATCGAGACGGGAGTATCTATGCGGGCACTCAAAAATAGTGCTTTCTGTGGGGGCTTTAATTTGCATGGCTCCCTTTCTCCAACGAGGTGCCAACAATGTGGAAGCGCCACGTGTGCACCGGCCTCTCTATAAATAGCACCCCCGAGAGCTCGCATGGGGAGGGCAGAGATTAAAGGGGGGTAAATCGACTGAGAAATTAGGAAATTTATAAGCATTTTTGTTGCCGTTAATTAAAAAATTAATTAATTAATTGCAGCGAAAATGTTCATCGAGAGTTTCAAGGTGGAGAGCCCGAACGTGAAGTACGGCGACGGCGAGATCGAATCGGTGTACAGGTACGAGACGACGGAGCTGGTGCACGAGAGCAGAGACGGCAAATACCAATGGATCGTGAAGCCCAAGACGCTCCAATACAATTTCAAGACCGACACCAACGTCCCCAAGATTGGGTACTAATTCATTTTTATATATTTATTTGGTAATATTTATTTATTTTGGGAGCGGTGAATTGATCCTAGATTTTGGTGAAGGGTGATGCTCGTAGGATGGGGAGGGAACAATGGATCCACGTTGACGGCGGGCGTGATTGCAAACAGGGAGTGAGTGTCTGTATGGTTTCCTTTTGATTTCTTATGGATTTTTTTATTATTGTAGCTGTGTTCTGATTACGTGATTTTATGGAAAATTAAAAACAAAAAGGGGAATTTCGTGGGCGACGAAGGATAAGATACAGAGGGCCAACTATTTCGGATCGTTGACGCAGGCGTCGGCGATTAGGGTTGGATCGTTTAATGGGGAGGAGATTTATGCCCCTTTCAAGAGCTTGTTGCCTATGGTAAATTTCTTCTTTTTATAAATAAACTATTATATATTCTTATTTTTTTATATAAAAAATATTGGGTCACGGACGAACATACGAACCCTAAAAATTTAGAGACACATGTCAGTTTGAAATTTGAGGCACTTGTTACAAAATATTTGTTTTCTAAATATTAATGTATGCATCTGTATGGAAACTTGGGCTGAGGCATGTGTATCCGATGCATTAATACTCCTGATAGGAAAAAGTGATAGAATATTTCAGGCATATTTTCGACAGCTTAGTGGGCTCCACGCTTCTATTTCTTTTTTTCCCTCCCTCAAGACCGTAGGCATGCACCCGATATAGAAGAAATTTTTTGTATCTGAGCATGTTTGCATTCAAGGACTTCGGGTCTCTTTACTATTATTAGACTACTTTCATATTAATCCTGGCATGAGTTTCCTATCTCACCATTTCATTCAACAATGATGAGATGTTTAGAAAAGCATGGAGTTTCCACCGTTAATTAATGAGATATGAAATGAAATAAGCCGGAAACAATTTGACAAGGAACTCGGAGAAGGAAAATATTAAGGAATTGCCACTATAATTGGAAGGCAAAGTGAAAAGGGTTGGAGTTTATTTGGCATGTAGAAATTTTATTTTAAAAAATTGGTTTTTAGATTTGGCATGTAGAAATTTTATTTTAAAAAATTGGTTGGTAGGCCTCACATATGCCATGTGAGGAGCTCAAAATGAAAAGACAATAATTTTCTTTCCATATATGACATTTTTATTTTTGGGGAGTTTTAGTGTTGGGCTCATACAAGACATACCCTTTTCTTATCAGTCATTATTTCATGCATTACCAGCTTTTTCACCCTTTTGAGTTTTGACACCTTTATATTTGACGTGCAATCTTCATATCGATATTTTCGTGAGCTACCTATTCGTTCACCCTTTTGACACTTTTATATCTAACATGTAATCTTACTATTGATGTTATCGTGGCCTATCAACTCGTTCACCCTCCTGACACTTTAATATTTGCCGCAAGCGTTCAAAATTTTAGTTTGTCCAAGGTTTTCCATTATTAAAAGTGGAAGTCCGAAAACAGCAACACTTTATTTTTGTGTTTTAACGCCATAAGCAGCTCAACATTTTCTGCCCTAACATATAGGGAGTTCGGATCCTCTCTGGTGCATCTCTCTTTCCCAAAGGATCAAAA
Organism: Agapanthus africanus; assembly: GCA_030015575.1. Classification (NCBI taxonomy): domain Eukaryota; kingdom Viridiplantae; phylum Streptophyta; class Magnoliopsida; order Asparagales; family Amaryllidaceae; genus Agapanthus; species Agapanthus africanus. The sequence goes on from CM057339.1 coordinate 867,809,053, forward strand.
TGGTGAAAAAAGAAGCGGAAAATCGGCTCTAGATACTTGGATTTTATATATGAAACAGGAAATAAACTTGGCCTCGTAGTGGTATTAGTTTACATTGCTGACAATATTTAAAGACAGTATTCGAGTTTGCAATTGAGTTTTCAAAGCTTCATATTCCCAAAACCTTTTAAATAACTTTTAACAAGATTATATTCATAAAAATTGGACAATTTTGTAGGTTAACCCCGATGATATAGTCTTTGGTGGATGGGACATAAGTGATATGAACTTGGCAGATTCCATGACAAGGGCTAAGGTCCTCGACATTGACCTACAGAAGCAGTTGAGGCCCTACATGGAGTCCATGGTCCCTCTTCCTGGGATCTTCAGCCCTGACTTCATTGCCGCGAACCAAGGTTCACGGGCCAACAACGTGATCAAAGGGACCAAGAAGGAGCAAGTCCAACAAATCATCAAGGACATAAGGTATCGAAGCATACTTACTCTCGTGTTTTGCACATTTGTTTTACATACCATAACTGTTTGAATCAGTAGCTAACTCATATGTTTCATAGTACTCGGTTGCATTGCTTAGTAAGCAATTATATCTAAAAAAAAAACCATCTGGGTCTTCTGTTCATAGCTTGTGCCTGTTAGATTTACTCAATTTCCGAACAAGAATGGCATGCCAGGCCTGATACACATATATGCTAAACCTTTCTCCTTTTTTATTTTCTCAGATGCTTGAGAAATCATCGATTGACTTAAGACAGCACGCCTTTTTCTTGCCAATTCCTTTTCTCGTGCAAATTTGTCGTGGCTAGATTTTGTTTTCTTTCTTTCACCTATTCCAGTAAGTTATAAAATTTGTATATATTTCAAGTCCTTACCTGGTATAAAAGGCTGATGAAAGCAGGGTATGGACCCTTACAAGAAAGTTTTACCACTAGACTTTGGGTTCTTTAAGTTGTTACTTAAAATAAATTAAAAAAAATCCTCGTCCCTGTAGTTAGTCATTGTAATCAAGATCTTGTTGTAAAATGTGAATTTACGTCCATGAGTTTTTATAACTGTGATAGGGAATTTAAGGAGAAGAACAAGGTTGATAAAGTGGTGGTTCTTTGGACCGCAAACACTGAGAGGTACAGCAACGTGATTGTGGGGCTCAACGATACGACGGAGAATCTCTTGGCCTCCTTGGAGAAGGACGAGCACGAGATATCCCCTTCGACTCTTTACGGAATTGCTTGTGCCATGGAAAATGTTCCATACATCAACGGAAGCCCACAGAACACCTTTGTGCCGGGTATAAATTTTCTGTTCTTAATCTTTATCGCAAATAGCAAATCATGCTACTAGGATTATTTTTCTTCTCATAATTCTTTCATTATGTTTATAGTCGTGTGTTTCTAAATTTCTGCAGGTTTGATAGAATTGGCTATTCAGAGAAATACCCTGATTGGGGGAGATGACTTCAAGAGCGGGCAGACCAAAATGAAGTCTGTTTTGGTTGATTTCCTTGTCGGAGCAGGAATTAAGGTAATAAACCACATTACATATTTAATCATTTGAAGATTTCCGATATCTCGTGGGTTAGCTATCACCCGTGTTGAACTCTTTTTTGTTCTGCAGCCAACCTCTATCGTTAGCTACAACCATCTCGGGAACAACGATGGCATGAACCTCTCAGCACCGCAAACCTTCAGGTCAAAGGAGATATCGAAGAGCAACGTGGTCGACGACATGGTGTCGAGCAATGGCATTCTGTACGAGCCTGGCGAGCATCCCGATCATGTCATTGTCATCAAGGTAAGTTTCAGATATTAGTTTGTAGTTTCGTCATCTCTGTATGGTTCGATTTTAGTTGAATGCTATATAACCTATTGGTTGATCTTGTTGTTTCAGTATGTGCCATATGTTGGAGATAGCAAGAGGGCGATGGATGAGTACACATCGGAGATATTCATGGGCGGCCGAAGCACGATTGTGCTGCACAACACGTGCGAGGACTCGCTCTTGGCAGCACCCATCATACTTGACTTGGTCCTGCTGGCTGAGCTCAGCACGAGGATTCAGCTCAAAGCTGAAGGAGAGGTGAATTATTGCATCTCTTTGCTGCTCCCTTCTGATGATTTTTCAGTTCCAATAAATCATGTTTTCTTGCATCTTTGCAGGGAAAGTTTCACTCTTTCCATCCAGTGGCCACCATCTTGAGTTACCTCACCAAAGCCCCATTGGTAAGCGAATGCTTTAATTTTCCGCCGAGTGTTTAGCGTGTTAGCGTCCAATCCACATCACAATTTCAGAGCTTTGGCACGTTAACGTAATTCGCATTTTCGAAACAATTGGATCTAACTATATGGTGTTATGGAAACAGGTGCCGCCAGGGACACCAGTGGTGAATGCACTGTCGAAGCAGAGAGCTATGCTTGAGAACATCCTGAGGGCTTGCATCGGCTTGGCGCCTGAGAACAACATGATCTTGGAGTACAAATGAAAGAGAACCTTGAGTCTCCCGGTGGTGATTAGCGATGAGGGAGGAGAAGAAAGAGACCCCCTTTTTCTTTTCTTTTTATTGATTTCTCTCTCTTGTTGTTCTGTATGTGTTTGCTTTTGTTTTGAAGGGGGTTTGTGTCTGTCTGTTTCTCCTCTTCAAGCTGTGAATTTTCATGTATCTGGTGACTTTTGAGGCACTATATTCCTCGTTTAAGTAATATAATTAGCCGCTTTTGTTCAAGATTTTGATTTGTATCGATATGGAATGAATTAACCGGCATCTATGTTTATTGGTTTTTGACCTCTTGAAAGATTTGGAAGAGTTAGCTGTATCAATTTGTATTTTAACCGCAAAAAAGCTCTGTCAATGTTCAAAGTGTAGGTCATGAATCAAATATTGATTTTTGGTCAAGTACAGCAAACAGAAGGGCTGGGAAGAGAGCTAGAGCTAGCACCGTTGCGGATGCGGAGCGTGATTTGATTTTGTTAGATAATACGGAGGAAAGTGATCATAAGGCGGTTAGGGATGCGGCGATCCTTGGACATGTTTGAGAGAGAGAAGCAATTATTGAGAGAGGTTGATATATGGGATGCAATCCCGGGTTTTTCTATTTTCTTAAACTATGCTTTATCTTGTTGCAAACTTTTATTGTAGTTTCGTTAAAATTTTCTTTTAATGAAACGCCAAGGCTTTTCCGCCTACGATTTTATAAAAATAAAAAAAAATGTTCAAATGTTAATTTTAGGCAAATGACAACAAAATTTATTTCTATTTGGGTTTTCTTATCATTCTTTTCTTTATGCCCAAACAGATTTTTTTGCACTTTTCGTTGCATGCGTGGGTGTGTATATATGGTAGATATTAGAAGTAAATATTAAAAACGTAAACTTTTGGTTAAAGTTGAAATATATTAAATGTTTGTTCTGGTTTAAAAAGTGCGGATGATTTGAGCTAATCCGCTCAAATTTTTTTATAATTTAATTTTTTCTTGCAGTTAGATAATATTCTCTGTTGTATGTCTCACAGAGAATAAGATTTGAAATTTCAATCTGAAACCCTCTCTTCTAAAATATAAAAAATAAAATAGCTTAAGAAAAATAAAGGCTAAAATGTGGGAAACCCTCCCCATTTTTGCCTAAAAAGCAAAAACACCCCATAAACTTGCACTTTATCCCAAAAATTTAACACTGATAGTACTTAAGGTGTATATTTCCTAAAATGCCCCTCAATCCGTTATTCTACAAATTCTTTCTTTTTCTTCTCACCAAACATTGTTTAATCATCTTTTCCTCAAAATATCTAATTCAAATCATTTTTCTATTCCTCCAAAAATGAACATAAGTTTAGAATGGTATGGATTTGAAAAAAATAAAGAAAAAGAAAAAAAATATTGGGTTAGTCAATTAAATATATTAGAGAGACAATTTTGGCATAAATGGATGGAAAAAATAACACCATTAGAATTTTTTGGGTAAAATGCATCTTTTCAAGTTTATGGGTTTTTTTTTATGCTTTTTAAGCAAAAGTGAAAAGGGTTTCTCGCATTTTAGCCAAAAAAAATGATTTAAAATACTTAAGTATGCTTTTTCAATCTTAAGATGCATTGGATAGGGTTCCTGTAGTTTATCCACCGTCCGTGATCTGACACACGGAAGGTTGAGATTTAACAAAAAAAGATGACCTTAAAAATAGAAGTTGGTTTTTCTTTCAATCTCGTCCGTATATTACACCAGAGACGGTGGATAAACTGCTTTTACGATTTTGCTTCAAACTAGCCTTTTATAGAAACAATTTTTTTTGGGTCATTTTTCACGAGGCAAGCAATCAAAAAAAGCATATACGGAAAATTCTTTTTAGCCATTTGTAATTGTTGATAGATTGAAAATTTTGAACTTTCAAATATCTCTCTCTCTCTCTCTCTCTCTCCCCCTCCCTCCAAATCTCAACTAAATCACCGAATTTTCTGCAGTTTCTAAATATCACTCACACTCAGATATCTAAGGAGGAAAAATCTCCGACTTCCAAATCCATTCTTAAAACTCTATTTATATGTCCCATCCTTACTATCAACACCAACACAGATTTTTTCTATTAAATTTAAATTATACACAAACGGGCGACTATATATTTTATATTTATATGAGTGTATATAAAATTTTGATATAAATGAGTTCCATCAATAAGATTCAAGCCTTATTGAGGCTTGTCCCATCTTATAAATCATACACACGCGCCTCCTATATTTTTCCAATATACAACTATATTATTCACATGTCTCAATATTTTCTCTCACTCCTTGCGATATACAAGCAATGGCCAAACCCTTATATCTCATTGTTCTACTAGCAACTCACACCATCTCAGCCATCGGTTCTTCTCCATCTCCATCTCCATCGCAATCGCCAACATCATCGAAAAGTTGCTCCGATGCAGTGATGGGTATGATGGATTGTGTCGCTTACATCGAGCAAGGGAGCAAAGCGAATGCACCTTCGACGACATGCTGCAAAGAATAACACGAGCCCGAACTGTTTGTGCCAAGGGTTTAAGATGGCGTCGGATTATGGTATTAAGCTCAATATGAGGCGAGCTCTCGGGTTGCCTCAAGCTTGCAGAGTACCTGCACCCGATGTTGGCAATTGCGGCTGCATGCTTTATTAAGAATTAGAATTTTATTAACTGAATGTTTAAGTTATTAACTTACGTTAGTATTTCTAAGCCATTGGTCATTTTTATATATTTTTGATTTTGATTTTCACTTGTGTTTATTTTTGCAGTGAGCCCTATTCCAGCCCCAGGCCCAAGTGAGTGATTCCACATTTTAAATTTATTTTAGTTCCTACCTTAATTTTTCCCTATTCTCTATTAACTAGCATTGTTATTTTATGTGTAGTTCCAATTACGATGCTCAAATGTATAATTATTGTTTGTTCAATTTTTTTAAGATCAAATGTTAAGTTTAAAGAGGAATAGGGATGTGGCACTCATAAGGATGTAATGAATCTCCCCTTGAAAGAACCTAAATTGGAAATCGAGAATAATTTTTTCTGCTGACATTATATTTTGAAATTAACGAAAAGAAGAAAAAAAAAAGGAAAAAGAAATTGACTCTTCTTAAAAAATCTCAATGGTTTATAATCATACATCTAGACCCACCTCTCTAATTTACACCTTTTGCTTATTATTGAACTTTTTTATGTGGGATTATATTAAATTTTCGACTACCTAACCAAATTTGATTTTTATATTTTACTAGTTATGCCTTTTGCATACATTTTCGAAATGCAGTTCCTCCTGTTCCTCCTCCGTCTAGTCAAGTTACGCCTCCTCCGTCGCCATCAATATCTACTCCAGCACCACCAGTGTCAGCACCAAACGCACCACCAACGCCGTCCCAGCCTTCTCCGGCACCTCTAGTATCACCACCGGCGCCTCCTCCCACAGTCAGGGCCCCACCTGTGGAGCCACCTCTTCAGTACTATCAATCCCCGAGTCCAGCACCATCGACATCGGGCTCACGGCAGCTCTCTTTTTCTATGTTGACCCTTTGTGTTGGTGTTGCTATTACTAATATCTCATACTTATCTGTTTAAACTGGATCAGTTCAGCATTTGCCGTGTGGATATTATCATATGCTTTTCAGAATAAGTGTTCTGGATACATCTCCTGTTTTATTTGGATTGTGAAGGTTGTGGATAATTTGATGTAGGTAATTGTCATGCTAGTCTTAGGTAATTAATTCCCACTGTTTACTTTAATGCCTTTAGTTTCTTGCATTGAATATATAAATCTGATTGCTATCTTGCAATAATCAGAGTTCTTGCTCTCATTTGCTTCAAAAATTTCTATCTTTTTCTCCCCCCAAACCAAAACTGATACAGACACATGGCAGCTCAGCTCCGACGACACTACTCGAGGTTGCCTAGGGTATTCAACACATCAATCTACAATCTCATGGCAAGATCTCTATAAATATATATACCATGATTCTGTATCATTGCTCTCCTATTAGGCTATTCATGACTTAGCACTTGAATGTTTCCTATTCTTCATTCATCAACTTCAACCTCTTATTCTAGCCCAAGTTCTACCACATATTCTGCTTGTGCTTTCTATTAGCTTTGCATCTATTTTGATGTTTGAATATTTGTATCAGCTTTGATTTTGGTTGTGAACTATTTGAAGCAGAAGGTTGAGGTAGTTTGTTGTGATGTAGGAAGGGGTTTACACTTTGGTTGGTGTCCATTTAAGTTGCGAATTACGACTATGGTCCGTTCCTCGCTCTTCTATAGGTTGCCTAATGAGTGTACACTCAATCCTACAGTTTTTTCACCTTGACCGACCTCTTGTTATATTGTGTACACTCGTATATATTGGTTTTTAATATATTTTATGAGCAGGTAGTTTCCTGCTTATTCTCCTCGAAATAAAAAAGTGTGCCCAATAAATCGATGAGTACAGCACCCAACAAAAATCCACTTGGAGCAATCAAAATAATATATATTGTTAGAATACGTGTTATATATGTATAAGATATGTATAAGAGCACTATTGTAATTTTCCGTATTTGACTTGGTATATAAAGAGGGGAGGAGCTCTCAAGACAAAGGTTCGAGGTTTAGGCCGAAACCATCAATACATGGAGGTTTCGTTTCGATTTTGATGGAGACCGATACGAAACCCGAAACTGATACGAAACCAACCATACAATATCGTTTCGGCTGAAACCTTTAAAAACTTATTTTTTTAATACCATTTTTACTGTCAAAGTGTGATCATTGTAGGCCTTCGTTGTTACACTTTTCTATATATTTTGCATCGGGGTTCGATTTTTAAACATTGGGATCATTGTCAACCATAAATTTAAGTATTTAATATATCTACACTTACGTATATTGTATTACCATCGAAACCGAAATCCGAACCGAGATTAGCAAAACTAGCCGAAACCCAGCGAAACTAATAAAATTATGGGAGACCGAGACCGAAACCGAGTTCTTGAACCTTGCTCAAGACCCCTACCTCATTTTATTCTCTCAATTATTTCATATATGATCAGTTCTGCAGAACAACTGAGAATAATGAAGGCTTAACATAAGATTTGTAACGAGTTCTGCATTTACTCCTGCAATATGGATTCAGTATGAACATACACCGTACCTTGTGGCACCTATATGATGTGTGTGCATCATAAATTATTAAATATATGATTAACATCTGTAACAAAACAATCCAAGTGTGCTAAAAAGCTAAAGGGATCCTGATTCTGCAAGAATGTGCAAAACAATTGAATTTTTAATTACTAACCTAAAAGCAATTATTCCATCTCTGCAGTGATAATTATCTCCGGCAGCAACAATGCCAACTTTTTCTGGGGTTCAGGGTTCCTCTCCGTCGCATAGAATGAGATTTTGAATCGATTTGTGTCCATGGAGCATCCTCTTTATTTCTATCTTCCTCTCTAAGCTTGATTCCACTTAAATAAGACGAAAAGAAATTCTTCTGTCTTCTAGAGTGAAGAAAATCAAGTGCTGGATCTCTGAACTAATGAAACAACAACAGTAACATCATCAAGCTTGCCTCCAACGAAACCAGGGTACCCAGCTATATGGGCAGCATTAGCAAAGGGGCTTTTTGCTGTTGCAGATCTCCCTACTTCTTGCGCCTTGAATGCCAAAAACTCTGCAATCTCCTGTGAAAATAACCAAATAAAAGCCTTAATGACAATAAACTATATTATATGAAAGACAAATTGCAGTCAGTTTGTCTCTTACTGCAGGTTTGAAATTTGTTTGGAGCGATTTTTCGACAACTGCTACCACTTCATGTTCATATAGATTGTCGAAGAGACCATCTGTTGCTGTTACTATCACATCGCCTTCTTCCAGATCAATCGTGTAAGACTAAAATCAAGTATAAAATTTACAATGCTGAATCTTTATGGGGCTAAAGGAGAAATTCTATTTTTTCTAATTAAAGGAGAAGTTTTTATAGGGAATAGCAGAAGAAGATTTACCTGAATCCACCTTGAAGGGTCATCCCCTCTTTCTATCTGCAGAGGAAAGTTAAATCCGTAGAGCATTGGGGTGGATCTCTTATATACTGTACCATTTCTTATCACAATGAAGCCTGAATCTCCAATGTTAGCCACATGAAGTACCTGTCGGACAGTGAAACAACAAAAAAAAGTATTTTGAAAGTATTTAAATAGCTAGATACGCTTATACATTGATTTTAGTAAGAATTCATTTCATAAACATTGGATATGATTCGGTTGTTGGCGTAAAGCAATTGGAGTAGCTACCTGCCAGCTGTAGCAGCTTAGTTTTTATGAATTATTTGACTAAGGAGATTGATTTGGCATAGAGATTGAGATTTGTGTTTTTATTTTTATGAGGGTGAGGCATTAATTTATATTAATTTGTGATCAAGCTCAAGCAACGAAATTAGCCATTGGTGAGATTGATTTCAGCTCGTAGTTCACCATGGTTCAGTCCTTTGACGCCGTTTTTTTATTAACCTGGTTTTATGTATTGTTGTGCGCAATAATAAGGGCGAGTCCTTGGGATCTGTAGAATTTTTAAACTAGGAACCAAATTCTTTTGCACCGAGAAAGTAAAACAGGGGTTTAAATGCTTAGAATTTGATTTGAACCTTTGAGATTATATCAGCTTTATTGAGAGCAATCTAATAATTTTTGGAATTTGCATAATGAGATTGCTTCGTTATTTTATTAAGTAAACAATATGTGTGTTTGTTTTTTGATAAATTTAGGTCTAGGTTACGATTTGATTTGAACATAGACCGTACTGCAAGACATAAACAATAAAAGAAGAGGTGGTGTAGTGAGAAATGGTGGCTTTAATTTGATGGTGAACTTAATTAAGAGAACTTTTTTGACACTAAAATTTGCGAGTTTCCCTTATTTCCTGAGATCCTTCCCATATATTATTGTCGTATCATAGGAAAGGGTCCTGTGCTCTCTTGAGTCCCATATATTTTTTCTGTATGTCTTGTGCCTGATCCTATTGCTCTTATGCGCTATCTTGATACCATACTGGTCATATCCCACACAAAGCCATAGGAATTGCTATGCTAAGGTGTCATCATCTCCTTTAAATCGTAGTTTCTTAATCTCAAGTGGCATTATACTTCAGATGAAAAACACGGTATTGAAACCATTCAAGGCATTAACATGTTTTATTTTTTCGAAACCTATTAATATAGTCTACTCAAACAAAGTCGTTTCATAGTCAGCTGAAACAAGGAAAAAAGACTTGGAACCATTTAAGGCATTCACAAGTTAGTGCATGTTTTAGATGTAAGATTTTAAATTTCCATAGTAACAAACCTGGCCATCAAAATAAGCAACCAAAACAGTAGATGAACCCGGAGAATGTGCTTCAGCAGCGCTCTTAACAAGAACTTGCTCTGGTTTTGCTCCCGAAAGCCCTTCACATTCTGATACAATTCTTTTACAGCTATCCATCAATTCTCTAGCATACAAACCGGCATTGATTCCTGAAAATACAACATATGATCATTTCGTTACCATCTCCAGATCTCAACATGAAGATCAGATCATTAAACTAAATAAAGGAGAAAACTAAATAATTGATGGATGGTTTGGTGTAAATGTATTCATGACAACAGTTAAACTTAATCATTTACCTTGACTTTGTAGTTTTACTGTCGTTATGTATTGCATGCAAACCTATGTTCTTATGACACTCACCAACATAACATGGTTTTGGAGTACAACAGAGCTTAAAATGATGAGCTCTTTAGATGAGAACCATTATGTCTAAGGGCCATGTACATGAGAAGGGGCAAAAATGACAATATCTTATTTTCTAAATACTCATATTCTTCTTCACCTAGACATCTTAAGAATAAATCGCTTATACTTTTCCTTGGGCCTGATAATGGAAAGAATCCTGGTATTCGAATGTGTTGTATTATTAAGGCAATGACTGTCATCAATCTAATGAAGGAGGTGATTCTGCTTATATGTTAACTTGAGATTGTAAGTAACTAAATGGATGAAAAGAAGATAGAACTGGATATCGACATATACAGAAATTCTAGATACATACAGAAAAATAGATTAAATTCTACATATAGAAAAGTGTTATAAATTATTTCACCTTCAAGAGACCACTGGCCAACTCCATCTGCCACACCAAACCAGTTCTTGCATGCCACGAAGTAAGCATCTTCTCCACCTGTCAATGCCTGAAATTATTATTCTATATTACTAACCATGACCGGTACATCACACAAAACAACTAAATAATTTGAGGAAGGAAAATGTCAGACACAGTAGAATATGTAACAACCCATTTAGATATTTGCTCTGTAATAATCATTGACAGGTTACCTCATCATTGAGATGACTAAATTTTAACATGGGGATAAAAGCATTAATCCATTGATAGATACTAAGATTTATCCCAACATCAATCAAGTATTTCACAAGATAGCAAATGAAAACTATACGCAGCTTCTTATAAACTGGAAGACACAAATCATGTTTTTAATGATGGAGAATTTATTAAGCTAGACCATTCAAACGTACATAGATATTGAACGAACCATGTATTAGAGATGTATATCACGGTGTGTTTGAAAGAAGCAACCCTTTCCTGGACTTCTTCTGGAAGTTGCACCTATTATCTTATAGTCACATATGCAGATTAGACTCAAGTAGCTAAGAATGTGTTGTATTGGGATCAGATAAGTATAGACCCTTCATAGAATTGAAAACCAATAATTCCATGCTCTTTTGAGATTAATACCCAGAAGTTCTATTTATGCAAGATTAGTTTAATTACATCACCATGCATCCATCTGTTATTCCGTAAATGTCACAGGATAAATAGTAATTTTCATTAAGTGATTCAATTCGGCACGGTTTCTTATACCGTGCAGGAGATGGAGGACTACCTATAACAAGTATTGATGTTTTACTCTCTCTTTGGCTAAACTTTCTGTGACGCATTCGGAGCATGTTTATTATATATGTCATTAAATAAACAGGATCGAGGTTATGCCCTGCACCGGAATGGTAAAGAACCCATTATTAACAATATCGACATCAAGATTTTGCTCCGTCTCTATTGAAAGAGAGAACTACGGCGATCATCTATATACAGTATATCGGAAGGCATCCTAAACCCCCAAATTTGTAGAAAACATGAAGAAGTTCACATCATTATACCGGATATTTTGAATCATCATATGGTGTGAAATTATTTATTCTGAATGGTAGTGATTAACCAATTCACATAACCAATATGCTAGAGTTCCTACATTTTAACTGATATTACAAAACATATTTGTAAGCTTGTATTTTCTTTCAGGGCATAAAGATATAAAAAGCAGTTTTTAATCGCTGTGATCTCAATTTATTTCTATCATCGGCAAGGAATTATATTAGGAGAAGATATTCGGTTACATTGTATGCAGTAAATTTTTTATTTCACAAGAATACTTCCCTGTTTTATATAACGGGGATACAAGAGTTTCTACATTACAATGTCAATAACTACTAAGCACGGATACTTGTAAGTGCCTCACGAATCGTACCCGATCGCATATCGGAGTCCGAAACTCACGGATTCATTGCTCGAACCTGTAAATATGTCACCAACCTCTCTTGAATCGACCTCTCTTCTTCCTCTCGTGAATTAAAGCTCTCAAAAATTTGAAAGTGTATTGAATATCTAATATAATGAAACTATTTAATTATATTATTATATATTTATATGCATACTTTAATATATATCCATATTTATTTAATTAAAAATCAATATCAAAATGTATCATATATCCTTGGCCTTTGGAAAATTGTGAATCAACGAATCCGTATCATACCCCCTATCCCAACTCGTGCTACATAGGTCATTAATGACTTATCATTTCTCTTTGAAGATATAAACGGTACGAAAAATTGCAATCTTTCTTAATTGTCCCGAATCCAGAAATGAGAGTAGTGGTCCAACAATGAAATCAATTGTCCAACCGTGTTACATTTATGCCAACATTATTATAGAAAAGATTAGATGATATTAAGATCAAATACTAAATATAGGTAGATAGGTACCTTTGAAGGATGAGGCAATATTGCAGCACCCGATGAAAGGGATAATGCTGGTGATGATATGGGTGTCACCCTGTACTACAAGCAATACGGTTTGATAAGCAGAATAAGAAAAGGTTTTGGATAATAATGCTCTTTGCTTACATAAAAAATGAACATACAAATAGAGAGTTAATTTATGACGAAAGATTATTGCAATTAAAATTCAAACTTTATTTAAGGGTGATGCTCTTGGCTTATACATGCCATACATGGGTCACTAAGACGACAGACCCAAAGCCAAGCTAGAGGGGGCATGTGCCCCCACTGAATTTTTCACGAAAATGGGATATCAATTACGAGTGAAATTTATGAGTACAGGCTTTTTTTATATCTATATCATAAATTAAACGATGATGTTCTTTAGCTCACGGTAGGATGTCTAGTTCCCTAGCAAAGGTCGAGGGTTCAAACCCTAGCATTAGTGTTTTAAAGGCGGAACGCCTTGGCGCCTTATGCATGACGAGGCGATCTGAGCTGCTATCATCTCAAGTGCCCCTCAGCGTCCAAGGGGAGACTTTGAGGCGAGCATCAAAGTGATTTTTATTTTAAAAAAAAAATAAAAAATTTCAGGTTATTTCAATCTCATTTTTGTTTATATATACTTGCTTTCTCCTTAATCCTAGAAAAGTCTTTTATGAGAACATAATTAAACCAAAAATGACGAAAACTAGGATTTTAATTCCAAATTAAAAAGTTTTTAATCCTTTTTTCACATTCTTTCTCTAATCATCAAACCAATCTAGTAAAGTTATGTTGGCGGTATAAATATTTGCCGTCTCGCTTCACTTAGACGGCCACCTTTTTAGCGACTCTCACCTCGGGCGATAGGCAAGCTTCGTCGCCTTGAAATCGCCTTTCACTTTTAAAACATTGCCTAGCATACATACATTTAATTTGAATTTTATTTAAATGGATATTGATTTCATTGAGATTTTTCTTAAGAAGAATATTTAGACCCATTAAAAAAATTAACAAGTTTAGTCCCAAATCATAAAATAAGATGTCAAAAGGCATGGAATATGGACCATGGTCCCATAGATTAATATTTGGCTCACCAAAACTTCAAGATATGGACTACATAATTCATTCTCAACAAGCATAGGTTGAAGGTTGCAGTCCCTTATCAAAGGTTATAACGAATAATATAAAATGATCTGTAATTAATTTTGCATATGTATGATAATTTTTGTACATATAGTTAGAATTCTCAATTAACTTTTGTCATTTGCAGTGTGCCCACACTGACTAAATTTTCTGTGTCTGTAGCTAGCCACTAACCTAATAATCTTAGCCTGTGCTTTGTAACTAACACATAAATTCCAACGGCGTACATATGTACAGCTTCTTTGTGTATCTTGTAATACTCGGAAACCTAGTCACCAATTTGTCTAAAACGCAATCAGTCTATGCCCATAGAAGTGCAAGAAAGCACTACCAAACCAGTGAGGGCAGTGCCTAGATTGATAACATAGTAAAGTGGCATACTTCTATGATATAAAGAACAGCTGTAATTATGAATATAAGAGAAATATACCTCTCGGATTCTTCAATGTTTGTGGTCCCAATTTTCTGTTCAGTACTTTCAACAATTGGATTCTCCTATCATCTCAAGGGTAAAAAAAACATCAGGATTCAAAAGGGTAAAAATCACAAAATTCTACACGATAAATTCATATAAACTAAATCAGACTGAATTCAACATAATAATCAAAACATGTTGGAGGATGGCAGCAATTAAATTACCATAACCAAGGTTTCAGTTGAATCGCTATCCACAGCATCATCTTCTACTATAGCAACAGAACTTGATACCACGTCCATATCTAGATCAGCCACGGCTGTAACAGAGACATCAGACGCCTCAGCACCATCTTCAAAGCTTTTGTCAGACAACAGTGCCTCATTTGATGTTTCTTCACTTGTCTCACTAATAAAACTTTGAACTATATCGTCTTCACCGAGTGTTGAAACTTGTTCAGCAAGCACAACCCCATCTTTCGATTCCCCTTTCTTCTCTCCGTCTACATCTGATTGCAAAGCCGTGTCTTTTAGTTCCTCGCCAACCTCTTTATATTCAATTTCTTCCAACTTGACGCTTGAAATTGTATCATTTTGGTAACTTGCACTGGTGGTTTCTGCACTACTAATATCATCTTCACTAATCACGGACTCCTCCTCCTTCTTGGCGCTTTCCTTTTCGAAACAAACTTGTTCAAGATTCAAACCCCTATCACAGTCCAAAACATCGAAATTCGCCGCTGATTTGTTTTCATCACAGACCCCAAAAGACCCGGTTTCGGTATGTTGGTCTGTTTTCGTAGAATCAACAGCAATCTCAATCCCCTCAAACTCAGCATTCTCTAATTTTGCCATCTTAACATCAAAATCCTTGTCCACTAATACCTCACTCTCAGCCGGAAGATTCGAGCTTACGACTGTCCCTTCCATCTTCTCCCCAAACCCTAACTCTTCAGAATCGGCGGCGGCGGCGAATCGGAAGATGACGCTGCCGTCTGCGCACTCTGCCACCAAACCCTCAGTCAGTATTACTAACAACAACAAGACGAAGAAGAATCGATGACGATCCATCTAGAAGAAGAAGATGATGATGATGAAGGGAAGGGGGTCGATTGAGTACCGATGGTGGCCAGGATCTCGGCAGAGCCAGGGACCGAGGAAGGGCGGGATGGCGTCAGCTTCGCCGGAGATCAGAGGAGGGCGCAGCGGAGGAGAGGCGGAGGAGAGATCGCGAAGGCGGCGGCGGCGAATGGGGCTGCCGCCATCAATGGGTCAGATCAGGGATTTTTTTTAAGGATCCATTAAGGGTCGATGCCTGCCAGGCGTGACGATTTTGGAGCACAAGAGAGTCGCTTGTGGCTTTGGTTGTGGTGTTTGACTTCGAGTTGGGGGAAGAGAGAGACAGAGAGAGAGAGAGAGGCGCATAGAAATTATTCTATGTGGGTGAACTGAATTATATGCCGTTTGTGCTTACGATGGAAATGGAAGGATGGAGAAGGTGAGGGATGAGTGGATGAGGAAGGAGAAGAGGATATATCACACACATTTTTTCTTTTTACTGAAATACCTATAAAATACTCTACATTTTTCGGGAAAGATGTTCTGTTCAAGGGTTTTCGTTGCACTGCAAGCCTGTGAATCGTGCAAATCTTTTATACATGCTCATCCGGACAAAAAATATAAAGAAATAGATGTGTGGGTGCACACATTGTCCAACCCTGCCCAAAACTCCTTTCTCTCTCTCATCCCTATCCGGATGTATTACACCGGTATATCAAATTATTCCTCTTACAAGGAAAGAGAGAGTACGCAAAAATAATTTGTATGAATTTCAAAACTCATTCAAGAGCTTGCAAGAGCCTTGTAAATAAATTCTCTCATAAGCCTTTGCAGAGAAGTTTTTTCCGTTTTCCAGAGGCATGGATCTCTTGATTTTTATTTTTTTTTAAATCCAGACCCTGAGTTGGCTCTTCTTTCCTTCTCCATCATCATTGTATCTATCCATCACTTCACCGTCTCCTTTCCTCCTCCCTCGTTCTTTTTATCCATCGGCTCCACCTATTCAGCCCGTCTTCTCCTCTCTTCCTCCACCTCCTTCGTCACTTCTCAGCTACTACCGCCATCTCCCCTGGCTCTGCGGCCTTATGTTTTTCATTCTTTCACCTCATGGAGAAAAGGGACAAAGGTGTAAAACCAAAACTCTCGGTTTACAAGTATAATGTATTTAAGGTAAATAATCATGATGATTTTTCTATTTTTTTGATAAAATTAAGATCTCTTGTGGTGGATCGTATTTATAAATAAGATATTTCTCTAGATTAATTGGCACGTGATTATTTTCAAAAATACAACACTATTCCAGTTCAACTACTTATTAAAATTTCAACCAATCACAAGCCGTATATCTCACAGCCTTTCTTATTGAGTCACTATAATCTGACATCATGGATAAGAGTTTTTCCCCTTAAAAGACAAGAGTAATAGATTGGGCATTTAACCATTTTAGATAGCGGTTGGAGGTCTTGTTTATAAATATTGATTATAGATAGTCATATAGTAGCGATTTGTTGTTTGTTTTAAGAAAACGGTAGCTGCTCGAGCATAACAGAAGATGGTAGATGGAATCATTTATATTATTTTTCTAACATTAGGTTTGTCCAAACAATTTCTTCTAAGTTGGATGCATGATGCACTCCCTTCCAGAACCAATCAGGTGAGCATTGTCCAGGCGGAAAAATTTTCTCTTCAAAACGAAAGGTCTCCGGCTCCGCTTCAAGTGGGTCACAGAGACAAAAAGCCATCCTTGATGCTTTTAGAGGAAACGTTATAAAAGAAACACAAGGACAATAAAACTAGGCAATAACAACACAATTTATTTAAAATGCATACGATATCTCCAATGTCCAATAATTGATATAAGCAGTACATTATCATGACGTTCTCTCCGATCTTAATTTCTAGAAGTAGTATTTATTTTATTTTGCCAAACATGCCCTAAATTAAAGTCTCGAATTTATAAGGACAAGTAGCCATTGTTGATCATCCATTCCAAGCTCCAATGGTCATTTACATTCTTCCAGCTCCAGTATGCCCACCCGAACGTCGCCTGACCAAACACCTTCAGCTCTGCTGCCGCAAATCTCTGATAATCCTCTTTCGAGGCCCCGCCGACATCCCACTCTGCGGTCCATTCTCCTGCATATATACCTCAGACTCAAATCTCATTATATCGTGCCGTGCCGTGCCACTTTCCACTATTAATATTTTTTTGAAACATGTTTAATATATTAAAGCAGGACGAAAACACGGGCCCACAAAAGAGAACATGCTACGCTTACCTATGAAGACGGGAGGGCCATTGGACCGGGTCACGGTGCTTAAATCAGAAACGCGCTGGTTGTTCACAAAATCGATGTTTTGTTGCACATTCATGCCCTTGAATAGGCCATCGTTGAAAAGGTTGTAGTAATGGACGTCGATGACCGTGCCGTCAAGCCTCCCTGCGAATTCGAGGAGCTCGGTCGTATCGGAGATTGACAGTCGATTCGACATGATCACATAGCAGCTGGAACTGTATTTTCGTACGGCGTTGTAGCCGGCTTGGTAGTAGTTTTTTAAGCTATCTAGTGACACTCCAGGGGCCGTAGGCTCGTTTAATAGCTCCATTGCCAGAAAGCTTGGCCTTGTAGCATATCTGAGAAATTTAATTGATCAGAAAATGATCATAATCTTTAATCTTTTGAAAAATATGAAAGATTTTATCAAAGAAATTTCCTTCTAACACATTTTTTTTTATGGCTGTTAGAGTTTTCAATAATTTAGGTAATAGTTTTCACAGATTGGCTGGATCGATTTATGCTATACCCGCAAAAATAAGAAGCATTTTTTCCTATGAGGTAGCCTATATATATTACAGAGTTAATGCATAACTTTCGGATGAAAGGTTGGAGGTTAACCTGGAAGCAAGAAAATCTACAACCGCAACGGTCTGATCTATATTCTGTTGTGTTTTACCCCATTCCAGCGTTCCGTCTCGAGAGCCGCTATGGTCGTTCCCGTTTTGCGATCCCGGTGCTGCGTGCAAATCTACTATCACCTTGATGCCATGGTTCCTGATACAATCAATATATGTAAAAACTTTTGACCTTATATATTTTCGTTTTTTCGGGTACAAGCATGATAATCTTCTCTGTTTCGTTCCAATTTTTATTCGGGTACTTACGCTGCCCAAGTGAAAGCATTGTCCAAAGCTGCCAAAGATCCCCCAACAAAAGGAGCAGGGGGGTTATTGTCTTTAATCCAATAACCAACAGGGATTCTCACCGCATTAATCCCATTCTGAGACATAAACCTGAAGTCATCCTCCCCTATGTAGCTGTTCCAATGTTGCTGCGATATTTTCAAAAAAAAATAAAAATAAAATTTAAACAAACAAAACAAGACCATAAGGGGCCAGGCCCGGACCTGCAACGGCATGACCCGAGCCACTGCGGTCCCTAAGGCTTTAATTGCAAACAAACCCTGGGGCCGGCGGTTGCCTGGGTCAAGCCGCTGCAGGCCCCTCAACCTCATAAAACAATGAATCTTAGGTGCTTCAATTTTAATTTTTTCCCCTTACTGTCATCACTTGTTGAGCTCTGTCTCTTCCATAGCCATTTGTAACTTGGTACTCTCCCCTCAAGCTGCTAACTATCGTCATGCTGAACACCGACCACTCGTTATCGCCCCAGTTATCGTTTGCTGGTCCATCCGCCATCACGGATCCATCGGGCTTAGCCTATTTAGTACATATCAGAATGTTACTGAAGAAATCAGCTGTACTAAAATACCATGATTTTTCGGAGTGTTTTTTAGATAATAATACCATAGGCTTTTGGTATCTTTAAGTAAAATGCCCTGTAAGTTGTATGACATATATTTATGAGGGTTAATTATTGAAAAGTTGCAGTATTTTAGTGAAATTTAGCCCCGAAAAATATGAAGATCACGAGATTGGATACATGTTAATACCTGCACGAAGAGACCGTTTTGTGATCGGAGACGGACACGATTTGGGTCGGTGTTGGAATGCCTGACGATCTCGAACGTTTCCCATGGCCCAGGGTTGGTCGTCCATGCGCCGGTAAGTCCCATATTTTGGTCATCAAGCCCCATGAACTGGTTGTTGAAAACTTTGAATTCAAATCCTGTGCTTGTGACTCTCCATAACTGACAACAGTTTGAGTATTATTATGAGACCGAAATTCACCACATAAGTAAAATCGATTGAAGCTTGCCTTGAAGGTTTCCCAATCCGACGCAGACGTCCGAGTCGCAACCATTTGTTGTCCGCCTCCATTCTCTGCGGTTATATACTTGTTTTGCGCGAGGGATCTGAACTGAACTCGAGTTCCGTCCTGAAACAATTAATATGTGATTGTCAAAACAACATACGGAACTTATAAAAACCTCTGACTTCTTCTATCATATCAGAATAAATAAAGGTCATGCAGTACTAATAAGTCGTTGTTCGGTATGCCGTCAAAAAGAGATGGTGTCATCCAGCCCTCGGTCACGAGCCATCCTCCAAGATTGACCGATTTAATTCTCGGCGAAGGCTGATTTGTTATAGCTAAAGATTTTAGGCACAGAAATGAGAGAAGGAAGAGAGGCTGCAGGCATTTGAGAGGAGTATTGGAAGCCATTTCTATTATTTTCACCCCCTTTTCTTTGAATGGAGGAATGAAGAATTGAAAAGGACTTGGATTCATAGAGATATTTTGAAGAGTGGCTTTGCCAGCCATTGCTGCGTGTTCCTAGGGTTGGAGTCAACTAGTCAAGGTCGGCGATTGCCGCGTGCTCCTAGGGTTGGAGACTGGTCAAAATGTAAGTGCACTAACGAATAGGTTGTTGTCATCGGCACATGCAGGATGAGTTGGATAGGTTAATGAAATATTATAAAAGGGAAAAATGCACCGTTTGCTAATTTGTAGATATGCCTTGTGATTACTCTCGTCAATAACACTTTTCGGGATGGGCTATCATGATCAGATACGTCATACATCATGACCATTATCATATAGAACCATGGCGAAACAACCAGGTATATACGCTAAATATATAAAAAAAAATCATGCACCATCTTTATTACCCACTTGATTAATGCATTTTTTAATTTTTATTTTTATGGTGCATGTGTGTGTTTGAATTGTTCATTGTTTGTTATATAACAGAGCGAGGATCAATGTCCTTCAATAAGTCAGTGTCACCGATAGAAGGTTCCGAATACATTTTTGCATTTTAAAGTTCTTTGCGTTTCTTAATTTTCATGAGTTAAATAAGAAAACCAGACAAATTTATAAGCATAGAAGAGAGGAACATGTTAGAGGTCCGAGTCATCATGATTTGGTATGTAGGATATCATCATCAGAATCATGTTCAAACAACCAAGATTAAATATTAGTTAGTCAATTAAGTAAGCTTCATAAATTATGTCGATGGGTACAAATTGAAAGGGGGAGGAGAGTGAGGAGAACGGCTGTTGGTGACTTTCCATCCTTGTTAGTGGGACCTAGTCAACGAGTCAACAAATAATCGGGTCAATATCCAACCATGTGCTTTTGTGTTTCTATGAGATGTAGTCATAATTGCTAAAATAAATAAGGTTAGACATCTTCAACCATGTTGATGTTTGGCCAATTTCTCCCTGTCCAGATTCAAATTCCATCACACACGAAATTTTAAATGGATTAAAAATATATCGGAGCTCGACCAAACAAGAGGGAAATTGTTTGCACTTACATTCGGCTGTAACAATGGTCGATATATTATATATGCTCGGCTGGTCACAATACCGAAAGTCTAATAGCCGAAATTACGTTTCGGTTGAATATAACGACTTGGAGCGTGTGAGTCCTTGATATTATTTGACCGCCTTTGGAGAATATGGGGATGGTAATTGCGTTTTTGTAGGGCATAAAGTTTGTTCTTGCATGAATTGCCCAAGTCTCTTAACACAACTTTCATCATATTTAAGTCTTAGCTAGTTAGCTTGGGAGTAGTGTGGAAGACCGCTTTATTGAAGCTCGGGTGGGGATTAGAGTCCATCGCCACCAGGTAACTTTTGCCGTTTCGATGCAAAGAATATAGCTGAAGTCTTTGCCGTAGAAAAGCACAAGGTACTCTTGTCGGTGAGGCTTCATCCACGGCTAACATTAGTTAGTGTCCAGAGTCTCTTTAAGGCCAGGGCTTGGGGGTACAATACAATGTTGTAAGAATTATGTATCTATGCGCAGCGGAAATCCAGGATTTTTGTTTTAGGAAGAATTGAAAAAGAATTATCCGACAAATACCAAATTACACGAAAAACAACAACACACAAGATTTACCCAAGTCGGTACAAACTTGCACCTAATCCTGCAAACCGCGACGCAAACTTCCACTATGAGAAAAAATTACAAGAGATTATACCGACTACTCATCTCTTTTACAAAAATACCCTCTCATAAAACCTCTTTCTATCCGGGACTGCACTTGGCCGTCTTTCCCATTCTAATCTAACCCTAAGTTATTATTAAATTATGGATTCCTTAAAAACCTTAGAGAAAGACTTTTATTTATAGGATAAATATATGCTTCGAGATAAATCCATATTTAAACTACAGATAAATATGAATTTAATATAGAGATTAGATTTAAATCTAAACTAAAGAGATTAGATTTAAATTCTAACTAATCCCGAATTTAAATCAAACTCAACAATCTCTGCCTTGATTCAAATTCGCCATAACCTTTTCACTTTCTCAATACCTTAGAACTCCGTTCTCGACGCCTTGTACCCAAAAGCACCTCAACAATCTACTTGGTAAAACTTGAACTTGGACCGGAACTATTTTTAAAGTGCGTCTGCCGGGTTTACTTGGGTACCAATCTTCGTAAGAGACATTACCTTCTTCCCGGCCTCCAAGAAAAACACACCTCTTCTCTGGAACTCCTAAACCCAACAACCTCCGCAAATCGATGGTCTCCATAACCGCCTGCATGACGGCTATCAACCATGCCTCCATTGTTGAAACTGTGATACCGGCCTGAAGCGTCGATCTACCTGACACTGCATCCGTGTCTAATATGGCACCCGTCATCGACTTCCGTCTGCCCTTATCACCCATATATACTGTCATGATGCATCCATCCAAACCGCCTCTGCTGAATGATAAGCCGAACCCCCTTCATTGTCTCTCAAATATCTCGGGATCCACTCCACAGCCTGTCAATGCTCTCTACTTGGAAAAGCCCAGCATCTGTTGATTACTCCAATAGTCTATGTAATACTCGGCCGCGTGCATTCCACACCAACCTTTTCACTCATATATGGCTCTATAGACACGTGATCTCTGTCTGCATCTGACGCTGGTGATAATATCGCTGAAAGCTTGAAGCACGTGTGTAACATTTCAGAAAATATAAAATATTATTTTGGAATTTAATAATAAAATAATATATTTCGCAAAAATTACCCGATTTGCGAAATTGGGGTTTTCGTAAAATGGTATAAATATATACCAATAAATGTGAAATAATTGGATATTAAAATGATTTATTCATTTAAAAATATATTTATCGGATTTGACTTTTTTAACATGATATCGCGATTAGTGCACTGCTAATCGCGATTAGGCCAAATCCGTGTTTCTATAGTTTTCCATGGCTAGTGCACCATATCATGTTACATTTTGGTTACGTGTTGTATTCTTGTGTTGTTTTTGGAATATTATGTGATTTGGTTTTAAAAAGAAAAAGAAAAGAAAATGAAAAGGGTAAAAGGATAAATAAGTGAGAGTGATGGTGAGAATAAAAGGAAGGGAGAAAGAGAGGGCAGTCATATCCTTTTCCTCCCCATTATTTTTCATCTCCTCCTTCATCCTCAAGCTTCTCTCCACCTTCACCCCAAGAAATCATCTCAAAATCTTCATCCAAACACTATACTCCCTTCATTAAAGATGATCCCTACTTTATCCTCTACATTTTGGACCAAGAAAAGTTGGATTTTGATGGCTTGGGACAGCTAGGGTTTTTCTTGAGTTGCCCAATTGAGGTAAAATTCCCTTCACTTGGTTTAGTTTTTGTTTTCCTAGCATTCTAGTTAGTTAGAATTGGGTTAAGGTGTGGATTTGTGAACTTGGAAATTCCAAGAGAAGAATTAGGGTTTGAGTTGTGTTGTGGTGGTATGTAGTGGCTGTTGTAAGACCTTCAGTGCTGTTTTTACTGGCCCAGACCCGGATTAGAAACCAAGATACAAACTTTAGATTTATCGATATCGGGTTTTTGTGGATTTAGTGATGGTGTTTAGAGATCTGGGATGACCCGGGACCATTGTAAATAAAGTTCCCTTGACAGTGAGACGTGCAGGCAAACATGAAGAACCCATAGAAACCTGAGCCCCTCCCCTCACTTTCTGGCCGCAGATTTATTGGTATGGGCCGCAATTTGTGGCCATGTCGGGAGGAAATGCATTGAATTTTTGTTAGTGAGTCGCTTAGGTAATATCTAGAGCAACCCTATATGCAAAATTCCCTAGTTTGGTCTAGAGTGAAATCTGGGAGCACATTGGGGTGTTTTTGGTTATGTTTTCCGTATTTTATAACTTTTGTTTTGTTGTTTGGATTTGTTTTTGGTTGTTGGGCGTTTGTACGTCAACAACAAGGGTTGTTTGATTGTTTTGCATGCGTAGGCTATAGGTTCTAACCTATGAGCGTACTGTGTGCCGTATTTGTTTTCCAAACTTGATTTTAATAGCGATTGCGAATATGTTTTATTGTAGGTACTTTCGTGTGGATTCCGAAACGATGGAGTATAGCTGCATCGACTTCGGCGAGCAAGAATCAGGTGAGTAGATCTATCTACGGGGGAAGTCGGGTGGATGGCGTATAACACCCCCGCAAATTATTAAATGGAAACCGATTTCTAGGATACAGTCGTAGAAACCTAGATTAGGAAACTAGGAATATGGTTTAAAGGATAGTTAGAGATGATATTAGTGATATGACTTATAAACATGTAGTTGCAATATAATAGGTATGAGTTTTAAGATAGCATGACACTTGATGTATAAGGTAAATTGTATATATAAAATTGACTTGATATGAGATATTAATGTGATGGAAAAGAGTTTACGTTGTGATATGAAGACTTGGTGTGATGTGTCGTTATATGGATACGAGTCGATATGTAATAATTGATACCTTTGTCGGTCCCATGATCTGAGATTGATACGGATGTGATCTGAGAGATAGGTATATATATGGATAATGTTATGAATCTCAATGATAAGTCGTACGAGACGTGAGGTCCGTACCCTCCTTGTCACATAGGTTGTCAGGATCCTAAATTGTTTTATGACGCCGTACGATGAGTTACCGTACGCGATGAGTTTATTGATGATTAATCCATACCCTTGACTAGAGGAGTCCGATTGATAGATTCACCGACTCGGTCATATTAGATACGTATACCTTATATCTTTTAGCTGCCGATTTACTTTATGCTACGTTCATGTCATTACTATTGCATTTCATGTACCTGTGTTAGTAAACCTGCATCATTATCGATAATGCGTATGTCACACTTACACAGATTGGCCGGCTCACACACTTCATCATCGATAATTGCCATGTCACTACACAGTAGAATTGCTGCATCGTGATATGACTCTTTGCATAACTTACTTGCTATAGTTACATATACACATTTATACGATGTTGCATTTGACCTTGGAGGAATTGGGAACCGCAAGATATATTTTAAAACTGGATTCATTTTATAGAGCGGTTTTCCCTTGATATATGGATATTACTGTTCCATATTGCATGATTTACGGATATGCTTACATTCTGTTATATGTCGCATATATCATGCTTTACGATTTTACGCATTGAGATATGCTGTTTTCATGAGATTTTTGGATTTGAGAACCGTGGTTATTTCAAAGGAAAGTATGTATTGTTTTAAAACCCCGGTTTCTCTTGATATGATATTTCAGTGCGTCCATATGCATTTTCTCGGTTCTGAGATTGGCATGTGACACCCGATTCGAGGAGGAGGAGGAACCGTCTGCAGGTGCATGGTGGACCCGGTGAGATACCCCCGGGCAAGATGGTCGCAGATGATGACGTTGAGCCTGGCAGGGGAGCGCTACCTACCGGTGATAGTATTTGGACTCGGTGGTTATCTGGAGGATACCGACTGGAGTAGAGATATGTACATAAGGACCGATCTGAGGATGGGGCGCCTGAGATATGAGGATTTACGTGTCGATACTGGACACGGGTTTCATGATATTTCGAGTGTCGGTGTTGGACACTCAGGTTCCATGATTTGGTATGTCATTGATGGACACACACATTCTTAATATCCTCATATATTTACATGCATATGCTATTACGATGTTTTGGGTGGATGAGATCCACATGTATATTGACATTGATTATATTATTGGATGATATCCACTTGCATACTTGCATTTATTTATTGTTGGTACATACACTGATACGGTCACCATAGATATCATAGTATTACCTTTATGATATAGTTGACCTAGAAAATCGTTATTTTATTCGATTTCTACTTGATGATATTTTCTACTCACGAGTTGGCAACTCACCCCCGTTGTGCCACAGTTCTTGCAGGTTGACCGCATGGATCGGTAGCGGTATCGTTGGCACACAGCTTGCTTTTGGGAGATTTGCTTTGGTAGGTGGGACATTTGTATCATGCCCACTCTCGTATTTATTATACATATTGTTGTAGGGTGTTTTGAGTCACCCCATTGAGATGGGATTGCGCGCGTGCTTGTCAGGCGCATTACAGATTCCCCATGCTTAGGATAGGCTGGGGTTTATTGATTGTGGAGATCCGAATCTCCGGCAGCCGCGGACTAAGCTGCCGTTAATTACCCCTCGCCTTTGGGGCGAGAGAACCTCCGATTGACGGGTCAAACAGATCATGCGAACTCAATGTGCAATGTACGTATGCCTTTTTTCGTTTTGTTCCATTTGTTAAAAAAAGGATATATGTATTTTTCTATATATATAAAAAAACAGAAATAAATAAGTAGATAAATATTTAGAGAAACGTTTTTTTAAATTTTAATTTATTATATATTTTTTATTTTAAAATATTATTTAAAATATTATTTTTATTTATTTAATATTTATTTATTTTTAAATAAAAAAAAGATTAAAATAAAAAAAAGAAGGAAGAAAGAAGAAGAAAGAAAGAAAAAAGGGGAGAAGCTGGGCTCTCATTTAATGGGAGTCTCCCCTCACATGCTAGCATGTGAGGGGTCACATGCTAACCCCCTCACATGCTGACATGTGAGGGGGGACCAAAAGGGCTCCAAAAAAATGAATTTTTTTAACATGGACCTGAACTTCAAAAGATTTTTTTGTGGAGTTAAACTCCAAAAGAATTTTAAATATGGAATTCAACTCCATAAATGTTTTAAATGGAGTTTAACTCCAAGAAGATTTTAAACGGAGTTTAACTCCAAAAAGATTTTTATCGTGGAGTTAAATTCCAAAAAGAGTTTTAAATTGAGTTCAACTCCAAAAAAAAGAATTTTAAATGGAGTAAAACTCATATAGAGTTTTAAATGGAGTTTAACTCCAAAAAGATTTTTATTGTAGAGTTAAACTCCAAAAGAATTTTAAATATGGAGTTAAACTCCAAAAGAGTTTTAAATGGAGTTCAACTCCAAAAAGATTTAATGTGGAGTTAAACTTCCCAAAAAGAATTTTATTGTGAAGTTAAACTCCAAAAGAATTTTAAACGTGGAGTTAAACTCTAAAAGAATTTTAAATGGAGTTCAACTCCAAAGAGATGTTTATGTGGTGTGGAGTTAAACTTCACTAAACGTGGAGCCTACCCCTCACGTGAGAGGGAGAAAGCCCCCACTTGGTGGGAGTTCCTTCTTCCTCACGTGAGAGGGAGCAGGGGCTCCCAAAAGATCTTTCTTTTCCTTTTTTTGTGATGGAGTTAAACTCCAAAAGAATTTTATATGGAGTTAAATTCCGAAAAAGATTTAATGTGGAGTTAAACTCCCAAAAAAAAAGATTTTTATTGTGGAGTTAAACTCCAAAAGAATTTTATTTGTGGAGTTAAACTCCAAAAGATTTTTTCCTTTCTCTTTTGAGAAGAAACCCAAAATGGGTTCTCTTGAAACTCCAAGATCTAGATCTTGGATGATAAAAAAAGAGACCATTTTTCTTCTCTTGATGGAGTCTCGGGAGGTGGGTTTATGGTAAAACTTTATTTAGTTTAAAAAAAAGAGAGCTAAGCTCTTGATTTATTTGGAAAATGAAAAGGAAGAGAAAGAACTTGAAAAAAAAAGAGAGGAGGCACAAACCCTAGTTTTTGGGGAGAATGAAAATTGTATGCTTTATTCATCATCATGTTGCTTTATATAGGCTTACACATTTACATATAGCCCATTGGGCTTTACAAAATGGCATTTTGCCCATCTCATGCCTCATGTGCTCATTTCTTTTGCACATAAGCCATGGGCTTTACAAAAATTTGGCTTTATGTCCATTTTG
Organism: Agapanthus africanus; assembly: GCA_030015575.1. NCBI lineage: Eukaryota > Viridiplantae > Streptophyta > Magnoliopsida > Asparagales > Amaryllidaceae > Agapanthus > Agapanthus africanus. Next base: position 867,836,762 of record CM057339.1, read on the forward strand.
CTTGCATTCATGCATAAAAAAATTACATCAAAATTATTTATTACATGATTTTTATTTTGACATGGAGGAGGGCCGGCCGCTTCATGTTCGGACTCGATCTTGGCATGGGCCCACTTGATCTGGACTTGGGCCCACTTGGCTTGGGGTTGACCTTGACTTTGACTTGGTCAACAGGGATGCAATTTTCGACCCCAACAAAGTGCCCCCATCAATAAATGCACACCACATATGTGGGTCGTGTGCATGAAATTGATAGATTTTCTTTCATGTGGAGGCGACTTGATTTGGTTCCCGCTTTTTTGGAAGCCGACACTGCCCTTTTTACGACATGGATGGCCGACGCTTAACGCGTCTCCGAGACGGAGTGTCCGTAGTAGACGTTTCCCCGGCACGGAGCGATTTGGTTCCCAATTTATTGGAAGCCTACACTGCCCTTTTTACGACATGGACGGTCGACGCTTGACGCGTCTCCGAGACGGAGTGTCCGTGGTAGATTTTTCCCTGGCCCGGAGCGATTTGGTTCCCGATTTGTGGGAAGCCTGCACTGTCCTTTTTACGACATGGACGGTCGACGCCCTGGCCCGGAGCGATTTGGTTCCCGATTTGTGGGAGGCCTATATTGCCCTTTTTACGATATGGACGGTCGACGCTTAACGCGTCTCCGAGGCAGAGTGTCCGTGGTAGACTTTTCCCTGGTCCGGAGCGATTTGGTTCCCAATTTGTGGGAAGCCTGCACTGTCCTTTTTACGACATGGACGGTCGACGCCCGATTTCACTTGCTCTGCTTCTTGCAGTATCAGGGGTGATCTTGACTTGCTCCGCTTCTTGCAGTGTCGAGATTGGATTCTGACTTGCTCCGCTTTCTGCGGTGTCGGAGTTGAAGTTGACTTGTTGATTGTGATTTGGGTTGACATTAGCATCGCTACACTGGAATATGGTACCAGGAGCGAATCATCATCTGTCTTTGAGAGAATTTGAGGATTTTGGTTTTGGTCGGCATCTGCATTGCTGCACTGGAATAATGCCAGGAGCAACTCATCATTTACCCCGGGAGGATTTGGGAATTGGTGGCTTAGGAGACAGGTTCAGATCCTTATCACCTAAGGCTTTTTAATTTTATGGGTCGTAAGGGTCCCATAAAAGCATTTTCTTCCTACGAGTCGAAAGGATCTCGTAGGTGTATTTTCTCCTTAGGAGTCGTGGGGAATCCTAAGTGTGTTCCTCCTTTGTGAGTCGTAAGGATCTCACGCGGGAATTTTCTCCTCACAAAGTCGAGAAGGCTTTACGAGTGCATTTCATCTCTTTCTCACGAGTTTGCACCCTTTTGGGTTTTCACAAACTCGCCGGCAGCCTTGCTGTTTTTACTCACGGAGCCCTTTCGGGTTTTCATCTGTGCCCATTTTGCTTGTGGACATACCCTTTTTTTTTATCTTCATTGCTGGTGGGACTTTGAATGCGGTCTCGCCGGTAAGACTTGGGAGAGATAGGGGTCGTTTACGCCCGTGGATTGTATACGGTTTTGCAGGATGTATGATCCAGACCGTAGGGCCGGAAGAATTTCGGGACTTTGTCAGCGTCTGCATGGCTGCCCTGGAATATGGTACCATGAGCGAATCATCACTCGCCGTGAGGGGATCTCCCTCATTTCCAGTTTAACGACTTAGGGGTCATCTGTTCCCAGTTTAACAACTTAGAGGTCATCTGTTCCCAGTTTAAAGACTTAGGGGTTTATTGGATTGGAGTTTAGAATTTTGGGGTTAGGGTAGGCATCAACGTTGCTAAAACTGAAGCACATATGGTAGGAGCAATTCATCATTTGCCTTTGCCTGTTGGGAAGTGATGGCTTAGGAGACAGGTTTAGATCCCTATCACCTAAGGCTTTTCAATTTTATGGACCGTAAGGGTCCCATAAAATCATTTTCTCTTTATGGGTCGTAAGGATCCCGTAGGTGTAGTTTCTCCTTAGGAGTAGTGAGTACTCCCAAGTGTGTTTTTCCTTTGTGAGTCGTAAGGATCCCACGAAGCTTTGTTCTCCTCATGCATCGTGAGGACACATGAGTGGGTCTTTCACAATGGAGCATAATTCCAAGGGCGGAGACCAACCGCTGGACTGGTGATTGCGGTGGGGTATGGGTACGATGAGAATTATTTGAGCCCTTGGATTGTATACGGTAGTCAACTTGGGGACCAACCGTAGGGCTGGAAGAATTTTGGGAAATTGTCGGCGTTTGCATCGCTGCACTGGAATATGGTACCAGGAGCGACTCATCATTCGCCGTTTGGGAATTTGGAATTTGGTTGGCGTCTGTATCGCTGCACTGGAATATAGTACCAGGAGCGACTCATCATTCGCCGTTTGGGAATTTGGAATTTGGTTGACATCTTCATCGCTGCACTGGAATATGGTACCAGGAGCGACTCATCATTCACCGTTTTTTTTTACCGCGATTGCTCTATCTTTTCAACTTTTCTTATCGCGAAGGTCGCGATTGCCTTATCATTTCGGCGATTTATTCGCGGTTGCCCCATCATTTCGGCTTTATTTTCATCTTTATTTTTACTCGCTGATTTTTATTGCGAGTTGCCCCATCATTTCGGCTTTTTTTTTGTTTTATTTACACATTTTTACATCCCCAGTTTAACGACTTAGAGGTCGATTATTCCCAGTTTAATGACATGGTGGTTAGCAGCGGTTCCCCGTTTAACGACGTGGTGGTCATCTATTTCATGTTTAACGACTTAGAGGTCATCTGTTTCCAGTTTAACGACATAGAGGTCATCTGTTTCCAGCTTAACCATATGGTGGTCAATCGACGGGGAGCTTAGAGAAGATACCCGATTGAGCAGTTTTCAGGGGCACCGCTGGAGTTTGCCCGAGATGCCTTATTATTTTGTCGGTGTTGATGGCCTTGCCCTCAGCTGGGGCCAAGGAAAGCCATTTGAATACCGACTTGCGTTCGAAGATGGTAATTGAAAATTGTTAACCCCTGCACAAAGAAGCATGATTTCAGTACAAACAATCAATGTATATTGATTGAGTTCGCATGAATATTTAACCCGAAATATGGGAGGAGAGATTATGTCCCACCAGGCGTGCCAGAGTTTGTAGGGTGTTTTTCGTCACCCCATTGAACTAGGAATGCGCGTGCGCTTATCAGGCGCATTACAGATTCCCCCTGCTTAGGGTAGGATGGGGTTTATTGATTGTGGGGATCCGAATCTCCGGCAGCCGCGGACTAAGCTGCCGTTAATTACCCCTCGTCTTTGGGGCGAGAGAACCTCCGATTGACGGGTCAAACAGGTCATGCGAACTCAATGTGCAGTGTACGTATGCTTTTTTTTCGTTTTGTTCCATTTGTTAGAAAAAGGATATATGTATTTTTCTATATATATAAAAAAACAGAAATAAATAAGTAGATAAATATTTAGGGAAACGTTTTTTTTAAATTTTAATTTATTATATATATTTTTAATTTTAAAATATTATTTATAATTTATTTTTATTTATTTAATATTTATTTATTTTAAAATAAAAAAGATTAAAATAAAGAAAAGAAGGAAGAAAGAAAGAAAGAAAAAAGGGTGGGAGAAGCCTGGGCTCCCATTTAATGGGAGCCTCCCCTAGCATGTGAGGGGGGCCATCACATGCTTAGCATGTGACCCCTCACATGCTAGCATGGGGGGACGGCAAAAGGGCTAAAAAAATGATTTTTTTGTTTTTTTTTTAACATGGACCTGAACTCCAAAAGAATTTTTTTTGTGGAGTTAAACTCCAAAAGAATTTTAAATATGGAGTTCAACTCCAAAAATGTTTTAAATGGAGTTGAACTCCAAGAAGATTTTAAATGGAGTTTAACTTCAAAAAGATTTTTATCGTGGAGTTAAACTCCAAAAAGAGTTTTAAATGGAGTTCAACACCAAAAAAAGAATTTTAAATGGAGTAAAACTCATAAAGAATTTTAAATGGAGTTTAACTTCAAAAAGATTTTTATCGCGGAATTAAACTCCAAAAGAATTTTAAATGTGGAGTTAAACTCCAAAAGAATTTTAAATGCGGAGTTAAACTCCAAAAGAGTTTTAAATGGAGTTTAACTCCAAAAAGATTTAATGTGGAGTTAAACTCCCCAAAAAGAATTTTATTATGGAGTTAAACTCCAAAAGAATTTTAAACGTGGAGTTAAACTCCAAAAGAATTTTAAATGGAGTTCAACTCCAAAGAGATGTTTACGTGGTGTGGAGTTAAACTCCACTATATGGGGAGCCTTCCCCTCACGTGAGAGGGAGAAAGCCCTCACTTGGTGGGAGTTCCTTCTTCCTCACGTGAGAGGGAGCAAGGGCTCCCAAAAGATCTTTCTTTTCCTTTTTTTTGTGATGGAGTTAAACTCCAAAAGAATTTTATATGGAGTTAAACTCCAAAAACAATTTAATGTGGAGTTAAACTCCCCAAAACAAGATTTTTATTGTGGAGTTAAACTCTAAAAGAATTTTATTTGTGGAGTTAAACTCCAAAAGATTTTCTCCTTTCTCTTTTGAGAAGAAACCCAAAAAGGGTTCTCTTGAAACTCCAAAATCTAGATCTTGGATGATAAAAAGAAGACCCTTTTTCTTCTCTTGATGGGGTCTTGGGTGATGGTGATGATGCTCGATATCGGTGATCTCCCAGATCAGGACACTTAGCAGATGACGTGTCCTAGGGCTCACAAGAAAGGACCTACAATGGCCGACCAGACCACTCATGTGCCTGTCCTACAAGCAAACGCTGGCTCACCCTCGAGCCCCCAGCACAATTGGCCTCCTCGGCCTCACAGCTCGTCTCCGAGCTATCACAGGCTCGATCCTCCTCAGCCTCTCTGCCCGCCTCCGGGCTCAAGCAGAACCAAGATACCTCGGCTCTCCCGCTCCTCCGCGAGCTCTCCCGCCGAGGTCATCTTCCTCGGTCTCATCGACCGACCAACAGCACCACTTGCAGGCGTAACCGCCATCCCGCGAATCTCGCTATGCGCGAGATCTCCGCCGGCCACATCCCACGTTCCACGCCACCACGATCCCCCATTAACGAGCCTGTCTCGCCATTAATGGGAGGTCCCGCTCATCACGCGGGCGTGACGTCGGGCGTAACGGCCGGCGTGATTCTCGCGCCTGCCTCGCCTGCTGCCACCGCTATATAAACCCCTTCTTCAGGCGGTCCAAGTAAGCCATTTTTACTCCACTAAACCGTTACTCTGCTCGGATCTCTAGTCTAACTTGACCGTCGGAGGGTCCTCGGTGGTACAACCACCCCGGGACTTCCTTGCAGGTAGCTCGGCAACCACAACTTCAAACCCATTGAGATCCACACGCTTCAGGAGCGACAGCCTCCAGATCCAATCTCAGCCACCCATCGCCGCCATCAGCAGATCAACGGAAGGTAACATCTTGGCACGATCCAGGTCGCGCCAGCTGGCGCCGTCTGTGGGAAGTCCTTGATTCCACAAAAACAAAAGTTCACTTTCCGATCTCAATCCAATGACGAGCGCCTCCGAGCGATTAGCCGGCTCACAGAGATCAGGCTGAAACGCCTCAGATACCTCAGCTTACCAACGACCTCCTCTTTCAGCTGCTCGGATAAGGGATTGTAGAGCCCCTGCGACACCCTCCAGATGGAGTACATCAACAGCTGAAGTAGGGAGGAGTGCCGGGGGAGCAATCGGCCGAAATGATCCGCGATACGGCCTATCACCAACTGCACCGTGTCATCAGTGCAGTACTGATCATAGAGATACACTTCCTCGAAGCTTATGATTTCGGGGATGGTGAATGGGAAGAACTCCATTCTTGCGTTTCGGGTGTGAGGAAAGGAGTCGTCAACAATCCCTCCATTTTATAGCCTACAACGCTTCCGGAGTTCAACGGTCGCCCACAACAACTATGCCGCCACGCGGCAGACACCGCGCCGCTCGATGCAAAATCAAAACGACGCGGCTCTGGCGCTTCGCCTCCTCCACGCGTTCGTGGCACGTGTCAATTGAGACTGTCCATTTTCCCGAAGCCCTCACCAAGAGGCAACCCAACAGCTTCACTGCTTGGTTCATCTTTGGCAGGCCTCCCACGGCCCTTCCAGCTCTAAGGATCAAAGCCCTCACGAAGAGGCAGCCCTGCAGCTACCGTACTCGGCTATCCCTAGCCGATAGCTCTCCTACCCCACAACGTCGCCCTCAAAAAGAGGCAACCGAGCAGCCTCACTGCTTGGTTCATCCTTGGTAGGCCTCCCACGGTCCCTCCTGCGCCAGGGATCGAAGCCCTCACCAAGAGGCAGCCCAGCAGCTACCCTGCTCGGCTATCCCTGGCCGGTAGCTCGCCTACCTCACAACGTCAGGGATCAAAGCCCTAACCAAGAGGCAGCCCTGCAGCTACCCTGCTCGGCTATCCCTGGCTGGTAGCTTCCTTACCCCACAACGCCAGGGATCAAAGCCCTCACCAAGAAGCAGTCTAGCAGCTACCCTGCTCGGCTATCCCTGGCAGGTAGCTCGCCTACCCCACAACGTCAGGGATCAAAGCTCTCACCAAGAGGCAGCCCTGCAGCTACCCTGCTCGGCTATCCCTGGCTTGTAGCTTCCCTACCCCACAATGCCAGGGATCAAAGCCCTCACCAAGAGGCAGCCCAGCAGCTACCCTGCTCGGCTATCCCTGGCCGGTAGCTCGCCTACCCCACAACGCCAGGGATCGAAGCCCTCACGAAGAGGCAACCCTGCAACTCCCTGCTCGGCTATCCCTGGCAGGTAGCTTTCCTACCCCAATAAACCAGGGATCAAAGCTCTCGCCAAGAGGCAGCCCTGCAGCTACCCTGCTCGGCTATCCCTGGCTGGTAGCTTCTCTACCCCACGACGCCAGGGATCAAAGTCCTCACCAAGAGGCACCGGGCAGCAATCCTGTTCAGCCATCCTTAAGGACAAAAAGCCCTTGCCAAAAGGCATCGGGCAGTAACCCTGCTCGGCTATCCTTAGTAGGCCACTTACTGCCCCTCCCGCGCTAAGGATGAAAAGCCCTCGAAAAGAGGCAACCGGGCCCGTCCTTGCTCGGTTATCCCTGGCTGGTAGCTCCCTACCCCAACAAACCAGGGATCAAATTCCTCACAGAGGCAACCGGACCCGCCTTTGTTCAGTTATCCCTGGTTGGTAGCTCCCTACCAAACCAGGGATCAAAGCCCTCGCCAAGAGGCACCGGACAGCAACCCTGCCTGGCTCGTCCTTAAGGATCAAAGCCCTTGCAAGAAGCAACCGGGCCCTCCCTTGCTCGGTTATCCCTGGCCGGTAGCTCCCTACCCCAACAAACCAGGGATCAAAGCCCTCGCCAAGAGGCACCGAGCAGCTACCCTGCTCGGCCATCCTTAATAGGCCTCTCACGGCCCCTCCCGCGCTAAGGATCAAAGCCCTCGCCAAGAGGCACCGAGCAGCTACCCTGCTCGGCCATCCTTAGTAGGCCACTCACGGCCCCTCCCGCGCTAAGGATCAAAGCCCTCGCCAAGAGGCACCGATCAGCTACCCTGCTCGGCCATCCTTAGTAGGCCACTCACAGCCCCTCCCACGCTAAGGATCAAAGCCCTCGCCAAGAGGCACCGAGCAACTACCTCGCTCGGCAACATCCTTAGTTGGCCAGTTACGGCCCCTCCAACAACTAAGGATCAATGCCCTCACCTTGAGGCACCGAGCAGCTACCCTGCTCGGTGCTATCCTTAGTAGGCCACTCACGGCCCCTCCAACAACTAAGGAGCATGAACTCAACCAGAGGCATCCGGTCTATCAACGTCTTAGCGATCTCCACTTCGACTTCGGGGCCATGGAGATACCGTCTTCCCGCCGGTCCTCGCACACTCGACAAGTGGTCAGATTCAAGTCGACGAGTAATCGCTAGACGAGAAACATGCCAAACAAAAAAGCAGTACTGTGTGAATACAAGTGTCTACTAATAAAAGGAAGTACAAGCACAAACACTACCGCGAAAACAAAAAAATATTTATTCACAAAGTCAAAGCTTTTACAAGGGTATTGTGGGCTCCCCAGACTTACAAAAATGCCCGAAGGCCTACAAAATACCCGAGGCAACAAAAAGAAGAAAAAGCATGAAGACAAGGGGCTTCAGGCCTCAGGGTCGGGCGCAACCTCGGGAAGCCCAGCGCTCACCATAGGAGCCTCGGCGTCGCCCTCATCGGGTATCTCCCCGGGGCCATCCTCTTTCTCGTCATCCCCTCGGGGATATTCGGCTCGGAGCTCTTCGTCAGCGAACTCCAACATCCGAGCCTTGACGGCGTCGAGGGCCTCATGCCAGATGGCGGTGGTGGCAGAGGCTAGGACGGTGTAAAACTGTTCCGACTTCTGAAAGTTCTCCACCGCCTTCGCCGCTTTGAGGTCAGCTCGCTTCGCCGCCTCTCCCGTAGCCTCCAACTCCTTCCGGAGGGTGCTCACGGACTTCCTCATGGTGCCGACGAGTACCCTGGAGTCCCGAAGCACGGCCTCGGCAGCCTGAGCGGCCTCACGGAACTTGGCAACCTCCTTCTTCGAGGACACTACCTCCTGCTTCGAGGACACCGCCTCCTGCTTTGCGGCCGCCGCCTCCTGCCTCGCGGCCGCTGCCTCATGCTTCCGACTGCCGCATCGCCCTCAAAGGCAGTGACCCTCGCCATCGCCGCCTCCAGCTCCCGTTTCGAGCTCTCCCTAGCGAGGAGAGCTCGCCCGTGGCTCGCATCATCGGGGCTATCTCCTCCTCCTCCATCCGGACGACGATAGCGACGTGCTGGAGGACCTGAAGAAATCGAAGGGGGGTCAGAAAGAAAAAGGGGCACCTAATCTCGCAAATGATGAGAAGATGTACGAACACCCACCTGCACGACCTCTTGGGCGATGGACGCCATTTGCGCCTTCAGCGTTCCCCCAGGGACCCGGCCCCCGGCCGACCTCTCCATCTCATGCAGCAAGCTGTCAGCAACGGAGAGCCCCGAGGGTACCTCAAAGCGGAGCTCCCCTTCGTCCACCAAGATCGGAGAAGCCGGGGTCCGCGGAACTATTCGGGGGAACCTCTCGAGAGACGACGGTGGAGAGCTCGCCTCCACCCCGAAGCCTGGGCGTCCTTTTCCCGGGCCCTTTTTCTGCTCGGCTCCTGGCAGAGCTCCGGGGCGCGATCCTCACTCGAGCGCTTGGGCGAGACGACCGCTGGGGGAGCCGGGACCGGCGTCTGACGAGAAGAGCTGGCCCCTCCAGCCTTCGACCTATTCTTCGGCTTGCGCATGGCTGCTCGGAGGAGGTCCACGTCCATGGTTTCTGCACAAGACAAGATATAATGGAATCAGCGACACAAACAGAAACAGAAATAGAAACAGAAACAAACACAAGCCTAACTGGGCGGGGCTGAGCCCGGCCCAACTAAGGGCCCGTTCAGAAAGCAGCACGTCGGCCGGGGGAATAGGCTCCCACCCCGCCACCCTCACCGCATATGGGTCATTGGACGGATCTTCCTGCCAGCACCTATCCTTAGACCACTGGATGGGTACGGGCCAGTCCTCACCCTCTGGCGGCCCGACGAAGAAAAACTTCTTCTTCCAATCATGGATGGAAGAAGGCAAGACGACAACTCCTGACCCGGCTACACTCCCCCGTTGCTTCCTAAAGGAGAGGTAAACCCACCTCAGGTCGCCCGCGCGAGTTCCAGGGTGACTTCTGTAAACGAGAGAGGAGGCAAGGATGGACAGACTGAAGGGGATCATCTGCAGCTTCAGCCGGACCAGGAACCCAAGGAGAATCCTCCAGGAGTTCGGCACTAGCTGGCCCGGGGCTAACCCAAAGTAATTTAACGCGGCTACAACCTCGGGAGATGTAACGACCCTAGTATTACTATACCTTAGTGTTTTCTTTTTTTAGTAAAATATTGTATTTATTTATTCGTAGTATTTTTCCGTAAATTTTGTTTTCTATTAAATATATTATTTTATTATTCTATCTATTTTCCCAAACTCATTTTTTTAAACTAAATCTTAACCTATCTCAAATTAAACGCAATACCTAACCCAACCCATAATCTAAATCCAATCTCATTTTCATTTTCTTTTATAAAACTATGAGCTCAAAAGCCCACTTTCTTTTTAAGCAACATCATATATTTAATTCTTATTAAATATGTGTATGAACAATCTTGTAGCACATTGGTTAAGTCCTTATATTGTTATTCCATAGATCATATGTTCAAATCTCCATTCTTGCAATTATTTTTTTTATCAATTTTTATTCTCCTCATAACCTACAAATGAGACATTTCATTTCCAAAATGAATGGTGACCTTTCATTTCTCTTTTAATTTCCATATTGAATGCATATATTATTATAGATAATTCACCATTACACCATCTTTATTTGTCATCCTCTTTCTTTTTCTTCCTCACATTTTTCTATATCTCCCTCTTCACCTAGAGTCTTAGAAGAAGATCACCAAGAAGTTTCAAGAAAGTCTCGCTAGAAACGCGAGGCTATCGGCGGATAGACAAGTCCAGTGACAATACCGGCTTGTGTATGTAAGTCTCTTCTCACTTTTCCTCCCTCCATCTCCTTCTCTCTATCTTTCTCTTTTCATATTGCTATGAAAAATTTCCCTTATATCATAGTCCCTAAATAATTAATACATATATAAATAATGAACACATACAAATATACACACATATATAGTTTGTAAAGTCTTTTTCATCACTCTCAATGCATATGTTATGATTTCATAGTGACCAATTAGGATTGCATCGTTTTTTGTTGTATTTTAAATTACTTTATTTTATTTTGTAAAAAAAAATGAAGTTACGAATAAATACCATGATTTCCTCATTCTCATATATGACATATCAATACTTTTATATCTAAAATATATTTTAGAAATTAATTTTTAATTCTGGAAATTTCAATAAAATTACTTTGGATAGAATATATTTTTTTGTATACGCTGTAAAAATTTCAGATCTAACCGAATAACGGTTTAGGAGTTACATAATTTTTATTTACTATTTTTAAAACCAGAAAACTGCCAATAAGGGTCTTCTTCGAGAGACTATAACTCTGTAATAGTTAATCCAAATTAAGTGTTTTCAGACGGTTTGAATATCTAAATCAAATAATATAGATTTTATTTGTTTTAAGTTATTACTGAAAACCGACGTAAAATATACAAAACTGCGTTACAATATTAAGCGACGAATCTGGACAGAATCTGTCCTGATTCGCACACTGTTTTTAAATTGGATATAACTCGAACACCTGATGTCCGTTGGTGACAAAATTTAGATGTGTTGATGCACTATTGATATAAATATAATTTTCTGTATTCTATATTACTTAGAAATACATGAAACAACCCGATATAGGCTTTGCAATATAATATATAGTTGCTATCTTGAAATCTGAATTTCTGTTTTAAACACTGATGTTAGAACGATCATAACTAGAGCTTATGAAATCCAAATCGCGCGAATCTTGGTGTTTTGGATAATTAAATCGAAATACCTACAATTTTAGAATAATTTTTGTAACCTGAAACTTAATAGAAATTAACTCAAACCGCGTTTTAAAAATGTGTGACGGTGCTGAACAGATTCTGATCTGTTTTGCGCGACGATATGAAAACATGTATATCTCCTAAACCGGTAGTCGTATTTATGCGAGACTGAAACTCACGTGTGCATAACACTTAAGGCTATGTTTTCGTTTATATCTGATTTCAAATGACTTGATTAACTAGTCGAACATATAATTTATTTACAATATTGTTTTGGACGTTACTTGTATACTTATCTCATATCATGTTCTATGATTGCTTATTTATTTTTATTTATAAGACTTATGATTAAATCATTACATGTTAGAATTGACTTGATCTTGACACAACTCAATCATGAATAAGGCTCCCCGTTTTCTTGCCGCTAGGAGTTTGGTGAACCCAATATGTACACTTGAACCAACTTGACATCGAATCTTGAATACAATTGGCATGACTTGCACTTGACATGACTACATGGACTCAATCTTGAAAACTTGATATCATACATCACCTTTTGTATTCATGGATTCGATCAAGACTCATAACATTAATCATAAACTAATAAACACGGGGTGTTGGGGCAGTTCATGCGTGAATCCAACAAAATCTCAAAAGTCCTGAAACAGCTTCATTTTTAGTGTACAAAAAATTTGCTTAAAAATTTATGTATACTTGGGGTATTTACATTTGCTGTGGCTACTTTAAGTAATTAATTAGCTCTTTAATTACAAGAAGGAGCTTGTAGCTCTTTGGTAATACCTTGCACTGCTGAACCAAGCTACCCGAGTTCAAATCCCATTAGCTACATTATTTTTTAATATTGTTTTATTTTGAACCTTTAGAATACCAAGGGTTTACACGTGCATATCTCACAAAAACCCCCCACTACACCCTGAAATGTAACTGTACCAGAGGATAGACCAGCCATCGGGGGAGGATTCCGGCCGCCTAACTCGGCCGGAATAGGCCAACTCGGCCGGCGAACCGGCCGAGTCACGGTCTAGTCGCGGCCGAGTCGGCCGATTCCGGCGACGACCCCAACACAAAAAATGTGTCTTTTGGTCTCCCCTGTACACCTGCATAATTTATTTCCTCAGACCATTTCCAGAGCTCTTTTAAAACCCCAATTACTCCACTTTTAATACATTTTATTACATTTATCTGATTTTTTTTTCATTTTAACCTTTCACCTTCCCTAACCCTAGTCTAACCCTATAAATACAACCCGTAAACACTACCCCCTCACCCTAAAATTTTGAGCAAACACTCAAGAAGTTCCCTAGTGTGCATTTGAAGTGAGCAAAGAGGAGAAACTCCGGCGAATTTTCCGGCGACAACCTTAGGAGTTCCCGGCGACGAAACGACGCACCGGAAACTACATCCACTCCTTCTCCCTCTTCTCTTTAAGCTAAACCCGTAAGTCCCACCTTCTCCCTTCTCTTCTCTTTCTGAAAATACGAAATTCTAAAACCCGACGGAATCGGAGCAAATCCGATTTCCGATTCGGTTCTTCCTAGAATCTCACTTTTCCTTTAATACAATCTTGTTAAACCATTACATGTTGACTATTAAATACTAACTAATCATATTGAATAAGTTCCATATCAAAAGAAATTGCTATTTCCATTTTACCGTACTTTTTCATTAAAATACCAAATAGTTTCATTTTCGACATTTAAACATCATAAACTTGCTATACCTTTAAGTAGATCACGAGGTATGACATACCTCCTCACAACACTCATATGCAACATAGCATAATACCTTTCGGGAACATAGAATACGGGAAAACGAAACATTACAAATAAATACCATTAATATTAAAACCATTTTCTAAAAGATTAGTATTTTACACAAATCTTTGCAAAGTGCCGCTACAACCCATTTTGGGGAACCCGACTGGGATGGTGCGGATTATCGCACATCCCTGGGCTTAGTAGTGCGAGATGCAGACCTCTGCAAGGAGCATTCGGTCTCGAGAGATTTAAAATACGACATCTTAAGAAAATGAGATTTTTAGAAATATAAAATATATATTAAAATTGTTTTTATATAATTATGTATTTATGTAACATTAAAAATATCTATTTTGAAATAATATAAATATTCCAACTCTTTTCAAAAATCACAAGAATCACTTTACATTAATATACCATGAATTCCAAACAAGTCAATATTACAAATAAATACCCTTTATTATGAATTTAGAATATTTTCACTAAAAATATCACAATTATAAAATCTACATTCATGATAACTCTAAAGAAGATAACTAAATACTTGGGGAGTATTTTGAAAAGTATATAAACGTATTTTTACATAAACCCCCCTCAAGTTCTATAAATTACCCTAAGGACCCTAGTAAACATAGGTTTAAGCGGGACCAATCTCTTGAGCCTCAGGGAGCCAGAGAAGTGGGTGCTTGCCTATCTAAGGTAAACAACTTAACAACGGTGTTATCAATACGGTAATCATTTTTGAAAAAGACACAAATCCTGCCGCCCATGTGCAGCGGTTACCGATAACATCAAAACCATCAGGACTTCAATTTACTTTTCTAATTGACTGACTCAGATTGAGTCTCATTAATAAACTGACTTGAATATGATTCAAGTACAATCTACAATCTACAATATTACAATTCAACATGAATCCATTCAAATCTATATTGACCGAACCGAACCATGGATATACTTCCATTTACATGATTCTCCAGTTACATCCATGATTCTACAGTTACATCCATTTACTGATATCATGGTTTCGGTAAGCCATCCAATTATATAATCTATACAGTTTACAATACAAAATAATACAATACAACTATACAAACAAGACATCTCGGGGTTTAAGGGGTAGATTGGTACGGAAGGTGTTAGAAGTGGCACGAGACAATAAGATTAAGACACCTAATCTATATTCCGTTGCTGTTGTACCGTGGCCCAACGGTTCCTTGTACATTCCGTTTGCCCTAGTCTCTAGCATACAGAGACTCCTCTCGTATACACTGGCATCCTTCTGTACCAAGTTACAAACAACCGCGTTAACACCACATTATAACAATATAATACAACTTTAAAAGCTACCTTCTTATTCTGTCTATTCTATTTCTCCCTTATCTTTAGGACTTACCGAGCAATCTGTTCGCTGACGACATTCTCTTCTTTCTTCTTTGAATGTCGTCAGGTGATCTGGACACGTCAGAGATCGAGCCCAGAACTGAAGACTTGGACCATTTTGTTGAAGACCCAGAGTTTTAGTTCATTTTACACTTTTATTTCAGTACATTTCCTTTTCTGTTATGCCATTGTTTAGGTATTGCTTTATTTCAGTTGTATTTACATTTTCATGTATGTACAGAAAGAATGTGAATAAATAAAGTTTTTGTTTTATTATATCTGGTCTCTTGTGCATTTACTTTTATATTGCTTAGATACACTTAGCGTATTTACTTCACAGTAAATACGTAGCGGCCTCGTCGCGTCCTCTACCCGTATACTGGGAAGCGGGGCGTGACAGGTTTTGTTGGTGGCCCATGCATGTCAGAGCTGTATGAAGCTCTATCATGCAGTTCTGTTCTGCGTGAACAACCTAAGCAATATAACAGAAGAACCGGCAACTAAAACATTCTTTACAATTCATGTTCCTTGAATCTTATCATTTCATATACTTTGAATCTGTCCTAACCTAAATCTTTCTTTCAAAGGTTATGGATTCCCCAAACAACACAAGCACCAACTTCAACAACACTCCACCACCACCACCAATCATACCTACTGTTCCTGCTCCACCCACCGAGCAAACGGTTCTGCTTGAGGCGATCCGCAACCTCTTATAGGGACAACATCGGCTCTTGAACCGTCCCGAGACTGAAGCACCTGGGGTGAAGCAATTCAGAGCTTTGCATCCCAAACAGTTCTCCGGAAAGGGAAGCCCAATAGAAGCTGAAGAATGGGCACAAAGTATAGAAGATAATCAGGCAGCGGCACAAGTGCCAGATATAGCTTAGGTTCGTGTGGCAAAATTACAGCTCACGGACAATGCACGGAACTGGTGGAAGGCGGAAGAAAGCCGTCTTGATCAGCCCATTGAATGGAAGACTTTTCGCGATAGGTTCGACGCGAAGTACTTCCCTGAGACTGCCAGGTACGACATGGAACATCAGTTTATTCATCTGCAACAAGGTTCGATGTGGATCAAGTCGGTAGATGAGTGTGACGCTGAGTTCACCATGCTCAGTCGATAAAATATATCTCAAATAATTTGAAATATCACTTACTACACAACTAACACAATCCTTTAAACATATTCGCGGCACATTTGATACCGACGGACGAGAACAGAGCCCGTCGATTTCAACAAGGTTTGGACACGGAAATCCAGGCTGCACTAGCCACAGGGAAATTTTCGACTCATGAGGAGGCTCTGACAGCTGCCCGCAGTTATGAGGCAGTGATAAAGGCGAGGGGCAGACCTCAGTCTGCAGGAGTTAAACGCCCTGTCAACCAGATGATAGGAGGAGTCTCGTCCAGGCCACCTTTTGTGCCAAGGCGACCGGGAGTACCGAACCATCGTCCCAGCCCAGCCTTTTGTACCTACTGCAAGAGATCTGGACATGTGATGCAAGACTGCCGGCGAGCTAACTGTCTTTGCTTAGTCTGCGGCTCAGCTGCTCATGATATTGGACCTTGTCCTTATAGACAAAATCCAATTGCTGCACCCAGGCCAGCAAACACTTACCCACAGCGCCCAGCCATCCAGGCACCTGCTCCAAGACTTGCACTATCTGCTCCACCATCTAGAGGAACACAAGCTGCACCACCTCCTCGTCAGTTCCATCAAGATCAAAGGAACGTTACGAGGAATGCTCCTTAGGCCAGGAGGAATGTACCAAGGCGCCATGCTTTCACGATGACCGTGGAAGAAGCTGAGGACACTGGCCAAGTTATCACTGGTACAATCTTAGTATCCTCAATATCTGCACTAGCACTGTTCGATACTGGAGCATCTCACTGCTTTATGTCGCAACGGTTCGTCCGATTCGTCCGAACCCATGCGATTCCAGTCACACCGCTTGTATCCAGCTGGAATGTCAGTTCAGGAAATGGTGTTCTAAAGGCAACAAGGGGATACAGCTTGTGTCCAGTAGTCGTCTGCAGTAGAGAGTTCTATGCTGACTTCAAAGTGCTGGACATACCGAACTTCGATGTGGTTCTAGGTATAGATTAGCTTGGAACTTTTTATGCTACCATCGACTGTCGTCAAAGGAGGGTAGTATTCGAGATTCCAGACCATCCGGTCTTCTATTTCAAAAGCGGAGACCGTACTCTGGAGCCAAGTACATACAAAGCGAAGCCATGGGAAGCAGTAGTTGCAGCAGCTCAAGCGGAGGAAGAATCAAGGCCAGATGTGGTTTGAGAGTTCGATGACGTGTTTCTTGACGATATATCAGGTTTGCCTCCCGATCGAGCTCTTGAATTCAGTATTGATTTAGTACCAGGAGCACAACCGGTGATCAAAGCACCTATTCGATTAAGTCCGAAAGGTTTGAAGGAAGTCCGAACACAGTTGGACGAATTACTGGCGAAAGAATCGATTCGTCCCAGCACTTCAAGTTGGGGATCACCTGTACTACTTGTGAAGAAGAAGGAAGGTTCATATAGAATGTGCATCGATTACAGAGCCTTGAACGAAGTCACTATAAAGAACAAGTACCCACTCCCACGCATCGACGATTTATTCGATCAGCTAAGTGGATCCTGTGTTTTCTCTAAATTGGATCTTCGTTCAGGTTATCATCAGGTGAAGGTCAAGGAAGCGGATATTCATAAAACAGCTTTCAGAACTCGCTATGGTCATTACGAATTTCTGTTGATGCCATTTGGAGTGACCAATGCACCAGCAATATTCATGAACCTAATGAATCAAGTTTTCCGGGAGTACTTAGACATGTTTGTTGTCATCTTCATCGACGACATCCTGGTGTATTCTAAGAGTCGGAAAGAGCATGCCGAGCACCTATGAATTGTCCTGGAAACTCTTCATCAACATCAGTTATATGCCAAATATAGCAAGTGCGAGTTTTGGCTAAATCAAGTTGGTTTTCTTGGACATATCGTATCAGGTGAAGGAATCTCTGTGGATCCAGCGAAAGTTTCGGCAGTTAGCGAATGGCCGACACCAAAGTCAGTGAAGGACATTCGAAGTTTCTTGGGTCTAGCTGGATATTACAGAAGGTTCATTGAAGGCTTTTCAAAGATAGCAACACCCCTGACCAAGCTCACACGTAAAGATGAAGATTTTGTATGGTCAGAAGCATGCGAACAAGTTTTCGTAGAACTCAAGTCAAGGTTAACATCAGCGCCTATTCTCGTTATACTGGATCAATCTGGAGTATTCGAAGTGCATTGCGATGCATCCGGTAAGGGATTAGGATGTGTTCTACATAAGCACGGTAAGGTTGTGACTTATGCTTCAAAATGGTTGAAGACTCATGAGCGCAATTATCCGACGCATGATCTGGAGTTGGCAGCCGTCATCTTTGCTCTCAAGATTTGGCGCCATTATTTACTTGGTGAACGAGTGAACATATACACAGATCACACGAACCTAACATATGTGTTTACTCAGAAGGAGTTGAATATGCGGCAGAGAAGATGGCTAGAACTCATGGCGGACTTTGACATCAACCTGCAATATCATCCAGGGAAGGTGAATGTGGTTCCAGATGCACTTAGTCGCCAACCATTAGCTCCCGGTTAAGGTACGGATTTATACCAACTCGATCAGCTAGTTCATTTCATGCCAAGTAACGAACCTGTTCAGGAATCGCACTAATGGCACCTTACATCTCACCGCTCAGTGGAAACTTCAACAAGACTTGCATCAGATGGAGATTGAAGTAGTCATGCCAGGTAACACTTCAAGTTTGATGAATTTACAAGTTCAATCAACCATTGTCAATCAGATCAAAGCAGCTCAAGCAAGTGATGCTAAGTTGCAAAAGATCAGAGAACAAGTGGAGAATGGACTCAGAACAGACTTTATCATCCATGAAGACAGATCTTTGAGATACGGCAGCAGATTGTGTGTACTAAAAGGTCCTGTTCAGGAAGAGTTAATGAAAGAAGCTCACAGCTCTCCCTACTCAGTACACTCTGGAGGTACCAAGATGTACAAAGATCTACGTCAGAATTATTGGTGGCATGGAATGAAGCGTGAAGTAGCCAGAAGAGTCGCAAAATGCTTGGTGTGTCAGCAAGTAAAGGCTGAACATCACAGGACTGCTGGATTACTTCAACCGTTACCAATCCCAGAATGGAAGTGGCAACACATCACTATGGATTTTGTGACTGCTCTTCCTCGCAGCACAAAGGGTGACGGTGTCGTATGGGTCATTTTGGATCGACTCACAAAGTCGGCTCACTTCATCTCATTTCGAGTTGGCCAATCAACTGAGACACTAGCAAAGAAGTACATGGAGGTAATAATCTACTTAAAATTTAAACTCTTCATAATGTACTATCTCTGATACCCATGAACTCATATAGGAAATTGTGAGACTTCATGGAGTACCGGTCTGCATTGTTTCCGATCATGACACAAGGTTCCGATCGCAATTTTGGCAGAGTCTGCAAGCAAGCTTGGGAACAAGTCTGAACTTCAGCACGACTTATCATCCACAAACAGATGGTCAGCCTGAGCGAACTATTCTGTTCTTGGAGGATATGCTCAGAGCATGTATGTTAGACTTCAAAGGATCGTGGGAAGATCACCTACACCTTGTGGAGTTTTCGTACAACAACAGCTAACAAGCAAGCATAGGAATGACACCTTTTGCAGCACTGTATGGAAGGAGGTGTCAATCGCCATTAAGGTTGGACGACATCGGAGATAGGGAACTTCTTGGACCAGAGATGATAGCAGCGACTGTAGATGTGGTTCGTACTATCATAGAAAGAATGCGCATAGCCCAAGATCGACAGAAGCATTGGGCTGATGCAAAAAGACGTCACTTAGAGTTCCAGCCAGGAGATCACGTATTCTTGAAGATATCTCCGAACCGCGGAGTGATTCGATTTGGAAGACGGGGTAAGCTAAGTCCGAGATACATTGGACCGTTCGACATACTCGAACAAGTCGGTGAAGTGGCATACCGCTTAGCACTTCCACCTTCATTGGAAGGAGTGCATAATGTGTTCCACATATCCCAACTCAAAAGGTATGTGAGTGACCCCAGCCATGTTCTTGATCATTCCGAGCTCACTATACATCATGACTTATCTTGTGAGCAACAACCTGTGGAGATCCTGGACAGGAAAGTGAAGACACTTCAGAATAAGGAAATCAACATGGTTCGAGTGATGTGCAGAAAAGACACTCCAGGAGAGTCCACTTGGGAAAGGGAAGATGAAATGCGTGCAAGATATCCACACCTCTTTGTAAACTAGTCCTCAAATAAAAGTTGTAAATTTCGAGGACGAAATTTTTGTAAGGAGGGTAGACTGTAACAGCTCCATTTTTAGTGTACAAAAAATTTTCTTAAAAATATATGTATACTTGGGGTATTTACATTTGCTGTGACTACTTTAAGTAATTAATTAGCTCTTTAATTACAAGAAGGAGCTTGTAGCTCATTGGTAATACCTTGCACTGCTGAACAAAGCCACCAGAGTTCAAATCCTATTAGCCACATTATTTTTTAATATTGTTTTATTTTGAACCTTTAGAATACCAAGGGTTTACACGTGCATATCTCACAAAAACCCCACTACACCCTGAAATGTAACTATACCAGAGGATAGACCAGCCGTTGGGGGAGGATTCCGGCCGCCTAACTCGGCCAGAATCGGCCAACTCGGCCGGCGAACCGGCCGACTCAGGCCGCCGGCCGAGTCACGGCCGAGTCGCGGCCGAGTCGGCCGATTCCGGCGACGACCCCAACACAAAAAATGTGTCTTTTGGTCTCCCCTATACACCTGCATAATTTATTTTCTCAGACAATTTTCAGAGCTCTTTTAAAACCCCAATTACTCCATTTTTAATACATTTTATTACATTTATCATATTTTTTCATTTTAACCTTTCACCGACCCTAACCCTATAAATACAACCCTTAAAAACTACCCCCTCACCCTAAAATTCTGAGCAAACTCTCAAGAAATTCCCTAGAACCCTAGTGTGCATTTAAAGTGAGCAAAGAGGCGAAGCTCCGGCGAATTTTCCGGCGACAACCCTAGGAGTTCCTGGCGACGAAACGGCGCACCGGAAACTACGTCCACTCCCTCTCCCTCTCCTCTTTAAGCTAAATCTGTAAGTCCCACCTTCCCCCTTCTCTACTCTTTTTGAAAATACGAAATTCTAAAACCCGACGGAATCGGAGCAAATCCGATTTCTGATTCGGTTCATCCTAGAATCTCACTTTTCCTTTAATACAATCTTGTTAAACCATTACATGTTGACTATTAAATACTAACTAATCATATTGAACAAGTTCCATATCAAAAGAAATTGCTATTTCCATTTTACCGTACTTTTTCATTAAAATTCCATATAGTTTCATTTTCGACATTTAAATATCACAAACTTGCTATACCTTTAAGTAGATCACGAGGTAATGACCTACCTCCTCACAACACTCATATGCAACATAGCACAATACATTTCGGGAACATAGAATACGGGAAAATAAAACATTTCAAATAAATACCATTAATATTAAAACCGTTTTCTAAAAGATTAGTATTTTACACAAATCTTTGCAAAGCGCCGCTACAACCCATTTTGGGGAACCCGACTGGGATGGTGCGGATTATCGCACATCCTTGGGCTTAGTAGTGCGGGATGCAGACCTCCGCAAGGAGCATTCGGTCTCGAGAGATTTAAAATACGATATCTTAAGAAAATGAGATTTTTAGAAATATAAAATATATATTAAAATTGATTTTATATAATTATGTATATATGTAACATTAAAAATATCTATTTTGAAATAATATAAATATTCCAACTCTTTTCAAAAATCACAAGAATCATTTTACATTAATATACCATGAATTCCATACAAGTCAATATTACAAATAAATACCCTTTATTATGAATTTAGGATATTTTCACTAAAAATATCACAATTATAAAATCTACATTCATGATAACTCTAAAGAAGATAACTAAATACTTGGGGAGTATTTTGAAAAGTATATAAAAGTATTTTTACATAAACCCCCCTCAAGTTCTATAAATTACCGTAAGGACCCTAGTAAACATAGGTTTAAGCGGGACCAATCTCTTGAGCCTCAGGGAGCCGGAGAAGTGGGTGCTTGCCTATCTAAGGTAGACAACTTTACAACGGTGTTATCAATACGGTAATCGTCTTTGAAAAAGACACAAATCCTGCCGCCCATGTGCAGCGGTTACCGATAACATCAAAATCATCAGGACTTCAATTTACTTTTCTAATTGACTGACTTAGATTGAGTCTCATTAATAAACTGACTCGAATATGATTCAAGTACAATCTACAATCTGCAATCTACAATATTACAATTCAACATGAATCCATTCAAATCTATATTGACCGAACCGAACCATGGATATACTTCCATTTACATGATTCTCCAGTTACATCCATAATTCTACAGTTACATCCATTTACTGATATCATGGTTTCGGTAAGTCATCCAATTATACAATCTATACAGTTTACAATACAAGACAATACAATACAACTATACAAACAAGACATCTCGGGGTTTAAGGGGTAGATTGGTACGGAAGGTGTTAGAAGTGGCACGAGACAGTAAGATTAAGACACCTAACCTATATTCCGTTGCTGTTGTACCGTGGCCCAACGGTTCCTTGTACATTATGTTTTCCCTAGTCTCTAGCATATAGAGACTCCTCTCGTATACACTGGCATCTTTCTGTACCAAGCTACAAACAACCGCGTTAACACCACATTATAACAATATAATACAACTTTAAAAGCTACCTTCTTATTCTGTCTATTCTATTTCTCCCTTATCTTTAGGACTTACCGAGCGATCTGTTCGCTGACGACATTCTCTTCTTTCTTCTTTGAATGTCGTCAGGTGATCTGGACACGTCAGAGATCGAGCCTAGCGCTGAAGACTTGGACCATTTCGTTGAAGACCCAGAGCTTTAGTTCATTGTACACTTTTATTTCGGTACCTTTCCTTTTCTGTTATGCCATTGTTTAGGTATTGCTTTATTTCAGTTGTATTTACATTTCCATGCATTGTACAGAAAGAATGTGAATAAATAAAGTTGCTGTTTTATTATATCTTATCTCTTGTGCATTTACTTTTATATTGCTTAGATACGCTTAGCGTATTTACTTCACAGTAAATACGTAGCGGCCTCGTCGCGTCCTCTGCCCGTATACTGGGAAGCGGGGCATGACAAGTCCCCCTAGATCATGAATCCATGTTTACTAACACAAGCAATCTATCTTGAGGGCCCGTGTTTCCTTACTCATGGATTACAGCCTGTTGAGTTTGGAATACTTCAACACTAGGTTGGAGTCCCGTTACTAACATTTGATTTGGGCCCGTGGTTCCCTACCCCTGGATTACATCCTGTTGGGTTCGAGAACACTCTTGAGATTGGTTGACATTCATCCTTGAACTTACGTTAGATTAGTATACCCAAGTAGAGACCTGTTAAGACGCTTACATTCACTTCATGTTCACTATACCTATACTTCACGGCCATATTATACTTGTTTGCCATGCTGATATAGTTGACATACACATTACCATGCATGCTACCATACTTGTTTATATGTTCATGATTTATATTCATGCTATACTTGTTTACTATGCTCATGTTATATTGCCATACTTACATAGTTGTCATTAATATCACCATGTTATACTTGTTCATGTTTTATTTCCTTTCATACTATATCACATGTCACCTTGCATATTCATTTATATACTTTCACATCCCACCATTCTTGGGGACTTACCGAGCGCAAGTTCGCTGACGAGCATTCCACCCACTTCTTTCTATTCTTGGAATGTTCTTCAGGTGACATTGAGACAGAGAAAATAGAAGTTGTCGAAAAGGAGTACAACCAGTTCACATCACAAACAGACGTATAGTTTCATTCAGTTTTTTTCATTTCATTTCAGTTTATTTATGTATGCTTCATTGTTAAGTCTTATCATGTTATATATCTTGTATTTAGATATTTTGTCTACTATGAATCATGAATGTAATAAATCACAGTTGGATTTCATTCTTTTGTTTATTCTTGTTAGTTTATGTTGCTTATATACGCTTAGCGTATTTATTTCGAGAAATGACCTTCTCGGAATAAATACGTCGCGGGCTTGCCATGTCACCGTTTCCATCTACTGGGAAGCGGGATGTGACAGGAGATAAAGACAGGCGCATTCCGGCCCAAAGGGCTTCCAGGTACAAAACGATCTCTCTACCCCTCACCTGATCTGCCCTCTCTCCTTCTTCGGCCAATCGTAGCGTGTAGCCAGAAGGAATATGAAAACGAGCCCGAGCAGTGACAAGCTCGTCCTCGTATCTCACTGAAGACGACGCAACAGAAGCGTTCGCCGCCACCGCTCCGGGAACCTTCCCAGACGCGCGCCCCCGGGAAGAGGATCTGACCCCAACTTCTAGGAGAGGCTCCAACCCAGGGGAAGAATCCCTAGAATCTACCCCTATGACATCTACAGACTCCTCAAAACAAGAAATCTAACCTGATGGGACGAAGTCCTCGAAAAGAGAAAAACGCAAGATCCGATCTAAAAGGAGAGCGCCGAGCAAACAAGACTCAGAACGAGAAAAATGTGAAGAGAGAGAGAGATCCTGAATCAGGCCTCCTCCCTATTTATGCTACCGTCGTCCTCATCCAGCGGCGACGGTCGACTCCCGCCAAAACGATTTAGTGCACTCGACGGCCACGATCGCCCCACCTATCGCAAGCGCATTGGCGGCGTCCCATCGGACGCCAGAAGCCTGCGGCACGTCACATCAGCCAACCGGCACCCGACACGTGGTCTGTCGCTTCACAAAAGTGCACACGATCCGGCGCACCCTCTTTAATGCAAAGGATCTCGCCCTGATTAGCTGGCCTCATCCAGAAAAGACAACCAATTGCCCAGAGACACGCTCAACGATATCTTCGGAAAGGAGCTCACCTCGGGTGATCCAGCAAACTACTCTCGACCCGACCCGTCAGCTGGTCGGGACGAGAATGGGGGTCTAATGATGATGCTCGATATCGGTGATCTCCCAGATCAGGACACGTGGCAGATGAAGTGTCCTAGGGCTCATAAGAAAGGACCTACAGTGGCCGACCAGACCACTCCTATGCCCGTCCTACAAGCAAACGCTGGCTCACCCTCGAGCCCCCAGCACAATTGGCCTCCTCGGCCTCACAGCTCGGCTCCGAGCTATCACTGGCCAGATCTTCCTCGGCCCTCTCAGCTCGCCTCCGGGCTCGAGCAGAACCAAGATACCTCGGCTCTCCCGCTCCTCCGTGAGATCTCCCGCCGAGGTCGTCTTCCTCAGTCTCATCGACCGACCAACAGCACCGCTTGCAGGCGTAGCCGCCATCCCGCGAATCTCGCCATGCACGAGATCTCCGCCGGCCACATCCCACGTTCCATGCCACCATGATCCCTCATTAACGAGCCTGTCTCGCCATTAATAGGAGGTCCCGCTCATCACGCGGGCGTGACGTCGGGAGCGTAACGGCCGGCGTGATTCTCGTGCCTGCCTCGCCTGCTGCCACCGCTATATAAACCCCTTCATCAGATGGTCTAAGTAAGCCATTTTTACTCCACTAAGCCGTTACTCTGCTCGGATCTCTAGTCTAACTTGACCGTCAGAGGGTTCTCGGTGGTACAACCATCCCGAGACTTCCTTGCAGGTAACTCGGCAACTACAACCTCAAACCCATTGAGATCCACACGCCTCAGGAGCGACAGCCTTCAGATCCAATCTCAGCCACCCATCGCCGCCATCAGCAAATCAACGGAAGGTAACATCTTGGTGCGATCCAGGTCGCGTCAGGTGGGTTTATGGTAAAACTTTATTTAGTTTTAAAAAAAGAGAGCTAAGCTTTTGATTTATTTGGAAAATGAAAAGGAAGAGGAAGAACTTGAAAAAAAGAGAGAGAAGGCACAAACCCTAGTTTTTGGGGAGAATGAAAATTGTATGCTTTATTTATCATCATGTTGCCTTATATAGGCTTACACATTTACATATAGCCCCCTGGGCTTTACAAAATGGCATTTTGCCCAACCCATGCCTCATGTGCTCATTTCCTTTGCACATAAGCCATGGGCTTTACAAAAATTTGGCTTTATGCCTATTTTGCTTACATTCATGCATAAAAAAATTACATCAAAATTATTTATTACATGATTTTTATTTTGGCATGGAGGAGGGCCGGCCGCTTCAGTTCGGACTCGGCTTGGGCATGGGCCCACTTGATCTGGGCTTTGGCCCACTTGGCTTAGGGTTGACCTTGACTTTGACTTGGTCAACCGGGGTGCAATTTTCGACCCCAACAATTGTATCTAGTCAACTCCATCAATCAAACTAGTATTTGTATAAGTAATGAGACTTAGCAAGACTTGTAGTTGCGAGACTTGAGCGATGGGTTATATGTTCGCTTGTAGGTTTGATGTCTTGCTTTATTCATTATCTTTTGTGTGGATCTTCGCCGTTGGGCGTCGTATACTTGTTTTATTACTTGCGTGGTTGTGATCTGCCGTTTGGCGAAGAGCTAGCTCCCGCTTGGGGATGCCTTTTATATTATCATGTATTTATGATTTTGGATCAAAATATACAAATGAGGTGCTGCCCAAATTTTTAAAAGACGAACATGTTTTACAACTAGTAAGATAAACTTGCATTTTTCATGTTCCCTTTTCTTTGCATATAAGAAAACCTTTCTCTTCATTATACTTTATTTCAAAACTTCACCTCTTTTGTTTATTTAAAAGGTTTAGATTTCTGGGTTTCAGCTTACTTGGATTGCATTACGCCTTTAGACGTAGCGTGATTTAAGTGATGGTCACGAGCTAATATTTTGGGTCGTGACAAAGTTGGTATCAGAGCGCTAGGTTTAACCTTTGTTCGAGTTTAGGTTTGACTATGTGGAGTCTGGGGCGTAATTATTTCGGAACCTAGGCTTGACCTTACGGAACTTAGACTTGGACAAGGGGGTATTAGACCCGAACTTTCGTTACATAGGCTGACCCTAATTGATGCAGTAGGTAGCTTGAGTAGAGTAACGTACCGTACGTATGTTCCGCGGCATATTTACGATACGATACTCCACTTAAGAAACCTTAGGATGTACATATATTGAGATCTTTGATTTTATTTGTTTCCATGATCATACTTTTATTGATTCCATTCCTCCTTATGATCATGTATCCATTTAGGGATCTATTGATTCCTTTCATTCCATTGATATGGTTTCATCGATATATGCTTGAGGTTCCTGTCACCATGGTTTGAGTGCAGATTGAGCTGTTGTTAGTGATGCGGTCAGGGCGAGCTCGTCATGGACGAGGACTGACCATCGTGTTTTCTGGTGACACGAGAACGTCTCGATTTTGTATTGGTGTTGTGACTTCTCGTTTAAGTGAGTATTCAGTTTTGCACAAGATGATCGGGCTATTGTTAGAGGCTGCCTGTTGTGAGAGGACTGTTGATCTACAGCATACCTCAGAGATTGTGAAGTCGTCTACTGTGCAGACAGATGACCCAGCTGTTGCTGAGATTGATAGATGTCGCCTCCATACTTTACGAACTGAGATCGCTGGAGCTTTCAGGCAGAGATGAGACAGATGATAGCTAGTTTACCCCGAGTTGAGAGATAAAGGGTATTCACATGTTGTCTAGGCAAAGTTAAAAAGTTATGTCAGAAACCCATTTTTCTAAGTTTAAGGTATTCGGAGGAACATGCAAGTAATTCTGTGGACCCTGTAGAAGAATGAAACCCTAACTCGATATAATGACAATGGGAACGCTTTTGAACCTTAGAGTTTGCGACAGTTCCGCGGTGCCATTAATGACGCTTGGGTTTGCCCTTCTACGGTTGGTCTATAGGTACTGTGGCATGTACCAAATATTATTAAACTGTACTCAAGAGTTGAGCTCTCAGGGAATTATGGGACTTTGACAAATCAATCAAAAAAGTTTAACATCGTCCGGATATCATGTGATAGGAGACCAGTAAGTGGACCAGCTTCAGATAGAGGACCTCACCCAGATGCGTTGATCGAGAACGGACGAGTATTGAGTATTCCTCCGATGGTATGGACGAGTTCCCGCGGACGTGTTCGGCTAGAGATCTTCTACAGAGTGATGAAGATACCGAATTCGCGATTTCGAGTCCGTATGAGAGATTCCGGATTGACTGTAGCCAAGACAATTGCAGTACGCAGATAGCATGACGTGATGTCGAAGCAGACGATAATAAAGACGAGTGGAGTAAGAGGTTCGTGCGAGATGTCAACGAGCTGTTGTCACTCCCCGTTGAGATTAGAGATCTGATATGTATACAAAGGCGTAAGATACGACCAGTTCCCGAGAAAAAGCTGTGCTCAGAACGCAGATGTCCAGAAAGCGAGAAAAGATTCGGCAAGAGTACCAGCCTCCGTACAGTTCGGCATAGGCAAGATCGGAAGAGACCCTAAGCAGGTTCCTTCCAGGACACTGCTGCGATAAGATTTGCACCCAGGATCAGATGTGTGACGTGTATTCAGAGGGCCAGAGGCCGACGCCAGTGACGTGCTGCTTTACGAGTGGTCATACTAATTGGCCAAGAGACGACCAGAGAAGTGCCAGAGCGGAATCGTTTCTGTTAGCACACCGGACCGGACCGATGAGCCGATAAATTGCGAGATTGGTAATCCACAGAGAAATGAGGACCCAGAGACAGAGGACGCTAGACCGTGAGCAGGAGGCAAGCAGATGTTCTTGCTCTGCCAGTTTTGGGCGCACCAATATTTTTCGACATTGTAGGTGGTGTACCTCAATGTCATTTGCTGCGATTTGCGTTGTGAGCCGAGTATCACGCTTATGTCACTTGGATTTGAGTTTTGATGATGAGTTTTATGATATTGATTTCGTGCACCATTGCTGCACCTACTGGGTAATTACATTTTCGTGCATAGTTATTGCACTTGATATATGTTTTTATACACCGTTGTATTGGTTTATGATTTGTGCATATATATTGCACTTGATATTGATTTTGTGCCTTGGCTGCACATGTTTATGATTTCCTGGATTTCATACAGTTGATTTGATTTTGTGCGTGTGGTACGCACTTGATTTGATCTTGCACTCGGTATAGCTTATATGTGCTTGCAGTGCATTGATACGTGTTTTATGCACGCAGTTGCACACGTTTATGATTTTATACACATCGGTACACTCGGTGTTGCTTTTTATACACTTGAGTTATTGATTGGTATTTTGTACATGTAGGGTGTTTTTCGTCACCCCATTGAGATAGCAATACGCACGCGCTTGTCAGGCGGATTACAGATTCCCCCTGCCTAGGGTAGGATGGGTTTTATTGATTGTGAGGATCCGAATCTCCGGCAGCCGCGGACTAAACTGCCGTTAATTACCCCTCGCCTTTTGGAGCGAGAGAACCTCCGATTAACGGGTTAAACTGGTCATGTGAGCTCAACGTTCAGTGTTGTGTTTTGAAAGGGG
Organism: Agapanthus africanus; assembly: GCA_030015575.1. NCBI lineage: Eukaryota > Viridiplantae > Streptophyta > Magnoliopsida > Asparagales > Amaryllidaceae > Agapanthus > Agapanthus africanus. The sequence continues at coordinate 867,866,036 of CM057339.1, forward strand.
GTTTTGGATATATCGGGGGCCCCGCAGAGTTTTTACGGGGGTCCTGCTACCCGAATAGCAGGCTGGGGGTCAAGGGGGCTCGCAGCCCCCTTGCGGGGTGCGGGGCAGCACCCCGGCCCAAATTTTTTTGAGAGCGACAGTGTTGTAGAGTATGTGTGTGTGTGTGTGTGTGTGTAAAAGCGAAAGGGCATCCAAAGCGCCAGCACTTTGGGTGCTAGCGCTTTGAGCGCAAGAGCGCTAGCACTCCACGTGGCAAGCACGCGGGCGCTAGCGCTTTAGACGCTAGCGCCCCACGTGTCAGCACGTGGGTGCTCGGGCGCTAGCGCATTGGGCGGTAGCGCTCTGAGCACAAGAGCGCTAGCGCCCCACATGTCAGCACGTGGACGCTCGGGCGCTAGCGCTTTGGGTGCTAGCGCCTTGAGCGTGAGGGAGCTAGCGCTTTGAGCGCTAGCGCCCCACGTGTCAGAATGTAGGCGCTCGGGCGCTAGCGCTTTGGGCGCTAGCGCTTTGAGCGCAAGCGCCCCACGTGTCAGCACGCGGGCGCTCGGGAGGCAAAAGGGATTTGGTCCCTGCAATAGGAGTTGTACTCCCAGAAAGGAGCACTTATTATTTTGTGTATTTGTGTGTGTGTGTGTGTGTGTGTGTAAGGAGTTAAACTCCTAGGATGTTTTGAAGCTGATGAAGGGGCTTCTCCCCCTGAGCCCTGGTTCTTCCCTAAAGTGGGGTTTCTGGAGGTGGGTCTCCTTCTTCTTCCTTTGTTGGCCGGATCTTGAAGATCAAGAAATATGAGATTTTAAAAATCTCTCCTTTTTGAGATCAGATGGCAGATCTGAGTCCCCCTTTGTGGGTTTTGTGGTGAAAAACTATTTAGTTTTATAAAAGGAAGAGTAAAACTCTTGATTTAATTTAAAAGATAGAAAAAGGTTTTAGAACCTTGAGGAATGAGAAGATCACAGATCTGGATTTTTTTGGAGAAAGAAAAGTTGTTGAGATATTTTCATTATCTTGGCCTTTATAGGCTATACACTTTACATATAACCCCTTGGGCTTTACAAAAATGGCATTTTGGTCATCCCATGGCTCATGTGCCATTTCTTTTTGCACACAAGCCATGGGCTTTACAAAAATTTGGCTCTATGCCCATTCATGCATAAAAATTCACATAAAAATTATTTATTACATGATTTCATTTTGGGCAAGGAGGAGGGCCGGCCGCTTCATGTTCGGACTCGACCTGGGCATGGGCCCACTTGGTCTGGGCTTGGGCCCACTTGGCTTGGGGTTGACCTTGACTTTGACTTGGTCAACAGGGGTGCAATTTTCGACCCTAACAAAGTGCCCTACATCAATAAATGCACACCACATACGTGGGTCGTGTGCATGAAATTGATGGATCTTATTTCACGTGGAAGCGACTTGCTTTGGTTCCCACTTTTTAGGATGCACTGCCCTTTTTACGACATGGACGATCAGCGCTTGACGCGTCTCCGAGATGGAGTGTCTGTAGTAGACGTTTCTCTGGCCCAGAGTGATTTGGTAGACGTGCCCCCGGCACGGAGTGTCGCCGGTTGACGTTTCCCCAAGACGGAGTGTCTGTTGGTTGATGTGTCCCCGGCACGGAGTGTCTGCTTGATGTTTCCCCGATACGGAGTGTCGCTGTTGGACGTTACCCCAGTTCGGAGTGTCGCTGGTCGACGTTTCCCCGAGGCGGAGTGTCTGTAGTCGACGTGCCCCTGGCATGAAGTGTCTGCTTGACGTTTCCCCGAGACGGAGTGTCGGCTGGTTGACGTGTCCCCGGCACGGAGTGTCTGTGTTGGACGTTTCCCCGAAACGGAGTGTCTGTATTGGACGTTTCCCAGAGACGAAGTGTCGCTGGTGACGTCTCCCCGAGACGGAGTGTCTGCTTGACGTTTCCCTGTTACGGAGTGTCGTTGTTGGACATTTCCCCGGTACGGAGTGTCGCTGGTCGACGTTTCCCCGAGACGGAGTGTCAGCTGGTTGACGCATCCTCAAGACGGAGTGTCTGCTTGACGTTTCCCCGTTACGGAGTGTCGTTGTTGGACGTTTCCCCGGTACGGAGTGTCGCTGGTCGACGTTTCCCCGGCATGGAGTGTCTGCTTGACGTTTCCCCGTTACGGAGTGTTGCTGGTCGACGTGTCCCCGGTACGGAGTGTCTGTGTTGGACGTTTCTCCGAGACGGAGTGTCGCTGGTTGACGTGTCCCCGAGACGGAGTGTCTGCCGTTCGACGCAGAGGTCGATGTTGGAATTGGTTGGTTTGATTTGTTTGATTTGAGTTGACATCAGCATCGCTACACTGGAATATGGTACCAGGAGCGAATCATCATCTGTCATGAGAGGATTTGGGAATTGGTTTTCTGTCGGAATCTGCATTGCTGCACTGGAATAATGCCAGGAGAAACTCATCATTTGCTCCGGGAGGATTTGGGAATTGGTTTTTGTTTGGCATCTGCATTGCTGCACTGGAATAATGCCAGGAGCAACTCATTATTTGCCCCGGAAGGATTTGGGATCGGGGTGCGCTCTTCTTCGATCCGTTGTTCGTATTTTGACCATAGATTCCGCCATCGTGCTGCGTATTGCACCTACGTTTCGCCTGGCTTCACCCTGGCGTTAATCAGTGCTGTTATCGGGGTGCGCTCGCTGGCGCTGGCAAATCTTTGTATAAACAATAGCTCCATCTCCGCAAATGTTTTGACAGAGTCATTAGGTAGCTCCGAGTACCATTCGAATGCCGTTTCTGCTAAGCTGCCGACGAATTGGCGAAGCAACAATTTGTCATCGCCTCCAGTGTTGCCGCATAAGGCCCTGAATTGAGCGACATGCTGATGTGGATTCCCTGTCCCTTTATATACGTGGAACTTAGGGATCGTATATCCCGGCGGGTAACTGATTTGGTCATACCAGTTCGGATAGGGTCGTCCGGTCCTAACAATTTGCTCAGCCGCTTCACTCGCCTGATGAGCTCGTATTTGCTGAGCTATATAGTCATCCAGTGCGGCCTTGGAAATGGTTTCTTCCTTGGCTGCTGAAAGAGCCGGAGAAGGATTCGATGTCTCTCCTTTGTCATATTCAAGGACAATCGGAGGATCTTCAGCAGGAGGATCTTGCTGGATCATCATCCCTACCATATCTTGGAAGAGAAGCGCCATTTGTTTTATGTTAGCCGCTTGCTCTGCGGCTCCTTTATCCTTCTTTTCGAGGACTCTGCGTAGGTAGTCAGCGTCAGCTTCTTGTTCATGACGCTGATCTGAGGACGCTTCTGGGCTTTCTTTTGGCCCAGTGAGTGCGGCCATCGCATTCATCATTTCTTGGAGCTTCTGCTGCTGCTCCTGAGCTTTAGTCACCGATCGCGTAAGCGGTCTATGACCTGTAGATGTACGATTGTCCTCTTTCCCGGACGCCATGTAGACTGTATGCACCACCATGCCCCCAGACTTAGGGTGTTTGTGCTCAGCGCGTTTACGGTTCGCCATGTTTACAGGGGCTTTTTGCGGCCTCCTTTTCTTTTGAGTGATTGACGTTGAGGGAGCCGTTGCAGTGGGCACCCATCCAGCTGTTGCTTTTTCTGGCTTGACAGAGTAATTCTTCTCCTGCCGAACCTTCATCTTTTCCTGTCGGCGGAGATAGTCTTGATCTATTACGGAGTCATGGACTTGATGCCAGACCTTGTAAATTTTAGAGGACAGCCGTTGAGGGGGCTGCTCTAGCTTCTTTTCCGTATCATTCTCCACGGGTGGAGGAGATCTCTTCAGCACTGCAGTAGGAGAGTTTCCGCACACCCTGTTCAGAGCTGTTCCCGGTTGGAACAGCAACATCGATCCCCACCGTTGGAGCTGGTAGAGTAAATCCAGAGGGGGAGTTGCCCCCAGCCTTCCTTACTCGGCGCCAGTGGCGACGTCGAGCGTGTCTTGCGGATGGAGTTGTTTCGGCCGTAGGGGCGACTTCGTCATGCCCCCTGCTTTGAGGAGAGACCGTTATTGGTGCTAGCCCATCGAAGACTGACACCCGTTGAGAAGCAATGTCTAATCTGTCAAAGACAGACCTCTGGGTAAGGGAAGCAGCTTTGAGGACCTCGCCTGGAGCAGCAACCGGAATGGCCAGCCTTGTAAAAATTGACTTCTTGGAAGGAGGAGCCTTTCCAATAATTTTGTCCGCTTGAGCCGGGATGGCTATCCACTTTGGGATGGCAGCTTCGGGTATTACGGGCTTATAGACGTTCTGGCCCAGTCTGTTGAAAACTGAGGTATTGAAGTTGGGCGACCCGTTGAGAGGGGTCGCGGCAGTAGCAAGCCAATCGAAGACCGACTTCTTTGGAGCTTCTTGCGATGTCATTATGGCATTGAAGCTCAACGGTGGGAGCATGGTCCCGAAGAATAATCCAGTGGTGGCCTGAGTTACCTGCTCCACTGGCATCTTGAAAAGGGAGGCCGCTTGGGGCCCATAAGTCACTCCTCCAGCAAGGACCGAGCGAGAGTTGTAGTTGCAGGCAGTGCATTTTGAAGCCATTGATCTTCTGTTTTCTGCACGGAGCAAGACACCAAATCTAAGTACCTCGAATCCACAGGCAACCACAGCAAACCGCGATTCGTTCGCGAACATAACACACGAAGTGTGGAGTGGAAAGAGAAAGAGGTCCCACCGGGCGTGCCAGAATATGTTCCCCTCCGAACGGCGGCCGAGACATGCGCGTCTTGCCTGAGGTTCGGGGCAGATGCTAATAGGTGCTATCCGTCCACCTCTCCGAAGATGCCAAGTTGATTTATGGCACCGTGTATCGGAGGTTTAGACGGATGCGGCCGATGTAGCAGACTTCGTCAGATTCCCCCTCGCTTGAGGGGTTTTTTTGATTGTGGGGACACTCTTCCCTGCAGGCGTAAGCCCCTGCAGTTAATTATGCTACCGCATCGCGGTAACAACTTTCTCCTTCTCCAGCTGGTCACTTCGTGTCGTGGGTGTTTGTTTTGTTTGTGGTTGCCCGTGGATTGTATACGGAGACCAATTTATGTCGTCGCCCGTAGGACGTGGATTAGTCCAAATCCGTGTTTTCTTAGATTTGGGTTTGGGGTTTTGGTTTGAGGATACGTTAGCCATATTTGAGGCTAAGATCAACTCAAACGTTTGTTAAGGATGCGTTAGTCCAGTTTGAGACTAAGATCAACTTAACGGGATCGTTTAGATCCGACAAAAGAGCAATTGGCTCTATTGTTCCAGTTTAGGGACACAAGGGTCCATTGAATGTATGGCCGTCGGGACCCGTCACCTCTCTGACGTCGTTGAAGGATTACAACGACAGATGTCAGAGGAGTTCAGAGATGTACCCTTGAACCAAAGTATATTGGGGGGATCTATAGTCCAATTTGGGACTAAAGTCTGTTTGAAGGTTTTGGTTTAAGGACACGTAAGCCATATTTGAGGCTACGATCAACTTAAACGTTTGTTAAGGATACGTTAGTCCAGTTTGGGACTAAGATCGACTTAACGGGATCATTTAGATCCGACAAAAGAGCAATTGGCTCTATTGTTCCAGTTTAGAGACATAGGGGTCCATTACATGTATGGCCGTCGGGACCCATCACCTCTCTGACGACGTTGAAGGATTACAATGACAAATGTCAAAGGAGTTCAGAGATGTATCCTTGAGCCAAAATTTATTGGGGGATCTAGAGTCCAATTTGGGACTAAAGTCTGTTTGAAGGTTTAAGGATGCGTTAGCCATATTTGAGGCTAAGATCAACTTAAACGGTTGTTAAGGATACGTTAGTCTAATTTGAGACTAAGATCAACTTAACGGGATCGTTTAGATCCGACAAAAGAGCGTTTGGGCTCTGTTGTTCCAGTTTAGGGACATAGTGGTCCATTGCCAGTTTAGGGACATGATGGTCCAGTGCCAGTTTAGGGACTTAGTGGTCCATTTCCAGTTTAAGGACATAGTGGTCCAGTGCCAGTTTAGGGACATAGTGGTCCATTGGTAGTTTAAAGACGCATAAGTCCATGGGTTTAAGGACCCCACAGTCCATATGCGTGTGTTTAAGGACGCATTAGTCCGTTAGTTTAAGGACGCATAAGTCCGCGGGTTTAAGGACCCCACAGTCCGTATCTTGGTTTAAGGACGCATAAGTCCATGAGTTTAAGGACCCCACAGTCCGTGTTGATGTGTGGTTGTCGGGACCCGTTTCCTCTCTGAAGACGTTGAAGGATTACAACGACAAATATCAGAGGAGTTCCGAGATGTACCCTTGAACCAATGAGTTGGTTGAAAGAGCAGATGTGCTCAGTTCAAGATAATTTGAGGACTTATGGCCAATTTGGGTTAAGTCCAATTGTGTTTGAAATATTGGCTCTCTGCTGGTCCATTGAAGGAGAGGCTTTGTCTCTAGAAACTTAGCCAATTGGGCTAAAGCTAGTGTTAAACACTAAAGGTCAACAGTGTTGAACACTGGGAATAAGATTAACAAGTTAGTGTTAAACACTAAAAGATAATCAGTGTTAAACACTAGCAACAGGGCTTTCAAATTAGTGTTAAACACTAAGCAAATCAGTGTTAAACACTGCCAATAGAGTTTTCCAAATTAGTGTTAAACACTAAGAAAATCAGTGTTAAACACTGAGGACAAAGTCTTCAGATTAGTGTTAAACACTAAGGAGAGAGGGGTCACGTGTGGACACGTGAGAGCGCCCTGATTCCCTTTATTTTATTCTGCAGATCAGTGTTTAACTCTTTTAATTCTGGCGGCCATCACGTGTGAGCACGTGATGAAGGCCCCCGCTCTGGTCTGTTAGAATGCTCATTAGGGGTCACGTGGTGACACGTGAGGGCGTCCTAAATGTGGAGCCAGATTTTCTTTTGGTTTATCCTCAAATCTGCGAACAAGTGTTAAACACTTTTATTTTTATTTTAGAGCATCACGTGTTGGGCACGTGATGGGGATCTGTGCGCCAATTGTTAAAGCATTTGCTGAGGGGTCACATGATAACACGTGAGAGCACCCAAAGCTTTCATTTCCTTTGCTTTTTCTTTCTGCGTTTTGGGAGTCACGTGGGAGTACGTGATGGCATCAAAAAGTGGGGCCAGATCCACTTTATTTTGTTATGCAAACAAGTGTTAAACATTTTTAATTTTCATAGCCATCACGTGTGGGCACGTGATGTATAATCATGCCCTGATTTATTAGAACATTTATTAGGGGTCACGTGGTAACACGTGAGAGCGCCCAGAATTGTTTCTGCCTTTGCTTTTGTTCCATATATAATGAAGGTCACGTGGGAATACGCGAGGCATTGCCTCAAAGCTTTCCTCTTCTCATTTTTGGGGGATCTGTTCAGGGGTCACGTGGGGCACGTGACCTTAGTCTTTTCATGCACAGAGATCTTTTAAGTCTCCTTATCTTTAAGAATTAAATTCTTATTTAGGGTAAAACCCTAATTTTTGTTTTGGAGGAATTAAATTCCTATTGTGAAAAAATTAAATTCTTAATTAGGGTAAAACCCTAATTTTATCCCAAAGGAATTAAATTCCTATAATTTTGTGATCATTGAATTCTCAAAACTTAATTCCTTCTCTATGTTTTGGATCTGCATGGCAGGATCTCAACCCAATGAGAATTAAATTCTCAATTCATGGGGAGATGTGCACTTTGCAGATCCTCCACCAGAGAAAGAACTAAGTTCTTTTCTTTATATAAGAGTTAAACTCTTTTGAGAATTAAATTCTCTTTTTAAGCCTCTCTTTTCTTACCTAGGGTTTTTCTTTTGCAGAGAATTAAATTCTCCTCTCTCTGTTTCTTCTCCCCCAAAAAGTAGATTCCCTTCTCTTCTTTTCTTGGCTCCTATTTATAGGAGAAGGAAGAGAATCAATTTGTTTAGCAAATCTCTCATTAAGAATTTGATTTGCATTCATCATTAATCTGGGCCTTTAGATTGTTAAGTGAATTTTATTCACCATTGGATTTTAAATCCAAAGATATCCATTTGTTATCTCGGTCAGATTTAGGGGGGAAATCTTTCCAAGTCCAAGATTTTTCCATAAATTGGTGATTTTTAATCACCCTTGGATTTTTAATCCAACGGTCCCCATAGACCTTTTCCATTTGGAAAGATTTGGAAGCTTTTAGAATTTAATTCTATTAACTGTAAGGCTTTCGAAGCCAGTCAAGTGCTGACACGTGACCCTTGGTCACGTGTGAGCACGTGACCCCCAAATTGGTTTCTTTAACAGCCGCTTGTTTATGTTGTTGTTTTAACCATCACGTGTCAACACGTGACCATTGGTCACGTGTAAGCACGTGATACCTCGTTGAGGTATTTTCTGACTTTTAGAATTAAATTCTATTCATTATTTTAGAGGCTTTAAAAGCCCATCACGTGTCTGCACGTGACCCATGGTCACGTGTGAGCACGTGATGCCCCATTGGGGTCTTTTCTGAGTTTTTATTATATATTTTAGCTCCTCCAGCGGGTTCTTAAAGGTCCATCACGTGTGGACACGTGATGCCTCATAACTTTTGATCCCGGATGAATTATGAGGCCTATAATATATCAAATCGAAGAGTTTTTCGAGACCCTTTCGATACCATCAGAATTTATCTGTTTCTCATTTGGGTGTTTGTCAAAAAACAGCCCGGAAGATACTGGTTCGCATTTCTTTAAACGTATCGCTGCCATTTGATACCTTGGACTCCTTTGCGCAGAAAGTTTTGGCGGGAACAAATGCCCCCCACTACTTTGCCCACGTAAGTATGTACGTAGGTGAAGTAGTGCAGAGTTATGCATAGCGTATGACCAGTTTCGGGTTGGTATATTACTTTCAGAATCTTGATCTGAGAAGATAACGAGCGGACACAAGCATCGTCGTTTATCTTTGACTCAGATCTCGACTCTTAAGAGATATAGTTCCAAACCCTTAACTCCATGAGCCGCACCCCTCTATCTCTTCATATCTTACTCTGGCGTGAAGTAGTTTATATGCTCGTGAGTAGCTTTTCCGTTTCAGTGGCATGTAGCTTTGGCGAGTCTGGCTCATAGATGGTCCATCTTGAACTCTTTACAGGACGGCGATGGCTTAGGAGACAGGGTTAGGATCTGCCACCTAAGACTTTTCAACTTTATGAGCCGTGAGGGTCTCATAAAGACTTTTCTCCCTACGAGTCGAGAGGATCCCGCAGGTGTATTTTCTCCTTAGGGGTCATGAGGACTCCTAAGTGTGTTTTCTCTTGAAAGTCGTAAGGATTTCACAAGAGAATTTTCCCGCTTATAAGTCGAGAGGACTCATAAGTGGTTGTTTCCCTCCTTGTCGAGATTCGAATTTGGAGAGTGTGACCCGTGGATAGTATGCAAGAGACCGTTTTGGGCCGATTTGCAGGGTCCCAGTGCTTAGGAAACAGGTTTTTTAATCCCTACTGCCTAAGGCTTTATCTCACGAGTCGAGACGAATCGAGAAGTTCTCGCAAAGACATCAATTTCCTCACGAGTCGAAACAGCTCGAGCAGATCTCGCAAGAATATCCTAACGTCACAGTTAACCTCTGCTCTTTACGACAGAAGTCCGTTAGGATCTGTGGTACTTAGGGTTTTGGCCGTCGTACCATCGCATCAGCTGATATATTCCTCGATAAGCAATCGTGCTGTTCGAGTAGCTCTGCGACTGCCGTGTCTCTGATCCCTTCGGGGGCTGGACAAGACGTTTTCAAGCAATCCTCCTTGGCAGTTTGACCGTCGGAAGAGCAAGCGCTAGGAATTTGCCATGCCGCTTTTTACTTGAGGTTAGGCTCATTTTGGAGAGCCCCGATGAGTCATAACCACTCCGCGCTGGTGTGGGATGATCTCCGATAGTCTTTCAGGCTTTATATGACTTGCCGTTAAGACCCTGAAGCTAGGAATTTGGCCTTTGCTTCGTTTTGTTGGCATTGCGTCCTCTGTATTGAGACGAATGTCGCGGTTGTCTCTAGGTTGCTGGTGAACCGTCGAGGTTTGGAACTAGGGATTTTGCCGTGGCTCCTTTTGGTGATGTTGCGTCTGCTGTATCGAGACGAACGTCGAGATGGTGACTACTCCGCGCTGGTGTGGGATGATCTCTGATGGTCTTTCAGGCTTTATATGACTTGCCATTAAGACGTTGAAGCTAGGAATTTGGCCTTCGCTTCGTTTGCTTTGTCGCGTCCGAATCCTGCTGGGGGAAGAACGCTGGGGTGACATTTCATCTGCCGTATCGAGACGAACGTCAAGGTGGTGACTACTCCGCGATGGTGTGGGATGATCTCTGATGGTCTTTCAGGCTTTATATGACTTGCCGTTAAGATGTTGAAGCTAGGAATTTGGCCTTCGCTTCGTTTGCTGGCATTGCGTCCTCTGTATCGAGATGAATGTCGTGGTTGTCTCTAGGTTGCTGGTGAACCGTCGAGGTCTGGAACCAGGGATTTTGCCGTGACTCCTTTCGGTGATGTTGCGTCTGCTGTGTCGAGACGAACGTCGAGGTGGTGATCACTCCATGTTGGTGTGAGATGATCTCTGATTGTCTTTCCGGTTTTATATGACTTACCGTTAAGACCCTGGAGCTAGGAATTTGGCCTTCGCTTCGTTACTTTGGTGTGTCCGGATCCTGTTGGAGGAAGGACGCTGTAGTGACATTTCGTCTGCTGTATCGAGATGAATGTCGTGGTAGTGACCACTCCGCGCTGGTGTGGGATAATCTTCGATTGTCCTTCAGGTTTTATATGACTTGCCGTCAAGACCCTGAAGCTAGGAATTTGGCCTTCGCTTCGTTTTCTTTGGTGTGTTTGGATCCTGTTGGAGGAAGGACGCTGTAGTGACATCTCGTCTGCTGTATCGAGACGAATGTCGTGGTGGTGACCACTCCATGTGGTGCAAGATGATCTCTTTTTGTCTTTCCGGTTTTATATGACTTACCGTCAAGACGTTGAAGCTAGGAATTTGGCCTTCGCTTTGTTTGCCTTGTCGCTTCCGAATCCTGTTGGGGGAAGAACGCTGGGGTGACATTTCATCTGCTGTATCGAGACGAACGTCGAGGTGGTGACCACTCCGCGCTGGTGTGGGATGATCTTCGATTGTCTTTCAGGCTTTATATGACTTGCCGTCAAGACCCTGAAGCTAGGAATTTGGCCTTCGCTTCGTTTGCTGGTATCACGTCCTCTGTATCGAGACGAATGTCATAGTGGTAATCACTCCATGTTGGTGGGAGGACCAGGATCCGCTCTGGACGTTTCCCACAGGGTCGAAGAATGACGTTATCCGCGTTCCACGTGACCAGAAATTTTGCTCTAGATGCTTCACACGGGTTCACTGCCGCGTTAGGCGAGGACTAGGCTCCGCTCTGGATGCTTCGCACGGGTTCACTGCCGTGCTCTGCGAGGACCAGGATCCATTCTGGACGTTTTCCACGGGGTCAAAGAGTGACGTTATCCATGTTCCACGTAACCAGGAATTTTGCTCTAGATGCTTCACACGGGTTCACTGCCGTGCTCGGCGAGGACTAGGCTCCGCTCTGGATGCTTCATACGGGTTCACTGCTGTGTTCTGCGAGGACCAGGATCCGCTATGGACGTTTTCCACGGGGTCAAAGAGTGACGTTATCCGCGTTCCACATGACCAGGAATTTTGCACTAGATGCTTCACACGGGTTCACTGCCGCGTTAGGCGAGGACTAGGCTCCGCTCTGGATGCTTCACACGGGTTCACTGCCGTGTTCTGCGAGGACCAGGATCCGCTCTGGATGTTTTCCACGGGGTCAAAGAGTGACGTTATCCACGTTCCACGTGACCATGAATTTTGCACTAGATGTTTCACACGGGTTCACTGCCGCGTTAGGCGAGGACTAGGCTCCGCTCTGGATGCTTCACACGGGTTCACTGCCGTGTTCTGCGAGGACCAGGATCCGCTCTGGACGTTTTCCACGGGGTCAAAGAGTGACGTTATCCGCGTTCCACATGACCAGGAATTTTGCACTAGATGCTTTCCACGGGTTCACTGCCGCGTTAGGCGAGGACTAGGCTCCGCTCTGTATGCTTCACACGGGTTCACTGCCGTGTTCTGCAAGGACCAGGATCCGCTCTGGACGTTTTCCACGGGGTCAAAGAGTGACGTTATCCGCGTTCCACGTGACCAGGAATTTTGCTCTAGATGCTTCACACGGGTTCACTGCCGCGTTAGGCGAGGACTAGGCTCCGCTCTGGATGCTTCACACGGGTTCACTGCCGTGTTCTGCGAGGACCAGGATCCGCTCTGGACGTATTCCACGGGGTCAAAGAGTGACGTTATCCGCGTTCCACGTGACCAGGAATTTTGCTCTAGATGCTTCACACGGGTTCACTGCCGCGTTAGGCGAGGACTAGGCTCCGCTCTGGATGCTTCGCACGGGTTCACTGCCGTGTTCTGGGTGACCAAAAATTTTGTTGATTATATCCGCATTTCACGGAGTTGGGATTTGACTCTCTGTGGGAGTACATCGTCGAGTCATGGAACTGGGAGTTGCCGCTGTTCCGCTTTGCTTGATGATGTGTCCGCTGTGACGAGACGAGTGTTGAGATGATTTCTAGGTTATTTGTGGCCCGTCGAGATTCGGCTTCTTCTTCTGATAACACCTGGGGAGGAGGAGTGCGACTCCTTCTTTGTTTGTGCCCCTGGATTGTTTACAGGGATTGATGTAGCATCACCTGTAGGGCAAAAAGTTTCATTCTTTCATCATTTTTTTATTCTTTCCGCGATGCTCTATCATTTCAACTTTTTATATCGCGAAGGTCGCGATTGCCCAATCATTTCGGCTATTTTTCGCGGTGCCCAATCATTTCGGCTATTTGTTTTATTTTTACTCGCTGCTTTTTATTGTGAGTTGCCCAATCATTTCGGCTATTTTTCATGCATACATTTTTTTTACTTGCTGATTTTTATTGCAAGTTGCCCCATCATTTCGGCTATTTCGTATGCACGTATGGCTCGCCGTTTTTTTTATCGCGAGTGTGGAACTTGGAATCTGGTGCCAATCTCAGCATCAACATCGCTACAACTGGAATATTGCCAGGAGCGAATCGTCATTTGCCATGAAAGGACTTGGAATTTGATACCGGTTTAGGCATCAGCATCGCTACAACTGGGATATTGCCAGGAGCGAATCATCATTTGCCTCTGTCGATGTTGAACAAAGGTGGCTTAGCAAACAGGATTAGGATCCTGTCGACCAAGGCTTTTGACTTCATGAGCCGTAAGGGTCTCACAAAGGTATTTCTCCCTACAAGTCGTGAGGATCTCGTAGGTGTGTTTTCTCCTTAGGGATCGTGAGGATTCCTAAGTGTATGTTCCCCTGTAAGTCGTAAGGATCTTACAAAAGGGTTTTCTCCTTATAAGTCGAGAGGACTTACAAGGGTTGTTCACCATATGGACATATCCCTAGTCACGGGTGGGACTTTGCTGGGGGAAATGTTTATTCGCGCCCGTGGATTGTATACAATGGTCAGTATTGAGCCACTTGTAGGGCACTATCGAAGGTTGTGAGGGTTGCTTAAGAACAGGTTCAGGTCTCTGTAACTTAAGACTTTCAAATCTTATGAGCCGTGAGGGTCTCATAAGAGAGTTCTCCTTACGAGTCGTGGGGATCTCGCAAGTGTAATTTCTCCTTAGGAATCGTAAGGATCCCTAAGTGTGTTGCTCCCTTGTGAGTTGTAAGGATCTCACGCGGGTGGTTTCTCCTTACAAGGTCGAGAGGACCTTGTAAGTGTCTTTTAACGAGGTTGTGCCCTTTCGGGTTTTCACAAACACTCGCCGGTAGCCCTGCTGTTTTTACTCACGGAGCCCTTTCGGGTTTTCATCCGTGCCCATTTTGCTTGTGGACAAACTGTTTTTTTTATTCTTTTTTTTTATTCTCTCTTTTTTTTCTTTTCTTTTTTTTTCTTTTTAAACGAGGTCGCGCCCTTTCGGGTTTTCACGAACACTCGCCGGTAGCCCTGCTGTTTTTACTCACGGAGCCCTTTCGGGTTTTCATCCGTGCCCATTTTGCTTGTGGACGTACCGTTTTTTTTTACCACGTCAGCCTGAAGATGCTGCGGGTTGGGAGTAGTTTAACGACGTTTCGGTCATTTGCAAGTTTTAGGACATTGCGGTCCATTGTTAGTTTAAGGACGTTTCGGTCCACCGTCGCCGTATTTGAGACGCATCTCTAGTTTACTGACTTTTCGGTCTATGGGGCTTTCTCTATGACTGAGCATGATGCCCCCAGCATATCCATCTTTCTCGGAGCATGTGGTTGTGGCGGGTTTACTTGCCACTTTTCGGGCAGCGCGAACTTGCCTTGTTGGTATTGGTCTTTAACCCAGTTTTTGAAGACGTAGCAATTTTCGAGTGAGTGACCCATTACTCTGTGGTAGGGACAATAGTTAGGATTGTTAACGTCACCTGGTTGCAATGGACGTTTTGGATCTGGCAGAGTGATGAGCCCGCTGCGCACTGCTAGCTCGAACAGTCTCCTCGTTTTATCCTGAGGAAACGAGTAAGGACGTTTCAACTTCTCATTGAGGTATCGCGGCTTGTTGTTTTGACGACAAAACGGTCTCGGGTTACTCGGCTGTTGTTGAGTGTTGGCAACAAAGGCCGTTTTTTCCTTTTCCTTTCTCATTTCGTTTGCTCCGTCGTTTGCGGGTCCGAGATTCTTTCCGGGTAGCGTGAGATTGTACGGCTGAATGTTCTCACAACTCTCCAATTCTTTTGTTTTAGAAATGAGTTCCTTGAAGAGAGGGTTGAAGGCGGCTTCTTCGTCAGAATCGCTTCCAAAGGTGAGAACTCGTGATCCCCCGGGCTCATCCCTATGACAATTGCCGGCAACTCTTTTATGCTCATCTGTCGTATTTTTTCGCTGTCTACGAGCTTCACGCTTTGTCCTGTTGAAGTGTTGCCTGTGAGTGACATATCCTTGCCACCAACACTTAAAGGAGTTGCAGTCTTCAGTAGGATGTGCGATCCTCTGATGATATAAGCAGAAGTTAGGGTGTACGTCCGTTTGATCAAAATATATACCACCAGGAGAATTTTCTCTGAAAGAGGGCGGCCTCATCCCCATTGATATGGCTTTGGCGAATCGTTTCCTTGTCTTGATCCTGCTTTCATTTGCGGCGGATGTACTTTGATCTGGTGGGAGTGTTTCGACCCTTTTGTTCAGTCGCCGGCGTTTGGCCTTTTCAAATATGGCCATCTCACGCTCCCGGTCGGCTTTACTTTTCAGACGAATCTCATTCAGGAAGGCATCGATCATCTCGTCTGATGGCCACAAAAGTTCTGGTTCAGGATCCGCCCACGGTTTCTCGGTGCAAGGAGCCTCTTTATCATCTATCAAGGAGTGAGAGATCACAGGACAACTTGCTACGTAGTCCTCAGATTCATCTGATGAGTCTTCTCCATCGTTTTCGTCCTCGAGGACGTGGCTGAGAAACTCTTGGAGCGTGATTGGAATCCGCGCCTTCTGGTTATACTCTTCCAGCGCGTCAATTTGTTTCTGCAAATCCGTGCGCTTGTCGCCAGGCTTCACGGGCTTCTTGGATTTCTCCTTCTTTTGCGAAGATTTCGACGGCTGGGTGTGAATGCTTTGGCTATCACCACCGATATTTGGAATTGGGCGCGGCTTCAGCATCCCCTTGATGATCTCAGGTTCCAACGGGTTCTTCCATCTAATCGCCGGGCACGTCTGAAGATCATTTAGCATACTTTTGGTCTTGGCCGAAAGAGCCACCTCCCATGGAGCTTCCTCAATAAAAGAGCATGTTGCCCCCAGTGCGTTTGTCTTCTTAGGAGTGTGAGGCTGTGGCGGGTTCACCTTCCAGTTTTCGGATAACGCGAACATGCCTTGTTGGTACTGATCTTCGATCCATCCCTTAAAGACGAAGCAATCTTCGATTGGATGGCTTACCGCTTGGTGGTAAGGGCAGTAATTAAGATCGTTGACATCGCCTGGCTGCAACGGACGTTTTGGATTCGGCAGATGGATGAGTCTGTTGCGCACTGCCAGCTCGAACAGTCTCCTTGTTTTATCCTGAGGAAACGAATAAGGACGTCCCAGTCTCTCCTCGAGGGATGGACGTGGACGTACGTTGCTTTGGCGGACAACCGGTTTAAAGTTGCTCGGCTGTTGTTGAGTATTGGCGATGAAAGTTGCTTTTCCTTTCCCCTTTTCATTCCGAAGATCCGTCCTTGAAGGAGATGATCTATGATCCATCTGATCCATTTGGGCCAACTTGTCAATCAAGGCCTGGAAAGTAGTTGGCTTGAAGAACATCATGAATTGCGAGATGGTCGCTTGCGGATCAAGAGTGCCCACGAACATGCCCACCGCCGGCTCTTCTTCGATCTGTTGTTCGTATTTCGACCATAGATTCCGCCATCGTGCTGCGTATTGCACCCACGTTTCGCCTGGCTTCACCCTGGCGTTAATCAGTGCTGTTATCGGGGTGCGCTCGCTGGCGCTGGCAAATCTTTGTATAAACAATAGCTCCATCTCCGTAAATGTTTTGACAGAGTCATTAGGTAGCTCTGAGTACCATTCGAATGCCGTTTCTGCTAAGCTGCCGACGAATTGGCGAAGCAACAATTTGTCATCGCCTCCAGTGTTGCCGCATAAGGCCCTGAATTGAGCGACATGCTGATGTGGATTCCCTGTCCCTTTATATACGTGGAACTTAGGGATCGTATATCCCGGCGGGTAACTGATTTGGTCATACCAGTTCGGATAGGGTCGTCCGGTCCTAACAATTTGCTCAGCCGCTTCACTCGCCTGATGAGCTCGTATTTGCTGAGCTATATAGTCATCCAGTGCGGCCTTGGAAATGGTTTCTTCCTTGGCTGCTGAAAGAGCCGGAGGAGGATTCGATGTCTCTCCTTTGTCATATTCAAGGACAATCGGAGGATCTTCAGCAGGAGGATCTTGCTGGATCATCATCCCTACCATATCTTGGAAGAGAAGCGCCATTTGTTTTATGTTAGCCGCTTGCTCTGCGGCTCCTTTATCCTTCTTTTCGAGGACTCTGCGTAGGTAGTCAGCGTCAGCTTCTTGTTCATGACGCTGATCCGAGGACGCTTCTGGGCTTTCTTTTGGCCCAGTGAGTGCGGCCATCGCATTCATCATTTCTTGGAGCTTCTGCTGCTGCTCCTGAGCTTTAGTCACCGATCGCGTAAGCGGTCTATGACCTGTAGATGTACGACTGTCCTCTTTCCCGAACGCCATGTAGACTGTATGCACCACCATACCCCCAGACTTAGGGTGTTTGTGCTCAGCGCGTTTACGGTTCGCCATGTTTACAGGGGCTTTTTGCGGCCTCCTTTTCTTTTGAGTGATTGACGTTGAGGGAGCCGTTGCAGTGGGCACCCATCCAGCTGTTGCTTTTTCTGGCTTGACAGAGTAATTCTTCTCCTGCCGAACCTTCATCTTTTCCTGTCGGCGGAGATAGTCTTGATCTATTACGGAGTCATGGACTTGATGCCAGACCTTGTAAATTTTAGAGGACAGCCGTTGAGGGGGCTGCTCTAGCTTCTTTTCCGTATCATTCTCCACGGGTGGAGGAGATCTCTTCAGCACTGCAGTAGGAGAGTTTCCGTGCACCCTGTTCAGCAGATCAAAGCTGTTCCCGGTTGGAACAACAACATCGATCCCCACCGTTGGAGCTGGTAGAGTAAATCCAGAGGGGGAGTTGCCCCCAGCCTTCCTTACTCGGCGCCAGTGGCGACGTCGAGCGTGTCTTGCGGATGGAGTTGTTTCGGCCGTAGGGGCGACTTCGTCATGCCCCCTGCTTTGAGGAGAGACCGTTATTGGTGCTAGCCCATCGAAGACTGACACCTGTTGAGAAGCAATGTCTAATCTGTCAAAGACAGACCTCTGGGTAAGGGAAGCAGCTTTGAGGACCTCGCCTGGAGCAGCAACCAGAATGGCCAGCCTTGTAAAAATTGACTTCTTGGAAGGAGGAGCCTTTCCAATAATTTTGTCCGCTTGAGCCGGGATGGCTATCCACTTTGGGATGGCAGTTTCGGGTATTACGGGCTTATAGACGTTCTGGCCCAGTCTGTTGAAAATTGAGGTATTGAAGTTGGGCGACCCGTTGAGAGGGGTCGCGGCAGTAGCAAGCCAATCGAAGACCGACTTCTTTGGAGCTTCTTGCGATGTCATTGTAGCATTGAAGCTCAACGGTGGGAGCATGGTCCCGAAGAATAATCCAGTGGTGGCCTGAGTTACCTGCTCCACTGGCATCTTGAAAAGGGAGGCCGCTTTGGGCCCATAAGTCACTCCTCCAGCAAGGACCGAGCGAGAGTTGTAAATGCAGGTAGTGCAGTTTGAAGCCATTGATCTTCTGTTTTCTGCACGGAGCAAGACACCAAATCTAAGTACCTCGAATCCACAGGCAACCACAGCAAACCGCGATTCGTTCGCGAACACGACACACGAAGTGTGGAGTGGAAAGAGGAAGAGGTCCCACCGGGCGTGCCAGAATCTGTTCCCCTCCGAACGGCGGACGAGACATGCGCGTCTTGCCTGAGGTTCGGAGCAGATGCTAATAGGTGCTATCCGTCCACCTCTCCGAAGATGCCAAGTTGATTTATGGCACCGTGTATCGGAGGTTTAGACGGATGCGGCCGATGTAGCAGACTTCGTCAGATTCCCCCTCGCTTGAGGGGTTTTTTTGATTGTGGGGACACTCTTCCCTGCAGGCGCAAGCCCCTGCAGTTAATTACGCTACCGCATCGCGGTAACAACTTTCTCCTTCTCCAGCTGGTCACTTCGTGTCGTGGGTGTTTGTTTTGTTTGTGGTTGCCCGTGGATTGAATACGGAGACCAATTTATGTCGTCGCCCGTAGGACGTGGATTAGTCCAAATCCGTGTTTTCTTAGATTTGGGTTTGGGGTTTTGGTTTGAGGATACGTTAGCCATATTTGAGGCTAAGATCAACTCAAACGTTTGTTAAGGATACGTTAGTCCAGTTTGAGACTAGGATCAACTTAACGGGATCGTTTAGATCCGACAAAAGAGCAATTGGCTCTATTGTTCCAGTTTAGGGACATAGGGGTCCATTGAATGTATGGCCGTCGGGACCCGTCACCTCTCTGACGTCGTTGAAGGATTACAACGACAGATGTTAGAGGAGTTTAGAGATGTACCCTTGAACCAAAGTATATTGGGGGGATCTATAGTCCAATTTGGGACTAAAGTCTGTTTGAAGGTTTTGGTTAAGGACACGTTAGACATATTTGAGGCTACGATCAACTTAAACGTTTGTTAAGGATACGTTAGTCCAGTTTGGGACTAAGATCGACTTAACGGGATCGTTTAGATCCGACAAAAGAGCAATTGGCTCTATTGTTCCAGTTTAGGGACATAGGGGTCCATTACATGTATGGCCGTCGGGACCCATCACCTCTCTGACGATGTTGAAGGATTACAACGACAAATGTCAAAAGAGTTCAGAGATGTACCCTTGAGCCAAAATTGATTGGGGGATCTAGAGTCCAATTTGAGACTAAAGTCTGTTTGAAGGTTTAAGGATGCGTTAGCCATATTTGAGGCTAAGATCAACTTAAACGGTTGTTAAGGATACGTTAGTCTAATTTGAGACTAAGATCAACTTAACGGGATCGTTTAGATCCGACAAAAGAGCGTTTGGGCTCTGTTGTTCCAGTTTAGGGACATAGTGGTCCATTGCCAGTTTAGGGACATGATGGTCCAGTGCCAGTTTAGGGACATAGTGGTCCATTTCCAGTTTAAGGACATAGTGGTCCAGTGCCAGTTTAGGGACATAGTGGTCCATTGGTAGTTTAAGGACGCATAAGTCCATGGGTTTAAGGATCCCACAGTCCATATGCATGTATTTAAGGACGCATTAGTCCGTTAGTTTAAGGACGCATAAGTCCGCGGGTTTAAGGACCCCACAGTCCGTATCTTGGTTTAAGGATGCATAAGTCCATGAGTTTAAGGACCCCACAGTCCGTGTTGATGTGTGGTTGTCGGGACCCGTTACCTCTCTGAAGACGTTGAAGGATTACAACGACAAATATCAGAGGAGTTCCGAGATGTACCCTTGAACCAATGAGTTGGTTGAAAGAGCAGATGTGCTCAGTTCAAGATGATTTGAGGACTTATGGCCAATTTGGGCTAAGTCCAATTGTGTTTGAAATATTGGCTCTCTGCTGGTCCATTGAAGGAGAGGCTTTGTCTCTAGAAACTTAGCCAATTGGGCTAAAGCTAGTGTTAAACACTAAAGGTCAACAGTGTTGAACACTGGGAATAAGATTAACAAGTTAGTGTTAAACACTAAAAGATAATCAGTATTAAACACTAGCAACAAGGCTTTCAAATTAGTGTTAAACATTAAGCAAATCAGTGTTAAACACTGCCAATAGAGTTTTCCAAATTAGTGTTAAACACTAAGAAAATCAGTGTTAAACACTGAGGACAAAGTCTTCAGATTAGTGTTAAACACTAAGGAGAGAGGGGTCACGTGTGGACACGTGAGAGCGCCCTGATTCCCTTTATTTTATTCTGCAGATCAGTGTTTAACTCTTTTAATTCTGGCGGCTATCACGTGTGAGCACGTGATGAAGGCCCCCGCTCTGGTCTGTTAGAATGCTCATTAGGGGTCACGTGGTGACACGTGAGGGCGCCCTAAATGTGGAGCCAGATCTCCTTTTGGTTTATCCTCAAATCTGTGAACAAGTGTTAAACACTTTTATTTTTATTTTAGAGCATCACGTGTTGGGCACGTGATGGGGATCTGTGCGCCAATTGTTAAAGCATTTGCTGAGGGGTCACGTGATAACACGTGAGAGCGCCCAAAGCTTTCATTTCCTTTGCTTTTTCTTTCTGCGTTTTGGGAGTCACGTGGGAGCACGTGATGGCATCAAAAAGAGGGGCCAGATCCACTTTATTTTGTTCTGCAAACAAGTGTTAAACACTTTTAATTTTCATAGCCATCACGTGTAAGCACGTGATGTATAATCATGCCCTGATTTATTAGAACATTTATTAGGGGTCATGTGGTAACACGTGAGAGCGCCCAGAATTGTTTCTGCCTTTGCTTTTGTTCCATATATAATGAGGGTCACGTGGGAATACGTGAGGCACTGCCTCAAAGCTTTCCTCTTCTCATTTTTGGGGGATCTGTTCAGGGGTCACGTGGGGCACGTGACCTTAGTCTTTTCATGCACAGAGATCTTTTAAGTCTCCTTATCTTTAAGAATTAAATTCTTATTTAGGGTAAAACCCTAATTTTTGTTTTGGAGGAATTAAATTCCTATTGTGAAAGAATTAAATTTTTATTTAGGGTAAAACCCTAATTTTATCCCAAAGGAATTAAATTCCTATAATTTTGTGACCATTGAATTCTCAAAACTTAATTCCTTCTCTATGTTTTGGATCTGCATGGCAGGATCTCAACCCAATGAGAATTAAATTCTCAATTCATGGGGAGATGTGCACTTTGCAGATCCTCCACCAGAGAAAGAACTAAGTTCTTTTCTTTATATAAGAGTTAAACTCTTTTGAGAATTAAATTCTCTTTTTCAGCCTCTTTTTTCTTACCTAGGGTTTTTCTTTTGCAGAGAATTAAATTCTCCTCTCTCTGTTTCTTCTCCCCCAAAAAGTAGATCCCCTTCTCTTCTTTTCTTGGCTCCTATTTATAGGAGAAGGAAGAGAATCAATTTGTTTAGCAAATCTCTCATTAAGAGGTTTGATTTGTATGTTAAGAGATTTGATTTGCATTCATCATTAATCTGGGCCTTTAGATTGTTAAGTGAATTTTATTCACCATTGGATTTTAAATCCAAAGATATCCATTTGTTATCTCGGTCAGATTTATGGGGGAAATCTTTCCAAGTCCAAGATTTTTCCATAAATTGGTGATTTTTAATCACCCTTGGATTTTTAATCCAACGGTCCCCATAGACCTTTTCCATTTGGAAAGATTTGGAAGCTTTTAGAATTTAATTCTATTAACTGTAAGGCTTTCGAAAGCCAGTCACGTGCTGACACGTGACCCTTGGTCACGTGTGAGCACGTGACCCCCAAATTGGTTCCTTTAACAGCCGCTTGTTTATGTTGTTGTTTTAACCATCACGTGTCAACACGTGACCATTGGTCACGTGTAAGCACGTGATACCCCGTTGAGGTATTTTCTGACTTTTAGAATTAAATTCTATTCATTATTTTAGAGGCTTTAAAAGCCCATCACGTGTCTGCACGTGACCCATGGTCACGTGTGAGCACATGATGCCCCATTGTGGTCTTTTCTGAGTTTTTATTATATCTTTTAGCTCCTCCAGCGGGTTCTTAAAGGTCCATCACGTGTGGACACATGATGCCTCATAACTTTTGATCCCGGATGAATTATGAGGCCCATAATATATCAAATCGAAGAGTTTTTCGAGACCCTTTCGATACCATCAGAATTTATCTGTTTCTAATTTGGGAGTTTGTCAAAAAACAGCCCGGAAGATACTGGTTCGCATTTTCTTAAACGTATCGCTGCCATTTGATACCTTGGACTCCTTTGCGCAGAAAGTTTTGGCGAGAACAGCAGTCTTACTCAGTCAATTTAATTTGAGGACTTACGGCCATGATTGGGCTAAGTCCAGTTGAGAATATTCAACGTTTTTATTTTTGGCCTATTAGGCCTGTGATAGGGTTTTGCACCTGTTTGATAATGCACTGCATTTTATTTTGGCCTTCTAGGCCTTTCTGATTTTGGCTCTGTCCCTTTTTAAATGATGCACAGCATCTGTTTGGGCTCTGCCCTTTATTAAAATAATGCATTGCATTTTATTAAGCTTGTTAGGCCTTTTTTAATTGGGCTTGGCCCTTCTGTAAATAATGCAGTGCATTAATTACTTGACAGTGGTTTGTCAGGCGCTTTGCGCCAATTATTAAGCGCAAGCGCTTGTCATGGTGACACGTGTCATACTCTGGTGATCGCAAGTGCAATAGCATAGTGCACTGCGCCAGTGCGCTGCGCTGTTGCGCTACTGACACGTGGCGCGCTCTGGTGAGTTGCGCCAACTTTGGAGAGCAATGCTCTATATTAAAAGCGCATAGCGCAAGTGGTTCTGGCGCTGACACATGGCGCTCTCTGATGGGTTGCGCCAACCCAAGGGCGCAACAGTGCAGTTTTGCAAGTGCAAGGCACTGTTTCAATAACTTGATCCAATTTTGGATTCAAGAAAAGAATTTTTC
The DNA here is from genome assembly GCA_030015575.1 of Agapanthus africanus. Lineage (NCBI taxonomy): Eukaryota > Viridiplantae > Streptophyta > Magnoliopsida > Asparagales > Amaryllidaceae > Agapanthus > Agapanthus africanus. The sequence goes on from CM057339.1 coordinate 867,889,254, forward strand.
TGAAATTCCAGAACCAATGGTTCATAAAAAGTGCAAGGCACTGTTATTATTTATTTTTTTATTGAAGATCATTGATCTTGTTCTTAGATCAATGATTTATTCAGAAGAAATTCTTCTATTTTACAAAGGTTTTTACGTTTTTCTTGAGTTCTTTTCAAAACTCTTCATAGTTCTCTCTTTTTTTTTTTGAAGTTTTTGATGTCTCTCGATATTTTTGAACTGGGGTCTAGGGGCCTTTATATAGTGCCCACAAATTTGTTAAATTTGTTAAAAAGATCTTTCTCCGAGTGATTTGGGGAATTTTCCCCACCGTTGGATCTTTGATCAAAGGGCTTCTGTTTTACAGAAGACAATCTTTTTGTTTTAACAAGAACAGAAAGATTTTATTAGAATTTTAATTCTGTGTGGCGCAGATGCACCAGCGCTTAACACGTGTCATGCAGCGTACATCGCAGCGCAACTGCGCTAGCGCGTGTCGCGTAGCGCACAGAGCGCAGCGCAACTGCGCTGCCACGTGGCGCGCAGCGCAGAGCGCAGATCAACTGCGCTAGCGTAACTGCGCTGCCACGTGGCGCATGGCGCAGAGCGCAGCGCAACTGTTCTAGCGTAACTGCGCTGCCATGTGGCGCGCAGCGCAGAGCGCAGATCATCTGAAGCCTTGCTTCCTTTAATTTTTATTTTAAAAAAGTGCTTTGCTCTGATTGGACGCGCTGCCTTGGGCGCTGCGCTGACGTATCAGATTTTGACACGTGGCGCGTTGCGCGCAGCGCAAGGAATTTGAAGCGTTGCTTCAATTTTTGAATTTTCGAAATTCAAACAGAGCTTTGCTCTGATTGGGGGAAACAAATGCCCCCCCACCGTTGCGCTCACGTGGCGCACACGGGAGTGCAGTGGTGGCAAGATCCTCGCCATTGGATCAATCGGTGAGGTGAAAGGGCGCAGGCGCCTATAAATAGGACTCTTGGTCCTTGGAAAATGTTTTACCATTTTTCAAGAACTTGATTTTCAGAGATTTGCTCTTGCTTAAGAATTTTAGAGCTTTGCTCCCGTTTCTTCCCAAGAACTTCAAAATTCAGAACTTAGAATCATTTTAGGTAAAATTAAATTAAATTAAATTTAATTAAATTTAATTAACAGAGCCTTGCTCTTATAGATCTTTGATCTAAAGAAAGCTCCTTTGGGGTTTCATCAACAGAGCCTTGCTCTCAAAAGTCCATAGATTTACAGAGATCTTGTTCATGGGTTTTAACCCATGAACAGAGCTTTGCTCATGGATCAAATGTAGATCTTTTTTATAAATTTTCATGGATTTTTTAGAACTCCAAATTTTTAATCTTCAGGAGTTAAAATTTTCTCTTTATGTATCTCTCCATCATTTTTACAGAGCTAGGCTCTATTTTAGGAAATCTTATTTCCTTGAGACCAGAGTTTGACAAATATCACTCTGTGACAGGGCTTTGCTCTAAAAGAGGAGATTTTCTCCTTGTCTCTAGGGATTTCCCATTAAGGAGAATATTCTCTTGGAGATCTCTTCATTAATCGACAGTCTCATCCAATGATGGGGCTGCCTTATTAAATAATGCAATGTTATCCAGATTTTGTGGGTCCCCGTTTGGTCCCCTACCCACTGCATTGTAGTGTGGTGTAAAATTTAAAATGTCAAGCGTTAGAATTACAACACTGACGGCTGACTTTTGTCCTTCTGCAGGAAACATGTCTTTCGATACCTCATTCCCGTTTGTTCGTTCGGAAGAAGGATTCCCCGGAGCACCCGTAGACCGTGAAGTCCTAGCTATGATCAGGGACCACGACCCAGAATATAAGAATCTTCACCTTTGGGGGTCATGGTACAACCAAATTATCATGGGTCGACAAAGCTTTTCGTGTGCAGTACCATCGGAGCCTATTACGGCGATCCACTATGCCAGCCCACCCCCGGTGCAGTATGCCGTGGAGATGGTCGATTGGACTTCAAAGGGCCTTCTTCATCCTGCTACAGATGCAATTCCGGTTCAGCGTCCTATGGTTTTGGATATCCTGGAACGCCGTATTTGTCAAGGCGAGGCGCGACCTTGGGGGCAATCATATAACATAGGTCTGATCCCCCGCCATCCGATCGGCTATTTGGTTTGCGCTCCCGAGATGGACGAGGAAGCCTTCTTCTTAGGATTTCTTGGGCTGTGGCTGAGTTGGTTTGCGCTCCTGATGCATTCTCGCAATATGCGGCCCTCTGTCTTTTACCCAGCTCACCGGATGACCATTGGGGTAAAAGTGGCCGTTGGGATTGCCGGCTTGGCACACCTGTATCATGGCCTTAGTTAAGCGGCGGATGCTAATGAGCCTGGGGTACTGCACGTGATCTTCCCGATGCACTACTTCGTATCATGGCTCGAGCTACATACATTGGGCGTCTTCGGTATGCATAAAAGGCCCTCGTTCTATGACAGGTGCAGCTTCCCTCGAATTATACGACTGATCGGCGCCTCAATTGTGACTCCATTGCCACGGAATGCCAGGGGTTTGCTCCTTCGCCCCCACACCACTGGAGACAGGATGTCTTTCATCGACAAAGTGCTGACCATTGGAAAGGCGTCCACCACCACAGTGCGGCCATTGCAAGACACTTTCAAAGATGGGGCCTCAGTTCTGACGGCCCGAAAAATCCTCCATCTATACTCTATCAGACCGGGCTTCCTGGTGTTTAGGCACAACGGTGCGGTGCTTTTCATGAGATACAACCCGCATCGTTTCGCCCAGCAACTGAGCTACAATCAAGGGGTACCATTGGAGGCTTTCTTACTGGAACCTGCTGCTACTGAAGAAGGGATGGAGAGCGCGCTGCATCGCTTCATGCGTCTAAATACGGGTTCTCATTTTTTTATCAGCGAGCCGGCTTGCGCCCCCCGACTCTTCAATGTATATACAGAATGATACAATCATTCGACGGGCGCCGTTATAAAGGAAGAAAAGCGATTGCTGGTCTACCGTAAGGGTGTGCCTCCCAGTAGCGACCGCAAAGCTCCTCTGGTGCCAACGACCCTGGTAGTTCCTCCGGTGAAAGATGCTAGAGCTGGGCCACCGCGTGTGCAGAGTCCTCCACACGGATTGCTGCTTCCCGATACTGTGGATGCACCACCAGCGCCCCGTGCTCCAGCGGAGACAGTAGTTGTGGCTTCGCCGGAGTCTGGTGTGGGCGCGGACATCGGGACCCGCCGCCCCAAGGTACCTGCAAAGCGCAAGTCGATCCCGGGTGCACCTAGGGCTGGTGGGAAGAAGAGGAAAAAGAAGTCGCTCTTCGCAGCTGATGTTGCGTTCGGTCAGGAACCCCACGCTCCCTATAGCGAGGGCCTAGGTGAGTATGAGACCAACAGGGGATTAGTCATGCCGCCGGATGACACGGACTTGGCGGCCGCCATCGCAGCTTTAGAGCGATTGCGAGGCGCGAGGCGTGGCTAGCTAAGCTTGCGCAATCGGGTAATCACTAGTCGCATTTTTTATTGTATCATATCTTTATTATTGCCTTTGACTAACGTTTTTCCCCTCTTTTCTTCAAATAGGCATCACCACTGAAGAAGCCATTGCTGCTTCCCTCAAAACTTTCCAAGAGGAGGAACGACTCAGAGCGTCCTTAGGCCTTGGTATATTTCGATTCATCAAGTCTTTATTCTCCTTTTGTTATGGTCAATCTAATCCCCTTTTTTTTATCGCAGGAACCACAATGCCGGTCCCGCCAAGTGGCATGGAGACCCTTCCTGGGCCAGCCGCTGATGTTTCGGCCTCTTCGGGGCTACCGCGAGAGACCCGACTCGAAGAGCCGATGGGAGATGCCTTGAAGGCTCTGGAGGCAACTCTAAACGAGGACGACGACACCTTGATGAAGAAAGCGTCGAAGAGGTCCATCGCGACGGCTCGAGAGGAGAGGAAGCAGTTGAGGCGCGAAGCGAAGGCTCGCAGGGCTGCTTTGGCCATTGGAGCGGGCCCAAGCACCATCCCTCGTGCTGATACTCTCTCAGAAGAGCCCCCGGTCGCCTTGTCTATAGCTCACAGACAGGCAGTGCGCGCCAATAGGGAGGCTAACGATAAGTCCACCTCAGGTAATATTTCTTTCAAAATTTTGTTGTAAGAATTATAAATCTGTCGGTTCTTATATATTCTGTCCTGTAGGGCCAAGTCCAACTGAGGGGGAGGCGGAGACCGTCGAACCTGAGGGGCCAGAGGAAGAGGTATTGGTCGAACCCGAGCCGATGGCAGACGACACAACCGGGATTGCCGGGCCCGAGCTAGTGGTCGACGAAATGGTCACGTCCACTATGCCTGAGAAGGTGGCCGATGCCGAGCCCGAGGCAGCAGCGGACGGAGCGCTTGAGACCGATGACCCCGTGGCAACGGTGGACGAGGCGGCCACGACTGCTGAGCCCGAGGGAGTAGCGGGTGAGGTGGACATGATTCCTGAGGACGAGCCAACCGCTCTTTCTCAAGAGTCTGGCAATGCTCCGATCATTGCTCTCCCCGCCTACGGCCCTCCGCCGTCTCCTGGCCTCGCGAGCACGACGACAGCCCCCGTAGAGTCTGGGGATGAGGCCACGGGTGGTGGACTTATGTCGACGGAGGAGGGAGACGCCTCCGTCTCGGCTGGAGACTCATCAGGTAAATTTCGGATTACTGTCCTTTTTTTCTTTATCTTGCAATCTTTCCTGACAAGTTTATCCTTGTTTTTAACGCAGGTGCGGCCAGTGCCGATGCTCCATTGCTCGAGAGAGCGCCGTCAACTACTACCTTGGCGGTGGTCACCTCTCAGCCCTCCCTTGTACCATCAAAGATGTTGGAAGGTATGGGTTTGCAATTTATTAGTTTTATCTTTCAGACGCATAATTTATGTACTAAAGTCGTACTTGTTCCCGCTAAAATTTTGGCTCAAAACCCATTCCAATAAAATAATAATAAATAAATAAATAGATAAATAAATAATAACAATAAAGGAGAAAATCTCCCTTTCAGAGCAAAGCTCTATTCAGATTTCAAGGCGGAAGATGAAGCAACGGTTCTGTTTCCCCAATCAGAGCAAGCCTCTGTTTTCAAATAAAATTCAAATTTTAATAAAGAAGCAACGCTTCAGCTGACTTGCGCTCTGCGCTGCGCGACACGTGGCAGCGCAGTTGCACTAGCTCAGTTGCGCTGCGCTCTGCGCTGCGCGACATGTGGCAGCGCAGTTGCGCTGCGCTGCACGAATTGCGCAAGCGCAGTTGCGCTGCGCTCGGCGCTGCGCGACAGGTGGCAGCGCAGTTGCGCAAGATCTGCGCTGCGCGACACGTGTCAAGCACAGATGCGTTTGCGCCAAACAGAATTAAAATTCTAGTAAGATCCTTCTGTTCTTGTTAAAACAAGAAAATTGCCTTCTGTAAAACAGAAGTCCTTGGATCAAAGATCCAACGGTGGGGAAAATTCCCCAAATCCCTCAGAGAATGATCTCTTTAACAAACTTAACAAATATATGGGCACTATATAAAGACCTCAATTCAAATAATCAACAACATTGTGAGAGATTAAGAACCTCAAAACAGAAAGAACTCTGAAGAAATTTCAAGAAAAAAGTAAAAACCTTCACAAAATAAAAGAACTTATTCTAATAGATTATTGATCTAAAAACAAGATCAATAATCTTCAAATAATAATTATTGCCATACACTTTTTTATGAACCACTAGTTCTTTGAAAACAAGAAAAACTTGTTTTCTCTGATCTAAATTGGATCAAAATATAAAACAGTGCCCTACACTTGTAAAATTTGCACTGTTGCGCTCTTGGGTTGGCGGAAGCCACCAGAGAGCGCCACGTGTCGGCACCTGAACCACTTGCGCTCTGCGCTTTTAAGATAGAGCCTTGCTCTCTGAAATTGGCGCAACTCACCAGAGCGCGCCACGTGTCAGCAGCGCAAGCGCAGCGCACTGCGCTTGCGTGACACGTGTCATCACCACATGCGCCTGCGCTCAGTGATTGGCGCAAAGCGCCTGACAAATGCAAAGCATTGTTTACTAAAGGGTCAGGCCCAAATCAAAAAGGCCTAGTAGGCCAAAATAAATTGCAATGCAATAAAAGGGCAGAGCCCAAATAGAATTGATGCTCTGCATCATTTATAAAAGGGCAGATCCTAAACGAAATAAAAAATGCATTGCATTATTTAAAAAGGGGCAAAGCCCTAGCACATGCCTATTAGGCCAAAGACAAATAAAAGCGTTGAACATTTTTTCAACTGGACTGAGCCTAATCATGGCCGTAAGTCTTCAAATTAAATTGACTGAGCAAGACTGCTCTCTTAAATCAATTTACATCCGGTTCAAGGGTACATCTCCGAGCTCCTCTGACACCTATCGTTGTAATCCTTCAACGACGTCAGAAAGGTGACGGGTCCCGACGGCCACAAATAAAATGGACCACCATGTCCCTAAACTGGCAATGGACCACCATGTCTCTAAACTGGCAATGGACCACCACGTCCTTAAACTGAAACATGGACCACCATGTCCCTAAACTGGAAATTGACCGCAACGTCATTAAACTAAACAATAGAGCCAATTGCTCTTTTGTTGGATCTAAACGATCCCGTTAAGTTGATCTTAGTCTAGAGATTAGGCTAACGTATCCTTAACAAAAGTTTAAGTCGATCTTAGCCTCAATATGGCTAACGTATCCTTAAACCAAAACACCAAACCCAAATCTAAGTAAATACGGATTTGGACTAATCCACGTCCTACGGGCGACGGCATAACTTAGTCTCCGTATACAATCCATGGGCAACCACAAATAAAACAAACACCCACGACACGAAGTGAAATGCTGGAGAAGAAGAAAGTTGTTACCGTGATGCGGTAACGTAATTAACTGCAGGGGCTTGCGCCTGTAGGGAAGAGCGTCCCTACAATCAAAAACCCCTCAAGCGAGGGGGAATCTGATGAAGTCTGCTATATCAGCCGCATCCGTCTAAACCTCTGATACACAGTGCCATAAATCAACTTGGCATCTTCGGAGAGGTGGACGGATAAAACCAAATAGCATCTGCCCCGAATTTCAGGCAAGACGTCTTGCGCGTCTCTGTGTTCGGAGGGGAACGGATTCTGGCACGCCCGGTGGGACCTTTTCCTCTTTCCACTCCACACTTCGTGTGTCGTCTTCGCGAACGAGTCACGGTTTGTTAATGGTTGCCTTTGGATTTCAAGTTACTAAGATTTGGTCTTTTGCCTGGTGCAGAAATCAAGCATCAATGGCCTCAAATTGCTCGAACTGCTCAAAGTGCCAATGCAACCGATGCTCCGCCTCACCTGGAGGCGTAGCATATGGGCCTCAAGCGGCCTCCGTCCTTGCTATGCCCATGGAGAAAGTGACTCAAGCCACCACCGGCCTGTTCTTCGGGACTATGATCCTGCCAGCAAGCTTCACCATCCCTGTGCCCGCACCGGAAGCTTCAAGAAAGTCGGTCTTCGATCGACTTGATACTCTCACGGCCCCTCTCAACGGGTCATCCAATTCTTCAGTCTTCACCAGGCTGAGCTCGAGCACCAAAGGGCCTATCAAGAAGCCCATAACACCTAAGGCGGTCATCCCAAAGAAGACGGCTGCTCCTAAAGTCGCCAAGGCGGCTGATTGAAATGTTTTCTAATGTGTAAAATAAACTTGTAAAGATATCACAATCAAAAAATTATATTGACCGCAATCAAACCACGGTGTCGGATGTAGTTAATGAATGAGTGCGGATCGTCCACAGGGATTGTGCAATTCAATTGTATTTTGATACGTTTGAAATGAAATGTTAAACAACAATAAACAAAAACATGATTCAAGATGTGATTTGTATGCGAGTGTCACTATCCTTTACTCAAGAATCAAGAAACTATAAACAATCAAGAATCGGTTGTTTTGATAATATTTCCAATCAACAATCAAGAATATAAGAGAGGCTCGTAGGAGTCGATCGGATCTTTAGACGTGATGTAATCTAAAGGGTTTCGTGTTCTTGTCCTTCGAAGAATTGATACTAGATCAATGGTGATCGACGAGAGTTAGGGTTTTCTTGATGAAATTAGGGTTTCATCTCTTAACCCTTATTCTTTCGAGGATACCATTTATATTCTAGCCTCTAGCAATTCCAAGAAACAATCGGAACTCCCCAATCTCGAGCGATGTCGATCAAGAAAGCATCGCAACGAATTGGGTCGTCGATTCTTGAACTTGCTAGGGTTTACAAACTCGTGGGATTCAAGAATCGATTACAAATTTGTTACATAATCATACTAAAGATCGTTTCGACTCCCCGACGAGCGGAGTTTTATTCACACATCACCACAAAGACAATATTCAAGAATAGTAATGATAACATGATGCGGAATTTAAAGAAAACAAGATAAAAGAATATCACATTTTATTTAATCAACAATTTCAATACATTCTTTCAAGAATCTACAAGAAGAAGAAATTGATCGTTGACTCGGCTTCGCTCGTCTCCGTGGATCGTGGATCTACTTTGATCTCTTGCCCGATTGAAGATCGGCTCGGCTCATAAAAGGGTTGAAGGCATCTTGCTTGGCTTGCACTCAAGATCTTGAATTGTTGTTGGATTTAGGGTTAGGGTTTCCTACAAGCTCTCTCACTAAACTTGAGGAAGAGGGGATGAAGAAAGAGATTGATTTTCTAAACTTCAATCAAGGTTGAATAATTGGTTCAATCCTATTCAATGATGAGCCTAGGGTCTTATTTATAGAACTCCCAAACCCTAGGTTTAGGTTTGAATTAGAACTTTCCCTCCCAAAGTTTGTTGAAGAGTTTCTAGAAGGAGTTTGTTAGGAGTTAGCTTAGGGTTTAAGCTAGGGTTTAGGGAAAGTTCTAGAAAGATTAGGCTAGTTTAGGTGTTTGCTGATCTGGAGGAAGTATCTGGGATATTCTGGAAGTTTGTGAGCATTATTGAGCTGTACCCACTGAAACAGGAGTTTTGGTGAAATTTGAGGAGCTGAGTTACTGGGCCCGCCGCGCAACCGCCGCACAATGTGCCTATATGCCGCGCTTCCGCCGCGCATTGTTGGCCTTGGGATCTGTGCCTTCTTCTGCTGCTTGGTACTGCTGTTTGTAGCTTTCTTTGATGTTTAGATTTGTACTTCCTCTTCTGTGTTGATACCAGATTTGAGTTAAGTGAGTTTACGAGCAATTGTAATGGTCGAGCAAGCTTCTCTTTTCCTGCACAGACTTCGAAACAGGGGTTGCAAGATATAGAAAATATGCTATGTAATGCAATGCAGTCAATTTCCCTAGAAATGCCGGTTTTAAGGTCGAATACATGTAATTTGATATTTTGCGACCGATTAGCTAATATGTGAATTATGAATACTGTACTCTTCTATATGTATGCAGATGATAAGGAAATTGCCGGTTAAAATATGCAATATTTTCGACTGATCAAATACCCCCAAACTTAATTTCGATCGTCTCGAGCGAATGTTTTATTAAAAAGAGAGAAGGAGAAAATAAAGAAAGAGAAAAACTAACTAGCACACTTTCGTAGGCAACACGATTGCACTGAGCATGTGCAACAAGCCTTTAAACCTCTAGGTGTCCCTAGTAGGAGGAGTGTTGTCTCCTGAGGGTTTTCAGCGGATTGCACCCACAAAATCCAATAATAAAAGCAAGATCATGAATATTACATTTAAAGAAGAGAATCGTAAAAGAAAGACTTTGAAAATTAGGGTTTCCAACTAAGCTAGCTTTTCGGTTGTCATGAGCCCTATCTTAATGGTCATGAAAAGATGTCAGAAATCACGTCCTCCCTCAATAAAACATCGTCTTATTCTTCATTCCTATCTTTATTCCAAACATCGATCATATCACCCTGCGTGTGTGTAAAGACATCCCTACACCCGGAGAATTCAATTCAAGCTATCATACCCTTGCCCATCAGCCTCAGTACTTCTTGGCAAACGAGATTGCTTACACACTTTCATGCGACCGTCAATACTTCTTGAGGTACTAACCGACCGATTACTAATGTGCTTGCATGCTTGGTGTATTTTCCTCGTCTTGCACCACCTCAGGCATAGCAGTGACTCCCAGACCAGTTGACCTTGGGGCACTAGGTGAAGAAGCACCCTTTTGCTATATATTTTTATTGCCCTCGGTGATAACAAAACCAGTATCCATTTTTCTCACCATTTTTTTTATACCCTTTTTTTTTATACATCGGCTTTAAGACAAGAGCATTTCAAGGTATCCTCTACTATCCCAGGCTTCAAGACGTGTGTAAGTGCGAATAGCAGGGTAGCCACGTTCAAAATGTTTGGCTTCCAGAATAGAAACTATTTTTCAGACTTATTTTTATCCTCAGATTAGTGACGTCCTTCATCTTACTAACCCTTGGGACAACGGCTCATAACTACTTATTACTAGTTCGTATAAGAAAACTTCTAATTTTCTTAGTTTTCTAAAATTTTTCTAATCTCATGGATGTAACTTTTCACTATCTAAACTTTCATTATCTTATTTATATACAAAAAAGTGTAAATATTAAAATTATTTTTATATTTGAAAATTTTTAAATTTTTATGGGTTTTGAAAATTTTTCAATTTTTATAGATTTTTCTAAAGAAATGTTTTGTGCTTATGCAGATGATATGCAAATGATGCGAAAATAAGCACAAACCTCCCCCAAACTTGTTTTCAACAGTGTCCTCACTGTTGCCGACAGCTATACTTACAAAAATCTGTAAATCTGGGGGGAATTATTAGTGGGGGCAAAATATATAAGTGAAGAACTTCCCCCAAACTTGTTTTTCACTCACCTTCATTCAAAAGATGATGCAATGATATACAGGATATGAAGGTGAGACGGAGGAATTTTAATCCAAATAAACTGGCTCTTGTAAGAACAAGAGCTCCTCCGTGGGGTCAGTGGAAAAATACGGCTTTAGTCTATGTCCATTTACTTTGAAAACTGTGCCGTTTTTAACATTTTCTACTTCTACTGCCCCGTGCGAGTATACAGACCGCACAACAAAAGGTCCCTTCCATCGAGATCGGAGCTTACCCGCGTGAAGGTGTAATCGTGAATCATAAAGAAGGACTTGTTGACCAGGTAAAAATGTTTTCCTTAAAATGCTTTTATCGTGAAAAACCTTAGTCCTATTCTTTGTGATTACAGCATTATCATAAGCTTCATCGCGGAGTTCGCTTAGCTCGTTAAGTTGCAGCTTCCGAAAGTTGCAAGCAAGGTTTAGATCAAAATTTATTTCCTTTATAGCCCACAATGCTTTATGCTCTATCTCAACAGGTAGATGACATGCTTTACCAAAAACTATCCTATATGGAGACATTCCTAGGTCGGTCTTATATGCAGTCCTGAATGCCCAAAGAGCATCCGTCAATTTGGTCGACCAGTCTTTTCTATTCTTAGCAACAGTTTTCTCCAGGATAAGTTTGATTTGTCTGTTTGAGATCTCAGCCTGCCCGCTTGTTTGGGGATGATAGGGTGTAGAAAGACGGTGGTTGATTGAGTATTTTCGCATCAGAGTCTCGAAAGATCTGTTGCAGAAGTGTGTCCCATTATCGCTAATGATAGCGCGTGGGTGTCCAAATCGCGAAAAGATATTATCTTTCAAGAACTTAATGACAACTTTCCTGTCATTAGTGCGACATGGAATGGCTTCTACCCACTTTGAGACATAATCAACCGCCAGCAAAATGTACAGATTCCCAAAGGAGTTGGGAAAAGGACCCATAAAATCAATGCCCCAAACATCAAACATTTCAACAACCAGAATGGGTTGCTGAGGCATTTCATTCCTCTGGGATATTCTACCCGTATACTGACATTGTGTACAGGTTTTGCAATACTCAAATGCGTCCTTGAATAAGGTCGGCCAGTAAAATCCACATTGCAAAACCTTTTCCGCTGTCTTTCTAGGACCAAAGTGACCCCCACAAGCCTGATCATGACAAAATGAAAGAACACTCTTGAACTCTTCATTTGGGACGCACCGGCGAATGATTTGATCAGGACAATATTTAAACAAATAAGGCTCGTCCCAGTAAAAGTGTTTTACTTGGGAAAGAAAACGATATTTGTCCTGTTTTGACCAATCGCTCGGTATAAGTCCCGTGGCATGATAGTTCACAATATCCCTGAACCATGGTTCATCGGATATGCTCAAGAGTTGTTCATCAGGGAATGAGTCATTGATCGGCAGGGTCACAGGAGAAGAAACGATGCGTGAAAGGTGGTCAGCTACTACGTTTTCACATCCTTTCTTATCTTTGATAACAAGATCGAATTCTTGTAAAAGAAGGATCCAACGTATTAGTCGACCTTTTGCATCTTTCTTAGCCAGAAGATGTTTTAAAGCGGAATGGTCAGTATATACAACTATAGGTGAGCCGATTAAGTAAGGCCTGAATTTTTCCAATGCAAATACAACCGCTAAAAGCTCTTTCTCGGTGGTTGTATAATTGATTTGCGCATCATTCAAGGTCTTACTAGCATAGTAAATCACGTGTGGCATCTTATCGATGTGCTGTCCTAAGACTGCACCTACTGCAAAATCAGATGCATCACACATCAGCTCAAAGGGGTAGTCCCAATTTGGTGATGATAAAACGGGGGCTGTGGTGAGTGAGTGTTTAAGTGAGTCGAAAGCTGTCTCGCAATCCGAGTCAAAGTGGAAGGTCGTATCCTTGGCCAGGAGTAGTGTTAAAGGTCTAGCAATTTTGCTAAAGTCCTTTATGAATCTCCTATAAAAGCCTGCATGGCCAAGGAAAGAGCGAATATCTTTGACGCTTTTGGGATGAGGCAGGTTTTGAATGACATCTACTTTAGCTCTGTCAACCTCAATGCCTTTCTGTGAAATGACATGTCCAAGGACTATTCCTTCTTGGACCATAAAGTGGCATTTTTCCCAGTTTAATGTCAAGTTCTTCTGTTTGCAACGAGTAAGAACAGCGTCTAGATTCGCAAGGCAATCAGAAAAAGAGTCTCCAAAAATCGAGAAGTCGTCCATAAAGATCTCCAAGAAATTCTCTACCATATCAGAGAATATCCCCATCATACACCGCTGAAAGGTAGCGGGAGCATTGCATAACCCAAAGGGCATGCGACTGTAAGCAAAGGTACCAAAAGGACAAGTAAAAGTGGTTTTATCTTGATCCTTTTTGGCGATGGGGACCTGATTGTAGCCTGAGTAACCGTCCATAAAACAATAAAACTCTCGTCCCGCTAAGCGTTCCAGCATCTGATCAATAAATGGTAGAGGAAAATGATCTTTCCTCGTAGCAGCGTTGAGTTTTCTATAATCGATGCATACACGCCACCCAGTTTGGGCGCGTGTCTGAATCAACTCATTCGCTTCATTTGTGATAACTGTGATGCCGGATTTTTTAGGAACGACATGTATAGGACTTACCCACTGGCTGTCGGAGATTGGGTATATAATACCACTATCTAAGCATTTGACGATTTCTTTCATGACTGCTTCCTTCATGACGGGATTCAACCGTCTCTGTGGTTCTCGGGTCGGTCTGGCATCATCCATCACATGTATATGATGTTCAACTATCAAGGGACTAATCCCTTTGATGTCCGCCATACTCCAACCAAACGCCTCTTTGTTAGATCTCAATACCGATAAAAGGGCATTCTCTTGCTCTGATGCAAGAGAAGCGGAAATGATAACCGGTAATGACTCGTTCTCACCAAGATAAGCATATTTCAGGTGAGAAGGTAAAACTTTGAGATCTAACTCAGGCGGAGAAATGATAGAAGGAAGGGTCATAGATTGATTTTTGGATCTACAAAGAAGCTCAGAGCCTGTGAAAGATACAGACTCGGGTGGAGAAAAGTCAGAAGTGCAGGACTCATGTGTAGCTAAAGTGTCCTCACTAAGATCATGTGTGAAATCAAACAGAGATGTGCTAATGTCATCGAGATCAGTCAAGCAAAGATCCTCAGCTCCACAACTATCGGGAGCGATCTCATGGACAGAGCACACATCTAAAATATGAGCAGAGGGTTCTGACGGCTGACTTCCAACTTTATAGATATTTAGTTCAATGGTCATATTTCCAAATGATAAATTCATTGAACCATTTCTACAGTTTATAACAGCGTTGGAAGTGGCAAGGAAAGGACGACCTAGAATCACCGGAATTTGGCCCCGGGGGTTTGCTACAGGATGTGTGTCGAGCACAATGAAGTCTACGGGGAAAACAAATTCCCCGACCTTTATCAGCACATCCTCTAATTCACCCCTTGGTTTGGTGATAGATCGGTCTGCCATCTGGAGAGTGCAATGAGCAGGTTTCAGCTCTCCAATCCCTAATTGCTCATAGACAGAATAAGGTAACAGGTTAACACTTGCGCCAAGGTCTAACAGAGCACGATTTATGTTTTTACCCCCAATCGAGATCGAAATTGTAGGACAACCTGGGTCCTTTCTTTTCTTTGGAAGCTGGGGTATAAAAGCAGTGCTAATGTTATTAGACATAAAGACCTTCTTCGGCACTTGGGTCTTCCTCTTCCTAGTGCACAAGTCCTTTAGAATCTTCGCATAAGCGGGGACTTGCTGAATCGCATCTAAGAGAGGGATATTGATGTTAACCTGTTTGAACATCTCTAAAATTTTCTCCATATGAGGACTCGTTCTATTAGCCCTTAGCCGGTTCGGGTAAGGTGCTTTCGCAATAAGCGCGGGGTCCATCACAGGAGAAGGAAAGGGGGGTAGACGAGGTCCCAAAGGAGGTGTGGGGACCGTCTGTGGAGAACTATAAGGGTTGGGTGAAGGTGTTGAGCCTAAGGGGAAATGGAGAATAGGCTCGTGCGAAGGTGGTTTGGTAGAAGAAGAAGGATCAGAAGGTGAAGTGTGTGTATGTGGGAAAGACTCAGCCGGGGCGTTGATATGATTTTCAGTATCATCAATACCTTCCCCGACATGATTGTTCAGCACTCTTCCCGATCTCAACGTGGTAATGGCATTTACATTGTAATGCCCAGGATTCTGTAGGGGTTGAGAGGGAAGTTTCCCTTTTTCTCTCGCACTCATTTCGGCTTTTAAGCGTGCGATTTCAGCTTCCATCGTGCGAATACTCTCAGCTTGGGACGCTGAGTTTTTCTTTATTTCACTGACGGAAGATCTAACTTCAGTCGAAACATCCATGAAATTTGATAAAAGTGATTTCATGGTTTGAGTGAATTGAGAGAACTCGTCAGAACAGGGCTGCATAGGATTAGACTGTGCAGGAGTGTTGCCCTGATTTTGGAAATTTTGTGACGGGTAGGGGTGCTGAGTGAGTTGTAGGGGTTGCTGTTGTGGTGGAGGAAGAGCCCGTTGAAATTGATTCGTGTTTGGAACCGTGTTTTGAGATTGTGATTGGTTCCAAGCAAAATTCGGGTGGTTCCTCCAACCCTGATTGTAAGTGGAAGAATATGGATCGTTTCGAGGTCTTTGAAATGCGGCATTAGAATGCTCGTGACCTTGAAACGCAGAGTTTAATGGACATTCTTCCGTTAAATGTGACGGATCAGAACAGCACCCACAAACAGTTTTGGGGAGCGACATTGGGTTTAGGGAGGCTGCTGCAAATTTGTGTTCCATAGCGTCGAGCTTCTTTTGCATTGCTGCCATTTCAGCTCGGACACCTATGGACACATCTATTTGGTGTACGCCACCCCTATTCAATGGTTGTGTTCCACTCTCCCAAATTAGTGACTTTTCAGCGAACTCTTCTAAGTATCGCCAAGCTTCCCCATCATCCTTAGTCATAAATGTACCTTGACACATGTTTTCAAGGCTCTGTTTAGTGCTAGGGTTACTGCCCTCATATATGATTCGGCAAAGCTCCCATCTCGGGATGCCGTGATGAGGACATTGAACCAATAGATCCTTGAAACGTTCAAAGTATTTTGAAAATGGTTCGGCAGGGAGCTGGGCAAATTGGTTCAGTTCGCTACGGATTCGAGCCGTCTTTTGGACTGGGTAAAATTTCTTAAGGAATGCAGCGACGAATTCTTCCCAATTCGTAATAGAGTGTGCGGTGGTGTTATATAGCCACTTCTCGGCTATATCGCACAAAGTAAATGGAAGAAGTCGTAGACGCATCGCATCCACTGAAAGTTGAGACGTACCCATCATTGCGCATACGTTTTCAAATTTGGTAATGAAAACGTAAGCGTCCTCGGTCTCGAGTCCGTGGTATTTGGGTAAAAGATTGATATACTGGGGCTTTATCTCAAAGTTATCCCCATTGGCTGGTGGTGTGGATAAGCAGGTCGAAAGAGGACCTCTATGTGGATAGCATCTTTCCTGGAGAGAAATGTGGGGTGGAGTAGGATTCTGCGCACCTACGGACGGTGGCAGATTAGGGTTAAAGAAATTTGATGGATTCGGATCCATCGGTGTGGGTGTGGTAGTGGGTAAAGAAAAGGTAAATGGAGAATTATCGACTTCGGAGTCGATAAAAGGTACGCGGACTAAACGGGCACTAGAATCCCGTGTCCAGCCTATCTTGTACTAAAAAGGGTTAGTACAAGTGGCAGCGTTGACTTATAATTAGGGATGAATGAATGCGGTGCTTGCTTTGAAAAAGGGACGGATTTTGAAAAGATGATGCGACAAAATAAATGCAGCACACAAACCCTAGAATCTAATGGTCACCTAGGTCCGATCTCTAGACCGCTCCTAACTGCCAAAAGACAAGTCGCAGGATAAATCCTCCACTGCCTCTTTGTCCCCCTGTGGCCGGATAAGTGCCAGGTAAGTGGGAAGGAACCACCACTACAGTGGACCTAATTAATAACCACTAGCCTTAGACACACTCGCCTTAGGCACCACAAGAAAACGCGGATAAGCAATGAATTACCCACGACCTTCTCTTGTCCTATTGAGCGCGACAGTCCTTAGAGTCTTCTCTAGATTTCTTTTAGTTAATGGAGGTAATGCGGATGCAAGTTTGACGATTTTCAGGGCCTAGGAAGGGTAATGAAATCCCCACCTAATTTGGATTTGGCCGTGCCCCTTAAATTTCCGTATTAGAATGCAAACAACCAAGAAATCAAAAATCACACACAATTTTATTTTTGCTTTGCGGCGCTGCGATTTATTTGCAAAGAATCCTGCAGGAAAGGGTTAATTGGAGCTAAAAAGGGTGAGAGGAGAGAGCAAAAAGTCACCTGCAGAAAAATCCCACAGAGATCCTCCAAGACTGCGGCGCTTCCGCCGCAATAAGCATGTATCTACCGCGGATGAGCGGTCGGTTCTTGGGAACAGTGAACAATTTTTCTTCAACAAGCTCCTGCTACTATCTCCAGCTCTCTGGTATGTTCAAACAAATTTTTCCACAGAACAGAATGCTCTAGATCACCTTGCAATCAAATCACAACACACGTGTAAGAGTTTGTACGAATTTTGATTTCAAGAAGTAAAACGTAATAATTCTTTCACTTCAAACTAAGAATGCAAATGAATTAGCGCGATCCCCGGCAACGGCGCCATTTTGATTGAAATGTTTTCTAATGTGTAAAATAAACTTGTAAAGATATCACAATCAAAAAATTATATTGACCGCAATCAAACCACGGTGTCGGATGTAGTTAATGAATGAGTGCGGATCGTCCACAGGGATTGTGCAATTCAATTGTATTTTGATACGTTTGAAATGAAATGTTAAACAACAATAAACGAAAACATGATTCAAGATGTGATTTGTATGCGAGTGTCACTATCCTTTACTCAAGAATCAAGAAACTATAAACAATCAAGAATCGGTTGTTTTGATAATATTTCCAATCAACAATCAAGAATATAAGAGAGGCTCGTAGGAGTCGATCGGATCTTTAGACGTGATGTAATCTAAAGGGTTTCGTGTTCTTGTCCTTCGAAGAATTGATACTAGATCAATGGTGATCGACGAGAGTTAGGGTTTTCTTGATGAAATTAGGGTTTCATCTCTTAACCCTTATTCTTTCGAGGATACCATTTATATTCTAGCCTCTAGCAATTCCAAGAAACAATCGGAACTCCCCAATCTCGAGCGATGTCGATCAAGAAAGCATCGCAACGAATTGGGTCGTCGATTCTTGAACTTGCTAGGGTTTACAAACTCGTGGGATTCAAGAATCGATTACAAATTTGTTACATAATCATACTAAAGATCGTTTCGACTCCCCGACGAGCGGAGTTTTATTCACACATCACCACAAAGACAATATTCAAGAATAGTAATGATAACATGATGCGGAATTTAAAGAAAACAAGATAAAAGAATATCACATTTTATTTAATCAACAATTTCAATACATTCTTTCAAGAATCTACAAGAAGAAGAAATTGATCGTTGACTCAGCTTCGCTCGTCTCCGTGGATCGTGGATCTACTTTGATCTCTTGCCCGATTGAAGATCGGCTCGGCTCATAAAAGGGTTGAAGGCATCTTGCTTGGCTTGCACTCAAGATCTTGAATTGTTGTTGGATTTAGGGTTAGGGTTTCCTACAAGCTCTCTCACTAAACTTGAGGAAGAGGGGATGAAGAAAGAGATTGATTTTCTAAACTTCAATCAAGGTTGAATAATTGGTTCAATCCTATTCAATGATGAGCCTAGGGTCTTATTTATAGAACTCCCAAACCCTAGGTTTAGGTTTGAATTAGAACTTTCCCTCCCAAAGTTTGTTGAAGAGTTTCTAGAAGGAGTTTGTTAGGAGTTAGCTTAGGGTTTAAGCTAGGGTTTAGGGAAAGTTCTAGAAAGATTAGGCTAGTTTAGGTGTTTGCTGATCTGGAGGAAGTATCTGGGATATTCTGGAAGTTTGTGAGCATTATTGAGCTGTACCCACTGAAACAGGAGTTTTGGTGAAATTTGAGGAGCTGAGTTACTGGGCCCGCCGCGCAACCGCCGCACAATGTGCCTATATGCCGCGCTTCCGCCGCGCATTGTTGGCCTTGGGATCTGTGCCTTCTTCTGCTGCTTGGTACTGCTGTTTGTAGCTTTCTTTGATGTTTAGATTTGTACTTCCTCTTCTGTGTTGATACCAGATTTGAGTTAAGTGAGTTTACGAGCAATTGTAATGGTCGAGCAAGCTTCTCTTTTCCTGCACAGACTTCGAAACAGGGGTTGCAAGATATAGAAAATATGCTATGTAATGCAATGCAGTCAATTTCCTAGAAATGCCGGTTTTAAGGTCGAATACATGTAATTTGATATTTTGCGACCGATTAGCTAATATGTGAATTATGAATACTGTACTCTTCTATATGTATGCAGATGATAAGGAAATTGCCGGTTAAAATATGCAATATTTTCGACTGATCAGCGGCTCCTCCTGTCAAAGAGTCAGTCTTTGCAAGGCTGACTATTCCCACTCTCGCTCAGAAATATGCTTTTGACCGATTGGACACAACTCCTTAGCGGACGTCAGTCTTCAATAGGCTGACACCGGCAACAGTCCCTCGCCTGAACAGGGGGAAAGAAGAAGCTGTCTCTGAACCAATACCGACAACTCGTCGCGCCCGACAACGCTACTGGCGCCGGATAAGGAAGACCGGGGGCAACTCCCCCTCTGGGATAACTCCGCCAGCTCCAACGGTGGAAGTTAATGCTGCTGTTCCAACTGGGAACAACTTTGAGCTGCTGAACAGGGTATGCAAGAATTCGCCAACTGCGATGCTCAAAAGATCTCCTCCACCGGTAGAGACCGCCGAGGAAGCAGAAAAGCTGGAGCAGTCTCCTCAATCGCTGTCCTCCAGGATCTACAAGACTTGGCGACGAGTCCGAGAATCTGTGATTGATCCTAATTTCTCTCGCCAACACAAGAAGTCGAAAGGTCGGCAAGAAGAAAATCCCCCGGTCAAGCAACGAAAGGCGACGACCACTTGGGTGCCCAAAGCGACGGCCCCCTCAACTTCAACAGCCCATAAGAGAAGAAGGCCGGAGAAAGTCCTCACGCCGACGGCGAATATCAAAGGTGGTGAACCCAAACGCCCTAAGTCAGGGGGCATCGTAGTTCATACCGTCTGCATGGCGTCTGGTAAAGAGGACAGCCGCATATCTACAGGTCATAGACCGCTCACGCGATCGGTGACCAAAGCGCAGGAGCAACAGCAAAAGCTCCAGGAAATGATGCCGCGATGGCTGCACTCACTGGGCCAAAAGAAAGCCCCGAAGCGTCCTCGGATGAATGCCAAGAACAAGAGACTGGCGCTGAATTTCTTCGCCGGATATTGGAGAAGAAGGATAAAGAGGCTGCGGAACAAGCAGCCAGCATAAAGAAAATAGCCCTCCTGTTCCAGGACATGGTGGGCATGATGATCCAACAAGATCCTCCTCCCGAAGATCCTCCAATCGTCCTTGAAGACGACAGGGGAGAAACGTCAAATCCTCCACCGGCCCTGTCAACAGCCAAGGAGGAGGAAATCTCCAAAGCTGACCTGGACGAATATATAGCTCAGCAGATCTGGGTTCATCAGGCGACTGAAGCAGCCGGTCAGGTCGTAAAAACGGGGCGACCGTATCCGAGCTGGTACGATCAGATCAAGTACCCGCCAGGCTATACAATACCGAAATTCCATGTGTATAAGGGGACTGGCAATCCCCACCAGCATGTTGCCCAGTTCAGGGCGCTTTGGGGCAACACTGGCGGTGATGATAAATTGTTGCTTCACCAGTTCGTTGGTAGCTTATCGGATACAGCATTCGAATGGTATTACGAGCTCCCGAACGACTCTGTCAAAACATTTGCGGAGATGGAGCTACTATTTACACAAAGATTCGCGAGTGCTAGTGAACGCACCCTGATAACAGCACTGATAAATGCCAGGATAAGGCCCGGCGAAACGTGGTTCCAATACGCAACACGATGGCGGAACCTATGGTCAAAATGCGAACAACGCATAGAAGAGGCACCAGCGGTAGGCATGTTTGTGGGCACTCTTGATCCGCAAGCGACCATCTCGCAATTCATGATGTTCTTCAGGCCGACCACCTTCCAGGCCTTGATCGACAAGTTAGCCCAAATGGACCAGATGGGCCATGGACCTTCTCCTCCAAAACCAGATTCTCGAAATGAGAAAGGAAAAGGGAAAGCGATCGTAGTCGCCAATGCTCAACGACAGCCGAGCAACTCAAAGCTGGTCGTTTGCCAAAATAACGTGCGTCCACGCCCATCCCTCAAGGAGAGACTGGGACGTCCTTACTCGTTTCCTCAGAATAAAACAAAAAGACTGTTCGAGCTGGCAGTGCGCAACAGACTCATCAATCTGCCGAGTCCAAAATGTCTGTTGCAGCCAGGCGATCTCAATAATCCCAATTATTGCCCTTGTTGGAGATAGTGCCCTCAAAGTCAATTATTGGATCGCAGGTACGTGATTGCAATGATTGAGACAGGACCTATACCGATATGACAGTCTTGCTCGAGATGATAGTTTGCTATCTGGTTTGTCTTTATCATCGTATACATGCTTTAGTTCACTATTGCATGATGATAGAGCCCATAGGATTCTTGCTTGATTACCAGCAGTATGATGGCGATCATATACGTGGGAGCTGGGGTCTGTAAGCACATCCTTAAAGTGTCCCTAGTCGTGAGAGTTTCGAGTCAGGGCATCGATACTCCAGAGTAGACTAGTGTATACAGTCGAGACCCCGACGAGGGGCGGTGGCCGGTCTCATAAGCCACTGGTGTCAGTTGGATCACCTAAGATGTATACAGGTGCTCATTGGGTTATGAGTACACCGGACAGGACTCGCCGAGAACATGCTAGTTGGTATTATACATATCGTCAGATAGCAGTTCTCTGGTGACATGTGTACAGGTTAGTTTTTCGACCTGAGATCGTCATTTGTCTTATGTGAGTTCCTACTGTGCTTAGATTACTACCCTACCACGCTCAAAGGAGTTGTGCAAACAGGTTTTAGTTGGGTACAGTCCCGAGCCACATGGAGGCAGTGAGCGGATCGTCGGGGATTCGTCTCTCCCGGTATTAGGGATGAGATTGCGCTGTGTCTAGGAGAGCCATTACACAAAGCCCTCGGCCGAGGCAGGAGATTTACTGGTAGGGTCTCCAGTAGTATCTCAGGGTGTTCTGGGCCACTCTCTGACACGACTTATACCGCTAATGGGGGTCTGACGTTACCAGCCCCCTAGGCAGATATGCGATACTCATAGACGGACGGACTGGACTGTATGTATATTGTCACTGTTAGGCTCAGTAGGGTTTATGAGATGAGTTCGCTCGTCAGCTTCCCTTCCAATCAATACATAGGCAACCGTCACGTACAGCTCGTACCTCTGTCGTGCTAGAGGTTATACCCAGTGCCAGTGTGTTGATGAGTCATTAGAGTCCCCCACAGACACTTTGCCAAGTTCGGGCGAAACGTTGTAGAGGTCGTATGGGTTTATGGCAAGGTTCGGAAAATGCACGCGCGTTTTCGCACGTGTCATTTTTCGGGCAGATAATACTGGTAGGCTTTGGTTTAAGCCGGAACCCAGTATTATACTGTGTAGATATAATATATTTGTCTCAGTTGCATTTGTATTCGGTCGTAATACAAATGCTGGTATGTTTATACCATTACGGGGTTATCCTGGAATTCGTTTCAGGATCACTTTTGGAAGTTTCCAGTTTCCAATTTTCTATCAGCCGTATTTAACATTTGGTTAAATGCGGATTTATCTTTTCTTCTTGAGGTGAGTCGTGTTTCTAGAAGGTTCTAGAATGATGACTAGGATGGTGACTAGGCTTCATGCCTCATTAGTGCATTTAATGATTCAATTAATGCATGATGACTAGGTTAGAAGGTTCATTGTATGCATTGATTATGTTCATACTAGGTGTCATGGTGATTCATCATCTCATTTAATCTTATGGTCACCTCCTAGCTCCTACACTCACCCCCTCCCCTCTATTTAGTGGCCGGCCATCCTTGGTGAGGGATCATGGTTGCTAGAAAAAGATTGATATAGTTTTGGACTCATGGAAATTAGATAAGCCTCATTTCTCATTTCACCCGATTCCAAAAGGCAACTTTATTAACCGTTCGTCCATAGCCTTGGACGTAACGAGACAAAGTGTTCTACTCATTCTCTACTTCATCTTGGTCATCTCTTTTAGCAAACTTGACGACCGAGTTGCCTCGATTCAGAGGCGGGAGCCCGTTTAAAGATCCGTCGACGTGGTGCCACCTGGACGAGAAAATTGGAGATTCAGGAGATCGGAGCAGCCGCAACAAGCGTGGGATGATGGTTGAAGACCGAAGGACTCGGATCGTTCGGTATAACTCTTCTACCCACTTTGTACTTTGTTAGTTTAGCTTTAATGGTAGATCCGGGTTACGGTACGCGATAGCGCCAGTTGTAAAAAGTTTTTGTTCCGCATTTGGCGTCTGTTAGACGGCCGGGGCGCTACCGTGGACTTACAGTGGTATCAGAGCCTCACCATTAAACTATACTAATTTGTGCTAACGTGTTTAAAAATTCGATCGAACGGAATTTCCGAAATCACAATTTTCAAGTGCTTAAGTTTCTGTCGATTTTAAACAGGGTCTAAAAATAATTTTACATATCACAGAATATTAAGCAGGGTTTTTTAAGCATACGGATGAAAATTTGGCACGTGATCCCACAAGAGCACCACGGAACCGCGGAGCTTTAGTGGGAACAGTGCATCAATTTTTCACAGAGAGCTTCTTTTTGGAAAATGTGGTTTTTGGTATAGTTCTTTTGGGTCCAGATTTTGTTACTGTACAGCAGGTGTACGTGGGGCCCACTTCGGGAAATTATGTCGATCGAAATTTTAAATTTGTTAGTATGCAGTATTTACATTATATCTCCGACCGGGAATGTCATTTGATCGGTAAACCGCGTCTGATTACTATAGTTCTTTTAGACGGGTTTGCGAACGTGACATTCGCGTTGATGTTCTGTGTTGTGCTGTGATGTTGCGGATATGTCGTGGTGGATAGCATGGTGCAATGATAGTGCAGTTTGGATTTATTTGTACATTTGATATTGCGGGACGAGCGTCCAACATGTGGACTGCCGTCACTGCCTGTTGTATAATATTCTTTTGGGGCACGACCGGATTGAGGTCGATGTACCTATTGTACATATTTTTATTTCTGTACTAGGTTTATCCCGTGAAGGAGTACACGGATAGACGGGTTCTGGAGGGCAACGGGTCCGTATCTCATGGCATTGAGAGGCAGAGGGACCTCACTCTAGAATTGGCAGACTATTCGCCGCACTCGTAGGGGGTACAGGTTGACCCATGGAGGGGTGCTCAATTTATCGGATTCCGTGAAGTGCCGGGTGTTCCATTCACTATGCTGTGGGGGACTATCTCACTTCAGGTTTTGGCGGGTAACTTGCCGCACCCGTATGGGTCTAGGTTTCATTGCACAGGCTATCCACACGACCAGGGGAACGTCGGGTTTCAGTAGCGGCTTTGTGAAACCCGGGGATCCCAGATTATCTGTATTGTTCTGTGATGCTTATTACTTTTCTGTAATGTTGCATATTATCACGCCTGGAGAGATTATTGTATATTGGTATATATACTTTTAGATGTTGTATATGTTTTACACCCGCGCTAGTCCAGCCCCCGCTCTGTCGTTAGTTAAGTAACCTAACGGGTGATGATGGGACCCAGTGGCGAATGCGGATGGTATATACGTACATTTTATATTTTCGTTCTTTTCTGGTGTGATTAAATGATGGGAATGCGTTGATTCTTATCAATGCAAGTAAAACAAACCTATATTTTATATTGTTGGAACAAATTTTAAAAGTGTTATTACAAAAATATTTCCTTTTGTTTTGCATAGCGATATTCAGTTTAGAATATCCCGCACCTCATTCGATGAGGCAAGGGCCGAGATCCCTTCATCGGGAGTGACCCCTTGGGCAGAAGTTTACGTCAGGGTAGTAACTTTACTATAGTCGATTACAAGTTGCTTTGCATCGCGGTATTCAGTTGGAATATCCTGCACCTCATTCTACGAGGAAAGAGCCGAGATCCCTTCACCGGGAGTGACCTCTTTAGCAAAGGTTTTTTCGCCACTATATTTTTATAAAAAGCTATCAGTTTCCTTCAACGAGATCAAGTTCATTACATTAAAGGTTTTTCGCCAAAAACCAGTCGTAGCCGTCCGTCATTTCTTATGGATGGTCAGTAGTATTCAAGCTATGTATTTTGACCAACGCCAAGACATAGTGTTTGGTAGCTGCTGGGTATTCATCTGTTGCATAGATAGATGTGTTGGTTTGGGACAGTCGTTCTGCCATTTTGGCCAACGTCAAGGGCATGTGCGGGTGGGTTCAAATTGACCTGGATAATGACGGGTAGAACTTGGCATGTGACTTATGATATTTTGACCAACGCCAAGGTCATAAGAGCATAGGGCAAAAATTACATCGGGAGTTTCAAACAAACAGCAAACTTGCCAGGCATGCGCATACCTTCTGGAGTGTGATAACTTGAGTGGCTTCCATCAAGTTATCATGCGATGATAGTTGGATCCCGATTCTCACTGATGAGTTGGCTTACTCTTCGGGTGATCCCGACTAATTCTTCTTTCAGGTTTGGAGGAGAATTTGAGGTTACAGTGGGAGTTTTCCTGATTAGATAAATTGATAACCATTCTGATCTAGGTAAGAGTGCACGCAAAGTGTTTCTTTTCTCTCTCTCTTTTTGGCAGCGACCTTTTGACCGACCCTAGACTATGACTCAGTGACCAAGTTGACCGAACCTTCTTAAAATACTGACTTTTGGATTGTCCGAGTTGCATAAAGTCATTGCCGCTCCTTCTTTTACCCTTTGAATTTCTCAGAACACCCCGTATTACTACGGATATCCAATTCCATTGAATAGATCCATCGTATGGTTATATACGAACTCGAAGGGACTTCTTCGAGGATGGATCCAGGTTCAGGAGAAATATAATTGGTATATTCAGTTGTCTTTTATTATCACCTTCTCTCAGGTTGTGAGGGTTCCTTGGTTTACGAGAGTACACCTATTACGCTTATTGGATCGTCTTATTCCAAACCATAGGCAGGTGCCGAAAGGTAGGAAATGAAGAAAACCAATTAGCCTAAGTAGGATGTGCAGAAGGTAATAGCTCAAGACAAAATAAAGGGAATAGAAAGAAGGCAAAGTAAATTGCGACTGTTATCATTCACGACCAAACCGCGTACTTCATCGCCACTCCTTTTTTCACCTTTGTTTTTTCCACAGTTCGGGAGAAATAGAATAAGGTATTATTCAGTTGTCTTTTATAATCACCTTCTCTCAAGTTGCGAGTACTCCTAGGATTAGGAGAGTACACCTATTATGCTTACTGGATAGTCTTCTTCCAAACCATAGGCTGGTGCCGAACGGTAGCGAAGGAAGAAAACCATTTAGCCTAATGATGGTGTACAGAAGGAAATGACTAAAGGCAAATAAAGGGATTTGGAGAGATGGCAAAGAAATATACGGTTACAGTCATGAATAGGATTATGGAAGAGGCATTACTAGGAATACCAAGATACCCCTACGAGACATTTTAATGTTTCATTTTCACTGCGCATTGTTAAAAGAAAACTGTTTTCCCGATTAGATATTTACTCCAGGGTATGTATTTACCAGGTTTCATTCTCATATCTGTATGGTTTTTACAGATGATGAGTGGGAGTAAGTTATTGGGAATTAGGTGATCATCCTCATTATATCGGAATTCGTTGTAATTGGTGATATTTGAGGAAATCGCCTGGGTACAGTTTTTAACCTACGACGCACAGGTTTTGAGTTATTCAACTCAGCGGACTTATACAGAGTATTGTATTTTGTCCAGTGTCCATCAGGACAAAGGGGTAGGTCCTCGTACTATGTTCTGTTTACTTGTGACTTCTCTAGTTTTTAGACAAGTGTTTCGTACAAATACAATGTCTAAGTTTTGAGAAGTTGTGGGTATAAAAATAAAGTAGAGAACCAGGTATCGCAAGTATCGGGATTCTTCAAAGAGATGAAGATATAGATTCTTGTGATTGGTATTCAGTTAATAGTAACAGTTTTGAGAAACTTGTTTCTCTTTCAGGTTACTCATAATTGGATGGATTCCTAAATTGAGTAATGCTGATTAGCCTCTCTTCATTAAGTTGATATGCATTGGAGACAGCTGCATGATTTGAATTTGGTTCCAATTAAATTAGTGCCTATGTTTCTATATTAGATATAGAATGGTTCATATCTTAATGATGTTAAGATACAGGGAGTTGTCCAGTTTATACTTAAAACCAGACACTGGATAAATCAAAGCACGTTTCTATAATGGCTGTTTGTGGGTTGACCCTGGCTTTGACGAGGGTTGACATTTCTACCATTTGGAAGATCAATAGTAATATTGTTCTTGACTCGCTACAGT
This sequence comes from Agapanthus africanus, assembly GCA_030015575.1. Lineage (NCBI taxonomy): Eukaryota > Viridiplantae > Streptophyta > Magnoliopsida > Asparagales > Amaryllidaceae > Agapanthus > Agapanthus africanus. Next base: position 867,916,664 of record CM057339.1, read on the forward strand.
TTTAGTAAAATGGATTTTTTCAGAAAACAGTAGTGGGAGTGTGGTAGAACTGGAAGTGATTCCAGAACCGCAAACGATTACGGAAAATTTAATAGGACCTATATATTCAATCAGGTTTGACATTCCATTACCCACTCCGCAGATATGGTGGGTAACCTCAGACACCCGAGAGGTACTCCGGTAGTCTCAAGGACGGTGACAGGGAGGTTCTTGTTTACCCAGACTTGACACTACTGTTGTTCTAGATCATGAGACCCGGCAAGAGGATAAGTATGACGTCGTTCTAAACTAGCTTTAGAAGTGTACGTAGATATTATTCTGCCAGAGGGTTGTCATAGTCAGTGGGAGCAGCGGAAGTGTTGGGGTAAAAATTTACACCCCTGTTGACCGAGTCAAAGTCAAGGTCAACCCCAAGCCAGGTGGGCCCAAGCCCAAGCAAGTGGGCCAATGCCCAGGTCGAGCCCGAACACGAAGCGTCTGGCCTTCCGCCATGCCAACAAAAAAAATCATGTAATAAATAATTCTTATGTAATTTTTTATACATGAATGTATGTAAAATGGGCATAAAGCCAATATTTTGTAAGCCCATGGCTTATGTGCAAAAATGTAATGGCACATGAGCCATGGAATAGGCAAAATGCCATTTTGTAAAGCCCAAGGGGCTATATGCAAATATGTAAGCCTATAAAAGGCAAAATGATGATGAATAAAATAATACTTTTCATTCTCTCCAAAAAAAAAATTAGAGCTGAGCTCTTTCTTCCTTCTTCAAGGTTCCAAAACCTTCTTCTTTCTCTTGAATTAAATCAAGAGTTTTACTCTTCCTTTTTCAAAACTAAATAGTTTTCCACCACAAAACCCACAAAGGGGAACTTGGATCTGCCATCAGATCTTAAAAAGGAGAGATTTTGAGATTTTACATCTCTTGATCTTCAAGATCCAGCAAGCAACAGGAGGAAGAAGAAGAACCCTTCCATTAACCCAACAAAAAAAAAAAACACACTCAGGAGTCTAACTCCTCTTTGATTTCTCTTCAGAGAAATCTTTTTAGGCTAAAAGCCTGTTGTGTGCGCAAGTCGCCCGCGTGCCGACACGTGGCGCGCGTGCTTGCGCAACTGCGCAAGTGCGCAAGTCGCCCGCGTGCCGACACGTGGCGCGCGCGCTTGCGCAACTGTGCAAGTGCGCATGTCGCCCGCGTGCCGACACGTGGCGCGCGCGCTTGCGCAACTGCGCAAGTGCGCATGTCGCCCGCGTGCCGACACGTGGCGCGCGCGCTTGCGCAACTGCGCAAGTGCGCAAGTCGCCCGCGTGCCGACACGTGGCGCGCGCGCTCGCGCACCTGCGCATCCCTTGGATGTCTTTTCCCCCTCTTTTGTGTACATATATACACATATACATATGTATACAAATTTATACATACACGCACTCCATGACACTGTCCCTGTTAGAAAAAAATTTCTAACGGGGCGCTGCCCCGCACCCCGCAAGGGGGCTGCTAGCCCCCTTGACCCCCAGCCCGCTATCCGGGTAGCGGGACCCCCGTAAAAACTCTGCGTGGCTCCCGATATATCCAAACCCCCCCCTTTCAGAATTGAACACACGTATACTGAACATTGAGTTCGCATGACCAGTTTAACCCGTTAATCGGAGGTTCCCTCGCCCCAAAGGCGATGGGTAATTAACGGCAGCTTAGTCCGCGGCTGCCGGAGATTCGGATCCCCACCATCATTAAACCCCGGCCTACCCTAGGCCGGGGGAATCTGTAGTACGCCTGACAAGCGCGCGCGTATTCCCATCTCACTGGGGTGACGAAAAAACACCCTACAGATTCTGGCACGCCCGGTGGGACCAATCTCTCCTCCCATATTTCGGGTTAAATGTTCATACGAACTCAATCAATATACATATCGATTGCCTATACTGAAATGATGTTTTTTTTCCGTGCAGCAATCAACCTTCAACGACAATGTCTTCCCAGACGAATTCAACTTCCAAAGCGACCCCGATTCCATACGTGGTCAAGATCAACGCTCGTGTGGTTCTCCCTGCAAGCCTCAGTCGACAGTGGGAGGAACCGCCCCGCCAGTTTGGCTCCGTCATCATCTACCCAGCCGGAAGCGCTCATCTGGCGGAAATCCCGGCGAAACAGGCAGCCAAGCCGGTCTCGAGGGGCAAGAGGCCGAATGTCGTGATCGCCAAGGTACCACAACCGAAACTTAAGACGCTATCTGAACGAGTCCCTGGCGCTCTAGCTGGGGGCAAGACTTCCGATGTGAAGGGCAACATTAAAAGTTGCGGACGAGCTCAGGCGATGACTCCAACAAATGCACAATCGGGCGTATCTCCAAGGCCCTCCATCAACCGGTATGCGGCGTCTTCCCAAAAAGCCGAAGTCTGCAAGGTGCTTAGAACAGAAAAGTTAAGGCAGAAGCGGCTCAGGTATCGAGCCAACAAGAGGGCCAAGGCTTCGGCCAAATGGAATCGTGTGAAGTTCCAAGTGCAGGGTTGCCCAGCGACGACGGCTGAGTCGGACGTAAGAATCAGCAATTCTTTCGAGCCTCTGAAGTGGGTTCAGAAAAATGCCATGACCGCCAGAATCAAGAAGACAGCGGTCCGAACAGTGCCACAAAGAGACGTGTCCTGGCCCCAACAGAAAAAGTATGACACTGTCTCTTCAAGGGTCTATCAGGCGCTTTGTGCCGCACGAAAGCAGCGGGGCAGATCCAGAAAAGAAGCGCCAGCACTATTCAAGAACCTGGTTAGGCCAGCCGCCTTCAATCGACTACCAGCTACCGAAGCAAGGGGGTCAAGACAACGAGCCGTGAAATCAGCCGCCAATGACAGAAAGACAGCCGGATATATCATCCATACGGTCTATATGGCGGGCGGGCGCCCCAGCGACAACCTTCGCAGCAAAAGCAAGGACGGGGCCACCACATCCCAAGCCCAATCTAGCCTGAATGTGGTTGCCGTCACCCAAGAACAGCCGCCCCTGCTGGATGAAGAAAACCCTCTCGATGAGGATGATAGGCAGAAAGACCCCTCGGTCCATGCAGAGTCAAGCTCGGACAGCGAGGAAGAGCCGACTTTCCGCCCCAGGACTGCGGAGCAAGAGCTGCTTCAAGAGCTTCGAAAACAGCTCAGGAGCAAAGATAAAGAGATGGCCAAGCTCTATTCGAAGATTGACGACTTAACGAACGTGGTGATGCAGCTTACGGCTCAAATTGCTCGAGCGCCTCCCAATCAAGCACAAGCCGCTGGTAATCAGCCGGGTGATGACAATCCGAGGCAGCCAATGCCTGTTCTTTCGGGTCTAAGACTGGTTGAGCCACATGAAAGCCGGCCACACTCCGCTTCTGGGGACGCCTTGGCCCCAGATAGCACTATCCCGCTAACACAGGATCGGATAATGGATTTGGTCACCAGCAAGGTTAAAACATTGGTGGCCGAAGCTGAAGCTCAGAAAGAAATCGGCAGTAGTGGGCGGCCATACCCCGCGCAGTACGATCTGATTGAGTTCCCAAGCGGCTACGTCATTCCTAAGTTCGGAAGATTTGATGGAACGGGGAATGCAAATCAGCACGTCGCCCACTTCAAAGCATCGTGCGGAAATACAGGGGGCAATGACGCGCTCCTTCTTCGTCAGTTTGTCAATAGCCTGACCGGCGTTGCTTTCGACTGGTACGCGAGCATACCAGATGGGTCCGTCATTACCTTTGCCCAAATGGAGTCTCTGTTCCGGCAAAGGTTCATGAGCGTCAGTGATAAAATCTCCATTGCCGACCTTGTGAGGACCAAGCCGGGGAAGAATGAAAGTAACACTGACTTTATCGCCCGATGGCGTAATCTCACGGTCAAGTGCGAACCGCCGCTGGAGCAGGACCAGTCCGTTAGCCTTCTCATTGGGAACCTCAGCAATTGGATGGTCCCATTCTTGTGTACAGCAGGCCTCAAAACATTCCAGGAGCTAACCAAGAAAGTCCAAATGCTGGAACGCTCGAAGCAAGAGTCCCCGCCAGACTCTCAGAGAGACAAAACTTGGAAAAGCAAGCGGGACGACAACCGTAGAAGCGGGAGTTCCAGCAGTACCAATGTCTTCAATGCCTCCGATAATGAAGAAAAGCGAAGGGCGGCCGAATCCAAAACTAACCGGTCTCGAAAGCCATTGCTGGGAGGAGATGGGCCTTCTCTAGAGGAGAAAAAGAACAAGGTTTACTCTTTCAGAAGGGACAAGGTCCGCAAGATATTTAAAGATGCCTTGAACAACGGCCTACAATTGCCGGAGTCGAAAAGACCCCAGGAAGCAAAAATGACTGACAATCCTTTGTATTGCCCGTACCACCGAGTAGTGAGCCATGCGATCGAGGATTGCTATATCTTCAAAGATTGGGTCGAGAAGCAGTACAAGGCTGGAGAGATCGAGCTGTCCAAAAGTGTGTTGGTGAACAATCAAGTTGCAACCACCAACTTTATACAGACAGAAGTTGAAGCCTTCTGGGAGAAGACAGCCGAACCCGCTGCCCTGAGAGATGAAACTGACTCATCGCGGCCTCCGTGGAGTACGCACATATCTAATAAGACGAAGAAGATGATAAAGCTACTTCAGAAAGAACCCAGGACGGAATGGGAAGGGCAGAAGAAGCCTACCAGTCCAGCTGCCAATGCGGCTCCATCAGGCTCAAAATCCAAGAAGCTCAAGAAGAAGAAAAGTGCAGCTCGGCACGAAAAAGAGTCTGCAGGGAGATCGACCATTCAAAAATATATCGATTCCCTCGAAGAATATGAACAAAAGGAAAGAACATTGATTCAATTGAAGGAGTTCTTCCCTGTACAAGCGGCTGAAATTCTGGAGGAGTTAGAAGAAGACTCCAATGAAGAGATCCCAGTAGTGACCTGCTATGCCATCCATCTTGGCAGCGACTCCGAGGATGATCTCTGTTTTCCCGAAGAGGACGAGGAGCTCACCACAAAGGCCAATCAAATCCAGCTCAGAAGCGGCAGGGCTCTACCGCAAAATCAGGGCAACGCCCCAAAAGGGAAGGAAAAACATGTTGCTAATGAAGAAGATGGCAGAGAACCGGCCGATGAAAACATAAGTCCTTCCTCGGTGGACTATAATGTCTTGGCACATCTCCGGAAGCTTCCATCTCTCCTGAGCATCTACGACGCCTTGGTCCTATCTAAGGAGCTTAGAGACGTTCTCATCCATGCTCTACAAAACCCCGAGCGGTATCAGGCTCACTTTGCGGAAATTAATATGAAAGAAGCCCAGCACGCTTTGCATGCCGCCGCAGTCACATTTAAGGATGAAGACTTGCTACTGGGAACGGCTGAGCATAATCGGCCGCTTTACATGACCGGGTACAGCGACGGAGATCGAATTAATCGTATATTGATTGATCCGGGGTCCTCAGTGAACATCATGAACTTGCGAACTCTGAAGAGTTTGTCAATGGACGTCCGACACCTGTCGAGGGAAAGGATTGTCATTCAAGGGTTCAACCAAAATTGCCAGCAAGTTCTAGGGTCTATAGCTTTGCCAATCAAATTTGGGGATCTGCAAACTGAAGCTAAGATATACGTGATCGACGCCGACACATCTTATAAGATTCTCTTGGGGCGGCCGTGGATCCATGATTACGGCATCATTCCGTCGACTCTCCATCAATGCATGAAGTACACTAAAAATGGTGAAGAAAGACGCATTGACGGAGACATCCAGCCGTTCGGTGTGCATGAAGTCCGATATGAAGATTCTCGGTACTTTACGAACCACCAAAATGCTAAGCCACAACTGACTGAGGATAGAACGGCCCCAAGCCTCAAAAGCAAATCCGCGCCGGCTATCACTTTCAAAAGCAAAAATACCCAAGTGCGCCCGCATTTCGGCAGCGACACTGATGAGTCCGACGCTGGAAGCCCGTCCTTCCGCAAAACTCGCCCTCATTTCGGCAGCGATGCGGACGAATCTGTTACTGAAGGCCCATCTAGCAGCAAAGTCCGCCCTCATCTTGGCAGTGACACTGAAGAGTCAGAGGAGGAGGACCTGTCGTGCAACAGCGGTGCAGAGTGGACCCCCACGCAACAAGCGAAACTACGAGAGACCTTCGAAGTTGCAGAAGGGTCCCTAGCCGTTACAAGGGTACCAGAGCAAATGTGCAAAGAGCTCGATGCATTATCAATCTCCACCGTGGACCAGCTGAAAACTTTCTACGTTCCCGGGAGGAAAAGTGGACAGAAGGGCATCTTGTTTTATGGGTCAAACCCCGTTGTGCACCCGGACGACCTTTCTGTCGCGTGCCTTCCCTATGAGAGAGGCATAAGAGCCGTCCTCAATCCCAGATACTATGCGCCCGAGATGCGGGAATACTTTAAGAAGTGCGGATGCCGGTTATATCAAACGGAGTCCGAAGCAAAGTTTTACGAAGGGCTATGGTATCCGCCCCAGGTCCGAGCACTCATCGATGGACGGATTCCAGATAGACGGGGCATAGGCTACATTCAACCTGATTCCAAAACGTGCTACATGATCCATGTTGGTGAGGCCAGCGAAAGATCAAATGATGACGACGAGATAGCCGAGCCAGAAGAAGCTCCTCAAGAGCTCGAAGATGGCGGACAAGCAACCTTTGACGAGCTAACCGAGATTGACTTAGGAACGCCCGATAATCCAAGGCCGACCTACATCAGCTCGCTCTTGTCAGAGGAAATGAAAGCGCATATAATCTCCCTGCTGCATGAGTTCGTCGACTGCTTCGCGTGGACATACAAAGAAATGCCTGGCCTTTCCCCTGAAGTGGCCGTACATAAGTTGGCTATATCTCCTGATGCTAAGCCAGTCAAACAAGCTCCTCGAAGAATGAGAAGGGAACTAGAAGAAAAGGTCATCGAGGAAACTAAGAAGCTCATCGATGCCGGCTTCATCAGGGAAGAGAAGTACGCGGACTGGATCGCATGCATAGTCCCAGTGAAGAAGAAAAATGGGCAGATCCGAGTTTGTGTCGATTTCAGGGATCTCAACAAGGCATGTCCTAAAGACGACTTTCCGCTGCCGGTCATGGAAATGATGGTCGATGACACCTCAAATTACGAACTGTTCACCTTTATAGACGGCTCGTCTGGATATAATCAGATCAAGATGTCACCTGAGGATGAGAAGCACACAGCATTTCGAACCCCAATCGGAATATATTGCTACAAGGTAATGCCATTCGGACTGAAGAACGCAGGTGCTACATATCAAAGGGCGATGACTAATATCTTCGATGACCTAATTCATAAAGTCGTCGAATGTTATGTTGATGATCTGGTCGTTAAGACTGAAACCAAGGCCGATCATATCCAGGATCTTAGGACCGTTCTCACCAGACTGAGGGAATTTGATCTGAAGATGAATCCTCTGAAATGCGCTTTTGGCGTGTCATCGGGAAAATTCCTGGGCTTCATAGTCCGACATCGAGGGATCGAAGTTGACCCATCAAAGATAAAGGCCATCATGGAGATGCCCCCTCCGAAGAGTCTGACGCAGCTAAGATCTTTTCAAGGAAAGCTTGCTTATATACGGAGGTTTATCTCAAATTTATCGGGGAGATGTAGGCCCTTCTCAAAGCTCATGAAGAAAGGAGCTCCTTTTATCTGGGATGCCGAATGTCAAGCAGCGTTCGAAAGCATCAAACAATACTTGTTGCACCCTCCAGTGCTGGCTGCTCCCATTCCAAATAAACCGTTGATTCTCTACACTGCCGCGCTAGATGAGTCACTCGGTGCGCTCCTCGCCCAGAATAACGAGGAGGGAAAGGAAAATGCCCTCTACTACCTCAGTCGAACTCTAGTCGGGGCGGAACACAACTACTCTCCAATCGAAAAGCAATGCCTGGCTCTGATATTTGCTGTGAAGAAGCTGAGGCACTATCTGCTCGCTCATCGGGTTATGCTGATCTCCAAGGTCGACCCGCTCAAACACTTGATGACCAAAGCAAGCCTAGCCGGCAGAATGGCAAGATGGGCTGTCATGCTACTTGAGTTTGACATAGTTTATACTCATCAGAAAGCAGTAAAAGGGCAAGCTCTTGCAGACTTTCTCGCTGCTCATCCCATACCAGAAGGGTCGCCGCTAAATTGTGAGTTACCCGATGAACAAGTGCTGCACCTCGAGGAAGATGAGCCATGTTGGGAGCTCTACTTCGATGGAGCCTCGTCAATAAGGACCTCCAGTAAATCAAGCGTCCCGGAGATAAAAGCAGGGATAGGATTGGTATTCATCACACCATCAATGGGAACCCTACGACGTTCTTTTGCTCTCACCGAGCCTCGCACAAACAATGAGGCCGAGTATGAAGCTCTGATAGCTGGTTTGGAGCTCGCCATAGAAATGGAAATCCTTCGGCTACGGGTTTACGGTGACTCCCAGCTTGTAGTCAACCAAGTAAGCGGCGACTATAAGATATACAAACCAGAGTTAGCTCGGTACAGAAGCCGGGTGGTGGAACTCATGAAACGGTTCACTCATATTGAACTAACGAGAGTCCCTAGAGCGTTGAACGGAAAGGCTGATGTACTCGCTCGCTTGGCCAAGGAGCTGGCTGATCCTGACATGGACGAAATTCTGATCACAGTCAGGAGCCGGCAAATTCTACCCCCAGTCTCTCTACGAGAAGAGGAAAGCGCGGAACAGAAGAGCAGTCCTGCGGAAGAAGCTTCGATCATCCAAGACGAGCCCGATTGGAGAAAACCCTTCATAGAGTACCTCCGATACGACAAGCTGCCCGAAGAAAAATCTGCGAGGATTCAGCTGAAGAAAAGAGCTCTCCGATACGTGTTTGTAAATGACACGCTATACCGCAGGTCATATGACCAACTCTGGCTCAGGTGCCTGTCATCGGCCGAAGCCCAAAAAGTCATGAAAGAAGTTCACTCAGGCGTTTGCGGTGCTCACCAATCTGGCCCCAAGATGCGACTGCAAATTAAACGGCTTGGGTATTACTGGCCCACCATGATACGGGATTGCGGAGAGCATGCAAAGAAATGTTATATCTGCCAAATTCATGGTGATTTTATTCACAAGCATCCCAATCCATTGCATCCTACGGTGGCGTCGTGGCCCTTCGAAGTCTGGGGCACCGACATTGTTGGCCCAATTGATCCTCCATCATCCAAAGGCCATCGGTTCATACTGGCCGCGACAGATTACTTCTCCAGATGGGCTGAAGCTGTCCCGCTAAAAGAAGTCAAGACAAAAGATATTCTGACATTCTTCCAGCATAATATTCTATACCGCTTCGGTACACCAAGAAGGATCATTTCTGACAACGGGCCTTCTTTCAAGAGCTTCGATGTCTCAAGGTTCGCTACTCAGCACAAGATAGACTGGAGATATTCCTCCATCTATAATCCAAGAGCCAATGGGCTAGCCGAAGCCTTCAATAAGACTCTATGCAAGCTCCTGAGGAAAAATGCTTCAGCCAACAAGAGAGACTGGAATCTCAAGCTTCACGAGGCATTGTGGGCATATCGTACCACGCACCGTACTCCAACTCAGTCCACTCCATACTCATTGCTCTTCGGAGTGGAGGCGGTCCTCCCCCTCGAAGTCGAAGTTCCAAGCTTAAGAATGGCCGTTCAGCATGAGTTGACAGAAGAGGAAAACGTGCTCCTTCGACTTGAAGAACTCGATGCCCTCGAAGAAAAGAGGCTCGCGGTGCAGCAAAACCTGGAGCTATACCGAGCCCAAATGTCACGGGCCTATGACAAGATAACTCGTCTCCGCGCTTTCAAGAAAGGTGAATTGGTGTTGGTCCTCAAAAGACCGATCATCCCCAATCGACATGCCAAGGGAAAATTCGAGCCGAACTGGGAAGGACCATACGTCATCGAGAAAGTGTTCGACGGAGGATCCTACCAACTAATAAGTGCCGAGGGAGAAAGGCCCATGCCACCCATCAATGGCCGATATCTCAAGAAATACTACACATGAATGCTCCAAGTCGCAGGCGAATTGAGCACATCGGCCCTACGGTCTGGATCAGACATCCTGCAAAACCGTATACAATCCACGGGCGTAAATGACCCCTATTTCTCCCAAATCCTGCCGGTGAGACTACTTTTAAAGTCCCACCAGCGGCAAAAAAAAAAAAAAAAAAAAAAAAAAAAAAAAAAACGGTATGTCCACAAGCAAAACGGGCACGGATGAAAACCCGAAAGGGCTCCGTGAGTAAAAACAGCAGGACAACCGGCGAGTCTGTGAAAACCCGAAAGGGCGCAAACTCGTGAAAAGAGATGAAATACACTCGCAAAGCCCTCTCGGCCTTGCGAGGAGAAAACCCCTGCGTGAGATCCTTACGACTCACAAAGGAGCAACACACTTAGGAATCCTCACGATTCCTAAGGAGAAAATACACCTGCGGGATCCTTACGACTCGTAGGGAGAAAATGCTTTTATGGGACCCTCACGGCCCATAAAATTGAAAAGCCTTGGGTGGTAGGGACCCAAACCTATCTCCTAAGCCATCGTTCCCCAACGGGCAACGGCAAATGATGAGTCGCTCCTGGCATTTCGCTTCAGTGTTAGCGGTGCTGATGCCGACCAAAAACCCAAATCTCGAGTCCTCCCAAGGCAAATGATGAGTTGCTCCTGGCATTATTCCAGTGCAGCAATGCTGATGCCAAACAAGATCCAAATTCCAAGTCCCCAAATGGCGAATGATGAGTCGCTCCTGGTACCAAATTCCAGTGCAGCGATGCAGACGCCAACCAAATTCCAAATCCCATACCCCAACGGCGAATGATGAGTCGTTCCTGGTACCATATTCCAGTGAAGCGATGCAGACGCCGACAAAGTCCCGAAATTTTTCCGGCCCTACGGTCTGGATCATACATCCTGCAAAACCGTATACAATCCACGGGCGTAAAACAATCCCAATCTCTCCTAAGTCCTACCGGTGAGACCACATTCAAAGTCCCACTAAAAAAAAAAAGAAGAAAGAAGAAGAAAAAAAAAAAGAGAAAAAAGGGTATGTCCACAAGCAAAATGGGCACGGAGGAAAACCCGAAAGGGCTCCGTGAGTAAAAACAGCAGGACTGCCGACGAGTTTGTGAAAACCTGAAAGGGCGCAAACTCGTGAAAAGAAGATGAAATGCACTCTCAAAGTCCTCTCGACTTTGAGAGGAGGAAATTCCCGCGTGAGATCCTTACGACTCACAAAGGAGCAACACACTTAGGAGTCCCCACGACTCCTATGGAGAAAATACGCCTACGAGATCCTTTCGACTCGTAGGGAGAAAATGCTTTTATGGGACCCTCACGGCCCATAAAATTGAAAAGTCTTAGGTGATAGGGATCTAAACCTGCCTCCTAAGCCATCAATTCTCAAATTCTCTCGGGGCAAATGATGAGTTGCTCCTGGCATTATTCCAGTGCAGCAATGCAGATGCCAAACAAAAACCAAAATCCCAGAATCCTCTCAATGACAGATGATGAGTCGCTCCTGGCATTATTCCAGTGTAGCGATGCTGATGTCAACCCAAATCAAAATCAACAAGTCAACTTCCACTCTGACACCGCAGAAGGCGGAGCGAGTCAGAATCCAATCTCGACACCGCAAGAAGCAGAGCAAGTCAAGTCTACCCCTGACATTGCAAGAAGCAGAGCAAGTCAAATTAGCACCGACCGTCCACGTCGCTAAAAGGTCAGCATCGACCGTCCACGTCGCTAAAATGGCAGCACCGACCGTCCACGTCGCTAAAAGGGCAGCACCGACCGTCCATGTCGCAAAAAGGGCAGAATCGACCGTCCATGTCGCAAAAAGGGCAGAACCGACCGTCCACGTCGCTAAAAGGGCAGCACCGACCGTCCACGTCGCTAAAAGGGCAGCACCGACCGTCCATGTCGCAAAAAGGGCAGAACCGACCGTCCACGTCGCTAAAAGGGCAGCACCGACCGTCCATGTCGCAAAAAGGGCAGAACCGACCGTCCACGTCGCTAAAAGGGCAGCAACGACCGTCTATGTCGCAAAAAAGGGCAGTGCAGGTTCCCGCAAATTGGGAACCCAAATCGCTTCGTAACAGAGCGTCGACCGTCTATGTCGCAAAAAGGGCAGTGCAGGCTCCCGCAAATTGGGAACCCAAATCGCTTCGTAACAGAGCGTCGACCGTCCATGTCGTAAAACGGGCAGTGCAGGCTCCCGCAAATTGGGAACCCAAATCGCTTCGGATCAGAGCGTCGACCGTCCATGTCGTAAAACGGGCAGTGCAAGCTCCCCACAAATCGGGAACCAAATCACTCCGGGTCAGGGAAACGTCTACCACGGACACTCCGTCTCGGAGACGCGTCAAGCGTCGACTGTCCATGTCGTAAAAAGGGCAGTGCGTCCCAAAAAGTGGGAACCAAAGCAAGTCGCCTCCACGTGAAAGAAGATCCATCAATTTCATGCACACGACCCATATATGCTGTGTACATTTATTGATGGGGGGCACTTTGTTGGGGTAAAAATTTACACCCCTGTTGACCGAGTCAAAGTCAAGGTCAACCCCAAGCCAGGTGGGCCCAAGCCCAAGCAAGTGGGCCAATGCCCAGGTCGAGCCCGAACACGAAGCGTCTGGCCTTCCGCCATGCCAACAAAAAAAATCATGTAATAAATAATTCTTATGTAATTTTTTATACATGAATGTATGTAAAATGGGCATAAAGCCAATATTTTGTAAGCCCATGGCTTATGTGCAAAAATGTAATGGCACATGAGCCATGGAATAGGCAAAATGCCATTTTGTAAAGCCCAAGGGGCTATATGCAAATATGTAAGCCTATAAAAGGCAAAATGATGATGAATAAAATAATACTTTTCATTCTCTCCAAAAAAAAAATTAGAGCTGAGCTCTTTCTTCCTTCTTCAAGGTTCCAAAACCTTCTTCTTTCTCTTGAATTAAATCAAGAGTTTTACTCTTCCTTTTTCAAAACTAAATAGTTTTCCACCACAAAACCCACAAAGGGGAACTTGGATCTGCCATCAGATCTTAAAAAGGAGAGATTTTGAGATTTTACATCTCTTGATCTTCAAGATCCAGCAAGCAACAGGAGGAAGAAGAAGAACCCTTCCATTAACCCAACAAAAAAAAAAAAAACACACTCAGGAGTCTAACTCCTCTTTGATTTCTCTTCAGAGAAATCTTTTTAGGCTAAAAGCCTGTTGTGTGCGCAAGTCGCCCGCGTGCCGACACGTGGCGCGCGCGCTTGCGCAACTGCGCAAGTGCGCAAGTCGCCCGCGTGCCGACACGTGGCGCGCGCGCTTGCGCAACTGCGCAAGTGCGCATGTCGCCCGCGTGCCGACACGTGGCGCGCGCGCTTGCGCAACTGCGCAAGTGCGCAAGTCGCCCGCGTGCCGACACGTGGCGCGCGCGCTCGCGCACCTGCGCATCCCTTGGATGTCTTTTCCCCCTCTTTTGTGTACATATATACACATATACATATGTATACAAATTTATACATACACGCACTCCATGACACTGTCCCTGTTAGAAAAAAATTTCTAACGGGGCGCTGCCCCGCACCCCGCAAGGGGGCTGCTAGCCCCCTTGACCCCCAGCCCGCTATCCGGGTAGCGGGACCCCCGTAAAAACTCTGCGTGGCTCCCGATATATCCAAACCCCCCCCTTTCAGAATTGAACACACGTATACTGAACATTGAGTTCGCATGACCAGTTTAACCCGTTAATCGGAGGTTCCCTCGCCCCAAAGGCGATGGGTAATTAACGGCAGCTTAGTCCGCGGCTGCCGGAGATTCGGATCCCCACCATCATTAAACCCCGGCCTACCCTAGGCCGGGGGAATCTGTAGTACGCCTGACAAGCGCGCGCGTATTCCCATCTCACTGGGGTGACGAAAAAACACCCTACAGGAAGCATAGTGGACAAGTAGCTTATGTCTATAGGCTTGAGCAGATATAGCGGAGATAGATCATCTATTTTTGATGTGACAGACATGGGTTTGACTTCATCAGAATAGGGGATGGATCTGTTAAGAAGGTAGTAGGGTGTGATGTCATGGTATTTGGATGACATACACAGAGTAGGAAGTAAAATTCTTATACTACGATCGGTTGTACTGTGGTCATCATACAGTTGTTTCTCCAGACAGGATATGGATATAATATTTGACATTCTGGTTACTAGATCTATGGTTTTAGATCTAGATTTGGGTAGTTTCCCAATATGGGTACTTTGACAGTATTCTAATGGTATTTTAGAATAGATGACTCCTGGCATGGTGGTGTACCTGCAGGTGATAGAGTCACCCTCTCTAAAGGTGTCTTACAACTAAAGGGGAGAGGGATGTGCATGATTGGCAGATCACTTGCTTAGGCAATTGAGTCAATCATGAAATATCAAGTACCACACCAGATGTAGTTTTTGCACTTGATGCAATAAGTTTATATTAATCCAATCCTGAAGAAACATAAGGAAGCAGATTTAGAACATAAGTGCTTGTTCTACGGATTTGATGACGGCAACCTCCTTCAGGAGACGGTTATCATTCCAGGCTTCCAAGGTGACATAGATGACAGAGTGATTGTCATAGTTATAGTTTTTCCCTATGATGAGGGACAGTATTATGGACAGGTGGTCCAAGAGGATACTGTGGGAGGCATGGTGCTGGATACTGATTAGGTTCAATGATCGATATAGTCTAAGAAGTTTGGATTTGGAGTTCATTTATGAACTAGGTCCTATCAGATATCCAGACATATTCTAAGACAGGTATTACTCGATTCGGGAGATGGATTTCTCCGCGAACTTGAGATTTAGAGAGATATAGAAAGAAACATCAGGGCGGATCCACTCACTGAGGCTATTTATCGAACACAAGAGTTTTACAAACTAGCTTTGTGAAACTGATTAGTAGAGGTTGGATGTTCGGTATCACACGGGCTGTGAGTATGCGACATCGCAATAATTAGCTTTAAGTGCAAGTGGGAGATTGTTGGAGATAGTGCCATCAAAGTCAATTATTGGATCGCAGGTACGTGATTGCAATGATTGAGACAGGACCTATACCGATATGACAGTCTTGCTCGAGATGATAGTTTGCTATCTGGTTTGTCTTTATCATCGTATACATGCTTTAGTTCACTATTGCATGATGATAGAGCCCATAGGATTCTTGCTTGACTACCGGCAGTATGATGGCGATCATATACGTGGGAGTTGGGGTCTGTAAGCACATCCTTAAAGTGTCCCTAGTCGTGGGAGTTTCGAGACAGGGCATCGATACTCCGGAGTAGACTAGTGTATACAGTTGAGACCCCGACGAGGGGCGGTGGCCGGTCTCACAAGCCACTGGTGTCAGTTGGATCACCTAAGATGTATACAGGTGCTCATCGGGTTATGAGTACACCGGACAGGACTCGCCGAGAACATGCTAGTTGGTATTATACATATCGTCAGATAGCAGTTCCCTGGTGACATGTGTACAGGTTGTTTTTCGACCTGAGATCGTCATTTGTCTCATGTGAGTTCCCACTGTGCTTAGATTACTACCCTACCACGCTCAAAGGAGTTGTGCAAACAGGTTTTAGTTGGGTACAGTCCCGAGCCACATGGAGGCAGTGAGCGGATCGTCGGGGATTCATCTCTTCCAGTATTAGGGGTGAGATCGCGCTGTGTCTAGGAGAGCCATTACACAAAGCCCTCGGCCGAGGCAGGAGATTTACTGGTAGGTACTCCAGTAGTATCTCAGGGTGTTCTGGGCCACTCTCTGACACGACTTATACCGCTAATGGGGGTCTGACGTTACCAGCCCCCTAGGCAGATATGCGATATTCATAGACGAACGGACTGGACTGTATGTATATTGTCACTGTTAGGCTCAGTAGGGTTTATGAGATGAGTTCGCTCGTCAGCTTCCATTCCAATCAATACATAGGCAACCGTCACGTACAGCTCGTACCTCTGTCGTGCTAGAGGTTATACCCAGTGCCAGTGTGTTGATGAGTCATTAGAGTCCCCCACAGACACTTTTCCAAGTTCGGGCGAAACGTTGTGGAGTCCGTATGGGTTTATGGCAAGGTTCGGAAAATGCACGTGCGTTTTCGCACGTTTTATTTTTCGGGCAGATAATACTGGTAGGCTTTGGTTTAAGCCGGAACCCAGTATTATACTGTGTAGATATAATATCTTTGTCTCAGTTGCATTTGTATTCGGTCGTAATACAAATGCTGGTATGTTTATACCATTACGGGGTTATCCTGAAATTCGTTTCAGGATCACTTTTGGAAGTTTCCCGTTTCCAATTTTCTATCAGCCGTATTTAACATTTGTTTAAATGCGGATTTATCTTTTCTTCTTGAGGTGAGTCGTGTTTCTAGAAGGTTCTAGAATGATGACTAGGATGGTGACTAGGCTTCATGACTCATTAGTGTATTTAATGATTCAATTAATGCATGATGACTAGGTTAGAAGGTTCATTGTATGCATTGATTATGTTCATACTAGGTGTCATGGTGATTCATCATCTCATTTAATCTTATGGTCACCTCCTAGCTCCTACACTCACCGCCTCCCCTCTATTTAGTGGCCGGCCACCCTTGGTGAGGGATTATGGTTGCTAGAAAAAGATTGATATAGTTTTGGACTCATGGAAATTAGATAAGCCTCATTTCTCATTTCACCCGATTCCAAAAGGCAACTTCATTAACTGTTCGTCCATAGCCTTGGACGTAACGAGACAAAGTGTTCTACTCATTCTCTACTTCATCTTGGTCGTCTCTTTTAGCAAACTTGACGACCGAGTTGTCTCGGTTCAGAGGCGGGAGCCCGTTTAAAGATCCGTCGACGTGGTGCCACCTGGACGAGAAGATTGGAGATTCAGGAGATCGGAGCAGCCGCAACAAGCGTGGGATGATGGTTGAAGACCGAAGGACTCGGATCGTTCGGTATAACTCTTCTACCCACTTTGTAGTTTGTTAGTTTAGCTTTAATGGAAGATCCGGGTTACGGTACGCGATAGCGCCAGTTGTAAAAAGTTTTTGTTCCGCATTTGGCGTCTGTTAGACGGCCGGGGCGCTACCGTGGACTTACAGCCCTTACCACCAAACGATAAGCCACCCGATCGAGGACTGTTTCGTCTTTAAGGGATGGATCGTGGATCAGTACCTACAAGGTAAGTTCGCGCTGTCTGAAAACTGGAAGGTGAACCCACCACAACCGCACTCTCCAAAGAAGACGGACACGATGGGGGCAGCTTGTTCTTTTGTTGAGGACGAAAACGATGGAGAAGACTCATCAGATGAATCCGAAGACTGCATAATGACTTGTCATGTGATCTCTCACTCATTGGTGGATGATAAAGGTGCTCCTTGCGCCGAGAAACCAAGGACGAACCCTGAACCAGAAATTCCGCGGCCGTCAGACGAGTTGATCGATGCCTTCCTGAATGAGATTCGTCTGAAAGTTGAAGCCAATCAAGAGCATGAGATGGCCATACTGGAAGGAGCCAAACACCGACTACTAGACCAAAGAGTTGAGGCACTTCCGTCAAATTAAAAGTCATTCGATGCGGATAAAAACAAATTCAAGACGAGAAAAAGGTTCGCCAAAGCCCTATCAGTAGGAATGAAGCTACCGCCCTCTGGAGAAAATACTCTCGGTGGAGTAGAGATGCATCCTAACTTCTGCTTATATCATCAGAAGATTATACATCTTACCGAAGACTGCGACTCCTTTAAGTGTTGGTGGCAAGGGTATATCGCTCAAAAGCAACACTTCAACAGGACAAAGCATGAAGCTCGTAGACGTCAGAAAAATGCGATAGGTGAGCGCAAAAGAGCCGCCGCCGACTGTCATATAGCCGACTCCAAGGGATCACAAATTATCACCTTTGGAAGCGACTCTGACGAAGAAGCTGCCCTCAACCCTCTCCTCAAGGAATCCATTTCAAAAATGAAAGAATTGAGGAGTTGCGAGAATGTTCAGCCGTGCAGTCGCACGCTACTGGAAAAAAATCTCGGCCCTGTAAACAAAGGATCGAGCAAAAAGGATAAAGGGAAGGGAAAAACAGCCCTCGTAGCCAATACTCAACAGCAATCGAGTGACCTTAGACCGGTTGTAATATTCTATATCAAGAAAAATCATGTTAATTTAAAAGTTTGTTATATAATTTGTAAGTTGTAATATTCTATATTTATGAACTTTATATATAAAAATCACGTAGAATACGGGAATCACGGAATGTATAAAATTCCCAATATTTTTTGGTTTTTTTAAATTTTTAATATTTTGCATGTTAGAGCACAAGAATATGGTAAGATTTTAAAAATATTAAAATTTTTGTTTTATTCGGTTTTTTAAATTTTTGTTTGCTATAACACAAGAAAATAATAAAAATTTCAAAGGTAATTTTTTTTTTTGTTTTCTTTGGGTGTTCAATATTTTTCATGAAATAACAGATGAAAATCACAAAATTTTCAAACATATCAAATTTTTTGTTTTGTTCCCCTTTTAATGTTATGCATGTTATACAGTACACGAAAATCATGAAATTTTCAAAAATCTTAACTTTTCTGTTTTTTCCGGGTTTTTAAATTTAGCATGCTATAGCATTGGCAAATATAAAATTTACAAAAATCCGAAAATTAATTGTTTTTTTAAAATTACAATGTTTTGTATGCTGCCACACGAATATTGCAAAATTTTCAAGAATGTTAAACTTTTTTGTTTTTCTTTGCACTTTTTTGTATGGCTTATTCACACGACCCTGGCAATAATTTTTTTTATACTATGAACCATCATGATCGAATACGTTATACATCATAATCATCATCATTTGGAACCATAACCAAACAGCTAGACATACATTACCACTGGAAACATGGATTTATTTTTTTATTTTAATTTTAAGTGTGTTTTGGATTGTTGCTTTTTTTGCAATAAATTTGTAGATGATCGACAATCCATGTGCTGATGTCCTTGATATGCTAAAAGACTATGAATATGTGAAACACTAAAACTCTAAAATTATGATGAGCGTTGAGAGAATATATTTTATATTCGAATACATCCCCGCAGGTCGAAAATCCTTTGGGTCGAAACCTAGGTTTTTGCATAGCAGTAATTTTAATTTAAATAAATCCGGATTTCATACACGTCCAGTGGGAATCAAATCTAGAATGCTCTGTTACTATGTAAGATGTCTCATCCACTGCACCAAAATTTTGGAGTTATGATGAGTGTTAAGCGAACATATTTTATATTCTAACACAATAAATTGTATAAAGTATCATATCTTGACCGAATGAGAAGGAAAATCAACATTTGGAAATGTGTGCTAAATATAAAACTATAAATCTAAACCTTTATCATAGTTTCTGAGTGGTGCATCGAAGCACTAAGAATGACATATATCAATGTTGAACCTGAGTTGAAAGAGAAGTTGTGGGCAACGGGCAAAAAGGTTTATGAGGCCACGGATGCTCGCACCGCTGTGACCGAATAGGGTAAAACAAAGGGGAGGCCTGATGTTAAGTAGAGGAGGGCCCTGTTTCCAGAGGGTAGGACATACAACTGCAACCATGTGACTACAGTGGACCACAATAATAACAACTGGGCCTTTATCCCAATCCCATGGGTAGGCTACATAAACCAGCATGAGAATCACGCAGCGTCGAGCACATGAATCCTGCGCCTTTACTAACTCCTATCGAACAATATAATTTCATTAAGATCTTCGACATCCATGTCTATTCGTATCGTCTCCATCCACATTTTATTCGGTCTTCCTTTCACTTTTTTGACTTGGCCTAAATCAAGATTATTCATTCGTCGAACCGGTGCCTCCGTAGGTCTGCGCCGTACATGACCAAACCATCTTAAACGGTTTTCCCGCATTTTCTTCTTCGTAGGTACTACACCAACCTTTGCACGAAGATACTCATTTCACACTTTATCTTTTCTAGTAATATCACATATCCAACGAAGCATGTGCATCTTCTGTGCATGATATTTCTTAGAAGCCCATCATTCCGTACCATATAATAAGACAAGCGGAATAGCGCTTCGAACCCTTTCAACCATCATAGAAAGTAGTGATCGCACAAAATCGCCGTTGCACTTCTCATTTTCAACCAATCAGTCTGAATTCTCTGGTTGATATCGCTATCGATCTCCATATGTTTCTGGATGATGGAACCTAGATATGTAGACTGATCGTTTGGAGATATCTCTTGCCCATCCAGTGTTATGTCACTATGATCTCGACTTCTCTGTCTACTGCATATAGCTGTCTTGGACTTGCTCAAACTAAACCCCCGAGATTCCAATGTTTGTCTCCATAACTCCAATTTGATATTAACACCTGATTTCGTCTCACTTATCAGAATAATATCACTAAGGTACCGTATCCTAGATAATTCTAGTATGCTCATACATCACTATGGCAGATAAAAATGTATTTAATATAGATTCTTGATGCAAATCAACTTTTGGCCGCCACAAGTTCTCATATTTGCCACAACCTAATCATACATGTTCTTCATTATGTCACTGTACTTGAGTGTGACTCTCTTCTTAATCGTTGTCTCCCATAATACCTGTCTATGTACCTTATCGTAAGTTTTCTCCAAGTCAATAAAATTCATATGCAAATCATTTTTCCTCTCTCGAAAACGTACGACAGGTTGATGAAACAAATGAACAGCCTTTGTCGTCGACTCAAGGCATGAACACAATGATCATAACCTAGGGAGACCTGGCCTCGTTTAATTCAATGGCATGACCCTATGGAGACTCTTCTTAACCCAGGGTTTGGTTTGCTCCCTTTCGGGTTGTGATTAAGTGGCAATATTTGGGCTTGTGCTGGTTGCACAATATGTGGTTTAGCTTATTTTATAGTAATAAATGCCTGTCATTCTAAGCGTGTCATGAAAATTGTTTAATTCGATGGCATGGCCCAGGGTTTGGTTTGCTCCCATTCTAAGCGTGTCATGAAAATTGGTCTTTTTATTTTCTTTACTCGATGGATTGCGATCTACTTACAGAATGGCATCATATTAGGCTTCTAAACCATTTGGCATATGAATCCTCAACATTTTTTTTTGAAACGTAATTGATGGTATTATGCCAGCACTTTCTTTCGTTTAGAAGGGATTTTAGTTCGAACCACTTATTATCTTTCTAGTGACCAATCTTTTGTAAATTTATTTGAAATTTATGTATATCGTTTTTCCTACTCCGTTAATGGTCCATCATTATGAACATATGTTCTCTTCTGTATTGTCCACTGGTCGATCTGTCAGGTCATAATTAAGAGAGAATCATACATAGCATTATGAACCAGAAACACTGGTGTTAGAATATAAAATACATTCTCGCAATTTTCATTATAACTTTAGAGTTTTGATGCGGTTGAAGGACATTTAACCTGGTGTCAGAATAATAATGGTTTAGTCCCAACCGAATGCGTATTAAATGCTGTTTAATTTAAATTAAAAATATAGCTGTGTAAAAGCCCAAGTTTAGATCCAAAAATGCTTGGATCTGCATAGAATATAAGATACATTCCCACATTTCTTACAAAACATTCGGGGTTTTGCTGTTGCTGCAGTGAAAAGAACACTTAACAGTTAATATATGAAAACCCGTACAATATCCTTCTCATTTGCACATTCATGGTATCCAGAACGCTAAATTATTTCTCCTCACAGACTTATAACATATAAAACATACAAGCTTCACAACAACAACAACTGAGCCTTTTATCCCAAGCATATGGGATAGGCTACATGAACCAACATGAGAATCACGCCGGGTCCAGCACATGAATCCTCTGTCTCCACTCACTTCTATCGAACAATATATTTTCATTGAGTCCTTTGGCAACCATATCGTTTCGTATCACCTCCATCCATGTTTTCTTCGGTCTCCCTTTTGCCCTTTTTCCATTGCCCATATCGAGAGTATCTATTCGTCGAACCGGTGCTTCCATAGGTCTGCGTCGCACATGACCAAACCATCTTAGCCGGTTTTCCCGCATCTTCTCCTCCACAGGTGCTACACCAACTTTTGCACGAATATCCCCATTTCGCACCTTATCTTTTCTAGTGTTACCGCACATCCAACGAAGCATGCGCATCTCCGCTACGTGCATTTTCTGTGTATGATACTTCTTAGGAGCCCAGCATTCTGTACCATATAATAAGGCAGGCCGAATAGCGCTCCGATAAAACTTCCCTTTCAATTTTAACGGAAAGTTACGATCACACAAAATCCCTGTTGCACTCCTCCATTTCAACCAACCAGCTTGGATCCTTTGATTAACATCACTATCGATCTCTCCATTCTTTTGGATGATGGAACCTGGATATCTAAACTGGTCGCTCGGTGATATCTCTTGCCCTTCCAATGTTATACCAATATGGTTTTGACTTCTCTGGCTACTAAATTTGCAGTGCATATATGTTGTCTTGGACCTGCTCAATCTGAATCTCCGAGATTCCAATGTTTGCCTCCATAATTCCAATTTGGCATTAACCCCTGCTTTCGTCTCATTTACTAGAACAATATCATCAGCGAATAGCATACACCAAGGTACCTCATCTTGGATAGTTCTAGTAAGCTCATCCATCACGATGGTAAACAGGAATGGACTTAATGCAGATCCTTGATGTAAACCAATAGTGATCGGAAAATCACTCGTTAATCCGCCGCAAGTTCTGACATTTGCCACCACTCCATCGTACATATACTTGATTATGTCAATATACTTGACGGGGACCCCCTTCTTCATCATTGTCCCCCATAATACCTCTCTAGGTACCTTGTCATACGCTTTTTCTAAATCAATAAATATCATATGCAAATCTCTTCTCCTCTCTCGAAAACGCTCGACAAGTTGACGAAGCAAATGAATAGCCTCTGTCGTCGATCGTCCAGGCATGAACCCAAACTGGTTCTCTGTTATCTTAATATCCTTTCTTAGCCTGTGTTCAATCACTCTCTCCCAAAGTTTCATGGTGTGACACATCAGTTTTATTCCACGGTAGTTTGAGCAACTTTGAATGTCACCCTTGTTCTTGTAGATAGGTACAAGGATACTTTTCCTCCATTCATTTGGCATCTTTTTTGTCTGCCAAATCTTATTAAACAGATCTGTCAACCCCGTGTATATCCATGTTGTGGGCCCAAACCCAAACATGGTTTTACAAGTAACATTACCCTCAATTTTCAAACCCACTGTTGCCGGTCCCAAGTCCGGATGAGAAAGGGTGAGGGTTGTGGTAGGCTTGTGACAACCAGCGTAAAACTTTGTCACATTCTATGACATGAACCATAATAAAACATACAAGCTTATTTCACAAAAAAAAAACCCATGAGATTTACCAGATTAGTCCAAAATCAACCTATGGTTAAATGTCAAAACCTATCACAAAAAACAATGAGGCTGTATTCTGTTATACAACATCTCCTAACCGTTATTTTTTATATACTGAACTATCCCTGAATTCTTAAACGGGAGATATAGGAAGAATACAACAATTTGGGGGTAAAAAACCAAAAAGAGTAGGAACTAATGGCCAGGATAGTAGTTGGAAAGGCGGAAAGTAGGTTGGGAGGGATTTTTAAGATGATTTTTAGATTTTAAGCGTAGGATATTGTTTTTGACAAGTGGGGTAAACCTCGTGGCGGGTGCCCTCATTACCCAATGATGAAACGATCCATTACCGTACCCGGGGGTTATTGCGTCGTCTGCTAGGTGACTCAATACAAAGTTGACTTTTGTTTATGCATGCATGTGATAAGTAAACGAATGAAAGTAAGAAAGGGCCGGATCGATCCAAAAGGAAAGGAACAGTAATTATTACACCTTTTATTGGGTCGGGTTGGATTCTCGGAATAAAGGTCCACAGTTTATGAGAGGTGACAGGTACTATAGATTTGGGAATTTGGATTAGACATGAGAATTCTTTTTACGTACGTATTTATTTTGAATTTTGCACAAGACTCTGGTACTGTTGTGTCCCGTGGAATGGTCAAATCCAATTAAGAGAGAGAGAGAGAGAGAGTGATGGAGGTCGCGGTTTTTCTCGGATATTGTCCTCTGTCGATCTGGTACGAGCGGTTTTGAACGGTTGAGATTTGGTCTGAGGGTTGAGTATGTGGATCTTAATGGATTGGTGTCGACGCCGAGCTATTTGCAAAGGATGTCCCATGGTGGGAGACCACCGTAGGACCCTCCGACGATCAAGTTAGTATCGTAGAATAAGAGCAGAGTAACGGCCTATTGGAATGAATTCGACCTATCTGAGTCGTCTGAAAGAGATGTTTATATAGGTGTCGCATGGAGCGAGCCGGCACGACATCCTTGCCGTTCGTTACGTCCCTGCGTTACGCCAGCGTTGATGGCGGGATACGCTCATTAATGGAGGGACGTGCCAGCATGGGACGCGGAACGTGGGGCAGCGGATATCTCGCTTTGGCGTGATACACGGAGCTGCGGCGGGGACGCTTGGGCTCCGCGCTCTCGGTTGATCGGGGAAGCCGGGAGGCCGAGGAAGCTCAGTCCTGTAACAGCTCGGAGACGAGCAAGGAGCCTGTGGAAGCTCGGTTATAAGAAGGTACTCCGGGGAAGCCTCCATGAGGTTGGATGCGACCTCGGAGACGAGGTTCCCCGAGGAACGTCTCCAATGCATCATACTTATTCCAGCTCCAAATTCCTCAGAAATCTAGTGGACTTACGTGGATGACACATCATTCGCTACGTGTCGTGATTTGAGAAATTCCCACTTATGAGCATTATCATTAACCCCCCACTCTCGTTTCGACCTATTTTTGGGTTGGGTCGAGAGTGGTCTGCTTGGTTTTCTCTGCTCAGCTTGGTACCGAGAATTCTTCGTGGAGGATTGTCCGGGGACGACAGGGCGTTTGGCAGTTGCGTCTTTTCGATCTTTGATTCTACGTGGCGTCTCACCGCGCGCATAAATTTTCGCGTGTATCCTCGATGACGTCAGCGGATCGGTGAAATGATTGTGCTTTAAAGAGGGGACGCCCTTTCACTCGATCGTCAGTTGGGCTACGGGCCACGTGTCCGACGTTGGTTGGCGGGGCGCGACAGACTGTCCCTGCCTTCGGCCATAAAGAGATATTTCCAATGGCCGATTGCCACGTGGAGCCTCAACGACCGTTAGGCGTGACGCTTCGTTTTGGCGGGAATCGATCTGGGCTGTAGGATATTCTCTTTGGAGTGTATAAATAGGAGGGGGCCATCCCAGGGCCGACACTTTTGGCTTAGTCGCCTTTCGTTGTTTGAAAATTGCCCGGCGCACTCCCACTTAGGTCGAATCTTCTGCTGAATTTTCCTCGGCAAACCCTTTCCTTGAATCAGGTTAGATGTCTTCTTCCGAGGTATCTGTGGAAATAGTAGGGGTAGAGTCGGGCGATGAGGCTCCAGTTTCTATGGCCGGGTCCATTGAGTCTTCCTCTTCGTCGGCTTTAGATAGACGAGGGGGTTCTTCTTCTTCATCTACGTTTTCTATGTCAGGTACGCCCCCAGGGCCAGGGCCATCCTTGTCACTCGCTGTCGGGTGGCGACAAGGGCTCCCAAGGTGCGCATCGGGAATACCCACGATGCGTCCTCTGTTTTGAATCGTCTGGACGAGCTTTCCGACATCAGGCTCGGTTCCATATCCCCTCTGGCTATTCACTCCGTCTGGCCAGAGAGGGTGAGCGGGCAGACCAGGTGCGGGGTAAGGAGAATGCAATGTATCTCGAAGCGTTCCGGGCAGGGATGTGTCTGCCCTTCTCATATGAGATTTGTGCGGTGCTCCATTGTTTCCGTCTTGCTCCGGGCCAGCTAGCACCGAACTTGTGGAGGATCCTCCTCGGGTTTCTGGTCCGGTTAAAATTTGATCGGATCCCCTTCGATTTGAGCCTCCTCCTGTATTTTCTTTATTATAAAAATCACTCCGGCACCAGTAAGGAAGAGCCGAGCTGGGTGTATCTGTCGTTTAAAAAATGTAAGGTTAGGGCGGCCGGATCTGGGATAGTGGTTGTCCCTTCTTCCATCCATGAATGGAAGGAGAAGTTCGTTTTCGTCGGACCTCCGGAGGGTGAGGATTGGCCTATGCCCATCCAGTGGCACAAGGTCGACTGCCCGAGGGTGAGGCAGTCGAACGCCCCCGAGGCGAAGGTGGTGTCCCAGTGGGAGCCGATCCAGCGGGCTGATGTCCTGCTCTCCGAGCAGGTACTGAGCTGGGCCGGGCTCAGTCCTGCTCGTTTTTTGGGTAAGTTAGGGCTCCCAACAATCTGTTTAGACTTTGCCAAAATTCTTTTGCCGTTTCCGTGTTGCTGACCCTTTCCTTATGTTTTTTTCTTTTTGCAGAGCTCATGGATCGATCAAAAATTATGGCCGCTATGGCTGCCAAGGCCTAGGGAAGAAAGACCGGTGATGCAAGCTCGTCTCGACCAGGTTCGAGCGCGGCTCCTAGGCAAATTCCTCCGGCCAAGACTCTCGCAGTACCCCCCATCCCGGAGGAACGCCGTGGGAGGGGGACAAAAACATCTAAAAATAGTATTCCGACGGCTTCGGAAGTATAATCTGAAGATAAATTCTCTAAAATGCGCGTTTGAAGTCTTCTCGGGCAAATTCCTAGGGTTAATCATACGACCGGGGGTATCGAAATCGATCCCTCAAAGATTAAGGCGATTATGGAAATGCCCACGCCAAAAACTCTCAAACAATTGCGATCTCTTCAAGAAAAGCTCGTATATATCCGGCGGTTCATAGCCAACCTCTCCGGAAAATGTCGTCCCTACGGTCATTTAATGAAGAAGGGAACCACATTTTTCTGGGATCAAAAGTGCCAAAATGCACTAAACGAAATCAAGCAATATCTGCAAAATCCGCCGGTATTGGCCGCTCCGGTTAAGGGAACCCCTTATCCTATATACGACGGCCCTTGAGGGTTCTCTAGGCGCACTATGGGCACAAGAGAACGATCAAGGAAAGAAGAGAACTCTATACTATTTGAGTCGAGTTCTCCTGGGGGCAGAAAACAACTAGACCCCCATTGAAAAGCATTGCCTGGCACTGATTTTCGCGATAACAAAGCTCAGACATTACGCCTTGGCACACGAGGTCCATCTCATATCAAAGGTGGATCCTCTCAACTATCTGATATCAAGGGCCATACTAATAGGAAGGCTTGCCAAATGGGCTCTCCTCCTGATAGAATTCTCGATAACGTATCGACTCCTCAAAACAATGAAAGGCCAGGCCATTACTGACTTTCTTGCGGAGCATCCAATACCAGATGACTCCCCGTTAAATTATGAGTTGCCGGATGAACATGCGTTTGACACAATCGAAAGAGAGAAAGAAGAAAATGATTCTCAATGGGAACTCTACTTCGATGGAGCGTCTTCCATGAAGAGGCAAAACCAAAACGCCCCCGTAATCAAAACCAGGGTGGGCCTTATCTTTGTTACTCCGTAAAGAGGGATATTGCGTTACGCCCTCTCCTTAATAGAGCCAAGAACTAATAACGAAGCTGGATATGAAGCTTTGATAGCAGGTCTCAAGATCGCTGTCGACATGGAAATTAAAGACCTCTTCATATATGGAGACTCCCAGCTGATCGTTAGCCAAGTAAATAGCGACTATCAGACGTGTAAGTCAGAGCTGATAAAATATGGCAAAAGAGTGCAGCAACTGCTGACACAAATACCCTCCTACATCCTGGAGAGTATACCGTGTGCATAAAATAGCAAGGCGGATGCATTGGCCAAATTGACTAAGGAACTGGCTGATGAAGACCACGATGACGTAAAGATCATTGTGCAAAGCCGTACGATCCTCGCGCCAACAGAAATATATTCGGGAGACTTAATAGAGCCATCCGAAGGAAAAGAAACGACCGAACAAATAACCCTTCAAATAAGGGACAAAGAAAAGGTTAACGATTGGAGGGAAGTCTTCATAGACTACTTCAAATCCCAACGAACGCCCAAAAAACGCGTCGTTTCGACATCAGCTCATGAAACAAGCTCTGAACTTCACCTTCGTCAATGATACTCTATATAAGAGATTGTTCGACCGTCTATGGCTAAGATGCCTGGGGCCGAAGGAAGCAAAGAAAGTCGTTCAAGAAATTCACGACGAACTCTGCGGTTCTTACCAAGCTGGGCCAAAGATGAAGCTGAAGATCAAAAGAATGGGTTACTGTTAGCCAACAATGATTCAGGTCTGCCTTGAATATGCGAAGCAGTGTCACTCGTGCCAAATTCACGGGGACTTCATCCAACAACATCTAAATCCGCTACACCCAATAGTAGCTAGCTGGCCGTTCGAAATGTGTGGAACCGATATAATTAGCCCCATTGAACCAACATCGTCCAAAATATATCGGTTCATACTGGCAACGACCGACTATTTTTCTAAGTGGGCAGAAGCAGTACCACTAAGGGAGATGAAGATGGAGAATATCCTCCATTTCTTCAGGACACATGTCATCTTACGGTTCGGCACTCCGCGATGAATTATCTCGGATAATGGGCCAGCTTATAGAAATCATAAAATCAGCCGCTTCGCACAACAGTATAAAATAGATTGGAGATACTCTTCAGTCTATAATTCTCGGGCCAACGGTCTAGCTGAAGCTTTCAACAAGATCTTGACAAAGATTATAAAGAAAACGGTGTCCAGAAACAAAAGAGACTGGCACGAAAGGCTGCATGAAGCTCTCTGGGCGTACCAAACAACGTTCAAAACAGCGACGAATACAACACCATACGCGTTGGTATTCGGCACCGAAGCAGTGCTTCCCCTGGAAATAGATCTCCCTTCTCTACGAGTAGCGGTTCGATACGAGCTGACAGATGAAGAAAATGCTCATCTTAGGCTTGAGGAGCTCGATACCCTCGACGAAACTCGTCTTATAGCACAGCAAAACCTGGAGGCTTATAAGGCAAGGATGACACGGTCATATAAAAGACCGACCGGGCCGAGAACATTCCGCCAAGGCGAACTCGTGCTAGTCGTCAAAAGACCAATGATCCCCAATCGTGCAAAACGGGGGAAATTTGAGCTGAACTATGAAGGCCCGTACATCATAGACAAAGTCTATCAAGGTGGAGCCTACCTGCTCATGGATAGACATGGCGAAAGACCCTTCCGGCCAATAAACGGCTGATTCCTCAAAAAATACTACGCTTGACGAGTTATGACTTAGGTCTATGATAGATGACGACGTTCGTTATCTTTCTGAGTCAGAACTTTGAGAGTAGTATGCAAAGATGCTCCGTCACCTCAAACATGGCGACAAAGGACCGAGATGTCCTTAAACTAGAAATTCACCTCAAACATGGCGACAAAAGACCGAGATGTCCTTAAACTAGAAATTCGCCTCAAACAAGGCGACAAAGGACCGAGATGTCCTTAAACTAGAAATTCGCCTCAAACAAGGCGACAAACGACCGAGATGTTCTTAAACTAGAAATTCGCCTCAAATATGGTGACAAAGGACCGAGATGTCCCTAAATGGTGAATGACACTTGTAAGTCCTCTCGACTTATAAGGAGAAAACACTCTTGCAAGATCCTTATGGCTTACAAGAGAAAATACACTTAGGAATCCCTACGATTCCTAAGGAGAAAGTACACCTACGAGGTCCTCACAGATTGTAGGGAGAAATACCTTATGAGACCTTTACGGCTCATAAAGTCAAAAAGCCTTAGTCGACAGGATCCTAACCCTGTTTGCTAAGCCACCTTTGTTCAAATCAGCAAAGGAAAATGATGAGTCACTCCTGACAATATTCCAGTCATAGCGATGTTGATGCCTAAACAGGTGTCAAACTCCAAGTCCTTTCACGGCAAATGATAATTCGCTCCTGAAAATATTCCAGTCGTAGCGATGTCGATACCAAGGTTGGTATCAGATTCCAACTCGCAATAAAAACAGCAGTGAGTAGCAAAAAATATGCATATAAAAACAGCCGAAATATTTGGGCAACTCGCAATAAAAAGTAGCGAGTAAAAATATAAAAAAATATAGCTGAAATGATTGGGCACCGCGGATAAAAAGCCGAAATGATTGGGCAATCGCGACTTTCGTGATTTGAAAAGTTGAAAAGATAGAGCATCACAGAAATAAAAAAATAAAATAGAATAAAATTTTCTCTGCCGTGCAAGTATGTCCATATTGACTCTTGTATACAATCTATGGGCACAAATGAAAGAAAGGGAACCATACTTTCCCACCAGGCTCCGTCAAAGGGAGAGCCATATCTTGACGGCAATATCTACAGCCTAGATATCGCCTCAACATTCTTCTCATTCCAACAGGGTGCAGACGTGACGTTAACAAAACTCTCAGGAGCCAAATCAAAACGGAGTAATGGCAAAATCCTAACTCCAACTCGGCGTTCTTTCTTATTCCAGTAGGATGCAGACGCAACGTTAACAAAAGACCTAAGGGTCGAAACAAAAATAGAGCCATGGCAAAATCCTAGCTCCAAGTCTTGACGGTTCATATACAACTCAGAGACTATCTTGACGTTTTTTCTCATTCCAACAGGATACAGACACAACGTCAACAAAAGACCCAAGGGTCGAAACAAAAATGGAGCCATGGCAAAATTCTAGCCCAAGTCTTGATGGTTCGTATACAACTCAGAAACTATCTCGACATTCCTTCTCATTCCAGCAAAGTGCAGACGCAACGTCAACAAAAGACCCAAGGGTCGAAACCAAAAATGGAGTAACGGCAAAATCCTAACTCCAAGTCTCGACGGCACATATACAACCTAGAGACCATCCCGACGTTCCCCCTCATTTCAGCAGGATGCGAATGCGGCTATCAAATGAAAATGGAGTAATGGCATATTCCTAGCTCCGGACTTCAACTGCAATACATACAGCATAAAAGTCTTACAGATGTCTACCCTACTTCAGCAAAGAATTGGCGCGACATTGTCAAAACAAAAAAATGAAGTAACGGTATATTCCCAGCTTTGGGTCATGAAGGTGACTCATATAAAGCATAAAATACTATCGGAGATCATCCTACACCAGAGTGGAGTGGTTATGACTCATCGGGGCTCCAAACTGAGCCTAACCTCAAGTAAAAAGTATCATGGAAAATGCCTAACGTTTGTTCTTCTGACGATAATATGACCTAAGAAAATTACTTGAAGGCGTCTTGTACAGCTCCCGAAGGGATCAGAGACACGACAGTTGCGGGGCTACTCGAACAACGGCTTAATGACCGCATATCAAGGAAGACATCAGCCAATGTGACTGTACCACGGACTAAAACCCTAGTACCACAAACCTAACGGACCTCTGTCGTAAAGAATGGAGGTTATCTGCATATAACGTTAGGACAAGTTTGCCTGTAAACCTAAGGGAGGTAAACTAAAGAAACTCCGAAACGAGTGAGTAAACTACAACCTCCAAAACGAGTACATAAACTAGAAACTCCGAAACGAGTGAATAAACTACAAACTCCGAAACGAGTACATAAACTAGAAACTCCGAAATGAGTAAATAAACTACTTCGCGCCAGATTAAAACATAAAAAAACAGAGGGGTGCAGCTCATGTTGAGATTCCTTAGCACCCTACTGGGTTTTCACAGCAACTACCATGCCAAATTAAAAAAATCTAAGGTGCTAATCAATCCTAAGCTAGAATCAAGCTAGAGTATAGATAAAATAACATGTAATCAACCATTACATATAAGTGAATGAGGAATAAAACCTTTGTAGACCGGTCCTTCACTTCAAAAGCTCCGTGTAGTAGTTCCTTCGTTGCGAGTTGTGATCTCCCGAACTCTAGAAACGGTTCTCCCGGAGAAATGAACAAGCTTGCTCGAAGTCTTCGTGGCCGAAGATGATCTACGTCGAGAAGACTCAAGCTCATGCTACCTCTTCACTAATTGTGAGGTTAGTGAAGCAAATACTCTAAACTAAATGACAAGTAGTAGAGGATGATGAAGAAGGAAATAGGCTCACTTTAGATTTTATTTTCTCACAAAATTTTCTCACCATTTTGAAAGCTAGTGAGCTTTTCTCATGAGGAAGAAGAAGCTCAAGTGAAGAAAATGAGAGAATGAACTAATGAGGTAAAAATGGGAACTATGGGTGAGTTAGTGTCATACACTAACCCATGTAGAGATTAAACCATGGCTAACAATAATGGTTAGGTTAACAAATATCTATAAGTAAAACAAAAAGAGTGGAATTAGTCAAAGATGCTTCAAGTTTCTCCAAGCTTCCAAGCATGTGACAATTAACACTAATTTTGATTTACTTAAATAAATATAAACCCTCACATTATTATTAGTATGGTGTGAGTCTCATACACCCATGTAGCATGTGGCATCAAGCATGACACAATAAAATATACA
Source organism: Agapanthus africanus (assembly GCA_030015575.1). Classification (NCBI taxonomy): domain Eukaryota; kingdom Viridiplantae; phylum Streptophyta; class Magnoliopsida; order Asparagales; family Amaryllidaceae; genus Agapanthus; species Agapanthus africanus. The sequence continues at coordinate 867,949,049 of CM057339.1, forward strand.
CTAATATATATTACATATATACTAATGCACACTTGTGAGAAAAAGAAATGTTTAAGTGAGCTAATATTAGTTAATATAATCTAGTATATCAAATATACAATTATACATTAAATTATTAAATCAACACTTGATTTAATAATCCAGCTATATCACATATAACCGACTAATATCAAATGCAACAACTTATCGAATCAACACTTGATCCGATACCCCGGCTATATCACATAAAACCGACCGATATCACAAATCGCGAGAATAGAATGCGGTATCACATACGCGCATTAATCTCGGTCCCGCACATATCACATATACGCTCCTACTCCGTTTCGCATGAATCGGGAAATCTCTGTGTAGGACTCTAAAGACTCATCAATACGCCGGCAGTAGGTAATGATTATATCAAACACCCACAAACCGCAAGCGGTCTGCTAAATGTAATGGCCACCGGGTATTGAGCGATCAGAAGATCAACAAGCATGCCTGCTCATACTCCTGCGAATCCAATCAGTAACACCACCGTACAGTCCAGTCTCTTCGTATGATATGTTGCATATCTCGTCTAGGGGTGGTAAATGTCATACCCCAATAACTCGATAAGTCATGCCGATTTGAGGCTCATAACGGGTCGAGAAACTACTGATAACACTTACCAATAAATCTCAGAATCAGCCTTGGACAGGGACTTCCTGTTATAGCCAATCGAGCACAACGCAACATCAACCCCCAATACCGGGGGAGACGAATCCCCTCCTATCGCTCATTGCCTCCATGTGACTCGGGACTGTACCCAAAAACCACCGTTTTGCACGTTCTCATGAACGTGGTAAGGTGGAAATTAAAGCACAGTGGGAATCACACAAGACTCTATGACGATCTCGGGTCGACAGACTAATCTGTACCAGTGTCATCAGAGACCTGCCATCTGACGTGAGATGTAATACCATCTAGGTGTTCTTGGCAAGTCCGTCCAGTGTACCCAGTCTCCACTGAGTATCCGTATACAATCTCTGATGTCAAACACCAATGGATATGGGATCATCCATCGCCCATCTACATGGGTCGAGAAGCTATACGCTACTCTACTCTGGTATATCGATGCCCCGCCTCGATACAACCACGACTAGGGACATTAAAGGATGTACTTACCGACTACCTTTGTCCTACTAGTATGATCCGCATCATAATCCAGGTAGTCAATTACACATCCTAAGGGCTTTATCAACACGTAACAGAGAGACAATCAATGTACATGTTAAGATAAAGTGCAACCAGATAGCATACTATCATGTTGAGCAAGAAAGTCCTCCCTATATATGTCCAAGCATCCACTACAATATACATCTCATGTACAGTAATGGCCTCTTGGGCATACATATAACTAACAATCTCCCACTTGCACTAGGGCCATAATATAGCAGTGGTTGTAGTATCTCATACTCAACCATCCTATAAAAGTCTCTCTCTGGGAAAAGGCCTTTGTGAGTGGATCCGCTGTGTTGTCCTCTGAGTCTACTCTCTTAATCTCGATCTCCCTGGAGATCAACCATCTCAATGATGGGACGAGGGTTCCTAGGCCTAAGCCACAACTCCATTATCACACAATGGTAGGAACGAAGTTCATCTCATGAACTAATATACACCCAGACTGCCTCTTTGGTAGCGATGTATTCAGCCTTTATCGTCTAGTTTGCCACGGTATCTAGCTTGGAACTCTTCCAACATACCGTCCCTCCACTGAGGGTAAAGACAATGCCTGTGACTGACATTCAGTCGTCCTTACCACACTGGAATTTATCCAATGATTCTCTTCAGGATCTATTGATACCATCTCACTACACCTAGTGTGAATCTAACATCCATTTAGATTTATCTTATAGATCTAAAACCCGGGATTTAGGAGGTATCACCTTGATCCTATATGGAGAATTCTTGTGAGAAGAGGAGATTGACCGAGCGTAGCATAAGAAACTCCTTTCCTATCAAGAGTATGTCATCTACATACAATACGTGGAAGACCACCTTACTCTCCACTACCTTTTTGTATATACAAGGTTCATCTACCAACTTGATGAAGTCAAACTCTTTGACTACCACATCAAACAGATGTTCCAACTCCGCGATGCCTGCTTCAACCTGTAAAGCAACTTGCGCACGTTTTCGCTGCTCCCACTGTCTACGAAGCCCTTTGGCTGTGTACTTATAGACGCTATCTTCTAAATCACTATCTAGAAAAGCAGTCATGACACCCAACTGCCAGATATCGTAGTTATGGTATGTAGCAGTGGCAAGTAGGATCTGGATAGACTTAAGCATAGCCACTGGAGAAAAGGTTTCATCATTATCTACACCTGGTTGATGACGAGAATCTTTTGCAATAAGTCTTAGCTTTGAAAGTCTCAACTTTTCCATGTACATCAAGTAATCTTCTCAAGATATACATGCTTCTGATGGGGATTTAACCCTTCAGATATAGCAACCAAAGTCCATACTTTGTTGGTGTACATAGATTACATCTCAGATCACATAGCATTCAGCCATTCTTACAGAGTCGCCACTCTTGATGGCCTGCTCGAAACTAGTTGGGTCATCATCTCATGATGCAATCCTCGCTCCCACTGTCATAGAGAAAACCGAAGTATCTCTCAGACGGATGATGAACCCTACTGTTTCCTGATTTAAAATCAGGAAAGCTTCTGGGAAAAGCTTCAAAAGAGGTCACGTGCTTACACGTGACAGCAGTCACGTGTTGACACGTGACCTATAAAATACAGAAAAGGCGCACTTTGATTCGCTGATCAAGTCAAGGAAAAAAGCTTCAGAAGAGGTCACGTGCTCCCACGTGACCAGGGTCACGTGTCGACACGTGACGTTCAAAGCAGCAAACTCGCTCTCCAATTGAACCAAAGAAAGAAGCGCCAGACAGGGGTCACGTGCTCACACGTGACCAGGCGTCACGTGGTAGCACGTGATGGCTACAACAGCAACCGGAAGATAGCGCAGAAAGGAAGAGGATTCTTCATTCCAAAGAGGGTCACGTGCTCACACGTGACCATGGGTCACGTGGTCACACGTGACCGGCTTTCAAAGCCCACTGTGTTAACAGAATTAAATTCTGAGAGAAATTCGAATCTTTCCAAAGGAAAGTAATTATTTGGGACCGATCAAATTAAAGATTCAGAGATGATTAAATATCATCTATCTATGGAAAATCTCGGGTTTGGAAAGATTTCCCCCTTAAATCTAACCAAAATAACAAAGGAGAATCTCTGGATTCAAGATCCAATGGTGAATAGAATTCACCTGATAATCCAAAGGCCCAAAATGAATAATGGACGCAAATCAAATCTCAATGAAGATTCGTCAAAAAACTGATTGATGCGGCTGCTTCTCCTATAAATAGGAGCCAAGGGACACAAAAAAGAGAGATACATACGCAGAGAAGAAAAGAGAAAAGGAGAAGAGCTTTGATACTTGAAAAAGACTCAGATCTTCTGCAAAAACCCTAGGTAAGAAAGGGAAAGACATTGGAAAGAAAGAGAATTTAATTCTCAACAGAGTTTAACTCTGATATGTAAAAACAGAAGAACATATTTCTTCTCTCTTCGATAGAGGATCTGCAAAGCGCACATCTCCCCTTAAGGTTGAGAATTTAATTCTCAATGGGTCGAGATCCTGCCATGCAGATCCAAAACATAGAGAAGGAATGCAAGCTCGAGAATTTAATTCTCACAGAACTATAGGAATTTAATTCCTCCAAAATAAAAGTTAGGGCTGGACCCTATATCATGGGAATTTAATTCCTTCCGAACAAAAGAAGAAACAGGGTTTAACCCTAAGTAAAAACCAGTTCTGTTGAAACATCAGGAATTCAATTCCCTTAATCATAATTTAACAGAGGATGGAAGTTTAAACTCCTTAAGAAACTTTTATTAGGGTTTAACCCTATTCAGCCCCTCGCATATATGAGGAATTTAATTCCTACAGAAAATTCAGAGTTAAACTCTATTCGAGAAAAAACAAAGTCTTCGAAAGGAAGTAGGAATTTAATTCCTCTGAAAATCTACAGCTCGAGGAATTTAATTCCTGAAAAAGATTAACAAAGACTCCAAACAAAATACATGAAGGCAGGGTCACGTGCCACCACGTGACCCCCTCAAGAGATATACAGAAAGCCCCTTGAAACAACACCCCACGTGACCCACGTGACCCTTGACAGAGGCTCTGATACATAGGCATATGAATGCCCGTCACGTGATGACACGTGATGCCCTGAAAGATGTAGCAATGTCAGCAGAACAAACGAAGGGAGGGCGCTCTCACGTGCTGCCACGTGACCCCTCTTGCCTTAGTGTTTAACACTAAATTAAAACTCTCAAACCCAGTGTTAAAACACTGTTGGGCCTTAGCATTCAACGCTGATTAAAAAGCTTTATTTGCAGTATTCAACGCTGATCTGTTTTAGTGTTTGACACTAATTTGAAAAGCCTTGTCGCTGGTGTTTAACACCAACTATCTCTTAGTGTTAAACACTAACTTGTCAACCTCATTCCCAGTGTTCAACACTGATTGCTCTGTAGTGTTTAACACTAGGTTTTGGCCCAATTGGCTAAAGGGATAGAGGCAAAGCCTCTCCCTCAATGAACCAACAAGAAGTCAATATTCCAGACCTGACTGGACTTAGCCCAAGTTGGCCATAAGTCCTCAATTTGTGATTAACTGGGCTAATGGGCTCATAACATAATTAATTAGTCTTGACCCCAAATTGGGTCAGGGACTATTTAAGTCGTTCCGGTTCTAGGGTACATCTCTTCACTCCTTTGATACTTGGCATTGTAATCCCTCAATGTCTTCAAAGAGGTGACGGGTCCCGATGACCATTCATGATATGGACTGTGGGGTCCTTAAACCCATGCCTAATGCAAAATTCCTGGTTACGTGGAACACGGATAATGTCACTCTTTGACCCCGTGGGAAACGTCCAGAGCGGATCCTGGTCCTCGCAGAGCACGGCAGTGAACCCGTGTGAAGCATCCAGAGCGGAGCCTGGTCCTCGCTAAGCACGGCAGTGAACCCGTGTGAAGCATCCAGAGCACATACCGGACTGTGGAGTCCTTAAACCCACGGACTACGACGTCCTTAACCTTGACCGAGATGTCTTAAAACTAACAACGGACCGCAATGTCCTTAAACTACCCACGGACCGCAATGTCCTTAAACTACCCACGGACCGCAATGTCCTTAAACTACCCACGGACCGCAACGTCCCTAAACTAGAAAAATAGAGCCCTTTCCTATGCTCTTTTGTTGGACCTAAACGGCCCCGTTTAAGTTGATCTTAGCCTTGAAGATGGCTAACGCGTCCTTAAACCCTCAAACATACTGGACTACGAATCCCCCAAATTAACTTCGGCTCAAGGGTACATCTCTGAACTCCTCTGACATCTGTCGTTGTAATCCTTCAACGTCGTCAGAGAGGTGATGGGTCCCGACAGCCATACAGACGATGGACCACTATGTCCCTAAACTGGAACATTAGAGTCCAAACACTCTTTTGTCGGATCTAAACGATCCCGTTAAGTTGATCTTAGTCACAAAGTTAGACTAACGTATCCTTAACAAACGTTTGAGTTGATCTTAGCCTCGAGTAGGGCTGACGTATCCTCAAACCAAAACCCCCCCCAAAACCAAATTTAAGATAATGCGGATTTGGGCTAGTCCACGCCCTACGGGCGACGACATAACTCAGTCTCCGTAAACAATCCACGGGCAATAAAACAAACACCCACGACACGAAGTGACCATCTGGAGAAGGAGAAAGTTGTTACCGCAATGCGGTAGCGTAATTAACTGCAGGGGCTTGCGCCTGCAGTGAAGAGCGTCCCCACAATCAAAAACCCCTCAAACGAGGGGGAATCTGACGAAGTCTGCTACATCGGTCGCATCCGTTTAAACCTTCGATATACGGTGCCATAAATCAACTTGGCATCTTCGGAGAGGTGGACGGATAGCACCAACTAGCATCTGCCCCGAACCTAACGCCTCAGACGTCCCGACGTCCCGGCCGCCGTTCGGAGGGGAACAGATTCTGGCACGCCCGGTGGGACCTTCTCCTCTTTCCACTCCACACTTCGTGTGTCGTGATTCGCGAACCAATCGCGGTTCGCTAATAGTTGCCCTTGGATTTCAAGGTACTGAGAATTGGCATCTCGCTTATTGCAGAAAGCAAAGGATCGATGGCTTCCACCCCTGCGAAATCCTCCAACTGCTCAGATGGCAATTTCAGCCGACGCTCTGCCTCGCCAGGAGGTATAGCCTATGGACCCCAAGCTGCTTCGCTATTCACAATGCCAGTGGAACAAGTCACTCGCGCCACCACAGGATTGTTCTTTGGGACTATGATCCCGCCGACAAACTTTACCGCTCCAGTGCTGACGAAGAAAACTCTCGGGAAGTCGGTCTTTGATCGTCTTACCCCTGCCGCGGCTCCTCTCAACGAGTCGCCCAACGTCGATGCCTCGGTCTTCTCTAGATTGGGCCAGGAATCCTGCGAGCTCATCACGGGGCCTACAATCTCAGAGAAGGCTGCTTTTAAGAAAGTGGCCGTTCCCGTTCCCGAAATTGCCAAGGCGACCTCTCCAGCCAAAAAGTCAGTCTTTACAAGATTGACGGCTCTGGCCTTTGCTCCCGCTTCCCAGAGGACATCGGTCTTCGATAGGCTAACGCCAACAACAACCCCCCATCCACACAGGGGGCAAGAAGGAACCATTCTTACTGCTGACCCAACGCCGCCCGCTCGACGCGCTCGACGTCGCCATTGGCGCCGAGTAAGGAAGGCTGGGGGCAACTCTCCCTCCGGGCTGACTCCAGCGGCCCCGGTGGCAGAGGTCAATGCTGCTGTTCCAACTGGGAACAGCTTTGAAATGCTAAATAAGGTGCGAAGGAATTCCCCCACGGCAGTACTGAAGAGGTCTCCTCCCTCATTGAAAAAGGTTGAGGAAACAAAACCCGAACAGCCCCGATCTCCTCAACGGCTGTCTTCCAAAATCTATAAGGCTTGGCGGCAGGCCCGAGACTCGATCGTCGATCCAAACTTCTCCCGCCGGCACAAGAAGCTGAAAATCCAACCTGAAGCCGGTCACCAGGCTAAACCCCAAAAAGCCGGTGATCAACTGACTCACAAAAGGAGGAGGCCAGAGAGGACCTCACAGCATGTAGCGACGACTGAAAGCACTAAACCCAGACGCCCTGAGTCTGGGGGCATGGTGGTGCACACTGTTTACATGGCCTTTGGGAAAGAGGAAAGCCGCACTTCCACGGGCCACCGACCCCTAACCCGATCCGTGACGAAAGCCCAGGAGCAGCAACAAAAGCTTCAAGAAATGATGAATGCTATGGCCGCGCTCACCGGACCAAAAGAAAACCCAGAAACGTCCTCAGACGCACGCCGGGAGGAAGAAACAGACGCTGAATTCCTTCGCCGAACACTGGAGAAAAGGGACAAAGAGGCTGCTGAACAAGCGGCCAACATACAACGGATGGGCCTTCTCTTCCAAGACGTGATAGGAATGATGATCCAGCAGGACTTACCCGCCGAGGATCCCCCGATCGTTCTTGAAGACGACCGAGGAGAAACGTCAAATCCACCACCAGCCCTCTCAACGGCCAGGGAGGACGCAATCTCTAAGGCTGACTTAGCTGACTACATAGCCCAGCAAATCCGAGTTCATCATGCGACTGAGGCAGCTGGTCAAGTCGTGAAAACAGGGCGGCCGTATCCGAGCTGGCACGATCAAATCAAATACCCGCAAGGCTATACGATACCGAAATTCCATGTGTATAAGGGGACCGGCAATCCCCATCAACATGTTGCCCAGTTCCGGGCCCTCTGCGGTAACACCGGCGGTGACGATAAATTGTTGCTTCGCCAGTTCGTGGGCAGCTTATCAGAAACAGCGTTCGAATGGTATTCAGAACTCCCGAACGATTCCATCAAAACGTTCGCTGAAATGGAGTTGTTGTTCACTCAGCGATTTGCAAGTGCCAGCGAACGCACTCCAATAACCGCACTTATTAACGCCAGGGTAAAACCGGGCGAAACCTGGGTCCAGTACGCTATACGCTGGCGGAACTTGTGGTCGAGATGTGAGCAACGTATCGAGGAAGCACCCGCGGTGGGCATGTTCGTGGGAACCCTAGACCCCCACGCAACTATCTCCCAGTTTATGATGTTCTTTAAGCCAACCACATTCCAGGTTTTAATCGACAAGTTGGCTCAGATGGACCAGATGGGTCATAGACCACCTACACCGAAATCGGAACCTCGGAATGACAAGGGTAAAGGGAGGGCAACCTTTGTTGCGAATGCCCAACAGCAACCTAACGCCCCGAAACCGGCAGATCAAATAGAGGAAAGGCGTCGGTATTATAATGAGAAAATGAAGCGTCCCTACTCGTTCCCACGAGACAAGACGAAGCGGTTATTCGAGCTGGCGATACGCAACAGGCTTATAAACCTACCAAATCCAAGGCGACCGCCGCAACCCACCGAGGTGAATGACTCCAACTACTGCCCTTACCATCAAACGTTAGGCCATCCGATTGAAGATTGCTTCGTCTTCAAAGGATGGATTGAAGACCAATACCTCCAGGGGAAGTTTGTACTGTCCGAAAAGTGGAAGGTGAACCCACCACAGCCGCATGCTCCTAGGAAAGCGGATACACCGGGGGCAACATGTTCTTTTATTGAAGAAGCTCCATGGGAGGTCGTGCTATCAACTAAAACCAAAAGAATGCTGAGAGACCTTCATGCGTGCCCTGCGGTCGAATGGAAGGACCCTCTTGAACCTCAAATTATCGAAGGGATGCTAAGGCGCCGCCCGACTACAAAGGCTCACGGTAAGAGCCCAGATACTCACGCCCAATCGTCAAAATCTTCGAAGAAAAAGAAGAAGAAATCCAAGAAGTCCGTGAAACCTGGAAAAGAACACACGAACTTACAAAAGCAAATCGACGCGTTGGAAGAGTACAATCAGAAGGCGCGGACTCCCGTCACACTGCAAGAGTTCCTCAACCACATCTTTCAAGAGGAAGATGATGGAGAAAGCTCGTCGGATGAATCCGAAGGATATGTGGCGAGTTGTAATGTAATCTCCCACTCGTTTGCCCATGATGGGAAAACTCCTGGCATTAGGAAACTGGAGGCAGAGCCTGTACCAGAACGCGCATGGCCGACAGATGAAATGATCGACGCTTTTCTAGACGAGATTCGTCTAAAATGTAAAGCGGACCAGGAGCGTGAGATGACCACGTCGGAAGGAGCCAAATGCGGGCAACTGAACGAAAGAGTTGAACTACCCCTGACAAAGCATAAGGCATCCGAAGCAGACAAGAAGATATTCAAGACGAGAAAAAGGTTTGCCAAAGCCATGTCACTGGGGATGAAGCTACCGCCATCGGAAGGAAACACACACGATGGGGTGGAGAGGCACCCTGATTATTGCGCATATCACCGGAAAATCTCACACCCCACGGAGGAGTGCGACGCCTTTAAGATATGGTGGCAAGGATATGTCGCTCGTCGGCAATATGTTAAGCGCATGAAACGCAAGATCCGTCGGGAGCGAAGAAGTACTGTCGATGGGCAAAACAGAACGACTGGCAACTGTTGCATGGTTAACGCCAGGGGGTCACAAGTTCTCACCTTTGGGAGCGACTCTGATGAAGAAATGGCTCTGGGCCCTCTCTTTAAAGAATCTGTCTCGGGGAAAGAGGAGGAATCGGAGATCTGCGAGAACATTCAGCTGCGCAATCGCACACTCCCAGAAAAGAATCTCGGGCCCGTCGGCCGAAAAGATAAGGGAAAGGAAAAGGTCATTGAAGATATCACTTTAGATGACCAGGTCACAAAAGAGCTAACTACCAAAGACCCTCCCAAAAAGGGTAAGGTAGACTATAACATCCTCGCGCACCTAAGGAAGCTACCTTCTCAGCTTAGCATTCTTGATGCCCTCCTATTATCGAAAGAAGCGCGAGACTCACTAATTAAGGCGTTACAAGAACCCGAGCAATTCCAAGCCTTCCTCGCCACTGAAAGGATGAAGGATGAGCTGGAGGAAGTGCATACGGCCGATGTCACTTTCGGTGATGAAGACCTCCTTCTCGGGACGTGCGACCACAACCGCCCCCTATATGTCTCTGGATACTGCCATGACATCAAGATAGGCAAGATCCTGGTGGATAATGGATCCTCCGTTAACCTCCTTAATGTTCGGGTGTTGAAGGAAATCTGCATGAGTGTGCAACACCTCGCTCGTGACAAAATTACTATCTCCGGTTTCGACTCTCAATCGTCATGGACTCTCGGATCTGTAATACTGACGTTACGCTTCGGACTTCTCGTCACAGACATCAAATTCCATGTCATTGACGCCAAGACCTGCTACAACGCCTTGCTCGGTCGTCCTTGGCTACACGAGTACAACATCATCCCTTCTACGCAACATCAGTGTATGAAGTACTTCAAGGATGGTTTCGAGTACACCGTAACAGGCGAGTTGAACCCGTTTTCTGTAAACGAAGTTCGCAAATACGAAGACGCGAAATACTTTCTGCCAGATTTCGAAGATACAGAAAGGTGTCGCGACCCAAAGGACAAAGCCGCCGCCACCATTCCCGTTTTTGGGAGCGATACCGAAGAGGAGGAGGAAATAGTGTATACAGGGCCATCCCAACGCAACAACCTGGGGGCGCCCACCCCCATACCGGTCTTCGGGAGTGATTCGGAGGACGAGGTTAACGCCGTATTCTCCAGTCGGCTGTCAATACAGGCACCCCTTTGCGAGGACCATAGTCTGCAAATCACCATGGTACCGCGAGAACACTATAAGGATCTCGACGCGCTTCAAGCTCACAGCGTGCAGGACCTGCAAACATTTTACGTCCCTCCCAGGCGAAGGGGTGAGAAGGTGATCCTATTCTACCAATCCTCAGAGTCGAAGGTGGAGAAAGAGATCTGGCACGGCGCGGATGTTACACTCGACAGGCTCCAACCCATCCGTCTGCCTAGATACTATACAAATGGATTGAAGAAGTTATTGAAGCGCCAAGGAGTACCCTTAAGACAGACGGTGCGGCAGGCTCGGTTCTATAACAGGATTTGGGATGTCCCCGGGACTCAACGCAAATTGTCCAACGGGAAGATGGAAACACTCGGGCTTGGATACGCAAGAGCCGGAAAACGGGAACGGGCTCACAGCAGCTACGCTATATATACCTTTGATGAAGAGGAGGACGCCCTGTCAGGAGATGCCAACCGTCCATCAAAACTAGACCCCGCGATTAAAGCGCCGAGTCCGTCGTTTGAGGAACGAATGGGCAAACCTATCAGGAAAGTGGGTCAGAAAGCTCGGGAAGACCACAACCGCGAAATGGCCATCTACGAGAAGGCCAGGACGCAACGTCTATTCCAACAGACTGCACAGGCTGCAAAAGATAAAGATGTTCACCATTGTCAACCCGTCATACGAAAGGCCCGATGCGGGGACGGAGATAAATTAAGAAACGGGAAAAGAAGCCGACAACAACGACGCAGGATTAGAGGGTTACGGGTACTGCGCGGCTCGGATTCGTCCCTCGTGAAAAAGATGAGTCGAGCATACTCCTTCCCCCGAGACAAAACGGAACGGTTGCTCAAGCTCGCCCTAAAACATCAGATGATCACGCTTCCAGATTCTAGGCATCCTGAGCAAGCTAGCAAGGTCTCTCATCCGAGTTATTGCTCTTATCACCGAGCCATAGGACATCCTACCGAAGACTGCTTCACCTTCAAGAACTGGGTCGAGGACCAGTACCGACGGGGTAGATTCGCTTTATCCGACGGTTGGAGAGTAACGCCGCCACAAAAGCACGAGCCCAAAGCCACAAGAGCAGAACCGGATCCACCTCAGTCTTGGGAGCGGGTTCGCACCTGTTATATGATTACGATATTAAAAGAAGAACCCGAGAACGAAGATGACCTTCCCCGGTGTTTCGAGAACAGCGATGATGAGTTGATCTCGGAATTTCCGCCCGCTCCGAAAGAACTTGAAGACGGTATACATACTACCGCAGATAACCTCGAGAAGATCGAGCTGGGATCGGCAGACGACCCGCGACCGACATTTGTCAGCGAGCTGTTATCCGAGGAAAAGGTGGCCGCGCTAAAGAACGTGCTCCTACGGCATAAAGACTGCTTCGCGTGGAACTACTCCGAGATGCCAGGATTGGATCCGGAGATTGCGGTGCATAGATTAGCAATATCCCCAGATATCAAGCCAGTCAAGCAGGCGCCAAGGAGGATGCGACTTGAGCTGGAGATGAGCATCAACGCCGAAGTCAAGAAGTTGATCGATTCCGGATTTATCCAGGAAGTCCAATATCCCGACTGGATTGCCAACATCGTCCCGGTAATGAAGAAGAATGGAACGGTGCGCATATGCGTGGATTTCAGGGATCTCAATAAAGCATGCCCAAAGGACGATTTCCCGGTGCCGGTAACCGAGCTAATGATAGATAACACATCCACTCACGAGGTCTTCTCCTTTATGGATGGTTCGTCAGGATACAATCAGATAAAGATGCATCCCGAAGACCAGAAGCACACCGCTTTCCGCACCCCTTTGGGTATATTTTGCTACAAGGTTATGCCCTTTGGCCTAAAGAACGCCGGCGCCACCTATCAAAGGGCCATGACAAAAATCTTCGACGATCTCATACACGACATCGTCGAATGCTATATCGATGACCTCGTAGTGAAGAGCATGTCATACGAAGAGCATTTAAAGCATCTCGAAACCGTATTTCAACGCCTTCGGCAATACAATTTGAAAATGAATCCCCTCAAGTGCGCGTTTGGAGTCTCCTCGGGTAAATTCCTGGGATTCATCGTTCGACACCGAGGTATTGAAATAGATCCGTCAAAGATTAAAGCGATTATGGAAATGCCTCCGCCAAGAACCCTCAAGCAGTTGCGGTCTCTCCAAGGGAAGCTCGCATACATCCGGCGGTTTATCACTAATCTTTCGGGCAAATGCCGTCCTTACAGCCACCTGATGAAAAAGGGAACCCCGTTCGTTTGGAATCACAAATGTCAAGGTGCACTAGACGAGATCAAACAATACTTGCAAAATCCTCCGGTGTTGGCTGCCCCAGTGAAAGGAAAGCCTCTCATTCTTTACACGGCCGCCCTTGAAGGTTCTTTGGGCGCATTATGGGCACAGGAGGATGATCAGGGGAAAGAAAGAGCGCTTTACTACTTAAGTCGAGTGCTGCTGGGGGCAGAAAGCAATTACTCGCCCATCGAAAACATTGCTTGGCATTAATCTTTGCAATAACGAAGCTCAGGCACTATGCGTTGGCGCATGAAGTCCGTCTCATTTCGAAGGTGGACCCCCTTAAATACCTGATGTCAAAGGCTATATTGACGGGAAGACTCGCTAAATGGGCCTTGCTCTTGATGGAGTTCTCGATAACATATCAACCCCTCAAGGCAGTGAAAGGCCAGGCCATTGCTGACTTCCTCGCTGAACACCCGATACCGGCCGACTCTCCTCTGAACTGTGATTTGCCGGACGAGCATGCATTTGACGCAATTGGCGGTGGAAGCACACGATGGGAACTCTATTTCGATGGAGCGTCCTCCATAAAGAAACAGAAACAGGGTAGCCCGATCATCAAATCGGGGATAGGCCTTATCTTTGCAACTCCACAAGGAGGGATAATGCGCTTCGCCTTTTCCTTAACAGAGTCAAGGACAAACAATGAAGCCGAATACGAAGCCCTGATAGCAGGCCTTGAAATCGCCATCAACATGGGAATTGAAGACCTCCTCATATACGGAGATTCTCAGCTGGTCGTTAGCCAAGTAAATGGTGACTACCAAACGTGCAAACCAGAATTGGTGAAGTACGGCGAAAAGGTGCAACAACTGTTGGCCCAGATCCCCTTCTATATTCTAGAGAACATACCGCGCGCGGAGAACAGCAAAGCAGACGCGTTGGCCAAACTCGCTAAAGAACTGGCCGACGAGAACCTCGATGACGTCAGAATCGTGGTACAAAGCCGTCGAGTGCTCGCCCCGGCAGAAATACCTCCGGAATTGTATAAAGAAAAGGGAGCGACTGAGCAAGCGACCCTACAAATAGAAGACCGTGAGAAGGCTGAGGACTGGAGGGAAGTCTTCATAGACTACTTTAAGTCCCGCCGAATGCCCGAAGAAGCGTCCTCAAGGCATCAGCTCATGAAACGAGCTTTATCTTTCGCTTTTGTCAACGACATTCTATACAAGAGATCATTTGATTCTCTATGGCTGAGATGCCTGGGACCTGACGAAGCAGAAAGAGTCATTCGGGAAGTTTATGACGGACTTTGCGGTTCTCACCAAGCAGGCCCAAAGATGAAGTTAAAAATTAAACGGATGGGTTACTACTGGCCCACGATGATCCAGGACTACCTCGAGTATGCGAAGCAATGCCACTCATGCCAGATCCATGGAGACTTCATCCACCAACATCCGAATCCACTGCACCCGACGCTGGCTAGTTGGCCATTCGAAATGTGGGGGACTGACATAGTCGGCCCCATTGAGCCAGCATCATCCCGGGGACACCGCTTTATCCTGGCGACAACTGATTACTTCTCCAAATGGGCAGAAGCAGTACCACTGAAGGAAGTGAAGACGGAGAATATCCTCCATTTCTTCAAGACGCAAGTCATCTATCGGTTCGGAACTCCACGACGGATTATCTCCGATAATGGGCCGGCCTACCGAAGCCATAAGATTAGCCGCTTCGCACAGCAGCACAATATAGACTGGAGATATTCTTCAGTTTACAACCCACGAGCTAACGGTCTAGCCGAGGCTTTCAATAAGACCTTGACGAAGATCATAAAAAAGACCGTCTCCAGAAATAAGAGGGACTGGCACGAAAGGCTGCAAGAAGCCCTTTGGGCTTATCGAACTACATCCAAGACGGCCACGAACACAACGCCGTACGCGTTGGTATTTGGGACGGAAGCAGTTCTCCCCCTTGAGATAGAGTTACCCTCTCTACGAGTAGCAGTCCACCACGAGCTGACGAACGAAGAAAATGCTCACCTTCGGCTTGAGGAGCTTGACGCCCTCGATGAAACCCGGCTCATAGCGCAACAACATCTAGAAGCCTACAAAGCAAAGATGACGCGCTCGTACGAAAGATTGACCAGGCCGAGGACATTCCGCCCAGGCGAACTCGTACTAGTGGTCAAAAGACCTATGATCCCCAATCGCGCCAAGCGGGGAAAATTTGAGCCAAACTATGAAGGCCCGTACATCATAGACAAGGTCTACCAGGGTGGAGCCTACCTACTCATGGACATGCACGGTGAAAGGCCTTTCAGGCCAGTAAACGGCCGCTTCTTGAAGAAATACCATGCTTAATAAGCTGCAGCCTAGGTCAATGATGGATGACGACGACTATGTCCGCTCGCTATCTTCCTAGGCTCAGACTTTACAAGCAGCAGCCGGCCTTCCTATAACGACGGACCGAAACGTCCTTAAACTATCGTCGGACCGAAACGTCCTTAAACTAACAGCGGACCGAAACGTCCTTAAACTATCGTCGGACCGAAACGTCCTTAAACTATCGTCGGACCGAAACGTCCTTAAACTAACAGCGAACCGAAACGTCCTTAAACTATCGTCGGACCGAAACGTCCTTAAACTATCGTCGGACCGAAACGTCCTTAAACTAACAGCGGACCGAAACGTCCTTAAACTATCGACGGACCAAAACGTCCCTAAACTACCACCGTAACGTCCTTAGGTTGACGAGATGGATAAATAAAGAAAAAAAAATGATAAAAAAAAAAAACGGTACGTCCATAAGCAAAATGGGCACGGATGAAAACCCGAAAAGGGCTCCGTGAGTAAAAACAGCAGGGCTGCCGGCAAGTGTTCGTGAAAACCCGAAAGGGCGCGACCTTGTAAAAAAAAGAGAAGAGTAAAAATGATATAAATAAAAAAAAACGGTATGTCCATAAGCAAAATGGGCACGGATGAAAACCCGAAAGGGCTCCGTGAGTAAAAACAGCAGGACTACCGGCGAGTGTTTGTGAAAACCCGAAAGGGCGCAACCTCGTTAAAGGACACTTACAGAGTCCTCTCGACCCTGTAAGGAGAAACCACCTGCGTGAGATCCTTACGACTCACAAAGGAGCAGCACACTTAGGGATCCTCACGATTCCTAAGGAGAAAATACACTTACGAGATCCTCACGACTCGTAAGGAGAATTCTCTTATGGGACCCTCACGGCTCATGAGATTTGAAAGTCTTAAGTTACAGAAACCTGAACCTGTTCTTAAGCAAATCCCCCACAACCTCCGATATTGCCCTACAAGAGGCTCAATACTGACCCTTGTATACAATCCACGGGCGCGAATAAACATTTCCCCAGCAAAGTCCAACCCTTGTAGGTCCCTTCGACCCATAAGGAGAAAACCCTCTTGTAGGATCCTTACGACTTACAGAGGAACATACACTTAGGAATCCTCACGATCCTTAAGGAGAAAATACACCTGCAAGATCCTCACGACTTGTAGGGAGAAATACCTTTGTGAGACCCTTACGGCTCATGAAGTCAAAAGCCTTGGTCGACAGGACCCTTAACCCTGTTTGCTGAGCCACCTTTGTTCGTCATCGACAAAAGCAAATGATGATTCGCTCCTGGCAACGTTCCAGTTGTAGCGGTGCTGATGCCAAAATCGGTGCCTAAAACCCAGGCTTGTAACGAAAAGCTAGCAAGCAACACATGCTTACAAAATAGCCGAAATGATGGGGCAACTTGCAATAAAAAGCAGCAAGTAAAAATGAAGGCATGAAAAATAGCCGAAATGATGGGGCAACTCGCAATAAAAAGCAGCGAGCAGAAAATAAATAAATAGCCGAAATGATTGGGCACCGCGAAAAATAGTCGAAATGATTGGGCAATCGCGATTTTCGCGATATAAAAGCTGAAATGATAGAGCATCGCGGAAAAAGAAATAAAATAAAAATAAAATTTATGCCCTACAGGTGATATTCCATCACACCCTGTACACAATCCAAAGGCGTAAACAAAAAAGGATCATACTTCTCCCCCAGGTTTCATCAGAAAAAGAAGCCAGGTCTCGACGGGCCACAAGCGACCTAGAGATCATCCAAACACTCGTATCGTAACAACGGACATGACTTCAAACAAAACAGAGCAGCGGCAGCTCCCAGTTCCATGGCTCGGTGGTATACATATCGCCAACAGTCAAGCCTCCATCCCGCGAAATGCGGATACAATCAGAACAAA
The DNA here is from genome assembly GCA_030015575.1 of Agapanthus africanus. NCBI lineage: Eukaryota > Viridiplantae > Streptophyta > Magnoliopsida > Asparagales > Amaryllidaceae > Agapanthus > Agapanthus africanus. Next base: position 867,966,401 of record CM057339.1, read on the forward strand.
CTTCCTGGTCACGTGGAACGCGGATAACGTCACTCTTTGACCCCGTGGAAAACGTCCAGAGCGGATCCTGGTCCTCGCAGAGCATGGCAGTGAACCCGTGCGAAGCATCCAGAGCGGAGCCTAGTCCTCGCCTAACGCGGCAGTGAACCCGTGTGAAGCATCTAGTGCAAACTTCCTGGTCACGTGGAACGCGGATAACGTCACTCTTTGACCCCGTGGAAAACGTCCAGAGCGGATCCTGGTCCTCGCAGAGCATGGCAGTGAACCCGTACGAAGCATCCAGAGCGGAGCCTAGTCCTCGCCTAACGCGGCAGTGAACCCGTGTGAAGCATCTAGTGCAAAATTCCTGGTCATGTGGAACGCGGATAACGTCACTCTTTGACCCCGTGGAAAACGTCCAGAGCGGATCCTGGTCCTCGCAGAGCATGGCAGTGAACCCGTGCGAAGCATCCAGAGCGGAGCCTAGTCCTCGCCTAACGCGGCAGTGAACCCGTGTGAAGCATCTAGTGCAAACTTCCTGGTCACGTGGAACGCGGATAACGTCACTCTTTGACCCCGTGGAAAACGTCCAGAGCGGATCCTGGTCCTCGCAGAGCATGGCAGTGAACCCGTGCGAAGCATCCAGAGCGGAGCCTAGTCCTCGCCTAACGCGGCAGTGAACCCGTGTGAAGCATCTAGTGCAAACTTCCTGGTCACGTGGAACGCGGATAACGTCACTCTTTGACCCCGTGGAAAACGTCCAGAGCGGATCCTGGTCCTCGCAGAGCATGGCAGTGAACCCGTGCGAAGCATCCAGAGCGGAGCCTAGTCCCCGCCTAATGCGGCAATGAACCCGTGTGAAGCATCTAGTGCAAACTTCCTGGTTACGTGGAACGCGGATAACGTCACTCTTTGACCCCGTGAAAAACGTCCAGAGCGGAGCCTGGTCCTCGCCAAGCACGGCAGTGAACCCGTGTGAAGCATCCAGAGCAAACACCGGACTGTGGAGTCCTTAAAATCCACGGACTATGACGTCCTTAACCTCGACCGTGATGTCTTAAAACTAACGATCAACCCCCCCGATTCCCTACGGATTTCGCCTTGGTTTAAGGGTACATCTCTTCACTCCTTTGATACCTGGCGTTGTAATTCCTCAACGTCTTCAAAGAGGTGGCGGGTCCCTGCAACCAAACCCCGGACTGTGGAGTCCCTAAATCCACGGACTATGAGGTCCTTAACCTTGACCGGGATGTCTTAAAACTAACATCGGACTGTGGAGTCCTTAAATCCATGGACTATGAGGTCCTTAACCTTGACCGCGACGTCTTTAAACTACGATACCTTGAGAGACCCCTAACCCCGTGAAACACGAAAAAAAGGTGATCACACCCGGCACTTGCAGGCCCTCGCCACCTGTAAGGAAGAAAAACTCTCTTGTGAGATCCTTGCGACTCTCAAGGGAAAACCCGCTTAAGGATCCTCACGATCCTTAAGAAGAACTCACACCTATGGGATCCTCTCGACTTATAGGGAGAAAGACTCCTTATGAGACCCTCGTGGCTCATAAGATGCAAAGGCCTCAGGAAACAGATCCTAACCCTGAATCCTAAGCCACGGCTGTGCAAGAAGATTAAGATAGAATATCCGCAGAATGCATTCAATGAAAAGGGGACACATCACTGAGAGGAAAATTGTATCTTTTATTCATAAACCAAAATGGATGCAAAATACAATTCATAGCAAAAAAGGGCAGATACTCTTATTCATGAGTATGTACAAAAAAAAAAGGGGTTCTACACTAACGAAAAAGATCACCAAACACAGGATCAACGGCACAAGGGTTGATGAAGCAAAGGACAAGATTCTCCATCTCTCTCTCCGCTTTCTCCAGCACATCGAAACGACGATTCTCGCGAGGAGTCGCTCCCCATCGGTTGGTGCCGTGTTCGTCCGCGAAAGCAAACATAATGGCTCGCCGGGCCCTTATCTCGCTCAACAGACGAATTGAGCAGGCCTTCAAGGCCTGGGTAATCAGGCACGCTTCATGAAAGCCCTCGAGCTTTTCTTCCGCCGCATCAAGCATTGCCAGGGTCATCTCCGCTGGGTGAGGAGGAATGTCGGCAAGCACGATCGTGAGAATCATCCGGAGCCAGAAGGAACCCATCGGGAGGGGAGATCCCCTACGGATCGAGAGTTCATGCACGGCTGAGTCGCATTCGTCGTCAGTAAGGAGCGGATCCACTAGCCGAGCGGCAAAGCGGGGGATCATCTCCTCGATGGGCACTTCCCATGGCTGCCGACGAGCGTGTGGACGGTTGCAGGCCATAACGCTCAGATACTCCTCAAATTAAATCACGTCGATATGGGAATGAATTTTTCTGTGAGGAGAAAATAGGCGATGGCCTCAAGAATATAAAGAGGTGCATTAAGTACCATGCGCGAAAAATCTTGCAGGCGAAAGATGTTTCCAAGGCCCAAAAAGGAAAGGCATCGAAAATCAAGGAGAAATAACTATTTCCAAGGCTTTTTTTATGCATCTGATACTGCGCGCTAAAAATGCGGCATGGAAAATTTTGTGAACAGTCCCATCAAATGGTCCCACGTGCGGAACGTGTGAACCCAAATTTGACGTGCACTAGAAAATAGAATGGCACCATGCATATTAAAGGCATCAGCAACAACAATAGTGAAATGATAAAATTCTAGGAAAAAGGCGTGCAAACATGGGAGAACATAATAAAACTCGCCGCTCATACTTCAAGTGATTCATACAAAATATAGAGGACACATTTACAATGGAAACACTTTAGATGCGGGGCATGGGTTGAGAAACTCAAAATTAACTTTATTCAAAACCTTCCAAACATTGCGAACCTCCCGAGTATGCTTTCGCTCACGGTCACAAGCATCGGGATCCCCGCGGATGTCCTCTATCCTCCGATAGGCGCCCAGTATGGCTGATTGTTGAAAAAGCTAATGAAGGAGATCAATGAGATCATCCCGCCTCCTCTTTGAGATCAAGCCCATAAGGTACACCGAATGCACCTTATCCTCAGCAGCGTCTAAGTCCCCGAGTGGTATGCCGGCGCAAAAGAGAGGAAGGGCCTCCCGGATCGCCAGCACGATCAGCCTCAGAAGTGAAGAGCGACGGGGAAGTAGTCGATGGTTGTACTCATCAAAGCGGCTCATGATCTCGGCGCACTGGGCATCAGTGAACTCTTGGTCCTGACTGCGGCCCAGCGCACGAATGTTCCCATAGGAAATGATCTCGTCAAGACGATACAGATGGGCGTCCATGATACCTGAAATAAAAGTCACTAGCATCATTACAAAGCCCCCATTGCATTAATTGCAGGAAGAACAACCTTGGGCCAAGAGACCACAGGAAGCCTCTGTGTGAAGAAATCGAGTTCTTCGTTGGAATTAAATTCCTTATTAAGAAAAGAGAATTAAATTCCCAAAAACATTTTTTGATGGAATTAAATTCCATGGGTTTGAACCGCCATCATCATCTCTTCAAAGATCATCTAAACCCTAAGAGATCTACAGTTGAAAGATTAAACAGTTTCATGTTCTTATGGAAAATATGAAGAAAGAAGGGTAAAAACCCTTGTTTTGGATTTAAAATCCAGGAAAATGTGAAGGTCCATCGTTGTCCAAGAACATTACCTGAGGAAAAAGGATTCCTTTTGAGCAGAGTTAAACTCTGAAAATATTTTAAAACAGAGAACTAAGCTCTGGAAGAAGAGAATTAAATTCTCAGAAAAAGTTCTCAGAAGAAGAAGATGGGCAAAAGTGAAGGCTCCTATGAAGAGACAGCAGTATTTATAGAAAAACAATGGAAACGTTTCATCTCCCCAGATCCCTAAAGGAATCCAACGGTCGCGAGAGATGACAGCGTTGCACTCACGTGCTGACACGTGAGAACAACGCTGTGGGGGCATTTGTTTCCTGATTTAAAATCAGGAAAGCTTCTGGGAAAAGCTTCAAAAGAGGCCACGTGCTTACACGTGACAGCAGTCACGTGTTGACACGTGACCTATAAAATACAGAAAAGGCGCACTTTGATTCGCTGATCAAGTCAAGGAAAAAGCTTCAGAAGAGGTCACGTGCTCCCACGTGACCAGGGTCACGTGTCGACACGTGACGTTCAAAGCAGCAAACTCGCTCTCCAATTGAACCAAAGAAAGAAGCGCCAGACAGGGGTCACGTGCTCACACGTGACCAGGCGTCACGTGGTAGCACGTGATGGCTACAACAGCAACCGGAAGATAGCGCAGAAAGGAAGAGGATTCTTCATTCCAAAGAGGGTCACGTGCTCACACGTGACCATGGGTCACGTGGTCACACGTGACCGGCTTTCAAAGCCCACTGTGTTAACAGAATTAAATTCTGAGAGAAATTCGAATCTTTCCAAAGGAAAGTAATTATTTGGGACCGATCAAATTAAAGATTCAGAGATGATTAAATATCATCTATCTATGGAAAATCTCGGGTTTGGAAAGATTTCCCCCTTAAATCTAACCAAAATAACAAAGGAGAATCTCTGGATTCAAGATCCAATGGTGAATAGAATTCACCTGATAATCCAAAGGCCCAAAATGAATAATGGACGCAAATCAAATCTCAATGAAGATTCGTCAAAAAACTGATTGATGCGGCTGCTTCTCCTATAAATAGGAGCCAAGGGACACAAAAAAGAGAGATACATACGCAGAGAAGAAAAGAGAAAAGGAGAAGAGCTTTGATACTTGAAAAAGACTCAGATCTTCTGCAAAAACCCTAGGTAAGAAAGGGAAAGACATTGGAAAGAAAGAGAATTTAATTCTCAACAGAGTTTAACTCTGATATGTAAAAACAGAAGAACATATTTCTTCTCTCTTCGATAGAGGATCTGCAAAGCGCACATCTCCCCTTAAGGTTGAGAATTTAATTCTCAATGGGTCGAGATCCTGCCATGCAGATCCAAAACATAGAGAAGGAATGCAAGCTCGAGAATTTAATTCTCACAGAACTATAGGAATTTAATTCCTCCAAAATAAAAGTTAGGGCTGGACCCTATATCATGGGAATTTAATTCCTTCCGAACAAAAGAAGAAACAGGGTTTAACTCTAAGTAAAAACCAGTTCTGTTGAAACATCAGGAATTCAATTCCCTTAATCATAATTTAACAGAGGATGGAAGTTTAAACTCCTTAAGAAACTTTTATTAGGGTTTAACCCTATTCAGCCCCTCGCATATATGAGGAATTTAATTCCTACAGAAAATTCAGAGTTAAACTCTATTCGAGAAAAAACAAAGTCTTCGAAAGGAAGTAGGAATTTAATTCCTCTGAAAATCTACAGCTCGAGGAATTTAATTCCTGAAAAAGATTAACAAAGACTCCAAACAAAATACATGAAGGCAGGGTCACGTGCCACCACGTGACCCCCTCAAGAGATATACAGAAAGCCCCTTGAAACAACACCCCACGTGACCCACGTGACCCTTGACAGAGGCTCTGATACATAGGCATATGAATGCCCGTCACGTGATGACACGTGATGCCCTGAAAGATGTAGCAATGTCAGTAGAACAAACGAAGGGAGGGCGCTCTCACGTGCTGCCACGTGACCCCTCTTGCCTTAGTGTTTAACACTAAATTAAAACTCTCAAACCCAGTGTTAAAACACTGTTGGGCCTTAGCATTCAACGCTGATTAAAAAGCTTTATTTACAGTATTCAACGCTGATCTGTTTTAGTGTTTGACACTAATTTGAAAAGCCTTGTCGCTGGTGTTTAACACCAACTATCTCTTAGTGTTAAACACTAACTTGTCAACCTCATTCCCAGTGTTCAACACTGATTGCTCTGTAGTGTTTAACACTAGGTTTTGGCCCAATTGGCTAAAGGGATAGAGGCAAAGCCTCTCCCTCAATGAACCAACAAGAAGTCAATATTCCAGACCTGACTGGACTTAGCCCAAGTTGGCCATAAGTCCTCAATTTGTGATTAATTGGGCTAATGGGCTCATAACATAATTAATTAGTCTTGACCCCAAATTGGGTCAGGGACTATTTAAGCCGTTCCGGTTCTAGGGTACATCTCTTCACTCCTTTGATACTTGGCATTGTAATCCCTCAATGTCTTCAAAGAGGTGACGGGTCCCGATGACCATTCATGATATGGACTGTGGGGTCCTTAAACCCATGCCTAATGCAAAATTCCTGGTTACGTGGAACACGGATAATGTCACTCTTTGACCCCGTGGGAAACGTCCAGAGCGGATCCTGGTCCTCGCAGAGCACGGCAGTGAACCCGTGTGAAGCATCCAGAGCGGAGCCTGGTCCTCGCTAAGCACGGCAGTGAACCCGTGTGAAGCATCCAGAGCACATACCGGACTGTGGAGTCCTTAAACCCACGGACTACGACGTCCTTAACCTTGACCGAGATGTCTTAAAACTAACAACGGACCGCAATGTCCTTAAACTACCCACGGACCGCAATGTCCTTAAACTACCCACGGACCGCAACGTCCCTAAACTAGAAAAATAGAGCCCTTTCCTATGCTCTTTTGTTGGACCTAAACGGCCCCGTTTAAGTTGATCTTAGCCTTGAAGATGGCTAACGCGTCCTTAAACCCTCAAACATACTGGACTACGAATCCCCCAAATTAACTTCGGCTCAAGGGTACATCTCTGAACTCCTCTGACATCTGTCGTTGTAATCCTTCAACGTCGTCAGAGAGGTGATGGGTCCCGACAGCCATACAGACGATGGACCACTATGTCCCTAAACTGGAACATTAGAGTCCAAACACTCTTTTGTCGGATCTAAACGATCCCGTTAAGTTGATCTTAGTCACAAAGTTAGACTAACGTATCCTTAACAAACGTTTGAGTTGATCTTAGCCTCGAGTAGGGCTGACGTATCCTCAAACCAAAACCCCCCCCAAAACCAAATTTAAGATAATGCGGATTTGGGCTAGTCCACGCCCTACGGGCGACGACATAACTCAGTCTCCGTAAACAATCCACGGGCAATAAAATAAACACCCACGACACGAAGTGACCATCTGGAGAAGGAGAAAGTTGTTACCGCAATGCGGTAGCGTAATTAACTGCAGGGGCTTGCGCTTGCAGGGAAGAGCGTCCCCACAATCAAAAACCCCTCAAACGAGGGGGAATCTGACGAAGTCTGCTACATCGGTCGCATCCGTTTAAACCTTCGATATACGGTGCCATAAATCAACTTGGCATCTTCGGAGAGGTGGACGGATAGCACCAACTAGCATCTGCCCCGAACCTAACGCCTCAGACGTCCCGACGTCCCGGCCGCCGTTCGGAGGGGAACACCTACCAGATCGGCGGAGAGGCTGAGCTTCGTTGGGAGCTATTGAATTCTGCAGTTCTACCAAATTATCAGCTGTAGTTTGTATAGCTGGAACTCCTTCCAGTTCTACCTCATGACCACAAATTTGTTTCCAAAATAAATTCCTTTTCTAAAAAGATGGTGTTCCCTTATGGGAACTGAATAAAGCAGCAAAGAAATACACAAGAGAAGTATCACGTGTCCACACGTGATCGGGCATCACGTGGGGACACGTGACCTTCTATGGGCAAAGTTATAGGCGCTGAGATACACAATTTGAGATGGAGTTACATGCTAACACGTGATGGGCCTTTAAACCCACTGAAAGGAATTAAAAGGTATAATAAAACAGCAAGAGAAACCCCCAATGAGGCATCGCCTGCCCACACGTGACAGGGGTCACGTGCCAACATGTGATGGGTTCCTAAGATCTCTGAAATAACAGAATTAAATTCTAATTAAATGGTCAATCAGAAGGTCACGTGCCAACACGTGACAGGCTCTTAAACCTTCTGAACTAATAGAATTAAATTCTAATTAAGAGGTAATCAAAAACCCTAACTGGAAAAATATTTCTCTAGATCTTTCCAAGCAAAAAAGATTGTGCTCTGTAAAGTGGAGCACCGTTGGATTAAAAATCCAATGGTGATTAAAAATCACCAATTTATAGAAAGATTCTATATAAGGAAAGATTTTCCTAAAATCTGCCAGGAACAACAAACAAAATATCTTTTGGATTAAAAATCCAATGGTGAATAAAATTCACTGAGTGATCTAAAAGATCATGATTGGTTACAAAATCAATTAAAATCTTTCAATGAAAGATTGACAAAACAAATTGATTCTTTTCTTTCTCCTATAAATATGAGCCAAGAAGAGAAGAAAAAAGGGGAGATACAACAACGAAAAGAGAATATAAAAAGAAAAGAGAATTTAATTCTCCAGAGAAAAAAGAAGGTCTCTTGAGAAAAGAAAGAAATCCTAGATGAGAGATCATCCTATAAGCTCCCACAAAAGAAAAAGAAAATTTAATTATCAAATTAAGAGTTTAACTCTTCTGAATAAGAACTTAGTTCTCCTTTTGGTTGAATGTCTGCAGAAGAAGATCTCCCCATAAGTTGAAAATTTAATTCTCATCGGGGAGATTCTGCTATGCAGATCTAAAATCTAAGAGAAAACCTAAATTCAGAGAATTATATTCTCCCACAAGACACAGGAATTTAATTCCTCCAACAAAATTAGGGTTTAACCCTATAAAAGAATTTAATTCTTCCAAATATATAGGAATTTAATTCCTCTAAATAAAATTAGGATTTAACCCTATAAAAAAATTTAATTCTAAATAAGGGACTTTTCATGCACGTAAAAATATCAAGTACCCAACATGATCACGTGGCAACACGTGACCCTCCCTCTCAATGATCAAAAAAGGATGAATGAGATGGGGTCACGTGCTCCCACGTGACCCTTAAATAAATCCCTCAAAATAAAGAGAACAGAGCCAAGTCAGAACAGACTTTGGGCCGCCCTCACGTGTCCCCACGTGACCCCCTAACAAATACTTTAATATCCAAATCATGGGTATCCATCACGTGCTCGCACGTGATGGTCATAAAGGCCAAGTGTTTAACACTTATTTGAATATTCTGAGAATAAAATAAAGGAAGTTTGGGCCTAACATTCAAGCGTCTCACGTGCTCCCACGTGAGCGCTCCTTTTTAGTGTTTAACACTATTTTGTGCGCTGCATCTTTAGTGTTTAACACTATTTTAAGCGTGTCACATGGGAGCACGTGATAAAAGAGTATACTCTAGTGTTTGACACTATATTCATGCCAATCTTAGCCTAAACTAGCTAAGTCTTCCAAAGGCAAGATCTCCTGAAACTGAACTCTAACCATACTCTTAACATTCAAAATAATTCCCAGAACCCTTTCAATTAACTTTGGTTCAAGGATACATCTCTTCACTCCTCTGATAAATGTCATTATAATTCTTCAACGTTTTCAGAGAGGTGATGGGTCCCAATGTCCAATAATTATCTGGTGCAGTTCCAAACCCATGTTTGCATCTGAACAATGGACCGCAATGTCCCTAAACTAAACAACAGAGTCCAAATTCTCTTTTGTTGGATCTAAATGATCTTGTTAAGTAGATCTTAATCTAAAATTAGACTAACGTATCCTTAACAAATATTTAAGTTGATCCCAATCTCAAACGAGATTAACGATCTTTAAATCAATCCAATTACAGATCCCCTAACCAATATTGGTTCAAGGGTACATCTTTTCACTCCTCTGATATTTGTCATTGTAATCCTTCAACGTCTTCAAAGAGATGACGGGTCCTGACAACCAGCCATTCCGCGGACTGTGGGGTCCTTAAGCCCATGGACTATGATGTCCTTAACCTTGGACTGTGGGGTCCTTAAACCCATGGACTATGATGTCCTTAACCTTGGACTGTGGGGTCCTTAAGCCCATGGACTATGGTGTCCTTAACCTTGGACTCTGGGGTTCTTAAACCCATGAACTATGATGTCCTTAACCTTGGACTGTGGGGTCCTTAAATCCATGGGCTATGATGCCCTTAACCTTGGACTGTGGGTCCTTAAGCCCATGGACTATGATATCCTTAACCTTGGACCGTAATTTCCTTAAACTAACAATGGACCGCAATGTCCCTAAATTAAACAATAGAGCCCAAATGCTCTTTTGTTGGATTTAAACGATCCCGTTAAGTCGATCTTAGTTTAAAACTAGACTAACGTATCCTTAACAAATGTTTAAGTTGATCTTAGTCTCAAATGAGACTAACGTATCCTTAAACCTAACACCAAACCCAAATTTAAGAAGATACGGATTTGGACTAATTCACGCCCTACGGGCAACAACATTAATTAGTCTCCGTATACAATCTACGGGGAACCAAAAATAAAACAAACACACACGGCACGAAGTGACAATCTGGAGAAGGAGAAAGTGGTTACCGCGATGCGGTAGCGTAATTAACTACAGGGGCTTGCGCCTGCAGGGAAGAGCGTCCCTACAATCAAAAACCCCTCAACGAGAGGGAATCTGACGAAGTCTACTATATCGGCCGCATCCGTTTAAACCTTCGATACATGGTGTCATAAATCAACTTGGCATTTTCGGAGAGGTGGACGAATAGCACCAAATAGCATCTGCCCTCGAAATTCAGGCAAGATGAACCTACGCGGTCTCGTCTCTATTTTCGGCGGAGAACAGATTCTGGCACGCCCGGTGGGAACTTTTCCTCTTTCCACTCCACACTTCGCGTGTCGTGTTCGCGAACGAATCGCGGTTTGATATGGTTGCCCTTGGGATCGAGGTACTAAGATTTGGTTTTGCTCCCATGCAGAAAAGAGAACATCAATGGCCTCTAGCTGCTCCAGCTGCAACTCCCGTTCCGCCTCATCTGGAGGAGTAACCTACGGGCCTCAGGCGGCCTCCGTTTTTACAATGCCGGTGGACCAGGTGACTCAAGCCACCACTGGGATATTTTTCGGGACCATGCTCCCACCGATGAGCTTCAATGCCCCTGTACCATTGCAAGAAGCTCATAAGAAGTCGGTCTTTGATCGGCTTACAACTACTGCAGCCCCTCTTAACGGGTCGTCCAAACCAAGCTCCTCAGTTTTCAGCAGACTGGGCCAAAGCTCCAACGGGCCCGTGAAGAATCCCGCAATACCAGAAGACGTTATTCCGAAGCGGATAGCCATTCCTACTCTTGAAGTCACCAAGGCGGCTTCTCCGGCTAAGGGGTCAGTCTTCATAAGACTGGCCGTTTCAGCTCCCACTCCGGGTGGAGTAACCAGGGTCGTTTCCCCTGCATGAAAATCGGCCTTTTCAAGATTGGCCATTCCCTCTCAGCTAGTATCTGTCTTTGACAGGCTGGCGCCCACAGCAGACTCTCATCAGAACAGAGGGTATGGAAAAGCTGATCCAACAGTGGAGGTGATCCCGGCCGCACGACATGCTCGACGTCACCACTGGCGCCGAGTGAGGAAAGCTGGGGGCAATTCCCCTTCTGGACTGACTCCGCCAGCTCCAATGGTGGAAGTTGATGCTGCTGTTCCAATTAGAAACAACTTTGAACTACTTAACAGGGTGCACAGGAATTCTCCGACTGCTGTGCTGAAAAAATCTCCTCCACCTGTGGAGAATACCATAAAGGCGAAGCTCGAACAGCCCCCTCAGCGGCTGTCCTCTAAAGTTTATAAAGTTTGGCGACAGGTCCAGGACTCCATGGTAGATCAAAACTATCCCCGCCGACAGAAAAAGATGATGGTTCGGCAAGAAGAGGACCACCCTGTCAAGCCACAGAAGGCGACAGCTATTTGGGTGCCCACTGCAACGGCCCCCTCGACTTTGACCGCCCACAAAAGGAGAAGGCCGGAGAAAATCCCTATGACCAATCTCAAAGGCGCCGAACCTAAACGCCCCAAGTCTGGGGGCATGGTAGTTCACACTGTTTGTATGGCATCCGGTAAAGAGGATAGTCGTATCTCTACGGGTCATCGATCGCTTACGCAATCCGTAACAAAGGCCCAGGAGCAACAACAGAAGCTTCAGGAAATGCTAATGGAAATGGCCGTACTCACTGGGCCAAAAGAAAGCCCGGAAACGTCATCGGAGCAACGCCAAGAACAAGAAACTGATACTGAGTTCCTCCGCAGAATTCTCGAAAAGAAGGACAAAGAGGCAGCGGAACATGCTGCCAACATAAAATGAATGGTGTTCCTATTCCAAGACATGGTCGGGATGATGTTACAGCCGGAGCCTCCAGCTGAAGATCCTCTGATTATCCTTGAAGACGACCGAGTGGAGACGTTAAACCCTCTTTCGGCTTGTTCAGCAGCCAAAGAGGAGATTATCTCAAAAGCTGTCCTGGATGATTACATCGCTCAGCAGATATGAGTTCATCAAGCGAATGAAGCGGCTGGGCAAATTGTTAAGACTGGACGACCCTATCCGGGTTGGTACGACCAGATAAAGTACCCACCGGGATACACGATCCCTAAATTCCACGTATATAAGGGGACGGGAAATCCACACCAGCACGTTGCTCAATTTAGGGCTCTGTGCGGCAACACTGGAGGTGATGATAAACTACTGCTCCGCCAGTTTGTTGGCAGAATGTCGGAGACAGCATTCGAGTGGTATTCGGAACTCTCGAATGACTCTATCAAGATATTTGCAGAGATGGAGCTGCTATTCACCCAGCGTTTCGCAATTGGTAGCGAATGCACCCCAATTACGACATTGATCAATGCCAGGGTGAAGCATGGAGAAACATGGGTTCAGTATGCAATACGATGGCGGAATCTATGGTCGAAGTGCGAGCAGCGCATTGAAAAAGCGCTTGCGGTAGGCATGTTCGTGGGAACCTTCGATCCGCAGGCGACCATATCCCAATTCATGATGTTCTTCAAGCCGACCACCTTCCAGACCTTAATTGATAAGCTGGCCTAGATGGATCAGATGGGTCATAGACCATCTTCTTTGAAGCTCGAATCTCGAAATGAAAAGGGGAAAGGGAAAGCGACCTTCGTCGCCAATGCTCAACAGCAGCCCAGTAGCCCAAAACTAACTGATCGTCCAGACGAGAGACGGCGATTCTTTAATGAGAAAATGAAGCGCCCTTATTCGTTTCTCCGGGACAAAACGAGGAGATTGTTCGAGCTGGCGGTACGCAACAGGCTCATTAACTTGCCGGATCCGAAATACCCATTACAACCCGGTGAGGCTAATAATCCCAATTATTGCCCCTATCACCAAGCGATAGGTCATCCAATTGAAGATTGCTTCGTTTTCAAAGGGTGGATTGAGAACCAATACCAACAGGGCAAATTCATACTGTCCGAGAATTGGAAAGTAAACCCGCCCCAGCCGCACGCTCTCAAAAAGGCGGACACACCGGGGCATCATGCACTTTTGTAGAAGAAGCTCCATGGGAGGTCGTTCTTTCAGCCAAAACGAAAAGAATGCTGAAGAATCTCCAAACATACCCGGCGATCAAATGGAAAAGTCCGCTGAAACCCAAAGTCATCAGGGGAATGCTGAAGCCGCGCCTGACGCCAAAAATTGGTGGGGATGGTCAAACGCTAATACCCAGCCGTCAAAGTCTTCGAAGAAGAAGAAGAAGACCAGAAAGCCCGTGAAGCCTGGTGACAAGCACACGGACCTGCAGAAACATATTGACGCACTGGAAGAATATAACCAGAAAGCGCGGACCCCAGTCACACTCCAAGAGTTTCTCAACCACATCCTTGAGGACGGAAATGATGAAAGAGAAGACTCGTCGGATGAACCTGAGGATTATGTGGCAAGCTGCCATGTGATCTCTCACTCGTCGATAGACGGTGAAGAAGCTCCTGACGCAGAGAAAATGGGGGCAGATCCCGAATCGGAGCTCCTAAGACTGTCAGACGAGATGATTGATGCATTCCTGAACGAAGCCCTTCTGAAAAGCAAGGATGATCAAGAGCGCGAAACGGTTATATTTGGAAAAGCCAAGCACCGGCGACTGAACGAAAGGGTTGAAATGCTCCCACCAGATCAAAATACATCCGCCGCAAATAAAAGCAGGTTCAAGACAAGGAAAAGGTTCGCCAAAGCCATATCGATGGGAATGAAGTTGCCCTCGTTCAAAGGAAATTCTCCTGGCGGTATACATCTTGATGAAGCGGACGTATATCCTAATTTCTGCTTATATCATCAAAAGATCGCACACCCTACTGAGGAATGCAACGCCTTTAAAAATTGGTGGCAAGGGTACGTCGCTCACAGGCAACACTTCAAGAGGATGAAGCGTGAAGCTCGTCGACAGCGGAAAAATGTGACAGACGAACGAGGAAGAACTGCCGGCAAATGTCACATGGTTGATAGCAAGGGATCGCAAGTTCTTACCTTCGGGAGCGATTCTGAAGAAGAAATGACTCTCGGCCCTCTCTTCAAAGAATCCACCTCAGGAAAAAAGGAAGAACCGAAGAGTTGCGAGAACATTCTGCTGCGCAGTCGCACATTACCTGAAAAGAATCTTGGACCCATAAACATGGGGTCGAACAAAAAAGATAAGGGAAAAGAAAAGGTCCCTGAGAATATCACCCTCGATGACCAAGCCGTCGAAGAGTTGACAGCCAAAGATCCGCCCAAGAAAAACAAGGTGGATTACAACGTTCTAGCACACCTGAGGAAGATGCCCTCACAGTTAAGCATTCTCGACGCCCTTCTACTATCCAAAGAGGCGAGAGATTTTTTGATCAAGGCACTACAAGAGCCCGAGCGGTTCCAAACTTTCTTCGCCGAAGAAAAGATGAAGGACGAGCTGGAAGAAGTGCACATAGCCGATATCACCTTCGGCGATGAAGATCTCCTCCTCGGGACGTGTGAGCATAACCGTCTCCTTTATGTCTCTGGATACTGTCATGATATTAAGATAGACAAGATCTTGGTTGACAATGTGTCACGACCCGAAAAGTATGGAACGTGACTGGCACTTAAATTACGAAACGTCTCAAGACGTACGTAATCTAAGTAAGCCAAAGCCCAGAAATCAAAACCCATTTAAGCAATAGAGTGAAGGAAAACCAAATGAGTCACATCAAAATCTTTTAAAAACAACTTCACCTTTTTTCCAAAATTTTCGGCAGAGTCTCCTTTTGTAAAAACTGGCCCCAAACGGGTACAAAACAAGAATATACATATAATCATGAATAAGGCATCCCCAAGCGGGAGCTATCTCTTCGCCAAAAGCGGTCTCAACATCACACGCAATAAAAATCATTACTGCAAAAAATAAGCATGTAAAAACCCAAGTAATAAGCATCACGTCGGCTCAAGTGAGCTTGACCCAGAGAAACAACATAAATGTCCACAAATCTCACTGTCTCGTCTTTAGCTCATAGTACATCAATACAAGTAGCAGGTACAGTAGATGGAGTACACTAGATACAATGAATATACAAGGTGGAAACAAAATAATCTCACAACCCAACTACGAGCAAAAGTCTCAAATCCAAGCAAAAGGAGCAAAAGGATGTAGTGCGTCCGCCGCTACAGTGCTGAAGGATCGGACCTGCAAAAAGGCTGTGGCACAACGGGGGTGAGTTGCCAATTCGTGGTTAATAAGTAACTTCTATAAAGGCTATCGTAAGCATGCACGCAAAGTGTCATAACTCGACAATACTGATATGGCATGATATACTAGCAGATATGTATGCAACATGAATCAATTTTACAATACTAATCTGGTATGATGTACTAGCAGGTATTAATGCAACATGAATCAATTTTACAATACTAATCTGGCATGATGTACTAGCAGGTATGTATGTAACATGAATCAATTTTACAATACTAATCTGGCATGATGTACTAGCATGCATGTATGCAACATGAATCAAATTTAACCCGTGATCTGTATATGTTGATATGAGAAAATCATTATTTTCATCTTAGAAAACTCTTTTAAAATATCAACATAATATCAATGGAATCAACAGAAATCCATGTCCAGTATCGACAGCTCAAACGACTATCTCAAAATCTCAAGTATCGGTATCACAATATCTCGGGCCCCAGCCGTCCGGCTGGACCATCTCAAAGTATCAATATCTCAATATCTCACGACCACGGTCGGTATCCTCTGGATATCTGCCGCGCCAACAATCACCAGTAGGTAGTTTGCCCCTGCCAGGCTCATCGTCTACAACTCGATCTTCTTGCCCCGGGGTACCTTACCGGGCCCACCATGTACCCGAGATGGTTCATCCTACTCTTCGAATCGGGTCTCGAAAACTAACAGAAAACCCATGGTGGACGACACATATATCAATTACGAGAAAAACGCAACTTGCAACTTTTAAAAATGATATCTGGTTTATTAAATCCTTACGGTTTTCTCCAAAAAAAACTCATAAATCTCAAGTACAGAAATCCTCAGAAAATCACCATAAGCACGCATGTCAACTAGAATGAACCTATGGTATTGACAATACGAACTGCAATATGTAGCTAGAAAACTGTACATGAATGATGATACAATGATTGTAATTTCTCAATTTAGCAAGTTAATTTGTACTCGTGCCGCATACTCATGATAATGGTGCAATAGTTTCACATTCCCAATTTAGCAAGTTAAATAGTACTTATGTCGCATAACTCATGATAATGGTGCAATATGATTCTAGATTCTCAATTTAACAAGTAAATTAATACTTGTGCCGCATACTCACGATAATGATGCAATATGATTCTAGATTCTCAATTTAACAAGTAAATTAATAATTGTGCCGCATACTCATTTTTTATGGTTTAAAGGTTCTACAGGATGAACTAAGCAAGTCATATAGTACTCGTGCCACATGTCTCATATTAATGGTTCAATGATTCTATATAATAAACTAACACATAAAGGGATATAAGGATCATGCAATGCAGCAAAATGAATAACGAGGAACTACACGCAATGCCGGTACTACTAGAAGTTTTAAAACTATCGGGCGACTCGCGCCATCCATACGATTTCCCCTGTAAATGTGTACATCTACTCACCGGTGATCTGGTGCTAGGTGTATCCGACCACCTGCTTTCCTTTCTTCGCTGCGTCCGAAGTCCCTGCCTGCGAACCTAGAATTTACACAAAACAACACACATAAGGCACAATTATGCAAAAACGCGATATCAAGATTGTACGAGAAACAAGCGTCGCAAGCTAAACGCGTGTGTATACGTAACGTGTGTGCATACGTCAAAAACCACCGCGACACGTTGTGACACACAGTACACCAACTCAACTCGTATAGTACGTGTCGCGCAAGTCCCGATACGCTAATTATAAGTAAAAGGTCCCAGATTTCATCTGGAGCAAAAACAAGAAAAACAAATAAGACCAAACCTCTTACAATACCTACAGACAACTACTTGCAAAAATTGAACATGATCCCACAAAATTGGGCCGGCCACCATAGGTATGATATCGGCCAAATTCAGGTGGAAAAGGCCCAGGTTTCTACACTATATTCCTAATACAAAGTATAGCCTAATGTATATGTTTGCTTACAAAATTTTTTTATCCCAGATATAGCAGATTCTAGTATCCTAAAGTTCAGTTTTAAAAACGTTTTAAAACACTTAATTTGCAACAATAGGGTACACTTGTGAAATTAGGTGAAATTACAATAATCAAGTGATACCAACAGCACATATTAGAGCTTATATAACCTTAAAAATCCTGACTTACCCTATTCTCCAACTAAACCATCAAATTAACATCAAAGCCCACAAAACACTAAAACGAACTAAACTATCCCAGATTTTTACCTGGAAACAAACAAAGAAAATAAATAATACCAAACACAGACAAACACCTACATACACCACTGGTGCTGCTGTTGCTACTGCTGCTTCTGCTGCTGGGTGTGCGTGTGTGCGTGCAGGGAACAGAAATGAAAGGGAGAGAGAGATGTGATGAGTGTGTGAGATGAGTGTGGGAAAATAAGTGGTTTGAAAAAAGAAATGAGAGATGAGAGTCAACCCTTGTTCCCCTCCGAATGGCGGCGCACAGGACTGCGATGTCCTGACGCTGAGATTCGGGGCAGATGCTATTTGGTTTTATCCGTCCACCTCTCCGAAGATGCCAAGTTGATTTATGGCACCGTGTATCGGAGGTTTAGACGGATGCGGCCGATGTAGCAGACTTCGTCAGATTCCCCCTTGCTTGAGGGGTTTTTGATTGTGGGGACGCTCTTCCCTGCAAGCGCAAGCCCCTGCAGTTAATTACGCTACCGCATCGCGGTAACAACTTTCTCCTTCTCCAGAATTTCACTTCGTGTCGTGTGTGTTTGTTTAGTTTGTGGTTGCCCGTGGATTGTATACGGAGACTGAGTAATGCCGTCGCCCGTAGGACGTGGATTAGTCCAAATTCGTATTTACTTAGATTTGGGTTTGGTGTTTTTAGTTTAAGAATACGTTAGCCGTATTGAGGCTAAGATCAACATAAACGTTCATTAAGGATACGTTAGTCTGATTTGAGACTAAGATCAACTTAACGTGGTGATCCATTTAATATATGGCTGTCGGGACTCATCACTTCTCTGACGTCGTTGAAGGATTACAACGATAGGTGTCAGAGGAGTTCAGAGATGTACCCTTGAACCAAAGTCGATTTGGAGTTTTATAGTCCGTTTGAATGTTTAAGGATACGTTAGCCGTGTTTGGGGCTAAGATCAACTTAAACGGGATCGTTTAGATCCGACAAAAGAGCATTTGGAGGCTCTATTGTTCCAGTTTAGGGACGTAGTGGTCCGTGTTCCAGTTTAGGGACATGGGGGTCCATTGCCAGTTTAGGGACGTGGTGGTCCGTATTCCAGTTTAGGGACGTGGTGGTCCGTCATTAGTTTAAGGACATTTCGGTCCAATATTAGTTTAAGGACGTCTCGGTCCACGAGTTTAAGGACTCCGCAGCCCATATTGATGTGTGGTCGTTGGGACCCATCACCTCTTTGACGTCGTTCAGGAACTACAACGATGGATGTCAAAGGAGTTCGGAGATGTACCCTCGAACCGGATGTAGATTGATTTAGAAGAGCCATTTTGCTCAGTTAATTTAATTTAAGGACTTATGGCCACGATTGGGCTAAGTCCAATTGAAAATATTCAACATTTTTACTTGTTGTCCGTTAGACCTGTGCCAGGGCTGTTCATTTATTTTGGGCTCTGCTCAAACAGAGTATCAATTTAAATGGGGCTCTGCCCTTTTATTGCTTTGCAATTTATTTAGGCCTATTAGGTCTTTTTGACTTGGGCCTGGCCCTTTAAGTAATGCACTGCAATTGTGCAAAGCATTAAGAATCTTTTAGATTCAAGAACAGAAGTGCAAAGCACTTTTTGATCCCTTGATCTAAATTTGGATCAAAGAAAAACAAGTTTTTTCTTGTTTCAGAGAACCAAAGGTTCATAATAAGTGCAAGGCACTATTAATTTTTTTCTTTATTTATTTATTTATTTATTGAAAATCAATGATCTTGTTCTTAAATCAATGATCTGTTCATAAGAGAATTTTCTCTTCTTTTGAAGGTTTTTACCTTTTTTTTTACGTTCTTGAGAAGTTCCAAAGAGTTCTCTTCTCTTTTTTTTAGCAAGATGTTGATTCCTTTGAATTGAGGTCTGGGGTCCTTTTTATAGTGCTCATAAATTAGTTAAATTTGTTAAAAAAATCTTTCTTTGAGTGATTTGGGGAATTTTCCCCACCGTTGGATCTTTGATCCGAAAGCCTCTGTTTTACAGAAGAAAATCTTCTTATTTTAACAAGAACAGAAAAGATTTCTCAGAATTTTAATTCTGCCTGGCGCAAATGCTCTAGAGCGTGACACGTGTCGCACAGCGCAACTGAATTTTTTTTTTCCGCATCTGCGCTGACACGTGTCACGCAGCGCACAGCGCAGCGCAAGTGCGCTTGCGCAACTGTAGAATTTTTTTTGTGCGCATCTGCGCTGATACGTGTCGCGCAGCGCAAGTGCGCTTGCGCAACTGTAGTTTTTTTTTGGGGCGCATCTGCGCTGGCACGCGTCGCGCAGCGCACAGTGCAGCGCAAGTGCGCTTGCGCAACTGTATTTTTTTTATTTTTTTTGGGCGCATCTGCGCTGACACGTGTCGCGCAGCTGCGCTGAAACGTGTCGCTCAGCGCACAGCGCAGCGCAAGTGCGCTTGCACAACTGTAGTTTTTTTTTGCGTGTATCTGCGCTGACACGTGTCGCGCAGCGCACAGCGCAGCGCATGTGCGCTTGCGCAACTGTATTTTTTTTATTTTTTTTGGGCGTATCTGCGCTGGCACGTGTCGCGCAGCGCACAGCGCAGCGCAAGTGCACTTGCGCAACTGTATTTTTTTTTTTTTTGGGCGCATCTGCGCAGACACGTGTCGCGCAGCGCACAGCGCAGCGCAAGTGCGCTTGCGCAACTGTAGTTTTTTTTTTGCGCGTATCTGCGCTGACACGTGTCGCGCAGCGCGCAGCGCAGCGCAAGTGCGCTTGCGCAACTGAAGTTTTTTTTTCTTCCGTATCTGCGCTGACACGTGTCGCGCAGCGTACAGCGCAGCGCAAGTGCGCTTGCGCAACTGTAGTTTTTTTTTGTGCGCATCTGCGCTGACACGTGTCGCGCAGCGCACAGCGCCGCTGCGCTGACACGTGTCGCGCAGCGCAAGTGCGCTTGCAACTGTAGTTTTTTTTTGCGCGTATCTGCGCTGATACGTGTCGCGCAGCGCACAGCGCAGCTGCGCTGACACGTGTCGCGCAGCGCAAGTACGCTTGCGCAACTGAAGTTTTTTTTTTTTGAGCTTTGCTCTGATGGAGTACGCTACCTTGGGCGCTGCGCTCCCTGCGCTGGTGTGTCTGATTTTTGACACGTGGCGCTCTGTGCACAGCGCAGGAGATCTGAAGCGTTGCTTCATTTATTTTAATTTTAATTTTCAATATAGAGCTTTGCTTTTATTGGGGAAACAGAAGCGTTGCTTCGTTTGAATTTGAACAGAGCTTTGCTCTGATTGGGGTAAACAACCCTTTCCCCCTCTCTCTCATCATTACCAAGCATGCTATAAGCTCATCATGCGCTCTCTCTCTCTCTCTCTCTCTCCAATTCACAAGTCAACCCCCAAAACAAATTAATTATATTTAAATTTAAAAGAAAACTAATACACTTAATTACTTCATATTAACCTAATGAAATGTTTTAGTTTACCATGGCTACCTAAACATGGCTTAACCCTAAACTTAGCCCTAATTTATATGCACATGTGTGCGCAGTCCAAATTAAATTCTAGTAAAATGTTCATTAAATCTTATAAAATATTTGAAACCCGATTTGGTAAACTTTTTACTAAAAAACCCACATTAAAGCATAATAACCCCTAATCGCATTCTAGGGTGTTACACAATGGGTCCTCCGTCAATCTCCTCAATGTAAGAGTGTTGAAGGAAATCTGCATGAGCGTTCAGCACCTCGCTCGTGATAAAATCACCATCTCCGGGTTCGACTCCCAGTCATCACGGACGCTCGGGTCTGTGATATTGACGTTACGCTTTGGGCTGCTCATCACGGATATCAAATTTCACGTCATTGACGCTAAGACACGTTACAATGATTTGCTCGGCAGGTCTTGGTTACACGAGTACAACATCATCCCTTCTACACAACATCAGTATATGAAGTATTTCAAGGATGGTCTCGAGTATACTGTGACAGGGGTACTAAACCCATTCTGCGTGAATGAAGTCCAAAAGTACAAAGATGCAAAATACTTCTTACCAGATTTCGAAGACACGGAAAGATGCCATAAACCGAAGAACAAGGCTATCACCACTATTCCAGTCTTCGGGAGTGACACTGAGGAGGAAAAAGAAATAGTTTATTCAGGGCCGCCCCAATGCAACAAGCCGGGACCGTCCACCCCTATTCTGGTCTTCGGCAGCGACTCAGAAGATGAGGTCAATGCCGTATTTTCTGTTCGGCTATCAATACAAGCCTTCGCTGGCGATGATCGGAGTTTGCAAATTTTCATGGTTCCGCAAGGGCATTACAAAGAGCTTGACGCGGTTGGTACCTATAGTGTGCAGGAACTGCAAATATTCTACGTCCCTTCCAGACGAAGAGATGAAAAGGTGATTCTCTTTTATCAATCCACGGAAACCAAAGTGGAGAAAGAAGTCTGGCATGGTGCCGATTTGACACTTGACAGACTTCAGCCCATCCGATTGCCCATATACTACACAGAAGGATTGAAGAGGCTGTTGAGGCGCTAAGGCGTACCCCTTAAGCAAACCACGCGACAAGCCCAGTTCTACAACAGGATCTGGAGCGTCCCTGGAACTCAGCGAATATTGCCCAATGGGAGAATGGAAACGGGTGGGCTTGGATATGTTCAATCCAAGAAACGTGAGCAATTCTATGGCTGCTACGTTATACATGACTTTGACGAAGAAGGAGATGTTCTGTTAAAAGACGCTAACCCCGAACCAAAACGAGGTCCCACCATGAAAATTCCAAGTCCGTCATTTGAAGAACAGATGGACAAGCTAATAAGGGAAGTGGGTTAGAAGGTCCGGGACGACCATAACCGCGAAATGGCCATTTACGAGAAAGTCAGGACGCGGTGCCTCTTTCAACAGGCCGCGGAGAATGAAAATGCTCTTCGTCGCCAACCCGTCATACAAAAGACCAGGCGCAGAGGCAAAAATAAACTAAACAACGGAAAAACGTTCGTCAGCAGCGTAGTGAGTCTAAGAAGCCACGCGATCGAGAATCGAGCAGCCGGGATCCGTCTCTTATAAAGAAGATGGGTCGAGCATATTCTTTTCCCCAAGACAAGATAAAGAAGATATTCGATCTTGTCATAAAACATCAGATGATGATACTCCCGGAGTCCAAGCACCCTGAGCAAGCAGACGAGGTCCCTTACCCAAACTATTGCTCCTATCACCAAGCAATAGGATATCCTCTCGAAGACTGCTTCACCTTCAAGAACTGGGTTGAAGACCAATATCAACTCGACAGATTCGCTCTATCCAATAGTTGGAGGGTAAGTTCGCCACGGAAGCATGAATCAAAAGCCACTTATGCGATGAGAGTAGAACCAGATCAACATTGGTCTTGGAAACGATCCCGTACCTGTCACGCGATAACGCTGTCAGAAGAAAAACCCGAGAATATGGATGACCTCTCTTAGTGCTTTGAAAACGATGAAGATGAGTTGATCTCAGAATTCCCACCGGCACCAAAAGAGCAGGAAGATGGGATACAAACTACTGCAGATGACCTCAGAAAAATCGACTTGGGAACGGAAAATGACCCACGGCCGACGTTCGTCAGTGAACTATTGTCTGAAGAAAAGGAGGCTACGCTCAAAGACGTGCTCATGCAGTATAAATACTGTTTCGCATGGAACTATTCCGAGATGCCCGGATTAGATCCAGAAATAGCCGTCCACAAATTGGCGATATCTCCGGACGTCAAGCTGATCAAACAAGCACCGAGATGCGGCTTGAGCTTGAGATGAGCATCAACGCCGAGATCAAGAAGCTAATCGACTCCGACTTCATCCAAGAAGTTCAATATCCTGACAGGATTGCCAACATCGTCCCATTAATGAAGAAAAATGGGACAGTGCGCATCTGCGTGGACTTTTGGGATCTCAACAAAGCTTGCCCAAAGGACGACTTTCCAGTACCGGTCACCGAGCTGATGATAGATAATACGTCCACTCATGAATTTTTCTCCTTCATGGACGGATCATCAGGGTACAATTAGATAAAATGCACCCCGAAGACCAGAAGCATACCGCTTTCCAGACCCCTTTGGGCATATTCTGCTATAAGGTGATGCCTTTCGGTCTAAAGAACTCTGATGCCACCTATCAGAGGGCCATGACAAAAATTTTCGATGACCTCATACATGAAATCGTCGAATGCTATATTGACAATCTCGTAGTTAAAAGCAAATCATACGAGGAACATTTAGAGCATCTGAAGATCGTGTTTCAGTGCCTTCGGAAATACAACCTGAAGATGAACCCCCTCAAATGCGCGTTCGGAGTTTCCTCGGGCAAGTTCCTAGGATTTGTCGTCCGACACCGAGGCATCGAGATAGACCCGTCGAAGATCAAGGCGATCATGGAAATGCCTCCGCCAAGGACTCTCAAGCAGCTGCGGTCTCTCCAAGGAAAGCTCACGTATATCCGGCGATTTATAGCCAATCTCTCCGGCAAGTGCCGTCCTTACAATCACCTAATGAAGAAGGGAACCCCGTTCGTATGGGATCGCAAGTACTAACCGCTCCGGTCAAGGGAAAGCCTCTCATTCTGTATACAACCGCCCTTGAGGGTTCTCTAGGCGCATTATAGATACAAGAAAACGACCAAGGAAAGGAGAGAGCCCTCTACTACTTGAGTCGAGTTCTCCTGGGGGCAGAAAACAATTACTCCCCCATTGAAAAACACTTCCTGACGTTGATCTTCGCGATAACGAAGCTCAGACACTATGCGTTAGCACATGAGGTCCACCTCATATCAAAGGTGGATCCTCTCAAATATTTGATGTCAAAGGCCATATTAACGGGACGGCTCGCTAAGTGGGCCCTACTCTTAATGGAATTCTCGGTGACATACCGACCCCTCAAGGCAGTGAAAGGCCAAGCCATCGCTGACTTCCTCGCTGAGCATCCGATACCCGTCGATTCTCCTTTGAACTGCGAATTGCCCGATGAGCACGCGTTTGAAACGATCAACGGGGAGAGAAGAGAGAATGATACCTGGTGGGAACTCTATTTCGATGGAGCATCTTCCATCAAGAAGCGCAACAATTCACCCCCATAATCAAATCTGGGGTGGGCCTCATCTTCGTGACTCTACAAGGAGGGATAATGCGCTTTGCCTTCTCCTTAACCGAGCCGAGGACAAACAATGAAGCCGAATATGAAGCTTTGATAATAGGTCTTGTGATCGCTGTTGACATGGGAATCGAGAACCTCCTCATATACGGAGACTCCCAGCTGGTTGTTAGTCAAGTAAATGACGACTATCAAACGTACGAACTAGAGTTGGTGAACTACGGCGAGAGAGTGCAGCAACTGCTGACTCAAATTCCTTCCTACATCCTGGAAAGTATACCACGTGCGGAAAATAGCAAAGCGGATGCATTGGCCAAACACGCTAAAGAACTGGTTGACGAGAATCTTGATGGCGTGAGGATCGTTGTACAAAGCCGTCGGGTTCTTGCACCAGCAGGAATATCTCCGGAGTCGTCCGAAGAAAAGGGAGCTACCGAGCAAACGGCTCTACAAATAAAAGACCAGGAAAAGGCTAAGGATCGGAGAGAAGTTTTTATAGATTACTTCAAATCCCGTCGAGCACCTGAAGATGCGTCGTCATGACATCAGCTCATGAAACGAGCTCTATCTTTTGCCTTCGTCAATGATACTCTGTATAAAAGATCGTTCGACTCCCTGTGTCTAAGATGCTTGGGACCTGAAGAGGCAAAGAGAGTCGTCCAAAAAACTCACGACGGACTCTGCGGTTCCCACCAAGCCGGGCCGAAGATGAAGCTGAAGATCAAAAGGATGGGCTATTATTGGCCCACAATGATCCAAGACTGCCTCGAATACGCGAAGCAGTTCTACTCATGCCAGATTCATGGGGACTTTATCCACTAGTATCCAAATCCGCTACATCCAACGGTGGCTAGCTGGCCATTCGAAATGTAGGGAACTGATATAATCGGGCCCATCTAACCGGCATCATCCAGAGGACATCGGTTCATATTGGTGAAAACTGATTATTTCTCTAAATGGGCAGAAGCAGTACCACTAAGAGAAGTGAAGACGGAGAATATCCTCTATTTCTTCAAGACACACGTCATCTATCGGTTTGGTACTCCGCTACGGATTATCTCTGATAACGGGCCGGCCTACAGAAGCCACAAGATCAGCCGCTTCGCACAACAGCATAATATAGACTGGAGATACTCTTCGGTCTACAATCCCCGAGCTAACGGTCTAGCTGAAGCTTTCAACAAGACTTTGATGAAGACCGTGATAAAGACGGTGTCTCGAAATAAGAAGGACCGGCACGAGAGACCGCATGAAGCTCTCTGGGCGTATCGAACTACGTTCAAAACGGCCACAAGCACAACGCCGTATGCATTGGTATTCGGTGCTGAAACAGTACTCCCCTTGGAGATAGAGCTACCTTCCTTACGAGTGGCAGTTCATTACGAGCTAATGGACGAAGAGAATGCTCACCTTCGGCTTGAAGAGCTCGACGCCCTTGATGAAACCCGGCTTATGGCGCAACAAAACCTGGAGGCTTATAAAGCAAAGATGACGCGCTTATACGAAAAATTGACTAGGCCGAGAACATTCCGCCAAGGCGAACTTGTGCTAGTGGTTAAGAGACCCATGATCCCCAATCGTGCCAAGCGGGAGAAATTCAAGCCGAACTATGAAGGCCCGTACATTATAGACAAAGTTTACCAAGGTGGAGCCTATCTACTACATGCATGGCGAAAGACCTTTCAGGCCAATAAACGGTCGATTCCTAAAAAAATACTACGCCTGACGAGTCACGGCCTAGGTCAACGATATATGACGACACCTATGTCTGCTCGCTATCTTCCTAAGCCCAAACTCTATAAATAGTAGCCGGCCAACGGACCGAAACGTCTCTAAACTAACGACAGACCAAAACGTCCCTAAACTAACGACGGACCGAAACGTACCTAAACTAACAACGGACCGAAACGTCCTTAAACTAATAATGGACCACTATGTCCTAAAACTAGCTACGGACCGAAACGTCCTTAAACCAACGATTGACCACTATGTCCTAAAATTGGCTGTTGACCGAGACATCTATAAACTACTACGGACTGCAGCATCCCAAGGCTGACAAAAAAAAACCGGTATATCCATAAGCGAGATGGGCACGGATGAAAACCCGAAAGGGTTCCGTGAGTAAAAATAGCAGGGCTACCGGCGAGTTTTGTGAAAACCCGAAAGGGCGCAACCTCGTTAAAAAACACTTGCAAGGTCCTCTCGACCTTGTGAGGAGAAAATACCTACCTAAGATCCTTACGACTCACAAGGGAGCAACATACTTAGGGATCCACACGATTCCTAAGGAGAAATTACACTTATGAGATCCTCACGACTCGTAAGGAGAATTCCCTTTTGAGACCCTCATGACTCACAGGGTTCAAAAGCCTTAAGCTACAGGGATCCGAATCTGTTCTTAAGCCATCACAATCTCCAATGCTGCCCTACAAGCGGTTAAATATTGACTCTTGTATACAATCCACGGGGACGAATAAACATTTCCCTAACAGAGTCCCACTAACGACTAGGGATATGTCCACACAGTGGACGACCCTTGTAAGTCCTCTCGACTTATAAGGAGAAAACACTCTTATAAGATCCTTACGACTTATAAGAGGCCATACGCTTAAGACTCCTCACGATTCTTAAGGAGAAAACACACATACGAGATCCTCATGACTCGTAGGGAGAAATACCTTTATGAGACCCTTACGGCTCGTAAAGTCGAAAAGCCTTAGTCGACAGGATCCTAACCCTGTTTGCTAAGCCACCTTTGTTCGACATCGACAGAGGCAAATGATGATTCGCTCAAGGAAATATCCCAGTTGTAGCGATACTGATGCCTAAATCGGTATCAAATCCCAAACTCACAGTGAAAAGTCAGCGAGCCACAAATGCATATGAAATAGCCGAAATTATGGGGCAACTTGCAATAAAATCAGCAAGTAAAATATATGCATACAAAATAGCCGAAATGGTTAGGCAACTCGCAATAAAAAGCAGCGAGTAAATAAAATAAATAGTCGAAATGATTGGGCACCGCGAAAAATAGCCGAAATGATTGGGCAATCGCGACTTTCACGATATAAAAACTAAAATGATAGAGCATCGTGGAAGAAAGAAAAAATATATAAAATGAAACTTTTTGCCCTACATGTGAGATCACATCGATCCCTGCATACAATCCAGGGGCACGAACAAAGAGGGAACTATACTTTCCCACCAGGCTCCATTAGAAAGAGAGCCAAGTCTCGACGGCCGCATCTACAGCCTAGAGATCACCAACAGCGTTCCTCCTCATTCCAGCAGGATTCAGACGCGACAATCAACCTTGGAGCTATGGCAAAGTCCCTGTTCCAAACCTTGACGGTTCGCAGACAACCGAGAAAGTAAATCCTGGTCCCGTAGAACACGGCTAATGTCAATCCTAACCCCGTGGGAAACGTCCAGAGCACCTCCTGGTCTCGTGGAACACGGCTAATATCAATCCTGACCCCGTGGGAAACGCCCAGAGCAAATCCTGGTCCCGTAGAGCACGGCTAATGTCAATCCTGACCCCGTGGGAAACGCCCAGAGCACATCCTGGTCCCGTAGAACATGGCTAGTGTCAATCCTGACCCCGTGGGAAACGCCCAGAGCAAATCCTGGTCCCTTAAAACACGGCTAATATCAATCCTGACCCCGTGGGAAATGCCCAAAGCACCTCCAGGTCTCGTGGAACATGGCTAATGTCAATCCTGACCCTGTAGGAAACACCCAGAGCAAATCCTGGTCCTGTAGAACACGGCTAATATCAATCCTGACCCCGTAGGAAATGCCAGAGCACATCCTGGTCCCGTAGAACACGGCTAAGGTCAATCCTGACCCCGTGGGAAACGCCCAGAGCAAATCCTGGTCCCATAGAACAATGCTAATGTCAATCCCGACCCCGTGGGAAACGCCCAGAGCACATCCTGGTCCCGTAGAACATGGCTAATATCAATCCTGACCCCGTGGGAAACGCCCAGAGCAAATCCTGGTCCCGTAGAACACGGCTAATGTCAATCCTGGCCCCGTGGGAAACGCCCAGAGCACCTTCTGGTCCCGTGGAACACGGCTAATGTCAATCCTGACCCCGTGGGAAACGCCCAGAGCACCTCCTGGTCTCGTGGAACACGGCTAATGTCAATCCTGACCCCGTGGGAAACATCCAGAGCAACCCCTGACTCCGTGAAATGCGGATAAAGTCAATCCCCTGACCCTGTGAAATGCGGATAAGGTCAACCCCTGACTCCGTGGAATGCGGATAAAGTCAATCCCCTAACCCCGTGAAATGCGGATAAGGTCAATCCCTGACTCCGTGATATGCGGATAAAGTCAACCCCCTGACCCCGTGAAATGTGGATAAAGTCAACTCCTGACTCCGTGAAATGCGGATAAAGTCAACCCCTGACCCCCGTGAAATGCGGACAAGGTCAACCCCCTGACTGCATGAAATGCGGATAAAGTCAACCCTCGACTTCCCAGTTAAAGCAATTCTTTGATTCGGGAGCAAGTCAACTCATCAATCACTTACGGGTCCTTTCAACTTGTAAGGAGAAAATTCTCTTGTGAGATCCGTACGACTCTCAAGATAAAACGCACTTAGAAATCTTCACAATTCCTAAGGGGAAAATACACCTACGGAATCCTCTCAACCGGTAGGGAGAAAATTCTTTATGAGACCCTCACGGCTCATAAAGTTGAAAAGTCTTAGGTGGCAGATCCTAACCCTGTCTCCCAAGCCATCGTTGCCTCGCAGAGAGGTCAAGGTAGATTTTCTACGGGCCACACTCTCCGACAAGAAAGGAAACAACCACTTGCAGGTCTTCTCGACTCGTAAGCAAGAAAACCCTCTTATGAGATCCTTACGACTCTCAAGTGAAAGCACACTTAGGAATCCTCACGATTCCTAAGGAGAAAATACACCTACGAGATCCTTTCGAATCGCAGGGAGAAAAGTCTTTATGAGACCCTCACGGCACATAAAGTTGAAAAGCTTTAGGAGGCAGATTTGAACCTGACTCCTAAGCCATCGCTGTCCTACAAGGAGATCAAAATAGATTATCCACAAAATGCATTTACTAAAAGGGACACACCACCATGAAGAAAAACATGTCTTTTATTCATGAATCAAAATGAGTACAAAGTACAATTTATGAAAGAATAAAAAAATACACTCATTCAGGAGTATGTACAAAAGAAGAATAAAAAGAGACATATACAATTTTTCAAGCCAGCGGACGATGTAACAGATTTGCCAGTTCATCCTTTTTCCGCTGGGACTCGGCTTCATAGTTTGTTATCGCTACGAGACGGGCCTCCGCTTGAGACTGTTGGGCCTGGTACGAGGCAAGCCGACTTTCAAGCTCCTGTTCAGTGACCTTGTGGGCTTCAACCATCTCGCGAGTAAAAACGACGGCTTTATCAACAGCTACCACCTCCCGGATAGCTTCTTAAAGCACTCGCCAAAGTTCATACGCACTAGTGGTCTTGGTTGTAAGTTCAGCTTGAAGTTCCCCCAGCGCTTTGGAAACCAGCCCCCTCTCCGAAAACTTTCGGTTGAGCCTCTTCTCGCATGACTGCATATTTGCGGCGCACCGTTCAATTAGCCCCCGCAAGCTCGCCTTTGCAGCCACGACCTCTAAAGGAAGGCGCGTACATTCAAGACTATGCAAGCAAGCCTCCACCTGACGACAAAACTCAACCCAAACTTGTACCAATATTTCGCTATGGTAAGCAACAAGAAAGGGGAGAGAACTGTTGGTTTCGGCGGCAAATTCTTCGACCGTGATCAAACTACCAGCATGAAGGTCTTCAATCAGAGCTGACAAAGAGCGAAGGCTTAGTTTTGCCATCCGCTCAGAGGCACGTAGAGCATAGGGGCCGGGTGGAATCACAATGCGAGATTCCAGCGTGGTAAGAACTGGCAAAGCTGTTAAGATTTATAAACAATCAGCGAGACTTGCAAGCAAAGAGCAGATAGTACAACGTCGAAACTTTACTTACCCACAGTCATGCAAGAAGGGTCCAAAAGATCCCCAAGCCCATCAAGAATCTCAACTTCGTCATCGGCTTCCAGAACTACAGAAGACATCAATATCGTTATACAAAATAATAATAATGCCATGAAGAAGGCCAATAACACTAACCTTGCCCGGAAGATAGGACAATGCGTTGAGGGGATATTTGCCTGCGGAGCGGCCATCTCTAGCAGATGCTGAAAAGACTTCCTGGGGGACAGGTCCGCGATGGCCGCCTCCAATCCTCATAGCTTTGAAAAGGCAAAAGGTTCAGATAATGAAGAGATCATTAAAGTAAAAGATAGAAGAATACCTTCGATGCTCCTCCCACTCTGAACTGGAGGGATAGCAGCTTCGGCAGCCTCCTCCATGCCCTCAGGCACATCATCGGGGACATGGGCCGGTACAACAGCTTCCAATTGAGGAGCAGCGGCCACCACTGTAGGCTCCAATGAAAGGACGGTGACCTCGACTACCTGTCCCATAGTCTCCGGGCCATCCCCAGAACGATCCATTGAATCTGAGGCCAATGAAGATGCCTCTCCCGGGAGAGCAGGCACCGGGAGAACGGAAACCACCAATGGGAGCTCCGCGGCAGGAAGAATAGCTGTATCGATCCCCTCTACACTTACTAGTGTCTCATCGGGGATATTCACAGAATCCATAGTCAGGGCGTGACTCGAACTCAGATCCTCTGCCATCGCCGAAGTCCCTGCAAAGTTTTCACGAAGATAAGGATATATATATATATAAGCAGTGCAAAATACTACAAAAAGATATATAAGTATACCAATGCACCAAGGAGCTTCTAGTATGGCTTTTTCAAGTCGGCGTTCCTTCTCAAGAATTTGTGCTCGCCGGGGTTCGAGGGTAGACTCATGGCCACCAGTCCACAACGACAACGCATTTTCGGCATCGACCGAGACAGGCTGCTTAAGGGCTATCTCGCCTCCCTCTTCCAAAGGACCTATAAATATCCGCCGTATCGATGGAGGATCTTCGTAGAAGATGACGGCATGATAAAGTCTCTTCGGGATCTTCACATTTTCAGTCTCATCCTGAGAGCGTCTTATAGCCTTAGCCAATTGTGCGGCTTCCTCGGCAGATGAACCTGGAAAAAGAAGACTACTATCTGGCTCTTGCATAGCTATTGGTTCATCTTGAAAGATAGGCTCGGATTCCACTAAAAAGTCGAGCAGATTGGTGACCGTCTTCTTTCGCCTCTTTGACCCAGAACTAACACCAGAAGACGATCGCTTCTTTCCCCTCAGTACTTTGCTGCGACGTTGACCCACTTCGCCTTCAGTATCCTTTCTCGGCAGTGCTACCGATGAGGACACTGCTACCGATGAAACTGCTACCGGCGCCTTATCAGAATCCCTCGCTTGAGCTCTAGTGCGTGTCAGCAACCCAACAGTAGGAAGAGTCAGGCCCTCATCCACCGCCTCAGGAATAAGTAAGGCGCCAGTCCCCCTCAAGGGAGAGAGATCCAGTACTCGCAGTCGCGGCGGGATTCCCGTAGCCTGGAGCGGGGCTGGAGCCCTAAGCCCAAAAAGTATCCTCCTCTCCTCAGCAATGATTGGACTAACCCGGTGGCGATACCAACCCGTGAAAGCCCCCACGCACCTCGGAATGTAGTCGGCCTCGGGGATCATGAAATGAGAACCGGTGTTCAGCCTTATGAAATGGTGGGTGGCGTCACGAACGGCTTCCAAAGAAGAGCTAGGCTCCACCATGAATGCTTCAAAGGGAACGCCCTGGTCATAACCCAATTGCCGGGCAAAGCGGTGTGGATTGTACCGTATGAAAAGAGCCGCATTATTCCGACGGAACACCAGATAACTGGGTCTGATCGAATACAAGTGCATGGCTTCCTTTGGCTTCAAGGAGGGTGCTCCCTCTTTTGACAAGTCAAAAAGCTGTTGAACAGGTCCCGAGGGAGCAGAGAGGATTCGATCATTAAATACCATTCCGCCTTCGTTGGCATACAGATTAAGCAGCACACGAAGAGCCCCTAATTGAGTTGGGTCAGGAGCAGAAGCGTCCACCAACCTCATGAGCCGCGGAAAGGTATAAGCATCATAAAAGCTGGATCTTTGGTGCGCAGCAAATGCCCCTAGCATGTGCAACTCAATCCATGACGTAAAATAATGAAAAGAGAAACTCACTACGTCCACACCTGGGGTTGAGGTATTGGCTGCAGTGCTTAGCCCATGGTACAGATGCGATAGCCCTGCAATGCCCATGGCTAGTCGCATCCCTTCGGCAACGCAATGAGCAGGGTAAATGACTGAGGCTCTCATGAATCAATGGTGTGTTGGAACGACAAACCAACTGAGCCAAACGCTAATAAAGCCGACGAAGAAAGTTTCTTCATCCATGCCCGGATCTGCAATCGACTCAAAAGGTACAGCGGACAAGATTAGGATATAAAACTGCGGCAGATCTTCTTCTCTGGCCGGTAGCTTATTTAAACCAAACCCGAAGGGGTCATTAATATTTGCGAACTTCGGAGCTGCCTTTGATAGAACGTCTCCATGAAGGAAGCAGACAATAAAGCTTTTAAAAGTGATGCCCTGTTCCTCCGACTCTGTGAAAAGCTTCTCAAAAATACCCAGGGTCTTGATTAGACTCGGGTACTTGTGGAGGACGCCATTTTCTGTCGACAAGCCGTCAAGCGTAGCGGGCACAGTCTCGAAGACATACTCGTCAAAGGGCAACAATTCTTCGTAAGGTGCTCCCCTGATTGGTAAATCCGAGATCTCGCGAAATTCTTCCAAAGAAATCGAAACTTCGCGGTCTCCTAACAAGAAAGTGTTGGTGGGAAGATTCCATTGATTAAGGAAGGCTTTAACCCACCATACGTGAGGAGATTGATAATGGAAAAGAGACGCGTACACCGCCTGGTAAAGCCCGACCTTCTGCAGTCGCGCACGATGGGCGGACAGGATGTAACGAGCCTAGAGAAGATAGCCCGTGGGATGGCGAGGGGTAAGCCCTATCTTGTAGACTTGTCCCCAGGGCTGGGCTTCACCTTGGCAGATACAACGCCCTAAGATGTCTATGGCCGGCACAGGCTGGTTTGGTATCCCAACTGTCGATGGTTCGATCCTGCTTGTAGGAGTCTAATCTGCCACCTCTACAGCAAAAGCATTCCGCGGACGGTCCATCGGCAGGAACGGGTGGAGAGGTTCTGTTGGCACCTCGCAAAGAAAGCTTCGGCGACCGCGGATGATATGCCCATACCAGGTTCCCCATAAAAGTAAATTGGTGCAATCCGGGTCATGAGCCCTAATCATTGCCATCGCTTCTTCGTCCGACGGTGATTGAGGAAAAGCCGCCTCCGAGCTAGTAAAGGGAAAGTATGGAAGAGAAGCCATTGTACCTGAAATAAAAGAAAGGGAAACCATTAGTAAAACCCACACGTGTGTGTGTGTGTGTATAAATATATATATAAGAGGACAATGGAAGAAAACGACAGACAACTTATTTCATGGGACCATGGGTTACAAAACACAGGGGCCCCATAAAATCAAGATGGCGGCCCACTAATGATGATGCAGGGTAATCATTATGAGAACAAAAGGAAGATTCTCAATAAATTCAAACAACTCCACACATTCCCCCAAGGAGAAAACCTATCGCAAAAACTTTGCGCAAATCAAGAAGGATCTCTGCAAGAACAACTCAAGATGAAAAACCCCAAGAAGTCTTCTTTTAAGAACTAAGTTCTTTAGAGGAATTAAATTCCTTTTGAACAGAGAAATTAAATTCCCAGAAAATTTTTCAGAGCTAAGCTCTTTGAAATGGAATTAAATTCTAGAGGGAAAACAAGTATCATCATCAATCCCCTAAGATCAGAGAAACCCTAGCAAAAGGGGTTTATTATTTAAAGATCGGACATTCTTAAAGAACTTGGAAAGATGGGCTTTTGTTAAAGGGAAAAACCCTTGGTGTGGATTTAAAATCCAAAGAAAATTTCTACAAGAACTTTCTCGGCCGTTCAAGATCCTTACCTGAAAAAGGAAATCTTTTGTTGACAGATTTGAACTCTGGGATTTTTTTTTCGAACAGAGAACTAAGCTCTGAGGAGGAGAATTAAATTCTCAAGGGAAAATGAACAAGGAAGAAGATGAAAGAGTGGAGGCGCTTCTGAAGAGACCCTCGCATTTATAGGATGTGATGGGAAACGGTTCATCTGCCCCCTTCCCTAGGCAAATCCAACGGCCACAAAGATGACAGCGTTGCACTCACGTGCAAACACGTGAGAACAACGCTGTGGGGGCATTTGTTCCTTCATGGGAACTGAATAAAGCAGCAAAGATATACACAAGAGAAGCATCACGCGTCCACACGCGACCGGGCATCACGTGGGGACACGTGACCTTCTATGGGCAAATTTATAGGCACTGAGATACACAACTTGAGATGGAGTCACATGCCAACACGTGATGGGCATTTAAACCTACTGAAAGGAATTAAAAGGTATAATAAGGGAAAACCCCAATGGGGCATCACGTGCCCACACGTGACAGGGGGTCACGTGCCAACACGTGATGGGTTCCTAAGATCTTTGAAATAACAGAATTAAATTCTAATTAAATGGACAATCAGAAGGTCACGTGCCAACACGTGACAGGCTCTTAAACCTTCTGAACTAATAGAATTAAATTCTAATCAAGAGGGAATCAAAAACCCTAACTGGAAAAATATTTCTCTAGATCTTTCCAAACAAAAAAAAATTGTGCTCTGTAAAGTGGAGCACCGTTGGATAAAAAATCCAATGGTGATTAAAAATCACCAATTTATAGAAGGATTCTATACAAGGAAAGATTTTCCTAAAATCTTCCAGGAACAACAAACAAAATATCTTTTGGATTAAAAATCCAATGGTGAATAAAATTCACTGAGTGATCTAAAAGATCATGATTGGTTACAAAATCAATTAAAATTTTTCAATGAAAGATTGACAAAACAAACTGTTTCTTTTCTTTCTCCTATAAATAGGAGCCAAGAAGAGAAGAAGAAAGAGGAGATAGAACAATAGAAAGAGAATATAAAAAGAAAAAAGAATTTAATTCTCCAGAGAGAAAAGAAGGTCTCCTGAGAAAAGAAAGAAATCCTGGGTGAAAGATCATCCTATAAGCTCCCACAAAAGAAAAAGAGAATTTAATTATCAAATTAAGAGTTTAACTCTTCTGAATAAGAAATTAGTTCTTCCTTTGGTTGAAGGTCTGCAGAAGCAGATCTCCCCATAAGTTGAGAATTTAATTCTCATCGGGGAGATTCTGCCATGCAGATCTAAAACCTAAGAGAAGACCTAAGTTCAGAGAATTATATTCTCCCATAAGGCACATAGGAATTTAATTCCTCCAACAAAATTAGAGTTTAACCCTATAAAAGAATTTAATTCTTCCAAATATATAGGAATTTAATTCCTCTAAATAAAATTAGGGTTTAACCCTATAAAAGAATTTAATTCTTAAACAAGGGACTTTTCATGCACGTAAAAAGATCAAGTACCCAACTTGATCACGTGGCAACACGTGACCCTTCCCCTCAATGATCAAAAAAGGATGAATAAGATGGGGTCATGTGCATCCACGTGACCCTTGGATAAATCCTTCAAAATAAAGAGAATAGAGCCAAGTCAGAACAGACTTTGAGGCGCCCTTACGTGTCCCCACGTGACCCCCTAACAAATACTTTAATATTCAAATCATGGGTACCCATCACGTGCCCGCACGTGATGGTCATAAAGGCCAAGTGTTTAACACTTATTTGAATATTCTGAGAATAAAATAAAGGAAGTTTGGACCCAACATTCAAGTGTCTCACGTGCTCCCGCGTGAGCGCTCTTTTTTAGTGTTTAACACTATTTTGTGCGCTACATCCTTAGTGTTTAACACTATTTTAAGCGTGTCACGTGGGAGCACGTGATAGAAGAGTATACTCTAGTGTTTGGCACTATATTCAAGCCAATCTTAGCCTAAACTAGCTAAGTCTTCCAAAGGCAAGATCTCCTGAAACTGAACTCCAACCATACTCTTGATATTCAAAATAATTCCCAGAACCCTTTCAATTAACTTTGGTTCAAGGGTACATTTCTTCACACATCTGATAAATGTCGTTGTAATTCTTCAACGTCTTCAGAGAGGTGCTGGGTCCCAATGGCCAATAATTATCTGGTGCAGTTCCAAACCCATGTTTGCATCTGAACAATGGACCGCAATGTCCCTAAACTAAACAACAGAGTCCAAATGTTCTTTTGTTGGATTTAAATGATCTTAGTTTAAAATTAGACTAACATATCCTTAACAAACATTTAAGTTGATCTTAATCTCGATCTTTAAATCAATCCAATTACAGATCTCCTAACCAATACTGGTTCAAGGGTACATCTTTTCACTCCTCTAATATTTGTCGTTGTAATTCTTCAACGTCTTCAGAGAGGTGACGGGTCCCGACAACCAGACATTCCGCGGACTGTGGGGTCCTTAAACCCATGGACTATGATGTCCTTAACCTTGGACTGTGGGGTCCTTAAGCCCATGGACTATGATGTCCTTAACCTTGGACTGTGGGGTCCTTAAACCCATGGACTATGATGTCCTTAACTTTGGACTGTGGGGTCCTTAAGCCCATGGGCTATGATGCTTTTAACCTTGGACTGTGGGGTCCTTAAGCCCATAGACTATGATGTCCTTAACCTTGGACCGTAATGTCCTTAAACTAACAATGGACCGCAATGTCCTTAAACTAAACAATAGAGCCCAAATGCTCTTTTGTTGGATCTAAACGATCCCGTTAAGTTGATCTTAGTTTAAAACTAGACTAACGTATCCTTAACAAACGTTTAAGTTGATCTTAGTCGCAAATGAGACTAATGTATCCTTAAACCCAACCCCAAATCCAAATCTAAGAAGATACGGATTTAGACTAATCCACGCCCTACGGGCGACAACATAAATTAGTCTCCGTATACAATCCACGTGCAACCAAAAATAAAACAAACACACATGACACGAAATGACCAACTGGAGAAGGAGAAAGTGGTTACCGTGATGCGGTAGCGTAATTAACTGCAGGGGCTTGCGCCTGCAGGTAAGAGCGTCCCCACAATCAAAAACCCCTCAATGAAGGGGAATTTGACGAAATCTGCTACATCGGCCGCATCCCTTTAAACCTTCGATACATGGTGTCATAAATCAACTTGGCATCTTCGGAGAGGTGGACGGATAGCACCAAATAATATCTGCCCTCGAAATTCAGGCAAGACGAACCTACGCGGTCTCATCTCTGTTTTCGACGGAGAACAGATGGCATGCCGAGAAATAAAACACCTTTTGTTCTTCGGTGTGGTAGAAGATATTCCCTTGTGAATGCTTGGGATATCCAACAAACTTCCATAGAACTGACCTTGCCTCGAGCTTGTCCAGATTTCACTTTTGACATATGCCGGACAACCCCAAATCTTAACTTACTTACGACATGGGCTCTTCCCATACCATATCTCATATGGAGTGGTAGGCACCTGATTTGGTTGGAACGCTATTTAATAGGTATGCAGCTTCACAAGTGCATAACCCCCAAAAGGAAATAGGCAACTCAGTAGTACTCATCATAGAGCGCACCATATCTAATAGGGTGCGATTGCTCCATCCCGATACACCGTTGTGCTGTGGTGTATACGGAGGAGTAATGCTGAGAGAGAATCTCATTCTCCTTTAGAATAGTCCTGGAACTCCTATGCTCAAGTATTCTCCTCCCTGATCACATCAAAGGACATAATACTTATATCTGTTTTGGTTCTCTACTTCTGACTTATATTCTTTGAATATCTCAAAAGTTTTAGACTTGTGTTTCAACAGGAACACATGTTCGGATCTTAAGAGATAATCAATGAATGTAATGAAGTATAAAGAATCATTCCTGGCATGTGTAGACAGGGGACTTACGTACATCATCATGTATCAGTCCCAAGTGTTCATTAACTTTTTCTCTGTTTCCAGTAAACAGAGTTATGGTCATCTTATCTTTGTGACATGACTAGCAAGTTTCACAAGATGTAAATTCAAACTGATTTAAATATGCATCTTAATGTAACTTAGCTAGTCGGGTCGCATTGATATGACCTAGTCTACAATGTTTCAAGAAAGATTTGTTCATTTCTGAACTCTTCCTCTTGTGTGCGTTCCTGTATGTTAAGAACTGTGGTTTGATTTAGAACGTTTATGCTTTTAGATAACGTGCCTTAACCGATCAACTCTTGATATAGGAAATGTTCAAAACATTATCCAACAATACAAAATTATATCCTTCTTTAGTAAATAAAGAGACCGATATAATGTTGCATATCAGGTTCGGTATCTAATAACATTCGTTCAGAATCAATGTATTTGGTAATACAGGGTGATAACTGCCAACACTTTGGCTGCAACAATTGCACCGTTTTCAACTCTTGAAACTTATCACCCATTCCCAGTTCTCTATCTATCTTTAGCCCATATAACAGATTACATATGTGGGATCCTGATCCGGTATCTCATATCCAGAACGTAGAGGATACTGAGAAACCGTTCTTTATAACGAACACACCCGAAGAAGATGCATCAGCATGCACTTTCTTCGTTTGGGCAGCACGGGAATCCTGATAATCCCCTATTTCCTGCTCGGTCTTATAACAATTATAAGGTAGAGGGGGACCAACACTCCCCAGCTCAGTATAACAAGCGGGTTCGGTCAATACATCCATATTATTATTTTGATTAAGGCTTGACATGGTCGCTACCTGGAGAGAAAGAGAAGAAAACACTCTGCGTGCGCTCTTGCAATATTAGATTGGTTATTATTTTATCTAATCAGGATGGCTCCTACTGTTTTTATCAAATCTTCCTTCAAACCCTAAAAGGAAATACTAGCCGGGATTAATTACACCCTACAACTTCACCAATCTTTCGGCCATGCCAGTGTCAGTACTTTGAGGGAGGTTCTCCGTGCTTTCGCATGGACCTAATTAAAATAAACCTCGTTTCCCTATAGACATAACCCCGTTAACACCTTTCTAGACACCTACTTGATCGGCTAATTGTAATGTGTAAAACTCTCTCAGGAGTAACTCTTACTCACAGTGGGTATCGGGATCCAACTATCTCATAGAAGGTATGCAATCTCATTGCAAATTTCAACACTTGAAATTCCCGATAATATTTTTCCCCTAGCATCCTATGATCTTGACGAAAGCCAACAAACCATAGGCTGCTAGTCAAGTTCTACCCGTACATTTCTTGATTGAATTAAACCCACTCGCACGACCCTTGACGAAAGCCAACAAAGTCGCACGACTACCCTAACTCAATCACATCATATGCTTTTGCAGATAAGCATAAATAGCTACCGCACACTACTCCTTGACGAAAGCCAACAAACATAGCACGAATACTATGAAGTACTTATCTGAAATGACGGAGGGCTACGAAAGGTTTTTAAGAAAACCTTTTGCGTAATGAACTTGATATCGTTGTAGAATCGAGTGATTTTGAAAATGAGTGTTTTTTAGGCTTTTACTAGTTTCGCTAAAGAGGTCACTCCCGGTGAAGGGATCTCGGCTCTTTCCTTATCGAATATGGTGCAGGATATTTCACAAATACCACTATGCAAAGCAAGAACTAGAAAAAGAATCAAAAGACGAAACCGAGGGTTGTAGCATCTGCCAGTTATCGCTAAAGAAGTCACTCCCGGTGAAGAGATCTCGGCTCTTTCCTTATCGAATAAGGTGCTGGATATTCTACAAGGAATACCGCTATGCAAAGCAACAACTAGAGCTACCTGTTTTGAAAATTCGATTCCACAACATCTTTAGGTTTATTTTCTTTCATTAATCTCATTAATGAAGTCCCATCATTTAAGTTACCAAAGCATCACAGATAAATACAATGTACGCTTATGCCATCCGCATTCGTCTTGATGTCCCGTCATGCACCGTTAGGTTAGGTAACTAACGGCAGAGCGGGGCAGGGCTAGCGCGGGTGTAAAACATAAGCAACGTCTATAATATATCACATATATTATATACAGTATCTATCTCATCATATAAAGTGATCACATCACAGAATATCGCAGCAGAAAACAACATATAAAATATTGAATATACTAGGATTTTCGGGTTTTATATTATGCCTGTATAAAACACGGATTCTACGGTCGTGATGAATAGCCAAACCCACATCCCTAGACCCCTACGAGAGCGGCAAGCAATCCTGCCAATTCTAGAGTTAGGAGACCCGGTCTCGACGCCTCGAGATGGTCTCCCACTGGACTCTAGAACCCGGTTACTAGTGCTCTCCTCCTTGGGTCTATCCTAATGCGGAAAAGTAAATAATATACATCAACGGTGACATCTTCCTCAACCCGGAAGTACCCCAATAAAAGAATATTACATACAAGTTTTTACATGAATGAAAATAAAAACTCTCATCTCACATAAAAACCCCGGCTATTCAATCACGACGATCCAATATAACATATCACAACAACACATAACATCACATGTCATCAATGTAAGTAAATATGCGTATCCCAATTGTCGTTGACATATAGCAACGAAACCGGCGATACGCTACATATTACACTTACGGTCACGGTCGCAGAAAAGAAAGTGAAAAATTACAACAATTGGAATCCGCACTGCCCTTAGACATCATAAACCAGAAATATCACATATTCTGGATTTCATGCCTAACAATGCAAATTTTACATTTTGGTCTCAACCATGAAAACACTTTTCAAAGGAAGTCGGGTAATTCAAAAAGATTCCCGATTCCGTCCGAGGCCGAAATGTTAAACTTGCATGCAACTGGATAGATTCCAATTATTTTATCCCATCACATGATATCCGTACGACGTTAAACTTTTCGGTCGATTCATCAAAATCCCACAATTTCCCGACAACTTAACACTTAAGCACAGTTTTAATAATACCCGGAACATACCACAGTACCTATGGACCAACCGTAGAAGGGCAAACCCAAGCTTCATTAATGTCACCACAGAACTGCCACAGACCCTAAGGTTCAAAGCGGTTCCATAGTCATTATGTCGAGTTAGGGTTTCATTCTTCTAGAGGGTCCATAGAATTACTTACATATTTTTCCAAATACGTTAAATTAGGAAAAATGGGTTTTTGACATTCGATCGAACTTTTTAATTTCGCCTAGACAATATGTGAAAACCCAAATACAATGTTAAACTACGAATACGAAACACTCCGAATTGTTTATAGTGTAAGATTGCATCTCATGCAAAATTTGCAAAAACAAACAACACCTGAAACACCAAAATCCAGTCTCTGGAACACCCTGCAAATTTCAAGCAAAACCAAGTCTTCATGGCCGGCGACATTACCCATGATCTCGGCCAAAAACCGAACTTACCCCCTGAAATTTGCGTGGTGTTCATGTTGCATCCCATACAACACTCTGCACTTGTTTTAAAATTTTTTTGATAACTTTAAAAATCGACAGAACCTAGCAATCTGCGTTTCAAGTTTTGGAGCAGTTTCGGTTTCGTAATCTAACAAATATCGTCTGATACTCTAGCCCGGCTCTGATACCACTGTTGGGATTCCATAGCACCCTACTGGGTTTTCATAGCAACTACCATGCAAAATTTAAAAAATCTAAGGTGCTAATCAATCCTAAGCTAGGATCAAGCTAGAGTAAATAGACAAAATAACATGTAATCAACCATTACATCTAAGTGAATGAGGAATACAACCTTTGTTGACCGGTCCTTCACTTCAAAAGCTCCGTGTAGTAGTCCCTTCGCTGCGAGTTGTGATCTCTCGAACTCTAGAAGGGTTCTCCCGGAGAAATGAACAAGCTTGCTCGAAGTCTTCGAGGCCGAAGATGATCTACGTCGAGGAGACTCAAGATCATGCTAACTCTTCACTAATTGTGAGATTGGTAAAACAAACACCCTAAACTAAATGGCAAGTAGTAGAGGATGATGAAGTAGGAAATGAGCTCACTTTAGATTTTATTTTCTCACAAAATTTTCTCACCATTTTGAAAGCTAGTGAGCATTTCTTATGAGGAAGAAGAAGCTCAAGTGAAGAAAATGAGAGAATGAACTAATGAGGTGAAAATGGGAACCATGGGTGAGTTAGTGTCATACACTAACCCATGTAGAGATTAAACCATGGCTAACAATAATGGTTAGGTTAACAAATATCTATAAGTAAAACAAAAAGAGTGGAATTAGTCAAAGATGCTTCAAGCTTCTCCAAGCTTCCAAGCACGTGACTAATTAACACTAATTTTGATTTACTTAAATAAATATAAACCCTCACATTATTATTAGTATGGTGCGAGCCTCATATACCCATGTAACATGTGGCATCAAGCATGACACAATAAAATGTACACTAATATATATCACATATATACTAATGCACACTTGTGAGAAAAAGAAATGTTTAAGTGAGCTAATATTAGTTAATGTAATCTAGTATATCAAATATACAATTATACATTAAATTATTAAATCAACACTTGATTTAATAATCTGGTTATATCACATATAACCGACTAATATCAAATGCAACAACTTATCGAATCAACACTTGATCCGATAACCCGGCTATATCACATATAACCGACCGATATCACAAATCGCGATAATAGAATGCGGTATCACATAAGCCTATTAATCTCGGTCCCGCACATATCACATATGCGCTCCTACTCCGTTTCGCATGAACCAGGAAACCTTTGTGTAGGACTCTAAAGACTCGTCAATATGCCGGCAGTAGGTGATGATCATATCAAACACCCACAAGCTGCAAGCGGTCTGCGAAACGTAACGGCCACCCGGGTATTGAGTGATCAGAAGATCAACAAGCATGCCTACTCATACTCCTGCGAATCTAATCTGTAACACTACCGTACAGTCCGGTCTCTTCGTCTAATATATCGCATATCTCGTCTAGGGGTGGTAAACGTCAGACCCCAATAACTCGATAAGTCGTGCCGATTTGAGGCTCATAACGGGTCGAGAAACTGCTGATAACACTTACCAGTAAATCTCAGAATCAGCCCTGGCCAGAGACTTTCTGTTATAGCCAATCGAGCACAGCGCAACATCAACCTCCAATACCGGGAGAGACGAATCCCCTCCTATCGCTCATTGCCTCCATGTGACTCGGGATTGTACCCAAAAACGACCGTTTTGCACGTTCTCATGAACGTGGTAAGGTGGAAATCAAAGCACAGTGGGAATCACACAAGACTCTATGACGATCTCGGGTCGACAGACTAACCTGTACCAGTGTCACCAGAGAACTGCCATTTGACGTGAGGTATAATACCATCTGGGAGTTCTCGGCGCGTCCGTCCAGTGTACCCAGTCTCTACTGAGCACCCGTATACAATCTCTGATGTCAAACACCAATGGATATGGGATCATCCATCGCCTATTGTCACGCCCCGCTTCCCATTTTACGGCGAAGGGGACGCGACTGGCCCGCTACGTATATACTCAGAAGTACATACGCTAAGCGTATCTAAGCAATATAAAAATAAATACACAAGAGACAAGATATAATAAAAACATCAACTTTTATTTATTAAAATTCTT
Organism: Agapanthus africanus; assembly: GCA_030015575.1. Taxonomy (NCBI): domain Eukaryota; kingdom Viridiplantae; phylum Streptophyta; class Magnoliopsida; order Asparagales; family Amaryllidaceae; genus Agapanthus; species Agapanthus africanus. The sequence continues at coordinate 868,010,787 of CM057339.1, forward strand.
TTGTACAATGCATGAAAAGGAAATACAACTGAAATAAAACGATGCCTAAACAATGGCATAACAGGAAATGAAAAGTACTGAATGGAAAATGTATAATGAAACTAGAGCTCTGGTTCTTCAGCAAACTGCTCCAAGTCTTCTGCAGATGGCTCGATCTCTATCGGGTCCAAACCACCTGACGACATTCAAAGAAGAAAGAAATAGAATGTCGTCAGCGAACAGATCGCTTGGTAAGTCCCAAAGACAAGGGAGAAGTAGAAAAGAAGAAAGAGAGAGAGAGTAGCTTTTAATGTTGTATTATATTGTGATAATGTTGTATTAACGCTGTTGTTTGTAGCTTGGTACAGAAGAATGCCAGTGTATACGAGAGGGGTCTCGGTATGCTAGAGAGCAGGGCAAATGGAAGTACAAGGCTCCGTTATACAACCCGGAACAACGGCAATTGGATTCATGTTAGGTATCTTAATCTTACCGTCTCGTGCCACCTTTAACACCTTCCGTATCAATCTACCCCTTAAACCCCGTAGTATTTTATTTGTATTGTTTTGTACTGTAAATTGTATTGAATGTATAATTGAAAGACTGACCGAAACCATGATATCAGTAAACGGATGTAACCGTAGAATCATGTAAATGGAATAACTGGAGAACCATGTAAATGGAATGTATATCTATGGTTTGGTTCAGTCAAGTTGTATAGATTGATAATTGGATTCATGGATTCATGTTGAATTATAATATTGAAGATTGTAGATTATACTTGAATCATATTCAAGTCAAATTAATCAGACTCAAACCCGAGTCAGAAAATTAGCAAAGTAAATTGAAGTCCTGGTTGTTTTTCTTAATTTGTCTACCTTAGATAGACAAGCACCCACTTCTCCGGCTCTGTGAGGCTCAAGAGATTAGTTCCGCTTAAACCTATATTTACTAGGATCCTTATTGTAATTTATATAACTTGAGGGGGTTTTATATAAAAATAATTTTGTATAGATTTCAAAATACAACTCAAGTATTTAATTATCGTCTTTATATACATACAGCAATTTAATGATCAAGATAAATATGTATACATGTTCGAATTGTATGAAATGAGTCAAGTATATTATTCAAGTAACTACTATAAACAATGCTGTAAAGAAATATTATGCACGACTAATTAATCAAGTCGATCAATTTCTAAATATAAAAAAAAATATAGATCTAAGTGTTGTGCACGCGTGAGCTCCAGTCGCGCCTAAATACGACTACCGGTTTGGGAGATATACTCATTTTCGTTTTGTCGCGCAGAACATATCAGAATCCATCCAGCACCGTCGTATATTTTTAAAACACAGTTTGAGTTAATTTCTATCGGATTTCAGGTTACAAAAATTATTATAAAATTGTAGATATTTAGATGTACTTATCCAAAACACCAAGATTCGCACGATTTGGATTTCTTAAACTCTAGTTATGATCATTTTAACATCAGCGTTTAAAACAGAAATTCAGATTTCTGGACAGCAACTATATGTTATATTGTAAAACTATATCGGGTTGTTTCATGCATTTCTAAGTAATCTATTATATAGAAAATTATAGTTCTATCAATTTTGCATTTACACATCTAAATTTTGTCACAAACGGACATCGGGTGTTCGGTTATGTCCAATTTAAAAACAGTGTACGAATCAGGACTGATTCTGTCCAGATCCGTCACTTAATATTGTAACGCAGTTTTCTTTATCTTACGTTGGTTTTCAGTAAAAACTTAAAACTAATAAAATATATATTATTCGATGTAGATATCTAAAACACCTGAATTTGCTCAATTTGGATATTGCTATATTAAGTTATGTGTCCTAGAAGTCGACCAATAACTGCAGTTTTCTATTTTACGAAAAACGATATAATTTCTAAACCGTTAAGTGTTTCGATCTAAAATTTTTACAGCATGTACAAAATAATATACTATATCATATGTAAATTTCCTGAAATTTTTAAAAGTAAAAATTAATTTCTAAAAAGTTATTTTAAAGGTAAAAGTATTAATATGTATGCTAAAATCGGCAAGAAGATTAACTAGTATTTTTATGCAAGCTTCTATTTTTCTTTTAATAAACAAACCAATTTTTTGAGACATTATAGATATATTGTGGTATGAAATTTATGTTCTCACAACTCATAATAAATATTCATAGTCATGAACAAAGAATTGAAAACACTTTAATTTGAACAAGAGGAAATAAGATATTATTAAACCATATATAACCATATGTATCTAGACTTATATATATATATATATATATATATATATATATATATATATATATATATATATATATATGTTTATGTTTATTTTTCACTTAAGGATTACGATATGAAAAGAATAGGGGGTTCACGAGGTATGACATGAGGAAAATAAGAGATGGGGGTGTCACGCCCCGCTTTCCAGAGTACGCTAAAATGGGCACGTGACATAGTCAACCATGCTACCTGTGGGTAGGAAGTATCCATCCACAGTCACATTACGGTTGTAGAGATATCAAGAACAAAATAAAAATATCTAAAACATGTCCATAATCCAAGATAACATGAGTCAAGAATAAATAAATGCGGAAGCGAAAGATCTAATACAAAATAACTGGAATGTATGTCCCATAATACGGGCTCACATCAGGAATAAAATGCAGTAAAGAAAAGCTAACTACTGCTAACACTCACAGCTCAGCCTGTCGGCTGAAGTACTCCTGCTCGGGCTGCGACAGCGTTACAGAATCTAGGCCATGCAAAACTCAGACGTCAGCGCGTCAAGTCATCAAGTAATAACATAATAAACAGGCAATGCGAATATAAACATGAATAAGCAAGGGTAACAATAATATGAATCAGAGCAGTGCAGGGTAGTGTGCAGTGGGTAAAATGGACTGTTCTATCAGGTTCTCTGTTCTAAAGTATTTGAAACCAAATTGATGAATCATCGATGTAACTCAATAGTATCCCGTACATACCCGGGACCACGGCCTCAATATTCTCGGGCTGAAACCGAGACATGCCGCTAGGCACCAAACAGGAATGTGTACACTCAATAGTATCCCGTACATACCCGGGAACACGGCCTCAATATTCTCGGGCTGAAACCGAGACATGCCGCTAGGCACCAAACAGGAATGTGAACTGTTGAGTTACAAGTCAGGTTTCACCTTTGATTTCCCCATACCCCCAAGTTATATGTGTAAGTCAAGTCAGGTATCCCGAAATCAAGAAACTAATGCCAACACACGATCAGGTAAACAGGTTTGTCTGGATAGACAACAGGAACGGTCCATGAGGACTACATGTCAGGTTTGTTGGCATTAGACACAAGATCAGGTAACGGATCAGGTCATGGTACATCAGGTCAAGTCAAGCAGTGTACGGTACCATGTCGGGTCAATCGATATGCATGTAGCAAGTCAGGTCAAGATGTAAGCGATAACATAGGTGTGCTCACAATCAGTTATATAATCAAGCATGGTTATCAACAACATGATATAAGTAATGAATTAAGCAATAGGCAGATTCATTCGATTTGCACTACAGTCATCAATTGTGTCACAGAGATGATTTCAACATTATAAGAATGCAGTTAGATAATTATAGCCGTTTAATCATGTTACCAAGTTAAGATTTCATGGATGCAATGATATCTACATATATAGGTTCCAAGTTTGAAAGATAAAATGTTATATAACAATATTGAACATGAAAAAGAGAAATGATCGTACCAAAGTTAAATTTATAGGTTTAGGGTGTCATTAATATGTATGTAAATATTGTTTAGCATGTAGCAAGGGATACTTGCCTCGACGGGTTGCGAAACGGGAAAACGGAACGTAAAATGTCGGCGGGGAAAACTCGCGACGGACACACGGTTCACTGAATGAATCCAAACGACGAACAGTGGAACCACACGGGTCGGGGTACCTCGCTGGAACATCGGGACACGTCGCCGGCATCACCGGATTCCGGCCAAGTTCAGAACAGTGAATATCAAGATTTGCATAAAGAAAAGAAAGGAAAATAAAGAAGAAAGGGAAGGAGGATGGAGAAGGGAAGGCTTACAGTGGTCTGTGGGACGGGTGGTGACGGTCGACCTCGTCGACGGAGCTCCGGCGGTGGTCTGCGATGACGGCGGAAGTTTTACGGATCAAGAAACCAGATCAGCGAAGGAAAAGAAGAAAGGAGAAGGTGAAGGGATGAGAAGCTCACCGAGGGGGTGCGCAAGGGCCAGGGGCACGGAGACGGGTCGTCGGCAGCGATCTCCGGCGGTGCAACTGTGTGCAGGGGCGCGCACGGGCCTGGTCGGGGTGTGTGCAGGTGATTGATCTCAAAAACTATCTATTACCGCAATCAAGAACGGCGTCGCATGAAGCTAGCCGGTGAGTACGGGTCAGTCCACAGGGATGTTGTGAATTTCCTATTCGCGCTAACGAGTTAATTCCAAAGGGTGTTCGGATTGATTATTAAATCTAAAAACCTAATTATTCTATACTACGATTATCTAGATCTAGTCTTGCTAGGTGATGAAGCACCCTCGCTAGGTGATGAAGCACCAGGTGATGAAGCACCCTCGCTAAATATTTTTCTATTTTTGCAGCTTTAAGTAATCACAAAAACCAGTGTCCATTTTTTTTATTCTTTATTCACACTTTGTTTTCTTTTATTTTCATTGTACTAAGGACTTTAGACAAGAGCATTTCAAGGTCTCTTCTACTATTCCAAGTTTCAAGGTGCGTGATTGTGCAAATTGTAGGGTATATACTTTCATAATCTAGACTTAAGGTAGGAACTATTTTTCAAACTTATACTCTAATAAGAACATCAATACTTTTCCTTCGTTTCGACTTAGCCCAAGAAGTGAACCTAAAATTTGCCTATTTCTAAATAAACTACAAAAACATATACTCTCTACCGTTAAACTCTAAGGAAGGTTATTTTTAGGGTTTTTAATTTACTAAGTCTAAGATCTAGTTGTTCCTAGCCAGTTAACCTATTTTTCAAACTCAAGTCAAATACGGCCAAAATTGAATACATTAATTTTTATAATTTTCAAAATTTTTCAATTTTTATGGGTTTTCAAATAAGTATGCAAATGCAAAAAAATGTACAAATGAATGCGAAGGAAGAAGACGTACCGAGCATACCCCCAAACTTGAACTTGACAGTGTCCTCACTGTCATGCTAAACCAAGAGGGTCAAAAATGCCGGTACTCCCCTGTTTATTTATTTATAATTTTTTTTAATGTTTTTAAAATTTTTTTAAAATTTTTTAATAGAAAAAGAAAACAAAAAATATATACATACATATATACAAAAAGGTCCCCCCCAAACTTAAGCTTGGCCTTACACAAGCCAAAGGTTAGCACCAACCATTCAAAAATCTTATCATGGTAATGGCCGAGTTGGTGAAATAATGGGGTGTAAAGGAAAGAAATGAGAAACACGCGAGACCGTGTGGAAAGAAGAATGGTAGAATATGGTCTCGGTAGGGGAGAAGAATGGCGGAAAGGAGAAAGAAGGGTCGCGCGATCTTGAGGGTGTAAATCGAGTGAATAAATTAGCGCAATTTGTGATGACCGATGTGTTAAAAGCGATTGTGCCAACCTATCAACCCGTCGTGAAATGGGGTCAAATCCCTCAAGATTCACAAGAAAATATGGGTACGCCGAACTTGGTATCGGAGATGAAAGCGTAACGGTCTCTTGTACGGTCGGAACAATAGGAATGACGACAGAGAGTGAATTAGGGATAGTCTCTTTCTCACCGTAGTAAACTGTTTCGAACTTGAAAGTTTTCATCAATGGTTCGAAACTACTGTAAGCCACCGAGTCTGATGGTTCAACTAACTTATCTGAAAATGTAAAAGACTTAAACTCGGGCGGGGAGACATCAACATCGTCCGAAAAAGTGAAACACTCGTCTGTGAGAACCGTGTCAGATTCAAAGGAAAATTTTCAAGCTCACAGTCTTCAAGCGTGATATTAGGCGTGGTCGGAACGATGGAAAGGAGGGAGGGTGATATAACAGTTAAAGGTTCAAGAGGATGAATTGGAAAATCCGACACATCAAACAAAAATGGTTCAACCTCAATATGATCCTCAAAACTCTCCTCAATACTATCATCATAATTCTCCTCAAAATTCAACTCATCCATGTCATTATCATCAAAATCAAGACGCATATGATGTTCGGGAGAAACATCTAATGACTTGGGATGATGAGTTGAACATAAAATTTCAATCAAATCGACAGGTTCATCATCCGAAATATTCCCGGCGTCTATATCCTCAATCAAGTGAAAATTAATTTCTTTAGACACCTCATCAAAATCATGGATATTTATCAATTTAGGTTCTAGAGTGGAGGTGTAAAGGTCAAACGGATTATGTGCGGTTTCACTCGAAAGGGGTTCTTCACAAGTTGGAACATCAAACACTACAAAGTCGCACAACTCATCATTTTGGACACATGTTTGAAAATTGGAGTTGTCGGATTCAATTGAGTAGGGGTAGGTTTGATTTGGAAATCCTCTCACATTCTCACTCTGTCCAACCGCCTCCTTATACATTGAAAAATTTGAAGCTAGCGGGAAACTAGCTACCGGTTTAGCAGGTTGCATAAGGGCGGCTACGGACGCTTCCACATTCCTAGTCATTTTGTTTGTTGCTGCGATATACGCCTCCAACGACTCTTCCAAACTAGACTTGGGTGGAAAATGAGTTTCGGTAAAAGATTCGAAATCGTGTGGATATGCAAAACTCCCAACAGGCTGTGTAGACACAGTGTCTAGTGAAGGTGGGATGGTCGGGTAGGACTGGTAGGAAGTGGGTGGTTGGGCAGGGGTAGGGTCAACATGTGGATAAAAAGATGAATAATCGTGCGGATCCCTAGAACTAGATGAATGGAGAGGGGTGAAAGATCGGCTGCGAGATTGAGCAATATGCTCAGCAATGGACATCGGCTTAGGAGTGACAGAAGGACTCGAAAAAGCGGTGTCAATATATGGAGGTGGTAAAGCTTGACTTAGTTGACACAAAGTGGGTTGAAAAGTCGAACTGTTTCTCCTAGACGCCTCTATTTGATTTTTCAAAGATATTTTAGGTAAGGAAGGATCGTCTTTAAATTGACCGAACAAATTGACGTACGACGCAAAATTAGGTTCGGAATACCAAAGTTCGGCAAGTGATTTATTATGTGGGGTACCCATGTTGGAAGAAAGGGTGAAAGAAAGAAAGTTGTTGTGGTGCAAGGATTTATTTACGGCAAAAGTTTTGCAAGTTTTCTAATAAAAATTCTCCATTTTTCTTTTTATCATTATTTGATTTGTTGCAAAAAGATTTCCGAGAAAAAATATGCAACAGAAAAGATTACATGCAATCAATTTCTATTTTAAGCGGGGCCCAAAAATCCTGCACAAGATTTGTTATTTGGAAAGGAAAAGATTTTTCAAGCGCACAAAATTCTGCAGGGATTTTTCAGAAACGATATATCAAAATTTACAGAGAAGAAACAGAGGGGCTTAAAGAAGATTTTTCACGAGATGTAGACACTAGATAGCCGCGTTTCCGCGGTATAATGTGGGGTTACACCGCGGTTTCGCGGTCAGGTAGTCGGCGCGAGACCCTAGAATTTTTCTGACACTCTGATCTGACTAGAAGGCCGAGTTTCCGCGGTCTAAGATAGGTATGCGCGGCGGAATCGCGGCGTGGTGGAGGCTTCAGGGTGCAGGAAAAATTCCACTGTTCTGTTTTGAAAATCCTTCTCTGTTCTGATCTCCTGATTTCTGTTTCGCTTTCTGGAAATTTCCAGATCCGATTTTGTATATCCTGCAAAATTCAAACAACAAAGTATCCTTTCCAAAAAAAAATAACAATTGATATATTTTTATAATTTTTGGATTTTTTAGATTTTTATGATTTTTTAATTTAAGATTAACCCGAAATTGCAAAAAGGAAAGTTCTATGCCATCCCCGGCAACGGCGCCATTTGATTGATCTCAAAAACTATCTATTACCGCAATCAAGAACGGCGTCGCATGAAGCTAGCCGGTGAGTACGGGTCGGTCCACAGGGATGTTGTGAATTTCCTATTCGCGCTAACGAGTTAATTCCGAAGGGTGTTCGGATTGATTATTAAATCTAAAAACCTAATTATTCTATACTACGATTATCTAGATCTAGTCTTGCTAGGGTTAGGTTTAGGGATGGTTTGGAAATGCAGGTAAATCTCAACGTTTTCTATACCCGAATGAAGATCTATGAGGAGTTATGGTAATTATCAATAAAGGGGATTAGATCCATTCGGGAAGGTGTTCCTTCCTCTAGGTTCTTGTCCTTCCTTTAGAGATCCTTACCCTAACCTCCATGGAAAACGCACGCAACCGGGCTTTTATACTACGGTATCACCGCTACCTCGAGGGATAGGGTGCCGTAGGGCGCGGTGTGTGCGTGTATGCATGGAGTCCTATTGAAAATATATTATGGGTAAGAAAGGGATGAGAGATCTCATCTCTCAAAATCCTTCCCCAAAGCTAACTCTAAGCAATTTATCTACGGCAAGAAATTAAATCTACCTAGGGCAAAGAATTGAAATCTAAACTAGAGCAAGGAATTAAATCTACTTACAGATGCATCTCTCCAATCATCAACGCAGGTTTGTCAGATCTGAATTCATGAGTTGAAAAGAAATACCGATGCTCTCCATAAATAGATCTGTATTTTATTATTAAAAGGAGGCATAAAAAAGATTATAAGCTTTATAGTTCCTATTTATAGAGAATAGGAAACCCTAGGTTACATTTTGATCCGCATGTTTACATTTACGAAAATAGCCCTAGGTTGACTAGTCAGAGCCGTCAAAAAATTATGGTAAAATTTTCAACTCGAGATTGCGCAGTACGGCCGCGGAACCGCGGCCGCAGCCAGGGTTTGGCCGCGGTTCCGCGGCCATATAGATGGCTTGTCTGCTGCAAATTCTTCTGTTGGCTTTTGATGACTTTTTATTCCTGTTTCTACAGGTCTTTTTGCAGATTGTTTTCTCGTTCTCTTCCAGATCTTTCCAGTGAACATTGTAGTGGACTTTTATTATTTCTTCATGTTGCTACCCTTATACTCGGTGAACTGTTGTTCATTGTTCCTCAACATGTAGGCGCGATCAAGATTTCATCATTTATCATTCGTAGTCTCACTTTTGCATTGTCTTTTCATTGTTTTCACTGTTTTTGATCCAAGAACCTGTAACCTGTAATATGTAGCAGACATGCGTCAAAAGCACCTGTTTATTTATAAAACGAATAAGAATGGGGAATATAAAATGCAATATTATGGTGTGAACAGCAGGCGCTCGGGAAAACGATGAAGGAGGATGTGGATAAGACGAGGTTGAGGAAGCGAGGATGCTGGTGACGGTGGTGTCGGCGTTGGTGCTGCAGCGGCGAGGGGCACGGTGTCTAGGGTTCGCTGGGGTTTGGGTCTCGCGTTTAATAAAAGAAAGGGAGGAGGGACGGAGGGAAGGAGGGAAATTAAATATAGAAGAGAGAGAGAGACGGGGGAAGAGGAGAGAGATAGAGTGTGGAAGTGGGGCCCACGACAAAAGAGAAGGAGGGGATTGGTTGGAGGGATTAAATTAAGAAAGATTTAAAAGATTATAAAATATTATATGGTTTTAAAATATAAATTCGACAGTTTAAAGAATGTTAGAAATTTGGGATTTTGGCACAAAGTAAAATATTTCCAAATTGCGCCCGGGTCGGGTCCAAAATTCGAAATTGAAATAATAAAATTTTAAGCGGGATGCAAAAGTGAAAATGAAGTATTTTACAATCAAAAAGCATATCCCCAAAACGGACACACGTACGTGCGCGTAGCCGTCCAAACACGTCCGTTTCACCGAACGGGACGAGAACACGATGCACGAACGCTATAATAGGGTTAGGGGTGTCAAGCAGGCCAAGATGAATATTTTTAATTTTATTTTAGATGCCATAAATTGTTATGTGCAGAAATGAAATGACGGGGTAAAATTACAATGAGTAACAATCAAGCAAGATAAATGAAATAAGTGACACACTACGCTCAAACGGTAACTGAAATTAGTAGCATTGGGCTCAGGTGTTACAGGGGGAAGGAGAGATAAGGGACTTACATACACAAGCCGGTATTGTCACCGAGCTTGTCTATCCGCCGATAGTATCGCGTTACTAGTGAGACCTTCTTGAATACTTCTTCATGTTCTTCTTCTTGGACTCTAGGTGAAGAGAGAGAAGTGAGAGATAAAAAATGTGAGGAAGAAAAAGATAGAGGAGGACAAATAAAGATGGTGTAATGGTGAATAATAATATATGCATTTAACATGAGAATTAAAAGAGAAATGAAAGGCCACCATTCATTTTGGAAATGAAAGGTCTCATTTGTAGGTTATGAGAAGAATTTAAAAAAGATAAAAAATAATTGCAAGAATGAGATTTGAACATGTGGCTTATAGAATAACAATGCAAAGACTTAACCAATGAGCTACAAGGTTGTTTATGCACATATTTAATTAGAATTAAACATATGTTGTTGCTTAAAAAGAAAGTAGGCTTTTTAGATGGGCTGTAGAGAATAAAAATAATGGATTTGGGTTAAATATTTATGAAAGAAAAAAAAGAATGAGAAGTTAAAAACCTAAATATAAGAAAAAGAAATTGTAGCTAGGAAAAAATACATAATAGATCGAGGAATAAAATAATAATAAATTTAATAGAAAAAGCAAAATACCAAGTATAAATAAATACGGTATATTATTGAAGAGGGATAATACAAATATATAAAGATTTTGGGGTCATTACATTCTACCCTCCTTAAAAATAATTTCGTCCTCGAAATTACTCAAGAAGAATGATGTAACAGAGTAAGGAAATATGATTAGGATGATATCGTTTTCGAGCTCCGTCGATTGATACTCTAACCAATTGAGCTAATATGCCAACGAGATACAAATAGAAAGGGTGAATAAGAGTTAAGAATTCAAAAGTCTTGAGATAGACTTCAAAGAAACCGAATGTGGAGTTCAAGATGGATTCAAGGAATATGTAATGTAAAGAATGTTTTCAGTTGCCGTTTCTTGTGTTATATTGCTTAGGTTTGTTCACGTAGAACAGAACTGCATAATAGGGTTTCATACAGCTCTGACCTGCATGGGCCACCAACAAAACCTGTCACGCCCCGTTTCCTATTCTACGGCGAAGGGGACGCGACTGGCCCGCTACGTATATACTCAGAAGTACATGCGCTAAGCGTATCTAAGCAATATAAAAATAAATACACAAGAGACAAGATATAATAAAAACAACAACTTTTATTTATTAACATTCTTTTGTACAATGCATGAAAAGGAAATACAACTGAAATAAAACGATACCTAAACAATGGCTAACAGAAAATGAAAAGTACTGAATGGAAAATGTACAATGAAACTAGAGCTCTGGTTCTTCAGCAAACTGCTCCAAGTCTTCTGCAGATGGCTCGATCTCTGTCGGGTCCAAACCACCTGACGACATTCAAAGAAGAAAGAAATAGAATGTCGTCAACGAACAGATCGCTCGGTAAGTCCCAAAGATAAGGGAGAAGTAGAAAAGAAGAAAGAGAGAGAGAGAGAGAGAGTAGTTTTTAATGTTGTATTATATTGTGGTAATGTTGTATTAACGCTGTTATTTGTAGTTTAGTACAGAAGAATGCCAGTGTATACGAGAGGGGTCTCAGTATGCTAGAGACCAGGGCAAATGGAAGTACAAGGCTCCGTTATACAACCCGGAACAACGTCAATTGGATTCATATTAGGTGTCTTAATCTTACCGTCTCGTGCCACCTTTAACACCTTCCGTACCAATCTATCCCTTAAACCCCGTAGTGTTTTATTTGTATTGTTTTGTACTGTAAATTGTATTGAATGTATAATTGAAAGACTGACCGAAACCATGATATCAGTAAACGGATATAACCGTAGAATCATGTAAATGGAATAACTGGAGAACCATGTAAATGGAATGTATATCCATGGTTCGATTCGGTCAAGTTGTATAGATTGATAATTGGATTCATGGATTCATGTTGAATTATAATATTGAAGATTGTAGATAGTACTTGAATCATATTCAAGTCAAATTAATCAGACTCAAACCCGAGTCAGAAAATTAGCAAAGTAAATTGAAGTCCTGGTTGTTTTTATTAATTTTTCTACCTTAGATAGGCAAGCACCCACTTCTCCGGCTCCCTGAGACTCAAGAGATTGGGAGAAAACATTTCCCAAATTTTTCTAAAATAAGAAAGATACTCTCGGTTGGATCAAAAATCCAATTATAGAATAAAATTCTATTTTGGAATATATTCTCTCAATCTTTCTAAACAAGAAAGACCGCTCTCTGTAAAATAGAGAACTTTTTGATTAAAAATCCAATGGTAATTAGAAAATCACCGTTTTACACAATAAATTATGTATAGGGGAAAATATTTTCCCGATCTCGTTAAAAAAATCATATTCTGTAAAAGCAGAAGTTCTTGGATCAAAGATCCAATGGTGGGTAAAATTCCCCAACTCAATTTTGAGTCCAATTAAATCAATTGGAATCTCTCAATGGGAGATTTTCTCAGAACTAAGTAACGAACTTGCCTTCACTATATAAAGGACCCGAGACTTCAAGTCTCAAAAGAAGAAAAAAAAAGAAGGACAGAAGACCATAACACAGAAAGAGACAGAAAGAGATAGAGAAAACCCTCTATAAACTTCTGCAAAAATACAGGGAGCTCTCAAAAAAAGAACGGAGAATTCAATTCTCAAAGAAGAAGACCTTCCTTCTCAAAATCCTAGGTAAAGAAAAGAGATCAAATTATCTCTATCACATCTAAGGGTTTAACCCTTTTTAAAGAACTTAGTTTTTTCTCTGAATATGAGATCCACAAGACAAGTCTTTCATAAGTTGAAAATTTAATTCTCATTGGGAAGATCTTGTTCTTGAGAATCAAAGATTCGGAAAAGAACTACGTCCAAAAGAAAAAACAAAAGGAGAAAGGAATTTATAAAAGAACTTAGTTCTTAAAGAAAAAACCGATCACAGATCTTCAAAAAACGAAGAACTTGGTGATCATTAATGGTCAAAATGCCATTAACAGAGATTTAATCTCTAAAAAAGGAAATAGACTAGCGCCTCACGTGGGCGTCCCCTTTTAACAGCGCTTAGCGCCTAATGTGAAAAACACGCGAGCGCCCAAAACAGAAGGCCAACGCCTCACGTGAAACACACGTGGGCGCTGAATAAAAGTGCATAGCACTTCATATGCAGCCAAAACGGCTGAGTGCTTAGCACTGATTGGGCAGCGCCCAACATCTCACGTGCACCTCACGTGGACGCCATAAAAAGTGCTTAGCACTTCACATTTAATCAAAATGACTAAAAGTGTTCAACATTTATTGGGCAACGCTCATGACTGAATGCTTCACATGACATACATGTGAGAGTCAGAGCTTAAATAAGTGCTTGGCATGTTTACATGAAAAGAACAGTGCTGAACAAACAGAGCCCAAATAAGTGCTTAGCAATTTTGAAAAGAAAAAAGGCTAAGCAAACTTAGCCTAAATTGGCTAAGTCTCTGAAATTTTCTTGCAGCTGAGCCAAAATGCTCTTTTGCTGGATCTTAAATAAAAATGATCTCTTAAAATTTTTCTAAGTTGATCTTATTCTCAAACTATACTAACGCATCCTTAGCAAGAACAAATTGAGCCCAAATGCTCACACATTTAAGTTGATCTTACTCTTAAACCGGAATAACGGTCCTTAAATAAACCTAAGCCTAAATCTAAAATATACGGATTTGGAATAATCCGCGCCCTACAGGTGACGACATAAACTAGTTTCCGTATACAATCCATGGGCAACCAAAACAAACAAAAATACACACGACACGAAGTGAACATCCGGAGCAGGAGAAAGTGGTTATCGCAATGCGGTAACGTAATTAATTGCAGGGGCTTGCGCCTCCAGAGAAGAGCATCCCCACAATCAAAACCCCCTCATAAAATGAGAGAGAATCTGATAAAGTCTGCTACACCGGTCGCATATGTCCAAACCTCTGATATACGGTGTCATAAATCAACTTGGTATCTTCGGAGTGGTGGACGGATAAATCCAAATAGACTCTGCCCCCAAATTTAGGCAAGACGATGTATCCCAGTTTATCTCTGTTTTCGGCGGTAAACAATGTGTTAGCTAGATTATATATTTTACTGTTCTTGATATTCGCTTGACAGTCGTAATGTGACTGTAGAAGGATGATTCCTAGCTACAGGTAGCATGCTTGCTCTGTCACGTATCATGTTTACGTATTTTGGGAAGCGGGACACGACAGATATTCCGTGATTCATGCTGTGGCGTGAGAAGCTCTCGGCCGTTGGAAGACTTTTGTTGAGGCTATAAATATCGAAGGTATGGCCTTCCCTTCGGACACCCACGTTGATTTCCTTCTAGCCGTTTTGTTTCTCCCTGATGACGGGTCGCGTATACACCTTCAGGGAGATCGTATCTCGGGACGACGTATATTTCTATGGTCTCGATCATTCCGAGACGACGTATGAGGCCGTGATAGGTCTCGAAGAGCATGCGAGATCGCTCGGTGGATATTCTTCTCGAATGTTTCCAGCAAAGGTTGGTCGTGGCGTCGTGTTCGGCGGTCGGGGACCCCGGCGAATCCGTAGCTTCCAGGGTCCATAGATACCGACAGAGGGACCGGTCGGAGTGTAACATTTTGGAAAATTATAAATATTAATTTATAATTTTAAATATGAATATAACGAGTTTACAAAAATGATATCGCATATGAATTTTGGTATCGGATTGATATCCACAAAAATGTAATTATTTTGGTAAAAATGAAGAAAAATGTGTGATATCATAAAAATGATATTTAAATTGTTTTAATAAGATATGAAATTTTATTAAAAGGTTATGGTATTTAAGTGTTATGATAAGTGTTTTATTTCTTTTAAAAACATGAGTTTAGGTTTAGTGTAACATGAAGGTATTTATTTAAAAAGGTTTTTATTTAGTTATGAGGATTGGGTTTAAGATTAAGTTAGACTAAACCTTCATGCACAACACACCACACACACCCTCACCTCACACCACCTTATGCTTCTACCTTTACACCACCACCCTTACAAACCTCCACCTCATTCTTTCTCTACCTACCTCCTTCATACATTTACACATTCATTCTTATTTTCTAAACTGAACCAAACCACTCTGTCTCAAAATTTCTATCTTTCACAAAAATCAAAGGAGAAATGGAATGGTTCCTTCATCAATATTGCTCGTACCATCAAATTAGAGCCACAACCACTTCAAGAAATCTCAAGCCACCAATTCATGAGCTGGAAATTCCTTATGCACCACCCCTATAGGTATATCTCACCTCCTTTGAAAGTTCTATTTTTTTAAATATCTGTTTTTAGTGTGCAATATCTGAAACTAGGATTTTTATGATATTGGTGAGGATCAAATTGAATCTGTAACTACGAGATTAATCCACTAGAAAAACTAACAATACTAGGATATGGTGAGACCATTAGAAGATGTCACCTAAAGCCCGAGCCCCTAACTCCACGGTAAAACCACCGATTTTCCCGCTACCGCCGGTTTTGGTGAAAGGTTATGCTTTGAGTTTTGGTCAGTAGCTTTAATTGGTGATAATTTAAGCTATTGTATTATTTGTTTTGTCCCTGATATCATATAGAGAAATCTGGGAGTTTTCTAGTATTGTTTTAACAATGTTTCCAACATTTATGATACGGTTTTTCGTATTTCTATATCTCGACTGAAATATTGACGTTCATACGTTAATGTTAGGGATATTTGGTCGTATTTGGAGTAAGTGAACTATAGGTTCCAACCTATGTGTGCTTAGCTCGTTGAATTGCTTTTGGATATGATTTTTACGCCAATGTGTTATAACTACGATTGTAGGTACGATCACGGAGATTTCCGAGACGGCAATGACGGACAAGGAAAGCGTGGGTTTCAACTAGCCCAACAAGTTGGTAAGTAGATTTATATTTACGGAGGAAATCGGGTGGATGGCATATAGCACCCCTGCAACCACTAATATAGAATAGTTATAATATAACTAGTGTAAAGTGATATGTTAGCTAACTTAGTTACATTATATTGGTGTATGGTGAATACCTAGTAGAATTCTTATGGTTATAGTTATACCGGGATATATGGTATTAGGGATGGACATACGTGACGATAGGTCCGTACGATATGGATATGATATGGGATGGATATAATACGAGGGATCATACCGTACTTGTGATGACGAGGATAGTGTGCCAAATACGGCCAAGTTTCATTTGGACTCATGGAGTCATGAGTTATCCTGACTTGGGATGTTACGATTGATTGAGCTATACTCTTTTAAAAACCAACGATTCGTTTTCACCTTTAAATGATAAATGACAAGGATGCGGTGCTATTTTCTAAAACGAATAATTATTTTAACTTAATGCAGCTTCCTTATTTCAAAATAACGTTTCGTTCTATTTTCAATGATAATGGTATAGCTCATAGCAATTAGTTACGTTTAATAATTACGCGATACACTTAGATTTCCTTATATGTTCGCGATACGCTTACCGATTATATACGTTCTTTTTTATACGAATACGCTGAAAGAACACTGCACAACTACCAATGAGTACTATGTTGCACGGGCACAGACGCATATGTTACACTACACCTTATTGGTACTGCCATGACACTGTAGGACCGCTATACCACGCAATATCTATATAAATGCCGATACGATGCATTATGAATTCCCTAGATCCAAGGAATCAGGTTGTATTTATATGCTACGAATATGGGTAGATTTACATTCTGCTTTAAACACTTATATAACACTTGCACAAATACTAATGATTGCCATGCTGCACGAGCACAAACGCGTATGCTATACTACACATCATTAGTATTGCCATGACACAGTAGAACTGTTACGTTTGTTTGCACGACTGACTATACTTACATACGATGCCTTTATTACCTGCTGAGTAATTGCGAATACTAGTACCATGGGTATTCGTATTTGATTGTTATGAGTTTTATGATGTTTTTACTTTCGATATATATATCAGTGGTATGGGACGCTGATATATATATATATATGTTGATTGATTAAATCATCAGAAAAATATATGCAATTTATTCTTCTTCTTTACTTCATATTTCTGGATACGATGAATTGACGTCCACCATGAACTTGATATTTTCTGATTTGATTTTATTCCGAACTGAGTGTGGGAGCTATACGGTTACGGACATGCTACATATCCAGACTGAGCGGGGGATTATACAGTCGGATATGTGGTAGACCCGGTCGAGACCGAGGGGCAGGAAATCTGCGATTGAGGCGGGGAACCTAGCGAGGACACTCGATACCGGAGATAGATATGAGCACGGCGGATATACAGGGGATACTGACCGGGGCTTGGGATATCGAGGGGCGACCGATCTGATGAGACGGTGTCGACGATATCTGGATTTGCGGATCGGTGATAGACACGAGAGATTTGATGATTTAGGGTGTCAATGCTGGACACCCATACATTGATGTTTTGCGATCATTCGAGATACACCGTTGTAGTATGCGTTATATTAGTCGATCAGGACTGATCCGAGGGACAGTACTTGAATACCATTTTTTTATCTGTTGATACACATAAAAGGGTTTATAAACAAGCTATAATCTCATTATTTTAACATGTCTCGGATGACCCGAGTATCTTTTAAACTATAAACCTCTTAAAACTCTTTACTAAACAGCGAGACGTATATCTTCAATAAAATACATATAATATTTCATACTATTACGTCTGCCTTTATGCCATAACATACGTATCCCACGGCTAATTTAAAAAGAGGTTTTACAAACATATTTCAGCTACCTTATAAGCTTATACCTGGGTGCATGTTATATACATTTGAGATGATACATTTTCGGGTTACGCGATCGATAGTGATGAATTGATTGTACTTATGTATTATTTATATATTAGTACAGGATATGATAGTACTATACTTTATGACCTAGGTATATCATTGTGCATTTCGATTTCTACCTTGTGATATATTTTTATTCACTGAGTTGGCAACTCACCCCCGTTGTGCCCCAGCTTCTTACAGAATATACCGCTCGGATCATCAGCGGTTTGCGGCACATCCTTCTTTTTGGTGATTGCTTTGGTAGGTGGGCTACTGTTGTATCTGTCACACCCCGCTTCCCAGTGTACGGGCAGAAGACGCGACGAGGCCGCTACGTATTTATTCTGAAGTAAATACGCTAAGCGTATCTAAGCAATATAAATAAAAGTGCACAAGAGACAAAAGATATAATTGAACATCAACTTTATTATTTATTAACATTCTTTTGTACAATGCATGGAAAAGTAAATACATCTGAATGAAAACAATGCCTAAACAGTGGTATAACAGAAATGGAAAGTACTGAAATGAAGTAGGTACAAGTGGCTACAGCTCTGGGTCTTCGGTATACTGCTCAAGGGCCTGCTCCGAATGCTCCTGAATGGTCTCGTGCACTAGTGCTTCCGATCCACCTGACAACATTCCAAAGAAGAAAGAGAAGGAATGTCGTCAACGAACAATCGCTCGGTAAGTCCTAAAGATAAGGGAGAAGTAGAATAGGCAGAGAGAGAGAGAGTATAGCTTTTAAAGTTGTATTATTTTATTATTCTGTTGTATTTAGTGTTAATACTGTTGTTAACGTAAGTTCAAAGGTGAATGTCAACCAATCTCAAGAGTGTTCTCAAACCCAACAGGCTGTAATCCATGGGTAGGGAACCACGGGCCCGAATCAAATGTTAGTAACGGGACTTCGACCGTCGTCGAAGTATTCCAAACTCAACATGCTGTAATCCAGGAGCATGGAAACACGGGCCCTCATGATAGCTTGCTTGTGTTAGTAGACATGGATTCATGGTCTAGGGGGACTCTTGAGATTCTGTTGGATTCACGAATGAACTACCCCAATACCCCGTGTATTTATTGTATTGATAGTAATGATTGTACTGATGGTATTGTATTTTCTTGAAAATTGAATTGTATAGATGGCTTGCCGAAACCATGATATCAGTAAATGGATGTAACTGGAGAATCATGTAAATGGATGTAACTAGAGAATCATGCAAATGGAAGTATATCCATGGTTCGGTTCGGTCAAGTTGTATAGATTGATAGATTGAATATATGGATTCATGGATTCATATTGAATTGTAGTTTGTAGATTGTACTTGAATCATATTCAAGTCAGATTGATTATATTGAGACTCAGTCTGAGTCAGACAATTAAAAAAAATTGAAGTCCTGAATTATGTTTTGGTGTTATCGGTAACCGCTGCACATGGGCAGCAGGATTTGTGTCTTTTTCAAAAACGATTACCGTGTTGACAACACCGTTTGGTACATTGTCTACCTTAAATAGGCAAGCACCCATATCTCCGGCTCCCTGAGGCTCAAGAGACCGATTCCGCTTAAACCTATATTTACTCGGGTCCTTATTGTAATTTATTTAACTTGAGGGGGTTTTATGTAAAAATAATTTTGTATAGTTTTCAAAATACAACTCAAATATTTAATTATCGTCTTTATGTACATAGAACAATTTAATGATCAAGATAAATATGTATACATGTTCGAATAGTATGAAATGAGTCAAGTATATTATACGAGTAACTACCAAAAACAATGTTGTAAAGAAATATTATGCATGACTAATTAATCAAGTCGAAGGAATGCGGAATATAAACAGAAATATGGATCTAAGTGTTTTTCATGCGTCAGTTCCAGTTTCACCTAAATACGACTACCGGTTTGGGATGTATATTTGTTTTCGTATCGTCGCGCAAAACAGATCAAAATCTATTCGGCACCGTCACATATTTTTAAAACGCAGTTTGAGTTAATTTCTATCCAGTTTCAGGTTACAAAAATTATTAGAAAATTGTAGGCCTTTCGATGTACTTGTCCAAAACACCAGGATTCGCATGATTTGGATTTATGAAGCTCTAATTATGATCGTTATAATATCAGCGTTTAAAACAGAAATTCAGATTTCTAGACAGCAACTATATATTGTATTGCAAAGCCTATATCGGATTGTTTCATGCATTTATAAGTAATCTAATATACATAAAATTATATTTCTATCAATTTTGCATCTACACATCTAAATTTTGTAAAAAACGGATATCGGGTGTTCGAGTTATGTCCAATTTAAAAACAGTGTGCGAATCGGAACAGATTCTGTCCAGATCCGTCACTAAATATTGTAACGCAGTTTTCTATATTTTACGTCGGTTTTCAGTTAAAACTTAAAACTAATAAAATCTAGATATTTTGATGTAGATATCTAAAATACTTGAGTTTTCTCAATTTGGATATCTGTAGACCAAGTTATGTGTCTAAGAAGTTAACCAATAAATGTAGTTTTTTGTTTTACGAACAGTGAATAAAAATGATATAATTCTTAAACCGTTAAGCGATTCGATCTGGAATTTTTACAGTATGTACAAAATAATATATTCTATCATATGTAAATTTCCTGAAATTTTCAGAAGTAAAAATTTAATTTCTAAAAATTATTTTAGAGCTAAAGGTATTGATGTGTATACAAAAATCGGCAGAAAGATTAACTAGTATTTTATGCAGGCTTCTAACAAAACCTGTCACGCAAAACTGCATTTATCGGTTAACTTCTTAGACACATAACTTGGTCTGCAGATATCCAAATTGAGCAAACTCAAGTGTTTTAGATATCTACATCGAAATATCTAGATTTTATTAGTTTTAAGTTTTAACTGAAAACCGACGTAAAATATAGAAAACTACGTTACAATATTTAGTGACAGATCTGGACAGAATCTGTTCCGATTCGCACACTGTTTTTAAATTGGACATAACTCGAACACCCGATATCCGTTTGTGACAAAATTTAGATGTGTAGATGCACAATTGATAGAACTATAATTTTATTTATATTATATTACTTAGAAATAAACAATCCGATATAGGCTTTGCAATATAATATATAGTTGCTGTCTAGAAATCCGAATTTCTGTTTTAAACGCTGATATTAGAACGGTCATAACTAGAGCTTCAGAGATCCAAATCGTGCGAATCCTGGTGTTTTAGACAAGTACATCAAAAGACCTACAATTTTTAAATAATTTTTGTAACCTGAAACTGGATAGAAATTAACTCAAACTGCGTTTTAAAAATATGTGACGGTGCCGAATAGATTTTGATCTGTTTTGCGCGACGATAAAACAGATATACATCCCAAACCGGTAGTCGTATTTAGGTGAAACTGGAACTGACGCATGAAAAACACTTAGATCCATATTTCTGTTTATATTCCGCATTCGTTCGACTTGATTAATTAGTCGTGCATAATATTTCTTTACACCATTGTTTTTGGTAGTTACTCGTATAATATACTTGACTCATTTCATACTATTCGAACATGTATACATATTTATCTTGATCATTAAATTGTTCTATGTACATAAAGACGATAATTAAATATTTGAGTTGTATTTTGAAAACTATACAAAATTATTTTTACATAAAACCCCCTTAAGTTATATAAATTACAATAAGGACCCTAATAAATATAGGTTTAAGCGGAACCAGTCTCTTGAGCCTCAGCGAGCCGGAGATATGGGTGCTTGCCTATCTAAGGTAGACAATCTAACAAACGGTGTTATTAACACGGTAATCGTCTTTGAAAAAGACACAAATTCTGCCGCCCATGTGCAGCGGTTACCGATAACATCAAAACCTAATTCAGGACTTCAATTTTTTTTTAATTGTCTGACTCAGACTGAGTCTCAATATAATCAATCTGACTTGAATATGATTCAAGTACAATTTACAAACTACAATTCAATATGAATCCATCTATTCAATCTATCAATCTATACAACTTGACTGAACCGAACCATGGATATACTTCCATTTACATGATTCTCCAGTTACATCCATTTACATGATTCTCCAGTTACATCCATTTACTGATATCATGGTTTCGGCAAGTTATCTATACAATTCAATTTTCAAGATAATACAATACAATACAATACCATCAGTACAATCATTCTATCAATACAATAAACACACGGGGTATTGGGGTGGTTCATTCGTGAATCCAACAGAATCTCAAGAGTCCCCTAGACCGTGAATCCATGTCTACTAACACAAGCAAGCTATCATGATGGCCCATGTTTCCATGCTCCTGAATTACAGCCTGTTGAGTTTGGAATACTTCGACGACGGTCGAAGTCCCGTTACTAACATTTGATTTGGGCCCGTGGTTCCCTATCCCTAGATTACAGTCTGTTGGGTTTGAGAACACTCTTGAGATTAGTTGACATTCACCCTTGAACTTACGTTAACAACAGTATTAACACTAAATACAACAGTATAATAAAATAATACAACTTTAAAAGCTATACTCTTTCTCTCTCTGCCTATTCTACTTCCCCCTTATCTTTGGGACTTACTGAGCGATTGTTCGCTGACGACATTCCTTTTCTTTCTTCTTTGGAATGTTGTCAGGTGGATCGGAAGCACTAGTGCACGAGACCATTCAGGAGCATTCGGAGCAGGCCCTTGAGCAGTATACCGAAGACCCAGAGCTGTATCCACTTGTACCTACTTCATTTCAGTACTTTCCATTTCTGTTATACCACTGTTTAGACATTGTTTTCATTTAGATGTATTTACTTTTCCATGCATTGTACAAAAGAATGTTAATAAATAAAGTTGTTGTTTAATTATATCTTTTGTCTCTTGTGCACTTTTATTTATATTTCTTAGATACGTTTAGCGTATTTACTTCAGCGTAAATACATAGCGGCCTCGTCGCGTCCTCTGCCCGTACACTGGGAAGCGGGGCGTGACAGGTTTTGTTGGTGGCGCATGCTGGTCTGAGCTGTATGGAACACTATCATGCAGTTCTGTTCTGCTTGAACAATCTAAGCAATATAACACAAGAAACAACAACTGAAAACATTCTTTACATTACATATTCTTTGAATCCATCTTGAAGTCCACCTTCGGTTTCCTTGAAGCCTATCTCTCCACTTTTGAATTCTTAATTTTTGTTCGCCCTTTCTATTTATATCTTGTAGACTTATTAGCTCAATTGGTTAGAGTATTGATCGACGGAGCTCGAAGATGATATCATCCTAATCCTGTTTCCTTACTCTGTTGCAACACCTTCTTGAGTAATTTCGAGGACGAAATTATTTTAAGGAGGGTAGAATGTAACGACCCTAGTATTACTGTACCTTCGTATTTTCTTTCTTTAGTAAAATATTGTATTTATTTATTCTTTGTATTTTCTGTATATTTTGTTTTTTATAAATATATTATTTTATTCTTCTATCTATTTTTCCCAAACACATTTCTTTAAAACTAAATTTTAACCTTTTTTTCAAATTAAACATAAGACCTAACCCAGCCCATAACTCAAATCCAATTTCATTTTCATTTTCTTTAATAAAACTATAAGCCCAAAAGCCCATTTTTTTAGCAACATCATATATTTAATTCTTATTAAATATGTGTATGAATAATTTTGTAGCTTATTCGTTAAGTCCTTGCATTGTTATTCCATAGATCACATGTTCAAATCCTAATTCCTGCAATTATTTTTTTATCAATTTTTTATTCTTCTCATAACTTACAAATGAGACCTTTCATTTCCAAAATGAACGGTGACCTTTCATTTCTCTTTTAATTCCCATATTGAATGCATATATTATTATACATAATTCACCATTATACCATCTTTATTTGTTCTCCTCTATATTTTCCTTTCTCATATTTTTCTATCTTTCACTTCTCCTTCTTCATCTAGAGTCCAAGAAGAAGAACGTGAAGAAGTCTTCAAGAAGGTCTCGCTAGTAACGCGAGACAATCGGCGGATAGACAAGCCCGGTGACAATACCGGCTTATGTATGTAAGTCTCTTCTCTCTCCTTACCCCCATCTCTTATTTTCCTCTTGTCATACCTCGTAAACCTCCTATTCTTTTCATATCGTAATCCGTAACAGAATATAAATATAAACATATACATATATATAAGTCTAGATATATATTGTTTTATATGGTTTAATAATACCTTATTGCATCTTGTTCAAATTAAAGTGTTTTTAATTCTTTGTTCATGACTATGAATGTTTATTACAAGTTGTGAGAACACAAATTTCATGCCACAATATATCTATAATGTCTCATGAAATCGGTTTGTTTATTAAGAGAAAAATAGAAGCCTGCATAAAATACTTGTTAATCAAGTTATTTGAATTCAGAATATAAATAAAAACATAGCCTTAAGTGTTATGCACATGCGAGTTTTAGTCTCACCTATATACAACTACCAGTTTGGGATGTATATCTGTTTTCGTATCGTCGCGCAAAACAGATCAGAATCTATTCGGCACCGTCACATATTTTTAAAACATAGTTTGAGTTAATTTCTATCCGGTTTCAGATTACAAAAATTATTAGAAAATTGTAGGTCTTTCGATGTACTTATCCAAAACACCAGGATTTGTGCGATTTGGATTTCTGAAGCTCTAGTTATGATCGTTCTAATATCAGCGTTTAAAACAGAAATTCAGATTTCTAAACAGCAACTATATATTGTATTGCAAAGCCTATATCGGATTGTTTCATGCATTTATAAGTAATATAATATATATAAAATTATATTTCTATCAATTTTGCATCCACACATCTAAATTTTGTCACAAACGGATATCGGGTGTTCGAATTATGTCCAATTTAAAATCAGTGTGCGAATCAGAACAGATTCTGTCCAGATCCGTCACTAAATATTGTAACGCGGTTTTCTATATTTTACGTCGGTTTTCAGTTAAAACTTAAAACTAATAAAATCTAGATATTTCGATGTAGATATCTAAAATACTTGAGTTTGCTCAATTTGGATATCTGTAGACCAAGTTATGTGTCTAAGAAGTTAACCAATAAATACAGTTTTTTGTTTTACGAAGGGTGAATAAAAACAATATAATTCCTAAACCGTTAAGCGATTCGATCTGAAATTTGTTGAGTATATACAAAATAATATATTCTATCATATATAAATTTCCTGAATTTTTCATAAGTAAAAATTTAATTTCTAAAAATTATTTTAAAGCTAAAGATATTGATGTGTATACTAAAATCGACAAAAATATTAACTAGTATTTTATGTAGGCTTCTATTTTTTCTTTTAATAAACAAATCGATTTCATGAGACATTATAGATATATTGTGGCATGAAATTTGTGTTCTAACAACTTATAATAAACATTCATAGTCATGAACAAAGAATTAAAAACACTTTAATTTGAACAAAATGCAATAAGGTATTATTAAACCATATAAAACAATATATATCTAGACTTATATATATGTATATGTTTATATTTATCTTCTCTTACGGATTACGATATGAAAAGAATAGGGGGTTCACGAGGTATGATAAGAGGAAAATAAGAGATGGAGGGAAGAAGAGAGAAGGGTCTTACATAGACAAGCCGGTATTGTCACCGGACTTGTCTATCCGCCGATAATCTCGCGTTACTAGCGAGATCTTCTTGAAGACTTCTTCATGTTCTTCTTCTTTGACTCTAGGTGAAGAGCGAGAAGTGAGAGATAGAAAAATGTAAGGAAGGAAAAGATAGAGGAGGACAAATAAAGATGGTGTAATGGTGAATTATGTATAATAATATATGCATTCAATATGGGAATTAAAAGAGAAATGAAAGGTCACCATTCATTTTGCAAATGGAATGTCTCATTTGTAAGTTATGAGAAGAATAAAAAATTGATTAAAAAAATTGCAGGAATGGGGATTTGAACATGTGATCTATGGAATAACAATATAAATACTTAACCAATGAGCTATAACATTATTCATACACATATTTAATAAGAATTAAATATATGATATTGCTAAAAAAATGAGCTTTTGGGCTCATAGTTTTATTAAAGAAAATGAAAATGAAATTGGATTTGAGTTATGGGCTGAGTTAGGTCTTATGTTTAATTTGAAAAAATGTTAAAATTTAGTTTTAAAGAAATGTGTTTGGAAAAAATAGATAGATGAAAAAAAATAATATATTTATAAAAAACAAAATATATAGAAAATACTAAGAATAAATAAATACAATATTTTACTGAAGAAAGAAAATACGAAGGTACAGTAATACTAGGGTCGTTACAGTATCGTACCCACACTTGTATATAATATAATCTTTTGTATCTAGTTAAAACTCTATCGACCCAGAACTGGTATAATTGTGGACATAGAAGCGAGACTTAAACTTTATGTGTTTGTGGGCGTCGCACTCGTTGGAGTCGACTTTTTATAGTTGTTGGTTTTGTTTCGCTTTTCTTTTTTTCGCCATTGGGCATCGTATATATCTGCGTGGTTGCTCCGCCGTTTGGGCGTGGAAGCAATCTCCCGTTAGGATGTTTTATATATTATGCTTGTATCGGGTTTTATTTAAAATTTACTAAGGTGGTGCTGCTGATTTTTATAACGTCATAAATGCTTTTCAAATACACTTATTTAGACTTACATGATTATTTTTAAACTGAATCCATCTAATGAGTATTTTTAAACTTCACCTCCAATATTTTCGTAAAAAGGTTTAGATTCCGGGTTTTTGGCTGACTTGGATCGCATCGACGTTTTTAGATGTCACGTAATATAAGTGCCGGTCACGTGCCACTTTCGGGTCATGACACGGAGGTTGTCTGGGCTCGGCTGGAGGAACTCTCTTCCGAATATCATCGTCAATGTTTTCTTAACCTACTTCTCCCTTTATTGTAATAGCCTATGGGTCATGAGTATTTTAATGTCGAGGAGCCAAGAATACCTCCGAATAAATTCTTAATAAATTTTCTTTTGGCTAAAAGTCTTCACTTTGCTCATGATTATGGAGTATTATCTCTTTCCTACCTTTTGCCGTTGGCCGACCCGAGCTTTCTCCCAACCCTTTACCTTGAAGCCGAGGAAAGGAAAGAAGAGTTAGAGTCCTAGGTCGGTGCAGGAGTCTACTCGCGTGAGAGCTCAGCTTGGAAATTTCAGTCGATACGAAAGGGAATTGTATTATTCAAAATTGGATACAAGTTTATCTGTATAATTTATGCTTTTCTGCGTTTTATGGCTGAGGAAAATCACGCCCAGGAGCGCCAGCTGATGGAGGTCGAAATCTTCCTCAGATATTGTTCTCCGTTGATTCTGCTGCCGGCGGGCTGAACGGTTGAGATTGGGTATGAGGATTGAATGTGTGGATCTCAATGGGTTGCTGGATGTTATTAACACCGAGCTACCAGCAAAGGAAGTCCCAGGGTTGGAAACCACCGTAAGACCCTCCAATGATCAAGTAAGTACAGAGGAATTTTAAGGCAGAATAGCGGCGTGTTGGATTCAGTTCCACCTTCCTGGATCGTCTAGAAGAGGGGTTTATATGGCGTCGCATAAAGCAAGCCGATGCGAGATTCTCACCGTCCATTACGCCCCGCGTCATATTCGCGTTGATGATGGGATACGCCCATTAATGACGAGATACGCTAGCGTGGGATGCGGGACGTGAAGCGGCGTCGACCTCGTCGTGGCGAGATATACGGAGCCGTTATGGGGCCGTTCGGGCTTTGTGCTCCCGGCCAAACAGGGACGCTGAGAAATCTCAGATGCAAGATAGCTCGGAGACAAGTGTTAGGGTCAAAAATTACACCCCGGTTGACCAGGTCAAAGTGGGCCTAAGACCAGGTCAAGTGGGTCCATGCCCAAGTCAAGCCCGAACACGAAGCGACCGGCCTCCCCCATGCTAAGAAGAAAATTATGTAATAAATAAGTTTTATATAATTTTCATGCATGAATGTAAAATAAATGGGAAAAAAACTAAATTTTTGTAAAGCTCATGGCTCATGTGCAAAAGAAATAAGCACATGAGGTATGAGATGGGCAAAATGCTAAAGCCCAAGGGGATATGTGCAAATTTGTAAGCCTATATAAAGCAACATGATAATGAAATGAAGAACAATAATTCATTCCCCTCAAAAATTAAGGTTCTGTGTCTCTTTCTCCTTCCTTAAGATTTTAAACCTACTTCCTTTTTTTTGAATTAAATCGAGAGTTTAACTCTTTCTTTTCCAAAAATAAATAGTTTTTCACCATAAAACCCTTGAAGGGGGGCTCGGACCTCCCATCAAATTTCTAAAATAGGAGATTTTTAAATCTCACCCTCTTTTCTCTAAGATCCAGCCAACAGAGAGGAGGAAGAAGGAGACTCATCTCCAAAAATCCCATTTTGGGAAGATTCAAGGCTCAAGAGAAGATCCAGGGCTCAAGGAAGAAGAAAGAGGCCCCCTTTCATCATTGTCACGCCCCGCTTCCCGGAGTACGCTAGATTGGGCACGTGACATAGTCAACCATGCTACCTGTGGGTAGGAAGTATCCATCCACAGTCACATTACGGCTGTAGAGATATCAAGAACAAGATAAAACTATCTAAAACATGTCCATAATCCAGAATAACAGGAGTCAATAATAAATAAATACGGAAGCAAATGATCCAATACAAATAACTGAAAAGTGTGTCCCATAATGCGGGCTCACATCAGGAAATAAATGCAGGAAATAAAACTAACTACTACTGAACTCACAGCTCAGCCTGCTGGCTGAAGTACTCCTGCTCGGACTGCAACAGCGGTACGGAATCTGGGCCATGCAAAACCCAGACGTCAGCGCGTCATGTCATCAAGTAATATAATATGAACAGTGTAGCAGGCAATGTAATATAAACATGAATACAGCAAGAATAACAATAATATGAATCATACCAGTACAGGGTAGCGTGCAGTGGGTAAACTAAACTGTTCTATCAGGTTTTCTATTCTAAAGTCTTTGAAATCAATTGAGTAATCCTCCATGTAACTCAAAGGATATGTCCCGTTACCCCCCGGGACCACGGATCAGGAATATGTGAACCAATAGTGGTTCTGTCCCGTTACCCCCCGGGACCACGGATCAGGAAAATGTAAGAGTCACGAATGGCTCTGTCCCGTTACCCCCCGGGACCACGGATCAAGTAATACCCTTTTAAGTTACACTTTAGTTTACACTTTTGATTTTCCCATACCCCCAAGCTATGTATGTCGAGTCAGGTATTCAGTAATCAAGAACTAATGCCAACACAGGATCAGGTAACAGCAGGTTTGTCTGGATAGACAACAGGAACGGTCCATGAGGACTACATGTCAGGTTTGTTGGCATTAGACACAAGATCAGGTAACGAGTAAAGCCATGGTACATCAGGTTAAGCCAGGTAATGTATAAAGGTGTCATGTCATGTCAAGAGTGTACGGTACCATGTCATGTCAAGTAGGAAGTGTAACAGGTCATGTCAGGAAGCACAAGATGTCATGTGGGTGCTCATAATCAAACTAACATAAGCATGTGTATAAATAAACAAGCATGAGTACTATCAGAACAATAAACTGGAACATGTAATATGATATGCAAATAGATATAATTTCAAGGATATGGATGCACAGTTATCGATTAGGGTTACATTTATAGTTCCAATATTAATTAGGATGGAATTTATTAAACATGGAGTGTTAATATTTATTACGTAGTAATGTGATCTATGGATGCAATTATATGTATCTTAAATGCGATGGATGCAAACGGGTATCCGAAAAGTTATAAAACTATAAAATGGTAATGTGGGATGTACAACTAAGCAATATGTGATATAAATATTGATATAATAATATTAATATGGATAGCATATTCAAAGCGATTAATAACTATAAAAGTGGTATTGATTAACCATGCACAAGAAGGTTCCGTTCAGAAATTCAGCGTCACCCTAATTTGTAAAATAGCTTAAAAATAACAAACGTTCTCCAAAAGGGACGTGTCTTATACCAAAACAAAGATGATTCAATAAGGTTTTCAGTTTTATAAGTATAAGCATCTCAGGTTGTCCCTACAAAAAGTTATGAACATTCGAAATTGAAAGTTTGCTGCTGGAATTTCCCTGGACAGCAGTTTGGAGACATTTTCATTTGCATTTTACGTTATTTAAACAATTTATTTTGCAAGTAAATATTTCATAGAGTTATAGTATTCTGAGTTATCTTCGTAACGAACTAAAGAACGTATACTAATAATTTTTCTATGATTTATAATGAATTTTATAAGATAAGGTGTACAGTAAATTTCAGATTTGTCATATCCGATTTTTCAACGACGTTTCATGTGTAAACGATAAGATTTTCAAATGTATAACATTATAAAATAAAGATTATAAACTAATTAAAGATAATAATAATAAATATTACGACGATATATATTTTAAATGATATGGTTGCAGTATAATGTAATCTAGTATGTCACAAGATAAGTTTTCATGATCTAGATTTAATATGATATAAACGGATGCAAACGGAACATCGAAACATTATAAAATTAAACATGGGACACTAGATTTAAACTATAGGTATGGTATTTATTTAAACAGGTATAAAATGAATTATATAACATGTAGCAAGATTAACTTGCCTCGATGGGTCGCGAATCGGGAAAACGGAACGTTAACCGTCGGCAGGGAAAACTCGCGACGGACGCACGGTTCACGGAATGAACCCAAATGACGAACAAAGGAACCACACGGGTCGGGGTAACTCGCTGGAACGTCGAGAAGTATCACCGGCACGATGGAATTTCGGCAACAAAAGAACAGTTAAAAAAAATGAGAAACGAGACATGAAGCAACAAGAGAAAGAATGATAAAGAGAAGTACGAGAGAATATATGAGAGAGAGAGAGAGAAAAGTGGAGAGAGAGAGAGCGAGAGGGAGAGAAGAGGGAGAGAGAGAAATGCAGGTGGGGGCCCACGGAATTAAAAGGAACGCGATTGGCTAAAGGGGAATCGTTAATTAGGGATAAATATTAATTAAAGATTCAAAACATTTTAAGGAACGGTAGGATATATATATAGGTTAATTTAAAAATTTAAAAGATAGGTAATGAATAGTAAGATATCAGGTTAGTTAGAAAAATATATGCGATGGTTTTAATAATATTAAAATTTGGGATTTTGGCGCCGAATAAAACATTTCCAAATCGCGCCCGGCTCGAGTCCAAAAATTTGAAATTGAAATAATAGAATTTTAAGCGGGATCCAAATTTTAAAATTAAGTGTTTTATGATTAAAAAGCATACCCCAAAACGGACACATGTACGCGCGCGTAGCCGTCCAAACTCGCCCGTTTCACTGAACGGGACGAGAACACAATACACGGACGCTACCACGAGGCTAGGGGTGTCAAGTAGGCCAAGATGAATATTTTCAATTTTATTTTAGATGCCAAAATTTGTTATATGTAGAAATGACTTTGCCGGGTAAATTTTACAGTAAGCAACAAACAAGCAAGTTAAATGAAATGAGTACCACATTATGCTCAAACAGTAACTAAAAATAGTAGCATTGGGCTCGGGTGTTACAATCATCTCCGAAAATCTCTTGGATGTTTAACTCCGAACAAGAATCTATTCTTTAGGAATTTAATTCCAAACCAATCTCTGAGAAGCTCAACTCTAAGATCCAAATTCTCGACAGAGTTTAACTCCACAAAAGATCCCTTTCTTTAGGAGTTTAGCTCCAAAAGTCACTCGGGAGTTCAACTCCTGGTTTAGAGGCTAAACCCCTTTTTCCGTGGGCGCCCGGCGCCTACGTGCAGGGCGTGTGATCTGTTGGCGCCCGGCACCTACGCGGCATGCACATGAACCGGTGGCGTCCCGCACCAGCGTGCATGGCGTGTGGCCCGCTGGCGCCCAGTGCCCGTGTCCTGAGCCCGTGTCCCGCTGGCCCCCAGCCCCCACACGCTAGGCACGTGACCCGCGGGTGCCCACGTGCTGCTCACGTGACCCGCGTCGCTTACGCGTTCTTAGGACGCTCCTCACCTCTCTTTTCCTTCACGCTCCACACTCAAAACACGTTCCCCGTTATAAAAAAATTCTAACGGGGTGTTGTCCCGCATCACGCAAGGAGGCGGCTAGCTCCCTTGACTCCCAACCCGCTATCCAGATAGCGAGACCTCTGTAAACTCTGTGAGGCCCCCGATACATCCAAGACCCCTTCAAAACACAACACATACGCACTATATATTGAGTTCGCATGACCAGTTTTACCCGTCAATCGGAGGTTCTCTCATCCCAAAAACGAAGGGTAATTAACGACAGCTTAGTCCGCGGCTGCCGGAGATTCGGATTTCCACAATCAATAAACCCCAGCCTACCCTACACGGGAGGAATCTGTATACACCTGACAAGCGGCGCGTATTTGCAATTTCAATGGGGTGACGAAAAACACCCTACAACGATCAAGTGAGTTGAGAAGTCTCCGCTCTGTGATAGCTTAGAGACAAGCAAGGAGGCTGTGAAAGTTCGGCTGCATAATTGTTTGGGGGCGAGCTGTTGGCTAGTCGCTAGGCGTATAGGAAACGTACTCCGAGAAGGTCTCCAAAAGGTCGGATACAGTCTCGGGGACGAGGTCCCGAGGAAAATTCTCAATGTATCATACTTATTCCAGTTCCGTAGCCCTTCAGAAATCTAGCGGGTTTACGTGGACGGTATGTCATCTGCTACGTGTCGTGATTTGAGGAATTTCCACTTATGAGCCTCATCAACGGGCAACGGACAGATAGAGGCTCCATTTTGGTTTAAGTGGGGAGGTCCCGACCCATCCCTTTGTCTTGTTGCCCGCGGCTGTATGCAACCAAGTGGCTGCAGCCGCATTAACTCTATATGTGTATAAATTTCTTCATGCTATTTTAGCTTTCTTAATAAAATTGGATAATGTTATTAGTTTGAAAATTGGATAATTTGGTAACTTTTACTTTTCAAACCTTGTTCAAGGCCAAAAACAGCTCACAAATTAGAAATAAAAAAAATAAAAAAAATAAAAAAAGAGAGACGAGGAAGAACTATAGTAAAGAAAAAACTGGAGGTGAAAAACAAAAGAGCAGCAGATAAGAAGATTCTCCTCAAAAGGCCAGTAGATTTCTGATGGCAATTACTATTAACAGCGGCATCAATTGATCCTCACAAAGGAAATAGTGAAGTTTCCCTTGAGTCCTTTGATTCCTTGTGCAGTTTTGGCCTTTTTCCCTTGAACCATTCTGATTTTGGGCATAAATGATATTCATCATCTCACCTTTGAAACATCAAAATCAAATGTCAATGTTGTTTGGACTGTACACACTATTTCTCTACATGTAAAGAAGAACCTTAACTTGTATTTGGTCTCCGAATCAATACCAAGCCTTAATCCCATCAAAACTATGCACCTCAGATTTTTTTCTTACACGTGCGATGCACATGAAGAAAATACATGTTTTTAGGGCTTACCCGTCCTGCGTAGCTCCGCAGTCCCATTGCCTGCAAAGACAAGAACAAGTTCAAGCCGGGGTGGATGGGCCTCACTCACTTGGACGGCCCCCATCGACCCACTGCTATCTGCTTTCACAGGTAATGCATCTATGGAGTTCTATAGGCTCATTTATTTTCTTGTTTTTATATAGTAGTTTTGATTTTATATATGAGAATGAGATGGGGATTATAGGATGGTTGAAATTAAAAAAAAAAAGCCAATTTTAAATTTTAAATTAAAAAAATGATGATATGGGTAGATTTGAAAAGTGTGTGTGTGAGAGAGAGGGAGGGAGAAAGATTTAACATTTGAAAATCGATGATAAGAATAAATTAAAATGAGGAATTTTCCATTTTTGAAGTTACTTCTTTTCTAAAATATAGATCATCAATAGATAAAATGATATACTCCCCTTTTAAAGTTTCCACTATAACAGGAGAGATAGATATCTCACATCTAATTAAGACGCTCGTTTTATTAGGGGAACCACATATATCATCCATTTAACCTAGTAGGAGGATATTTCCATCATTGGTTGGTCTTTTTTAGGCTGGGGTTCTTTTGCTCTTATCTTTTTTCTCAAAAAATAAAAAAAGAACAAAAGAAGGAAAAATTGGTCGTCACCAAGCCATATCTTTTACTTAAATTTTGCTTGATGGCTAAACGGTTCATTTTTTATTTTCATGAGTGAAAAAATGATTCACGCATTAATTTATTTTATATGACTTCAATATTTTTTCCATTTACTTAGATATGAATTGCATCTTCATTGTAAAACCATTAAATTTGCATACATTCACACTAACAATAACGAGAATGGAAATAAAACTGTCATATGTTATGCCTATGTTTTGAAACTTGAGTATCAAAATGAATACCGCCGATCATTACAAAATATTGCAGAATGGTTTTGACCAATATATGAAAGAAAATTTCTTGTAGCTCAATTACCTGAAAGAGTTCATCAGTATCTAGCAATTCAAATGTAGAAAATGCATAACAAACTCAACCAATTGAACCAATAAACAAGTTTCAAAACAGCTAAAAATGGGAAAGAAGCAAAGAAAAATTAAAATTCAAAGTCAAATTGATTGCATGCATTGAATAAGATGAGCTGCACATAGAAGAAGGTGCCTATTTAGAGACAGGCTTTTATTTATGAGAAGGACATTAGCACTTCACGATCAGAGCAGAGCTCTCCTCCTTTTTAAAATGACAGCTCTTGGATTAATTAATGGCCTCCCATCTACATTATTTATTATGGGATTAGAGATTAAAAGAAAGAAAAAAAAAGAGACTAAAAGCTCTTTTTGATCAGAGAGCTTCTGCTTCAATTAAATAAAAGCCCCTTTATAAAACATCTAAAGTCCTAGTTTGGATCCCATCACAAGTTGGTATTTATGTACCCTTGTTTTGTTTCTTCCTTTTTCTCTTGTCCCTGTTTTCTTTTTTGGAGAAATTTTGGCAGTTGCATTAATCACTTGGAATTTAACTATGGGTTTAAGATTGATAGTGACTTGTCATATGCAATTTAAGCTCTGAATTATCTCCAAAAATTAAAATAAAATTAGGGTTTACATTATCTCACTCTTCTAATTTGCAACTCTTTAAGCTCTGAATTATATTTTACACAAGACCTCCTCCCGTTAAGTTTCTTAGCAAATGAACCAAACACCCTTTTCTCTCTCTACTGAAAACATCATGGCCCTTTCATCTCTCTTCTGTCAAAACACAAAAGCCCTAATTCAAATCAAGGGCTTCATTAACCTCCGCCCGAATTTCGCATGGATCTGATTGAACTCGTTGATTGATGAGCGCGTGAGGCTGGATTTACTAGATTAATGTGGGACTCGACGCCATCGATGGCCACATTTTCGGGGGCGGTTTGGTTGCAGGATTTTGCACTGTTTGGACTCAATAATCCTAAAAGAGTGTGGATTGACTAACGGTTTTGTTTTTTTGGATTTGCTTGTTTTTTATATGGGGCTCATCATTTTTTGATTCATGAATCCAAAAAAAAGTATGGATTACAGAGGATTTGACACTGTTCACATGGGGCCCGCGTACTTTATGTTATTAAAAAATCCCCCATCTCTCTTCAATCCTCAAACCAAATTCCACTTACTTTTTCCCAACCAAACTAAGGTTATAAGGATCTATAAATCCAACATTAGAAATCCAATACCAACCAAACACAAAATTAGCTAATTCAAATTTTTTCAAATTTCACAATCCTGCAACCAAACAAAGCCTTGAGGGTCGCACAATTACGGTACCCATCAACAACTTTTACCTAGTTTTTCTCTCTAGACTAGACTAGAAGACTAGATAACGCTGACTCATTTTTGTAAAATCAACCTCAGCTTTTCCAAATTTAAATCCAACATAAATATGCACCCTCAAGTTAACTATGTAAACACAAATTAGCCCATTGTGTATTACTTCATCATCAAGTTGCAAAATCTTTGACATGTTTCCATTGGCTAAAACTTGTACCCCACCTAACAACTATCTTGTTGCATACAAGACAACAAAGCTTCACCTTCATCTCTTTTCTCCTTGTCTTTTAACTCAACCATAACAATTGTTTTGTAGCCTCACTAACAAAATTCTGACAAATTAGGCCTTAATTTGGGAACTTGGAAAAGTTTTTATAAACCGAAGTTTTATAAAAACTTAATTTCAAAATGTTTAACTACACCACGTTTGGCGTTGATTTTAGAGTTAAGATGACTGCAGTTATGTGAACTCCAATCTTATCTAATTAGTCAAAACTTCAACTCATATGGCAAAAACCGATTTGACTCTATTCAAAAATAAACTCCAATTATCACGGGGCCTTATGGATTTACTTGGAACTACTCTACCAAAAAGATGTTGGTTCTAATAAATTGGAGAGCAATAAGAGGCATGTGCTTTCATTTCATTTCACAACACAACCTTGTACTCTTTAAACAACACCACCGCCAATAACTATAGCAACATAACTTCGGTTTCTTCTCATATTTTCACCTCAATATTTCTTTTCTATCGATTACCAAAATGGATTCAAATGGAGGAGGAAGGAGGGTGAGCAGAGAGACAAGCCCAGATAGAACAAGAGTTAACAACAACAACGTTAACAATGGGGGATTATTCATAGAGAGATCACAAGGGAGAGTAGTGAGGACTAGTCTAATGGCAGCAAGGAGGGTTCAAATTGTTTACTATCTCAGTAGAAATGGCCAATTGGAGCATCCTCACTTCATGGAGCTCTCTCAA
Organism: Agapanthus africanus; assembly: GCA_030015575.1. Taxonomy (NCBI): domain Eukaryota; kingdom Viridiplantae; phylum Streptophyta; class Magnoliopsida; order Asparagales; family Amaryllidaceae; genus Agapanthus; species Agapanthus africanus. Next base: position 868,047,644 of record CM057339.1, read on the forward strand.
CTCCCTAATCAACACCTTAGGCTCAAAGGTACTTGCACTTTATTTTGTGATTATTTTTGCTTAATTTATTTCTAATGTTTGGGATTATATTTATATAGATGTGATGGAGAGGCTTACAGTTTTGAGAGGCAAAGGAATGCCTTCTCTCTACTCCTGGTCCTGCAAGAGGTAAATTATTTTTGCAAAAATAAATAAAATTGGATATATACTGTAAATTTTTTAGAAAATATCATTTAGAATATTTTTTAATCTTTTTGGAAAATTGAAACAGGAGTTACAAGAATGGGTATGTGTGGAATGACCTGTCAGAGAATGACATGATATATCCGGCGGAAGGCGCCGAGTATGTCCTCAAGGGCTCTGAGATCGTCCCTGGCTGCTCAGGTCTCTTTTCCTCTATCTTATTTTCGACGATTTAGTTTTGCATTTATATGTTTTCTAATATTGCAACATTTGTATAAATAATTGTGAAATTTCTTGCATAAAAGGATGTGCAAATCTAAACAGTAATTATTTTTTATTTTTGAAACTTTTTTACCATCTTGCTTTTTACCATTTTTACATTAAATATTTAATATGCGGCAAATACAGTTTATTAAATTATAAGTTATGCACCATCTGAAGTGTAGACTATTTATTTAGCACGATCATGAACGGTACATAATCATCTAATGAACTTTATCCTTTTTGTTGTAAAGAAAACAATGCAGTTATCATTATAATATCCCTCGAAAAATTTATTTCTTTCAATTATTAATCGAAGCTGACCTTTTCTTGCAAAACTCTCAGAACAATTCCGACGGCTCCGAGTGACCAACAGACCCCCAAAACCCCTGGAAACTCGCCACCAAATCGAGCTCGAAGACGACGAAGAAACCGAAGAACTTGAACATGAACATGTTGACAACAAGTCCCATAACCTCGCCTTAACCACCACCACCGCATCCCGCTGCTCACGTGGGGTTTCAACCGTTGAAATCACCACTCATGTGATGACCAAGAAACCAGCCCCTCAACAGACCGAAATCGTGCCCGACGACGGCTCCCCACCATCTTCATCCTCCTCAGACCCTGCGGTCGAACCGTCCGGTCCGACTCGCAGTTCGGTTTTCCTGAACCTGATTTCATGCGGGTCCGCCATTGCCGGGGGCATAAAAGGGAGGAAGAGCACGGCAAATGTGCAGAAGGCATTGGCGGCGAGGGTGAGGAGCAGAGTAGTGGAGGAGGAGGAGGAGGAGGAGGAGGAGAAGAGGTATATGTCGGAGAACCCGAGGTTCGGGAACTTGCACGCCGAGGAAAAGGAGTATTTCAGTGGGAGCATCGTGCTCGAGGCGATGAGGGGTAGGTGTATGCATGGCGATGATCACCAGCCTGCAGGGTTGAAGAAATCTACTTCTTACAATGAAGAGAGGTAAATTTTTCTTCAAATTCGGTATTTTTTCCATTAATTTCCTGTTTTTTGTTCATAAAAAAAAAGGAATAGGTGCACTTGATTCTTTGAGTGAAATATACACCTGTAACATAAATAATTTTTGGGTTCTCTACTGAAAACATGGTTTAAGAATAGGTAATAAATTAAAAGAGAAAAATATATCTCCATGAAATCAGGGGTGGTATCTAGTATGGTTATGTTCGTTGCAGAATTTCAAAATTAAAAGCTTACCATGGAAAATTATTTGGTGTACTGCCCATGTGTGCATATTCATGAAAGAGAAAGAAAAAGAACACGGTCCCCACCAATCTGCCTAAAAGGCACTCGAAATCCTTCATCTCTCTCTCTTGTCGGTGTGTTTTATACCCGGTATACCGAATAATTTCACCCTTATCCTTTACTTCTTTTTTTGGATTTTAGTTCTTTTTTAGGGTTAGCTAACACCCTTTAAATTATTGTAATTGAACAGTTATCGCCACTTAACTGGTTTATAATTATGACGCAAAACCTTTGCGAAAACATTCAAATCAACATAGGGAGCATAGCTCTTGCAACAAAACCGTCTCCAAAATGATAGGTCTGTGATTCGATTCCCAAAGGAGTCTCATCCATGAAAAAAGAACTTATCACTTAAAAGTCTTATTGACCCCAAAGGCGTTTTAGATAAGATATATGTCACACCCGGCTTCTCAAAATACGGAATACGAGAGATGATAATGCCAGCCATGCTCCTACGGTCAAGAAAATATCCTGCCGTAGTCACACTTCGGCTTCTAATATTATGTGGTAATCGGTAATCATAGCATAGGTAATGAGAAATGCAGTCACTAATTCTATCAAAACAGATATAAAACTAACCAGATATAGTCAGGGGAAAGAAAGCGCTGGCGTCGCTGATCTAAATGTCCGTAATATTCTCGAGGTAAGACAGGTCTTGATCCGAGCTAAATCCACTCCTCACTTTAAGCATGCATACTTAGGCCATCAGAGCGACACAATAGCAATGTATATGAATATGTAATACGTGCAGTGATGATAAACATGAAGTAGTAATATAGAGTAATGACGCGAGCATGAAATGATCGGTACATGTAACGATAAAGCAAGTGTATCAGATCAGTAATCAATGCAATGCCCATGTCACTAAAGCTACCAGTCTCTAAGTCTCAATGTTCAGGTCACTAAACTTATCGTCGGTCCAAGTGTGAGCGTCAACCACCGCAGAAGTATCCCTAACCCAAGGGTAAGCCCCAGGGGCAAGGGAATACGGGTCCGAATCATGCTCATTAAGAATCAGAAATACCATCCATACAACTCCCGTAATCACTACATATGCCGGCAGTGAGACTACTGAGATTCCGTTGATCGAACTCACACTCAAACTATCCCACACCCCGCGGTCTACATCAAACACCGACCATAAATCCAAATACTAGTCGCTCCATGACAGTCTGCGCGAGAATCGGAGACAGGGTCTCCATCAAGCATGTCTCGACTGGTATCCAAGATAAATGGACAGTGCTCGATGTCTTACCTATGACACTAATATAAGTGCTTCCATATCCGTCTCATACCATTTATAATTACACTTATATATGCCTCATAGGCGTCGTCAATGCAATAATTAACTGGTTCCGCTGATTGGGTACAAGTACGTATCACTTCTATTATTCAATCACACTTTTACACTAACGTATTTGCCACAATCCAATCACTAACATTTATCATTTGGTAATATAACAAGGTCACTAGGATATCAATGTATATGGCCCATATTCAATGCAGGTATAACAGTTACATGATATGATAAGAATGCAATAAAATATGATACGAATAAAATATGGTAGCCAATATCATATAACTTGTAAAACTCACTATAAATCACACGTGCAGAATTAAGCAAAATAATATAAAAAGAGTAAGCGGTATATTTAATTATCTCTACAGCAAAATTGGTTTCGAGTCAATCGGGTTTCAGGTTTGGGAGTTACGGTCATTTCATTTTAAGTGTTCACTGTTGGAAATCCAGTTTCTGAACTAGAAGTCCGTTTCGTAACACGCTTTACTCCCTATTGGGAGCATAATTAGGCGATGCTACAGTTAGATAATATTTATATTTATCCGTTATATTTCCAACGCACCAAACGGATCAATTATATTTGCTGTACGCAGGAGGATATGTGCTGTCTAAGGTTAAGGTATACATTTTGTCCCTACATTAAACTGCGGAACACACCGACGGTTAACAAGGTGTTATAAATATAAAAAAATACTGGAATGCAATGAGACCAGTACCGTTGGAAAGCTCATTCAATCCTCTACGCTTCCATGTATGGTTAAACTTGTGCATTTAAACGGTGAGATATATACGTTCTAAAACAAGCAAAGGCGGAGATTCTTTCCCCGGACTGCAGTTCGGAGCCATGAATCGCCTCGGTTTTCATCGTTACAACTTATAAAAATTCAGAGATCAACTATGGGATACTGTAGTTTTATCTGTTGGCTTCGATACGAGCCCTAAAACATTAAGTTGCGAGTTGTATTCAATTTAATATAGATTTTACAACATGGCATGTATAGTGATTTCCAGATTCAACGTCGCCTTTTGGGGGCATCGTTTCTTGTGCGAAACAACGTTATTTTGCATTCAAATTCTTACAAGATAATTATAAACAGTAAAGAGATTTATCGATCATAAGTTTCGCTATTTTCATTTAGGTTTTGGTTTAGGATTCGCATCGAACACTCTTGCATTATATACATGTCACGATTGAAATATCGGTTTTACCCAATTAATTAAAGTGTGATTTAATCACTACAAGTTCTACACGTTACTAGAAAGGTAATATTAAACCCGAATGTATTCCATTCAATATGATTAAATAACGACGGTCACACATTAGAATGCAACGATAATTATAATGTAAATATAATATCAATATAACTATAATTTGACAAGCTAATAACTTATAGCTTGTAGAGCAAGTGAGGGGTTCACTTGCCTCGATCGCTGACATGGAAGCGATGAACGTGCAGACTATTCATCTCGACACACGAGACGGCTACGAGCGTTGCGGAATCGGGCATGACGTGACGCGAGTCTCGAGCGTGATACGGACTGCGACGGACATGTGCGGTGTTGCGACGGCGACTACGTTGACGACCATGACGACTATAGAGACCGAGGCCATGACTTAGACTGCGACAAAGGTGACGGGAACAACGACTACGACGACTACAACTGGTGCTCGATAAAATGCCTATAAGGATTCGGCTTAGGCTAGAGCTTGAAGTGGAGCTCTGGTATTGCAACGGAGTTGACGATGGCGATGGTTATGGCGACAGCGACGACTACTGCGACGATGGCCACAACGGCGATAGCGGCAGCAACAGCATGGGGATCTTGGCTCGAGGAGAAAATGATGAAGGAGTTAGGAAGCTCAGTTGTGTGAGGATGCGGGTGCGAGAGCAGCACTGGTGGGGGCTCAGCTGTAGTGGTTGTGTGATGGTTTGCTGGAGCTTGGCGGCGGCGGCTCAGCGGCGGTGATATGCAGAAAGAAGAAGAAGTTGGCTGCGGAAAGAAGGAGTTCCCGGCGATGATTGAGTGTTGGGTTTCTCGGCTTAGGTTGAAGAGGAAGATGGCGATGATGCTAGGGTGATCGAGGAAGAAGGAGGCGTGGTGGTTTGAGTTGCTGGAGTTGCATGAGTCGATGGCAATGATTAGGGTGCAGCGACGATGATGGGGTTCAGGTTGTGGGGTGGTGGAAGTGCTCGACGCGATGGTGAAGGTTGATGGTGGTGTTGGGGAAGTTACGGTGAGGAGAGTTTGGTGGTGAGGAGGATGGGACGAGGAGGTTGCATGGGAGCATGGTTGGTTGTAAGGAGGAGGAGCTCATCGACAGTCTATTGAGGTTGTAGGGGAGACCGATCTCGTCGTGGTGCTCGTCGGTGGTCTGGGCTGAGGAGTGGAGCTCGACAAGGATAGCAGAAGAGGTTGGTCACGACAGTAAGGTAGAAGCGGTCTTCGAGGGTGCAGTGGGCGGCTATGGATGTTCGGGTGTGGGTTGGTAGAGGCGGCGAGGTAGAGTGGTGGGGTGTAATGCTCGGGCTCGGAGATGGAGGAGGGCAGCGGGTGTGTTGGGGTAGTGGTAGGGGTCCTCACGGTCGGATGAGGAGGGGTGAGAGGGGTAGAGAGGAAGAAGAGGAGCAGGGAAAATGAGGTTCTTGGTGTGGGGAAGGGGAGGGCTCGATGGTGGTGATGAGGGTGTTAGCGGTGGTTGAGGTTGATGGGAAGCGAGGAAGGCGGTTGAGTTGTTGATAGGTTTATGGCGGGAGTTGGGCACGCGTGAGGCCGACGAGGGGATCGTGGGGCTGTTGCGGCGAGGGCGGGAATCTCGGGGGTAGTTGGCAAGCGGGGGCGGTGTCGACGAGGGCTGGGTCATGGGCGAGCGCGGGTCTCGAGAGGACATGGGTACGAGGAAGAGGTCGCGGGTCGTGGGGGGCTCAACACGAAAATGGCGGGAAAGAGAAGGAGAGGGAGAAGAAGGAGAAGGAGAAAGGATAGGGGTTTCGGGTCGGGTAGGGGAAAGGGTTAGGGTTTAGATGAGGGAGTTGGGCCGGGTCGGGTTTTGGAGGAAAAGAAAAGATAGAGAGAGAGAGGGAAAAATTGGACCGGGGTTGGGGTTGGGAAATAGTCAGGGTTTTGGATGGAAAATAATTTGGGTTAGGGTTATAGAATTAGAAATATTTAAGTTAATAAAAGTTTAGTAATTTTTGTTTTAAAAAAAATACGGAAATTATTTAAAAAGATACTGGGTATTACATCATACCCTACTTATATAAAATTTTGTTCTCGAAATTTAAAATAACGATAAGCTATAAAATGCAACGCGAAAAACAACAAAATCAAATACTACTATATAGTGATTTACCCAAACGCAACTAGATGAAAATCAAATATTTATATGTATAAGGAATAGAACAGTTAAAATGAACAGTCATACATAAGGATATAACTATTAATAGTGATAAACTATGTATATACAAATACAATTAAAATAGAATGACAACAATAAACAATAATGAAGGATTGGCTGATAGGCCTTAAGAGCCAAAACTACCCTAATAAAACTATAATTAAGAAATTATATAATAAGTTGAGAATACTCATACGGTAAAATACATGATAAAATAAAATGAAAACATAGGTGGCTAGTAAACAAACTAGATATCAATAATTAACGTAAAGGTCAAGACTTTCTAAATTTGCAAAAGTGCGGAAATAATACGATACAAAAGAAACTAAGATAATACCGAGATAATGATATGTATATAAGTAAATAAAATGTATTAGCATACAAGATAACCATAATCTATATTATAGTAAATAGAAAATTTAAATCGATTGGAGCACAAGAATACGTAAGTAAACGTAAATACGAAAACGAAAGGTAGTTGGCATAAATATGATCAACGAAAAGGGAATAATATATAAAAAAATCAATATGAAACTCATTTTAAAGAAAATTAAAACCGCTAATAATATAAATTTTGAAAGTTAATCAATAGAACACCAACAAACGAAATGAATATGAATGATAACGGTATAATAAATAATAAAACATTAAAATAAGTATAGAGTGGCAAATAACTCAAAATGACATCCTGTAATCAAAGCAGATAAAAATCTAGACAAAAGGCACGAAGAATGGAACTTCATAATACAAGGACGATGGTATGGAAAGTATTAGAAGGAAAACTGACTAGAAAAATAAAATATGCAATGTACGTTAGAACTATGAAAAATTTGAAATTAGTAAAGTACTTAGAGAAAGTGATAAAAACAAAAGTACTTAATCAACCAAAGAGTTCAAGCGATACAAAATTTAAACGTAAAGAAACAACTAATCCAATAAAATAACAATGTCTTTATGGAAAGCAGGAAAAGTGATAGCTCCGTGTCGATATCTAAATCTCTGTGATCTCGTATGGCATGTTTGAATCTTGTGCCAAGTTCGTACCGTCCTTGAAATTCAAGTACGAAAACAACCAAGTCGTTCAAGCAGATGTGGAGGGCGTTGATGAATCTCCTCGTGTAGCTCTTTCCTTCGAGGGCAACCATTGACAAGATACTTGCCGGATCCACAAATCAAGCACCGCCCCTTGGCCTGGCGACGATCTCTCCGAAGGTGCCCCAGTCTTTTGTAATAACCGCATACTTAGGTTCTCTGTTGCTGAGAAACAAATGAGCGCTTCATTTGCACGCCTCTTCTTTACATAACAGGGATTCCCCTACGATTGGGAACTCCTCCTGATGTCCGAACCATTTTCCTTCTTAATCCTTCAGCCAAGAGATCGTTTGTTCACCCCTGGGCTTCCATCAAGCTTTGCATTACACCCAAAATCTCGACGGTCTGACTCTGGGAAGTGGAGATGGAAGGAGAGTCGTTAGAAGCCATGATCCTGAAACAACAAATTTTCGGACGGCATAAGATACAAAGTATAAGAATCAGAATAAGATATAGAATCGACAAACGAAGCAAGAATATGTCGTGATGTGAAGCTCAATCGAGCGGAAATCAAATGTAGAACTCCAAGTCACTCAAGCAGGGTGCTGTCTTGTAATTATGCTGCAGTTCATACTTACAATCACATAACTCTACTAAACTATCCAAAACCCTAGCGGATGAAGTCAAACTGTAGCTTGACAAACTATAGGGATTCTAGTCAAGGATAATAATTTTACAATTTAGACCGAAAGGGCGACTTAAATTGTCAAGTCTTAGTCGGAAACTGTAATCTCATTCTAAACCAAACCTGACGCTCTGATATCAACAAAACAATGCAACATCCCGCTTCCCAAAATACGGAATACGAAGAGTTAAAGGGCAGCCATGCTCCTACGGTCAAGAAAATATCCTGCCATAGTCATACTTCGTTTTCTAGTATTATGTGGTAATCAGTAATCATAGCATATGTAATAAGAAATGCAGTCACTAATTCTATCAAAACAGATATAAAACTAATCAGATAGAGTCAAGAGAAAGATAGCGCTGGCATCGCTGATCTAAATGTCTGCAATATTCTCGAGGTAAGGCAGGTCCTGATCTAAGCTAAATCCACTCCTCACTCTGAGTATGCATACTCAGGTCGTCAGAGTGACACAATAGCAACGTATATGAATATGTAATACGTGCAATGATGATAAACATGAAGCGGTAATATAGAGTAATGATGCGAGCATGAAATAATCGGTACATGTAACGATAAAGCAAGTGTATAATATCAGTAATCAATGCAATATCCATGTCACTAAAAATATTACTCTCTAAGTCTCAATATCCAGGTCACTAAACTTATCGTCAGTCCAAGTGTGAGCGTCAACCACCGCAGAAATATCCCTAACCCAAGAGTAAGCCCCAGGGGCAAGGGACACACGGGCCCGAATCACGCTCACTAAGAATCAGAAATACCATCCATACAACTCTCGTAATCATTACATATGCCGGCAGTAGGACTCCTGTGATTCCGTTGATCGAACTCACACTCAAACTATCCCACACCATGCGGTCTACATCAAACACCGACCATGAATCCAAATACTAGTCGCTCCATGACAAATCTGTGCGAGAACTGAAGACAAGGTCTCTATCAAGCATGTCTCGACTGGTATCCAAGATAAATGGACAGTGCTCGATGTCTTACCTATGACACTAATATAAGTGCTTTCATATCCATCCCATACCAGTTATAGTTACACTTATATATGCCCCATAGGTGTCGACAATGCAATAATTAACTGGTTTCGCTGATTGGGTATAAGTATGTATCACTTCCATTATTTAATCACGCTTTTACACTAACGTACTTGCCACAATCCAATCACTAACTGTTCACCGCCGAAACATAGATGAACCAGAATGGATCGTTTATCTTGAATTTAGGGGCAGATACTATTTGGATTTATCCGTCCACCTCTCCGAAAATACCAAGTTGATTTATGGCACCATATATCGAAGGTTTGGACGGATGTGCCCGTTGTAGCGGATTTCGTCAGATTCCCCCTCATTATGAGGAGGTTTTGATTATGGGGATGCTCTTCCCTGCAGGCGCAAGCCCCTGCAGTTAATTACGTTACCGCATCGCGATAACCAGTTTCTCCTTCTCCAGAAGTTCAATTCTTGTCGTGTGTGTTTTTTGTTTGTTTTGGTTGCTCGTGGATTGTATACGGAGACTAATTTATATTGTCGCCCGTAGGGCATGGATTAGTCCAAATCCGTATATCTAAGATTTGGGGTTGGGAAATAGTTAGGGTTTTGGATGGAAAATAATTTGGGTTAGGGTTATATAATTAGAAATATTTAAGTTAATAAAAATTTAGTAATTTTTGTTTTTAAAAAAATACGGAAATTATTTAAAAAGGAACTGGGTATTACAATATACATCAAAAGTGCCGTATGCTATTAATCCGATGTTATTTTAGCGAGTAAATGTATTAAAGAAAGTAATTTAAATAATTTGAATTTTTGTTGGCAGGAGCTCAAAGCTAGGGATAGGGGAAGAATGCTGGGAAGTTGGGGAGGAAAACAGAGGTGTGAAAGGTAAATGCATCCCAGGTAGAAAGAAATCCAAGCAGCAGCAGCAGTCCAAGAATTGAAACCAAGAGCAGAAATTATTATACCAGAATTGACGCTTTGACGGTTGTTAGTTCATGTGTTGAGGTGGTGGGTTGTTCTGAAACTATGGAGGACTTCATTGTATTTCTATGCTTCACTTGTTTCCAATTAGAATAGGGAATTATGAAAGGATAACTAACAGAGGCTGATGTTTTATGTAAAGATGTAATGCAAGATTTTGTAACTTTGTTGCTCAAATTTTTATATTAGCATATACGGTGGGTATTCTAGTAATTTCATCCGAATGCTTTTTGAAGAAAAGACCTTATTTTATTTTAAATCTATTTATTTAAATAGATAACGAGGTGTCTAGGATATTTTTCGTAACCCCATTGAGATGGGAAATATGCATCGCTTGTCAAGCGCATTACAGATTCTCCCTGCCTAGAGTAGGTCGGGGTTCATTGATTGTGGGGATCCGAATCTACGGCAGCCGCGAACTAAACTGCCGTTAATTACCCCTAACATTTGGAGCGAGAGAACCTCCGATTGACGGGGAAAACTGGTCATGCGAACTCAATGTGCAGTGTGCTGTGTTTTAGAGGGGACTTGGATGTATCGGGGGCCACGCAAAGTATACGCGAGTCCCGCTATCCGGATAGCAGGCTGGGGGTCAAGGGGGCTAGCAGCCTCCTTGCGGGGTGCGGGGCACACAGAGTTTATGGGAGTCCCGCTACCCGGATAACGGGGGACGTGTTTCGAGTGTGAACTATATATATAAAAAATGATGAGTGGCGTCCTAAGGACACTGGGCGCCGGGCGCCATACGTGCTTGGCGCATGGGCGCCAGATGCCTCACGCGCCCGGCATGTGCTTGGCGCGTGGGCGCTACGCGCCAACGCCTCACGCGCTTGGCACGTGTGCGCCGGGCGCTCGCAAAAAAAGAGGCATAGCCCCTGTACTGGGAGTTGTACTCCCGATTGACTTTTGAAGTTAAACTCCTAAAAAAATAAGGGAAAAGGAGCTTAGCCCCTGCACAGGGAGTTGTACCCCTCGGTTGACTTTTGGAGTTAAACTCCTAAAAAGAAGGGATATATATATATATATATATATATATATATATATATTGGAGTTAAACTCCTAAAAGGTTTTTGGAGATGATGAAAGAGAACATCTTTCTTCTTCCCTGCGCCCTGCATCCTTTCCTAAGTCTCGGATCTCCTCCAAAGTGGGATTTTTGGAGACGGGTCTCCTTCTTTCTCCTCTTTGTTGGATGGATCTTGGAGAAAAGGGGGTGAGACTTAGAAATCCCCCTTTTAGAGATTTGGGAAGATCTTAGCTCTCCTTCGTGGGTTTTATGATGAAAAACTATTTCTTTTTAGAAAAAGAAGAATTAAACTCTTGGTTTAATTCAGAAAAGAGAAGCAAGTTTAGAACCTGGGGGAAGGAGAAGGATGCAGAAACCCTAGTTTTTTTAGAGGAATCGATTCTTCTTTTTTTATTTCATCATCATGTTGCCTTATATAGGCTTACAAGTTTACACTTAGCCCATTGGGTTTTACAAAATGGCATTTTGCGTATTCCATGTCTCATGTGCTCATTTCTTTCGCACATGAGCCATGGGCTTTACAAAAATTTGGTTTTATACTCATTTTTCTTACATTTATTCAAAAAAAATATATCAAAATTATTTATTACATAATTTTCATTTCGGCATGGGAGAGGCTGGCCGCGGGGCTCGATTTAGGCATGGGCCCACTTGACCAGGGTTTGGGCCCGCTTACTTGGTCTTGACTTTGATTTTGACTTGGTCAACCGGGGTGTAATTTTTGACCTCAACAAGGTGGAGGAATGATGTATGTTAAAGCATGGTTGAAGCATGATTACTTGATCTTAATTATTCATTTGTTCTAACTATTCAAGCATGATTGCATTATTTCTATTGGAAATAATATGCTTGATAGTTTGAAAGACTTAGCCATTCATCAAGTGTTGTTTCATGCTACACTTGCTTTTCTCTTTCCTCCTTTACTCTCTTCTTCTTCCTCAAACCCTAACCCTCTCATGAGTTGAGAAACCTAGGGTTTATGAGATAAACTAATCCATTAACATACTGTATATCCACTAAACCATCTAGATTAGCAAACTAGGTGTTTTAGTTACCTCAAGTTTGAGATTGGAGCTTGACCTATAGACACTCGGATGGATCGTCTTCGACACGAGAAGACCGACGATCAAGCTCGATCCCGACGGACAAGGAGCTCAAAAAGATGAAAAGAAGATCGGAAGGACTTAGTTCATATTGGTATAATCACTTTCACAGTAGATTAGTATCTTTGCAAGTTTTGTTATTTAGGACTTACGGTAGATTTTGGGATTACTCAGTGTTGTCGTCTTAAAAATTGTTTTTCGAAAATTCCGCCTTTCTATGAACCCAATAGAGTGTATGACACCGCCTAACACTTTTTCCTTCCTTTTCCCCAGCGTCCCCCTCCTTCCTCACCACGAGTGCCGCGAGACCCGCTCCACGCCAACGCCCCCACTCGATCCTAACCCCTCCGAGATCGCCTCCTTCAAATCCTCTCTCCTAAACCGAGCCCTTCCCTTCTCTACATCTCCATTTATTATATCTCTTTCTCTAACTCCCTCTCACTCACAATCTCTTTCCCTCTCCTCTCAACCTCACTGAGCTCGTCGCCGGCGAACTTTTTCCACCACCGAGCACTGCCATTGTCTCTGACGAGCTCGCTTCCACACCACCACAACACTCAGGTCCTCCACAACTCTCCTCACTTCATCTCTTACCTCCTCAACCGAACCCCGAACCCATCCACCGCTCACCATCAAGCTCCTCAACTTCTCGCCGACGACCCCTTTTGACGCCCCCTGCTCCTCCTTGATCACCGCACCACCCTCCTTAACTCCTTCGAGCACCTCTCCGTCTTCAAGCCCTGGCCATCCGTTGCCTTTGCCGCCTCCACCTCACTGTCGACCCTTGCTCTCTGCGCCATCGCCAATGACCTGAGCCCCTATAGCTGCCATCCCTAGCGAGTCCCTGGCTTAACTCCGGCCAGATCCAAGCCAGCCGCCATCGACATCATCTCGTCGTAAGTTCTGGATCGTCGTCGCCGCGTTACTGTAAGTCTACGGTAGCGCCTCGGCCGTTAATCCGAGACCAAACGCGAAACAAAAACTTTTATAAACTGACGCTAACGCGGTCTTTCACCCGGATCGTTCCATTAACCCTATAGTAGCAAACTACAAAGATGTTAGAATGGCTATACCGATCGATCCGTGTCCTTCGGTCTTTAGCCACCATCCCAAGCTCCTCGCTGCTGCTCCAACGAAGTTCGCTCTCCGATCTCGCTCGTCGATGTGGCACCACGTCAAAGATTCTTTATACGAGCTCCCACTTCAAAACCGAAGCAATTCGGATATGAAGTTTGCTAGCCGACATGTCCAAGATAAAGTAGAGATAGTGTGTGATACTTTGTCTCATTACACCCATGGATTCTTAACTCATGAGAGGGATGGGTGAAGGTTGAAGAAGAAGCCATTGGAGGAAGATGTGAGCTCAAGAAGAAAAGCTAGTGAAGAAAAGAGCTTGCTTATTATGTGAGATAGAATGTGAGAGCTCTCTTAACAAATCAAGAACTAAGCCCCCATCTATAGTGGCTGCCCTCTCTCTCTCCACATCTCAATCCCACACAATAATCAATCAAGAGATTAGATATGGCATAAAAAATAACATCATGAGTCACCAAATATTGCACATGCCATATTTAATGCTCTTGAACAAAACTTGCATTCACAATTTCCACATAATAAACATTAATCCAAATGTTTAAAACAATAAATAGAATGGCATCTTCTAAAGTAAACTCGTGACGGATCACAAGAATACCCCTCACCTGTATATACATACTTGCATCCGTATTCTAACTGAATACGAATACAACGAGACGAAAGTAATCCAACCAATCTAATACTAGAATCCGGCTTAAACCAAAACCCACTAGTATGATCCGTCCGATCATGATCCGTGCACAAGTGCACGTATATGATTGAACCCTGCCATAAAACCATACGGGCTCTACAACGTTTCGCCCGAACTTGGGAAACTTTCTGTGGGGGACTCTAAAGACTCGTCAATACGCTGGCAGTGGGTTTAACCACAAGCACATCAGTGGCACTAGCTGTACGTAACGGCTGCCAAGGTATTGAGCAAAAGGGAGGCCGATGAGCGAACTCATCCTGAAACCCTATTGAGCCTGTCAGTGACAATATCCGTAAAGTACGGTCCGTTCATCTATGAGTATCGCATATCGGGCCTAGAGGGCTGGTAAACATCAGACCCCCAATAGCGGTATAAGTCGTGTCGGAGTGTAGCCCAGAACACCCTGAGATACTACTGGAATATCTACCAGTAAATCTCGCTTGCTCTGGCCAGGGACTTTGTGTAATGGCTCTCCAGACACAGCACGATCTCACCCCAATACCGGGAGAGACGAATCCCCTGTCGATCCGCTCACTGCCTCCATGTGGCTCAGGGCTGTACCCAACTAAAACCTGTTTGCATGACTTCTTTGAGCCGTGGTAGGGTAGTAATCAAAGCACAGTGGGAACTCACACGAGACAAATGACGATCTCAGGTCTATAGACTAACTTGTACACATGTCACCAGGGAACTGCTATCTGATGACAGGTATAATACCAACTAGCATGTTCCCGGCGAGTCCTGTCCAGTGTACTCATAACCCAATGAGCACCTGTATACGTCTTAGGTGAACCAATTGACACCAATAGCTTGTGAGACCGGCCATCGCCCCTCGTCGGGTCTCGATCCGTATACACTAGTCTACTCATGGAGTATCGATGCTCAGTCTCGAAATTCCCATGATTAGGGACATTTTAAGGATGTGCTTATAGACTACCCAACTCTTACGTAAATGAACGCCATCATACTGCTGGTAGAAAGACAAGAATCCTAAGGGCTCTATCAACGTGTAATAGTGATCTGTAATGTCACCTAAAATATGTACACGATGATAAAGACAAACCAGATAGCATACTATCATCTCGAGTAAGACTGTCCTACCGGTATAGGTCCTCCCTCAATCATTGCAATCACGTGCCTGCGATCCAATAATTGACTTTGAGGGCACTATATCCAACAGTTACTGCCGTGTTGCTGCTGCTTGTATTGCCGTGCTCGTGCCATTCATCGTCACGGTCGTCGCAGGTGTCACGACCCGGAAATGGCACGTGACTGGCACTTGAATCATATGAAGTCTATAGGGCTCCATCTAATTTAAGTAAGCCAAAACCCTAGAAATCTAAACCATTTTTAAAGAAAGTGTTTTGATTAAATAAGCCGAATATGTGTTTTTAAAACATCAAGTCTTTTCTGAAAATTTCAGCAGAGTTTCCTTTGTAAATACTGGCCCCGAATGGGGTACATCATGATAAATATATGCATCAATGATAAAAGGCATTCCCAAGCGAGAGCTCGCTCTTCGTCAATCGACGGCCACAACCACGCAAGCAATATAATATACAACGCCGAAAGGCGAGGATCAAAACTCAAAAGGAAACTCAAAACATTAATGAAAACCATAATAATACAACGCGCGACTCTAAGATCGAAAGAATATACAACTTTGGTCTCTAAGTCTGAAATAAATATATATGTCTGGTTGATGGAGTTTACTAGATACAATGAATAAAATAAAGTACAATGGTGGTCACGATATAAGTGAACCCACCTACCAAAGCAAATCACTCGGAATGGAAGCAGTGTGCCAGCAAAGCCGTAATGAAACCTGTACGGCAAAATCTACAAGAAACTGTGGCACAACGGGGGTGAGTTGCCAACTCGTGAGTAGAAAACATCACCGAGCAGAAATCGCATGTATAACTCATCCTAGGTCAATACGATCAAATATATATAAATCTCAAATGATAAAGTCTGAAGCAAGAAAATGTGGCAAGGGTAACATCTATACATAAGTGTAATCCCATGTGCTCGTGTCAGTGTCTCAGGTAGCAATATATCATATGTATGAGGTATGAATGTAATGTAATGAAAACAGAATACATGTAAATGAAGAAACTGTTTTTTTGGTTTTTCTGAGATTTATGTTTATATAACACGAGGTATCATCAATGAAATCAACATAATCAGTGTCTCGTATCGACACAAAACATAAATCCCAATATCTCAATATCACAGTGTCTCAATACCTCGGGCTCCGTCAGTCCAGATCGGCCCATATCATCAAATCACACGACCACGGACGGTATCCTCCAGATATCCGCCCCGCCAAACAATCACCGGTAGGCAGTCTGCCCCTGCCGGGCTCATCGACTACACTCGATCTTCTTGCCCCGGAATACTATACCGGGTCCACCATGTACCCGAGACGGTTCATACTACTCCTCGAAACGGGTCTCGAAATCCAACAGCTATCATGAAAACTCATGGTGGACGACTCATATATCACGAGAAAACCACAACTTGCATTTTAAAGAGAGAGAGAGAGAGAGAGAGAGAGAAGTTTATATATATTCTTGCGGTTTTCCCTCAAATCCCGAAATCTCATGAAAATCCGAAATCCAGAATCAAGAGTAAGTAAACAGTGAATATCGGCATAAAACCCAAAAATACTGCATAACCAATGAGTATATGAATGCATCTGATATCATGCAATGAGTGCAATAGTTAATCTAGCAAATGAAAGCGATAACATATTGCAACTATCAGCAAGCAGGCTATGTTAATGAAATAATATTCACTAAAGTGTACGTGACATGGCAATTACCGATGATGATGTGTGTGAGCCGGCAAGCAAGTGTACATGAAGCATACGCATCATCGGTAATGGTGCCGGTGTCCTGATAGCATGATCTCGATAATGGCATATGAAAACACAATATAAGCATGCAAATGCGATGCGAACAGCAATAATATCCGGGAGCTGAATAATAAACACAACAATGAAGAATCTACATCAATATATATATATATTTGTGTGTATGTGTGTGTGTGTGTGTGTGTGTGATACAGTTTTGCCATTTGAAAAACACGAATCGTGGTGTTTAGAAAATAAGGGCTACGGTGTTTTAGAAAAGACGCGTCTTTTGAAAATATCCGTATAATCCTTTGGCCTGTCTTTAAAATACTCACGATTTATTAGTTTTGAAATAGGTATGACCCGAGTCTAGTCTAACATCTACAAGTAAACTATAGGACTAAACGAACAATCTAACCGAAAAGGTAAGGGAAAACCACCTAAATCTGAGTCGATACATATAAATATAATAGCCGGTGATCCCGCCTCAATAATATCACGTACGATACAATATAAATATAATATGATATTCTCGAGTCAAGAGTGCAGATCTATCATCAATATATAGCTCATACGTAAATCCGTCGTACGGCATGCCAATCTGGGTACGGGTCAAATATCACATTCATCTCATCATTTATCTGGTATCCTTATCATCATATCTCATGAACTGGGGTACTGATTTAAGTTTAGTACAAACTGATACCATCTGCATATATATGCGTGTATGAAAACGCACGCCCAAAGGCCCGCTAAAATCTCATGTTGTATCTCATAATACGAACCACATCATATCACCGATCTCATGGCACCATGCCCAATCTTATCGACTCATCTCTAAATATCATATACAATCCTCATCTATATATATATATAGTCCCATACCCATGTGTGTGTGTATATATATATACATATCCCCATATACGCACAGGTAATAAAATGAATGCAAGTGTGTGTATGCGTGTGGGTATAAACCTTATTCTAGGGTTCGCGACTGAGAAGCTAAACTAAGTTACTTCTAACTACCTTAAACTAAACCATGAACACAAAATCACATCTTGATAATCATCCACGTAACATAAAACACATATATAACCATATATGTATAAGCTATACTATGAACTGCAGGGGTGCTATACGCCATCCACCCGACTTCCCCCGTAAATATATATCTACTCACCTTGACCTTCGCTTGCCGATGCCGACGTCGCCACGTGCTTACTTGTCGTCTTGAAGTTCTCGTGGGGGCACCTGCATGTCATAACATATCGTATCGCATTAAAACCCAATTTAAAATCAAAACGACACGCTAAAAGCCTATAGGTTAGAACTTATGGACTACGCTTTCAAAACCACCAAATAACACTCGATTTCGACGTACAAACGTCAAGTGATCGAATACAACACAAATTAAAAAAATCCAGAATTCACAATACGTAAAACAAAACCCCGAATCAAAACAGCAACTCTTGAAAATAGTCCCAGATTTTATCCTAGGTGAAATTAGCCAATTTTGCATATGTAAAGGGTCTAGTTTACTGGAGATAAAGCCACAGAACAAACACGAGACCAAATGATCCTACCCTGGCCGCAATTTGTGTCCATATTGATTAAATCTGCGGCCTAGCAAGGAAATTGGGGTCCTGGGTTTTGGGTATAGGTTCTAGGTTGCCTGCTTGTGTCTCTGTATTTGCTAAATATTTTTCAGAGGCTCCGGGTGTTAGCTGATCTCTAATTCTCATCACAGAATCCATAAATTCCCGATGTCGGGGTTTCTAAGTTCGGGTTAAGGGGTTCTAGTCTCTGGTTTAGTCCACTAAACTAACACTACAGGGGTTGTATAGCCTCTACTAACATCAATTACACAATCACAACTCAAGAAACCCATAACCCTTTTCTAGGAATTTTCAAACCTCACTAAACTACACCATATCGATTATAAGCTTACATTGATACCATAAGATATGAAATACTTTTCTAATGGTGCAGAAATTACCTCATTTGGCAACTCAAGAATTTTCTTGAGTTGCCCAAAGTGTCCAAAATCCTTGCTTTCTTGGTCCAAAGTGTAGCTAATGGGCTTGTGCATGTTTTTAATGAAGTGGGGATGAGGTTTTGAGTTGATTTTGATGATGAAGTGAGGTGGTGAAGGTGGTGGAGGAGAGGGGGCTGCCATGGGCTTGAGAGGAAGGAGAAAGATGAAGAGAAGAATGAAGGAGAAGAATAGCCATGGTCAAGTTTGACCCCTCACCCTCTCTCTCTCATGCCCATCCCTCATTTCTTTATTCTTTTCTTTTCTTTTCTTTTCTTTTCTTTTCTCTTTTAAAAACAACAAGCATGCATGATAAAATGAGAAAAAGCCATGATAAAAATGTAACAAGTGTTAAAATGACATGTGCATGTCATGTGCACAAAACACGTTTAATGCGCGATTAGCGATATCTATGCGCGATTAGCATTAAAATAATGTATAATAAATCATAAAATTTCATAATTTGCTTAAATCCAATAAAGCATCCTCATTTCAGTAATTTCTGTAATTTTCCAATTTTTTCCCCATTTATCGGTATTTAATTATACCGTCTTATTAAAATATTCAATATATTCATTATTTAATTATAACAATTCCCAAAAACATATTTTATTTTTCTGAAATGTTACAGTCTTTCCCCCTTAAAGAAATTCAGTCCCCGAATTTAAATTTAAACCCCTCAAATACTAAAACATTTCAGTAAAAGTCCAAGTCGTCGGGGGCTCCGAAATTATCAATACATAAAACGCATCGTAGCGCAATGTATGCGCATGAACAATGACCAGATGACTCAAAAACAAAACTCCTTCAAGCATCCCGCAATCATCGGAGTCATGGTGAAGACACAAATGTCAAACCCAAAACGAAACCAATATGATATACATCAAAACTATACATATAAACATCAAATCTATACATGTAAACATCTGAAAGAAATGCATGCCAAACCTTTCATGTTGCTGTGCGATGCGCATAACACTGCACAATGGTGGACGTCTATTGTAAGAAAATAATCATATATATATCTTTTATTTAATATACACGTCTCGCCGTTTTTGAAAACAATTGAGAAGGGTTTCCTTGTTTTAAACGTTTCGTGTCATATCAGACACGTAGGTAAATACTGAAACTATAGCTCCCTTTTTGGAAATCCCTCCGATAACTATCAATGCATGCAAAATATATCCAGGTACTGTCCTCTGACTAGTCCTGCTTAGTATGAAAACAAATCGTAATTATCATTAAAACGTACTGCTCCATAAGAAATCAAACTCAAAATGTGCATATGAAAACTACGTGAGTCTGGTGCGCACGGAAATCAAAATCCATGAATGTGACATACATGTGCACAGAAACAACATCTAAGTGCAACGGGTGTACACGAAACACCTGTCAGAGGCAACGTGTGTGCCTGACGGTAAAATCAGGTGCATCTGATATGCACGAAGAATCTCGATTTAGTGCATCTGGTATGCACCAAAATCGCATCTCATATCATACCCCCAACATGCGCGAATATCCAAATCAGGTGCATCCATCATGCACGAAATCATGAAATCCAATATCAAGCACCGAACATGCGCAAAATCCAATCCAAGCGCGTCAAATATGCGCAAGAATCCAATCAGGTGCACAAGGTGCACAAAACAAATATCGAGTATCACAATCGAAATCGACGATATACAACACATTTCAATCCAAATCCAAATCAGGTATACCGTGGTATATAATCTCACAACCATGTGCATCAACGTGCAAAAGAGCATATCAAAATACAAAAAGTGCATGAAAAGTATGCCGAAAGTATAAGTCAAATCATATGCATGCCCTAGGCATGAAATCACAATCAATATCTTAAATGACATCAAAACGAAGTCAGGTGCAACTGTGGTGCACAAAATACGTATCAATGCACTGCAAGCATATGTGAACTATACCGAGTGCAAAAACCAAATCGTGTGCATACCTGTTCCCCACCGAACACAGAGACGCGACCGCGCAGGTTCGTCTTGCCTGAAATTCAGGGCAGATGCTAATTGGTGCTATCCGTCCACCTCTCCGAAGATGCCAAGTTGATTTATGGAACCATGTATCGAAGGTTTAAACGGATGCGGCCGATGTAGCAGACTTCGTCAGATTCCCCTTCATTCGAAGGGTTTTTGATTGTGGGGACGCTCTTCCCTACAGGCGCAAGCCCCTGCAGTTAATTACACTACCGCATCGCGGCAACAATTTTCTCCTTCTCCAAACGGTCACTTCGTGTCGTGTGTGTTTGTTTTGTTTTTGGTTGCCCGTGGATTGTATACGGAGACTAATTTATGTTTTCGCCCGTAGGGCGTGGATTAGTCCAAATCCGTATTTTCTTAAATTTGGGTTTTGGTTTGGGTTTAAGGGTACGTTAGTCTCGTTTGAGACTAACATCAACTTAAACATTTGTTAAGGATACGTTAGTCTAGTTTTAGACTAAGATCGACTCAACGTTTGTTAAGGACACGTTAGTCTAATTTTAGACTAAGATCAACATAACAGAATCATTTAGATCCAACAAAAGTGTATTTGGGCTCTATTGTTTAGTTTAGAGATATTGCGGTCGATTAGTTTAAGGACATTACGGTCCATTGTTAGTTTAAGGACATCTCGGTCCAGGTTAAGGACATCGTAGTCCGTGGGTTTAAAGGGACCCCACAATCCGGTTTAGAGACATTATAGTCTATAAGGTTTAAGGACATCGTAGTCCGTGAGTTTAAGGACCCCGCAGTCCGGTTTAGAGACATCGTAGTCTATAAGATTTAAGGACATCGTAGTCTATGAGTTTAAGGACCCCACAGTCCGGTTTAGAGACATCGTAGTCTATAAGGTTTAAGGACATCGTAGTCCATGAGTTTAAGGACCCCACAGTCCGTAGAAATATGTGGTTGTCGGGACCCGTCACCTCTCTGAAGACGTTGAAGGATTATAACGACAGATATCAGAGGAGTAAAGAGATGTACCCTCGAACCGGATGTAGATTGATTGGAAAATCTATAGCCCAGTTTGGGACTAAGATTTGTTGAATATTCGTGAGCAGATGGGATCAATTGAATATAATATTGAGAACTTACGGCCAATATTGGGCTAAGTCCAATTAAAATGTTTAACATTTTATTGCTCTGACTGTTGAGCCTTTATTTGGGCTTGGCCCTTTTGATAATGCTAAGCATTGGGTTCTGACATGTTTTGTCTTGTATTGAATGCATAGCATTCATCAGAACAATATATGTTCTGACAGTGCGCCACGTGGCGCGCCAGGCGCTTTGCGCCAATCAAAGAGCGCATAGCGCTTCTGTCGGGTAGCGCACACGAAGATGACACGTGTCGCGCTTAGCGCTAAGCGCTAGTTTATTAGCGCATTGCGCTTTCAATTTATGAGCATTTTGCGCTGATTTAGTGGCGCACCAGTGAGTGACACGTGGCACGCTTAGCGCTGAGCGCCAGTCCATGGGCGCAGTGCGCTATTTCAGAAGCGCAAAGCGCAAGCTGTGTCTGTGGTTGACACGTGGTATATTTTGGCGCTGAGCGCCTGTCCAATGAGCGCAAAAGCGCAGTTCATGAGTGCAAGACACTTTTCAGTAGCGCATTTGATCAAATTTATGATCGGAGAACAAGTTTATGTTCTCCCTTTAAAGGAGGCCTTGCCTCAAGGTTCAAGAACAGAAGTTCTTATTTATAAAAAGGCACTGCCTTTGTAGATCAATGATCTGTAAATGAAGTGAATACTTCTTTTTTAGTTTTTACAATAAGATCTATGATCTCGTTTTTATCAAAGACCTTGGTCTTTTGTAGATTTATGATCTTATTTAGAAGATAGTTCTTTTTTTATGAGATGATTTCATCTCTGTGTTCAAGAATCATGTTCTTTACCTTGAAGAAAATGATCTTCTTTCACCAAAAGCTTGCTTTTTTTTCTCTTTGAGTTTTTCTCAAAGTTTGCAGGGGGGTTTCTCTATCTTAGGCTTGAAGTCTTGGGGCCTTTATATAGGGCAAATTGATTTGTTAAATCAGTTAAAGAGATGTTTCTCTGATTGATTTGGGGATATTTCCCCTCCGTTGGATCTTTGATCGTAGGGTTTCTGTTTTACAGTAGGCAATCTTCTTGTTTTTAACAAGATCGAGAAAATCTTTCCATAACAGAATTTAATTTTGATTAATTAATGATTTATCATTATTATTAGATCTTTTGATCTAACGGTGGGGAATTTTTAATTCCAGCGCTGGCGCACACGTGCTTTGCACGTGGTGCGCTGCTCCGAGCGCAGCGCACCTTGCGCTAGCACACCTACGTTTGACACGTGGTGCGCTGCTCAGAGTGCAGCGCATCCTGCATTAGCGCACCCGTGTTTGACACGTGGCGCGCAGCTGGCCTAGCGCTAGCGCACTCGTGATGCACTGTCTAGGGCGCAGCGCACCTGGCGCTAGCGCACCCGTGTTTGACACGTGGCGCGTCGCACGCCTAGCGCTGGATCTGAAGCGTTGCTTCAATTTTTGAATTTTGAATTTCAAAACAGTGCTTTGCTCTGATTGGGATGCACTGCCTAGGGCGCAGCGTACCTGGTGCTAGCGCACCCGTGTTTGACATGTGGCGCGTAGCGCGCCTAGCACTGGATCTTAAGCGTTGCTTCAATTTTTGAATTTTGAATTTCAAAATAGAGTTTTGCTCTGATTGGGGGAAACAAATGCCCCCCCACCGTTGCGCTTACGTGGCGCACACGTGAGTGCAGCGGTGGCAGCATCTGCGTCCTCAGAATTTTGAAAAGGCATTTCAATGCCTATAAATAGGACCTTTGGTCCCTTAGATGATTTTCATCTTCTTCTTGAGAATTATATCTTCTGAGAATTTCATTCTCCCACAGAGCATACCTCTCTTGTTTAAGGACCTTTTAAGAGTCAGAATTCTGTCAAAACTTAGGTAAAGTTTAAAACTTTTAATAAATTAGGGTTTCACCCATTAATCAGAGTCTTGCTCTTCATAGATCTTTGATCTAAAGAAAACCCATTTAGGGTTTCATTAACAGAGCTTTGCTCTCATGAACTCATAGATCTAAAGAGATCTTTTCTTGGGGGTTCTTAACCCATGAATCAGAGCTCTGCTCTTTTGATAACATGTAGATTTCTTAATCTTTGATGAAGAACTCTTAAGAGTTTGTTCATGGATCTTGAAGATCCCAGAATTTTTTAATTCATAAAAATTAATTTTAATTAATTCTTTTCTGATGGGTTTTTCCATCATCATTACAGAGCCAGGCTCTTTAAGGAATTTTATTCCTTCATGATCAGAGTTTGACAAGTGTCACTCTGTCATAGAGTTTTGCTCTCAAAGGGAGATTTTCTCCTTTTCCCGAGGGATTTCTCATTCAATGATAATTTCCTTGAGGATTTCCTCATTAATTAACAGTCTCATCCAATGATGAGACTGTTTTATTAATTTTTAATTGATGAATTGTCATCTAGATTTTGTGGGTCCCCCTTTGGTTCCCTTTCCACTGCATTGCAGTGTGGTACAACTTTTAAAGTACCGAGTGTCAGAAAATTGAATTATATCGCTGACAATTGACTTTTGTCCCCCCTTTTCTTGCAGGTGACATGTCTTTCAATGCCACGTTTCCATTCGTCTGCTCAGAGGGAGGATTCCCTGAGGCACCTGTGGACCGGGGGGTTCTCGCGCTCATCAAAGACCGTGACCCGGAACACAAAAATCTCCACTTGTGGGGCAGATGGTATGACCAGATTATCAGAGGTTATCAAAGCTTCTCTTGTGCGACGCCGTCGGAGCCGATCTCGGCAATTCCGTATACAGATGCACCCCCGGTGAACTATGCCGTGGAGGTTGTCAATTGGACTTCGGAGGGTGTTCTTCAACCTTCGATTGACGCCGTACCCATGCAGCTGCCGGCGGCTTTGGATACCCTGGGGCGGCGCATATGCCAGGGCGAGTCGCGCCCTTGGGGACAGCCCTACAACATCGGGCTAACTCCCCGTCATCCGGCCGGGTATTTGCAGTGGGCCAGGTATATCTTGTCAGTGAAGAAAACGCAGCTGCTGAAGCTCGGCTTATACCCTGCGGTTTATGTTTCGTTGTTCCAATATTTGGCTCCTTCCACATGGTGGATTAAGGCGTTTTTAGAGCGGTGGAACATCCCAACCCATATTTTCCTTTTACTGGACAGAGAAGTCTCTATTTCCTTAGAAGAATTTGCTGAGGTTTCTGGTCTACCGGTTAGGGGGGAGCACTACGAGGAGTTGCTTCCTCCAGATGAATATGTTTTTGCCACCAAGCCGGTGGTGATGGGCCTCACGCCAGAGAACGCCATTCAGCACCAGTTCCCTAGTCTGATAAAGGTGCTAAACATGTACGAGAGCCTCTTCTTGGAATCCGGAGGTCGGGGGGTTAGTTTTGCGGACTTCATTGCCTGGTTTCTTCGCCCGGAGATTTTGTCGCAACGAGGCGAAAAGTTTGCCAAGCTCGACTACCCCTTCGGCTTTGGCTTGGACCGTCGACCAGTACTGGAAGACGATCAGAAGGGCTTTTTTCTTCCTAATGCTGCGATCATCCCTCTGTCAGAAATCACCGCTCCAGGCATTGACGGGGAGGCTTTCTTTTTTGGGTTTCTTGGGTTATGGTTGAGTTGGTTCGCACTCCCTATGCATCCTTGTTACATGAGGCCTTCCGTCTTCTACCCCGCGCATCGCATAGTGGCTGGAATACAAGTGGCCATCGGGATCGCCGGGTTAGCCCACCTATACCATGGTCTTAGCGTGGCGGCGGATACCACTGAACCGGGGGTGCATGCTGCCAACTTCCTGATGCATTACTTTACTTCGTGGATGGAAATGCACGTGCTTGGGGTCTTTGGCATTCATAAAAAACCTTCGTTTTTCGAGAAATGCAAGTTCCCGCGAATTATGCGGCTGGTTGACGCCTCTATCGTGAATCCGTCACAGCGGGAAGCTAGGGGCTTGCTTCTTCATCTGCGCACGGTCGGAGATGGTATGTCTTTCACGGACAAAGTCCTGATGATCGGCCAGGAAACTTCCAAGACGGTGTTGGCATTGCACGACGTTTTTAAGGACGGGGCCTCCGTGTTGAAAGCCTGGGAGATTCTCCATTTATACTCCATCAGGTCGGGCTTTCTTGTATTCAGGCTAAATGATGCAGCTCTATTTATGAGATATAATCCCCATCATTTTGCCCAGCAGTTGAGCTATAACCAGGATGTCCTACTGGAGGCTTTCTTGGTAGAACCCGCTGCCACCAGAGAGGGAATACGGGGTGCGCTGCATCACTTCATGCGCTTGAATACGGGCTCTCACTTTTTCATTAGCGAGCCGAGTTGCGTCCCGAGGGCCCTTAACGTACACACGGCCTGGTATCAACACGCGATGAGTGCTGTTATCAGGGAAGAGAGGCGGCTGCTGCTCGATCGCAAGAGTGCGCCCCCTGCCGGTGATCGCAACGTCCCTTTAAAGCGACAGATCGTTGTCCCCCCTCCGCTAAGAGAGGTTACTGCAGTTGAGCTTCCACGTGTGCTAAGCCCTACGCGTGGATTGCCCTGTGCTCCTGTGGAGACGGTGGATATGCCATCGGTGCCCCGTGCTTCCGCGGAGATAGTAAATGTAGATTCACCCGAATCTGGCGTGGGCTCAAATATCGGGACTCGCCGTCTCAAAGTGCCCACCAAGCGCAAGCTGGCGCTGGCTGCAACCGGAGCTCGCTCGTAGAAGAGGATGAAGAAGTCGCTCTTCTCTGCCGATGTCGTATTTGGTCAGGAGCCTCATGCTCCTTATAGTGAGGGTTTGAGCGAGTATGGGACAAATGAGGGCTTATTCATGCCGCCAGATGATACTGATCTGGCGGCTGCCATCACAGCTTCTGAGCAATTGGCAAGCCGCGAAGAGGGGTTGGCTATCCTCGTACGATCAGATAATCATTAGCTGTATTTTTTGCCATTGCATCGTATTTCTATTATCGTGTTTTGACTGACGCTTTTCCTTCTTTAACAGGCATTTCTATTGAAGAAGCTCTCGCAGCTTCTCTCAAGACTTTTGAGGAAGAGGAAAGACTTCGAGCATCCTTAGGCATCGGTACATTTTGGTTCACCATGTTCCCGCTCCCGTTTCTTATGAGTAATCTGACCCTTTCTTTGTCTTATCGCAGGGACCACAAAGCCGATCCCGCAAGCTGATGCGGAGATTCTTCCCGGGCCAGGCATCGAAGTCCCGGCCTCCTCAGGGTTGCCAAAAGAGGCTTTACTCAAGCAACCGATGACGGACGCCGTAACGGCTCCAGAGGTAGCTCCTGGCATGGATGATGACGTCCCATTGACGGAGGTCTTGAGAAGATCGACTCTTACGGCCTGGACGGAAAGGAAGCGCAAAATGCGTGCAGCAAGGGAGCGTAGTGCTGCCTTAGCCACGGATGCGGGTTCGAGCGCCGCTACCCCTGCCGCTACTCCTTCAGAGGAGTCCCCGGCTGCCTTGTCTACTGCCTATAGACGAGTAGCACGTGCGGTTCGGGAAGCGGTCGGAAGACCAACCCAAGGTAATGTGACACGGGGTTCCGTTGTCAAAGTTCTAAGTATCAATTCTCATATATCTTATCTTGCAGATCCGAGTCCTCCCGAAGAGGTGGCGGCGACCGCTGAGCCTGAGGTAGCGGTGGAGAAGGTAGCTGTGATTGCCGAACCCGGGGTGGCGATAGGCGAGGTGGCTGCAATTTCCGGGCTCGAGGTAGTGACTGGTAAGTCAGTCACGATTGCCGAGCCTGAGATAGCTGTAGGTGAGATGGCTGCAGCCGCCGAGCCCGAGGTGTTGATGGGTGAGACGGCTATAATTGCTGAGCCCGAGGTGGCCGCTCCTTCTCAAGAGTCGGGCACCGCCCCAATCACTGCTCTTTCTAACTGCGACTCTTTACCATCTCCTGGCGTCGCGAGCGTTATGACGGCTCTGGTAGAGTCAGGGGATGAGGCGACAGGAGGTGAGACCTTCCTGATGGAAGAGGATGGAGCAGTTGCTGTGTCAAGTGACGCCCTTGTCGCGGTTCCGACTGGCGACTCACTAGGTAGATTTTGGATCATTGCTTTTCTTTTTATTCTGCAATCTTTTTCAATCTTTCCTGACAGGGTTTATCTTGTTTCTAATGCAGGTGCGGCTAGTGCTGAGGTCGCACTACCCAAGGCAATGCCATCAGCTACCGCCTTGACGGTGACACCTCCTCTACCCTCTCTCATACCATCTCAGAAGTTGAAAGGTACGGATTCGTGACCCATCAGTCTTATTTTTAAGCTGTATAACTTATGTACCGACGTTGCATTATTGCGTCCTTGCAGGAGTCCTTTTTGACCACCTGTATCAGGTGCTGCACCCATACTTCTCCTTCCTGTCAGAGATTAGTCCGCCTGCTGGTGTAGGTGAGTATCTTTTCTAAACGACGTCCTTTCTTTAACGGGCAGTCGCATTACTGCTAACTCTTCTTTATATATTGCATGTAGCCTTACAGATTGAAGGAGGGGACGGGGCTGTCGTTGCGCCACCAGTACTCCCAGCTCTGCCCCCTGTTGCAGCCGGTATAGTAGACTCTATTTTTTTTGTATGTATATTTTTTATTTCTCGAGCCGTGATCTGATTGTGATTTATTTTGCAGCAATCACATCGACTCCAGCCTCTTTCGAGTCTCGCATTATGATGCCGGCGGGGCCCTTTTCCAGACGTTCGTCCTCGAAAGGCGCCGTGAATAGTCTGCGCATGCTGAGCGACTATATTGAGGAGCTCGACGTGGAGAATCCCACATCTGCTGCGGATTTTGCCGCGGAGGTTAACCCTATGCTGACGACGCTCGTGAACTTTCATGGTGAGGGCATCGTTGAGTATTGGGTTAATCGCTGCAGGGAAATCGAGGCTTGCCTGCATGAGCTTGAGCTTAGGCGTCCTGCACCTGAGATTATGGCTGTGAGCACTCAACGGGCTACGTGGATCGAGCAGAGCACTTCTTACTTCCGCTATCTTGAACAAGAAGTGGCTTTAAAGCAGAAGGAATGTAAAGAAACTTCAAGCGAATCTGCTCGACTGCATACTCAGGTTGATTCGAATGCTGCCCAGTTGAAAGTTATCTTCGAAGGCCTTCTGCGATGCATTTCTGATTGGTTAACATTGAGGCAGAAGCTCGACGTCGTCGAGCGGGATGCACAAGATCGTGAAGCAGCTCAGCGGGCCGTCGAGGAACAACTTTCGTCTTTCTTGCAGCAGCGAGCCCAGGTCGAAGCAGAGTTGGCCGCGACATCTGATCAAGAAGAGGGGCTGAGAGAAGTGCACGAGCGGCTGATTGGATTATTGAAAGCGCTTCCCTTTCAATAATTTTTTTTGTACCATTTATAATTTTGAATAAAATGTATTCGTTCTTTTATTCTTTCATATGATGTATTTTGTACCCAATTGAATTCATGAATAAAAGATGCACAATTTTTTTTGCAATGTCTTGTGTCATCTCTCTGCTTTATTCTTTCTTTTGTTATCAGCATGTCTCCTTAGCAATCATAGCCGGCAGATGATAGAGTGAGCATCTTGTCTTAGCTTCTTCGAGGGGTAGTGATGGCTTAGGAAGCAGGTTCAGATCTGTTACCTAAGACTTTTCAACTTTATGAGCCGTGAGGGTCTCATAAAGAATTTTCTCCCTACGAGTCGAGAGGATCTCGTAGGTGTGTTTTCTCCTTAGGAATCGTGAGTATTCCTAAGTGTGTTTTCCCTTATAACTCGTAAGGATCTTATAAGAGAGTTTTCTTCCTTACGAATCGAGAGGACCCGTAAGTGTTTAGTAGGATAGACATGTAGATGACGTATTTCCGAAACGGGGTCATATGGATGACGTATTTCCGTGACGGGGTCATATGAATGACGTATTTCCGAACGGGGTCATGAGGACGACGTATTTCCGAACGGGGTCATGTGGATGACGTATTTCCGAATGGGGTCATGTGGATGACGTATTTCCGAGCGGGGTCATGTGGATGACGTATTTCCGAACGGGGTCATGTGGATGACGTATTTCCGAGCGGGGTCATGTGGATGACGTATTTCCGAGCGGGGTCATGCTGATGACGTATTTCCGAACGGGGTCATGTGGATGGCGTATTTCCGAACGGGGTCATGTGGATGACGTATTTCCGAGCGGGGTCATGCTGATGACGTATTTCCGAACGGGGTCATGTGGATGACGTATTTCGTATTTCCGAACGGGGTCATGTGGATGCCGTATTTCCGAACGGGGTTATGTGGATGACGTATTTCCGAACGGGGTCATGTGGATGACGTATTTTCGAACGGGGTCATGCTGATGACGTATTTCCGAACGGGGTCATGTGGATGACGTATTTCCGAACAGGGTAATGTGGATGACGTAGCGTCTGTTGTAATGAGACGAATATCGGAGTGGTCTCCAGGTTGTCTGTGAGCCGTTGAGATATGGCTTATTCTTCTGATGGAGCCTGAGAGGGAAGGCGTGATTCCTTCTTTGTTTGTGCCCCTGGATTGTGTACAAGGATTGATGTAATATCATCTGTAGGGCATAAATTTTATATGTTTTTTTATTTCCGTGATGCTCTATCATTTCAGCTTTTATATCGCGAAGGTCGCGATTGCCCAATCATTTCGGCTATTTTTCGCGGTGCCCAATCATTTTGGTTATTTATTTTATTTTTACTCACTGCTTTTTTTTGCGAGTTGCCCAATCATTTCGGCTATTTTGTATGCATACATTTTTACTTGCTGATTTTTTTGCAAGTTACCCATCATTTCGGCTATTTCGTATGCATGTGTGGCTCGCTAGCTTCTCGCTGCAAGCCTGGAATTAGACACCGATTTCGGCATCAGCACCGCTACAACTGGGATATTGCCAGGAGCGAATCATCATTTACCTCCGTCGATGTCGAACAAAGGTGGCTTAGTAGACAGGGTTAGGATCCTGTCGACTAAGGCTTTGACTTCATGAGCCGTAAGGCTCTCATAAAGGTATTTCTCCCTGCGAGTCGTGAGGATCTTGTAGGTGTGTTTTCTCCTTAGGAATCGTGAGGATTCCTAAGTGTATGGTCTCTTATAAGTCGGAAGGATCTTACAAGAATGTTTTCTCCTTATAAGTCGAGAGGACTTATAAGGGTTGTTCACTAGGCAGACATATCCTAGTCATGGATGGGACTCTGTTAGGGAAATGTTTATTCGCGCCCATGGATTGTATACAAGGGTCAGCATTGAGCCGCTTGTAGGGCAGCTTCGGAAGTTGTGGTGGCTGCTTAAGAACAGGTTCAGATCCCTGTAGCTTAAGACTTTGGAATCTTATGAGCCATGAGGGTCTCATAAGAGGGTTCTCCTTACGAGTCGTGAGGATCTCGTAAGTGTAATTTCTCCCTAAGGATCGTGGGGATCCCTAAGTGTGTTGCTCCCTTATGAGTCGTAAGGATCTCACGCAGGTGGTTTCTCCTTACAAAGTCGAGAGGACCTTGCAAGTGTCTTTTAACGAGATTGCGCCCTTTCGGGTTTTCACAAAACTCGCCGGTAGCCCTGCTGTTTTTACTCACGGAGCCCTTTCGGGTTTTCATCCGTGCCCATTTTGCTTATGGACATACCGTTTTTTTATTCTAACGAGATTGCGCCCTTTCGGGTTTTCACAAAACTCGCCGGTAGCCCTGCTGTTTTTACTCACGGAGCCCTTTCGGGTTTTCATCCGTACCCATTTTTCTTATGGACATACCGTTTTATTTTTTTTTATTCTAACGAGATTGCGCCCTTTCGGGTTTTCACAAAACTCGCCGGTAGCCCTGCTGTTTTTACTCACGGAGCCCTTTCGGGTTTTCATCCGTGCCCATTTTTCTTATGGACATACCGTTTTCTTTTCTCTCTCTCTCTTTTTATTCTTCTTTTTGTATCAGCTTTGGGATGCTGCAATCCATCGTAGTTTATCAGCATCTCGGTCAACGGCTAGTTTTAGGACATAGTGGTCCATTATTAGTTTTAAGGACGTTTCGGTCCGATTGTTAGTTTTAAGGACGTTTCGGTCCGATTGTTAGTTTTAAGGACGTTTCGGTCCGTTGTTAGTTTTAAGGACGTTTCGGTCCACTGTTAGTTTAAGGACGTTTCGGTCCGTTGTTAGATTAAGGACGTTTCGGTCCGTTTGCTGGCTACTACTTATAGAGTTCGGGCTTAGATAGATAGCGAGCGGACATAGTCGTTGTCATCTATCATTGACCTAGGCCGTGACTCGTTAAGCGTAGTCTTTTTCAGGAAGCGACCATTTATTGGCCTGAAGGGCCTTTCGCCATGCATGTCCATAAGTGGATAGGCCCCATCCTGGTAGACCTTGTCTATGATATACGGGCCTTCATAGTTCGGCTCGAATTTCTCCCGCTTGGCACGATTGGGGATCATAGGTCTTTTGACCACTAGCACGAGTTCGCCTTGGCGGAATGTTCTCGGCCTAGTTAATCTTTCGTATGAGCGCGTCATCTTTGCTTTGTAAGCCTCCAGATTTTATTGCGCCATAAACCGAGTTTCATCAAGGGCATCGAGCTCCTGAAGCCGAAGGTGAGCATTCTCTTCGTCCGTTAGCTCGTAATGAACTGCCACTCGTAGAGAGGGTAGTTCTATCTTGAGGGGGAGTACCGCCTCTGTACCGAATACCAATGCGTACGGTGTTGTGTGCATGGCCGTTTTAAACGTAGTTCGATACGCCCAGAGAGCTTCGTGCAGTCTCTCGTGCCAGTCCTTCTTATTTCGGGACACCGTATTTTTCACGATCTTCGTCAAGGTCTTGTTAAAAGCCTCAGCTAGACCGTTAGCTCGGGGATTATAGACTGAGGAGTATCTCCAGTCTATGTTATGCTGTTGTGCGAAGCGGCTTATCTTGTGGCTTCTATAGGCTGGCCCGTTATTGGAGATAATCCGTCGTGGAGTTCCAAACTGATAAATGATGTGCGTCTTGAAGAAATGGAGGATATTCTCCGTCTTTACTTCCCTCAGCGGTACTGCCTCTGCCCATTTGGAGAAGTAATCAGTTGTCGCCAAAATGAACCGATGTCCTCTGGACGATGCTGGTTCGATGGGCCCGATTATGTCGGTCCCCCACATTTTGAATGGCCAGCTAGCCACTGTCGGATGTAGCGGATTCGGATTCTGATGGATAAAGTCTCCATGAATCTGGCACGAATGGCACTGCTTCGTGTATTCGAGGCAGTCTTGGATCATCTTGGGCCAATAATAACCCATCCGTTTGATCTTCAGCTTCATCTTCGGCCCGGCTTGGTGAGAACCGCAGAGTCCGTCGTGAGTTTCTTGGACGACTCTCTTTGCCTCTTCAGGTCCCAGGCATCTTAGCCACAGAGAATCAAATGATCTCTTATACAGAGTATCATTGACGAAAGCAAAAGACAGAGCTCGTTTCATCGGCTGATGTTTTGAGGACGCATCTTCAGGTGTTCGACAGGATTTGAAGTAATCTATAAAGAATCCTCTCCAATCCGCGGCCTTTTCCTGATCTTTTATTTGCAGAGTCATTCGCTCGGTCACTCCGTTTTCTTCGGACAACTTCGGAGATACTTCTGCTGGAGCAAGAATCCGACGGCTTTGCACAACGATCCTCACGTCATCGAGGTTCTCGTCGGCCAACTCTTTAGCGAGCTTGGCTAACGCATCTGCCTTGCTATTTTCCGTGCGTGGTATGCTTTCCAAGGTGTAGGAAGGAATTTGGATCAACAGTTGCTGCACCCTTTCATCGTACTTCACCAACTCTAGTTTGCACGTTTGGTAGTCGCCGTTTATTTGACTAACGACCAGCTGGGAGTCTCCGTATATGAGAAGGTTTTCAATTCACATATCGATGGCGATCTCGAGACCTGCTATCAAAGCTTCATACTCGGCTTCGTTGTTCGTCCTTGGCTCAGTCAACGAGAAGGCGAATCGCATTATTCCTCCCTGTGGAGTCACGAAGATGAGGCCTACCCCCGATTTGATTATGGGGGTGCTTTGTTTGCGCTTCTTCATGGAAGACGCTCCATCGAAGTAGAGTTCCCACCGAGTATCACCCCCGTCGATCGTGTCAAACGCATGTTCGTCTGGCAGTTCGCAATTCAAAGGGGAATCGGCAGGTATCGGACGCTCGGCGAGGAAGTTGGCGATAACCTGGCCTTTCACTGCCTTAAGAGGACGAAAAGTTATCGAGAACTCCATCAATAGTAGGGCCCATTTAGCGAGTCGTCCTGTTAATATGGCCTTTGACATCAAGTACTTGAGAGGGTCTACTTTTGATATGAGATGGACCTCATGTGCCAACGCATAGTGTCTGAGCTTCGTTATTGCGAAGATCAACGCCAGGCAGTGTTTTTCGATGGGGGAGTAATTGCTTTCTTCCCCCAGTAGAACTCGACTCAGATAGTAGAGGGCTCTCTCCTTCCTTTGGTCATTTTCTTATGCCCATAGCGCACTTAAAGAACCTTCGAGGGCTGTTGTGTATAGGACGAGGGGTTTTCCTTTGACCGGAGCGGTTAGCACCGGCGGATTCTGCAGGTATTGCTTGATTTCGTCCAGTGCGCTTTGGCATTTGTGATCCCAGACGAACGGGGTTCCCTTTTTCATCAGGTGACTGAAAGGACGGCACTTGCCGGAAAGATTGGCTATAAATCGCCGGATATACACGAGCTTGCCTTGGAGAGACCGCAATTGCTTGAGAGTCCTTGGCGGAGGCATTTCCATGATCGCCTTGATCTTCGACGGGTCTATCTCGATGCCTCGGTGTCTGACGACGAATCCCAGAAATTTGCCCGAGGAAACTCCGAACGTGCATTTGAAAGGGTTCATCTTCAAGTTGTATTTTCGAAGGCGTTGAAATACGGTCTTCAGATGCTCTAAATGCTCCTCGTATGATTTGCTCTTAACCACGAGGTCGTCGATATAGCATTCGACGACTTCATGTATGAGGTCATCAAAGATCTTCATCATGGCCCTCTGATAGGTGGCACCGGCGTTCTTTAGACCGAAGGGCATCACCTTGTAGCAGAATATACCCAAAGAGGTCCGAAAGCAGTATGTTTCTGGTCTTCGGGATGCATTTTTATCTGATTGTATCCTGATGAACCATCCATGAAAGAGAAAACCTGTCACGCCCCGCTTCCCAGAGTACGCAAGATTGAGCACGTGACATAGCCAACCATGCTACCTGTGGGTAGGAAGTATCCATCCACAGTCACATTACGGCTGTAGAGATATCAAGAACAAGATAAATAAACTATCTAATACATGTTCAAATCCATAATAACCAGAGTCAATGATAAATAAGTGCGGAAGCAAATGATCCAATGCAATAATAGAAAGGTACGTCCCGTAATGCGGGATCACACCTGGAAATAAAATGCAATAAATGAACTAACCACTACAGAACTCACAAATCAGCCTGTTGGCTGAAGTACTCCTGCTCAGTCGTCGACAGTGGTAAAGAATCTGGGCCATGCAAAACCCAGACGTCAGCGCGTCATGTCAACCAACAATATAATATGAACATGGTAATAAGCAATGCAGGTATGAACATGAATAAAGCAGTACTAAGAAGTAACAGTGCAGGGTAATGTGCAGTGGTAACTAAACTGTCCTATCAGGTTTCTACTCTACAGTCTTTGAAATCAATTGATGAATCGTCGATGTAACCCAATAGTATCCCGTACATACCCGGGACCACGGCCACAATATTCTCGGCGGCAGCCGAGACATGCCGTTAGGCACAGAATAGGAAGGTGTTAGTATCCCGTACATACCCGGGATCACGGCCACAATATTCTCGGCGGCAGCCGAGACATGCCGTTAGGCACAGAATGGGAAAGTGTACACTCGGTATTACCCCGTATATACCCGGGATCACGGCCACAATATTCTCGGCGGCAGCCGAGACATGCCGTTAGGCACAGAATAGGAATGTGTACACTCGAACGGTAGTGAACTGTCGAGTTACAAGTCAGGTTCATCTTTGATTTCCCCATACCCCCAAGCTATGTATGTCAGGTCAGGTATTCAGTAGTCAAGGACTAATGCCAACACAAAATCCGGTAAGAGTAGGTCTGTCTGGATAGACAGCAGGAATGGTCAGGTTTGTTGGCATTAGGCATGAGATCAGGTTACAGGTAAAGCCATGGTACATCAGGTCAACCAGGTAATGTATAAAGGTGTCATGTCATGTCAAGAGTGTACGGTACCATGTCATGTCAAGTAGGAAGTGTAACAGGTCATGTCAGGAAGCACAAGATGTCATATGGGTGCTTATAATCAAACTAACATAAACATGTGTATAAATAAACAAGCATGAGTACTATCAGAACAATAACTGGAACATGTAATATGATATGCCAATAGATATAATTTCAAGGATATGGATGCACAGTTATCGATTAGGGTTACATTTATAGTTCTAATATTAATTAGGATACAATTTATTAAACATGGAGTGTTAATATCACATTATTATGTAGTGATGTGATCTATGGATGCAATTATATGTATCTTAAATGCGATGGATGCAAACGGGTATCCGAAAAGTTATAAAACTATAAAATGGTAATGTGGGATGTACAACTAAACAATATGTGATATAATAATATTAATATGGATAGCATATTCAAAGCGATTAGTAACTATAAAAGATGTATTGATTAACCATGCACAAGAAGGTTCCGTTCAGAAATTTAGCGTCACCCTAATTTGTAAAATAGCTTAAAAATAACAAATGTTCTCCAAAAGAGACGTATCTTATACCAAAACAAAGATAATTCAATAAGATTTTCAGTTTTATAAGTATAAGCATCTCAGGTTATCCCTACAAAAAGTTATGAATATTCAAAGTTGAAAGTTTGCTGCTGGAATTTCCCTGGACAGCAGTTTAGAGACGTGTTCATTTGCATTTTACGTTAATTAAACAATTTATTTTGCAAGTAAATATTTCATAGAGTTATAGTATTCTGAATTATCTTCGTAACGAACTAAAGAACGTATCCTAATGATTTCTCTATGATTTATAATGATTTTTATAAGATAAGCTGTACAGTAAATTTCAGATTTGTCATATCCGATTTTTCAACGACATTTCATATGTAAACTATAAGATTTTCAAATGTATAATATTATAAAATGAAGATTATAAAAGTATATAGCATGTAGCAAGATTAACTTGCCTCGATGGGTCGCGAATCGGGAAAACGGAACGTTAACCGTCGGCGGGGAAAACTCGCGACGGCGCACGGTTCACGGAATGAACCCAAACGACGAACAAAGGAACCACACGGGTCGGGGTATCTCGCTGGAACGTCGAGAAACGTCACCGGCACGACGGAATTCCGGTAACAAAAGAACAGTTAAAAGAATGAGAAACGAGACATGAAGCAAGAAGAGAAAAATGATAAAGAGAAGTACGAGATAATATATAAGGGATAGAGAGAGAGAGAAAGTGGAGAGAGAGAGAGAAGAAGGAGAGAGAGAAAGTGGGGACCACGGGGTTAAAGGGGAGGTTGCGATTGGCTGAGAGAATAAATTGAGAAGGATATAAAAGATTGTAAAAATATTATATGGTTAACTTAAAGATTTAAAAGATAGGTAATGAACAGTAAGATATCAGATTAGTTAGAAAAATATATGCGAAGGTTTTAATAATATTAAAAATTTGGGATTTTGGCGCCAAATGAAACATTTCCAAATTGCGCCCGGGTTGGGTCCAAAAATTCGAAATTCAAATAATAGGATTTTAAGCGGGTTCCAAATTTTAAAATGAAATGTTTTATGATTAAAAAGCATACTCTCAAAACGGACACACATGCGTGCACGTAGCCATCCAAACTTGCCCGTTTTACTGAACGGGACGAGAACACAATGCACGGACGCTACCACGAGGCTAGGGGTGTCAAGTAGGCCAAGATGCATATTTTCAATTTTATTTTAGATGCTAAAATTTGTTATATGTAGAAATGACTTTGCCGGGTAAATTTTACAGTAAGCAACAAACAAGCAAATTAAATGAAATGAGTACCACATTATGCTCAAACAGTAACTGAAAATAGTAGCATTGGGCTCGGGTGTTACAAAACCTCATGAGTGGACGTATTGTCTATCATCAATTTGGTGACCGGTATTGGGAAGTTGTCCTTCGGGCAGGCTTTATTGAGATCCCGAAAGTCTACGCAGATGCGCACCGTCCCATTTTTCTTCATCACTGGGACAATATTAGCGATCCAGTCAGGATATTGAACCTCTTGGATGAAGCCGGAGTCGATTAGCTTCTTGACCTCGGCGTTGATGCTCGTCTCAAGCTCAAGTCGTATTATCCTCGGTGCTTGCTTGATTGGTTTAACGCCCGGGGATATTGCTAATTTGTGGACAGTAATCTCTGGATCTAGTCCTGGCATCTCGGAATAATTCCATGCAAAACAATCTCTATGCTGCGTAAGCACGTCTTTTAGTGCATCCACCCTTTCTTCAGATAATAGCTCACTAACGAATGTCGGCCGCGGGTCACTTATTGTCCCCAAGTCAATTTTCTTGAGGTTATCTGCGGTAGTATGTATCCCATCTTCCAGCTCTTTTGGCGCCGGTGGAAACTCTGAGATCACCTCGTCATTATTGTTTTCGAAGCACCAAGAGAGATCATTCATATTCTCGGGCTCTTCTTCTGACAGCGTTATCGTGCGACAGGTACGAGATCGTTTCCAAAATCGATGTTGATCTGGTTCTACTCTCGCTATACGCGTGGCTTTCGGTTCATGCTTCTGTGGCGGAGTTAACCTCTAACTGCTGGATAGAGCGAACCTGCCCTGTTGATACTGGTCTTCGATCCAGTTCTTGAAGGTGAAGCAGTCTTCGAGAGTGTGTGTTCTATTGCTCGGTGATAAGAGCAATAGTCTGGGTGAGAGACCTCGTTGGCTTGCTCGGGGTGTTTGGACTCCGGAAGTGTAATCATTTGATGTTTTATGGCAAGATCAAGTATCTTCCGTGTTTTGTTCTGAGGAAAAGAGTATGCTCGACTTATCTTCTTTATAAGAGACGAATCCGGATTGCTCGATTCCCGATCGCGTGGTTTCTTGGTCCCGCTTTGTCGCTGTCGAACGCCTTTCCCGCTCTTTGATTTATTTTTGCCTCTGCGTCGGGCTTTTTGTATGACGGGTTGATAAGGAAGAGCATTGTCATTCTCCGCGGCCTGCTGAAGGAGGCGCTGCGTCCTGGCTTTCTCGTAAATGACCATTTCACGGTTATGGTCATCCCGGACCTTTCGACCCGCTTCCCTTATGAGCTTGTCCATTCGTTCTTCAAACGACGGACTCGGCATTTTGATGTTAGGATCTCGTTTTGGTTCAGGGTCAGCGTTTTCTAACATGGCGTCTCCTTCTTCATCGAAGTCATGTATGACGTAGCTACTATGGGCTCGTTCCCGTTCTTGGATTGGACATATCCAAGCCTGACCGTTTCCATTCTCCCGTTGGGCAACTTTCGCTGAGTTCCGGGGACGTCCCAAATCCTATTGTAAAATCGAGATTGTCGAGTAGTCTGTCTGAATGGTACCCCTTGGCGCTTCAATAGCCTTTTCAAGCCTTCCGAGTAATATCTAGGCAGACGGATGGGCTGGAGCCTTTCGAGCGTAGAATCGGCGCCGTGCCAGATTTCTTTATCCACTTTATTTTCCTCAGATCGGTAGAATAGGATCGCCTGTTCACCTTTTCGCCTGGGAGGGACGTAAAATGTTTGCAGTTCTTGCACACCATAAGCTTCAAGTGCATCGAGATCCTTGTAATGTTCTTGTGGAACCATGGTAATTTGCAAACTCTGATTATTTCCAGTGAAGGCTTGTATTGATGGCCGAGCGGAAAATATAGCGTTAACCTCATCTTCCGAGTCGCTGCCGAAGATCAACGCAGGAGCGGACGGTCCTGGGTTGTTGCGTTGGGGTGGCCCTAAATAAACTATCTCTTCTTCTTCCTTGGTATCACTCCCGAAGACCGGAATGGTGGTGATAGCTTTGTTCTCCGGTTTGTGACATCTTTCTGTGTCCTCAAAGTCTGGTAAGAAGTATTGTGCATCTTCGTACTTGCGGACTTCGTTCACGGAGAATGGGTTTAACTCTCCCATCACAGTGTACTCGAGATCATCCTTGAAATACTTCATACACTGGTGTTGTGTAGAAGGGATGATGTTGTACTCGTGTAACCAGGGCCGGCCGAGCAAAGCGTTATAGCAAGTCTTAGCATCGATGACGTGAAATTTAATATCCGTGACAAGTAGCCCGAAGCGCAACGTCAGTATCACAGACCCGAGAGTCCGTGATGATTGGGAGTCAAAATCGGAGATGGTGATCTTATCACGAGCGAGGTGCTGAACGCTCATGCAGATTTCCTTCAACACTCGCACGTTGAGGAGTTTAACGGAAGACCCATTATCAACCAAGATTTTGCCTATCTTGATATCGTGACAGTATCTGGAGACATAAAGTGGACGGTTGTGCTCTTACGTCCCGAGGAGGAGATCTTCATCGCCGAAGGTGATATCGGCCGTGTGCACTTCTTCCAGCTTGTCCTTCATCTTTTCTTCGGCGAGAAATGCTTGGAATTGCTCTGGCTCTTGTAGCGCCTTGTTCAATGAATCTCTCGCCTCTTTGGATAGCATAAGGGCATCGAGAATGTTGAGTTGTGAAGGTAGCTTTCTCAAGTGTGCCAGAACGTTGTAGTCCACCTTGCTCTTCTTTGGTGGGTCCTTGGCTGTTAACTTTTCGACGGTTTGGTCATCAAGGATGATATTCTCAGGGACTTTTTCTTTCCCCTTATCTTTTCTATTTGACCCACTGTTCGAGGACCCAAGATTCTTTTCGGGCAGCATACGATTGCATAGCTGAATGTTTTCACAGGTCTTTGGTTCCTCCACTTTTCCCAAGGTGGACTCTTTAAAGAGAAGGCCAAGAGTCATTTCTTCGTCAGATTCACTCCCGAAGGTGAGAACTTTCAATCCTCCGGTGTTGACCATGCGACAGTTGCCAGTAGTTCTTTTACACTCCTCGGTCGTACTTCTTTGCACCCGACGGGTTTTGCATTTCATCCGCTTGAAATGTTGCCGGTGAGCAACATATCCCTGCCACCATCTTTTAAAAGCGTTGCACTCTTCGGTAGGGTGCGAAATCTTTCGATGATATAAGCAGTAGCTAGGATATATTTATGCTTCACCAAGAACGTTTCCTTCGGAGAGTGGCAGCTTCATTCCCATTGATATGGCTTTGGTGAACCTCTTCCTGGTCTTGAACCTGCTTTTGTTTGCGGCAGATGTACTTTGTTCTGGTGGGAGTGTCTCGACTCTTTCATCCAGTCGCCGGCGTTTGGCCTTTTCAAATATGACCATCTCACGGTCCCGATCCGCTTTACTTTTCAGAAGAGCTGTATTCAGGAATGCATCAATTATTTCATCTGATGGCCCTAGAATTTCTGGCTCAGGACCTGCCCCCAGTTTCTTTATGCAAGGAGCCTCTTCATCGTCTATCAACGAGTGAGAGATCACATGGCAACTTGCTACGTAATTTTCAGATTCATCCGACGAGTCTTCTCCATCATTTCCGTCCTCAAGGACGTGGCTGAGGAACTCTTGGAGCATGATTGGAGTCCGCGCCTTCTGGTTATACTCTTCCAACGCGTCAATCTGCTTTTGCAGGTCCGTGCGCTTGTTGCCAGGCTTTACGGGCTTCTTGTATTTCTTCTTCTTTTTCGAAGATTTCGACGGCTGGGCGTGCGTGCTTTGGCTATCACCGCCGATCTTTGGAGTTGGGCGCGGGTTTAGCATCCCCTCGATGACCTCAGGTTCCAGTGGATTTTTCCACCTAATTGCCAGACATGTGTGGAGATCCTTCAGCCTTCTTTTCGTCTTGGCTGAAAGAGCGACCTCCCATGGAGCTTCTTCTACAAAAGTGCATGATTCCCCCGGTGTATCTGTTTTCTTAGGAGTGTGTGGCCGAGGCGGGCTCACCTTCCAATTCTAAGATAATACGAACTTGCCCTGCTGGTATTGATCTTCTATCCAGCTTTTGAAGATGTAACAATTCTCGATCGGATGGCCCAACATTCGGTGATAAGGGCAGTTGTTAGGATTGCTAATGTCGCCGGGTTGCGCTGGGCGTCTTGGCTCCGGCAAATTGATGAGCCTGTTGCGCAGTGCATGCTCGAATAACCTCTTTGTCTTGTCTCTAGGAAACGAGTAAGGGCGACTCATTTTATCTTCAAGAGATCGAGTTCTGTTATTTTGGCGATCAACTGGTCTTGGACCACCGGGCAGCTGTTGAGCATTGGCAACGATGATCGCTTTCCCCTTTCCCTTCTCATTTTGAGAGTCTGGTTTTGGAGGAGACGGTCTATAACCCATCTGGTCCATTTGGGCCAGTTTGTCGATCAAGGCCTGGAAAGTAGTCGGCTTGAAGAACATCATGAACTGGGAGATAGTTGCATGAGGGTCCAAAGTGCCCACAAACATGCCTACCGCTGGCGCTTCTTTGATCCGCTGTTCGCATTTTGACCACAGGTTCCGCCATCGGATTGCGTATTGAACCCACGTCTTGCCTGGCTTCACCCTGGCATTGATCAATGCCATGATTGGGGTGCGTTCACTAGCACTCGCGAATCGCTGGATGAATAATAGCTCCATTTCCGCAAAAGTCTTGACGGCGTCGTTTGGAAGTTCAGAGTACCATTCGAACGCTGTCTCCGACAATCTGCCAATAAACTGACAGAGCAAAAGTTTATCATCACCCCCGGTGTTGCCGCAAAGAGCCCTAAACTGAGCGACATGTTGATGGGGATTGCCTGTCCCTTTGTATACATGAAATTTAGGGATCGTGTATCCCGGCGGGTAGTTTATTTGGTCATACCAGCCTGGATACGGTCGCCCAGTTCTAACAACTTGGCCGGCCGCTTCGTTCGCCTGGTGAGCTCGTATTTGCTGAGCAATATAGTCATCCAGAGCGGCCTTGGAAATAGTTTCCTCTTTGGCTGCTGAAAGAACCGGAGGAGGGTTCGATGTCTCCCCTCTGTCGTATTCAATAATGATCG
Source organism: Agapanthus africanus (assembly GCA_030015575.1). NCBI lineage: Eukaryota > Viridiplantae > Streptophyta > Magnoliopsida > Asparagales > Amaryllidaceae > Agapanthus > Agapanthus africanus. The sequence goes on from CM057339.1 coordinate 868,090,690, forward strand.
GAGGGTCTTCAGCTGGAGGATCCAGCTGTAACATCATCCCGGCCATGTCTTGGAAAAGAAGCGCCATTCATTTTATGTTGGCAGCTTGTTATGCAGTTTCTCTGTCTTTCTTTTCGAGAACTCTGCGTAGGAAGTCAGCATCGGTTTCTTGCTCATGACACTGCTCTGATGATGCCTCCGGGCTTTCTTTTAGCCCGGTGAGTGCGGCCATTTGCGTCAGCATTTCCTGAAGCTTCTGTTGCTGCTCTTGGGATTTTGTCACGGATCGGGTGAGCGGTCGGTGACCCGTCGAAGTGCGGCTTTCCTCTTTTTCGGAAGCCATGTAAACAGTATGGACCGTTATGCCCCCAGAGTTGGGGCGTTTGGTCTCAGCGTCTTTGTGTTCTGCCGTAGTAACGGGGGCTTTCTCTGGCCTCCTTTTCTCTTGAGCAGTTGACGTTGAGGGGGCCGTTGCAGCGGGAACCCAGGCAGTTGTCGTCCTTTGTGGCTTGCTGGGACGATCCTCTTCCTGCTGAACCTTCAGCTTCTTCTGTCGGCGAAGATAGTCTTGATCGATCACTGACTCTTGGACACGTCGCCAGACTTTGTAAACTTTGGAGGACAGCCGCTGAGGGGGTTGTTCCGGCTTTGCTTCTGTAACATTCTCCACCGGTGGCGGAGATCTTTTTAGTACGGCGGTAGGAGAGTTCCTGCGCACCTTCTTCAACAATTCAAAGCTGTTCCCGGTTGGAACAGCAGCATTGACTTCCACCGTTGGGGCTGGTGGAGTTAGCCCAGAGGGAGAGTTGCCCCCAGCCTTCCTTACTCGGCGTCAATGGCGACGTCGAGCGTGTCGAGCCGACGGTGTTGGTTCGGTGATGGGAATGGCTTTGTCTTGCCCCCTATCTAGCTGAGGTGCTGTTGCTGGCGTCAGCCTCTTGAAGACTTATGTCCGTTGAGAAGCAGTATCCAACCGGTCAAAAACAGATTTCTGAGCGGGGACGGGAACCATAGTGGGAGTCGGAACAGTCAGTCTTGTAAAAACTGACCCTTTGGCAGGAGAAGCCGCCTTGACGACTTCAGGAGCAGGGATGGCTATCCTCTTCGGAACAACCTTTTCTGAGATTGCAGGCTTCATCATGGGCTCACAGGAATTTTGGCCCAGTCTGGCGAAAACTGAGGCACTGGAGCTGGACGACCCGTTGAGAGGGGCCGCGGTAGTAGCAAGCCGATCAAAGACCGACTTCTTGGGAGCTTCTGGTGTTGATACAGGGGTGCTGAAGCTCATCGGTGGGAGCATGGTCCCAAAGAACAATCCGGTGGTGGCCTGAGTCACCTGATCTACCGACATCGTAAACAAGGAGGCTGCTTGAGGCTCGTAAGCTATGCCTCCAGATGAGGTGGAGCGCGAGTTGCAGTTGCAGTTGGAACACTTCACGCAAGTAGATGCCATTGCTGTTTCGCTTTCTGCGCCAAGCAAGAAACCAAATCTTAGTATCTCGAACCCAAGGGCAACTATATCAAACAGCGATTCGTTCGCGAACACGACACACGAAGTGTGGAGTGGAAGGAGGAAAAGGTCCCACCGGGCGTGCCAGAATCTGTTCCTCGCCGAACACAGAGACACGACCGCGCAGATTCGTCTTGCCTGAAATTCGAGGCAGATGCTAATTGGTGCTATCCGTCCACCTCTCCGAAGATGCCAAGTTGATTTATGGCACCATGTATCGAAGGTTTAAACGGATGCGGCCGATATAGCAGATTTCGTCAGATTCCCCCTCATTCGAAGGGTTTTTGATTGTGGGGACGCTCTTCCCTGCAGGCGCAAGCCCCTGCAGTTAATTACACTACCGCATCGCAGTAACAACTTTCTCCTTCTCCAGACGGTCACTTCGTGTCGTGTGTGTTTGTTTTGTTTTTGGTTGCCCGTGGATTGTATACGGAGACTAATTTATATTGTCGCCCGTAGGGCGTGGATTAGTCCAAATCTGTATTTTCTTAGATTTGAGTTTTGGTTTGGGTTTAAGGGTACGTTAGTCTCGTTTGAGACTAAGATCAACTTAAACGTTTGTTAAGGATACATTAGTCTAGTTTTAGACTAAGATTGAATCAACGTTTGTTAAGGACACGTTAGTCTAATTTTAGACTATGATCAACTTAACAGGATCATTTAGATCCAACAAAAGAGTATTTGGGCTCTATTGTTTAGTTTAGAGACATTGCGGTCGATTAGTTTAAGGACATTATGGTCCATTGTTAGTTTAAAGACATCTCGGTCCAGGTTAAGGAAATCATAATCCATGGGTTTAAAGGGACCCCACAATCTGGTTTAGAGACATCGTAGTCTATAAGGTTTAAGGACATCGTAGTCTGTGAGTTTAAGGACCCCACAGTCCGGTTTAGAGACATCGTAGTCTATAAGGTTTAAGGACATCGCAGTCCATGAGTTTAAGGACCGCACAGTCCGGTTTAGAGACATCGTAGTCTATAAGGTTTAAGGACATCGTAGTCCATGAGTTGAAGGACCCCACTGTTCCCCGCCGAACACAGAGACGCGACCGCGTAGGTCCGTCTTGCCTGAAATTCGGGGCAGATGCTAATTGGTGCTATCCGTCCACCTCTCCGAAGATGCCAAGTTGATTTATGGCACCGTGTATCGAAGGTCTAAACGGATGCGGCCGATGTAGCAAACTTCATCAGATTCCCCCTCGTTTGAGGGGTTTTTTATTGTGGGGACGCTTTTCCCTGCGGGCGTAAGCCTCTGCAGTTAATTACGCTACCGCATCGCGGTAACAACTTTCTCCTTCTCCAGATGGTCACTTCGTATCGTGGGTGTTTGTTTTGTGTTCGGTTGCCCGTGGATTGTATACGGAGACTAAGTTATGTTGTCGCCCGTAGGACGTGGATTAGTCCAAATCCGTATCTTTCTTAGATTTGGGTTTGGGGGGGTTTGTGTTTAAGGATACGTTAGCCTTATTTGAGGCTAAGATCAACTTAAACGTTTGTTAAGGACACGTTAGTATAATTTTAGACTAAGATCAACTTAACGGGATCGCTTAGATCCGACAAAAGAGTAATTGGGCTCTGTTGTTTAGTTTAATGATATTGCGGTCGGTAATTAGTTTAAGGACATTGCGGTCCGATGTTAGTTTTAAGACATCGCGGTCGAGGTTAAGGACATCATAGTCTGTGAGTTTAGGGACCTCACAGTCCGGTGTTAGTTTTATGACATCACGGTCGAGGTTAAGGACGTTTTAGTCCGTGGATTAAGGACTCCACAGTTTAATGTTAGTTTTAAGATATCACGGTCAAGATTAAGGATGTCATAGTCCATGAGTTTAAGGACCCCACAGTCCGTTATTAGTTTTAAGACATCACGGTCAAGGTTAAGGACGTTATAGTCCATGAGTTTAAGGACCCCACAGTCCGTAGTAATGTATAGTTGTCGGGACCCGTCACCTCTCTGACGACGTTGAAGGATTACAACGACAGATATCAGAGGAGTAAAGAGATGTACCCTCGAACCGGGTGTAAATTGATTTGGAAGAGCAGTTATGCTCTGTTCAATTTAAATTGAGGACTTATGACCAGAATTGGGCTAAATCCAGTTAAAAAAAATGTTGAACATTTTTATTTATGTTCTGCCTATTAGGCCTTTATTTGGGCTCTGCCCTTTTAATAATGCATAGCATTTATCAGAACAAGGTATGTTCTGACAGTGCACCACGTGACGCATCAGGCGCTTTGCGCCAATTAAAGAGCGCATTGCGCTAGCGCACATAAGGGTGATACGTGTCGCTTAGCGCTGAGCGCTGGTTTGTTAGCGCACTGCGCTTTATGAGTGCGCTGCGCTAGTTTATGGGCGTGCCAGTGAGTGACACGTGGCGCGTTCTGGCGCTGTGCGCCAATACAAGAGCACAGTGCGCTATTTTTAGAAGCGCAAAACGTAAACTGTTCTGTGGTGACACGTGGCGCGTTCTGGCACTGTGCGCCAGTCCAATAAGCGCAAAGGCGCAATTCAAGAATGCAAAGCACCTTCCAGTAGTGCAAAGCGTATCAGATCAAATTTAAGATGAAAGAACAAGTTTTTTTTGTTCTTCAAAAGAGGCCTTGCCTCAAGATCCAAGAATCAAAGTTCTTGTTCTTATCAAAAGGCTCTGTCTTTGTAGATCAGAAGATTTGTGAAGTAAAAGTACTTCTTTTAGTCTTTTTATAATTAGATCTTTTTTTTTATTGATCTTTTTTTTATTGAAGACCTTGATCTTGTTCTTAGATCTTTGATCTTTTTAGCAGGGGGTTCTTCTTCTTTAATGAGATGATTTCATCTCTATTTATTCAAGAAGATAGTTCTTTACCTTTAAAGATGAAGAAATGATCTTCTTTCTTCAAAGGCTTGCCTTTCTTTCTCTTTGAGTTCTTCTCTCAATGTTTGCAGAGGGTTTTTTCTCTTTAGACTTGAAGTCTTGGGGCCTTTATATAGGGCCAGTTGATTTGTTAAATTAGTTGAAGAAATCTTTCTCTGATTGATTTGTGGATGTTTCCCCACCATTGGATCTTTGATCCTAGGGCTTCTGTTTTACAGAAAATAATCTTCTTGTTTTCAATAAGATTGGAAAGATCTTTCCAGAACAGAATTTTAATTCTGATTACTTAATAATTTATTATTATTATTAGATCTTTTGATCTAACGGTGGGGAATTCTTTAAATTCCAGTGCTGGCGCAATTGGCGCTAGCGCATTTGCATTTGACACGTGGTGCGCAGCGCAGAGCGCAGCGCAACTGCGCTAGCGCACCTGTGTTTGACACGTGGCGTGCAGCGCAGAGCGCAAGGAATCTGAAGCGTTGCTTCAGTTTATTAAATTTTGAATTTTGAAACAGAGCTTTGCTCTGATTGGGGGTGCGCTGCCTGATTCGTATGTCAAAGATATTTCTAAACCGCAATCTAGAACAGCGTTACTTGGTAGCTAGCCGGTGAGTACGGGTCGGTCCACAGGGATTTTATGAATTTCCTAATCGCTCTTACGAGTTAATTCCGATGGGTGTCGGATTGATTATCTCTAAAACCTAAATTGATTTATACTAAGATTATTTAGATCTAAGTCTTGCTAGGGTTAGGTCTAGGGTAGGTTTGGAAATGCAAATAAATCTCACCGCTTTCTATACCCAAATTAAGATCTATGAGGTGTTATGGTAATTATTAATAAAGGGGATTAGAACCATTCGGGAAGATGTTTCTTCCTCTAGGTTCTTGTCCTTCCTTTATCAATCCTTACCCTAACCTCCATGGAAAACACGCACAACCGGGCCTTTATACTACGGTATCACCGCTACCTCGTGGGATAGGATGCCGTAGGGAGCGGTGTGTGCATGTATGCATGGAGTCCTATTGATTATATGTGATGGGCAAGAAAGGGATGAGAGATCTTATCTCTCAAAAGCCTTCCCCAAAGCTAACTCTAACAAGCGAGGAGACTACTCGCTCATTAGGGAATTGAAGAACATGCTATCTATCTATCTAGGGCAAGCAATTTAATCTAAATTAGGGCAAGGAATTAAAACTACTTACTTGATGGCTCTCTCCAAACATTTACACAAGACTTGTCAGATCTGAATAGATGATATGAAAAGAGGCATCGACGCTCTCAAAAAGAAATCTGAATTTTATTAATGAAAGGAGGCATACATCAAAAGAGGTATTAGGGCTTCTATTTATAGATTCATAGAAACCCTAGGTTACAATTGACTCGCACATCTGCTTTTACAAAAATACCCCCTAAGAAAAAGACCTAGTCAACGCTCCGCGCACCGCCACAACTTTCTGCACCGACACGGGCTTTAGACGGCCGCGGTTCCGTGGCCAATAGCATGCTTTGGTCGCGGTTCTGCGGCCAAAGTAGGAGCTTGCTGGCTGTGTCTTCTGGGGTTGGTTCTGGTTGCAGTTTACTCCTTATTTCTTCACTTGTTTTCTCAGGTTTCCTTCTAGTTCTCTTCCAGATTTCCACAGTGAACAATTGTAGTGAACTTTTACCATTGCTTCGTGACGAAGTCTTGAACCTTGTACTGCCTTGTACTTTGTGAACTGATCTTCGTGTAGGCTTGATCAAGATTCCAACGTTTATTGGTCGTAGTCTCACTTTTGTATCGTCTTTTGTCTTTTTCACTGTTTTTGTCCCGAGAATCTGTAACCTGCAACTAAGTAGCAGACATGGGTCAAAAGCACCTGTTTATTTGTAAAATACTTAGGACTGGGGAATATAATAATACAATATTATGGTATGAAAAAATACCTCCAAACTTATCTTTTACTCGTCCCCGTGCAAACTTAGTTATTATTCTCAACAAAAACCTAACCTCACTTTCGTAGGGAATCGCGATTGCACTGAGCTCGTACAACAAGCTGTTAAATCTCTAAGTGTCCCTAGTAGGAGGAGTGTTGTCTCCTGAGGGTTTTTAGCGGATACTACCCACAAAATCCTATCAATTAGGCCCATTGACTTTTATTCTCCAATTAGGTTTTCAAACAAGGAATTCTATTATCTTCGACTCGTAAATTATCCACCCGTATTCTTCACACTTCCTTATCATTTAACTTAAGATTATATATGTTCAAGGTGCGTGTTTGTGCAAATTGTACTTTAATAAAAATATCAATACTTTTCTCTTGTTTTAACTTAGCCCAAGAAGTGAACTAAAAATTTGCCTATTTCTAAATAAACTACAAAGACATATACTTTCTACCATTGAATTTTAAGAAAGGTTATTTTTAGGGTTTTTAATTTACTAAGTCTAGATCTAGTTGTTCCTAGCTAGTTAACTTTTTTGTCAAACCCAAGTCAATTATGGCCAAAATTGAATACATTAATTTTTATAATTTTTCAATTTTTTCAATTTTTATGGGTTTTAAAAATAAGTATGCAAATGCAAAAAAAATGTACATATGAATGCGAAGGAAGAAGGCTTACCGAGAATATCCCCAAACTTAAACTTGACAGTGTCCTCACTATCATGCTACACCAAGAGGGTTGAGAATGTCGGCACTCCCCTGTTTATTTATTTACAAAATTTTTTTTTTGATTTTTTTAATTTTTATTGTTAAAAGAAAAAGAAAACAAAAAATATATATACATATATACAACAAGGTCCTCCCCAAACTAAACAAGGCCTTACACAAGCCAAATGTTAGCACCAACCATTCAAAATTTTTATCGTGATAATGGTAGGGCTGGTGAAAGAATGGAGTGTTAAGGAAAGAAATGAGAAACACACGATACCGTGTGGGAAGAAAGGTAGAATATGGTCTCGGTGGAGGAGGAGAATGGCGGAAAAGAGAAAGAAGTGTAGTACGATCTTGAGGGTGTAAATTGAGTGAATAAATTAGCACAATTTGTGATGACCGATGTATTAAAAACGATTGTGCTAATCTATCAACCCGTCGAGAAATGGGGTCAAATCCCTCAAGATTCGCAAGAAAATATGGGTACGTCGAACTTGGTAAACCCTCCAGTGAAAATGGAAACGCGACGGATTCTTGCTCGGTTGAAACGATAGGAAGGACGAAATGGAGTGAATTAGGGATAGTCTTATTCTCACCTAAGTAATCTATCTCGAACTTAAAGGATTCCATTAATGGTTCGAATTGACTGTAAGCAACCGAGTCTGATGGTTCAACTAACTCATCTGAAAATGTAAAGGACTCAAACTCGGGAGGTGAGTTTTCAACATCGTCCGAAAAAGTGAAACACTCGTAATCATTATCGTCTGTGAGAACCGTGTCAGATTCAAAGAGAAATTTTTCAAGCTCACAGTCTTCAAGCGTGATATTTTGCGTGGTCGGAACGATGGAAAGGAGGGAGGGTGATTTAGTTAAAGGTTCAAGAGGATGAATTGGAAAATCCGACACATCAAACAAAAATGGTTCAACCTCAATATTATCCTCAATACTCTCCTCAATACTATCCTTATAATTTTCCTCAAAATTTAGCTTATCCATGCCATTATCATCAAAATCAAGACGCATATGAAGTTCGGGAGAAACAATTAATGACTCGGGATGATGAATTGGAGATAAAATTTCAGTCAAATTTACGGGTTCATCATCCAAAAAATTCCCGGCGTCTATATCCTCAATTAAGTGAAAATCAATTTTTTCTGACACCTCATCAAAAGCATGGATATTTATCAATTCAGGTTCTAGAGTGGAGGTGTAAGGTTCAAAAGGATAAGGTATGGTTTCACTCGAAAGGGACTCTTCACAATCTGGCAAATCAAGCACTACAAAGTCACATAACTCATTAAATGTTTTATTTTCAACTTGTGAATCATTTGGGACAATCGATGGAAAACCGGAGTTGTGGGATTCAATTGGGTATGGGTAGGTTTGATTTGGAAAGGTGTAGAACTTACTCTCTCCGCTCAAATTGTCACTCTGTCTAACCGCCTCCTCATACATTGGAAAATTTGGAGCTAGTTGGAAACTAGCTACCGGTTCATTAGGTCGTATAAGGGCGGCAATGGACGCATCCACATTCCTAATCATTTGGTTTGTTGCTGCATTGTACGCCTCCAACGACTGTTCTAGACTAGACATGGGTTGTGAAGGAGTTTCAGTAAAAGATTCAAAGTTGCTTGGATTTTGGAAACTCCCAAATGGCTGTGTAGAAGCAATGTCTAGTGAAGGTGGGAAAGTCGGGTAGGACTGGTAGGAATTGGATGGCTGTGTAGAAGCAATGTCTAGTGAAGGTGGGAAAGTCGGGTAGGACTGGTAGGAATTGGATGGTTGGACAGGAGTACGATCAACATTTGGATAAAAAGGTGAATGGACTTGTTTATCCCCAGAACTGGATGTGTGGGGAGGAGTGAAAAATCGGCTACGAGATTGATCAATATGCTCAGCAATAGACATAGGTTTAGGAGTTACAATAGGACTCGAAAAAGTGGTATCAACGTACGAAGGTGGTGAAGGTTGACATGGTTGATACAAAGTGGATTGCAAAGTCGAACTGTTTCTCCTAGACGCTTCTATTCGATCTTTCAAAGAAATTTTGGGCATGGAGGGGTCGTCCTTAAATCGACCGAAACAATTCGCGTAAGAGGCAAAGTTTGGTTCTGGGTACCAAAGTTCGGCAAGAGATTTGTGAGGTGGGGTACCAATGATGTAAGAAGGAGAAGAGAAAGAAGGTGGGTGGTGCAAGGAGTTCTTAGCGACAAAATTTGCAAGTCTTTTTTAAAAAAATCCCCTTTTTTTTTATGTATTGCTCTTTGCAAAAAGATTTTCGATAAAGGGCTTTGACACAAATGCAATCAACCAAAAATGCACAATCAGGCCTAGATCTAGGGTCACCTAGGTCAGCTAGACAGCTCCTAACTGTTCCAAAGGGCTAGAAATAGGACCTCAAACCGCCTCTTCACCGCCAATTGCGGCCAGGTAAGTGCCAGGTGAGTGGGAGACTCTCCACTACAAGTAGTGGCCCTAATTAAGTAACCACTCGCCTTAGACACACTTGCCTAGACACCGCGAAGTCAGGTTAGGATCAACGGCCGATGCCTACAACTAGTCCTCTTTCCTATTGAGCTCGACGTCCTTAGGGCTGAGTCTAGTATTTTTTTAATTAAATATTGGTCAATGCAAAATGACTTATGTGATTTCTGGGGTCTTGGGAAGGGTGATGAAATCCCCACCCAATCTGGATTGGTCTCAAGCCCCTTAAAGTCAGATTAAATATATGCAAAACAGTAACAATCACTTGCAATCAATTTTTTTTATTTAAGCGCGGCGCAAAGAATCCTGCACAAGATTTGTTATTGGAAGGGGGAAGATTTTTTTAAGCGCAAAGAATCCTGCAGGAGATTTTTCAAAAGATATATCGGGATTTGCATAGGCGAGAGAAAGAAAACAAACAGAGATTTTTCCACCAGCTGAAGTGACCAGGTCGCGGTGGTTCCGCGATCGGGAGAGGGCTAGCGCGGCGGTTTCGCGGTGGAGGAGTCGACTCGAGTCCTGAGAAAACTTTGCAGGTGCTGACGTCACCTAGCCGCCGCGGATGCGCGGTCAGAACACGGTTTCGGCGGCGGAATCGCGGTGGGTTGATCGGTTCACTTCTCCAGATTTTTTCTGTTGTTTTGTTGTTGAAATCCTCTGCTGTTCAAATGCCTTTTTCTGTTTTGATCTCTGGATTTTTCCAGATCAGAACTCGATTGTAGATCGTGCAAAATTCAAACAAAAAATACCCTTCACAAAATACAAAGATGGTAAATTTTTATATTTTTTAATTTTTCAGTTTTTTATGATTTTTTTTAATTTTAGATTAACCCGAAATTGCAAAAAGGAAATAACACGCCATCCCCGGCAGCGGCGCCATTTGATTCGTATGTCAAAGATATTTCTAAACAGCAATCAAGAACGGCGTCGCTTGGTAGCTAGCCGGTGAGTACAGGTCGGTCCACAGGGATTTTGCGAATTTCCTAATCGCTCTTACGAGTTAATTCCGATGGGTGTCGGATTGATTATCTCTAAAACCTAAATTGATTTATACTAAGATTATTTAGATCTAAGTCTTGCTAGGGTTAGGTCTAGGGTAGGTTTGGAAATGCAAATAAATCTCACCGCTTTCTATACCCAAATTAAGATCTATGAGGTGTTATGGTAATTATTAATAAAGGGGATTAGAACCATTCTGGAAGATGTTTCTTCCTCTAGGTTCTTGTCCTTCCTTTATCAATCCTTACCCTAACCTCCATGGAAAACACGCACAACCGGGCCTTTATACTACGGTATCACCGCTACCTTGTGGGATAGGATGCCGTAGGGAGCGGTGTGTGCATGTATGCATGGAGTCCTATTGATTATATGTGATGGGCAAGAAATGGATGAGAGATCTCATCTCTCAAAAGCCTTCCCCAAAGCTAACCCTAACAAGCGAGTAGACTACTCGCTTATTAGAGAATTGAAGAACATGCTATCTATATATCTAGGGCAAGGAATTTAATCTAAACTAGGGCAAGGAATTTAATCTAAACTAGGGCAAGGAATTAAAACTACTTACTTGATGGCTCTCTCCAAACATTAACACAAGACTTGTCAAATCTGAATAGATGATATGAAAAGAGGCATCGACGCTCTCAAAAAGAAATCTGAATTTTATTAATGAAAGGAGGCATACCTCAAAAGAGATATTAGGGCTTCTATTTATAGATTCATAGAAACCCTAGGTTACAATTGACTCGCATATCTGCTTTTACAAAAATACCCCTTAAGAAAAAGACCTAGTCAATGCTCCGCGCACCGCCACAACTTTCTGCACCGACATGGGCTTTAGACGGCCGCGGTTCCATGGCCAATAGCATGCTTTGGCCGCGGTTCCGCGGCCAAAGTAGGAGCTTGCTGGCTGTGTCTTCTGGGGTTGGTTCTGGTTGCAGTTTACTCCTTATTTCTTCACTTGTTTTCTCAGGTTTCCTTCTAGTTCTCTTCCAGATTTCCACAGTGAACAATTGTAGTGAACTTTTACCGTTGCTTCGTGACGAAGTCTTGAACCTTGCACTGCCTTGTACTTTGTGAACTGATCTTCGTGTAGGCTTGATCAAGATTCCAACGTTTATTGGTCGTAGTCTCACTTTTGTATCGTCTTGTCTTTTTCACTGTTTTTGTCCCGAGAATCTGTAACCTGCAACTAAGTAGCATACATGGGTCAAAAGCACCTATTTATTTGTAAAATAACTAGGACTGGGGAATATAATAATACAATATTATGGTATGAACAAATACCCCCAAACATATCTTTTGCTCGTCCCCGAGCAAAGCTAGTTTTTATTCTCAACAAAAACCTAACCTCACTTTCACAGGGAATCGCGATTGCACTGAGCTCGTGCAACAAGCCGTTAAACCACTAGGTGTCCCTAGTAGGAGGAGTGTTGTCTCCTGAGGGTTTTTAGCGGATACTACCCACAAAATCCTATCAATTAGGCCCATTGACTTTTATTCTCCAATTAGGTTTTCCAACAAGGAATTCTATTATCTTCGACTCGAAAATTATCCACCCGTATTCTTCACGCTTCCTTATCATTTAACTTAAGATCATATATGTTCTTGTGAATTTACTTAGCTTTTGGCATCTCTTAAGTTTTTCTTCTTGGGTTCCATCTCAACTTAGGAATTTTTATCATCTCTACTAAAGATATAAGTCTTATTCTTCATTCCTATATCTTATCTAAACCCCAATCACATACCCCTACGTGTGTTTATATATCACCCCTATACTTGGAAATTCAAATCAAGCAATCATACTCTTGTCCGTTGTCCAAAGCACTTCTTAATTGGTGAATTTTTAGATGAATTTCGCTCACACATCCTTCATGCGACCGTTAGTACTTCTTGAGGTACCAACAACCGATTACAAGATGCGTTTGCACATTAAAGCGTAACTCCTAGTCTTGAAACACCTAAGGCTTTAGCAGTGACTCCCAAACCAGTTGGTCTAAGGCATTAGGTGATGAAGCACTCTCGCTAAATATTTTTCTATTTTTGCAGCCTTAAGTAATCACAAAAACCAGTATTCATTTTTTTATTATCTCTTTATTCACACTTGTATTTTTTTATTTTATTTTCTTCGTACTAAGGACTTTAGACAAGAGCATTTCAAGGTCTCTTCTACTATTCCAAGTTTCAAGGTGCGTGTTTGTGCAAATTGTAGGGTATATATTTTCAAAATCTAGACTTAAGCTTAGGAATTATTTTTCGAACTTATATTTTAATAAAAATATCAATACTCTTCTCTTGTTTTAACTTAGCCCAAGAAGTGAACTCAAAATTTGCCTATTTCTAAATAAACTACAAAGACATATACTTTCTACCGTTAAATTTTAAGAAAGGTTATTTTTAGGGTTTTTAATTTACTAAGTCTAAATCTAGTTGTTCCTAGCTAGTTAACTTTTTTGTCAAACTCAAGTCAATTATGGCTAAAATTGAATACATTAATTTTTATAATTTTTCAAATTTTTTCAATTTTTATGGGTTTTAAAAATAAGTATGCAAATGCAAAAAAAATGTACATATGAATACGAAGGAAGAAGGCTTACCGAGCATATACCCAAACTTAAACTTGACAGTGTCCTCACTGTCATGCTACACCAAGAGGGTTGAGAATGTCGGCACTCCCCTGTTTATTTATTTACAATTTTTTTTTTGATTTATTTTATTTTTATTGTTAAAAGAAAAAGAAAACAAAAAATATATATACATATATACAACAAGGTCCTCCCCAAACTAAACAAGGCCTTACACAAGCCAAAGGTTAGCACCAACCATTCAAAACTTTTATCGTGATAATGGTAGGGCTGGTGAAAGAATGGAGTGTTAAGGAAAAAAATGAGAAACACACGATACCGTGTGGGAAGAAAGGTAGAATATGGTCTCTGTGGAGGAGGAGAATGGCGGAAAAGAGAAAGAAGTGTAGTACGATCTTGAGGGTGTAAATTGAGTGAATAAATTAGCACAATTTGTGATGACCGATGTGTTAAAAACGATTGTGCTAATCTATCAACCCGTCGAGAAATGGGGTCAAATCCCTCAAGATTCGCAAGAAAATATGGGTACGTCGAACTTGGTAAACCCTCCAGTGAAAATGGAAACGCGACGGATTCTTGCTCGGTTGAAACGATAGGAAGGACGAAATGGAGTGAATTAGGGATAGTCTTATTCTCACCTAAGTAATCTATCTCGAACTTAAAGGATTCCATTAATGGTTCGAATTGACTGTAAGCAACCGAGTCTGATGGTTCAACTAACTCATCTGAAAATGTAAAGGACTCAAACTCGGGAGGTGAGTTTTCAACATCGTCCGAAAAAGTGAAACACTCGTAATCATTATCGTCTGTGAGAACCGTGTCAGATTCAAAGAGAAATTTTTCAAGCTCACAGTCTTCAAGCGTGATATTTTGCGTGGTCGGAACAATGGAAAGGAGGGAGGGTGATTTAGTTAAAGGTTCAAGAGAATGAATTGGAAAATCCGACACATCAAACAAAAATGGTTCAACCTCAATATTATCCTCAATACTCTCCTCAATACTATCCTTATAATTTTCCTCAAAATTTAGCTTATCCATGCCATTATCATCAAAATCAAGACGCATATGAAGTTCGGGAGAAACAATTAATGACTCGGGATGATGAATTGGAGATAAAATTTCAGTCAAATTTACGGGTTCATCATCCAAAAAATTCCCGGCGTCTATATCCTCAATCAAGTGAAAATCAATTTTTTCTGACACCTCATCAAAAGCATGGATATTTATCAATTCAGGTTCTAGAGTGGAGGTGTAAGGTTCAAAAGGATAAGGTATGGTTTCACTCGAAAGGGACTCTTCACAATCTGGCAAATCAAGCACTACAAAGTCACATAACTCATTAAATGTTTTATTTTCAACTTGTGAATCATTTGGGACAATCGATGGAAAACCGGAGTTGTGGGATTCAATTGGGTATGGGTAGGTTTGATTTGGAAAGGTGTAGAACTTACTCTCTCCGCTCAAATTGTCACTCTGTCTAACCGCCTCCCCATACATTGGAAAATTTGGGGCTAGTTGGAAACTAGCTACCGGTTCATTAGGTCGTATAAGGGCGGCAATGGACGCATCCACATTCCTAATCATTTGGTTTGTTGCTGCATTGTACGCCTCCAACGACTGTTCTAGACTAGACATGGGTTGTGAAGGAGTTTCAGTAAAAGATTCAAAGTTGCTTGGATTTTGGAAACTCCCAAATGGCTGTGTAGAAGCAATGTCTAGTGAAGGTGGGAAAGTCGGGTAGGACTGGTAGGAATTGGATGGCTGTGTAGAAGCAATGTCTAGTGAAGGTGGGAAAGTCGGGTAGGACTGGTAGGAATTGGATGGTTGGACAGGAGTACGATCAACATTTGGATAAAAAGGTGAATGGACTTGTTTATCCCCAGAACTGGATGTGTGGAGAGGAGTGAAAAATCGGCTACGAGATTGTTCAATATGCTCAGCAATAGACATAGGTTTAGGAGTTACAATAGGACTCGAAAAAGTGGTATCAACATACGAAGGTGGTGAAGGTTGACATGGTTGATACAAAGTGGATTGCAAAGTCGAACTGTTTCTCCTAGACGCTTCTATTCGATCTTTCAAAGAAATTTTGGGCATGGAGGGGTCGTCCTTAAATCGACCGAAACAATTCGCGTAAGAGGCAAAGTTTGGTTCCGGGTACCAAAGTTCGGCAAGAGATTTGTGAGGTGGGGTACCCATGATGTAAGAAGGAGAAGAGAAAGAAGGTGGGTGGTGCAAGGAGTTCTTAGCGACAAAATTTGCAAGTCTTTTTAAAAAAAATCCCCTTTTTTTTATGTATTGCTCTTTGCAAAAAGATTTTCCATAAAGGGCTTTGACACAAATGCAATCAACCAAAAATGCACAATCAGGCCTAGATCTAGGGTCACCTAGGTCAGCTAGACAGCTCCTAACTGTTCCAAAGGGCTAGAAATAGGACCTCAAACCGCCTCTTCACCGCCAATTGCGGCCAGGTAAGTGCCAGGTGAGTGGGAGACTCTCCACTACAAGTAGTGGCCCTAATTAAGTAACCACTCGCCTTAGACACACTTGCCTAGACACCGCGAAGTCAGGTTAGGATCAACGGCCGATGCCTACAACTAGTCCTCTGTCCTATTGAGCTCGACGTCCTTAGGGCTGAGTCTAGTATTTTTTTAATTAAATATTGGTCAATGCAAAATGACTTATGTGATTTCTGGGGTCTTGGGAAGGGTGATGAAATCCCCACCCAATCTGGATTGGTCTCAAGCCCCTTAAAGTCAGATTAAATATATGCAAAACAGTAACAATCACTTGCAATCAATTTTTTTTATTTAAGCGCGGCGCAAAGAATCCTGCACAAGATTTGTTATTGGAAGGGGGAAGATTTTTTTAAGCGCAAAGAATCCTGCAGGAGATTTTTCAAAAGATATATCGGGATTTGCATAGGCGAGAGAAAGAAAACAAACAGAGATTTTTCCACCAGCTGAAGTGACCAGGTCGCGGTGGTTCCGCGATCGGGAGAGGGCTAGCGCGGCGGTTTCGCGGTGGAGGAGTCGACTCGAGTCCTGAGAAAACTTTGCAGGTGCTGACGTCACCTAGCCGCCGCGGATGCGCGGTCAGAACACGGTTTCGGCGGCGGAATCGCGGTGGGTTGATCGGTTCACTTCTCCAGATTTTTTCTGTTGTTTTGTTGTTGAAATCCTCTGCTGTTCAAATGCCTTTTTCTGTTTTGATCTCTGGATTTTTCCAGATCAGAACTCGATTGTAGATCGTGCAAAATTCAAACAAAAAATACCCTTCACAAAATACAAAGATGGTAAATTTTTATATTTTTTAATTTTTCAGTTTTTTATGATTTTTTTTAATTTTAGATTAACCCGAAATTGCAAAAAGGAAATAACACGCCATCCCCGGCAGCGGCGCCATTTGATTCGTATGTCAAAGATATTTCTAAACAGCAATCAAGAACGGCGTCGCTTGGTAGCTAGCCGGTGAGTACAGGTCGGTCCACAAGGATTTTGTGAATTTCCTAATCGCTCTTACGAGTTAATTCCGATGGGTGTCGGATTGATTATCTCTAAAACCTAAATTGATTTATACTAAGATTATTTAGATCTAAGTCTTGCTAGGGTTAGATCTAGGGTAGGTTTGGAAATGCAAATAAATCTCACCGCTTTCTATACCCAAATTAAGATCTATGAGGTGTTATGGTAATTATTAATAAAGGGGATTAGAACCATTCTGGAAGATGTTTCTTCCTCTAGGTTCTTGTCCTTCCTTTATCAATCCTTAGCCTAACCTCCATGGAAAACATCCACAACCGGGCCTTTATACTACGGTATCACCGCTACCCTGTGGGATAGGATGCCGTAGGGAGCGGTGTGTGCATGTATGCATGGAGTCCTATTGATTATATGTGATGGGCAAGAAATGGATGAGAGATCTCATCTCTCAAAAGCCTTCCCCAAAGCTAACCCTAACAAGCGAGTAGACTACTCGCTTATTAGAGAATTGAAGAACATGCTATCTATATATCTACGGCAAGGAATTTAATCTAAACTAGGGCAAGGAATTAAAACTACTTACTTGATGGCTCTCTCCAAACATTTACACAAGACTTGTCAAATCTGAATAGATGATATGAAAAGAGGCATCGACGCTCTCAAAAAGAAATCTGAATTTTATTAATGAAAGGAGGCATACCTCAAAAGAGGTATTAGGGCTTCTATTTATAGATTCATAGAAACCCTAGGTTACAATTGACTCGCATATCTGCTTTTACAAAAATACCCCTTAAGAAAAAGACCTAGTCAACGCTCCGCGCACCGCCACAACTTTCTGCACCGACATGGGCTTTAGACGGCCGCGGTTCCGTGGCCAATAGCATGCTTTGGCTGCAGTTCCGCGGCCAAAGTAAGAGCTTGCTGGCTGTGTCTTCTGGGGTTGGTTCTGGTTGCAGTTTACTCCTTATTTCTTCACTTGTTTTCTCAGGTTTCCTTCTAGTTCTCTTCCAGATTTTCACAGTGAACAATTGTAGTGAACTTTTACCGTTGCTTCGTGACGAAGTCTTGAACCTTGCACTGCCTTGTACTTTGTGAACTGATCTTCGTGTAGGCTTGATCAAGATTCCAACGTTTATTGGTCGTAGTCTCACTTTTGTATCGTCTTTTGTCTTTTTCACTGTTTTTGTCCCGAGAATCTGTAACCTGCAACTAAGTAGCATACATGGGTCAAAAGCACCTATTTATTTGTAAAATAACTAGGACTGGGGAATATAATAATACAATATTATGGTATGAACAAATACCCCCAAACATATCTTTTGCTCGTCCCCGAGCAAAGCTAGTTTTTATTCTCAACAAAAACCTAACCTCACTTTCACAGGGAATCGCGATTGCACTGAGCTCGTGCAACAAGCCGTTAAACCTCTAGGTGTCCCTAGTAGGAGGAGTGTTGTCTCCTGAGGGTTTTTAGCGGATACTACCCACAAAATCTTATCAATTAGGCCCATTGACTTTTATTCTCCAATTAGGTTTTCCAACAAGGAATTCTATTATCTTCGACTCGAAAATTATCCACCCGTATTCTTCACGCTTCCTTATTATTTAACTTAAGATCATATATGTTCTTGTGAATTTACTTAGCTTTTGGCATCTCTTAAGTTTTTCTTCTTGGGTTCCATCTCAACTTAGGAATTTTTATCATCTCTACTAAAGATATAAGTCTTATTCTTCATTTCTATCTCTTATCTAAACCCCAATCACATACCCCTACGTGTGTTTATATATCACCCCTATACTTGGAAATTCAAATCAAGCAATCATACTCTTGTCCGTTGTCCAAAGCACTTCTTAATTGGTGAATTTTTAGATAAATTTCGCTCACACATCCTTCATGCGACCGTTAGTACTTCTTGAGGTACCAACAACCGATTACAAGATGCGTTTGCACATTAAAGCGTAACTCCTAGTCTTGAAACACCTAAGGCTTTAGCAGTGACTCCCAAACCAGTTGGTCTAAGGTATTAGGTGATGAAGCACCCTCGCTAAATATTTTTCTATTTTTGCAGCCTTAAGTAATCACAAAAACCAGTATTCATTTTTTTATTATCTCTTTATTCACACTTGTATTTTTTTATTTTATTTTCTTCGTACTAAGGACTTTAGACAAGAGCATTTCAAGGTCTCTTCTCCTATTCCAAGTTTCAAGGTGCGTGTTTGTGCAAATTGTAGGGTATATATTTTCAAAATCTAGACTTAAGCTTAGGAATTATTTTTCAAACTTATATTTTAATAAAAATATCAATACTCTTCTCTTGTTTTAACTTAGCCCAAGAAGTGAACTCAAAATTTGCCTATCTCTAAATAAACTACAAAGACATATACTTTCTACCGTTAAATTTTAAAAAAGGTTATTTTTAGGGTTTTTAATTTACTAAGTCTAAATCTAGTTGTTCCTAGCTAGTTAACTTTTTTGTCAAACTCAAGTCAATTATGGCTAAAATTGAATACATTAATTTTTATAATTTTTCAAATTTTTTCAATTTTTATGGGTTTTAAAAATAAGTATGCAAATGCAAAAAAAATGTACATATGAATGCGAAGGAAGAAGGCTTACCGAGCATATACCCAAACTTAAACTTGACAGTGTCCTCACTGTCATGCTACACCAAGAGGGTTGAGAATGTCGGCACTCCCCTGTTTATTTATTTACAAATTTTTTTTTGATTTATTTTATTTTTATTGTTAAAAGAAAAAGAAAACAAAAAATATATATACATATATACAACAAGGTCCTCCCCAAACTAAACAAGGCCTTACACAAGCCAAAGGTTAGCACCAACCATTCAAAACTTTTATCGTGATAATGGTAGGGCTGGTGAAAGAATAGAGTGTTAAGGAAAAAAATGAGAAACACACGATACCGTGTGGGAAGAAAGGTAGAATATGGTCTCGGTGGAGGAGGAGAATGGCGGAAAAGAGAAAGAAGTGTAGTACGATCTTGAGGGTGTAAATTGAGTGAATAAATTAGCACAATTTGTGATGACCGATGTGTTAAAAACGATTGTGCTAATCTATCAACCCGTCGAGAAATGGGGTCAAATCCCTCAAGATTCGCAAGAAAATATGGGTACGTCGAACTTGGTAAACCCTCCAGTGAAAATGGAAACGCGACGGATTCTTGCTCGGTTGAAACGATAGGAAGGACGAAATGGAGTGAATTAGGGATAGTCTTATTCTCACCTAAGTAATCTATCTCGAACTTAAAGGATTCCATTAATGGTTCGAATTGACTGTAAGCAACCGAGTCTGATGGTTCAACTAACTCATCTGAAAATGTAAAGGACTCAAACTCGGGAGGTGAGTTTTCAACATCGTCCGAAAAAGTGAAACACTCGTAATCATTATCGTCTGTGAGAACCGTGTCAGATTCAAAGAGAAATTTTTCAAGCTCACAGTCTTCAAGCGTGATATTTTGCGTGGTCGGAACAATGGAAAGGAGGGAGGGTGATTTAGTTAAAGGTTCAAGAGGATGAATTGGAAAATCCGACACATCAAACAAAAATGGTTCAACCTCAATATTATCCTCAATACTCTCCTCAATACTATCCTTATAATTTTCCTCAAAATTTAGCTTATCCATGCCATTATCATCAAAATCAAGACGCATATGAAGTTCGGGAGAAACAATTAATGACTCGGGATGATGAATTGGAGATAAAATTTCAGTCAAATTTACGGGTTCATCATCCAAAAAATTCCCGGCGTCTATATCCTCAATCAAGTGAAAATCAATTTTTTCTGACACCTCATCAAAAGCATGGATATTTATCAATTCAGGTTCTAGAGTGGAGGTGTAAGGTTCAAAAGGATAAGGTATGGTTTCACTCGAAAGGGACTCTTCACAATCTGGCAAATCAAGCACTACAAAGTCACATAACTCATTAAATGTTTTATTTTCAACTTGTGAATCATTTGGGACAATCGATGGAAAACCGGAGTTGTGGGATTCAATTGGGTATGGGTAGGTTTGATTTGGAAAGGTGTAGAACTTACTCTCTCCGCTCAAATTGTCACTCTGTCTAACCGCCTCCTCATACATTGGAAAATTTGGAGCTAGTTGGAAACTAGCTACCGGTTCATTAGGTCGTATAAGGGCGGCAATGGACGCATCCACATTCCTAATCATTTGGTTTGTTGCTGCATTGTACGCCTCCAACGACTGTTCTAGACTAGACATGGGTTGTGAAGGAGTTTCAGTAAAAGATTCAAAGTTGCTTGGATTTTGGAAACTCCCAAATGGCTGTGTAGAAGCAATGTCTAGTGAAGGTGGGAAAGTCGGGTAGGACTGGTAGGAATTGGATGGCTGTGTAGAAGCAATGTCTAGTGAAGGTGGGAAAGTCGGGTAGGACTGGTAGGAATTGGATGGTTGGACAGGAGTACGATCAACATTTGGATAAAAAGGTGAATGGACTTGTTTATCCCCAGAACTGGATGTGTGGAGAGGAGTGAAAAATCGGCTACGAGATTGTTCAATATGCTCAGCAATAGACATAGGTTTAGGAGTTACAATAGGACTCGAAAAAGTGGTATCAACGTACGAAGGTGGTGAAGGTTGACATGGTTGATACAAAGTGGATTGCAAAGTCGAACTGTTTCTCCTAGACGCTTCTATTCGATCTTTCAAAGAAATTTTGGGCATGGAGGGGTCGTCCTTAAATCGACCGAAACAATTCGCGTAAGAGGCAAAGTTTGGTTCCGGGTACCAAAGTTCGGCAAGAGATTTGTGAGGTGGGGTACCCATGATGTAAGAAGGAGAAGAGAAAGAAGGTGGGTGGTGCAAGGAGTTCTTAGCGACAAAATTTGCAAGTCTTTTTTAAAAAAATCCCCTTTTTTTTATGTATTGCTCTTTGCAAAAAGATTTTCGATAAAGGGTTTTGACACAAATGCAATCAACCAAAAATGCACAATCAGGCCTAGATCTAGGGTCACCTAGGTCAGCTAGACAGCTCCTAACTGTTCCAAAGGGCTAGAAATAGGACCTCAAACCGCCTCTTCACCGCCAATTGCGGTCAGGTAAGTGCCAGGTGAGTGGGAGACTCTCCACTACAAGTAGTGGCCCTAATTAAGTAACCACTCGCCTTAGACACACTTGCCTAGACACCGCGAAGTCAGGTTAGGATCAACGGCCGATGCCTACAACTAGTCCTCTGTCCTATTGAGCTCGACGTCCTTAGGGCTGAGTCTAGTATTTTTTTAATTAAATATTGGTCAATGCAAAATGCCTTATGTGATTTCTGGGGTCCTGGGAAGGGTGATGAAATCCCCACCCAATCTGGATTGGTCTCAAGCCCCTTAAAGTCAGATTAAATATATGCAAAACAGTAACAACCACTTGCAATCAATTTTTTTTATTTAAGCGCGGCGCAAAGAATCCTGCACAAGATTTGTTATTGGAAGGGGGAAGATTTTTTTAAGCACAAAGAATCCTGCAGGAGATTTTTTAAAAGATATATCGGGATTTGCATAGGAGAGAGAAAGAAAACAAACAGAGACTTTTCCACCTGCTGAAGAGACCAGGTCGCGGCGGTTCCGTGATCGGGAGAGGGCTAGCGCGGCGGTTTCGCGGTGGAGGAGTCGACTCGAGTCCTGAGAAAACTTTGCAGGTGCTGACGTCACCTAGCCGCCGCGGATGCGCGGTCAGAACACGGTTTCGGCGGCGGAATTGCAGTGGGTTGATCGGTTCACTTCTCCAGATTTTTTCTGTTGTTTTGTTGTTGAAATCCTCTGCTGTTCAGATCTGCCTTTTTCTGTTTTGATCTCTGGATTTTTCCTGATCAGAACTCGATTGTAGATCCTGCAAAATTCAAACAAAAAATACCCTTCACAAAATACAAAGATGGTAAATTTTTATATTTTTTAATTTTTCAGTTTTTTATGATTTTTTTTTAATTTTAGATTAACCCGAAATTGCAAAAAGGAAATAACACGCCATCCCCGGCAGCGGCGCCATTTGATTCGTATGTCAAAGATATTTCTAAACAGCAATCAAGAACGGCGTCGCTTGGTAGCTAGCCGGTGAGTACAGGTCGGTCCACAGGGATTTTGTGAATTTCCTAATCGCTCTTACGAGTTAATTCCGATGGGTGTCGGATTGATTATCTCTAAAACCTAAATTGATTTATACTAAGATTATTTAGATCTAAGTCTTGCTAGGGTTAGGTCTAGGGTAGGTTTGGAAATGCAAATAAATCTCACCGCTTTCTATACCCAAATTAAGATCTATGAGGTGTTATGGTAATTATTAATAAAGGGGATTAGAACCATTCTGGAAGATGTTTCTTCCTCTAGGTTCTTGTCCTTCTTTTATCAATCCTTACCCTAACCTCCATGGAAAACACGCACAACCGGGCCTTTATACTACGGTATCACCGCTATCTCGTGGGATAGGGTGCTGTAGGGAAGCGGTGTGTGCATATATGTATGGAGTCCTATTGATTATATGTGATGGGCAAGAAAGGGATGAGAGATCTCATCTCTCAAAAGCCTTCCCCAAAACTAACCCTAACAAGCGTGGAGACTACTCGCTCATTAGGGAATTGAAGAACATGCTATCTATCTATCTAGGGCAAGGAATTTAATCTAAACTAGGGTAAGGAATTAAAATTACTTACTTGATGGCTCTCTCCAAACATTTACACAAGACTTATCAGATCTGAATAGATGATATGAAAAGAGGCATCGATGCTCTCAAAAAGAAATCTGAATTTTATTAATGAAAAAAGGCATACCTCAAAAGAGGTATTAGGGCTTCTATTTATAGATTCATAGAAATCTTAGGTTACAATAGACTCGCACATCTGCTTTTACCAAAATACCCCCTAAGAAAAAGACCTAGTCAACGCTCCGCGCACCACCACAACTTTCTGCACCGACATGGGCTTTAGACGGCCGCGGTTCCGTGGCCAATAGCATGCTTTGGCCGCGGTTCCGCCGCCAAAGTAGGAGCTTGCTGGCTGTGTCTTCTGGGGTTGGTTCTGGTTGCAGTTTACTCCTTATTTCTTCACTTGTTTTCTCAGGTTTCCTTCTAGTTCTCTTCCAGATTTCCACAGTGAACAATTGTAGTGAACTTTTACCGTTGCTTCGTGACGAAGTCTTGAACCTTGCACTGTCTTGTACTTTATGAACTGATCTTCGTGTAGGCTTGATCAAGATTCCAACGTTTATTGGTCGTAGTCTCACTTTTGTATCGTCTTTTGGCTTTTTCACTGTTTTTGTCCCGCGAATCTGTAACCTGCAACTAAGTAGCAGACATGGGTCAAAAGCACCTGTTTATTTGTAAAATAACTAGTACTGGGGAATATAATAATACAATATTATGGTATGTACACTGCCTAGGGCGCAGCGCTCCGGGCGCTGGCATGTCTGCTTCTGACACGTGGCGCGCAGCGCAAGAGATCTGAAGCGTTGCTTAAATTTTTGAATTTTGAAATTCAAAACAGAGCTTTACTCTGATTGGGGGGAAAAAATGCCCCCCACCGTTGCGCTCACGTGGCGTACACGTGAGTGCAGCGGTGGCAACATCTGAGCCCTTAGATCAACTCAGAAGTTGAGGAGGCGTTTCAGTGCCTATAAATAGGACCCTTGGTCCTCAGATGATTATCATCTTCTCTTCAAGAATTTTATTTCAGAGCCTTTCTCTTCTTTCCAAGAACTTTCAAGAGTTAGAACTTTACTAGATTTAGGTAAAAATTAAATTAATTCTAACCCATTAATCAGAGTCTTGCTCTCAGAGATCTTTTGATCTAAAGAAAAAACCCTTTTAGGGTTTCATAAACATAGCCATGCTCTCATGAACCCATATATCTAAATAGATCCTTCCTTAGGGTTTCTTAGCCCTTGGGTCAGAGCTCTGCTCTTTTGACAATATAGATCTTTTGATCTTTTGATGAAGAACTCTTATGAGTTTTTTCTTTTATGGATCTTTAAGATTCCAGAATTTTAATTCTAAGGAATTAATTTTCATTAATCTTTGATGGATTTTCCATCATCATTTATAGAGCTAGACTCTTTAAGGAATTTTATTCCCTCGTAACCAGAGTTTGACAAGTGTCACTCTGTTATAGAGCTTTGCTCTGAAAGGGAGATTTTCTCCTTGTCTCGAGAGATTTCTCATTCAATGAGAACATTCTTTGAGGATTTCCTCATTAATTGACAATCTTATCCAATGATGAGGCTGTCTTATTAATTGATGTATTGTCATCTGGATTTTGTGGGCCCCCCCTTTGGTCCCCTCTCCACTGCATTGAAGTGTGGTACAAATTTTTAAAGTACTGAGCGTCGGGATTTTAAAATTAAATTATAACACTGATAATTGAATTTCGTTCTTTCTTGCAGGCGACATGTCTTCTGATCTCTCGTTCCCGTTTTTCCGCTCAGAGGGAGAATTCCCTGAAGCACCGGTAGACCGGGAGGTTCTTGCTCTTATTAAGGATTATGACCCGGAATACAAAAGCCTTCACCTGTGGGGTAGGTGGTATGACCAAATAATTAAAGGTCGCCGAAGCTTCTCTTGTGCGACGCCATCTGATCCGATCTCGTCGATCTCGTACGCAGATATACCCCTGGTGAACTATGCCGTGGAGGTCGTAAATTGGAATTCGGAGGGTCTTCTTCAACCTTCGATTGCTGCCATACCCACGCAGCTGCCGGCAGCCTTGGATATTTTGGGACGGCGCATATGCTAGGGCGAGTCGCGCCCTTAGGGACAACCCTACAACATCGGGTTGACCCCTCGACACTCGGCATGGTATCTGCAGTGGGCCAAGTACATTTTGTCAGCGAAGAAGGCGCATCTGTTGAAGATCGGTCTATACCCTGCAGTTTATGCCTCGCTGTTCGAGTATTCTGCTACTCCGACATGGTGGATTAAGGCGTTCATGGAGCAATGGAACATCCCCACCCATACCTTTCTTCTAATGAACAAGGAAGTTTCCATCTCTCTAGAAGAATTTGCTGAGATTTCCGGACTGCCGGTGAGGGGGGAACACTATGAAGAGCTGCTTCCTCCGGATGAATACGTTTTTGCCACCAAGCCGTTAGTGATGGACTTAACGCCGGAGAATGCTATTTAGCACCATTTTCCGAGTCTGATAAAGGTGTTGAATATGTATGAGAGTCTTTTCTTGGAATCGGGAGGCCGGGGAGTTAGTTTCGCAGACTTCATCGCCCGCTTTCTTCGACCGGAGATTCTATCGCAACGGGGCGAAAAATTTGCCAAGCTTGACGACCCCTTCGGCCTTGGCTTAGATCGTCGGCCAGCACTGGAAGCCGATCAAAAAGTTTTTTACCTCCCTGATGCTGCAATCATCCCTTTGTCGGAAATCGCTGCTCCGGGCATCGACGAGGAGACTTTCTTTCTCGGGTTTCTAGGGCTATGGTTGTGCTGGTTTGCGCTCCCCATGCATCCTTGCTATATGAGGCCGTCCGTCTTCTACCCAGCACATCGAATGGTGGATGGCATACAATTGGCCATCGGGATTGCCGAGTTGGCCCACCTGTACCATGGTCTTAGCGTGGTGGCGGACGCAACTGAACCGGGGGTGCAAGCCGCCAATTTCCCGATACACTACTTTACTTCGTGGATGGAAATGCACGTGCTCGGGGTATTTGGTATTCATAAAAGACCTTCGTTTTACGAGAAGTACAGATTCCCGAGAGTTATGCGGCTGATCGACGCTTCTATCGTGAATCCGCCTCCGCGGGAGGCTAGGGGGTTGCTTCTTCGTCCGCGCACGGTCGGAGCGGGTATTTCTTTCATGGACAAGGTCCTAACAATCGGCCCGGAAACCTCCAAGGCGGTGTTGGCGTTGCGCGTTAATTTGAAGGACGGGGCCTCCGTGTTGAAAGCCCGGGAGATTCTACATCTATACTCCATTAGGCCGGGCTTCCTCGTGTTCAGGCAGAATGAGGCGGTGCTTTTTATGAGGTACAACCCCCATCGTTTCGCCCAGCAACTAAGTTATAACCAGGGGTCCCACTAAAAGCGTTTTTGGAAGAGCCTGCGGCCACCAGAGAGGGAATACGGAGCGCACTGCATCACTTTATGCGGTTAAACACGGTCTCCCACTTTTTCATTAGCGAGCCGAGTTGCATTCCAAGGGCCCTCAACGTATACGGGGCTTGGTATCAGCACGCGATGGGCGCTGTTATCAGGGAAGAGAAGCGGCTGCTGCTTGATCGCAAGGATGCGCCCCCCGCCAGCGATCGCAACGTCCCCTTAAAGTGAAGGACCCCTGTCCCTCCTCCACTAAGAGGAGATGCTGGAGTTGAGCCTCCATGTGTGCTAAGCCCCACGCATAGATTGCCCCGTGATCCTGTGAACATGCCCTCAGCGCTCCGTGCTCCCGTGGAGACGGTAAACGTGGTTTTGCCCGAATCCGGCGTGGGCTCGGACATCGGGACCCACCGTCCCAAGGTGCCCACGAAGCGTAAGCTGATTTTGGGTGCGACTGGGGTTCGCGCAGAAAAGGAAGAAGAAGTCGGTCCTTTCCCTCGATGCCGTACTCGGCCTAGAGCCTCAGGCTCCTCTTACCGAAGGCTTAAGTGAATATAGAACCAATGAGGGTTTCTTCATGGGGCCAGAAGACACTGATCTCGACGTTACTATTGCTGCTTCTGCGCATCTTGCGAGCCACCAAGAGAAAATAGCCGCCCTCATGCAATCAAGTAAACATTAGTCGCACTTTTGTCATTGCTTTATATCTTTATTTTTATTATCATGTCTTGACTGACATTCTTCCTTTTGTAACAGGCTTCACTACTGAGGAAGCTCTGGCGGCTTCCCTCAGGACTTTCAAAGAGGAAGAGAGGAATCACGCTCTATTGGGCATTGGTACGTCTCGGCTCATTGAGTCTTCATTCTCCTTTTTATGGCCAATTTAACCCTTTCCTTATCTTATTGCAGGGACCACAAGACCTACCTCGCAAGCCGATGCGGGAATTCTTCCCGGGCCAGCTACCGAAGTCCCGGCCTCTTCAGGATTGCCGCAAGAGGCCCTACTTAAAAAGCCGATGATGGAAGCCTTAACGGCTCTGGAGGCAACTCTGAATGCGGACGACGACGTCTTGCTGAAGGAGGCTTCCAAAAGGTCTGTCGTGACGGCCCGGGAGGAAAGGAAGCGTCTGAGGCGCGCAGCAAGGGAGTGTAGCGTTGCTTTTGCTGCGGGAGCAGGCTTAAGCGCCGTTACTCCCGCTGGTACTCCTTCAGAGGATCTCCCGGTCGCCTTGTCTACTGCTCATAGACGGGCGACACATGCAGCTCGGGAAGCCAACGGTAAATCCGCCTCAGGTAATGTGTTTTTGAGGCTTTGTTGTCAAAATTTTAAACTATCAGTTCTTATATATCTTGTCCTGCAGGGCCGAGTCTTACTGAAGGAGTGGCGGCGACCGTCGAACCTGAGGGGAGGAGGCAGCTGCTGAACCCGAGGCGACGGTAGGCGATGTAACCATAGTTGCCGGGTCCGAGATAGTGGCTGACGAGACAGTCACGACTGCTTTGCCCGAGATGGCTACCAATGCCGGGCCCGAGGTGACAGCGGGTGAGACGGCTGCTACGGCGGAGCCTGAGACAGCAGTGGACGAAACGGCTGCTACAGACGGTCCTAAGGCAACGATGGACGAGACGGTTGCGACCACTGCGCCCGAGGTGGTAGCAGGTGAAACGGGCATGATCGCTGAGCACGAGATGGCCGCTCTTTCTCAAGAGTCGGGCACCGCTCCGATTATCGCTCTCCCTGCCTACGGTTCCTTGTCGTCTCCCGACGTTGCTAGCGTGACGACGGTTCCTGTGGAGTCAGGGGATGAGGCAACGGGAGGTGAGACCACCCCAATGGAGGAGGGGGACGCCACCGTTGCATCAAGTGACGCCCTCGTCATGGCTCCGGCTGGCAACTCATCAGGTAAATTTTGGGTCACCGCCCTTCTTTCTTTATTCTGCAATCTTTCCTGACAGGATTTATCTTGTTTCTGACGTAGGTGCGGCTGATGCCGCGTTACTCGAGGGAGCGCCGTCAGTTACTGCTCTGACGGTGACTACTTCTCTTCCTTCTCTCGCACCGTCGCAGATGCTGGAAGGTATGGATTTGTAACTCATCAGTCTTATCTTTAGGCTACATAATTATGTACTGACGCTATACTATTGTGTCTTTGCAGGAGTCCTTTTTGACCACCTGTACCAGGTGCTGCACCCACACTTCTCCTTCTTGCCCGAGACAAGTCTGCCTGCTGGTGTCGGTGAGTGTTTTCTTTAAACGACATCCTCTTCTTTAACGGGCAGTCGCATTATTGCTAACTCTTCTTTATATTGCGTGTAGCCTTACGAATCGAAGGAGGGGACGAGGCTGTCGTTGCGCCACCAGTACTCCCAGCTCTGCCCCCTGCTGCAGCCGGTATAATAGACTTTACTTTTTGCGTGTTTTCTTTACTTCTTGAACCGGCCTCTGATTATGATCTATTTTGCAGCAATCACATCGACTCCAGCCTCGTTCGAGTCTCGCATTATAATGCCGGCCGGGCCCTTCTCCAGGCGTCCATCATCCAAAGGTGATGTGACCAGCCTACGCATGCTGAGCGAGTATATCGAAGAGTTCGACATAGAGACTCCCACGTCTGCTGCGGATTTTGCCGCAGAGGTTAATCTGATGCCGGTGACGCTCATGAACTTTCATGGTGAGGGCGTCGTTGAGTTTTGGGTTAATCGCTGCCGGGAGATCGAGACTTGCTTGCATGAGCCTGAGCTTAAGCGTCCGGCACCTGAGATTCTGGCTATGAGCACTCAACGGGCGACATGGATCGAGCAGAGCGCTTCTTACTTCCGCCATCCTGAACAAGAAGTGGCTTTAAAGCGAAGGGAATGCAAAGAAACTTCAAGCGAGTCTGCTCGACTGCACGCTGAGGTCGACGCGAACGCTGATTGATCTTTCAGATGGTAGAAAGTCAACCCTCGTCATAACCTGGGTCAACCCACAAACAGCCATTACAGAAACGTGCCTTGAGTTATCCAGAGTCTGGTTTTAAGCATAAGCCGGACAACTCCCTGTACCTTAACAATGTTAAGATATGAACTGTTCTATATCCAATACAGAAACAGAGGAACTGATTTAATTGAACCAGATTCAAATCATGCAGCTGTCTCCAGTGCATGTCAACTAAATGGAAGGAGACCGATCAGCGTTACTCAACTTAGGAGTGCTTCCAATTATGAGTAATCTGAAAGAGAAACAAGTTTCTCAAAACCATTACTATTAACTGAATACCATACACAAGTATCTACATCTTCGATCACCTTGAAGAATCCTGATACTTGCAACACCTGGTTCTCTACTCTATTCTTATACCTATAACTTCTCAAAACTTGGACCTTGTATTTCTACGAAACACATGTCTAAGAACTTGAGAAGTCACAAGTAAACAGAATATAGTACGAGTACTAACCCCTCTGTCCTCATGGACACCGGACAACATACAATATTCTGTATAAGTCCTCTGAGTCTAATGACTCAAACCCTGTGCGTCGTAGGTTGAAAACTGTACTATGGTTATGAAGAATTACACCGCTGTTTAATACTCCTTACCTAACCATCCACTGATATAGGTAAATGTCATAGACATAATTTAAAAAAGTTATATCTCACTCTATGAAAATAGACGTACAGATATATCAATTTGAAATTGGTGCATAACAACGGATATTCAAAACTAAATATTTGCCATCCGGCAAACAACCCAGGCAATTTCCTCAAATATCACCAATTACAACGAATTCCGATATAATGAGGATGATCACCTAATTCCCAATAGCTTACTCCCACTCATCATCTCTAAAACCATACAGATGTGAGAATCATACCTGGTAAATACATACCCTGGAGTAAGTGTCTAATTGGGAAATCAGTTTTCTTTTAACAGTACACAGTGAAACTGAAACATTGAAATGTTTCGTAGGGGTATCCGGGTATTCCTAGTAATGCCTCTTCCATTATCCAGATTCACAACTGTAACCGTATATTTCTCTGTCATCTCTCCAAATCTCTTCATATGTCTTTAGTCATTACCTTCTGTACACCCCTTTAGGCCATATGGTTTTCTTCCTTCTCTACCGTTCGGCACCAGCCTATGGTTTGGAAGAAGACTATCCAATAAGCATAATAGGTGTACTGTCCTAATCCTAGGAACACTCGCAATGCGAGAGAAGGTGAAGATAAAAGACATCTGAATAAACCTTACTCCTATTTCTCCTGAACCAGAATTCATCCCCGAACTGGAACAAGTTCCTTTCGAGTTCGTATATAACCATACGATGGAGTACCAAATAACTGTGGATCTTCGTAGTGATACGGAGTGTCCTGGAGAAATACAAAGGTGAAGTGGGAGTGGTAAAGAAATACTTGGTTTGGTCGTGAATATCAGCCGCAATTTACTTTGCCCTCCTTCTAATCCCTTTATTTGTCTTTAC
The DNA here is from genome assembly GCA_030015575.1 of Agapanthus africanus. Classification (NCBI taxonomy): domain Eukaryota; kingdom Viridiplantae; phylum Streptophyta; class Magnoliopsida; order Asparagales; family Amaryllidaceae; genus Agapanthus; species Agapanthus africanus. The sequence continues at coordinate 868,121,723 of CM057339.1, forward strand.
ATAATACCTTCTGTACACCATCGTTAGGCTAATTGGTTTTCTTCATTCCCTACCGGTCGGCACATGCCTATGGTTTGGAAGAAGACTATCCAATTTGCGTAATAGGTGTACTATCCCCTAATCCAAAGAGCACTCGCAACCTGAGAGAAGGTAAAAGGAAAAGACAACTGAATAGTCCTATTCGTTTTCTCCAGAACCGGAAACCATTCTCGAATTAATTCCTTCGAGTTCGTATATAACCATACGATGGTTTTATCCAATGGAAGTGGACGTTCGTAGTAATACGGGGTGTTCTGGAGAAAAGGGTAAAAGTAGGAGTGACAATGAGGTATGCAACTCTGACAATCCAAAAGCCAGTCTTATAAGAAGGTTCGGTCAATTTGGTCACTGAGTCATTGTCTAAGGTCGGGTCATGGTCGCTGCCAAAAGAGAGAGAGAAAAGAAATACTCAGCGTGCACTCTAACCTAGATCTGAATGGTTATCAATTTATCTAATCAGGAAACCTCCCACCGTAACGTCAAATTCTCCTCCAAACCTGAAAGAAGAATTAGTTGGGATCACCCGGGGAGTAAACCAACTCATCAGTGGGAATCGGGATCCAACTATCATCGCATGATAATGTGATGGAATCCACTCACATTATCACACTCCAGAAGGTATGCGCATATCTGGCAAGTTTCAGTTTCTTTAGAAACTCTCGATGTGATTTTTACCCCATGCTCTTATGACCTTGATGAAGGTCAACAAATCATAAGTCACATGTCAAGTTCTACCCGTCATTGTCCAGATTAATTTGAACCCACCCGTACAAGCCCTTGACGAAGGTCAACAAGGCTATACGACTGTCCTAAACCAACGCATCTATCTATGCAGCAGAAAGGTAACAAGCAGCTACCATTCAATATGCCTTGATGAAGGTCAACAAACATAGCATGAATACTACGTGCTACCCATCTGAAATGACGGAAGGCTACGAATGGTTTTTGGCGAAAAACCTTTAACGTAATGAACTTGATGTCGTTGAAGGAACCGGATAGCTTTATAAAAATATAGTGGCGAAAACCTTTGCTAAAGAGGTCACTCCCGGTAAAGCGATCTCGGCTCTTTCCCCGTAGAATGAGGTGCAGGATATTCCAACTGAATACCACGATGCAAAGCAAAAGTAATCGGCTATAGTGAAGTTATTACCCTGACGCAAACTTTTGTCCAAGGGGTCACTCCCGGTGAAGGGATCTCGGCCCTTGCCTCGTCGACTGAGATGCAAGATATTCATAACCGAATACCACTGTGCAAAACAAAAATGAACGTCCTTGCAATAACAGCTTTTTGAAAAGTGTTCCAACAACATTAGAATATGTTTGTTTAGCTTGCATTGATCCAAATCAATGCAATCCCATCAATTGATCACACCAATAAAGAACGAAAATAATGATGTACGTATATGCCATCCGCATTCGCCACTGGGTCCCGTCATTACCCGTTAGGTTAGTTAACTAACGACAGAGAGGGGACTGGACTAGCGCGGATGCAAAACATATACAACATCTACTAGTATATATATCAATATATAATATTCGCTCAAGGCGTGATAAAATGCAACATCACAGAAATGTAATAAGCATCACAGAACAATACAGATATCTGGGATCCCCGGGTTTCACAGAGCCGCTACTGAAACCCGACATTCCCCTGGTCGTGTGGATAGCCTGTGCAATGAAATCCTAGACCCCTACGGGCGCGGCAAGTTACCCGCCAACACCTGAAGCGAGGCAGCCCCCTTCAGCAACGTGAATGGACCACCCAGCACTTCACGGAATCCGGTAACCTGGGCACCCCTCCTTGAGTCAACCTGTACCCCCTACGAGTGCGGCGAATAGCCCATCAATTCTAGAGTGAAGCCCCCTCCGTCTCAACGCCATGAGATGCAGGCCCGTTTCCCTCTAGAACCCGGCTATCCGTGCACCACTCCGCGGGGTAATCCTAGTACAGAAAGTAAAATAAACATACAACGGGTACATCGACCTCAGCCCGGTCGTGCCCCAAAAGAATAATATACAAACAGGCAGTGGCGGCAGTCCACATGTCGGACGCTCGCCCCGCAATATCAAATGTATATATAAAACGAAACTGTACTAACATTGCATCCAGGCTATCCACCACGACAATCCGCAACATCACAGCACAACACAGAATATCAACGTGAATGTCACGTTCGCAAATCCGTCTAAAAGGGTTATAGCAGTTAGACAGGATTTACCGATCAAATGACATTCATGGTCGCAGATACAATGTAAATACTGTGAACTAACATGCTTAAAATTTTCGATCGATCAAATTTACCGAAGTGGGCCCCAAGCACTACTGTAGCACTCAAAGAAAATCTGGGCCCAAAAATAACATACCAAAACCCCCATTTCCAAGTCCAAAGAGCTCTGTAGAAAATTGGTATGGTGATCACCTATTACTGCGGCGGAACCGTGGCCAGAACAGGGGTTTGGCCGCGGTTCCGCGGCCGATCTACAGTGTCACATGACCAATTTTTCACAGAAGTCTTAAAACTTCCTGCATGTATTTCTGCAACACACTGAAAAAAATTTCGAGCCAAAAATAATTCGACAGAAAACTGATGCTTTGAAATCGCGGTTTTGGGATTTTTGTTCGATCGAAAATGTAAACACGTTAGACCAAGCTAGACTAGGTTAATGGCGTGGCTCTGATACCAGTGTAAGTGCACGGCGGCGCCCCGGCCGTCTGAACGAGGCCAAAATGCAGAATATAAAACTTTTCTATAAACTAGAACCGGCACCACCGCGCACAAAAATCCCGGATCGGGCCATTAATCTAATCCTAGCTAACAAGAGAAGGGGTAGAGAGATATACCGAGCGATCCGTGTCCTTCGGTCTTCTCGTCGTCGTCCCGATCTCCCCGCGGAATCTCCGATCTTCATCTCCTCGTCGGAAGGGCACCACATCGCCGGTTTCTTTTACGGGCTCCCACTTCTGGACCGAGGCAACTCGGGCACGAAGTTGGCGAGCCGACGTGCCCAAGAATTGCTGTAGAATAAGTGTAGTGCTCTTTGTCTCTATGGGGTAAAGGAAGTTGCCATTTGGATGTGGAGATGGAGTTGTAAACTTTTTGGATGAACTTAGGAATTTTTAGCAAGTATAATGAGAACCAAACCCCACCTTCACAATTTGGCCGGCCCCTTCTTGATTTGGCCGGCCCCTTCTTTATCAATGAGAATGGGAGTGAGCCAAGAGAGGGAATAATGCAAGAGAGAGGAAAAAGAGATGATGAGAAGAAATGATCACAAACCAAATCCATCACTCCATCAACCTAATCATAACCCATAACAATCAACCATCATATCTCCATAAGTCAAGCCATCATGAACATAGAAGTCAATGGTGGTAGAATCGTCATGAAACAATTTCTTACATAAACAACACTCCAAATTGCTAATTTGCACATTTGCAAATAAGCCCTCCTCCACCAATTTCCGGCCAAAGAAGGAACAAAGGAAAATGGCCGAAACGGAATGCAAACTGGCAACTTCATAAAACTGATCCCGTAATAAATTACAGGAAAACCCCGCGACTGTATATACATACCCGCATTTGTATTCCGACCGAATACAAATGCAATGAGACAAAATCTACACTGTACAATACTAGGATCCGGTTTAAACCAAAGCTCGCTAGTATTTTCCGTCCGATCATGATCCGTGCAATACCGCACGTATCTGATCGAACCCTGCCATATCTCCATACGGCCTCTACAGCATTTCGCTCGAAACTTGAGAAAATGGTCTGTGGGGGACTCTAAAGACTCGTCAATCTCTTGGCTGTGGATTTAACCACTAGCACGTCAGAGCTATTAGCCATACGTAACGGGCTATCAGGTATTGACCAAAAGGGACGTCGATGAGCGAACTCATCCTGACACCCTACTGAGCCTGTCAGTGACAATATCCGTACAGTCCGGTCCGTTCGTCTATGAGCATCGCATGGCGGGCCTAGGGGGTTGGTAAAAGTCAGACCCCCAAAAGCGGTACAAGTCGTGTTGGAGTGTAGCCCAGAACACCCTGAGATACTACTGGAATACCTACCAGTAAATCTCCTGCCTTGGTCAAGGACTTCGTGTAATGGCTCTCCTAGACACAGCGCGACCTCACCCCCAATACCAGGAGAGATGAACCCCTGTAGATCCGCTCACTGCCTCTATGTGGCTCGGGACTGTACCCAACTAAAACCTGTTTGCACGTCTCCTTTGAGCGTGGTAGGGTAGTAATTAAAGTACAGTGGGAACTCACACGAGACAAATGACGATCTCAGGTTGATGAACTAACCTGTACACATGTCACCAGGAAACTGCTATGTGACGTCAGGTATAAGACCAACTAGCATGTTCCCGGCGAGTCCTGTCCGGTGTACTCATAACCCAATGAGCACATGTATACATCTTAGGTGAACCAACTGACACCAGTGGCTTGTGAGACCGGCCACCGCCCCTCGTCGGGGTCTCGACTGTATACACTAGTCTACTCTGGAGTATCGATGCCCTGTCTCGAGACTCCCACGACTAGGGACCTTTTAAGGATGTGCTTATAGACTACCAGCTCCCACGTATATGATCGCCATCATACTGCTGGCTGTCAAGCAAGAATCCTAAGGGCTCTATCAACGCGCTATAGTGACCTATAAGGTCACCTAAAGCAGCACACGATGATAAAGATAAACCAGATAGCATACTATCATCTTGAGTAAGACTGTCCTACCGGTATAGGTCCTCCCTCAATCATTGCACTCACGTGCCTGTGATCTAATAATTGACTCTGAGGGCACTATCTCCAACAATTACATGGATTGCTGACATGATACATATATCATATTGTTCATATTCACTTGATATTCTATATACTCATGCTACTATATTCTGTCTTTCGTTTCATGTTTGATATCATAGTATGCACGCTATATATATTGTTATATGTGTCATCCTGACGATCTGAATGTGCATGCTCAGAGGACGAAATGGACCCAGCTCAGGAACAGGACCCGTCATCCGAGATCGCGGAGATTTAGACCGCGATACTAGCGTTATCGCCTTTAACTTGCAATAAGGATATTGCTATTTCTTTGATTGGTTGTTTCTTTCATGCAGATAAGTGTATCTTGAACATTGTTGATTAAATGTGATAAAATTGTGAGCTGTGATTTTCTTTAATTCCGTGTTGTGTTTGCTGATTACCGTGTAATGTTAGAAGCTGAAGTGTGACAACGACGAGATTATTCCTTGACCGTAGAAGTATGGTTGTCCTAGTCACCTCTCGTATTCCGTATTTTGGAAAGCGGGGCATGACAAAATCCTTCTTTTCTATATGTCCTGTTAAGGGCTGTCTTCTCTGTTAAATTAGTACTTTAACATATTGTTCCTAATTGCCTCCCCATTTTTGTTCGATCAGGTCTAACTGCATCATGAAGTACAATTCCATCATTTTTCATAAAAAAAACGTTGGAAGTTAAAAAGATTTTGGGATGTAAAATGAAAACTGGAAAGGCGAAAAGGAAATAAACTATCATATTTTTTGGGTTAACAATTTAATTTGTCATTGTTAAATCACAAATTCAAAAAATTGCATAATGGGCCAGCAAAAGAGAGTGCACCTTGAAGAAAAGCTCCCTCGTATGCTTTTTTCGATGACAGTTGCATTTGCGTGTGTACATCATCACAGACAGTGAACTTCATTTATCATAACAAGAAGATAACAGCCACGTTTTTATTATAATTCAACCACAAAACAATTGCAACAAAAACCCCACTAGATTGGGCTCGGAGTCAACATGTTCGACTTGAGGCTGAGCCACCGTCCTCAAGAAACCAACGAATAGCGTATCTCAGCGGTAAGCTCACCTCCAATTTCTCCGCCTTCAATATCACCATCCCTCTCACGTGATCCCAATCTAGGAACACGAATAGATACACAGATAGCAAATGTCTTTTTTTAATATCTCAGGACTATTAACAAAAGCATAGCAGGGATATGGTAAAAAACCTATATTCGTTTTATATCCGTGTACGGCATAATAAATCGTAATGTTCGTCTTTATTAATTATATTATTTTGCAATATCAATTTTCTATCGACATCTCTATATCCAACTTTTATTGAATTGTAATTTTTTTCATTTCAAAAACCTTTCCCATTCTTATTCGCGTTTGGCTATGGTTATTGACTTACTATATATTTCTACTATTAACTCAAAGCCAAGAAATACGGATTGTCCTCTTCTCATTTTTCCTTGGGAAGTATTCAAGAAAAATGAAGTAAATCCATTCAACTTGTTTTTAGTTCACAAGACGTCCTTCTTAGTTTTTCTTATCTAAACTAGTATATAAGTCTTAATAAATATATACACAAACATTTATCTAACCGACAATACATATTTTCTAATTCGTATCCGATCCTCATACGGGATACCGTTTTTGTAAAATTCTCATTTAAACAGATACTGGTTATCTAAGGTGATACGTGTACGATAGAGATTTGAGGAAATAAAAAATATTCTTAAAATAGGCTTTGATTTAACCTTTCCCGTGTGGGGCCCACACACGTGATTCCACCCTTCTTCTGGCCAACACAAAGCTGTATCCAATGCAAAACCCACATGACATGACATGAATGAAGGGGATACGCTCACCTCCCTCAGTCTCAACAGCAAGAGCAACGAATCCCCTCCAGAAATCTATCGTCCCTAATCTCACGGGGCGGTTACCGTAACTATCTTTATAAATCTCAATCGCCTCTCTTTTACTCTTTCGTCAATCACTCTTCACATTCACTTTCCCAATATTTTGATACAACATCGGCATTAATGGCGAGATCCACCGCCTCCTTCTTCTTCGTCGCTGCCTCCGTCCTGATAGCGGCCTACTTCATGCCGGCGACTGTGAGCGGGGCCCGCAGCATCAAGAGCAAGTTCGTGGTGCAGGGGCGTGTGTTCTGCGACACGTGCCGCGCTGGCTTTGAGACCCCCGCCACCACCTACATCGCTGGTAAAAATCAATTTAAACTCCATTTTCTTCCTTCGATTATTCGATCTGCATCGGATGTGGGTGTTTTGTGAAAATCTTGTATCTATTTTTTTTGGGGGTTAGGATCGGGAAAAAAAGGCTGATGCTTTTGACGATGGATCTGTTGGGTTAGGGTTCTCTCTTGTTGCAATTTTTATTTTAGTAGTTGACAGTGGCCATAGCAACAAAGTAATTATAATGCAATCAACAATTTTGACTTGATCGAAAGTGTGATCAATGGAATAAAAAATGGATCAGCCAATCCGATTGTCTGACATGATCCTAATGTTGTTAATTACTGCAATGCTGATTGTGTACTCATGGAGATCTAGGTTGAGAGTTCGGATTAGTGGCGGATCCAGTAATTTTGGTCAGTTCTTGATACAGAAAATTCGAAACTGGAGGATAGAATTTTAAGGGACAATTTTTGGGAATTAACGATTTTTTGAAAAAAAATTAGTAAAATGGTGTTGCCAAAAAAACATTTAGCATTTTGGGGTTGGTGGTGTGAATACGGTAGATTAGTGGGCGTTAACCGTACCCGCACTTTTAAAGTGTGATTTTCGGTGGAAGCAACGAGGACCAAAACGAGACTTTTAAAGTGTGGTTTTCGAAGACGGTGACAAAGGGCTGAGGGAAGCTGGGGCAGTGAGGAGGGGGTGGGCGAGGACAGCATAGGAGAGGGGGCGGGGGAGGGCGTGGTTGGGGATGGGGAAGACAAGGGCAAGGGCGAGGAGGGGGAAGACGAGGGCGAGGTTGAGGAGGGTGAAGAAGACAACGGACAACGGCGAGGGCGAGGGTGAGGAGGGGGAAGACGAGGGGAGAGGATTGAGATGAGGGGAACCGCACTTTAAAAATGCGGGTTTAGTTAACCCACTGCATGACATTTTTTTGAAAAGAACAATCGTGAGCTGCAAGTTGCAAGCTTGCGGCTTGCTTGGGAGGTTTAGGCCTGTTTTGGAATGGAATTAAGTTTTCTAAACTGTAGTTTAATAAAGTTAGCAAAGCCAAACTTCAAAATCCTAACGTCGGCTTGTTTGGATACCGTTTTGGAGTTGAGATAACCATAATTATCTTAGCACAAATGTTGAGATAACTGCACTTATCTCTACTCAAATCTAACTCAAATCTAATGAGGCCCAGTTTGGGACTAGAGTTAAGTTTTCTAAACTGTGGTTTCATAAAGTTAGCTACACCAAACTCCAAAATCTCAACTTTGCCTTGTTTGGCAATGTTGGGAAAACTGTATTTATCTCAACTCCAATATGATCAAAGTTTTCTAAACTCAATTTTTAGAGTTTGGGGCTTTGCAAACAACAGTTTTCATCCCCTACCTCCACTTAAAAATAAAGCATAGTTATCCCAACTCCATATCCAAATAGGGCCTTGAAGTTTTGTAAACTCTATTTTTGGAGTTTAGGGCTTGCAAACTATAGTTAGCATCTCCCTGCTTCCACTTAAAAATAAACTACAGTTATACCAACTCCATATCCAAACAGGGCTTTAGAATTTGTGGAAGAGTTTAGGACTAGCTGACTTACTCGTGAGTTGTGGGCTTGCGGCTATGATCATTCATCACCCAAAAAAGGTTAAAAAGATGAGAAGGAGAATATAAGTTTGGCCTAACCACATCTAGTGACTGTCGGATAGATTTCTTGTTAGGACTTAATAGGACGGGTGCGTTCGAAAGTAAGGTACAAGAGTGATCATAACTATATACCATTTTGGTCGAAATGCTTCATGTTATTATTTCAATATGGTTGTACATTGTTATTCTACACATGCACTTTTAACCATTGAACTGGCTTTGTGTTATTAAATGTGAGAATTGTTATATAATCTATATTTTATAATTAATTCTGGATTATAAGTTTGGTAATAAAGTGTTTACATTCTATTTGTTCAAGGAACAAGCTTAATAACTATTATTGCTCTATTATGGATAATTATACTAAGAATATATATAAAAAAAAGTAGGCACTTTCAGAGCTTTTTGGGCCTCCCCTTCGAAGCTTATGATCTGTGTATCATTAGCTCTTTGATTCTAGTCATCCTTTATGGGTTCAATTTTAGGTTGTATACTGAGATCGAATCAACACTTTGAACACTAGTTGCATGGCGATAAGGGCATCTCCGAATTGTAGTCAATAATGGAATAAATTACTAACTCATGTGAATGATATAAAACTTAGGAGCATGAGATTTGGAATGTGACATGAAGGATGTGAACTTAGATTATCTCTAAAAAGATGAGTTGTATTTCATAATGTTAGGTTGATTGTCCTAATACAAGTATGGTGAGACTAGCATTGGAACTATGCTACAATGATGCTATTTATGTTTATATGCTGTAAAGCTTGTAGCGTCTTGTGATTGTTTTCTGCCATTTCGATTATATTATCACAGAATTTAATGATACGACTCTGCAGACTCTATATAGACCAATGGATGTTTTGGATTGAATAATTGGGAACATATTGCTATGTGTTGAGCTACTAATGCTCAAATTGATGACCGACAGTAATGTAGGACATTGCAGTTTATTCATCTACTTTCTGAAATCTTAGTTCTTGCTTCTGTTATCAGTTAAAGTTCCTTATGATCAGCAGCCAACACATGAAAAAAAATAGGCCATCAGTACATAATCTTATGGCACCTAATGTTGAATCCAGCCTCATCTATTGTGGCTTAAATGGCTGTTTCTTGCTTTGCCAGGTGCAAAGGTTAGAGTGGAATGCAGATCAAGGGCTACTGGTGCTAAAACTTGCAACTTTGATGGCATGACCGATGAAACTGGAACCTATAAGATCCTGGTCGCAGACGAGCACGAGCATGAGATCTGCGAATCTGTGCTTGTTGAGAGCCCAGACACCGCATGCAACAAGAAAGTTGATGGCCGAGAGAAGGCCCGTGTGTTCCTCACCCGCAATAATGGCATTGCCTCCGACATCAGGTTCGCTAACGCCCTCGGTTTCGAGAAAGACACTCCCCTGGCTTTCTGTGGCCAGCTAATGAAGCAGTATGAGGAGTATGGAGTTTAACCAAAATGAGAGATTTATTCTATAAGGTTTAGATTGGAATTGGAATTGTTTGTTATAAACTTGGTATTGTCTTTCTGGTCATTGTTTGTGACTGTATTAAAATAGATTTATGTTGTTGCATTTGGCAGATTGAGCTTGTTTGATAGGATTATGTTGTCATTTGGTTTTCTGTGTTTATGTTTCAATGCTTCAGATAATTGTGCATAGTTACTTGACCTCATATTGTACATGGGGAAAATACTGAAAATTATTTAAAAGCGTAAATCTACACACTTGTATAGCTTAAAGCAACTTTGAGGCAATAATAATATGATTAGACTAAAACATCAATATGTATAGGTAAATGTAGATGCATATATAATGATCCACTCAGCCATCAAATGGTGATTGATTATACAATACAAGCTCTAAGATTGACATTATGTTATGACTGTTTGTTTTTCGTTGTCATAATTTTTAAATCAAATTTGGGACACTCATCTGAATTGTTCTTAGTTGGAATTATTTTGATACAACTCTTCCAAAACTTTGCTATTTCTGATAACAAATTTTTGAAACAGCATCCAGAAGTTCTGGGTTAAATAATGATCCTTTTGTTAGTTTCTTGTCAGGCTAGTTAGTTGGATGGAGCTAACTAGGATTAGATCGAAGGCTGTTTGTTTGGTTGAGTCCCAAAAAACGAGTCTCGAGTATCTTGGAAGCTAAGAGTGTTGTCTCACCATTGAGCAATAGTTTAGTTAGTATGTGCACTTTCCCTCTTGGGGAGAGTACGGGTTCGAAACCGGAAGGTGGAGAAGTGACAACAAATTAACGCTTTCGAGGCAAATTCATGGGTTCCCTAGATACGTGTTTTTGTGTGTTTTTGTGTGATGTGTGCATGGATGTCTTGTGTGTGTTATGTGTATGGATTAGGGCTTACGAGCCATGCCAAAAAAATGCGGTACAGGGGAAGAATTCCCTACAGCCAGAGGGATGCCTCGTGAGCCGAGCTTTCCTTTTACAAGTCAAAATTGGTTGGCTTAATTATTATTAAAGAACAACATGCAAGAAAGTTCTATGCAAACACAGAGCAATTGCATGATGCACCAAGAAATCTTCCGGACCTATCGTTAAGAAGAGTGCATTAGAAAATGATCGTTATTGGATAGAAGCAGATCCAAAATACCGACTTTGAAGTTCTCTTTGGTAGTCACAACCTTCTCTTTAGTTATAATTACCCGAGTGTCAAAAATCTTTTATTTTTACAACTTGTTCACTCTTTTGACTTTGGAACAAAGTACCTTCAAAGTCATAGAAAACATAAGCCGACACATCAAAATGACAAACCAAGTGCAAGACAGTTTGATCGAAGCCATTCCACAAGAGGCATTTGAAAGGTTGGTTTTAAAATTACGACAGGCACGCCCCTTGCAAGTCTCGCCAGCAAGTGGAGTTTTCTATAATCCTTCCGTTCCGTGTCCAACTTTGGGTTAGTCCCTCCCCTACTCGCTCTCAGCTGCAATACCAGTCTATGCTGCAGGACCCTTGACCAGACGTGCGCGAGAGAGGGGGGTTTGACTCCCTCTCCTATTGCTCAACTCTTAAGTAGTGTGTTCATTTGCTGAAATTCTTCTCCACTAAACTCAAAGAGTCAACTCCAAAGTTTAAATTCCTGGTTGTTTTGATTTTGAGTAAAAATTAGTAGTAAGATTTAACAACACTAGATGAACTTATCCTCCAACATTCCTTGATCAAAAAAATAGAAGAAAACATGAACAAAAGAAATGATGAAGCGGCATGAGTCAAGAGGAGTGTTGTTAGTTTTGTACGAAACACGAAACGTACGAAACATGGACAATTCGATACGAATCGTAAGTTTGTATCAGATTACTAATTTATCGGTCGATATACATTTTGTATCGTACGAAACGAAACGATACAAAACATGAAACACGCGATACGCTATTTAACCATTAAACATGAACAATTCGACATGGATATTTGGGTTTAAAACCCGTGTGGTTATATCAAATTATTAATCTAGACGAGCTATTTAACAGTTAAAAAGCATATTGATGAGGAAAAGGAGTTCGTTGAGAGTGAAAATGATGAAGATTAGGAGATTCGGGAGAATGAAGTTATCTCTTATTCTTATAATGATATTGATTGATCAATTGGAGATGGAGAAGATTGGTTTTTTTTAGCGTCAGCTTTGTTTGATAGAAATGTTTTGACAACTTGGTTGTGATATTTTAGTTATGAATTATAAAACTTATCATACTTATGTTTATGAATTATGACATATGTATGAATATATTGGATTGTTTTGGTATTATTTGATAATTAAATGCATGAGTTTGTATGATTTATATTTATATAATTGTGCAGTTGCAATTCCAGAATTTGCTTTAGCTTGTATATAACTCTATGTTGCTAATTTGATCATTTTTAAAATTATTATTGGTTATATTAAATTTATATATATTCACGAACGAGGGGACGATTATATATTTTATTTATGAGTGTACACGTGTTTTTGATATAAGTGGATTCTATCAATAAGACTCAAGCCTTATAGAGGTTTTCCCATCTTATATTTTATACTCATGCATCTCCCACAGTTTTTTCAATATGTGATTATTCCCAAACACATCTCAACACCCCCTCACGTGCAACGTGGTTGTCACGTGAGAGGAAGTGTGGGGTGTTTGGGAATAATCCCATATTAAAAAAACTATGAGAGGTACAAAGCAAACCCTAAACGACTTGAAAGGTAAAAGAAGAAATCAACAAGTTTGTAAAGATTTTTAGTTTTCTTTCAATTATGAATTTTCTATGCATTGCTTTCTTTTTAATTATGTGTAGCTAATTTCATATGTACCTAGGTTGATGCATAGGTTATGTTTAGAATATTTATGATAAGTTTTTTTGTGTGCTTTATTGATTGATTCTATATTTGCATGACATGATCTCTTATTTTGTTTATTCACTTTGATAAATTATGATGCGAATCCTTATAATTTATTCTTAGATATTGCAATATGTTTTTAACCCATGTCATGTTAAATAGGGTTCATTAAAAATTAGGTTTTTATGATTCAAATATAAGTTTTGTATGCAATTTTGATGGGATATATTGCATTGCATATATTTCATGCTTAATAGTATTAGAATTTTATTTGTGATCATAGAGATTTAAACATCCTTCAAATTGTGATTGATCAATATAATTGATAAATTATTTTGAAAGCCTTATAATTTATGCTTTCTTAATATTGATAAATTATAATGGATATCATATGATTTATTCTTTTGTAATTTTTAATAAGATAAAGAGGAAATTCAATGGGAAAACAAATTATGATTTATTCTATGCAAACACATATCTAGAGAATTCAAACTTAGGTATATTTCTCACTATCATTTAAAATTCTCTATTTTTATTTTACTTTTATCAGTATTAATCAACTTTTCTTCATAAAATATTTATCTTTATTTCGCCTAAATTCAATTAAATATCATCTTCTCTGTCGGATTGATTCACTCTTGCACACGTGTTACAACGCGACCGTACACTTTCAGATATAATAATAGCTAGGACTACTAAAAATAACCTATCAAGTTTTTGGCGCTGTACCGGGGAGATGTCTTGATGTTATTAAGAGGATCTAGAAACCGCCGATGGAGAGGGCTTCGTAAATTTCAGTAAAAAGTGACGATCGAAGGTTTCGGAAGATGAGGACGACGATAATGATTTTTATGTGGAACATCATATTGTTGTAGATATGCGAGAAATAAAGTGTAAGAAGGGGAAATTTAGGTTCAAATAAGAGGAAAAGGAGAAATAGATCGATGGTGGCGGCAGGGTCATCAGATGGAGAGCGATTCGACGATGGGGAGATACGGCGATCAAGAAGACGAGATAGTGGAGAGGATTAATCAACGATGATGACAACAATCAATGGTAGGATAAGCTCTGATACCATATTAAATTTAAATATATTCACGAACGAGGAGGCGAGACAATTTATATTTATATGAGCGTACATAGGGTTTTAACATAGACGAGCTTCATCTAATTAGACTTCAAAGTCTTGTTGAAATTTGTCTCATTTTATATATACAAACACATGTAAAGGCTATAGTCTCTTAGAGAACACATAAGGAAATGTGCAATTATGGCATAAGGAGAACGAAATGCAATGCAACCATGGGCACAAGGAAAGATGATATATATATATATATATATATATATATATATATATATATATATATATCTCCATGAATGTTATCATGAACGAGAGAGTGATTATATATTTTATTTATGAGTGTACACGGGTTTTTGGTATAAGTGGGTTTCATCAATAAGACTCAAGCCATATGGAAGGTTATCTCATCTTATATATTATACCCGCACACATCTCATAATTTTTCCAATGTGAGACTATTCCCAATCACATTTCAACAGGTTATATACATAATTACTTCGTTATTGTAACGGAAAATTTTGTTTCTCACAATACGAAACAAGATATATTACACGGTACGATAAAAAAACCAAAACACGAAAACGATTTGACAACTTTGATCAAGAGTGAAGATATGATGAATGTGCTCCTCTTCAATCCTTGTATTTTCTTATGTGTGTTGATGTCTCAACATTTCCAGTCATGTGGAACACTCAAACAAACAAACACCAAACTCCTTACTCAATCCAACAGCACTGACAATGAATAGTATTAGGTTTCCAGAACTCCCAACTCAATCCCAAACCCAACTAGCGAAACTACGACACTCTCCAAAATGAAGAAGTGACAAAGATGTGGTTTCTCCTTGCCATATTGTTTCCTTCTTCCGAGAAATTCTGTGTCTTTCAAGATTAACATCTGATCCGCCAAAAACCCCAGGTCTTCCATAGTCTATTACAGTTAGTGTTCCCTTGTGCTCTATCTCTAGTAGCTTTAGATAGGATGCTACCTCCTCAATCGGGCATCCTTCATCCCAAACCAGACTTCATGTCCTCATCAGCCCTTTTCTTCGTTGGGTCGGTGATGAGGCTTATGAACGGAAACACCCCAGATTGCGACACGTGGGAGATGGCGTGTCGTCAGCGCATACCCTCTGGACCCTTAGGGGCTACGACGGGGAATTAGTGCGACACATTACTAGTCTTCCTCGGAACCACATGACAAGGTGGTACGCGACCTTTCGGGAGAGCCACCCCGGAGTACCCATCACATGCGCTCAGGCAGCCGAGACTCCTCGGTCTCCTCGCTCGACTCCGAGCAGATACAAAGCTAAGCATCCTCGGCCTCCTCGCTCGACTCTGAGCTACCCACCGAGTTGAGATTGCTCGGCCTCTCTGTCCAACCAGGAGCACAGAGCCCAAGCGTCTCCGTAACGGCTCCGCGTATCTCGTCAGAACGAGATTTCCGCTGCTCCATGTTCCGCATCCCACGCTGGCACGTTTCTCCATTAACAAGCGTGTCCCGCTATTAATGGGCGTGTCCCACCATCAACGTGAACGCGCCATAAGGACGTAACGGACGACGGGAATCTCGAGCCGGATCGTCCCCACACGACCGCTATATAAACCCACTCTTCCAGACGATTCAGGTAAGCAAAAATCAACTCCAATACGCCGCTACCCTGCCTTTATACCTCGGTACTTACTTGATTGTCGGAGGGTCCTACGGTGGTCACCCATCCCGGGACTTCCCTTGCAAGTTGCTCAGCGTCAACACCAACCCATTGAAATCTACACGTCTAATTTTCACTCTCAATTTCAACCGTTCAGGAACGCTTGCAGTAAGATCGACGGAGGACAACATTTGAGGGAAATTCCAACCTCCATTAGTTGGCGCCGTCTGTGGGAACGCGAAAGACTTTTGTAAAAGCCCTATTTGAATGCAATAATTCAAGAGTTTACCTAGATTTTTTCCCCATAATTTTTGAATTTTTAGTTGGCCGCTAAAATATTTTAATTTGGATTTTTCTCTGTAAACAATTTTGATATGGAAAATATTCAGTTTTTATATTATATAAATAATAATTTCTTAGTGACAGCAAAATAGTATTTTGCGTATCTATTTACTGTTAAAATGAGAATGAGAAAATCTGCACCGAATCTCAAATTGCAACCAATTAAAGATATCTATCTTTATAAATATATTTATAAAAATATTTTATATATACACAACATAATCTCTCTCCCTCTCTCATACCCGCATCTCTCTCTCTTTCCCCCGCTACTCATCGTCTCTCACCCACGAAAACCCTAACCCTAGTCGTCGTCGCCGCCGCCGCTGCAGATCCCGACCCCTCCTCTCGCCTCCATCAACGCCGCGACCCTCTCCTCCTTCCTTCGCTCTCGCCCTCGCTCTCATCCTCCTCCCGTCGACGCCGCCTGTAACGACCCCAAAATCTTTATACATTTGTATTATCCCCCTTCAATAATATACCGTATTTATTTGTACTTGGTATTTTCCGTTTTCTCCTAAATTTATTATTATTTTATTCCTCAATCTATTATGTATATTTTTCTACGTACAATTTCTTTTTCTTATATTTAAGTTTTTAACTTCTCATTCTTATTTTTCCTTTCATAAATATTTAACCCAAATCCATTATTTTTATTCTCTACAGCCCATCTAAAAAGCCCACTTTCTTTTTAAGCAACATCATATATTTAATTCTAATTAAATATGTGCATGAACAACCTTGTAGCACATTGGTTAAGTTCTTGCATTGTTATTCCATAAGTCACATGTTCAAATCCCCATTCTTGCAATATTTTTTATCATTTTTTTATTCTTCTTATAACCTACAAATGAGACCTTTCATTTCCAAAATGAATGGTGACCTTTCATTTCTCTTTTAATTCTCATGTTGAATGCATATATTATTATACATAATTCACCATTACACCATGTCCTCCTCTATCTTTTCCTTCCTCACATTTTTCTATCTCTCACTTCTCCCTCTTCACCTAGAGTCCAAGAAGAAGAACATGAAGAAGTCTTCAAGAAGGTCTCGCTAGTAACGCGAGGCTATCGGCGGATAGACAAGCCCGGTGACAATACCGGCTTGTGCATGTAAGTCCCTTCTCTCTTTCCTTCCTCCATCTCTTTCTTTTTCTCTTTATATTTCTCTTGTTTTATATTGCCATGAAAAACTTCCCTTGACATATCATAGTTCCTAAATAATTAATTAAATGGATACATATATAAATAATGAACACACAAACATACACACATATATAGTTTGTAAAGTCTTTTTCATTACTCTCAATTCACATGTTAACATTTCATAGTGACCAATTAGGAGTGCATGTTTGTTGTTTTATTTTAAATCACTTTATTTAAAGTTTGTAAAAAAAATAAAATGAAGTTACGAATAAATACCATGGTTTTCTCATTTCTCACATATGACATATCAATACCTTTAGTTTTAAAATAATTTTTAGAAATTAATTTTTAATTCTGAAAATTTCAGGAAATTTACAGATGATAGAATATATTATTTTGTACACGCTGTAAAAATTTTAGATCGAACCGCATAACGGTTTAGGAATTACATCGTTTTTATTCACTGATCGTAAAACAGAAAACTGCAGTTATCGGTCAATTTCTAAGACACATAACTTGGTATACCGGTATCCAAATTGAGC
The DNA here is from genome assembly GCA_030015575.1 of Agapanthus africanus. Classification (NCBI taxonomy): domain Eukaryota; kingdom Viridiplantae; phylum Streptophyta; class Magnoliopsida; order Asparagales; family Amaryllidaceae; genus Agapanthus; species Agapanthus africanus. The sequence goes on from CM057339.1 coordinate 868,139,487, forward strand.
AAAATCAGGTGTTTTTGATATCTACATCGAATGATCTAGATTTTCTTAGTTTTATAGTTTTACTGAAAACCCATCTAAGATAAAGAAAACTGCGTTACAATATTAAGTGACGGATCTGGACAGAATCTGTTCCGATTCGCACACTGTTTTTAAATTGGACATAACTCGAACACCCGATGTCCGTTTGTGATAAAATTTAGATGTGTAGATGCACCATTGATAGAACTATAATTTTATGTATATTATATTACTTAGGAATGCATGAAACAACCTGATATTGGCTTTGCAATAGAATATATAGTTGCTGTCCATAAATCTGAATTTCTGTTTTAAACGCTGATATTAAAATGATCATAACTAGAGCTTCAGAAATCCAAATCATGTGAATCTTGGTGTTTTTGATAAGTTCATAGAAATACCTACAATTTTCTAATACTTTTCATAACCTGAAAACCGATGGAAATTAACTCAAACTGTATTTTAAAAATATGTGATGGTGCCGAATAGATTCTGATCTGTTTTGCGCGACGATACGAAAACATATATATCTCTCAAACCGGTAGTCGTATTTAGGCGAAACTGGAACTCACGCATGCAAAACACTTAGAGCCATATTTTTGTTTATGTTCTCGCATTCGTTTGACTTGATTAATTAGTCGTACATAATATTTCTTTACAGCATTGTTTATGGTAGTTACTCGAATAATATACTTGACTCATTTCATGCTATTCGAACACATATACATATTTATCTTGATCATTAAATTGTTGTATGTACATAAAGACGGTAATTAAATACTTGAGTTGTATTTTAAAAACTATACAAAAGTATTTTTACATAAAACCCCCTCAAGTTTTATAAATTACTCTAATGACCCTAACAATTATAAGACTTCGTTTCACAATTCTGATTGTCTGACTCGGGTTTGAGTCTGATTAATCTGACTTGAATATGATTCAAGTCAACCTATAATCTACAAGTTTTCAAGTCAATATGAACACATGAATCCATGAATACAATTATCAGGTTATACAACTTGACTGAACCGAACCATGGATATATATTCATTTTACATGTTTCCCAGTATTCCATTTACATGAATCTACGGTTATAACCGTTTCCTGATATCATGGTTTCGGTCAGTCAGTCAATCAATCATGCAATCAATACAATTTTACAAGATAACAATACAAACAAGATATCGCGGGGTTTAAGGGGTAGATTGGTACGGAAGGTGTTAAAGGTGGCACGAGACGGTAAAATTAAGACACCTAACATGAATCTAATTGCCGTTGTTCCGGGTTGTATAACGGAGCCTTGTACTTCCATTTGCCCCGGTCTCTGGCATACTGAGACCCCTCTCGTATACACTGGCATCCTTCTGTACCAAACTACAACAACAGCATTAACACAATACTACAATAATATAATAATGTAATACAACTATAACAGCCACTCTCTCTATCTCTCTCTTACTCTCTATCTATTCTCCTCTTACCTTTGGGACTTACCGAGCGATCTGTTCGCTGACGACATTATGTTTCTCTCTTCTTTGAATGTCGTCAGGTGACTTGGACCCGGCAGAAGTTGAGCCATCACAAGAAGACTTGGAGCAGTTTACTGAGGACCCTGCACTGTAGTATCATTGTACACTTTTCTTTTCAGTACTTTTTCATTTCCTCATATGCCACTGTTTAGGCATCTTTATTTCAGTTGTATTTTCCTTTCCATGTATTGTACAAAGAATATTAATAAATAAAAGTTGCTGTTCTTTTTAATACTCTTGTCTCTTGTGTATTTATTTTATATTGCTTAGATACGCTTAGCGTATGTACTTCTGAGTATATACGTAGTGGGCCTCGTCTCGTCTCCTTCGCTGTACACTGGGAAGCGGGGCGTGACACCGCCTCCATCCCTCGCGCGGCCACAACCCCGATCTCATCATCTCGATCCCCTCCAACAAAACCCCTGCAACCACCAGCTGACCGAACCCTAACCCCCAACAGCCACCCTCGTCCACCTCGTGCACCTCGCCGGAGACTCCCTGACACCAGATCGGCCTCGCTGGAGTTCATCGAAGCAAGTGAACCCTAGCTCGATATCCATTCTCTGTAAGTTCTGTAATCCCTGTTTTTTTTTTCTGGAAAAAAAAAATATATAAAAATATATATGAATAAAAAAAAATGAAATGATAACAGTGAACTTTGAAAAGGGGAAGATTAGTATTAAAACCCTAAGTTGTTATAATTATGTTTGGTTATATGACAATAGTTTTGTAGATATTTATGAGTTAATCGATGAAATTTATCTAGGCGGATCGTATAACTCAGATCCCAAGTCGCACCTTAGCTGAGTTCGTGCCCGCATTTTGTACATCTTTTTCCGTGATCGCTATCCTCAGGCAAGTACTCTTGCTCTTTTCATTTTTTTGTCGATGCAACATCGGTGATTATCTAAATTAGTTCTTAGCCTGTACAAGTTTGGATATTAGAGGAAAGAGGTTTCTTTCACAGTTTTATCATCTGTCCTTATCGGAACACTTGCCGATATATATTGCTGACTGCTGCTTGTTTTTTTTCTTATGTAATGCCATGACATGAATATTATGCATAAGAATCCTTTTACATGCTTTATACATATTCGAGACTCATGTTGATTACATGTATAAAACACCTTGATTTGACATGCTTATTCATGAACCTTATTATTTATTTTTTGGGTGAAATCATTAATTAGAATGCTAGACTACATGTCATGACACAATCTATACTGTTTACAAGTTTTAATTCCATACAATTACCATACCACAAGTTCCTGTCTTTTCAGCATTCTTAATTAGTGATTTTAATCTTTACCATAGCAACTATACATACGTGGGTGTTGGGGTAGTTTGAGTGTGCGTTGTACAACAGGATCTCAGGAGTCCCATGCCGGCAGCTCGTACCGGGCTATAGCGGTCACATGATTACAGCTCGTACCGAGCTATAGCGGTCACATGATTACAGCTCGTACCGGGCTATAGCGGTCACATGTTTATAGCTCGTACCGGGCTATAGCAGTCTCTTGTTCATTCCACAGTTGGGTCCGTGTTTCCTAACCCCTGGGGCACCACTCTTGGGTTAGGAATACTCCTGCAGAGGTTGACGCACACACTCAAGCTTACGATAGGATAGTTTACCTTTTAGTGGCCAGTTAGGTTATGACATGATCCCTTACATACATGTTTCATAGTGTTGGTGCGTTTAATTACTTATATATATGCTTTCTTGCGCACCGGGCTTCACTTTTATAGATTCTTGTTTTTATGCTACACGCACTTTATACGTTGAGTACTTGCTGGGATGTTCTGACATCCCTGAGATTTGCCATCTCAGGTTTAGAGACAGATCTGCAGGCTGAGCAGGATCAGAGCGGCTACCAGGACTTTGCTGAAGATCAGTAATCGTAGGTTTATTTTCCTTTACTCTTAGATTTTAGCATGTGCACCCTTATGGGACATTAGGACTTTTGTATCTCTTTCGGATCTCATTTTATTCCGAATCTTTTGTTTTGGATCTTTAATTGCATCAATTATCTAGTGGACCCATTTTAGGATTTCTTGTGGTTTCATTGCAGCATGATTATCTGTATTATTTCTTTTGGTAGTGGATTTTATTTTTGACAGGTTAATCTAGACAGCCTTATGTGACTATGGAAGGACTTTTCCTTACCGTAGGTAGCACGGCTGGCCTTCGTCGCTTCCCGTATTCCACATTTTTGGGAAGCGGGGCGTGACAACTTTTCCACCACAAAAAATTGATCTTCGGCCTTTGATTCAATAGCAAGTGATAATCGCGACGACCGCGACGATCCCAGCACGAGCCGCCCCATCCCCCATAACGGAGGCGGGAGCGGTCCTACTCCCCCTCCTAATGTCATCAACGCCTTATCCGCTAGGATCGACAGGCTAACAGCGACGGTGGACGCGCTCGCCCGTGTTCAAGCGGCCAACCATGCCCACCAAACTACGGTTCCCTTTCCACATGATGGGGACGTACGCATGCTGGCGGGAACACCCATCCAGGTCCCTGACCTCAATTGCACTCACCCTGATGTTAACGAGCGCCGGCGAGCCGATTCTGGCAATTACAACCTACATGCGGGGAATGATTCAATGACCCAATCTCAGGGGAGACCAAGCCGTCGTTCCGACGCTCGCCGCATGCTCTCACCCCCTGAGGAGGTGTCGATCAGTTCGCTTGCTTCCAGGCACGACCGACGCCCCCACTCACGTCGAGGCCGTACAAACGGCGAACGTCGGGACTACTCAAGATGGGTCTCGTCCGATGATTTAAGAAATGTGATAAATCGAAACCGAAGCCGCACCATCGCGCAGGCTCGAAGCAGGGACAGCCGGCGCTCTGACTATGCAGAATCCTCAGGGTACCACCAACGGATCGAAGCCCTCGAAAAGAAGATCGAGGACATACGACAGGACGACCACATGGTCGATGTTCATACCAAAATATTGCATTTAATACCGTCTATTCTTCTGCTCGTTTGTTTATAGGCAGGTGCTTTTAATCCGTGTTTTCTACATATTTACAGGTTAAAGGTTCCTAGTCCAAAATAACGCAAATCATACAAAATCTCCACAGTTACGTCAAAATCCAGAACATCTGCTACAGACAGATAAAAGCCGGGTTCCGGTCATCTGTATCCGTCCAGTGCCGCTTACCAGTTCAAGAGACAAGATGAAAATAGTGGCCATTCGTGTCTTGGTCAAGCACAGAGCACGAGATGGGCAACATAAGATTCAATGGGTGTCCGGAGCTCGAGGGAGATAAAGGTCAAATGAATTAAAAGTGAAGCCATTTTGGACTGTTGCAAATTTGAAGAAACTTTGTAAGTATTTTGCAATTTGGGACATGTAGAACAACATAAGAAAGCTACACAAGAAACCATGGAAAAAACGACAACCTAACTCCCCTAAAGAGCAATGGAACTGCGGCCAATGTGGCCATTATGCGGCGGTTCCGCGGCCGAGTTGACTCGACGTCAGATGATACTTTTGGGGTATTTTGGTAATTGCATTTGGGCTCAGAATTTGGCCCTAGGGTTTTATCTCTCTGCTTATAAATAGCCCAGTTTTGTGCCATGTAAAGAATGCTTCTTTTTAGTTAGATTTTAGTGTAGATTAGTTTGTATTTCTTCTTCTTCTTCTTCATCTTTCCTCCATTAAAGTGCAGTGGGAGCTCTAGAGTGGAATTTAAATGAAGATGAGGGTGTTCCCGCCAAAAATTTCTGCGCAAAAGAGCCCAAGGCATCAAATGGCAACGATACGCTTATGAAAATGTGAACCAGTATTTTCCGGGCTGTATTTTGAAAAACTCCCGAATAAGAAACAGCTAAATTCTGATGGTATTGAAAGCATCTCGAAAAACTCTTCGATTTGATATATTATGGGCCTCATAATTCATCCTGGATCAAAAGTTATGAGCAAATGTGCTATGAACATGTGATCTAAGGAAGAAAATGCGAACCAGTATTTTCCGAGTTGTATTTTGACAAACTCTGGAATGAGAAACAGTTAAATTCTGATAGTATTGAAAGTGTCTCGAAAAATCCTTCAATTTGATATATTATGTGCCTCATAATTCATCCGGGACAAAAGTTATTTGCAAATGTCCTATGCACGTGTAATCTAAAGTAATGCTCTACTACATGGGAAATGCATTTTTAGTCCCACATCGGGAAAATGAGAGATCACTTCTCTACCACTCCCATATAAATAAGAGAGGATACCTTTTAGAAAAGGTAGAGTTCAATTCTCAAAGGATTCAATTCTCAAAGGAGCTTAGTTCTTCATAGAATTTTAGTTCTCCAAGATAGGAACCTGCTCCTCCCCATAATGCGTATATGCGCAAGCGCCATGTGCACTACGTGCAACACACGTGTGCCCGCCATGCGCGCACCACGTGCAACGCACGTGCGCACCACATGAGAATATTCAATAATATTAAAAGGAGATTCGTTCTCCATAGGAGCCTGCTCCTCCCCATAATGCGCATATGCGCAAACTCCATGTACGCTACGTGCAAATATGTGCGCCCAACACGTGCGACGCGCGTGCACCCAACACGTGCGATGCACGTGCGCGAACGCAAAGAAGCATTTTTCAGCAGCGAGAAGCTTAAGCACCAGCATGTTCTCCTCCCTGATGAGTGGGACATGATTCAAAGGGTACATCCCTCCACACCTTCGATATATGGCACTGTAATCTCTCAGTGTCGTCGGAGAGGTGGTGGGTCCCAACGACCAATGATCCTCCTTTCCAAAATAATAAAAAAGAATAAATACAAAAAGAGAGAAAAATAGAGAAACCCCCCATAAACTTTGAAACATTCAAAGGAAGAGAAGCATAACTCTCAGCAAAAGAAGATTTTTTCTTCAAGGTAAAAGGAATGGTGATGAACAAAGAGATGAAATCATCTCATAATTAAAAAGAAGAATTATCTTCTTAAAAGATCATAGATCTACAAAGACCAAGGTCTTTTAAAAAAAGATCAAAAGATCTCATCATAAAAACAAAGAAGTACTTACTTCTTTCACAGATCATAGATCTATAAGACAAATTGTCTTTCTGAGATCATGAACATCTTATTATAAAGGGGAGAGAATTATTAAATTTTCTTAAGGATCATGGATCTATAAAGGCAAAGTCTTTCATCAAAATAAGAGATTGAAAATCTCTCCTGCAAAATAAGAACTGTTGTTCTTGAATCTTGAGACAAAGTCTCTTTTAAAAGAACATAAACTTGTTTTCCAGATCATAAAATTGATCAAATGCGTCTTGCGCTCATGAAATACGCCTTGCGCTCTTGAACAACGCTTTTGCGCTCTCTGGACCGGCGCTAAGCGCCAAATGCGCCATGTGTCAACCACGTATGCGCAAATTAACAATTTGCGCTTTGCGCTCATAGGCATGCGCTCAGCGCCAAGCGCATCATGTGTCATTCTTATGTGCGCCACTAAATTGAAAGCGCAATGCGCTCATTGATTAGCGCTCATAAACCGGCATCATGCGCTCATCATCTAGCGCCTAGCGCTGAGTGCGACACGTGTCCCTTACATGTGCGCTACTTGGCAGTAGCGCACTGCGGTTTTTGATTGGCGTAAAGCGCCTAGCGCGCCACGTGTTGCGCTGACAGAACATAAATTGTTCTTTAATAAGCCCAGAGCTCTGGTGAATGCTCAACATTCAATAAAAGACAAAAATATTGTCAGAAGGGCCAAGCCCAAATAAAGGCTCAATAGCCAGAATAAAAATGTTAAACATTTATTGGACTTAGCCCAATATTGGCCATAAGTCCTCAACTTATATTAATTGAGCCCACCTGCTCATAAATATTTCAACAGATGTTAGTCCCAAATTGGACTACAGATCTTCCAACCAACTCACTTCGGTTTGAGGGTACAGCTCTTTACTCCTCTGATATCTGTCGTTGTAATCCTTCAACGTCTTCAGAGAGCTGACGGGTCTCGACAACCACACATTTCATGAACTGTGGGGTCCTTAAGCCCATAGACTATGATGTCCTTAATCTTGACTGTGAGGTCTTTAAACTCATGGACTATGATGTCTTTAACCTTGACCGAGATGTCCTTAAACTAACACTGGACCGAGATGTCCTTAAACTAATCGACCGCAATGTCCCTAAACTAATCGACCGCAATGTCCCTAAACGAAACAATAAAGCTCGAATGCTCTTTTGTTGGATCTAAACGATCCCGTTAAGTTGATCTTAGTCTAAAAATCAGACTAACGTATCCTTAACAAACGTTTAAGTTGATCTTAGTCTCAAATGAGACCAACGTATTCTTAAACCCAACCCCTAAACCCAAATCTAAGAAGATACGGATTTGGACTAATCCACACCCTACGGGCGACAATATAAATTAGTCTCCGTATACAATCCACGGGCAACCAAAAACAAAACAAACACCCATGACACGAAGTGACCATCTGGAGAAAGAGAAAATTGTTACCGCGATGCGGTAGCGTAATTAACTGCAGGGGTTTGCGCCTGCAAGGAAGAGCGTCCCCACAATCAAAAACCCCTCAAATGAGGGGGAATCTGACGAAGTCTGCTATATCGGCCGCATCCGTTTAAACTTTCGATACACGATGCTATAAATAACCTTGGCATCTTCGGAGAGGTGGACGGATGGCACCAATTAGCATCTGCCCTCGAATTTCAGGCCTGACGTCCCAACGTCCCGGTCGCGTCTTTCGGCAGGGAACAGAGGGTTATTTTTATTATCTTGTATCTTTAATTTTCTTGTATTGTAATTTCTGTTCTTTTCTTGTAATTTTAATTCCTAGTCTAATTTTATTTCATGTTGCTAAGTAGTTGTTATTTCTTATTTTGTTTTCCTTTTCTTCTTATCTGTATTTTCAAGCCATGATACTCGAAGGAGCTCCTTGCTTAGGTGAAGACCCAAATAGTTAGCTTGTTATCATTTGTAAAATCGTATTTTTTACCTTTCTTTCTTTTCTTCTTTCTTGTTTTGTTTTCCTTTGAAATGTGTGAATAATTCTACATTTGTTAGGGGCTAAGGAAGGTTAGTATGAGGGACGAAAAAATCTCTTATGCTTCTCTTCGCCAAATATCTTGAAACGAGCCTGGACTAAACAAACGCAACCCTCTCATTTAGGCGCGCTATACGTGACATATAGCCGCGACTTAAGTCGAGAAGTCCTTTGGACGCACTACAACGTGACATGTAGTTGTGACTTAATTGGATACATGGCTGCGGGTGTTTGGTCTAGGGTTGGAAATAAGCGCACGTAGCGGAAGGACAATGGGCACTAGAAATGGATTTAGCATTGGAAAGCTTGCTTAAACTCGCAAATCTCATTCTTATGTCCTCTTAATCCCCGCTACTTTCTATTATCCCAATTTTATTTTAAGAATGGCAGAAGAAAAGTATAAGACTAATCATAATTCTACTAACCAACCTTAACCCTAACAAACTTACTTGAACATACATACAAACACTTAGGATAGATTTGACCAATACATATATATTCTTTATTGACTTATCTAAGATACGAACGGACATACAACCATCTTCCCGTGGATCGATCCGTGCTCAACCGGCTAGCTGCAAAGCGACACCGTCTTGAATGCGGTAAGTAGAGAACAGATTAGAACGCATATCATAAACCGTATCACGTTTCTATACCAATCAAATGGCGCCGTTGCCGGGGAGACGGCAACGTATTTTCTTTCTTGTCATTCGGGTTAATATTCTTTTTGTGTATATATATAAAAAAATATAAATAATAAATAAATAAATATAACAAAAAACCCCTTTTGTTATTTTTGACATTTTTTTGTGTGCAAGTGTGCAGGCTATCAGGAGCAAGCATAATAATCAAATCAAGAGACTGGGGTTTTTATTCTGTTGTACAGAACAAGAGGATTGCAGGGACTAAAGATTCAAGCCCCAATTCCACATTTTGACCGCGGAACCGCGGTCAAAACTTGGATTTAGCGGCGATTCCGCGGTTCTATTGTGGCTTTTGAGCCATAATTTTTCCCCACCTCTTCTCTTACCTCTAAACCCCTCTGTGAACTCCACTGAATTGTATTTTCTGCAGGTTCCTTTGCACAGATTGGGCCGCCGCCAAATACTTTTTTTTTGTTGTTTTAGATTTTGTTTGTTTATATGCTTTGCATATAATAATACAAACATTAAGGGGTTTGAACACCAATTAAGATTGGGTGGGGATTTCATCACCCTTCCTAAGACTCTACAAATCACAAAAAGCATACGCATTATCTTGAGTTAATAAAAAATATCTAGACCAAACCTATGAGGGCTTGTCGCGCTCATCTAGGACAAGTGAAAGTTGCGGGGAATCGGTCGTTTATCATAACTTTACTTTGTAGTGTCTAAGTTAGACAAGTGAGGAGGTAATTTTAAAAGGGCCGTCTCACAGTGATTCGTGAGCGGAACCATCCTTACCTCACTTGTGCTTACCTGGCCACAATTGGTTGTGAAGAGGCGATTCGAGGGTTATCTTGCAACTTGTCGCTTGGATGTCTAGGAGCGGTCTAGTCGGACTTTGAAGACCTGATTTTATGTCTCAAAGAATATTTATAACCGCAATCAAGAACGACGTCGCTTGGTAGCTAGCCGGTGAGTACGGGTCGGTCCACAGGGATTTTGTGTATTCTCTAATCGTTCTAACGAGTTAATTCCGATTGGTGTCGGATTGATTAAATATAAAAACTAAAGTTTATCTAAATCTTGCTAGGGTTAGGTTTAGGTTAAGTTTGGAAAGTCAATATTCCTCACCGCTTTCTATGCCCATATTAAGATCTATTAGGTGTTATGGTAATTATTAATAAAGTGGATCAGTACCATCGGGAAGAAACAGTGTTTCTTCCTCTAGGTTCTTGTCCTTCCTTTCTTAATCCTTACCCTAACCTCCATGGAAGATACGTTCAACCGGTCCTTTATACTACGGTATCACCACTACCTCGTGGGATAGGGTGCCGTAGGGAGCGGTGCGTGCATGTATGCATGGAGTCCTATAAAAACGTGTGATGGGCAAGAAAGGGGTGAGAGATCTTCATCTCTCAAGCCTTCCCCAAATCTAACCCTAACAACCGAGGAGACTACTCGCTCATTAGGGAATTTAAAAACATGATCTATACTAATTAACTAGGGCAATTAATGAAATCTAAACTAGGGTAAGAATAGAAAATTATATTAGGGCAGATAATAAAATTAATTAGGGAAAGAATTGAAAACTTTCTCTAATTTGATGCACTCTTCATTCTTTACAGAAATTTACAGATCTGAATTTTAGATATAAAATGAGGCACAAGAAGAGGCATGACCTAAAAAAGGTTTTAGGACTTCTATTTATAGATCATAGAAACCCTAGGGTTATGATTTTTCAAAGAATTTGTTAACTGCAATCAAGAACGGCGTCACTTGGTAGCTAGCCGGTGAGTACGGGTCGGTCCACAGGGATATTGTGTATCTTCAAATTATTCTAACGAGTTAATTCCGATTGGTGTCGGATTAATTAAATCTAAAAACTAAAGTTTATCTAAATCTTACTAGGGTTAGGTTTAGTTTAAGTTTGGAAAGTCAATATTCCTCACCGCTTTCTATGCCCATATTAAGATCTATTAGGTGTTATGATAATTATTAATAAAGTGGATTAGTACCATCGGGAAGAAACAGTGTTTCTTCCTCTAGGTTCTTGTCCTTCCTTTCTTAATCCTTACCCTAACCTCCATGGAAGACACGCTCAACCGGTCCTTTATACTAAGGTATCACCGCTACCTCGTGGGATAGGGTGCCATAGGGAGCGGTGTGTGCATGTATGCATGGAGTCCTATAAAAACGTATGATGGACAAGAAAGGGGTGAGAGATCTTCATCTCTCAAGCCTTTCCCAAATCTAACCCTAACAAGCGAGGAGATTACTCGCTCATTAGGGAATTGAAAAACATTTCTAAATTAATTAACTAGGGCAGAGAATTAAATCTAAACTAGGGCAAGAATAGAAAATTATACTAGGGAAGATAATAAAATTAAGTAGGGCAAGAATTGAAAACTTACTCTAATTTGATGCACTCTTCATTCTTTACAGAAATTTACAGATCTGAATTTGAGATTTACAATGAGGCACAAGAAAAAGCATAACTTAAAAGAGGTTTTAGGGCTTCTATTTATAAATTCATAGAAACCCTAGGGTTACAATCGACACACATCTGCAATTACAAGTTTACCCCTTAAGAAAAGACTAGTCAACGCGCCAGACTTCACAAGAATTTCGCACCGACACGGGCATTACATGGCCGCGGATCCGCGGCCAAAACCCCTGTTTGGCCGCGGTTCCGCGGCCAAATAGAGTGATCTTGGTCTGAGATTTTTAGGGAATATTCTGGTGGACTTTAGATTCTTGTTTCTTTGCTTGTTTTCTCAGGTTGTCTTCTAGTTCTCTTCCAGATCTCCACAGTGAATAATGTAGTGGACTTTTACCGTTGCTTCGTGTTGAAGTCTTGAACCTTGCGCTGCCTTTGTGCTTTGTGAACTAGTTTGTTGATCTTAGTTTAGTCTCCAAACTGTAGGCTTGATCAAGATTCTTCCATTTGTTGGTCGTAGTCTCACTTTTGTATCGTCTTTTCATCTTTTTCACTGTTTTTGTTCTGAGAACCTGTAATCTGCAACTATGTAGCAGACATGGGTCAAAAGCACCTGTTTATTTGTAAAATGACTAGGACTGGGGAATATAATAATGCAAAATTATGGTATGAACAAATACCCCCAAACTTATCTTTTGCTCGTCCACGAGCAAACCTAGTTTTATTCTCAATAAAAACCTAATCTCACTTTCACAGGGAAACGCGATTGCACTGAGCTCGTGCAACAAGCCGTTAAACCTCTAGATGTCCCTAGTAGGAGGAGTGTTGTCTCCTGAGGGTTTTCAGCGGATACTACCCACAAAATCCTATCAATCTGGCCTATTAACTTTTATTCTCCAATTAGGTTTTCCAACAAGGAATTCTATTATCTTCGACTCATAAATTATCCACCCGTATTTTTCACCCCTCCTTATCATTTAACTTAAGATTATATATATCCTGTAGACTTACTTAGCTTTCGGCATCTTTTAAGTTTTCCTTCTAGGGTTCTATCTCAACTTAGGAATTTTTATCATCTCTATTAAAGATATAAGTCCTATTCTTCATTCCTATTTTTTATCTAAACCCCAATCACATACCCCTACGTTTGTGTATATATCACCCCTACACTTGGAAATTCAATTCAAGCTCTTATACTCTTGTACATCGTCCAAATCACATTTCAATTGGTGATTTTTTAGATGAAACTGCTCACACATTCTTCATGCCACCGTTAATACTTCTTGAGGTACCAACGACCGATTACAAAATGTGTTTGCACATTAAAGCGTAATTCCTAGTTTTGTAATACCTAAGGCTTATAGCAGTGACTTCCAAACCAGTTGGTCTAAGACACTAGGTGATGAAGTACCCTCGCTAAATATTTTTCTATTAATGCAGCCTTAAGTAATTACAAAAACCAGTGTTCATTTTTTATCTCTTTATTCACACTTGTATTTATTTTATTTTCCTTCATACTAAGGACTTTAGACAAGAACATTTCAAGGTCTCTTCTACTATTCCAAGTTTCAAGGTTCGTGTTTGTGCAATTTGTAGGGTATACATTTTCAGAATTTAGACTTATGCTTAGGAATTATTTTTCAAACTTATAGTTTAATAAAAATATCAATACTCTTCCCTTATTTTAACTTAGCCCAAGAAGTCAACTCGAAATTTGCCTATTTCTAAATAAACTACAAAGACATATACTTTCTACCGTTAAATTTTAAGAAAGGTTATTTTTAGGGTTTTTAATTTACTAAGTCTAAGATCTAGTTGTTCCTAACTAGTTAACCTTTTTGTCAAACTCAAGTCAATTATGGCCAAAATTGAACTTTTCAATTTTTATAATTTTTGAAAATTTTCAATTTTTATGGGTTTTAAAATAAATATGCAAATGCAAAAATATACATATGAATGCGAAGGAAGAAGGCTTACCGAGCATACTCCCAAACTTAAATTTAACAGTGTTCTCACTGTTATGCTACACCAAGAGGGTCAAAATGTCGGTACTCCCCTGTTTATTTATTTATAATTTTTTTTTATTTTTTTATTTAAAAGAAAAACAAAAAAAAATATATATACAACAAGATTCCCCTCAAACTTAAGTGTGACAGTGTTTCCACTGTTTAAGCGTTAAAGTTCAGAGTTAGAGAGGAGAAAAATCAAACAATATAAGGCCTTACACAGACCAAAAGTTAGCACCAACCATTCAAAAATTCTATCGTGATAATGGTAGGGTTGGTGAAAGAATGGAGTGTAGAGAAAGGAGTTGAGAAACACACGAGACCGTGTGGAGATAGAAGCGGTATACGGTCTCGATGGAGGAGGAGAATGGCGGAAAAGAGAAAGAAGTGTAGTACGAACTTGAGGGTGTAAATCGAGTGAATAAATTAGCACAATTTGTGATGACCGATGTGTTAAAAGCGATTGTGCTAATTTATCAATCCGTCGAGAAATGGGGTCAAATCCCTCAAGATTCGTGAGAAAACATGGGTACGTTGAACTTGGTAAACCAAACATTGAAAGTGGAAGCGTGGCAAATTCTTGCTCGGTCGAAACGATAGGAAGGACGAAAGGGAGTGATTTAGAGATAGTCTTAATCTCACCTAAGTAATCTGTCTCGAACTCGAAAGATTCCATGAATGGTTCGAAATGACTGTAAGCAACCGAGTTTGATGGTTCAACTAACTCATCTGAAAATTCAAAGGACTCAAACTCAGGCGGTGAGTCTTCAAAATCGTCCGAAAAAGTGAAGCACTCGTAATCATTATCGGCTGTGAGAACTGTGTCAGATTCAAAGAGGTACGCACTAGTGGCGTCCAAATTGCTGTGATCGAATAGAAATCTTTCAAGCTCACAGTCCTCCTGCGTGATCTTTTGCGTGGTCAGAACGATGGAAAGGAGGGAGGGTGATTTAGGAAGTATAACAGTTAAAGGTTCAGGAAGATGAATTGGAAAATCCGACACATCAAACAAAAATGGTTCATCCTCAATACTATCCTCAATACTCTCCTCAATACTATCCTCATAATTCTCCTCAAAAGTTATCTCATCCATGCAATTATCATTAACATCAAGACGCATATGAAGTTCGGGAGAAACATTTAATGACTCAGGATGATGAGTTGGAGAGAAAATTTCAGTCAAATCTACGGATTCATCATCCAAAATATTCCCGGCGTCAATATTCTCAATCAAGTGAAAATCAAATTTTTTAGACACCTCATCAAAAGCATGGATATTTATCAATTCAGGTTCTAGAATGGAGGTGTAAAGTTCAAAAGGATTGGTGACGGTTTCACTCGAAAGGGGCTCTTCACAATCATGTAAATCAAACACTACAAAGTCGCACAACTCATTACACGTTTTATTATTAACTGGTGAATCATTTGGGAAACTTGATTGACATTCAAAATCGGAGTTGTGGGATTCAATTGGTAATGGGTAGGTTTGATTTGGAAGGGTGTACAGCTCATTCTCACCACTCAAATTCTCACTCTGTCCAACCGCCTCATCATACATTGGAAGATTTGGAGCTAGTTGGAAACTAGCTACCGGTTCACTAGGTTGCATAAGGGCGGCAATGGACGCATCCAAATTCCTCATCTGTTTGTTTGTCGCTTCAATATAAGCTTCCAACGACTGTTCCAAACTAGACATGGGTTGTGAAGGGGTTTTGGTAAAAGATTCAAAATTGTTTGGATACGTGAAACTCCCAAACGGCTGTGTATAAGCAATGTATAGGGAAGGTGCGGAAGTCGGGTAGGACTGGTAAGAATTGGATGGTTGGACAGGAGTAGGATCAACATTTGGATAAAAAGGTGAATAGACTTGTTGATCCCAAGAATTGGACGTGTTGAAAGGAGTGAAAGATCGGTTACGAGATTATTCAATATGTTCAGCTATAGACATGGGTTTTGGAGTTACAACAGGACTCGAAAAAGGAGTATCACCGTAAGAAGGTGGTGAAGGTTGAAATGGTTGATACAAAGTGGATTGCGGAGTCCAACTATTTCTCCTAGACGCTTCTATTCGATCTTTTAAAGAAATTTTGGGCATGGAGGGGTCGTCCGTAATTCGACCGAAACAATTCGCGTAGGAAGCAAACTTTGGTTCAGGGTACCAAAGTTCGGCAAGAGACTTGTGAGGTGGGATACCCATGATGTAGGAAAGGGGAAGAAAAAGAATGTCGGGTGCACGGATTTCTTAGTGACAAGTTGCAAGTTTTTGTAAAAATTTTTCCTTTTTTTCTTTTTTGTGTTTTTTTTTATGTGGAGCTTTTTGCAAAAAGGATTTTCGATAAAAGGCTTAGACACACGTTCATCAACTACAAATGCACAATCAGGCTTAGATCTAGGGTCACCTAGGTCAGCTAGACAGCTCCTAACTGTTCCAAAGGGCAAGAAGTAGGACCTCAAACCGCCTCTTCACCGCCCATTATGGCCAGGTAAGTGCCAGGTAAGTGGGAGATTCTTCACTACGTAAGTAGTGGGCCTAATTAAGTAACCACTTGCCTTAGACACACTTGCCTAGACACCACAAAGTTAGGTTAGGATAAATGGTCGATGCCTACAACTATTCCTTTGTCCTATTGAGCGCGAAGTTCTTAGGGTGGAGTCTAATCTTTTTTAATTAATTGATGGTCAATGCAATATACCTTATGTGATTTTTGGGGTCCTGGGAAGCGTAATGAAATCCCCACCCAATCTGGATTGGTGTAAAAGCCCCTTAAAGTCAATTTTAAAATATGCAAAGCAGTAAACACAATCAAACACTTGCAAACAATTTTTAGCGCGGCGCAAAGAATCCTGCACAAGATCAATTATTGGAAGGGAAAGAGATTTTTGGCGCAAAGAATCCTGCAGGAAATTTTTTTTTAGAGGAGATATTAGGGTTTCAGAGAAGAAGAGGAAACTTACAGTGGGAATTTTTCTTGCTGACGTCAGCTTTCTGCCGCTGATCCGCCGCCAGATGGGGGTTCTTGCCACTGATCCGCGGTCGGCTATGTGGTTCGGTTCCCGAAAATCTTTCTGCTCCTCTGTTTTTATTTTCCTCTGTTGTTTAGATCTGCCGTTTTCTGTTTCGCTCTCTGGATTTTTCCAGATCTAAATTTGTTCGTCGGTCCTGCAAAATTCAAACAAAAATACCCTTCACAAAATAACAAGATGATAATTTTTTTTTGTTTTTCAGTTTTTATGATTTTTTTAATTTTATATTAACCCGAAATTGCAAAAAGAAAATAACACGCCATCCCCGGCAACGGCGCTATTTGATTTTTCAAAGAATTTCTTAACCGCAATCAAGAACGGCGTCGCTTGGTAGCTAGCCGGTGAGTACGGGTCGGTCCACAGGGATTTTGTGTATCTTCAAATTGTTTTAACGAGTTAATTCCGATTGGTGTCGGATTAATTAAATCTAAAAACTAAAGTTTATTTAAATCTTGCTAGGGTTAGGTTTATGTTAAGTTTGGAAAGTCAATATTCCTCACCGCTTTCTATACCCATATTAAGATCTATTAGGTGTTATGGTAATTATTAATAAAGTGGATTAGTACCATCGGGAAGAAACGGTGTTTCTTCCTCTAGGTTCTTGTCCTTCCTTTCTTAATCCTTACCCTAACCTCCATGGAAGACACGCTCAACCGGTCCTTTATACTAAGGTATCACCGCTACCTCGTGGGACAGGTTGCCGTAGGGAGCGGTGTGTGCATGTATGCATGGAGTCCTATAAAAACGTATGATGGGTAAGAAAGGGGTGAGAGATCTGCATCTCTCAAGCCTTCCCCAAATCTAACCCTAACAAGCGAGGAGACTACTCACTCATTAGGGAATTGAAAAACATTTCTAAATTAATTAACTAGGGCAGAGAATTAAATCTAAATTAGGGTAAGAATAGAAAATTATACTAGGGCAGATAATAGAATTAAGTAGGGCAAGAATTGAAAACTTACTCTAATTTGATGCACTCTTCATTCTTTACAGAAATTTACAAATCTGAATTTGAGATTTACAATGAGGCACAAGAAGAGGCATAACCTAAAAGAGATTTTAGGGCTTCTATTTATAGATTCATAGAAACCCTAGGGTTACAATCGACGCACATCTGCAATTACAAGTTTACCCCCTAAGAAAAGACTAGTCAACGCGCCGCCAGACTTCACAAGAATTTCGCACCGACACGGGCATTACATGGCCGTGGATCCGCGGCCAAAACCCCTGTTTGGCCGCGGTTCCGCGGCCAAATAGAGTGATCTTGGTCTGAGAATTTTAGGGAATATTCTGGTGGACTTTAGATTCTTGTTTCTTTGCTTGTTTTCTCAGGTTGTCTTCTAGTTCTCTTCCAGATCTCCACAGTGAATAATGTAGTGGACTTTTACCGTTGCTTCGTGTTGAAGTCTTGAACCTTGCGCTGCCTTTGTACTTTGTGAACTAGTTTGTTGATCTTCGTTTAGTCTCCAAACTGTAAGCTTGATCAAGATTCTTCCATTTGTTGGTCGTAGTCTCACTTTTGTATCGTCTTTTCATCTTTTTCACTGTTTTTGTTCTGAGAACCTGTAATCTGCAACTATGTAGCAGACATGGGTCAAAAGCACTTATTTATTTGTAAAATGACTAGGACTGGGGAATATAATAATGCAAAATTATGGTATGAACAGGTTACAATCGACTCACATCTGCAATTACATTTCTACCCTACAGAAGACTAGTCAACGCACCGCCTTGCTGACGTCACCACGCACGCGCGACACACGGCCGCAGAACCGCGGCCAAGACCCATGTTTGGCCGCGAATCCGCGGCCATATGGGGGCATCTTGGGCTATAATTTCTTCTGTTGCTTCAGGTTTCTTTTAACATCTGTTTTCTTCACTTTTTTCTTCAGAATATCTTCTAGTTCTCTTCCAGATTTCCACAGTGAATAATGTAGTGGACTTTTACCGCTTGCTACGTGTCGAAGTCTTAAACCTTGCACTGCCTTTGTTCTTTATGAAATCGTCCATTGATCTTCGTTTAGTCTTCAAACTGTAGGCTTGATCAAGATTCTTCCATTTGTTGGTCGTAGTCTCACTTTTGTATCGTCTTTTTATCTTTTTCACTGTTTTTATTCCGAGAACCTGTAACCTGCAATTATGTAGCAGACATGGGTCAAAAGCACCTGTTTATTTGTAAAATGAATAAGAATGGGGAATATAAGAATGCAAAATTATGGTATGAACAAATACCCCCAAACTTATCTTTTGCTCGTTCTCGAGCAAACCTAGTTTTATTCTTGAAAAAGACCTAGCCTCACTTTCGCAGGGAAACGCGTTTGCACTGAGCTCGTGCAACAAACCGTTAAACCTCTACGTGTCCCTAGTAGGAGGAGTGTTGTCTCCTGAGGGTTTTCAGTGGATACTACCCACAAAATCCTATCAATTCGGCCCATTGACTTTTATTCTCCAATTAGGTTTTCCAACAAGGAATTCTATTATCTTTGACTCATAAATTATCCACCCGTATTTTTCACGCTTCCTTATCATTTAACTTAAGATTATATATATTCTTGTGAATTTACTTAGATTTCGGCATCTTTTAAGTTTTCCTTCTAGGGTTCCATCTCAACTTAGGAATTTTTATCATCTCTATTAAAAATATAAGTCTTATCTTTCATTCCTATCTCTTATCTAAACCCCAATCACATACCCCTACATGTGTGTATATATTATCCCTACACTTGGAAATTCAAATGAAGCTATTATACTTTGTCCATCGTCCAAAGTACTTTTTAATTGGTGAATTTTTAGATGAAATTGCTCTCATATTCTTCATGCGACCGTTAATACTTCTTGAGGTACCAACGACCGATTACAAAATGTGTTTGCACATTAAGGCATAATTCTAGTCTTGTAACACCTAAGGCTTTAGCAGTGACTCCCAAACCAGTTGGTCTAAGGCACTGGGTGATAAGACACCCTCGCTATATATTTTTCTATTTTTGCAGCCTTAAGTGATTACAAAACCAGTGTTCATTTTTTTTATCTCTTTATTCACACTTGTATTTTTATTTTATTTTCCTTCATACTAAGGACTTTAGACAAGAGCATTTCAAGGTCTCTTCTACTATTCCAAGTTTCAAGATTCGTGTTTGTACAATTTGTAGGGTATATATTTTCAGAAATTAGACTTAAGCTAGGAATTATTTTTCAAACTTATACTTTAATAAAAATTTTAATACTCTTCCCTTATTTTAACTTAGCCCAAGAAGTCAACTCAAAATTTGCCTATTTCTAAATAAACTACAAAGGCATATACTTTCTACCGTTAAATTTTAAGAAATGTTATTTTTAGGGTTTTTAATTTACTAAGTCTAGGATCTAGTTTTTCCTAACTAGTTAACCTTCTTGTTAAACTTAAGTTAATTATGGCCAAAATTGAATGTTTTAATTTTTATAATTTTTGAAATTTTTCAATTTTTATGGGGTTTTAAAAGTAAGTATGCAAATGCAAAAATGTACACATGAATGCGAAGGAAAAAGGCTTACCGAGCATACCCCCAAACTTAAACTTGACAGTGTCCTCATTGTCAGGCTACACCAAGAGGGTCAAAATGTCGGTACTCCCCTGTTTATTTATTTACAATTTTTTTTCTTTTTTTCTTTTTTTTGTTAAAAGAAAAACAAAAATTAATATATAACAAGGTGCCCCCCAAACTTAAGTGAGACAGTGTTTCCACTGTTTTAAACGTTAAAGTTCAGAGTTAGGGAGGAGAAAAATCAAACTATACATGGCCTTACATAGGCCAAAGGTTAGCACCAATCATTCAAAAATTCTATCGTGATAATGGTAGGGTTGGTGAAAGAATGGAGTGTAGAGAAAGGAGTTGAGAAACACACGAGACCGTATGAGAAGAAAAGTGGAATGTGGTCTCGGTGGAGGAGAAGAATGGCGGAAAAGAGAAAGAAGTGTAGCACGAACGTGAGGGTGTAAATTGAGTGAGTAAATTAGCGCAATTTGTGATGACCGATGTGTTAAAAGCGATTGTGCTAATTTATCAATCCGTCGGGAAATGGGGTCAAATCCCTCAAGATTCGCAAGAAAACATGGGTACATTGAACTTGGTAAACCATCCATTAAAAATGGAAGCGCGAAGGATTCTTGCGTGGTCGAAACGATGGAAAGGACGAAGGGAAGTGATTTGGGGATAGTCTTATTCTCACCTAAGTAAACTGTCTCGAAGTTGAAGGATTCCATCAATGGTTCGAAATGACTGTAAGCAACCGAGTCTGATGGTTCAACTAACTCATCTGAAAATTCAAAGGACTCAAACTCGGGCGGTGAGTCTTCAAAATCGTCCGAAAAAGTGAAACACTCGTAATCATTATCGTCTGTGAGAACTGTGTTAGATTCAAAGAGGTACGCACTAGTGGCGTCCAAACTGCTGTGATCGAATAGAAATTTTTTAAGCTCACAGTCCTCAAGCGTGATCTTTTGCGTGGTCGGAACGATGGAAAAGAGGGAGGTTGATTTAGGAAGTATAACAGTTAAAGGTTCAGAAGGATGAATTGGAAAATCTGACACATCAAACAAAAATGGTTCATCCTCAATACTATCCACATAATTCTCCTCAAAAGTTAACTCATCCATGTAATTATCATCAAAATCAAGACGCATATGAAGTTCGGGAGAAACATTTAATGATCCGGGATGATGAATTGGAGATAAAATTTCAGTTAAATTTACGGGTTCATCATCCAAAATATTCCCGGCGTCAATATCCTTAATCAAGTGAAAACCAATTTTTTTAGACACCTCATCAAAAGCATGGATATTTATCAATTCAGGTTCTAGATTGGAGGTGTAGAGGTCGAAAGAATTAAGTTTAGGTTCACTTGAAAAGGGCTCTTCACAATCTGGCAAATCAAGCACTACAAAGTCGCACAACTCATTTTTATTTTCAACTGGTGAATCATTTGGGACACTTGTTTGAAAATCGGAGTTGTGGGATTCAATTGAGGAATGGTAGGTTTGATTTGGAAGTGTGTAGAACTCACTCTCATCACTCAAATTCTCACTCTGTCCAACCGCCTCATCATACATTGGAATTTTTGGAGCTAGTTGGAAACTAGCTACCGGTTCACTAGGTTGTCTAAGGGCGGCCATGGACGCATCCACATTCCTCATCATTTGGTTTGTCACTACCATATAAGCTTCCAACGACTGTTTTAGACTAGACATGGGTTGTGAAGGGGTTTCAGTAAAAGATTCAAAATTGTTTGGATTTTGGAAACTCCTAAATGGTTGTGTAGAAGCAATGTCTATGGAAGGTGTGAAAGTCGGGTAGGACTGGTAGAAATTAAATGGTTGGACAGGAGTAGGATCAACATTTGGATAAAAAGGTGAATGGACTTGTTGATCCCAAGAACTGGAAGTGTTGAAAGGAGTGAAAGATCGGTTACGAGATTGTTCAATATGTTCAGCGATGACATGGGTTTCGGAGTTACAACAGGACTCGAAAAAGGAGTATCAACATAAGAAGGTGGTGAAGGTTGAAATGGTTGATACAAAGTGGATTGTGGAGTCGAACTGTTTCTCCTAGACGCTTCTATTCGATCTTTCAAAGAAATTCTGGGCATGGAGGGGTCGTCCGTAATTTGACCAAAACAATTCGCGTATGAAGCAATGTTTGGATGAGGGTACCAAAATTCGGCAAGAGTTTTGGGAGGTGGGGTACCCATGATGTAAGAAGGAGAAGAAAAAGAATGTGGGGTGCACGGATTTCTTAGCGACAAGTTGCAAGTTTTTGTAAATTTTTTTCGTTTTTTCTTTTTTTTGTGTTTTTTTTATGGAGCTTCTTGCAAAAAAGATTTTTAATAAAAGGCTTAGACACACGTTCAATCAATCACAAATGCACAATCAAGTCTAGATCTAGGGTCACCTAGGTTAGCTAAACAGCTCCTAACTGTTCCAAAGGGCAAGAAGTAGGACCTCTTCACCGCCTCTTCACCGCCAATTGTGGCCATTAAAGTTACCTTTCACTACCTGTCTAGCCTAGGCACCACAAAGTCAGGTTAGGATCAACGGTCGATGCCTACAACTATTCCTTTGTCTTATTGAGCGTGAAGTCCTTAGGGCTGAGTCTAATCTTTTTTTAATTAATTGATGGTCAATGCAATATGCCTTATGTGATTTCTGGGGTCCTGTGAAGGGTGATGAAATCCCCACCCAATCTGGATTGGTTTCAAGCCCCTTAAAGTCCAATTAAAATATGCAAAGTAGTAACACAATCACTTGCAAATTTTTTATTTATTTATAGCGCGGCGCAAAGAATCCTGCACAAGATCAATTATTGGAAGGGGGAGAGATTTTTTAGCGCAAAGAATCCTGCAGGAGATTTTTCAGAGGAGATATCAGGGGTTCAGAGGAAAGAGAAAGGGAGCTTACAGTGCAAATTCCACGTGCTGACGTCACCGATGAACCGCGCTTCCGCGGCGGGAGCAGGCTATTGCGGCGGTTCCGCGGTCGTCCTGTTGACTTGGCCCCCCAAATTTCTTCTGTTGTTCTGTGTTGGAAATCCTCTGTTGTTCAGATCTTCAGTTTTCTGTTTCGCTCTCTGGATTTTTCCAGATCCGAACTCGTTCGTCGATCCTGCAAAATTCACACGAAAATACCCTTCACAAAAGATGATAAATTTTTATATTTTTTAATTTTTTTTTTTCAGTTTTTAGGATTTTTTCAATTTATATTAACCCGAAATTACAAAAAGAAAATAACACACCATCCCCGGCGACGGCGCCATTTGATTTTGTGTCTCAAAGAATATTTATAACCGCAATCAAGAACGGCGTCGCTTGGTAGCTAGCCGGTGAGTACGGGTCGGTCTACAGGGATTTTGTGTATTCTCTTATCGTTCTTACGAGTTAATTCCGATTGGTGTCGGATTGATTAAATCTAAAAACTAAAGTTTATCTAAATCTTGTTAGGGTTAGGTTTTGGTTAAGTTTGGAAAGTCAATATTCCTCACCGCTTTCTATGCCCATATTAAGATCTATTAGGTGTTATGGTAATTATTAATAAAGTGGATTAGTACCATCGGGAAGAAACGGTGTTTCTTCCTCTAGGTTCACCGTTTCTTCCTCTAGGTTCTTGTCCTTTCTTTCTTAATCCTTACCCTAACCTCCATGGAAGACACACTCAACCGGTTCTTTATACTACGGTATCACCGCTACCTCGTGGGATAGGATGCTGTATGGAGCGATGTGTGTATGTATGCATGGAGTCCTATAAAAACGTGTGATGGGCAAGAAAGGGGTGAGAGATCTTAAGCCTTCCCCAAATCTAACCCTAACAAGCGAGGAGACTACTCACTCATTAGAGAATTTAAAAACATGATCTATACTAATTAACTAAGGCAATTAATGAAATCTAAACTAGGGCAAGAATAGAAAATTATACTAGGGCAGATAATAAAATTAACTAGGGCAAGAATTGAAAACTTACTCTAATTTGATGCACTCTTCATTCTTTACAGAAATTTACAGATCTGAATTTTAGATATAAAATGAGGCACAAGAAGAGGCATGACCTAAAAAAGGTTTTAGGGCTTTTATTTATAGATCATAGAAACCCTAGGGTTACAATCGACTCACATCTGCAATTATATTTCTACCCTACAGAAGACTAGTCAACGCACCGCCTTGCTGACGTCACCACGCACGCGCGACACACGGCCGCGGAACTATGGCCAAGACCCATGTTTGGCCACGGATCCGCGGCCATATGGGGGCATCTTGGGTTGCAATTTCTTCTGTTGCTTCAGGTTTCTTTTAACATCTGTTTTCTTTTTTTCTTCAGAATATCTTCTGGTTCTCTTCCAGATTTCCACAGTGAATAATGTAGTGGACTTTTACCGCTTGCTTCGTGTCGAAGTCTTGAACCTTGCACTGCCTTTGTTCTTTGTGAAATCGTCCATTGATCTTCGTTTAGTCTTCAAACTGTAGGCTTGATCAAGATTCTTCCATTTGTTGGTCGTAGTCTCACTTTTGTATCGTCTTTTTATCTTTTTCACTGTTTTTATTCCGAGAACCTGTAATCTGCAACTATGTAGCAGACATGGGTCAAAAGCACCTGTTTATTTGTAAAATGAATAAGAATGGGGAATATAAGAATGCAAAATTATGGTATGAACAAGTCCCTAGCTCTAGGTGTTGTTTGTGCATATTGTGATTGTGATTGTGCTTATATAAAGTTTAGTCTCATAATTCCGTATTCTATCAAAAACCAACAAACAATTTCAAAAACTCCAATAAAAAAAATTATAAAAATTCACCCACTTTCCATCTTCCACTCTTTTCATAACATGGGTACCCCAAAACGACCAAATCTTGCCGAACTTTGGTACCCACAACCAGACATTTCTTCTTACGGTTCTTGTTTTGACCGAACTTCGAACGATCCATCCATACCTAAAATTTCTTTGAAAGATCGGATAGACGCGTCTAGGACAAACAATTGGACTCCGCAATCAACCGTTTCAACCTCTCCCACCTTCTTACGTTAATACCCCTTTTGAGAGTCATGTTGCGACTCTGAAACCCATGTCCATTGCTGACAGAATTGAATAATCCCGTAACCGATGTTTCACTCCTTTCACGACTTCGAATTCTTTTGATCAACGATTCCAATCACCTTTTATCATAATGTTGATCCTAATCCTGTCTAACCATTCGATTCCTATCAATCCTACCCGACTTTTACACCTTCCCTAGACATTGTTTCTGAATAGCCATTTGGGAGTTTCACATATCCAAATGATTTTGAATCATTTACTGAAACCCCCTCACAGCTCATGTCTAGTCTTGAATAGTCGTTGGAAGGATTTCGGGTAGTATCGTACCAACAGATGATGGATTTGAATGCGTCCATAACCGTCCTCATACAACCTAACGAACTGGCAGCTAGTTTCCAACTAGCTCCGAATTTTCCTATGTATGATGAGGCATTTGGAGAAATTGAGAATTTGCGTGATGAGAGTGAGCAGTACACCCTTCCAAATCAAACATTCCCGCTCCAAATTGAATTCCACAACTCCGGTTTCGAAAGTCTATCAAGTATCCCAAATGATTCACCGATTGAAGATGGAACGTTTGATGAGTTGTGTGACTTTGTAGTATTTGATTTGCCCGATTGTGAAAGGTCCATTTCAAGTGAAATTAATCCCAATCCTTTTGATCTCTACACATCCACTCTAGAACCTGAATTGATTGAAATCCATGCTTTTGATGAGATATCTGAGAAATTTGAATTTCACTTGATTGAGGATATCGATGCTGGGAATATTTTGGATGATGAACCCACAGTTTTGGATGAGTTTTTCTCACCAATTCATCATGTCTTTTCACTTCCGTGTAGACATCATCCCGAGTCATTAACTGTTTTTCCCAAACCTTATATGCGTCTGGAAATTGATGATAAATGCATAGATGAGTTGAATTTTGAGGAGAATCTTGAGGATAGAATTGAGGATGAACCAGTTTTACTAGATGAGTCGGATTTTCCAATTCATCCTGTCCCTTCCATTGACTGTGCACATTCTCCTGAACGTTTAACTAATACTATTCCTCGATCACTTCCCTCCATCCTTTCCATCGTTCCCACTTTGCAAGATACCGTATCACCTTCATTTCCTGTGTCTGGTTCACCAAGTTCGGCCTACCTTTGTTTTCTCATGAATCTTGAGAGGTTTGACCCCATTTCTCAATGGGTTGATAGATTAGTACAATCGCTTTTTACACATCGGTCATTACAAATTGTACTAATTTATTCACTCCATTTCCACCCTCAAGTTCGTATTCCATTTCTTTTTCCCCTCCGCCACCCGTTTTCTCTACCGAGACCGTATCCTGCTTCCATATCCTCACGGTCTCGTGTATTCTCCATTTCTTTTCTCTACGCCTTCTTTCACCAACCACTGCATTATCACGATAAAATTTTTGAATGGTTGGTGTTAACTTTTGGCCTGTGTAAGGCCTTGTATAGATTGATACTGTTCTCTCCCCTCTAATTCTGAACTTCAACGCTTAAACAATGGAAACACTGTTTTACTTAAATTTGGGGGGGGGGGCTTTTTGTGTATATATATTTTGTTTGCCTTTTCTTTTATATATAAAAAAACAGGGGAGCGCCGACAATTTTGACCCTCTTGGTGTAGCCTGACAGTGAGGGTACTGTCAAGTTTAAGTTTGGGGGTGTGCTCGCTAAGTTGTCTACCTTCGCGTTCATGTGTATATTTTGCATTTGCATACTTATTAAAAACCCATAAAATTCAAAAAAATTCTCAAAAATATAAAAACTTTGTCATCAAGTTAGCTAGTTATTCCGAAAATTTAGTTGATATGTTTGGAATAACTAAATCTTAGGCTTAGCAATTGAAAACCCTAAAAATAACCCTCCTTCTGTTTAAACCTTGTTAATTATACGTCCTTACAGTTTTTTTTAAAAGTGGGTAATCTTGAGTTCAGTTCATGAGTTAAGTCGAGATGAAGGGAAAGTATTGAAAGTTTTATTGAAGGATAAGTCTGAAAAATAGTTCCTATTCTTGAGTCCAAATTCAGAAAATATATAGCCTACAAATCGCATTTACACGCACCTTGAAATTTGGGATAGTAGAGAATACCTAGAAATACTCTTCCCTGAAAACCTAGTATGAAAGAAAAAATTGGATTTAAAGCTAACTACCAAAAGAGCATAATTGAAAAATATATCCGGTCTTGAAAAAGAAAAAAAGAAAAAAAAGAATAAATTACAAGACCTGGAAACTGCTATTTACGCTTTAAGCTCACACATTCAGTAATCGGTTAGTTAGTGTCTCAAGAAGTATTAATAGTCGTATGAAAGGTGTGTGAGCAAATCCGTCCATCATTAACGAAAAGAAGTAGTATTATGTATTAAGGCAAGGGTACTATAGCTTGAATTGAATTCATAAGTGTAGGGGTGAAAGTTTACACACACGTAGGGGTATATGATCGATATTTGGAGAAAATATAGGAATGAAGAATAAGACTTATGTTTTCCGTAAAATTGATAAAAATTCCGGATTGGAGACTGCGCTTTAGAAGGAAAACTCAAGAGAAACCGAGATCTTTCTAAATTGTCAAAACGTATAGGATCTTGGGTTGAATAAATAGGAGGTGTGAAGTATAAGGGTTGGATATTTCTAACTTAGGATGATAGAATTTCTAACTTAGATACTAAACTGTTGGAGTAGAATCGACGTTAACTTATGAAACTAGCTTGACAGAATTTTATGGGTAGTATCCGCTGAAAACCCTCAGGAGACAACACTTTTCCTACTAGAGACACCTAGAGGTTTAACGACTTGTTGCACGAGCTCAGTGCAATCGTGTTTCCTGCGAAAGTGAGGTTAGAACTTTTTGAAAATAATTGGTTTGCTCGGGACGAGCAAAATTTAAGTTTGGGGGTATTGGTTCATACCAGAATATTGCATTTAATACCGCCTATTCTTCTGCTCGTTTGTTTATAAACAGGTACTTTTAATCCGTATTTGCTACATATTTACAGGTTACAGGTTCATAGTCCAAAATAACGCAAATCATAAAAAATCTCCACAGTTACGCCAAAATCCAGAACATCTACTACAGACAGATAAAAGCTGGGTTCCAGTCATCCGTATCCGTCCAGTGCCGCTTACCAGTTCAAGAGACAAGACGAAAATAGTGGTTATTCGTGTCTTGGTCAAGCACAGAGCGAGAGGGGCAGCATAAGATTCAATGGGTGCGTAGAGCTCGAGGGAGATAAAGGTCAAATAAATTAAAAGTGAAGCTATTTTGGACTGTTGCAAATCTGAAGAAATTTTGGAAGTATTTTGCAATTTGGGACATGTAGAACAACATAAGAAAGCAACACAAGAAACCATGGAAAAAACGACAACCTAACTCCCCTAAAGAGCTGCGGAACCGTGGCCATTGTGGCCATTATGCGGCGGTTCCGCGTCCGAGTTGATTCGACGTCAGATGATATTTTTGGGGTATTTTGGTAATTGCATTTGGGCTCAGAATTTAGTCCTAGGGTTTCAGCTCTCTGCCTATAAATAGCCCAGTTTTGTGCCATGTAAAGAATGCTTCTTTTTAGTTAGATTTTAGTATAGGTTAGTTTGTATTTCTTCTTCTTTTTCATCTTTCCTCCATTAAAGTGTAGTGAGAGCTCTTGAGTGGAAGTTAAACGAAGATGAGCG
The DNA here is from genome assembly GCA_030015575.1 of Agapanthus africanus. Classification (NCBI taxonomy): domain Eukaryota; kingdom Viridiplantae; phylum Streptophyta; class Magnoliopsida; order Asparagales; family Amaryllidaceae; genus Agapanthus; species Agapanthus africanus. Next base: position 868,168,410 of record CM057339.1, read on the forward strand.
GTATTTTTATTATCTTGTATCTTTAATTTTCTTGTATTGTAATTTCTTTTCTTGTCTTGTAATTTTAATTCCTAGTCTAATTTTATTTCTTGTTGCTAAGTAGTTAATGTTATTTCTTATTTTGTTTTCCTTTTCTTTTTATCCGTATTTTCAAGGCATGATACTCGAAGGAGTTCCTTGCATAGGTGAGGACCCAAGTAGTTAGCTTGTTACCATTTGTAAAACCATATTTTTTACCTTTCTTTCTTTTCTTCTTTCTTGTTTTGTTTTCTGTTGAAATGTGTGAATAATTCCACACTTATTAGGGGCTAAGGAAGGTTAGTATGAGGGACGGAAAAATCCCTTGTGCTTCTCTTCGCCAAATATCTTGAAATGAGCCTAGACTAAACAAACGCAACCCCCTCACTTAGGCGCGCTATACGTGACATATAGCCGCGACCTAAGTCGAGAAGTCCTTTGGGCGCACTACAACGTGACATGTAGTTGTGACTTAATTGGATACATGGTTGCGGGTGTTTGGTCTATGGTTGGAAATAAATACACGTAGCGGAAGGACAAGGGGTACTAGGAATGGATTTAGCATTGGAAAGCTTGCTTAAACTCGCAAATCCCATTCCTATGTCCTCCTAATCCCCGCTACTTTCTATTATCCTAAGTTGATTTTAAGAATGGCAAAAGAAAAACACAAGACTAATTCTAACTCTACTAACCAACCTTAACTCTAACAAGCTTACTTGAACATACATACAAACACTTAGGATAGATTTGGACCAATAAATATACATTCTTTATTGACTCGTCTAAGACACGAACAGACATACAACCATCTCCCTGTGGATCGACCCGTGCTCAACCGCCTAGCTGCAAAGCAATACCGTCTTGATTGCGGTAAGTAGAGAACAGATTAGAACGCATATCATAAAACGTATCGCGTTCCTATACCGATCAGTCGGCGAATGGGCGAAGTACTCCGCTGATTCACTCGTAAGACCGTTTATTGAACGACTCCTCGCTGAACATGTCTTGTCCAGGAACAAACCGCCCAAAGTGCCTCTTTTCGACGGAAAGTCCGACCCGAAGGACCACTTGGACGCGTTCATGGCCGCCATGAGCTTCCAAGACAACTCAGATGCGGCTCAATGCAGGGCCTTCCCCACCACCCTTATCCAAGCTGGTTGAGATTGGTTCCGAGGACTTGCGCTGCACTCCATCTCGACCTTTGACGAGCTGGCTATCCAATTTCTCGGTCATTTCATTGGTAACCGACGACAGAAAAAGACAGTCGACTACCTGTTCACCATCAAGATCGGAGACAAGGAATCCTTTATGGGGTATGTAACCCGCTTCTACAATGCTGTCCTGAAAGTTTTCAAGCACCGGGACGAAACAGTTATCACCGCGCTGAGGTTGGGTCTTAAGCACAAAGGGTGGCTCCGCTCTTTTGCATTGGCGCAAACTAAGACCATGGCCGAAGTAAAAGCATGGACCGAGCAAGAAATCCAACTCGAGTCTGAGGTGAACTCCAACCTGCCCATAGGTAACTAAACGGACCTGTTCACCGCTGGAAGATGGACCAAGACGTTAGGACGTCTTGCCTGAATTCTGAGGGCAGATGCTATTTGTATTTATCCATCCACCTCTCCGAAGATACCAAGTTGATTTTTGGCACCGTATATCGGAGGTTTGGACAGATGCGACCGTTGTAGCAGACTTTATCAGAGTCCCCCTCATTTTATGAGGGGTCATGGGGACGCACTTCTCTGCAGGCGCAAGCCTCTGCAGTTAATTACGTTGCCGCATCGCGATAACGACTTTCTCCTGCTCCGGAAGTTCACTTCGTGTCGTGTGTGTTTTTGTTTGTTTTGGTTGCTCGTGGATTGTATATGGAGACTAGTTTATGCCGTCGTCTAAGCCCAAATCTAAATTATACGGATTAGTCCAAATCCGTATATTTTAGATTTGGGCTTAACTTTATTTAAGGACCGTTAATCAGGTTTAAGATTAAGATCAACTTAGATATGTGAGCATTTAGGCTCAATTTGTTCTTGCTAAGGATGCGTTGGTATAATTTGAGACTAAGATCAACTTAGCAAAATTTCATGGATCATTTTTATTTAAGATCCAGCAAAAGTGCATTTGGGTTCAGCTGCAAGAAAATTTCAGAAACTTAGCCAATTTGGGCTAAGTCTATTTAGCCTTTTTCTTTTCAAAAGTGCTAAGCACTTATTTAGGCTCTGTTTGTTCAACACTTTTCTTTTCATAAAAAAGTGCTAAGCACTTATTTGAGTTCTGACGCTCACATGTATGTCATGTGAAGCATTCAGTCATGGGCGCTGCCCAATAAATATTGAACACTTTTAGTCATTTTAACTAAATGTGAAGTGCTAAGCACTTTTTATGGCGTCCACGTGAGGTGCACATGAGGCGCTGTTGGATATGTATGCTCTAGAGGCCATTATTGTATATGCATACATGTGGATGCTAGGGATATGTATGTATAGGACATTCTTGCTCGGTTATATAGTATATTGTTTCAGTTGTCTTTTATCAGGATATGTGTATTTGTTTTTATTCATACTTTATCCAGCTTGCACATATTGATAAAGACTTGATACAGTGATTTACTATTATGGTTTGACTTTATCTTAACATGGCATATTTTATACATGTTATTACATATTGCGGTTACATGTTGATAAAGCCCGTAGGATCTTGCTTGACTACCTGCGTTATAATGGTGATCATACTTGTGGGAGCAGGGTTGTCCATAAGCACATCCTTAAATGGTCCCTAGTCGCATGAGTATCGAGACTGAGCATTGATACTCCAGAGTAGACTAGTGTATACGTATCTAGCCCTGACAAAGGGCAATGGTTGGTCCCGCAGCCATTGGTCAGATACACCTAAGATCGTATACAGGTGCTCACTGGGTGTGAGTACACTGGACGGACTTGCGGAGAACATCCAGATGGTATTATACCTATCGTCAGATGAAAGTTCTCAGGTGTCATGTGTACGGGTTAGTCTTCGGACCTGAGATCGTCATTTGTCTCATGTGAGTTCCCACTGTGCTTTGATCACTACACTATCACGGCTCTACTGAGTCGTGCAAACAGGTTTTGGTTGGGTACAGTACCGAGCCACATGAAGGCAGTGAGCGATTGTTGGGGATTCGTCTATCCCAGTATTAGGATTCGATATCATACAGTGTTCGATTGGTCAGGACCATAAGACCTTGGCCAAGGCAGTATGGATTTACTGATAGGTTGATCAATAGTTTCCCGGATTGGTTCTGAGCCACATTAGCATGACTTATCAGATTATTAGGGTCTGAAGTTTATCACCCCCTAGACCCGGTATGCGATACTCTTTGACGAAGAGACCGGAATGTACGGATATTGTCACGGATAGGCTCAGTAGGAGTTCGGACGAGTTTGCTCGCCAGCCTTCCTTTTCGACAGGTACCTGGATAGCCGTTATGTACAACTAGTACCGCTGAAGTGCTTGTGGTTAAACCCACTGCCAGCGTACTGTCGAGTTTTTAGAGTCCCACACTGAGGATTTCCTTATTTTGGGCAAAACGATGTAGAGGCCGTATGGTTTTACGGTAGGGCTTCGATCACATATATGTACTTGTGCACGTGTAATGTTTGAGTGGATAATACTAGTGGGCTTTGGTTTAAACCGGATCCTAGTATTATATTGATGGATTATTTTCGTCTCATTGTATTCGTATTTTTCGGAATACGGATACGGGTATGTATATACGGTTGAGGGGCATTCTCATAATTCACCCGAGAAAGCTTCTAGAATGAGACACCTCATTAGGGTTTCCTTTTAATCTTTTGATTAAAGATTAAAGATTAAATGAGGTGAAGGAAATGAGGTGGAGATATTTTTGGATGGAGCATGACTCATAGCTTGACAAAATAGATATTTGTGTGGCATGGTTGATTTTTTGAAGAGATATTTATCTCATCAATTATTATATGCTTCATAAATATTTATTTTCATCTCACTTGAGCCATTTATTCTTCATACAAACCTTTCACTTGCTCTTCCTCAAGCTCCTTCTTCTTCCTCATAACCTTAGACCTCTCATGTATTGAGAATCCTAGGGTTCCAAGAGACAAACTAATCCATCTTCACACTCTACACACTTTAGGCTATTTAGATTAGCAAGCTAAGTAACCTAGTTACCTTGTTTTGGAGGTAGGAGCTCAAAGTCGGAACTCTCGGGTAGATCATCTTTGACGCAAGGTGGCCGAAATTCAAACATGATCCGTACTTCCTTCGAGGAGCTAGAGGAGAGAATTAAAGACCCGAAGGACTTGATTCTCATGGTATAACTTTCTATCATAGTAGATAGAAATCATTTGTAGCTAGTTAGGTTTATGGTAAAGATCCGGTTTAGGGTTACACTGACGCCATGTTTTAATCGTTATGAAAATTTTAGTTCCGCAATCGGCCAGGGAGATGGATAGGGCGTTAGCATAACCTTTTGTTAGTTATATGTATGCCCTAGAGGACATTACTGTACATAGGATGTATATTGTAGTGGATGCTGGGACATATATAGGGAGGACTTTCTTGCTCGACATGATAGTATGCTATCTGGTTACCCTTTACCTTAACGTGTATGCTGATTGTCTCTCTGTTACATGTTGGTAAAGCCCTTAGGATCTGTACTTGACTACCTGGATTATGATGCGGATCATACTAGTGGGGACATGGTAGTCCATAAGTACATCCTTCAAAGTCCCTAGTCGTGGGTGTATCGAGACGGGGCATCGATATACCAGTGTAGACTAGCGCATACCTTCTCGACCCATACAGATGGGCGATGGATGATCCCATATCCATTGGTGTTTGACATCAGAGATGATATACGGGTGCTCAGTAGAGACTGGGTACACTGGACGGACTCGCCGAGAACTCCCAGATGGTATTATACCTCACGTCAGATGGCAGTTCTCTGGTGACACTGGTACAGAGTAGTCTGTTGACCCGAGATCGTCATAGAGTCTTGTGTGGTTCCCACTGTGCTTTGATTTCCATCTTACCACGTCCAAGAGGGCATGCAAAACGGTGGTTTTTGGGTACAGTCCCGAGTCACATGGAGGCAATGAGCGATAGGAGGGGATTCGTCTCTCCCGGTATAGGGAGTTGATGTTGCACTGTGTTCGATTGGCTATAACAGGAAATCCCTGGCCAGGGTTGCTGAGATTTACTGATAAGTGTTACCAGTAGTTTCTCGAACAGTTATAGACCTCATATCGACACGACTTATTGAGCTAATGGGGTCTGACGTTTACCACCCCTAGGCGAGATATGCGACATATCAGACGATCAGACCGGACTGTACGGTAGTGTTACTGGTTGGATTCACTGGAGTGTGAGCGGGCTTGCTCGTCGATCTTCAGATCGCTCAATACCCGGGTGGCCGTTACGTTTAGCAGACCGCTTGCGGCTTGTGGGTGTTTGATATGATCATCATCTGCTGCCGGCGTATTGACGAGTCTTTAGAGTCCTACACAGAGGTTTCCTGGCTCAAGCGAAACGAAATAGGAGCGCATATGAGATATGTGCGGGACCGAGAATAATGCGTGTATGTGATACCGTATTCCATTCTCGCGATGAATGTATCGAATGGTTGTATGCGATATAACCTAGTTATCGATTCAAGCGTTGATTCGATAAGCCGATACATTGAATACTAGTCGGTTGTGTGCGACATGACCGGATCATTGAATCAAGTGTTGATTTAATGATTTAATGCATAATTATATATTTGATATATTACTTTGCACTAACTAGTATTGGTTCACTTTAAACGGATTTTCTCACTTGGATTGCACAAGTTGTATATGTGATATACTTTTGTGCACTTGATTGTGTCATGTTTGATGATACATGTTACCTTGGATTTGTGTAAAGATTAAACCATGGTTGTGAGAGTGGTTAGGGTTTAGTTTATTCACTTATTATCCTTTTATTCATTTATTCATTCTTTTTGGAGAAATGATAAGCATAAAGGAAAATGGTGGCTTTGTTTGTATTATAGTTGAAGCTTCATGAAGCTTTGACCAAAGTTACCATTTTGTCTCATGCTTAACCCTAACCACTCCATTAACCCTAGTTTAATCTCTACACTTGACCATGGTTCAATATATGATAAGTATTGATTTTCTTTTTAAAATCAATTAACTTATCATAACAAAAAGCATCTTCTTCTTCATCTTCTTCCATGAAGAAACCTTCACTTCATCAATGGTGATTGATGAAGATGAGTGAGAAATCCAATTCTAAAGTCTACCCACTTCTTATTTCTTCATCCTCTACCTCTTGCCAAGTAGTAGAGTGTGTTTCCTTCACAAGTTTTCATGGCTCGGTGAAGGTGGAGCTTGATTTAGCGATGCCTCAACGTAGATCATCTTCGGCATGGACATCGACGACCTAGCTCGCTTTTTCTCCGACGAAGCCGACTCTAGAGCCCGGATTCCTTTTGGACAGCGGAGATGACTTCGTTGCGGAGCTATGGAGGTGGAGCACCGGATCTACAAAGGTTGTATTTCCGTATTCTCATAGTTAAGTGTTAACTAGTTAGCTTTTTCGCCTAGATTTCTAGCCAACGATCCGTAGTTTAGGGTTTCTCGGCACGTTAAAATTTGAAATTGGCATGGTTGATGCCTTGTGAGACCTCTCTAGTGTGCCTAGGAACCCTACAGTGGTATCAGAGCCTAGCTAGAGCCTTAGGCGAAGTCTAGACGGAGTTTGAAGTCCGAACGAACCCGAAAACCCAAACCCAAAATGCTCTCTGTCCTTTTTCCAATAATTGGGATTTTTCCAAATTAAAAATATGCAGAAAAATAAGCAGGGTTTTCTAAGAATTACGGTGAAAAATTTTGGTCGTAATTCCATCAAACAGCCGCGGAACCGCGGCCTTAGCCCACGTGGCGCGGCTGTTCCGCGGCAACACTGTTGCATCGTTGACCAAAATTTGCACAGTAATTATTAGTTTGCTGTGCTGAGTTCTCTGGGTATTTTTAAAAATTATTCAAGAGTTGAATTTTCTGCAGTTGTTTTGGGGATTCGGTGTTTCGATCGGGGTATCAAATTTTGTCTATTTGGCTTTCCAGATAAATTTTTAGAATATGTTAAAAAGTTCGACCGGATATAAATACCCAATTTTTCCCCTGTTGGGAAATTTCCAAGTGTTGGATTTTTCCGTAGTTTAACGATGTTCTAAGTAGTGCAAGTAACGCGATGGTCCTTCTAGAAGACAACAAACCTTAACTCGATTATGTGACCGTCTTGAACTGCCCTTTGAACCTTCGGGTTTGGGGCAGTACGGCGTGTCACATGTGAGGCGTTGGCTTGACCCTTCTACGGCTGGACTGTTGGTACTGAGGCACGAACGGAATGTTGTTAGACTTATTTCATGTGTTGATCTGTATCGGGAAAACTTGGGTGTTCGATTGTTCGATCGGAAAGTTTAACATTTTCTGTTTATCTGGAATGGGATACAATATTTGGAATTCACAAAAAGTTATGAGATAACTGAATGAATGTTATAAACATAGCACTTTAGTCTCGATTGATCGGTTGCCACGGAATTTTGATGTGATCAAAAGTCCGTCGCAATCACGTAGCGTACGCGGATACTCGCCGATAAACTTAATAGACAGCCTCGCTCCATAGCCCCGACCAAGTGACTGTAGGAGAACCCCGTCGCCGAAAGCATCCGTTCGGATGCTCGCGGCAGCGGTGTTCCGCCTTGGTGCACTTCGTCGACGGTATCGGGGGTGCGGCCGTCTACTAAAGTTTGCGACGAGCATTCGATCAGGATGTCGGGAATCCTGTTGAATTGCCCGACTTGATATTGAAAAGTGTTTTCGATAATGAGACTAAAATGCGGGGTTTATAATTGTTAGGCATGCGATGTCTAAGGAATTCATTTGGTCAGGCATGTGATGTCTGAGGTGGTTGCGGATTCCAACTGTTGTAGTTTTACACTTTCTTTTCTGTGACCGTAAGTGTAATATGTGATATCGCCGGTTTCGTTGCTATATGTCAACGACAATTGGGATGCGCATATTTACTTACGTTGATGACATGTGATGTTATGTGTTGCTGGATATGTTATATTGGATCGTCGTGTTTGAATAGCCGGGGGTTTTTATGTGAGATGAGTGTTTTTCATTTTCATTCATGTAAAAACTTGTATGTAATATTCTTTTATTGGGGCGCTTCCAGGTTGCGGAAGTAGTCACCGTTTGTATATTATTTACTTTTCCGCACTAGGATAGACCCAAGGAGGGGAGCACAAGTAACCGGGTTCTGGAGTCCAGTGGAAGACCAACTCGAGGAGTCGAGTCCGGGCCTCCTAACTCCAGAATTGGTAGGGTTGCTTGCCGCTCTCGTAGGGGTCTAGGGGTGTGGGTTTGGCTATTTATCGCGACCGTGGAATCCGTGTTTTATACTGGCTCGTATTGAAAACACGGACGTCCTAGTATATCCAATATTTCATATGATTCTTCTGCTGCGATATCTGTGATGAGATCATGTGATGTTCTATGATAGATACAGTATATAGTATATATGATATATTATATAGACGTTACTTATGTTTTACACCCGCGCTAGCCCTGCCCTGCTCTGTCGTTAGTTACCTAACCTAACGGTGCACGAGGGGACATCGAGGCGAATGCGGATGGCATAAGTGTACGTCGTATTTATCTGTGATGTTTAGGTATTTAAATGATGGGACTTCATTAATGAGATTAATGAAATAAAAGAAACCTAAGATGTTGTAGAATCGAATTTCAAAATAAAACAGGTAGCTACAGTTCTTGCTTTGCACAGCGGTATATGTGATATATCCTGCACCTTATTCGATAAGGAAAGGACCGAGATCCCTTCACCGGGAGTGACTCCTTTAGCAATAACTGGCAGATGCTACACACTCGGTTTGTCATTTGATTGCTTTTATGTGTTTTTGCTTTGCACAGTGATATATGTGATATATCCCGCACCTCATTCGACGAGGAAAGGACCGACGATCCCTTCACCGGGAGTGACTCCTTTAGCAAAACTAGAAAAGCCTCAAAAGCACTCCATTTCAAAAATCATTTGATTCTACAACGATATCAAGTTCATTACGCAATAGGTTTTCAGAAAAACCTGTCGTAGCCCTCCGTCATTTCAGATAAGTATTAGTTAGTATTCGTACTGCGGTTGTTTGGCATGCGTCAAGGCGTAGTGTACGGTAGCTAACTAGTGCTTATCTGCCAGCATATGATGCGATTGGATTAGGGTATTCGTACGGCGTTGTTTGGCATGCGTCAAGGGTCGTGCGGGTGGGTTTAATTCAATCAAGAAATGTACGGGTTGAACTTGACTAGCAGACTATGAGTTGTTTGGCATGCGTCAAGGTCATAGCGAGCTAGGGGCAAAATATTATCGGGAATTTCAAGTGTTGAAATTTGCAATGAGATTGCATACCTTCTATGAGATAGTTGGATCCCGATACCCGCTGCGAGTAAGAGTTACTCCTGGGAGAGTTTTATACATTACAATTAGCCGATCAAGTAGGTGTCTAGAAAGGTGTCAACGGGGTTACGCCTCTGGGAAAACGAGGTTTACATTAATTAGGTTCGTGCGAAAGCACGGGGGACCTCCCTCAAAGTACCGACACTGGCCTGGCTGAAAGATTGGCGAACTTGTAGTGTGTGATTAATCCCGGCTAGTCTTTCCTTTTAGGGTTTGAAGGAAGATTTGATAAAAAGCAGTGGGAGCCATCCTGATTAGATAAAATAATAACCAATCTATTCTTGACAGAGCGCACGCTGAGTGTTTTCTTCTCTCTCTCTCCAGGTAGCGACCATATCACGCCTTAATCAAGATAATAATACGGATTATTGACCGAACCCGCTTGTTATACTGAGCTGGGGAACGTTGGTCCCGCTCCAACTTATAATTGTTATAAGACAGAGCAGGAAATTGGGGAATACCAGAATTCCTATGCCACCCAAACGAAGAGAGTGCATGCTGATGCATCATCTTCGGGTGTGTTCATAACAAGAACTGTTTCTCAGTATCCTCTACGTCCTGGGTATGTGATACCGGATCAGGATCCCAGATATGTAATCTGTTACATAGGGCTACAGAAAGGTAGAGAACTGAGAACGGGTGATAAGTTTCATGAGGCAGAAAACGGGGCAAGAGTTGCAGCCAAGTCTGTTGGTCACTGTCACCCTGTATTACAATACATTGATTCTGAACGAACGTTATTAGATACCGAACCTGATATACAAAATCATATCTGTCTCTTTATTAGTAAAGAAACGGTAAAATTTTGTATTGTTGGATAATGTTTTGAACATTTCCTATATCAAAAGTTGATCGGTTCAGGCACGTTATCTAAAAGCATTGATGTTCTAAATCAAACAACAGTTCTTAGTATATGGAACACACACAAGAGGAAGAGTTCAGAATTGAACGATTCCTTCTTGAGGCATTGTAGACTAGGTCATATCTATGCGACCCGACTAGCTGAAGTTACATTTAGATGCATATTTAAATCAGTTTGAATTTACATCTTGTGAAACTTGCTAGTCATGTCACAAAGATACGATGACCATAGCTCTGTTTACTGGAAGCAGAGAAAGAGTTAGTAAACTCTTGGGACTGATACATGATGATGTATGTAGGTCCCCTGTCTACATATGCCAAGACCGGTTCTTTGTACTTCATTACATTCTCTGATAATCTCTCAAGATTCAGACATATGTTCCTGTTGAAACACAAGTCCGAACCTTTTGAGATATTCATAGAATATAAGTAAGAAGTAGAGAACCGAAATACGGGTATAAGTATTATGTCCTTTGATGAGATCAAGGAGGAGAATACTTGAGCACGGAATTCCAGGACTATTCTAAAGGAGAATGAGATTCTCTCTCAGCATTACTCCTCCGTATACACCATAGCACGATGGTATATCGGGGCGGAGCAATTACACCCTATGTGATAAGGTGTGCTCTATGATGAGTAATACTGAGTTACCTGTTTCCTTTTGGGAGTTATGCGCTTGAGAAGCTGCATACCTATTGAATAGGTTCGAATCAAATCAGTTACCTACCACTTCATATGCGATATGGAAAGGGAAGAGCCCATGTCTTAAGTTAGTTAAGATTTGGGGTTGTCCGGCCTATGTCTGAAAGCAAAATCCGGACAAGCTCGAGGCAAGGTCTGTAATGTAGAACTGGAAATGTTCCAGCTATACAAACTACAGCACATGATTTGATAGAACCAAAGGATTCAGTAGATTCCAACGAACCTCAGCCTCTCCGCCGATCTAGTAGGGTTCCTCACCCACCTGAGAGATACTTCGGTTTCTCTATGACAGTGGGAGCGAGGATTACATCATGAGATGATGACCCAACTAGTTTCGAGCTGGCCATCAGGAGTGAGACTCTGTGAGAATGGCTGGATGTTTATCGATCTGAGATGGAATCCTTATACACCAACAAAGTATGGACTTTGGTTGCTATATCTGAAGGGTTAAATCCCCATCTGGAGCAAGTATATCTTGAGAAGATTACTAAGTGTACATGGAAGAGTTGAGACTTTCAAAGCTAGACTTGTTAAAGGTCTTCATCATCAACCAGGCGTGGATAATGATGAAACCTTTTCAAGTATCTATGCTTAAGTCCATCCAGATCCTACTTACCACGGCTACATACCATGACTACGATATCTGGTGGTTGGGTGTCATGACTGCTTTTCTAAATGATATTTTGGAAGAGAGCGTCTATAAGTACACAGCCAGAGGGCTTCGTAGACAGTGGGAGCAGCGGAAACGTGTGCAAGATGCTTTATAGGATAAAGCAGGCATCGCGGAGTTGGAACATCTGTTTTGATGGATTAGTCAAACAGTTTGACATCATCAAAATGGTAGATGAACCTTGTATATACAAAAAGGTAGTAGGGAGTATGCTGGTGATCCTCGTAGAGTACGTGGATGACATACTCTTGATAGGGAAGGAGTTTCCTATGCTACGCTCGATCAATCTCCGCTTATCACAATGATTCTCCATATAGGATCAAAGTGATGCCTCATAAATCCTGGGTTTTGGATCTATGAGATAGATCTAATTGGATGTAGTGAGATAGTATCAATTGATCCTGGGGAGAATCACTGGAAGTGTTCCAGGGTGATAAAGACGGCTGAATGTCAGTCACAGGCATTGTCTTTACCCTAAGTAAAGGGACGGTATGTTGGAAGAGTTCCAAGCTAGATACCATGGCATACTAGACGATAAAGGCTGGATACATCGCTACTTAAGATGCTACCAAAGTGGCTGTCTGGGTGTATATTGGTTCATGAGATGAACTTAGTTCCTACCATTGTGAGACAATGGAGTTGTGGCTCATGCCGAGGAACGCCGGTCCCATCAGTGATCCAAACTTATTCTAAGGCAGCATCGCCTGATCATGGAGATAGTTGATCTCCAGGGTGATCGAGGTTAGGAGAGTAGATTCAGAGGACAACACAGCGGATCCACTCACAAAGGCCTGTTCCCAGAGAGAGATTTTTATGGGATGGTTGAGTATGAGATACTACAACCACTGCTACAGATGGCCCTAGTGCAAGTGGGAGATTGTTAGTTATATGTATGCCCTAGAGGCCATTACTGTACATAGGATGTATATTGTAGTGGATGCTGGGACATATATAGGGAGGACTTTCTTGCTCGACATGATAGTATGCTATCTGGTTACCCTTTACCTTAACGTGTATGCTGATTGTCTCTCTGTTACATGTTGGTAAAGCCCTTAGGATCTGTACTTGACTACCTGGATTATGATGCGGATCATACTAGTGGGGACATGGTAGTCCATAAGTACATCCTTCAAAGTCCCTAGTCGTGGGTGTATCGAGACGGGGCATCGATATACCAGTGTAGACTAGCGCATACCTTCTCAACCCATACAGATGGGCGATGGATGATCCCATATCCATTGGTGTTTGACATCAGAGATGATATACGGGTGCTCAGTAGAGACTGGGTACACTGGACGGACTCGCCGAGAACTCCCAGATGGTATTATACCTCACGTCAGATGGCAGTTCTCTGGTGACACTGGTACAGAGTAGTCTGTTGACCCGAGATCGTCATAGAGTCTTGTGTGGTTCCCACTGTGCTTTGATTTCCATCTTACCACGTCCAAGAGGGCGTGCAAAGCGGTGGTTTTTGGGTACAGTCCCGAGTCACATGGAGGCAATGAGCGATAGGAGGGGATTCGTCTCTCCCGGTATAGGGAGTTGATGTTGCGCTGTGTTCGATTGGCTATAACAGGAAATCCCTGGCCAGGGTTGCTGAGATTTACTGGTAAGTGTTACCAGTAGTTTCTCGAACAGTTATAGACCTCATATCGACACGACTTATTGAGCTAATGGGGTCTGACGTTTACCACCCCTAGGCGAGATATGCGACATATCAGATGATCAGACCGGACTGTACGTAGTGTTACTGGTTGGATTCACTGGAGTGTGAGCGGGCTTGCTCGTCGATCTTCAGATCGCTCAATACCCGGGTGGCCATTACGTTTAGCAGACCGCTTGCGGCTTGTGGGTGTTTGATATGATCATCATCTGCTGCCGGCGTATTGACGAGTCTTTAGAGTCCTACACAGAGGTTTCCTGGCTCAAGCGAAACGAAATAGGAGCGCACATGAGATATGTGCGGGACCGAGAATAATGCGTGTATGTGATACCGTATTCCATTCTCGCGATGAATGTATCGAATGGTTGTATGCGATATAACCTAGTTATCGATTCAAGCGTTGATTCGATAAGCCGATACATTGAATACTAGTCGGTTGTGTGCGACATGACCGGATCATTGAATCAAGTGTTGATTTAATGATTTAATGCATAATTATATATTTGATATATTACTTTGCACTAACTAGTATTGGTTCACTTTAAACGGATTTTCTCACTTGGATTGCACAAGTTGTATATGTGATATACTTTTGTGCACTTGATTGTGTCATGTTTGATGATACATGTTACCTTGGATTTGTATAAAGATTAAACCATGGTTGTGAGAGTGGTTAGGGTTTAGTTTATTCACTTATTATCCTTTTATTCATTTATTCATTCTTTTTGGAGAAATGATAAGCATAAAGGAAAATGGTGGCTTTGTTTGTATTCTAGTTGAAGCTTCATGAAGCTTTGACCAAAGTTACCATTTTGTCTCATGCTTAACCCTAACCACTCCATTAACCCTAGTTTAATCTCTACACTTGACCATGGTTCAATATATGATAAGTATTGATTTTCTTTTTAAAATCAATTAACTTATCATAACAAAAAGCATCTTCTTCTTCATCTTCTTCCATGAAGAAACCTTCACTTCATCAATGGTGATTGATGAAGATGAGTGAGAAATCCAATTCTAAAGTCTACCCACTTCCTATTTCTTCATCCTCTACCTCTTGCCAAGTAGTAGAGTGTGTTTCCTTCACAAGTTTTCATGTCTCGGTGAAGGTGGAGCTTGATTTAGCGATGCCTCGACGTAGATCATCTTCGGCATGGACATCGACGACCTAGCTCGCTTTTTCTCCGACGAAGCCGACTCTAGAGCCCGGATTCCTTTTGGACAGCGGAGATGACTTCGTTGCGGAGCTATGGAGGTGGAGCACCGGATCTACAAAGGTTGTATTTCCGTATTCTCATAGTTAAGTGTTAACTAGTTAGCTTTTTCGCCTAGATTTCTAGCCAACGATCCGTAGTTTAGGGTTTCTCGGCACGTTAAAATTTGAAATTGGTGAGACCACTCTAGTGTGCCTAGGAACCCTACACCTTTCATGGTATCAGAGTCAACCCATAAAACCTAAACTAGCTAGTTCTAGAGTGCTTAAAAGATCGATCGAAAAAACTTTCCAAAATTACGTTTTCAAATTTTGGTTTTCTGCCGATTTTTAAATGCGTTCAAAAAATATTTTTCTGTATCTCAGAAATTCATGCAAGGAATTTTAGGGCCCCATATGAAATTTGGACACGTGTCACCATAAGAAGGCCGCGGAACCGCTGCAGAACACCCTTGTTTGCGGTGGTTCCGCGGTCAACTTAGAGAATCAGTGCACAAAATTTCACATGGTGTTCTAGTTTTTGGAGAAGTGATTTCTAGAACATTTAGTTTCTGGCCCAGATTTGTTTGAGTTCTGGATTGCACTTGGGGGCCAATGCGGAAGTTTTTTGTCGATCGAAATTTTAAATGCGTTAATTTTCAGTGCCTACTTTACTATCTGCGACCGTGAATGTCATTAGAGCGGTATAACTCGTCTAATTGCTATATTCTCATTTAGACGGGTTTGCGAACATGACATTTGCGTTGATGTTCTGTTTGTATTGTGGTTTTGGTTGGATAGTCGTGATGGATATCTTGTGATGCAATGATAGTAGTACAGTTAAGATTCATTTGTACATTTGATTTTGCGGAGCGAGCGTCCGACATGTGGACTGCCTTCTTTGCCGAGTTGTATATTATTTGTTTGGGGCACGACCGGATTAAGGTCGATGTCACCATTATACATATTTATTTCATTTTCTGTATTAGGATTACCCCGCGGAGGAGTACACGAATAGCCGGGTTCCAGAAGGCAACAAGCCCGTATATCATGGCGTTGAGACGGAGGGGGCTTCATTCTAGAATTGGCGGGCTATTCTCCGCACTCGTAGAGGGTATAGGTTGACCCAAGGTGGGGTGCCCAAGTTACCGGATTTCGTGAAGTGCTGGGTGGCCCATTCACTTTGTTGAAGGGGGCTGTCTCATTTCCGGGATTGGCGGGTAACTTGCCGCGTTCGTAGGGGTCCAGGTTTTCATTGCACAAGCTATCCACACGACCGGGAACGTCGGATCTCATTTCCGGCTCAAATGAAACCCGAGGCTCCAAGATTATCCACCACTCTGTATTGTTGGCTGAGATTCTGTGATGTTTCTTATTATCATGCTTAGGACGAATGTTATATATATTTATATATACTAGTAGATATTGTATATGTTTTTCATCCGCACTAGTCCCGCCCCCACTTTACCGTTAGTTAAGTAACCTAACAGGTGATGACGGGCCTAGAGGCGAATGCGGGTGGCATATACGTACATCATATTTTCGTTCTTTTCTGGTGTGATAGGTTAATTGATTGGACCACATTAATCTGATTAATGCAAGAAAAGAAACCTAAAAGATGTTGTAGGAATTTTATTTTGAAAAACTAAAGTTATGTTTTTTCGCTTTGCATAGTGGTATTCGGTTGTGAATATCCTGCACCTCATTCCATGAGGCAAGAGCCAAGATCCCTTTACGGGGAGTGACCTCTTGAGCAAAAGTCTATACTGTAGATTACTCGTTTTTTTTTCAAAACCAGAAATTTTCAAAAGCAGAGCTTAAACCACTCTTTTTCAAAGCTATCAGGTTCCTTCAACGATATCAAGTTCATTACGTTAATGGGTTTTTTCGCCGAAAACCCAGCCGCAGCCCTCCGTCATTTCGGATAAGTAGTACCTAGTATTCGTGCTGTGTTTGTTGGCCTTTGTCAAGGCGTAGTGTACGGTAGCTAGATATTGCTTGTCTGTTGAATAGATAGATGCGATTATCTAGGATAGTTGTATAGCCTTGCTGGCCTTTGTCAAAGGTTTGTACGGATGGGTCTAGATTACTCCAGGATAATGGCGGATTGAACTTGACTAAGGGTTTATGATTTGTTAGCCTTTGTCAAGGTCATAAAACCGCTAGGGGCAAAAACCACATCGGGAGTTTCAAATATACAGGAAACTTGCATATTTAGCATATATTCTGGAGTGTGGTGACTAGAGTGGATTCCATCTAGGTCATCACATAATGATAGTTGGATCTCGATCCCACTGATGGGTAGGATTAATCTCGGGAGATTATTTCACCTAGGATACGCCTCCAGAGAAAAGAGGTTACATAATTAAGGAACTTCGCGAAAGCGTTGGAAAACTTCTCTCGAAATACCAACACTAGCCTGGCTCAAAGGTTAAGCAAGTATTGTGACGTGCGATTAATCTTGACTAGTTCTTCTTTTAAGGTTTAAAGAAGAATTCGAGGAAACGGTGGGAGCCATCCTGGTTAGATAAATTAATAACCAATCTAATCTTGCAAGAGCGCACACTAAGTGTTTCTTTTCTCTCTCTCCATGTAGCAACCATTTCACGCCCTAATCAAGATGATAAAATGTATCGCTTGACCTATCTGAATTTTTATTCGGGGCTGGGGAACATCGGTTTAGCTCTAACTTATGATGGCGGTCATAAGTATGAGCAGAGGAAAGAGGATAGTCTGAATTTCTTGGAGACCCCAACGAAGAAGAAGCATACCATTACATCTACTTCAGGTGTTCTTGTAATTGAGAATTACTTTTCGTCAGTCCTACCTCCTGGGTACTTGATACTGGATCAGGATCTCATATCTGTAATTTATTGCAGAGACTGAGAAAAAGTAGAATAGTTGGACTTGGTGATATGTCCCTCAGAGTAGAGAATAGAGCACTAGTTGATACTGCAGCCGTCGGTGAATATCACCTGGTGTTGCCAAATGGCAATACTATGATTTTGAACAATTTCTACCATGTACCTTCCATGGTTTGCAACATAATATCTGTTTCTTTACTTGATAAAGATGGATATAATTTTGTTCTTGATAGAAATATTATGAACATTTACCTTGATAAGGTACTGGTTGCAGAAAGTACACTGTTTAATGGTATCTATGTTCTAAATCAAAACGCGGTTTTCAATATACAAAACACACGCAAGAGGAAGAGTTCAGAAACGAACGAATCCTACTTGTGGTACTGTAGACTTGGTCATATCAGAGAGAAAAGTCTAAGTAAGTTGTATAAAAATGGACTTCTGAATACGTTCAAATTTTCATCTTATGAAACTTGTCGGTCTTGTTTCAAGGGAAAAATGACCAAATCTCCGTTCACCGGACATGGAGAAAGAGCAGCAGAGCTCTTAGGACTCATACACAGTGATGTATGTAATCTAATGTCTATACATGCACGGGGTGGGTTCTCGTACTTTATCACATTCACTGACGATCTCTCAAGATTTGGATATGTGTATCTTATGAAACACAAATCTGAAGCTTTTGAGAAATTCAAAGAATACAGAAACGAAGTAGAGAACCAGATTAGCAAAAGTATCAAGATCCTCCGGTCTGATAGAGGAGGGGAGTACTTGAGCATGGAATTCCTAGATTACCTAAAAGAGAATGGAATTCTCTCACAGCTTACTCCTCTGTATACACCACAGCACAACGGTGTATCGGAGCGGATGAACCGTACTCTATTGGACATGGTTCGCTCCATGATGAGTAATGCCGAGTTGCCTCTTTCATTTTGCGGACATGCGCTGCAAACTGCGGCCTATCTCTTGAATCAGGTTCCTTCCAAATATGTGCCTATGACTCCGTATGAAATATGGAGTGGAAAAGGACCATGTCTTAAGGGTATTAAGATATGGGATTGTCCGGCCTATCTGAAAACACAGAAACCGGAAAAATTAGAGGCACGGTCAGTTTTATGTAAATTTGTGGGATATCCAAAGCATTCGCATGGATATCTGTTCTACCACACTGAAGAAAAGAAGGTGTTTGTGTCTCGCCACGTGACCTTTTTAGAAGGGGAGTTTCTTGCAAAAGAAACTAGTAGGAGCACGGTAGAACTGGAAGAAATTCAGCGATCACAAACTGAAACTGAAGATTTGGTAGAACCTCAAGATTCAATAACCCCAGACGAGCCCATCCACTCCGCAGATCTGGTAGGATTTCTCATCCACCGGAGAGATACTACGGTTTTCTCATAGACGGGGATCGAGAGGATTGCATCTTGAAAGAAGACGACCCTACCAGTTTCAGGCAGGCCATTATCAGTAGGGACTCTGATAAGTGGCTGGATCCTATGCAATCCGAGATGGAATCCATATACACCAATAAAGTGCGGACCTTGGATATTGCTCCACCTGGGGTAAAACCCGTTGGATGAAAATGGATCTACAAAAGAAAACTTGGCGTAGATGGGCAGGTGGAAACCTATAAGGCTAGACTCGTTGCAAAAGGTTTTCATTAAAGATCAGGTGTGGACTATGATGAAACCTTTTCTCCAGTGGCTATGCTCAAATCCATTCGGATCCTATTTGCCATTGCTGCCTTCCATGACTATGAGATCTAGCAGATGGACGTAAAAACGGCTTTTCTAAATGGAAGTTTGGAAGAGTTCGTTTATATGGATCAGCCAGAAGGTTTTGTAGACAGTGGGAGCAGCGGGAAGGTGTGCAAGTTTCTTAAATCCATTTATAAATTAAAGCAGGCATCACGGAGCTGGAACATCTATTTTGATGAAACAATCAAGGAATTTGACTTCATCAAAAACGAAGATGAGCCATGTATTTATAAGAAAATTGTAGGAAGAACTGTCGTATTCCTAATCTTGTACATGGACAACATTATTTTGATAGGAAATGATATTCCTATGCTACAATCGGTCAAGCTGTTCTTGTCACAAAGGTTCTCCATGAAGGACCTGGGTGATGCCTCATACATTCTGGGGAGCAAGATCTACAGAGATAGATCTAAGAGATTATTGGGACTTTCACAATCCAGGTACATAGAGACCGTACTAAAGAGATTTAGTATGGAAAATTCCAAGCGCGGTAACATACCCGCATTGCACGAAATCACCCTCTCTAAGGAGATGTCTCCTAAGAATGACGAGGAGAGGGTTCGCATGAGCACTATATCCTACGCTTCGGTGGTAGGATCTATAATGTATGTGATACTATGTACAAGACCAGATATAGCTTACGCGCTGAGCGTGGTGGGCCGATATCAATCAGACCTAGGTGAGAACCACTGGACAGCTGTAAAGAACATTCTCAAGTATCTGAGACGGACTAAGGAGATGTTCCTGGTTTACGGTAATGGAGACCTGAAGGTCGAGTCCTTTACCGATTCAAGCTTCCAGAGTGATAAGGATGACAACAAGTCTATCTCAGGTTTTGTGTTTACCCTCAACGGAGGGGCGGTATATTGGAGGAGTTCAAAACAGGACACCGTCGCAGACTCGACGATGGAGACTGAATACATTGCTGCCAGCGATACCACAAAAGAAGCGGTCTGGATAAAGAAGTTCATTGCCGAACTTCAGGTGGTTCCGTCCATTGTTGATATGATACATTTGTATTGCGATAACAATGGGGATATAGCTTTAGCGAAGGAACCATGGTCCCATCAGAAATCCAGACACATTTTAAGGTGGTATCACATGATCAGGGAGATCATTGATCGCCAGGAGATCAAGGTGCGGAGAGTGGACACTAAAGAAAACACGGCGGATCCATTTACAAAGGCTCTCTCTCAAGCGTAGTTCGAGCGACTTTTTGAGCTATTGGGTATGCGGTACGCCAGCAGCCGGCCTTAGTGCAGACGTTGGGTATGCGGTACACCAATTACTGGCTTTTAGTGCAAGTGGGAGATTGTTGGATATGTATTCCCTAGAAGCCATTATTGTATATGCATACATATGGATGCTAGAGATATGTATGTACAGGACATTGTTGCTCAGTTATATAGTATATTGTTTCAGTTGTATTTTATCAGGATATGTGTATTTGTTTTTAATCATACTTTATCCAGCTTGCACATATTGATAAAGACTTGATACAGTGATATACTATTATGGTTTGACTTTATCTTAACATGGCATATGTTATACATGTTATTACATATTGCGGTTACATATTGATAAAGCCCGTAGGATCTTACTTGACTACCTGCGTTGTGATGGCGATCATACTTGTGGGAGCAGGGTAGTCCGTAAGCACATCCTTAAATGGTCCCTAGTCGCATGAGTATCGAGACTGGGCATTGATACTCCATATTAGATTAGTGTATACATTTCTAGCCCTGACAAAGGGCAATGGTTGGTCCCACAGCCATTGGTCAGATGCACCTAAAATCGTATACAGGTGCTCACTGGGTGTGAGTACACTGAACGGACTCGCGAAGAACATCCAGATGGTACTATACCTATCGTCAGATGGAAGTTCTCAGGTGACATGTGTGCGGGTTAGTCTTCGGACTTGAGATCGTCATTTGTCTCATGTGAGTTCCCACCGTGCTTTGATCATTACCCTACCACGGCTCTACTGAGTCATACAAATAGGTTTTGGTTGGGTACAATCCCGAGCCACATGGAGGTAGTGAGCGATTGTTGGGGATTCGTCTCTCCCGGTATTGCGAGTCGATATCGCACAATGTTCGATTAGTCAGGACCATAAGACCTTGGCCAAGGCAGTAGGGATTTACTGATAGGTTGATCAGTAGTTTCCCGGATTGGTCCTGAGCCACATCAGCACGACTTATCGGGTTATTAGGGTCTGACGTTTACCACCCCTAGACCCGGTATGCGATAATCTTTAACGAAGAGACCGGACTGTACGGATATTATCACGGATAGGCTCAGTAGGAGTTCAGACGAGTTTGATCGTCGGCTTTCCTTTTCGACAGGTTCCTCGGTAGCCGTTATGTACAGCTAGTGCCGCTGACATGCTTGTGATTAAACCCATTGTCAGCATACTGTCGAGTCTTTAGAGTCCCACACAGAGGGTTTCCCTGCTTCGGGCGAAATGATGTAGAGACCGTATGGTTTTACGGCAGGGCTTCGATCACATACATGTACTTGTGCACGTGTGATGTCGGGCGGATAATACTAGTGGGCTTTCGTTTAATCGGGATCCTAGTATTATATTGATGGATTATTTTCGTCTCATTGTATTCGTATTCTTCGGAATACGGAAACGGGTATGTATATACGGTTGATGGGCATTCTCGTAATTCACTTGAGAAAGCTTCTAGAATGAGACACCTCATTAGGGTTTCCTTTTAATCTTTTGATTAAAGATTAAAGATTAAATGAGGTGAAGGAAATGAGGTGAAGATATTTTTGGATGGAGCATGACTCATAGCTTGACAAAATAGATATTTGTGAGGCATGGTTGATTTTTTGAAGAGATATTTATCTCATCAATTATTATATGCTTCATAGATATTTATTTTCATCTCACTTGAGCCATTCCTTCTTCATAAAAACCTTTTCTTCACTTGCTCTTCCTCAAGCTCCTTCTTCTTCCTCATAACCCTAGACCTCTCATGTGTTGAGAATCCTAGAAGAGACAAACTAATCCATCTTCATACTCTACACACTTTAGGCTACTTAGATTAGCAAGCTAAGTAACCTAGTTACCTTGTTTTGGAGGTCGGAGCTCAAAGTCGGAACTCTCGGGTGGATCATCTTTGACCCAAGGTGGCCGAAATTCAAACACGATCCGTACTTCCTTCGAGGAGCTAGAAGAGAGAATTAAAGACCCGAAGGACTTGATTCTCAAGGTATAACTTTCTATCATAGTAGATAGAAATCATTTGTAGCTAGTTTGGTTTATGGTAAAGATCCGGTTTAGGGTTACACTAACGCCAAGTTTTAATCGTTACGAAAATTTTAGTTCCACAATCGGCCACGGGAGATGGCTAGGGCGTTAGCATAACCTTTCAGGCGCTGGGAGCTGCCCAATCAGTGCTAAGCACTCAGTCGTTTTGGCTGCATATGAAGTGCTAAGCACTTTTATTCAGCGCCCACGTGTGTTTCACGTGAGGCGCTGGCCTTATATTTTGGGCGCCCGCGTGTTTTTCATGTGAGATGCTAGGCGTTGTTAAAAGGGGGTGCCCACGTGAGGAGCATGTGAGGCGCTGGTCTTTTTTTCCTTTTTTAGAAATTAAATCTCTGTTAATGGAATTTTGACCATTAATGATCACCAAGATCTTCGTTTTTTTGAAGATCTGGAATCAGTTTTTTCCTGAAGAAATAAGTTCTTTTATAGGTTCCTTTCTCCTTTTGTTTTTTCTTTTGGACCTAGTTCTTTTTTGAATCTTTGATTCTCAAGAACAAGTTCTTCCCAATGAGAATTAAATTCTCAACTTATGGGAGACTTGTCTTGTGGATCTCAGATCCAGAGAAAGAACTAAGTTCTTTAAAAATGGTTAAACCCTTAGATGTGATAGAGATATTTTGATCTCTTTTCTTTACCTAGGGTTTTGAGAAGGAAGATCTTCTTCTTTGAGAATTTAATTCTCTGTTCTTTTTGAGAGCTCCCTGTATTTTTGCAGAAACTTATAGGGGTTTTTCTCTATCTCTTTCTGTCTCTTTGTGTGTTGTGGTCTTCTGTGGTGTTGAGACTTGAAGTCTCGGGTCCTTTATATAGTGAAGGCAAATTGTTAATTGGTTTTGAGAAAATCTCTCATTGAGAGATTCTAATTGTTTTGGGGAATTTTACCCACTATTGGATCTTTGATCCAAGGACTTCTGTTTTTATAGAATATGATTTTTGTTTTTAACGAGATTGGGGAAATATTTTCCTCTATATAGAATTTATTCTGTAAAACGGTGATTTTTTAATCACCATTGGATTTTTAATCCAAGAGTTCTCTGTTTTACAGAGAGCAATCTTTCTTATTTAGAAAGATTGAGAGAATATATTCCAAAATAGAATTTTATTCTATAATTGGATTTTTGATCCAACCGAGAGTTTCTTTCTTATTTTAGAAAGATTTGGGAAATGTTTTCTCCCAACAGAATTTAATTCTGTATTTTGATGATTTATCATCTCTGATCCAACAGCTCTGTTTAACAGGAAGTATTGTAGAATTTTAATTCTACCTGGGCGCCGGCGCTCATGTGTTATGCACGTGGGTGCTACTTAAGAATTTAATTCTTATAATGGGTATTTATGTGCTTTGCACATTGGCGCCCGCGTGAGGAGCACGTGCGGCTCCATCTAAGAGTTTAACTCTTATGTAATAAACTCTTCTGTGTTTTACACATTGGCGCCCGCGTGAGGAGCACGTGTGGCTCCATCTAAGAGTTTAACTCTTATGAACTCTTCTGTGCTTTGCACATTGACGCCCGTGTGAGGAGCACGTGAGGCGCCACCGTAGGATTTAATTCTATAAGATTGGATCTGGCGATGGCGCCCTCATGGAGAGCACGTGAGGCGCTACCTCATTGAATTCAACAGAGTTTTGCTATTTTATTAGGTCAAATATATTGGGGAAACAAATACCCTCCACCGTTGCTCTTACGTGGCTTACACGTGGGTGCAACGGTTTCACCTTTTCCACTGTTCGATCTCCTGGGGAGTTGAACCGTCCCTTCATGTCTTATAAATAGGGCCTTTGGCCCTTGAGATGAGTACCGTTTCGTCATCTTCTATCTTCTTCTTTGAGAATTTAATTCTTTTTTCAGAGCTCAGATCTCTACCCAAAGAAACTCTTAGAGTTTAAACTCTATTTATGAAAATTGGTAAGGATTATGACCATTTTTCTCTTAAAAGAGACTCTTTTTGTCTTGGATTTTTAACTCATTAATAGAGCTTAGCTCTTTTTCTTGAAATGATCTCTTAGAGATCATAAAAACTTTATTTTAGGTACACCGTTGGTCTCAGAGATCTTAAGGTTTTACCCTGTTAGTGACTTTGATCTTTGAGAGTTGTTTGGAATTTAATTCCATTTCCCGTGGGGATTTCTGGGATTTAATCCCATTAGAGAAATTTAATTCTGGATTATTCTACATAGCTTAGCTCTAAGAAAATTTCTTTTTTTAAGAAATTCTTTTAGGAATTTTATTCCCCTTTTCTTTCTTTCTAGGTTCTTTTTGCAGATTTGAATCTGCTGTAGAACTCGTTTTTTGAGGGAGTTTAACTCCACAGTTCAATGAGATTTTTCAGTAAATGAGAATTCTTTTGGATTCTTACAATGAGTGCCTTCCTCATCATTGATGGGGGCGTTACCTTAATTTTGTAGGGCCGATTGTCCCTTTCTCTTTGAACTGTGGTGACTTTAACATGCCATAATGTTGTACAAATTTAGGTGTAATGAAAATATTAAAGTCTTGAACATTTTGTCGATAATTAACCCCCTTTTTTATTATTATTTTTTTACAGGGATTATGTCTCTGATTCCTCCTTCCCCTACTTACGCTCGGAAAGTGCTTTCGCCGATGTGCTTACAGATCAGGAAGTCTTTGCACTTATTCGGGATTATGACCCAGAGCAAAAGTTTCTTCATCTGTGGGTTCGTAGTATAGTCACATTATCCGGGATCGGCGCAGTTTTACTTGCGCAGCGCCGTCAGAACCAATCCCGTCAATCCATTACGATGACCCTCCGCAGGTTACTTACGCAGCAGAAGATGTCAACTGGACCTCGGAAGGTCGTCTCCAGCCCTCCATGACATCGATACCAGTGCATCCACCGATGGCTATAAACATTCTAGGGCATCGCATATGCCAAGAAGAATCGCGTCCTTGGGGGCAGGTTTACATGATAGGAATGACTCCCCGTCATTCGGCTGGCTATCTGCAGTGGGCCCGATACATTCTGTCGGCCAAGAAGTCGCTGCTACTGAAGACCGGGCTATATCCCGCGATCTATGCATCCCTCTTTCACTACCACACTCCCCATGTGTGGTGGGTCAAATCTTTTCTGGAGCAATGGAATATCCCGACCTGCATATTTCTCTTATCGGATCGAGATGTATCAATCTCATTGGAGGAATTCACGAAGATATCTGGATTACCCGTTAGAGGGGAACATTATAAGGGGATACTTTCCCCGAACGAGTACATCTTTGCTACCGAATCAGTGGTAATAGGTCTTACCCCATAGAATGTCGTTCAACACAAGTTTCCAAGCTTGATCAAGGTATTGAACATATACGAGAGCTTATTCTTAGAGTCTGGTGGGCATGGAGTTAGCTTTACGGATTTCATCGCCCGCTTCCTTCGTCCGGAGGCTTTGTCGAAGAAAGCTGCGAAGTTCGCCAAGCTTAATGATCCGTTCGGATTTGGCTTGGACAAATTACTGACCGCGGAAGAAAATTTAAAGCAGTTTTTTTTATTCCGGATACCCCGGTCGTTTCTTTCGTAGAGGTCGCTGCTCTGGACATTGATGAGGAAACATTCTTCCTGAGGTTCATCGGCTTGTAGCAAAGCTAGTTCGCACTTCCGATGCATCCTCGTTATATGAGACCGTTTATCTTTTATCCGGGTCACCGTACTGTGGCGGAGACAAGCCTGGTCATTGGGGTTGCAGGTCTGGCTCACTTATATCATGGCCCGAGTCTAGCGGCCGACACTACTCAGCCGGGTCTGAAGCCCGTTAATCTCCCACTATATTACTTCTCCTCATGGATCAAGATGTACGTGCCGGGTGCTTTTGGTGTGCATAAATGACCCAGATTTTTTGACGGATATAATTTTCCTCGGGTCATGCACTTGGTCGATGCTTCTTCTCCAGAACCAACACAGCAGGAGGCTCAGTGATTGCTTCTTCACCCACGCATGGTCAGGGACAACATGACCTTCGTCAACAGAGTCCTGACCATCGGCAAGGAATCTTCCAAAGCCATCCAGCCGCTTCACGAAGTTTTCAAGGACGGAGCTTCTGTATTAAGGGCTTGAGAGATTGTCCACATGTATTCTATCAGGTCGGGCTTCCTGGTATCCTGACAGAATGCCTTGGTTTTGTTCATGAGATATTACCCACACCGTTTCGCTCAGCATTCGGGTTACAACCAAGTCATTCCCCTCGAGGCGTTCATCGTAGATCCCGTTTCTACTGAGAAAGGTATTTGCAACGTGGCGCATCATTTCATGTGTTTGAATACGGGGTCCCATTTCCTCATCAGCGAGCGAGTCACATTCCAAGGGTCTCGAACGCTAATGTTGCTTGGTACCAACATGCAACGGGTACTATCATCAAAGAAGAGAGGCGGCTGCTGCTTGACTACAAGGATTGTCACACCCCGCTTCCCAGTGTACGGTAAGGAGACGCGACAGGTCACGCGGCGTATTTACTCAGAAGTAAACTCGCTAAGCATATATAAGCAATATAAAGTAAAGTATACAAGAGACAGGAATATAAATGAATAGCAACTTTATTTATTAAACAATATTTTACAAGTACAACTGAAATGTAAATACATGAGCAGAAAACGATGCCTAAACAATGGCATAACTGAAATGAAATAAATATGTACAAGTGTCTAAAACTCCGGGTCAAAAGCAAACTGCTCCAAATGCTCAGTGCTGGGCTCAGTCTCTAAAGCGTCCGAAACACCTGACAACATTCCAAAGAAAGAAGAAAGAAATATCGTCGGCGAACAATCGCTCGGTAAGTCTCAAAGATGAGTAGAGATAGAATAAACAGAAAGAGAATATAGCTTATAATGTTTGATAACGCTGTTGTTTGTAGCTTGGTACAGAAAATGCCAGTGTATATTATAGGAGTCCCACTATTCCGGAGACTAAGATATACGGAGCACAAGGAACCGTTCAGCCACGTACAACGGCAATGGATATTCAGGTTAGGTGTATTAAGGTTACAGTCTCGTGCCACTTCTAACACCTTCCGTACCAATCCACCCCTTTAAAAAAACCCCGCGATGTCTTTTGTATTGATTGTATTGTTTTGTTATATAGATGGATGACTTGCCGAGACCATGATATCAGTAAATGGAATGGATATAAATTGAGAGTCATGTAGACGGAGTATATGTAGGGTTAGCTTAGCATCTTGTGAAGGTTTTGGCAAGCATCAATCATGCTACTTTGAAATTTTTGGGGTGCTAAACAAATCCTAACCAAGATCTTAACTAGAGACTTAGAGTAAAACAAGATATGTAAACTCTTTACATCTAAGTGAACAAGGAATGCAATCTTTGTAGACCGGTCCTTCACTTCAATAGCTCCGTGTAGTAGTCTCTTCGCTGCGATCACGATCCCCGGACTCTAGAATGGCTCCCATGAAGAAACGAACAAGATTGCTTTGAAGTCTTCGAGGCCGAAGATGATCTACGTCAAGGAGACACTAGCTCATGCTATCTCATCACTAATTGTGTAGATTAGTGAAGCAAACACCCTAAACTAAATGGCTAATAGTATAGGATGATAAAGTAGGAAGTGGGCTCACTTTAGATATATTTTTCTCACAAGTTTCCATCACTTTTTAAAAAGCTAGCAAGCTTTTCTCACTTGATGAAGAAGAAGAAGATGAATGAATTCATGAGGTTAGAAATGCTACCATGGGTGAGTATATCATATATCTAACCCTTATAGAGAGTTAACCATTGTGTATGGTTAATGGTTGAGTTGATAAATATATTAAGGAAAACAAAAGAGTGGACTAAGTCAATGGTTATCTTAAAACTTCTCCAAGCTTCCAACCATCAAAATATCTCCATTAATTTGTAATTACTTAAGAATAAATATTAACCCTAACATTAACCCTAATATGGTGTTAGTCTCATACATGTTGCATGTGTAACCTAGCATGACACAACAATATATATCATATATATATTTTGTGCAAAAAGAATACAATTAATATATGTCACATATATATATCAATGTATCAAAAAATGAGAAAGAAATCTTAAGTGAGCTAATATTAGTTAATGTAATTTAATATATCAAATATAATTATACATTAAACTATTAAATCAACTCTTGATTTAATAATCCAGCTATAATGCATATAACCGACTAATATCAGATGAATCAACTTATCAAATCAACACTTGATCCGATAACCCGGCTATATCACATATACCCGACCGATATCACATATCGCGAGAATAGAATACGGTATCACATATTCGTATTAATCTCGGTCCCGCACATATCACATATGTGCTCCTACTCCGTTTCGCATGAACCAGGAAACCTCTGTGTAGGACTCTAAAGACTCGTCAATACGCCGGCAGTAGGTGATGATCATATTAAACACCCACAAGCCGCAAGCGATCTGCTAAACACAACGGCCACCCGGGTATTGAGCGATCAGAAAATCAACAAGCAAGCCTGCTATAACTCCTGCGAGTCCAATCAGTAACACTACCGTACAGTCCGGTCTCTTCGTATGATATGTCGCATATCAATAGCCTGGGGGTGGTATAACGTCAAACTCCAATAGCCTGATAAGTTATGCCGATGCAAGGTCCATAACGGTTCGAGAAACTACTGATAACACTTACCAGTAAATCTCAGCAACCCTGGACAGAGATTTTCTGTTATGGCCAATCGAGCACAGCGCAACATCAACCCCCAATACCGAGAGAGACGAAACCCCTCTTATCGCTCATTGCCTCCTTGTGATTCTGGACTGTGCCCAAAAGCCACCGTTTTGCACAATCTCTTGATCGTGGTAAGGTGGAAATCAAAGCACAATGGGAATCACACAAGACTTTATGACGATCTCGGGTCTACAGACAAAGCTGTACTAGTGTCACCAGAGAACTGCTATCCGATGATAGGTATAATACCATCTAGGAGTTCTCGGCGAGTCCGTCCAGTGTACCAAGTCTCCACTGAGCACTCGTATACCTTCTCTGATGTCAAACACCAATAGATATGGGATCATCCATCGCCCATCATATGGGTCAAGAAGCGCATACGCTAATCTACTCTAGAGTACCGATGTCCTATCTCGATACTCCTACGACTAGGAACATTTAAAGGATGTACTTATCGACTACCCTGTCCCCACTAGTCTGATCTACATCATAATCCTGGTAGTTAAGTACTCATTCTAAGAGCTTTATCAACATGTAATAGAGAGACAATAAGTGTACATGTTAAGATAAAGTTCAACCAGATAGCATACTATCATGTCGAGCAAGAAAGTCCTCCCTATATATGTCCAAGCATCTACTACAATATACATCACATGTACAGTAATGGCCTCTAGGGCATACATATAACTAACAATCTCCCACTTGCACTAAGGCCATCTGTTGTAGTATCCAATACCCAACAATCTAGCAGTGGTTGTAGTATCACATACTCAACCATCCCATAAAAGTCTCTCTTAGGGTAAGGCCTTTGTGAGTGGATCCGCTGTGTCAACCTTCTGGTCTACTCTCCTAATCTCGATCCCTTGGAGATCAACCATCTTCATGATCAGGTGATACTTGCCTCAGAATATGTCTGGAACGCTGATGGGACCTGCGTTCCTAGGCCTAAACTACAACTCCATTGTTGTCACAATAATTGTTATTGGACGCTCAATGGTAGGAACCTTGTTCATCTTATGAACAAGAAAAGTCGAGACAACCACTTTGGTAGTATCGTTGGTAGTAATGTATTCAGCTTTTATCGTCTAGTATGTCACGGTATCTAGCTTGGAACTCTTCTAACATACCGTCCCTACACGGAGGGTAAAGACAATGCCTGTGACTGATTCTCAGTCGAACTTATCACTCTGGAAGCTGGAACCAAGAACTTTCTTTTTAGTGCTTCTTAAGTACTTACGAATGTCCTCCACAGCTGTCTAGTGATTCTCCCAAGATCCGATTGATTCCTGATCACTACACCTAGTGAGTCATCTACATCTGGTCTGGTACATAACATCGCACACTCTGATAGAGCCTACTGCCGAAGCATAGGGTATCCCTTGCATGCGAGCTCTCTTCAAATCAATCTCAAGAGATATCTTTTTGGAGAGAGTGATCCAAGAGAAAGTGGGCGAACCACCACGCTTAGAATCTTCCATACTAAATCCTTTTAGTATGGTGTTTATGTACCTGGATTTGGGACACTCCCAACATCCACTTAGATCTATCACCATAGATCATTATGTATAAGATGTAGCAGGTATCATCCAGATCTTCTTTTGAGAATCTTTGTGATAAGAGGAGCTTGACCAAGTGTAGCATAGGAAACCATTTCCTATCAAGAGTATGTCTTCTACGTACAATACGTGGAAGACAACCTTACTCTCTACAACCTTCTTGTATATACAAGGTTCATCTACCATTTTGATGAAGTCAAACTCTTTGACTAATTACATCAAAACAGACGTTCCAACTGCCTGAACCCGGTTGGGCCATCATCTCATGATGCAATCCTTGCTCCCACTGTCACCGAGAAGACCGTAGTATCTCTCAAGTGGATGAGGAACCCTAACAGATTCGTGGAGAGGCTGAGGTTCGTCGGAAACTATTGAATCCTTTGGTTTTACCAAATCATCAGCTGTTAGTTTGTCTAGCTAGAACTCCTTCTAGTTCTACCTTATGACCACTTAATTTCTTCACAAGAAATTCCTTTTCTAAAAAGGTGGCATGCGGAGAAACAAAACACCTTTTTCTCCTCAGTTTGGTAGAAGATATTCCCTTACTACTGTTTGAGATATCCCGACAAACTCACACAACTGAGCTTGCCTCGAGCTTGTCCAGATTTTTGCTTTTCAACATAGGCCGGACAACTCCATATCTTAACGTGTTTAAGACATGGTCTCTTCCCATTCTATATCTCATATGGAGTGGTAGGCTCTGATTTGGATGGAACCCCATTCAATAGGTATGCAGCTTCTTAAGTGCATAACATCAAAAAGGAAACTGGTAACTCAACAATACTCATCATAGAGTGCGCCATATCTCATAGGGTGCGATACCTCTGTCCCGATACACCGTTATGCTGTGGTGTATACGAAGTAGTAAGCTGAGAGAGAATCACATTCTCCTTTTAAAAACTCCAGGAACTCCATACGCAAGTATTCGCCTTCTCGATCACATCGTAGGACTTTAATACTTCTACCCATTTGGTTCTCAAAAGAACCAACCTTGGCATTTGTAGACATGGAACCATATACATCATCATGTATCTGTCCTAAGAGTTCATTAACTCTTTCTCTGTTTCCAGTAAATGGAGTATTGATCATTTTATGTTTGAGACAAGACTAGCAAGTAGCATAAGATGAAAATTCGAACAGATTCTCATATTCATCCTTATGTAACTTAGTTGGTCGTGTCGCATTGATATGACCTCTTATATAATGCCACAAGAAGGATTCGTTCATTTCTGAACTACTCCTCTTGTGTGTGTTCTAGATATTTTGAACTGTGGTTTGATTTAGAACGTATATGCTATTATATAGTATGCCTGATCGAATCAACTCTTGATTCAGGAAAATGTTCACAACATTATCCTCCAATACAGAATTATATCCTTCTTTAACTCAGTAAAGAACATGATGTAATGTTGTATATCAGGTTTCGTATGTAATAACATTTGTTCAGAATCAATGTGTTAATACAAGGTGATATCTGCCAACTGATTTGGCTGCAACAATTGCACCATTCTCTAACACTTAGAGACATATCACCCATTCTTAGTTCTTTGTAATAAGAACACTCGAAGAATATGCATCAACATGTACTTTCTTCGAATTGGGTGGCATGGGAATCCGG
The DNA here is from genome assembly GCA_030015575.1 of Agapanthus africanus. Taxonomy (NCBI): domain Eukaryota; kingdom Viridiplantae; phylum Streptophyta; class Magnoliopsida; order Asparagales; family Amaryllidaceae; genus Agapanthus; species Agapanthus africanus. The sequence continues at coordinate 868,200,801 of CM057339.1, forward strand.
ATATTCCCCTATTTCCTGCTCGGACTTATAATAGTTATAAAATAGAGCGGAACCGACGTTCCCTAGCTCAGTATAATAAGGAGGTTCGGTCAATGCATCCATATTATTATCTTGATTAAGGCGTGACATGGTCGCTACCAGGAGAGAGAGAGAGAAGAAAACACTCTGCGTGTGCTCTTGCAAGATTAGATTGGTTATTATTATATCTAATCAGGATGGCTCCCACTGTTTTAGTCAAATCTTGCTTCAAACCCTAAAAGGTAAGACTAGCCGTGATTAGTTACACCCTACAAGTTCACCAATCTTTCGGCCAGGCCAGTGTCGGTACTTTGAGGGAGGTTCCCCGTGCTTTCGCACGGACCTAATTAAAATAAATCTCGTTTTCCCAGAGGCAGAACCCCGTTAACACCTTTCTAGACACCTACTTGATCGGCTAATTGTAATGTGCAAAACTCTCCCAGGAGTAACTCTTACTCGCAGTAGGTATCGGGATCCAACTATCTCATAGAAGGTATGCAATCTCATTGCAAATTTCAACACTTGAAATTCCCGATAATATTTTGCCCCAAGCGATCTATGACCTTGACTAAGTCAACAAACCATAGACCGCAAGTAAAGTTCAACCCGTCATTTCCCGATTGAATTAAACCCACCCGCATGACCCTTGACTAAGTCAACAAGGCCGCACGACTACCCTAATCTAATCGCATCATATGCTTTGCAGATAAGCACTAATTAGCTACCGCACACTATGCCTTGAATGAGTCAACAAACGCAGCACGAATACTAAATACTACTTATCTGAAATGACGGAGGGCTACGACAGGTTTTTAAGAAAACCCTTTGCGTAATGAACTTGATATCGTTGTAGAATCGAGTGAATTTGAAAAGGAGTGTTTTTGAGGTTTTTACTAGTTTCGCTAAAGAAGTCACTCCCAGTGAAGGGATCTCGGCTCTTTCCTTATCGAATAAGGTGCAGGATATTTCACAAATACCACTATGCAAAGCAAAATCTATAGAAGTAATCAAAAGACAAACCGAGTGGGTTGTAGCATTTGCTAGTTTTGCTAAAAAGGTTACTCCCGATGAAGGGATCTCGGCTCTTTCCTTATCGAATAAGGTGCTGGATATTCTACAAGAAATACCGCTATGCAAAGTAAGAACTAGAGCTACCAGTTTTTAAACAAGTTTCTACAACATCTTTAGGTTTCTTTTAGTTTCATTAATCTCATTAATGAAGTCCCATCAATTTATGCTTCCTAAGCATCACAGAAGAAACGAAAGCAACAATATTAATTATATCTCATATATATAATATATAGGCATTCGTCTCAGAACAGTTCAAATGATCACATCACAGAATATCAGCAGCAGAAGAATCACAGCAGAAGAATCACATATGAAATATTGGATATACTAGGAATTCCGTGTTTTATTTAAGCCAGTAAAAACACGGATTCCACTGTCGTGATGAATAACCAAACCCACATCCCTAGACCCCTACGAGAGCGGCAAGCAACCCTACCAATTTTAGAGTTTGGAGACCCAGTCTCGACTACTCGAGATGGTCTCCCACTGTACCCTAGAACCCGGTTACTTGTGCTCCCCGCCTTGAGTCTATCCTAATGCGGAAAAGTAAATAATATACAATGGTGACATCATCCTCAACCCGGAAGTACCCCAATAAAAGAATATTACATACAATGAATTTTACATGAATGAAAATAAAAACCCTAATCTCACATAAAAACCCCCGGCTATTCAAAACACGAAGATCCAATATAACATATCACAGCAACACATAACATCACATGTCATCAACGTAAGTAAATATGTGTATCCCAGTTGTCGTTGACATATAGCACCGAAGCCGGCGATACACCACATATTACACTTACGGTCGCAGAAAAGAAAGTGAAAATCTACAACATTTGGAATTCACAATCACTTTAGACATCTTAAATCCGAAATATCACATACTTCGTATTTCATGCCTAACTATATGAATTCCACATATTGTATCACATTCCAGATAAATAGACAATGTTAAAATTTCTGATCGAATAAACAAACACCCAAGATTTCCCAAATAGCTCAACACTTAAGCGGAGTTCAAAAAGTCCCAGAACATGTCACAGCCGCTATGAACCAGCCGCAGAAGGGTCAAACCAACGCCTCACATGTGGCAACGCTAAACTACCACAAACCATATGGTTCAGTAGCGGTTTTGACGGTCACATAATCGAGTTAAGGTTACGTTCTTCTAGAGGGTCCACAGATTCGCTTGCATGATTTTCTGAAAGTTTTAAACTCAGGAAAAATCCAACATTTGAAAGTTTTCCAACAGGGGAATAAGTGAGTTATTGATATCCGTTCGAACCTTTTAACATATTCTAAATTACCCGGAAAAACTTAAACGAAGTTAAACTTTCCGATCGAATCAACGAGTTCCCAATATTTTCCAGAATGCTCAACCCTTGAATAGAATTAAAAATTCCCAGAAGCATGAAAAAGAACCCAGGAATAAACCTCTGAAGTATTAGCCCCTAACTCCCAAAGTTGGCCGCGGAACCGCCGCCAAACGCATGGTTTGACCGCAGTTCCGCGGTCCCTTGAGTTATGGCTTCGTACTTCACAGTAATCCTTAGAATTCCCAGCATGATTTTCTGAGTATTTTTAATATGAAAATTTTCAACTTTTGAAAATTTTTCCAGAAAGTGAGATTTTTCAGGGTTTCGGAGTTTGATCGGACTTTAAACTTCGCCTACGCGACGCCTAATGCTCTAGCTTAGCTTTGATACCAATGTAGGGTTAGCTTAGCATTTTGTGAAGGTTTTGGCAAGTATCAATCATGCTACTTTGAAATTTTTGGGGTGCTAAACAAACCCTAACCAAGATCTTAACTAGAGACTTAGGGTAAAACAAGATATGTAAACTCTTTACATCTAAGTGAACAAGGAATACAACCTTTGTAGACCAGTCCTTCACTTCAATAGCTCCGTGTAGTAGTCCCTTCGCTGCGATCACGATCCCCGGACTCTAGAATGGCTCCCATGAAGAAACGAACAAGCTTGTTTCGAAGTTTTCGAGGCCGAAGATGATCTACGTCGAAGAGACACTAGCTCATGCTATCTCTTCACTAATTGTGTAGATTAGTGAAGTAAACACCCTAAAATAAATGGCCAATAGTAAAGGATGATAAAGTAGGAAGTGGGCTCAGTTTAGATATATTTTTCTCACAAGTTTCCATCACTTTTTAAAAAGCTAGCAAGCTTTTCTCACTTGATGAAGAAGAAGAAGATGAATGAATTCATGAGGTTAGAAATGCTACCATGGGTGAGTATATCATATATCTAACCCTTGTAGAGAGTTAACCATTGTGTATGGTTAATGGTTGAGTTGATAAATATCTTAAAGAAAACAAAAGAGTGGACTAAGTCAATGGTTATCTTAAAACTTCTCCAAGCTTCCAACCATCAAAATATCTCCACTAATTTGTAATTACTTAAGAATAAATATTAACCATAACATTAACCCTAACATGGTGTTAGTCTCATACATGTTGCATGTGTAACCTAGCATGACACAACAATATATATCATATATATATTTTGTGCAAAAAGAATACAATTAATATATATCACATATATATATATATCAATGTATCAAAAAGTGAGAAAGAAATCTTAAGTGAGCTAATATTAGTTAATGTAATTTAATATATCAAATATATAATTATATATTAAACTATTAAATCAACTCTTGATTTAATAATCCGGCTATAATACATATAACCGGCTAATATCAGATGAATCAACTTATCGAATCAACACTTGATCCGATAACCCGGCTATATCACATATACCCGACCGATATCACATATCGCGAGAATAGAATACGGTATCACATATTCGTATTAATCTCGGTCCCGCACATATCACATATGTGCTCCTACTCCGTTTCGCATGAACCAGGAAACCTCTGTGTAGGACTCTAAAAACTCGTCAATACGCCGGCAGTAGGTGATGATCATATCAAACACTCACAAGCCGCAAGCGGTCTGCTAAACACAACGGCCACCCGGGTATTGAGCTATCAGAAGATCAACAAGCAAGCCTGCTATAACTCCTGCGAATCCAATCAGTAACACTACCGTACAGTCCGGTCTCTTCGTCTGATTTATCGCATATCAATAGCCTGAGGGTGGTATAACGTCAGACCCTAATAGCCTGATAAGTCATGCCGATGGAAGGTCCATAACGGTTCGAGAAACTACTAATAACACTTACCAGTAAATCTCAGCAACCATGGCCAGGGATTTCCTGTTATGGCCAATCGAGCACAGCGTAACATCAACCCCCAATACCGGGAGAGACGAAACCCCTCCTATCGCTCATTGCCTCCATGTGATTCGGGTCTGTACCTAAAAGCCACCGTTTTGCACGATCACTTGACCGTAGTAAGGTGGAAATCAAAGCACAGTGGGAATCACACAAGACTCTATGACGATCTCGGGTCTACAAACTAATCTGTACCAGTGTCACCAGAGAACTGCTATCCGACGATAGGTATAATACCATCTAGGAGTTCTCGGCGAGTCCGTCCAGTGTACCCAGTCTCCACTGAGCACCCGTATACCTTCTCTGATGTCAAACACCAATAGATATGGGATCATCCATCGCCCATTATATGGGTCAAGAAGCGCATACGCTGGTCTACTCTGGAGTACCGATGCCCTGTCTCGATACTCCCACGACTAGGAACATTTGAAGGATGTACTTATCGACTACCATGTCCCCACTAGTATGATCTACATCATAATCCTGGTAGTCAAGTACTCATCCTAAGAGCTTTATCAACATGTAATAAAGAGACAATAAGTGTACATGTTAAGATAAAGTGCAACCAGATAGTATACTATCATGTCGAGCAAGAAAGTCCTCCTTATATATGTCCAAGCATCCACTACAATATACATCACATGTACAGTAATGGCCTCTAGGGCATACATATAACTAACAGTATATCCATGGTTCGGTTCAGTAAATATAGATTGATGTAGATTGAATAGACGGATTCATGGATTCATGTTGTATTGTAGTTTATACTTGAATCACATTCAAGTCATATTGATTAGATTGAGACTCAGTCTGAGTCAGTCACTTTGAAAAGAACTTGAAATCCTGAATTAGTTTTGATGTTATCGGTAACTACTGCACATGAACGGCAGGATTTATGTCTTTTTCCAAGACAATTACTATGTTGATAATACCGTTTGTTAGATTGTCTACCTTAAATAGGTAAGCACCCACATTCTCTAGCTCCCTAAGGTTCAATAGAATTGGTCCCGTTTAAACCTATATTTACTAGGATTCTTATTGTAATTTAGCATAACTTGAGAGGGGTTTATGTAAAAATAGTTTTGATATGTTTTCAAAATACACCTCCAGTATTTAATTATCGTCTTTAGGGTTTTCATAGATGTATATTTTATAAATGTGAATTTTTTAGTGAGTAGAACCTAGTTTTCATAGTATATGGTATTTTATTGAAATATTGGAATTGTTTTGTATTTGGATGGTATTTTCTTGTAATGGTGATTTCTTTGATTTATAAAAATTAGAATATTTATATAATATAATTAAAATAGATATTTTGATAATAGTTATATATTTAATAAAAATAATTTTATTTATTCTTGTAGAAATCTCATTTTCTAAAGAAAAATACATTAAAAATTCCATTGAAATCGAATGCTCCTTTCGGAGATCTGCATCTCGCTCTAATAGGCCCGAGGATATGCGATAATCCACACTATCCCGAACGGGGTCCCCAAAAATGGGTTGTAGAGGCGTAATTGTAAGGAATTGATTAATACATTTTTTAAAGAAATGGTTTTGCAAGTTGATGGTATTTATTTGTAAAGTCGTGTTATCCCATGAATATATTCCTAAAACTTCATCGTGCTATGTCAAAAATGTGTGTTGTGATGAGGTAGGTCATTACCTTGTGAGTTATCAAAAGGTAATACAAGTTTTATGTTGTTTTATGTCGTAAATGAAGTATGTGGTATTTTGCCGTAAAAATTGCATAAATGATTCTTTTGAGATAAAACTTGTTTTAATATTTGTTAAATAATATATGAGAGTATGGTATTTTATTGATTAAGAAAAATAGACTTTTTAAAGAAAACCGAATCGGATGTCGGATTAACTCCGCTTCCGTCGAGTTTTAAAAATGAAAGTGTTTATTATAGGAGAAGAGAGGGGGAGAGGGGACTTACTGGCTAGGGAATAATAAAAGAGAGAGATGAAGCTACGGAAGGTGTCGGAGCGTCGTTTCGTCGCCGGAAACTCCTTGGAACTTCGCCGGAACTTCGCCCTTCGCTAACTCCACTTGCACACTATTAGGACTTGGGAATTTTGTAGAGTTTTGGCAGGGAATTTCTGAGTGAGGAGGGATGAAATATGGTGTGGTATTTATAAGAAAAAACTAGGGTTTAGATGGTTAAAGAATGCATTAAAATTTGCATTAAAAATTGGATTTAAGGGGGTTTTATTGTTTTCTGGATGAATGCAGAGAAAATAAACAATGTGGGGTTAGTGGGGTAGCTGAAGAGGTGCTCGGGCAAAGAAATGGGTGGAATTACCCACGAAGGTCCCGGTGGTACCGGTGGAATTAGGCATTTCGCCGGTCCATTACCGTCGGGTGGGGTTGGGTTTGTTGCCACGTGTCCCTGTCTCCTCATATACCCCAGTGCACGTGTTTGTTTTATTTGTGACCTTTCATTTTTACGTGTAGTGCACGTGTAGAACCATGGGCTTCTAAAACATTAAAAAAAATTAAATAAAAAAATAATGTGGCTGAGGGGATTCGATCACAGGGGCTACGTCACAGCAGTGCAAGGCTTTACCAATGTGATACATGTACTTTTTTGCTGTTCTAAAGTAAAACAAATACTTATAGTGTATACAGGATTGCAAATACCCCAATTGTACATTAATTTTTAAACAATTTTCTGTATATTGAAATTAGAGTTGTTACAGTCTACCCTCCTTACAAAAATTTCGTCTTCGAAATTTACAATTTATTTTAAGGACTAGTTTACAAATAAATGAGGGTAGCTTGCACGCATCTCATCTTCCCTTTCCCATGTTTATTCTCCTGGTGTAGCTTTTCTCCATATCACTCGAACCAAGTTGACTTCATTATTCCGAAGTGACTTCACCTTTCTATCCAGGATCTCAACAGGTTGTTGCTCACAGGATAAGTCTGGCTGTACAGCGAGCTCGGAGTGATCAAGAATATGGCTGGGGTCACTCACATACCTTCTGAGTTGGGATATGTGGAACACATTGTGCACTTCTTCCAATGAAGGTGGAAGTGCCAAGCGATATGCCACTTCACCGACTCGTTCGAGTATGTCGAACGGTCCAATATACCTCGGACTAAGCTTACCCCGTCTTCTAAAACGAATCACTTCATGGTTCAGAGATATCTTCAGAAATACATGTTCTCTCGGTTCAAACTTCAAGTGACGGCATTTTGCATCAACCCAGTGCTTCTGTCGATCTTAGGCTATGCGCATTCTTTCCCTGATAGTACGAACTACGTCGACAGTTGCTACTATCATCTCAGGTCCAATGAGTTCTCTATCTCTGATGTCATCCCAACTTAATGGCGATCGACACTTCCTTCCATAAAGAGCTGCAAAAGGTGCCATTCCTATACTTGCTTGGTAGCTGTTGTTGTATGAAAACTCCACAAGATGTAGATGATTTTCCCACGATCCTCCGAAGTCTAGCATACACGCTCTTAGCATATCTTCTAAGATCTGAATAGTTCACTCAGACTGACCATCTGTTTATGGATGATAAGCTGTGCTGAAGTTCAGACTTGTTCCCAAGCTCGCTTGCAGACTTTGCCAAAATTGCGATCGAAATCTAGTTTCACGATCGGAGACAATGCAAACCGGTACTCCATGTAATCTCACGATTTCCTGCATGAGTTCATGGGTATCAGAGATAGTATATATTTGAAGAGTTTAAATCTTACTTAGATTCTTATCTCCATATACTTCTTTGCTAGTGTCTCAGTAGATTGGCCAACTCGAATGGGAATAAAGTGAGCCGACTTTGTGAGTCGATCCACAATAACCCAAACCGCATCGTTACCCTTTGTGCTGCGAGGAAGTGCAGTCACAAAATCCATTGTGATGTGTTGCCACTTCCATTCTGGGATAGGTAACGGTTGAAGTAATCCAGCAGTCCTGTGATGTTCAGCCTTAACTTGCTGACACACCAAGCATTTAGCGACGCTTCTGGTTACTTCACGCTTCATTCCATCCCATCAGTAATTTTGACGCAGATTTTTATACATTTTTGTACCTCCATGGTGTACTGAATAAAGAGAGCTATGAGCTTCTTTCATCAACTCTTCTCGCACAGAACCTTTTGGTACACACAATTTACTGCCGTATCTCAAAGATCCGTCTTCATGGATGATGAAGTCTGTTCGAAGTCCACTTTCCACTTGTTCTCTGATCTTTTGCAACTTAGCATCACTTGCTTGAGCTGCTTTGATCTGATTGACAATGGTAAATTGAACTTGTAAGTTCATCAAACTTGAAGCATTATCTGGCATGATCACCTCAATCTCCATCTGATGCAAGTCTTGTTGAAGCTTCTACTGTGCGGTGAGATTCAATGCTAATGGTTGGCGACTAAGTGCATCAGGTACTACATTCACCTTCCCCGGGTGATATTGCAGGTTGATGTCAAAGTCCGCCATGAGTTCTAACCATCTTCTCTGCTGCATATTCAACTCTTTCTGAGTAAACACATAGTTCAGACTCTTATGATCTGTGTATATGTCCACTCGTTCACCAAGAAAATAATGACGCCGAATTTTGAGAGCAAAGATTACGGCCACCAACTCCAAATCATGTGTCGGATAATTGTGCTCATGAATCTTCAGCTGTCTTGAAGTATAAGCTACAAATTTACCGTGCTGATGTAGAACACATCCTAATCTCTTACCGAATGCATCACAGTGCACTTCGAAACCTCCAGATTGGTCCGGTATGACGAGAATTGGTGCTGATGTCAATCTTGACTTGTTTTCTACGAAAGCTCATTCGCATACTTCTGACCACACGAATTCTTCATCTTTATGTGTGAGCTTGGTCAGAGGTGTTACAATCTTCGAAAATCCTTCAATGAACCTTCTGTAATATCCAGCTAGACCCAAGAAATTTGGAATGTCCTTCACTGACTTCGGTGTCGGCCATTCGCTTACTGCTGAAACTTTAGCTGGATCTACAGAGATTCCATCGCCTGATACAATATGTCCGAGAAAACCTACTCGATCTAGCCAAAACTCGCATATGCTGTACTTGGCGTAGAGCTGATGCTGTCGTAGAGTCTCTAAGACAATTCGTAGGTAATCGGCATGTTCTTTCCGACTCTTAGAATACACCAGTATGTCGTCAATGAAGATGACAACAAACCTGTCTAGATACTCTCAAAAAACTTGATTTATTAGGTTCATGAATATAGCTGGTGCGTTGGTCATTCCAAATGGCATCACGAAAAATTCGTAATGACCATAGCGAGTTCTGAATGCCGTTTTATGGATATCAGATTTCTTGACCTTCACCTGATGATAACCCAAACGAAGATCTAACTTGGAGAAAACGCAATATCCACTTAGCTGATCGAACGGATCGTCGATGCACGGGAGTGGATATTTGTTCTTTATAGTTATATCGTTCAGAGCTCTATAATCAATGCACATTCGATATGAACCTTCCTTCTTCTTTACAAGCAGAACTGGCGATCTCCAACTTGAAGTGCTGGGACGAATCCATCATTTCGCTAATAATTCGTCCAACTGAGTTCGGAACTCCTTCAAACCTTCCGGACTTAACCGATACGGTGCTTTGATCACCGGTTGAGCTCCAGATACTAAATCAATGCTGAATTCAAGAGCTCGATCGGGAGGCAAACCAGATATGTCTTCAGAAAATACAAGATCGAACTCTCGAACTATTTCTGGCTTTGATCCTTCCTCCGCTTGAATGGCTTCAATCACTGCCTTCTTTGGTTTCGCCTTGTATGTACTTGGCTCCAGGGTACAGTCTCTACTTTTGAAATAAAAGACCGGATGCTCTGGAATCTCGAATACTACCTTCCTTTGACGACAGTCAATGGTAGCATAAAATGTTCTGAGCCAATCCATACCCAATACGACATCGAAATTCGGTATGTCCAGCACTTTGAAGTCAGCATAGAATTCTTTACTGCAAACGACCACTGGACACAGATCGTATCCCATTACTGCCTTTAGAATGTCGTTCCTTGAACTGACATTCTAGCTGGATATGAGGGGTTTGACAGGAATCGCATGAGTTCGGACGAATCGTTGCGATATAAAACAATGAGATGCTCCAGTATCGAAGAGTGCTAGTGCAGGGAGTGAGGCTACTAAGATTGTACCTAAGTTATGTGGGATAGTTTTAGGTATAAGGAAAAATATATGGGTATGTATAGATGGAAAATAAATCTTGATAGGGAAGAGTTACCAGTAATGACTTGGCCGGTGGCTTCAGCTTCTTCCACAGTCATTGTGAAAGCCTGTCGCCTCGGTACATTCCTCCTTACTTGAGGAGCATTCCTTTGTCCGTTCCTTAGTCTTTAAGGTACGTTCCGTTGAGCTTGACGGAATTGACAAGGAGGAGGTGCAGTCGGTCCATGAGGAGGTGGAGCAGGTAGTGCGAGTCGGGGAGCAGGTGCCTGGATGGCTGGGCGCTGCTGGTAAGTGATTGCTGGCCTGTGTTCAGTATTTAGGTTATGTCTCCGAGGATAAGACTCGATGTCATGAGTAGCTGAGCCGCAGACTAAGCAAAGACGATTTGCATGCCGGCAGTCTTTCACCAGATGTCCATCTCTCCTGCAGTAAGTGCAAAAGGCTAGGTTGGGCCAGTTGTTCGGTACTCCCAGTCTCCTGAGCAAAAATGGTGGCCTTGAAGAGGCTCCTCCTGCCATCTGAGTGGCAGAGCGCTTCATCCCGGCAGATTGAGGTCTGCCCCTCATTTTCACCACTGCCTTATATTGGCGGGCAGCTTTCAGAGCCAATTCGTGGGTTGGGAAATCCTTTATAGCTAAGGCACCTTGGATTTCTGAATCTAACCCTTACTGAAACCGTCTGGATCTGATCTCAGCAGTTGGTATCAAATGTGCCGCGAACCTGTTAAGGTCTTGTGTTAGCTGTGTAATATGTGATATTAGAAAATCAAATATTGAGACATATCTTACCTACTGATTATGGTAAACTCAGCATCATACTCATCTACTGACTTGGTCTGCATCGAACCCTGTTGTAGATGAATAAATTGCTGCTTCATGTCGAATCGGGCAGTCTAAGGGAAGTATTTCGCGTCAAACATGATGTGAGAAGTCCTCCATTCGATCGGTTGGTCAAGACGGCTTTCTTCCGCCTTCCACCAGACCCGTGCATTGTCAAAGAGCTGCAGCTTTGCAACTCGAACCCAAGCGATCTTTGGCACTTGTGCCGCTGCCAGGTCATCCTTAATGCTCTAAGCCCCCTCCTCAGCTTCCAGAGGGCTCTCTTTTCTCGAGAATTGCTTGGGTATAAAGCTCAGAATTGCTTTTCTCCAAGTGCTTCTGCTTCTGGACGATTCATCAGAATAGCAGTCTCTGCTGCTGTCCTTCCGGGAGGCTGAGGATCGCCTCAAGCAGTACCGTCTGCTCATTGATCGGAGCAGCGACGGTAGGTGTAAGCGGTAGAGGTAGTGGAGTGTTGTTGAAATTGGTGCTAGTGTTGTTTGGGGAATCCATAATCTTGAAAGAAAAATTTAGGTTAAGACTGATTCAAAGTATATGAAATTGGAAGATTCAAGAAATATGTAAAGAATATTTTTAGTTGCTGGTTCTTATATTATATTGCTTAGGACTTCATGCAGAATTAATCCGCATGTCCATATAGAACTGAGCTGCATGTCCATACAGAGCTGACCTGCATGGGCCGCCAAAAAAATCTGTCACGCCCCGCTTCCTAGTGTACGGTAAGGAGACGCGATGGGTCACGCGTCGTATTTACTCATAAGTAAACACGCTAAGTGTATCTAAGCAATATAAAGTAAAGTACACAAGAGACAAGAATGTAAATGAACAACAACTTTATTTATTAAACATTCTTTTACAAGTACAACTGAAATGTAAATACATGAGTAGAAAGCGATACCTAAACAATGGCATAATTGAAATGAAATAAATATGTACAAGTGTCTAAAGCTCCGACTTAAAAGCAAACTGCTCCAAATCCTCAGGGCCGGGCTCGGTCTCTAAAGCGTCTGAAACACCAGAAAACATTCCAAAAAAAGAATAAAAGAATGTCGTCAGCGAACAATCGCTCGGTAAGTCCTAAACATGAGTAGAGATAGAATAGACAGAAAGAGAATATAACTTATAATGTTTGATTATAATGTTAACGATGTTGTTTGTAGTTTGGTACAGAAAATGCCAGTGTATACGAGAGGAGTTCCACTATTCCGGAGACTAAGGTATACGGAGCACAAGGAACCATTCAACCACGGTACAACGGCAATGGATATTCAGGTTAGGTGTATTATGGTTACAGTCTCGTGCCTGTTGGGGTCAAAATTTGCACCCGGTTGACCAAGTCAAAGTCAAGGTCAACCCCAAGCCAGGTGGACCCAAGCCCAGATCAAGTGGGCCCATGCCCGAGTCGAGCCCGAACATGAAGCGGCCGACCTCCCCTATGCAAATAAAAAAAATCATGTAATAAATAATTTTGAAGTTAATTTTTTTATGTATGCATTTAAGCAAAAGGGCATAAAGCCAAATTTTTGTAAAGCCCATGGTTTATGTGCAAAAAGAAATGGCACATGATCTATGGGATGGGCAAAATGCCATTTTGTAAAGCCCAAGGGGTTATACGTAAATATGTAAGCCTATATAAGGTAATATGATGAAAATATCTAATAGACTTTTCATTCCTCTCAAAAAGGTTAGGTTTTTTGTACCTCCTTCTCCTTGCTCAAGGTTCTAAACCTTCTTCTTTCTTTTGAATTAAATCAAGAATTTTACTCTTCCTTTTCCAAAACTAAATAGTTTTTCACCACAAAACCCATAAAGGGGAACTCAGATCTCCCATTAGATCTCAAAAATAAGAGATTTTTAAAATCTCATACTTCTTGTTCTTCAAGATCCAGCCGACAGAAGAGAAGGAAGGAGACCCATCTCCACAATCCCACTTTGGGGAAGATCCAGGGCTCAAGGGAAAAGCCCCTTCATCAGCTCCAAAAATATCTTAGGAGTTCAACTCCTCAAAAATATATATACATATATACACAAAATAATAAATATTTCCATTTTGGAGCACAACTCCCAGTGCAGGGACCAAGTCCCTTTTGCTGCTGACGCCTAGCGCCCGCGTGCCAGGCACGTGGGGCGCTGGCGCTCTGTCGCACTAGCGCACAGCGCCCGTGCCCAGCGCCCGCGTGCTAGGCACGTGGTGCGCTGGCGCTCTGGTGCCCAGCGCTCGCGTGCCTGGCACGTGGGGCGCTAGCGCCTTCTCCCACGCATCCTTTGAATAGACGGATTCATGGATTCATATTGTATTGTAGTTTATACTTAAATCACATTCAAATTAGATTGATTAGATTGAGACTCGGTCTGAGTCAGACACTTTGAAAAGAACTTTAAATCTTGAATTAGTTTTGATATTATCGGTAACTGCTGCACATGGACGGCAGAATTTGTGTCTTTTTTCAAGACAATTACCGTGTTGATAACACCGTTTGTTAAATTGTCTACCTTAAATACGTAAGCACCCACATTCTCCGACTCCCTGAGGCTCAAGAGAATTGGTCCCGCTTAAACCTATATTTACTAGGGTCGTTATTGTAATTTAGCATAACTTGGGTTTTTTTTATGTAAACATAGTTTTGATATATTTTCAAAATACACCTTAAGTATTTAATTATCGTCTTTAGGATTTTCATAGATGTATATTTTATAAATGTGAAATTTCTAATGAGTAGAACCTAGTTTTCATAATATATGGTATTTTATTGAAATATTAGAATTGTTTTGTATTTGGATGGTATTTTCATGCAATGGTGATTTCTTTGATTTAGAAAACTTGGAATATTTATATAATATAATTAAAATAGATATTTTAATAATAGTTATATATTTAATAAAAATAATTTTATTTATTCTTACAGAAATCTCATTTTCTAAAGAAAAATACATTAAAAATTTCATCGAGATCGAATGCTCCTTTCGTATGTCTGCATCTCGCTCTACTAGGTCCGAGGATATGCGATAATCCATACCATCCCGAACGGGGTCCCCAAAAGTGGGTTGTAGAGGCGTAATTGAAGAAATTGATTAATAATTTTTTTTTATAGAAATGGTTTTGCAAGTTGATGGTATTTATTTGTAAAGTCGTGTTATCCCATGAATATATTCCCAAAAATTCATCGTGCTATATTAAAGATGCGTGTTATGATAAGGTAGGTCATTATCTCGTGAGTTATCTAAAGGTAATACAAGTTTTATATTGTTTTATGTCGTAAATGAAGTATGTGGTATTTTACCGTAAAAATACAATAAAATTTGCATAAATGATTCTTTTGAGATGAAACTTGTTTTAATATGCTTGTTAATATTTGTTAAACAATATATGAGAGTATGGTATTTTATTGATTAAGAAAAATAGACATTTTAAAGAAAACCGAATCGGAAATCGGATTAACTCCGCTTTCGTCGGGTTTTAGAAATGAAAGTTTTTATAATAGGAGAAGAGAGGGGGAGAGGGGACATACTAGCTAGGGAACAAGATAAGAGAGAGATGAAGCTATGAAAGGTGTCGGGGCGTCGTTTTGTCGCCGGAAACTCCTTGGAACTTCGCCGGAACTTCGCCCTTCGCTAACTCCACTTTCACACTATTAGGACTTGGGAATTTTGTAGAATTTTGGTAGGGAATTTCTGAGTGAGGAGGGTTGAAATATGGTGTGGTATTTATAGGGAAAAACTAGGGTTTAGATGGTTAAAGAATGCATTAAAATTTGTATTAAAAATCGGATTTAAGGAGGTTTTATTGTTCTCTGGATGAATGCAGAGAAATAAACAATGTGGGGTTAGTAGGGTAGATGAAGAGGTTCCCGTCCAAAGAAATGGGGGGAATTACCCACGGAGGGCATGGCGGTATCTGTTGAATTGGGCATTTCGCCGGTCCATTATCGTCGGGTGGGGTTGGGTTTGTTGCCACGTGTCCATGTCTTCTCATATACCCCAGTGCACGTGTTTGTTTTATTTGTGGCCTTTCATTTTTACGTGTAGTGCACATTTAGACCCTTTGACTTCTAAAAGATTAAAAGAAAATTAAATAAAAAGATAATGTGGCTGGGGGGATTCGATCACAGGGGCTACGTCATAGCAGTGCAAGACTTTACCAATGTGCTACAAGTACTTTCTTGCTGTTCTAAAGTAAAACAAATACTTATAGTGTACACAGGATTGCAAATACCCCAATTGTACATTAACTTTTAAACAATTTTCTGTACATTGAAATTGGAGTTGTTACAAGGATACTGTCCTGGCCAGTAATGCAGCGGTCCCGCTGAAGCGACGGGCGGTTGTGCTTCCTTCTTAGAAGGGAAGCAGCGCTGTTGTGGTTCCGCGAGCTTTTCCAGATAAGCCTCGGCCGGAGGTAAATGCTCCTGTGTCTGTGGTGGCTGCTGCGTCCCCCGAGTCGCGTATTGACTCAGAGATCAGAACCCGCCATCCGAAGAAGCCCGTTAAGCGGAAGTTGTCGTCGTCGGGGGTTGGTGCCAACTCGCAGAAAAATAAGAAATCTATGTTCTCAGCTGATGTTGTATTCGGCCAAGACCCCCATGCTCCTTATAGCGAAGGCTTGTCTGAGTATAGCACCAACGATAGTCTATTTGAAGCTCATGTTGCCGCTACCGACCTTCAAGCTGCTATCGAAACTTCTGAAAAGCTGGCCCATGAGCAAGCGGCGTTAGCTTCTCTTGTGGCGTCCGGTATATTTCGTTTATACTCTCCTGTATACATTCCTTTTTATAAATTTATTACGCTTTACTAACACCATTCTCTTAACAGGAATCTCCACTGAAGAGGCCTTCTTGGCATCCCTCAAAACGTTTGAGGAGGAGGAGAGGCTCCGCGCTTCCATGGGTCTTGGTATGATTTGTTTCACGACGCCTTTACATATTTAATTTATTTTATTCACAACTTAACTCCCTTCCTTTTCCTATTACAGGAACCACCGCGGCCCATGTTGTTCTGAGTACAATGCTAATCCCGGGTGGTGGTGTGGAAGAGTCTTCAGGGCCACTGGTTACAGCTAAGGTCCTCCCCGGGCAATCACGGGAGGCGTCGCTGAAGCAACCGATGATTGATGTTACAGTATGTTCTGAGGCCGAGCCTGATCTGGACGACGATGCTCCTCTGTCGGAGGTCTTAAGGAGATCCGTCCGTACAGCCAAAACTGAGAGAAAGCGCAAAAAGCACGCTGCAATAGAGTGTCAAGCTAATCTGGCTGCAGACGCGGGCTCGAGCGATGCAGTTCCCGCCAAAAAAAATTTCTGCACAAAAGAGCCCAAGGCATCAAATGGCAGCGATACGCTTAAGAAAATGTGAACCTGTATTTTTCGGGCTGTATTTTGACAAATTCCCGAATGAGAAACAGCTAAATTCTGATGGTATCGAAAGCGTCTCAAAAAATCCTTCGATTTGATATATTATGGGCCCCATAATTCATCCGGGATCAAAATTTATGAGACATCACGTGCCCACACGTGACCGGGCATCACGTGCCCACACGTAACCATTTACAGGCAAAGCTTGTAAGCACCGAATAAAATAAATAATTAAATGGGGTCACGTGTCATCACGTGATAGGCCTTTGAAAACCCACTGAAGAAAATTAAAAGTGCAATAAAACAATCAGGAATACCTCAATGGGGGATCACGTGTCCATACGTGACCAAAGGTCACGTGCAGACACGTGATGGGTCACGTGTTAACACGTGATCTATTTACAAGGTTAAAATCTAAGCAAACAGAATCATAAACAAGCGGCTGAAGGAGGACCCAACTGGGGGTCACATGCTCACACGTGGCCAATGGTCACATGTCAACACGTGATGGTTAAAACAAAAACACAAACAAACGGCTGTAGGAGGACCCAATTGGGGGTCACGTGCTCACACGTGACCAAGGGTCACGTGCCAGCACGTGACAGGCCTTGAAAGCCTTACATTTTAATAGAATTAAAATTCTAAATTTCTCTAAAATCTTTCCAAATGGGAAAGGATTAGGAAGAACCGTTGGATTAAAAATCCATGGGTGATTAAATATCACCAATTTATGGAAAAATCTTAGATAAGGAAAGATTTCCCTAAATCTCACCGAAAATAACAAACAGAATATCTTTAGATTGAAAATCCAACGGTGAATAAAATTCACTGAATGATCTAAAGGCTCATATTAATTATGAAAACAAACAAAATCTTTCAATGAAAGATTCACTAAACAAATTGATTCTTTTCTTTCTCCTATAAATAGGAGCCAAGAAGAGAAGAGAAGGGATCTACTTTTTTGGAAGAAAACTTTAGCAGAGAGAAAAGCAAGGAGAATTTAATTCTCAACAAAGAAAACCCTAGGTGAGATAAGAAAGGGAATCAAAACCTCAAACAGAGAATTTAATTCTCAAAATCTAAGAGTTTAACTCTTCTGCAAAAGAACTTAGTTCTTCCTCTAGTTGAAGATCTGCAGAAGCACATCTCCCCATAGGTTGAGAATTTAATTCTCATCGGGTTGAGATCCTGCCATGCAGATCCAAAACTTAGAGGGGGGATTGATTTCAGAGAATTTAATTCTCCCAAATTTATAGGAATTTAATTCCTCCAAGATGAAATTAGGGTTTAACCCTATATGAGAATTTAATTCTCCCAAAATTACAGAAATTTAATTCCTTCAAGATGGACAGAACTAGGGTTTAACCCTACATAAGAATTTAATTCTTTCAAAATGGGAATTTAATTCCTCCAAAGTCGTAATCAGGGTTTAACCCTACAGAGAATTCAATTCTAAAAAAATAATGAGACTTTAAAGATCTCCATGCATGAAAAGAACTAAGCTCACGTGTCTCCACGTGACCCCTGAAAAGATCCCCAAAAATGAGAAGGAAAAAGCTTTGAGGCAATGCCTCACGTGCTCCCACGTGACCTCCAAAACAATGAGAATAAAAGCAAAGTAAATGTTGGCTCTGGGCGCTCTCACGTGTTACCACGTGACCCCTAATAAATGCCTTAACGAATCAGTGCATGAGTGCCTATCACGTTCCTACACGTGATGGCCAGGAAATTAAAAGTGTTTAACACTTATTCGCAGATTTAAGGATAAAACAAAGGAGATCTGGCCCCACATTTAGGGCGCCCTCACGTGTCCCCACGTGACCCCTAACAAATCCCTTTAATATCCAATGGATGGATGCCCATCACGTGCTCACACGTGACGGCCTTAAAGACTAAAAGTGTTTAACACATATTTATTCTGAGAACAAAATAAAGGAGATCTGGTCCCACCTTTGGACGCCCTCACGTGTCACCACGTGATCCCTTCCTCTTTAGTGTTTAACACTAATTCGAGAGTTTTATTTCCAGTGTTTAACACTATTGTCTTCTAGTGTTTAACACTAATTTGAGAATCTTATTTCTAGTGTTTAACACTAATTGAGAGTTTTATTGCCAGTGTTTAACACTGTTGTTATCTAGTGTTTAACAC
Source organism: Agapanthus africanus (assembly GCA_030015575.1). Classification (NCBI taxonomy): domain Eukaryota; kingdom Viridiplantae; phylum Streptophyta; class Magnoliopsida; order Asparagales; family Amaryllidaceae; genus Agapanthus; species Agapanthus africanus. The sequence goes on from CM057339.1 coordinate 868,219,664, forward strand.
TATTTTTAACCAAATTGGTTAATTTTTCAGAGGCAAGGCCTCCCCTTCAATTGAATCTCAAAATTGAGTAAAAACTCAGAGCTATAATGTTTAATGCTCAGTCAAAGACCAAAATGATAACAGAGCCCTCAAACTCTTGTTTAGCATTGCTAAGTGACGAAGGGCTGAACCCAGACAAGTGTCTAATGGTCCAACAAAGGGCCAACACTTCAGATCTAATTGGACTTAACCCAAATTGGCCATAAGTCCTCAATTCAGATTTAACTGAGCCAATGTGCTCATAATCTAATTATTTGATCTTAGTTCCAAATTGTACTACAGATCCCTAAGCAATCTTGGTTCAAGAGTGCATCTCTTCACTCCTTTGATATTTGTCGTTGTAATTCCTCGACGTCTTCAAAGAGGTGACGGGTCCCGACAACCACACATCTCACAGACTATGACGTCTCTAAACTTCGGACTGTGGGGTCCTTAAACTCACGGACTATGATGTCCTTAACCTTGACTGTGAGGTCTTTAAACTCACGGACTATGATGTCCTTAACCTTGACTGTGAGGTCTTTAAACTTACGGACTATGATGTCCTTAACCTCGACCGTGATGTCTTTAAACTAACAATGGACCCCTATGTCCTTAAACTGGTATTGGACCACTACGTCCTTAAACTGGTATTGGACCACTATGTCCCTAAACTGGAAATCGACCGAAATGTCCCTAAACTAAACAGTAGAGCCTAAATACTCTCTTGTTGGATCTAAATGATCCTGTTAAGTTGATCTTAGTCTAGAAATTAGACTAACGTATCCTTAACACACGTTTAAGTTGATCTTAGTCTCAAATGAAGCTAACGTATCCTTAAACCCAACCCCCAAACCCAAATCTAAAAAGATACGGATTTGGACTAATCCACGCCCTACGGGCGACAACATACATTAGTCTCCGTATACAATCCACGGAAAACCAAAAACAAAACAAACACCCATGACATGAAGTGACCATCTGGAGAAGGAGAAAGTTGTTACCGCGACGCGGAAGCGTAATTAACTGCAGGGGCTTGCGCCTGCAGGGAAGAGTGTCCCCACAATCAAAAACCCCTCAAACGAGGGGGAATCTGATGAAGTCTGCTACCTCGGCTGCATCTGTTTAAACCTTCGATACATGGTGCCATAAATCAACTTGGTATCTTCGGAGAGGTGGACGGATAGCACCAAATAGCATTTTCCCCCAGATTCAGGCAAGACATTCCGTCTTCCCGGTTTCCGGCGGTAAACAGATTCTGGCACGCCCGGTGGGACCTTTTCCTCTTTCCACTCCACGCTTCGTGTGTCGTGTTCGCGAATGAATCGCGGTTTGCTCTGGTTGCCTGTGGATTCGAGGTGCTAAGATTTGGTGTCTTTCTCCGTGCAGAAAACAGAAGATCAATGGCTTCAAACTGCACAAACTGCAATTGCAACTCTCGCTCCGTCCCGTCCGGAGGAGTGACCTACGGGCCTCAAGCGGCCTCCCTTTTCAGGATGCCAGTGGAACAGGTAACTCAGGCCACCACTGGGCTGTTCTTTGGGACCATGCTCCCACCGACGAGCTTCAATGCCCCAATGTCATCGCAAGAAGCTCCAAATAAGTCGGTCTTTGATCGGCTTACAACTACCGCAGCCCCTCTCAATGGGTCACCCAAGTCCAATGCCTCAGTTTTCAGCAAACTGGGCCAAAACTCATGTGGGCCCATGAAGAAGCCTGCAATACCAGAAGAGGTTGTTCCGAAGAGGATAACCATCCCTGCTCCTGAAGTCGTCAAGGCGGCTTCTCCTGCCAAAGGGTCGGTCTTCATAAGACTGACTATTCCGGCTCCCGTTCCTGCTCGAAGGTCTGTCTTTGACAGATTGGATACCGCTACTCAAAAGACATCAGTCTTCAAGAGGCTGGCACCAGCGGCGTCTCATCTGGACAGGGGGCAAGACAAAACCATCCCCATCGCCGAACCAACACCGTCCGCTCGACACGCTCGATATCGCCACTGGCGCCGAGTAAGGAAGGCTGGGGGCAACTCCCTCTCTGGGCTAACTCCACCGGCTCCAATGGTGGAAATTAATGATGCTGTTCTAACCGGGAACAACTTTGAGCCGCTGAACAAGGTGCGCAGGAATTCGCCTACCGCCGTATTAAAAAGATCTCCGCCGCCAGTGGAGACTGTCACAGAAATAAAGCCGGAACAGTCCCCCCAACGACTATCTTCTAAAGTTTACAAAATCTGGCGACAAGTCCGAGAGTCGGTGTTGATCAAGACTATCCCCACTGGCAGAAAAAGCTGAAGGTTCAGCAGGAAGAAAACCATCCTGGCAAGCTACAAAGGACGACAGCTATTTGGGTGCCCACTGAAACGGCCCCCTCAACGTCACCAGTCCATAAAAATAAAAAGCCGGAGAAAATCCCTGAGTCTGCGACAAATTGTAAGACCACTGAACCCAAACGCCCCAAGTCTGGGGGCGTAATGGTGCATACCGTTTATATGGCTTCCGGAAAAGAGGAAAGCCGCGATTCGACGGGTCACCGACCGATCACCCGATCCTTGACAAAAGCCCAGGAGCAGCAACAGAAGCTTCAAGAAATGCTGACGCAAATGGCCACACTCACCGGGCCAAAAGAAAGCCCAGAGGCGTCATCAGAGCAGCGTCATGAACAAGAAACCGATGCTGACTTTCTCCGCAGAGTCCTCGAAAAGAAGGACAGAGAAGCAGCAGAACAAGATGCCAACATAAAACGAATGGCGCTTCTCTTCCAAGACATGGTCTGGATGATGTTACAGCTGGATCCTCCAGCTGAAGACCCTCCGATCATTATTGAAGATGACCGAGCGGAGACGTCGAACCCCCCTCCGGCTCTTTCAGCAGCCAAAGAGGAGACCATCTCAAAAGCTGCGCTCAATGATTATATAGCTCAGCACATACGAGCTCACCAGGTAAATGAAGCGGCTGGCTAAGTTGTCAAGACTGGACGACCCTATCCGGGCTGGTATGACCAAATAAGTTACCCTCCGGGATATACGATCCCTAAATTTCATGTATACAAAGGGACGGGCAATCCCCACCAGCATGTTGCCCAGTTCAGGGCTTTATGTGGCAACACCGGGGGCGATGATAAGCTTTTGCTCCATCAATTCGTCGGCAGCTTGTCGGAAACAGTATTTGAGTGGTATTCGGAGCTGCCCAACGACTCTGTCAAAACATTTGCAGAGATGGAGCTGCTGTTTACACAGAGATTTGCAAGCGCTAGCGAGCGCACTCCGATCACCGCATTGATCAACGCCAGGGTAAAGTCAGGCGAAACGTGGGTACAATACGCGATACGGTGGCGAAATTTATGGTCGAAATGCGAGCAGCGCATCGAAGAAGCTCCCGCGGTAGGCATGTTCGTGGGTACTCTTGACCCTCAGTCAACTATCTCCCAATTTATGATGTTCTTCAAGCCAACTACTTTCCAGGCCTTGATTGAAAAATTGACCCAAATGGACCAGATGGGTCATAGACCGTCTCCTCCAAAGCCGGATCCTCGGAATGAAAAGGGGAGAGGAAAAGCGACTTTCGTCGCCAATACTTAACAACAGCCGAGCAACTTAAACCCGGTTGTTCGCCAAAACAATATGTGTCCACACCCATCCCTCGAGGAGAGACTAGGACGCCCTTACTCGTTTCCCCAGGATAAAACGAGGAGACTGTTCGAGCTGGCAGTGCGCAACAAGCTCATAAATTTGCCGGATCCAAAACGTCCGTTGCAGCCAGGCGATCTCAACAATCCTAATTACTGCCCATACCATAAAGCGGTAAGCCATCCAATCGAAGATTTCTTCATTTTCAAAGGCTGGATTGAGGACCAATACCAACAAGACAAGTTCGTATTATCCGAAAACTGGAAGGTGAAACCGCCGCAACCTCACGCCCCTAAAAAGGTGGACACGCCGGGGGCATCGTGCTCTTTTATAGAAGAAACTCCGTGGGAGGTCGCCCTTTCAGCCAAAACTAAAAGAATGCTGAAGGATCTCCAAATGTGCCCGGCAATCAGGTGGAAAAATCCACTGGAGCCCGAGGTCATTGATGGGATGCTGAAACCACGCCCAACACCGAGAATTGATAGCAGTGGGCAAAACACCCATGCACAGCCGTCAAAGTCTTCGAAGAAGAAGAAGAAGACAAAAAAGCCCGTGAAGCCTGGTGACAAGCGCACAGACCTGCAGCAACAGATTGACGCGTTGGAAGAATATAATCAGAAAGCACAGACCCCGGTCACACTTCAAGAATTTCTCAGCCACGTCCTTGAGGATGGAGATGATGACAAAGACTCGTCGGATGAACCTGAGGATTATGTGGCAAGCTGCCATATGATCTCTCACTCGTCGATAGACAGTGAGGAAGCTCCTGACGCAAAGAATCCGGGGGCAGATCCCAAGCCGGAACTTCTAGGGCCATCAGACGAAACAATTGACGCATTCCTGAACAAAGCCCGTCTAAAAAGCGAAGCTGATCGGGAGCGCGAAATGGCCATATTTGAAAAGGCCAAATGCCGGCGACTGGACAAAAGGGTCGAAACACACCCACCAGATCAAAATACATCCGCCACAAATAAAAGCAGGATCAAGACAAGGAAGCGATTTGCCAAAGCCATATCGATGGGGATGAAGCTGCCCTCTTTCAGAGAAAATTCTCCTGGTGGTATATATCTTGGTGAAGCGGACGTACATCCTAACTTCTGCTTGTATCATCAGAAGATCGCGCACCCTACTGAAGACTGCAACTCCTTTAAGTGTTGATGGCAAGGGTATGTCGCTCACAGGCAACACTTCAAGAGGACAAAGCGTGAAGCTCGTAGACAGTGAAAAAATGCGACAGATGAGCATAAAAGAATTTCCGGCAATTGTCACAGGGTTGATCCTGGGGGATCGCGAGTGATCACCTTCGTGAGCGACTCCGACGAAGAAATAGCCCTCGGCCCTCTCTACAAGGAATCCATCTCTGAAACGAAAGAACTGAGGAGTTGCGAGAACATTCAGCCGCGCAATCGCACGCTACACGGAAAGAATCTCGGACCCGCAAACAAGGGATCGAACAAAAAGGATAAGGGGAAGGGAAAAACGGCCTTCATCGCCAACGCTCAACAACAATCGAGTGGCTCGAGACCGGTTGTTCGCCAAAGCAACAAGCGGCAACCCCTCGATGAGAAGTTGAAACGTCCTTACTCATTTCCCCGGGATGAAACAAAGAGACTGTTCGAACTAGCAGTGTGCAACAGGCTTATCACTCTACCGGAGCCGAAACACCCACTACAACTGAACGATGTCAACAATCCTAATTACTGCCCTTACCACCGAGTATTGGGCCATCCGATCGAAAACTGCTACGTATTCAAAAACTGGGTTGAAGACCAATACCAACAGGGCAAGTCCGCGCTGTCCGAAAACTGGAAGGTGAGCCCGCCACAACCACATGCTCCGAAAAAGATGGATATGCCGGGGGCATCATGCTCATTCATAGGGAAAGCCCCATGGACCGAAAAGTCCGGAAACTAGAAATTCGCCTCAAATACGGCAACAATGGACCACTATGTCCTAAAACTGGCTGCGGACCGAAATGTCCCTAAACTAACAATGGACCGCAATGTCCTAAAACTTGCAATTGACCGAGATGTTGATAAACTACGGTGGATTGCAGTATCCCGAAGCTGATAAAAAAACGGTATGTCCATAAGCAAAATGGGCATGGATGAAAACCCGAAAGGTCTCCGTGAGTAAAAACAGCAGGACTACCGGCGAGTTTTGTGAAAACCTGAAAGGGCGCAATCTCGTTAAAAGACACTTGCAAGGTCCTCTCGACCTTGTGAGGAGAAAATACCTGTGTGAGATCCTTACAACTCACAAGGGAGCAACACACTTAGGGATCCCCATGATTCCTAAGGAGAAATTACACTTACGAGATCCTCACGACTCGTAAGGAGAATTCCCCTTTGAGACCCTCACGGCTCATAGGATTCAAAAGCCTTAAGCTACAGAGATCTGAACATGTTCTTAAGCCATCCTAATCTCCAATACTGCCCTACAAACGGCTCAATGCTGACCCTTGTATACAATCCACGGGCGCGAATAAACACTTCCCTAACAAAGTCCCATCCGTGACTTGGGATATGTCTACACGGTGAACAGCCCTTGTAAGTCCTCTCGACTTATAAGGAAAAAGCCCTCTTGTAAGATCCTTACGACTTATAAGAGATCATGCACTTAGGAATCCTCACGATCCCTAAGGAGAAAACGCACTTACGAGATCCTCACGACTCGTAAGGAGAAATACCTTTATGAGAGCCTTACGGCTCATAAAATCAAAAGCCTTAGTCAAAAGGACCCTAACCCTGTTCGCTAAGCCACCTTTGTTCGACATCGACAGAGGTAAATGATGATTCGCTCCTGGCAATATTCCAGTTGTAGTGGTGCTGATGCTGAAATCGGTGTCTAATCCCAAGCTTGCAGCGAAAAGCCGGCGAGCCATACATGCATTCAAAATAGCCGAAATAATAGGGCAACTTGCAACAAAATCAGCAAGTAAAAATGCATGCAAAATAGCCGAAATGATTGGGCAACTTGCAACAAAATCAGCAAGTAAAAGTGCATGCATGCAAAATAGCCGAAATGATTGGGCAACTCACAATAAAAAGCAGCGAGTAAAAATAAAACAAATAGCCGAAATGATTGGGCAACTCGCAATAAAAAGCAGCGAGTAAAAATAAAACAAATAGCCGAAATGATTCGACACTGCGAAAAATAGCCGAAATGATTGGGCAATCGCGACCTTCGCGATACAAAAGCTGAAATGATAGAGCATTGCGGAAAGAAATAAAGAAAAATGAAATTTATACCTTACAAGTGCTATCACATCAATCCCTGTATACAATCCAGGGGCGCAAACAAAGAAGGAATCACGCCTTCCCTCCTGAGGCTCTACCAGAAAGAGAGCCAAGTCTTGATGGTTCACAAACAACCTAGAGACCATCTCAACATTCGTCTCATTACAACAGACGCAATGTCAACAACGGCATTCCTTCGCAATCTAGCAGGATGCAGACGCAACGTCAAAATAAAATGGAGTGATGGCAAAATCCCAACACCACCTCAGCATTTGTCTCATTACAGCAGACGCAATGTCAACAACGGCGTTCCTTCGCAATCCAGCAGGATGCAGACGCAACGTCAAAACAAAGCGGAGTGATGACAAAATCCCAACTCCACCTCAGCATTCGTCTCGTTACAACAGATGCAATGTCAACAACGGCGTTCCTTCGCAATCCAGCAGGATGCAGACGCAACGTCAAAACAAAGCAGAGTGACGGAAAAATCCCAACTCCACCTCAGCATTCATCTCGTTACAACGGACACAACGTCAACAAAAGGCCTTACGGTCAGAGCAAAGCGGAGTGATGGCAAAATCCCAACTCTAGCTCAGCATTCGTCTCGATACAGCAGACGCAACATCACCAAAAGGAGCCACGGCAAAATTCCTAGTTCCAAACCTTGACGGTTCACCAGCAACCTAGAGACAACTGCGATATTCGTCTCGATACAGCAGACGATATGTCGCTACAACGTTCTTCCTCCGGCAGGATTCAGACACGACAATTAAACAACGGAGCCTCGACAAAATCCCTAGTTCCAAACCTCGACGGTTCACCAGCAACCTAGAGACAACCGCGACATTCATCTCGATACAGCAAACGCAATGCCAGCAAACGAAGCGAAGGCCAAATTCCTAGCTTCAGGGTCTTGACGGCAACACATATAAAACCTAAAAGACCATCGGAGATCATCCCATGCCAGCGCGGAGCGTTCTTCCTCCAGCAGGATTCAGATGCGATAATCAAACAACGGGCACGGCAAAATCCCTAGTTCCAAATCTCGATGGTTCACTGTTCCCCTGCAAACGACGGCGCACACTGGACTGCGATGTCCTGACGCTGAGATTCGGGGCAGATGCTATTTGGTTTTATCCGTCCACCTCTCCGAAGATGCCAAGTTGATTTATGGCACCGTGTATCGGAGGTTTAGACGGATGCGGCCGATGTAGCAGACTTCGTCAGATTCCCCCTCGCTTGAGGGGTTTTTGATTGTGGGGACGCTCTTCCCTGCAGGCGCAAGCCCCTGCAGTTAATTACGCTACCGCATCGCGGTAACAACTTTCTCCTTCTTCAGAATTTCACTTCATGTCGTGGGTGTTTGTTTTTTTTGTGGTTGCCCGTGGATTGTATACGGAGACTGAGTTATGTCGTCGCCCGTAGAGTCTGGACTAGTTCAAATCCGTATTATCTTAGATTTGGGTTTGGGGGTTTGGGTTTAAGGATACGTTAACCTCGTTTGAGACTAAGATCGACTTAAACGTTTGTTAAGGACACGTTAGTCTAGTTTTTAGACTAAGATCGACTTAACGGGATCGTTTAGATCCAACAATAGAGCGGTTTAAGGGAGCCCTGTTGTTTAGTTTAGTGACGTTGCGGTCAATAGGTAGTTTAAGGACATTGCGGTCCATAGGTAGTTTAAGGACATTGCGGTCCAATATTAGTTTTAAGACGTTGCGGTCAAGGTTAAGGACCTCATAGTCCGTGGATTTAAGGACTCCACAGTCCGATGTTAGTTTTAAGACATCTCGGTCAAGGTTAAGAACGTCGTAGTCCATGAGTTTAAGGACCCCACAGTCCGTTGTTAGTTTTAAGACATCTCGGTCAAGGTTAAGGACGTCGTAGTCCATGAGTTTAAGGACCCCACAGTCTGTTGTCAATGTGTGGTCATCGGGATCCGTCACCTCTTTGAAGACGTTGAGGAATTACAACGCAAAGTATCAAAGGAGTGAAGAGATGTACCCTTGAACCGGGGTGGATTAAACAGTCTTTGGCCCAATCTGGGATCAAGACCAATTAATTGTGTTATGAGCCCATTAGCCCAGTTAAGTTTGAATTGAGGACTTATGGCCATCTTGGGCTAAGTCCCATCATGTTTAAAATACTGGCTTTCTGTTGGTCCATTGAAGGAGAGGCTTTGCCTTTAGCCATTTAACCAATTGGGCTGAAGTTAGTGTTAAACACTAAAGATCAGCAGTGTTGAACACTGGGAACAAGTTCGTGTTTTAACACTAAAAGACAGTTGGTGTTAAACACCAGAAACAGGGGGTTCAAATTAGTGTTAAACACTAGAGCAAATCAATGTCAAACACTAGCAGCAGAGATTTCAGATTAGTGTTAAACACTAAGAATAATCAGTGTTAAACACTGGTGACGGAGATTTTAATTTAGTGTTGAACACTAAGGGAGTTAATCTTAAGCTCTGTTAACAGGGGGTTTAATTTAGCGTTAAACACTAAGAAATTCAGTGTTAAACACTGCAAATAAAGTTCTTTGATTAGTGTTGAACACTAAGGCCAAACAGTGTTTAACACTGGATTCCGGGATTCCAATTTAGTGTTAAACACTAAGGCAAGAGGGGTCACGTGGTAGCACGTGAGGGCGCCCTCCCTTCATTTGTTCTGCTGAGAATATCGTATCTTTTGGATCATAACGTGCCATCACGTGACGGGCATTGAAATGCTTGTATGTTAAAGCTTCTGCCAAGGGTCACGTGGGTCACGTGAGGCACTGCCTCAAAGGGCCTTTTCTGCGGATCTTTTCGGGGGTCACGTGGTGGCACGTGACCCTGCCTCTATGTATGTTCTTTTTAGAAGATCTGTTAATCCCTTTTAAGAATTAAGCTCTTCATAGGGTTGAACCCTAACAATAATTTTAGAGGAATTAAATTCCAATTTCCTTCTGAAGATTTATATTCTGGGATAGAGCTGAACTCTGAATGGGGTTAAACCCTAATAACAGTTTTAAGGAATCAAGTTCCCACTCTCTTTTAGAGACTTATTCTGAGGAATGAGATTCTGTCGTCGGGTGAAACCCTAATTTCTTCTTTCTTAAGGGAATTAAATTCCTGTTATTTTAACAGAACTCAGTTCTTAACTAGGGTTGAACCCTGAATCTGTTCATTCTGAAGGAATTGAATTCCTGTAACATAGGGTTAAACCCTAATTTTATTTTAAAGGAATTAAATTCCTATAGTTCTGTGAGAATTAAATTCTCAAACTCACATTCCCTCTCTATGCTTTGGATCTGCATGGCAGGATCTCAACCCAATGAGAATTAAATTCTCAATTCAAGGGGAGATGTGCACTTTGCAGATCCTCCACTAAAGAGAGAACTATGCTCTTCTGTTTAATATCAGAGTTAAACTCTGCTGAGAATTAAATTCTCTTTTAAAGGCCTTCCCTTTCTTACCTAAGCTTTTCTTTTGCAGAAGATACAAATTCCTCCAAAGTATCAAGGCTCTCTCTTTTCTCTCTCTGTCCTCTTTTTCTCTTTCTTCTTTTTTTTTTCTTTATGTCTCTTGGCTCCTATTTATAGGAGAAGAAGCAGAATCAATTAGTTTTGGTGAATCTTTCATTGAGAGATTTAATTTGTATTCACCATTCGTTTGGACCTTTGGATTATTAGGTGAATTTTATTCACCATCGGATTTTAAATCCAGAGATTCTCCTTTGTTATTTCGGTTAGATTTTAAGGGGAAATCTTTCCAAGTTCATGCTTTTTCCACAAACAGATGATATTTAATCACTTTTAAATCTTTAATCCAATTGGTTCCAAATAATCACTTTCCTTTGGAAAGATTTGAATGCCGTTCAGAATTTAATTCTGTTAAATAAATGGGCTTTGAAAGCCGGTCACGTGTGGGCACGTGACCCTTGGTCACGTGTGGGCACGTGACCCTTGGTCATGTGTAAGCACGTGACCCCCCTGGAACGAGCTTTCTTTTTCTTCTGCGCTATGTCTTTGCCGCTGCTTGGTCATCACGTGCCAACATGTGACCACTGGTCACGTGTGAGCACGTGACCCTCGTCTGGAGCCTTTTTCTTGATTTAATCAGAGAATGAGTCTGCTTTTACCGCTGCTTTTAAATGTCACGTGCCAACACGTGACTGCTGGTCACGTGCTAGCACGTGATGCCTCCTTCATAACTTTTCCTGATTTTAAATCAGGAAACAAATGCCCCCACAGCGTTGTTCTCACGTGTTTGCACGTGAGTGCAACGCTGTCACTTTTTGTGACCGTTGGATTCCTCTAGGGATTTGGGGAGATGAAGCGTCTCCATCACATCCTATAAATACCCATGTCTCTTCAGAAGAGCCTTCACTTTGCTCATCTTTTTCCTTTGCGAACTTTTTCCCTTGAGAATTTAATTTTCGTTTCCAGAGCTTAGTTCTCTGCCTTGAAAATCTTCCAGAGTTTAACTCTGTTCGAAGAGACTTTTCTTTTTAGGTAATGCTCTCATATGAACGAAGAACTCTCACATTCCTCTGGATTTTAAATCCAAAACAAAGGGTTTTTACCCTTTTTTAACAAAGAACCCCTTTTTCTTCAAGTTTCTTAACCAAAATACGAAACCATTTAACCTCCAACAGTAGATTTCTTAGGGTTCATATGATGATCCATAGAGTTTAACTCTGTTCACAGAAAAGGCCTTTTGGGGAATTTAATTCCCTTTTCTTAATAAGGAATTTAATTCCTGTGAAGAACTCGGTTTCTTCCTATGGTGGCTCCTTACGGTCTCCTTACCCCTAGGTTGTCATTCTGTAATCAATCAGTGGAGAAGAAGCTTGTAATGATATTTTCCCCTAGGGAATGTCCATAGTCCACTACCCATCTAGACAAGCGTTCTTTTTGATTGGCTTGTCCACTATATTCTCATAAATTTTTTTTATTTCAGATACTATGGCTGACCATTGGTATGATCTTGACGAGATCATTTCTTACGGAAACATTCGCGCGTTGGGCCGCATCCAGAACCAGGAATTCACTGACGCTCAGTGTGCCGAGATCATGGGCCGCTTCTACGAGTATAATGGCCAACTACTCCCCCGTCGCTCTTCTCTTTTGAGGCTAATCGTGCTGGCGATCAGGGAGGCACTCCCTTTATTTTGTACTGGTGTGCCACTTAGGGCATTGGACGCCGCCGAGGATAAAGTACACTCGGTGTATCTGATGCACTTGATCTCAAAGAGAAGACGAGACAATCTTATTGATCTCCTGCATCAGATTTTTCAGCAATCAGCCATACTTACCGCCTACCGGAGGGTAGAGGACATCCGCGAGGACCCCGACGCTTGTGATCGTGAGAGAAAACATACTAGGGCGGTTCGAAATGCGTGGAAGATCTTGGACAAAGCTACGTTCGAGTTCCTCAATCCATGCCCCGCGTTTGAGGTTCTACCGTTGTAATTGTGTCCTCTTTATTTTGTATGAACTTCTCAAAGTATGAATGATAAGTTTTATTATGTTTTTCCATGTTTGCATGCCTTTCTCTGGGATTTTATCATTTTGCTACTGTTGTTGTTGATGCTTTTAATATGCAGGGTGCTACTCCATTTTTTTTTAGTGCACATCAAGTTTGGGCCTCACGTGTTCTGCACGTGGGGTCCCTTGATGGGGCTGTTCACAAAATTTTCCCATGCCATATTTTCAGTGCACAATATCAGATGCAGAAAAAGGGCCTTGGAAATAGTTCCATCTCCCTGATTTTCGATGCCTTTCCTTTTTTGGGCCTTGGAAATAGCTTCATCATGCAAGATTTTCCGCGCACAGCACTTAATGCACCCCTTTATATTTGAGGCAGTGGCTTTCCTTTTCTCTTCACAGAGAACTTTTATTCCCATTTTAACGCGATTTAATTCGAGAACAACTAAGTGCCATGGCCTGCAACCGTCCGCACGCTCGTCGACAGCCATGGGAAGTTCCTATCGAGGAGATGATCCCCCGCTTTGCCGCCCGGTTGGTGGATCCACTCCTTACCGATGATGAATGCGACTCGGCGATGTATGAACTCTCGATCCGTAGGGGGTCTCCTATCCCAATGGGTTCCCTCTGGCTCCGGATGATCCTCACGGCCGTGCTTGCCGACATTCCTCCTCACCCGGCAGAGATGACCCTGGCGATGCTTGATGCGGCTGAAGAGAAGCTCGAGGGTTTTCACGAAGCGTGCCTGATTACTCAGGCTTTGAAGGACTGCTCGATTCACCTGCTGAGCCAAATAAGGGCCCGGCGAGCTATTATGTTTGCTTTCGCGGACGAACATAGCATCAATCGATGGGGAGCGACTCCTCGCGAGAACCGTCGCTTTGATGTGCTGGAGAGAGCGGAGAGAGAGATGGAGAATTTTGTTCTTTTCTTTGTTAACCCTTGTGCTACTGATCCCGTGTTTGGTGACCTTTTCCCGCTAGCGTAGAATATTTAAATTAGTCCCTTTTTTTTGTATGCTTTATGCTGAACCTCCATGTAGGCATGGTACTCGTATGTATGTTTTCTCTTGCATAAATAAACTTTGTGTTCTTCTTATGAAGACTTTATTTAGTCACCAATATTATCATCATGTCGCATGCACATCAGAGCTTCGCATATTATTTCTTTTTTTTTTTATAATTGTGAACGCCTGCTTGACAGGATAACGTCAGAAATTTTCTTATTGCTTCCCATACCCGATGATGTACGCGTGCTTTATCTCGACTACTGCTATCAACCGGAGCTTATTTATACAGTCCAGAGCGTTCCTATCCTGTTTCAGAGGCTGCGGTCGTGACAGTGGGCTTAAATGGCCTGACAAGGCGACACGTGGCGAACACATTGTTGTGCGGGGAAAGGATTCGGTCGTAAATTCTCGGAGAGGGAGTTGGCTTCTAAGACGCTGAGCGAGCTTCAAGCCAATCTTACCGCCAAGGTCAACAAAGCGTATGAACTCTGGCGGGTGCTTCAGGAGTCCATCAAAGAGGTGGTGGCTCTCGATAAAGCTGCCACGTTCACTCATGAAAGGGTCGAGGCTCATAAAGCCACCGAGAAAGAGCTTGAGGCTCGGCTTGCTTCATATCAGGCCCAGCAAGCTCAGGCGGAGGCTCTCCTTCTGGCGATCTTAAATCATGAGGCCATGGCCCGACAAAAGCAGGATGAGCCGACCAAGCTGCTAAATCGCCCGCCGGCTTGAAACATTTGTATCTTTCCCTTTCTTTTTGTACATACTCTTGAGCAAGAGTTTTTTCTTTTTGTTCTTTCATGGACTGTAATTTGTATCCATTTTGGTTTATGAATAAAAGATACAATTTTCTTCTCAATGACGTGTCTCTTTTCATTGAATGCGTTCGCGGACAATTTATCTTGATCTCCTTGCAGGGCAGCGATGGCTTAGGATTCAGGGTTAAGATCTGCTTCCTAAGATTTTTGCGCTTTATGAGCCACGAAGGTCTCATAAAGAGTTTTTTTTTGCTACAGGTCAAGAGGATCCCATAGGTGTGAGTTCTTCTTAAGAATCGTGAGGATTCTTAAGCGGGTTTTCCCTTGAGAGTCGTAAGGATCTCACAAGAGAGTTTTCTTCCTTGCAGGTCGTGAGGACCTGCAAGTGCTGGATGTGGTCGCCCTTATCCGTGTTTCACGGGGTCAGGGGTCGCTCAAGGTATCGTAGTTTAAAGACGTCACGGTCAAGGTTAAGGACCTCATAGTTCGTGGATTTAAGGACTCCACAGTCCGATGTTAGTTTTATGACATCTCGGTCAAGGTTAAGGACCTCATAGTCCGTGGATTTAGGGACTCCACAGTCCGATGTTAGTTTTAAGACATCACGGTCAAGGTTAAGGACCTCATAGTCCGTGGATTTAGGGACTCCACAGTCCGATGTTAGTTTTAAGACATTACAGTCAAGGTTAAGGACCTCATAGTCCGTGGATTTAGGGACTCCACAGTCCGATGTTTGGTTGCAGGGACTCGTCACCTCTTTGAAGACGTTGAGGAATTACAACGCCTGGTATCAAAGGAGTGAAGAGATGTACCCTTAAACCAAGGCAGAATCCGTAGGGAATCGGGGTGGTTGATTGTTAGTTTTAAGACATTACGGTCGAGGTTAAGGACATCATAGTCCATGGATTTTAGGGACTCCACAGTCCGGTGTTTGCTCTGGATGCGTCACACGGGTTCACTGCCGTGCTTGGCGAGGACCAGGCTCCGCTCTGGGCGTTTTCCGCGGGGTCAAAGAGTGACGTTATCCGCATTCCACGTAACCAGGAATTTTGCACTAGATGCTTCATACGGGTTCACTGCCGTGCTCGGCGAGGACTAGGCTCCGCTCTGGATGCTTCATACGGGTTCACTGCCGTGCTCTGCGAGGACCAGGATCCGCACTGGACGTTTTCCACGGGGTCAAAGAGTGACATTATCCGCATTCCACGTAACCAGGAATTTTGCACTAGATGCTTCACACGGGTTCACTGCCGTGCTCGGTGAGGACTAGGCTCCGCTCTGGATGCTTCACACGGGTTCACTGCCGTGTTCTGCGAGGACCAGGATCCGCTCTGGACGTTTTCCACGGGGTCAAAGGGTGACGTTATCCGCATTCCACGTAACCAGGAATTTTGCACTAGATACTTCACACGGGTTCACTGCCGTGCTCGGCGAGGACTAGGCTCCGCTCTGGATGCTTCACACGGGTTCACTGCCGTGCTCTGCGAGGACCAGGATCCGCTCTGGACGTTTTCCACGGGGTCAAAGAGTGACGTTATCCGCGTTCCACGTAACCAGGAATTTTGCACTAGATGCTTCACACGGGTTCACTGCCGTGCTCGGCGAGGACTAGGCTCCGCTCTGGATGCTTCACACGGGTTCACTGTCGTGCTTTGCGAGGACCAGGATCCGCTCTGGACGTTTTCCACGGGGTCAAAGAGTGACGTTATCCGCGTTCCACGTAACCAGGAATTTTGCACTAGATGCTTCACACGGGTTCACTGCCGTGCTCGGCGAGAACTAGGCTCCGCTCTGGATGCTTCACATGGGTTCACTGCCGTGCTCTGCGAGGACCAGGATCCGCTCTGAACGTTTTCCACGGGGTCAAAGAGTGACGTTATCCGCGTTCCACGTGCTTCACACGGGTTCACTGCCGTGCTCGGCGAGGACTAGGCTCCGCTCTGGATGCTTCACACGGGTTCACTGCCGTGCTCTGCGAGGACCAGGATCCGCTCTGGACGTTTTCCACGGGGTCAAAGAGTGACGTTATCCGCGTTCCACGTAACCAGGAATTTTGCTGATTGTATCCGCATTTCACGGGATGGAGGTTTGACAGTTGGCAATATGTATACCACCGAGCTATGGAACTGGGAGTTGCCGCTGTTCCGCTTAGCTTAGAGTTGTGTCCGTCGAGATTTGGCTTCTTCTTCTGATGAAACCTGGGGGAGAACTATGATCCCTTTTTTGTTTACGCCCTTGGATTGTGTACAGGGTGTGATGGAACATCACCTGTAGGGCATAAATTAAAACTTTTATTTTATTTTATTTTATTTCCGCGATGCTCTATCATTTCAGCTTTTATATCGCGAAAGTCGCGATTGCCCCATCATTTCGGCTATTTTTCGCGGTGCCCAATCATTTCCGCTATTTATTTCATTTTCACTCGCTGGTTTTTTTATTATTGCGAGTTGCCCCATCATTTCGGCTGTTTTGCGTGCATACATTTTTACCTGCTGCTTTTTATTGCAGGTTGCCCCATCATTTCGGCTATCTCGTATGCACGTGCGGCCTACTGACTTTTCGCCATAAACCTGAAATTAGACACAGATTTCGGCATCAGCACCGCTACAACTGGGATATGGCCAGGAGCGAATCATCATCTGCCTCTGTCGATGTTGAACAAAGATGGCTTAGCAAATAGGGTTAGGGTCCCGTTGACTAAGGCTTTTGACTTCATGAGCCGTAAGGGTCTCACGAAGGTATTTCTCTCTACAAGTCGTGAGGATCTCGTAGGTGTATTTTCTCCCTAGGAATCATGAGGATTCCTAAGTGTATGTTCCTCTTCAAGTCGTAAGGATCCTACAAGAGGGCTTTCTCCTTATAGGTCGAGAGGACCTACAAGGGTTGTGTTCACCATATGGACATATCCCTAGTCACGGATGGGACTTTGTTAGGGAAATATTTGTCCGTGCCCGTGGATTGTATACAAGGGTCAGTACTGGACCACTTGTAGGGTAGTGTCGAAGGGTATAGGGGATTTTGCTTAAGCACAGGTTTATGTCTCTGTGTCTTAAGACTTTCAAATCTTATGAGCCGTGAGGGTCCCATAAGAGAGTTCTCCTTACGAGTCGTGAGGATCTCGCAAGTGTATTTTCTCCTTAGGAATCGTAGGGATCCCTAAGTGTGTTGCTCCTTTGTGAGTCGTAAGGATCTCACGCGGGTGGTTTCTCCTTACAAGGTCGAGAGGACCCTATAAGTGTCTTTTAACGAGGTTGCGCCCTTTCGGGTTTTCACAAACACTCGCCGGTAGTCCTGCTGTTTTTACTCACGGAGCTCTTTCGGGTTTTCATCGGTGCCCATTTTGCTTATGGACATACCGTTTTTTTTATTCTTTTCATTTTCTTTTTCTCCTTTTTTTTTACGAGGTCGCGCCCTTTCGGGTTTTCACGAACACTCGCCGGTAGCCCTGCTGTTTTTACTCACGGAGCCCTTTCGGGTTTTCATCCGTGCCCTTTTTGCTTATGGACATACCGTTTTTATTTATTATATTTTTTTTTTATTCATCTCGTCAGCCTAAGGATGCTGCGGTATTAGTTTAAGGACGTTTCGGTCCGCTATTAGTTTAAGGACATTTCGGTCCGACATTGAGAGTCTGGCTACTGCTTATAAAACTTGAGCTTAGGAAGATAGCGAGCGGGCCTGGTCGTCGTCACCTATCATTGACCGAGGCTGTGGCTCATTAAGCGTAGTATTTCTTTAGGAAGCGACCGTTTATCGGCCTGAAAGGCCTTTCACCGTGCATGTCCATGAGTAGATAGGCCCCACCCTGGTAGACCTTATCTATGATGTACGGGCCTTCATAGTTTGGCTCGAATTTTCCCCGCTTGGCGCGATTGGGGATCATAGGCCTTTTGACCACTGACACGAGTTCGCCTTGGCGGAATGTCCTCGGTCGGGTCAATCTTTCGTATGAGCGTGTCATCTTTGCTTTATAAGCTTCTAGATTTTGTTGCACTATGAGCCGTGTTTCTTCAAGAGCATCAAGCTCCTCAAGCCGAAGGTTATCATTTTCTTCGTTCGTCAGTTCGTAGTGGACTGCCATTCGTAGAGAGGGTAGCTCTATTTCGAGGGGAAGTACTGCTTCTGTCCCAAATACCAATGCGTACGGCGTTGTGTTCGCGGCCGTCTTGAATGTAGTTCGATAGGCCCAAAGGGCCTCTTGCAGCCTCTCGTGCCAGTATTTCTTATTTCGGGACACCGTCTTTTTCATGATCTTCGTCTGGGTCTTGTTGAAGGCTTCTGCTAGACCATTAGCTCGCGGATTGTAAACTGAAGAATATCTCCAGTCTATATTGTGCTGCTGCGCGAAGCGGCTAATCTTATGGCTTCTGTAGGCTGGCCCGTTATCGGAGATAATCCGCCGTGGAGTTCCAAACTGATAGATGACGTGCGTCTTGAAGAAGTGGAGGATATTCTCCGTCTTCACTTCCCTCAACGGTACTGCTTCCGCCCATTTGGAGAAGTAATCAGTCGTCGCCAGGATGAAACGATGTCCCCTGGACGATGCTGGTTCAATGGGGCCGACTATGTCAGTCCCCCACATTTCGAATGGCCAGCTAGCCACCGTTGGATGCAGTGGATTCGGATGCTGGTGGATGAAATCCCCGTGGATTTGGCACGAGTGTCATTGCTTCGCATACTCGAGGCAGTCCTGGATCATCGTGGGCCAGTAGTAACCCATCCGTTTAATTTTTAACTTCATCTTCGGGCCTGCTTGATGAGAACCACAGATTCCATCATGAACCTCTTGAACGACTCTTTCTGCTTCGTCCGGTCCTAAACATCTCAGCCACAGAGAATCAAACGACCTCTTATACAGAGTATCATTGACGAAAGCGAAAGATAGAGTTCGTTTCATGAGCTGATGTCTTGAGGACGCTTCTTCGGGCATTCGGTGGGACTTAAAGTAGTCTATGAAGACTTCCCTCCAGTCCTCAGCCTTCTCACGGTCTTTTATCTGTAGGGTCGTCTGCTCAGTCGCTCCCTTTTCTTCGTATGATTCCAGAGATATTTCTGCTAGGGCGAGCACTCGACGGCTTTGTACCATGATTTTAACGCCATCGAGGTTCTCGTCAGCCAATTCTTTGGCGAGCTTAGCTAACGCGTCCGCTTTGCTATTTTCCGCGCGTGGTATGCTTTCCAAAGTATAGGAGGGAATTTGGGTCAACAGTTGTTGCACCTTTTCGCCGTACTTTACCAACTCTGGTTTGCACATTTGGTAGTCACCATTTACTTGACTAACGACCAGTTGAGAATCCCCGTATATAAGGAGGTCTTCAATTCCCATGTCGATGGCGATCTCGAGGCCCGCTATCAAAGCTTCGTATTTGGCTTCGTTATTCGTCCTCGGCTCTGTTAAGGAGAAGGCGAAGCGCATAATCCCTCCTTGTGGAGTTACGAAGATGAGGCCTACTCCAGATTTGATTATGGGGGTACATTGTTTGCACTTCTTCATGGAAGATGCTCCATCAAAATAGAGTTCCCATCGGGTATCACCGCCGCCGATCGCATCAAATGCATGTTCGTCCGGCAAATCGCAGTTCAGAGGAGAACCGGCAGGTACTGGATGCTCAACAAGGAAGTCGGCGATGGCCTGGCCTTTCACTGCCTTGAGAGGTCGATACGTTATCGAAAACTCCATCAAGAGTAGAGCCTATTTAGCGAGTCGACCCGTCAATATAGCCTTTGACATCAAATATTTAAGAGGGTCCACCTTCGAGATGAGACGGACTTCGTGCGCCAACGCATAGTGCCTGAGCTTTGTTATCGCGAAGATCAACGCCAGGCAGTGTTTTTCAATAGGAGAGTTGTTGCTTTCTGCCCCCAACAGAACTCGACTTAAGTAGTAGAGTGCCCTTTCTTTTCCTTGGTCATTCTCTTGCGCCCATAATGCGCCCAATGAACCTTCTAGGGCAGTTGTATAAAGAATGAGAGGCTTTCCCTTGACCGGCGCAGCCAACACTGGAGGGTTCTGCAGGTACTGCTTGATCTTGTCTAGTGCGCCTTGGCATTTGTGATCCCAAACAAATGGAGTTCCCTTCTTCATCAGGTGGCTGTAAGGACGGCACTTGCCTGACAGGTTGGCGATAAACCGCCGGATGTACGCGAGCTTCCCTTGGAGAGACCGCAGCTGTTTGAGAGTCCTTGGCGGAGGCATTTCCATGATCGCCTTGATCTTGGACGGATCTATTTCGATACCCCGATGTCGGACGATGAATCCTAAGAATTTTCCCGAGGAAACTCCGAATGCACATTTGAGGGGATTCATCTTCAAATTATATTGCCGAAGGCGTTGAAATACAGTCTTCAGATGCGTTAAGTGCTCTTCGTATGACATGCTCTTCACCACGAGGTCATCAATATTGCACTCGACGATGTCATGTATGAGATCGTCGAAGATCTTTGTCATGGCCCTTTGATAGGTAGCACCGGCGTTCTTTAGACCAAAGGGCATAACCTTGTAGCAGAATATTCCCAAAGGGGTCCGGAAAGCCGTATGTTTCTGGTCTTCAGGATACATTTTTATTTGATTATATCCTGATGAGCCATCCATGAAGGAGAAAACCTCATGCGTGAACGTATTATCTATCATTAGCTCGGTTACCGGTACTGGGAAAACGTCCTTCGGGCAGGCTTTATTGAGATCCCTGAAATCCACGCATATGCGCACCGTCCCATTTTTCTTCATTACAGGAACGATGTTGGCAATCCAGTCAGGATATTGGACTTCTTGGATAAATCCGGAATCGATCAGCTTCTTGACTTCGGCGTTGATGCTCATCTCAAGCTCGAGCCGCATCCTTCTCGGCGCCTGCTTGACCGGCTTGATATCCGGGGATATTGCTAATTTATGCACAACAATCTCCGGATCTAATCCCGGCATTTCAGAATAGTTCCACGCGAAGAAATCTTTATGCTGTAGAAGCACGTCCTTTAATGCAGCCACCCTTTCTTTAGATAGCCGCTCACTGACGAATGTCGGTCGCGGATCGTCTGCCGATCCCAATTCAATCTTCTTGAGGTTATCTGCAGTAGTATGTATGCTATCTTCCAGTTCTTTCGGAGCCGGTGGAAATTCTGAGATTACCTCATTATCATTGTTTTCGAAGCACCAAGGGAGCTCATCTATGTCCTCGGGCTCTTCTTTTAATATCGTAATCACGTAACAGGTGCGAATCCGCTTCCAAGATTGATGTGGATCCGGTTCTGCTCTTGCGGCTTTGGGTTCGTGCTTTTGTGGCGGCGTTACCCTCCAGCTGTTGGATAAAGCAAATCTGCCTTGCTAGTATTGGTCTTCGACCCAGCTCTTGAAGGTGAAGCAGTCTTCGATAGGGTGTCCTATGGCTCGGTGATAAGAGCAATAGCCCGGATGAGAAACTTTGTTAGCTTGCTCAGGGTGCTTAGACTCCGGAAGTGCGATCATTTGATGTTTTATAGCGAGCTCGAGTAACTTCTTCGTCTTGTCTCGGGGGAAGGAATACGCTCGACTCATCTTCTTCATGAGGGGCAAATCCGGACCGCGCAATGCCCGATCACACGACTCTCTAATCCTGCGTCGTTTTTGTCGACTCCTTTTTTCGCTTCTTGACTTACTTCTGCTTTTGCGTCGGCACTTTTATACAACGGGTTGACAGAGAGGAGCATCTTTGTCTTTTACAGCCTGCTGAAACAGACGTTGCGTCCTGGCCTTCTCGTAGATGGCCATTTCACGGTTGTGGTCTTCCCGAACCTTTTGACCCGCTTTCCTGATAAGCTTGTCCACTTGTTCTTCAAATGACGGACTCGGCACTTCTCTCGCGGGATCCAATTTTGACGAGGGGTTAGCATTCTCCGACGAGGTGTCCTCCTCCCCATCGAAGTTATATATGGCGTAGCTGCCGTGGACTCGCTCCCGTTTCCCGGATCTCACATATCCAAGCCCAAGCGTTTCCATTCTCCCGTTGGGCAATTTGCGCTGAGTCCCAGGGACATTCCAAATCCTGTTGTAGAACCGAGCTTGTCGAACATTCTGTTTTAAGGGTACTTCTTGGCGCTTCAATAGCCTTTTTAATCCATTTGTGTAATATCTGGGCAAACGGATGGGTTGGAGCCTGTCGAGTGTAGCATCCACGCCATGCCATATCTCTTTCTCCACTCCCGTTTCTGTGGATTGGTAGAATAGGATCACCTTTTCACCCTTTCGCCTGGGAGGGACGTAAAACGTCTGCAGGTCCCTCACATTGTAAGCTTGAAGTGTGTCGAGATCTTTGTAGTGTTTCCGCGGCACCATGGTGATTTGCAAACTCTGATCATCACTAGGGGATGCCTGTATTGACGGCCGACTGGAGAACACGGCATTAACTTCATCTTCCGAGTCACTTCCGAAGATCAACATGGGGGCGGGCTTTCCCGGGTTGTTGCGTCGAGACGGCCCAGCATAAACTATCTCTTCTCCTTCTTCGGTATCGCTCCCGAAGACAGGGATGGCGGCGGCGGCTTTGTTCTCCGGCTTGCGACACCTCTCTGTATCCTCGAAATCTGGCAAAAAGTACTTCGCATCTTCGTACTTGCGGACTTCGTTCACGGAAAATGGGTTCAGCTCACCTGTTACGGTATATTCGAAGCCATCCTTAAAGTATTTCATACACTGATGCTGTGTAGAAGGGATGATGTTGTACTCATGTAACCAAGGACGACCGAGCAAGGCGTTGTAGCAGGTCTTGGCGTCAATGACGTGAAATTTGATGTCCGTGACGAGTAGTCCAAAGCGTAATGTTAATATTACGGATCCGAGAGTCCGTGACGACTGGGAGTCAAAACCGGAGATGGTAATTTTATCACGAGCAAGGTGCTGTACGCTCATGCAGATTTCCTTCAACACCCGAACATTAAGGAGATTGACTGAGGATCCATTATCCACCAGGATCATGCCTATCTTGATATCATGGCAGTATCCAGAGACATATATGGGACGGTTATGGTCGCACGTCCCGAGAAGGAGGTCTTCGTCACCGAAAGTGATGTCGGCCATATGCACTTCTTCCAGTTCATTCTTCATCTTTTCTTCAGCGAGGAAGGCTTGGAATTGCTCAGGTTCTTGTAACGCCTTGATTAATGAATCTCGCGCTTCTTTTGATAATAGGAGGGCATCGAGAATGCTGAGCTGAGAAGGTAGCTTTCTTAGGTGCGCTAGGATGTTGTAGTCCACCTTACCCTTCCTGGGAGGGTCTTTGGTAGTCAGCTCTTTCATGACTTGGTCATCTAAAGTGATATCCTCAGTGACCTTTTCCTTTCCCTTATCTTTTCTATTTGCGGGCCCGAGATTCCTTTCCGGGAGCGTACGATTGCGCAGCTGAATGTTTTCGTAGGCCTCTGGTTCTTCCTCTTTCCCCAAAACGGATTCTTTAAAGAGAGGGCCCAGAGCCATTTCTTCATCAGAGTCGCTCCCAAAGGTGAGAACTTGTGACCCTCCGGCGTTAACCATGTAACAGTTGCTTGTAGTTCTGTTGTGCCCGTCGGCAGTACTTTTTCGTTCCCGACGAGTCTTGCGTTTCATGCGCTTAAAATATTGCCAATGAGCAACATATCCCTGCCACCATATCCTAAAGGTGTCGCACTCCTCCGTAGGGTGTGAAATTTTCCGATGATATGCGCAATAATTAGGGTGCCTCTCCGCCCCATCAAGCGTGTTTTCTTCCGAGGGTGGTAGCTTCATTCCCATTGACATGGCTTTGGCAAACCTTTTTCTCATCTTGAATATCTTTTTGTCTACATCAGATGTCTTTTGATCTGGCGGGAGTGCTTCGACTCTTTCGTTCAGTCGCTTGCGTTTGGCTCCTTCCGATGCGGCCATCTCACGCTCCTGATCCGCTTTACTCTTCAGACGAATCTCGTCTAGAAAGGCGTCGATCATTTCATCTGTTGGCCACACACGCTCTGGTTCAGGCTCTGTCCCCAGTTTCTTAGTGCTAGGAGTTTTTTCATCGTCAGTAAACGAGCGGGGGATTACGTTACAACTCGCCACGTATCCCTCGGATTTATCCGACGAACTCTCTCCATCATCTTCCTCTTGAAAGTTGTGGTTGAGGAACTCTTGCAGCGTGACAGGAGTTCGCGTCTTTTGATTGTACTCTTCCATCGTGTCGATTTGCTTCTGCAAGTTCGCGCGCTTGTCTCCAGGCTTCACGGGCTTCTTAGATTTCTTCATCTTTTTCTTCGAAGATTTTAACGGTTGGGCGTGAGTATTTGGGCCATCACCACGAGTCTTCATAGTTGGGCGCGGCTTCAACATCCCTTCGATAATTTGAGGTTCAAGCGGGTCCTTCCATTCGACCGCCGGGCACGCATGAAGGTCCCTCAGCATTCTTTTGGTTTTAGTTGACAGCACGACCTCCCATGGAGCTTCTTCAATAAAGGAACAGGTTGCCCCCGGTGTATCTGCTTTCTTAGGAGTATGCGGTTATGGTAGGTTCACCTTCCACTTTTCGGACAGTGCAAACTTCCCCTGGAGGTATTGATCTTCAATCCATCCTTTGAAGACGAAGCAATCCTCAATCGGATGACTTACCGTTTGATGGTAAGAGCAATAGTTAGGGTTATTCACCTCAGTGGGTTGTGGCGGTCGCCTTGGATTTGGTAGGTTTATAAGTCTGTTGCGTACTGCCAGCTCAAATAACTGTTTCGTCTTGTCCCGTGGGAACGAGCAGGGACGCATCATCTTATCATTATAATACCGGCGTCTTTCTTCCAATTGATCCGCCAGCTTTGGGGCATTGGGATGCTGCTGGGCATTCGCGACGAAGGTTGCCTTTCCTTTACCCTTATCATTCCGAGGTTCTGGCTTCGGGGGAGGCGGTCTATGACCCATCTGGTCCATCTGAGCCAACTTGTCGATTAAAGCCTGGAATGTGGTTGGCTTAAAGAACATCATAAACTGGGAGATAGTTGCGTGAGGGTCTAGGGTTCCCACGAACATGCCCACCGCGGGCGCTTCCTCAATGCGTTGCTCGCATTTCGACCACAAATTCCGCCAGCGTATAGCATACTGGACCCAAGTTTCGCCTGGTTTTACCCTGGCATTAATCAATGCCGTTATTGGAGTGCGTTCGCTGGCGCTTGCGAATCGCTGAGTGAATAGCAACTCCATTTCAGCGAACGTCTTGATAGAATCGTTCGGGAGTTCCGAATACCATTCGAACGCTGTTTCTGATAAGCTGTCCACAAACTGGCGAAGCAACAGTTTATTATCACCGCCGGTGTTACCGTAAAGGGCCCTGAACTGGGTGACATGTTGGTGGGGATTGCCGGTCCCCTTGTAAACATGGAACTTGGGAATTATGTAACCCGGCGGGTACTTGATTTGGTCATACCAGCTTGGATATGGCCGCCCTGTTTTTACGACTTGACCAGCTGCCTCAGTCACATGATGAACCGGATTTGTTGGGCTATATAGTCGACCAAATCAGCCTTAGAGATTGTCTCCTCCTTGGCTGTTGAGAGGGCCGGTGGTGGATTTGACATTTCTCCCCTGTCGTCTTCAAGGACGATCGGGGGATCCTCAGCGGGTGGGTCTTGTTGGATCATCATTCCTATCATATCTTGGAAGAGAAGGCCCATACGCTGTATGTTGGCTGCTTGTTCAGCAGCCTCTTTGTCCTTCTTCTTCAATATTCGTGTAAGGAATTCGACGTCGGTTTCTTCCTCCTGGCGTTCGTCCGAGGACGTTTCTGGGTTTTCTTTTGGCCCGGAAAGTGCGGCCATAGGATTCATCATTTCCTGGAGCTTTTGCTGTTGCTTCTGAGCTTTGGTCACCGACCGTGTAAGCGGTCTATGACCTGTAGACGCACGGCTGTCTTCCTTTCCTGACGTCATGTATACGGTATGGACCATCATGCCCCCAGACTTAGGGCGTCTGGACTTAGTGCCTTTAGCTGTCGTTGCAGGCTGGGGGATCTTCTCTGGCTTCCTCCTTTTATGAGCAGTGGAAGTTGAGGGGGCCGTTGAGGTGGGCACCCAGACAGCCTTTCGTGGTTTAGCCTGGTGACTGGCTTCCTGTTGGATTTTCAGCTTCTTGTGCTGGCAGGAGAAGTTTGGATCGATCATCGAGTCTCGGGCCTGCCGCCAAACCTTATAGATTTTGGAAGACAGCCGTTGAGGGGATCGGGGCTATTCTGGCTCTATTTCCGCAACCTTTTTTAGTGGAGGAGGAGACCTCTTTAGCTCCGCAGTAGGAGAATTCCTTCGCACCTTATTTAGCATCTCGAAGCTGTTCCCAGTTAGAACGGCAACATTAACTTCCACCGTTGGGGCTGGTGGAGTTAGCCCAGAAGGGGAGTTGCCCCCAGCCTTCCTTACTCGGCGCCAGTGACGACGTCGAGCGTGTCGAGCGGACGGCGTTGGTTCAGCGGTGAGGATGGCTTCGTCTTGCCCCCTGTATAGGTGGGGGGTCGCTGCTGGTGTTAGCCTGTCAAAGACCGATGTCCTTTGGGTAGCAGGAGCGGGAGCTGGAGCCGTCAATCTTGTAAAGACCGACTTTTTGGCAGGGGAAGCCGCCTAGACGACTTTCTTAGAAGCAGCCTTCTCTGGGATTGTAGGCCCCATTGTGGGTCTACAGGAGTTCTGGCCCAATCTAGAGAAGACCGAGGCGCTGGTGTTGGGCGACCCGTTGAGAGGGGCCGCGGCAGGGGTCAGACGATCAAAGACCGACTTCTTGGGAGCTTCCTCAGCATCGGAGCGGTGAAGCTTGTCGGCGGGAGCATGGTCACAAAAAACAATCCTGTGGTGGCTCGAGTGACTTGTTCCACGGGCATGGTGAATAGCGAAGCAGCCTGGGGTCCGTAGGCTATACCTCCTGGCAAGGCAGAGCGTTGGTTGCCATTGCAATCCGAGCAGTTGGAGCGTTTCGCATAAGTAGAAGCCATCGATTCTTTGCTTTCTGCAATAAGAAAGACGCCAAGTCTTAGTATCTTGAAACCCAAGGGCAACCATTAGCGAACCGCGATTGGTTCGCGAATCACGACACACGAAGTGTGGAGTGGAAAGAGGAAAAGGTCCCACCGGGCGTGCCAGAATCTGTTCCCCTGCGAACGACGGCGCACACTGGACTGCGATGTCCTGACGCTGAGATTCGGGGCAGATGCTATTTGGTTTTATCCGTCCACCTCTCCGAAGATGCCAAGTTGATTTATGGCACCGTGTATCAGAGGTTTAGACGGATGCGGCCGATGTAACAGACTTCGTCAGATTCCCCCTCGCTTGAGGGGTTTTTGATTGTGGGGACGCTCTTCCCTGCAGGCGCAAGCCCCTGCAGTTAATTACGCTACCGCATCGCGGTAACAACTTTCTCCTTCTCCAGAATTTCACTTCGTGTCGTGGGTGTTTGTTTTGTTTGTGGTTGCCCGTGGATTGTATACAGAGATTGAGTTATGTCGTCTCCCGTAGGGTGTAGACTAGTCCAAATCCGTATTATCTTAGATTTGGGTTTGGGGGTTTGGGTTTAAGGATACGTTAACCTTGTTTGAGACTAAGATCGACTTAAACGTTTGTTAAGGACACGTTAGTCTAGTTTTTAGACTAAGATCGACTTAACGGGATCGTTTAGATCCAACAATAGAGCGGTTTAAGGGAGCCCTGTTGTTTAGTTTAGTGACGTTGCGGTCAATAGGTAGTTTAAGGACATTGCGGTCCATAGGTAGTTTAAGGACATTGCGGTCCAATGTTAGTTTTAAGACGTTGCGGTCAAGGTTAAGGACCTCATAGTCCGTGGATTTAAGGACTCCACGGTCCGATGTTAGTTTTAAGACATCTCGGTCAAGGTTAAGGACGTCGTAGTCCATGAGTTTAAGGACCCCACAGTCCGTTGTTAGTTTTAAGACATCTCGGTCAAGGTTAAGGACGTCGTAGTCCATGAGTTTAAGGACCCCACAGTCCGTTGTCAATGTGTGGTCATCGGGACCCGTCACCTCTTTGAAGACGTTAAGGAATTACAACGCCAAGTATCAAAGGAGTGAAGAGATGTACCCTTGAACCGGGGTGGATTAAACAGTCTTTGGCCCAATCTGGGATCAAGACCAATTAATTGTGTTATGAGCCCATTAGCCCAGTTAAGTTTGAATTGAGGACTTATGGCCATCTTGGGCTAAGTCCCATCATGTTTAAAATACTGGCTTTCTGTTGGTCCATTGAAGGAGAGGCTTTGCCTTTAGCCATTTAACCAATTGGGCTGAAGTTAGTGTTAAACACTAAAGATCAGCAGTGTTGAACACCGGGAACAAGTTAGTGTTTTAACACTAAAAGACAGTTGGTGTTAAACACCAGCAACAGGGGGTTCAAATTAGTGTTAAACACTAGAGCAAATCAATGTCAAACACTAGCAGCAGAGATTTCAGATTAGTGTTAAACACTAAGAATAATCAGTGTTAAACACTGGTGATGGAGATTTTAATTTAGTGTTGAACACTAAGGGAGTTAATCTTAAGCTCTGTTAACAGGGGGTTTAATTTAGCGTTAAACACTAAAAAATTCAGTGTTAAACACTGCAAATAAAGTTCTTTGATTAGTGTTGAACACTAAGGCCAAACAGTGTTTAACACTGGATTCCGGGATTCCAATTTAGTGTTAAACACTAAGGCAAGAGGGGTCACGTGGTAGCCCGTGAGGGCGCCCTCCCTTCATTTGTTCTGCTGAGAATATCGTATCTTTTGGAGCATCACGTGCCATCACGTGACGGGCATTGAAATGCTTATATGTTAAAGCTTCTGCCAAGGGTCACGTGGGTCACGTGAGGCACTGCCTCAAAGGGCCTTTTCTGCGGATCTTTTCGGGGGTCACGTGGTGGCACGTGACCCTGCCTCTATGTATGTTCTTTTTAGAAGATCAGTTAATCCCTTTTAAGAATTAAGCTCTTCATAGGGTTGAACCCTAACAATAATTTTAGAGGAATTAAATTCCTATTTCCTTCTGAAGATTTATATTCTGGGATAGAGTTGAACTCTGAATGGGGTTAAACCCTAATAACAGTTTTAAGGAATCAAGTTCCCACTCTCTTTTAGAGACTTATTCTGAGGAATGAGATTCTGTCGTAGGGTGAAACCCTAATTTCTTCTTTCTTAAGGGAATTAAATTCCTGTTATTTTAACAGAACTCAGTTCTTAACTAGGGTTGAACCCTGAATCTGTTCATTCTGAAGGAATTGAATTCCTGTAACATAGGGTTAAACCCTAATTTTATTTTAAAGGAATTAAATTTCTATAGTTCTGTGAGAATTAAATTCTCAAACTCACATTCCCTCTCTATGCTTTGGATCTGCATGGCAGGATCTCAACCCAATGAGAATTAAATTCTCAATTCAAGGGGAGATGTGCACTTTGCAGATCCTCCACTAAAGAGAGAACTATGCTCTTCTGTTTAATATCAGAGTTAAACTCTGCTGAGAATTAAATTCTCTTTTAAAGGCCTTCCCTTTCTTACCTAAGCTTTTCTTTTGCAGAAGATACAAATTCCTCCAAAGTATCAAGGCTCTCTCTTTTCTCTCTCTGTTCTCTTTTTCTCTTTCTTCTTTTTTTTTCTTTATGTCTCTTGGCTCCTATTTATAGGAGAAGAAGCAGAATCAATTAGTTTTGGTGAATCTTTCATTGAGAGATTTAATTTGTATTCACCATTCGTTTGGACCTTTGGATTATTAGGTGAATTTTATTCACCATCGGATTTTAAATCCAGAGATTCTCCTTTGTTATTTCGGTTAGATTTTAAGGGGAAATCTTTCCAAGTTCAGGCTTTTTCCACAAATAGATGATATTAAATCTTTAATCCAATTGGTTCCAAATAATCACTTTCCTTTGGAAAGATTTGAATGCCGTTCAGAATTTAATTCTGTTAAATAAATGGGCTTTGAAAGCCGGTCACGTGTGACCACGTGACCCATGGTCATGTGTGGGCACGTGACCCTTGGTCACGTGTAAACACGTGACCCCCCTGGAACGAGCTTTCTTTTTCTTCTGCGGTATGTCTTTGCCGCTGCTTGGTCATCACGTGCCAACACGTGACCACTGGTCACGTGTGAGCACGTGACTCTCGTCTGGAGCCTTTTTCTTGATTTAATCAGAGAATGAGTCTGCTGTTGCCGCTGCTTTTAAATGTCACGTGCCAACACGTGACTGTTGGTCACGTGCTAGCACATGATGCCTCCTTCGTAACTTTTCCTGATTTTAAATCAGGAAACATTCACCAACAACCTAGAGACAACCGCGAAATTCGTCTCGATACAGCAGACGCAATGCCAACAAACGAAGCGAAAGCCAAATTCCTAGCTTCAGGGTCTTGACGGCAACTCATATAAAACCTGAAAGACTATCGGAGATCATCCCACGCCAGCGCGGAGTGGTTATGACTCATCGGGGCTCTCCAAAATGAGCCTAACCTCAAGTAAAAAGCGGCATGGCAAAATTCCTAACGCTTGCTCTTCCGACGGTCAAACTGTCTAGGAGGATTGCTTGAAGACGTCTTGTCCAGCCCCCGAAGGGATCAGAGACACGACAATCGCAAGGCTACTCGAACACCAAGATTGCCTATCGAGGAATACATCAGCCAACGCGGCGGTACGACGGACAAAACCCTAGTACCGCATACCCTAACGGACCTTAGTCGTAAAGAACAGAGGTTAACTATGATGTTAGGATATCCTTGC
Organism: Agapanthus africanus; assembly: GCA_030015575.1. Taxonomy (NCBI): domain Eukaryota; kingdom Viridiplantae; phylum Streptophyta; class Magnoliopsida; order Asparagales; family Amaryllidaceae; genus Agapanthus; species Agapanthus africanus. The sequence goes on from CM057339.1 coordinate 868,250,478, forward strand.
GAGAAATGCTCGATTTGTCTCGACTCGTAGGGAAAAGCCTTAGGCAATCGGAATAAGAACCGGATTCCTAAGCACTGAGGCCCTGCAAGTCAGTCCAAAATGGACTTTTGCATACTATTCACGGGCCACACTCTCCAAAGTCGAATCTCGACAAGGAGGGAAATAACCGCTTATGGGTCCTCTCGACTAGTAAGAGGGAAAATTCTCTTGTGAGATCCTTACGACTCTTAAGAGAAAACGCACTTAGGAATCCTCACGATTCCTAAGGAGAAAATACACCTACGAGATCCTCTCGACTCGTAGGGAGAAAAGTCTTTATGAGACCCTCACGGCTCATAAAGTTGAAAAGTCTTAGGTGACAGATCCTACCCCTGTCTCCTAAGCCATCACTATCTTATAAAAAGTTCAAGATTAACTGTTATCTACTATCTATGGGCCACACTTGCCAAAACTACATGCCACTGAAATGGAGAAGTTACTCATGAGCATATAAACTACTTCACGCCAGAGTAAAACATAAAAGAATAGAAGGGTACGGCTCATGGAGCTGAGGGTTTGGGACTATACCCCTTAAGAGTCGAGATTTGAGTCAATGATAAATAACGACGCTTGTGTCCGCTCGTTATCTTCTCAGATCAAGATTCTGAAAATTATATACCAACCCGAAACTGGTCATACACTATGAATTACTCTGCACTACTTCACCCACGTATATACTTACGTGGGCAAAGTAGTGGGGGGCATTTGTTCCCGCCAAAAAAAATTTCTGCACAAAAGAGCCCAAGGCATCAAATGATAGCGATACGCTTAAAAAAATATGAACCTATATTTTCCGGGCTGTATTTTGACAAATTACCGAATGAGAAACAGCTAAATTCTGATGGAATCGAAAGAGTCTTAAAAAATCCTTCGATTTGATATATTATGGGCCCCATAATTCATCCGGGATCAAAAGTTATAAGACATCACGTGCCCACACGTGACCGGGCATCACGTGCCCACACGTGACCATTTACAGGCACAGCTTGTAAGCACTGAATAAAATAAATAATTAAATAGGGTCACGTGCCATCACGTGATAGGCCTTTGAAAACCCATTGAAGAAAATTAAAAGTGCAATAAAACAATCAGGAATACCCCAATGGGGGATCACGTGTCCCTACATGACCAAAGGTCACGTGCCGACACGTGATGGGTCACGTGATCTATTTACAAGGTTAAAATCTAAGCAAACAGAATCATAAAAAAGCGGCTGAAGGAGGACCCAACTGGGGGTCACGTGCTTACATGTGACCAATGGTCACGTGTCAACACGTGATGGTTAAAACAAAAGCACAAACAAACGGCTGAAGGAGGACCCAATTGGGGGTCACGTGCTCACACGTGACCAAGGGTCACGTGCCAGCACGTGACAGACCTTGAAAGCCTTACAGTTTAATAGAATTAAAATTCTAAATTTCTCTAAAATCTTTCCAAATGGGAAAGGATTAGGGAGAACCGTTGGATTAAAAATCCAGGGGTGATTAAATATCACCAATTTATGGAAAAATCTTAAACAATGAAAGATTTCCCTAAATCTCACCGAAAATAACAAACAGAATATCTTTGGATTGAAAATCCAACGGTGAATAAAATTCACTGAATGATCTAAAGGCTCATATTAATTATGAAAACAAATAAAATCTTTCAATGAAAGATTCGCTAAACAAATTGATTTTTTTTCTTTCTCCTATAAATAGGAGCCAAGAAGAGAAGAGAAGGGATCTACTTTTTTGGGAGAAAACTTTAGCAGAGAGAAAAGAAAGGAGAATTTAATTCTCAACAAAGAAAACCCTAGGTGAGAAAAGAAAGGGAATCAAAACCTCAAACAGAGAATTTAATTCTCAAAATCTAAGAGTTTAACTCTTCTGCAAAAGAACTTAGTTCTTTCTCTAGTTGAAGATCTGAAGAAGCACATCTCCCCATAGGTTGAGAATTTAATTCTCATCGGGTTGAGATCCTGCCATGCAGATCCAAAACTTGGAGGGGGGATTGAGTTCAGAGATTTTAATTCTCCCAAATTTATAGAAATTTAATTCCTCCAAGATGAAATTAGGGTTTAACCCTATATGAGAATTTAGTTCTTCTAAAATTACAGGAATTTAATTCCTTCAAGATGGACAGAACTAAGGTTTAACTCTACATAAGAATTTAATTCTTTCAAAATGGGAATTTAATTCCTCCAAAGTCGTAATCAGGGTTTAACCCTACAGAGAATTCAATTCTAAAAAAAATAAGGAGACTTAAAAGATCTCCATGCATGAAAAGAACTAAGGTCACGTGTCCCCACGTGACCCCTGAAAAGATCCCCAAAAATGAGAAGGAAAAAGCTTTGAGGCAATGCCTCACGTGCTCCCACGTGACCTCCAAAACAATGAGAATAAAAGCAAAGGAAATGTTGGCTCTGGGCGCTCTCACGTGTTACCACGTGACCCCTAATAAATGCCTTAACGAATCAGTGCATGAGTGCCTATCACGTGCCCATACATGATGGCCAGGAAATTAAAAGTGTTTAACACTTATTCGCAGATTTGAGGATAAAACAAAGGAGATCTGGCCCCAAATTTAGGGCGCCCTCACGTGTCCCCACGTGACCCCTAACAAATCCCTTTAATATCCAATGGATGGATGCCCATCACGTGCTCACACGTGACGGCCTTAAAGACTAAAAGTGTTTAACACATATTTATTCTGAGAACAAAATAAAGGAGATCTGGCCCCACCTTTGGACGCCCTCACGTATCCCCACGTGATCCCTTCCTCTTTAGTGTTTAACACTAATTCGAGAGTTTTATTTCCAGTGTTTAACACTGTTGTCTTCTAGTGTTTAACACTAATTTGAGAATCTTATTTCTAGTGTTTAACACTAATTGAGAGTTTTATTGCCAGTGTTTAACACTGTTGTTATCTAGTGTTTAACACTATTTTTAACCAAATTGGTTAATTTTCCAGAGGCAAGGCCTCCCTTTCAATTGAATCTCAAAATTGAGTAAAAACTCAGAGCTATAATGTTTAATGCTCAGTCAAAGACCAAAATGATAACAGAGCCCTCAAACTCTTGTTTAGCATTGCTAAGTGACGAAGGGCTGAACCCAGACAAGTGTCTAATGGTCCAACAAAGGGCCAACACTTCAGATCTAATTGGATTTAGCCCAAATTGGCCATAAGTCCTCAATTCAGATTTAACTGAGCCAATGTGCACATAATCTAATTATTTGATCTTAGATCCAAATTGGACTACAGATCCCCAAGCAATCTTGGTTCAAGGGTACATCTTTTCACTCCTTTGATATTTGTCGTTGTAATTCTTCAACGTTTTCAAAGAGGTGACGGGTCCCGACAACCACACATCTCATAGACTATGACGTCTCTAAACTACGGACTGTGGGGTCTTTAAACTCACGGACTATGATGCCCTTAACCTTGACTGTGAGGTCTTTAAACTCACGGACTATGATGTCCTTAACCTTGACTGTGAGGTCTTTAAACTCACGGACTATGATGTCCTTAAGCTCGACCGTGATGTCTTTAAACTAACAATGGACCCCTATGTCCTTAAACTGGTATTGGACTACTACGTCCTTAAACTGGTATTGGACCACTATGTCCCTAAACTGGAAATCGACCGAAATGTCCTTAAACTAAACAATAGAGCCCAAATGCTCTCTTGTTGGATCTAAATGATCCTGTTAAGTTGATCTTAGTCTAGAAATTACACTAACGTATCCTTAACACACGTTTAAGTTGATCTTAGTCTCAAATGAGGCTAACGTATCCTTAAACACAACCCCCAAATCCAAATCTAAATAGATACGGATTTGGACTAATCCACGCCCTACGGGCGACAACATACATTAGTCTCCGTATACAATCCACGGGCAACCAAAAACAAAACAAACACCCACGACACGAAGTGACCATCTGGAGAAGGAGAAAGTTGTTACCGACGCGGTAGCGTAATTAACTGCAGGGGCTTGCGCCTGCAAGGAAGAGCGTCCCCACAATCAAAAACCCCTCAAACGAGAGGGAATCTGACGAAGTCTGCTACATCGGCCACATCCGTTTAAACCTTCGATACATGGTGTCATAAATCAACTTGGCATCTTCGGAGAGGTGGACGGATAGCACCGAATAGCATTTGCCCCCAGATTCAGGCATGACAGTCTGTCTTCCCGGTTTCCGGCGGTAAACAGATGCTTGCATGGAGGACACTCTTTCTGCCCTGTCCACCGCTCATAGGCAGGTTGCGCGTGCGGCTCGCAAAGAGGCCGAGCGGTCGCTTCAAGGTAAAATAGTGCACAATCCCTTATTGAAACCTGATAGCAGCCTTTTTTCTAAATTATAACACTCTTGTTTTTTTTAACTGGGCCGAGTGGTAGTGGCGTGGCAGGCGAAGCGCCTGCGCTCGACGTGCATGGAGTGTCAGGCCTCCCTTTCGAATCTGGGACTGTTCTGATTGCTGCTTCCTCCCCTCGTGGATCCACGATATCTGCGAGTGATGCGAGCATTACGACGGCCCTTATTGATTAAGAGGACGAAGGTGTGGATGCCGAATCCACCTTCCCGATGATTATGGAAATTGAGAAAGCCGTTGAGGCTGGTGACACTCTATACCCTGTTATGATTTCCTCCCCATCAAGTATACCTCGAGCCATTACTTTTGGTTTCTCAATCCCATTAAACATTTCTGCTGATATTTCCTTTATTTTGAATACAGGCATGGTAGACCCCGGCGCTGTGCTGATTGAAGAATCACTTTCAGCAGTGGCCGCGATTGTCACTGCTCCACCCCTCTCTTCTGTATTCCCTGAGTTCCCTCGGGTTTAATGACAGAAGGTAGGGATCCCTCACTTCCTGTTTCAGTGTAGATATCGTTTTCTTGTATTAACCATATATTGTTGCAATCCTGCAGGAGTGTTTCTTGACCGCTTACACCAGATGTTAAGCCCACACTTCGCCTTCCAATCAGAATTCGTTCCCCCTTCAGGCATTGGTTAGTATATTCTTCACCTTTTATTTCATCTTTCCATGAGTAAACTTTCTATTGCTAAGCTTTCCTCGTATTGACCACAATATCACAGCTCGAGGGAGAGAGCGAAGGAATAACCGAGCCTCCTGTGCTCCCTGCCCTGCCACTTTTGACCACTGGTATAGTAGATCTCGTCCATTAGCATTCTTCTTTATTTTCAGGTTGAAATCTGACCCTTCTTTGTGCATGATTTATTCTGCAGCAGGTACATCGACTTTGGCTCCCTTTGAGTCTCGCATTTCCATGCCTACAGGGCCCTTTGCTAAGCATCAATCTTCCAAGAGTGCGGTGAATAGCAGGCGAATGCTGAGTGAATTCATCGAAGATCTTAACGTTGAAGCTCTTACTTCTGCCGCTGATTTTGCTGACAAGGTCAACCCGATGCTGGCGACGCTTGTGAATTTCCACAATGAAGATTTCGTCGGCCTTTGGATTGATTATTGTAAGCGGATCGAGGCTTGTCTTCATGAGATCGAAATCAAGCGTCTCACTCCTGAAGCATTAATCTTGAAGGCTCAACTGATCGTATGGATCGAGCAATGTGCCGATTCTATTCAATACTTTGAGCAAAGGTTGGCCTTGAAGCGAAAGGAGCATGAGACAGCTTCTGATGAATCCAGCCGATTGCGAGCCCAGGTCGAAGCGAATGCCGTGCAGCTGTGAGTTATTTTTGAAAACCTCCAACAATGCATTTTTAATGGACTGGCGCTGAGGCAGAACCTCGACTTTACCGAGCGGGGAATGCGAGATTGCAAAGCAGGAAATCACTGAAAAGCTTTCATCATGTTTGCAACAACGAGCTCAAGTCAAAACGAGGCTAGCTGCAGTAGTGGCACGCGAGGAGGAGCTGCGGGAAGAAAGTGAGCGGGTTGCCAATCTATTGAAAGCCCCACCTTCTTAACAGTTAAAATTGTATTTTCCACTTTTCTTAACATAAATGTAAACTATTTTGATTTATGAATAAAGAATTCACATTTTTTTTGCATGGGCTCCCTTGTGTCCGATGTTCTTAATTTAGTGCTCATTAGTTTATTTACTCGTTTCAGAGTTTGTAGTTTATTTACTCATTTCGAAATCTCTAGTTTATTTACTCGTTTCGGAGTTTATAGTTTATTCACTCATTTTGGAGTTTCTAGTTTATTAACTCGTTTCGGAGTTTGTAGTTTACCCAATCATTTCGGAGTTTCTAGTTTATTCACTCATTTCGGAGTTTGGAGTTTATTTACTCATTTCGGAGTCTCTAGTTTATTTACTCATTTCGGAGTTTGTAGTTTATTCACTCGTTTAGGAGTTTCTAGTTTATTCACTCGTTTTGATGTTTCTTTAGTTTACCTCCCTTGGGTTTACAGGCAAACTTGTCCTAACGTTATATGCAGATAACCTCCATTCTTTATGACAGAGGCCCGTTAGGTTTGTGGTACTAAGGTTTTAGTCCGTGGTACCGTCGCATTGTTTGATGTCTTCCTCGATATGCGGTCTTTAAGCCGTTGTTCGAGTAGCCCCGCAACTGTCGTGTCTCTGATCCCTTCGGGGGCTGGACAAGACGTCTTCAAGTAATCTCCTAAGGTCATATTACCGTCGGAAGTGCAAACGTTAGGAATTTTCCATGATGCTTATTACTTGAGGTTAGGCTCAGTTTGGAGCCCCGATGAGTCATAACCACTTCACTCTGGTGTGGGATGATATACTCTTTTAGGCTTTATATGAGTTGCCTTCAAGACCCGAAGCTGGAAATATACCGTTGCTTCAAATTTTTCTGACGATATTGTGCCGATTCTTTGCTGAAATAGGGTAGACATCTGTAAGACTTCTATACTGTATATACTGCAATTGAAGTCAATAGCTAGGAATATGCCATTGCTCCATTTTCATTTGATAGCCGCGTTCACATCCTGCTGAAATGAGGGAGAACGTTGGGATGGTCTCTAGGATGTATATGTGCCGTCGAGACTTGGAGTTTAGGATTTTTTCCGTTACTCCATTTTTGGTTTCGACCCTTGGGTCTTTTATTGACGTTACGTCTGCATCCTGCTGGAATGAGAAGGAACGTCGAGATAGTCTCTGAGTTGTATATGAACCGTCAAGCTTGGAGCTAGGATTTTGCCATGGCTCCATTTTTGTTTCGACCTTTGGGTCTTTTGTTGACGTTGCGTTTGCATCCTGCTGGAATGAGAAGGAACATCGAGATAGTCTCTGAGTTGTATATGAACCGTCAAGATTTGGAGCTAGGATTTTGCCATAGCTTCATTTTTGTTTCGACCCTTGGGTCTTTTGTTGACGTTGTGTCTGCATCCTGCTGGAATGAGAAGGAACGCCGAGTTGGAGCTAGGATTTTTCCATTACTCCATTTTGATTTATCTCCTTAGAGCTTTGTTGACGTCATGTCTGCACCCTGTTGGAATGAGAAGAACGTTGAGCTGATCTCTAGGCTGTAAATATTGCCGTCAAGATCTAGCTCTCCCTTTGACGGAGTCTGGTAGGAAAGTATGGTTCCTTTTCTTTCATGTGTTCCCATGGATTGTATACAAAAGTCAATATGGACATACTTGCAGGGTAGGGGAAATTTTATTTTATTTTATTTTTTATTGTCGTGATGCTCTATCTTTTCAGCTTTTCATATCGCGAAAGTCGTGATTGCCCAATCATTTCGGCTTTTTATCCGTGGTGCCCAATCATTTCGGCTATATTTATATATATTTTTACTCGCTGTTTTTTATTGCGAGTTGCCCAAACATTTTGGCTGTTTTTATATGCATATTTTTTGCTACTCGCTGCTGTTTTTATTGCGAGTTTGGAATCTGATACCAACCCAGGTATCAGTATCGCTATGACTGGAATATAACCAGGAGCGACTCATCATTTTCCTTTGCTAATTTGAACAAAGGTGGTTTAGCAAACAGGGTTAGGATCCTCTCGACTAAGGTTTTTTGACTTTATGAGTCGTAGGGGTCTTATAAAAGTATTTCTTCCTACAAGTCGTGAGGACCTCGTAGGTGTATTTTCTCCTTAGGAATCGTGGGGATTCCTAAGTGTATTTTCTCTTGTAAGTCGTAAGGATCCTTCAAGAGTGTTTTCTCCTTATAAGTCTAGAGGACTTACAAGTGTCGTTCACCATACGGGGACATTTCTCGTCGTTGGTAAAACTTGGTGGGGGAATGTTTATTCGTGCTTGTGAATTGTATACAATGGTCAATATTAGACCGCCTGTAGGGCAACTTGGGGGATATAACGGCTGAAGAACATGTTTAGATCCATGTAGCTCAAGGCTTTTGAATCTTATGAGCCGTGAGGGTCTCATAAGGAGAATTCTCCTTACGAGTTTTGAGGATCTCACAAGTGTAATTTCTCCTTAAGAGTCATGAGGATTCCTAAGCGTGTTGCTCCTTTTTGAGACGTAAAGATCTTATGCAGGTATTTTCTCGTCACAAGGTCGAGAGGATCTTATAAGTGCACATGAATTTTTTTATTTTACGAGTTTGCGCCCTATTCGGGTTTTCACAAACTCTCCGGAAGTCCTGCTGTTTTTACTCACGGTGCCCTTTTGGGTTTTCATCCGTACCCATTTTGCTTGTGGACATACTGTCTTTTTTTAACAACGAAACTCTCAAAAGTAACTTTGTCGTAAGTGACCCATCTGTTTGCCGGTGAGATTTAAGAGTGGCTTCATTGCTGGAGTAGCTGTGTAGCCAGTAGAACATAAGTTGCAACCTTCGCCGTCGAGACTTCGATTGCAATATAGATCTCAAGGGAGGGTATCGCCGTATTTGGGGCGATGAGTCATGTTTGAGGCGACGCACTAGTTTAGAGACGTTTTGGTCCATTATCGCCATATTTGAGGCGAATTTCTATTTTAAGGACTTTTCGGTCCATTGTTAGTTTAGGGACATCTCGGTCCGATGTTGCCATGTTTGAGGCGGGTAATTAGTTTAAGGTCTTCTCAGTCCTTTAACGCCACATTTGAGGCGATTTTCTAGTTTAGGGACATCTCGGTCCGTTATCGCCATGTTTGAGGTGAATTTCTAGTTTAAGGACTTCTCGGTCCTTTGTCGCCATATTCAAGGCGAATTTCTAGTTTAAGGACATCTCGGTCCTATGTCGCCATATTCAAGGCGAATTTCTAGTTTAAGGACATCTCGGTCCTATGTCGCCATATTTGAGGCGAATTTCTAGTTTAAGGACATCTCGGTCCTTTGTCGCTATGTTTGAGGCGACGGGGCTTCTTTGCATACTACTCTCAGAGTTCTGACTCAGGAAGATAGCGAGCGGACACGAGCATCGTCATCTATCATAGACCTAAGTCAGGAATCATCAAGTATAGTATTTTTTAAGGAATCGGCCATTTATTGGCGGGAAGGGTCTTTCGCCATGCATATCCATGAGCAGGTAGACTCCACCTTAGTAGACTTTGTCTATAATGTACGGGCCTTCATAGTTCAGCTCGAATTTCCTACATTTTGCACGATTAGAGATCATTGGTCTTTTGACGACTAGCACGAGTTCGCCTTGGCGGAATGTTCTCGGTCTGGTCAGTCTTTCATATGACCGTGTCATCCTTGCCTTATAAGCCTCCAGGTTTTGCTGTGATATAAGACGAGTTTCATCGAGAGCATCGAGCTCCTCAAACCGAAGATGAGAATTTTCTTCATTTGTCAACTCGTATCGAACCGCTACTCATAGAGAAGAGAGTTCTATTTCCAGGGGAAGCACTGCTTCCGTGCCGAATACCAACACGTATAGTGTTGTATTTGTCGTTGTTTTGAACATTGTTCGGTACGCCCAGAGAGCTTCATGCAGCCCTTCGTGCCGGTATCTCTTGTTTTTGGACATCGTTTTCTTCATAATCTTCGTCAAGGTCTTGTTGAAAGTTTCAGCTAGACCGTTGGCCTGAGGATTATAGACTGAAGAGTATCTCCAATCTTTTTTATGCTGTTGTACGAAGCAGCTGATTTTATGACTTCTATAAACTGGCCCATTATCCGAGATAATTCGTCATGGAGTGCCGAACCGATAAATGACATGTGTCCTTAAGAAATGGAGGATATACTCCGTCTTCACCTCCCTTAGTGGTACTGCTTCTGCCCACTTAGAAAAGTAGTCGGTCGTTGCCAGTATGAACCGATGTCTTTTGGACGGTACTGGTTCAATGGGGCCAATTATATCGGTTCCCCACAATTCGAACGGCCAGCTAGCTGCTGTTGGGTGTAGCGGATTTTGATGTTGGTGGATGAAGTCTCCGTGAATTTGGCACGAGTTACACTGCTTCGCATATTCGAGGCAGTCCTGATCCCATTATTTTGGTCTTCAGCTTCATCTTTGGCCCAACTTGGCGAGAATCGCAGAGTCCGCCGGGAATATCTTGAACGACTATCTTTGCTTCCTTTGGCCCCAGGCATTTTAGCCATAGACAGTCGATCTCTTATATAGAGTATCATTGACGAAGGCGAAGGACAGAGCTCGTTTCATGAGCTGATGACGAGACGACGCATTTTTGGGCGTTCGTTGGGATTTGAAGTAGTCTATGAAGACTTCCCTCCAATCATTGACCTTTTCTTCGTCCTCTATTTGGATGGCTGCTTGTTCGGTCATTTCTTTTCTTTCGGATGACTCTATTAAGTCTCCCGAAGATATTTCTGTTGGCGCGAGGATCCAGCGGCTTTGCACAATGATCTTTATGTCATCGAGGTCTTCATCGGCCAGTTCCTTAGCCAATTTGGCCAACGCATCCGCCTTGTTGTTTTCTGCACGCGGTATACTCTCCAGGATGTACGAGGGAATTTATGTCAGCAGTTGCTGCATTCTTTCGCCATACTTTATCAGCTCTGGCTTGCACGTCTAATAGTCGCCATTTACTTGGTTAACGATCAGCTGGGAGTCTCCATTTATGAGGAGGTCTTTGATTCCCATGTCGACAGCGATCTCGAGACCTGTTATCAAAGCTTCATATTCAGCTTCGTTATTAGTCCTTGGCTCCGTTAAGGAAAGAGCGTAACGCAATATTCCTCCTTGCAGAGTCACGAAGATAAGGCTCACCCCGGCTTTAATTATGGGGGTGTTTTGCTTTCGCTTCTTCGTGGAAGATGCTTCATCGAAGTAGAGTTCCCATCGGGAATCATTTTCTTCCTTCTCTCCTTTGATTATGTCAAACGCATGTTCATACGGCAACACACAATTTAAGGGGGAGTCGGCTGGTATCGGATGCTCTGCGAGAATGTCGGCAATGGCCAGGCCTTTCACTGCTTTGAAGGGTCGATACGTTTTCGAGAACTCCATCAGAAGGAGGGCCTATTTGGCAAGCCTTTCTGTTAGTATGGCCCTTGACATCAGATATTTGAGAGGATCCAGTTTTGATATGAGATGGACCTCATGTGCCAAGGCGTAATGTCCGAGCTTCGTTATCGCGAAGATCAGTACCAAGCAATATTTTTCGATAGGGGAGTAGTTGTTTTCTACCCCCAGGAGAACTCGACTCAAATATTATAGAGCTCTCTCCTTTCCTTGATCGTTCTCTTATGTCCATAGCGCTCCTAGAGAACCTCGAGGGCCGTTGTATATAGGATAAGGGGTTTTCTCTTAATCGGAGCGGCCAATACCGTCGGATTTTGCATGTATTGTTTGATTTCATCTAGTGCATTTTGGTACTTTCGATCCCAGACGAACGGGGTCCCCTTCTTCATCAAATGATTATAGGGACGGCATTTTCCGGAGAGGTTGGCTATGAATCGCCGGATATATGCGAACTTTCTTTGAAGAGATCGCAATTGTTTGAGAGTTCTTGTCATGGGCATTTCCATAATCGTCTTGATCTTTGAGGGATCGATTTCGATACCCCGGTGCCGTACGATGAATCCTAAGAATTTGCCCGAGAAGATTCCAAACACGCATTTTAGAGGATTCATCTTCAGATTATACTTTCGAAGACGTCGGAACACTATTTTCAGATGTTCCCAATGTTCCTCGTAAGACTTTCTCTGCACCACAAGGTCGTCGATATAGAATTCGACAATCTCATGGATGAGGTCATCGAAGATCTTTGTCATAGCCCTCTAGAAGGTAGCGCCGGCGTTCTTCAAGCCGAAGGGCATCACTTTATAGCAGAATATGCCCAGCGGAGTCCGGAAGGCAGTATGCTTTTGGTCTTCAGGATGCATTTTTATTTGATTGTATCCTGAAGATCCATCCATGAAAGAGAAGATCTTATGGGTAGATGTGTTATCGGTCATCAGTTCGGTAACAGGTACTGGGAAATCATCCTTCGGGCAAGTTTTATTGAGGTCTCGAAAGTCCACGCAGATGCGCACCGTTCCATTTTTCTTCATCACTGGAACGATATTAGCGATCCAGTCGGGATATTGAACTTCTTGGATGAAACCAAAGTCAATTAGTTTCTTGACTTCAGCATTGATACTCATCTCAAGTTCAAGTCGCATCCTTCTCGGCGCCTGTTTAACTAGCTTGATGTTCGGCGATATAGCCATTTTATGTACCGCTACTTTTGGATCTAGACCCGGCATGTCGGAATAGTTCCATACGAAGCAGTTTTTATATTGCATGAGCACGTCTTTTAACGTGGCCACATGTTTTTTAGATAGCATCTCACTGATGAACGTTGGCCTCGGATCATTTTTCGAACCTAAGTCAATTTTCCTTAGGTTATCTGTTGTAGTGTGTATCCCATCTTCCAGCTCTTTTGGTGCTGGTGGAAACTCTGAGATCACCTCATCCTCGTCTTCATTTGCGAAGTACCTGAAGAGGTCATCCATAGTTCCGTTCCCTTCCTCCTTTGAGAGTGTTATCACATGGCAAGTACGAGTTCGCTTCCATTCTTGAGATCCTATCCTCGCGGTATAGGTCCTCTTTGGCTCATGCTTTTGCGGCGGTGTAACGTTTTAAAAATAAATAAATAAATAAATAAAATGCTTTAGGTGAATTTTCTGATAATCGGTAAAATAAACCGCATTTTCCGTAAAACTTAATTATAATTATCTTTCAACATGGACTTAAAAACACCTATTTTAACTATGTAATTTCTAGTATTTGGTATTTATTTAGTCACTTATAAATTCTTGGTTTACTTAAATATTTTTTTCTTAATTAATTATTTTTAATATTATTTAAGCCTTCACTTATACATTTAATTAGTGATAATTACAAATTGGATTGAGTTAATCATTCATTAGTGAACCATGACAACACAAAATTTAGTTGTAACATACTCTTTTCTTCACTAATTATCTCCAAGTTTCTAGAGTTTTCTAGGATGAATTAAAATTAGAAAATAAAATAATTGTGAAAAGAACTAAAATAGGTATTAATTTGGGATGTTTCTACACAAATCTACACTTTTCTTTCTCTCTCTCTTTTTCTTGAATATGGCCGAGCCTTGGGCCGCCTTTCCCCACTTCTTGTTACACTTCTCAATATAATAGAAAAGAAAATGAATAGAATAAGAAGTATGGGTATTAATTTGAGTCGAGGAAATAAACTTCTACAAAATTCCACACTTCTCTCTCTCTTTCTCTCACTCACCCACACAAAGCCCCACAAAATTCTAGCCGAGCCCCCCCTGTGCAGACCTCCATTTCCTATCTCATTTCTTTTTTTTAAAAATTCATCAATTTTGCCTCAAAAAAAATATCCCAACAAATCCTTATTAATCCCTAATCAAATCCTTACCCATTATTCGTTAGACTATTCTAGCTTGAATCATGGAGCAAGAGAGCAAATTGGGAGGCTAGGTGTTCAAGTTTGATCTCTTGATTTATGAGGTATAAATCTTAACCTATGGTTTACTTGTTAAATTATTACTCTAATTTAGCTTATTAAGTGTTTAAATATGGAATTAATTGCAAGACTTAATTTTCAAGAGAAGGGTTTAAAAATTCAAGCTAGGATTTTTACTACATCATTAAGATTGCAATGTATAATTTAATATCTTAAGTTATGAAAATTTTAGTCTAGTTGTTAAATTGTAAATTGTTACATTTAATTTGTTCAAATTAGTTATTTTTGCAAACTAGGTTCTAATTAATGTGTAATTAGATGAAATTAAAAATTTAGTTAGGGTTTGTGTGGCATAATTAAGATATTAAGTTATCATTTTGGTCACTAGAATTATTAAAACATTAAGATTTGAACCAAAATGGTCTATGAATGCTTATTAAGTTTTCGGAATAAATTGATTTTAATTAAGTTGGGGGTTTGTTGATTAATAATCTATTTCATATAGTATTTAAAGTGTAGTGAATGTGCAATTGGTACGAGTGGGTACTAGGATTGGTAGTTGTCATGTATAGCAACTCTAGTTGTAGTTTGTGGCGTTGTCGCGAACGCGTTTGTGCGCCAAGTGCGTGCGCGTTTAATTAGCGCGCGTTGTTTGATTTATGTCGTTTGTCCCACGACTAATCATATATTACTCTCTTAATTGCATGTGTACGATTCTAGGATCGGTTGTAGTGGCATCGGATGTGGCGCGGAAGAGACATGTCCGAGATCGGACCAGATTAGCCGAGGCGTCCCGGTGAGTAGATATATACATCTATGGGGGATCGTCTGGATGGCGCGAAGCGCCCGATGGTTTAGTATTACTTATAGTATTTGCATTATATGCGTAGTTTCCTAGTTAGCCATCTCATCGCATTACATCGTTATATGTGTGTGTGTGTGTGTGTGTGTGTGTGATATCATCTCATAGGACACTTGCACCATTACCATTAGTTCCTGCCGCACGTGCATTAATTATGCGAACACACACGCCATTGGTAATTGCTATGTCACGAACACTATAGAACTTGCTTAGAATAGATATTTATGCACTTGCATCGTATATGATCCGTATATTTATACCTGTATATTCATCTCATTAAATGGATACGTAGGATCATTAATCATGTATACATATCTCATTGAATCATGATTCATGCATAGCATCTGGCCGTATTTCATATACGTATGGTATATACTACCGTATCATAGACTTCCATCATCATCGGCATATTTATATATTGTGATTCTTCTTGAGGATTTCAGTATTTATGAGATTTCTGGATTTTGGGGAAAACCGCAAGAATTTTATAAAAACTTATTATCATTTTAAAATGCAAGTTGCGGTTTTCTCGTGATGTATGGGTCGTCCACTATGAGTTTTAATGATTGCTGTTGGTTTTCGAGACCCGATTCGAGGAGTAGGATGAATCGTTTCGGGTACATGGTGGGCCCGTGTCACGACCCAAAATTCAGCCCGTGACCGGCACTTAACTACATAACGTTTACAGGCGTAACGCAATTAAGTAAGCCGAAAACCCAGAAATCAAAACCATCAAAAGTAGTAAATGATGAAAATATTTGTTAAAAACATTTAGATACCTCGAGTAAAAATCTTTAAAGTTTATGTTATTTTCTTAAAAATTTCGGCAGCACCTCCTTTGTAAAAACTAGCCCCGAAACGGGTACAACATCCGATATAAGTAAAACGACATATAATATAATTAAAAGTATCCCCAAACGGGAGCAAACACGCCCAACGGCGGAAACAATCACCACGAGAATAATATACGACGCCGTAGCGAAGAAATGAACAATAAAAGTGGAAAGCAACATAAAAGATAAACTGCATAAATAAAGTCGTCTCACACGAGCTCGACATCCAGAATACAAAATAATATATAATATCGTCCTCACAACTGGTCTCTAAGTCGATACATGAAATAGTAGATGGAGAGTACTAGATACAATAGAATGTACAATGAAATATAAACGGATACCCGCAACCCACCTATAAGCAAAATGGCCCACTCGCCAACTGTAGCGGGATCCGCAGCAAAAAGATACAATGATGTAGCCCTGCCGCGACTACTCTGAGGGTCAAGCTGCAAACACCGCGGTAAAACGGAGGTGAGTTTCCAACTCGTGAATAGTAAATAACATATACAGGTAATCGCAGGTATGCACGTACTGCGATACTCTAACATGTACAGTCAGATAACATCAACATGATAATCTGGGTATGCAATAATCATGCGGGGTACTCTATCAGGTACTACAACTACATGATGCAATGCATATAAATGAGTGCTGAGCATGGGAAGACGTATCATCAACACGAATTATCATCGTGGAAAAACCGGTGTCCATCAATACACCCCAAATCCCCAATAACTCCGGTGCCGTCACTCTAATCGGCCCTCATATCCTGTAAATCTCATGGAACCGGAGTGCCCAATATCGGCACTCGAAAACATCATGAAATACTCATGTCCAGCATCGACACGTAAATCCATATATATATATCGGGCTCCGTCAGTCCGGATCGGCCCACGGGCTCCGTCTGCGGGATCGGCCCTCGGGCTCCGGCAGTACGGTCGGACCAAAACCATCACTCGACTCCGGTCAGTATCCTCCGGATAACCGCCAGGTCCAACCAATCATCGGTAGGTAGTAGTCCATCTGCCGGGCTCATCGTCATCCCCACGAAATCTCTCTCTCGCCCCGTGGTACCATACCGGGTCTACCATGAACCCGCAAACGGATCATCCTCCTCCTCGAATCGGGTTTCTATCACACGTCTCAGAACCGAGAAAATGCATAGTGGACATACTGAAATATCATATCAAGAGAAACCGGGTTTTCAAAACAATGCATCCTTTCTTGAAATAATACCACGGTTCTCAAATCCAGAAATCACAAGAAACCCATAACTCAATACGTAAATCCATGCAATGCGATGTATGCAGCAAAAATAAGGGAAAACCGCTTTTTTAAATGAAACCAGCTTTTAAAATATATCAGACGGTCCCCAATTCTCCAAATCAAGCCAGCATCATCTATGAATGTGCAAATGTTTATGTACACAGGTATGGATGCACAATATGTATATGCGCCAATATGGATGTACAAGTGGGTATGTATGCAAATATGAGCGTACAATATGTATATGCGCCAATATGTATGTACAAGTGGGTATATACGCAAGTATGAGCGTACAATATGTATATGCGCCAATATGTATGTACAAGTGGGTATATACGCAAGTATGAGTGTACAATATGCATGTGCGCCAATATCGATGTACAAGTGGGTATATATGCAAGTATGAGTGTATAATATGCATGTGAGCCAATATGGATGTACAAGAGGGTATATACGCAAGTATGAGTGTACAATATGTATATGCGCCAATATGTATGTACAAATGGGTATATACGCAAGTATGAGTGTACAATATGCATATATGCTAATATATATGTACAGGTGGGTATATACGCAAGTATGAGTGTTCAATATGCATGTGCGCCAATATGGATGTACAAGTGGGTATATATGCAAGTATGAGTATACAATATGCATGTACGCCAATATGGATGTACAAGTGGGTATATACGCAAGTATGAGTGTACAATATGCATGTGCGCCAATATGGATGTACAAGTGGGTATATACGCAAGTATGAGTGTACAATATGTATATGCGCCAATATGTATGTACAAGTCACGCGCCAATGTCGATAACGATAAAATACGGTATATGCGTATAGGCGTGTCATGGCAATTATCGACGGTGTAGGTGTAGCATGCAAATTAGTGCTCGTGCACATGAACCGTCGGTAATAGTGCAGTGTCCACTAAATACTAAATTGAGCACAACAATATAATGGCATGTAACGATGCTATGCAAAAGTTAACATATACGAATATGAAAATGCGGATACAATATCCTATCAAGCCCTGACGCATAACACCATACGGGTGATTTCCCCGTAGATGTTTAATCTACTCACCGTGAACTCGATCTACATGTATCCGACCATCTGCTTCCCTTTCTTTGCCGCTTCCGAAGTCCCCGCCTGCGGCCCTATTAACACATAAAACATAGCAAAGAAAAACGTAGAAATCGACCAATAGTACGCACAATTAAACTTAAAACGACACATCGACTCCAACAACCACTTAAAGTGTTCGTTTAATGGCTAAAGTGTGTGTGACACAAAAACAACAGACCCTGCGCGCAGAATTCACACGAAGCGCAGAGCTGAGTCGGACACCGTATCGCGCGTCGACGTAACACTTAAACTATCTAAATGATCCCAGGTTTTACCCACGGTCATTACTAAAAAATCTAGCAGTACCAGAAACCCCCAAACCACAGCAGACAACTACCCTAAAAGTTCCAAGCCCCCAGCTCCCTCCAAGGCCGAGCTTGCCGGAAATGCCCCCCACGTCGCCGGCCAAAACCGCCCAGACTAGTCTCGAACTTCAGGTGCACACTCAGGATAACTAGCTCTATACTACTACACTGTTTGGTTTTACCAAAAAGTCTCGGGGTCGCAGCAGGTCACAGTAACACAAAAACGATACTAAAATACGATATCGGCACAAAACTAAGACTTTATGGTTCTAAACTGAAGCTACAAGGCAACACAACACAATAACTAACTAATTAACAGTATAAAGAGAACTACCTTCCCAAACTTGCTCAAAACTCTAATTTTCCAAGCTCCAAGCGGTCTCCATAGGCTTTAGCTTAAGTTTAAAGAAGGGTGTAGTGAGGGTTTGAAGATTTTGGGTTAGGGTTTGGTGAAGGGGCAGAAATGCTTCAGTTTTGGGGAAGAGAGAGGAGGAAAATATGAGATAAACAAAATGAGATATCAAATAATAAAGAGAGAGTGAGAGGGGGATATGGGAGCAAGCATGGCACTTCCTCTCTCCTCATTAAATGCTAAGCATGCTTGTCTCCCATGCTTAAACCTCGTCATTCCCTCTCTCTTCCTCTCTCTCCCAAGTCAACCCAAAAGAAAATTCATTTGTTATATATTTTTTGAATTTGAAAAATTATATACTTAATTAATTACATAATACCCTAATGGAAATGGGTTAATACACTATGGCTACTTAAGTATGGTTTAACCCCAAATTAGCCTTCGGTTAACATGCACATGTGTGCGCAAGCCCAAATTAAATACTAATAAAATATTCATTAATTTTTATAAAATATTTAAAAACCAATTTGGTAAACTTTTTACGAAAAACCGTATTATCGCTTATTTAACCACTAATCGCATTCTAAGGTGTTACAATCTTCCCCCCTTAGAGAAATTCGTCTCCGAATTTAAAAAAAAATCACTAGGCGTACCTTCAAAGAGATGAGAGAATTTCTTCTGCATCTCACCCTCGGCCTCCCAAGTGATCTCTTCACCATTCGGGCTGCACCAAAAAACCTTCACATATGGCAAGACCTTTGATCGAAGTTTCTTCACCTGCCGGTCCAATATCACTACTGGCTGCTCGGTGAACGAAAAATCGCGCTCAAGCTGAACGGACTGGTGCTGAATCATGTGAGAAGGGTTATGAAGGTATCTGCGAATCATCGACACATGGAATACGGGGTGAACATCCGGAAAGTCGGGTGGAATTGCCAAACGATATGCATCTGCGCCGACACGCTCGAGAATCTCGAAGGGACCTATAAATCTGGGACTAAGCTTCCCTTTCCGCCCAAATCTCATCACGCCCTTCATCGGAGGGACCCTCAAAAAAACATGATCGCCAACGGCGAACTCGAGTCTGCGACGGCGTCTATCAGCATATGATTTCTGCCTACTCTGAGCTGTCCTCATCCTATCTCGAACCAACTGTATCTTCTCGGTCGTCTCATGTACGATCTGCAGCCCCAAAATACTGCTCTCGCTGAGCTCTGTCCAACAGACAGGCGATCGATATCTCCTCCCATATAAAGCCTCGAAAGGTGCCATCCGAATCGTATCCTGGAAGCTATTATTGTAAGAGAACTCTACCAAGGGTAAATGACGATCCCAGTTGCCACCGAAATCTAGAATACAAGCTTGAAGCATGTCCTCAAGAGTCCGAATAGTCCGCTCTGACTGGTTGTCGGTCTGCGGATGGCATGCTGTGTTGAAACTCAAGCGGGTGCCCAAAGCCTCCTGAAGTCTCTGCCATAGTCGGCTGGTGAACTGGATGCCTCGGTCGGACACAATACAAGTCGGGACGCCATGCAATCGTACAATCTCGTCGATGTATATTTGGGCATACTGAGCAAATCTAAAGGTCGTCTTCACTGGAAGAAAGTGATCCGCTTTCGTCAATTGATCCACGATCATCTAAATAGAGTCATACCCTCGACTGGTCCTGGGTAGACCCACAATGAAGTCTCATTTCCACTCCGGAATGGGCAACGGTTGTAGCTCTCCCGCGGGCCTCTAGTGCTCGGTCTTGACTTGCTGACAAGTCAGGCATCTCGAAACGAAGCTTGTGACGTCCCTTTTCATCCCTTCCCACCAGTAAACAACTCTCAGATCATGGTACATCTTGGTGGAACCTGGATGAACACTGCATACCGATCGATGCGCCTCCTCAAGAATCTCACGCCTCAGCCCCTCAGAATCTGGTACGCACAGTCGAGTCCCAAATCGCAGTATCCCCTGATCATCGATCACGAACTCGGGGTCTCTGCTCCGTCTAACCTGCTCCCTGATCTCTGAAAGACGGTCATTACTGGGCTGTGCCTCACGGATACGGTCAAGCAACTGTGGACGTGCACGGATGTGCGCAAGCTGTCCCCCGGTCGGAGTGAACTCGAACTGCACTCGGCTGTCGCATAGAATCTGCCAATCTGCCGATGACTGCCTCGGAACTGTGCTTAACCAGGATAAACTATCTCCAGGCCTCCGACTCAAAGCATCTGCCACTACGTTCGCCTTGCCCGGATGATACAAAATCTCGCAATCGTAGTCCTTCACTAGTTCCATCCAACGGCGCTATCTCAGATTCAGGTCTCGCTGCTGAAATATGTACTTCAAGCTCTTGTGGTCCGTGAATATCTGGCACGACTCGCCGTATAGGTAATGTCTTCAGATCTTGAGTGCAAACACCACTGCAGCCATCTCTAAATCATGAGTGGGGTAGTTCTGCTCGTCCTTCTTCAGCTGCCGAGAAGCATACGCGATAACCCCACCGTGCTGCATCAATACACAGCCTAGCCCCACCCGAGAAGCATCACAATATACTACAAAACTGCCCGATCCCGAAGGCAATGATAACACCGGCGCCGTAGTCAAACGAGTTTGCAACTGCTGAAAGCTATACTCGCACGCCTCCGTCCAAACAAAAGGGACTCCCTTCCGGGTAAACCCGGTCAACGGTGCAGCGATACGGGAGAAGTCCTGGACAAATCGTCGGTAGTAGCCGGCCAGTCCTAGAAAGCTGCGAACCTCTGTAACTGATACCGGTCTGGGCCAATGCTGAACGGCCTCGATCTTCTTCGGGTGTACAAGTATACCATCTCTCGTAATCACATGACCCAAGAAATCAACGCTGTCAAGCCAAAATGCGCACTTGGAGAATTTCGCGAACAGCTGGTGCTCTCTCAAAATCTGCAATGTGATCCGCATGTGCTGCTCGTGCTCCTCTCGGTTCCGGGAGTACACTAAGATGTCGTCAATGAATACGATGATGAACTGCTCAAGATATGGCCTGAAAACGTGGTTCATCAAGTCCATGAATGCTGCTGGGGCGTTGGTGAGTTCGAATGACATCACCAAAACCTCATAGTGTCCGTAACGCGTGCGAAAAGCCATCCTCGGAATATCCTCCTGCCGAACTCGCAACTGATGGTAGCCTGATCGCAAGTCAATCTTCGAGAAGTGTCCCGCTCCCTGAAGTTGGTCGAACAAATCATCGATTCGAGGTAAGGGATATCTGTTCCGCACAGTAACCCAGTTCAGCTGACGGTAATCAATACACAAATGCAAACTGCCGTCCTTCTTCTTGACGAACAGGACAGGAGCACCTCAAGGAGACACACTAGGTCGAATAAGCCCTTTATCTAACAAATCTTACAACTGACCCTTCAGCTCTCTAAGCTCCGCCGGGGCCATCTGATAAGGCGGTATGGAAATAGACCCTGTGCCGGGAATCAAGTCAATGTAGAACACAATAGCGCGCTTAGGAGGTAGCCCAGGCAGCTCGTCAGAGAAAACATCAGGGAACTCACTAACAATCGGAACTTGGTCCATTCGGACCCCTGCAGCTCTAATATCGCAAACATACGCTAGAAATCCTTGACATCCCTTCCTCAAGAGCTGTCCAGCACGAAGAGACGAAATCAAACTGTGAGGGGCGGCACCACGGTCCCCCCGCACAATAACAACCGGCTCGCCGGGAAAACAAAACTTAACTGTCTTCTCACGGCAGTCCACAGACGCATAGCACGTAGCTAACCAGTCCATGCCTAGGAGAACGTCGAAGTCCAACATCTTAAGAAGGATCAAGTCGACGGACAACTCTCTCTCACCAATACGGACAACACACGACCAAAATACGTGTCTCGCAATAAATGACTCGCCAACTGGAGTAGTCACAACAAGCGGCTGATCTAGCAAACACGACTCTCTGTCCAAACTAGGCACAAAGTGTGTAGAAACATACGAGTGCGTAGATCCCGGATCAAACAACACGTGTGCATCACAAGAACATACTGAAAGAGTACCTGAAACCACTGCATTGGACGCATGCGCGTCCTGATGAGTTAAAGCGAATACCCGTGCCTGCCCTCTACCTGCGACTGGCTGTGCTCTACCAGCAACTGGTTGTCCCCTGCCGGCAACTGGCTATCCTCTGCCTCAGTCACCTCGTCTTCTCTGAACAAACCCTCCACGACCACGACCTCTCTGTGCATAAGTCTGACGCGGAGCAACAATAAGTGCAAGAGGCAACGCCTTCTGGGGTGGAGAAGGTGGTAGGGTAACATGTGGTACAGCCGTCTCGCCCTCACGTGGCTCAGGACAACCTCGAACACGATGATAAAAACTCCCATACCGGAAACATCCCGACGTCAGCCGCTGGCCCTGTGGGTAGGTGTTGTATAACCAACCTCGTCTCAAACCTCTGCCATCATCATGGCCTAGAGGGGGTCTGTCGCGGCCCCAACTCATCTGCCTCTAGGCAGACATATCAGTGCGAACTTTTTTCGGTTCCGGAACTACCAAAGTCTCAGCAAGACGCTCCTCGACTAATAAGGCTGCATCCACTGCTGCTGCATAAGTATCACAATGCTGTGCGCTGATGGCGAGAAACAACGGGGTAAGCAAGCCTCGAACAAACCTCTTGACTCGCATCTCCTCAGTAGCTACCAAATACGGGGCATACACAGATAGCTCGGGGAACTGCACATCATACTCTGCCACCATCATATCCGGAGTCTGGCGTAACGACTCGAACCTGCGCGCTCGAGCATCCCTAACACTCTGTGGGAGGAAACGGGCAAGAAACACCGTCACGAACTCAGTCCAGGTCATAGGAGGAAGACTTTCGGCTCTGCCCTTCTCTACAGACTCGCACCACTTCTGCGCAAGACCTTCCAGACGAAAGCTCGCGAGCTCCACCCATCTCGCATCGGAGCATCTCAACGAACGACGTATCCTGGCCATCCGATCGATAAAAGACTGCGGATCCTCGGCTGCATCGGTGCTTGTGAAGACCGGAGGCTTCAGCCTCATGAACTCGGATAACGATACTTCACTTCCGTAGTTGCAGGTGCAACTTCCTGAACTGTAGGTACCATCGTGGTCCCCACAACAGGTGGAACAACATCCTGTCTCTGCGCTCGAATGGCCTCAACTAACGACCCCATCATCTGGCGCAAATCCTGTATACCGGCCCCTAGCATAGCAATATGGTTTGTCGAAGGGGGATCAATCTGCTCCGGTATAACTGGCGTACTGCCCGGGTCAGTCCTTGTCTCAGATGAGCCAACTCTGCCCTCGGCTCTCGCGGCCGCTCTCTGCGCCCTCATAGTCATCAGCGACATAATGGCTGGAAAAGGAAACAAGATTCGATAAGAATACGGAAATCGAATCACAAGGATGTATATAATCACGAAGGAATTTCAACCAATAAGTCCTAAGGTCATTTAGGTGGAGTACCGTGTCGTGAGTATACCGCAGAACATACACACGCTACGCCACTCTGCTTAAGCTACCTACTCTATCATGCCAAGGTCATCCTACACTCCGAAAGGTAAAACCTACGCTCTGATACCAACTTTATCACAACCCAAAATTCGGCCCGTGACCGGCACTTAACTACGTAACGTTTACAGGCGTAACGCAATTAAGTAAGCCGAAAACCCAGAAATCAAAACCATCAAAAGTAGTAAATGATGAAAACATTTGTTAAAAATATTTGGAAACCTCGAGTAAAAATCTTTAAACTTTAAGTTATTTTCTTAAAAATTTCGGCAGCACCTCCTTTATAAAAACTAGCCCCGAAACGGGTACAACATCTGATATAAGTAAAACGACATATAATATAATTAAAAGCATTCCTAAACGGGAGCAAACACGCCCAACGGCGGAAACAATCACCATGAGAATAATATACGACGCCGTAGCGAAGAAATGAACAATAAAAGTGGAAAACAATATAAAAGATAAACTGCATAAATAAAGTCGGCTCACACGAGCTCGACATCCAGAGTACAAAATAATATACAATATCGTCCTCACAACTGGTCTGCAAGTCGATAAATGAAATAGTAGATGGAGAGTACTAGATACAATAGAATGTACAATGAAATGTAAACGGTTACCCGGAACCCACCTATAAGCAAAATGACCCACTCGCCAACTGTAGCGGGATCCGCAGCAAAAGGATACAATGATGTAGCCCTTCCGCGACTATTCTGAGGGTCAACCAGCAAACACTGTTGCACAACGGAGGTGAGTTGCCAACTCGTGAATAGTAAATAACAAATACAGGTAATCGTAGGTATGCACGTACTGCGATACTCTAACATGTACAATCTGATAACATAAATATGATAATCTGGGTATGCAATAATCATGCGGGGTACTCTATCAGGTACTACAACTATATGATGCAATGCATATAAATGAGTGCTGAGCATGGGAAGACGTATCATCAACACAAATCATCATCGTGGAAAAACCGGTGTCCATCAATACACCCCAAATCCCCAATAACTCCGGCACCGTCGCTCTAATCGGCCCTCATATCCTGTAAATCTCATGGAACTGGAGTGCCCAACATCGGCACTCGAAATCATCATGAAATACTCGTGTCCAGCATCGACACGTAAATCCATATATATCGGGCTCTGTCAGTCCGGATCGGCCCACGGGCTCCGTCTGCGGGATCGGCCCTCGGGCTCCGGCAGTACGGTCGGCCCAAAACCATCTCTCGACTCCTGTCGGTATCCTCCGGATAACCGCCAGGTCCAACCAATCACCGGTAGGTAGTAGTCCCTCTGCCGGGCTCATTGTCATCCCTACGAAATCTCTCTCTCGCCCTGAGGTACCATACCGGGTCCACCATGAACCCGCAAACGGATCCTCCTCCTCCTCGAATCGGGTTTCAATCACACGTCTCAGAACCGAGAAAACGCATGGTGGACATACTAAAATATCATATCAAGAGAAACCGGGTTTTCAAAACAATGCATCCTTTCTTGAAATAATACCACGGCTCTCAAATCCAGAAATCACAAGAAATCCATAACTCAATACGTAAATCCATGCAATGCGACGTATGCAGCAAAAATAAGGGAAACCGCTCTTTTAAATGAAACCAGCTTTTAAAATATATCAGACAGTCCCCAATTCTCCAAATCAAGCCAGCATCATCTATGAATGTGCAAATGTGTATGTACACAGGTATGGATGCACAATATGTATATGCGCCAATATAGGTGTACAAGTGGGTATGTACGCAAGTATGAGTGTACAATATGTATATGCGCCAATATGTATGTACAAATGGGTAATACGCAAGTATGAGTGTACAGTATGTATAAGTGCCAATATGGATGTACAAGTGGGTATATACGCAAGTATGAGTGTATAATATGTATATGCGCCAATATGTATGTACAAGTGGGTATATACGCAAGTATGAGTGTACAATATGCATGTGCGCCAATATCGATGTACAAATGGGTATATACGCAAGTATGAGTGTACAATATGTATATGCGCCAATATAGATATACAAGTGGGTATATACGTAAGTATGAGTGTACAATTTGCATGTACGCCAATATGGATGTACAAGTGCGTATATACGCAAGTATGAGTGTACAATATGTATATGCGCCAATATGTATGTACAAGTGGGTATATACGCAAGTATGAGTGTACAATATGCATATGTGCCAATATGTATGTACAAGTGGGTATATACGCAAGTATGAGTGTACAATATGCATGTGCGCCAATATGGATGTACAAGTGGCTATATACGCAAGTATGAGTGTACAATATGCATGTGCACCAATATAGATGTACAAGTGGGTATATACGCATGTATGAGTGTACAATATGCATGTGCGCCAATATGGATGTACAAGTGTGTATATACGCAGGTATGAGTGTACAATATGCATGTGCGCCAATATGGATGTACAAGTGGGTATATACGCAAGTATGAGTGTACAATATATATATGCGCCAATATATATGTACAAGTCATGCGCCAATGTCGATAACGATAAAATACGGTATATGCGTATAGGCGTGTCATGGCAATTACCGACAGTGTGGGTGTAGCATGCAAATTAGTGCTCATGCACATGAACCGTCAGTAATAGTGCAGTGTCCACTAAATACTAAATCGAGCACAACAATATAATGGCATGTAATGAAGCTATGCAAAAGTCAACATATACGAATATGAAAATGCGGCTATAATATCCTATCAAGCCCTGACGCATAACGCCATACGGGCGATTTCCCGGTAGATATTAAATCTACTCACCGTGATCTCGATCTACGTGTATCCGACCACCTGCTTCCCTTTCTTTGCCGCTTCCGAAGTCCCCACCTGCGACCCTATTAACACATAAAACATAGCGAAGCAAAACTTAGAAATCAATCAATAATACGCACAATTAAATTTAAAACGACACACCAACTCCAACAACCACTTAAAGTGTTCGTTTAACGGCTAAAGTGTGTGTAACACAAAAACAACAGACCCTGCGTGCAGAATTCACGCAAAGCGCAGAGCTGAGTCGGACACCATATCGCGCGTCGACGTAACACTAAAACTATCTAAACGATCCTAGGTTTTACCCACAGTCATTACTAAAAAATCTAGCAGTACCAAAAACCCCTAAACCACAGCAGACAGATACCCTAAAAGTTCTAAGCCCCCAGCTCCCTCCGAGGCCGAGCTCGCCAGAAATGCCCCCCCCCACGTCGCCGGCCAAAACCGCCCAGACTAGTCTCGAACTTCAGGTGCACACTCAGGGTAACTAGCTCTATACTACTACACTGTTTGGTTTTACCAAAAAGTCTCGGGGTTACAGCAGGTCACGGTAACACAAAAATGACACTAAAATACGATATCGGCACAAAACTAAGACTTTATGTTTCTAAACTGAAGCTACAAGGCAACACAACACAATAACTAACTAATTAACAGTATAAAGAGAACTACCTTCCCAAACTTTCTCAAAACTCTAACTTTCCAAGCTCTAAGCGGTCTCCATAGGCTTTGACTCAAGTTCAAAGAAGGGTGTAGTGAGTTTTGGTGAGGGTTGTGAAGGTTTGAAGATTTTGGGTTAGGGTTTGGTGAAGGGGCAGAAATGCTTCAGTTTTGGGAGGGAGAGAGGAGGAAAATATGAGATAAATAAATGAGATATCAAATAATAGAGAGAGAGTGAGAGGGGGTATGGGAGCAAGTATGGCACTTTCTCTCTCCTCATTAAATGCTAAGCATGCTTGTCTTCCATACTTAAACCTCATCATTCCCTCTCTCTCTCTTCCTCTCTCTCCCAAGTCAACCTAAAAGAAAATTCATTTGTTATATTTTTTTTGAATTTGAAAACTTATATACTTAATTAATTACATAATACCCTAATGGAAATGGGTTAATACAGCATGGCTACTTAAGCATGGTTTAACCCCAAATTAGCCCTAGGTTAACATGCACATGTGTGTGCAAGCCCAAATTAAATACTAATAAAATATTCATTAATTTTTATAAAATATTTAAAAACCATTTTGGTAAATTTTTTTACTAAAAACCGCATTATCGCTTATTTAACCACCAATCGCATTCTAAGGTGTTACAGCCCGGTACGGTACCCCGGGGCAAGAAGCTCGAGTTGTAGACGATGAACCTGGCAGGGGCAGACTACCTACCAGTGATGTCAGGCGCGGCAGAAATCCAGAGAATACCGTTGTAGTCGTGAGATTTGATGATATGGGCCGATCCGGACTGACGAAGCCCGAGATATTGAGACATTGAGATATTCGTATTTTGTGTCGACGCTTGACATGGATTTCTGATGATTTCATTGATGATACCTCTATGATTTTACAAAAGTTTTACAAAGATAAGAATACAGATTTTCTCATACTAAATATATTCAGGTTTCGTGTTGATTACACATTCATATTGCATACATACTAGTGCATCGCATCATATCGGAATATGTAGGTTGTGACACATTTACGTGCATGCTTACAATAGCCTTATTAGACGTTACTTACTACTCACGAGTTGGCAACTCACCCCCGTTGTGCCACAGTATCTTGCAGGTCTGACCCGTCAGCATAGTAGCGGCGGGCGTACTCCTATTCTGCTTCTTTTGCTTCGGCTTACAGCTTGCTCATAAGTGGGGGTTTTTTTAGAGGATTTTCTTTTGCTCCCACCTTATATTTTATTTGTATCTAGTATACTCCATCTACCCTTGTATATTGGACTAGACGGTGAGATTTGTGAGACTTGTATTTGTGGTTTGGTGTCGATGCTCACTTGAGCCGACGTGATACTCTTATGCTTTTATTTGCTTATTCCGCACTCGATGATATATATATTGCATGTGGTTGTGATTCCGCCTTTGGCGAAGAGCTAGCTTCCGTTTGGGGATGCCTTTATTCATGTATATGTATTTTCTTGTTTGTACCCGTTTCGGGGCCAGTATTTATAAAGGAGACTCTGCCGAAATTTTCGGGAAATTCTGATTTTTTAAAATTGTTTAATGCAATTTGTTTTGGTTAAAATTGCTTTCTTTCACTAAAGTTTCCTTCACTCTATTTCTTATAAGGTTTAGATTTTTGGGCTTTGGCTTACTTAGGTTACGTTACGCCTTAAGACGTTACGTAATTTAAGTGCCAGTCACGTTCCGTATCTTAGGGTAGTGACAGACGGGGTTACCCTCCAGCTGTCGGATAAAACGAACCTGTTTTGCTGATACTGGTCTTCTACCCAGTCTTTGAAGGTGAAGTAGTCTTCAAGAAAAATTCGATTGGAACCCGTCTTTTATAAAGAAGATGGGTCGGGAATACTCTTTCTGCCAAGACAAGATAAGGAAAATATTCAACCTTATCATAAAGCACCAAATGATGACACTTCCGGAGTCTCGGCATTTCGAACAAATAAACGAGGTCCATCATCCAGATGTTGCGGGTTATCGCACGTCCTCGGGACTAGTAGAGCGAGATGCAGACCTCCTCACGGAGCATACGATCTTGATGGAATTTTTATTACAATTTTTAAGAAATCGTGATTTCTATTTAATAAATAAATTCTATTTTTAATAATTATATATATATATGAATATTATCAAAATATCTATTTTAAATATATAATATATTTCATGTTTTCTAATCAAAAGAAAAGAATCACAAAAGTTAATGAAAATACCATCAAGAATCAATACAAGTCAAATTACATGAAAATACCATCAAGAATCAATACAAGTCAAATTATATGAAAATACCATATATTATTCAAGTTAGGTTTATATCCACTAGACTATCTCATCACTTTTAAAAATTATATCTATGAAAACCCTAAAGACGATAATTAAATACTTGAGCTGTATTTTGAAAATATATCAAAACTATTTTTCATAAAATCCCCTCAAGATGTATTAAATTACAATAAGGACCCTAGTAAATATAGGTTTAACCGGGACAAGTTCTCTTGAGCCTCGGGAAGCCGGAGAATTTGGGTGCTTACCTATTTAAAGTAGACAACTAAAAACGGGGTTATCGATACGGTAATTGGCTTGGAAAAAGTCATAAATCCTGCCGTCCATATGCAGCAGTTACTGATAACTCCAAAAGTAATTCAGGACTTCAATTCTGTTTAAGTGTCTGACTCAAATAGAGTTTCATTCTAATCTGAAATCAATCCATCCTTGAATACAATTCAAATATAACTGCAATACAACATGAATCCATGTATACCAGAATTTCCGTCTATATCAATATAACTTGATTTGACCGAACCATGGATATTCATTGACTTGATTACATGACTATCCATTTACATCCTATCCGTTTACATGAACAACTGATATCATGGTTTCGGCAAGTCTTACATCTATAAATTACTTCAATACAATCAATACAAAATACATTATAAGGTTTTAAAGGGGTAGACTGGCACGGAATGTGTTAAAAATGGCATGAGATGGTAATTAAAAGACCTAACTATACATCCATTGTCGTTGTTTCGTGGTTTTATCGATGGAGCCTTGTATTACGGGTTACCATAGTCCACGGTGTAAGTTGGACTCCTCTCATATACACTGGTATATTCTGTACCAAGGTATAAACAACTGCGTTAGTATAACAATCAAACATTATACCAGTTACATCCTCTTATCTGTTTATTTTATTTCTATCTCTTTGGGACTTACCAAACGATTGTTCGCTGACGACATTCCTATTTCTCTTCTTTCTTTGGAATGTTGTCAGGAGGACCCGACTATGAGAAATTCGAGATCAGCCAGGAGCAATTGGAGCAGACCACTAAGCAGCACGACCACTAGGCTTCACTTGTACTCACTTTTCTTTCAGTTCATACCATTGTTTAGGCATTGTTTTCCATTCTTATATTTACATTTTCAGTTGTATTGTAAAGAAATATTTAATAAATAAAAGTTGTTCAATTACATCTCTTATCATTTTCTTGTGTACTTTATTATATTGCTTATTTACGCTTAGCGTGTTTGCTTCTGAGTAAATACGTAGCGGGCCAGTCACGTCTTCTTACTATACACCGGGAAGCAGGGCGTGACAGCTCCTGTTTCTTGGACCGAACGTATCCGAGCCCCATTGTCTTTATCTTCCCGTTGGGCATCTTTCGCTGAGTCCCGGGAATATCCCAAATCTTTTTGTAAAATTGGGCTTGCCGAACAGTTTGTTCGAGGGGTATACCTTGGTATCTTAACAGCCTTTTCAATCCCTCCGCGTAGTATCTTAGCAGACAGATTGGTTGAAGCCTGTCGAGTGCAAAATCGGCACCATGTCAGACTTCTTTCTCTACTCTGGTCTCCATAGATTGGTAGAAGAGGATCGCCTTTTCACCTCTTCATCTGGGAAGGACGTAGAAAGTCTGTAGTTCTTGGACGCTGTATGTATCGAGCGCATCAATTTCCTTATAATGCCAAGGCGGAGCCATTGTGATTTACAGACTCTGATAAGCTCCGGCGAGGGTTTGCACTGACGGGTGGATGAAGAACACTGCATTGGCCTCGTCCTCAGAGTCGCTGCCAAAGACTAGAATAGGAATAGATGGTCTAAGTCTGCTGTTTTCTTTCTGGGGTTG
Source organism: Agapanthus africanus (assembly GCA_030015575.1). Taxonomy (NCBI): domain Eukaryota; kingdom Viridiplantae; phylum Streptophyta; class Magnoliopsida; order Asparagales; family Amaryllidaceae; genus Agapanthus; species Agapanthus africanus. Next base: position 868,282,137 of record CM057339.1, read on the forward strand.
CCCCGAGTAGACTATTTCTTCATCTTCCTCGAAATCGCTCCTAAAGATCGGGATAGTGGCGATGGATTTCTGTTTATCCTCCGGTTTATGACACATTTCCGTATCCTCAAAGTCCGGTAGGAAGTACTTTGCGTCTTCATATCTCCGAACTTCGTTTACCGAGAACGGGTTTAGCTCTCCCGTGACGGTATAGTCCGAGCCATCCTTGAAATACTTCGTACACTTATGTTGTGTAGTTGGGATGATGTTGTACTCATGTAACCAGGGCCTGCCGAGCAAAACGTTATAGTAAGTCTTGGCATCAATGACATGAAATTTGATGTCAGTGACGAGCAACCCGAAGCGCAGCGTCAGTATTATGGACCCCAAGCATCTGTGACAACTGTGAGTCGAATCCAGGGATGGTAATTTTGTCTCGGGCCAGGTGCTGAATATTCATTCAAACCTCCTTCAGCACTCTCACGTTGAGAAGGTTGAAGGAGGATCCTTTGTCGATAAGGGTTTTCCCTATCTTGATGTTGTGGCAGTACTCGGTGACGTATAACGGGCGATTGTGTTCGCACGTACCGAGGAAAAGATCTTCATCGTTGAATGCAATGTCAGCCGTGTGGACCTCTGCCAGCTCATCCTTCATCTTCTCTTCTGCGAGAAAAGCTTGGAACTGATCAGGCTCTTGTAATGCCTTGATCAGAGAATCTCGTGCCTCTTTGGACAAGAGGAGAGCATCCAATATGCTCAGTTGTGAAGGTTTTTTCCTCAGATGTGCTAGGACATTATAATCCATCTTATTTTTCTTAGGCGGGTCCCTGACTGCGAGCTCTTTGACAACTCCATCGTTGAGGGCAATTTCCTCAGGGATTTTTTCTTTCCCTTTGTCGTTTTTGCTTGAACCTTTGTTTGTAGGTCTGAGATTCTTCTTAGACAGCGTGCGGTTACGCAGCTGAATGTTCTTACAATTCTTCTCCTCCTCTTCTTTTTCGGAGGCAGAGTCTTTGAAGAGAGGGCTGAGGAGTATTTCGTCCTCAAAATCGCTCCCGAAAGTAAGAACTTAGGATTTTTTCCCCTTCCGAACTGGTATCAACCATATGACAGTTGTCAGTTATTTTTTCATGTGCATCTGTCGCACTATTTTGCCATCGACGAGCTTCACGCTTCACCCTATTGAAGTGTTTTTTATGGCCAACGTATCCTTGCCACCACTTCTTGAAAGCATTGCATTCTTCGGTAGGGTGGGTAACCCTCCAATGATATAGACAGTAATTTGGATGTGAATCCTCTCCATCGAGGCATATGACCCCGGGAGTGTTTCCTACGAGAGGTGGCAGCTTCATTCCCATTGATAGGGTTTTGGTGAACCGCTTCTCTGTCTTGATCCTACTCTTATTTATCGCAGATATGCTTTGGTTTGGTTGGAGTACTTTACGACTCCTCTTTTCCGTGCTTCTTCATTCTGATGCTGATACTTAGCCTTTTCGTATATGGCTGTTTCGTGTTCTCGGTCAGCTTTACTTTTTCGAAAAGCTTCATTTAACAGCCTATCGATCGGGTCTTCTGGCAGTTCCGGGGATTTTAGCGCCGATCCTGCCCCCAGTCCCTCCGCGTTGTTTTCTGACACTGAGGGAGTTTCTTCATTATTTAACAACGAATGGGAGACCATGTAGCAACTTGCTACATAGTCTTCGGTTTCTTCTGATGAGTCATTTTCCTCATCGTTGTCACTATCTTCATTCTCAAGAATATGCTTGAGGAACTCTTCAAGCGTGACCGGTTTCTACACCTTCTGGTTGTATTCCTCCAGTGCGACGATGTACTTTTATAGGTCCATGCACTTATCGCCATACTCGGCAGGCTGCAAAAGCTACTTGGTCTTCTTCTTTTTCTTTAAAGACTTTGAAGGCTTGACTAGGGGATTTTACCCTTTGTCAACGATCTCCAGTACAGGACGCAGTTTCAGCATCCTTTCGATGATTTCGGGTTCAAGTGGGCTTTTCCACCTGACTGCTGGACATGCCTGTAGATCTTTCAGCATTCTTTTGGTTTTAGCTGAAAGAATGACTTCCCATGGAGTTTCTTCCACGAGCAAGCATGATGCCCCCGGCGCATCCACTTTTTTGGGAGTGTACTTCTGTGGTGGGTTCACCCTCCAGTTCTCAGACAGCGGGAACTTCCCCTGTTGATACTGGTCCTCGACCCAGTTCTTAAAGACGTAGCAATCCTCAATTGGGTGGCTCACCATTCTGTGATAGGAGCAGTAGTTGGGGTTGTTGACGTCGCCGGGTTGCGGTAGACGCCGTGGGTCTGGCAATGTGACGAGTTTGTTACGCATTGCCAACTCAAATGGTCTCTTCGTCTTATCGCGGGGAAACCAGTAAGCGCGTCCTAACCTTTCTTCCAAGGATAGGCGTGGACGTGCGTTGTTTTGGCGAGCAGCCGGTTTTGGGTCACTTGGTTATTGTTGAGTGTTGGTAACGAAGGTCGCTTTTCCTTTACCCTTGGCATTTCGAGGGTCCTTACTTGAGGAGGAAGACTCGTAGCCCATCTGGTCTGTTTGGGCCAATTTATCGATCACAGCCTGGAAGGTTGTTGGTTTGAAGAACGTCAAGAAATGGGACACAGTCGTTTGAGGATCAAGGGTCCCGATGAACATGCCCATGATAGGGTATTCTTCGATGCATTGTTCGTACTTTGACCATAGGTTCCACCACCGGATCACATATTGGACCCAGGTTTCTCCTGGCATTGATTAATGCTGTGATCGGGGTGCGCTCGCTTGCGCTAGCGAACCGATGTGTGAACAACAGTTCCATCTCTATGAATGTTCTCACGAAGTCATTTAGGAGCTCCGAATACCATTTAAGGGCCGTCTCTGACAGGCTGCCAACGAACTGGCGAAGCAACAGTTTGTCGTCGCCTCCAGTATTGCTGCACAAAGCTCTGAACTGCGCGACGTGCTAATGTGGGTTGCATGTCCCCTTGTACACATGGAACTTGGGGATCGTATATCCCTGTGGGTATTTAATTTAGTCATACCAGCCTGGATACGGTCGCCCAGTTCTGACGATTTGGCTTGCGGTTTCATTAGCGTGATGAGCTCGTATTTGTTGATCGATATAATCATCAAGAGCGGCCTTGAAGATTGTTTCCTCCTTGGTTGCCGATAAGTTCAGAAGAGGATTTGATGTTTCCCCTCTGTCATCCTCGATGATTATCGGCGGATAATCGTCCAGGGGTTCTAGCTGGATCATCATCCCAACCATGTCTTGGAACAAGAGAGTCATCTGCTTTATGATAGCAGCCTGCTCAGCAGCTTCCTTGTCCTTTCTTTCAAGCACCCTTCACAAGAACTCTGTATTGGTCTCCTGCTCCTGGCGTTGTTCGGCTATTGTGTCCGGGCTTTCTTTCTGCCCGGTAAGTGCTGCCATTTTGGTCAGCATTTCCTGGAGCTTTTATCAATGACCGAGTTTGCGGCCGGTGACCTACAGAAACACGGCTTTCTTCTTTCCCGAAAGCCATGTAAACCATATGTACGATCATGCCCCGAGACTTGGGGCGTTTGGGTCCAGCGCCTTTGAAATTTGCCGCCGGCGGTGGGATTTTCTCTGGCCTTATCCTTTTGTGGGAGGTCGGAGTTGAAGGAGCTATTGTAACAGGCACCTGTGCAGAAGAAGTCCTTCGCTGTATGACGGAGGGACTGTCTTTCTCTTGCCGATCCTTCGATTTATTCGGTCGACAAGAGTAGTTTTGATCAATCATGGAGTCCTGGATTTCGCCAGACCATGTGTATTTGCGAGGAGAGCCGTTGATGGGGGCGCTCCGTCTTTGCCTGCACTGTGGTTTTTGCAGGCAGGGGCGATTTCTTTAGCACCGCCGTTTGAGAGTTCTTGCGTACTCTCCTGAGTAGATCAAAGTTGTTCCCGGTTGAAACAACAGCGTCAACTTCGACCATTAGAGCTGAAGGGGTAAGTCCAGAGGGGGTGTTTCCCCCAGCTTTCCTCACTCGGCGCCAGTGACGACGTCGAGCGTGTCTTGCAGACGGGGCCGCCTCAGATTTAGAAGCGGCTTCTTCGTGCCCCTGACTTTGTTGAGAGGCTGCTGTTAGCGTCAACCTGTTGAAGACCGACGTCCTGATTGAAGTTTAGGGAGGGCCGGCCAATCTTTCGAAGACCGACTTTCTGGTAGGGGAAGCACCTTTGACAACTTCACCCGTAGTAGGAATTGGGAGGGCTATCCGTTTTGGGGCAGCCCTTTCAGATATCACGAGTCTCTTTGCGGGCCCGTTTGGATTCTTTCCCGACCTATTGAAGACTGAGACATCGGCTTTGGACGGCCCATTGAGAGGAGCCGTTGTGGTCGCCAGTCGATCGAAGACCGACCTCTTGGGAGCTTCTTCCTGCGGCGCTGGGGCACCGACACCCACTAGTGGGAACATGGTCCTGAAGAATAGTCCAGTAGTGGCTTGCATTACTTGCCCCACTGGAATTGAAAAGATAAAGACCGCGTTGGGCCCGTAGGTTACTTCTCCAGCTGGGGTAGAGCGAGTGTTATTGTTGCAAGAAGTGCATTGGGAAGCCATCGATTTCTCTTCTTCTGCACAGGAGCAAGATACCAAATTTTAGTATCTCAGATCCAAGGGCAACCATAGTGAACCGCGATTTTATTCGCGAAAACACGACACACGAAGTGTGGAGTGGAAAGAGGAAAAGGTCCCACCGGACGTGCCAGAATCTATTCACCGCCGAAAGACGGACCGAGACATTGGAACGTCTTGCCTGAATTCTAGGGGCAAATGCTATTTGGATTTATCCGTCCACCTCTCCGAAGATACTAAGTTGATTTATGGCACCGTATATCGGAGATTTGGACAGATGCGACCGTTGTAGCAGACTTTATCAGATTCCCCCTCATTTTATGAGGTTTTTTTATTGTGGGGACGCTCTTCCTTGCAGGCGCAAGCCCCTGCAGTTAATTACATTACCGCGTTGCGATAACCACTTTCTCCTGCTCCGAAAGTTCATTTCTTGTCGTGTGTGTTTTTGTTTGTTTTGGTTGCCCGTGGATTGTATACGGAAACTAGTTTATGCCGTCGCCCGTAGGGCGCGGATTAGTCCAATCTGTATATTTTAGATTTGGGTTTAGATTTATTTAAGGACCGTTAATCTGGTTTGAGATTAAGATCAACTTAAATGTGTGAGTATTTGGGCTCAATTTGTTCTTGCTAAGGATGCGTTAGTCTAATTTGAAACTAAGATCAACTTAGCAAAATTTCATGGATCATTTTTATTTATGATCCAGCAAAAGAGTATTTGGGCTCAGCTGCAAAAAAAATTCAGAGACTTAGCCAATTTGGGCTAAGTCTACTTAGCCTTTTTCTTTTCAAAAGTGCTAAGCACTAATTTGGGCTCTGTTTGTTCAGCACTTTTATTTTCATGTAAAAGTGCTAAGCACTTATTTGAGCTCTGACGCTCACATGTATGTCATGTGAAGTATTCAGTCATGGGCGCTGCCCAATAAATGTTGAACAATTTTAGTCATTTTGACTAAATGTGAAGCGCTAAGCACTTTTTATGGCGTCCACGTGAGGTGCACGTGAGGCACTGGGCGCTGCCCAATCAGTGCTAAGCACTCAGCCGTTTTGGCTGCATATGAAGTGCTAAGTACTTTTATTCAGCGTCCACAAGTGTTTCACGTGAGGCGCTAGCCTTCTGTTTTGGGCGCCCGCGTATTTTTCACGTGAGGCGCTAGCCTTCTGTTTTGAGCGCCCGCGTATTTTTCATATGAGGTGCTAGGCGCTGTTAAAAGGGGGCGCCCATATGAGGCGCTAGTCTTTTATCCTTTTTTAGAGATTAAATCTCTGTTAATGGCATTTTGATCATTAATGATCACCAAGATCTTCATTTTTTTGAAAATCTGGGATCAGTTTTTTCTTTAAAAACTAAGTTCTTTTATAGGTTCCTTTCTCCTTTTGTTTTTTCTTTTGGACCTAGTTCTTTTCTGAATCTTTGATTCTCAAGAACAAGATCTTCCCGATGAGAATTAAATTCTCAACTTATAGGAGACTTGTCTTGTGGATCTCAGATCTAGAGAAAGAACTAAGTTCTTTAAAAAGGGTTGAACCCTTAGATGTGATAGATATATTTTGATCTCTTTTCTTTACCTAGGGTTTTGAGAAGGAAGGTTTTCCTTTTTGAGAATTCAATTCTCTGTTCCTTTTTAGAGCTCCCTGTATTATTGCAGAAACTTATAGGGGGTTTTCTCTATCTCCTTCTGTCTCTCTCTGTGTTGTGGTCTTCTGTGGTGTTGAGACCTGAAGTCTCGGGTCTTTTATATAGTGAAGGCAAATTGTTAATTGGTTTTGAGAAAATCTCTTATTGAGAGATTCTAATTGATTTGGGAAATTTTACCCACCATTGGATCTTTGATTCAAGGACTTCTATTTTTATAGAATATGATTTTTGTTTTTAACGAGATTGTGGAAATATTTTCCCTAAACAGAATTTATTCTGTAAAACGGTGATTTTTTAATCACCATTGGATTTTTAATTCAAGAGTTCTCTGTTTTACAGAGAGTAATCTTTCTTATTTAGAAAGATTGAGAGAATATATTTCAGAAAAGAATTTTATTCTATAATTGGATTTTTGATCCAACCGAGAGTATCTTTCTTATTTTAGAAAGATTTGGAAAATGTTTTCTTCCAACAGAATTTAATTATGTGTTTTGATAATTTATCATCTCCGTTGGATTTTTGATCCAATGGCTCTGTTGTTGGGTTACACTAGCGTCCTGGCCATCTACCGTGGCCAAATGCGGAACAATTTTTTTTTCTAGTTTCAAAAACTAGCGCTAGAATAACCCGTTAAACGGATCTACCATAAACCCTAAACTAGCTAACACTAGAGGAGCTATCTACTATGATAGAGGAGTCTCACCAAAAGATCCATGTCCTTCGGTCTTCTCTCCTCTTCCTTAGCTCCTAGTGGCCTCCATGATCAAGCTTGATCGTCCGTCTCCCTCCGTCGAAGATGATCCACCCGAGGGTTGTGATCCATGGCTCTAGCTCCAAACTAAATATCAAATGGAGCAACTAGAGAACTTGGATTGCTAATCTAAGAACTCTAGGATGTAGTCTAGGGTCCTGAGTGTGTTTCTATCTCACCTCCTCTCTTAATTTTCAACTCATGAGAAGGTAGAGAGAAGGTTTAACTTGAAGGTGGAGGAGCTCAAGAACAAAGGAGAGGGAGCAAAGCAAATGGTGATCTCAAGAATGAAGCATAGCATGTGAAAGAAAATCAATCACAATGGTTTTGTAAAACCATTTCAATGAATAAAAAAGTATTAACCATGCTTCAATAGTTGCCACAAATGAATTAATAATTCATTTTTCAACTATTGAGGCAGGTCCTCACCATGCTCCCCTCTTCTTTATTTTACATCTCTTTTCCATTTAAAAATAAATGGAACAAGCCATGATGTCCACCTTCTTCCGTAAAAAAATACGGATAACAGTCTACTGTATATGCATACCTGCATTCGCATAAAAACACGAATACCCGAAGAGATAGAATAACACAAAGAACATAATACTAGAATATACATATCGAAATATATATATGTAAATTATTAAATCAAAACCTGATTTAATAATCCGGCTCAAAACCCTAGCCGGCTAGTATTATCAACTGTCCGATCGAAAGTCCGGATACATAGTACCATCAATCAATCGGAACCCTGCACGTATCCAATACGGTTACTATATCATTTCGCCTAAATCAGGGAAACCCTCTGTGTGGGACTCTAAAGACTCGACAGTACGCCGGCAGTGAGTTACTGGATAAATCCATAACCACAAGCACATCAGCGGACTAGCTACGTAACGGCTACCCGGGTACCTGTCGAAAAGGAAGGCCGATGATCAAAATCATCCGGATCCCCACTGAGCCTATCTGTGACAATCTTCGTACAGTCTGGTCTCTTTGTCTGAGAGTATCTCATATCGGGTCTAGGGGTAGTAAACGTCAAACCCTAATAACCCGATAATTCATGCTAATTCAGCTCAGGACCAACCCGGGAAACTATTGAACAACATATCAGTAAATCCCAACTCCCTTGGCCAAGATCTTACGGTCCTGACCAATCAAACACAGTGCGATATCGACTCCCTATACAGAGAGAGACGAATTCCCAACAATCACTCACTGCCTCCATGTAACTCGGGACTGTACCCAACCAAAACCTGTTTGCACGACTCAGTAGAGCCGTGGTAGGGTAGTGATCAAAGCACAGTGGGAACTCACACGAGACAAATGATGATCTCAGGTCTAAAGACTACCCTGTGCTCATGTCACCTGAGAACTTCTATCTGACGATAGGTATAGTACCATCTAGAAGTTCTCGGCGGGTCCATCCAGTGTACTCACCCCTAGTGAGCACCTGTATAAAATCTTAGGTGATCACACCAATGGTTGTGGGACCAACCACCGCCCCTCATCGGGGTCTAGAAACGTATACACTAATCTACTACGGAATATCGATGCCCAGTCTCGATACTCCCACGACTAGGGACCTTTTAAGGATGTGCTTATCGACCACCCAGCTCTCACAAGTATGATCGCCATCATAACGCTGGTAGTCAAGCAAGATCCTACGGGCTTTATCAACATGTATAAATGATACGTAATAACAAATAAAACATATGCACATGTTAAGATAAAGACAAACCAGATAGCATACTATCATATCGAGCAAGACTGTCATGTACATACATATGTCCAAGCATCCACATGTATACATATATAATAATAGCCTCTAGGGCATACATATCCAACATATGTTTAATAGGGAGTATTGTAGAATTTTAATTCTACCTGGGCAACGGTGCTCACGTGTTATGCACGTGAGCGCTACTTAAGAATTTAATTCTTATAACACATTGGCGCCCGCGTGAGGAGCACGTGCGGCGCCATCTAAGAGTTTAACTCTTATGTAATGAACTCTTATGTGCTTTGCACATTGGCGCCCGCGTGAGGAGCACGTGCGGCTCTATCTAAGAGTTTAACTCTTATGAACTCTTCTGTGCTTTGCACATTGGCACCCGCGTGAGGAACACGTGAGGCACCACCATAGGATTTGATCCTATAAGATTGGCTCTGGCGCCCTCATGGAGAGCACGTGAGGCGCTGCCTCATTGAATTCAACAGAGCTTTACTCTTTTATTAGATTAAATATATTAGGGGAACTGGACCGGAAAAGATGGGATAGGAAAGAGAGAAAGAAAGTCGACCGTCCGAAGCCTTACTCCCTAAGGTTCCAGGAGTACACTCCTCTGAACATTTCATAGACCGAGCTGTTAGAAGAGGCTAAAGCCGAGAGGTTCTTTAAGCTCCCCTTGGCTACCCAGAGGACGGGCAAGCGACTCCGCAGCTCGCATTACGCCTATCACAGGACGCAGGGTCACCCGACCGAAAGCTGCAAACAACTCCGTGACTACATCGAGGAATTGATATGCTCTGCCAACCTAGCAAAATACCTATGAGACAAGCGACAAATGGAGTGGGAGCAAAAAGTCCAAACCCTACCCAGGGAGTTAACGATCGGGCAAATCTTGGTCACTTTGACGAATCCAACTATAGAAAGTGGGGGGAACCACCATCTCCTACCGGTCGGGGACATAAGTGATCCACCCCATAAGAAATGCAGGAAGGATGACCCGATCATCTTCACCGACGAAGATCTTCACGGCATATCACTTCCTCACAATGACCCTTTTGTGATAACGGTCCGAGTTCACCGCTACTAGGTCCGGAGAATATTGGTCGATTCAGGGAGCTCAGCGGATATCCTATTCTATGACTATTTCCAGCGTATGGGATTAGGTCCATCCGACCTTCAGCCGACCTCCCACATTCTCTCCGGGTTCACCAACCATTCCGTCCCGACCGAGGGATCAGTCACTCTCCTCCTCAACATTGGGGAAGCAGGCAAGACACGAACCGTACTGGTAAACTTCCTCGTTGCTAAGGTCTCGTCATCCTACAACATTCTCCTGGGACGCCCTACCTTGAACACCCTCCGGGTTCAGATCTCGACTTACCACATTGAGCTCAAATTCTCTTTAGATAATAGGGAAATAGGCCGGGCCTATGGGGACCAACAAACCGCTAGGGTCTTCCTCACTACAACGTCCCCCACAGAAGAGCCAGGCGATGATTTTGAAGACACGCATGATCCTCAGGGGTCTTTAGATACACACGACGACCAAAAGGATGTTCGAGGCGCCCCGGTGGAAGCGTTGGCAGAAGTTCCCCTCACAGAGGGGGTCGACGGACAGACCGTTCGGATCGTCTCTCTCTTGACAGGGGACATCTGCAAAGGCCTGATCCAGTTCCTCCGAGACAACTCGGACGTGTTCGCTTGGATGCCCGCGGACATGCCCTGGATCGACCCCGAGGTGATCTCCCACAAACTCAGGGTTGACCCGAAAGCCAGGCCGATCCAACAAAAGAAGAGAAGTTTTGCACCGATTAAACAGAAGATGATAGAGGACGAGATGGATCAATTGCACGCTGCCAACTTCATCAGAAATCTGGACTACTCGGACTGGCTGGAGAACGTGGTCATGGTCAAGAAGGCAAATGGGAAATGGCACATGTGCGTCGATTTCACGGACCTAAACAAAGCTTGCCCCAAAGATAACTACCCGCTTCCTCGGATAGACCAGCTAGTGGACAGCTCGGTCAGCCACGAGCTGCTGAGCTTCATAGACACCTTCTCCGGCTATAACCAGATCCGAATGAACCGGCCGACAAAGAGCTGACAGCCTTCACCACGGATCGGGGGGTATACTGTTATAGGGTAATGCCCTTCGAACTCAAGAACGCCGGGGCCACGTACCAACGACTGGTCAAAAAACTGTTCAAAGCACAGATCAGGAAAAACATGGAAGTCTACGTCGACGACATACTTGTAAAATCCGCCTCGTCGGCCGGACACGCTGCGGACCTCGGCGAAGCGTTCGATGTCCTGCGAAAATACAAGATGAAGCTGAATCCAGCTAAATGCACGTTTGGAGTCATAAGGGGGAAATTCCTCGGTTTCATGGTTACCCATCGAGGAATCGAGACAAACCCAGAGAAAATGTAACACCCTAGTACATTTATACCAGTTCTAGTTCAAGTATTTCTTTATTTATGGTATTTTCTTGATTTACCGTGTTTTGGGTGCGGATAGTGCACTTGACATCTGTATTTGCATCCGACCCGACCCGCTTGCTTGAAACCTATCTTGATTCATGTTTATGATCTATCCTGACTTGTTACGTAGACTCGTGCACTTTCATTTTAATTTATACATTGCATACTCGCATTATATCTGACATCTGTATTTTTTATATAACTTTTAAAGTCACATAAAATATTTTTAAAATACATTACATAGCCTGCTTGATATCCCTAACCCTGTGGTAGCATCCGCGCATCTTGTTCTCGTCCCGTTTAGTGAAACGGACTTGTTTGGATGGCTACGCGCACGTACATGCATTCGTTCTTAGGGGTATGCATTTTCGTTACCCGGATATCCAATTTTAGTTTTGGTTGACACTTATATTTTTCATATTTTAAAACTGGAATTTTAGACCCGACCCGGGCATATTTTAGACTATTTTTGTATTAGCTAAATATTAAATATTTTACTAATATTATATTTTTTTAACAGTTATATTAAAGATTTTTCCTAACAAAAATAATCATTTTAAATTTTAAAAGAAATCTTTTAAAGATAACAGCTCTCTCTTTCTCTCTCTCTTTCTCTCCTTCTCTCTCCTTCTCTCTCTCTTTCTCTCTCCTCTCGAATGCCTCTCTCTCTCTCCTCTCGCGAACACTGTTCACTTCTCGACTCTGGTCACCGCCCTCCGCGATCTGCTCACCTCCCATCTCTCCTTTCTCTATTCTCTATTTAAAGCCCCTGCCTCGCCACGAGAATGAGATCCCCACGAAACCCTAGCCGCCTCCTCTCTTTTTTCCTCGACCTCGCTCCTCATCTCCTCTCATCTTCCTCGACCTCACCTCCTTCCCTCTCCTCCTCTCTTTCCCCGACACCCATCTCCGACGACCTCCAACCAAGAACCTAACTTTCACCGTGCACCCATCTTCACCCATGCAACCCCTCGTCGCCGATCACCTCAACCCTCACCACCACTTTCCTCCTCTCTCCACTCTTCTTCTCCCCAACACCCCGCATGCACCCACTAACCATGCACACCCCTTCGACCAAGAATCCCCACTGCCAAAACCCATCTCCCGACCCATCAACCTAGAACCCTAACACTCCTCGTCAAAGCTCCGATCACCCGACGATCGCTTACCCTCATCACCACCACCATCACCTTCCCTCTTCCTCACCAACACCCCAAGCCAACCCTGAGCTCCTTCCCTGCACACCCATTTCCGGCAACCCAAGCACCCCACTGCCTTTTGCCAAACCCCATCGCCTGCACCTCACCGCCGGTGACCCCGACACCATCATCTAATCTTCCCTGACCCCAGTGCACCCTAACCCCAGACCACCTCCTTTCTTCTTCTTCTTCTTCTTCTTTTTCTTCTTCTTCTTCTTCTTTTCTTGATTTCTTGGATTCGCATTTTTCCGGCGATAGTCGAAGTCGCGTCGCCGCTGCTGATCCAGACGATCCAGTGAACGTACCTTGCCTGCGTGATTACCCTCTTGCCTTGCCTGGACCCGTCCCGCGTGCCGTGTGTGCATTGCGACGATTTACCGATGTCGGACGTGCCGTACGTATCCGTATTGTGATCCATCGAGGCAAGTTTATCTTGCTACATGCTATACTACAATATATTGCACACATGTGAATAATAACATTACTCATTGTTTAATTGTGCATCCCACATTACCATTTTACTATATTACTGTCTTCGGACATCCGTGTGCATACATATCACTATTTACATATCTAGTCACATACTAATTCATCTTGCTACATGCTAGGTATATTATTATGCATCCATATGAGTAAAATGTTACCCGTTTATCACATTATACACCCATATTAAAGTTTTACCGTTTTCGGATACCCGTATGCATCCATTGAATTTAATATACATGTAGCTGCATCTACAGATCACATTATTACATATTATTGTCATATTGACATCCCATGTTTAATAATATGCATCCCACTTAGTCATGAAGCTATAGTTGTAACCCCTGATAGTTATTTATGCATCCATGTTTATTTGTGTATCCATACCATTAATTCTGCATAAATAGTTGCACCCCATATTACATTAACTCATATTATTAATACATTAGTATCCCATGCTTGATAATGTGCATCCTACATAGTCATGATATAACCCCTGATCGATATTTGTGCATTCATGCTTTTATTATACATCCATACTTTCACCCTGATTCAATACTTGCTACAGTTTGATTATGAGCACCCGCTTGATACCTGTGCACTACTTGACATGACCTGATACACCATTACTTAACATGACTTGATACATGTACACTACCTGACATGACCTGATATACCACTACTTGACATGTTACTTAATCCTGTTTCTAATGCCGACAATCCTGACATGTTGTCCTGATGGACGTTATTGTTGTCCGCATAGACAAAACCTGTACCTGCTTGATCCTGTGTTGGCATTAGATATCAATTGGCAATACCTGACTTGAACACATAACTTGGGGGTATGGGGAAATCAAGAATGTAACTGAATGTAACTCAAAGGGCTATCTTATTGTTTTCCGTTTTTCCCGGTGTTACGGAATACATATTGTTTGCCGTTTTTCCGGGGGTTACGAAATACATATTGTTTGTTGTTTTTCCGGGCGTTACGAAATACATATTGTTTGCCGTTTTTCCGGGCATTACGGAATAATTACCGATGGGTTACGATGAGGATTACATTAAGTGATTTTGAAGACTTTAGAATAGATAACCCAGTAGCACAGTTTAGATTATCACTGCACGTCACATATACTGTTGCACTTACTATTCCTTATTCGTGTTACTGTTATACTTGTATTACTGTTTATAATTCATGCCTGCATATCTTGTTACCCCTGGTTATATTATTGTTGATATTGTGACGCGCTGACGTCTGGGTTTTGCATGGCCCAGATCCGCTACTCTTGTCGCAGACCAAGCAGGAGTACTTCAGTCGACAGGCCGAGCAGTGAGGACCTGTTAGTATTTTAGTTTAGTTTTCTTTCAGCATTTTCATTCCTGATGTGAGCCCGTATTTGGGACGTACATTCCAGATTGTTATTGTTTATTGGATCTATTGCATCCGCGGATTATTTCTTGACTCGTTTATTCTGGCTTATGGACATGTACTAGATAGTTTATTTCATTTCTACTGTTCTTGATATCTCTAGACAGCCGTAATATGACTGTGGAGGGATATTTCCTAGCCACAGGTAGCATGATTGGCTCTGTCACGTGCCGATCTTAGCGCACTCTGGGAAGCGGGGCGTGACAGGGTTTGTTTGGTATCAGAGACATAGGATTTAGGTTAATCGGGTTTGATTCTTTTTGTAGTTGGGTATTGGACCCAATACACGAATCAGAAAATCCGTGATTACGAACATGTCCTGCCACATTTTTATAATAATTCTTGAATCATATCTTTCTCTTGACCCTTGTCTTGACGATATGCAAACAACTTTGCATCTCGGCTTGAAACCTTTTGGTTCCCTATTGTTTCTCCATGTTCCTTTGATTCTGATACTAGGATTTGGGCGACTTGAGTAGAGTTATGTGATTGTAACTATGTACCGCGGCATGGTTACAATGCGGTACTCTATTTAAGTAATTTGGAGTTCTAGTCTTGATTCATACCCCTGATTTATGGTCATTATTCATCGCAAGTTTGAATCTTGTTATCATACTAATCCTTTTCGGTGTCTTGGTTGCAGGATCATGGCAGACAGGAATCTACGATCATACCAGAGGCGTGTCGATGACGTCGCTTTGCTTAGAGTAATTCGTAGGATGCTGGAGAACCAGAAGCGGCAAACCGAGCAGAACCAGTGGCAAGCCGAAGCCTTTCAGGAAGGTTTGCGGACCGTCCAGCAGTCCGTAAACAATGTTGCGGCCAGACCAGTCGAGCGTGTGGGTACCATGGAGGATTTCAGGAGACTTGGTCCGTCCATTTTCACTGGTTTGGAAGAGCCGTTGCCAGCAGAGCAGTGGCTGGTTGATACGGAGAATCTGCTCGTTGCAGCACAGATTCCAGAGGACAAGAGAGTGGATATTGTACGCATCCAACTGGTGGATTATGCCCGCGAGTGGTGGCCCATGGAAGAGACCCGCTTGCCCAAGCCGATCAGTTGGGCAACTTTCTCGCAGAGTTTCTTGGAGAAGTTCTTTCTGCAAACTGCACGGGAAGAAATGGAAGAAAAGTTCATTAGTATGAAGCAGAATGGCGGATCCGTGGATGCGCATGCGGCTGAGTGGACACGGCTCAGTAGATTCGCTGGACCTTTGGTTACCAACGATGCGGATAGGGCACGGAGGTTCATACGCAGTTTGGACGTGGACATCCAGAAGCACATTATATCTCTGGGTTTGACCACTTTCTCGCAACTGCTTAAAGCAGTCAGGGAGCAGCAGAGTTTATCATTGAAGACAGAGGGTACGCAGCAGCAGGTAGTTGTGGTACGGAAGCCGGCATTTACGCCAAATTGAACGCCTATACGCAGAGGTGTCCCGGTGGACAGGCATGGCGTTGTACCGATGAAGAGGCCAGTTTTTCCCGAGCATAAAGGAAGGGTGTTGTGCGATTACTGCCAACGACCGGGTCACTATCGAAGATATTGTCGTAAGAGGCTTGGACTTTATCTTATTTGCGGATCATATGATCATACCATTGATACTTGTCCGTCGAAACTACGTTTGAAGGAAGATACTCAGAGGCCACCGCAGAAGCAGTTTCAGGGGCAGAAGCAGATAACTCAGGGACCTAATCAATCTCGAGCCTTTACCCTTACGGCTGAAGAGGCCAAGGATTCAGATGAAGTTGTTTCAGGTATCCTACTTGTTCATGATTTTCCCACATTAGCATTATTCGATTCTGGTGCATCCCATTGTTTCATGTCGTCCAAGTTTATTACCGCACATTCAATTTATTGCACGACCCTGTCTAGTTGTTAGGACATACACACTGGGAATGGGAAGATCATAGCTGGTAGAGAATGTAAGGATTGTTGTTATTTGCGGACGAGAGTTATTTGCAGATTTCTTGGTAATCAATACTGGCAGTTATGATGTTGTCTTGGGAATGGATTTTCTCGGCACTTTCCATGCCCACATTGATTGTAGGGCAAAGAAAGTGATTTTCCAGATTCCCGGACATCAGGAGTTTGTTTTCGCTGGAGGAAGCGGTTCTGTCGGGCCAGTCGAGTTTTGGGCTAGGCCGACAAACAGTGTTCTTTCATCGATGGAAGTTGATGAGGAAGAAGCGCCAGCTGTAGTTCGAGATTTCATGGACGTGTTCGAGGACATCTCAGGTTTACCGCCGAAACGAGATATGGAGTTCGCGATCGATCTTGTTCCTGGTGCAGCACCAGTCTCAAAGGCGTACTACCCAATTGCACCAGTGGAGTTGGAAGAAGTCAAGAAGCAGGTTACTGAATTACTTGAGAAGGGTTGGATTCGCAGCAGTAATTCACCTTGGGGAGCTCCAGTTCTTCTAGTCAAGAAGAAAGATGGCACAAGGAGGATGTGCATCGATTATAGAGAATTAAACTGGGTGACTATTAAGAACAAGTACCCAATCCCTCGCATTGGAGAATTATTCGAGCAACTCAGTGGCACGAGGGTATTCTCGAAGCTGGATTTGCGATCCGGATATCATCAGGTCCAAGTTAAATCAGAGGATATTTGCAAGACTGCGTTCCGAACTCGGTATCGACATTATGAGTATTTAGTGATGCCATTAGGATTCACGAATGCACCGGCGATATTTATGGACTTGATGAACCGAATCTTTTCACCGTTCTTGGACCAGTTTATAGTGGTGTTCATCGATGATATTCTGGTCTACTTGAGGAGCCTAGAGGCGCATGCTGAACTCTTGAAGACATGTTGAGAGCTTGCATTTTAAACTTCAAGGGTTCATGAAAGGATCATTTACACTTGGTGGAGTTTTCTTACAATAAAAGCTTTCGGGCGACTATTCAAATGGCTCCATTCGAAGTATTGTATGGTCGCGAGTGTCGCTCACCCGTCTGTTGGGATGATATTGGAGAGCGAAGATTGTTGGGACCGGACTTGATCATGCAAACCGTGGAGAAAGTTAATGCTATTCGGAATCACATGAAGGCAGCACAAGACCAGCAGAAGAGTTGGGCCGATATATCGAGAAAACCTCTAGAGTTCGTTGTTGGTGATCTGGTATTCTTGAAGATATCACCGACTAGAGGAGTAATTCATTTTGGGAGTCGAGGTAAGCTTAGTCCTCGATTTGTGGGGCCTTTCAAGATTTTGGAGCGTGTCAGAGAAGTGGCTTATCGATTGGCTTTACCACAATTTTTAGCGAATGTTCATGACGTGTTTCATGTATCTCAACTCCGTAAGTATGTTCGAGATGAAACACATGTGCTAGATCATTCGGAGCTGACTGTAAAAGAGGATTTGACCTTTGAGGAAATACCAATATCGATTGTTGATCGAAGAGAAAAGGTCCTTAAGAAAAAGGTTATCCCTCCCGTACTTATTTCTTGAGGGAATCGCTCGCACGGAGAATCGACTTGGGAACGAGAAGACGAGATTCGACAGAAGTTTCCACACCTATTCATGTAGTTTCATAGTTGTTTATCTTTTCTTGTTTTGGGAATTTCGAGGATGAAATTCTTTTGTAGTTGGGTATAATGTAACACCCTAGTTCATTTATACCAGTTCTAGTTCAAGTATTTCTTTATTTATGGTATTTTCTTGATTTACCGTGTTTTGGGTGCGGATAGTACACTTGACATCTGTATTTGCATCCGACCCGACCCGCTTGCTTGAAACCTGTCTTGATTCATGTTTATGATCTATCCTGACTTGTTACGTAGACTCATGCACTTTCATTTTAATTTATACATTGCATACTCGCATTATATCTGACATCTGCATTTTTTATATAACATTTAAAGTCACATAAAATATTTTAAAAACACATTGCATGGTCTGCTTGATACCCCTAACCCTGTGGTAGCATCCGCGCATCTTGTTCTCGTCGCGTTCAGTGAAACGGACTTGTTTGGATGGCTACGTGCACGTACGTGATTCCGTTCTTGCGGGTATACATTTTCGTTACCCGGATATCCAATTTTAGTTTTGATCGACACTTATATTTTTCATATTTTAAAACTGGAATTTTAGACCCGACCCGGGCGTGTTTTGGACTATTTTTGTATTAGCCAAATATTAAATATTTTACTAATATTATATTTTTTTAACAGTTATATTAAAGATTTTTCTTAACAAAAATAATCTTTTTAAATTTTAAAAAGAAATCTTTTAAATATAACAGCTCTCTCTCTTTCTCTCCTTCTCTCTCCCTCTCTCTCCCTTTCTCTCTCCTCTCGAACGCCTCTCTCTCTCATCTCGCGGACACTGTTCACTTCTCGACTCTGGTCATCGCCCTCCGCGATCTGCTCACCTCCTTTCTCTCCTTTCTCTCTTCTCCATTTAAAGCCCCTGCCTCACCACGAGAACGAGATCCCCACGAAACCCTAGCCGCCTCATCTCTTTTTTCCCCGACCTCGCTCCTCATCTCCTCTCATCTTCCTCGACCTCACATCCTTCCCACTCCTCCTCTCTTCCCCCGACACCCATCTCCGACGACCTCCAACTAAGAACCTAACATTCACCATGCACCCATCTTCACCCGAGCCACCCCTCGTCGCCGATCACCTCAACCCTCGCCACCACTTTCCTCCTATATCCTCTCTTCTTCTCCCCAACACCTCGCCTGCACCCACTAACCCTGCACACCCCTTCGACCAAGAATCCCTACTGCTTAAACCCATCACCCGACCCATCAACCTAGAACCCTAACCCTCCTCGCCGAAGCTCCGATCACCCGACGACCGCTTACCCTCATCACCACCACCATCACCTTCCCTCCTCCTCACCAACACCCTAAGCCAACCCCGAGCTCCTTCCCTGCACACCCATTTCCGGAAACCCTAGCACCCCACTGCCTTTTGCCAAACCCCATCGCCTGCACCTCACCGCCGGTGACCTCGACACCATCATCTCATCTTCCCCGACCCCAGTGCACCCTCACCCCAGACCACCTCCTTTCTTCTTCTTCTTCTTTTTCTTCTTCTTCTTCTTTTCTTGATTTCTTAGATTCATATTTTTCCGGCGATCGTCGGAGTTGCGTCACCGCTGCTGATCCAGACGATCCAGTGAACGTACCTTGCTTGCGTGATCACCCTCTTGTCTTGCCTGGACCCGTCCCGCGTGCCGTGTGTGCGTTGCGACGATTTACCGACATCGGACGTGCCGTACGTATCCGTATTGTGATCCATCGAGGCAAGTTTATCTTGCTACATGCTATACTATAATATATTGCACACATGTCAATAATAACATTACTTATTGTTTAATTATGCATCCCACATTACCATTTTACTATATTACTGTCTTCGTACATCCGTGTGCATCCATATCACTATTTACATAGCTAGTCACATGCTAATTCATCTTGCTACATGCTAGGTATATTATTATGCATCCATATGAGTAAAATGTTACCCGTTTATCACATTATACACCCAGATCGGCCTATAAACCTGTCTAGTATTAAAGTTTTACCGTTTTCGGATACCCGTATGCATCCATATCATTTAATATACATGTAGCTGCATCTACAGATCACATTATTACATATTATTGTCATATTAACATCACATGTTTAATACTGTGCATCCCACTTAGTTTAGTCATGAAGCTATAGTTGTAACCCCTGATAGTTATTTATGCATCCATGTTTATTTGTGTATCCATACCATTAATTCTGCATAACTAGTTGCACCCCATATTACATTAACTCATATTATTAATATATTAGTACCTCATGCTTGATAATGTGCATCCTACATAGTCATGATGTAACCCCTGATCGATATTTGTGCATCCATACTTTTATTGTACATCCGTACTTTCACCCTGATTCAATACTTGTTACAGTTTGATTATGAGCACCCGCTTGATACCTGTGCACTACTTGACATGACCTGATACACCATTACTTAACATGACTTGATACATGTACACTACCTGACATGACCTGATATACCACTACTTGACATGTTACTTAATCTTGTTTCTAATGCCGACAATCCTGACATATTGTCCTGATGGACGTTATTGTTGTCTGCATAGACAAAACCTGTATCTGCTTGATCCTGTGTTGGCATTAGATATCAATTGGCAATACCTGACTTGAACACATAACTTGGGGGTATGGGGAAATCAAGAATGTAACCGAATGTAACTCAAAGGGCTATCTTATTGTTTGCCGTTTTTCCGGGCGTTACGGAATACATATTGTTTGCCGTTTTTCCGGGGGTTACGAAATACATATTGTTTGCCGTTTTTCCGGGTGTTACAGAATACATATTGTTTGCCGTTTTTCCGGACGTTACGGAATAATTACCGATGGGTTACGATGAGGATTATATTAAGTGATTTCGAAGACTTTAGAATAGATAACCCAGTAGCACAGTTTAGATTATCACTGCACGTCACATATACTGTTGCGCTTACTATTCCGTATTCGTGTTACTGTTATACTTGTATTACTGTTTATAATTCATGCATGCATATCTTGTTACCCCTGGTTATATTATTGTTGATATTGTGACGCGCTGACGTCTGGGTTTTGCATGGCCCAGATCCGCTACTCTTATCACAGACCGAGCAGGAGTACTTCAGTCGACAGGCTGAGCAGTGAAGACCTGTTAATATTTTAGTTTAATTTTCTTTCAGCATTTTCATTCCTGATGTGAGCCTGTATTTGGGACGTACATTCCAGATTGTTATTGTTTATTGGATCTATTGCTTCCGCGGATTATTTCTTGACTCGTTTATTCTGGCTTATGGACATGTACTAGATAGTTTATTTCATTTCTATTGTTCTTGATATCTCTAGACAGCCGTAATGTGACTGTGGAGGGATATTTCCTAGCCATATGTAGCATGATTGGCTCTGTCACGTGCCGATCTTAGCGCACTCTGGGAAGCGGGGCGTGACAGAAAATCAGCGCCCTTTTTAACATGGCAACGCCCAAAAGCAATACGATATCATCCGGCTTATCGGGAAGGTGGCCACATTGAGTCACTTTATGTCAAGAGCTGGGGGAAAATGCCTCCCTTTCATCAAAGCCCTTAGAAAAATTCCCAGGTTTGAATGGACCGAGGAATGCCAGAACTCTCTAGAACAACTTAAGGCCTACCTGACGACCCCGCCACTTCTCACCAGACCGATCGAAAGCGAAGAACTTTTACTATATTTAGCTGTCTCCGACCAAGCCGTGGGCTCAGTGCTCGTCAGGAAATTCGAAGAGATGCAAAAGCCGGTCTACTACGTGAGCCATGTTTTTAAGGACGCGGAAACTAAATACCCGGCTATAGAAAAAATAGTCCTGGCACTCGTCGTCGCTTCCAGGAAGTTACGACACTATTTCCAGGCACACACGATCCTTGTCCTCACTGAAAGACCTCTAGGAAATATCCTCGCCTCCTTCGAATCGTTGGGACGCCTAGAGAAATGGAGAAGGGAACTGTCCCAATTCGACATCAAGTACCGACCCAGAAGGGCCATCAAAGCCCAGGCCCTTGCCGACTTCGTGGTCGAGTGCACCATCCCCACGAGGGAAGGGACGACGGTTCAAAGCCCTGAGTCACGGCACTCAGTCTAGGAAGAATCCGGCCCAATCCCGGACTGGGTGCTCTATGTAGACGGATCCTCTACAGAAGAATGAAGTGGGGCAGGCATGATCATCGAGGCCCGAACGACACGGAAATGGAGTATTCCCTAAAACTCGGTTTTAAGGCATCAAACAACGCCGCGGAATACGAGGCCTTATTAGCAGGACTACGAATCGCCTCCGGAGTGGAGCTGAAGACCATCCGGATACGTAGCGACTCTGCACTAGTCGTCGGCCAGGTAACCGGTCGTTTCGAAGCCCGAGAACCACTCATGATAAAATACCTGGCAGAAATAAAAAGGCTTTGGAAAAACTTCGACGAAGTCCAAGTGGAGAAAATTCCTAGAAATTTGAACGCCGAGGCTGATGCACTGAGCAAACTCGCCTCATCCTATTCAGCCAATCACAAGAGAAACATCCTCTTTGAAGTTCTATCTCGACCCAGCATCGAAGACGGGGAAGCAACACTCCAAATTTACGTGACTCAAGAAGACGCCCCGGACTGGAGAACACCCATCGTTGAATACCTAAAAGAAGGAATTCTTCCAGAGAACCGAGCCGAGGCTCGTCGGCTTCGGGCCAAAGCTCGTCATTTCATATGGAGCAAAGAGAACCTATACAAAAAGTCGTACACTCAACCTCTGCTCCGGTGTGTCGATCCCCATGAAGCAGATTATATCTTACGAGAGATACACGAAGAGGTCGGAGGGGCGCATCAAAGGGCCCGTAGCCTGGTCCAAAAGACGCTACTCCAGGGGTACTATTGGCCGGGAATACATCAAGATGCCGAGAAACTGGTTAGAAGATGCAAAAGATGCCAACTTTTCGGCAGCATTCCTTGCCTTCCCGACACAGAACTAATGCCACTAAGTTCCCCATGTCCATTTGCACAGTGGGGGATGGATATGGTAGGTCAGATCCCCACTGGCACGGGTGGACACAAGTACATTCTTGTTGCAGTAGACTACTTCACAAAGTGGATTGAGGCCGTGCCCATCAGGAAGCCAAATGCCCCCTTTATGATAAAGTTCCTGCAGAACAATATAATCATCCGGTTCGGAATCCCGAGGTGCATCTTCACCGACCATGGGACCAACTTTGATAACAACAAAGTCAAGGAGTTTTGCAGCGACTACCACATATTAATGAAGTTTGCCGCGGTAGCACACCCCCAATGCAACAAGCAAGCCGAAGTACCAAACCTAAGCGTCATTTGTGGATTCCGGGCTCACCTGGAAGGGAGACAAGGCAGCTGGGTCGAGGAATTGCCTCTAGGCACTATGGACATCAAGGAAAACGCCAACGGGAGAAACCCCGTTCATTCTCTGCTGCGGTACCGAAGCAATGGTCCCCGCTGAAATTGGATTGCCCAGTTATAGGGTCGAACACTTTGACAATGAAGCTAACACCTTGGCACTCCGAAGCAACTTGGACATCTTGTTAGAAAAATGAGATCGAGCGCAAATCAGAGCAGCCACCTATCAGCAGCAAACCATTCGCTACTACAATGCCCGAGTTAAACATCAGGCCTTCAAGATGGGAGACTTGGTCTTATGAAGAAACGAGTTCATAGAAGAAGGGAGAATACATAAGTTCTCCCCAAAGTGGGACGGACTATTTCTCGTAACAAAAGCATTGCCCGGTGGAGCATACCGCCTACAGGACTCCGGGGGGCCGTAATTTTCCTCGGTCATATAACGTCGAAAATCTTAAGTTGTATAAATAAACATATACCCTCTTTTAAATAATGTAATTCTTTCCAGCATTTACTAAGTTTTCCGAACTAAGTCCTCCCACAGAAGAGACTTCTGCACCATCCCGGGCCTCCAGCCCTTTGTTACTTTCCTCAGCCCCGAGACTCCGGGGTTAAAAAAAGGGAGGAGGTACGGAAAGGAGGAAAGAGACAATACACCATAACTAAAGACAAATTTATTTATTCGGAAGTATTATGGGCTCTCCATCCTTACAACTATTACAGCAGAGGAGGGTGAGGATTAAGAGAACATTGTCGGTGATACTCAGAAGAAAGCTCCTCCAGCCGAGCCTAAGCAGCCTCCGCCCGCTCCCTCTGACGGTACCCATGGACCCTAGAAGCTATGGACTTGCCGGGGTCCCCATCCGCCGAGCAAGATGCAACAACCAACCTTTGCTGAAAACTCTCAAGAAGAAGGTCCACCGAGCGGTCCCGCCTGCTCTTCGAGATCAGACCAAGCTCGTGGACCGTATACATTTTATCAAATGTCTCGTCCATCAACTGCGAATATAGGGTGTTATACAGACCCGAGGAAGTCCTTCATATCGCATAGATTAGCACTTGAAGGAGAGAAGATCGCCGGGGAAGTAAGCACCCACAGTGGCCCTCCGAGCGGTCTATACCGCCTCTTACGTCTCTTCGGAACGATCGAGATTATAAAAATACACATCGTCCCGAGAAACGATCTCCCTGATGGTATATATGCGGCCAGTCATCTTCGAGAAACACAAGACTAGGAAGAAACTGATATGAGAATTCGAATGTGAGGCCATACCTTCGATATTTATAGCCTCAACAAATATCTTCCAACGGCCGAGATCTACTCGCGCAATAACACAAATCACGGAATATCGCACTTTCCCGATATGGTATTGCCACGTGTCATCCTTGACGGTCACCATTCCCACCTGTATGGATCCAGAAGGTTGAACGACATTCCAAAGAAAAACTATCGAATTCAGAAAGCCTTCAAAAAGAGGAAGCCGAGTAGCTTTCTGCTCGGCTCATCCGCTGAGGGTAGCTTCCTGCCCAGTCAATCCGCGGATCCAAAGCCCTCGACAAGAGGCAGCCGAGTAGCTTTCTGCTTGACTCATCTGCTGAGGGCAGCTTCCTGCCCAGTCAATCCGCGGACCCAAAGCCCTCGATAAGAGGCGGCCGAGTAGCTTCCTGCTCGGCTCATCCGCTGAGGGCAACTTCCTGCCCATTCAATCCGCAGACCCAAAGACCTCGACAAGAGGCGACCGAGTAGCTTCCTGCTCGGCTCATCCGCTGAGGGCAGCTTCCTGTCCAGTCAATCCATGGATCCAAAGCCCTCGACAAGAGGCGGCCAAGTAGCTTCCTGCTCGGCTTATTCGCTGAGGGCAGCTTCCTGCCCAGTCGATCCGCGGACCCAAAGCCCTCGACAAGAGGCGGCCGAGTAGATTCCTACTTGGCTCATCTGCTGAGGGCAGCTTCCTGCCCAGTCAATCCATGGACCCAAATCCCTCGACAAGAGGCAGCCGAGTAGCTTCCTGCTCGGCTCATCGGCTGAGGGTAGCTTCCTGCCCAGTCAATCCATGGATCCAAAGCCCTTGACAAGAGGCGGCCAAGTAGCTTCCTGCTCGGCTCATCCGCTGAGGGCAGCTTCCTGCCCAGTCAATCTGCAGATCCAAAGCCTAAATATAGGGGATACCGGTCTGCCTACCTTTGGCTTTCGCTCGATTCATACTCAATACACGATCGTCGCCTCGACTCCAAGGAAAGGATGGACACCAGTCTGCCTATGCTTGGCTTAGCTCTCACGTTGCGCTCGCTCAACGCTTGCGAAAATAGAAGCACTCCGAAAGTGAACTAAAAACACTTGAAAAATAAAACACTTGCGAGAAAGAAAGGCTTGCGGGAGAAAAAGGCTTCAGAGCTAAAAATACTTGCAAGATAAAAACACTTGCGCGGTAAAAAGGCTTGCAAGAGAAAAAGCGACTCAAAGGCAAAAACACTTACGAGCTAAAATTACTTTATTCACATTCAAAATTATGTACAAGGTATTTTGGGCTCCACAGCCTTACAAAAATGCCCGGAGGCGTACAAAATTGATAACAAAAAAGAAGAAAAAAAGAGATAACTCAGGTCGCCTGCTCGGCCGGTCCTCCCCCTGGCTCGGCGCCTCCATCGGAGGCCACAATAGCGACCTCCGGCTCAGCGTCCATGACCACCGCCGCCTGCTCTCTAGCCGGTTAAGCACCTTTACCCTGTGGCGCTTCTTCGGTTAGGAGATACCGGGCGCGAAGTTTCTGATCGTCAAACCCGGGCACGGCCTCCTTAACGGCGTCGAGTGCATTATGCCACCCAACGGCCGCGGAATTTGTGAGGTCGAGGTAGAACTAGTCGGAGGTCTTATACTCCTCCATGGACCTTTCCGCTCTCCCCTGCGTGAGCTTCGCCGCCTCACAGGCTTCCCGGGCATCCCGCTTGAATGAGTCCCTCTGCCTCTTCATGGCATCGAAGAGCCCGTTGACCTCCCTCACCTGGGTCTGGATAGCCCGGTTGGATTCGGTCAAGAGTCGATGGGACTCCTTCAACTTGGCGACCATCAGAACCTCTGCAACTAACCTAGAGTCGAGGAGGGTTGTCCTCTCTTCAGCCTGTTGCAGCCGGCCAAGGAGCTCTTCCTCTCGCAAGGAAGATTCGCCCGCCTTCTTCATCGCTGGGGCCACCTTCTCGGATTTCATGACGGCGAGGAGGACGCGGTGCTGGACCTGAGGAAAACATGAAACATGTTAAAAAGCTGAAGACCGAGCAAAAAACACTTGAGAAATTCTAAAAAAAGGTTACTGGCCTGAACAGCCTCCGGAGCTATCGCGGCCACCTGGGCCTTCATCATGCCTCGGGGAATCTTGGGCTCTGCCGCCTTCTCCATGTCCTCCAGTAGACTGTCGGCCATGGAGAGCCCCGAGGGCGAGGGCGACCGAGAAACCACCCTCTTCAGCCTCTTAAGGGGGGATTCGGGTGCAAGCGGCGCCTCCGTCCTAGCTTAGGGCGCCGCATCCCGCGCATGCTTGTGACCTCACCCATGGTGCTCCTCCTGAACTGGGGGGGTTGCAGGAGCCTTAGCAGGAGGAGCTTACCGAGGAGCCATACTTGGAGATGGTCGAGTTAAGCTAGAGCCACCGCTCTTCCTCCCCTGGGCCTTGGCAGTCATAATTTTTTGACGATCCATAGGCCCTGCGAGGAACACATAAAGAAAAAGATCAGCAACGAAATTTTAGCAAGCAAAGTCTAAATAGATCGTCGAAGGCCCTGACTTACCCACAAAGCACGTGGGGCTGAGCCCAGCCTAACTCAGAGCCTGCTCGAAAAGCAAGACATCAGCCCGCTGGATCGGTTCCCACTGCGACACCACCCTTACCTCAGGGGTGTTCGACTGCCTAACCCTAGAACAATCGGTCATGTGCCACTGGATGGACATCGGCCAATCCTCACCTTCCGGTGGCCCGACGAAGACGAATTTTTTTTTCCATTCGTGGATGGAAGAAGGGACAACCACTACCCCCGACCCGGCCGCCCTACCCTTATGTTTTTTAAACAAAAAATACACCCAGCTCGGTTCTTCCTTACTGGTGCCGGGGTGGTTTTTATAACAAAGGAAGGAAAGAAGGATGCTCAAATCAAAGGGGATCCGATCAATCTTCAACCAGACCAGAAATCCGAGGAGAATTCTTCGCGAATTTAGTGCTATCTGGCCTGGGGCAAGGTGGAAACAATGATGCACGGTGCAAACTTAAGGCAGGAAGAGCAGACGCATCCCTACCCGGAATGCTTCCATGTACAGGGCAATCTCTTTACCCTGTACCTGGTCTGCCCGTTCACCCTCCCTAGCCAAACGAAGTGAATAGCCGGAGGGGATATGAAATCGAACCTGGATGTCAGAAAGCTCATCCATATGGTTCAAGACCGAGGGCGCATCACGGATGTTCCCGATGCTCGCCTTTAGGGCCCTTGTCGTCTGTAACAACCTAGTTCATCTATACCAATTCCAGTTCTCGTATTTACTTATCTGTGGTATTTTCTTGATTTATCGTGTTTTGGATGCGAATAGTATTTTACATTTTACATTGCATTCGACCCGACCCGCTTGCTTGAACCTGTTTGATTCATATTTATGAATTACCCTGACTTGTTACATAGACTGTGCATTTCATGTTTAGTGCATACTGGTATTTCATCTGGCATTGCATCTTTTACCATATAACCTTTTTAGTCACAGAAAATATATTTAAAATTACATAACATAGTCTGCATGATACCCCTAACCCCGTCGTAGCATCCGCGCACCTTATTCTCGTCCCGTTCAGTAAAACGGACGTGTTTGGATGGATACGCGCACGTGCGTGCATCCGTTCTTGGGGGTATGTTTTTTCGTTACCTGAGCATTCGTTTTGAATTTTGAAAGTCGCATATATTTTTCGCATTTTAAAACTGAAATTTTAGACCCGACCCGGGCGTGTTTTGGAATATTTTTGTATCCCGCCAAAATTCAAATTAATTAATTTAAATAAATCGACAGCTTAAATTTACGTAACTAACTAAAATATTTTAAAACTACAAATCTTTTTAAATTTTAAATCTTAAATCCTAATTCCTAATTAACAGCTCACCCCCCAGCTCTCTCTCGCTGGCTCGTGGCCCCCACTCCCTCTCTCTTTCTCTTTCTCTCTCTCTTTTCTCTCTTTCTTTCTCTCTTTCTCTCTCCCCTGCTAACTACCAATTTTATTTCTCCTAAATGTTCATCTCTCTCTCTCCTCTCGATCTCGCTCCCTCTCTCCTCTCTCTCAGATTCTCTCTCTCTCTCCTCTCGCATTATTTATCTCTCTCTCTCCCTATATATATATATATTAAATCCTTCCTTCCTCTCTCTCATTTTTTTAAACCCGTGAGACCCAGCAAACCCTAGCCGTCGCCTCCCTCATGCTCGCCTCGTCGTCGACCTCTCCTTCTCTCCACTACCTCGTTTTCATCCTCCCCTCGTCCTCACCTTCCTCCGCCATTTTCTCCTCTCTCCGAGCCCCTGCACATATAAGAAAAACTGAACCCGAGCACCCCTGCACACCGCTCCACCGCCGGCAAAGATCGCCGTAGTTGACCTCGTCGTCGCCCCTCATTCCCTGATCACAGTGCACCCCAGTAAGCCCCTTCCTTCCTTCTCCTTCCCCTTTTCTTTCTTTCTTTCTTCTTTTCTTTCTTTCTTTCCTTAAAATTGTTCTCTGTCCTTTTGTAGTTCGCCGGAGCCATAACGACGCCGATGATCCAGACGACCCAGCGACGTACCTGACTTGCGTGATCACCCTTGTACGTTTCTTGGACCCGTTGCATGTGCCGTACGTGAGTCGTGACATTTTGCCGACGTCGGACGTACCGTACACATCCGTTTCTTCATCCGTCTAGGCAAGTTAATCTTGCTACATGCTATATAACTCATTTTATACCTATTTAAATAAATATTATACCTGTAGTTTAAATCTAGTACCCCATATTTAGTTTTATAACGTTTCGATGTTCCGTTTGCATCCGTTTATATCATTTCAGATTTAGGTCATGAAAACTTATCTGTTACATATTAGATTATAATATACTGCATCCATATCAATATTTATATCACATATTGCTTAGTTGTACATCCCACATTACTATTTTATAGTTTTATAACTTTTCGGATACCCGTTTGCATCCATCCCATTTAGAATACATATAGCTGCATCTACAGATCACATTAATACATAATACTGTTAAATTAACACCCCATGTTTAATAAAGTGCATCCTAATTAGTATTGGAACTATAAATGTAACCCCAATCGATAATTGTGCATCCATATCTTTGAATTTATATCTATTTGCATACCATATCACACTATTCCATTTTATTGTTATATTAGTACCCTATACTTGTTTTTGTATACCCATGCTTATTACAGTTTGATTATGAGCACCCACTTGATACTTGTGCACTACCTGACATGACCTGATACACTACTACCGACATGACTTGATACCTGTGCACTACTTGACATGACTTGACACTTGTATACCACCTGACATGACCTGATGTACCACAGCATGACATATTACCTGTTCTTGTTACTAATGCCGACAATCTTGACCTGTTGTCCCTACGGACATTTCCTGTTTTCTATACAGACAAACCTGTACCTGCTTGATCCTGTGTTGGCATTAGTCTCAGATTTATCAATACCTGACCTACACACATAACCCTGGGGGTATGGGGAAATCAAGAATGTATTCGAACATAACTCAAAGGGCTATTACATCTTGTTACCGTGGTCCCGTGGGGTTGAACGGGACATAGACTCACAGTCTATTACATCGTGTTACCGTGGTCCCGTGGGGTTGAACGGGACATAGACTTACAGTCTACCATATCTTATTACCGTGGTCCTGTGGGGTTGAACGGGGTATAGACCGATGGGTTACGATGAGAATTACATTAATTGATTTCGAATAACTTTAGAATAGATAACCCTATAGTACAGTTTAGACTACTCATTGCACTTCACCTGTTTATATCCTGTTCACTGATTTATATTCATGTTACTGCTTACTTGTTACTGATGACTTGTTACTGTTCATACTTCATGCCTGCATATTTCATTACATCCTGCTTGCTTAGAATTATTGATATTATGACGCACTGACGTCTGGGTTTTGCATGGCCCAGATCTCTTGTCCTTATCGCAGGCTGTCCAGGAGTACTTTGATCAACAGGCCGAGCGGTGATGACCTGTTATTAGTTTAGTTTAGTTTCCTTTCAGTATTTTCTTTCCTGATGTGAACCCGCATTATGGGACGTACATTCAAGTTTGTTATTGTATTGGATCTTTTAGCTTCCGCATTATTTTATTCTTGACTCGTTATTCTGGCTCATGGACATGTATTAGATAGTTATTATTATTGTTCTTGATATCTCTACAGCCGTAATGTGACCGTGGAGGTATATTTCTTATCCGCGGGTAGCATGGTTGGCTCTGTCACGTGCCAATCTTAGAGTAATCTGGGAAGCGGGGCGTGACAGGGTTTGTTTGGTATCAGAGACATAGGATCTAGGTTACTCGAGTTTGATTCTTTTGTAGTTGGGTATTGGACCCAATACACGAATCAGAATACTCATGATTTGGAACATGTCCTGCCACTTTACCATCTTGCCATTCTTGAATCTTAACTTCCTCCTGATTCTACCTTGACGATATGCAAATCTCTTTGCATCTCGACTTGAAACTTGGTTTCCTATTGTTTATCTCTAGAATTTAGGCGACTTGAGTGGAGTTATGTGATTGTAACTATGTACCGCGGCATGGATACAATGCGGTACTCTATTTAAGTAATTTGGAGTCCTGGTCTTGATTCATTTCCTTGTTCCATGGTCGTTTTATTACCTTGGTTCTCTCAGTTTCATTGCTTACCGGTTCATGTTTTGCAGATTTCTTGGTGATCAATACTGGCAGCTATGATGTTGTCTTGGGATTGGATTTTCTCGGCACTTTCCACGCTCACATTGATTGTAGGGCAAAGGAAGTGATTTTCCAGATTTCCGGACATCCGGAGTTTGTTTTTGCTGGAGATAGCAGTTCTGTCGGGCCAGTCGAGTTTAGGGCTAGGCCAACAAGCAGTGTTCTTTCATCAATGGAAGTTGATAATAAGAAGTGCCAGCGGTAGTTCGAGATTTCATGGACGTGTTTGAGGACATCTCAGGTTTACCGCCGAAACAGGACGTGGAGTTCGTGATCGATCTTATTCCTGGTGCAGCGCCAATTTCTAAGGTGTACTATCTAATGGCACCAGTGGAGTTGGAAGAAGTCAAGAAGCAGGTTGTTGAATTACTTGAGAAGGGTTAGATTCACAGCAGTAATTCACCTTGGGGAGCTCCAGTTCTTATAGTAAAGAAAAAAGATGGCACAAGGAGGATGTGCATCGATTATTGAGAATTAAACCGGGTGACTATTAAGAACAAGTACCCGATCCCTCGCATTAGCGAATTGTTCGAGCAGCTTAGTGGCACGAAGGTATTCTCGAAGCTGGATTTGCGATCCGGATATCATCAGGTCCGAGATAAATTAGAGGATATCTGCAAGACTGCGTTCCGAACTCGATATGGACATTACGAGTATTTAGTGATGCCATTCGGAGTCACGAATGCACCGGCGATATTTATGGACTTGATGAACCGAATCTTTTCACCATTCTTGGACCAGTTTATAGTGGTGTTCATTGATGATATTCTGGTATACTCAAAGAGTATTGAAGAGCATGCAGAACACTTAAAGATCGCACTGCAGACATTAAGGCAAGAAAGATTGTATGCAAAAATGAGCAAGTGCGAGTTTTGGCTTGAGGAAGTGAAGTTTTTAGGGCATGTTGTGTCCGGAGATGGAATCGCCGTTGATCCCGAAAGGATTGCAGCAGTTCGAGATTGGCCGATTCCGAAGAACGTTGCCGAGATCAGAAGCTTTCTTGGACTTGCCGGATATTACAGAAGGTTCGTGGAGAATTTTGCTCATTTGGCTGAGCCTTTGACCAAGCTTACGCGCAAGGAGGTACCATTTGTGTGGACGGATAAGTGTGCGTCAGCTTTTGAGGCGTTGAAGCGAAGAATGATAACCGCTCCTATTTTAACCGTGCCAGACAGTTCCGGTGGATTGGTGATTTACAGCGACACATCTGGGAAAGGATTGGGATGTGTTTTGATACAGCATAAGAAGGTTATAGCTTACGCATCAAGACAGTTGAAGACCCATGAGAAGAATTACCCAACTCATGACTTGGAGCTAGCAGCTGTGATTTTCGCTTTGAAGATTTGGAGACACTACTTATTGGGCGAAAGGGTCGAGGTATTCACCGATCACAAAAGCTTAAAGTATGTGTTCACACAAAAGGAGCTTAATATGAGGCAGCGTAAATGGTTGGAGCTAATGGCTGACTACGATCTTGATCTTAAGTACCATCCGGGGAAAGTTAATGTTGTGCCGGATGCGCTTAGTCGGTTGCCAGCAATTTAGATGTTGTCTGCACAGAAGGAACTTATTGAGGACTTTCGGAGATTCGATTTGGAGATCGTGCTACCGCATTTTTCGGGACAGTTGATGCAGCTGCAAGTACAGTCGTCGTTGATCGAGAATATTAAAGCAGCGCAATCGCAGGACCCAAGATTGCAGAAGTTTCGAGAATAGGTTGAAGCTGGACTTCGAACGGACTTGTTGATTCATGAAGATGGTTCGTTGCGTTATGGTAGCCGTTTGTGTGTGCCAAGGGGAGACATTCGTGAAGAAGTTATGAAGGAGGCGCACAGTTCAGCGTATTCCGTACATCCTGGAGGCACGAAGATGTATCGTGACGTACGACAGCATTTCTGGTGGGAAGGCATGAAACGGGAGATTGCTCGCTTTGTAGTGAAGTGCTTGGTGTGTCAGCAAGTTAAGGCTGAACATCAAAGGGTTGCTGGTTTATTGCAACCACTTCCGATTCCTCAATGGAAGTGGGAACATATAACCATGGATTTCGTGACGGCTTTACCGCGGAGTCCAAAAGGCAACAATGCAGTTTGGGTGATTATTGATCGATTGACCAAGGCAGCTCATTTCATACCATTTCGAGTTGGTCAATCAATGGAAGCATTGGCAGAATGGTACATGCAGGAGATTGTGAGATTGCATGGGGTACCGGTGAGCATCGTGTCCGACCGTGACACCCGTTTCTTATCATACTTTTGGAGGAGCTTACAGGAAAGTTTGGGGACTCGATTGAAGTTTAGCACAGCTTATCATCCTCAGACAGATGGCCGGTCGGAGAGAACGATCCAAACTCTTGAAGACATGTTGAGAGCTTGCATGTTAGACTTCAAGGGTTCATGGGAGGATCATCTACACTTGGTGGAGTTTTCTTACAATAACAGCTTTCAGGCGACTATTCAGATGGCTCCATTCGAAGCATTGTATGGTCGCAAGTGTCGCTCACCCGTTTGTTGGGATGATGTTGGAGAACGAAGATTGTTGGGACCGGATTTGATCGTGCAAACAGTTGAAAAGGTTAATCCTATCCGGAATCACATGAAGGCAGCACTAGATTGGCAGAAGAGTTGGGCCGACACATCGAGAAGACCTCTAGAGTTCGCTGTTGGTGATCTGGTATTCTTGAAGATATCACCAACTAGAAGGGTGATTCGTTTCGAAAGTCGAGGCAAGCTTTGTCCTCGATTCGTCGGGCCTTTCGAGATTTTGGAGCGTGTTGGAGAAGTGGCATATCGATTGGCTTTACCGCAATCTTTAGCGAATGTTCATGACGTGTTTCATGAATCTCAATTCCGTAAATATGTTCGAGATGAAACACACGTGCTGGATCATTCGGACCTGACTGTACGAGAAGATTTAACCTTTAAGGAACGACCGGTGTCGATCGTGGATCGAAGAGAAAAGGTTCTTAAGAACAAGGTTATCCCTCTTGTACTTGTTTCTTGGGGAAATCGCTCACATGGAGAATCAACTTGGGAACGAGAAGATGAAATCCGGCAGAATTTTCCACATCTATTCTTATAGTTTCTTGATTGTTTATCCTTTCTTGTTTTTGGAATTTCGAGGACGAAATTCTTTTTGTAGTTGGGTATAATGTAACAACCTAGTTTATCTATACCAATTCCAGTTCTCGTATTTACTTATTTGTGGTATTTTCTTGATTTATCGTGTTTTGGGTGCGAATGGTATTTTACATTTTACATTGCATTCGACCCGACCCGCTTGCTTAAACCTGTTTGATTCATATTTATGAATTACCCTGACTTGTTACATAGACTGTGCATTTCATGTTTAGTGCATATGGCATTTCATCTGGCATTGCATCTTTTACCATATAACATTTTAAGTCACAGAAAATATATTTAAAATTACATAACATGGTCTGCATGATACCCCTAACCCCGTCGTAGCATCCGCGCACCTTGTTCTCGTCCCGTTCAGTAAAACGGACATGTTTGAATGGCTACGCGCACGTGCGTGCATCCGTTCTTGGGAGTATGCTTTTTCTTTATCTGAGCATTCGTTTTGAATTTTGAAAGTCGCATATATTTTTCGCATTTTAAAACTGAAATTTTAGACCCGACCCGGGCGTGTTTTGGAATATTTTTGTATCCCGCCAAAATTCAAATTAATTAATTTAAATAAATCGACAGCTTAAATTTACATAACTAACTAAAATATTTTAAAACTACAAATCTTTTTAAATTTTAAATCTTAAATCCTAATTCCTAATTAACAGCTCACCCCCCAGCTCTCTCTCGCTGGCTCGTGGCCCCCACTCCCTCTCTCTTTCTCTTTCTCTCTTTTCTCTCTCTCTTCTCTCTTTCTTTCTCTCTTTCTCTCTCCCCCGCTAACTTCCAATTTTATTTCTCCTAACTGTTCATCTCTCTCTCTCTCCTCTCGATCTCGCTCTCTCTTTCCTCTCTCTCAGATTCTCTCTCTCTCTCCTCTCGCATTATTTATCTCTCTCTCTCTCCCTATATATATATATATATATATATATATATATATATATATATAATCCTTCCTTCCTCTCTCTCATTTTTTTAAACCCGCGAGACCCAGCAAACCCTAGCCGCCGCCTCCCTCGCGCTCGCCTCGTCGTCGACCTCTCCTTCTCTCCACCACCTCGTCTTCATCCTCCCCTCGTCCTCACCTTCCTCCGCCATTTTCTCCTCTCTCCGAGCCCCTGCAAACACAAGAAAAACTGAACCCGGGCACCCCTGCACACCGCTCCACTGCCGGCGAAGATCGCCGCAGTTGACCTCGTCGTCGCCCCCTCATTCCCTGATCACAGTGCACCCCAGTGAGCCCCTTCCTTCCTTCTCCTTCCCCTTTTCTTTCTTTCTTTCTTCTTTTCTTTCTTTCTTTCCTTAAAATTGTTCTCTGTCCTTTTGTAGTTCGCCGGAGCCGTAACGACGCCAACGATCCAGGCGACCCAGCGACGTACCTGACTTGCGTGATCACCTTTGTGCGTTTCTTGGACCCGTTGCGTGTGCCGTACGTGAGTCGTGACATTTTGCCGACGTCGGACGTACCGTACACATCCGTTTAGGCAAGTTAATCTTGCTACATGCTATATAACTCATTTTATACCTATTTAAATAAATATTATACCTGTAGTTTAAATCTAGTACCCCATGTTTAGTTTTATAACGTTTCGATGTTCCGTTTGCATCCGTTTATATCATTTCAGATCTAGGTCATGAAAACTTATTTGTTACATACTAGATTATAATATACTGCATCCATATCAATATTTATATCACTTATTGTTTAGTTGTACATCCCACATTACTATTTTATAGTTTTATAACTTTTCGGATACCCGTTTGCATCCATCCCATTTAGAATACATATAGCTGCATCTACAGATCACATTAATACATAATACTGTTAAATTAACACCCCATGTTTAATAAAGTGCATCCTAATTAGTATTGGAACTATAAATGTAACCCCAATCGATAATTGTGCATCCATATCTTTGAATTTATATCTATTTGCATACCATATCACACTATTCCATTTTATTGTTATATTAGTACCCTATACTTGTTTTTGTATACCCATGCTTATTACAGTTTGATTATGAGCACCCACTTGATACTTGTGCACTACCTGACATGACCTGATACACTACTACCGACATGACTTGATACCTGTGCACTACTTGACATGACTTGACACTTGTATACCACCTGACATGACCTGATGTACCACAGCATGACATATTACCTGTTCTTGTTACTAATGCCGACAATCTTGACCTGTTGTCCCTACGGACATTTCCTGTTTTCTATACAGACAAATCTGTACCCGCTTGATCCTGTATTGGCATTAGTCTCAGATTTATCAATACCTGACCTACACACATAACCCTGGGGGTATGGGGAAATCAAGAATGTATCCGAACGTAACTCAAAGGGCTATTACATCTTGTTACCGTGGTCCCGTGGGGTTGAACGGGACATAGACTCACAGTCTATTACATCGTGTTACCGTGGTCCCGTGGGGTTGAACGGGACATAGACTTACAGTCTACCATGTCTTGTTACCGTGGTCCCGTGGGGTTGAACGGGGTATAGACCGATGGGTTACGATGAGGATTACATTAATTGATTTCGAATAACTTTAGAATAGATAACCCTATAGTACAGTTTAGACTACTCATTGCACTTCACATGTTTATATCCTGTTCACTGATCTATATTCATGTTACTGCTTACTTGTTACTGATGACTTGTTACTATTCATACTTCATGCCTGCATATTTCATTACATCCTGCTTGCTTAGAATTATTGATATTATGACGCACTGACGTCTGGGTTTTGCATGGCCCAGATCCCTTGTCCTTATCGTAGGCTGTCCAGGAGTACTTTGATCAACAGGCCGAGCGGTGATGACCTGTTATTAGTTTAGTTTAGTTTCCTTTCAGTATTTTCTTTCCTGATGTGAGCCCGCATTATGGGACGTACATTCCAGTTTATTATTGTATTGGATCTTTTAGCTTCCGCATTATTTTATTCTTGACTCGTTATTCTGGCTCATGGACATGTATTAGATAGTTATTATTATTGTTCTTGATATCTCTACAGCCGTAATGTGACTGTGGAGGGATATTTCCTATCCACAGGTAGCATGGTTGGCTCTGTCACGTGCCTATCTTAGCGTACTCTGGGAAACGGGACGTGACATCGTCCCCCGACGACGTGAGACAAGGGCGACACCCCCTCAGAAGATAAAGAAGAAGAAGAGGAGGAACTCTCTCGGATATCGGAAGCCGAGGGGGAAGAAGACCCACTGGATTCGGTTTCAGAAATTGAAACCTCATCGCCCGACTCGATCCCTACTATGTCAATAGATGCTTTAGAAGAAGATATCTAACCTGATTCAAGAAAGGACTTGCCGAGGAAAAATTTTGGTTGAGGTTCCGACCTAAGCAGAGGGGCACCGAGCAATCTTCATGCAATGTGAGTCAACTAGGGCAAAGTGTCGGCCATAAGAGAGCCCCTCCTATTTATACACTCCACGGGAAGGCATCCAACGACCCAAATCGGTTCCCGCCAAAACAAAGCACCGCGTCTAGAAAATGTCAGGGCTCCACGTGGCGACCGTCCATTAGAAACGTCTCCTCACTGCAGGATTCGGTGACGATTCCTCACATCCCACCACCCAGCGGCGGACACATGGCACGTAATCCAACCGGCGGGCGAACGAAAGGGCCCTCTTTAAATGTGCAATCATTTCGCTGATCCTCTAACCTCATCAAAGATACGCGCGGGAACTGAGGCGTTTCATAAAACGCACGTGGATCCAGCGACCCAAGAGGAGCTGCCGCGAAATGTCCTGTCGTTGTCGGGTAACCCCTCGCATGGAAATCTTTGGCTGAGTCACGAAAAGCTGGGCTTACCACTCTCAACCATGACCCATAAATAGATCAGGATAAGAGTGGGGGGCTGATGATGAGGCTCATGAACGAGAACACCCCAGATTGCGATACGTGTCGTCAGCGCATACCCTCTGGACCCCTGGAGGCTACGACGGGGAATCGGTACAACACATTACGAGTCTTCCTCGGTACCACGTGACGAGGTGGTACCCGACCTTTCGGAAGAGCCTCTCCGGAGTATCCACCATATGCGCTTAGGCAGCCGAGACTCCTCGGCCTCCTCGCTCTACTCCGAGCAGATACAAAGCTGAGCATCATCGGCCTTTTCGCTCGACTCCGAGCTACCCACCGAGCTAAGATTCCTCGGCCTTCCTGTCCATCCAGGAGCACGGAGCCCAAGCGCCTCCGTAACGGCTCCGCGTATCTCGTCAGAACGAGATTTCCGCCGCTCCACGTTCTGCATCCCACGCTGGCACGTTTCTCCGTTAACAAGCGTATCTCGTATTAATGGGCGTGTCCTGCCATCAACGCGAACGTGCCGTAAGGACATAACGTACGGCGGTAATCTCGTGTCGGATCGCCCCCACGTCACCGCTATATAAACCCCCTCTTCCAAACGATTCAGGTAAGCAAAAATCAACTCCAATATGCCGCTAACATGCCCTTATATTTTGGTATTTACTTGATCGTCGGAGGGTCCTATGGTTGTCACCTACCCCGGGATTTCCCTTGCAGGTAGCTCGGCGTCAACACCAACCCATTCAGATCCGCACGTCCAATTTTCACTCTCAATCTCAACCGTTCAGGAATGCTTGCAGCAAGATCGATGGAGGACAACATCTGAGAGAGATTCCAACCGCCATCAGTCGAACACAATGTGTTCGATTCGGTCTACTTCATCAAAATAGACTTCATGTCCTCGATCAAACATTCTCTTTGCCGGATCGAACGTCTTAGAATGAGTTGATCAAGATGAACGGTGCAAGTTATCAGAAAAGCTGATAGATTATTAACTTGTAATCCGATTAGGAGATTGATCCCTTATGATGCTCAATATTGGCGATCCCCAAGATCAGGACACGTGGCAGATGACGTGTCCTAGAACTCAGAAGAAAGGGCCCACAGGGACCGACCAGGCCACCCCTGTACCTGACCTGCATGCGCGAGCTGGCCCTCCTCGGGGCCCCCTGCAAATGGGCCTCCTCGGCCCATCAGCTCGCTCCGAGCTGCCATAAGACCAAGACTCCTCGGCCTTCTCGCTCGCCCCCGAGCTCCCCAGCCAAGGACGTCTTCCTCGGTCCTTCGACTAACTCCACCGCTCACGGGCGTAACCGCCGCTCCGTAAATCTCGCCATGTGCAGATTCTCCGCCAGCAATATCCCACGTTCCACACCATCACGATCCCCATTAATGGGTGATCCGCTCTCCGCGCGAGCGTGACGTCGGGAGCATAACTGCCGGCGAGATTCTCGCGCCTGCTGCTGCGTGCTACCACCGCTATATAAACCCCCATCACAGAGGGGTCAAGTAAGCCATTTTTACTCCACTTAGCCGTTACGCTGCTCGGATCTAGTACTAACTTGATCGTCGGAGGGTCCTCGGTGGTACCAAACCACCCCGGAACTTCTTTGCAGGTACTCGGCGCCAAACTCCTCTAAATCACCTATCTCCTCAAAACCTATTGAGACCCACACACAATGGGGGATCCCCTCCAGAATCCACCGGGAGATCGACGGAAGACAACATCTGAAGAAGACCCAAAAAGGACATCCATCAGTTGGCGCCGTCTGTGGGAAACGCAAACTCCACAAAAACAAAGTTGGCCTTCCGATCTCCGTCCACATAGCAAGCAACCATCCTGAAGATCCGGGTATCAGCCGCCGCCTCCCCCTCACCGGAGGCACGGATGAACCCCTTCCGGCGACCATCATCAACGCCCTCACCAGCCGAATAGATCGGCTGCAGTCCCTCGTAGAGGCGCTCATCCGCATCCAAACGGCCTGGCCTGGGCCCCAGACCGCCCCTCCTCCGCCTCCAGAAGGCTCTGCCCCCGTCGGCACGGCTGACCACCGGCGGGCTACGACTCCTGACCACGGATCTCACGGGCCGATACTCCCTGAGGCCCGTTGGGCGCCCCACGGCTCCACACCAAGGTCCGCCGCCAAAGCGCCTCGCCTCGAGCCTCCTCACGACTTGTATCCCCCTGAGGAGATGTCGGTCACCTCGCCTGCCTACAGGCATGACCGATGCCCCCTCCCTCGACGGGGTCGCACAGAAGGGGTCGCCATGACGGCTCGAGGTCCACCTCGCCCGGGGATCTGAGAAACCTCATCGAGAGGAACTGAGGCCGTGCCCAGACACAGGTCTCCTACGGCAGGGGCCAGGGATCATGAGGCGCCGAGTCCTCGAGGTACTACGGCCGACTCGATGCCCTCGAGAAGAAGATCGAGGGCATGCGCCGGGAAGGTCACCTCTCGACCAACGGGGCTGAGTACGCCGCCGACTCGCTCACCAAACCGTTTACCGAAGGACTGCTCGCTGTCCACATCTCCTCACGCAACAAACCCCGGAAGGTCTCTCTGTTCGACGGGAAAACCGACCACAAAGACCATTTGGATGCTTTCACCGCGGGGATGAGCTTCCAGGACCCTCCGACTGTTCAACAACTGGATGGTCAGGCGAAACCTCATGAAGATTTGGCCGAGCAGCTACCCTGCCCGGTTGTCCTTAGCCGGCCTCCTCAGGCCCCCCAGCGCTAAGGATCAAAGTCCTCCACAGAGGCAGCCGAGCGGCTCCCCTGCTCGGCTATACCTGGCCGGTAGCTTCTCTACTCGCAACGCCAAGGATCAAAGCCCTCACCAAGAGGCAA
The DNA here is from genome assembly GCA_030015575.1 of Agapanthus africanus. Lineage (NCBI taxonomy): Eukaryota > Viridiplantae > Streptophyta > Magnoliopsida > Asparagales > Amaryllidaceae > Agapanthus > Agapanthus africanus. The sequence goes on from CM057339.1 coordinate 868,323,159, forward strand.
CCCAGCAGCTACCCTGCTCGGTTATCCCTGGCAGGTAGCTTCCCTACCGCAACGCCAGGGATTAGAAAGTCCTCCCAGAGGCAGTCGAGCCCAACCGTCGCTCGGCTATCCCTAGCGGGTAGCTTCCCTACCGCAACGCCAGGGATCAGAAAGCCCTCCTAGAGGAAGTCGAGCCCGAGGATCCCTCGCTCGGCTATCCTTTAGGACAAAAGCCCTCGCCAAGAGGCACCGGGCAGTAACCCTGCCCGGCCAAGGGTCCTTGGTAGGCTTCTATAGCCCCTCCCGCGCCAGGGACCAAAGTCCTCCCAGAGGCAATCGAGTCCATGATCGGTTATCCCCGGCTGGTAGCTTCCTACCACAACCGACAGGGATCAAAGTCCTCGCCAAGAGGCACTGGGCAGTAACCCTTCTCAGTCCCCGTCCTGAAGGATCAAAGCCCTCGCAAGAGGCAACCGGGCAGCTACCCTGCTCGGTCATCTTCGGCTGGTAGCTCCCTACCCATGACGCCAGGGATCGAATCCCTCGCAAGAGGCGTCCGAGCGGCTACCCCACTCAGTCATCCCAGGCTGGTAGTTGCCTACCCATGGCGCCAGAGATCAAAGCCCTCACCAAGAGGCAACCATGCAGCTTCACTGCCCGGTCATCCCTGCTCAGTTATCCCAGCGGGTAGCTTCCCTACCGCAATGCCTGGGATCAGAAAGCCCTCCCAGAGGCAGTCGAGCTCGAGGATCCCTCACTCGGCTATCCTTCGGGAAAAAAGCCCTCGCCAAAAGGCACCGGGCAGTAACCCTGCTCGGTCCCCGTCCTGAAGGATCGAAGCCCTCGCAAGTAGCAGCCGAGCAGCTGCCCTGCTCGGTCAACTCCGGCTGGTAGCTCCCTACCCATGACGCCAGGGATCGAAGCCCTCGAAAGAGGCCTCCGAGCGGCTACCGCACTCGGTCATCCCAGGCTGGTGGTTACCTACCCACGACGGCAGAAATCAGAAGCCCTCGCCAAAGGGCAACGGAGCAGCTTCCATCCATCCTCGGCATAAATAAGGCGGACAGCCCTCTGCCCATCGCATGCAGAGGATTTGAGCCACCAACAAGGGGCATCAGGTCTATCCAAGTCTCGAGCGATCTCCCCTTGACTTCGGGGCCATGGAGACGCCTCCTTCTCAGCAGCGCTTGGCATGCTTGGCAAGTAATCGAAATCAACTCGACGGACGATCGCTAGGCAAGTAACCGACCAGACATGGACCTGACATGGAAGCCCAACAGCGCAAGAAGAGAAATTTTACGAGCATTCTTCATGAACAAAAGACAAAGTGCAAACAGATGAAACCAAAGAAAAAGTTTTATTACTAAAAGGCAAAGTCTTTACAAAGGGTATTTTTGGCTCCCCAGCCTTATAAAATGCCCGGAGGCTTACAAAATTCCAGAAGCAACAAAAGAAAAGGAGGAAGAAGACAGAGGCTTTAGGCCTCAGGGCCAGGAGCGACCTCGGGGCCCTCAACATCCACCACGAGGCGAGCTAGGTCCTCGGCGACTTCCTCTCCAGGAATCTCCTGCTCCTGCTCATCGGCGTCCACGAGGGGGTATTCGGCCCGGAGCTCTTCGTCGGCGAACCCCGGCACCCAGGCCTTAACGGCGTTGAGGACCTCATGCCAGATGAGGGTCGTGGCAACGGCCAGGTCATCGTAGTAGTCTTTCGACTTCTTGTATCCCTCCACCGCCTTCGCCGCCGAGAGGTCGGCCAACTTCGTCGCCCTCAGGTCGGCCGACTTCGCCAACTCGGCCGCTGCCCCCATGTCACGACCCTAAAGTTCGGCCCGTGACCGGCACTTAACCACGTAACGTCTACAGGCGTAACGCGACTAAGTAAGCCGAAAACCAGAACTCAAAACCATTGAAAAAGTGAGTGAAAGGAAATATTAGTTGAAAACATTTAGAAACACCTTAAGTAGTTTAGTAAAATCCTTTAAAGTTCAAGTTATTATCTTAAAAATTTTGGCAGCATTTCCTTTGTAAAAGCTAGCCCCGAAATCGGGTACAAGACAAGATATGAGTAAAATGATATACAATAAGAATAAAGCATCCCAAATGGGAGCAATCACGCCCAATGGCGGAACAACCATCAAAATGATAATATACGACGTCGTAGCGAAGAAGCAAATAAGTGAAAGCAAGTATCATGAAAGATAAACTGCATAAATAAAGTCGGCTTACAACGAACTCGACACCAGAGTACAAAATAATATACATCATCCTCACAACTGGTCTCTAAGTCAATACATGGATAGTAGATGGAGCGTACTAGATACAACAGTGTATACAACTGGAAAATAAACAGATACCGCACAAAACCCACCTATCAGCAAGGACTTACGCGCCAATTGTAGTGGTATCTGTATCAAAAGATGCAAGAAAGTAGGCTGGCGCGACTACTCTGAGGGGCAACCTGCAAACACTGTGGCACAACGGGGGTGAGTTGCCAACTCATGAATAGTAGATAACATATAAGGGTAATCGCGAGTATGCACGTACTGCGATACTCTAACAGATGCCAACAGATAATATCTATATGATGAACTGGATACGCAATAATCATGCCTAACAAGTGCAATTTAATAACATCAATATATGATGAGCAGGGTATGCAATAATCATGCAAAAGTACTCTATCAGGTACTACAACTACAGGATGAGATGTAAAATAATGAATGCTGAGCATGGGATAAAATAACATCTACACGGAATGTCAACGTGGAAAAAATAACCGGTGTCCATCAATGCATCCAAATCCCAGTAAAACTCAAGCGCCGTCACCCTCATCGGGCCTCAAATCTTGTAAATCTCATAGAATCGTGAGTGCCCAATATCGGCACTCGAAATATCATAAAATAATCGTGTCCAGCATCGACACGCAAATCCTCAAGTATCGGGCTCCGTCGGTCCGGATCGGCCCATGGGCTCCGCCTGCGGAATCGGCCCTCGGCCCCGGCAGTACGGGTCGTCCCGTATCCATCTATCGACTCTGGTCAGTATCCTCCGGATAACCGTCAGGTCCAAGCAATCACCCGTAGGTAGTAGTCCCTTTGCCAGGCTCACCGTCTGTATACACAGCATCCCTTTCTTGCCCCGGGGTACCATACCGGGTCCACCATGTACCCGTAATCGGCCTCGTCCAGCTCCTCGATTCGGGTTCACCAGTCACACATCTCAAAACCGAGAAAACGCATGGTGGACGCAATGAAATATCATATTAAGAGAAACCGGATTTTAAAACAGTGCGTATTTTCTTAAAATAATACCCCGGTTCTCAAATCCAGAAATCACATAAATCCAAACTCAATGCGTAAATCCATGTAATGTGTCGTATGACATTAAGAGTAAAAAGGGAAAACCGCTCTTTTAAAAAGATCCAGTTTTGAAAATATCTCATGCGGTCCCTTAGTTTTTAAATCATGTCAATATCATCCATGCATGAAACATGCGTATGTATATAGGTATGGATATGCAATTGGATATATACGCGAATATGAGTGTAGCAATGTATATGTGCACTAATATAGATATACGATGTTTATGTGCACAAGTAGGGATATGTCAAATAATGTGTACACTACTATGAATATACAGTATGCATGCACGCAAGTATAGGTATATCAGGGTATGCGTGCACCAATATGAACATATCAATGTATGAGTCGTAGCAATCCTATAGTGCGAATGTCATGGCAATCACTAACGGTGTGAGTGTAACATATAAATAGTGCTCGTGCAGCTTGAACCGTTAATGGCGGTGCGGTGTTATATACTACCATTTCTATATGGAACAAAAGAAGGTATGCTACAATAATATAAATAAATATCTACGACTAAAATATCCTATCACACCCTGACGCTTAACGCCATACGGGCAATTTCCCCATAAATGTTAAATCTACTCACCTGGTCGCGTGCTAAGTGTAGCCGATCACTTGCTTCCCTTTCTTTGCGGCGTCCGACGTACCCGCCTGTGAACCTAGAATTCACACAGAAAATCCACATAAGAAAATATCTCGCAAAAAAACGCGATATCGAAATCGAACGAGAAACTCGCGTCGTGAACTAAATGCGTATGTGTCCGATACGCTAGATCGTGTGTGTACGAGTCTAAAACTACCCCGACACGTCGCGACACGCTGGAACACAAAACCCACTCACGTATCACACGTGTCGCGCGAACTAAACGTATTGGAAAAATGATAATAGGCTCCAGATTTTTACTCAGGTGAAAACTTAGAAAGTTGCACATACCACAGACCTTAAATATACAGCAGACTCCTACCCACGCAAACCCAACCCAAAAACTCCCTCATCTGGCCGCAAATTGCGGCCAGAAAGAATAAATCGGCGGCGAAAAGTTTGGTAGGGGGTCTCGTTCTCTGGTGGTGTGATCAACATCTATCAAGTATGCTCCAGTTATCTCAGTTTTTCTCTGAAGTACCCGGGTCTAAAGCAGATCACAGAAATGCTAACTTTTGCTTTAAAACGCTAAATTTACACCAATTTGAAACCCAATGGTATTTTAGTGAAATCTGGGTTTAAACTAAGTTTACGTAGCCCTAATAACACTTAATTAAGTTAATCTAACCATCAAAAACATCTCTTAACCAAAAGTCCACACTAATCATCATTTCTAGCACTAAAACGCACATTTAATACTAATCGATGTTAATTAACACATAAGATTAGCAAGCTAGGAAGTTAAGCCTAAAAAGTATACCTCACTTGACCCTAGGTGCAAGGAGGAGGAGGAGAAGCTGTGTTGCTGCTGCTGCTTGCTGCTGCAGGTGCTGCATGTTGCTGCTGCTGCTGCTGCTTGGGCTGCTGCTGCTGGTGTTGCTGCTGTTGCTGCTGTGGCTGAAGCTCCTGCTGCTGCTGCTGTTGTGTGAGTGTGTGTGTGTGTATGAGTGAGAGAGATAAGTGAGAAAATGAGAGGCAAAAACAAAAAAAGAGAGAGTCAAGGCTAGTCAAACCCCCCCCCCTCTCTCTCTTCATTTAATACAAGCATGGCACAAGCCATGAAGCCCATTCCTTCTCTCTCTCTCTCTCTCTCCAAGTCAACTAAATTAAAACATTTTTCATTTTAAAGAAAAAAAACAATTAACCCAAAACACTTAATACTAATTTTTAAATTAGCTTAACACAATGGTTAGTCCACCATGGTTGCTAATCATGGTCTAACATTAATTTTAACCCTAGTTTACATGCACATGTGTGTGCAAGCTTACATAAATTCTAATAAAATATTCATTAAATTTGATAAAATATTTAAAAATCGATTTGGTAAACTTTTTATTAAAAACCATATTTTAGAGTATAATCGGCCACTAATCACATCCTAAGGTGTTACAATCTTCCCCCTTAAAGAAATTCGTCCCCGAATTTAAAAATATAAAGCTACGCATACCTTCGAAGAGATGAGGAAACTTCTTCCGCATCTCGCCCTCGGCCTCCCAAGTGATCTCTTCACCATTCGGGCTGCGCCAAAGCACCTTCACAGATGGCAAGACCTTCGATCGAAGTTTTTTCACTTGTCGGTCCAATATCACGACTGGCTGCTCGGTGAATGAAAGATCACGCTCGAGCTGAACGGTCTGATGCTGAATCATGTGAGAAGGGTCATGTAGGTATCTGTGAAGTATCGACACGTGGAATACGGGATGAACATCTAGGAATTCGGGTGGAAGAGCCAAACGATATGCTACTGCGCCCACACGCTCGAGGATCTCGAAGGGACCTATGAATCTGGGGCTAAGCTTCCCCTTCTGTCCAAACCTCATCACTCCCTTCATCGGAGAGACCCTCAGAAAAACGTGATCGCCAACTGCGAACTCTAATCTGCGGCGGCGTCTGTCAGCATACGATTTCTGCCTGCTCTGAACTGTCCTCATCCTATCTCGAATCAGCTGTATCTTCTCGGTCGTCTCCTGTACGATCTGTGGCCCCAAAATACTGCTCTCACTGAGCTCTGTCCAACAGACGGGCGATCTACATCTTCTCCCATACAAGGCCCGAAAGGTGCCATCAGAATAGTATCCTGGAAACTATTGTTGTAGGAGAACTCCACCAAGGGTAAATGATGATCCCAGCTACCACCAAAGTCTAAAACGCACGCTCGGAGCATGTCCTCGAGAGTCTGAATAGTCCGCTCTGACTGGCCGTCGGTCTGCGGATGAAATGCTGTGCTGAAACTCAAACGGGTGCCCAAAGCCTCCTGAAGCCTCTGCCATAGTCGGCTGGTAAACTGGGTGCCTTGGTCGGACACGATACATGTCGGGACTCCATGCAATCGTACAATCTCGTCGATGTATATCTGGGCATACTGAGCAAATCCGAAAGTCGTCTTCACCGGCAGGAAGTGAGCCGCTTTCGTCAATCGATCCACGATCACCCAGATGGAGTCATACCCTCGCCTAGTTCTGGGTAGACCCACAATGAAGTCCATAGAAATCTGTTCCCATTTCCACTCCGGAATGGGTAACGGTTGTAGCTCTCCCCACTGGCCTCTGGTGTTCGGCCTTGACTTGCTGACAAGTCAGGTATCTCGACACGAAGTCTGTGACGTCCTTCTTCATTCCGTCCCACCAGTAAATATCTCTCATATCATGGTACATCTTGGTGGAACTCGGATGAACACTATACACCGATCGATGTGCCTCCTCAAGAATCTCACAGTCTAGTCCCAAATCGCAGTATCCCCTGATCATCGATCACGAACTCGGAAAATCTGTCATGTCCAATCTGTGCCATGATCTCTGAACAACGGTCATCACTGTACTATGCCTCATGTATACGGTCAAGCAACTGTGGGCATGCACAAACATGCGCAAGCTATCCCCCGATCGGCGTGAACTCGAACTGCACTCGGCTGTCGCATAAAATCTGCCAATCTGCCGACGACTGTCTCTGCACTGCGCTCAAACAAGATAGACTACCCCCGGGCCTCCTGCTCAAAGCATCCGCCACTACATTAGCCTTGCCCGGGTGATACAAGATCTCGCAATCGTAGTCCTTTACTAGTTCCATCCAACGGCGCTGTCTAAGATTCAGGTCTCGCTGTTGAAATATATACTTTAAGCTCTTGTGATCAGTGAATATTGGCACGACTCGCCGTATAGATAATGTCGCCAGATCTTGAGTGCAAAGACCACTGCAGCCATATCCAAATCGTGAGTGGGGTAGTTCTGTTCATGTTTCTTCAACTGGCGTGAAGCATACGCGATCACCCTGTCATACTGCATCAATACGCACCCTAGCTCCACTCGAGAAGCGTCACAATAGACCACAAATCCGCCTGATCCTCAAGGCAATGATAACACCGGCGCTGTAGTCAATCGAGTCCGTAGCTGCTGAAAACTGTGCTCGCACTCCTCCGTCCAATAGAAAAGAACTCCCTTCCGGGTCAACCCGGTCAAAGGTGCAGCAATACGGGAGAAATCCTGTACAAATCGCATGTAGTAGCCGGCCAGTCCTAAAAAGCTGCGGATCTCCATAACTGATGTGGGTCTGGGCCAACGCTGAACGGCCTCGATTTTCTTCGGGTCCACACATATACCATCTCGTGTAATCACATGACCCAAGAAGTTTACGTTGTCAAGCCAGAATGTGCACTTGGAGAATTTTGCAAATAGCTAGTGCTCCCTCAAAGTCTGCAGTGTGATCCTCAGGTGCTGCTCGTGCTCCTCTCGGCTCTGGGAATACACCAAGATATCGTCAATGAATACGATGATGAACAAATCAAGATACGGCCTGAAAATACGGTTCATCAAGTCCATAAATGCTGCTGGGGCGTTGATGAGTCCGAACGACATCACCAAAACTCATAATGGCCGTAGCGCGTGCGGAAAGCTGTCCTCGGAATATCCTCATGTCGGACCCGCAACTGATGGTATCCTGATCGTAATTCGATCCTCGAAAAATACCCTGTTCCCTGAAGCTGGTCGAACAAGTCGTCAATGCGTGGCAAAGGATATCTGTTCCGCACGGTAACCCTGTTCAGCTGACGGTAGTCGATACACAAACGCAAACTGCCGTCCTTTTTCTTGACAAACAGAACCGGAGCACCCCAAGGAGACACACTGGGTCGAATAAGTCGCTTATCCAGCAAATCTTGCAGCTGACCCTTCAACTCTCTAAGCTCCGCCGGGGCCATCCGATAAGGCGGTATAGAAATAGGCCCCGTGCCGAGAATCAAATAAATACAGAAAGCAATATCGCGCTCAGGCGGTAGTCCAGGAAGCTCGTCAGGGAAGACATCAGGGAACTCACAAACAATCGGAACCTGGTCCAACGGAACATCCGTAGCTTTAGTATCGCAAACATAGGCTAGAAATCCCTGACATCCCTTCCTCAACAGCTGTCCACTGCGAAGAGAAGAAATCAAACTGTGAGGGGCGGCACCACGGTCCCCCTGCACAACAAAAGCCGACTCGCCGGGAAAACAAAATCTAACTGTCTTCTCGCGGCAATCCACAGACGCATAGCACGTGGCTAACCAATCCATGCCCAAAAGAACATCGATGTCCAACATCTCAAGAAGGATCAAGTCGACAGGCAACTCTCTCTCGCCAATACGGACAACACAGGATCGGAACACATGCCTAGCAACAAACGACTCGCCCACAGGAGTGATCATAAAAAGCGGCTGATCAAGCAAACCGGACTCTCTACCCAAACTCGGCACGAAGTGTGTGGAAACGTACGAGTGCATGGATCCGGGATCAAACAACACGTGTGCGTCAACAGAACATACCGATAGGGTACCTAAGACTACCGAATTGGACGCCTGCGCATCCTGATGTGTCAACACGAAAACCCGTGCCTGTCCTCCACCTGCGGCTGGCGGTCCCCTACTAGCAACTGGTTGTACTCTGCCGGCAGCTGGCTGTCCTCTGCCTCGACCACCTCGTCCTCTCTGAGCAAACCCTCCGCGACCACGGCCTCTCTGTGCATGGGTCTGACGCGGAGCAACAGTGGGTACAATAGGCAACGCCCTCTGGGGTGGAGAATGTGGAAGTGTGACATATGGTACGGTAGTCTCGCCCTCACGTGGCTCCGGGCAATCTTGAACACGATGATAAGTACTCCCGCATCGGAAACATCTAGATGGTGCCGGCTGACCCTCCTGGAGATAAGTGCTGAATAGCTGACCTCGTCCCGATTCTCCGCTAACCCCCGTACCTGAACGGAACCTGTCGTGGCTCCTAAACGACTATCTCTGTGCTGACGTATCTGTACGAACCTATCGAAGTCTCTGCTAGGCGCTCCTCGACCAATAAGGCTGCATCTACAGGTGATGCATAAGTCTCGCAATGCTGTGCGCTGATCGCAAGGAACAGTAGGGTAAGCAAGCCTCGAACAAACCTCTTGACTCGCATCTCCTCAGTAGCCACTAAGTATGGGGCATAAACAGATAGCTCGGTAAACAGTACGTCGTACTCTGCCACTGTCATCTCTGGCGTCTGGCGTAAGGACTCGAACCTGCGCGCTCAGGCATCCCTAACACTCTGGGGAAGGAAACGGGATAGAAATACCGTCACAAACTCGATCCAGGTCATAGGAGGAAGACCTGCTGCTCGGCCCTTCTCGACCGATTCACACCATTTCTGCGCAAGACCTTCCAGGCAAAAGCTCGCGAACTCTACCCATTTCGCATCTGAGCATCTGAGTGAACGACATATCCGGGCCATCCTATCAATAAAAGTCTGTGGGTCCTCGGCTGCATCGGTGCCTGTGAAGACCGGATGCTTCAGCCTCATGAACTCTGATAGCGATACTGTGATGACCTCTGTAGCTGCAGGGGCAACTGCCTGTACTGTAGGTACCATCGCGGTCCCCGTAACGGGTGGAACTACCTCTGGTCGCTGCACTTGGAGCGTCTCGACTAGCGACCCTATCATCTGGCGCACCTCCTGCATACCAGCCCCAAGCATGGCGATCTGATCTGTCGTAGGAGGAACGGTCTGCTCTGGTACAACAGGTGTACTACCCGGATCAGTCCTCGTCTCGGACGAGTCAACTCGAATCTCAGCTCTCACGGCCGCTCTCTGCGCCCTCGTAGTCTTTGGCGGCATAATGGCTGAAAAGAAAGTAGGATTCGATAAGGATACGGAAATCGAATCATAAGAATGTATACAATCATGAAGAAATTCCAATCAATAAGTCCTAAGGTTGCTTAGGCGGAGTACCGTGTCGTGAGTATGCCGCGGAACATACGCACGCTACGCCACTCTGCTTCAGCTACCTACTCCATCATACCAGGGTCATCCTACACTCCGAAGGTAAAAGCTACGCTCTGATACCAACTTTGTCACGACCCCAAAGTTCGGCCCATGACCGGCACTTAACCACGTAACGTCTACAGGCGTAACGTGACTAGGTAAGCCGAAACCCAGAACTCAAAACCATTGAAAAAGTGAGTGAAAGGAAATATTAGTTGAAAACATTTAGAAACACCTTAAGTACTTAAGTAAAATTCTTTAAAGTTCAAGTTATTGTCTTAAAAATTTTGGCAGCAATTCCTTTGTAAAACCTAGCCCCAAAATCGGGTACAAGACAAGATATGAGTAAAATGATATACAATAAGAATAAAGCATCCCAAACGGGAGCAATCACGCCCAACGGCGGAACAACCATCACAATGATAATATACGACGCCGTAGCGAAGAATAAGCAAATAAGTGAAAGCAGGTATCATGAAAGATAAACTGCATAAATAAAGTCGGCTCACAACGAGCTCGACACCAGAGTACAAAATAATATACATCGTCCTCACAACTGGTCTCTAAGTCAATACATGGATAGTAGATGGAGAGTACTAGATACAACTGGAAAATAAACAGATACCGCACAAAACCCACCTATCAGCAAGGGATCACGCGCCAACTGTAGTGGTATCTGTATCAAAAGATACAAGAAAGCAGCCTGCCGCGACTACTCTGAGGGGCAACCTGCAAACACTGTGGCACAACGGGGGTGAGTTGCCAACTCGTGAATAGTAGATAACATATAAGGGTAATCGCGAGTATGCACGTACTACGATACTCTAACAGATGCCAACAGATAATATCTATATGATGAACTGGATACGCAATAATCATGCCTAACAAGTGCAATTTAATAACATCAATATATGATGAGCAGGGTATGCAATAATCATGTAAAAGTACTCTATCAGGTACTACAACTACAGGATGAGATGTAAAATAATGAATGCTGAGCATGGGATAAAATAACATGTACACGGAATGTCAACGTGGAAAAAATAACCGGTGTCCATCAATGCACCCAAATCCCAATAAAACTCAGGCGCCGTCACCCTCATCGGCCCTCAAATCCTGTAAATCTCGTAGAATCGTGAGTGCCCAACATCGGCACTCGAAATATCATAAAATAATCGTGTCCAGCATCGACACGCAAATCCTCAAGTATCGGGCTCCGTCAGTCCGGATCGGCCCACGGGCTCCGCCTGCGGAATCAGCCCTCGGCCCCGGCAGTACGGGTCGTCCCGTATCCATCTATCGACTCTGGTCAGTATCCTCCGGATAACCGTCAGGTCCAACCAATCACCCGTAGGTAGTAGTCTCTCTGCCAGGCTCATCGTCTGTATACACAGCATCCCTTTCTTGCCCGGGTCCACCATGTACCCGCAATCGGCCTCGTCCAGCTCCTCGATTCGGGTTCACCAGTCACACATCTCAGAACCGAGAAAACGCATGGTGGACGCACTGAAATATTATATCAAGAGAAACCGGGTTTTTAAAACAGTGCGTATTTTCTTAAAATAATACCCCGGTTCTCAAATCCAAAAATCACATAAATCCAAACTCAATGCGTAAATCCATGTAATGTGTCGTATGACATTAAGAGTAAAAAGGGAAAACCGCTCTTTTAAAATGATCCAGTTTTGAAAATATCTCATGCGGTCCCTTAGTTTTTAATCATGTCAATATCATTCATGCATGAAACATGCGTATGTATATAGGTATGGATGTGCAATTGGATATATACGCGAATATGAGTGTAGCAATGTATATGTGCACTAATATGGATATACGATGTTTATGTGCACAAGTAGGGATATGTCAAATAATGTGTACACTACTATGAATATACAGTATGCATGCGCGCAAGTATAGGTATATCAGGGTATGCGTGCACTAATATGAACATATCAATATATGAGTCGTAGCAATCCTATAGTTCGAGTGTCATGGCAATCACTAACGGTGTGAGTGTAACATATAAATAGTGCTCGTGCAGCTTGAACCGTTAGTGACAGTGCAGTGTTATATACTACCATTTCTATATGCAACAGAAGAAGGTATGCTACAATAATACATATAAATATCTACGACTAAAATATCTTATCACGTCCTCACGCTTAATGCCATACGGGCGATTTCCCCGTAGATATTAAATCTACTCACCTGGTCGCGTGCTAAGTGTAGCCGACCACTTACTTTCCTTTCTTTGCGGCGTCTGACGTACCCGCCTGTGAACCTAGAATTCACACAGAAAATCCACATAAGCAAATATCTCGCAAAAAAACGCGATGTCGAAATCGAACGAGAAACTCGCGTCGCGAACTAAACGCGTGTGTGTCCGATACGCTAGATCGTGTGTGCGCGCGTCTAAAACTACCCCCGACACGTCGCGACACGCTGGAACACAGAACCCACTCACGTATCACACGTGTCGCGCGAACTAAACGTATTGGAAAAATGATAATAGGCTCCAGATTTTTACTCTGGTGAAAACTTACAAAGTTGCACATACCACAAACCTTAAATATACAGCAGACTCCTACCCACGCAAACCCAACCCAAAAACTCTCTCATCTGGCCGCAAATTGCGGCCAGAAAGAATAAATCGGCGGCGAAAAGTTTGGTAGGGGGTCTTGTTCTCTGGTGGTGTGATCAACATCTATCAAGTATGCTCCAGTTATCTCAGTTTTTCTCTGAAGTACCCAGGTCTAAAGCAGATCACAGAAAGGCTAACTTTTGCTTTAAAACGCTAAATTTACACCAATTTGAAACCCTATGGTATTTTTGTGAAATCTGGGTTTAAACTAAGTTTACGTAGCCCTAATAACACTTAATTAAGTTAATCTAACCATCAAAAACATCTCTTAACCAAAAGTCCACACTAATTATCATTTCTAGCACTAAAACGTACATTTAACACTAATCGATGTTAATTAACACATAAGATTAGCAAGCTAGGAAGTTAAGCCTAAAAAGTATACCTCACTTGACCCTAGGTGCAAGGAGGAGGAGAAGAAGTTGTGTTGCTGCTGCTGCTTGCTACTGCAGGTGCTGCATGTTGCTGCTACTGCTGATGCCTAAAGCTGCTGCTGCTTGGGCTGCTGCTGCTGATGCCTGAAGCTGCTGCTGCTTGGGCTGCTGCTGCTGATGCTGCTGGTGTTGCTGCTGTTGCTGCTGTGGCTGAAGCTCCTGCTGCTGCTGCTGTTGTGTGAGTGTGTGTGTGTATGAGTGAGAGAGATGAGTGAGAAAATGAGTGGCAAAAACAAAAAGAAAATAGAGTCAAGGCTAGTTAAAAAAAAAAACCCCCCCCCCTCTCTTTCTCTTCATTTAATACAAGCATGGCACAAGCCATGAAGCCCATTCCTTCTCTCTCTCTCTCTCTCTCCAAGTCAACTAAATTAAAACATTTTTCATTTTAAAGAAAGAAAACAATTAACCCAAAACACTTAATACTAATTTTTAAATTAGCTTAACACAATGGTTAGTCCACCATGGTTGCTAATCATGGTCTAACCTTAATTTTAACCCTAGTTTACATGCACATGTGTGTGCAAGCTTATATAAATTCTAATAAAATATTCATTAAATTTGATAAAATATTTAAAAATCGATTTGGTAAACTTTTTATTAAAAACCATATTTTAGAGTATAATTAGCCACTAATCACATCCTAAGATGTTACACCCCAGCTCCTTCCGGAGGGTTTTCACCGTCTTCTTCAGGTTGCCGGCAAGCACCTGAGCATCCTCGAGCTTGGCCTCGACAGCCGTGTCGGCCTCGCGGTGCCAGGCGACCTTCCGCTTCCCGGCCTCCACCTCGCCCTCCAGGGCGGCGACCCTCGCCATCACCGCCTCCAGCTCCAGCTTGGAGCTCTCTTCCAACGAGGCGAGCTGGCCCGCAGCCTTCATCGGCAGGGCTATAACCTCGGCCTCCATGCGTAAGGCGAGGGCAACGTGCTGGAGAACCTGAAAGGCAGAAGAGAGATCAGAAAGACGAGGGAGACACCGAATCTCAAAAAATATATAATAATAAAAACCAAGCACTTACCTGCACGGACTCCTGGGCGATGGACACCAACTGAGCCCTGAAGGTCCCCCTGGGGACTCTACCCCCGGCCGATGTCTCTATCTCGTGCAGCAGGCTATCCGCGACGGATAGCCCCGAAGGCACTACGAACTGGAGGCCCCCTTCCTCCATGATGATCGGCGAAGACGGTCCCCGGGATGACCTCCTCTTGAGCGGCTCTGAGGGAGAGCCAATCTCCTCCTCCGAGACCGAGTCCTCCAGAATCCGAGCCCGCTTCCGGCCCGACACTCTGCTGGGCTCCGGGGCGAGATCCGCCTTCGAGCGCTCGCGGGACGCGACCACCGGAGGAGAAGGAGCCGGGGCAGGCTTTGAGCGGGAAGATCCGGCACCCCCAGCCTTCGTGACCTTCCTCGGCTGGCGCATGGAAGCTCGGAGCGAGTCCATATCCATGGGTCCTGCACAAAACCGAATGTAAAGAGGTCAGCGACACAAGCAATATACAAGCCAAAAAACAAGCCTAAACTTACCGACGAACTCAACGGGGCTGAGCCCGGCCCAACTCAGGACCCTCTAAGACAGCAGCACATCGAAACGGGGGATGGGCTCCCACGACGCCACTCTCACCACGACGGGTTCACTGGACTGGTTCCCCGGCAAGCATTTCTCCCTCGACCACTGTGTAGGCACGGGCCAGTCCTCGCCCTCGGGGGGTAAACAAAGAAGAACTTCTTTTTCCAGTCGTGAATGGAAGAAGGCAGGGCCACAACCCCTGTCCTGGCGGGGCCCCCTGTCGCTTTCTAAAAGAAAGGTAGACCCACCTCGGGTCGCCCGCTCGACCACCAGGGTGATTTTTGAAGACGAGGGAAGAATCAAGGAGGGAGAGGCTGAAAGGAATCGCCTGTAACTTCAGGCGGATCAGGAACCTGAGGAGAATCCTCCACGAGTTCGGTATTAACTGGCCAGGGGCTAACCCGAAAAAGTTCAGCTCTTCGACAACCTTAGGAGAGAAGGGCAGGAGCATTCCACCCCAAAAAGCTTCCAAGTACAGGGTGATCTCCCTGCCCCGTACTTGGTCTTCCCTCTCTCATCCTTGGTCAGACGAAGCGTATATCGCGGGGGGGATGTGGAAGCGAGCTCGAGCATTGGCGAGCTCGTCCTCATGCCTCACCCAACACGAGGCGCCGGGGGCAGCATCTACCGCCTCCTCCCTGGAGGCTGCCCCCGCCGCACGATCCTGGGAAGAGGGCCTGACCCCTGCTCCCCAGGAGGACTCAGGCTCACCTAAAGGGTCCCTAAAACCTACTCCGACGACATCTACTGACTCGACAAAGGAAGACATCTAATCTTGAGAAGGAGAGTCCTCGGGAAACGAAAGCGGAAGAAAGAAGACAAGCGCCGAGCAACCAGGACTTAGAACGGGGAAATATGAAAGAGTAGGGGCCCTGGAACGGGCCCCACCCCTATTTATCACAGCGAGCGACCTCATCCAACGGCTCCCTTCGTCTCCCGCCAAAACACCTCCTCGCATCTAACGGCTCCGATTGTTCCACTTATCGTTCCCACGCTGGACCGCACCCCTGCAAGCGTCGCAGGTCTGCACACGTCGCATCGGCCAACCAACGCTTGACACGTGGACCGTCACTTCAACGGCAGTAGGCACGAACCGGTGCTCCTTCCTTAAATGCAAAGATCTCGCCCTGATTTGCTGACAGGAAAGACCGCTGACATCCCGGGAATGCGTCCCGACGAAACCTTGGGAGGGAACTCATCCCGGACGGCCCGGCAGTCCACTCCTGACCCAACCCGCTAGCTGATCGGGACCAGAGTGGGGGGCAAATGATGATGCTCAATATTGGCGATCCCCAAGATCAGGACACGTGGCAGATGACGTATCCCAGAACTCATAAAAAAGAGCCCACAGGGACCGACTAGGCCACCCCTGTACCCGACCCGCACGCGTGAGCTGGCCCTCCTCGGGCCCCCCTGCAAATGGGCCTCCTCGGCCCCTCAGCTCGCCCCGAGCTGCCACAAGACCAAGACTCCTCGGCCTTCTCGCTCGCCCCCGAGCTCCCCAGCCGAGGACGTCTTCCTCGGTCCTCCGACCAACTCCACCGCTCACGGGCGTAACCGCCGCTCCGCAAATCTCGCCATGCGCAGATTCTCCGCCAGCAATATCCCACGTTCCACACCATCACGATCCCCATTAATGGGCGATCCGCTCTCCGCGCGGGCGTGACGTCGGGAGCATAAATGCCGGCGAAATTCTCTCGTCTGCTGCTGCGTGCTACCACCGCTATATAAACCCCCATCACAGAGGGGTCAAGTAAGCCATTTTTACTCCACTTAGCCGTTACGCTGCTCGGATCTAGTACTAACTTGATCGTCGGAGGGTCCTCGGTGGTACCAAACCACCCCGGGACTTCTTTGCAGGTACTCGGCGCCAAACTCCTCTAAATCATCTATCTCCTCAAAACCCATTGAGAATTGAAACCCACACACAATGAGGGATCCCCTCCAGAATCCACCGAGAGATCGACGGAAGACAACATCTGAAGGAGACCCGAAAAGGACATCCATCAATCCCACATTTCTCATTTTTATAAACAAACAAAATATAAATATAACTACTACCAAAAATACAAAAAAATTGATACTAGATGTCAACGGTACAACCTCAAAAAAGGTAAATGTAACACCTCCATGCATTGCCCCATCCCACAGTGATATCACCTTGTCTCGAGAAAGAGCCGTTACAACATTCTATACCATCCTTTTTTCCTTCACAGTTTATAATAAGTTTTGGGTAAATTGTTGAAAAGCCCATGTTCCAAGAAAAAGGGGCCAAAAAACCCTGGCATTTTCGAAATAGGAAGAAAGGATCTACTGTTTTAAAACTTGGTCTAAACACTCCTGGTCTAAGGCCGGGATATTATATTTTGGTAGGTAGACGAAAATACCATCATTCATTCACATCTACTCAAAATTTCTCTCTTTCTCTCTCTCTCTCATCTCCTCAAATCCCCAAGCCTTCTCTCTCATCCTACCCAATTCGCCGTTCACTACTTCTCTCTTAGTCGCCGTCGCCGTCGCCCTCGTCGTCGTCATCTCCCTCGTCGCAACCTCGTCTCCCCAAGTCGACATTCCAATATCTTTTTTAAAGCTCATGGTCTTATTCTTATCTTTTTAATTTCATTTCTCTTCCCATCATATTTTTCCCACACATTCATTCTCTCTCTCTCATATATCTTCTCAACATCAATAACTCAATAATTAAGTAGCTTACTGGGTTGGAAAATATTGATGGATTCTGTTAGAAAAGGATGATGATGAGAGGAGCAAAATATTGATGAGTTGTGTTGGAATTGCAAGGAAAAAAGAAAAAAGAAAAAAGAAAAGAAAGCAGATAGATAATGGGAAATTAAAGAGAAAAAGTTTTGAGTTGTAAAGAGAAAGAAAAGGAGAGAGAAGTTACAGACAGTTGGTTAGAAGTTACAGGCAGCTGCTTAGTAGTTACATGCAACTAATTAGAAATTACAGGCAACTCCTTAGAAATTACAAGCAACTGGTTAGTAAAAAAAATATAAGGTCTAAATTTGCAAGTTTTTAATGGGGTGTGTTGGAAAATTTTGATGGGTTGTGTTAGAAAAAGATGATGATAAGGGGAGCGAAATATTGAATGGTTGTGTTGGATTTGCAAGAAAAAAAGAAAAAAGAAAAGAAAACAGAACAGATTGCGACGTCCCAATTCCTTTTTAAAGCCCATATTGTTCTTCTTCTCTTTTTAATTCCATTACTTTTCTCATTATTTTTCCATGCATTCATTCTCTTTCTCTCTCTCACTCTCTCACACACACACACACGCATATCATCTCAACACCAACAACTCAACAATTAAGAAACCATGACCACAGCCATTAAAGAAGAAGAAAAAGAAAAAAAACTAAACTAAAATTTGATCCCCTTTCTCTTCTCTTCTCTCTCTTTTCTCTATTTTTTGTTATAAGCAAGATTGAACAAGTGGGGAGTTGTTCGCCACAACCATCAAAGAAACAAGAATGAACATGTAACATCTAGGCGCATGCCTGTAATTTCTAATAAGTTGCCTGTAATTTCTAGACAGTTGCATGTAACTCTAGACATTTGCCTGTAACTTCTAATTAGTTGCTTGCAACTTGTTTGCATTTTCCTGTAACTTCTAATTAGTTGCAGGTAACTTCTAATTAACTGTCTGTAATTTCTAATAAGTTACATGTAATTTATAAGCACTTACCTGTAAGTTCTAACATACGTCTTTTGAAGAAATTTTTGAAAACCAGACATCTGGTACAGATGTCTGATGAAGGAAATTTCCATTTTCAAATCTCTATTTCTATTTCAGAGGCGACCAAGTAGACGTCTCCTTAAAAAACATTTGAACCGCAGACGTCTGGCGCATGCAAGTGGTTAGAAGTTAAAGACAAGTATATAGAAACTAAATGCAACTGCCTAGAAGTTACAGGCAAATGCCTAGATGTTACATGCAATTTGTCAGTTTCTGTCTTTAAAAGGAGATATCTGGGACAAACGTTTTTAGAAAAATTTTGATCTGCAGATATCTAACTCCAGACATCTGACAACTAATTAGAAGTTATAGGCAACTGTCTAGAAGTTACAGGCAATTTATCAGAAATTACAGACAGATGCCTAAATATTACATGCAACCAATTAGACGTTACAGACAAATTGTTAAAAATTACATGCAAGTAATCACAAATTACAGACAACTTATTAGAATTTACAGGTAATTAATTAGAAGTTACATGAGATTAGAAGTTAAAGAGTAAATTAAGTAACTTTGAGCCCCGCAACTATAATTACAAGAACCCAAAATCCCACATCCAAATCTAAACACGCATTGTAAAAGATAAAAACAACAAACAACCAAGCTATCCATTACAGATTGAAAGAAAAAAAAATTTAATGAAGAAAATAGCATAAAAGGACCAATTGCAAGAATCTATCTCCATTTTTGTTTTCTGTTTTTTTGGGCCTTGTTGTGTTGATGTGTGATTATTGTATTTAAATGAGATGGTTATGAAAATAGAAAGCAACCGAGGCGAATGAGAATAGTTCGCTTAGGATTTCGGTTGCGTCGGTGACGAAGGCTGAGGGATCAAAAAGAGGAGAGATGAAAATGACGATGGATGGAGGTCGCAGAAGGCAATCGAGACGGAAGAGGAGAAGGCGGCGGTGATGAAACAACGAGAATTGTTCTTGACGATGGCGGGGACGAAAGAAGGAACGGTGGAGGTGAGAGATAAAGAAGAGAAGGATAAAGATGAGTTTTTTTAAGAGAGTGGTCTGTGAGAAGAAGGAGAAATGTATTTTTGGGATATATATGCAGTGTGAGGGAAAAAATGATGTGTCAAGGGTTTTTTAACATGTTCAAAAAGCCCATGGACTTTTTTTTGAACCCTGTTTTATTGTGCTGGTTTTTATTTTTAACAATTAGCCAATTTATCTGAGCTGAAAGATTCGCAGTACTTTAAAATCAATAAGCAAAAAAGCAAAGCAAAAGGCAACAGAGAGCACTGAAGCAGAGAGAGAAAGCAGATATATCTATTCCTTTGTTTTCTCAACTTTATTAATAACACAAAAGAAAACTTCTCTTAAATCTAGGCTTATCTCACTACCCAATTTGTCTCATTCTCAACCTCTTTTCACTTTTTTCTAAACTCAAAAGGTTTGTTCCCAAATGTTATTTCTTCTGAATTTTGATGTGGGTTCTTGTAATATTTGGTGATTGAAGTGTTGAGACAAGAAAGGACAGATCTTGGCTTTTAGAAATGGTGATTTGGTTGAAAAGTTGATCTTTTGAGCACTAATTTGATGTGGGTTTGGAGTCTGGAAGAAAACCCAAGATCATTCTTCTCATCTACTTCAAAACAAGAGGTAATTTCATTTTTTAGCATATAGATGTAAGTCTCAAAAATAAAAATTAGAGCTACATTTATTTAGTAAACAATTGCATTTCTTGTATTTTCCCCTATGTATAAACTTTAACTAGTGTCTCGAATTTCCAGAACCAAAATTGAATCTATATGAATCAATAGATCTTAATCCTTAATGGGTGTTCCAAGCTCCAAACCCTCAAGCAATGAAGCTCAAACACTCTGCAGAGACCGATCCAGATTCATAAAACAAGCAATCGATTCAAGATGTGCTCTCTCTGCAGCTCATCTCTCTTATATCCAATCCCTCAAGAGTATAGGAACTGCATTAAGAAAATTCACAGAGGCTGAAATTTTAATAGAACCATGGATATCAACCTCGGAACCCGATAGGACTCCATCCCGATCCTCTTACGCTTCGAATATCGGTTCTCCATTATCAAATGTGGGTTATTTGAGAGCATTGGCATTTACTATAACTCCCTCGGATGATTCATCATGGGATTTCTTTGATTCGAATGACGTAGTTCCTTTAGCGGACGAGGATCTGAAGAAGTCTTGTAAAAGGGAAGAAGTTAAATTCGGTGTGGATCAGTCGCTTGAAGATTTGATTGGGATGGCCTCAGGTGAGTTGTACAAAGCGAATTTTGAGAAGGAAGAAGTTGTTGCGGAAAGAGAGGATGCTTCGGAATTCATCACTCATAGAGCGAAAGATTTGGTATCAAGTATGAAGGATATCGAGTATCGGTTTCTTAGGGCAGCGGAATCCGGCAATGAGGTGTCGCGATTGCTGGAGACGGGCAAGATTAGACTCAATGTTGCAACCGAGATAATAGGTGATTTAATGTACCTTGTATGAAAAGTGTACATGCTCTTTAACTGCTAAGTTATTACAATCTTAGATTTCGTACAGGAAAATCTCATCCATGCCGATTCCTCTCAACCTTTCAAGGGGTCTGCTGCAAGGCTGAGACCATCTTAAAGCATGGTAAACTTCAAATTTTTTCGAATGAACAATTTCTTTGCTTTGGTTTAGATTGGCATTGTGATGAACAAAGATGTGTAATTGTGTTCCAGGATCAAGCCAGAACTTGGCAATAGTTATTACTTGGAATCGATTGGTCTCGTCTCGATCATCATCCTTGTCGTCCAAATATCCATTTGAGACAGCATCAAGAGAAGGAGACAATGACAGCGATTGCGATTTTGTCGAAGAATTTTGCATGATTGCAGGAAGCCATTTAAACACATTGGATAGATTGTATGCATGGGAGATAAAGCTTTATGATGAAGTAAAGGTATATTATTGGATTAATTACACAAATCTACCCTGTGCTTTATAGCATATATAGCACTTAACCCCCCTCACTTTATTATCAGCACAAACACAGCGTCCGCTCATCGATCAAAACCATTGAAACCCTCGAATTTTACTCTGAACAACACAAAAAAGTTCTAGACGTAAATTAGAAAATCATTTGAGTTGTTTTGATATGTATTCAAAAAAGTTCTAGACGTATTACGTCGACCAAAAACCCTTTTTCTTTGTAACACATGTGTTGCACATGCTCAATATTCTAGTTGCTTGAAGACCTGTGAACAAAGCCCAATTTCTTTCAACACATGCATTGCACATGCTTAATATTCTAGTTGCTTTAAGACCTTGTATGACTTGTATTGTTCTTCTTCTTCTTTATGTGGAGTAATACTTTACCTACCGGCCTTAAAATCCTACCACAATCCACCCAAGAGATAAAATGATGGGACCCACAACACCTAGATACTAGTGCCAAACAAGTGCGTCCATGATTTTTGTCTCTTTGATGGATTGTGGTGGATTTCAAGCCCGGTAGGTTAAGCATTTTTCCTTTATGTGCATCATCCTTTTTCTAATTTTTGCAGGCAAGTGAGTCTATACGGAAAGCATATGATCGGAAATGTAACCAATTAAGACATCAATTTGCTAGGAATTTCGACACCCAAGCAATTGACAAAACACGAACTGTTGCAAAAGATCTGCATTCGCAAATGCACGTGGCCTTTCAAGCAGTCGATTCAATATCAAAAAAGATTGAAAGGATGAGGGATGAAGAATTGCAACCGCAACTCATGGAGCTTATGCAAGGGTATTTTCCATGGCCCATCGAAACCAAACATTTTGTTACACAGTTGAATTGCATAGCATTGTTTGAGAACAAAACCTAATCTAAGCTAAAGTTTGGTGGTTCTATAACATATGGTTTTCGACAGAGTTGGACTAGGAAAACCAGTTGGTTGCTTTAAATTTAGAGTGTAAAAAATGCCCTTGCACATGGAAATAATTATATCTAACACTATAATATATTGAATTACACTTCTTTTATAATCTCTGATTATAACTTTACTATATTGTACAAAGGGCGAAATTTACTCACTTACAATCTGGCCAAAAGAAATGAAATAAACGCATATCATAATCCGAATAAAACTATGTCATGGATCCCGAGTAGGATTCGAGCTTGGCACAAACAAGGATAAGATTTGAGCAAGATATGCCACAAATACATAAAATGTTTACTTATGGTCTCAATTAAAATTTTATTCTGGGAATATTGTTCTGTAATCAGCCTGTATTTGATGAGAAAAATGGAGCCCAAAAGTGTCGCTGTCGGATGCAACTTATGGTGATGCTAATGTGACAACACTATATGAGACGGCAATATGACATCTCTCATGTATTCATCTTATATCAGGTCACTTTATTTAGTATGTGACTAAATAAAGTGTTGCCTGCTCCCACTAACCCTACATTGACGCTCCATTTCCTCACACGTTTGATTCTAGCCTATTTAATGATCTTACTGACTCATTCCTCAGTTTATTTCCAATTATTATGTGCATTTGATATCAGCCCCTACAAATTCTTATGACGTGTTGCTTTAGGCTGATTAGGATGTGGAAAGCAATGCTGGAATGCCACCATACACAATTCATCACCATATCCTTAGCGTACCATGTCATGACCTCAAAATCAAAATCTCGCAATGAATCCTTTAATCAAGCCCTTTCCCATCTCCAACTCGAGGTCGATTGTTTCGCCTCCAGCTTCTTAAACTTTATCAGAAGTCATAAATCTTACATCGATGCAGTCAACTCTTGGATTCACAAATGCATCTTGCTCCCTCAAGAACAAACCAAGGGCCGAAAAAAGTTATTTCATCCTCAACGGTCTCTTTCTCTTCCTCCTATATTCACCCTCTGTCAAAACTGGTCGGAAGGAATCAAGTCTCTTCCTTACGAGGAGCTCTATGATTCTATTAAAGGAATTGTATTGATACTACGAGAGTTGGTTAACGAAGACATTGAAGATGCTGAAACAGATAAAGAATGCAGGGACTTGGGCTTGGATGGTTTTAAGACAGGTTTGATGAGGGTTTTCGATCGATTGGCAAAGTTTTCTGAAGCTTCACTTAAAATTTTTGAAGAGGTGAGGCTGGTGAATGAGGCGGCCCGCATTGAGTAATATAGTAAAGGAAATGTACAGTATTGGAGAAACGATTTCACATTTTTGATCGAAAAATCAATCTGGGCAATCATGTGTATTTTGATTTATGACCTATCTTGAATTTAAGGGTGTTCTGTAAGAATTTAAGGAGGAAAATAGATTTTGCGATTATGTGTATTGTATTTGATTTATGAACGGCTTGCACCAGTTTAGGTTGTGATATGTTGCAAAACTGTATTAAATTTGTGATTGTATGTTGTAATTATGGTATTAAATTTATCACTATGAGTAGATTTGTGATTTATAATTAACAGTAAATTTAGGGCTTATTAGAAATTTAATTTGTGTGGCTCCTTCGCAGATACTGCATCTTAGTAGTACATATTCTTTATGATTGTCTAGTTATTATATGTATTTTTGGATTACTGAAAATGGTTTGAAGAAACACTTTGAACACTATCCCATCCATCATGTGTATTTAGTTCAACTGGTATCTAGTGTAACAATAAACTGTATATTGATGATGTATATTTGTTGATGTAAAGTAAATTACACAAGGGTGAACATCTTGTGAATGAGAGAAGGGTCAACATACTAACATATAAGAATAGTAACAAGCAAGACAGCCGATTATAATTATAGCCAACAATATTTATTACTAATGTTCACAAAATTAGAATGTAAACATGATATATATCAAGTGACATCAAGATATGCAGTCAAAGAGCAACAAAAAATGATAACTCTTAAAACAACAACCTATATGAAGCTTCTCTCCTTTATTATTTTTTGAATCAGCATATAGAAGTGTTTTCCATGTTTAAGCTTATATGATATACCATACAATTTTTTCAGTACAGAAGTATATTATTAGTACATGTGTGATTCACATACCGTGTTCTGTAGAAACTCCTCATATCATATCAGACACCCGACACATCTTACTTCTTCAAAAGCTTCAGAGAAGAGCCCTCTTCCCCTTAAGTTGCTTTCACTTCCGAGATATAAAGTCCAGTAAGTACCAAATATGTTTCGATACTAGAATCCCACATGTTGTGTATAGGTTGAATAAGCTTCTGATGACAATCCGATAGGCGCACGTGTGACCTGATCCGGAAATTCGAATGCATCTACAAGTTCTCTTGCGACACCCTTCACCTGGAAGCTAAGGTATTCAGACAGCTTGTGAATCGCCTGAAATTATTAACAAATCAACAAGAATCAGTTAAAAGCTGCACAAAATTTTGGTTCGGTATATTCTTTTTGTGGCAAGGATAAAACCTGAAAATGGCTTTCTAAGTATATAATGTACCCAAAGGTTGCAGAATTGATGTAAGATTAACTTGCAAATTGAACAAAGAGCAAGTATATAATGCATTTCATAGGAGAAATGGAGGTTGTGGAATAATTTGTTTGTCAAGTCTAGCTGATTGGTTCACAGGACAAATTCATTGTTGATTATTCTTTAAGGATGAGAAGTTGCAGCTTATGCTTTTGTTTGAAAAAGCAAAAGCTTTGGGTTTCGCCAAGGTAAACAATCATTTAAAAAAGGTTTTCTAATCATTGAAGCTTCTAAAGAACCTGATTATTTATCTTTCCATTGAAAATATTTCACTACACTCCATTTCAAGTTTTTTCCTTCCTTCCTCCTTCCTTCCAAGTAGCAGTAGTTCTCCATTAAGAGGAACCAAAGAACCAGATCAAAAAAAAAATTTAATTATTAGAGCAGCAGTTGTAGCCTATGAAGTATGGAAATCAATACGAGTATCCGATAAGATACGATTCGGATACGTGGAATCGCAATTTTCCAAAAACCTAGAATCCGGGATACATTTTATTTATCATATTTTTAAAATTAAATATACATGTGGTAATGTTTTTAATATTTATGCATGAATATATCAATTAATGATAAGGCAACATTACACCACATATATTCCATTAACACTTTAGCATGCTATTCTAAAATAACTATTGTAGTATTCTCATGTATCATGTTTGAAAGGCTTTGATTTCAAATATCAATTCGATTAGTTTCCGAGAGTATAGGTATCCGATACGCGTTTCCGATACGATACATGAGATGATTTGGAGTTTCCATACTTCATAGGTTTTAGCTGCAGATTAACCCTTGAACAAATTGCATATTATGTTAATTACTAATACCTTAGCTTTATTAGGAGCCACATAATCAACATTACGGTAGGTCCCAATGTCCTTCCAGATCCGATCCAAGGCATAGAGGTCACAAACTAGCTTCAAAGCCTCACGGGTATTGCTATCAGGGCAACTGAAAAAAGGGACAACAGAAAATTATGTGTTAGATATACATGAAAGATATGATCAAGGATAAGAAGTATCAAGGCTTCACCTTTGGACCGCATCAATGAACTTGGAAAGAATGACCGACTCGATGTGAGACTCAGCAAGCGTAAGCACATGGTTCAAGCATCTATTCCATGCTCCGAAACCTCCAAGTGTTTTGCTATGTTTGCGTAGCCTTACAGCAGCACTTTGGAGCAAGCGAGATGTTCGATACTGTAGGTATTAAAAGCTATTATTGTCCAAATTGCCAACATGGAGAGTTAATTTGCATGTTAATAACTTTTTATAATGATGAAAGAAAAACTGTGAATGTATTTTTCTTCAACCTGATTCTTTCATATTATACTTCTGAAATTATTTGAATATGCACTATCAATATATCGTAATGAACAGATACAGCTTTCTTTGTAATCTTGAGACAAGAAAGCTGTTAATGAGCAGTTCTGTTTGCTCAGATATAGCTCCTTTGAGCCATGAACAAACTGTCGCTGAAAGGCATGATCAGCATTGCTCGTTTCAGGTCCAACCTAATCAATCTGATTGCCCATCCATTTTAAGTCCTTTTGTTAACGGATCTATGTGACAATCAAATGAATTTGATTCTCTCGTAGCCAGAACTATCTATTATCGATTTATTTATACACTTAAAAGAATCAATATTCCTTTTATGCTCAGATTCTAGCACCAGACATCTCAGGCAGCTACATCAATCTAAACTTTTGAGTGTGTTTGGACTTTGGACTGGTAACTTAACTACTTGCTATCAGTTGCATTTTAGAAATTTGTACATAACCATCCACAACGCTAGCTTTTGGAGGATGAAAATGCAAGGGAATTGGACAATAACAAATTAACAATACATTTCAATTAGACAAGATAAAAACTATAGCTTACTCTGAAAGCATCGAGCTGAAAGGCCGGATTCCTTAAATGGTCCTCTCCTTCCCATCGAGCAGTTACAGGATTTGGTTGCGACAAATATGAAGACATAGACTCTCTCAAGTAGTTCCATGTAACACTTAGCGTCCCTCCTTGAAACTTTTCTTGATATCGCTTCAACAGGTCACCAGCAACCTTCAAACAAAGATTTCACCTCAACTCACATTTTTTTCTGGATATAACCAAACGTTATGTTTCTAAAGATACTATCTCATCTCCAGTGTCTCAATTAAAACAAGGAGGGAGGTCTTATATTGAAATTCCAATTTGCATATTAGCATGACATGTGGCAAGATATTTTCTCATAATTTTGGGGAAAACATTAAAAAATTCATTTCTATCTATTCATTGCAAATCTTTACAAATCTCTGCTTAAATTATACTATGCTATTATTTTACCTTAAATTTCTTTACAATTTTCTTAAATATTTTTCACGAGTATAACATATGCATGCATGTGTCACATAGCCATTGACTGCATTAAAAATAAATTAAAATTCTTTACCTGCTGTAGAAGAACAGTGTTGTCCCCTTCAAATGTTTGGAATATATCGTGATCATTCCTCAAAATACCAAACCTATTCACAGCCGCATAGCCATGGCCCCCACAAGCCTCTCTACACACACTCAAAGACTTAGCCGTATACGATGTCACATAAGCCTTAAGCCCAGCTGAGAGAGCATGAACATCACCAACCAATTCTTCATCATGAGATTTCTTCATCTCAGAGTATTTATCTATCAAATACCGTGTTGCAAAATGGAACGCATATGCTGATGCAAGCATGGGCATCAACTTATGCTGCTGAGACTGATAATCCAATATGCTGATCTCAGGTTGTCTCGGAGGACCAAACTGCTGGCGAAGAAGAGAGTATCTCACCGCAATAGTTGTCGCCATCTTTAAAACACTTGTCGAAGAATATGCAAGGCCAACCCTACCTCCAACAAGCTCTCCTAAAGTAGCGGCAAACCTTTTATTTATAGTAGGGAGGCTGCTTGTATATTTTCCATCACGAGCAACATCACCAAAACGATTTAAGAGATTGTCTCGGGGAATTCTCACAGAGCGAAATCGGAGTGCACCGTTGTCTACGCCATTGAGGCCAATTTTATGGCCGCAGTCTTGGATTTCAATCCCGGGAAGAGTAAGATGGGTGTCCATGTCTCGTATTGGAACAATGAAGGCGTGAACGCCCATGTCAGCGGAATCTCCTCCTTTGCCTTGGTATGGTAAGATTAGTCTTGCAAAGACTGTTGCAAATTTTCCATGGACCGCTGCATTGCCAATCCACCACTTGATTGCCCCGTCGTGGGGTGTGTCAATTATGAACTCGTCGGTGATAGGGTCAAAGGTGGCGGTTGTTTGGAGGGCTTGGACGTTGGAACCTAGTTATATATATACGAGGATTAGAAGTTTCTAACAATGAGAGATACCGTGAGATTAGGGAAATAGAATTTTAGCTTACCGTGATGGAGTTCGGTCATGGCAAAACATCCTGGGTATTCGAGACTGTCGATTCCATCAAAGTACTTGTCTTTGTGCTTTTTTGTGCCTAAATTTATCACTGAACCTCCCCAAAGGCTGCATGAAAGTACATCAAATGAGATACTGTTCCTTTCCACATAGATCAAAGAAATAGTAATGTTATAACCCTCTTCTATATTTCATTTATTCATTGCTTTAAGCCTATACAATGGAGAAACTGGAATTATAATTGAGACATTATCCACCACTACCATTCATCATATGAGGAAATTCCAGGATGAATTCCTCTTACGAGGATTGAGGATCTTTTTGCTCTCTCTAACTTTATAATCCGCCCCCCCCCCCCAAAAAAAAAATCTTCTCAGCGATGCGTGTTATGTGTCCCCGAGTTCGAACTGAGTAATTCTAATTTCTAATCAAGTAAATTTTATCGGACGAGGGAGTTACACTTGTTATTCCAAAATAAAAGTAAGCATAAATCTTTGAGTTCCTTACCTCTGTATCACCTAATTTTATAGATTAAATTATCTAATGTGTAGAACGAACCAGTTTAAAGAAGTTCAACTTCTGCTCAAAAAGAGTCTACTGGCTACAACCCAGTTCGATGCCTCCAATGAATTTCCTTTTTAATTGGATGCAACCCCTTCATAAATCAAACCGGTGACCTCCAATTTAACTTGTACCTAATTCTTAGTTATTACATTTTAATGAAAAGAAGACAGAATTTGAATGGCATCTTCTTGATGATATAAAAAATCTAAGCAGCTATTTGACGCATGATCCTTATTTTTACGGATCTATAATTTCAACTCCATTTTGGCACCATGAACTTGTTCATTTCTCAAAATAAGTTAAGGCAGTGTCATATGATAGTTCCCAAAATCAAATTCAGAACAGTTCTTGAACTCAACTCTTTTATGTGGGAATTTCCTTTAGAAAGTTCGATAAATAAGCACTTCAGTGTCACCAAAATAATGCTGTATATATTACAATAATTTCACAAAAAAATTGTCTGGGTCAAATAGTTGTTCAACCACAAACAGTTTATTGGGGGTGCTGCTGTCAACAGGGCTAACGGTCCACTTGTGAGGTGAGGTGCAGGAAAGATGAAAAAAATTCTGAAATCAATTCAAAATCCTTTGACAAATCAATATCCACACATGATGTTGTCTTATATGGCATATATTTGAATTCGTTTTACTCTATTGTTACACGATTTACTCCTCCGTTGGTAACATCAATTAATGGATTCGATATTATATCTGATTTGATTCCAGTCATTCATAAAATTCATTAAAATTTTGAGTTAGTTGTCTCTCTCTAACTCTATATGCTCAGACCCCTTCTTGTGTAATAAATGATTCAAAAAACCTCTCCTCTAATTAGCTTCGTTTTCTTCTACAACTTTCTAATCTCTCTATTATTCCATGTTACCTCTTGATAAACACAAATACATGAGGCAACGCAAGTTCTTGTACCCGTCGTACGTATATGATGAAGAAACCAAACATGGAAATCCGTCCGTCATAACTTTACACCGTCTTCCGAGGAGTGGAATCTAATTTTTAAGGTCATGCTTTGGTTGTTAACCGATTTTTTAATCTAATCTTGGTAATATTCTCCTACAAAAGAAGTATAAAGCAATGTTTAATTTAAACTACTCATTTTACAGCATTAAACACGATTCCAAGTTTTCTTGCCTAAATTTGGTTCCAAAAGAGTACTCCTTTACCTTGTCACTAGCCAAATTCCACCACGGTATGTATAAAGTTTCAAGCTAAACCCCTTATATAATTGGGTGGGGGGGGGGGGGGGGCGCAATATCCAGTTAATTTTCATTCCAAAACCCCAAAAACTAAAACCTTAGCCCCGGACTCCCCTCTAATTAATTCCACAATGGCACATCAAAATCAAATTTTGATCAGTAACCATAAAGCAAAAACGAGAAAATTATATGCCTCACCTATGCTAAACCCTACCACCAAATTCAAAATAAAAAACCCCAATTACATAAAAAAAAAAAAAAAAAAAACCACGGACAGCTAACTTGATATCCTCATATCAAAATCAAATTTTGAAGGAAAAAACAAACGAGTATATAAGATCAAAGCCCTAACCTATACTGAACCCCCAGCTTGATCGCAAGGGAGATGTCAATCCCACCGGCAGCCTCAAGAATCGCGAAATACAGCGAGGGATCATCAGCCACATAACGGAAAGGCCTAATCCCCACTTCCTTCACAAGCGCCGTCAGCTGGCGCATGCACAGCTCTCGATGATTCGCCGTCGATATCTCGATCGGCGTCTGAAGCTCGGGATGCGCCAGGAAATAATCAAAGATCTTCTCTTGAATCTCGCGATGCTCCCCCTTCAAGTACTGCGAGAGATCGGCGCAGTTGAGGGTGAGCTTGGCGCGGTTACCGCACGGTGAGGCTGTGAGATCAGCGGAGGAGGAGGATGAAGGAGAGGCGAGGTGGAGGGCTAGGGTTTGGATTCGGCGGCGTAGGGTTTGGTCGGCGCTCTCGCCAGCGGTGCTCCGATCTTCCATCGAGATGAGAGAGAGAGAGCGCAAAAAGTTCTGGAATTGGAATTGAAGTTGAATTTGGAAATTTGGTGAGGTTTTATTACGGCGGTGGAGGGGGTGACGTGGCGGGATAAGATGGGTTGTGAATTGTGATAGGGGACGGAGGTGGTTAGTTTAATTTGGCGCGCTTTTCAACGTCGGCGATGGGGTGTGGGGCCCACTCGTCGGATGAGGACTGAGATGGACGCTGTCGCACGAATCATGGTTGCCGCTTGCCGATGGAAACTGGACGAGGAGAGACGAAGAGATATCATGTAGGAGTATTAAATTATCAATCAATGATTTGGGTTGCTTTTGCTTTGAAAAGAAGCAATGTTTTATAAAATTATTTAAGATGTTGACTAGACAAACAAAAAGGGCAAAAAAGGTGGTAGCAATAAATAGCAAGTGCTAAGTTATTCCGTCAAATCTTGTTCATGATAAAGAATCGCAATTTATTAACTAAATTTACTTAGTATTTTTCGACCCTTCGTTGAGCAACTATGAGAGATCTGTAGAATTGGTATTGAAGGATATAGTGAGTAAATAGTTGGTGCACAGAGAGATGGAAAGAGAGTAGTCAGCAATTTTTTTTTTTTCTGTGTTTGAGAAAATTTCATAACCATTTAAAAAACTGTAAATGAAATTGGATTCTCAATTTTGAGATTCCCTCTTATTAGCACTATAATAGATGAGATGCATGTACTTTGGGAGGTTGTTCGCTTAGAGAATGAGATGAGAGAACCGATTGAAATGGTTTGAAGATATACAAAGGAGACCAATAAATGCTCCAATTAAAAGAAATGGTAAAATTGTAATTAATAGCGAACTAGAGAAGACCTAAACAAGTAGAGGTGTCAAACGGACGGGTCAGGACATCCGATGGCGGGTCATTACGGTGGTGGTAAAATGGATACTGGTAAAAATGCTCAGATCTAAACGGATGATAATTATTATACCCATCACTCGACCCATATATGGTGGACCGGTAACCCGTGTATAAATAAACGAGTTATTAAATTTCATGAGCAGGTTAACAGGTTAATTGTTAGCTTACATTGTTTTGTTATGTTTTTTTTTAAGAAAGTTTGCAGTCTAATTTAAGAAATTTGTTTTTAGACTTGTTAGGGTTTAAATAAACTATCTATCATAGCTAAGGAGGATAGAGTATGCATTCTAAGAATGGTTTAATATCGGAGATATAATTTTAACATAAAAACCTATTGAAAATGACGGAAAAAATAATATGATAACTTGTTTGGTGGGTCAGGTAAGAAACCACGGCCCATGGATCAGGTCAACGAACAGGTAAAACCCATGGACCAGTAGACCAAGTCGATCCGGTAATGCTTTTAAACAGGCGGGCCGAGTATGGGTAATTTTTAAACAAGTTGTAAATCTTTGACCCATGACCGATATTTCACGTGTCGCTCTTGACACTTCTATAAACAAGTGTGGGGTAAATACAATTAAATATGATATGTAAATTGTTAATATAACCGAAGAGACGGCTCTTAACAAAGCAGAGTGGAAGTATCAAATTAATATAGCCGACACCAAATTTTGGGACAAAAACTTGTTGACGGCCGTTGTGGTGGTGGGGTGTGTGTTTGTGTGACTGGAACAAAGTGTAAATTAAATTCTTTTCAAGATCCTGCAGGATTAACCAACCAAAGTCCCCCTCAACCCCGAACCCCCCCCCCCCCCCCCCCCCTTTCAAGCCAGTACACATTTGACATTTTTATCTCTATGGTGGTGCGGTATGGACATTCAAAATTTGATGGAAGAGAGAATATATATTTTCTTCTTCTTTTAAAGTGGTGTGGTGGTTTGTTCTCAGACTGCGAGTGGGCCCATATTGGGTCCGAGGAGTGTTGGCCCATTTACTTTTCATCCTTCAAACACTTTGCTCTGTGAGAGCAGCCTTGCCGCGGTCTCCTCCCCTCCGGTTCAAGAATCACATAGGCCCAAGCCTTTGACTCGCTGCCAAACTTGGGGCGGTCAAGTCAGTATATAGCATTTCTAGACCTGGCCCGCTTACATGACCCATTCGCACCAAATTAAGGCCATGTTTTAATAAGTTTTTGCTTCTGACCCGTTGACGAGAGAGAATATATACTTAAACAAATTTCTCTCTAACCCAGCTGTTCATTAAATAACATGTTTCCCAATATGAATTCTATAAAATCTCTAGTCGTTACAAAGGGGGTGTCAGTGCCACTCAAAATCTCTATGTTGAACAGCTCTGAAACTTCCCGCAAACCAAAATCCCAATCCGGCAACAAAAAAAAAATTTAAATCCCCAATTAGTTAAAATTTCAAAATCCCTTACCATACTAAACCATACAACCAAATTCAAAATCAAACCACAATTAGATGAAATCCCCCTGCAGTTAACTTGGCATCCTCACATCAACATCAAAATCAAATTTTGATTAAAAAAACCCAAAAGAAAAATTACTATGAACAAGTATAAAATCAAAGCCCTCACCTATACTGAACTCCCAACTTGATCCCAAGCGAGATATCAAACGCACCCGCAGCCTCAAGGATCGCGAAATACAACGAGGGATCATCAGCCACATAACGGAAAGGCCTGATCCCCGTGTCCCTCACAAGCGCCGTCAGCTGGCGCATGCACAGCTCTCGATGATCCGCCGTCGATATCTCGATCGGCGTCTGAAGCCCAGGATGCACTTGGAAGAAATCAAAGATCTTTTCTTGAATCTCTCGATGCTCCCCGTTCAAGTACTGCGAGAGATCGGCGCGGTTGAGGGTGAGCTTGGCGTGGTTACCGCACTGCGAGGCGGCGAGATTAGCGGGGGAGGATGAAGGGGAGGCGAGGTGGAGGGCTAGGGTTTGGATTCGGCGGCGGAGGAATTGGTCGGCGCCGTCGCCGGCGGTGCTGGGATCTTCCATCGATGAGAGAGAGAGAGTAAAGAGTTTGTTTGAATTGGGATTGAAGTTGAATTTGGGAAATCAGTGAGGTTTTATTACGGCAGCGGAGGGGGTGACGTGGCAGGATAGGATCGGTTGTGATGAGGGGGCGGAGGTGGTTAGTTCAATTTGGCGCGCTTTTCAACGTCGGAGATGGGGGTGCGGGGCCCACTCGTTGGATGAGGACTGGAGATGGACGCGCTGCACGTTTCATAATTGCCGATGGAAACGGAAACTGGACTCCTCTGTTTTTATGAGAGAGAAGAGACCAAAAGAGATATATGTATTGATCAACTGATTTGGGTTACTCTTGCTTTGAAAAGAAGCAATGCTTTATTTAAGATGGCAAATTTATAAGAGTCAAATCTTATTCATGTTAAAAAATGGCAATTTATTAATATTAAATTTATGGTTGTATTTGTGATAAGATAGAAGCCTACAAGATATGAGATAACGGATAGGTATGATTAGAATATACGCAATGGGAGTAATAAATGCTCCATCGGGGAAAAATGACATAGGGCTGTTGGTGGTGGTGTCAATAGTGGTACAGTATGATAGTGTGAGATTAATAATGCCAAAGCAAAACAAAGTGTAAATCAAATCGTTTCAAAAGTACAATAGTCACAAGCGAATCAGGATCTTGTAAAATTTACATTTGATATTTTTAGATGGAAACCGGTAATCCATCATTCAAGATGCTAACAAAAAATGCTAGATAAAAGAAAATGCTTATTTCACAGAAACCATCATTTGATTTTCTCGAGTTTTCCCAAACCACCATATAGTTCAAACTTATTACGAAGCTCAACCCCCCCCCCTCTCCCCCCCCCCTTTTAATTCCTTGTAAAAAAAAAAACTTATAGTTTGATTTTTAAAGTTTTTTGGTGATTAATGGGTTATATGACCCCATATTGACCGATTATTATAGTTTTATCCTAAATTATACATCCTAATCTTATTATATCAGTTTTTTTTCCTTATAAATTTTGATTTAATTTCAAATTGAGGCTTCCTCACGAAACACTCAAGCCTAAAGTTTTGTTTTTCAAATTAAGGTAAATTGCACATAAACGGCACTAGGAATATGGTTTACCATCAATGTATCTAGAGGATCCGTATTTTTATTAAAATAAGATATTAATTTAGCCAATTTTTATAATAAATAAACACAGGGAGTTTGGGTACAAGAAATTGAAAGTTCAAAGGAAAGCTTCGTGATGAGTTTGAGTTTGAAGTATATGGTGATTTTGGAAAATCTAAGTAAACAACATGTGGTTTATGTGAAATAAGCCAAAAAAAAATTCTTTAAACACGGGATTTGATTTTTCTTTCAAACCACACATGTTTCCCCGATATGAATTCCAGAGGAGTCTCGACAAACTCTCTATGATGAAAAGTTGTGAAACTATACAAAATCTAACTGAAGCAGCAATGTGTAGGCGGAACCACAAACAATGCAACAAAAAATCTGAGAACATATCAAAGAAGGTAATCAACTCGAAAACCGTGAAGAGGACATAAAACTACTTTGAATGTGACATTTAAAGATCGATACAATAAATTAAAAATGAATCCCCCTCATTCTTCAAATACCTGTAGAAGACAACCGTAACCACTCACAAGCAAGCAATAAATACCAACACAGAAGGAGTCACAAGCAAGCAATAAACACTAACACAGAACAAGCAGGCAATCTCAAAAGATTAAATCAAACAAAAACTTATTTATTAAAACTAGTCCAACACAGACTAGCTCAAACATAACATCCAGACACGAAAACATAAAACTCAACAGTCTCCAGCATAAAGGAAACATAACATAACAAATACCACTAAAAGGAAGGATAGGGTAACAAGAAACCGCCTACTATCGCCACCGCCGGTCAAGCACCCAATTCTGCATCCAAACACCGGAAACATCATCGACAAACTCATACCGACATCGACCCCAGCAGATTACCCTTAACGAGTACGACCCCTTCTCGGTTCACTTCTTCTTGGCCGCAGCCTTGGTCACCTTGGCTCCAGTGGGATCCTTCTTCTCCACGCTCTTAATAACACCGACGGCCACGGTCTGCCTCATGTCTCTCACAGCAAACCTACCCAACGGAGGATACTCGGAAAAAGTCTCAACCACCATGGGCTTGGTAGGAATCATCTTCACGAACCCAGCATCTCCATTCTTCAAAAACTTGGGCTCCTTCTCGAGCTCCTTACCCGATCGCCTATCAATCTTGGTCAATATCTCTGCAAACTTGACCGCAATGTGGCAAGTGTGGCAGTCGAGAACTGGAGCGTATCCGTTGCCAATTTGACCCGGGTGGTTCATGATGATAACTTGAGAGGTGAAGTTGGCAGCTTCCTTGGCCGGATCATCCTTCGAGTTGGAGGCGACATAGCCTCGCTTGAGATCCTTGACAGCAACATTCTTGACGTTGAAGCCGACATTGTCACCAGGGAGAGCCTCTTGAAGCGCCTCATGGTGCATTTCAACAGACTTGACTTCAGTGGTGAGTCCGGAAGGTCCGAAGGTGACAACCATTCCAGGCTTGAGGACTCCAGTCTCGACACGACCGACAGGGACGGTGCCAATGCCTCCGATCTTGTAAACATCCTGAAGGGGGAGGCGAAGGGGCTTGTCTGTTGGGCGCTTGGGCTCGTTGATGAGATCGAGGGCATCAAGAAGAGTGGGGCCCTTGTACCAGTCCAGGTTGGTGGACCGCTCGATCATGTTGTCTCCCTCAAAGCCAGAAATTGGGACGAAGGGGATTTTGTCGGGGTTGTAGCCAACCTTCTTGAGGTAGGAAGAAACTTCCTTCACGATTTCCTCATACCTTGCCTTGGAGTATTTTGGGGTGGTGGCATCCATCTGTTAACAAATGAAGAAATCAGTAAGCGCATTTATTAAGAGTTTTGTCAGTAAACAATACGGCTCACAACTATAGTTCTTCTTTTAAAATAATTTGCCACAAGCATCATGTAAAGAGGAAATCATATAAGCATTTGTTCACAGAGGGGAAAAACAATAAGATGGTGACAAGTAGGAAAGACAATAAATCTTAATATATTATGAGTGACATGAGTAGATGGCTCATGGTATACCATATAGATGACTAACCGCATGTTATAAGGTAGTAGTAGATTGATAGGAGATACTATTAAAGTTAACTACAAAGTTGAACAATTGGCATGTAACCGTGACAGAAATTTTCAGGCCATGTAAGCATGTAAGTTGAAATGAATATGTATAGGTTTCAAAATAATTAAAGCCATATCTTTTACTCAAGCAATTCAAATTCCTAGCAAACATGAAAATTATAATACCCTTTGCACAAAACCCTTATTTACAAATCGTTGTACATGGCTTTCCTTGGCACTAGACGCACCGCCTTACTTGCAAATCATTGTACATAGTTTTTCATGCAACTAGACCGCACTACCATACAGAAAAGAATATCAAGAAACAAATATAATGCGATGCTAATTACAAGTTCTAGGAAACTTTTGGTAGTCATGTTATCCGTACATGCTTTATTAAAAATTCTATAGATTCTAAAATCTCTCTCGGTAGGTATCTGTTAGTAGGTATGACAGCAATTGGGGGAAGCTGAAAAGGAAACTTGAATTATTCTTGAAACTAATGAAAGACGGCAAAAATATAAAAAACTAATACTGCAACAGATGATATGAGATGTATCATTACCTTGTTACAGCAACAGATCATCTGTTTGACTCCAAGAGTGAAAGCAAGGAGCGCATGCTCACGGGTCTGCCCGTCCTTGGAAATTCCAGCCTCGAAACCACCAGTTGTGGAATCAATAATAAGCACGGCACAGTCAGCCTGTGAAGTCCCGGTGATCATGTTCTTGATAAAGTCACGATGCCCAGGAGCATCAATGACCGTGCAGTAGTACCTGGTAGTCTCAAACTTCCACAAAGCAATGTCGATGGTGATACCTCTTTCACGCTCGGCCTTGAGCTTGTCAAGCACCCAGGCATACTTGAATGACCTCTTGTTCATCTCAGCGGCTTCCTTCTCGAACCTTTCAATCACACGTTTGTCAATACCGCCAAGCTTGTAGATGAGATGACCAGTTGTGGTTGATTTTCCAGAGTCGACATGGCCGATGACCACAATGTTGATGTGAACCTTCTCCTTTCCCATGGCTTAGGTTGCGTAAAACTAGATTCAGCGGCAAAAATGAACATAAAAAGCTTATTAGACACAAGTTACAAATATAATGGAAGATATGTACAAGTACACTACTACACAAACACAATGCTCTAAATTGAAATTTTAATAAAATATTTATTGAGGGTGAACAGAAGTAATGAGCATCCAGTACAAAGAGAGAAGACTGTAAATGGATGATGGGTTGAAACAAATATTTAACTTTAACAAAACTACTCTACACCAGGTACCACTTCTACCCAATGTCATATGACAGATGCTGGATGATCAATTCAGCTCCACAAGATAACTTATAGAAAAAGTGATTTTTTAAAGCATTAAAATCGACATCAGCAAGCTACTTAATGTATGTCTGTTACGGCTGAATTCGTGGCATGGTCTTCTTAGAAACTGTTGTTTCATGGAGCTTGTAGGCAATTTAACTGAAGTTTGGGAGACACTAAAGTTCTCAAAATCAAGGTTTTTGAAACTTTTATTCAATTAGATTTTCTTTCAGAGTATATGAAACTCCAGTCAGGTTGGATATTTCCAAAATTTTGTAAATCTAAAGTTTTATATTCCCTTTTTCCCAGGGTTGGCAATTAACAGATTTGGTTAGTGAAAACAGAAATTAAGAAATTAGGGTTTGTATTTATATAAACCATATTCACTTAAACTTCAACAAAAATACATTTCAAGAATTGTCCACCGCAAACCAGGCCTTATGAACAAAGAACAAGCAGCCTGTGACAAATTAACAATTATACAATATATGAGAAAGTAAAACTCCAACAAATACCTCTGAAAGAACTTACAACTTGCACATATTTCATGAAGAAAATCGACCAAAGTTAACAGGTTAAAATTTTCACACAATTCACCGCATAAGTTGATTAGAAACAACCACAGCTTCACAAGGTTAACGATGTCTTCCATTCAAATTTAAGCAATCGTTACAAGTTTACAAACTTTGCCTATATGACATAGCAAACGATCTCGAAGCCAAAAAAGGTGCTCATCTCATAGCCTTAGATCTATTACGAAGCACAACAATCTTAATTCATGAAATCTAGTGATCTCTAGAAATTAAAGCATAATATTTTCGAGAAACAGAAGTAGATTGGCAAATCTAAGATCGACTTTTTCATTAATTCCAGCACATGGATTTAACTATAAAGTAATCCACATCAAACTAATCTTAAAATAAATTCTTCAGCGTAAATAGTTTGATGCCAAATGGTAGGGTATATCAGATCTAAACTCGAAAACGGATCATTTTTACCACAAAAAGGGCGATATCGAGTCAACTTTAACATCAATCGCAACCGATCAATACAAAAAATCGCAAACCTGACATCCATTAGAGAGATTAAATTCAGATCTAGAAAGAAATTTTACCACAGGAGATCGAAGAGCAGCCGCTTCGAGAATCGAGAGGCGCAAGCAGAAATGAGAGAGGCTGAGGCTTTGGCAAATATTTATAGGATTGTGGATGACGGAAATGCCCTTAGGTTTTGAGAGGATGTGAGGGTAAATCCGTCGTTTGCGGGTGGGTCGAGCTTACCGGGTTTGGATTGGAAGGTAAGATATTCCGTTATGAATGTGGATATCCAATATTCTTCCCTAACTTCTTATCTCTGGTGTGCGAATTTGTGATGGTCTTTTTCGAAATGGAATTAGAATACTTGGTTTTTGAATCTCCCGGATTAATCGTATTCTAAGCCAGAGCAATGAACCTACTTGACGGAGGTTTTCTAGTAAACGCAGTCCCTGACTAAATCAAGTCGTCGAGAACTCAAGCCATGCATGCGTAGGCCGATGATACCATCGATTTATCTTTCGTGTGGAAAATTCACAATCCCGAAATGGATCTGATACCGAGCATATTGTGTGGCATCCAAAGTATTATTTGTTGAATTCATTTTCTAATATCCATCTTTGATATGATACGATAAGCTCATGGGTATTTACTTGAAATCAAAATAAAAAATCAAGCTTCGAAGAGTTTG
Organism: Agapanthus africanus; assembly: GCA_030015575.1. Classification (NCBI taxonomy): domain Eukaryota; kingdom Viridiplantae; phylum Streptophyta; class Magnoliopsida; order Asparagales; family Amaryllidaceae; genus Agapanthus; species Agapanthus africanus. The sequence continues at coordinate 868,363,328 of CM057339.1, forward strand.
TTTCGAAATAATACTAGGAAGATCAGGTATTTAACGTTTTTTGAAATGCCTTTCTACTAGATGATGCTCGATACCGGTGATTCCCCAGACCATGACACGTGGCAGATGACGTGTTCCAGAGTTTACAAGAAAGGATCAAGATCAGTATGTTGGAAGCATACCCCGGGCCTCCGACCCGAGGATGTTCTCGACCTTCGGTGGCCTTCATGACCACTCCCACGATCACCTTCAAACAACCATCAGCTCGCCTCGAAGTCCTCCCGCACGCTGAGTTCCCTCAGCCCTCCAGCTCGCTTATGAGCTATCACATATCCAAGATGCCTTGGCCTCCCGCTCGTTCCCGAGCCTCCCGCCGAGCTTATCTTCCTCGGTCTCACTGACCGACCCACAGCACTGATCACAGACGTCTCCGCCACGGCTCCGCGAATCTCTCCATACGCGAGATATCCGCCGCCCACGATACCGCGTTCCCCCATTAATGAGCATATCTCGTCATTATTGAGGAATACCTCCTTTCACGCGGGCGTAACGCCAGGGGCGTAACGGCCGGCGTGAATCTCGCGTCCGCGTGCCCATGGCTGCCACTATATAAACCCATCTCTCAGATGACTCAGGTAAGCGAATTTCACCCTAATAGGTCGTTACTCTACTAAAATATCCCGTCTAACTTGATCGTCGGAGGGTCCTCAGTGGCACAACTACCCCGGGACTTCCTTGCAGGTAGCTCGGCCTCAACCATTTCAAGCCCATTGAGATCCACATGGTTCAGGAGTTAACCCTAAAATACAATCTCAGCCATCCATCAGCGCTCACTGCAGATCTACAGAAGGTAACATCTGAAGGAGATCCAGAGATCCATCAGTTGGCGCCGTCTGTGGGAAAGCTAGTTCTACTCAACGAAAGTTCACCTTCCGATCTCAACCTCATGGCGAGCGATCACCGCGATGATCCAAGCATCCGCCGTCGCCCTCCTCACAATGGAAACGAGGGAGAATCCCCTCCTCCCCCGAACGCCATTCACGTCCTATCTGCTTGGATAGATCGACTCGCGTCCTTCGTGGATGCGCTCGTCCGTGTCCAAACAGCCGGGCAAACTCCCCAGGTCGCCGCTCCCCCACCTCAGGATTGGGACCCCTACAGAGGGAGAGAAGCCGCTGCCCACGTCGGCACGACTGAGCACCACCTCGCTGTCTCCGGCGGACGCAGATCCCATGTGGCGACCAATTCAATGACTCGATGGGCGCTGCACAGCTCAACACCGAGGTCTCTCGCACCCCGCCTTGAGCCCCCTCAAGCTCCTGTCCCTCCCGAGGAGGTGTCGGTCAGCTCGCCTGCTCCCCGGCATGACCGGCACCCTCAACCTCCTCGACGGGGTCGCGCGGACGGGACTCACCACGGTAGCTCGAAAATGACCTCGCCAGGGAACCTCAGGAACCTCATCGAGCGGAACCGGAGCCGCAGTCAGACGCAGGTCGCCAGCAACAGAGGCCATAAATTAGAGTATGCCGAATCGTTGGGATTACCACGGCCGGCTCGACGCCCTCGAAAAGAAGATCGAAGGCATACATCGGGAAAATCTTCCTTCAAGCGACGGGGATAAATATGCCGCCGACTCTCTCACGAAGCCCTTCACCAAAGAACTACTCGCCATCCATGTCTCCTCCCGGAACAAGCCCTCGAAGGTCTCCCTCTTCGACGGGAAGTCCGACTTGAAAGACCATTTGGACGCGTTCACGGCCGGGATAAGTTTCCAGGACAACTCCGACGCCGCGCAATGCCGCGCTTTCCCCACCACTCTCATCCGCTCTGGACGAGACTGGTTCCGAGGACTCGTGCCATGCTCAATCTCGACCTTCAATGAGCTGGCCACCCAGTTCCTCGATCATTTCGTCGGGAACAGACGGCAAAAGCGGACTGTTGATCATCTCTTTACCATAAAGAGCGGGGACAAAGAATCCTTCAAAGGATACGTCACCCGCTTCTACAACGTCCTCCTTAAGGTTCCCGAGCATCGGGACGAAACGGTCATTACGGCCCTTAGGTCGAGTCTTAGGCAAAAGGAATGGCTACGCTCCTTTGCATTAGCGCAACCTAAGACCATGGCTGAGGTAAAGGCCTGGACCGAACGTGAGATCCAGCTTGAGTCCGAGGTGAACGTCAACCTGCCCCGGACAGAGCAAGCAGATCAGAAGAAAAGGGCCAGGGAGGAGAAAAAGAAGATTGAGCGGCCAAATCCCTACTTCCCAAAGTTTCAGGAGTACACCCCGCTCAACGTCTCCCAGACGGTACTGTTGGAGGAGGCTAAAGGCGAGAGGTTCTTCAAACTCCCCCCGGTCTCGAATAGGGCGGCAAAGCGTACCCGGGGCCCCTACCGCGCTTTCTACAGGTCGCAGGGTCACTCCACCGAGAACTGCAAGCAGCTCCGAGACTATATCGAGGAGCTGATCCGCTCGGGGCACCTAGCGATGTACCTGCGAGACAAGCGACAAGCCGACCATGAACAAGAGCACCCCCCCGACGAGTTAACAATTGGCCAAATCATGGTCATGTCAGCGGGGGGTACGACGAGGACCGACGGGATGCGACACCCCTTACCGATCGAGGGGACTGGCATCCATCCAAGGAAGAAGGCTAAAGCGGCCGAGCCGATCATCTTTACCGAGGAGGACTTCCATGGGATATCCCTGCCTCACAACGCCCCGCTGGTAATCATAGCCCGGGTCCACTGCTATGAAGTGCAGAGGATATTGGTCGACTCGGGAAGCTCGGCAGACATTCTCTTTTATGACTGCTTCCTGCGCATGGGACTCACCCCGTCAGACCTAAGACCGACCGCCCACATCCTGTTGGGGTTTACTAACCACTCCATCCCGACAGAAGGGGTGATCACCCTCCAATTTAACATCGGGGAGGCGAGCCGCAAGCGCATCGTGCCTGTGGAGTTTATCGTTGCGAGGATTCCATCGGCCTACAACGCCCTTCTAGGTCGTCCGACGCTGAACTCCCTCCGTGCCTAGATATCGACCTACCACCTAGCGATGAAGTTCCCGCTCGACCAAGACGGAATAGGTCGGGCCTATGGGGACCAACAAACCGCAAAGGTTTGCTTCACCGCAACGTCTACATTTGGGCAGCCAAACTACGACCTTGAGTGCGAGGATGATATCAAGGGTTCCCTGGATACTCGAGGCGAACAAAAAGAGGTCCAGGGGACCCCGGTGGAGCCACTAACAGAGGTCCCCCTTGCGGAAGGGGACAATGAGCGAACCATCCTGATCGGGTCACTCTTGACGGGGAAACACCGAGACGACCTGATCCACTTCCTCAGAAATTACTCAGACGTGTTCGCCTGGGCGCTCGCCAACATGCCTAGAATTGACCCCAAAGTCATATCACATGAGCTCGGGGTGGACCCTACGATCCGGCCCGTCAGGTAGAAAAAACGAAGCTTCACCCCGATCAAACAAAAAGTGATCGAGGATGAGGTGGACAGGCTCCTCGCCGCCAACTTCATTCGTAACGTGCCTTACTCGGAATGGTTGGCGAATGTAGTCATGGTTAAAAATTCTAGCGGAAAGTGGCACATGTGCGTCGACTTCACTGATCTCTGTTCTCCGCCGAAACACGGAAAGACAAACGTCTTGCCTGAATTTGGGGGCAAATGCTAATTGGTGCTATCCGTCCACCTCTCCGAAGATGCCAAGTTAATTTATGGCACCATGTATCGAAGGTTTAAACGGATGCGGCCGATGTAGCAGACTTCGTCAGATTCCCCCTCGTTGAGGGGTTTTTTTATTGTGGGGACGCTCTTCCCTGCAGGCGCAAGCCCCTGCAGTTAATTACGTTACTGCATCGCGGTAACCACTTTCTCCTTCTCCAGATGGTCACTTCGTGTCGTGGGTGTTTGTTTTGTTTTTGGTTACCCGTGGATTGTATACGGAGACTAATTTATGTCGTCGCCCGTAGGGCGTGGATTAGTCCAAATCCGTATTTTCTTAGATTTGGGTTTTGGTTTGGGTTTAAGGATACGTTAATCTCATTTGGGACTAAGATCAACTTAAACGTTAGTTAAGGATACGATAGCCTAATTTTAGACTAAGATCTACTTAACGGGATCGTTTAGATCCAACAAGAGAGCATTTGGGCTCTATTGTTTAGTTTAGAGACATTGCGGTCGATTACCAGTTTAAGGACATGGTGGTCCAATGTTAGTTTAAGGACATCTCGGTCCGATATTAGTTTAAGGACATCTCGGTCCAAGGTTAAGGACATCATAGTCTGTGGGTTTAAAGGGACCCCACAGTCTGAGGTTAAGGACATCATAGTCCATGAGTTTAAGGACCGCACAGTCCATGGAATGATTGGTTATCGGGACCCGTCACCTCTCTAAAGACGTTGAAGGATCACAACGACATATATCAAAGGAGTGAAGAGATGTACTCTTGAACCAAAGTTGATTGGGAGATCTGTAGTCCAATTTGGAACTAAGATCAATTAATTAGATTATGAGCACATTGGCTCAATTAAATATGAATTTAGGACTTATGGCCAACTTGGGCTAAGTCCAATTAAGTTTAAAATTTTGGCCCTTTGTTGGACTGTATGAACATTTGTCTGGGTTCAGCCCCTCATTATTTAGCAATGCTAAACAAGGGTTTGAGGGCTCTGATAACATTTTGTCTTTGGCTGAGCACTAAACATTATAGCTCTGGATTTTAAGGTTCATTTGAAAGGGAGATTTGCCTCTGGAAAACTTAGCCAATTTGGGCTAAGTTGGTTTTAAAATAGTGTTAAACACTAGAGGACATCTGGCGGTCACGTGTCCTCGCGTGATGTATTTAAAACAGTGTTAAACACTGGAGACAACATGCTCAACATAGTGTTAAACACTAGAAAGGAAGGGGTCACGTGAGGCGCCTGAAGATGGGGCCAGACCTCCTTTATTTTACTCTCAAATCTGCAAATAAGTGTTAAACACTTTTGATCTTCTGGCCATCACGTGTTGGCACGTGATGGATATCCATGTATTGATTATTAAAGTGTTTATTAGGGGTCACGTGGGGACATGTGAGGGCGCCCAAAGTCTATTCTGCTTTTGGCTTTGTTCCCTTTATTTTGAGGGTCACGTGTGAGCACGTGAGGCATTGCCTCCAAGCTTTTTCCTTTTCAATTTTGGGAGTCTGTTTAAGGGTCATGTGGGGGCACGTGACCTAGTCTTGTTCTTTCTTTTCTGATCGTTGAAGATGGGGGTCACGTGTTACCACGTGACCAGGTTCTTTACGTGTATGGAGAGCTTTAAGTCTCTTGCTTTAAGAATTAGATTCTTTGGTAGGGTTAAACCCTAATTTTGTTTAGAGGAATTAAATTCCTATGTATGTGGAAGAATTAAATTCTTATGTAGGGTTAAACCCTAATTTCATTTGGAGGAATTAAATTCCTATGAATTTGGGAGAATTAAATTCTCATATAGGGTTAAACCCTAGTTTTATTTGGAGGAATTAAATTCTTATGAATTTAGGAGAATTAAATTCCTTAAACTCAATTCTCCCTTTAAGTTTTGGATCTGCATGACAGAATCTCCCCGATGAGAATTAAATTCTCAATTTGTGGGAAGATCTGCTTCTGCAGATCTTCAACTAAAGGAAGAACTAAGTTCTTATTCAGAAGACTTAAACTCTTATATTTGAGAATTAAATTCTCTTTCATTTTATGGAGCTTAGATCTCTTTCCTCTCTCACCTAGGATTTCTTTTCTCTGAAAATATCTTTTTTTCTCTCTTGAGAATTAAATTCTCCTATCTTTTTTCTCTCTGTTGCTGTATATCTCCAAAAAAAATTTCCAAGGATCCCTTCTCTTCTCTTCTTGGCTCCTATTTATAGGAGAAAGAAAAGAATCAATTTGTTTAGTCAATCTTCATTGAAAGATTTTGGTTGTTTTTGTAACTAACATGATCTTTTAGATCACTCAGTGTATTTTATTCACCACTGGATTTTTAATCCAAAAAATATTCTGTTTGTTATTCTTGGTGAATTTTAGGGAAATCTTTCCTTGTATAAAATCTTTCCATAAATTGGTGATTTTTAATCACCCTTGGATTTTTAATCCAACGGTGCTCCGTTTTACAGAACACCATCTTTTTGTTTGGAAAGATTTAGAGAGATCTTTTTCCAGTTAAGGTTCTGGATTCCCATTTAATTAGAATTTAATTCTATTAGTTCAGAAGGATTAAAAGCTCATCACGTGTTGGCACGTGATCCCACTGTTTGATCATTGAAATAGAATTCAATTCTATCAATTAAAGAGCTTAGGAACCCGTCACGTGTTGGCACGCGACCCCCTTGATTAAATATTTTATTCAGAATTTAATTCTGCCGTTTAACAGAACTAAGGAATCATCACGTGTCAGCACGTGCCCCTTGGTCACGTGTGAGCACGTGATGCCCCATTGGTTTTTTTTCTTAGTGTCTTATTATATCTTTTAATCCCTTTTGGTGGATTTTAAAGGCCTATCACGTGGGGGCACGTGGCTCCACTAATTGCCTGCTTGATTAGAATTTAATTCTATTATAACAGAGTCCCAGGAAACCATCACGTGTCAGCACGTAACCCTTAGTCACATGATACCCCATTGGAGGAATTTCCTGATATTTTATCAGGGAACAAATGCCCCCACAGCGTTGTTCTCACGTGTTTGCACGTGAGTACAACACTGTCACCTTTGTGACCGTTGGATCTGTCTAGGGAACATGGGAGATGAACCGTCCCCCATCACATCCTATAAATGCAGGAGTCCCTTCAGAAGCGCCTCCACTTTTTCCATCTTCTTCCTTGCTCGTTTTTCCTTTGAGAATTTAATTCTCTTTCCCAGAGGTTAGTTCTCTGATTCAAAAAATTTCCAGAGTTTAACTCTGTCAACAAAGATTTCCTTTTTCAGGTAAGAATCTTGAACGGCTGAGGAACTCCTTGTAGAAATTTGGATTTTAAATCCACACCAAGGGTTTTTCCCTTTAACAAGAACCCATCTTTTCTAAGTTCTTTAAAAAAAACTGCTCAATCTTTAAATAATAAATCTCATTTGTTAGGGCTCTTTTGATCTCAGAGATCGATGGCAGTACTTGACCTTTCTCTGGAATTTAATTCCATTCCAAAGAATCTTAGCTTCTGAAAAATGCCTTCTGGGAATTTGATTCCTCTGTTCAAAAGGAATTTAATTCCTCTAAAGAACTTAGTTCTTTAAAAGAAGACTTCTTTGGATTTTTCTTCCTGAGTTGTTTTTTTGCAAAAAAAAAGTTTTCAGAAAGATCCCCCATGATTTGCATAGGGTTCTGCAGTGGGTCTTCTCTATTTATGGAATATGTAAAGTTGTTTGAAATTCACTGTTCATTTATTGAGAATCTTCCTTTTGTTCTCACAATGATTACTCTGCCTCATCATTAGTGAGCCACCATCTTGATTTTGTGGGGCCCTTGTGTTTTGTAACCAATGGTCCCATAAAACAAGTTATTTGTTGTTTTCTTCCACTGTCTTTATATATACATATATATTTATAAATACATATATATGCGTGGGCTTCACTAACAGTTTCATTTCCTTTGTTTCAGGAGTAATGGCTTCTCTCCCATACTTTCCCTTTACTCGCTCGTAGGCGGCTTTTCCTCAATCACCGTCGGACGAAGAGGTGATGGCGATGATCAGGGCTCATGACCCGAATTGCACCAATCTACTTTTATGGGGGACCTGGTACGGTCATATCATCCGCGGTCGCCGCAGCTTTCTTTGCGAGATACCAACAGAGCCTATCTATCCATTTCTGCCGATGGATCATCCACGGACCGCCTTTGCTGTGGAGATGCTGAATTGGACCCCTACGGGACGGCTTGAGCCATCAATAACTGGGATTCCGAACCATCATGTGCCGGCCATAGACATCTTAGGGCGCCGTATTTGCCAAGGCGAAGCCCAGCCATGGGGACAGATTTACAAAACAGGGCTTACCCCTCGACATCCCACAGGCTACCTTCTCTGGGCCCGTTATATCCTGTCCGCCCATCGTGCGCGACTGCGGAGGGTCGGACTCTATCAGGCGGTGTATGCGTCTCTCTTCCACTATCAGTCCCCCCATGTCTGGTGGGTTAAGGCCTTCTTAAACCAATAGAATCTTCCTACCAACACCTTCTTTCTAGAGGACCGGGAAGTTTCAATTTCTCTGGAAGAGTTTCGCGAAATCTCGGGGTTGCCGGTCAGGGGGACGCTCTATGAAGAACTACTGCCTCCCGATGAGTATGTCTTCGAAACTGAGTCTGCCATACTTGACGGCCTGTCGACCAAGAATGCCGTCCGCCACAAGCGCCCAAGTTTGATCAAGACTCTGAGCATTTTTGAGAAGCTATTCACAGAGTCAGAGGAGCAGGGCGTCACTTTTAAAAGCTTTATCGCCTGCTTCCTTCGCGAAGACGTTCTATCAAAGACAGCTCCGAAGTTCGCAAATATTAACGACCCCTTTGGGTTCGGTTTAAGTAAGCGGCCGGCTAAAGAAGAGGACTTGCCACAGTTCTACATTCCTATCATGTCGGCCGTATCTTTCGAGTCGATCGCAGCTCCTGGTATGGATGAGGAGACTTTCTTTGTGGGTTTTATCAGCGTTTGGCTCAGCTGGTTCGCCATTCCTATGCACCGTCGTTTCATGAGAGCCTGGGTCATTTACCCTGCTCATCGCATTGCCGAGGGGACGCGACTAGCTGTGGGCATTGCGGGGCTAGCGCATCTGTATCATGGGCTAAGCACCGTGGCCAATACCTCAACTGCAGGCGTAGATGTGGTAAATTTCTCTCTTCATTACTTTACATCCTGGATTGAGATGCACATGCTAGGGGCATTTGCTGCGCACCAAAGACCCAGCTTTTATGATGCTTACACTTTTCCGCGACTTATGCGGCTGGTGGACGCCTCTGCTCCTGACCCGACTCAGTCTGGGGCTATTCGCATGCTGATTAATCCCTATGCCAATACGGGCGGGATGGTATTCAACGATCGAGTCCTCTCTGCTCCCTCGGGACCGATTCAACAGCTCTGTGACTCGTCGAAAGAGGGAGTACCTTCCCTGAAGCCCAGGGAAGCCATGCACCTATATTCGATCAGACCGGGTTATCTGGTATTTCATCAGAACGGTGCGGCTCTTTTTATGCGGTACAACCCACACCGCTTTGCTCGGCAACTTGGATATGACCAGGATGTCCCCTTTGAAGCATTTATATTGGAGCCTAGCCTGTCGTCAGAAGTTGTTCGTGACGCCGCTCATCACTTCATGCGGCCGAACAGTGGCTCTCGCTTCGTGATTTCTGGAGCTGATCATATTCCTCGATGTGTGAGGTCCTTCATAGGCTGGTACCTCCACCGAGTCAGTCCCATTATTGCCGAGGAGAGGAGGATGCTCCTCGGATATAGGGCTCCTACTCTGATCCAGGCCACAGGAGTTCCACCGCGACCGCGTGCAGCGGTTCGCCCTTCCTTGAGAGATACTAGCATCGTGCTTATTCCGGATGCGGCGGAAGTGGATTTAACTCCCACAGCTGGTATGCCACTGCGTACTAGTGCTCAATCAAGGGCCAATAGGGCGCCAGTAGCAGTATCATCAGCTGTGGTGTCAGCAATGGCCGTGTCGTCATTGGTAGCATCGCCGAGCGAGGACATTGAAGGTAAAGTGGGTCAACGCCGTACCAAAGCACAAAGGGGAAGGAAGCGATCGTCTTCGGCAGTTAGTTCTAGGTCTAAGAGGCGAAAGAAGACGGTCACCAATCTGCTCGACTCTTTAGTGGAATCAGAGCCTATCCTTCAAGATGAACCACTAGCCATGCAAGAATTGGATGGTGGTCTACTATTCCCGGGTTCATCTGCCGAGGGAGCCGCACAATTGGCTGAGGCTATAAGACGCTCACAGGATGAATCCGAGAATGTAAGGATCCCGAAGAGGCCTTATCCTTCCGTTATCTTTTACGAAGACCCTCCATCGATACGGCGGATATTCATAGGTCTTTTAGAAGAAAGGGCGAGAGAGCCCTTAAGCAGGTTGTCTCAGCCGACGCCGAAGATGCACTTTCATTGTGGATCGGTGGCCATGAGTCTAATCTCGAACCTCAGCGAGCATACCTCCTCAGGAAGGAGCGTCGGCTCGAAAAAGCCATACTAGAGGCTCCTTTGCGCATCAGTATGCTCATAAATCTCTTTGTAATATTTTGTACTGCTCATATACATATATATATATATATATATATATATATATCCTTATCTTCGTGAAAACTTTGCAGGGACTTCGGCAATGGCGGAGGATCTGAGTTCGAGTCGCGCTTTGACTGTGGACTTCGCAAATATCCCCAATGAGACACTAATCAGTGTGGAGGGGGTCGATGCAACTGTTGCTCCTGCGATGGAGCTTTCCTCGGTGATTCCCGCTCCCCAAGTGCTTGCTCCCCCGGAAGAGGCCTCTTCGTTGGTCGCCGATTCAATGGATCTTTCTGGGGATGGCCCGGAGACTAGGGAACAGGTAGTCGAGGCTACCGTCCTTCCACTGGAGCCTGCAGTGGCGGCCACTGCTCCTCGATCGGAAGTTATTATATCGGCCCACGTCCCCGATGATGTGCCTGGGGGCATGGAGGAGGCCACCGAAGCTGCTATCCCTCCAGTCCAGAATGGGAGAAGTATCGAAGGTAGCCTTCTATATTTTATATTAATAATCTCTCCATTATCTGAACCTTTCCGTCTTTTCAGAATTGCGAGGATTGGCGGCGTCTATTGCTGATCTGTCTCTCAGGAAGTCTTTTCAGCGCCTGTTGGAGATGGCCGCTCCGCAGGCGATATCTCCTGAACGCATTGTCCTCTCTTCCGGGCAAGGTTAGTGTCGTTTGCCTTCTCCTCATAGCGTTATTATTATTTCATATAATGACATTGATGTCTTCTACAGTTCTGGAAGCCGATGATGAGGTTGAGATTCTTGACGGGCCTGGGGAGCCTTCAGACCCTTCTTGCATGACTGTGGGTAAGTAAAGTCTCAACATTATTCCATCTGCTCTTTGCTTACAAGTCTCGCTGATTGTTTATAAATCTTAACAGCTTTTCCAGTTCTTACCACGCTGGAATCTCGTATCGTCATGCCACCCGGCCCCTATGCTCTATGTGCTTTGGAACGGATGGCAAAGCTAAGCCTTCACTCCTTATCAGCCCTGATTGAAGACCTTCGTGCCGGTAGTCTGATCACGGCAGAAGCGTTTGCCGCTGAAGCCAATGGTTCTCTTCCCTTTCTTGCCACCTACTATAGTGAAACATTGGTGCAAGTCTGGGTTGAGTTTTGTCGGCAGGTGGAGGCTTGCTTGCATATTCTTGAATATACACGCCTTCCTTCAGAGGTTGTGGCCGCAAAGGCGAGCTTACGGGGGTTGATTGAGCGGTGCGCTGCGAATATGATATCATGCGAGAAGAGGCTCAGCCACAAGTTTTCGGAAAGGGAGCTGGCTTCCAAAGCGCTGAGGGAGCTTCAAGCTAATCTTACGGCCAAGACCACTAGGGCATATGAACTTTGGCGGGTGCTTCAAGAGGCTATCAAGGAGGTGGTAGCCATTGATAAGGCCGTCATTTTTACTCGTTAAATGGTCGAAGCCCATAAGATTACTGAAAAAGAGCTTGAAAGCCGGCTTGCCTCATACCAGGCCCAACAGGCTCAAACGGAGGCCGGTCTTTTGACGATAATGAATCATGAAGCCGAGGCCCAGCGGAAAAGGGATGAACTGGCGAATCTACTAAATCGTCCGCCGGCTTGAAGAATTGTATATATATATTTTTATTCTTCTTTTGTACATACTCTCGAATGAGAGTATATTTTTTTTATTCTTTCATAAATTGTACTTTGTATTCATTTTGATTCATGAATAAAAGACATATTTTGCTTCATGATGGTGTGTCCCTTTTAGTAAGTGCATTCTGTGGATAATCTATTTTGATTTCTCTGTAGGACAGCGATGGCTTAGGATTCAGGGTTAAGATCTACCTCCTAAGACTTTTCAACTTTATGAGACGTGAGGGTCTCATAAAGAATTTTCTCCCTACAGGTCGAGAGGAACCCGTAGGTGCAATTTCTCCTTAGGAATCGTGAGGATTCCTAAGTGCGTTTTCTTCTGAGAGTCATAAGGATCTCACAAAAGAGTTTTCTCCCTTACGAGTCGAGAGGACTCGTAAGTGATGGACGAGGTTGACATTATCCGCACTTCACGGAGTCAGGGGTTGCTCTGGCAATTTCCCACGGGGTCAATATTGACTTTAGCCGTGTTCTATGGGACCAGGATTTGCTCTAGATGCTTCCCACGGGGTCAGGATTGACATAGCCGTATTCTGCGAGGACCAGGCTCCGCTCTGGACATTTCCCACGGGGTCAGGATTGACATAGGCCATGTTCCACGAAACCAGGATTTGCTCTAGATGCTTCCCACGGGGTCAGGATTGACATACCCGTGTTCTGCGAGGACCAGGATCCGCTCTGGACGTTCCCATGGGGTCAGGATTGACATAGGCCGTGTTCCACGAAACCAGGATTTGCTCTGGATACTTCCCACGGGGTCTGATTGACATAGCCGTGTTCTGCGAGGACCAGGCTCCGCTCTGGACGTTTCCCACGGGGTCAGGATTGACATAGGCCGTGTTCCATGAAACCAGGATTTGCTCTGGATGCTTCCCACGGGATCAGGATTGACAAGGCCGTATTCTGCGAGGACCAGGCTCCGCTCTGGACGTTTCCCACGGGGTCAGGGTTGACATAGGCCGTGTTCCACGAAACCAGGATTTGCTCTGGATGCTTGTTCCCTGATTAAAATCAGGAAAAGATTCAGAAGAGGCATCACGTGCTCACACGTGACCGGTGGTCACGTGTTGACACGTGATGGTTAAGTTGCGGCACAGAGCATATTTGTTCTCTGATCAAAAGTCATGAAGAAGCTTCAGAGGAAGCATCACGTGCTAGCACGTGACCAGTGGTCACGTGTTGGCACGTGACGTTTAAAGCAGCGGCAAAAAGCACATTCATCCCCTGATTAAAAATCAAGAAAAAGCTTCAGAAGAGGCATCACGTGCTTACACGTGACCAGTGGTCACGTGTTGGCACGTGATGGCTGAGCAGCGGCCAGAGAACAGAGCGCAGAAGAAGAGAAGCCCATTCCAGGGGTCACGTGGCCACACGTAACCTTCTTTAAAAGCCTTATTCTTTGACATAATTAAATTCTGAGGATAGATCCTTCAAATCTTTCCAAAACGGAGAAGAATTATTTGAAACCGTTGGATCAAAAATCTAAAGGTGATTAAATATCACCAATTTATGGAAAAATCTTGGACTTGGAAAGATTTCCCCCTAAATCTAACCGAAATAACAAAGAGATATCTTTGGATTTAAAATCCAATGGTGAATAAAATTCACCTAACAATCTAAAGGCCCAGATTAATGATAAATATAAATCAAATCTCTCAATGAGAGATTTACTAAGCAGATTGATTCTTTTCCTTCTCCTATAAATAGAAGCCAAGAAAAGAAGAGGGGGGACTTTGGACCTTTTTTTTGGAGAGATATACAGAGAGAGAGAGATATAGAGCCTTGGAATCTTGAAAATTCACAAGGAAGAATTTAATTCTCTGCAAAAGAAAAACCCTAGGTAAGAAAAGAGAGGCTTCAAAAGAGAATTTAATTCTCAAAAGAGTTTAACTCTTATATAAAGAAGAGAACTTAGTCCTTTCTCTGGTTGTGGATCTGCAAAGTGCACATCTCCCCATGAATTGAGAATTTAATTATCAATGGGTTGAGATCGTGCCATGCAGATCCAAAACACAGAGGAGGAATTGAGTTTTGAGAATTTAATTCTCACAGAATTACAGGAATTTAATTCCTTTGAGATAAAATTAGGGTTTAACCCTAGGAATTTAATTCCTTCAGAATGGACAGAACTAGGGTTTAACCCTAATTGAGAACTTAATTCTCTCAAACTCACAGGAATTTAATTCCCTTAAAGAAAAAGGAATTAGGGTTTCACTCTATACCAGAATTTAATTCTTTACAGAAAAGAAATTAGGGTTTAACCCTATTTAAGAATATAATTCTTCAGAAAAAAACAGGAATTTAATTCCTCTAAAGTTTATTGCTAGGGTTTAACCCTGTGAAGAATTTGATTCTTAAAAGATGAACAAATCTGTAAAACATGCAAAGAACCAGAGTCACGTGCTACCATGTGACCCCTGCAAAGATCCACAGAAAAGAACTTTGAAGCAATACCTCACGTGTTACCACGTGACTTCTGCAAAGATCCATAGAAAAGAACTTTGAGGCAATGTCTCACGTGGCCTCTAAAGCACACAGAGAAAAAGGCAAAAGGAATAGAAAAGAGCTCTAGGGCGCCCTCACGTGTCACCACGTGACCCCTAGTGAGCATTATAACAGACCGAGCGTGGGCTTCCATCATGTGCTCACACGTGATGGCCGTCAGAATTAAAGTGTTAAACACCGATCCGCTGATTAAAACAGAGGGAAGCAGGGCGCCCTCACGTGCTACCACGTGACCCCTCTTGCCTTAGTGTTTAACACTAATTTGAAAACTCTGTTTTCAGTGTTTAACACTGATTTGCTTTAGTGTTTAACACTAATTTGAAATCTCTATTTGCAGTGTTTAACACTGATTTGCCTTAGTGTTTAACACTAATTTGAAAGCCCTGTTGCTAGTGTTCAACACTGGTTATCTTTTAGTGTTTAACACTAACTTGTTAATCTTATTCCCAGTGTTCAACACTGTTGGTCTCTAGTGTTTAACACTAGTTTTAACCCAATTGGCTAAGTTTTCAGAGGCAAAGCCTCTCCTTCAGTAGACCAACAGAGGGTCAATATTAAACATGATTGGACTTAGCCCAAGAAGGCCACAAGTCCTCAATTCAAACTTAACTGGGTCAATGGGCTCATAATATAATTAATTGGTCTTGGTTCCAAATTGGGCCAAAGATCATTTAATCTACCATGGTTTAAGGATACATCTCTTCACTCCTTTGATTTTTGGCGTTGTAATTCCTCAACGTCTTCAAAAAGGTGATGGGTCCCGATGACCACACATTGATATGGACTGTGGGGTCCTTAAACTCATGGACTATGAGGTCCTTAACCTTGACCGTAATGTCTTAAAACTAACGCCGGACTGTGGGGTCCTTAAACCCTTGGACTATGACGTCCTTAACCTTGACCGGAATGTCTTAAAACTAACAATGGACTATGACGTCCTTAACCTTGACCGTGATGTCTTAAAACTAATATCAGACCGTGGAGTCCTTAAATCCACGGACTACGACGTCCTTAACCTTGACCGCAATGTCTTAAAACTAACACTGGACCGCAATGTCCTTAAACTACCTATTGACCGCAATGTCACTAAACTAAACAACATGGCTCCCTTAATTGCTCTCTTGTTGGATCTAAACGATCCCGTTAAGTTGATCTTAGTCTAAAAACAAGACTAATGTATCCTTAACAAACGTTTAAGTCGATCTTAGTCTCAAATGAGGCTAACGTATCCTTAAACACAACCCCCAAACCCAAATCTAAGATAATACGGATTTGGACTAGTCCACGCCCTACGGGTGACGACATAACTCAGTCTCCGTATACAATCCACGGGCAACCAAACACAAATCAAACACATACGACACGAAGTGACCATATGGAGAAGGAGAAAGTTGTTACCGCAATGCGGTAGCGTAATTAACTGCAGGGGCTTGCGCCTGCAGGGAAGAGCGTCCCCACAATCAAAACCCCCTCAAGCGAGGGGGAATCTGACGAAGTCTGCTATATCAGACGCATCCGTTTAAACCTTCGATACATGGTGCCATAAATCAACTCGGCATCTTCGGAGAGGTAGATGGATAGCACCAATTAGCATCTGCCCCGAATTTCAGGCAAGACGTCCGTCGCGCCGTCTTTCGAAGGGGAACAGATTCTTGCACGCCCGGTGGGACCTTTTCCTCTTTCCACTCCACACTTCGTGTGTCGTGATTCGCGAACCAATCGCGGTTTGCTAGTGGTTGCCCTTGGGTTTCGAAGTACTAAGATTTGGCGTTTCGTTTGCTGCAGAAAGCAAAAGGATCAATGGCTGGCAACTGCTCGAACTGCCCCAACTGCAAATGCAACCGACGCTCTGCCTCACCTAGAGGTGTAGCTTATGGACCGCAGGCTGCTTCCCTGTTTACTATGCCTGTGGAACAAGTGACTCAAACTACCACCGGACTGTTCTTTGGGAACATGCTCCCGCCGGTGAACGTTAGCATCCCAGTGCCCATACCGGAAGCTTCAAAGAAGTCGGTCTTTGATCGACTTGCTACTCCTACGGCCCCTCTCAACGGGTCGTCCAACTCCTCGGTCTTCACCAGACTGAGCCTGAACTCTAAAGGGCCCGCCAAGAAGCCCATGATACCTGAGGTAGCCATCCCAAAGTAGACAGCTGCTCCCGAAGTCGTCAAGGCGGCTTCTCCTCCCAGAGGGTCGGTCTTCGCGAGACTGACTACTCCCGTTCCCGCTCCCGCTCAGAAATCTGTTTTTGACCGGATGGACGTAGCTTCTCAACGAACGTCAGTCTTCAAGAGGCTGACACCGGCAGCAGCTCCTCTCCAGAACAGGGAGCAAGACGAAGCCGTCGCTGAATCAATCCCAACAATCCGTCATGCCCGACGTCGCCACTGGCGCCGGATAAGGAAGACTGGGGGCAACTCCCCCTCCGGGCTAACTCCACCAGCTCCAACGGTGGAAATTGAGGCCGATGTTCCAACCGGGAACAGCTTCGAGCTGCTAAACAGGGTACGCAGAAATTCGCCAACCGTGGTTCTCAAAAGATCCCCTCCGCTTGCGGAGAATGTTATAGAAACAAAGCCGGAGCAGTCTCCTCAACGGCTGTCCTCCAAAATTTATAAAGTCCGGCGAAAGGTTCAAGACTCGGTAATTGACTAAGATCACTCTCGTCAACAGAAAGGGCGAAAGTGCAGGAAGAAAAGAACCGTCATGTCAAACAACAAAGGACGACAACCACTTGGGTGCCCGCTGCAACGGCTCCCTCCACGTCGACTACTCAAAAGAGAAGAAGGCCGGAGAAAGTCCCTACTCCTGCAGCAAATGTCAAGGACAATAAGCCTAAACGCCCTAAGTCTGGAGGCATGATGGTGCATACGGTATACATGGCATTGGGAAAAGAGGACAGCCGTGCATCCACGGGTCATAGACCGCTTACACGGTCAGTGACCAAAGCTCAGGAGCAACAGCAGAAGCTCCAGGAAATGATGAACGCGATGGCCGCACTCACAGGGACAAAAGAAAGCCCCGAAGCGTCATCCGATCAACGCCAGGAGCAAGAAACTGACGTTGAATTCCTTCACAGGATACTTGAGAAGAAGGACAAAGAGGCTGCGGAACAAGCAGCTAATATACAACAAATGGCCCTTCCGTTTCAGGATATGGTGGATATGATGAGCCAACAAGATCCTCCTGCTGAAGATCCTCCGATCGTCCTTGGAGATGACAAGGGAGAAACGTCAAATCCTCCACCGGCTCTGTCAACAGCCAAGGAGGAGACAATCTCCAAAGCTGACCTAGACGAATATATAGCTCAGCAGATACGAGTTCACCAGGAGACTGAGGCAGCTGGTCAAGTTGTCAGAACAGGGCGACCATATCCGAGCTGGTATGATCAGATCAAATACCCGCCGGGCTATACAATACCGAAATTTCATGTCTATAAGGGGACGGGCAATCCCCACCAGCATGTTGCCCAGTTCAGGGCGCTTTGCGGCAACACTGGCGGTAATGATAAATTGTTGCTTCGCCAGTTCGTCGGTATCTTGTCAGAAACGGCGTTCGAGTGGTACTCTGAGGTCCTGAACGACTCCATCAAAACATTTGCGGAGATGGAGCTGCTATTTACACAGCGATTCGCGAGTGCCAGCGAACGCACTCCAATAACGGCATTGATTAATGCCAGGGTGAAACCAGGCGAGACGTGGGTCCAGTACGCTATACGCTGGCGAAACTTGTGGTCAAAATGCGAACAACGCATTGAGGAAGTGCCCGCGGTGGGCATGTTCGTGGGTACCCTAGATCCTCATGCAACTATCTCACAGTTCATGATGTTCTTTAAGCCAACCACGTTCCAGACTTTGATTGACAAGTTGGCCCAGATGGACCAGATGGGTCACAGACCGTCTCCCCCGAAGCCAGAACCTCGGAATGACAAGGGTAAAGGGAAGGCAACCTTCGTTGCGAACGCTCAGCAGCAACCCAGTGCCCCAAAGCTGGCAGATCAACTGGAAGAAAGACGGCGGTATTACAATGAGAAAATGAAGCGCCCCTACTCATTCCCGCGGGATAAGACGAAGAGGCTATTCGAGCTGGCAATACGCAACAGGCTTATCAACTTGCCAAACCCAAGGCGACCGCCGCAACCCAGTGAGGTGAATAACCCCAACTACTGCCCTTACCATCAAACGGTAAGCCATCCGATTGAGGATTGCTTCGTCTTCAAAGGATGGATTGAAGATCAATACCTACAGGGCAAGTTTGCGCTGTCCGAGAAGTGGAAGGTGAACTCGCCACAACCTCACACTTCCAAGAAGACGGACACACCGGGGGCAACTTGTTCTTTCATTGAAGAAGCTCCATGGGAAATCGTGCTTTCAGCCAAAACAAAGAGGATGCTGAACGATCTTCAAACATGCCCGGCGATCAGGTGGAAGAACCCGCTGGAACCCCAGATCATTGAAGGGATGCTGAAGCTGCGCCCAACTCTGAAGATCAGTGGTAGTGGCCCGAGCAATCACAACCAGCCGTCGAAATCTTCAAAGAAAAAGAAGAAGAAATCTAAGAAGCCCATGAAGCCTGGCAACAAGCGCACAGACTTATAAAAGCAGATTGACGCGCTGGAGGAATATAACCAGAAAGCACGGACTCCCATCACACTCCAAGAGTTCCTCAACCACGTCTTTCAAGAGGAAGATGAGGGGGAGAGTTCGTCGGATGAATCCGAGGGATACGTGGCGAGTTGTAATGTGATCTCCCACCCGTTTACCGACGATGAAAAAACTCCTGGCACTAAGAAACTGGGGGCAGAGCCTGAACCGGAGCTTGTGTGGCCGACAGACGAAATGATCGACGCCTTTCTAGACGAAATTCGTTTGAAAAGTAAAGCCGACCAGGAGCGTGAGATAGCCGCATCAGAAGGAGCCAAACGCAGGCGACTAAACGAAAGAGTCGAAGCACTCCCGCCAGATCGAAAGATACCCGACGCGGATAAAAACATATTCAAGACGAGGAAAAGGTTTGCCAAAGCCATGTCAATGGGAATGAAACTACCACCCTCGGAAGAAAACACGCTCGATGGGGTGGAGAGGCACCCTAATTACAGCTCATATTATCGGAAGATTTCACACCCCACTGAGGAGTGCGACGCTTTTAAGACATGGTGGCAGGGATATGTTGCTCATTGGCAACATTTTAAGCGAATGAAACGCAGAACTCATCGGGAGCAGAGAAGTATGGCCGAAGAACACAAAAGAACTACCGGTAACTGTTACACGGTCAACGCCGGGGGATCGCAAGTGCTCACATTCGGGAGCGATTCTGACGAGGAGCTGGCTCTTAGCCCCTTCTTTAAAGAGTCCACCTCGGGAAAAGAGGAAGAACCAGAGGCCTGCGAAAACATTCAGCTGAGCAATCGCACGCTTCCCGAAAAGAATCTCGGACCCGCAACTAGAAAAGATAAGGGAAAGGAAAAGGTCGCTGAGGATATCGCCTTAGATGATCAAGTTATGAAAGAGCAGACTGCCAAGGACCCGCCTAAGAAAAGTAAGGTGGACTACAACATCCTAGCGCACCTGAAAAAGCTACCCTCACAGCTCAGCATTCTTGACGCCTTCTTATTATCACAAGAAGCGAGAGATTCATTAATCAAGGCGCTACAAGAGCCCGAACAATTCCAAGCCTTCCTCGCCGAAGAAAGGATGAAAGATGAACTGGAAGAAGTGCACACGGCCGATATCACTTTCGGTGACGAAGACCTGCTCCTTGGGACGTGCGACCACATCCGTCCCCTATACGTCTCTGGATATTGCCACGATATAAAGATAGGCAAAATCTTGGTTGACAATGGGTCTTCCGTTAATCTCCTCAACGTGCGGGTGTTGAAGGAAATCTGCATGAGCGTCCAACACCTTGCTCGGGACAAGATCACCATCTCCGGGTTCGACTCTCAATCATCAAGAACTCTTGGGTCTGTGATACTGACGCTACGTTTTGGGCTGCTCATCACGGACATTAAGTTCCACGTCATAGACGCTAAGACTTGGTACAATGCTCTGCTCGGTCGTCCTTGGTTACACGAGTACAACATCATCCCGTCTACACAATATCAGTGTATGAAGTATTTCAAGGATGGTCTCGAGTATACCGTAACAGGTGAGCTAAACCCATTCTCCGTGAACGAAGTCCGCAAATACGAAGATGCAAAGTACTTTTTGCCAGATTTCGAGGATACAGAGAGATGTCGCAAACTGGAGAACAAAGCCGCTGCCACCATTCCTGTTTTCGGGAGTGATACCGAAGAAGAAGAAGAGATAGTTTACTCTGGGCCATCTTGACGCAACGACCCGGGACCGTCCGCTCCCAAACTGATCTTCGGAAGCGATTCGGAGGATGAGGTTAATGCTGTGTTCTCCAGTCGGCCGCCAATACAAGAATTCCCTGGTGATGATCAGAGTTTGCAAATCACCATGATTCCGCGGGAGCACTACAAAGATCTTGACGCGCTTGAAGCTCACAGCGTGCAGGAGCTGCGGACATTTTACGTCCTTCCCAGGCGAAAAGATGAAAAGGCGATCCTATTCTATCGATCCTCAGAAACAAGAGGAGAGAAAGAGATCTGGCATGGCGCGGATTCTACACTCGACAGGCTTCAACCCATCCGTTTGCCTAGATATTACACAAACGGACTAAAAAGGCTATTGAAGCGCCAAGGGGTACCCTTAAAACAGACTATTCGACAAGCTCGATTCTATGACAAGATTTAGGATGTCCCTGGGACTCAGCGCAAGTTGCCTAACGGGAAAATAGAAACGCTTGGGCTTGGATACCTGAGATCCGGGAAACGAGAACGAATCC
This sequence comes from Agapanthus africanus, assembly GCA_030015575.1. Lineage (NCBI taxonomy): Eukaryota > Viridiplantae > Streptophyta > Magnoliopsida > Asparagales > Amaryllidaceae > Agapanthus > Agapanthus africanus. Next base: position 868,384,527 of record CM057339.1, read on the forward strand.
ACGGTAGCTACGCCGTATATAACTTCGATGAAGAGGAGGACGCCCTGTCGGGAAACGCCGACCCCGTACCAAAACTAGATCTCGCAATCAAAGTGCCGAGTCCGTCATTTGAAGAACGAATGGACAAGCTTATCAGGAAGGCGGGTCAAAAAGCTCGGGACGATCATAATTGCGAGATGGCCATCTACGAGAAAGCCAGGATGCAACGTCTTCTTCAACAGGCTGCAAAAGACAAAAATACTCCTCCCTGTCAACCTGTTGTGCAAAAGGCCCTACGCAGAGGTAAAAACAAGTCAAAGAGCAGAAAAGGCGTTCGACAGCGACAAAGCGGAACCAAGAAGTCACACGATCGGGTATTGCGCGGTCCGGATTTGTCCCTCATGAAGAAGATGAGTTGAGCGTATTCTTTCCCTCAAGACAAGACACGGAATATACTTGACCTCGTTTTAAAACATCGAATGATTACACTTCCGAAGTCTAAACACCCTGAGCAAGCTAATGAGGTCTCTCATCCGGGCTATTGCTCTTATCACCGAGTCATAGGACACCCTATCGAAGACTGCTTCACCTTCAAGAACTGGGTCGAAGACCAATACCAGCAAGGCAGATTTGCTCTATCCGACAGCTGGAGGGTAACGCCGCCACAAAAGCACGGACCCAAAGCCACAAGAGCAGAACCAGATCCACATCGGTCTTGGAAGCGAGCTCGTACCTGTCGTATGATAACGGTATCAAAAGAAGAGCCCGAGAATATGGATGACTTTCCCTGGTGCTTCGAAAACAGCGATGACGAGGTAATCTCGGAATTTCCGCCAGCGCCGAAAGAACTGGAAGATGGCATACATACTATTGCAGATAACCTCAGGAAAATTGAGCTGGGAACGACGAACGACCCGCGACCGGCATTCGTCAGCGAGTTGCTATCTGAAGAAAGGATGGCCGCGTTAAAAGGCGTGCTTATGCAGCATAGAGATTGCTTCGCATGGAACTATTCTGAAATGCCAGGACTAGATCCAGAAATTGCTGTGCATAAATTGGCAATATCCCCGGACGTCAAGCCAGTCAAATAGGCGCCGAGAAGAATGCGGCTCGAGCTTGAGATGAGCATCAACGCCGAAGTCAAGAAGCTGATCAATTCTGGGTTTATCCAAGAAGTTCAATATCCTGACTGGATCGCCAATATCGTCCCGGTAATGAAGAAAAATGGGACAGTGCGCATATGTGTGGATTTCCGGGATCTCAATAAAGCTTGCCCGAAGGACGATTTTCCAGTACCGGTAACCGAGCTGATGATAGACAACACGTCCACTTACGAGGTTTTCTCTTTCATGGATGGCTCATCAGGGTATAATCAGATAAAGATATATCCCGAAGACCAGAAGCATACCGCATTTCGGACTCCTTTGGGTATATTCTGCTACAAGGTGATGCTCTTCGGTCTAAAGAACACCGGTGCCACCTATCAAAGGGCCATGACGAAGATCTTCGATTGCCTCATACATGAAATCGTCGAATGCTATATCGACGACCTCGTCGTGAAAAGCAAATCATACGAGGAACATCTCGAGCATCTGAAGACCGTATTTCAACGCCTTCGGCAATATAACTTGAAGATGAACCCTCTCAAATGCGCGTTCGGGGTGTCCTCAGGCAAATTCCTAGGATTCATTGTCCGGCACCGAGGCATTGAGATAGATCCGTCGAAGATCAAGGCGATCATGGAAATACCACCGCCAAGGACTCTCAAACAATTGCGGTCTCTCCAGGGAAGCTCGCGTACATCCGGCGATTTATAGCCAACCTTTTAGGCAAATGCCGCCCTTACAGTCACCTGATGAAGAAGGGAACCCCGTTCGTCTGGGACCAAAAATGCCAAAGCCCGCTAGACGAGATCAAGCAATACCTGCAGAACCCGCCAGTGTTGGCTGCTCTGGTCAAGGGAAAGCCCCTCATTCTTTATACAACCGCCCTCGAAGGTTCCTTAGGCGCATTATGGGCGCAAGAGAACGATCAAGGGAAAGAAAGAGCACTCTACTACTTAAGTCGAGTTCTACCGGGGGCAGAAAGCAACTACCCTCCATTGAAAAACACTGCCTGCCGTTGATCTTTGCGATAACCAAGCTCAGGCACTATGTGTTGGCGCATGAAGTCTGTCTCATATCGAAGGTGGACCCCCTTAAGTATTTAATGTCGAAGGCCATACTGACTGGGAGACTCGCTAAATGGGCCCTACTCTTGTTGGAGTTTTCAATAACCTATCAGCCTCTTAAGGTAGTGAAAGGCCAAGCCATCGCCGATTTTCTCGCTGGGCATCCAATACCTGCCGACTCTCCTTTGAATTGCGAGCTGCCAGACGAAAACGCGTTTGACACGATCAACGGAGGTGGTTCCCGGTGGGAACTCTATTTTGACGGAGCGTCTTCCATGAAGAAGCGCAAACAAAACCCGCCTATAATCAAATCGGGGGTAGGCCTTATCTTCGTAACTCTGCAGGGAGGGATAATGCGCTTTGCTTTCTCCTTGACAAAGCCGAAGACGAACAACGAGGCTGAATACGAAGCTTTGATAGCGGGTCTCGAGATCGCCATCGACATGGGAATTGAAAACCTCCTTATATACGGAGATTCCCAATTGGTCATCAGTTAAGTAAACGGCGATTACCAAACATGCAAGCCAGAGCTGGTAAAATATGGCGAGAGAGTACAGCAACTACTAACTCAAATCCCCTCCTACACCTTGGAAAGCATACCGCGTGCCGAAAATAGCAAAGCGGGTGTATTAGCCAAGCTTGCTAAAGAACTAACCGACGAGAACCTCGATGACGTAAGAATCGTGGTACAAAGCCGTCGAGTACTTTCCCCTGCAGAAATATCTCCGGAGTCACTCGAAGAAAGGGGAGCAACTGAGCAGACGTCCCTGCAGATAAATGACCAAGAGAAGGTTGAAGATTGGAGAGAAGTCTTCATAGACTACTTCAAATCCCGTCGAACGCCGGAAGATGCGTCCTCAAGACATCAGCTTGTGAAACGAGCTCTATCCTTCGCCTTCGTCAATAATACTCTGTATAAGAGGTCATTTGACTCTCTGTGGTTGAGATGCCTGGGACTTGACGAAGCGAAAAGAGTCGTTCAGGAAGTTCACGACGGACTCTGCAGTTCTCATCAAGCGGGCCCAAAGATGAAGCTGAAGATCAAACGAATGGGTTATTATTGGCCCACAATGATCCAGGACTGCCTCGATTATGCGAAGCAATGCCACTCATGCCAAATTCATGGGGACTTCATCCATCAGCATCTAAATCCACTACATCCAACGGTGGCTAGCTGGCCGTTCGAAATGTGGGGGACTGACATAATCGGCCCCATCGAACCAGCATCATCCAGGGGACATCGTTTCATCTTGGCGACGACTGATTACTTCTCCAAATGGGCAGAAGAAGTACCGTTAAGGGAAGTGAAGACGGAAAATATTCTCCGTTTCTTCAAGACGCACGTCATTTATCGGTTTGGAACTCCGCGACGGATCATTTCCAATAACGGGCCAGCCTACAGAAGTCACAAGATTAGTCGCTTCGCGCAGCAACACAACATAGACTGGAGATATTTCTCAGTTTATAATCCGCGAGCTAATGGTCTAGTCGAGGCTTTCAACAAAACCTTGACAAAGACCGTGAAGAAGACGGTGTCCCGAAACAAAAAGGACTGGCACGAGAGGCTGCAAGAAGCTCTTTAGGCGTATCGAACTACGTTCAAGACGACCACGAACACAACGCCGTACGCGTTGGTATTCGGTACAGAAGCAGTACTCCCGCTCGAAATAGAGCTACCTTCTCTACGGATGGCAGTCCACTACGAGCTGACGGACGAAGAAAATGCTTACCTTCGGCTTGAGGAGCTTGATGCCCTTGATGAAACCCGGCTCATAGCGCAACAAAATTTGGAGGCTTACAAAGCAAAGATGACGCGCTCATATGAAAGATTGACCAGGTCGAGAACATTCCGCCAAGGCGAACTGGTGCTAGTGGTCAAAAGACCTATGATCCCCAATCGCGCCAAGCGGGGAAAATTTGAGCCGAACTATGAAGGCCCGTACATAATAGACAAGGTCTACCAGGGTGGAGCGTATCTGCTCATGGATATGCACGGTGAGAGACCTTTCAGACCAATAAACGGTCGCTTTCTGAAGAAATACTACGCTTGACGGGTTAAGGCTTAGGTCAATGATAGATGACGACGACCATGTCTGCTCGCTATCTTCCTAAGCCCGAACTCTATAAGTAATAACAGGCCTTCTTTAACAACGGACCGAAGCGTCCTTAAACTAATAACGGACCGAAACATCCTTAAACTAACAACGGACCGAAATGTCCTTAAACTAACGACGGACCGAAACGTCCTTAAACTAACGACGGACCGAAACGTCCTTAAACTAACGACGGACCGAAACGTCCTTAAACTAACAATGGACCACTATGTCCTAAAACTGGCTGTTGACCGAGATGTCGATAAACTACGGTGGATTGCAGTATCTCAAAGCCGATATAAAAAAAAAGAAAAAAATAAAAACGGTATGTCCATGAGCGAAATGGGCACGGATGAAAACCCGAAAGGGCTCCGTGAGTAAAAACAACAGGGCCACCGGCGAGTGTTTGTGAAAACCCGAAAGGGCGCAACCTCGTTAAAGGACGCTTGCAGGGTCCTCACGACCTTGTAAGGAGAAACCACCCGCGTGAGATCCTTACGACTCACAAGGGAGCAACACACTTAGGAGTCCTCACGATTCCTAAGGAGAAATTACACTTGCGAGATCCTCACGACTCGTAAGGAGAACTCTCTTATGGGACCCTCACGGCTCATAAGACTTGAAAGTCTTAAGTTACAGAGACCTGAACCTGTTCTTAAGTAACCCCCACAAACTTCGATATTGCCCTACAAGTGGCTCAATACTGACCCTTGTATACAATCCACGGGCGCGAATAAACATTTCCCTAACCAAGTCCCATCCGTGACTAGGGATATGTTCATATGGCGAACAACTCTTGTAAGTCCTCTCGATTTATAAGGAGAAAACTCTTTTGTAAGATCCTTACGACTTGTAAGAGGACATGTACTTAGGAATCCCTACAATTCCCAAGGAGAAAACACACCTGCAAGATCCTCACGACTTGTAGGGAGAAATACCTTTGTGAGACCCTTACGGCTCATGAAGTCAAAAGTCTTAGTCAACAGGACCCTTAACCCTATTTACTAAGCCACCTTTGTTCAACATCGACAAAGGCAAATGATGATTCGCTCCTGGCAACATCCCAGTTGTAGCGGTGCTGATGCCGAAATCGGTGTCTAAAATCCACGCTTGCAGCGAAAAGCCAGCAAGCCACACATGCATACGAAATAGCCGAAAAGATGGGGCAACTTGCAATAAAAAGTAGCAAGTAAAAATGTATGCATGAAAAATAGCCGAAATGATTGGGCAACTCGCAATAAAAAGCAGCGAGTAAAAATAAAATAAATAGCCGAAATGATTGGGCACCGTGAAAAATAGCCGAAATGATGGGGCAATCGCGACCTTCGCGATATAAAAGCTGAAATGATAGAGCATCGCGGAAAAAGAAATAAAAAATGAAATTTACGCCCTACAGGTGATGTCCCTGTATACAATCCAGGGGCGCAAACAAAGAAGGGATCATACTCCTCCCCCAGATTTCATCATAAGAAGAAGCCAAATCTCGACGGGCCGCAAGTGATCTAGAGATCGTCTCAACACTCGTTTTGTAACAACGGACACAACTTCAAGTGAAGCGGAACAACGGCAACTCCCAGTTCTATGGCTCGACGATATACGGATCACCAAGAGTCAAACCCTCATTCCGTGAAATGCGGATACAATCAGCAAAATTCCTGGTCACGTGGAATACGAATAACGTCACTCTTTGACCCCGTGGAAAACGTCCAGAGCGGAGCCTAGTCCTCGCCGAACACGGCAGTGAACCCGTGTGAAGCATCTAGAGCAAAATTCCTGGTCACGTGGAATGCGGATAACGTCAATTTTTGACCCCGTGGAAAACGTCTAGAGTGGAGCCTAATCCTCGCCGAACACGGCAGTGAACCTGTGTGAAGCATCTAGAGCAAAATTCCTGGTCACGTGGAACGCGGATAACGTCACTCTTTGACCCCGTGGAAAACGTCCAGAGCGGAGCCTGGTCCTCGCAGAACACGGCAGTGAACCCGTGGAAAGCATCCAGAGCAAAATTCCTGGTCACGTGGAACGTGGATAACGTCACTCTTTGACCCCGTGGAAAACGTCCAGAGCGGATCCTGGTCCTCCCAGAGTACGGCAGTGAACCCGTGTGAAGCATCCAGAGCGGAGCCTAGTCCTCGCCGAACACGGCAGTGAACCCGTGTGAAGCATCTAGAGCAAAATTCCTGGTCACGTGGAACGCGGATAACGTCACTCTTTGACCCCGTGGAAAACGTCCAGAGCGGAGCCTGGTCCTCGCAGAACACGGCAGTGAACCCGTAGAAATCATCCAGAGCAAAATTCCTGGTCACGTGGAACGCGGATAACGTCACTCTTTGACCCCGTGGAAAACATCCAGAGCGGATCCTGGTCCTCGCAGAGTACGGCAGTGAACCCGTGTGAAGCATCCAGAGCGGAGCCTAGTCCTCGCCGAACACGGCAGTGAACCCGTGTGAAGTATCTAGTGCAAAATTCCTGGTCACGTGGAACGTGGATAACGTCACTCTTTGACCCCGTGGAAAACATCCAGAGCGGAGCCTGGTCCTTGCAGAACACGGCAGTGAACCCGTGGAAAGCATCCAGAGAAAAATTCCTGGTCACGTGGAACGCGGATAACGTCACTCTTTGACCCTGTGGAAAACGTCCAGAGCGGATCCTGGTCCTCGCAGAGCACGGCAGTGAACCCGTGTGAAGCATCCAGAGCGGAGCCTAGTCCTCGCCGAACACGGCAGTGAACCCGTGTGAAGCATCTAGAGCAAAATTACTGATTACGTGGAACACGGATAACGTCACTCTTTGACCCCGTGGAAAACGTCCAGAGCGGATCCTGGTCCTCGCAGAGCACGGCAGTGAACCCGTGTGAAGCATCCAGAGCGGAGCCTAGACCTCGCCAAACACGGCAGTGAACCCGTGTGAAGCATCTAGTGCAAAATTCCTGGTCACGTGGAACGCGGATAACGCCACTCTTTGACCCTGCAGAAAACGCCCAGAGCGGAGTCTGGTCCTCGCAGAGCATGGCAGTGAACCCGTGTGAAGCATCCAGAGCAAACACCGGACTGTGGAGTCTTTAAATCCACGGACTATGAGGTCCTTAACCTTGACCGTGATGTCTTAAAACTAACATCGGATTGTGGAGTCCTTAAATCCACGGACTATGAGGTCTTTAACCTTGACCGTGATGTCTTAAAACTAACATCGGACTGTGGAGTCCTTAAATCCACGGACTATGAGGTCCTTAAGCTTGACCGTGATGTCTTAAAACTAATATCGGACTGTGGAGTCCTTAAATCCACGGACTATGAGGTCCTTAACCTTGACCGTGATGTCTTAAAACTAATATCGGGCTGTGGAGTCTTTAAATCCACGGACTATGAGGTCCTTAACCTTGACCGCGATGTCTTAAAACTAACATCGGACTGTGGAGTTCTTAAATCCACGGACTGTGGAGTCCTTAAATCCATGGACTATGAGGTCCTTAACCTTGACCGTGACGTCTTAAAACTAACATTGGACCGTGGAGTCCTTAAATCCACGGACTATGAGGTCCTTAACCTTGACCGTGACGTCTTAAAACTAACATCGGACCGTGGAGCCCTTAAATCCACGGACTATGAGGTCCTTAACCTTGACCGTGATGTCTTAAAACTAACATCGGACTGTGGAGTCCTTAAATCTACGGACTATGATGTCCTTAACCTTGACCGTGATGTCTTAAAACTAACCTTGGACTGTGGAGTCCTTAAACCCACGGACTATGAGGTCCTTAACTTTGACCGTGATGTCTTTAAACTACGGTACCCCGGAAAACATCCAAAGCAATCCCTGACCCCGTGAAATACGGATAAGGGCAACCGCACCCAGCACTTGCGAGTCCTCACGACCCGTAGGGAAGAAAACTCTCTTGTGAGATCCTTACGACTCCCAAGGAAAAACCCGCTTAAGAATCTTCACAATTCTTGAGAAGAACTTACACCTACGGGATCCTCTAGACCTGTAAGGAGAAAAACTCTTTATGAGACCCTCACGGCTCATAAAGCTCAAAAGTCTTAGGAGGCAGATCTTAACCCTGAATCCTAAGCCATCGCTGCCCTGCAAGGAGACCAAGATAAATTAAGCGGGACACACCATTGAAAAAAATATGTCTTTATTCATGAACCAAAATGGATACAAAGTACAATTCATGAAAGAACAAAAAGAAAATACTCTCGTTCAGGAGTATGTACAAAAAGAAAGGAAAAGATACAAGTTTTCAAGTCGGCGGACGATTTAGCAATCTTGATAGCTCATCCTGTTTTTGCTGGGCCACAGCTTCATGATTCAGGATCGCCAGAAGACGGGCCTCCGCTTGAGCCTGCTGGGCCTGATACGAGGCGAGCCGGCCTTCGAGCTCTTTCTCAGTGACCTTGTGAGCCTCGACCCTTTCGCGAGCGAACACGATAGCTTTATCAAGAGCCACCACCTCTCTGATAGACTCTTGAAGTACCCGCCAGAGTTCATACGCTTTATTGGCTTTGGCTGTGAGGCTGGTTTGAAGCTCGCGCAATGCCTTAGAGGCCAGCTCCCTCTCCGAGAATTTACGGCCGAGCCTCTTCTCGCATGACACCATGTTCGCCGCGCACCACTCAATCAGCCCCCGTAAGCTCGCCTTCGCGACCACGACCTCTGAAGGAAGGCGCGTACACTCAAGACTATATATATACAAGCCTCCCTTCGACGGCAATACTCAATCTAAAACTAGCACAAACCACCCGATATAGGAGATAACAAGGAAAGTTTCTGATCTATATCCTATCAGGTGCGCATTTGCAACTGTACGAATGTTTAAAAGGAAATGTTACCTGAGGCACTGATGTGCATGCAATGTAACGATGGTGCTCGCAATTAAAGAACATTCCCATGAGAAAAACAGGCAGCTCATTTACGTAAGCAAGACACACGTACGAGTATCCAACAAACATGAAAATTCAACAGAAAGCATGCAAACCGCTTTTTATAAAGGGAGTACATTGATTCAAACATACCACACTACCGGGAAAAGATCACCAAACAAGGGATTAGAAATACAAGGGTTAACAAAGCAAAACACAAAATTCTCCAGCTCCCTCTCCACCTTCTCCAGCACGTCAAAACGACGGTTTTCGCGAGGAGTTGCTCCCCACCGGTTGGAGCCGTGCTCATCAGCGAAAGCAGACATGACGGCCCGACGGGCTCTTATCTGACTCAGTAAATGAACTGAATGATCCCTCAGAGCTTGAGTGATTAGACAAGCCTCATGAAAGCACTCAAGCTTGTCCTCCGCTGCGTCAAGGATCGCCGAAGTCATCTCTGCCGGATGAGGGGGTATATCAGCAAGCACAGACAGGAGGATCATCCGGAGCCAAATGGAGCCCATGGGAAGAGGAGAGCCCCGACGAGTCAGTAGCTCGTACATCACCGTGTCATATTAAGCGTTGATGAGAAGGGGATCTGCCAGCCGCGCAGTGAAGCGAGGGATTATCTCCTCAATGGGCACCTCCCATGGTTGCCGACGAGCATGGGGACGATTGCAAGCCATGGCGATTAATCGGTCTCTCAAAGATGATCACCTTAAGGTATAAATGGGTTTCTCTGTGAGGAAAGAAAGAAAAGTATGGTTTCAGGTTATAAAGGGGAGCATTTAATGCTATGCACAAAAAATGTTGTGCATGGTGGGACTATTCTTAAAGCCCGGAAAGAAGGGGAGAGTGTTGGAAATGAAATCCAACGACGCATTGGAATCAGATCAGGGAAATGAAACGTCCTCATCAAGCAGAGCCCTGCATGCGCAACACGTGAGCACCAGCCTTGATTGGTGCACATACACAACAGAGAACTAAGCTCTGAGGAATGAGAATTAAATTCTCAAGAGAAAAGTTCTGAAAGGAAGAAGATGAGCAAAAGTGGAGGCTTTTCTGAAAGGACATGGGCATTTATAGGATGAGATGGAAATGCTTCATCTACCCTACTCCTAAGATAGATCCGACGGTCACAAAAGTGACAGCGTTGCACTCACGTGCAGACACGTGAGAACAACGCTGTGGGGCATTTATTCCCTGATTAAAATCAGGAAAAGATTCAGAAGAGGCATCACGTGCTCACACGTGACCAGTGGTCACATGTTGACACGTGATGGTTAAGCTGCGGCACAGAGCATATTTGTTCTCTGATCAAAAGTCATGAAGAAGCTTCAGAGGAAGTATCACGTGCTAGCACGTGACCAGTGGTCACGTGTTGGCACGTGACGTTTAAAGCAGCGGCACAAAGCACATTCATCCCCTGATTAAAAATCAAGAAAAAGCTTCAGAAGTGGCATCACGTGCTCACACGTGACCAGTGGTCACGTGTTGGCATGTGATGGCTGAGCAGCGGCCAGAGAACAGAGTGCAGAAGAAGAGAATCCCATTCCAGGGGTCACGTGCCTACACGTGACCAAAGGTCACGTGGCCACACGTGACCTTCTTTAAAAGCCTTATTCTTTGACAGAATTAAATTCTGAGGATAGATCCTTCAAATCTTTCCAAAATGGAGAAGAATTATTTGAAACCGTTGGATCAAAAATCTAAAGGTGATTAAATATCACCAATTTATGGAAAAATCTTGAACTTGGAAAGATTTCCCCCTAAATCTAACCGAAATAACAAAGAGATATCTTTGGATTTAAAATCCAATGGTGAATAAAATTCACCTAACAATCTAAAGGCCCAGATTAATGATAAATATAAATCAAATCTCTCAATGAGAGATTTACTAAGCAGATTGATTCTTTTCCTTCTCCTATAAATAGGAGCCAAGAAAAGAAGAGGGGGGACTTTGGACCTTTTTTTTGGAAAGATATACAGAGAGAGAGATATAGAGCCTTGGAATCTTGAAAATTCACAAGGAAGAATTTAATTCTCTGCAAAAGAAAAACCCTAGATAAGTAAAGAGAGGCTTCAAAAGAGAATTTAATTCTCAAAAGATTTTAACTCTTATATAAAGAAGAGAACTTAGTCCTTTCTCTGGTTGAGGATCTGCAAAGTGCACATCTCCCCATGAATTGAGAATTTAATTCTCATTGGGTTGAGATCGTGCCATGCAGATCCAAAAAGTAACACCCTAGTTCATTTATACCAATTCCAGTTCTCGTATTTCCTTAATTGTGGTATTTTCCTGATTTATCGTGTTTTGGGTGCGAATAGTATTTTACATTTTACATTGCATTCGACCCGACCCGCTTGCTTGAACCTGTTTGATTCATATTTATAGATTACCCTGACTTGTTACATAGACACGTGCATCTCATGTATACTGCATACTGACATTTTACCTGGCATTACATCTTTTACCATATAACATTTTAGGTCATATAAAATAATTTAAAATTGCATTTCATAGCCTGCATGATACCCCTAACCCCGTGGTAGCATCCGCACATCTTGTTCTCATCCCGTTCAGTGCAACGGACGTGTTTGGATAGCTACGCGCATGTACGTGCATCCGTTCTTGGGGGTATGCATTTTCGTTATCTGAGCATTCATTTTGAATTTTGAAAGCCGCACATATTTTTCGTATTTTAAATCTGAATTTTTACACCCGACCCGGGCACGTTTTGAAATATTTTTGTATCCCGCCAAAATTCAATTTATTTAATTTTAAAATTTTAGTTTAAATATTTTCATACGATTTCTTTAACAAACTGAAACCTCTTATCTAAAATTTTAAATCTAAAAATCTTTTAAAATTTTAAATCTAATTTCCTAACAAACTAACAACTCCTTTCTCTCTCTCTCTTCTCTGCATATATATATTTATATATATTTTATTTATTTAATTTTTCTTTCCTTATTTAATACACAACCTCTTCTTTTTACTTCTTCTTCTTCTTTCTTCTTTCTTGTTCTTGATCTTGTTTCTTGATTTCGGTGATCACCGCCGGAGCCGTGCTCGTTGCTGACGATCCCAGTGATCCAGTGAACGTACCTGACTTACATGATCACTCTCGTGCGTTGTTTGGAACCGTTCCGTGTACCGTGCGCGCGTCACGACATTTCGCCGACGAAGAACGTTCCGTACACATCCGTTCTTGTTCCGTCTAGGCAAGTTAATCTTGCTACATGCTATATAATTCATTTTATATCTATTTAAATAAATACCATACCTATAGTTTAAATCTAATACCCCATGTTTAATTTTATAACGTTTCGATGTTCCGTTTGCATCCGTTTATATCATTTTAAATCTAGATCATGAAAACTTATCTTGTGACATACTAGATTACATTATACTGCATCCATATCATTTAAAATATATATCGTCGTAATATTTCTTATTATTATCTTTAATTAGTTTATAATCTGCATTTTATAATGTTATACATTTGAAAATATTATAGTTTATACATGAAACGTCGTTGAAAAAGTGGATACGACAAATCTGAAATTTACTGTACACCTTACCTTATAAAATTCATTATAAATCATAGAAAAATCATTAGTATACGTTCTTTAGTTCGTTACGAAGCTAACTCAGAATACTATAACTCTATGAAATATTTACTTGTAAAATAAATTGTTTAAATAACGTAAAATGCAAATGAAAATGTCTCTAAACTGCTGTCCAGGGAAATTCCAGCAGCAAACTTTCAACTTCGAATATTCATAGCTTTTTGTAGGGAGAACCTGAGATGCTTATACTTATAAAAATGAAAATCTTATTGAATTATCTTTGTTTTGGTAAAAGACACGTCCCTTTTGGAGAACGTTTGTTATTTTTAAGCTATTTTACAAATAAGGGTGACGCTGAATTTCTGAACGGAACTTTCTTGTGCATGGTTAATCAATACCACTTTTATAGTTATTAATCGCTTTGAATATGCTATCCATATTAATATTATTATATCAATATTTATATCACATATTGCTTAGTTGTACATCCCACATTACCATTTCATAGTTTTATTACTTTTCGGATACCCGTTTGCATCCATCGCATTTAAGATACATATAATTGCATCCATAGATCACATTACTACATACTACTGTGATATTAACACTCCATGTTTAATAAATTGCATCCTAATTAATATTGGAACTATAAATGTAACCCTAATCGATAACTGTGCATCCATATCCTTGAAATTATATCTATTTGCATACCATATCACATTATTCCATTTTATTGTTATATTAGTACACATGCTTTTTTCTGTATGCCCATAATTATGCTAGGTTGATTTATAAGCACCCACATGATATCTTGTACACCCTGACATGACTTGCTACACCTACTACTTGACACGACATGGTACCGTACACACTTGACATGACATGACACCTTTATACATTACCTGGCTTGACCTGATGTACCATGGCTTTACCTGTTACCTGATCTTGTGTCTAATGCCAACAAACCTGACCTGTTGTCCTTACGGACCGTTCCTGTTGTCTATCCAGACAAACATGTACCTGCCTGATCCTGTGTTGGCATTAGCTCTAGATTATTTAATACTTGACTTGCACATATATAACTCGGGGGTATAGGGAAATCAGTATTATAACCGAACGTAACTCAAAGGGCCATCCCATTGTTTGCCATTTTTCCGGGCATTACGGAATACCCATTGTTTGCCGTTTTTTCGGGCGTTACGGAATACCCATTGTTTGCCGTTTTTCCGGACGTTACGGAATAATCACCGATGGGTTACGATGAGGATTACACTACTTGGTTTCGAAGACTTTAGAATAGATAACCACGTAGCACAGTTTAGATATCTCTGCAGGTCACTTATACTGACACATTCACTGTTATATATTCTCATTATATTCTTGCTAATACTCATACCTGCATGTCTTACTACCCCTGTTTATACTATTGCTTGATGTTATGACGCGCTGACATCTGGGTTTTGCATGGCCCAGATTCCTCTACCTTTGTTGCAGACTGATCAAGAGTTTTGCCGCTGTTAGACTGAGCGGTAAGGATCCTGTTGGTATGCAGTTTTACTTTCCAGGTGTTTCATTTATTGTATTCTTTTGCTTCCGTATATTATTATTTCTTGACTCATTCATTCTGGCTCATGGACATGTACTAGATAGTTAGTTTACTTTCCTGTTCTTGATATCTTTACAGCCGTAATGTGACTGTGGAAGGATTTTTCATATTCACAGGTAGCATGGTTGGCTATGTCACGTGCCCATCTTAGCGTACTCTGGGAAGCGGGGCGTGACATGGTTTCTTTGGTATCAGATCCATAGGATATAGGTTAATCGGGTTGATTCTTTTGTAGTTGGGTATTAGACCCAATACATGAATCGGAATACTCGAGATTAGGAACATTTCCTGCCACCTTGTTCTCGTGATTCTTGAATCTTATCTTTCTCTTGATCGTCGTCTTGATGATATGCAAACCGCTTTGCATCTCAACTTGAAACCTTCTGGTTCCCTATTGTTTCTCCTTGTCCCTTGGATTCTGATACTAGGATTTGGGCGACTTGAGTGGAGTTATGTGATTGTAACTATGAACTGCAGCATGGTTACAATGCGGTACTCTATTTAAGTAACTTGGAGTCCTAGTCTTGATTCACTTCCTTGTTTCATGGTCGTTATATTACCTTGCTTTTCTTGCTTTCTAGTTCATGTTTTATCGCAAGCTTGAATTCTGTTTACCGTGCTTATCTTCTTCAGTGTTTGGATTCAAGTGAAATCATTTCAGGTATCCTACTTGATCATGTCTTCCTCGCATTAGAATTATTCAATTCTGGTGCATCCCTTTGTTTTTTGTTGTCTTAGGAATGGATTTTCTCGGCACTTTCCACGCTCATATTGATTGTAAGGAAAGTAAGGTGATTTTCCAGATTCCCGGAGATCCGGAGTTTGTTTTGCTGGAGGAAGCGGTTCTGTCGAGCCAGTCGAGTTTAAGGCTAGGCCGACAAACAATGTTCTTTCGTCGATGGAAGTTGGTAAGGAAGAAGCACCGGCTATAGTTCGAGAATTCATGGACGTGTTCGAGGACATCTCGGGTTTACCACAAAACGAGATGTGGAGTTTACGATTAATCTTGTTCCTGGTGCAGCGCCAATCTCAAAGGCGTATTACCCGATGGCACCAGTGGAGTTGGAAGAAGTATAGAAGTTGGTTGCTGAATTACTTGAGAAGGGTTGGATTCGCAACAGTAACTCATCTTGAGGAGCTCCAGTGCTTCTAGCAAAGAAGATGATGTCACAAGTAGAATGTGCATCGATTATCGAGAATTAAACCGGGTGACTATTAAGAACAAGTACCCGATCCCTCGCATTGGTGAATTATTTGAGCAGCTTAGTGGCGCGAGGGTATTCTCGAAGCTGGATTTGCGATCCGGATATCATCAGGTCCGAGTTAAATCAGAAGATATTTGCAAGACTGCGTTCCGAACTTGGTATGGACATTACAAGTATTTAGTGATGCCATTCGGAGTCACGAATGCACCGGCGATATTTATGGACTTGATGAACCGAATCTTTTGCCGATCTTGGACCAGTTTATAGTGGTGTTCATCGATGATATTCTGGTCTACTCGAGGAGCATTGAAGAGCATGCGGAACACTTGAAGATCACACTGCAGACATTGAGGCAAGAAAGATTATATGCAAAGATGAGCCAGTGCAAGTTTTGGCTTGAAGAAGTGAAGTTTTGGGGCACGTCGTATCCGGAGATGGAATCGCCGTTGGCCCTGAAAGATTGCAGCAGTTCGAGATTGGCCGATTCCGAAGAACGTTGCTGAGATCAGAAGCTTTCTTGGACTTGCCGGGTATTACAGAAGGTTCGTGGAGAATTTTGCTCGTTTGGCTAAGCCTCTGACCAAGCTTACGTGCAAGGAAGTACCATTGGTGTGGACGGATAAGTGTGCGTCAGCCTTTGAGGCGTTGAGGCAAGGATGGATATCCGTTCTTATTTTGACCGTATCAGACGGTTCCGGAGAATTGGTGTTTCATAGCGACGTATCTGGGAAAAAAAAGATTTGGATGTGTTTGATGCAGCATGGGAAGGTTATAGCCTACGTATCGAGACAGTTGAAGACCCATGAGAAGAATTACCCAATTCATGATTTGGAGCTAGCAGCTATGATTTTCGCTTTAAAGATTTGGAGACACTACTTATTGGGCGCAAGGATCGAAGTTTTCACTGATCACAAAACCTTGAAGTATGTGTTCACGCAGAAGGAGCTTAATATGAGGCAGCGTAGATAGTTGGAGCTGATGGCTGACTACGATCTCGATCTTAAGTACCATCCGGGGAAAGTTAATGTTGTACCAGATGCGCTTAGTCGGGTGCCAGCAATTCAGATGTTGACTGCACAGAAGGAGATTATGGAAGACTTTCGGAGATTCGAGTTGGAGATCATGCTACCGCATTCTTCGAGACAGTTGTTGCAACTGCAAGTACAGTCGTCGTTGATTGAGAATTTTAAAGCAGCGAAACTGCAGGACCCAAGATTGCAGAAGCTTCGAGAACAGGTTGAAACTGGACTTCGAACGGACTTATTGATTCATGAAGGTGATTCGTTGCGGTATGGTAGCCGTTTGTGTATGCCAAAGGGAGATATCCGTGAAGAAGTTGTGAGGGAGGCACACAGTTCCGCGTATTTCGTACATCCAAGAGGCACGAAGATGTACCGAGATTTACGACGGCATTTTTGGTGGGAAGGCATGAAACGGGAGATTGGCCGCTTTGTGGCAAAGTGCTTAGTGTATCAGCAAGTTAAGGCTGAACATCAAAGGGTTGCTGGTTTATTGCAACCACTTCCGATTCCTCAATGGAAGTGAGAATATATAACCATGGATTTCGTGACAGCTTTACCGCGGAGTCCAAAGGGCAACAATGTAGTTTGGGTGATTGTTGATCGATTGACCAAGGCAGCTCACTTCATACCGTTTCGAGTTGGTCAGTCAACGGAAGCGTTGGCAGAACGGTACATGCAGGAGATTGTGAGATTGCATGGAGTACCTGTGAGCATCGTGTCCGACCATGACACCCGATTCTTATCACACTTCTGGAGGAGCTTACAGGAAAGTTTGGGGACTCGATGGAAGTTTAGCACAGCTTATCATCCTCAAACAGATGGCCAGTTGGAGAGAACGATCCAAACTCTTGAAAACATGTTGAGAGCTTGCATGTTAGATTTCAAGGGTTCATGAGAGGATCATCTACACTTGGTGGAGTTTCGTACAACAACAGCTTTCAGGCGACTATTCAGATGGCTCCATTCGAAGCATTATATGGTCGCAAGTGTCGTTCACATGTTTGTTGGGACGATGTTGGAGAACGAAGATTGTTCGGACCGGATTTGATCGTGCAGACCGTTGAGAAGGTTAATACTATCCGGAATCATATAAAAGCAACACAAGACCGACAGAAGAGTTGGGCAGATACATCGAGAAGACCTCTAGAGTTCGACGTTGGTGATTTGGTATTCTTGAAGATATCACCGACTAGAGGGGTGATTCGTTTCGAAAGTCGAGGAAAGCTCAGTCCTCGATTCGTTGGACCTTTTGAGATCTTGGAACGTGTTGGAGAAGTGGCGTATCGTTTGGCGTTACTGCAACCCTTGGCAAATGTTCATGACATGTTTCACGTATCCCAACTCCGTAAGTATGTTCGAGATGAAGCATATGTGTTGGATCAATCGGAGCTAACCGTACGTGAAGATTGGACTTTTGAGGAACGACCGATGTCGATTGTGGATCGAAGGGAAAATGTTCTTAAGAACAAGGTTATCCCTCTCGTACTTGTTTCTTGGGGAAATCGCTCGCATGGAGAATCAACTTGGGAACGAGAAGATGAAATCCGACAGAAGTTTCCACATCTATTCTTGTAGTTTGTTGATTATTTATCCTTTCTTATTCTTGGAATTTCGAGGACGAAATTCTTTTGTAGTTGGGTATAATGTAACACCCTAGTTCATTTATACCAATTCCAGTTCTCGTATTTCTTGAATTGTGGTATTTTCCTGATTTATCGTGTTTTGGGTGCGAATAGTATTTTACATTGCATTCGACCCGACCCGCTTGCTTGAACCTGTTTGATTCATATTTATAGATTACCCTGACTTGTTACATAGACACGTGCATCTCATGTATACTGCATACTGATATTTTACCTGGCATTACATCTTTTACCATATAACATTTTAGGTCATATAAAATAATTTAAAATTGCATTTCATAGCCTGCATGATACCCCTAACCCCGTGGTAGCATCCGCACATCTTGTTCTCGTCCCGTTCAGTGAAACGGACGTGTTTGGATAGCTACGCGCATGTACGTGCATCCGTTCTTGGGGGTATGCATTTTCGTTACCTGAGCATTCATTTTGAATTTTGAAAGTCGCACATATTTTTCGTATTTTAAATCTGAATTTTTACACCCGACCCGGGCACGTTTTGAAATATTTTTGTATCCCGCCAAAATTCAATTTATTTAATTTTAAAAATTTAGTTTAAATATTTTCAAACGATTTCTTTAACAAACTGAAACCTCTTATATAAAATTTTAAATCTAAAAATCTTTTAAAATTTTAAATCTAATTTCCTAACAAACTAACAACTCATTTCTCTCTTTCTCTTCTGCATATATATATTTATATATATTTTATTTTTCTTTCCTTATTTAATATACAACCTCTTCTTCTTACTTCTTCTTCTTCTTTCTTCTTTCTTGTTCTTGATCTTGTTTCTTGATTTCGGCGATCACCGCCGGAGCCGTGCTCGTCGCTGACGATCCCAGTGATCCAGTGAACGTACCTGACTTGCGTGATCACCCTCGTGCGTTGTTTGGAACCGTTCCGTGTACCGTGCGCGCGTCACGACATTTCGCCGACGAAGAACGTTCCGTACACATCCGTTCTTGTTCCGTCTAGGCAAGTTAATCTTGCTACATGCTATATAATTCATTTTATACCTATTTAAATAAATACCATACCTATAGTTTAAATCTAGTACCCCATGTTTAATTTTATAACGTTTCGATGTTCCGTTTGCATCCGTTTATATCATTTTAAATCTAGATCAAGAAAACTTATCTTGTAACATACTAGATTACATTATATTGCATCCATATCATTTAAAATATATATCGTCGTAATATTTCTTATTATTATTTTTAATTAGTTTATAATCTGCATTTTATAATGTTATACATTTGAAAATATTATAGTTTATACATGAAACGTCGTTGAAAAAGCGGATACGACAAATCTGAAATTTACTGTACACCTTACCTTATAAAATTCATTATAAATCATAGAAAAATCATTAGTATACGTTCTTTAGTTCGTTACGAAGCTAACTCATAATACTATAACTCTATGAAATATTTACTTGTAAAATAAATTGTTTAAATAACGTAAAATGCAAATGAAAATGTCTCTAAACTGCTGTCCAGGGAAATTCCAGCAGCAAACTTTCAACTTCGAATATTCATAGCTTTTTGTAGGAACAACCTAAGATGCTTATACTTATAAAAATGAAAATCTTATTGAATTATCTTTGTTTTGGTATAAGACACGTCCCTTTTGGAGAATGTTTGTTATTTTTAAGCTATTTTACAAATAAGGGTGACGCTGAATTTCTGAACGGAACTTTCTTATGCATGGTTAATCAATACCACTTTTATAGTTATTAATCGCTTTGAATATGCTATCCATATTAATATTATTATATCAATATTTATATCACATATTGCTTAGTTGTACATCCCACATTACCATTTCGTAGTTTTATTACTTTTCGGATACCCGTTTGCATCCATCACATTTAAGATACATATAATTTCATCCATAGATCACATTACTACATACTACTGTGATATTAACACTCCATGTTTAATTTGCATCCTAATTAATATTGGAACTATAAATGTAACCCTAATCGATAACTGTGCATCTATATCCTTGAAATTATATCTATTTGCATACCATATCACATTATTCCATTTTATTGTTATATTAGTACACATGCTTTTTTCTGTATGCCCATAATTATGCTAGGTTGATTTATAAGCACCCACATGATATCTTGTACACCCTGACATGACTTGCTACACCTACTACTTGACACGACATGGTACCGTACACACTTGACATGACATGACACCTTTATACATTACCTGGCTTGACCTGATGTACCATGGCCTTACCTGTTACCTGATCTTGTGTCTAATGCCAACAAACCTGACCTGTTGTCCTTACGGACCGTTCCTGTTGTCTATCCAGACAAACCTGTACTTGCCTGATCCTGTGTTGGCATTAGCTCTAGATTATTTAATACTTGACTTGCACATATATAACTCGGGGGTATAGGGAAATCAGTATTGTAACCGAACGTAACTCAAAGGGCCATCCCATTGTTTGCCGTTTTTCCGGGCATTACGGAATACCCATTGTTTGCCGTTTTTCCGGGCGTTACGGAATACCCATTGTTTGCCGTTTTTCCGGGCGTTACGGAATAATCACCGATGGGTTACGATCAGGATTACACTACTTGGTTTCGAAGACTTTAGAATAGATAACCACGTAGCATAGTTTAGATATCTCTGCACGTCACTTATACTGACACATTCACTGTTATATATTCTCATTATATTCTTGCTCATACTCATACTTGCATGTCTTACTACCCCTGTTTATACTATTGCTTGATGTTATGACGCGCTAACATCTGGGTTTTGCATGGCCCAGATTCCTCTACCTTTGTTGCAGACTAATCAGGAGTTTTGCCGCTGTTAGACCGAGCGGTAAGAATCCTGTTGGTATGCAGTTTTACTTTCCAGGCGTTTCATTTATTGTATTCTTTTGCTTCCGTGTATTATTATTTCTTGACTCATTCATTCTGGCTCATGGACATGTACTAGATAATTAGTTTACTTTCCTGTTCTTGATATCTCTACAGCCGTAATGTGACTGCGGAAGGATTTTTCCTATCCACAGGTAGCATGGTTGGCTATGTCACGTGCTCATCTTAGCGTACTCTGGGAAGCGGGGCGTGACACAAAACACAGAGGAGGAATTGAGTTTTGAGAATTTAATTCTCACAGAATTACAGGAATTTAATTCTTTTGAGATAAAATTAGGGTTTAACCCTAGGAATTTAATTCCTTTAGAATGGACAGAACTAGGGTTTAACCCTAATTGAGAACTTAATTCTCTCAAACTCACAGGAATTTAATTCCCTTAAACAAAAAGGAATTAGGGTTTCACTCTATACCAGAATTTAATTCTTTACAGAAAAGAAATTAGGGTTTAACCCTATTTAAGAATATAATTCTTCAGAAGAAAACATGAATTTAATTCCTCTAAAGTTTATTGCTAGGGTTTAATCCTGTGAAGAATTTAATTCTTAAAAGATGAACAAATCTGTAAAACATGCAAAGAACCAGAGTCACGTGCTACCACGTGACCCCTGCAAAGATCCACAGAAAAGAACTTTGAAGCAACACCTCACGTGTTACCACGTGACTCCTGCAAAGATCCATAGAAAAGAACTTTGAGGCAATGCCTCACGTGCCCCACGTGGCCTTTAAAGCACACAGAGAAAAATGCAAAAGGAACAGAAAAGAGCTCTACGGCGCCCTCACGTGTCACCACGTGACCCCTAGTGAGCATTATAACAGACCGAGCGTGGGCTTCCATCACGTGCTCAGATGGCCGTCAGAATTAAAGTGTTAAACACTGATCCGCTGACTAAAATAGAGGGAAGCAGGGCGCCCTCACGTGCTACCACGTGACCCCTCTTGCCTTAGTGTTTAACACTAATTTGAAAACTCTGTTTCCAGTGTTTAACACTAATTTGCTTTAGTGTTTAACACTAATTTGAAATCTCTGTTTGCAGTGTTTAACACTGATTTGCCTTAGTGTTTAACACTAATTTGAAAGCTCTGTTGCTAGTGTTCAACACTGGTTATCTTTTAGTGTTTAACACTAACTTGTTAATCTTATTCCCAGTGTTCAACACTGTTGGTCTCTAGTGTTTAACACTAGCTTTAGCCCAATTGGCTAAGTTTCCAGAGGCAAAGCCTCTCCTTCAATAGACCAACAGAAGGTCAATAATAAACATGATTGGACTTAGCCCAAGAAGGCCATAAGTCCTCAATTCAAACTTAACTGGGCCAATGGGCTCATAATATAAGTAATTGGTCTTGGTTCCAAATTGGGCCAAAGATCATTTAATCTACCTTGGTTTAAGGGTACATCTCTTCACTCCTTTGATTTTTGGCGTTGTAATTCCTCAACGTCTTCAAAAAGGTGACGGGTCCCGATGACCACACATTGATATGGACTGTGGGGTCCTTAAACTCACGGACTATGAGGTCCTTAACCTTGACCGTAATGTCTTAAAACTAACGCCGGACTGTGGGGTCCTTAAACCCTCGGACTATGACATCCTTAACCTTGACCGGAATGTCTTAAAACTAACAATGGACTATGACGTCCTTAACCTTGACCGTGATGTCTTAAAACTAACATCAGACTGTGGAGTCCTTAAATCCATGGACTACGACGT
Organism: Agapanthus africanus; assembly: GCA_030015575.1. NCBI lineage: Eukaryota > Viridiplantae > Streptophyta > Magnoliopsida > Asparagales > Amaryllidaceae > Agapanthus > Agapanthus africanus. Next base: position 868,407,292 of record CM057339.1, read on the forward strand.
CCTTAACCTTGAACGCAATGTCTTAAAACTAACACTGGACCGCAATGTCCTTAAACTACCTATTGACCGCAATGTCACTAAAGTAAACAACAGGGCTCCCTTAATTGCTCTCTTGTTGGATCTAAACGATCCCGTTAAGTTGATCTTAGTCTAAAAACTAGACTAATGTATCCTTAACAAATGTTTAAGTCGATCTTAGTCTCAAATGAGGCTAACGTATCCTTAAACACAACCCCCAAACCCAAATCTAAGATAATACAGATTTGGACTAGTCTACGCCCTACGGGCGACGACATAACTCAGTCTCCGTATATAATCCACGGGCAACCAAACACAAATCAAACACACACGACACGAAGTGACCATCTGGAGAAGGAGAAAGTTGTTACCGCAATGTGGTAGCGTAATTAACTGCAGGGGCTTGCGCTTGCAGGGAAGAGCGTCCCCACAATCAAAACCCCCTCAAGCGAGGGGGAATCTGACGAAGTCTGCTACATCGGACGCATCCGTTTAAACCTTCGATAAATGGTGCCATAAATCAACTTGGCATCTTCGGAGAGGTAGACGGATAGCACCAATTAGCATCTGCCCCGAATTTCAGGCAAGACGTCCGTCGCGCCGTCTTTCGGAGGGGAACAATGCTTCCCACGGGGTCAGGATTGACAAGGCCGTGTTCTGCGAGGACCAGGATCCACTCTGGACGTTTCCCATGGGGTCAAGATTGACATAGGTCGTGTTCCACGAAACCAGGATTTGCTCTGGATGCTTCCCATGGGGTCAGGATCGACAGGGCCGTGTTCTGCGAGGACCAGGATCCGCTCTGGACGTTTCCCACGGGTTCAGGATTGACATAGGTCATGTTCCACGAAACCAGGATTTGCTCTGGATGCTTCCCACGGGGTCTGATTGACATAGCCGTGTTCTATGAGGACTAGGCTCCGCTCTGGACGTTTCCCACGGGGTCAGGATTGACATAGGCCGTGTTCCACGAAACCAGGATTTGCTCTGGATGCTTCCCACGGGGTCAGGATTGACAAGGCTGTGTTCTGCGGGGACCAGGCTCCGCTCTGGACGTTTCCCACGGGGTCAGGATTGACATAGGCCGTGTTCCACAAAACCAGGATTTGCTCTGGATGCTTCCCACGGGGTCAGGATTGACAAGGCCGTGTTCTGTGAGGACCAGGCTCCGCTCTGGACGTTTCCCATGGGGTCAGAATTGACATAGGCCATGTTCCACGAAATCAGGAAGGGTTGACTTTATCCGCATTTCATGGAGTCGGGGTTTGACTCTCGGTCATCTGTGCACCGCCGAGTCATGGAACTGGGAATTGCCACGGTTCCGCTTCGCTTGATGTTGCGTCTGTTGTAATGAGACGAATGTTGAGATGATTACCAGGCTGTCTGTGAACCGTTGAGATTTGGCTTCTTCTTCTGATGGAGCCTGGGAAAGGAATGTGTGATTCCCTCTTTGTTTGCGCCCCTGGATTGTATACAGGAATTGATGTGATATCTCCTGTAGGGCAAAAGGTTTCATTTTATATATTTTTCTTTTCCGCGATGCTCTATCATTTCAGCTTTTATATCACGAAAGTCGCGATTGCCCAATCATTTCGGCTATTTTTCGCGGTGCCCAATCATTTCGGCTATTTGTTTTATTTTTACTCGCTGCTTTTTATCGCGAGTTGCCCAATCATTTCGGCTATTTTTGTATGCATACATTTTTTACTTGCTGATTTTGTCGCAAGTTGCCCCATTATTTCGGCTATTTTGTATGCATTTGTGGCTCGCTGGCTTTTCGCTGCGAATTTTAGGATTTGTCACCGATTTCGGCATCAGCATCGCTACAACTGGGATATTGCCAGGAGCGAATCATTATCTGCCTTCGTCGATGTCGAACAAAGGTGGCTTAGTAGATAGGGTTAGGATCCTGTCGACTAAGGCTTTTGACTTCATGAGCCGTAAGGGTCTCATAAAAGTATTTCTGCCTATGAGTCGTGAGGATCTCGTAGGTGCGTTTTCTCCTTAAGAATCGTGAGGATTCCTAAGTGTATGGTCTTATAAGTCATAAGGATCTTACAAGAGTGCTTTCTTTTTATAAATCGAGAGGACTTACAAGGGCTGTTCACTGTGTAAACATATCACTAGTCCCGGATGGGACTTTGTTAGGGAAATGTTTATTCGCGCCCGTGGATTGTATACAATGGTCAATATTGAACCACTTGTAGGGCAGAATTGGAGGTTGTGATGGCTTAAGAACAGGTTCAGATCCATGTAGCTTAATACTTTTGAATCTTATGAGCCATGAGGGTCTCATAGGAGGGTTCTCCTTACGAGTCGTGAGGATCTCGCAAGTGTAATTTCTTCTTAGGAATCGTGGGGATCCTAAGTGTGTTGCTCCCTTATGAGTCGTAAGGATCTCATGTAGGTGGTTTCTCCTCACAAAGTCAAGAGGACCTTGCAAATGTCTTTTAACGAGATTGCGTCCTTTCGGGTTTTCACAAAAACTCGCTGGTAGCCCTACTGTTTTTACTCACGGAGCCCTTTCGGGTTTTCATCTGTGCCCATTTTGCTTATGGACATACCGTTTTCTTTTTTTTTTTCCTTCCTTTTTTTTATTTTATTATTTTTTTGTGTCAGCCTTGGGATGCTGCAGTCCACAGTAGTTTATCGACGTTTCGGTCAAAAGCCAGTTTTTTAGGACATAGTGGTCCATTGTTAGTTTAAGGACGTTTCGGTCCGTCGCCAGTTTTAGGACATAGTGGTCTATCGTTAGTTTAAGAATGTTTCGATCCATCGCCAGTTTTAGGACATAGTGGTCCATCGTTAGTTTAAGGACATTTCGGTCCATAATCCGGCTACTACTTATAGAGTTTGGGCTTAGGAAGATGGCGAGCGGACATAGGCGTCGTCATCTATCATTGACCTAGGCCATGACTCGTCAGGCATAGTATTTTTTTAGGAAGCGATCGTTTATTGGCCTGAAAGGTCTTTCACCATGCATGTCCATGAGTAGGTAGGTTCCACCTTGGTAAACTTTGTCTATGATATACGGGCCTTCGTAGTTCGGCTCGTATTTCCCCCGTTTGGCACGATTAGGGATCACAGGTCTTTTGACCACTAGTACGAGTTCGCCTTGGCGGAATGTTCTCGGCCTAATCAATCTCTCATATGAGCTCGTCATCTTTGCTTTATAAGCCTCCAGATTTTGTTGCGCCATGAGCCGGGTTTCATCAAGGGGATCGAGTTCCTCGAGCCGGAGGTGAGCATTTTCTTCGTCTGTTAGCTCGTAGTGAACTGCCACTCGTAGAGAGGGTAACTCTATCTCGAGGGGGAGTACCGCTTCGGTGCCGAATACCAATGCATACGGCGTTGTGTTCGTGGCTGTTTAGAACATAGTTCGATACGCCCAGAGAGCTTCATGCAGTCTCTAGTGCCAGTCCTTCTTATTTCGAGACACCGTCTTTTTCACGATCTTTGTCAAGGTCTTATTGAAAGCCTCAGCTAGACCGTTAGCTCGAGAATTATAGACTGAAGAGTATCTCCAGTCTATGTTATGCTGTTGTGCGAAGCGGCTGATCTTGTGGTTTCTGTAGGCTGGCCCGTTATCGGAGATAATCCATTGCGGAGTTCCAAACCGATAAATGACGTGCGTCTTGAAGAAATGGAGGATATTCTCCGTCTTCACTTCCCTCAGCGGTACTGCTTCTGCCCATTTGGAGAAGTAATCAGTTGTCGCCAAAATGAATCGATGTCCTCTGGGCGATGCTGGTTCGATGGGGCCGATTATGTCGGTTCCCCACATTTCAAACGGCCAGCTAGCCACCATTGGATGCAGTGGATTTGGATGCTGATGGATAAAGTCTCCATGAATCTGGCACGAGTGGCATTGCTTCGTGTATTCGAGGCAGTCCTGGATCATCGTGGGCCAATAGTAACCCATCCTTTTGATCTTCAGCTTCATCTTCGGGCCGGCTTGGTGAGAACCGCAGAGTCCATCGTGAGTTTCTTGGACAACTCTTTTTGCCTCTTCAGGTCCCAGGCATCTTAGCCATAGAGAGTCAAACGATCTCTTATACAGAGTATCATTGACGAATGCAAAGGAAAGAGCCCGTTTCATGAACTGATGTCTCGAGGATGCATCTTCAGGTGTTCGACGGGATTTGAAGTAGTCTATAAAGACTTCTCTCCAATCCTTAGCCTTTTCCTGGTCTTTTATTTGCAGAGTCGTTTGCTCGGTCGCTCCCTTTTCTTCGGACAACTCCGGAGATATTTCTGCCGGTGCAAGAACCCGACGGCTTTGCACGACGATCCTCACGTCATCGAGGTTCTCGTTGGCCAATTCCTTAGAAAGCTTGGTTAATGCATCCGCTTTGCTATTTTCCGCACGCGGTATGCTTTCCAAGGTGTAGGAAGGAATTTGAGTCAACAGTTGTTGTACTCTCTCGCCGTACTTCACCAACTCTGGCTTGCACGTTTGATAGTCGCCATTTACTTGACTAACGACCAGTTGAGAGTTTCCGTATATGAGGAGGTTTTCAATTCCCATGTCGATAGCGATCTCGAGACCTGCTATCAAAGCTTCGTACCCGGCTTCATTATTCGTCCTCGGCTCTGTTAAGGAGAAGGAAAAGCGCATTATCCCTCCTTGTGGAGTCACGAAGATGAGGCTTACCCCTGATTTGATTATGGGGGTGCTTTGTTTGCGCTTCTTCATGGAAGATGCTCCATCGAAGTAAAGTTCCTATTGGGTATATTCTCTCTTCTCTCCCCGTCGATCGTGTCAAACGCATGTTCGTCCGGCAATTCACAGTTCAAGGGAGAGTCGGCGGGTATCGGATGCTCAGCGAGGAAGTCGGCGATGGCCTGGCCTTTCACTGCCTTAAGAGGCCGATAAGTTACCGAGAACTCCATCAAGAGCAGGGCCCATTTAGCGAGCCGCCCCGTTAATATGGCCTTTGACATCAAATACTTGGGAGGATCTACCTTTGATACGAGATGGACCTCATGTGCCAATGCATAGTGTCTGAGCTTTGTTATCGCGAAGATCAACGTCAGGCAGTGTTTTTCAATGGGAGAGTAATTGCTTTCTGCCCCCCAGGAGAACTCGACTTAGATAATAAAGGGCTCTCTCTTTTCCTTGGTCGTTCTCTTGTGCCCATAATGCGCCTAGAGAACCTTCGAGGGCTGTTGTATACAGAATGAGAGGCTTTCCTTTGATTGGAGCAGTCAGCACCGGAGGATTCTGCAGGTATTGCTTGATTTCGTCTAGCGCGCTTTGGCATTTACGATCCCAGACGAAAGGGGTCTCTTTCTTCATTAGGTGACTGTAAGGACGGCACTTGCCGGAGAGATTGGCTATGAATCGCTGGATATACGCGAGCTTTCCTTGGAAAGACCGCAGTTGCTTGAGAGTCCTTGGCGGAGGCATTTCCATAATCGCCTTGATCTTTGACGGATCTATCTCGATGCCTCGGTGTCGGACGATGAATCCTAGGAATTTGCCCGAAGAAACTCCGAACGCGCATTTGAGAAGGTTCATCTTCAAGTTATATTTCCGAAGGCGCTGGAACACGATCTTCAGATGCTCTAAATGTTCCTCGTATGATTTGCTTTTTACTATGAGATCGTCGATATAGCTTTCGACGATTTCATGTATGAGGTCGTCGAAAATCTTCGTCACGGCCCTCTGATAGGTGGCACCGGCGTTCTTTAAACCGAAAGGCACACCTTGTAGCAGAATATGCCCAAAGGGGTTCGGAAAGCGGTATGCTTCTGGTCCTCGGGATGCATCTTTATCTGATTGTATCTTGACGAGCCGTCCATGAAGGAGAAAACTTCGTGAGTGGATGTGTTATCTATCATCAGCTCAGTGACCGGTACTGGAAAGTCGTCCTGTGGACAAGCTTTGTTGAGATCCCGAAAATCTACGCATATGCGCACCGTCCCATTTTTCTTCATTACTGGGACGATGTTGGCAATCCAGTCAGGATATTGAACCTCTTGGATGAAGCCGGAGTTGATTAGCTTCTTGACCTCGGCGTTGATGCTCATCTCAAGCTCAAGCCACATTCTTCTCGGTGCTTGTTTGATCAGCTTGACGTCCGGGGATATTGCCAATTTGTGTACAACAATCTCTGGATCTAGTCCTGGCATCTCGGAATAGTTCCATGCGAAGGAATCTCTATGCTGCATGATCACGTCTTTTAGCATAGCCACCCTTTCTTCAGACAACAGCTCACTGACGAATGTCGGCCGCGGGTCACTTGCCATCCCCAAATCAATTTTCTTGAGGTTATCTGCAGTAGTATGTATTCCATCTTCCAGCTCTTTTGGCGCCGGTGGAAACTCTGAGATCATCTCGCCATTATCGTTTTTGAAACACCAGGGGAGGTCATCCATATTCTCAGGCTCTTCTTCTGACAGCGTTATCGCGTGACAGGTACGAGATCGTTTCCAAGATCGATGTTGATCCGGTTCTACTCTCGCTATACGCGTCGCTTTCGGTTCATGCTTCTGTGGCGGGCTTACCCTCCAACTACTGGATAGAGCGAACCTGCCTTGTTGATATTGGTCTTCGACCCAGTTCTTGAAGGTGAAGCAGTTTTCGAGAGGATGTCCTATTGCTCGGTGATAGGAGCAATAGTCTGGGTGAGAGACCTCGTTCGCTTGCTCGGGGTGCTTGGACTCCGGGAGTGTCATCATCTGATGCTTTACGACGAGATTAAATATCTTCTTTGTTTTATCTTGGGGAAAAGAATATTCCCGACCCATCTTCTTTATAAGGGATGGATCCTGGCTGCTCGACTCTTGTTCGCGTGGCTTCTTAGACCCGCTTGGCTGCTGTCGAACGTTTTTTCCGTTCCTTGGTTTATTTTTGCCTCTGTGCCGGGTCTTTTGTATGACGGGATGGCGACGAGGAGCATTATCATTCTCCGCGGCCTGCTGAAGGAGGCGTTGCGTTATGGCTTTCTCGTAAATGGCCATTTCGCGGTTATGGCCATCCCGGACCTTTTGACCTGCTTCCCTTATTAGCTTGTCCATCCGTTCTTCAAACTACGGACTCGGCATTTTGATGGCGGGACCTTGTTTTGGTTCAGGGTTAGCGTCTTTTAACAGGATGTCTCCTTCTTCATCGAAGTCATGTATGACGTAACTGCCGTGGATTCGCTCCCGGTTTTTGGATTGAACATATCCAAGCCCGATCGTTTCCATTCTCCTGTTGGGCAACTTTCGCTGAGTTCCGGGGACGTCCCAAATCCTATTGTAGAACCGAGCTTGTCGAGCGGTCTGTTTGAAGGGTACACCTTGGCGCCTCAACAGCCTTTTCAAGCCTTCTGTGTAATATCTAGGCAGACGGATGGGCTAGAGTCTGTCAAGTGCAGAATCGGCACCATGCCAAACTTCTTTCTCCACTTTGGTTTCCGTGGATTGATAAAAGAGGATTGCCTTTTCATCTCTTCGCCTGGGAGGGACGTAGAATGTCTGCAGTTCTTGCACACTACAAGTGTCAAGCGCGTCAAGCTCTTTGTAATGCTCTTGCGAAACCATAGCAATTTGCAAACTCCGATCATCGCTAGCGAGGGCTTGCATTGATGGACGAGCGAAAAATACAGCGTTGACCTCATCTTCCGAGTCGCTGCCGAAGATCAACATAGGGATGGATGGTCCCGGCTTGTTGCATTGGGACGGCCCTGAATAAACTATTTCTTCCTCCTCCTCGGTATCACTCCCAAAGACCGGAATAGTAGTGATGGCTTTGTTCTTCGGTTTGTGACATCTTTCCGTGTCCTCGAAATCTGGTAAGAAGTATTTTGCATCTTCGTACTTTCAGACTTCATTCACGGAGAATGGGTTCAACTCCCCTGTCACAGTGTACTCGAGACCATCCTTGAAATACTTCATATACTGATGTTGTATAGAAGGGATGATGTTGTACTCGTGTAATCAAGGCCTGCCGAGTAAAGCGTTGTAGCAAGTCTTGGCATCAATGACATGAAACTTGATGTCCGCGATAAGCAACCCAAAGCGTAGCGTCAATATTACAGACCCGAGCGTCCGTGATGACTGGGAGTCAAACTCGGAGATGGTGATTTTATCGCGAGCGAGGTGCTGAACGCTCATGCAGTTTTCCTTCAACACTCTTACATTGAGGAGATTGACAGAGGACCCATTGTCAACCAGGATTTTGCCTATCTTGATATCATAACAGTATCCGGAGACATAGAGGGGACGGTTGTGCTCGCACGTCCCGAGGAGGAGATCTTCATTGCCAAAGGTGATATCGACTGTGTGTACTTCTTCCAGCTCGTCTTTCATCTTTTCTTCGGCAAGAAAATCTTGAAATTGGTCGGGCTCTTGTAATGCCCTGATCAGAGAATCTCTCGCCTCTCTGGATAGCAGAAGGGCGTTGAGAATGCTGAGCTGCGAAGGTATCTTCCTCAGATGTGTAAGGACGTTGTAATCCACCTTACTTTTCTTTGGCGGGTCCTTGGTTGTCACCTCTTTAACGACTTGGGCATCTAGGGTGATATTCTCAGGGACTTTTTCTTTCCCCTTATCTTTTCTATTTGACCCACTGTTCGCGAGCCCAAGATTCTTTTCGTGCAGCGTACGATTGCGCAGCTGAATGTTCTCACAGCTCTTCGGTTCTTCCTCTTTTCCTGAGATGGATTCTTTAAAGAGAGGGCCAAGAGTCATTTCTTCATCAGAGTCGCTCCCGAAGGTGAGAACTTGCGATCCCCCAGCATCGACCATGTAACAGTTGCCGGTAGTTCTTTTACGCTCCTCGGTCGTATTTCTTTGCTCCCGACGAGTTTTGCGTTTCATCCGCTTGAAATGTTGCCGGTGAGCAACATATCCCTGCTACCATATTTTAAAAGCGTTGCACTCTTCGGTGGGATACGCAATCTTTCGATGATATAAGCAGTAGTTAGGATGTATTTCCGCTTCACCAAGAGTGTTTCCTTCAGAGGGTGGCAGCGTCATTCCCATCGATATGGCTTTGGCGAACCTCTTCCTCGTCTTGAACCTGCTTTTATTTGCGGCAGATGTACTTTGATCTGGCGGGAGTGTTTCAACCCTTTCATCCAGTCGCCGGCGTTTGGCTTTTTCAAATATGGCCATCTCATGCTCTCGAGCAGCTTTGCTTTTAAGAAGAGCTTCGTCCAGAAATGCATCAATCATTTCGTCTGATGGCCTTAGAAGTTTCGGCTCAGGATCTGCCCCCAGTTTCTCTGTGTAAGGAGCTTCTTCATCGTCTATCGACGAGTGAGAGATCACATGGCAGCTTGCTTCATAATCTTCAGGCCCATCCGACGAGTCTTCTCCATTGTCATCATCTCCGTCCTCAAGGACGTGGCTGAGAAATTCTTAGAGTGTGACTGGAGGCCGTGTTTGATTATATTCTTCCAACGCATCAATCTGTCTTTGCAGGTCCGTGCGCTTGTCACCAGGCTTCACAGGCTTTTTGGTCTTCTTCTTCGAAGACTTTTTGGTCTTCTTCTTCTTCTTCTTCGAAGACTTTGACGGCTGCGTGTGAGCGCTTTGGCTATCACCACCAATCTTTGGAGTTGGGCGCGGTTTCAACATTCGTTCGATGATCTCGGGTTCCAGTGGATTTTTCCACCTAATCACCGGACATGTTTGGATATCCTTCAGCATTCTTTTAGTCTTGGCTGAAAGAACGACCTCCCATGGAGCTTCTCCAACAAAAGAGCATGATGCCCCCGGTGTGTCCCCCCTTTTGAGAGCATGCGGTTGAGGCGGGCTTACTTTCCACTTCTCAGACAGTGCGAATTTGCCCTGTTGATACTGGTCTTCAATCCAGCCCTTGAAGATGAAGCAATCTTCAATTGGATGGCCTATCGCTTGGTGATAGGGGCAATAATTGGGATTATTAGCCTCACCGGGTTGCAATGGGCATTTTGGATTCGGCAAATTGATGAGCCTGTTGCGCACTGCTAGCTCGAACAATCTCTTTGTTTTGTCCCGGGGAAATGAATAAGGGCGCTTTATTTTCTCATTATAGAATTGTCGCGTCTCGTCCAGGCGATCAGTTAGTTTTGGGCCACTGGGCTGCTGTTGAGTATTCGCGACGAAGGTCGTCTTCCCTTTACCCTTTTCGTTCCGTGGCTCCGGCTTTGAAGGAGACGGTCTAAGACCCATCTGGTCCATTTGGGCCAATTTGTCGATCAAGTCCTGGAACGTGGTCGGCTTGAAGAACATCATGAATTGGGAAATGGTTGCTTGAGGATCATGAGTGCTCACGAACATGCCCACTGCCGGTGGTTCTTCGATGCGCTGCTCACACTTTGACCATAGATTCCGCCATCGTATTGCGTATTGCACCCACGTTTCACCTGGCTTCACCCTGGCATTGATCAATGCCGTTATTGGGGTGCGTTCACTAGCACTCGTGAAACGCTGGATGAATAGTAGCTCCATCTCTGCAAAAGTCTTGACAAAGTCGTTTGGAAGTTCAGAATACCACTTGAATGTCGTCTCCGACAAGCTGCCAACAAATTGGCGGAGCAAAAGCTTATCACCACCTCCAGTGTTGCCACATAGAGCCTGAACTGGGTGACATGCTGATGCGGATTTCCCGTCCCCTTATATACATGGAATTTAGGGATCGTGTATCCCGGTGGGTACCTTATTTGGTCATACCATCCTGGATATGGTCGCCCAGTTTTAACAATTTGGCCGGCCGCTTCATTCACCTGGTGAGCTCGTATTTGCTGAGCAATGTAATCATCTAGAGCGGCCTTGGAGATGGTCTCCTCTTTGGCTGCTGAAAGAGCCGGAGGGGGGGGTCGATATCTCCCCTCTGTCGTCTTCAATGATGATCGGAGGGACTTCAGCTGGAGGTTCCGGCTGTAACATCATCCCAGCCATGTCTTGGAACAAAAGAGCCATTCGTTTTATATTGGCTGCCTGCTCCGCAGCCTCTTTTTCTTTCCTCTCGAGCATTCTTCGGACGAACTCGGTGTCAGTTTCTTATTCCCGACGCTGCTCGGAGGTCTCTGGATTTTTTTTTGTCCCAGTGAGTGCGGCCATTGCAGTCAGCATCTCCTGAAGTTTCTGCTGCTGTTGTTCCTGAGCCTTCGTTATCGATCGGGTAAGCGGTCGATGACCCATAGAAGCACGGCTTTCTTCTTTTCCGGAAGCCATATAAACAGTATGTATTACCATGCTCCCGGACTTGGGGCATTTAGATTCAACGTCCTTGCGGTTTGTCGCGGTCACAGGGGCTTTCTCTGGCCTCCTTCTCTTATGAGCAGTTGAAGTCGAGGGGGCCGTTGCAGCGGGCACCCAGACGGATGACATCTTCTGTGGTACCACGAGATAGCACTTTTCTTGCTGAGCTTTAAGCTTCTTTGGCCGGCGAGAATAGTCCTGGTTAATCACCGATTTCTGGACCTGCCGCCAGACTTTATAAATTTTGGAGGACAGCCGTTGAGGGGGCTGCTCCGGCTTCTTTTCTATAGTAATCTCCATCGGTGGAGGAGATCTCTTCAGCACGGCAGTCAGAGAGTTCTTGCGAACCCTCCTAAGCGGTTCAAAGTTGTTCCCAGTTGGAACAACAACATTGATTTCCACCATGGGAGCTGGCGAAGTTAGTCCAGAAGGGGAGCCGCCCTCAGCCTTCCTTACTCGGCGCCAGTGACGACGGCGAGCATGTCGTGCGGATGGGATTGTCTCAGCCATAGGGGTGACTCCCTCATGCCCCCTGTGTTGGTCAAAAGTTGTCGCTGTCAGCCTATTGAAGACTGATGTCCGCTGAGTGGGGATGGCCAACCTATCGAATGCAGACTTCCGAGTAGGGGAAGCAACCTTGACGATTTCGCCTGGAACAGGAGCTGAAATAGTCGGTCTTGTGAAGATCGACCCTTTGGCAGGAGAAGCCGCCTTGACGACTTCGGGAGCAGGGATGGCTATCCTTTTTAGGATAACCCTTTCTGATATCGCGGGCTTCTTCATGGGCCCAACTGAGCTTTGGCCCAGTCTATCAAAGAATGAGGCATTGGAGCTAGACGACCCGTTGAGAGGGGCTGCAGTAGTTGTAAGCCGATCAAAGACCGACTTCTTCTGAGCTTCTTGTGATGGTACAGGAGTGCTGAAACTCGTTGGCGGGAGCATGGTCCCGAAGAACAATCCAGTGGTGGCCTGAGTGACCTGTTCCACCGGCATAGTGAAGATGGAGGCTGCTTGGGGCCCGTAAGTCACTCCTCCGGACGGGACAGAGCGAAAGTTGCAGTTGCAGTTAGTGCAGGTTGAAGCCATTGATCTTCTGTTTTCTGTACGGAGCAAGACACCAAATCTTAGTACCTCGAACCCAATGGCAACCATATCAAACCGCGATTCGTTCGCGAACACGACACATGAAGTGTGGAGTGGAAAAAGGAAAAGGTCCCACTGGGCGTGCCAGAATCTGTTCCCCGCCGAAACACGGAAAGACAAACGTCTTGCCTGAATTTGGGGGCAGATGCTAATTGGTGCTATCCGTCCACCTCTCCGAAGATGCCAAGTTGATTTATGGCACCATGTATCGAAGGTTTAAACGGATGCGGCCGATGTAGCAGACATCGTCAGATTCCCCCTCGTTGAGGGGTTTTTTATTGTGGGGACGCTCTTCCCTGCAGGCGCAAGCCTCTGCAGTTAATTACGTTACCGCATCGCGGTAACCACTTTCTCCTTCTTCAGATGGTCACTTCGTGTCGTGGGTGTTTGTTTTGTTTTTGGTTGCCCGTGGATTGTATACGGAGACTAATTTATGTCGTCGCCCGTAGGGCATGGATTAGTCCAAATCCGTATTTTCTTACATTTGGATTTTGGTTTGGGTTTAAGGATACATTAATCTCATTTGAGACTAAGATCAACTTAAACGTTAGTTAAGGATACGTTAGCCTACTTTTAGACTAAGATTTACTTAACGGGATCGTTTAGATCCAACAAGAGAGCATTTGGGCTCTATTGTTTAGTTTAGGGACATTGCGGTCGATTACCAGTTTAAGGACATGGTGGTCCAATGTTAGTTTAAGGACATCTCGGTCTGATGTTAGTTTAAGGACATCTCGGTCCAAGGTTAAGGACATCATAGTCCGTAGGTTTAAAGGGACCCCACAGTCTGAGGTTAAGGACATCATAGTCCATGAGTTTAAGAGCCCCACAGTCCATGGAATGATTGGTTATCGGGACCCATCACCTCTCTAAAGACGTTGAAGGATTACAACGATAGATATCAAAGGAGTGAAGAGATGTACCCTTGAACCAAAGTTGATTGGGAGATCTGTAGTCCAATTTGAAACTAAGATCAATTAATTAGATTATGAGCACATTGGCTCAGTTAAATCTGAATTGAGGACTTATGGCCAACTTGGGCTAAGTCCAATTAAGTTTGAAATGTTGGCCCTTTGTTGGACTGTTTGAACATTTGTCTGGGTTCAACCCCTCATTATTTAGCAATGCTAAACAAGGGTTTGAGGGCTCTGATAACATTTTGTCTTTGGCTGAGCACTAAACATTATAGCTCTGGATTTTAAGGTTCATTTGAAGGGGAGATTTGCCTCTGGAAAACTTAGCCAATTTGGGCTAAGCTGGTTTTAAAATAGTGTTAAACACTAGAGGACATATGGCGGTCACGTGTCCTCACGTGATGTATTTAAAACAGTGTTAAACACTAGAGACAAAATGCTCAACATAGTGTTAAACACTAGAAAAGAAGGGGTCACGTGGGTCACGTGAGGCGCCTGAAGATGGGGCCAGACCTTCTTTATTTTACTCTCAAATCTGCAAATAAGTGTTAAACACTTTTGATCTTCTGGCCATCACGTGTTGGCACGTGATGGGTATCCATGTATTGATTATTAAAGTGTTTATTAGGGGTCACGTGGGGACACGTGAGGGCGCCCAAAGTCTATTCTGCCTTTGGCTTTGTTCCCTTTATTTTGAGGGTCACGTGTGAGCACGTGAGGCATTGCCTCCAAGCTTTTTCCTTTTTATTTTTGGGAGTCTGTTTAAGGGTCATGTGGGGGCACGTGACCTAGTCTTGTTCTTTCTTTTTTGATCGTTGAAGATGGGGGTCACGTGTTACCACGTGACCAAGTTCTTTACGTGCATGGAGAGCTTTAAGTCTCTTGTTTTAAGAATTAGATTCTTTGGTAAGGTTAAACCCTAATTTTGTTTAGAGGAATTAAATTCCTATGTATGTGGAAGAATTAAATTCTTATGTAGGGTTAAACCCTAATTTCATTTGGAGAAATTAAATTCCTATGAATTTGGGAGAATTAAATTCTCATATAGGGTTAAACCTTAGTTTTATTTGGAGGAATTAAATTCCTATGAATTTAGGGGAATTAAATTCTTTAAACTCAATTCTCCCTTTAAGTTTTGGATGTGCATGGCAGAATCTTCCCGATGAGAATTAAATTCTCAACTTGTAGGGAGATTTGCTTCTGCAGATCTTCAACCAAACGAAGAACTAAGTTCTTATTCATAAGAGTTAAACTCTTATATTTGATAATTAAATTCTCTTTTATTTTATGGAGCTTAGATCTCTTTCCCCTTTCTCACCTAGGATTTCTTTTCTCTGAGAAGATCTTCTTTTCTCTCTTGAGAATTAAATTCTCCTCTCTTTTTTCTCTCTGTTGTTGTATCTCTCCAAAAAAAAAATAAATCCAAGGATCCCTTCTCTTCTCTTCTTGGCTTCTATTTATAGGAGAAAGAAAAGAATCAATTGTTTAGTCTATCTTTCATTGAAAGATTTTGGTTGTTTTTATAACTAACATGATCTTTTAGATCATTCAGTGTATTTTATTCACCACTGGATTTTTAATCCAAAAAATATTCTGTCTGTTATTCTTGGTGAATTTCAGGGAAATCTTTCCTTGTATAAAATCTTTTCATAAATTGGTGATTTTTAATCACCCTTGGATTTTTAATCCAACGGTGCTCCGTTTTACAGAGCACCATCTTTTTGTTTGGAAAGATTTAAAGAGATCTTTTTCCAGTTAAGGTTCTGGATTCCCATTTAATTAGAATTTAATTCTATTAGTTTAGAAGGATTAAAAGCTCATCACGTGTTGGCACGTGATCCCACTGTTTGATCATTGAAATAGAATTCAATTCTATCAATTAAAGAGCTTAGGAACCCGTCATGTGTTGGCACGTGACCCTCTTGATTAAACATTTTATTCAGAATTTAATTCTGCCGTTTAACAGAACTAAGGAATCATCACGTGTCAGCACATGACCCCTGGTCACGTGTGAGCACGTGATGCCCTATTGGGTTTTTTTCTTAGTGTCTTATTATATCTTTTAATCCCTTTTGGTGGGTTTTAAAGACCTATCACGTGGGGACACGTGACTCCACTAATTGCCTACTTGATTAGAATTTAATTCTATTATAACAGAGTCCCAGGAAACTATCACGTGTCAGCACGTGACCCTTGGTCACATGTAAGCACGTGATACCCCATTGGGGAATTTCCCGATATTTTATCAGGGATCAACCTCAACAAGGCCTGCCCGAAAGACAACTATCCCCTCTCTCGGATAGATCAGCTAGTCGACAGTTCGGCAGACTACGAGCTACTTAGCTTCATGGATGCTTTCTCCGGCTACAACCAGATCCGTATGAATCCGGCAGACGAGGATCTCACCGCATTCACTACGGACCGGGGGTATACTGCTATAAGGTGATACCCTTCGGCCTCAAAAACGCCGGCGCCACGTACCAATGCTTGGTTAATCGGATGTTTAACCACAGATCGGAAAAAATTTGGAGGTTTACGTCGACGACATGCTCGTTAAATCAATCTCGTCGGATGAACACGAAAAGGATCTGGGCGAGGCCTTCGACGTCCTCTCTAGTTACAAGATGAAACCGAACCCCGCCAAGTGCGCATTCGGGGTCACCAGTGGAAAGTTCCTCGGCTTCATGGTCACCCACTGTAGTATTGAGGCTAACCCGGAGAAAATCACCGCCATCCTCAACATGGCCGCCCCCAAGACTAACGTCAAAATCATGCGGTTAACGGGGCGGGTAGCCGCCCTGAGTCATTTCATGTCAAAGTCTGGGGAGAAGTGCATCCCGTTCTTCAAAGCTCTAAGGAAAATACCAAGGTTCGAATGATCAGAGGAGTGCCAGACCGCTTTTGAGCAATTAAAGAGGCACCTTGAGATTCCCCCGCTGCTCACCCGGCCGGTTGAAAGGGACGAGCTATCGCTATATCTAGCAGTGTCCGACCAAGCTGCAGGTTCAGTGCTCGTCTGAGAGGCCGAGGGGGTCCAGAAGCCGGTATACTATGTGAGCCACGTCTTCAAGGACGCGGAAATAAGGTACCCAGCCATAGAGAAGATTGTCTTGGAACTCATCGTGGCCTCAAGGAAGCTGCTTCACTATTTCGAGGCGCACACAATCCTCGTTCTTACCGAGCGGCCTTTGGGGGCTATCCTCGCCTCCCCCGAGTCCTCTGGTCGTTTGGAGAAATAGAGGTGGGAGTTGTCCCAGTTCGACATAAAGTACCGCCCGAGGCAGGCTATCAAGGCACAAGCCCTAGTCGATTTTATCGTTGAGTGCACCATCCCCAGTAAAGGGCCGGAACCCACGCTAGCCCCCGGAACTCAACCCTCGGTCGATGAGAAGCCCGTCTCCGTCCCTGATTGGATCCTTTACGTCGACGGGTCCTCAACCGAGGAAGGTTGTTCTGCCAGCCTCATCATTCGGGGCCCGAACGAGGCAGAGATGGAGTACTCCCTGAAGCTCGGGTTCAAAGTGTAACAACCTAGTTCATTTATACCAATTCTAGTTCCCGTATTTACATATCTGTGGTATTTTCTTGATTTATCGTGTTTTGGGTGCGAATGGTATTTTACATTTTACTTTGCATTCGATCCGACCCGCTGGCTTGGAACCTGTTCGATTCATGTTCATAGTTTAACTTGACTTGTTATATAGACAGGTGCATTTCATGTTTAGTGCATACTGACATTTTATCTGGCATTGCATCTTTTACCATATAACATTTTAAGTCACGTAAAATAATTTAAAATTACATAACTTGGCCTGCATGATACCCCTAATCCCGTGGTAGCATCCGCGCATCTTATTCTCATCCCGTTCAGTGAAACAGACGTGTTTGGATGGCTACGCGCATGCACGTGCATTCGTTCTTGGGGGTATGCATTTTCGTTACCTGAACATTTGTTTTGAATTTTGAAAGTCGCATATATTTTTCATATTTTAAATCTGAAATTTTAGACCCAAGCGGGGCGCGTTTTGAAATACTTTTGTATCCCGCAAAAATTCAAATTATTTAAATTTTTAAATTTCGTTTAACATACATTTAACAGTTCCAGAATATTTTTACCTAACTAAAATATTTTCCTAAATTAAAATCTAACCTAATAAATCAACCCTCTCTCTCTCTTTCCTTACCTGGCCCCACTCCCTTTCCTTCCTCTCTGTTCCCTTTCTCTCTTTCTCTCTCCTTCACGCGCAGGCCCTACACTTCTCTCTCCCCCACTAAATCCAATTTTATATCTCCTCACTGTTCATTCCCTCTCTCTCTCCTCTCTCGATCTCTCTCTTATCTCTCTCTCACTCCTCTCGATATCTCTCCTCTATCTTTCTTTCTCTTCTCTCTCCCTGTCTCTTTCTCTCTATATATATTATATATATATTTTAATTCTTCTCCTTACCCATACTAATTTACACACGTCTCTCTCTCCTCTCTCTTCATCTTCTCTGTTCGTTTCCGCCTCCATCACAAACCCTAACCCAAACCCATGCCACCCTGCCTCGCGCTCGTCGCCGTCTCCTCACCGCCGGCATCCCCATCTCCTCGTCTTCACCTCCCTCCTCTCTCCTCCTTTCTCCTCCCCTAGACGATCCGGCGACCCCCGCACCCAACTCGAGCCCCTGCAACCCTCCTCGCCAAAGCTCGCCTCGCCGCTGATCACCCTCATCGGCCTTCCCTCATCCTTGTCTTCTCATCCTCTCCTCTACCACCTCCTCGTAAACGCCGTCACCTCTCCCGAGCCTGCACAGAACCCATCACCTCCATCACCTACACGTCGCCGGTAACCTCACCGATGATTTCTGCCGTCGACGTCACCTCGCCCTCGTCATCATCAACTCTTCTTTCTCTCCAAAACCCCTGCACACCGGACCTCCATCTAAGAACCCCGCACCCGAGGCCGCACCCGAGGCCGCACCCACAACCCCGGGAAACCCACTGAACCACCACCCTCACCTCGTCGGCAAACTTCACCGTCACTATCACCCGACCTCACCGTTCACCTCATCACCCTCTCCTTCTCTTCCTCAATTCATTTCCTTCCTAACCTGCTAACCCTGCACACCCCGACAAGAAACCCTAGCACCCCACTGCCTCGCCGGAAAACCCGCCTGCATCCTCGCTTTCGACGGTTCATCGTCGACGTCAATCCCTCGCCATCTCCTTTAACCCAGAGCCTAAACCCAGACCTCCCTCTTCTCTTCTTTCTTCTCCTTCTTCTTTTCTCCTTTTTCTTTCTTGATCTTGTATTTTTCCGGTGATCGCCGGAGACCCGTTGCCGTCGTCACCCTCTGTCCTCGCCTTTGTACCAAACCACAGAATAACCACAACCTTCATCTCTTCTTTCTTCTCTTTCTTCTTCTTCTTGTTTTTCCTTATCTTCTTGTTTTCTTGTTTCTTGATCAATGTTTCCGATCACTGCCGGAGCCGTGCTCGCCGCCGCTGATCCGGGCGACCCAGTGGACATCCCTATCCAGCGTGGTTCGTTCCTGCATTGCTTGGTTCAGTCCCGTGTGCGCCGTATATGCATTGCAACTTTTACCGACATTGGACGTTGCAACGCGTATCCGTATCGTGATCCATCGAGGCAAGTTAATCTTGCTACATGCTATATAACTCATTATATACTTATTTAAATAAATATCACACCTGTATTTTAAATCAAGCACCCCATGTTTCATATTACAGCTTTTCGATGTTCCGTTTACATCTGTAGAGTGCATTTCAGATCTAGGTCATGAAAACTTATCTTGTTACATACTATACTATCATGTACTGCATCAAATTGAATAGTTACATTTCATATTGCTTAGTTATATATTTCGTACTTGTTAGTTTATCATTTTACGGTTATATGATGTCCGTTTGCATCCATATCATATAGAATGCATATAGCTGCATTCACAGATCTCATTAATAACCTAATACTGTTGTTTTAATACTCCATGTTTAATAAAGTGCAATCTAATTAGTTTTAGAACTATTAAAGGTAACCCTGATCGATAGTTGTGCATCCATATCATTGATTTTATATTTATTTGCATACCATGTCACATTATTTCATTTTATTGTTATATTAGTACTCTATGCTTGATTTTGTGCACCGATACTTGTTACAGTTTGTTATGAGCACCCACTTGATACTTGTACACTACTTGACATGACCTGATACACTATTACTTGACCTGACTTGATACTTGTACACTACTTGACTTCACCTGATACACCATTACTTGACCTGACTTGATACTTGTACACTACTTGACATGACCCGATGTATCACAGCCTGACTTGGTACCGATCTTGTTACTAATGCCGACAACCTTGACCTGTTGTCCCTACGGACATTTCCTGTTGTCTATTCAGACAAACCCGTACCTACTTGATCCTGTGTTGGCATTAGCTCCAGATTTATCAATACCCGACTTGAACACATAACTTGGGGGTATGGGGAAATCAATGATGAAACCTGACTTGTAACTCGACAGTTCGATGCCTTTACTGATCAGTCTTACGGGTTAGGCCAGCCCCGGAATGATGCTGCTGACATCATTCGTCTTTACTTACTACCTTTTACTGCCTAGCGGCACGTCTCGGATTCAGCCCGAGAGTCTTTGACCGTGGTCCCGAGCACGCACGGGATACTATTTAATTAGATCGATGATTCATCAGATTAATTTCAAAGACTTGAGAGTAGTTAACTCAGTAGACCAGTTTAGATTACTCACCGCACATCACCTGTGCCTTACCCTTCACTGTCACTATTTATATTACTGTTATACCTGTTTTACCGTTCATACTCGTAACTGCATGCTTTACTACTCCTTGATTTTATTATTGCTTGATATTATGACGCACCGACGTCTGGGTTTTGCATGGCCCAGATCCTCTACCTTTGTCGCAGGCTGATCAGAAGTATTTTCCGCCGTCAGGCCGAGCAGTGAGGATCCAGTTAGTATCCAGTTTTACTTTCCAGGTGTTTTGTTTATTGGATCTATTGCTTCCACATATTATTTCTTGACTCGTTTATTCTGGCATATGGACATGTACTAGATAATTATTTTATTTTCTTGATATCTCTACAGCCGTAATGTGACTGTGGAGGGATATTTCCTATCCATAGGTAGCATGGTAGGCTCTGTCACGTAACTATCTTAGCGCACTCTGGGAAGCGGGGCGTGACACAAAGCCTCAAACAATGCAGCGGAATATGAGGCCTTGCTGGCCGGACTACGGATAGCCTCCAGAGTGGGGCTGAAAACGATCCGGATCCGTAGCGACTCCGCCCTAGTCGTTGGCCAAATGATCGGCCGATTCGAAGCACGGGAGCCTCTGATGGTGAAGTATTTGGCCGAGGTGAGAAGATCGCGAAAAGACTTCGACGAAGTTCAAGTGGAGCAGATCCCTAGATAGCTAAATGCCCAGGCCGACGCCTTGAGTAAGCTGGCTTCATCTTATACGGCCAACAACAAGAGGAACATCCTCTTCGAGGTCTTACCACGGCCCAGCGTGGAAGACGGGGTGACACCACTTCAAGTGTACACAACCCGGGAAGAAGACCGAGATTTGAGGAAGCCCCTCGTGGAATTCCTAAGGGAAGTTACACTCCCAGAAGATCGAGGGGAAGCCCGCCGTCTCCGAGCCAAAACTCGCCATTTCATCTGGAGCAATGGGAACCTCTACAAGAAATCCTTCACTCAACCCCTGCTCCGGTGCGTCGACTCCTACGAGGCCGACTACGTTCTCCGGGAGATTCATGAAGGGGTCGGCGGCACGCACCAAGGGGACCGCACCTTAATCCAGAAGGCACTGTTCCAAGGGTATTATTAGCCAACAATTCACCAGGACGCCCAGAAGCTCGTCAGGAGGTGCAAAAGCTGCCAACTCTATGGCAGCATACCTCGCCTTCCGGCTACCAAGCTAACGGCCCTAACCTCCCCCTGGCCGTTTGCCCAGTGGGGAATGGACATGATAGGCCAGTTCCCTACCGGTACGGGCGGGCACAAGTACGCCATCGTCGCAGTAGTCTATTTCACGAAGTGGATCGAAACCGTCCCCATCAGGAAACCGAACGCCGCTACAACTATCAAGTTCCTACAGAACAAAGTGATACTCCGGTTCGGTATCCCGAAGTGTATCATCACCAACCACGGGACAAATTTCGAGAACGAAAAAGTTAAGGAATTCTGCAACGAATACCATATCCTTATAAAGTTTGCCGCGGTCGCGCATCCCCAATGCAACTGACAAGCTGAAGTCACTAACCGGGACGTCCTCCGAGGTCTCCGGACACGCCTAGAAGGACGCCAAGGCAGTTGGGTCGAGGAATTACCCCGGGTCTTATGGGCCTTGCGCACGTCGAAGAAGACCCCCACCGGAGAGACCCCTTTCAGCCTCTGCTATGGCACTGAGGCAATGGTCCCGGCGGAGATTGGGCTGCCCAGCCATAGGGTCGAACACTTCGAGGATGAAGCCAACACCTCGGCCCTCCGGACTAATATGGACATGTTGTTAGAGAAATGGGACTGGGCTCAGATCAGAGCCGCCGCCTATCAACAGCAAACCACCCGCTACTACAACGCGCGAGTCAAGCGCCGCTTCTTCAAAACCGGAGATTTAGTCCTAAGGCGGAACGAGTTCGTCGATCTAGGCAAGCTGCATAAGTTTTCCCTGAAATGGGACGGTCCCTTCCTCGTCTCCGAGGTCCTGCCCAGCGGGGCCTATCGTTTACAAGATGCGAACGGTCGCAAATTTCCACGGCCTTACAACGCCGAAAAACTCAAGTTGTACCTCTGAAAAGAATATCTATGAATGAACATTTCTTCCTTCACAAAAGCGATGTAAATCTTTCTAAAGATCTTTTTATTTAACAATAAGAGGGAAACGATAGAGTATCGCAAAAAGGAGAATTTTATTTATTCAAAAGGTATTGTGAGCTCCTCAGCCTTACATCAAAAATGAAAAAGAAAAATTTACAACAGAGGGGGAACGGGATCGAGGAAGTACTCCCGGTGATACTCAGAGTAGATTTCCGCCAACCGGGCCCAAGCCCCTGCAGCCCGCTCCCGCTGATGCTGCATGCAAACTCGGTACGCCACAGAAGGACCCGGCGCTCCACCCTCCGCGTCCTGGCTCATGATATATCTCTCTCTGAAGCACTCCAAAATGAGAGCCAAGGATCGGTCGTGCTTGGCCTTCGAGATGAAGCCGAGCATATAGATCGAGCGCACCTTGTCGAGCGCCTCATTCCAGCAGCTCCTCGGAGAGAGGGTTGTACAACCCCAGGAACCTCCTCCAAATTGCGTACATCAACAACTGTAGGAGGGGCGACCGCAGAGGGAGAAGCCGGCCGACGTGACTCTCGAGGCGCTGAACCACACCCCGGTACCTATCCTCAGCCAGGGACTGATCGTACATGAAGACGTCGTCGAAGGTGATGATCTCTTCGATCGAATACATGCGCCCAGTCATCTCAAAAAGCGATGCTGAAGGATTGCCGTCTCCTTCTCTATTTATAACCCCAATCAGAATCCCTGAGGACCCAAATTCACGTGCGCATGGGCGTGAATCCTGGGATCCACCAAAATTACTCCAATACCGAACAGCCACGTGGCGGAACTGATGCGGCTCTTTGGAACGTTCCGCCTCCCCCATGTGTCCCCGACACGTGTCGTCTGCGACGGTCGTTCTTCCAAATGCTCACACACCAAGGAAGGTTAGACAGAACCTCATCAAGAGACCACCGAGCAGCTTCCCTGCTCGGTCCATCCTTGGCCGGTAATCTCTTGCCTACGACGCCAAGGATCAAAGCCTTCATCAAGAGGCCACCGAGCAGCAACCCTGCTTGGTTCATCCTTAGCATGCCACTCTTTGCCCTCCCGCGCTAAGGATCGAATCCCTCGTCAAGAGGCCACCGAGCAGCATCCCTGCTTGGTCCATCCTTGGCTGGTAATCTCTTACCCATGACACCAAGGATCAAAGCCCTCATCAAGAGGCCACCGAGCAACAACCTTGCTCGGTCCATCCTTGGCTGGTAATCTCTTACCCAACGACGCCAAGGATCAAAGCCCTCATCAAGAGGCCACCAAGCAGTAACCCTGCTCGGTCCATCCTTAGCAGGCCACTCCTTGTCCTCCCACGCTAAAGATCGAAGCCCTCGTCAAGAGGCCACCGAGCAGCTTCCCTGCTTGGTCCATCCTTGGCTGGTAATCTCTTGCCCACGATGCCAAGGATCAAAGCCCTCATCAAGAGGCCACCGAGCAGCTTCCATGCTCGGTCCATCCTTGGCTGGTAATCTCTTACCCAATGACGCTAAGGATCAAAGCCCTCATAAAGAGGCTGTTCTCCGCCGAAACACAGAAACGCGACCACGTAGGTCCGTCTTGCTTGAATTTCGAGGGCAGATGCAAATTGGTGCTATCCGTCCACCTCTTCGAAGATGCCAAGATGATTTATGACACCATGTATCGAAGGTTTAAACGGATGCGGCCGATATAGCAGACTTCGTCAGATTCCCCCTCATGATGAGGGGTTTTTGATTGTGGGGACTCTCTTCCCTGCAGGCGCAAGCCCCTGCAGATAATTATGCTGCTGCGTCGTGGTAACCACTTTCTCCTTCTCCAGATGGTCACTTCGTATCGTGGGTGTTTCTTTTGTTTTTGGTTGCCCGTGGATTGTATACGGAGACTAATTTATGTTGTCGCCCGTAGGGCGTGGATTAGTCCAAATCCGTATTTTCTTAGATTTGGTTTTTGGTTTGGGTTTAAGGATCGTTAGTCTAATTTGAGACTAAGATCAACTTAAACGTTTGTTAAGGATAAGTTAGTCTAATTTTAGACTAAGATCAACTTAACAATTTGTTTAGGATACGTTGGTCTAATTTTAGACTAAGATCAACTTAACGGGATCATTTAGATCCAACAAAAGAGCATTTGGGCTCTATTGTTTTAGTTTAGGGACTTTGCGGTCCATTACCAGTTTAAGGACATGGTGGTCCATGGGTTTAAAGGACCCCACAGTCCGAGATTAAGGACATCATAGTCCATGGGTTTAAGGACCCCACAGTCCATAGTTTAAATACATCATTGTCTATAAAGTTTAAGGACGTCATAGTCCATGAGTTTAAGGACCCCACAGTCCATGGAATGATTGGTTATCGGGACCCGTCACCTCTTTGAAGACGTTGAAGGATTACAACGACAAATATCAAAGGAGTAGAGGTGTACCTTTGAACCAAAGTTGATTGGGAAATCTGTAGTCCAATTTGGGACTAAGATCAATTAATTAGATTATGAGCACATGGGATCAGTTAAATGTGAATTGAGGACTTATGACCAACTTGAGCTAAGTCCAATTAAGTTTAAAATATTGGACCTTTGTTTGGACTGTTGAACATTTGTTTGGGTTCAGCCCCCCATTATTTAGCAATGCTAAACATGAGTCTGGGTTTTGACCATATCTTTATCTTTTATTGAGTGCTGAGCACTCATATGCCATATGAGATGATCAATCTTGGAAGAAAAGGGTATATTTGAGGCTCAGTCAAAGGGGAGTCTTGCCTCTGGAAAACTTAGCCAATTTGGGCTAAGATTGGTTTTAAAATAGTGTTAAACACTAGAAGATATTTGGCGATCACGTGTTCCCACGTGATGCGCTTAAAATAGTGTTAAAAGCTAGGGACGAAGCACTTAAAATAGTGTTAAACACTAAAATTGAAGTGGTCACATGGAGTCACGTGAGGCATCTGAAGATGGGGCCAGACTTCCTTTGTTTTCTTCCCAGCATAGTCAAATAAGTGTTAAACACTTAGTCTCTGTAATCATCACGTGTGGGCACGTGATAGTGCCCATGCACTGGGTATTAATTCCTCCGTTTTTCCTCATTTGCCCTTTTAAAAAAGGTGTTAGTCAGGGGTCACGTGGGGACACGTGAGGCGCTCTAAATCAGTATTGCCTTTGGCTTTATTCCCTCTAGTTTTAAGGATCACGTGTGAGCACGTGAGACATCGCCTCCAAGCTTTTTCTTTCTCATTCTGAGGAGTCTGTTTAAGGGTCACGTGGGGGCACATGACCTAGTCTTGTTCGTTCTTTTATGATCATTGAAAGAAAGGTCACGTGTTGCCACATGATCAGGTTTACGTGCATGAAGAGTTTTAAGTCCTTTGTTTGAGAATTAAATTCTTTGGTAGGGTTAAACCCTAATTTTGTTTAAAGGAATTAAATTCCTATGTATATGGAAGAATTAAATTCTTTAAATCCTAGTTCTCCCTCGATGTTTTGGATCTGTATGGAAGAATCTCCCCGATGAAAATTAAATTCTCAACTTATGGGGAGATCTGCTTCTGCAGACCTTCAACCATTAAGAAGAACTAAGTTCTTATTTTAAGGGTTAAACCCTGCCTCTGTTGGAGGAATTAAATTCCTATGTGCTTTGTGGGAGAATAAAATTATCTGAACTTAGGTCCTCCCCTAGGTTTTATATCTGCATGGAAGAATCTTTCCGATGAGAATTAAATTCTCAACTTATGGGGAGATCTGCTTCTGCAGATCTTCAACCAAAAGAAGAACTAAGTTCTTATTCAGAAGAGTTAAACTCTTAGATTGAGAATTAAATTCTCTTTTTATTTTGTGGGAGCTTATAGGATAATCTCTCACCTAGGATTTCTTTCTTTTCTCAAGAAACCTTATTTCTCTCTGAAGAATTAAATTATCTTCTTCTTTCTCTCTGGAGAATTTAATTCTGTTGTTTTAATGAACTCAGGAATTATCACGTGTCAACACATGACTCTTGGTCACGTGTGGGCACGTGATGCCCCATTGGGTTTTTTCCCTGTTGTTTTATTATACTTTTTCCAGTGGGTTTAAAGGCCCACCACGTGTGGACACATGACTCCACTGATTAATTATTTCCAATTATTTATTTTATTCAGTACCTACAGGCTTTGCCTGTAAATGGTCAAGTGTCTGCACGTGATGCCCGGTCACGTGTGGGCACGTGATGCATCATAACTTTTTATCCCAAATGAATTATGAGGCCGATAATATATCAAATCGAAGGATTTTTCGAGACGCTTTGGATGCCCTCAGAATTTTGCTGTTTCTCATTCGGAAGTTTGTCAAAATACAGCCCGTAAAATACTGATTCGCATTTTCTTCCTTAGATTACACGTGCGTAGCATATTTGCTCATAACTTTTGATCCCGAATGAATTATGAGGCCCATAATATATCAAATCGAAGGTTTTTTCGAGATGCTTTCGATAGCATCAGAATTTAGCTATTTCTCATTCGGGAGTATGTCAAAATACAGCCCGAAAAATACTGGTTCACATTTTTTTAAACGTATCGCTGCCATTTGATACCTTGGGCTCTTTTGCACAGAAATTTTTTTTGGCGGGAACAAATGCCCCCCACTACTTTGACCACGTAAGTATATACGTGGGTGATGTAGTGCAGAATAATTCATAGCGTATGACTGTTTCCCCCAATCAGAGTAAAACTCTGTTTTGAAATTCAAAATTTAAAAATTAAAGCAACGCTTCAGATCCAGCGCTAGGCGCGTTGCGTGCCACGTGTCAAACATAGATGCGCTAGCGCTAGGTGTGCTGTGCCCTAGGCAGTGCACCCCCAATCAGAGCAAAACTCTGTTTTGAAATTCAAAATTCAAAAAATTGAAGTAACGCTTCAGATCTAGCGCTAGGCGTGCTGCGCGCCGCGTGTCAAACACGGGTGCGCTGCGCCCTAGGCAGCGCATCATGAGTGTGCGAGCACTAGACGCGCTGTACGCCACGTGTCAAACACGGGTGCGCTAGCACCAGGTGCGCTGCGCCCTAGGCAGCGCATCATAAGTGCGCTAGCGCTAGGCGCGCTGCGCGCCACGTGTCAAACACGGGTGTGCTAACGCAGGATGCGCCGCGCTCTGAGCAGCGCACCACATGTCAAACGTAGGTGCGTTGCGCTCTGAGTAGCGCACCACGTGCAAAGCACGGATGCGCCAGCGCTGGAATTATAAAATTCCCCACCGTTAGATCAAAAGATCTAATAATAATGATAAATCATTAATTAATCAGAATTTAAATTCTGTTATGGAAAGATTTTCTCAATCTTGTTAAAAACAAAAAAATTGCCTTCTGTAAAACAGAAGCTCGAGGATCAAAGATCCAACGGTGGGGAAACATCCCCAAATCAATCAGAGAAACATCTCTTTAACTGATTTAACAAATCAATTCGCCCTATATAAAGGCCCCAAGACTTCAAGTCTAATATAGAGAACCCCCCCATAAATTTTGAGAAAACTCAAAGAAAGAAGAGCAGGCTCTCAGCAAAAGAAGATTTTTTCTTCAAGGTAAAAAAATGGTGATGAACAAAGAGATGAATTCATCTTATAATTAAAAAGAAGAACTATCTTCTTAAAAGATCATAGATCTACAAAGATCAAGGTCTTGCATAAAAGAGATCAAAAGATCTCATCACATAATAAAAGAAGAACATATTCTTCACACAGATCATTGATCTATAAAGGCAGGCCTTTCAAAAATAAGAACTGTTGTTCTTGAATCTTGAGACAAAGTCTCTTCTAAAAGAACATAAATTTGTTCACGGATCATAAAAATTGATCAAATGCGCTTTGCGCCATTGAACTGCGCTTTTGCGCTCCTTGGACTGGTGCTCAGCACCAAAATGCGCCACGTGTCAACCACGTATGCAACTTGCGCTTTGCGCTTCTGAAATAGCGCACTGTATTCATGGGCTGGCACTCAGTGCCAAGCGCGCCACGTGTCATTCACGTGTGCGCCACTAAACTAGCGCAATGCGCTCATAAACTAGCGCACTGCGCTCATCATCTGGCGCCTAGCGCAGAACATGACGCGTGTCCCTTACATGCGCGCCATGTGGCAGAAGCGCGTTGCACTTTTTGATCGGCGCAAAGCGCCTAGTGCATCATAGGTTACGCTGATAGAACACAAATTGTTCTTTAATGAGCCAGAGCTCTGATGAATGTTCTGCATTCAATACAAGACAAAAAAATGTCAAGATCTAATGCTCAGCATTATTAAAAGGGCCAAGCCCAAATAAAGGCTCAATAACCAGAACAATAAAAATGTTAAACATTCATTGGACTTAGCCTAAAATTGGCCATAAGTCCTCAACTTTTATTTAATTGAGCCCGTCTACTCATAAATATTTCAACAGATCTTAGGCCTAAATTGAATTACAGATCTTTCAACCAATTTACACCGGTTCGAGGGTACATCTCTGTACTCCTCTGATATCTGTCGTTGTAATCCTTCAACTTCTTCAGAGAGGTGACAGGTCCCGACAACCACACATTTCATGGACTGTAGGGTCCTTAAACTCATGGACTATGATGTCCTTAAACTTTATATACTATGACGTTTTTAAACTACGGACTGTGGGGTCCTTAAACTCATGGACTACGATGTCCTTAACCTCGGACTGTGGGGTCCCTTTAAACCCACGGACTACGATGTCCTTAACCTTGACTGTGAGGTCATTAAACTCACGGACTACGATGTACTTAACCTGGACCGTAATGTCCTTAAACTAATCGACCACAATGTCCCTAAACTAAACAAATAGAGGCCAAATGCTCTTTTGTGGGATCTAAACGATCCCGTTAAGTTGATCTTAGTCTAAACATTAGACTAACATATCCTTAACTAACGTTTAAGTTGATCTTAGTCTCAAATGAGACTAACATATCCTTAAACCCAAACCCCAAACCCAAATCTAAGAAAATACGGATTTGGACTAATCCACGCTCTACGGGCGATAACATAAATTAGTCTCCATATATAATCCACGGGCAACCACAAACAAAACAAACACACACGACACGAGATGACCATCTAGAGAAGGAGAAAGTTGTTACCGCGACACGGTAGCGTAATTAACTGCAGGGGCTTGCGCCTGTAGGGAAGAGCGTCCCCACAATCAAAACCCCTCAAACGAGGGAGAATCTGACGAAGTTTGCTTTATCGGCCGCATCCGTTTAAACCTTCGATACATGGTGCCATAAATCAACTTGGCATCTTCGGAGAGGTGGACGGATAGTACCAATTAGCATCTGCCCTGAAATTCAGGCATCCCAACGTCCCGGTGGCGTCTTTCGGCGGGGAACAGATTCTGGCACGCCCGGTGGGACCTTTTCCTCTTTCCACTCCACACTTCGTGTGTCGTGTTCGCGAACGAATCGTGGTTTGATATGGTTGCCCTTGGGTTCAAAGTCCTAAGATTTGGTTTCTTGCTTGGCGCAGAAAACGAAACATCAATGGCGTCTACCTGCGCGAAGTGTTCCAGCTGCAACTGCAACTCGCGTTCCGCCTCATCTGGAGGCATAGCTTATGGACCTCATGCGGCCTCCCTGTTCACGATGCCAGTGGACCAAATAACTCAGGCCACCACTGGGCTGTTCTTTGGGACAATGATCCCACCCATGAGCTTCAATGCCCCGATGTTTCCGCAAGAAGCCCCAAAGAAGTTGGTCTTCGATCGACTTACCACTATTGTGACCCCTCTTAACGGGTCATCCAGCTCCGACGCCTCAGTCTTCGCCAGATTGGGCCAAAGTTCATGTGGGCCCATGGTGAAGCCTGCAATTCCAGAAAAGGTTATTCCGAAGAGGATAGCCATCCCTGCTCCCGAAGTCGTCAAGGCGGCTTCTCCTGCCAAAGGGTCGGTCTTCACAAGACTGACTGTTCCGGCTCCCGCTCCAGTCGAAGTCCTCAAAGCTACTTCCCCCGCCCCGAGGTCTGTCTTTGACCGGTTAGACACTACTGCTCGACGGACGTCGGTCTTCAAGAGGCTGGTAGCAGCGGCGCCTCACCAAAACAGGGGGCATAATGAAGTCACCCCTCAAGCTGAAACAATCCCAGCAGCTCGACACGCTCGACGTCGCCACTGGCGCCGAGTAAGGAAAGCTGGGGGCAACTCCCCCTCTGGGCTAACTCCACCAGCCCCAACGGTAGAAGTCAATGCTGCTGTTCCAACCGGGAATAGCTTTGAATTGCTGAACAAGGTGCGCAGGAACTCTCCTACCGCCGTACTGAAAAGATCTCCTCCACCCGTGGAGAATGCACCGAAGGCGAAGCCGGAACAGCCCCCTCAGCGACTATCCTCCAAAATCTACAAAGTTTGGTGACAGGTCTAGGAGTCGGTAATTGATCAGGGTAACCTTCGCCGATAAAAGAAAGTGAAAGTTCAGCAAGATGAGAACCGTCCTGTCAAGCCACAAAGGACGACAACTACCTGGGTGCCCGCTGCAACGGCCCCCTCAACGTCAACTGCTCAAAAGAGAAGGAGGCCAGAGAAAGCCCCTGTGACTACGACAGACCACAAAGACGCTGAGCCCAAATGCCCCAAGTCTGGGGGCATAATAGTGCATACTGTTTATATAGCTTCCGGAAAGGAGGAAAGCAGCGCTTCGACGGGTCATCGACCGCTCACCCGATCCGTGACAAAAGCCCAGGAGCAGCAACAGAAGCTTCAGAAAATGCTAACACAAATGGCCGCACTTACCGGGCCAAAAGAAAGACTGGAGGCGTCATCAGAGCAGCGTCATGAACAAGAAACCGATGCTGACTTTCTCCGCAGAGTCCTCGAAAAGAAGGACAGAGAAGCAGCAGAACAGGCGGCTAATATAAAACGAATGGCGCTTCTCTTCCAAGACATGGTCGGGATGATGTTACAACCAGAACCTCCAGCTGAAGACCCTCATATCATCATTGAAGACGACAGAGGGGAGACATCGAACCCTCCTCCGGCTCTTTCAGCAGCCAAAGAGAAAACCATTTCCAAGGCCGCTCTGGATGACTATATTGCTCAGCAAATACGAGCTCACCAGGCGAACGAAGTGTTAGTTATATGTATGCCCTAGAGGCCATTACTGTACATTGGATGTATATTGTAGTGGATGCTGGGACATATATAGGGAGGACTTTCTTGCTCGACATGATAGTATGCTATCTGGTTGAACTTTACCTTAACGTGTATACTGATTGTCTCTCTGTTACATGTTGGTAAAGCCCTTAGGATGTGTACTTGACTACCTGGACTATGATGCGGATCATACTAGTGGGGACATGGTAGTCCATAAGTACAATCTTCAAAGTCCCTAGTCGTGGATGTATCGAGACGGGGCATCGATATACTAGAGTAGACTAGCGTATACCTTCTCGACCCATACAGATGGGCGATGGATGATCCCATATCCATTGGTGTTTGACATCAGAGATGATATACGGGTGCTCAGTAGAGACTGGGTACACTGGACGGACTCGCCGAGAACTCCCAAATGGTATTATACCTCACGTCAGATGGCAGTTCTCTGGTGACACTGGTACAGAGTAGTCTGTTGACCCGAGATCGTCATAGAGTCTTGTGTGGTTCCCACTGTGCTTTGATTTCCATCTTACCACGTCCAAGAGGGCGTGCAAAACGGTGGTTTTTGGGTACAGTCCCGAGTCACATGGAGGCAATGAGCGATAGGAGGGGATTCGTCTCTCCCGGTATAGGGAGTTGATGTTGCGCTGTGTTCGATTGGCTATAACAGGAAATCCCTGGCCAGGGTTGCTGAGATTTACTGGTAAGTGTTACCAGTAGTTTCTCGAATTGTTATAGACCTCATATCGACACGACTTATCGAGCTATTGGGGTCTGACGTTTACCACCCCTAGGCGAGATATGCGACATATCAGACGATCAGACCGGACTGTACGGTAGTGTTACTGGTTGGATTCACTGGAGTGTGAGCGGGCTTGCTCGTCGATCTTCAGATCGTTCAATACCCGGGTGGCCGTTACGTTTAGCAGACCGCTTGCGGTTTGTGGGTGTTTGATATGATCATCGCCTGCTGCCGGCGTATTGACGAGTCTTTAGAGTCCTACACAGAGGTTTCCTGGCTCAAGCGAAACGAAATAGGAGCGCATATGAGATATGTGCGGGACCGAGAATAATGCGTGTATGTGATACCGTATTCTATTCTCGCGATAAATGTGTCGAATGGTTGTATGCGATATAACCTAGTTATCGAATCGAGGATTGATTCGATAAGCCGATACATTGGATACTAGTCGGTTATATGCGATATGACCGGATCGTTAAATCAAGTGTTGATTTAATGATTTAATGCATAATTATATATTTGATATATTACTTTGCACTAACTAGTATTGGTTCACTTTAAACGGATTTTCTCACTTGGATTGTGCACATTGTATATGTGATATACTTTTGTACACATGATTGTATCATGTTTGATGATAAATGCTTATTGGTTAAGTGTAAAGAATTAAACCATGGTTAAGTTGGAAATTAGGGTTTTGTTTTATCCATTATTTATTCATTTATTTATTTTGGAAAAATATTAAGCATAAAGAAATGAAATGGTGGCTAATTTTGGACTTGCATGTTGAAGCTTCATGAAGCTTTGACTTAGTCACCATTTTGTCTCATGCTTAACCCTAACCACTCCACTCAACCCTAGTTGATTCTCTACACTTCACCATGGTTAGATTATGATAAGTATTCTTTTATTTTCTATTTTTAAAATAACTTATCATAACAATTCATCTTCTTCTTCTTCATCTTCTTCACTTGAAGAAGCAAGCTCCATCAATGGTGATTGATGGAAATGAGTGAGAAATCCAATTCTAAAGTCTACCCACTTCCTATTTCTTCATCCTCTACCTCTTGCCAAGTAGTAGAGTGTGTTTCCTTCACAAGTTTTCATGGCTTGGTGAAGGTGGAGCATGATCTAGCGATGCCTCGACGTAGATCATTTTAGGCACGAAGCCGACGACCTTGCCCGCTCTTTCTCCGATGAAGCCGACGCTAGAGCCCGGATTTTGATTTGGACAGCGGAGATGACTTCATCACGGAGCCGTGGAGGTGGAGGACCGGATCTACAAAGGTTGTATTTCCGTATTCTTATAGTTAAGTGTTAACTAGTTTTAGTTTCGCCTAGAAATCTAGCCAACGATCCGTTCTAGGGTTTCTCGGCACCGTTTAAATTTGAAATTGGCATGGTTGATGCCTTGTGAGACCTCATTAGGGTGCCTAGGAACCCTACAGTGGTATCAGAGCCTAGCTAGAGCCTTAGGCGAAGTCTAGACGGAGTTTGAAGTCCGAACGACCCGAAAACCCAAACCCAAATTTGCTCTCTGTCCTTTTTTCAAAAACTGGGATTTTTCCAAATTAAAAATATGCAGAAGACTCAGCAGAGAATTCTATGAATTACGGCGCAAAATTGGGGTCATGAACAGTGCAATCTGCGGCGGAACCGCGGCAGAAGCCTGCCTTAGGCGGCGGTTCCGCGGCATATTGATGACGTCAGCCCCCCCTCTCTGCACAGTAATTCATTATTTCAGAAGCTGAGTTTTATGGGTATTTTTAATATTTTTTCAAGAGTTGAATTTTCTGGAGTTGTTTTGGGGATTCGGTGTTTCGATCGGGGTATCAAATTTCGTCTTTGTGTATTTCCGGATAATTTTTAGAATATGTTAAAAAGTTCGACCGGATATAAATACCCACTTTTTCCCCTGCCGGGAAATTTCCAAGTGTTGGATTTTTCCGTAGTTTGACGACGTTCTAAGTAGTGCAAGTAACGCGATGGACCCTCTAGAAGACAACAAACCTTAACTCGATTATGTGACCATCTTGAACTGTCCTTTGAACCTTCGGGTTTGGGGCAGTACGGCATGCCACATGTGAGGCGTTGGCTTGACCCTTCTACGGCTGGACCGTTGGTACTGAGGCACGAACTGAAAGTTGTTAGACTTATTTCATGTGTTGAGCTGTATCGGGAAAACTTGGGTGTTTGACTGTTCGATCGAAAAGTTTAACATTTTCTGTTTATCTGGAATGGGATACAATAATTGGAATTCACAAAAGTTATGTGATAACTGAATGAATGTTATAAACATAGCACTTTAGTCTCACTTGATCGGTTGCCACGGAATTTTGATGTGATCAAAAGTCCGTCGCAATCACGTAGCGTACGCGGATACTCGCCGGGTAAACTTAATAGACAGTCTCACCCCATAGCCCCGACCAAGTGACTGTAGGAGAACCCCGTCGCCGAAAGCATCCGTTCGGGTGCTCGCGGCAGCGGTGTTCCGCCTTGGTGCACTTTGTCGACGGTATCGGGGGTGCGGCCGTCTACTAAAGTTTGCGACGAGCATTCGATCAGGATGTCGGGAATCTTGTTGAATTGCCCGACTTTATATTGAAAAGTGTTTTCGATTTTGAGACTAAAATGCGGGGTTTATAATTGTTAGGCATGCGATGTCTAAGGAATTCATTTGATTAGGCATGCGATGTCTAAAGAGATTGCGGATTCCAACTGTTGTAGTTTTACACTTTCTTTTCTGTGACCGTAAGTGTAATATGTGATATCGCCGGTTTCGTTGCTATATGTCAACGACAATTGGGATGCGCATATTTACTTACGTTGATGACATGTGATGTTATGTGTTGCTGGATATGTTATATTGGATCGTCGTGTTTGAATAGCCGGGGGTTTTTATGTGAGATGAGTGTTTTCATTTTCATTCATGTAAAAACTTGTATGTAATATTCTTTTATTGGGGCACTTCCAGGTTGCGGAAGTTGTCACCGTTGATGTATATTATTTACTTTTCCGCACTAGGATAGACCCAAGGAGGAGGGCACAAGTAACCGGGTTCTGAAGTCCAGTGGGAGACCAACTCGAGGAGTCGAGTCCGGGTCTCCTAACTCTAGAATTGGTAGGGTTGCTTGCCGCTCTCGTAGGGGTCTAGGGGTGTGGGTTTGGCTATTCATCACGACCGTGGAATCCGTGTTTTATACTGGCTCGTATTGAAAACACGGACGTCCTAGTATATCCAATATTTCATATGTTTCTTCTGCTGCGATATCTGTGATGTGATCATATGATGTTCTGTGATAGATACAGTATATAGTATATATGATATATTATATAGACGTTACTTATGTTTTACACCCGCGCTAGCCCTGCCCCGCTCTGCCGTTAGTTACCTAACCTAACGGTGCACGAGGGGACATCGAGGCGAATGCGGATGGCATAAGTGTACGTCGTATTTATCTGTGATATTTAGGTACTTAAATGATGGGACTTCATTAATGTGATTAATGAAAGTAAAAGAAACCTAAGATGTTGTAGAATCGAATTTCAAAATAAAACAGGTAGCTACAGTTCTTGCTTTGCACAGAGGTATATGTGATATATCCTGCACCATATTCGATGAGGAAAGGACCGAGATCCCTTCACCGGGAGTGACTCCTTTAGCAATAACTGGCAGATGCTACACACTCGGTTTGTCTTTTGATTGCTTTTAAGTGTTTTTGCTTTGCACAGTGATATATATGATATATCCCGCACCTCATTCGACGAGGAAAGGACCGACGATCCCTTCACCGGGAGTGACTCCTTTAGCAAAACTAGAAAAGCCTCAAAAGCACTCCATTTTAAAATCATTTGATTCTACAACGATATCAACTTCATTACGCAATAGGTTTTCAGAAAAACCTGTCGTAGCCCTCCGTCATTTCAGATAAATCCTGTTTAGTATTCGTGCTGCGTTTGTTGACCTTGTCAAGGCGCAGTGTGCGGTAGCTAACCAGTATTTATCTGCTTATGCAAATGATGCAGATTGGGTTAGGGTAGTCGTGCGGCCTTGTTGACCTTGTCAAGGGTCGTGCGGGTGGGTTTGATTCAATCAAGAAATGACGGGTTGAACTTGACTTGCGGTCTATGGTTTGTTGACCTTGTCAAGGTCATAGATCGTTCGGGGCAAAATTATCGGGAATTTCAAGTGTTGAAATTTGCAATGAGATTGCATACCTTCTATGAGATAGTTGGATCCCGATACCCGCTGCGAGTAATTGTTACTCCTGGGAGAGTTTTACACATTACAATTAGCCGATCAAGTAGGTGTCTAGAAAGGTGTCAACGGGGTTACGCCTCTGGGAAAACGAGGTTTACATTAATTAGGTTCGTGCGAAAGCACGGGGGACCTCCCTCAAAGTACCGACACTGGCCTGGCTGAAAGATTGGCGAACTTGTAGTGTGTAATTAATCCCGGCTAGTCTTTCCTTTTAGGGTTTGAAGGAAGATTTGATAAAAAGCAGTGGGAGCCATCCTGATTAGATAAAATAATAACCAATCTATTCTTGCCAGAGCGCACGCTGAGTGTTTTCTTCTCTCTCTCTCCTGGTAGCGACCATGTCACGCCTTAATCAAGATAATAATACGGATATTTGACCGAACCCGCTTGTTATACTGAGCTGGGGAACGTTGGTCCCGCTCCACCTTATAATTGTTATAAGACAGAGCAGGAAATTGGGGATTACCAGAATTCCCGTGCCACCCAAACGAAGAGAGTGCATGTTGATGCATCATCTTCGGGTGTGTTCATTACAGAGAACTGTTTCTCAGTATCCTTTATGTCCTGGGTATGTGATACCAGATCAGGATCCCAGATATGTAATATGTTACATAGGGCTACAGAAAGGTAGAGAACTGAGAACGGGTGATAAGTTTCATGAGACAGAAAACGGGGCAAGTGTTGCAGCCAAGTCTGTTGGTCACTGTCACCCTGTATTACCAATACATTGATTCTGAACGAATGTTATTAGATACCGAACCTGATATACAAAATTGTATCTATGTCTTTATTAGTAAAGAAATGATAAAATTTTGTATTGTTGGATAATGTTTTGAACATTTCCTATATCAAAAGTTGATCGGTTCAGGCACGTTATCTAAAAGCATTAATGTTCTAAATCAAACTACAGTTCTTAGTATACAGAACACACACAAGAGGAAGAGTTCAGAACTGAACGAATTCTTCTTGAGGCATTGTAGACTAGGTCAGATCAATGTGACCCGACTAGCTAGAGTTACATATAGATGCATATTTAAATCAGTTTGAATTTACATCTTGTGAAACTCGCCAGTCATGTCACAAAGATAAGATGACCATAGCTCCGTTTACTGGAAACAGAGAAAGAGTTAGTGAACCCTTGGGATGATACATGTTGATGTATGTAGGTCCCCTGTCTACACATGCCAGGACTGGTTCTTTATACTTCATTACATTCTCTGATAATCTCTTTAGATTCAGACATATGTTCTTGTTGAAACACAAGTCCGAGCCTTTTGAGATATTCACAGAATATAAGTTAGAAGTAGAGAACCAAAATACGGGTATAAGTATTATGTCCTTTGATGAGATCGAGGAGGAGAATACTTGAGCACGGAAATCCTGGATTATTCTAAAGGAGAATGAGATTCTCTCTCAGCATTACTCCTCCGTATACACCATAGCACGATGGTATATCGGGACGGAGCGATCACACCCTATATGATAAGGTGTGCTCTATGATGAGTACTACTGAGTTACCTATTTCCTTTTTGGGAGTAATGCACTTATGAAGTTGCATACCTATTGAATAGGGTTCCAATCAAATCAGTTGCCTACCATTTCATATGTGATATGGAAAGGGAAGCGCCCATATCTTAAGTTAGTTAAGATTTGGAGTTGTCCGGCCTATATCTAAAAGAAAAATCCGAACAAGCTCGAGGCAAGATCTGTTATGTAGAACTGGAAATGTTCCATCTATACAAACTACAGCAGATGATTTGAAAGAACTAAAGGATTCAATAGTTACCAACGAACCTCAGCCTCTTCGCCGATCTAGTAAGGTTCCTCACCCACCTGAGAGATACTTCGGTTTCTCTATGACAGTGGGAGCGAGGATTGCATCATGAGATGATGACCCAACTAGTTTCGAGCTGGCCATCAGGAGTGGGACTCTGTAAGAATGACTGGATTCTTAGCGATCTGAGATGGAATCCATGTACACCAACAAAGTATGGACTTTGGTTGCTATATCTGAAGGGTTAAATCCCCATCAGGAGCAAGTATATCTTGAGAAGATTACTTGGTGTAGATCGAAAAGTTGAGACTTTCAAAGCTAGACTTGTTAAAAGTTTGCATCATTGACTAGCTGTGGATAATGATGAAACCTTTTCAAGTACCTATGCTTAAGTCCATCCAGATCCTACTTGCCACGGCTACATACCATGACTACGATATCTGGCGGTTGGGTGTCATGACAGCTTTTCTAAATGATGTTTTAGAAGAGAGCGTCTGTAAGTACACAGCCAGAGGGCTTCGTAAACAGTGGGAGCAGCGGAAACGTGTACAAGATGCTTTATAGGATAAAGCAGGCATCGCGGAGTTGGAACGTCTGTTTTGATGAATTAGTCAAAGAGTTTGACATCATCAAAATGGTAGATGAACCTTGTATATACAAAAAGGTAGTAGGGAGTATGGTGATGATCCTCGTAGAGTACGTGGATGACATACTCTTGATAGGGAAAGAGTTTCCTATGCTACGCTCGATCAATCTCCGCCTATCACAAAGATTCTCCATATAGGATCAAAGTGATACCTCTTAAATTCTGAGTTCTCATCTATGAGATAGATGTAATTGGATGTTAGGATACTCACTAGATGTAGTGAGATAGTATCAATTGATCCTGGGGAGAATCACTGGAAGTGTTCCAGGGTGATAAAGACGACTGAATGTCAGTCACAGGCATTGTCTTTACCCTCAGTAAAGGGACGGTATGTTGGAAGAGTTCCAAGCTAGATACCGTGACATACTAGACGATAAAGGCAGGATACATCGCTACTTAAGATGCTACCAAAGAGGCTGTTTGGGTGTATATAGGTTCATGAGATGAACTAGGTTCCTACCATTGTGTGACAATGGAAGTGTGGCTTTGGCCAGGGAACCCCTGTCCCATCAGTGATCCAGACATATTCTAAGGCAGTGTCACCTGATCATGGAGATGGTTGATCTCCAGGGTGATCGAGGTTAGGAAAGTAGACTCAGAGGACAACACAGCGGATCCACTCACAAAGGCCTGTTCCCAAAGAGAGATTTTTATGGGATGGTTGAGTATGAGATACTACAACCACTGCTATCAGATGGCCCTAGTGCAAGTGGGAGATTGTTAGTTATATGTATGCCCTAGAGGCCATTACTGTACATTGGATGTATATTGTAGTGGATGCTGGGACATATATAGGGAGGACTTTCTTGCTCGACATGATAGTATGCTATCTGGTTGAACTTTACCTTAACGTGTATACTGATTGTCTCTCTGTTACATGTTGGTAAAGCCCTTAGGATGTGTACTTGACTACCTGGACTATGATGCGGATCATACTAGTGGGGACATGGTAGTCCATAAGTACATCCTTCAAAGTCCCTAGTCGTGGGTGTATCGAGACGGGGCATCGATATACCAGAGTAGACTAGCGTATACCTTCTCGACCCATACAGATGGGCGATGGATGATCCCATATCCATTGGTGTTTGACATCAGAGATGATATACGGGTGCTCTGTAGAGACTGGGTACACTGGACGGACTCGCCGAGAACTCCCAGATGGTATTATACCTCACGTCAGATGGCAGTTCTCTGGTGACACTGGTACAGAGTAGTCTGTTGACCCGAGATCGTCATAGAGTCTTGTGTGGTTCCCACTGTGCTTTGATTTCCATCTTACCACGTCCAAGAGGGCGTGCAAAACGGTGGTTTTTGGGTACAGTCCCGAGTCACATGGAGGCAATGAGCGATAGGAGGGGATTCGTCTCTCCCGGTATAGGGAGTTGATGTTGCGCTGTGTTCGATTGGCTATAACAGGAAATCCCTGGCCAGGGTTGCTGAGATTTACTGGTAAGTGTTACCAGTAGTTTCTCGAATTGTTATAGACCTTATATCGACACGACTTATCGAGCTATTGGGGTCTGACGTTTACCACCCCTAGGCGAGATATGCGACATATCAGACGATCAGACCAGACTGTACGGTAGTGTTACTGGTTGGATTCACTGGAGTGTGAGCGGGCTTGCTCGTCGATCTTCAGATCGTTCAATACCCGGGTGGCCGTTACGTTTAGCAGACCGCTTGCGGCTTGTGGGTGTTTGATATGATCATCGCCTGCTGCCGGCGTATTGACGAGTCTTTAGAGTCCTACACAGAGGTTTCCTGGCTCAAGCGAAACGAAATAGGAGCGCATATGAGATATGTGCGGGACCGAGAATAATGCGTGTATGTGATACCGTATTCTATTCTCGCGATAAATGTGTCGAATGGTTGTATGCGATATAACCTAGTTATCGAATCGAGGATTGATTCGATAAGCCGATACATTGGATACTAGTCGGTTATATGCGATATGACCGGATCGTTAAATCAAGTGTTGATTTAATGATTTAATGCATAATTATATATTTGATATATTACTTTGCACTAACTAGTATTGGTTCACTTTAAACGGATTTTCTCACTTGGATTGTGCACATTGTATATGTGATATACTTTTGTACACATGATTGTATCATGTTTGATGATACATGCTTATTGGTTAAGTGTAAAGAATTAAATCATGGTTAAGTTGGAAATTAGGGTTTTGTTTTATCCATTATTTATTCATTTATTTATTTTGGAAAAATATTAAGCATAAAGAAATGAAATGGTGGCTAATTTTGGACTTGCATGTTGAAGCTTCATGAAGCTTTGACTTAGTCACCATTTTGTCTCATGCTTAACCCTAACCACTCCACTCAACCCTAGTTGATTCTCTACACTTCACCATGGTTAGATTATGATAAGTATTCTTTTATTTTCTATTTTTAAAATAACTTATCATAACAATTCATCTTCTTCTTCTTCATCTTCTTCACTTGAAGAAGCAAGCTCCATCAATGGTGATTGATGGAAATGAGTGAGAAATCCAATTCTAAAGTCTACCCACTTCCTATTTCTTCATCCTCTACCTCTTGCCAAGTAGTAGAGTGTGTTTCCTTCACAAGTTTTCATGGCTTGGTGAAGGTGGAGCATGATCTAGCGATGCCTCGACGTAGATCATCTTCGGCACGAAGCCGACGACCTTGCCCGCTCTTTCTCCGATGAAGCCGACGCTAGAGCCCGGATTTTGATTTGGACAGCGGAGATGACTTCATCACAGAGCCGTGGAGGTGGAGGACCGGATCTACAAAGGTTGTATTTCCGTATTCTTATAGTTAAGTGTTAACTAGTTTTAGTTTCTCCTAGAAATCTAGCCAACGATCCGTTCTAGGGTTTCTCGGCACCGTTTAAATTTGAAATTGGCATGGTTGATGCCTTGTGAGACCTCATTAGGGTGCCTAGGAACCCTACACGAAGCGGCCGGCCAAGTCATTAAAACTGGGCGATCATATCCAGGCTGGTATGACCAACTAAAGTACCCGCCGGAATACACGATTCCTAAATTCCATGTGTACAAAGGGACAGACAATTCCTATCAACATGTCGCTCAGTTCAGGGCTCTTTGCGGCAACACCAGGGGCGATGATAAATTGCTACTTCGCCAATTCGTCGGCAGCTTGTCGGAGATGGCATTCGAGTAGTATTCTGAACTGCCCAACGATTCAGTCAAAACTTTCACAGAAATGGAGCTATAATTCACCCAGCAATTCGCGAGTGCCAGTGAACGTACCCCGATAACGGCATTGATCAATGCCAGGGTGAAGCCAGGTGAAACGTGGGTTCAATATGCAGTACGATGGCAGAATCTGTGGTCGAAATGCGATAGCGCATCGAAGAAGCGCCAGCGGTGGGCATGTTCGTGGGCACTCTGGACCCTCATGCAACTATTTCCCAATTCATGATGTACTTCAAGCCGACCACGTTCCAAGCCTTGATCGACAAACTGGCCCAAATGGATCAGATGGGTTATAGACCATCTCCTCCAAAGCCAGAGCCGCCGAACGAGAAGGGAAAGGGGAAAGCGACCGTCGTCGCTAACGCTCAACAGCAGCCCAGTGGTCTAAGACCAGTTGATCGCCAAAATAATAGAACTCGATCTCTCAATGATAAAATGAGACGTCCTTACTCATTCTCTCAAGACAAGACGAAGAGGTTATTCGAGCTTGCACTGCGCAACAGGCTCATCAGTCTGCCGGAGCCAAGACGCCCAGCGCAACTAAGCGACATTAGCAATCCTAACTATGGTCCTTATCACCGAATGTTGGGCCATCCGATCGAGGATTGCTACATCTTCAAAAGCTGGATAGAAGATCGA
Source organism: Agapanthus africanus (assembly GCA_030015575.1). Taxonomy (NCBI): domain Eukaryota; kingdom Viridiplantae; phylum Streptophyta; class Magnoliopsida; order Asparagales; family Amaryllidaceae; genus Agapanthus; species Agapanthus africanus. The sequence continues at coordinate 868,449,750 of CM057339.1, forward strand.
TACCAGCAGGGCAAATTCGTATTATCCGAGAATTGGAAGGTGAACCCGCCTCGGCCACACACTCCCAAGAAGACGGATACACCGGGGGCATCATGCTCTTTCGTAGAAGAAGCTCCATGGGAGGTCGCTCTTTCAGCCAAGACAAAAAGAATGCTGAAGAATCTCTAAACATGCCCGGCGATCAGGTGGAAAAATCCACTCAAACCCGAGATCATCGAGAGAATATTAAAACCGCGTCCAGCTCCAAAAATCGATGGTGATAGCCAAAGCACTCACACCCAGCCGTCAAAATCTTCGAAGAAGAAGAAGAAATCCAAGAAGCCCGTGAAGCCTAGTGACAAGCGCACGGACCTACAAAAGCAGATTGACGCGCTGGAAGAGTATAACCAGAAGGCGCGGACTCCAGTCACACTCCAAGAGTTTCTCAGCCGCATCCTTGAGGACGGAGATGATGAAGAAGACTCGTCGGATGTATCTGAAGATTACGTGGCAAGTTGCTATGTGATCTCTCACTCGTCGATAGACAATGAAGAAACTCCTTGTACCGAGAAACTGGGGGCAAATCCTAAACCGGAACTTCTAGAGCCGTCAGACGAAATGATTGATGCATTCCTGAACGAAGCTCTTCTGAAAAGTAAAGCTGATCGGGAGCGTGAGATGGCTATATTTGAAAAGGCCAAACGCCGACGACTGGACGAAAGGGTTGAAACACTCCCGCCAGATCAAAGTACATCCGTCGCAAATAAAAAACAGCTTCAAGATGAGGAAGAGGTTCGCCAAAGCCATATCAATGGGAATGAAGCTGCCACCCTCCGAAGGAAACGTTCTTGGTGAAGCGGAAATGCATCCTAACTACTGCTTATATCATTGAAAGATTGCGCACCCCATCGAAGAGTGCAATACTTTTAAAAGATGGTGGCAAGGATATATTGCTCACCGGCAATATTTCAAGCGGATGAAACGCAAAACCCATCGGGAGCAAAGAAGTGCGACCGAGGAGCGTAAAAGAACTACCGGCAACTGTCGCATGGTCAACACCAGAGGATCGCAAATTCCCACCTTCGGGAGCGACTCTAACGAAGAAATGACTATTGGCCCTCTCTTTAAAGAGACCACCATGGGAAAAGAAGAAGAACCGAATACTTGCGAAAATATTCAGCTACGCAATCGTACGCTGCACGAAAAGAATCTTCGGCCCCCGAACAGTGGTTCAAATAGAAAAGATAAGAGAAAAGAAAAATTCTTTGAGGATATCATCCTTGATGACCAAGCTGTCGAAAAGCTGACAGCCAAGGACCCGCCAAAGAAAAGTAAGGTGGACCATAACGTTTTGGCACACTTGAGGAAGATACCCTCGCAGCTCAGTATTCTCGACGCCCTTATGCTATCCAAAGAAGCAAGGGATTCTTTAATCAAGGCATTATAAGAGCCCGAGCAATTCCAAGCTTTCCTCACCGAAAAAAAGATGAAGGATGAGCTGGAGGAAGTACACACAGCCGATATCACCTTTGGCGATGAAGATCTCCTCCTTGGGACGTGCGAGCACAACCGTCCCCTTTACGTCTCTGGATACTGTCATGATATCAAGATAGGCAAAATCCTGGTCGACAAATGGGTCCTCCGTCAATCTCCTTAACGTAAGGTGTTAAAGGAAATCTGCATGAGCGTTCAACACCTCGCTCGCGATAAAATCACCATCTCCGGATTTGACTCTCAGTCATCACGGACGCTTGGGTCCGTAATATTGACACTGTGCTTTGGACTGCTTGTCACGGACATTAAGTTTCATGTCATTGACGCCAAGACATGCTACAATGCTTTGCTCGGCCGGCCTTGGCTACACGAGTACAACATTATCCCTTCTACACAACATCAGTGTATGAAGTATTTCAAGGATGGTCTCGAGTACACTGTGACAGGAGAGCTGAACCCATTCTCCGTGAACGAAGTCCGAAAGTACGAAGATGAAAAATACTTTTTACCGAATTTCGAGGACACGAAAAGATGTCAAAAACTAAAGAACAAAGCTATCACTACTATTCCGGTCTTCGGGAGTGATACTGAGGAGGAAGAAGAGACAGTTTACTTAGGTCCGCCCCAGTGCAGCAAGCCGGGACCGTCCACTCCTATGTTGATCTTCGGCAGCGATTCGGAAGATGAGGTCAATGTCGTATTCTCTGCTCGGCCATCAATACAAACCTTCACTGATGAAGATCAAAGTTTGCAAGTTGCCATGGTTCTGCCAAAGCATCGTAAAGAACTAGACGCGCTTGATACCTACAGTGTGGAAGAACTGCAGACATTCTACGTCCCTCCCACGCGAAAAGGTGAAAAAGCGATCCTATTCTACCGATCCGGGGAAACCAAAGTGGAGAAAGAAATTTGGCATGGTACGGATTCTACACTTGACAAGTTCCAGCCCATCCATTTGCCCAGATATTACACAGACGGACTAAAGAGACTCTTGAGACGCCAAGGTGTACCCCTTAAGCAAACTGCGCGACAAGCACGGTTTTATAACAGGATCTGGAACGTACCCGGAACTCAACGAAAGCTGCCCAACGGGAGAATGGAAACAATCGGGCTTGGATATGTTCAATCCAAGAGACAGGAGCTATCCCGCGACTGTTACGTCATACATGACTTTGATGAAGAAGGTGATGCTCTGTGGGAAGATACTAACCCTGAACCAGAACGAGCCCCCGCCACGAAAATGCTAAGCCCATCGTTCGAAGAACAAATTAACAAGCTTATAAGGGAAGTGGGTCAAAAGGTTCGAGACGATCATAACCGCGAAATGGCCATCTATGAGAAAGCCAGAACGCAACGCCTCCTTCAGCAGGCTGCGAAAAATGAAAATGCTTTTCCGTGTCAACCCGTCATACAAAAGGCCCAACGCAGAGGCATAAACAAACCAAAGAGCGGGAAAGGCGTTCGACAGCGACGAAGCGGGTCCAAGAAGCCACGCGATCAGGAATCGAGCAGTCTGGATTCGTCTCTTATAAAAAAGATGGGTCGAGAATATTCTTTTCCTCAAGACAAGACAAAGAAGATATTCGATCTTGTCATGAAACACCAGATGATGGCACTTCCAGAGTCCAAGCACCCTGAGCAAGAAGGCATAGTCTCTCACCCGGACTATTGCTCTTATCATAAGGCAATAGGACATCCTCTTGAAGACCGCTTCACATTCAAGAATTGGGTCAAAGACCGGTATCAGCAAGGCAGGTTCGCTCTATTCAGCAGCTGGAGGGTAACTCCGCCGCAGAAGTATGAACCGAAGACAGCGAGGGTAGACCCAGATCCACATCGGTCTTGGAAGCGAGTTCGTACTTGTCACGTGATAACGCTGTCAGAAGAAGAGCCCGAGAATATGGATGACCTCCCCCGGTGCTTCGACAACGATGATGACGAGGTAATTTCAGAATTTCCACCGGCACCAAAAGAGCTGGAAGATGGAATACATATGATTGTTAGAGTTTTTGCATGTTCAAGTTTATTACCGCAATCAAGACGGTTTCTCTTGTAGCTAACCGGTTGAGTACGGGTCGTCCGCAGGGAGACGAGAATCTTTTTCTATGTGCTTTAACGAGTTAAGTCCAAATGTCCAGGTTTGTTTTGAGATTATCTATGTGCTAAAATGTTATATAAAGAGAGCTTGTTAGGGTTAGGATTAGGTTAGTTTGAGTTAGGATTCGCTCACTTCTTTCGTTGCCACTCTTAATATCGGTGTTACGGTAATCGGCAACAACGGGGATTAGAACGACTAGGAAGGAACTTGCGAGTATAAGTTAGGCTTTCCAACGCTTAAATTCTTCCTTTTGGTGCTTGACCGTCCGTTCTTGGCTCTTAGCCTTAACCTCCGGTTAATTCAACCACAACCGGTCTCACTAAGGAATCACCGCTATCATGTAGGATAGGGTGCCGTAGGGAGCGGATTGTGGTTCAATTAACGGGAGTCCTAATTAAGATGTTGGGAAAGGAAAGAGTGAGAGAGATTTTCTTCTCTCAAACTTCCCTTATCCTACCCTAACAAGTTAGAAAATTACTCACCCATTACGAGAAAAAGGAAAAGACGACAAAAGGAGGAAGATAGAAAGAAAGAGGTTAGGAGATTACAACTAGCTATTTGAGACCTCACCTTGGCAAGGATCAAGCTTAAGCATCATTGTTGTTAAGGATAAAGAAAAAGAGAACAAGAAAGAAACAAACAATAAATAACAACAACTAGATTAGCAAATGAAAAATACAAGCAATTATCATTAACAACATAACAAGACAAGCATGGTAACAAAAAAGAACTCTTTTATTCATCCTTCACTCATAAAAAGCTCAGTACAAAGTTTTAATGGAGAAAAGATGAAAAGAGGAAGAAGAACTACAAAACATATCCTAAATTTTACACAAGAATAAGCACCCTTTGGCTAGGCAAGTTCTGGGCTATTTATAGGCAGGAAACTCAAAACCTAGGGCAACATTCAGAACCAAAATGGAATGACCAAACTGCCCCTAAAAAGTCTTCATCTGATGAGCCCATACGGCCGTGGATCAGCGGCCTAGACCCTATGTTGGCCGCGGATCCGCGGCCATATAGAAGAATTAGGTCATGTGCTTTGGTGGGTTTTCCTGGTTTTCAGTACTCTTCAGTATGGTATATGTTGTTTCTCAGAAACTCTTCACAATTTTTCCAAAATTTCAGTAGATCAAAAGGTGATGTGATGTGGATCTTTTGCCATGATTTCCTTGAGCTCCACGTAGATATGTTGGATCTTGGGTTGACATTGAGCTTTGTGCATGAAAATAACATCGATTTGCCATTTTGTCCCTTAAACTGGTGTGCGGCAATATACGGATAGAGAGCGGAGACCCGTGTTTTATCTGTGGTTGGCAGTAATCCAAAATTTGTCGTGCTTTTCCATGAATTTCACTGTTTAGAGCTGAGAACCTGTATCCTGCAATTAATTAGCAAACACGGCTCAAGAGTACCTACCGATAAGTAATGTGATAAAAATTGGGCGGTATAAAAATGCAAAAATCTGATATGAACAAATACCCCCAAACTTATCATTTGCTCGTCCCGAGCAAAGCCAATTTATTCACAAAAAATTCCTAACCTCACTTTCACAGGGAACGCGATTGCACTGAGCATGTGCAACAAGCCGTTTAAACCTCTAGGTGTCCCTAATAGGAGGAGTGTTGTCTCCTGAGGGTTTTCAGCGGATACTACCCACAAAATCCGGTCAAACTATTTTTGCAAAATAACTATGATTCAAACCCTAAGGTTTGTTTCAGAAAATAACAATTCTATTATCCTAAGTCTAGACTATCGAACCTTTATTTTTCACACCTCGCTTCTTATTTAACTTAAGATTTTATATGTCTTTACGTGCAGTGCAAATAGTGACGTTAAGTTCCAGAAGGATCGATTAAAGTCATCATGTCACACAATAAAGCCTAGATAAAAATTTTAAAAGGATCACATAAGTTTTATAAGGAGTTAAGTATTTTTCAAGTTTCGTTTTCCAGCAAGGTTTCAATTTCAGAGTTTCTATCTTCCTTAACAAGAAACTAGGTCTTATTTTTCACTCCACCTTTTTCTTGTTTTCATTTCATACACACCTCTGTGAACGTGCAATAGTCTTTATCATAGAATAAAACCTTCATATCTCCGCTAGAAATATTTTTTTATAAAAACCTGTCTTTTGTCAAGATTATTCTCACACAAAGAACCGTTAGGAATTTTAACTCGGAGAGAACACTTGCTTGACTTTGTTTTAATCTGGACTTTCTAGGCTTCTTAACGAGCTTTGAGCCAATGCACCCAAACCAGTTGGCTTTAGGGCATTAAGTGTAGAGACACCCCAGCGGACTTAATTACTCAAGTTACCTAGGCCCAAAAACAAAAGACAATTTAGCGTGAAAATCATGATGATTCAATGCGAACGGAGATATAACTGGCAGTTCAGTTATTTTTTGGATAAAAGACGTGTTTAGTGGGTTAGGTGTGTAATCATTCCAATCAAGTTTCAGATGGGTTATTTTTCAGAATTAGTTCCAATTAAAGCATCAATAACATTCCTTCATATTCGCTTCACTTCATAAACTATTCTTGATATTACTTATTTCAGAACAAACCTATTTGATCCTCAGAAAATCATTTATCCATTTAAAAGTTTTTAGACATAATAAACTTGTCATCTAATTTCCAAAACTCACGACACGTGTAGTGTGATGTAAAGATGTATATCAGGTATAGTTAACTTCAAAGGAGAGTTATCTTTCAGGTTTTCAAAATCTAAAAATAAGATTTAGTTATTCTTATCTTATCAAACAAAATCGTCAAAATATTGAATCTGAGTTCTCCCACTAGCTAACTTGATAAAAAAGTTTTTATGTTTTTAGAAATTTTTTCGATTTTTATGGATTTTATGGATTTTAGTATGCAGATGCAAAATATACATATGAATGCGAAGGTTAGAAATGCGTACCGAGCGTACCCCCAAACTTAAACTGGACAGTGTCCTCACTGTCATTGCATGAAGAGATCATTGAAGGGTCAAAATTGTCGGTTAGATATGTTAGTTATATGTATGCCCTAGAGGCCATTACTATACATACGATGTATATTGTAGTGGATGCTAGGACATATATAGGGAGGACTTTCTTGCTCGACATGATAGTATGCTATCTGGTTGTACTTTATCTTAACATGTACTCTGACTGTCTCTATGTTACATATTGATAATGCCCTTAGGATATGTACTCGACTGCTGGGACTATGATGAGATCATACTAGTGGGGCCACGGTAGTCGACGAGTACATCCTATAACTGTTCCTAGTCGAGGGTGTATCGAGACAGGGCATCGATGCACCAGAGTAGACTAGCGTATACGCATCTTGACCCATATGATGGGCGATGGATGATCCCATATCCATCGGTGTTTGACATCAAGGATGGTGTACGGGTGCTCAGTGGAGACTGGGTATACTGGACGGACTCGCCGAGAACTCCCAGATGGTATTATACCTTACGTCAGATGGCAGTTCTCAGGTGACACTGGTACAGAGTAGTCTGTTGACTCGAGATCGTCATAGAGTCTTGTGTGATTCCCACTGTGCTTTGATTTCCATCATACCACGTCCAAGAGGGCGTGCAAAAATGTGGCTTTTGGGTACAATCCCGAATCACATGGAGGCAATGAGCGATAGAAGGGGATTCGTCTCTCCCGGTATAGGGAGTTGATGTTGCACTGTGTTCGATTGGCTATAACCGGAAATCCATAGCCAGGGTTGCTGAGATTTACTGGTAAGTGTTATTAGTAGTTTCTCGAACTGTTATAGACCTCATATCGACATGACTTATCGAGCTACTGGGGTCTGACGTTTACTACCCCTAGGCGAGATATGCGACATATCAGACGACAAGACCGGACTGTACGGGAGTGTTACTATTTGGATTCACAGGAGAATGTACAGGCTTGCTTGTTGATCTTCTGAGCGCTCAATACCTGGGTGGCTGTTGCGTTTAGCTGACCGCTTGCAGCTTGTGGGTGTTTGATATGATCATCACCTACTGCAGGCGTATTGACGATTCTTTAGAGTCCTACACAGAGGTTTCTTAACTCAGGCAAAATGGAGTAGGAGCACGTATGTGATATGTGCGGGACCGAGGATAATGCGGTATGTGATACCGTATTGGATTCTCGCGATATGAGATATCGACCGGGTATATGTGATATAGCCGGGTCATCGTATTAGTCGGTTATATGCGATATAGCCGGATTATCGGATCAAGTGTTGATTCGATAATTTAATATATAATAATATATATAATATATTAAATTACATTAACTAATATTAGCTCACTAAAAGATTCATTTTCTCACGGGATAATACATTGATATATATGGGATATATGTTAATTGTATTATTTTCTATTATTACAAAATATATTGTATATGTGATATATAATATTGTAACATGTTAGGGTTACAAATTTAACAATGGATTAGGGTTTAAACTTGGTTAGGGTTTGGTTTAGGGTTAGCTTTTGCATGAAGCTTCCATGAAGCTTCATGAAGCTTTGACTTTGTGGTTGCTTGATATTTTTGTGAGATATTATGTTAACCCAATCCAAACCATTAACTCTAGTTAACTCTCTACAAGGGTTAACTCTTTCATGCTTAACCCTTAGTTAAATTTGTAACCACTACAATAATTCATTGTTCATCACAAAAGGATTAAGTTATCATCTTCATTCATCTTCTTCTTCCTTGAGTTTTCTTCATGAAAAAGCTTTCTTTTGTGATGAAAGTGTGTGAGAAAAAGATTATAAATGAGAGCAAAAATCCTACTTCATCATCCCCATCTATCCTTGCCATTTAGATGAGGGTGTTCACTTCATTTAGTGAGTGTTAGCTTGTGTTAATGAAACTTCAAGGTAGATCATCTATGTTATCGAAGATCGGAAGCAAGGTTGCATCATTCTCTTCGTGAAGCCTCTCGAGAGTCCGGAACACGATGATCGCAGCGAAGGGACCTCAACACGGAGCTTAAGAAGTGAAGGACCGGATCTACAAAGGTTGTAATCTCTCTCACTTAGTGTTAAACAGTTTAACATGCTTGTTTTCGCCTAAACCCTAGTTTAAAGATCCGGCTTCGGGTTGTTCGGCACGGCTAAAATTTTAATCGGGCATGGTTGATGCCTCATAGAACCTTGTGAGCGTGCATAGCAACCCTACAGTGGTATCAGAGCCAAGCTAGAGCTTTAGGCAAAGTCTAGACGAAGTTTAAAGTCCGATCGAACCCGGAAACCCCGATGTTTACCCCTCTCTGTATATTTTTCAAAAATGTGTTTTTTTATGAATTAAAAATGCTCAGAAAAACAAGCAGGAAAAACTAAGAACTGCTGTGAAGTACGGTCCACTAAGTCAATTATTTGACCGCGGAACCGCGTTCAAACCATTGATTTGGCTGCGGTTCCGCGGCCAAAATTTGGACTTAGTCCCTCAAATTTCATATATTTATTCTTAGGTCCTTTCTTGGAAATTTTTTTATGGGAATTTTTTAATTCCACTCAAGTGTTGAGTTTTCTAGGGTTGTATTGGGGACTCGTTGATTCGATCGGATAATTTAACTTTGTTTAGTTTGTCCGGATAATTTTTAGAAACTGTTAAAAAGTTCGACCGGATATCAATAACTCATTTTTTCCCCTGTCGGAAAATTTTTCAAAAGTTGGATTTTTTCTCGAGTTTAAGAACGTTCTAAGTCATGCAAGTAACGCGGTGGACCCTCTAGAAGACAACAAACCTTAACTCGATTATGTGACCGTCTTGAACTGCCTTTTGAACCTTAGGGTTTGGGGCAGTACGGCGTGCCACATGTGAGGCGTTGGCTTGACCCTTCTACGGCTGGACCATTGGTACTGTGGCATGTGATGGATATTTTTGAACTCCGCTCAAGTGTTAAGCTATTGGGAAAACTTGGGTGTTTGATTATTCGATCGGAAAGTTTAACATTGTCTATTTATCTGGAATGTGATATAACATTTGGAATCCACAAATAGTTATGAGATAACTAATTTGAATGTTATAAACATAGCAGTTTAGTCTCAGATGATCAGTTGCCACGGAATTTTGATGTGATCAAAAGTCCGTCGCAATCACGTATCGTACGCGGATACTCGCCGGGTAAACTTAATAGACAGCCATGTCCCATAGCCCCGACCAAGTGACTGTAGGAGAACCCCGTCGCCAAAAGCATCCGTTCGGGTGCTCGCGGCAGCGGTGTTCCGCCTTAGTGCACTTCGTCGACGACATCGGGGGTGCGGCCGTCTACTAAAGTTTGCGACGAGCATTCGATCAGGTTGTCGGGAATCTTGTTGAATTCCCTGGCTTGATATTGAAAAGTGTTTTCGATAATGAGACTAAAATGCGGGGTTTATAATTGTTAGGCATGCGATATCTAAGGAATTCATTTGGTTAGGCATGCGATGTCTAAAGAGGTTGCGGATTCCAACTGTTGTAGTTTTACACTTTCTTTTCTGTGACCGTAAGCGTAGTATGTGGTGTATCGCCGGCTTCGTTGCTATACATCAACGACAATCGGGATACGCATACTTGCTTACGTTGATGATATGAGATATTATGTGTTGCTGTGATATGTTATATTGGATCGTCGCGTTCTGAATAGCCGGGTTTTTTTATGTGAGATGAGATTTTTTCTTTTTCATTCATGTAAAATTCAATTGTATGTAATATTCTTTTATTGGGGCACTTCCAGACTGAGGATGATGTCACCATTATATATTATTTATTTTTCCGCATTAGGTAGACCCAAGGCGGGGAGCACAAGTAACCGGGTTCTAGGGTCCAGTGGGAGACCATCTCGAGGAGTCGAGACCGGGTCTCCTAACCCTAGAATTGGCAGTGTTGCTTGCCGCTCTCGTAGGGGTCTAGGGATGTGGGTTTGGCTATTCATCATGACCGTGGAATCCGTGTTTTATACAGGCTCGTATTGAAAACACGGACGTCCTAGTATATCCAATATTTCATATATGTTTCTTCTGCTGCGATATCTGTGATGTGATCATTTGATATGTTGTGATAGATACTGTATATAGTATATATGATATATTATATAGACGTTATTTATGTTTTACACCCGCGCTAGCCCTGCCCCGCTCTGCCGTTAGTTACCTAACCTAAGGTGCACGAGAGGACATCGAGACGAATGCGGATGGCATAAGTGTATGTCGTATTTATCTGTGATGTTTAGGTGACTTAATTGATGGGATTTCATTAATGAGATTAATGAAACTAAAAGAAACCTAAAGATGTTGTAGAAACTTGTTTAAAAACTGGTATATCTAGTTCTTGCTTTGCATAGCGGTGTTCCTTGTAGAACATCCAGCACCTTATTCGATAAGGAAAGAGCCGAGATCCCTTCACCGGGAGTGACCTCTTTAGTGAAACTAGCAGATGCTACAAACTCGGTTTGTCTTTTGATTGCTTCTATAGTTCTTGCGTTGCACAACGATATTTATGAAATATCCTGCACCTTATTCGATGAGGAAAGGGCCGGCGATCCTTTCACCGGGAGTGACCCCTTTAGCAAAACTAAAAAAGCCTAAAAAACACTCCATTTAAAAATCACTCGATTCTACAACGATATAAAGTTCATTACGCAAAGGGTTTTCTTAAAAACCTATCGTAGCCCTCCGTCATTTCAGATAAGTAATAGTTAGTATTCGTGCTGCGTTTGTTGACTTAGTCAAGGCGTAGTGTGCGGTAGCTGATTACTGCTTATCTGCAAAGCATATGATGCGATTGGATTAGGGTAGTCGTGCGGCCTTGTTGACTCAGTCAAGGGTCGTGCGGGTGGGTTTAATTCAATCGGGAAATGACGGGTTGAACTTTACTTGCGGTCTATGGTTTGTTGACTCAGTCAAGGTCATAGATCGCTTGGGGAAAAATATTATTGGGAATTTCAAGTGTTGAAATTTGCAATGAGATTGCATACCTTCTATGAGATAGTTGGATCCCGATACCCGCTGCGAGTAAGAGTTACTCCTGGGAGAGTTTTACACATTACAATTAGCCGATCAAGTAGGTGTCTAGAAAGGTGTTAACGAGGTTACGCCTCTAGGAAAACGAGGTTTACTTTAATTAGGTCCGTACGAAAGCATGGGGAACCTCTCTCAAAGTACCGACACTGGCCTGGCTGAAAGATTGGCGAACTTGTAGTGTGTAATTAATCCCGGCTAGTCTTTCCTTTTAGGGTTTGAAGGAAGATTTGATTAAAACAGTAGGAGACATCCTGATTAGATATATTAGATAACCAATCTAATCTTGCAAGAGCATACGCTGAGTGTTTTCTTCTCTCTCTCTCCAGGTAGCGACCATATCACGCCTTAATCAAGATAATAATACGGATATATTGACCGAACCCGCTTGTTATACTGAGCTGGGGAACGTTGGTCCCGCTCCAACTTATAATTGTTATAAGACAGAGCAGGAAATGGGAAATACCAAATTTCCCGTGCCGCCCAAACGAAGAAAGTACATGTTGATGCATCTTCTTCGGGTGTGTTCATTACACAGAACTGTTTTTCAGTATCCTTTACGTCCTGGGTATGAGATACCAGATCAGGATCCCGCAAATGTAATTTGTTACATGGGCTACCGATAGGTAAAGAACTGAGAACGGGTGATAAGTTTCATGAGACAGAAAACGGTGCAAGTGTTGCAGCCAAGTCTGTTGGTCACTATCACCCTGTATTACCAGAATACATTGATTCTGAACAAATGTTATTAGATATCGAACCTGATATACAACATCATATCAGTCTCTTTATTAGTAAAGAAAGAATATAATTTTGTATTGTTGGATAATGTTTTGAACATTTCCTATATCAAGAGTTGATCGGTTCAGGCACGTTATCTAAAAGCATTGACGTTCTAAATCAAACTATAGTTCTTAGTATACGGAACACACACAAGAGGAAGAGTTCAGAAATGAACGAATCCTTCTTGAGGCATTGTAGACTAGGTCATATCAATGCGACCCGACTAGCTGAAGTTACATTAAGATGCATATTTAAATTTTTTGAATTTACATCTTGTGAAACTTGCCGGTCATGTCACAAAGATAAAATGACCATAGCTCTGTTTATTGGAAATAAAGAAAGAGTTAGTGAACTCTTGGGATTGATACATGCTAATGTATGAAAGTCCCTTGTCTACACATGCCAAGTCCGGTTCTTTGTACTTCATTATATTCACTGATGATCTCTCTAGATTCAGACATATGTTCCAGTTGAAACACAAGTCCAAACCTTTTGAGATATTCACAGAATGTAAGTTAGAAGTAGAGAACCAAAATACGGGTAAAAGTATTATGCCCTTTGATGTGATCAAGGAGGAGAATACTTGAGCACGGAATTCCTGGACTATTCTAAACGAGAATGAGATTCTCTCTTAGCATTACTCCTCCGTATACACCACAGCACGTCGGTGTATCGGGGCAGAGCAATAGCACCCTATATGATATGGTGCACTCTATGATGAGTACTACTGAGTTTCCTATTTCCTTTTGGGAATTATGCACTTGTGAAGCTGCATACCTATTGAATAGGGTTCAAATCAAATCAGTTGCCTACCACTTCATATGTGATATGGAAAGGGAAGAGCCCATATCTTAAGTTTGTTAAGATTTTGGGGTTGTCCGGCCTATGTCTAGAAGCAAAATCCGGACAAGCTCGAGGCAAGCTCTGTTATGTAGAACTGGAAAGGTTCCAGCTATACAAACTACAGCGGATGATTTGGTAGAACCAAAGGATTCAATAGTTTCCAACAAACCTCAGCCTCTCCGCCGATCTAGTAGGGTTCCTTACCCACCTGAGAGATACTTCGGTTTCTCTATGACAGTGGGAGTGAGGATTACATCATGAGATGATGACCCAACTAGTTTCGAGCTGGCCATCAGGAGTGGGACTCTGTAAGAATGGCTGGATGCTTAGTGATCTGAGATGGAATCCTTATACACCAACAAAGTATGGACTTTGGTTGCTTTATCTGAAGGGTTAAATCCCCATCGGGAGCAAGTATATCTTGAGAAGATTACTTGGTGTACATGGAAAGGTTGAGACTTTCAAAACTATGCTTAAGTCCATCCAGATCCTACTTGCCACGGCTACATACCATGAATACGATATCTGGCGGTTGGGTGTCATGACTGCTTTTCTAAATGATGTTTTAGAAGAGAGCGTCTATAAGTACACAGCCAGAGGGCTTCGTAGACAGTGGGAGCAGCGGAAACGTGTGCAAGATGTTTTATATGATAAAGCAGGCATCGCGGAGTTGGAACGTCTGTTTTGATGTGGTAGTCAAAGAGTTTGACTTCATCAAAATGGTAGATGAACCTTGTATATACAAAAAAGGTAGTAGGGAGTATGGTGGTGATCCTCGTAGAATACGTGGATGACATACTTTTGATAGGGAAGGGGTTTCCTATGCTACGCTCGGTCAATCTCCGCTTATCACAAGGATTCTCCATATAGGATCAAAGCGATACCTCCTAAATTCTGGGTTTTGGATATATGAGATAGATCTAATTGGATGTTAGGATACTCACTAGTTGTAGTGAGATGGTATCAATCGATCCTGGGGAGAATCACTGGAAAGGTTCCAGGGTGATAAGGACGACTGAATGTCAGTCGCAGGCATTGTCTTTACCCTCAGTGGAGGGACGGTATGTTGGAAAAGTTCCAAGCTAGATACCGTGACATACTAGACGATTAAAAGCAAGATACATCGTTACCAAAGATGCTACCAAAGAGGTAGTCTGGATATATATAAGTTCATGAGATGAACTTCGTTCCTACCATTGTGTGACAATGGAGTTGTGGCTTATGCCAAGGAACTACCGTCCCATCAGAAATTCAGATATAATTCTTAGGCAGTATCACCTGATCATGGAGATGGTTAATCTCCAGGGAGATCGAGGTTAGGAGAGTAGACACAGAGGACGACAACACGGATCCACTCACAAAGGCTATTTTCCCAGTAGAGACTTTTATGGGATGGTTGAGTATGAGATACTTCAACCGCAGCTAATTGTTGGGTATGTGATACCACAACAGATGGCCCTAGTGCAAGTGGGAGATTGTTAGTTATATGTATGCCCTAGAGGCCATTACTGTACATACGATGTATATTGTAGTGGATGCTAGGACATATATAGGGAGGACTTTCTTGCTCGACATGATAGTATGCTATCTGGTTGTACTTTATCTTAACATGTACTCTGACTGTCTCTATGTTACATGTTGATAATGCCCTTAGGATATGTACTCGACTGCTGGGACTATGATGAGATCATACTAGTGGGGCCACGGTAGTCGACGAGTACATCCTATAACTGTTCCTAGTCGAGGGTGTATCGAGACAGGGCATCGATGCACCAGAGTAGACTAGCGTATACGCATCTTGACCCATATGATGGGCGATGGATGATCCCATATCCATCGGTGTTTGACATCAAGGATGGTGTACGGGTGCTCAGTGGAGACTGGGTACACTGGACGGACTCGCCGAGAACTCCCAGATGGTATTATACCTTACGTCAGATGGCAGTTCTCAGGTGACACTGGTATAGAGTAGTCTGTTGACCCGAGATCGTCATAGAGTCTTGTGTGATTCCCACTGTGCTTTGATTTCCATCATACCACGTCCAAGAAGGCATGCAAAAAGGTGTCTTTTGGGTACAGTCCCGAATCACATGGAGGCAATGAGCGATAGGAGGGGATTCGTCTCTCCCGGTATAGGGAGTTGATGTTGCGCTGTGTTCGATTGGCTATAACCGGAAATCCCTGGCCAGGGTTACTGAGATTTACTGGTAAGTGTTATCAGTAGTTTCTCGAACTGTTATAGACCTCATATCGACACGACTTATCGAGCTATTGGGGACTGACGTTTACCACCCCTAGGCGAGATATGCGACATATCAGACGACAAGACCGGACTGTACGGGAGTGTTACTATTTAGATTCACAGGAGAATGTACAGGCTTGCTTGTTGATCTTCTGAGCACTCAATACCTGGGTGGCTGTTACGTTTAGCTGACCGCTTGCAGCTTGTGGGTGTTTGATATGATCATCACCTACTGCCGGCGTATTGACGATTCTTTAGAGTCCTACACAGAGGTTTCTTAACTCAGGCAAAACGGAGTAGGAGCACATATGTGATATGTGCGGGACCGAGGATAATGCGGTATGTGATACCGTATTGGATTCTCGCGATATGAGATATCGGCCGGGTATATGTGATATAGCCGGGTCATCGTATTAGTCGGTTATATGCGATATAGCCAGATTATCGGATCAAGTGTTGATTCGATAATTTAATGTATAATAATATATATGATATATTAAATTACATTAACTAATATTAGCTCACTAAAAGATTCATTTTCTTACGGGATAATACATTGATATATATGCGATATATGTTAATTGTATTATTTTCTATTGTTACAAAATATATTGTATATGTGATATATAATATTGTAACATGTTAGGGTTACAAATTTAACAATGGATTAGGGTTTAAACTTGGTTAGGGTTTGGATTAGGGTTAGCTTTTGCATGAAGCTTCCATGAAGCTTCATGAAGCTTTGACTTTGTGGTTGCTTGATATTTTTGTGAGATATTATGTTAACCCAATCCAAACCATTAACTTTAGTTAACTCTCTACAAGGGTTCACTCTTTCATACTTAACCCTTGGTTAGATTTGTAACCACTACAATAATTCATTGTTCATCACAAAAGGATTAAGTTATCATCTCCATTCATCTTCTTCTTCCTTGAGTTTTCTTCATGAAAAAGCTGTCTTTTGTGATGAAAGTGTGTGAGAAAAAGATTATAAATAAGAGCAAAAATCCTACTTCATCATCCCCATCTATCCTTGCCATTTAGATGAGGGTGTTCACTTCATTTAGTGAGTGTTAGCTTGTGTTAATGAAACTTCAAGGTAGATCATCTATGTTATCGAAGATCGGAAGCAAGGTTGCATCATTCTCTTCGTGAAGCCTCTCGAGAGTCCGGAACACGATGATCGCAGCGAAGGGACCTCAACACGGAGCTTAAGAAGTGAAGGACCGGATCTACAAAGGTTGTAATCTCTCTCACTTAGTGTTAAACAGTTTAACATGCTTGTTTTCGCCTAAACCCTAGTTTAAAGATCTGGCTTCGTGTTGTTCGGCACGGCTAAAATTTTAATCGGGCATGGTTGATGCCTCGTAGAACCTTGTGAGCGTGCATAGCAACCCTACAAGATATACACAATTTTTTTTTGTTTTTTTTGCTTTTAAAGAAAAGAAAAATAGTAAAAATGGAAAAGAATATCCACAAATATATACAAAATGGTATATACATACCCCCAAACTTATTTGGAACAGTGTCCACTGTTCTTGGCTGGATAACCGAAGTTTGGCGATAGGCAGAAGAAGATTATTCAGGGTAAACCGGCTCCTGTAAGACCAGGAGCTCCTCTGTTGGTTCGGCGCTAAGGTACGGTTTTAATCGGTGTCCGTTTACTTTGAAAAATAAACCGTCCGTTGGATTCTCCAAATCCACAGCGCCATGCGGATACACATTCCGCACAAAGTATGGCCCTTTCTAGCGAGATCTGAGCTTACCTGGATGGAAATGTAGCCGGGTGTCGTAAAGCAGTACCTGTTGACCAGGTACGAATGTTTTGTGCAAAAGGTGTTTATCGTGAAACACCTTCGTTCGGTTCTTAACGACAACCGCGTTTTCGTAAGCCTCATCCCTAAGCTCGTTCAATTCGTTCAACTGCAGCTTCCGATGGCTGCCCGCATCTTCGAGAGACAAATTCAGCTCTTTTATTGCCCAAAATGCTCGATGCTCTATTTCCACAGGGAGGTGGCAAGCTTTTCCGTACACAAGCCGATAGGGAGACATGCCAAGATCGGTCTTATAAACAGTTCGAAATGCCTAAAGGGCATCGGTGAGTTTTAACGACCAATCCGTACAGTTCTTGGAAACCGTCTTCTCCAGTATCTGCTTGATTTGCCGATTTGAAACTTCGGCTTGCCCACAGGTTTGGGGATGGTAGGGCATAGATAGCTTATGATTAATGGAATATTTCCGCATCAAGGCCTCGAAAGTATTATTGCAGAAATGAGTTCCATTGTCGCTAATGATCGCTCGGGGGTGCCCAAACCGGGAGAAAATGTTTTCCTTAAGAAATCTAACGACAACCTTGTTGTCGTTAGTCCGGCTGGGCACAGCCTCGACCCACTTAGAGATATAATCAACAGCGAGAAGAATGTACAAGTTCCCAAAAGAGCTGGGAAACGGCCCCATGAAATCGATCCCCCAAACATCGAAAATCTCCACAACCAAGATTGGTTGGAGCGGCATCTCGTTCCTCCTGGATATCCGGCCCAAGTGTTGGCACCGGGAGCAAGTCTTGCAGTAGTCATGAGCGTCTTTGAAGAGTTGTGGCCAGTAGAAACCACATTGCAAGATCTTCTCAGCTGTCTTTCTGGGGCCAAAATGCCCGCCACATGCTTGATCGTGGCAAAATGACAGCACACTCTTGAATTCATTGTCAGGGACACACCGACGAATAATCTGGTCGGGACAGTACTTGAACAGATAGGGTTCGTCCCAGTAAAAGTGTTTTACTTGGGATAAGAATCGAAGTCTGTCCTGACTTGACCATTCAGTCGGTAGTAATCCTGTGGCCAAATAGTTCACAATATCTGCAAACCAGGGTTCGCAAGATACTGTCAAGAGTTGTTCATCAGGAAAAACGTCGTTGATCGGAATTTGAAGCGATGGCGAAGAAGGAAGTAGTGAGAGATGGTCGGCGACTACGTTCTCACATCCTCTTTTGTCCTTGATGACAAGGTCAAACTCTTGAAGCAAGAGGATCCAACGTATTAGCCGAGATTTTGCATCTTTCTTCGCAAAAAGATGGCGCAGAGCAGAATGGTCTGTATAGACAATGACTGGAGAGCCGATGAGGTAGGGCCTGAACTTTTCTAAAGCAAATACAATAGCCAAGAATTCCTTCTCAGTTGTTGTATAATTCAGTTGGGCGTCGTTCAGGGTTCGGCTAGCATAATAGATTACGTGTGGCATTTTGTTGATGTGTTGTCCAAGGACAACACCGATGGCAAAGTCGGATGCATCGCACATAATCTCAAATGGGTGCGTCCAGTCAGGAGAATAAAGAACGGAAGCAGAAGTGAGTGAGCTTTTTAATGACTCGAACGCAGTTACACAGCTCGAGTTGAAGTTGAATGGCGTGTCCTTGGCCAGCAAAAGAGTTAAGGGCCTAGCAATCTTGCTAAAGTCCTTGATGAACCGTCTATAGAAACCGGCATGGCCAAGGAAGGCTCAGATGTCTCTGACGCATCTGGGAGGAGGGAGATTGGAAATGACCTCAATCTTCGCTTTGTCAACCTCTATACCATTTTGCGAAATGATATGTCCTAAGACAATACCTTCGCGCACCATGAAATGGCACTTCTCCCAATTCAAAGTGAGGTTCTTGTCCTTACATCGGGTAAGGACAGATGCAGCAAACATTCATTAAAGGAATCGCCGAAGATGGAGAAATCGTCCATGAAGATCTCCAGGAATTTTTTCACCATGTCTGAGAAGATTCCCATCATACACCGCTGAAAGGTAGCGGGCGCATTGCATAACCCAAAGGGCATGCGACGATATGCAAACGTGCCGAAAGGACAAGTGAATATGGTCTTGTCCTGGTCTTTTTTGGCGATGGGAATCTGATTATAGCCGGAGTAGCCATCAAGAAAGCAGTAGTACTCGTGTCCGGCCAATCGTTCAAGCATCTGGTCAATGAAAGGTAGCGGGAAGTGGTCCTTCCGCATTGCGGCGTTGAGTTTTCAGTAATCGATGCATACTCGCCACCCAGTCTGGGTGCGAGTAGGGATTAACTCGTTCGCCTCGTTGGTTATGACCGTTATGCCTGATTTCTTGGGGACAACGTGAATGGGGCTAACCCACTGGCTATCTAAGATAGGGTAAATGATACCACTATCCAGACATTTTATGATCTCCTTTTTTACAGCCTCCTTCATGACTGGGTTGAGTCGTCTTTGTGGATCCCTGGCTGGTTTGGCATCATCCATCAGATGAATGTGATGTTCAACGATCAGGGGACTAATCCCCTTGATGTCCGCCATTGACCAGCCAAAAGCTTGCCTATTGCTATGCAAGACCGCAAGAAGGGCTTTCTCTTACTCTGGAGCTAGAGAAGCCGAGATGATAACAGGGAGGGTCTCGTTCTCACCCAAGTAAGCGTACTTAAGGTGAGACGGCAAAGGCTTGAGTTCGAGCGTTGGAGGTGAAACGATTGAAGGCAAGATTGGTGAAAAGGTCTCGAACTCAAAGGATTCCAGCAAAGGTTCAAAACGAGTGTAAGCGACCGAGTTGGATGGTTCAGGTAACTCATCCGGAAATTCGAAGGATTCAAACTCGGGTGGTGAGTGGCTAAGATCGTTCGAGAAAGTGAAACACTCATAGTCATTGTCGGGCGCAGAAACAGCAGCAGGTTCGAAGAGGAACGCACTAGTGGCGTTAAGGTTATCGTGATCAAACAAAAACTCCTCGAATTCACACTCTTCTGGGGTGATCTCCTGGATTGAGCAAACGTCTAGTATATGAGCATTAGGTTCGGAGGGCTGATTCCCCAACCTAAAAATGTTGAGTTCAATTGTCATGTTTCCAAAAGATAGGTTCATCGAACCATTTCGACAATTGATCACAGCATTTGAGGTTGCAAAGAATGGGCGACCGAGTATCACCGGAATTTGATTCCGGGGGTTAGCTACAGGCTGTGTGCCTAATACAATGAAGTCAACGGGGAATATGAAGTCCCCAACCTTGATTAACACATCCTCTAACTCACCCCTAGGATGGATGATTGATCGGTCGGCCATTTGGAGAGTACAGTGTGTGGGTTTCAGCTCTCCTACACCTAGTTGCTCATATACTGAGTACGGAAGCAGGTTAACACTGGCACCAAGATCTAATAGTGCGCGGTTGATGTTCTTATCCCCAATGGTTATAGAAATCGTAGGACAGCCAGGGTCCTTCCGTTTTTTAGGTAAAGATTGGGTAAGAGCATTACTCACAGCACTAGCCAAGAAAACTTTCTTAGGTACCTGAGATTTCCTCTTTTTCGTGCATAAGTCCTTTAAGATTTTCGCGTAGAACGGAACTTGTTGGACATCATCTAAAAGGGGAATGTTGATGTTAACCTGCTTAAACAACTCCAGAATCTTCTCCATTTGCGGATTTTGTTTATTGGACTTCAACCGGTTTGGAAATAGAACGTTTTTAAAATTGGTTGAATCCAATGCTTGTGGAGGAGATTGTGGAGTTGGAACGGATCCCAGAGCTGGTGTTTTCGTGGAGTGAGAAATGGGTCCGTTTAGAGCAGAAGAAGAGCCTTTTGAAGAATGGAGATTAGGCTCAGAAGACGAAGGAGAAGAAGAAGAAGAAGAAGAAGAAGCGGCCGAGGTGTCATCATCGATCCGTGTGCCAATATTGTTTTGCAGCATCCTTCCCGATCTCAATGTAGTCACGGCACTCACATTATGGTTCTGTTGTTCAAGAGCAACATGTACATTATGTGGGTGGCCGGGATTTGGGAGTGGTTGAGATGGAAGCTTCCCCTTTTCTCGTTCGCTTAACGCCGCATTCAGTTGTGCAATCTGGGCTTCGATGGTCTCGATGCTTTGCCCGTGTGCAGCAGTGTGTTGCACCAAAGACTGAATAGACGACTGGATGTTTGCGGTGGATTGTGTCGATTGTTTAACGAACGCCTCCAGACTTCGTTCTAGCGAGGAAACCTTATCGTTGTTTGACGGAACAAAGTTGTTTTGCGGAAAAGAATTGTTGGGTGCAAAGTTGTTCGTCTGATTTTGAAAAGGTTGGGGTTGGAAGGGTTGCTGAAACTGATATTGAGTTTGTTGTTGCGCTTGTTGTTGCGGAGGATGGGGCCTCTGGAAATTGTTGCCTTGGAATTGATGCTGATTCTGATTCCAGGCGAAATTGGGGTGGTTCCTCCAACCGGGATTGTCGGTGGAAGAGTATGGATCATTTCTCGGTCTTTGCTGAAATGCAGCATTAACCTGATCCTGTCCTTGAGATGGTGGATTGTAAGGACACTTTTCGGTTAAGTGAGAAGGATCGGAACAACAAGCACAAATGGTACGAAGGGGAAGAACAGGGGCAGGAGCAGGAGATAAAAATTTGCTCTCTATCGCTTCAAGTTTTCTCGTTATTGTAGCCATTTCAGCTTTCATCGCAATAGAGACATCAAGTTGGTGAATGCCTACCCTAGAATGACCAGTAGAAGTGGAGGAGGAAGAAGAAGAAGTTGGTCTGGTGCTCTCCCATAGAAGCGTTTGTTCCGCAAGGTCGTCGAAGAATTGCCACGCTTCCTCGTCAGATTTCGATAGGAAGTGGCCCTGACAAATGGTTTCCAACAACTGCTTGGTTGCTGGGTTCAGTCCCTCGTATAAGGTTTGGCAAAGTTGTCATTTCTCAATACCATGGTGAGGGCACTGAACAAGAAGGTCTTTATACCGGTCAAAGCACTTCTAGAAGGGTTCAGTAGGAAGCTGGGAGAATTGGTTGATTTCGTTACGGATCCTCGCGGTTGTATGATTCGGATAGAATTTCTTGAGAAACGCTTTCACAAACTCGTCCCAACCGGTTATGGAGTGGGAAGCAGTGCTATACATCCACTTTTCAGCAAGATCGCACAAAGTGAACGGAATGACCCATAGCCGTATAGCATCGTCCGACAGCTGGGTCGTTTTCATCATGGCACAAACATTTTGAAACTTGTTGATGAAGATATAGGCATCTTCAGATTCAAGCCCATGAAATTTCGGAAGCATGTTAATGAAGTGGGGCTTAATTTCAAAATTATCCCCATTGGCCGGTGGAAGGGAAAGACAGGTGGGAAGTGCAGAACGGGTGGGATAGAAACGATCCTGGAGCGCGATTCGCTGTGGCGCTACAACAGGCGGTGGTGGTGGGTTATTCGCATCCATGGGAGGTGGAATCAATCCCGGGGGAGTCAAAAAGATGTTCGGATTAAATCCTGACATCGCAGAAGAAGAGGTTGGTGATGGTGAAGGTGATGATGTATGAACGGAATTCCGGTCAACGTCGGAGTTGGCCGGCAAATGTAAGGGTGAAAGAGGCGTGGAAGGAGTTTCGACGTCTGAGTCGATCGCGTAGTCGGTAGCGACTAACGTAACGCGGACTAGGCGGGCGCTAGTGTCCCGAGTCTAAGCGGACATACACTAAACGAGTTTAGTATAGTCAAAGCGAAGAAGGTGAGGGTAAGAAAACGTCAATGGAGAAATACGATGGTTGGTGGGTGAAAAAATGGATTCTGGCGACAAAGGGCAAGTTTTTATAAAAGTTTTTGGTTTTGTGTTTTTTTTAGAAAGAGCTTTACAGAAATATGCACGGACTTATGGTTTCAAATGATCACAGACAAAATATACGCAATCACACCTAAATCTAGGGTCACCTAGGTCAGCTAGACAGCTCCTAACTGTTCCAAAAGGCTAGAAATAGGACCTCAAACCGCCTCTTCTCCGCCAATTGAGGCCAGGTAAGTGCCAGGTAAGTGGGAGGCTCCCTACTACGTAAGTAGTGGTCCTAATTAAGTAACCACTTGCCTTAGACACACTTGCCTAGACACTGCAAAGTCAGGATAGGATAAACGGCCGATGCCTATAACTAGTCCTCTGTCCTATTGAGCGCGAAGTCCTTAGGGCTGAGTCTAGTATTTTTTAATTAAACAATGGTCAATGCATATGCTTTTTGTGATTTCTGGGGTCCTGGGAAGGGTGATGAAATCCCCACCCAATCTGCATTGGTTTCAAGCCCCTTAAAGTCCATATTAATATATGCAAAGCAGTAACAATCAACTGCAATCAATTTTTTTATTTTTTAGCGCGGCGTAAAGAATCCTGCACAAAAAACAATTTATTGGAAGGGGAAAGAGAGTTTGCGCAAAGAATGCTGCAGAAAATATAGTTCAGTGGAGTTCAGAGGAGTGGGGAAGAGGCTACAGACACTCACAGGGATTTTTGGGAAACGACAGCCACAAATGGCCGCAGTTCCGCGGCAATAGAGCTCTAATGTCGCGGTTCCGCTGCTATGTTGAGGAGTTGGAGCTTCAGTTTGCTTGTAGATGCTGCCTTGGCTGTCCTCTTCTTGTCTGGAGGTCCTGAATCTTTATTTGCTCACTGGATCTGCTCCAGAATTTTACAGTAGACCGTTGGCTCTGTCTTGATCCGTCGCGGTGTAGCCGCGAGATATGGGTCTAACTTCCCACGTCTTTGGCATTGAATTCAACCTTCTTTTTATCCTGCACACTTGCACAATAACTAATCAAAAATAACAAGATGGTTTTTTACATTGTACATTTTTTTGTTTGTTTTTCGGTTATGTTTATATTCACAAATTAACCCGAAATTACACAAAGAAATAAACTACCATCTCCCCGGCAACGGTGCCATTTGATTGGTAGAGTTTTTGCGTGTTCAAGTTTATTACCGCAATCAAGACGGTTTCGCTTGTAGCTAACCGTTTGAGTACGGGTCGTCCGCAGGGAGATGGGAATCTTTTTCTATGTGCTTTAACGAGTTAAGTCCAAATGTCCAGGTTCGTTTTGAGATTATCTATGTGCTAAAATGTTATATAAAGAGAGCTTGTTAGGGTTAGGATTAGGTTAGTTTGAGTTAGGAGTCGCTCACTTCTTTCATTGCCACTCTTAATATCGGTGTTACGGTAATCGGCAACAACGGGGATTAGCACGACTAGGAAGGAACTTGCGAGTATAAGTTAGGCTTTCCAACGCTTAAGTTCTTCCTTTTGGTGCTTGACCGTCCGTTCTTGGCTCTTAGCCTTAACCTCCGGTTAATTCAACCACAACCGGTCTCACTAAGGAATCACCGCTATCATGTAGGATAGGGTGCCGTAGGGAGCGGATTGTGGTTCAATTAACGGGAGTCCGAACTAAGATGTTGGGAAAGGAAAGAGTGAGAGAGATTTCATTCTCTCAAACTTCCCTTATCCTACCCTAACAAGTTAGAAAACTACTCACCCATTACAAGAAAAAGGAAAAGACGACAAAAGGAGGAAGATAGAAAGAAAGAGGTTAGGAGATTACAACTAGCTATTTGAGACCTCACCTTGGTAAGGATCAAGCTTAAGCATCATTGTTGTTAAGGATAAAGAAAAAGAGAACAAGAAAGAAACAAACAATAAATAATAACAACTAGATTAGCAAATGAAAAATACAAGCAATTATCATTAACAATATAACAAGACAAGCATGGTAACAAAAAAGAACTCTTTTATTCATCCTTCACTCATAAAAAGCTCAGTACAAAGTTTTAATGGAGAAAAGATGAAAAGAGGAAGAAGAACTACAAAACATATCCTAAATTTTACACAAGAATAAGCACCCTTTGGCTTGGCAAGTTCTGGGCTATTTATAGGCAGGAAACTCAAAACCTAGGGCAACATTAAGAACCAAAATGGAATGACCAAACTGCCCCTAAAAAGTCTTCATCTGATGAGCCCGTACGGCCGCGGATCCGCGGCCTAGACCCCATGTTGGCCGCGGATCCGCGGCCATATAGAGGAATTAGGTCATGTGCTTTGGTGGGTTTTCCTGGTTTTCAGTACTCTTCAGTGTGGTATATGTTATTTCTCAGAAACTCTTCACAATTTTTCTAGAATTTCAGTAGATCAAAAGGTGATGTGATGTGGATCTTTTGCCATGATTTCCTTGAGCTCCACTTAGATATGTTGGATCTTGTGTTGACATTGAGCTTTGTGCATGAAAATGACATCGATTTGCCATTTTGTCCCTTAAACTGGTGTGCGGCAACATACGGATAGAGAGCGGAGACCCGTGTTTTATCTGTGGTTGACAGTAATCCGGAATTTTTCGTGCTTTTCCATGAATTTCACTGTTTAGAGCTGAGAACCCGTATCCTGCAATTAACTAGCAAATACGGCTCAAGAGTACCTACCGATAAGCAATGTGATAAAAATTGGGCGGTATAAAAATGCAAAAATCTGATATGAACAACATACTACTGCAGATAATCTCAAGAAAATTGATTTGGGGACGGCAAGTAACCCGCGGCCGACGTTCGTCAGTGAGCTGTTGTCTGAAGAAAGGGTGGCTACGCTAAAGGACGTGCTCATGCAGCATAAAGATTGCTTCGCATGGAACTATTCAGAGATGCCGGGACTCGATCCAGAAATTGCTGTCCACAAATTGGCAATATCTCCGGACGTCAAGCCGATCAAACAAGCACCGAGAAGAATGCGGCTCGAGCTTGAGATGAGCATCAACGCCGAGGTCAAGAAGCTAATCGACTCTGGTTTCATCCAAGAGATTCAGTACCCTGACTGGATCACCAACATTGTCCCAGTGATGGAGAAGAATGGGACGGTGCGCATATGTGTGGGCTTTCGAGATCTCAATAAAGCCTGCCCGAAGGATGACTTCCCAGTACCGGTCACCGAGCTGATGATAGACAATACGTCCACTCATGAAGTTTTCTCCTTCATGGACGGCTCGTCAGAATACAATCAGATAAAGATGCATCCCGAGGACCAGAAGCACACCGCTTTCTGGACCCCTTTGGGCATATTCTGCTACAAGGTGATGCCCTTCGGTCTAAAGAACGCCGGCGCCACCTATCAGAGGGCCATGACGAAGATTTTCGATGACCTCATACATGAAATCGTCGAATGTTATATTGACGACCTCGTAGTTAAAAGCAAATCATACGAGGAACATTTAGAGCATCTGAAGATCATGTTTCAACGCCTTCGGCAATACAACTTGAAGATGAACCCTCTCAAATGCATGTTCGGAGTTTCCTCAGGCAAATTCCTGGGATTCATCGTCCGACACCGTGGCATCGAGATAGATCCGTCAAAGATCAAGGTGATTATGGAAATGCCTCCGCCAAGGAATCTCAAGCAATTGCAGTCCCTTCAAGGAAAGCTCGCGTATATCCAGCGATTCATAGCCAATCTCTCCGGCAAGTGTCGCCCCTACAGTCACTTGATGAAAAAGGGAACCCCATTCGTCTGGGATCATAAATGCCAAAGCGCACTAGACGAAATCAAACAATACCTACAGAATCCTCCAGTGCTAGCCACCCCCGTTAAAGGAAAGCCTCTTATTCAGTATACAACCGCCCTTGAAGGTTCCTTAGGCGCATTATGGGCACAAGAGAACGACCAAGGAAAGGATAGAGCCCTCTACTATCTGAGTCGAGTTTTCCTGGGGGCAGAAAGTAATTACTCTCCCATCGAAAAACACTGCCTGGCGTTGATCTTCGCAATAATGAAGCTCAGACACTACACGTTGGCACATGAGGTCCATCTCATATCGAAGGTGGATCCTCTCAAATATTTGATGTCGAAGGCCATATTAACAGGACGACTCGCTAAGTGGGCTTTGCTCTTGATAGAGTTCTCGATAACTTATCGGCCTCTTAAGGCAGTGAAAGGCCAGGCCATCGCCGACTTCCTCACTGAGCATCCGATACCTGCCGATTCTCCTTTGAATTGCGAACTGCCAGACGAACATGCGTTTGACACAATCGACGGGGGTGATACCCGGTGGGAACTTTATTTTGATGGAGCGTCTTCCATGAAGAAGCACAAACAAAGCACGCCCATAATCAAATCAGGGGTAGGCCTCATCTTCGTGACTCCACAGGGATAATGCGCTTTGCCTTCTCCTTAACAGAGCCGAGGACGAACAACGAAGCTGAGTATGAAGATTTGATAGCAGGTCTCGAGATCGCCATCGACATGGGAATTGAAAACCTGCTCATTTACGGAGACTCCCAGCTGGTCGTCAGTCAAGTAAACGACGACTACCAAACGTGCAAGCCAGAGCTGGTGAAGTACGGCGAGAGAGTACAACAACTGCTGACTCAAATTCCTTTCTACACCTTGGAAAGCATACCACGTACGGAAAATAGCAAAGCAGATGCATTAGCCAAGCTCGCTAAAGAATTGGCTGACGAAAACCTCGATGACGTGAGGATCATTGTGCAAAACCGTTGGGTTCTTGCACCGGCAGAAATATCTCCAGAGTCGTCCGAGGAAAAGGGAGCGACCGAGCAAATGACTCTGCAAATAAAAGACCAGGAAAAGGTTACGGATTGGAGAGAAGTCTTTATAGATTATTTAAAATCCCGTCGAACACCTGAAGATGCGTCCTCAAGACATCGGCTTATAAAACGAGCTCTGTCTTTTGCTTTCGTCAATGATACTCTGTATAAGAGATCATTTGATTCTCTGTGGTTAAGATGCCTGGGACCTGAAGAGGCAAAGAGAGTCGTCCAAGAAACTCACGACGGACTTTGCGGTTCTCACCGAGCCGGGCCGAAGATGAAGCTGAAGATCAAACAGATGGGTTATTATTGGCCCACGATGATCCAAGACTGCCTCGAATATGCGAAGCAGTGCCATTCGTACCAGATTCACGGGGACTTTATCCATCAGCATCCAAATCCACTACATCCAATAGTGGCTAGCTGGCCGTTCGAAATGTGGGGGACTGACATAATCGGCCCCATCGAACCAGCATCGTCCAGAGGACATCGATTCATTTTGGCGACAACTGATTACTTCTCCAAGTGGGCAGAAGCAGTACCGCTGAGGGAAGTGAAGACGGAGAATATCCTCCATTTCTTCAAGACGCGCGTCATTTATCGGTTTGGTATTCCGCGACGGATCATCTCCGATAACGGGCTAGCCTATAGAAGCCATAAGATCAGCCGCTTCGTACAACAACATAACATAGACTGGAATACTCCTCAGTCTATAATCCCCGAGCTAACGGTCTAGCTGAGGCTTTTAACAAGACCTTAATGAAGATCGTGATAAAGACGGTGTCTCGAAATAAGAAGGACTGGCACGAGAGACTGCATGAAACTCTCTGGGCGTATCGAACTACGTTTAAAATGTTCACGAACACAACACCGTACGCATTGGTATTCGGTACAGAGGCGATACTTCCCCTCGAGATAGAGTTACCCTCTCTACGAGTGGCAATTCATTATGAGCTAACGGACGAAGAGAGTGCTCACCTTCGGCTTGAGGAGCTCGATGCCCTTGATGAAACCCGGCTCATGGCGCAACAAAATCTGGAGGCTTATAAAGCAAAGATGACGCGCTCATACGAAAGATTAACTAGGTCGAGAACATTCCGCCAAGGCGAACTCGTACTAGTGGTCAAAAGATCCATGATCCCCAATCGTGCCAAACGGGGGAAATTCGAGCCGAACTATGAAGGCCCGTATATCATAGACAAGGTCTACCAGGGTGGGGCTTATCTACTCATGGACATGCATGGCGAAAGGCCCTTCAGGCCAATAAATGGTTGCTTCCTGAAAATGTATTACGCCTAATGAGTCACGGCCTAGGTTAATGATAGATGACGACGACTATATCCGCTCGCTATCTTCCTAAGCCCAAACTTTATAAGTAGTAGCCGGTTTTCGGACCGAAACGTCCTTAAACTAACAACGGACCGAAACTATTAGTGATGTATATGCCCTAGAGGCTATTGTTGTACATATGATGTATATTATAATGGATTCTTGGATATATATAGAGAGGACTTTCTTGCTCGTCATGATAGTATGCTATTTGGTTTCACTTTATCTTAACATGTTGACTTGTATTAGTTTACTGTCTTGTTCTTACATGTTGATAAAGCCCTTAGGATGTGTACTCGACTACTGGGACTATGATGAGATCATACTGGTGGGGCTAGCGTAGTCTATGAGTACATCCTATAATTGTTCCTTATCGAGGGTGTATCGAGACAGGGCATCGATACACCAGAGTAGACTAGCGTATACGCATCTTGACCCATATGATGGGCGATGGATGATCCCTTATCCATTGGTGTTTGACATCAGAGATGGTGTACGAGTGCTCAGTGGAGACTGGGTACACTGGAAGGACTCGCCAAAAACTCCCAGATGGTATTATACCTCACGTCTGATGGCAGTTCTCTGGTGACACTGGTACAGGTTAGTCTGTAGACCCGAGATCATCATAGAGTCTTGTGTGATTCCCACTGTGCTTTGATTTCCACCTTACCATGTCCAAGAGGGCGTGCAAAACGGTGGCTTTTGGGTACAGTCCCGAATCACATGGAGGCAATGAGCGATAGGAGGGGTTTCGTCTCTCCTGTTATAGGGAGTTGATGTTGTGCTGTGTTCGATTGGCTATAACTGGAAGTCCCTGGCCAGGGCGGATATTGAGTACTACTGGTAAGTGTTATCAGTAGGTTCTCGACCTGTTATGAGCCTCACATCGACACGACTTATTGGTTACTGGGGTCTGACGTATACCACCCCTAGACTGGATATGCGACATATCAGACGAAGAGACCGGACTGTACAGTAGTGTTACTGATTGGATTCACAGGAGAATGTACAGGATTGCTTGTTGATCTTCTGATCGCTCAATACCTGGGTGGCTGTTACGTTTAGCTGACCGCTTGCAGCTTATGGGTGTTTGATATGATCATCACCTGCTACCGGCATATTGACGATTCTTTAGAGTCCTACACAGAGGTTTCTTGACTCAGGCAAAATGGAGTAGGAGCACATATGTGATATGTGCGGGACCGAGGATAATACGATATGAGATACCGTATTCTATTCTCGCGATATTTGATATCGGCCGGGTATATGTGATATAGCCGGGTCATCGGATCAAATGTTGATTCGATGAAACGATACAGTTTATATTAGTCGGTTATTTGAGAAATAGCCGGATTGTCGGATCAAGTGTTGATTCGATAATTTAATGTATAATTATATATATGATATATTACATTACATTATCTAATATTAGCTCGCTTTATTGATTCATTTTCTCACCGGATAATACATTAATATATATGCGATATATGTTAATTGTATTATTTTCTTTTGTTACAAAAATTTATTATATATGTGATATATAATATTGTAACAAGTTATGTTTACAAATGCAACATGATTAGTGGAGATTAAACATGGTTAGGGTTTGATTTGGGTTAATCTTTTCTAGAAGCTTCTAGAAGCTTTTCTTTTGTTTTGAGCAAAGATATTTTGTGTTGATATTTTGAGATATTTTCCTAACCCAACCCACACCCTTTAACCCTAGTTAAATCTCTACAATGGTTAGGTCTTTTCTTGACTTAACCATGGTTGCAATTATAATCATATAACATTTCATTATTCATCACAAAAGATAATTGATTCTTCTTCATCTTCCTTGAGCACTCAAAAAGCTTTCTAGGTTTTTCTTTTGTGATGTATTAGTGTGAGAAATTGATAATAAAAGAGGGCATAAATCCTACTTCATCATCCTCATCTAATCTAGCCAATTAGATTAGGGTATTCACTTCATTAATACTTGATTAGTGAGTGAGAGCTTGAGTTAAAGAAATTTCAAGGTAGATCATCTTAGAAGAGGAAGACTTCAAGCAAGCATGGATCATTTGGGTTGTGGAGCTTCTCTTGAGTCCGGGAGATCATGGATCGCGGCGAAGGGACTACTACTCGGAGCTTATGAAGCGAAGGAGCGGACTACAAAGATTGTAATCCCTCTCTCTTAGTTGTAAAGATATTTACTTGCATGTTTAACCCTAATAATCTAGCAAAGATCCTCGCTTTAGGTTGTTCGGCACGTCTAAATTTTAAATCGGGCATGGTTGATGCCTTCTAGACCCTTGTGACAGTGCCTGGTAACCCTACAGTGGTATCAGAGCCAAGCTAGAGCATTAGGCGACGTGTATACGAAGTTACAAGTCCGATCAAACATCGAAACATCGTTTTTTGACCACTCTCTGGAAATTTTTTAAAAATTTGATTTTTTCCGTATTAAAAATACTCAGAAAATTCAGCAGGGAATTATAAGGATAACTGTAAAATACGAATCCCCAATACCATTAAGTCGCCGCGGAACCGCGAGAGCAACAAGCCTTGCGCGGCGGTTCCACGGTAGTACATGGTCATTAGGGAATCGTATTATTAGGGTTAATCCGTAGGTGCTTCCAGTTGCTTCTGGGAATTTTTAATCTTACTCAAGTGTTGAGTTTTCTGGAGAACTTTTGTATTCGTTGATTCGATCGGAAAGTTTAATTTCGTTTAGTTTTCCGGATAATTTAGAACGTGTTAAAATGTTCAAACGGATATCAATAACTCGCTTTTTCCGACACGAAAAATTTTCAAGTGTTGAATATTTCTTGAGTTTGAAACTTTCGGAAAAACATGCAAGCATATCTGTGGACCCTCTAGAAGAACGTAACCTTAACTCGATTATGTGACCGTCAAAACTTCTACTGAACCCTAGGGTTTGTGGTAGTTTGGCGTTGCCACATGTGAGGCGTTGGTTTGACCCTTCTACGGCTGGTTCATTGGGGCGGTGACATGTTCTGGGATTTTTGAACTTCGCTCAAGTGTTGAGCTATTTGGGAATTCTTGGGTGTTTGATTATTCGATCGGAAAGTTTAATATTGTCTATTTATCTGGAATATGATACAATATGTGGAATTCATATAGTTAGGCATGAAATGCGAAGTATGTGATATTTCGGATTTATGATGTCTAAAGAGATTGTGGATTCCAAATGTTGTAGTTTTACACTTTCTTTTCTGTGACCGTAAGCGTAGTATGTGGGGTATCGTCGGCTTCGTTGCTATACTTCAATGACAATCGGGATAAGCATACTTGCTTATGTTGATGATATGAGATATTATGTGTTGCTGTGATATATTATTTTGGATCGTCGTGTTCTGAATAGCCGGGGGTTTTATGTGAGATGAAGTTTTTTTTTATTTTTCATTCATGTAAAATTCATTTGTATGTAATATTCTTTTATTGGGGCACTTCCGGGATGAGGATGATGTCACCATTGTATATTATTTACTTTTCCGCATTAGGTAGACCCGAGGAGGGGAGCACAAGTAACCGGGTTCTAGGGTCCAGTGGGAGGCCATCTCGAGGAGTCGAGACCGGGTCTCCTAACCCTAGAATTGGCAGTGTTGCTTGCCGCTCTCGTAGGGGTCTAGGGATGTGGGTTTGGCTATTCATCGCGACCGTGGAATCCGTGTTTTATACAGGCTCGATATAAAACACGGACGTCCTAGTATATCCAATATTTCATATGTTATCTTCTGCTGCAATGTTCTGTGATGAGATTATATTACTACCTGAGACGAATGCTTATACTATATATATATTGATATATAAATATTACTGCTTTCGTTTCTTCTGTGATACTTAGGAAGCATTAATTGATGGGATTTTATTAATGAGATTAATAAAAGAAAAGAAACCTAAAATATGTTGTAGAATCAAAACTTTATAAAAAGGTAGCTACGGTCTAGCTTTGCACAGCGGTATATATAATATACCCTGCACCTTATTCGATGGGGAAAGAGCCGAGATCCCTTCACCCGGAGTGACCTCTTTAGCAAAACTGGCAGATGCTACAAACTCACGGTTTAGTTTTTGACAGCTTAAATAGTTCTTGCTTTGCACAGCGGTGTATATGATATACACTGTTCGATGAGGAAAGAGCCGAGATCCCTTCACCGGGAGTGACCTCTTTAGCGAAACTGGGAAAGCCTAAAAAACACTCTTTTTTTCAAAAATAACTTGTTTCTACAACGATATCAAGTTCATTACGCTCATGGTTTTTTCTGAAAAACCTGCACAGCCCTCCGTTATTTCAGATAGGTGCTATTTTAGTATTCGTGCTACGGTAGTTTGGCTCCGTCAAGGCGTAGTGTACGGTTGCTGATTTAGTACTTACCTGCTGCATGAGATGCGATTGGAGTAGAGTATTCGTACGGCGTTGTTTGGCCTCCGTCAAGGGTCGTGCGGGTGGGTCTAATTCAATCAGGAAATAACGGGTTGAACTTGACTAGCGCCTTATGGGTAGTTTGGCCTCCGTCAAGGTCATAAGACGCTAGGGGTAAAAGCTTTATCGGGAATTTCAAGTGTAGAAATTTGCAATGAGATTGCATACCTACTATGAGATAGTTGGATCCCGATACCCACTGCGAGTAAGAGTTACTCCTGGGAGAATTTTACACAGGACAATTAGCCGATCAAGTAGGTGTCTAGAAAGGTGTTAACGGGGTTAAGCCTCTGGGAAAACGAGGTTTACTTTAATTAGGTCCGTGCGAAAGCATGGGGAACCTCCCTCAAAGTACCAACACTAATCTGGCTGAAAAATTGACGAAATTGTAGGGTGTAATTAATCCCGGCTAATCTTACCTTTTAGGGTTTGAAGGGAGATTTGAAGAAAACAGTGGGAGACAACCTGATTAGATAAGATAATAACCAATCTAATCTTGCAAGAGCAAACGCTAAAGTGTTTCCTTCTCTCTCTCTCCAGGTAGCGACCATGTCAGGCCTTAATCAAGATAATAATATTGATGTATTGACTGAACCCGCTTATTATACTGAGCAAAGGAATGTTGGTCCCGTTCTTTCTTATAAGTGTTATAAGACTGAACAAGGAATAGGACAATATCTGGATTCTCACGCCGCCCAAACGAAGAACAAGTATGTTGATGCATCTTCTTCGGGTGTGTTAGTTATTGAGAACTGTTTCTCAGTTCACCCTACGTCCTGGATATTAGATACCGGATCAGGATCCCACATATGTAAATTGTTACGTGGGCTACGTAAAGGTAGAGAACTGGGAAAGGGTGATCATTCCGCACAAGTAGGGAATGGTACAAATATTACAGCCAAAGCAGTTAGTGAATATCACCTTGTATTACCAAGTAGTAATACATTGATTCTGAATGAGTGCTATTATATACCGAACATGATGTGCAACATTATATCAGTTTGTTTATTAAGTAAAGAAGGGTATAATTTTGTAATACAGGATAATGTTATGAACATCTTCCTAAATCAAAAGTTGATTGGATCAGGCTCGTTACATAATGGCATATTCATTCTCAATCAAAATGCAGTCCTTAATATACAAAACACACACAAGAGGAAGAGTTCAGAAATGAACGAATCCTTCTTGTGGCATTGTAGACTCGGTCATATCAATGCGACACGGCTAGCTAAGTTACATAAGGATGTATATTTGAATCCGTTCGAATTATCATCTTATGATACTTGCCATTCATGTCTCAAAGGTAAAATGACCAAAACTTCGTTTAGTGGACACGGAGAAAGAGTTACGGAACTCTTGGGACTGATACATAGTGATGTATGCGGTTCTATATCTACACATGCTAGGAACGGTTCTTCTTACTTTATTACATTCACTGACGATCTCTTTAAATACGGACATGTGTTCCTGATGAAACACAAGTCTGAAGCTTTTAAGAAATTCAGGGAATATAAGAACGAAGTAGAGAGCCAAACGGGCAAAAGTATTAAGATCCTACGATCTAATCGAGGAGGAGAATACTTAAGCAATGCGTTCCTAGATTATCTAAAAGAGAATGGGATTCTCTCTCAGCTTACTCCTCCTTATACATCACAGCACAACGGTGTATCGGAGCGGAGGAATCGCATCTTATTAGATATAGTGCGCTCTATGATGAGCACCGCTGAGTTACCTATTTCCTTTTGGGGTCATGCGCTTGAGACAGCAGCATACCTATTGAATAGAGTTCCAACTAAATCAGTGCCTACCACTCCATATAAGATATGGAATGGGAAGAGGCCATGTCTTAATTTTATTCAGATATGGGGTTGTCCGGCCTATGTGAAAACACAAAATCCGGACAAGCTCGAGGCAAGGTCTATTCTGTGCAAGTTTATTGGATATCCCAAGCATTCGCGAGGGTATATCTTCTACCGCTCCGAGGAACAAAAAGTATTTGTTTCTCGACATGCCACCTTTTTAGAAAAGGGATTTCTTGCAAAAGAAATTAGTGGCAAGAAGGTAGAACTGGAAGAAGTTCCAACGACACAAACTGCAACTGAAGAGTTAGTGGAACCAGAGGATTCAGTAGTTCCCGACGAACCCCAGCCTCTCCGCCGATCTAGTAGGGTTTCTCATCCACCTGAGAGATACTACGGTTTTCTCATTGATGGTGGGAGTGAGGATTGCATCATGGAAGATGATGACCCAACTAGTTTCGAGCAGGCCATCACGAATGGTGACTCTGTGAAATGGCTGGATGCAATGCGATCTGAGATAGAATCCATGTACACCAACAAAGTATGGACTTTGGAAGTTGCTCCTGAAGGGGTAAAACCCATTGGGAGCAAATGGATCTTTAAGAAGAAACTTGGTGTAGAAGGAAAAGTTGAGACTTTCAAAGCTAGCCTTGTTGCAAAGGGTTTTCGTCAACGACCAGGTGTGGATTATGACGAAACCTTTTCTCCAGTGGCTATGCTTAAGTCCATCCAGATCTTACTTGCCATTGCTGCATACCACGACTACGAAATCTGGCAGATGGATGTTAAGACCGCCTTTCTAAATGGTGATTTAGAAGAGTGCATGTACATGACTCAGCCAGAGGGCTTCGTAGATAGTGGGAGCAGCAGAAAGGTGTGCAAGCTGCTTAAATCTATTTATGGGTTAAAGCAAGTATCGCGGAGTTGGAACATCTGCTTTGATGTTGTAGTTAAAGAGTTTGACTTCATCAAAAACGTAGATGAATCTTGTATATATAAAAAGGTTGCAGAGAGTAAGGTTGTCTTCCTCGTATTGTACGTCGATGACATACTCTTGATAGGAAATGATGTTCCTATGCTGCAATCGGTCAAGCTTTTCTTATCACAAAGATTCTCAATGAAAGATCTGGGTGATGCCTCCTGCATACTGGGAATTATGATCTATAGAGATAGATCTAAACGGATACTGGGATTGTCCCAATCCAGCTACATTGACACCATACTAAAGAGGTTTAGTATGGAAGAATCCAAGCGTGGGAACCTACCCACGATCTCTGGACTCACTCTCTCCAAAGAGATGTCTCTCAAGACTGATTTGGAAAGAGCTCGCATGCAAGGGATACCATATGCTTCGCCAGTAGGCTCTATCATGTATGTGATGCTATGTACCAGATCCGATGTAGCTGTTGGGGTAAAAATTTACACCCCGGTTGACCAAGTCAAAGTCAAGGTCAACCCCAAGCCAGGTGGGCCTAAGCCCAGGTCAAGCGGGCCCATGCCTAAGCCGAGCCCGCGGCCAAGCCTCCCCATGCCAACAACAAAATCATGTAATAAATAATTTTTATGTAATTTTTTATGCATGAATGTAAACAAAATGGGCATAAAGCCAAATTTTTGTAAGCCCATGGCTTATGGGCAAAAAGAAATGCCACATGAGACATGGGATGGGCAAAATGCCATTTTGCAAAGCCCAAGGGGCTATATGTAAACATGTAAGCCTATATAAGGCAACATGATGATGAATAAAAGATAGACTTTTCAATCTCCTAAAAAAATCTAGGGCCTGTGCCTCTTTCTCCTTCCTCAAGGTTCTAAAACCTTCTTATTTCTTTGAATTAAATCAAGAGTTTTACTCTTCTTTTTCCAAAACTAAATAGTTTTTCACCATAAAACCCATAAAGGGGAACTCAGATCTGCCATCAGATCTCAGAAAGGAGAGATTTTTAAAATCTCATACTTCTTGATCTTCAAGATCCGGCCAACAAAGAAAGAAGAAGGAGGCCCATCTCCAGAAACCCCACTTTGGGGAAGAACTAGGGCTCAAGGGGAGAAACCCTTCATCAGCTTCAAAACATCTTAGGAGTTTAACTCCTCATATATATATATATATATATATATATATATATATATATATATACATACACACACACACACAAAATAATAAGTGTTCCTTTCTGGGAGTACAACTCCCATTGCAGGGACCAAGTCCCTTTTGCCGCTCGAGCGCCCATGTGCTGACACGTGGTGCGCTCGCGCTCTTGCGCTCAGAGCGCTAGCGCCCAAAGCACTAGCGCCCGAGCGCCTACGTGCTGACACGTGGTGCGCTAGCGCTCAAAGCGCTAGCGCTCTTGCGCTCAGAGCGCTAGCGCCCAAAATGCTAGCGCCCGAACGCCCACGTGCTGACACGTGGTGTGCTAGCGCTCAAAGCGCTAGCGCTCTTGCGCTCAGAGCGCCAGCGCCCAAAGCGCTAGCGCCCGAGCACCCACGCGCTGACACGTGGTGCGCTAGCGCTCTTGCGCTCAGAGTGATAGTGCCCAAAGCGCTAGCGCCCGAGCGTCCACGTGGTGCGCTAGCGCTCTTGCGCTCTGGGCGCTGGCGCTCGAGCGCCTCCGTGCTGACACGTGGCGCGCTAGCGCTCAAAGCGCTGGCGCTTTTTCCCACGCATTCTTTGGATGCCTGATTTAAATGTTTTATGGTCAAAAATAATATTACCGCAATCAAGAACGGCGTCGCTTTGTAGCTAGCCGGTGAGTACGGGTCGGTCCACAGGGATTTTGTGTTTTCCTAATCGCGCTAACGAGTTAATTCCGATGGGTGTCGGATTGATTATCTCTAAAAGCTAAATTAATTTATACTAAGATTATCTAGATCTAAGTCTTGTTAGGGTTAGGTTTAGGGGAAGTTGAAAGATTAAAGGTTTCCTCACCGCTTTCAATGCCCTATTATAGATCTATTAGGTGTTATGGTAACTATCAATAAAGTGGATTAGAATCATTTGGGAAGATGTTTCTTTCTCTAGGTTCTTGTCCTTCCTTTATCGATCCTTACCCTAACCTCCATGGAAAACACGCGCAACCGGTCCTTTATACTACGGTATCACCATTACCTCGAGGGGTAAGGTGCCGCAGGGAGCAGTGTGTGTGTGTATGCATGGAGTTTGTTTCCCCAATCAGAGCAAAGCTCTGTTTGAATTTCAAAAATTCAAAAATTGAAGCAACGCTTCAGATTCCTTGCGCTGCGCGCAACGCGCCACGTGTCAAAAGCTGACACGCCAGCGCAGTGCCCAAGGCAGCGCACCTAATCAGAGCAAGGCTCTATTTAAAATGAAAATAAAGAAAGCAACGCTTCAGCTGAGTTGCGCTCTGCGCTGCGCGACACGTGGCAGCGCAGTTGCGCTGCGCTCTGCGCTGCGCGACACGTGTCAAGCGCAGGTGCGCTTGCGCCAACTGTACCAGCACTAAAACAGAATTAAAATTCTAGAAAGATCTTTCTGATCTTATTAAAACAAGAAGATTATCTTCTGTAAAACAGAAGCCCTTGGATCAAAAATCCAATGGTGGAGGAAAATCCCTAAATCACTCAGAGAAATATCTCTTTAACTGATTTAACAAATCAAATGACACTATAAAAAGCCCCCTAGACTCCAAGTCTAAAGGACATCAGCACACAGAGAATTCACAGAGCTCTTCTAAGAACTTTGAGAAGAATTCAGAAAGAAAGAAAGAAAAAGGTAAAAACCTTTAGAAAAAGAAGAATTTTCTTCTGCAAAGATCAATGATCTAAGAACAAGATCAAAGATCTTCAATAAAAAAATGATAATATTAATAAAAAGAAGTAATTTATTTCTTCTTTAGATCTTTTTGATCTAAATAAAGGCATTGCCTTTTGATGAACCATTGGTTCTGGGATCTTAGAAGATTCTCTTCTTTGATCCAAAATCGAATCAAGATATTGGACAGTGCCTGCACTTAAAAAAAAATTGCACTGTTGCGCTCTTAGGTTGGCGCAAGCCACCAGAGAGCACCACGTGTCAGCCCCAGAACAGACTGCGCTATGCACTTCTAAAACAGAGCACTGCTCTCTTAAATTGGCATAAGTCACCAGAGCGCGCCACGTGTCAGCAGCGCAACAGCGCAGCGCACTGTCGCAGCGCACTGCGCTAGCAGACTTGCGCTCACCAGAGCGTGACACGTGTCACCTCCATATGGACTTGCGCCTTGCGCTCCTCAATTGGCTCAAAGCGCCTGACAAGCCATGTGGCGCTCTGTCAGAGTAATTAATGCAGCGCATTATTAAAGGGCAGGGCCCAATTAAGAGGCCCAACGGACCAAAACAGATGCTCTGCATTATAAAAAAAAGGAACACAGCCTAATTTAAAAGGCCTAACAGGCCAGAATAAAATGCAATGCAGAGCCCAAACAAAGGTCTGTCAGACCAAAACAGATGCTGTGCATCATTTACAAAAGGGCAGAGCCAAATAAAGGTCTAATAGACCAAACAAAATGCCATGCATTATTAAACAAGGGCAGAGCCCAATCAAAGGCCTAACAGACCAGACAAATAAAAAATTGTTGAACATTTTCAACTGGACTTAACCCAATCATGGCCATAAGTCCTCAAATTGGGAACAGCTTTGAGCTGCTGAACAAGGTACGCAGAACTGGGAACAGGTTTGAGCTGCTGAACAAGGTACGCAGAAATTCACCAACTGCGGTGCTTAAAAGATCTCCTCCACCGGTAGAGACCGTCGTGGAAGCAGAACCAGAAAAGCCAGAACAACCCCCTCAACGGCTGTCCTCCAAAATTTACAGGGTTTGGCGACGGGTTCAAGACTCAGTGGTCATTCAAGATCCCTCTCACCGGCAGAAGAGGGTGAAAGTTCAAGAAGAAAGGAACCGTCCTGTCAAACCGCAAAGGACGACGACCACTCGGGTACCCACTACAACGGCCCCCTCCACGTCAACTACTTAAAAGAAAAGAAGATCGGAGAAAGTTCCCACACCTGCGGCGAACGTCGAAGGCAGTGAACCCAAACGCCCTAAGTCTGGGGGCATTGTGGTACACACCGTCTACATGGCGTCCGGGAAAGAGGACAGCCGTACATCCACAGGTCCTAGACCGCTTACGCGGTCGGTGACTAAAGCTTAGGAGCAGCAGCAGAAGCTCCAGGAAATGATGACCGCGATGGCCGCACCCACTGGGCCAAAAGAAAGCCCCGAAGCGTCCTCGGATCAGCGACAGGAGCAAGAAACCGACGCTGAGTTCCTTCGGAGAATATTGGAAAAGAAGGACAAAGAGGCTGCAGAACAAGCAACCAATATAAAAAAAATGGCCCTCCTGTTCCAGGACATGGTGGGTATGACGATCCAGCAAGATCCTCCAGCCGAAGATCCTCCAATCATCCTTGAAGATGACAGAGGAGAAACGTCGAATCCACCGCCGGCTCTGTCAGTAGCCAAGGAGGAGACAATTTCTAAAGCTGACCTGGACGAATATATAGCTCAGCAGATACGGGTTCATCAAGCAACGGAGGCAGCCGGTTAAGTTGTCAGAACGGGACGACCATATCCGAGCTGGTATGATCATATCAAGTACCCGCCGGGCTATACAATACCGAAATTCTATGTCTATAAGGGGACTGGCAATCCCCATCAACAAGTTGCCCAGTTCAGAGCTCTTTGCGGTAACACCGGCGGTGATGATAAATTGTTGCTTCGCCAATTCGTCGGTAGCTTATCGGAGATGGCATTTGAGTGGTACTCCGAACTCCCAAATGACTCCGTCAAGACCTTCGCTGAAATGGAGTTGTTGTTTACCCAGCGCTTCGCAAGTGCCAGTGAGCATACTCTAATAATAGCTTTGATTAATGCGAGAGTAAAGACGAGTGAGACTTAGGTTCAATATGCAATCCGATGGCGGAACTTGTGGTCAAAGTGCGAACAACGCATTGAAGAAGCGCCGGCGGTAGGCATGTTTGTGGGCACCCTAGATCCTCTTGCAACTATCTCATAGTTTATGATGTTCTTTAAACCAACCACGTTCCAAGCCTTGATCGATAAGTTAGCCCAGATGGATCAGATGGATCACAGACCGTCTCCTCCAAAGCCGGACTCTCGAAATAAGAAGGGGAAAGGGAAAGCGATCGTCGTCGCCAATGCTCAACAACAGCCGAGCAACTTGAAGCCGGTTGTTCGTCAAAATAATATGCGTCCACACCTGTCCCTCGAGGAGAGGCTGGGACGTCCTTACTCGTTTCCTCAGAATAAAACGAGAAGACTGTTTGAACTGGCATTGCATAACAGACTCATTAATCTACCGGAGTCAAGACGTCTGTCGCAGCCAAACGACGTCAATGATCCCAATTACTGTCCCTATCACTGAGTATTGGGTCATCCGATTGAAGATTGCTACGTCTTTCAAGAGGAAGATGAGGGAGAGAGCCCGTCGGATGAATCCGAGGAATACGTGGCAAGTTGTCATGTGATCTCTCACTCGTTTATGCCTGATGAAAGAACTCCTTGCACTGAGAAGATGGGGGCAGATCCTGAACCGAAACTTCTGGGTCCATCAGATGAAACCATTGATGTATTCCTCAATGAAGCTCTGTTAAAAAGTAAGGCTGATCGTGAACGCGAGACGCTCCTATTTGAAAAGGCCAAGCGCCGGCGATTAGACGAAAAGATCGAGACACTCCCATCAAATCAAAGTACATCCATTGCGGACAAAATCAAATTCAAGACGAGGAAGAGGTTTGCTAAAGCCATGTCGATGAGGATGAAGCTGCCACCCTCTGAAGAAAACATTGCCGGCAAAACGGAAATGCACCCTTCCTATTGCTTATATCATCGGAAGGTCTCGCACCCCACTGAAGAGTGTAAAGCTTTCAATAAATGGTGGCAGGGATATGTCGCTCACTGGCAACATTTTAAGCGGGAAAAGCGCAAAACTCGTCGGGAGCGGAAAAGTACGACCGAAGAACTTAGAAGAACTACCGGCGACTGTCGCATGGTTAACGCCAGGGAAGCGCAAGTTCTCACATTCGAGAGCGACTCTGACGAGGAAATGGAGCTTAGCCCTCTCTTTAAAGAGTCCACCTCGGAAAAAGAGGAAGAGCCGAAGGCCTGCGAAAATATCCGGCTATGTAATCGTACGCTACCCGAAAAGAATCTTGGACCCTCAAATAAAAAAGATAAGGGAAAAGAGAAGGTCTCTGAGGATATCGCCCTGGATGACCAAGTTGTGGAAGAGCTAATCATCAAGGACCCGCCAAAGAGAAATAAGGTGGACTACAACGTTCTGGCACACTTGAGGAAGCTACCTTCGCAGCTTAGCATTCTTGACGCCCTTCTACTATCAAAAGAAGCAAGAGATTCGTTGATCAAAGCGCTACAAGACCCAGAGCAATTCCAAGCTTTTCTCGCCGAAGAAAAGATGAAGGACGAGCTGGAAGAAGTGCACACAGCCGATGTCACTTTCGGTGATGAAGACCTCCTCCTTGGGACGTGCGAACACAATCACCCCCTCTATGTCTCAGGATATTACCACGATATAAAGATAGGCAAAATCTTGGTTGACAATGGGTCTTCCGTCAATCTCCTCAATGTACGGGTATTGAAGGAAATCTGCATGAGCGTCCAACACCTCGCTCGGGACAAGATCACCATCTCCGGGTTCGACTCTCAATGATCACGGACTCTCGGGTCTGTGATACTGACGTTGCGCTTTTGGCTGCTCGTCACGGACATTAAATTCCACGTCATAGACGCGAAGACATGCTATAATGCTTTGCTCGGCCGACCCTGGTTACACGAGTACAAAATCATCCCTTCTACACAGTATCAGTGTATGAAATATTTTAAGGATGGTCTCGAGTATACCGTAATAGGAGAGCTGAACCCATTCTCCGTGAACGAAGTCCGCAAATATGAAGATGCAAAATACTTCTTACCGGATTTCGAAGACACGGAGAGGTGTCACAAGCCGGAGAACAAAGCTAACGCCACCATTTCGGTCTTCGGGAGCGATACCGAGGAGGACGAAAAGATAGTCTATTCCGGGCCACCCCAACACAACAAACCGGGACCGTCCACTCCTCTGTTGATCTTTGGCAACGATTCGGAAGATGAAGTCCATGCTGTATTCTCCGCTCGGCCTTCAATACAAACTTTCGCTAATGAGGAGCAAAGTTTACAAGTCGCTATGGTTCCACTTAAACATCATAAAGAACTGGATGCGCTCGATGCCTACAGTGTTGAGGAGCTGCAGACATTCTATGTCCCTCCCCGGCGAGAAGGTGAAAAGGCGATTCTATTCTACCGCTCCGGGGAAACCAGAGTGGAAAAAGAAATCTGGCACAGTGCAGATCCTGCGCTTGACAAGCTCCAGCCCATCCGTTTACCTAGATACTACATGGACGGACTAAAAAGGCTATTAAAGCGCCAAGGGATACCC
This sequence comes from Agapanthus africanus, assembly GCA_030015575.1. Taxonomy (NCBI): domain Eukaryota; kingdom Viridiplantae; phylum Streptophyta; class Magnoliopsida; order Asparagales; family Amaryllidaceae; genus Agapanthus; species Agapanthus africanus. The sequence continues at coordinate 868,493,510 of CM057339.1, forward strand.
TTCAAACAGACCGCTCGAAAAGCTAAATTATATGATAGGATCTGGAACGTTCCTGGAACTCAGCACAAGTTGCCCAATGGGAGAATGGAAGCAATCGGGCTTGGATATGTTCGGTCCAAGAAAAGGGAGCTACTCCGTGACTGCTATGTTGTGCATAACTTTGATGAAGAAGGGGATGCTCAATGGGAAGATGCTAATCCTGAGCCAGAAAAAGTCCCCGATGCAAAAATGCCCAGTTCGTCGTTCGAAAAACAAATGGACAAGCTTATAAGGGAAGCTGGTCAAAAAGTTCGAGACGACCACAACCGTGAAGTGGCCATATACGAGAAAGCCAGGACGCAACGCCTCCTTCAACAGACTGTGAAAGACAAAAATACCGCTCCCTGTCAACCTGTTGTAAAAAAGACGCGACACAGAGGCAGAAACAAGTCAAAAAGCGGAAAAGACGTTCAGCAACGACAAAGCGGAACCAAGAAGCCACGCAGTCGGGAATCGAGCGGTCCAGATTTGTCCCTTATGAAGAAAATGAGTCGAGCATACTCTTTTCCTCAAGACAAGACGAAGAAGATACTTGACCTAGCTATAAAGCGCCAAATGCTTACGCTTCTGGAGTCCAAGCACCCCGAACAAGCAAGCGAAGTCTCACACCCGAACTATTGCTCTTATCACGGGGTAATAGGGCACCCTCTCGAAGATTGCTTCACTTTCAAGAACTGGGTCGAAGATCAGTATCAGCTCGGCAAGTTCGCTCTATCTGACAGTTGGAGGGTAACACCGCCACAGAAACATGAGCCCAAGGCTATGAGAGTAGAACCAAATACATATCGGTCTTGAAAGCGAGCTCATACTTGTCATATGATAACAATATCAAAGGAAGAGCCCGAGAATATGGATGACCTTTCCTGGTGCTTTGAAAATAGCAATGACGTGGTGATCTCAGAATTCCCACCAGTGCCGAAAGAGCTGGAAGATGGAATACATACCACTGCGGATAACCTCAAGAAAATTGAGTTGGGGACGGCGAATGACCCGCGACCGACATTCGTTAGTGAACTGCTATCTGAAGAAAAGGTGGCTTCATTAAAAGACGTGCTTATGCAGTATAGAGATTGCTTCGCGTGGAACTATTTCGAAATGCCAGGACTAGATCCAGAAATTGCTGTTCATAAATTGGCAATATCCCCGGATGTTAAACCAATCAAACAAGCACCGAGAAGAAAGCGGCTCGAGCTTGAGATGAGTATCAACGCCGAGGTCAAGAAACTGATCGACTCTGGGTTTATCCAAGAAGTTCAGTATCCTGATTGGATCGCCAACATCGTCCCAGTGATGAAGAAAAATGGGACGGTGCGCATATGTGTAGACTTTCGGGATCTCAATAAAGCCTGCCCGAAGGACGATTTCCCAGTGCTAGTTACCGAGCTGATGATAGATAACACGTCCACTCATGAGGTTTTCTCCTTCATGGACGGCTCATCAGGATATAATCAGATAAAGATGCATCCCGAAGACCAGAAGCACACCGCTTTCCGGACCCCTTTGGGTATATTCTGCTACAAGGTGATGCCCTTCGGTCTAAAGAACGCCGGTGTCACCTATCAGAGGGCCATGACGAAGATCTTCGATGACCTTATACATGAAATCGTCGAATACTATATCGACGACCTCGTGGTTAAAAGCAAATCAAACGAGGAGAATTTAGAGCATCTGAAGACCGTGTTTCAACGCCTTCGGCAATACAACTTAAAGATGAACCCTCTCAAATGCGCATTCGGGGTCTCCTCGGGCAAATTCCTGGGATTCATCGTCCGACACCGAGGTATCGAGATAGATCCGTCAAAAATCAAGGCGATCATAGGAATGCCTCCGCCAAGAACTCTTAAGCAATTGCGGTCTCTCCAAGGGAAGCTCGCGTACATCCGGCAATTTATAGCCAATCTTTCAGGCAAGTGCCGCCCTTACAGTCACCTGATGAAGAAGGGAACCCCTTTCGTTTGGGATCACAAGTGCCAGGGCGCGCTGGACGAAATCAAGCAATACCTACGGAATCCGCCAGTGTTGGCTGCTCCGGTCAAGGGAAAGTGTAACATATTGGAAATCGTTTTGTGAATTTTCCCGTTTTAGGGCAAAATTGTCGGTTTTTCCCGTTTTAACCCGATTTCGATCAAACGTCCGTATAAACTTGCTGGCACCTAGTTTAGCTAAAATAAATCTTGTGCGTGAACTTTGGGAGTATTTGGGAGGTTTTAGTTCAGATAGAATTTTTCCCAAATAAAATATTATTTTAAGCGGTATTTGGTGCACGTAAATCGGGAAATTTCTTTTCTTAAGAATAAATTTATTTTTTGTCACTAGAATATTTTAGAAACTTCTTTTTAAATATCTAGATATTTTTTGGAGTGCAAAAGGTTTTATTTTAAAAAGAAAAGAAAATGTGTAAAGGTGGCAAAGTGCATTTATTAGCATTTATTACTCTTTTTTCTAGCAATTTCTTCACAAAAAATTCACAAAACTACCCCCTCACCTCCTTGGCCAGCCACACTCTTTCCTTGCCGCCCTCTCTCTTTTCTCACTCCATTTTCATCATTTCTTGCACAAATAAATCATGAAAAATCCAAATAAAATCACAAAAATTCAAATATAATCATTTTCTTTCATTTCCTTCACTAATCCTTCTTGGATCTTCAATAAAGCTTGGTTTTTGATGCCAAGATGTTGGATTAAGTTTCATTTTATGTTCTTGGGGAGGTATAATTTTTACCTTAATCCTTTTATATTTGCTTTAATCTTATTCTAGCTAATTTAGTTAGCTAATTATGTGTTTAGTTTAGTTTTTAAATTATGATTAATTCATTTATATTTGGTTTAAGAAATTCATGTTAAGGTTAAATTTTGTTAAGTGTTTAATGTTCATTTGAAGTGTTAATTTGTGTTTTGGAGATGATTAACCTAGTAGGAAATGCTAATTTTTTCTAATGAACACTTTGTTTAATTATGCAATTAGCTTACTAGGTTTTTGCTAAAACATAATTAGCGAGTGTTAAAAATATAGGAATGGTTTAGATAGATTAGTTAAGCTATTTTAAGGTGTTTGTAATCGCTAGATATGTATTAGCTTGAAACTAGTGCGAAATATTGCGATAGGTTGCTTACTAGATTTCGGGGTTTTTCCGACGTGGGTTCGATTGGTCGTTGCGGGGTTATATCTATTGTATTCCTCATAATTCTTGTGTTGTGTTGCATGATCGGGACGATCGGGGTCCAGACTTGGTGTTTTGTAGTTTAGCGACCCCAATTAGGGTTTTTGGCAGGTATCGTGCGCGATACATGACTAAGCGCGCAGTGTAATTTTCCGGACGTTTTCATCGCGTTTCGTTGTCTTTTTGTCATCATAGGATATTTAGCTTATGTGTTGTATTTATGGAATTTTAGGTTCGCAAGCAGGGACTTCGGGTGCCTTGGACAAGGGGAAGCAGGTGGTCGGATTTTCATAGCTCGAGACCATCGGTGAGTAGATTTAACATCTACAGGGGAATCGCCCGCATGGCGTTATGCGTCAGGGCTAGAGATTTTATTACTTGTCGCATATTCTACGTTATTGTTAGAATTGCGCCTTTACCCTATTACTTAGATATAGTTGTGCCTAGACTAGTAGTAGTAGGGCACTACACATATTATTGACGATTCATGTTTCACGAGCACTGATTGTATGCTACACACACCGTCAATAATTGCCATGTCACACACAAACCACTTATAGATGTTATATTGCTTGGTTAGGGACATTGTGACATTGATTCATACTGCTTATCATATATGGCATTTTAGCATACCTGTATTCCTATAGAGTATTGTACCATTAGTGATAGGTACATACACACTCCCTGACATAGCTACAGGTATACCTTGCACATACTGTTCTTATACCCAGGGGGTATACTATATCATTGCTTATAGGTAGACACATTATCTTGCTATACCTTATTGATTTCACATACATCTGGTTTTAGCTATATGTTTACCTTCACTTGATGTTATTTAGAAGTGGATAAATAGGAACCGCATGATATTTGTATTAACTTGATGCAGTTAATTAGCGGTTTTTCCTTTATATGCTTGCATTTCAGATATGGCGCACATATTATATTCATGGATTTTTCATGATATTTTCTGGATTTGGGAACCGCGGGAGTTCATAAAATTATGCATTATATGAAAGGCCCGGTTTCCTTGATATGATATTTGCGCATCCACCATGAGATTTATCGGTTCTGATTATATACTCCATACGAGGAGTGGCTGCCGTATGAGGGTACATGGTGGGGCCCGGTACGGTTCCCCTCGGCAAGATGATCGATGGACTTTGCCGATTGAGCCTGGAGGTGGGCAAGTACCTACCGGTGACAGTACTTGACTCAGCGGCTATCATGTGGATACCGACGTGAGTCATGTACATATTGATACGTCGAAAGGCGAGGGTCAGAGCTAGGCACTCGTGCTTTCGGGATAGCGTATGATACGTACCTATCATGATGCTAGTCTTGGTGGCAGCATCTGATAGATTAGTATTTTTGTGTTGATGCTTGGCACATTGGTTTCATGATATTTCTAATTACTCCTTGTATATATAATAGGGGATTTAGTCGCTGTTATATATACCCTTACACCATTATTAGTGGAATGGGACGCTAATATATGTGTATTGACCCCATCATATTTATTATGCAAATATATTTAGGATGTTAGAATGTTACTTGAGATTTGATTTGGGATATAAGTGATTTATTAAGATTGGATACTGGATAGATATGTGAGATCTACTTGATGTTGTACAGTCGGGATATGCGAGATATACTTGATATTGTACATTGAGGAGATGTGAGACTTATATGTGATGAGAGCCAATTGGGGGATGATTGAGGAATTGGGATTCTGAGTATCTTGATGGATTGTGATCCTACCACGATGTCAGGATTCCTTGGAAATGACATATTTCACTCCATACCTCACCTTTATCTGTTTGTGCACTGCTTCATGTATTAGTAGTACCTGTTAGTGTACCTTTCATGATTGTTGCATATTTATATTCTCACACCCTTATTGCATGATTATTGCATATTATTGTCATATTATTATTGCTTCATATATTGGTTGTACCTGCTAGAGACATTATTCTGCATTCAGCATTCATATGACATGTTATTGCTGTTAATTGCATATCTTAGATTCACGCTTTACGTGCATACTTGCGATTACCTGCATATGTTATTTACTATTCACGAGTTGGAAACTCACCCCCGTTGTGCCACAGGTGTTACTGAGTGTTCCCCGGAGTAGTCGAGGCTGGCTATTCATCTATCATCTTTTGTTATAGATACCGCATTGGCTCACAGTGTGTTGTTTTGTCCAGGTGGGTTTTGGTGGTTATCTGTATTTGTATTGTTTATTCGTTGTATCTTGTACTCTCCATCTACTATTATATTGTTGACTTAGAGACTTGGTGAGGACGATATTGTATAAATTGTGGATTTGTTGTCTTTTATACAGCTTTCTCTCTATTGTCTTTATTTCTTCGCTACAGCGTCGTATATTTGTGGTGGTGATTGTTTTCCGCCTTTGGGCATGTATTTGCTCCCGTTTGGGGATGCTTTATTTATCTTTAATTGTTGTACCCGTTTCGCGGTTAGTTTTTATAAAGGGGGTGCTGCCAAAATTTTTAAGAAAGCCAGTTGAACTTTTTAAAGAATTTGGGTTGTGATTTCAAATGTTTCAAAACTGCTATTATCTTTTCTTGTCTTTATTTGGTTTAGATTTCTGGGTTTTGGCTTTCTTTTACTGCGTTACGTCTTTAGGCGTTGCGTAGTATTAAGGCCGTCACATGCCAATTTCGGGTCGTGACAGAAAGCCTCTCATTCTTTATACAACCGCTCTCGAAGGTTCTTTAGGCGCATTATGGGCACAAGAGAACGACCAAGGGAAAGAAAGAGCTCTTTATTACTTAAGTCGAGTTCTCTTGGGGGCAGAAAGCAACTACTCCCCTATCGAAAAACACTGCCTGGCGTTGATCTTCGCGATAACAAAGCTCAGGCACTACGCGTTGGCGCATGAAGTCCGTCTCATTTCGAAGGTGGACCCTCTTAAATATTTAATGTCGAAGGCCATATTGACAGGGAGACTCGCTAAATGGGCCTTGCTCTTAATGGAGTTTTCAATAACTTATCAGCCTCTTAAGGCGGTGAAAGGCCAGGCCATCGCCGATTTCCTCGCTGAGCATCCAATACCTGCTGATTCTCCTCTGAATTGTGAGCTGCCAGACGAACATGCGTTTGATGCAATCGACGGTAGTGATACCTGATGAGAGCTTTATTTTGATGGAGCGTCCTCCATGAAGAAGCGCAAACAGAACACCCCTGTAATCAAATCAGGGGTAGGCCTCATCTTCGTGACCCCACAAGGAGGGATAATGCGCTTCGCCTTCTCCTTAACGGAGCCAAGGACGAGCAATGAAGCCGAATACGAAGCTTTGATAGCAGGCTTAGAGATCGCCATCGACATGGGAATCGAAAACCTCCTCATATACGGAGATTCCCAACTGGTCGTTAGTCAAGTAAACGACGACTATCAAACGTGCAAACCAGAACTGGTGAAGTATGGCGAGAGAGTACAGCAACTGCTGACTCAAATCCCCTCCTACATGCTGGAAAGCATACCACGTGCAGAAAATAGCAAAGCAGATGCGCTAGCTAAGCTCGCTAAAGAATTGACCGACGAGAACCTTGATGACGTAAGAATCGTGGTACAAAGCCGTCGGATGCTTTCCCCAGCAGAAATATCTCCGGAATCATCAGAAGAAAAGGGAGTGACTGGACAATTGGCTATGCAAATAAAAGACCAGGGAAAGGCTGAGGATTGGAGAGAAGTCTTTATAGATTACTTCAAATCCCGTCGAACGCCTGAAGATGCGTCCTCAAGACATCAGCTCATGAAACGAGCTCTGTCTTTTGCCTTCGTCAATGATACTCTGTACAAGAGGTCGTTTGATTCTCTGTGGTTGAGATGTCTGGGACCTGACGAAGCGAAAAGAGTCGTTCAGGAAGTTCACGACGGACTCTGCGGTTCTCACCAAGCAGGCCCAAAGATGAAGTTGAAGATTAAACGGATGGGCTATTATTGGCCAATGATGATTCAGGACTGCCTCGAGTATGCGAAGCAATGCCTCTCATGCCAAATTCATGGGGACTTCATCCATCAGCACCCAAATCCTCTACATCCAACAGTGGCTAGCTGGCCGTTCGAAATGTGGGGGACTGACATAATCGGCCCCATTGAACCAGCATCGTCCAGGGGATATTGATTCATCTTGGCGACGACTGACTACTTCTCCAAATGGGCAGAAGCAGTACCGCTAAGGGAAGTGAAGACGGAGAATATCCTACATTTCTTCAAGACGCACGTCATTTATCGGTTTGGAACTCCGCGGCGGATCATCTCCGATAACGGGCCAGCCTACAGAAGCCACAAGATCAGCCGCTTCACACAACAGCACAACATAGACTGGAGATATTCCTCAGTTTATAATCCCCGAGCTAACGGTCTAGCTGAGGCTTTCAACAAGACCTTGACGAAGATCGTGAAGAAGACGGTGTCCCGAAATAAGAAGGACTGGCACGAGAGACTGGAAGAAGCTCTCTGGGCGTATCGAACTACGTTCAAGATAGCCACGAACACGACGCCGTATGCGTTGGTCTTCGGTACAGAAGCAGTACTCCCCCTCAAAATAGAATTACCCTCTCTACGAGTGGCAATCCACTCGAGATGACGGACGAAGAAAATGCTCACCTTCGGCTTGAGGAGCTTGATGCCCTTGATGAAACCCGGCTCATAGCGCAACAAAATCTGGAGGCTTATAAAGCAAAGATGACGCGCTCATATGAAAGATTGACCAGGCCGAGAACATTCCGCCGAGACGAACTCGTGCTAGTGGTCAAAAGACCTATGATCCCCAATCGCGCCAAGCGGGGAAAATTCGAGCCGAACTATGAAGGCCCGTACATCATAGACAAGGTCTACCAGGGTGGAGCCTATCTACTCATGGATATGCACGGTGAAAGGCCTTTCAGGCCAATAAACGGTCGCTTCCTAAAGAAATACTATGCTTAATGAGTCACAGCCTAGGTCAATGATAGATGACGACGACTATGTCCGCTCGCTATCTTCCTAAGCCCAAACTCTATAAGTAGTAACCGACCTTCTTCAGTAACGGACCGAAACGTCTTTAAACCAACGATGGACCACTACGTCCTAAAACTAGCTGATGACCGAAATGTCTTTAAATTACTACCGCAGCATCCTCAGGCTGACGAGATATAAAAAAATAATAAAAATAATTAAAAAAAATAAAAATAAGAAAATAAAAATGGTATGTCCATAAGAGAAATGGGTGCGGATGAAAACCCGAAAGGGCTCCGTGAGTAAAAACGGCAGGGCTACCGGCGAGTGTTTGTGAAAACCTGAAAGGGTGCGACCTCGTTAGAAAAAAGAATAAAAAGAATAAAAAAAACGGTATGTCCATAAGCAAAATGGGCACGGATGAAAACCCGAGAGGGCTCCGTGAGTAAAAACAGCAGGGCTACCGGCGAGTGTTTGTGAAAACCCGAAAGGGCGCAAACTCGTTAAAGGACACTTATAGGGTCCTCTCGACCTTGTAAGGAGAAACTACCCGCGTGAGATCCTTACGACTCACAAGGGAGCAACACACTTAGGGATCCTCACGATTCCTAAGGAGAAATTACACTTGCGAGATCCTCATGACTTGTAAGGAGAACTCTCTTATGGGACCCTCACGGCTCATAAGATTTGAAAGTCTTAAGTTACAGAAACCTTAACCTGTTCTTAAGCAACCCCCACAACCTTCGATATGGCCCTACAAGCGGCTCAATATTGACCCTTGTATACAATCCACGGGCGCGAATAAACATTTCCCCAGCAAAGTCCCACCCGTGACTAGGGATATGGCCATATGGTGAACAACCCTTATAAGTCCTCTCGACTTATAAGGAGAAAACCCTTTAGTAAGATCCTTACGACTTACAGGGGAATATACACTTAGGAATCCTCACGATTCCTAAGGAGAAAACACACCTGCGAGATCCCCACGACTCGAGGGAGAAATACCTTTGTGAGACCCTTACGGCTCATGAAGTCAAAAGCCTTAGTCGGAAGAATCCTAACCCTGTTTACTAAGCCACCTTTGTTCAACATCGACAGAGGCAAATGATGATTCACTCATGGCAATATCCCAGTTGTAGCGATGCCGATGCCTAAATCGGTATCAAATTCCAAGTCCTTTCATGGCAAATGATGATTTGCTCCTGGCAATATTCCGGTTGTAGCAATGCTGATTCTGAGATTGGCACCAGATTCCAAGTTCTACACTCGCGATAAAAATCAGCGAGCTAAAAATGCAAAAGAAATAGCCGAAATGATTGGGCAACTTGCAATAAAAAGCAGCGAGTGAAGATAAAAGAAATAACCGAAATGATTGGGCAACTCGCAATAAAAAGCAGCGAGTGAAAATAAAAGAAATAGCCGAAATGATTGGGCACCGCGAAAAATAGCCGAAATGATTGGGCAATCGCGACCTTCGCGATATAAAAGCTGAAATGATAGAGCATCGCGGAAATAAAATAATAATAAAAAAATGAATGAAACTTTTGCCCTACAGGCGATATCATAGCAATCCCTGTATACAATCCAGGGGCAGAAACAAAGAAGGAAACATATCTTCCCTCCCCGTGCTCCATCGGAAAACGGAGCCAAGTCTTGACGGCAACTCATATAAAAGCCTGAAAGACAATCGGAGATCATCTCACCCCAGCGTGGAGTGATCACCTTTTCGGCGTACGTCTCTACACAACAGACGAAATATCACTACAGCGTCCCTCCTCCAACAGGATTCGGACACACCACAGCAAGCGAAGCGAAGGCCAAATTCCTAGCTTCAGGGTCTTGACGGTAACTCATATAAAACCTGAAAAACCACCAGAGATCATCTCAACCCCAGAGAAATCAGTGTCCTTGGCAAATACCTCAATTCAGGGAAACTAGCGTCCTTGATGAGAGCTTCTTGATTCGCGTCGGCCCGCAGAGAAACCAGTGTCTTTGCAGGAATACCCCGATTCGTTGCAACCTTGAGGAAACCAGTGTCCTCGGCAAAATACTTCGACTCAGGGAAACCAGTGTCCTCGACGAGAACATCTTGATTCGCGTCGGCCCGCAGAGAAACCGGTGTCTTTGCAGGAATACTCCGATTCGTTTCAACCTCGAGGAAACCAGTGTCCTCGGCAAAATACTTCGACTCAGGGAAACCAGTGTCCTTGACGAGAACATCTTGATTCGCGTCGACCCGCAGAGAAACCAGTGTCTTTACAAGAATACTTCGATTCGTTTCAACTCCACAGAAATCAGTGTCTTTGGCAACCTTCTCAACTCAGGGAAATCAGCGTCCTTGATGAGAGCTTCTTGATTCGCGTCGACCCGCAGAGAAACCAGTGTCTTTGCAGGAATATTTCGATTCATTTCAACTCCAGGGAAATCAGTGTCCTTGGCAACTTCCTCAACTCAGGGAAATCAGCGTCCTTGATGAGAGCTTCTTGATTCGCGTCGGCCCGCAGAGAAACCAGTGTCTTTGTAAGAATAATCCGATTCGTTTCAACCTCGAGGAAACCAGTGTCCTCGGCAAAATACTTCGACTCAGGGAAATTAGTGTCCTTGACGAGAGCTGCTCGATTCGTCTCGACTCATGAAGAAATTAGTGTCTTCACGAGGACTTCTCGATTTGTCTCGACTTGCAAGATAAAGCCTTAGGCAGTAGGGATTAAAAAACTTGTTTCCTAAGCACTGGGACCCTGCAAGTCGATCCAAAACGGTCTCTTGCATACTATCCACGGGTCTCACTCTCTGAAGTCGAATCTCGACAAGGAGGGAAACAACCGCTTACGAGTCCTCTCGACTCGTAAGAGGGAAAATTCTCTTATAAGATCCTTGCGACTTATAAGAGAAAATGCACTTAGGAATCCTCACGATTCCTAAGGAGAAAATACACCTACGAGATCCTCTCGATCCGTAGGGAGAAAAGTCTTTGTGAGACCCTCACGGCTCACAAAGTTGAAAAGTCTTAGGCAGCAGATCTGAACCTGCGGCCTAAGCCATCGCTACCTCTTGAAGAGACCGAGACAGGGTGTTCGCTCTATCACCTGTCAACTATGTTTACTAAGACAACATACTGATAATAAAAGAAGGAAGAAAGAGCAGGAATGACACAAGACATTACAAAGAATGTATATCTTTTATTCATAAACTTGATTGAGTGCAAGATACATTGTGTTAAAGAATAAAAAAAATACATTTTTATTTACAAGTACAAATGATTCAAAAAGTAGCTACTGAGAAGGAAGTGTCTTTAACAAATCCGTGAGCTGCTCTCGCACTTCCTTCAGCGCCTCCTCCTGAGTGTCTGCCGCGGCCACTTCCGCTTCCACCTAGGCTCGCTGCTGCAGGTAGGATGAAAGTTGCTCCTCAGCTGCCTGCTGGGCTGCCTCCTGATTAGGTGCATCCCGCTCGACGACGTTAAGTTGCTGCCTCAGTGTTAACCCTTCGGAGAGGCATCGCAAACGGCCTTCAAAGATAACCTTCAGCTGTGCAGCGTTTGCCTCCACCCGAGCATGCAGTTGGGCAGATTTGCTTGAAGTCTCGCCGCGCTCCTTACGCCTTGAAGTAACTTCTTGTTCGAGATGGCGGAAGTAAAAAGCATTCTGCTCGATCCATGCCGCCCGTTGAGCGCTCGCGGCCAAGATCTCGGGGGCAGGACGCGTCGACTCCAGTTGATGTAGGCGGGCCTGGATTTCCCTGCAGTGATTAACCCAAAACTCGACGACGCCTTCATTATGAAAATTTACAAGCGCCGCCAACATCGGGTTAACCTCCGCAGCGAAATCTGCAGCAGATGGGGGAGCGTCTGCGTTAAGCTCTTCGACGTATCTGCTCAGCATGCCCAAGCTCATCACGGCACCCTTTGAAGATGGACGTCTCAAGAAGGGTCCTGCCGGCATTATGATGCGAGACTCAAGAGGGACCGGAACGATAGCTGCAAAACAAAACGCAATCAGATGACAGTTTAAGAAATATAGGAAAGTCATCAATGAGGGAGTTTACTATACCAGCTGCAGCAGGCGGTAAGGCCGGGAAAACCGGTGGCGCAACTGATCTTTCATCTCTCCCTTCGATCTGTAGCACTGCAATCAGGGCAAGGAAGAATCAGAAATAATTCCATTACTGAAAAAGAAAGGATATTAATTGAAAACCATACTCACCGGCGCCACTGGGGGAAGCACGCTCCGACGGGAAGGAGAAGTGTGGGTGCAGCACCTGGTAAAGGTGATCAAAAAGCACTCCTGCAAAGATGCAGTAGTACAACATCAGTACATGAATTATGTAGCCTAAAGATGAAACTGATGGGTCGCGAATCCATACCTTCCAGCATCTGCGATGGTACGAGAGAAGGCTGAGAGGTGGCCACCGCCAAGGCAGTAGCTGACGGCGCTCCCTTGAGCAATGGAGCATCGGCACTGGCCGCACCTGCGTTAAAAACAAAGATAAACCTATCAGGAAGGATTGCGAGATAAAAAAAAGGACGGTAACCCGAAATTTACCTGATGAGCCGCCAGCCGAAACGGAGGCGTCTCCCTCCTCCATCGACATGAGTCCACCTCCCGTGGCCTCATCACCAGACTCTATGAAGGCCGTCGTCGTGCTCGCGAGGCCAGGAGACGGTGGAGGACCGTAGGCGGGGAGAGCAATGATCGGAGCATTGCCAGACTCTTGAGAAAGAGCGGCCGGCTCGTCCTCAGGAATCATGCCCGTCTCACCTGCTACTCCTTCGGGCTCAGCAGTCGCGGCCGTCTCGTCCACCGTTGCCACGGGGTCATCGGTCTTAGGTGCTCCATCCGCTGCTGCCCCAGACCCGGCTGTAGCAGCTGTCTCATCCGCCGCTACCTCGGGTTCAGCATCGGTCACCTTCTCAGGCATAGTGGACATGACCGTTTCATCAGCCACTAGCTCGGGCCCGGCAACCCCGGCTACGTCGCCCACCGTTGGCTCGGGTTCAACCAATACCTCCTCCACTGTCCCCTTAGGCTCGACGGTTTCCGCCTCCTCTTCGGTTGGACTTGGCCCTGCAGGACAAGATATATAAGAACCGATAGGTTTACAATTCTTACAACAAAATCTTGAAAGACACATTACCTGAGGTGGACTGATCGTTAGCCTTCCGAGCTGCACGCGCCGCCTGTCTGTAAGCGGTAGACAAGGTGACCGGGGGTTCTTCGGAAGGAGAAGCAGTAGGAATAATGGTGCTTGGGCCTGCTCCCACGGCCAAAGCAGCTCTGCGCTCCTTCGCCTCGCGCCTCAACCGCTTCCTCTCCTCCCGGGTCGTCACGACGGACCTCTTCGACGCTTCCTTCATCAAGGCGTCTTCGTCCTCGTATAGAGTTGCCTCCAGAGCCTTCAAGGCATCTCTCATCGGCTTCTCAAGTCGAGTTTCTCACGGCGGCCCTGATGAGGCCGGGACTTCAGTAGTTGGCCCGGGGAGAGTCCCCGCATCGGCTTGCACGGCCCCTGCAAAGAGACAAAGAGAAGATTAGATCGGCTATAAAAAAAGAATAAAGACTCAGCAAGCCGATACATACCAGCGCCCGACAGAGCGCGTTTCCTTTCCTCCTCCTGGAAAGTTTTGAGGGAAGCAACGATAGCTTCTTCAGTGGTGACGCCTGTTAAAAAAGGGGGAAAAGTATTAGTCAAAGACAATGATAAAGGTACAATGAAATGACGAAGAGTGCAAGCAATGATTACCTGACAGAGCAAGTTTCGCCAACCACGCTTCGAGCCTTGCCGATCGCTCAGAAGCCGCAATGGCAGCTGCCAGATCGGTGTCTGCTGGATCTACCGAGAAGCCCTTATTGCAGCCGTACTCACTTATGCCTTCCGCGAGAGGGGCCTGAGGATCTAAGCCGAGGATAGCATCGAGAGAGAGGAGCAGCTTCTTCTTCCTCTTTTGCACGCGAGCCCCGGGTGCACCCGAGATCAACTTGCTCTTTGCAGGCACCTTAGGGCGGCGGGTTCCGATATCCGCGCCCACGCCGGACTCCGGCGAAACCACATTTACCGTTACCAATGGAGCATGGGGCGCTGGTGGCACGTCTGCGGTAGCATGAGGTAATCCACGCGGAAGGCTCAACACGCGTGGTGGTCCAGCTCCAGCATCTTCCAGCGGAGGCACGATAGGGGTCCTTGGCTTCAGGGGAGCCTTGCGGTCGCCTCCGGGAGGCGCACCTTTACGGTCAACCAACATGCGCTTCTCCTCACGGATGACTGAACCCATTGCGTGTGGATACCAAGCCATGTACGCGTGGAGGACCCGGAGGACGTAGCTCGGCTCGCTGATGAAAAAGTGGGAGCCCATATTCAACCGCATAAAATGGTGCATCGCGCTCCGTATCCCCTCCATGCAGGCCGCGGGCTCTTTCAAAAACGCCTCCAGCGGGACCCCCTGGTTATAGCTTGATTGCTGGGTGAACCGGTGGGTGTTGTACCTCATGAAAAGCGCCATCTCGTTCTGCCTGAACACCAAGTAGCCCGGCCGAATGGAGTAGATGTGAAGAATCTCCCGGGCTTTCAGTACGGATGCCCCGTCCTTGAAGCCGTCACGCAGCGCCACCACCGCCTTGGAGTTTTCTGAGCCGATAGTTATGACTTTATCCATGAATGAAATCTTCGCTCCGACCAGGTGTGGATGAAGGAGCAACCCCTAGCCTCCCGCGGAGACGGATTCACGATCGAGGCACCGATCAGCCGCATGACTCTTAGGAGTCTGCACCTCTCAAAAAACGAAGGGCTCTTGTGGAGGCCGAACACCCCGTGCACATGCATTTCCATCCACGAGGTGAAGTAGTGCATCGGGAAATTGGCAGGCTGCACCCCAGGTTCATTAGCGTCCGCCGCCATGCTAAGTCCATTATATAGGTGAGCCAACCCGGCGATTCCTATTGACAACTGCAGGCCAGCCACCATCCAATGCGCCGGGTAGAAAACGGACGGCCGCATGTAGCGCGGGTGCATGGGGAGCGCGAAGCTGCACAGCCACAATCCCAGGAACCCTAAAAAGAAGGTCTCCTCATCAATGCCCAGGGCGGCGATTTCTAGTAAGGGTATGATGGTGGCGTCGGGGAGATAGAAATCCTTTTGATCGTCTTCCGATATTGGTCGACGATCTAAGCCGAAGCCGAAAGGGTCATCGAGCTTGGCGAACTTTTCACTCCGCTCCGATAGAATCTCCGGTCGAAAGAAGCGGGCGAAAAAATCTGCGAAACTGACTCCCCGGACTCCTGTTTCCAGATAGAGACCTTCGTATATGTTCAGCACCTTCACCAAGCCCGGAAACCGGTGCTGAATAGCATTCTCCGGCGTCAAATCAAATACCAGCGGCTTGGTGGTGAAGACGTACTCGTCAGGAGGAAGCAACTCCTCGTAATGCTCCCCCCTCACCGGCAAGCCCGAGATCTCGACGAACTCTTCCAAGGAGATGGAGACTTCCCTGTCCGTCATAAGGAAGGTGTGGGTGGGGATGTTCCATTGTTCGATGAAAGCCTTGACCCACCACGTTGGAGGAGCGGGGTACTCAAACAGCGAGACGTAGATTGCGGAGTACAGACTGATCTTCATCAGATGCGTCCTCTTTGCTGATAAGATATATCTGGCCCACTGCAGATATCCGGCCGGTTGTCGCGGGGTCAATCCAATATTGTAAACCTGTCCCCAAGGGCGTGCTTCACCCTGACATATGCGCCGCCCCAAGATGTCCACGGCCGGCGGTGGCTGCACGGGAATGGCACCAATCGCAGGCTGGAGAAGGTCCTCCGAATTCCAGTTCTTGACCTCCACGGCATACTTCACCGGGGGTTCATCCGTATAGAGGATCGACGAGATGGGCTCAGACAGCGTCGCGGAACCGAAGTTTCGGCTACCCTTGATGATATCGTTATACCACCTACCCCACAGGTGAAGGTTCTTGTGCTCGGGGTCATGAGCCTTAATGAGAGCGAGCACCTCCCGGTCCACCGGCGCCTCGGGAAATCTTTCCTCCGAGCGAACAAATGGGAAAGACAAATCAGCAAACATGTTGCCTGCAAAAAGAAGGAGGACAAAAGTCAAACGTCAGTGCTATAATCTTAATTTCTGACACTTGGAACTTTAAAATTTATATCACACTGCAATACAGTGGATAGGGGACCAAAGGGGGACCCACAAAATATAGATGACAATTCATCAGTTAATAAGACAGCCCCATCATTGGATGGGACTGTCAATTAATGAGGAGATCCCCAAAAGAATATTCTCATTAATGAGAAATCCCTAGAGACAAGGAAAAAATCTCCTCTTTCAGAGCAAAGTTCTGTCACAGAGTGACACTTGTCAAACTCTGGTCTCAAAGGAATAAAATTCCTTAAAAGAGCCCAACTCTGTAATAGTGGTGAGAAAATCCCTTAAAAAGAATTTAACTCCTAAAAATTAAATTTTTTTGAGATCTTAAAGATCCATGAAAACTCTTAAGAGTTCATCATTTTTAGATCAAAAAGATCTATATTTTGTCCATGAGCAAAGCTCTGATTCATGGGTTAAAAACCCTGAAACAAGATCTCTTTAAATCTATGGAATATTGAGAGCAAGGCTCTGTTGGTAAAACCCCGAAGGGGTTTTCTTTAGATCAAAGATCTATAAGAGCAAGGCTCTGTCAATTAAAATTAAATTAATTTAATTTAATTTAAATTAAAAATTTTACCTAAAAAGTTTTAAGAGTTGAACTCTGAAGTTCTTAAAAGTAAGAGCAAGGCTCTGAAGTTCTGAGAATCAAAGTTCTTGAAGATGATGATCATCTGTGAAGGGCCAAGGGTCTTATTTATAGGCGCGTGCACCCCTTCAACTCCTCAGTTGATCCAACGGCCAGGATCTTGCCACCGCTGCACTCACGTATGCGCCACGTGAGCGCAACGGTGGGGGGGCATTTGTTTCCCCAATCAGAGCAAAGCTCTGTTTGAATTTCAAAAATTCAAAAATTGAAGTAACGTTTCAGATTCCTTGCGCTGCGCGCAATGCGCCACGTGTCAAAATCTGACACGCCAGCACAGCGCCCAAGGCAGCGCACCCAATCAGAGCAAGGCTCTATTTAAAATGAAAATAAAGGAAGCAACGATTCAGCTGAGGTGCGCTCTGCGCTGCGCGACACGTGGCAGCGCAGTTGCGCTGCGCTCTGCGCTGCGCGACACGTGGCAGCGCAGTTGCGCTGCGCGACACGTGTCAAGCACAGGTGCGCTTGCGCCAACTATGCCAGCACTAAAACAGAATTAAAATTCTAGAAAGATCTTTCTGATCTTGTTAAAATAAAAAGATTATCTTCTGTAAAACAGAAGCCCTTGGATCAAAGATCCAACGGTGGGGGAAAATCCCTAAATCACTCAGAGAAAGATCTCTTTAACTGATTTAACAAATCAAATGGCACTATAAAAAGCCCCCTAGATTCCAAGTCTAAAGGACATCAGCAAACAGAGAATTCACAGAGCTCTTCTAAGAACTTTGAGAAGAATTCAGAAAGAAAGAAAGAAAAAGGTAAAAACCTTTAGAAAAAGAAGAATTTTCTTCTGAAAAGATCAATGATCTAAGAACAAGATCAAAGATCTTCAATAAAAAAATGATAATATTAATAAAAAGAAGTAATTTACTTCTTCTTTAGATCTTTTTGATCTAAATAAAGGCATTGCCTTTTTGATGAACCATTGGTTCTGGGATCTTAGAAGATTCTCTTCTTTGATCCGAAATCGGATCAAGATATTGGACAGTGCCCTGCACTTAAAAAAAATTGCACTGTTGCGCTCTCAGGTTGGCGCAAGCCACCAGAGAGCGCCACGTGTCAGCCCCAGAACAGACTGCGCTATGCGCTTCTAAAACAGAGCACTGCTCTCTTAAATTGGCGCAAGTCACCAGAGCGTGCTACGTGTCAGCAGCGCAACAGCGCAGCGCACTGCGCTAGCAGATTTGCGCTCACCAGAGCGTAACACGTGTCACCTCCACATGGACTTGCGCCTTGCGCTCCTCAATTGGCGCAAAACGCCTGACAAGCCACGTGGCGCTCTGTCAGACTAATTAATGCAGCGCATTATTAAAGGGCAGGGCCCAATTAAGAGGCCCAATGGACCAAAACAGATGCTCTGCATTATAAAAAAAAGGAACACGGCCCATTTTAAAAGGCCTAATAGGCCAGAATAAAATGCAATGCAGAGCCCAAACAAAGGTCTGTCAGACCAAAACAGATGCTGTGCATCATTTAAAAAAGGGCAGAGCCCAAATAAAGGTCTAATAGACCAAACAAAATGCCATGCATTATTAAACAAGGGCAAAGCCCAATCAAAGGCCTAACAGACCAGACAAATAAAAAATTGTTGAACATTTTCAACTGGACTTAACCCAATCATGGCCATAAGTCCTTAAATTAAATTGAGCTGAGTACAACTGCTCTCTTAAACTAATTTACACCCGGTTCAAAGGTACATCTCCGAACTCCTCTGATATTTGTCGTTGTAATCCTTCAACGTCTTCAGAGAGGTGACAAGTCCCGACAACCACACGTCGATACGGACTGCGGGGTCCTTAAACTCGTGGACCGAAACGTCCTTAAACTAATATTCGTCCCAAAATGGGAACGTTGGACCGAAATGTCCTTAAACTAATGTTCGTCCCCAAATGGGAATGATGGACCACCATGTCCCTAAACTGAAATCGACCGCAATGTCATTAAACTAAACAATAGAGCCAATTGCTCTCTTGTCGGATCCAAATGATCCCGTTAAATTGATCTTAGTCTGGAGATTAGGCTAACGTATCCTTAACAAAAGTTTAAGTTGATCTTAGCCTTAAATAGGGATAACGTATCCTTAAACCAAAACCCCAAACCCAAATCTAAGAAAATACGGATTTGGACTAATCCATGTCCTATGGGCGACGACATAAATTAGTCTCCGTATACAATCCACGGGCAACCACAAACAAAACAAACACCCACGACACGAAGTGAAATTCTGGAGAAGGAGAAAGTTGCTACCGCGGTGCGGTAGCGTAATTAACTGCAGGGGCTTGCGCCTGCAGGGAAGAGCGTCCCCACAATCAAAAACCCCTCAAGCGAGGGGGAATCTGACGAAGTCTGCTACATCGGCAGCATCCGTCCAAACTTCCGATACACGGTGCCATAAATCAACTTGGCATCTTCGGAGAGGTGGATGGATAAAACCAATTAGCATCTGCCCCGAATCTCAGGCAAGACGTCTTTACGTCGTCTTGCGTGTATTTCGGAGGGGAACAGATTCTGGCACGCCCGGTGGGACCTTTTCCTCTTTCCACTCCACACTTCGTGTGTCGTCTTCGCGAACGAATCGCGGTTTGTTAATGGTTGCCCTAGGGTTTCAAGTTACTAAGATTTGGTCTCTTGCTTGGCACAGCAATCAAATAGCAATAGCGTCTAACTGCTCAAACTGCTCCAAATACAGCTGCAACCGACGCTCCGCCTCACCTGGAGGCGGAGCCTATGGGCCTCAAGCGGCCTCCATCCTTGCTATGCCGGTAGAACAAGTGACTCAGGCTACCACCGGCCTGTTCTTCGAGACCATGCTCCCGCCAGCAAGTTTCACCATTCCAGTGCCCGTACCGGAAGCCCAAAAGAAGTCGGTCTTCGATCGGCTCACTACTACCACGGCCCCTCTCAACGGGTAGTCCAATCTCAAGCCGGCAGCCTCGGTTTTCACCAGACTGAGCCTGAACCCCGATGGGCCTGCCAAGAAGCCCATGACTCGTGAAGTGGCCGTCCTAAAGAAGACAGCCATATGTGCTCCTGAAGTCGTCAAGACAGCTTCTCCTACTAAAGAGTCGGTCTTTGCAAGACTGACTATTCCGGTTCCCGTTCCTGCTCGAGGGTCTGTCTTTGACAGATTAGACACCGCCACTCAAAAGACATCAGTCTTCAAGAGGCTGGCACCAGCGGCGCCTCATCTAGACAGGGGGCAAGACAAAACCATCCCCATCGTTGAACCAGCCCCAACAGCTCGACACGCTCGACGTCGTCACTGGCGCCGAGTAAGGAAGGCCGGGGGCAACTCCCCCTCTGGGCTACTCCGCCAGCTCCAACGGTGGAAGTTAGTGCTGCTGTTCCAACTGGGAACAACTTTGAGCTGCTGAACAAGGTACGCAGAAATTCACCAACTGCGGTACTTAAAAGATCTCCTCCACCGGTAGAGACCGCCGTGGAAGCAGAACCAGAAAAGCCAGAACAACCCCCTCAACGGCTGTCCTCCAAAATTTACAGGGTTTGGCGACGGGTTCAAGACTCAGTGGTCATTCAAGATCCCTCTCACCGGCAGAAGAGGGTGAAAGTTCAAGAAGAAAAGAACCGTCCTGTTAAACCGCAAAGGACGACGACCACTCGGGTACCCACTACAACGGCCCCCTCCACGTCGACTACTCAAAAGAAAAGAAGACCAGAGAAAGTTCCCAAACCTGCGGCGAACGTCGAAGGCAGTGAACCCAAATGCCCTAAGTCCGGGGGCATTGTGGTACACACCGTCTACATGGCGTCCGGGAAAGAGGACAGCCGTACATCCACAGGTCCTAGACCGCTTACGCGGTCGGTGACTAAAGCTCAGGAGCAGCTGCAGAAGCTCCAGGAAATGATGACCGCGATGGCCGCACTCACTGGGCCAAAAGAAAGCCCCGAATCGTCCTCGAATCAGCGACAAGAGCAAGAAACCGACGCTAAGTTCCTTCGGAGAATATTGGAAAAGAAAGACAAAGAGGCTGCAGAACAAGCAGCCAATATAAAACAAATGGCCCTCCTGTTCCAGGACATAGTGGGTATGATGATCCAGCAAGATCCTCCAGCCGAAGATCCTCCGATCATCCTTGAAGATGACAGAGGAGAAACGTAGAATCCACCGCCGGCTCTGTCAGCAGCCAAGGAGGAGACAATTTCCAAAGCTGACCTGGACGATTATATAGCTCAGCAGATACGAGTTCATCAGGCAACGGAGGCAGCCGGTTAAGTTGTCAGAACGGGGCGACCATATCCGAGCCGGTATGATCAGATCAAGTACCCGCCGGGCTATACAATACCGAAATTCCATGTCTATAAGGAGACTGGCAATCCCCATCAACATGTTGCCCAGTTCAGGGCTCTTTACGGTAACACCGGCGGTGATGATAAATTGTTGCTTCGCCAGTTCGTCGGTAGCTTATCGGAGATGGCATTTAAGTGGTACTCCGAACTCCCAAATGACTCCGTCAAGACCTTCGCTGAAATGGAGTTGTTGTTTATCCAGCGCTTCGCAAGTGCCAGTGAGCGTACTCCAATAACAGCTTTGATTAATGCGAGAGTAAAGCCGGGCGAGACTTGGGTTCAATATGCAATCCGATGGCGGAACTTGTGGTCAAAGTGCGAACAACGCATTGAAGAAGCGCCGACGGTAGGCATGTTCGTGGGCACCCTAGATCCTCATGCAACTATCTCACAGTTCATGATGTTCTTTAAACCAACCACGTTCCAAGCCTTGATCGATAAGTTAGCCCAGATGGATCAGATGGGTCACAGACCGTCTCCTCCAAATCCGGACACTCGAAATGAGAAGGGGAAAGGGAAAGCGATCGTCGCCGCCAATGATCAACAACAGCCGAGCAACTTGAAGCCGGTTGTTCGTCAAAACAATATGCGTCCACACCTGTCCCTCGAGGAGAGGCTGGGACGTCCTTACTCGTTTTCTCAGAATAAAACGAGAAGACTGTTTGAACTGGCATTGCGTAACAGACTCATTAATCTACCGGAGTCAAGACGTCAGTCGCAGCCAAACGACGTCAATGATCCCAATTACTGTCCCTATCACCGAGTATTGGGTCATCCGATTGAAGATTGCTACGTCTTCAAAAACCGGATTGAAGATCAATATCAGCAAGGCAAGTTCGCGTTATCCGAAAGATGGAAGGTGAACCCGCCGCAACCTCATACTTCTAAAAAGGTGAATACGCCGGGGGCAACGTGCTCCCTTGTTGAAGAAGCTCCATGGAAGGTTGTGTTATCAGCCAAAACCAAAAGGATGCTGAATGATCTCAAGACATGCCCGGCGGTCAGGTGGAAGAACCTGCTAGAACCCCAGATCATTGAAGGGATGTTGAAGCCGCGCCCAACTCCAAGGACCGGTGGTGATAGCCCAAGCATTCATACCCAGCCGTCGAAATCTTCAAAGAAGAAGAAGAAGAGATCCAAAAAGCCCATGAAGCTTGGTGACAAGCGCACGGACTTACAAAAATAAATTGACGCGCTGGAGGAATACAATCAAAAGGCATGGACTCCCGTCACACTCCAGGAGTTCCTCAACCACGTCTTTCAAGAGGAAGATGAGAGAGAGAGCTCGTCGGATGAATCCGAGGAATACGTGGCAAGTTGTCATGTGATCTCTCACTCGTTTACGGATGATGAGAGAACTCCTTGCACTGAGAAGCTGGGGGCAGATCCTGAACCGAAACTTCTGGGGCCATCAGATGAAACCATTGATGTATTCCTCAATGAAGCTCTGTTTGGAAATGGGACTCAATCTGTTTGGAAATGGAGCATTTTGAAAATCTGTTGAGTCCAATGTCTGTGGAGTAGAATGTGGAGTTGCAAAGGATCCCAGTGTGGGTGTGTTCGTGAAGTGAGAAGTGGGTCCGTTCGGATTAGAAGAAGAAGAGCTTTTTGAAGAATGGAGAATAGGCTCTAACGAAGAAGACGAAGATGAAGAAGAAGAAGATGGAGAAGAAGAAGAAGGAGAAGAAGAAGAACCACCGGCGGGGGTGTCATCACCAGTACCCATATTATTTTGCAACACTTTTCCAGATCTCAACGTGGTCACCCCATTTACATTGTGATTGTGATATTCATGTGCATTTTGTGTGTGACCGGAATTTGGCAATGGTTGAGATGGAAGCTTTCCCTTTTCTCTCTCGCTCAATGCAGCAGTTAGTTGTGCAATTTATGCCTCAATAAATTTGATGCTTTGATTGTGTGAAGCATTGTAGTGCACCAAAGACTGGACGGAATTTTCCAACCTTGCGGCGGATTCTGTAGATTGCTTGAGAAACGCATCTAGACTTTTTTCTAGCGAGATAACCTTATCATCATTGGGTTGAATCAAATTGTTCGTTTGATTTGGATAAGGTTGTGGTTGGAAAGGTTGCTGGTATTGAGTTTGTTGGGGTGCTTGTTGTTGTGGAGGAAAAGGCCTTTGAAAGTTGTTGTTTCCTTGGAATTGTTGATTTTGATTCCAAGCAAAATTTGGGTGACTCCTCCAACCCGGATTATAGGTCGAAGAGTAAGGATCATTTCGTTGTCGTTGCTGAAAGGCAGCATTGACTTGATCTTGTCCTTGAACAGGTGGATTGTAAGGACACTCTTCGATAAGGTGTGATGGATCCGAACAACAAGAACAAACAGTTCGTGGGGGTAAAGCAGGGGCAGGAGAAGACGATGAGATTTTGGTCTCAATGGCTTCTAGCTTTTTCATAAGTGCGGCCATCTCGGCCTTCATAGCAATCGACATATCTAATTGATGTATGCCTGCACTGGATTGACCAATAGAAGAAGATGAGGTGGTCTTTGTGCTCTCCCATTGAATTGTTTGTTCACTAAGATCCTCGAGAAACTGCCACGCTTCCTCACTAGATTTGGTTAGAAAGTGACCTTGACAAATGGTTTCTAGCAACTGCTTCATTGCCGGGTTCAATCCCTCGTATAATGTTTGGCAAAGTTGCCAATTTTCGATCCCATGGTGAGGGCATTGAACAAGTAGGTCCTTGAACCTTTCAAAACACTTCCAATATGGTTCGGAAGGAAGCTGGGAAAATTGTATATTCTCATTGCGAATTCTCGCGGTCTTGTGATGAGGATAAATTTTTTTAAGAAAAGCTTTAACAAACTCGTCCCAATTTCTAATTGAATGTGATGCTGTGCTGTATAGCCACTTCTCGGCTAAGTCACATAAGGTGAAAGGAATGACCCTTAGCCTTATAGCATCATCTGATAATTGGGTTGTTTTCATCATAGCGCACACGTTTTGGAATTTATTGATAAAGATATAGGCATCTTCGGATTCCAATCCGTGAAATTTTGGCAGCATATTGATGAAGTGGGGTTTTATCTCAAAATTGTCCTCATTTGCCGGTGGGGGTGAAAGACAGGTAGGTAAGGAGGTGCGGACAGGGTAGAAGAGATCCTGGAGTGCATTTCGTTGGGGCGCTACAACAGGCGGGTGATTTGGGTTATTCGCACCTAACGGAGGTGGAATCAGTCCCGTGGATAAGGTGTTGTTGGGATTATATCCCGACATACCTTCGGAAGGAGAATTTGAAGGTGGAGGTAAGGAAGTGGAAGGAATTTCGACTTCGGAGTCGAAAGGTTCGTCGGTCGGTACCAACGAAACACAGACTAATCGGGCGCTAGTGTCCCTAGTCCAAAGTGGCATACACTAAAGAGGTAGTGTAGTCAAAAAGGGTGAAAAACAGAATGTGGAGGTAAGAAAACGCCAATGAGAAGAAGGTGGGTGGTGGTGATGGGGTGCAAGGATTTTGAGCGACAAGTTGCAAGTTTTTATAAATCTTTTTTTTCTTTTTCCCCTTTTTTTTATTTGGAACTTTTTTGCAAAAATTTTCGATAAAGGGATAAGACACACTTTCGATCAACCAAAAATGCATAATCAGGTCTAGATCTAGGGTCACCTAGGTCAGCTAGACAGCTCCTAACTGTTCCAAAGGGCTAGAAATAGGACCTCAAACCGCCTATTCACCGCCAATTGCGGCCAGGGAAGTGCCAGGTGAGTTGGAGGCTCTCCACTACAAGTTGTGGCCCTAATTAAGTAACCACTCGCCTTAGACACACTTGCCTAGACACCGCAAAGTCAGGTTAGGATTAACGGCCGATGCCTATAACTAGTCCTCTGTCCTATTGAGCGTGACGTCCTTAGGGCTGAGTCTAGTATTTTTTTAATTAAAGATTTGGTCAATGCAAATGCCTTGTGTGATTTCTGGGGTCCTGAGAAGGGTGATGAAATCCCAACCCAATCTGAATTGGTCTCAAGCCCCTTAAAGTCCGATTAAAATATGCAAATCAGTAAATCACTTGCAATCAAATCTTTTTATTTTATGCGCGGCGCAAAGAATCCTGCACAAGATTTGTTATTGAGAAGGGGGAAGAATTTTTTTTTTAGCGCAAAGAATCCTGCAGGAGATTTGACAAAAGATATATCGGGAGATTCAGAGGAGAGAGAAAAGATCTTACAGTGCAAATTTCAAGCGATGAAGCCACCAGATAGCCGCTATTCCACGGTCAAAATGGTGTTATTGTGGCTGTTCCACGGTTGAAAAGGCTGCACGGTTCCCGAGATTTTTTTCCCAGGCGATGAATCGTCTAGACGGCCGCGGTTTCGCGGTTTTAAGCGCCTCCCGCCGTGTTTCTGCGGTTCGTTGTGCTGATCAGACGCTGAGAAAATTTCTACTCCTCTTTTTTTGTGATCCTCTGTCGTTCAGATTTTTATTTTTCTTTTTTGCCCTCTAGATTTTTCCAGATCCGTCGATCCTGCAAAGATTCACAAAAAATACCCTTCAAACAATAAATGATAAAATTTTTATAATTTTTTTCTTTTCTGTTTTTATGATTTATTTTAATTTAGATTAACCCGAAATTGCAAAAAGGAAATACTACGCCATCCCCGGCAACGGCGCCATTTGATTTAAATGTTTTATGGTCAAAAATAATATTACCGCAATCAAGAACGGCGTCGCTTTGTAGCTAGCCGGTGAGTACGGGTCGGTCCACAGAAATTTTGTGTTTTCCTAATCGCGCTAACGAGTTAATTCCGATGGGTATCGGATCGATTATCTCTAAAAGCTAAATTAATTTATACTAAGATTATCTAGATCTAAGTCTTATTAGGGTTAGGTTTAGGGGAAGTTGAGAGATTAAAGGTTTCCTTACCGCTTTCAATGCCCTATTATAGATCTATTAGGTGTTATGGTAATTATCAATAAAGTGGATTAGAATCATTTGGGAAGATGTTTCTTCCTCTAGGTTCTTGCCCTTCCTTTATCGATCCTTACCCTAACCTCCATGGAAAACACGCGCAACCGGTCCTTTATACTACGGTATCACCGTTATCTCGAGGGGTAAGGTGCCGCAGGGAGCGGTGTGTGTGTGTATGCATGGAGTTCTAATTCTTATGTTGATGGGGCAAGAAAGGGGTGAGAGATCTCATCTCTCAAGCCTTTCCCTAAAGCTAACCCTAACAAGCGAGGAGACTACTCGCTTATTAGGGGATTAAAAGACATTCTAAATTAAAAGTAAACTAAGGCAAAGAAATAAAATAACCTACTAATTTTTATTGATGGCTCTCTCCAAACATCAACACGGTACAGTTCTGAATTTATGAAGTGAAAAGAGGCATACCCTAGAAAAGGTTTTTAGGGTTCTATTTATAGATTCATAGAAACCCTAGGTTACAATTGACTCGCACATCTGCTTTTACAAAAATACCGCCTAAGAAAACACCTAGTCAGCTCCCGCGCACCGCCACGAAACTTGGTAAAAAATTTAGCTTCTACGGGCTCTGGATGGCTGCGGAACCGCGGCCGCAGCATGGGTTGGGCCGCTATTCCGCGGCCCAATGAAAAGATCAATAGCTCAAATTTTAGGCTCTGCTTCTTGGCGTTTTAGGCTTCCTATTTCTTCAGTACTTTTCTCAAATTGGCTTCTAGGTTCCTTCCAGATCTCCCAGTGAATCGTAGTGGACTTTTACCGTTGCTTCGAGATGAAATCTTGGACCTTGCGTTGCTTTGTACTTTGTGAACTGATCTGCATGTAGGCTTGATCAAGATCCTTCTGTTTGTTGGTCAAAGTCTCACTTTTGCATCATCTTTTATCTTTTTCACTGTTTTTGCTCCTATAACCTGTAACCTGTACTATGTAGCAGATTCGAGCTTCCAAAGTGATAAGGACGACTCTAAGTCGCACTCGGGATTTGTCTTTACCCTCAATGGAGGGGCGGTGTGTTCGAAGAGTTCCAAACAGGATACCGTTGCAGACTCGACGATGGAGGCTGAATACATCGCTGCCAACGATGCTGCAAAAGAGGCTGTCTAGATCAAGAAGTTCATTACTGAACTTAGTGTGGTTCCATCCATTGAGCATCCAATACCTTTGTATTGTGATAACAATGGAGCTGTGGCTTTGGCCAAGGAACCCAGGTCCCATCAGAAGTCCAGACATATTCTGAGGCGGTATCACCTGATCAGGGAGATAGTTGATCGCTGGGAGATCGAGGTCAGGAGAGTTGATATGAAGGACAACACTGCGGATCCACTCA
This sequence comes from Agapanthus africanus, assembly GCA_030015575.1. NCBI lineage: Eukaryota > Viridiplantae > Streptophyta > Magnoliopsida > Asparagales > Amaryllidaceae > Agapanthus > Agapanthus africanus. The sequence goes on from CM057339.1 coordinate 868,521,043, forward strand.
CGAAGGCCATTCCCCAGACACAGTTTGAGAGACTCTTCGGGATGCTGGGTATGAGATACTACAACAGCTGGCCTTAGTGCAAGTGGGAGATTGTTAGTTATGTATATGCCCTAGAGGCCATTGTTGTATATATGATGTATATTATAATGGATGCTTGGATATATATAGAGAGGACTTTCTTGCTCGTCGTGATAGTATGCTATTTGGTTTCACTTTATCTTAACATGTTGACTTGTATTAGTTTACTGTCTTGTTCTCACATGTTGATAAAGCCCTTAGGATGTGTACTCGACTATTAGGACTATGATGAGTCATACTAGTGGGGCCAGCATAGTTTATGAGTACATCCTATAATTGTTCCTAGTCGAGGGTGTATCGAGACAGGGCATCGATACACCAGAGTAGACTAGCGTATACGCATCTTGACCCATATGATGAGCGATAGATGATCCCATATCCATTGGTGTTTGACATCAGAGATGGTGTACGGGTGCTCAGTGGAGACTGGGTACACTGGACGGACTCGCCGAGAACTCCCAGATGGTATTATACCTCACGTCGGATGGCAGTTCTCTGGTGACACTGGTACAGGTTAGTCTGTAGACCCGAGATCGTCATATAGTCTTTTGTGATTCCCACTGTGCTTTGATTTCCATCTTACCACGTCCAAGAGGGCATGCAAAACGGTGGCTTTTAGGTACAGTCCCGAATCACATGGAGCCAATGAGCGATAGGAGGGGTTTCGTCTCTCCCGGTATAGGGAGTTGATGTTGTGCTGTGTTCGATTGGCTATAACTGGAAGTCCCTGGCCAGGGCGGATATTGAGTACTACTGGTAAGTGTTATCGGTAGGTTCTCGACCTATTATGAGCCTCACATCGACATGACTTATCGGTTACTGGGGTCTGACGTATACCACCCCTAGACTGGATATGCGACATATCAGACGAAGAGACCGGACTGTACGATAGTGTTACTGATTGGATTCACAGAAGAATGTACAGGCTTGTTTGTTGATCTTCTGATCGCTCAATACCTGGGTGGTTGTTACGTTTAGCTGACCGCTTGCAGCTTGTGGGTGTTTGATATGATCATCACCTGCTACCGGCGTATTGACGATTCTTTAGAGTCATACACAGAGGTTTCTTGACTCAGGAAAAACGGAGTAGGAGCACATATGTGATATGTGCGGGACCGAGGATAATACGATATGAGATACCGTATTCTATTCTCGCGATATTTGATATCGGCCGGGTATATGTGATATAGCCGGGTCATCGGATCAAGTGTTGATTCGATGAAATGATATAGTTTATATTAGTCGGTTATTTGAGAAATAGCCGGATTGTCGGATCAAGTGTTGATTCGATAATTTAATGTATAATTATATATACGATATATTACATTACATTATCTAATATTGGCTCGATTTATTGATTCATTTTCTCACCGGATAATACATTAATATATATGTGATATATGTTAATTGTATTATTTTCTTTTGTTACAAAAATATATTATATATGTGATATATAATATTGTAACAAGTTATGTTTACAAATGCAACATGATTAGTGGAAATTAAACATGGTTATGGTTTGATTTGGGTTAATCTTTTCTAGAAGCTTCTAGAAGCTTTTCTTTTGTTTTGAGCAAAGATATTGTTTCCTGATTTAAAATCAGGAAAGCTTACGGAGGAGGCATCACGTGCTAGCACGTGACCAGCAGTCACGTGTTGGCACGTGAGATTTAAAAGCAGCGGCAAAGGCACATCAGCTCCTTGATTAAATCAAAGAAAAGGCTCCAGAAAGGGTCACGTGCTCACACGTGACCAGGGGTCACGTGTTGGCACGTGACGGTTGCTAGAAAACATAGCGCAGAAAGGAGAAGAAAGCTCGCTCCAGAGGGTCACGTGCCTACACGTGACCAAGGGTCACGTGGTCACACGTGACCGGATTGCAAAGCCTATCTATTTAATAGAATTAAATTCTGAAAGCATTCAAATCTTTCCAAAAGAGAATGATTATTTTGAACCGATTGGATTAAAAATCTAAAGGTGATTAAATACCACCTATTTATGGAAAAATCTTGAATTTGGAAAGATTTCCCCTAAAAATCTAACCGAAATGACAAAGGAATATCTTTGGATTTGAAATCCAATGGTGAATAAAATTCACCTAATAATCCAAAGGTCCAGATGAATGATGAATGCAAATCAAATCTCTCAATGAAAGATTCACTAAAACTAATTGATTCTGCTCCTTCTCCTATAAATAAGAGCAAAGAGATAGAGAGATGGACATACAGAGACATACAGAGAGAGAGAAATAGAGCCTTGAGATTTTAGGAAGAATTTGATCCTCTGCAAAAGAAAACTTTAGGTAAGAAGGGAGAGGCTTAAAAAAGAAAATTTAATTCTCAAAGAGTTTAACTCTTATATTAAAAAGAATAACTTAGTTCTTTTTCTAGCGGAGGATCTGCAAAGTGCACATCTCCCCATGAATTGAGAATTTAATTCTCATTGGGTCGAGATCCTGCCATGCAGATCCAAAGCATAGAAGGGGAATGGAAGTTTGAGAATTTAATTCTCACAGAACTATAGGAATTTAATTCTTTTGAGATAAAATTAGGGTTTAACCCTATGTTATAGGAATTTAATTCCTTTAAAATGGATAGAACCAGGGTTTAACCCTAATTGAGAACTCAATTCTCTCAAAATCACAGGAATTTAATTCCCTTAAAAGAAAAGAAATTAGGGTTTAACCCTATCCAAGAATATAAGTCTTCAGAAGGAAATAGGAATTTAATTTCTCTAAAGTTTATTACTAGGGTTTAACCCTACGAAGAATTTAATTCTTAAAAGATTAACAGATCTTTAAAAAGAACCAGAGTCACGTGTTACCACGTGACCCTTGTAAAGATCCACAAAAAAGAACTTCAAGGCAATGCCTCACGTGTCCCACGTGACCCCAGAAGCACATTAAGGGAAAGCAAAAGAAACAGAAGCTATGGGCGCCCTCACGTGCTACCACGTGACCCCTTGGCAGAAACTCTAACAGACAAACATTTAAATGCCCATCATGTGACAGCACGTGACACTCCAAAGTATTCAATACTTTTGGGAGAATAAAATGAATTGAGGGCGCTCTCACGTGCTACCACGTGACCCCTCTTGCCTTAGTGTTTAACACTAAAGTTGAAACCTCTATATCCAGTGTTCAACACTGATTTTCTTAGTGTTTAAACACTAATTTGGAAAACTCTATTTACAGTGTTTAACACTGACTTTCTTAGTGTCGAACACCAACTTGGAAAACCCTGTTTCCAGTGTTTAACACTGATCTGCCTTAGTGTTAAACACTAATTTGAAATCTCCACTGCCAGTGTTTAACATTGATTTGCGTTAGTGCATAAATACTAATTTGAAAGCCCTGGTTGCTGGTGTTTAACACTAACTATCTTTTAGTGTTAAACATTAACTTGTTAATCTCATTCCCAGTGTTCAACACTGATTGGTCTTTAGTGTTTGACACTAACTTTAGCCTCATTGGCTAAGTGTCTGAAGGCAAAGCCTCTCCTCTAATGGACCAACAGAAAGTCAATATGCTAAACATGATTGGACTCAGCCCAAAATGGCCATAAGTCCTCAATTCAAATTCAACTGGGCTAATGGGCTCATAACATAATTAATTGGTCTTGGTCCTAAACTGGGTCAAAGACTGCTTAATCTATCTTGGTTCCAGGGTACATCTCTTCACTCCTTTGATACTTGGCGTGGTAATTCCTCAACGTCTTCAAAGAGATGATGGGTCCCTATGACCACACATTGATACGGACTGTGGGGTCCTTAAACTCATGGACTATGACGTCCTTAACCTTGACCGGAATATCTTAAAACTAACAACGGACTATGCCGTCCTTAACCTTGACCGTGATGTCTTAAAACTAACGCCGGACTGTGGAGTCCTTAAATCCACAGACTATGATATCCTTAACCTTGACCGCAACGTCTTAAAACTAACATTGGACCGCAATGTCCTTAAACTACCTATTGACCGCAACGTCACTAAACTAAACAACAGGGCTCCCTTAATTGCTCTATTGATTGGATCTAAACGATCCCGTTAAGTTGATCTTAGTCTAAAAACCAGGCTAACGTATCCTTAACAAACGTTTAAGTTGATCTTAGTCCTCAATGAGGCTAACGTATCCTTAAACCCAAACCCCCAAACCCAAATCTAAGATACTACGGATTTGGACTAGTCCACGCCCTACGGGCGACGACATAACTCAGTCTCCGTATACAATCCACGGGCAACTAAACACAAAATAAACACACACGACACGAAGTGACCATCTGGAGAAGGAGAAAGTGGTTACCGCGATTCGGTAGCGTAATTAACTGCAGGGGCTTACGCCTGCAGAGAAGAGCGTCCCCACAATCAAAAACCCCTCAAGCGAGGGGGAATCTGACGAAGTCTGCTATATCGGACGCATCCGTTTAAACCTTCGATACACGGTGCCATAAATCAACTTGGCATCTTCGGAGAGGTGGACGGATAGCACCAATTAGTATCTGCCCTGAATCTCAGGCAAAACGTCCCTGTCGTGCCGTCATTCGGAGGGGAACATATATTTTGTGTTGATATTTTAAGATAGTTTCCTAACCCAACCCACACCCTTTAACCCTAGTTAAATCTCTATAATGGTTAAGTCTTTTCTTGACTTAACCATGGTTACAAATGTAATCATATAACATTTCATTATTCATCACAAAAGATTGTAGGGTTCCTAGGCACACTAATGAGGTCTCACAAGGCATCAACCATGCCAAATTCAAAATTTTCCGGTGCCAAGAAACTCTAATACGGATCGTTAACTAGAAATTAGGCGAAACATACAAGCTAGCAAACAACTTTACTGCTAAGTGAAAGAGATTACAACCTTTGTAGATCCGGTCCACCACTTCTTTAGCTCCGTGTTGACGTCCCTCCGCTGCGATCATCGGATCCCGGACTCTAGCGATGGTTTCGTCGGAGAAATGATTGGGCTAGGTCATTGACTTCGAGGCCGAAAATGATCTACGTCGGGGAGACTCAAACTCAAGCTATTCCTTTACTTGGTCGAAAACTTTGTAAAGAGAACACCCTATACTACATGGCAAGTGGTAGAGGATGAAGAAATAGGAAGTGGGTTCACTTTAGAATTGGATTTCTCACTCTTTTTCTCATGATGCCATTGGAGCTAGCAAGCTTTCTCAAGCTTGATGAAGATGAAGAAGAAGAAAAGCAAATATATCCAAATGAAAACTTATCACACAAATAATGGCACCATGGTTGAGTTAAGCCCTCATGCTTAACTCATGTAGAGAATTAACCAAACCATTAGGTTAAGGGTTGGGTTAACTAATATCCTACACAAATGACAAAAGGGTTGACTTTGTCAATGCTTATCAAGCTTCATGAAGCTTGATAACTTTGACCAAAGTCTCAATTCTTTTGTTATTTGCTAGGAAAATAGTAAACCCTAATTTAACCTTGAGTTGGTTCAAGTCTCATACACACAACTTGTTTGTATCATCAAGCATGATACAAACATGTACACTTGCATATATCACATATAAACAATGTATACTTTCAAGTGAGAAAATCAATCTTAAATGAACCAATACTAGTTAATGTAAAGTAATATATCAAATATATAATTATACATTAAATCATTAAATCAACACTTGATTTAACGATCCGGTCATATCGCATATAACCGACTAATATCAATAGTAACAACTTATCGAATCAACACTTGATCCGATAACCCGGCTATATTGCATACAACCGATCAATGTCACAAATCGCGAGAATAGAATACAGTATCACATACTGGTATTATCCTCAGTCCCGCACATATCTCATATGCGCTCCTATTTCGTTTCGCTTGAGCCAGGAAACCCCTGTGTAGGACTCTAAAGACTCGTCAATACGCCGGCAGCAGGTGATGATCATATCAAACACGCACAAGCCGCAAGCGGTCTGCTAAACGTAACGGCCACCCGGGTATTGAGCGATCAAAAGATCAAAGAGCAAGCCCGCTCACACTCCAGTGAATCCAACGGGTAACACTACCGTACAGTCCGGTCTGTTCGTCTGATATGTCGCATATCTCGTCTAGGGGTGGTAAACGTCAGACCCCAATAACTCGATAAGTCGTGTCGATATGAGGCTCATAACGGGTCGAGAAACTACTGGTAACACTTACCAGTAAATCGCTAAAGCAGCCTTGGCCAAGGACTTCCTGTTATAGCCAATCGAACACTGCGCAACATCAACTCCCTATACCGGGAGAGACGAAACCCCTCCTATCGCTCATTGCCTCCATGTGATTCGGGACTGTACCCAAAAGCCACCTTTTTGCACGCCCTCTTGGACGTGGTATGATGGAAATCAAAGCACAGTGGGAATCACACAAGACTCTATGACGATCTCGGGTCTACAGACTAACCTGTACCAGTGTCACCAGAGAACTGCCATCTGACGTAAGGTATAATACCATCTGGGAGTTCTCGGCGAGTCCGTCCAGTGTACCCAGTCTGTACTAAGCACCCGTATATCATCTCTGATGTCAAACACCAATGGATATGGGATCATCCATCGCCCATCTGTATGGGTCGAGAAGGTATACGCTAGTCTACTCTGGTATATCGATGCCCCGTCTCGATACACCCATGACTAGGGACCTTGCAGGATGTACTTATGGACTACCATGTCCCCACTAGTATGATCCGCATCATAGTCCAGGTAGTCAAGTACACATCCTAAGTGCTTTACCAACATGTAACAGAGAGACAATCTGTGTACACGTTAAGGTAAAGAGTAACCAGATAGCATACTATCATATCAAGTAAGAAAGTCATCCCTATATATGTCCAAGCATCCACTACAATATACATCCTATGTATAGTAATGGCCTCTAGAGCATACATATAACTAACAATCTCCTACTTGCACTTGGGCCATCTGATAGCAGTGGTTGTAGTATCTCATACTCAACCATCCCATAAATGTCTCTCTCTGGGAAAAGGCATTTCGTGAGTGGATCCGCCGTGTTTTCCTATGAGTCTACTCTCATAACCTCGACCCCTTGGAGATCAACCATCTCCATGATCAGGTGATAATGCCTAAGAATATGTCTGGATCACTGATGGGACGGGCGTTCCTTGGCATAAGCCACAACTCCATTGTCACACAATGGGAGGAACGAAGTTCATCTCATGAACTAATATATACACCCAGACTTCCTCTTTGGTAGCATCTTAAGTAGCGATGTATCCAGCCTTTATCATCTAGTATGCCACGGTATCTAGCTTGAAACTCTTCCAACATACCGTCCCTTTACTGAGGGTAAAGACAATGCCTGTGACTGACATTCAGTCGTTCTTATCACCCTGGAACCTTTCCAGTGATTCTCCCCAGGATCAATTGATACCATCTCACTACATCTAGTGAGTATCCTAACATCCATTTAGATCTATCTCATAGATCCAAAACCCCGGATTTAGTAGGTATCATTTTAATCCTATATGGAGAATCTTTGCGATAAGCGGAGATTGACCGAGCATAGCATAGGAAACTCCTTCCCTATCAAGAGTATGTTATCCACGTACTCTACGAGGATCATCACCATACTCCCTACTACCTTCTTTTATATACAAGGTTCATCTACCATTTTGATGATGTCAAACTCTTTGACTAACTCATCAAACCAGATGTTCCAACTCCGCGATACCTGCTTTATCACATAAAACATCTTGCACACGTTTCCGCTGCTCCCACTGTCTACGAAGTCCTCTGACTGTGTACTTATAGACTTTGTCTTCTAAATCATTATTTAGAAAAGCAGTCATGACACCCAACCGCCAGATATCGTAGTCATGGTATGTAGCCGTAGCAAGTAGGATCTGGATTGACTTAAGCATAGGCCCCAGAAAAGGTTTCATCATTAGCCACAACTGGTCTATTATGCAAACCTTTAACGAGTCTAGCTTTGAAAGTCTCAACTTTTCCATGTACACCAAGTAATCTTCTCAAGATATACTTGCTCCTGATGGGGATTTAACCCTTCAGATAAAGCAACCAAAGTCCATACTTTGTTGGTGTATAAGGATTCCATCTCAGATCGCTAAGCATCCAGCCATTCTTACAGAGTCCCACTCCTGATGGCCAGCTCGAAATTGTTAGTTATATGTATGCCCTAGAGGCCATTACTGTACATTGGATGTATATTGTAGTGGATGCTGGGACATATATAGGTAGGACTTTCTTGCTCGACATGATAGTACGCTATCTGGTTGTTCTTTATCTTAACATGTATACTTTCTGTCTCTCTGATTACATGTTGATAAAGCCCTTAGGATGTGTACTCGACTTCCAGGACTATGATGTAGATCATACTAGTGGGGCCTGGGTAGTCCATGAGTACATCCTTCAATGTTCCTAGTCGTGGGAATATCGAGACGGGGCATCGATATTCCAGAGTAGACTAGCGTATATCTTCTCGACCCATGTGATGGGCGATGGATGATCCCATATCCATTGGTGTTTGACATCAGAGATGGCATGCAGGTGCTCAGTGGAGACTGGGTACACTGAACGGACTCGCCGAGAACTCCCAGATGGTATTATACCTCACGTCAGATGGAAGTTCTCTGGTGACACTGGTACATCATAGTCTGTTGACCCTAGATCGTCATAGAGTCTTGTGTATCTCCCACTGTGCTTTGATTTCCACCCTACCACGGCTCTACTGAGTCGTGCAAACAGGTGGTTTTTGGGTACAGTCCCGATTCACATGGAGGCAATGAGCGATAGGAGGGGATTCATCTCTCCCGGTATTGGGGGTTGATGTTGCGCTATGCTCGACTGGCCATAACAGGAAATCCCTGGCCAGGGTTGCAGTGATATACTGGTAAGAGTTATCAGTAGTTTCACGATTGTTATGGACCTCACGTCGGCATGACTTATCGAGCTATTGGGGTCTGACGTTTACCACCCCTAGACGAGATATGCGACATATCAGACGAACAGACCGGACCGTACGGTAAGTGTTACTGGTTGGATTCACAGGAGTGTGAGCGGGCTTGCTCGTCGATCTTCTGATCGCTCAATACCCGGGTGGCCGTTACGTTTAGCAGACCGCTTGCGGCTTGCGGGTGTTTGATATGATCATCATCTGCTGTCGGCGTATTGACGAGTCTTTAGAGTCCTACACAGAGGTTTCCTGGCTCAAGCGAAACGAAATAGGAGCGCATATGCGATATGTGCGGGACCGAGAATAATGCGTGTATGTGATACCGTATTCTATTCTCGCGATTAATGTATCGATTGGTTGTATGCGATATAACCTAGTTATCGAATCAAGGATTGATTTGATAAGCTGATACATTGGATATTAGTCGGTTATATGCGATATGACCGGATCGTTAAATCAAGTATTGATTTAATGATTTAATGCATAATTATATATTTGATATATTACTTTGCATTAACTAGTATTTGTTCACTTTAAATGGATTTTCTCACTTGAAATACACAAGTTGTATATGTGATATACTTTTGTGCACTTGTTTGTATCATGTTTGATGATACATGCAAACTTGGTTAAGTGTATGATTAAACCATGGTTATGTAATGGTTAGGGTTTTGATTTTATTAACTATTTATTTATTTATTATTCTTTTTTTAAAAGATAAAGAGAAATGGTGGCTTTCTTTGTTTGTTGTTGAAACTTCATGAAGCTTTGACTAAGTGACCATTTTGTCTTCATGCTTAACCCTAACCATTCAACCTAACCCTAGTTTATTCTCTACACTTAACCATGGTTGCTATATGATAAGAATCAACTTATTTTCTATTTTAAAATAATACTTATCATATTCTTTCTTCATCTTCTTCATCTTCAACAATGAAGAAACCTTGCAACCATCAATGGCAACTTGAGAAAAAGAGTGAGAAATCCAATTCTAAAGTGAACCCACTTCCTATTTCTTCATCCTCTACCACTTGCCAAGTAGTATAGGGTGTTTTCTTCACAAGTTTCATGACTTGGTGAAGTTGGAGTTTGATCTTGAGTTGCCTCGACGTAGATCATCTTCGGCATCGAAGTCGACAACCTAGCCCGCCCATTTCTCCGATGAAGTCGATGCTAGAGTCCGGGATCCAATATGGACAGCGGAGGGACGTCATCATGGAGCCTAGGAGGTGGAGGACCGGATCTACAAAGGTTATAGTCACTTTCCTTTAGCAATAAAGTAGTTTACTTGCTTGCATCGCCTCTTTATCTAGTTAACGATCCGTATTAGGGTTTGTAGGCACATGAAATTTTTTGAATTGACCATGTTTGATGGTTTGTAGAACCTCTAGTGTGTGCCTAGGAACCCTACAGTGGTATCAAAACCTAGCTAGAGCCTTAGGCGATGCGTAGACGGAGTTAGAAGTCCGATCGAACCGAAACCCTAACTCCAAAATGCTCTCTGGACATTTTTCAAAAACTGGGTTTTTTTCCAGATTAAAAATTCTTTAAAAATTCAGCAAGAAGATCTAAGAATTATGGTGCAAAACGAGCTCCTGATTCATCTAAACCGCCGTGGAACAGCGGCAGAAGCATGGCTTCTGCGGCGGTTCCGCGGCCGTTTGGTCACAGTACCCAATAATTTTTCCACAGTAATTCCTATATTTTGGTTCTGGATTTTCTGGGTTTTTTTAATATTATTCAAGAGTTGAATATTCTGGGTTGTATTGGGAGTTCGTAGATTTGATCGGATTGTCAAACTTTGTCTATGTGTTTTTCCGGGTAATTTTAGAATATGTTAAAAAGTTCGACCGGATATAAATACCCACTTTTTCCCCTACCGGGAAATTTCCAATTGTTGGATTTTTCCGTAGTTTAACGACGTTCTAAGTAGTGAAAGTAACGCGATGGTCTCTCTAGAAGACAACAAACCTTAACTCGATTATGTGACCGTCTTGAACTGCCCTTTGAACCTTAGGGTTTAGGGCAGTACGGCGTGCCACATGTGAGGCGTTGGCTTGACCCTTCTACGGCTGGACCGTTGGTACTGAGGCATGAAGTGAATGTCTTTGAACTTATTTCATGTGTTGAGTTGTTTCGGGAAAACTTGGGTGTTCGATTGTTCGATCAGAAAGTTTAACATTTTCTATCTTATCCGGAATGTGATACAACATTTGGAATTCACAAGTAATTATGAGATAACTGAATGAATGTTATAAACATAGCGTTTTAGTCCCACTTGATCGGTTGCCACGGAATTTTGATGTGATCAAAAGTCTGTCGCAATCACGTAGCGTACGCGGATACTCGCCGGGTAAACTTAATAGACAGCCTCGCCCCATAGCCCCGACCAAGTGACTGTAGGAGAACCACGTCGCCGAAAGCATCCGTTCGGGTGCTCGCAGCAGCGGTGTTCCGCCTTGGTGCACTTCGTCGACGGCGTCGGGGGTGCGGCCGCCTACTAAAGTTTGCGACGAGCATTCGATCAAAATGTCGGGAATCTTGTTGAATTGCCCGACTTTATATTGAAAAGTGTTTTTGATTTTGAGACTAAAATGCGGGGTTTATAATTGTTAGGCATGCGATGTCTAAGTATTTCATTTGATTAGGCATGCGATGTCTAAAGAGGTTGCGGATTCCAACTGTTGTAGTTTTACACTTTCTTTTCTGTGACCGTAAGTGTAATATATGATATCGCAGGTTTCGTTGCTATATGTCAACGACAATTGGGATGCGCATATTTACTTACGTTGATGACATGTGATGTTATGTGTTGCTGGATATGTTATATTGGATCGTCGTGTTCGAATAGCCGGGGGGGTTTTATGTGAGACGAGTGTTTTTCCATTTTCGTTCATGTAAAAACTTGTATGTAATATTCTTTTATTGGGGCACTTCCAGGTTGCGGATGATGTCACCATTTGTATATTATTTACTTTTCTGCACTAGGATAGACCCAAGGAGGAGGGCACAAGTAACCGGGTTCTAGGGTCCAGTGGGAGACCAACTCGAGGAGTCGAGTCCGGGTCTCCTAACCCTAGAATCGGTAGGGTTGCTTGCCGCTCTCGTAGGGGTCTAGGGGTGTGGGATTGGCTATTCATCACGATCGTGGAATCCGTGTTTTATACTGGCTCGTATTGAAAACACGGACGTCCTAGTATATCCAATATTTCATATGATATTTTCTGCTGCGTTATCTGTGATGTGATCATGTGATATTTTCAGATGGATATTATATATAGTATATATGATATATTATATAGGCGTTACTTATGTTTTACACCCGCGCTAGCCCTGCCCCGCTCTGTCGTTAGTTACCTAACCTAACGGTGCAGACGGGACATCGAGGCGAATGCGGATGGCATAAGCGTACGTTATATTTATCTGTAATGTTTAGGTGGACTTAAATGATGGGATATTCATTAATGAGAAATGAAAGAAAATAAACCTAATTGATGTTGTGGAATCGAATTCCAAAATAAAACAGGTAGCTACAGTTCTTGCTTTGCATCGCGATGTTCATTGTAGAACATCCTGCACCTTATTCGATGAGGAAAGGACCGAGATCCCTTCACCGGGAGTGACTCCTTTGGCAATAACTGGCAGATGCTACAACCCTCGGTTTGTCATTTGATTGCTTCTATAGTTTCTGCTTTGCACAGTGATATATATATGATATATCCCGTACCTCATTCGACGAGGAAAGGGCCGACGATCCCTTCACCGGGAGTGACCCCTTTACCAAAACTAGAAAAGCCTCAAAAACATTCCATTTAAAAACCGTTTGATTCCGCAACGAGATCAAGTTCAAAGCGTTAAAGGTTTTATTAAAAACCATTCGCAACCCTCCGTCATTTTAGGAAGTAGAGTACTTAGTATTCGTGTTGTGTTTGTTGACCTTAGTTAAGGCACATACGGTAGCTAAGTGATGTCTTCCTACACCGCATATGATGCGATTAGTTAGGACAGTCGCGTGACTTTGTTGACCTTAGTTAAGGGTCATGTGGGTGGGTCTAATTAATCACGAAATGACGGGTAGAACTTGACTAGTGCTTATGATTTGTTGACCATAGTTAAGGACATAAGTGCTAGGGGTAAAAATCTTTATCGGGAGTTTCAAGTGTTGAAATTTGCAATGAGATTGCATACCTTCTATATGATAGTTGGATCCCGATACCCACTGCGAGTAATTGTTACTCCTGAGAGAGTTTTGCACTTTGCAATTAGCCGATCAAGTAGGTGTCTAGAAAGGTGTCAACGGGGTTACGCCTCTGGGAAAACGAGGTTTACTGTAATTAGGTCCGTGCGAAAGCACGGGGAACCTCCCTCAAAGTACCGACACTGGCCTGGCTAAAAGATTGGCGAACTTGTAGAGTGTAATTAATCCCGGCTGGTCTTTCCTTTTAAGGTTTGAAGGAAGATTTGATAAAAACAGTGGGAGCCATCCTGATTAGATAAAATAAATAACCAATCTAATCTTGCAAGAGCGCACGCAGAGTGTTTTCTTCTCTCTCTCTCTCCAAGTAGCGACCATATCACGCCTTAATCAAGATAATAATATGGATGTATTGACCGAACCCGCTTGTTATACTGAGCTGGGGAACGTTGGTCCCGCTCCAACTTATAATTGTTATAAGACAGAGCAGGAAATAGGAGAATACCAGAATTCCTATGCCGCCCAAACAAAGAAAGTGCATGAGATGCATCTCCTTTGGGTGTGTTCATTATAAAGAACTGTTTCTCAGTATCCTCTGAATCCTGGGTATTTGATACCGGATCAGGATCCCAGATATGTAATCTGTTACCTAGGGCTACAAAAAGGTAGAAAACTGAGAACGGGTGATAAGTTTCATGAGACAGAAAATGGGGCAAGTGTTGCAGCCAAGTATGTTGGTCACTGTCACCCTGTATTACCAATACATTGATTCTGAACAAATGCTATTAGATACCGAGCCTGATATACAAAATCATATCAATCTCTTTATTTATTAAAGAAATGATAAAATTTTGTATTGATGGATAATGTTTTGAACATTTCCTATATCAAAAGTTGATCGGTTCAGGCGCATTATCTAAAAGTATTGATGTTCTAAATCAAACTACAGTTCCTAGTATACAGAACACACACAAGAAGAAGAGTTCAGAAATGAACGGATTCTTCTTGAGGCATTGTAGACTAGATTACATCAATGCGACCCGACTGGCTGAAGTTACATTTTAGATGCATATTTAAATCAGTTTGAATTTACATCTTGTGAAACTTGCCAGTCATGTCATAAAGATTAGATGACCATAGCTCTGTTTATTGGAAACGGAGAAAAAGTTAGTAAACTCTTGGGACTGATACATGATGATGTATGTAAGGTCTCCTGTCTACACATGCCAGGACCGGTTCTTTTTACTTCATTACGTTCTCTGATGATCTCTCAAGATTCAATCATGTGTTCCTGTTGAAACAAAAGTCCGAACCTTTTGAGATATTCACAGAATATAAGTTAGAAGTAGAGAACCAATACGGGTATAAGTATTATGTCCTCTGATAAGATTAGGGAGGAGAATACTTGTGCATGGCATTCCTGGACTATTCTAAAAGAAAATGAGATTCTCTCTCAGTATTACTCCTCTGAATGCGCCATAGCACAACGGTGTATCGGGGCGGAGCAATCGCACAATATTAGATATGGTGTGCTCTATGATGAGTATTACTGAGTTACCTATTTCCTTTTGGGGTTGTGCACTTGAGAAGCTGCATACCTATTGAATTAGGTTCGAATCAAATCAGTGCCTACCACTCCATATGAGATATGGTATGGGAAGAGCCTATCTCTTAAGTTAGTTAAGATTTGGGATTATCCGACCTATGTCTAAAGCAAAATCTGGACAAGATCGAGGCAAGGTCAGTTCTGTAGAACTGGAAAGGTTCCAGCTATACAAAACTGCAGCTGATGATTTGACAAAACCAAAGGATTCAATAGTTCCCGACGAATCTCAGCCTCTCCGCCGATCTGGTAGGGTTCATCATCGGCCTGAGAGATACCTCGGTTTCTCAATGACAGTGGAAGCGAGGATTGCATCATGAGATGATGACCCAACTAGTTTCGAGCAGGCCATCGAGAGTAGGGACTCTGTAAGAATGGCTGGATGCTTAGCGATCTGAGATGGAATCCAGGTACACCAGCAAAGTATGGACTTTAGCTGCTATATCTGAAGGGTTAAATCCCCATCAGGAGCAAGTATATCTTGAAAAGACTACTTGGTGTAGATGGAAAAGTTGAGACTTTCAAAGCTAGACTTGTTAAAGGTTTTAGTCATCAACCAGGTGTGGATAATGATGAAACCTTTTCTAGGGACTATGCTTAAGTCCATCCAAATCCTACTTGCCATTGCTACATACCATGACTACGATATCTGGTGGTTGGGTGCCATGACTACTTTTCTAAATAGTGATTTAGAAGAGAACGTCTATAAGAACATAGCCAGAGAGCTTCGTGAACAGTGGGAGCAGCGGAAACGTGTGCAAGTTGCTTTACAGAATAAAACAGGCATCACGGAGTTGGAATGTCTGTTTTGATGTGGTAGTCGAAGTGTTTGACTTCATCAAAATAATAGATGAACCTTGTATATACAAAAATGTAGTAGAGAGTAAGGTGGTCATCCTCGTATTGTACGTGGACAACATACTCTTGATAAGAAAAGAGTGTCCTATACTACGCTCGGTCAATCTCAACTCATCACAAGGATTCTCCAATAGGATCAAAGTGATACCTCCTAAATCCTGGGTTTTGGATCTATGAGATAGATCTAATTGGATGTTAGGATTCTCACTAACTATAGGGAGATAGTATCAATCGATCCTGGGGAGAATCACTGGAAACGTTCCAGGGTGATAAAGATGACTGAATGTCAGTCACAGGCATTGTCTTCACCCTCAGTGGAGGGACGGTATGTTGGAAGAGTTCCAAGCTAAATACCGTGGCAAACTAGACGATAAAGGCTGGTAACATCGCTATTAAAGATACTACCAAAGAGGCAGTTTGGGTGTATATTGGTTCATGAAATGAACTAGGTTCCTACCATTGTATGACAATGGAAGTGTGGCTTCGGCCCAGGAACCCTGGTCCCATCAGTGACCCAGACATATTCTGAGGCAGCATCACCTGATCATGGAGATAGTTGATCTCCAGGGTGATCGAGGTTTGGGGAGTAGACTCAGAGGACAACACGGCGGATCCACTCACAAAGGCTTTTTCCCAGAGAGAGACTATTATGGGATGGTTGAATATGTGATACTGCAACCACTGCTACAGATGGCCCTAGAGCAAGTGGGAGATTATTAGTTATATGTATGCCCTAGAGGCCATTACTGTACATTGGATGTATATTGTAGTGGATGCTGGGACATATATAGGTAGGACTTTCTTGCTCGACATGATAGTACGCTATCTGGTTGTTCTTTATCTTAACATGTATACTTTCTGTCTCTCTGATTACATGTTGATAAAGCCCTTAGGATGTGTACTCGACTTCCAGGACTATGATGTAGATCATACTAGTGGGGCCTGGGTAGTCCATGAGTACATCCTTCAATGTTCCTAGTCGTGGGAATATCGAGACGGGGCATCGATATATCAGAGTAGAATAGCGTATATCTTCTCGACCCATGTGATGGGCGATGGATGATCCCATATCCATTGGTGTTTGACATCAAAGATGGCATGCGGGTGCTCAGTGGAGACTGGGTACACTGAACGGACTCGCCGAGAACTCCCAGATGGTATTATACCTTACGTCAGATGGCAGTTCTCTGGTGACACTGGTACAGCTTAGTCTGTTGACCCGAGATCGTCATAGAGTCTTGTGTGTCTCCCACTGTGCTTTGATTTCCACCCTACCACGGCTCTACTGAGTCATGCAAACAGGTGGTTTTTGGGTATAGTCCTGATTCACATGGAGGCAATGAGCGATAGGAGGGGATTCGTCTCTCCCGGTATTGGGGGTTGATGTTGCGCTATGCTCGACTGGCCATAACAGAAAATCCCTGGCCAGGGTTGCAGTGATATACTGGTAAGAGTTATCAGTAGTTTCACGATTGTTATGGACCTCATGTCGGCATGATTTATCGAGCTATTGGGGTCTGACGTTTACCACCCCTAGGCGAGATATGCGACATATCAGACGAACAGACCGGACCGTACGGTAAGTGTTACTGGTTGGATTCACAGGAGTGTGAGCGGGCTTGCTCGTCGATCTTCTGATCGCTCAATATCCGGGTGGCCGTTACGTTTAGCAGACCGCTTGCGGCTTGCGGGTGTTTGATATGATTATCATCTGCTGCCGGCGTATTGACGAGTCTTTAGAGTCCTACACAGAGGTTTCCTCATTCAAGCGAAACGAAATAGGAGCGCATATGAGATATGTGCGGGACCAAGAATAATGCGTGTATGTGATACCGTATTCTATTCTCGCGATGAATGTATCGATTGGTTGTATTCGATATAACCTAGTTATCGAATCAAGGATTGATTCGATAAGCCGATACATTGGATATTAGTCGGTTATATGCGATATGACCGGATCGTTAAATCAAGTATTGATTTAATGATTTAATGCATAATTATATATTTGATATATTACTTTGCATTAACTAGTATTTGTTCACTTTAAATGGATTTTCTCACTTGAAATACACAAGTTGTATATGTGATATACTTTTGTGCACTTGTTTGTATCATGTTTGATGATACATGCAAACTTGGTTAAGTGTATGATTAAACCATGGTTATGTAATGGTTAGGGTTTTGATTTTATTAACTATTTATTTATTTATTATTCTTTTTTTAAAAGATAAAGAGAAATGGTGGCTTTCTTTGTTTGTTGTTGAAACTTCATGAAGCTTTGACTAAGTGACCATTTTGTCTTCATGCTTAACCCTAACCATTCAACCTAACCCTAGTTTATTCTCTACACTTAACCATGGTTGCTGTATGATAAGAATCAACTTATTTTCTATTTTAAAATAATACTTATCATATTCTTTCTTCATCTTCTTCATCTTCAACAATGAAGAAACCTTGCAACCATCAATGGCAACTTGAGAAAAAGAGTGAGAAATCCAATTCTAAAGTGAACCCACTTCCTATTTCTTCATCATCTACCACTTGCCAAGTAGTATAGGGTGTTTTCTTCACAAATTTCATGACTTGGTGAAGTTGGAGTTTGATCTTGAGTTGCCTCGACGTAGATCATCTTCGGCACCGAAGTCGACGACCTAGCCCGCTCATTTCTCCGATGAAGTCGATTCTAGAGTCCGGGATCCGATATGGACAGTGGAGGGACGTCATCACGGAGCCTAGGAGGTGGAGGACCGGATCTACAAAGGTTGTAGTCACTTTCCTTTAGCAATAAAGTAGTTTACTTGCTTGCATCTCCTCTTTATCTAGTTAACGATCCGTATTAGGGTTTGTAGGCACATGAAAATTTTTGAATTAACCATGTTTGATGGTTTGTAGAACCTCTAGTGTGTGCCTAGGAACCCTACAGAAACTAGTTGGGTCATCATCTCATGATGCAATCCTCGCTCCCACTGTCATAGAGTAACCGAAGTATCTCTCAGGCGGGTGAGGAACCTTACTAGATCGGCGGAGAGGCTGAGGTTCGTTGGTAACTATTGAATCCTTTGGTTCTTTCAAATCATCAGCTGCAGTTTGTATAGCTGGAACCTTTCCAGTTCTACATTACAGACCTTGCCTCGAGCTTGTCCGGATTTTGCTTTTAGACATAGTCCGGACAACCCCAAATCTTAACTGACTTAAGAGATGGGCTCTTCCCTTTTCATATCTCATATGAAATGGTAGGCATCTGATTTGATCGGAACCCTATTCAATAGGTATGCAACTTCTCAAGTGCATAACTCCCAAAAGGAAATAGGAAACTCAGTAGTACTCATCATAGAGCACACCATATCACATAGGGTGTTATTGCTCCGCCCCGATATACCATCGTGCTATGGTGTATACGGAGGAGTAATGCTGAGAGAGAATCTCATTCTCCTTTAGAATAATCCAGGAATTCCGTGCTCAAGTATTCTCCTCCTTGATCACATCAAAGGACATAATACTTTTACCCGTATTTTGGTTCTCTACTTCTAACTTATATTCTATGAATATCTCAAAAGGTTCGGACTTGTGTTTCAACAGGAACATATGACTGAATCTTGAGAGATCATCAGAGAATGTAATGAAGTACAAAGAACCGGTCTTGGTATGTATAGACAGGGGACCTTCATACATCAGTATGTATCAATCCCAAGAGTTCACTAACTCTTTCTCTGTTTCCAATAAACAGAGCTTTGGTCATCTTATCTCTGTGACATGACTGACAAGTTTCATAAGATGTAAATTCAAACTGATTTAAATATGTATCTAAATGTAACTTCAGCCAGTCGGGTCGCATTGATATGACCTAGTCTACAATACCTCAAGAAGGATTCATTCATTTCTGAACTCTTCCTCTTGTGTGTGTTCTGTATACTAATAACTATGGTTTGATTTAGAACGTCAATGCTTTTAGATAACGTGCCTGAACCGATCAACTCTTGATATAGGAAAAGTTCAAAACATTATCCAACAATACAAAATTATATCCTTCTTTATCTAAATAAAGAGACTGATATGATTTTATATATCAGGTTCGATATCTAATAACATTTGTTCAGAATCAATGTATTCTGGTAATACAGGGTGACAGTGACCAACAGACCAGGCTGCAACACTTGCACCGTTTTCTGTCTCATGAAACTTATCACCCGTTCTCAGTTCTCTACCTTTCTGTAGCCCTATGTAACAAATTACATATGCGGGATCCTGATCTGGTATCATATACCCAGGACGTAAAGGATACTGAGAAATAGTTCTATGTAACGAACACACCCGAAGATGATGCATCATATGCACTTTCTTCGTTTGGGCGGCACGGGAAATCTGGTATTCCCCAATTTCTTGCTCTGTCTTATAACAATTATAAGTTGGAGCGGGACCAACGTTCCCCAGCTCAGTATAGCGGGTTCGGTCAATTTATCCGTTTTATTATCTTGATTAAGGCGTGACATGGTCGCTACCTGGAGAGAGAGAGAAGAAAACACTCTGCGTACGCTCTTGCAAGATCAGATTGGTTATTATTTTATCTAATCAGGATGGCTCCCACTGTTTTTTATCAAATCTTCCTTCAAACCCTAAAAGGAAAGACTAGCCGGGACACGCTACAAGTTCGCCAATCTTTCAGCCAGACCAGTGTCGGTACTTTGAGGGAGGTCCCCCGTGCTTTCGCACGAACCTAATTAATGTAAACTCGTTTTCCCAGAGGCGTAACCCCGTTGACACCTTTCTAGACACCTATTTGATTGGCTAATTGTAATGTGTAAAACTCTCCCAGGAGTAACAATTACTCGCAGTGGGTATCGGGATCCAACTATCTCATAGAAGGTATGCAATCTCATTGCAAATTTCAACACTTGAAATTCCCGATAATATTTTGCCCCAAGCGTCCTATGACCTTGACAGAGGTCAACAAACCATAGGCTGCTAGTCAAGTTCAACCCGTCATTTCCTGATTGAAGTAAACCCACCCGCATGACCCTTGACAGAGGTCAACAAGGTCGCACGACTACCCTAAATCAATCACATCATATGCTTATACAGATAAGCACTAATCAGCTACCGCACACTACGCCTTGACAGAGGTCAACAAACGCAGCACGAATACTAACCAGTACTTATCTGAAATGACGGAGGGCTACGACAGGTTTTTCTGAAAACCTATTGCGTAATGAACTTGATATCGTTGTGGAATCAAATGATTTTAAAATGGAGTGTTTTTGAGGCTTTTCTAGTTTTGCTAAAGGGGTCACTCCCGGTGAAGGGATCGTCGGCCCTTTTCTCATCGAATAAGGTGCAGGATATATCATATATACCGCTGTGCAAAGCAAGAACTATAGGAGCAATCAAAAGACAGACTGAGGGTTGTAGCATCTGCCAGTTATTGCTAAAGGAGTCACTCCCGGTGAAGGGATCTCGGTCCTTTCCTTATCGAATAAGGTGCAGGATGTTCTACAAGGAACACCGCGATGCAAAGCAAGAACTGTAGCTACCTGTTTTTGAAAATTCGATTCCACAACATCTTTAGGTTTCTTTTCTTTCATTAATCATATTAATGAAGTCCCATCAATTAAGTACCTAAACATCATAGATAAATACGACGTACACTTATGCCATCCGCATTCGCCTCGATGTCCCCTCGTGCACCGTTAGGTTAGGTAACTAACGACAGAGCGGGGCAGGGCTAGCGCGAGTGCAAAACATAAGTAACGTCTATATAATATATCATATATATATTATATACAGTATTTATCACAGAACATCAAATGATCACATCACAGATATCGCAGCAGAAGAATCATATGAAATATTGGATATACTAGGACGTCCGTATTTTCAATACGAGCCAGTATAAAACACGGATTCTACGGTCGCGATGAATAGCCAAACCCACACCCCTGACCCCTGCGAGAGCGGCAAGCAACCCTACCAATTCTAGAGTTAGGAGACCTGGACTCGACTCCTCGAGTTGGTCTCCCACTGGACTCCAGAACCCGGTTACTTGTGCCCTCCTCCTTGGGTCTATCCTAGTGCGGAAAAGTAAATAATATACAATGGGTGATATCTTTCGCTACCTGGAAGTGCCCCAATAAAAGAATATTACATACAATTAATTTTACATGAATGAAAATGAAAAAACACTCATCTCACATAAAACCCCCGGCTATTCAAAACGTGACGATCCAATATAACATATCCAGCAACACATAACATCATATGTCATCAACGTAAGTAAATGTGCGCATCCCAATTGTCGTTGACATATAGCAACGAAACCGGCGATATCACATATTACACTTACGGTCACAGAAAAGAAAGTGTAAAACTACAACAGTTGGAATCCGCAACCTCCTCAGACATCGTGTGCCTGACCAAATGAATTCCTTAGACATCGCATGCCTAACAATTATAAACCCCGCATTTTAGTCTCAAAATCGAAAACACTTTTCAATATCAAGTCGGGCAATTCAACAAGATTCCCGACATCCTGATCGAATGCTCGTCGCAAACTTTAGTAGACGGCCGCACCCCCGATACCGTCGACGAAGTGCACTAAGGCGGAACACCGCTGCCGCGAGCACCCGAACGGATGCTTTCGGCGACGGAGTTCTCCTACAGTCACTTGGTCGAGGCTATAGGGCGTAGCTGTCTATTAAGTTTACCGGCGAGTATCCGTGTACGCTACGTGATTGCGACAGATATTTGATCACATCAAAATTCCGTGGCAACCGATCAAGTGAGACTAAACTGCTATATTTATAACATTCATTCAGTTATCTCATAACTATATGTGGATTCCAAATATTGTATCACATTCCAGATAAATAGAAAATGTTAAACTTTTCGATCGAACAATCAAACACCCAAGTTTTCCCGAATGGTTTTCAACACTTGAAATAAGTTTAAAAACATCCATTTCATGCCACAGTACCAACGGTCCAGCCGTAGAAGGGTCAAGCCAACGCCTCACATGTGGCACGCCGTACTGCCCCAACCCCTAAGGTTCAAAGGGCAGTTCAAGACGGTCACATAATCGAGTTAAGGTTTGTTGTCTTCTAGAGGGACCATCGCGTTACTTGCACTACTTAAAACGTCATTAAACTACGGAAAAATCCAACACTTAGAAATTTCCCGGCAGGGGAAAAAGTGGGTATTTATATCCGGTTGAACTTTTTAACAGATTCTAAAATATCCGGAAAAACATAAACGAAGTTAAATTATCCGATCAAATTAACGAGTCCCCAATAAAACCCTAGAAAACTCAACACTTGAGTGGAATTAAAAAATTCCCATAAAAAATTGCCAAGAAAGGACCTAAGAATAAATATATGAAATTTCAGGGACTAAGTCCAAATTCTGGCCGCGGAACCGCCGCCAAACCCATGTTTTCGCCGCGGTTCCGCGGTCAAATTATTGACTTAGAGGACCGTACTTCACAGTAATTATTAGTTTTTCCTGCTTGTTTTTCTGAGAATTTTTAATTCACAAAAATCCACTGTTTTGAAAAATGTACAGAGAAGGGTTTTGTCGAGGTTTACGGGTTCGATCGGACTTCTAACTTCGTCTACACTTAGCCTAAAGCTCTAGCTAGGCTCTGATACCACTGTAGGGTTCCTAGGCACACTAATGAGGTCTCACAAGGCATCAACCATGCCAAATTCAAAATTTTCCGGTGCCGAGAAACTCTAATACGGATCGTTAACTAGAAATTAGGCGAAACATACAAGCTAGCAAACAACTTTACTGCTAAGTGAAAGGGATTACAACCTTTGTAGATCCGGTCCACCACTTCTTTAGCTCCGTGTTGACGTCCCTCCGCTGCGATCATCGGATCCCGGACTCTAGCGATGGTTTCGTCGGAGAAATGATCGGGCTAGGTCATTGACTTCGAGGCCGAAAATGATCTACGTCGGGGAGACTCAAACTCAAGCTATTTCTTCACTTGGTCGAAAACTTTGTGAAGAGAACACCCTATACTACATGGAAAGTGGTAGAGAATAAAGAAATAGAAAGTGGGTTCAATTTAGAATTGGATTTCTCACTCTTTTTCTCATGATGCCATTGGAGCTAGCAAGCTTTTTCAAGCTTGATGAAGATGAAGAAGAAGAAAAGCAAATATATCCAAATGAAAACTTATCATACAAATAATGGCACCATGGTTGAGTTAAGCCCTTATGCTTAACTCATGTAGAGAATTAACCAAACCATTAGGTTAAGGGTTGGGTTAACTAATATCCTACACAAATGACAAAAGGGTTGACTTTGTCAATGCTTATCAAGCTTCATGAAGCTTGATAATTTTGACCAAAGTCTCAATTCTTTTGTTATTTGCTAGGAAAATAGTAAACCCTAATTTAACCTTGAGTTGGTTCAAGTCTCATACACACAACTTGTTTGTATCATCAAGCATGATACAAACATGTACACTTGCATATATCACATATTAACAATGTACACTTTCAAGTGAGAAAATCAATCTTAAATGAACCAATACTAGTTAATGTAAAGTAATATATCAAATATATAATTATACATTAAATCATTAAATCAACACTTGATTTGATGATCCGGTCATATCGCATATAACCGACTAATATCAATAGTAACAACTTATCGAATCAACTCTTGATCCGATAACCCGGCTATATCGCATACAACCGATCAATGTCACAAATCGCGAGAATAGAATACAGTATCACATACTGGTATTATCCTCGGTCCCGCACATATCTCATATGCGCTCCTATTTCGTTTCGCTTGAGCCAGGAAACCCCTGTGTAGGACTCTAAAGACTCGTCAATACGCCGGCAGCAGGTGATGATCATATCAAACACCCACAAGCCACAAGCGGTCTGCTAAACGTAACGGCCACCCGGGTATTGAGCGATCAGAAGATCAACGAGCAAGCCCGCTCACACTCCAGTGAATCCAACGAGCAACACTACCGTACAGTCCGGTCTGTTCGTCTGATATGTCGCATATCTCGTCTAGGGGTGGTAAACGTCAGACCCCAATAACTCGATAAGTTGTGTCGATATGAGGCTCATAACGGGTCGAGAAACTACTGGTAACACTTACCAGTAAATCCCTAAAGCAGCCTTGGCCAAGGACTTCCTGTTATAGCCAATCGAACACTGCGCAACATCAACTCCCTATACCGGGAGAGACGAAACCCCTCCTATCGTTCATTGCCTCCATGTGATTCGGGACTGTACCCAAAAGCCACCTTTTTGCACGCCCTCTTGGACGTGGTATGATGGAAATCAAAGCACAGTGGGAATCACACAAGACTCTATGACGATCTCGGGTCTACAGACTAACCTATACCAGTGTCACCAGAGAACTGCCATCTGACGTAAGGTATAATACCATCTGGGAGTTCTCGGCGAGTCCGTCCAGTGTACCCAGTCTGTACTGAGCACCCGTATATCATCTCTGATGTCAAACACCAATGGATATGGGATCATCCATCGCCCATCTGTATGGGTCGAGAAGGTATATGCTAGTCTACTCTGGTATATCGATGCCCCGTCTCGATACACCCACGACTAGGGACCTTGAAGGATGTACTTATGGACTACCATGTCCCCACTAGTATTATCCGCATCATAGTCCAGGTAGTCAAGTACACATCCTAAGGGCTTTACCAACATGTAGCAGAGAGACAATCAGTGTACACGTTAAGGTAAAGAGCAACCAGATAGCATACTATCATATCGAGCAAGAAAGTCATCCCTATATATGTCCAAGCATCCACTACAATATACATCCTATGTATAGTAATAGCCTCTAGGGCATACATATAACTAACAAAGATAATTGATTCTTCTTCTTCTTCCTTGAGCTCTCAAAAATCTTTCTAGGTTTTTCTTTTGTGATGTATTAGTGTGAGAAATTGATAATAAAAGAGAGCATAAATCCTACTTCATCATCCTCATCTAATCTAGCCAATTAGATTAGGGTGTTCACTTCATTAATACTTGATTAGTGAGTGAGAGCTTGAGTTAAAGAAATTTCAAGGTAGATCATCTTAGAAGAGGAAGACTTCAAGCAAGCATGGATCATTCGGATTGTGGAGCTTCTCTTGAGTCCGGGAGATCATGGATCGCGGTGAAGGGACTACTACTCGGAGCTTATGAAGCGAAAGAGCGGACTACAAAGGTTGTAATCCCTCTCTCTTAGTTGTAAAGATGTTTACTTGCATGTTTAACCCTAATAATCTAGCGAAGATCCTAGCTTTAGGTTGTTCGGCACGTCTAAATTTTAAATCGGGCATGGTTGATGCCTTCTAGACCCTTGTGACAGTGCCTGGTAACCTTACAGAAACGTCCTTAAACTAACGATGGACCGAAACGTCCTTAAACTAACGACGGACCGAAACGTCCTTAAACTAACGATGGACCACAATATCCTAAAACTAGCTGTTGACCGAGACGTCAATAAACTATTGTGGACTGCAGCATCCCAAGGCTGATACAAAAAAAGAGAAAAAGAAAAAAAAAAGAGAATAAAAAAAACGTTATGTCCATAAGCAAAATGGGCACGGATGAAAACCCAAAAGGGCTCCGTGAGTAAAAACAGCAGGGCTACCGGCGAGTTTTGTGAAAACCCGAAATGGCGCAATCTCGTTAAAAGACACTTGCAAGGTCCTCTCGACCTTCTGAGGAGAAACCACCTGCGTGAGATCTGTTAGTTATATGTATGCCCTAGAGGCCATTACTATACATAGGATGTATATTGTAGTGGATGCTTGGACATATATAGGGAGGACTTTCTTACTCGACATGATAGTATGCTATCTGGTTGATCTTTACCTTAACGTGTACACCGATTGTCTCTCTGTTACATGTTGGTAAAGCCCTTAGGATGTGTACTTGACTACCTGGACTATGATGCGGATCATACTAGTGGGTACATGGTAGTCCATAAGTACAACCTTCAAGGTCCCTAGTCGTAGGTGTATCGAGACGGGGCATCGATATACCAGAGTAGACTAGCGTATACCTTCTCGACCCATATAGATGGGCGATGGATGATCCCATATCCATTGGTGTTTGACATCAGAGATGATATACGGGTGCTCAGTGGAGACTGGGTACACTGGACGGACTCGCCGAGAACTCCCAGATGGTATTATACCTTACGTCAGATGGCAGTTCTCTGGTGACACTGGTACAGGTTAGTCTGTAGACCCGAGATCGTCATAGAGTCTTGTGTGATTCCCACTGTGCTTTGCTTTCCACCTTACCACGTCCAAGAGGGCGTGCAAAACGGTGGTTTTTGGGTACAGTCCCGAATCACATGGAGGCAATGAGCGATAGGAGGGGATTCCTCTCCCGGTATAGGGAGTTGATGTTGCACTGTGTTCGATTGGATATAACCGGATATCCCTGGCCAGGGTTGCTGAGATTTACTGGTAAGTGTTACCAGTAGTTTCTCGAACTGTTATAGACCTCATATCGACACGACTTATCGAGCTACTGGGGTCTGACGTTTACCACCCCTAGGCGAGATATGCGATATATCAGACGATCAGACCGGACTGTACGGTAAGTGTTACTGGTTGGATTCACAGGAGTGTGAGCGGGCTTGCTCGTCGATCTTCTGATCGTTCAATACCCGGGTGGCCGTTACGTTTAGCAGACCGCTTGCGGCTTGTGGGTGTTTGATATGATCATCACCTGCTGCCGGCGTATTGACGAGTCTTTAGAGTCCTACACAGAGGTTTCCTGGCTCAAGCGAAACGAAATAGGAGCGCATATGAGATATGTGCGGGATCGATAATAATGCATGTATATGATACCGTATTCTATTCTCGCGATGAATGTATCGAATGGTTGTATGCGATATAACCTAGTTATCGAATCGATGATTGATTCGATAAGTCGATACATTGAATATTAGTCGGTCATATACGATATGACCGGATCATTAAATCAAGTGTTGATTTAATGATTTAATGTATAATTATATATTTGATATATTACTTTACATTAACTAGTATTGGTTCACTTACGATAGATTTTCTCACTTGATGTGCACATTGTATATATATGATATAGTTTTGTGCACTAGTTTGTATCATGTTTGATGATACATGTAAACTTGGGTGTGTATGATTAAACCATGGTTATGTTAATGGTTAGGGTTTTGATTTACTTATTTATTTATTCTCTTTATTCATTTTGGCAAAGGAAAATGAAATGGTGGCTTGCTTTGTCTTTTGTTGAAGCTTCATGAAGCTTTGAAGAAGTAACCATTTTGTTTCTTTCCTTTAACCTAACCATTCAACTTAACCCTAGTTTATTCTCTACACTCACCCATGGTTACAAAATGATAACCATCACTTGATTTTGTTTTAATTGATTATTCTTTTTCATTCTTTTTCTTCTTCTTCTTCAAGAGAAAAAGAAAAGCTTTGCTTGAAAAATATCAAGTGTTGAAATCAAGTGAGAAATCTAAAACCAAAGTGAACCCACTTCCTATTTCTTCATCCTCTACCACTTGCCATGTAGTATAGGGTGTTTTCTTCACAAGTTTCATGACTTGGTGAAGGTGGAGCTTGATCTTGAGTTGCCTCGACGTAGATCATCTTCGGTATCGAAGTCGACGACCTAGCCCGATCATTTCTTCGACGAAACCATCGATAGAGTCCGGGATCCGATGATCGCAGTGGAGGGACATCATCATGGAGCTAAGGAAGTGGAGGACCGGATCATTTCTTTGACTTTGCAGTTAAGTTGTTAACTTATATCGTTTTCTCCTTTACCTCTAGTCAACGATCGCATTAGGGTTGTTAGGCACATGGAAAATTTTGAATTTGGCATGGTTGATGCCTTATGAGACCTCATTAGCGTGCCTAGGAACTCTACAGTGGTATCAGAGCCTAGCTAGAGCCTTAGGCGATGCGTAGACGGAGTTAGAAACCCGATCGAACCCGAAACCCTAATACGAGACCACTCTCTGTACATTTTCTGAAAATGTGGATTTTTCCAAATTAAAAATAGCCAAAAAATTCAGCAGGGTTTTGTAGGAATTACTGTGAAATTCGTGGGCCCAATTCGATTAAACCGCCGCGTAACCGCGGCCGTACCCTACCTTGGGCGGCGGTTCCGCGGCAATATAGTGGCTTTTTCCCACTTTATTTGCACAGTAATCTCTATTTATAGTTGCTGTATTTTATGGAAATTTTTAATCTATACTCAACAGTTAAGTTTTCTGGGATGTATTG
The DNA here is from genome assembly GCA_030015575.1 of Agapanthus africanus. NCBI lineage: Eukaryota > Viridiplantae > Streptophyta > Magnoliopsida > Asparagales > Amaryllidaceae > Agapanthus > Agapanthus africanus. Next base: position 868,549,989 of record CM057339.1, read on the forward strand.
GGAACTCGATGATTCGATCGGATCATTTAACTTTGTCTATGTGTTTTTCCGGATAATTTTTGAATATGTTAAAAAGTTCTACCGGATATAAATACCCAATTTTTTCCCTGCCGGAAAATTTCCAAGTGTTGGATCTTTCCGTAGTTTAAAAACGTTCCAAGTAGTGCAAGTAACGCGATGGTCCCTCTAGAAGACAACAAACCTTAACTCGATTATGTGACCGTCTTGAACTGCCCTTTGAACCTTAGGGTTTGGGGCAGTACGGCGTGCCACATGTGAGGCGTTGGCTTGACCCTTCTACGGCTGGACCGTTGGTACTGTGGCACGAAGTGAATGTTCTTAAACTTATTTCATGTGTTGAGCTGTTTCGGGAAAACTTGGGTGTTTGACTGTTCGATCGGAAAGTTTAACATTTTCTGTTTATCTGGAATGTGATACAATATTTGGAATCCACATGTAGTTATGAGATAACTGAATGAATGTTATAAACATAGCAGTTTAGTCTCACTTGATCGGTTGCCACGGAATTTTGATGTGATCAAAAGTCCGTCGCAATCGCGCAGCGTACGCGGATACTCCCCGGGTAAACTAAATAGACAGCCATGCCCTATAGCCCCGACCAAGTGACTGTAGGAAAACCCCGTCGCCGAAAGCATCCGTTCGGGTGCTCGCGGCAGCGGTGTTCCGCCTTGGTGCACTTCGTCGACGGCGTCGGGGGTGCGGCCGCCTACTAAAGTTTGCGACGAGCATTCGATCTGAATCCGGGAATCCTGTTGAATTGCCCGACTTGATATTGAAAAGAGTTTTCGATAATGAGACTAAAATGCGGGGTTTATAATTGTTAGGCATGTGATGTCTAAGGAATTCATTTGGTTAGGCATGCGATGTCTATGCGAGTTGCGGATTCCAACTGTTGTAGTTTTACACTTTATTTTCTGTGACCGTAAGTGTAATATGTGATATCGCCGGTTTTGTTGCTATATGTCAACGACAATTGGGATACGCATGTTTACTTACGTTGATGACATGTGATGTTATGTGTTGCTGGATATGTTATATTGGATCGTCGTGTTTGAATAGCCGGGGGGTTTTATGTGAGATGAGTGTTTTTCATTTTCATTCATGTAAAAAACTTGTATGTAATATTCTTTTATTGGGGCACTTCCAGGTTGCGGAAGATGTCACCCTTTGTATATTATTTACTTTTCCGCACTAGGATAGACCCAAGAAGGAGGGCACAAGTAACCGGGTTCTGGAGTCCAGTGGGAGACCAACTCGAGGAGTCGAGTCCGGGTCTCCTAACTCTAGAATTAGTAGGGTTTCTTGCCGCTCTCGTAGGGGTCTAGGGGTGTGGGTTTGGCTATTCATCGCGACCGTGGAATCCGTGTTTTATACTGGCTCGTATTGAAAACACGGACGTCCTAGTATATCCAATGTTTCATATGTTTCTTCTGCTGCGATATCTGTGATGTGATCATTTGATGTTCTGTGATAAATACTTTATATAGTATATATGATATATTATATAGACGTTACTTATGTTTTACACCCGCGCTAGCCCTGACCCGCTCTGCTGTTAGTCATCTAACCTAACGGTGCACGAGGGGACATCGAGGCGAACACGGATGGCATAAGTGTACGTCGTATTTATCTGTGATGTTTAAGTGCTTAAATGATGGGACATCATTAATGTGATTAATGAAAGAAAAAGAAACCTAAAAATGTTGTAGAATCGAATTTCAAAAATAAAACAGGTAGCTACAGTTCTTGCTTTGCACAGCGGTATATGTGATATATCCTACACCTTATTCGATGAGGAAAGAGCCGACGATCCCTTCATCGGGAGTAACCCCTTTAGCAATAACTGGCAGATGCTACACACTCGGTTTGTATTTTGATAGCTTCTGTAGTTTTTGCTTTGCACAGTGATATATATGATATATCCCGCACCTTATTCGACGAGGAAAGGGCCGACGATCCCTTCACTGGGAGTGACCCCTTTAGCAAAACTAAAAAAGCCTCAAAAACACTCCATTTTAAAATCATTTGATTCTACAACGATATCAAGTTCATTACGCAAAAGGTTTTCAGAAAAACCTGTCGTAGCCCTCCGTCATTTCAGATAAGTCCTACTTAGTATTCGTGCTACGTTTGTTGACCTCCGTCAAGGCGTAGTGTGCGGTAGCTAACTAGTATTTATCTGCTTATGCATATGATGCAGATTGGGTTAGGGTAGTCGTACGGCCTTGTTGACCTCCGTCAAGGATCGTGCGGGTGGGTTTGATTCAATCAAGAAATGACGGGTTGAACTTGACTAGTACCCTATGGTTTGTTGACCTCCGTCAAGGTCATAGGATGCTAGGGGCAAAATTATCGGGAATTTCAAGTGTTGAAATTTGCAATGAGATTGCATACCTTCTATGAGATAGTTGGATCCTGATACCCGCTGCGAGTAAGAGTTACTCCTGGGAGAGTTGTACACTTTACAATTAGCCGATCTAGTAGGTGTCTAGAAAGGTGTCAACGGGGTTACGCCTCTGGGAAAACGAGGTTTACATTAATTAGGTTCGTGCGAAAGCACGGGGGACCTCCCTCAAAGTACCGACACAGGCCTGGCTGAAAGATTGGCGAACTTGTAGTGTGTAATTAATCCTGGCTAGTCTTTCCTTTTAGGGTTTGAAGGAAGATTTGATAAAAACAGTGGGAGCCATCCTGATTAGATAAAATAATAACCAATCTATTCTTGCAAGAGCATACGCTGAGTGTTTTCTTCTCTCTCTCTCCTGGTAGCGACCAAATCACGCCTTAATCAAGATAATAATACGGATATTGACCGAACCCACTTGTTATACTGAGCTGGGGAACGTTGGTCCCGCTCCAACTTATAATTGTTATAAGACAGAGCAGGAAATAGGGGATTACCAGAATTCCCGTGCCACCCAAACGAAGAAAGTGCATGTGATGCATCTTCTTCGGGTGTGTTCATTATACAGAACTGTTTCTCAGTATTCTTTACGTCCTGGATATGAGATACCGGATCAGGATCCCGCATATGTAATTTGTTACATGGGCTACAGATAGGTAAAGAACCGAGAACGGGTGATAAGTTTCATGAGACAGAAAACGGGGCAAGTGTTGCAGCCAAGTCTGTTGGTCACTGTCACCCTGTATTCCAAATACATTGATTCTGAATGAATGTTATTAGATACCGAACCTGATATACAAAATTATATCAGTCTCTTTATTAGTAAAGAAATGATAAAATTTTGTATTGTTGGATAATGTTTTGAACATTTCCTATATCAAAAGTTGATCGGTTCAGGCACGTTATCTAAAAACATTGATGTTCTAAATCAAACTACAGTTCTTAGTATACGGAACACACACAAGAGGAAGAGTTCAGAAATGAACAAATCCTTCTTGAGGTATTGTAGACTAGGTCATATCAATGCGACCCGACTAGCTGAAATTACATATATATGTATATTTAAATTAGTTTGAATTTACATCTTGTGAAACTTGCCAGTCATGTCACAGAGATATGATGACTACAGCTCTGTTTATTGGAAACAGAAAGAGAGTTAGTGAACTCTTGGGACTGATACATGATGATGTATGTAAGGTCCCCTGTCTACACATGCCCGGACCGGTTCTTTGTACTTCATTACATTCTCTGATAATCTCTCAAGATTCAGACATATGTTCCTATTGAAACACAAGTCCGAAACTTTTGAGATATTCACAGAATATAAGTTAGAAGTAGAGAACCAAAATAAGGGTATAAGTATTATGTCCTTTGATGTGATCAGGGAGGAGAATACTTAAGCACGAAAATCCTGGACTATTCTAAAGGAGAATGAGATTCTCTCTCAGCATTACTCCTCCGAATACACCATAGCACGATGGTATATCGGGGCGGAGCAATAGCACCCTATATGATATGGTGTGCTCTATGACGAGTACTACTGAGTTTCCTATTTCCTTTTGGGAGTTATGCACTTGAGAAGCTGCATACCTATTGAATTAGGTTCGAATCAAATCAGTGTCTACCACTCCATATAAGATATAGTATGGGAAGAGCCTATCTCTTAAGTAAGTTAAGATTTGGGGTTATCCGGCCTATGTCTAAAAGCAAAATCTGAACAAGCTCGAGGCAAGGTCAGTAATGTAGAACTGGAATAGTTCCAGCTATACAAAATACAGCAGATGATTTGATAGAACCAAAGGATTCAATAGTAACCAACGAACCTCAGCCTCTCCGCCGATCTAGCAGGGTTCCTCACCCACCTGAGAGATACTTCGGTTTCTCTATGACAGTAGGAGCGAGGATTGCATCATGAGATGATGACCCAACTAGTTTCGAGCTGGCCGTCAGGAGTGGGACTCTGAAAGAATGGCTGGATGCTTAGCGATCTGAGATGGAATCCTTATACACCAACAAAGTATGGACTTTGGTTGCTATATCTGAAGGGTTAAATTCCCATCAGGAGCAAGTATATCTTGAGAAGATTACTTGGTGTAGATGGAAAAGTTGAGACTTTCAAAGCTAGACTTGTTAAAGGTTTTTCGTCATCGACCAGGCGTGGATAATGATGAAACCTTTTTCCAGTGGTTATGCTTAAGTCCATCCAGATCCTACTTGCCACGGCTACATACCATGACTACGATATCTGGTGGTTGGGTGTCATGACTGCTTTTCTAAAATGATGTTTCAGAAAAGAGAGTCTGTAAGTACACAATCAGAGGGCTTCGTAGACAGTGGGAGCAGCGGAAACGTGTGCAAGATGTTTTATGTGATAAAGCAGGCATCGCGGAGTTGGAACATCTGTTTTGATGTATTAGTCAAAGAGTTTGACATCATCAAAATGGTAGATGAACCTTGTATAAACAAAAAGGTAGTAGGGAGTATGGTAGCGATCCCCGTAGAGTACGTGGATGACATACTCTTGATAGGGAAGGAGTTTCCTATGCTACGCTCGATCAATCTCCGCTTATTACAATGATTCTCCACATAGGATCAAAGTGATACCTACTAAATCCTGGGTTTTGGATCTATGAGATAGATCGAAATGGATGTTAGGATTCTCACTAGTTGAAATGAGATGGTATCAATTGATCCTGGGGAGAATCACTGGAAGTGTTCCAGGGTGATAAGGACGACTGAATGTCAGTCACAGGCATTGTCTTTACCCTCAGTGGAGGGACGGTATGTTGGAAGAGTTCCAAGCTAAAACCGTGGCTTACTAGACGATAAAGGTAGGATACATCGCTACTTAAGATGCTACCAAAGAGGCAGTTTGGGTGTATAATGGTTCATGAGATGAACTTAGTTCCTCCCATTTTGTGACAATGGAGTTGTGGCTTTGGCCCAGAAACCCCAGTCCCATCAGTGACCCAGACGTATTCTGAGGCAGCATCACCTGATCATGAAGATAGTTGATCTCCAGGGTGATCGAGGTAAGGAGAGTAGACTCAGAGGACAACACGGCGGATCCACTCACAAAGGCCTTTTCCCAGAGAGAGAATTTTATGGGATGGTTGAGTATGAGATACTACAACCACTTCTATCATATGGCCTTAGTGCAAGTGGGAGATTGTTAGTTATATGTATGCCCTAGAGGCCATTACTATACATAGGATGTATATTGCAGTGGATGCTTGGACATATATAGGGAGGACTTTCTTGCTCGACATGATAGTATGCTATCTGGTTGATCTTTACCTTAACGTGTACACTGATTGTCTCTCTGTTACATGTTGGTAAAGCCCTTAGGATGTGTACTTGACTACCTGGACTATGATGCGGATCATACTAGTGGGGACATGATAGTCCATAAGTACATCCTTCAAGGTCCCTAGTCGTAGGTGTATCGAGACGGGGCATCGATATACCAGAATAGACTAGCGTATACCTTCTCGACCCATACAGATGGGCGATGGATGATCCCATATCCATTGGTGTTTGACATTAGAGATGATATACGGGTGCTCAGTGGAGACTGGGTAGACTGGACGGACTCGCCGAGAACTCCCAGATGGTATTATACCTTACGTCAGATGGCAGTTCTCTGGTGACACTGGTACAGGTTAGTCTGTAGACCCGAGATCGTCATAGAGTCTTGTGTGATTCCCACTGTGCTTTGATTTCCACCTTACCACGTCCAAGAGGGCGTGCAAAACGGTGGTTTTTGGGTACAGTCCCGAATCACATGGAGGCAATGAGCGATAGGAGGGGATTCGTCTCTCCCGGTATAGGGAGTTGATGTTGCACTGTGTTCGATTGGCTATAACCGGAAATCCCTGGCCAGGGTTGCTGAGATTTACTGGTAAGTGTTACCAGTAGTTTCTCGAACTGTTATAGACCTCATATCGACACGACTTATCGAGCTACTGGGGTCTGACGTTTACCACCCCTAGGCGAGATATGCGACATATCAGACGATCAGACCGGACTGTACGGTAAGTGTTACTGGTTGGATTCACAGGAGTGTGAGCGGGCTTGCTCGTCGATCTTCTGATCGTTCAATACCCGGGTGGCCGTTATGTTTAGCAGACCGCTTGCGGCTTGTGGGTGTTTGATATGATCATCACCTGCTGCCGGCGTATTGACGAGTCTTTAGAGTCCTACACGGAGGTTTCCTGGCTCAAGCGAAACGAAATAGGAGCGCATATGAGATATGTGCGGGACCGAGAATAATGCGTGTATGTGATACCGTATTCTATTCTCGCGAAGATTGTATCGAATGGTTGTATGCGATATAACCTAGTTATCGAATCGAGGATTGATTCGATAAGTCGATACATTGAATATTAGTCGGTCATATACGATATGACCGGATCGTTAAATCAAGTGTTGATTTAATGATTTAATGTATAATTATATATTTGATATATTACTTTACATTAACTAGTATTGGTTCACTTAAGATAGATTTTCTCACTTGATGTGCACATTGTATATATATGATATAGTTTTGTGCACTAGTTTGTATCATGTTTGATGATACATGTAAACTTGGGTGTGTATGATTAAACCATGGTTATGTTAATGGTTAGGGTTTTGATTTACTTATTTATTTATTCTTTTTATTCATTTTGGCAAAGGAAAATGAAATGGTGGTTTTCTTTGTCTTTTGTTGAAGCTTCATGAAGCTTTGAAGAAGTAACCATTTTGTTTCTTTTCTTTAACCTAACCATTCAACTTAACCCTAGTTTATTCTCTACACTCACCCATGGTTACAAAATGATAACCATCACTTGATTTTGTTTTAATTGATTATTCTTTTTCATTCTTTTTCTTCTTCTTCTTCAAGAGAAAAAGAAAAGCTTTGCTTGAAAAATATCAAGTGTTGAAATCAAGTGAAAAATCCAAAACCAAAGTGAACCCACTTCCTATTTCTTCATCCTCTACCACTTGCCATGTAGTATAGGGTGTTTTCTTCACAAGTTTCATGACTTGGTGAAGGTGGAGCTTGATCTTGAGTTGCCTCGACGTAGATCATCTTCGGCATCGAAGTCGACGACCTAGCCCGATCATTTCTTCGACGAAACCATCACTAGAGTTCGGGATCCGATGATCGCAGCGGAGGGACATCATCATGGAGATAAGGAAGTGGAGGACCGGATCTACAAAGGTTGTAGCCCCTTTCACTTTGCAGTTAAGTTGTTAACTTATATCGTTTTCGCCTTTACCTCTAGTCAACGATCGCATTAGGGTTGTTAGGCACATGGAAAATTTTGAATTTGGCATGGTTGATGCCTTGTGAGACCTCATTAGCGTGCCTAGGAACCCTACAAGATCCTTACGACTCACGAGGGAGCAACACACTTAGGGATCCCCACGATTCCTAAGGAGAAGTTACACTTGCGAGATCCTCACGACTCGTAAGGAGAACCCTCTTATGAGACCCTCACGGCTCATAAGATTCAAAAGTTTTAAGCTACAGGGATCTGAACCTGTTCTTAAGCGGCCACCACAACCTCCAATTTTGCCCTACAAGCGGCTCAATGCTGACCCTTGTATACAATCCACGGGCGCGAATAAACATTTCCCTAACAAAGTCCCATCCGTGACTAGGGATATGCCAACACGGTAAACAGCCCTTGTAAGTCCTCTCGACTTAGAAGGAGAAAATACTCTTATAAGATCCTTACGACTTACAAGAAGCCATACACTTAGGAATCCTCACGATTCCTAAGGAGAAAATGCACCTACGTGATCCTCACGACTCGTAGGGAGAAATACCTTCATGAGACCCTTACGGCTCATGAAGTCAAAAGCCTTAGTCGACAGGATCCTAACCATGTTCACTAAGCCACCTTTGTTCGATATCGACAGAGGTAAATGATGATTCGCTCCTGGAAATATTCCAGTTGTAGCGGTGCTGATGCCGAAATCGGTGTCTAATTCCAAGCTTGCAGCAAAAAGCCAGCGAGCCACACATGCATACGAAATAACCGAAATGATGGGGCAACTTGCAACAAAATCAGCAAGCAAAAATGTATGCATGCAAAATAGCCGAAATGATTGGGCAGCTCGCAATAAAAAGCAGCGAGTAAAAATAAAATAAATAGCCGAAATGATTAGGCGCCGCGAAAAATAGCCGAAATGATTGGGCAATCGCGACTTTCATGATAGAAAAGCTGAAATGATAGAGCATCGCGGAAAGAAATAAAAAAAATGAAATTTATGTCCTACATGTGATATCACATCAATCCCTGTATACAATCCAGGGGCGCAAACAATGAAGGAATCGCACCTTCCCTCCCCAGGCTCTATCAGAAAACGAAGCCAAATCTCGACGGTTCAGGGATAGCCTAGAGATGATCAACACCGTTCCTCTCCATTCCAGCAGGATTCAGACGCTGCAATCAACCCTGGAGTTACGGCAAAGCTCCTACTCCAAATCTCGATGGTTCCCAGACAACCTGGAGACCACTTCAATATTCGTCTCATTACAACAGACGCCACGTCATCCACATGACCCCGTCGCGGAAATACGTCATCTACATGACCCCGTCGCGGAAATACGCCATCCACATGACCCCGTCTCGGAAATACGTCATCCATATGACCCCGTCTCGGAAATATGTCATCTACATGACCCCGTTTCGGAAATACGTCATCTACATGACCCCGTCTCGGAAATACGTCATCCACATGACCCCGTCATGGAAATACGTCATCCACATGACCCCGTCGCGGAAATATGTCATCCACATGACCCCGTCGTGGAAATACGTCATCCACATGACCCCGTCTCAGAAATACGTCATCCACATGACCCCTTTTCGGAAATACGTCATCCACATGACCCCGTCTTGGAAATACGTCATCCACATGACCCCATCACGGAAATACGTCATTCACATGACCCCGTCAAGGAAATACGTCATCCATATGACCCCGTCTCGGAAATACTTCATCCACATGACCCCGTCTCGGAAATACGTCATCCACATGACCCCGTCGTGGAAATACGTCATCCACATGACCCCGTCGCGGAAATACGTCATCCACATAACCCCGTCTCGGAAATACGTCATCCACATGACCGCGTCACGGAAATACGTCATCCACATGACCTCGTCACGGAAATACGTCATCCACATGACCCCGTCTCGGAAATACGTCATCCACATGACCCCGTCACGGAAATACGTCATCCATATGACCCCATCACGGAAATACGTCATCCACATGACCCCGTCGTGGAAATACGTCATCCACATGACCCCGTCATGGAAATACGTCATCCACATGACCCCGTCGCGGAAATACGTCATCTACATGTCAATCTCATTAAACACTTACGGGTCCTCTCTATTCGTAAGGAAAAAACTCTCTTATAAGATCCTTACGACTTACAATGGAAAACGCACTTAGGAATCCTCACGACTCCTAAGGAGAAAAGACACCTACGAGATCCTCATGACTCGTAGGGAGAAAAGTCTTTATGAGACCCTCATGAATCATAAAGTTGAAAAGTCTTAGGTAGCAGATCTGAACCTGCTTCCTAAGCCATCACTACCCCTCGAAGAAGCTGAAAAAAAATGCTCACCCTATCATCTGCCGGCTATGTTTGCTAAGGTGACATGCTGATAACAAAAGAAAGAAGAAAGCAGAGAGATGACACAAGATATTGCGAAAGAAATGTATCTTTTATTCATGAATTCAATTGGGTACAAAATACATCATATGAAAGAATAAAAGAATGAATGCATTTTATTCAAAATTTACAAATGACGCAAAATCAACAATTGGGAAGGAAGCGTCTTAAATAGGCCAATCAATTGCTCACGCACTCCCCTCAGCCTCTCATCATGATCAGCTGTCGCGGCCAACTCTGCTTCAACCTGAGCTCGTTGCTGCAAATAGGATGAAAGCTGCTCCTCGACTGCCTGCTGAGCTGCCCCACGATTTTGTGCATCCCGCTCGACGACGTCAAGCTGCTGCCTCAGTGTTAACCCGTCAGAGATGCATCGCAGAAGGCCTTCAAAGATAACTTTCAACTATGCAGTATTTGAATCAACCTGAGAATGAAGTCGGGCAGATTCGCTCGAAGTCTCTCCGCACTCCTTACGTTTTAAAGCCGCCTCTTGTTCAAGATGACGGAAGTAGGGAGTGCTCTGCTCAACCCACGCAGCCCGCTGGGCGTTCACAGTTAGGACCTCTGGAGCAGGACGTCCAACCTCGAGCTTATGTAGGCAAGCTTCAATTTTCCTGCAGTGATTAACCCAAGACTCAACGACGCCCTCACTATGAAAATTCACGAGCGTCGCTAGCATAGGGTTAACCTCCACGGCAAAATCTGCAGCAGATGTGGGAGTCTCCACGTCAAGCTCCTCAATATAGTCGCTCAACATGCGCAGACTATTTGCGGCGCCTTTCGAGGATGCACGTCGAGAAAAAGGGCTGGCTGGCATTATGACGCGAGACTCGAACGGGGCTGGAATCGATGTGACCACTACAAAACAAATCACAATCAGATGTCGGCTCAAGAAATAAAGAAAATACACGAACAATAGAGTCTACTATACTGGCTGCAACAGGGGGCAGAGCTGGGAGTACTGGTAGCGCAACGATAGCCTCGTCCCCTCCTTCAATTTGTAAGGCTACAAGCAATACAAAGAAGAATTAGCAATAATGTGACTGCCCGTTAAAGAAAGGACGTCGTTTAGAAAAGATACTCACCGACACCAGCAGGCGGACTAATTTCTGACTGGAAAGAGAAGTGTGGGTGCAACACCTGATACAGGTGATCAAAAAGGACTCCTGCAAGGATGCAGTAATGCAATGTCAGTATATAAATTATACAGCCTAGAAATAAAACTGATGAATCACAAATCCGCACCTTCCAACATCCGAGATTGTACGAGAGAAGGTAGAGGAAGGGTCACCGTCAAAGCGGTAGCTGATGGCGTTGCCTCGGGTAGCGCAACCTCAACGCTCGCCACGCCTGCATTAGAAACAAGATAAATACTGTCAGGAAAGATTGAAAAGGATTGCAGAATAAAAAGAAAAGCAATGACCCAAAATCTACCTAGTGAGTCGCCGGTCGGAACCACGACGAGGGCGTCACTTGATACGGCAACTGCTTCACTCTCCTCCATCGGAATGGTTTTGCCGCCCGTAGCTTCATCCCCCGACTCTATGAGAATCGTCGTGATACTCGCAGCGCCCGGCAACGGCAGGGAGCCGCAAGGGGAAAGAGCGATGATCGGGGCAGTGCCCGACTCTTGCGAAAGAGTGACTACCTCGGGCTCGGCGGCTGTAGACATCTCACCCATCGCCACCTCGGGCTCAGCAATTGTAGCCATCTCACCCGCCGCTACCTCGATCTCGACAATGGTAGCCATCTCACCTACCGTCATCTCGGGCTCGGCGATCGGTACTGTCTCGCCCTCCTCTACCTCGAGCTCGGCAATTGTAGCCATTTCGCCTACCGCTGCCTCGGGTTCGGCGATTATGGCTACCTCCTCTACCGCTATCCCAGGCTCAGCGGTCGCCGCCACTTCTTCGGTAAGACTAGGCCCTGCAAGATAAGATATATGAGAACTGAAAGTTAAAACTTTGACAACAGAACCCAATGTCACATTACCTTGAGTTGGTCTTCCGATTAATTCTCGAGCCACACGTGCTGCCCGTCTGTAGGCAGTGGACAAAGCAGCCGGAGATTCCTCTGAAAGATTAGGGGTAGGGGTAGTGGTGCTCGAACCCGAGCCCGCGGCCAAGGCGGCACTACGCTCCCTTGCCACGTGCATTCTGTGCTTCTATTCCGCTCGGGACGTTAGAGCGGATCTTCTAGAAACCTCCATCAATAGGACGCCATCGTCCGCGCCAAGGGTTACCTCTGGAGCCGTCGATGCATCCGTCATCGGTCTTTTGAGTAAGGCCTCTTTCGGCAGTGCCGAGGAGGCCGGGACTTCGATGACTGGCCCGGGAAGAATCTCCGCATCACCCTGCGGGATTGGCATTGTAGTCCCTGTGATAAGATAAAGAAAGGGTTAGATTGTCCATAAGAAAGGAAAATGAAGATGCAATGAGCCGAGACATACCAATGCCCAGCAAAGCGCGATTCCTCTCCTCCTCCTCGAAGGTCCTGAGGGAAGCCGCCATAGCCTCTTCAGTGGTAAAGTCTGTTACAGAAGGAAAAATGTCAGTCAAGACATGATAATAAAAATAAAAATATAATGCAATAACAGAAGTTATGGCTTATACTCACTTGATTGCGCGAGGATGACCATTTCTGCTTTGTGGCTTGCGGATCGCTCAGAAGCTGCAATGGCGGCCTCGAGATCAGTATCTATCGGCGCTATGAAGAGACCCTCATTGGTCCCATACTCGCTCAGGCCCTCGTTATAACGAGCATGAAACTCCAGCCAGAGTACAGCGTCTAGAGAGAGGACCGACTTCTTCTTCCACTTCTGTGAGCGAGCTCCAGTCGCAGCCAGCACAAGCTTACTCTTGGTAGGCACTTTGGGGTGACGAGTCCCGATATCTGAGCCTACGCCAGATTCGGGGGAAGCTACATTTATCGTTTCCACGAGAGCACGGGGCACCAGTAGTACATCCGCCGTCTCCATGGGAGCACGGGGCACCGGTAGCTCAGGCCTGTCGTCGGGAACTTCAATCACGGCAGCTTCTCTTAGCGGAAGAAGAACAATGGTCCGTCGCTTCAAGGGGAGGTTTCGGTCACTAGCAGGGGGTGCACCTTTGCGGTCGAGTAGCAGCCGCTTCTCCTCCCTGATAACAGCACCCATTGCATGTTGATACCAGGCCACGTGCACATTAAGGGCCCTCGAGACACAACTTGGTTCGCTGATAAAGAAGTGAGACCCCGTATTCAAGCGCATGAAATGATGCAGCGCGCCCCATGTTCCCTCTTCGGTGGCAGTGGGTTCTACTAAGAAAGCCTCCAGCGGGACTCCCTGATTGTAACTCAGCTGCTGGGCAAAACGATGAGGGTTGTATCTCATGAATAGCGCCGCATCATTTTGCCTGAATACAAGAAAGCCCGGCCTGATGGAGTATAAATGAAGATCTCCCGGGCTTTCAACAGGAGGTCCTGTCCTTAAAAATGTCTTGCAGTGATAGCACCGCTTTTGAAGTTTCCTGGCCGATGGTCAAGACTTTGTCTGTGAAATACATACCATCTCCGACCGTGCGCGGACGAAAGAGCAAGCCCCTAGTTTCCCGCTGTGACGGACTCATGATGGAGGCATCAACTAGCCGCATAATCCGAGGGAACTTGCATCTCTTGTAAAACGAAGGTCTCTTGTGAATGCCAAAGACCTCAAGCACGTGCAGCTCCATCCATGAAGTGAAGTAATGCATCAGGAAGTTGGCAGGATGCACCCCCGGTTCAGTGGTATCCGCCATTACGCTAAGACCATGGTATAAGTGGGCTAACCCGGCGATCCCGATGGACACTTGTATTCCGGCAACCATGCGATGCGCGGGGTAGAAGACGGAAGGCCTCATGTAACGAGGATACATAGGGAGCGCAAATCAACTCAACCATAGTTCAAGAAACCCAAGAAAGAACGCCTCCTCGTCAATGCCCGGAGCGGCGATTTCTGACAGGGGGACGATCGCGACGTCAGGAAGGAAGAAACCCTTCTGATCAGCTTCCAGTATCGGCCGACGGTCTAAGAAAAAGCCGAAGGGATCGTCAAGTTTAGCAAACTTTTTGCCTTGTCGCGACAAAATCTCCGGGCGAAGAAAACGGGCAATGAAGTCCGCAAACTGACCCACCGGCCTCCGGATTCAAGGAAGAGGCTCTCGTACATGTTCAACACCTTTATCAGACTGGGGAACTGGTGCTGAATGGCGTTCTATGGCATGAGGCCCATCACCACTATCTTGGTGGCAAAAACATATTCATCCGGAGGAAGCAGCTCCTCGTAGTGCTTCCCCCTGACTGGTAGACCAGAAACCTCGGCGAATTCTTCTAAGGAGATGGAGACCTCTCTATCCAATAGGAGGAAGTATGAGTCGGGATGTTCCACTGCTCCAAAAACTCCTTGATCCACCATGTGGTAGGTGCAGAATACTGGAACAACGAAGCGTAGACCGCAGGGTATAAGCCGAGCTTTAGCAGCTGCGATTTCTTCGCCGACAAGATATACCGGGCCCACTGCAAGTACTCGGCCGGATGACGGGGAGTTAGCCCGATGTTGTAGGGCTGTCCCCAAGGACGCGACTCGCCCTGGCATATGCGCCGCCCTAAGGTGTCCAAAGCCGCCGGCGGCTGCATGGGTACGGCGGCGATCGAAGGTTGAAGGAGACCCTTCGAAGTCCAATTAACAACCTCCACGGCATAGTTCACCGGGGTTGCATCTGCGCACGGGATCGCCGAGATAGGCTCCGAAGGCGTCACACAAGAGAAGCTTCGACGACCTCTAATAATCTGGTCGTACCATCTACCCCACAAGTGAAGATTTTTGTGTTCCGGGTCACGGTTATTTATGAGCGCGAGAACCTCCCGGTCCATAGGTGCCTCAGCGAATCCTCCCTCTGAACGGACGAATGGAAACGTAGTATTGAAAGACATGTCGCCTGCAAAAAAGGGGGGACAGAAGTCAACTGTCAGTGCTATAATTTAATTTTAAATTTTGACACTCAGTACTTTAAAATTTGTACCACACTGCAATGCAGTGGAAAGGGGACCAAAGGGGACCCACAAAATCTAGATGACAATGCATCAATTAATAAAACAGCCTCATCACTGGATGAAACTGTTAATTAAATGAGGAAATCCTCAGGAAAATTCTCATTAAATGAGAGATCCCTCGGGAAAAGGAGAAAATCTCCCTTTGAGAGCAATACTCTATGACAGAGTGACACTTGTCAAAATCTGATCATGAAGGAATAAAATTCCTTAAAAACCTGGCTCTGTAATGATGATGGAAAAATCCATCAGAAAAGAATTAATTAAAATTAATTTTTATGAATTAAAAAATTCTATGATCTTCAAGATCCATGAACAAACTCTTAAGAGTTCTTCATCAAAGATTAATAAATCAACATCGTATCAAAAGAGCAGAGCTCTGATTCATGGGTTAAGAACCCCCAATAAAAGATCTCTTTAAGATCTATGGGTTCAAGAGAGCAAAACTCTGTTAATGAAACCCTAAATAGGTTTTCTTTAGATCAAAGATCTATGAAGAGCAAGGCTCTGATTAATGGGTAAAACCTTAATTCATTAAAAGTTTTAAACTTTACCTAAGTTTTGACAGAGTTCTGACTCTTAAAAGTTTCTTAAGCAAGAGAGCTATGCTCTGTGGGAGAATGAAATTCTCAGAAGAGATAATTCTTAAGAAGAAGATGAAAATCATCTAAGCGACCAAAGGTCCTATTTATAGGCATTGAAACGCATCTTCAACTTTTGAGTTGATCCAAGGGCACAAATGCTGCCACCGCTGCACTCACGTGTGCGCCACGTAAGCGCAACTGTGGAGGGGCATTTGTTTCCCCCAATCAGAGCAAAGCTCTGCTTTGAAATTCAAAATTTAAAAATTGAAACAAAGGTTCAGATCCAGCGCTAGGCGCACCCGCGCCATGTGTCAAACATAGATGCGCTAGCGCCAGGTGCGTTGCGTCCTAGGCAGTGCACCCCCAATCAGAGCAAAACTCTGTTTTGAAATTCAAAATTCAAAAAATTGAAGCAACGTTTCAGATCCAGCACTAGGAGTGCTGCCCGCCACGTATCAAACACGGGTGCGCTACGCCCTAGGTAGCACATCATGAGTGCGCTAGCGCTAGGCGCGCTGCGTGCCACGTGTCAAACACGGGTGCGCTAGTGCCAGGTGCGCTGCGCCCTAGGCAGTGCATCATGAGTGCGCTAGCGCTAGGCGCGCTGCGTGCCACGTGTCAAACACGGGTGTGCTAGCGCAGGATGCGCTACGCTCTGAGCAGCGCACCACGTGTCAAACGTAGGTGCGCTGCGCTCTGAGCAGCACACCACGTGCAAAGCACAGGTGCGCCGGCACTGGAATTATAAAATTCTCCACCGTTAGATCAAAAGATCTAATAATAATGATAAATCATTAATTAATCAGAATTAAAATTCTGTTATGGAAAGATTTTCTCAATCTTGTTAAAAACAAGAAGATTGTCTTCTGTAAAACAGAAGCCCTAGGATCAAAAATCCAACGGTTGGGAAACATCCCCAAATCAATCAGAGAAAGATCTCTTTAACTGATTTAACAAATCAATTTGCCCTATATAAAGGCCCCAAGACTTCAAGTCTAATATAGAGAACCCCCCCCCCATAAACTTTGAGAAAACTCAAAGAAAGAAGAGCAAGCTCTCAGCAAAAGAAGATTTTTTCTTCAAGGTAAAAAAATGGTGATGAATAAAGAGATGGATTCATCTCATAATTAAAAAGAAGAACTATCTTCTTAAAAGATCATAGATCTACAAAGACCAAGGTCTTGCATAAAAGAGATCAAAAGATCTCATCACATAATAAAAGAAGAACATATTCTTCACACAGATCATTGATCTATGAAGGCAAGCCTTTCAAAAATAAGAACCGTTGTTCTTGAAACTTGAGACAAAGTCTCTTCTAAAAGAACATAAATTTGTTCACAGATCATAAAAATTGATCAAATGCGCCTTGCGCTATTGAACCGCGCTTTTGCGCTCCTTGGATTGGTGCTCAGCACCAAAATGCGTTACGTGTCAACCACGTATGCAACTTGCGCTTTGCGCTTCTGAAATAGCGCACTGCGCTCATGGGCTGGCGCTCAGCGCCAAGCGCGCCACGTGTCATTCATGTGTGCGCCTCTAAACTAGCGCAATGCGCTCATAAATTAGCGCTCAGCGTTCATAAACTAGCACACTGCGCTCATCATCTAGCGCCTAGTGCAGAACATGACACGTGTCCCTTACATGCGCGCTATGTAACAGATTACATATCGGGGATCCTGATCCGGTATCAAATACCCAGGACGTAGAGGATATAGAGAAACAGTTCTTTGTAATGAACACACCCGAAGATGATGTATCATATGCACTTTCTTCGTATGGGCGGCATAGGAATTCTTGTATTCCCCTATTTCTAGCTCTGTCTTATAACAATTATAAGTCGGAGCGGGACCAACGTTCCACAGCACAGTATAACAAGCGGGTTCGGTCAATACATCCGTATTATTATCTAGATTAAGGCATGATATGGTCGCTACCTGGAGAGAGAGAGAAGAAAACACTCAGCGTATGCTCTTGCAAGATCAGATTGGTTATTATTTTATCTAATCAGGATGGCTCCCACTGTTTTTATCAAATTTTCCTTCAAACCCTAAAAGGAAAGACTAGCCGGGATTAATTACACGCTACAAGTTCGCCAATCTTTCAGCCAGGCCAGTGTCGGTACTTTGAGGGAGGTCCCCCGTGCTTTCGCACGAACCTAATTAATGTAAACCTCGTTTTTCCAGAGGCGTAACCCCGTTGACACCTTTCTAGATACCTACTTGATCGGCTAATTGTAATATGTAAAACTCTCCCAGGAGTAACTCTTACTCGCAGCGGGTATCGGGATCCAACTATCTCATAGAAGGTATGCAATCTCATTGCAAATTTCAACACTTGAAATTCCCGATAATATTTTGCCCCTAGCGTGCTATGACCTTGACGCATGTCAAACAACCCATAGTCCGCTAGTCAAGTTCAACCCGTATATTTCTTGATTGAATTAAACCCACCCGCACGACCCTTGACGCATGCCAAACAACGCCGTACGAATACCCTAATCCAATCGCATCGTATGCTAGCAGATAAGCACTAGTTAGCTACCGTACACTACGCCTTGACGCATGCCAAACTATCGCAGCACGAATACTAACTAGTACTTATCTGAAATGACGGAGGGCTACGACAGGTTTTTCTAAAAACCTATTGCGTAATGAACTTGATATCGTTGTAGAATCAAATGATTTTAAAATGGAGTGCTTTTGAGGCTTTTCTAGTTTTGCTAAAGGGGTCACTCCCGGTGAAGGGATCGTCGGCCCTTTCCTCGTCGAATGAGGTGCAGGATATATCATATATACCTCTGTGCAAAGCAAAAACTATAGAAGCAATCAAATGACAAACCGAGGGGTGTAGCATCTGCCAGTTATTGCTAAAGGAGTCACTCCCGGTGAAGGGATCTCGGTCCTTTCCTTATCGAATAAGGTGCAGGATGTTCTACAAGGAACACCGCGATGCAAAGCAAGAACTGTAGCTACCTGTTTTATTTAGAAATTCGATTCCACAACATCTTAGGTTTCTTTTCTTTTATTAATCATATTAATGAAGTCCCATCATTTAAGTACCTAAACATCACAGATAAATACGACGTACACTTATGCCATCCGCATTCGCCTCGATATCCCCTCGTACACCGTTAGGTTAGGTAACTAACGGCAGAGCGGTGCAGGGCTAGCGTGGGTGTAAAACATAAGTAACGTCTATATAATATATCATATATACTATATACAGTATCTATCACAGAACATATCACATGATCACATCACAGATAACGCAACAGAAAAAACATATGAAACATTGGATATACTAGGACGTCCGTGTTTTCAATACGAGCCAGTATAAAACACGGATTCCACGGTCGCGATGAATAGCCAAACCCACACCCCTAGACCCCTACGAGAGCGGCAAGCAACCTTACCAATTCTAGAGTTAGGAGACCCGGACTCGACTCCTCAAGTTGGTCTCCCACTGGACTCCAGAACCTGGTTACTTATGCTCTCCTCCTTGGGTCTATCCTAGTGCGGAAAAGTAAATAATATACAAACGGTGACATATTCCGCAACCTGGAAGTGCCCCAATAAAAGAATATTACATACAAGTTTTTACATGAATGAAAATGAAAAACACTTATCTCACATAAAAAAAAACCCGGCTATTCAAACACGACGATCCAATATAACATATCCAGCAGCACATAACATCACATGTCGTCAACGTAAGTAAACATGCGTATCCCAATTGTCGTTGACATATAGCAACGAAACCGGCGATATCACATATTACACTTACGGTCACATAAAAGAAAGTGTAAAACTACAACAGTTGGAATCCGCAAACTCTTTAGACATCGCATGCCTAATCAAATGAATTCCTTAGACATCGCATGCCTAACAATTATAAACCCCGCATTTTAGTCTCATTATCGAAAACTCTTTTCAATATCTAATCGGGCAATTCAACAGGATTCCCGACATCCTGACCGAATGCTCGTCGCAAACTTAAGTAGACGGCCGCACCCCCGATACCGTCGACGAAGTGCACTAAGGCGGAACACCGCTGCCGCGAGCACCCGAATGGATGCTTTCGGCGACGAGGTTCTCCTACAGTCACTTGGTCGGGGCTATGGGGTGTATCTGTCTATTAAGTTTACCCGGCGAGTATCCACGTACGTTACGTGATTGCGACGGACTTTTGATCGCATCAAAAGTCCGTGGCAACCGATCAAGTGAGACTAAAGTGCTATGTTTATAACATTCATTCAGTTATCTCATAACTACTTGTGAATTCCAATTATTGTATCACATTCCAGATAAAACGAAAATGTTAAACTTTTCGATCAAACAATCAAACACCCAAGTTTTCTCGAAACAGCTCAACACATGAAATAAGTTTAAGAACATTCACTTCGTGCCAGAGTACCAACGGTCCAGCCGTAGAAGGGTCAAGCCAACGCCTCACATGTGGCACGCCGTACTGCCCCAAACCCTAAGGTTCAAAGGGCAGTTCAAGACGGTCACATAATCGAGTTAAGGTTTGTTGTCTTCTAGAGGGTCCATCACGTTACTTGCACTACTTCGAACATTCTTAAACTACGGAAAGATCCAACACTTGGAAATTTCCCGACAGGGGAAAAAGTGGGTATTTATATCCGGTCGACCTTTTCAACAATTTCTAAAATTATCCGGAAAAACCATAGACGCGGTTAAAGTTTCCGATCGAATCATCGAATCCCCAATACACCCCAGATAACACAACAGTGGAATATAAATTAAAAATATCCAGAAGAATCAAGAATGACAGAAGAACATTACTGTGCAAACAGAACTCACTGAAGCGACTAAGTGGCCGCGGAACCGCTGCACGAGCCATGCTCATGCCGCGGTTCCGCCACGCTTTAATCGACTTATGCGTACGTGTTTCACAGTAACTCTTAGAAAACTCTGCTTATTTTTCTGCATATTTTTAATTCACAAAAATCCCAGTTTTTAAAAAATGTACAGAGAAGGGTTTTGGATTAGGGTTTAGGGTTCGATCGGACTTCTAACATCGTCTACACATCGCCTAAGGCTCTAGCTAGGCTCTGATACCACTGTAGGGTTCCTAGGCACACCTATGAGGTTCCACAAGGCATCAACCATGCCAAATTAAAATTTTCCGGTGCCAAGAAACCTTAAACTAGATCGTTAACTAGAGTTTAGGCGAAACTAAATGAAAGTAAATCACATTTACACTAAGTGAACGGAAATACAACCTTTGTAGATCCGTTCCTCTACTTCCTTAGCTCTATGATGATGTCCCTCCACTGCGATCATCGGATCCCGGACTCTAGCGATGGTTTCGTCGAAGAAACGATCGGGCTAGGTCGTCGACTTCGATGCCGAAGATGATCTACGTCGAGGCAACTCAAGATCAAGCTCCAACTTCACCAAGTCATAAAACTTGTGAAGAAAACACCCTATACTATATGGCAAGTGGTAGAGGATGAAGAAATAGGAAGTGGGTTCACTTTGGATTTGGATTTCTCACTTGGAATCATCACTTAGACATTTTCAAGAAAAGGTTTTCTTTCTTCTTGAAGAAGAAGAAGAAGAAAGAAATGAAAAACCATGAATAATCAAAATACAAAATCAAGTGATACTATCATAATGCAACCATGGGTGAGGCTAACTCGTGTAGAGAATAAACTAGGGTTAAGCTAAATGGTTAGGGTTTAGGAATAAAACAAAATGGTAAGACTTATTCAAAGATGCTAGAAAAGTCATGAAGCTTCTTTCCAAAATAAGAAAAGCCACAATTTTGTTTTTTCCAAAAATAAATAAAGAAAAGAAAATAATACCTTAACCATTAACCTAAACCATGGTTTAAAGCATACACACCCAAGTTTGCATGTATCATCAAACATGATACAAACTAGTACACAAAACTATATCATATATACAATGTGCACATTCAAGTGAGAAAATAATCTTAAGTGAATCAATACTAGTTAATGTAAAGTAATATATCAAATATATGATTATACATTAAATCATTAAATCAACACTTGATTTAACGATCCGGTCATATCGCATATGACCGACTAATATCCAATGTATCGACTTATCGAATCAATCCTCGATTCGATAACTAGGTTATATCGCATACAACCAATCGATACATTCATCGCGAGAATAGAATACGGTGTCACATACACGCATTATTCTCGGTCCCGCACATATCTCATATGCGCTCCTATTTCGTTTTGCTTGAGCCAGGAAACCTCTGTGTAGGACTCTAAAGACTCGTCAATACGCCGGCAGCAGGTGATGATCATATCAAACACCCACAAGCCGCAAGCAGTCTGCTAAACGTAACGGCCACCCGGGTATTGAGCGATCAGAAGATCGACGAGCAAGCCCGCTCACACTCCTGTGAATCCAACCAGTAACACTTACCGTACAGTCCGGTCTGATCATCTGATATATCGCATATCTCGCCTAGGGGTGGTAAACGTCAGACCCCAATAGCTCGATAAGTCGTGTCGATATGAGGTCTATAACAGTTCGAGAAACTACTGGTAACATTTACCAGTAAATCTCAGCAACCCTGGCCAAGGATTTCCGGTTATAGCCAATCGAACACAGCGCAACATCAACTCCCTATACCGGGAGAGACGAATCCCCTCCTATCGCTCATTGCCTCCATGTGATTCGGGACTGTACCCAAAAACCACCGTTTTGCACGCCCTCTTGGACGTGTTAAGGTGGAAATCAAAGCACAGTGGGAATCACACAAGACTCTATGACGATCTCGGGTCTACAGACTAACCTGTACCAGTGTCACCAGAGAACTGCCATCTGACGTAAGGTATAATACCATCTGGGAGTTCTCGGCGAGTCCGTCCAGTGTACCCAGTCTCCACTGAGCACCCGTATATCATCTCTGATGTCAAACACCAATGGATATGGGATCATCCATCGCCCATCTGTATGGGTCAAGAAGGTATACGCTAGTCTACTCTGGTATATCGATGCCCCGTCTCGATACACCCACGACTAGGGACCTTGAAGGATGTACTTATGGACTACCATGTCCCCACTAGTATGATCTGCATCATAATTCAGGTAGTCAAGTACACATCCTAAAGGCTTTACCAACATGTAGCAGAGAGACAATCAGTGTACACGTTAAGGTAAAGAGCAACCAGATAGCATACTATCATATCGAGCAAGAAAGTCCTCCCTATATATGTCCAAGCATCCACTACAATATACATCCTATGTATAGTAATGGCCTCTAGGGCATACATATAACTAACAAACCCCAAACCCAAATCTAAGAAAATACGGATTTGGACTAATCCACGCCCTACGGACGACAACATAAATTAGTCTCCGTATACAATCCATGGGCAACCACAAACAAAACAAAAACACATGACACGAGGTGACCATCTGAAGAAGGAGAAAGTTGTTACCGCGATGCGGTAGCGTAATTAACTGCAGGGGCTTGCGCCTGCATGGAAGAGCGTCCCCACAATCAAAAACCCCTCAAACGAGGGGGAATCTGACGAAGTCTGCTATATCGGCCGCATCCGTTTAAACCTTCGATACATGGTGCCATAAATCAACTTGGCATCTTCGGAGAGGTGGACGGATAGCACCAATTAGCATCTGCCCCGAAATCCAGGCGTCCCAACGTCCCGGTCACGTCTTTCGGCGAGGAACAATGACCAGTTTCGGGTTAGTATATAATTTTCAGAATCATGATCTGGGAAGATAACGAGCGGACACAAGCGTCGTCATTTATCATTGACTCAAATCTCGACTCTTAAGGGATATAGTTCCAAACCCTCAGCTCCATGAGCTGCACCCTTCTATTTCTTTATGTTTTACTCTGGCGTGAAGTAGTTTATATGCTCATGAGTAACTTCTCCATTTCAATGGTATGTAGCTTTGGCAAGTGTGGCCCATAGATGGTAGATAACGGTTCATCTTGAACTCTTTATAAGGTAGCGATGGCTTAGGAAATAGGGTTAGGATCTGTTGCCTAAGACTTTTCAACTTTATGAGCCATGAGGGTCTCATAAAGACTTTTCTCCCTACGAGTCGAGAGGATCTCGTAGGTGTATTTTCTCCTTAGGAATCATGAGAATTCCTAAGTGTGCTTTCTCTTGAGAGTCGTAAGGATCTCACAAGAGAATTTTCCCGCTTATAAGTCGAGAGTACTCGTAAGTGGTTGTTTCCCTCCTCGTCGATGTTCGATTTCGGAGAGTGTGGCCCGTGGATAGTCCATGTTGACCTCCTTGCAGGGCAGTGATGGCTTGGGGGACAGGGTTAGGATCTGACATCCAAGAATTTTCAACTTTATGAGCCGTGAGGGTCTCACAAAGACTTTTCTCCCTACGAGTCGAGAGGATCTCGTAGGTGTATTTTCTCCTTAGGAATCGTGAGGATTCCTAAGTGGATTTTCTCTTGAGAGTCGTAAGGATCTCACAAAAGAGTTTTCTCCCTTACGAGTCGAGAGGACACGTAAGTGATTGATGAGTTGACTTGCTCCCGAATCAAAGAATTGCTTTGATGGGGAAGTCGAGGGTTGACTTTATCTGCATTTCACGGAGTCGGGGGTTGACTTTATCCGCATTTCATGGAGTTAGGTGTTGACCTTATCCGCATTTCACGGGGTCAGGGGGTTGACTTTATCCGCATTTCACGGGGTCAGGGGTTGACTTTATCCGCATTTCACGAGGTCAGGAGTTGCTCTGGACGTTTCCCACGGGGTCATGATTGACATTAGCCGTGTTCCACAGGACCAGGATCCGCTCTGGACGCTTCCCATGGGGTCAGGATTGACATTAGCCGTGTTCCACAAGACCAGGATCCGCTCTGGACGGTTCCTACGGGGTCAGGATTGACATTAGCCGTGTTCCACGAGACCAGGATTGGTTGACTCTTGGTTGTCTGTGCATCGCCGAGTCATGGAACTGGGAACTTTGTCGCGGCTCCGATTTGCTGATATTGCGTCTGTTGTAATGAGAAGAATGTTGAGATGATCTCCAGGCTGTCTGTGAACCGTCGAGATTTGGAATAGGGACTTTGCCATGGCTCCAAAGTTGATTGTCGCGTCTGAACCCTGCTGGAATGAGGAGGAACGCTGTTGGTGATCTCTAGGCTGTAGATGCGGCCGTCGAGACTTGGAACAAGGGACTCTGCCGTGGCTCCTTTTTGCTGACGTCGTATATTCCTGGAGAGACACTGATTTCTCTGCGGGTCAACGCGAATCGAGATGTTCTCATCAAGGACGCTAATTTTCCTGAATTGAGGAGATTGCCAAAGACACTGATTTCCCTGGGGTTGAGACGAATCGAGATATTCCTACAAAGACACTGATTTCTCTGCGGGTCGACGCGAATCGAGATGCTCTCGTTAAGGACGCTGATTTCCCTAAATCGAAGAGGTTGCCAAGGACACTGATTTCCCTGGGGTTAAGATGAATCGAGATATTCCTGCTAAGACGCTGATTTCTCTGCGGGTCAACGCGAATCGAGATGCTCTCGTCAAGGACGCTGATTTCCCTGAATCGAAGAGGTTGCCAAGGACACTGATTTCCCTGGGATTGAGACGAATTGAGGTGTTCCTACAAAGACGTTGATTTCTCTGCGGGTTGACACGAATCGAGATGCTCTCGTCAAGGATGCTGATTTCCCTGAATCGAGGAGGTTGCCAAGGACACTGATTTCCCTGGGGTTGAGACGAATCGAGGTATTCCTGCAAAGACGCTAATTTCTCTGCGGGTCGACGTGAATCGAGATGCTCTCGTCAAGGACGCTGATTTCCCTGAATCGAGGAGGTTGCCAAGGATACTGATTTCCCTGGGGTTGGATGAATCGAGGTATTCCTGCAAAAACTCTGATTTCCTTGCGGGTCGACGTGAATCGAGGTGCTCTCGTCAAGGATGTTGATTTCCATGGATTGAGGTTTTTGCCAAGGACGCTGATTTCCTCGGAGTTGAGACGAATCGAGGTATTCCTGCAAAGACACTGATTTCCTTGCGGGTCGACGTGAATCAAGGTGCTCTCATCAAGGACGCCGATTTCCCTGAATCGAGGAGGTTGCCAAGGACACTGATTTCCCTGGGGTTGAGATGAATCGAGGTATTCCTGCAAAGACGCTGATTTCCTTGCGGGTCGACGCGAATCGAGGTGCTCTCATCAAGGACGCTGATTTCCCTGGATCGAGGAGGTTGCCAAGGACACTGATTTCCCTGGGGTTGAGACGAATCGAGGTATTCCTGCAAAGACTCTGATTTCCTTGCAGGTCGACGCGAATCGAGATACTCTCGTCAAGGACGCTGATTTTCCTGAATCGAGGGTTTTGCCAAGGACGCTGATTTCCTCGGATTGAGACGAATCGAGGTGTTCCTGCAAAGACGCTGATTTCTCTGCGGGTCGATGCCAATCGAGATACTCTCGTCAAGGATGCTGATTTTCCTGAATCGAGGTTTTTGCCAAGGACGCTGATTTCCTCGGATTGAGACGAATCGAGGTGTTCCTGCAAAGACGCTGATTTCCTTGCGGGTCGACGTGAATCGAGGTGCTCTCATCAAGGATGCTGATTTCCCTGGATCGAAGAGATTGCCAAGGATACTGATTTCCCTGGGGTTGAGACGAATCGAGGTATTCCTGCAAAGACGCTGATTTCCTTACGGGTCGACGCGAATCGAGGTGCTCTCGTCAAGAACGCTGATTTCCCTGGATCGAGGATTTTGCCAAGGACGCTGATTTTCCTGGGGTTGAGACGAATCAATGTATTCATGCAAAGACGCTGATTTCCTTTCGGGTCGACGCGAATCGAGGTGCTCTCGTCAAGGACACTGATTTCCCTGGATCGAGGTTTTTGCCAAGGACACTGATTTCCTCTGAGTTGAGACGAATCGAGGTATTCCTGCAATGACACTAATTTCCTTGCGGGTCGACGCGAATCGAGGTGCTCTCGTCAAGGACGCTGATTTCCCTGAATCGAGGTTTTTGCCATGGACACTGATTTCCTAGGAGTTGATTGAATTGTTTCCGAGACGGAGCGTTGATCCGGCGGAGAGGTCGTTGGTTAACGTATTTCCGAGACGGGATCATTTGATGACGTGTTTCCACGGTGGGGTCATTTGAGGGCGTGCTTCCGCGATGGGGTCATTTCCGAGACAGGGTCATTTGATGACGTGTTTCCGCAGCGGGGTCATTTGATGACATGTTTTCGCGACGGGGTCATTTGCTGACGTGTATCCGAGATGGGGTCATTTAATGACGCTGGGTTGTCTGTGAACCATAGAGTCTTGGAACTGGGGACTTTGTCATGGTTTCGATTGATGGTGTAATATCTGTGTCCTGCTGGAATAAGGAGGCACACCGTTGTTGGTCTCCGGGCTGTAGACATTGAGATTTGGAACTAGGGACTTTGCCATGGCTCCGTTTCGTTGCAACTCTAAGGTCGGTTGTTGACGTCACGTCTGCATCTGGTTGGAGTGAGGAGAAACGCCGTTGGTGATCTCTAAGTTGTTGATGTTGACGTCGAGACCCTGAAGCTAAGGATCTTCCTTTGCTTCGTTTGTTGACATTGTGTCTGCAATATTGCGACAAATGTCGAGGTTGTCTCTAGGTTGTCTATGAACCGTCGAGATTTGGCTTCGCTTTCTGATGGAGCATGGTGGGAAGGTATGGTTCCCTCTTTGTTTGTGGCCCTGGATTGTATACAGGGATCGATGTGATCTCACCTGTAGGGAAAAAAGTTTCATTCTTTCATTTTTTATTTCTTTCCGCGATGCTCTATCATTTCAGCTTTTATATCGTGAAGGTCGCGATTGCCCAATCATTTCGGCTATTTGTTTTATTTGCTCATTGCTTTTTATTGCGAATTGCCCAATCATTTCGGCTATTTTGTATGCATATATTTTTACTTGCTGATTTTGTTGCAAGTTGCCCCATCATTTCGGCTATTTCATATGCATTTGTGGCTCGCTGACTTTTTACTACGAGTTTAGGATTTGATACCGATTTAGGCATCAGCATCGCTGCAACTGGGATATTGCCAGGAGAGAATCATCATTTGCCTTTATCGGTTCGAACAAAGGTGGCTTAGCAAACAGGGTTAAGATCCCGTCGACTAAGGTTTTTGACTTCATAAGCCGTAAGGGTCTCATAAAGATATTTCTCCCTACGAGTCGTGAGGATCTCGTAGGTGTGTTTTCTCCTTAAGAATCATGAGGAGTCTTAAGTGTATGGTCTCTTATAAGTCGTAAGGATCTTACAAGAGTGTTTTCTCCTTATAAATCGAGAAGACTTACAAGGGTCGTTCACCGTATGAATATATCCCCAGCCGCTGGTAGGACTTTGTTAGGGAAATGTTTATTCGTGTCTGTAGATTGTATATAAGGATCAGCATTGAACCACTTGTAGGGCAGCATTGGAGATTGTGATGGCTTAAGAACAAGTTCAGATCCCTGTAGCTTAAGGCTTTTGAATCCTATAAGCCGTGAAGGTCTCAAAGGGGAATTCTCCTTACGAGTCGTGAGGATCTCGTAAGTGTAATTTCTCCTTAGGAATCGTGGGGATCCCTAAGTGTGTTGCTCCCTTATGAGTCGTAAGGATCTCACGCAGGTATTTTCTCCTCACAAGGTCGAGAGGACCTTGCAAGTGTCTTTTAACGAGATTGCACCCTTTCAGGTATTCACAAAACTCGCTGGTAGCCCTGCTGTTTTTACTCATAGAGACCTTTCGGGTTTTCATCCGTGCCCATCTCGCTTATGGACATACCGTTTTTTTTACCAGGTCAGCCTGGGAACACCGCGGGTTTGTATTAGTTTAACGACGTTTCGGTCATTTGTTCATAGGTCCGAGATTTTTCGAGCAACATACGATTACGTAGCTAGATTTTCTCGCAAATCTTCGCATCTTTTGTGTCGGAGGTGGATTCCTTGAAGAGAGGGCTGAGGGCAATTTCTTTGTTAGAGTCGCTTCCAAAAATGATAACTTGCGATTCCTTGGTGTCGACTATGAGACAGTTGCCAGCAGCTCTTTTGCGCTCATCTGTCATGCTTTTCTGTTCCCGACGAGCCTTGCGCTTCACTCGTTGAACGCGTTGTCGGTGGACAATATATCCCTGCCACCAGTTTTTAAAGGCTATGCACTCCTCGGTAGGGTGTGCAATTCTCTGATGGTATAAGCAGAAGTTAGGATGTATGTCTGCTTCATCAAGATGTATACTGCCAGGAGAATTTCCTCTGAAAGAGGGCAACTTCATTCCTATTGACAGGGCCCTAGCGAATCGTTTCCTTAATTTAAGCTTGCTTTTGCTGGTGATAGGGATGCTTCGATCCGGTTGGGGTGCGTCGACCTTTCCATCCAGTCGTCAGCATTTGGCTTTTTCGAATATAACCAGTTCGCGCTCTCGATTGGCTTTGCTTTTCTGACGGGCTTCGTTCAGTAGCAAGTCGATCATCTCGTCAGACGATTCTAAGGGTTTTGGCTTCGATCCTGCCCCCAGCTCTTTTATACTGTCTTCTATCGCCGAGTGAGCTTCTTCGTTAGTTAACGCCGAATGAGAGACCATGTGGCAACTTGCCAAATAGTCCTCAGATTCTTCTGACGAGTCATCCCCGTCGTTATTGCCGTTATCTCCGCTCTCAAGGATATTGTTGAGAAATTCTTGGAGTGTGACCGGGCTCCGCGCCTTCTGGTTATATTCCTACAGCGCGTCAATATGCTTTTGCAGATCCATGCGCGTGTCATCAGGCTTCACGGGCTTTTTCTTCTTCTTTGAAGACTTTGACGGCTGGGCCTGAGCGTTTTGACCATCGCTGCCAATTCTTGGCCTCTGACGCGGTTTTAGCATTCCCTCAATGATCTCAGGCTCTAGCGGGCTTTTCCACCTGATTGTCGGGCATGTGTGAAGATCCTTCAGTATTCTTTTCGTCTTGGCTGAAAGAGCGACCTCCCATGGAGCTTTTTCCATAAAAGAGCATGATGCCCCGGTGTGTCCACCCTTTTAGGAGTGTGCTGTTGTGGCGGATTCACCTTCCAGTTTTCGGATAGCGCGAACTTGCCCTGTTGGTATTGGTCTTCAACCCAGTTTTTGAAGACGTAGCAGTCTTCGATCGGATGGCCCAATACTCGGTGGTAGGGGCAGTAATTAGGATCGTTGACGTCGTTCGGTTACGTTGGGTGTCTCGACTTCGGTAGAGTGATGAGCCCATTGCACACTGCCAGTTCAAACAGTTTCCTTATTTGATCCCGGGGAAACGGGTAAGAACGTCTCAACTTCTCATCGAGGGATTGCCGCTTATTACTTTGGCGAACAACTGGTCTCGGGCCACTCGGTTGTTGTTGAGCGTTGGCGACGAAGGTTGCTTTCCCTTTGCCCTTTTCATTCCAAGGCTCTGTCTTTGAAGAGGAAGGCCTATGACCCATCTGGTCCATTTAGACCAGCTTGTCAATCAAAACCTGGAAGGTGGTCGGCTTGAAGAACATCATGAATTGGGATATGGTCGCTTGAGGGTCAAGAGTACCCACGAACATGCCTACCGCATGCGCTTCTTCAATGCGCTGCTTGCACTTCGACCATAGATTCCGCCACCGTATTGCATACTGGACCCATGTTTCTCCAGGCTTCACTCTGGCATTGATCAATGCCGTTATTGGGGTGCGTTCACTAGCACTCGCGAAACGCTGGGTGAATAATAGCTCCATCTCTGCAAAGTTTTGATGGAGTCATTGGGAAGCTCCGAATACCACTCGAATGCTGTCTCTGACAAGCTGCCAACGAATTGGCGAAGCAACAGTTTGTCGTCGCCTCCAGTGTTGTCGCACAAGGCCCTGAACTGAGCGACGTGCTGATGCGGATTGCCCGTCCCTTTATATACATGGAATTTAGGGATCGTATATCCCGGCAGGTACCTTATTTGGTCATACCAGCCCGGATAAGGTCGTCCATTCTTAACGATCTGTCCGGCCGTTTCGCTCGCCTGATGAGCTCGTATTTGCTGAGCGATGTAATCATCCAGAGCGGCCTTGAAGATGGTCTCCTCCTTGGCTGCTGAAAGAGCCGGAGGAGGGTTCGATGTCTCCCCTCTGTCATCTTCAAGGACAATTGGAGGGTCTTCAGCCGGAGGATCCGGTTGTATCATCATCCTGACCATGTCTTGGAAGAGAAGCGCCATTCGTTTTATATTGGCCGCTCGTTCCGTTGCTTCTCTGTCCTTCTTTTCGAGGATTCTGCGGAGGAAGTCAGTATCGGTTTCCTGTTCATGACGCTGCTCTGATGACGCCTCCGGGCTTTCTTTTGGTTCAGTGAGTGTGGCCATTTGCGTTAGCATTTCCTGAAGCTTCTGTTGTTGCTCCTGGGCCTTTGTTACTGATCGCGTAAGCGGTCGATGACCTATGGAGATACGGCTATTCTCTTTTCCGGATGCCATATAAATGGTGTGCACCACCATGTCCCCAGACTTGGGGCATTTAGATTCAGTGTTCTTGCGATTCATCGCAGACACCGGGATTTTCTCCAGCTTTCTCCTCTTGTGAGCGGTCGAGGTTGAGGGGGCCGTTGCAGTGGGCACCCAAGTAGCTGTCGCTTTCTGTGGTTTGACAGGGCGATCCTCTTCTTGCCAAACCTTCATCTGTTTCTGTCGGTGAGAGTAATCTTGATCTACCACGGAGTCCTGGACCTGTCACTAAACTTTATAAATTTTAGAGGACAGCCGCTGAGGGGGCTGCTCCAGCTTCGCCTTTGGGACATTCTCCATAGGTGGAGAAGATCTTTTCAACACGGCAGTTGGCGAGTTCCTGCGCACCCTCCTGAGTGGTTCAAAGCTGTTCCCAGTTGGAACAGCAGCATCAACTTCCACCATTGGAGCTAGCGGAGTCAGTCCAGAAAGGGAATTGCCCCCAGCTTTCCTCACTCGGCGCCAGTGGCGACGTCGAGCATGTCGGGCGGCCGGGATCACCTCCGCCGTTAGATCAGCTTTTCCATGCCCTCGGTTTTGAGGAGAGTCTGCTGTTGGCGCCAGCCTGTCAAAGACAGATGCTCGCTGAGAGGGAACGGCCAATCTTGAAAAGGCCGACTTTCGTGCAGGGGAGACGGTCTTGGTTACTTCACCCGGAATGGGAGCTGAAACGGTCAGTCTCGTGAAGACCGACCCCTTAGCCGGAGAAGCCGCCTTGGTGACTTCAAGAGTAGGAATGGCTATCCGCTTCGGGATAACGCCTTTTGGTACCGCGGGCTTCTTCATGGGCCCATCTGAGCTTCGGCTCAATCTGTTAAAAACTGAGACAGTGAACTTAGGCGACCCGTTGAGAGGGGCCGTAGTAGTTACAAGCCGATCAAAGACCAATTTCTTGGGAGTTTCTTGCGATGGTACAGGGGAACTGAAGCTCGTTGGCAGGAGCATGGTCTCGAAGAACAATCCAGTGGTGGCCTGAGTCACCTGCTCCACCGGCAGAGCGAAGATGGAGGCCGCTTGGAACCCGTAAGTCACTCCTCCGGACGGGACGAAGCGAGAATTGCAGTTGCAGTTAGTGTAGTTTGAAGCCATTGATCTTCTGTTCTCTGCACGGAGCAAGACACCAAATCTTAGTACCTCGAATCCAGGGGCAACCATGTCAAACCGCGATTCGTTCGTGAAACACGACACACGAAGTGTGGAGCGGAAAGAGGAAAAGGTCCCACCGGGCGTGCCGGAATCTGTTCTCCGCCAAAACACAGAGACGTGACCGCGTAGGTCCGTCTTGCCTGAATTTCGAGGCAGAGCTAATTGGTGCTATCCGTCCACCTCTCTGAAGATGCCAAGTTGATTTATGACACCGTGTATCGAAAGTTTAAACGGATGCGGCTGATGTAGCAGATTTCGTCAGATTCCCCCTCATGATGAGGGTTTTTTATTGTGGGGACGCTCTTCCCTGCAGGCGCAAGCCCCTACAGTTAATTATGCTACCGCGCCGCGGTAACCACTTTTTCCTTCTCCAGATGGTCACTTCGTGTCGTGGGTGTTTGTTTTGTTTTTGGTTGCCCGTGGATTGTATACGGAGACTAATTTATGTTGTCGCCCGTAGGGCGTGGATTAGTCCAAATCCGTATTTTCTTAGATTTGGTTTTTGGTTTAGGTTTAAGGATCGTTAGTCTCATTTGAGACTAAGATCAACTTAAACGTTTGTTAAGGATACGTTAGTCTAATTTTAGACTAAGATCAACTTAACAATTTGTTAAGGATACGTTAGTCTAATTTTAGACTAAGATCAACTTAACGGGATCATTTAGATCCAACAAAAGAGCATTTGGGCTCTATTGTTTTAGTTTAGGAACTTTGCGGTCCATTACCAGTTTAAGGACATGGTGGTCCATGGGTTTAAAGGACCCCACAGTCTGAGGTTAAGGACATCATAGTCCATGGGTTTAAGAATCCCACAGTCCGTAGTTTAAAGACGTCATAGTCTATAAAGTTTAAGGACATCATAGTCCATGAGTTTAAGGACCCCACAGTCCATGGAATGATTGGTTATCGGGACCCGTCACCTTTTTGAAGACGTTGAAGGATTACAACGACAAATATCAAAAGAGTGAAGAGATGTACCTTTGAACCAAAGTTGATTGGGAAATCTGTAGTCCAATTTAGGACTAAGATCAATTAATTAGATTATGAGTACATGGCTCAGTTAAATCTGAATTGAGGACTTATGGCCAACTTGGGCTAAGTCTAATTAGGTTTAAAATGTTGGACCTTTGTTTGGACTGTTGAACATTTGTCTGGGTTCAACCCCCCATTATTTAGCAATGCTAAACATGAGTCTGGGTTCTGACCATATCTTTATCTTTTATTGAGTGTTGAGCACTCATATGCCATATGAGATGATCAATCTTGGAAGACAAGGGTATATTTGAGGCTCAGTCAAAGGGGAGCCTTGCCTCTGGAAAACTTAGCCAATTTGGGCTAAGATTGGTTTTAAAATAGTGTTAAACACTAGAAGATATATGGCGATCACGTGTTCCCATGTGATGCGCTTAAAATAGTGTTAAACGCTAGGGACGAAGCACTTAAAGTAGTGTTAAACACTAAAATTGAAGTGTCACATGGAGTCACGGGAGGCATCTGAAGATGGGCCAGACTTCCTTTGTTTTCTTCCCAGCATATTCAAATAAGTGTTAAACACTTAGTCTCTGTAATCATCACGTGTGGGCACGTGATAGTGCCCATGCACTGGGTATTAATTCCTCTGTTTTCCCTCATTTGCCCTTTTAAAAAAGGTGTTAGTCAGTAGTCACGTGGGGACACGTGAGGCGCTCTAAATCAGTATTGCCTTTGGCTTTATTCTCTCTAGTTTTAAGGGTCACGTGTGAACACGTGAGGCATTGCGTCCAAGCTTTTTCTTTCTCATTTTGAGGAGTCTGTTTAAGGGTCACGTGGGGGCACGTAACCTAGTCTTGTCCGTTCTTTTCTGATCATTGAAGGAAGGGTCACGTGTTGCCACGTGATCAGGTTTACATGCATGGAGAGTTTTAAGTCCTTTGTTTGGGAATTAAATTTTTTGGTAGAATTAAACCCTAATTTTGTTTAGAGGATTAAAGTCCTATGTATATGGAAGAATTAAATTCTTTAAACCCTAGTTCTCCCTCTAAGTTTTGGATCTGCATGGCAGAATCTCCCCGATGAGAATTAAATTCTCAACTTATGGGGAGATCTGCTTCTGCACACCTTCAACCATGAAGAAGAACTAAGTTCTTGTTTTAAGGGTTAAACCCTGCCTCTGTTGGAGGAATTAAATTCCTATGTGCTCTGTGGGAGAATAAAATTCTCTGAACTTAGGTCCTCCCTTAGGTTTTAGATCTGCATGGCAGAATCTCCCCGATGAGAATTAAATTCTCAACTTATGGGGAGATCTGCTTCTGCGGATCTTCAACCAAAGGAAGAACTAAGTTCTTATTCAGAAGAGTTAAACTCTTAGATTGAGAATTAAATTCTCTTTTTATTTTGTGGGAGCTTATAAGATAATCTCTCACCTAGAATTTCTTTCTTTTCTCAAGAAACCTTCTTTCTCTCTGGAGAATTAAATCCTCTTCTTTTCTCTCTCTCTGTTGTTGTCTCTCTATTTTCTTCTTGACTCCTATTTATAGGAGAAAGAAAAGAATCAGTTTGTTTAGTCAATTTTTCATTGAAAGATTTTAATTGATTTTGTAACCAACATGATCTTTTAGATCACCCAGTGAATTTTATTCACTATTGGATTTTTAATCCAAAAGATATTTTGTCTATTATTCCTGGCAAATTTCAGGGAAATCTTTCCTTGTATAGAATCTTTCTATAAATTGGTGATTTTTAATCACCATTGGATTTTTAATCCAACGGTGCTCCATTTTACAGAGCACAATATTTTTTGTTTGGAAAGATTTAAAGAAATATTTTTCCAGTTAGGGTTCTCGATTCCGTGTTAATTAGAATTTAATTCTGTTAGTTCAGAAGGCTTAAGAGCCTGTCACGTGTTGGCATGTGACCTTCTGATTGACCATTTAATTAGAATTTAATTTTATTATTTCAGAGATCTTAGGATCCTATTACGTGTTGACACGTGACCTCCCTGATTAAGCATTTTAACCAGAATTTAATTCTGTTTTTTTAATGAACTCAGGAATTATCACGTGTCAACACGTGACTCTTCGTCACGTGTGGGCACGTGATGCCCCATTGGGGTTTTTCACTGTTGTTTTATTATACTTTTTCCAGTGGGTTTAAAGGCCCACCACATGTGGACACATGACTCCACTAATTAATTATTTCCAATTATTTATTTTATTCAGTGCCTACAGGCTTTGCCTGTAAATGGTCACGTGTCTGCACGTGATGTCCGGTCACGTGTGGGCACGTGATGCCTCATAACTTTTGATCCCGGATGAATTATGAGGCCCATAATATATCAAATCGAAGGATTTTTTGAGACGCTTTCGATGCTATCAGAATTTAGTTGTTTCATTCGGGAGTTTGTCAAAATACAGCCCGGAAAATACTGGTTCGCATTTTCTTCCTTGGATTACACATGTATAGCATATTTGCTCATAACTTTTGATCTCGAATCAATTATGAGGCCCATAATATATCAAATCGAAGGTTTTTTTGAGATGCTTTCGATACCATCAGAATTTAGCTGTTTCTCATTCGGGAGTTTGTCAAAATACAGCCCGGAAAATACTGGTTCACATTTTTTTAAACGTATCGCTGCCATTTGATACCTTGGGCTCTTTTGCACAGAATTTTTTTTTGGCGGGAACAGAGGCCACCGAGCAACATCCTTGCTCGGTCCATCCTTAGCAGGCCACTCTATGCCCTCCCGCGCTAAGGATCAAAGCCCTCATCAAGAGGCCACCGAGCAGCAACCATGCTCGGTCCATCCTTGGCTGGTAATCTCTTACCCAACAACGCCAAGAATCAAAGCCCTCATTAAGAGGCCATCGAGCAGCAACCCTGCTCGGTCCATCCTTAGCAGGCCACTCTATGACCTCCCGCGCTAAGGATCAAAGCCCTCATCAAGAGGCCACCGAGCAGCAATCCTGCTCGGTCCATCCTTGGCTGGTAATCTCTTACCCAACAACGCTAAGGATCAAAGCCCTAATAAAGAGGCTACCGAGCAGCAACCCCGCTCGGTCCATCCTTAGCAGGCCACTCCATGCCCTCCCTCGCTAAGGATCAAAGCCCTCATCAAGAGTCCACCGAGCAGCAACCCTGCTCGGTCCATCCTTAGCTGGTAATCTCTTACCCAACGACGCCAAGGATCAAAGCCCTCGTCAAAAGGCCTGTTTATCGCCGAAAGCCGGGAAAAACGAACGTCTTGCCTGAATCTAGGGGCAGATGCTATTTGGATTTATCCGTCCACCTCTCCGAAGATACTAAGTTGATTAATGGCACCGTGTATCGGAGGTCTGGACGGATGCGGCCATTGTAGGGGATTTCGTCAGATTCCCCCTCGTTGTGAGGGGTTTTTTAATTGTGGGGACGCTCTTCCCTGCAGGCGCAAACCCCTGCAGTTAATTACGTTACCGCATCACGGTAACCACTTTCTCCGTCTCCAGAAGGTCACTTCGTGTCGTGTGTGTTTGTTTTATTTTTGGTTGCCCGTGGATTGTATACGGAGACTAATTTGTGTTGTCGCCCGTAGGGCGTGGATTAGTCCAAATACGTATTTTCTTAGATTTAGGTTTGGTTTGATTTAATGATCGTTAACCTTGTTTGAGATTAAGATCAACTTAGATATTTGTTAAGGATACGTTAATCCGAGATTGGACTAAGATCTACTTAACGGGGGTTCGGGATCATTTTTTGGATCAAACAAAAGAGCATTTGGGCTCTATCGTTTTAGTTTAAGGACGTTACGGTCCGTAGATCACCATTTTAGGGTGAGGGTTTAGTTTAAGGACGTTGCGGTCCATAGCTAGTTTAAGGACATTACGGTCCATAAATCGCCATTTTATGGTGAGAGTTTAGTTTAAGAACGTTGCGGTCCACAGTTAGTTTAAGGACATTACGGTCCATAGCTAATTTAAAGACATTACGGTCCAATGGGGTGTACTCATGAGTTTGGGAGTGTACCAAAAGAGCTGTTGGTTGTTGGGACCCTCCATCTCTCTGAAGACGTTGAAGAATTACAACGACATGTATCAGAGGTATGGAGAGATGTACCCTTGAACCGAACTCCAGGGAGAGATCATGGTGGAACCAACATCATTTTAGATGCCATGTATCAAGAGATCATTAGTCATCTTAGGAACTAAGATCGATTTGGGGAGACCTGAGTACAAGAGGGCTCGGTTGATGGTCAAAATGAATTTGGTCTCAAGAGACTTGGCTAATTTGGGCTGAGGTTGGCCCCATCACAGTGTTAAACACTGATAATTGTTTGGCGCTCGCGTGCTCCCACGTGAGGCTCTTAGGCAGTGTTAAACACTGAAATTTGGAGCGCTCACATGAGGCACCTGAATATTGGGCACTGCTTCTTTAGGCTTATTCCCTTGTTCTTTGATAAGTGCTAAGCCCTATTGGGGTCACGTGGGATCACGTGAGGCGCCCCAAAAATGGGAACTGTCTGAATTTATTCCCCTTTCCTTTTACAAGTGCTGAGCACTATTAGGGGTCATGTGGGATCACGTGACTCGATCTCAGTCGTTCCTTTTTGTTCCTCAGAGGTGCTCACGTGGAAACACGTAATCTGTTGTTATCCTGTTGTACGCTAATCGTTTCTTTTATGTGCATGGAGATCTTGATCTGAGTTTTGAGAATTTCAGGTCCTTTGTTTTATAAGAATTAAATTCTTATGCATGGTTAAACCCTAGTTTTATCAAAGGAATTAAATTCCTATATCTTTGGAAGAATTAAATTCTTCAAACTTTGTTCTTTCTTCTAAGTTTTGGAACTGCATAACAGAATCTTCCCGATGAGAATTAAATTCTCAACTTGTGGGGAGATCTGCTTCTGCAGACCTCAACCAAAGGAAGAACTGAGTTCTTTTTTGGAAGAGTTAAACTCTTGTAGGAGGAGATAAATGATCTCTAGGTCTTTTTTTCTTACCTAGGGTTTCTTTTCTTCAAAGAGAACTCTTCTTCTTTTTTTGTTTTTTTTAAATCTTATGGGGGGTTTCCTTTCTTTCTCCTTTCAGTCTTGGGTCTTTTATATAGTAAATGCAAGTTTGTTGATTTAATTGAAGAAATCCCTCATTGAGAGATTTTTTAATTGATTCGGGGATTTTATCCGCCGTTGGATTTTTGATCCAGAGACTTCTGTTTTACAGAAGATATTTTTCTTGTTTTTAACAAGATTGGGAAAATATTTTCCCATACAGAGCTTATTCTGTAGCTTGGTGATTTTTAATCACCATTGGATCTTTAATCCAACGATACTCTGTTTTACAGAGCGTAATCTTTCTTGTTTAGAAAGATTGGGGAAATATTTTTCCCTACAGAGTTTATTCTGTAGCTTGGTGATTTTTAATCACCATTGGATCTTTAATCCAACGGTGCTCTGTTTTACAGAGCGTAATCTTTCTTGTTTAGAAAGATCTAAGGAAATATTTTCCAAATAGGGATTTGATCCTTCTTATTTAGAATTTAATTCTATCGGGTCATAAGGCATTAGGAACCCTCACGTGTAGCACGTGACCTCATAGCATTAAACCGGTTTGCTTATATGCAGCAGTTCCAGAGAAACACGTGAGCTGATGTTCAGGAATGTCACGTGTGGCACGTGACCCCCACAAAGTTAAGCCCAACAAAGAGTATCACGTGCTGACACGTGAGCTTTTCTGGCCTGTTATTTGTTTTAGGAAGGCGCCTATATACTTTGTATATAGATGCTCACGTGCCTGCATGTGAGGCTCAGTTTCAGCCTTATTGTTTAAGTGCAATGCCTATAATTTTTGCTCCAAGGCGCATCACGTGCGGGCACGTGATACTCCATTTGGGGAATTTTTCCCATCGCTTTTTATTTATTATTTATTTTTTATAAGGGAACAAGGCCACCGAGCAGCAACCCTGCTCGGTCCATCCTTGGCTGGTAATCTCTTACCCAACGACGCCAAGGATCAGAGCCCTCATCAAGAGGCCACCGAGCAGCTTCCCTGCTCGGTCCATCCTTAGCAGGCAACTTCTTGCCCTCCACGCTAAGGATCGAAGCTCTCATCAAGAGGCTACCGAGAAGCTTCCCTGCTCGGTCCATCCTTGGCTGGTAATCTCTTACCCAACGACGCCAAGGATCAAAGCCCTCATCAAGAGGCCATCGAGCAGCCCCCTACTCAACTTCTTGCACGTCTTTACTAAGAGATCCCCACCTCGACTTTGAGACCATGGAGATACTGACCTTGTACCGGTCTTTTCACACTTGGTAAATTGTTGAATTCAACTCGACGCGCAATCGCCAGATGAAAAACCGATCTCCGACCTAACGCATCATGAAAGCAGTACCGCGTAAATAGAGATTTTACCACAAACAAAGGAAAAATATGTACACAGAGATTCCTACAAAATGATTTCATTCACAAAGGTCGGAAGTCTTTACAGAAATATTATGGGCTCTCCAACCTTACAAAAATGCCCGGAGGCTTACAAAACTTCAGCGCAAAAGAAAATGAGGAGGCGAGGAGATTCAGGCCTCGGGGCCGAGGAGAACCTCGATGAGCTCTGCTTCCACCACGACAACAGGGATGTCATCCTGAAGGTCAGCGTCCACCTTAGGATCCTCGGCGCCGGGAGCCGGGGTGACCGATTTCTCCCCAACGCTCCCACCACGGGCCTTTCCCCCTGCAGCGCTTCCGGGGGCATTCCCCTGTGCCTCATCCCCGAGGGGGTACTTACCCCGGAGCTCACCGTCAAAAAACTCCGGCATCATGGCCTTGACGGCGTCGAGGGCCTCATGCCAAACGAGGGCAGCGGCTTAGGCGAGGTCGGCGTAGAACTGGTTCAACTTTTTGTAGCTCTCCACCGCCTTTGATGCTCGGAGGTCGGCACGCCTCACTCCTTCCTTCGCCGCCTCGCTCTCCCTCCGGAGGGTGTTCGTCGTCTTCTTCAGGGTGGCGACAAGCACCATGGAATCTTCCAACTTAGCCTCGGTGGCTCGGGCGGCCTCTCGGCAGTTGGCGATCTCACAATCCCCGACCGCCGCTCGGTCTTCGAGGACGGCGACCCTCTCTATCGCCGCTTGCAGCTCCAGCATTGAACTCTCCTCCCGCGAGGAGAACTCGCCCACGACCTGCATCGCCGGGGCGATTTCCTCGTCCTCCATGTTGACGACGAGGGCGCAGTGCTGGAGGACCTGAAGAAAACAAAGGAGAGGTCAAAAGAGAAGGGGGTACCCAATCTTGTGGACAAAAAGTACTGAATGAAGACCCGAGTGAGGTGCGAACACTGACCTGCACGGCCCGCTGGGCTATGGCCGCCATTTGGGCCCTATGGGTCCCCCGAGGGATCCGGCCGACCGTTCCATCTCCGAGAGCAGGCTGTCAGCGACGGAAATCCCCGAGGGCACCTCAAAGCGAAGCTCCCCTTCGTCCATGATGATCGGGGAAGCCGGGGAGCGGGGCACCGTCCTGTGGTACCACTTGAGGAGAGACGCGGGAGAACCAATCTCGCCTCTCACCTCCAAGGCCTGGGGCTCTTGCTCCCGAGCGCGTTTTCGGCTCGGCGCTTGGCTGGACTCTGGGGCCCAGGGCGCGCTCAAGCGCCTGGAAGGGGCGGCCGCCGGTGGAGCCGGAGCTGATGACGGGCGAGAGGGGCCGGCACCTCCGGCCCTCTTCCCTTTCTTCTGTTCGACCAGGGTTGCCCAAAATTTAGCCATGTCCATGGGTCCTGCATAAGACGAAAATACAAAGAAAGAGTTAGCAATGCCTGAAAAATTGGGAGAATATGTAAGTCTAAACAGGTCGCCCAAAAACTCATAACTTACCCGCAAACTGAGCAGGGCTGAGCCCAGCCCAACTGAGGGCCTGCTCAGACAGCAACATATCGGCCCGGGGGAGGGGCTCCCACTCCGACACCGCCACCGCGTCGGGATCATTCGACCGCTTCACCCGCGGGCAATTGGCCCTGTGCCACTGGATGGGTACAGGCCAATCCTCATCCTCAGGTGGCCCGATAAACAAAAACTTCTTCTTCCATTCGTGGATAGAAGAATGTACTACGACGACCCCTGACCCGACAGCACCTCCTCGGA
The DNA here is from genome assembly GCA_030015575.1 of Agapanthus africanus. Lineage (NCBI taxonomy): Eukaryota > Viridiplantae > Streptophyta > Magnoliopsida > Asparagales > Amaryllidaceae > Agapanthus > Agapanthus africanus. The sequence continues at coordinate 868,591,441 of CM057339.1, forward strand.
GTTTTCTAAAAGAAATATACACCCAGCTCGGCTCGCCCCTGCTAGTGTCGGTATGGTTTTTGTAGCAGAGAGAGGATATGGGAATGCTCCGACTAAAAGGGATCTCCCACAATTTCAACCGGACCAGCAACCCGAGGAGAATCCTCCAAGAGTTCGGCACTAACTGGCCCGAAGCTAACTCAAAACAATTCAACGCCGCACACACCTCGGGGGAGAAGGGCAAGCGCATCCCGGCCCAAAAGGCTTCCGGGTACAAGGCAATCTCCTTGCCCCGTATCTGGTCTGCCCTCTCCCCCTCCCTGGCTAGACGAAACGAGTAGCCGGGAGGAATGTGGAAGCGAGCCTGGATGTTAGCAAGCTCGTCCGCATGCCTTAGCATGGATGACGCATCACAACACCCCTAACCTGCGCTCTGGGGACCACCCCCGTCGCACGACCCCGGGAAGCATGACTAACCCTAACCTCTCGGGGGTGCTCCGACTCAGACGAGGAAGAGGAAGAAGTAGAAGAGGAAGCTGCAGAAGACTCCCTAGACTCTACCCGGGTTATTTCTATAGACTCCTCGGTAGAAGACATCTAACTTGATTAAAAGGATGAATCCTCAGAAGAGAAAACGCTGGGATCCCGACCTAAAGGGAATAGCGCCGAGCTAACACGCTAAAGGATGAGAAAATAATGGCGAAGGATGGACCCTGAAGAGGATCCCACCTCAATTTATAGCAGCCGGCATACGCATCTTACGGCGCCGATCGTCTCCCGCCAAAACAGCGCTTCGAAATCAACGGCCGACAATATTCCACCTGTCGCACTCACATTGGGCGCATCCCGTCGGGCGTGAAGGACACCGGCAGCATGTCACGTCAGCCAACGAGCGCTAGACACGTGGACCGGCGCTTCGACGAATCGACGCTTCCTCTTTAATGCGAGATCTCTCTCCTAATCCGCTGACGTCAGCAAGAAAATACAACTAATTGCCCGGGAATGCGCACCGACGATATCTTCAAATAAGAGCTTACCCCGGGTGACCGGTCAGACCACTCTCGACCCGACCCATGAATGGGTCGAGACGAGAGTGGGGGGCTAATGATGATGCTCGATACCGGTGATTCCCCAGACCATGACATGTGGCAGATGACGTGTTCCAGAGTTTACAAGAAAGGATCAAGATCGGTACGTTGGAAGCATACCCCGGGCCTCCGACCCTGGGATGTTCCCGACCTTCGGTGGCCTTCCAGACCACTTCCACAATCACCTTACAAACAACCATCGGCTCGTTTCGGAGCCCTCCCGCACGCTGAGTTCCCTCATCCCTCCAGCTTGCCTACGAGCTATCACATATCCAAGATGCGTCGACCTCCCGCTCGATCCCGAGCCTCCCGTCGAGCTTATCTTCCTTGGTCTCACCGACCGACCCACAGCACTGATCATAGGCGTCTCCGCTACGGCTCCGCGAATCTCGCCAGACGCGAGATATCCGCCACCCACGATTCCACGTTCCACGCCACCACGTTCCCCCATTAACGAGCATATCTCGTCATTAATGGGGAATCCTGTGTTTCACGCGGGCATAATGCCAGGGACGTAACAGCCGGCGTGAATCTCACGCCCGCCTGCCCATGGCTGCAACTATATAAACCCCTCTCAAACGACTCAGGTAAGCGAATTTCACCCCAATAGGCCGTTACTCTGCCAAAATATCCCGTCTAACTTGATCGTCGAAGGGTCCTCGGTGACACAACCATCCCGGGACTTCCTTGCAGGTAGCTCGACCTCAACCATTTCAAGCCCATTGAGATCCACACGCTTCAGGAGTCAACCCTCAAATACAATCTCAGCCATCCATCAGCGCTCGCTGCAGATCTACGGAAGGTAATATCTGAAAAAGATCCAAAGATCCATCACTACTCCAAGCACACAAGACATATGTACAGATGCAAGACTTTCCTCTTTCAATTGAGAGATCGCATATTCCATTCTTGAAGAGGAGCATTCAAAAAAGTACCATAGTGCTAGCCTGCTAGAATTATCTCCACCTTATATGAAAATCTTCTACGAAAATCATGTTAAATTCTTATCGAGATGTATAATGCAACGTAGGGAGATAAAAAAATTCCGTTCATACAAGCAACAAATATTGAATACACAAGAACAGTGTTCATGTAACAACATACAGCAATACAGATCACAGACACAGCCATCAAAAAGAACCAACCAAAAAGCATTTGATGGATATTTTATTCAAACCGTGTATATGGAACGAGGATAAAGCCATATAAATTAAAGAAGTTGCATTATTTCCGCACCATAAGCAATAAATATTAATTACATCAACAATATAATCCAACGTCAAAAATATTACATAGCACAAAGAAATTTCACAACCGTAACGGCCAAGCAGCAACAATCAGCAGATAAATCAATCTCTGGGTTTCAATGAGAAAATGGAGCAAGGTTACGTCGTTAATGGCAAATGGGTTGAAGAAAAGCATTTGGTTTCAGCCTTAGGACGCAGAAATCAAAGGAGAAGCCTTGGCTCTATCAGCATCGATCATTGCTTTGATATAATACTCGCCTGCTTTGTACGAGGATCGAACCATAGGACCAGATGCAATATACCTAAATCCCTGTTTAGAAGGAAGCATGAGCCCGTTATGCTATGAACTTGTGGGTAATAATGAAACTATATTACATATTCGGATGTCTTGATAGTACTAAGTATATTGTAGCTTGTTCTGATCAGTCTTATTAATTTCTGTTGTTTGATTAGAGAAAACTAGATTGAGTGACAAATGATTTTAGAATATTAAAAAAACACGAGCTAATAGTAATGAAGAGAGATATGTATAAGTTTTTTACAACATTCTACCATTTTAGCTCATAAAACGGCAACAACATTATTACTAAAGATGCATTGGATACAAAACATAAATGTGATCGCTAATCTATTAATGAATTATTTGATCTACATGTACTCAATGCAAGACCATCCTAATATCTAATGTTACTTGATTATATGACATTGTTTTTCAAATATGTGCTGAAGTATTTAATAAATACAAACCCAATTTTAAAGGATAGTTATCCCATTTCATTATAATCACCAAGTTTGTTTGCCATCTCAAATCATTACAACCCAAATCGTAATATGAGAGGCTGTAGGAGTGAATGTCTAATACATCAAGCAATTCTAAGTAGGGTTAGACCGATCAAGTTGAAACCCCTGTGGCAACAGCAATTAGTATACTATTGGTATTTTGACAATTTCTACAGTAAAGCTATTTTAAATTATCCAGAGATTTCATGTCCCCTTCCAGCTTCTGTACAATAGCATGCAGCTGGGAAGATAGGAGCAACCAAACCCATATTCCCCTTTACAGGATCATTATACTTAACAGTTATGGAAAAGACTACATTTCTGTCGAGTAGAGGAAAAGAAAAGCATATTTGACCAAGAATCCATAATCCTCATGTCGTCATTGTTCAGGTCATTATTGTTCTGATACGGAAAAAAAACTTTGAAATATTCTTACTGTTCAGGTTTCTTAGGCATTTTTATGTACGCACATAGAGAAGGTAGCTTATAAGATCACATGGGTCAGAAAATTTAGTTAATGAGACATGAAAACTGCTGGATTTAAACACCAGTCAAAATAAGTAGAATTTAGTTTATTTCACTGAAGTTGGCAAGAATTCCAAATTCATTAGAAGCCTAGCACTATATAAATCTTTGTGAGGCAGTGTGCGCGGGCATGAGAGAGAGAGAGAGAGGAGGTCAGAGCACCAGGCACTTTGATTTTAGATCTAGTGTATGCTGCTTGAAACATTTACAACAACTAGATTGATTTTGGTTTGGATTATGAGACATGAAAAACGCTGGACCTATACACCAGTAAAGACAATTAGAGTAGAACTAGCTAGTTTAACTAGAGCAGGCAAGAATTCCAAGTTCGCTAAAAGCCTCGTACTATGTGATTTGTTTCTTAAAGAAAATAAATCTAAGCAAAAAGACTCAACAGTAGGCACTTAATTCTAAAGTAGCTGCTTTTATCTCTACTGAATATAATGAAATCTATTATATTATTAAGTCAGGTGAAGTTGAAGCCATCAATTTTAAGAGTAAAAAATACCACCTTTAGCTAAGCTAAGCCAAATAATAATTTTTTAAGCTAAGCCAAATAATAAATTTTCTATTGCCCCAAATAACTAATATGATAGTGTTGCATAACAAAAGCAGAGCAGATGCAGCTATGTCGTAGTCGTCGCTGTTGTTTGCTTAAAAATATTTAAAAAGCACACGTACAAATAAAAAGATAAAGGAAGTTGTAAAATAAAGAGTTAGACTAGAATCCTATATAAAAAGATATAAAAACAAATCCTATCAACTTTGTAGCCATTATATCTGCATTGGGATGTTGCAAGCTATTAAGATGACAAACTTCTCATTCTTTCCAATATTGACATGATTGTCTGCATACATCCCAAAAAGGATCTAATGGCTACCAAGTTGATAGGATTTGTTTTCAAATCTTAATGCTAGGAGGCAAGTAAAACTCGAAAATAAATATCAATTAATGACTCTAAAACTGAAACGATCAAGTCATTACCATTTCCTCGCCAAGCAATCGATACTTTTCAAAAGCTTCTGGAGTGACATACTCAGAAACAGGCATGTGCCGCTTTGATGGCCTCATATACTGACCAAATGTCATGACATCGACTCCTGCTGCCCTAACTTTTTCCATAGTGCTCACCACTTGCTCCGGTGTTTCCCCACAACCCAACATTATTGAAGTCTTTGTAAGAATTCCGCTAGGGGCATATTCTTTTGCCATTTTTAGAACATCCATAGATTGCTTGAAATTGGCTCGATGATCTCGCACCTCTCTCTGCAGTTCTTCAACTGTCTCAATGTTATGAGCAAAGACGTGCAGTCCAGATTTTGCAACTCTCTCTACACACTTTGGGTTTCCCCGAAAATCAGGAACTGCATAGGATCAATACCAAAATGATTGATAAATACGAGCAAAAAGTATAATCTTTGCTTTAATTGAATGGAAATATGGATTCAACAAGAATGTTCCCTTCAATAGCATTTGAAGAGAATACCACAGTGGTCAAACAAAATATACAGAGATGGGTGTAAACAATGCTATAGTTCATATATGAACAATTGAAAATTGATTAAGATAATAGCTTAAAGATGTTTCTAACTCGAAAAAATTAGAACCCAGTGATGAAAATGCAAAAATTTATATAGTCAGATATAGAATCCTCTTCTCAAGGAAAATCAAATAAACCAAGTCATAATTTGGAATATCAAAAAAATCCTTTTAACAGAAAAGAAGAGGAAACAAAAGAATGAGTAGCTATTATCACTCCGGCTTGTGAATTACATAAGAGAAGTTAAATGTGCCTTACAAATATATTGCATTTTTTAGCAGCATTCTCCTAAATGTGTCTTTAAAGATACACATGAAGATGAAAAAGATACCAAATGGCAATCGATGTATGCATTCTGAATGCCGTTTGAATTTTTTTTGTCTATGTATCCGCTAACCGGTTTGGCAATTTCTTGCAAAGATACCTACTATTATCACAAAAGAGAGCAATCATGGATGCATTACAAAATATGCAGTAGTTATTCACAAACCAAGTGCTTCTATCAGCATTGTTGGCTTCAAAATCTTCAGATTTTCTACTGTTTTTGCAAAATGGCCACTTCCTTGATCAGGCAAGTCATCACGGTCTACACTAGTAATTACCACATAATCCACACCCCACTTGGCAATGGCTTCCGCAGCTTTAGCAGGTTCATTTGGATCTGGTGGAGGAGGAGCCCGTGATGTTTTCACATGGCAAAACCTGAATGAAACAAAGATAAAAAAAACATTAAATATCTTTAGATGAAAGAGGGCTCCATCGCAGTAACATAGAAGGATTTATCAACATAAGAAGTTCATACTCCGACAATGTAAAAAATATAATATTAAGAAAATGATCATCTTGCCAACTTAGATATAATTTACGAGTCCCTTAACAGACGTAGTATATTAACAATAACAATTTCCCATAAGGCGGTGAGACTGTTCCATATATTGACAAACAAGATGCAAGTTTTATGCCTTTTACTGGTGTTTCTTATTGAAGAATTGTAATGGATTAAAATATTTAAATTCTTTACAGATTAAAGTAAGGGACTCACATGTCAACAAGATGCTACTCTTACTATATTTAAATAACCATTAATAGATAAATATAAAATATTTTAGCGTGCTTCATGGTCCATATGGAATAACTTTTTCCATACATGGGAGCTTCAAATTTCTTCTAGCTTTGGACCTCAGTGGAGTAGATGGAGTTGGAGAGCTATGATCCAGCATTGAGAGTGAGTGGTGCTCGACTATGGTTTTGGATGGGAGGTAAGGCGAGAACTGTGGTTTGGAATCTAGGTTCTAATCAAAAAGGGGAGAGCACACAAGAAGTAATCTATAAAGCTACTACTAGCAAAACAAACATGCAAATCACAAGTAGTGCCCTTCCTTTCGGTAATCTTGCTACCTCATGTCAAACACAGGAACCCTTACCCCTCATGAGCTGCATAGATCATGTGGAAAGTGGAAACGAAACCGCAAAAAGTAGCTCGATTTCGCATTTTGAATGTTCCCTAAGCAATACAGCAAGTAAAACCAGCGAAATTCAAGAAAAATGTAAATGTTCCAACTGTTCCAGCAAAACGTGAGCATAACATATTGACCGATTTTATCTTCAAGACAGTCCTTGACCATTCTGGCATCCATAAAATTCTGTGACCATTCTGCGAGACAGTCCTTGACCATTCTGCGAGACACATGTTTATTTATCACAAGCATATGCAAAAATGCCGCATATGCCATACCAAACAACAGACTGCAAATTCATATCCTCCAATAAATACATTAGGGGCTATTTGGTAGCTTGGAAATGGATATGTACGCAACATTTGTTGGGGAAAAAAATCTCCATTTCCTACGTTTAGTAACCTTGGTTAGCAACAAACCAGGATTGGAAATGGAAATGGAGTTGAAGAAAACAACAAATTTTTTGCAACATTTGTTGCAATGGCAACTTTGGGAATGGTGAGCATATCAATTATTATCGATGCCACATAAGATGAAATGTGTCGCCTAGGCAAATTTGCAACATATATTGCTTTTTTCTCTTGTTTTTGGTTCTACCAAACACAAAAAGTAGTTTGGATTCAGAAATTCAATTATAAATGTTGAAGTAAACCAAACAAGGGATTTGGGTCTTTTTATTTGCAACATTTGTTGCATAGAACAGATATGCAACAAATGTTGCATTTTCTTTTTGTTGCGAACCAAACAGGCCCTGCTTGCAATAAGTGTCGTGATTCAATCATAGCAAGCTAACAATCGTTTATAGAAAACTGTCAAATTTGCTTGTATATCAAAATTGCAGTCTAATTTCAGCAGGAAAATGCCAAAAAAAGTTCTGATTGAGCTATGTATCGAGATTCCTGCAAGATAGATTTTAATCTTTTAAAAAAGTTTAAATTGCTGCAATGTATCATTTGACATGGCATTTGAATCCAATTGCGAAAATTGAGCCAATCATTCAAACGTGCTTCCCTCTATATTCCTCAATACAATTCATTTGCTGCACCATTACAAAAACTGAATTTTTTTTACCTGCAGCCGCGAGTGCAAGTATCCCCAAGGATCATGATGGTGGCCGTCGCAGTTCCCGTCTCGCCCCCGGACCAACACTCTGCAAGATTGGGGCACCTCGCCTCCTCGCAAACCGTATGAAGCTTGGATTCCCTCAAATTGGCCTTGATCTCAGCGTACCTGGCCCCGCCGGGGACCTTCTGCTTCATCCATTCGGGCTTCCGCTTAGGGCTCTTCTTGGTGCCGACGTCGACGGAGTAGACGAAGTCGGTGAGGTCGGGGGACTCAGCGGCGAGGCGGCGGCGGAGGTCCGCTAGGGTTTTGGGCGGCAGCGAAGGGGGATGGGTGTTAGGGTTTGGATCTAGGGTTTGGAGCGAGAGGGCAGGGGTTGAGGTCGTTAGGGTTCGGAGCTGGGGGAAGAGGGAGAGGGAGCGGGCGATTGTGAGGAGCCGTTGAGGTTGGCGTTGCATTATTTTTTCCAATATATTTTTTTTCTTCTGGTTTTTTTTTTATAACGATGTCCTTTAATCGTTTTGATTTCGGAGAGAAATGGTTGGTGAGAGGAGGTGGGAAATGTAAGGACGACGATGGTTGGAATGGGCCGGACTTGGGTTGGACCCAAAACGTCCATATTTTACAAACAAGGGCTAAATTCTGTACATGTACCATTAAATTCTATACATGTACCATTCAGCTTTCAAGATTTTTAAGATGAAAAATGCTTGACCCGCCGAGCTTGAAATCCTACCACAATCTACGCATTCTGTTGGGTAGACTGTGGTAGGATTTCAAGCTGATAGGTAAAGTATTAGTCTTTTAAGATAACGTGGTTAAACTTTAAAATTTCCATGACCATTTCCCAAGGTTATTTTTGTCCAAAAAGATAAAGGGTGCTTTCATTTAAAAAATGCCTTTGTTCTGTAAATTTGCTGCTCTTAGACCATATACAATATCATTATACGGTTATTCATGGATTGAATGAGCTGATAAAACCAGCATTTTGGACAACCTAGTCGGTCGAAGAGGGATTCATGGCATTCTTAAATTTCATCGGTTCTGTCTCAAAACTCCGAAAAGTTTTGTGAGAGTAAAAAATTTGCACACCTATATTTGGTAGGAATTGCCTCGGGTATTATAATTTTAACTGTTTAATAATTTATAATGGACCGAGCCCGAAAAAACCGCAAAAAAAACCTTCCGTCTACATCCAAAACCCATCGAAACCCGCTTAAAACCCGAATTTACGGATTTGGGTTTGATGCATTCTAAGCTTGTGGCTGATGATGCTCGAGATCGGCGATCTCCCAGATCGTGACACGTGTCAGATGACGTGTCCCGGAGCTTAGAAGGAAGGGCCTACAGGGGTCGACCAGGCCACCCCTGTGCCCGACCCGCGAGCACGAGCTGGCTCTCCTCAGAGCCCCCATGCACAAATTGGCTTCCTCGGCCTCCCAGCTCGCCTCCGAGCTATCATAGGACCAAGATGCCTCGGCTCTCCCGCTCGCCCCTAAGCTCTCCCGCCGAGGCCCTTTTTCTCGGTCTCATAGACAGACCAGCGGTACCACTCGCAGGCGTAACCTCCGCACCGTGAATCTCGCCATGCGCGAGATCTCCGCCGGCCACATCCCACGTTCCACGCCATTACGATTCCCATTAACGAGCCTGTCTCGCCATTAATGGGAAGATCCGCTTATCACGCGGGCGTGACGTCGGGAGCGTAACGGCCGGCGTGATTCTCGCGCCTGCCCCTGCATGCTGCTGCCGCTATATAAACCCCTCTTCCAGAGGGATCAAGTAAGCCATTTTTACTCCACTAAGCCGTTACTCTGTTCGGATCTTGTTACTGACTTGATCGTCGGAGGGTTCTCGATGGTACCAAACCACCCCGGGACTTCCTTGCAGGTACTCAGCGCAAATCTCCTCCAACCCATTGAGATCCACACGTCGCAAGAGATCATGCTCCAGACCAAATCACAGCCGTCAATCGCAGCCATCGGCAGATCAACGGGAGACAACATCTGAAGGAGACCAGGAAAGTCCGCCTCCATCAGCTGGCGCCGTCTGTGGGAAACCAACTCCACAAAAACAAAAGTTCGTCTCCCGATCTCCAACCATATGGCGAGCGATCACCCTGAAGATCTAAGCACCAGCCGGCGCCTCCCCCTCAACGGAGGCGCAGATCATCCTCCGCCGAATGACCTCACCTCCTCCTCTGTCGGCAGCCGCCTCGAGGCCTCTGACAGTCGCGGGTCCCCCAAGCCGTCCCATTTAACTTCGAGGTCTCACATCAGAGAGCTTCGCCCCGAATCTCGTCGCACCCCTGTCTCTTACAAGGCAGTGGCGGTCAGCTCGCCTGCTTCCACGCATGACCAGCACCCCTCCCTCGACGGGGTCACGCACACGAGACTCACCGGGACAGCTCAGAGACGTCCTCGTCGGAGGATCTAAGGGGCCTCGCTAGAAGGAGCCGAGGCTCATCAAAAATCATAGGCGTGTCAGCAGGGGGTCCATCAAGCCCCTGCAAGACTCCGCACCCCCCGCCGGCAGTAGAGGCCGACAGCCGCCCGATGAAGAAGGCCAGGGACCGCGAGCCAATCACTTTTGACGACGGAGACTTCCATGGAATATCTCTGCCACACAACGACCCTCTAGTGATCACTGCTCGGGTCCACCAATACGAGGTGCACAGGATACTGGTCGACTCGGGTAGCGCGGTGGACATCCTCTTCCACGACTGTTTTCTGCGCATGGGGCTCACCCTGGCAGACCTAAGGCCGATCTCGCACGTCCTTTCAGGGTTCACCAACCACTCTATCCCGGCGGAAGGGGTGGTCACTCTGCAGTTTAACGTCGGGGAGGCCGGCCGCACGCGAACATTGCCCGTAGAGTTCATCGTAGCAAGGATCCCATCGGCCTACAATATCCTCCTCGGACGCCCGAAGCTAAACTCACTCCGGGCCCAAATATCGACCTATCACCTGGCAATGAAGTTCCCCCTCTATCAGGGTGGGATAGGCCGGGTCTATGGAGACCAGCGGGTCACAAGGGTAGGCTTCACCGAGACGTCTTCGTCCGAGCAGCCGGCCGATGGAGCCGAGGTTGGAGACGACATCAAGAGCTCGCTGGACACCCGAGACGAGCAAAAAGAGGTTCGGGGGACACCGGTCGAACCACTGACCGAGGTGCCCCTGGCAGAGGGGGACGATGAAAAAAATGTCCAAGTCGGATCGCTTCTGACAGGAACTCAGCGGGAAGACCTGATCGGTTTCCTCAGAAAAACTCCGATGTCTTCGCCTGGGCGCCTGCTGACATGCCTGGAATTGACACCAAGATCATTTCTCACAAGCTCAGGGTTGACCCTACGGCCCGACCCGTCAGGCAGAAGAAGCGAAGCTTCGCCCCGGTCAAACAGAAGGCTATCGAAGACGAAGTTGATCGACTTCTCGCCCCCAACTTCATCCAGAATGTACCCTACTCGGAGTGGTTGGCGAATGTAGTTTTGGTCAAGAAGTCAAGCAGGAAGTGGCGCATGTGCGTCGACTTCACCGACCTCAATAAGGCCTTCCCCAAGGACAACTACCCCCTCCCTCGGATAGATCAACTCGTCGACAGCTCGGCCGGTCACGAGCTGTTGAGATTCATGGATGCTTTCTCCAGCTACAATCAGATCCGTATGAATCTGGCAGACAAAGATATTACCACATTCACTACGGACCGGGGGGTATATTGCTACAAGGTGATGCCCTTCAGCCTCAAGAACGCCGGAGCTACGTACCAACGGTTGGTCAACCGCATGTTTAAGACGCAGATCAGCAGGAATATGGAAGTCTACATCGACGACATGCTTGTCAAGTCCATTTCGTCGACCGACCACGCCAAGGACCCGAGCGAGGCCTTTGAAGTGCTCCGCAAGTTCAAAATGAAGCTAAACCCCGCCAAATGCGCATTCGGAGTCACCGGGGGAAAGTTCCTCGGTTTCATGGTCACTCACCGTGGAATCGAGGCTAACCCAGAGAAAATCGACGCTATCCTCAACATGGTCGCGCCTAAGTCCAACGTCGAGATCATGCGGCTCACGGGGCGAGTGGCCGCTTTGAGCCATTTTATGTCAAGGTCGGGGGAGAAGTGTCTCCCGTTCTTCAAAGATCTGAGGAAGATCTTGAGGTTCAAGTGGTCGAAGGAGTGCCAGATCGCTTTCGACCACTTGAAGAGGCACCTCGCGACCCCACCACTGCTCACCCGACCAGTCGAAGGAGATGAGCTGTCGCTGTATCTGGCGGTATCCGTCCAAGCAGCGGGCTTAATGCTCGTCCGAGAGTTTGATGGAGTGCAGAAGCCGGTGTACTATATGAGCCACGTCTTCAAGGATGCAGAAACGAGGTATCCATCCATAGAAAAGATTGTCTTGGCCCTCGTGGTGACCTCAAGGAAGCTACGGCACTACTTCCAGGCACACACCATCCTCGTCCTCACCGAGCGCCTGTTGGGGGCTATCCTCGCATCACCGGAATCCTCAGGCCGCTTAGAGAAGTGGAGATGGGAGCTATCTCAGTTCAACATAAAATATCGCCCGAGGCAGGCCATCAAAGCGCAGGCCCTGGTCGATTTCGTCGTTGAATGCACCATCCCGGGCAAAGGACCGGAATCCGCGCCAGCCTTCGCAGCCCAACACCCCATCACAGAGAAGCCTGGCTCGGTACCTGAGTGGGTCATTTACGTCGATGGGTCTTCAATCGAGGAAGGCTGTGGGGCCGGCCTCATCATCCGGGGCCCGAACGAGGCAGAAATGGAGTACTCTCTAAAGCTCGGATTCAAGGCCTCAAACAACGCGGCGGAGTACAAGGCCCTACTGGATGGACTGTGCATGGCCTTCGGGCTGGGGCTGAAGACAATTCGAATCCGCAGCGACTTAGCCTTGGTCGTCAGCCAAGTGACCGGTCGCTTCGAGGCTCAGGAACTGTCACGCCCCACTTCCTGGTATACGGCGAAGGGGACGCGATGAGGCCGCTACGTATTTACTTAGAAGCAAATACACTAAGCATAACTAAGCAATATAAAAAGTAAATACACAAGAGACAAGATATAATAAAAACAACAACTTTATTTATTAACATTCTTTTATACAATGCATGAAAAGGAAATACAACTGAAATAAAAGCGATGCCTAAACAATGGCATAACAGGAAATGAAAAGTACTGAATGGAAAATGTACAATGTCTAGGGCTCAGGGTCTTCGCTGTACTGATCCAAGTCTTCTGCAGTTGGCTCGATCTCTGACGGGTCCAAATCACCTGACGACATTCAAAAAAAAAAGAAATAGAATGTCGTCAGCGAACAAGTTGCTCGGTAAGTCCCAAAGATAAGAGGAAAATAGAATAGACAGAGAGTAAGAGAGAGAGAGAGAGTAGCTTTTACAGTTGTATTATATTGTTATATTGTTGTATTTAGTGTTAACGCTGTTGTTTGTAACCTGGTACAGAAGGATGTCGGTGTATACGAGAGGAGTCTCACTTGCCCCGGAGACTAAGCTATCAGGAACTCAAGAAACCGTTGGGCCACGGTACAACAGCAACGGAATATAGGTCAGGTGTCTTAATCTTACCATCTTGTGCCACTTTTAACACCTTCCGTACCAATCTACCCCTTAAACCCCGTAGTATTTTGATTGTATTATTTGTCTTGTAAATTGTATTGATTGTATAATTGGTTGACTGACTGAAATCATGATATCAGTAAACGGATGTAACCATAAAATCATGTAAATGGAATAACTGTAGAACCATGTAAATGGAATGTATATCCATGGTTCGGTTCAGTCAAGTTGTATAGATTGATAATTGGATTCATGGATTCAGGTTGAATTGTAATATTGAAGATTGTAGATTGTAGATTGTACTTGAATCATATTCAGGTCAGATTATACTGAGACTCAAACTGAGTCAGACAATCAGCAAAGTAACTTGAAGTCCTGATTGTTTTTATTAATTTGTCTACCTTAGATAGGCAAGCACCCACTTCTCCGGCTCCCTGAGGCTCAAGAGATTGGTTCCGCTTAAACCTATGTTTACTAGGGTCCTTAGGGTAATTTATAGAACTTGAGGGGGTTTTATGTAAAAAATACTTTTATATACTTTTTCAAAATATACCCCAAGCATTTATTATTCGTCTTTAGGGTTATAATGAATGTGGATTTTATATTGTGATATTTCTAATAAAAATATCCTAAATTCAGAAATAAAGGTATTTATTTGTAATATTGATTTATATGGAATTTGTGGTATTTTAGTGTAAAATTGATTCTTGTGTTTTTTAGAAAAAGGTGGAATATTTATATCATAACAAAATAGGTATTTCAATGATAAATATACATATATTTATACAAAAATAATTTTAATATATTTTTTATATTCTAAAAATCTCATTTTCTTAAATGTCGTATTTTAAATCTTTCAAGATCGAATTCTCCTTGCGAAGGTCTGAATCTCGCACTACTAAGCCCGAGAATGTGCGATAATCCGCACCATCCCGAACGGGTTCCCCAAAATGGGTTGTAGCGGCGCTTTATAAAGATTGTATAAATACTAATCCTTTAGAAAACGGTTTTATGAAGTAAGTGGTATTTATTTGTAAAGATGTCAATTTTCCGTATTCTATGTTCTAGGGTCTCCTAAGTCAACTAGACTATTCCTAACTGGTCTAAAACGACAAGTTGTGAGATACCTCAAATCGCCTCTTCACCGCCAATTATGGCCGGGTAAGTACAAGTGAAGAAAGGAGGGATCCGCTCACGAATCACCGTGAGACGGGCCTTTTAAAGTTACCTTTCTCACTTGTCTAGCCTAGACACCACAAAATCAGGTTTAGATAAACGACTGATGTCCATAACTTATCCTATTTTCATAATAAGTGGTATTTATTTAAAAAGTGTATCAATACTAAATCTTTTAGAAATGGCTTTATTTAGTAAAGGGTATTTAAATGAAAATGTTCGTTTTCCCGTATTCTGAGTTCTCGAGGGTATCGTGTTAGGTTGTATATGAGTGTGTGAGAAGGTAGGTCGTTACCTCGTGATCTACTTTAAAGGTATAGCAAGTTTAATGGGGTTAAATGTAGAATTGAAACAATGTGGTATTTTAGTGAAAATACGATAAATTGAAATAGCCATCATTTCATGTGATGAAACATGATCAATTTGGTTGATTAGTGTTTAATAGTCAACATGAGAAAGTTTAAGTATGATTGTATTAGTGAGAAGTGGAATTTTATAGGAAACCGAATCGGAAATCGGATTTGTTCCAATTCCGTCGGGTTTGTAAAACCGTATTTTTTAGATAGAAAAGATATATAGAAAATAGGACTTACGGTTTTAGGACACACAAGAGGGTGAGAGGGAAGTAGTGGAATCGCCGATGTGTTGCGTCGTCGCCTGTAGTTCCTAAAACGATCGCCGGAAGTTCCGCCGGGAATTCGTCGGAGCTTCGCCTCGAGCTCGTTTTCAAAGTGCATAAGATTCTTGGAATTTTGAGAGAGTGGACTCAGAATTTTAGGATGAGAGGGTAGAGGGTAGGGGTGTATTTATAGGGTTAGGCTAGGGTTAGGGTAGGTGAAAGGTTAAAATGAAAAATATGATAAAATGTATTAAAAATATATTAAAAGTGGAGTAATTGGGGTTTTAAAAGAGCTCTGGAAATGGTCTGAGGTTGAAATTTTGCAGGTGCATAGGGAATATGAAAAGACACAACTTTCATGTTGGGGTCGTCGCCGGAATCGACCGACTCGGCCGTGACTCGGTCGGAGGACTGAGTCGACCGAGTCGAGGCCGATTTGGTCGATTCCCGGCCGAGTCAGGCCGCCAGGATCCCCCTCGACGGTTCATCTACCCTCTGGCAATGTTACATCTTTGGGTGTAGTGGGGTTTTTGTGAGACATGCACGTGTAAACTCTTGGTATTCTAAAGATTCAAAATAAAAACAATATTAAAAATAATGTGGGGTATGGGATTTGAACTCTGGTGGCTTGGTTCAGCAGTGCAAGGTATTACCAATGAGCTACAAGCTCCTTTTTGTAATTATGGAGCTAATTAATTATTTAAAGTAATAACTGTAAATGTAAATACCCCAAGTATATATTAATTTTAAAGCAAATTTTTGTACACTAAAAATGGAGTTGTTACATTCTTTTAACTTGTAATTAAAAAGCAAAATAATTACTTATAACTTGTGCTCAGGCTAAAATACTCCTTTATGGATTTTTTGAAATTTTTTTGTAAAAACTTGTATTGGAAATTTGGGGTTGTTACAGGAACCCTGATGATGAAGTACCTCGATGAAGTAAGGAAGCTTCAGAAAAACTTTGACGAAGTCTAGGTGGAGCAAATACCCAGACAGCTCAATGCCCAAGCCGACACCCTGAGCAAGCTGGCTTCGTCCTACTCGGCCAACAACAAGCGGTCTATCCTCTTCGAGACCTTGCCCCAGCCCAGCGTGGAGGACGGAGCGACGATACTCCATATATATACGGCGCGGGAAGACGACCAAGACTGGAGGAAGCCCCTCGTAAAGTTCCTAAGGGACGGTACGCTCCCAGAAGATTAAGGAGCAGCTCGCCGTCTCCGGGCCAAAGCCCGTCACTTCATCTGGAGCAACGGAAACCTTTACAAGAAATCCTTCACCCAGCCCTTGCTCCGGTGCGTCGACCCCAACGAAGCCGACTACGTCCTCCGTGAAATCCATGAAGGGGTCGGTAGCGCACACCAAGGGGCCTGAACCTTGATCCAAAAGGCATTGCTCCAGGGGTACTACTGCCCACTGTTCATGAAGACGCCCAGAAGCTCGTTAGAAGATACAAAAGTTGCCATCTCTACAGCAGCATACCATGCCTTCCAGCTACCGAGCTGACCGCCTTAACATCCCCATGGCCGTTCGCCCAATGGGGGTTGGACATGAAAGGCCAGTTCCCTACCGGCACGGGCGGGTACAAATATGTCCTCGTCACGGTAGACTACTTCACAAAGTGGATCGAGGCCGTCCCCATCAGGAAACCGGATGCCGCCACGACCATCAAGTTCTTGCGGAATAATCTGATACTTCGGTTCGACATCCCAAGGTGTATAGTCACCGACCACGACAAACTTCGAAAATGAAAAAGTGAAGGATTTCTGCGGCGAATACCATATCCTCATGAAATTCGCCGCGGGCGCGCACCCACAATGCAACGGGCAGGCCGAAGCTGCTAACCGAGACGTCCTCCGGGGTCTCCGGACCCGCCTAGAAGGACGACAAGGCAGTTGGGTCGAGGAACTGCCCCGGGTCTTATGGGCCCTGCGCACATCAAAAAAGTCCCCCACTGGGGAAATCCCTTTCAGCCTTTGCTATGGGACCGAGGCAATGGTCCCGGTGGAGATCGGGCTATCCAGTCATCGGGTCGAGCACTTCAACGACGAAGCAAACACCTCGGCGCTACGGACCAACCTGGACATCCTGCTGGAGAAGAGAGACCGGGCTCAAATCAGAGCCGCCGCTTACCAGCAGCAAACTGCTCGATACTACAACGCGCGGGTCAAGCGTCGCTCCTTCAAGACCGGAGATCTGGTCTTGCGACGGAATGAGTTCGCCGATCAAAGCAGGCTACACAAGTTTTCCCCAAAGTGGGACGGTCCTTTTCTCGTCTCCGAGGTACTCCCCAGCGGAGCCTATCGTTTACAAGACGCGGACGGACGCAAATTCCCGCGGCCTTACAACGCCGAGAAGCTCAAGATGTACCAATGAGATCAAGGCCTACGGGTGTGTACCTCTCCTTTCGCAAGACAATGTAAATGTTCTCTAAAAATCCTTTCTATTTCAAATAAAGGGAATGTTAGAGCATTGCAAAAAGAAGGAGTTCTGTCTTTGTGATCAAAGCCCTCGCCAAGAGGCAACCGCGTAGATTCACTGCCCGGTTATCCTTAGCATGCCTCCTACGGCCCCTCCAGCGCTAAGGATCAAAGCCTTCGTCTGGAGGCAGCCGCGCAGCTTCCTTGCCCGGCTATCCTTGGCCGGTAGCTTCCCTACACACAATTACAGGGATCAAAGCCCTCGCCAAGAGGCAACCGCGCAGCTTCACTGCCCGGTTATCCTTAGCAGGCCTCGTACGGCCCCTCCAGCGTTAAGGATCAAAGCCCTCGTCTAGAGGCAGCCGCGCAGCTACCCTGCCCGGCTATCCCTGGCCGGTAGCTTCCCTACACACAACGCCAGGGATCAAAGCCCTCGTCTAGAGGCATCCGCGCAGCTACCCTGCCCGGCTATCCCTGGCCGGTAGCTTCCCTACACACAACGCCAGGGATCAAAGCCCTCGCCAAGAGGCAACCGCGCAGCTTCACTGCCCGGTTATCCTTAGCAGACCTCCTACGACCCCTCAAGCGCTAAGGATCAAAGCTCTCGTCTAGAGGCAGCCGCACAGCTACCCTGCCCAGCTATCCCTGGCCCGTAGCTTCCCTACACACAACGCCAGGGATCAAAGCCCTCGCCAAGAGGCACCGGGCAGTAACCCTGCTCGGCTCCCATCCTTTAGGACAAAAGCCCTCGCCAAGAGGCACCGGGCAGTAACCCTGCCCGGCCCCCATCCTTAGTAGGCTTCTTACAGCTGCTCCCGCGCTAAGGATCAAAGTCCTCCCTAGAGGCGGTCGAGCCCGACCCTTGCTCGGCTATCCCCGGCTGGTAGCTTCCTACCACAACCGACAGGGATCAAAACCCTCGCCAAGAGGCACCGGGTAGTAACCTTGCTCGGCCCCCGTCCTGAAGGATCAAAGCCCCCCATTGAAGCAGCCGAGCCCGACCCTTGCTCGGCTATCCCCGGCTGGTAGCTCCCTACCCACGACGCCAGGGATCAAAGTCCTCCCTAGAGACGGTCGAGCCCGACCCTTGCTCGGCTATCACCGGTTGGTAGCTTCCTACCACAACCGACAGGGATCAAAGCCCTCGCCAAGAGGCACCGGGCAGTAACCCTGCTCGGCCCTCGTCCTGAACGATCAAAGCCCTCCATAAAGGCAGCCAAGCCCGACCCTTGCTCAGCTATCCCCGGCTGGTAGCTCCCTACCCACGATGCAGGGATCAAAGCCCTCGCCAAGAGGCACCGTGCGGCTACCCTGCTCGGTCATCCTCGGCTGGTAGCTCCCTACCTACGACGCCAGGGATTGATTGGTAGGTCTTTTGTGTATGCGTTTTAAAATCAAAGAATAGAATGCCGCAATCAATAACGGTGTCGCTTGGTAGCTAGCCGGTTGAGTACGGGTCGGTCCACAAGGAGATAGATTCCTTTTCTTTATGTTCTAACGAGTTAAGCCCAAAAAATTGGTGGTTTTGTTGTAGATCTATGAATGAGAATAAATTGATAAAAAGGCTTGCTAGGGTTAGGATTAGGTTATTTCGAAAAAAGGATTCTTCTCGCTTCTATCAATGCCCTAATTAAGAATATAGATGTTAGGGTAATAGTCAACAACAAGGATTAGCACGACTAGGAAGAAACTAAGTTTCTTTCCTTTGGTCCTTATCCGTCCGTTCTTGGCTCTTAGCCCTAACCTCCAGTTAATTCAACCACAACCGGTCGAACTAGGGAATCACCGCTATCATTTAGGATAGGGTGCCGTAGTGAGCGGTGTGTGGTTAGATTAAAGAGAGTCCTTTAAATAAAATTATTTGGGCAAAGAAAGGAGGGAAAGAGATTTCCTTTTCTCAAACCTTCCCTATCCTAAACCTAACAAGTGAGAAATTACTCACTCATTAGGAAGGTGACAATCAAATTCATTTTTATGTATTTTTAATTAATAACCTAAGTTGTAGATAATAAAAGACAGATAAAAATTGCAGGAATTAAATTCAGATAAAAGAATGCACGATAAAAATAATAAAAAAACACCTTTATTGATGGCCTCTCAACGATTCATTACAAAATGAGAATTAAATCTAGAAATTGAAAAGAATTTAAGAACTAAAGATAGGCATCTCAAAAGAGGCACTCAAAAGAGGCACAATTTATTTGGCTTTGAGCCCTCCTATTTATAAATAGGAAAAACCCTAGGTTTACATTCTGATCCATACATGAAATTACAAAACAACCCCAAAGGCCGAGTCAAAGCACCGACACCTGCACCGACACGTGCATTGCACGGCCGCGGAACCGCAGTAGAATAACCTGTTTGGCCGTGGATCCGCGGCCATTTGGTGGGCTCATGGGCCCAATTCTTTAGGGTATTTTCAAGTTGCTTTTATCTTCTGTTCTCTTTACTTGATCTCTCAGAATCCTTTCTAATTTCTTCCAGATTTCCAACAGTGCGGAATTATGTGGACTTTTACCGTAAGTTTCGTGTTGAAGTCTTGAATCTTGTACCATCTTTGTGCATTGAACTGCCTACTGATCTTCATTTGTTCCTTGAACTGGTAGGCGGCATCATACGGATTCATCTATTGTTGGTCGTAGTCTTACATTTGTAGCGTCTTTTCATGAATTTCACTGTATTGCTCTGAGAACCTGTAAGCTGCAACTATTTAGCAGACAAGGATCAAAAGCACCTATTTATTTGTAATATGATTAAGAATGGGCGATATAATAATGCAAAATTCTGATATGAACAAATACCCCCAAACTTATCTTTTGCTCGTCCCGAGTAAAGCCATTTTTATTCTCAACAAAATCCTAACCTCACTTTCGCAGGGAATCGCGATTGCACTGAGCTCGTGCAACAAGCCGTTAAATCTCTAGGTGTTCCTAGTAGGAGGAGTGTTGTCTTCTGAGGGTTTTCAGCGGATACTACCCACAAAATCCTATCAATTTGGCCTATTGACTTTCATTCTTCAATTCGGTGTTCTAACAAGAAATTCTATTATCCTTAACTTAGAAATTATCAACCCATATTTTTCACGCTTCCTTTTCATTTAACTTAAGATCGTATATGTTTTGCAAATTTATTAAGTTTTCAGCAACTTTTGAATTTTCCTTCTAAGGTTCCATCTCAACTTAGGAATTTTTATTATCTATACTGAAAATATAAGTCATATTTTTCATTCCTATCTCTCATCAAAAACCCCAATCATATACCCCTACGTGTGTGTATGTATCCCCCGTACACTTGTAAATTCAATTCAAGCTATTATATTCTTGTCCATCGACCAAAGTACTTTTAGTTGGTGAATTTTTGATGAAATTGCTCAAACATCTTTCATGCGACCGTTAATACTTCTTGAGATACTAACGACCGATTACAAAATGTGTTCGCGCATTTAGGCATAATTCCTCGTCTTGTAATACCTAAGGCTTTAGCAGTGACTCCCAAACCAGTTGGTCTAAGGCACTAGGTGATAAAGCACCCTCGCTAAATATTTTTTTTATTTTACGCAGCCTTAAATAATTACAAAACCAGTGTTTATTTTTTTTATATCTCTTATTTCACACTTATTCTTTAATTTTTTTTCTCATACTAAGGATTTTAGATAAGAGCATTTCAAGGTATCCTCTACTATCCCAAGTTTCAAGATGCGTGTATATGTGAGTTGTAGGGTATATATTTTCAGAATTTAGACTAAAAGTTCGGAATTATTTTTCAGACTTACACTTCAATAAAAATTTCAATACTCTTCCCTTATTTTGACTTAGCCCAAGAACTGAACTCAAAATTTGTCTATTTCTAAATAAACTATAAGGACATATATTTTCTACCATTAAACTTTAAGAAAGGTTTTTTTTAGGGTTTTTTTTTAATTTACTGAGTTTAGGATCTAGTTTTTCCTAACTAGTCAACCGTCATGTTGAACTTAAGTCAAATATGGCCAAAATTGAACTTTTCAATTTTTATAATTTTTAAAATTTTTCAATTTTTATGAGTTTTAAAATAAGTATGCAAATGAAAAAATATACATATGAATGCGAAGGAAGAAAGCTTACCGAGCACACCCCAAGACTTAAACTTGACAGTGTCCTCTGTCAGGCTACACCAAGAAGGTTAAAATTGTCGGCACTCCCCTGTTTTATTTTTTAATTTTTTTAATTATTTTTATTAACAGAAAAAGAAAACAAAATATATATACACAAAAAGGCCCCCCCCAAAACTTAAGTGAAATAGTGTTTCCACAGTTTATGCGTTAAAGTTCAGAGTTAGGAGGAGAAAAACATAGTATCAAACTATACAAGGCCTTACACAGGCCAAAGGTTAGCACCAACCATTCAAAAATTTTATCGTTATAATGGTGTGGTTTGTGAAAGAATGGAGTGTAGAGAAAAGAAATGAGAAACACACGAGACCGTGTGGAGATAGAAGCAGTATACGGTCTCGGTGGAGGAGAAGAATGGTGGAAGGGAAAAAGAAATGGTTGTAGTGGTTCAACTTCTTCGGATGAAGGTTGATTAATCACAAAATCCGTGTCATTTAGGAATGCGAGTTCGTCGGCGAAAATATCTTTGAAACTTTCATCGATGGTCCGATTGAACATTTCAATGTCAATAAGTGTCGCGCCAGAATTCAACACACTTGATTTTTCAAAAATTACGGAGCTAGGAGACTCGTAAGACTCATCTACCTTATTCTCAAAAGAGTCTAAATCAAGTTGTTTTTCTAGAATTATCGAACTTAAAATATCGGATTGTGATTCATTAACACTCGGTATCATTAAAGGAAGATTAGAAGAAGAACCAGAGAAAGTGGGAGAAAGAAGTGGAATACGAACTTGAGGGGGAAAATGGAGTGTATAAATTAGCACAATTTGTAATGACCGATGTGTAAAAAGCGATTGTGCTAATCTATCAACCCACTGAGAAATGAGGTCAAATCCCTCAAGATTCGTAAGA
Source organism: Agapanthus africanus (assembly GCA_030015575.1). NCBI lineage: Eukaryota > Viridiplantae > Streptophyta > Magnoliopsida > Asparagales > Amaryllidaceae > Agapanthus > Agapanthus africanus. The sequence continues at coordinate 868,613,923 of CM057339.1, forward strand.
AAACATGGGTACGTCGAACTTGGTAAACCAGTCATTGAAAATGAAAGTGTAACGGTTTCTTACAAAGTCGGAATAAGGATGGAAAGAAGTGATTAAGGAAGGATATCGGTTAAAGATTCAGGAGGGTTTACGCAGTCAATGAAAGGGATAGAATGAATTGGAAAATCCGACTCCTCAAGTAAAACTGCTTCATCCTCAATAATTTCCTCAATACTCTCCTCAAATTTTAGCTTATCCATGCCATTCTCATCAAAATCAAGACGCATATGAAGTTCAGGAAAAACATTTAATGACTCGGGATGATGAATTGGACAGAAAAATTCAGTCAAATCTGCGGGTTCATCATCCAAAATATTCCCAGCGTCGATATCCTCAATCAAGTGAAAATCAATTTTTTCAGACACCTCACCAAAAGCATGGATATTTATCAATTCAGGTTCTAGAGTGGAGGTGTAGAGGTCAAAAGGATTGGTGATGGTTTCACTCGAAAGGAACCCTTCACAATCTGGCAAATCAAACACTACAAAGTCACACAACTCATTAACCGTTCTATTTTCAACTGGTGAATCATTTAGGACACTTGATTGACATTCAAAATCGGAGTTGTGGGATTCAATTGGGGATGGGTAGGTTTGATTTGGAAGGATGCACAGCTCACTCTCTCCACTCAAATTCTCAATCTGTCCAACCGCCTCATCATACATTGGAAAATTTAGAGCTAGTTGAAAACTAGCTACCGGGTCACTAGGTTGTATAAGGGCGGTCATGGACGCATTCAAATCCATCATTTGTGGTCTTGACGCTACCATAAAATCTTCCAATGACTGTTCCACACTAGACATCGGTTGTGAAAGGGTTTCAGTAAAAGATTCGAAGTTGTTTGGATATTGGAAACTCCCAAATGGCTGTGTAGAAGCAATGTCTAGGGAAGGTGCGAAAGTCGGGTATGGTTGGTAGGAATTGAATAGTTGGACAAGAGTAGAATCAACATTTGGATAAGAAGGTGAATGGAATTGCTGATCCAAAGAATTCGCAGTGGTGAAAGGAGTAAAAGATCGGTTACGAGATTGTTCAATATGTTCAGCAATAGACATGGATTTCGGGGTTACAACAGGACTCGAAAAAGTAGTATCAACGTAAGAAGGCGGTGAAGGTTGAAATGGTTGATATAAGGTGGATTGCGGAGTCCAACTGGATGCCCTAAACGCGTCTATTCGATCTGTCAAAGAAATTTTGGGCACGGAGGGATCGTCCGAAATTCGACCAAAATAATGCGCGTAGGAAGTAATGTCTGGTTGAGAGTACCAAAGTTCGGCAAGGGTTTTGTGAGGTGGGGTACCCATGATGTGATGAGAGAAAGGAAAAGAATGTGAATTTTTTTAATTTTTAATTTTTAATTAATTTATATATATATATATTTATAAAAAAATTGTTTGTTTCTGGAATTTTGAATTTTTTTGAAAGTGTTGAAAATGTTTTTGCAAAAATTTGTACGGGACTACGGCACAATTTCAAACAAACTTAGTTCAAATATGCACAATCAAACCTAGAGCCAGGGTCTCCTAAGTCAACTAGACTGCTCTTAACTGTTCCAAAATGACAAGTTGTGAGATATTCCTCAAATCGCCTCTTCACCGCCAATTGTGGCTAGGTAAGCACAAATGAAGAAAGGAGGGTTCCGCTCATGAATCACCGTGAGACGGGCCTTTTAAAATTACATTTCTCACTTGTTTAGCCCAGGCACCACAAAGTCAGGTTTAGATAAACGACTGAATGCCCACAACCTTCATCTGCTCCAATGAGCACGACGGTCCTTAGTTGGCTGAGTTTAGATATTTTTTAATTAACTCTAGGGTGATGCATATGTTTTTAGTGATTTTTGGGGTCTTAGGAACGGTAATGAAATCCCCACCCAATCTTGATTGGTGTTATAGCCCCTTAAAAGTCTGTTTTAAAAATACAAAGCAATTAACACACCAAAAATCTAAAACGCTTGCAAATTTTTCTTTTATTTGGCAGCGCAAAGAATCCTGCACAAAAACAATTTATTGGAGAGGGAAAAGAATTTTGCGCAAAGAACCCTGCAGGAAAATTTTTCAGTGGAGTTCAGAGGGTAGAAGAGAGGACAAAAATACTTACAGAGAATTTTGGGATGCTGACGTCACTGGTTGACCGTGGTTCAGCGGTCAACTGCATATATCCGCCGCGGTTCCGCGGTGGTTCTGTTAGTTTGGATCTCCAAAAATTTTCTGTTTGTTGTTATGATTCTCCTCTGTCTGTTCAGATCTTCTGTTTATTGATTTGTTCACTGGTTTTTTTTTCAGATCTGAATCTGTCTGTCTTCTTTTCCTGCACACTTGCACAAAAACCTTTCAAAAAGAACAAGATGATTTTTATTTTTATTTTATTTTATATTTTTCATTTTAAAATTTTTCAATTTTTATAATTTAAAAAAAAAAAAAAATTTAACCCGAAATTACACAAAGAAAGAGACTACCGTCTCCCCAGCAATGGCGCCATTTGATTGTTAGGTCTTTTGCGTATGCGTTTTAAAATCAAAGAATAGAATACCGCAATCAATAACGGTGTCGCTTGGTAGCTAGCCGGTTGAGTACGGGTCGGTCCATAGGGAGATGGATTCCTTTTCTTTATATTCTAACGAGTTAAGCCCAAAAAATTGGTGGTTTTGTTGTAGATCTATGAATGAGAATAAATTGATAAAAAGGCTTGCTAGGGTTATGATTAGGTTAGTTCGAAAATAGGATTCTTCTCGCTTCTATCAATACCCTAATTAAGAATATAAGTGTTAGGGTAATAGTCAACAACGGGGATTAGCACGACTAGGAAGAAACTAAGTTTCTTCCCTTTGGTCCTTATCCGTCCGTTCTTTGCTCTTAGCCCTAACCTCCAGTTAATTCAACCACAACCGGTCGAACTAAGGATTCACCGCTATCATTTAGGATAGGGTGCCGTAGTGAGTGGCGTGTGGTTGGATTAAAGAGAGTCCTTTAAATAAAATTATTTGGGCAAAGAAAGGAGGGAGAGAGATTTCCTTCTCTCAAACCTTCCCTATCCTAATCCTAACAAGTGAGGAATTACTCACTCATTAGGAAAGTGACAATCAAATTCATTTTTATGTATTTTTAATTAATAACCTAAGTTGTAGATAATAAAAGACAGATAAAAATTGCAGGAATTAAATTCAGATAAAAGAATGCACGATAAAAATGATAAAAATAATAAAAAAATACCTTTATTGATGACCTCTCAACGATTCATTACAAAATGAGAATTAAATCTAGAAATTGAAAAGAATTTAAGAACTAAAGAGAGGCATCTCAAAAGAGGCACCCAAAAGAGGCACACTTTATTTGGCTTTGAGCCCTTCTATTTATAGAATGAAAAAACCCTAGATTTACATTCTGATCCATACATGAAATTACAAAAAAATCCCAAAGACCGAGTTAAAGCACCGACACCTGCACCGACACGTGCATTGCACGGCCGCGGAACCGCGGCAGAATAGCCTGTTTGGCCGCGGATCCACGGCCATTTGGTGGGCTCATGGGCCTAATTTTTTAGGGTTTCTTCAAGTTGCTTTTATCTTCTGTTCTCTTCACTTGGTCTCTCAGAATCCTTTCTACTTTCTTCCAGATTTCCAATAGTGCAGAATTATGTGAACTTTTACCATAAACTTCGCGTTGAAGTCTTGAATCTTGTACCGCCTTTGTGTATTGAGCTGCCTACTGATCTTCATTTGTTCCTTGAACTGGTAGGCGGTATCATACGGATTCATCTATTATTGGTCGTAGTCTCACATTTATAGCGTCTTTTCATGAATTTCACCGTATTGTTCTGAGAACCTATAACCTGCAACTATTTAGCAGACATGGATCAAAAGCACCTATTTATTTATAATATGATTAAGAATGGGCGATATAATAATGCAAAATTCTGATATGAACGGGGATCAAAGCCCTCGCCAAGAGACACCGAGCAGCTACCTTGCTCGGTCGTCCCCGGCTGGTAGCTCCCTACCCACGACGCTAGGGATCCAAGCCCTCACCAAGAGGCACCGAGCGGCTACCCTGCTCGGTCATCCCCGGCTGGTAGGTCCCTACCCACGACGTCAGGGATCAAAGCCCTCCATAGAGGTAGCCGAGCCCGACCCTTGCTCGCTATCCCCGGCTGGTAGCTCCCTACCCACGACGCCAGGGATCAAAGCCCTCGCCAAGAAGCACCGAGCAGCTACCCTGCTCGGTCATCCCCGGCTGGTAGCTCCCTACCCACGACGCCAGGGATCCAAGCCCTCACTAAGAGGCACCGAGCGGCTACCTTTCTCAGTTGTCCCCGGCTGGTAGGTCCTTACCCACGACGTTAGGGATCAAAGCCCTCGCCAAGAAGCACCGAGCAGCTATCCTGCTCGGTTATCCCTGGCTGGTATCTCCCTACCCACGACGCCAGGGATCCAAGCCCTGCCCATGAGGCAGCCTAGCGGCTACCCTGCTCGGTCATCCCCGGCTGGTAGCTCCCTACCCACGACGCCGGGGATCAAAGCCCTCGCCAAGAGGCATCTGAAGCCCTCAGAGTGAGGCACCGAGCTCTCTTCGGCTCGACACATCTGCAGCGGGCATCCTATCGCCCATCAAACGCCGCCGATCTGAAGCACTCTCCAAGATACCCCAGGCTTATATAAGTCCGGGCGATCCCCCTCGACTTCGGGGCCATGTTCATATCAGAATTTTGCTTTATTATATTCCCCATTCTTAATTATATTGCAAATAAATAGGTGCTTTTGATCCATGTCTGCTAAATAGTTGCAGGTTACAGGTTCTCAGAACAATACAGTGAAATTCAGGAAAAGAAGCTACAAATGTGAGACTACGACCAACAAGTAGATGAATCTGTATGATACCGCCTACCAGTTTAAGGAACAAACAACGATCAATGAACAGTTCAATGCTTCAACGCGAAGCTTACGGTAAAAGTCCACATAATTCTGCACTGTTGGAAATCTGGAAGAAAATAGAAGAGACTCTGAGGAACCAAGTGAAGAAAACAGAAGTAAAACAGCAACATGAAGCAAACCTGAGAAAACGAGCCAGAGATCCCTCAAGATGGCCGCGGAACCACGGCCAAACAAGGCTTCCTGCCGCGGTTCCACGGCCGTGCAGTGCACGTGTCGGTGCAAATTGTCGGTGGTGTCGGTGCTTTGACCCGGCTTTCTTAGGGTAGTATTGTAAATTCAGATGTGGATCAGATGTAAACCCTAGGGTTTCTCCTATCTATAAATAGGAAAGCCTACAGCTCTTTTGGGGCATGCCTCTTTTTAATTCTAGATTAAAATTTTCATTCCATTGTAATCGTCAAAGAGCGCATCAATAAAAGTAAGTTTTTATTTTGAATTTTCCTTAATTGCAATTTATATTTCTGCAATTTTTCATATCTGTCTTTTATTATCTGCACGTTAATTAGATAATTAAAAAAAGAAAACTAAAAAATGAATTCCATTATTAATCCCCTAATGAGTGAGTAGTTCCTCATTTGTTAGGGTTAGGATTGGGTAGGTTTGAGAGATGGAAATCTCTCACTCCTTTCTTGCCCTCATAACTTTATAAATCAGAACTCTATATAAAACAACTACCCACAGCTCACTAGGGCATCCTATCCTACGAGATAGCGGTAATTCCCTAGTTAGACCGGTAGTGGTTGATTTACATAGAGGTTAGGGATAAGAGTTAAGAAAAGACGGATAAGGACCAAAGGGAAGAAACCACGTTTCTTCCTAGTCGTGCTAATCCCCTTTGTTAACTATTACCTTAACACCTAAGTTCTTAATTAGGGCAAAGAAAGCGGTGAGTGGAATTAATTTTCCAAACTAACCTAATCCTAACCCTAGCAAGGTTTTAATCCAAATCAATTTCAATTTTAGTTTTTATAAAAATCAAAACCTACCACAAATAGGAATTGACTCGTTAGAACAATAAGAAAAGACACATTTTCCCTGTGGACCAACCCGTACTCAACCGGCTAGCTACCAAGCGACACCGTCTTGATTGCGGTTTATTCTATTTTTTGATTTCAAAACGCATATGCAAAATCTCCAACAATCAAATGGCACCGTTGCCGGGGATAACGGTAGTTATTTTCTTTTTGTAATTTCGGGTTAATTAAAAATTAAAAAATTATAAAAACTGAAAAATATATAAAAAAAAAAATTTATCATCTTGTTATTTTTTGAAGGGTTTTCGTGCGAATTGTGCAGGAACGGAAAGACGAACAGATTCAGAACTTGAAAAATCCAGTGAACAAAACAGTAAACAGAAGATTTGAACAGACAGAGGAGAGCCACAACAGACAGCAGAAAAATTTTGGAGGCTTGAACAAACTTTTCGACCGCTGAACCGCGGCGGGAATAGGCTTTTAACCGCAGATCCGCCGCGCTTTGGTGACGTCAGCCTTTCAAATCCCTCTGTGGGTATTTCTTTTCCTCTCTTCTGCCCTCTGTAGCCCACTGAAAAATTTTCATGCACGGTTCTTTGCGCAAAAACTTCTTCCCCCTTTCCAATAAATCAATCTTGTGCAGGATTCTTTGCGCCGCAAATAAAAAAAAAAAAATTTGGCAAGTGTTTTGGATTTTTGTGTGTTTACTGCTTTGCATTTTTAAAACGGACTTTTAAGGGGCTATAACACCAATCCAGATTGGGTAGGGATTTCATTACCCTTCCTAAGACCCCAAAAATCACAAAAAGCATTTGCATCAACCCTCGAGTTAATTATAAAATATTTAGACTCAGCCAATAAGGACTGTCGCGCTTATTAGGACAAAGGAAGGTTGTGGGCAATCGGTCGTTTATCTAAACCTGACCTTGTGGTGCCTAGGCTAGATAAGTAGGAAAGGTAATTTTAAAAGGCCCGTCTCACGGTGATTCGTGAGCGGATCCTTCCTTTCTTTACTTGTGCTTACCTGGCCACAATTGGCGGTGAAGAGGCAATTCGAGGGATATCTCATAACTTGTTCTTTGGATCAGTTAGGAGCGGTCTAGTTGACTTAGGAGACCCTAGCTCTAGGCTTGATTGTGCATGTTCAAATTGTGATTGCTTAAGAGTGTGTCGTAGTTCCATATAAAATATTTTGCAAAACTCTTTATAAAAAAAAACCACAAAACAAAATTTTTACAAAAACTTGCCATTTTGTCCCTAGAAATCCATTGCACCCCACTTGCAAGTACATTCTCATTGACGTTTTCTTACCCCTACCTTCTACTTTTTTTGACTGCACTACACCCCGTTAGTGTATGTCCGGTTGGACTAGGGATACTAGCGTCCGTTTAGTCCGTGTCTCGTTAGTGCCTACTGACGACGCATTCGACTCCGAAGTCGAAATTCCCTCCACTTCTTCACCTTCATCTTCAAATTCATCATCTTTTAAGGAGATGTCGGGATTCAATCCTAACAACCCCTTACCTACTTCGGGACTGATTCCACCTCAACTGGGTGAGAATAACCCACCACACCCTCCTGTCGAAGCGCCCCAACGAATCGCGCTCCAGAATATTTTCTATCCAACCCGCACCGCACTTCCTACTTGTCTTTCACTTCCGTCGCCAAATGGGGACAACTTCCAAATTAAACCCCACTTCATCAATATGTTGCCCAAATTTCACGGGCTGGAATCTGAAGATGCCTACATCTTCATTAACAAATTCTAGAATGTTTGCGCAATGATAAAGACCACCCAACTTTCCGATGTTGCTATAAGGCTACGTGTCATTCCTTTCACTTTATGTGACCTAGCTGAAAAGTGGTTATATAACACAGCATTACACTCCATAAAAAATTGGGAAGAGTTTGTTAAGGCTTTTCTTAAAAAGTTTTACCCACACCACATGTCACGACCCGAAATATTAGCTCGTGACCAGCACTTGAATCACGCAACGTCTAAAGGCGTAACGGAATTCAAGTAAGCTGAAACCCAGAAATCTAAACCTTTTAAGAAAATAAACGAGGTGAGGTTTTGAAATAAGGGTATAATGAAATTAAGTTTCTTAATGCATAGAAAAGGAACATGAATGATGCAAGTGAAATTTCTAGTTTGAAAACATGTTTTGTCTTTTAAAAATTTTGGTAGCACCTTCTTTGTATATTTTGATCCAAAACCACAAATACATAATAAGAATAATGGCATCCCCAAGTGGGAGCTAGCTCTTCGCCAAACGGCGGATCACAACCATACAAGACAATATAAATAAATATACGACGCCCAACGGTGAAGTTCACCACAAACGAGAAGTAAATGAGCAAGATATCAAACCACAAGTAGCGAACAACCCCTCGCTCTAAGTCTCGCAAGCACAATCTCACTAAGTCTCATTACTTATACAATCTACTAATTTTGATTGATAGAGTTTACTAGATACAATAAGAAATATAATACAAGAGTGGGTACGATACAAATGTCCCACCTACCACTGCAAAACACCCGAATGCAATTGTGTGCCAGCAAAGCCGCTACTAATCCAAGCGGTCGACCTGCAAGAACTGTGGCACAACGGGGGTGAGTTGCCAACTCGTGAGTAGAAAAATATCAACAGATAGAAATCGAATAAACAACGACTCCTAGGTCAACTATATCATAAAGGTAATACTATGATATCTAGGGTGACCGGGTCTGTACATATGCCAACAAGGTAGTCAATACCTATATGCATGTGTATAACATCCAACAGTATAGTCAATGCGTGTATGCAAGTGGGTCTCGTCCCCCCATATAATCAAAGTATGTATGCATGTGGATCTCGTCCGCCCATATAATCAATGTATGTATGCATGTGGATCTCGTCCACGTGTCAACCACTGACACAACAACATCATGCATGAAAATATCATAAAAGCATATGCATGGAAATGTGAGGATATAAATCAACATGTGTCCCTCGCGACACCTCAAAATCATGGAACCTGAGTGTCCAGCATCGACACTCGAAACATCATGAAAACCGTGCCCAGCATCGATACGTAAATCCTTATATATCTCAGGCGCCGCATCCTCAGATCGGCCCTCAGGCGCCGCACACCCTGGTCGGACCTCATATCCATCTCGCTACTCCGGTCGGTATCCTCCGGATAACCGCCGAGTCTAAATACTTTCACTGGTAGGTAGTGCTCCCCTGCCGGGCTCAACGTCTAACATATACGAGTCTTCTTGCCCCGGGGTATCTCACCGGGTCTACCATGTACCCGCAGACGGTGCCTATCGCTCCTCGAATCAGGTTTCATGTGCCACTCTCAGAACCGAGAAAACACATGGTGGACGCACTGAAATATCATATCAAGAGAAACCGGGTTTTTAAAACAATACATGCTTTCTTTTGAAATAGCCATGGTTCGCAAATCCAGAAATCTCATGAAAACAGCATATCTCAATGCGTAAAAGCATAAAGCATGATGTATGCGACATATAACAGAAATATAAGCATATCAATATATTATGCAACCTGGAACGGTGATATGACATATTAAGGGAAAACCGCTCTTTTAAATGACTCCAGTTTTTAAAATATATCATGCGGTTCCTAATTTCCAAATAAAATCAGTTATCTATGTAGGTACAATATGTATATGCGCAAGTATAGATGTACCAATGTATGTGTGCACCAATATGGATGTATAAATGTGTATATCCGCAAGTATAGGTGTATCAATGTATATGTGCACCAATATGGATATACAAATGTGTATATCCGCAAGTATGGATGTATCAATATATATATGCACCAATATGGATATACAATGTGTATGTGCGCAAATATGAATATATCAATGTATATGTGCGCCAATATGGATATAAAATGTGTATGTGCGCAAGTATGAATATATCAATGTATATGTGCACTAATATGGATATACAATGTGTATGTGCGCAAATATGAATATATCAATGTATATGTGCACCAATATGGATATACAATGTGTATGTGCGCACGTATGAATGTATCAATGTATATGTGCACCAATGTGGATATACAAATATGTATATCCACAAGTATGGATGTATCAATGTATATGTGCAAGCAGGTTATGCGAAGAGTCATATCATGATGCAGCAATCCTACTGTGTAGTGACATGGCAATTATCGATGATGAAGTGTGTGAGCCTATAATCTGTGTACGTGTAACATACGCATCATCGATAATGGTGCAGGTGTACTATCACAGGTATATGCAATGCAATAATAATATCATGAATGCAGCACAAGGTAAATCATCGGCTAATAGCTATAAGGTATACGTAACTATCATATGTCTGAGTCGGTGAATCTATCAATCGACACCTAGCCTCATAGCATCACGCATGGTATAATCCATCGTACGGCATCCTCTAGTCAAGGGTATGGATCAATATCAAGTCAAACTCATCACGCACGGAAAATCATCGTGCGGCGGCATTAAGCTAATAGGGATCCTAACATCCTATACGACAAATGAGGGTACGGCCTAATATCACATACGACCTATCATCCATGATTCACAACATTCTATATATAGATATATATCTATGTACCTATGTCCTGGTTCACATCCGCAATAATCTCATATCAGGGGACCAGCAGGGTATAAATCATCTCGATCGACTCGCATCCGTATACCAACATATCATCATATCATCATATCCGTCTTATATTCTTTTCATCGCATTTATAACTCATATCAAGCCGAGTTTACCTAAACCTTCTATCTCTACTATAAGTATAGGTATCTAATCTAGCATACACACCCGAACCATACAAGCAGATTTTAAAAGAAGCGAATCGTAGTTTTGGAAATAAGGGTTACGGTGTTTTAAGGAAAAGATATCATTTGAAAATCCGTAACATCTCTCAAGATACATATTTAAAAGATACATACGATTCTTCAGTTTAGAAAAAGGTATGGTTCGGATGATGCATCTACATCGACTATCTAGTCCTACCGTACGCTAAACGGCAATATCGCTAAACGCAATCCTATGATAGTCGTAACATATCACTTCTAACTATCCTCTACTTTCTAATATGGTTTCATAGCTATCTTCATTCTAACCCCAGTTTCCTAATCTAGGTTTTCCTAACCATATTCTATAATCAGTTTTCCATAATACATTGCGGGGTGCTATACGCCATCCATCCGACTTCCCCCGTGGATATAGATCCACTCACCTGGTCTTCGCTCACCGAAATCGATGACGCCACGCTCCGTCGCCTCGGAATCTACGTGAAGGTACCTACAATGATAAACAATCGCAATGCGTGTTAAAATCAAGGCGGAAAACCAAAACGGTACACGTTTCGCTCATAGGTCAAAACCTATAGCTTTGCGTGCAAAACACGACCAAAAACCCTGGTCGTGGACGTCCAAACGCCACACGATGGAAACACAAAACCAAATACCAAAATCAAGTCAAAACGAAGTCATAAAACAATGCACCAACTCATGAAAATGGTCCCAGATTTTACCCTAAGCCAAATTGGTCAATTCTGCATATATGGAGGGCCTAATTTACATCTAAAGGGACCCCAGAACAAACACGGTTCAATTCTGACCTACCCTAGCCGCAAATTGCGGCCAGATTGAATTTATCTGCGGCCTGGGTGCAGGGGATGGGGCTCAGGTCTTGGTGGTAACTTCCTAGGTGCCTGCACGACTCCCAGTAATTGCAAAATCATTTCTAATGTCCCCGGGTTGCTCCAGATTCCAAAATACCCTCACAAATCACACATTTATCTGATGTCGGGGTTTCTAAATCCATGTTTTGGGTTTTCTAAGCTCTGGTCCAGGTCATTAAACAACACCCAAGTCTAGTTAACAGCCTCTAACATCACTAATTTCAACAACACTAAAACCCTAACTAGGAATCTTCTATCATCACTAAACATCACCATTTCACATCTAAACACATATGAATACTAAAGTAAACGAAAAACTACCCAATTGGTGAAGGGATTACCTCATATAGCACCCATGAATCCCTAAGATCATCGAAATCTGAATTTTCTTGGTCCCATGTGTAGAGGTTGAAGAGAGAATTAATTTTTGTGAAGGGTGTATAGGGTTTTGGGGCTTATTAGGAGATAGATCTAGGGATGGAAGGGGAGGGTTGTGGGGTTGAGGAGATGAAGAGGGAGATGAAAAAAGAAGATGGGGGAATCAAATGGCATCATCCCCCCTCCTTCTCTCACTATAATTCACACACTCTCTCTCTCCAAAGTATACCTACCCTATCATTATATCCCCTTGACTTTTCATTTTCTTTTTCTTTTCTCTCCACTAATAAACCATAATACATATCCCAAATGAAATGAAACATGTAACAAAATGAAACATGTCATGGTGCACTAACCATGGAAACTGTAAAAACGCGGATTTGGCTTAATCGCGATTAGCAGTGCACTAATCGGGTTTTTATCAAAACTGAATATAATAAATTTTAAAAATGCCAAATCCTTAAAATATATTTTTAAATGAATAAATCATTTTAATTTATATTTATTTCATAATTATTGGTATATATTTATACCCTTTTTCGAAAACCCCAATTTCGCAAGTCGGGCAGTTTTCGGGAAAAATATTATTTTAATATTAAATTCCAAAAATAATATTTTATATTTTCTGAAACGTTACACCACAAGACCGCGAGAATTCGCAATGAAATTAATCAATTTTCCCAGCTTCCTTCCGAACCTTTTTGGAAGTGTTTCGAAAGATTTAAGGACCTTCTTGTTTAGTGCCCTCACCACGGTATCGAGAAATGGCAACTTTGCCAAACTTTTTACGAAGGACTGAACCCAGCAACTAAGCAGTTGTTGGAAACTATTTGTCAAGGTCACTTTCTTACAAAATCAAGCGAGGAAGCTTGGCAATTTCTCGACGATCTTGCTGAACAAACATCTCAGTGGGAAAGCACTAAGACCACTTCATCTACTTCATCAGGTCAGTCTAGGGCAGGCATACATCAACTTGATATGTTGATTGCAATGAAGGCCGAAATGGCCGCACTCACGAAAAAACTAGAAGCAATTGAGAGCAAATTCTCATCGCCTTCTCCTGCCCCAGCTTTACCCCCACGCACTATTTGCTCTTGTTGTTCGGATCCATCACATCTAACCGAAGAGTGTCCTTACAATCCACCTGCTCAAGGACATGATCAAGTCAATGCTGGCTTTCAGCAAAGACAAAGAAATGATCCATACTCTTCAACTTATAATCCTGGTTGGAGGAGCCACCCAAATTTTGCTTGGAACCAAAATCAACAACAATTCCAAGGCAATAACAACTTTCAGAGGCCTCCTCCACAACAACAAGCCCCTCAACAAACTCAATATCAGCAACCTTTCCAACCCCAACCTTACCAAAACTAAATGAACAATTTTATACCAAACAACTCTTATCCTCAAAATAATTTTGTTCAGCCAAATAACGATAAGGTTTTCTCGCTAGAACAAAGTCTGGATGCGTTTTTAAAACAATCTACGCAATCCTCAGCCAGCATCCAATCTTCCATTCAGTCTTGGTGCAACACATTGCTTCACATGATCAGAGCATCAAAACAATTGAAGCCCAAATCGCACAACTGAATGCTGCGTTAAGCGAGCGAGAAAAGGGAAAACTTCCATCTCAACTACTGCCAAATCCCGGTCACACACAAAATACATATGTTGCTCATGAACAACAAAATCATAATGTGAGTGTCGTGACTACATTGAGATCTGGAAAGGTATTGCACAACAACGTTGGCAATAATGATGACACCCCGGCCACCGCTTCTTCTTCTTCATCATCATCTTCTTCGTCTTCTTCAGAGCCTGTTCTTCATTCTTCACAAGGCTCTACTTCTTCTAATTCGAACGGACCCACATCTCACTCCATGAAAACACCAACACCGGAATCCGTTCCAACCCCGCAATCTACTCTACAAACATTGGACTCAACAAATATTCAAAATGTTCCGTTTCCAAACAGGTTGAGATCCAATAAACCTACTCCATAAATGGAGAAGATTGTGGAGTTATTCAAACAGGTTAGCATTAACATACCTCTCTTGGATGCAATCCAACAAGTCTCTTCTTACGCTAAAATCTTGAAGGACTTATGCACCAAGAAGAGGAAATCGCAGGTACCAAAGAAAGTTTTCTTGGCTAGTGCAGTAAGTGATGCTCTTACCCAACCTTTACCTCAAAAACGTAAGAACCTTAACTGTCCTACAATTTCAATAACAATTGGGGATAAGAACATCAATCGCGCACTTTTAGATCTTGGTGCCAGTGTTAATTTGCTTCCCTGTTCTGTATATGAACAATTAGGCGTTAGAGAGCTTAAACCCACACATTGTACTCTCCAAATGGCCGACCGATCCATCACCCATCCTAGAGGTGAGTTAGAGGATGTGTTGATTAAAATAGGGGACTTCATTCTCCCCGTAGATTTTATTGTTATGGACACACAGCCTGTAGCTAACCCCCGGAGTCAGATTCCGGTGATACTCGGCCGACCATTCCTTACGACTTCTAATGCGGTGATCAATTGTCGAAATGGTTCGATGAACCTATCTTTTGGAAACATGACAATTGAACTCAACATTTTTAAGTTGGGGAATCATCCCTCCGAGCCTAATGCTAATATACTTGATGTTTGCTCGATCCAAGAGATCACTCAGGAGGACTGTGAGCTCGAAAAATTTCTGTTCAATCACAGCAGTTTTGACGCCACTAGTGCGTTCCTCCTTGAATCTGATACAGTTTTCATACCCGATAACGATTACGAGTGTTTCACTTTTTCGAACGATTTTGAAGAATCACCACCCGAGTTTGAGTCCTTTGAATTTTCAGATGAGTTAGCTGAACCGTCTGACTCGATTGCTTACACTCGCTTCGAACCTCTATTGGAATCCTTCGAGTTTAAGACAGTTTCACCAATTTTACCTTCAATTGTTTCGCCTCCAAAACTCGAACTCAAGCTATTGCCATCTCACCTTAAATACGCTTACTTAGGTGAGAATGAGACCCTTCCTGTTATCATATCGGCATCTCTAGCCCCCGAGCAAGAGAAAGCCCTTTTAACGGTCTTACAAAACAATCGGCAAGCTTTAGGTTGGACTATGGCGGACATCAAGGGGATCAGTCCCCTCATAGTTGAACATCATATTCATATGATGGATGATACTAAGCCAGTAAGGGATCCATAGAGACGCCTCAACTCTATAATGAAGGAGGCTGTTAAAAAGGAAATTATAAAATGTCTAGATAGTTATATCATTTACCCTATCTCTGATAGCCAGTGGGTTAGCCCCATTCACGTTGTCCCAAAGAAATCGGGCATAACGGTCATAACTAATGAGGCGAATGAGTTAATACCTACTCGCACCCAAACTGGGTGGCGAGTTTGCATCGATTATAGAAAACTCAACGCCGCGACACGGAAAGACCGCTTTCCATTACCTTTTATTGACCAAATGCTAGAACGATTGGCTGGGCATGAATTTTACTACTTTTTGGATGGCTACTCCGGCTATAATCAAGTTCCCATCGCCGAAAAGGACCAGACAAGACCACATTCACTTGTTCCTTCGGTACATTTGCTTACCGTTGCATGCCCTTTGGGTTATGCAATGCACCCGCTACTTTCCAGCGGTGTATGATGGGCATTTTTTCAGACATGGTGGAAAAATTCTTGGAGATTTTTATGGATGATTTCTCCATTTTTGGCGAATCCTTTGACGAGTGTTTGTTACATTTAGACGCAGTTCTTACCCGGTGTAGAGATAAGAAGCTTACTTTAAATTGGGAGAAATGCCACTTTATGGTACGAGAAGGTATTGTCTTAGGACATATCATCTCGCAAAATGGCATTGAGGTAGATAAAGCTAAGATTGAAGTCATTTCCAATCTTCCTCCTTCCAAGTGCGTCAAAGACATCCGAGCCTTCCTTGGCCATGCCAGTTTCTATAGACAGTTCATTAAGGATTTTAGCAAGATAGCTAGACTCTTGACTCTTTTGTTGGCCAAGGACACCACTTTTGATTTCGACTCAAGCTGTATGAAGGCATTCGAGTCATTGAAAAACTCACTTATTTCCGCTCCCATTCTTTCATCTCCTGACTGGACGCATCCATTTGAAATTATGTGCGATGCATCTGGTGCTGTCCTTCGACAGCACATAAATAAGATGTCGCATGTAATTTATTACGCTAGCCGAACCTTAAACGAGGCCCAATTAAATTACACAACAACTGAAAAAGAATTCTTAGCTGTTGTGTTTGCACTAGAAAAGTTCAGGCCCTATTTAATCGGCTCTCCAGTCATCGTTTATACTGACCACTCAGCTCTTCGCCATCTTTTCGCGAAAAAGGACGCTAAATCTCGGCTTACACGTTGGATCCTCCTACTACAAAAGTTCGATCTTGTCATCAGAGACAAGAGAGGATGCGAAAACGTAGTCGCCGACCACCTTTCACGCCTTCCTTCTTCGCCTACACTTCAAATTCCTATAAAAGACATTTTTCCAGATGAGCAGCTCTTAACTATGTCATGCGAACCTTGGTTCGTAGATATCGTAAATTATTTAGCCACCGGACTGATACCAAACGATTGGTCGAATCAGGATAGACTCCGATTCCTGTCCCAAGTAAAACATTTTTACTGGGATGAACCGTATCTATTCAAATACTGTTCCGACCAAATCATTCGTCGGTGTGTCCCCGACAACGAGTTTAAGAGCGTGCCGTCATTCTTCCACGATCAAACGTGTGGCGGGCATTTTGGCCCCAAAAAGACAGCAGAAAAAATCTTGCAGTGTACCTTCTACTGGCCATGACTTTTTAAAGACGCATATGAGTACTGCAAGACATGCTCCCAGTGCCAACACTTGGGCCGGATATCTTGGAGAAATGAAATGCCGCTCCAACCAATTTTGGTTGTTGAAATTTTTGATGTTTGGGGGATAGACTTTATGGGACCATTTTCCAATTCCTTTAGAAACATGTATATTCTACTTGCTGTTGACTATGTTTCTAAATGGGTCGAGGCTGTGCCCAGCCGAACTAATGACAACAAGGTTGTCGTTAGATTTCTCAAAGAAAACATTTTTTCTCGGTTTGGGCATCCTCGTGCGATTATCAGTGATAATGGATCTCACTTTTGTAATAGGACTTTGGACTCCTTAATGCGGAAATACTCCATAACTCACAAGCTGTCAACGCCCTATCATCCCCAAACTTAATGACAAGCCGAGATTTTGAATCGACAGATTAAACAGATATTGGAGAAAACGGTTTTCAAAAACTATAAAGATTGGTCATCAAAACTTATTGATGCCCTTTGGGCATTCTGAACTGCCTAGAAGACCGATCTTGGTATGTCTCCATATAGGCTTGTTTATGGAAATACTTGCCATCTTCCAGTTGAAATAGAGTATAAGGCATTTGGGCAATAAAAGAGTTGAACCTATCTTTGGGAGATGCAGGCAGCAATAGAAAGCTGCAGTTGAACGAATTAAACGAGCTGCGGGATAAAGCTTATGAGAACGCAGTAGTTGTTAAAAATCGAACGAAGGTGTTCCACGATAAGCACCTTATGCGCAAAAATTTCAAACCTGGCCAACAGGTTTTACTTTACGACACTCGGTTACATTTCCATCCCGGCAAGCTCAAATCTCGATGGAAATGGCCATTTTTGCAACGCACCGTATATCCGCACAGTGCGGTCGATCTAGAAAATCCGGAGGACGGTTCACTGTTTAAAATGAACGGACATCGACTTAAACCGTTCCTCACTGCGGACCCTTCGAAGAAGCTCCTGTTTTTGCAGGAGCCGATCTACATTGACTAATCTTCCTCCATTTACCCCTAAATTTCGATTATCTAGCCAAAACACTGTTTCAAACAAGTTTGGGGGTATGTATCATTTGTAATTATATAAAAACAAAATAAAATAAAAAATGAAAATTTGAAAATAAATTTTTTTGGGTATTTTTGTAAATTTCCAGTTTTAATAAAATAAAAAATTTATTTACAAATAATTTCCTCTTTTCAGGAGGAGTTTTTTGCAAATAGCCAACACATTCCCCATATAAATAAAACCCGACCCCTCTCTGTTTTCTTAACCCTAATTTTGCACCTCTCTGCAAACCCTAGCCACCGCTTCGATTTCTGCAGCGAGATCGCTTCACCACGCCGCGCAACCGCCGCCGAAACCCTATTCCCGCCCGCATCCGCCGCGCCTCTGCGTCGTCTCCCTCTGAATCTTTCAGAGGAGGTTTGCATCTCTTAGAACTCTCTGTTAAATTTTTCTTTTAAATCTGCACTCTCCGTAATGGCACCAACAATGCAGTTAGAACGTGATTTTTCACAAATCTTTTCACACACAATTTACAGGAGTTATTTTCGTGATGAAATCATACGGAGGGGGTGGAACTTTTTAATTTATAATCATCCCAATGCTTACGCTCTTCCAGATCTAGTCATTCGTTTTTACGAGTGCATGGAGGAAGGCTGCCTTACACAATACGGTTTTATCAAACTATTTTGGGGCGATAGGGAGATAATTATTGACAGAGACTTCATCCATGAAGTCACTTTAATCCCTAGGTTACCTGTTCACGACCAACCCCTTCAATTTGAAAATTACATGCCCTTAATGGGTAATGACTGCTCGAGGGAACCTAGGAAGGGAATACAGGCTAGGATCTTTTTCGCCAATGTTTTAACCGTATGCCGGTGGGCGCAAAACAATATTTTTGGTAGTTCACATAATACCACATTTTTCACCTCGTCTCTTCATATCGTGCACACCCTAATGACTAAGAACCCTAGATTTGATATGTGCACGGTTTTGCTTTATTCAATTGGTGCAGGAAAAATGGCCGCAAATTACCCATGCCCCATATTAGTGACACAACTGTCGCTATTTCCTCCCTGTGGAGGAATTTGAATTCTACATGCATGGAGGTATACCTATTAGGCCTCTCATTGAGGGCGTATCCACGTCCTATACCCGCTTGACGGATGTATGGTCACAAACAGAACCAGCCGAACATGTACCAGCCAGGACACCCAGCTCCAGCTCGACCGTAAGCGATGAAGAGCTAACCCCTGCTGCGCAAGCGCGCTTACTTCGAAGAAACAATAAGGGGATAGAAAGATTGCTTGGAATGATGACGCGGCATAATCAGCGTTTAACACAAGTAGAGCAGGGGATCAGAACCCTGCTGGCACTAGAGGAGCGTTCCCGTTCACGCTCAAGGGGACGGCGAGGGCCTGAGCAAGTGAGGGCACTGCTTTTGGTAAGTTTGGGGGAGGAGGTGGTTTATAAACAGTTATCATTGTATTGCATTTTTTAATTTTTGTATATATATTTTTTCTTTTTTCTTTTGCATGTTCATTTCTGCATTGCATCTTTATAAAAAAAATTATAAAAATGAAAATAAAATTATAAATAAAATCAAATAAAAAATTAAAAAAATTTAAAAATTATAAAAATTGAAAAATTCAATTTTGGCCATATTTGACTTAAGTTTGACAAGACGGTTAACTAGCTAGAAAAAACTAGATCCTAAATTTAGTAAATTAAAAAAACCCTAAAAATAACCTTTCTTAAAGTTTAACGGTAGAAAATATATGTCCTTATAGTTTATTTAGAAATAGGCGAATTTTGAGTTCAGTTCTTGGGCTAAGTCAAAATAAGGGAAGAGTATTGAAATTATTATTGAAGTGTAGGTCTGAAAAATAATTCCGAACCTTAAGTCTAAATTCTGAAAGTATATACGCTACAACCCGCACATACACGCACCTTGAAACTTGGGATAGTAGAGAATACCTTGAAATGCTCTTGTCTAAAATCCTTAGTATGAGAAAAAAATTAAAGAATAAGTGTGAAATAAGAGATATAAAAAAAATGAACACTGGTTTTGTAATTACTTAAGGCTGCGTAAAATAAAAAAAAATTTAGCGAGGGTGCTTTATCACCTAGTGCCTTAGACCAACTAGTTTGGGAGTCACTGCTAAAACCTTAGGTATTACAAGACGAGGAATTACACCTAAATGCGCGAAAACATTTTGTAATCGGTCGTTAGTATCTCAAGAAGTATTAACGGTCGCATGAAGGATGTGTGAGCAATTTTATCTGAAATTCACCAACTAAAAGTACTTTGGACAATGGACAAGAGTATGATAACTTGAATTGAATTTCCAAGTGTAGGGGTGATACATACACACACGTAGGGGTATATGATTGGGGTTTGGATGAGAGATAGGAATGAAAGATGGGGCTTATATTTTCAGTAGAGATGATAAAAATTCCTAAGTTGAGATGGAACCTTAGAAGGAAAATTCAAAAGATGCTGAAAGCTAAATAAATTTACAACACATATACAATCTTAAGTTAAATGATAAGTGAGTGTGAAAATTACGGGTTGATGATTTCTAAGTCGAAGATAATAGGATTTCTTGATAGAACACCGAATTGAAGAATGAAAGTCAATAGGCCAAATTGATCGGATTTTATGGGTAATATCCGCTGAAAACCCTCAGGAGACAACACTCCTCCTACTAGGGACACCTAGAGGTTTAACAGCTTGTTGCACGAGCTCAGTGCAATCGCGATTCCCAGCGAAAGTGAGGTTAGTTTTTTTCGAGAATAAATTGGTTTTGCTCGGGACGAGCAAAAGATAAGTTTGGGGGTATTTGTTCATATCAGAATTTTGCAATATTATATTCCCCATTCTTAATCATATTGCAAATAAATAGGTGCTTTTGATCCATGTCTGCTAAATAGTTGCAGGTTACAGGTTCTCAGAACAATACAGTGAAATTCAGGAAAAGACGCTACAAATGTGAGACTACGACCAACAAGTAGTTGAATCTGTATGATACCGCCTACCGGTTTAAGGAACAAACAACGATCAATAAACAGTTCAATGCACAAAGTAAGAGGGCGGCACAAGATTCAAGACTTCAACGCGAAGCTTACGGTAAAAGTCAACATAATTCTGCACTGTTGGAAATCTGGAAAAAAAATAGAAGAGAATCTGAGGAACCAAGTGAAGAAAACAGAAGTAAAAAG
The DNA here is from genome assembly GCA_030015575.1 of Agapanthus africanus. Taxonomy (NCBI): domain Eukaryota; kingdom Viridiplantae; phylum Streptophyta; class Magnoliopsida; order Asparagales; family Amaryllidaceae; genus Agapanthus; species Agapanthus africanus. The sequence goes on from CM057339.1 coordinate 868,635,015, forward strand.
CAACATGAAGCAAACCTGAAAAAACGAGCCAGAGATCCCTCAAGATGGCCGCGGAACCGCGGCCAAACAAGGCTTCCTGCCGCGGTTCCGCGGCCGTGCAGTGCACATGTTGGTGCAAATTGTCGGGGGTGTCGGTGCTTTGACCCGACTTTCTTAGGGTAGTATTGTAAATTCAGATGTGGATCAGATGTAAACCCTAGAGTTTCTCCTATCTATAAATAGGAAAGCCTAGAGCTCTTTTGGGGCATGCATATTTTTAATTCTAGATTAAAATTTTCATTCCATTGTAATCGTCAAAGAGTGCATCAATAAAAGTAAGTTTTTATTTTGAATTTTCCTTAATTGCAATTTATATTTCTGCAATTTTTCACATCTGTCTTTTATTATCTGCACGTTAATTAGATAATTAAAAAAAGAAAACTAAAAAAAATGAATTCCATTATTAATCCCCTAATGAGTGAGTAGTTCCTCACTTGTTAGGGTTAGGATTGGGTAGGTTTGAGAGATGAAAATCTCTCACTCCTTTCTTACCCTCATAACTTTATAAATCAGGACTCTATGTAAAACAACCATCCACCGCTCACTACGGCAACCTATCCTACGAGATAGCGGTGATTCCCTAGTTAGACCGATAGTGGTTGATTTACATAGAGGTTAGGATAAGAGTTAAGAAAGGACGGACAAGGACCAAAGGGAAGAAACTACGTTTCTTCCTAGTCGTGCTAATCCCATTTGTTAACTATTACCTTAACACCTAAGTTCTTAATTAGGGCAAAGAAAGCGGTGAGTAGAATTAACTTTCCAAACTAACCTAATCCTAACCCTAGCAAGGTTTTAATCCAAATCAATTTCAATTTCAGTTTTTATAAAAATCAAAACTTACCACAAATAGGAATTGACTCGTTAGAACAATAAGAAAAGACACGTTTTCCCTGTGGACCGACCCGTACTCAACCGGCTAGTTACCAAGCAACACCGTCTTGATTGCGGTATATTCTATTCTTTGATTTCAAAACGCATACGCAAAATCTCCAACAGGCCATGGAGATACCTTCTTCCCAACAGCCTTTGCACTTGGCAAGTGATCAAAACCAACTCGACGCGCGATCGCCAGACGAAGAACTGATCTGACACGGAAGCTCAACAATACAAGTCCGAATATTCTGTGAGTATTCAGACCGAACAAAAGATAATGTGCAAGCAATGAGACGGAAAAAGTTTTATTCGCTTAAAAACCAATATATTTATAAGGGTATTGTGGGCTCCCCAGCCTTATCAAATGGCCCGGAAGCTTACAAAAAGATAGAAGAGGAGATATCAAAAGGAAAAAGGGCCTAAGTCACAAGCCCCCCTACGTCTCACTTCCCTCATCACTGTCGGCCGGAGGCTTGACCACCAAGAGCGGGACCCGAGCATAGAGCTCACCATCGGCAAACTCAGGAAACTGCTCCTTGACGGCATTAAGAGCCTTGTTCCACGCGACGGTGGTATACTCGCCAAGTTCGGCGTAAAACTGCTCCGACACCTTGTAATCGGCTACCGCCTTCCTAGCCCGAACCTCGGCGACCTCGGCCGCCTAGAGCACCCCCTCGACATCCTTCCTGCTGGTATCTCTCTCCTTCTTCATGGCCGTGAAGCGGTCGGCCAGTTCTGTCAGCTTCGCCTCAATGATTTGGTGGGACTTGCTCAGGCGACGATAGGACTCCCGACATATTAAGACGGCAAGCTCCGCGGACTCCGATTGGGCTGTCAGGACATCGGCCCTCTCCCTCTCTAGACGCAGGTCACGTTGCAGGACCTCGGCCTCCAAAGAAGACTCTCCCACCGGCCTCGCAGCATGGAAAGCCCCCTCGGCCTCCATGCGGGTAACAAGGGCGCAGTGTTGAAGAACCTGATGAGAAACGGATGAGAAACTTCGAGACGCTCGAGCCGAAGAAAGAAGAGTCAAAACAACACGAGAAGGAGTTCGTACCTGAACCACCTCTTGAGCTATGGCTGCCACTTAGGCCCTAAGGGTGCCATGCGGGAGCTTGCCCCCTGCCGACTCTTCCATTCCAGCGAGCAGGCCGGTAGCAACGGAAAGCCTAGACGGAACCGTGAAAACGGCGTCCCCCTCCTGCACGGGAATTCCCCCAGGGACCCTCGACGGCGGTGCACGAGAGACCGTCCTTTTTCTCTTAAGGAGAGTACCGTCTTCACCCTCCCCTGCATCCCTCGTCTGGGGCTCGGAAACCCGTGGACACCTCAGGCCGCTGCCGGGACAATCGCCAAGAGCTCTTAGCTAAGAAGACGGCCCCGCCGCCGGCAGAACATTCGCCGCAGGGCTCGAGCAGGCCGGGGGGGGCGCACCACCGGCCTCCCTCCGGGACGAGACACCCGAAGCTCTGGATCGATCCATAGATCCGACCTAAGGAAGAAGAGCGCCGAGCTATCAGGGTTTAAAGCGAGGGGAGTATGAAGAGACAGGGGCCCTGGAGTGGACCCCATCACTATTTATTGCTACTATCACCCTCATCCAATGGCGCCCTTCATCTCCCGCCAAAACGACTCCTCTTGTCCGACGACCCCGATTGCTCCATCTATCGCTTTAGCATTGTGCCGTATCCCATCAGACGCCACAGGTCTGCAACACGTCGCGTCGCCCAATCGACGCTCGACACGTGGACCGTCGCTTCAGTGACGGAACACATGAACCGGCGCACCTTCCTTAAATGCAGAGATCTCGCCCATGATTCACAGGCAGAAAAGACAACAGATTGTCTGGGGACACGTCCCGATGATATCTTCAAAGGGAGCCCATCTTGGGTGGCCCGGCAGTCCACTCTCGACCCGACCCGTCAGCTGGTCGAGATGAGAGTGGGGGGCTAATGATGATGCTTGAGATCGGCGATCTCCCAGATCGTGACACGTGGCAGATGACGTGTCCTAGAGCTCAGAAGGAAGGGCCTACAGGGGCCGACCAGGCCACCCCTGTACCAGACCCGCAAGCACAAGCCGGCTCTCCTCAGAGCCCCCATGCACAAATTGGCTTCCATGGCCTCCCAGCTCGCCTCCGAGCTGTCACAGGACCAAGATGCCTCGGGTCTCCCACTCGGCCCCAAGCTCTCCCACTGATGCCATTTTCCTCGGTCTCATCGACCGACCAGCGGTACCACTCGCAGGCGTAACCGCCGCTTCGCGAATCTCGCCATGCGCGAGATCTCCTCCGGCCATATCCCACGTTCCACGCCTTTACGATCCCCATTAACGAGCCTGTCTCGCCATTAATGGGATGATCCGCTTATCACGCGGGCGTGACATCGGGAGCGTAACGGCCGGCGTGATTCTCGCGCCTGCCCCTGCATACTGCTGCCGCTATATAAACCCCTCTCCCAAAGGGATCAAGTAAGCCATTTTTACTCCACTAAGCCGTTACTCTGCTCGGATCTTGTTACTGACTTGATCATCGGAGGGTCCTCGGTGGTACCAAACAACCCCGGGACTTCCTTGCAGGTACTCGGTGCAAATCTCCTCCAACCCATTGAGATCCACACGTCGCAGGAGATCACGCTCCAGACCAAATCCCAGCCGTCAATCGCAGCCATCGGCAAATCAACGGGAGACAACATCTGAAGGAGACCGGGAAAGTCCGCCTCCATCAGTGGCTTTGGATAGGTTTTAAAATTTCATGCCAGATATAAAAATTATCCAAGCTATCCAACCCGTTCCGGTTTCATCTTAGCGTGTATTGATGGGTTGCAATAAATGTAATTTTGGATTACCACGAGAAGGGTTTTTTTTATAAATAATGCAGTTTTAGATTACCATGAAAATAGAAAAGAGAGAGAAGTAATGATGTGTACTACTAGTCTGCTTGCAAGGTTGGAGGAATTTGTTTTTAAGTGTAGTGTTTAATCTATCAACATAGGTTGATTAGTATTGCAATCTAGCAGCGGAAATTAGGCACAGCTTACACTTTGGATTGTTGTTTTGCTCATACCACGATTCTGTGATGCTCTTTCGATGGCCGGGAGGCAACCACACTAATGCTTCAACGAGAAGTCTCCACTCTGCATAGTGGTGCTAGCTTGATCAGGATGAGGAGAGCAAGGGGTTTTGATGATCCTCGATATCGGTAACTCCCCAGATAATGACACGTTGCAGATGACGTGTCCTAGAGCTTACAAGAAAGGATCAAGAACGTTACTGTAAGTCAACGTTACTCACCCCAGTACTTACGGGGAGGCGGAATAGGTAAAAAACAAAATTTTAACACAAGGTAACATAGACTAAAAGTTGAGGATCTTTGCCAAACCATTACTAACAAACTACAGGAAGGTTCTATCTACTATGCAAGAAGATTATATCTCATGCTACTAGTCCTTCAGGTCTTCTCCACTATCCTCCTCATCTCCGTAGGCTCCATGGGTCGATCCAGATCTTGGTCACCTCCGCGGCCTCCTTGAATCGAAGAAGATCCACCCGAGAGTCTATAGTCCGAGCTCCACCTCAAGCCGAGATAACTAGGGCAACAAGTTTGCTACTCTTGATGTCCTAGGTGATGTAGAGGAAGAAGATGGATTTGTTTGTCTATTTGGATCCTTATTTTCTCAACACATGAGAGCTAAAGGATTTTGTAGTGAGGAGGAAGATGAAGCAACCATGGGAGCTCTCTTTTTTTATGAGAGAGAATGAGCAAGAGATAATGATGCATAAGAAAAAACATTTACTAATCTCTTATCATGATAAAGTGTGATAGCTACTTGATTTGACCCTTATCATCTCAAAAATAAATCCAAAAGAATAAGAAAGATCTAGTGCTCTCAAGAAATGTCCAAGTAAACAATGGTCAACTAGGTCAAATGGTCAACATGGTCAAATGGTCAAAGCAATTAGCCATAACACAATTATCATCAAAAAAGATTAGTAAATATTTTCCTCACCTCATAATGGTCTTGACCGAATCAACGGTCAAAACCCCAATGAGGCACCTCCTTCTTCGCTCCTCACAACCGTGCATACACACCCGCATCCGCATTCCGTAGAATGCGAATGCACAGAAGACAAAACCAATCCATCTATACAATACTAGGATCCGACTTAAACTAAAGCCCACTAGTATCGTCTGCCCGAACATCATACGCGCACAAGTGCACGTAAGTGATCGTAGCCTTACCGTAAAACCATACGGCCTCTACACCTTTTGCCCAGTGCAGGGAAACTCTCTGTGTGGGACTCTAAAGACTCGACACTACGCTGGAAGTGGATTTAACCACAGACCGCAAGCGACACTAGCTGTACGTAACGGTCCCCAGGTAGATGTCGATAAGAAGGCCGATGAGGTAAACCCATCCGAACTCCTACTGAGCCTGAATGCGACAATCTCCGTACAGTCCGGTCTGTTCGTCTATGAGTATCGCATGTCGGGCCTAGGGGCGGTAAACGTCAGACCCCTAATAGCGGTACAAGTCGTGCCCGAGTGTAGCCCAGAACACCCTGAGAAACTACTGGAAACACTACCAGTAATTCTCGCTTGCTCTGGCCAGGGACTTTGTGTAATGGCTCTTCTAGACACAGCGCGATATCAACCCCCAATACCGGGAGAGACGAATCTTGTCTAACTGCTACTGCCTCCAAGTGTTTCGGGACTGCACCCAACTACTACCTGTTTGCACGACTCCTTTGAGCCGTGGTAGGGTAGTAATCAAAGTACAGTGGGAACACACTCAATGCGAAGTAGCAGTGTCAAGTCGACGGACTAACCTGTACTCCTGTCACCTGGGAACTGTTATCTGACGATAGGTATAGTACCAACCAACAGTTCCCGATGAGTCCTGTCCAGTGTACTCGTAACCTAACGAGCACCCACATACTATCTCCAGTACGGTGCACTAATGGCTGTGGGGCAGACCATCTCCCCTGCTGGGAGGAGAAACGTATACGCTAGTCTACTCCGGAGTATCGATGCCCTGTCTCGTTAATTCTACGACTAGGGACCTGTATAAGGACGTGCTTGTAGATTACCCAGCCCCCACTAGTGTGACTGCCATCACAACGCTGGTAATCAAGCAAGGATCTTAAGGGCTCCACCAATATGTATAAGCGATATGCTAAAAGAAACACATGCACATATTTAAGTAGAAACAAACCAAGTAGCATACTACCATTTTGAGCAAGATTGTCTATACAACTGTGAATATCCCAAGATTCCATTAAGTAATATACAAACTAGTATGATACAGTAATGGCCTCTAGGGCATATACACTAACAATCTCCCACTTGCACTAGGGCCATGTACTGGCTTATCGAAGACCTATCATCTCGATCAGCCGCTCGAACTGCGTCTGGGGTATGGCCTTCGTGAGTGGATCTGCAGTGTTATTCTCCGAATCTATTCTCCTCATCTCGATCTCCCGGCGATCTACGATCTCCCTAATCAGGTGGTACCGCCTCAAAATGTGTCTGGACTTCTGATAGGACCTGGGTTCCTTCGTTAAAGCTATAGCGCCGTTGTTGTCATAATACAGCGGTATTGGATCAACAATGGTAGGAACCACCTGAAACTCCGTGAGGAACTTCTTCATCCAGACAGCTTCCTTTGTGGCATCGCAAGTAGCTATGTACTCCGCTTCCATAGTTGAGTCAGCAACGGTTTCCTGCTTGGAGCTCTTCCAGCAAACCGCCCCTCCATTGAGGGTAAAGACATAACCCGACATGGACTTGGAGTCATCCTTATCACTCTGGAAGCTGGAGTCAGCAAAGGCCTCGATCTGGAGGTCTTTTCCGCCATACACCAAGAACATCTCCTTAGTCCTTCTCAGATACTTGAGAATGTTCTTTACTACTATCCAGTGTTTCTCCCCTAGGTCTGACTGATACCGGCTTACAACGCTCAATGCGTATGCTACATCTGGCCTGGTACACAACATCGCATACATTATAGAGCCTACCGCAGATGCGTAGGGTATAGATGACATGCGAGCCCTTTCCAAATCAGTCTTGGGAGACATCTCTTTGGAGAGGGTGATTCCGTGACAAGCCGGTAGATTACCGTGCTTTGAATCTTCTATACTGAATCGTTTCAGTATGGTGTCGATGTACCTGGACTGCGAAAGTCCCAACATCCTCTTAGATCTATCACGATAGATCTGGATCCCCAGAATGTAGTTGGCATCGCCCAGGTCCTTCATGGAGAACCTCTATGAAAAGAATCCTTTGACTGACTGTAGCATACGAATGTCATTTCCTATTAGAAGAATGTCATCCACGTACAAGACGAAGAATACCACAATTCTCCCTACAATCTTACTGTAAATGCATGGTTCATCCGGATTTTTGATAAAGCCGAATTCTTTGACAGTATCATCAAAGCAGATGTTCCAACTCCGCGATACCTGCTTTAGTCCATAAATGGACTTAAGCAACTTGCATACTTTACCGCTGCTCTCATTCTGAATGAAACCCTCCGGCTGATTCATATAAACGCACTCTTCCAAATTTCCATTTAGAAAAGCCGTCTTTACGTCCATCTGCCAGATCTCATAATCGTGGAAGGCAGCAATGGCAAGAAGGATCCGAATGGATTTGAGTATAGCCACTGGAGAAAAGGTTTCGTCATACTCCAAACCAGGTCTTTGACGAAAACCCTTTGCAACAAGTCTAGCTTTATAGGTTTCAACCTGCCCATCTACACCAATTTTCTTTCTGAAGATCCATTTGCAGCCTACGGGTTTTATCCCTTCTGGAGCAATGTCCAAAGTCCAAACTTTCTTGGTGTACATGGATTCCATCTCGGTCCGCATTGCATCCAGCCATTTTACTGAGTCACCGCTCTGAATGGCTTGCCGGAAGCTAGTAGGCTCATCATTTTCAATGACGCAATCCTCTCGATCCCCGTCTATGAGAAAACCGTTGTATCTCTCAGGCGGATGAGACTGCCTACTATTCTTGCAGAGTGGCACTGGGATGTCCGGTTCTCCTGAAACTTCTGGTTCTACCAAGCTTTCAGTAATAGCTTGTGGTTCTGGAATTTCTTCCAGTTCTATTGCGTTCCCACTTATCTGATTTCCAAAAAATTCAGTTTCCAAGAAGTGGGCATGCTGAGAAACAAAAACCTTTTGTTCCTCTGCGGAATAGAAAAAATACCCATTGGAGTTCTTGGGGTATCCCACAAACTTACACAGTACTGAGCATGCCTCGAGCTTGTCCGGATGCTACCTCTTTACAAAAGCTGGACATCCCCATGTCTTAAGATACTTAAGACAGAGTTTCTTCACACTCCACAGCTGATATGGAGTGGTAGGCACAGTCTTGGTTGGAACCTTGTTCAAAAGATATGCAGCTGATTCTAGTGCATAACCCCAGAAAGATCGCGGTAACTCAGCCTTACTCATCATGGAACGAACCATATCCAATAGAGTTCAATTCCGCCTTTCCGATACACCGTTGTGTTGTGGTGTGTATGGAGGAGTAAGCTGAGAGAGAATTCCATTCTCTTTTAAGTAACCCAGAAACTCGGCACTCAAGTATTCACCACCTCGATCAGATCTCAGTGTCTTGATACTTTTGCCTATTTATTTTTCAACTTCATTCTTGTATTCCCGAAATTTCTTAAAGGCCTCGGATTTATGCTTCATCAGGAAGACATGTCCATACCTAGAGAAATCATCCGTAAAAGTAATGAAGTATGAATAACCACTTCGCGCACGTGTAGACATTGGACCACACACGTCACTGTGTATGAGTTCCAAGAGCTCGCTCACTCTTACTCCGTGTCCAGTGAACGGAGTCTTTGTCATTTTTCCCATGGGACAAGATTCACAAGTAGCATAAGACTGATACTTGAACGGATTCAAGTATCCCTCTTTATGTAACTTTGTTAACCGTGTCTCATTAATGTGACCCAGTCTACAATGCCATAAGAAAGCCTGATTTTTTTCCGGAGACTTTCTTTTAAGTATGTTCCGGACACTGAAAATCTGAGCTTGATTCAATACGTATATTCCGTTTTCTAATATACCTGACCCAATCAGAACTTGATTTAGGTGGATGTGGACCACATCGCTTACAAAAGTAAAATCATATCCTTCCTTAGAAACTAAGGATACAGATATGATATTACAAGCCATACTAAGTACATACAAACAGTTACACAGAATCAATATCTGCCCACTTGTCAATCCAAGGTGATATTCCTCTACGGATTCAGCGTCCACGCTCATTCCGTTGGCAACCCTGAGAGTCATATCACCTATCCTGATAACTCTACGGTTTCTTAAAGCCAGTAATGAATTACAGATATAAGATCCTGATCCGGTATCCAGTACCTAGGAAGTAGAGTTAATTGACATACAGTTTTCTATTACAAACACACCCGAAGCCAAAACCACAACATGCTTCGAATTCTGGCTACTGGCTTTGCTAGCCCTGCAATCTTTCTGCCAATGTCCTCTCCCGTAATAATAGGAACGTCCCTCCTTTACTATATCCAGTCCCGAATCCTTTGCCCTTCCCTTTCCTTCTTCTTCCCTGGTTTCCTTCAGGGTATAAGTAGAGGGCAGAGACTGTAGAATCAAGTCAGTATTTGACCCGTTCTTCAACGTGGTCTTTAGGTCTGTGAGCTTATCAAAATAGCTAGTCTCTGTAAGGACGTTGTCCCCTACAGATGACCCGACAGCCAACCTCGCTTGAAGCAATTCGTTCGAGGTCTCATATCTTGCGATACGAGATTGCTCTCCATATAAATCTTTGTTATGGAAGAAGACAGAAACTAAGTCCATCTTCTCGTGCTGCCTCTGGTATGCACCATCAACTGAGGCCAACACGAGGCACTTGGCATTCGCACAGTCCTTTTCCGATATCTTACGGATATCAATATCCGTGGCAGGGGAAATTGGTCCTGAGACGGCAGGGGTTTGATTAGTTAGGAGGTGTCCCAGCTTGTTATGGGTAATGGACATCTGGACAGACCTTTGCCAGTCATAACAGTCAGATTCAGTCATTTTATTATTTAGATGTAACCTATGTCTGGTCATTGGGTCGCTGCAATTAAGAGAGAGAGAAGAAAACACTTAGCATGATGCACTTGCAAGTTTAGATTGGTTTTTAGTTTATCTAAATAGGATGGCTCCCACTGTTTCTCGAATCCTTCCTCAAACCATAAAAGAAGAATTAGTTGGGATTGATCTCACCATACAATACTTGCTTAACCGTTCAGCCAGGCTGGTGTCGGTACTTCGAGGGTGGTTTTACGATGCTTTCGCGAAGTTCCTTAATTAAATAACCTCTTTTCCCTGTGGGCGTAGCCCCGCTAACACTTTTTTAGACAATTACTTGGTTTATAGCATTGATCGTTAAGTGAAAAGTCTCCCGAGGAGTAGCGGATACTCACAGTAGGATCGGGATCCAAATATCATTGTGAGATAATACTGAAGGAATCCTACCAACATTATCAAACTCCAAATGGTATGCAGCACTAGCAAGTTTCAATTTCCTTAGAAACTCCCGATGTGGATTTTTGCCCCATGCCCTTATGATCTTGACGAAAATCAACAAATCATAAGTCACATGTCAAGTTCTACCCATGATTATCCAGGTTAATTTGAACCCACCCGTATATACCCTTGACGAAGGTCAACAAGGTAATACGACTGTCCCAAACCAACGCATCTATCTATGCTATATATGAACACCCAACAACTACTAATCACTATGCCTTGACGAAGGTCAACAAACATAGCTTGAATACTATTGAATATTCATATGAAATGACGGAGGGCTACGAATGGTTTTGGCGAAACCATGAACGTAGTGAATTTGATATAATCGAAGGAACCTTGATAGCTTTTAAAAGGAGTGGTTTAAGCTCCGCATTTTTAAAAGTTTTCTGTTTTTGGAAAAAACCGAGTGGTTTTGAAATTGTTCCAATGATTTAACTTTGGTTTATTTTCTTTGCATTAATATAATGCGTCCCATCAATTAATCCTACCATTGCAGAAAACAACGAAAATATGACGTATGCATATGCCATCCGCATTCGCCATGGGGCCCGTCATCACCCGTTAGGTTACTTAACTAACGACAGAGCGGGGGCTGGACTAGCGCGGATGCAAAACATAAGCAACGCCTACTAGATATCATATATAGATATATACATTCGTCAGATGAAATGATAGCCATTCCAGATCACAGATGAACACATTGGATATGCTAGGAATCCGCGTTTCGTTCGAGCCTGCAACGAAAGACGGATTACACGGTCACGATGAATAGCCAAACCCCACCCTAGACCCCTACGGGTGCGGCAAACTACCCGCCAAATACCCGAAGTGAAGCAACCTCCCTCAACAACGTGAGTAGGCCACTCGGCACTTCAAAATACCCGGTAGTTTGTGTACCCCTCCTTGGATCTATCCTAGGAGAAAAAACAGTAAAACAAATAATATACAATGGCGGCTACAACCTCAACCCGGATGTGCGGCCATAAAATATTATTACATCAAATTACAAATTTTACATTGAATGAAAAATGAAAACTCTCATCTCACATCCCCGGCTATTCATCACGACAATCCAACAAGTTTATATACACAAACCAATATCACAGATCACAGATATGCACAACCCTCACTAAACGACGTATAGAGATTAGTAGACGTTCAGTACATATATCACATCACAGAAGATCCAATTAGCTAAAATACTTAGAATTTCGATCGATTACCAGATTTGAATCTACCCTAAGCACAACACAGTACACAACAAAATCTGGGCAGAAACAAAATATCAGAGAAATCACAAAACACTAAGATAGACATTCTGTAGGAAAAACGAGTTGACTCGGAGTCGACTCGGCCGCGGATCCGCGGCGAAACCCATAGTCTCGCCTCGCTTCCGCGGCGGTCTCACCGAGTCACGATCTCGTTTTTCTTAGGACTTCTTAAAAAAGCCTGCACGTATTTTTAAGGTCCCTGGAAAAAATTTTGGACCAGTTTTTAAAAGCGACAGAAAACGTGCATTTTTGACGTGTTTTTACGATTTCTCCGGCGATCGAATTTCTAGCACTTTGCTAACAAGTTAGTAATGGTTTAGCGAGGCTCTGATACCACTGTAAATCTACGTTACCCACCCCGGTACTTACGGGGAGGCGAAATAGGTAAAAAACAAATTTTTAACACAAGGTAACATAGACTAAAAGTTGAGGATCTTTGCCAAACCATTGATAACAAACTACATGAGATTCTATCTACTATGCAAGGAGATTATACCTCATGCTACTAGTCCTTCGGGTCTTCTCCGCTATCCTCCTCGTCTCTGTAGGCTCCATGGGTCGATCCGGATCTTGGTCACCTCCGCGGCCTCCTTGAGTCGAAGACGATCCACCCGAGAGTCTATAATCCGAGCTCCACCTCAAGCCGAGGTAACTAGGGCAACAAGTTTGCTACTCTTGATGTCCTAGGTGATGTAGAGGAAGAAGATGGATTTGTTTGTCTATTTGGATCCTTATTTTCTCAACACATGAGAGCTAAAGGATTTTGTAGTGAGGAGGAAGATGAAGCAACCATGAGAGCTCTCTTTTTTTATGAGAGAGAATGAGCAAGAGATAATGATGCATAAGAAAAAACATTTACTAATCTCTTATCATGATAAAGTGTGATAGCTACTTGATTTGACCCTTATCATCTTAAAAATAAATCCAAAAGAATAAGAAGGATCTAGTGCTCTCAAGAAATGTCCAAGTAAACAATGGTCAACTAGGTCAAATGGTCAACATGGTCAAATGGTCAAAGCAATTAGCCATAACACAATTATCATCAAAAAAGATTAGTAAATATTTTCCTCACCTCATAATGGTCTTGACCGAATCAACGGTCAAAACCCCAATGAGGCACCTCCTTCTTCGCTCCTCACAACCGTGCATACACACCCGCATCCGCATTCCGTAGAATGCGAATGCACAGAAGACAAAACTAATCCATCTATACAATACTAGGATCCGACTTAAACCAAAGCCCACTAGTATCGTCTGCCCGAACATCATACGCGCACAAGTGCACGTAAGTGATCGTAGCCTTGCCGTAAAATCATACGGCCTCTACACCTTTTGCCCAGTGCAGGGAAACTCTCTGTGTGGGACTCTAAAGACTCGACACTACGCTGGCAGAGGGTTTAACCACAGACTACAAGCGGCACTAGCTGTACGTAACGGTCCCCAGGTAGATGTCGATAAGAAGGCCGATGAGGTAAACCCATCCGAACTCCTACTGAGCCTGAATATGACAATCTCCGTACAGTCCGGTCTGTTCGTCTATGAGTATCGCATGTCGGGCCTATGGGGGCGGTAAACGTCAGACCCTTAATAGCGGTACAAGTCGTGCCGGAGTGTAGCCCAGAACACCCTGAGAAACTACTGGAAACACTACCAGTAATTCTCGCTTGCCCTGGCCAGGAACTTTGTGTAATGGCTCTCCTAGACACAGCGCGATATCAACCCACAATACCGGGAGAGACGAATCCTGTCTAACCGCTACTGCCTCCAAGTGCTTCGGGACTGCACCCAACTACTACCTGTTTGCAAGACTCCTTTGAGCCATGGTAGGGTAGTAATCAAAGTACAGTGGGAACACACTCGAGGCGAAGTAGCAATGTCAAGTCAACGGACTAAGCTGTACTCCTGTCACCTGGGAACTGTTATCTGACGATAGGTGTAGTACCAACCAACAGTTCCCGACGAGTCCTGTCCAGTGTACTCGTAACCTAATGAGCATCCGCAAACTATCTCCAGTACGACGCACTAATGGCTGTGGGACAGACCATCTCCCCTGCTGGGAGGAGAAGCGTATACGCTAGTCTATTCCGGAGTATCGATGCCCTGTCTCGATAATCCTACGACTAGGGACCTGTATAAGGATGTGCTTGTAGATTACCCAGCCCCCACTAGTGTGACTGCCATCACAACGCTGTAATCAAGCAATGATTCTAAGGGCTCCACCAATATATATAAGCGATATGCTAAAATAAACACATGCACATATTTAAGTAGAAACAAACCAAGTAGCATACTACCATTTTGAGCAAGATTGTCTACACAACTGTGAATATCTCAAGCTTCCATTAAGTAATATACAAACTAGTATGATACAGTAATGGCCTCTAGGGCATATACACTAACAGTTACGTTGGAATCACACCCCGGGCCTCCGACCCGAGGATGTTTTCGACCTTCGGTGGCCTTCCAGACCACCCCCTGCTCGCCTCCAAGCTATCACAGAACCAAGATGCCTAGGCCTCTCACTCGTTCCCGAGCCTCTCGCAGAGCTTATCTTCCGCGGTCTTACCAACCGACCCACAGTACCGATCACAGGCACCTCCGCCACGGCTCTGCGAATCTCGCCAGACGCGAGATATCACCTGCCCATGATCCCGCGTTCCACGCCATCACGATCCCCCAATAACGAGCATATCTCGTCATTAATGGGGAATCCCGCCTATCGCGGGGGAATAATGCCAGGGGCATAACGGCCGACGTGAATCTCGCGCCCGCCTGCCCATGACTGCCACTATATAAACCACTCTCTCAGACGACTCAGGTAAGCCAATTTGACCCTAATAGGCCGTTACTCTGCCAAAATACCCCGCCTAACTTGATCGTCGGAGGGTCCTCGGTTGCACAACCACCCCGGGACTTCTTTGCAGGTGGCTCGGCCTCAACCACATAAACCCATTGAGATCCACACGCTCCAGGAGGCAACCCTCCAACTCAATCTCAGCCATGAAGAATTCCGTCGGTTAAGGAGGCTCTGTTCCAGCCATGGAGCAGAGGAAGGGGAGAGGCAAGGCGGGGCCCCCTTCACTTTTCCTACATTCATTTCGAAAGTACACTCGTGGCAGATCAACGGAAGATAACATCTGAAGGAGATCCAGAGATCCATCAGTTGGCGCCGTCTGTGAAAAACGCTAGTTCCACTCAACGAAACTTCATCTTCCGATCTTGACTTCATGGAGAGCGGTCACTGCGACGATCCAAGCACTAGCCGTCGTCCTCCCCGCAGTAGGGATGAGGAAGAATCCCTTCCTCCGAACGCCATTCACACCCTATCCGCTCGGATAAATCGGCTCACGTCCGTCGTGGATGCACTTGTCCGCGTCCAAACGACCGGTCAAGCTACCCAGGTTTCCGTTCCCCCACCTTGAGACTGGGACCCCTACAGAGGGAGAGAAGACTCTGCCCGCGTCGGCACGACCGGACACCACCTCGCTGTCTCCGGCGGCCGCAGATCCCCCGGGCCGACGTATTCAATGACCCGGTGGGCGCCGCACAGCTCAACGTCGAGGTCTTTTGCTAGAGCGCCTCGCCCTGAGCCCCATCATGCCCTTGTTCCTCCCGAGGAGGTATCGGTCAGCTTGCCTGGGCCCAGGCATGACCGGCACCCCCTCCCTCAACGGGGCCACGTGGATGGGACTCGCCACGGCAGCTCGAAGATGACCTCGTCGGGGGACCTAAGGAACCTCATCGAACGGAACCAGGGCCGTAGCCAGGCATAGGTCTCCAGCAGTAGAGGCCAAAAATCAGAATGTGCCGAATCATCAGGATACGATGGCTAACTGGACGCCCTCGAAAAGAAGATTGAAAGCATGCATCGGGAAAATCGTCCTTCAAGCGACGGGGCTAAATATGCCGCCGACTCACTCACGAAGCCCTTCACCAAAGAGCTACTCGCTGTCCACGTCTCCTCCCGGAAAAAGCCCCCGAAAGTCTCACTCTTCAACGGGAATTCCGACCCGAAGGACCATTTGGACGTGTTCACAGCTGGGATGAGTTTCCAGGACTATTCTGACGCCGCTCAATGTCTCGCTTTCCCCGCCACTCTCATCCGCTCCGGACGAGACTGGTTCCGAGGACTCGCGCCATGCTCTATCTCTACCTTCGATGAAATGGCCACCCAATTCCTCGGCCACTTCGTCGGGAACAGACGGCAGAAGCGGACCGTCGACCATCTTTTCACCATAAAGAGCGGGGACAAGGAATCCTTCAAAGGATACGTCACCCGCTTCTACAACGCCCTCCTTGAGGTCCTAGAACACCAGGACAAAACGGTTATTACGGCACTTAGGTCGGGTCTTAGGCACAAAGAGTGGCTACACTCCTGTGCATTAGCGCAACCTAAGACCATGGCCGAGGTAAAGACCTGGACCGAACGTGAGATCCAACTTGAGTCTGAAGTGAACACAAACCTGCCCCGGACAGAACAAGCTGATCAGAAGAAAAGGGCCCGGGAGGAGAAAAAGAAGATTGAGCGGCCAAAACCCTACTCCTCAAAGTTTCAGGAGTACACCCCGCTCAACATCTCCTAGACGGTACTGCAGGAGGAGGCTAAGGGCGAGACGTTCTTCAAACTCCCCCAGTCTCGAACAGGGCGGCAAAGCACACCCGGAGCCCCTACTGCGGTTTCCATAGGTCGTAGGGCCACTCCATTGAGAACTGCAAGCAGCTCCGAGACTACATCGAGGAGCTAATCCGCTCGGGGTACCTGGCAACATACTTGCGACATAAGAGGCAAGCCGACCGTGAGCAAGAGCAACGTCCCCCTCCCGGTGAATTGACAATCGGCCAAATCATGGCTATATCAGCGGGGGTACGGCGAAGACCGATGAGACTCAGCGTCCTTTACCGATCGAAGGGACTGGCAGACACCCGAGGAAGAAGGCCAAAGCAGCCGAGCCGATCGTTTTTACCGACGAGGACCTCCACGGTATATCCCTGCCTCACAACGACCCTGTTCCCGCCAAAATCTTCGGCCAAGAGCTATTGGTTCCTGTTTATGCCGGCTTAAGTTTCGTTTACAGATATGTGTGAAACCAAGCTTATTCATATACGCACATGCACACATCAGAGGAAGAACAGGTGTTCAACAACAAAAACAAAGCATTTGATTGAACATTTTATTCTACAGGAAATAGATCACCAAACATGGGATCGAAAGTACAGGGATTCACAAAACTATGGATAAAATTATCTAACTCCCTCTCTGCCTTCTCCACCACGACAAAGCGGCAATCTTCACAAAGAGTAGCTACCCATCGGTCAGCACCGTACCCATCAGCAAAGGCAGACGTGACGACCTGCAGAGCCCGTATCTGGCTTAGCAGCCGGACAGGGTGAACCCTCAGAGCTGTGGTAATCAAAAGTGCCTCGTGGAAGCACTCGATCTTGTCTTCCGCGGCGTCGAGCATTGCCGGAGTCATCTCCGCCGGAGGAGAGGGAATATTATTGATCACAGACAAGAAAACCATCCGGAGCCAAATGGAGCCGATGGGGAAAGGAGATCGTATACGAGTCAAGAGCTCGTGCAGCACCGTGTCGCATTGTTCATCCGTAAGAGTAGGGTTCACCAAGCGCGCAGCAAAACGAGAAACAATTTCCTCAATGGGCACCTCCTATAGCTGACGGCGAACATATGGGTGATTACAAGCCATAGCTCTTCTCTGTTAAAATGATTCTCTGAAAATGAGAGAGAAAAGAAGCATTGCTTCAGATTATGAAGGGAGACATTTAAGTCTAGGCACAGAAAATGCTGTGCAAGATGGAGCTATTTCCAAGCTCTGGGAAAGAGAAGCTTGACTCAGGAAAAGTGGAGAAAGAAGGTGAAAAGACACCTTCAGTAACGAGGCAGCGTCTCACGTGCAAAGCACGAGAGCGCTGAGCGCCAGCGCCATGAGTCAAAGACTCTGAGGCAGCGCTTCACGTGCAAAGCACGAGAGCGCTGAGCGCCAGTGCCAAAGACTCTGCTGCAACGCTCACGTGCAAAGAACGAGAGCGCTCGCGCTAGCGGCGCCAGCGCTAAGAGTCAAAGACTCTGTTGCAGCGCTCACGTGCAAAGTACGAGAGCGCCAGCGCTAGCGGCGCCAGGGCTAAGAGTCAAAGACTCTGTTGTAGCGCTCACGTGCAAAACATGAGAGCGCTAGCGCTAGAACTAAATGTTCCCTGCCGTTGGATCAAAGATCCAATTTTGATTTGAAGAAAATCATCACCAAGATACAGAATAAGTTCTGTATGGAAAAAGATTTTCCCAATCTTGTTAAAAACAAGAAGATTGCTTTTTGTGAAACAGAAGCCCTAGGATCAAAGATCCAATGGTAAGGAAACATCCCCAAATCAATCAGGGAAAGATCTCTTCAACTGATTCAATAAATCAGCCTACCCTATATAAAGGCCCCAAGACTTCAAGTCTTGCAGAAAGGAACCCTCCACAAGCTTTGAGAAATTTCAAAGAAAAGAGCAAGCTCTGAGAAGAAGAACTTTTCTTCAAGGTAAAAACAGAGAGATAAAATACATCTCATCAAGGAAGAAGAACATAGTTCTTTTTTCAGATCATAGATCTATAAGACAGAGGTCTTTCACAAAAAGAGATTATTGCATCTCATCATAAAAAGGGGGAGAAGAATTTCATTCTCTTCAGATCATAGATCTACAAAGCCAAAGTCTTTCACAAAAGAAAATAGAAGAGATTGTAACATCTCCTATAAAAATAAGAACTTTGTTCTTAGAACTATGAGACAAAGTCTCTTGTAAACGAGAACTTATTTCTCAGATCACAAAATTGATCAGAAGCGCTCTGCGCTCATTGTCTGGCGCTCAGCGCCAAGCTTGCCACGTGCTCCTCACGTGTGCGCTACTTCATAAGAAGTGCCTTAGCGCTCCAAATCTGGTGATCAGTGCCAAGAGCGCCATATGCTCATCACGTGTGCGCTCCTTAACAGAAGCGCTTTGCGCTCATTGACTGGCGCTCAGCACCAAGCGCGCCATGTGCTCCTCACGTGTGCACTACTTAACAGAAGCGCTTTGCGCTCATTGACTGGCGCTCAGCGCCAAGCGCACTACGTGCTCCTCACGTGTGCGCTACTTAACAGAAGCGCTCTGCACTTATTGACTGGCGCTCAGCGCCAAGCGTGCCACGTGCTCCTCATGTGTGCGCTACTTAACAGAAGCACTCTGCGCTCATTTACTGGCACTCAGCGCCAAGCGCACCACGTGCTCCTCACGTGTGCGCTGAGAGAACATAAACTGTTCTTTAAATAAAGCCCCAGAGTTATAATGAGTACTCAGCACTCAATAAAAGACAAAAACGGTTATAAGAACCCAAACCAATGCTCGACATTATTAAATGAAAAAGGACTGAGCCTAATTTAATGTCCAACATTTTAACTGAATGGGCCGAGCCTAAGTTGGCCACAGATCCCTAATTCAGATTAATTGAGCCTATATGCTCATAAATGTTTGATCTTGGTCCCAAATTGGACTACAGATCTCCTAACCAATATTGGTTCAAGGGTACATTTCTTCATTCCTCTGATATTTGTTGTTGTAATCCTTCAACGTCTTCATAGAGGTGATGGGTCCCGACAACCAAACATTCCACATACTGTGGGGTCCTTAAACTCATGGACTATGATGTCCTTAAACTTTACGGACTGTGGGGTTCTTAAACTCATGGACTATGATGTCCTTAAACTTTACAGACTATGATGTCTCTAACTACCACAGACTATGAGGTCCCTAAACTCATGGACTATGATGTCCTTAAATTTTATGGACTGTGAAGTCCTTAAACTCATAGACTATGATGTCTTTAAACTTTACAGACTATGACGTTTTTAAACTATGGACTATGATGTCCTTAAACTCCATGGACTATGATGTCCTTAAACTTATGGACCGCAATGTCCCTAAACTAAAACAATAGAGTCCAAATGCTCTTTTGTTGGATCTAAATGATCCTGTTAAGTAGATCTTAGTCTAAAATTAGACTAATGTATCCTTAACAAATGTTTAAGTTGATCTTAGTCTCAAATGAGATTAACGATCCTTAAACCCAACCCAAAACCAAATCTAAGAAAATACGGATTTGGACTAATCCACGCCCTACGGGCGACAACATAAATTAGTCTTCGTATACAATCCACGGGCAACCAAAAATAAAAAAAACATACACGACACAAAATGACCATCTGGAGAAGGAGAAAGTAGTTACCGCGATGCGGTAACGTAATTAACTGCAGGGGCTTGCGCCTGCAGGGAAGAGCATCCCCACAATCAAAAACCCCTCAAATGAGGGGGAATCTGACGAAATCTGCTACAACGGCCGCATCCGTCTAAACCTCCGATACACGGTACCATAAATCAACTTGGCATGTTCGGAGAGGTGGACGGATAGATCCAAATAGCATCAGCCCCCAAATTCAGGCAAGACGACCTATGCGGTTTCGTCTCTGTTTTCGGCGGTAAATAGATTCTGGCACGCCCGGTGGGACATTTTCCTCTTTCCACTCCACACTTCCTGTGTCGTGTTCGCGAACGAATCGCGGATTAATGTGGTTGCCCATAGATTCGAGGTACTAAGATTTGGTGTCTTGCTCCTGTGCAGAGAAAATGGCTTCCAACTGCACAAACTACAACAACTGCAACAACTCTCACTCTGTCCTTGCTGGAGGAGTGACCTATGGGCCCCAAGCGGCCTCCATCTTCGCCATGCCAGTGGAACAGGTGACACAGGCCACCACGGGATTGTTCTTTGGGACCATGCTCCCACCAATGAGCTTCAACGCCCTATTACCATCACGAGAAGCTCCGAAAAAGTCGGTCTTTGATCGGCTTACAACTATCGCGGCCCCTCTCAACAGGTCACCCAAATCCAACGCCTCAGTCTTTAACAGACTGGGCCAAAACTCCAATGGGCCCATAAAGAAGCCCATAATACCTGAAGAGGTTATCCCAAAGCAGTTAGCCATTCCTGCTCCAGAAGTCGTCAAAGCATCTTCTCCTGCTAAGGCGTCGGTCTTCACAAGATTGGCCGTTCCAACTCCCGCTTCAGGCGAGATCACCAAAGTTGCTTCCCCTGCCCAAGGGTCAATCTTCGACAAGTTGGGCGCTTCTTCTCAGCGGACATCAGTTTTCAAGAGGTTGGCACCGGCGGCAACCCTTCACCAAAGCAGGGGGCATGATGAAGCCACCCCCACAGCTGAGCCAATACCGTCTGCAAGGCATGCTCGATGTCGCCACTGGCGCCAAGTGAGGAAAGCTGGGGGAAGTTCCCCTTCTGGATTTACTCCGTCAGCTCCGATGATGGAAGTTGATGCTGCTGTCCCAACTAGGAACAGCTTTGAACCACTTAACAGGGTGCACAAAAACTCGCCAACCGCCGTGCTAAAAAGATCTCCTCCGCCCGTGGAGAATGTTATAAAGGCGAAGCCAGAGTAACCCCCGTAGCGGCTGTCCTCTAAAATCCATAGGGTCTGGCGAAGGGTCCAAGACTCTGTAATTAACCAAGACTACTCCTGCCAGCCAAAGAAAATGAAGGTTCGGTAAGAGAAGGACCACCCTATCATGCCACAGAAGGTGTCGTTTACTTGGGAGCCCGCTGCAACGGCCCCCTCAGCTTCGACTGCTCACAAAAAAGGAAGGCCGGAGAAAATCCCCGCGTCTGCGAAAAATCTAAAGGGTACTGAACCTAAACGCCCCAAGTCTAGGGGCATGGTGGTGCACACTATTTATATGGCTTCCGGAAAAGAGCAAAGCCGTGCTTCTATGGGTCACCGACCGCTCACCCGATCAGTAACAAAGGCTCAGGAGCAACAACAGCAAAAGCTCCAAGAGATGCTAACGAAGATGGCCGCACTCACTGGGCCAAAAGAAAGCCCGGAAATATCGTCGGAACAGCGTCAAGAACAGGAGACTGATGCCGAATTCCTCCGAAGAATGCTCGAGAGGAAAGAAAAAGAAGCCGCGGAACAAGCGGCCAACATAAAACAAATGGCGCTTTTATTCCAAGATATGGTCGGGATGATGATACAGCCGGATTCTCCAGTTGAAGACCCCCCGATTATCCTTGAAGACGACAGAGGGGAGACATCGAACCCTCTTCCGGCTCTATCAGCAGCCAAAGAAGAGACGATCTCTAAAGCCTCCCTAGATGACTATATCGTTCAACAGATACGAGCTCATCAGGCGAGCGAAGCGGCCGACCAAATCGTCAAGACTGGACGACCCTATCTGGGTTGGTACGATCAAATAAAGTACCCGCCAGGATATACGATCCCTAAGTTCCACGTATACAAGGGGACAGGCAATCCCCATCAATATGTCGCTCAGTTCAGGGCTCTGTGCGGCAACACCGGAGGTGACGATAAGCTACTGCTTCGACAATTCCTTGGCAGCTTGTCGGAGACAGCATTCGAGTGGTATTCCGAGCTCCCGAATGACTCTATCAAGACATTTACGGAGATGGAGTTGCTATTCACCCAGCGTTTCGCAAGCGCTAGCGAACGCACCCCAATCACGACATTGATCAATGCCAGGGTGAAGCCTGGAGAAACATGGGTTCAGTACGCGATACGGTAGCGGAACCTATGGTCGAAGTGCGAACAACGCATCGAAGAAGCTCCTGCAGTAGGCATGTTCGTGGGTACCCTCGATCCGCAGGCGACCATATCCCAGTTCATGATGTTTTTCAAGCCAACTACCTTCCAGGCCTTGATTGACAAATTGTCCCAAATGGATCAGATGGGCCATAGACCGTCCTCCTAAAAAACGGAGCCGCGAAATGAAAAAGGAAAAGGGAAAGCAACCTTCGTCGCCAATGCTCAACAACAAACGAGTGGCTCTAGACCGGTTGTTCGCTAAAAAAACAAGCTGCAATCCCTCGATGAGAAGTTGAGACGTCCTTACTCGCTTCCCCGGGATAAAACAAAGAGACTGTTTGAACTGGCAGTGCGCAACGGGCTCATCACTCTGCCAGATCCAAGACATCCGTCGCAACCTGGTGATGTTAACCATCCTAACTATTGTCCCTACCACAGAGTAATGGGCACCCTCTCGAAGATTGCTACGTCTTCAAAAATTGGGTTGAAAACCAATACCGGCAAGGTAAATTTGCGTTGTCTGAAAACTGGAAGGTGAACCCGCCACAACCACACGCTCCGAAAAAGATGGACATGCTGGGGGCATCGTGCTCATTCATAGAGGAAGCTCCATGGGAAGTTGTTCTTTCGGCAAAAACTAAAAGAATGCTGAAAGATCTTCAAACATGTCCGGCGATCAGGTGGAAAAGCCTGCAAGAACCGGAGATCATCGATGGGATGCTGAAACCACGCCCAACATCGGGAGTTAGTGCGATGGGCAAAACACCCAGGCCCAGCCGTCAAAGTCTTCGAAGAAAAATAAGAAGACCAAAAAGCCCGCGCAGTCTGACGACAAGCGCACGGATCTGCAAAAGCATATTGATACGCTGGAGGAATACAACCAGAAGGCGTGAACCCTAGTCACGCTTCAAGAGTTTCTCAATCACATCCTTGAAAGTGAAGATAACGACAATGATGAGGGAGATGACTCGTCAGAGGAATCCGAAGATTATGTGGCAAGTTGCCACATGATCTCTCATTCGTCGCTAAGTAACAAACAAGCTCACTCGGCGTTAGAAGATAACGTAAATGAACTGGGGCAGGAGCAGTACCAAAATCCTTGGATTATGTGACAAGGTCTATCAAGGGGAAACCTACTTGTTCATAGAGCATCCAACGAAACTTCACCTCAAAGCTACAATGGACCGAAAAGTCCGTAAACTAGAAATTTGCCTCAAATATGGAAACAATGGACCGAAAAGTCTGTAAACTAGAAATTCGCCTAAAATATGGCAACAATGGACTGTAATGTCCTACAACTAACTACCGACCGAAACGTCTTTAAACTACTACAAACCCACAGCATCCTTGGGCTGACGCGTAAAAAAAACAGTACGTCTATAAGCAAAATGGGCACAGATGAAAATCCGAAAGGGCTCCGTGAGTAAAAACAGCAGGGCTACCGGCGAGTTTGTGAAAACCCAAAAGGGCGCAGACTCGTAAAAAAAACGGTACGTCCATAAGCAAAATGGGTACGGATGAAAACCCGAAAGGGCTCCGTGAGTAAAAACAGCAGGGCTACCGGCGAGTTTGTGAAAACCCGAAAGGGCGCAGACTCGTAAAAAATAATAATAATAATAAAAAACGGTACGTCCATAAGCAAGATGGGCACGGATGAAAACCTGAAAGGGTTCCGTGAGTAAAAACAGCAGGGCTACCGGCGAGTTTGTGAAAACCCGAAAGGGCACAATCTCGTTAAAAGACACTTGCAAGGTCCTCTCGACCTTATAAGGAGAAAACTACCTGCGTGAGATCCTTACGACTCACAAAGGAGCGATACACTTAGGAATTCTCACGATTCCTAAGGAGAAATTACACTTACGAGATCCTCCAACTTGTAAGGAGGAGACCCTCACGGCTCATAAGATTCAAAAGCCTTAAGTTATAGGGATCTGAACCTGTTCTTAAGCCATCACCTTTCCCAGACTGCCCTACAAGCGGTTCAATGCTGACCCTTGTACACAATCCACGGGTATGAATAAACATTTTCCCAACAGAGTCCCACCAGCGACAAGGGATATTCTCACATGGTGAACGACCCTTGTAAGTCCTCTTGACTTATAAGGAGAAAACACTCTTGTAAGATCCTTACGACTTATAAGAGAACACCGACTTAGGAATCCTCACGATTCCTAAGAAGAAAATGCACCTACGAGATCCTCACGACTTATAGGGAGAAACACTTGTTCCCGCCAAAAATTTCTGCACAAAAGAGTCCAAGGTATCAAATGGCAGCGATACGCTTAAGGAAATGCGAACCAGTATCTTCCGGCCTGTATTTTGATAAACTCCTGAAGGAGGAACTATTAAATTCTGATGGTATCGAAAGCATATCGAAAAACCCTTCGATTTGATATATTACAGGCTTCATAATTCATCCGGGATCAAAAGTTATGAGCAAATATGTTATGTACTGTTCCCTGATTAAAAAAATCAGGAATTACCTCAATAAGGTGTCACGTGCTCACACGTGACCAATGGTCACGTGTTGACACGTGATAGTTAAAACATGAAATAACAAATGGCTGAAAGATGACCCAATTTAGGGTCACGTGTTCACACGTGACCAAGGGTCACGTGCCAGTACGTGACTAGCTTTGAAAGCCTCACATTTTAAAAGAATTTAATTCTAAAAGTCAGAAAATACCTCAACGAGGTATCACGTGTTGACACGTGATGGTTAAAACAACAAGATAAACAAGCGGCTGTTAAAGGAACCAATTTAGGGGTCACGTGCTCACACGTCACCAAGGGTCACGTGCCAGCACGTGACAGGCTTTGAAAGCCTTATAGTTTAATAGAATTAAAATTCTAAATTTCTCTAAAATCTTTCGAAATAGAATTAAAATTCTAAATTTCTCCAAATCTTTCCAAATGGAAAAGGATTATGGGGACCGTTGGATTAAAAATCCAATGGTGATTAAAGATCACCAATTTATGGAAAGATTTGATACAAGGAAAGATTTCCCTAAAATCTCACCAGAAATAACAAACATAATATCTTTGGATTTAAAATCCAATGATGAATAAAATTCACTGAATGATCTAAAGGATCATATTAATTATGAAAACAAGCAAAATCTTTCAATGAAAGATTTGCTAAACAAATTGATTCTTTTCCTCCTCCTATAAATAGAAGCAAAGAGAAGAGAAGGAGGAGAGAATGAGGAGAGAGAAAACTTTGGAGAGAATTCTGGGATCTTGAAATTGCAGAGAGAAAAGAATGGAGAATTTAATTCTCAACAAAGAAAACCCTAGGTGAGAAAAGGGAAAAAGATCAACTTCAAAAAGAGAATTTAATTCTCAAAATTTAAGAGTTTAACTCTTCTGCAAATAAAGAAACTTAGTTCTTCCTCTGGTTGAAGATCTGCGAAGAGCACATCTCCCCATAGGTTGAGAATTTAGTTCTCATCGGGTTGAGATCCTGCCATGCAGATCCAAAACTTAGAGGGGGAATTGAGTTTAGAGAATTTAATTCTCCCAAGATAAAACTAGGGTTTAACCCTATATGAGAATTTAATTCTCCCAAATTTATAGGAATTTAATTCCTCCAAATAAAATTAGGTTCAACCCTGCATAAGACTTCAATTCTCTCAAAATCATAGGAACTTAATTCCTCCAAGACAGAACTAGGGTTTAACCCTATATAAGAATTTAATTCTTTTACATATATGGGAATTTAATTCCTCTAAAAGAAATTAGGGTTTAACCCTACATAAGAATTTAATTCTTTCATAATAGGAATTTAACCTCCAAAATCATGATTAGGGTTTAACCCTACAGAAAATTTAATTCTTAAAATAAAGAGACTTGAAAGATCTCCATGCACATAAAGAATATTGGTCACGTGATGACACATGACCCCAATCTGCAGTGATCAAAAAAGAAGGAATAAAACTAAGTCACGTGTCCCCACGCGACCCCTGAAGAGATCCCCAGAAATTAGAAGGAGAACAGGCTTTGAGGCAATGTCTCACGTGCTCTCACGTGACCTCCAAAACAAAAGGAATAAAAGTAAGGGAAATCTAAGTTTTGGGCACTCTCACGTGTTACCACGTGACCCCTTAGCAAACGCTTTAACAGTCAGCGGATGACCATCACGTGCCAACACGTGATGCTCAAAACAAAAATATAAAAAGTTTTTAACACTTAATTGCAGAACGAAGAAAAAGAATCTGGTCCCACCTTTGGGCGCCCTCACGTGTCCACACGTGACCCCTTTTTCTTTAGTGTTTAAAACTAATTCGAGAGCTTTATTCCCAGTGTTTAACAATGATTATCTTTTAGTGTTTAACACTAATTTGAAAATCTTATTTCCAGTGTTTAACACTGTTATTTTCTAGTGTTTAACACTAATTTGGGATTCTATATTTCCAGTGTTTAACACTGTCGTTCTTTAGTGTTTGACACTACTTTTAGCCAAATTGGCTAATTCTCCAGAGGCAAAAGTCCCTCCTCCAAATGAATCTCAAAATTGAGGAAATCAAAGATGAAAATGTTTAGCATTGCTAAATAATGTGGGCTTGAACCCAAACAAATATTTAATGGTCCAACAAAGAGCCAATATTTCTAATCTAATTGGACTTAGCCCAAACTGGCCATAAGTCCTCAATTCAAATTCAACTGAGCACATCTGCTCTTTCAACCAACTCATTGGTTCAAGGGTACATCTCTGAACTCCTCTGATATTTGTCGTTGTAATCCTTCAACGTCTTCAGAGAGGTGATGGGTCCCGACAGCCATACATTTTATGGACCACTATGTCCTTAAACTGGCAATGGACCACCACGTACCTAAACTGGCAATGGACCACCATGTCCTTAAACTGGCAATGGACCACTATGTCCCTAAACTGGAACAATAGAGCCCTTAAATGCTCTTTTGTCGGATCTAAACGATCTCGTTAAGTCGATCTTAGTCCCAAACTGGACTAACGTATCCTTAACAAACGTTTAAGTTGATCTTAGCCTCAAATATGTCTAACGTATCCTTAAACCTTCAAACAGACTTTAGTCCCAAATTGGACTATAAATCCCCAAATCAACTTTGGTTCAAGGGTACATCTTTGAACTCCTCTGACATCTGTCGTTGTAATCCTTTAACGTCTTCAGAGAGGTGATGGGTCCCGACAGCCATACATTTTATGGACCACTATGTCCTTAAACTGGCATTGGACCACTATGTCCTTAAACTGGAAATGGACCACCATGTCCCTAAACTGGCAATGGACCCCTATGTCCCTAAACTGGAACAATAGAGCCCAAAGGCTCTTTTGTCGGATCTAAACGATCCCGTTAAGTTGATCTTAGTCTCAAATTAGACTAACGTATCCTTAACAAACGTTTAAGTTGATCTTAGCCCCAAATAGGGCTAACGTATCTTTAAACCTTCAAAACAGACTTTAGTCCCAAATTGGATTATAGATCTCTCAACCAACTTTGGTTCAAGGGTACATCTCTGAACTCCTCTGATATCTGTCGTTGTAATCCTTCAACGTCATCAGAGAGGTGACGGGTCTCGACGACCATACATTAAATGGACCACTATGTCCCTAAACTGGAACAATAGAGCCTCCAAATACTCCTTTGTCGGATCTAACCGATCCCGTTAAGTTGATCTTAGTCTCAAATAGGACTACCGTATCCTTAACGAACGTTTAAGTTGATCTTAGCCTCAATATGGTTAACGTATCCTTAAACTAAAACCCCAAACCCAAATCTAAGTAAATACAGATTTGGATTAATCCACGTCCTACGGGCGACGGGATAACTTAGTCTCCGTATCCATTCAAACCTCCGATACACGGTGCCATAAATCAACTTGGCATCTTCGGAGAGGTGGACGGATAAAACCAAATAGCATCTGCCCCGAATCTCAGGCAAGACGTCCCATGTTTTGGCCGCCGTTCGGAGGGGAACAACACTTTTATGAGACCCTTACGGCTCATGAAGTCAAAGGCCTTAATCGACAGGATTCTAACCCTGTTTGCTAAGCCATCTTTGTTTAAATCGACAAAGGCAAATAATGATTCTCTCCTGGCAATGTCCCAGTTGTAGCGATGCTGATGCCTACATCGGTATCAAATTCCAAGTTCTTTCACGGCAAATGATGATTCGCTCCTGGCAATATTCCAGTCGTAGCGATACTAATGCAAGATTGGTATCAGACCATAAGTTCCATACTCGAAAAAAAAATGCATATGAAATTGCCGAAATGTTTGGGCAACTCGCAATAAAAATCAGCGAGTAAAATATATGCATACAAAAATAGCCGAAATGTTTGGGCAGCTCGCAATAAAAATTAGCGAGTAAAATATATACATACAAAAACAGCCAAAATGATTGGGCACCGCGAAAATAGCTGAAATGATTGGGCAATTGCGACTTTCACGATATAAAAAGCTGAAATGATAGAGCATCGCGGAAAGAAAACAAAAAAAATACATATGAAATGAAACTTTTGCCTTGCAGGTAAGTCCATACTAACCCCTGTATACAATCCATGGGCATAAACAAAAAAGAGACCACATTTCCCCACTAGACCTAGTCAAAGGGAGAGTCAAATCTCGACGGCAACATCTGTATCCCAGAAGAACAACAACGACGTTCCTTCTCATTCGGACGCGGTGTCAACAAAGCGGAGCCACGGCAAAGTCCCTAGTTCCAAGACTCTACGGTTCACAGACAACCTAGAGTCAACCAATGACCTCCCCGCCGGATCAACGCTCCATCTCGGAAACAAGCCAACCAATGACCTCCCCGCCGGATCAACGCTCTATCTCGGAAACAAATCAACCAATGACCTCCCCGCCGGATCAACGCTCCGTCTCGGAAACAAGTCAACCAACCCCAGGGAAATCAGTGTCCTTGGCAAAAATCTCAATTCAGGAAAATCAGCATCCTTGACGAGAACATCTCGATTCGCGTCGACCCGCAAGGAAATCAGTGTCTTTGCAGGAATACCTCGATTCGTCTCGACCCCTAGGGAAATTAGTGTCCTTGGTAAAAATCTCGATTCAGGGAAATCAGCGTCCTTGACGAGAACATCTCGATTCGCGTCGACCCGCAAGGAAACCAGTGTCTTTGCCGGAATCTCTCGATTCGTCTCAACTCCGAGGAAATCAGTGTCCTTGGCAAAAACCTCAATTTAGGGAAATCAGTGTCCTTGACAAGAACATCCCGATTCGCGTCGACCCGCAGAGAAATCAGTGTCTTTGCAGGAATACCTCGATTCGTCTCGACCCCCAGGGAAATCAGTGTCCTTGGCAAAAATCTCGATTCAGGGAAATCAGCATCCTTGACGAGAACATCTCGATTCGCATCGACCCGCAAGGAAATCAGTGTCTTTGCAGGAATCTCTCGATTCGTCTCAAACTCCGAGAAAATCAGTGTCCTTGGCAAAAACCTCGATTCAGATAAATCAACGTCCTTAGCGAGAGCATCTCGATTCGCATCGACCCGCAAGGAAATCGGTGTCTTTGTAGGAATCTCTCAATTCGTCTCAATTCCGAGGAATTCAGTGTCCTTGGCAAAAACCTTGATTCAGGGAAATCAGCGTCGTTGACGAGAGCGTCTCGATTCACGTCGACCCGCAAAGAAATCAGTGTCTTTGTAGGAATCTCTCGATTCGTCTCAACTCTGAGGAAATCAGTGTCCTTGGCAAAAACCTCGATTCAGGGAAATCAACGTCCTTAACGAGAGCATCTTGATTCGCATCGACCTGCATAGAAATCAGTGTCTCTACAAGAATATATGACGTCAACAAAACGGAGCCATGGCAGAGTCCCTAGTTCTAAGTCTTGACGACAACATCTACAGTCTAGAGATCAACAACAACGTTCTTCCTCCAACAGGATGCAGACGCGACATCAGCAAAATGGAGCCACGGCAAAGTCCCCTAGTTCCAAATCTCGACGGATCACAGACAATCCAGAGACAACCTTGACATTCGACGCAATATTGCAGGCACAATGTCAACCAACGAAGCAAAGGAAGATCCCTAGCTTCAGGGTCTTGATGGCAATGAGACCTGAAAGACTATTGAAGATCATCCCACTCTAGCGCGGAGTGGTCACGACTCATCGGGGCTCCCAAACTGAGCCTAACCTCAAGTAAAAAGCGATATGGAATATCCCTAACGCTTGCTCTTTCAACGGTAATATCACCTAGAAGATTACTTGAAGATGTCTTGTCAAGCCCCTGAAGGGATCAGAGACACGACAGTCGCGGGGTTACCCGAACAACAAGATTGCATATCGTGGAATATATCGGCCAACGTGACGGTGCGACGGGTAAAAAACCCTAGTACCACAGACCCTAACGGACTTCTATTAGCAGGAGTTAACTGCAACGTTAAGAAACCCTTGCGAGAAATTCTCGATTCGTCTCGACTCGTAGGGCAAATCTTTAGGCAAATGGGATAACGACCTGTTTCCTAAGCACTGGGGCCCTGCAAGTTGGTCCAAGATGGACTATTGTATACTATTCACGGGCCACACTCTCCAAAGTCGAATCTCGACAAGGAGGGAAACAGCCACTTACGAATCCTCTCGACTTGTAAGTGGGAAAAATTCTCTTGTGAGATTCTTACGACTCTCAAAAGAAAGCACACTTAGGAATCCTCATGATTACTAAGGAGAAAATACACCTACGAGATCCCCTCGACTTGTAGGGAGAAAAGTCTTTATGAGACCCTCACGGCTCATAAAGTTGGAAAGTCTTAGGCAACAGATCCTAACCCTGTTTCCTAAGCCATCGCTACCCTATAAAGAGTTCAAGACGAACTGTTATCTACCATCTATGGGCCACACTTGCCAAAGCTACATGCCAATGAAATGGAGAAGTTACTCATGAGCATATAAACTACTTCACGCCAGAGTAAGACATAAAAAAATAGAAGGGTGCGGCTCATGGGGCTGAGGGTTTGGAACTATATCCCTTAAGAGTTGAGATTTGAGTCAATGATAAATGACGACAATTGTGTCCGCTCGTTATCTTCTCAGATCAAGATTCTGAAAGTTATATACCAACCCGAAACTAGTCATACGCTATGAATTACTCTGCACTACTTCACCCACGTATATACCTACATGGGCAAAGTAATGGGGGGCATTTGTTCCCGCCAAAATCTTCGGCCAAGAGCTATTAGTTCCTGTTTATGCCGGCTTAAGTTTCGTTTACAGATATGTGTGAAACCAGGCTCATTCATATACGCACAAGCACACATCAGATGAAGAACAGGTGTTCAACGACATAAACAAAACATTTGATTGAACCTTTTATTCTACAGGAAATAGATCATCAAACATGGGATCGAAAGTACAGGGATTCACAAAACTATGGATAAAATTATCTAACTCCCTCTCTGCCTTCTCCACCATGACAAATCGGCGATCTTCACAAAGAGTAGCTACCCATCGGTCAGCACCGCACCCATCAGCAAAAGCAGACATGACGACCCGCTGAGCCCGTATCTGGCTTAGCCGCCGGACAGGGCGATCCCTCAGAGCTGTGGTAATCAAAAGTGCCTCATAGAAGCACTCGATCTTGTCTTCCGCGGCGTCGAGCATTGCCGGGGTCATCTCCGCCGGAGGAGGGGGATATCATTGATCATAGACAAGAAAACCATCCGGAGCCAAATGGAGCCGATGGGGAGAGGAGATCCTATACGAGTCAAGAGCTCGTGCAGCACCGTGTCGCATTGGTCATCCATAAGAGTAGGGTTCACCAAGCGCGCATCAAAACGAGGAACAATTTCCTCAATAGGCACCTCCCATGGCTGACGGCGAACATGTGGGCGATTACAAGCCATAGCTCTTCTCTGTTAAAATGATTCTCTGAAAATGAGAGAGAAAAGAAGCATTGCTTCAGATAATGAAGGGAGACATTTAAGTCTAGGCACAGAAAATGCTGTGCATGATGGAACTATTTCCAAGCTCTGGGAAAGAGAAGCTTGACTTAGGAAAAGTGGAGAAGGAAGGTGAAAAGACACCTTCAGTAATGAGGCAGCGTCTCACATACAAAGCACGAGAGCACTGAGCGCCAGCGCCAGCCCCATGAGTCAAAGACTCTGAGGTAGTGCCTCATGTGCAAAGCACGAGAGCGCTGAGCGCCAGCGCCACTGCAGCGCTCACGTGCAAAGCACGAAAGCGCTAACGCTAGCAGCGCCAGCGCTAAGAGTCAAAGACTCTGTTGCAGCACTCACGTGCAAAGCACGAGAGCGCTAGCGCTAGCAGCGTCAGCGCTAAGAGTCAAAGACTCTGTTGCAGCGCTCACGTGCAAAGCACGAGAGCACTAGCGTTGGAACTAAACGTTCCTTGCCGTTGGATCAAAGATCCAATGGTGATTTAAAGAAAATCATCACCAAGATACAGAATAAGTTCTATATGGAAAAAGATTTTCCCAATCTTGTTAAAAAAAAGAAGATTGCCTTCTGTAAAACAAAATCCATAGGATCAAAGATCCAATAGTGGGGAAACATCCCCAAACCAATCAGGGAAAGATCTCTTCAACTGATTCAACAAATCAGCCTACCCTATATAAAGGCCTCAAGACTTCAAGTCTTGCAGAGAGGAACCCCCCCACAAGCTTTGAGAAATTTCAAAGAAAAGAGCAAGCTCTGAGAAGAAGAACTTTTCTTCAAGGTAAAAACAGAGAGATAAAAAACATCTCATCAAGGAAGAAGAACATAGTTCTTTTTTTAGATTATAGATCTATAAGACAGAAGTCTTTCACAAAAAGAGATCATAGTATCTCATCATAAAAAGGGGGGAGAAGAATTTCATTCTCTTCGGATCATAGGTCTACAAAGACAAACTCTTTCACAAAAGAAAATAGAAGAGATTGTAACATCTCCTATAAAAATAAGAACTTTGTTCTTAGAACCATGAGAAAAAGTCTCTATAAGCGAGAACTTATTTCTCAAATCATGAAATTGATCAGAAGCGCTCTGCGCTCATTGTCTGGTGCTCAACGCCAAGCTTGCCACGTGCTCCTCACGTGTGCGCTACTTCATAAGAAGTACCTTAGCGCTCCAAATCTGGTGACCAGCGCCAAGCGCGCCACATGCTCCTCACGTGTGCCCTTCTTAACAGAAGCGCTCTGCGCTTATTGACTGGCGCTCAGCGCCAAGCGCGCCATGTGCTCCTCA
This sequence comes from Agapanthus africanus, assembly GCA_030015575.1. NCBI lineage: Eukaryota > Viridiplantae > Streptophyta > Magnoliopsida > Asparagales > Amaryllidaceae > Agapanthus > Agapanthus africanus. The sequence goes on from CM057339.1 coordinate 868,668,598, forward strand.
CATGTGCGCTACTTAACAGAAGCGATTTGCGCTCATTGACTGGCGCTCAGTGCCAAGCGCGCCACGTGCTTCTCACATGTGTGCTACTTAACAAAAGCACTCTGCGCTCATTTACTGGCACTCAGCGCCAAGCGCACCGCGTGCTCCTCACGTGTGCGCTGAGAGAACATAAACTGTTCTTTAAATAAAGCCCCAGAGTTATAATGAGTACTCAGCACTCAATAAAAGACAAAAACGGTTATAAGAACCCAAACCAATGCTCAGCATTGTTAAATGAAAAAGGACCGAGCCTAATTAAATATCCAACATTTTAACTGAATGGGCCGAGCCTAAGTTGGCCACAGATCCCTAATTCAGATTAATTGAGCCTATATGCTCATAAATGTTTGATCTTGGTCCCAAATTGGACTACAGATCTCCTAACCAATATTGGTTCAAGGGTACATTTCTTCATTCCTCTGATATTTGTCATTGTAATCCTTCAACGTCTTCAGAGAGGTGGCGGGTCCCTACAACCAGACATTCCACGTACTATGGGGTCTTTAAACTCATGGACTATGATGTCCTTAAACATTACAGACTGTGGGGTCCTTAAACTCATGGACTATGATGTCCTTAAACTTTACAGACTATGATGTCTCTAAACTACCACGGACTATGAGGTCCCTAAACTCATGGACTATGATGTCCTTAAACTTTATGGACTGTGAGGTCCTTAAACTCATAGACTATGATGTCTTTAAACTTTACAGACTATGACGTTCTTAAACTATGGACTATGATATCCTTAAACTCTATGGACTATGATGTCCTTAAACTTATGGACCGCAATGTCCCTAAACTAAAACAATAGAGTCCAAATGCTCTTTTGTTGGATCTAAATGATCCTGTTAAGTAGATCTTAGTCTAAAATTAGACTAACGTATCCTTAACAAACATTTAAGTTGATCTTAGTCTCAAATGAGATTAACGATCCTTAAACCCAACCCAAAACCAAATCTAAGAAAATATGGATTTGGACTAATCCATGCCCTACGGACGACAACATAAATTAGTCTCCGTATACAATCCACGGGCAACCAAAAATAAAACAAACATACACGACACGAAGTAAACATATGAAGAAGGAGAAAGTGGTTACCGCGATGCGGTAATGTAATTAACTGCAGGGGCTTGCGCCTGCAGGGAAGAGCGTCCCCACAATCAAAAACCCATCAAATGAGGGGGAATCTGCCGAAGTCTACTACAACGGCCGCATCCATCTAAACCTCCGATACACAGTGCCATAAATCTACTTGGCATCTTCGGAGAGGTGGACGGATAAATCCAAATAGCATCTGCCCCCAAATTCAGGCAAGACGACCTACGCAGTTTCGTCTTTGTTTTCGGCGGTAAACAGACCCACTGGTGATCACTGCTCGGGTCCACCGCTATGAGGTGCAGAGGATACTGATCGACTCGGGAAGCTCGGCAGACATTCTCTTTTATGACTGCTTCCTGCGTATGAGACTTACCCCGTCGGACTTAAGGCCGACCGCCCACGTCCTGTCAAGATTCACTAACCACTCCATCCCGGCGGAAGGGGTAATCACTCTCCAATTTAACATCGGGAAGGCGGGTCGTACGTGCACTATGCCTGTGGAATTTATCGTCGCGAGAATCCCATCGGCCTACAACATCCTCCTCGGTCACCCGACACTGAACTCCCTCCGGGCCCAGATATCGACCTACCACCTAGCGATGAAGTTCCCGCTCGACCAATGCGGGATAGGTAGGACCTACGGGGACCAACGAACAGCAAAGGTTTGCTTCTCCGCAACATCTTCGTCTGAGCGGCCAAACAACGATGTTGGGGGCGAGGGTGACATCAGGGGTTATCTGGACACTCGAGATGAGCAAAAAGAGGTCCGAGGGACCCCGGTAGAGCCACTAACAGAGGTCCCCCTCGTAGAAGGGGACGACGAGCGAACCGTTCAGATCGGGTCGCTTTTGATGGGGACTCTGCGAGACGACCTGGTTCACTTCCTTAGAAACGACTCTGCGAGACGACCTGGTTCACGTGTTCGCCTGGGTGCCTGCCGACATGCCTGGGATCGACCCTAAAATCATATCTCACAAGCTCGGTGTATACCTATGGTCTGACCCGTCCGGCAGAAAAAACGAAGCTTCGCCCCGATCAAGCAAAATGTGATCGAGGACGAGGTAGACAGGCTTCTTGCCGCCAACTTCATTAGGAACGTGCCTTACTCGGAATGGTTGGCGAACGTAGTCATGGTTAAAAAGTCAAGCGGGAAGTGGCACATGTGCGTCGACTTTACCGACCTCAACAAAGCTTACCCGAAAGACAACTATCCCCTCTCTCGGATAGATCAGCTCGTCGACAGCTCGGCAGGCCATGAGCTACTTAGCTTCATGGATGCTTTCTCCAGCTACAACCAGATCCGTATGAATCCGACAGATGAGGATCTCACCGCATTCACAATGGACCGAGGAGTATACTGCTACAAGGTGATGCCTTTCAGCCTCAAAAACATCGGAGCTATGTACCAACGCTTGGTCAATCGCATGTTCAAGCCGCAGATCGGCAGGAACATGGAAGTTTACATTGACGACATGCTCGTCAAATCGGTCTCATCGGACGAACACGCCAAGGATCTGGGAGAGGCCATCAACGTCCTCCGCAAATACAAGATGAAACTGAACCCCGCCAAGTGCGCATTCGGGGTCACCGGTGGAAAGTTCCTCGGTTTCATGGTCACCCACCGTGGGATCGAAGCTAACCCGGAGAAAATCAACGCCATCCTTAACATGGCCGCGCCTAAGACTAACGTCGAAATCATGCGGCTGACAGGGCGATTAGCCGCTCTGAGTCGTTTCATGTCGAGGTTTGGGGAGAAGTGCCTCCCGTTCTTCAAAACTCTAAGGAAGATACCAAGATTTGAGTGGTCGGAGGAGTGCGAGACCGCCTTTGAGCAATTAAAGAGACACCTTGTGACTCCCCCGCTACTCACCCGGCCAGTTGAAGGGGACGAGCTATCGCTATATCTAGCAATATCTGACCAAGCTACAGGCTCGGTGCTCGTCCAAGAGGTCGAGGGAGTTCAGAAGCCGGTATACTATGTGAGCCATGTCTTCAAGGACGCGGAAATGAGGTACCCAGCCATAGAGAAGGTCATCTTGGCACTCATCGTGGCCTCAAGGAAACTACGACACTATTTTCAGGAGCGCACCATCCTTGTTCTTACCGAGCGGCCTTTGGGGGCTATCCTCGCCTCCCCCGAGTCCTCTGGCCGCTTGGAGAAATGGAGGTAGGAGTTGTCCCAGTTCGACATAAAATACCGCCCGAGGCAGGCTATCAAAGCACAAGCCCTGGTCGATTTTATCATCGAGTGCACCATCCCCAGCAAAGAGCCGGAGTCCACGCCGGCCCCCGCAGCTCAACCCTCAGTCGATGGGAAGCCCAACTCCGTCCCTGATTGGATCCTCTACGTCGATGGGTCCTCGACCGAGGAAGGCTGTGGTGCCGGCCTCATCATTCGTGGCTCAAACAAGGAAGAAATGGAGTATTCTCTGAAGCTCGGGTTCAAAGCCTCAAATAACGCGGCGGAATACGAGGCCTTGCTGGCCGGACTGCGCATAGCCTTCGGACTAGGGCTGAAAATGATACGGATCCACAGCGACTCCGCCCTAGTCGTTGGCCAAGTGACCGGCCGATTCGAGGCACGGGAGCCTCTGATGGTGAAGTATCTGGCCGAGGTAAGAAGGCTGCGAAAGGACTTCCATGAAGTCCAGGTGGAGCAGGTCCCCAGACAGGCCAACGCCTTGAGTAAGCTGGCTTCATCTTATACGGCCAACAACAAGAGAAACATCCTCTTCGAGGTCTTGCCACGGCCCAGCTTGGAAGACGGGGCAACACCACTTCAAGTATACACGGCTCGGGAAGAAGACCGGGATTCGAAAAAGCCCCTCGTGGAATTTCTGAAGGAAGGTACGCTCCCAGAAGATCGGGGAGAAGCCCGTCGTCTCTGAGCCAAAGCTCGCCATTTCATCTGGAGCAATGGGAGAAGTCCTTCACTTAGCCCCTGCTCCGGTGTGTCTCCCCCACGAAGCCGACTAAGTCCTCCATGATATCCACGAAGGGGTCAGCTTCACGCACCAAGGGGCCCGCACCTTAATCCAGAAGGCACTGCTCCAGGGTTACTACTGGTCGACGATTCATCAGGACGCCCAGAAGCTCGTCAGGAGATGCAAAAGCTGCCAACTCCATGGAAGAATACCTCACCTCCCGGTTACTGAGCTAACTGCCATAACCTCCTCGTGGTCGTTCGCCCAGTGGGGAATGGACATGATAGGCCAGTTCCCTATCGGTACGGGCGGGCACAAGTATGTCCTCGTCGCGGTGGACTACTTCACGAAGTGGATCGAGGCCATTCCCATCAGGAAACCGGACGCCACCACGACAATCAAGTTCCTGCAGAACAACGTGGTACTCCGGTTTGGCATCCTGAGGTGTATCATCACCGACCATGGGACAAATTTCGAAAACGAAAGTGTTAAGGAATTCTGCAGTGGATATCGTATCCTCATGAAGTTTGCCGCGGTCACACATCCCCAATACAACGGGCAGGCTGAGGTCACTAACCGGGACTTCCTCCGGGGTCTTCGGACGCGCCTAGAAGGATGCCAAGGAAGTTGGGTCGAGGAATTACCCCGGGTCTTATGGGCCCTGTGCACGTCGAAGAAAACCCCCACTGGGGAAACCCCTTTCAGCCTCTGCTACGGTACCGAGGCGATGGTCCCAGCGGAGATCGGGCTCCCAAGTTACCGGGTCGAGCACTTCGACGACGAAGCGAACACCTCAGCCTTCCGAACTAACCTGGACATCTTTTTAGAGAAACGGAACCGGGCTCAGATCAAAGTTGCCGCCTATCAACAGCAAACCGCCCGTTACTACAACGCGCGAGTCAAGCGTCGCTTCTTTAAGACCGGAGATTTAGTCCTAAGGCGGAACAAGTTCGTCGATCAAGGCAAGCTGCATAAGTTTTCCCCAAAATGGGACGGTCCCTTCCTCGTCTCTGAGGTCCTGCCCGGCAGAGCCTAACGTTTACAAGACGCGAATGGTCGCAAATTTCCACGGCCTTACAACGCTGAGAAGCTCAAGCTGTACCTCTGAAAAGAATATCTATGAATGTATATTTCTTCTTTCGCGAAGACGATATAAACCTTTCTAAAGTTCTTTCTATCTGAATAATAAGAAGGACACAATAGAGCATTGCAAAAGGAAGAATTTTATTCATTCAAAGGTATTGTAGGCTCCTCAGCCATACATTGCTTAAAAAATAATAAATAAAAAAAATTACAGCAGTGGGGGAAGGGGTGCAAGAAGCATTCCTCATGATACTCCGAGGAAATTTCCGCTAACCGAGCCCTTGCCGCCTCAGACCTCTGCCTCTGATGCTGTCCGCGAACCCTCGTGGCCACAGACGGGCCAAGAAGCTCCACGGGCGGGCAACCATCGGCGAAATGGCTCAATTGGTAACACTCGAGGACGAGTGCCACCGAGCGATCCCACCAACTCTTCGAGATCAGGCCGAGATGACATAACAACCTCAGCTTGCCAACCGCCTCGTCCTTCAGTTGTTCGGACAAGGGGTTGTGCAGCCCCGACGATGCCCTCCAGATCGAGTACATCAGCAGCTAGAGAAGGGGTGATTGCCGGGGGAGCAGGCGGCCGATATGATCCTCAACCTGCCGGATCACCGCCTGCACCGTATCCTCGGAGCACAGCTGGTCGTACAGATATACGTCCTTGAGATTTATGATCTCGGGGATGGAGAAATGGAATTCATCCATTCTTGAATTTTGGGGATGGAGAAAGGAATGATCAAAACGCCTTCCGTTTTATAGCCCCACAGCGCCCCCAAGAATCCAACAGTCACTCGTTTCTTCCACTACTGTACTGCCACGCGGCGGATATCTCATCTTTCTCGGCGATCCGAAGTCGGAGCGATGCGGCTCTACTAAACGCTTCACCTCCCTCATGCATTCATAACACGTGTCGCCCGTGACGGTTACTCTTCCCGATGTTCACGCACTAGGATAGGTCGGACATAACCTCGACAAAACGAGCAACTACCCTGCTTGGTCCATTCTTAGCAGGCCTCTCCATGCCCTCCCGCGCTAAGGATCCAAGCTCTCATCAAGAGGCCACCGAGCAGCTACCCTGCTCGGTCCATCCTTAGCAGGCCTCTCCATGCCCTCCTGCGCTAAGGATCTAAGCCCTCATCAAGAGGCCACCGAGCAGCTACCCTTCTCTTCAAAGCCCTTACCAAGAGGCCACCAGGCAGCAACCCTGCTCGGTCCATCCATGGCTGGTAGTTCACTACCCACCGATGCCAAGGATCAAAGCCCTCACCAAGAGCCACCAGGCAGCAACCCTGCTCGGTCCATCCATGGCTGGTAGTTCACTACCCACCGACGCCAAGGATCAAAGCCCTCACCAAGAGGCCACCAGGCAGCAACCCTGCTCGGTCCATCCATGGCTGGTAGTTCACTACCCACCGACGTCAAGGATCAAAGCCCTTGCCAAGAGGCAACGGGAAGCAAACCTGCTCGGTCCATCCTTGGCTGGTAATCTCTTACCCCACGACTCCAAGGACCAAATCTCTCATCAAGAGGCCACCGAGCAGCTACCCTGCTCGGTCCATCCTTAGCTGGTAATTTCTTACCCACCGACGCCAAGGATCAAAGCCCTCACCAAGAGGCTACCGAGCAGCTATCCTGCCCGGTCCATCTTGGCTGGTAATCTCTTACCCCAAGACGCCAAAGATCCAAGCCCTCATCAAGAAGCCACCGAGCAGCTACCCTGCTCGGTCCATCCTTGGTTGGTAATCTCTTACCCCACGACCCCGAGGATCAAAGCCCTCATAAAGAGGCCACCGAGCAGCTACCCTGCTCGGTCCATCCCTGGCTAGTAGTTCACTACCCACCGAAGCCAAGGATCGAAGCCCTCATCAAGTGGCCACCGAGCAGCAGTCCTGCTCGGTCCGTCCTTAGCAGGCCTCTCAACGCCCTCCCGCGCTAAGGATCAAGCCCCTCGTCTAGAGGCCACCAGGCAGCAACCCTGCTCGGTCCATCCATGGCTGGTAGTTCACTACCTACCGACGCTAAGGATCAATGCCCTCGTCAAGAGGCCACCGAGCAACTACCCTGCTCGGTCCATCCTTAGCAGGCAACTCCTTTCCCAACGACGCCAAGGATCAAAGCCCTCATCAAGAGGCCATCATGCAGCTTCCCTGCTCAACTTCCTACACGTCTTTACTAAGAGATCTCCACCTCGACTTCGGGGCCATGGAGATACCGACCTTTCGTCGGTCTTTGCACACTTGGCAAATGGTCAAATTCAACTCAACGTGCGATCGCTAGATGAAAAACCGACCTAACATGAAAGCAGTACCACGCAAATGAAAATGTTTACCACAAACAAAGGAAAAATGCGCACGCAAAGAACACTGCAGAAAGATTTTATTCATAAAATCGGAAGTCTTTATAGAGGTATTATGGGCTCCCCAGCCTTACAAAAATGCCCGGAGGCTTACAAAATTTCAACGCAAAAAGAAAATAAGGAGGCAAGGAAGTTCAGGCCTCAGGGCGGGGAGAACCTCGATGAGTTGCGCTTTCACTGTGACAACCGGGGTTGCGTCTTGAAGGTCGGCGCCCATCGCAGGAGCCTCGACGCCGGGAGCGGGGGGACCGACTTCTCCCCAACGCTCCTACCGAGGGCCTCTCCCCCTGCAGCACTTCCGGGGGCATTCCTCTACGTGTCATCCCCGAGAGGGTACTCACCCCAGAGCTCACCATCAGGAAACTCCGGCATCAGGGCCTTGACGGTGTCTAGGGCGTCGTGCCAAACGACGGTAGCGGCTCCAGCGAGGTCGGTGTAGTACTGATCCGACTTCTTATAGCTCTCCACCGTCTTCGATGCTCGGAGCTCGGCATGCCTCGTTCCCTCCTTCGCCGTCTCGTTCTCCCTCAGGAGAGTGTTCGCCGTCTTCTTCAGGGTGGCGACAAGCACCTTGGAATCTTCCAACTGGGCCTCGGCGGCTCGGACAGCCTCTCGGCACTTGGCAATCTCCCGATCCCCGGCAACCACCCGGTCTTCGAGGGCAGTGACCCCCTCTATCGCCGCATGCAGCTCCAGCCTTGAGCTCTCCTCCCGCGAGGAGAACTCGCCGGCGACCTGCATCACTGGAGCAATTTTCTCGTCCTCCATGCTGACGACGAAGGCGACATGCTGGAGGACCTGAAGAAAACAAAGAAGGTTAAAAAGGAAAGGGGGCACCCAATCTTGCGAACAAAAATACTAAATGAAGAGCTGAGTGTGGTGCGAACGCTAACCTGCATGGCCTTTTGGGCTATGGCCGCCATTTGGGCCTGGAGGGTCCCCCGAGGGATTCTTCCTCCGCCCGACCTTTCCAACTCCGAGAGCAGGCTGTCGGCGACAAAGAGCCCCGAGAGCACCTCAAAGCAAAGCTCCCCTTCATCCACCATGATCGGGGAAGCTGGGGTACGGGGCGCCGTCCTATAAAACCTCTTGAGGAGCGACGCAGGGGTTCCAGTCTCACCTCCCACCTCCGGAGCCCGGGGTTCTTGCTCCTGAGCAAATTTCCGGCTCGACGCTTGGCTGGACTCCGGACCCCAGGGCGCGCTTGAGCGCCTGGATGGAGTGGTTGCCGGTGGAACCGGAGCCGACGATGGGCGAGAAGGGCCGATGCCTCCAGCCTTCTTCCCCTTCTTCTGTTTGACCAGGGCTGCCCGAAATTTTCCTAGGTCCACGGGTTATGCATAAGACAAAAGTACAAAGGAGTCAACAATGCCAGAAAAAGTGAAAGAATAAATAAGTCTAAACAGGTCGCCTGAAAACTCCTAACTTACCCGCGAACTGGGCGGGGCTGAGCCAGGCCCAACTGAGGGCCCGCTCAGACAGCAACACATCAGCCCGGGGGAAGGGCTCCCACTCCGACACCGCCACCGCGTCGGGATCATTCGACCACCCTACCCACGGGCAGTTGGCCCTGTGCCACTGGATGGGCACAGGCCAATCCTCACCCTCAGGCGACCCAACAAACAAAAACTTCTTCTTCCATTCGTGAATGGAAGAAGGTACTACGACGACCCCCGACCCGGCAGCACTTCCCCGGTGTTTTCTAAAAGAGATGTATACCCAGCTTGGCTCGTCCATGCGAGTGCCGGGGTGGTTTTTGTAATAGAGAGAAGAAACGAGAAGACTCCGGCTGAAAGGGATCAGACGTAATTTCAACCCGACCAGGAACCCAAGGAGAATCCTCCAAGAGTTCGGCACTAACTGGCCCGGGGCTAACTCAAAACAATTCAATGCCGCACTCATCTCAGGGGAGAAGGGCAGGTGCATCCCGGCCCAAAAGGCTTCCAGGTACAAGGCAATCTCCTTGCCCCATACCTGGTCTGCCCTCTCCCCCTCCTCTGCCAGACGAAGCGAATAGCTGGCAGAAATATGGAAACGAGTCCGGATGGTGGCGAGCTCATCCGCGTGCCTCAGCACGGATGACGCGCCAAGAGCATCCATAACCTGCGCTCTGGGACCGCCCCCGTCGCACGACCCCGCGAAGTATAACTAACCCTAACTTTCCGGGGGGACTCCGACTCAGACGAAGAAGAAGCAGAAGAAGAAGCAGAAGAAGAGGAAGCTACAGAGGACTCCCTAGACTCTACCCGGACTATTTCTACAGACTCCTCTGTAGAAGAACTCTAACCTGATCAAAGGGACGAGTCCTCGGAAGAGAAAACACAAGGAATCCGACCTGAGGAGAAGAGCGCCGAGCTAACACGACTAGGGACAAGGAAATTATGGTGAGGTATGGGCCCTGATAGGGATCTCACCTCTATTTATAGCTGCCAGCGTACACATCCTACGGCTCCGATCGCCTCCCGCCAAAACAACGCTTCGCAACCGATGGCCGACAGCATTCCACCTGTGGCACTCGTATTGGGCGCGTCCCATCGGGCGCGGGAACACCTGCGGCCTATCTCGTCAGCCAACCAGCGCCAGACACTTGGGCTGGCGCTTCGACAAACGTACGCGCAAACTGGCGCTTCCTCTTAAATGCGAGATCTCTCCCTTGATCCGCTGACGTCATCAAGAAAATACGACTCTTTGCCCGGGAATATGCACCGACGATATCTTCAAGTGAGAGCTCACCCCGGGTGACCGGTCAGACCACTCTCGACCCGACCCAGGAACGGGTCGAGACGAGAGTGGGGGGGCTAATGATGATGCTCGATATCGGTGACTCCCCAGATAATGACACGTGGTAGATCACGTGTCCTAGAGCTTACAATAAAGGATTAAGAACGTTACGTTGGAATCACACCCCGGGCCTCGGACCCGAGGATGTTCCCGACCTTCGGTGGCCTTCTAGACCACCCCCAGCTCGCCTCCCAGCTATCACAGAACCAAGATGCCTCGGCCTCCCACTAGTTCCCAAGCCTCCCGCCGAGCTTATCTTCCTCGGTCTCACCGACCGACCCACAGCACCGATCACAGGCGCCTCCGCCATAGCTCCACGAATCTCGCTAGACGCGAGATATCCGTCGCCCATGATCCCACGTTCCACGCTATCACGATCCCCTATTAACGAGCATATCTCGTCATTAATAGGGAATCCCACCTATCACGTGGGCATGACGCCAGGGGCGTAACGGCCGGCGTGAATCTCACACCCGCCTGCCCATGACTGCCACTAAATAAACCCTTCTCTCAGACGACTCAGGTAAGCCAATTTGACCCCAATAGACCGTTACTCTAGCAAAATACCCCGCCTAACTTGATCGTCGGAGGGTTCTCGGTGGCACAACCACCCCGGGACTTCTTTGCAGGTGGCTCGGCCTCAACCACATAAACCCATTGAGATCTACACGCTCCAGGAGGCAACCCTCCAACTCAATCTCAGCCATCCATCAGCGCTCGTGGCAGATCAACGGAAGATAACATCTGAAGGAGATCCAGAGGTCCATCAGTTTTCTTCTTGGAGATATTTGCGGTGTCTCTGTCTTCATTAAATAGAGTACGCTAGGTTTTCTTTATAGAGACTAACACAGTTGAGTAATCTCAACAATATTATCTTATATCTTAACCTGGAAATATCCTGTTAATTCCAAATATAATCTTTTAGTCTAACTAAGAGATCCACCCAATCAACCACCCCAAACATTTAGGATTGAGCCATTTGATTTGGGCGGATTTGTATTATCAACTAACATACTTCCACTCACATAAACAAGTGGTTCGATGTATTGGCTACCGGAGCCGACTCCCATAGTCATTCACCCGTCAACACTCTTTCACCTCATCACCGTCCATACGTATGCTAGCATGTCGTGCGACCTTCGAGAACTTGCAATCAGGTATCCTTGCAGTCAGATCCATTAGGACCGTCACAAGGATCTCCCTAAAAAAAGAAACGCATAAAGTGTTAATCAATTGGTCTCTCACACCCCAGATCGTAATTAGTCATATTTGCTCCAATACCTTCAATCCCTCTCAGAAGCGTACTCGAACACCATGGTTCTATCTTCAATCCATCACTCCCTTAATCTTTACTCAAAGTAATAATCAGAGATGGGTCTGTGATTCGATCAGGAGACATGCTAATCGATCTACTTCCGGTTTGAATAGTTAAGTCTACTATTCATCCGCTTTCCTGAAAATGCTCCGTATGTGCGGTATTGTCTCGTCGCAGGAGGAAACAACAGCCAAAATAGCAGACGCTCACAACATTCCTTTCCAGACGGCCCAGTGTTTCTATTTGGCTATCCTCATGACCGGGAAAATTACATTTCATATTTGGCTCTGTTGAAATGTACTTTTCCTAGATTATCCGGATTTTCATATTGTGCTTGCTTCTGCTGTGATGCTTCTGTGATGTTACTTGATATCATGCGTGAAACGAATGTTTTTATATATATATAGTAGACACTATATATGTTTTTCATCTGCGCCAGTTCTGTCCTCACCCTACCGTAAGTTAAGTAACTTTACAGTGAAGATCCTGGACCCTGTAGCAAATGCGGATGGTATATATATGCGTGCTTATTTTTGTTTCTTTTCTGACATGATATGACTAATTGATAGGACTGCATTAGTTTTAATTAATGCAAGGAAAATAAACCTAAATGATATTGTCGGAACTAATTTTAAAACTACTCGGTTTTCTTCAAAACCATAGTTGTATTTTTTTACTTTGCATTGAGGTATTCGATTAGGAATATCCTGCACCTCGTTCTATGAGGAAAGTGAATGTATACGTTACCACCACTACTTAGTTTTAGTAGTATCAAACATGCCATTTTAAAATCTTTAGGGTGGTAACTAACACTTAACAAGATCTTTAGTTAGATGATTAGGGTTTTATAGTTTGATATAGACTTTACTAAAGAGAAGTAAAGGAGGTTATACCCTCGTAGATCGAGTCCTTCTCTTCTTTAGCTCCGGATTGTAGTCCACGTGACTCCACTAGGCACTTCTTAGAGTTGAACTGGCCTCCTTCGTGATCTTCGCACCAAAGACGATCCACCCGAAGTCCACTAGCTCAAGCTAACTCTTCACTAATCTCATTAGTGAAGGCAACACACCACATCAAATTGCTAATATAATATGGGATGGTGAAGTAGGGGTTTAATTTTCTCACTAAGGTTCTCACAACTTCAATGATTCACATCACATGTGAGGATTTGAACTTGGAGGTGGGGTGAAGAAAATTGTAGAGAGCAACTCAAGAAAGGAAAAATTTGGCTAAGGCATGAAGAGCTCGACCTTTTTCTCAAGTGAAGAATAATGGCTCATCCAAAAATATCTATCACTCATTGAAGCATGAATTAAAATCCATAGAAATAATGCACCATGCTTTAATAGTGCATACAAATGAATAAACAAATGAAAAACCCATGCCTTGCACATTCCATAAATATCTCCACAATTTACACCCCATTTTCTATTTTCTATAGATAGAAAATAGATGCCATGCTTCATTTAATACACACACACACACACATATTAAGAAACATAATTATTGAGCTAATAATATTAGTTAACATATAATTATATCATATATAATATATATCACATTATTAAATCAACACTTGATTTAATAATCCGGCTATATCACATATAACCGACTAATATCATATATCTGAATATCACATTATTAAATCAACACTTGATTCGATAGTATGGTTATATCACACATAACCTAACCGATATCAGACGACTGCCAGATTACAATACGGTATCACATACACGTATTTAATCGCCCCCCCCCCCCCGCACATATCAACATATGTGGCCTACTTCGTTTCGCTTGAACCAGAAAACTTCTGTGTGGGACTCTAAAGAGTTGTCAATACGCCGGCAGTAGGTGATGATCACATCAGTCACCCATAAGCCGTCAGCGGTACTAGCTGGACGTAACGGCTACCCAGGTATTGAGCGATATGAAGATCAATAAGCAAGCCCGTCAATACTCTCCATGAAGCTTATCAGTAACACTACCGTACAGTCTGGTCTCTTTGTCTGATATGTCGCATATGAAGTCTAGGGGTGGTAAACGTCAGATCCCAGTAACTTGATAAGTCATGCCGATGTGTGGCTCATAACAGTTTGAGAAACTACTGATAACTCTTATCAGTAAATCTCAGCAACCCTGGCCAGGGATTTTTAGTTATGGCCAATCGAGCATAGCGCAACATCAACTCCCTATACCGGGAGAGACGAAACCCCTCCTATCGCTCACCGCCTCTATGTGATTCGGGACTGTATCCAAAATCCACATGTTTGCACAACTCCTTTGAGCCGTGGTAGGGAGGAAATCAAAGCACAGTGGGAATCACACAAGACACTATGACGATCTCGGATCTACAGACTAACATGTACCAGTGTCACCAAAGAACTGCTATCTGACGTTAGGTATATAACCATCTAGGAGTTCTCGGCGAGTCCTATTCGGTGTACCCATTCTCCAATGAGCATTTGTGTACAATGTTTGATGTCACACACCAATGGTTGTAGGATCAACCATCACCCTATAAAGGACAAGAAATGTACACACTAGTCTACTCTGGAACATCGATGCCCTAGTCTTGATATTCCATCGACGAGAAATTGATTAAAGGATGTACTTTTGGACCACCCTGGCCCCACTAATATGATCTCATCATAATCCTAGTAGTCAAGTACATATCTTAAGGGCTTTATCAACATATGAGAGCAAGACAGTAAAGAATACCAGTCAACATGTTAAGATAAAGAGTAACCAGATAGTATACTATCATGTCGAGCAAGAAAGTCCTATATATATATATATATATATATATATATATATATATATGTCCAAGCATCCACTATAATATACATCATATGTACAATAATGGCCTCTAGGGCATACATATTCCTAAAAATCTCCCACTTGCACTAAGGCCATGTGTTGTAGTATCTCATACCCAATATCCTAAAAAGTCTCTCAAACTACATCTGGGGGAGGGCTTTCGTGAGTGGATCGGCTACGTTGTCCTTCGTGTCAACTCTTCTGACCTCGATCTCCTGGCGATCTACTATCTCCCTGATCAGGTGATACCGCCTAAGAATATGTCTGGATCTCTGATGGGACTTGGGTTCCTTGGCCAAAGCCATAACTCCATTGTTATCACAATACACATGTATTGGATGCTCAATGGATGGAACCACACCAAGCTCAGTCGTGAACTTCTTCATCCAGGCAGTCTCTTTGGTAGTATCGTTGGCAGCGATGTATTCAGCCTCCATCGTCAAGTCTGCTACGGTGTATTGCTTGGAACTCTTCCAACACACCGCTCCTCTGTTGAGGGTAAAGACAAAACCCACGACCGACTTACTGTTGTCCTTATCACTCTGGAAGCTCGAATCGGTAAAGGACTCCACCTGGAGTTCACTGTTACCATACACCAAGAACATTTCTTTAGTCCTTCTCAAGTACTTAAGAATGTTCTTCACAGCCGTCCAGTGTTTCTCCCTAAGATCTGATTGATACATGCTCACTATACATAGTGAGTAAACCACATCCGGTCTGGTACATAACATCGCATACATGACAGAGCCTACTGCCGAAGCATAGGGTATCCCTTGCATGCGAGCCCTCTCCAAATCAGTCTTGGGAGACATCTTTGGAGAGAGTGATTTCTGAACAAGCGGGTAAATTACATCGCTTAGAATCTTCCATACTAAACCTCTTTAGTATGGTGTTAATGTATCTGGATTGGGACAATCCCAAAATCCGTTTAGATCTATCTCTATAGATCTTTATCCCCAGGATGTAGGAGGCATCACCAAGATCTTTCATGAAGAACTTGTGTGATAAGAAGAGCTTGACTGAGTGTAGCATAGGAACATCTTCCTATCAAGAGTATGTCATCCACGTACAATACGAGAAAGACCACCTTACTCTCTACAGCCTTCTTATATATACAAGGTTCATCTACATTTTTCATGAAGTCAAACTCTTTGATAGCTTCATCAAAACAAATGTTCCAACTTTGCGACGCCTGCGTTAATCCATAGATGGATTTAAGCAGCTTGCACACCTTTCCGCTGCTCCCACTGTCTACGAAGCCCTCTGGCTGTGTCATGTACACGCTCTCTTCTAAATCACCATTAGAAAAACGGTCTTGACGTTCATCTGCCAGATTTCGTAGTCATGGTATGCAGTAATGGCAAGTAGGATCCTGATGGACTTAAGCATAGCGACATGAGAAAATGTTTCATCATAGTCGACGCCAGGTTGTTGACGAAAACCTTTTGCTATAAGTCTAACTTTGAAAATCTCAACTTTTCCATCTACACCAATCTTCTTTTTGAAGATCCACTTACTCCCAATGGGTTTTACCCCTTCAGGAGCAACATCCAAAGTCCATACTTTGTTGGCGTACATGGATTCCATCTCGGATCGCATAGCATCCATGTCACGCCCCGCTTCCCAGTGTACGGCGAAGTGGACGCGACGAGGCCCGCTACGTATATACTCAGAAGTACATACGCTAACCGTAACTAAGCAATATAAAATAATCACAAGAGACAAATGAAATTGAAATAACAGCAACTTTTATTAATAACATTCTTTGTACAATGCATGAAATGAAAATACAACTGGAATGAAAAAGCAATGCCTAAACAGTGGCATAATAATAATAAAAGGAAATACTGGAAAGAACAAGTACAAAGTCTAGAGCTCTGGATCTTCTTGGAACTGCTCCAAATCTTCAGTTGTTGGCTCGGTCTCAACTTGGTCCAACGCACCTGACGACATTCCAAGAAGAGAGAAATAGAATGTCGTCAGCGAACAGGTCGCTCGGTAAGTCCCAAAGGATAATGAAGAATGAGAGTGACAGAGTATAGTATTTTCTAAAGTATTGTATTGTAGTAAATTGTGGAATATTGTTTAACGATGTTGTTTGTAGCTTGGTACAGAAAGATGCCAGTGTATACGAGGGGAGTCTCTATATGCCAGAGACTAAGGGCACGTATAGTACAAGGAACCGTTTATGCCACGGTACAACAGCAACTGAATATAGGTTAGGTGTCTTAATCTGACCACCTCATTCCACTTTTAACATCTTACGTACCAATCTACCCCTTTAAACCCCGCGATGTCATATTTGTATTGTTATCTTGTAAACTTGTAATGATTGCTTGATTGACTTTGATTGACTTGATTGACTGATTGACTGATTGACTGATTTACTGACCGAAACCATGATATCAGGAAACGGTTATAACCGTAGAGTCATGTAAATGGAATACTGGGAATCATGTAAAAGGAATATCCATGGTTCAGTTCGGTCAAGTTATATAGATTGTTAACTGGAATCTGGAATTCATGTATTCATCTTGAGTTGGAATATAAAAGAATATAGATTGACTTGAATCACATTCAAGTCAGAAATAGTCATACTCTAACCCGAGTCAGACTACAAGAAGGTAATTTGATGTTCAATAATTGTTAGGGGCCTTATTGTAATTTATAAACTTAAGGGGGTTTATTGTAAAAAATACTATTGTATATTTTTCAAAATACAACTCAAGTATTTAATTATCGTCTTTATGTACATACAACAATTTAATGATCAAGCTAAATATGTATACATGTTCGAATAATATGAAATGAGTCAAGTATATTATTCGAGTAACTACCATAAACAATGCTGTAAAGAAATATTATGTACGACTAATTAATCAAGTTGAACGAATGCAAAATATAAACAGAAATATGGCTCTAAATGTTTTGCATGCGTGAGTTCCAGTTTTACCTAAATATGACTACCGGTTTGAGAGATATATATGTTTTCGTATCGTCGCGCAAAACAGATCAGAATCTATTCGGCACCGTCACATATTTTTAAAACGCAGTTTGAGTTAATTTGTATCAGGTTTCAGGTTACGAAAATTATTAAAAAATTGTAGGTATTTCGATGTACTTATCGAAAACACCAATATTCATACGATTTGGATTTATGAAGCTCTAGTTATGATCATTTTAATATCAGCATTTAAAACAGAAATTCAGATTTCTGGACAGCAACTATATATTGTATTGTAAAGCCTATATCAGGTTGTTTCATGCATTCCTAAGTAATATAATATACAGAAAATTATATTTCTATCAATGGTGCATCTACACATCTAAATTTTGTCACAAACGGATATCGGGTGTTCGAGTTATGTCCAATTTAAAAACAATGTGCGAATCAGGACAGATTCTGTCCAGATCCGTCACTTAATATTGTAATGCAGTTTTCTTTATCTTAGGTAGGTTTTCAGTAAAACTATAAAAATAATAAAATCTATATCATTCGATGTAGATATCAAAAACATCTGAGTTTGCTCAATTTGGATACCGGTATACCAAGTTATGTGTCCTAGAAATTGACCGATAGCTGCAGTTTTCTGTTTTACGATCAGTGAATAAATACGATGTAATTCACAAACCGTTATGCGGATCGATCTAAATTTTTACAGCATGTATAAAATAATATAATCTATCATATGTAAATTCCATGAAATTTTCAGAAGTAAAAATCAAGGTCTAAAAATTATTTTAAACCTAAAGGTATTGATGTGTATACTAAAATCGGCAAAAAGATTAACTAGTATTTTTATGCAAGCTTTATCCTTTCTTTTAATAACCAAACCGATTCCATGAGATATCGTAGATATATTATGGATTGAAATCTATGTTCTCACAACTTGTAATAAACATTCATAATCATGAAGAAAGAATTAAAAATACTTTAATTTGAACAAGAGATAATAAGATATTATTAAACCATATAGAATCATATATATCTAAACTTATGTTTATGTATATGTATATGTTTATGTGTGTCTTCTCTTATGGATTATGATATGAAAAGAATAGGGGGTTCACGATGCATGACAAGAGGAAAAAAAAAAGATGGGGGGAAAGGAGAGAGAAGGGACTTACATGCACAAGCCGGTATTGTCACCGGGCTTGTCTATCCGCCGATAGCCTCGCGTTAGTAGCGAGACCTTCTTGAATACTTCTTCATGTTCTTCTTCTTATCATCTTGGTGAAGAGGAAGAAGTGAGAGATAGAAAAATATGAGGAAGGAAAAGATGGAGGAGGACAAATAAAGATGTTGTAATGGTGAATAATAATATATGCATTTAACATGAGAATTAAAAGAGAAATGAAAGGTCACCATTCATTTTGGAAATGAAAGGTCTCATTTGTAGGTTATGGGAAGAATAAAAAATGATAAAAAAATAATTGCAAGAATGGGGATTTGAACATGTGACTTATGGAATAACAATGCAAGGACTTAACCAATGAGCTATAAGGTTGTTCATGCACATATTTAATTAGAATTAAATATATGATGTTGCTTAAAAAGAAAATGGGCCTTTTAGATGGGCTGTATAGAATAAGAATAAGGGATTTGGGTTAAATATTTATGAAAGGAAAAATAAGAATGAGAAGTTAAAAACTTAAATATAAGAAAAAGAAATTGTACCTAGAAAAAAAATACATAATAGATTGAGAAATAAAATAATAATAAATTTAATAGAAAAAGGAAAATACCAAGTACAAATAAATACGGTATATTATTGAAGAGGGATAATACAAATGTATAAAGATTTTAGGGTCATTACATTCTACCCTCCTTAAAAATAATTTCGTCCTCGAAATTACTCAAGAAGGATGATGTAACAGAGTAAGGAAACAGGATTAGGATGATATCTTCTTCGAGCTCCGTCAATTGATACTCTAACCAATTGAGCTAATAAGTCTACAAGATACAAATAGAAACGATGAATAAGAATTAAGGATTCAAAAGTGGAGAGATGGAGTTCAAGGAAACCGAAGGTGGAGTTCAAGATGGATTCAAGGAATATGTACTGTAAAGAATGTTTTCAGTTGCTGTTTCTTGTGTTTTATATTGCTTAGGGTTCCATACAGCTCTGACCTGCATGGGCCACCAACAAAACCTGTCACGCCCCGCTTCCCAGTGTACGGCGAAGTGGACGCGACGAGGCCCGCTACGTATATACTCAGAAGTACATACGCTAAGCGTAACTAAGCAATATAAAATAATCACAAGAGACAAATGAAATTGAAATAACAGCAACTTTTATTAATAACATTCTTTGTACAATGCATGAAATGAAAATGCAACTGGAATGAAAAAGCAATGCCTAAACAGTGGCATAATAATAATAAAAGGAAATACTGGAAAGAACAAGTACAAAGTCTAGAGCTCTGGATCTTCTTGGAACTGCTCCAAATCTTCAGTTGTTGGCTCGGTCTCAACTTGGTCCAACGCACCTGACGACATTCCAAGAAGAGAGAAATAGAATGTCGTCAGCGAACAGGTCGCTCGGTAAGTCCCAAAGGATAATGAAGAATGAGAGTGACAGAGTATAGTATTTTCTAAAGTATTGTATTGTAGTAAATTGTGGAATATTGTTTAACGATGTTGTTTGTAGCTTGGTACAGAAAGATGCCAGTGTATACGAGGGGAGTCTCTATATGCCAGAGACTAAGGGCACGTATAGTACAAGGAACCGTTTATGCCACGGTACAACAGCAACTGAATATAGGTTAGGTGTCTTAATCTGACCACCTCATTCCACGTTTAACATCTTACGTACCAATCTACCCCTTTAAACCCCGCGATGTCATATTTGTATTGTTATCTTGTAAACTTGTAATGATTGCTTGATTGACTTTGATTGACTTGATTGACTGATTGACTGATTGACTGATTTACTGATTGACTGACCGAAACCATGATATCACGAAACGGTTATAACCGTAGAGTCATGTAAATGGAATACTGGGAATCATGTAAAAGGAATATCCATGGTTCAGTTCGGTCAAGTTATATAGATTGTTAACTGGAATCTGGAATTCATGTATTCATCTTGAGTTGGAATATAAAAGAATATAGATTGACTTGAATCACATTCAAGTCAGAAATAGTCATACTCTAACCCGAGTCAGACTACAAGAAGGTAATTTGATGTTCAATAATTGTTAGGGGCCTTATTGTAATTTATAAACTTAAGGGGGTTTATTGTAAAAAATACTATTGTATATTTTTCAAAATACAACTCAAGTATTTAATTATCGTCTTTATGTACATACAACAATTTAATGATCAAGCTAAATATGTATACATGTTCGAATAACATGAAATGAGTCAAGTATATTATTCGAGTAACTACCATAAACAATGCTGTAAAGAAATATTATGTACGACTAATTAATCAAGTTGAACGAATGCGAAATATAAACAGAAATATGGCTCTAAATGTTTTGCATGCGTGAGTTCCAGTTTTACCTAAATATGACTACCAGTTTGAGAGATATATATGTTTTCGTATCGTCGCGCAAAACAGATCAGAATCTATTCGGCACCGTCACATATTTTTAAAACGCAGTTTGAGTTAATTTGTATCAGGTTTCAGGTTACGAAAATTATTAGAAAATTGTAGGTATTTCGATGTACTTATCGAAAACACCAATATTCATACGATTTGGATTTATGAAGCTCTAGTTATGATCATTTTAATATCAGCATTTAAAACAGAAATTCAGATTTCTGGACAGCAACTATATATTGTATTGTAAAGCCTATATCAGGTTGTTTCATGCATTCCTAAGTAATATAATATACAGAAAATTATATTTCTATCAATGGTGCATCTACACATCTAAATTTTGTCACAAACGGATATCGGGTGTTCGAGTTATGTCCAATTTAAAAACAATGTGCGAATCAGGACAGATTCTGTCCAGATCCGTCACTTAATATTGTAATGCAGTTTTCTTTATCTTAGGTAGGTTTTCAGTAAAACTATAAAAATAATAAAATCTATATCATTCGATGTAGATATCAAAAACATCTGAGTTTGCTCAATTTGGATACCGGTATACCAAGTTATGTGTCCTAGAAATTGACCGATAGCTGCAGTTTTCTGTTTTACGATCAGTGAATAAATACGATGTAATTCACAAACCGTTATGCGGATCGATCTAAAATTTTTACAGCATGTATAAAATAATATAATCTATCATATGTAAATTCCATGAAATTTTCAGAAGTAAAAATCAATGTCTAAAAATTATTTTAAACCTAAAGGTATTGATGTGTATACTAAAATCGGCAAAAAGATTAACTAGTATTTTTATGCAAGCTTTATCCTTTCTTTTAATAACCAAACCGATTCCATGAGATATCGTAGATATATTATGGATTGAAATCTATGTTCTCACAACTTGTAATAAACATTCATAATCATGAAGAAAGAATTAAAAATACTTTAATTTGAACAAGAGATAATAAGATATTATTAAACCATATAGAATCATATATATCTAAACTTATGTTTATGTATATGTATATGTTTATGTGTGTCTTCTCTTATGGATTATGATATGAAAAGAATAGGGGGTTCACGATGCATGACAAGAGGAAAAAAAAAAGATGGGGGGAAAGGAGAGAGAAGGGACTTACATGCACAAGCCGGTATTGTCACCGGGCTTGTCTATCCGCCGATAGCCTCGCGTTAGTAGCGAGACCTTCTTGAATACTTCTTCATGTTCTTCTTCTTGTCATCTTGGTGAAGAGGAAGAAGTGAGAGATAGAAAAATATGAGGAAGGAAAAGATGGAGGAGGACAAATAAAGATGTTGTAATGGTGAATAATAATATATGCATTTAACATGAGAATTAAAAGAGAAATGAAAGGTCACCATTCATTTTGGAAATGAAAGGTCTCATTTGTAGGTTATGGGAAGAATAAAAAATGATAAAAAAATAATTGCAAGAATGGGGATTTGAACATGTGACTTATGGAATAACAATGCAAGGACTTAACCAATGAGCTATAAGGTTGTTCATGCACATATTTAATTAGAATTAAATATATGATGTTGCTTAAAAAGAAAATGGGCTTTTTAGATGGGCTGTATAGAATAAGAATAAGAGATTTGGGTTAAATATTTATGAAAGGAAAAATAAGAATGAGAAGTTAAAAACTTAAATATAAGAAAAAGAAATTGTACCTAGAAAAAAAATACATAATAGATTGAGAAATAAAATAATAATAAATTTAATAGAAAAAGGAAAATACCAAGTACAAATAAATACGGTATATTATTGAAGAGGGATAATACAAATGTATAAAGATTTTAGGGTCATTACAATCCAGCCATTTCACAGAGTCTTCAATGGCCTGCTCGAAACTAGTAGGGTCATCATCTTCCATGACGCAATCCTCAATCCCACCATCTACGAGAAAACCGTAGTATCTCTCAGGTGGGTGAGAAACCCTACTAGATCTGCGGAGTGGTTGGGATTCGTTGGGTACTATTAGATCCTTCGGTTCCACTAAATTGTCAGTTGTAGTCTGTGCTGCTGGAACTTCTTCCAGTTCTACCTCATTGCCACTGATTTCTTTAACAAGAAATCCCTTTTCTAAAAAGGTGGCATGTCGAGAAACAAACACCTTTTGTTCCTCGGAGTGGTAGAAGATAGACCCTCGCGAATGTTTAGGATATCTTATAAATTTACATAGAACTGACCTTGCCTCGAGCTTGTCCGGATTTTGTGTTTTCACATAGGCCGGACAACCCCATATCTGAATAAAATTAAGACATGGCCTCTTCCCATTCCATATCTCATATGGAGTGGTAGGCACTGATTTGGTCGGAACTCTATTCAATAGGTATGCAGCTGTCTCAAGCGCATAACCCCAAAAAGAGATAGGCAATTCAGCAGTACTCATCGTAGAGCGCACCATATCTAATAGGGTGTGATTCCTCCGCTCCGATACACCGTTGTGCTGTAGTGTATATGGAGGAGTGAGCTGAGAGAGAATCTCATTCTCTTTTAAATATTCTCGGAATTCCCCGCTCAAGTATTCTCCTCCCCGATCAGATCGTAGGACTTTAATACTTTTGCCCGTCTGGTTTTCAACTTCGCATTTATATTCCTTGAATTTCTCAAAAGCTTCAGACTTGTGTTTCAACAAGAACACATGTCCGAACCTTGAGAGATCTTCGGTGAATGTAATAAAGTACGAAAAACCATTCCTGACATGTGTAAACATAGGACCGCATACATCACTATGTATCAGTCCTAAGAATTCGGTAGCTCCTTCTCCGTGTCCAGTAAACGGAGTTTTGGTCATCTTGCCTTCGAGACATGACTGGTAAGTTTCATAAGATGAAAATTCGAACGGATTCAAATATCCATCATTATGCAACTTAGCTAGCCTTGTCGCATTGATATGACCTGGTCTACAATGCCATAAGAAGGCTTCGTTCATTTCCGAACTTTTCCTCTTGTTTGTGTTTTGTACGTTAAGAACTGTACTTTGATCAAGAACGTATATACCGTTACATAACGTACCAAATCCAATCAACACTTGATTTTGGAAAATATTCATAACATCGCCATCTAATGTGAGATTATATCCTTCTTTAGTTAGCAAAGAAACCGATATAATGTTGCACATCATTTTTGGTACGTAGTAACAGTCGTTCAGAATCAATGTATTACCAGTTGGTAATACAAGGTGATATTCGCCAACTGCCTTGGCTGCAACGATTGCACCATTCCCAACTGTTAAAGATTTATCACCTTTTCCCAGTTCTCTACATTTCTT
The DNA here is from genome assembly GCA_030015575.1 of Agapanthus africanus. NCBI lineage: Eukaryota > Viridiplantae > Streptophyta > Magnoliopsida > Asparagales > Amaryllidaceae > Agapanthus > Agapanthus africanus. Next base: position 868,692,853 of record CM057339.1, read on the forward strand.
TAGCCCATGTAACAAATTACATACGTGGGATCCTGACCCGGTATCCAATACCCAGGACGTAGAACAAACTGAGAAATAGTTCTCGGTAACAAACACTCCCGAAGAAGATGCATCAACATGCTTATTCTTCACACGGGTGGTGCGGGAATCCCGATATTCCCCTATCCCTTGCTCAGATTTATGGCAGTCAAAACATAGAGCGGGACCAACATTCCCTAACCCTATATAAAAAGAGGGTTCGGTCAATACATCCATATTATTATCTTGATTAAGACGTGACATTGGTTGCTGCCTGGAGAGAGAGAGAAGGAAATTCATTAGCGTGCGCTCTTTGCAAGATTAGATTGGTTATTATCTTATCTAATCAGGATGGCTCCCACTGTTTTTTTATCAAATCTTCCTCCAAACCATAAAAGGTAAGATTAGCCGGTATTAATTACACCCTAAAGGTTCGCTAATCGTTCGGCTAGGCAGGTATCGGTACTTCAAGGGAAGTTCCCCGTGCTTTCGTACGGACCTAATTAAAATAAACATCGTTTCCCTATAGGCATAACCCCATTGACACCTTTCTAGACACCTACCGGATTAGCTAATTGTAAAGTGCAAAATTCTCCCAGGAGTAACTCTTACTCGCAGTGGGTATCGGGATCCAACTATTACATAGAAGGTATGCAATCTCATTGGAAATTTCAACACTTGAAATTCCCGATAATAGTTTTTACCCCTAGCGTCCTATGACAGGCCAAACAACCCATAGGCCGCTAGTCAAGTTCAACCCGTTCATTTCTTGATTGAATTAGACCCACCCGCACGACCCTTGACAGAGGCCAAACAACGCCGTACAACTACCCTAATCCAATCGCACCACATACTACAGATAATTACTAATTAGCTACCGTAATTACGCCTTGACGGAGGCCAAATAACCGTAGCACGAATACTAAAATAACACTTATCTGAAATGACGGAGGGCTACGCAGGTTTTAAGAAAACCATAAGCGGAATGAACTTGAAATCGTTGAAGAATCAAGTGATTTTGAAAATGAGTGTTTTTTAGGCTTTTGCTAGTTTCGCTAAAGAGGTCACTCCCGGTGAAGAGATCTCGGTTCTTTCCTCATCGAATGAGGTGCAGGATATTCAGGAATACCACTATGCAAAGTAAGAATTAGAGAAGCTTTCAAAAACAAAACCGAGTGGGTTGTAGCATTTGCTAGTTTCGCTAAAGAGGTCACTCCCGGTGAAGGGATCTTGGCTCTTTCCTCATCGAATGAGGTGCTGGATATTCATCAAGGAATACCACTATGCAAAGCAAGAACTAGAGCTACCGTTTTTGAAAAATTGATTCTACAATATCTTTTGGTTTCTTTCTTTTCATTAATCTCATTAATGAAGTCCTATCATTTAATGTTTCCTAAACATCACAGAAAAATAAACGAAAATAGAACGTACGCTTATGCCATCCGCATTCGCCATGGGGCTCCATCATGCACCGTTAGGTTACTTAACTAACGGCAGAGCGGGGGCTGGACTAGCGCGGGTGCAAAACGTTTATTATATATCATATATATAATATTACATTCGTCTCACGAAGTTATATGATCACATCACAGAACCAAGCAGTAGAAGCAACATATGAAATATTGGATATACTACGATGTCCGTGTTTTAAATTTAGCCAGTAATGTAAAACACGGATTCCACGGTCGTGATGAATAGCCAAACCCACATCCCTAGACCCCTACGAGAGCGGCAAGTAACCCTACCAATTCAAGAGTTAGGAGACACGGTCTCAACACCTTGAGATGGTCTCCCACTGGACTCTAGAAATCGGCTACTTGTGCTCCCCATCTTGGGTCTATCCTAATGCGGAAAAGAAAATAATATACAACAGTGGTGACATCATCCTCAACCCGGAAGTGTCCCAATAAAAGAATATTATATTGAATTTTACATGAATGAAAATATAAAACCTCTCATCTAACATAAAACCCCCGGCTATTCAATCACGACGATCTAATAAAACATATCACCTGCAACACATGATATCACATACCATCAACGTAAACAAATATGCGTATCCCAAATTTTGTTGACATATAGCAACGAGATTTGGGATACCCCACATATTACACTTACGGTTGCAGAAAAGAAATGAAAAACTACAATAATTAAAATCTGCATATTCTTAGACATCATAAACCCAGAATATCTCATATTTGGAATTTCATGCCTAACCTGATAACTCTTGTATTTTAGTCTCAAATTGAAAACTCTTTTCAATTGCTTAGTCGGGGATTCAACAAAATTCCCGACTACTTTATCGAATACTTGTCGGAAACTTTAGTAGATGGCCGCACCCCTGATACCGTCGACGAAGTGCACTAAGGCAGAACACCGTAGCCGCAAGCACCCGAGTGGGCGCTTTTGGCAACGGGATTCTCCAACAGTCACTTGGTCGGGGCTATGGGGCATGGCTACCTAGCAAAGTTATTCGGCAAGTATTCGCGTACTATACGCGATTGCGACGGAGTTTTGATCCGAATCAAAACTTCGTGGCAACCGATTATCCGAGACTAAAACACTAAATTTACAATTAGCAACTAGTTTTCACAAAACTAATTGAATGCGGATTCTAACTGCTGTATCACATATCAAAATTAAACCCAAAACAATGTTAAATTACGACTCCGAAACACTCTGAATTTCTCCTTAATAAAATTAACATCACATGCAATTTTGGGCCAATAAAACAATACCTGAAACCCTAAAACCAAGCCATAAGAACACCAAAAAATTTCGAGACCAATCGGGGAATATTGGACTGGCCAGGCCGGTTTTTTGTGTGTTTTGGTCGGGTTAAAACCGGTGAAATGGTCTTGAATTTTTCCAGTGTTCTAATTGTATCTCATACAACACTCTGCAGTTGTTTAAATATTTTTTTTGAGATCATTTTAAAATCGACAGAGAACAGGTTTTTGAGGTTTCGGTTTCGGAGTTTTTTCGTTTCCGTGATTCTATTAACATCGTCTAATCTTCTAGCTTTGGCTCTGATACCATGAAAGTGTACGTTACCACCACCACTTGGTTTTAGTAGCATCAAACATGCCATTTTAAAATCTTTAGGGTGCCAACTAACACTTAACAAGATCTTTAGCTAGATGATTAGGGTTTTATAGTTTGATATAGACTTTACTAAAGAGAAGGAAATGAGATTATACCCTCGTAGATCGAGTCCTTTTCTTCTTTAGCTCTGGGTTGTAGTCCACGCGACTCCACTAAGCTCCTCTTAGAGTTGAACAGGCATCTTTCGTGATCTTCGCGCTAAAGACGATCCACCCGAAGTCCACTAGCTCAAGCTAACTCTTCACCAATCTCATTAGTGAAGCCAACACACCACATCAAATTGCTAATCTAATGTGGGATGGTGAAGTAAGGGTTTAATTTGCTCACTAGGGTTCTCACAAGTTCAATGATTCATATCACATGTGAGGGTTTGAATTTGGAGGTGAGGTGAAGAAAATTGTAGAGAGCAACTCAAGAAAGGAAAAATTGGCTAAGGCATGAGAGCTCGACCTTTTTCTCAAGTGAAGAATAATGGATCATCCAAAAATATCTAGCACTCGTTGAAGCATGAATTAAAATCCATAGAAATAATGCACCATACTTCAATTGTGCATATAAATGAATAAACAAATGAAAAACACATGTCTTGCCCATTCCATAAATATCTCCAGAATTTACACCTTATTTTCTATTTTCTAGATATAGAAATAGATGCCATGCTTCATTTAATGCGCACACGCACACACATACACACACACATACATATATCAAATATATATATATATATATATATATATATATATATTAGAGAATAATGGAGGAAAGAGACCATAGGAGGGAATTTCCTCCTATGGCTTCGAAAAAATACACCCTCCCTTATTTTTACCGACGATCGGCACCCACCATCTTCATCGTTATCATCTAAGATGTGGGTACACCAAATTTCATGTGATTCTACAACCTTTTCATCGTTGATTTAGTGGGTTCAAAATTAACGGTTTACCGACAATAGAACTTTTTACATTGCTAAATCAACGGTGAAAAAGTTGTAGGATCACATGAAATTTGGTGTACCCACATCTTAGATGATAACGATAAAGATGATGGGTGCCGATCGTCGAAAAAAATGATGGAGTGGGTATTTTTTTGAAGTCATAGGAGGAAATTCCCTCCTATGGCATCTCTCCTCCATTATTCTCTATATATTAATACATATTAAGAAACATAATTTGTGAGATAATAATATTAGTTAAGATATAATTATATCATATATAATATATATCACATTATTAAATCAACACTTGATTTAATAATCCGGCTATATCACATATAACCGACTAATATCATATATCTGAATATCATATTATTGAATCAACACATGATTCAATAATATAGTTATATCACATATAACCTAACCGATATCAGACGACTGCCAGATTACAATATGGTATCACATACACGTATTTAATCAGGCCTCCGCACATATCAACATATGTGGCCTACTTCGTTTCGCTTGAACCAGGAAACTTCTGTGTGGGATTCTAAAGAGTCGTCAATACGCCGACAATAGGTGATGATCACATCAGTCACCCACAAGCCGTCAGCGGTACTAGCTGGACGTAACGGCTACCCAGGTATTGAACGATATGAAGATCAACAAGCAAGCTCGTCAATACTCTCCATGAAGCCTATCGGTAACACTACCGTACAGTCCGGTCTCTTCGTCTGATATGTCGCATATGAAGTCTAAGGGTGGTAAACGTCAGACCCCAGTAACTTGATAAGTCATGCCGATGTGTAGCCCATAACAGTTTGAGAAACTACTGATAACTCTTATCAGTAAATCTCAGCAAACTTTGCCAGGGATTTTCAGTTATGGCCAATCAAGCATAGCGCAACATCAACTCTCTATACCGGGAGAGACGAAACCCCTCCTATCGCTCACCGCCTCCATGTGATTCGGGACTGTATCCAAAATCCACCTGTTTGCACGACGCCTTTGAGCCGTGGTAGGGAGGAAATCAAAGCACAGTGGGAATCACATAAGACACTATGACGATCTCGGGTCTACAGACTAACCTGTACCAGTATCATCAGAGAACTGCTATCTGACGTTAGGTATATAACCATCTAGGAGTTCTCGGCGAGTCCTGTTCGGTGTACCCATTCTCCAATGAGCACCTATGTACAATTTTTGATGTCACACACCAATGGTTGTGGGATCAACCATCGCCATATAAGGGACAAGAAATGTACACACTAGTCTACTCTGGAACATCGATGCCTTAGTCTCGATATTCTCTCGACTAGGAATTGATTAAAGGATGTACTTTTGGACCACCCTTGCCCCACCATTATGATCTCATCATAATCCTGGTAGTCAAGTACATATCCTAAGGGCTTTATCAACATGTGAGAGCAAGAGAGTAAAGAATACCAGTCAATATGTTATGATAAAGAGTAACCAAATAGCATACTATCATGTCGAGTAAGAAAGTCCTCTATATATATGTCCAAGCATCCACTATAATATACATCATATGTACAATAATGACCTCTAGGGCATACATATTCCTAACAGAAAGGGCCTTGATCCATTCACGGGGAGTTCCTCTAAGCAAAAGTTTATGTTATTAGTTTTAAAAGCGGAGCCTAAACCGCTCATTTTTCAAAACTGCTTGAGTTCCTACAACGATATCAAGATCATTACGTTAAAGGTTTTTCGTCAAAAACCAGCCGCAGCCCTTCGTCATTTCAGATTAGTGTTCCTTAGTATTCGTGCTGCATATATTGACATAGTCAAGGCGTAATGTTCAGTAGCTCTGTAGTTTTTTTTCTGCTATATGGTGATGCGATTCGTTAGGACAGTCGTACGGTCATTTTGACCCAGTCAAGGGCTCGTACGGGTGGGTCTAATCAATCCAGGATAATGACGGGTTGAGCTTGACTTGCGACTTTTTATATGTTGACCTAGTCAAGGTCATAAGTCGTTAGGGAAAAAACCATATCGGAAGTTTCAAATATAAAAGAAACTTGCCAAGTTTGCGCATAACTTATAGCGTGTGGTAATTTTGATCAGCTTCCGTCAAAATTATCACGCAGTGATAGTTGGGTCCCGATTCCCACTGATGAGTTGGTGTTACTCCTCGGATGATTTTCAGATAATCCCGACTAATTCTTCTTTTAGGGTTTGAAGAAGAATTCGAGGAAACAGTGGGAGCCATCCTAATTAGATAAAGTGATTAACCAATTTAATCTAGATTAGAGTGCATGCGAAGTGTTTCTTTTCTCTCTCTGGTTACAGTGACCATGACTTACCTTAAACTAAAACTCAAGAACCAAGTTAACCGAACCTTCTTATATAATTTGGCTTTCGGATTGTCATGATTCACGACAAAGTCTCATATATCCCTGCTACTCCTACTTTCCTTTTGATTTTCTCCAAAACACTCTGTATCACTATGGAGATCCATATTGTTTGGAAAGACCATCTCGTATAGTAATATACGAACTCGAAAAACTTGTTTCAGTTCGAGAATGGTCACGGGTTCTGGAGAAATAGAATAGGATTATTCGGTTGTCTTTTATCTTTACCTTCTTTCAGACTGCGAGAACTCCTAGTATTAGGAGAGTACACATATTACGTTTGTTGGATAGTCTTCTTCCAAACCTTAGACCGGTGCCGAATGGTAGGGAAAGAAGAAAACCATTAGCCTAAGTGTGGTGTACAGAAGGTAAGAAGTAAAGATATATAAAGGGATTGCAGTGAGGGCAAGAAAATTTGCGGCTACTATCATGAATCTGGATAGTGGAAGAGCAGTTACTTAGAATACCCGGCCAACCCCTCAAAACATTTTCATGTTTCAGTTTTCCTGTGCGGTGTTAATTGAAAACTGCTTTCCTAATTAGATTCTGACTTCAGAGTATGTATTTATCAGATTTGATTCTCACATCTGTATGGCGTTACAGATGCAGAGTGCGAGCAGAATATTGGGATTAGGTGAGTAGATCCTCAATTTCAGAATTCTTTGAAATTGGTGATATTTAAGCAAATCACCTAGGTTTTGCGATACGGAAAATATTTGGTTTTGAATAACCGTTGTTATGCACAATTTTTTAAAATTGAATATCTGTATCTTTATTTTATAAAGTGAGATATAAATTTTGAAAATTATGTTATAAACATTTATTTTATCAGTTGAGGATAAAATAAGGTGCATTGAATAACGATATAGACATTGTTAGGGTCAAAAATTACACCCCGGTTGACCAAATCAAAATCAAAGTCAACCCCAAGCCAATTGGGCCTAAGCCCAGGCCAAGTGGGCCCATGCCCAAGTCAAGCCCGAACATGAAGCGACCGGCCTCCTCCATACCAAGAAGAAAATTATGTAATAAATAAGTTTGATGTAATTTTCATGCAGGAATGTAAAATAAATGGGCATAAACCAAAATTTTTGTAAAGCCAATGGCTCATGTGCAAAAGAAATGAGCACATGAGATATGGGATGGGCAAAAATGCTATTTTGTAAAGACCAAGGGGCTATATGTAAATTTATAAGCCTATATAAAGCAACATCATGATGAAATGAAAAGAATGATTCATTCCTCTCAAAAGTTAGGGTTTTTGTGCCTCTTTTTCCTTCCTCATGGTTCTAAACCGTCTCCCTTTTTTGAATTAAATCAAGAGTTTCACTCTTCCTTTTCCAGAAAGGAATAATTTTACACCAAAAACCCCTTGAAGGGGAATTCGGATCTTCCATCAGATCTCCAGAAGGCGAGATTTTAAATCTCACCCTCCTTTCTCCAAGATCCAGCCAATAGAGAGGAGGAAGGAGACCCATCCCCCAAAATCCCACTTTGGGAAAATCCAAGGCTCAAGAGAAAACCCAGGGCTCAAGGGAGAAGAAAGGGGTCCCCTTTCATCGTTTTCGAAAATATCTTGGGAGTTTAACTCCACAAAATATATATATATATATATATATATATATATATATATATATATATATATATATATATCTTTTTGGGAGTACAACTCCCAGTGCAAAGGCTAAGCCCCTTTTTCATCTTTTTCAGGAGTTTAACTCCAAAAGTCAATTGGGAGTACAACTCCCAGTATAGGGGCTAAGTCCCTTTTTCCCGCTGGCACCCAGCGCCAGCGTGCCAAGCACGCGAGGCGCCGGTGCCCGCGTGCCAGTGCCTGTGTGCTGAGCACGTGAGGCGCCGGCACCCACACATTCTTTGGACTCTATTTTCCCTTTTTTTTATATATACTCCACGACACTTTCCCCGTTAGAAAAAATTTCTAACGGGGCGCCGCTCCACACCCCGTAAGGGGGCTGCTAGCCCCCTTAACCCCCAGCCTGCCATTCGGATAGCGGGACCCTTGTAAACTCTGCGAGACCCCCGATATATCCAAAAGCCCTCAAGACACACATACGCTCGCTACACATTGAGTTCGCATGACCAGTTTGACCCGTCAATCGGAGGTTCTCTCGCTCCAAAAGGGAGGGGTAATTAACGGCAGCTTAGTCCGTGGCTGCCGGAGATTCGGATTCCCACAATCAATAAACCCCCACCTACCCTAAGCAGGGGGAATCTGTAGTACCCCTGACAAGCAACGCGTATTCCCATCTCAATGGGGTGACGAAAAACACCTTACAGATTCTGGCACGCCCGGTGGGACCTTTTCTCTCCTCCCATATTTTGGGTTAAACGTTCATGCGAACTCAATCAACATACGTATCCATATTAATACTGAAATAATGCTCTTTTATGCAGAATTTCAAATGATCAAGCCTCAACAATGTCTCCAAGGATAAGCTCAGCTTTCGACACAGCTCCCATCTCCTACACGATGAAGATGGATGCCAGGACGATCCTCCCGGCCAGTCTCGGGCGACAATGGGAGGAGCCGCCGCTACCATTTGGCTCTATTCTGTTCGTGCCAGCTAACGCCGTCCTAGCTCCTCAAGCTCCAGTAACAAACAGATGCGCAATCCATACGGTCTACATGGTCGGACCTGAAGAAGCGAACCCTCCTACGCTTCACAGCCATAGTGATGATATGGGTGACACTGCCCAATATTGGCTCAGTTCAGATAATGATGAGGGCCTTGCTCGAGCTACTAAGCAAAAAAAGCCCATGGTTCTTGGGGAATCAAGCTCAGGCAATGAGGATAGCCCAGTCATCATCCCCAAAACTACAGAACAAGCGTTATTCCAATGGCTTCAAGAGCAATTTCAAGATCGTGATAGGGAGTTAGCCAAGATCCGTTCCAAAGTCGATGATCTGGTCAATATTATGGAAAACCTCTCAACCCGAGTCCTTCAAATGCAATCACAACAAAATCAAAATTGGGTCCATGAACCAGGGATTGATGTCCCAAAGCAGCCAACAGCTATTCCCTCTGGTCTAAGAGCGGATTACTTTCATGAAAGTCGAAGGCGGCTAGCCCCCAGGAAAGTCCTGACGCATGTCTGCGACCAGTTGACATGGGATAGAATTAAGGGAAAGTCATCAGCAGATCCCGAAACTCTCCAGGACTTACTTAAAAGAGTCCAAATGCTGGAACATGTGGGCCCCGAATCTCTTCCAAACTTCCAATATAACAACAAATCCAAATATCCGGAGAACGACAACCGCAAAGGTGGGCCTCCTAAGGACACTGAATCCACTAATGTATCTGTCGATCAAAGCAGGCGAGGAGCAGGCAGGCCTAATGCCGACCAGCCTCGAAAACCAATGTTAGGAGGGGGAGGAGAATCGCCCCTGGAAGAGAATTTGAATAAAGTCTATTCTTTCAGAAGGGACAGAGTCCGTAAAATATTCAAGGACGCCCTGAGAAACGGCCTACAATTGCCAGAATCAAAAAGACCCCAAGAAGCGAATATGACCGACGACCCAAAATATTGCCACTATCACAGAGTGATAGGTCATGCCATTGAGGACTTCTTTGTCTTTAAAGATTGAGTCAAAAAGCAATACAAGGTAGGAGAGATAGAACTGTCTAAAGGCGTGTTAACAAACAGTCAAGCTACGACCACCAATTTCATACAAACGGAGACCGAAGCCCTTCGGGAACCTAATTCTCTCAGACACCTGCCTTTCTTTAAAAGGAGCGGACCAAGGCGACAAGCTAAGAGCCAAACGAGCAATATTGCCAATGAAGTAGTGTTAGATAGGTACACAACCTATACGGTCTACATGATGGAGCCCAGAGGAATAAGTCCTCCTACGCCTTATAGCCATGACGTTGACGTGGTTGTTGCCATCCAACACCGGCTCGGTCTAGATGACAAAGAGCCCGCTTATGCAATTAAGCCAAAGGAGCCCGTGGTTCCTGTAGAATCGAGCCCAGGCTCCAACAGTCGACCACCAAGTCGTTAAACTGGGAACAGTCGACCACCATGTCGTTAAACTGGGAATAGTGGACCACCACGTCGTTAAACTGGGAATAGTGGACCACCACGTCGTTAAACTAGGGATGTAAAAAATGTGTAAAAAAATGGCCGAAATGATGGGACAACTCGCAATAAAAATCAACAAGTAAAATAAAAATGTAAATAAACAGCCGAAATGACGGGGCAACCGCGAATGAATAGCCAAAATGATAGGGCAATCGCGACCTTCGCGATAAGAAAAACTGAAATGATAAAGCAATCGCGGTAAAAAAACCTCCAAAGGCGAATGATGAGTCGCTCCTGGTACCATATTCCAGTGCAGCGATACAGACGCCGACCAAAATCCAAATTCCCAAATGGCGAATGATGAGTCGCTCCTGGTACCATATTCCAGTGCAGCGATGCAGACGTCAACTAAAATTTCAAATCTCTGAATATCCCAACGGCGAATGATGAGTCGCTCCTGATACCATATTCCAGTGCAGCGATGCAGACGCCGACCAAATTCCAAATCCCTAAATTCCCAATGACGAATGATGGGTCGCTCCTGGTACCATATTCCAGTGCAGCAATGCAGACGCCAACCAAATTCCAAATCCCTAAATTCCTAACGGCGAATGATGAGTCGCTCCTGGTACTATATTCCAGTGCATCGATGCAGACGTCAACCAAAATCCAATTTCCCAAAATTCTCCCAGCCCTACGGGTGGTCCCCAAATTGACTACCGTATACAATCTACGGGCTTAAATAATTCTTATCACATCCATACCCCACCGCAATCACCACCAGTCACGCGGCCGGTCTTCGCCCTCGGAATTATGCTCCATTTGGGAAGACCCACTCATGTGTCCTCATGATATATAAGGAGAACAAAACTTACAAGATCCTCTCGAGTCATAAGAAAACACTTTCATGGGGTCCTTACGACTCACAAAGGAAAAACACACTTGGGGGCCTCATGACTCCTAAGGAGAAAATACACCTAAGCGATCCTTTCGACTCGTAGGGAGAAAATACTTTTATAGGACTCTTACGGCTCATAAAATTGAAAAGCCTTAGCGGATAGGGACCTAAGCTTATCTCCTAAGCCATCGCTCCCCAACAGGAAAAGACAAATGATGAATTGCTCCTGGTACCTATGCTCCAGTGTCAGCAACGCTGATGCCGATCCCAATCCCAAAATTCCAAACCTCCGATCCAATAGACCCCTAAGTCTTTAAACTGGGAATAGATGACCTCTAAGTCGTTAAACTGGGAACAGATAACCTCTAAGTCATTAAACTGGGAACAGATGATCCCTAAGTCGTTAAACTGGGAACGAAGGAAATCCCCTCACGGCAGATGATGATTCGCTCCTGGTACCATATTCTAGTGTAGCGGTGTTGATACAAAACCAGAACCAAAATCCCTAAATCCTCTCATGGCAAATGATGATTCGCTCATGATATCATATTCTAGTGTAGCGATGCTGATGTCAATCTAAATCCTATGTTCTTCATGGCAAATGATGATTCGCTCCCGGTACCATATTCCAGTGTAGCGATGCTAACGCCAAACAAAAACCCAAATTCCAAGTCTCGGGCTCAAAAGCCCCGATGGACGGATAAGAAACTCCCAAATCAAATCAAATCAAATCAATAATCTCTGCATCGGAATTATGTTTCGTCTCAGAATGTACCCCATGTCAAAATCATGCTTCGCCTCGGGATTTCTGCCTTCCATGTTGGAATCAAGCTCCGTCTTGGAATCAAGTCAACCAGTGACACTCCGTGCCGGGACAAGTCAACCAGCGACACTCCATGCCGGGAAAACGTCAAACAGACACTCCGTACCGGGGACAAGTCAACCAGAGATACTCCGTTCTGGGGACAAGTCAACCAGACACTCCGTGCCGAGGACAAGTCAACCAGCGACACTCCGTGCCGGGGAAATTTCGACCACAGACACTCCGTGCCGGAGACAAGTCGACCAGCAACACTCCATGCCGGGGAAACATCGACCAGCGACACTCCGTACCGGGGAAACGTCAGACAAACACTCCATGCCGGGGATAAGTCAACCAGCGACACTCCGTGACAGGGAAACATCAAACAGACACTTCACTCCGGGGATAAGTCGACCAGCGATACTCTGTGTCGGGAAAAGGTCAACCACAGACACTCCGTGTCGGGGAAACGTCGACCAACGACACTCCATTTCAGAGACACGTCAAGCACCGACCGTCTAAGTCGCAAAAAGGGCAGCAACGACCTCCCCGTCGGAATTATGCTCCGTCTCGGAATCAAGTCAACCAACGACCTCCCCGTTGGAATTATGCTCCGTCTCGGAATCATGTCATCCAACAATCTCTGCGTCAGAATCACGTTTCGTCTCCGAATGCACCCCGTGTCGAAATCATGCTTCGCCTCGAACTATCTACCTTACCTGTCGGAATTATGCTTCGCATGGGAATCAAGCTCTACATCGAAACTATATTTCGTAAAGAATACCAAGCTCTGCGTTGGGATCATGCATCATCCCAGAATGTACCCCATGTCGAAATTATGCTTCGCCTCAGACTATCTGCCTTCCCTGTCGGAATTATGTTTCGCCTGAGAATCAACCTCTGCATCGGGACTATGTTTCGTTCAGAATGTCTGCCCTGCGCTGGAATTAGGTTTCGTCCCAGGATACACCTACCCCGTGTCGAAATCGTATCCCTCCGGAACCCTGGGTCGAAACTATGCTTCATCTCAGAACATATTCTCCCCTTGGAATTATACTCCGCTTTTCGGAATTATGCTCCGATCCCCGAAATTATGCTACCAGAATGATGCTTCGCCCCTGGAATGATATTCCACCTTGAAGTCCAACTCCAAGATCCATCAATTTCATGCATACAACTCATATACGCGGTGTGCATTTATTAATGGGGCACTTTGCTGGGGTCAAAAATTACACCCCAGTTGACCAAGTCAAAATCAAAGTCAACCCCAAACCAATTGAGCCCAAGCTCAGGCTAAGTGGGCCCATACCCAAGTCAAGCCCGAACATGAAGCGGCCGGTCTCCCCCATACCAAGAAGAAAATTATGTAATCAATATGTTTGATATAATTTTCATGCATGAATGTAAAATAAATGGGCATAAAACCAAATTTTTGTAAAGCCCATGGCTCATGTGCAAAAGAAATGAGCACATGAGACATGGGATGGGCAAAAATGCCATTTTGTAAAGCCTAAGGGGCTATATGTAAATTTGTAAGCCTATATAAGGCAATATGATGATGAAATGAAAAGAATAATTCATTCCCCTCAAAAGTTAGGGTTTTTGTATCTCCTTCTCCTTCCTCAAGGTTCTAAACCTTCTCCCTTTTTTTGAATTAAATGAAGAGTTTCACTCTTTCTTTTCCAAAAAGAAATAGTTTTGCACCACAAAACCCTTGAAATGGAACGCGGATCTTCCATCAAATCTTCAGAAAGGGAGATTTTTAAATTTCACCCTCCTTTCTCCAAGATCCAGCCAATAGAGAGGAGAAAGAAGGAGACTCATCCCCAAAAATCCCACTTTGGGAAGATCCAAAACTCAAGAGAAAACCCAAGGTTCAAGGGAAAAGAAAGGGGTGCCCTTTCATCATCTTCGAAAATATCTTGGGAGTTTAACTCCACAATATATATATATATATATATATATATATATATAAATAATAATAATAATAATAATAATAATAATAATAATAAATCTTTCTTTTTGGGAGTACAACTCTCAGTGCAGGGGCTAAGCCCCTTTGTCCTCTTTTTCAGGAGTTTAACTCTAAAAGTCAATTGGGAGTACAACTCCCAGTATAAGGGCTAAGCCCATTTTTCCCGCTGGCGCCCAGCGCCCGCATGCTGGGCACGTGAGGCGCTGGCACCCACGCGTCCTTTGGATGCTATTTTCCCTTTTATATATAAATATATATATATATACACTCCACGACACTTTCCCCGTTAGAAAAAATTTCTAATGGGGCACTGCCCCACACCCCGTAAGGGGGCTGCTAGCCCCTTGACCCCCAGCCCGCCATTCGGATAGCAGGACCCCCGTAAACTCTGCGAGGCCCCCGATATATCCAAAACCCCTCAAGACACATATACGCACACTGCACATTGAGTTCGCATGATCAGTTTGACCCGTTAATCGGAGGTTCCCTCGCTCCAAAGGCGAGGGGTAATTAATGGCAGCTTAGTTCGCGGCTGCCGGAGATTCGGATCCCCATAATCAATAAATCCTCGTCTACCCTAGGCAGGGGGAATCTGTAGTACGCCTGACAGGGGACGCGTATTCCCATCTCAATGGGGTGACGAAAAACACCCTACAGACATTCTTAACCAAAATACAATTTTCAACTTACAACACACGAAATTTGAGTTAGTATACTCTAGTGACTCATACATGGAAATGTATGTTATCCGGTATCCTTCGGGACAAGGAGTTAGTAATCTTACTTCATTCAGTTTACTTATGAGTTCTTTGATTTTAAACATGCATTTGTTGTAATGCAAGGTCTAAAGATTTTGAGAACTTTATAAGTATAAGAATAAAGTAGAGAACTGTACGTTAAAAGTATCAGAATTCTTCGAAGTGATTGAAAATGTAGATAGTTATGCTAGGTATTCCATTATAGTAATATTTGAGAACTTGCTTCTCTCTCAGGTTACTCATCCGTGGGTGCGCTCCTTGATGAGTAATGCAGCATGGCTTTTTTCCATTTGGATGATATGCACTGGATATAGTTGCATAACAATTGGGTTCTATCTAAATAAGTGCATTTGTTTCTATGTGGATATAGAATGATTGCATATCTTGAGAATGTTAAGATATGGAGTTATCCGGTTTTTATTTAAAAGCTGAATCCGGACAAACTCAAGGCATGTTTCTGTAATGGCAGTATGTGGGTTATTCCAGGCTTTTTATAGCAAGGGTTTAACATTCTACCATTTGTAAGATCAAAGGTTATTTTGTTCTTGACTTGCCACCTTTTTATAAATGGAATCTTTTCGAAAGAAACAAGTGGGAGTATGGTAGAACTGGAAGTGATTTCAGAACCACAAACGGTTACTGAAAATTTAGTGGAACCTAGAGATTCAATTGGATTCGACAATCCATTAGCCATTCCACAGATTTGATGGGTAAGCTCAGCTACTCAAAAGGTAATTTTGTTTCCTCAATGTCGGTGACAGGGAGGTTTTGATAACCCAAGTTTATCACTACTGCTATCTTTGACTATGAGATCTGGCAGGTGAATAACTATAACGTCATTCTAAATTGAATTTAGAAGTGCACGCGTATATGACTCTGCCAGAGGGTTGTTGTAATCAGTGGGGGCAGTGGAAGCGTGATGGGCAAGTTGCTTATGTCTATTTATAGACTAAAATAAGGAGAGCAGAATTGGTCAACTAGTTTGATGTAAAAGTCAAAAAATTTGACTTCATCAGAACAACAGATGGGCCTGGTAAGAAGGCGGTAGGGAGTGATGTCCTGATATTTGGATGACGTGCTCCTGATAGGAACTGATGTTCCTATACTATAATCGGTTATACTGTAGTTGTCACAATGTGTTTCTCCACATAGGATCTGGATAAAATATCAGGGATTCTGATGACTAGATCTATGGTTTTAGATCTAGATTTGGGAAGTGTCCCAATTTGGGTATCTTGACACTATTCTAAAGTGTTTTAGAATAGACAACTCCTGGCGTGATGGTGTACCCACAGGTGAGGGAGTCACCCTTTCTAAAGAGATATCTTCTAGACTAATGAGGAGAGGGATTTGCATGATTGACATATCACTTGCTTAGGCAATTGAGTCAGTCATGAGATGTCAAGTACCACACCAAATATCGCTTTTGCACTAGCTGCAATAAGCATATAGTAATCCAATCCTGGAGAAACATTGGGAAGCTGTTGAGAACATAAGATGATGTTCTTGGTGTATGGTAATGGCAGTCTCCTGCGGCGGGTTACCGGTTTAGGGTTCCAAGGCGACCTGGATGACAGAGTAGCTGTCAGAGTTATAAATTCACCCTATTCTTAGGTACAGTATGTTGGATAGTTTTCAAGCAGGATACTGATGTGGTCATGGCACTGTGTGTTGATTATATCAGTAATGGATACAGTCCAAAGAAGCTTGTTGGATTTGGTGTTCATGTTATGAACAAGGTCTCATCAGATATCCAAACAAGTTCTAAAACAGGTATCGCTCTTTTCGAGAGATAGTCGTTCTCCGCGAAATTGAGATATAGAGAAATAAAGATAGAAATATTGGAGCTAATCCACTCACTGAGGCTATTTCTCGAACAAGTAAATTTCTCAAAACGAGTTTTGAGAAACTGACTAGTAGAGAAGTTGGGTATTCGGTAGCACACGAGCTGTGAGTATGCGATACTGCAATAATTAGCCTTAAGTTTAAGTCGAATGAGGCATGAGCCGGCTCAAGAGTAGTTTGAGCCGTCTCATGCAGACAGTGAAAAAACATAGCATTTTAGGCAATGTTTGATATGGCTCAGGATTCTTTTGAGCCGGCTCAAGGGAACAAAGAAAGCATGATCAATGGAACTGATACATGAGCCAGCTCACACTATTGTGAGCCGTCTCACACAAGTTTTCAAGAATTTAAATATGATTTATTTCTTGAAAAGAAACGGCAATTTATTAGCGATGATATTTACAAAAGAGTACACGAATTTTAGGGTCGTTATATCATACCCTCCTTAGAAAAATTTCGTCCTTGAAATTTTCAAAAAGAGAATGTCGTAACAGGTTAAGAAAAGGTAAGGATGACGCAGTCGTCTTTCGTCTTCTCGACTCCCAAGTTGATGTATCGTCAGGAAAAATAAAGAAGGATTCAAGGGATAAGATTCAAGGATATGATTCAGAAGAATTTGAAATACAAGAAATGTAATAGTTGTTGGATTTCTTAATTTCTTAATTCTTGTGTTATGATGTTCATGCAGAACTGACCTGTATGAGCCACCAACAAAAACATGTCACGCCTCGCTTCCCAAAAGAGCAGTAACAGTCATGTGACAAACCCGCGACGTATTTATTTGAAAAAGCTCTTTTCTTGAAACAAATACGCAAAGCGTTTATAAAAAATATAAATTAAAGTAAGAATAAATATGATAATAAAATTCCAACAACTAAATTATTACATTTAGAGTTCCACAAAGTTTAAAACTGATAAAAAGATGTCTCAAATAGATTACAATAATAAGGAATCCTTAAACATGAAGCATACTGAAAATAACAACGAAATGGAAACTAATCGTTCGCTTATGACGCGAGTTGAGAGTATCCATCTTCCGTCGTTTCTACTTTCTCTGTCTCAAACTCACATGAAGAACATTCCAAGGAAAGAAGAAAAACATGGTGGAATGCTTGTGAGCAAACTTGCGTTTATGTAAGTCCCCTAACCCCAAAAGAGTATCCATCTTCCGTCGCTTCACATTTCTTTTCCCTTCCTTTCCAGTAACCAACCCCACTGTTCATTTACCATGTTGATAACCCCCGAGCATTTCAAAAGAAACCGTGGCCCTTTCTTCTTCCCCATAGCTGCTCCTGCATTAAAACGGGCCTCTCTCCACCATCTCATCAAGTTCTTCTCCTTCTCCTCCTCCTTCCCTTCTCTGCAAGAAAACCCACCATTTGGCCGAGCACCCCAACCCCCCCTCATCAACATCAACAACACCATCCATCGTCGTGGTCATCTACGGCAACTCGAGTGCATCGCCGACACCAAAACCCATCACCGCCTTTTCCTTCCTCTTTCATTTACAACCAAACCCTTAACCTTCAACCGTTTTTTCGACGCGTTCCAGGCCAAGAACTGAGGCTCCAAGGTTATGTCCGAGTCCGCGTGAGAGCCAGGATCATTCCCATGCCTCCGGATTTCCATTTCGTTGACGTTTCAATTTTAATGAGTTCAATGAAATGCTCCAAAAAGAATTCCGTCGTTTACCACCTTCTAATCTTCTAATCGCAAGTAAGTCCTCTTCCATCTCTCTTTCTTATTTTCATTCTCTCTTTTTTCCATGATTTTTTCCATGGTCTTATTTTCTCCACAAAACCGTTGTCCCCGTCCCGTGGAATTCCCAATGAGAACTTTCAAATAAAAGCCTTAACTATTCTAACCGTACACAATTGCATCATAATATATTACCTATGCTTAATTGATACAGTGAGAATTTCTAAGCAATTACTCAAACGATACTATGAAAAAAATAACATCCTCAATCCATAATCCCTAAAAGAAACTAGATTCAAAACTCTGTTATAAACCTGCACTTTCATGCGATTATAAAATTTACAAACATAACTATTTTTTTGAATGGATTATAAATTAGTTTATTTCAGTGAAGTCATTATAAGAAATAATATAAGGTAGTACATATACAGTATAGTTTTAATATCAACATAAATGAATAAGAGCTAAATTAGAATTAATATAAGGCTGGGTTGTATTTTTAGTCATTATTGTATTTAATATTTTATACTTATAACACACATAAAATAATCCTAAAAGAATTATCTATTATGTTTTTCCTCTGCATATTTTGCTTCTACAGCCCTCTTTAGGGGAACTCAGTTGTGAATGGTACTGCTTAAAACACATCTTAGAATATAGAAGAGTAAAACGCAGAACTATCCATAGAGCACGGTCTTCAAAGGAAAAGTTAGAATAAAAATAATGAATTAAATTAATTGGGTTCATACCCATTATTCGACATTTATATTTAGTTAAAAGAAAACAAGTTTTTAAAATTAGATTTTTCTATAAAATATCCTTACTTTAAAAAGGTTAAGATTTTATTAAAACGCCCTCAATTTCCAAAAATTGGGATTTTCATTAAAATACCCTAAATTTCTGAAAGTAAATTTATCAAAACGTTGACATTTTAAGAAGTATATTTTTACCAAAACACTCGAGACATTTTAAGACGTATATATTCATCAAAACACCCTCAAAATTTCAAGATAAAGTTTTTTTATATAGAACCCCATAGAGACTTTAATGGCCTATTTTCATATAGATATCTAGGATCTATAAAATAACAAAATTTTAAGATATTTAGATAATAGATGGGTTTAAGTTGACTATTCTCTCTTGAGCCTCGGAGATGTTTGGTCCCTAGTGCTCGCACCGCAAGACTCGCGGTCAAGACGGAAGCGAAAACAAAAACTTTAAAGCAAGCACAAGTGACCAAAACCCAGAATCGATTACAAACACTAAACTAGCAAAGCAAACTTACAAGGTTAGGAGGCTATCTACCTTTGTAGCGTATCCGTCCAATTGTAGAAGACCCCTACACCACTCCATGGGCTCTAACTAGGCTCTGAAGTTATCGGTAACAAACTTACAAGCCGATCGATCTTGCCGAAAATTATCCACCTGAAAGAGTTCGATTCAACCTATAACCTCACACCAAGAACCACAAGAGCAGCAACTCACACACCAAGCTTCCTAGAAATGGAGTGTAAGTGATGTAGTGGTGAATATCTCTTGATCTCTCTCTTTTTCTCTCTTTTTTTTAAGTGAGAGGAAAACATAAGAGAAGAGAAGAGAGAAAAAAAGGATGTGCGTATAAAAAAGACTTTTGCCTCTCTTTTTCCCCTCTTGCTCTTACATATCTCTTTGTGAAGAGTATGAGTGGATTTGTAACTCACAAGGATGAGTCATAAACCCACACTCTTCACAAACCATCCATCCATAATAGAAAACCAAAGTATATGTATTAATATAAACACACACACACATATATACCCGTATATTTACCAAATACACATACACCTGCATTCGTATCAAAATATAAATACCGTGTTCGTATCAAAAATACAAATATCCATATTTATATCAAGATACAAATATCCGTATTCGTATCAAGATACAAATACCCATATTCATATAAATACACGTATTTGTATAAATACTCGTATTCGTATCAAAATACAAATACCTGTATTCGTATAAAAATACAAAAACCAAAAGATAATATTCGCTCACAATGATCCTGCTATCTTTCAAACCTGCTAGTATTATCAAAACGTCCGATTAAAGTACGTGTATCAAGTACGCGTGTGTAATCGAACCCCTGTACGTATCAAAATACGCACACTATATTATTTCGCCTGAACCAGAAAACCCTATGTGTGGGACTCTAAATACTCGACAATACGCTGGCAATGGGTTTAACCACAAGCACGTCAGGGACACTAACTGTACGTAACGGCTACCCAGGTATTGAACGAAAAGAAGGTCGATAAGCAAGCTCATCCGTACCCCTACTAAGCCTATAAGTGACACTCTCTGTACAATCCGGTTTCTTCGTAAAAAAGTATCGATAACGTCAGACCCTTAATAACCTGATAAGTCGTGCCGGTATCAAGCTCATCACCTACCGAGAAACTACCGATCTCCTATCAGTAAATCTCATCCACCCTAACCAGGGATTTATGGTGATATCCAACCGAAAACAGTGCGACATCGACTCCCTATACCGGGAGAGACGAATCCCTTCTGACCGCTTACTGCCTTCTGACCGCTCACTGACTCCATGTGGTTCGAGATTGTACCCAACTAAAACTTGTTTGCATGACTCAATAGAGTCGTGGTAAGGTAGTAATCTAAGTACAATGGGAACTCACAAGAGACAAATGACAATCTCAGGTTAACAGACTATCTGTACTCATGTCACTAGAGAACTACTATCTGACGATAGATATAGTACTATCTAGAAGTTCTCGGCGAGTCCGTCCGGTGTACTCACCTCCAGTGAGTACCTTTATACAATCTTAGATGCAACATATCAATGGCTATGAGACCTTCCACCGCCCCTCGTCGGGGTCTAAAAACGTATACACCAGTCTACTCTGGAATATCGATACTCAGTCTCGATACTCCCACGACTAGGGATATTTAAGGATGTGCCTATGGACTACCCAGCTCTCACAAGTATGATCGCTATCATAACTCTGGTAGTCAAGTAAAGATCCTACAGGCTTTATCGTTATGTATTAGCGACACGTAATAACGAGTAAAACATATACACATTAATGATAAAGACAAACTAGATAGTTGAAAGCATGTCTTAGCACCTCTATTAGATTTATACAAGTATCAAGTATGCAATTTTAAAAATTTAGAGGTCTTAGCTAAACTAACCTAGAATCGAACTAGAGAATTAGGGTTTTAGTTTAAGCAAAAAAGTTCTACACTAAGTGAAAAGAGAATACAACCTTTGTAAACCGGTCCTTCACTTCTAAAGCTCAAAATAGTAGTCCCTAGAACCCTTCTTAGACTCCACTTGGTGAAAGGAACGAGCTTACTTTGTCGTCTTTGAGGCCGAAGATGATCCACCTTGAAGTCTCTCTAACTCAATCTCACTCATCACTAATCTAGGTATTAGTGAAGGAAACAACATAAACTAAAGGGCTAGTAAAGTGTAGGTTGATGAAGTAGGAATTTTGCTCATAATATTTTCTTCTTTTTCTTTTTCTTTTTCTTTTTCACCTCTATAAAAACATAGTGAGGAAGAAGAAGATGAGATGGATTTGGACGGAGAGAGAGTAAACCAGAAGTGAAGTGATGAGATAGTAGGAAAATATCTATGAATAAAAGAAAGAGAATGGGGTGAGTCATGGTTTCTCAAAACTTCCACAAGCATATTAAGAAAATGACTCATTTTCATTTTCTTTTATTCATAAATCAACCATTATCTACTCATCTCACTTCAAGTGTGATTCACATCCTAGTTCTATGTATCATCAACCATGATACAATAAATAATACATATAATTATATATACCACACATATATACATTAATATGTATAAATCTAAGAAAATCTTAAGTGAGCTTGATATTAGTTAATATATAAATATATCAAATATAAAGATATATATCAAATTATTAAATCAATGCTTGATTCAATAATCCGGTTATATCATATATAACTGACTAATATCATATATATATATATATATATATGTATATCAAATTATCAAATCAAAACTTGATTAAATAATCCGGTTATATCACAAATAACCGACAATATTCAATACTAGATATTAAATCAACACTTGATTCAATAATCCGGTCATATCATATATAACCGGCCAATATCAAATATATATACATATAACAAATCATTGAATTAACACTTGATTCAATAATCCGGTTATATCACATATAACCTAACCGATATCAAATATCGCGAGATTAGAATACGGAATCACATACTCGTATTTAATCAAGCTCCCGCACATATCACCATATGTGCCCTACTTCTTTTCACTTGAGCTAGGAAACCTCTGTGTGGGACTCTGAAGACTCGTCAATACGCCAGCAGTAGATAATAATCACATCAGATACCCACAAGCCGTCAGCGGTACTAGCTGGACGTAACGGCTACTTAGGTATTGAACGAATAGAAGATCAACAAGTAAGCTTGACCGAACTCCCGCAAAGCTTATAAGCAACACTTATCATACAGTCCGGTCTCTTCGTCTAATATATCGCATATCGAGTTTAGTGGTGGAATCGTCAGACCCCAGTAACTTGATAAGTCATGCCGATGTGTGGCCTATAACCGTTCGAGAAACCACTGATAACACTTACCAGTAAATCTCATCAGCCCTGATCAGGGACTTGCTGTTATAGTAAATCGAGCACAGCGCAACATCAACTCCCAATACCGGGAGAGACGAAACCCCTCCTATCGCTCACTGCCTCCATATGACTCGGAACTGTATCCAAAATCCACCTGTTTTCACGACTCCTTTGAGTCGTGGTAGGGAGGAAATCAAAGCACAGTAGGAACCACACAAGTCACTATGACGATCTTGAGTCTACAGACTAATCTGTACAAGTGTCACAAGAGAACTGCTATTTGACGATAGGTATGGTACCATCTAGGAGTTCTCGGCGAGTCCTGTTCGGTATACCCATTCTCTAATGAGCACCTGTGTACAATCTTTGTGTCAAACACCAATGGTTGTGGGATCAACCATCGCCCCATACAGGGTCAAGAAACGTACACACTAGTCTACTCTGGAATATCGATGTCCTATCTCGATACTCTCTCGACTAGGAACTTATGGATTACTCAAGCCTTACTAGTATGATCTGCATCATAGTTCTGGTAGTCAAGCCAACATCCTAAAGGCTTTATCAACATGTAATAAAGAGACAGTATAACAATACAAGTGTACATGTTAAGATAAAAAGAAACCAGATAGCATACTATCATGTCAAGCAAGAAAGTCCTATATATATATATGTGTGTGTGTGTGTGTGTGTGTGTGTGTGTGTGTCCAAGCATCCACTATATCATACAATAATGGCCTCTAAGGCATATATATTCCTAACAATCTCCCACTTGCACTAAGGCCAGTTGTTGTAGTATCTCATACCCAACATCCTAAAAGGTCTCTCAAACCGCGTCTGGGGGAGGGCCTTCGTGAGTGGATCCGCTGTGTTGTCCTTCGTGTCAACTCTCCTGAGCTCGATCTCGCGGCGATCAACTATCTTCCAGATCAGGTGATACCGCCTCAGAATATGTCTGGATCGTTGATGGGACCGGGGTTTCTTGGCCAAAGCCACCGCTCCATTGTTATCACATTACAAGGGTATTGGATGCTTAATGGATGGAACCACACCAAGTTCAGCAATGATCTTCTTCATCCAGATAGCCTCTTTGGCAGCATCGTTGGCAGCGATGTATTCAGCCTCCATCGTCGAGTCTGGTACGATATCTTGCTTGGAACTCTTCCAACGTACCGCCCTTCATTGAGGGTGAAGACAAAACCCGAGACTGACTTACTGTCGTCCTTATCACTCTGGAAGCTCGAATCGGTAAAGGACTCCACCTGGAGTTCTCCGTTACTATACACCAAGAATATTTCTTTAGTCCTTCTCAAGTACTTAAGAATGTTCTTCACAGCTGTCCGGTGCTTCTTCTCTGGGTCCGATTGATACCTACTTACCACACTAAGTGCGTAAGCTACATCTGGTGCATAACATTGCATACATGATAGACCCAACTGCAGAAGCATAAGGTATCCCTTGCATGCTGCCCTCTCCAAATTAGTCTTGGGAGACATCTCTTTGGAGAGAATGATTCCTGAACAAGCGGGTAAATTACTACGCTTAGAATCTTCCATACTAAACCTCTTTAGTATCGTGTCAATATAACTAGATTGAGATAATCCCAACATCCTTTTAGATCCATCTCTATAGATTTTTATCCCCAGGATGTAAAAGGCATCACCCAGATCTTTCATGGAGAACTTTTGTGATAGGAAGAGTTTGACCGAGTGCAGCATAGGAACATCATTTTCTATCAAGAGTATGTCATCCATATATAATACGAGGAAGACAACCTTACTCTCTACAACTTTTTTATATATACAAGGTTCATCTACATTTTTGATGAAGTCAAACTCTTTGACTGGTACATCAAAACAGATGTTCCAACTCCGCGATACCTGTTTTAATCCGTAGATTGATTTAAGCATCTTGCACACCTTTCCACTGCTCCCACTGTCTACGAAACCCTCTGGCTGTATCATGTACAGGCTCTCTTCTAAATCACCATTTAGAAAAGCGGTCTTGACGTCCATCTGCCAGATTTCATAGTCATGGTATGCAGCAATAGCAAGTAGGATCCTCATAGACTTAAGCATAGCCTCTGGAGAAAAGGTTTCATCATAATTGACACCTGGTCATTGTCCAAAACCTTTTACTACAAGTCTAGTTTTGAAGGTCTCGATCTTTCCATCTAAACCATGTTTCTTCTTAAAGATCCACTTGCTCCCAATCGGTTTTACCCTTTCAGGAACAACTTCCAAAGTCCATACTTTGTTGGTGTACATGGATTCCATCTCAGATCGTATAGCATCCAGCCATTTCACAGAGTCCACACTTATGATGGCATGTTCGAAACTAGTTGGTCATCATCTTCCATGATGCAATCTTAGCTCCCACCGTTTATGAGAAAACCATAGTATCTCTCAGGCGAATGAGGAACCCTACTAGATCTGCGGAGTGGCTGAGGTTCGTCGGGGACTATCGAATCCTCCGGTTCTACCAAATCATCAGTTGTAGTTTGTGTTTCTGGAACTTCTTCCAGTTCTACCTCATTACCACTAATTTCTTTTACAAGAAATTCCTTTTCTAAAAAGGTTGCATATTGAGAAACAAATACCTTTTGTTCCTCACCGTGGTAGAATAGATATCCATGTGAATTCTTTTGATATCCCACAAACTTGCAAAGAACTGATCATGCTTCGAGTTTGTCCGGATTCTATTTCTTAACATAGGCCGGACAACCCCATATCTTAACTCGTTTAAGATATGGTCTCTTTCCACTCCATATCTCATATGGTGTTTTAGGCACAGATTTTGATGGAACTTGATTCAATAGGTATGCAGCTGTCTCAAGTGCATAACCCCAAAAGAAAATAGGTAACTCAGCAACACTCATCATAGAGTGCACCATATCTAATAGGGTGCGATTCCTCCGCTCAGATACTCCATTGTGCTGTGGTGTATACGGAGGAGTAAACTGAGAGAGAATCCCATTCTCTTTTACATAAGCTTGGAATTCCGTGCTTAAGTATTCTTCTCCTCGATCAGATTGAAGAATTTTAATACTTTTACCCGTCTGGTTCTCTATTTCGCACTTATATTCCTTGAATTTCTCAAAAGCTTTAGATTTATATTTCAACAGGAACACATGTCCGAATCTTGAGAGATCATCAGTGAATGCAATGAAGTAAGAAGAACCATTTCTGGCATCTGTAGACATAGGACCGCATACATCACTATGTATCAGTCTTAAGAGTTTAGTAGCTCTTTCTCCGTGTCCAGTAAACGGAGTTTTGGTCATCTTGCCTTTGAGACATGACTGACAAGTTTCATAAGATGTAAATTCAAACGGATTCAAATATCCATCTTTATGCAACTTAGCTAGTCCTGTCGCATTGATATGACCAAGTTTACAAAGCCACAAGAAGACTTCGTTCATTTCTGAACTTTTCCTCTTGTGTGTGTTCTGTGTATTTAGAACTGTATTTTGATTTAGAACATATATACCATTACACAACGTACCAAACCCAATCAACACTTGATTTAGGAAAATGTTCATAACATTTTTCTCTAGTGCAAAGTTACATCTTTCTTTATCTAATAAAGAAACGGATATTATGTTACACATCATTGACGGTACATAATAACATTCGTTCAAAATCAATGTATTACCATTTGGCAATACAAGGTGATATTCGCCAACAGCTTCGACAGCAACAATTGCTCCGTTCCCTACTCTGAGAGACATATCACCTTTTCCCAGTTCTCTACTTCTTCTTAACCCTTGTAACTGATTACAAATATGGGATCCTGATCCGGTATCTAATACGCAGGACATAGAGCAGACTGAGAAACAGTTCTCAATAACGAACACACCCGAAGAAGATACATCAGCATGCTCTTTCTCCGTTCGGGTTGTGTGGAAATCTTTGCATTCCCCTATCCCTTGCTCAGACTTATGACAGTCATAAGATATAGAGCGGAACCAACGTTCCCCAGCTCAGTATAATAAGCAGGTTCGGTCAATACATCCATATTATTATCTTGATTAAGGCGTGTCATGGTCGCTATCTGAAGAGAGAGAGAGAAAAAAACACTTTAGCGTGCGCTCTTACAAGATTAAATTGGTTATTATCTTATCTAATCATGATGGCTCCCACTGTTTTTATCAAATCTTCCTTCAAACCCTAAAAGATAAGATTAGCCGGGATTAATTACACCCTACAAGTTCGCCAATCGGTCAGCCGGGCAGGTATTGGTACTCCGAGGGAGTCTCCCTCTGCTTTCGCATGGAACTAATTAAATAGCCTCGTTTCCGCAGGGGCATAACCCCGTTAACACCTTTCTTAGACACCTACTGGATTAGCTAATTGTAGATGGGAAAACTCTTCCAGGAGTAACACTTACTCGCAGTGGGTATCGGGATCCAACTATCATATAGAAGGTATGCAATCTCATTGCAAATTTCAACACTTAAAATTCCCAATATCTGTTTTTACCCCTAGCGACTTATGATCTTAATTATGGTCAATAAATCATAAGCGCTAGTCAAGTTCTACCCATCATTTCGTGATTGAATTAAACCTACCCGCACGACCCTTAACTATGGTCAACAAGGCCGTACGACTACCCTAATCCAATCGCATCATATGCGTCAGATAAGCACTAATCAGCTACCGCACACTACGCCTTAAGTATGGTCAACAAGCGCAGCATGAATACTAAATAGTACTTATCTGAAATGACAAAAGGCTACGGCTGGTTTTGTAGAAAAACCTTTAACGTAATGAACTTGATATCGTTGTAGAATCTAGTGATTTGAACAGGAGTGGTTTAAACTCCGCTTTTAAAATCGAGTAGTTTTCAAAACAAACCGAGTGTGTTGTAGCATTTGCTAGTTTTACTAAAGAGGTCACTCCCGGTGAAGAGATCTAGGCTCTTTCTTTATCAAATGAGGTGCTGAATATTCATAATGGAATACCGCTATGCAAAGCAAGAACTAGAGCTACCTTTTTGAAAAATTTGATTCTATAACATCTTTAGGTTTCTTTTCTTTTCATTAATCTCATTAATGACGTCCCATCATTTATATTTCCTAAACATCATAGAAGAAACAAAAATAAAACACACATATATGCCATCCGTAATCGCCACAGGGACCCGGATCTTCACTGTAAGGTTACTTAACTTACGGCAGGGCGGGATCAGGACTAGCGCGGATGCAAAACATATATAGTGTCTACTACTATATCATATATATATAAGTAGCATCCGTCTCACGCAGTTATATGATCACATTATATCACAGAATCAGCAGAAGCAAACATATGAAATATAGGATATACTAGAAAGTCCGTGTTTTAAATTAAGCCAGTAATGAGAAACACAGGTTCCACGGTCGTGATAACAACCCTGCCAATTCTAGAGTTAGGCGACCCGGTTTCGACTCCTCGAGATGGTCTCCCACTGGACTCTAGAACCCGGTTACTTGTGCTCTCCGTCTTGGGTCTATCTTAATGCGGAAAAGTAAATAATATACATTAATGGAGACAACAAGCTCAACCCAGAAGTGTCCCAATAAAAGAATATTACATACAAATTTTATATGAATGAAAATTGAAAAACTCTTATCTCACGCAAACCCCCCGGCTACTCAATCACGACGATCTGATATAACATATCAACCAGCAACACAATAACATCATATGTCATCAACGTAAGTAAATATGCGTATCCTTAATGTCGTTGACGTATAGCAACGAGATCGGGGATACCCCACATATTGCACTTACGGTCGCAGAAAAGAAATGAAAACTACAATAATTAGAATTCGCACCATCCTTAGACATCATAAACCCGGAATATCACATACTCCGGATTTCATGCCTAACCCTATAAACCTTGCATTTATGTCTTGAATTGAAAACACTTTTCAAAAACCGGTCGGGTAATTCAACAAGATTCCCGATTAAATGATCGAATACTCGTCAGGAACTTTAGTAGATAGCTGCACCCCCGATACCGCCAACGAAGTGCACTTAGGCGGAACACCGCGGCCGCGAGCACCCGAGTGGATGCTTTTGGCCATGGGGTTCTCCTATAGTCACTTGGTCGGGGCTATGGGGCGTGGCTGTCTACTAGTGTTTTCCGGCGACTATTCGCGTACGATACGAGATTGCGATGGAATTTTGATTCGAATCGAAACTCCATGACAATCCATCAAATGAGACTAAAACACTAGATTTACAAAACGCTAACTAGTTTTCACAAAACTAATCAATGTGGATTCCAAAAATTGTATCACATAACCGAACCATCTAGACGATATTAAACATTTCGATCGATTTTTCAAACACCAGAAAATCACAGAAATCTCAATAAGTTGAGCCTCACTAAAAATACCCAGAAAGTCCAAAATGATACAATGGGACAGCACAAGAAAGACAAGACCACAACTCTTCAAATGCACGGTGGAACCGCGGCCAAACCAAGATTTTGACGGTGGTTCCGCGGCCATTTGAGAGAGTTAGGCTCTCGAACTTCTTGGGGCTCCATAAAATTATATGTATGATTTTCTGGGAATTTTTTATCTGAATAATTTCAACTTTTGAAAAATTGGACAAAAATCTGTAACTTTTCGGTTTCGAAACTTCGATCGAACACTTTAACGCCGTTTAAATTACACATAAAGCTCTAGCTTAGCTCTGATACCATGAAAGTATGTCTTAGCACATCTACTAGGTTTATACAAGTATCAAGTATGCAATTTTAAAAATTTAGAGGTTTAAACTATACTAACCTAGAATCGAACTAGAGAATCAGGGTTTTAGTGTAAGCAAACAAGTTCTACACTAAGTGAAAAGTGAATACAACTTTTGTAGACCGGTTCTTCACTTCTAAAGCTCCAAGTAGTAGTCCTTAGAACCCTTCTTAGACCCCACTTGGTGAAAGGAACGAGCTTGCTTTGTCGTCTCCGAGGCCGAAAATGATCCATCTTGAAGTCTCTCTAACTCAAACACATTCTTCACTAATCTAGGTATTAGTGAAGGAAACAACCTAAACTAAAGGGCTAGTAAAGTGTAGGTTGATGAAATAGGAATTTTGCTCACAATATTTTCTTCTTTTTCTTTTTCTTTTTCACCTATAGAAAAACCTAGTGAGGAAGAAGAAGATGAGATGAACTTGGATGGAGAGAGTGTGAACCATGAAGTGAAGTGATGAGATGGTGGGAAAATATCTATGAATAAAATAAAGAGAATGGGGTGAGCATGGCTTCTCAAAGCTTCCACAAGCATCTTGAGAAAATGACTCATTTCCATTTTCTTTTATTCATAAATCAACCATTATCTACTCATCTCACTTCAAGTGTGATTCTCATTCATCCTAGTTCTATGTATCATCAACCATGATACAATAAATAATACATATAATTATATATACCATATATATATATATATATATATATATATATATGTATAAAGAGAAGAAAATCTTAAGTGAGCTTGATATTAGTTAATATATAAATATATATATCGAATTATTAAATCAACACTTGATTTAATAATCCGGTTATATCATATATAACCGACTAATATCATATATATATGTATATCAAATTATCAAATCAACACTTGATTCAATAATCTGGTTATATCACATATAACCGACAATATTCGATACTAGATATTAAATCAACACTTAATTCAATAATCCGGTCATATCATATATAACCAGCCAATATCAAATATATATACATATAACAAATCATTGAATCAGCACTTGATTCAATAATCCGGTTATATCACATATAACCTAACCGATATCAAATATCGCGATATTAGAATACAGTATCACATACTCGTATTTAATTAAGCTCCCACACATATCACCATATGTGCCCTACTTCGTTTCGCTTGAGTTAGGAAACCTCTATGTGGGAATCTAAAGACTCGTCAATATGCCAGCAGTAGGTAATGATCACATCAGATATCCATAAGCCATCAGCAGTATTTGCTGGACGTAACGGCTACCCAGGTATTGAACGAATAGAAGATCAACAAGTAAGCTTGTCCAAACTCCCGCAAAGCCTATAAGCAACACTTACCGTACAGTCCGGTCTCTTCTTCTGATATGTCGCATATCGAGTCTAGGGGTGGAATCGCCAGACCCCAGTAACTTGATAAGTCATGCCGATGTGTGGCCTATAACTATTCGAGAAACTACTGATTACACTTACCAGTAAATCTTATCAGCCCTGGCCAGGGACTTGCTGTTATAGCCAATCGAGCATAGCGCAACATCAACTCCCAATACCGGGAGAGACGAAACCCTTCCTATCGCTCACTGCCTCTATGTGACTCGGGACTGTACCCAAAATCCACCTGTTTGCACGAATCCTTTGAGCCGTGGTAGGGAGGAAATTAAAGCACGGTGGGAACCACACAAGACACTATGACGATCTTGGGTCTACAGACTAATCTGTACAAGTGTCACCAGAGAACCGCTATCTGATGATGGGTATGGTACCATCTAGAAATTCTCGGCGAGTCCTGTTCGGTGTACCCATTCTCTAATGAGTACCTGTGTATAATCTTTGATGTCAAACACCAATGGTTGTGGGATCAACCATCGTCCCATACAGGGTCAAGAAACGTACACAATAGTCTATTATGGAATATCGATACCCTGTCTCGATACTCCCTCGACTAGGAACTGTCAAAGGATGTGCTTGTGGACTACAGAAGCCCCACTAGTATGATCTGTATCATAGTCCTGGTAGTCAAGCCAACATCCTAAGGGCTTTATCAACATGTAATAGAGAGACATTATAACAATACAAGTGTACATGTTAAGATAAAGAGCAATCAGATAGCATACTATCATGTCGAGCAAGAAAGTCCTATATATATATGTCCAAGCATTCACTATATCATACAATTATGGCCTCTAGGGCATACATATTCATAACAATAGTATACTATCATCTCGAGAAAGACTGTTCTAACCATATAGGTCCTCCTTCAATTTCTATAATTACCTACCTGTAATTACAATAATTTCCTTAATGGCACTATATCCAACAATCTCCCACTTGCACTTAAGACCGGTTATTGCGGTATCGCATACCCACAGCTCGTGTGCTACCTAATACCCAACTTATCTACTAACAGCGCATGTGTTCGAGAAACAGCCTCAATGAGTGGATCTGCTATAATGTTTTTTATTTTAACTCTTTATATCTCAACTTCACGAAGATCAACTATCTTCCGAGCTGAGCAATACCCTGCCTCAGAATTTGTCTGGATACATGATGGGACCAAGTTCATAAACGAACAACATTATCCAACAAACTTCTTGGGTTGTATCCTCCGCTGAATGTAATCAGCATCCTACGCCATGTTTATCTCAGTATTCCGCTTGGAACATATTGCCCCTCAGAAGAGGGTATACTTATAACTCTGACAGCCACTCTGGCATCCAAGTCACCTTGGAAGCTAGAACCGGTAACCGCCTCTTTTAGGATGCTGCCATTACCATACACTAAGAACATTATGATATGTTCTTCACCGCTTCCTTTAGTCTCTCTTGGATTGGATTAATATCTGCTTACTACAGAAGTGTAAAAGCAACATCTGGTCTAGTACATGGTTTCTCTTTAAAGAGGGTGACTCCATCACTTGCGGGTACACAACCGTGCCAGGAGTCGTTCATTCTAAAGCTTTTTAGAATGGTGTCCAAGTACCCTGATTAGGACACTTCCCAAATCTAAATCTATCGACACAGATCTAGTTACCAGAATTCTTGATATATTATCCATATACTATGCGGAGAAACACCCGTGACAACCATAGTTTGACTGATTATAGTATATGAAAATCACTTCCTATCAGAAGTATGTCATCCAAATATTAGGACGGTACTCCCTACATCATATTATACCAGGTCCATCTGTTGTTTTGATGAAGTCAAACACCTTGACTATCACATCAAAACAGATGATCCAGTTTCGCTACGCCTGCTTTAGTATATAAATAGACATAAGCAACTTGCACACTTTCCGCTGCTCCCACCGACTACGATAACCCTCTGACAGAGTCATATATACGTGCACTTCTAAATTCCCATTCAGAAAAACGTTATTGTAGGGTGTTTTTCGTCACCCCATTAAGATGGGAAATACGCGTCGCTTGTCGGGCATATACAAATTCCCCCTGTTTAGGGTAGGCTGGGATTTATTAATTGTGGGGATCCGAATCTCCGGCAGCCGTGGACTAAGCTGCCGTTAATTACCCATTGTCTTTGAAGCGAAGGAACCTCCGATTGATGGGTCAAACTAATCACGCGAACTCAATGTGTAGTGTGTGTATGTGTGTGTCTTGAGGGGTTTTGGGTATATTGGGGGCCTCGCAGAGTTTACGGGGGTCCCGCTACCCGGATAGTGGGCTGGGGGTCAAGGGGGATAGCAGCCCCCTTGCGGAGTGCAGGGCAGCGCCTCGTTAGAATTTTTTTCTAGCGGGAGACGTGTTTTGAGTGTGGAGTGTATGAAAAAAGAAGAAAAGAAAAAAATGGTGAGCAACGTCGTGTGGGCGCTGGGTGTCCGCGCCTCATGTGCCCTGTACGTGGGTGCTGGACGCCACTGTCTCATCCGCCCGGCACGTGGGCGCTGGACGCCTGCAGAAAGAAAGGGCTTAGGCCCGAAATGGGGAGTTGAACTCCCGAAAAGGATTTTTATCTATGGAGTTATACTCCAAAGGGTTTTATTTGTGGAGTTAGACTCCAAAAGATCTTAATAAATGGAGTTGAACTCCCAGAAATCTTTGGAGATGATCAAAGGGGACCCCTTTCTTCTCCCCTTTAGCCATGGATCTTCCCGAAGCGGGGTTTTTGGAGTTGGGTCTCCTTCTTCCTCCTTTCTGTTGGCTGGATCTTGGAAAAAAGGGAGTGAGACTCAAAAATCTCCCCTTTTGGGGATTTGATGGAAGATCCGAGCTCCCCTTCAAGGGTTTTATGGTGAAAAACTGTTTCTTTTTGGAAAAAGAAGAGTTAAACGCTTGATTTAATTTTAAAAAAGGAAGAAGGTTTAGAACCTTTGTTCCTTCATTAAAAAAGGAAAGGGGGAAAATTCCCCACTATTCAAATCTCGTGTTAAACACGTGAGCGCCTATATGCAAAGCATATAGGCGCTGCTGTTAAAACGACTCACGGGCTAAATAAGCATCACGTGTTAAACACGTAAGCGCCTATATGCAAAGCATATAGGCGCTGCAATCAAAACACCTAATGGACTAAATAAGCCTCACGTGTTAAACACGTGAGCGCCAGAGGCGCTGCAATCAAACAATTAATAGGCTAAATAAGCCTCACGTATTAAACACATGAGCGCCTATATGCAGAGCATATGGACGCTGAATAAAATAAACTATAGGCCAAACAGGCCTCACGTGTTAAATACGTGAGCGCTCATATGCAAAGCATATGAGCGCTGAAAATAAAGTTTGCTAAAACCCATGCTAGGGGTCACGTGTTAAACAATAGAGTTATCCTGCTGCACTCTTTGACGAGATAGAATTAAATTCTATTTGGGAAATATTTTTCCTGATATTTCTGATACGGAAAGATTCTTCTCTAACTGAGAATTTTGGATTTAAAATCCAATTGTGATAAAATATCACCAATCAAACCACCTGATAGAATTAAATTCTATATGAGAAATATTTTCTTGATCTTTCTCAAATTAGAAAGATCTTCTATGTTAAACGGAGAGCCTTTGGATTGAAAATCCAACGGTGAATAAAATTCACCAATTAATTTTCATGATCTCTCAATGAGATATTTTCTTAACATCCTGATTTTTTCCATTCTCCGATAAATAGGAGCAAAGAGATTGAATCTAAAGAAGAAGAGAACTCTCCACAAGCTTCTGCAAAAAAAATATACAGTGAGCTCTTAAAAAAGAAAAAGAATTTAATTCTCAAAAGAAACTTGCCTCGTTGAAACCCTAGGTAAAGAAACACAGAGATCATATTATTTCCCTTTTGCCTCTCTAAGGGTTTAACCCTTCATATAAGAACTCAGTTCTTTTTCCGGTTGGGATTTGCAGAAGCAGATCTCCCCACAAGTTCAGAATTTAATTCTCATCGGGGAGGTTCTGTTCTGCAGATTAAAAACATAGGGGCAAAGAACTAAGTTAAAAAGAAATAACAGGTTCATATGGGAATTTAATTCCTCCAAAAATTAAGGTTTAACCC
This sequence comes from Agapanthus africanus, assembly GCA_030015575.1. Taxonomy (NCBI): domain Eukaryota; kingdom Viridiplantae; phylum Streptophyta; class Magnoliopsida; order Asparagales; family Amaryllidaceae; genus Agapanthus; species Agapanthus africanus. Next base: position 868,728,169 of record CM057339.1, read on the forward strand.
TATATAAAGAACTTAGTTCTTCAAAAAAAATGATGATGATGCAAGATCCTCAAAAACGAGATCTTGATGATCATCAATGACTAAAAATGTCATTAACAAAAGATCAATATCTCTCAAAAAGCATAAGAATAGCTTGGTGATTCGATAGTGCTTAGCACTATTTTGAAGTCTCACGTGTTTCCCACGTGAGTGCTTCAAACGAACAAACTGCCTCACGTGTTTCCCTACGTGAGTGCTTAAAAAAAGGGAAACAAGCAAAAGAAAAGCCAAAGATGCCTCACGTGATTCTCATGTGGGCGCCTAAAAAGTAAAGAAAAACTTCTTTGTTAATTAGCTAGTCGCCCCAAAAAGAAGCAGTCACGTGAAATGCACGCGAGCTCTATCTAAGTGCTTAGCACTTTCGTAAAAAGAGGGAAACGAACAGATAAAACCCAAAGCCCAGCACTAACGTGTTTTCCACGTGAGTGTCATGCAGAGTGCTCAGTGCCCTATGATTAGTCTAAAATGACTAACAAACGTTCACATCTGGGGGCCTCACGTGTTTCACACGTGAGCGCCACGGAACTCTAGTGCTTAGCACTAATCCAGCACCTCACGTGTTTCACATGTGAGCGTTGTATGTCCCAGTGCTCAGCACTATTGGGTAATTATGGTAACTCAATCTCAGCCCAAAATTGGCTAAGTTTTCTAAGATTAAACCTTTTTGATTTTAAAATCAATCGAGCTCATATGGCTCATGGTTTCCCAAACTGATCTTAGTCCCAAAAATGACTAGTGGTCTCTCATCGATAATATCCAAAATGATATTCATCCTATATCTCCTAAAGTTCTTAGTCACAAATACGACTAATGATGTTTAGGTTCACAACAACCCCTTTTCCCTCAAATACGGGATTTGGTTTAAGGGTACATCTCTTCACACCTCTGATACATGTCGTTATAATTTCTCAATGTTTTCAGAGAGGTGGCGGGTCCCGACGACCGACGACTTTTTTCGTTGATGCACTTCTAAATTGACGTGCATGCCTCAAATCGGATCGTGCCCCAAATTGGGCACATTCCATATCATCATTGTTCACTTCGTCACGTAACAAATACACATCCGTACAGGATGAATAATGGACCGAAATGTCCTTAAACTAATATTCACCCCAAATACGGCGATAACGGACCGAAATGTCCTTAAACTAACATTCGTCCCCAAAATGGGAATGTTGGACTGAAATGTCCTTAAACCAATACTCGCCCCCAAATACGGCGACAAAGGACCGAAACGTCCTTAAACTAATATTTCGCCTCAAACATAGCGATAATGGACCGCGATGTCCTTAAACTAAAATAATCGAGCCCAAATGCTCATATGTTTAAGCTGATCTTAATCTCAAACCAGATTAACGATCCTTAAATCAACCCAAACCCAAATCTAAAAATATAAGGATTTAGACTAATCCACGCCCTACGGGCGACGACATAAATTAGTCTCCGTATACAATCCATGGGCAACCAAAATAAAACAAATATACACACGATACGAAGTGAACCTTCGGAGCAGGAAAAAGTGGTTATCGCGATGCGGTAGCGTAATTAACTGCAGGGACTTATGCCTGCAGTGAAGAGCGTTCCCACAATCAAAAACCCCTCGCAAACGAGGGGGAATCTGATAAAGTCCACTACAATGGCCGTATCCGTCCAAACCTCCGATATACGGTGCTATAAACCAACTTGGTATTTTCGAAGAGGTGGACGGATAAATCCAAATAGTATCTTCCCCCAGAATTCAGGCCAGACGTCCCAACGTCTCGATCCGTCTTCCGGCGGTGAACTGATTTTGGCACGCCCGGTGGGACATTTTCCTCTTTCCACTCCACACTTCATGTATTGTATTTCGCGAAAAAAATCGCAGTTCGCTATGGTTGTCCTTGGATTCGAGGTATTAAGATTTGGTGTCTTGTTCCTGTGCAGAAGAAGAGAATATCAATGACTTCCAGCTACACAACTTGCAACAGCAACTCCCGCTCCTCCCCAACTGGAGGAGTAACTTATGGGCCCAACGCGGCCTCCATTTTTTCAATGCCGGTGGGGTAAGTAACAGAAGCCACTACTGGATTGTTTTTCGGGACCATGCTCCCACCAATGAGCATCGATGCCTCAACGCCGCAACCCGATGTTCCCAGGAAGTCGGTCTTTCATCGACTGATGATCGCAACAGCTCCTCTCAACGAGCCATCCAAAAAGTATAGCCCTCCCAATTCCTACTGCAAATGAAGCCGTCAAAAGTGCTTCACTAGTCAAGCGATCGGTCTTCGAGAGGCTGACCGTCTCTAATCAAATCTTGCCAAGGACGTCGGTCTTTAACAGGCTGGCAACTGCTGGAGCTCTTCAACAAAACCAGGGGCAAGCTGCAACCGCTTCCGAAACCGAGGCGGTCCCCTCTGCAAGACACGCTCGATGTCGCTACTGGCGCCGGGTGAGAAAAGCTGGGGGCAACTCCCCCTCTGGACATACTCCGCTAGCTCCAATGGTGGAAGTTGATGCTGTTGTTCCAACCAAGAACAACTTTGATCTGCTTAGGAGGGTGCGAAAGAACTCTCCAACAGCGGTGCTAATGAAATCGCCCCTGCCTACAGAAACAACAGTGCAGGCAAAGATGGAGCAACCCCATCAGCGGCTCTCCTCGCAAATTCACTGGGTCTGGCGGAATGTTTAGGACTCTGTGATCAACAAAAACTACTCTCATCGACCGAAGAAATCGAAGACTCGGCAAGTGGAAGACAATCCCTCCACCATACAGCGAGGGACTTTTTCCACATGGGTGCCTGTTACAACGACTCCTTCAACTTCGACCACCTACGAAAGGATGAGGCCGGAGAATATCCTGCCGGCGGCGGCAAACTCCAAAGGCGATGGACCCAAACGCCCTAATTCTAGGGACATGATCGTACACATAGTTTACATGGCTTCCGGAAAAGAAGAAAGTCATGCTTCTGTGGCTCATCGACCGCAAACTCGGTTGCTAACAAAAGCTCAGGAGTAACAACAAAAGCTCCAAGAGATGCTGACCAAAATGACAACACTCCCCGAACAGAAAGAAAGTTCGGAACCAGCATCTGAACAACGCCAAGAGCAGGAGACAGATACAGAGTTCCTGCGAAGGGTGCTTGAAAGAAAAGACAAAGAAGCTGCTGAGCAAGTCGCCAACATAAAGCAGATGGCGCTCTTGTTCTAGAATATGGTTGGAATGATAATTCAGCCAGAACCCCCAGCTGAGGATCCACCAATAATCATCGTGGATGACAGAGGGAAAACATCAAACCCTCTTCCGGCTCTATCAGTGGTCAGGGAGGAAACGATCTCCAAGGCTGCTCTTGATGATTACATCGCTCGACAAATACGATCTCATCAAGCGAATGAAGCGGCCGGTCAAATTTTCAGAACCGGGTGACCGTATCCAGGCTGGTATGAGCAAATTAAGTACCGCCGGGATATACGATCCCCAAGTTCCATGTGTACAAGGGGACAGGAAACCCACACCAGCACGTCGCACAGTTCAGAGCTCTGTACGGCAACACTGGAGATAACGACAAACTGTTGCTTCGCCAGTTCGTTGGCAGCATGTCAGAGACACCCTTTGAATGGTACTCGGAGCTCCCAAATGACTCCGTAAAGACATTCACAGAGATGGAACTGCTGTTCACACGGCTGTTCTCCAGTGCAAGCGAGCGCACCCCGATCACGACTTTAATCAATACCAGGGTAAAGCCAGGAGAAACCTGGGTCCAATATGCGATCCGGTGGCGGAACCTGTGGTCAAAGTGCTAACAACACATCAAAGAATCCCCTGCAATGGGCATGTTCATCAGGACCCTAGATCCACAAATGATTGTGTCCCAGTTCATGACGTTCTTCAAGACAACGACCTTCCAGACTCTGATTGATAAACTGGCCCAAATGGACCAGATGGGCCACGGGCCTTCCTCCTAAAATAAGGACTCTTAAAATACCAAGGGTAAAGGGAAAGCGGCCTTCGTCTCCAACACTCAACAACAACCGAGGGACCCAAAATCGGTGGCTCGCCAAAACAATGCACGTCCACGCCTATCCCTAGAAGAAAGGCTAGGATGCGCTTAATCGTTTCCCCACGATAAGACGAGGAGACTATTTGAGTTGGCAATGCGTAACAAACTCATCACATTGCTAGACCTACGGCGTCCACCGCACCCCGGCAACTACTGCTTCTATCACAGAATGGTGAGCTGCCCAATTGAGGATTGCTACGTCTTCAAGAACTGGGTCGAGAACCAGTATCAACAGGGAAAGTTCGCGCTTTCTGAGAACTGGAGGGTGAACCCGCCACAGAAGCACACTCCTAAAAAGGTGGATGCACCAGGGGCATCATGCTCGCTCGTAGAAGAAACTCCATAGAAAGTCGTTCTTTCAGCTAAAACCAAAAGAATGCTGAAAGATCTACAGGCATGTCCGGCAGTCAGGTGGAAAAGCCCGCTTGAACCCGAAATCATCGAAGGGATGCTGAAACCGCGTCCCATCCCGAAAGTTGTTGACAAAGGGCAAAATCTCCAAGTCAAGCCTTCAAAGTCTTCGAAGAAAAAGAAGAAGTCCAAGGAGCCTGCGCAACCTGCCGAGTATGACGACAAGCGCATAAACATACAAACGTACATCGACGCATTGGAGGAGTACAATCAAAAGGCACGGACACTAGTCACCCTTGAAGAGTTCCTCAAGTATATTCTTGAGAACGAAAATAGGGACAACGATGAGGAAAATGACTCATCAGAAGAAACCGAAGACTATGTGGCGAGTTGCCACACGGTCTCCCATTCGTTGTTAAATGGCGAAGAAGCTCCCTCAGCATCAGAAAACAACGCAGAGGAACTGGGTGTAGATAGGACGCTAAAATTCCCGGAACTGCCAGAAGAAGACTCAATCGATAGGCTGTTAAACGAAGCCTTTTAGAAAAGCAAAGTCGACCGAGAACGCGAAACAGCCATATACGAAAAGTCTAAGCGTCAACATCAGGATAAAGAAGCTGCGGCGAGGATGAGTCATAAAGTACTCCAACCAAACCGAAGCACACCTGCCACAAATAAGGGCAAGATCAAGGCAGAGAAGAAGTTCGCCAAATCCCTGTAAGTGGGAATGAAGCTGCCATCTCTCATAGGGAGCACTCCCGTTGTCATACATCTCGACGAAGAGGATTCACATCCAAACTACTGCCTATATCATCGGAGGGTCACCTACCCCACCGAAGAATGCAGTGCCTTCAAGAAGTGGTGGCAAGGACCATCAAAAACACTTTAAGAGAATGAAGCGCGAAGCTCGTCGACAAAAAAAGGTGCGACAAGTACGCGTGAAAAAACGACTGGCAACTATCATATGGTTGATACCGGTCCGGAAAGGAAAAAAAACCCAAGTTCTTACTTTCGAGAGCGATTCTGAGGATGAAATAACGCTCAGCCCTCTCTTCAAGGACTCCACCTCCGAAAAAGAAGAGGAGGAGAAGAACTGTAAGAACATTCATCTGCGTAACCGCATACTGTCTGAGAGGAAGCTCGGACCTACAAATAAAGGTTCGAGTAAAAGAGTCAAAGGGAAAGAAAAAATCCCTGAGGAAATTGCCCTTTTTGATGGAGTTGTCAAAGAGCTCGCAATGAGAGACCCGCCTAAGAAAAATAAGGCGGATTACAACATTATGGAACATTTGAGGAAAATACCCTCACAACTGAGCATATTGGATGCTCTCCTCTTGTCCAAAGAAGCACGAGAGTCTCTGATCAAGGCATTACAAGAGCCCGATCAGTTCCAAGCTTTCCTCGCAGAAAAGAAGATGAAGGATGAGCTGGCGGAGGTTCACACAACTGACATTACATTCAGCGATGACCTTGGTACTTATAAGCATAACCGCCCGTTATACGTCACCGGGTACTGCTACGACATCAAGATAGGGAAAATTCTTGTCGACAACGGATCCTCTGTCAACCTTCCCAACGTGAAAGTGCTGAAGGAGATTTGCATAACGTTCAGCACTTGGCTCGGGACAAAATTACTATCTTCGGGTTCGACTCACAGTCGTCACGGACGCTTGGGTCCGTAATTCTGACGTTACGCTTCGGGTTGCTCGTCACCGACATTAAATTTCATGTCATTGACGCCAAGACTTGCTATAATGCTTTGCTTGGCAGGCCCTGGCTACATGAGTACAACGTCATCCCTTCTACACAACATCAGTGTATGAAGTATTTCAAGGATGGTTTGGAATGCACCATCACAGAGGAGCTAAATCCGTTCTCTGTAAACGAGGTTCGGAAATATGAAGACGTAAAGTACTTCCTACCAAACTTCGAAGACACGGAAAGATGCATAAGCCAGAGGATAAACAGAAGTCCGTTGCCACTATCCCAATCTTTAGGAGCGATTCCGAGGAAGATGAAGAAATAGTCTACTCGGGAAAACCCCACAAAGAAAACAACATGCCCGGACCATCGACCTATATTCTCGTCTTTGGCAGCGACTCTGAGGATGAGGCCAACGCAGTGTTCTCCATCCGCCCGTCAGTACAAATCCTCAGTGAAGCATATCAGAGCCTGCAAATCACAATTGTTCCGCCTCGGCATTATAAGGAATTTGATGCGCTCGATACACACAGCGTACAGGAACTACAGACTTTCTACGTGCTTTCCAGAAGAAAATGTGAAAAGGCGATCCTCTTCTACCAATCTACGGAGACCAGAATAGAGAAAGAAGTCTGGCACGGTGCCAATTTTGCACTCGACAGGCTTCAACCAATCCGTCTGCCAAGATACTACGCGGAGGGATTGAAAAGGCTGTTAATATTTCAAGGTATACCCTTTGAGCAAACTGTTCAGTAAGCCCAATTCTATAAAAAGATTTGGGATATCCCTGGGACCCAACGAAAGATGCCTAACGGGAAGATGGAAACAGCCGGGCTTGGATACGTTTGGTCCAAGAAATGGGAACGATTCTATAGCTGTCGCGTCATAAACAACTCTGGTGAAGAAGTGAACGCTCTTCCAAATAGCTGTGATGTTGAAACAAAACGAGATCCCGCTCTAAGAACGTTAAGTCCATCGTTCGAAAACAAGTTGACAAGCTAATAAAAGAAACCTGTTAAAAAATTCGGGATAACCAAAGTAGCGAAATAGCTATTTATGAAAAGGCCAGGACGCAACACCTCAACCAGCAGTCCGCGGAGAAAGAAAACTATAACGCCCTCCATCCCCAGCTCGCTGTATGTCCTCGCAAAAAGGAAAAATCCCAAAATAGATGTAAAAACAGGACAAAGAGCATAGACAACGTTCGCAAACAACAGGGTAGATATAAGAAGCCGCGCTATCAAGAAAAACATGGTTGGAACCCGTCCTTTAACAAGAAGATGGATCGGGAATACTCTTTCTCTCAAGACAAGACAAGGAAAGTATTCAACCTTGTCATGAAATATCAAATGATGACGCTTCCGGAGTCTCGGCATCCCGAACAAATAAACGAGGTCCATCACCCGGATTATTGCTCTTATCACCAAGCAATAGGTTATACCCTTGAAGACCGATTCACCTTCAAAGACTGGGTCAAAAACCAGTATCAACAAGGTAGGTTCTCTTTGTCCGACAGCTGGAGGGTAACCCGCCGCAAAAGCATGAGCCAAATAGGACCTATACCGTAAGGACAGGATAAGCTCAATGTCAAGAATGGAAGCAAACCCATACCTGTCATGTGGTAACACTCTCAAAGAAGGGAGGGCACGAGACTATAGATGACCCCTTCAAGTGCTTCGCAAATGAAGACGAGGATGAGGCAATCTCAGAGTTTCCACCAGCACTAAAAGAGCTGGAAGATGGAATACACATTACGGATGACAACCTAAGGAAAATTGAGTTAGGGACGAAAAATGACCCGAGGACAACGTTCGTCAGTGTGCTACTATCTGAAAAATAGGTAGCCACATTAAAGGACGTGCTCATGCAGTATAAAGACTGCTTCGCATGGAACTATTCCGAAATGCCGGGTATAGATCCAAAGGTAGCAGTATATAAACTGGCTATATCGCCGGACATAAAGCCAGTCAAACAGGTGCCAAGAAGAATGCGGCTCGAACTTGAAATGAGTATAAATGCTGAGGTCAAGAAACTAATCGACACCGGCTTCATCCAAGAAGTTCAATATCCTGACTGGATCGCTAACATCGTTCCGAAAATGAAGAAAAATGGGACGGTGCACATCTGCGTGGACTTTCGGGATCTCAACAAAGCTTGCCCGAAAATGACTTCCCAGTACCTGTTACCGAGCTGATGATCGATAAAACGTCTACCCATGAGGTCTTCTCCTTCATAGATGGATCTTCGGGATACAATCAAATAAAAATGCATCCTGAAGATCAAAAGCATACCACCTTCCGGACTCCGCTGGGCTTATTCTGCTACAAAGTGATGCCTTTCGGTTTAAAGAACGCTGGCGCTACCTACCAGAGGGCCATGACGAAGATCTTCGATGACCTCATCCATGAGATTGTCGAATGCTACATCGACGACCTGGTGGTGAAGAGCAAGTCTTACGAGGAACATTGGGAACATCAAGCATAGTGTTCCAACGTCTTCGAAAGTATAATCTGAAGATGAATCCTCTGAAATGTGCATTTGGAGTCTCCTCAGGCAAATTCCTAGGATTCATCATACGGCGCAGGGGCATCGAAATCGATCCCTCAAAGATCAAGGCGATTACGGAAATGCCCACGCCAAGGACCCTCAAACAGTTGCGATCCCGTCAAGGAAAGCTCGCATATATCCGGCGGTTCATAGCCAACCTCTCCGGAAAATGCCATCTCTACAGTCATCTGATGAAGAAGGGGACCCCGTTCATCTGGGATCAAAAGTGCCAAAATGCACTCGATGAAATTAAGCAATACCTGCAAAATTCGCCGGTATTGACCGCTCCGGTTAAGGGAAAACCTCTTATCCTATATACAACGGCCCTTGAGGGTTCTTTAGGAGCGCTATGGGCACAAGAGAATGATCAGGGAAAGGAGAGAGCTTTGTACTATTTGAGCCGGGTTCTCCTGGGGGTAGAAAACAACAACTCCCCCATCGAAAAGCATTTCCTGGCACTGATCTTCGCGATAACGAAGCTCAGACATTACGCCTTGGCACATGAGGTCCAACTCATATCAAAGATGGATCCTTTCAAATATCTAATATCAAGGGCCATATTAACAAGAAGGCTTGCTAAATGGGCCCTCCTCCTGATGGAGTTCTCGATAGCGTATCGATCTCTCAAAGCAGTGAAAGGCCAGGCCATCGCCGAGCATCCAATACCAGTCGAATCCCTCTTAAATTGCTAGTTGCCGGATGAACATGCGTTCGACATAACCGAAGGAGAGAAGGAAGAAAATGATTCCCGATGGGAACTCTACTTCGATGGAGCATCTTCTATGAAGAGGCCAAAGCAAGACACCCCCATAATCAAAGCCGGGATGAGCCTTATCTTCGTGACTCCATAAGGAGGGATATTGCGTTATGCCCTTTCCTTAACAAAGCCGAGGACTAATAACGAAACTGAATATGAAGCTTTGATAGCAGGTCTCGAGATCGCTGTCGACATGGGAATTAAAGTCCTCCTCATATATGGAGACTCCCAGCTGATCGTTAGCCAAGTAAATGGCGACTATCAGAAATGCAAGCCAGAGCTGATAAAGTACGACAAAAGAGTGCAGCAACTGCTGACGTAAATCTCCTCCTACATCATGGAGAGCATACCGCGTGCAAAAAACAGTAAGGTGGATGCATTGGCCAAACTGGTTAAGGAATTAGCCGACGAAGACTTCGATGACGTAAAGATCATCGTGCAAAGTCCCAGGATCCTCGCACCAACGGAGATATCTTCGGAAGACCTAATAGAGCCATCCGAGGGAAAAGAAATGACCAAACAAATATCCCTCCAAATAGAGGACGAAGAAAAGGTCAAAGATTGGAGAGAAGTCTTCATAGACAACTTCAAATCTCGACGAACGCTCGAAAATGTGTCGTCTCGACATCAGCTCATGAAACGAGCTATGTCTTTCGCCTTTGTTAATGATACTCTATATAAGAGATCGTTCGACTGTCTGTGGCTAAGATTCCTGGGACCAGAAGAAAAGAAGAGAGTCGTCCAAGAAACTCACGACGGACTCTGCGGTTCTCACCAAGCTGGGACAAAAATGAAGCTGAAGATCAAAAGAATGGGTTATTATTGGCCAATAATGATTCAGGACTGCCTTGAATATGCGAAGCAGTGTCACTCGTGCCAAATTCATGGGGACTTCATCCACCAGCATCCAAACCCGCTACACCCAACAGTAGCTAGTTGGCCATTCGAAATGTGGGAAACTGATATAATCGGCCCCATTGAAGCTGCATTATCCAAAGGACATCGGTTTATACTGGCAATGACCGATTACTTTTCTAAGTGAGTAGAAGCAGTACCACTAAGGGAGGTGAAGACGAAGAATATCCTCCATATCTTCAGAACCTATGTCATCTACCGGTTCGGCACTCCGTGACGAATTATCTCGGATAATGGGTCATCCTACAGAAGCCATAAAATCAGCCGCTGTGCGGAACAAAATAAGATAGATTGGAGATACTCTTCAGTCTATAATTCTCGTGCCAACGGTCTAGTTGAAGCTTTCAACAAGACCTTGACGAAGATTAAAAGAAACGGTGTCCAGAAATAAAAGAGACTGGCATGAAAGGCTGCATGAAGCTCTCTGGGCATACCATACAACGTTCAAGACGGCTACAAATACAACACCGTACGCGTTGGTATTCGGCACGGAACCAGTGCTTCCCCGGAAAATAGAACCTCCTTCTCTACGAGTAGCAGCTCAATATGAGCTGACAGATAAAGAAAATGCTCATCTTCGGCTTGAAAAGCTCGATGCCATCGACGAAACCCGCCTTATAGCACAGCAAAACGTGGAAGCTTATAAGGCAAAGATGACACGATCATACGAAAGACTGACTAGGCAGAGAACATTCCGCCAAGGCGAGCTCGTGCTAGTCGTCAAAAGACCGATGATCCCCAATCGTGCAAAATAGGGGAAATTCGAGCCGAACTATGAAGGCCCGTACATCATAGACAAAGTTTACAAAGGTGGATCCTACCTGCTCATGGATATGCATGGTGAAAGACCCTTCCGGCCAATAAACAGCTGGTTCCTCAAAAAATACTTTGCTTGACGAGTCATGACCTAGATCAAAGATAGATGACGATGCTCGTGTCCGCTCGCTCTTCCTGAGTCAAAAACTCTGAGAGTAGTATGCAAAGAACCTCTGTCGCCTCAAAAATGGCGGTAACGGACCGAGATGTCCTTAAACTAAAAATTCGCCTCAAACATGGCGATAACGGACCGAGATGTCCTTAAACTCAAACTCTTCGCCTCAAACATAGCGACAATGGACCGAGATGTCCTTAAACTAAAAATTCTCCTGAAACATGGCGATAACGGACCGAGATGTCCTTAAACTCAAACCCGTCGCCTCAAACATGGCGACAATGGACCGAGATGTCCTTAAACTAAAAATTCGCCTGAAACATAGAGATAACGGACCGAGATGTCCTTAAACTCAAACTCGTCGCCTCAAACATGGCGACAACGGACCGAGATGTCCTTAAACTAAAAATTCGCGTCAAACATGGCGATAACGAACCGAGATGGCTTTAAACTAAAACCCCGCCTCAAATATGGCGACATTAGACCGAGAAGTCCTTAAACTAGAAATTATCTGTCTCAAACATGGCGATAACGGACCGAGATGTCCCTAAACTAGCACATCGCCTCCAAAACGGTGATATGCTTTCTTGAGATCTATATTGCAATCGAAGTCTCAACGGCGAAGGTTGCAACTCAAGTCCTACCGTCTATACAGCTACTCCAGCGGTAAAATCACCCCCAAGTCCCACCGGCAAACTGATGGGTAAAAAAACGGTATGTCCACAAGCAAAATGAGCACGGATGAAAACCCGAAAGGGCGCCGTGAGTAAAAACAGCAGAATTACCGGCGAGCTTGTGAAAACCCGGAAGGCGCAATCTCATAAAAAAAACGGTATGTCCACAAGCAAAATGGGCACGGATGAAAACCTGAAAGGGCGCAGTGAGTAAAAACGGCAGGATTACTGGTGAGCTTGTGAAAACCCGGAAGGGCGCAATCTCGTAAAATTTTTACACTTACGAGATCCTCTCGACTCGTAAGGAGAACTCCCCCTATGAGACCCTCATGGCTCGTAGGATTCAAAAGCCTTAAGCTACAGGGATCCAAACCTATTCTTAAGCCGTCGTATCCCCCAAGTTGCCCTACAAGTAGTCTAATATAGATTCTTGTATACAATCCACGGGCATAAATACACAATTCCCCACCATGTACCACCAATGGCGAGAAATATCCCATATGGTGAATAACACTTGTAAGTCCTCTCGGCTTATAAGGAGAAAACACTCTTGTAAAGATCTTTATGACTTGCAAGAGAAAATACCACTCAGGAGTCCTCACTACTTCTAGGGAGAACTTACACCTACGAGATCCTCACGACTCGTAGGGAGAAAAAACCTTTATGAGACCATTACGGCTCATAAAGTCAAAAGCTTTAGTCGATAGGATCCCAACCCTGTTTTCTAAGCCGTCTTTGTTCAAATCGACAAAGGAAAATGAGGATTCGCTCCTGGCAACATCCCAGTTGTAGCGATACTGATGCCTAAACAGGTGTCAAACTCCAAGTCCTCTCGACTTATAAGGAGAAAATACTCTTATAAGATCCTTACGACTTATAAAAGAACACACACTTAGGAATACCCACGATTCTTAAGGAGAAAATACGCCTAGGAGATCCTCACGATTCATAGGGAGAAATACCTATATGAGGCCCTTACGGCTCATAAATTCAAAAAGCCTTAGTCAACAAGATCCTAATCTTGTTTGCTAAGCCACCATTGTTCAAATCAACAAAGGCAAATGATGAGTCGCTTCTGGTAATATTCCAGTTGCAGCGATACTGATGCCTAAACAGGCATCAAACTTCAAGTCCTTTTACGGCAAATGATGATTCACTCCTGGCAATATTCTAATCGTAACGATGCTGATGCCAAGGTTGGTTTCAGATTCTAGACTCACGATAAAAACAACAGCGAGTAAAAATAAAAAATAACAAAATAAAAAATAGCCGAAATGTTTGGGTAGCTCGCAATAAAAAGCAGCGAGTAAAAATATAAAAAATATCTGAAATGATTGGGCACCGCGCATAAAAAACCGAAATGATTGGGCAATCACGACTTTCGTGATTGTAGGGTGTTTTTCGTCACCCCATTGAGATGGGAATATGCGTTGCTTGTCAAGCGTACTACAGATCCCCCCGTCTAGGGTAGGCGGGGGTTAATTGATTATGGGAATCCGAATCTCCGGCAGCCACGGACTAAACTGTCGTTAATTACCCCTCGCCTTTGGAGCGAGAGAACCTCCGATTGACGGGTCAAACTGGTCATGTGAACTCAATGTGCGGTGTGCGTGTGTTGTGCATTGAGGAGTTTTGGATATATCGGGGGCCCTGCAGAGTTTACGGAGGTCTCGCTACCCGAATAGCGGGCGGGGGTCAAGAGGCTAGCAGCCCCCTTTGGGGTGCGGAGTAGCGCCCCGTTAGAAAATTTTTCCTAACGGGGGTGTATTTTGAGTGTGGGATAGTGTGGGAAAAAGTAGGGTGAGGAGCGTTTTAAAGACGCTGGGGAGATGGGCGGTGGGCGCTTGGGCGCTAGCGCCTCACGTGCCCGGCACGCGGGCACTGGGTGCTTGGGCGCTAGCGCCTCACGTGCCCGGTACGCGAGCGCTGGACGCTTGGACGCCGGTGGAAAGAAGGGGCTTTTAGCCCCGGAATTAGGAGTTAAACTCCAAAAGAGGATTTTGAATGGAGTTAAACTCCAAAAGATTTAGATTTGGAGTTAAACTCCTATGAGAATTTGGGTCTTGGAGTTGAACTCCCCAAAAATCTTCAGAGGTGGTCAAAGGGGACCCCTTTTTTCTCTCTTAAATCTTGGATCTTCTCTTGAGCCTTGGATCTTTCCCAAAGTGGGATTTTCGGAGATAGGTCTCCTTATTCCTCCTCTTTGTTGCCTGGATCTTGGAGGAAAGGGGGGTCAGATTCAAAATCTCCCATTTTTGAGATCTGATGGAAAATCTGAGTTCCCCTTCAAGGGTTTGATGGTGAAAAACTATTTATTTTTGGAAAAGGAAAAGTTAAACTCTTGATTTAATTCTAAAAGGGGTAGAAAGTTTAGAAGCTTGAGGAAGGAAAATGAGGCACAGAAACCCTAGATTTTTAAGGGAATGAAATTCTATCCTTTATTTCATTATCATGTTGCCTTATATAGGCTTACGAATTTACACATAGCCTATTGGACTTCAAAATGACATTTTGCCCATCCCATGCCTCATGTGCTCATTTCTTTTGCACATGAGCCATGGGCTTTACAAACATTTGGTTTTATGCCCATTTTTCTTACATTCATACATAAAAAATTACATCAAAATTATTTATTACATGATTTCATTTTGGCACGGGGGAGGCCGGTCGTGGGGCTCGACTTGGGCATGGGCCCATTTGATTTGGGCTTGGGCCCGCTTACATGGGGTTGACTTTGACTTTGACTTGCTCAACCGGGGTGTAATTTTCGACCCCAACAGCGATAAGAAAAGCTGAAAAGATAGAGTATCGTGGAAATCAAAAATAAAATAAAATAAAAAGGAAAATTTCTTTGCCCTGCAGGTGAGTCTACACTGACCCCTGTATACAATCCATGGGCACAAATGAAAAAGAGAACCATATTTTCCCACCAGGTTCCATCAAAGGGAGAGCCAGACCTCGATGGCAACATTTACAGCCTAGAGATCACCCCGACGTACCTTCTCATTCCGATAGGATGCAGACATGACATCAACAAAGACCCAAGGGTCAAACCAAAAGTGGAGTCACGGCAAAACCCTAACTCCAAGTCTTGACGGTCCATACACAACCTAAAGACTACCCTGACGTATCTTCTCATTCCGATAGGATGCAGACACGACGTCAACAAAGACCCAAGGGTCAAAGAAAAAGTGGAGTCACGGCAAAATCCTAGCTCCAAGTCTTGACAATTCATATACAACCTAGAGACTATCTCGACGTTCCACCTCATTTCAGCAGGATGCAGACGTAACTACCAAATGAAATTAGGGCGATGGCATATTCCTATCCCCGGACTTCAACTGCAATACATACAGTATAGAAGTCTTACAGATTTCTACCCTACTTCAACAAAGAATCTGCGCTATATCGTCAAAACAAAAAATGAAGCAACGGCATATTCCCAGCTTCGGGTCTCGACTGCAACTCATATAAAGCCTAAAAGACTATCGGGGATCATCCCACACTAGTGCGGAGTGGTTATGACTCACTGGGGCTCCAAATTGAGCCTAACATCAAGTAAAAAGCGACGTGGCAAATTCCTAACGCTTGCTCTTCCTGCTCTTCCGACGGTAATATAACTTAAGGAGATTACTTGAAGAGTCTTGTCCAGCCCCGAATGGATCAGAGACACAGTAGCCATGGGGCTACTCGAACAACGACTTAAAAACCGCATATCGAGGAATACATCAGCCAACGCGACGGTACCACGGACCAAAACCCTAGTACCGTAAAACCTAACGGACCTCTGTCTTAAAGAATGGAGGTTATCTATATATAACGTCAGGACAAGTTTGCATGTAAACCTAAGGGAGGTAAACTAAATAAACTCCGAAATGAGTACATAAACTAGAAACTTTGAGATGAGTGAATAAACTACAAACTCCGAAATTAGTACATAAACTAGAAACTCCGAAATGAGTATACAAACTAGAAACTCCGAAACGAGTGGATAAACTACAAACTCTGAAATGAGTACATAAACTAGAGACTCTGAAACGAGTGAATAAACTACAAACTCCGAAATGAGTATATAAACTAGAAACTCCGAAACGAGTGAATAAACTACAAACTCCGAAATGAGTACATAAACTAGAAACTCCAAAACGAGTGGATAAACTACAAACATTGAAATAGGTACGTAAACTATTTCGCGCCAGATCAAGACATCAAGAAACATAAAGGTGCAACCCATAGGCCTCAGGGCTCAGAACTACAGAAGCGAGATTTGAGTTAACGATAGATGACGACGTTTGTGTCCGCTCGTTATCTTCTCATATCAAAATTCAAAAAAGCTGCAACACCTCGAGACCAACCGTATGCTATGCAAGGCAGTAGGAAGAACATTTGATTCACACCCATTTAAGCGCTCATTTACAACTACATACGTACTTGAATGAAAATAGTGTTCAGAGCATGCTGATTTATATATGCGTGAGAAGGATTAGTGCATGACACAAGCACGACAGTGGCGTTTGCACTTAGCAAAAATCCTTAAGGGTAAAGTATAAAACTCATGCTCAGATGCAAGACGCACACACGAATATGCGATGAATATGAAACATTCAACCGCCAAAAGAAATACATTTAAATAAACATTCTACTCTATAGCGAAGAGATCACCAAATATGAGATAAGAGATACATGGGTTAACAAAACAATAAACAAAATTCTCCAACTCTCTCTCTCTCTGCCTTCTCCATCATGTCGAAGCGGCGATCTTCGCGAGGAGTCGCTCTCCATCGGTCAGTGCATGCTCATCAGCAAAGACAGACATGATGGCCTGCTGAGCCCGTATCTGGCTTAGCAACTGAACCGACCAATCCCTTAGAGGCTGGGTAATCAAATGTGCCTCATGGAAGCACTCGATCTTATCCTCTGCCATGTCGAGAATCGCTGGAGTCATCTCCGCCGGATGAAGGGGATGTCAGCAAGCACGGATAGGAAAATCATCCGGAACCAAATAGAGCCTATTGGAAGAGGATAGCCCCTACGAGCCAAGAGCTCGTATATCACCATGTCACATTGGTCATCGGTGAGAAGGGGATCTACTAACCGCACAGCAAAACGAGGAATGATCTTCTCGATAGGTACTTCCCATGTTTGCCGACGAGCGCGAGGATGATTGCAAGCCATAACTCTTGGTTTGTTTCTTAAAAGGGGGGGATTACCCTAAGGTCTGAATGGTTCTCTCTTTATGAAGAAGGAAGAAGACACAGCTTCAGATTATAAAGAGAAGCATTCAAGTCTAGACACAGAAAATTATGTGCATGGTGGAACTATTTCCAAGGCTTAGAAAAAGGGCATGGGAAAAGAAAAGAGTTGACTCATAGGAATCAGAGCAAGAAGGTGAAAGGATTCCAGTGCTTCACGTGCGTGTCACGTGAGCGCTGGCATCTTAGAATCAGTGATAGCGCGTCACGCACATACCATGCGGGCGCCGGCGCCAATCCTTGGAACCCATGGCAGCGCCTCACGCGCATAACACGTGGGCGCCAACACTAATATTTTTATATGTATATATGAGTAACTACTATTTCACGTAAGGCACATATGAGCAGTGGTATAAAAGAAGGGGAAGTTTTGTCATTCATACATCAGAAAATTTATACATGGGTGATTAAAAAAACATCATCAAAATGTTTACAATGGTAAGACACTAAATTCCGGACATGGATTTAGGAATTTAGAAGAAGTCCAAGTAAAGTGCTTTTGGCTTCTCTGACCATTTTCTTATGCATTTTCTCACGAATACAAGTGTCGAGATCCCAGCTGATATTGTTCGTCCTCTGGTAGGCAGATATTATCGCCGTCTGTTGGAAGATGCGATGCAAAACATCAACAAGATCATCTCTTCGCTTCTTTGAGATCAGGCCCATCAGATATACTGAATGCATCTTGTTTTCAGCATCATCAAGTGCCTCAAGCAGCATAGTCTCGTCAAGTTCAGGAAGTGCTTCCCAAATTGACCCCACAATGATTTTCAAAAGAGCAGAACGGTGGGGAAGTAATCGACCGTTGTAATCGTCAAAGCGATGCATCACCTCAGCGTATTGGGCGTTGGTAAACTCCTGGTCTTGACAGCGACCTTGGACGCGAATGTCCTCATAAGAGATAATCTCGTCAAAATCATACAGATAAGAAGCCATAGTATCTGAAAAGAAAAAATCAACAAAAAGTTAGCGATCAAAATATCAAGATTCTTACAATCTAAAAAAAACAGTGGTTCTAATGCCCTATCAATAAGGATTCTCATTTAATGAGAAAATCTTATTGAACTATGGAGTTAAACTCCCTCGAGAAATATGTTCTACAAACAGATTTCAAATCTGCCAAATAAGGATTCTAAAAGGAAAATAAGAAAGGGAATAAAATTCCCAAAAGAATTTCTTTAAAAGAAATTTTTCTCTGAGCCAAGCTCTGTAGAACAATGGGATAAAATCCCAGAAATCCGCTTGGAAAATGGAATTAAATTCCAATTAACTTTCAAAAAAAATGTTAGTAACAGGGTATCCTAAAGATCTTTAAGACCAATGGTCTACTCAAATAAAAGTTTTAAATCTCTAAGAGATCAGTTCAAGGCAAGTGCAAAGCTCTGTTGATGGATTTAAAATCCAAAGAAAAAAGGGGTTTTCCCTAAGGGGTAAATGTCGTTCAAGATTCTCACCCAAAAAGAGAGTTTTTGCAAAGTTTAACTCTGAGAGATCTATGGACAGAGAGCTAAGCTCTGAGAGGAGAATTAAATTCTCAAGAAAAGGTTAGGGAAGAAGATGAAGAAGCGATCATCTAAAGAGCCAAACGCCCCATTTATAAGACATGATGGAGAGCGGTTCATCTCCCGTTCCCTAGGTAATCTAACGGTTGTAAGGGTGGACAGCGTTGCACTCACGTGCAAGCCACGTGAGAGAAAGCTGGGGGCATTTGTTCCCTCATAAAAAAAGGAAAGGATGAAAATTCCCCACTATTCAAATTTTACGTGTTAAACACGTGAGCGCCTATATGCAAAGCGTATATGCGCTGCAGTTAAAATGACTCGTGGGCTAAACAAGCCTCACGTGTTAAACACGTGAGCGCCTATATGCAAAGCATATAGACGCTGCAACCAAAACACCTAATGAACTAAATAAGCCTCACGTGTTAAATACGTGAGCGCTTGTAGGAGCTGTAATCAAACAATTGATAGGCTAAATAAGTTTCACGTGTTAAACACGTGAGCGCTTATATGCAGATCATATGGACGCTGAATAAAATAAACTATAGGCCAAACAGGACTCACGTGTTAAACACGTGAGCGCTCATATGCAAATCATATGAGTGCTGAAAATAAAGTGTGCTAAAACCCATGCTAAGGGTCACGTGTTAAACACGTGAGTTCTTCTGCTGCACTCTTTGGCGAGATAGAATTAAATTCTATGTGATAGAATTAAATTCTATTTGGGAAATATTTTCCCTGATCTTTCTGATACGGAAAGATTCTTCTCTAACTGAGAATTTTGGATTTAAAATCCAATTGTGATAAAATATCACCAATCAAACCACCGGATAGAATTAAATTCTATATGGGAAATATTGTCTTGATCTTTCTCAAACTAGAAAGATCTTCTCTGTTAAACAGAGAGCCTTTGGATTGAAAATCCAACGGTGAATAAAATTCACCAATTAATTTTCATGATCTCTAAATGAGAGATTTTCTTAACATCCTGATTTTTTCCCTTTCTTCAATAAATAGGAGCAAGGAGATTGAATCCAAAGAAGAAGAGAACTCTCCACAAGGTTCTGCAAAGACAATTTAATTCTCAAAGGAAACTTGCCTCGTTGAAACCCTAGGTAAAAAAACATAGAGATCATATTGTCTCCCTTTAGCCTCTCTAAGAGTTTAACCCTTCATATAAAAACTCAGTTCTTTCTCCGGTTGAGATTTGCAGAAGCAGATCTCCCCACAAATTGAGAACTTAATTCTCATCGGGAAGATTCTGTTCTGCAGATTCAAAACTTAAGGGAAAAAAACTAAGTTAAAAAGAAATAACAGGTTCATATAGGAATTTAATTCCTCCAAAAATTAGGGTTTAACCCTATATAAAGAACTTAGTTCTTCAAAAAAATAATGATGATCCAAGATCCTCAAAAACGAGATCTTGATGATCATCAATGACTAAAAATGTCATTAACAGGAGATCAATATCTCTCAGAAAGCACAAGAATAGCTAGGTGATTTGGTAGTGCTTAGCACTATTTTGAAACCTCACGTGTTTTCCACGTGAGTGCTTTAAACGAACAAAAAGAACAACCAAAACCGCCTCACGTGTTTCCCCACGTGAGTGCTTAAAAAAAGAGGAAAAAGCAAAAGAAAAGCCAAAACTGCCTCACGTAATTCTCACGTGGGCGCTTAAAAAGCAAAGAAAAACTTCTTTTTCAATTAGGCAGTCACCCCAAAAGGAAGCAGTTACGTGAAGTGTACGTGAGCTCTATCCAAGTGCTTAGCACTTTCGTAAAAAGAGGAAAACGAACAGATAAAGCCCAAAATCCAGCACTCACGTGTTTTCCACGTGAGTGTCATACAGAGTGCTCAGCGCCCTATGATTAGTCCAAAATAACTAACAAACGTTCACATCTGGGGGCCTTACGTGTTTCACACGTGAGCGCCACGGAACTCTAGTGCTTAGCACTAATCCAGCACCTCACGTGTTTCACACATGAGCGTTATATGTCCTAGTGTTCAGCACTGTTGGGTGATTATGGAAACTCAATTTTTGCCCAAAATTGGCTAAGTTTCCTGATGTTAAACCTCTTTGATTTTAAAATCAATCGAGCTTATATGGCTCATGGTTTCCCAAACTGATTTTAGTCCCAAAAATGACTGGTCGTCTCCCATCGATGATATCCAAAATGATATTCATCCTATATCTCCTAAAGTTCTTAGTCTCAAATACGACTAATGATTTTTAGGTCCACAACAACCCCTTTTCTCTCAAATATGGGATTTGTTTTAAGGGTACATCTCTTCATACCTCTGATACATGTCGTTGTAATTTCTCAACGTCTTCAGAGAGATGGCGGGTCCCGACGACCAACAACTTCTTTCATTGATGCACTTCCAAATTGACATGCACGCCTCAAATCGGATCGCGCCCCAAATTGGCACATTCCATATCACCATTGTTCATTTCGTCACGTAACAAATACACGTGCGCACAGGATGAATAATGGGCCGAAATGTTCTTAAACTAATATTCGCCCCAAATATGGCGATAACGGACCGAAATGTTCTTAAACTAACATTCGTCCCTAAAACAGGAATGTTGGACCGAAATGTCCCTAAATGAATACTCGCCCTCAAATACGGCGACAAAGGACCGAAACGTCCTTAAACTAACATTTCACCTCAAACATGACGATAATGGACCGCGATGTCCTTAAACTAAAATAATCGAGCCCAAATGCTCATATGTTTAAGCCGATCTTAATTTCAAACCAGATTAACGATCCTTAAATCAACCCAAACCCAAATCTAAAAATATACGGATTTGGACTAATCCACGCCCTATGGGCGACGACATAAATTGGTCTCCGTATACAATCCACAGGCAACCAAAATAAAACAAACATACACACGACACGAAGTGAACCTCCGGAGCAGGAAAATGTGGTTATCACGATGCGGTAACGTAATTAACTGCAGGGGCTTACGCCTGCAAGGAAGAGCGTCGCCGTAATCCAAAACCCTTCGCAAACGAGGGGGAATCTGATAAATTCCGCTACAATGGCCGCATCCGTCCAAACCTCCGATATACGGTGCCATAAATCAATTTGGTATTTTCGAAGAGATGGACGGATAAATCCAAATAGTAACTGCCCCCAGAATTCAGGCCAGACGTCCCGACGTCTCGGTCCATCTTCCGGCGGTGAACAACCTTGAGGAAGGAGAAGGAGACACAGAACTCTAATTTTTGAGAGAGTGAAAATGTTGTTGTTGATTTTTTCAACATATTTGTCTTTATAGGCTACACACTTTACATATAGCCCCTTGGGCTTCGCCAAATGACACTTGTGCCACCCCATGTCGTATGTGCTTATTTCTTTTTGCACATAAGCCATGGGGTTTACAAAATTTTGCCTTTTTGCCAATTTTTCATACATTTATTTCTAAAAAATTGCATTGAACTAATTTATTGTTTTATTCTTAGCATGGAGCCAGCCCCTTCCATTCTTGGTCTTGACTTGGGCTTGGACCCACTTCGCTTGAGCTTGGGTCTGCTTGGCTGGGGGTTGACTGACTTTGACATGGTCAACCGGGGTGTAATTTTTGACCCTAATAAAGTTCCCCTAACAATAAATGCATACCACATATATGGGTCGTGTGCATGAAATTGATGGATGTTCTTTCGCGTGGAGGTTGACTTGATTTGGTTCCCGTTTTGACGACGTGGAGGTCGATGCTGCCCTTTTCGCGATGTGGACGGTCAATGCTGCCCTTTTAGCAACGCGGACGGTCGGTGCAGCCCTTTTTGCTACGTGGACGGTCGGTGCTTCCATTTTAGCGACATGGAATACTGCCCTTTTTGCAACTTGGACGGTCGGTGCTGCCATTTTAGCGACGTGGACTGTCGGTACTGCCCTTTTTATGACGTGGACTGTCGGTATTGCCCTTTTTGCGATTTGGACGGTCGGTGCTGCTCTTTTTGCGACGTGGATAGTCGATGCTGCCATTTTAGCGACGTGGACGGTCGGTGCTGCCCTTTTTGTGACGTGGACGGTCGGTGCTGCCTTTTTGGGACTTGGACGGTCAGTGTTGCCCTTCTTGCGACGTGGACGGTCGATGCTGCCATTTTTGCGACTTGGACGGTCGATGTTGTTCTTTTTGTGAGTTGGACGGTCGATACTGCCCTTTTTGCGACTTGGACGGTTGGTGCTGCCTTTTTTGCGACGTGGAGGGTCGATACTGTCATTTTTGCGACTTGGACGGTCGGTGCTGCTCTTTTTGCGACGTGGACGGTCGATACTGCCATTTTTGCGACTTGGACGGTCGGTGCTGTCCTTTTTGCGACTTGGACGGTTGGTGCTACAATTTTTGCGACGTGGACAGTCGATACTGCCATTTTTGCGACTTGGACGGTCGGTGCTGCCCTTTTTGCAACTTGGACGGTCGATGCTGCCCTTTTTGCGACGTGGACGGTCGATACTTGATTTGACTTGCTCCGCTTCTTGCGGTGGCGGGATTGAAGTTTACTTGCTCCGCTTTTTGCGGTGTTAGGGTTGATTTATTTCCGAGATGGAGCTTGATTCCATCTATGTGGTGATTGATTGACTTATTTGATTTGATTTGTTTTGGGAGTTCTCTATCTGCCCAACGGGACTTTTGAGGTTAGAAGTGTTGCCGGGTGGGATGTTGATTTGATCTGTTTGATTTCTGCCTTATTTCGCAGGACTTTTGAATTTGAGAGGAATTTGGAATTTGTTTAGTATCAACATTGCTGTCCTGGAATAATGCCAGGAGCAACTCATCATTTTCCCTGGGAGGACTTGGGATTTGGTTTTGGGTCGGCATCAGCACCGTTAACACTGAAGCGTAGTTCCAGGAGTGACTCATCATTTGCCGTTGGGAAAACTTGGGATTTGGGTTTTGGGTCGTCATCAGCACCGCTAACACTGAAGCGTAATGCCAGGATTGACTCATCATTTATCATTACCCGTTGGGGAACGATGGCTTAAGAGACAGGTTTAGATCCCTATCACCTAAGGCTTTTCAATTTTATGAGCCATAAGGGTCTCATAAAAGCATTTTCTCCCCAAGTCGAGAGGATCTTGCAGGTGTATTTTCTCCCTATGAATCGTGGGGATTCCTGAGTGTGTTGCTCCTTTATGAGCCGTAAGGATCTCAAGCGGGGATTTTCTCCTCACAAGGTCGAGAGGACTTTGCGAGTGTATTTCATCTTTTTTCACGAGTTTGCGCCCTTTCGGGTTTTCACAAACTCGCCGGCAGTCCTGTTGTTTTTTACTCACAAAGCCCTTCCGGGTTTTCATCCGTGCCCGTTTTGCTTGTGGACATACCCATTTTTTCTCTTTTTTCTTTTTCATTTTTCACATTGGCGGAGCTTCATCGCCGGTGGGACTTTAAATGTAGTCTCGCCGATAGGACTTAGGAGAGATAGGGGTCGTTTATGCCCGTAGATTGTATACGGGTTTACAAGATGTATGATCAGACCGTAGGGCCTGTGTGCTCAATTCGTCTACGACTTGGAGCATTCATGCGTAGTATTTCTTGAGATATCAGCCATTGATGGGTGGCATGGGCCTTTCTCCCTCGGCACTTATTAGTTGGTAGGATCCTCCATCGAACACTTTCTCGATGACGTATAGCCCTTCCCAATTTGGCTCGAATTTTCTCTTGGCATGTCGATTGAGGATAATCGGTCTTTTGAGGACCAAGACCAATTCTCCCTTCTTGAAAGCATGTAGACGGGTCGTTTTGTCATAGGCCCGTGACATTTGGGCTCGGTACAGCTCCAGCTTTTGCTATACTGCGAGCCTCTTTTCTTCGAGGGCATCGAGCTCTTCGAGCCGAAGGAGGACGTTTTCCTCATCCGTCAACTCGTGCTGAAAGGACATTCTTAGGCTTGGAACTTCGACTTCAAGAGGGAGGATTGCTTCCACTCCGAAGAGTAGTGAGTATGGAGTAGACTGAGTTGGAGTGCGGTGCGTGGTATGATATGCCCACAACACCTTGTGGAGCTTGAGATTTCAGTCTCTCTTGTTGGCTAAAGCATTTTTCCTCAGGAGCTTGCATAGAGTTTTATTGAAGGCTTCGGCTAGCCCATTGGCTCTTGGATTATAGATGGAGGAATATCTCCGGTCTATCTTGTGCTAAGTAGCGAACCTTGAGACTTTGAAGCTCTTGAAAGAAGGCTCGTTGTCAGATATGATTTTTCTCAGTGTACCGAAGAGGTATAGAATATTATGCCGGAAGAACGTCAGTATATCTTCTGTCTTGACTTCTTTTAGCAGGACAGGTTCAACCTACCTGGAGAAGTAATCAGTTGCGGCCAATATAAACCGGTGAGTTTTAAATGACGGAGGATCAATTAGACCAACTATGTCGGTGCCCCAAACTTCGAAGGGCCATGACGCCACCGTAGGATCCAGTGGTTTGGGATGCTTGTGAATGAAGTCACCATGAATTTGTCAGAGATGGCATTTCTTCGCAATCCCTTATCATGGTAGGCCAGTAATACTCAAGCCGTTTGATTTGAAGCCGGATTTTGGGGCCAGAATGGTGAGCTCCGCAGATGCCTGAGTGAACTTCTTTTATGACTTTTTGGGTTTCGGCCGATGACAGACACCTGAGCCAGAGTTGGTTATATGATCAGCGGTATAACGTATTATTTACAAACGTATATCGGAGGTCTCTTTTCTTCAACTGAACCCTCGCAGATTTTTCTTCAGGCAGCTTGTTGTATCGGAGGTACTCTATGAAGGGTTCTCTCTATTCGGGCTCATCTTGAATGATCAGAGTTTCTTCGACAGGATTGCTTTTTTGTTCTGCGCTTTCCTTTTCTCGTAAAGAGACTAATGGCAGAATTTGCCGGCTCCTGACAGTGATAAGAATTTCATCAATGTCGGGATCAGCCAGTTCTTTGGTTAGGCGAGCGAGTACGTAAGCTTTTCCATTCAACGCTCTAGGAACTCTCATCAGTTCAATGTGGGTGAACTATTTCATAAGCTACACCACCCGGCTTCTGTACCAAGCTAACTCGGGTTTGTATATCTTATAGTCGCCGCTTACTTGGTTGACGACAAGCTGGGAATCACCGTAGACTCGTAGCCGAAGGATTTCCATTTCTATGGCGAGCTCCAGACTAGCTATCAGAGCCTCGTACTCAGCATCATTGTTTGTGCGAGGCTCGGTGAGAGCAGAAGTACGTCGTGAGGTTCCCATCGATGGTGTGATGAACACCAATCCTATCCCTGCTTTTATCTGTGGGACGCTTGATTTGCTGGAGGTCCTAATTGATGAGGCTCCGTCGAAGTAGAGCTCCCAACATGGCTCGTCATTCTCGTGGTGCAACACTTGTTCGTCGGGTAACTCGCAATTGAGTGGTGACTCTTTTGGTATGGGATGAGCAGCAAGGAAGTCGGCGAGGGCTTGCCCTTTTACTGCTTTATGAGAAGTATAGATTATGTCAAATTCAAGCAGCATGACAGCCCATCTTGCCATTCTACCGGCTAGGCTTACTTTGGTCATTAAGTGTTTGAGCGGATCGACCTTGGAGATCGGCACAACCCGATGAGCGAGAAGATAGTGTTTTAGCTTTTTCACGGCAAATATCAGGACCAGGCACTACTTTTCAATCGAGGATTAGTTATGTTCCGTACCGACTAACGTTCGACTGAGATAGTAGAGGGCATTCTCTTTTCCCTCCTCATTGTTCTGGGCGAGGAGTACACCGAGTGACTCATCTAGCGCGGCAGTATAGAGAATCAATGGTTTATTTGGAATGGAAGCAACAAGCACTGGAGGGTGCAGTAGGTACTATTTGATATTTTTGAACGCTTCTTGACATTCGGCATCCCAAATGAAAGGAGCACCTTTCTTCATGAGCTTCGAGAAGGGCTTGCATCTTCCCGATAGGTTCGAGATGAACCTACATATGTAACCGAGTTTGCCTTGAAAGGATCTTAACTGCGTAAGATTCTTCGGAGGAGGCATCTCTATGATGGCCTTTATCTTCGATGGGTCGACTTCGATCTCCCGATGTCGGACTATGAAGCCCAAGAATTTTCCTGATGACACGCTAAAAGCGCACTTTAGAGGATTCATCTTCAGATCGTGTTCCCTCAGTCGGGTGAAAACGGTCCTGAGATCTCAGATGTGATCAGCCTTGGCTTTAGTTTTAATGACCAAATCATCAACATAACATTCGACGACTTTATGGATTAAGTCATCAAATATTTTGGTCATTGCCCTATGATATGTTGCGCCCGCATTCTTTAGTCCGAATGGCATCACCTTGTAGCAGTATATCCCTATCGGGGTTCGAAAATCTGTGTATTTCTCATCCTCGGGTGACATCTTGATTTGATTATATCCATACGAACCATCCATGAAAGTGAACAGCTCGTAATTTGAGGTATCGTCGACCATCATTTCCATGACCGGAAGCGGGAAATCGCCTTTAGGGCATGCCTTATTGAGATCCCTGAAGTCGACGCAAACTCGTACCTTCCCGTTCTTCTTTTTCACTGGGACGATGCACGCAATTTAGTCCGCGTATTTCTCTTCCCTGATGAAGCCAACATCGATAAGTTTGTTAGTTTTCTCGGTGACCTTTTCTTCTAGCTCCCTTCTCATTCTTCGAATAGCTTATTTGACTGGCTTGGCATCAAGAGATAAAGACAGCTTATGCACGGCCACTTCAGAGGAGAGGCCAGGCATTTCTTTGTAAGTCCACACGAAGCACTCGACGAACTCATGCAGCATGGCGATTATCTGTTCTTTCATTTTCTTTGACAAGAGTGAACTGAAGTAGGTCGGCTTTGGATTATCGGGCGTTCCCAAATCAACCTCAGTTAGCTCGTCGAAGGTTGCTTGTCCGCCATCTTCGAGCTCTCAAGGGGCTTCTTCTGGCTCGGCTAACTTATTGTCATCATTTGACCTTTCGCTGGCTTCACCAACATGGATCATGTAGCATACTCTGACATCAGGTTGAATGAAACCTATGCCCCGTCTGTCTGGGATTCGTCCATTGATGAGTGATCGGACCTGAGAAGGATGCCATAGCCCTTCATAAAACTTCGATTCGGAGTCCGTTTAATATAATCGATACCTGCACTTTTTAAAATATTCCCGCATCTCGGGCACATAATATCTAGGGTTTAGGATGGCTCTTATGCCTCTTTCATATGGAAGGCACGTGACAGACAAATCGTCCGGATGCACGACAGGATTTGACCCATAAAACAAGATGCCCTTCTGTCCACTTTTCCTTCCGGGAATGTAGAAAGTCTGCAGTTGGCTCACGGTAGAGATCGACAAAGCATCTAGCTCATTGCACATCTATTCCGACACCCTTGTGATAGCTAGGGGCCCTTCTGTAATCTCGAAGGTTTCTTTTAACTTCGTTTTTGCATGAGGGCCCAATCTGCATAGCCGTTGCAAGGCGGGTCCTCTTCCTCCGACTCTTCAGTGTCGCTGCCGAAATGAGGACGAATTTTGCTACCGGATGGGCCTTCAGTATCAGACTCATCTGTATCGCTACCAAAACGAGAACGAGTTTTACGGAAGGACGGACTTCCAGCGTCGGACTCTTCAGTGTCACTGCCGAAACGCGGACGCACATAGGGGTTTTTGCTTTTGAAAGTGACAGCCGGCTCATATTTGCTTTTGAGTTTCGGGGCCGTTCTGTCTTTGGTCGCCTGTGGCTCAGCACTTTGGAGGTTCATAAAGTACCGAGAATCTTCATATCGGACTTCATTCACACCGAACAACTGCATGTCCCCGTCAATGTGTCTTTCTTCGCCATTTTTGGTATACTTCATACACTGATGGAGAGTTTACAGAACGATGACATAATCGTGAAGCCACAGTCATCCCAGGAGGATCTTATAGGACGTGTCGGCGTCGATCACGTATATCTTAGCTTTGGTTTGCAGGTCCCCAAACCTGATCGGCAAAGCTATGGATCACAAAACTTGCTGGCAGTTTTGATTGAAGCCCTAGATGACAATCGTCTCCGTTGACAGGTGTCGGATGTCCATTGATAAACTCTTTAGAGTCCGCAAGTTCATGATGTTCACTGAAGACCCCGGATCAATCAATATGCGATTAATTCGATCTCCGTCGCTGTACCCTGCCACGTAAAGCGGTCGGTTGTGCTCAGCTGTTCCCAGTAACATGTCTTCATCCTTAAATGTGACCGCGGCTGTATGCAGAGTGTACCAGGCCTCTTTCATATTAATTTCCGCAAAGAGAGCCTGGTACCGCTCGGGGTTTTGTAGAGCATGAATGAGAATATCTCTGAGATCTTTGGACAGGACCAGAGCATCATAGATGTTTAAGAGAGACGGAAGCTTCCGGAGATGAGCCAAGACATTATAGTCTACTAAGGAAGGACTCGAGTCTTCATGAGCAAGCTCTCTGCCATCTTCTTCATTAGCGACTTGTTTTTCCTTCCCTTTTGGGGCGTTGCCTTGATTTGGCGGTAGAGCTTTACCGCTTCTGAGTTGGATTTGGTTGGCCTTCATGGCGAGCTCCTCGTCATCTTCAAGAAAACAAAATTCTTCCTCAGAGTTGCTACCAAGGTGGACAACATAGCAGGTCACTATAGAGATCTCGTCATCGGAGTCTTCTTCTAACTCCTCCAGAATATCAGCCGCTTCTATGGGGAAGAACTCCTTCAATTGAATTAGAGTTCTTTCCTTTTGTTCATAGTCTTCAAAGGAATCGATGTATTTTTGAATGGTCGATCTCCCTGCAGACTCTTTTTCACGTCGAGTTGCACTTTTCTTCTTCTCGAGATTTTTAGATTTTGAGCCTGATTGAGCTGAAGTGATAGCTGGAACGGTGGGCTCCTTCTGCCACTCCCATTCTATTCTGGGCTCTTTCTAAAGTAGCTTTAGCATCTTCTTCATCTTTTTAGATATGAGCATGCTCCATGGAGGTTGCGGCGAGTCAGATTTATTTCTCGGGGCAGCTGATTCAGCTGTCTACTCCCAAAAGGCTTCAGCTTCGGTCTGTATAAAGTTGGTGGTTGCAGCTTGGTTGTTCACCAACACACTCTTGGATAGCTCGATCTCTCTGGTCTTGTATTGATTTTCGACCCAGTCTTTGAAAATGCAGCAATTCTCGATCGCATGGCTCACTACTCTATGGCACGGGCAATACAAAGGATTGTCGGTTATTTTTGCTTCGTAAGGTCTCTTCGACTCCGGCAATTGTAGATCGTTGTTCAGGGTGCGGACCTTGTCCCTCTTGAAAGAGTAGACTTTGTTCTTTTTCTCCTCTAGGAAAGGCCCTTTTCCTCCTAGCACTGTGTCACGACCCGAAAGTACGGAACGTGATCGGCACTTAAATTACGAAACGTCTAAAGGCATAACGTAATCTAAGTAAGCCGAAGCCCAGAAATCTAAACCATTTAAAATAAGAAGTGTAGGAAAATATGTTTTAAAAGCAACATCAAATTTCTTAAAAATTTCGGCAGAGTCTCCTTTGTAAAAACTAGCCCCCAAACGGGTACAAATAAGAATAATATATACAAGCAATAATAAAAAGGTATCCCCAAGCGGGAGCTAGCTCTTCGCCAATTGGCGGTCACAACCACGCAAGCAATATAATATACAACGCCGAAGGGCGAGAAACAAAACTCAAAGAAAACCATCAAAACCACCAGAAAACTATAACAATACAAGCGCAACTCTAAGATCGAAAGAATAAGCAACTGGTCTTCTAAATTTACCAATAATACAAGTCTAGTTGATGGAGCTTACTAGATACAAATGAAATAATAAAAGTACAACGGCGGTCCTGATACAAGTGAACCAACCTACCAAGCAAATCACCCTGAATGAAATGATGTGCGAGCAAGCTGCCAAGGAAACCTGTACATCGAAACCTGTAAGAAAATTTGGCACAACGGGGGTGAGTTGCCAACTTGTGAGTAGAAGACATCTGCGAGTAGAAATCGCATGCACGACGATCTCTTAGGTTATAATAATATACTTAACATGACAATAGTCATCTAGTAGTGGCAGGGTAATAATCTACGCGTAAGTGCAATACTCAATGCTCGTGTCAGTGCCTCAAGTAATAACATGTCATGTGTATGAGTATGCATGCATCATGAATGTAAAACAATCAATCATGAAATCTAGACATATCTGTATAAGAAAATCTTAACTTTTATCATAGTAAATTTTTTATGATAATCTGAACATCATCAATGAAATCCATGGAAATCCGTGTCAAGCATCGACACAAAACATATACATCTCAAAGTCTCAATATCTCAAAGTCTCAATATCTCGAAGTCTCAATATCTCGGGCTCCGTCGGTCCGGATCGGCCCATATCATCAAATCTCACGACAACGGTCGGTATCCTCCGAATATCCTCCACGCCAGACATCAACGGTAGGTAGTCTTCCCCAGCCAGGCTCATCGTCATCTCCACAAAAACACTCTCGCCCTGGGGTACCGAACCGGGCCCACCATGTACCCGAGACGGTTCCTCCACTCCTCGAATCGGGTCTCGAAATCCAACAGAAAACATGAAAACTCATAGTGGACGACCCATACATCACGAGAAAACCGCAACTTACATTTTAAAAATGATAATAATAAGCTTTTATTAAATTCTTGCGGTTTTCCCCCAAAATCCAGAAATCTCATAGAAATCCAAAATCCCCAAAATCATGAGTAAGTAAATAATGAGTATTGGCATAAGCCCCACAATACTGCATGATAATATGAATATGTGAATGCATGAAGTGTCTAAATAATAAATGCAATGTCTAAACTAGCACATGAGAGTAATCACACAATATTATATTGGACTAGTATTTAGTTGATTATATCAATAAAAAGATTATATGTTCTAAAGTGTACGTGACATGGCAATTACCGATGATGATGTGTGTGAGCCGGCAAATAAGTGTACGTGGATCATGCGCATCATCGGTAATGGTGCTGGTGTCCTAACAGGCAGAGTTTTATATTAGCTAAAGAAACATATGTATGAATATGCAATGCGATGAATACAATATGAATATAACGGTGAATGTGTAGTAAACGCACAACTAGAGAATACATACTAATTACGAGTCATACCGTTTGTTGTTTGAAAAAGCACGAATCGTGGTTTTTAGAAAATTAGGGGCTACGGGGTTTTTAAAGAAAAGATACGTCCTTTGAAAAATCCGTAGTATCCCTCAGGCTGTCTTTAAAAATGCGCACAATTCGTTAGTTTTGAAAATAAGTATGGCTCAAGCCTAAACTAAGATCTATTTAACCAACTAAGGAACTAACTAAAGATACTAGTCGAAAGGTAAGAAGAATCCTCCTAAAGTCACAGTCGATATCTCTAGTAGTCGGCAATCCAGCCTCAATAGCGTCACGTACATAGTACGACTTCATCGGGTCAAGAGTGTGGATCAATCATCACATATATACATCATCGTTCGTATAGTATCATCATCAAACAATATCATGATCAAGAGTACTATACTATAATCGCATACATCCCATCAAACATATATCATCGTCTGTGTAAATATACATTGTCAAATGATCCACTAAAATATCATGTCATATGTCATATCATGATTAAGTCACATATTACAATCCGGGTTCTATTCTAGAGTCTCGTTCATTCCAATGTCATCAACACATATTATCGTTTATATAAATATATTTTATATAATCTCATTGCCCAACGATCCGCTACTATCATAACACATCTCATGTCATAACTCGATCATATATCCAATAAATCACGGCATTAAGCCTAGTCATATCGACTCATCCCCATGTATCATATAACCTCCTCATATCACATGTATATGTTGTGTGTGTGTGTACCTACACACATTCCTACACACACACACACACACACCCCAAGTCAAGTTTATGTGTGTGCGTGTGTGTGTGTGTCTACATGAAACCTATGAATTCCCTCCAAGGCACTCATCCTCTGATTAAGTCTTTCTAAATCAGTCTAGTCCAACCTAAAGTCTTCAATAGGACCCTACTCGCCAAGAATCTAAGGTCACGTTCGACTTCCTAATAACAGTACGTAATATTCTTATTCTACGTTTTCGGAGGTGCTATACGACATCCACCCGACTTCCCCCGTAGATATACATCTACGCACCTGGTCCTTATCTGCCGAAGTCGATGCCGCCATCCTCTTCTTCATCGTCCGAAGTCCACGTGAGGGGTACCTATACACAAACATATATAATATCGTAAACAGAAATCGCAGACAAAACCAAAACGACGCACGAAACGCGCATAGGTTAAAAGCTATGACCGGCTCATGCAAAAGAACCAAATAACCCTCACATCGGCGTACAAACGCCAATTGATCGAGATAAAACACAAACGTACAAATCGTAGTTCCAAAACTCACTAATTATAATATAAAATAGATTGCAACTCATCAAAAACTCAAAATAAATCAAATCGATTTATTTCCGAAAACCTAGAAAGCCTCAAATAACCGTTTTAATTCGAAACTTGATGTTTTAACGAAACTAATGGCCATAATATTCACTAAATATCATAACTAAGTCATACAACCCATTACTTAAATTTAATCTCATCAATTTCCATTAAACCCAAAATTCTAGTTTGCAAAAATATCAAATTTTAACACTTTTTAAAGCAAAATTCACAATTCAACAACTAAGCTTGGTTTTGCATGAACTAAATTATTGAACTACAATTTAAAATGTTAATAATGTCATGAAACCCTAATTAGATTTTAATCCCAATTATTTAATCAATTTCTAGAAACCTAGTTAACAAAATTAGCATAATTATCAAAATTTTAAGATAAAAATTAGCAAACTAGCTTCTAGAATAGGTGTAGCATTACCTAACATGTTAAATTACACATTAAGATCAATATCTAATGATAAAAACCCTAATTTGATTTACAACCCCTTTTCTTGAATTTTAAATCTACAATTTAAAACCATTTTAAACACCAAATTAAGCTAGACTAATGTAATTAACCAAATATTAAACTTTAGGGTTAGGATTTATACCTTACAATCTCAAGAGATCAAACTTGAGTTCTTAGTCTTCTAAATTGCTCTCTAGCTCCAAGATCCATGCTTGCTTTTGATCAAAGAATATTGGGTATTGGTTAAATGATGAATTAGTGGGAATTTATATTGATTTTTGGGGCACAATGAATAATTTTTTTGAAGAGAATTGAAGTGGTGAAATTTTGGGTAGCACTGGAGGAGGGCTCGACCAAAAGTGGAATGAGGGAAAAGAGAGAGAGAGAAGAGTGTGGATGAGTGTAGTTTTGTGTAGAAACATCTCCATCTTATCATACATTATTTCCATTTTAGATTTTTTTCTTTTCTAATAATTTTTTAGTGAGAATGTGATGGAGAATTGTGAATGAAAAAAGAAGGGGCTGCCGCTACAAGCTCGGCCAAGGCTAGGAAAAGAGTGTGTGTGTGGATGTGTAGAAATTTCTAGTAAAGAAACCCCCCATTATTACATCTTATTAAGTCTTTTCAAAAATTATTTGTTTTTAATTTATTTCCTAATTTATTTCACCCTAGAATTCTCTAGAATTTTGAAGACAAATCAAGAAGAGAAGAGCATGCTACAAACTTAATTCTAATATGTCATGGCTCACTTTTGTAAAATTAACCTATTCCAATTTGCAATTAGCACTAATTAAATGTATAATTAAAAGCTTATATTTATATTTGAAATAATTAATTAAGGAAAAATATTTAAGTAAACTAACAATTTATAAATGACTAAATAAATACCAAATACTAGCAATTACATAATTAAAATAGGCGTATTTAAATCTATATTGAAAAATAATTATAGTTAAGTTTTACGGAAAATACGGTTTATTTTACCGATTATCAGAAAATTCACCTAAAGGATTTATTTATTTAATTATATTTTTTTTTAAACGTTACAATCTTCCCCCTTAAAGAAATTCGGTCCCCGAATTTAAATTAAAACTCCCCCCAAATACTAAAACATTTAGCAAAACACTCAAATCGTCGGGGCTCCGAAATCATCAATACATAAAACACATCTCAGTGCAATGTATGTGCATGAAAAACAAGTACATAACTCAAAATCAAAACTCCGTCAAGCATAACGTAATCATCGGAGTCATGGTGAAAACACAATGTTAAAGTCCAATATGAAACCAACATGATATATATCGAAATCCTAGGTACTGTTCTCAGAACAGTCCTGCTCGATTATTAAACCAAATAGTAAATATCATAAAAACGTATTTCTCAAAATGAAATCAATCTCAAATACAAGATACAAGATACCACGTGCATCCGTTGCGCACGAAAATCAAAATCAAATATGGATGCTATGACTATACACAGAAAAGAAACTGAGTGCAACGGGTGTGCACCAAAAACATCTGTCAAGTGCAACGGGCGTGCACGACAACAATATCGGTGCATCTAATCTGCATAAATCCCGATTTAGTGCATCTGGTGTGCACAAAATCGCATCAAGTGCGCCAAGTGTGCGCAAGAATCTCAATCAACTGCACATGGTGCACGAAAACATATACCGAATATCAAAATCGAAATCGCAATACGAAAAGTGCATGAAAACTATGCCGAAGCATACGTCAAAATCATGTGCAACCCATATGCACGAAATCAAATCAATATCTCAAAATGTATAAAAATCAAAATCAAGTGCAATAGGTATGCACAAATCGAACATCAATACAACTAATACGCGGAACACTAATCGAGTGCAAAGAATGAGTAGATAGGAAAACCAATCATAAAACGAAATTCTCAAAATACCAAAATCCAAACAACGGAAATGTAGTACTCGAATCACAAGATCGCAAATCATTACACCGACGTCAATGTGCTCCTCTTTCCTCTAGTGTCGACTGATTCGAACTCGTCTCCTCGTAGCTGTATGAACGGCGCTACAAACGGCTATACTCATATCTAAAATCTCCCAAGTAATGTATCCCATCACATGATATCCGGACTATGTTAAACTTTTCGATCGATTTATCAAAGTCCCATAATTCCCCGAGAGCTCAACACTCAAGTACAGTTTAAAAATATCCAGTACATACCACAGCACCTGCGGACCAGCCGTAGAATGGCAAACCCAAGCCTCACTAATGGCACCGCGGAACTGCCGTAAACCCTAAGGTTCAAAGGCGTTCTCATGGTTATTATGTCGAGTTAGGATTTCATTCTTCTAGAGGGTCCATAGAATTACCTGCATATTCTTCCGAATACCTTAAACTTAGGAAAATGGGTTTCTGACAATCGCTCGAACCTTTTAACCTCGTCTAGACGACATGTGAATACCCTTCGTCCGCACGCTAAACAATTCTTCAATCCTCAAAAATAGACGATACCCTAACGGTCATCGCATTCGAGCCGCAGCTCCCTCTGCCCGTGCGACCGTGGTAACAGGAACCACCATCCGACATTG
Organism: Agapanthus africanus; assembly: GCA_030015575.1. Classification (NCBI taxonomy): domain Eukaryota; kingdom Viridiplantae; phylum Streptophyta; class Magnoliopsida; order Asparagales; family Amaryllidaceae; genus Agapanthus; species Agapanthus africanus. The sequence continues at coordinate 868,764,348 of CM057339.1, forward strand.
ACGACGATAGATCATAGGAACGAATAGAATACGATGCAAAGAAATGTACATCCTAAGGCTTCTTAAGCAGAGTAGCGTATCGTAAGTATACCGTGGATAATACCCACGGTACGTCTCTCTACCTAAGTCACCTACTCTATCAACCAAAGTCAACCTAGACTTAGACAAAGGTTAAACCTAGCGCTCTGATACCAACTTTGTCACGACCCGAAGGTACGGAACGTGACCGGCACTTAAATTACGAAACGTCTAAAAGCGTAACGTAATCTAAGTAAGCCGAAACCCGGAAATCTAAACCATTTAAAAGAAGAAGTGTAGGAAAACATGTTTTAAAAGCAACATCAAATTTCTTAAAAATTTCGGCAGAGTCTCCTTTATAAAAACTGGCCCCCAAACGGGTACAAATAAGAATAATATATACAAGTAATAATAAAAAGGCATCCCCAAGCGGGAGCTAGCTCTTCGCCAATTGGCGGTCACAACCACGCAAGCAATATAATATACAACGCCGAAGGGTGAGGAACAAAACTCAAAGAAAACCATCAAAACCACCAGAAAACCATAACAGTACAAGCGCGACTCTAAGATCGAAAGAATAAGCAACTGGTCTTCTAAATTTACCAATAATACAAGTCTGGTTGATGGAGCTTACTAGATACAAATGAAATAATAAAAGTACAACGGCGTTCCTGATATAAGTGAACCAACCTACCAAGCAAATCACCCTGAATAAAATGATGTGCCAGCAAGCTGCCAAGGAAACCTGTATATCGAAACCTGTAAGAAAATTTGGCACAACGGGGGTGAGTTGCCAACTCGTGAGTAGAAGACATCTGCGAGTAGAAATCGCATACACGACGATCTTCTAGGTCATAATAATATACTTAACATGACAATAGTCATCTAGTAGTGGCAGGGTAATAATCCACGCGTAAATACAATACTCAGTGCTCGTGTCAGTGCCTCAAGTAATAACAAGTCATGTGTATGAGTATGCATGCATCATGAATGTAAAACAATCAATCATGAAATCTGGACATATCTGTATAAGAAAATCTTAACTTTTATCATAGTAAAATTTGTATGATAATCTGAACATCATCAATGAAATCCATGAAAATCCGTATCAAGCATCAACACAAAACATATACATCTCAATGTCTCAATATCTCGAAGTCTCAATATCTCGGGCTCCGTCAGTCCGGATCGGCCCATATCATTAAATCTCACGACAACGGTCGGTATCCTCCGGATATCCGCCGCGCCAGAGATCACCGGTAGGTAGTCTTCCCCAGCCAGGCTCATCGTCATCCCTACAAAAACACTCTCACCCTGGGGTACCGTACCGGGCCCACCATGTACCCGAGACGGTTCCTCCACTCCTCGAATCGGGTCTCGAAATCCAACAGAAAACATGAAAACTCATGGTGGACGACCCATACATCATGAGAAAACCGCAACTTACATTTTAAAAATGATAATAATAAGCTTTTATTAAATTCTTGCGGTTTTCCCCCAAAATCCAGAAATCTCATAGAAATCCAAAATCCCCAAAATTATGAGTAAGTAAATAATGAGTATTGGCATAAGCCCCACAATACTGCATGATAATATGAATATGTGAATGCATGAAGTGTCTAAGTAATAAATGCAATGTCTAAAGTAGCACATAAGAGTAATCACACAATATTATATTGGACTAGCATTTAGCTGATTATATCAATAAAAAGATAATATGTTCTAAAGTGTACGTGACATGGCAATTACCGATGATGATGTGTGTGAGCCGGCAAATAAGTGTACGTGGATCATGCGCATCATCGGTAATGGTTCTGGTGTCCTAACAGGCAGAGTTTCATATTAGCTAAAGAAACATATGTATGAATATGTAATGCGATGAATACAACATGAATATAACGGTGAATGTGTAGTAAACGCACAACTAGAGAATACATACTAATTACGAGTCATACCGTTTGTTGTTTGAAAAAGCACGAATCGTGGTTTTTAGAAAATTAGGGGCTATGGGGTTTTTAAAGAAAAGATGTGTCCTTTGAAAAATCCGTAGTATCTCTCGGGCTGTCTTTAAATATACGCACGATTCGTTAGTTTTGAAAATAAGTATGACTCGAGCCTAAACTAAGATCTACCTAACCAACTAAGGAACTAACTAAAAACACTAGTCAAAAGGTAAGAAGAATCCTCCTAAAGTTTGAGTCGATATCTCTAGTAGTCGGCGATCCAGCCTCAATAGCGTCACGTACATAGTACGACTTTCTCGGGTCAAGAGTGTGGATCAATCATCATATATATACATCATCGTTCGTATAGTATCATCATCAAACAATATCATGATCAAGGGTACTATACTATAATCGCATACATCCCAATATCATCAAACATATATCATCGTCTGTGTAAATATACATTGTCAAATGATCCACTAAAATATCATGTCATATGCCATATCGTGATTAAATCACATATTACAATCCGGGTTCTATTCTAGAGTCTCGTTCATTCCAATGTCATCAACACATATTATCGTTTATATAAATATATTTTATATAATCTCATTGCCCAACAATCCGCTACTATCATAACACATCTCATATCATAACTCGATCATATATCCAATAAATCACAGCATCAAACCTAGTCATATCGACTAATCCCCATGTATCATATAACCTCCTCATATCACATGTATATATTGTGTGTGTGTGTACCTACACACATTCCTACACACACACACACACACCAAGTCAAGTTTATGTATGTGCGTGTGTGTGTCTACATGAAACCTACGAATTCTCTCCAAGACAGTCATCCTCTGGTTAAGTCTTTCTGAATCAGTCTAGTCCAACCTAACGTCTTCAACAGGACCCTACTCGCCAAGAATCTAAGGTCACGTCCGACTTCCTAATAACAGTACGTAATATCCTTATTCTACGTTTGCGGGGGTGCTATACGCCATCCACCCGACTTCCCCTGTAGATATACATCTACTCACCTGGTCCTTGTCTGCCGAAGTCGATACCGCCATCCTCTTCTTCATCGTCCGAAGTCCACGTGAGGGGTACCTATACGCAAACATATATAATATCATAAACCGAAATCGCGGACAAAACCAAAACGACGCACGAAACGCGCATAGGTTAAAACTTATGACCCGCTCATGCAAAAGAACAAAATAACCCTCGATATCGGCGTACAAACGCCAATTGATCGAGATAAAACATAAACGTACAAATCTTAATTCCAAAACTCACTAATTATAATATAAAATAAATTGCAACTCATCAAAAACTCAAAATAAATCAAATCGATTTATTTCCGAAAATCTAGAAAGCCCCAAATAACCGTTTTAATTCGAAACTTGATGTTTTAATGAAACTAATGGCCATAATATTCACTAAATATCATAAATAAGTCATACAATCCATTACTTAAATTTAATCTCATCAATTTCCATTAAATCCAAAATTCTAGTTTGCAAAAATATCAAATTTTAACACTTTTTAAAGCAAAATTCACAATTCAACAACTAAGCTTGGTTTTGCATGAACTAAATTATTAAACTACAATTTAAAATGTTAATAATGTCATGAAACCCTAATTATATTTTAATCCCAATTATTTAATCAATTTGTTCGAGATGAGGATATCAAGGAAAGATGGAGAGATTATTTTGACAAATTGTTCAATGAGAGCTTTACTAAGAATTTGGATGGACTTGTCATTCAATCTCAAGATATAAATCGTGATTTCATGCGTAAAATAAGACTTACTGAGGTTAAAGAAGCTTTGAACAGAATGGGTTTAAGAAAAGCGGTTGGTCCTGACGGGATTCCTATCGAGATTTGGAGATGCTTAGGAGAAATAGGCGTTAAATGGCTGACAGATCTGTTTAATAAGATTTGGCAGACAAAAAAGATGCCAAATGAATGGAGGAAAAGTATCCTTGTACCTATCTACAAGAATAAGGGTGACATTCAAAGTTGCTCAAACTACCGTGGAATAAAACTAATGTGTCACACCATGAAACTTTGGGAGAGAGTGATTGAACACAGGCTAAGGAAGGATATTAAGATAACAGAGAACCAATTTGGGTTCATGCCTGGACGATCGACGACAGAGGCGATTCATTTGCTTCGTCAACTTGTCGAGCGCTTTCGAGAGAGGAGAAGAGATTTGCATATGATATTTATTGATTTAGAAAAAGCGTACGACAAGGTACCTAGAGAGGTATTATGGGGGACAATGATGAAAAAGGGGGTCCCTGTCAAGTATATTGACATAATCAAGGATATGTACGACGGAGTAGTAGCAAATGTCAGAACTTACGGTGGCTTAACAAGTGATTTTCCGATTACTATTGGTTTACATCAAGGATCTGCATTAAGTCCATTCTTGTTTACCATCGTGATGGATGAGCTTACTAGAACTATCCAAGATGAGGTCCCTTGGTGTATGCTATTCGCTGATGATATTGTTCTAGTAAATGAGACGAAAGCAGGAGTTAATGCCAAATTGGAATTATGGAGGCAAACATTGGAATCTCGGGGATTCAGATTGAGCAGGTCCAAGACAGCATATATGCACTGCAAATTTAGTAGCCAGAGAAGTCAAAACCATATTGGTATAACATTAGAAGGGCAAGAGATATCACCGAGCGACCAGTTTAGATATCTAGGTTCCATCATCCAAAGGAATGGGGAGATCGATAGTGATGTTAATCAAAGGATCCAAGCTGGTTGGTTGAAATGGAGGAGTGCAACAGGGATTTTGTGTGATCGTAACTTTCCGTTAAAATTGAAAGGGAAGTTTTATCGGAGCGCTATTCGGCCTGCCTTATTATATAGTACAGAATGCTGGGCTCCTAAGAAGCATCATACACAGAAGATGCACGTAGCGGAGATGCGCATGCTTCGTTGGATGTGCGGTAACACTAGAAAATATAAGGTGCAAAATGAGGATATTCGTGCAAAAGTTGGTGTAGCACCCGTGGAGGAGAAGATGCGGGAAAACCGGCTTAGATGGTTTGGTCATGTGCGACGCAGACCTATGGAAGCACCGGTTCGACGAATAGATACTCTCGATATGGGTAATGGCAAAAGGGCAAAAGGGAGACCGAAGAAAACATGGATGGAGGTGATACGAAATGATATGGTTGCCAAAGGACTCAATGAAAGTATATTGTTCGATAGAAGTGAGTGGAGACAGAGGATTCATGTGCTGGACCCGGCGTGATTCTCATGTTGGTTCATGTAGCCTACCCCATATGCTTGGGATAAAAGGCTCAGTTGTTGTTGTTGTTGTTGTTTATTTAATCAATTTCTAGAAATCTAGTTAGCGAAATTAGTATAATTATCAAAATTTTAAGGTAAAAATTAGCAAACTAGTAACTAGATTAGGTTCTGCATTCCATTAACATGTTAATCTACTTACTAAAACCATAATCTAATGATAAAAACCCTCACCAGAATTTTATCACACACACACACACACACACACACACACACACACACATATATATATATATATTACAAAAACATAGTTTACAATAATTAAGCAATTTGGACAAATTAATTGTAACAATTTACAATTTAGCTTCTAGATTAGGTTTAGCATTACCTAACATGTTAAACTACATATTAAGATCAATATCCAATGATAAAAACCCTAATTTGATTTACAACCCCTTTTCTTGAATTTTAAATCTACAATTTAAAACCATATTAAACACCAAATTAAGCTAGATTAATGTAATTTACCAAATATTAAACTTTAGGGTTAGGATTTATACCTCACAATCTCAAGAGATCAAACTTGAGTTCTTGGTCTTCTAAATTGCTCTCTAGCTCCAAGATCCATGCTTGCTTTTGATCAAAGAATATTGGGTAATGGTTAAATGATGAATTAGTAGGAATTTATATTGATTTTTGGGGCACAATGAATAATTTTTTTGAAGAGAATTGAAGTGGTGAAATTTTGGGCAGCACTAAAGGGGGGCTCGGCCAAAAGTGGAATGAGGGAAAAGAGAGAGAGAGAAGAGTGTGGATGAGTGTAGTTTTGTGTAGAAACATCTCCATCTTATCATACATTATTTCCTTTTTAGATTTTTTTCTTTTCTAATAATTTTTTAGTGAGAATATGATGGAGAATTGTGAATGAGAAAAGAAGGGGCTGCCACTACAAGCTCGGCCAAGGCTAGGAAAAGAGTGTGTGTGTGGATGTGTAGAAATTTCTAGTAAAGAAACCCCTCATTATTACATCTTATTAAGTCTTTCAAAAATTATTTGTTTTTAATTTATTTCCTACTTTATTTCACCCTAGAATTCTCTAGAATTTTGAAGACAAATCAAGAAGAGAAGAGCATGCTACAAACCTAATTCTAATATGTCATGGCTCACTTTTGTAAAATTAACCCATTCCAATTTGCAATTAGCACTAATTAAATGTATAATTAAAAGCTTATATTAATATTTGAAATAATTAATTAAGGAAAAATACTTAAGTAAACTAACAATTTATAAGTGACTAAATGAATACCAAATACTAGCAATTACATAGTTAAAATAGGCGTATTTAAATCTATATTGAAAAATAATTATAGTTAAGTTTTACGGAAAATACGGTTTATTTTACCGATTATCAGAAAATTCACCTAAAAGATTTTATTTATTTATTTTTTTATTTATTTTTTTATTTTTTTAAAACGTTACACACTGGCTTTCGGGCCTGGTCTGTTTTTGACCCGCCCGCCTTTCTCTTATCTTCACTGTCAGACGCATTGAAGGCGTTAGTCTTATTGGAGCTCCCACTTTTACAGTTGTCGTCTTTTCTGCTCTTCCAAGACTTGTCACCCTGAGAGTCTGGGGTAGACTCTTGCTTCGAGCGTTCCAACATTTGTACTCTCTTGGTCAGCTCTTGAAACGTCTTGAGGCCTGTTGTAAATAAGAATGGGACCATCCAATTCTGAGGTTCCTAATGAAGAGGCTAACGGAATGGTCCTGTTCCAGCGGCGGTTCGCACTTGACCGTGAGATTACGCCATCGGACGATAAAATCTGTGTTGCTTTCGTTCTTCCCCGGTTTGGTCCTCACAAGATCAGCATTGGAGATTTTATCACTGACACTCATGAACCTTTGACAGAACAGAGACTCCATTTAGGAAAAAGTAGTGACGGACCCATATGGTATGCTCGCGTACCAGTCGAAAACGACACCGGTCATGCTATTGACAAACTGACGAAGAAGGAGTGCATCATTGCCGCACGACGCTTTAAAGTGGGCAACGTGCTGATTTGCGTTTCCCGTCCCGTCAAATCTTCCGAACTTAAGAATGACGTAACCGTTGGGGACGATCAGATCGTACTGTGCGGAATATGGCTGCCCACTACGGCCAATTTCATTTTGAGCTTCGGCTTCGGCCACTAATGTTTAAACCTTGCTGGTGACCAAATCCATTATCCAATCTCGTGTTAGCGGGATAGTGCCATCTTGGGCCAAGGCATCCCTAGAAGTGGAACGTGGTCGGCTTTCGCATGGCTCGCCTATACTCAGACCTAAAGGGACATGTATTAGTTGCTTCGGGTCATTATCACCCGGCTCATGAGTGGAAAATTGTGCTTGATTGGATGGCGTCCAGACAATTTGAGCCATGGGTTGCATCACGACATTCGTCAAGTCATCGATTTTGGAGTAAAGCTTGGCCATCTCTTTATCTTTGCTCTTGAGCTGTTTTCGGAGCTCTTGAAGCAGCTCTTGCTCTACGGTCCTGGGGTGGAAAGTTGGCTCCTCCTCGCTATCCGAGCTTGACTCCATATGGACTGAGGGGTCTTTCTGCCTATCAGCCTCATCGATAGGGTTTTCATCATCCAGCGGAGGCGGCTGATCTTGGGAAGCGGCAACCATATTCAATCCAGATTGAGCTTGGGATGTGGTGGCCCCATTCTTGCTTTTACTGCGCAAGTTATCACTGGGCCGCCCGCCCTCCATATAGACCGTATGGATAACATATCCGGCCGTCTTTTCATTATTGGTAGCTGATTTCATGGATCGCTGTCATGGCCCTTCTGTTTCGGTAACGGACAATCAATTGAAGATGGCTGGCCTGACAGATTCTTGAGCGGTGCTGGCACTTCTTTTCTGGATTTGCCTCGCTGCTTTCGTGCGGCACAGAGCGCCTGATAGACTCTTGAAGAGATAGGATCATGCTTTCTCTGTTGAGGCTGGGACACGTCTCTTTGTAGTATCGTTCAGACTGCTGTCTCCTTGATTCTAACGGTCATGGCGTTTTTCTGAACCCACTTCAGAGGTTCGAAGGAATTGCTGACTTTTACGGCCGACTCAGCCGTCGTCACGAGGTGACCCTGCTCTTGGAACCTCACAAGATTCCACTTGGCCAGAGTCCTGGCCCTCTTGTTGGCTCGATACCTGAGCCTCTTCTGTCTCAACCTTTCTGTTCTGAGCACTCGGCAAGCTTCGGCTCTTCGGGAAGCCGTCATAGACCGAGCGATGGAGAGCTTTGGAGATACGCCTGATTGTGCACTTGTTGGAGTCATCGCCTGAGCTCGTCCGCGATATTTGATGATGGCCTTTGTACCGAAAGTCTTGCCCCCAGCTGGAGCACCAGAGAGTCGTTCGGACACCGTTTTAAATTTAGGCTGTGTTGCCTTAGCGATCACAACGTTCAGCCTCTTGCCCTTGAGACTGGCTTGGCCACCTGGTTTGCCTGGATTTCTTTCATATGAGCGCTTCCGACAAGGTAGATGATGACGGAACCAAATTGGCGAGGTGACTCCTCCCATTGCCGGCTGAGACTTGAAGGGAGAACCACACGGGCATTGATTTTGACCACGTAGGGAATCAGAGTCGTGTCAGAAACGAAGCTCGTCTTGGGAGACATGATTGCTGAGTTCGAGATCGTGACTGAAAACTTGTTAACCTGTACACAAAAAAATGACTTCAGTACAGGCAATCGATATATATGTTGATTGAGTTCGCATGAACGTTTAACTTGAAATATGGGAGGAGAGAAAATGTCGGAGAGAAAATGTCTCACCGGACGTGCCAAAATCTGTAGGATGTTTTTCGTCAGCCCATTGAGATGGGAAATACGCGTCACTTGTCGGACGTATATAGATTTCCCCTGCCTAGGGTAGGCTGGGGTTTATTGATTGTGGGGATCCGAATCTCCGGCAACCGCTGACTAAGCTGCCGTTAATTACCCATCGTCTTTGAAGCGAAGAAACCTCTGATTGACGGGTCCAACTAGTCATGCGAACTCAATATGCAGTGTGCATATGTGTATGTCTTGAGGGGTTTTAGGTGTATCGGGGGCCTCACAGAGTTTATGGGAGTCACGCTACCCGGATAACGGGCTGGGGTCAAGGGGCTAGCAGCCCCTTGCGGGGTGCGGGACAGCGTCCGTTAGAAATTTTTTCTAGCGGGGGACATGTTTTGAGTGTGGAGTGTATGAAAAAAGAAGGAAGAAAAGAAAAAAAACGGTGAGTATCGTCCTAAGGACGTGCGGGCGCTAGGCGCCAGCGCCTCACATGCCCGGCACGTGGGCGCTGGGTGTTGGACGCCAGCGCCTCACGCGTCCGGCACATGGGCGCTGGGCGCCTCCAGAAAGAAGAGGTTTAACCCCGAAATGAAGAGTTGAACTCCTGAAAAGCATTTTTATCTATGGAGTTAAACTCCAAAGGGTTTTATTTATGGAGTTAAACTCCAAAAGATCTTAATAAATGGAGTTGAACTCTCAGAAATCTTTGGAGTTAATCAAAGGGGACTCCTTTCTTCTCCCCTTTAGCCCTGGATCTTCTTTGAGCCTTGGATCTTCCCGAAGCGGGGTTTTTGAAGTTAGGTCTCCTTCTTCCTCCTCTCTGTTGGCTGGATCTTAGAGAAAAGAGGGTGAGACTTAAAAATCTCCCCTTTTGGGGGTTTGATGGAAGATCCGAGCTCCCCTTCAAGGGTTTTATGGTGAAAAAATGTTTCTTTTTGAAAAAAGAAAAATTAAATTCTTGATTTAATTCAAAAAAAAGGAAAAAGGTTTAGAACCTTGAGAAAGGAGGAGGCACAGATCCCTAATTTTTGAGAGGGCGAAAAGGTTGTTTTTGATTTTTTCATCATGTTTACCTTTATAGGCTACACACTTTACATATAGCCTATTGGGCTTCGCCAAATGGCACTTGTGCCACCCCATACCTTATGTGCTTATTTTTTTTGGAACATAAGCCGTGAGGTTTACAAAATTTTGGCTTTCTGCCCATTTTTCATATATTTATTTCTAAAAAATTGTATTGAACTAATTTATTGCTTCATTCTTGGTATAGAGCTGGCCTTTTCCATTCTTGGTCTTGACTTAGGCTTGGGCCCACTTCGCTTGAGCTTGGGCCCGCTTGGCCGGGGGTTGACTGACTTTGACTTGGTCAACCGGGGGCGTAATTTTTTACCCCAACAGTTATAGTCATCCACTTGTCAGATCTCATAGTCATGACAGCAGCAGTGGCAAGTAAGGTCATCATCGCCATGATGCAAACCTTCCCGTCATCCTCTATAAGAAAACCGAAGTACCTCTCGGAAGGCTGAGATTACCCACTTAATCTGCAAAGCGGCTAATGGTTTGGCGGTCCAATTGAATCTCTAGGTCCTACTAAATTTTCAGTAACCGTTTGTAGTTCTGGAATGACTTTCAGTTCTACCATACTCGTACTAATTTCTTTTGTAAAATGTCATTTTTATAAAAAGGTGGCGAGTCAAGAACAAATCAACTTTTGATCTTGCAAATGGTAGAAGTTAAACCTTTGCGAAAGCCTGGGATAACTCACAAACTGTCATTACTAAAACGTGCCTTGAATATGTCCGGATAAACCTTTTAAACAAAAACTGGATAACTCCATATCTTAACATTCTCAAGATATGCAACTATTCTATATCCATATAGAATCTAAGACACTAATTTAGATGTAACCATATTTAATTAGTATGCAGCTGCTTCCATTACATGTTCCCAAATGGAAGAAGGCCATACAACACTACTCATCAAGGAGCGCACCTACGGATCAGTAATCTTTGAGAGAATCAAATTCTCAATATTACTACAATAGAATACCTATCATAAGTATCCACATCTTCGATCATTTCGAAGAATCTTGATACTTCTAACGTATGGTTCTCTACTTTATTCTTATAGCTATGAACTTCTCAAAATCCTTAGACTTAGCATTTCAACAAATGCGTGTCTAAAGTCAGAGAACTCATAGGTAAATCGGAATGAAGTAAGAGTGCCAACCCTTTGTCCTAAAGAATATCGGACAACTTACATTCTCATATATAAGTCCCAATTGAGTTTACTAAATCAAACTCCGTGTGTTGAAAATTGAGAACTGTATTTTGGTTAAGAACGTCTATACTGTTATTCAATGCACATTATCTTATTCTCAAGCGATAAAGGTAAATGTCCATAACACAATATTCAAAAAATTATATCCCACTTTATAAAATAAAGACACGTATATATCATTTTGAAAATTGGTGCATAACAACGGTTATTCAAAACTAAATATTTGCCGTAAGGCAAAATCAGATGATTTACCCCAATATCACCAATTTCTACGAATTCCGATATTGAAGATCAAGTTACCCATTCCCACTAATCTACTCCATCTCAGCATCTGTAATACCATACAGATACGAGATTCTAATCCGGTATACACATATCCTGAAGTCAGAATTAATTGGGAAAACAGATTTCAATTAAAACTACACAGAAAAACTGAAACATAAATGTTTCAATAGGGTGATTGAGTATCCCTAGTAATGTCTCTTTCACTGCCCAGATTCATGACACTAGTTGATATTTCCTTTGCCCTCACTGCAATCCATTTATATGTCTCTACATTTTACCTTCTGTACACCATATTTAGGCTAGTTGATTTTCTTCATTCTCCACCTTTTAACACCAACCTACGATTTGGAAGAAGACTATCCAACAAGCGTAACTGGTATACTCTCCTTATGCAAGGAGCTTTTAACCCGAGAGAAGGTAAAGGGAAGAAACAACAAAATTTTACAATTCAATTTCTCCAGAACCTGTGACCATTCTCGGACTGAAATAAATTTCTTTGAGTTCGTATGTAACTATACGATGGCCATTCTAAGCAATATGGATCTCTGTAGTGATATAGAGTGTTCTGGAGAAAGAAAAGGGGTAGTAGGAGCGGTAAGGATATACGCGACTTTGTCGTGAATCATGACATTCCAAAGCCAAAGTTTGTAAAAAGGTTCGGTTAACTTGGTTTACGAGTTTTAGTTTAAGGTCAATCATTGTCGCTAACCAGAAAGAAAGAGAAAAGAAACACTTAGCGTGCACTCTATCAATATTAGATTGGTTTATTAATATATCTAATCAGGATGGTTTCTACTTTTTTTCGAATTCTCCTTCAAACCCTAAAAGGAGAACTAGTCAGGATCATGTACACTTTACAGGTTCGCTAACCTTTTAGCCAGGCCAGTGTTGGTACTCCGAGGGAAGCTTTCCATGCTTTCGCACGGACCTAATTAAATAACCTATTTCTGCAGAGGCATAACCCAGTTCACATCTTTCTAGACACCTAATGAGTTAGCTAGTTGTGAAGTGAAAATCTTCTGGGAGTAATACCTACTCATCGGTGGGAATCGAGACCCAACTATCATCATGTCATAACTTTGATGGAAGCCAACCAAAGTCACCACACTTTAGAAGGTATGCGCATACTTGGCAAGTTTTCTTTATATTTGAAACTCCCGATATGATTTTGCCCTAAGCAGCTTATGGCCTTGATAGAGACCAACATACCATAAGTCGCAAGTCAAATTCAACCTGTCATTATCTTGATTAATTTAAACCCACCCACACAAGTCCTTGATAGAATCCAACGTGACTGTGCGACTGTCCTAGATAATCGCATCTCCAAGCATAGATAAGCAACACCTGCCTACCGCACACTACGTCTTGACAGAAGCTAACAAATATAGCACGAATACTAAGTACTACAAATCTGAAATGACGGAGGGCTGCGTCTGATTTTTGGAGAAAAAACTTTTAACGTAATTAACTTGATATCGTTGAAAGAATTCGAGTGGTTTTGAAAAAGAGTGGCTCAGACTTTGCTTTTAAAATAATTGGTTTTATAGAAAACCGAGTAGTTTTAAAATTCGGTTCCGACAACATCATTTAGGTTTATTTATTTTTGCCTTGATCCATATTAATGATGTCCCATCATTTAAGTTTCTAGCTACAACAGAAACAACCAAAATAGCATGCTTTATATGTCACTTGCATTCACCACGGGGCCTTGGGTCTTCACCGTAAGGTTTCTTAACTTACGGCAGGGTGAAGGCAGGGCTAGCGCGGATGCAAAACATACAGAAGCATCTAATATATATATATATATATATATATATATATATATATATATATATCATCACAGGCAAGTAATAAATATCACAGGCATACGATAAACAACAAATAAGATGGAATAGCGGATAAGTTAGGAGCCCTGTGTTTCGTTTAAGCCACAAACGAAACTCAACGTTCCCCGATCGTGTGGATAGCCCATACAATATCGAATCAAGACCCCTATGAGTGCGGCAAGTTACCCGCCAATTCTAGAAGTGGGGTAACTCGCACTCAATGTCATGAGTGGGCCACCCGGCACTTCTTAGAACCCAGTAACTTGAGCACTCCTCCGTGTGTCAACCTAAAACCCCTGCAAGTGCGACGAGAAATCTGCCAATTCTAAAGCGAGGTGGCCGGTCTCAAATATCATAAGACAGCCACCTACCGCACTCTAGAACCCGGCTACTCGAGCATTTCTCCTGGGTTTATCCTAGTACAGAAAAGAAATATATACAATGGTGACAACGACCTCAACCCGGACGTGTCCCAATAAAAGAATACACATCAAGCGGAAACGACGTCCACAAACCGACCGCTTATCTCGAATGAACGAATATACATTCAAAACTGTACAAACAAATCACACGATGGGCTATTCGTCACGACAATCCGGCTAAATCATCACAAGATATATATCCAAATCAATATCACAAACGCAAAGCGTGCAACCTCGTCTAATCAAACATATAGCAATTAGACGACGTTAAACAACACATATACAAAACTACAAATCATAAACAATACTAAAATTTCGACCGAAAGTTTTCCGTGTTGCCCCGAAAGCAAAGATAACACTTCATGAAATCTAGGGCAAAATGAATTATCCCAAAAATCAAGTTTCCTTGAGTTCAAGACCCTGCACAAAACACGATGGAAAGCTAACAACCTGGCCACCCCAAGCGGCCAAAACACATTTTTGGTCGTCCAGAGCAAGTTGGTTTTCCCTCGTATTTTGTGTCAATCATTTATACTTAAAAACCAAGTTTCTAACTGATCAAGCTCCTGTTGGAACCCCGAGGCCAGAGCTCATGCTCTGGCCGCCCCAGGTGGCCAAAGGCAATTTTTGGGCGGCCAGAGAAAATACTTCGGTTCTCATGTTCCACCCACTTCATTCTAGTTTCAAAACAAGTCCAATGGCATACTTCAAAAAAATTTCAAGTGCCGTTTTGAAAAATGGACAAAAACTTGATCACGGAAATATGATACAAGCACAAGTGACCAAAACCCTAGAATCGATTCCAAACACTAATCTAGCAAAGCAAATATACAAGGTTAGGAGGCTATCTACCTTTGTAGTATGTCCACCCAATTGCGGAAGACCCCTACATCACTCTATGGACTCTAGCTAAGCTCGGAAATTATCGGGAACAAGCTTGCAAACCGATCAACCTTACCAAAGATGATCCATCCAAGAGAGTTCGATTCAATCTATTGCTTCACACCAAGAGCCACAAGTGAAGCAACTCACACACCAAGTTTGATATAAATGGAGTGTAAGTGATGTAGTGGTGAATATCTCTTGATCTCTCTCTTTTTCTCTTTTTTCTTTTTCCAAGTAGGAGGAAAACATAAGAGAAGAGAGAAGAGGAAATAGGATGTGCATATAAAAAACCCTTTGCCTCTCCTTTTTCCCTCCTGCTTTTATCTTTTTGTGAAGAGTGCGAGTGGATTTGTGACTTACAAGGGTAAGTCATATGCCCACACTCTTCACAAACTATCCATCCATAATAGAAAACCAAAGTATATGTTTTAATATATACATACATACACATATACATATATGTATATACATACACCCCTATATTTACCAAATACACATACACCCGTATTCGTATAAAAATACAAATACCCGTATTCGTATCAAGATACAAATACCCGTATTCGTATCAAGATACAAATACCCGTATTCGTATCAAGATACAAATACCCGTATTCGTATCAAGATACAAATACCCGTATTCATACAAATACCCGTATTCGTATAAATACCCATATTAGTATCAAAATACAAATACCCGTATTCGTATAAAAATACAAATACCAAAAGAGAGATAATAAAAGATATAATACTAGCTCACAATGATCTGGCTATCTTTCAAATCAGCTAGTATTATCAAAATATCTGATTAAAGTATGTGTATCAAGGACACGTGTTTAATTGAACCCTCGTACATATCAAAATACACACACTACATGCCCTACACCTCCACGCAAGACTCATTCCCCATGTATAATCTTCTGCTCCCGACGGGTACCCTCCTAAACTCTACGGATCCTTCCCTTTGTCGAGAGACATGGTCCGTTGCTCCCGAGTCTGCAACCTAAAAGTTTGTAGAGTCATCCATTAAGACCAAGCTAGCAACCAATGCTAAAGGAGAAGGATGGGAGAATATCTGTCATGGTTGTCAAGGTTCAGTGCACTCAAGTGCATAGTGACCTAACTTGCCGCGGTTAAAACAATCAACTTTGGACTTATCCTGCACTTTCTTCCCATGCTTCTTCGGCTTAGTTGGTTTTGAGTCATTCTTCTTGAATTTCCTGGCCCTACGATCGATGTGATTTTACGGTAGAAGCTTTTTCGGAGGTGGAGGTGCGCTTAGGCCCTTGTGCCTTACCCTTAAGTCTTTCCGCCACATAGGCCGAGACGTTCTTAGGATTGAGCACCTATTTGCGCTCTGCCTCAAACTCGACCTTGCCCCTTACGTTCTTGAACGTTTTCACGTTCTCAGCATGGGACAATACTAGTTTCATATCATTCCAAGAGTTAGGAAGTGCTTGAATAACTGCCTGCATCTGTTGGGCATTAGTCAAAGGTATTCCAACTATTCCTAGATCCCGGATCAAGAATGCCAATATGCGAATATGGAATTTGATATCCTGCCCTGCAAGAATCTTATAAGCGTCAAGCTTTAAGGGGAGGGACTGAATCCTTGTCGCCGAAACGTGCTCAAACCTTTCATTCAGAGCATCCATGAGGCTCTTAGTCGTAGGATAATCCTCGAACTCGGCGATAAGATCATTCCTCATCGCAGCCAATATTGTAAACTGTGCGGATCGATCCTTAAAAAATCATTCTTTGTACTTTTCAGCTTGCCTGCGATATTCCGGACCGATACCATGTACTGGTTTAGGCATGTTAGCCTCGGTACATTCCAATGTCTCTTGCTCATTAATTAGAAATTGTATTTTTCGATGCCAGTTGAAATAGTTGTCTCCGTTCAGTTTCTCATCCTTGGTGAGGTCGACGGTGACATTTTTTGCAGACATCTGTCAAATGTCACAACAGTTTATTTTATTAATAATGCATAAAAAAAATATTGGCATATTTATTGGAGTCATATACTTATTTACCTCAATACATTTTAGTAATGATAATAAAATCACATTTAAAAAATGGATATGAGGCCTAAGACCCGAACCACAATTCTCAAAGATATAATTATAAGATCATTCTAAAATTTAAGTGAAAAGGAGTCTGAAGATTTCATAAAATCTCCCGCTTGAAATCATATAGAATAGTAAATGTAAACAAACAAGAACTAATATATAAGCATTTCACATAAATGTTCGACCTTAAACATCTCATTTACTGTGGTTTATTGACTTTCAAATGTTTTTTTTTAAATAAAAAAATTACACCAGAGTCTTATAAATCTTCAAGATTGTTTTATTAGAGGATTAGTCTTATAATTTTGGTAAAACATTTAGACTTCCAGAGTTTGATTATATACCATTTTAGAAACCCTTCTAACCCAAGGAAAAACTTAAGTAGAAGTCTAAAATTTCCAGAATTTTAGATTTCGTTCTCTGAAAAAGTCTTAAAATAGAAATTCAGTATTTTTCTTTTTACAGAAAAACAGAAATATTCTTTTGAAAATTAGATCTGATCCCTATATCCATTTTTAAAGAAACATTTAGGCATGTGTTATAAAAAATATGAGGGATCCAATAAAACCAGCATGAGCATTCTGTGCTCTGATACCAATGCAGTGTTTAACCTAAAAGGTTTGAACATGGGTAGATTAAAATTGCAATTTAGCAGCAGAAATTATGCATACCTAACACCTTGGATAGTTTTTTTGCCCACACCATGAATCTGCGATGCTCTTTCGAAGGCTGGGAGGCAACTACACTAAAGCTTCAACGAGAAACCTTCACTCTTCACAGCGGTGCTAGCTTGATCAAGATGAAGAGAGTAATGTGTTTCTTCTTGGAGATATTGTGGTGTCACTGTCTTCATTAATTAGAGTACGCTAAGTTCTCTTTAGAGATATTAATACTGTTGAGTAATCTCAACGGTACTATTTCATATCTCAACAGGGAAATATCCTGTTTGTTCCAAATATAATCTCTTAGTCTAACTAAGAGATCCATCTAATCAATCACCCAAGCAACTAGGATTGAGCCATTTGATTTGAACGGATTTGGATTATCAACTAGCATTAAGAAATAAGAGGATGAAACATGGACTCTCTTAAGCTTGTATCCATAGATGTCTATGAATACAATCACACACAAGCATATACTATTAGATTGATGTTTTTGGTTTTGTTATTCAAGGTTGTTAGATGACTTTTATTGAGCTCTTGTCCGTGGCATATTTTTATTCAAGTTGTCAGTCAACGTCTTTCAAGCTATATTCTAGGCAATTTTATCATCCGGACTGAAATATTGAGTGTAGAATTGGAAAATTCTGGCCTATATCTATCTACAAAGCAGACAAGTTTATTACAAATTTTATTGTTAATCCATTCTTGAGTATGGGTCAAGTGCCGATGGCTATTTGACGTCATGGTTTCGTCAAAGTGAGATTTATTTACACCGTACCTTGTGTTGTAGAAATGTCATTAAAAGATGAGGGTTCCCCCATTATAGATACCCAAACCACATGGTGAAGAAAACTAAACTATCAAGCAGCGCTCAACATACCAAGTATGTTCCAAATAGAGGCATTGATTCCTACATAGTAGCGTACCAATGTCAGTGTCCATAATCATTCCACATGCAATATCTTAAACAGGAGTAGGTTTAACGATTATGTCATACATGCACTTGTTATAAAAGGGGAACATGAGAATACCTTGAGAGATTATGAAGAATCCAACCAAGGCATTAAGGCTATTAAAAAAGGTTCAAGGTTTGGTAACTCAACCCGGGTTCAGCTCGATAAAACCTCACCCAATCCCGTTTTGCAACTAAATAAGCCGAGCTCGAACATGGACATAAACTTGATACAACGAATGAACATGACAACACCAAGTTTGAACTCGGCTCGTTTAAGCTCGTGTAGGCTTGACTTTTTCCCCCCTCGTGTTTAGCAATGTTACAAAAACACCCATTAACACATTCTAAAATCTAAATCACAACTATCGGTTTGCTCATGCCGACAAGACCGCCATCATTGAAAATTTAGGTCTGGACAGCTTCCAAAACAAGCTCTAAGCTCAGCAGGCTTAGCTATGACAACCCTATTTCCTTCTATTATTTTCAAAGATAAAATCCCAACCTTTGTATGATTTTTGCATATAGCCTTTTGACTATGTGATGTTAGTTTCACAGACCATACATAGACTTGAAAAAAACCCAAGGCTCAACTCGCTGAAAACTAACCCGACCTCCGTTCAACAAATAACTAGTGGCTTGAACAAGTTGATCAACCGCTTGAACAAGTTGATCAAAATTATATACAGCCTAAAGTTCGTCTCGGTTACAGAAAAGCTAAAAGAATAAGATTAGATCACCATCATCCTACCGAAAAGAACTGGAACGTTGGTCAACCTTGGGCCCACAGCTACAGCATCGACCAACAAAGGATAAACACACACTGACATGAAGTAATGATAAAGCAATATCTGAAGGAGCCAGAGTCAGTGATCTCTGAATCAGTTGCAGGCTCCTTGAGGCTTGACCTTCCCCGCATCGACCCATCACCTCACCTCACAATCCAAAGCCCCTCCTTTTTTCTTATAATAACCTACATCCTCACCCAAAGCTCAAACCAAAACCCGCAACAATAAAAATCTCCCCTTCATTATAGTTGGCGATGGGCGATAAGAAGAAGAAGAGGGGGCGAAGCAGGAAGAAGGTGACGGCGGAGCAATTGATCGCGTCCAGATACATCAATCAATGGGTGTTTGGTGATTCTCTCTCTTCGCCTTCCCATGGTGTTTCGATCGATGAGTTCGTGCCGGCGAAGATTCAGAATGCCGCGATCGAGCGCGTGGTGTTCGAGTTTCATTCTCATTCAAAGTGCAGCGATGGGTTCTTATCGCCTTCGGCCGTTGTGGAGAGAGCCCATCGCAATGGGGTGAGTCGTTGTGTGCTTTCTGTTTTAGTTGTATTTTGAACTAAAGTTGAAATTTTTGGAGATGGGTTCTTCGCTGCTTCATTGATTTGTTGAGTGGGTTGGCTAAAGTTGGGATTTTGATTTTCGGGAATGGTTTTATGTTTATTTTGGGAAAATAAGAGGTGGGCTACCTTACTTTGATGTTGAAACAAGTGATTGAGGTTGAATTTTATGCTATTTGATAGATGGTACGTTAGGTGTTTGATAAAATTCCTAACTGTTCTTGCACCCCCTTCTTTGGGTTTTGTTGATGCTATGTGATGATAGTGAATTATGTTATACCATTGGCTGATGGAAGATGGAATCTCTTGCATTCTAAATTAATATCAAAACAGGGTAAATTCTTTATGTCGACGATCATTGTACCATATGGTTTTAAGTTGATGCGATGATCAAGGTCTAGAAGATTGTTAGTTGTTGTTTTCTGAATTTTCTTTATGGAATAAGGCTTGCCTATTGGCTCTTCCACATTTGTGAAATTGCATTGGCCATGTTGATGTCAATCAATGGAGAATTTTATAAGGGAAAGCAAGGTAGTTAATATACAATAGGGAAGAAACAGTGTTTCTATTCAATAGAGAAATTTGCTATATAGGTAAATTTTAACTTTGTAAATATCAATCTAACATAGAGGCTGATACTAATTCCTTCTTACTTTATAGAGTTTTAGAACCACTTATGTTCATTAAATAAAAGGTTGCAATTAAATTCTTACCAGTTCTTTTGCATGTGAGATGCATGCGGAATGAGAATTCTATATAAGACAAAAAATATATGAATTTATTTTCATAGAACATGTATACAAAAGTTTGATGTGTATATTGTAAAACTATTTCATTGTGAAGATATTAGACAGGTGATTTCAAGTTTAGGCGCGATGCAAAAAATTATCTTCAGGTGTATGTAAATCATGTATAATAAAAAAGGGTTATTTCTATATGTCACCCCCAAAACATCATATTTTCATTACTCTCCTACAAAACTGTTCGGTGATCCAAAAAAACCTTGTTAACCATTTCTGTTAGCTTATTAACTAGGTTTGGGTCAGGTTAAATCCAGGTTCTCTTCTCTCTATCCCGTACACTCTCAAACCCTTTTCCTTTTTATCTTCCTTAAAATCCATGAACCTAACAAATTTCATCCCAACTTCTTCTCTAGCTTTTTGAACCCAACAATCCTTCTCCTCTATTCCCATGAACCTAACATTTTCAGCTCATTCTTTCTATAACCTCATGGATCCTACAATTTTTTCATAAACCATACTTGTTCAATACTTAATCCTTATAAATGACTAAAACCCCTAATTTTTGCCAATGGGGAAAGTCGTAATTTTCTTTATGAACAAAAACCCTAAATATAGAATAGAAGATGAGCATTTGGGAGGGGGTCTTCTCCAACAAAAACTTAAATCAAAGAATTAGCAATGAAAAAGGAAGATAAGTCCTAATTTTAAGAATGATAAATCCCCCAATTTTTACCTATGACAAATGTTTAATTTTTTCATGAAGAATAACCCCGAATAATAGAGGTAGAAGATGATAAGGATAGTTTTGTTTTTTTCCTATCCCCTCAACCAGCTTCTAACATCGTTAATGGAATTTTCCTAACAAATGCTTAGTCAAAATAATTAGTGGGAGATTTTTAGATAAAAGTTTTAGGAATGATATTTGAAATACTAATGATTTGGGTGAGGAGATATTTGGTTTAAGCTAGGTTTTGGGGTGATATTTAGAAAAACCCTATTAAAAATTTAATGTACGTTATCTAATTTGTCTTTGTATAGTAAGCTTATTTTGAAATTAGATTAAACATGTAAGAATATGATGGGTATGTTTGGCGTTTAAAATATAGAAGAGTGTGTGTGAGAGAGAGTGATTTATGAAACATTGAAATAAAAGACCGTATGGATTCATAGCGCACTAAATTCTTTAGAATTATTTTAAAACGTTTTTGAAAAAGTAGAAGCCATCAAATGATGTATAATTGATTATAAATTTCATGGGCCTTACATGGATTTGCATTATAAGAATAAAGATATATATATAATACAGTTTAATAAGCATCACAATCATCATAGATCTTCTTAATGGATCTCCAATTTTTCCGTTAATTAAAATGCCATTTCTTTTCCTTTCTTTTTTAATTAAAAATCTCTTTCCAACCTCTTTTCTCAACTTTTGACAACTTTCTTCTTTATCTTTTTATGCGGGAGTCAACCATTGACCCATTTAGATCATAGGGACCAAAATAGAAAGATCCAAATGTCCAACATAAATAAGTATTTACTCCTTCAGTTTCTTTTTACTAGTTCCTTTTTCTCTTGCACACTTTTTAAGAAGATTATTACTCCTTTAAAATCTAAAATGTCACACGGTCCTAGATTCATTGATGGTGTGGGGTTAAGCCCATAAATTGGATCACTGGATGTCTTGGTGATACTCGTGAAGCACCGACTTCTGGTGCATTTAGTGCACAATGAATCTTCCTCCTTAAAACCCTAACCCTAATCTCTTTTATTTCTTTTTAAGTTCTGATTTATAGTCCTTGAATCTTAGCCCTTTTCTTTGAGTTCGGATCTAAATTAGAAACCCTAACATTCATTTTTGTGATTTCTATTTGCTGAAGGAACTATGGGTGTTGCTTCAAGTTTTTTCAGAGAAAGGAACTCAACCGTCGCATTAAACGATGCAATGAAAGGACCGCCAGGACGCTCCGGCGGTGGTCGTGAAGACGTCCTGGCGTTACAAGCAGAACACGATAAAGTTAGGAGCCGGCAAGATGCTGAAAGCAACCGCCCTGCTTGGGGCGGTTGCCTTCAGTCCCAGAGGTGGTGAGGAGTTTGCCTTCAACCCCTTGCCGGCTCCCAACTTCACCATGTTCTTCTTGTAATGCCGTGACGTCTTTTCCAGATGGGGCTGTTGTCTTTAACCCCTTGTCGGCTCCTAGCTTCACTGTGTTCTGCTTGTAACGTCGGGGCGTCTTCGCGACCACCGTTAGAGCTTCTCGGCGGCCTTTCCATTGCATCGTTTAATGTGACGGCTATGTTCCTTTATCTGGAAGGACTTATGGTAGCGCTTGCAGTTCCTGGCAATTTCAGCAAATAGAACTCAAAAAAATGAATGTTAGGGTTTTTACTTTAGATTCAAGAATTATAAATCGGTTCTTAAAAAATAAAAATGATTGGGGTTTTGAGGAGGATGCTTTCTCGAGATCGAAATCAATTGCGCCTTTCATTCCAAACGCCATCAAGTGCATAGAAAAGAAAGAGAGTATACCTCGCTCTGAGGAGGGAGATCTCAGATCAATTTGAAGCAAAAACAGTTGTCCTTTTTTCACATTTCACCCCAACAAATTAGTATTTCTAATTTTTGGAACAATCGGCAGTGTTTTGCCGACGCCTCCTAGGCAAAGAATATCAAAGTCATTCATACGCCGTTGCTAAAAATCAATGGAAAATATATCTCAACCAATGTTTTAAATATCAGATATCGGTGTCGTGTCGGTCCAAAGATTTTAATATCGGAGAAATTTCGGTGATATTTGTTAAATATCAGTTCTATATTTTTGTATTATAAATGCTATTAATATAACTTATGTTTTTGACAAAAATCTCATCATTATAACTTAATCTAAATTGTTTATTCTATTAAATGAATTTATTCCTCAATAGCTCAATAGTAGAGTTGTCTCCTATTAAATGAATGGTCGTTGGTTCAAATTCCAAAGCCCTTATTGATGACGAACTCGAAACCCTCGTCGACGGCCTGCAGTTGATGTCGAAGTCAAACCCCAACTCAAAGCCTTTTAAGATCTGAACTCGAAGTCGACCTACTTTGGAGTTACCATGAAGTTTGTTTTATGACCTTGTGTCTGGTTCTTAGAGGATCCATTCCATACATGTACATGAATGTACACATAAACCACAATGGTAGTAGGGGCAATGTTCTAAATATCGGATATCGGTATCATATCGGCTCGAATATTTTTATATCAGATATGGTGATATATCGGAAAATATTTTCTAAAAAAAATATTTTTGTATCATAAATGTCATGTATGAAAATATGAATAGTCGGCTTTTTAAATGAGTTTTTCCTCAATAGCTCAGTAATAGAACGATTATATGAAGTGGTTGGTTATAGGTTCGAATCTTATTTAAGAAGATTTGATGTAAACATAAATAACCAAATATGGACCCACAGAGAAGAAAAGTTGATATGGATTATAGACTTTTTTCCTCAGTAGTTTCAATTTTAACTTATGCTTTACTATAGGAGCGGATCCAGGGATTTTCATTAGTAAAGGCGTCAAAATAATTAAGATTTCGTTAAAAAATCATATTATATGTTTACAAAAATTCTTTAAAATTAAAACAATATTTTAAATCAATTTAGTTACAACAAAGAAGAAACTATTTTCTTTAAAAGAGAAAGCATAATAATATTCAAACCCTTTAAAAATAATCCAAAAACCAATGTAGCTAATGTAATTGAACTCAAGATCTTTTGTTGGAAAACAAAACATTTCACTACTTGGACTAAAGTCTCATTGTACTTTATTTATACAACAAACATATATAATAGATACCTAAAAATTCCAAAATCTCGTATTTAATGTACGTTAATTTTTATTTTCCAAAATTTCAAACAGGTCATGTGCACCCTCTACCCCTTTCCTGGATCTGCCCTTGCTTCATTACTGGTCAGGTCAGATCTATTACTCATGTTACCTAAAAACCAAGAACTCAAATAAAATTAGAAAAATATCGCGATATTCAGGCCAATGTATCGGACCTGATATATCGGCCGGTATTTACCCAAAACTATAAAAAGATATAAATTCAGGATATTGTATTGTTTTCACTCCAAAACCTATATATCGACAATATTTAGAACACTGAATGGGGGTGGGCCCAACGGGGGCCATTTCTACATGTGTAAAAAATCTTAGATACATGCTAAGGTATACCAAGGGAAATGCTTGATTTAGTTTATACGCTCAGCATAAAGCTCACTGGAAACATGATTTTTATATATTATTAATATCAATATTTCACATATTTAAACATACTATGTTCTATTAAGTTTTTCATGAAGGAGCTTAGTTGACTCATTCTTATATTAAATTATATTCTAGATTTCTTTTGGCAAAAATAGTCTAAACTTCTTCTTGTCTGATAAATTGTTGTTCTAATGTATCTCTAGAAATATTATTTAAATATGGAAATGAAAGAAATGTGCAATGGTATACTCGTCAATAAAAGCATTTAAGTATTAGAGGAGCATCTGAAATAATATTTTTTTAATAAAATAAACACATCAGAAATAAAATTGTAAAATTGAGGATGTATTAGAGAAGTTATTGCAAATATTTTTAGAAATATCAAAGCACTGTTTTGGTCTCTAACACGGGCATGGTTTCACTTCCATTCTACATATGAAACATCGAGTTTAAACTCTGTAAAAAACCATTGATGTCGGTTTTTCTTACCTTGTTTCCCTAGAATTATGTTAAAGGAATTGGTTATGTTATATCACAGTTATTATTCATGCTCACTCGTTACGATATGTTTTCAATAATAATATTTAGGCTTAAATCCAGAAAACTACCAAATAGTTTCTTTGTTTTGCAAGTAACTACCAAATAGTTTCAAAACTACGAATAACTACCAAATTTAATGGTGATACGTCAGCACCGTTAATACGTATGCACCACAGCAGCATATTTGCCACATTATTAAAATTTTAAATTTCCCCCAAAATACCCTTCTTCTTTCTCAACTCCTAACCCTATCCTAGCCCTAATCCTAACCAGTGCCCCCGCTCCTCGCCGACGGCCTCGTCTAGCACCCCCAACAGACGCCACATCACCCGGCACCCCTTAGTAGCGCCTCCTCTCTCGAAGAAAGCTTCTCCCTCAATCCCCCTCTCCCCTCCGCCAACATCACTGTCGCCCTCCGCCTTCGCCTCTGCCTCGACCTTCCCATCGTCGCCGCCGCACTAGCCACCCTTGCGTCCTTCCGTCGATTCCCTCGCCACCTCATCGTCGTCTTCCTTGATAAGCCAACCCAAACCCTAATCATAATTCTAATCATAATCGCACTACCTCTCCGGTCACCACATCCTCCTCACTGCTGCTCTCCTTTTTCTTCATCTTCTTCGTCTTCATCAACAACCTCATCTTCATCATCATCTTCTTTTATTTCATATCTTTACCCTAATTCTTCACAACCCTAGCCTTCTCCGGCCACTCTTCATCGTCGCTGCCGAAAATTCCACTTCCAGCCACCTTCCCAGCCTCCACCCCTCGCCGCCGGCCACCTCCTCTGCCATATCGAATTGCCACTCTCTTAATTATTAAGAAAATACTTAATAAAATAATCATTAATTAATTAATTAAATTATTGAAAAGGCAAAACCGTCATTTAGTTCACCTAGTTAACACCTTTAACTGTTGACCCGAGTTGACCGGTAGTTTTGGTAGTTATTCGTAGTTTTCAAACTATTTGGTAGATAGTTGCAAAACACTGAAACTATTTGGTAGTTTTCTGGATTTAAGCCTAATATTTATACATGGTTCATTTAAATTCTATATTTACGTTAAATTCAAAGTGGAATGTGAGTGGACAACCTTATGTTCAGAACAGGTGAAAGTTCTTGCTCTAACAGACCATGATACCATGGTTGGTATTCCAGAGGCCATGCATGCGGCCAACAAATTTGGCATCAAGATTATTCCTGGCGTTGAAATTAGTGCTGTATATTCTTCAAGGTAATATACTTCTGTCCATGCACTGCACAAAATTTTCTAATACTATTTGGGAAAATATATACATTAAAAATCAATACAAAACAAGGTGATCAACCCCAATCCCCTCTCCCCTAGATATGATGGAATATTTCGCAATATGTTGGAGGCTGGCTTTGAACCTGAGACTATTCCTTTCCTTTCTCAAACATTTGCTTCAAACAATTCTTCTCAAACTTCCTCGTACCATGTTGCGCGATATTACACTGCACAATTTGTTTTTATCCCTTTAACTCCTTATTGGTAAAAATAATAAAATAATAAAATAAAGAGCATCCGTATTAATGTTTCTGCTTTCTTAATACCGTCATGTCTTGAACCTACAGGGGCGAACCTGGAGGTGAAGAACCAGTTCATATCCTTGCGTACTATGGTGGTTGCGGGCCTGCGAAGTACAAGGAATTGGATGCCTTGCTGGCAAACATCAGAGACGGTCGTCACACCCGGGCAAAAAATATGTTGTTGAAGTTGAATAAATTAAAAAAGCCTGTTAAATGGGAGCATGTCTGTAAAATAGCTGGGGATGGTGTGGCCCCAGGTCGGCTTCATGTGGCTCGAGCTATGGTTGAAGCCGGCCATGTTGAGAATTTGAAGCAAGCCTTTAGCAAATACCTCTATGATGGTGGACCTGCTTATGCCACGTAAGAAGCTTTCTTATATTCGACAAATATTTGCGAAGCAGTGATTTCATTCTTTTTTCTTTGATTGCAGGGGAAATGAGTCACCAGCTGAAGAAGTGGTGCAATTGATTTGTGATACTGGAGGAATAGCTGCTTTGGCCCATCCTTGGGCGCTGAAGAACCCAATTGCTGTCATCAAAAGCTTGAAAGCCGTGGGCCTTCATGCTATGGAGGTTTACAGAAGCGATGGGAAGGTTTCAGGTATGTTGGTTGAACCTGAAAAGTTTCATCTCTACTTGTTTCCTAGAAGAGGGGAGTGAATGTTAGTCGTATATGGCTTGTCGTAAGTGAAGGGAAAAAATTGGCCGATATAGGAATTTTTCTGACATTGATGGTCAAAAAGCCCGTTTCCACCAATTTTTAGGTTGCTGGTATTCTCTTTCTTGCTCACCATGACCTAAAACATAAATAACCAAATATCATGGGAGTTGCATACCCTTTGCCCTTGAATTGGATGGGCCGCAAATTTACTGTTTTTCCCCCATTTACGCTTTTTGATCAATGTTAATACACCATTGAAATCAAGATGGATAGTACCAATCATCAAAAAGAGTGGATGGTTGACTTTTGGTTGACTTTTTTTTACCACCATATAACAAATTCCTAGAGTGACCCTTTATATTTGTT
Organism: Agapanthus africanus; assembly: GCA_030015575.1. Taxonomy (NCBI): domain Eukaryota; kingdom Viridiplantae; phylum Streptophyta; class Magnoliopsida; order Asparagales; family Amaryllidaceae; genus Agapanthus; species Agapanthus africanus. Next base: position 868,792,257 of record CM057339.1, read on the forward strand.
TCCTTAACAAAAATTACACATTTCATGATAGTGAAGATGAAACAAAACTATCTCTTTCATGCAATTACTACAGTTGCTACCAAACCACAAATCACTTCCTTAAAACTCTTTTTGTTTATGGCAAGCCACCCTTGAAAAATTAAGAACTCTCGATCTACTTGAAGCAAGAGGTATTGGAGAAGGAGGACAATGCATTCTTTGTAAATCACAATCCGAAAATCATAAACATCTCTTTTTTTAGTGTCATTTCTCTAATTGGGTGGTCCGGCCATCATTAGCACGTTGTGGCGTTTTAATCCACCCTCCAATATACGTGACATGATGGATTTCGTTGAATCGAAGATCTCTAATAAGAAGCCAACCTGAACACTCGTGATTGCAAATAGTGTTGGACATATTTGGAAAGAACATAACTATAATTTTTAGATCTCATTATAGCTCTAAAGAAATTGTTCTTCGTGATGTCAATCTCTCATAAATCTGATAGGGTGTCTTCTTTAATGTTACGGACCTTAATAGTGAACCAATTGCGCGCAATTGGAGTGCATTACCTTCCTTTTAAAAGGATATGATTAGATCTTGAGCTATTGACGTAATATCACCTTGATCTTGTTGTTTGTGTTTAATGTCTTCTGTAACAAATTTTTTTTAGAGTTAGGATCCTCTCTGCCCATGCATAAACACACACCATCTCAAAATCGATTTTTTTTGAATTTTTTCGAAGATCCGAACTGTTCATCTTGATCTAAACGGTGAAATACATGGGTACATCAAAATTCATGCGGTTTTGAAATAGTTTGCATGTTGATCTAATGATTTCAAAATCAACGGTTTATAGAATATCGATAAACCATGAATTTTAATATACTTAGATCAGCATGCAAACTATTTCGAAACCGCATGAATTTCGACGTACCCAAATATTTCACCGTTTAGATCGAGACGAACGGTTCGGATCATTGAAAAATTCAAAAAAAATCGATTTTGAAATGCTGCCTGAGTTCTTTAGTTTAGGCCGAGGCCTAAAGGATCCTAACTCATTCTTTTTAATATATCAAATTTTGGCGTGTTGCCCTCGCCTTTGGCAAAACAAATTTGCAACCAAACAGTTAGTCGAATACTTTCGTTCTGCTCTGAGTCATTTTTACCTCCAGGTATGTGTTCGCCTTTAACTGGACTGAAGACCACTTTACTTGTTTTTCTTACCCTAGTTAAATACCCTTTGTTTTTGTTTTTTTTCAAACAGGAATTAGTGACTTGGCCGATACTTATAAGCTTTTGAAGCTCGGAGGATCAGATTATCATGGAAGAGGTGGACATGATGAATCTGATCTCGGGAGTGTAAACCTTCCAATTCTAGCTGTTTGTGAATTCTTGAAGCTTGCGAAACCAATTTGGCGTGATGCAATAAAGGAAACTCTCTTATGTTTTGCTGACGAGCCAACTGAATTGATCCTGGAGAAAATTTCGATGTTTGGCAAACCGAAGAATTTAAAAGGATGTTCGACCAACGGCAAAGATATTGTTGATATGTGCTTATCTTCTTGGCTAACTACTGAAGAAAGAGAGACTGTTGAATTTGAGGATATCAGGTTGAAACTTTCGCTTACGTCTATTAGTTGGAATGTTTAGTTATCAGATAAATTTGGATATAAATATTTATTTTAACCAAGCTTGAGTTGTTTTTGTAATCTAAGGTGTGCTGATGGCATCCAAATTTCATTTTGTGTACTCAGATTTGAATTGTGATGAACTTGGATACACAAATATTGAAAGGGAAGTATATTTTAGTAAACACATATTGTTTATTTGTGCATTTCCATATATTGGTAGTTTTTCACTTTTAAGTGGTGATCTGTGCCATCTCAAATGCATTTTAGTGTTTCATATCAATGTTTTCATATCGCACATGCAATAAAAGTTTTCAAATCGCACATGCAAAGCATTATGATGTTATCTACAATGAGTAGTATTAGAAATCATTAAAAGGAATGTTAATATTGATCCAAGGCTCTGACATCATTTTGATGTTCTCTCTGCCATTGCTCCAAAGGGTATCTTATCTTTTCCTGTTGGCTTAATTGGATTTATATTGATTATATTCTTGCGTGTTTAATATATTTATAATGTCAAGCGGGAAAAAATTTGCAATCTTCTCGTTAATAAATCCAAATTATACTGAAAACCCTGAGGTTCGTTGTTTTTCTTGAACCTCACAAATTATACTAATATGCTGATAATTCATTTTCCTTTTTTGCATCTCAATTTCTTTCTTTCTACCTGTAACTGTGCTATTGTTAGTAAAAAAGTGTTATACCGAATTGTTTTTTGAACTCTTGAAAACGGTGAAAACCATCCATTTAGCATATGAAATGGAAGATTCCTGAAAATCCAGGCATTCCCAGGAATGTGATTCCTAACATCAAATTTTCAGGGAATGTTGCATTATAGTTTGGTCATTTCTAATCATGTAATACACACAAGAACGGTGGTAACAAGATATCAATGGGGGCGACAACAATGCTGGCAGACGGATGATGGTGGGCGTGGCGGTGGTGGCAGCAAAACAAACAAATGAAATGACTATGGCGATGGTGGAGATAGCCGCTGGCGAGGCAACAACGATGGAGAAAACAACAGCGAGCACTGATGGCGGCCGGTGGTGCGCGCAACGAAGACGGCTAATTGTGCAGGTGGCACGTAGTGGGCATCATGGTTGCAGGTGACAACAACTATGGTAGTTGACAAGCGGCAAGGGACAGTAGTGGTGGGGACGACCAACAGTGAAGGAGATGATGGTGGAACCGTGGAGGTAGCCGCAAGTAGGGGTGTAAACAAGCCGTACTTGAACGAGATAGGGTTAGCTCAGGATTAACTGGTTTATTTACTCGGATCGAATCTAGCTCAACCCCTTTTCGAATTGAGCTTGTGTGACTCAAGTTTGTTTTGGCTCATTTATCCAGGCACGATTTGGTTCGTTAGCAGCTTGATTACAAAATGAGCCACCGTCATTAATAAACAAACAAGTTTGGATTGAGCTCCTTAAACAATATTTACCAAACAATATAATTAAAACATTTTTTGGGCTCTTGAGTATTTGATATTTGTGTGCTAGTCACAATTTTACCAAATATGCTATCTGTATTTCCTAATTGTCTATTTGAAAATATGAATATTATTTAAAAGGTATTAACTTTAACATGAGCCAAACTTAAACTACAAATTAATTAAGGAGCCAAAGTTGAGCTGTGAATGAACTAGCCGGTGCCAGCTCGAGTTCCGCTTGCTGGTTAAACGGGCTGGATTTCTTAGCTTAAGTTTGATTCGACTTACGAGTTCTTAACGAACTGAACCCTAGCTAGCTCGGTTCGATTAGCACCCCCTAGCAACAAAGGGACGGCTGCCTATGGTTATCGGCAACGATAGATAGCGGCGACTACATAGGGGGACAATGAACATTGATAGTGGTGTGGGTGTGGGGGTGGGGTGGGGGGTGGGGGAGCACGGCTGTTGGCGAGCGGGACAGAGATTGGATACCACCTATTTTGATTTTGATGGTTAGGGAGCCATTCAATAATTTCCAAACAAATCTCATAACTTAATACCTTGTTTAGAATGAAGAAATTTCGGAGAAATTTTAGGATTTTTTATGTATCGGTACAAGTCAAGTGAAAACGTGGCAGCTCATGAGCTATCCGTGCCGTTCTCTCTATGCTCAAATTTCTCGTACCGAATATTTTTTTTTTATTGACCGAAAGGCACTAAAATAAAATCCAATGCATATTAATCAGGCACAGGCCCACACAGGGGCCCACAGAGCCATCGTCATCCAGTGGGCGTGCCTTAGGCCTGCCAAAATTCTCATCCCAACGGTGCACTTAACGGTGCCGTCAGCCACGTGGCAGTTTCCATTTAGGCGAGGACAACGCTGCAGCTGCCATGGCCCACCACGTGGACTGCAGAGGACCTGCGGCCCCCACTGATACAGCTGGCCGCCGTTTCCTCCCGCCATGAAGGGTGCAGACGTTTCCAGCAGCTGGGTGCGGTCACCGCTGGTAAGCTCACCTCCTCAACCACACAGATTTGAGACATGGATGTTGAACGACACAGGTAATCCGAGACAACTCTGTATCGGTATCCGATAAGCTATATCAGTACCCGTATCTGGATTCTCTTATATCCACCGGATATATTATGGTAATATTTATATTCATTCCACGTCCTGAATACACAATGTCATTTCCTACGGTGTGGGACATATGTTGGCGTGGCTAATGAAGCAAACCAAGTCGAGTCGCCTCGTGAGCACAACTCGTCTCGTTGGCTACACGAGGCAAAGTGAGGCGATGCAAGAAAGATGAACTCAGGAACCTACTTGTCTCGCCGACTTGTCCAAGTGATTCGCGAGACAAGGCAAGGCGAGCCGATTCGATGAGTTAACTCGTCTGACTTTGAATTTTTCTTAATAATAAATAGATAATAAAAAAATTGGCTAAATTGCACGTAACTACCTTTTCTCTGGGAGTAGTTTTAGTTTAGAGTAGTCTTTTTCTTCTTTTATCTTTCCTTCATTAAAATTGTAGTAAGGGTATTTGAGTGGATGATAAATGAAGATTGAGAGTTATTTTTTTCCTGTCTTGCCTAAATTGTTAACTCGGTTTTATTACTCGTCTTTTATTTTCTTAGTCGTATGATTGTGTTTTATTGGTTTTCATTGTCTTCTTCTTTTCTTCTCTTTTATTTTATCATTGCAACCATGAAAACTCAAGTGTGATTCTTGCTTAGATGAGATCCCAAGTAGTTAGTTGCCTTCTTCTACCTCATTCTTTTCTATCTTCTCTACTCGTTTTATTTTCTCTTTTAACAAGTGAGTTGATTACTCACTTATTAGGGTTAAAGAAGGGTGGTATGGGAGATGGAAAAATCACTTGTACTTTCCTTTCCCAAACAACTTGAAATTGAACCTAGACCAAACACGCATAACCTTCACCCTTAGGCGCACTATCGTGGTATATAGGCGCTATCTAAGTTGCGAATTCCTTTAGACGCGCTGCAACATGACATATAGTTGCGACCTAATTGGAGACTTATGTTTTATGTTTAGCCTAGGGTTGGAAATAAAAGTATGGAATGGACGGACAAGGGGCATTAGGAATGGATTTAGCGTTGGAAAGCTTGCTTAAACCCGCAAATATCATTACTATGTCCTCCTGATCCCCGTTACTTCCGATTATTCCAACATCATTTCAATGATGGCACAAGATAAAGCACAAGGATAATTCCTAACTCTACTAGCCAAGCCTAACCCTAACGGTTCTCTTGAACATTAAAATACACATCACTTATGATATCTCAAACACACTTGGACATTTTTACTTGACTCGTCTAAAACGAGAACGGAAATACATAATATCTTTCCGTAGATCGACTCATACTCAACCGGCTAGCTCAAGCGAAACCGAGTGCTTGTGGTAAGTAGAACACATAGAACACATATTATAAAATATACCAATCAAATGGCGCCGTTATCGGGGAGACGGTAACATATTGCTTTCATGTTATTCGGGTTAAATTGTGTATAAAAAAACCAACCAAAAATCATTCTTGTTATTTTTGACTATTTTTGTGCAAGCGTGCAGGATAGGGGAAGAGCAAGTTCAGTGCCAAAGCATTGGAAAGTTTGACCCACATCTCGCGGCTACACCGTGGCGGATCAAGGCGAAACCGCGGCTAAGCCGTACCCAAATCTGGAGCAAATATATTGATCAAATCAAGAACAAAAGGCTTGGAACCAGAAGAGCAAAGTACCAGGTGTGCACTGAAGAAATTTGGTGCAACGATCCCTCAACGAGACCGCAGAACCGCGAAAATTTCTTCTTGGTTGGCGGCTGAACCGCGACCAAGTATTGGCCTCTCTGCCCTAAATTTTGTGTATGTCTTCTTCTTCTCCAAAGATCCCCTCTTAGCTTCACTGAATTGTGTTTTCTGCAGTATTCTTTGCGCACTCTCTCCTCCTTTCCAATAAACCGTTTTTGTGCAGGATTCATTGCGCCGCCGTCCAATAAAAATCCTACAAAATATTTTCGTTGTGATATGCATTTTTCCACAAACTAGTTTCCATTTGATTGGTAGATTTTATGATATGCGTTCGATGTGTTTTACTTACTGCAATCACTCGGTTTCGCTTGAGCTCGCCGGTTGAGTACGAGTCGATCCACGGAAAGATGGTATATATTTCCATTCTTGTTTTAGACGAGTCAAGTAAAAATTTCCAAGTGTGTTTGAGCTATCCTAAGTGATGTGTATTTTTATGTTCAAGAGAACTTATTAGGATTAGGGTTGGTTAGTAGAGTTAGGCATTATCCTTATGTTTTGTCTTGTGCCATCATTGAGATGATGTTGGAATAATCAAAAGTAACGGGGATTTGGAGGATATAGAAATGGTATTTGCGAGTTTATGCAAGCTTTCCAACGTTAAATCCATTCCTAATTCCCCTTGTCCATCTGTTCCATTCTCTTATTTCCAACCCTAGGCCAAATATAACACAACAAGTCTCCAATTAGATCGCAACTACATGTCACGTTGTAGTGCGCCCAAAGGAATTCTCTATTTAGGTCGCGACTATACGTCACGATAGTGCGCCTAAGGAAGAGGGTTATATTTGTTTTGTCTAGATTCAATTTCAAGTTGTTTGGCAAAGGGAAGCACAAGAGATTTTTCCATCTCTCATACCATCCTTCCTTAACCCTAATAAGTGAGCAATCTACTCACTCATTAAAAAAGAAAATAAAACAAGTAGAGAAGATAGAAAAGAATAAGGTAGAAAAAGGCAACTAACTACTTGAGATCTTACCTAAATAGGAATCACATTTGAGTTTTCATGGTTGCAATGATAAAATAAAAGAGAAGAGAAAAAGAAGGCAATGGAAACCAATAAAACACACTTATACTACTAAGAAAATAAAAGGCAAGGAATAAAAACTAAGCTAACAATTTAGGCAAGACAAGATTAAAAAAAATCTCTCAATCTTCATTTATCATCCACTCAAATGCTCTCACTACAATTTTAATGGAGGAAAGATGGTGAAGAAGAAGAAGACTGCTCAAAATTAAAACTAATCATAGAGAAAATAATACATGGTTTGTTTGGCTCTAAACTGAAGTATTTATAGGCAGTGAAATGAAACTCTTGAACTATTTTCTGGACCCATATGAAGTTACCAAAAATCCTATGAAATTTAGTCGCGGGATGCCACGTAACGGTCGCGGATCCCCTACCAATTACTCCTTGGTGGCCGCGAATCAGCTGTAGGATCTTGGATTTAGGACTCCGTTTTTCTTGTGGATTCTCATGTTGTTCTCTTCTTCTGTTTGGTAGGTTCACATTTGCAAAATCCTTCTAAAATATTATCAGATTTTCAACAGTCCAAAATGACAACTCTTTTTGACCTTTTCTCTATTAAATCATTTGAATTTTGTGCCTTGGAGATCTCTCGAGCTCCGCGCTGCCACTCTCGAGCCTTGTGCTGCCTCTCTCGAGCCTTGTGCTTGTTCTAGATACGAATGACCATTGCTTGATCTTGTCCCTTGTACTAGTAAGCGGCACCTGACGGATGTGGATGACCGGAACCCGTACTTTATCCGTCTGTCGACAGCTTTCCTGAATTTTTCAAAATTGTAGAGAATGTGCGTAATTTGCGTTGTTCTGAACTGAGAACCTGTAACCATGTAGCAAATACGGATCAAAAGCACCTACCAATATGTAATGCGATCAAGAATGGGTAGTAAAAAGATGCAGTATTTTGGTATGAACACTACCCAATGTTTCACCGTTTTGACAGATAACCACCTAAGTTTCTATGAGTAGCAGATAAATATCCAACTTTTTCTCCGTTTGCACTTAACTACCTACATGTGATTGTTTCCCCCAATCAGAGCAAAACTCTGTTTGAAATTCAAATTTCAAAAAAATTGAAACAACGTTTCAGATGCAGCGCCAAGTGCGCTGCGCCTGTCACGCCCCGCTTCCCAGAGTACGCTAAAATGGGCACGTGACATAGCCAACCATGCTACCTGTGGGTAGGAAGTATCCATCCACAGTCACATTACGGCTGTAGAGATATCAAGAACAAAATAAAACTATCTAAACATGTCCATAATCCAAGATAACAGGAGTCAATAATAAATAAATGCGGAAGCAAATGATCCAATACAAATAACTGAAATGTATGTCCCATAATGCGGGCTCACATCAGGAATAAACTGCAGGGAATAAAAACTAACTAATACTAAAACCTCACAGCTCAGCTTGCTGGCTGAAGTACTCCTGCTCGGATTGCAACAGCGGTACAGAATCTGGGCCATGCAAAACCCAGACGTCAGCGCGTCATGTCATCAAGTAATATAATATGAACAGTGTAGCAGGCAATGCAATATAAACATGAATAAAACGAGAGTAACAATAATATGAATCAAAGCGGTGCAGGGTAGTGTGCAGTGGGTAAACTAAACTGTTCTATCAGGTTTTCTATTCTAAAGTCTTTGAAACCAAATTGATGAATCGTCGATGTAACTCAATAGTATCCCGTGCATGCCCGGGACCACGGTCTAAGACTCTCGGGCTGAAACCGAGACGTACCGCTAGGCAGTAACAGGTAGCAGGTATAGGCGAGTGATGTCAGCATCATCACTCCGGGGCTGGCCTAGCCCGTAAGACTGATCAGAACAGGTATCGAACTGTTGAGTTACAAGTCAGGTTTCACCTTTGATTTCCCCATACCCCCAAGTTATGTATGTCAAGTCAGGTATTCAGTAATCAAGAACTAATGCCAACACAGGATCAGGTAAAAGCAGGTTTGTCTGGATAGACAACAGGAACGGTCCATAAGGACTACATGTCAGGTTTGTTGGCATTAGACACAAGATCAGGTAACGGGTCAGGTCATGGCACATCAGGTCAAGTCAACAGTATACGGTACCATGTCAGGTATATCAATATATATATATATGTGTGTAGCAAGTCAGGTCAAGATGTAAACAATATCATGGGTGTGCTCACAATCAGTTATATAATCAAACATGGGTATCAACAATCATGAGATAAGCAGTGAATCAAGTATTAGGCAGTTTCATTCAATTAGCAATACAGTTATCAAATTTGTCACAGAGATGATTACAAGAGTGCAGTAAGACAAGTATAGCCGTTTAGTCATGTTAACAAGTTTAAGAACCCTTAGAGGTGCAATGATTTGTGTAACGGTTCAGTACAGCTATTACAGGTTAAAATGCACACGAGTTTCCGAATGGAACAAAACTATAAAGACAAACGCCATAAGCTATGTTAACATTAAAAATGTGATTAAACAGGTAAATATGGTTATTAGGTTCAATTTGCAACTGTAGGTTCCAAGTTAACGGTAAAATGATATAATGCAATATTGTACACGAAAATGAGAAATGATCGTACCAAGTTAAATTTACAGGTTTAGGGTGTCATAATATATATGTAAATATTGTATAGCATGTAGCAAGGGGTACTTGCCTCGATGGGTCGCGAACCGGGAAAAACGGAACGTAGAAACGTCGGCGGGGAAACTCGCGACGGGCGCACGGTTCACAGAATGAACCCAAACGACGAACAATGGAACCACGCGGGATGGGGTACCTCGCTGGAACGTCGGGTCACGTCGTCGGCACGGCCGGATTCTGGCGAGAATGTGAACAGTGAACATGCAATCAAGAATAGAAGAGAAAACAAAGAAGCAAGGAAGAATGAGATGGAGACAAAGGCTTACGGTGGTCTGCAGAGGGTCGTGAGGATCGACGGTCGTCGAAGAAACTCCGACGATGGCCTACGACGGCGGCGGAAGAGGTCTGCAGATCAAGAATCGTGTTAGAAGAGAAGGAAAGAAGAAGGAAAGGAAGGAGGAGGAGAGGGAGAGAAGGCTTACAGAGGCGTTCAAAGGTGGTCTGGTGATCGCCGGCGACAACCAGGGGCGGCGCAGACGCGTGCAGGGGGGTCGCTGGTGGCCGCGGAGAAGCTGCAGGGTGCTGGGAAGAAGGGAAGAAAGAGGGTGCGGGCGAGGCGAGGCAGAGGAGGCGAGGGTGCTGGTGACGGCGTCGTCGGCGTTGGGGCCGCGGCGGCGAGGATGGAGGTGGCGGTGGCTAGGGCAGCGCGAGGGGCTCGCGATGGGTTTTCAGTGTTTTCTTTTTGAAAAAGAGAAGAAGGAGGGAAAATAAATATATAGTGAGAAGAGAGAAAAAGTTAGAGAGAGAGAGAGGTTGAGATTCAGAGGAGAGAGAGAGAGAGAGAGATTGAGAGAGAGATTTAGGGGAGAGAGAGAGAGAGGTCGGGGAGAGAGAGAGAAGGAAAGATAGAGAAAGAGAGAGAGAGAGAGAGAGAGAGAGAGAGAAAGAGATAGAGGACTAAGCTTTCCTCGACTCGTTCCCAAGTGGACTCTCCATGCGAGTGATTACCCCAAGAAACAAACACAAGAGGGATCACTTTGTTCTTAAGAACGTTTTCCCTTCGATCTACAATTTCAACCGGTCGCTCCTCAAAAGTCAAGTCTTCCCGTACTGTTAGCTCCGAATGATCCAATACATGCGTTTCATCTCGAACATACCTTCGTAGTTGAGATACGTGAAATACATCATGCACACTTGCCAAGGACTGCGGTAACGCCAAACGGTACGCTACCTCACCAACACGCTCCAAAATTTCAAAGGGTCCAACGAATCGAGGACTAAGCTTTCCTCGACTCCCAAAACGAATCACCCCTCTAGTCGGTGATATCTTCAAGAATACCAAATCACCCACGGCGAACTCTAGAGGTCTTCTTGACGTGTCTGCCCAACTCTTCTGTCGGTCTTGAGCTGCCTTCATATGATTTCTGACGGTGTTAACCTTCTCAACAGTCTGCACAACCAAATCTGGTCCCAACAATCTTCGTTCACCGACATCGTCCCAACAAACAGGTGAACGGCACTTACGACCATACAAAGCTTCAAATGGAGCCATCTGGATAGTTGCCTAAAAACTGTTGTTGTAAGAAAACTCCACCAAATGTAGATGATCCTCCCAAGAACCCTTGAAATCCAACATGCATGCTCTCAACATATCTTCAAGAGTTTGGATTGTTCTCTCCGACTGGCCATCAGTTTGAGGATGATAAGCTGTGCTAAACTTCAATCGAGTCCCCAAACTTTCCTGTAAACTCTTCCAGAAGTGTGATAAGAACCGAGTGTCCCGATCGTACACGATGCTCACCGGTACTCCATGCAATCTTACAATCTCCTGCATGTACCGCTCCGCCAAGGTCTCTGTTAATTGACCAACCCGACAAAGGAATAAAGTGAGCTGCCTTGGTCAACCGATCAACAATCACCCATACAGCATTGTTGCCTTTTGGACTCCGAGGTAAAGCCGTCACGAAATCCATGGTTATATGTTCCCACTTCCACTGAGGAATCGGAAGTGGTTGCAATAAACCAGCAACCCTTTGATGTTCAGCCTTAACTTGCTGACACACCAAGCACTTTGCCACAAAGCGAGCAATCTCCCGTTTCATGCCTTCCCACCAGAAATGCTGTCGAATATCTCGGTACATCTTTGTGCCTCCTGGATGCACAGAATAAGCTGAATTGTGTGCCTCCTGGATGCACAGAATAAGCTGAACTGTGTGCCTCCTTCATAAGCTCTTCACAAATTTCTCCCTTTGGCACACACAAACGGCTACCATATCTTAACGAACCATCTTCGTGGATCAATAAATCTGTTCGTAGCCCGGCTTCAATCTGCTCTCGAAACTTTTGCAGTCTAGGATCCTGCGATTATGCTGCTTTAATAATCTCGATTAATGACGAATGTACTTGCAGCTGCATCAATTGTCCCGTATAATGCGGTAGCACAACCTCCAAGTCAAATCTTCGAAAGTCTGCAACGATCTCCTTCTGCGTAGTTAACACCTGAATTGCTGGTAACCGACTAAGCGCATCCGGCACGACATTAACCTTCCCCGGATGGTACTTAAGATTAAGATCGTAGTCAGCCATCAGCTCCAACCATCTACGTTGCCTCATATTAAGCTCCTTCTGTGTGAACACATACTTCAAGCTCTTATGATCTGTAAAACTTCGACCCTTTCGCCTAAAAGGTAGTGTCTCCAAATTTTCAAAGCGAAGATCACAGCCGCAAGCTCCAACTCATGAGTTGGATAATTCTTCTCATGGCTCTTCAACTGTCTCGATGCGTACGCTACAACCTTCCCATGCTGCATCAAAACACATCCCAATCCTTTCCCTGATGCGTCGCTGTGAATCACCAATCCTCTGGAATTGTCTGGCACGGTCAGAATAGGGGCGGTTATCAACTTCTGCTTCAACGTTTCAAAAGCTATCGCACATCCGTCCGTCCATACAAAAGGTACCTCCTTGCGCGTAAGCTTGGTTAACGGCTCCGCCAGACGAGCAAAGTTCTCCACAAATCTTCTGTAGTATCCGGCGAGTCCAAGAAAACTTCTTATCTCAGCAACATTCTTTGGAATCGGCCAATCTCGAACTGCTACAATCTTTTCTGGATCGACGGCAATTCCATCGCCGGACACAACATGCCCCAAAAACTTCACTTCCTCCAGCCAAAACTCGCACTTACTCATCTTCGCATAAAGCTTCTCATGTATCAACGTCTGCAGTGCGATCTTCAAATGCTCAGCATGCTCCTCAAAACTCTTCGAGTAAACCAGAATATCGTCAATGAATACCACAATAAACTGGTCCAAGAACGGTGAAAAGATTCGGTTCATCAAGTCTATGAACACTGCCGGCGCATTCGTTACTCCGAAGGGTATCACTAAGTACTCGTAATGTCCATACCGAGTTCGGAACGCCGTTTTGCAAATATCTTCGGCTTTCACTCGGACCTGATGATATCCGGATCGCAAATCCAGCTTCGAGAATACCCTCGCGCCACTAAGCTGCTCAAAAAGTTCTCCAATGCGAGGGATAGGGTACTTGTTCTTAATAGTCACCCGGTTTAATTCTCGATAGTCGATACACATCCTTCTCTTGCCATCCTTCTTCTTTACTAGAAGAACTGGAGCTCCCCAAGGCGAGTTACTGCTTCAAATCCAACCCTTTTCAAGCAATTCAGCAACCTGTTTCTTGACTTCTTCTAATTCTACTGGTGCCATTGGATAATACGCTTTAGATACTGGCACCGCACCAGGAGTAAGATCAATTGCGAACTCCACGTCTCGCTTCGGCGGTAAACCCGATATATCTTCAAACACATCCATAAAATCGCAAACAACCACGGGCTCTTCACCATTATCAACTTCCATTGCTGCAAGAATATTGTTTGTCGGCCTAGCCCTAAACTCGACTGGCCCGACAGAACTGCTTCCTTCAGTGAAGGTAAACTCGGGATGTCCGGGAATCTAGAAAATTACTTTCTTTGGCCTACAGTCAATGTGAGCGTGGAAAGTGCCAAGAAAATCCATTCCCAAGACGACTTCATAGTTGCCCGTATCAATCACCAAGAAATCTACAAAAAGCTCCCGTCCGCACACAACAACTGTACAATCTTTACACTCCCTACTAGATATGATTTTCCCATTCCCAGTGTGTATGTCCCAGAAACTAGACAGGGTCGTGCAGGCAATCGAGTGTGTAGTCATAAACTTGGATGACATAAAACAGTGGGATGCACCAGAATCAAATAATGCCAATGCGGGAAAACCATGAACGAGTAAAGTACCTGAAACAACTTCTCCTGACGCCTTAGCTTCCTCAGTTGTCAAGGTAAAAGCTCGAGCCCGGTTAGGTCCTTGAGTCAGCTGTTTCTGTCTTTGGAACGGTTTCTGCGGAGGCTTCTGAATATCATCCCTCGTACGAAGCTTCGACGGACAAGCACCAACGGCGTGATCAGCTGCTCCACAAACCAAACAAAGTCCCAGCCTCCTTCGACACTCCTTCTGCACGTGCCCAGGTAAACGGCAGTAGTCACAAATCACGCTCCTTCTTCGATCAACGATCACTGGCTTCTTCATGGGTGCTACACCTCGACGGTCCACTGGAATACCTCTGCGACCATGAGCTCGGTTAGGTACAAATGCGGGCTTTCTTGCCGCAACTGCTGTCTGCTGCAAACTCCCTTTCATCCCAGATAAACTCTGCTGTTCCCGACCTGCCGTAAGAACCTGTGAGAAAGTGGTCAAACCCAGGGAGACAATCTGCCTCTGGATGTCCACATCCAAGCTGCGCATGAACCTCCGTGCCCTGTCTGCATCGTTGGCAACTAAAGGTCCAGCGAATCTGCTGAGTCTCGTCCATTCTGCTGCATGCACATCCACGGGTGCTCCATTCTGCCTTAGCCCAATAAACTTCTCTTCCATTTCCTCCCGTGCAGTCCGCGGGAAGAACTTCTCCAGGAAACTCTTAGAAAAATCCGCCCACTTGATCGGCTTGGGCAAGCGGGTCTCCTCCACAAGCCACCATTCTCGGGCGTAGTCCACTAACTGAATGCGTACCACATCAACTCTTTTGTCATCTGGAATCTGTGTCGCAATAAGCAAATTCTCTGTGTTAACTAGCCACTGCTCTGCTGGCAACGGCTCCTCCAAACCAGTAAATGTAGACGGACCCAAACGCCTGAAATCTGCTACGGTCCCTACTCGGTCGACTGGTTTAACTTCAACCTTGTTTACGGATTGCTGAACGGTCCGCAAACCTTCCTGGAATGATTCTGCTTGCTGCTGGATCAGCTCGGTCTGTCTCTTTTGATTTTCCAGCATTCCTCTTATCACTCCAAGCATGGCGGCTTCGTCCACACGCCTCTGGTACGTCTTCAAATTCTTATCTGCCATATTCCTGAAATCAAAACACCCAACATTAGCATGATGATAGATTCAAAATATAGATCAAGACTAGAACTCCAAGATACTTAAATAGAGTACCGCATTGTAACTATGGCGCGGTATCATAGCCACAATTACTTAACTCCACCCAAGTCGCCTAAGTCCTAGAGATAACAAGGAATCAGGTTTTTCGAGTCGATATGCAAAGGAAGTTTGCACATCGTAAAAGATATAATCAGGAAGAATGTGATTCAAGAATGGTAAACGGCAAGGTGGCAGGACATATTTCCTAAACACGGGTATTCTGATTCGTGTATTGGGTCCAATACCCAACTACAAAAGAATCAACCCGACTAACCCATGTCTATGATACCAAAAGAACCATGTCACGCCCCGCTTCCCAGAGTACGCTAAAATGGGCACGTGACATATCCAACCATGCTACCTGTGGGTAGGAAGCATCCATCCAAAGTCACATAACGGCTGTAGAAATATCAAGAACAAAATAAAACTATCTAAACATGTCCATAATCCAAGATAACAGGAGTCAATAATAAATAAATGCGGAAGCAAATGATCCAATACAAATAACTGAAATGTATGTCCCATAATGCGGGCTCACATCAGGAATAAACTGCAGGGAATAAAAACTAACTAATACTAACACCTCACAGCTCAGCCTGCTGGCTGAAGTACTCCTGCTCGGATTGCAACAGCGGTACAGAATCTGGGCCATGCAAAACCCAGACGTCAGCGCGTCACGTCATCAAGTAATATAATATGAACAGTGTAGCAGGCAATGCAATATAAACATGAATAAAACGAGAGTAACAATAATATGAATCAAAGCGGTGCAGGGTAGTGTGCAGTGGGTAAACTAAACTGTTCTATCAGGTTTTCTATTCTAAAGTCTTTGAAACCAAATTGATGAATCGTCGATGTAACTCAATAGTATCCCGTGCATGCCCGGGACCATGGTCTAAGACTCTCGGGCTGAAACCGAGACGTGCCGCTAGGCAGTAACAGGTAGCAGGTATAGGCGAGTGATGTCAGCATCATCACTCCGAGGCTGGCCTAGCCCGTAAGACTGATCAGAACAGGTATCGAACTGTTGAGTTACAAGTCAGGTTTCACCTTTGATTCCCCATACCCCCAAGTTATGTATGTCAAGTCAGGTATTCAGTAATCAAGAACTAATGCCAACACAGGATCAGGTAAAAGCAGGTTTGTCTGGATAGACAACAGGAACGGTCCATGAGGACTACATGTCAGGTTTGTTGGCATTAGACACAAGATCAGGTAACGGGTCAGGTCATGGTACATCAGGTCAAGTCAACAGTATACGGTACCATGTCAGGTATATCAATATATATATATATGTGTAGCAAGTCAGGTCCAGATGTAAACAATATCATGGGTGTGCTCACAATCAGTTATATAATCAAACATGGGTATCAACAATCATGAGATAAGCAGTGAATCAAGTAATAGGCAGTTTCATTCAATTAGCAATACAGTTATCAAATTTGTCACAGAGATGATTACAAGAGTGCAGTAAGACAAGTATAGCCGTTTAGTCATGTTAACAAGTTTAAGAACCCTTAGAGGTGCAATGATTTGTGTAACGGTTCAGTACAGCTATTACAGGTTAAAATGCACACGAGTTTCCGAATGGAACAAAACTATAAAGACAAACGCCATAAGCTATGTTAACATTAAAAATGTGATTAAACAGGTAAATATGGTTATTAGGTTCAATTTGCAACTGTAGGTTCCAAGTTAACGGTAAAATGATATAATGCAATATTGTACACGAAAATGAGAAATGATCGTACCAAGTTAAATTTACAGGTTTAGGGTGCCATAATATATATGTAAATATTGTATAGCATGTAGAAAGGGGTACTTGCCTCGATGGATTGCGAACCGGGAAAAACGGAACGTAGAAACGTCGGCGGGGAAACTCGCGACGGGCGCACGGTTCACGGAATGAACCCAAACGACGAACAATGGAACCACGCGGGACGGGGTACCTCGCTGGAACGTCGGGTCACATCGTCGGCACGGACGGATTCCGGCGAGAATGTGAACAGTGAACATGCAATCAAGAATAGAAGAGAAAACAAAGAAGCAAGGAAGAATGAGATGGAGACAAAGGCTTACGGTGGTCTGCAGAGGGTCGTGAGGATCGACGGTCGTCGAAGAAACTCCGGCGATGGCCTACGACGGCGGCGGAAGAGGTCTGCAGATCAAGAATCGTGTTAGAAGAGAAGGAAAGAAGAAGGAAAGGAAGGAGGAGGAGAGGGAGAGAAGGCTTACAGAGGCATTCAAAGGTGGTCTGGTGATCGCCGGCGACAACCAAGGGCAGCGCAGACGCGTGCAGGGGGGTTGCTGGTGGCCGCGGAGAAGCTGCAGGGTGCTGGGAAGAAGGGAAGAAAGAGGGTGCGGGCGAGGCGAGGCAGAGGAGGCGAGGGTGCTGGTGACGGTGTCGTCGGCGTTGGGGCCGCGGCTGCGAGGATGGAGGTCACGTTCCGTACTTTCGGGTCGGAACGTGACCATGGAGGTGGCGGTGGCTAGGGCAGCGCGAGGGGCTCGTGATGGGTTCTCAGCGTTTTCTTTTTGAAAAAGAGAAGAAGGAGGGAAAATAAATATATAGTGGGAAGAGAGAAAAAGTTAGAGAGAGAGAGAGAGAGAGGTTGAGATTCAGGGGGGAGAGAGAGAGAGAGATCGAGATTGAGAGAAAGATTTAGGGGAGAGAGAGAGAGGTCGGGGATAGAGAGAGAAGGAGAGATAGAGAGAGAGAGAGAGAGAGATAGAGATGCAGGTGGGGGCCCACGGGATTAAAGGAATGCGATTGGCTGAAGGGGAATCGTTGGTTAGAAAAAATATAAAAAAGATTTAAAAATTTTAATTGAACAGTGAATCTATATGGTTGAAATTGTATGATGGTTTAAATATATTTAAATTTGGGATTTTGGCGCAAAATGAAACATTTCCAGATCGCGCCCGGGTCGGGTCCAAAAAATTGAAATTGAAATAATTGGATTTTAAGCGGGATCCAAATTTTAAAATTAAGTATCTTATGATTAAAAAGTATACCCCCAAAACGGACACACGAACGTGCACGTAGCCATCCAAACTCGCCCGTTTCACTGAACGGGACTAGAACACGATGCACGGACGCTACAACGGGGTTAGGGGTGTCAAGTAGGCCAAGATGAATATTTTAATTTTATTTAGATGCTAAAATTTGTTATATGTAGAAATGAATTTGCCGGGTAAATTTTTTACAGTAAGTAACAATCAAGCAGGTTAAATGAAATGAGTACCACATTATGCTCAAACAGTAACTGAAAATAATAGTATTGGGCTCGGGTGTTACAGCGCCCTAGGCAGCGCACCATGTGTGCGCTAGCGCTAGGCGTGCTGCGCGGCGCGCCACGTATCAAACACAGATGCGCTAGCGCAGGGCACGTGCAAAGCACGGGTGCGCTAGCGCTGGAATTAAAAAACTCCCCACTGTTAGATCAAAAGATCTAATAATAATGATAAATCATTAATTGAGCAGAATTAAACTTCTGTTATATAAAGATTTTTTCAATCTTGTTAAAAACAAGAAGATTGCCTTCTGTAAAACAGAAGCCCTAGGATCAAAGATCCAATGGTGGGGAAATATCCCCAAATCAATCAGAGAAAGATCTCTTTAACTGATTCAACGAATCATCTTGCCCTATATAAAGACCCCAAGACTTCAAGTCTGATATAGAGAAACCCCCCCCATAAACTTTGAGAAATTAAAAGATAAAGAGCAAGCTCTTGCAAGAAGATATTTTTTCAAGGTAAAGATGATGGATGATGAATACAGAGATGAAATCATCTTATTAAAAGAAAAATTCATTTCTTTAAACAGATCATAGATCTACAAGACGAAAAGTCTTTCACAAAAGAGATCAAAAGATTTCATCATAAAATAAAAGAAGAACATAATTCTTCTCACAGATCATGGATCTATAAAGGCAAAGCCTTTCATCAACATAAGAGATTGAAAATATCTCCTGCAAAAATAAAAACTGTTGTTTTTAAATCTTGAGACAAATTCTCTTTTAAAAGAATATAAATTTGTTCCCAGATCATAAAATTGATCAGATGCATTTTGCGCTTTTGAAATGCGCCTTGCGCTCCTGAACTACGCTTCTGCGCTCTCTGGACTGGCGCTCGGCGCCAAATGCGCCACGTGTCAATCACGTATGCGCCAATTAACCACTAGCGCTTTGCGCTCTTTAAATAGCGCACTGCGCTCATGGGCTGGCGCTCAGCGCCATGCGCACCACGTGTCACTCACGAGTGCGCCACTAAACTGAAAGCGCAATGCGCTCATGGACTAGCGCTCAGCGCTCATAAACCGGCATCGTGCGCTCATCATCTAGCGCCTAGCGCTGAGTGCGACACGTGTCCCTTACATGCGCGCTACTTGGCAGTAGCGCACTGCGCTCTTTAACTGGCGCAAAGCGCCTAGCGCGCCACGTGTTGCGCTGACAGAACATAAATTGTTCTTTAATAAGCCCAGAGCTCTGATGAATGCTCAGCATTCAATACAAGATAAAAACATTGTTAAAAGGGTCATGCCCAAATAAAGGCTCAACGGCCCAAAATAAAAATGTTAAATATTTATTGGACTTAGCCCAAGATTGGCCATAAGTCTTCAACTCATATTAATTGAGCCCATCTGCTCATGAATATTTTAACAGATCTTAGTCCCAAATTGGACTACAGATCTTTCAACCAACTCACACTGATTCGAGGGCACATCTCTTTACTCCTCTGATATTTTTCGTTGTAATCCTTCAACGTCTTCAAAGAGGTGACGGGTCCCGACAACCATACATTTCATGGACTGTGAGGTCCTTAAACTCATGGACTATGACGTCCTTAACCTTGACTGTGAGGTCTTTAAACTCACGGACTATGATGTCCTTAACCTTGACTGTGAGGTCTTTAAACTCACGGACTATGATGTCCTTAACCTTGACTGTGATGTCTTTAAACTCACGGACTATGATGTCCTTAATCTCGGACCGAGATGTACTAAACTAACATTGGACCGTGACGTCCTTAAACTAATCGACCGCAATGTCCCTAAACTAAACAATAAAGTCTGAATGCTCTTTTGTTGGATCTAAACGATCCCGTTAAGTTGATCTTAGTCTAAAATCAGACTAACGTATCCTTAACATACGTTTAAGTTGATCTTAGTCCCAAATGAGGCTAACGTATTCTTAAACCCAACCCCCAAACCCAAATCTAAGAAGATACGGATTTGGAATAATCTACGCCTTATGGGCGACAACATAAATTAGTCTCCGTATACAATCCACGGGCAAACAAAAACAAAACAAACACACACACGACACGAAGTGACCATATGGAGAAGGAGAAAGTTGTTACCGCGATGCGATAGCGTAATTAACTGCAAGGGCTTGCACCTGCAAGAAAGAGCGTCCCCACAATCAAAACCCCCTCAAACGAGGGGGAATCTGACGAAGTCTGCTACATCGGCCGCATCCGTTTAAACCTTCGATACATGGTGCCATAAATCAACTTGGCATCTTCGGAGAAATGGACGGATAGCACCAATTAGCATCTGTCCCGAAATTCAGGTGAGACGTTTATCGCGTCTCTCCGCGTCTTTCGGCGGGGAACAGATTCTGGCACGCCCGGTGGGACCTTTTCCTTTTTCCACTCCACACTTCGTGTGTCGTGTTCACGAATGAATCGCGGTTTGCTATGGTTGCCTGTGGATTCGAGGTACTAAGATTTGGTGTCTTGCTCCGTGCAGAAAACAGAAGATCAATGGCTTCAAACTGCACTAACTGCAGCTGCAACTCTTGCTCCATCCCGTCCCGAGGAGTGACTTACGGGCTCCATGCGGCCTCCATCTTCACTACGCCGGTGGAACAGGTGACTCACGCCACCACTGGATTGTTCTTCGGGACCATGCTCCCACTGATGAGCTTCAATGCCCCTGTACCATCGCAAGAAGCTCCCAAGAAGTCGGTCTTTGATCAGCTTGCAACTACAGCGGCCCTTCTCAACGGGTCACCCAAATCCAGTGCCTCAGTCTTTGACAGACTGGGCCAAAGCTCATTTGGGCCCATGAAGAAGCCCATGATACCAGAAAGGGTTGTCCCAAAAAGGATATCCATTTCTGCTCTCGAATTCGTCAAAGCGGCTTCTCCCGCCAAAGGGTCGGTCTTCACAAGACTGACTGTTTCAGCTCCCGTTTCAGGCGAAATCGTCAAGGCTGCTTCACCTGCTCGGAAGTCTGCTTTCGATAGGTTAGCCATCCCCACTCAGCGGACATCAGTCTTCAATAGGCTGATAACGACAACTTCCGACCAACACAGGGGGCATGAGGAAGTCACTCCTACAGCTGAGATAATTCCATCTGCACGACATGCTCGCTGTTGTCACCGGCGCCGAGTAAGAAAGGCTGAGGGCAGCTCCCTTTCTGGACTAACTCCTCCAGCACCCATGGTGGAAATCAATGCTGCTGTTCCGACTGGGAACAGCTTTGAACCACTTAAGAGGGTTCTCAAGAACTCTCCGACTGCCGTGCTGAAGAGATCTTCTCCACCCGTGGAGAACGCTACTAAGGTGAAGCTAGAGCAGCCCCCTCAGCGGCTGTCCTCTAAAATTTACAAAGTTTGGCGACAGGTTCATGACTCGGTGATTGATCAAGATTACTCTCGCCGACAGAAAAAGGTGAAAGTTCAGCGAGAAGAGGATCATCCTGTCAAGCCACAAAAGGCGACAGCTACTTGGGTGCCCACTGCAATGGCCCCCTCAACTTCGACCGCTTACAAGAGGAGAAGGCCAGAGAAAATCCCTGAGTCTGCGACGAATCGCAAGACCACTGAACCTAAATGCCCTAAGTCTGGGGGCATGGTGGTGCATACCATCTATATGGCATCCGGAAAAGAGGATAGCCGTATCTCCACAGGTCATCGACCGCTTACGCGACCAGTGACTAAGGCTCAGGAGCAACAACAACAAAAGCTCCAAGATATGTTAACGACAATGGCCGCACTTACTGGGCCAAAAGAAAATCCAGAGACCTCAGAGCAGCGTCGGGAATAAGAAACTGATACAGTGTTCCTCCGAAGAATGCTCGAGAGGAAAGAAAAAGAGGCTGCGGAACAGACAGCCAATATAAAACAAATGGCTCTCTTATTCCAAGACATGGCTGGGATGACGTTACGGCCAGAACCTCCAGCTGAAGACCCCCCTATCATCATTGAAGACGACAAAGGGGAGACATCGAACCCTCTTCCGGCTCTCTCAGCAGCCAAAGAGGAAACCATCTCTAAGGCGCTCTGGATGACTACATTGCTCAGCAAATACAAGCTCACCAGGCAAATGAAGCGGCTGGACAGGTCGTTAAGACTGGACGACCATATCCAGGCTGGTATGACCAAATAAGGTACCCGCCGGGATATACGATCCCTAAATTTCATGTATATAAAGGGACGGGGAATCCACATCAGCATCTCGCTCAATTCAGAGCCTTGTACGGCAACACTGGAGGTGATGATAAACTTCTGCTCCGCCAGTTTGTTAGTAGCTTGTCAGAAACGGCGTTCGAGTGGTATTCTGAACTTCCAAATGATTCTATCAAGACATTTGCGAAGATGGAGCTACTATTCACCCAGCGTTTCGCGAGTGCTAGTGAACGCACCCTAATAATGGCATTGATCAATGCCAGGGTGAAGCCAAGCGAGACATGGGTTCAATACACAATACGATAGCGGAATCTGTGGTCGAAGTGCGAACAACGCATAGAAGAAGCTCCAGCCATAGGCATGTTCGTAGGAACCCTCGACCCTTAGGTGACCATTTCTCAATTCATGATGTTCTTCAAGCCAACCACTTTCCAGGCCTTGATCGACAAGGTGGCCCAAATGGACCAGATGGGCCATAGACCGCTCTCTTCAAAGATGGAGCTTTGCAATGAAAAGGGGAAAGGAAAAGCAACTTTCGTCGCCAATACTCAACAACAGCCGAGCAATTTAAAGCCGGTTGTTCGCCAAAACAACATGCGTCCACGTCCATCCCTCGAGGAGAGACTGGGACGTCCTTACTCATTTTCCCAGGATAAAACGAGGAGACTATTCGAGCTGGCAGTGTGCAACAGATTTATCAATCTGCCGGATCCAAAACGTCCGTTGCAATCAGGCGATGTCAACAATCCTAATTACTGCCCTTACCACCAAGCAGTAAGCCATCCAATCGAAAATTGTTTCGTCTTCAAAGGCTGGATTGAGAACCAATACAACAAGGCAAGTTCGCATTATCCGAAAACTGGAAGGTGAACCCGCCACAGCCTCATGCCCCTAAAAAGGTGGACATGCAGGGGCATCGTGCTCATTCATAGAGAAAGCCCCATGGACCGAAAAGTCCGTAAACTAGAAATTCGCCTCAAATACGGCAACGATGGACCGAAACGTTCTTAAACTAACAACGGACCGAAATGTCCTAAAACTAACAATGGACCACTATGTCCTAAAACTGGCGTCGGACCGAAACGTCCTTAAACTAACAACGGACCGAAACGTCCTTAAACTAACGATGGACCACTATGTCCTAAAAATAGCTGTTGATCGAGACGTCGATAAACTACTGTAGACTGTAGCATTCCAAGGTTGACACAAAAAAAATATAAAGAATAAAGAAAAAGAAAAAGAAAAAGAAAACGGTATGTCCATAAGCAAAATGGGCACGGATGAAAACCCGAAAGGGCTCCGTGAGTAAAAACAGCAGGGCTACCGGCGAGTTTTTGTGAAAACCCGAAAGGGCGCAACCTCGTTAAAAGACACTTGCAAGGTCCTCTCGACCTTGTGAGGAGAAACCACCTGCGTGAGATCCTTATGACTCACAAGGGAACAACACACTTAGGGATCCCCACGATTCCTAAGGAGAAATTACACTTGCGAGATCCTCACGACTCGTAAGGAGAACCCTCTTATGAGACCTTCACTGCTCATAAGATTCACAAGACTTAAGCTACAGAGATCTAAACCTGTTCTTAAGCGGTCACCACAACCTCCAATGCTGCCCTACAAACGGCTCAATGCCGACCCTTGTATACAATCCACGGGCGCGAATAAACATTTCCCTAACAAAGTCTCATCCGTGACTAGGGATATGTTTACACAGTGAACAGCCCTTGTAAGTCCTCTCGACTTATAAGGAGAAAGCACTCTTGTAAGATCCTTACGACTTGTAAGAGACTATACACTTAGGAGTCCTCACGATTCCTAAGGAGAAAATGCATCTACGAGATCCTCACGACTTATAGGGAGAAATACCTTTATGAGACCCTTACAGCTCATGAAGTCAAAAGCCTTAGTCGACAGGATCTTAACCCTGTTTGCTAAGCCACCTTTGTTCGATATCGACAGAGGCAAATGATGATTCGTTCCTGGCAATATCCCAGTTGTAGCGGTGCTGATGCCGAAATCAGTGTTTAATCCCAAACTTGCAGCGAAAATCCAGCGAGCCACACATGCATACGAAATAGCCGAAATGATGGGGCAACTTGCAAACAAAATCAGCAAGTAAAAATGTATGCATGCAAAATAGCCGAAATGATTGGGCACCGCGAGAAATAGCCGAAATGATTGGGCAATCGCGATTTTCGCGATATAAAAGCTGAAGATAGAGCATCGCGGAAAGAAATAAAAAATCTTGAAAGAATGAAATTTTTGCCCTACAGGTAAGATCACATCGATCCCTGTATACAATCCAGGGGCACAAACAAAAAGAGAATCACACCTCCCCCTCCAGGCTCCATCCGAAAGAGAGCAAAGTCTCGACAGTTCACAGACAACCTAGAGACTACCTCAACATTCGTCTCGTTACAGCAGACGCAACGTCAACAAAACGGAGTGACAGCAAAATCCCAGCTCCACCTCAGCATTCGTCTCAATACAGCAGACGAGATATCACTACAGCGTCCTTCCTCCAACAGGATTCGGACACGCCAAAGCAAACGAAGCGAAGGCCAAATTCCTAGCTTCAGGGTCTTGACGGTAACTCATATAAAACCTGAAAGACTACCGGAGATCATCCCACACCAGCGTGGAGTGGTCACCACCTCAACGTTCGTCTTGATACACCAGACGCAATGTCAACAATGGCATTCCTTCGCAGTCCAGCAGGATGCAACGTCAACGAAAGACCTCACGGTCGAAACAAAGCGGAGTGATGGAAAAATCCCATCTCCACCTCAGCATTCGTCTCAATACAGCAGACGAGATGTCACTATAGCGTCCTTCCTCCAACAGGATTCGGACACGCCAAAGCAAACAAAGCGAAGGCCAAATTCCTAGTTTTAGGGTCTTGACGGTAACTCATATAAAACCTGAAAGACTACCGGAGATCATCCCACATGGAGTGGTCCCCACCTCGACGTTTGTCTCGATACAGCAGATGGGATGTCACTACAGCGTCCTTCCTCGAACAGGATTCGTACACGCCAAAGCAAACGAAGAGAAGGCCAAATTTCTAGCTTCAGGATCTTGACGGTAACTCATATAAAACCTGAAAGACTACCGGAGATCATCCCGAATGGAGTGGTCACCACCTCGACGTTCGTCTCTATACAGCAGACGAGATGTCACCATAGCATTATTCCTCCAGCAGGATTCAGACGCGACAATCAAACAACGGAGCCACGGAAAAATCCCTAGTTCCAAACCTCGACGGTTCACCAACAACCTAGAGACAACCGCGACATTCGTCTCGATACAGCAGACGCAATGCCAGCAAACGAAGCAAAGGCTAAATTCCTAGCTTCAGGGTCTTGACGGCAACTCAAATAAAACCTGAAAGACTATCGGAGATCATCCCACACCAGCGCGGAGTGGTTATGACTCATCGAGGCTCCCCAAAATGAGCCTAACCTCAAGTAAAAAGTGGCATGGCAAAATTCCTAACGCTTGCTCTTCCGACGGTCAAACTGCCTAGGAGGATTGCTTGAAGACGTCTTGTCCAGCCTCCGAAGGGATCAGAGACACGACAGTCGTAAGGCTACTCGAACAGCAAGATTGCTTATCGAGGAATACATCAACCGATGCGACGGTATGACGGACAAAACTCTAGTACCACAGACCCTAATGGACCTCTTTCGTAAAGAGCAGAGGTTAACTGTGACGTTAGGACATTCTTGCGAAAACTGCTCGATTCGTCTCGACTCGTGAGGAAATTAGTGTCTTTACGAGAACTTCTCGAATCGTCTCGACTCATAAGGAAGAGCCTTAGGCAGCAGGGATTAAAAAACCTGTTTCCTAAGCACTGGGGCCCTGCAAGTCGGTCCAAAATGGACTCTTGCATACTATTCACGGGCCACACTCTCCAAAGTCGAACCTCGACAAGGAGGGAAACAACCACTTACGAGTCCTCTCGACTTGTAAGAGGGAAAATTCTTTTGTGAGATCCTTACGACTTATAAGAGAAAAACACACTTAGGAATCCTCACGATTCCTAAGGAGAAAATACACCTACAAGATCCTCTCGACTCATAGGGAGAAAAGTCTTTATGAGACCCTCACGGCTCATGAAGTTGAAAAGCCTTAGACAACAGATTCGAACCTGCTTCCTAAGCCATCGCTACCTCTCGAAGAATTCAAAACGGGATGCTCTCTCTATCATCTGCAGGCTACGCTTACTAAAGTGACATGCCGATAACAAAGAAAAGAAGAAAGTAAGAAATGACACAAGATAGTACGGAAGAAGTGTATCTTTTATTCATAAATTCAATTGAGTACAATTTACATCATATGAAAGGATAAAAAAGGGGGGATACATTTATTCAAAAGTTACAAGTGGTGCAAAAACAACTATTGGGAGGGAAGCGTTTTCAATAGACCAATCAGCCGCTCGCGCACTCCCCTCAGCCTCTTCTCACGGTCAGCTGCCGCGACCAACTCTGCTTCAACCTGAGCTCGTTGCTGCAAATAGGATGGAAGTTGTTCTTCGACGACCCGCTGAGCTACCCTACGATTCTGTGCATCTCGCTCAATGAGGTTGAGCTTCCGCCTCAGCGTCAGCCCGTCAGAAATACATCGTAGAAGGCTTTCGAAGATAACTTTCAGCTGTGCAGCGTTTGCGTCAACTTGAGCATGCAATCGAGCAGATTCTCTCGAAGCTTCTTCGCACTCTTTACGCTTTGAGGCCGCTTCCTATCCAAGGTGGTAGAAGTGGGGAGTGCTCTCCTCGACCCACGCAGCCTGTTGAGAGTTCATAGCCAGGACCTCGGGAGCAGGACGTCCGACCTCGAGCTCATGCAGACAAGCCTCAATTTCCCTACAGTGATTAACCCAAGACTCAACGACACCCTCGCCGTGAAAGTTCACGAGCGTCGCCAGCATGGGATTAACCTCAGCAGCAAAATCTGCAGCATGGGCAAGAGTCTCCGCGTCAAGCTCCTCGAGATGATCACTTAGCATATGCAGATTATTTACGGCGCCTTTTGAAGATAGACATCTGGAAAAGGGGCCCGCTGGCATTAGGATTCTAGACTCGAATGAAGCTGAAGTCGGTGTTACAGCTGCAAAGCAAATCACAGTCAAATAACGATTCAAGAAATAGAGGAGGTTCATGAACAATAGAGTTTACTATACCGGCTGCAACAGGTGGCAAGACTGAAAGTACCGGCGGCGCAACTGTTCTTTCGTCTCCCCCTTCGAGCTGTAGAGCTATAATTAAAACAAAGAAGAATTAGAAACGGTTTGACTACCCGTCAAAGAAAAGAAGAGACATTAGCTGAAGGCTGTACTTACCAACGCCACTAGATGAGGCAATCTTTGACTGGAAAGAGAAGTGTGGGTGTATCACCTGATACAGGTGATAAAAAAGGACTCCTGCAAGGACGCAGTAATGCAATGTTAGTACATAAAGCATACAGCCTACAATGAAACTGATGGGTCACAAATACGCACCTTCCAGCATTTGAGATGGTACGAGAGAAGGTAGAGGAGCGGTCACCATTAAGGCAGCGACTGTAGATGCTTCCTCGGGTGACACAACCCCAACGTTCATCACGCCTGCATTAGAAATAAGAGAAACGTTGTCAAAAAGAAATTAAAAGGGATTGCAGAATAAAGGGGAAAGTAATGACCCAAAATCTACCTAGTGAGTCGCCGGTCGAGACCGCGATAAGGGCGTCACTAGAGGTAGCAAATACTTCACCCTCCTCCATCGGAATGGTCTCGCCAACCGTAGCCTCATCCCCCGATTCCACGAGAATCGTCGTGACGCTCGCAGCGCCCGGCAACGGCAAGGAGCCGCAAGGAGAAAGAGCGACGATTGGAGCAGTGCCCGACTCTTGAGAAAGAGTGGCTATCTCGGGCTCGGCAATTGTAACCATCTCACCTACCGCTACCTCGGGCTCGGCGATCGTGGCTGTCTCACCTGCCGCTACCTCAGGCTCGGTGGTTGCCGCCACGACACCCACCACCTCCTCGGCAAGACTCATTCCTGCAAGATAGGATATATGAGAACCTAAAAATTATAACTTTTACAGAAGAACCCAACGTCACGTTACCTTGAGTCGATTTTCCGATTGCTTCCCGAACAGCACGTGCTGCCTATCTGTGGGCGGTGGACAAGGCAGCCGGAGCATCCTCTGAAGGAGTAGGGGCAAGGGCAACAGCGTTGGAACCTGCACCCGCATCCAAGGCGGAGGTACGCTCCCTTGCCGCATGCATCCTACGCTTCCTCTCTACCTGGGCCGTGAGGGCAGATCTTCTAAAGACCTCCTTCAACAGGACCTCCTCATCCGCACCAATAGTTACCTCTGGAGCCGTTATGGCATCCGTCATCGGTTGTTTAAGTGAAGCTTCTTTCGGCAATACCGGCGGAACTGAGATAGCCGACCCGGGAAGCGTCTCCGCACCGCCCTGTGAAGTCGGTGCCACGCTTGGAATAACCTGAGTAGAGGTAGTTCCTGTGATAAGAAGAAAAAGAAGGGTCAGATTACCCATAAGAAACGGGAACGGAGACACGGTGAACCGAAATGTACCGATGCCTAAGGATGCTCGAAGTCCTTCCTCTTCCTCAAAAGTCTTGAGAGAAGCTGCGAGAGCTTCTTCAGTGGAAATGCCTGTTAAAGAAGGAAAAGTGTCAGTCAAAACATGATGATAGAAATATGATGCAATGACGAAAGATACAGCTGATGGTTACCTGATCGCGCGAGGATAGCCAGTCCCGCTTCGTGGCTTGCCAATTGCTCAGAAGCTGCAATGGCAGCCGCCAGATCGGTATCATCTGGCGGCATGAATAGACCCTCGTTTGTCCCATACTCGCTCAGACCCTCGCCATAAGGAGCGTGAGGCTCCTGGCCAAGTACAACATCGACGGAAAGGATCGACTTTTTCTTCCTCTTCTGTGAGCGAGCTCCGGTCGCAGCCAGCACTAGCTTACGCTTGGTGGGCACTTTGGGACGACGGGTCCCGATATCTGAACCCACGCCAGACTCGGGGGAAGCTACATTCACCGTCTCCATGGGAGCATGGGGCACCGGTAGCTCGGTCCTATCATGTGGAACCTCGACCGTAGCCACTTCTCTTAAGGGAGGACGGACGATGGTCCGTCACTTCAGAGAGATGCTTGGATTATCGACAGGAGGTGCACCCTTGCGGTCGAGCAACAATTTCTTTTCCTCCCTAATAACGGCACCCATTGCATGCTGATACCACACCACGTATACGTTTAGGGCCCTAGGAACACAACTTGGTTCGCTAATGAAGAAAATAGACCCTGTGTTTAGGCGCATGAAGTGATGCAAAGCGCTCCGATTGCCCTCCTCAGTGTAAACTGGTTCTGCCAGGAATGCCTCGCGTGGGACGCCCTGATTATAACTTGATTGCTGGGCAAAACGGTGAGGGTTATATCTCATGAACAAAACCGAATCGTTATGCCTGAACACCAAATATCCCGGCCTGATGGAATATAGGTGGAGAATTTCCCGAGCTTTCAGGGTAGAAGCCCCATCCTTAAAGGTGTCCCGCAATGGCTGCGCCGTCTTAGCAGACTCCTTACCGATGGTCATAACCTTATCAACAAAGGTCATGCCGTCCCCGACGGTACGTGGGCGAAGAATTACACCCCGAGCCTCTCGCTGGCTTGGCTCCACAATGGAAGCATTGACCAACCGCTTGATCCGTGGAAAATTGCAAGTTTCATAGAAATGAGGTCGCTTGTGCATTCCGAAGCCACCGAGCACATGCAATTCAAGCCATGAAGTAAAGTAGTGCATCGGGAAGTTCACGGGCTGCACCCTCGGCTAAGTAGTATCAGCCGCCAAACTAAGGCCATGATATAAATGAGCCACCCCGGCAATTCCAACAGCAACTTGTCTTCCTTCAACCATCCGATGAGCTGGGTAAAAGACTGACGGCCTCATGTAGCGAGAGTGCATGGGAAGCGCGAACCAGCTTAACCACAAACTGAGGAACCCTAGAAATAACGCTTCCTCATCGATGCCCGGAGCAGCAATTTCTGAAAAAGGGACGATCGCGGCGTTTGGAAGAAAGAATACCTTTTGATCAGCTTCCAATATTGGTCGACGATCCAAATCGAAGCCAAAAGGATCATCGAGTTTGACAAACTTTTCACCCTGGCACAATAAAACTTCTGGGCGAAGAAAACAGGAGATGAAGTCCGCAAAGCTAACCCCACAGCTTCCAGATTCAAGAAATAAACCTTCGTAAATGTTTAGCACCTTGATCAAGCTAAGGAATCGGTGCTGAATGACATTCTCTGGGTTTAGACCCATCATCACCAGTCGGGTAGCGAAAACATATTCATCTGGGGGCAAGATCTCCTTATAATGCTCCCCTCTGACAGGCAAACCGAAGATATCCGCAAACTCTTCCAAAGAGATGGAAACTTCCCGATCTAGCATAAGAAAGGTATGAGTTGGAACGTTCTATTGTTCCAAGAAGGCTTTGACCCACCACGCGGGAGGTGTAAAATACTAAAACAGAGAAGCATAAATCGTAGGATACAACCCAAGGTTCAGTAGTTCTGACTTCTTTGCCGATAGGATATATCGAGCCCATTGCAGGTAGCCGGCTGAGTGACGGGGAATCAGACCTATATTGTACGGCTGTCCCCAAGGGCGCGACTCACCTTGGCATATACGTCGCCCTAGAATGTCCAAAACCATCGGCGGTTGTACAGGTATTGCGGTCATAGAGGGCTGAAGACAATCCTCTGAAGTCCAATTAACCATCTCCACAGCATAGTTCACTGGGGGTGGGTCAGCATAGTGAATCGCCGAAATGGCCTCTGAAGGTGTTGCGCAAGAGAAACTGCGTCGACCCATAATGATCTGGTTATACCATGTTCCCCACAAATGAAGATTCTTGTGTTCCGGGTCATGGTCTCTGATCAACGCAAGAACCTCCCGGTCTACGGGCGCTTCAGGAAATCCACCTTCGGAGCGAATGAACGGAAAGGAAGTGTCGAAAGACATGTCGCCTGCGTGAAAAAGGACAAAAGTCAACTGTTAATGCGATAATTTAATTTAAATTCTGACACTCGGTACCTTAGAATTTGTACCGCACTGCAATGCAATAGAAAGGGACAAAAGGGGGCCCACAAAATCTAGATGACAATTCATCATTAACAAAACAGCCTCATCATTTGATGAGGCTGTCATTAAGTGAGGAAAGCCTCAAAAGAAATTCTCATTAAATGAGAGATCTCTCGGGCAGAGGAGTAAATCTCCCTTTGAGAGCAGTGCTCTGTGACAGAGTGACACTTGTCAAACTCTGATCATGAAGGAATAAAAATTCCTCAAGAGCCTGGCTCTGTAAAGATGATGGAAAAACCCATCAGAAAAATTGAAATCAATTTTTTATATATGAATTAAAATTCTAAGATCTTCAAGATCCATGAACAAACTCTTAAGAGTTCTTCACGATTTGAAGAGAGCAAAAGCTCTGTTAATGAAAGCCTAAAAGGGTTTTCTTTAGATCAAAGATCTATGAAGAGCAAGGCTCTGTTAATGGAAAAACCCTAGATTATTAAAAGATTTAATCTTTACCTAAATTTTGACAAAGTTTTTGTCCTTAAGAAAATTCTTAAGATGGAGAGCTATACTCTGTGAAAGAATAAAAATTCTCAGAAAATAAGGAAGAAGATGAACAGAATCATCTAAAGGACCAAAAGTCATATTTATAGGCATTGAAATGCCTCTTCAACTTCTGAGTTGATCCAAGGGCGTAGATGCTGCCACCGCTGCACTCACATGTGAGCCACGTGAGCGCAACGGTGGGGGGGCATCTGTTTCTCCCAATCAGAGCAAAGCTCTGTTTGAAATTCAAATTTCAAAAAAATTGAAGCAATGCTTCAAATGCAGCGCTAAGTGCGCCGCGCCCTAGGCAGCGCACCATGTGTGCGCTAGCGCTAGGCGCGCTACGCAGCGCGCCACGTGTCAAACACGGGTGCGCTAGCGCAGGGCACGCTGCGCTCTGAGCAATGCACCATGTGTCTAACAAAGGTGCGCTAGCACAGGGCGCGCTGCGCTCTGAGCAGCGCACCACGTGCGCTGGAATTAAAAAACTCCCTACCGTTAGATCAAAAGATCTAATAATAATGACAAATCATTAATTAAGCAGAATTAAACTTCTGTTATGGAAAGATTTTTTCAATCTTGTTAAAAACAAGAAGATTGCCTTCTGTAAAACAGAAGCCCTAGGATCAAAGATCCAATGGTGGGGAAATGTCCCCAAATCAATCATAGAAAAATCTCTTTAACTGATTCAACGAATCAGCTTGCCCTATATAAAGGCCCCAAGACTTCAAGTCTGATATAGAGAAATCCCCTCATAAACTTTGAGAAATTAAAAGATAAAGAGCAAGCTCTTGCAAGAAGATATTTCTTCAAGATAAATATGATGGATGATGAACACAGAGATGAAATCATCTCATAGAAAGAAAAATTCATTTCTTTAAACAGATCATAGATCTACAAGACGAAAAGTCTTTCACAAAAGAGATCAAAAGATCTCATCATAAAATAAAAGAAGAACATAATTCTTGTCACAGATCATGGATCTATAAAGGCAAAACCTTTCATCAACATAAGAGATTAAAAATATCTCCTGCAAAAATAAGAACTGTTGTTCTTAAATCTTGAGACAAAGTCTCTTTTAAAAGAACATAAATTTGTTCCCAGATCATAAAATTGATCAGATGCGCTTTGCGCTTTTGAAATGCACCTTGCGCTCTTGAACTACGCTTCTGCACTCTCTGGACTGGCGCTCATCGCCAAATGTGCCACGTGTCAATCACGTATGCGCCAATTAACCACTAGCGCTTTGCGCTCTTGAAATAGCGCACTGCGCTCATGGGCTGGCGCTCAGCGCCAAGCGCACCACGTGTCACTCACGAGTGCGCCACTAAACTGAAAACGCAATGCGCTCATGGACTAGCGCTCAACGCTCATAAACCGGCATCGTGCGCTCATCATCTAGCACCTAGCGCTGAGTGCGACATGTGTCCCTTACATGTGCGCTACTTGGCAGTAGCGCACTGCGCTCTTTGATTGGCGCAAAGCGCCTAGCGGGCCACGTGTTGCGCTGACAGAACATAAATTGTTCTTTAATAAGCTCAGAGCTCTGATGAATGCTCAGCATTCAATACAAGATAAAAACATTGTTAAAAGGGCCAAGCCCAAATAAAGGCTCAACAGCCCAAAATAAAAATGTTAAAAATTTATTGGACTTAGCCCAAGATTGGCCATAAGTCTTCAACTCATATTAATTGAGCCCATCTGCTCATAAATATTTTAACAGATCTTAGTCCCAAATTGAACTACAGATCTTTCAACCAACTCACACCGGTTCGAGGGTACATCTCTTTACTCCTCTGATATTTGTCGTTGTAATTCTTTAACGTTTTCAGAGAGTTGACGGGTCCCGACAACCATACATTTCATGGACTGTGAGGTCCTTAAACTCACGGACTATGACGTCCTTAACCTTGACTGTGAGGTCTTTAAACTCACGGATTATGATGTCCTTAACCTTGACTGTGATGTCTGTAAACTCACGGACTATGATGTCCTTAACCTCGGACCGAGATGTCCTTAAACTAACATTGGACCGTGACATCCTTAAACTAATCGACCGCAATGTTCCTAAACTAAACAATAGAGTCCAAATGCTTTTTTGTTGGATCTAAACGATCCCGTTAAGTTGATCTTAGTCTAAAATTAGACTAACGTATCCTTAACATACGTTTAAATTGATCTTAGTCCCAAATGAGGCTAACGTATTCTTAAACCCAACCCCTAAACCTAAATCTAAGAAGATACGGATTTGGACTAATCCACGCCCTACGGGCGACAACATAAATTAGTTTCCGTATACATTCCACGGGCAACCAAAAACAAAACAAACACACACACGACATGAAGTGACCATATAGAGAAAGAGAAAGTTGTTACCGCGATGCGGTAGCGTAATTAACTGCAGGGGCTTGCGCCTGCAGGGAAGAGCGTCTCCACAATCAAAAACCCCTCAAACGAGGGGGAATCTGACGAAGTCTGCTACATCGGCCGCATCCGTTTAAACCTTCAATACATGGTGCCATAAATCAACTTGGCATCTTCGGAGAGGTGGACGGATAGCACCAATTAGCATCTGCCCCGAAATTCAGGTGAGACGTTTATCGCGTCTCTCCGCGTCTTTCGGCGGGGAACAGTGATATATGAAGGTGGTATAACAGTTATTTTGCCATTGCTATTACTTCATTTTTGAAAAAAATGCTTAAGTCAAAAATAGGTATTTTTATGAAACTCGTAGAAACTTAGGTATTTGTAACAACCTCAAAATCCCTGTACCTTTATATTTCACTTTCTTTTTAAAAACAGCTTTCTTTTTAAATGTTGGTATATATTCAATTCTTGTTGAATATATGCAAGAACAAGCTTATATTTCATTGGTTAAGTCATTTTACCGTTGTTCCTGTCATGCTCCGCTTTCCAAGATACGGGAGCGAAGACGCGACGAGTCCCGCAACATAACTATACCAAGTAGATACTCTATCCGATACAGTTATGCTAAGCGTAAAGTATGCAGGAGTATACAAAAGCAAGTAAAAGAAAAGCACCTTTATTTCTCTAACCGACATTTATTACAAGCTAAGATCAACGTCAAGATTTTATTACATCAGTAAAGCAAGCCTTAAACAGGTGGGCGAAACTAAAGGAAACAAGGAAAAAAGTCCTAATCATAAATTAAGAGTTGAGCGTAGCCTTCTTCCATAGCTTCGACTTCAGCCAAGCCTTCTTCCAACCCTAACGGACATTTCGGGAGAGGGAAAGAGAGAGAGAAATGCCCGTCAACAAGATAAACTCGAGTAGGATTATTAAGGGATTTATATGCGAACAAGGGTGAACTAAAATATAATATGAGACAAATAAAAGGTAAGTGTAGTAATATAAGGCATGTAAATATATGAGTGAGCAATATGCCGTTTAAAAGCCGGTTTTACCATATTTTAGTTTTTTAATTGAGTCATAAAGAATAGGGGGTGCACATTGTGAATATTCTGTTCGTCATGTCGAAACATCATATGAGAATTCTAGAGGTGGCCTCCGTGGATTCAAGAGGTGGCCCCCGCACATATAATGTGACATTTTGCTCCACATGGCACATAGCTCCACATACAATAGTATTACCACCTTCCCGATATATATGGCCTTAGTCTTTTCCCAACTCTTGTAACACCCTAGCATTACCGCCTTCCCGATATATATGGCCTTATTCTTTTCCCAACTCTTGTAACACCCTAGTTCGGTTATATCATGTTCGATTTGTTTATTCTATTTATCTTGTGGCTTTTTCTTGACTTCATTTGTTTTAGGGTACGGATAGTGTTTTGGTTCCTGTGCTTGGTATCCGACCCGACCCGCATGCTCGAAACCCGTCTTGGTCCTTGATTACGTCTTATCTCTGCTAGTCCCGAGGATCCGTGTCACACCCCGCTTCCCAGAGTGCGCTAAGATAGGCACATGACAGAGCCAACCATGCTACCTGTGGATAGGAAAAATCCCTCCACAGTCACATTACGGCTGTAGAGATATCAAGAACAGGAAAGTAAACTAAACTATCTAGTACATGTCCATGAGCCAGAATAAATGAGTCAAGAAATGATATAATATGCGGAAGCAAAAGATCCAATAAATAAAACACCTGGAAAGTAAAACTGGATATCAACAGGATCCTCACTGCTCGGTCTAACAGCAGAAGTACTCCTGATCAGCCTACGTCAAAGGTAGAGGATCTGGGCCATGCAAAACCCAGACGTCAGTGCGTCATAACATCAAGCAATAATATAAACAGGGGTAGCAAGACATGCAGGTATGATCATGAACGGTAAAACAGGTAAAACCACAATATAAATAAGGACAGTGAAGGATAGTGTGCGGTGAGTAATCTAAACTGGTCAACTATGTTAACTACTCTCAAGTCTTTGAAATCAATTTGATGAATCATCGATGTAACTCAATAGTATCCCGTGCATTCCCGAGACCACGGTCTATGACTCTCGGGCTGAATCCAAGACGTGCCGCAAGACAGTAAAGGGTAGTAGGTAATGACGAGTGATGTCAGCAGCATCACCCTGGGGCTGGCCCAGCCCGTAAGACTGATCAGTAAAGGTATCGAACTGTCGAGTTACAAGTCAGGTTTCATCATTGATTTCCTCATACCCCCAAGTTATATGTTCAAGTCAGATATTAATAAATCTGGAGCTAATGCCAACACAGGATCGAGCAGGTACAGGTTTGTATGAATAGACAACAGGAAATGTCCGTAGGGACAACATGTCAAGCTTGTTGGCATTAGTAACAAAAACAGGTAACGGGTCAAGCTTTGGTACATCAGGTCAAGTCAGGTAGTGTATATAAATCCAATCATGTCAAGTAGTGTAGAATATCAAGTCGTGTCAAACAGTAGTGTATCAAGTCATGTCAGGGGGTGCCCAAATATCACGTGGGTGCTCAAAATCAAACTATACTAAGCATGGGTACACAAAACAAGTATGGGGTACTAATGTAACGATAAAAAGGAATAGTGTGATGTGGTATGCAAATAGGTATAAATTCAAGCACAGGGATGCACAGTTATCGATTAGGGTCAAGATTATGGTTCCAATATTAATTAAATGCACTTTATTAAACATGGAATATTAATATCACATTATTATGTCTTAATATGATCTAAGAATGCAATTAACTGTATTCTAAAAGAGATGGGTGCAAAATGGTATCCGAAACATTATAAAGAACTATCAAATGGTCATGTGGGTTATATAACTAAGCAGTATGTGATATGAATATTGGTATGGATGCCTTATAAGGTAATCTACTATGTAACAATATTATTTCCATGATCTAGATCCAAAATGATATAAGCGAATGCAAATGGAACATCGAAACGTGATAAAATGAAACATGTGGTATAATATTTACACTACAGGTATAATTTATATTTTAGTAGGTATAAAATAATTTAAATAGCATGTAGCAAGTTTTACTTGCCTGATGGAACACGATACGGATACGCACTGCAACGTCCAATGTCGGTAAAAGCTGCGATGCACACACTCGTGCCCGGAACGGAACCAGCCACTGCAAGAAGTGACCACGCCGCATGAGAACCTCTTCTGGGTCGCCCGGATCGTCGACGACATGCACGACTCCGATGAGACGGCCGAGACCCGATTCAAGAAAGCAAGAAAAAGGGAAAGAAAGAAAAGAGAAGAAGGAAGGAATGGGTTGTGGATATTGGCTCTGGGTTCAGAGGACATGGGAGACGACGACGGCGACAATGGCTGCCATCAACGACGAAGCTTTCCGGTGATGGGCAGAGGGGTTTGTAGGGTGTAAGGATCTCATCGGTTTTTGGGTGTAGGGTGTTCTCGGGTGCAGGGATCTCGTCGGGGATGAAGGAGGAGAAGAGGAAGTGGAGATGATAGTGAGGTTGGGGTGATGGCGACGTCGAGTCACCGGCGGTGAGGGTGCAGGTTGTTCGAGGTTGCGGGTTGCAGGGAGTTGCTCGGGGATGGATGTTCAGGTGCTCGGGGTTGGATGAGAAAGGTGAGGTGGTGGTTGTGGAGAGGAGAGGCTGACGAGAATGGTCGGCGGTGAGGCCGACGAGATGGAGGCAAGGATCACCGGCGAGGAGGGTGACGGGTTCTAGGTCGGGGGTGTGCAGGGAATCACCCGGGGAGACGAGAAGGAGGAGAGAGAGTCGACGAGATCGAGGAGACGGGAGAGGCGAGGATGGTGGCGACGAGGCGACGGGCGCGACGACGATGGGCGGCAAGGGCTCGGGTGTGGGTTTTCTCGCGGGGAGATGAAAAAGAAAGAAGAAGGAAGAGGAGAGAGATGTGTATTATAAAAGGTTTTAATAATAGAATATACAAATAATTATATGTATATATAAAGAAAGAGAGAGAATTGAGAGAGAGAGAGACAGAGAGAGGGCTGAGAGAGAGAGAGAGAATGCGAGAGGAGAGAGGGAGAGGAGAGAGATAGAGAGGGAGCGAGATCGAGAGGTGAAAGAGAGAGAGAAATGAACAGTATGGAGATAGAAAATTGTTTGTTAGTGGTGGAGAGAGAAAGAGAGAAAGAAAAAGAGAAGAGAGAAAAAGAGAAAGAGGGAAGAGAGAGAGAAAGGTGGGGCTCTTAATAGGTTTAGAAAAAAATAAATAAAAGAATATGTTTAAGATATTAGGGATGCTGTGCACTGTCAGGATTTAGATTATAAAAATAAAATTGGTTAGATAAATTTTAAATGTAATCGTTTTAAAAATAAATATTATATTAATAAATTTGAATTTTGGCGGGATACAAAAGTATTCCAAAACGCGTCCGGGTCGGGTCTAAAAATTCAGATTTAAAATACGAAAAATATATGCGACTTTCAAAATTCAAAACGAAGGCTCGGCTAACGAAAAAAGCATACCCCCAAGAACGGATGCACGTACGTGCGCGTAGCCATCCAAACACGTCCGTTTCACTGAACGGGACGAGAACAAAATACACGGATGCTACCACGGGGTTAGGGGTACCAAGCAGGCCATGAAATGCAATTTTAATTTATTTTCCGTGACTTAAAATGTTATATGGTAAAACATGCGATGCTAGATGAAATGCCAGTATGTATTAATCATGAGATGCACGTGTCCATGCAACGAGTCAAGATAATCTATAAATATGAATCAAACAGGTTCAAACAAGCAGGTCGGGTCGAATGCAATGTAAAATGTAAAATACCATTCGTCCCCAAACACGATAAATCAAGAAAAAACCACAAATAAGGAAATTCGAGAACTGGAATATGTATAAATGAACTAGGTTGTTACATTATACCCAACTACAAAAAGAATTCCGTCCTCGAAATTCCAAGAACAAGAAAGGATAAACAATCAACATACTATAAGAATAGATGTGGAAACTTCTGCCGGATTTCATCTTCTCGTTCCCAAGTTGATTCTCTATGCAAGCAATTCTCCCAAGAAACAAGTACGAGAGGGATAACCTTATTCTTAAGAACCTTTTCTCTTCGATCCACAATCGACATCGGTCGCTCCTCAAAAGTCAAATCTTCTCGTACAGTCAGCTCCGAATGATCCAACACATATGTTTCATCTCGAATATACTTACGGAGTTGAGATACGTGAAACAAGTCGTGAACATTCACCAAAGATTGCGGTAACGCCAAACGATACGCCACTTCTTCAACACGCTCCAAAATCTCGAAAGGCCCAACGAATCGAGGACTAAGCTTTCCTCGACTCCCAAAGTGAATCACTCCTCTAGTCGGCGATATCTTCAAGAATACCAGATTACCAACAGCGAACTGTAGAGGTCTTCTCGATATATCTGCCCAACTCTTCTGTCGGTCTTGTACTGCTTTCATATGATTCCGGATAATATTAAGTTTCTCTACGGTTTGCACAATCAAATCCAGTCCCAACAATCTTCGTTCTCCAATATCGTCCCAACAAACATGTGAGCGACACTTGCGACCATACAATACTTCGAATGGAGCTATCTGAATAGTCGCCTGAAAGCTGTTGTTGTACGAAAACTCCACCAAGTGTAGATGATCCTCCCAAGAACCCTTAAAGTCTAACATGCAAGCTCTCAACATGTATTTAAGAGTTTGGATCGTTCTCTCCAACTGGCCATCTGTCTGAGCATGATAAGCTGTGCTAAACTTCAAACGAGTCCCCAAACTTTCCTGTAAGCTCCTCCAGAAGTGTGATAAGAAACGGGTGTCACAGTCGGACATGATGCTCATCGGTACTCCATGCAATCCACAATCTCCTGCATGTACCGTTCTGCTAACGCTTCCGTTGACTGACCAACTCGAAACGGTATGAAGTGAGCTGCCTTGGTCAATCGATCAACAATCACCCAAACTGCATTGTTGCCCTCTGGGCTCTACGGTAAAGCTGTCACGAAATCCATGGTTATATGTTCCCACTTCCATTGAGGAATCAGAAGTGGTTGTAATAAACCAGCAACCCTTTGATGTTGAGCCTTAACTTGCTGACACACCAAGCACCTTGCTACAAAGCGAGCAATCTCCCTTTTGGCACACACAAATGGATACCATATTGCAACGAACCATCTTTATGAATTAACAAGTCCGTTCGAAGTCCAGCTTCAACTTGTTCCCGAAACTTTTGCAATCTAGGGTCCTGTAATTGCACTGCTTTGATATTCTCGATCAACGACGACTGTACTTGCAGCTGCATCAACTGTCCTGAAGAATGCGGTAGCACGATCTCCAACTCGAATCTCCGAAAGTCTTCCATAAGCTCCTTCTGTGCAGTCAACATCTGAATTACTAGCAACCGACTAAGCGCATCCGGCACAATATTAACTTTCCCCGGATGGTACTTAAGATCAAGATCGTTGTCAGCCATCAGCTCCAACCATCTACGCTGCCTCATGTTAAGCTCTTTCTGTGTGAACACGTACTTCAGGCTTTTATGGTCGGTGAATACTTCGACCCTTACGCCCAGTAAGTAGTGTCTCCAAATTTTCAAAGCGAAAATCACTGCTGCAAGCTCTAAGTCATGAGTTGGATAATTCTTCTCATGGGTCTTCAACTACCTCGATGCGTAAGCTATAACTTTCCCATGTTGCATCAAAACACATCCCAATCCTTTCCCAGATGCGTCGCAGTGAATTACCAATCCTCCGGAACTGTCGGGAATGGTTAAAATAGGAGCGGTTATCAATCTCTGCTTCAACGCCTCAAAAACTGACGCACACTTATCCGTCCACACAAATGGTATCTCCTTGCGCGTAAGCTTGGTCAAAGGCTCGATCAAACGAGCAAAATTCTCCACGAACCTTCTGTAATATCCGGCAAATCCAAGAAAGCTTCTTATTGCTGCAACGCTCTTCGGAATCGACCAATCTCGAACTGCTGCAATCTTTTCGGGATCAACGGTGATTCCATCTCCAGACACGTCATGCCCCAAAAACTTCACTTCTTCAAGCCCAAACTCGCACTTGCTCATCTTTGCATACAATCTTTCTTGCCTCAATGTCTGCAGTGCGATCCTCAAGTATTCCGCATGCTCTTCTATACTCTTGGAGTAGACCAGAATATCATCAATGAACACCACTATAAACTGGTCCAAGAATGGTGAAAAGATTCGGTTCATCAAGTCCATAAATATCACCGGTGCATTCGTGACCCCGAATGGCATCACTAAATACTTGTAATGTCCATACCGAGTTCGGAACGTAGTCTTGCAAATATCTTCTGATTTAACTCGGACCTGATGATATCCGGACCGCAAATCCAGCTTCGAGAATACCCTCGCGCCACAAGCTGCTCGAACAATCCACCAATGCGAGGGATCGGGTACTTGTTCTTAATAGTCACCCGGTTTAATTCTCGCTAATCGATGCACATCCTCCTTGTGTTATCCTTCTTCTTGACTAGAAGAACTGGAACTTCCCAAGGTGAGTTACTTCTGCAAATCCAACCCTTCTCAAGTAATTCAGCAACCTGCTTCTTGACTTCTTCCAACTCCACTGGTGCCATTGGATAACACGCCTTAGAAATTGGCGCTGCACCAGGAAAAAGATCGATCGCGAACTCCACATCTCGTTTTGGTGGTAAACCCGAGATGTCCTCGAACATGTCCATAAACTCTCGAACTACAGATGGCGCTTCCTCCTCATCAACTTCCATCGACGAAAGAACACTGTTTGTCGGCCTAGCCCTAAACTCGACTGGCCCGACAGACCTGCTACCTACAGCAAAACAACTCCGGATGTCCGGGAACTTGGAAAATCACTTTTTTTGCCCTACAATCAATGTGAGCGTGGAAAGTGCCGAGAAAATCCATTCCCAAGATATCAACAAACAAAGGGATGCACCAGAATTAAATAATTCTAATGCGGGGAAGACATGATCAAGTAAGATACCTGAAACGGTTTCACCTGAAGTCAAACACTGAAGAAGATAAGCACGGTAAACAGGATTTAAGCTTGCGATAAAACATGAACTGGAAAGCAAAAGAAGCAAGGCAATATAACGACCATGAAATAAGGAAGTGAATCAAGACCAGTACTCCAAGTTACTTAAATAGAGTACCGCATTGTAACCATGCTGCAGTTCATAATTACAATCACATAACTCCACTCAAGTCGCCCAAAACCTAGTATTAGAATCAAAGAATAGGGAGAAACAATAGGGAACCAAAAGGTTTCAAGTCGAGATGCAAAGAGGTTTGCATATCGTCAAGATAAGGATCATGAGGAAGTTAAGATTCAAAAAAATGGCAAGATGGCAAAGTGGCAGGACATGTTCCTAATCACGAGTATTCTGATTCGTGTATTGGGTCCAATACCCAACTACAAAAGAATCAAACCCGATTAACCTAGATCCTATGGCTCTGATACCAAACAAACCCTGTCACGCCCCGCTTCCCAGAGTGCGCTAAGATAGACACGTGACAGAGCCAACCATGCTACCTGTGGATAGGAAAAATCCCTCCACAGTCACATTACGGCTGTAGAGATATCAAGAACAGGAAAGTAAACTAAACTATATAGTAAATGTCCATGAGCCAGAATAAATGAGTCAAGAAATGATATAATATGCGGAAGCAAAAGATCCAATAAATAAAACACCTGGAAAGTAAAACTGGATATCAATAGGATCCTCACTGCTCGGTCTAACAGCAGAAGTACTCCTGATCAGCCTGCGTCAAAGGTAGAGGATCTGGGCCATGCAAAACCCAGACGTCAGTGCGTCATAACATCAAGCAATAATATAAACAGGGGTAGCATGACATGTAGGTATGATCATGAACGGTAAAACAGGTAAAACCACAATATAAATAAGGACAGTGAAGGATAGTGTGCAGTGAGTAATCTAAACTGGTCTACTATGTTAACTACTCTCAAGTCTTTGAAATCAATTTGATGAATCATCGATGTAACTCAATAGTATCCCGTGCATGCCCAGGACCACGGTCTATGACTCTCGGGCTGAATCCGAGACGTGCCACAAGGCAGTAAAGGGTAGTAGGTAATGACGAGTGATGTCAGCAGCATCACCCCGGGGCTGGCCTAACCCGTAAGACTGATCAGTAAAGGTATCGAACTGTCGAGTTACAAGTCAGG
Source organism: Agapanthus africanus (assembly GCA_030015575.1). Classification (NCBI taxonomy): domain Eukaryota; kingdom Viridiplantae; phylum Streptophyta; class Magnoliopsida; order Asparagales; family Amaryllidaceae; genus Agapanthus; species Agapanthus africanus. The sequence goes on from CM057339.1 coordinate 868,835,854, forward strand.
TTTCATCATTGATTTCCCCATACCCCCAAGTTATATGTTCAAGTCAGGTATTAATAAATCTGGAGCTAATGATAACACAGGATCGAGCAAGTACAGGTTTGTCTGGATAGACAACAGGAAATGTCCTTAGGAACATGTCAAGGCTGTTGGTATTAGTAACAAGAACAGGTAATGGGTCAAGCTTTGGTACATCAGGTCAAGTCAGGTAGTGTATATAAATCCAATCATGTCAAGTAGTGTAGAATATCAAGTCGTGTTAAACAATAGTGTATCAAGTCATGTCAGGGGGTGCCCAAATATCACGTGGGTGCTCAAAATCAAACTATACTAAGCATGGGTACACAAAACAAGTATGAGGTACTAATGTAACGATAAAAAGGAATAGTGTGATGTGGTATGCAAATAGGTATAAATTCAAGCACAGGGATGCACAGTTATCGATTAGGGTCAAGATTATGGTTCCAATATTAATTAAATGCACTTTATTAAACATGAAATATTAATATCACATTATTATGTCTTAATATGATCTAAGAATGCAATTAACTGTATTCTAAAAGAGATGGGTGCAAAATGGTATCCGAAACATTATAAAGAACTATCAAATGGTCATGTGGGTTATACAACTAAGCAGTATGTGATATGAATATTGGTATGGATGCCTTGCAAGGTAATCTACTATGTAACAATATTATTTCCATGATCTAGATCCAAAATGATATAAGCGAATTCAAATGGAACATCGAAACGTGATAAAATGAAACATGTGGTATAAGATTTACACTACAGGTATAATCTATATTTTAATAGGTATAAAATAATTTAAATAGCATGTAGCAAGTTTTACTTGCCTGATGGACACGATACGGATACGCACTGCAACGTCCAATGTCGGTAAAAGCTGCGATACACACACTCGTGCTCGGAACGGAACAAGCCACTGCAAGAAGTGACTACGCTACACAAGAATGTCTTCTGGGTCGTCCGGATCGTCAACGACATGCACGACTCCGATGAGAAGGCCGAGACCCGATTCAAGAAAGCATGAAAAAGGGAAAGAAAGAAAAGAGAAGAAAGAAGAAATGGGTTGTGGATATTGGCTCTGGGTTCAGAGGACATGGGAGACGACGACGGCGACAATGGCTTTCAACAATGACGAAGCTTTCCGGTGATGGGTAGAGGGGTTTGTAGGGTGCAAGGATCTCATCGGTTTTTGGGTGTAGGGTGTTCTCGGGTGCAGGGATCTCGTCGGGGATGAAGGAGGAGAAGAGGAATTGGAGATGATAGTGAGGTTGGGGTGATGGCGACGTTGGGGTGATGGCGACGTCGAGTCGCCGGCGGTGAGGGTGCAGGTTGTTCGAGGTTGCGGGTTGCAGGGAGTTGCTCGGGGATGGATGTGCAAGCGCTCGGGGTTGGAGGAGGAAGGTGAGGTGGTGGTTGTGGAGAGGAGAGGCTGACGAGAATGGTCGGCGGTGAGGCCGATGAGATGGAGGCAAGGATCACCGGCGAGGAGGGTGACAGGTTCTAGGTTGGGGGTGTGCAGGGAATCACCCGGGGAGACGAGAAGGAGGAGAGAGAGTCGACGAGATCGAGGAGACGGGAGAGGCGAGGATGGTGGCGACGAGGCGACGGGTGCGACGACGATGGGCGGCAAGGGTTCGGGTGTGGGTTTTCTCGCGGGGAGATGAAAAAGAAAGAAGGAAGAGGAGAGAGATGTGTATTATAAAATGTTTTAATAATAGAATATATAAATAATTATATGTATATATAAAGAGAGAGAGAGAATTGAGAGAGAGAGAGCGAGAAAGAGAGAGACAGAGAGAGAGGGCTGAGAGAGAGAGAGAATGCGAGAGGAGAGAGGGAGAGGAGAGAGATAGAGAGGGAGCGAGATCGAGAGGTGAGAGAGAGACAGAAATGAACAGTATGGGGATAGAAAATTGTTTGTTAGTGGTGGAGAGAGAAAGAGAGAAAGAAAAAGAGAAGAGAGAAAAAGAGAAAGAGGGAAGAGAGAGAGAAAGGTGGGGCTCTTAATAGGTTTAGAAAAAAATAAATAAAAGAATATGTTTAAGATATTAGGGATGCTGTGCACTGTCAGGATTTAGATTATAAAAATAAAATTGGTTAGATAAATTTTAAATGTAATCGTTTTTAAAATAAATATTATATTAATAAATTTGAATTTTGGCGAGATACAAAAGTATTCCAAAACACACCCGGGTCGGGTCTAAAAATTCAGATTTAAAATACGAAAAATATATGCGACTTTCAAAATTCAAAACGAAGGCTCAGGTAACGAAAAAAGCATACCCCGAAGAACGGATGCACGTACGTGCGCGTAGCCATCCAAACACGTCCGTTTCACTGAACGGGACGAGAACAAGATACACGGATACTACCACGGGGTTAGGGGTACCAAGCAGGCCATGAAATGCAATTTTAATTTATTTTCCGTGACTTAAAATGTTATATGGTAAAACATGCGATGCTAGATGAAATGCTAGTATGTATTAATCATGAGATGCACGTGTCCATGCAACGAGTCAAGGTAATTTATAAATATAAATCAAACATGTTCAAACAAGCAAGTCGGGTCGAATGCATTGTAAAATGTAAAACACCATTCATCCCCAAACACGATAAATCAAGAAAATACCACAAATAAGGAAATTCGAGAACTAGAATAGGTATAAATGAACTAGGTTGTTACAATCCGTGCTCACATATGTTCTGTTTACCTGTATCGTATATCTGGTATCTGCATATATATATTTTTAATAATACAAATATAATTAAATAATATATTTTAAAAATATCTAGTATGGCCTGCATCATACCTCTGACCCTGTGGTTGCATCCGTATATCGTGTTCTCGTCCCGTTTGGTGAAACAGACTCGTTTGGATCGCTACGTGTATCTGTTTTTAGGGTATGTATTTTCTTTAACCGAACATCGCTTTTTAGTTTTGGTTGACACGTATATTATCCGTATTTTCAAATCATAATTTTAGCCCCAACCCGGGAATATTTTGGAGTACTTTTGTATTAGCCAGAAAACTCAAATATATTTAATATTATATTCTAACTGTTTATATATATATAAGATTTTATTTTTTTAAACTAAAAATATATTTTAAATATTTTATTAAATCCTAATCTAAACTGTTTCCTACTCTGTCTCTCTCTCTGCACTTTTATATATATTAATTCTTTATTTTATTTTCTTAACCCCATATAATGCCCACATTCTCTCTCTCTCTCTTTCTTCCTCACTTCATTCTTCCCGTCGCCTTAGCCTCCTCAACTTGAATCCCTAACCTATGCCTTCTCCCCCACGTCGTCGTCGCAGACCTCACCTTCACCCATCACCCTCGTTTCCCTCTCCTCCTCGACCACCACCTCAACCTCACCTCTTTCCCTTTCATCCCCCACGACATGAACCGCAACAACCTAACACCTGAACCCTAGAACCCATCTTCACCACCGCCGTCGACCACCTCGTCGGCCACCCCCTCGTTGTAACCACGACATCCTCCTTCCACTCCTCTCTCCCCCTTCCTTCCATAACACCCGAGCCAACCCCTGCACAGAACCCGCGCCTGCAACCCATCGACGCCTCGCCTGCACCCTCGCCGGAGCTTGTCTCGCCTCGTCGACTTCACCCGCTCACCACCACCCCCATCTTCTCCCCTCTCTCGTCCTTCCCGAGATCGAATCCCTGCACAGTACTCCGACGTGAACCCCGAGCAAACAACTCGCGCCTGCAACCCCTAGCCTTGCCTGCACACCCCGCATCGCCGGAACTCCGACCCCGTCGACCACCGTACGCCCTCGCTACCATCTTCTCCTCCTCTCTCCTACTCCCAGATTCGAGCTTCATACCCTACACACCCCGATACCCAATTTCAAGAAACCCGCTGCCTTTGGCCGTGAAACCTCGCCGGAAAACCCTCGACTCGTCGTCACGTCTCCCTTGCCTTAACCTTTGTCCCCGACCACCAAACCCCAGACCACAACCCTCTCCTTCTCCCCCTTCTTCTTCTTCTCCTTCTTCTTTCTTCTCTTTCTCTTCTTGGATTCTTGATTCTGGTGATCGCCGGAGCCGTGCCCATCACCGATGATCCGGGCGATCCAGTCATCGTCCCTAACTAGCATGGTCATGTTCTTGTATAGCTTGGTCCTGCTCTGTACGCGCGTGTGTGCATCGCGACGTTTACCCGACGTCGAACGCAGCGTACCTACCCCGTCGTGAGATCCGATCAGGCAAGTTTCTCTTGCTGCATACTATGTCGCTATATTTATATCCATATGAATAAAAATATTACATGTTTATTTCATTGTGCATCCCATGTTACCGATTTCCCATTTTTCGATATCCGTTCGTATCCGTATTGTTTATTTCATATCTAGTTGTATGCCGGAACCTGACTATATCATGTTGTTGTTATACAGTACAACGTGCTTGTTAGTGTGCATGTTTGATTATATACAATCATATGATAAGTGCGGTACATTATTGGTTTATGGCAAAATCAATCTAGGAAGAGCATATAACTCTGATCCCATGTCGAACTTTAGCTGAGTTTGTGCCTCGCATCTTCCTACATTGCTATCCCATGATCCTTATCCTCAAGGCAAGTACTCTTGCTTTACTTTTGGTCGATGTACATCGGCATTCCTTTGTGTGTGTGTGTGTGTATTTCCTGCACTGTTAGAATAGAAAGAAAATATCGGTACTTAATGTTTTCATATCGTTAGAAAAATATAGACTCGTATTCAACCAAGTGATAATCAGAAAACGAGATTAAGTATGGTTTTGCTATGAGATTTATTTTAACTACAAATAAAGTTCGAAAGTTATTAACTTATCTCACATTTATATATTTCTAGACAGATTGTGACTAGTATATCTATATTAAGTTTAACGGTAATGATAACAATTGTGACTCATACCAGCTTATACATCGCCTTCATGCAGTTACTATTATCAGATAACAATTACATTTGACAAATTATGGCTATTCAATACTCCAGTCTTTATCAACGAGATCGCTGATTAGGATGCTGAACTACATGACATGACACACCACTATTTACCAGTTTCATTTCTATACAATTACCATATCACAAGTTCCAGTCTTTTCAGCATTCTTAATTAGTGCTCTAGTCATTACCATAGTAGTTATAAATACGCGAGTGTTGGGGTAGTTTGAGTGTGCGTTCGTACAATAGGATCTCAGGAGTCCTATGCTGGCAGCTCATACCGGGCTATATCGGTCGCATGTTTACAGCTCGTACCAGGTTATATCGGTCGCTTGTTCATTCCACATTTGGGCCCGTATTTCCTAGCCCCTGGGGCACCACACTTGGGTTAGGAATACTCCTGCAGAGGTTGACTCACACACTCGAGCTTACGATAGGGTAGTTTAGGTTTTAGTGACCAGTTAGGTTATGAGTTGACCTCTTTATATGTTGGTTTCATAGTATTAATGCATCTATTTATATATATCTGTTTTACTTGCGTACACGGGCTTCAATGCATTCATATATTCATATTATCATACCACACATACACTTTATACGTTGAGTACTTACTGGAATGTTCTGACATCTCTGAGATTTGTCATCTCAGGTTTAGAGACAGATTTCCAGGCCGAGCAGGATTGCAGCGGATATCAGGACTTTACCGAAGATCAGTAACCTGTAGGTTTATTTCCTTTCTGTTAGTATTTAGCATGTGCGCCTTTGTGGGACATTAGGACTTTTGTATCTTTTCAGATTTTGTTTTTTTCCGAACCTATTGTATTGGGTATTTATTTGCATCAATTATCTAGTGGACTTTTTTTGTATTCCTTGTGGTTTCGTTGCAGCATGATTATAAGTATTATCCTTTTTGGTATTGGATTTTATTTTGACAGGTTAAGCTAGACAGGCTTATGTGACTATGGAAGCATCTTTCCTTACCGTAGGTAGCACGGCTGGCCTTCGTTGCTCTTCGTATTCCGTATTTTAGGAAGCGGGGCGCGACAACTCTCCCATATTTACTTGAAAATACAACTTTATATAAATCGAGGTATTTATTTTTTTTAAAATACCGAATTTGGAAACTTAAGGGTATTTTGGTGAAAATACGGTTTAGGAACTTTGGGTATTTAAATGAAAATACGGATTTATAAAGCTTAGGGTATTTAAATAAAAATACGAGATTTAGAAACCATAGGGTGAAAATATATTCATCGAGAAAACTATGGTATTTTAGCGTCAAAAGTTATTTGGAATTTCGGCAGCATTCCGGCTTATAATAGGCTTTTATCCTTATATAAATGGGCAGCATAACGGCATGACAGAGTTCACGAGTTTAATATTGAAAAGGGGTTAGGATATGTCATTATCCCAATACTAAAGAGTCCAAGATTCTGTTAGCGTTATGATGTAAAAGCTAAAAGTCGAAGTGTCGGTTCATCATAATTAAAAGATTATAATAATATAGGTGCAAGCATGAGTCTATCCGTATTAAAATTATCATACAAGTGTGCAAAACATATCATATTATAGTATAGAAGAAGAACGACGGGTAAAAGAGGGCGAGAGGCAGAATCCTTCCTTAAAGGTCGGGATGTCGGTATACGTTGAGTCGTAGGAAAAAGCGAGTACCTTCCTCCTCGTATTTTTGATAGTTGATCGGGAAGCACCGTTGTGTTGGTGTAGAAAAGACGAAGAAGCATGTATTTTTCTTGGATTTTTATGACCAGTAGAATAGAAGAAAAAGAGTGGAGAAGGGGGTGTATTTATAGGGTTCAAAATCCCTAAACCCGAGCTGCAGTTGGAGGCGACCGCCGCAGCCAATCTCACGCCGCTGCCCCTGCTGCTCGTTTCGACCGTCGGATCAATGGATCCAACGACTCCTGATTCCCCCATGTGGGCGTGAGCCGTCCACACGCAAGCGCATGCTTGCACAAGCAAGCACACGGGCCCCCCACATTGGCGTATGCTGACGCCAGCGTGAGGCGGACCAGTTCTTGGGCCCGGGCCTTTGGGCTTAGGTCTGGGCCCAGTTTTAAAAAAACATTTTTTTCTTTTATAAAAATTGTTTTGAAAATTGATTTTCTTTTTTAAAAATTATTTTTAAATGCTTTTAATTATCATAAAATTATGAAAAATTTCTAGAAAATTTCTAAATAATTATTTTATCATTTTCAACAACTTTCACGAAAAAAATAATTCTTTTCTCCGAAGTTGATTTCTAGAATAAATATTAGAAATACTAAAAATCATTTTATAAATATTTTCTTTCTCCCAAAAATTATATTGATCATTTATAAACTCAAAGCAATCTTTTCCCAAATTTTTCTATCAAAACAATTGTCACGTCCCGCTTTCCAAAAGACGGTAACGACACGTGACGATGCCCACGACGTATTTATTATGAGAAGGTCATTTCTCAAAACAAATACACTAAACGTTTATAAACAATATAAAAACATGCAAGAATTAGTAAGGGTTATTAAAATTCAACAACTTTATTTACATTTACTTCCATAAGTATTCAACTGATTACAGGATGTTCGAAATAAAAGTACAAATGCAAGAAGGTGCCTAAACAAGTGGCATACTGGAAATAACTGCAAAAAGGAAAACCAGTTGGCAAAATTCTTTTCTTTTGTTTTAAATTTTATAGAAATTATTTATTTTTCTTTAAAATCGTATTTTTCCTTTCGAGACCATATTCTGTTCTGCATCTCACTCCACCGAGCCTAGGATTTGCGATAATCTGCATCAACCATAAACGGGCCCTCTAAAGAGAATTGTAGAGACGTATTTACAAAGAAAAGAGTTATAGATAAAAGTTATTTGTTATAAAAGAATATTTTGAAATTTGAGGGTATATTTATGAAATTTTGTTTATTAGAAAAAGCGGCCATATAATCGTGCTATGTTTTCATATGGGTGCGTGTGGAGTGGGTCTTTACCCCGTGCATGCTATCATGTCACAAAAAGAATGATATTGAACTAGCATAAAAATTATGGTATAAAACTATTAATTAGCATATATTGATAAAATTTAGTTAACAAGTTATAAAAGTCTTTTTCATGAAATTTTTTATGTTGGCATGGATGATTTTAATAGGAGGGAATGTCATTGAAATGGAGAAATTGTCATCATGATAAGGAGTCGATTCAAAGAGAGATTGCGAGGAAAGGGTAACTTACTCGATCTGCTCATACTCGTACGAGCGAGGAATCGAAGAAAAGTAGCCTCGGTTTGAAGAACCGAGACCGGTGGTTTACGGAAGATGGCGAGCATGAGCTTCCGACTTCCTCTTAGTGACTGGTAGTGTAGCATAATGAGAGAAAGAGAGAGAGGAAAAGATCGCTTGACGGAAGAGAAAGGAACGAGCTTGAGCTTCTTGGAAAGGACTTGGCTTGAAAGAACTTGAGTGTTTGAGTATTGTTTTGAGGGAGTGTAAGCCTAGGGGAAATAGCTAGGACTGGTCTAAGTATTTATACGAGAAAGGAAGGGTATGGTGGATTTAAAGGGTGTAAAAATTGAATTAAAATTAGATTTAATGAGTAAAAATTAAGTTGGCGGTTCTCTAGATGTATGCATGAGTTTTGGTGTATGGAAACGAAAATGCGGGAGGCAAAAGGGTGCACGGGCCCAAGACAGACCCATTTGGGTGCATCCTGGCCGCCGATCTCGGCCCAGGGTCAGTCCTACGTCGGCCCTCCTGCCTCGGGGTTCGTGCCATGTTCTTATTTGGGTTTAAAGGTTGCAGTTTCATATTTCTTTTCTGTTGCAACATTTCGCATCTCCGTGTAATGCCCATGCGAACTCTTGGGCTTCCAAAATGCCAAAAAGAAAAATAAAATAAAATGTTGTGGATACAAGGATTCAAACTCGCGGGCGATGTAACAGTAATGGTGAGTCTTATCTAATGGGCTATAAGAAGTTTCTTGTACATAAGTAATCAAGAATAATTTATAACTCGAAATAAGAACAGAAATACGGTCTATTTTATTAATTAAAACAAAAGGGACAGTATGAGAAATTTAGAGTCGTTACAACAACTTAGAAAATAATTGATGACTCCAAATAATTATAAAAAAAAGTTTTATTCGGTATATGAAAATTACAGTCGTTACAGTTCCATAGGTCACTTGTTTGGATCTTGAATCTTGAATCTTGCGATTATTTTTCAAAATTTTTTTAACCTTTCAATTCATTTAACTCCCAAAATGAAGCACTATTATGAAAATTTATAGTCTCTCTTTATATGTACATGCATCTTCCTCCTCTTCCTTCCTCTACAAACTCAAAACTCTCCTCTTTTTGTCATTCCTTTCTTCATCTAAATCAACTCGAAAGTCCCCGATACTTTTAAGACGTCGAAAGCCTCTTGATCGAGGCTTTTATCGCATCGGAGATACAGTTGTTATACCGTATTGTAATATCTTGTAAGTACCCTTTTGCTTTCCTTTTGTTGTATTCCCTTCCCATGTCGCCGTCTCATCGATCCTTGTTATACTCGTTTAGTCCCATGTTCAAATAATGTCCATAAAATAAAATTCTAATGGCTTGCATGACACTTAGAATCCGATATATATATATATATATATATATATATATATATAAAGGGTTTTTATTTCAAGTCCTAATGTAACTTGCGGTTGTCTTCGTGTATGTCTCATGACAAATTCGTATGATTGCTTCATATACATTAGCTTCCATTATTTGCTTGCTACAAATAAAAGGATGACACTCTATTTCGTATTTTTAATATTAAGATTTAAACAGCATTTCTAACGGAACCCTTATATTTTTAAAAACGACTCTTTTTGACAATAATGCATTTTGAAACATATTATAGTTAATTTCTACGATATGATATTCTAATAAAATTAAGTAGAGTAGCAAATAGTTTATGTTTACTTGCGCTACGAAAATTTTGGATCGAACCAAACTATGAATTATGTTTTACATCATTTTTACTCACTGTTTTCGTTAAACCAGAAAACCGTTTTTAAAGGCCTTCTTCGAAAAGTCATAACTCTATCTTCAGAGATCTAAACTAAGTGATTTCAAATTGTTTTGACAACTAGATCGAAAGATCTAGATTTTTCTTAATTCAACCCGATCTCTGAAAACCGACGAAATAATCTAATTCTGTCTTTTAAAATCGTGTGTCAAATTTGGATAGAATCTGTCCTGATCTACGCGCTACTATTCAAAATGTCATATCTCGAACTAAAAAACTCGGCATTCGACAAAGTTTAAATGTATGGATTCCACATTGACAGCCCTACAACTTTTCTATATAACCCGAGACTTATAAATGTGTATATCGATCCGATATATGCTATGCAAGTCACCTCCCTTCTTGCTGTCCAGAAAATAAAAACTGTTTTAAACCTTTATATTAAAATAATCGTAACTATAGTTTCAGAGATCCAAATTGCACAAACTCAAGTTTTTTATACAACTATACTGAAAGACCTATCTGTTCCTGGTTCAACTTGAGACTTTAAAACAGACAGAAAATATCACAAACTGTGTTTTTAAAACATATGTCGGTGCTGGATAGATTTTGATCTGCTTTGCACAGCGATACCAAAATGCGTCTAGCTCCAAAACTAGTAGTCGTAATTAGACGAGACTTGAACCCATGTCTGCAGAACAACTAGGAATACGTTTCTTATTTCATTCCTGAGTTCATATAAGTTGAGTAATCAGTAGTTTCCAGCTCTTCAAGATAACGTTTCAAGTTTATGCTTGGATATTTCATTTGTATCATTTCATACCATGCGACTTCCTCATTTTATTGTACCTACATGAATTACGTTATTAGATATATTGCATGCCCGATACGAACCTGGCTCGAACCGTGAATACGTAATGACATGAACTTGACATGAACTTTCAACCCTTCAACATATTCATGGATTTGTGTAGGGCTTGTGCCAAACTCTATAATTTAACATACGCGGGGGAAAGTGGTAGTTTGATAATGAACGTATGTTGTGGCACGAGAGTCCACTAAAAATCACTAGCCTGAATCTCGTGTGCCGTTGTTCTGTAGGTTTGACGGAGTTTAACTCAACGCGCTGTTGGTTCGTGGGTTTGACGGACTACTCTCGTATATATGCATACTTTCATTATTGTACAACAACAAAACGCGTAACCGTAGAATTGTTATGCTTATATAGTATGCCCTGTTAATTGCTATATCATGCTCGTTCACTGCATCATGCTTTTCCTTTCTACTTATATACTTATCGTTTATTATTTTTACAATATTACTTTAAATTGGAGACTTACTAAGCGTAAGATCGCTGACAGACATTCCATTGTTTTTCTTCTTTTGGGAATGTTCGTCGGGTGGTTTAGAGATAGGAGAGATTGAGCCGACTGAGAAGAATTTTTCGTAGCCGTGTTCTCAGGCGAATTACTAGCAACATATCGGCCTTTATCCTTCAGTATGCCTATTTGTTGGGACTTTGTTTATTTCTATTTTCGCTGTATTTGATTTTCAGACTCGTTGCCAGTGTTTTGAATATTGTGGAATTGGAAATGTGATAATATAGTTGGATTTTTATTCTCTCGTTTAATTCTCGTTATACCATATTGTTTGCTAAACACTTCACGTATTTATTTCGAGAAGGACCTCTACTCGGTATAAATATTGTTTACCTTCTTCAGACCTCTAATGCTCAAACGTTGAAACAAAGGCGAGTTTAAACAAAACAGGTTTGTAGTTTTAAGATTTGACCAGAAGGTCCTAAGTTCGAGTCTTCCGGTAGCTCAAACATATACCGTTAATTACACCCTATTGTCATAGCACACACCTGAACGTGATACCATACTAACTCGATTCAAATCGCGTCATTTTAGAGTGGGGGGTTGCAATATAACAGTAAAGTAAATGCAAGCACAGCTCAAACAAAAGAATGTGTATTTTTTATTCATTTTAGAGAGGGAGATTGCATATATAACAGAAATAGCAAAAGAAGGGGGACTGCATCTATAACCCTAGGTGGGGCCCACAACACTTGAAGTGGGACACCCTAGGTAGGGTCCACAATACTTCCTTTGAAGTGCAGAGAAACAAAAAATGTTTCTATTTCGAGAGGCCAATTTAGGGGCCTCCCGAAGGACCGGGAGGGGTCTCGAAGCAGCCGGAAGGCCTATTTTAGGCCTCCAGATGGCTGATTCAAAACTAGATTAGCAAACTCTTTTAAAGTTTTTCTTAATGAAACTTATGGAGTTGGGTTTCTTGCCTATATTAAGAATGCGGGGCACCATTCTCAAGAATTTTGAACAAAATAAACACATGGATTTGTATTCAAGGATAAAAACATGGTTTTGAGCCATGTTTCATATGAAGAATATAATGCCTTTTAGCACTGGATTCCAGGGAGAGAGATGCATTTCATATCTCAAAGATGAATATGAATTTCCTACTCACAAGTGATTATGAAAGCATGTTCTTTTCGTGTCTTAAGGGATGAACATGATTTTTCTATTCATGTACATTTTTCAGAGACATGTTTATGTCTTTGAGTGAATAGAATTTTCTATTTACCTGTGTTTATATGGAAGAACATAAGGTTTTGATCTGTATTCTTCAAGAAATAGTTTATCTATTTCTGTTTATATTTGAGAAATGGGACAACCTATTCAAAAATATGAAGAACATGGGGTGGTCTATGTTCCAAGTTCTGCTCATGCATATTGGTGAAGAACACATTTGTGTTCTGAGGCTTCATCTTCCTGAAGGAAACCATGTCTAAGGCTTCCAAGCTCCTCCATTGGGCTGAAAACTTGTATGAGTTTCCATAACCCTTTCTCTAATCAGAGAGAAAGAAAGAGAGAGAGAAGAATGAAGGAATGGGGTTATCCCATTCCATGTTCTCATCTTCTTCTTCTTCAGAGAACTTGGATAAAAGTTCTAGGGTTTTCGAGCCAAGGAACTTCCTCTTTATCATCTGCTCACAGGGGGTATTTATATGCCCCTGTGAGTGGGGAGTAGTGCATAACTACTTCCTCGATATCAGGAGAGTGGAGGGGGATGGAACCCCCCCGTAGGGTGTTTTTCTTCACCCCATTGAGATGGGAATACGCGCGCTTGTCAGGCGCATTACAGATTCCCCCTGCCTAGGATAGGCGGGGATTTATTGATTGTGGGGATCCGAATTTCCGGCAGCCGCGGACTAAGCTGCCGTTAATTACTCCTCGCCTTTGGAGCGAGAGAACCTCCTGTTGACGGGTTGAACTGGTCATACGAACTCAATATGCAGTGTACGTATACTTTTTGTTTTGTTTTGTTTCATTTGTTTAAAAAAAAGATATATGTATTTTTCTATATATATAAAAAAACAAAAATAAATAAGTAGATAAATATTTAGAGAAAACGTTTTTTTATTTATAATTTTAAAATATTATTTATAATTTATTTTTATTTATTTATTTTTTAAGTAAAAAAGATTAAAATAAAGAAAAGAAGGAAGAAAGGAGAAAAGAAAAGAAAAGAAAAAATTAAAAAAAATATAAGAGGGGGGAACCTGGGCTCCCATTAAATGGGAGCCTCCCCACACATGCACATGCTAGCATGTGAGGGTCGCATGCTAGCATGTGATTAGAATGTGAGGGTAACATGATGGCATGTGACTAGCATGTGAGGGTCACATGCTCGCATGTCACATACTAGCATGTGAGGGGGGCCAAAAGGGCTCCCATTAAATGGGAGCCCTCCCCCTCACGTGCTAGCATGTGATGGGAGCAAAAGGGCTCCGGCAAAAATGATTTTTTTTATACATGGAGTTCAACACCAAAAGAATTTTTTTTGTGGAGTTCAATTCCAAAAGAATTTTTGTAACAACCCTAAATTTTCTATACAAAATTTTTCAAATGTTTTTTCAAAAATCCACAAAGGGGTATTTAAGCCTGAGCACAAGATTTTGGTAATTATTTTTGTTTTTAATTACAAGCTACAAGAATGAAATAACTCCATTTTTAGTGTACAAGAAATTACTTTAAAATTTAATGTATACTTGGAGTATTTACTCTTGCTGCTATCATTTTAAGTAATTAAATAACACAATAATTACAAGAAGGAGCTTGTAGCTCATTGGTAATACCTTACACTGCTGAACCAAGCCACCAGAGTTCGAATCCCATGCCCCACATATTTTTTATTATCTTTTTGCTTTAAATTTTTGTGAAGTCAAACGGTCAAACAGCCATAACTCACAATTTATTGCAATTTACGAAAAATAAAGTATACCAAAGTTCCCCCCTGAAGATTCGCCGTCCAACGAGACCCGACTCGGCCCTGACTCGGCCGAGTCGGCCGGCGACTCGGCCGAATCGGCCGGCGCCGCCGGCCGAACTCGGCCGGTCGGCCGAGTCGTCAACACGAAAAATCTTCGTGTTGACTTGGTCTTCATCCCTGCATACTCCATTTTCTCTGTACTGTTACGAAATTCTCATTAAACCTCTTTTAATCCCAAAATTAATGAATTTTTAATGAATTTTACATTTTTTAAAAATATTTTTTAATCCTAACCCTAACCCTAGCCTAGCCCTATATAAAGACCCCTATTCTCTAACATTTCACCTCACCATTCTAAGTCCACTCTTCCAAATTCTCGAGAACTCGGTGTAAAGAGCGAGAAGCGAAGAGCTGCCGAAAACGACGACGGATTCCGGCGACCGGATCAGAACCTTCGCGACGTTTTCGACGCATCGACAACCACCACCTTCTTTAGGCCCCTTAGCTTGTCCAAACCCGTAAGTCCCATCCTTCTCATATTTATATTTCTTAAAAATACGGATTTATGGAACCCGACGGAAATCGGAACAAACCGATTTCCGATTCGGTTTTTTCTACAAAATTTCACTTGTCACCTAATCCACAATACCTTAACATATTCATGTTGACTATTAATCACCCATAAACCAATTTAAATAAAGTTTCTCACATGAAATGATAGCTTTCTTGTAAAACCGTATTCTTTTCATAAAAATACCATAGAGTTTATTTTTCTTGTTCTAATTAATTCCCTCACTCCGAAATACGTTTAGCTTGATCACTAAACTTGTAGAAGTCAATTTGAATGAATTTTCACACATGAAATGATAACGTTTTCAAATACCGTATTCTTGCACTTTAATACCTTCAAGTTTAATACATCATATTTAACCTCTAAAATTTCATTAAACCCTAAAATAAGTCACGAGGTAATGACCTACCTCTACACACACACAAATATAACCCTAATTGATAAACGTCAAAATATAGAATACGAAAATACAGGACTTTTAACTAAAATACCACATTCTTTATAAACCTCTTCTAAAATCTTTAAGTTGTACACAATTCTAAATAAAATCTTTTAAAATAAAAGCACGATATGTCATGGACATCGATCGTTTATCTAAACTGTCTTGTGGTGTCTAAGCAAGTGTGTCTAAGGCTAGTGGTTTTTAATTAGGCCCACGACTGTGGTTCCTTCCCACTTACCTGACACTTGCCTGGCCGCAATTGACGGTGAAGAGGCGATTTGAGACTTCTAATGACTTATCGTTTAGACCTTAGAAATAGGCTAGTTGGCTTAGGAAACCCTAACAACTAAAATACAGAAAACTATACTCTTTTGCAAATAAATATCTTATATTTATAAAACCGTTCTCCTAAATGAGAAGTGTTTATAAAACCTAAGCAAAGTGCCGCTACAACCCACTTTTGGGGAACCTGTTAGGGATAGTACGGTTCATCGTGCACCCGCAGGCTAGTAGTGCGAGATTCAGACCTCCGCAAGGAGCATTCGGTCTCGAAAGGTTTAAAATACGATATTTAAGGAAAATGAGATTTTTGAAAATAAAATATTCATTTAAAAATTATTCATGTGTTAATATATATATAATTATCATTTAAACACCTATTTTATTATAATATGAAGTTTCCACTTTTTCCTAAAATTCCAAGATTAAAAGTTACATTAAAATACCATGAATTTCAGATAAAACAATTAATACTTTTATTAGGATATATTCACTAGAATAACACAAATAAAATTCATATTCATTATAACAATAAAGACGATTATTAAATACTTGAGGTGTATTTTGAAAACTATACAAAAGTACTTTTTACATAAAACCCCCTCAAGTTTTACAAATTACAATAAGGCCCATAACTAATATTGAACTTCAAATTATCTTTCTTTTAGTCTGACTCGGGTTAGAGTCTGACTATTTCTGATTTGAATATGATTCAAGTCAATCTATATTCTTTTATATTCCAACACAATTTGAATACATGAATCCCTGAATCCAGTTAACAATATATTCATTTTGACTGAATCAAACCATGGATATTCATCCATTATCCTGATATTCTATTTACCTGATTACACAATTACAACATGTTTACTGATATCATGGTTTTGGTCAGTCACTCAATTTACATATTCCAATACTACAATACTGTTAAAACACTACGGGGTTTAAGGGTTAGATTGGTACGGAAAGTGTTAAAGGTGGCACGAGGTGGTCAGATTAAGACACCTAACCTGAATCCTATTGCTATTGTACCGTGGCATAACGGTTCCTTGTACTTTCCTTTTGCCCTGATCTCTAGCATATAGATATCCCTCTCGTATACACTGGCATCCTTCTGTACCAAGCTACAAACAACAGCGTTAAACAATGTTCTATAATATTCAACAATATAATACTTTAGAAAATACTGTTACTCTGTCATTCTCATTCTTCTTATTCTTTGGGACTTACCGAGCGACCTGTTCGCTGACGACATTCTATTTCTTTCTTCTTTGAATGTCGTCAGGTGCGTTGGACCAAGCTGAGATCGAGCCCACCGGTGAAGATTTGGACAGTTCCACGAAGACCCAGAGCTCTAGATATTGTATCTTGTTCTTTCCAGTATTTTCATTTTCTGTTATGCCACTGTTTAGGCATTGTTTTTCATTTCAGTTGTATTTTCCTTTCATGCATTGTACAAAGAATGTTATTAATAAAAGTTGCTGTTATGTTTATATCTCTCGTCTCTTGTGATTTATTTTATATTGCTTAGCTACGCTTAGCGTATGTACTTCTGAGTATATACGTAGCGGACCTTGTCGCGTCCACTTCGCCGTACACTGGGAAGCGGGGCGTGACAGGTTTTGTTGGTGGCCTATGCAGGTCAGAGCTGTATGAATCCTTGTCATGCAGTTCTGGTCTGCGTGAACAACCTAAGCAATATAACACAAGAACCAGCAACTAAAACATTCTTTACAATTCATGTTCCTTGAATCTTGCAAATCCCTATTCCTTGAATCTTATCATTTCATGTATTTGAATCTGTCCTAACCCAAATTTTTCTTCAGGGTTATGGATTCCCCGAACAACATCAGTACCAATGTCAACAACACACCTACACCTCCAACATTACCTCTCACATCTGCCGTTCCTGCTCCACCCAACGAGCAGACGGTTCTGCTTAAGGAAATCCAAAGCCTCCTGGTTGGACTGCAGCAGCAGACTGCTATATTATTGAACCGACCAGAAGCAAGAGCAACCGTCAAGAAACACACTGCCACCCAGATGGCAAGAGGAACCTACACTACACAACCTGCAAAACCCAAGAGACAGAAGGAAACAATTAACCAGTCAAGTTCAGGATTTTGCTACTACTGCCATAGGAATGGACACTTGTGGAAGGACTGCAGACGCGCAAAAGGCCTGTGCCTAGTTTGCGGCGCATCCGATCATAGAATTAGAGACTGTCCCTATAGACGCAACTCAGCCCGCACACCCACTATCTACCCGAAGCAGCTAGCTATCCAGACTCCTACACCTAGTCTTGCACTCCCAGCACCACCTCCACATGGACCATCCCTACCTAGTCAGGCATCGATGTATCGGCTTACTCAGAAAAATGTGTCGAGACGTCAAGCCTCCACTTTAACGGCCTTAGAACCTGAGACTAAGAACCAAGGTAACCCAGGTAACTCCCTCACTTTGACCAAAACATTTTGCAATATTTCTTCCTTCTAAATATCTTCATACACTATCAATAGTTCTGTCACAAAACCTTCCTTGAAACTGTTACACCTTTTTTTTACAAATTTCGAGGACGAAATTTTTATAAGGAGGGTAGAATGTAACAACCCTAAATTTCCTATACAAAAAATTTCAAATATTTTTTCAAAAATCCACAAAGGGGTATTTAAGCCTGAGCACAAGATTTAGGTAATTATTTTTGTTTTTAATTACAAGCTACAAGAATGAAATAACTCCATTTTTAGTGTACAAGAAATTACTTTAAAATTTAATGTATACTTGGAGTATTTACTCTTACTGCTATCATTTTAAGTAATTAAATAACACAATAATTACAAGAAGGAGCTTGTAGCTCATTGGTAATACCTTACACTGCTGAACCAAGCCACCAGAGTTCGAATCCCATGCCCCACATATTTTTTATTATCTTTTTGCTTTAAATTTTTGTGAAGTCAAACGGTCAAACAGCCATAACTCACAATTTATTGCAATTTATGAAAAATAAAGTATACCAAAGTTCCCCCCTGAAGATTCCCCGTCCAACGAGACCCGACTCGGCCCTGACTCGGCCGAGTCGGCCGGTCGGCCGAGTCGTCAACACGAAAAATTTTCGTGTTGACTTGGTCTTCATCCCTGCATACTCCATTTTCTCTGTACTGTTACGAAATTCTCATTAAACCTCTTTTAATCCCAAAATTAATGAATTTTTAATGAATTTTACATTTTTTAAAAATATTTTTTAATCCTAACCCTAACCCTAGCCTAGCCCTATATAAAGCCCCTATCCTCTACCATTTCACCTCACCACTCTAAGTCCACTCTCCCAAATTTTCGAGAACTCGGTGCAAAGAGCGAGAAGCGAAGCGCTGCCGAAACCGACGACGGATTCCGGCGACCGGATCAGAACCTTCGCGACGTTTTCGACGCATCGACAACCACCACCTTCTTTAGGCCCCTTAGCTTGTCCAAACCCGTAAGTCCCATCCTTCTCATCTTTCTATTTCTTAAAAATACGGATTTATGGAACCCGACGGAAATCGGAACAAACCGATTTCCGATTAGGTTTTTTCTACAAAATTTCACTTGTCACCTAATCCACAATACCCTAACATATTCATGTTGACTATTCATCACCCATAAACCAATTTAAATAAAGTTTCTCACATGAAATGATAGCTTTCTTGTAAAACCGTATTCTTTTCATAAAAATACCATAGAGTTTATTTTTCTTGTTCTAATTAATTCCCTCACTCCTAAATACGTTTATCTTGATCACTAAACTTGTAGAAGTCAATTTGAATGAATTTTCACATATGAAATGATAACGTTTTCAAATACCGTATTCTTGCACTTTAATACCTTCAAGTTTAATACATCATATTTAACCTCTAAAATTTCATTAAACCCTAAAATAAGTCACGAGGTAATGACCTACCTCTACACACACACAAATATAACCCTAATTGATAAACGTCAAAATATAGAATACGAAAATACAGGACTTTTCACTAAAATACCACATTCTTTATAAACCTCTTCTAAAAGCTTTAAGTTGTATAAAATTCTAAATAAAATCTTTTAAAATAAAAGCACGATATGTCATGGACATCGATCGTTTATCTAAACTGTCTTGTGGTGTCTAAGCAAGTGTGTCTAAGGCTAGTGGTTTTTAATTAGGCCCACGACTGTGGTTCCTTCCCACTTACCTGGCACTTACCTGACCGCAATTGACGGTGAAGAGGCGATTTGAGGTTTCTAATGACTCATCGTTTAGACCTTAGAAATAGGCTAGTTGGCTTAGGAAACCCTAACAACTAAAATACGGAAAACTATACTCTTTTGCAAATAAATACCTTATATTTATAAATCCGTTTTCCTAAATGAGAAGTGTTTATAAAACCTAAGCAAAGTGCCGCTACAACCCAATTTTGGGGAACCTGTTAGGGATAGTACAGTTCATCGTGCACCCGCAGGCTAGTAGTGCGAGATTCAGACCTCCGCAAGGAGCATTCGGTCTCGAAAGGTTTAAAATACGATATTTAAGGAAAATGAGATTTTTGAAAATAAAATATTCATTTAAAAATTATTCATGTGTTAATATATATATATAATTATCATTTAAACACCTATTTTATTATAATATGAAGTTTCCACTTTTTCCTAAAATTCCAAGATTAAAAGTTACATTAAAATACCATGAATTTCAGATAAAACAATTAATACTTTTATTAGGATATATTCACTAGAATAACACAAATAAAATGCACATTCATTATAACAATAAAGACGATTATTAAATACTTGAGGTGTATTTTGAAAACTATACAAAAGTACTTTTTACATAAACCCCCCTCAAGTTTTACAAATTACAATAAGGCCCCTAACTAATATTGAACTTCAAATTATCTTTCTTTTAGTCTGACTCGGGTTAGAGTCTGACTATTTCTGACTTGAATATGATTCAAGTCAATCTATATTCTTTTATATTCCAACACAATTTGAATACATGAATCCCTGAATCCAGTTAACAATATATTCATTTTGACTGAATCAAACCATGGATATTCATCCATTATCCTGATATTCCATTTACCTGATTACACAGTTACAACATGTTTACTGATATCATGATTTTGGTCAGTCACTCAATTTACATATTCCAATACTACAATACTGTTAAAACACTACGGGGTTTAAGAGGTAGATTGGTACGGAAGGTGTTAAAGGTGGCACGAGGTGGTCAGATTAAGACACCTAATCTGAATCCTATTGCTGTTGTACCGTGGCATAACGGTTCCTTGTACTTTCCTTTTGCACTGATCTCTAGCATATAGAGATCCCCCTCGTATACACTGGCATCCTTCTGTACCAAGCTACAAACAACAGCGTTAAACAATGTTCTATAATATTCAACAATATAATACTTTAGAAAATACTGTTACTCTGTCATTCTCATTCTTCTTATTCTTTGGGACTTACCGAGCGACCTGTTCGCTGACGACATTCTATTTCTTTCTTCTTTGAATGTCGTCAGGTGCGTTGGACCAAGCTGAGATCGAGCCCACCGGTGAAGATTTGGAGCAGTTCCACGAAGACCCAGAGCTCTAGATATTGTACCTTGTTCTTTTCAGTATTTTCATTTTCTGTTATGCCACTGTTTAGGCATTGTTTTTCATTTCAGTTGTATTTTCCTTTCATGCATTGTACAAAGAATGTTATTAATAAAAGTTGTTGTTATGTTTATATCTCTCGTCTCTTGTGATTTATTTTATATTGCTTAGCTACGCTTAGCGTATATACTTCTGAGTATATACGTAGCGGACCTTGTCGCGTCCACTTCGCCGTACACTAGGAAGCGGGGCGTGACAATTTTAAATATGGAGTTTAACTCCAAAAAGATTTTAAATGAAGTTCAACTTCAAAAAGATTTTTATCGTGGAGTTAAACTCCAAAAAAAAAATTTATTTGTGGAGCTAAACTCAGAAAGAATTTAAATGGAGTTAAACTCCAAAAGAATTTAAAATATGGAGTTGAACTCCGAAAGAATTTAAAATGTGGAGTTAAACTCCAAAAGAATTTTAAATGGAGTTCAACTCCAAAAAGATTTTTATTATGGAGTTAAACTCCTAAAAGATTTAATGTGGTCAGCAGTTAAACTCCACTAAATGGGGAGCCCTCCCCTCACGTGAGAAGGAGGGAAAGCTCTCACTTAGTGGGAGCTCCCCTTTCCTTCACGTGAGAGGAAGCAGGAGCTATAAAAAAAAATTATTTTTTGTGATGGAGTTAAACTCTAAAAAAAAATTATTTGGAGTTAAACTCCCAAAACAATTTTATTCGGAGTTAAACTCCACAAAAAAAAGTTTTTATTATAGAGTCAAACTCCAAAATAATTTTATTTATGGAGTTAAACTCCAAAATATTTTCTCCTTTCTCTTTTGAAAAGAAACCCAAAATGGGTTATCTTGAAACTCCAATATCTAGATCTTGGATGATAAAAAAAGAGACCATTTTTCTTCTCTTGAAGGAGTCTTGGGAGGTGGGTTTATGGTAAAATTTTGTTTAGTTTTTAAAAAAAAAGAGCTAAGCTCTTGATTTATTTGAAAAATGAAAAGAAAGAGAAAGAACTTGGAAAAGAGAGAGTGGAGGCACAAACCCTAGTTTTTTTGGGGAGAATGAAAAATTGTATGCTTTATTCATCATCATGTTGCCTTATATAGGCTTACACATTTACATATAGCCCCATGAGCTTTACAAAATGGCATTTTGCCCATCCCATGCTTCATGTGCCCTTTTCTTTTGCACATAAGCCATGGGCTTTTACAAAAATTTGGTTTTATACCCATTTTGCTTACATTCATGCACAAAAAATTACACCAAAATTATTTGTTACATGATTTTTATGTTGGCATGGGGAGGCTAGCCGCGGGCTCGACTTGGGCATGGGCCCGCTTGACCTGGGCTTGGGCCCATCTGGCTCGGAGTTGACATTGACCTTGACTTGGTCAACCGGGGTGCAAATTTTGACCCCAACAAAGTGCCCCCTATCAATAAATGCACACCGCGCATATGAGTTGTGTGTATGAAATTGATGGATCTTGAAGCTAGACTTCGAGGGGGGACATCATTCCGGGGGCGGAGCATCCCTCGGGGAGCATGATTCCCCGGGATTGGAGCATTATTCCGATTTGTGGAGCATAATTTCAGGGTCGGAGTATCATTCCGAAGAGTCGGAGCATAACTCCGAGGATCGGAGCATAATTCCGAAGGGTCGGAGCATAACTCCGAGGATCGGAGCATAATTCTGAAGAGTAGAGGCATGATTCCAAGGATCGGAGCATGATCCTGATGAGTGGAGCATGGTTCCAAAGGGGCCGGAACATAATTCCGACGAGCGGTAGACATTCTGACCGAAGCATAATTTCGATGCGGAGGTTGATTCCCAGGCGAAATATAATTCCGATAGGGAAAGCGGATACTCCGAGGCGAAGCTTGATTTCGACACGGGGTACATTCTGAGATGAAGCATGATTTCGACGCAGAGATTGTTGGTCGACTTGATTCCGAGACGGAGCTTCATTTCGATGAGGAGGTCGCTGGTTGATTCCGAGCCGAAGCATAATTCCGACAAGTAAGGCAGATACACCGAGACGAAGCATGATTTCGACACGGGGTACACTCTGAGACGAAGCATGATTCCGGCGCAGAGCTTGTTGGTCGACTTGATTCCGAGGCGGAGCTTAATTCCGACGAGGAGGTCGCTGGTTGATTCCGAGCCGAAGCATAATTCCGACAGGGAAGGCAGATACACCGAGGCGAAGATTGATTTCGACGTGGCATACACTCTGAGACGAAGTATGATTCCGACGCAGAGCTTGTTGGTCGACTTGATTCCGAGGCGGAGCTTAATTCCGTCGAGGAGGCCGCTGGTTTATTTCGAGCCGAAGCATAATTCCGACAGGGAAGGCAGATACACCGAGGCAAAACTTGATTTCGATGCGGGGTACACTCTGAGACGAAGCATGATTCTGACGCAGAGCTTGTTGGTCAACTTGATTCCGAGACGGAGCTTAATTCCGACGAGGAGGTCACTGGTTGATTCCGAGCCGAAGAATAATTCCGACAAGGAAGGCAGATACACTGAGGCGAAGCATGATTTCGACACGGGGTACACCCTGAGACGAAGTATGATTCCGACGCAGAGCTTGTTGGTCGACTTGATTCCAAGACGGAGCTTAATTCCGACGAGGAGGTCGCTGGTCGATTCCGAGCTGAAGCATAATTCCTACAGGGAAGAAAGTTACACCGAGGCGAAGCTTGATTTCGACGCCTGGTACACTCTGAGATGAAGCATGATTCTGGCGCGCTTGTTGGTCGACTTGATTCCGAGACGGAGCTTAATTCCGACGAGGAGGTCGCTGATTGATTCCGAGCCGAAGCATAATTCCGACAAGGAAGGCAGATACATCGAGGCGAAACATGATTTCGACACGGGGTACACTCTGAGATGAAGCATGATTCCGATGCAGAGCTTGTTGGTCGACTTGATTCCGAGACGGAGGTTAATTCCGACGAGGAGGTCGCTGGTTGATTCCGAGCCGAAGCATAATTACGACAGGAAAGGCAGATACACCGAAGCGAAGTTTGATTTCGACGCGGGATATACTCTGAGATGAAGCATGATTCCGGCGCGGAGCTTGTTGGAATTGGTTGGTTTGATTTATTTGATTTTTGCCTTATTCGGCGGGACTTTTGAATTTGAGAGGAATTTGGAATTTGTTTAGCATCAGTATTGCTACACTGGAATAATGTCATGTGCAACTCATCATTTTCCCTTGGAGGACTTGGGATTTTGGTTTTGGCTTAGCATCAGCACCGCTTATACTGGAATATGGTACCAGGAGCGAATCATCATTTTCCTTTGCCCGTTGGGGAGCGATGGCTTAGGAGACAGGTTTAGGTCCTTATTACCTAAGACTTTTCAATTTTATGAGCCGTAGGGGTCCCATAAAAGTATTTTCCCCTACTAGTCGAAAGGATCTCGTGGGTGTATCTTCTCCTTAGGAGCCGTGAGGACCCCCAAGTGTGTTGTTCCTTTGTGAGTCGTAAGGATCTCACGCGGGAATTTTCTCCTCACAAAGTTGAGAGGACTTTGCGAGTGCATTTCATCTCTTTTTCATGAGTTTGCGCCCTTTCGGGTTTTCACAAACTCGCCGGTAGTCTTGCTGTTTTTACTCACGGAGCCCTTTCGGGTTTTCATCCGTGCCCATTTTGCTTGTGGACATACCCTTTTTTGTGGGAATCTTTTTCGCTCGTGGGACTTTGAATGTGGTCTCGCCGGTAGGACTTGGGAGAGATTGGGATCGTTTTACGCAAGTGGATTGTATACGGTTTTGAAGGATGTATGATCCAGACCGTAGGGATGGAAGAATTTCGGGACTTTGTTGGCGTCTGCATCGCTGTACTGGAATATGGTACCAGGAGCGACTCATCATTCGCCGTTGGGAAAACTTGGGATTTGGGTTTTTGGTCGGCATCCGCATTGCTGCACTGGAATAATACCAGGAGCAACTCATCATTTGCTTTTCCCTGCTGGGAAGCGATGGTTAAGGAGACAGGTTTAGATCCCTATCACCAAAGGCTTTTCAATTTTATGGGTCGTGCCGTAAGGGTCCTATAAAAGCATTTTCTCCCTACGAGTTGTAAGGATCCCGTAGGTGCATTTTTCCCTTAGGAGTCGTAAGGACCCCCAAGTGTGTTTTTTCTTTGTGAGTCGTAAGGATCACACGAAGGTTTGTTCTTACGAGTCATGAGGATCCCGTAAGTTTTGTTCTCCTCATGCATCGTGAGGACACATGAGTGGGTCTTCCCAATGGAGTATAATTCCAAGGGCGGAGACCAGCCGCGCGACTGGTGATTGCTGTGGGGCATGGGTATGATGAGAATTATTTGAGCCCGTGGATTGTATACGGTAGTCAATTTGGGGACCAACCGTAGGACTGGGAGAATGTTGAGAATTTGAATTTTGGTTGGCGTCTACATCGCTGCAATGGAATATGGTAACAGGAGCGACTCATCATTCGTCGTTTGAGAATTTGGATTTTGGTTGGCGTCTGCATCGCTGCACTGGAATATGGTATCAGGAGCGACTCATCATTCGCCTTTTTTTTACCGCGATTGCTCTATCATTTCAGTTTTTCTTATCGCGAAGGCCACGATTGCCTTATCATTTCGGCTTTATTTATTCGCGGTTTCCCTATTGTTTCGGCTTTATTTTTCATGTTTATTTTTACTCGCTGATTTTTATTGCGAGTTGCCCCATCATTTCGGCTTCTTTTTTTTTTAAATTTTTTTTTATTTACACGTTTTTACATCCCCAGTTTAACGAATTAGAGGTTGACTGTTCCCAGTTTAATAACGTGGTGGTCGAATTTTTCGGAGAAAGGCAGATGGCTGAGAGAATCGGTTTCACAAAAGACTTCAGTCTCCGTTTGTATGAAATTAGCGGTCGCAGCTTGACTGTTTACTAACACGCCTTTAAACAGTTCTATCTCTTCTGCCTTGTATTATTTTTCGACCCAATCTTTGAAGATGAAGCAGTCCTCAATAGCATGATTTATTACTCTGTGATAGGGGCAGTATTTGGGGTCGTCAGTCATATTCGCTTCTTGCGGTCTTTTTGATTCCGGCAATTGGAGACTGTTTCTTAGGGCATCCTTGAATATTTTACGAACTTTGTCCCTTCTGAAGGAATAGACCTTATCCAGCTTCTCTTTCAGTGGAGCTTCTTCTCCCTCTCCGAACACTGGCTTCCGAGGCCGGTTGGCATTAGGCCCGCTCATCCCTTACTTATTTCGATCAGCCGAG
Source organism: Agapanthus africanus (assembly GCA_030015575.1). Classification (NCBI taxonomy): domain Eukaryota; kingdom Viridiplantae; phylum Streptophyta; class Magnoliopsida; order Asparagales; family Amaryllidaceae; genus Agapanthus; species Agapanthus africanus. The sequence goes on from CM057339.1 coordinate 868,862,278, forward strand.
GTGTTGAAAGATTCAGAATCGTCGAAATTTCCGCCTTTGCGATTATCGTCCTTTCGGTTTCTCCAGGGCCTACTGTTATTTTGGGAATCCGAAGAGGACTCCTGCTTTGAACGCTCCAACATCTGAACTTTCCTGATCAGCTCTTGGAATGTTTTGAGACCCGCGGTGCAGAGAAACGGGGCCATCCAATTGTTGAGATTTCTGACAAGGAGATTGACAGATTGGTCCTGCTCTGTCGGTGGTTCACATTTGACGGGGAGATAGCACCATCGGGTTATAAAATTCGTGCTGCTTTCGTTGTTCTTTGGCTTGGTCCTTACGAGATTGGCAATGGTGATCTTATTGCCGACGCTCATGAACCTCTGCCGAAACAGAGACTCCATTTGGACGAAAGTTGTGATGGAGCCATCCGGTATGCTCGCGTACCAGTCGAAAGAAATATCGGTCAAGCTATTAATGAACTGGCGGAGGAGAAGTGCATCGTTGTCCCCAGTATTCCCGCATGAGGCTTTGAAGCGAGCGATGTGCCGATTCGCATTTCCCGTCCCACCAAATCTTCCGAATTTGAGGATGACATAGCCGCTAGGAAATTCTACCAGAGCATACTGAGCAGGGTATGGTCTCCCACTACTTATCTTTTTGCGCTTCGGTTTCGGCTACCAATATTTTGACTTTGTTGGCAACCAAATCCATGATTTGATCTTGAGTTAGCGGGCTACTGTCATCGGTAGCCAAGACATTTCCTGAGATAGGATGCGACTGGCTTTCATGCGGTCCGCCCACCTTTGAATTTGGGGGAATAGGCGTCGGCTGTCTCGGGACACCGTTTCCCGGTTCATGAGCAGAGCCCTGCGCTTGATTGGGCGGCTGAGAGGCAAGCTGGGCCGTGAGCTGTAAGACGACGTTTGTCAAGTCATCAATTTTTGAGTAGAGCTTGGCCATCTCCTTGTCTTTGTTTCTTAGCTGCTTTTGGAGCTCCTGGAGAAGTCGTTGCTCTGCGGTCTTAAGATGGAAAGTTGGCTCATCTTCACTTTCCGAGCCCGACTCCTCGTGAACCGAGGGCTCTCTTTGCCTATCAGCCTCACTGGGAGGATTTTCATCACCCTCCAGAGGATGCTAGTCTTGAGAAGTGACAGCTATATTCACACCAAGTTGGATTTGAGATGTGGTGGCCCCGTCCTTGCTCTTGCTGCGCGTGCCCACCATATAGACAGTGGGGACCACATATCCAGTCATCTCTTTATCTTTGGCGGGATAACCTTGTTCCTCGAACCTCATGAAGTTCAGCCTAGCAGGAGCACTAGCCTTTTTGTTGGCTCTGTACCTGAGCCTTTTCTATCTTAGCTTCTCAATTTTGAGGGCTTGGCGGGCATCCGTCATCTAGAAAGCCATCGTGAGCCGATTAATGGGGAGCTTAGAGAAGATACCCAATTGAGCAGCTGTCAAAAGGGTCGCTGGAGCTTGCCCGAGATGCCTTATTGCTTTGTTGGTGTTGATGGTCTTGCCCCCAGCTGGGGCCAAGGAAAGTCGTTCAGACACCGACTTGTGTTTGGGTAGTGGTGCCCTCGAGATCACCACATTTGGCCTCTTGCCTTTCGAGACCGGTTTGTCTGTTACCGGAGCTTGAGGAGCTGGAATGGTATTAGTTGACACAAACAGAATAGAGCCGAACGGTAGCAGCGGCTCCTCCCACTGTCGCCTAAGACTGGCCGGGAGGACCGTCCTGAAGTCTATCTTCATCGTGTAGGAGATGGGAGCTGAGTTTATCTTTGAAGACATTGTTGAAAATTGATTGCTTGGAGAACTGCATGAAAGAGCATTATTTTAGTATAAATATAGATATGTATATTGATTGAGTTCGCATGAATATTTAACCCGAAATATGGGAGGAGAGATTAATCCCACTGGGCATGCCAGAAATCTGTAGGGTGTTTCTCGTCACCCCATTGAGATGGGAATACGCGCTCTTGTCAGGCGCATTTCAGATTCCCCATGTTTAGAGTAGGCGGGGGTTTATTGATTGTGGGGATCGGAATCTCCGACAGCCGCGGACTAAACTGTCGTTAATTACCCCTTCCCTTTGGAGCGAGAGAACCTCCGATTGACGGGTTGAACTGGTCATGCGAACTCAATGTGCAGTGTACGTATACTTTTTTTTTGTTCCATTTGTTAAAAAAAAGGATATATGTATTTTTCTATATATAATAAAAAAACAAAAATAAATAAGTAGATAAATATTTAAAGAAAACGTTTTTTTATTTATAATTTTAAAATTTATTTATAATTTATTTGTTTAAGTAAAAAAAGACTAAAATAAAGAAAAGAAGGAAGAAATGAGAAAAGAAAAGAAAAGAAAAAATAAAATAAAAAAATAAGAGGGGGAACCTGGGCTCCCATTAAATGAGAGCTTTCCTACACATGCATATGCTAGCATGTCACATGATAGCATGTGAGGGTCGCATGCTAGCATGTGACAAGCATGTGAAAGTGGCCAAAAGGGCTCTCATTAAATGGGAGTCCTCCTCCTCACGTGCCAGCATGTGATTGGAGCAAAAAGGGCTCCGGAAAAAAATGATTTTTTATATACATGGAGACCAACTCTAAAAGAAATTTTTTCGTGGAGTTCAACTCCAAAAGAATTTTAAATATGGAGTTCAACTCCAAAAAGATTTTAAATGGAGTTAAACTCCAAAAAGATTTTAAATATGAAGTTAAACTCCAAAAAGATTTTAAATGAAGTTCAACTCCAAAAAGATTTTTATCGTGGAGTTAAACTCCAAAAAAAAAAATTATTTGTGGAGTCAAACTCCGAAAGTATTTAAATGGAATTAAACTCCGAAAGAATTTAAAATGTGGAGTTGAATTCCGAAAGAATTTAAAATGTGAAATTAAACTTTAAAAGAATTTTAAATGGAGTTCAACTCTAAAAAGATTTTTATTATGGAGTTAAACTCCTAAAAGATTTAATGTGGTAAGGAGTTAAACTCCACTAAATGGAGAGCCCTCCCCTCACATGAGAAGGAGGGAGAGCTCCCACTTAGTGGGAGCTCCCCTCTCCCCCACGTGAGAGGACGCATGAGCTCCAAAAAGAAATTTTATTTTTTGTGATGGAGTTGAACTCCAAAAAAAATTTATTTGGAGTTAAACTCTCAAAACAATTTTATTCGGAGTTAAACTCCATAAAAAAATGTTTTTATTATAGAGTCAAACTCCAACATAATTTTATTTATGGAGTTAAGCTCCAAAAGATTTTCTCCTTTCTCTTTTGAGAAGAAACCCAAAATGGGTTCTCTTGAAACTCCAAAATCTAGATCTTGGATGATAAAAAAAGAGAACATTTTTCTTCTCTTGATGGAGTCTTGGGAGGTGAGTTTATACTAAAACTTTGTTTAGTTTTTTTAATAAAAAAGCTAAGCTCTTGATTTATTTGGAAAATGAAAATGAAGAGGAAGAACTTGAAAAAGATAGAGTGGCACAAACCCTAATTTTTTGGGGGAGAATGAAAAATTGTATGCTTTATTCATCATCATGTTGCCTTATATAGGCTTACATATTTACATATAGCCCCTTGGGCTTTACAAAACAGTATTTTGCCCATCCCATGCCTCATGTGCCCTTTTCTTTTGCACATAAACCATGGGTTTTTACAAAAATTTGGTTTTATGCCCATTTTGCTTACGCTCATGCACAAAAAATTATATCAAAATTATTTGTTATATGATTTTTATGTTGGCATGGGGAGGCTGGCCGTAGGCTCGACTTGGGCATGAATCCGCTTGACCTGGGCTTGGGCCCACCTGGTTCAGGGTTGACCTTGATTTTGACTTGGTCAACCGGAGTGCAAATTTTGACCCCAACACCCCTCACTCTCTCCTGAAGAATAAATCAAACATTTTCTAATAATAGGTTCCCGACACGTGTCGGGACACCCTATTTAGGGGCCTCCCCCAAAACAACTCGATTTGAGTTGTGACAACTCAATTTTGAATCGTGTTAAGGGGGACCATCTTAAGCAGGGGGTCCCACCAGTGATGAACATGTCTTTTTGACTGATCTTGAGCTTGTTTGATCAAAGATCCGATCATTGGATTAAATACTTGTTAAAGTATTTTAGTATTCTTTTAGGAGTTTAAAATTTAAACTCCAATAAATACGTCGCAGGTCTTATCGTGCATCTGCTACTGTCTTTTGGTAAGCGGTGCGTGACAGTATTTATCTGTGAAATCGGTGAAATTTTGGTTATTTACGTGCAATTTAACCTAAAAAAATAATTAAAATGCAAATATATATCAAAAAATGAAAATATAAGTTAAAATTTTTCATTAATATTAATCAGGTTACAATTATTGATAAATTTTATATTAATCAGGAGGGCTCAATCATTGGACTAACCATTGAGGGGAATTTTCTGGACGAGGTGAGGTGAGACGAGACGAGTCGACTATGACTATCGGAATACAGCCGTAGGCAAGTTCCCGAGATGAAACGAGATGAGTCTAGGCAAGACGATTCGTATTTAGCCGTTGGGATTCTTAACGACTAGTTAAACGAGTGAATGCGGCGAGTTGGCAAGACAAGACGAGACGAGTCACGAATTAGATCAGACCAAATTACAAGAAGTCAACATTTGATATTTTGTGAATCTACTTGTCTCGCCAACTCATCCAAGACGATGTGATGCAACTTGCCAAATCGGCCACGTCATCAACCAAGCGAATAAAGCTCGCCTCATGGCGAGATCATTAAATGAATCCCGTCTCATTTTCCAGGCCTAATTTTCCAGGCCTAGACATATTGTTATACAATATTCATGATTCATCTCGCTTCACGTTTTTCCATTCCAAAGAAATTAATGCAGATAATTGCAACATAAACATGCATATTGATCAATGGATGGTGTGTTGCCATGTAATCCGCAACCGTCGAAAATCCCTCCAGTGCCATCTTATACTCTTTTTTCTATCCGATAACAAAAACAATAATTTTTGACTGTTATGTATATTTTTTCCTGATATTCATTCCGTATCGGGATTTGTATCCGCTTTCATTAAATACAGATAGTATTTATTTTTTACATTTCTGATAGTTAAGCGTATCCGTATTCAAATCCTTTTATGACTACCGATACGGTAATACCTATGTCCAGTTAAAAGAACAGTTTACTTAGCATTTACCGTGGGAATGGCGAACCAGAACAATCAGCATGGGCCCACAGACGGATCCTCGTCCGAAACCGCCTTTCACGGTAACGGATCCGCGAGGACATCGGGTCCCCTTGTTAGCGGGTCCCACCTCCATTAACCCGATAGATCAACTCCCTTCGTCTTTGAGCTATAAGAAGAGAGAGAGGGTTAGGGCTTTGGACAAATTCGTTGCTGCTTGTCTCTAGCGCTTACGAGAGACGCTCGAGCTCTTGGAGTCTTCCTCCATTTTCCCTCGTTCCTTCTCTTCTTTGAGCACGAAGAGCTGAATCCTTACTTCGATTTTGGTTTCGAATCGTAATCGGAGGTAATTTGCTTTCTAATTTTGCTAATTTGTTTTATGCGATTCGATTCAGGACTTGATTTTGGCTTAATTTTGAAGATTTTCTAGTATTATTTATCTTCGATCTCTGAGACTTTTTGGTTTGTTTAATATTCTGATTAGTTTATTGCTTGTTTAAAAATCGTTTACACTATATTCTTGAATCTATGTGGTGTTTGGTTTATGGAACCGAGTTTGGTTGGTTATAATAGATCGCAGTTTTAAAATTATACACTCTAGTTTATTAGAATTATTATTTTAAAAAAAAATATTGTATACATATATATATCAACATGTAATTGTTTCTATCTGAGTAAAATACTAAATGACTATAGTTTAGAAATTGGATTTTTGCTATATTGGACCCCTAAAACTTGGCTTAATTCTAAGTACAACCCCCAAACATTCTATTCTATCTCTAAGTACAACCCTTACTTAAAACTTCTAACTAGATTAAATAAAACCCAATTATTAACTTCTTGCTTTTAAACTAGTCATATATTTAAATTAATAACTAGGGTTTTGGCTTTTGGCAACTTCAATGAGCTTGCAATGTAGAAAGCTTCAAAGTTGCGTCGCCATCATCATGAAAAGCTTTGGAGGGATGATGGAGTTGAGAGAAAGAAGTAGCTTAGGAGATTTAAGGGAAGTCTAGTTGAGGGAAGGGGTAAGAATGGAAAAATCTATCACAATTTAACCCAAATTTGCCCTAACCCAGCATGAACCCGGGTTGACATTATGGAGGGTCCTATTTGATTGATAGAGAAGGGGTTGTATTCAGAAATAGAATGTTTATGGATTGTATTTAAAAGTACTCAAGTTTTAGGGGTCCAATATAGAAAAGACCTTTAAAAATTACACACTCTAGTTTAGTAAAATGAATTATCACAAGCCATGAAATCTAAGTTTTGGAGTTTTGCAAATTTTAGATACGGGAAAGCTAAATGTTTACATAGAGGTAAGGTTTTTATTTATTATATGGGTGTCAAAAGATAGAAAAATTTCTCGAGATCACTGTTTCTTGGGGGATTATTGCAGAAAAATTTCTCGAGATCGCTGTTTCTTGGGGGATTATTGCAGTCTCCTGAAATTTTCTTTAGGAAGGTTTTCTGAAGGGTCAAATCCCTTTTCTTATTCTGCTTCCGTCTTCTTTTTCCCCTAGAAAGTACAAAAATTCTATTTGCCAATTAGTATTAAATATTTAAATTATACATATTGCTTATTACTTAGAATGAATCCTAGCTTTGCAATCTAGATTAAATAAAAAATTGGGTTACTGTAATTCTTGTGCTAATCGGTAGCATCATCCTGAGTTGCAGTATGATGGCACAATACCTGAATGCTGACTTGGAGTACATGGTGGATGCCTACTTTGACATGGCTCAATTTGATGATGATGAGTTTGGAGAGAGCGAGCATCAGGGGGAAGTTGCTCAGGGCTATGACCTCGAAGGAGACATAAACCCGGTATATGATATATTCTGAATTCCTTAAAAAGGATAAGGATTCTCTTCAGTTTTGCTGAAGAATTCTACTTTCTTTTACCTTTTAGAGCAAGCAGAAGACTGACACTTCGGCTTATGAGTTCCGAAAGGGAAAAGATATGCAAGGGTTGCCTTGGGAGAGGCTGAACTATAGTAGAGAAACATATCGCGAGATGAGGCTGAAGCAGTACAAGAACTATGAGAATCTATCTAGATCCCGAGAGGCTCTAGAGAAGGTGAGAACTCTTTCCAAATAAACAACAGTACAATTTGTGTGGATATAAGTATGATTATGGATAACTTTCTTCCTGAGATGATGTTTTTATTTTATTTTTTGTTTACATATTCTATCATATCAGTTTGTCATGTCAACGAGGTTGGGTGTCTCCACTGGTAAATATTAATGGAGACACTCCTAACCTAATCCAACCATTCTTTAATACTGGATGGTGAGATACAAAATATATCTCATCATCCATTTTTAAAGGAAGGTCGTGAATAGGTGTAGGCGTGTCTCCACTAGTGGAGACTTCTTACTTCCCATGTGAACCCTTGCATGAATTGTGAACCACAGATACATGCAAGCATACATTGTTACATGATAATTCCTCTAAATAGGACAAACCGACATGCTTAGTCGTAAAATATAACCATTGTCATAAAATAAGACCGTCTTGGACATGTCAACAAAGCATATGTTCTCTGCACAGCTTTTCATATTACTGATATAAATATGGAATAGACATTATGTTTTTATATGCTTTAACAATTTTGAAAAATAACTACATATGATGCATATGTTCTCTGCACAACTTTTTATATAATGTATACACAAAATATAATAGACATAATGCATACATATGCTAAAAAAAATAAGACAAAACTATCATCTCTTTGTTCCCAACAACTTGGTTCTTTATTTCCGTAGTTACGCATGGTATGTTACATTGCTTTGGAATGATTTTTAATTTTAATTTTCTAATTTTATATGAATCATTTCTCTAATACCATTGTGTAAATATAGTAATATTATAACATATAGATTGATACAAACTTATTCGCATGTGCATTCTGTCTAGAAGGATTTTGAAAAGGGGTCAATGATACAAACCCAAGTGGCGTTTCTATAGTTCTTAACATGGATTGTAACACTGAGGACGCAATACCTTTTCATTTTCTTCTCTGAGATTGGTTGACCAGTGTGCTGATTTCCATTGTGTGCCAAAGCCTTATTGATTTGTTTCAATCGTGAATTGAAGTTTAAATCTATAGTATTGTTTCTGTATTTGCTGTTTTAAAAATGTGTGTGTGATTTTTTTAATTTTTTTGGTTGTGTATGGAAACTTCTATAAGACGTTATTAAATTGAAAACTGCTTCTTGGTTGCACGATATTGAACCGGCAACTTATAAGGCAGGTTCTTACCTGCATATTGGTCTTTTTATGTTTTTGGACCTTTTCTTTCTAAAATCCCTTTAATACACTTATGGTCCTGGAAATGTTAATAGTCTTTTCTTGAATTGTTTTTTTTTTCACTTTTTAATAGATCATGCTATTTCTGCTGTTGCATGTTCATGATAACATGATGTGCCTCTTTCTTTAGTGCTTGCTAAAATCTTCTCTTTATACAGGAATGCAAGAGGGTTGAGTCTGAGAGCACTTTCTATGACTTCCAGTTCAATACAAGAATTCTCAAGCCAACTGTTGTACATTTTCAGGTACTGACCTCCTTGTGTATTTTTCATATTCTTTGGTAGATAGTATTGCGCATTTTTAGTGATTACGGAATTTAATGATTAAAAGTAAAATCAGCTTAAGCAATGCATTGCCTTAGCAACACTCCCCCCCCCCCTCTTTGAGTACTCTGGTGTCCTCTCATAACACACTATTCTATTTTATCTTGTAATTCTTTGTTTTATACTGCTGTTCCCAGGCCTGTTGATTTAATAATGTAACTGGGCACCCGACTCTAAATTTTTTTTTTTTTGCATTAATATGTTTAATACCTTTGCCGTGGGATTATATTTTAGTGCAGCTGTTGTAAAATGGGAACATATTCATCTCTTGCATCCATCATTTTATACGGTGGGAAGCAACAAGTCATTAGGCTGCGAAGTTCTTATTTTATTATTATTTCATTGTGAATTATTTTAATTTGGCTTCTTAGGTTGGACAATATATGGGCTAACACGCAAATTTATTCTAATAATCATAGTTTACTTGCTCTCTTGTTATGAACATTTTTTTTATCTATTATTTGTTTAGTCTTAATAGTTTTGCAGGTCATGACTACATAAAATATTTAATAATTTTATGGAAATGAATTCCAACTATATAAGCTCTGTGACACTAATGCAGCATTACGTCTGCAAGCATCATCATGGTCTTTACATGAGGTAAGAATTTAATTATTGACATCAAGTTGCTGTGATTTACCTTTTGGTAGTTTTGTGTTGTCCTTTGATTTACCAGAGTCTTGAGGGTGCCATCATCGTTATTAGTGTGTTTTACAATTCATTTGCACCAATGTATTATCTTACTAATATTCTTATTTAATCAGTTAAGAATTGTGCTGAGCGAAGTTAACTGACCGAGGTGAATGCATGGCATACTTTTGATAAATTTACTTTAGAAATATTAGAACTGCTAGTACATTTGTCATTAGATGTCCCAACCAATGCCTAGCATTCAAATATTTTGAAGGGTGCCTAATCAAAGTATTCCTTAAACCTGAGCAGGGTGCTTCTCTTCTGCATGCCACTTTGACTCTATTTTGTTAAAATCAGTAATCAACATATTCTTGCCTTCTGTTATTTGGTTAAAGTTGCTGGCCAAAAGATTTTAAATTCCGAGTTTGATTTCTATGTGAATTTTCATGGCTAGTTAGTATTCTGCATTTGCATGTTTTCTCTCTCTGCGCCACCTTATCCTTTTCACCCTTTTCTAATCCCCCATTTCAAAGTTTATTTTATCTCCTCCAATGGTGCTACTCTTGTGGGAGGCACTCCAAGGTTTTTTGGAGACCATGAATGGTAGCGAATAAGTTTCATTCATGTTTGGTTAAGCTTTATTTGTTGTTCTGTGTATCGGCTTTAAGTGAGAGTACTTTATTTCCATTTTATGTTAGGGTTTTGTGAGAACTTGGGACCTGACGCCTTTTGGCAAATATTGCGTGGCAAAGAAGGTCTCATTAGATTGGCCTTGAATCACAGTGAGAAAACATTGAGAGTCATATCCCCTCCTTTTGATTTATTTTTGCGATTGTTGATATAATATTCATGCTGTATAACTCTGTTAACAAAAGTTACCAGGAAGCAGAATGAGGGTTTCTGCAGTGATCTTGTGCAAATGTTGTTTGATTATGTTCTTTAGATTGTTAACTTGTTAGTATTATACCTAACTCCTCATGATATTTAGGAATGGGCTTCCCACATAATATGTTTTGTGTCAGGCATTAGAAGCAGAGCGGAACTACTTCTTGTACAGCTGCTGGATAGGTGGACCCTTACAATATGGTATGCTGGGATGATTTATGTAGTTAGAGGCCTCAATTTGAAACAGCTGAATAGTTCTTCAAGTCTCAAGGAGACATTGAGTGACTAACTGGCAGCGTTCTTGTTGCATTTATGTTCACCGTTTGATTTTATCTCCACGTCTTCCTTTCGGTTTACACTATTAAATATCAAATCTTTCCTTATTTTTATTTGTTACTGTCAACAATATGATATGTCTGATAGCCCATGACTGAAGTATAACTCACATTACTTGCTGCTCTTCTAGCATCATCTTGCATATTTTCACTTGTAATTTAGTGTCTTACATTTATGCATTTTTTTAATCTTACATCTGTGGTTGTTTCAATTAAATTTCCCTATGCATATTCCTGCATAAATACTGACGATCGAAAAGATTCTTATCGCTTGCTTTAATAGCTGATGTACACAAGTATATGACCTCCTTTGAGTGTTCGAAGACAACTAAATTCTTATCCTATGATGCAATAACTTATCAGTTTTCATGTCTAGCTAGAATTTGATCACTGATTTTATGGTACTTCAGCGGCATCTTAATTTTCTAGCAGAACATATTATCAGCCTTTAGCGAACATGTTATCGGGCCTTTAACATAGCAAGTTCACCACATTGATGGGTATATAAGGTTATTTCTCTCTTTTTTTCCTTTTCCTTTTTCTTGCTTCAGTAGTGATACAAGGAGAGCTGGTTGGCTAGGCTTGTAATGTTTAATTTTTTCTAGGTGAAAATTGTGCCACACTCTAGACAACAACCATTGCTCGCTAAAATATTCTCTTCAATTAGGTATAGATAAATAGGCTACACTCTATTATTGTAGAATGCATCACTTGTATCTATTTGTAATTTTACTTTTCTGTGGCTGTAAATAAGACTGCTTTAACTTGTGGGGTTTTGCAAGTTAGTATGTTAATTTGTGTATCTAGAAACAACTAACCTTTCTCGTCTTCTTCTGTAGTCAAATACGAGGGCATTCGTTTTCTTTATTGCATTTTTAGGAATTCAGAGAACGTTAGTGACATTTGTTTTCTGCTTACTGTTCATCATTTACTTGGTCATGGTTGTCCTTGATAACAAACTTACTAAATCATTTTCGGCCTCTAGTACTTGCTATTCTTGTCAAGTTTTATTGTCAATTTCAATATTCTGATATTTCTGCACCCTATCAGCATCCATGTTTATGTTTTAATTTTTGAATAACCCGAAGGTCTACGATCTAGGTAGGCCATACAAACGACAAAGTATGGAATAAAAAACAAAAATAAACAGAGATCACATTTTCAACTTTGTACAGCGGGGAAGATGACCGTCACTTTGTCTCAAAAGTAGTCAGCTCCACATCAATGTTGAAGGGATATGATGCATGCATTATGCTACCTTGTCCCATACTTCAGGCCGTCGTTGTGTGCAAGTCCTTATGTCGTAACCCATGTCTTGTATGAGTTTTGCTGAAAAGGCTGCATTCTGCCTTTTTAAGGATTGTAGTTCACAACTTGTGCACAGTAATTGGACTAAAATTGGGAACCTATTAGTAGATGCCAAAGCGACAAAGTTTTGAATTTTCACAAGCTTGTCTTATCTCTTACATTTTTATAGTGTTACCATGTTCGTGTATTTTGTTAAACCACCATCTTTCTAGAGATTGTTGTGCTACAATGTGTTCTTGGAAATTGCCAATGGTTGTGCCACCTTATTTGTTTCAGGCGTGTGAACATTATTCACTTTAGGTTGTTCAAAAGCAATCTTTTTCTTACATGCATGCACGTGTTGGGGCTTAACAGCGCAGATGAGACCATCTTGTCAATTTATGGTGTGTGCTCCAGTGGTCATATGCATGCGAGCATGTGTGTGTGACATTTCTCCAATAATTAGATGTTCTATGGTGTAACTTCAATTTTCCTGTTCTTCAGCCTGCACCAATTTTGGCCAATCTGGTATTTGTGACTATCCCACAATTAATTCTATCAACAACAATACATGTTGTGTTCATATGGCACACCGTCTGTAGGAGCAAATGTCAGACAGGGTCGGAAATGTCTGCTTTATAGTAGCAAGTAAGCGACGCATCCTAGAACATTCTGCAATGGTGGATGAAACAATTGCTGACAATTCTGATCTAGAAGTACGATTTGATTGTTGGCATGCAGTACTTGTTTCTAAATTGTGTTTAATATGAAGTATTAGTTAGAAAACTGTCATTTTTGGTATGTCGAGTGTTTAATTTTATATATTTATTGAGCTGTAAAAGAGATATGTGGCAATTGATGTTAATGCAGCTGAGGAATCTCTTGTGGGCCACGTCAAAGCATGATGTTTACATGATGCAGAACTACTCTATCATGCACTGGTCATCGCTCCTTCAAAGAGGAAAAGAAGTGTTAAATGTAGCTGGAAAAATCGTCCCTACTCAGGTTGTTCTTGCTTTCTTGTATTCCATTCAACACCGCATTCAAGTATAATACTCCCTCCGTCCCTTTTTACTTGATGTTTTGGAGAGAAAAAAGCGTTCCACTTTATTTGACGTTTTGGAATAACGAGAAAATCATTAATGATAAAGATATTAATAAATGATACAATACCAAAAATAGCCGAGAAAATTAATTTTTAGTGGTGATGTGGCAGTAGATTAATTGCTGATATAGTAAATGGTCGAGGGCAGAAATGGTATGATTTTTTAGTGGTGATGTGACAGTAGATTAATTGCTGATATTAAGAAAGTGATGATGATTTCCTTAATCGGTGTGCATTCCTCTAAAATGTCAAGTGAAAAGGGATGAAGGGAACATCATTCACAATTAAGCCCCTAGTATAAATCTTATGTTTTTATTTAAAATGCTGAACACAGAAATGTCGTGAATTTGAAACTCAACCACTGTCAAGGGTACAAGTTAGTACAATGGCTGTGAAAGATAACTTGGTTGTGGCAGGTGGTTTTCAAGGGGAGCTTGTGTGCAAGGTACATACTAGAGATATCTTCTTAGATTTACTAAAGCACAACCTTGGTTTAAGTTTCTTCCTGTTTTTGCCAGTACCTGAATAATCCTGGAGTAGTCTTCTCTGCAAAAGTAGCAAATGACGATAATGCCATCACAAATGCAGTGGATATATATCGGACTCCAAAGTAAGAACTCAGTCGCTACTCCTGGATAAAATTTATGTTGTCCTCGATTTCACTTCTAGCTAACATTTCATACTCAGTGGCTCCCTTCGAGTGATGGCTGCCAACAACGACTGTTATGTAAGGATCTTTGATGCAAATTACTTTGCTTTGCTCAATCGACTTTCATATCCTTGGTCTGTAAATGTGAGTATCCTTATGAACATGTTGTTTTTGATCTGCTGTATACTTTATTGTACATGTTTGACTTGATGTTAATTGTTGATGGCAGAGTATTTCGGTTAACGGAGATGGGAAGCTTCTAGCTGTTCTTGGGGATAGCACAGATTGTCTGGTGGCTGATGCCCAATCAGGAAAAGTGAGTTCTGTCTTCTTATTACTCTATTTGTATGACACCGAAATATTTTTATGTCCATAAATTCAACTTTCTCAATTGACAGATGATTGGCACGCTTAAGGGCCATTTGGACTACTCATTTTCGTGTGCTTGGCACCCAGATGGCAACATATTGGCTACAGGGAATCAAGACACAACGTGCAGGTTATGGGATGTTAGAAATCTTTCCAAGTCCCTAGCCGTGCTCAAGGGGAGGATGGGAGCAATTCGTGGCATCAAGTTCTCTAGTGATGGTCATTTCATGGCCATGGCAGAGCCTGCAGACTTTGTACATGTATTTGATGCTAGCACTGATTACAGCAAGGCCCAAGAGATTGACCTTTTCGGTGAGATCGCTGGTATATCATTCAGTTCTGATACTGAAGCTCTTTTTGTCGGAATAGCTGATCGTACTTATGGGAGCCTGTTAGAGTTCAGGAGAAGGTATGAGTATCAATATCTAGACTCTTTCATTTGATGACAAGCTTTGTGTGCGTGAATGCACGGTGGGTTGTTTCTCATTTATGAAGTTTGTTTCAGAGTACTAAGATGTAGGTGTGTGTGTATATAAAAACTGGACTCATGTGCGTGTGGGAGGTGGTTGATAATCTGATCAATGGTTTCCAAAGGGAAAATAGAAAGAAAAAGGTTTTGTAGTGTTAGGCTTACTGTAGGTTTCGAATGCTTTCGCCTTTTTTATTTGGTTGGTGTGTATATGAGACTGTTTTGTATCATATGTAATTTTTAAGACGTACTTTGAGCTGTGTTGGCATGTTTTGTTTCGGCTGTAAGGTTTTGTGTTACATGATGCAATATGTTGATAAGAACTTTATTTACTATTAGCTTATTTTGCATTTGTGGTTTGTTATGAAATGCCCAAGAGAGTTTTTAGAGTTTATTTTGCATTTATATGGAGCTCTTTCGATGCGAGTGCAATGTGGAGCTAACTGTCTCGCTTCGAAGAAGTCGAGTTTCTTGAATGCATAGACATGGTGATTTTATGGATTTGGTTTGCATCTCCCTCGATTTTAAACAAGAAAATTTTCATGAGTCCGAAAGTGCCATGCGTGCTTCTTGTGTGTTTTGTGATCATATTTTCCATGCTTGTCTTCAAAATTTCATTTCTACGAGATGGCTGCTATTCAGAAGTTTTGTGTGTTATGTGGTTATATCTTCCATGGCTGTCTTAAAAAAATTTCTTCTCTACATGATAGCCTCAATTTAGAAGTTGCGAATGTAGATGATAATCTGTAATATTTGCACTGGAATATGCTTCAGACCTCAAAGATTGAGTTTGAAGTTTCAGTCTTTTGTATGTTAAAACTTTTGACATCAAGATTTGAGAACTGAACTATGGATGTTTTATGGAGTGGTGGGAGTTTGGGGGAAATTAAATTTTCAACCAAAAACTCAAATTCATAGTGAAAGGGTTATTGATTCTTTAAATTTTAATTAAAAACAACATGTAATCAAAACGAGTTAGAAGAGTCTTGAGTTTGACGGTAGTTAAGATAGAAGAGTCTCGGGTTCGGCGGTAGTCAGGGATAGAACTAGTAAGGTGAGGGTTGAACTTCCTATAGAGATCAAACTCTTTTACTGCGGTAAAAAATTTCGGAGATACAATCTTAATTGTTTCAAGAAATCTCTTAAATTAGTTAATGTTTATTTTATAAGGAATTAAAATGTAAATAAGATTTTGAGAGAGCATTTTAAATAATATTGTCATTTAATAATTTGAAGCTTACAAATAATTGTTTTCTTTTTTGTAAGTATATTCTCTCATTTAGATTTTTTCATGTTTTATTTAATTTCCTAAATAACAACCAAACAATCAAATATAAGATGCTTATGGTTGAATAAATTAAATCGATAAGCATTTTATAATGGAGGACTACCGGTAAGCATTTTGAGATATTGAAAATGTATACTTTCTTGTCATCTGAGTTGATAAGTAATTGTATATGATGCTCTTGTTTTCGAATGAGAGAATCATCTCAATGTTATTTTAGTATTTATTTCATTTTTATGCTATAAAAATGTTGTTTTCAAATGAGAGAATCATCTCAATGTTGTTTAGTATTTACAGTGTTTTCTCTTTCTTTTTCAAGGAAAAAAATTAACACCACCAACAAGATTACATTTATTGGCTGATTAGTGAACCTTGCTTGGGTCCCTGGCAGTAGTTATAACAAATTTGAATAGCACATTGATAAATTGAGTTATCCAAACAACACATGAGCATGTTGTTGAGGCTGCAGGGTCACGGATACAAGCGCTTGCTAAAATATGTGCTCATGACTCATGACTCGATGCTTATACAAGGAACAAACACTGTAAATTGTAAACACAATTAACGGTCATCCACAACATGTTAGTATGTGGATGCAAAATAAACATTGAACAGTTTGCTGTTGATAGAGTGATAAATTTAAATGATATGATGATGATGTTGGGTAAGTATAAGATTTGTTAATTATATTAATTCAGCCGAAATGAGATTCATGAATTGATGATTTTTTGAGGTTTACCTAGATAAATGATGTCATGACATGGACATTTTGTTATAATATAATGCTCTGAACATGATTTTAGACTTCTATGTGTTTCTGTGCGGTCGCATGACCAATCTAAGGGAATGGTGGTACCACTCGATCCCTTAAAATCTAGGAATCCACGCTCCTTGCTTTATCTTTTTTGTGATGCTGATTAATTAAGGAGATGGGGACCACAAAGTGAGAATGTTTAGGAATCTGTTAAAAGCAAATTTACCATGAAAGTATTAACTCTCTTTAATGAAGATTATTTTTCTTGTAATTGCAAATAAACTTTCAAGTTAAAATAGTGTCATCCTAATATCACTCATAATCATCTTGAGGATTTAGTGTGCAACGGCTTTGAATTTGCTGTATGGAATTTTCCAGTTTAATATACAGAAAATGAGTTATATAGCCTGAGTTTGAATTATAAGTAAATTTTGTTAAATAATAATAAGAAAAAACTTGTACCTCACCGGTAAAGTCTTTACATTGCTGAGACGTAGTACTTGTGTTCGATTTCTATCAGACATATTATTTTTTTATTTTTATTTTTAACTTTTTGGAAGCCTAAAAGTTTACATGTAGCACACATAAAAATGAAAAGTAAAAAAAAAATCAAAGACGTGGAAAATGAAGTAAATACTGAGTTGTACACGTGGCACAAATTCAGAGACACGAAGCCCTAGCTCGACCGGCGGAATGGGCATATTGGCCGGCACCGACGGTTCAACCGAGGCCAATGAGGCCTGGGCTTTGGACACTTGACTCTTGACCTACCCCTAACTCTCCTGTACTGTTTGATATCTCTGCAATCAAACAGAGACCTTTCATTTCACCATTAAATCAAATTTTAATGCTTTTTAATCTAAAATTTTAATTCCAAAACCTTAATTCTCCACTATAAATACCATCAACACTTTGGCTCAGTATCATTCTGAAATTTCTAGTCAAAACTCTCAAAAATTTTCTAAATACAAATGAAGTAAAGAGGAGTTAGCAAGCGGTCAACTTCCGGCGAAAAATCGAAACTATTCCGGCGCTCCCGCGACGCTAAGAAACTCATCTTCTTCAACCTTTCTTTACGCCTCATAACTTGTAAGTCCTTTCTAATCTTCATTTCTCTTTTTTAAAAAATTATTTTAAAAAGTATATCGGTAAGTGGAGTTAATACCGATATCATTTTTTTCCAAATCCTATAACTCCAATTCCTTTTATTTTTGGTCAAACAAATTTTTATACAATACTTGTAATATTAAACCCTAATATTTAGATTAAAATTTTCATTAAAATTCTCATATGAATAATAATAGTAACACTTTTTCATTTAAATACCATGAATTTTAAATATCACCCTTTTAGTTTTTGTTATAAACATACATTTAGGAAAACTTCACGAGGTAACGACCTATCTCTCACATACACACTTGGTTTCATAGCGCGATACTCTTTAAATGTATTTTTCGTTGCGAAGACATTATTACAAGAAGATACTACTTACTATAAAAATTAGATTTCTTTTAAATTGTATTTTAAATTCCTTTACAATTATATTTCTATAACTCTCTTTAGGCGACCCGCTATTGGATGACGGATTATTGCACATCCTTAGGCCGGTAGAGCGAGACGAAAATCTACTCATGGAGCATTCGGTCTCGAAAGGTTTTAAATACGGTTTTTAAGAAAAACGATTTTTTCTAATTACATAAAATTATTTTTTTAATAATTATATAAAATTACAAATTCCATATATTTTCAAAATATAATAAACTTACATTTTTTAAAATAAAAGAATTACGAGTTTCACTAAAATGCCATCAAGATACCAACAAAAGACAAGTTTTATAATAAAATACCAAGAACTTTACAAATTAAGCAATTATCACCAAAATACCTCAAATTCTTAAGATTCATATTCATGAAAACCTTAAATAATATAAATAGATTCCCGAGATTCATTTTGAAATTTTATTTAAAATATTTTTCATAAAACCCTCTCGAGTTATATAAAACAATATTTAAGAACTTTATTAAATATAGGTTTAAACGGGATCAATTCTCTTGAGCCCCAGAGAACCGGAGAAAGTGAGTGTTTGTCTATTTAAGGTAGACAACATAATGGAGTTATCAATGATAATTGTCTTAGAAAAAGACATAAATCCTGTCGTCCATGTGCAGCAGTTACCGATGACTTCCAAACCTAATTTAAGATCTAAATCAGTTTACAAGTGTCTGACTCAAGTATGAATCTATCTAAACCTGAATCTAAAATCAAATATGAATACTTAAACATGAATATGAATACTTGAATTCAAATATCAATACCAAACATGAATACTTGACTTGACTTGATCGAACCATGATTATAACTTGATCTGACTACTTGAATATATGATTACATTCTGAACATGACTACCTGAACAAATTGTATTCATGGTTTCGGTAAGACTTGTAAATACTCTATACAATACATTACGCGGGGATAACATGGTAGATTGGTACGGAACGTATTAACATGGCACGAGATGGCCATTTAAAAGACACCTACATGAACTCTAGTGCCGTTGTCTTGTTGGTTTTGACAGGGTCTTGTACTACATGTTACCGTAGTTCACGGGATAAAATGGACTCCTCTCGTATACACAAATATTTTCTGTACCAAGTTACAAACAACTACGTTAGAATAACAAGTATATACCTGTACAAGTTATCAGTTTCATTTCACATTACTTGTTGTATTCCATCCGTTCTTTTGGGACTTACCGAGCGCTAGTTCGCTGATGACATTTCCGTTATTTCTTTATTTGGAATGTTCGTCAGGAGGACCGGACTCTTAGGAGATCGAGCCTAATCAGAAGGACTTGGAGCAGCTCACCGTTCAGCCATACTACTAGCTCGTCTTGTACTCATTTTATTTTGTATGCAACTGTTTAGGTACCGCTTATTTCATTGTATCTTTTCTTTTCAAAAACAAAGTTGTATGTAAAGATGAATGTAAATAAAGATTGCTGTTTATTTTATATCACTTGTCATTCTTGTGCACTTTGTATATATATTATTTAATTACGCTTAAAGTATTTATTTTTTAGTAAATATATTGCGGCCCGTCACGTCACCGATTTCATACACTGGGAAGCAGGACGTGACACAGTGAGTTCACAACCTTTACATTGCATTAAAACCTATGAAACCAGTAGGCTGCTGAGTCAAGGTAAAATTTTTATGTGCTTTAAAAACTTGAACCATGTCCGGTGTTTTACATGTACGAGTGGGCCAAACGGTTTGCAGGTCATCTTTTTAAGCATCTTTTGTAGTAAATATTGTAATTTTCCTAAACCTAGGGGGCCATTCCTTGAACTTAAAATCTTGATCTTGTTTATAACATTCTGAATTTCCAATGTTTTGAAATGTTTAAGAGCAGTCATCCACTAGTTATATTAACAAAAATAATCTCAAAATAAGAATTTTTTTTCAATGGATCAAACAAGTTAATGTGGGTAATGTTCTTTATTAATCGCGAAATTGATCTTTATCACCACCCAATTGACACCCAACTAGGTCTTGGCACGTAGGCGCACTCTTGTTGGGCCTGGGCCTGGCCCACTCAAAGCTACATACAAAAAGCCTCACGCAGTCCCAACTCCCATCCCCTCATAATCACCAATCCTCAAAGGTCAACTAACTCAACTTCCAATAACCACCCAACACGTGTCCTCCATCGACACCCGCCGTCGCCCAAAGAGATGAGGACGAACGTGTCACCTTCCTATTGGCTCCCTCAGCAATCGATTATCACGTGATCCCACAGGATGAAGAAAGTGATATGAACTTAAATTAATATTAATGGAGTTAATCAAAAGCTTAATTAAAAGCAGCAGCCTTTATTTAAATCCCACACAATTGCTCTCATTCCCTCAGAAGAGAGAGAGAGAGATCCACTCAAAAATCAAACCCATTTGTGAGGCCGAGAGATTTCTCCTCTGAAGGAAGCAATCAAAGGTCTGTGCTCTAATCTCTAAAAAAAACACCTTATTTTTTCTGTTTAGGGGTCAAAAAATAGAGAGATATAGCCCTAATTTTTTGTGGGTTTTGATCTTGATTAGCTTTTTAGTTGAATCTTCACCTGTTCTTTGATTTTATGTAAGAACAAGGTAGAAATATATATATATTTTTTAACAAGGCATGGCGACAGCTTTAGACATGTACAAAAACAACAACAAATCAGTAGATCCTATCAATGGTGAGCTTATGAATGCACTTCAACCTTTTATCAAAAGTGCTTCATGGACATCATCATCATCTTCATCATCATCTTCATCTTCTCCTAAAAATCCCAACTTTGAGCTCACGAATGCTCAAAGTCCCAAGTTTGATCTCTCAGGCACCCAATTTGCTCTCCCTCACTTAGACCCAACTCACATCCACCAAATCCAAACCCAATTCCAATTTCAACAACAGCAGCAACAGCTCTTTGCATCATCATCATTATCAAATGAGCAGCAACACAATTACCGAAGGAGGCATCTTGGCCCCAAGTCCCAATCCATGAAGCCTCCCATTCCTCTGTCGAAGCCCATGAAGCTCTACCGTGGGGTCCGGCAGCGCCATTGGGGCAAATGGGTCGCTGAAATTAGGCTGCCAAGGAATCGAACTCGGCTCTGGCTTGGTACCTTTGAGACAGCTGAAGAAGCTGCTTTGGCCTATGACAAGGCCGCATTCAAACTTAGGGGAGATTTTGCTAGGCTGAACTTCCCTGACCTTAGGCGAAACGGGTCCCATTTGGGGCCCGAGCTTCATTCCTCCGTCGACGCCAAACTGAATTCTATCTGTGAGGGCATTGAGAATTTGCCAAGGAAAGGGAAAGCGGTGGAAGTGGAGGATAATAATGGATTGAAGGAAGATAATGTGCTGTCGTCGCCCGAGGAGGTTGAGGAATCGAATGGTGTGAATGAGATGAAGCAGTTGGATTTCTCGGAGAAGCCATGGCATGAGATGGAGAGCTTCTTGTTGCAGAAGTTCCCGTCGTTGGAGATCGATTGGGGTTCGATTCTCGATTGATTTCGGTGGGATTGGATTCGGGATGTAGCGGCTCTTAGCAGATGGGATTTTAGACATTTGCAAGTGGCTGTTTAGGATTTGCATTGGCTTCTTGTTTAGTAGTAAATTAGCTGGAGCGCTAGCTAGTGTTGTGTGTAATGTAGCATGATAAATCTTCTGGTTTGGTATTTGTTTTTCTATTAGCATTACCATGAAGGTAGATTGGCTATTAAGAAATATGTGAAATGTAGTTAACTGTTTTATATGTATGCAGTTAATTGTGTAATTAAGAATTTATCTCTTATGTTCAAATGTTCATGTTAATGCTTATGGCTTAATTTTGATGCTCATCCTAGTGTGTTCAAGTTTAGAACAACTTTCCTTTCCGAGGAAGACCACACGCCCTTGCTTCTTTCAAGTCAAGTTCGAATCAGGCCACAAGTTGAGCATGATAACTCATGCGGAAGAAATTTCTTCATGCCGATTGATTTCCGAACTTAAATTTGTTGCAATTACTTGGTAAATCTTGTTGATTGTCTTGAAAGCTGAGAAAGTCTACTTGTTTCAATACAGTCAGGCTGGAGCCAACAATTTGAATTAATCACATAATATTTGCAGTTGGTATGCTTAATGAGTAATAATTGATAAAAATGGAATCTTTTTGCCTGACAACATGGCTCATGAGTATAGGTCCAAAGATGAGCAAATTACAGTAAATCTAACCAATTACATATCAACCTGTACAATTCTGGAGACCAATTAGGTTTATGTTTAATCTTAATTAAGAATGGTTGCGGACTGTTAAAGAAATTGAAATTTTGGTAGTACCTCTCCCCCCACCCCCCACACACAATGATGCTTGTTTCTCTCTCTAAGATGAGAAGATGGTTAGGATTATAACCTACTATTAAGGAAAAAACACAGAACCAAATGAGTGATGGTAAAGTTAGAAGCATGAGAGTTTGAAAAGAAAACGACGCTGATTTGGAAAAATATTGCAAAACAGCTTGGACAAAACATTAGCATGAGAAGGCCATATAGGTCTTGATATGATCATATCTCGATCGTCATCTGCCAAGGCTATTTGGTTGGTTGGAAATAGAGATGCATGCAACATTTGATACAAATCTACAGAGACGGGTTGAGAACCCTAATTCAATCGACGGGATGCGGATTCATGACGGCTTTGATTATGCGGAAGCAAAATAGAGAGAGAAAAACAATGATTTTGACGGAGGAAAGAACTTCCTCTCCAAAAGCACTTTCATTGATTCCTTTCACCAAGTAGATAAGAATATCAAAAGTTATGAACTCCAACACCCTCCTATTGCATTTAGACTAATAGCTCTCTTTTATATAGCCTGGCTATTTTGCTAATCCATATAGTACATAGGACTAGGTTAGGTTACAAAATATAGAAATTGAGTACTTTTTAATTTCAATATTACTTAATTAATTAGAACAATTTAATCCTATTAATTAATAGTAGTTGTTTTGACTAAACTGAGTACCTAACATAACTCCTAATCAAACTAAGAGTACACTGGGATCCCCTAGATCAACATTTGTAGCAAATGCACTTCATTTTCTACGTTTGTCAAATTTGAAAAAATGAATATAAAGTTCCAAATAAGCTTTAGAAACTTGCAACATTTGTTGCAACTATTTTGGTTTACAAGGATTGGAAATTAGAATTAATTGATGATGCCATATAAGGCTATTATATAACATCTATGCATTTTTGCAATATATGTTCCATTTGATCGTCTTTGGATCCACCAAACTCAAAAAATCACGTGCATTTACAAATCCAAGTACAAGTTGTCCCATATGTCTGGTTTTCGGTTATCAAAGTTTTGTTTCTACCGAAGGTTTTCTTTCTATCTAGAGATGTGTGATCATGATCTTTGATGTTAAGAACACAAATGAACCGATTACGTTTTTGTTTTTCATCGGAGTTTCGAGTTAATGTTTCTCATATTGTTAATATTTCATAATTTTTCTATCTGCTTGTATTTTTTCCCTCTAAGTAGGCATGGCAAATGATGCGAGCCAACACGATCCGCCTCACGAATCGCCTGACTCGCTTCAACGTTGAGGCGAGTTGGACCCGTCTCGCCTAGCCAACGAGGCGAGGCGAGGCGAGGCGAGACGAGTTCGACTGTAACTGAGCAAGAACCCATTTGCCTTACCGTCTCATCTAAGCGATCCGCGGGGCGAGGCGACGAATCGTCTGAGTCAGGCCTGTCGACTCGCCTGACTCTGTTTTTTTTATTAAAAAAATCCCTTGATCCAAGCGCATCCAACCGTTCGATAAGGTTCTTGATGCGAGGCGAGTTGAATAACGACCGTTGGATGGGTTTTTTCGAGACGAGGTGAGGCGATTCGTAAACAATCCTACCGTTGCTGACCATTGGATGCAGGTTTCAAGACGAAATGGAGACGAGTCGATGCGAGTCAGTGAGTTAAGACGAGTCAGGACGAGCCAGCTCGCGATTTGACGAGACGAGACGAGGCGAGGCGAGTGACGAGTTAGCCGAGACGAACTCGAACGAGGTAACATCGGGGATTTTCTGAACCTACTTGCTTCGTCGAACCCATCGTGATGAGGCAAGTCAACTCGTTGATTTGTCCACGTCGGCGACGAGGCGATTAAAATCACGAGACGAGACGAGACGAGACGAGACGAGTCACGGTTCACTTGCCTGATTAGCCAGGCCTACCTCCACGTATGTGCCACTCCTTATCTTTCCTCCGTTTCCTTTGGCAACCTGTTCCAAAATTGAAGTTATGATGTGAAATGCTTACTTCTTATAACGACTCCATTAATAACAAGAAACTCCTAGTTATGATATGAGTAAATTTTTACTTCATATCATAAACTATAAGCATTTTTCTCAAATGATGTCATGAACTTTCAAAATGATGCATTGATACAATGAACTTTCAGAATATCAGAACACCCACTGACGGTGTTAATGAAAAATTACAAAATGACTATAAAACCCCTCTCATATAATAAAAAGGGTTATTATGGCCATTTTGTAATTTTCCGTTTACGCCGTCAGGAGAGTGTTTTGATACTTTGAATGTTTATGGTATCAATCTATCATTTTAAAAGTTCATGATATCATTTAGAAAAAGTGACTAAAGATCATGATAGCAAGTTGCAATTTAGCCTTAAAGTTCCATCTTGGGGATCCACGGATCTTTTATATTGCCAATTACCAAATCTTTGCAATTCACTATCTTGATACCTCCCATTATGGCTTCTATATGGGGTCGGTCACTTGGTCTTTATCGGCTGTTTGGTAGCAAGATTGTAAAATTTGGACTGCGGAATTCTGAAAAAAAAATCCTGGATTCATGAATTTTGTGTTTGGTTGCAAGATTTGGATTTGTAGGAATACTTTGTTTTTAGTGTAGGTCTCACTCCAAAACCATGATCCATGAATCCTAAAAAAGAGGATTTAGCTTGGATTTGCACTGTTTATTATACTTATTTGATGGGGCCCGTGTACTTTTGTGTATAAAAAATCATCGCTCTATTTCTTTTTAATTTTCAAATCCAAATCCATTTTTATTAACCAACCAAATAAGCATTATAAGAATTTGCAAATCTAATACTGTTTGGAAATCCAGATTTTACCGTCCCTGCAACCGAACAACCCCTAACTTTACCTTTTGCAAGTCCACACACTGACCCTACCTCCCATGTGAAGCAAGTACATTTGAGAACATCACCAACTTTTGCTTTTCTACTTCATTAGAGTACCATACCAAAACCTTGTTGGTTTTTGGAGCGTTGGAATTAGGAACCGAATCCTTACCTTTTCCTTTTCAAGCATTTTTTTAATGCTAGATGGATAGATGATCTATTAGGACCATATAAAGAAAAAGATTTTTTTAACCTATCCGCTGGATTCCAGGCAGGCTACTGCGTTGGTAATTGGATAAAAACGTTGAATATTTGTTGAAGTCCCAAATATTCTTTGTAAACCCATTACTAAACTGGTAGCTTACGTGGAATCTTCCGAGCTGATATGCTCTCTGTTATCTTCATTTGTATGAGAGGCTCGGTGACTTGATGCAAATGCTTTCAAACAAGCTACATGAAAATTTGTTGATTTCTTTAGTGAGGATTGCTCAATAATTGTGTTGATAATTGAAAGTGTACCACAAGTATTGTGTTTGCTTGCACTCTTTGGAATGTTCAAAATCACTTTTAACACATATTCTAGATGCTAAATTATAGCCTTCAACTTTGAAGGTTTTGGAAGGGTGTCCTTCTATGAGAGAGGCATTCTTGAAAGGGGGATTTTCACCGTCAGGTGTGGAAGCTGCATTAACTTCTGACATGATTACTGGTGTGGAGGTTAGATACTGTAGGAACAATATCCAACGCTATACCAGTTGGCAAAAAATGGGCATCTCGGTAGCAAAGTAGTTGAGAACTAACAAGTGGTGGTCATCATTTCGAAGAGCACTAACGACCTCGGAAAGAAGAGAACGGAAGAACTTGATGCACTTTTTACAAGATTGGAAATTCACTGGTGGCAAGAAGGACCGTATGAAAAGGAAGTGGGGGCCAAATGGTGGTTTCTCGGTTAAATCATTCTATCAAGTGCTTAGCTTTGGGGTAAGTGGAGATGACTTTGCGTCAATCTTATGGATGATTAACATACCGCTGAAAGTCAAGATGTTTTTATGGTTAACTTACAAAAACGCCATCCTAACACGGGATAACTTGATCAAACGAAAATGGATGGGACCGACCGGATGCGCGATTTGTGGAAACACACATGAAACTATAGATCACTTATTTCTCCAATGTCCGTTAGTTGTTAATATGTGGAAATAAATTAGTCGAAAAATAAAAGGGTTATATACACTAACTTTGCATGATCTTTGGGGATCTTGAAGGGTTCTTTCCATCCCTATGGATTTACTATCCATGTGGGATGTTTGGGCTTCGTCTACTTGTTAGCTGATTTGAAAGGAGAGGAATAGTAAAATCTTCAATTGCAAAGTTAGATCTATCAGTGGACTTGGATGCTGGATTGACACAATCACATTATTTTGGACAGGAGCAGGTTCGACACGAGTAAAGAAGCGAGCTAGGAGATATTGCTGGGGAGGAGGATGCTGACACAGTTATAGGGACTACAGATACAAGGAAATGAGACACGAGAGAGGACGGAGTAGAGGAGGACGAGCATGGGCGCCAATATGGACAGGACGAGTTAGGATGGCCGGGCTTCGACGGGATTGACTTTGGTGTTGGGTTTTATATCATGCTTACTGGCTTGTATTAGTTTATAGCTTTCTTATTGCTCTTTAGCTTTATCGGGGGTTGGTTCCTGTGCTTGTGATATTGGATTGTTCGTATCCACAACCTCGATCACATTCTTAAAATAATAGGTAAGAGATTTGAGTGAAATCGAAATCGTGTGTTGTAGTATAGTGTAATATTGCAATTAGCAACTTCGCTTTGTGAGCAAAATTGTTAATCACAAGTCATTCCAACAGAGATTGACGACGAATATCATGTTCTCAATGTGAGTTATGATGGGTTTGGTTTCAAAAGAGTCTTGTGAATGTTTTTAAAAAGATATGAGAATGCAAAGGGAAGGGATTTGCTAAGGAAACGAAGTTAGTGAAGGATCTCAAGTTAACATACTTAACTCTCCCTCTCTTGAACTTTTTCAACAAAAATAAACGATCTTCAAGAGTATAAACCATCAAATACTCACCATGTAGGTTGTGGAGCATGATCTATCAATTGGTCGATTTCTCGCATTTGGTGAAGTAAAAACTCAATCTAGTCTCGATCTAAACGTTATGAGTACAAACCATCAAACATACACCATAACGGGTGATGGAGCATGGAATGCCAAATTATACGCCTAGATTCAAGTCCTAGTTGAGATGGATGATGCTAACCAATGCTTGGGGATAATGTTAAGGGACATCGGTGGAATTGTCCGTTGAGGAGGCATAATCATTCTCTCATCTGGATGCGTCACTTTAGAACCCTTAACAACATTCCCGAAACTTGATCTAAACTCTATCTTGATGAAGATTAATTAATCCCTTCATAAATCGCATAATTATCTAGCCCCACCACTCTCGGAAAGGACTAGAAATGAAGACGTGTCTACTTGAAATTAATTAAAACAATTACATAATCGAGAGAGAGAGAGACAGAGAGTGAATTAGATCACTTAATCACCATTCACTCTCCTCATTTCCTTAACAAATTACCACTACTCACAATTCATCATCATCAACATCACAAAGAAACAATAATAGAACAAGAAGAAGAACATCTTAAAAGCGCAAGGTATTTAAATGCAAAAAAAGAGAAAAGAGGGAAGAGCACCAATGATTTTCAAATTTACCTTCAATTCAAGTCTTTATCCTTAATTTAATTACAAATTTTTATGGATTTTTGAAGTGGAAAAGAGGGAATTATCTAATCTAAGATCCAACCTCCATTTAAGAGAAAGCTAACAAGAGAGGAGAAAGAAGTAAGCTATCCTAAAAATGAAAATTACAATTAAAATTTGAAATTAAAATAGGGAGAAATTAAATGCTCTTTGATCCTCTTAGATCTGCTCCTTATATAGATTTACTACTGAGAGTCTAGAAGCTTTGAGGGCGTAACTGTTTGATGACGAGACATGAGCCCATATTTGAGCCCAATCGGCTACGACATGAACGCGGAACCACGATCCAGATGAACTGTCTTGATCACGGAACCATGGTCGGTTTGCATCCAATTGATCTCGAATTTGGCCTAGGTTCTTTTGTTGTTACGTGGATGCTCTTTTTAAACCTTGAAAAATCTTGCTATGTCATCTTTGACTTCACACAAGAGGCTGTATCATGTATTTGACGATCGGATTCAGATGTGATGTTTTAATCCCAGATTCTGTCTTTTTGTCTTCTAGACCCGTTTTCTTGTACTTAGGTAGCATTCAAGGGTTAATAACACTTATTTATATACAAAGAGGATATGAATGGATAATACATAATGCAATAATTCATGATGAACAAATACCCCTACACCTAGGCTTTGCTCGCCTTCGAGTAAAGTCATATTATTCTAAAGAAAAATTCTAACACTCTTTCGTAGGCAACACGATTGCACTAAGCACGTGCAATAAGCCGTTAAATCTCTAGGTTGCTCTAAAGGATGAGTGGTGTCTCGTGAGGGTTTTCAGCGGATTATGCCCACAAAATCCCCAAGTCAAACTAGGTTCGTAGGGTTCGTGTTCAATTCTAGTTCAAGGGTTTAGAATCAAGAATTGGAAACTTTATTCTATTTTTCACTCCTCTCTTGTCAACTTAACTTAAGCTCCTATACACTTTTGTGCTCATGCAAATTATCTCTTAGTTAAGGTATTTCAATTCAAGACTTTCATATCTTCATTTTATTTTATTTAAACGACATGAAACAACACTTTTCTACTCGATCACTTGGTTTTGTTTAGGCCTAGATCAACTGGTTATTTCATGTGTCTCGTTATTTAATCTTTGCTTTAATCCCTTGGCTACTTGTTATTTGTTTTTTTATTTGCTCTTTTGGTGATGACTCCCAAAACAGACGGTTTTATGGCGCAGGGTGATAAAACACCACAACGACCTAGGAACTCAAGTTACCAAGTTTTCAAAACAAAGATTATACTTGATTTTCCTATCGCTATTTCGGCGATGGATCCCAAGCCAGTTGGCTTAAGTCATCGGGGTTTAAAATCCCCCTAC
The DNA here is from genome assembly GCA_030015575.1 of Agapanthus africanus. Taxonomy (NCBI): domain Eukaryota; kingdom Viridiplantae; phylum Streptophyta; class Magnoliopsida; order Asparagales; family Amaryllidaceae; genus Agapanthus; species Agapanthus africanus. The sequence goes on from CM057339.1 coordinate 868,891,646, forward strand.
AGTCTCAAGAACTAGAGAAAACAAGTATATTATTATTATTATTTATATTATAGGAGATATTTCAAATCCATCCTTTATTTCCCAAAACTTAGATATTTAGTGTAAGTGTAGGTAAAAGTGTATATTCACTACGGTTAAATTTTTAAGAAGGGTTATTGTAACCACCAACTTATAAGGGAACAATGAGAGGCTACAAACAAGGCTAAGTCGAGTTAGCTAACTGGAGTCGCCACTTGCATCGAAATGCAAAAAAGAGAGGGAGGAGAGAGTAACAGCGAAATGGAGGTGAAGAACCAGAGAAAACACGGGTAAGGAATCGCAATATCCTAGTGGAAACCTAACAAGAGTCGGCTACCCAAAGAGATATTTTAATCGGGCATGATTCGGCTTTAAAAGGATTTTTTTTGAAGGAATTTTTCGAAGTTTGGCGTCATAATACTCCCCCAAGATGCAATTATGCGTGTATGGAGATATTAGAGGCACAAAATCAGTGGGAAAGACCAAAACAAGAAAAAGCCGACACCAAAAGGCCCTTTCAATATGAGACTGTGACTGTCTGGGTTGCAGGGTACGTGGGCGCCTTGTGAGAAGGCACTCAGGTACCTGGGTAAAATACAGTAGCCTCGGGCTGTGCAACAGAGGCAACTTTAAACATCCATATCTCCCTATCTAGAGCTTCAAATTCGATGAAACTTGCACCGTTAGAAAGCTTATCGAGTATACTTTCCAAAAAACAAGTCTCAATAGATTTGAATATTTGTAGAATGAGATACGGTCGAAATTGTACAGATTACGTAGAAAAACTGCATATCGGTATTCCGCCGACAAGCGTTCATTTAAATTAATTTTTTTTTGTTTTTGCTTGGGATTGATCTTCAAAAGCTTTATAACAGAGGATCCTTGGATAAAATCCTATTCTCTTTGCTTTTTCAATCAAATACCATAAAGAAATGAAACAAAATAAGAAGAAAATTCGAAGAAATACACCATTTAACTAATTTTTTTGGCTTTTGGAGATTTTTGATCTATCAAAAAAGTCTTAGGACGGGTTATCTTCTTTTTATCGAATAGATCTCAGTCTCAAGGAAAAAGAAAGAAGAACAAGAAGAAAACTTAGAAGAACCATTCTACTTACATAAATAAGAAAAATGAGCTAAGAATGCATGAAAATTAAAGAAAACACGAGACGAGTGTATAACTGTTATCTGCTGTACGAAGTATTTCGTGTTTTAATAAAATTTACCTAAATATTTTCCTTGTATCCGTATTTTAAATAAAATATTTTCCCTATTTTCTATTTTAAATTTTTCCTAAATTTTTCCAAATATTTCCAATTATTTTTCCTATAATATTTTTCTAATTTCTAATACCTTAATTTAACCTCAAACCCGAACAGCCCCGAACCCTTCATTCTTTCGGCTCCTTTCTTTTTCTCTCTCCTCCCTTTCTTCTTTATTTCTCCCTCCTCCCCTTTTTATACCGACCCAACGGCTCTCCTTCTCCTTTGCAAACGCCCACGATACCCACGTTGTTTCCCCTATTCTCACCCTTGATCTCTCAACGAGTCTTTCCCTCCTCTCTTTATCTTCACCTCTCTCTCCATCTCACTCTCTCTAACCCCAACTCCGAGCTCCTCTACCTCACCGGCGACCACCTCCCATCACACCGTCAACCTCATCGCCGCAAACTCCACACCACCACCTCTCTCACCCGAGCTCGGTCCCTAACCCAACCGAGCCTCCACCCGAGACCTTAAACCACCACTGTACCAACTACCACCATCACCGACCACCTTGGAACCTAGCTCCCGAACTCTCCATCCCTCAATCTGTCAAGCTCTTTCACTCTCCCTCCACCTCACCACCCACAAACGTCACCGACGAGGCCCTTTCCATTGGCCACTTCCTCCTTCGTCGCCAACACCGCCACAAATCTGGCATGGTGCCGACTCTGCACTTGACAGGCTTCAACTTATCCGTCTTCCCAGATACTATCCAGAGGGATTGAAAAGGTTATTGAGATGCCAAGGCGTACCCTTTAAGCAAACCGCGCGACAAGTTCAGTTCTACAACAGGATCTGGAACGCCCCCGGAACTCAGCGAAAATTGCCCAACGGGAGAATGGAAACGATCGGGCTTGGATATGTTCGATCCAAGAAACAGAAGTGATTCCATGGCTGCTATGTTATACATGACTTCGATGAAGAAGGAGATGCTCTGTTAGAAGACATTACGATTGAACCAAAACGAGATCCTGCCGTAAAAATGCTAAGTCTGTCGTTTGAAGAACAGATGGACAAGCTAATAAGGGAAGCGGGTCGAAAGGTCCGCGATGACCACAACCACGAATTAGCCATTTACGAGAAAGCCAAGACGCAATGCCTCCTTCAGCAAGCCGCGGAGGATGACGATGCCCTTCGCCGTCAGCCCGCCGTGCATTCCCAAGACATGAAAAAAGCCCGACGCAGAGGCAAAAATAAGTCAAAGAGCGGAAAAAACGTTCGACGACGGCAAAACGGAGCCAAAAGACCACGTGATTGAGAATTGAGCAGCCAGGATCCGTCTCTTATAAAGAAGATGGGTCGAGCATATTCTTTTCCCCAAGAAAAGATAAGGAAGATATTCGATCTCGTCATGAAATATCAGATGATGACACTCCCGGAGTCCAAACACCCTGAACAAGCAGATGAGGCCTCTCATCCGGATTATTGCTCCTATCACCGAGCGATAGAACATCCTCTCGAAAACTGCTTCACATTCAAAAATTGGGTTGGGGACCAATATCAACTCAGCAGGTTCTCTCTATCCAACAGTTGGAGGGTAGCCCCACCGCAAAGGCATGTGCCAAAAGCGATGTATATCGCGAGAGTAGAACCAGGTCAATATCGGTCTTGGAAACGATCTCGTACCTGCCACGTGATAACGCGGTCAGAAGAAGGAGAGCGCGAGAAAATGGATGACTCTCCCATTGCTTCGCAAATGAGGATGAAGATGAGTTGATCTCAGAACTCCCACCGGCACCAAAAGAGCTAGAAGATAGGATACATACTACTGCAGACAACCTAAGGAAAATCGACTTGGGGATGGCAAACGACCCGAGGCCTACGTTCGTCAGTGAGCTGCTGTCCGAAGAACAGGTAGCTACGCTAAGGGACGTTCTTATGCAGTATAAAGACTGCTTCGCATGGAACTACTCCGAGATGCCAGGGCTAGATCCAGAGATAGCTGTGCATAAATTGGCGATATCCCCGGACATCAAGCCAGTCAAGCAAGCACCAAGAAGAATGCGGCTCAAACTTGAAATGAGCATCAACGCCGAAGTTAGGAAGCTAATTGACTGCGGCTTCATCTAAGAAGATCAGTACCCTGACTGGATCGCCAATATCGTCCCAGTGATGAAGAAGAATGGGACGGTGCACATCTGCGTAGATTTTTGGGACCTCAACAAAGCTTGCCCAAAAGATGAATTTCCCGTACCGGTTACTGAGCTGATGATAGATAACACGTCCACTCACGAAGTCTTCTCCTTCATGGATGTCTCATCGGGGTACAATCAAATAAAGATGCATCCCGAAGACCAGAAGAATACCGCTTTTCGGACTCCTCTGGGCATATTCTGCTACAAAGTAATGCCTATCGACCTGAAGAACGGCGGCGCTACCTATCAGAGGGCCATGACGAAGATTTTCGATGACCTCATACATGAAATCGTCGAATTCTATATTGACGATCTCATGGTAAAAAGAAAATCACACGAGGAGCATTGGGAGCATCTGAAGGGAGTATTCCAATGTCTTCAGAAATACAACCTAAAGATGAACCTTCTCAAATGAACGTTCGGAGTTTCCTCGGGAAAATTTCTAGGGTTCATCATACGACATCGAGACATCGAAATAGATCCATCGAAGATCAAGACGATTATGGAAATACCTTCACCAAGAACTCTCAAGCAACTGCGATCTCTCCAAGGAAATCTCGCATATATCCGACGATTCATAGCCAATCTCTCCGGCAAGTGCCGCCCTTACAGTCATCTAATGAAGAAATGGACTCCATTCGTCCGGGATCACAAATGTCAAAGCGCACTGGACGAAATCAAGCAATACTTGCAGAATCCGCCAGTACTGACTGCTCCGGTCAAGGGAAAGCCTCTCATCCTGTATACAACAGCCCTTGAAGGTTCTTTAGGCGCGTTATGAGCACAGGAGAACGACCAAGGAAAGGAGAGAGCCCTTTACTATTTGAGTCGAGTTCTCCTGGGACAGAAAACAACTACTCTCCTATTGAAAAACACTGCCTAGCGTTAATCTTCGCAATAACGAAGCTCGGGCATTATGCTTTGGCGCATGAGATCCACCTAATATAAAAAGTGGATCTTCTCAAATATTTGATGTCAAGAGCCATACTAACAGGACGGCTCGCTAAATGGGCCCTCCTCTTGATGGAGTTCTCGATAACATACCGACCTCTCAAAGCAGTGAAGGGCCAGGCCATCGCCGACTTCCTCACTAAGCATCCGATACCTGCCAATTCACCCCTAAATTGAGAATTGCTAGACGAGCACACGTTTGACATGAGCGACAGGGAGAAAGGAGAGAGTGACACCCAATGGGAACTTTACTTTGATGGGACGTCTTCCATGAAGAAGCGAAAGCACAGCTCCCCTATAATCAAATCTGGGGTAGGCCTTATCTTCGTGACTCCACAAGGAGGGATAATGCGCTTTGCCTTTTCCTTAACAGAGCCGAGGATAAACAATGAAGCTGAATATGAAGCTTTGATAGCAGGTCTAGAGATCGCCGTCGACATAGGAATCGAAAACCTCCTCATATACGGAGACTCACAGCTGGTCGTTAGTCAAGTAAACGGCGACTATCAAACGTGCAAACCGGAGTTGGTAAAGTACGGTGAGAGAGTGCAGCAACTACTGACCTAAATCCCCTCCTACATGCTGGAGAGCACACCACGCACGAAAAATAGCAAAGCCGATGCACTAGCCAAGCTCGCTAAAGAATTGGCTGATGAAAATCTCGATGATGTAAGGATCGTTGTGCAAAGCCGTCAGGTTCTTGCACCGGCAGAAATATCTCCGGAGTCGTCTAAAGAAAAGGGAGAGACCAAGCAAACGGCCCTACAAATAAAAGACCAGGAAAAGACTAAAGATTGAAGAGAAGTCTTTATAGACTATTTCAAATCCCGTCGAACACTTGAAGATGCGTCCTCGAGACATCAGCTCATGAAAAGAGATCTGTCTTTCGCCTTCGTCAATGATACTCTGTATAAGAGATAGTTCGACTCCCTGTGGCTAAGATGCCTGGGACCGGAAGAAGCAAGGAGAGTCGTCCAAGAAACTCATGACAGACTCTGCGGTTCTCATCAAGCCGTGCCAAAGATGAAGCTGAAAATCAAAAGAATGGGCTACTATTGGCCCACGATGATTCAGGACTGCCTTGAATACGCGAAGCAATGCCATTCGTGCTAGATTCATGAAGACTTCATTCACCAGCATCCAAACCCGCTACACCCAATGGTGGCGAGCTGGCCGTTTGAAATGTGGGGAACCGACATAATTGGGCCCATCGAACCAGCATCATCTAGAGGACATCGGTTCATATTGGCGACAACCGATTACTTCTCTAAGTGGGCAGAAGCAGTACCGCCAAGAGAAGTGAAGACAGAGAATATTCTCTATTTCTTCAAGACACACGTCATCTATCGGTTCGGCACTCCGCGACGGATTATCTCCGATAACGGGCCAGCCTACAAAAGTCACAAAACCAGCCGCTTCGCACAGCAGCATAATATAAACTTGAGATACTCTTCGGTCTATAATCCCCGAGCTAATGGTCTAGCTGAGGCTTTCAATAAGACCTTGATGAAGATCATAAAGAAGACGGTGTCTTGAAATAAGAAAGACTGGCATGAGAGACTGCATGATCTCTGGGCGTATCGAACCACGTTCAAAACTGCCACAAATACAACGCCGTATGCATTGGTATTTGGCACAGAAGCAGTACTCCCCTTGGAGATAGAGCTACCCTCTTTACGAGTGGCGGTTCATTATAAGCTAACAGACAAAGAGAATGCTTATCTTCGGCTAGGGGAGCTCGACGCCCTTGACGAAACTCGTCTCATGGCGCAGCAAAATTTGGAGGCTTACAAAACAAAGGTGACGCGCTCATACGAGAGATTGACTAGGCCGAGAACATTCCGCCAAGGCGAGCTCGTGCTAGTGGTCAAGAGACCTATGATCCCCAATCGTGCCAAACGGAGGAAGTTCGAGCCAAATTATGAGGGCCCGTACATCATAGAAGAGGTCTATCAAGATGGGGCTTACTTGCTTATGAATATGCATGGAGAAAGACCCTTCATGCCAATAAACGGCCGGTTCCTGAAAAAATACTACGCCTGATAAATAACGACACCCATGTCCGCTCGCTATCTTCCCAAACCAAAGCTCTGTAAGCGGTATCCAGCGAAGCAGTTGTCTCCATAAAGGACCGAAACGTCCCTAAACTAATAGAGGACCGGAACGTCCCTGAACTAATAGAGGACCGGAACGTCCCTAAACTAATAGTGGACCATAATGTCCTAGAACTAGCTATGGACCGAAATGTCCTAAAACTAACTTCTGACCGAAACGTCTTTAAACTACTACAAACCCGCAGCATTCTTGGTCTGACTCGTAAAAAAAACGTTATGCCCACAAGCAAAACGGGCACGGATGAAAACCCAAAAGGGCTCGTGAGTAAAAACAGCAGGGCTACCGGCGAGTTTGTGAAAACCCAAAAGGGCGCAGACTCGGGAAAAAAAAGGGTACGTTCACAAGCAAAAGGGGCACGGATGAAAACCCGAAAGGGCTCCGTGAGTAAAAACAGCAGGGCTACCGGTGAGTTTGTGAAAACCCGAAAGGGCACAATCTCACTAAAAGACACTTGCAAGATCCTCTCAACCTTGTAAGGAGAAAACTATCTGCATGAGATCCTTACGACTCACAAAGGAGCAAAACACTTAGGGATCCCCACGATTCATAAGGAGAAATTATACTTAAGAGATCCTCACGACTCGTACGGAGAATCCTCTTATGAGACCCTCACGGCTCATAAGATTCAAAAGCTTTAAGCTACAGGGATCTGAACATGTTCTTAAGCCATCACCTTTCCCAGATTGCCCTACAAACGGTTCAATGGTGACCCTTGTATACAATCCACGGGCACGAATAAAAATTTCCCCAACAGAGTCCCACCAGCGACAAGGGATATACTCACATGGTGAACGACCCTTGTAAGTCCTCTCGATTTATAAGGAGAAAATACTCTTGCAAAATCCTTACGACTTACAAGAAAACATACACTTAGGAATCCTCACGATGCCTAAGGAGAAAAGACACCTACGAGATCCTCACGACTCATAGGGAGAAACATCTTTATGAGACCTTTACGGATCATGAAGTCAAAAGCCTTAGTCGACAGGATCTTAATCCTGTTTGCTAAGCCATCTTTGTTTGAACCGACAAAGGCAGATGATGATTCGCTCCTGGTAACATCCCAGTTGTAGCGATGCTGATGCCTGAATCGGAATCAAATTCCAAGTCCTTTCACGGCAAATGATGATTAGTTCCTGGCAATATTCCAGTCGCAGCGATACCGATACTAAGACTGGCACCAGATTCCAAGTTCCATACTCGCGATAAAAATCAGCGAGCCAAAAAATACATATGAAATAGCCGAAATGATGGGGAAACTTGCAACAAAATTAGCAAGTAAAATATATGCATAAAAATAGCCGAAATGGTTGGGCAACTCGCAATAAAAAATAGCGAGTAAAAAAAAGCCGAAATGATTGGGCACCGCGAAAAATAGCCGAAATGATTGGGCAATCGCAACTTTCGCAATATAAAGAGCTGAAATGATAGAGTATCACGGAAAGAAATAAAAAAATAAAATAAAACTTTTTGCCTTACAGGTGAGTCCATACTGACCCCTCTATACAATCCATGGGCATAAACGAAAAGGGAACCACATGTCCCCCATCAGATCCTGTCAAAAGGGAAAGTCAGATCTCAATAGCAACATCTGCATCCCAGAAGACCAACAACGGCGTTCCTCCTCCTGCCAGCAGAGCACGGACGCGACACCACCAATCAGAGCCACGGCGAAGTCCCTAGTTCCAAGACTCTACGGTTCACGGACGACCTAGAGTTATCCCCGACACCACAGAAAACTGAGTACATCAGCATATGACCCCGTCGCGGAAATACGACATCCAATGACCCCGTCGCGGAAATACGTCAGTACATGACCTCGTCGCGGAAATACGTCAACACATGACCCCGTCGCGGAAATACGTCATCCAATGACCCCGTCGCGGAAATACGTCAGCACATGACCCCGTCGCGGAAATACGTAAACACATGACCATGTCGTGGAAATACGTCAGCACATGACCCCGTCGCGGAAATACGTCAGAACATGACCCCGTCGCGGAAATACGTCATCCAATGACCCCGTCGTGGAAATACATCAGCACATGACCCCGTCACGGAAATACGTCATCACATGACCCCGTCGCGGAAATACGTCATCCAATGACCCCGTCGCGGAAATACGTCAGCACATGACCCCGTCGCGGAAATACGTCATCCAATGACCCCGTCTCGGAAATACATCATCCAACGACCCCGTCGCGGAAACAAGTCAGCCAACAACCTCCACGTTAGAGCAATGCTTCGACTCGGAAATAAGTCAACCCACCAACCACTTACGAGTCCTCTCGACTTGTAAGGAGGAAAATTCTCTTGTGAGATCCTTACGATTCTCAAGAGAAAGCACACTTAGGAATCCTCACGATTCCTAAAGAGAAAATACACCTACGAGATCCTCCCGATTCGTAGGGAGAAAAATCTTTATAAGACCCTCACGGCTTATAAAGTTGAAAAGTCTTAGGCAGCAGATCCGAACCTGTTTCCTAAGTCATCACTACCCAACAAAGAGTCCAAGACGAACTGTTACTTATTATTTACAAGCCACATTTGCTAAAATTACATGCCGTCGAAATCGAGGTGTTGCTCAAGAGTACGTAAGCTGCTTTTCGCCAAGCCAAAACAAAAAGGCATAACCCACATACGTCAATCACATATTATGCAAGGCAATAAGAAGAAGATTTGATTTACATCCAATTGAGCGTCCGATGCGTATCCACTCATGTATGTGTGAAAAGGATAAAATAAACGTATGGAAAGGAAAAATTTGTCATTCATACCTCAAAAAGTTGTTACATTGATGAAAATAGTAAACAAAAGCATTATTAGAATGATTACAATGGCAAAACATTGAATCTGGGACACAGATAAAAAAATTTAAAAGTGAGGCCGTCTAAAGTGTTTCTGGCCTTTCTGACCATTCTTGTGTTCATCCTCTCACGTTCACAAGTGTTAGGATCTTCGCTGATATTCTCCACCCTCTGATAAGCAGAGATTACCGCCGTCTGTTGGAAAGTTTGATGCAAAATATCAATGAGATTATCTCGCCGCTTCTTCGAGATCAAGCCCGTCAGATACACTGAGTGTGCCTTATCTTCAGCGTCATCCAGTGTATTAAGCGGCATGGCTTTATAAAATCCAGGAAGTGCTTCCCAAATTGCTCTCACTATAATCTTCAAGAGATTGGAGCGACAAGGAAGTAGTCGACCGTTGTGTGCATTGAAACGATCCATAATTTCAGCGCATTGAGCGTTTTTAAATTCTTGGTTTTGACAACGGCCTTGTGTGCTAATGTCCTCATAAGAAATGATTTCATTAAGATAGTACAGATGAGAGGTCATAGCGCATGAAAATGAAAATCCGTGAGAGTTTAGTGGACGGATTGATCAAGAAAATGCTTATTGAAACAGACACGGGGATTTAAACAACTCTTGATATCCGCATGAAGAAAACAAGTTCTAATTAAGACACCCAACGAATTCACAAATTCAAGTTTGTGCAAATAAAAAAAAGGAAATCCTAAAAAGAATCTCCTTTAATGAGAAGCTCATTCGGCCAAGGAATTAAACTCCCTCGGGCGCAGCACTCTATCATTATGAGGGGAATAAAGAATTCCCTAAGAGATCTAAAGAGCCATGCTCTGAGAACTCCTAAAGAAAAGAGCCTCATTTAATAACGGCCCCTCGGGCCAGGGAGTAAATCTCTTTTGAGAGCAGCGCTCTACAACAGATATGACATCTGTCATAATTAATGATGAAGAAAATAAAATTCCCCCCAAAGAGCAATGCTCTATGAAGAAGATGGAATAATCCATCAAAAACCCTAAAAGCAAAGCTTTTATTAAGTTAAAAACTTCAAGATCTTCAAGATCTGTGAACAAAACTCTAAGAGTTCTTCATGAACAATGTTCAAGTTCATGGGTTAAAATCACCCTAAAAAAGATTATATCTTGAAGATCTATGATCTAAATGATGAGCATGGCTCTGGGTAAAAACCCAAAACTTTTAGATCTATGATCAAAAGATGAGTATGGCTCTATTAATGGGTAAAACCTTAAAAAACATAATGTATTTTTAAGATCTATGATCTGGGAAGAGCAAATCTCTGTTAAATAGTTTAAATCTTACCAAAATTGGGCAGAGTTTTGACTTAAGAAATTTCTTAAAACAGAGAGCTTGGCTTTGAAGAAGAATTAAATTCTCAAGAACAAGAAAACGAGAAGGAAGATGAACAAACAGTCATCTCAAGGGCCAAAGACCCTATTTATAGGCGTTGGGAGCCGGTTCAACTTCCAAGTTGATCCAATGGTGGAAAAACTGCCATCGCTGCACTCACGTGTGAGCCACGTGAGCGCAACGGTGGGGAGCATTTGTTTCCACTAATCAGAGAACAAAGCTCTATTCAAATTTCAAAATTTGAAATTTAAAATTTAAAATGAGGCAGTGCCTCATGATAGCGCTGGCGCCAGGAGCGTCAGCGCTAAGAGTCAAAGACTATGAGGTAGCACCTCACGTGCAAAGCACCGAGAGCGCCAGCGCCAAGAGCGCCAGAGTCAAAGACTCTGAGACAGCACCTCACGTGCAAAGCACGAGAGTGCCAAGCGCTAGAACTAAATATTCTCTACCATTGGATCAAAGATCCAACTAAGATGAATAAATAATCAAATTACCAGAATAAAATTCTGTTGAAACTTTCCAAACAGGAAAGATTGTGCTCTGTAAATCAGAGCACCGTTAGATCAAAGATCCAATGGTGATTAAAAATCACCAAGGTATAGAACAAATTCTGTATGGGAAGATATTTTCCCTATCTTGTTAATAACAAGAAAAGTATCTTCTGTAAAACAGAAGCTCTCGGATCAAAGTGCCAACGGTGGATAAATTCCACAAATCAATTGGAGATTTCTCAATGAGAGATTTCCTTAACCGATTCAACAAATCATCTCCCCTATATAAAAGACCCAAGACTTCAAGTCTTGCACAGAGGAACCCCCCTCCCGCCCTCACAAACTTTGAGAAATTTCAAAGAGAAGAGCAAACTCTCGGAAAAAGAATTTCTTCAAGGTAAATAAAACATAGAGATCAAAGCATCTCTTCAAAAAGAAGAACTTAATTCTTTTTTTAGATCATAGATCTATAAGACAGAGATCTTTCACAAAAAGAGATCATAGCATCTCATCATAAAAAGGGGGGAGAAGAATTCAATTCTCTTCAGATTATAGATCTATAAAGACAAAGTCTTTCACAAAATAAACAAAATATAAGAGATTGTAACATCTCCTATAAAATAAGAACTTTGTTCTTAGAGCTACGAGACAAAGTCTCTTATAAATGAGAATTTAATTCTCAGAGCGCAGAACTGATCAAAGCTGCCTAAAAAGAGCATTAATGCTCCAATTTAAAGAAGCGCCTCAGCGCTCCAAGACCGGCGAGCGCTCCAATTTAAAGAAGCGCCTCAGCGCTTCATGACTGGCGCCCAGCGCCCAGCGCTCCAAGCGTTATTTTAAAAGAAGCACCCAGCGCTCCCATCGCTATTTTAAAAGAAACACTCAGCGCTTCAAAGTTGACGTTCAGCGCCAAGCGCACCACGTGCTTCTCACGTGGGTGCTATTTTATAAAGAGCGCTCTGCATCATTGACTGACGCTTAGCGCCAAGCGCGCTACGTGCTCCTCACGTGTGCACTATCTCACAGGAAGTGCCTTAGCGCTCTAAGTCTGGCGCTCAGTGCCAAGCGCGCCATGTGCTTCTCATGTGGGCGCTGAGGGAACACAAACTGTTCTTTAAATAAAACCCGAAAGCCATAATGAGGGCTCAACACTCAATAAAAGAAAAAAAGGTCGTCAGAATCCAAACCAATGCTCGGCATTGTTAAATGAAAAAGGGCTGAGCCTAATTAAATGTCCAACATTTTAACTAAGTGGGCTGAGCCCAAGTTGGCCACAGATCCCTAATGTAGATTAATTGAGCCCATATGCTCATAAATCTTTTTAATTGATCTTAGTCTCAAACTTGACTATAGGTCTCCCAACCAACATTGGTTTAAGGGTACATCTCTTCATACCTCTGATAAATGTCGTTGTGATTTTTCAACGTCTTCAGAGAGATGTAGGGTCCCAATAACCAATAACTTTTGGTGCATCTCCAAACGGTTAAACCAAAACCACACAGACTATGACGTCTTTAAACTGGACTATGATGTCCTTAAACTTTACGGACTGTAGGATCCTTAAACTCATGGACTATGATGTCCTTAAACTTTATGGACTGTGAGGTCCTTAAACTCATGGACTATGATGTCTTTAAACTGGACTATGGTGTCCTTAAACTTTACGGACTATGATGTTCTTAAACTTTTGGATCGCATTGTACCTAAACTAAAACAATAGAGCCCAAGTGCTCTTTTGTTGGATCTCCTGTTGAGTAGATCTTAGTCTAAAATTAGACTAACGTATGCTCAACAAACGTTTGAGTTGATCTTAGTCTAAAACAAGACTAACGATCCTTAAACCCAGCCCAAACCCAAATCTAAGAAAATACGGATTTGGACTAATCCACGCCCTACGGGCGACAACATGAATTAGTCTCCGTATACAATCCACGGGCAACCAAGAATAAAGCAAACACACACGACACGAAATGACCATCTGGAGAAGGAGAAAGAGAAAGATGTTACCACGATGAGGTAGCGTAATTAACTACAGGAGCTTGCGTCTGCAGGGAAGAGCTCCCCACAATCAAAACCCCCTTAAACGAGGGGGAATCTGACGAAGTCTGCTACAATGGCCGCATCCGTCTAAACCTCTGATATACGGTGCCATAAATCAACTTGGAATTTTCGGAGAGGTGGACGGATAAAATCAAATAGCATCTGCCCCTAAATTCAGGCGAGACGTTTGTCTTCCCGGCTTTCGGCGGAGAATAGAGATCTTTTTGGGACTCTCTCATCTCCTTACTTCATCTTCTCCCCCAAATAACCCATTGAAAGAGAACACATCACTTGAAAAAGAAAGATCATCTTAAAAGTCCAATGTCCAAGATCATGATTAAGAAAAGGAGCAAGCTTTCTTCATCAAGCTTGAAAAACAAGAGAGCACAAGGATTCTCGGGGTGAAAGCCATGAGCTTTTACCATGAGCAAGCATATTTTTCGAATAGGGAACTCGATAAATTTTGTGACTGGCGTTTCCTCCGCTTGTCGGCGAGGATCCCCAAAGGGATCTCCACCATAAACATCCTCGTAAAGAGGAATGTCCACCTTGGAAATCCCCGTAAAGGGATTTTCCGCTTTGGAAATTCCCGCAAAGGAATTTTCCATTATTTGATACTCGCACGAAAATCCCAAGAGGATGTCAGCGTGTGGATATCTCCAGGAGATACCCACGTGTAGATATCTACTTTAGGAATACCCGCTTGCGGATATCTCCAAACAAGATATCCGCTTTTCCCTCTCTCACTCCCCCCATACACTCTCACTTTAGACCCTCGCCTGCTGACCGGACAGCAGGACCCCTGTAAACTCTGCGAGGCTCCCAATATGTTCAAAGAGGCCTAAAAATCGTTTTCAAACACATATGCACACTTTCACAAAATGAGTTCTCATGATTCACACAACCTGTTAATCGGAGGTTCTCTCGCCTCAAAGACGACAGTTTTGTTTGCGATTGCCGGATATTAGAATCGCTACAAATAATAAACCTCCACCTACCCTACGCAGGGGAATCTATACGCGCTAACATGCGAGCGCACCTTATCTCAATAGAATGACGAAAAACACTCTACGATGGGATCAAGAGTTCGATGGAAAGTCTGCATGGGAGATTCGTGGTATGGATATTGTTATGGATGAGGAGTTATGTCCAGTGCAGCAGTATATCGAGCTGTTCTCACTTGGTATGAGATAGAGGAGACGCATTCCATATCTTCTCAGTTAGAGGCGCACTTCGAATTGGTGCATCATAGGAATAACTGGCGATGGGGACAATTGAAAGCCGAGGACGGGTTACAGTGGAACAGATACAGTGCCAGGTAGATTGACGCTTCAGATTCTTATTGCGGCATAAACAGGAGAGGCAGGATTGTTGACCGTCTTGGAGGCAGTTAGGGAGAGCAAGTATTGGCGGAGATTGTTAGTTTTTGGTGTTCCACAGGAGGTGCGGTTGTTCTGAAAGTGCTTTAACTAACCTTAGAGCGGGGGTGAATAGGGTTTTACAAAAATTAATCTCTAACTTTAACACATAGCAAAATGTTCAAATGATAAAACAATTCGAGCACAGTTAAACTAATACCTATCGTAACACAAATGTATAAGTAATACAATAAAGTAAAGAGAGAAAGAAACACAAATTGTGACATGATCAATTTTAGAGTTGTTCCGCACCCTCCACCTAGCCTACTATCTAAGGCCCCTCTTTTAGAACTTTTCCCTTTCACAATAACCCTCTTTTAATTGGACGGAGAAACCCTTACACGATCCACTTCTCTCCGCGAAACGTTACACGTTTCGCTTCTTTCTTAAGAAGCTCACAAATTCTTATCACGATATTTCTCTCTTTCACAAGGTGAGAGAACTTTTACAGCGCAATAAATCTCCAGCTCTTTCTATAGGATTAAAGAGCAATGAACTTGAGATCAATATGTATTTTGTGAGAGAAAATATGAAAGTGATTGCACACCTGATTTGCCTTTTGAAAAACAATCTAGATGTATTTATAGATAAGATGAAATACATTGGAAAATTATTTTGCTCAAAAACATTTTCCATTCCAAAAAAGAATCCAACAGCTCTATGTACAAGCCGGGAAGACTTGTGCAAATCAAATATATTATATTGATAATTTACTAAAATTATAAACTAACCACTTGAAAATATTCACCAAAAATCAAATACTCATTTAGAGCCTTAGAGGGGCCCGGCATAAGCAGTGCCATATCCTGCGACAGTAAAAGATTTTCAAGCCACATTACAACTATCAAAAGGCACATGGGCAAAAAGTAGTAGGAAATAAATAAAGAGTATAAGATTAATCATAGCAAATAAAATCAATGTAGAATATTTAATGCAATAGTAGGAAATAAAATCAAGTCTCTCAAAATTGCTCAATATAGAATAGCAAGACTTGATGTTAAACCAAACCAATAGAAAATCATGAATGATCCCGTAAAATTGTGGTAAAATAATTTTTAGCTTCATAATGATACGGTGAATCCATTGGCAGTACTTTTGATATAAAATAAGCCAATAAACTTTTGGCTTAATTTTCAATTATATTAAAATACAATTTACTATTTAAATAAATTTAATCCTCAGAAAAATATATGGAAAAAAATACTTTTGGACTAAAAGTCATTTTGTCATGAAAATATGAAAGTGTTATATTAAGTCATTAGATCCTAACCTTTTTACATTAAGGGTCTTAAAAGAAATAAATAAAAAAAAAGCCCAAAAACCTAACTACACCTCGAGTCGATTTTTGAGTAGTCTTATTGTTCCATGTTGGCTTCAAGCTTGTTGTGGAAAATGTTGGTTTATGAAGTTCAAATATTGACCTCCCATCTCCTTTGGATAAGGAGATTTGACATTTTAGGTTTAGTCTTTCGTCCTCTATTTGGATTGTTCCGTATGAATAAATCAGCAAAATAATCCTGTAACACGTAACAATTATTAATTTGTCAATAATCAAAATACTATGGAGTGGGATCAACGTGTTCCTCTTGGAGGATGCGAAGATGGATATGACTCTTACGAAGGTTGATACGCATGGGAATTCAGCAGTTACATTTACGGAGATGGTTCCGGATATCGAGTTCAGCAGCGCTTGGACTTGATCTGCCTGGATAATTGATGAAACCACGGCGGCGACGAGAGCAGAGTTTCAAGGTTTTCAGGAAAGTGTCGAAATTGTGAGGGATTCAAGATGGAGATTGTTATTTTTTTATATTATAAATCCATGCTTGAGATCAAAGGCCCATGAATTGAAGCACGTGGGTTGTGAGGCCTAGTTCAAGGTGTCTAACGGGCGGACCTTTTGGGGCACGGCTTGAGTTTCCATGTGAGGGGCGTGAACAGGCCCGACCATTGCCTCGGACCGGCCCCGGGCCGGGCAGACCCAACCGTTGGCAGCCCGAGCCCGGCCCGAACAAATTCAAAATTCAAATTCCGTTGGCTAAATTCCAATTTGAATTTGGCTATTGGGCCGGTGAGGTTTGAGGTGGGGACCGGTAAATGCATTGGGGGGATTTTGAATGGAGGTGAATTTTTTAATAAAGGAGTGGGATTTAATCAATAAAGTACTAGGTTTGTCCCGGGACCTATACCAAATTCGGGTTCAAAAAATTTCCAAAATGAAATTCATAATTGTAAAAAAAATTCTTTAAGATTTTTAAAATTTTTTTAAAAAAATATTCAATTTTTTCCAACCCGGGCCGGCCCGGCGTCCTAAGCCGTCCTGACCCAAGCCGGGCCTCGGGCCAGGATGGGTTTAGGGTGTTCGGGCATGGCCTGACCCTGGCCCGAAGCCCGGTCAACTCAGGCCACCTGGCCTGAAGACCACCCAGCCCGGCAGGTTTTGGGCCGGCCCGGCGGGATAGACACCTTGAGGGCATGAGGCCCAGTGGAGGCTACGACTTTTCAGTAGGAGTTGGATCTAATTCTATATTGCAATTAAAGCCTTATGTGATTGGTTTGAATTACATAATAGCCATGTATTTTTCTTTTGTGCGGGCAACAGAGAGAAAGAGGTAGAGAGAGAAAGAGGGTTTCGGAAAGAGAAAGAGAGATTATGATTTGTATTGGGCGGTGATCGGTGAGAACGTTCTCGTAATACTTTCTTAATAGTGGAAGCTTTTGTCATCGTATTGCAGGAAGAGGTGTAACTTGCGCCGAACCTGGGTAAAATCTTGTGTTTTTTTATTGTTCGTTATGTGTTTTTGATAATTTGCGTTGTTTTGGTAATTTGTCTGGTTAGTCTTTTTCAAATAATTTGTTTGCACACGATCCTGATAGATTTTCCGCTGCAACTCTCGGTGTGCTGTGTAATTCTTTCAAGGATCACGGCATAGAAATTACAACACTAGGCGGGGGTTCAGGGATAGGGGCCATGTGTTAGGTCACATATTAAACTTCAAGCATGGCAGGCAATTAAAAAAATGCTACCGTGTCTTTGGTGCGTCTAGCTATATACCACCGATTTACCACAACATGTTCATCTCCATCCATCATGTTAGACTTGCAATTTATCATGTAACCCTCCGTAAATCTATGTTACCATCACTGATGTCAAGACCACCGTTGTTTTCAGTTTCAATGTTTCTTCCATTCCATATGGAAAAAGTACCTTACATACATACATCTAGTCTAGTATTTAAATGTCAATATTTATGAGGCATGCACAAATTAAGCATTTATAAAAGTTCTCCTCAGTTAGATGATACATCAACTGATTGTAAATATTTGAGTAGGCCTCTCTGCCTAAAGGGCACTCATTTTGAATCCAAAATCCCAACACATGATTTAAGTGCGACAATTGTGTTAGCGTTAAAAAAGGAGGGAAAATGTCCCAAGTTCATTATATTGGGCCTAAAATTCGTCAAAACCTTAAATATGTTCATTTGGAAGATAAGGCGCCCAAATTGGTCCAGCTGAAATGAGGTCTGCATAACTTTTAGTACTTTGCCTGATATATTTCATGTTGATTAAATTGTATATTTTAAATTAACAGCTTGAAATCCACACTTAAAGGGCCTGCAAAAAACGAAAATTGTGGGCCCAACAATTAGAATTAAGTGCTATTTTAAGGTGAATAGTCTTCTAAATTAATTTTCTCAAAATTAAATTAACGCCACTTCTTCTTCTTCTTCATTTTTTTTTCTGTTTTAACTTCCAAAAGAACCCTTCAGTCAACTCCGTACATTTAAGTGTTGATATTTACAAACAGAAACATATAAGAGCCGAGGTAAAAAAGAGAGGGATTCCCACAATTAAACCTTTATTTTTAGAGTAGTGTCTAATTTTGCATGCTGATTCTGCTAGCTAGCAAATATCATAATAAAATTAATAATTGTACTCAAACCCGAAATAAAAAAGAAGGGAAAACAAAGTAAAAACAAGTAAACAATGTAATTAATAATTAAGATCACACGCATGCACAAAAACACGCATGCACCAATTAAAAGGGAGGGAGTCATATGCTGAACGAAAGCAAAGACCTCACTCTACTTCCAAAAGCTCTCTTCTTCCTATTATTTTAAATTTTATATATTAATTATACTCATATATAGCATTATATATGCATGTGGAAACTGTTGCATTAAGACATTATGGAGCAATTGGTGAGTAAGTTGCAACGAGTCAAAACAGTCACAAACGAATCTTTATTGTTTTTAGAAGTTGAAATACCAAGGTGCACATTTTGTCCTGCTAATATATATGTGCACGAAAGATTCTAAACCTAGAGCCTAAGCAACCTATAGAGAGACCCTCTACTTGCTCCCACATGCATGCATATATATTAATAATGCATTTGTGTTTGGTTGATTTTTCAACAATATTTGCACCAAACTAGAGCACATTAGCATCAGGTCCACAACCTTTAGGATCTTCTCTTCAAACCCACAAATTTTCCTTACAAATTCATTAATATACGGTTTCCATAAATCTAGGGATCTCCAAGCATCGAGATCACCCCGCGCGCGCTACTTTCTCTATAAAATGCAATGGAATAAAGTGCATAAAATTAACATTGGAACCATTATTGGAGTAGTGATCTATGCATGCATGCATGTGTAAAGGATGGACTCAAAAGATCTTTAAAGTTTGAATGAACTTATGTGTGTGACAATGAGAGGGAAAAAAGTGTTGTTATAGTTGAGAAGTCCTTTTTATACTATTTAATTACTAAATGATTTTTGCTTTGGCTTAGGAAAGAGCATATAATTTTGTTGGTGGGAATCTGAATAAATATCTAAACCCATGATTTGGCACTAGGGAATAGGGATATTTCCACTCCATTAACTATTCTTTGAATGCTTACGTAGCTTTCAACGAGCTAGCTAGCTTTGCTTTAATAGTCTTTGGTTCTCATAATACAGTTGAAGTGATTGATCGAGTTAGAATCTTGCAGTACTTTTAGTTTGTTTGGCATTAGAACATGAAGATTTTGTTGGGGAATCTGATCAACTCAACACATCAGACATACCAAGCGTGCACCATAACACTAGATACAATGTGGTACGACCACAAAAAATAAGGATTCCACTAATTTGATAGAGTTTAGAAAGAGTTTGCACCACTTTACAATCTCTCTCTCATCCCACGTCTCTTGTTCTCACACCACAAGAGAGGAGAAGCACAAAACATTCTCACACAATTACATCTCTTGACTCAACTGTCTCTATTCCAAAAGAAAGATATTTATAACAATAAAACTCTCGCATCTATTGATAGTCTACACCAATAGATCGATCCGGTCCAAATGGCTCATAGATGCATACGAATATGAGACACAAGCCCAACAGATTTGACTTGGAATTCCTATTTGGTGTGTTAGAAACCATTGCATTTGAGACACGAAAAATATTATTAATGATTAATCCCTTCAGCCGGCACGATGCTTGTCATGGGTCACCAAAGCTAAAATATCAGTCTCCTACAATCCTGTTACTCTTTCGACTCTCCCATCCTTCAATATTCCAAACTTAGGTTTGTCGAATTCCCAAACTTCAAAACTACAACTCGGGATCGTAATGGTTGATCTTCTAGGCATAGTTCATGTGAATGAAAGGTCGATGGCTCTATTTCTTTTGAAGGAGGATGTTCACCGGTGGGAGTTAGAATCTCATGCAGTCCTGAAAATTTAAATAGTTGAGGATGCCGAGGGATGAAATGGGTCGGGTGAAATAGGTCAGATAGTCTGTAGAGAGATGCATATGCCTCAAACTTTGAGGTTTCATAGTTCAAGAATCGAGATACCAATGCTGATTGATGGGTGATAAGAAAGCGATAAACTCGATCAATTTTATTAAAAGATAAATCATCTCAATTTATACACCTCATAACATAACTAAATGATAACTAATAATCATAACAATCTTACACACTAATCATAATCTCAATAATATAAATCAGAACTTATCTGATTTATGATAACCATAATATCTAATACAGTTATATTCAAATATCTCATAATCTAACAACCTTTCTTAAACTCGCGGTGGATAACCAAGAGTTAGGAAAATATCTTGAACCAAAATATCCAACTTGTAGAACAACGGAGAAGAACAACAGATTTAAAGTATCGACCATGACGGACTAAAACCTTTTGGTCTCTTTCGGTGATTGCAAAGTGGAACGAATAATAAGCAGTCTTTTTCGGTGGAAATACTAAATGAAGAAGATCATGCAGTTAGAAGACGCCATAAGAAAAGAATAGATGCTTGAACGGAAAAAGATCATGCTACAAGAAGACGCCATAAGAAAAGAATAGATCCTTGAACGGAAAAAGTTCATGCTGCTAGAAAATGTCATAAAAAAAGAACGGCTGCTAGGACTTGATATTGATGGATGCAACTGCTTATGATCAAACCGAGATAACTCATTTTGACGCGACCTGGACCGCACCAAGATGTTACCTTCCGTTGATCCGCTGAAGGCGGCGATGGATGGCTGAGATTGGATCTGGAGGCTGTCGCTCCTGAAGCGTGTGGATCTCAATGGATTTGAGGTTGTGGTTGCCGACCTACCTGCAAGGAAGTCCCGGGGTGGTTGTACCACCGAGGACCCTCCGACTGTCAAGTTAGACTAGAGATCCGAGTAGAGTAACCGCTTAGTGGAGTAAAAAAATGGCTTACTTGAACCGTCTGATGAAGGGGTTTATATAGCGGTGGCAGCAGGCGAGGCAGGCGCGAGAATCACGCCGGCCGTTATACTCCCGACTTCACGCCCGCGTGATGAGCTGGACCTCCCATTAATTGCGAGACAGGCTCTTTAATGGGGGATCGTGGTGGCGTGGAACGTGGGATGTGGCCGGCGGAAATCTCGCGCATGGCGAGATTCCTGGAATGGTGGTTACGCCTGCAATCGGTGCTGTTGGTCGGTCGATGAGACCGAGAAAGATGACCTCGGCGAGAGAGCTCGCGGAGGAGTGGGAGAGCCGATGTATTTTGGTTCTGCTCGAGCCCGGAGGCGAGCTGAGAGGGCCGAGGAGGCTCGAGCCTGTGATAGCCCGGGGACGAGCTGTGGGGCCGAGGAGGCCAATTGTGCTGGGGGCTCGGAGGTGAGCCAGCATTTGCTTGTAGGACAAGCACAGGAGTGGTCTGGTCGGCCACTTTAGGTCCTTTCTTGTGAGCCCTGGGACAAATCATCTGCCACGTGTCCTGATCTAGGAGATCACCGATATCGAGCATCATCATTAGCCCACCACTCTCGTCCCGACCGGCTGGCGGGTCGGGTCGAGAGTGGTTTGCCGGATCAACCGAGGTGAGCCCCTTTCCGAAGATATCGTCGGGCGTGTCTCTGGGCAATTGGTTGTCTTTTCTGGATGAGGCCAGCGAATCGGGGCGAGATCCTTCGCATTAAAGAGGGTGCGCCGGATCGTGTGCACTTTTGCTGAAGCGACAGACCACGTGTCGGATGCCGGTTGGCTGATGTGACATGCCGCGGGCTTCTGGCGTCCGATGGGACGCCGCCAATGCGCTTGCGACAGGTGGGGCGATCGTGGCCGTCAAGTGCACTGAATCGTTTTGGCGGGAATCGACCGTCACCGCTGGATGAGGATGCCGGTAGCATAAATAGGGAGGAGTCCTGATTCAGGATCTCTCTCTCTCTCTTCACATTTTTCTCATTCTGAGTCTTATTTGCTCGGCGCTCTCCTTTTAGGTCGGATCTTGCGTTTTCTCTTCTCGAGGACTTCTTCCCATCATGTTAGATGTCTTGCTTTGAGGAGTCTGTAGATGTCGTAGGGGTAGATTCTAGGGATTCTTCCTCTGGGTCGGAGCCTCTCGGGGAAGTTGGGGTCAGATCCTCTTTCCGAGGGTGCGCGTCTGGGGCGGTTCCCGAAACGGTGGCGGCGAACGCTCCTGGTACGTCGTCCTCGGTGAGATATGAGGACGGGGTTGTCACCGCTCGGGCTCGTTTCCATATTCCTTCTAGCTACACGCTACGATTGTCCGAAGAAGGAGAGATGGCAGATCTGGTGACGGGTAGAGAGATCGTCTCGTACCTGGAAGTCCTTTGGGCCAGAATGCGTCTGCCTTTCTCTCCCGAGGTTGTAGCTACGTTAAATTACTTTGGGTTAGCCCCGGGCCAGCTAGTGCCGAACTCCTGGAGGATTCTCCTTGGGTTCCTGGTCCGGTTGAAGCTGCAGATGATCCCCTTTAGTCTGTCCATCCTTGCCTCCTCTCTCGTTTACAAAAGTCACCCCGGGACTCGCGCGGGCGACCCGAGGTGGATCTACCTCTCCTTTAGAAAGCAGCGGGGAGCGTATCCGGGTCAGGAGTTGTCGTCTTGCCTTCTTCCATCCACGATTGGAAGAAGAAGTTTTTCTTCGTCGGGTTGCCAGAAGGTGATGACTGGCCCGTACCCATCCAATGGTCTAGGAATAGGTGCTGGCAGGAAAATCCGTCCAATGACCCCGACGCGGTGAGAGTGGCGGCATGGGAGCCTATTCCTCGGGCTGATCTGTTGCTTTCTGAGCGGGCCCTCAGTTGGGCCGGGCTCAGCCCTGCCCAGTTCGTCGGTAAGTTTGGAGCTTGTATTTGTTTTTACTTTGTTTGTATCGCTGATTCCATTTTATCTTGTCTTGTGCAGAAACCATGGATGCGGGCCTCCTCCGAGCAGCCATGCGCAAGCCGAAGAAGGGGTCGAAAGATGGAGGGGCCAGCTTTTCTCGTCAGACACCGGTCCCGGCTCCCCCAGCGACCGTCCTGCCCCAGCGCTCGAGTGCGGATCGCACCCTGGAGCCCGGCCAGGCGCCGAGCAGAAAAAAGGCCCGGGAAAAGGACGCCCAGGCTTCGGAGGTGGAGACGAGCTCTCCGCCGTCGTCTCTCAAGAGGTTCCCCCGAATAGTTCCACGGACCCTGGCTTCTCCGATCTTGGTGGACGAGGGGGAGCTCCGCTTTGAGGTGCCCTCGGGGCTCTCCGTCGCTGACAGCTTGCTGCACGGAATGGAGGGGTCGGCTGGGGGCCGGGTCCCTGGGAGACGCTAAAGGCGCAAATGACGTCCATCGCCTAAGAGGTCGTGCAGGTGAGTGTTCATAAATCGTCTCATCATTTACGAGATTAGGTGCCCCTTTTTCTTTCTGACCCCCCTTCGATTTCTTCAGGTCTTCCAGCACGTCGCTATCGTCGCCCGGATGGAGGAGGAGGAGATAACCCAGGCGATGCGAGCCGCGGGCGAGCTCTCCTCACTGGGGAGAGCTCGAAGCGGGAGCTGGAGGTAGCGATGGCGAGGGTCGCTTCCCTTGAGGGCCAGGCGGCTGCCGGGAGGCAGAGGCGGCGGCCGCAAGGCGGGAGGCGGCGGCAGCAGCGAAGCAGGAGGTGGCGGCCTCGAAGCAAGAGGTGGCCAGGTTCTGCGAGGCCACCGAGGCCAAGCTTCATGACTCCAAGGCGCTCATCGGCACCATGAAGAAGTCAGTGAGCACCCTCCGAAAGGAGTTGGGGGCTGCGGTAGAGGCGGCGAAGCGAGCCGACCTCAAGGCGGAGGATGCAGTGGAGAACTTCCAGAGGTCGGAGCAGTTCTACACCGTCCTAGCCTCGGCCACCACTCTCATCTGGCACGAGGCTCTCGACGCCGTCAAGACCCAGGTGCCGGAGTTCGCTGATGAAGAGCTCCGAGCAGAGTATCCCTACGGTGATGACGAGCAGGGGGATGCCTCCGGGAGAACTGCCGGGGAAGGGACTCTCGGCGAGGGGGACGCCGAGGGACGCATCCCCAGTCACGGTGGCCATCGAGCTCATCAGTATGGCGCCCAGTCCTGAGGCCTGAGGCCCCTCATCTTCTCTTTGTCTTTTCTTTTGTTGCCTCGCTGTTTGTGGGCCTCCGGGCATTTTGTAAGGCTGGGGAGCCCATAATGCCCTTGTTAAAGCCTTGACTTTTTGAATAAATATTTTTGTTTTTGCAGTAGTGTTTGTTCTTGTATTTCCTTTTGTTGGTAGATACTTGTATCTGCACAGACTGGCTTCATGTTGTGTCGGTTCTTCGTCTAGCGATTACGCGTCGAATTGAATCTGATCATTTGCTGAGTGTGCGAAGACCGGCGAGAAGACGGTATCTCCATGGCCCCAAAGTTGAGGTGGTGATCGCTCAGACGTTGATAGATTGGATGCCTCTTGTTGAGTCATGTTCCTTAGGTGTTGGAGGGGCCGTAAGTGGCCTACTAAGGATGGTGCCGAGCAGGGTAGCTGCTCAGTGCCTCATGGCGAGGGCATTGATCCTTAGTTGTTGGAGGGGCCGTAATTGGCCAAATAAGGATGGTGCCGAGCAGGATAGCTGCTCGGTGCTTCTTGGCGAGGGCTTTAATCCTTAGCTGTTGGAGGGGCCGTAATTGGCCAACTAAGGATGGTGCCTCTTGATGAGGGCTTTGATCCTTAGCTGTTGGAAGGGCCGTAATTGTCCAACTAAGGATGGTGCCGAGCAGGGTAGCTGCTTGGTGCCTCTTGGCGAGAGCTTTGATCCTTAGCTGTTGGAGGGGCCGTAAGTGGCCTACTACGGATGGCCGAGCAGGGTAGCTGCCCGGGGCCTCTTGGCGAGGGCTTTGATCCCTGGTTCGTTGGGGTAGGGAGCTACCAGCCAGGGATAACCGAGCAAGGGCGGGCCCGGTTGCTTCTTGCGAGGGCTTTGATCCTTAAGGATGGGCTGAGCAGGGTTACTGCCTGGTGCCTCTTGGCGAGGGCTTTGATCCATGGCGTTGTGTGGTAGGGAAGCTACCAGCCAGGGATAGCCGAGCAGGGTAGCTGCAGGGCTGCTTCTTGGTGAGGGCTTTGATCCCTGGTTTGTTGGGGTAGAGAGCTACCAGCCAGGGATAACCGAGCAAGGGCGGGCCCGGTTGCCTCTTTTCGAGGGCTTTTCATCCTTAGCGCGGGAGGGACCGTAAGTGGCCTACTAAGGATGGCCGAGCAGGGTTACTTCCCGGTGCCTCTTGTCGAGGGCTTTTTGTCTTTAAGGATAGCCGAGCAGGGTTGCTGCCCGGTGCCTCTTGAAGAGGGCTTTAATCCCTGGCATTGTAGGGTAGGGGAGCTACCAGCCAGGGATAGCCGAGCAGGGTAGCTGCAGGGCTGCCTCTTATGAGGGCTTAGATCCCTGGCGTTGCGAGGTAGGGAAGCTACCGGCCAGGAATAGCCGAGAAGGGTAGCCTCTCGGCTGCCTCTATGCGAGGGCTTAGATCCCTGGCGTTGCGAGGTAGGGAAGCTACCGGCCAGGGATAGCCAAGCAGGGTAGCCACTCGGCTGCCTCTTGGTGAGGGCTTTAATCCCTGGCGTTGTAGGGCAGGGAGGCTACCGGCCAGGGATAGCCGAGCGGGGAAGCCGCTCGGATGCCTCTATGCGAGGGCTTAGATCCCTGGCGTTGCAAGGTAGGGAAGCTACCGACCAAGGATGGCCGAGCAGAGTAGCCGCTCGGCTGCCTCTTGGCGAGGGCTTTGACTTTGATAGCCAGTCGGCGCACCGGGAAGAGCTACGGTCGCTGGCGAACCGTGTCATGATTATGTGGGGAACGCGAAGCGACGGAGTGTCATTTCGGTTTCACATTGACCGGCGCAACTTCTGCCGCGTGGCGACACTGTCGCGGGTGAAACGGGCAACCGTTGAACTCCGGGGGGCATTTGGAGGCTATAAAACTGAGGGGGTGTTGTTTACTTGCTCCTCATACCCCAAACGCAAAAATGCAGAACTTCCCCTTCACCATCGAAGACATCATAAACTTCGAGGACATCTACCTCTATGACGCGTATTGCACCGAGGACACGGCGCAGTTAGTTATACGCAGGATCGAGGACCACTTCGGCCGATTGCTCCCCCGGCGTTCCTCCCTCCTCTAGTTGCTGATATACTCCATCTGGAGGGCATCGCCGGGGCTCTACAACCTCTTATCCAAGCAGCTGAAAGACGAGGCCATTGGCAAGCTGAGGTCTCTGAAGCGTTTCGGCCTGATCTCTATGAGCCGGCTAAATCGCTCAGAGGCGCTCGTCCTTGAGTGCTACCACCTGAGGCTCGATGCTGACGCTAGCGGAGGTCATCGAAAGGAGAGTTTAAACGCCGCGAGGGCTCGGCTGGCGGAAATATCTTCAGAGTACCACGAACAGTGCTCTCTGTACCCCATTCCCTCACTGTTGTAATATATATTTTTATATACGGCTGAGGAGCCTATAGTACCTCTTGAACGAATAAGATTCTTTTTCTTTTCTGCAATGCTTTATTGATCCCTTTATTATATGAACAAAAGATCTCAAGAAAGATGTACATCGCTCTGAAAAGAAAATACATGCTAGTAGATGTTCTTATTCGTGCAGCTTGAGCCTCCCGGATGTCTGTTGGTATCTATGCCCGGCACAGGGTACCGAGCTTCATGGGTACCAGGCGTATCCTCTGCTGATACTACTATGATCTGGCCGATGGTCAGCTCGGCGGGAGGGGGACGCTGTTTCTGCTCGCGGTTAGCTTGCCGCTTGTCCCTTAAGTACGCTGCGAGGTGTCCCGAACGGATGAGCTCTTCAATATAGTCTCGGAGTTGTTTGCAGCTTTCCGTAGAGTGGCCCAGCGATCTGTGAAAACCACAGTAGGGGCCCCGGGTTCGCTTTGAGGTCATTCGCGGGACCGGGGGAAGCTTGAAGAACCCATCGCCCTTCCTCTAGTAGCACTACCTGG
The DNA here is from genome assembly GCA_030015575.1 of Agapanthus africanus. NCBI lineage: Eukaryota > Viridiplantae > Streptophyta > Magnoliopsida > Asparagales > Amaryllidaceae > Agapanthus > Agapanthus africanus. The sequence continues at coordinate 868,918,979 of CM057339.1, forward strand.
GAGACGTTGAGCGGGGTGTACTCCTGGAATTTTGGGAGGTAAGGTTTTTGCCGCTCAGGTCCCCTCGTCTCTTCTCTTGCCTTCTTCTTTTGGTCGATTTGCTCGGCCCGGGGGAGGTTTGCGTTCACCTCAGATTCGAGCTGGACCTCGCGCTCTGTCCAGGCCTTTACCTCGGCCATGGTCTTAGGTTGCGCTAATGCAAAGGAGCGTAACCACTCCTTGTGCCTAAGACCAGACCTCAGTGCCGTGATGACTGTCTCGTCCCAGTGCTCGGGGACCTCGAGAAGGGCGTTGTAAAAGCGGGCGACATATGCTTTGAACGTCTCTTTGTCCCCGCTCTTGATCGTGAAGAGGTGGTCGACGGTGCTCTTTTGCTGCCTGTTCCCGACGAAGTGGCCGAAGAATTGGGTGGCCAGCTCGTCGAAAGTTGAGATCAAGTGCGGCTCGAGTGCTCGGAACCAGTCTCGCCCGGAACAGATGAGAGTGGCTGGGAAAGCCCGGCATTGGGTGGCGTCGGAGTTGTCTTGGAAGCTCATCCTTGCGGTGAAGGCATCCAGATGGTCCTTAGGGCCAGACTTGCCGTCGAAGGGGGAGACCTTTGGGGGCTTGTTGCGAGAGGAGACATGGACAGCGAGCAGCTCCTCGGTGAATGGTTTGGTGAGCGAGTCGGCAGTGTACATAGCCCCGTCGCTCAAACGGTGACCCTCCCGGTGCATACCCTCGATCTTCTTCTCGAGGGCATCGAGTCGGTCATGGTATCCCTACGATTCGGCGCATTCTGATCCCCTGCCTCTGCTGTTGGAGGCCTACGTATGGCCGCGGCTCTGGTTCCTCTCAATGAGGTTCCTTAGATCCCCGGCGAGGTGGCCCTCGAGCCGCCGCGGCGAGTTCCGTCCGCGCGACCTCGTCGAGGGAGGGGGTGTCGGTCATGCCTAGTAACAGGCGAGCTGACAGAAATCTCCTCGGGAGGGACAGGTGCGCGGAGGATCTCGGGGCGAGGTGCTCTGGCGACAGACCTCGGTGTCGAACTATGGGGTGCCTAGCGGGTCTCAGAATGTATCGGCCTGGGAGATCTGCGGCCGTGGGAGGTAGCGAGGCTGTGGTCGGCGGTGCCGACCCGAACAGAGTCTTCTCTCCCCTGTAAGGGTCCTGGTCCCGAGGCGGGGGAGCGGCGACTTGGTGATCTTGCCCCACTGTTTAGACGCGGATCAGCGCCTCCACAACAGACGTGAGTCGATATATTCGGCCGACGAGGGCGTTGATTGCATTCGGCGGAGGAGGTTCGTCCGCGCCTCCATTGAGGGGGAGGCGGCGGCTGGTGCTTGGATCGTCATGATGATCGCTCGCCACTGGATTGAGATCGGGAAGTGAACTTTTGTTTTTGTGAAATCAAGGAGTTCCCACAGACGGTGCCAGCTGACGCGACCTGAACCGCGCCAAGATGTTACCTTCCGTTGATCTGCTGATGGCGGCGATGGGTGGCTGAGATTGGATCTGGAGGCTGTCGCTCCTGAAGCGTGTGGATCTCAATAGGTTTGAGGTTGTGGTTGCCGAGCTATCTGCAAGGAAGTCCCGGGGTGGTTGTACCACCGAGGACCCTCCAACGGTCAAGTTAGACTAGAGATCCGAGCAGAGTAACGGCTTAGTGGAGTAAAAAAATGGCTTACTTGAACCGTCTGATGAAGGGGTTTATATAGCGGTAGCAGCAGGCGAGGCAGGCGCGAGAATCACGCTGGCCGTTACGCTCCCGACGTCACGCCCGCGTGATGAGCGGGACCTCCCATTAATGGCAAGACATGCTCGTTATTGGGGGACCGTGGTGGCGTGGAACGTGGGATGTGGCCGGCGGAGATCTCGCGCATGGCGAGATTCGCAGGATGGCGGTTACGCCTGCAAGCGGTGCTGTTGGTCGATTGATGAGACCGAGGAAGATGATCTCGGCGGGAGAGCTCACGGAGGAGCGGGAGAGTCGAGATATCTTGGTTTTGCTCGAGCCCGGAGGCGAGCTGAGAGGGCCGAGGAGGCTCGGGCCTGTGATAGCCCGGGGACAAGCTGTGGGGCCGAAAAGGCCAATTGTGCTGGGGGTTCGGAGGTGAGCCATCGTTTGCTTGTAGGACGGGCATAGGAGTGGTCTGGTCGGCCGCTGTAGATCCTTTCTTATGAGCCCTGGGACACGTCATCTGCCACGTGTCCTAATCCAGGAGATCACCGATATCGCGCATCATCACATTTCTTAATTAGATATTATTGACACAAGTTTATTTATTTTGGTATAATAAACTAAAAATATAAATGTAAATAAATTTTGGTCGAGCCATTGGTTTTGATACCATGATAAGAAAGTAATAAACTCGATCAATCTTATTAAGAGATAAATCATCTTAATTTATACACCTCATAACATAACTAACTGATTACTAATAATCCTAACAATCTTACACACTGATCATAATCTCAATAATATAAATCAGAAGTTATCTGATTTATAATAACTATAATATCTAATGCAGTTATATTCAAATATCTCATAATCTAACATGGTGCATGTTAGACATTGGGCTAGGCCAGCCTGGTTGCAAACGAAAATTTTGAATGGGCTTGCAACATATATATAGAAGGTTGATTCCGGATTTAGGGTCCCTGCTATTATGAAATAACATCAAGGATGCTATATGTTGGTGTGAAACACGGAGGTGTAGTATACTGTGACAATAAATGAATGCAATGTATAATATGAGAAAAATACCATATCATTTTAGATATGATAGATGATATCACATAGTATTAATGTCATGTCAGCGTCATTGTAGAACGGTGATACTTTAGCTCCTGTAGGTCCTGTTTCGTCTTCTAATATGTAATTAATCAGATTTCTATCAAATAATTTCATTTTGGAATAACCATAAGAACAATTTCTCTTCTAGTCATAGTAGTTTGTATTTCTTTTTCTCGGAAATCTTTTTTGTTTCTCCAACATCCTACATGTAGTATTTTCAATTTACTTCCATATGATATCTTCCTCCGTTGCTGCTGTAAAGGTGTTCGTGTTTTAACTTATATGTTATCATGCATCCTCGCTGTCACTACCACCGTTTTGTCGCTGTTACAACTATCATCGCCACTAGTAATCAGCTGACTTGAAGAAGATACCATAGCTAAAATCTTTTTCCTTCAACACCAGGCATCTTTGAATTGAGCAATGGAAACAAGTATGAGATCAACTTTAATTAGGGTCATACTATTCTCCACTATAGCCCCCATGCTATATATTGAATCTGCTATTTATATACCCGATCTTAGAAATTCGATTGAAAAGAACTAATCATACATTTGATTCTAGAGAATCAAATGTATGATTAGTTCTTTTCAATCGAATTTCTAAGATCGGGTATATAAATAGCAGATTCAATATATAGCATGGGGGCTATAGTGGAGAATAGTATGGCCCTAATTAAAGCTGATCTCATACATTTGATTCTCACTTATATATATATATGTGTGTGTGTGTGAGAGAGCAATGGAGGAAAGTCGCCATAGGAGGGAATTTCCTTCTATGGCGTCGAAAAGTACCCTTCCCTCATTTTTTTCGACGACCGGCATCCACCATCTTCATCGTTATCATCTAAGATGTGGGTACACCAAATTTCATGTGATTCTACAACTTTATCACCGTTGATTCAGCAATGTAAAAAGTTCTATTGTCGGTAAACCGTTAATTTTGAACCCACTAATTCAACGGTGAAAAAGTTGTAGAATCACATGAAATTTGGTGTACCCACATCTTAGATGATAACGTGAAGATGGTGGGTGTCGATCGTCGGAAAAAATAAGGGAGGGCGTATTTTCTCGATGCCATAGGAGGAAATTCCCTCTTATGACCTCTTTCCTCCATTATTCTCTCTCTCTATATAATGCTTTAATAAGCCAGCTGTTACTTTCTTCTTTTCTTCCTTTTTTTTCCTTCCATTTTTCTTTTGGGGGGATTCTAAAGGATAACATCAACAAGAATAATACCATAATTAACGAATGTTATTCCAAACCCCATACTTATTTGAATGAGAGGGGTACCTATATGATCTTAATTGAACATAGAATAGTACTATATCTAAGAATCAACACTAGCTAGTGCTATATTTGAACAAAGATTTGATTTTCATGATGCAACTATAGATTGATACGATACCAAATCATACATATATAGGTTTTGATTGTGTCAATAATTATTCCTAAAGGCTAAAAATGGTGCTTTGAAACCAGAGGAATATGTAACCCTTGTAGTGCTTGACCTAAACTGTAACATCAATAACTGCAAGTTTTCTCTCTCCAAACAATAAAAATAAAAATAATGATGATGATGATAACTGCAAGTTTGCTTTGATATTATATACTCCTGATTTCAAATCTTTTTTGGGCAATGTATGCTTCTGATAGATGCATTGGGGGCTTGCAAGTTACAATTGTGTATGACACTAATAATAATCAATTAATCTTAGGCTGCTCTGATACCTGGAATGGAAGATTATCGAGAATTCTTGTAATCCCCGGAATGAGATGAACGGACATCTAATTTTAAGGAATCTTGTATTAACGTGCTTGGTATATTTTAATCATTCCCGGTAATATATGTATATGCAACCGTTGACCGATGGTAAGGCTAGAGGAAAGCCGGTAGATGGCAGTGAGGCCGGCAACTAACGGCTGATCGGCGGTGGACCGGCCGGCAGATGGTCGATCAGCGAACTACGGCCTGCAGACGGCGAAAATACGATCGGTGAGGAACATGCCGGTGAATGATCGACGATGACCGACGGCTGTCTATCCGTCCGATAGACGGCCGATGGAGAACTATGGCCAGCCAGCGGTGAAAATCCGATCGGCCGCGAACATGACGGTGAATGATCGCCGATGACCGGCGGGTGGCAAGGAAGGCCGGCGGAAGATAGTCATCGCTCATTTCAAGCTAGACAGGAATATTTCGTGGTAATCTGGAATATACACATATTTTGGATAAATAAGATTATTATGCACTATAAGAAACTGGGATCTACTTTGACGGGGGACATATTTCGACGTTTTTCTCCCGTCGAAATAGGACCTCAATATCTGAGAGTTTGTTGACATCGGTCAACAACTATTTTGACGTGAATCTCTTGTCGAAACAGATGTTGACCAACCCGTGATCATCCCCCCTCTCCTTCTACCCAAAATCCCCCCAATTTATTTCCCCCTTGTCCATCATCCTCCAATCCCCCTGCACCGTCTACCCCTGCCTCCACCTCTATCCCCGGCCTCCGATCAAGCTCCCTGCATCAGATCCCCTGCCCTTAAGCCCCCCGGTCACCTCCGAGCCTCTCCAAGCCCCCACTCTCAGTGCCCCCCGCCTCCAAGCCACCTCCACTAACCCTCCCCCCCACCTCTACCACCCCCTGCCTCCGAGCCTCCCTCCTCTACCAAGCCCCCACCTCCGCCGATCCCCTTCTCCTCCCCGTCTTCAAGCCAAGCCCCCGCCTCCACCATTCTCCTCCTCCACCGATCTAATTCGACGCAAAGCGCTGGCAGATTAGGTGAGTTAATTTTTTAAACTTTCAATTTTTAGAGTAATTTTCTCTTAATTTTAGTTAATTTTGTTATATTTGAAAATTTATTAGGGTTGAACTAATGATTAGGGTTAAGTGTTTGGGCTATGGTTAGGGTGATTTAGAGAATTTTGAAGGTAGTTTAGTGAAAATGACAATAGTTATGGGTAACTCAGTGAAAAAGCTATAATCGTTAATGATATTTTAGTAAAATTTATAATAATTTAGTTAATTTAAGAAGATAAATTGTTTAGTTAAATTTTTTAAGGTAGTTTAGTGTAAAACCAACAATAGTTAAGGGTATTTTAGTGTAATTTAGTAAAATTGAAAAAATAAGTTGCTTAGAATTTTTTTTAAGATAGTTTAGTGAAAAAATAGCAACAGTTAAGATTATTTTAGTGTAATTATAAAATTTGAGAGAAATAATGCTAAGAAGAAAAGAAAGATGTAACATTTCAGAAAAATAGTAATTATTATTTTGGGATTTAAATAATAATATTTTGAGTTTTACGAATATGATAACCAATATGAACTTGAGTTTTCATAAATTGGTATAATTATATACCTCTATTTTTGGAAAGTAATCGGAATTTAAAATGAATTATTGATTATGAGAGCATTTATTTAAGCGAGCTTTACTTAAAGTAGTATATAATTATATCCATACAAATTATAATGTTAAAACTAATTGATGTTTTCCTATTTTGTACCCTAAACCAAGTTTTATTTTGTTTAACCATGTTTAAGATGCCATGACATGTTAATTATATGTTAACTTTTAATTTAAGTTTAACGGTTGTTTTTATTTGTTTTATCTTGAAAAAAGAAAGAAAGGAAGACATGGAGGCATGGGGCATGAGAGAGAGAGAGGGAGAGAGAGAAGGAGACATAGAGGCATGAGCTTGAGTAAGAGAGAATGAGGAGAAAGTTAAGGTTGGCACAATCATTCTTCTCTTCGTATCTTTTTTTTCCTTCTTCTTCTTCTCCATCTCTTCCATCTCCAACTTAAAAACCACATAGACACGTACACAAATTGTCCATTTCAATGAGTCCTACACCAAAAACCCTATCTTTTCCTCCTTATTCATGAAGCAGTGAACAAGTCTACATCTAGAGGCCATTTCCAAGATTAAGGTCCTCATCTCCATCCAAAGAGGTAAAAGTACCATCTTTTCTAGTTTACTTATAACACTTGTCATGACAAAGTTCATTTTGGAGCTAAGATTCTTGTTTTCATACTCTTTAAGATTTCAAAAGTGGGAGTTTTTTTTATGTGAATGTGAGATAAAGTGGTATAGTAAGTAGTGGTTTAGTGTCCACAAACTGTTTTGACATAGTTAAATGTAATTAGATGCAAGATTTATGATTTAAAGAGTTTTAAGATTTTAAAACATGGTTTTCCTTGAGGTTTTGAAGTTCAATTTGAAACTGGAGTAGTTTGAAATCTTTGAAAAACATTTAGTGTATATATTTGACTTATTTAGTCCACCAGAAGACCCCATATGAAACACGAGCACCTAACTCCCAATACGAGCCGCAAATTGCAGTCAAAACCTATTTTTTGGCAGCCAGACTTTTGAATTAGGGTTTAGGTTTTGATCTACTTCATTATTTTTTTTATGTATAAGCCCATTTTATATGCTCTATTGCCCTAGATTTCCGAAGTAAAAATCTGGAGTTGTTTTACTTAAATTTTAGACGATATCTTATAGTTTTTAAACTTGGTTTTTGTATTTCTATGTTACGACTTGGTCGTTCGACGATCGTACGTCGATGCCGGGGGTATTTTGTCGTTTTGGTATGCATTGACCATAGGTTCTAACCTATGTGCGCTTCACTCGTCGTTTCGATTTTGATATGGGGTTTTATGCGATTTTGTTACGATTTCGATTGTAGGTACTATCGTGGGGACTTTTGAGACGACGAAGAAGGGCAAGGAGTTCGTCAGTTTCGACTAGAGCGGGACGCGTATCGATGAGTAGATATATATCTACGGAGGAAGTCAGGTGGATGGTGTATAACACCCCCGCAACCGTAGTAATTAGAACACTATATATTGTAAGTCGACGTTAGACACCCCACATGATGCGGGGAGGCGGAATAGGTAAAACAATCATTTTGTTTGAGTTAACATCGACTAATTTTATGGATCTTTGCTAAACCCTAACTAACAACTATCTAGAAGTGATTAACTACTATGATAGATGATTATACCTAAAGATTCAAGTCCTTCTTGCTTTTGTAGTTCACCTCCTCGTCGGCCTCCTCGATGTGATAGAAGATCCACCCGAGAGCTGCTTCTCTAAGTTTTAACCTCTCATTTGAGATAACTAGGTGGCTATGATTGCTAATCAAGGTAACCTAGAGGATATAGAGATGGATTAGGGATCTATTAGTCTTGCTAACCCTTGGATCTCAACACATGAGAGGATTAGGGTTAGGTCTTTGAAGAGAGAGAGCTTGAGGAGAGAGAATGTGAAAGTGAGAATGAAAATGAATTATCACTCATTTGTGAATATATGAAGCATGATAATTATCTAAATGAATAACATATAATAATATCAACCATGCTTCATTAATTCACTTTGGATGAATCATCTCATGAGTCATTAAGTAATAAATGCTTCATTAACTCATTTGGATGAATCACTCCATGAGTCACTAATCCATTTAATGCAAATTCCACCTAAGCTCTCCACCTCATCTTTCTTCTAGAAGCTTCTCGGCTAATTACGAGAATGCCCCTCCCATCCGTGAAAACACGGAAAATCTAAGACTGTATAAATTCAATAATCCAATACTAGAATCTGGCTTAAACTAAAGCCCGCTAGTAAAAACTGTCCGAACATCGTACGTGCATAAATACACGTATGTGTCCGAACCCTGTCGTAAAACCATACGACCTCTATATCGTTTCGCTTGAAGCAGGGAAACTCTCTGTGTGGGATTCTAAAGACTCGACACTACGCTGGCAGTGGGTTTAACCACAGGCCGCAAGCGGCATTAGCTATATGTAACGGTCCCCAGGTAGATGTCGATAAGAAAGCCGATGAGGAAACCCATCCGAACTCCTACTGAGCCTGATGTGACAATCTCCGTACAGTCCGGTCTGTTCGTCTAAGACTATCGCATATCGGGCCTAGGGGCGGCAAGCGTCAGTCCCCTAAAAGCTGTATAAGTCGTGTCGGAGCGAAGCCCATTACACTTGAGAAGCTACTGGAAAACCTACCAGTAAATCTCTTTTGCCCTGGCCAAGGATTTTGTGTAATGGTTCTCCTAACACAGCGCGATATCAACTCCCAATACCGGGAGAGATGAATCCTATCTAACCGCCACTGTCTCTAAGTGCTTCGGGACTGCACCCAATTGCTACCTGTTTGCACGACTCCTTTGAGCCGTGGTAGGGTAGCAATCTAAGAACAGTAGGAACACACTCGAGACGAAGCAGCAGTGTCAAGTCTGAGGACTATGCTGTACTCATGTCACCTGGGAACTGTTAACTGACGACGGGTATAATACCAACCAACAGTTCCCAGCGAGTCCTGTCCGGTGTACCCATAACCCAACGAGCACCTATATACTATCTCCAGTACAACGTACTAATGGCTGTGGGACAGACCATTTCCCCTGCTGGGATGAGAAGCGTACACACTAGTCTACTCTGGAGTATTGATGTCTTGTCTCGATAATCCTACGACTAGGGACCTGAAAAAGGATGTGCTTGTAGACTATCCAGCCCCCACTAGTGTGACTGCTATCACAACGCTGGTAGTCAAGCAAGATCCTAAGGGCTCTATCAATATGTATTCGCGATATTCTAACATATACACATATTAAGATAGATACAAACCAAGTAGCATACTACTATGTTGAGCGAGACTGTTAATATAACTGTGAATATCCCAAGCTTCTATTAAGTAATATACAAACTAGTATGATACAATAATGGCTCCTAGGGCATATACACTAACAATCTCCCACTTGCACTAGGGCCATGTACTGGCGTATCGATGACCTATCATCTCGAATAGCCTCTCGAACTGTGTCTGAGGTAAGGCCTTTGTGAATGGATCTGCAGCGTTCTCCTCTGTAGCAACTCTCCGGACCTCGATCTCCTGGCGATCTATGATCTCCCTGATCAGGTGATACCTCCTCAAGATGTGTCTGGACTTCTGATGGGACCTTGGTTCCTTCGCTAAAGCTATAGCGCCGTTGTTGTCACAATACAGCGGTATTGGATCAGCAATGGTAGGAGCCACCTGAAGTTCTGTTAGGAACTTCTTCATCCAGACTGCTTCTTTTGTGGCATCGCAAGAAGCGATATACTCCGCTTCCATCGTCGAATCAGCAACGGTGTCCTGCTTGGAACTCTTCCAGCACACCGCCCCTCCATTGAGGGTAAAGACATAACCTGACATGGACTTGGAGTCATCCTTGTCACTCTGGAAGCTGGAGTCAGCAAAAGTCTCGATCTGGAGGTCTTTTCCACCGTAAACCAAGAACATATCCTTAGTCCTTCTTAGGTACTTGAGAATGTTCTTTACTGTTATCCAGTGCTTCTCCGCTGGGTCTGACTGATACCGGCTTACCACGCTCAATACGTAAGCTACATCTGGTCTGGTGCACAATATCGCATACATTATAGAGCCTACTGCAGAAGCGTAGGGTATAACTGACATGCGATCCCTTTCCAAATCAGTCTTGGGAGACATCTCTTTGGAGAGGGTGATTCCGTGACAAGACGGTAAATTACAGCGCTTAGAATCTTCCATACTGAATCTTTTCAGTATAGTGTTGATATACCTAGACTGTGAAAGTCCCAACATTCTCTTAGATCTATCACGATAGATCTGGATACCCAGAATGTAAGAGGCATCACCCAGGTCTTTCATGGAGAACCTGTGTGACAAGAATCCTTTGACAGATTGTAGCATACGAATGTCATTTCCTATCAATAGAATGTCATCCACGTACAAGACGAGAAATACGACAGTTCGTGCTATAATTTTTCCATATATACATGGTTCATCTGGATTTTTGATAAAGTCATATTCTTTGACCGTTTCATCAAAACAGATATTCCAACTCCGCGACGCCTGCTTTAGTCCATAAATGGACTTAAGCAATTTGCACACTTTCCCGCTGCTCCCACTCTGATTGAAACCTTCTGGCTGATCCATATAGACGCACTCTTCTAAATTACCATTTAGAAAAGCCGTCTTTACGTCCATCTGCCAGATCTCATAATCATGGAAAGCGGCAATGGCAAGAAGGATCCGAATGGATTTGAGTATAGCCACTGGAGAAAAAGTTTCGTCATAGTCCAAACCAGGTCTTTGATGAAAACCCTTTGCAACAAGTCTAGCCTTATAGGTTTCCACCTGTCCATCTACACCAATCTTTTTCTTGAAGATCCATTTGCATCCTATGGGTTTTACCCCATCTGGAGCAAAGTCCAAAGTCCATACTTTGTTGGTGTACATGGACTCCATCTCGGTCCGCATTGCATCCAGCCATCTTACCGAGTCGCCGCTCTGGATGGCCTGCTGGAAGCTAGTATGTTCATCATTATCAATGACACAATCCTCTCTATCCTCGTCTATGAGAAAATCGTAGTATCTCTCAGGCGGATGAGACGGCCTACTACTCCTGCGGAGGGGTGCGGGAATGTCCTGTTCTTCTGGAACTTCTGGCTCTACCAAACTTTTAGTAGTATTTTGTGGTTCTGGAATTTCTTCCAGTTCTATTGCGCTCCCGCTTATTTTCTTTTCTAAAAACTGCTGTTCTAGAAAATGGGCATTACGAGAAACAAAAACCTTTTGTTTCTCTGCGTAATAGAAAAAATACCCCTTGGAGTTCTTTGAATATTCCACGAACTTACACTGTACTGAGCGTGCCTCGAGTTTATCCGCATACTGCTTTTTAACAAAAGCTGGACATCCCTATATCTTCAGATACTGAAGATAGGGTTTCTTCCCACTCCACATATGATATGGTGTGGTAGGCACAGTCTTGATAGGAACCCTGTTCAAAAGATATGCAGCTGATTCTAGCGCATAACCCCAGAAAGATCGCGGTAACTCAGCATTACTCATCATGGAACGTAACATATCCAATAGGGTTCGGTTCCGTCTTTCCGATACACCATTATGCTGTGGAGTGTATGGTGAAGTAAGTTGAGAGAGAATTCCTTTCTCTTTTAGGTAACCCAGGAACTCGGCACTTAAGTATTCACCACCTCGATCAGATCTCAGTGTCTTGATACTTTTGCCAGTTTGGTTTTCTACTTCATTCTTATATTCTTGGAATTTCTCAAAGACCTCGGATTTATGTTTCATTAAGAAAATGAATCCATACCTAGAGTAATCATCCGTAAAAGTAATGAAATATGAAAAACCGCCTCTTGCATGTGTAGACATTGGACCACATACATCGCTGTGTATGAGTCCTAAGAGCTCGCTCGCTCTTACTCCATGTCCAGTGAATGGAGTCTTTGTCATCTTTCCTTTGAGACATGATTGACAAGTTGCATAAGATTGATATTTGAACGGATCCAAATATCCTTCTCTATGTAACTTAGTTAACCTTGTCTCATTGATGTGATCCAGTCTACAATGCCATAAGAAAGCCTGATTTATATCTGGAGACTTCCATTTTAGTGTGTTCTGGACATTGAAAATCTGTAATTGGTTTAACACGTATATACCGTTATCTAGTATACCGGACCCAATCAAATCATGATTAAGGTGGATGTTAACAACATCGCTTACAAACATGAAATCATAACTTTCTTTTGATAACAATGATACTGATATGTTATTACACGTTAAACTAGGTACACAAAAACAGTTGCGCAAAACCAAAATATGTCCACTCGTCAATCTTAGGTGATAATCCCCTACGGACACAGCACCCACGCTAGCTCCGTTAGCAACCTAGAGGGTCATATCACCAACTTTCAGCACTCTACGGTTTCTCAGTGCCTGCAATGAATTGCATATATGAGATCCTGATCCGGTATCCAATACCCAGGAAGTAGAGTTGATTGACAGACAATTTTCAATTACAAACACACCTGAATTCGAAGCCACAGCTTGCTTCGGGTCCTGGTTCTTGGCAATCCAAGCTTTGCAATCTTTCTTCTAATGGCCTTTCCTACGACAGTGGAAGCACTCGTCCTTTGCCATTACTGGCACCGCAACCTTTGCCTTTCCCTTAACTCCCACCTTACCAACACCACTTCTTGGTTTGGTAGCGGCCTTCTTCTTCCTTCCTTTGGCCCTTGCCTTGGACCTGGAAGAGGAAGTACCATGAACAAATATAGTGGGTGTTTCTCTTGCCTTCTGCAAGATGCTCTCTGCACTCCTCAACATGTTAGGAGTTCTGGAAGTTCAACTTCTTTACCTTGAATGTTGAAATTCAAGATAAACTGGGCGTAGGTGGAAGGAAGGGACTGGAGAATCAAGTCTGTATACAGCTCGTTCTTTAATGTTGTCCCGAGGTCTGCGAGCTCTTCAATATAGCTAATCATCTTAAGAACATGTTCCCCTACAGATGATCTGACGGCCATTCTCGACTGAAACAAGTTTTTCGAGGTCTCGTATCTTGCTATACGAGATTTCTCTCCATACAAATCCTTGGTGTGGAGAAATATAGATTCTAGATCCATATTCTTGTGCCTCCTCTGATGTTCATTATTCATAGAGGCAAGCACGATGCACTTGGCCTTCGCGCAGTCTAACTCCCAGGTCTTGCGGATTTCCTTATCCGCGACACTGGATTCAGGACCTGGGACGGCAGGGGCCTTTGTAGTAAGGACATACCCCAATTTGTCATAGGTAATAACCATCTTAACATTCCGGTACCAATCTTTATAGTTTGGCCCTGTCAAAATATTTTTATCTAATAGTAACTTAAGGCATGTCATGTTCTGGGTCGCTGCAATGAGAGAGAGGGAACACTTTAGCATGATACTCTTGCAAGTTTAGAGTGGTTTTTAGTTTATCTAAACAGGATGGCTCCCACTGTTTCTCGAATCCCTCCTCAAACCATAAAGGAAGAACTAATCAGGACTATTCTCACCGTACAATACTTGCTTAACCGTTCAGCCAGGCCGGTGTCGGTACTTCGAGGGAGGTTTTACGACGCTTTCGCGAAGTTCCTTAATTAAATAACCTCTTTTCTCTGGGGGCGTAGCCCCGCTGACACCTTTCTCGACACCTACTTGGTTTATAGCATTGATCGTTAAGTGACGAATCTCCTGATGAGTAGCGGATACTCACAGTAGGATCGGAATCCAAATATCATCGTGTGATAAAGCTGAAGGAATCCTACCAAAATTATCACACTCCAAATGGTATGCAACTCTTAGCAAATTTCAGTTTCTTTAGAAATTCCCGATATCAATTTCTGTCCCATGCTCTTATGACCTTGGCGTTGGTCAAAATGTCATAAGTCACATGTCAAGTTCTACCCATCATTATCTTGTTAATTTGAACCCATCCGTACATACTCCTGATGTTGGCCAAATGATAATACGACTGTCCCAAACTATCTATGCAACAAATGAATACCCAGCAGCTACCAAACACTATGCCTTGGCGTTGGTCAAAATACATAGCTTGAATACTACTGAATACCCAAATGAAATGACGGAGGGCTACGAATGGTTTTAGCGAAACCGTGAACGTTGTGAACTTGATATGATCGAAGGAACCTGATAGCTTTTAAAAGGAGTGGTTTAAGCTCCGCAATTTAAAAAATATCTTCTGTTTTAAAAATAACCGAGTGGTTTCTTTTAAACTGTTCCAACAATTCAACTTTGGTTTATTTTCTTTACATTATATAATGTGTCCCATCAATTAACCTATCATTGCAGAAAACAACGAAAATACAACGTCCTCTTATACCATCCGCATTCGCCACTAGGCCCCGTCATCCACCCGTTAGGTTACTTAATTAACGACAGAGCGGGGACTGGGCTAGCGCGGGTGCAAAACATAAGTGTCGCCTACTAGATATCATATATATAGATATTGTACATTCGTCAGACGCAATAATAGGCATTCCAGACCACAGATGAACATATTGGATTTTCTACGAATCCGCATTCCTTTTGAGCCTGCAAAGAAAGACGGATTACACAGTCCCGATGAATAGCCAAAACCCCACCCTAGACCCCTACGGGTACGGCAAACTACCCGCCAAATACCCGAAGTGAAGCGGTCTCCCTCAACGACGTGAGTATGCCACTAAATACCTCAAAATACCCGGTAGTTTATGCACCCCACCTTGGGTCTATCTTAGGAGCAGAAAACAGTAAATGAAATAATACAACGGTGGCTACAACCTCAACCCAGATGTGCCCCGCAAAAGAATATTACAACAAATTACAATTTACATTTGAATGAAAGAAACACTCGTCTCACATCCCCGGCTATCCATTCACGACAATCCAACAAGTCCACATTCATAAACCAGTAAAAACCATTACAGAAATGAGCAACCCCCTGCTAACCGACATACTAGCAGTTAGGGGAGGTTTACAAACACATTAAACACATCACAGATATAATCAAGTTAGCCAAATATCTTAGAATTTCGATCAAGCAATACAAATGAATCTACTCCAAACAATTCTCTGTGCACATAAAATCTGAGCAGAAACAAAACATCCCAGAAAACACAACATCAACACAGAAGAATAACTGAGCAAATTTGGGTTGACTCGGAGTCAACTCGGCCGTGAATCCGCGGCGGATCGCTTGGATTGGCGGCGGTTCCGCGGTGGTATGGCCGATTCACAGTCCCATATTTCTTCACAATTCTTAAAATTCCTTGCTTGTATTTTTAAGGGTCCCTGAAAAATTTTTAGACCCCGTTTTAAAATCGGCAGAAACTATGTGAAAACGTCGTATTTTTGGGTTTGTTTTGCGATCGAATTTCTAACGACTTTGCTAACATGTTAGTTATGGTTTAGCTAGGCTCTGATACCACTGTAAGTCGACGTTAGACACCCCACATGATGCGGGGAGGCGGAATAGGTAAAACAATCATTTTGTTTGAGTTAACATCGACTGACTTTACGGATCTTTGCTAAATCCTAACTAACAACTATCTAGAAGTGATTAACTATAGATGATTATACCTAAAGATTCAAGTCCTTTTTGCTCTTGTAGTTCACCTCCTCGTCGGCCTCCTCGATGTGATATAAGATCCACCCGAGAGCTCCTTCTCCAAACTTTAACCTCTCACTTGAGGTAACTAGATGGCTATGATTGCTAATCAAGGTAACCTACAGGATATAGAGATGGATTAGGGATCTATTAGTCTTGCTAACCCTTGGATCTCAACACATGAGAGGATTAGGGTTAGGTCTTTGAAGAGAGAGAGCTTGAGGAGAGAGAATGTGAAAGTGAGAATGAAAATGAATTATCACTCATTTGTGAATATATGAAGCATGATAATTATCTAAATGAATAATATATAATAATATCAACCATGTTTCATTAATTCACTTTGGATGAATCATCTCATGAGTCATTAAGCAATAAATGCTTCATTAACTCATTTGGATAAATCACTCCATGAGTCACTAATCCATTTAATGCAAATTCCACCTAAACTCTCCATCTCATCTTTCTTCTAGAAGTTTCTCGACTAATTACGAGAATGCCCCTCCCATCCGTGAAAACACGGAAAATCTGAGACCGTATAAATCCAATAATCCAATACTAGAATCTGGCTTAAACTAAAGCCCACTAGTAAAAACTGTCCGAACATCGTACGTGCATAAATACACGTATGTGTCCGAACCCTGTCGTAAAACCATATGACCTCTATATCGTTTCGCTTGAAGCAGGGAAACTCTCTGTGTGGGACTCTAAAGACTCGACATTACGCTGGCAGTGGGTTTAACCACAGGCCGCAAGCGGCACTAGCTGTACGTAACGGTCCCCAGGTAGATGTCGATAAGAAGGCCGATGAGGAAACCCATCCGAACTCCTTCTGAGCCTGATGTGACAATCTCCATACAGTCCGGTCTGTTCGTCTAAGACTATCGCATATCGGTCCTAGGGGGCGGCAAGCATCAGTCCCTTAAAAGCTGTATAAGTCGTGTCGGAGCGAAGCCCATTACACCTTGAGAAACTACTGGAAAACCTACCAGTAAATCTCTTTTGCCCTGGCCAGGGAATTTACGTAATGGCTCTCCTAACACAGCGCGATATCAACTCCCAATACCGGGAGAGACGAATCCAATCTAACTGCCACTGCCTCCAAGTGCTTCGGGACTGCACCCAACTGCTACCTGTTTGCACGACTCTTTTGAGCCGTGGTAGGGTAGCAATCTAAGAACAGTGGGAACACACTCGAGACGAAGCAGCAGTGTCAAGTCTGAGGACTATGCTGTACCCATGTCACCTGGGAACTGTTAACTGACGACGGGTATAATACCAACCAACAGTTCCCTGTGAGTCCTGTCCGGTGTACCCATAACCCAACGAGCACCTATATACTATCTCCAGTACAACGTACTAATGGCTGCGGGACAGACCATTTCCCCTGCTGGGATGAGAAGCGTACACACTAGTCTACTCCAGAGTATCGATGCCCTGTCTTGATAATCCTACGACTAGGGACCTGAAAAAGGATATGCTTGTAGACTACCCAGCCCCCACTAGTGTGACTGCTATCACAACGCTGGTAGTCAAGCAAGATCCTAAGGGCTCTATCAATATGTATTCGCGATATGCTAACATATACACATATTAAGATAGATACAAACCAAGTAGCATACTACTATGTTGAGCGAGACTGTTAATATAACTGTGAATATCCCAAGCTTCTATTAAGTAATATACAAACTAGTATGATACAATAATGGCTCCTAGGGCATATACACTAACATATATATTAGAAACGTATACCCAGCTTATAGGGTTTGATAGAACACTAGATGCGTATATTCATATATTTAGTGTGTGTGTGTGTCTATATATATAGGGTCTATTTCCTAAGTATTAGGCTATATATTTATACATACAGGTATATAGGTATATATATGATTATGGTTTTGTGCTTTACCCGACCAGGTGTCCGTACTTTATATGATATGATATGAGTTGGCGTACACGACTATAAATCCGTACTGTTTTGATTGGATGATATCGTATGAGGAAGATTCTGTACATGATACAATGAGGATAGACTGTCGAATACGGCCGATATTCACTTGACTCGGGGAGTCTTTCTAAATCCTAAATCGGAAATTTATGAGATATTTAGAGCCATACTTATTTTAAAATCTAATGAATCGTTACGTACTTTTAGATGATAACATCAAGGGTACGCTACGAATTTTCAAATGATATTTATTTCAAAAATATCGTAATCCTTTATTTCCAAAACAACATTTTGTGTTATTTTAAACTATAACTGTATGGCTCATACGTAGTTAGATATCTTAAACGCTTGCTCACGTTATAATTTTCTTATTTCTGTTTACGCTCGCACTTCGATTACTTATGATACATACTGTGTTTATACTTTTAGCTCTACTTAATTTCGTTTGTTAAGACACTCACACCATTATCGATGATTTCATGTTACACTTGCACATACCCGCATGTTACACCTACACGTCATCGGTAATTGACAAGCCATGTACACATAGAAAACTTGCTATGTCACTCGTATCACACTATGCTTTGTTAGTATTATAGATTATTGCTTATATAAACACACTTGTAGAACACTGTATAATTACTAATGATTTACATGTTGCGCGTACACAGGCTCGTATGTTTCACGCACACATCATTGGTAATTGTCATGCTACATGTACATCTAGAACTTGCCATGTTATTTCGTATCATACTATATTCCTGCCATTACCTTAGATCACTGCTCATTACATATCTGCATGTATTACACCACTGTTCTGTACTTTTAATCTGTTCCATTATTGCTGTGTTCTTATGCGATAGTGTTTTCATGGGATTCCTGTTTTTATAAGATTTAAGAAACCGCAGATACAATTTTATAAAACTTGTGAATGTTTTAAAATACGGTTTTCTTTTGATATGATGATTTTGCATCCACTATGAGTTTTCTGTGTTTTGATGATATGAGTATTATCCGAATCGAGGCAGGGGAGAAACCGATTGCAGATATATGGTAGACCCGGTATGGTACCCAGGGGCAAGAAGCCCGTATAAAAAAGCGAGTGTGCTTAGCGAGGACGAGGCCAACCGATGATAGTATGGAAACTCAGCGGATATTCAAAGATACCGACTGGAATTATATGATTCAGATGGATATGAGGGCCGATCCGAGAGACGATGCTTGAGATATGAGGATTTCGAGTGTCGATACTGGACACGAGATTTATAAGGATTTCGAGTGTCGATACTGGACACTCAGTTGTTTTCATGAGAATTTCGAGTGTCGTTGATAAACACGCATTGGATGAGATACACACACATACACATATACATACACACACATGTTATGGATGACATATTTCCTTGTATTGATGGATCATAAGGATCATGTATGTTATGCGCGATTCGATATGACGCACTTATTGATACCGACGTGATATTTATGTATATACACTTTCACGTTCGTTATCACATAGTATGATAGTATTATAAAGTATGACCTAGGTAGATTGTTATGCATTTGATTTCTACCTGATGATATCTTCTATTCATGAGTTGGAAACTCATCCCCGTTGTGTCATAGTTTCTTGTAGGACCGACCGCTCAGATCAGTAGCGGCTGGCTGTCACGTTTCTTCTTCTTCGGGTGATTGCTTTGGTAGGTGGGTTACATTCTAGATCATAACCGCCGCTTGTATATGTATATCTTTTTTGATCTAGTTAAAAACTCTATCGACCAAACTTGTATATTTTTGTGGATTTAGAAACGAGGCTTGCATGTTATTCTTTTATATGTCGAGTTTGGATATACCGAGTTGATGATGCTTTTAGTGTTTCTTTTACTTTTTCTTATATTGATCATCACCTTGGGCGTCGTATATTACTGCGTGGTTGTGTTTCCGCCGTTTGGACGATGAAATAGCTCCTGATTGGGGATGCTGATATTATATTTATTTGCATATATCGTTTTTATCAAAATTTACAAAGGAAGTACTGCCAAAATTTTAAATGCTGAAAATGTTTTCAAAACGTAGTCTAACATCCACTTGTGTTTTCAAATAACCCGTACTTCTACTTTAAAAAAGAACTTGATTTCATTGATAACCATTTTCCAACTCTTCACCTCCACTCTTTACTTTAAAAGGTTTAGATTCCTGATTTTCGGCTTATTTGGGTTACGTTGGGGTCCTATAGATTTCATGTGATTTAAGTGCTGGTCACGTGCCGTTTCCGGGTCGTGACAAAAGAGGATGAAATGAATGAAACTTTTCATATTTGTGTGATTGTAGGGTTGACGTCGGCGTGATTTCTCGTCCTTTCTTTGCATACTATATATGTTAGTCTCCGGTACACAACTCTACCACATTTAATTCTTAACTACTAAATTTAGACTAAAGTCACCACACTTAGATTAGGTCACCAATTAAATATTAACTAAACTGAAAACCACGTTGTCTTAAAATAGATACTCAACATGATATTAACCAATTAGATATATACATACTTTCTTTTATGGGTTTACAATCAATTAATTATCATTTTTTAAACAAACAGTCAATGTCGGTATCTTCATCCGCCCTTCCAAGAGGCCATGGCTTCTCATCTACTGGATTGCCATCAATGGATGACATCGATAGGAGCATCCCTTACACCGTAGTGAAAGCTGAATTCACGAGGATAAACTATGATGGTTACGAAGGTATTCTCTATCAACTACGGAGGGATATGAACTGGCCAATCAGGATCGATCATGACATCCTTCGGCTCTTGCACTTAACCGTATTGGATGTGCTCTTCTTCTTTCATTTTATGGGTCTTCTTTTTGGTTGCACTATCAAGTACTCCGCAAGCACTCTCTACCGCATATTTATATACCGTCGGACTTTGCACCGTCTCGAACTCGCACAGGATGTTGTGGTAGATGATGAGTCCTTATAGAGCATATCAATTCTATTGCTGCGGAGTTCAATATTGAAGAGAATCAATTTCTGAATTATAAGTGATGAATTTTCGTCCTGAATTTTGTTGCTATGGATATGTATTTGTGTGAGACTTAACTTTATGTAATGTTCGTTATATGGATGCCTGTTTATTTTTTGAATCCAGATGTTTCGTTATTGATATCAATCGTTTGAGTAATTTACCATTCAAACTGAAAATTCCAAAAACCCTAAACTAAATATTTCAATAACCGATGATATTGAAACGATAACCATCAAAACTAATCTAATTAAGTGCATGATACTCGATGATGACAAAAAATAAACCAATACATATCGTCATCGAGTATCTTATATTGATAAAATATCGCGTCTTAGAACCCGTCTATCAGTTATATACGTACAGTTAATTTCATGACATAAAACTACGCATGGGTTGTCAAGCTCGAACGTTAATCGTTCTTCGTTGACAACTATCTCATAGTTTATACGACGAGAAATCTAGTCGCACTATAACCAATAGATTTGTCCCGTTTTGGACAAGTTAAGAATTTATAACGTATACACTTCTCTGCATATTTATACTTTCATTCGTTTCGAGATGAGTTTCATCAGTACCTTTCCGCTGGTTCTCCGTGTACAAATATAGCCAAGATGATCATTTCAGTACTGATAGTATTGGGATGTTTACTTATTCTATTGCAGTGTACTCGGAGAACAGCGGAGAGATGCTGTCGAAATTTTCTCGAAGCGAATGAAAGTATAAGCGCAGAGGGTGTATGCGTTATACATCTTAATGGGATAGAAGCCTTACCCTTGACAGCCGTTACCTTCGATATCCATGATAGAACCGTTAATATAGCCGATCACGATAAATTGCTCAAATGTATTTCCGAGACACTATTGCCGTTCTCTTCTTTATCAATAACCATCTCGTTCTTAACTTTCTCAATACAGTATAAAACCGTTAATATCGTGTATTATTTGAAAATGTTTATTATAATATAATAAATAATCGTAAACTATCTTAAATTTTATGAATCGGATAAGAATGGATAAGACTTGGCTAAATAAGAACAGGTTTGGCCCTGAATTCCGTAATGGTGTTGAAAAGTTTATGAAATTCTCGTCGAGAGTGGGTAGTAGTTGTATTACCTATCCTTGTAAGAAATGCTGTAATGGTAGAAAGAATAGTCGAGAAGCGGTTCGAATGCATATACTTGCTAACGGATTCAGTCAAGATTACACTATCTATGTAGAGTCGGGCGCGCTCCGCCCGTGCGCGCAGTGTAAGCGGGACTAAACAGAAAACAAAAAAAATCCGTAGGAGTGATTGATCGTGAAAAAGTATTTTGTAAATAACCGCAATCAAGACAGTGTCGCTAATAGCTAGCCGTGATGAGTACGGGCCGTCCTCAGGGAAACGTGAACTTCTTTTCTTGCTTTAGACGAGTAGATAAAAGAGAGGATGGTTTGTTGTCGTTTTTTTTAATATGAATATAAAATTTATAATAGAAGGGCTTGTAGGGTTTATAGGACTTAGTAGTTAATGGATGAATGTTTAGAAATGACTCTTTTTATCTTTTAATAGTTTATAATTAAAGAGATAGCGATGAATGTGGATTAGGGTTCTTGGAGGGAATTAGGATTTCCCACTACTAACCATTGTCCTTCCATTGATCTTTATTAATCTCAAGCCCTTAACAAAACAAGTGTTTAACTAATCTCAAATCGTGGTCGTGATTGTCAATAATTTGATAGCGTGCCCGATAAGATGGTTAACATATATTTTGCTAAAATTTATAAACCTCAAAATGTCAAAAGAAGTTAAAAGACATTTTATCTATTATTCTACCCGATCCTACAAATCCTAGCAAGCAAGAAATTACTCGCTCATGGTTAGTAGCATAATAGAGAGGTTGAAAATGAATGAAATCATAATTAAGACGCAGAAAAGTAATGTGGAAAAGTAATGCATAAAGTAAATGCGGAAAATTAAATGCAAAAAGAATTAAAACAAAAACCACATTTATTAATCAACTATTGCATTGCAATTTTCTTCTTAGAAAGGTAGATTACAGGAACTCTAGTTGCTCGCTATGCCTTTTTCTAGAATTCTGCGATAGATAGATAGATGTATCGGATAGATAGCTCTCGGTCCTTTTATAAGCTATGAAATGTGAAACCCTAGATGCCATATTAAAGTATGTGAGATTGTAACAACCCTAAACTTTATGTACAATTTTTTTCCAAAATACAGAAAGGAATACCTAAGCCTGAGTACGAGTTATAAATATAATTTGCTTTTGAACAGCAAGAAAGCACTTGTGGCTTATTGGTAAAGCCTTACACTGCTGTGACGTATCCCCTGTGATTGAATGTCCCCAGCCACATATATTTTTAATTGATTTTTCTTTTAATCTTTTAGAAGCATAAAGGTTTGCGCGTGCACAACACGTAAAATGAAGAGTCATACAGTAAACAAACATGTGCACTAGGTTATACTAACAGACACCAACACGTGGCGAGCATCCCACACCCTGAACCCACAACTTGACCGACCAAGATACCTTTTGGACCGGCGGCGTCGGGTCCCCTCATCGGGAATGATGCAAATTTTTGCCCCTTGCACCTGTTGGCCTACCCCACTTCTCTCATACTGTTTGAATTCCCTGAATTTATCCAGAGAATAATAAATCACTCTTTAATCCATTTTTAATGCATTTTTTAACCATTAAAACCCTAATTTTCCCTATAAATACCACACCATATTTCACCCCTCCTCTCTCAGAATTTCATTACAAAAACTCTCAAAAATTTCCAAGTCCCAAGTTGTGCAAGTGGAGTTAGCAAAGGGCGAAGTTCTGACGACGTTTCGAGGACATTCCGGCAATGAAACGACACCCTGAAGGTTCCATAGTCTTACTCTACCTCCCCTATATCCTTGTAGCTTGTAAGTCCCTTCTCCCCCTCTCTTTTTCTATTCTAAAACTCTTTTTTTTTTCAAAACCCGTCGGAAGCGGAGTTAATCCGACTTCCGATTCGTTTTTCCTTAAAAACTCCATTTTTCTTAAAAAATAAATCACTATATCTTCTCATAATGTTTAATAAACATAAATAAAGACATTAGAACAAGTTTCATCTTAAAAAAATCTTTTATGCATCTTTTATCGCATTTATACGGTAAAATACCATATACTTTACTTTCGACATAATTCAACATACTTCTTATATTACCTTTAGAAAACTCATGAGGTAATGACCTATCTCATCACAACACTCATCCTTGATATAACTCGATAGTTTGTAAAACATTATTTTGAGACAAAATATGACATTACATTTAAATACCCTAAACATACAAAACTGTTTTCTTTAAAAAGTGTGTTAATTAAATTGTTAGTTATGTATATGCCCCAGAGGCCATTATTGTACATGTGATGTATATTATAGTGGATGCTTGGACATATATAAAGAGGACTTTCTTGCTCGACATGATAGTATACTATCTGGTTGCTTTTTGTCTTAACATGTTGACTTGTATTGTGATACTGTCTTACTCTCACATGTTGACGAAGCCATTAGGATGTTTACTTGATTACCAGGACTATGATGGAGATCATACTATTGGGGTCAGGGTAGTCCACAAGTATATCCTATAATTGTTCCTAGAGGGTGTATCGAGACAGGGTATCGATATTCCAGAGTAGACTAGCGTATACGCTTCTTGACCCATATGATGGGCGATGGATGATTCCACATCCATTGGTGTTTGACATCAAAGATGGTATACGGGTGTTCAGTGGAGACTGGGTACACTGAACGGACTCGCCAAGAACTCCTGGTTGGTATTATACCTATAGTCAGATAGCAGTTCTCTGGTGACACTGGTACAGGTTAGTCTGTAGACCCGAGATCGTCATAGAGTCTTGTGTGATTCCCACTATGCTTTGATTTCCACCTTACCACGTTCAAGAGAACATGCAAAACAGTGGCTTTTGGGTACAGTCCTGAATCGCATGGAGGCAATGAGCGATAGGAGTGGTTTCGTCTCTCCCGGTATTGGGGGTTGATGTTGCGCTGTACTCGATTGGCTATAACTAGAAGTCCCTGGCCAGGGCTGATATGGAGATCAACTGGTAAGTGTTATCAGTAGTTTCTCAACCCATTATGAGCCTCACATCAGCACGACTTATCGGTTACTGGGGTCTGACGTTTACCACCCCTAGACTAGATATGCGACATATCAGACGAAGAGATCAGACTATACGGTAGTGTTACTGACAGGATTCACAGGAGTTAGAGCGGGCTTTCTTGTTGATATTCTGATCGTTCAATACCCGAGTGGCCGATACATTGAGCTGACCGTTGACGGCTTGTGGGTGGTTGATATGATCACCACCTACTGCCGGAGTATTGACGAGTCTTTAGAATCCTACACAGAGCTTTCCTGGCTCAGGTGAAACGGAGTAGGAGCACATATATGATATGTGCGGGACCGAGAATAATACGAGTATGTGATACCGTATTCTATTCTGGCGATATGTGATATCGGTCGGTTATATGTGACATAGCCGGGCCATCGGATCAAGTGTTGATTCGATGAAATGATACATTTTATATTAGTCAGTTATATAAGATATAGCAGGATTATCAAATCAAGTGCTAATTTGATAATTTAATGTATAATTGTATATTTGATATACTAATTTACATTAACTAATATTAGCTCAGTTGTGTATTTTTTTTAATCACTATTGGACACTGATTGATCGTTTCCGTGTCGTATTTAGAAATGTTTCACAACCAAAGAAATTTATACCGCAATCAATTAACGGTGTCGATGTAGCGCGTTAATGAATACGGATCGTTCACTGAGATGTGTGTTTTGATCGATCTTGTTTTAGATTAGTCGAAATGAAAAGATAAAAGAAATTGCAAGAAAATTGATTCAAGATTTGTGAAATTTAGTTTCAAGAATCATAAAGAACTAGATTTAAAATCAAGAAATACTAAAGATCAAGAAAATGTCCAAATAGTTTGAATTATCAAGATTTGTAAAGAGGCTCGTAGGAATCGATCCAATCGATAGTGATGATGAAGAATCATGATTACAAATTCTTATCTATTGAAGATTTGTTGCTAGATCGATGACGAT
The DNA here is from genome assembly GCA_030015575.1 of Agapanthus africanus. Lineage (NCBI taxonomy): Eukaryota > Viridiplantae > Streptophyta > Magnoliopsida > Asparagales > Amaryllidaceae > Agapanthus > Agapanthus africanus. Next base: position 868,944,815 of record CM057339.1, read on the forward strand.
CAACGAAGTTTAGGGATCTCTTGAAGAAACTAGGGTTACTCCATCATCATCCCTTGTCTTTTCGTTGATTAGCATTCAAATTCTAGTCTCTAGGAAATTCAATCATCGATCGTTGATCTCTAATTTAGTGCGAAAACATTCAAGAAAGCATCTCGCTCAAAACTAGGTTGTCGATAATTCAATTTGCTAAAGTTTACAAAACTCATAAGACTTAAAAATCGTTCAAGAATTTAATTATCATCATCTATCTATTTTCTCGATTCCTCCACGAGCGGAGTTTTCACTCAAACATCATGAAAAAGATAACAATCAAGAATTGATAACTCTTCATAATACTCAAATGTAAAGAAAAGCAAGATAAAAAATTTTCATCTTTTATTATTCGATGTTTCGTTACAATACACTCAAAGACTACAAGAATTGAGGAGAGAACTCGATCGTCGAACTAGTTTCGCATCGTCTTCGTGAGTCGCGGATCGTCGTGGATCTCTTGCTCGGATGAAGATCAGCGTCGCTTCAAAAGGCTCGTTGAAGGCTTGCTTTGGTTTGGTACTCGGTGGATCTTGATTTGGATCAAATTGTGTTACTCAATTTGATTTTAGAATTGATTTGGATCTCACTATAATTTTGATTTCCCTCCAAATCCAACAACCTCCAAACCCTAGATCTAGATTCATTTTTATAACCACTCATTTGAATCTTCCCTCCAAAGCTAGGTTGTTAGGGAGAGTCTTCTAGAAGAAGTTTGTTGGAGGGAATATTCTAGAATAAGAAATATTCTAGGATAAGGTTGTTAGGCCGAGCCTTCTGGATAAACCCACGTGCTATTTTAGGAGTCTTCTGGAAGCTAGGCCGTTACAGAGAGACACGTGGAGGAATCTGAGCACCTGAGGAGCTAACAATGCCGCGGATCCGCGGCAAATAGGCCAACTTGGTCGCGGATCCGCGGCCTATTGATAGGCTTGGTGCATGAAACTTCCAGGTTGATTTCATGTTGGCTTTATGGCACTTTTCTGATGACTGGAATATTTTTATACTTTCTTGTTCACTGCCAGATCACAAGTCTTGGACTTGGCGTATTTTATTAGCACTTTTAGCTGTTCTGGCTCTTTTACCTGGAGAATTTCCTGCACACAATTTCGAGACAAGTGTTGATTCACAAAAGATCATGCGTGGAATAATAAACACTCAATTTCACTCAAAATGCCAGTTATAATGTATAACACATGTTAATTGGTATTTTGCAGACAAATTACTAATATGTGCTATATTTATACCAAACACCTTTAGATGATTGCAAAGAGTATGGAAATTGATGTGTTAAAAATGCAACATTTTCGGCTGATCAAATTCCCCCAAACTTAATTTTGGTCGTCTTGAGCAAACTTGTTTTATTAGAAAGAGAAGGAGAAAATAAAGAAAAAGAAAAACTAACTAGCACACTTTCGTAGGCAACACGATTGCACTGAGCACGTGCAACAAGCCTTTAAATCTCTAGGTGTCCCTAGTAGGAGGAGTGTTGTCTCCTGAGGGTTTTCAGCGGATTGCACCCACAAAATCCAATAATAAAAGAAAGACCATGAAAGTTACATATAAAGATAAGAATTGTAAAAGAAAGACTTTGAAAATTAGAGTTGCCAACTACACTAGCTTTTCGGTTGTCATGAGCCCTATCTTAATAGTCATGAAAAGATGTTAGAAATCATATTATCTCTCAATAAAACATCGTCTTTATTCTTCATTCCTATCGTTCTTCCAAACATCGATCATATACCCCTACGTGTGTGTAAAGAACATCCCTACACTCGGAGAATTCAATTTAAGCTATCATACTCTTGTCCATCTGCCTCAGTACTTTTTAATTTGATGAATATTTAGATGAGATTGCTCACACATTTTTCATGCGACCGTTGATACTTCTTAAGATACTAACCGACCGATTATTCATGTGTTTGCTTATTAGGTGTATTAGTATTTTCCTCGTCTTGCACCACCTAAGGCTTAGCAGTGACTCCTAGACCAGTTGGTCTAAGGCACTAGGTGATGAAGCACCCTTGCTATATTTTTTTATTACTGTCTTGGCGATAACAGAACCAATGTTCATTTTTCTTCACCATTTTATATTTTTTATTCATTTTTTTATTTCCTTCATATTTTGGCTTTTAGACAAGAATATTTCAAGGTATCCTCTACTATCCCGAGTTTCAAGACCTGTGTAAGTACGAATAGTTGGGTATCAACATTCAAATGTTTGGCTTCCGGAATAGGAACTATTTTTCAGACTTATTTTTATCCTCAGATTAGTGACATCTTTCATCTTACTAACCCTTGGGACAACGGCTTATAACTACTTATTACTAGTTCGTTTAACAAAACTTCTAATTTTCTTGGTTATCTTAAATTTTTCCGATCTTTTGGATGTAATTTTTCACTATCTAATCTTTTATTATCTAATTTATGTACACAAATTTTTTTTATTATATGTTTTGTTCTTATGCAAAGTATGCGAAGTGATGCGTAAATAAGCACAAATCTCCCCCAAACTTATCTAGAACAGTGTCCTCACTGTTGTCTTCTGCTAAACCTCAAAAACCTGTAAGCTTGGGAGGACATTTATTAACGGGGGCAAAATATATTAAAGTGAAAATCCTCCCCCAAACTTATTTTTGGCTCACAATATTGAGGACAACAGTTATTTTCAAGAGCCAAAAATACACCCCCCCTCAAATATGAGTTAGACAATATTAAGCATTTTAAGAGGGGGTGAGTCATTTGGTCAAAATAAGACTTTACAAAGACCAAAAGTTAATACCAACCATTCAAAGATTTTATCAGTGTAGCATATAGGTCGGTGGAAGAACGTGTTATATAGAGTCAGGAAGAAATGAGGAAGGGATAAGTGGTGGTCTGGAAAGGGTTTGAGTTTTAAATTAGAGAAATGAAAGAATGAAGATTTATATGAATGATTAGGAAGAAGAAGTGGTGGCGGTTCAACTTCTATAGGTGGAGGTTGATCAATCACAAAATCCGTGTTGTTTAGGAATGCAAGTTCGTCAGCAAAAAGTTCTTCAAAACTTTCATCAATAATGTGATCGAACATTTTGCTGTCAATAATTTTTGTGCCAGAATTTATGCTACTTGATTCATCAAAAATTATGGAGGTAGAAGACTCGAAAAACTCATCTACCTCATTTTCAAAAGTATCCAAATCAAGTTGATTTTCTGGTATTATTGAAATTGAATTAACGGATTGTGATTCATTAACACTCACTATCATTTCAGGAACAGAAGAACCAGAAAGAGTGGAAGATAAAATGGGTAAACCTATTGATGTGTCGAGTGTCGCTAAACCAGATGTGGGAGATGAAGGCTGAATTTCGGTCTGATCTTCGATTATACGATTATCATCAACTTCAAGACGCATTTGGGATTCGGGAAGAATTAAAGGTTCAAGATGATGACCACAAGGAATTGAAAGGATCTGATGAATTGGTGGGACAAATTCATCAAAAACTTCAGGTTCATCAATCAATATATCCCCAACGTCAATCACCTCATTCAAGTGAAGGTTAAAATTCTCAAACACCTCATTCAAAATATGGTTTTCAAGCAATTTTGGTTCAAGAGTGGAGGTGTAGAGATCACAAGGATTTGGCATTGTTTCACTCGAAATGGATCCTTCACAGTTGGGCAAATCAAACACTGCATTTTTACACAACTTGTCATACATTCTATCATCAATTGGTGAATCATTCGGTGTACTCGATGAATCTATGAAATTGGGGTTGTGGATTTCAGTTTGGAAAGGGAATGTTTGATTAGGAAAGGTGTATAGTTCTCTCTTACTACCCAAATTCTCATTTTGTCCTATACCCAAATTATATACTGAAAAATTTTGGGCTGGTTTGAAATTATTTGCTTGTCCCCACTCTATCATTTCCTTCCTTAATTGGTTCAGAAATTTTTCTAATGTCTGCTCCAGACTAGACTTGGGTCGATAAGGGATTTCTGTATAAGATTGAAATTTTTGTGGACAATTAAAACTCCCAAATGACTGATTAGAAGGATTGTCTAGAGAAGGTGGAAATGTCGGATTTGATTGATAGGAACAGAAGATTTGCGAAAATTGGGTAGGAGTAGGGTCAACATTATGATAAGAAGAATATTGATATTGGTTGGTCGGTTGGCTATTGGACATCATACATGCTACAAACCGATTATGAAATTCTTCTTTGGAAAGTGGAGATGATGGTTGATATTGGTCCGGCTTGAAACTTTGGCCTTTAGCCCTAACTATATGCTCAGCAATGGACATGCGTCTGGAGGCATCCTCACTTGGAGTATCAACTGAAACGGATGTAGAATTAGAATACGGTTGATAAGACCTAGACTGAGGTGGCCAACTGTTTCTACCCGCTTGTTCTATCCAATCTCTTAAGGACATGGGAGAGTCTGACGGTATACCGAAGGGATTACGAAAACAAGAAATATCTGGTTATGGACAGTAAAGCTCGGCAAGAGTTCTTCTGTTTGGGTCACCCATTATAAGAAGAGAAGAGGGGGAAAAGGGTAAAAAGGGAAGAAAATAATTGGATTGTTTTGAAAAAGGACGGATTTATGAAAATTCACAAAAACATGCACAAGCAACCCTATATCTAATGGTCACCTAGGTTAAGTCTCTAGACCGCTCCTAAACTTCCAGAAGACAAATCGCAGGATAAATCCTCTACTGCCTCTTTGCCCCTCCTGTGGCCAGGTAAGTGCCCCTTTAAGTGGGAGGTTCTCCGCTAAGTAAGTAGCGGGCCTAATTAAGTAACCATCTGCCTTAGACACACTTGTCTTAGACACCACAAAAGAAACGCGGATAAGCAATAGATTACCCCCGACCTCCTTCTATCCTAATTGAGCACGACGGTCCTTAGAGTCTTGTCTAGATATTTTTTAGTTAATGAAGGGTGATGCGGATGCTAGTTTTATGATTTTCGGGGCATAGGAAGGGTAATGAAATCCCCACCTAATCTGAATTTGGTCTTTTCCCCTTAATTTCCGTATTAAAATATGCACAAAACAATCAATTTCAAGAATCGCAACAAATTTATTTTTTACCGGCGCTGAATTTTTTGCAAAGAATCCTGCAAGAAATTGATTAGTGGACAAAATCAGAGAGGAGAAGAGAGAACAGAGAATATACCAAAGAAGTTTGGAACAGTGAAACACCTTGTCACGCCCCGCTTCCCAAAATACGGAAAACGAGGGATGACTAGGCCAGCCATGCTCCTACGGTCAAGGGATCATCCCGCCGTAGTCACACTTCGGCTTCTAGCACTACATGGTAATCAGTAATAAAGCACAGTATTAAAGGAATCACATCACTAATTTATTACATTAAAATTTCATTGTTCACAGATTACAGATAATAAGAACGTTAACTAACCAAGTTCAATATCACAATCTCTTTTATGGAAAGCAGTAAATAAAGAAGGTACACCAAACTATATCTCCGTGAACTCAAAGGATAGATCCGTCTCCTGTGCTGGTCCTCCCGCGGAATCTGAGCATGCATACTCAGATCGTCAGAGCGACATAAATAATAATATTATTATAATTAGATGAAACAGGTAAATGAGGTAATACTGGTATGAGAATAGTGCAAGTAGTCACTATGTCACAATATGATGCAGAATATGTTATGTGTCCCTATCGGTCTCTAGGTCATGTTTGAAATCATATAGTGGAAGGAGGATCATGTTTAACAGGAGTCTCGTACATACCCGAGACCACGGCCCACATGCCCGGGACATAACCCTGTCAGCCGGATCGCTAGATCCTGTCCTACACGTATAAGTATCACGGTTCGAATGATCATCCTCTAAACACGGTCCCGCTAAATACGATACTCTTTCCATTTTGATTTCCCCTTTTTCCCCAGGTTACACTATTTATGATATTGATCTAGTTGTGTACAAGTATACCAATGGCACGGTTTCATCACTGTCCACTGTATCAATCACTGTCACGAATATTCACTTTCTATTGGTGTACTTGTCATTCCTAAACCAACATCTATCACGCACGATAATGCAATGTCCACACGCACTAACACTGTGTATATGACAAGGGTATGAGATATGTATTGTATGCTACCAATAAGCTCTGTATATTATGAATTAACATGCATGTCATGAACTAAAATAAATTGCACAAATTAATATGTTACGAATTCAGCAAGAATGATGTAAGTAAGATATATAGAACAATCAGTCAGTAATTCATCAAAATTTGTTTCAGTTCAATCGGAGTTTCGGTTTTCAAGATATAACTGTTTCAGTTTAAGTGTTCGCGGCTGGAATTTCAATTTCAGAACTGAACGTCTGTTTCGCGACACGAATTACACCCAGTTGGACTCAGAATTTAGTGATGTCACAGTTAAATGAAATTTAGGGTTTTCGATAAAGTATTCAACGCAACAGACGGATCCTCAATCGCATCTTTACGTTGAAAGTTATACACAGTTCAATCTCAAATGTCATTTCAGAAATTGTTCTGGACAGCTTTACGTTCTGCCCTTTTAAATATAGTTAAAAATAACAAACGGCGATGAATCGGAATGAAACCACTTATTTCCTTTCACTAACAGAAATATCCTATAACTACTGTAAAGTTCCGTATCATACTATTTCAGGAAACACGGGGACGCAGGACTTTAAACAGAACACATTAATCAGAAACGCTCTGGACTGCAGTCCAGAGTCGTGTTCCGATCCAATTATCTTCATGGTTACATAACAGAAATGATCAGAAATTTACATAGGATTAAAGTTCGTCAAGTTGTCTTCGATTTAAGCCCTCGAACACATCTTTCCAATATGTGTATGATTTATGGTGTATTTATTCGTTTTCAGCTACGAGAGAATTCTAGTTTTAACAACATGTTTGGGGGTATCGATTTTTGTTACTAACAATCGTATTTTCCAGCGAATTTCACACAAGATATTCCTCATTATAAGGGCCAACATAAAATATCGATTTCTGTCAAATTAGACAATTATTTCCATAGGTAACTAATATCGAGCACTTAGGTCATGACACATATAGGAAATCGGTAAGTTTGCAGACTACATGATCTATGTTCATAACGCTATTATTATAGCATGAAGCAAGTAAATACTTGCCTGGAAAACGCCTCGGGGTCGCACGGCAGCAGTGTCGTCACGAACGCGCGATATACGCCACGTACCGGATTCCCGCGAGCCTAGATCTAGATGCGGATCTCGCGTCGGGGTTGTCCGGAGTCATTTGCACAGTCACTGGATGTTGATGGATGTTTGATGATCCACTGCGAGTGTATTGGGGTTGCCGACGGTCGACGGCGTCGCTCCGGCAGCATGTACAGAGCAGTTTCACAGTGGGGGAAAAATTTGAAAATGGTTTTGGAGTTTTGGAGAGAGATGGGGAGCAGTGGGGGTCGAGTCTGGAGAGATGAGGGTGATGCTGAGGGTGTGGAAGGTCGATGGATGGTTCAGATGAGATGGGGGTTCACCGGCGTCGATGGGGTGAGGTGGTCGAGATTGGTTTAAGTGGGTTTGTGTGCAGGGGAGTGGGTGTGCAGGGGCTCGGGTTGATGGGCTATGAAGTTGTAGAGGGAGAAGGAGGGAGGCTGAAAGAGGGTCGCCGAGGGGTTGACGAGGTGTTGTCGCCGTCGAAGGTGGAGGTTGCAATGGCTGTTCGAGGTTGGGCTCGGTGGGTGTAGCGAGAGAGGTGAGGAGTTTTTCTGTGATGGAGTTAGTGAGTAAGAGAGAGATGAGGGCGACGAGGTTGTAAACGTGGGGTCAACGGTAGGGCGAGGGCGTGGGCGACGGCGGAGGAGGCGGTGTCGCGCGCGAGTTAAAGGAGGTAGCCGTTGGGGATTTTTGAAGGAAGATGAATAGTGGTTAGCGGGTCGGATAGGAGGAACGGGTGAGGGAGTGGGCCGGCCCGAGTTTTTGTTTTAAAAGAATTCCTTTATTTAAAATCTTGTGGGCTGAGGCTTTGTGAGGGCTGGGCTAAAACAGGCCGGGAAAAATCTTAGTAAAGGGTTTATTAATAAAAGGAATCAGAGTGGGCTGAGGGATTAATATATTGAGGGGCCAGCTAGGTTTAATTTAGGAGTTTAATTAACAGTTTTGAATGGGCTAAAGTTAAAAATAGGTTTAAGTTTTAAGTACTTTACTCACTTTGGTTTAATTCGGCTTTGGTTTTGGGTTTTAGATTCTGGGTTTTGACTTTTAGGGTTAAGGAAAAATATACATATTAAGTTTAAATAACCAAATCAAAATATGAAGGAAAAGAAAAGAGCTACTGGAAATCAGAGAATAGGAAACATTTATTAGAATGGAGACGGGGATTTACATCATACCCCCTTAACAAAATTTCGTCCTCGAAATTTAACAAGGATACAAAGAAATAAAAGTACTAAACAAAGAGATGTGGATAGCGATCACGGATATCTTCCTCCCGCTCCCAGGTGGATTCTTCTGGGGATCGACCGCCCCAAGACACTCGGACTAACGGAATGACCTTATTCTTCAGCACTTTCTCTCTGCGGTCGAGAATGGTAGTAGGCTGCTCCTCGTATGACAGATTGGTCCCCAAAACTAGTTCCGAATGGTCCAGGACATGGCTCTCATCCCGGACATAACGCCGCAACTGTGACACGTGGAAGGTGTTGTGCACACCAGCTAGCGATGGAGGCAAGGCAAGTCGATAGGCCACCTCTCCTACTCGCTCTAGTACCTCAAAAGGTCCGATAAAACGGGGACTAAGTTTTCCCCGACTTCCGAATCTGATAACTCCACGTGTAGGGGAAATCTTCAAGAATACATTATCTCCAACTTCGAACTCAAGTGCCCTTCTGCTGGTGTCTGGCCAACTCTTTTGTCGATCCTGAGCTGTCTTAATACGCTGCCTGATCATTTGGACCTTGTCAACTGTCTGAACGATGAGTTCGGGGCCCAGTAATCTTCGTTCTCCCACATCATCCCAACATACTGGGGATCGACACTTCCGCCCATATAGCGCTTCAAAAGGAGCCATCTGAATACTAGCCTGATAACTATTGTTGTAAGAAAACTCGACTAGGTGCAGATGGTCCTCCCAGGAACCCTGAAAGTCCAACATACAAGCTCTCAACATATCCTCGAGCGTCTGAATTGTACGCTCGGATTGTCCATCCGTCTGTGGGTGATAAGCCGTGCTGAAATTAAGGCGGGTTCCTAAACTCTCCTGTAAGCTCTTCCAAAAGTGCGACAAGAATCTCGTGTCCCGGTCTGACACAATGCTGACTGGAACACCGTGAAGTCGCACAATCTCCTGCATATATCTTTCTGCCAGTGATTCTGTCGACTGTCCCACTCGGAAAGGTAGAAAGTGTGCAGCTTTTGTGAGGCGATCGACGATAACCCAAATAGCGTTATTGCCTCTAGGGCTCCTTGGTAAGGCCGTCACAAAATCCATAGTAATGTGCTCCCACTTCCATTCGGGTATCGGCAATGGTTGTAATAATCCTGCTATTCTCTGATGTTCCGTCTTCACCTGCTGACATACCAAACACCTGGATACGAACCTCGCAATTTCCCGCTTCATTCCGTTCCACCAAAAGTGCTGCTTTAGGTCCTGATACATTTTTGTACCTCCTGGATGCATAGAATAAGCTGAACTGTGTGCTTCAGCCAACACTTCTTCTCGTACATCACCTTTAGGTACGCAGAGTCTGCTACCGAATCTCAGAGAGCCATCTTCATGTATAATCAAATCCGTTCTCAGTCCAGCTTCCACTTGCTCTCTGAACTTTTGCAATCGGGGGTCATCCGCTTGTGCAATCTTGATACGATCCACTAGGGAAGATTGCACCTGTAGTTAATAAAATTGACTGAGTGCGTTCGGCGTAACGATCTCAAGTTCAAGTCTCTGAAAATCCTCAATAATGCTTCTCTGATCGGTCAACATCATGACCGCTGGCTTGCGACTGAGCGCATCTGGTACAACATTGACCTTCCCCGGGTGATACTGAAGGTCCAAGTCATAATCTGCCATCAGCTCTAGCCATCGGCGCTGCCTCATGTTTAGTTCCTTCTGGATGAAAACATACTTCAAACTTTTATGATCCGTGTAAACCTCTACTTTCTCACCCAAAAGATAGTGTCTCCAAATCTTCAATGCGAAGATTACCGCGGCTAACTCCAAGTCATGCGTGGGGTAGTTCTTCTCGTGGTTTCTCAGTTGTCGAGAGGCGTAAGCAACCACACGGCCGTGCTGCATCAAAACACAGCCTAAACCCTTTCCTGAGGCATCACTGTGTATCACCAAACCACCGGAATTATCTGGTACTGTAAGTATCGGTGCTGTGGTTAACTTCTGCTTCAGAGTGTCGAATGCCTGAGTGCACTCTTCTGTCCATGTAAACGGCACGTCCTTCCGTGTTAGCCTCGTCAATGGTTCCGCGATTCTGGAGAAATCTTGGACGAATCTCCGATAATAACCTGCCAATCCCAGAAAACTCCTGATCTCAGCCACCGACTTTGGCGTTGGCCAATCTCTGACAGATTCTATCTTCGCCGGGTCCACCGAGATGCCTTCGCCCGAAACAATATGTCCCAAAAACTGAACCTTGTCGAGCCAGAATTCACATTTGCTCAGCTTCGCATATAACTTCTCTTCCCGAAGAATTTGTAGAACCGTGCGCAAATGCTCAGCATGCTCTTCCCAGGTCTTCGAGTAGACAAGTATGTCGTCGATAAACACAACGACGAACGTGTCCAAGTATTTTGCGAACACCCTGTTCATTAGATCCATGAATATTGCTGGGGCATTGGTAACACCGAACGGCATCACAAGAAACTCGTAATGTCCGTATCGGGTCCTGAAAGCTGTCTTGCATATGTCCTCGGCTGCTACTCTGATTTGATGATATTCAGAACGGAGATCCAACTTCGAGAATACTTTGGCCCCACTTAGCTGATCGAATAGGTCGTCAATGCGCGGTATTGGGTTCTTGTTCTTTATTGTGACCTTGTTCAGCTCCCGATAATCTATACACATTCGCAACGATCCATCCTTCTTCTTTACTAATAGGACTGGTGCACCCCACGGTGAAGCGCTTGGCCGAATAAATCCCTTCTCCAACAGTTCTTCAACCTGCTTCTTCAATTCCGCCAACTCAACTGGTGCCATTCTGTATGGGGCCCTGGATACTGGGGCTGTACCTGGAATCAAATCGATCGAGAACTCCAAAATTCGAGGAGGTGGTAGACCTGGTAGATCTTCAGGAAATACGTCTAGAAAGTCCCGAACAATTTCTGGGGCTGGGCTCTTATCAATCTCCATAGCTGTCAGCTCCTTAGGCTTTGCTCTGTATTTAGCTGGCTCCAAGGATTCGCTTCCGCCCTCGAAAATGAACTCCGGGTGATTAGGGATGCGGAAGATCACCTTCTTTGCACGACAATCGATAACTGCGTGGAAAATGCTCATCCAATCCATCCCAAAAATTGCGTCGTAACTGCCTGTCCCAATTAGGAGGAAATTCGCATAGAATTCCCTACCACACACTACAACTGGGCATAATCTACATTCCCGACTAGATATAATAATGCCATTACCCGTATGAATTTCCCATCCCTTGGTTAGTGGTTCATGTGGTATTGAGTGTGTATTTGTGAAATGCTCAGACAAGAAACAATGCGATGCTCCTGAATCAAAAAGTACTCTAGCTGGTAAGGCATGTACGAGTAGAGTACCTGTAACCACATCTCCTGACGCTTCTGCCTGCTCGGCGGTCAAGGTGAAAGCCCGTCCCTGACCGCGACCTGTAAATGGTTGCCTCTGCTCCTGCGGCCTCTGCTGTGACGGTCCAGAACCTCCCTGCATTTCTGCTCGCTCAGGACAACTGTTAATCCTGTGTTGACTGGAACCGCAAATTAGGCACTGTCCCTTGGCACGGCGACAGTCCTTCTGAGTATGTCCTCCTCTACCGCAATAGCCGCAAGTTACGCCCTGTCTCTGGGGGCGATGCTGTGGTACAAACGGGCGCTTCATTTGCGTCGTCCCTGCTCTGTGAACCGGTATAGCTCCTCGAGAAGGCGCATGGGTACGTGCTGGGACGACTGGGGGTCTCCTGAACTTGTTAATCAATTGCTCCTGAACTCTCGCCGCGTTGAGTACCGTGCGAAATTCTGTAGATCCAACGATGCAATCAGCTGCTGCAACTCAAAATCTAACCCCTGAAGGAAACGCCTGGCCCTGGTGACTTCTGATTTGACCATGTATGGAGCAAAGCGGCTCAAACGGTTGAACTCTGCCGCATAAACGTCCACTGGGCGTCCATTCTGCTTTAGAAGAATAAACTTTTCCTCCATCTCTGCCTTGGCTGTGGGAGGAAAATAATGATCTAAGAAGCACTCCTTAAACTTGCTCCATTCGATCGGCCTTTCAAGTCTTCTTTCTTCTACCGACCACCATGTACGGGCCTCGTCTTCTAATTGTATCTTTATCACATCCACTCTGTCTTCCTCTGGAACCCTGGCAGCTGTCAATAAATTTTCCATGTTTACCAGCCATTGTTCAGCCTCAAGGGGTTCAGCTAGCCCTGTGAACGCAGCTGTGTGTAACCGTCGGAAGTCTGACACAGTACCAGCCCTAGCCTGATAAGCTGGTGGAGTAGCGCCCTTGGGGGCGGTAATAAGTGCGGAGGGTCCTCCTGCGGTGGTAATCGCCCAGAGCCCCTCAGTAAGCAAATCTGTCTTCCTCTCCTGAGCTTCCGCGAGAGTGGTCAGTGCACTGAGTATTCTTTCCGTGCGGTCCTGAGAGCTGGAGTCCGAGGAGGGGTCGTTCGGGGACGTCATATCACTGGAAGATTCAAAAGAATAGGTTCAGATTCAAGGATAGAAATCAAGAGTAGTGAAACAAGAATAACGTAATACAGCATAGTTAATGTTATCCCTTGATACTAAACACAGGCTCTGATACCAACTAAACCATGTCACGCCCCGCTTCCCAAAATACGGAAAACAAGGGATGACTAGGCCAGCCATGCTCCTACGGTCAAGGGATCATCCCGCCGTAGTCACACTTCGGCTTCTAGCACTACATGGTAATCAGTAATAAAGCACAGTATTAAAGGAATCACATCACTAATTTATTACATTAAAATTTCATTGTTCACAGATTACAGATAATAAGAACGTTAACTAACCAAGTTCAATCTCACAATCTCTTTTATGGAAAGCAGTAAATAAAGAAGGTACACCAAACTATATCTCCGTGAACTCAAAGGATAGATCCGTCTCCTGTGCTGGTCCTCCCGCGGAATCTGAGCATGCATACTCAGGTCGTCAGAGCGACACAAATAATAATATTATTATAATTAGATGAAACAGGTAAATGAGGTAATACTGGTATGAGAATAGTGCAAGTAGTCACTATGTCACAATATGATGCAGAATATGTTATGTGTCCCTATCGGTCTCTAGGTCATGTTTGAAATCACATAGTGGAAGGAGGATCATGTTTAACAGGAGTCTCGTACATACCCGAGACCACGGCCCACATGCCCGGGACATAACCCTGTCAGCCGGATCGCTAGATCCTGTCCTACACGTATAAGTATCACGGTTCGAATGATCATCCTCTAAACACGGTCCCGCTAAATACTATACTCTTTCCATTTTGATTTCTCCTTTTTCCCCAGGTTACACTATTTATGATATTGATCTAGTTGTGTACAAGTATACCAATGGCACGGTTTCATCACTGTCCACTGTATCAATCACTGTCACGAATATTCACTTTCCATTGGTGTACTTGTCACTCCTAAACCAACATCTATCACGCACGATAATGCAATGTCCACACGCACTAACACTGTGTATATGACAAGGGTATGAGATATGTATTGTATGCTACCAATAAGCTCTGTATATTATGAATTAACATGCATGTCATGAACTAAAATAAATTGCACAAATTAATATGTTACGAATTCAGCAAGAATGATGTAAGTAAGATATATAGAACAATCAGTCAGTAATTCATCAAAATTTGTTTCAGTTCAATCGGAGTTTCGGTTTTCAAGATATAACTGTTTCAGTTTAAGTGTTCGCGGCTGGAATTTCAATTTCAGAACTGAACGTCTGTTTCGCGACACGAATTACACCCAGTTGGACTCAGAATTTAGTGATGTCACAGTTAAATGAAATTTAGGGTTTTCGATAAAGTATTCAACGCAACAGACGGATCCTCAATCTCATCTGTACGTTGAAAGTTATACACAGTTCAATCTCAAATGTCATTTCAGAAATTGTTCTGGACAGCTTTACGTTCTGCCCTTTTAAATATAGTTAAAAATAACAAACGGCGATGAATCGGAATGAAACCACTTGTTTCCTTTCACTAACAGAAATATCCTATAACTACTGTAAAGTTCCGTATCATACTATTTCAGGAAACACGGGGACGCAGGACTTTAAACAGAACACATTAATCAGAAACGCTCTGGACTGCAGTCCAGAGTCGTGTTCCGATCCAATTATCTTCATGGTTACATAACAGAAATGATCAGAAATTTACATAGGATTAAAGTTCGTCAAGTTGGCTTCGATTTAAGCCCTCGAACACATCTTTCCAATATGTGTATGATTTATGGTGTATTTATTCGTTTTCAGCTACGAGAGAATTCTAGTTTTAACAACATGTTTGGGGGTATCGATTTTTGTTACTAACAATCGTATTTTCCAGCGAATTTCACACAAGATATTCCTCATTATAAGGGCCAACATAAAATATCGATTTCTGTCAAATTAGACAATTATTTCCATAGGTAACTAATATCGAGCACTTAGGTCATGACACATATAGGAAATCGGTAAGTTTGCAGACTACATGATCTATGTTCATAACGCTATTATTATAGCATGAAGCAAGTAAATACTTGCCTGGAAAACGCCTCGGGGTCACACGGCAGCAGTGTCGTCACGAACGCGCGATATACGCCACGTACCGGATTCCCGCGAGCCTAGATCTAGATGCGGATCCCGCGTCGGGGTTGTCCGGAGTCGTTTGCACAGTCACTGGACGTTGGTGGATGTTTGATGATCCACTGCGAGTGTATTGGGGTTGCCGACGGTCGACGGCGTCGCTCCGGCAGCATGTACAGAGCAGTTTCACAGTGGGGGAAAAATTTGAAAATGGTTTTGGAGTTTTGGAGAGAGATGGGGAGCAGTGGGGGTCGAGTCTGGAGAGATGAGGGTGATGCTGAGGGTGTGGAAGGTCGATGGATGGTTCAGATGAGATGGGGGTTCACCGGCGTCGATGGGGTGAGGTGGTCGAGATTGGTTTAAGTGGGTTTGTGTGCAGGGGAGTGGGTGTGCAGGGGCTCGGGTTGATGGGCTATGAAGTTGTAGAGGGAGAAGGAGGGAGGCTGAAAGAGGGTCGCCGAGAGGTTGACGAGGTGTTGTCGCCGTCGAAGGTGGAGGTTGCAATGGCTGTTCGAGGTTGGGCTCGGTGGGTGTAGCGAGAGAGGTGAGGAGTTTTTCTGTGATGGAGTTAGTGAGTAAGAGAGAGATGAGGGCGACGAGGTTGTAAACGTGGGGGCAACGGTAGAGCGAGGGCGTGGGCGACGGCGGAGGAGGCGGTGTCGCGTGCGAGTTAAAGGAGGTAGCCGTTGGGGATTTTTGAAGGAAGATGAATAGTGGTTAGCGGGTCGGGTAGGAGGAACGGGTGAGGGAGTGGGCCGGCCCGAGTTTTTGTTTTAAAAGAATTCCTTTATTTAAAATCTTGTGGGCTGAGGCTTTGTGAGGGCTGGGCTAAAACAGGCCGGGAAAAATCTTAGTAAAGGGTTTATTAATAAAAGGAATCAGAGTGGGCTGAGGGATTAATATATTGAGGGGCCAGCTAGGTTTAATTTAGGAGTTTAATTAACAGTTTTGAATGGGCTAAAGTTAAAAATAGGTTTAAGTTTTAAGTACTTTACTCACTTTGGTTTAATTCGGCTTTGGTTTTGGGTTTTAGATTCTGGGTTTTGACTTTTAGGGTTAAGGAAAAATATACATATTAAGTTTAAATAACCAAATCAAAATATGAAGGAAAAGAAAAGAGCTACTGGAAATCAGAGAATAGGAAACATTTATTAGAATGGAGACGGGGATTTACACACCTAAACGGCGGTGGAACCGCCGCAAAAACACCTCATCGGCCGCGGATCCATGGTGTAAAGGAGGGATTAGGGTTTCAACTTTTTCCTGTAGCTTCTTGTACTCTTCTGGAATCTGTAGAACTTCTCTGAATCTTGATCTCACTGCTGAAATGATTCCAGATTCCCTCGCAAAAAAAATTCAAACACTAAACGTTAAGCACTTGAAGCGATTCTTGGATGAAAATTTGATGGAATAATAATTTTTCAACTCAAATAACAAAAACGAACAAAATAGCACACATCCCCGGCAACGGCGCCATTTGATTGATCGTTTCCGTGTCGTGTTTAGAAATGTTTCACAACCAAAGAAATCTATACCGCAATCAATTAACGGTGTCGATGTAGCGCGTTAATGAATACAGATCGTCCACTGAGATGTGTGTTTTGATCGATCTTGTTTTAGATGAGTCGAAATGAAAAGATAAAAGAAATTGCAAGAAAATTGATTCAAGATTTGTGAAATTTAGTTTCAAGAATCATAAAAAACTAGATCTAAAATCAAGAAATACTAAATATCAAGAAAATGTCCAAATAGTTTGAATTATCAAGATTTGTAAAGAGGCTCGTAGGAATCGATCCAATCGATAGTGATGATGAAGAATTATGATTATAAATTCTTATCTATTAAAGATTTATTTCTAGATCGATGACGATCAACGAGGCTTAGGGATCTCTTGAAGAAACTAGGGTTACTCCATCATCATCCCTTGACCTTTCGTTGATTAGCATTCAAATTCTAGCCTCTAGAAAATTCAATCATCGATCGTTGATATCTAATTTAGGGCGAAAACATTCAAGAAAGTATCTCGCTCAAAACTAGGTTGTCGATGATTCAATTTTCTAAAGTTTACAAAACTCATAAGATTTAAGAATCGTTCAAGAATTTAATCATCATCATCTATCTATTTTCTCGATTCCTCCACGAGCGGAGTTTTCACTCAAATATCATGAAAAAGATAACAATCAAGAATCAATAACTCTTCATAATGCTCAAATATAAAGAAAAGCAAGATCAATAATTTTCACCTTTTATTATTCGATGTTTCGTTACAATACACTCAAAGACTATAAGAATTGAGGAGAGAACTCGATCGTCGGACTAGCTTCGCATCGTCTTCGTGAGTCGCGGATCGTCGTGGATCTCTTGCTCGGATGAAGATCAACGTCGCTTTAAAAGGCTCGTTGAAGGCTTGCTTTGGCTCGGTACTCGGTGGATCTTGATTTGGATCAAATTGTGTCACTCAATTTGATTTTAGAATTGATTTGGATCTCACTATAATTTTGATTTCCCTCCAAATTCAACAACCTCCAAACCCTAGATCTAGATCCATTTTTATAACCACTCATTTGAATCTTCCCTCCAAAGCTAGGTTGTTAGGGAGAGTCTTCTAGAAGAAGTTTGTTGGAGGGAATATTCTAAAATAAGGAATATTCTAGGATAAGGTTGTTAGGACGAGTCTTCTGGATAAATCCACGTGCTATTTTAGGAGTCTTCTGGAAGCTAGGCCGTTATAGAGAGACACGTGGAGGAATTTGAGCACCTGAGGAGCTAACAATGCCGCGGATCCGCGGCAAATAGGCCAACTTGGCCGCGGATCCGCGGCCTATTGATGGGCTTGGTGCATGAAACTTCCAGGTTGATTTCATGTTGGCTTTATGGCACTTTTCTGATGTCTGGAATATTTTTATACTTTCTTGTTCACTGCCAGATCACAAGTCTTGGACTTAGTATATTTTATCAGCACTTTTAGCAGTTCTGGCTCTTTTACCTGGAGAATTTCCTGCACACAATCTCGAGACAAGTGTTGATTCACAAAAGATCATGCGTGCAATAATAAACACTCAATTTTCCTCAAAATGCCGGTTATAATGTATAACACATGTTATTTGGTATTTTGCAGACAAATTGCTAATATGTGCTATATTTATACCAAACACCTTTAGATGATTGCAAAGAGTAGGGAAATTGATGTGTTAAAAATGTAACATTTTCGACCGATCAGACACTTAATATATATGTGATATATATTAATGTGTCATGCTTGATTATATATGCAACATGGGTGTATGAGACTTACACCATATATGAGATAATATTAAGGTTTTTATTTATTTAAGAAATTCAAAAATGAGTGGATTTTGTCATGGTTAGAAGCTTGGAGAAGCTTTGGATAACCATTGACTTAGTCCACCCATTTTGTTTTTCCTTAGATATTTATTAAGCTAACCATTATCTACAACTATGGTTTATTCTCTACAAGGGTTATATGAGATATTTTCTCACCAATGGTTGCCATTCACTCTCACAACATTATCTCTCTTCATCTTCTTCTTCAAGCTCAAGAGCTCTCTAGCTTTTGTGCAAGTGAGAAATAATAGTGAGAAAAAAATTCTAAAGTGAGCAAAATTCCTACTTCATCATCCTCTTCTATACTAGCCATATAGTTTAGGGTGTTAGCTTCACTAGTTCGATATTAGTGAAAGGATAGCTTGGGCTTGTGTCTCCTCGAAGTAGATCATCTTCGGCTTGGAAGACTTCGAGCAAGTTTGCATCTTTCGTCTTGTGGAGCCTCTCAAGAGTCCGGGAGTTCTTTGATCGCCGCGAAGGGACCACTACTTGGAGCATTTGAAGTGAAGGACCGGTCTACAAAAGTTGTATTCCATAATCACTTAGTTGTAAAGTTGTTTACATATCATATTGTCTAAATCTTTAGTTAAGATTCTAGGGTTAGGGTTAACTAGCATGGCAAAAATTTCAAAATGGCATGAACGATACCCCCCGAAACCTTGCTGTTGTGATAAGTATCCCTACAGTGGTATCAGAGCCAAGTTGAGATTTAGACAGATTGTGTAGGATTACGAAATGGATACTACTCCGAAACTTGCAACACCAAACCATAGTTTCTGTCGATTTTATAAAGTGCTCTAAATTTTTTTTAAACAACTGCAGAATGTTATATAATATATTACATGAACACAGAAGAAATTTTAACCCACTTGGCCGGTTTTTGGTCGAGCACATGCATGGAAAATCCGAGGAGGCCGGCCAAACAGTGCACTCTTGGATTCAAATTTTTTCAGTGTTCCAGTCTCTGGGTTTTGGTGTTTCAGGTGTTGTTTGTTTTTGCTAAATTTGCATGAGATGTTAATTTACTATAAAGGCAATTCGGAGTGTTTCGTACTCGTAATTCTAACAGTATTTCAGGTTGTTTAGACGGTATTAAAAAGTTCGAATGGATATCAAATACCCAGTTTAACCATCGCTGGAAATTTTTCCAAGGGTTGGATTTTTTTCAAGTTTAAAACTTTCAGAAAATCATGCAAGCGATTCTGTGGACTCTCTAGAAGAACGAAACCCTAACTCGATTCAGTGACCGTCAGAACCACCACCAACCCCTAGGATTTGTGATAGTTCAGCGGTGCCACAGGTGAGGCATTAGTTGACCCTTCTACGGCTGGTTCATAGGAGCTGTGGCGTGTTCTAGAGAATTTTTGAACCACGCTCAAGTGTTGAGCTCTTTGGGAAATTTTGGGTGTTTATTGATTCGATCGGAATGTTTAACATCGTCTAGCTTTTTTTGGAATGTGATACAATATTTGGAATTCATATTGTTAGGCATGAAATCTGAGATATGTGATATTTCGGGTTTATGATGTCTAAGGTGATTGTGGATTCCAAATGTTGTAGTTTGACATTTTCTTTTCTGCGGCCGTAAGTGTAATATATGGTGTATCGCCGGTTTCGTTGCTATATATCAACGATAATTGGGATACGCATATTTACTTACGTTGATGCCATGCGATGTTATGTGTTGCTGTGATATGTTATATTGGATCGTCGTATTTTGAATATCCGGGGTTTTTATGTGAGATGAGAGTTTTTATTTTCATTAATGTAAAATTCATTGTATGTAATATTCTTTTATTGGGACACTTCTGGGTCGAGGATGTTGTCACCATTGTTGTATATTATTTACTTTTCCACATTAGGATAGACCCAAGGTGGGGAGCACAAGTAACCGGGTTCTAGAGTCCAGTGGGAGACCATCTCGAGGAGTCGAGTCCGGATCTCCTAACTCTAGAATTGGTAGGGTTGCTTGCCTCTCTCGTAGGGGTCTAGGGATGTGGGTTTGGCTATTCATCGCGACCGTGGAATCCGTATTTTCTATTGTTGGCTAAATACAAAAAACGGACCTCCTAATATATCCAATATTTCATATGTTATCTTCTGCTGCTCTGTGATGTGATTGTAAGTGCACGGCAGCGCCCCGGCCGTCAATCCGACGCCGGAATGCGGAAACGAAACTTTTACAAAACTTGTAAACCGGCACTACCGCGCACTATAAAACCCGGATCAGGCAATTAACCTAATGCTAACAAACTAGAGAAAGGGAAGAAAGCTATACCGAGCGATCCGTGTCCTTCGGTCTTCGGCCTCCGTCCCGATCTCCTCGCGGAATCTCCGGTCTTCATCTCCTCGTCGGAACGGGCACCACATCGCTGGGTTCTTTTACGGGCTCCCACCTCTGGACCGAGGCAACTCGAGCACGAAGTTGGCGAGTCGACGTGCCTAAGGATGCTGTAGGCAAAGTGTAGAATCCATTTGTCTCTATTGGGGTTGAAGTTGCCATGATGAATGGAGGTGAAGAATAATGGAGATGAGCTTAGGAATTTTGTAGCAAGCATAATATGAGATGAAGAAATTTTTTCCCACAAAATGAATCCCCTCTCCCTCACAAAAATGTGGCCGGCCCCTTACAAAATGGTGGAGGAAAATTACAATCATGAAGCAAGTGGGAAATGTGTGATAAAGAGGAATAAAGATGACATCAATTTCTAATCTAATCCTTTCACAAAGCCCATCTCATAAATGCACACCATCATGAGAACAAGAAAGGAATCAAAGATGCTAGAAGCATCATAATCTCTCCATTTACAAGAAACCCCCTCCATAATTGCTAATTTGCACATTTGCAAATTAGCCCCTCCATCAGAAAAATCCGGCCATGAAAGAACAAAGGAAAACTGGCCGAAACGGAATGCAAACTGGCAACTTCAAAAAACTGATTCCATAATAAATTACAGGAAAACCCCGCGACCGTATATACATACCCGCATTTGTATTCCGACCGAATACAAATGCAAATAGACAAAATCTACACTGTACAATACTAGGATCCGGCTTAAACTAAAGCCCGCTAGTATTTTCCGTCCGATCATGATCCATGCAATACCGCACGTATCTGATCGAACCCTGCCATATCTCCATACGGCCTCTATAGTGTTTCGTCCGAAACTTGAGAAACTGTCTGTGGGGGACTCTAAAGACTCGTCAATACTTTGGCTGTGGATTTAACCACTAGCACGTCAGAGGTAGTAGCCATACATAACGGGCTACCAGGTATTGACCAAAAGGGACGTCTGTGAGCGAACTCATCCTGACACCCTACTGAGCCTGTCAGTGAAAATATCCGTACAGTCCGGTCCGTTCGTCTATGAGCATCGCATGTCGGGCCTAGGGGGTTGGTAAAAGTCAGACCCCCAAAAACGGTACAAGTCGTGTCGGAGTGTAGCCCAGAACACCCTGAGATACTACTGGAATACCTACCAGTAAATCTCCTGCCTTGGCCAAGGACTTCGTGTAATGGCTCTCCTAGACACAGCGCGACCTCACCCCCAATACCGGGTGAGACGAACCCCTGCAGATCCGCTCACTGCCTCCATGTGGCTCGGGACTGTACCCAACTAAAACCTGTTTGCACGACTCCTTTGAGCCGTGGTTGGGTAGTAATCAAAGCACAGTGGGAACTCACACGAGACAAATGACGATCTCAGGTTGATGAACTAACCTGTACACATGTCACCAGGGAACTGCTATCTGACGTCTGGTATAATCCCAACTAGCAGGTTCCCGGCGAGTCCTGTCCGGTGTACTCATAACCCAATGAGCATCTGTATACATCTTAGGTGAACCAACTGACACCAGTGGCTTGTGAGACCGGCCACCGCCCCTCGTCGGGGTCTCGACTGTATACACTAGTCTACTCTGGAGTATCGATGCCCTGTCTCGAAACTCCCTCAACTAGGGACCTTTTAAGGATGTGCTTATAGACTCCAGCTCCCACGTATATGATCGCCATCATACTGCTGGTAGTCAAGCAAGAATCCTAGGGGCTCTATCAACGTGCAATAGTGATCAGTAATGTCACCTAAAGCAGTACACGATGATAAAGATAAACCAGATAGCGTACTATCATCTTGAGTAAGACTGTCCTACCGGTATAGGTCCTCCCTCAATCATTGCAATCACGTGCCTGTGATCCAATAATTGACTCTGAGGGCACTATCTCCAACAATCTCCCACTTGCACTCAAGGCTAATTATTGCGATGTCGTATACTCACAGCTCGTGTGATGCCGAACACCCAACTCCTCTACTAATCAGTCTCACAAAGCCTGTTTGCGAAACTATTGCGTTCGAGGAATAGCCTCAGTGAGTGGATCCGCCCTGATGTTTCTTTCTATGTCTCTCTTTATCTCAAGTTCGCGGAGAAAGCCATCTCCCGAAATGAGCAATACCTGTCTTAGAATATGTCTGGATATCTGATGGGACCTAGTTCATAAATGAACTCCAAATCCAAACTTCTTAGAATGTATCGTCAACTGAACTTAATCAGTATCCTGCGCCATGCCTCCCTCAGTATCCACCTGGACCACCTGTCCAAAATACTGCCCCTCGTAAGAGGGAAAACTATAACTCTGACAGTCACTCTGTCGTCCAGGTCATCTTGGAAGCCTGGAATGATAACTGCCACCTGAATGAGGCTGACGTTATCATATCCCTAGAACATCCACTGATGTTCTAAAACTGCTTCCGAATGTTTCTCCAGGATTGGATCAATATCAACTTATTGCATCTAATGCAAAAACAACATCTGGTGTGGTACTTGACATCTCATAATTGACTCAATTGCCTAAGTAAGTGATCTGCCAATCATGCATATCCCTCTCCCCTTTAGTCTGTAAGACACCTTTAGAGAGGGTGACTCCATCACCTGCAGGTATACTACCGTGCCAGGAGTCGTCCATTCTAAATACCTTTAGAATACTGTCTAAGTACCCTAATTGGGAAACTACCCAAATCCAGATCTAAAACTATAGATCCAGTAACCAGAATGTCTGATATAATATCTAAGTCCTATGTGGAGAAACTACTGTGTGACAACCAAAGTATAACCGATCGTCGTATAGGAACATCACTTCCTACTCTGTGTATGTCATCCAAATACCAGGACATCACACCCTACCACCTTCTTAACAGATCCATCCCCCATTTTGATGAAGTCAAACCTATGACTGTCATATCAGAAATAGATGATCTATCTCCGCTATATCTGCTTTAGACTATAAATAGACATAAACTACTTTTCCACCAATGCTTCCGCTGCTCCCACTGATTACGACAACCCTCTGGCAGAATAATATACACGTACATATCTAAAGCTAGTTTAGAAAGACGCTATACTCATCCTCCTGCCGGGTCTCACAGTCTGGAACAACAGCAATGGTAAGTCTGGGTAAACAAGAACCTCCCTGTCACCGTCTTTGAGCATACCGAAGTACCTCTCGAGTGTCTGAGGTTACCCACCTTATCTGCGGAGTGGCTAATGGAATGTCAAATCAGATTGAATCTTTAGGTTCTTATCAAATTTTCAGTAACCGTTTGCGGTTCTGGAATCACTTCCAGTTCTACCATACTCCCACTACCGTTTTCTGAAAAAATCGATTTTTATTAAAACTGTGGCGAGTCAAGAACAATATCACTATTGATCTTCCAGATGGTAGAAAATCAACCCTCGTCATAGCCCGGGTCAACCCACAAACAGCCATTAGAGAAACGTGCCTTGAGTTGTCCAGTGTCTGGTTTTAAGCATAAGCTGGACAACTCCCCGTACCTTAACAATGTCAAGATATGAACTGTTCTATATCCAATACAGAAACAGAGGCACTGATTTAATTGAACCAGATTCAAATCATGCAGCTTTCTCCAGTGCATGTCAACTAAATGGAGAGAGGCCGATCAGCATTACTCAACTTAGGAATGCTTCCAATTATGAGTAACCTGAAAGAGAAGCAAGTTCTCTTAATCATTACTATCAACTGAATACCATACACAAGTATCTACATCTTCGATCACCTTGAAGAATCCCGATACTTGCAACACCCAGTTCTCTACTTTATTCTTATACCTATAACTTCTTAAAATTCGGACCTTGCGTTTCTACGAAACACTTGTCTAAAAACTAGAGAAGTCATAAGTAAACCGAATATAGTACGTGGACCAACCCCTCTGTCCTAATGGACACTGGACAATATACAATACTCTGTATAATTTCTCTTGAGTCTAATAACTTATTCACTGTGTGTCGTAGGTTAAAAACTGTACTTATGGTTAAGAAGAATTACACCGCTGTTTAATGCTCCTTACCTAACCATCCACTGATATAGGTAAATGTCATGGACATAATTTCAAAAGGGTATATCTCACTCTATAAAAATAGACGTACAGATATATCAATTTGAAATTGGTGCACAACGACGGATATTCAAAACCAAATATTTGCCGTCCAGCAAACAACCCAGGCGATTTCCTCAAATATCACCAACTACAATGAATTCCGATATATTAAGGATGATCACCTAATTCCCAATAACTTACTCCCACTCATCATTTGTAAAACCATACAGATGTGAGAACCAAACCTAGTAAATACATACCCTGGAGCAAGGGTTAATTGGGAAATCAGTTTTCTTTTAACAGTACACAGTGAAACTGAAACATTGAAATATTTCGATGGGGTATCCAGGTATTCCTAGTAATGCCTCTTCCATTATCAGATTCACAACTATAACCGTATATTTCTTTGCCGTCTCTTCAAATCCCTTTATATGTCTTTAGTCATTGCCTTTTGTACACCCCTTTAGGCTAAATGGTTTTCTTTCTTCCCTACCTTTCGGCACCAGCCTATGGTTTGGAAGAAGACTATCCAATAAGCATAATGGGTATACTGTCCTAATCCTAGGAGCACTCGCAACCCGAGAGAAGGTAAAGATAAAAGACACCTGAATAAACCTTATTCCTATTTCTCCTGAACCAGAATCCATCCCCGAACTGGAACAAGTTCCTTTCGAGTTCGTATATAACCATACGATAGAATATCCAATAAACTGTGGATCTTCATAGTGATACGGAGTGTTCTGGAGAAATACAAAGGTGATGTAGGATTGGCGAAGAAATACTTGGTTTGGTCATGAATAGCAGTCGCAGTTTGCTTTGCCCTCCTTCTAATCCCTTTATTTGTCTTAACTTAATACCTTCTGTACACCGTTTAGGCTAATTGGTTTTCTTCATTCCCTACCGGTCGGCACCTGCTTATGGTTTGGAAGAAGACTATCCAATTTGCGTAATAGGTGTACTGTCCTAATCCAAGGAGCACTCGCAGCCTGTGAGAAGGTAAAAGGAAAAGACAACTGAATAGTCCTATTCGTTTTCTCCAGAATCGGAAACCATCCTCGAATAAATTCCTTCGAGTTCGTATATAACCATACGATGGTTTTATCCAATGAAAGTGGATGTTCGTAGTTATACGGGGTGTCCTAGAGAAAAGGGTAAAAGTAGGAGTGGCAATGCGGTATACAACTTTGACAATCCAAAAGCCAGTGTTTAAGAAGGTTCGGTTAACTTGGTCACTGAGTCATAGTCTAGGGTCGGGTCATGGTCGCTGCCAAAGAGAGAGAAAAGAAACACTCAGCGTGCACTCTAACCTAGATCAGAATGGTTACCAATTTATCTAATCAGGAAACCTCCCACTGTACCGTCAAATTCTCCTCCAAACCTGAAAGAAGAATTAGTCGGGATCACCCGAGGAGTAAACCAACTCATCAGTGGGAATCGGGATCCAACTATCATCGCATGATAATGTGATGGAATCCACTCACGTTATCACACTCCAGAAGGTATGCGCATATTTGGCAAGTTTCAGTTTCTTTAGAAACTCCCGATGTGATTTTTACCCCATGCTCTTATGACCTTGACTTTGGCCAACAAATTATAAGTCACATGTCAAGTTCTACCCGTCATTATCCAGGCTGATTTGAACTCACCCGTACCTACCCTTGACTTTGGCCAACAAGACAGTACAACTGTCCCAAACCAATGCATCTATCTATACTGCAGAAAAGTAACAAATAGCTACCATACACTATGCCTTGATTTTGGCCAACAAACATAGCATGAATACTACGTGCTACCCGTCTGAAATGACGGAGGGCTACGAATGGTTTTTGGCGAAAAACCTTTAACGTAATGAACTTGATATCGTTAAAGGAACCGGATAGCTTTTTATAAAAATATAGTGGCGAAAACCTTTGCTAAAGAGGTCACTCCCGGTGAAGGGATCTCGGCTCTTTCCCCGTAGAATGAGGTGCAGGATATTCCAACCGAATACCATGATGCAAAGCAAAAGTAAACGACTATAGTGAAGTTATTTCCCTGACGCAAACTTCTGTCCAAGGGGTCACTCCCGGTGAAAGGATCTCGGCCCTTGCCTCGTCGACTGAGGTGCTGGATATTCATAACCGAATACCACTGTGCAAAATAAAAGAGAACGCCCTTGCAATAACTGCTTTTTGAAAAATGTTCGGCAAAAAAAGGGTCGCCGATTTTTTTTCGTCAAAAAGGTTTGTTTAGCTTGCATTGATCCGAATCAGCGCAGTCCCATCAATTGATCACACCAATAAATAACGAAAATAATGATGTACGTATATGCCATCCGCATTCGCCACTGGGTCCCGTCATCACCCGTTAGGTTACTTAACTAACGACAGAGCGGGGACTGGACTAGCGCGGATGCAAAACATATACAATATCTACTAGTATATATATCAATATATAATATTCGCTCAAGGCGTGATAAAATGCAACATCACAGAAATGTAATAAGCATCACAGAACAATACAGATATCTGGGATCCTCGGGTTTCATAGAGCCGCTACTGAAACCCGACGTTCCCCTGGTCGTGTGGATAGCCTGTGCAATGAAATCCTAGACCCCTACGGGCGCGACAAGTTACCCGCTAAAACCTGAAGCGAGGCAGCCCCCTTTAACAACGTGAATGGACCACCCAGCACTTCACGGAATCCGGTAACTTGGGCACCCCTCCTAGGTCAACCTATACCCCCTACGAGTGCGGCGAATAGCCCGCCAATTCTAGAGTAAAGCCCCCTCCGTCCCAACGCCATGAGATGCGGGCCCGTTGCCCTCTAGAACCCAGCTATCCGTGCACCCTACCGTGGGGTAATCCTAGTACAGAAAGTAAAATATACATATAACGGGTACATCGACCTCAGCCCGGTCGTGCCCCAAAAGAATAATATACAAATAGGCAGTAACGGCAGTCCACAAGTCGGACGCTCGTCCCGCAATATCAAATGTACATAAACAACCAAACTGTACTACCATTGCATCCAGGCTATCCCCCATGACCAATCCGCAACATCACAGCACAACACAGAAAATCAACGTGAATGTCACGTTCGCAAATCCGTCTAAAAGGACTATAGCAGTTAGACATGATTTACTGATCAAATGACATTAACGGTCGCAGATATAATGTAAATACCGTGAACTAACATGTTTAAAATTTTCGATCGACTAAATTTCCCGAAGCGGGCCCCAAGCACAACTGTAGCACTCAAAAAACTCTGGGCCCAAAAAGAATATACCAGAAACCCTATTTCCATGTCAAAGAGCCACTGTAAAAATTTGATGCAGTGAAGCCACATTTAGGCGGCGGATCCGCGGCCAAAACGTGGTTCAGGCCGCTGATCCGCTGCGCTACAGTAACTTCAGCCTACCAAATTTTCACAGAATGCATAAAAAACCCTGCACGTATTTTTACAATGTACCAAATAATTTTTAGAGCACTGGAAAAATTCGACAGAAACATGACATGGAAACGCGGTTTTTGGAAAATTCGTTCGATCGAACTTGTAAACACGTTAGAGCAAGCTAGACTAGGTTAATGGCGTGGCTCTGATACCAATGTAAGTGCATGGCAGCGCCCCGGCCGTCAATCCGACGCCGGAATGTGGAAACGAAAATTTTACAAAACTTGTAAACCGGCACTACCGCGCACTATAAAACCCGGATCGAGCCATTAACCTAATGCTAGCAAACTAGAGAAAGGGAAGAAAGCTATACCGAGCGATCCGTGTCCTGCGGTCTTCGGCCTCTGTCCCGATCTCCTCGCGGAATCTCCGATCTTCATCTCCTCGTCGAAACGGGCACCACATCGCTGGGTTCTTTTACGGGCTCCCACCTCTGGACCGAGGCAACTCGAGCACGAAGTTGGCGAGTCGACGTGCCCAAGGATGCTGTAGGCAAAGTGTAGAATCCATTTGTCTCTATTGGGGTTGAAGTTGCCATGATGAATGGAGGTGAAGAATAATGGAGATGAGCTTAGGAATTTTGTAGCAAGCATAATATGAGATGAAGAAATTTTTTCCCACAAAATGAATCCCCTCTCCTTCACAAAAATGTGGCCGGCCCCTTACAAAATGGTGGAGGAAAATTACAATCATGAAGCAAGTGGGAAATGTGTGATAAAGAGGAATAAAGATGACATCAATTTCTAATCTAATCCTTTCACAAAGCCCATCTCATAAATGCACACCATCATGAGAACAAGAAAGGAATCAAAGATGCTAGAAGTATCATAATCTCTCCATTTACAAGAAACCCCCTCCACAATTGCTAATTTGCACATTTGCAAATTAGCCCCTCCATCAGAAAAATCCGGCCATGAAGGAACAAAGGAAAACTGGCCGAAACGGAATGCAAACTGGCAACTTAAAAAAACTGATCCCGTAATAAATTACAGGAAAATCCCACGACCGTATATACATACCCGCATTTGTATTCCGACCGAATACAAATGCAAAGAGACAAAATCTACACTGTACAATACAAGGATCCGGCTTAAACCAAAGCCCGCTAGTATTTTCCGTCCGATCATGATCCGTGCAATATTGCACGTATCTGATCGAACCCTGCCATATCTCCATACGGCCTCTACAGTGTTTCGCCCGAAACTTGAGAAACTGTCTGTGGGGGACTCTAAAGACTCGTCAATACTTTGGCTATGGATTTAACCACTAGCACGTCAGAGGTATTAGCCATACGTAACGGGCTACCAGGTATTGACCAAAAGGGACGTCTGTGAGCGAACTCATCCTGACACCCTACTGAGCCTGTCAGTGAAAATATCCGTACAGTCCGGTCCGTTCGTTTATGAGCATTGCATGTCGGGCCTAGGGGGTTGGTAAAATTCAGACCCTAAAAAATGGTACAAGTCGTGTCGGAGTGTAGCCCAGAACACCCTGAGATACTACTGGAATACCTACCAGTAAATCTCCTGCCTTGGCCAAGGACTTCGTGTAATGGCTCTCCTAGACACAGCGCGACCTCACCCCCAATACCGGGAGAGACGAATGTTTACCCCAATCAGAGCAAAGCTCTGTTCAAATTCCAAGGCGGAAGATGAATCAACGGTTCTGCTTTCCCAATCAGAGCAAAGCTTTATTTTCAAATAAAATTCAAATTTTAATAAAGAAGCAATGCTTCAGCTGACTTGCGCAACTGCGCTGCGCGAATCTATTCCCCTCCGAAAGACAGCGACGACGTGAAGATGTCTTGCCTGAGATTCGGGGCAGATGCTATTTGGTTTTATCCGTCCACCTCTCCGAAGATGCCAAGTTGATTTATGGCACCGTGTATCGGAGGTTTAGACGGATGCGGCCGATGTAGCAGACTTCGTCAGATTCCCCCTCGCTTGAGGGGTTTTTGATTGTGGGGACGCTCTTCCCTGCAGGCGCAAGCCCCTGCAGTTAATTACGCTACCGTGTCACGGTAACAACTTTCCCCTTCTCCAGAATTTCACTTCGTGTCGTGTGTGTTTGTTTTGTTTGTGGTTGCCCGTGGATTGTATACGGAGACTAGGTTATGCCGTCGCCCGTAGGACGTGGATTAGTCCAAATCCGTATTTTCTTAGATTTGGGTTTGGGGTTTTTGTTTAAGGATACGTTAGCCCTATTTAAGGCTAAGATCAACTTAAACTTTTGTTAAGGATACGTTAGTCTAATCTCCAGACTAAGATCGACTTAACGGGATCGTTTGGATCCGATAAGAGAGCAATTGGCTCTATTGTTCCAGTTTAGGGACATAGTGGTCCATTGCATGTATGGCCGTCGGGACCTGTCACCTCTCTGACGCCGTTGAAGGATTACAATGATAGGTGTCAGAGGAGTTCAGAGATGTACCCTTGAACCAAAATTGATTAGGGGATTTATAGTCCGATTTGGGACTAAAGTCTGTTTGAAAGTTTAAGGATACGTTAGCCATTTTTGAGGCTAAGATCAACTTAAACAGGATCGTTTAGATCCGACAAAAAAGCATTTGGGGCTCTATTGTTCCAGTTTAGAGACGTAGCGGTCCATGTTCCAGTTTAGGGACATGGGGGTCCAATGCCAGTTTAGGGACATGGTGGTCCATTGAATGTATGGCCGTCGGGACCCATCACCTCTCTGACGACGTTGAAAGATTACAACGACAGATGTCAGAGGAGTTCAGAGATGCACCTTTGAACCAAGTGTAAATTGATTTAAGGGAGCAGCCGTGCTCAGTCAATTTAATTTGAGGACTTATGGCCATGATTGGGCTAAGTCCAGTTGAAGATCATTGATCTTGTTCTTAGATCCATGATTTATTCAGAAGAAATTCTTCTTTTTAAAAGGTCTTTACCTTTTTCTTTTTTTGTTCTTCTCCAAATTCTTCAGAGTTCTCTCTATTCTCTGTGTTGTTGTTTTTGATTTTGATCTCGATGTTGATCCTTTTTGAATTGGGGTCTAGGGGCCTTTATATAGTGCCCATTAATTTGTTAAATTTGTTAAAAATATCATTCTCTGAGTGATTTGGGGAATTTTCCCCACCGTTGGATCTTTGATCCAAGGGCTTCTGTTTTACAGAAGACAATCTTCTTGTTTTAACAAGAACAGAAAGATTTTACTGGAATTTTAATTCTGTTTGGCGCAAACGCCCCAGCGCTTGATACGTGTCGCGCAGCGCAACCGCGCTGCCACGTGTCGCGCAGCAACTGCGCTAGCGCAACCGCGCTGTCACGTGTCGCGCAGCGCAGAGCGCAAGTCAGCTGAAGCGTTGCTTCTTTATTAAAATTTGAATTTTATTTGAAAACAAAGCTTTGCTCTGATTGGGGAAGCAGAAGCGTTGCTTCATCTCCCGCCTTGGAATTTGAACAGAGCTTTGCTCTGATTGGGGTAAACAAATACCCCCCCACCGTTGCGCTTACGTGGCCCTCCAAACGTGAGCGTAGCGGTGGCAGAATTCCAACCGTCATGGCAACTCTTGGAAGTTGAAAGGGCTCTTCAATACCTATAAATAGGACCTTTGGTCCCTTAGATGATTTTCATCTTCAAAATTTTACTTTCAGAACTCAGAGCCCTGCTCTTTATTTTCAAGAACTTCAAGAGTTAAACTCTTAAAACTTTTAGGTGAAAAATTTAATTTAAATTAAATTAAATTAAATTAATTTTCATTAACAGAGCCTTGCTCTCAATAGATCCCTGATCTAAAGGAAACCCATTTAGGGTTTCACTTAGCAGAGCTTTGCTTTATAGGTCCAAAGGGATCTAAAGATAACTAAAGAGAACCCTGTTAGGATTCCATCAATAGAGTTCCGCTCTCTGAAAGATTTTTTCTTGTATATTCTTGGTTCACCAATGGAGCTTTGCTCCATCCAAATCATATAGAAGAACTCTTAAGAGTTCTTCATAGATCCTGGTGGTTAGAGATGACGTTCTATTTTTTTTAATGAATTATACTGTCTTTCTTAGCCAGGCCGTCAGCTAATTTTGTTAGGTTTCCTTTACAGAAGTAATGGACGCCCACATGTATGACCTTGACGAGATCATTTCTTACGCGGACATCCGCCGACTCGGACGTTCTCAGAATCGAGAATTTACCAACGCTGAGTGTGCCGAGATCATGTGTCGCTTCGACGCGTACAACGGTCAACTGCTTCCTCGGCGCTCCCCTCTGTTGAAGCTTATTGTGGGAGCCATCTGGGGAGCGCTTCCCCTATTCTTTACCGGCGTGCCGCTTAGAGCATTGGACGCCGCCGAGGACAAGGTGCACTCAGTGTACCTGATGAACTTAATCTCGAAGACACGGCGAGACAATCTCATCGATCTCTTGCTCGAAGCCTTTCAACAGTCCGCCATTCTTGCTGCTTATCGGAGGGTGGAGGACATCAGTGGGGATCCCGACGCCCGTGCTCGCGAAAGGAAGCATACCAGGATGGTTCGCCAAGCTTGGAAAGTCTTGGACAAGGTCACTTTCGAGTTCCTCAATCCCTGTCCAGGATCCGAGGTTTTGCCATTGTAATGATCCGGACAATGTCTTTGTTTATTTCTTTATGATTGTAAGAACCCTTTGCTATATGAATGGAAATTTTTTTATTTTAGCTTGTCTTATTTCTCGTTCTGAGTCTTTTGCATATGCATGAATGGATGTGTCTCGAACGCTTGATCAAATGCAAATCGGACGTTCTTTCCGTCGCTTTCCTCTTTCTTTTATTGCCAACATGTTACTTTAGTAAATATGGTCGATGGATGATAGAGCGAGCATTCTGTATTGGCTTCATCAAGAGGTAATGAGGGCTTAGGACGCAGGTTTAGATCTGCTGCCTAAGACTTTTCAACTTTATGAGCCGTAAGGGTCTCATAAAGACTTTTCTCCCTACGGATCGAGAGGATCTCGTAGTTGTATTTTCTTCTTAGGGATCGTGAGGATCCTGTTCCCCTCCGAACGGCGGTCGAGACGCGGGACGTCTCACCTGAGGTTCGGGGCAGATGCTAATTGGTGCTATCCGTCCATCTCTCCGAAGATGCCAAGTTGATTTATGGCACCGTGTATCGAAGGTCTGAACGGATGCGTCCGATGTAGCAGACTTCGTCAGATTCCCCCTCGCTTGAGGGGTTTTTGATTGTGGGGACGCTCTTCCCTGCAGGCGCAAGCCCCTGCAGTTAATTATGCTACCGCGTCGCGGTAACAACTTTCTCCTTCTCCAGATGGTCACTTCGTGTCGTGTGTGTTTATTTTATGTTTTGTTGCCCGTGGATTGTTTACGGAGACCGAGTTATGTCGTCGCCCGTAGGGCGTGGACTAGTCCAAATCCGTATTATCTTAGATTTGGGTTTGGGGGTTTGGTTTGAGGATACGTTAGCCATATTTAAGGCTAAGATCCACTCAAACGTTTGTTAAGGATACGTTAGTCTAACCTGAGACTAAGATCAACTTAACGGGATCGTTTAGATCCGACAAAAGAGCGTTTGGGGGCTCGATTGTTCCAGTTTAGGGACATGGTGGTCCATTTAATGTATGGCCGTCGGGACCCATCACCTCTCTGACGACGTTGAAGAATTACAACGACAGATGTCAGAGGAGTTCAGAGATGTACCCTTGAACCAGAGTTGATTTGGGGATTTATAGTCCAATTTGGGACTAAAGTCTGTTTGAAGGTTTAAGGATACGTTAGCCATATTTGAGACTAAGATCAACTTAAACAGGATCGTTTAAATCCGACAAAAGAGCATTTGGGGCTCTATTGTTCCAGTTTAGGGACGTGGTGGTCCGTCGTTGGTTTAAGGACATTGCGGTCCATGGGTAGTTTAAGGACATTACGGTCCATTGTTAGTTTTAGGACATCTCGGTCAAGGTTAAGGACGTCGTAGTCCATGGGTTTAAGGACCCCACAGTCCAAATCAATGTGTGGTCATCGGGACCCGTCACCTCTTTGAAGACGTTGAGGGATTACAACGCCAAGTATCAAAGGAATGAAGAGATGTACCCTGGAACCGGAGTGGATTAAATAGTCTTTGGCCCAATTTGGGATCAAGACCAATTAATTATGTTATGAGCCCATTAGCCCAGTTAATTACGAATTGAGGACTTATGGCCAGCTTGGGCTAAGTCCAATCATGTCTGGGACATCGGTCCTCCTGTTGGTCCCTTGAAGGAGAGGCTTTGCCTCTGGCCATTTAGCCAATTGGGCCAATGCCTAGTGTTAAACACTAAAGACCAATCAGTGTTGAACACTGAGAATGAGGTTGATAAGTCAGTGTTTAACACTAGAAGATAGTTGGTGTCAACACCAGCAACAAGGCCTTCAAATTAGTGTTAAACACTAAAACAGACCAGTGTTAAGCACTGGCAACAGAAATCCCAAATTAGTGTTGAACACTAAGGTAATCAGTGTTGAACACTGCAAATAAAGTTCTTTGCTTAGTGTTGAACACTAAGGCCAAACAACGTTTTAACACTGAATTCAGGGGTTCCAATTTAGCGTTAAACGCTGAGGCAAGAGGGGTCACGTGGTAGCACGTGAGGGCGCCCTCCCTTCGTTTATTTTGCTGAGAAGATCGCATCTTTTGGAGCATCACGTGTCATCACGTGACGGGTGTTTGAATGGAGTATGTTAAAGCCTCTGCCAAGGGTCACGTGAGGCACTGCCTCAAAGGGCTTTCTGTAGATCTTTTGGGGGGGTCACGTGGTGACACGTGACCCTGCTTTTCTGTAGTTGTTTAGAAGATCTGTTAATCCCTTTCAGGAATTAAATTCCTCATAGGGTTGAACCCTAACAATAATTTCAGAGGAATTAAATTCCTAATTCCTTTTGAAGAGTTGAACTCTGAATTTTCTGTAGGAATTAAATTCCTCATATATGTGAAGAACTGAATAGGGTTAAACCCTAATAAAAGCTTTAAGGAATTAAACCCCCACTCTCTGTTAGAGAATTATTCTGGGGAATAAAATTAAGGGAATTAAATTCTTGTTGTTTTAACAGAACTAAGTTCTTAACTAGGGTTAAACCCTGATTCTTTTCATTCTAAAGGAATTAAATTCCCATAACACAGGGTCAAACCCTAATTTTATTTTGAAGGAATTAAATTCCTATAGTTCTGTGAGAATTAAATTCTCGTGCTTCCATTCCCTCTCTATGCTTTAGATCTGCATGGCAGGATCTCAACCCATTGAGAATTAAATTCTCAACTCAAGGGGAGATGTGCACTTTACAGATCCTCTATCAAAGAGAGAAGAAATATGTCCTTCTATTTTATATCAGAGTTA
The DNA here is from genome assembly GCA_030015575.1 of Agapanthus africanus. Taxonomy (NCBI): domain Eukaryota; kingdom Viridiplantae; phylum Streptophyta; class Magnoliopsida; order Asparagales; family Amaryllidaceae; genus Agapanthus; species Agapanthus africanus. The sequence continues at coordinate 868,980,301 of CM057339.1, forward strand.
AACTCTGTTGAGAATTAAATTCTCTTTTCTTTCAATGAAACCTTCTCTTTCTTACCTAGGGTTTTCTTTTGCAGAAGATCCAAATTCCTCTAAAGTATCAAGGCTCTCTCTCTTTTCTTCCCTCTGCATATATCCTTCTCTTGTGTGTCTCTTGGCTCCTATTTATAGGAGAAGTAGCCGAGTCAATTAGTTTTGGTGGATCTTTCATTAGGAGATTTGATTTGTATCCATCATTCGTTTTGGACCTTTGGATTATTAGGTGAATTTTATTCACCATTGGATTTTAAATCCAGAGATTCTCCTTTGTTATTTCGGTTAGATTTTACGGGGAAATCTTCCCAAATTCGAGATTTTCCCATAGATAGATGATATTTAATCACCTTTAATTCAATCGGTTGCTTTTGGAAAGATTTGAGAGGTCTTTTCTCAGAATTTAATTCTTTTAACAAATGGGCTTTGAAGTCGGTCACGTGTGGCCACGTGACCCTTGGTCATGTGTGGGCACATGACCCCCTAGGAATGAGCCTTCTTCTTTCTTTTTGCGCTCTGTCTTCTGGTTGCTGCTTAACCGTCACGTGCCATCACGTGACCCCTGGTCACGTGTGAGCACGTGGCCCTCGTCTGGACCCCTTTTCTTGATTTAACCGGAGAACGAGTCTGCTGCTTTTGAGTATCACGTGCCAACACGTGACCCTGGTCACGTGGGAGCACGTGACCTCTTCTGAAGCCTTTTCTTTGATTTGATCAGGGAACCGGTTTGCCTTTGAAGCCGCTTTTAATTGTCATGTGCCAACACGTGACCCAGATCACGTGGGAGCACGTGACCCTTTCTGAAGCCCTTTTCTTTGATGTAGTCGGGAAGCTGAATTTGCCTTGCTGATGCTTTTAGATGTCACGTGCCAACACGTGACTGCTGGTCACATGTAAGCATGTGATCCTTTTCTGAAGCCTTTTCCGTAAGCTTTCATGATTTTAAATCAGGAAACAAATGCCCCCACAGCGTTGTTCTCACGTGTCCGTACGTGAGTGCAACGCTGTCACCTTTTGTGACCGTTGGATTCCTCTAGGGATTTGGGGAGATGAAGCGTCTCCATCACACCCTATAAATGTTCATGTCCCTTCCGAAGAGCCTTCACTTTGCTCATCTCCTTCCTTTGAGAACTTTTTCTGAGAATTTAATTCTCTTCTTCCAGAGCTTAGTTCTCTGCCTTGAAACATTTTCAGAGTTTAACTCTGTTTAAAAGGACTCTTCCTCCTCAGGTAATGGTGATCGAAGCACCTTCATTTTGACAAAACTCTCTGGATTTTAAATCCATATCAAGGGTTTCACAAAGAACCCATTTTTCTTCAAGTTCTCTAACCAAAATATGAGACCACTTAACCTGCAACAGTAGATCTCTTAGGGTTTAGATGATCCTTAGGGAGATGATGATGGCGGTTCAAATCCATGGAATTTAATTCCATCCAAAAATGTTTCTGGGAATTCAATTCCCTTCTCTTAATAAGGAATTTAATTCCAATGAAGAACTCAGTTTCTTCACACGGAGGCTTCTTGGGGTCTCTTGACCCGAGGTTGTCCTTCTGCAATTAATGCAACAGGAGCTTTGTAATGATGTCTTCTGTGGGAATTTAATTCCTTTGATCTTGTTGGATCCATTGTAGTGCCCGAGGCAGATCCTGTTGGGGGGAATGTGTAGGGTTACCATTCTTTATTAAATGAGGATATTCCCTTTGTTTTATTGTAACTATTTGGTCTCATCATTAATGAGCCGTCATCCGGATTCTGTGGGGCCCTTGTGTTTTGTAACCAATAGTCCCAGAAGACTCTGCTGTTGCTTTCTTTAACTAGTCTTCATGTTCATGCATGGATATATATCGCTGACTTTGCTTTTAACGGTCTCCTTTTATTGGATTTCAGGTGCGATGGCTTCTGTTCCGTGCTTTCCCTTTTCTCGCTCGGAGGCTGCTTTTCCTCAGTCGCCATCTGATGAGGAAGCGATGGCGATGATCCGGGCCCATGACCCGAACTGTACCAACCTTCTTTAATGGGGATCTTGGTATAGTCAGATTATTCAGGGTCGCCGGAGTTTTCTTTGCGCGGTACCGACGGAGCCCACTTTTCCATTCTTACCGATGGATCCTCCGAGGACGGTTTTTGCTGTGGAAATGCCCAATTGGACTCCAACGGGGAGGCTCGAGCCTTCGACGACCGGTATTCCGAACCATCCGATCCCGGCCATAAACATCTTGGGGCGGCGTATCTGCCAGGGTGAGGCCCACCCGTGGGGGCAAATTTATAAGATAGGGCTTACACCTCGGCACCCTACGGTCTACCTTTTCTGGGCTCGCTACATCCTTTCTGCCCATCGTGCGCGGTTGCAGAAAGTCGGGCTTTATCAGGCAATATACGCGTCACTCTTCCATTATAAGTCCCCGCATGCCTGGTGGGTCAAGGCGTTCTTGAATCAATGGAATCTCCCCACTAACACTTTCATTTTAGGAGATCGCGAGGTTTCGATTTCTCTGGCAGAATTTTATGAAATCTCGGGACTGCCAATCAGGGGTGCACTGTATGAGGAGTTGTTGCCTCCTGACGAGTATGTTTTTGAACCCGAGCCCGCCCCAGTTGACGGCCTGTCTCTTGAGAATGCCGTCCGCCACAAGCGTCCCAGTTTAATCAAGGCGCTAGGTATCTTCGACCGATTATTCACCGAATCCGAAGTGCAGGGTGTTACTTTCAAGAGTTTCATTGCCTGCTTCCTTCGTGAAGATGTCATGTCGAAGACAGCTCCGAAGTTCGCCAACATTAAAGACCCCTTTGGGTTTGGTCCGAAGAAGCTGCCGACCACTGAATCGGATCTACCTCAATATTATATCCCCATCATGTCGCCGATGTCTTTTGAGTCCATTGCAGCACCCGGTATGGATGAGGAGACGTTCTTTGTGGGGTTTGTCAGTGTCTGGCTCAGTTGGTTCGTTATCCCCATGCATCGCCGCTTCATGAGAGCCTCGGTTATCTACCCGGCTCATCGTATTGCTGAGGGGACACGATTGGCTATCGGCATCCCGGCGTTGGCGCATCTTTATCATGGGTTGGGCACCGCAGCTAATACCTCTACTCCTGGCGTGGATGTGGTAAACTTTTCGCTTCATTATTTCACGTCCTCGATCGAAATGCACGTGTTGAGGGCTTTTGCCATGCATCAGAGGCCCTCATTTTACGATGCCTACCCCTTTCCACGACTTATGCGATTAGTGGATGCTTCTGCCGCCGACCCGACTCAGTTCGGGGCTATTCGGGTGCTGATTTCTTCTTACGCTGCCGCTGGCGGGATGGTTTTTAATGATCGGGTCTTGTCTACTCCCTCAGGTCCAGTTCAACAACTCTGGGATCTGTCAAAAGATAACGCACCTTCTTTGAAGCCCCGGGAGGCCGCGCACTTGTATACAATTAGACCGGGCTGCTTGGTGTTTCGCCAGGACAGTGCAGCTCTTTTCATGCGGTACAATCCGCATCGATTCGCCCGACAACTTGGATACGACCAGGGTGTTCCTTTCGAGGCTTTTATAGTCGCCCCAATCCCTTCGCTCGATGCCGTTCGCGATACCGCTCATCATTTCATGAGGCTAAACACCGGCTCCCACTTCATTGTACCTGAAGCTGAATACCTGCCCCGGTGCGTGGGTGCATTTACGGGCTGGTATCTTCATCTGATCAGCCCAATTATTCTTGAAGAAAGAAGGGTGCTTCTGTAAGCCCGCGGCGGCGCCCCGGCCGTCGATCCGACGCCGGAAACGCGGAAACAAAAACTTTGCAAAACTTGCAACCGGCACCACCGCGCACTTTTCACCCGGATCGGGCCATTAACCTAGCAACTAGCAAATTAGAAAAGAGTAGAGAAGCTATACCAAGCGATCCGTGTCCTTCAGTCTTCGTCTCCACTCCGATCTCCCGCGGATACTTCGTCCATCATCGTCTCGTCGGAAAGGGCACCACGTAGCCGGAATCTTTTACGGGCTCCCGCCTCTTGACCGAGGCAACTCGGGCGCGAAGTTGGCTAGCCGACGCGTCCAAGACTTGCTATAGAATAGTGTAGTAGCCATGTCTCTTTGGGGTTTATGAGGTTGCCATTTATGGAGGAATTTTGTGCACAAGGATTTTTCCATTGATGCTTGCTGGAAAAGAAAAATGGAGCATGCTCTTCAAAATGGCTCGGCCAAAAAAAAACCCATCAGCCCTCCTTAAGCACTCAATGCAACCATATATAAATTAATCCCTCACATATCAAACTCCAACTCCAGCACACTCATTTAGCTCCTTTCCACCTTAAGAAATTAATCCACACTCACAAATTAAACACCCCAAAATAATCATGTCCCCTGCACACCAATTAACACAATCATCTCTCTCCCTCACTCTAGTAGCCGGCCCCACTATCAAAGAAAGAATGGAATGATTAGTGGAAAAAGAAATTCATATCATCATATTAAAAGGCTTGATCAATAGAAAATGGTCACACCAAAATCAAGCTCAAACCCTTTCACTAACCATCACAATAAATGCAAGGATAAAGACTAGAAAAGAATCTCATGATGATAAGGAAACACATATGCAAGAAACCCCCTCACAAAACGTTATTTGCAAATAACACCCTCCAACGAAAAGTCCGGCCGTGAAGGAATAAAAGAAAACCGGCCGGAACGGAATGTAAACTGGCAACCCCAGAAAACCGATCCCGTAATAAATTACAGGAAAATCCCGCTACAGCAAATACATGCCCGCATTTGTATTCCCACTGAACACAAATGCAAAGAGACAAAACTACACTATCTAATACTAGAATCCGGCTTAAGCCAAAGCCGGCTAGTAAAATCCGTCCGATCACGATCCGTGCAATACCGCACGTATCTGATCGAACCCTGCCATATCTCCATACGGCCTCTACAGCGTTTCGCCCGAAAGCTGAGTAACTGTGTGTGGTGGACTCTAAAGACTCGTCAATACTATGGCTGTGGATTTAACCACTAGCACGTCAGAGGTATAAGCTAATACGTAACGGGCTACCAGGTATTGACCAAAAGGGACGTCGATGAGCGAACTCATCCTGACACCCTACTGAGCCTGTCAGTGACAATATCCGTACAGTCCGGTCCGTTCGTCTATGAGCATCGCATGGCGGGCCTAGGGGGTTGGTAAAAGTCAGACCCCCAAAAGCGGTACAAGTCGTGTCGGAGTGTAGCCCAGAACACCCTGAGATACTACTGGAATACCTACCAGCAAATCTCCTGCCTTGGCCAAGGACTTTTCATGTTCTGGCTCTCCTAGACACAGCGCGAACTCACCCCCAATACCGGGAGAGACGAACCCCTGCAGATCCGCTCACTGCCTCCATGTGGCTCGGGACTGTACCCAACTAAAACCTGTTTTGCACGACTCCTTTGAGCCGTGGTAGGGTAGTAATCAAAGTACAGTGGGAACTCACACGAGACAAATGACGATCTCAGGTCGATGAACTAACCTGTACACATGTCACCAGGGAACTGCTATCTGACGTCTGGTATAATCCCAACTAGCAGGTTCCCGGCGAGTCCTGTCCGGTGTACTCATAACCCAATGAGCACCTGTATACATCTTAGGTGAACCAACTGACACCAGTGGCTTGTGAGACCGGCCACCGTCCCTCGTCGGGGTCTCGACTGTATACACTAGTCTACTCTGGAATATCGATGCCCTGTCTCGAAACTCCCACGACTAGGGACCTTTTAAGGATGTGCTTATAGACTCCAGCTCTCACTTATATGATCGCCCTCATACTGCTGGTAGTCAAGCAAGAATCCTAGGGGCTCTATCAACGTGTAATAGCGACTCGAAAGGTCACCTAAAGCAGTACACGATGATAAAGATAAACCAGATAGCATACTATCATCTCGAGTAAGACTGTTCTACCGGAATAGGTCCTCCCTCAATCATTGCCATTACGTGCCTGTGATCCAATAATTGACTCTGAGGGCACTATCTCCAACAATCTCCCACTTGCACTCAAGGCTAATTATTGCGATGTCGCATACTCACAGCCCGTGTGATACCGAACACCCAACTCCTCTACTAGTCAGTCTCACAAAGCTCGTTTGCGAAACTATTGCGTTCGAGGAATAGCCTCAGTGAGTGGATCCGCTCTGGTGTTTCTTTCTATGTCTCTCTTTATCTCAAGTTCGCGGAGAAAGCCATCTCCCGAAATGAGCAATACCTATCTTAGAACGTCTGGATGTCTGATGGGACCTAGCTCATAAATGAACTCCAAATCCAAACTTCTTAGACTGTACGTCAACTGAACTTAATCAGTATCCTGCGCCATGCCTTCCCTCAGTATCTGCTTGGACCACCTGTCCAAAATACTGCCCCTCGTCAGAGGGAAAACTATAACTCTGACAGCCACTCTGCTATCCAGGTCACCTTGGAAGCCTGGAATGATAACCGTCTCCTAAAGGAGGCCGCCGTTATCAATTCCCTAGAACATCAACTTATGTTCTAAAACTGCTTCCGATTGTGACGACCAAAGTATAACCGATCGTAGTATAGGAATATCACTTCCTACTCTGTGTATGTCATCAAATACCAGGACATCACACCCTACTACCTTCTTAACAGATCCATCCCCTATTCTGATGTAGTCAAACCTATGACTGTCACATCAAAAATAGATGATCTATCTCCGCAATATCTGCTCTAGTCTATAAATAGACATAAGCCTGATGTCCACCAATGCTTCCGCTGCTCCCACTGACTACGACAACCCTCTGGCAGAGTCATATACACGTGCACTTCTAAAGCCAGTTTAGAACGACGCTATACTCATCCTCCTGCCGGGTCTCACAGTCTGGAGCAACAGCAATGGCAAGTCTGGGTAAACAAGAACCTCCCTGTCACCGTCCTTGAGTATACCGAAGTACCTCTCGGGTGCCTGAGGTTACCCACCATATCTGCGGAGTGGCCAATGGAATGTCAAACCAGATTGAATCTTTAGGTTCTTATCAAATCTTCAGTAATCGTTTGCGGTTCTGGAATCACTTCCAGTTCTACCATACTCCCACTACTGTTTTCTGAAAAAATCCATTTTTAATTAAAACTGTGGCGAGTCAAGAACAATATCACTATTGATTTTCCAGATGGTAGAAAGTCAACCCTCGTCATAGCCCGGGTCAACCCACAAACAGCCATTACAGAAACGTGCCTTGAGTTATCCGGAGTCTGGTTTTAATCATAAGCCGGATAACTCCCCATACCTTAACAATGTTAAGATATGAACTGTACTATATCCAATATAGAACCAGAGGCACTGATTTAATTGAACCAGATTCAAATCATGTAGCTATCTCCAGTGCATGTCAACTGAATGGAAGGAGGCCGATCAGCGTTACTCAACTTAGGAGCACTTCCAATTATGAGTAACCTGAAAAAGAAGCAAGTTCTCATTACTATCAACTGAATACCATATACAAGTATCTACATCTTCGATCACCTTGAAGAATCCCGATACTTGCAATACCTGGTTCTCTACTTTATTCATATACCTATAACTCCTCAAAACTTAGACCCCGTGTTTCCACGAAACACATGTCTAAGAACTAGAGAAGTTAAAAGTAAACAGAATATAGTATGAGGACCAACCCCTCTGTCCTAATGGACACTGGACAACATACAATACTCTGTATAAGTCCGCTGAGTCTAACAACTCATTCACTGTGTGTCGTAGGTTGAAAACTGTACTTTTGGTTAAGAAGAATTACACCGCTGTTCAATGCTCCTTACCTAACCATCCACTGGTATAGGTAAATGTCATAGACATAATTTCAAAAAGGTATGTCTCACTCTATAAAAATAGACGTACAGATATATCAATTTGAAATTGGTGCACAACAACGGATATTCAAAACCAAATATTTGCCGACCGGCAAACAACCCAGGTGACTTCCTCAAATATCACCAATTACAAAGAATCCTGATATAATGAGGATGATCACCTAATTCCCAATAACTTACTCCCACTCATCATCTGTAAAACCATACAGATGTGAGAATCCAACCTGGTAAATACATATCCTGGAGCAAGTGTCTAATTGGGAAATCAGTTTTCTTTTAACAGTACACAGTGAAACTGAAACATTGAAATGTTTCGATGGGGTATCCTGGTATTCATAGTAATGCCTATTCCATTATCCAGATTCATGACTGTAACCGTATAATTCTTTGCCACCTCTCTAAATCCCTTTATATGTCTTTAGTCATTACCTTCTGTACACCTCTTTAGGCCAAATGGTTTTCTTCCTTCCCAACCGTTCGGCACCAGCCTATGGTTTGGAAGAAAACTATCCAATAAGCATAATGGGTGTACTGTCCTAATCCTAGGAGCACTCGCAATGCGAGAGAAGGTGAGGATAAAAGACAACCGAATGAACTTAATTCCTATTTCTCCTGAACTAGGATCCATCCCCGAACTGGAACAAGTTCCTTTCGAGTTCGTATATAACCATACGATGGATTATCCAATAAACTGGGATCTTCGTAGTGATACGGAGTGTCCTGGAGAAATACAAAGGTGATTTAGGATTGGCGAAGAAATACTTGGTTTGGTCGTGAATAGCAGTCGCAATTTACTTTGCCCTCTTACTAATCCCTTGCTTTGTCTGAACTTAATAACTTCTGTACACCTTTTAGGCTAATTGGTTTTCTTCATTCCCTACCGGTCGGCACCAGCCTAAGGTTTGGAAGAAGACTATCCAATTTGCATAATAGGCGTACTACTCCTAAACCAAGGAGTACTCGCAACCTGAGAGAAGGTAAAAGGAAAAGACAACTGAATAGTCCTATTCGTTTTCTCCAGAACCAGAAACCATCCTCGAATTCCTTCGAGTTCGTATATAACCATACAATGGCTTTGTCCAATGGAAGTGGACGTTCGTAGTAATACGGGGTGTCCTGGAGAAAAGGGTAAAAGTAGGAGTGGCAATGAGGTCTGCAACTTTGACAATCCAAAAGCCAGTGTTAAGAAGGTTCGGTCAACTTGGTCACCGAGTCATAGTCTAGGGTCGGGTCAATGGTCGCTGCCAAAGAGAGAGAGAAAAGAAACACTCAGCGTGCACTCAAACCTAGATCAGAATGGTTATCACTTTATCTAATCTGGAAACCTCCCACTGTAACGTCAAATTCTTCCCCAAACCTGAAAGAAGAATTAGCTGGGATCACCCGAGGAGTAAACCAACTCATCAGTGGGAATCGGGATCCAACTATCATCGCATGATAACGTGACGGAATCTGCTCACGCTATCACACTCCAGAAGGTATGCGCATATCTGGCAAGTTTCAGTTCTTTTGAAACTCCCGATGTGGATTTTTGGCCCATGCTCTTATGACCTTGGCGTGAGGTCAAAATATCATAAGTCACATGTCAAGTTCTACCCATCATTGTCCAGGTTAATTTGAATCCACCCGTACATATCCTTGACGTAGGCCAAAATAGTAGTACGACTGTCCCAAATCAACGCATCTATCTATACAACAGATAAATACCCGGCAGCTACCAAACACTATGCCTTGGCGTGAGGTCAAAATACATAGATTGAATACTACCGAATATTTAACTGAAATGATGGAGGGCTACGAATGGTTTCTGGCGAAAACCTTTAACGTAATGAACTTGATATCGTTGAAGGAACGGATAGCTTTGAAAAATATAGTGACGAAAATCTTTGCTAAAGAGGTCACTCCCGGTGAAGGGATCTCGGCTCTTTCCCCGTAGAATGAGGTGCAGGATATTCCAACTGAATACCACGATGCAAAGCAAAAGCAATCGTCTATAGTGAAGTTATTGCCCTGACGCAAACTTCTGTCCAAGGGGTCACTCCCGGTGAAGGGATCTCGGCCCTTGCCTCGTCGACTGAGGAGCAGGATATTCCAACTGAATACCACGATGCAAAACAAAAGAGAACGTCCTTGCAATAACAGCTTTTTGAAAAAGTGTTCCAACAACATCAATTAGGTTTGATTATCTTGCATTGATCCGAATCAACGCAGTCCCATCAATTGATCACACCACAAAGAATGAAAATATACTGACGTACGTATATGCCATCCGCATTCGCCACTGGGTCCCGTCATCACCCGTTAGGTTAGCTAACTAACGACAGAGCGGGGACTGGACTAGCGCGGATGAAAAACATATACAACATCTACTAATATATATATAACAATATATAATTTTCGCTCAAGGCGTGATAAAATGCAACACAGAAATGTATAGCAAAACAGATCAATGCAGATATCTGGGATCCCCGGGTTTCACAGAGCCGCTACTGAAACCCGACGTTCCCCTGGTCGTGTGGATTGCCTGTGCAATGAAAACCTAGACCCCTACGGGCGCGGCAAGTTACCCGCCAAAACCTGAAGCGAGGCAGCCGCCTTCAGCAACGTGAATGGACCACCCAGCACTTCACGGAATCCGGTAACTTGGGCACCCCTCCTGGGTCAACCTGTACCCCCTACGAGTGCGGCGAATAGCCCGCCAATTCTAGAGTGAAGCCCCTCCGTCTCAACGCCATGACATGCGGGCTCGTTGCCCTCTAAAACCCGGCTATCCGTGCACCCCTCCGTGGGGTAATCCTAATACAGAAAGTAAAATATACATACAACGGGTACACGGACCGCAACCTGGTCGTGCCCCAAAAGAATAATACAAACAGGTAGTGACGGCAGTCCACATGTCGGACGCTCGCCCCGCAATATCAAATGTACATATAAAACAGAACTGTACTACCACTGCAACCAGGCTATCCCCCACGACCGATCCGCAACAACACAGCAATACACAGAACATCAACGTGAATGTCACGTTCGCAAATCCGTCTAACCGGGCTATAGCGGTAAGACGGGATTTACCGATCAAGTGACATTCACGGTCGCAGATATAATGTAAATACTGTGAACTAGCATGTTTAAAATATCCGATCGAACAAATTTATCAAAGTGGGCCCCAAGGAGTACTGTAGCACTTACAGAAAATCTGGGCCCAAAAAGAATATCCCAAAAGCCCCATTTTGAACTCAGGAGCACTTTGAAAAAATTTGGTCAAATGAGGAGTCAAAAGCGCGGCGGAACCGCGGCCGAAGCATGGGTTTGGCCGCGGTTCCGCGGTCTTATGGACGTATCAGGTTACCAAAATTTTCCAGTGTTCTTAGAATTCTCAGTACATGTTTCTGCAACGACCTGAAAAATTTTTGGAGCTTGAAAAAATTTCGACAGAAACATGAAGTATTGAAAATGCGGTTTTTGGGGTTTTTGTTCGATCGAGTTCTAAACACACTAGAGCAAGCTAGGCTAGGTTAATGGCGTGTCTCTGATACCAATGTAAGCCCGCGGCGGCGCCCCGGCCGTTGATCCGACGCCGGAAACGCGGAAACAAAAACTTTGCAAAACTTGCAACCGGCACCACCGCGCACTTTTCACCCGGATCGGGCCATTAACCTAGCAACTAGCAAATTAGAAAAGAGTAGAGAAGCTATACCAAGCGATCCGTGTCTTTCAGTCTTCGTCTCCACTCCGATCTCCCGCGGATACTTCGTCCATCATCGTCTCGTCGGAAAGGGCACCACGTAGCCGGAATCTTTTATGGGCTCCCGCCTCTTGACCGAGGCAACTCGGGCGCGAAGTTGGCTAGCCGACGCGTCCAAGACTTGCTATAGAATAGTGTAGTAGCCATGTCTCTTTGGGGTTTATGAGGTTGCCATTTATGGAGGAATTTTGTGCACAAGGATTTTTCCATTTATGCTTGCTGGAAAAGAAAAATGGAGCATGCTCTTCAAAATGGCTCGGTCAAAAAAAAACCCATCAGCCCTCCTTAAGCACTCAATGCAACCATATATAAATTAATCCCTCACATATCAAACTCCAACTCCAGCACACTCATTTAGCTCCTTTCCACCTTAAGAAATTAATCCACACTCACAAATTAAACACCCCAAAATAATCATGTCCCCTGCACACCAATTAACACAATCATCTCTCTCCCTCACTCTAGTGGCCGGCCCCACATTCAAAGAAAGAATGGAATGATTAGTGGAAAAAGAAATTCATATCATCATATTAAAAGGCTTGATCAATAGAAAATGGTCACACCAAAATCAAGCTCAAATCCTTTCACTAACCATCACAATAAATGCAAGGATAAAGACTAGAAAAGAATCTCATGATGATAAGGAAACACATATGCAAGAAACCCCCTCACAAAACGTTATTTGCAAATAACACCCTCCAACGAAAAGTCCGGCCGTGAAGGAATAAAAGAAAACCGGCCGGAACGGAATGTAAACTGGCAACCCCAGAAAACCGATCCCGTAATAAATTACAGGAAAATCCCGCTACAGCAAATACATGCCCGCATTTGTATTCCCACTGAACACAAATGCAAAGAGACAAAACTACACTATCTAATACTAGAATCCGGCTTAAACCAAAGCCGGCTAGTAAAATCCGTCCGATCACGATCCGTGCAATACCGCACGTATCTGATCGAACCCTGCCATATCTCCATACGGCCTCTACAGCGTTTCGCCCGAAAGCTGAGTAACTGTGTGTGGTGGACTCTAAAGACTCGTCAATACTATGGCTGTGGATTTAACCCTAGCACGTCAGAGGTATAAGCCAATACGTAACGGGCTATCAGGTATTGACCAAAAGGGACGTCGATGAGCGAACTCATCCTGACACCCTACTGAGCCTGTCAGTGACAATATCCGTACAGTCCGGTCCGTTCGTCTATGAGCATCGCATGGCGGGCCTAGGGGGTTGGTAAAAGTCAGACCCCCAAAAGCGGTACAAGTCGTGTCGGAGTGTAGCCCAGAACACCCTGAGATACTACTGGAATACCTACCAGCAAATCTCCTGCCTTGGCCAAGGACTTTTCATGTTCTGGCTCTCCTAGACACAGCGCGAACTCACCCCCAATACCGGGAGAGACGAACCCCTGCAGATCCGCTCACTGCCTCCATGTGGCTCGGGACTGTACCCAACTAAAACCTGTTTGCACGACTCCTTTGAGCCGTGGTAGGGTAGTAATCAAAGTACAGTGGGAACTCACACGAGACAAATGACGATCTCAGGTCGATGAACTAACCTGTACACATGTCACCAGGGAACTGCTATCTGACGTCTGGTATAATCCCAACTAGCAGGTTCCCGGCGAGTCCTGTCCGGTGTACTCATAACCCAATGAGCACCTGTATACATCTTAGGTGAACCAACTGACACCAGTGGCTTGTGAGACCGGCCACCGCCCCTCGTCGGGGTCTCGACTGTATACACTAGTCTACTCTGGAGTATCGATGCCCTGTCTCGAAACTCCCACGACTAGGGACCTTTTAAGGATGTGCTTATAGACTCCAGCTCTCACTTATATGATCGCCCTCATACTGCTGGTAGTCAAGCAAGAATCCTAGGGGCTCTATCAACGTGTAATAGCGACTCGAAAGGTCACCTAAAGCAGTACACGATGATAAAGATAAACCAGATAGCATACTATCATCTCGAGTAAGACTGTTCTACCGGGATAGGTCCTCCCTCAATCATTGCAATCACGTGCCTGTGATCCAATAGTTGACTCTGAGGGCACTATCTCCAACAGCTTCTTGGTCACGACGCCCCTCCTCAGATTTCGGGGGCTAAGCTGCGATCGAGGGTTCCGGTCCGCTTCCCTTTGAGGGAGATTGGCACCGCGCTCATTCCGGGGGGTCAGGGGTAGACCTTACTCCAACAGCTGGTATGCCCTTGGGTTCCCGATCGCGGGGTAAACGGGCCCCAGTAGTAGCACCCCTGCCGGTGGCGGTACCGCCCTCTGTGGCGTCGACAATGGCGATGTCATCCTCGGTTGTGGCACCGAGCGAGAGTAACAGGGATGAGGGCGCTGAGGGCGATGTGGGCCAGCGCCGCCCTAAGGCTTCGCGAGGGAGGAAACGGTCATCCTCGGCGACCGGCTCTGGGTCTAAGCGGCGGAGGAAAGCGGCCACCAATTTGCTCGATTCTTTGGCGGAGTCTGAGCCTACTCTTGAAGACGAACCGTTGGCCCTGCAAGAGTCAGACGCTGGACTTCCTTTCCCGAGTTCGGCCGATGAGGAGGCCGCACAGTTGGCTGAGGCCATACGGCGTTCCAAAGACGTGTCTCATAACGCCAGGGTTCCGAAGAAGTCCTATCCCGCTGTAATCTTTTACGAAGACCCTTCGTGGATTCGGCGGCGATTTATCGGTCCTTTGGAGGAATGGGGGGAGAGGGCTTTGAAGCAGGCCGCTTCAGAAGATGCAGCTGACGTACTTTCTTTATGGACCGGTGGTCATGAGTCTACCCTTGAACCCCGGCGAGCCCACCTCCTTGAGAAGGAGCAGCGGCTTGAAGAAGCCATATTGAGGGCTTCTTTGCGTATAGGTACGTTGTGCTCTTTTTGTAGTCTTTCCGATTATTTATGCCTGTGCATATGTATCATTATTTTTATTCGAATCGTGCAGAATCTTCGACGCTGGGGGAGCTCTCTACGGGCCCATTAAAGCTAAAGCCCGTCGGAATTCTCAATGAGGCCTTGCTTGATGTGGAGGGGGCTGATGAGGCTGCTCTTCTCATGGTAGAGCCTCCAGTGGCGGTTCTTGATCAGGGAGCGCTTGCTCCTTTGGGGGAAGCTCCTTTGGAGGTCGCCGCCCCAATGACCCTTACTGAGGGCGGCTCAGAGGCTGGAAGAGAGGTAGTCGGGACTACTCTTCCTTTGTTGAATCCTGACGTTACGGCGGAGACCGTTGAAGCTGCTATCCCCCCGGCTCAGAATGGGAGGAGCGTTGAAGGTAACCCTCTGCGTTTTAATTTAGCAACCCTTTCATAGTATAAACTCTTTTATCTTTCCCAGAATTGCGCGGTTTGGCGGCCACTATCGCTGATCTGTCGCCTCGACAGTCATTTCAGCGTTTATTGGAGATGGCGGCTCCGCAGGCGATCTCCCCTCAGCGTATTGTCCTTTCCTCCGGGCAAGGTTAGTGTCATTCGCCATTTTTTCTTTTACCATAGCATTGTTACTATCTTGCAAATTGACGTTGATGTCTCTTATAGTTTTGGAAGCTGACGATGAGGTCGAGGTCGTTGAAGGGCCAGGGGAACCTTCGGCTCCTACTTGCATGACTGTCGGTGAGTGACATTTTATTATAATCCCGTTCGCTCTGTGTTTAAGAATTTTACTAATCATTTGTCAAATTTGAACAGCCCTGCCAGTCTCCATGGCGTTGGAATCGCGCATCGTGATGCCGCCCGGCCCTTATGCTTTGCGGGCTTCAGAACGCTTGGCCCAATTGAGCCTTGTCTCCCTATCATCTTTCGTCGAGGAGCTCCGTGCTGGTAGCGCGACCACGGCCGAAGCGTTTGCCGCTGAAGCTAACGGCTCTCTTCCTTTTCTCGCCACCTATCATAGCGAGGAGGTGGTGCGGGTCTGGGTGGAGTTCTGTAGGAAGGTGGAGGCTTGTTTGCACGCTCTTGAATGTTCTCGCCTTTCTTCGGAAGCCGTGGCTGCAAAAGCGGAGTTGTGGGGTCTGATAGCACGATGTGCGGCCAACATGACGTCATGCGAGAAGAGGCTTGGCCGCAAGTTCTTGGAGAGGGAGTTGGCTTCTAAGGCGCTGAGCGAGCTTCAGGCCAGCCTCACAGCCAAGGTCAACAAAGCATACGAACTCTGGCGAGTGCTCCAGGAGTCCATAAAAGAGGTGGTGGCTCTCGATAAAGCTGCCACGTTCACTCGTGAGAGGGTCGAGGCTCATAAAGCCACCGAGAAAGAGCTCGAAGCTCGGCTTGCTTCGTATCAAGCTCAGCAAGCTCAGGCGGAGGCTCGTCTTCTGGAGATCTTGCGTCATGAAGCCGTGGCTCAGCAACAGAACGATGAGCTGGTAAAATTACTGCACCGCCCGCCGGCCTGAGGACTTGTATCTTTTCTCCTTTTTTTTTTACATACTCATGAATGAGAGTATCTTTCTTTTTTGTTTCTTTCATGAATTGTACTTTGTATCCATTTTGGTTTATGAATAAAAGATACATTTTTCTTCTCAATGGTGTGTCCCCTTTCATTGAATGCGTTTGCGGACAATTTATCTTGATCTCCTTGCAGGGCAGCGATAGCTTAGGATTCAGGGTTAAGATCTGCTTCCTAAGAATTTTGCACTTTATGAGCCACGAGGGTCTCATAAAGAGTTTTTTTCTCCCCATGGGTCGAGAGGATCCCATAGGTGTAAGTTCTTCTTAAGAATCGTGAGGATTCTTAAGTGGGTTGTCCCTTGAGAGTCGTAAGGACTTCACAAGAGAGTTTTTCTTCCTTACAGGTCGTGAGGACCTGCAAGTGCTGGATGTGGTCGCCCTCGTCCGTGTTTCACGGAGTCAGGGGTTTCCTAAGGCATCGTAGTTTAAAGACATCACGGTCAAGGTTAAGGACCTCATAGTCCGTGGATTTAGGGACTCCACAGTCCGATGTTTGGTTGCAGGGACCCGTCACCTCTTTGAAGACGTTGAGGAATTACAACACCACGTATCAAAGGAGTGAAGAGATGTACCCTTAAACCAAGGCAGAATCCGTAGGGAATCGGGGTGGTTGATCGTTAGTTTTAAGACATCACGGTCGAGGTTAAGGACATCATAGTCCGTGGATTTTAAGGACTCCACAGTCCGGTGTTTGCTCTGGATGCTTCACACGGGTTCACTGCCGTGCTTGGCGAGGACCAGGCTCCGCTCTGGGCGTTTTCCGCTGGATCAAAGAGTGACGTTATCTGCGTTCCACGTAACCAGGAATTTTGCACTAGATGCTTCACACGGGTTCACTGCCGTGCTCGGCGAGGACTAGGCTCCGCTCTGGATGCTTCACACGGGTTCACTGCTGTGCTCTGCGAGGACCAGGATCCGCTCTGGACGTTTTCCACGGGGTCAAAGAGTGACGTTATCCGCGTTCCACGTAACCAGGAATTTTGCACTAGATGCTTCACACGGGTTCACTGCCGTGCTCGGCGAGGACTAGGCTCCGCTCTGGATGCTTCACACGGGTTCACTGCCGTGCTCTGCGAGGACCAGGATCCGCTCTGGACGTTTTCCACGGGGTCAAAGAGTGACGTTATCCGCGTTCCACGTAACCAGGAATTTTGCATTAGATGCTTCACACGGGTTCACTGCCGTGCTCGGCGAGGACTAGGCTCCGCTCTGGATGTTTTCCACGGGGTCAAAGAGTGACGTTATCCGCGTTCCACGTAACCAGGAATTTTGCACTAGATGCTTCACACGGGTTCACTGCCGTGCTTGGCGAGGACTAGGCTCCGCTCTGGATGCTTCACACGGGTTCACTGCCGTGCTCTGCGAGGACCAGGATCCGCTCTGGACGTTTTCCACGGGGTCAAAGAGTGACGTTATCCGCGTTCCACGTAACCAGGAATTTTGCACTAGATGCTTCACACGGGTTCACTGCCGTGCTCGGCGAGGACTAGGCTCCGCTCTGGATGCTTCACACGGGTTCACTGCCGTGCTCTGCGAGGACCAGGATCCGCTCTGGACGTTTTCCGCGGGGTCAAAGAGTGACGTTACCCGCGTTCCACGTAACCAGGAATTTTGCACTAGATGCTTCACACGGGTTCACTGCCGTGCTCGGTGAGGACTAGGCTCCGCTCTGGATGTTTTCCACGGGGTCAAAGAGTGACGTTATTCGCGTTCCACGTAACCAGGAATTTTGCACTAGATGCTTCACACGGGTTCACTGCCGTGCTCGGCGAGGACTAGGCTCCGCTCTGGATGCTTCACACGGGTTCACTGCCGTGCTCTGCGAGGACCAGGATCCGCTCTGGACGTTTTCCACGGGGTCAATGAGTGACGTTATCCGCGTTCCATGTAACCAGGAATTTTGCACTAGATGCTTCATACGGGTTCACTGCCGTACTCGGCGAGGACTAGGCTCCGCTCTGGATGCTTCACACGGGTTCACTGCCGTGCTCTGCGAGGACCAGGATCCGCTCTGGACGTTTTCCGCGCGATCAAAGAGTGACGTTATCCGCGTTCCACGTTACCAGGAATTTCGCTGATTGTATCCGCATTTCACGGGATGGAGGTTTGACTGCTGGTGATATGCATACCACCGAGCCATGGAACTGGGAGTTGCCGCTGTTCCGCTTAGCTTGAAGTTGTGTCTGTCGTTACGAGACGAGTGTTGGGATGATCTCTAGGTCGCTTGTGACCCGTCGAGATTTAGCTTCTTTCTTTGGTGAAACCTGGGGGGAGGTATGTTCCCTTTTTTGTTTACGCCCTTGGATTATGTACAGGGTGTGATGGAACATCACCTGTAGGGCATAAATTAAAACTTTTTTTTTTATTTTATTTCTCTTTCCGCGATGCTCTATCATTTCAGCTTTTATATCGCGAAGGTCGCGATTGTCCCATCATTTCGGCTATTTTTCGCGGTGCCCAATCATTTCGGCTATTTATTTATTTTCTACTCGCTGCTTTTTATTGCGAGTTGCCCCATCATTTCGGCTATTTTTCATGCATACATTTTTACTTGCTGCTTTTTTTTTTGCAAGTTGCCCCATCATTTCGGCTATTTCGTAGGCATGTGTGGCTTGCTAGCCTTTTCGCCGCAAGCTTGGGTTTTAGACACCGATTTCGGCATCAGCACCGCTACAACTGGAATATTGCCAGGAGCGAATCATCATCTGCCTCTGTCGATGTTGAACAAAGGTGGCTTAGCAAACAGGGTTAAGGGTCCTGTCGACCAAGGCTTTTGACTTCATGAGCCGTAAGGGTCTTACAAAGGTATTTCTCCCAACAAGTCGTGATGATCTTGCAGGTGTATTTTCTACTTACGGATCGTGAGGATTCCTAAGTGTATGTTCCTCTGTAAGTCGTAAGGATCCTACAAGAGGGTTTTCTCCTTATGGGTCGAGAGGACCTACAAGGGTTGCTCATTATATGGACATATCTCTAGTCACAGGTGTGACTTAGCTGGGGAAATGTTTATTCGCGCCCGTGGATTGTATACAAGGGTCAGTATTGAGCCCCTTGTAGGGCAGTATCGAAGGTTGTGGGGGATTTGCTTAAGAACAGGTTTAGGTTTCTGTAACTTAAGACTTTCAAATCTCATGAGCCGTGAGGGTCCCATAAGAGAATTCTCCTTACGAGTCGTGAGGATCTCGCAAGTGTATTTTCTCCTTAGGAATCGTGGGGATCCCTAAGTGTGTTGCTCCTTTGTGAGTCGTAAGGATCTCACGCGGGTGTTTTCTCCTTACAAGGTCGAGAGGACCTTATAAGTGTCTCTTAACGAGGTTGCGTCCTTTCGGGTTTTCACAAACACTCGCCGGTAGCCCTGCTGTTTTTACTCACGGAGCCCTTTCGGGTTTTCATCCGTGCCCATTTTGCTTATGGACATACCGTTTTTTTTTTCATTTTTTTTTTATTTTTCTTTCTCTCCTTTTTTTTTGTCAGCCTAAGGATGCTGCGGTAGTAGTTTAGGGACGTTTCGGTCCGTCGTTAGTTTAAGGACATTTCGGTCCGTCGTTAGTTTAAGGACGTCTCGGTCCGTTATTAGTTTAAGGATATTTCGGTCCGTCGTTAGTTTAAGGACATTACGGTCCGTCGTTAGTTTAAGGATATTTCGGTCCGACATGGAGAAGGCCGGCTACCGCTTATAAAGCTCGAGCTTAGGAAGATAGCGAGCGGACATAGTCGTCTTCATCTATCATTGACCTAGGCCGTGGCTCATTAAGCGTAGTATCTCTTTAGGAAGCGACCGTTTATTGGCCTGAAAGTCCTTTCACCGTGCATGTCCATGAGTAGATAGGCCCCACTCTGGTAGACCTTATCTATGATGTATGGGCCTTCATAGTTTGGCTCGAATTTTCCCCGCTTGGCTCGATTGGGGATCATAGGCCTTTTGACCACTAACACGAGTTCGCCTTGGCGGAATGTCCTCGGTCGGGTCAATTTTTCATATGAGCGCGTCATCTTTGCTTTATAAGCTTCCAGATTTTGTTGCGCTATGAGCCGGGTTTCGTCGAGGGCATCGAGCTCCTCAAGCCGAAGGTGAGCATTTTCTTCGTCTGTCAGCTCGTAGTGGACTGCCACTCGTAGAGAGGGTAACTCTATCTCGAGGGGGAGCACTGCTTCCGTCCTAAATACCAACGCGTACGGCGTTGTGTTCGTGGCCGTCTTGAATGTAGTTCGATAGGCCCAAAGGGCCTCTTGCAGCCTCTCGTGCTAGTCTTTCTTATTTCGGGACACCGTCTTTTTTATGATCTTCGTCAAGGTCTTATTGAAGGCCTCGGCCAGACCGTTAGCTCGTAGATTGTAAACTGAAGAATATCTCCAGTCTATATTGTGCTGCTGCGCGAAGCGGCTAATCTTATGGCTTCTGTAGGCTGGCCCATTATCGGAGATAATCCGCCGTGGGGTTCCAAACTGATAGATGACGTGCGTCTTGAAGAAGTGGAGGATATTCTCCGTCTTCACTTCCCTCAGCGGTACTGCTTCTGCCCATTTGGAGAAGTAATCAGTTGTCGCCAGGATGAAACGATGTCCCCGGGACGATGCTGGCTCGATGGGGTCGACTATGTCAGTCCCCCACATTTCGAATGGCTAGCTAGCCACCGTTGGGTGTAGTGGATTCGGATGTTGGTGGATAAAGTCTCCATGAATCTGGCACGAGTGGCATTGCTTCGCATACTCGAGGCAGTCTTGGACCATCGTGGGCCAATAATAGCCCATCCGTTTGATCTTCAATTTCATTTTCGGGCCTGCCTGGTGAGAACCGCAGAGTCCGTCGTGAACTTCCTGAATGACTCTTTCTGCTTCGTCAGGTCCTAAGCATCTCAGCCACAGAGAATCAAACGATCTCTTGTATAGAGTGTCGTTGACAAAAGCAAAAAATAGAGCTCGTTTCATGAGCTGATGTCTTGAGGACGCTTCTTCGGGCATTCGGTGGGACTTAAAGTAGTCTATGAAGACTTCCCTCCAGTCCTCGGCCTTCTCATGGTCTTTTATTTGTAGGGTCGTCTGCTCAGTCGCCCCCTTTTCTTCGTATAATTCCGGAGATATTTCTGCAGGGGCGAGCACTCGACGGCTTTGTACCACAATTCTGACGTCATCGAGGTTCTCGTCAGCCAGTTCTTTAGCGAGCTTAGCTAACGCGTCTGCTTTGCTATTTTCCGCACGTGGTATACTTTCCAAAGTGTAGGAGGGAATTTGGGTCAATAGTTGTTGCACCTTTTCGCCGTATTTCACCAACTCCGGTTTGCACGTTTGGTAGTCACCATTTACTTGACTAACAACCAATTGAGAATCCCCGTATATAGAGAGGTCTTCAATTCCCATGTTAATGGCGATCTCGAGGCCCGCTATCAAAGCTTCGTATTCGGCTTCATTGTTCGTCCTCGATTCCGTTAAGGAGAAAGCAAAGCGTATTATCCCTCCTTGTGGGGTTACGAAGATGAGGCCTACTCCCGATTTGATTATGGGGGTACATTGTTTGCGCTTCTTCATGGAAGATGCCCCGTCAAAATAGAGTTCCCATCGGGTATCACTGCCGCCGATCGCGTCGAATGCATGTTCGTCCGGCAAATCGCAGTTCAGAGGAGAACCGGCAGGTACTGGATGCTCAGCGAGGAAGTCGGCAATGGCCTGGCCTTTCACTGCCTTAAGAGGTCGATACGTTATTGAGAACTCCATCAGGAGTAGAGCCCATTTAGCGAGTCGACCCGTCAGTATAGCCTTCGACATCAAATATTTAAGAGGGTCCACCTTCGAGATAAGACGGACTTCGTGCGCCAACGCATAGTGTCTGAGTTTTGTTATCGCGAAGATTAACGCCAAGCAGTGTTTTTCAATGGGTGAGTAGTTGTTTTCTGCCCCCAGCAGAACTCGACTTAAGTAGTAGAGTGCTCTCTCTTTCCCTTGATCGTTCTCTTGTGCCTATAATGCGCCTAAGGAACCTTCGAGGGCGGTTGTATAAAGAATGAGGGGTTTTCCCTTAACCGGCGCAGCCAACACCGGAGGGTTCTGCAGGTACTGCTTGATCTCGTCTAGTGCACCTTGGCATTTGTGATCCCAAACGAATGGAGTTCCCTTCTTCATCAGGTGGCTGTAAGGACGGCATTTGCCTGAAAGATTGGCGATAAATCGCCGGATGTATGCGAGCTTCCCTTGGAGAGACCGCAACTGTTTGAGGGTTCTTGGCGGAGGCATTTCCATGATTGCCTTGATCTTAGATGGATCTATTTCGATACCTCGATGTCGGATGATGAATCCCAATAATTTACCCGAGGAGACTCCAAACGCGCATTTGAGGGGCTTCATCTTCAAATTATATTGCCGAAGGCGTTGAAATACAGTCTCCAGATGCTTTAAATGCTCTTCGTATGACATGCACTTTACTACAAGGTCATCGATATAGCACTCGACGATGTCATGTATGAGGTCGTCGAAGATTTTTGTCATGGCCCTTTGATAGGTAGCGCCGGTGTTCTTTAGACCAAAGGGCATAACCCTGTAGCAGAATATACCCAAAGGGGTCCGGAAAGCGGTATGCTTCTGGTCTTTGGGATGCATCTTTATCTGATTGTATCCTGACGAACCGTCCATAAAAAAGAAAACCTCGTGAGTGGACGTGTTATCTATCATTAGCTCGGTTACTGGTACTAGGAAATCGTCCTTTGGACAGGCTTTATTGAGATCCCTGAAATCTACGCATATGCGTACCGTCCCATTCTTCTTCATTACCGGGACGATATTGGCGATCCAGTCGGGATACTGGACTTCTTGGATAAATCCAGAATCGATCAGCTTCTTGACTTCGGCGTTGATGCTCATTTCAAGCTCGAGTCGCATCCTTCTTGGCGCCTGCTTGACTGGCTTGATATCTGGGGATATCGCTAATTTATGCACAGCAATCTCCGGATCTAATCCTGGCATCTCGGAATAGTTCCACGCGAAGCAGTCTTTATGCTGTAGAAGCACGTTCTTTAATGCGGCCACCCTTTCTTCAGATAGCAGCTCGCTGACGAATGTCGGTCGCGGATCATCTGCCGATCCCAGCTCAATCTTCTTGAGGTTATCTGCAGTAGTATGTATGCCATCTTCCATTTCTTTCGGAGCTGGCGGAAATTCTGAGACCACCTCATCATCGCTGTTCTCAAAGCACCAGGGAAGGTCATCCATGTTCTCGGGCTCTTCTTTTAATATCGTAATCGTATAACAGGTGCGAATCCGCTTCGAGGACTGAGGTGGATCCGGTTCTGCTCTTGCGGCTTTGGGTTCGTGCTTTTGTGGCGGCGTTACCCTCCAGCCGTTGGATAAAGCGAATCTGCCCTGTTGGTACTGGTCCTCGATCCAGTTCTTGAAGGTGAAGCAGTCTTCGGTAGGATGTCCTATGGCTTGGTGATAAGAGCAATAGCTCAGATGAGAAGCCTTGTTAGCTTGCTCAGGGTGTCTAGACTCTGGAAGCGCGATCATTTGATGTTTTATAGTGAGCTCGAGTAACTTCTCCGTCTTGTCTCGAGGGAAGAAATACGCTCGACTCATCTTCTTCGCGAGGGACAAATCCGGACCGCGCAATGCCCGCTCACATGACTCTCTAATCCTGCGTCGTTGTTGTCGGCTCCTCTCTCCGCTTCTTGATTTATTTCCGTCTTTGCATCGGGCCTTTCGTACAACGGGTTGACAAGGATGAGTATCTTTGTCTTTTGTAGCCCGTTGAAATAGACGTTGCGTCCTGGCCTTCTCATAGATGGCCATCTCGCGGTTGTGTTCTTCCCGAGCTTTTTGACCCACTTTCCTGATAGGCTTGTCCATTCGTTCTTCAAACGACGGACTCGGCATTTCAATCGCGGGATTTAGTTTTGATGAGGGGTTGGCATTTCCTGACGGGGCGTCCTCTTCTTCATCAAAAGTATATATGGCGTAGCTACTGTGGGCCCGTTCCCGTTTTCCGGTTCTCGCGTATCCAAGCCCAAGTGTTTCCATTTTCCCGTTGGGCAATTTGCGTTGGGTCCCAGGGACATCCCAAATCCTGTTGTAGAACCGAGCTTGTCGAACAGTCTGTTTTAAGGGTACTCCTTGGCGCTTCAATAGCCTTTTTAGTCCATTTGTGTAGTATCTGGGCAAACGGATAGGTTGGAGCCTGTCGAGTGTAACATCCGTGCCATGCCAGATCTCTTTTTCTATTTTCGACTCTGAGGATCGGTAGAATAGAATTAACTTCTCACCCCTTTGCCTGGGAGGGACGTAAAATGTTTGCAGGTCCTGCACATTGTGAGCTTGAAGTGTGTCGAGATCCTTGTAGTGTTCCCGCGGCACCATGGTGATTTGCAAACTCTGATCATCGCTAGGGGTGCTTGTATTGATAGCCGATTGGAGAACACGGCATTAACCTCATCTTCCGAGTCACTTCCGAAGACCAACATGAGGGCGGACGTCCCCGGGTTGTTGCGTTGAGATGGCCCGGCATAAACTATCTCTTCTTCTTTTTCGGTATCGCTCCCGAAAACAGGGATGGTGGCGGCGGCTTTGTTCTCCGGGTTGCGACACCTTTCTGTATCCTCGAAATCTGGCAAAAAGTACTTCGCATCTTCGTATTTGCGGACTTCGTTCACGGAAAATGGGTTCAACTCACATGTTACGGTATACTCGAAACCATCCTTAAAGTACTTCATACACTGATGTTGTGTAGAAGGGATGATGTTGTACTCGTGTAGCCACGGACGACCGAGCAAGGCGTTGTAGCAGGTCTTGGCGTCAATGACATGGAATTTGATGTCTGTGACGAGGAGTCCAAAGCGTAATGTTAGTATCACCGATCCGAGAGTCCGTGACGATTGTGAATCGAAACCGGAGATAGTAATTTTGTCACGAGCGAGGTGTTGCACACTCATGCAGATTTCCTTCAACACCCGAACATTAAGGAGATTGACGGAGGATCCATTATCCACCAGGATCTTGCCTATCTTGATATCATGTCAGTATCCAGAGACATATAGGGGACGGTTGTGGTCGCACGTCTCGAGAAGGAGGTCTTCGTCACCGAAAGTGATGTCGGCCGTATGCACTTCCTCCAATTCATCCTTCATCCTTTCAGTGGCGAGGAAGGCTTGGAATTGCTCAGGTTCTTGTAACGCCTTAATTAGTGAGTCTCGCGCTTCTTTTGATAATAGGAGGGCATCGAGAATGCTAAGCTGAGAAGGTAGCTTCCTTAGGTGCGCTAGGATGTTATAGTCCACCTTACCCTTCCTAAGAGGGTCTTTGGCAGCCAGCTCTTTCATGACTTGGTCATCTAAAGTGATATCTTCAGTGACCTTTTCCTTTCCCTTATCTTTTCTACTCGCGGGCCCGAGATTCTTTTCTGGGAGTGTGCGATTGCGCAGCTGAATGTTCTCGCAGGCCTCTGATTTCTCCTCTTTCCCTAAAACGGATTCTTTAAAGAGAGGGCCCAGAGCCATTTCTTCATCGGAGTCGCTCCCAAAGGTGAGAACTTGTGACCCTCTGGCGTTAACCATGTAACAGTTTCCAGTGGTCCTGTTGTGCTCGTCGGCAGTACTTCTTTGTTCTCGACGAGTCTTGCGTTTCATGAGCTTAAAATGTTGCCGATGAGCAACATATCCTTGCCACCATATCTTAAAGGCGTCGCACTCCTCCGTGTGGTGTGAAATTTTCCGATGATATGCGCAATAATCAGGGTGCCTCTCCACCTCATTGAGCGTGTTTTCTTCCGAGGGTGGTAGCTTCATTCCTATCGACATGGCCTTGGCAAACCGTTTCCTCGTCTTGAATATTTTCTTGTCTGCCTCGGATGCCTTTCGATCTGGCGGGAGTACTTCAACTCTTTCATTTAGTCGCCTGCGATCGGCTCCTTCCGATGCGGCCATCTCACGCTCCTGATCTGCTTTACTCTTTAGACGAATCTCGTCCAGAAAGGCGTCGATCATTTCATCTGTTGGCCACACAAGTCCTGGCTCAGGGTGTGCCCCCAGTTTCTCGGTGCCAAGAGTTTTCTCATCTTCCGAGTGGGAAATCACATGACAACTCGCCACATATCCCTCGGATTCATCCGATGAGCTCTCTTCCTCAGCTTCCTTCTAAAAGATGTGGTTGAGGAACTCTTGCAGTGTGACAGGAGTCCATGCCTTTTGATTGTACTCATCCAGCGCGTCAATCTGTTTCTGCAAATCCGTGCGCTTGTTTCCAGGCTTCACGGGCCTTTTGGATTTCCTCTTCTTTTTCTTCGAAGATTTTGACAGTTGGGTGTGAGTACTTGGGCCATCACCATGAATCTTTGTAGTTGGGCGCGGCTTCAACATCCCTTCGATGATTTGAGGTTCAAGAGGGTTCTTCCATTCAACCGCTGGGCACGCATGAAGGTCACTCAACATCCTTTTGGTTTTAGCTGATAGCACGATTTCCCATGGAGCTTCTTCAATAAAGGAACAAGTCGCCCCCGGTGCGTCCGTCTTCTTAGGAGTATGCGGCTGTGGCGGGTTCACCTTCTACTTTTCGGACAACGCAAACTTTCCCTGGAGGTATTGATCTTCAATCCATCCTTTGAAGACGAAGCAATCCTCAATCGGATGGCTTACCGTTTGATGGTAAGGTCAATAGTTGGGGTTGTTCACCTCAGTGGGTTGTGGCGGTCGCCTTGGATTTGGCAGGTTTATAAGTCTGTTGCGTACTGCCAGCTCGAATAGCCGTTTCGTCTTGTCCCGTGGGAACGAGTAAGGACGCTTCATCTTCTCATTATAATACCGGCGTCTTTCTTCCAGTTGATCCGTCAGCTTTGGGGCATTGGGTTGCTGCTGGGCATTCACGACGAAGGTGGCCTTTCCTTTACCCTTGTCATTCCGAGGTTCTGGCTTCGGGGGAGACGGTCTATGACCCATTTGGTCCATCTGAGCCAACTTGTCGATTAAAGCCTGGAATGTGGTTGGCTTAAAGAACATCATAAACTGGGAGATAGTTGCGTGAGGGTCTAGGGTTCCCACGAACATGCCCACAGCGGGCGCTTCCTCAATGCGTTGCTCGCATTTCGACCACAAATTCCGCCATCGTATAGCATACTGGACCCAAGTTTCGCCTGGTTTTACCCCGGCGTTAATTAGTGCCGTTATTGGAGTGCGTTCGCTGGCGCTTGCGAATCGCTGAGTGAATAGCAACTCCATTTCAGCGAACGTCTTGATAGAATCGTTCGGGAGTTCCGAATACCATTCGAACGCTGTTTCTGATAAGCTGCCCACGAACTGGCGAAGCAACAGTTTATCATCTCCGCCGGTGTTACCGCAAAGGGCCCTGAACTGGGCGACATGTTGGTGGGGATTGCCGGTCCCCTTGTAAACATGGAACTTGGGAATTGTGTAACCCGGCGGGTACTTGATTTGGTCGTACCAGCTTGGATATGGCCGCCCCGTTTTTACGACTTGACCAGCTGCCTCAGTCGCATGATGAACCCGGATTTGCTGGGCTATATAGTCGACCAAGTCAGCCTTAGAGATTGTCTCCTCCTTGGCCGTTGAGAGGGCCGGTAGTGGATTTAACGTTTCTCCCCTGTCGTCTTCAAGGACGATCGGGGGATCCCCAGCGGGTGGATCCTGTTGGATCATCATTCCTATCATATCTTGGAAGAGGAGGCCCATACGCTGTATGTTGGCTGCTTGTTCAGCAGCCTCTTTGTCCTTTTTCTCCAATATTCGGCGAAGGAATTCGGCGTCGGTTTCTTCCTCCTGGCGTTCGTCCGAAGACGTTTCTGGGTTTTCTTTTGGCCCGGTAAGTGCGGCCATAGCATTCATCATTTCCTGGAGCTTTTGCTGTTGCTCCTGAGCTTTGGTCACCGACCGTGTGAGCGGTCTATGACCTGTAGACGCACGGCTGTCTTCTTTTCCTGACGCCATGTATACGGTGTGGACCATCATGCCCTCAGACTTAGGGCGTCTGGGCTTAGTGCCTTTGGCTGTCGTTGCAGGCTGGGGGATCTTCTTTGGTTTCCTCCTTTTATGAGCAGTGGAGGTTGAGGGGGCCGTTGAGGTAGGCGTCCAGACAGCCTTTCGTGGTTTAGCCTGGTGACCGGCTTCCGATTGGATTTTCAGCTTCTTGTGCTGGCGGGAGAAGTTTGGATCGATCATCGAATCTCGGGCCTGCCGCCAAACCTTATAGATTTTGGAAGACAGCCGTTGAGGGGATCGGGGCTGCTCTGACTTTATCTCCACAACCTTTTTTAGTAGGGGAGGAGACCTCTTTAGCACCGCAGTAGGAGAATTCCTTCGCACCTTATTTAGCATCTCGAAGCTGTTCCCCGTTGGAACAGCAGCATTAACTTCCGCCATCGGGGCTGATGGAGTTAGCCCAGAGAGGGAGTTGCCCCCAGCCTTCCTTACTCGGCGCCAATGGCGACGTCGAGCGTGTCGAGCGGACGGCGTTGGTTCAGCGGTGAGAATGGCTTCGTCTTGCCCCTTGTGTAGGTGGGGGGTCCTTGCTGGTGTTAGCCTGTTAAAGACCGATGTCCTTTGGGTAGCAGGAGCGGGAGCTGAAGCCGTCAATCTTGTAAAGACCGACTTTTTGGCCGGGGAAGCCGCCTTGGCGACTTCAGGAGCAGGACCGGTCACTTTCTTAGAAGCAGCCTTCTCTGGGATTGTAGGCCCCATGATGGGTCCACAGGATTTCTGGCCCAATCTAGAGAAGACCGAGGCGCTGATGTTGGGCGACCCATTGAGAGGAGCCGCAGCAGGGGTAAGACGATCAAAGACCGACTTCTTGGGAGCTTCCTTTGTCAGCACCGGTGCCGTAAAGCTTGTCGGTTGGAGCATAGTCCCAAAGAACAATCCGGTAGTGGCCTGAGTCACATAGTCCACCGGTATTGTGAATAACGAAGCGGCTTGGGGTCCGTAGGCTATACCTCCTGGCGAGGCAGAGCGTTGGTCGCAATTGCAGTCCGAGCAGTTGGAGCATTTCGCAGAAGTAGAAGCCATCGATCCTTTGCTTTCTGCAATGAGCAAGACGCCAGGTCTTAGTATCTCAAAACCCAAGGGCAACCATTAGCGAACCGCGATTGGTTCGCGAATCACGACACACGAAGTGTGGAGTGGAAAGAGGAAGAGGTCCCACCGGGCGTGCCAGAATCTGTTCCCCTCCGAACGGCGGCCGAGACGCGGGACGTCTCACCTGAGGTTCGGGCAGATGCTAATTGGTGCTATCCGTCCATCTCTCCGAAGATGCCAAGTTGATTTATGGCACCGTGTATCGAAGGTCTGAACGGATGCGTCCGATGTAGCAGACTTCGTCAGATTCCCCCTCGCTTGAGGGGTTTTTGATTGTGGGGACGCTCTTCCCTGCAGGCGCAAGCCCCTGCAGTTAATTACGCTACCGCGTTGCGGTAACAACTTTCTCCTTCTCCAGATGGTCACTTCGTGTCGTGTGTGTTTATTTTATGTTTTGTTGCCCGTGGATTGTTTACGGAGACCGAGTTATGTCGTCGCCCGTAGGGCATGGACTAGTCCAAATCCGTATTATCTTAGATTTGGGTTTGGGGGTTTGGTTTGAGGATACGTTAGCTATATTTAAGGCTAAGATCCACTCAAACGTTTGTTAAGGATACGTTAGTCTAACCTGAGACTAAGATCAACTTAACGGGATCGTTTAGATCCGACAAAAGAGCGTTTGGGGGCTCGATTGTTCCAGTTTAGGGACATGGTGGTCCATTTAATGTATGGCCGTCGGGACCCATCACCTCTCTGACGACGTTGAAGGATTACAACGACAGATGTCAGAGGAGTTCAGAGATGTACCCTTGAACCAGAGTTGATTTGGGGATTTATAGTCTAATTTGGGACTAAAGTCTGTTTGAAGGTTTAAGAATACGTTTGCCATATTTGAGGCTAAGATCAACTTAAACAGGATCATTTAGATCCGACAAAAGAGCATTTGGGGCTCTATTGTTCCAGTTTAGGGACGTGGTGGTCCGTCGTTAGTTTAAGGACATTGCGGTCCATGGGTAGTTTAAGGACATTACGGTCCATTGTTAGTTTTAGGACATCTCGGTCAAGGTTAAGGACGTCGTAGTCCATGGGTTTAAGGACCCCACAGTCCATATCAATGTGTGGTCATCGGGACCCGTCACCTCTTTGAAGACGTTGAGGGATTACAACGCCAAGTATCAAAGGAATGAAGAGATGTACCCTGGAACCGGAGTGGATTAAATAGTCTTTGGCCCAATTTGGGATCAAGACCAATTAATTATGTTATGAGCCCATTAGCCCAGTTAATTACGAATTGAGGACTTATGGCTAGCTTGGGCTAAGTCCAATCATGTCTGGGACATCGGCCCTCCTGTTGGTCCCTTGAAGGAGAGGCTTTGCCTCTGGCCATTTAGCCAATTGGGCCAATGCATAGTGTTAAACACTAAAGACCAATCAGTGTTGCACACTGAGAATGAGGTTGATAAGTCAGTGTTTAACACTAGAAGATAGTTGGTGTCAACACCAGCAACAAGGCCTTCAAATTAGTGTTAAACACTAAAACAGACCAGTGTTAAGCACTGGCAACAGAAATCCCAAATTAGTGTTGAACACTAAGGTAATCAGTGTTGAACACTGCAAATAAAGTTCTTTGCTTAGTGTTGAACACTAAGGCCAAACAACGTTTTAACACTGAATTCAGGGGTTCCAATTTAGCGTTAGACGCAGAGGCAAGAGGGGTCACGTGGTAGCACGTGAGGGCGCCCTCCCTTCGTTTGTTCTGCTGAGAAGATCGCATCATTTGGAGCATCACGTGTCATCACGTGACGGGTGTTTGAATGGAGTATGTTAAAGCCTCTGCCAAGGGTCACGTGAGGCACTGCCTCAAAGGGCTTTCTGTAGATCTTTTGGGGGGGTCACGTGGTGACACGTGA
This sequence comes from Agapanthus africanus, assembly GCA_030015575.1. NCBI lineage: Eukaryota > Viridiplantae > Streptophyta > Magnoliopsida > Asparagales > Amaryllidaceae > Agapanthus > Agapanthus africanus. Next base: position 869,011,255 of record CM057339.1, read on the forward strand.
CCCTGCTTTTCTGTAGTTGTTTAGAAGATCTGTTAATCCCTTTCAGGAATTAAATTCCTCGTAGGGTTGAACCCTAACAATAATTTCAGAGGAATTAAATTCCTAATTCCTTTTGAAGAGTTGAACTCTGAATTTTCTGTAGGAATTAAATTCCTCATATATGTAAAGAACTGAATAGGGTTAAACCCTAATAAAAGCTTTAAGGAATTAAACCCCCACTCTCTGTTAGAGAATTATTCTGGGGAATAAGATTAAGGGAATTAAATTCTTGTTGTTTTAACATAACTAAGTTTTTAACTAGGGTTAAACCCTGATTCTTTTCATTCTGAAGGAATTAAATTCCCATAACACAGGGTCAAACGCTAATTTTATTTTGAAGAAATTAAATTCCTATAGTTCTGTGAGAATTAAATTCTCGTGCTTCCATTCCCTCTCTATGCTTTGGATCTGCATGGCAGGATCTCAACCCATTGAGAATTAAATTCTCAACTCAAGGGGAGATGTGCACTTTATAGATCCTCTATCAAAGAGAGAAGAAATATGTCCTTCTGTTTTATATCAGAGTTAAACTCTGTTGAGAATTAAATTCTCTTTTCTTTTAATGAAACCTTCTCTTTCTTACCTAGGGTTTTCTTTTGCAGAAGATCCAAATTCCTCTAAAGTATCAAGGCTCTCTCTCTTTTCTTCCCTCTGCATATATCCTTCTCTTGTGTGTCTCTTGGCTCCTATTTATAGGAGACGCAGCCGAGTCAATTAGTTTTAGTGGATCTTTCATTAGGAGATTTGATTTGTATCCATCATTCGTTTTGGACCTTTGGATTATTAGGTGAATTTTATTCACCATTGGATTTTAAATCCAGAGATTCTCCTTTGTTATTTCGGTTAGATTTTACGGGGAAATCTTCCCAAATTCGAGATTTTCCCATAGATAGATGATATTTAATCACCTTTAATTCAATCGGTTGCTTTTGGAAAGATTTGAGAGGTCTTTTCTCAGAATTTAATTCTGTTAACAAATGGGCTTTGAAGTCGGTCACGTGTGGCCACGTGACCCTTGGTCACGTGTGGGCACGTGACCCCCTTGGAACGAGCCTTCTTCTTTCTTTTTGCGCTCTGTCTTCTGGTTGCTGCTTAACCGTCACGTGCCATCACGTGACCCCTGGTCACGTGTGAGCACATGACCCTCGTCTGGACCTCTTTTCTTGATTTAACCGGAGAACGAGTCTGCTGCTTTTGAGTATCACGTGCCAACACGTGATCCTGGTCACGTGGGAGCACGTGACCTCTTCTGAAGCCTTTTCTTTGATTTGATCAGGGAACCGGTTTGCCTTTGAAGCCGCTTTTAATTGTCACGTGCCAACACGTGACCCAGATCACGTGGGAGCACGTGACCCTTTCTGAAGCCCTTTTCTTTGATGTAGTCGGGAAGCTGAATTTGCCTTGCTGATGCTTTTAGATGTCACGTGCCAACACGTGACTGCTGGTCCCGTGTAAGCACGTGACCCTTTTCTGAAGCCTTTTCCGTAAGCTTTCCTGATTTTAAATCAGGAAACAGATCCCTAAGTGTGTTTTCTCTTATAAGTCATAAGGATCTCATAAGGGAATTTTCCCTCTCACGAGTCGAGAGGATTCGTAAGCGGTTGTTTCCCTCCTTATCGAGATTCAACTTTGGAGAGTGAGACCGTGGATAGTATGCAAGAGACCATTTCGGACCGACTTGCAAGGTCCCAGTGCTTAGGAAACAGGTTTCTTTTATGCCCATTGCCTAAGGCTTTATCTCACGAGTCGAACCGCATCGAGAAGTTCTCGCAAAGACAACAATTTCTTCACAAGTCGAGAAGAATCGAGCATTTCTCGCAAGAATATCCTAACGTCACAGTTAACCTCTGCTCTTTACGACAGAAGTACGTTAGGGTCTGTGGTACTTAAGGTTTTGGCCGTCGTACCGTCACATAAGCTGATATATTCCTTGATAGGCAATCGTGCTGTTCGAGTAGCCCTGCGACTGCTGTGTTTCTGACCCCTTCGGGGGCTGGACAAGACGTCTTCAAGCAATCCTCCTTGGCAGTTTGACTGTTGGAAGAGCAAGCGTTAGGTATTTTGCCATGCCGCTTTTTACTTGAGATTAGGCTCATTTTAGAGAGCCCCGATGAGTCATAACCACTCCGCGCTGGTGTGGGATGATCTCCGATAGTCTTTCAGGTTTTATGTGAGTTGCCATCAAGACCCTGAAGCTAGGAATTTGGCCTTTGCTTCGTTTGCTGGCATCGCGTCTGCTGTATCGAGACGGATGTCGCGGTTGTCTCTAGGTTGCTGGTGAACCGTCGAGGTTTGGAACTAGGGATTTTGCTGTGGCTCCGTTAGTTTGATTGTCGCGTCTGAACCATGCTGGAGGAAGAACGCTGGGGTGACAACTCGTCTGCTGTATCGAGACGAACGTCGCGGTTGTTTCTAGGTTGCTGGTGAACCATCGAGATTTGGAACTAGGGATTTTGCCGTAGCTCCGTTTTTTTGATGATCACGTCTGAACCCTGCTGGAGGAAAGACGCTGGGGTAACAACTCGTCTGCTGTATCGAGACGAACGTCGCGGTTGTCTCTAGGTTGCTGGTGAACCGTCGAGGTTTGGAACTAGGGATTTTGCCGTGGCTCCATTTGTTTGATTGTCGCGTCTGAACTCTGCTGGAGGAAGAACGCTGGGGTGACAACTCGTCTGCTGTATCGAGACGAACGTCGCGGTTGTCTTTAGGTTGCTGGTGAACCGTCGAGATTTGGAACTAAGGATTTTGCCGTGGCTCTATTTGTTTGATGATGTTGCGTCTGCTGTGTCGAGACGAACGTCGAAGTGGTGACCATTTCGCGCTGGTGTGAGATAATCTCCGGTTGTCTTTCAGGCTTTATATGACTTGCCGTTAAGACCTTGAAGCTAGGAATTTGGCCTTCGCTTCATTTGCTTTGGCGTTTCCGAATCCTGTTGGGGGAAGGACGCTGTAGTGACATCTCGTCTGCTGTATCGAGACGAATGCCGAGGTGGAGCTGGGATTTTGCCGTTAATCCGCTTATTTGACCATGGGGTCTTTCGTTGCCGTTGCATCTGCATCTTGCTGGACTGCGAAGGAACGCTTTTGTTGACATTGCGTCTGCTGTAACGAGACGAATGCTGAGGTGGAGCTGGGATTTTGCCGTCACTCCGCTTTATTGACCATAGGGTCTTTCGTTGCCGTTGCATCTGCATCTTGCTGGACTGCGAAGGAACGCTTTTGTTGACATTGCGTCTGCTGTAACGAGACGAATGCTGAGGTGGAGTTGGGATTTTGCCGTCACTCCGCTTTGCTTCGACCACGGGGTCTTTCGTTGACGTTGCATCTATATCCTGTTGGACTGCGAAGGAACGCCGTTTTTGACATTGCGTCTGCTGTAACGAGACGAACATCGAAGTGGTGACCATTCCGCACTAGTGTGGGATGATCTCCAGTTGTCTTTCAGGCTTTATATGACTCGCCGTTAAGACCTTGAAGCTAGGAATTTGGCCTTCGCTTCGTTTGCTTCGTTTGTTGACAATGTGTCTGCAATATTGCGACAGATGTCGAGATTGTCTCTAGGTTGTCTATGAATCGTCGAGATTTGGCTTCGCTTTCTGATGAAGCCTGTTGGGAAGGTGTGGTTCCCTATTTGTTTGTGCCCTTGGATTGTATACAGGGATCAATGTGATCTTACCTGTAGGGCAAAAGTTTCATTCATCATTTTTTTTTATTTTATTATTTTATTTCCGTGATGCTCTATCATTTCAGCTTTTATATGGCGGAGGTCGCGATTGCCCAATCATTTCGGCTATTTTTCGCGGTGCCCCAATCATTTCGGCTGTTTTTTTTACTCGCTGCTTTTTATTGCGAGCTGCCCAATCATTTCGGCTGTTTTTGTATGCGTATATTTTTACTTGCTGATTTCGTTGCAAGTTGCCCCATCATTTCGGCTATTTCATATGCATTTTTGGCTCGCTGATTTTTTTTATCGCGAGTGTGGAACTTGGAATCTGATGCCAATCTTAGCATCAGCATCACTACGACTGGAATATTGCCAGGAGCGAATCATCATTTGCCATGACAGGACTTGAAAGTTGATACCGGTTTAGGCATCAGTATCGCTACAACTGGGATATTGCCAGGAGCGAATCATCATTTGCCTTTGTCGATGTCGAACAAAGGTGGCTTAGCGAACAGGGTTAGGATCCTGTCGATTAAGGCTTTTGACATCATGAGCCGTAAGGGTCTCACAAAGGTATTTCTCCCTACAAGTCGTGAGGATCTCGTAGGTGTGTTTTCGCCTTAGGGATCGTGAGGATTCCTAAGTGTATGTTTGTTGGAGATAGTGCCCTCAGAGTCAATTATTAGGTCACAGGTACGTGATTGTAATGATTGAGGGAGGACCTATCCCGGTAGGACAGTCTTACTCGAGATGATAGTATGCTATCTGGTTTACCTTTATCATCGTGTACTGCTTTAGGTGACATGACACGTCGCTATTACACGTTGATAGAGCCCCTAGGATTCTTGCTTGACCACCAGCAGTATGAGGGCGATCATATAAGTGGGAGCTGGGGGTCTATAAGCTTATCCTTAAAAGGTCCCTAGTCGTGGGAGTTTCGAGACTGGGCATCGATACTCCATTAGTAGACTAGTGTATACAGTCGAGACCCCGACGAGGGGCGGTGGCCGGTCTCACAAGCCACTGGTGTCAGTTGGATCACCTAAGATGTATACAGGTGCTCATTGGGTTATGAGTACACCGGACAGGACTCGCCGGGAACATGCTAGTTGGTCATATACCAGACGTCAGATGGCAGTTCCCTGGTGACATGTGTGCAGGTTAGTTCATCGACCTGGGGATCGTCATTTGTCTCGTGTGAGTTCCCACTGTACTTTGATTACTACCCTACCACGGCTCAAAGGAGTCGTGCAAACAGGTTTTAGTTGGGTACAGTCCCGAGCCACATGGAGGCAGTGAGCGTATCTTTAGGGGTTCGTCTCTCCCGGTATTGGGGGTGAGGTCGTGCTGTGTCTAGGAGAGCCATTACACAAAGTCCTTGGCCAAGGCAAGGAGATTTACTGGTAGGTATTCCAGTAGTATCTCAGGGTGTTCTGGGCTACACTCCGACACGACTTGTACCGCTTTTGGGGGTCTGACTTTTACCAACCCTCTAGGCCCGCCATGCGATGCTCATAGACGAACGGACCGGACTGCACGGATATTGTCACTGATAGGCTCAGTTGGGTGTCGGGGTGAGCTTCCTCATCGACGTCCCTTTTGGTCAATAGCTGGTGGCCCGTCACGTATTGGCATATACCTCTGACGTGCTAGTGGTTAAATCCACAGCCATAGTATTGACGAGTCTTTAGAGTCCACCACAATTCAGTTACTCAGCTTTCGGGCGAAAGGTTGTAGAGGCCGTATGGAGATATGGCAAGGTCCGATCAGATACGTGCGGTATTGCACGGATCAGGATCGGACAGTTTGTACTATAGGCCGTATGGTTATATGGCAGGGTTCGATCAGATACGTGCGGTATTGCACGGATCAGGATCGAACAGATATTTCTATCCGGTTTTGGTATAAGCCGGATTCTAGTATAGTACAGTGTAGATTTTGTCTCATTGCATTTGTATTTCGGTCGAAATACAGATGCGGGTGTGTATGCACAGTATCGGGGTTTTCCTGTGATTTATTACGGGACCAGTTTTCTGGAGTTGCCAGTTTGCTTTTCGTTTCGGCCAATTTCCATTGTTCCGTTCATTGGCCGAAGATTGGTGGAGGAGGGCTTATTTGCATTGTTGCAAATAGGCATTTGTGGAGGGGGTTTTTGCATCTTGATGCATCATGATGGCTTTCATGATGTGCACCATCATTGACCTTGACTTCTTCTTGTCATGATGGCATGACTTTGGAAGCCATCATGCATGTTGATGATGGTTGAGTTGAGTGTTGGTTTTGCCTTGTCATCATTGGTTCTCATGATTTCCTTTTGCATGATAGCCTTCTCTCTCTCTCCCTTGTTTTATGGAGATGGTCTTTCATTTTTCATTGGCCTCTCCCATTTCATTCTCTCCATTCCTCTCTAGTGGTGGCCGGCCAAGTCCTATAGGGGCTGTCCAAAATTGGGTGTGGGTATTTTTGGTTCATATCATGCTCCAAAATACCCACTAGCTCCTCCACATTGTTCTTGTTTTCATCCCTCCACCATATGGCACCTCCATGAACCCCAAAAGAGACAATAGCTCACTACACATTCTACAGCGAATCTTGGGCACGTCGAGTAGCCGGCTTCGTGCCCGAGTTGCCTCGGTATTGAGGTGGGAGCCCGTAAAAGTACCCGGCTTCGTGGTGCCCTTTCCGACGAGGAGGAGAAGGACGGAGATCCCGCGAGGAGATCGGAGTGGAGATGAAGACCGGAGGACTTGGATCGTCGGTATATCTCTAACCCATCTTGTTAAGTAGCTTAGACTAGTTAATGGTAACGATCCGGGTGATAGTGCGCGGTGGTGCCGTTTTGCCAAGTCCGCAAAATTTTAAGTTTACCACCGTTTCCGCGTTTGGCCGTCGGATTGACGGCCGGGGCGCCGCCGTGCACTTACAGTGGTATCAGAGCCTCGCCATTAACTTCGTCTAGCTTTCGTTTGATGTGTTTTGCTTTTCCGATCGACCAAAATTCCAAAATCTATGTTTTTGTGCACATCAGTTTTCTGTTAAGATTTTTTGGTGTCCAAAAATTTTTCAGGTGGTCTCAGAATGATGTGCAGGAAATTCTAAGCATACTGGAAAAATTCGACACTGTGATCTCTCCTCATGAGCGCGGAACCGCGGCCTCACCTCTATATTGGGCCGCGGATCCGCCGCAGTGTGGAGAGGTCAGTGGGCCATCTTTTTCCAGTGGGCTTCAGGGTAGTAATTAGGGGTTTTGGAATATTAAAATTGGGCCAATTATTTCTGTGAGTGCTACAGTATTGCTTGGGGGCCCACTTGTTAATTTTTGGTCAATCGGAAAATTTTAAACACATTTCTCACAGTATTTACATTATATCTGCGACCGTGAATGTCACTCGATCGGTAAATCCGGTCTAACTGCTATAGCCCGGTTAGACGGATTTGCGAACGTGACTTTCACGTTGATGTTCTATGTATTTGCTGTGTTGTTGCGGATCGGTCGTGGGGATAGCCTGGATGCAATGCTAGTACAGTTGTGGTTGTATTATGTACATTTGATATTGCGGGGCGAGCGTCCGACATGTGGACTGCCGTCACTGCCTGTTTGTATTATTATTTTGGGGCACGACCTGGTTGCGGTCGATGTACCCGTTGTATGTATATTTTACTTTCTGTACTAGGATTGCCCCGCGGAGGGGTGCACGGATAGCCGGGTTCTGGAGGGCAACAAGCCCGCATCTCATGGCATTGAGACGGAGGGGGCTTCACTCTAGGATTGGCGGGCTATTCGCCGCACTCGTATGGGATACAGGTTGACCCAGGAGGGGTGCCCAAGTTGCCGGATTCCGTGAAGTGCTGGGTGGTCCATTCACGGGGCTGAAGGGGGCTGCCTCGCTTCAGGTTTTGGCGGGTGACTTGCCGCGCCCGTAGGGGTCTAGGATTTCATTGCACAGGCTATCCACACGACCAGGGGAACGTCGGGTTTCAGTAGTGGCTCTGTGAAACCCGGGGATCCCAGATATCTGTATTGTTTCTGTGATGCTGTTCATTTTCTGTGATGTTGCATTTTATTCACGCCTTGAGCGAAATATAATATATTGGTATATATATTAGTAGATGTTGTATATGTTTTGCATCCGCGCTAGTCCAGTCCCCGCTCTGTCGTTAGTAAGCTAACCTAACGGGTAATGACGGGACCCAGTGGCGAATGCGGATGGCATATACGTACATCAGTATATTTTCGTTCTTTTTGGTGTGATCAATTGATGGGACTGCATTGATTCGGATCAATGCAAGTTAAAAACAAACCTAATCTGATGTTGTCGGAACACTTTTTCAAAAAGCTGTTATTGCAAGGACGTTCACTTTTGTTTTGCATCGTGGTATTCATTTGGAATATCCTGCTCCTCAGTCGACGAGGCAAGGGCCGAGATCCCTTCACCGGGAGTGACCCCTTGGACAAAAGTTTGCGTCAGGGCATTAACTTCACTATAGCCGATTACTTTTGCTTTGCACCGTGGTATTCATTTGGAATATCCTGCACCTCATTCTACGGGGAAAGAGCCGAGATCCCTTCACCGGGAGTGACCTCTTTAGCAACGGTTTTCGTCACTATATTTTTAAAAAAAAAGCTATCCGTTCCTTCAACGATATCAAGTTCATTACGTTAAAGGTTTTCGCCAGAAACCATTCGTAGCCCTCCGTCGTTTCATATGGGTAGTCAATAGTATTCAAGCTGTGTTTGTTGGCCAAAGTCAAGGCACAGTGTTTGGTAGTTGTTGGTTATTCATATGCAGCATAGATAGATGCGTTGGTTTGGAACAGTCGTATAGCCTTGTTGGCCAAAGTCAAGGGCTTGTGCGGGTGGATTCGAATCAACCTGGAGAATGACGGGTAGAACTTGACATGTGACTTATGATTTGTTGGCCAAAGTCAAGGTCATAAGAGCATGGGGCAGAAATCACATCGGGAGTTTCAAAAGAACTGAAACTTGCCAGATATGTGCATACCTTCTAGAGTGTGATACCGTGAGCGGATTCCGTCACGTTGTCATGCGATGAGAGTTGGATCCCGATTCCCACTGATGAGTTAGTTTACTCATCGGGTGACCCCGACTAATTCTTCTTTCAGGTTTGGAGGAGAATTTGAGGTACAGTGGGAGGATTCCAGATTAGATAAATTGGTGACCATTCTGATCTAGGTTAGAGTGCACGCTGAGTGTTTCTTTTCTCTCTCTCTCTTTGGCAGCGACCATTGACCCGACCCTAAGACTATGACTCAGTGACCAAGTTGACCGAACCTTCTTTAACACTGGCTTTTGGATTGTCAGAGTTGCGAACCTCATTGCCACTCCTACTTTTACCCTTTTCTCCAGGACACCCCGTATTACTACGAACGTCCACTTCCATTGGACAAAACCATCGTATGGTTAGATACGAACTCGAAGGAATTAATTCGAGGATGGTTTCCGGTTCTGGAGAAAACGGATAGGATTATTCAGTTGTCTTTTCCTTTTACCCTCTCTCAGGTTACGAGTACTCCTTGGTTTAGGGGTAGTACACCTATTACGCAAATTGGATTGTCTTCTTCCAAACCTTAGGCTGGTGCCGACCGGTAGGGAATGAAGAAAACCAATTAGCATAACGATGGTGTGCAGAAGGTATTAAGTTCAGACAAAGCAAGGGATTAGTAAGAGGGCAAAGTAAATTGCAACAGATATTCACGACCAAACCAAATATTTCATTACCACTCCCACATCACCTTTGTATTTCTCCAGGACACTCCGTATCACTACGAAGATCCACAGTTTATTTGGATACTCCATCGTATGGTTATATACGAACTCGAATGGAACTTGTTCCAGTTCGGGGATGGATTCTGGTTCAGGAGAAATAGAAATAAGGTTTATTCGGTTGTCTTTTATCTTCACCCTCTCTCATTGCGAGTGTTCCTAGGATGCGGACAGTACACCCATTATGCTTATTGGATAGTCTTCTTCCAAACCATAGGCTGGTGCCGAACGGTAGGGAAGGAAGAAAACCATTTGGCCTAAAAGGGTGTGCAGAAGGTAAAGACTAAAGACATATGAAGGGATTTGGAGAGGTGGCAAAGAACTATACGGTTACAGTCGTGAATCTGAAAGAGGCATTACTAGGAATACCAGAATATCCCATCGAAGCATTTCGATGTTTCAGTTTCACTGTGTACTGTTAAAGGAAAACTGATTTCCCGATTAGACGCTTACTCCAGGGTATGTATTTACCAGGTATGATTCTCACATCTGTATGGTTTTACAGATGATGAGTGGGAGTAAATTATTGGGAATTGGGTGATCATCCTCATTATATCGGGATTCGTTGTAATCGGTGATATTTGAGGAAGTCACCTGGGCCGTTTTGCCGGTCGGCAAATATTTGGTTTTGAATATCCGCTGTTATGCACCAATTTCAAATTGATATATCTGTACGTCTATTTTCATAGAGTGAGATATACCTTTCTGAAATTATGTCTACGACATTTACCTATATCAGTGGATGGTTAGGTAAGGAGCATTAAACAGCGGTGTAATTCTTCTTAACCATAAGTACAGTTTTTCAACCTACGACACACAGTGAATGAGTTATTAGACTCAAGGGACTTATACAGAGTATTGTATGTTGTCCAGGGTCCATCAGGACAGAGGGGTTGGTCCTCGTACTATATTCGGTTTACTTATGACTTCTCTAGTTTTTAGACAGGTGTTTCGTGGAAACACAGGGTCCGAATTTGGAGAAGTTATTGGTATTTGAATAGAGTAGAGAACCAGGTATAGCAAGTATCGGGATTCTTCAAAGAGATCGAAGATGTAGATACTTGTGTATGGTATTCAGTTGATAGTAATGATTAAGAGATCTTGCTTCTCTTTCAGGTTACTCATAATTGGAAGCACTCCTAAGTTGAGTAACGCTGATCGGCCTCCTTCCATTTAGTTGACATGCGCTGGGGACAGCTGCATGATTTGAATCTGGTTCAATTAAATCAGTGCCTCTGTTTCTATATTGGATATAGAACAGTTCATATCTTAACATTGTTAAGGTACGGGGAGTTGTCTGGCTTATGCTTAAAACCAGACACTGGACAACTCAAGGCACATTTCTGTAATGGCTGTTTGTGGGTTGACCCAGGCTATGACACGGGTTGACTTTCTACCATCTGGATGAACAATAGCAATATTGTTCTAGACTCGCCACAGTTTTATTAAAAATGGATTTTTCAGAAAACAGTAGTGGGAGTATGGTAGAACTGGAAGTGATTCCAGAACCACAAACGATTACTGAAGATTTGATAAGGAACCTAAAGATTCAATCTGGATTGACATTCCATTGGCCACTCCGCAGATAAGGTGGGTAACTTCAGGCACCCGAGAGGTACTTCAGTAGTCTCAAGGACGGTGACAGGGAAGTTCTTGTTTACCCACAATTACCATTGCTGTTGTTCCAGGCTGCGAGACCCGGCGGGAGGATGAGTATAGCGTCGTTCTAAACTAGTTTTAGAAGTGCACGTCTATATGACTCTGCCAGAGGGTTGTCGTAGTCAGTGGGAGCAGCGGAAGCATTGGTGGACAGGTAGCTTATGTCTATTTACAGACTGAAGCACCAGTAGCGGAGATAGATCATCTATTTCTGACGTGACAGTCATGGGTTTGACTTCATCAGAATAGGGGATGGATCTGTTGAGAAGGTAGTAGGGTGTGATATCCTGGTATTTGGATGACATACACAAAGTAGGAAAGGAAACTCCTATACTACGATCGGTTATACTTTGGTCGTCACACAGTGGTTTCTCCACATGGACTTGGATTTTATATCTGACATACTGGTTACTGGATCTATGGTTTTAGATCTTGATTTGGGTGGTTTCCCAATAAGGGTACTTGACAGCATTCTAAGAGTATTTAGGATGGACGACTCCTGGCACGGTAGTGTACCTGCAGGTAATGGAGTCACCCTCTCCAAAGATGTCTTACAGACTAAAGGGGAGAGGGACGTGCATGATTGGCAGATCACTTGCTCAGGCAATTGAGTCAATCGTGAGACGTCAAGTACCACACCAGATGTTGTTCTTGCACTAGATGCAATAAGTTGATATTAATTCAATCCTGGAGAAACAGTCGGAAGCAGTTTTAGAACATAAGTGGATGTTCTAGGGATATGATAACGACAGCCTCATTCAGGAGACAGTTATCATTCCAGGCTTCCAAGGTGACATGGACGGCAAGGAGGTTGTCAGAGTTATAGTTTTTCCTTCTGATGAGGGGCAGTATTTTGGACAGGTGGTCCAAGGCAATACTGAGGGAGGCATGGCGCGCAGGATACTGATTAAGTTCAGTTGACGATACAGTCTAAGAAGTTTGGATTTGGAGTTCATTTATGAGCTAGGTCCCATCAGACATCCAGACATATTCTGAGACAGGTATTGCTCATTTCGGGAGATGGGTTTTCTCCGCGAACTTGAGATATAGAGAGACATAGAAAGAAACAATTGAGCGGATCCACTCACTAAGGCTATTCCTCGAACGCAATAGTTCCGCAAACGAGCTTTGTGAGACTGACTAGTAGAGGAGTTGGATGTTCGGTATCACACGGGCTGTGAGTATGCGACATCGCAATAATTAGCCTTGAGTGCAAGTGGGAGATTGTTGGAGATAGTGCCCTCAGAGTCAATTATTAGGTCACAGGTACGTGATTGTAATGATTGAGGGAGGACCTATCCCGGTAGGACAGTCTTACTCGAGATGATAGTATGCTATCTGGTTTACCTTTATCATCGTGTACTGCTTTAGGTGACATGACACGTCGCTATTACACGTTGATAGAGCCCCTAGGATTCTTGCTTGACCACCAGCAGTATGAGGGCGATCATATAAGTGGGAGCTGGGGGTCTATAAGCTTATCCTTAAAAGGTCCCTAGTCGTGGGAGTTTCGAGACTGGGCATCGATACTCCATTAGTAGACTAGTGTATACAGTCGAGACCCCGACGAGGGGCGGTGGCCGGTCTCACAAGCCACTGGTGTCAGTTGGATCACCTAAGATGTATACAGGTGCTCATTGGGTTATGAGTACACCGGACAGGACTCGCCGGGAACATGCTAGTTGGTCATATACCAGACGTCAGATGGCAGTTCCCTGGTGACATGTGTGCAGGTTAGTTCATCGACCTGGGGATCGTCATTTGTCTCGTGTGAGTTCCCACTGTACTTTGATTACTACCCTACCACGGCTCAAAGGAGTCGTGCAAACAGGTTTTAGTTGGGTACAGTCCCGAGCCACATGGAGGCAGTGAGCGTATCTTTAGGGGTTCGTCTCTCCCGGTATTGGGGGTGAGGTCGTGCTGTGTCTAGGAGAGCCATTACACAAAGTCCTTGGCCAAGGCAAGGAGATTTACTGGTAGGTATTCCAGTAGTATCTCAGGGTGTTCTGGGCTACACTCCGACACGACTTGTACCGCTTTTGGGGGTCTGACTTTTACCAACCCCCTAGGCCCGCCATGCGATGCTCATAGACGAACGGACCGGACTGCACGGATATTGTCACTGATAGGCTCAGTTGGGTGTCGGGGTGAGCTTCCTCATCGACGTCCCTTTTGGTCAATAGCTGGTGGCCCGTCACGTATTGGCATATACCTCTGACGTGCTAGTGGTTAAATCCACAGCCATAGTATTGACGAGTCTTTAGAGTCCACCACAATTCAGTTACTCAGCTTTCGGGCGAAAGGTTGTAGAGGCCGTATGGAGATATGGCAAGGTCCGATCAGATACGTGCGGTATTGCACGGATCAGGATCGGACAGTTTGTACTATAGGCCGTATGGTTATATGGCAGGGTTCGATCAGATACGTGCGGTATTGCACGGATCAGGATCGAACAGATATTTCTATCCGGTTTTGGTATAAGCCGGATTCTAGTATAGTACAGTGTAGATTTTGTCTCATTGCATTTGTATTTCGGTCGAAATACAGATGCGGGTGTGTATGCACAGTATCGGGGTTTTCCTGTGATTTATTACGGGACCAGTTTTCTGGAGTTGCCAGTTTGCTTTTCGTTTCGGCCAATTTCCATTGTTCCGTTCATTGGCCGAAGATTGGTGGAGGAGGGCTTATTTGCATTGTTGCAAATAGGCATTTGTGGAGGGGGTTTTTGCATCTTGATGCATCATGATGGCTTTCATGATGTGCACCATCATTGACCTTGACTTCTTCTTGTCATGATGGCATGACTTTGGAAGCCATCATGCATGTTGATGATGGTTGAGTTGAGTGTTGGTTTTGCCTTGTCATCATTGGTTCTCATGATTTCCTTTTGCATGATAGCCTTCTCTCTCTCTCCCTTGTTTTATGGAGATGGTCTTTCATTTTTCATTGGCCTCTCCCATTTCATTCTCTCCATTCCTCTCTAGTGGTGGCCGGCCAAGTCCTATAGGGGCTGTCCAAAATTGGGTGTGGGTATTTTTGGTTCATATCATGCTCCAAAATACCCACTAGCTCCTCCACATTGTTCTTGTTTTCATCCCTCCACCATATGGCACCTCCATGAACCCCAAAAGAGACAATAGCTCACTACACATTCTACAGCGAATCTTGGGCACGTCGAGTAGCCGGCTTCGTGCCCGAGTTGCCTCGGTATTGAGGTGGGAGCCCGTAAAAGTACCCGGCTTCGTGGTGCCCTTTCCGACGAGGAGGAGAAGGACGGAGATCCCGCGAGGAGATCGGAGTGGAGATGAAGACCGGAGGACTTGGATCGTCGGTATATCTCTAACCCATCTTGTTAAGTAGCTTAGACTAGTTAATGGTAACGATCCGGGTGATAGTGCGCGGTGGTGCCGTTTTGCCAAGTCCGCAAAATTTTAAGTTTACCACCGTTTCCGCGTTTGGCCGTCGGATTGACGGCCGGGGCGCCGCCGTGCACTTACAATGTTCCTCTGTAAGTCGTAAGGATCTTACAAAAGGGTTTTCTCCTTATATGTCGAGAGGACTTACAAGGGTTGTTCACCGTATGGACATATCCCCAGTCACGGGTGGGACTTGGTTAGGGAAATGTTTATTCACGCCCGTGGATTGTATACAAGGGTCAGTATTGAGCCGCTTGTAGGGCACTATCGAAGGTTGTGGGAGTTGCTTAAGAACAGGTTCAGGTCTCTGTAACTTAAGACTTTCAAATCTTATGAGCCGTGAGGGTCCCATAAGAGAGTTCTCCTTACGAGTTGTGAGGATCTCGCAAGTGTAATTTCTCCTTAGAAATCGTGAGGATTCTTAAGTGTATTGCTCCCTTGTGAGTCATAAGGATCTCACGCAGGTGGTTTCTCCTTACAAAGTCGAGAGAACCCTGTATGTGTCTTTTAACGAGGTTGCGCCCTTTCGGATTTTCACAAACACTCGCCGGTAGCCCTGCTGTTTTTACTCACGGAGCCCTTTCGGGTTTTCATACGTGCCCATTTTGTTTATGGACATACCGTTTTTTTTATTCTCTTTTTTTTAACGAGGTCGCGCCCTTTCGGGTTTTCACGAACGCTCGCTGGTAGCCCTGCTGTTTTTACTCACGGAGCCCTTTCGGGTTTTCATCCATGCCCATTTCGCTTATGGACATACCGTTTTTATTATTTTATTTTATTTTATTTTTCTTTTGTATTGGCTTTAGGATGTTGTAGGTCACCGTAGTTTATCGACATCTCGGTCAACAGCTAGTTTTAGGACGTAGTGGTCCGTCATTAGTTTAAGGACGTTTCGGTCCGTCGTTAGTTTAACGACATTTCGGTCCACTGTTAGTTTAGGGACGTTTCGGTCCATCGTTGCCGTATTTGAGGCGAATCTCTAGTTTACTGACTTTCCGATCTATGGGGCTTTTTATATGACTGAGCATGATGCCCCCGTCGTGTCCATCTTTTTCGGAGCATGTGGTTGTGGCGGGCTCACCTTCCAGTTTTCGGACAACGCGAACTCGCCCTGTTGGTATTGATCTTCAACCCAGTTTTTGAAGACGTAGCAATCCTCGATCGGATGGCCCAATACTTGGTGGTAAGGGCAATAATTAGAACTGTTGACATCATCTAGTTATAGTTGGTGTTTCGGCTCCGGTAGAGTGATAAGCCTGTTATGCACTGCCACTTCGAATAGCCTCCTTGTTTCATCCTGGGGAAATGAGTAAGGACGTTTCAACCTCTCTTCGAGGGATGGGCGTGGTCGCACATTGTTATGGCGAACAACCGGTCTAGGGCCACTCGATTGCTGTTGAGTGTTGGCTACGAGGGTTGTTTTTCTCTTCCCTTTATCTTTTTTGCTCGATCCTTTATTTGCGGGGCCAGAGATTTTTTCCGAGTAGCGTGCGATTGCACGGCTGAACGTTCTCGCAACTCCTCAATTCTTTCATTTTTGAAATGGATTCCTTGAGGAGAGGGTTGAGGGCAGCTTCTTCGTCAGAGTCGCTTCCAAAGGTGATAATTTGCGATCCCTTAGAGTCGGCTATGTGACAGTCGTCGGCGGCTCTTCTGCGCTCATCTATGGCATTTTTCTGATGTCTACGAGCTTCACGCTTTGTCCTGTTGAAGTGTCCAACACTTAAAAGAGTCGCAGTCTTCGGTAGGATGTATGATCTTTTGATGATATAAGCAGAAGTTAGGATGCATCTCTACTCCACCGAGAGTATTTTCTTTAGAGGGTGGTAGCTTCATTCCCATTGATAGGGCTTTAGCAAACCTTTTCCTCGTCTTGAATTTATTTTTATCCGCAGCGGATGACTTTTGATTTGACGAAAGTGCCTCGACTCTTTGGTCTAGTCGGCGGTGTTTGGCTCCTTCCAGTATGGCCATCTCACGTTCTTGATTGGCTTTAACTTTTAGACGAATCTCATTCAGGAAGGCATCGATCATCTCGTCTGACGGCTGCAGAATTTCTGGTTCAGGGCCCGCCCTCGGTTTCTCGGCGCAAGGAGCCTCTTCATCATCTATCAATGAGTGAGAGATCACATGACAACTTGCCACATAATTCTCAGATCCATCTGATGAGTCTTCTCCATCCTTTTCGTCCTCAACAAAAGAACAAGCTGCCCCCGGTGTGTCCGTCTTCTTTGGAGTGTGCGGTTGTGGCGGGCTCACCTTCCACTTTTCAGACAGCGCGAACTTGCCTTGTAGGTACTGATCCTCGACCCATCCCTTAAAGACGACGCAAACCTCGATCGGGTGACTTACCGTTTGGTGGTAAGGGCAATAATTAGGATTATTGAGATCGCCTGGCTGCAACAGATGTTTTGGACTCGGCAGATTGATGAGTCTGTTGCGCGTGGCCAGCTCGAACAATTTTCTCGTTTTATTTTGAGGAAACGAGTAAGGACGTCCCAGTCTCTCCTTGAGGGATGGGCGTGGACGCACGTTGTTTTGGCGAACAACCGGCTTTAAGTTGCTCGGCCGTTGCTGAGTATTAGCGACAAGAGTTGCTTTCCCTTTCCCCTTCTCATTTCGAGAGTCCGGTTTTGGAGGAGACGGTCCATGGCCGATCTGGTCCATTTGGGCTAATTTATCGATCAAGGCCTGGAAGGTGGTCGGCCTGAAGAACATCATGAATTGCGAGATGGTCGCTTGCGGATCAAGAGTGCCCACGAACATGCCTACCGCAGGTGCTTCTTCGATGCGTTGTTCGCATTTCGGCCATCGTGTTGCGTATTGGACCCACGTTTCGCCTGGCCTTATCCTGGCATTGATCAGTGCTGTTATCGGGGTGTGTTCACTAGCACTCGTGAATTTTTGTGTAAACAGTAGCTCCATCTCCGCAAATGTTTTCACAGAGTCGTTAGATAGCTCTGAATACCATTCAAAGGCTATTTCCGCTAGGCTGCCGATGAACTGGCGAAGCAACAGTTTGTCGTCGCCTCCCGTGTTGCCGCATAAGGCCTTGAATTGAGCGACATGCTGATGTGGGTTCCCTGTCCCTTTATAAACATGGAACTTAGGGATCGTATATCCCGGAGGGTAACTGATTTGGTCATACCGGCTAGGGTACGGTCGCCTAGTTTTGACGACTTGGCTAGCCGCTTCACTCGCCTGATGAGCTCGTATTTGCCGGGCTATATAGTTATCCAGTGCGGCTTTGGAAATGGTTTCCTCCTTTGCTGCTGAAAGGGCCGGAGGAAGATTAGAGGTTTCCCCTCCATCATCCCCAACAATGATTGGAGGGTCATCAGCTGGAGGGTCCGGCTGTAACATCATCCCTACCATATCTTGGAAGAGGAGAACCATTTGTTTTATGTTGGCCGCTTGTTCTGCAGCTTCTTTGTCCTTCTTTTCGAGGACTCTGCGTAGGAAGTCAGCGTCGGTTTCTTGTTCATGACGCTGTTCTGACGATGCCTCCGAGCTTTCTTTTGGCCCGGTGAGTGTGTCCATTTGCGTCAGCATTTCCTGAAGCTTCTGCTGCTATTCCTGAGCTTTGGTCATGGATCGGGTGAGTGGTCGGTGACCCGTCGAAGCGCGGCTATCCTCCTTTTCGGAAGCCATATAAACGGTGTGCACCATTATGCCCCCAGACTTAGGGCGTTTGTGCTCAGCGCTTTTACGGTTCGCCATATTCACAGGGGCTTTTTGCGGCCTCCTTTTCTTTTGAGTGATTGACATTGAGGGAGCCGTTATAATGGGCACCCAGCCAGCTGTTGCTTTTTCTGGCTTGGCAGAGCAGTCCTTCTCCCGCCGAACTTTCATCTTTTTCTGTCGGCGGAGATAGTCTTGATCCATCACAGAGTCCTGGACTTGACGCCAGACCTTGTAAATCTTAGAGGACAGCCGCTGAGGGGGCTGCTCCAGCTTCTTCTCTACAGTATTCTTCATAGGTGAGGAAGTTCTCTTCAGCTCTGCAGTAGGAGCGTTTCTGAACACCTTGTTGAACAGTTCAAAGCTGTTCTCGGTTGGAACAGCAGCTTTGATTTCCACCATCGGAGCCGGCGGAGTTATCCCAGAGGGGGAGTTGCCTCCAGCCTTCCTTACCCGACGCCAGTGACGACGGCGAGCATGTCGAGCAATTGGAGTTGGTTTAGCCGTAGGGGTGACTTCATCATGCCCCCTGCTTTGAGGAGAGACCGTTATTGGTGCTAGCCTGTCGAAGACTGACACCCGTTGAGAAGCAATATCTAATCTGTCAAAGACAGACCTCTGGGCAGCTTTGATGACCTCGCCTGGAGCAGCAACCGGAATGGCCAGCCTTGTAAAAACTGACTTCTTAGAAGGAGGAGCCTTTCCAATGATTTCGTCTGCTTGAGCCGGGATGGCTATCCGCTTTGGGATGGCATCTTCGGGTATCGTGGGCTTGTAGACGTTCTGGCCCAGTCTGTTGAAAACTGAGGTATTGAAGTTGAGCGACCCGTTGAGAGGGGCCGCGGTATTTATAAGCCGATCAAAGACCGACTTCTTCGGAGCTTCTTGCGATGGTAATGGGGCATTGAAGCTAATCGGTGGGAGCATGGTCCCGAAGAATAATCCAGTGGTGGCTTGAGTTACTTTCTCCACTAGCATCTTGAAAAGGGAGGCCACTTGGGGCCCATAAGTCACTCCTCCAGTAAGGACGGAGCGAGAGTTGCAGTTGTAGGTAGTACAGTTTGAAGCCATTGATCTTCTGTTTTCTGCACGAAGCAAGACACCAAATTTTAGTACATCGAATCCACAGGAAACCACAGCAAACCGCGATTCGTTCGCGAACACGACACAGGAAGTGTGGAGTGGAAAGAGGAAAAGGTCCCACCGGGCGTGCCAGAATCTGTTCCCCTCCGAAAGACGGCGACGACGTGAAGACGTCTTGCCTGAGATTCGGGGCAGATGCTATTTGTTTTTATCCGTCCACCTCTCCGAAGATGCCAAGTTGATTTATGGCACCGTGTATCGGAGGTTTAGACGGATGCGGCCGATGTAGCAGACTTCGTCAGATTCCCCCTCGTTTGAGGGGTTTTTGATTATGGGGACGCTCTTCCCTGCAGGCGCAAGCCCCTGCAGTTAATTACGCTACCGTGTCACGGTAACAACTTTCCCCTTCTCCAGAATTTCACTTCGTGTCGTGTGTGTTTGTTTTGTTTGTGGTTGCCCGTGGATTGTATACGGAGACTAGGTTATGCCGTCGCCCGTAGGACGTGGATTAGTCCAAATCCGTATTTTCTTAGATTTGGGTTTGGGGTTTTTGTTTAAGGATACGTTAGCCCTATTTAAGGCTAAGATCAACTTAAACTTTTGTTAAGGATACGTTAGTCTAATCTCCAGACTAAGATCGACTTAACGGGATCGTTTGGATCCGATAAGAGAGCAATTGGCTCTATTGTTCCAGTTAAGGGACATAGTGGTCCATTGCATGTATGGCCGTCGGGACCCGTCACCTCTCTGACGCCGTTGAAGGATTACAACGATAGGTGTCAGAGGAGTTCAGAGATGTACCCTTGAACCAAAATTGATTAGGGGATTTATAGTCCGATTTGGGACTAAAGTCTGTTTGAAAGTTTAAGGATACGTTAGCCATTTTTGAGGCTAAGATCAACTTAAACAGGATCGTTTAGATCCGACAAAAGAGCATTTGGGGCTCTATTATTCCAGTTTAGAGACGTAGTGGTCCATGTTCCAGTTTAGGGACATGGGGGTCCAATGCCAGTTTAGGGACATGGTGGTCCATTGAATGTATGGCCGTCGGGACCCATCACCTCTCTGACGACGTTGAAAGATTACAACAACAGATGTCAGAGGAGTTCAGAGATGCACCCTTGAACCAAGTGTAAATTGATTTAAGGGAGCAGCCGTGCTCAGTCAATTTAATTTAAGGACTTATGGCCATGATTGGGCTAAGTCCAGTTGAAGATGTTTCAACATTTTTATTTGCATTAGGCCTATTAGACCTTAATTAGGGCTCTGCCCCTGCACTGTATTTTATTCTGGCCTGTTAGGCCTTTTAAGTTGGGCTATGTCCCCTTTTTTATAATGCAGAGCATTTGTTTTGGTCCATTGGGCCTTTTAAATGGGCTCTGCCTTTTAATAATGCGCTGCATTAATTAATCCGACAGAGCGCCACGTGGCTTGTCAGGAGCTTTGCGCCAATTGAGGAGCGCAAGGCGCAAGTCCATGGGGAGGTGACACGTGTCACGCTCTGGTGAGCGCAAGCGCAGTGCGCTGTGCCAGTGCGCTGCGCTGTTGCGCTTCTGACACGTGGCGTGCTCTGCTGGGTTGCGCCAATTCATGAGAGCAGTACTCTATTTTAACAGCGCATAGCGTAGATCGTTCTGGAGTTGACACGTGGCGCTTTCTGGTGGTTTGCGCCAACCAAGTAGCGCAACAGTGCAGATTTACAAGTGCAAGGCACTGTTTTAATAACTTGATCCAATTTTGTATTTAAGAGGAGAATCTTTAAGATTCCAGAACCAATGGTTCATAAAAAAGTGCAAGGCGCTGTTATTATTATATATATTTTTTTATTGAAGATCATTGATCTTGTTCATAGATCAATGATCTATTCAGAAGAAATTCTTCTTTTTAAAAGGTCTTTACCTTTTTCATTTTTTGTTCTTCTCCAAATTCTTCAGAGTTCTCTCTATTCTCTGTGTTGTTGTTTTTGATTTTGATCTCGATGTTGATCCTTTTTGAATTGGGGTCTAGGGGCCTTTATATAGTACCCATTAATTTGTTAAATTTGTTAAAAAGATCATTCTCTGAGTGATTTGGGGAATTTTCCAAGGGCTTCAGTTTTACAGAAGACAATTTTCTTGTTTTAACAAGAACAGAAAGATTTTACTGGAATTTTAATTCTGTTTGGCGCAAACGCCCCAGCGCTTAACACGTGTCGCGAAGCGCAGAGCGCAGCGCAGCGCAACTGCGCTAGCGCAACCGCGCTGCCACGTGTCGTGCAGCGCACAGCGCAGCGCAACTGCGCTAGCGCAACCGTGCTGCCACGTGTCGCGCAGCGCAGAGCGCAAGTCAGCTGAAGCGTTGCTTCTTTATTAAAATTTGAATTTTATTTGAAAACAAAGGTTTGCTCTGATTGGGGAAGCAGAAGCGCTGCTTCATCTCCCGCCTTGGAATTTGAACAGAGCTTTGCTCTGATTGGGTAAACAACGAACCCCTGCAGATCCGCTCACTGCCTCCATGTGGCTCGAGACTGTACCCAACTAAAACCTATTTGCACGACTCCTTTGAGCCGTGGTAGGGTAGTAATCAAAGCAAAGTTGGAACTCACACGAGACAAATGACGATCTCAGGTCGATGAACTAACCTGTACACATGTCACCAGGGGACTGCTATGTGACGTCTGGTATAATCCTAACTAGCAGGTTCCCGGCGAGTCCTGTCCGGTGTACTCATAACCCAATGGGCACCTGTATACATCTTAGGTGAACCAACTGACACTAGTGGCTTGTGAGACCGGCCACCGCCCCTCGTCGGGGTCTCGACTGTATACACTAGTCTACTCTGGAGTATCGATGCCCTGTCTCGAAACTCCCTCGACTAGGGACCTTTTAAGGATGTGCTTATAGACCCCAGCTCCCACGTATATGATCGCCATCATACTGCTGGTAGTCAAGCAAGAATCCTAGGGGCTCTATCAACGTGCAATAGTGATCAGTAATGTCACCTAAAGCAGTACACGATGATAAAGATAAACCAGATAGTATACTATCATCTTGAGTAAGACTGTCCTGCCGGTATAGGTCCTCCCTCAATCATTGCAATCACGTGCCTGTGATCCAATAATTGACTCTGAGGGCACTATCTCCAACAGTAATCACTGTGGATTTTGAGACGAATGGCTATTATATATATAATATATAATAAACGTTGCTTATGTTTTGCACCCGCGCTAGTCCCGCCCCAGTATGTCGTTAGTTAAGTAACCTAACGGTGCATAACGGGACACTGTGGCGAATGCGGATGGCATAAGTGTACATTGTATTTTCGTTTCTTCTGTGATGCTTAAGAAGCATAAATGACGGGACTTCATTAATGAGATTAATGAAAGAAAAGAAATCTAAAAGATATTGTTGAATCAAATTTTCAAAAAGGGTAGCTCTAGTTTTTGCTTTGCATAGCGGTATTCCTTGTAGAATATCTAGCATCTTATTCGATAAGGAAAGAGCAAAGATCCCTTCACCGGGAGTGATCTCTTTAGTGAAACTAGCAGATGCTACAACTCACCTGGTTTTTTTTTTTGATTGCTTCTATAGTTTTTTCTTTGCATAGTGGTATTTGTGAAATATCCTGCACCTTATTCGATAAGGAAAGAGTCGAGATCTCTTCACCGGGAGTGACCTCTTTAGCGAAACTAGTAAAAACCTCAAAAACACTTCTTTTTCAAAAATCACTTGTTTCTATAACGATATCAAGTTCATTACGCTCATGGTTTTCTTAAAAATCGGCGTAGCCATCCGACATAGCAGATAACTGCTATTTTAGTATTCGTGCTATGGTAGTTTGGCCTGCGTCAAGGCGTAGTGTACGGTGGCTGATTAGTACTTATCTGCAGCATGAGATGCAATTGGATTAGGGTATTCATACGGTGTAGTTTGGCCTGCGTTAAGGGTCGTACGGGTGGGTTTAATTCAATCAGGAAATATACGGGTTGAACTTGACTAGCGGACTATGGGTTGTTTGGCCTGCGTCAAGGTCATAGGACGCTAGGGGCAAAAGTATTATTGGGAATTTCAAGTGTTGAAATTTGCAATGAGATTGCATACCTTCTATGAGATAGTTGGATCCCGATACCCACTACGAGTAAGAGTTATTCCTGGGAGAGTTTTACACATGACAATTAGCCGATCAAGTAGGTGTCTAGAAAGGTGTTAACGGGGTTACGCCCCTGAGAAAACGAAGTTTATTTTAATTAGGTTTGTGCGAAAGCACGGGGAACCTCCCTCAAAATACCAACACTGGCCTGGCTGAAAGATTGGCAAACTTGTAAAATGTAATTAATCCCGGCTAGTCTAACCTTTTAGGGTTTGAAGGAAGATTTGATAAAAACAGAGGGAGCCATCCTGATTAGATAAGATAAAAACCAATCTAATCTTGTAAGAGCATACGCTAAAGTGTTTTCTTCTCTCTCTCTCTCCAGGTAGCGACCATGTCAGGCCTTAATCAAGATAATAATATGGATGTATTGACCGAACCCGCTTGTTATACTGAGTAGGGGAATGTTGGTTCCGTTCTTTTTTATAATTGTTATAAGACTGAGCAGGAAATAGGGGAATATCCGAATTCTCACGCCGCCCAAACGAAGAATAAGTATGTTAATGCATCTTCTTTGGGTGTGTTAGTTACCGATAACTGTTTCTCAGTTCACTTTATGTCCTGGGTATTAGATACCGGATCAGGATCCCACATATGCAATATTTTGCATGGGCTAAGGAAAGGTAGAGAACTGGAAATGGATGATCATTCCGTAAGAGTAAGGAAAAGTGCAAATGTTGCAGCCAAAGCAGTTGGCGAATATCACCTTGTATTACCAAATGGTAATACATTGATTCTGAAAGAATACTATTACATACCGACCCTGATATGCAATCTTATATCAGTTTTTTTATTAAGTAAAGAAGGATATAATTTTGTAGTACAGGATGATATTATGAACAACTTCCTGAATCAAAAGTTGATTGGATCAGGCTCGTTAAATAATGGCATATACATTCTAAATCAAACTACAGTTCTTAATGTACAAAACACACACAAGAGGAAGAGTTTAGAAATGAACGAATCCTTCTTGTGGTATTGTAGACTAGGTCATATCAATGCGACACGACTCGCTAAGTTACATAAGGGTGGACATTTTAATCCGTTCGAATTTTCATCTTATGACACTTGCCAGTCATGTCTCAAAGGCAAGATGACCAAAACTCCGTTTAGTGGACACGGAGGAAGAGTTATGGGGACTGGTACATAGCGATGTATGTGGTCCCATGTCTACACATGCCAGGAATGGTTCCTCGTACTTCATTACATTCACTGACGATCTCTCAAGATACGGACATGTGTTCCTGTTCAAAGAATATAAGCACGAAGTAAAGAACCAAACGGGAAAAAGTATTAAAATCCTTCGATCTGCTCGAGGAGGAGAATACTTGAGCAATGAGTTCCGGGACTATCTGAAAGAGAATGGGATTCTTTCTCAACTTACTCCTCCGTATACACCACAACACAACGGTGTATCGGAAAGGAGGAATCGCACCCTATTAGATATGGTGCACTCTATGATGAGCACCGCTGAGTTACCTATTTCCTTTTGGGGATATGTACTGGAGACAGCTGCAGACTTATTGAATATAGTTCCCTCCAAATCTGTGCCAACCACTCCATATGAGATATGGAAAGGAAAGAGACCATATCTTAATTATGTTAAGATATGGGGTTGTCTGGCATATGTGAAAACACAAAATCCGGACAAGCTCGAGGCAAGGTCAGTTCTGTGCAAGTTTATTGGATATCCCAAACATTCGTGAGGGTATATCTTTTACCATTCCGAGGAACAAAAAGTGTTTGTTTCTCGACATGCCACCTTTTTAGAAAATAGTTTTCTTATGAAAGAAATTAGTGCTAAGGAGGAAAACTGAAAGAAGTTCCAGCTACACAAACTGCAACAGAAGATAGAACCAGAGGATTCAGTAGTTCCCAATGAACCTCAGCCTCTCCGCCGATCTAGTAGGGTTCCTCATCCACCTGAGAGATACTACGGTTTTCTCACTGATGGTGGGAGCGAGGATTGTATCATGGAAGATGATGACCCAACTAGTTTCGAGCAGGCCATCACGAGTAGGGACTCTATGAGATGGCTGGATGCAATGCGATCTGAGATGGAATCCATGTACACCAACAAAGTATGGACTTTGGAAGTTGCTCATGAAGGGGTAAAATCCATTGGGAGCAAATGGATCTTTAAGAAGAAACTTGGTGTAGATGGAAAAGTTGAGACTTTCAAAGCTAGACTTGTTGCAAAAGGTTTTCGTCAACGGCCAGATGTGGATTATGATGAAACCTTTTTTCCAGTGGCTATGCTTAAGTCCATCCAGATGCTACTTGCCATTGCTGCATACCATAACTACGAAATATAGCAAATGGATGTTAAGACCGCCTTTCTAAATAGTGATTTAGAAGAGAGCGTGTGCATGACTCAGCCAGAGAGCTTTGTGGACACTTGGAGCAGCGGAAAGGTGTGCAAGCTGCTTAAATCCATCTACGGGTTGAAGCAGGCATCATGGAGTTGGAACATCTGTTTTGATGTAGTAGTCAAAGAGTTTGACTTCATCAAAAACGTAGATGAACCTTATATATACAAGAAAGTGGCAGAGAGTAAGGTTTTCTTCCTCATATTGTACGCGGATGATATACTCTTGATAAAAAAAATGATGTTCCTATACTGCACTCAGTCAAGCTCTTCTTATCACAAAGATTCTCAATGAAAGATCTAGGTGATGCCTCCTACATCTTGTGGATTAAGATCTATAGAGATAGATTTAAACGGATACTGGGATTGTCCCAATCCAGGTACATTGACACCATACTAAAGAGGTTTAGTATGGAAGAATCCAAGCGTGGGAATTTACCCATGATCTCAGGACTCACTCTCTCCAAAGAGATGTCTTCCAAGACTGATTTGGAGAGAGCTCGCATGCAAGGGATACCCTATGCTTCGGCAGTAGGCTCTATCATGTACGCGATACTATGTACCAGACCCGATGTAGCATACTCACTAAGTGTAGTGAGTAGGTATCAAGCAGATTCTGGAGAGAGTCACTGGACAGCTGTGAAGAACATTCTCAAGTAATTGAGAAGGACTAAAGATATATTGGTGTATGGTAATGGAGAACTCCAAGTTGAGTCCTTTACCGATTCGAGCTTCCAAAGTGATAAGGATGACTCTAAATCGGTCTCAGGATTTGTCTTTACCCTCAATGGAGGGGCAGTTTGCTGGAAGAGTTCCAAGCAGGAAACCGTGGCAGACTCAACGATGGAGGCTGAATACATCGCTGCCAATGATACTGCCAAAGAGGTTGTCTGGATGAAGAAGTTCATAACTAAACTTGGTGTGGTTCTATCCATTGAGCGTCTAATACCTTTGTATTGCGATAATAATAGAGCAGTGGCTTTGGCCAAGGAACCCAGGTCCCATCAGAGATCCAGGCATATTCTGAGGTGGTATCACCTGATCCGGGAGATAGTTGATCGCCGGGAGATCGAGGTCAGAAGAGTTGACACGAAGGACAATACTGAGGATCCATTCATGAAGGCCATACCCCAGAACTAATTTGAGAGACTCTTCGGGATGTTGGGTATGAGATACTACAACAACTGGCCTTAGTACAAGTGGGAGATTGTTAGTTATGTATATGCCCTACAAGCCATTATTGTATATGTGATGTATATTATAGTGGATGCTTGGACATATATAGAGAGGACTTTCTTGATCGACATGATAATATACTATCTGGTTGCTC
Organism: Agapanthus africanus; assembly: GCA_030015575.1. Lineage (NCBI taxonomy): Eukaryota > Viridiplantae > Streptophyta > Magnoliopsida > Asparagales > Amaryllidaceae > Agapanthus > Agapanthus africanus. Next base: position 869,038,408 of record CM057339.1, read on the forward strand.
TTTGTCTTAAATGTTGACTTGTATTGTGATACTGTCTTGCTCTCACATGTTGACGAAGCCCTTAGGATGTTTACTTGATTACCAGGACTATGATAGAGATCATACTAATGGGGCCAGGGTAGTCCATAAGTACATCCTATAATTGTTCCTAGTCGAGCGTGTATCAAGACAGGGCATCGATATTCCAGAGTAGACTAACGTATACGCTTCTTGACCCATATGATGGGCGATGGATGATCCCACATCCGTTGGTGTTTGACATCAAAGATGGTATACGGGTGCTCAGTGGAGACTGGGTACACTGAACGGACTCGCCGAGAACTCCTAGTTGGTATTATACCTATCGTCATATAGCAGTTCTCTGGTGACACTGGTACAGATTAGTCTGTAGTCCTGAGATCGTCATAGAGTCTTGTGTGATTCCCACTGTGCTTTGATTTCTACCTTACCACGTTCAAGAGAACGTGAAAAATGGTGACTTTTGGGTACAGTCCCGAAACGCATGGAGGCAATGAACGATAGGAGGGGTTTCGTCTCTCCCGGTATTGGGGGTTGATATTGCACTGTGCTCGATTGGCTATAAATGGAAGTCCCTGGCCAGGACTGATATGGAGATCTACTGGTAAGTGTTATCAGTAGTTTCTCGACCCATTATGAGCCTCACATCGGCACGACTTATCGGTTACTGGGATCTGATGTTTACCACCCCTAGACTAGAAATGCGATATATCAGACGAAGAGACCGGACTGTACGGTAGTGTTACTGACAGGCTTCACAGGAGTTAGAGCGGGCTTGCTTGCTGATATTCTGATCGCTCAATACCCGGGTGGCCGTTATGTTTAGATGACCGCTGACGGCTTGTGGGTGGCTGATATGATCATCACCTACTGCCGGAATATTGACGAATCTTTAGAGTCCTACATAGAGGTTTCCTGATTCAGGCGAAACGGAGTAGGAGCACATTTGTGATATGTGCGGGACCGAAAATAATACGAGTATGTGATACCGTATTCCGTTCTCGCGATATGTGATATCGGTCGGTTATATGTGATATAGCCGGGTCATCGGATCAAGTGTTGATTCGATGAAATGATATATTTTATATTAGTCGGTTATATGGGATGTAGCCGGATTATCAAATCAAGTGTTAATTTGATAATTTAATGTATAATTGTATATTTGATATACTAATTTACATTAACTAATATTAGCTCACTTGTGAATTTTTTTAATCACTATTGGACACTTAATATATATGTGATATATATTAATGTGTCATGCTTGATTATATATGCAGCATGGGTGTATGAGACTTACCCCATATATAAGATAATATTAAGGTTTTTATTTATTTAAGAAATTCAAAAATGAGTGGATTTTTTCATGGTTAGAAGCTTGGAGAAGCTTTGGATAACCATTGACTTAGTCCACCCATTTTGGTTTTCCTTAGATATTTATTAACCTAACCATTATCTACAACTATGGTTTATTCTCTACAAGGGTTATATGAGATATTTTCTCACCCATGGTTGACATTCACTCTCACAACATTATCTCTCTTCATCTTCTTCTTCAAGCTCAAGAGCTCTCTAGCTTTTGTGCAAGTGAGAAATAATAGTGAGAAAAAGAATTCTAAATTGAGCAAAATTCCTACTTCATCATCCTCTTCTATACTATCCATATAGTTTAGGGTGTTAGCTTCACTAGTTCCATATTAGTGAAGGGATAGCTTGGGTTTGTGTCTCCTCGAAGTAGATCATCTTCGGCTTCGAAGACTTCGAGCAAGTTTGTATCTTTCGCCTTGTGGAGCCTCTCAAGAGTCCGGGAGTTCTTTGATCGCAGCGAAGAGACCACTACTTGGAGCATTTGAAGTGAAGGACCGGTCTACAAAGATTGTATTCCTCAATCACTTAGTTGTAAAGTTGTTTACATATCGTATTTTCTAAATCTTTAGTTAAGATTCTAGGATTAGGGTTAACTAGCATGGCAAAAATTTCAAAATGGCATGGACGATGCCCCCGAAACCTTGCTATTGTGCTAAGTAACCCTACATAAATTCCTTGTAATTGCGCCTCTATAACCCATTTTGGGAAATCTCGATCGGGATGGTGCGGGTCATCGTACGTCCTCGGGCCTAGTAGAGCGAGATGCAGACCTGTGTAAGGAGCATTCGATCTCGATGAAATTTTGATGCAATTTTTAAGAAAATGAGATTTCTACAAAATATACAAAATTTATTTTATTAAATATATATATATATATATATATATATATATATTATCAAAAGATCTATTTTAAATATATTATACAAATATTCTATGTTTCCAAAGCAAAAGAATCATAATTTCATGAAACTACTATTACAGTTCAATACAAATACCAGTATTTCATTAAAGTACCATATACAATGAAAACTAGGTTCTACTCACTAGAAAATTTCACTTTTATAAAATATACATCTATGAAAACTCTAAAGACGATAATTAAATACTTGAGGTGTATTTTGAAATTATATCAAAACTATTTTTACATAAAACCCCCTCAAGTTATGTCAATTTACAATAAGGACCCTAGTAAATATAGGTTTAAGCGGGACCAATTCTCTTGAGACTCAGAGAGCCGGAGAAAGTGGATGCTTGCCTATCTAAGGTAGATAATCTAATAATGGTGTTATCAACACGGTAATTGTTTTGGAAAAATACATAAATCCTACCGTCTATGTGCAACAGTTACCGATAACATCACAATTAATTCAGGACTTCAATTCTGTTTAAAATTCTGACTCGGTTCGAGTCATGGTCAAATCTGAAATCAATCCGACTTGAATTCAATTCAAGTATAACTGCAATACAATATGAATCCATGAATGCCAGAATACATTCTATAACAATATGAACATGACTGGACCGAATCATGGATATACTCTGTTACATGACTATCCATTTATATCCATTCTGTTTACTGATATCATGGTTTCGGCAAGTCTTCCATTTACTACAAGACAATACAATACAATCGGTACAATCAATACAATAAATATTACGGGGTTTATAAAGGGGTGACTGGTACGGAACACGTTAAAGGTGGTATGAGGAGGTCACTAAAAGACGCAATTACATGCATGCCATTGTTCCGTGGTATTTTCGACGGAGCATTGTACTACGGGTTACCAAATTCCATGGTGTAAGTTGGACTCCTCTCGTATACACTGGTATATTCTGTACCAAGCTACAACAACTACGTTAATATAACAAATATAACTTTATCTACTTCACCTGTTCTATTCTCTGTCTATTCTTCTCATTCTTTCTTTGGGACTTACCGAGCGATTGTTCGCTGAAGACATTCTTATTTCTCTTCTTCTTTGGAATATTGTCAGGAGGATCCGACTCTGAGGAGTTCGAGACCAGGCCGGAGAACCTGGAGCAGTTCACAGAAGACCCTGAGTATTGACTTTACTTGTACTTACTTTTCATTCAGTTCATGCCATTATTTAGGCATTGCATTCCAGACTTGTATTTATATTTCCAGTTGTATTGTAAACAAATGTTGAATAAATAAAAGTTGATGTTCATTTATATTCATATCTCTTGTGTACATTTTACTTTATATTGCTTAGATACGCTTAGCGTGTTAACTTCTGAGTAAATACGTAGCGGACCTCGCCGCATCCCCTCCCCATACACCAGGAAGCGGGGCGTGATAGAGATTACGATCATGCCCCTAAAAATTCATATCCAACGGCCCCTAAATGACCGCCCTTCCTCCGCCAAAAGCCCTATTTGACCGCCCATCCGCCGCCGTTTGGTGGGATCGTGACTTGGGATTTTTTTTGACTTTTCTTCTCGATATTTGGAGATCCTATTGATATATAGATTCTGAAAATATTGCTTTGAGTCTCCGTCGTTGCTAGATTCTTTGATTTACTTCTAAAATTTGGCAGATTCAGTTACGATATCCCGATTTGACTTGAATCTCCTACATAGATTTCAGGCCTGAGCTAATACCCGTACAATATCTCAAATCAATGTGCTAGTAGCATTTGGTATTTTTGAGATATTTTTCCAACCATTTATATGATATAATATCTAAAGAATATTGATTAGGAATATTTGATATGATATGTATATTTTAATTACTAATATTTCATTTAAATATTATGTGTATATATTTTACCTAATTATATTAATTAAAAGGAAGAAACATATGATAATAATCTTTTTACAAATAAACCCACATATGTTCTTTATTTACAATTAACACCTTTTAGCAGTTAATAATAGTAGGGAAAATGTTTATACAAATGTACATTATTTTTGACTAATCAAATGCCCCCAAACTTATCGTTGATCGTCTCGAGCAAAGTATTTATTAAAAGGAAAAAGAAAACAAAGCTCTAGTCCGTCTCGAGCCTTAGTGGAAGAAAGTGGTTTCCGGCGAGCAAAACCTAGCACACTTTCGTAGGCAACACGATTACACTTAGCACGTGCAACAAGCTTCTAAACCTCTAGGTGTCCCTAGTAGGAGGAGTGTTGTCTCCTGAGCGTTTTTAGCGGATTACATCCACAAAATCCCATAATAAAAGAAAGAAAATAAAAGTTATATACAAAGATAAGGAACATATAAAAGAAATAACTTGAAAATAAGAGTTTCAAACTACACTAGCATTTTAGTTGTCATGAGCCCTATCTTAATGGTCCTGAAAAAATGTTAGAAATCATATCATCCCTCAATAAAACATCGTCTTTAGTTTTCCTCCCTACCTTTCTTTCAAATATCGATCATATACCTCTACGTGTGTGTAAGAGACATACCAATACTTAGAGAATTCAATTCATACTATCATACTCTTGTCTATCTTCTTTAGTACTTTTTAGTCGGTGAATGTTTTTAGATGGAATTACTTACACATTCTTCATACGACCGTTAATACTTCTTGAGGTACTAACCAACCGATTACCAAATATGCTTACTTATTAAAGCATAACTAGTAATATCCTAGTCTTGCAACACGTAAGGCTTAGCAGTGACTTCCAAACCAGTTGGTCTAAGGCACTAGGTGATAAGACACCCTTGCTATATTTTTTATGCTGCCTTAAGTAATTACAAAACCAGTGTTCATTTTTCTGCACAATTTATTTTTTATGTGTCATTTATATTTTTGTTTATATATTTTTTCCTTCATACTAAACCTTTTAGACAAGAGTATTTTAAGGTATCTTCTACTATCCCAAGTTTCAAGATATGTGCAAGCACGTATAGTAGGGTATTAACGTTCAGATATTTGGACTCAAGAATAGAGACTATTTTTCAGACTTATTTCTATCCGCAGATTAGTGATTCCTTTCATCTTACTGACCCGTGGGACAATAACTCATGACTGCCTATTACTAGTTTTATTTTAAAATATCTAATTTTCTTGCTTTTCTTAAATCTCTTCATTTCTTTCATATGTATTTTTCACTTTCTAATTTTTATTTTCTAAATTTTTTTATGCAATGCAATACACACACACACACACACATACAAACCATTCCCCAAACTTATTTGCAGCAGTGTCCTCACTGATATTATTCTGTAAGCTCAAAATCTGAAGATTAGGAGGAACGGTTTAATAAGATAGTATAAAGAAGGGGTCAAGAGTGAATAAAAGTAAAATCTTCCCCCAAACTTGTTCTTGGCTCATAATCATGCAAAAATTTCTTTTCTTTCAAGAGCCAAAATATTTTCTTTCTCCCCCCCAAAAAAAACTTGAGTAAAACAGTTTTTTCATTATTTCAGTATTGTAATTTAACATAAGAGGGGGGATATTATTGGTCTACGTGAAGTTTTACAAAGACCAAAAGTCAACACCAGCCATTCAAATATTTTATCTTTGTAACACCATGGTTGGTGGAAGATCATGTTACAGATAGACATGAAGAAGTGGAGAGAAGATAAGAGCTATAATCGAAAAGATTTACATCTCGGTTGGTAGAGACAAAAAGTTGAGTATGAATGAAAACGAGAATGTGAATGATTAAGAATAGGTGGAATAGTTGCATTCTCATATGGGATAAGAAGAAGGGGTGGTGGTTCCACTTTTCCGGTCTCATAGGGAGGTGCATGAATTTCCAATGGAGGTTGATTCATCACAACATTCAAGTCTTTAAGAAATACGAGTTTTTCGGCGAAAATATTTTCGAAACTTTCATCAGTGATGATCCTATCGGAAAGAAAAGAGTCAGTGGAATAGACAAGTTCTCTAGGAAGACTGAAAGTTTCAAGGTTAATATTTTTCGTGTCAGAATCCAACACACTTGATTTGTCAGAAATTATGAAGGTAAGAGACTCGAAAAACCCATCTACATTATTTTCAAAAGAGTCTAAATCAAGTGGTCTTTCAAGAATCCTAGAGCTCGAAATATCGGAGTGTGGTTCATCAAAACTCAGTGGATTTGAAAGAAGATTAGAAGAACTAAAGAAAGTGGGTGATGAAATGGGTAAACAAACTTGGGTGTCGAGCGTTGTTGAATCAGATGTGGGAGATGAAAGCTGAATATCGTTTTGCATATCGTATAGGTCGGTGGTAAGAATATGATAGGTTAAATGTACATGAAGATGTTCACATTCAATACAAGGGACATGATGGGTAGGAGAATCCAACTCATCCAACATAACGGGTTCATCTTCAACGATATTCTCATCACCGTTCTCACTAACACTTTCGGTCAAATCAAACGAATATGTCTTTAAAAATTCATCAATTATACTATTCTCAATCGATAAATCACTTGGTTCACTTGATGGAATTGGAATGTTTAAAATATCAAGTCCAGTCGTATAAGGATCAGTTTGATTTGGACTAGTGTAAGGCTCTCTTTCACACTCACTATTGGAAAAGTCAAACATGTTATTCTTGGGCACCTCAGTAATTAGATTATGATGCGGCTAATCATTGAATAAATTTAGTTGGAGTGCAGGATGGAAGGTGTCGAGATCAAAAGAATTGGTTTTGGTTTGACTTTGATGGATCTGTTGTTCTTTTCACTACTCAATTCCAACCACTTCAAGACAAGACATGGTTTGTGAAGAAGTTCTAATGAAGGATTCTCTTTGCACCGTGGAACTTTTTAATTGATTTTCAGAAGCACTGTCTAGATAAGGTGAAAAGGTTGAGTATGGTTGGAATGTGTTTAATTGTTGGTTACGGGTTAGTTCAATGTGTTCTGCAATCGACATGCGTTTATGATTTACCACATTAGCCTCAAGAGAAGTGTTAACAAGAGATGGTTTTAATTGTTGGCTACGGGCAAGTTCAATGTGTTCCGCAATCGACATGCATTTATGATTTGCTATACTAGCCTGAAGAGAAGTATCAATATGAGATGGTTTTAATTGTTGGCTACGAGCGAGTTCAATATGTTCCGCAATCGACATGCGTTTACGACTTACCCCATTAGCCTCAAGAGAAGTGTCAACATGAAAGCGTGTGAAAGTTTGGTACTATTGATAAGAATTAGAAGGGTGTATCCAAGTGTCATCAACAGGATTAGAATCAACATTGTGATATGAAGAATATTGAGATTTGTTGGTTAGTTGGCGACTAGTAATTGCTATTTGTTCAGCAATGGTCATGGGTGTAAATGATGCCATTCACCTCAAAACGAGTATCAACATTTTCATATGGAAATGATGGTGATTATTGTCCTAACGGTTTTGGATTAGTGAAAGGTATGAAACTTTGGCTACAAGCTTTCGCAATATACTCAGCGATGGACATGAGTTTAGAAGTTTCCTCACTAGCCTTAAACGGATTATCAACATAAGAAGATATTGAATTTTGATGCGGTTGATAGGACCTTGAGTGAGGTGTCCAACTGTTATTTTCCGCGCGCTCTATCCTATCCCTTAAAGACATGGTAGAGTCGAAATTTGTACCGAAGCAATTATGAAAACAAGAAATATCTGGTTCTGGATAGCAAAACTCGGCAAGAGTTCATCTGTTTGGGTTACCCATTATAAGAAAGTGAAAAGAAAAGAGGGTGAAATGGTAATAATTTAAGCTCCTTTTTGGATTTTGGAAATTTTTTTGCTTTGAAAGAGGGACTCGAAAAACGTGCACAAACAATACCTAGAACTAGGGTCACCTAGGTCAATTTACTAGACCGCTCCTAGACTTCCAAAGGATAAGATGTAGGATAAATTCTCTATCACCTCCTTATCAATCTTGCAGGTAGGTAAGTGCCAGGTGAGTGCTAGGTAAGTGGGAGGTATCCGCTATACGAATCACCGAAATAGCAGGCCTAATTAAGTAATCACTTTCCTTAGTCACACTTGCCTTAGAAAGCACAAGAGAAATGCGGATAAGCAATAGATTACCCACGACCTTCCTCTGTCCTGATTGAGCGTGACAGTCCTCAGGGGCTTGGTCTAGATATTTTTTATTAATGTAGGGTTATGCATATGCTCGTTTGTGATTTGTGGGGCCTAGAAAGGGTGATGAAATCCCCACCTAATCTGAATTTGTGTTTATTGCCCCTTAATGTCCATTTTAGATATGCAAAACAAACCAAAATCTAAAACACGCAAAAAGATTTTTAGCAGCGATATTTGCAAAGAATTCTGCAGGTAAAAACAATTTATTGAAAGTTTAAAGGAGAGAAGAAGACAATAGGAGAATACCGGAGAAGATTGGGGGCCCAATTCTTCAATAGGGCCGCGGTTCCGCCGCCTATGGTTACTTTGGCCGCGGTTCCATCACAATGTGATGTGGTCTTACCTCCAAACTTCTTCAAACCACTTAACTGCTCCACTGGTCCAATTTAAAGTCTCTGAATCTCTGATGGTTCACTTCAAGTGCTCCAGATTTTCTGCAAAACTCGCACAAAAATCGTTAAAAATGCGGGGGGTTTTATTTTTAATTTTATGTTCCTGATTTTTATAAGAAATCAACCCGAATAACAAGAAAAAAATTACGACCGTTTTCCCGGCAACGACGCCATTTGATTGGTCGTGAAAAAGTGTTTTGTAAATAACCGCAATCAAGACGGTGTCACTAATAGCTAGCTGTGATGAGTACAGGTCGTCTGTAGGGAAATGTGAACTTCTTTTCTTACTTTAGACGAGTTGATAAAAAAGAGGATGGTTTGTTGTCGTTTTATTTTAATATGGATATAAAATTTATAATAGAAGGGCTTGTAGGGTTTATATGACTTGGTAGCTAATGGATGAATGTTTAGAAATGACTCTTTTTATCTTTTAATAGATTAAAACTAGAAAGATAGCAATGAATGTGAATTAAGGTTCTTGGAGAGAATTAGGGTTTCTCACTACTAACCCTTATCCTTCCATTGATCTCTATTAATCTCAAGCTCTTAACAAAACAAGTGTTTAACTAATCTCAAATCGTGGTCTTGACTATCAATAATTTGATAGCGCGCCCGATAAAGAGGTTAATATTTATTTTGCTAAAATTTATAAATATAAAAATATCAAATGAAGTTAAAAGATATTTCATCAATTATCCTACCCTATCCTATAAATCCGAGCAAGTAAAAAGTTACTCGCTCATGATTAGTAGCGTAATAGAGAGGTTGAAGATGAATAAAACCATAATTAAGATGCAGAAAAGTAATGCGTAAAATTAATGCAGAAAAGTAATACGTAAAGTAAATGCGGAAAAGTAAATGGAAAAAGAATTAAAATAAAAACTATCTTTATTAATCAACTATTACATTACAATTTTCTTCTTAGAAAGGTAGATTACAAGAACCCTAATTGCTCGTTAGATTTTTCTCTAGAATTCTGCGATGGATAGATAGATGTATTAGATAGATAGCTCTCGGTCTTTTTATAAGCTCTGAAATGTGAAACCCTAGATACCATATTAAAGTATTTGAGATTACGATCATGCCCCTAAAAATTAACATCCAACGGCCGCTAAATGACCGCCCTTACGCCGCCAAAAGACCTATTTGACCGCCCTTCCGCCGCCGTTTGGTGGAATCGTGACTTGGGATTTTTTCTGGCCTTTCTTCTCGATATTTGGAGATCCTATTGATATATAGATTCTGAAAATATTGCTCTGAATCTCTGCCGTTGTTAGATTCATCGATTTGCTTCTAAAATTTGGCAGATTCGGTTTTGATATCCCGATTTGACTTGCTCCTATATAGATTTCAGGCCTGAGCTAATACCTGCACAATATCTTAAATCAAAGTGTTAGTAGCATTTGGTATTTTTGAGATATTATTCCAACCATTTATACGATTTAATATTTTAAGAATATTGATTAGAAATATTTGATATGATATGCATATTTTAATTACTAATATTTCATTTAAATATTATATGCATATATTTTTCCTAATTTTATTAATTAAAATGAGAAAACATATGATAATAATCTTTTTACAAATAAACCCACATATGTTGTTTATTTACAATTAATACCTTTTAGCAGTTAATAATAGTAAGGAAAATTTTCATACAAATGTGCACTATTTTTGACTAATCAAGGAGCGCGATCGACTGTACATCAAAGATCGTCCAAACACTAGTATTTAGCAAAATATAAAGAGCAATATGAAATAGTAGAGAGGTGCTACAACTTTTGTAGCATGTCCGGCTGATTCCGGAAGACCCCGTTTAAATTTTGTGAGCTTCCAAACGTATCTGAACGCCGACCGCCTCGCCGTATATGATACGCGTTGAAAGCTTTCAACTTCATCACCGGGCGGAAAAACTTCCACCAGAGACTCGCTGGACGTGGAGGAAGGCGATACGAGTTCTGGGTACTCTCTCTTTTTCTCACTCGCTCACCATGACAATATGTGCCATTATCCTAGAGAGCTTAAGCTCTTGTATGAAGAAGAAGAAGATGAAGTTGATGGCTAGTGAAAAATGAATTATCTCATTTTCTATTTTTCAACCCATGTCATGTAAATTTATGACACCTTTTCTCTCCCACTCTCTCTCTCATGTGTGTGTCACACACACAAGAGAGAGGGTGGGCCCCACCATTAACTAAGCATAACAAATAAATAATATATATATATATATATATATATATATATATATATATATATATATATAAAGATATATATACATTTACATACATACATACATATATATATATGTATATTTATTTACCCATAATATTTAATGGTGGGAATATATATATCAAATATATATATTAAATAAGTATTAGTACATGTATCCTATATACGTACATATCATGTATCACATACACGAAATGCCATCAATATCTTCTCAGTATCATGTACCATAAAGAGTGTGTGTATTATATACACTATACTAGAAACCGTATCATTAATACGGTTATCAAGTCAACACTTGACTTGATATTCCGGCTTTTAAACCGGCTAGTATAACAGTAATCCGATTAAACACGTATATCCAATATACATGTTTTATCGAACTCATGCATGTATCCCTATACGTACGTCACACCGCGTTTCGCCCGGGTAGGCACTTTCATTGCGGGACTCTAAAGACCTGTCAATATGCTGGCAGTAAGTTATACAGGATTGTATCCGATTGAATCTGAAACACCTTCAGATTCAACCCCCTTTCGGGTTAACCCACAAGCTCGTCAATGGCACTAGCTGTACATAACGGCTATCCAGGTATGAGCAAGATAAAGACAGGTCGACGAGCGAAATCATCCGGATCCGACAAACTCTATAAGTGACAGTCACCGTATAGTTCAGTCTCTTCATCATGGAGTATCACATACCGGGTCTGGGGAGTGGAATCTGTCAGAACCCCAATAACCAGATAAGTCGTGCTGACAGAGAACTCATAACCAATAAGATACAACTGATAACATTTACCAGTTTATCTCTACTGCCGTAGCCACGAACTTCTGGCTATAGTCGTGTCCTGCACAGTGCGATATCAACTCCTAATACCGGAAGTGACGAATTCCCTTGACCGCTCACCACCTCCATGTGCTTCAGGACTATACCCAACTAAAATCTGTTTGCATGACTCAGTAGAGCCGTGGTAGAATAGTATTCTAAGTACAGTGGGAACACACACAAGACACTGTGGCGATTTCAGGTCTAAAGACTACCCTGTACTCATGTCTCCAGAGAACTGCTATCTGACATTGGTATAATATCATCTAGGAGTTCTCGGTGAGTCCGTCCAGTGTAACTCATCCAATGAGCACATGTATACAATCATCATTGTCAAACACCAATGGCTATGGGATCAGCCATCGCCCCGTACAGGGTCATGAAATGTGTACACTAGTCTAAATTGGAGTACCGATGCCCAGTCTCGATACTCCTATGACTAAGGACATTTAAGGATGTGTTTATAAACTACTAGGACCTACCAGTATGATCCTTATCATAATCCTGATAGTCAAGCAAAGATCTTATGGGCTTTATCTCATGTATTAGCGATACGTGATAACTAGTAACACATATACACATGACAGATAAAGACAAACCAGATAGCGTATTATCATCTCGAGTAAAACTGTTCTTGATGTAAGCCTTCCTCGAATTCAGTAGTTGCATTTCTGCAACTATGATAATTGCCTTGAGGGTACCTATATCCAACAATCTGGCACTTGCATGGAGAGGTCGTAGACTGTAGAATCGCTGCACATCGTCGGTTGCCGCCATCTATGAGAATCCCAACAATCATTAGTTTAAATAATATGATAGACAAGTTGTATGATGGTATGGACGATGATACCCCTTCGGTGGTATGGCATAGAGGACCCCAAGACAGTTGTCGATGAACGCGCAATTTACGACAAACTATGTAAGCATATAGGAAAGAACTAGAGAGGCCATAAGAAAAAGATCTTGTAACAATCTTAAAAATCCTATACCTTCGCATATCATTTCTTTAATAAAATATTGCAATTATTTATTTTTGGTATATTTTATTTTCTAATAAATATATTATTTTATCACTTTATCTATTTTATCCATTTTATAATTTTTCAAAACCCAAAATCCAAGCCAAGATAATTTCATTTGATTTCTTTCTTTTCTTTTTCTAAGCACACTTTCTTTTCAAAGTAACAACATATATTTAGTTCTTATTAAATTATCCATTCTATAATTTTTCAAAACCCAAAATCCAAGCCAAGATAATTTCATTTGATTTCTTTCTTTTCTTTTTCTAAGCACGCTTTCTTTTCAACGTAACAGCATATATTTAATTCTTATTAAATATGTGTATGAACAATCTTGTTGCTTATTAGTTAATCCCTTATATTGTTATTTCAAATCCCCATTTTTGTAATTATTTTTATCTATTTTTTAAACTCTCTTATAACCTACAAATGAGACCTTTTATTTTTTTTAACTTCCAAATGAATGGGTAACCTTTCAATTTCATTTTACTCCCAAAATAAATTCATAATAAATTAAAATTATTATGAAGAGTTTTTATCACTATTAAACCTATTTTAATAACTCTTTTAATACAAATAACACTCTCTTCTTCATCCTACCTTAGCTATTCTCTCTTCATCAATTCTAATTTTTTCCTTTGGAGATTTGGAGAAGCGTCAATTTTCTTAAGCCTTCGAAGTCTCGATCAAGTCAAGGCTTTCTTTATCAATCAACAATATGGTTGTTATATCGTATTGCAAGACCCGTAAGTCCTTTCGTTTCTCCTCCTCCTCTTGTTGAATTTCTCATCTTGTCATGTCTTCAATGATTTCCATACTTACTCACTTTGTCTGTAAACTCCTTATTTAGAAAGCACACATAAAATAAATAGATAACCTAATGATTAATTGTTTTGTAAACTTATTTATCTTCATGAATAGAATACATTTTTAACTAGTAGAGATTATATTGTTTCATATTTTAGTAGTTATGAAAATATGTGAATCGTATCATTACATACCATCACATAACACGATCGTTTATTCAAAACAAAATAAAAGTGTTTAATAATTTTTGTGTAGAATCTTTGTTAATCTTTTATATCGATTTTAGTATATATATCATGACCAATTCGTATACTTGTCCGTATGCCTTTCATAATTTATTGCCCGCTATTTTTATTTTATTTTATTTATATTTAGTTTTAAAAGAAAACGATGATTCAAATAAATACCACGATCTTGTAAATCTCAAATACCATCTGGAAGAAATACCTTTATCTTCAAAATAATTTTTAGAAAATCAATCTTGACTTCTAGACATTCTAGAAAAATTAGATTATATACTAGATAGAATTTCAGGTCTACAATAAAAATTTCATATCAAACCGAATAACGGTTTAGGTGTTACATAGTTTTTTATTTCCTGTTTTTAAAACCAGAAAACTGCTAATAAGAGTCTTCGAGAGAGACCATATGTCACGCCCCGCTTCCCAGAGTACGCTAAGATAGACACGTGACATAGCCAACCATGCTACCTGTGGATAAGAAAAATCCTTCCACAGTCACATTACGGCTGTAAAGATATCAAGAACAGGAAAGTAAACTAAACTATCTAGTACATGTCCATAAGCCAGAGTAAATGAGTCAAGAAATAATATAATATGCGGAAGCAATAGATCCAATAAACAAACACCTGGAATAGTAAATCTGGATACCAACAGGGTCCTCACCGCTCGGTCTAACAGCGGCAGTACTCCTGATCAGTCGGCAACAAAGGTAGAGGATCTGGGCCATACAAAACCCAGACGTCAGTGCGTCATAATATCAAGCAATACTATAAACAGGGGTAGCAAGACATACAGGTATGTGCATGAACAGTAAAACAGGTATAACAGTAATATAAATGAGGACAGTGAGGGTAATGTGTAGTGAGTAATCTAAACTAGTCTATTGGGTTAACTACTCTCAAGTCTTCGATGTAACTTAATAGTATCCCGTGCGTGCCCAGGACTACGGTCAAGATTCTCGGGCTAAATCCAAGACGTGCCGCTAGGCAGTAAAAGGGTAGCATGTAAGATGAGTGATGTCAGCATCATCACCCCGGGGCTGGCCTAGCCCGTAAGACTGATCAGTAAAGGTATCGAACTGTCGAGTTAAAAGTCAGGTTTCATCATTGATTTCCCTATACCCCCAAGTTATATGTTTAAATCAGGTATTAAGTAATCAAGAGCTAATGCCAACACAGGATCAAGCAGATACAGGTTTGTCTGGATAGACAACAGGAAATGTCCGTAGGGACAACATGTCAAGGTTGTTGGCATTAGTAACAAGATCAGGTAACAGGTAAAGCTATGGCACATCAGGTCAAATCAGGTAGTGTACATATATCAAGTCATGTCAAGTGGTGGTGTATCAGGTATCAAGTGAAGCAGTGGTATGTCAGGTCATAACAGGTAGTGCACATGTGTCAAGCGGATGCTCATACTAAAACTGTAGCAAGTACGGATGCACGGTAAAACATGGATGCACAAATATTTTATCAGGGATTACATCATGACTATGTAGGATGCACAAGATCAAGTATGGGATACTAATGTAACAGTAAAATGAAATAATATGGTCTCGGCGTGCAACTAGATATGTAATAAACCGTACGGATACAGACGGATACTATAAAACTGTAAATCGGTAAAATTTGCTGAATATTAAAACACAAGCACTATTATTTATTAAATAGATATTGATATAATAATATTAACATGGATAACATATTCAAGCCGATTAATAACTATAAAAGTGGTATTGATTAACCATGCACAAGAAAGTTCCGTTCAGAAATTCAGCGTCACCCTGATTTGTAAAATAGCTTAAAAATAACAAACGTTCTCCAAAAGGGACGTGTCTTATACCAAAACAAAGATAATTCAATAAGGTTTTCATTTTTATAAGTGTAAACATCTCAAGTTGTCCCTACAAAAAGCTATGAACATCCGAAGTTGAGAGTTTGCTGCTGGAATTTCCCTGGACAGCAGTTTAAAGACATATTCATTTGCATTTTACGTTATTTAAACAATTTATTTTGCAAGTAAATATTTCATAGAGTTATATTATTCTGAGTTAGCTTCGTAACGAACTAAATAACGTATACTAATGATTTTTCTATGATTTATAATGAATTTTATAAGGTAAGGTGTACAGTAAATTTCAGATTTGTCGTATTCTCTTTGCAACGACGTTTCATGTGTAAATTATAATATTTTCAAATGTATAACATTATAAAATGCAGATTATAAACTAATTACAGATAATAATAAGAAATATTACGATGATATATATTTTAAATGATATGGATGCAGTATAATGTAATCTAGTATGTCACAAGATAAGTTTTCATGATCTAGATTTAAAATGATATAAACGGATGCAAACGGAACATCGAAACGTTATAAAATTAAACATGGGGTACTATATTTAAACTATAGGTATGGTATTTATTTAAATAGGTATAAAATGAATTATATAGCATGTTGCAAGATTAACTTGCCTAAACGGAACAAGAACGGATGTGTACGGAACGTCCTTCGTCGGCGAAATGTCGCGACACGCGCACGGTACACGGAACGGTTCCAAACAACGCACGAGGGTGATCATGCAAGTCAGGTACGTTCACTGGATCACTCGGATCGTCAGCGATGAGCACGGCTCCGACGGTGATCACCGGAATCAAGAAATAAGATCAAGAAAAAGAAAGAAGAAAGAAGAAGAAGAGATTGTGTATTAAATAAGGAAAGAAAAATTAAATAAATAAAAAAAAAAAAAAATATATATATATATATATATATATATATATATATATATATATATATATATATATATATATATATATATATATATATATATATATGCAGAGAGGAGAGAGAGAGAGAAAGGGGTTGTTGGTTTGTTAGAAAATTAGATTTAAAATTTTAAAAGATTTTTAGATTTAAAATTTTAGATAAGAGATTTCAGTTTGTTAAAGAAATCGTATGAAAATATTTAAACTAAATTTTAAAATTAAATAAATTGAATTTTGGCGGGATACAAAAATATTTCAAAACGCGCCCGGGTCGGGTCTAAAAATTCAAATTTAAAATACGAAAAATATGTGCGACTTTCAAAATTCAAAATGAATGTTCAGGTAACGAAAATGCATACCCCCAAGAACGGATGCACGTACATGCGCGTAGCCATCCAAACACGTCTGTTTCACTGAACGGGACGATAACAAGATGCGCGGATGCTACCACGGGGTTAGGGGTATCATGCAGGCTATGAAATGCGATTTTAAATTATTTTACATGACCTAAAATGTTATATGGTAAAAGATGCAATGCCAGGTAAAATGCCAGTATGCAGTATACATGAGATGCACGTGTCTATGTAACAAGTCAGGTTAATCTATAAATATGAATCAAACAGGTTCAAGCAAGCGGGTCGGGTCGAATGCAATGTAAAATGTAAAAATACCATTCGCACCCAAAACCCGTTAAATCAAGAAAATACCACAGATAAGTAAATACGGGAACTGGAATTGGTATAAATGAACTCGGTTGTTACATTATACCCAAATACAAAAAGAATTTCGTCCTCGAAATTCCAAGAACAAGAAAGGATAAACAATCAAGAAACTACAAGAATAGATATGGAAACTTCTGCTGGATTTCATCTTCTCGTTCCCAGGTTGATTCTCCATGCGAGCGATTTCTCCAAGAAACAAGTACAAGAGGGATAACCTTGTTCTTAAGAACATTTTCCCTTCGATCCACAATCGACATCGGTCGCTCCTCAAAAGTCAAATCTTCTTGTAAAGTCATCTCCGAATGATCCAGCACGTGTGTTTCATCTCGAACATATTTACGGAGTTGAGATACGTGAAACACGTCATGAACATTCGCCAAGGATTGCGGTAACGCCAATCGATATGCTACTTCTCTAACACGCTCCAAAATCTCAAAAGGTCCAACGAATTGAGGACTAAACATTCTTCGACTTCCGAAACGAATCACTCCTCTAGTCGGTGATATCTTCAAGAATACCAAATCACCAACGGCAAACTCTAGAGGTCTTCTCGATATATCTGCCCAACTCTTTTGTCGGTCTTGTGTTGCTTTCATATGATTCCGGATAGTGTTAACCTTCTCAACTGTTTGCACGATCAAATCCGGTCCCAACAATCTTCGTTCTCTAACATCGTCCAGCAAACAGGTGAACGACACTTGCGACCGTATAAAGCTTCGAATGGAGCCATCTGAATAGTCGTCTAAAACCGTTGTTGTAAGAAAACTCCACCAAATGTAGATGATCCTCCCATGAACCCTTGAAATCTAATATGCAAGCTCTCAACATGTCTTCAAGAGTTTGGATCTTTCTCTCCGACTGGCCATCTTTCTGGGGATGATAAGCTGTACTAAACATCAATCGAGTCCTCAAACTTTCTTATAAGCTCCTCCAAAAGTGTGATAAGAAACGAGTGTCACGGTCGGACACGATTCTCACCGGTACTCCATGCAATCTTACTATCTCCTGCATGTACCGCTCTGCCAAAGCTTCTGTTGATCGACCAACTCGAAACGGTATGAAATGAGCTGCCTTGGTCAATTGATCAACAATCACCCAAACTGCATTGTTGCCCTTTGGACTCCGCGGTAGAGCTGTCACGAAATCCATGGTTATATGTTCCTACTTCCATTGAGGGATCGGAAGTGATTGCAATAAACCAGCAACCCGTTGATGTTCAGCCTTAACTTGCTGACACACCAAACGGTTTGCCACAAAACGGCAATATCCCGTTTCATGCCTTCCCACCAGAAATGCTGTCGTATATCTCGGTACATCTTCGTGCCTCCTGGATGTGTGGAATATGCTGAACTGTGCGCCTCCTTCATAAGTTCTTCGCGAATGTCTCCTTTTGGCACACACAAACGACTACCATATCGCAACGAACCATCTTCATGAATTAACAAGTCCGTTCGAAGTCCAGCATCAACCTGTTCTCGAAACCTTTGCAATCTTGGGTTTTTTGACTGCGCTGCTTTAATACTCTCGATCAATGACGACTGTACTTGCAGCGACATCAACTGTCCTGAAGAATGCGGTAGCATGATCTCCAACTCGAATCTCCAAAAGTCTTCAATAAGTTCCTTTTTGTGCAGTCAACATCCGAATTGCTGGTAACCGACTAAGCGCATCCGGCACAACATTAACTTTCCCGGATGGTACTTAAGATCAAGATCGTAGTCAGCATCAGCTCCAACCATCTACGCTACCTCATATTAAGCTCCTTCTGTGTGAACACGTACTTTAGGCTTTTGTGATTGGTGAAAACTTCGCCCCTTTCGCCCAATAAGTAGTGTCTCCAAATTTTCAAAGCGAAAATCACCGCTGCTAGCTCTAAGTCATGAGTTGGGTAATTCTTCTCATGGGTCTTCAACTGTCTCGATGCGTAAGCTATAACATTCCCATGCTGCATCAAAACACATCCCAATCCTTTCTTAGATGCGTAGCTGTGAATCACCAATCCTCCAGAACTGTCTGGCACGGTTAAAATAGGAGCGGTTATCAATCTCTGCTTCAATGCCTCAAAACATGATGCACACTTATCCGTCCATACAAACGGTACTTCCTTGCGCGTAAACTTGGTCAAGGCTCAGCCAAACGAGCAAAATTCTCCACGAACCTTCTGTAGTATCCTGCAAGTCTAAGAAAACTTCTGATCTCTACAACGTTCTTCGGAATCGGCCAGTCTTGAACTGCTGCAATCTTCCCTGGATAAACGGCGATTCCATCTCTAGCTACGATATGCCCCAAAAACTTCACTTCTTCAAGCCAAAACTCGCACTTGCTCATCTTTACATACAATCTTTCTTGCCTCAATGTCTGCAGTGCGATCTTCAAGTGTTCTGCATGCTCTTCAATACTCTTTTGAATGGACCAAAATATCATCAATGAACACCACTATAAATTGGTCCAAGAATGGTGAAAAGATTCGGCTCATTAAGTCCATAAATATCGCCGGTGTATTCGTTACTTCGAAGGGCATCACTAATACCCGTAATGTCCATACTGAGTTCGGAACACAGCCTTGCAAATATCTTCTAGTTTAACTCGGACCTGATGATATCCGGACCGTAAATCCAGCTTCGAGAATACCCTCGCGCCACTAAGCTGCTCGAACAATTTGCCAATGCGAGGGATCGGGTACTTCTTCTTAATAGTCACCCAGTTTAATTCTCGATAATCGATGCACATCCTCCTTGTGCCATCTTTCTTCTTTACTAGAAGAACTGGAGTTTCCCAAGGCGAGTTACTGCTGCGAATCTAACCCTTCTCAAGTAATTTAGTAACCTGCTTCTTGATTTCTTCCAACTCCACTGGTGCCATCGGATAGTACGCCTTTGAGATTGGCGCTGCACCAGGAACAAGATCGATCGCGAACTCCACATCTCGTTTTGGCGGTAAAACCGATATGTCCTCAAATACATCCATGAACTCTCAAACTACAGCTGGCGCTTCCTTCTTATCATCTTCCATTGACGAAATAACATTGCTTGTCGGCCTAGCCCTAAACTCGACTAGCTCGACAGAACTGCTTCCTCCAGCAAAATAAACTCCGGATGTCCGAGAATCTGGAAAATCACTTTCCTCTCTTTACAATCAATATGAGCGTGGAAAGTACCGAGAAAATCCATTCCTAAGACAACAACAAACAAAGGGATGCACCAGAATTGAATAATTTTAATGCGGGGAAAACATGAACAAGTAAGATACCGAGATGACTTCATCCGAAGTCAAGATACTGAAGAGGATTAAGCACGGTAAACACGATTCAAGCTGGCGGTAAAACAATAACTGGTAAGCAATGAAACCGAGAGAAGCAGGGTAATATAACGATCATAAAACAAGGAAATGAATCAAAACTAGAATTTCAAGTTACTTAAATAGAGTACCGCATTGTAACCATACTGCAGTTCATAGTTACAATCACATAACTCCACTCAAGTCGCCCAAATCCAAGTATCAGAATCAAGAAACAGGGAGAAAAAATAGAGAACCAAAAGGTTTCAAATCGAGATGCAAAGTGGTTTGCATATCGTCAAGGCAAAGGATAAGAGAAAGATATGATTCAAGAATCACGATAACAAGGTGGCAGGACATGTGCCTAATCACGAGTATTCTGATTCGTGTATTGGGTCCAATACCCAACTACAAAAGAATCAAACTCGATTAACCTATATCCTATGTCTCTGATACCAAACAAACCATGTCACGCCCCGCTTCCCAGAGTACGCTAAGATAGGCACGCGACATAGCCAACCATGCTACCTGTGGATAGGAAAAATCCTTCCACAGTCACATTGCGGCTGTAGAGATATCAAGAACAGGAAAGTAAACTAAACTATCTAGTACATGTCCATAAGCCAGAGTAAATGAGTCAAGAAATAATATAATATGCGGAAGCAATAGATCCAATAAACAAACACCTGGAATAGTAAATCTGGATACCAACAGGGTCCTCACCACTCGGTCTAATAGCGGCAATACTCCTGATCAGTCTGCAACAAAGGTAGAGGATCTGGGCCATGCAAAACCCAGACGTCAGTGCGTCATAATATCAAGCAATACTATAAACAGGGGTAGCAAGACATACAGGTATGTGCATGAATAGTAAAACATGTATAACAGTAATATAAATGAGGACAGTGAGGGTAATGTGTAGTGAGTAATCTAAACTAGTCTATTGGGTTAACTACTCTCAAGTGTTTGAAATCAATTTGATGAATCTTCGATGTAACTCAGTAGTATCATGTGCGTGCCCGGGACCACGGTCAGAATTCTCGGGCTGAATCCGAGACGTGTCGCTAGGCAGTAAAAGGGTAGCATGTAAAGATGAGTGATGTCAGCATCATCATCTCGGGGCTGGCCTAGCCCGTAAGACTGATCAGTAAAGGTATCGAACTGTCAAGTTACAAGCCAGCTTTCATCATTGATTTCCCCATACCCCTAAGTTATATGTTTAAGTCAGGTATTAAGTAATCAAGAGCTAATGCCAACACAGGATCAAGCAGATACAGGTTTGTCTGGATAGACAACAGGAAATGTCCGTAGGGACAACATGTTAAGGTTGTTGGCATTAGTAACAAGATCAGGTAACATGTCAAGCTATGGTACATCAGGTCAAGTCAGCTAGTGTACATATATCAAGTCATGTCAAGTAGTGGTGTATCTGGTATCAAGTGAAGCAGTGGTATGTCAGGTCATAACAGGTAGTGCACATGTGTCAAGCGGATGCTCATACTAAAACTGTAGCTAGTACGGATGCACGGTAAAGTATGGATGCACAAATATTTATCAGGGATTACATCATGACTATGTAGGATGCACAAGATCAAGTATGGGATACTAATGTAACAGTAAAATGAAATAATATGGTCTCGGTGTGCAACTAGATATGTAATAAACCATACGGATACAGACGGATACTATAAAACTGTAAATCGGTAAAATTTGCTGAATATTAAAACACAATTACTATTATTTATTAAATAGATATTGATATAATAATATTTATATGGATAATATATTCAAGCCGATTAATAACTATAAAAGTGGTATTGATTTACCATGCACAAGAAAGTTCCGTTCAGAAATTCAGCGTCACCCTGATTTGTAAAATAGCTTAAAAATAACAAACGTTTTCCAAAAGGGACATGTCTTATACCAAAACAAAGATAATTCAATAAGGTTTTCATTTTTATAAGTATAAACATCTCAGATTGTCCCTACAAAAAGTTATGAACATCCGAAATTGAAAGTTTGCTGCTGGAATTTCCCTGGACAGCAGTTTAAAGACATATTCATTTACATTTTATGTTATTTAAACAATTTATTTTGCAAGTAAATATTTCATAGAGTTATAGTATTCTGAGTTAGCTTCGTAACGAACTAAATAACGTATACTAATTATTTTTCTATGATTTATAATGAATTTTATAAGGTAAGGTGTACAGTAAATTTCAGATTTGTCGTATCCGCTTTGCAACGACGTTTCATGTGTAAATTATAATATTTTCAAATGTATAACATTTTAAAATGCAGATTATAAACTAATTACAGATAATAATAAGAAATATTATGAAGATATATATTTTAAATGATATGGATGCAGTATAATGTAATCTAGTATGTCACAAGATAAGTTTTCATGATCTAGATTTAAAATGATATAAACGGATGCAAACGGAACATCGAAATGTTATAAAATTAAACATGGGGTACTATATTTAAACTATAGATATGGTATTTATTTAAATAGGTATAAAATGAATTATATAGCATGTAGCAAGATTAACTTGCCTAGACGGAACAAGAACGGATGTGTACGGAACGTCCTTCGTCGGCGAAATGTCGCGACACGCGCACGGTATACGGAACGGTTCCAAACAACGCACGAGGGTGATCACGCAAGTCAGGTACGTTCACTGGATCACTCGGATCGTCAGCGACGAGCACGGCTCCGGCGGTGATCACCGGAATCAAGAAATAAGATCAAGAAAAAGAAAGAAGAAAGAAGAAGAAGAAGTAAGAAGAAGAGGTTGTGTATTAAATAAGGAAAGAAAAATTAAATAAATAAAATATATATATAAATATATATATGCAGAGGAGAGAGAGAGAGAGAAAGGGGTTGTTGGTTTGTTAGGAAATTAAATTTAAAATTTTAAAAGATTTTTAGATTTAAAATTTTAGATAAGAGGTTTCAGTTTCTTAAAGAAATCGTATGAAAATATTTAAACTAAAATTTAAAATTAAATAAATTGAATTTTGGCGGGATACAAAAATATTTCAAAACAAGCCCGGGTCGGGTCTAAAAATTCAGATTTAAAATACGAAAAATATGTGCGACTTTCAAAATTCAAAATGAATGCTCAGGTAACGAAAATGCATACCCCCAAGAACGGATGGACGTACATGCGTGTAGCCATCCAAACACGTCCGTTTCACTGAACGGGACGATAACAAGATGCGCGGATACTACCACGGGGTTAGGAGTATCATGCAGGCTATGAAATACAATTTTGAATTATTTTACATGACCTAATATGTTATATGGTAAAAGATGCAATGCCAGGTAAAATGCCAGTATGCAGTATACATGAGATGCACGTGTCTATGTAACAAGTCAGGTTAATCTATAAATATGAATCAAACAGGTTCAAGCAAGGGGTCGGGTCGAATGCAATGTAAAATGTAAAAGTACCATTCGCACCCAAAACCCGTTAAATCAAGAAAATACCACAGATAAGTAAATACGGGAACTGGAATTGGTATAAATGAACTCGGTTGTTACACCATAATTCTGTAATTGTTGATCCAAATTAAGTGTTTTCAGATGTTTTGAACATCTACATTGAAAGATCTAGATTTTCTTAGTTTTGAGGTTTTACTGAAAAACGACGTAAAATATAGAAAATCGCGTTACAATATTTAGTGACAAATCTGGACAGAATTTGTCCTGATTCACACACTATTTCTAAATAGGACATAGCTCGAACTTGCGATATCCGTTCGTGACAAAATTTAGATGTGTGGATGTACAATTGATAGAACTATAATTTTCTGTATACTATATTACTTGGAAATGCATTAAACAACCCGATATAGGGTTTGCAATACAATATATAGTTGCTGTCCAAAAATCTGAATTTCAGTTTTAAATACTGATATTAAAATGATCATAACTAGAGTTTCAGAAATCCAAATCGTGCGAATCTTAGTGTTTTAGACAATTATATCGAAAGACTTACAATTTTCTAATAATTTTTGTAACCAGAAACCCGATGGAAATTAACTCAAACTGCGTTTTAAAAATATATGACGGTGCCGAACAGATTCTGATCTGTTTTGCTCGACGATATGAAAATGGGTATATCTCTCAAACAGGTAGTCGTATTTAGGCAATACTGGACCTCACGCACACACAACACTTAGATATATATTTCTGTTTATATTCTGAAATTGATTGACTTGATTGATTAGTCGTACACAACACTTATTTACAATATTGTTTTTGGACGTTACTTGTATACTTATCTCATATCATATTCTGTGATTGCTTATTTATTTTTATCTATATAACTTGTGATTAAACTATTACATGCTATAATTGACTTGATCTTGACACGACTCAATTATAAATACTTGAACCCAATACACTTGAACCAACTTGACTCAAATCATGAATATAATTGGTATGACTTGCACTTGATATAACTACACGAACTCAATCTTGAAAACTTGATATTATAAATCACCTTTTGTATTCATGTATTCGATCAAGACTCGCAATATTAATCATACACTAATATACATGGGGTGTTGGAGGTAGTTTGAGTATGAATCCAACTGAATCTCATGAGTCCCATTAATACAAATCATGTTGCTATGGTATCGGGCTGAAACGGTACAAATCATGTTACTGTGGTACCGGGCTGATACGGTACAAATCATGAATTCACAAACGAGAGCCCGTGTTTTCAAGCCCCTGGATGATAGCTTGTTGAGGTTAGAATACTTCAATAACAATTGAAATCCCACTATTTTGGGCCCGTGATTCCTTGCCCCTGGACGATAGCCTTTGGTTCGAGAATACTCTTGAGATTGGTTGACATTCATACTTGAACTGACGTTAATTAAATTTACCATTTTAGAGACCTTTTAGGACACTTATATTCACTTCATGTTCACTATACCTACATCCACGGTCATATTATACTTGTTTGCCATGCTTACATAGTTGCCATATATATTACCATACTTGTTCATATATACTATTTCCATTTATACTATATTACATGTCATTTTGCACTCAATTTATATATCATACATCTCTATTGAGACATACCAAGCTCAAGTTCGCTGATGGGCATTCCATCCATCTTTTGTTTCTTGGAATGTTCGTCAGGTGACTTAGGATCAAAGGAGGTGGAATCGATTGCAGAGAATTTCAACCAGTTCATACTTGAAGCAGATTATTAGTTTTCTTTCCATCTTTTCTTTTTCAGTAAGTTACATGTTTAAACACTTTCTTTTTATGTTCAGACTTCTTGTATCAGTTAAACTCTGTAAAGTTGAGAATGTAAATATGTAAAGTGGTTGGAATTTAGTTTCGCTTATCTATTCTTGTGTCATTTTATGTTGCTTATAGACGCTTAACGTATTCTTATAGTAAATACGTTGCGGGTTTGCCACGTTACCGTTTTCGTCTACTAGAAAGCGGGACGTGACAGAACTTCGCAAGACTTGAATCCGACTCTTCACTGGAGGAGATTTATGCGATGAAGCCGGATCCACTTTGGTCCAATGCATACTGGCGTGCCTTGGTCGAGCATTTCCTGACCTCAAAGTTTAGGGTATGTTTTTTGATGATACATTTTTACTCTTTTGTAGCAACTCAATAAACAATATTTGATATAATTGCAAGAGAGGAGCGAGCGAGGTAAAACATCTCGCGCTCAGTTACAAGATGTTTATAGGAGAGTGAGCAAGAATTTCCAACAGGTTTACATCGAATACGTAAGTATCGAAAAAAAAGACTTAAAATTAATACTCTCAAAAAATATCTTAGAAATTTATGTGTTAACATTCTAAATATAATATGCAGCAAGAAAGCCATGATGGAGAGTTTCTTGATCGGATCGAATTCTTCATGGATAGATTTGTACGGGACGATGGCACACTAGTATCGATTGCGGCGCAGGAGCAATATGTAAGATTCCACTGACGTTATGTTTTTTATTTATTTTGGAACGATTATTGTGTAGCAGTTAGAACGACAGTTATATATTTCTTCTCCAAACAAGTGGCGATATCGGCTGAGAGAGATCGGTTGATCGAGAAGATGGAGGCGGAGTAGGGACACCCAGTTGATGATGTGCGAAGAACATTCGCTGTAGATATGGTTTACCAATGTGTGTACTCCAAGATCTCTACTCGCCAGTATAACGCTCCTTTCCAGCCAACTGGGCATCCACCTCCTAGGTGGCGTAGAGCAGACGACGTGGCATCGGAGACATCGCGTGGGACCAGGACCCCTGGTTTCATGGATCTCCTTAGGAGCAGACGCCGAATAACGGCTATTCTTCACACCGATCGGCTCCCGTGCCCCCTCCCGCTCCCTCTCCCCCTCCCGCTGCTGAAGGTGTGCCTCCCTCGTGAATGACACTCCCTCCCCGTGATCGTCCTCCCTCGTGATTTCATTCCCTACTTTTGTAAAAATATGATTTTAGGATTGTATTATAATGGATATTCGATTGTAATTGATATTTGGATAATAATTTATATTTGGATTTTAATTGATATTAGAATGGAATGGATATTGGATTGTAATCGATATTTGAATCGAAATTGGATTGTATTCGATATTTGAATCGAAATTGGAATGTAATTGAAATTCCAGATTTTTTGTTTTCAATTATTTTTTTCTGCTATTACTGTCTACTTCGATGGGTATAACCCATTGAAAGAAACTATGGACGCAACTGACGCGTCAAAATTGAGTAAAAAAATATTTTTTGGAACACTTTATTCGTGTAAAATAAGGTTTATTTCGACCCATTTGACGTGTCGAAATAAACTACATTTCGACGACACATATGCGTCAAAAAAGTGTAGTACATTTTGACATGTACCACGCGTCGAAATAACCCTACAGCGATGTCGTTTGTCGTGACGTCGGTCTTCCGTCACCATTTAGGGGGCCCCGTTGAAATAGGGTTATTTCGTTGCGTCAAACACGTCGAAATAACCTTCGATTTCCTGTAGTAATGAAATGGGGTTATTCGATTACCATGGTAATTTTATATTCCCGAAAATATCTTTTACACCTAAACAAGCATGATAATATTTCATGGTAATCTAGCATTACCACCTAAATTATCTTCTACCAAGCGTACCCTTAAAGACTTAATTAGTAGTGCATCTCTATTAAGAAAAAGGAGATGCAGCGTATCTATCATTCTTTTTAAGTTTGATATTAGATCAATAGTTTTGGCTTCGCTTGTAGTATGCAGTTGGATCTACTTTTCAGTCAAGGATGGAGCTTTAGAATTGAATTTTAAGGAGTTAATTTAAATTCAGTAGACCATGAAATTTACACGAGTAGCCTTTTCTTTCTTAAAAAATATATATATGCAAATATCTTATGTCCGGAACTTCAACGTAAAACGACTGATATTTTACTCATAAATTACGAGATGATAAAATGATAAAAATTTATCTTCGACCGCCACTTACGAGATGATGTATTGTGAGAAGTAACCAATAAACTCAATCATTTTATAATCTGAACAATCATCTCATTTAACAAACATCAATCATTGTTGTGAAGGTGTCTCGTATTTTGCTGAAGACTGCGCATCCAATGAAAGTACAGACGTCTGCCCACAGGCGACAGACGCCTGGCATCTAAAGTCCAGAGTCCAGCAAAGGCAACAGACGTGTAACGACTTTGAATTCCCTGTACAAAATTAATTGTTTACATGTATAGAAAAGGGTAATTCAGCCTGTGTAGGAATTATAAATTATTTTTGTTCAATTAAAAGAAGAAGCAACTTGTAGCTCACTAGTAAAAGCTTAACATTGCTATGACGTAACCTGTGTGTTCGAATCCCATCAGTCTCACTTATTTTTATATTTTTTCTTTTTAACTTTTTGGAAGTCCAACAGTTGCACGTGCAATATATGGAGAATCTAAAAGTTTCAAAAAAATCAAACGGGATAAATTAGAAGTAAACACAGAGTTAAACACGTGGTACGAATCTCGAGACAAACCATCGAAATCTGACCGCCTGTTTCACCAACTTAGCCGCTACCGACGGTCCAAAATGTTCCGTTTGCCTTCGTACTTTGCACACACGTTTCTTCAGCTCCCCTCTACTTCCCTACACTGTTTGATTTCCTTACAATTAAACAGAGACTATTCAATTCATTATTTAATATCAATTTTGATTCTTTTAATTCAATTTTTAATTCCTAAACCCTAAATTCTTCACTATAAATACCACCTTATAGCCTTCTCCCATTCTAAAATTTCTATCAAAATTCTCTCAAACTCTATAAGTACCAAGTGGAGTTAAATACCCAAGTGGAGTAGCAAGTCAAACTCGACAACCGAAGCCTTTCCGACGAAAACACGACCTCCGAAGGCTTCCCCGCTCTCTTATCAACAATCCAAACCAGTAAGTCCCTTCTCTCTCTATTTCTTTTCATCTCAAATCACCTTCTAAAAGCACATCGACAAAGTAGAGTTAACTCTGATATAAGTTTCTTTTTAACATTTGTAATCCACTTTATAAGTAAAATAGGTCAAACTGACATCCTAACACCACTCTTAACCTTATTTACATCATTTAGTTTAATAAAATTTTCCATGTGAAATAATTATAAAACGATGTTTTCAGAAAAATATCATAAACTTTAGAGTAACCATTATTTCAATAATTGTTAAATATACTTTTAGGAAAATTTCACGGGGTAACGTCCAACCCTACACGCACACCATGGTTTCATAGCATGATATCTAAATATATGGTTAATTCAAACAATAGGCTTTACATTAAAATATCATATTTTTTCAAAAAAGGATTTCTTTGAATCGATATTTTTAAATTCTTGGCAATTGCGCCTCTACAACCCTCGTTAGGGGACCCGCTAATGGATTGTGCGGATTATCACACATCCTAAGGATAATAGAGCGAGATGCAGAACTTCTCACGGAGTATTTGGTCTCGAAAGGAAATAAAAATATGGTTTTTTTAAGAAATACGACTTTTCTAAACAAAACAAAACTTTGGAAAATTATATAAAACCATGAATCCGTATTTTCAATAAAAACAAATTATGAACCCATATTTTAAAAATGAAAGATAAGAATTTTAATAAAATACCACCAAATTTCCAAAAGTAGTACTTTTCATAAAATTACCATAAACTTTTAAAAACTAGGTTTTATCGCTAAAATACCACAATAATTAAAATACATGTTCATGAAAACCTTAAATATTATAAATCACCCTCGAGATTTATTTATAAAACATATTAAAGTATTTTTCACAAAACCCCCTCGAGAAACGCAAATAATATAAATACAAAGTAAATAACAATAATAAATATTTAAGGACTCTAGATTAATATAGATTTAAGCGGTATCATTTCTCTTGAGCCCGAGAGAGCCAGAGAAAGTGAGTGCTTTCCTATTCAGGTTAGACAATTTAACAGAGTTATTAATGGCAATTATTTTGGAAAAAAACACAAATCCTACCGTCCATATACAGCATTTGCCGATTTTCTCCCGAACATATGATCTTTGACGGTTAAATCAATTCATATGAAAGACTATAAACCGAATCTAAACTTGAATTTGAACTCGAATCCAAATTCGAACCTAAACTTGAACATGAACTCGAACCCGGTATACTCGAACTAACTTGACTCGAAGCAAGATTGCGATTGACATGACTCGCATTTCACTCGACTTCATTTTACACCTTTTGCAATCTATAGTTTCGATCAAGACATGTTATAATCAATCAATCAAATTAATTAAATATATTATACAGCTATAGACTATTTATACTCGGGATGTTTAGGATAGTTTCTTGTGTGAATCCAACGGAACTTTAGGAATCCCATATTAATCTTTTTTTATTTTACTTGAATATCAGTCAGGTCGACTCCTCCACTGCCTAGAACCCCGATGCTAATACATGAAATTGGCCCGTATTTCCTTACTCCTGGGGACCCGCTCTTAAGCTCGTGAATACATCTATGGTTGCTTTGATATTCACACTTGGAACTTAACGTTAACATAGTGACCATTTAGAGACCTATAGTATATATACCCATGAATCATATACTTTTACTCGTCATATATATTGTGCACTTGTCATTTTTTTACTCTTGCTACATCCTTGGGACTGACCGAGCGCTAGTTCGCTGACGGGCATTCTACCCACTTTTGTTTTTTTTGGAATGTCAGATACGGTTGAGACGGAGGAAGTGGAGACCACTGAAGAGGGTTACAACCAGATTACTACTCAAGATTAGCTTAGCTTCATTTTTTCTTCAAGCATATGTATGCCATATTTTTAGACATTTTCCTTTATTGTATTTACTTTTCAGTTAAAACTCATGTACCTGTAAATATTTGAAGTTGAATGTAAATAAAGATATGTGTTGAAAATTTTACAGTCTCCATTTATTCTTGCATTGTGTATTATTGTTTTAATATACTTAGTATATTTATTTAGGGAATGACTTTCTTTGGATAAATATACCGCGGGCTTGCCATGTCATCGTTTCCATCTACTGGGAAACGGGACGTGACAAGATGTCTGCCCATAGGGGACAGACGTCTGGTCCAAGCTCGGGTTATTCGCTGTTAATCGGAACAAACGTCCGCCAAAGAGAGACATACTGTTTACCGCCGAAGATCAGACTGAGATGCAGAGGACGTCTAGCCTGAATTTAGGGCATCTCTCCGAAGGTATCATGGCACCGTATATCGGAGGCCTAGATAGATGCGACCAATATAACAACTTCATCTGATTCCCCCTCATTTGCGAGGGTTTTTTATTGTGGGGATGCTCTTCCCTGTAGGCGCATAGCCCTGCAGTTATTTACGTTATCGTGTTGCGATAACAACTTTCTCCTGCTCCGGTAGGTTACTTTGTTTCATGTTGTATTTTGGTTATTAAGATCGCCCGTGGATTGTATACGGAGACTGGTTTATGTCGTTGCTCGTAGGGCGCGAATTAGTTCGAATCCATACATATATTTTCATAATTTGGGTTGGGTCAAGGATTTGCTTGACGGAGACCACGTTGGTAGCTTAGTTTGCCAATGGGAATGACCTTAGGATGCATTTCTCACATTTGTGAAGTTCATCCGTTAATGGAAAACTTGGGTTTGATTTAAGGATCGTTAGTCATATTTGAGACTAAAATCAACTTATGAACAAATGAGCATATGGGCTCAACTGATCATTGGATCATATATGAATAGCCCCTGGATAGTATATGATAGTCAGTATGGAGACAGCCGGCAGGGCAAAACATATTAGTTTAAAAACGCTGTGGTCCAACATCACCGTGTTTGGGACGACGCGCTAGTTTAGGGACATTTCGATCCATAATCGCCATGTTTAAGGCAACGAATATTAGTTTAGAGATATTTCGGTTCACTATTGCTATGTTTGCGATGATAAAAAAGAAGTTGTTGGTTGTTGGGACCTGCCACCTCTCTGAAGACGTTGAAAAATTATAATGAAATCAGAGGTATGGAAAAATGTACCTTTGAACCAAATCCCGTATTTGAGGGAAAAGATCATGGAGGATTTTGTCACGCCCTACTTCCCGGTGTATGGATAAGGAGACGTGACTAGGTCCGTGACGTATTTACTCAGAAATAAACATGTTAAGCGTAAATAAGTAATATAATATAAATGTACACAAGAAAGACATGAGATGTGAATGAACATCAACTTTTTTATTTATTAAACATTCTTTACAATACAACTGAAAAGTAAATACAATGTGGAAAGCAATGCCTAAACAATGGCGTGAACTGAAAGTAAAAGTATATACAAGTGACTAGGGTTCCGGGTTCTCAATGAACTGCTCCAAGCCTTCTGAGCTGGGCTCGATCTCTAGAGAGTCGGATCCTCCTGACAATATTCCAAAGAAAAAATAGAAAAGGAATGTCGTCAGCGAATAATCGCTCGGTAAGTCCCAAAGAGAGATAGAAATAGAATAGATAGATAAAAGAATATGCTGGTATAATTTATGATTATTATGTTAACGCAGTTGTTTGTAACTTGGTATAGAATATGCCAGTGCATACGAGAGGAGTCCAACTATTCCGTGGACTATGGTATACGGAGCACAATGACCTGTCAAGCTACGAGACAACAGTAATGGATATTCAGGTTATGTGTATTAAAGTGACCATCATCGTGTCACTTTTAATACATTCCGTACCAATCTACCCCTTTAAAAACCCCGTAATGTTTATTGTATTGTTTATAGCTATAAGACTTACCGAAATCATGATATCATTTGTTCATGTAAATGGATAAGGATGTAAACGGATAGTCATGTGATCAAGTCCATGTATATCCATAGTTTGATCAGTTCAACTCATGTTGATATTGTATAGCATTATGGTATTTATATTTCAATTCCAGTATATGGATTCATATTGTATTGGAGTTATATTTGGATTGTATGCAGGTTGGAATTGTATTAAGATTAGACTGAGACTTTGTCTGAATCAGACACTTAACAGAATTTGATTCCTGAATTAGCTTTTGGAGTTATCGGTAACTGCTACACATGGACGACAGGATTTGCGACTTTTTCCAAGCCAATTACCATTGATAACTCCGTTTTAGTTTTCTATCTTAAACAGGCAAGCACCCACTTTCTCCGGCTCTCTGAGGCTCAAGAGAATTGGTCCCACTTAAACCTATATTTACTAGGGTCTTTATTGTAAATTAATATAAGTTGATGGTGTTTTATGAAAAATAGTTTTAGTATACTTTCAAAATAATTCTCAAGTATTTATTTCACTTATTTAATGTTTTCATGGATGTAATTTTTAAGAGTGAAGTATTCTAATAATTATAAACCTATATTGAATAGTATATGGTATTTTAGAGTAAATTGGAATTGTATGGATTTGTGATGGTATATTCATGAAATTTATGATTCTTGTGTTTCATGATTCTTGTGTTTAGAAAACATGAAATTTACTATAAATATAAAATAGATGTTTTGATAATATTTATATATATATATGATTATTAAAATAAAATTTATTTATTAAATAGAAAATTACATTATTCTTAAAAATTGTATTAAAAATTCCATCGAGATTAGATGCTTTCGTGAGGAGGTCTGCATCTTGCTCTACTAATCCCGAGAATGTGCGATAACCCGCACCATCCAAATCGGATTCCCCAAAAGTGGGTTGTAGAGATGTAATCGTAAGGAATTTAATTTAAAACAATTTAAAGAATACGGTTTTTAATAGTTTATGGTATTTAAAGGTAAAATTATATTAACCAAAAAAATATGGTTTTCAAGCAATCGTGCTATGTCATGATGAGTGTTGTGAGAGGTAGGTCATTACCTCGTGAGGTTTTTCTAAAGGTAATATGAGCAATTATGATAAAAGAATGTCGTAAGTAATCTTTGTGGTATTTAACTGTAAAAGAGTAATACAAGTTGCATAGTATGGTATTTTAGATTGAAACTTGTTCTCAATGTTGGTTTATAGTTTCTAAACAATATATAAAGAAATGGTTGATTTATTATTAAGAAAAATTGGGTTTTTTTAACAAATTTAGAATCGGATGTCGGATTAAATCCACTTCCGACGAGTTTTGAAAAGAGAACTTTTTAGAATAGGAAGAGAGAGAAGGAGAGGGGACTTACGAGTTTAGGGTAGAGAGGAGAGGTATAGGAAGGATTTAAGAGGTTTGTGGAGTCGCGGGGTCTTCAGAATCTTCTTGAATCGTCGCCGGAACTTGTCCTTGGCTAACTCCACTTGTACACTTCTCTTGGAACAATTTGAGAATTTTGATAATAGATTTTAGAATGGAGAGGGTTAGGGTGTGATGTGGTATTTATAAGAGAATTTAGGGTTTTGAGGATTGAAGAATGAAATTAAAATACATTAAAATTTTGGATTAATACCTCATTTTAATTCTCTGTTTAATTTCAGGAAAAACAAACAGTGCTGGGGTTAAGGGGGAGGCCAAGAGTCTTGTATGCAAAGTTTGGGGGTATTTGCAACGGCGTGGCCTGACGGCGCCGGCTATATGGCCAATCTCGCTGGCCTTCTTGAGGGTGTGGGGCTCCGGACCGATGCCACGTGTCCTAATCAGTATAAATACCCTTTTGTACATGTTTATTTAATCTGATTTTTCATTTTTATGTATATTGCACGTGTAAACTTTTGGGCTTCAAAAAGTTTTAAAGAAAAATCATTAAAAATAATATGCGGCTGGGGATTCAAACACAAGGGCTATGTCACAGCAGTGCAATGTTTTACCAATGAGCTACAAGTATTTTCTTACTGTTCAAAATCAAATTAAATACTTATAGCATACTCAGGGTTGCAAATACTCCATTTAGTACTTTAACTTTAAACAAATTTTTGTACATTAAAAACAGAGTCGTTACAGGTTTAAGAATCGTTGATCTTATATAAAACTAAGATGAAATTAGAAGAGATGAGATGAATATCATCGATCGGAGATCATTAGTCGTATATGGGACTAAGATCGGTTTGGAAATCATGAGCATATGGGCTCAGTTGATTTAAGAAGAAGTTTAAGCTTCACAGACTTAGCCAATTTGGGCTAAGATCGGGTTTCTATACCACCCAGCAGTGCTAAGCACTCAGATATATATAGCGTTCACGTGTGCTTCACGTGATGCGCTGGATTTTAGGCGCTCACGTGTGTTTCACGTGAAGCGCTGGATTTTGGGCGCTTACGTGTGTTTCACGTGAGGCGCTGTCTTCTTAGAGATTTAATCTCTGTTGATATTTTTAGAGAGGTTAAACCTTTGTTAATGGTATTTTGACCATTAACGACCACCAAGATCACTATTTTGAGGATCTGAGATCCGGTTCTTTAATAACTAAGTTCTTAATTTGTAAGGGAACTAAGTTACTGGAGTATTATGCATTCCATCTTCTTCATGTTCTTTTCTTCCATGTTCTCCTCTGAATTTTTGATTCTCAAGAACAAGTTCTTTCCAATGAGAATTAAATTCTCAACTTATGAAAAATTTATCTTGCGGATCTCAGATCCAGATCTATAGAAAAAACTAAGTTCTTTGAGAAGGGTTAAATCCTTATATCTGATATGATAGGTAAAGGAGATATTTTGATCTTGATGTTTTCTTAACCCAGGCTTTGAAGGGAGGAAGATCTTCTTCTTCTTGGATGAGAATTAAATTCTCTGTTTTTTCTGGAGACTTCTTGGAGTGCCTTCTGTGTTTTTACAGAAGTTTATGGGAGGTCTCCTCTCCTTTAGATTTTATCTCTTTGCTCTTATTTTTAGGAGAAGAGAAACATCAATTTGTTTGAGAAAATCTCTCGTTTAAAGATCCTTATTAATCAAATTGATCTAAATATCAACCGGTAAATTTTATTCACCGTTGGATTTTTAATCCAAAGGCTCTCAGTTTAATAGAAAAGATCATTCTTATTTGTTTAATAGGATTAGGAAAATATTTTTCTAAGATAGAATTTAATTCTATCATATGATCGATGGGTGATTTTATAATCACCATTGGATTTTTGATCCAAGGGTACTCTGTTTAACAGAGAGGATCTTCCCCTCTTAGAATATAATTCTACATAGAATTTAATTTTATACTCACGTGCATTGCACATGGGGCGCTGGCCTATATCGCTTATGTGGATGTCACGTGAGGCGCTGCCAAGAGACTAGCAAGTGCGTTCACGTGGATATCACGTGAGGCGCTGCAGAGATGCTAGCACTAGCGCTCACATAGATATCACATGAAACGTTCACGTGTTTAACACGTGGGAACCAGTATAAGATTTGATCATATATGAAGCGGCACTCACATGCTTTGCATGTGAGTGTGCACATGTTTAACACGTGGGGGCTTTCCTTTATTTTATAAAGGAACAGATAGCTCTGAGCTAAAAGTTTTGGCTGGAACAAATTCCCCCACTACTTTGCCCACGTAGGTATGTACGTAGGTTAAGTAGTGCAAAGTTATGCATCTCCATAGAATTGACGGCTCAGGAGACAGGTTTAGGTGTCTGTCGCCTAAGGCTTTGTCCATCTTCATGAGTCGTAAGGGTCTCAAGAAGGTTTTTCTCCCTATGAGTCGTGAAGATCTCATAGGTGTATATTCTTCCTAGAAATCGTAAGGATTCCTAAGTGTCCATCGCCTCTGTGAGTCGTAAGGATCTCACTCGGGTATTTTCTCCTTACGAGTCGTGAGGACCCGTAAGTAGCTTCTTTAATTCATTGGCATGCAATTTTGATGAATGTGGCCCGTGGATAGTATACAAGGGTCATTCTTGACCTTCTCGTAGGGCAGCGATGGCTTAGGAAACGGGTTTAGATCTGTCGTCTAAAGGTTTTTAACTTTATGAGCCGTGGATGTCTCATAAAGATGTTTCTCCCTATGAGTCGAAAGGATCTCGTAGGTGTATTTTCTTTTTAGAAGTCGTAAGGACTTCTAAGTGTGTTTTCTCTTGAGAGTCATAAGGATCCCACAAGAGTATTTTCCTCTTACGAGTCGAGAGGACCCGTAAGTGGCTTCTTCTCCTCGTTGGATGCAATTTTGGAGAATGTGGCCCATGGATAGTATACAAGAGTCGATATCGAACTACTTATAGGGCAACAATGCTGAGGAAATAGGTTAATATCCCCGTTGCCTAAGGCTTTTCACCTTCATAAGCCGTGAGGGTCTCATAATGATATTTTTCCCTACGAGTCGAGACGAGTCGAAAGGATCTGGCAGGTATATCCTAACAAGAAATATGGATAACCCCATTTTTTGATAAGCATCTGTTAGGTTTGTGGTACTAGATTTAAGTCTATCGTACCGCCGTATTGGCTGATATATTTCTCGATACGCAGTCCCTTAGGTTACTACTCGAGTATCCCCACGTCTGTCATGTCTCTGATCCCTTCTGAGGCCGGATAAGAAGTCTTCAAGTAGTCTTCTTAGGCTAGAATGTTCACTTTACCATCGGAAGAACAAGCGTTGGGCATTTTCATGGCGCTTTCTACTTGAGGTTAGGCTTAATTTAAAGCCCGATGAGTCATAACCGCACCCATCTGGGGTGGGATGATCTCTAATGGTCTTTAGGCTTTGTATGTATTTCCGTCAAGACCTGAAGGTAGGAATATTCCATCACTTCCTTTTTTGTTTTGGTGTCGTACCGGTTCTTTACTAAAGTCGGCAAAACATCCGATTAACCTCTATACTGTATGTATTGCAATCGAGATCTGGGGCTAGGATTTTGCCGTCACTCCACTTTTATTTGATTATTGCGTCCGCAACCTGCTGGAATGAGGAGGAACGTGGAGCTGATCTCTAGGATGTAGATGTTGCAATCGAGATCTAGAGCTAGGAATATGCCATTGCACTGCTTTGATTTGACCTTTTGGTCTTTGATGACGTCACATCTGCACCGAGAAGGAATATTGAGCTGGAGCTATGATTTTGCCATTACTCCACTTTGATTTGACCTTTTGGTCTTTGTTGACGTTGCGTCTGCATTCTGCTGGAATGAGAAGAATGTCGAGTTGATCTCTAAGCTGTTGATGTTGCCATTAAGATTTGGAGCTAGGAATATGTCGTTCTCCACTTTTGTTTGCCCCATGGGTCCTTGTTGATGTCGCATTTGCATCTTGCCGGAATGAGAATGATGTAGAGATAATCTCTAGGCTGTAGATATCAAGATCTGGAGGTAGGCATATGTCGTTGCTCTATTTTTATTTGACCCTTGGGTCCTCATTGACGTCTCCATCGAGAAGGAACATTGAGCCGATCTCTAGGCTGTAGATATTGCCATCGAGATCTAGAACTTCTTTTGACGAAACATGGTGGGAAAATATGGTTTCCTTTCTTTCATTTGTGCCATAGATTGTATACAAGGGTCGGTGTGGACCAACCTACAGGACAGAAAAATTTATTTTATTAATTTTTTATATTTCCGCGATGCTCTATCTTTTCAGCTTTTTTATATCACGAAAGTTACAATTACCCTATCATTGCGGCTATTTATCGCGGTACCCAATCATTTCGGTTATGTCATTTTTTTACTCACTGTTTTTATTACGAGTTGCCCCATCATTTTGGCTATTTTTATATGCATATTTTTTTGCTCGCTGATTTTATTACGAGTTAGGAATTTGGAATCTGATACCAATCTTGGCATTAGTATCGCTGCTACTGGAATGTTACCAGGAGCGAATCATCATTTGCCTTTGTCGATTTGAACAAAGGTGGCTTAGCAAACAGGGTTAAGATCCTGTCGACTAAGGCCTTTTAATTTTATGAGCCGTAAGGGTCTCATAAAGGTATTTTTCCGTATGAGTCGTGAGGATCTCATAGGTGTTTTTTCTCTTTAGAAGTCGTGAGGACTCCTAAGTGGTATTCTCTTGTAAGTCGTAAGGATTTTATTAGAGTATTTTCTCCTTGTAAATCAAGAGGACTTACAAGTGTCGTTTACCACATGGGGATATTTCTCGTCATTGGTGGAACTCAGTTGGAACATATTTTGTTCTTGTTTGTACCCGTGGATTGTATACAAGATTCGATATTGAACGACTTATAGGGCATCTTGGGGAATATGACGGTTTAAGAACAGATTTAGATCCTTGTAATTTAAGGCTTTTGAATCCCATGAGCCGTGAAGGTCTATAGAGGGAAATTCTCCTTACGAATCATGAAGATCCCGCAAGTGTAATTTCTCCCTAAGAATCGTATGGATTCCTAAGTGTGTTGCTCTTTTGTGAGTCGTAAGAATCTCATGCAGGTATTTTCTCCTCATAAGGTCGAGAGGACCTTGCAAGTGCACACATTTTTTTATTTAATGGGTTTGCGCCCTTTCAGGTTTTCACAAACTCACCGGCAGTCCTGCTGTTTTTACATACGCCGTCCTTTTAGGTTTTCATCCATGCCTATTTGCTTGTGAACATACCTTTTTTTACTAAGAGATTGCGCCCTTTCGTGTTTTCAGAAGCTCCCCGGTGGCCCTGCTGTTTTTACTCACGGCGTCCTTTCTGGTTTTCATCCGTGCCCATTTGCTTGTGGACATACCTTTTTTTACGAACGGTGAAACTTTCGAAAATAGTTTCGCCGTAGGTGATCCATTTGTTTGCCGGTGGGATTTAGGGGTGGCTTCATTAATGGAGTAGCTATGTAGCCGACGAGAACTTGAGTTACAATCGTTGTCGGTGGGACTTCGATTGCAGTATAGATCTCAAGCCGTATTTGGGGCGGCGCACTAGTTTAGGGACATTTCGGTCCATCATCGTCATATTTAGGACGAAATGCTAGTTTAGGGACGTTTTGGTCCAACATTCCCATGTTTGGAACGAAGTTTAGTTTAAGGACATTTTGGTCCAACATTCTCATGTTTGTGACGAATATTAGTTTAAGGACATTTCGGTCTATTATTACTGTGTTTGGGGCGAAATGCTAATTTAGAGACGTTCTGGTCCATTATCGCCGTGTTTGAGGCGAGTATTAATTTAAGGACGTTCCGGTCCATTATCGTTGTATTTGGGGTGATACACTAGTTTAGGGACATTTCGGTCCATTATCGCCGTGTTTGAGGCGACACACTAGTTTAGAGACGTTTCGGTCCATTATTGCCGTTTTTGGGGTGAAATGCTAGTTTAGGGACGTTCCAGTCCATTATTACCGTTTTGAGGCGAAATGCTAGTTTAGGGACGTTCCGGTCCATTATTTATCCTTTGGTCGAGGAGTTACATAACTCATCCCTTACTATGCTTGCTTGCTGAGGCCCTGCTACTTGTCCTTTGTTTATATGGACACTTCACACCTCAAATTATTTTCACCTTCTTGGACTGCTTATTATACCATCGCAGCAATCAGGTTGTTTTGTGGGAAATACCGGGCATTTTACACAACACCTGCCCCGTGATCATCAATGTCGCTTTCTGACACTAACGGAGCATCTTCTTCATATACAAAGGAACGAGATATTATGTCACTCCTTCTGCTGAGTCTTCTTCTCCCTTGGAAGAATGAACTTGACTTGGGGGATTCCCCTCATCATTTGATTTGGAGTAGGATATAGATTTCATATCCCTTCTATGGTTTTTTGGTTCAAGCGGGATATTCCACTTGATTGCAGGACCCGCTTATAGGCCTCTTAATATCTTTTTTGTTATTTTAAGAAAGGGCTATCTCACGTAGAGATTCTTCCGCCAGTGAGCAAAATATCCCCTGCGTATATTTCGGGTAAGCGAGTATGCATATCCTAATCTTTCGAAGGGTAGAACCTGTGATGTGGCTATTTTGGCAACAGGTTGGTTCAGAGCTGCTTATTCTTTGTTGAGCGTTGGTGACAAACGCCGTATTGCCTCTGCTTTTCATGTATCTTCATCGGAAGATGATGCATCTTGATCCATCTGATCCAGTCGAGCTATTTTATCTGTGAGCTCTTGGAAGGTTGTCGGCTTGATGAGGGCCATTTATGAGAACACCTTTGAATTTGAGTCAAGGGTGGCTATGAACATTCTCATGACTGGAGTTTCGTCGATGCGCTGCTCGCATTTAGACCAGCGATTTCGCCATCTCATAATATATTGAGCCCAGGTCTGATTCGGTCTAACCCGTTCATTGACCAATGCCGCCACGGTATTTCATGTATTCGCACTAGCAAATCTTCGACAGAAGAGCATATCCATCTCGTTGAAGGTATTCACAGAGTCATTTGGGAGTTCTGTACCATTTGAACGCAATACCATCCAGACCACCGACGAACTGCCGGAAGAGCAGTATATCATTTCCTCCGGTGTTGCCGCACATGGATTTAAATCACGCGATGTGCTGTCTAGGATTTCCGGTCCTTTTGTACATGTGGAACGTCGGAAATATGTATTCTGGTGGGTACTGTACTTGATCGTAGCACGCCAGATATGGTCGACCAGT
This sequence comes from Agapanthus africanus, assembly GCA_030015575.1. Lineage (NCBI taxonomy): Eukaryota > Viridiplantae > Streptophyta > Magnoliopsida > Asparagales > Amaryllidaceae > Agapanthus > Agapanthus africanus. The sequence continues at coordinate 869,080,055 of CM057339.1, forward strand.
TTTGATCGACCTATTTGCTGCTTCACTAGTATAGTGAGCTTTGATTTGCTGAGTGATATATGTATCCATCTTTTCTTTTGGGATCATTTCCTCCTCAGCCATTGGTGGGGCTTGCAGAGGATTTGAAGCGTTACCCTTATCTTTAAGAGTGACTACCGGCAGTTCATCTGCCAGTGGTTCCGAATGGACCATCATTCCGACCATATTCCGGATCAAGAGGGCCATCTAGTTCATTTTAGCGGATATCTCTTTTGCTTCTTCATCTCTTTTCTTGATAGCGCGCTCCAGGAAGTCAATATCCGACTCCTGTTCTATCCTTTCTTCAGGTGCGTCTTCAGGGTTTGATTCAGGAAGACGATTAGCGAGTGCTGCCGCCTGAGCAAGTATCTCCTGCAGTTTTTCATGCTGCAGTTGAGCTTTTATCGGAGACTGAGTATGCGGTCCATGGCTAGTACAAGCTCGAACTTCATCTTTGGAGTTCACCATGTGGACTATATGAACTACCATGCCCCCAGGCTGGGGCGTTTGGAGTTTTGGCCTTTAGAGTTTGCCTCGGGCGCTTGAGCTTTATCTGGTATCTCTATTTTGTGAAAAGCTGATTTGGGAGGAACCATCGTATCAGAAACCGCCTTGGAATGAGTCCCCTTGTATTTGGAAGGGGAGTTGTCAGAGTTTAGCTGACGCTTAGAAGAAGAGCCGCAGACGACTACCGAGTTTTTCACCTACTTCCACACCCCATATATATAAGAGGAAAGATTTCTCGAAGAGAGAACTGACTTCTGCTCTCTTTAGATCTCCATGGGTTGCGGAGACTTTTCAGTACTGCGGTAGGGGGATTTTGTCTGACCCTTCACAGCAGTTGGAAGCTGTTCCCGGTTAGAACAGCAGCATTTGCCATCGGAGTCGAAGTCAACCCAAATGGAGAATTGCCCTCAGCTTGTCTTATTTGATGCCCATATTGACGTCGATAATGTCTTTTGACCGGAATTTCTTCATTCTTAGGAATTTGCTGAGCCTGCCTCCTATTTTCCTTGAGAGAATAAATATTCTGCCTCCTGTGTTGACCTTGGTCTTCAGCGGATGCCAGTCGTATGGAGATTGCTGTCGGCAAAATTGGAGCTTGAGGACCCAACTTGTGGAAGCCGTACTTATTTTGGGCTTCTTCCTTGGGTGTTGAAGCACCGAGGGTAGGAAGTGGGAGTATCGACCCAATGAAGAGGCCCTTCATTTCTTGAAGAGCCGGATTGCAGAGATTTGAGACTGCAAATGGCTCATACTTGACTCCACCAGATGTGACAGAGCCTAAGTTGCGGTGAGTGGAAGCAAACGACATTCTACAAAGAGGCGAAATGCAGCTTCAGTATCTCATCACCTAAGAACAACTATAAACATATATACCGCGATTATTTGATCGCGGAAAAACACAACACACATGTGGAGTGGAAAGAGGAAGAGGTCCCACCGGGCGTGCCGGAATCTGTTTACCGGCAAAGACCGGACTGAGATGCGGAGAACGTCTAGCCTGAATTTAGGGGCATATGCTATTTGGACATATCCATCCACCTCTCCGAAGATACTAAGTTTGGATAGATGCGAACGATATAGCAGACTTCTTCATATTCCCCCTCATTTGCGAGGGGTTTTTGATTCTGGGGACGCTCTTCCCTGCAAGCGCAAGTCCATGCAGTTAATTACATTATCGCATTGCGATAACAACTTTCTCTTGCTCCGGTAAATTACTTCATGTTGTGTTGTATTTTGTTTATTAAGGTTGCATGTGGATTGTATACGGAGACTAGTTTATGTCGTCGCCCGTAGGGCGCGGATTAGTCCAAGTCTGTATATATATTTTCATGATTTGGGTTTGGGTCAAGAATTTGCTTGATGGGGTCCACGTTGGTAGCTTGGTTTGCCAACGGGAATGACGTTAGGACGCATTTCCCATATTTGTGAGGTCTATCCGTTCACGGAAAACTTGGGTTTGATCTAAGAATCGTTAGTCATATGTGAGATTAAGAATAACTTATGAACAAATGAGTAAATGGGTTCAACTGATCATTGGATCATTTATGAATAGCCCATAGATAGTGTACGGTAGTCAGTATGGAGACAGTCCGTAGGGTAAAACATATTAGTTTAAAGACGTCGCGCTCCAACATCACCGTGTTTGTGGCGACGCGCTAGTTTAGGGACATTTCGGTCCACCATCGCCATGTTTGAGGCGACGAATATTAGTTTAGGAACATTTCGGTCCATTATGGACATATTTGAGGCAAAAAAGAGGAGTTGTTGGTTGTTGGGACCCGCCACCTCTCTGAAGACGTTGAGAAATTACAAGAACATGTATCAAAAGTGTGGAATGATGTACCTTTGAACCAAATCCCGTATTTGAGAGAAAAGATCATGGTGGATCTAAGAATCGTTAGTCTTATATGAGACTAAAATGAAGTTAGAAGAGATGATATGAATATCATTTTTGATATCATCGATGGGAGATCACTATTCGTATATGGGACTAAGATTGGTTTGAAAATCATGACCATATGGGCTCAGTTGATTTAAGAAGAAGTTTAAGTTTCACAAACTTAGCCAATTTGGGCTAAGATCGGGATTCTATACCACCCAGTAGTGTGCTTCACGTGAAGCGCTGGCTTTAGGGAACTCACGTGTGTTTCACATGAGGCTCAGGGTTTTGGGCTCTGAAGTGTGTTTTACGTGAGACACTGAGTTTTGGGCGCTCACGTGTGTTTCACATGATGCGCTGGCTTTTGAGCACTTACGTGTGTTTCACGTGAGGCGCTGAGTTTTGGCGCTTACGTGTGTTTCACATAAGACGCTGTCTTATTAGAGATTTAATCTCTGTTGATATTTTCAGAGAAGTTAAATATATGTTGATGGTATTTTGACCATTAACGATCACCAAGATCACTATTTTGAGGATCTATGATCCGGTTTTTTAAGAACCAAGTTCTTGATTTATGAGGGAACTAAGTTTCTGGAATATTATGGACTCCATCTTCTTCATGTTCTTTTCTTCCATATTCTCCCCTAAATTTTTTATTCTCAAGAACAAGATCTTCCAGATGAGAATTAAATTCTCAACTTATGGGAGATTTGTCTTGCAGATCTCAGAACCAGAGAAAGAACTAAGTTCTTTAAGAAGGGTTAAACCTTTATATCTAATATGATAGGTAAAGGAAATATTTTGATCTCGATATTTTCTTTAACTAGGGTTTGAGGGGAGGAAGATCTTCTTCTTCTTAGACGAGAATTAAATTCTTTGTTTTTTCTGAAGACTTCTTGGAGAGCCTTCTGTGTTTTTACAGAAGCTTATGGGGGGTCTCCTCTCCTTTAGATTTGATCTCTTTGCTCCTATTTATAGGAGAAGAGAAACATCAATTTATTTGAGAAAATCTCTCGTTTAGAGATCCTGATTGATCAAATTGATCTTAAAAATCAACCGGTGAATTTTATTCATCATTGAATTTTTAATTCAAGGCTCTCTGTTTAATAGAGAAGATCATTCTTGTTTCTCTAACAAGATTAGGAATTTTTTTTCCTAAGATAGAATTTAATTCTATTAGATGATGGATGGGTGACTTTATAATCATAGTTGGATTTTTGATCCAAAGGTCCTCTATTTAACTGAGAGGATCTTTTTAATTTGAGAAATATTAGGGAAATATTCCCCCACCGTAGAATTTAATTCTACATAGAATTTAATTCTACACTCATATGCATTGCATATGGGGTGCTGGCCTATAATGCTCATGTGGATATCACGTGAGGCGTTGCCAAGAGACTGGCAAGTGCGCTCACATGGATATCCCGTGAGGCACTGCCAAGATGCTAGCACCAGTGCTTACGCGGATCTCACGTGAGACGCTCACGTGTTTAACGCGTGGGAACCATTATACGATTTGATCATATCTGAAGCGACACTCATATGCTTTGTATGTGGGTGTGCACATGTTTAACATATGGGGGCTTCCCTTTATTTTATAAGGGAACGGAAAGTTTTGAACCAAATTTTTTTCGGGAACACATACTTCTGTAAGCACTACAGGCAGACATCTGCTTCAGAGGGACAGACGTCTGTATGACGATAATGGTGAATTTTAGGTTCAAGATTTAACTCGAAAATCAGGTTTTTTGTGGCAGTTTTGTAAGTTCTGAGATCTTATTATAACTAAAATTATGTAGGCTATAAATAGAAACTTAGGGTTATTATTTAGGGTTGATAGTTTTTGATCATAAGGTTAAAGAGAGTTGATATTCTTTGATCATAAGGTTAAAGAGAGCCGTTGCTCCATAAGAGATCAAGATCATCGTATAAGAAGAACTTTGGAGGGTTTTAGATCATAAAGCAAAAGCAGTAAACGATGTCTCCATAAGGGATCTAGGCAATCGAAGGTGAAGGAGAATTTGTAGAAGGAGAGAGATCTCGTTGGGGATCATAAAGAGGGAGTGTAATAATTCTCTGTAAGGTTTTATTCTTCTCAAGTACTAATAAAGGTTCTCCCCGTTTCCCCCCTAAATCTCTTTTGTTATTTTTATTGCGGTTTGTATCTGGTTTTCTTTTATTACTCGTCTATAAGGTTTTCCGCTGCATTGCCGATCGGTCTAGCGGCAGCAACAATAGACAGCAGAGCTACGTTCCGTATTTTTTGAGATTTAAGTTTACGGTAGGTGATGACGCTTGTATCCGCTCCCTATCTTCTTAGATCGTAATTATTTTGATAGCGATTTGTAAGGATCCAAGAGAAAGGTATTTTCTTTGGAATTAAGAATGATGGATGACAAAGTAAATAGCACAAAGTTTAAGGTGGAGAAATTTAATGGGAAACAGAACTTCTCTATGTGGCAGAAAAGGGTGAAGACACTTCTGGTGAACGAAGGGCTGTTTAAGGTACTCTACGATAGTAAACCAACCAACATGACAGATACTACATGGGCAGAATTAGATCAGATGAAACAATGCACGATAGAACTTTATTTGGCGGATAACGTGATGTATAACGGTATGAAGGAAACTTTTGCGGCAAGTTTGTGGTTGAAACTGAAGAGCTTGTATATGACAAAGATATTATCAAACAAGCTATATTTGAAGAAGCAACCACATGGTTTACGCATGAAGGAAGCGACTCCTATTCATGACCACCTAAACAGCTTCAAAAAGATGGTAAGCGATCTTTTATGCCTTGAAGTCAAGTTAGAGGAAGAGGACCAAGCACTATTGCTTCTATCTTCACTTCCAAATTCGTATGAATACTTGGTGACAACGATTCTTTATGGGAAGAAGACTTTCAAGATGAAGGAGCTTACAGCGACTCTTTTGAAAAATGAGATCATGAAGAAATCAAATCCATCGGAGGATTCATTGGGGTTGTTCGCCGGTGAAAGGGGAAGATCGAAGAATAGAGATGGAAGTAAGAGCATAAGGGGGAAATCCAAATCATCCGGGTAAGAGGGCGGACTGTGATTCTTTTGCAAAAAATCAAGGCATCTAAAAAAGCAATGCCAAAAGTATAAGTAGTAGTTGGAGAAGAAAGGTAAAGGTGCCAATTCAAAAGGTTCGGATTAAGCCAGTGTTGCGACCGAAACAGAAGAAGATCCATATGACATACTAGCGGTACATACATGGGAGGCAAATTTTGATACTTGGATCCTTCATTCCGGATGTTCATACCAGATATGCCCGAAGAAGGAGCTGTTCAACACCTATAAAGAGTTTAATGGCAACAGTGTTCTTATGAGGAACAATATGGTGTGCAAGGCCATTGGCATAGGGAATGTCAAAATCCACATGTTTGATGGGGTAGTGCGAACGCTTGTGAACGTGCGACACATTCCAGAACAAAAGAACCTAATTTCTCTTGGATCATTAGATGCGACAGGATATAAATCCGTTGGTCAAGATGGAGTATTAAAGGTTGTCAATAGTGCCCTAGTGGTTACGAAAGGACAACGACTATATAATTTATATCGTTTGGACGTCAGTATAGTGACTGGTGGTGCGGCCGTAGCTATGGAGAAACAGGTGGAGGATACCGCAAAGTTGTGGCATATGCTTCTTGGCCATATAAGTGAGAGGGGGATTCATGAGTTGCACAGAAAGGAGTTGCTGAAAAGTGCCATCTCGTGCAAGTTAGATTTCTGCAAATTTTCTATGATGGGGAAGCAACATAAGCTCGGGTTCAAGCAAGTCGTGCCCAAGACCGAAAGACTCCTCGATTACATTCACTCAAACGTATGGGGGTCATCACCGATTGCTTCAAAGGGAGGTACCATGTATTATATCACTTTCATAGACGATTTCTCACGGAAGGTATACGTCTACTTTCTCAAATACAAATCAGATGTGTTTGTCAGTTTTAAGGAGTGGAAAATAGCCGTGGAGAAGCAAAAGTGGCGACCGGTGAAGTATTTGTGGACAAATAATGAAGGTGAATACATCTCGAAGGAGTTTACGGACTTTTGTAAAGGTTAGGGCATACAAAGGTGTTTCCCCCAATAAAAGAGCAAAGGTCTGTTCAAAACTTAAGAGGCAGCGCCTCACGTGCCTTCCACGAGGCCGCCAGCGCCAGAGTTAAAAACTCTTATTGGCGCCGCATGTGCTCCTCACGTGGGCGCCAATGTGCAAAGCACATGAAAGAATTAAAACCTTAATAAGCGCCCACGTGCACTGCACGTGAGCGCCGACTCCTAGTAGAATTAAATTCTACTCTCTGTTAAACAGAGCCGTTGGATCAAAGATCTAAGGGAGACGATAAATCATCAGGATGCAGAATTAAATTCTATTTAGAGAAAATATTCCTCAAATGTTTCTAAATAAGAAGGATTGCCCTCTGTAAAACAGAGTACCATTGGATTAAAAATCCAATGGTGATTAATGAATCACCAATCTACAGAATAAATTCTGTATGGGTAAATATTTCCCTAGTCTGGTTAAAAACAAGAAGAATACTTTCTGTAAAATAGAAATTCTTGGATCAAAAATCCAATAGTGGGTAAATCCCCAAAATCAATTAGGATCTCTTAATGAATGATTTCCTCAACTAATTACAAACTAACTCTACTATATAAAGGACCCAAGACTTTAAGTCTAAAAAGGAGGAACCCCCATAAGCTTCAGAAAGAACAGAGAATTAAGTTTTCGAGGAAGAACTCTCTTCTTAGAAAATCAGGTAAATAAAAATAAAGAAGTGCTTAGCACTCAGTGACTGACGCTCAGTGCCCAGCACCCCACGTGCCTCTCACATGGGCGCTATAAAATAAAGGAGTGCTCAGCACTCAGTGACTGACGCTCAGCGCCTAGCGCCCCACGTGCCTCTTATGTGGGTGCTATAAAATAAAGGAATGCTCAGCACTCAGTGACTGGCGCTCAACGTCCAGCGCCCTACGTGCCTCTCACATGGGCGCTACAAAATAAATGAGTGTTTAGCACTCAGTGACTGGCGCTCAGCGCCCAGCGCCCTACGTTCCTCTCACGTGGGTGCTACAAAATAAATGAGTGCTTAGCATTCAGTGACTGGCGCTCAGCGCCTCATATGTCTCTCACGTGGGCGCTACAAAATAAAGGAGTGCTTAGCACTCAGCGACTGGCGCTCAGCGTCCAGCGTCCCACGTGCCTCTCACATGGGCATTGTTCCCCTCCGAACGGCGGCCGAGACGTTAGGACGTCTAGCCTGAGATTCGGGGCAGATGCTATTTGATTTTATCCGTCTACCTCTCCGAAGATGCCAAGTTGATTTATGGCACCGTGTATCGAAGGTTTAGACGGATGCGGCCGATGTAGCAGACTTCGTCAGATTCCCCCTCGCTTGAGGGGTTTTTGATTGTGGGGACGCTCTTCCCTGCAGGCGCAAGCCTCTGCAGTAAATTACGCTACCGCGTCGTGGTAACCACTTTCTCCTTCTCCAGAAATTTCACTTCGTGTCGTGTGTGTTTGTTTTGTTTATGGATGCCCGTGGATTGTATACGGAGACTAAGTAATGCCGTCGCCCGTAGGACGTGGATTAGTCCAAATCCGTATTTACTTAAATTTGGGTTTAGTGTTTTAGTCTAAGGATACGTTAGCCGTATTGAGACTAAGATCAACTTAAACATTCGTTAAAGATACGTTAATCCTGTTTGAGACTAAGATCAACTTAACGTGGTGATCTATTTAATATATAGCCATCGGGACTCGTCACCTCTCTAACGTCATTGAGGGATTACAACGACAGGTGTCAGAGGGGTTCGGAGATGTACCCTTGAACCAAAGTTAATTTGGAGTTTTATAGTCCATTTGAATGTTACGTTAGCCGTGTTTGAGGCTAAGATCTACTTAAACGGGATCGTTTAGATCCAACAAAGGAGCGTTTGGGGGCTCTATTGTTCCAGTTTAGGGACGTAGTGGTCCATAGGTAGTTTAAGAACATTGCGGTCCACTGCCAGTTTAGGGACATGGTGGTCCATTGGTAGTTTAAGGACGCATAAGTCCATTGGTTTAAGGACCCCACAGTCCATATGGGTGTGTTTAAGGACGCATTAGTCCGTTAGTTTAAGGACGCATAAATCCACGGGTTTAAGGACCCCACAGTCCGTATCTTGGTTTAAGGACGCATAAGTCCATGAGTTTAAGGACCCCACAGTCCGTATTGATGTGTGGTTGTCGGGACCCGTCACCTCTCTGACGTCGTTAAAGGATTACAACGTAGGGGTCAGAGGAGTTCGGAGATGTACTCTCGAACCGGATGTAAATTGATTTAGGAGAGCAGCTGTGCTCAGTCAATTTAATTTGAGGACTTACGGCCATGATTGGGCTAAGTCCAGTTGAAAAATGTTCAACACTTTTATTTTTTTTTGGCCTATTAGGCCTGTATTAGGGCTTGGCCCCTTTTTAATAATGCATAGCATTAATCTTGGTCTCTGTAGGACCTTTATTTGGGCTCTGCCCCTTTTCAAATAATGCATTACATTATTTATTATTTTGTTTGGGCTCTGCCAATTTATAAATGATGCAGAGCATCAATTTTGTTTGGGCTCTGCCCTTTTTATTGCATTGCAATTTAATTTGGCCTGCTAGGCCTTTCTGATTTGGGCCTGGCCCTTTAGTAAAAGAAATGCGTTGCATTTGTCAGGCGCTTTGCGCTAATCACTGAGCGCAAGCGTTTATGGTGATGACACGTGTCACGCTCTGGTGAGCGCAAGCGCAGTTAGCGCAGTGCGCTGCGCTGCTGACACGTGGCACGCTCTAGTGAGTTGCGCTAACTTCAAAGAGCAAGGCTCTATCAAAAGCGCATAGCGCAAGTGATTCAGATGCTGATACGTGGCACTCTCTGGTGGCTTGCGCCAACCCAATAGCGCAACAGTGCAGTTTTGCAAGTGCAAGGCACTATTAACTTGAGAATCTTTTAGATTCCAGAACCAATGGTTCATAAAAAAGTGCAAAGCACTATTTGATTTCTTGATCTAATTTAGATTAAAGAAAACAAGTATTTCTTGTTTTTTTTCTTGATCTCAAAGAACCAATGGTTCATAAGTGCAAAGCACTACTTTTATTTTGTTTTTTATTGAAGATAATTGACCTTGTTCTTAGATCAATGATCTATTAGAAGAAATTCTTCTATCTTAAAGGTTTTTACCTCTTTTTTTTCTTGAAATTTCTTCAGAGTTCTCTCTGTTTGAAGTTCTTGATTTCTCCCAATTGTTGATGCCTTTGATTTGGGGTCTAGGGGCCTTTATATAGTGCCCATAAATTTGTTAAATTTGTTAAAGAGATATTTCTCTGAGTGATTTGCGGAATTTTCCCCGCCGTTGGATCTTTGATCCAAGGGCTCCTGTTTTACAGAAGAAAATCTTTTTGTTTTAACTAGAACAGAAAGATTTCTTTAAAATTTTAATTCTGTTTGGGCGCAAATGCCCCAGCGCGTGACACGTGTCACACAGCGCACAGCGCAGCGTGCGCTAGCGCAACTGCGCTGCCACGTGTAGCGCAGCGCAACTGCGCTGCCACGTGTAGCGCAGCACGGAGCGCAGCGCAACTGCACTGCCACGTGTCGCGCAGCGCAGAGCGCAGATTATCTGAAGCGTTGCTTCCTTTTAATTTTTGTTTTAAATAGAGCTTTGCTCTGATTGGTGGCGCTGCCTTGGGTGCTGCGCTGATGTATCAGCTTTTGACACGTGGCGCGTTGCGCGCAGCGCAAAGAATCTGAAGCGTTGCTTCGAATTTTGAATTTTGAAATTCAAACAGAGCTTTGCTCTGATTGGGGGGAAACAAATGCCCCCCACCGTTGCACTCACGTGGCACGCACGTGAGTGCAGCGGTGGCAAGATCCTGACCGTTGGATCAATGGGTGAGCTGAAGGGGCGCAAGTGCCTTATAAATAGGACCCATGACCCTTAGAAAAATCTTCACCATTTTCTAGATTTTGATTTACAGAGCTTTGCTCTTGCTTAAGAACTTCAGAGCTTTGCTCTTGCTTTCAGACTCTAGAGCTTTGCTCTCATCTCCCAAAGTTAGAAAAGTTTAGGTAATAATTAATTTTAAATTAATTTAAATCAATTTTAACCAACAGAGCTTTGCTCTCATAGATCTTTTGATCTAAAGAAATTCCCTTTGGGGTTTCATCAACAGAGCTTTGCTCTCACGAATCCATAGATCCACAGAGATCTTGTTCATGGGTTTTAACCCATGAGCAGAGTTTTGCTCATGGGTCAAAAATAGATCTTTTTGATCTAAAAGTGAAGAACTCCTAGGAGTTTTCAAAATTTTTAATTTCTTTAGGAGTTTAAATAGATTTTCTCATCATCATCACAGAGCTAGGCTCTTTTAAGGAATCTTATTCCCCTGAGACCTGAGTTTGACAAGTGTCACTCTATGACAGAGCTTTGCTCTGAAAGAGGAGATTTTCTCCTTGCTTCTAGGGATATTTTTTTTATTAATGGGAATATTCTCTCGGGGACCAACTGACAATCTCATCTTATGATGGGGTTGTCTTATTAACGTATTGTCATCCAGATTTTGTGGGTCCCCTTTCGGTCCCCTACCCACTGCACTGCTGTGTGGTGTAATTAATTAATTTTAATTTAATTAATCTTTAATTTAATTAATCAATTAATGAATTTTTTCAAACGCCAAGCGTTGGAATTACAACACTGATGGCTAATTTCTTTTCACTTGCAGCGATCATGTCTCTCGATACTTTATTCCCGTTCGCTCGCTCAGAGGAAGGGTTCCCTGAAGCGCCCTTGGACCACGAAGTCTTAGCCATGATCAAGGACCACGACCCGGAATATAAGAGTCTCCACCTTTGGGCATCGTGGTATAATCAAATTATTATGGGTCGACGCAGCTTCACGTGCGCAGTACTGTCAGAACCTTTCACGGCAATTCATTACGCCAGCCCATCCCCGGTGCAGTACGCCGTGGAGATGGTTGATTGGACATCGAAGGGCTTTCTTCATCCGGCCATAGATGCAATCCCGGTCCAGCGTCCCATGGTTTTGGATATCCTGGGACGCCGAATCTGTCAAGGCGAGGCGCGCTCTTGGGGGCAATCATATAACATAGGTCTGATCCCCCGCCACCCGATCGGCTATCTGCCATGGGCTCGGTATATCTTGTCGACGAAGAAGTCGCAGTTGATAAGGTTAGGGTTGTACACCGCGGTCTACGTCTCCTTCCTTCAGTATCCTACGCTTCCCACTTGGTGGTTCAAGACTTTCTTGGAGCAGTGGAACATTCCCACTCACACTTTCCTCGCAATAGATCGGGAAGTGTCGATTTCTCTGGAGGAGTTTACAGAAATCTCCGGTTTACCGGTTATAGGGGAGCACTATGAGGAGTTACTCCCGACAGACGAATATTTTTTCGGTGCCAAGCCGGCGGTAAGGGGCCTCACACTGGAGAATGCTGTTCAACACCAATTCCCAAGTTTGATCAAGGTGTTGAACATCTACGAGGCCCTTTTCATCGAACGTGGGAGTCGCGGAGTCAGTTTCGAGGATCTCACCGCCCGGTTCCTTCACCCAAGTGTCTTCTCGGCAGAAGCTGCCAAGTTTGCCACCCTCGAGGACCCTTTCGGTTTAGGTTTGGATAACCTACCGGCGAAGGAAATAGACCAAAAGGGTTTTTTTCTTCCTAACTCCCCGACCATGTCTTTTGCGGAAGTTGCAGTCCCTGAGATGGACGAGAAGGCCTTCTTTTTAGGATTTCTTGGGCTATGGCTGAGTTGGTTTGCTCTCCCGACGCACTCTCTCCATATGCGGCCCTCTGTCTTTTACCCGGCTCACCGGTTGACCATCGGGGTAAAGGTAGCCGTTGGGATAGCCGATTTGGCACATTTGTACCACGGCCTCAGTCGAGCGGCGGATGCTAATGAGCCTGGGGTACTGCACGTGATCTTCCCGATGCACTACTTCATATCGTGGCTCGAGCTACACACATCAGGTGTCTTCGGCATGCACAAAAGGCCCTCGTTCTATGACAGGTGCAGCTTCCCTCGCATCATACAGCTGATTGGCGCATCAATTGTGACTCCATCGCCGAGGAATGCCAGGGTTTTGCTCCTTCGCCCCCACACCGTTGGAGATGGGATGTCTTTCATTGACAAAGTGTTGACTATTTGAAAGGCATCCACCATTGCAGCGCGGCCATTGCAAGACACTTTCAAAGATGGAGCCTCAGTTTTGACGGCCCGGGAAACCCTCCATCTATATTCCATCAGACCGGGCTTCCTGGTTTTTAGGCAGAACGGTGCGGCGATTTTCATGAGATACAACCCGCATCGTTTTGCCCAACAGCTGAGCTACGATCAGGGGGTACCATTGGAAGCTTTTCTACTGGAACCTGCTGCCACGAAAGAAGGGATGGAGAACGCGCTGCATCATTTCATGCGTCTGAATACGGGTTCTCACTTTTTTATCAGTGAGCCGGCTTGCGCCCCACGACTCCTCAACGTATATAAAGAATGGTACAATCATGCGATGGGAGCCGTTATAAAGGAGGAAAGGCGATTGCTGGTCGACCGTAAGAGTGTGCCTCCAGGTAGCGACTGCAACGCTCCTTTGGTGCCAAGGACCCCGGTAGTTCCCCCTCTAAAAGATGATAGAGCCGGACCACCGCGTGCACAGAGTCCTCCACGCGGATTGCCGCTTCCTGATATCGCGGATGCACCACCAGCGCCCTGTGCTCCAGTGGAGGCAGTGGTTGTAGCCTCGCCGGAGTCTGGCGTGGGTGCGGACATTGGGACCCGCCGCCTCAAGGTGGCTGCCAAGCATAAGTCGATCCCGGGGGCACCTAGGATTGGTGGGCAAAAGAAGAAAAAGAAGTCGCTCTTCGCCGCTGATGTTGTGTTCGGTCAAGAACCCCATGCTCCCTACGCCGAGGGCCTGAGTGAATATAGGACTAACGAGGGATTAGTCATGCCGGATGACACGGATTTGGAGGCCGCCGAAGCTTCGGAGCGGCTAGCGAGGCATGACGCATGGCTGGCTAAGCTTGCGGTATCAGGTAATCACTAGTCGCATTTTATATTGCATCATATTTTTATTATTGCCTTTGACTAACATTTTTCCTTCTTTTCTTCCAACAGGCATCACCACTGAAGAAACCATTGCCGCTTCCCTCAAGACCTTCCAAGAGGAGGAACGCCTTAGAGCATCTTTGGGCCTCAGTAAGTTTCAATTCATCAAGTTTTCATTTTCCTTGTGTTATGGTCAATCTAATCTCTCCCCTTTTTATCGCAGGAACCTCAATGCCATTCCCGCCAAGTGACACAGATGTTCTGCCAGCTGCCGATGTTCTTGCTTCCTTAGGGCTGCCGCGGGAGGTCCGTCTTGAAGAGCCGATGAGAGTGTTAGTGTATATGCCCTAGGGGCCATTATTGTATCATACTAGTTTGTATATTACTTAATGGAAACTTGGGATATTCACATATATATAACAGTCTTGCTAAACATGGTAGTATGCTACTTGGTTTTTCTATCTTAATATGTGAGTATACGTATTGATAGAGCTCTTAGGATCTTGCTTGACTACCAGCATTGTAATGGCAGTCACACTAGTGGAGGCTGGGTAGTCCACAAGCACATCCTTATTCAGGTCCCTAGTCGTTGGATTATCGAGACAGAGCATCGATACTCCGGAGTAGACTAGTGTGTGCGCTTCTCATCCCAGTTGGGGAGATGGATTATCCCACAGCCGTCAGTACGTTGTAATGGAGATAGTATGCAGGTGCTCGTTGGGTTACGGGTACACCGGACAGGACTCACAGGGAACTGTTGGTTGGTTTTATACCAGTCGTCAGTGAACAGTTCCCAGGTGACATGAGTACAGCTTAGTCCGCAAACTTGACACTGCTACTTCGCCTCGAGTGTGTCCCACTGTTCTTAGATTGCTACCCTACCACGGCTCAAAGGAGTCGTGCAAACAGGTAGCAGTTGGGTGCAGTCCCGAGCACTTGGAGGCAGTGGCGGTTAGAAAGGATTCATCTCTCCCGGTATTGGGGGTTGATATCGCGCTGTGTCAGAGAGCCATTACGCAAAGTCCCTGGCCAGGGCAAGCGAGATTTGCTGGTAGGTTCCAGTAGTTTCTCAGGGTGTAATGGGCTTCGCTCCGACACGACTTAAACCGCTATTAGAGGACTGACGCTTGCCGCCCCCTAGGCCCGATATGCGATAGTCTTAGACGAACGGACCGGACTGTACGGAGATTGTCACATCAGACTCAGTAGGAGTTCGGATGGGTTTCCTCATCGGCCTTCTTATCGACATCTACCTGGGGACCGTTACGTACAGCTAGTGCCGCTTGCGGTCTGTGGTTAAACCCACTGCCAGCGTAGTAGTCGAGTCTCTAGAGTCCCACGCAGAGAGTTTCCCTACTCCAGGAGAAACGATATAGAGGTCGTATGGTTTTACGACAAGGGTTCGGACGCATACGTGTGTTTACGCACGTACGACTTTTCGGACAGTTTTTACTAGTCGGCTTTGGTTTAAGCCAGTTACTAGTATCCGGTTATTGGATTTATACAGTCTAAAGTTTTTCCGTGTTTTCACGGATAGGAGGGGCGTTCTCGTAATTGCGCGAGAAGCTTCTAGAAGATGGTGACTAAGGAGGTTTAGGTGGCATATATATTGAATGAGATTAGTGAGTCATATGGATGATTCATCCATGTCATTAATGCTTCATAATTGCTTAATGACTCATGGAGATGAATCACCACAAGATATTTATCAAGCATGGTTGTAAATCATTTTCTTTTCTTTTCTTGATAAAATTAAATGCTTGATATATATTATGATAACTCATTTTCTCTTCTCATTATTATGTTCATCTTCTCTCTCCTCAAGCTCTCTCTCTTCAAACCCTAATCCTCCCCTCTCATGTGTTGAGTACAAGGATCAGTTAGACTACTTAATCCATAACCATACTCTATTTCATCTAGGTACTTTGATTAGCACTTAAAGATACCTAGTTGCCTCAAGTTTTGAGGCAAAGCTTGGAGTTTAGCTCTCGTGGTGGATCGTCTACTACTTGGAGAAGGCCGAGGAGGAGGTGGAGTTCGTAAAGACGAAGGACACGGTTCTTTAGGTATAATCCATTTACATAGTAGTTGTTAACTTCTATGTTTGATGTTAGTTATCGTTTAGCTTCGATTCATGCGGTTAGTCGATGTTTAAGCAAAGAACAAGATCGTTTTTCATATTTCCGCCTCCCCGCAAGTCGTGGGGTGTTGTACATCGACTTACAGTGGTATCAGAGCCTCGATAAACAATAAATAACTCACTTGCAAAATTGTATGAATTTCGAACGAAAAAACGAAACCGGAAAACCCCGATATCATGAGTTTCTGTCGATTTTTAAATGAAGTCCAAAAATTTTTCAGGGAGGTTCAGATAGCTCTAAATGACAGTAGTAGAACACCCAAGAAAATTGGGCCCATGAATCGGCTAAAGCGCCGCGGAACCACGGCGGATCCCACCGATCCGCCGCGCTTCCGCCGCCGAGTTGCCGATTCATGAACCCAATTTTCCTGTGTTGGTTCTCTGTGATATTTGGTATTTTCTGGAATTTTTTATTTTTGCTCAGGTTTCAGATTTACAGAGAAGTATTGGAGCAAAATTAAATGTGTTTAATCGATCGAAATTATACGGTATTTGCTTGTTGGATTATATCTGTGTTTGTATAATGTGTTCGTAAACCTCCCCTAACTGCTAGTATGTCGGTTGGCAGCGGGTTGCACATTTCTGTAATGGATTTTATCTGTTTGAGTATATGAACTGTGTTGGACTGTTGTGATGTATAGCCGGGGTTATGTGATGGGTTATTATTTAATTCATTTGATGTAAATGTAATTTGTTGTAATATTATTTTGCGGGGCACATCTAGGTTGCGGTTGTAGCCACCGTTGTATTATTTCATTTTACTGTTTTTGCTCCTATGACAGACCCAAGGTGGAGTGCACAAACTGCCGGGCGGGTAGTTTGCCGTACCCGTTGGGGTTTTGGGTAGGGTAATGGCTATTCATCACAACTGTGTAATCCGTCTTTTGTTGCAGGCTCAAAACAAACACGGATTGCTTGCAAATCCAATAAAGTTCTTCTGTGATCTGGAATGCCTATTATTGCGTCTGACGAATGTACAATATCTATATATGATAGCTATTTAGACGTCACTTATGTTTTACACCCGCGCTAGCCCAGCCCCCGCTCTGTCGTTAGTTAAGTAACCTAACGGGTGATGACGGGACCCCGTGGCGAATGCAGATGGCATAAGAGGACGTTGTATTTTCGTTGTTTTCTGCAATGATAGGTTAATGATGGGACGCATTATTTATAATGCAAACAAAATAAACCAAAAGTTTAATCGTTGGAACAATTTAAAAGAAACCACTCGGTTAATTTTAAAAAACAGATATTTTTAAATGCGGAGCTTTAACCACTCCTTTTAAAAGCTATCAGGTTCCTTCGGTTATATCAAGTTCACTACGTTCACGGTTTCGCCAAAACCATTCGTAGCCCTCCGTCATTTCATTTGGGTATTCAGTAGTATTCAAGCTATGCATTTTGGCCAAAGTCAAAGCATAGTGTTTGGTAGCTGCTAGGTTTTCATTTGTTGCATAAGATAGATGAGTTGGTTTGGGACAGTCGTATTATCATTTGACCAAAGTCAGGGGTATATACGGATGGGTTCAAATTGATAAGATAATGACGGGTAGAACTTGACATGTGACTTATGACATTTTGACCAAAGCCAAGGTCATAAGAGCATGGGGCAAAAACTTATATCGGGAATTTCTAAAGAAACTGAAATTTGCAAAGAGATGCATACCATTTGGAGTTTGATGAATGTTGGTAGCATTCCTTCAATATTATCATACGATGATATTTGGATCCCGATCCTACTGTGAGTATATGCTACTTATCAGGAGATTCGTCACTTAACGATCAATGCTATAAACCAAGTAGGTGTCAAGAAAGGTGTCAGCGGGGTTACGCCCCCAGAGAAAAGAGGTTATTTAATTAAGGAACTTCGCGAAAGCGTTGGAAAACCTCCCTCGAAGTATCGACACTAGCCTGGCTGAACGGTTAAGCAAGTATTGTACGGTGAGAATAGTCCTGGCTAATTCTTCTTTTATGGTTTGAGGAAGGATTCGAGAAACAGTGGGAGCCATCCAGTTTAGATAAACTAAAAACCACTTTAAACTTGCAAGAGCATCATGCTAAAGAGTTTTCTTCTCTCTCTCCTATTTGCAGCGACCCTGAAAATGACTGGACTTAAGTTACTTTTAGAGAAAAATATACTGACAGGGCCAAACTATAAAGATTGGCTGCGGAATATCAAAATGGCTTTGACCTATGACAAATTGGGGTACGTCCTCACCGCTACGGCACCTGCTGTCCCTGGTCCCAAATCCAGTAATGCGAATAAGGAAATCCGCAAAACCTGGGATTTAGATTGCGCGAAAGCCAAGTGCATCGTGCTTGCCTCGATGAACAATGAACATCAGAGGAGGCACGAGGATATGGAACTAGATGGCATATTTCTCCATACAAAGGAACTTTATGGAGAGCAATCTCGTATAGCAAGATACGAGACCTCTAAGAACTTGTTTCGAGCGAGATTGGCTGTCGGGTCATCGGTAGGAGAACATGTCCTAATGATGATCGGCTATATTGAAGAGCTCGCAGACCTTGGGACGACTTTGGATAATGAGCTCTATACAGACCTTATTCTCCAGTCCCTTCCTCACACCTACGCCCAGTTTATCCTGAACTTCAACATTCAAAGAAAAGAAGTTGAACTTCCGGAACTCCTGAACATGTTAAGGAGTGCAGAGGGCACCTTGCAGAAGACAAGGGAAACACCCGCTATGTTTGTTGGCGGTGCATCTTCTTCCGGGTCCAAGGCTAGGGCCAAAGGAAGGAAGAAGAAGGCCGCCACCAAACCTAGAGGAGGTGTTAGTAAGGTGGGAGGGAAGGGAAAGAAAAAGTTTGCGGTACCGGTAGTGCGCCAGGATGAGTGCTTCCATTGTCACAGGAAAGGGCACTGGAAGAAAGATTGCAAGGCGTGGAACGCCAAGAACCAGGAACCGAAGCAGGCTGTGGCTTCGACTTCAGGTGTGTTTGTAATTGAGAATTGTCTGTCAATTAACTCTACTTCCTGGGTATTGGATACCGGATCAGAATCTCATATTTGCAATTCATTGCAGGCACTGAGAAACCGTAGAGTGCTGAAGGAAGGTGATATGACCCTAAAGGTTGCTAACGGAGCTAGCGTGGGAGCTGCGTCCGTCGGGGATTATCACCTAGGATTGACGAGTGGACACATTTTGGTTTTACATAACTGTTTTTTTGTACCAAGCTTAACGTGTAATATCATATCAGTTTCCTTGTTATCAAATAAAGGTTATGATTTCACGTTTGTAAGAGATGTTGTTAACATCCACCTTAATCATGGTTTGATTGGGTCCGGTACACTAAATAACGGTATATATGTTTTAAACCAACTCCAAATTTTCAATGTCCAGAACACACTAAAAAGAAAGTCTCCAGATTTAAATAAAGCTTTCTTATGGCATTGTAGACTAGGTCACATCAATGAGAGAAGGTTGACTAAGTTGCATAGAGAAGGATATTTGGACTCGTTCGAATATCAAACTTATGACACTTGTCAATCTTGTCTCAAAGGAAAGATGACAAAGACTCCATTTACTGGACATGGAGTAAGAGCGAGCGAGCTCTTAGGACTCATACACAGCGATGTATGTGGTCCAATGTCTACGCCTGCAAGAGGTGGTTTTTCCTATTTCATTACTTTCACGGATGATTACTCAAGATACGGATTCATTTATCTGATGAAACATAAATCCGAGGCTTTTGAGAAATTCCAAGAGTATAAGAATGAAGTAGAAAACCAAACCGGCAAAAGTATCAAGACACTTAGATCTGATCGAGGTGGTGAATACTTGAGTGCCGAGTTCCTAGGTTACCTAAAAGAGAAAGGAATTCTCTCTCAGCTTACTCCTCCATACACTCCACAGCATAATGGTGTATCGGAGAGGCGGAATCGAACCCTATTGGATATGGTACGATCCATGATGAGTAATGCTGAGTTACCGCGATCTTTCTGGGGTTATGCGCTAGAATCAGCGGCATATCTTTTGAACAGGGCTCCTACCAAGACTGTGCCTACCACTCCATATCAGATGTGGAATGGGAAGAAACCCCATCTTCAGCATATGAAGATTTGGGGATGTCCAGCTTTTGTTAAAAAGCAGCATGTGGACAAGCTCGAAGCACGATCAGTAAAATGTATGTTTGTGGGATATCCAAAGAACTCCAAGGGATATTATTTCTATTACGCAGAGGAACAAAAGGTTTTTGTTTCTCGTAATGCCCATTTTCTGGAACATCAGTTTTTAGAAAAGGAAATAAGTGGGAGCGAAATAGAACTGGAAGAAATTCCAGAACCACAAGCTGCTACTGAAAGTTTGGTAGAACCGGAAGTTCAAGAAGAACAGGACATTCCCGCACCCCTCCGCAGGAGTAGTAGGCCGTCTCATCCGCCTGAGAGATACTACGGTTTTCTCATAGATGGGGATAGAGAGGATTGCATCATAGATGATGATGAACCTACTGATTTCAGCAGGCCATCCAGAGCGGCGACTCGGTACGATGGCTAGATGCAATGCGGACCGAAATGGAGTCCATGTACACCAACAAAGTATGGACTTTGGACTTTGCTCCAGATGGGGTAAAACCCATAGGATGCAAATGGATCTTCAAGAAAAAGATTGGTGTAGATGGACATGTAGAAACCTATAAGGCTAGACTTGTTGCAAAGGGTTTTCGTCAAAGACCTGGTTTGGACTATGACGAAACGTTTTCTCCAGTGGCTATGCTCAAATCCATTCGGGTCCTTCTTGCTATTGCTGCCTTCCATGATTATGAAATCTGGCAGATGGACGTAAAGACGGCTTTTCTGAATGGAAATTTAGAAGAGTGCGTCTATATGGATCAGCCAGAGGGTTTCAATCAGAGTGGGAGCAGCGGGAAAGTATGCAAGCTGCTTAAGTCCATTTATGGACTAAAGCAGGCATCGCGGAGTTCGAACATCTGTTTTGATGAGACAGTCAAAGAATATGACTTTATCAAAAATCCAGATGAACCGTGCATATATAGTAAAGTTGTAGCCAGAAGTGTCGTATTCCTCGTCTTGTACGTGGATGACATTCTATTGATAGGAAATGACATTCCTATGCTACAATCTGTCAAAGGATTCTTGTCACACAGGTTCTCCATGAAAGACCTGGGTGATGCCTCTTACATTCTGGGGATCCGGATCTATCGTGATAGATCCAAGAGGATGTTAGGACTTTCGCTGTCCAGGTATATCGACACTGTACTGAAAAGATTCAGTATGGAAGATTCTAAGCGCGGTAATCTACCGGCTTGTCACGGAATCACCCTCTCCAAAGAGATGTCTCCCAAGACTGATTTGGAAAGGGAACGCATGTCTATTATACCCTACGCTTCTGCGGTAGGCTCTATAATGTATGCGATGTTGTGCACCAGACCAGATGTATCTTACGCACTGAGTGTGGTAAGCCGGTATCAGTCAGACCCAGGGGAGAAGCACTGGATAGCAGTAAAGAACATTCTCAAGTACCTGAGAAGGACTAAGGAGATGTTCTTAGTTTACGGCGGAAAAGACCTCAGGTTGGAGGCCTTTGCTGATTCCGGCTTCCAGAGTGATAAGGATGATTCCAAGTCCATGTCGGGTTATGTCTTTACTCTCAATGGAGGGGCGGTGTGCTGGAAGAGCTCCAAGCAGGACACCGTTGCTGACTCGAAGATGGAAGCGGAGTATATAGCTGCTTGCGATGCCGCAAAAGAAGCAGTCTGGATGAAGAAGTTCCTAACAGAACTTCAGGTGGTTCCTACCATTGTTGATCCAATACCTCTGTATTGCGACAACAACGGAGCTATAGCTTTAGTGAAGGAACCAAGGTCCCATCAGAAGTCCAGACACATCTTAAGGCGGTATCATCTGATCAGGGAGATCATTGATCGTCAGGAGATCGAGGTTCGGAGAGTTGCTTCTGAAGAGAACATTGCTGATCCATTCACGAAGGCCCTACCTCAGATTCAGTTCGAGAGGCTACTCGAGATCATCGGTCTTCGATATGCCAGTACATGGCCCTAGTGCAAGTGGGAGATTGTTAGTGTATATGCCCTAGGGGCCATTATTGTATCATACTAGTTTGTATATTACTTAATGGAAGCTTGGGATATTCACATATATATAACAGTCTTGCTAAACATGGTAGTATGCTACTTGGTTTTTCTATCTTAATATGTGAGTATACGTATTGATAGAGCTCTTAGGATCTTGCTTGACTACCAGCGTTGTGATGGCAGTCACACTAGTGGGGGCTGGGTAGTCCACAAGCACATCCTTATTCAGGTCCCTAGTCGTTGGATTATCGAGACAGAGCATCGATACTCCGGAGTAGACTAGTGTGGGCGCTTCTCATCCCAGTTAGGGAGATGGTCTGTCCCACAGCCGTCAGTACGTTGTACTGGAGATAGTATGCAGGTGCTCGTTGGGTTACGGGTACACCGGACAGGACTCACAGGGAACTGTTGGTTGGTTTTATACCAGTCGTCAGTGAACAGTTCCCAGGTGACATGAGTACAGCTTAGTCCGCAGACTTGACACTGCTACTTCGCCTCGAGTGTGTCCCACTGTTCTTAGATTGCTACCCTACCACGGCTCAAAGGAGTCGTGCAAACAGGTAGCAGTTGGGTGCAGTCCCGAGCACTTGGAGGCAGTGGCGGTTAGAAAGGATTCGTCTCTCCCGGTATTGGGGGTTGATATCGCGCTGTGTCAGAGAGCCATTACGCAAAGTCCCTGGCCAGGGCAAGCGAGATTTGCTGGTAGGTTCCAGTAGTTTCTCAGGGTGTAATGGGCTTCGCTCCGACACGACTTATACCGCTATTAGGGGACTGACGCTTGCCGCCCCTAGGCCCGATATGCGATAGTCTTAGACGAACGGACCGGACTGTACGGAGATTGTCACATCAGACTCAGTAGGAGTTCGGATGGGTTTCCTCATCGGCCTTCTTATCGACATCTACCTGGGGACCGTTACGTACAGCTAGTGCCGCTTGCGGTCTGTGGTTAAACCCACTGCCAGCGTAGTAGTCGAGTCTCTAGAGTCCCACGCAGAGAGTTTCCCTACTCCAGGCGAAATGATATAGAGGTCGTATGGTTTTACGACAAGGGTTCGGACGCATACGTGTGTTTATGCACGTACGACTTTTCGGACAGTTTTTACTAGTCGGTTTTGGTTTAAGCCAGTTACTAGTATCCGGTTATTGGATTTATACAGTCTAAAGTTTTTCCGTGTTTTCACGGATAGGAGGGGCGTTCTCGTAATTGCGCGAGAAGCTTCTAGAAGATGGTGACTAAGGAGGTTTAGGTGGCATATACATTGAATGAGATTAGTGAGTCATATGGATGATTCATCCATGTCATTAATGCTTCATAATTGCTTAATGACTCATGGAGATGAATCACCACAAGATATTTATCAAGCATGGTTGTAAATCATTTTCTTTTCTTTTCTTGATAAAATTAAATGCTTGATATATATTATGATAACTCATTTTCTCTTCTCATTATTATGTTCATCTTTTCTCTCCTCAAGCTCTCTCTCTTCAAACCCTAATCCTCCCCTCTCATGTGTTGAGTACAAGGATCAGTTAGACTACTTAATCCATAACCATACTCTATTTCATCTAGGTACTTTGATTAGCACTTAAAGATACCTAGTTGCCTCAAGTTTAGAGGCAAAGCTTGGAGTTTAGCTCTCGTGGTGGATCGTCTACTATTTGGAGAAGGCCGAGGAGGAGGTGGAGTTCGTAAATACGAAGGACATGGTTCTTTAGGTATAATCCCTTTACATAGTAGTTGTTAACTTCTATGTTTGATGTTAGTTATCGTTTAGCTTCGATTCATGCGGTTAGTCGATGTTTAAGCAAAGAACAAGATCGTTTTTCATATTTCCGCCTCCCCGCAAGTCGTGGGGTGTTGTACATCGACTTACAGAGAGATTCCTTAAAGGCTCTGGAGGCATCTCTGAACGAGGAGGATGACACATTAATGAAAGAAGCGTCGAAGAGGTCTATCGCGACAGCCCGGGAGGAAAGGAAGCGGTCGAGGCGTGAAGCAAAGGCACGCAGAGCTGCCTTGGGGATTGGAGCGGGCCCAAGCACCGTTCCTCGTTCCGATACTCTATCAGAAGAGCCCCCGATTGCCTTGTCTACAGCTCATAGACAGGCGATTCGCGCCAGTAGGGAGGCTAATGACAAGTCTACCTCAGGTAATACTTCTTTAAGAATTTTGTTGTAAGACTTATAAAGCTGTCGGTCCTCATATGTTCTACTCTGCAGGGCCAAGCCCAACAGAGGGGGAGGTGGAGACTGTCGAACCTGAGGGGCCAAGGGAAGAGGCATTGGTCGAGCTCGAGCCGGTGGCAGATGACAAAGCTGGGATTGCTGGGCCCGGGATAGTGGCTGACGAACTGGTCATGTCCAATATGCCTGAGCAAGCGGTTGTTGCTGAGCCCGATGTGGCAGCGGGCGGAGTGCCTGAGGCTGATGACCTCATGGTGACGGTGGACGAGACAACCGCGATTACTGAGCCCGAGGGAGTAGTGGGTGAGGTAGACGTGATTCCTGAGGATGAGCCAACCGCTCTTTCTCAGGAATCTGGCAATGCTCCGGTCATAGCCCTCCCTGCCCATGGTTCCCCGCCGTCTCCCGGCCTCGCGAGCACGACAACGGTCCCCATTGAGTCGGGTGATGAGGCCACAGGCGGTGGCCTCATGTCGAAGGAGGAGGGAGACGCCTCCGTCTCGGCTGGAGGCTCATCAGGTAAATTTCGGATTACCGTCCCCTCTTTTTTTTTAATCGTTTCTGACAGGTTTACCCTTGTTTTTTTAATGCAGGTGCGGCCAGCACCGATGCTCTACTGCTCGAGGGAGCGCCGTTGACTACTGCCTTGGCGGTGGTCACTTCTCAGCCCTCTCTTATACCATCGAAGATGCTGGAAGGTATGGATTTGCAATCTATTATTTTCGTCTTTCAGCCGCATAGTTTGTAAACTAAAGTCGTACTGTTGTGTCTTTCAGGAGTGCTTTTCGACCATCTCTATCAGGTGTTGCTCCCACACTTCTCCTTCCCATCTGAACTTGCTTCTTCCTCTAGCGGCGCCGGTGAGTATAGTTTCCGACTGATATCTTTCTTTTTTTTAGTAATGGAATTATTTCTAACTTTTTCTCATCCTGACTGCAGTGCTACAAATCGAAGGGGGAGACGAAAGATCGGTCGCGCCACCGGCTCTTCCGGCCTTGCCATCTGCTTCAACTGGTATAGTAGACTATCTCATCAATGACTTTTTCCATATTTCTTGAACCGTCATCTAATCACATTTTGTCTTTTCAGCTGTCGTTCCAGTCTCGGTGCCCTTCGAGCCTCGCATCACAATGCCGGCAGGTCCTTTCCTGAGGCGTCCGTCCTCGAAAGGTGCCGCGAACAGTTTGCGTATGTTGAGCGACTACATCGAGGAGCTCAACGTCGAGACTCCTACGTCTCCTGTGGATTTCGCTACGGCGGTTAACCCGATGCTGGTGATACTTATGAATTTCCATGACGAGGGCATCATCGCATCTTGGGTTAACCATTGCAGGGAGATCGAGGCTCGCCTGCATCAGCTGGAGTCGATGCGTCCCGCTCCCTAGATTTTGGCCGTGAGCACTGAAAGAGCAGCGTGGATCGAGCAAAACGCTTCTTATGTCCACCATTTGGAACAAGAAGCAGTTTTAAGGCTGAAGGAGCGTCAGGAGTCTTCAAGCGAAGCTGTTCGCTTACGTGCTGAAGTTGAGGCGAATGCTGCCGAGGTGAAGGCTGTCTTTGAGGGCCTTCTGGAGCGTATCTTAAATGGGCTGAAATTGAAGCAGAAACTTGACGTCGCTGAGCGTAATGCCCCAGGCCGTGAAGCTGCTCATCAGGCCGTTAGGGAGCAGCTTGCATCTGTCTTGCAGCAGCGGGCTCAAGTGGAGGCAGAGCTGGCGATGGTGGCTGATCAGGAGAAAGCTTGGAAGGAGGTGCGCGAGCAATTGCTAGAGTTATGCAAGACGCTTCCTTCCCAGTAGTTCTCCTTGTATCCATATACTTGTAAAAAAAGTTTTCTTTTCCGAATAAGATGTATCCATTCTTTATTCTTTTGTACGCTTCACCTTGTACTTGATTAAATTAATAAATAAAGATACATATTTCTTTTCTGCAATGTCTTGTATGCTCTTTTGCTCTTTCTCTTTATCAACATGTTGTCTTGATGAACATAATTGACAGATAATAGAGTAAGCATCTTAACTCCTTTCACGAGATAGCGATGGCTTAGGCCGCGGGTTCAGATCTGCTGCCTAAGACTTTTCAACTCTATGAGCCGTGAGGGTCTCATAGAGACTTTTCTCCCTACAGATCGAGAGGATCTCGCAGGTGGATTTTCTCCTTAGGAATCGTGAGGATTCCTAAGTGCGTTTTCTCTTATAAGTCGTAAGGATCCTATAAGAGAATTTTCCCTCTTACGAGTCAAGAGGACTCGTAAGTGGTTGTTTCCCTCCTTATCGAGATTCGACTTTGAAGAGTGAGACCCGTGGATAGTATGCAAGAGACCGCTTTAGACCGACTTGCAGGGTCCCAGTGCTTAGGAAACAAGCTTTCTCAAGGCTTTATTTTGCAAGTTGAGACGAATCGGGAATTTCCCGCGGAGACACTGGTTTCTCTGTGAGCCGACGCGAATCAGGAGGCTCTCATCAAGGACGCTAGTTTCCCTGAATTGAGGAGTTTGCCAAGCACACTTGTTTCCCTGGAGTTGAAACGAATCGAGGATTTCCCGCGGAGAGTCTGATTTCTCTGCGAGTCGACGCGAATCAGGATTTTCTTCGTCTAGGACACTTGTTTCCCTGAGTCGAAGGATTTTTCTGAAGACACTGGTTTCTCCGGAGTTGAGACGAATCAGGAATTTCCCGCGGAGACAGTAGTTTCTCTGCGAGCCGACGCGAATCAGGAGGCTCTCGTCAAGGACGTTAGTTTCCCTGAGTTGAGGAGTTTGCGAAGGACACTTATTTCCCTGGAGTTGAAACGAATTGAGGATTTCCCGCGGAGACACTGGTTTCTCTGCGAGTCGACGCGAATCAGGATTTTCTTCGTCAAGGACACTTGTTTCCCTGAGTTGAAGGATTTTGCCGAAGACACTGGTTTCTCCGGAGTTGAGACGAATCGGGAATTTCCCGCGGAGACACTAGTTTCTCTGCGAGCCGACGCGAATCAGGAGGCTCTCGTCAAGGACGCTAGTTTCCCTGAGTTGAGGAGTTCGCCAAGGACACTTGTTTCCCTGGAGTTGAAACGAATCGAGGATTTCCCGCGGAGACACTGGTTTCTCTGCGAGTCGACGCGAATCAGGATTTTCTTCGTCAAGGACACTTGTTTCCCTGAGTCGAAGGATTTTGCCGAAGACACTGGTTTCTTCAGAGTTGAGACGAATCGGGAATTTCCCGCGGAGACACTGGTTTCTCTGCGGGCCGACGCGAATCAGGAGGCTTTCGTCAAGGTCGCTAGTTTCCCTGAGTTGAGCTGATCTGTGGTGGTCTTTCAGGTTTTTTGTAAGTTACCGTCAAGACCGTGAAGCTAGGAATTTGATCCTCGCTTCGTTTGCCGGTACTGCGTCTGCTGTATTGAGACGAATGTTGTGATTGTCTCTAGGCTATTGGTGAACAGTCAAGATTTGGCTTTGCTTTCCGGTGGAGCCTGCTGGGAGGGTGTGGTTCCCTCTTTGTTTGCGCCCTTGGATTGTATACAGGGATCGATGTGATCTTAACTGTAGGGCAAAAGTTTCATCATTTTTTTTAATTTTTTTTATTTCCGCGATGCTCTATCATTTCAGCTTTTATATCGCAAAGGTCGCGATTGCCCAATCATTTCGGTTATTTTTCGCGGTGCCCAATCATTTCGGCTGTTTCTTTTATTCTTACTCGCTGCTTTTTATTGCGAGTTGCCCAATCATTTCGGATGTTTCTTTTATTCTTACTCGCTGCTTTTTATTGCGAGTTGCCCAATCATTTCGGCTATTTTGTGTGCATACGTTTTTACTTGCTGCTTTTTATTGCAGGTTGCCCTATCATTTCGGCTATTTCGTATGCACGTGTGGCCTACTGGTTTTCCGCCGTAAACCTGAAATTAGACACCGATTTCGGCATCAGCACCGCTACAACTGGGATATTGCCAGGAGCGAATCATCATCTGCCTCTGTCGATGTCGAACAAAGGTGGCTTAGCGACCAGGGTTAAGGTCCTGTCGACTAAGGCTTTTGACTTCATGAGCCGTAAGGGTCTCACAAAGCTATTTCTCCCTACAAGTCGTGAAGATCTTGTAGGTGTATTTTCTCCTTAGGAATCGTGAGGATTCCTAAGTGTGTGTTCCTCTGTAAGTCGTAAGGAACCTACAAAAGGGTTTTCTCCTTGTAAATCGAGAGGACCTACAAGGGTTGTTCATCATGCGAGCATATCCCCAGTCACGGATGGGACTTGGTTAGGGAAATGTTTATTCGCGCCCGTGGATTGTATACAAGGGTCAGTACTGAGCCGCTTGTAGGACAATATCGGAAGTTGTGGGGGTTGCTTAAGCACAGGTTTAGGTCTCTGTAACTTAAGACTTTCAAATCTCATGAGCCGTGAGGGTCCCATAAGAGAGTTTTCCTTACGAGTCGTGAGGATCTCGCAAGTGTATTTTCTCCTTAGGAATCGTGGGGATCCCTAAGTGTGTTGCTCCCTTGTGAGTCGTAAGGATCTCACGCGGATGGTTTCTCCTTACAAGGTCGAGAGGACCCTGTAAGTGTCCTTTAACGAGGTTGCGCCCTTTCGGGTTTTCACAAACACTCGCCGGTAGTCCTGCTGTTTTTACTCACGGAGCCCTTTCGGGTTTTCATCCGTGCACTTTTTGCTTATGGACAATCGTTTTTTTTATATTCTTTTTATTTTCTTCTTCTTCTTTTTTACGAGGTCGCGCCCTTTCGGGTTTTCACGAACACTCGCCGGTAGCCCTGCTGTTTTTACTCACGGAGCCCTTTCGGGTTTTCATCCGTGTCCATTTTGCTTATGGACAACCGTTTTTTTATATATATATTTTTTATTTTATTATTTTTTTTATTCCCCTTTTTTTTATTCATCTCGTCAGCCTAAGGATGCTGCGGTAGTAGTTTAAGGACGTTTCGGTCCGTCATTAGTTTAAGGACGTTTCGGTCCGTCACTAGTTTAAGGACGTTTCGGTCCGTTCGGAAAAGGCCGGCTACTACTTACAGAGCTTGAGCTTAGGAAGATAGCGAGCGGACATAGTCGTCGTCGTCTATCATTGACCTAGGCTGTGGCTCATCAAGCGTAGTATTTCTTCAGGAAGCGACCATTTATTGGCCTGTAAGGCCTTTCACCGTGCATATCCATGAGTAGATAGGCTCCACCCTGGTAGACCTTGTCTATGATATACGGGCCTTCATAGTTTGGCTCGAATTTTCTCCGCTTGGCGCGATTGGGGATCATAGGCCTTTTGACCACTAGCACGAGTTCGCCTTGGCGGAATGTCCTCGGCCGGGTCAATCTTTCATATGAGCGCGTCATCTTTGCTTTATAAGCTTCCAGATTTTGTTGCGCTATGAGCCGTGTTTCTTCAAGGGCATCAAGCTCTTCAAGGCGAAGGTGAGCATTTTCTTCGTTCGTCAACTTGTAGTGGACTGCCACTCGTAGAGAGGGTAGCTCTATCTCGAGGGGGAGTACTGCTTCCGTACCGAATACCAATGCGTATGGCGTTGTGTTCGTGGCCGTCTTGAACGTAGTTCGATACGCCCAAAGAGCTTCTTGCAGCCTCTCATCCCAGTCCTTCTTATTTCGGGACACCGTTTTCTTCATGATCTTTGTCAAGGTCTTGTTGAAGGCCTCAGCTAGGCCATTAGCTCGCGGATTATAAACCGAGGAATATCTCCAGTCTATATTATGCTGCCGTGCGAAGCGACTGATCTTGTGGCTTCTGTAGGCTGGCCCGTTATCGGAGATGATCCGTCGCGGAGTTCCAAACCGATATATAACGTGCGTTTTGAAGAAATAGAGGATATTCTCCGTCTTCACTTCCCTCAGCGGTACCGCTTCTGCCCATTTGGAGAAGTAGTCAGTCGTCGCCAGGATGAAACGATGTCCCTTGGACGATGCTGGTTCGATAGGGCCGACTATGTCAGTTCCCCACATTTCGAACGGCCAGCTAGCCACCGTTGGATGTAATGGATTTGGATGCTGATGGATAAAGTCCCCATGAATTTGGCATGAGTAGCATTGCTTCGCATATTCGAGGCAGTCCTGAATCATCGTGGGCCAGTAGTAGCCCATCCGTTTGATTTTCAACTTCATCTTTGGGCCCGCTTGGTGAGAACCGCAGAGTCCGCCATGAACATCCTGAACGACTCTTTTCACTTCGTCAGGTCCCAGACACCTCAACCACAGAGAATCAAATGACCTCTTGTACAGCGTATTATTAATGAAAGCGAAAGACAGAGCTCGTTTTATGAGCTGATGTCTTGAGGACGCATCTTCGGGCGTTCGACGGTATTTGAAGTAGTCTATAAAGACTTCTCTCCAATCCTCAGCCTTTTCCCGGTCTTTTATTTGCAGGGTCCTTTGCTCAGTCGTTTCCTTCTTTTCGGATGATTCCGGAGATATTTCTGTTGGGGAAAGCACCCGACGGCTTTGTACCACGATTCTTACGTCATCGAGGTTCTCATCAGCCAGTTCCTTAGCGAGCTTGGCCAACGCGTCCGCTTTGCTGTTTTCCGCGCGCGGTATGTTTTCCAAAGTATAGGAAGGGATTTGGGTCAACAGTTGCTGCACCTTCTCTCCCTACTTCACCAACTCTGGTTTGTATGTTTGGTAATCACCGTTTACTTGACTAACGACCAGCTGGGAGTCTCCGTATATGAGGAGGTTTTCAATTCCCATGTCGATGGCGATCTCGAGGCCTGCTATCAAAGCTTCGTATTCGGCTTCATTGTTTGTTCTCGGCTCTGTTAGGGAGAAAGCGAAGCGCATTATTCCTCCTTGTGGGGTCACGAAAATGAGGCCTACCACCGATTTGATCATTGGCGTACTTTGTTTGCGCTTCTTCATGGAAGACGCTCCATCAAAATAGAGTTCCCATTGGGTATCGTTCCCATCGATAGTGTCAAACGTATGTTCGTCTGGCAAATCGCAATTCAGAGGAGAATCAGCAGGTATCGGATGTTCAGCGAGGAAGTCGGCAATAGCTTAGCCTTTCACTGCTTTGAGAGGTTGATAGGTTATCGAGAATTCCATCAAGAGCAGGGCCCATTTAGCGAGTCGTCCCGTCAATATGGCCTTTGTCATTAAATATTTAAGAGTACCACCTTCGAGATGAGACGGACTTCATGTGCCAATGCATAGTGTCTGAGTTTTGTTATCGCGAAGATCAATGCCAGACTGTGTTTTTCAATGGGGGAGTAGTTGCTTTCTGCCCCCAGTAGGACTCGACTTAAATAGTAGAGTGCTCTTTCTTTCCCTTGGTCATTCTCTTGCGCCCATAATGCGCCTAAGGAACCTTCGAGGGCCGTTGTATAAAGAATGAGGGGTTTTCCCTTGACCGGAGCAGCCAATACTGGCGGATTCTGGAGGTACTATTTGATTTCGTCCAGCGCGCCTTGGCATTTTTGATCCCAGACGAACGGGGTTCCCTTCTTCATCAGGCGGCTGTAAGGACGGCACTTGCCTGAAAGATTGGCTATAAATCGCCGTATGTATGCGAGCTTCCCTTGGAGAGACCGCAACTGTTTGAGAGTTCTCGGCGAAGGCATTTCCATGATCGCCTTGATCTTTGACGGATCTATTTTGATACCTCGGTGTCGGATGATGAATCCCAGGAATTTGCCCGAAGAAACTCCGAATGCACACTTGAGAGGGTTCATCTTCAAGTTGTATTGTCGAAGGCGTCGAAATACAGTCTTTAGATGCTCAAGATGTTCCTCGTACGAGGTCATCGATATAGCACTCGACGATTTCATGTATGAGGTCATCGAAGATCTTCGTCATGGCCCTCTGATAGGTGGCACCGGCGTTCTTTAGACCGAAGGGCATCACCTTGTAGCAAAATATTCCCAAAGGTGTCCGGAAAGCGGTATGCTTCTGGTCTTCGGGATGCATCTTTATCTGATTATACCCTGATGAGCCGTCCATGAAGGAGAAAACCTCATGAGTGGACGTATTGTCTATCATCAGTTCGGTGACTGGCACTGGAGAATCGTCCTTCGGGCAAGCCTTATTTAGATCCCGGAAGTCCACGCATATGCGCACCGTCCCATTTTTCTTCATCACCGGGACGATGTTGGCGATCCACTCAGGATACTGGACCTCCTGGATAAAGCCAGAGTCGATTAGCTTCTTGACCTCGGCATTGATACTTATCTCAAGCTCGAGTCGCATTCTTCTTGGCGCCTGTTTGACTGGCTTGACGTCCGGGGATATCGCCAATTTGTGCACAGCGATTTCTGGATCTAGTCCCGGCATTTCGGAATAGTTCCATGCGAAGCGATCTCTATGCTGTACAAAGACGTCTTTTAACGCAGCCACCCTTTCTTCAGATAGCAGCTCGCTGACAAATGTCGGTCGCGGGTCGTCCGCCGTCCCCAACTTCATTTTCTTGAGGTTATCTGCAGTGGTATGTATTCCATCTTCCAGCTCTTTCGGTGCTGGTAGAAATTCTGAGATCACCTCATCGTTGCTGTTTTCGAAGCACCAGGGAAGGTTATCCATGTTCTCGGGCTCTTCTTTTGATATTGTTATCATGTGACAAGTGCGAATCCGCTTCCAAGCCTAATGTGGAGTTGGTTCTGTTCTCGTGGCTTTGGGTTCATGCTTCTGTAGCGGCGTTACCCTCCAGTTGTCAGACAGAGCGAACTTGCCAAGCTGATACTGATCTTCAACCTAATTCTTAAAGGTGAAGCAGTGCTCGAGAGGGTGCTCTATCACTCGGTGATAAGGGCAATAGTCCGGGTGAGAGACTTCGCCTGCTTGTTCGGGATGTTTAGACTCCGGCAGTGTAAGTATCTGATGTTTTAGAGCGAGGTCAAGTATTTTCTTCGTCTTGTCCGAAGGAAAAGAGTACGCTTGACCCATTTTGTTTATAAGGGATAAATCGGAACCGCTCGATTCCCGCTTGCGTGGCTTCTTGGTCCCGCTTTGTTGCTGTTGAGCGTCTTTTCCGCGTTTCGACTTGTTTCTGCCTCTGCGTCGAGCCTTCTTTATAACAGGTTGACAGGGAGCGGTGTTTTCATCTTTCATAGCCTGTTGGAGGAGGCGTTGTGTTTTGGCTTTCTCGTAGATTGCCATTTCGCGGTTGTGGTCGTCTCGGACTTTTTGACCAGCTTCCCTTATAAGCCTGTCCATTTGTTCTTCAAACGACGGACTGGGCACTTTTGCATCAGGAACTTTTACTGGTTCAGGATTAGCATCCTCCCATTGAGCATCCGCTTCTTCATCGAAGTCATACACGACGTAGCAATCGCAGAGTAGCTCTCGTTTCTTGGACCGAATGTATCCGAGCCCGATTGTTTCCATCCTCCCACTAGGCAGCTTGTGCTGAGTTCCGGGTACGTTCCAGACCCTGTCGTAGAATTTGGCTTTTCGAGCGGTCTGTTTAAAGGATATCCCCTGGCGCTTCAGCAACCTTTTCAAGCCTTCCGTATAATATCTGGGCAGACGGATGGGTTGAATCCTGTCCAGCGTAGGATCCGCACCGTGCCAGATTTCTTTCTCCACTTTGGTTTCTTCAGAGCGGTAAAATAGAATTGCCTTTTCGCCTTCTCGCCTGGGAGGGACATAGAACGTCCGCAGCTCCTCTATGCTGTAGGCATCGAGCGCATCCAGTTCTTTATGATGTTTGAGCGGCACCATGGCGACTTGCAGACTTTGCTCTTCGTCAGCTGACGCTTGTATTGAAGGTCGAGCAGAGAATACGACATGGACCTCATCTTCTAGGTCACTACCAAAGATCAACATGAGAGCGGATGGTCCCGGCTTGTTGTATTGGGGCGGACCCGAATAAACTATCTCTTCTTCCCCCTCAGTATCACTTCCGAAGACAGGGATGGTAGCATTAGTTTTGTTCTCCGGCTTGTGACACCTTTCCGTGTCTTCGAAATTCGGCAAGAAGTATTTGGCATCTTCATATTTGCGAACTTCGTTCACGGAAAACGGATTCAGTTCTCCCGTTACGGTATACTCGAGACCATCCCTAAAATATTTCATACACTGATGCTGTGTAGAAAGGATGATGTTGTACTCGTGTAACCATGGTCGGCCGAGCAGGGCGTTGTAGCATGTCTTGGCATCTATGATGTGGAATTTAATGTCCATGACGAGCAGCCCAAAACGTAGCGTCAGTATCACAGATCCAAGAGTTTTTGATGATTAGGAGTCGAACCCGGAGATGGTGATCTTGTCTCGAGCGAGATGTTGGACTGTCAAGCAGATTTCCTTTAACACCCGCACATTGAGTAGATTAACAGACGATCCGTTATCGACCAGGATTTTGCCTATCTTTATATCATGGCAGTATCCTGAGACATAGAGGGGGCGATGGTGTTCGCACGTCCCAAGGAGAAGGTCTTCATCGCCAAAAGTGACATCTGCCGTATGCACTTCTTCCTATTCATCCTTCATCTTTTCTTCGGCCAGGAAAGCTTGGAACTGCTCCGGGTCCTGTAGTGCCTTAATTAACGAATCTCTCGCCTCCTTTGATAGTAAAAGGGCATCAAGAATGCTGAGCTGCGAGGGTAGCTTCCTCAGATGCGCTAAGACGTTGTAATCCACCTTATTTTTCTTCGGCGGGTCCTTGGCAGTCAGCTCTTCCGTGACTTGGTCATCTAGGGCGATGTCCTCAAAGACCTTTTCCTTCCCTTTATCTTTTTTGTTTGAGGGTCCGAGATTCTTTTTGGGCAGCGTACGATTACGCAGCCGGATATTTTCATAAATCTTCGGCTCTTCTTTTTTTCCCGAAGTGGACTCTTTAAAGAGGGGGTTAAGAGCCAGCTCCTCGTCGGAATCGCTCCCGAATGTGAGCACTTGTGATCCCCCGGCGTTAACCATGCGACAATTGCCGGTAGTTCTGTTAAGCCCTTCGGTCGTATCGCTCTGCTCTCGGCGAGTCTTGCGCTTTTCCCGCTTAAGATGCTGCCGGTGAGCAATATATCCTTGCCACCATCTATCGAAAGGTTTGCACTCTTCAGTGGGGTGTGAAATCTTCCGATGATACAAGCAATAGGAGGGGTGCATTTCCGCTTTACCAGTAACACTTCCCTCAGAGGATGGTAGCTTCATACCCATTGACTTGGCTTTAGCAAACCTTTTCCTCGTCTTGAATTTGCTTTTATCCGCAGTGGGTGTATTTTGCTTTAGCGGAAGTGTCTCGGCTCTTTCGTCAAGTCGCCGACGCTTGGCCCTTTCAAATATAACCGTATCGCGTTCCCGATCGGCTTTACTTTTCAACAGAGCTTCGTTGAGGAAAGCGTCAATTACTTCATCCGATGGCCCCAGAATTTCCAGTCTAGGATCTGGCCCTAGATTTTCAGCGCAAGGAGTTTCCTCATCGTCTGTGAACGATTGGGAAATCACATGACAGCTCGCCATGTATTCCTCAGACTCGTCCGACGAACTGTCTCCCTCAACTTCCTCTTGAAAGACGTGGTTGAGGAACTCTTGGAGTGTAACGGGAGTCCGTGCTTTCTGGTTGTATTCCTCCAGCGCGTCAATTTGTTTTTGCAAGTCCGTGCGCTTGTCGCTAGGCTTCACGGGCTTCTTGGATTTCTTCTTCTTCTTCTTTGAAGATTTTGACGGCTGGTTGTGAGTGCTTGGGCCACCGCCACCGGTCTTTGGAGTTGGACACGGCTTCAACATCCCCTCAATGATCTGAGGTTTCAACGGGTTCTTCCACTTGATCGCTGGGCATGTTTGAAGATCGTTCAGCATCCTCCTTATCTTGGCTGACAGTAAAACCTCCCATGGGTCTTCTTCGATGAGAGAGCATGTTGCCCTCGGCGTATTCATCCTTTTAGAGGTGTGGGGCTGCGGCGGACTCACCTTCCATCTGTCGGACAACGAGAACTTGCCCTGTTGGTACTGGTCTTCAATCCAACTTTTGAAGACGTAGCAATCCTCAATCGGATGACCCAGTACTCGATGATAGGGACAGTAGTTGGGATCGTTAACATCGTTTGGCTGCGACGGACGTCTTGGATCCGGCAGATTTATGAGTCGGTTACGCAATGCCATCTCGAATAATCTTCTCGTTTTATCTCGGGGAAACGAGTAAGGACGTCCTAGCCTCTCTTCAAGGGGTACGCGTGGACGCATATTATTTTGACGAACGACCGGCTTCGAGTTGCTCGGCTGTTGTTGAGCATTAGCGAAAACGATCGCTTTCCCCTTCCCTTTTTCATTTCGGGAGTCCGGCTTTGGAAGAGGAGGTCTGTGGCCTATCTGATCCATTTGCGCCAGCTTGTCGATTAGTGCCTGGAAGGTGGTCGGCTTGAAGAACATCATAAATTGCGAGATGGTTGCTTGCGGATCGAGGGTTCCCACAAACATACCTACTGCAGGAGCTTCTTCAATGCGTTGCTCGCATTTTGACCATAAGTTCCGCCACCTTATAGAGTATTGGACCCATGTTTCGCCCGGCTTCACCCTGGCGTTAATCAGTGCCGTCATCGGGGTGCGTTCGCTGGCGCTTGCAAAACGTTGAGTAAACAACAGCTCCATCTGGTCGTACCAGCTCGGATTGACATGGGACTTGGGAATTGTGTAGCCCGGCGGGTACTTGATCTGGTCGTACCAGCTCGGATATGGTCGTCCTGTTTTTACGACCTGACCAGCTGCTTCGGTCGCATGATGAACCCGTATTTGTTGGGCTATATACTCGTCCAAGTCAGCTTTGGAGATTGTCTCCTCCTTGGCTGTTGACAGTGCTGGTGGAGGATTTGACGTTTCTCCCCTATCGTTTTCAAGGACGATCGGGGGATCTTCGGCCGGAGGATCCTGCTGGATCATCATCTCTACCATGTCTTGGAACAGGAGGCCCATACGCTTTATGTTGGCTGCTTGTTCAGCAGCCTCTTTGTCCTTCTTCTCCAATATTCGTCGAAGGAATTCGGCATCGGTTTCTTGCTCTTGGCGTTCATCCGAGGACGCTTCAGGGCTTTCTTTTGGCCCAGTGAGTGCGGCCATCGCGTTCATCATCTCCTAGAGCTTTTGCTGCTGCTCTTGTGCTTTGGTCACCGATCGCGTGAGCGGTTTATGACCTGTTGATATGCGGCTATCCTCTTTACCAGACGCCATGTAGACGGTATGAATTACCATGCCTCTAGACATAGGGCGTTTGGGTTCACCACCTTTGATATTCGCCATAGGTGTAGGGACTTTTTCTGGCCTTCTTCTCTTATGGGCTGTAAAAGTTGAGGGAGCCGTTGCTTTGGGCACCCAAGTGGTCGTTACCTTCCGCTGCTTGATCGGGGAATTTTCTTCTTGCCGACTTTTCGACTTCTTGTGTCGGCGAGAGAAATCAGGATCAATCACAGATTCTCGGACTCGTCGCCATGTCTTGTAAATCCTGGAGGACAGCGATTGAGGAGGCTGCTCCGGCTTTCCTGCTTCCATGGTAGTTTCTACTGGTGGAGGAGATCTTTTGAGCACCACAGTTGGCGAGTTTCTGCGTACTCTATTCAGTAGCTCGAAGCTGTTCCCGGTTGGAACAGCAGCGTTAACTTCCACCGTCGGAGCTGGCGGAGTCATCCCAGAAGGGGAGTTGCCCCCGGTCTTCCTTACCCGGCTCCAGTGGCGTCGTCGGACGCGACGAGTCGTCGGTATTGGTTCAGAGACAAAAACAGCTTCTTCTTGCCCCCTGTTCAGGTGTGGGGCTATTGCCGGCGTCAGCCTATTGAAGACTGATGTCTTTTGAGCAGCAAAAACAGGAGTGGGAGTTGGGACGGTCAATCTTGTAAAGACCGATCTCTTAGCAGGAGAAGCCGCCTTGACGACTTCAGGAGCAGGTTTGGCTACTCTTTGTGGAATAGCCTTCTCTGGGACTGCAAGCTTCGTTATGGGCCCGCAGGAGTTTTGGCCCAGTCTGGAGAAGACCGAGACACTGGTGTTAAGCGACTCGTTGAGAGGGGCCGCAGTAACTGAAAGTCGATCGAAGACCGACTTCCTAGGGGCTTCTTGTATGAGCACGGGGGTGCTGAAGCTTGTTGGCGGAAGCATAGTTCCGAAAAACAACCCCGTGGTGGCTTGAGTAATCTGCTCCACGGGCATGGTGAACAAAGAGGCCGCTTGGGGCCCGTAGGTTATGCCCCCAGTTGAGGCCGGACGCAAGCTGCAGCTGCAGTTGGAGCACTTCGAACAGGTAGAGACCATCGATGCTTGATTTCTCTACCAGGAAAAAGACCAAATCTTAGTAACTTAAAATCCGAAGGCAACCATTAACAAACCGCGATTCGTTCGCGAATACGACACACGAAGTGTGGAGTGGAAAGAGGAAAAGGTCCCACCGGGCGTGCCAGAATCTGTTCCCCTCCGAACGGCGGCCGAGACGTTAGGACGTCTAGCCTGAGATTCGGAGCAGATGCTATTTGGTTTTATCCGTCTACCTCTCCGAAGATGCCAAGTAGATTTATGGCACCGTGTATCGGAGGTTTAGATGGATGCGGTCGATGTAGCAGACTTCGTCAGATTCCCCCTCGCTTGAGAGGTTTTTGATTGTGGGGACGCTCTTCCCTGCAGGCGCAAGCCCCTGCAGTTAATTACGCTACCACGTCGCGGTAACCACTTTCTCCTTCTCCAGAAATTTCACTTCGTGTCGTGTATGTTTGTTTTGTTTATGGATGCCCGTGGATTGTATACGGAGACTAAGTAATGCCGTCGCCCGTAGGACGTGGATTAGTCCAAATCCGTATTTACTTAGATTTGGATTTAGTGTTTTAGTCTAAGGATACGTTAGCCGTATTGAGGATAAGATCAACTTAAACATTCGTTAAGGATACGTTAATCCTGTTTGAGACTAAGATCAACTTAACGTGGTGATCTATTTAATATATAGCCATCAGGACTCGTCACCTCTCTAACGTCATTGAGGGATTACAACGACAGGTGTCAGAGGGGTTCGGAGATGTACCCTTGAACCAAAGTTAATTTGGAGTTTTATAGTCCATTTGAATGTTACGTTAGCCGTGTTTGAGGCTAAGATCTACTTAAACGGGATCGTTTAGATCTAACAAAAGAGCGTTTGGGGGCTCTATTGTTCCAGTTTAGGGACGTAGTGGTCCATAGGTAGTTTAAGGACATTGCGGTCCACTGCCGGTTTAGGGACATGGTGGTCTATTGGTAGTTTAAGGACGCATAAGTCCATGGGTTTAAGGACCCCACAGTCCATATGGGTGTGTTTAAGGACGCATTAGTCCGTTAGTTTAAGGACGCATAAATCCGCGGGTTTAAGAACCCCACAGTCCGTATCTTGGTTTAAGGACGCATAAGTCCATGTGTTTAAGGACCCCACAGTCCGTATTGATGTGCGGTTGTCGGGACCCGTCACCTCTCTGACGTCGTTGAAGGATTACAACGATAAGGGTCAGAGGAGTTCGGAGATGTACCCTCGAACCGGATGTAAATTGATTTAGGAGAGCAGCTGTGCTCAGTTAATTTAATTTGAAGACTTACGGCCATGATTGGGCTAAGTCCAGTTAAAAAATGTTCAACACTTTTATTTGTTTTTGGCCTATTAGGCCTGTACTAGGGCTTGGCCCCTTTTTAATAATGCATAGCATTAATCTTGGTCTCTGTTGGACCTTTATTTGGGCTCTGCCCCTTTTCAAATAATGCATTGCATTATTTATTAATTTGTTTGGGCTCTGCCTATTTATAAATGATGCAGAGCATCAATTTTGTTTGGGCTCTTCCCTTTTTATTGCATTGCAATTTAATTTGGCCTGCTAGGCCTTTCTGATTTGGGCCTGGCCCTTTAGTAAAAGAAATGCGTTGCATTTGTCAGGCGCTTTGCGCTAATCACTGAGCGCAAGCGCTTATGGTGATGACACGTGTCACGCTCTGGTGAGCGCAAGCGCAGTTAGCGCAGTGTGCTGCGCCAGTGTGCTGCGCTGCTGACACGTGGCGCGCTCTGGTGAGTTGCGCTAACTTCAGAGAGCAAGGCACTTTCAAAAGCGCATAGCGCAAGTGGTTCAGATGCTGACACGTGGCACTGTCTGGTGGCTTGCGCCAACCCAAGAGTGCAACAGTGCAGTTTTGCAAGTGCAAGGCACTATTAACTTGAGAATCTTTTAGATTCCAGAACCAATGGTTCATAAAAAAGTGCAAAGCACTATTTGATTTCTTGATCTAATTAAGATCAAAGAAAACAAGTATTTCTTTTTTTTTTTCTTGATCTCAGAGAACCAATGGTTCATAAGTGCAAAGCACTACTTTTATTTTGTTTTTTATTGAAGATCATTGACCTTGTTCTTAGATCAATGATCTATTAGAAGAAATTCTTCTATCTTAAAGGTTTTTACCTCTTTTTTTTCTTGAAATTTCTTCAGAGTTCTCTCTGTTTGAAGTTCTTGATTTCTCCCAATTGTTGATGCCTTTAATTTGGGGTCTAGGGGCCTTTATATAGTGCCCATAAATTTGTTAAATTTGTTAAAGAGATCTTTCTCTGATTGATTTAGGGAATTTTCCCCGCCGTTGGATCTTTGATCCAAGGGCTCCTGTTTTACAGAAGAAAATCTTCTTGTTTTAACAAGAACAGAAAGATTTCTTTAAAATTTTAATTCTGTTTGGGCATAAATACCCCAGCGCGTGACACGTGTCACGCAGCGCGGAGTGCAGCGCAACTGCGCTGCCACGTGTCGCGTTGCGCGGAGCGCAGCGCAACTGCGCTGCCATGTGTCGCGCAGCGCGGAGCGCAAATTATCTGAAGCGTTGCTTCCTTTTAATTTTTGTTTTAAATAAAGCTTTGCTTTGATTGGTGGCGCTGCCTTGGGCGCTGCGCTGATGTATCAGCTTTTGACACGTGACGCGTTGCGCGCAGCACAAAGAATCTGAAGCGTTGCTTCGAATTTTGAATTTTGAAATTCAAACAGAGCTTTGCTCTGATTGGGGGAAACAGGCGCTACAAAATAAAGGAGTGCTTAGCATTCAATGAGCGGCGCCTAGCACCCAGCGCCCAGCGCCTCACGTGTCCCTCATGTGGGCGCCATAGAATAAAAAGTGCTTGACACTCACTAAGCAACGCCTAGCGCCTAGCGCCTCACGTGCTTCGCACGTGGGCGCCATAAAGAGTGCTCAGTACTCCATAAAGAGACAAAAAGGGTAAAGTATTTAACACTTATTGGACAAATCCCCATGACTGAAAACCACACATGGCTAGGTGTGAGCGTCAGGACTTACATAAATGCTCAGCATTTTTTGCATAAAAAGGGGACTAAGCCCAAACAAGTGCTTAGCACTCTTTTTCAAATAAAAAGAAAAACTGAGTGAACCGGGCCTATGTGCTCAATACTTCCCAAACTAATCTTAGTCCCAAATACGACTATCGATCTTCCAACTTATGATATCCCAAAACGATATTCGTCCCACATTCCCATGAGGAAGTCTTAGTCTCAAAATACGATTAATGATTTCTAGGTTTACCACCGATTCTTTTTTCCCACAAATACGGGAATTGGTTCAAGGGTACATCTCTCCACACCTCTGATCTACTTCATTGTAATTCTTCAACGTCTTCATAGAGGTGGCGGGTCCCGACAACCAACTTCTTTTTTATGCACTTCCCAAACTGACGTGCACATCCCAAATCAAATCACATCCCAGACTGGATGCATCCCCTATCATCGTTGCTCATCTCGTCACGTAATAAATACATGTGCATGCAAGATGGACAACGGACCTAGATGTCCTTAAACTAACCTTCGACTTAAAAATGGCAAAAACGGACCGAAATGTCCTTAAACTACAACGGACCGAAACGTCCTTAAACTACAACGGACCGAAACGTCCTTAAACTAAGTGTTGCCTCCAAAACGGCGACAACGGACCGTAACGTCCTCAAACTAAAACCTCATCTCAAAAATGGTGATCAATAGACCGAAATGCCCTCAAACTACAACTTCGCCTTCAAAATGGCAATAAGAGACCGAAACGTTCTTAAACTACAACAACAGAGCCTAAACGCTCTTTGTTGGATCTGAAGCAAAAATGATCCTAACACCCTGTTAAGTAGATCTTAGTCTCAATTTGGACCAACGCATCCTTAACAAAAAACCAATCGAGCCCCCAATTGCTCGTATATATTTAAGTCGATCTTGATCTCAAAACAGATCAACGATCCTTAAATCAATCCAAACCCAAATCTAAGATATACGGATTTTAACTAATCCACGCCCTATGGGCAAAGACGCAAATTAGTCTCCGTATACAATCTATGGGAAACCAAAAATAAAACAAATACACACGACACAGTGAACTTCTGGAGCAGGAGAAAGTGATTATCGCGATGCGGTAACGTAATTAACTACAGGGGCTTGCGCCTGCAGGGAAGAGCGTCCCCACAATCAAAAATCCCTCGTAAACGAGGGAGAATCTGACGAAGTCTGCTACAACGGCCGCATCCGTCCAAACCTCTGAGATACGGTGCCATAAATCAACTTGGTATCTTCGGAGAGGTGGACGGATAAATCCAAATAGCATCTGCCCCAAAATTCAGGCAATACGACCTACGCGGTTCGTCCCCATTTTTGGCGGTGAACAGATTCTGGCACGCCCGGTGGGACCTTTTCCTCTTTCCACTCAACACTTCGTGTGTCATGTTTCGCGAACAAAATCGCAGTTTGCTATGGTTGCCCTTGGATTCGAGGTACTAAGATTTGGTGTCTTGTTCCTATGCAGAAAGAAGAAGTGAACATCAATGGCTTCTAGCTACACCAACTGCAACAGCAACTCCTGCTCTGTCCCAACTGGAGGAGTGAAATATGGGCCCAATGCGGCGTCAATCTTTTCAATGCCGGTAAGGCAGGTAACTCAAGACACCACTGGATTGTTCTTCGGGACCATGCTCCCGCCAGTGAGTTTCAGCGCCCCAGTGCCACCACAGGAAGCTCCCAAGAAGCCAGTCTTCGATCGACTTGCAACCACCACAGCCCCTCTCAACGGGTTATCCAAGTCTGCCACCTCGTCTTGAACAGGATGAACCAAAGCTCAAGTGGGCCTGCAAAGGGGCTCGCGATACCTGAAGGGACTATTCCAAAACAAATAGTTCTGCCCACTCCTGCTACGGGCGAAGTCATCAAAAGAGCTTCTCCTACCAGAAAGTCGGCCTTCAAAAGATTGGTCGTTCCCTCTCAACGGACGTCGGTCTTCGACAGGCTGGCACCAGCAGCAGTCCCTAACCAAAGTAGAGGGCACGACGGAGCCGCTTCCACAATGGAGGTGGTCCCATCCGCAAGGCACGCTCGACATCGCCACTGGCGCCGAGTGAGAAGAGCTGGGGGAAACTCCCCCTCTGGACTTACTCCACCAGCTCCAATGGTGGAAGTTGACGCTGATATTCCAACTGGGAACAACTTTGATTTGCTTAGGAGGGTGCGAAAGAACTCTTTGACCACAGTGCTAAAGAAATCTCCACTTCCTACTGAAAACCCGACGCAGGCAAAGCCAGAGCTGTCCCCTCAACGGCTCTCCTCCCGAATTCACAGGGTCTGGTGCAAAGTCCAAGATTCTGTGATCAACAAGAACCACTCTCGTCAACCGGAGAAAATGAAGGTTCGACAAGAGAAAAATCATCCCTCCACCATGCAGCGAGGGACTTCCTTTATGCAGGCGCCTGTTACAATGGCTCCTTCGACTTCAAATTCTCACAAAAAGAGAAGGCCGGAGAATCTCCCACCGTCGGCGGAAAATCCCAAGGGTGATGGATCCAAATGCCCCAAGTCTGGGGGCATGATCGTGTACACGGTTTACATGGCTTCCGGAAAAGAGGAGAGCCGTGCTTCCATGAGTCATCGGCTGCAAACTCGGTCATTAACGAAAGCTCAGGAGCAATAACAAAAGCTCCAGGAGATGCTGACGAAAATTGCAACACTCACTGGTCAGAAAGAAAGTCCGAAGTCAGCATCAGAACAGCGCCAAGAGCAGGAGACCGATACAGAGTTCCTGCGAAGAGTGCTGGAAAGAAAGGATAAGGATGCCACAGAATAGGCTGCTAATATAAAGCAGATGGCACTTTTGTTCCAAGATATGGTTAGAATGATGATCTAGCCAGAACCTCCAGCTGAAGACTCGCCGATAATCATCGAGGACGACAGAGGAGAAACATCAAACCCTATTCTAGCTTTATCAACAGCCAGGGAGGAAACGATCTCCAAATATGCTCTTGATGGTTACATAGCTCAACAAATACGAGCTCATCAGGTAAGCGAAGTAGCTGGCCAAGTCGTCAGAACCGGGCGACCGTACCCAGGCTGGTACGATCAAATCAAGTGCCCGCCGGGATATATGATCCCCAAATTCCATGTTTACAAAGGAACAGGCAACCCGCAACAGCACGTGGTTCAGTTCAGAGCTTTGTGCGGCAATACTAGAGGCGACGACAAATTGCTGCTTCGTCAGTTCGTTGGCAGCCTGTCGGAAAAAGCATTCGAATGGTACTCGAAGCTTCTAAATGACTCCGTCAAAACATTCACGGAAATAGAACTGCTATTCACGCAGCGGTTCTCCAGCGCAAGCGAGCGCACCTCGATCATGGCATTAATCAATTCCAGGGTGAAGCCAGGAAAGACCTGTGCTCAATACGCGATCTGGTGGCGGAACCTATGGTCAAAATGCGAACATCGCATCGAAGAGGCTCCTGCCGTGGGCATGTTCATAGGGACTCTCGATCCTCAGGCAACTATGTCCCAGTTTATGACGTTCTTTAAGCTGACCACCTTCCAGGCTTTGATCGACAAGTTGGCCCAAATGGACCAGTTGGGCCACGGACCTTTCTCTTCAAAAACGGACCCTCGGAATGCCAAGGGTAAAGGGAAAGCGGCCTTCGTTGCCAATACTCAACAACAACCGAGTGATCCGAAACCAGTTGCTCGCCAAAACAACACGCGCCCGCACCAATCCCTGGAAGAGATGCTAGGACGTGCTTACTCGTTTCCCCGCGATAAAACGAGGAGATTGTTCGAATTGGCAGTGT
The DNA here is from genome assembly GCA_030015575.1 of Agapanthus africanus. NCBI lineage: Eukaryota > Viridiplantae > Streptophyta > Magnoliopsida > Asparagales > Amaryllidaceae > Agapanthus > Agapanthus africanus. The sequence goes on from CM057339.1 coordinate 869,124,938, forward strand.
GCAACAAACTCATCATACCGCCGGATCCGAGACGTCCACTGCAGCTCGGTGACGTCAACAATTCCAACTACTGCTCCTATTACAGAATAGTGAGCCACCGAATTGCGGATTGCTACGTCTTCAAAAACTGAGTTGAGGAACGGTACCAACAAAGGAAGTTTGCGCTGTCCGAAAACTGGAGGGTGAACCCGCCACAGAGGCACACTCCTAAAAAGGAAGATACACCGAAGGCATCATGCTCCTTTGTGGAAGAAGCTCCTTAGGAAGTGGTCCTTTCAGCTAAAATTAAAATAATGCTGAAGGATCTTCAAGCATGTCCGTCAATCAAATGGAAAAGTCCGCTGGAGCCCGAGATCATTGAGAAGATGTTTAAACCGCGCCCAACACCGAAAATAGCTAATGATGGGCAAAACACCCAGGTCAAGCCTTCAAAGTCTTCGAAGGGAAAGAAGAAGACCAAGAAGCCCGTGCAGCCTGACAAAAAGCACACGGACCTGCAAAAATACATTGACGCGCTGGACAAATACAACCAGAAAGAGCGGAATTTTGTAGCAAGTCACCCTCGAAGAGTTTCTCAACCATATTCTTGAAAACGGAGATAGTGACGACGATAAGGGAAATGACTCGTCAGAAGAACCCGAGGATTATGTAGAAAGTTGCCATATGGTTTCTCATTCGTCGTTAAATGACGAAAACTCTCTCTCGGCGTCGGAAAGCAACGCAGATGAATTAGGGGCAGGACCGGCGCCAAAATCCCTAGAACTGTCAGGAGACCCAATTGACAGGCTGCTAAACGAAGCCCTTCAAAAGAGCAAAGCTGACCGAGAATATGAAATGACCATAAACGAAAAGGCCAAACGTCGGCGTCAGGCTGAAGAAGATATGGTAAGGATGAGTCGTAAAGCACTCCTACCAAGCCAAAGCACACCTGCTACAATTAAGAGTAGGATCAAAGCGGAGAAGCGGTTCGCCAAAGCCTTGTTAATGGGAATGAAGCTGCCCCCTCTCATGGAAAACACTCCCGGGAGTACGTGCCTTAACAAAGTGGATGTACATCCGAATTACAGCTTATACCATAGGAGGGTCACCCCCCCGAAGAGTGCAATACCTTCAAGAAGTAGTGGCAAGGATACGTTGCTCACCGGCAACACTTCAAGCGGATGAAGCACGAAACCCGTCAACAACAAAGAAGCGCGACAGATGAGCGTGAAGGGATGGCTGGCAACTGTCATATGGTTGATACCAGTTCGACAAAAGGAAAATCTCAAGTTCTTACATTCGAGAGCGATTCTAAGGAAGAAATAACTCTCGGCCGTCTTTTTAAAGAATCCACCTCTGGAAAAGAACAAGGGGAGAAGAACTACAGGAACATTAGCCGCGTAACCGTACGTTGCCTGAAAAGAACCTTTGGCCTACCAACAAAGGTTCGAGCAAAAGAGAAAAGGGGAAAGAAAAATTCCCTAAGGAAATTGCCCTCGATGATAGAGTCGTTAAAGAGCTTGCAGCCAAGAACCCGCCTAAGAAAAACAAGGTGGATTACAATGTCCAGGCACATTTGAGGAAGATACCCTCACAGCTGAGCATACTTGTCACGCCCCGCTTCCCAGAGTGCGCTAAGATCGGCACGTGACAGAGCCAACCATGCTACCTATGGCTAGGAAACATCCTCCCACAGTCACATTACGGCTGTCTATAAGATATCAAGAACAGTAAAATAAAAAAATAAACTATCTAGTACATGTCCATATGCCAGAATAAACGAGTCAAGAAATAACATGCGGGAGCAATAAATCTAATAAACAAAAACATCTGGAAAGTACGTCCTAAATACGGGCTCACATCAAGAAATGAAAGTACGGAAATAAAACTAAACTAAACTAGATACTAACAGGATCCTCACCGCTCGGCCTGACGGCGGAAATACTCCTAATCAGCCTGCGAAAGAGACAGAGGATCTGGGCCATGCAAAACCCAGACGTCAGTGCGTCATAATATCAAACAATAAAATATAATCAGGAGGTAACAAGATATGCAGGCATGAGTATGAACAGTAATGAGTGTATAACAGTAATACGGATATGGAACAGTGAAGTGTATGTGCATGCGGTGAGTAATCTATGCTACTGGGTTAATTATTCTCAAGTCTTTGAAATCAATTTAATGAATCGTCTATGTAACTTAATAGTATCCCGTGCATGCCCGGGACCACGGTCCAAATTCTCTGGCTGAAATCCGAGACATGCCGCTAGGCATTAAACAGGAAACATGTACAGATGAATGATGTCAGCATCATCATCCTGGGGCTGGACTAGCCCGTAAAACTGATCAGTATAAGCGTCGAACTGTTGAGTTACAAGTCAAGTTTCATCATTGATTTCCCTATACCCCCATGGTTATGTGTTCCAGTCAGGTATTGATGAATCTGGAGCTATTGCCAACACAGGATCAAGCAGGTACAGGTTTTTTCTGAATAGACAACATGATATGTCCGTCGGGACAACAAGTCAGGATTGTCGACATTAGGAACAGGATCAGGTATCAAGTCAAGCAGTTGTATATCAATTCATGTCAAGTAGTGCACATGTATCAAACGGATGCTCATAATAAAACTGTAGCAAGTACGGATGCACGATAAAAGTACGGATGCACAGTAAAAGACGGATGCATAAATATCTATCAGGGATTACATCTACAACTCCATGACCACGTAAGATGCACATTATCAAGCATGGGGCGCCAAGGTAAAAGTAATATGAAATAGTATGGCATGCATCTAAACATATAATAAATTGTACGGATGCACAGTAAAACACAGATGCACAAATATCTATCAGGGATTACATCTACAACTCTATGACTACGCATGATGCACATTATCAAGTATGGGGTGTTAATATAACAGTAATATGAAATAATGTGACATGGAATGCAGCTAGATATATAATTAATGATATGGATGCGTACGAGTATCGAAAAACTGTAAAACAGTAACATGGATGTACAATGCAGTGAACATATGATATTTTTATTCATATGGATGCAAAATATGTATCATAGCATGTAGCAAGATAAACTTGCCTGAATGGATCTCACGACGGGGTACGTACACTGCGTCCGACGTCGGGTAAACGTCACAATGCACACACGGCGTACGGAACTGAACTAAGCAAAGCAAGAACATGACTACGCTGGCTGGGGATGCCCAATGGGTCGCCCTGATCGTCGGCGACGGCATGACTCTGGCGACGATCGGAACCCAAGAAATCAAGAAAGCAAGAGAGGAGAGAAGAGGAAGAAGGAGGAGGAGGTGGGTTGCTTATAGGGTTTTGGTGCTCTGGGGTCAGAGGCGAGGCAGGGGAGACGACGACAACGATAGGCCGTCGATGGCGAGGTGCAGGCGATGGTTTTCCAGCGATGCGGTGGGGTTGCAGGTTCTTAAAGTCGGGGATTGGCTCAGTGCAGGGTTCTTGCTCAGGTTTTAGGAAGTAGGAGAGAGGAGAGAGGGGGAGAAAGTGGTAGCGAGGGTTTAGGTTAACGGCAAGAGGAGCTCCGGTAAGGAGGGTGTGTAGGGTTGGGTCGCAGGCAAAGTTGGTGTGAGGTTGCAGGCTCGGGGTTCGTCAGGGGAAAGAAGGGGAGAGGGAGAAGTGAAGGTGTTCAATGAGGTAGAGTCGACAACGGCGAGATGGTGACGGCGAGGTGCAGGGGCGAGGCGAGGGCTGTGGGTTGTTTGGTTCTTCGTCGTGGTCTTGGGGCTCGGGGAAAAGAAGAGATAGGAGGAAGGAGAGAAGATGGAGAAGGTGGAGGTGAGGTCGCGTGTGGAGCAGCGACCGCGAGGCGAGTTCGAGGGTGAAGGCTAGGGTTAGGGTTCGCGAGCGGCGGGAAAACGAGAATGAGGAGGGAGAAAGAAGACGTGTGAGGTATGGGTTTATAAAACTTAAGAATATAATTAATTAATAAAAGAATATAGTAAGAGAGAGAGAGAGACTGATCTGGGGGTTAGTTAAGATTTGGAAATAAAATATTTTTAGTTAAAAGAACTTTTATATTCGTATATAATAAACTGAATATATATAAAGAATATAATATTTGGTAAAATTGAGTTTTCTGGATAATACAAAAATAGTCCAAAACATGACCGGGTCGGGTCTACTAATCTAGTTTTAAAATATGGATAATATACGTATCAACCAAAACCAAAGTACGATATCCGGGCAATGAAAAAGCATACCCCCAAGAACGGATATACGTAGCGTGTACATAGCGATCCAAACGGGTCCGTTTCACTGAACGGGACCAGAACACGATATACGGATGCTACCACAGGGTTCGGGGTATGATGCAGGCCATGCTTGATATTTTTAAAATATATTATTAGACTATAATTGTATTGTAAAAATGCAGATGCCAGATGTAATGCAAGTATGCAGGATATAAATTAGGAAAGTGCGCAGATTCTCATAACTAGCCGGGATAAATCACAAACAGGAATCAAGACGGGTTTCTAGTAAGCGGGTCGGGTCGGATGCAAATACAGATGCCAATTATATTATTCGCACCCAAAACACAATAAATCAAGAAATAGCCATAAATAAAGAAATACCCAAAATAGAACTGGTATAAATGAACTAGGATGTTACAATACTGGATGCTCTCCTCATGTCCAAAGAAGGAAGAGATTCTCTGATCAGGGCATTACAGGAGCCCGGTCAATTCCAAGCTTTTTTTGCGGAGGAAAAGATGAAGGACGAGCTGGCAGAGGTTCATACAGCTGACATCACACTTGGCGATGAAGATCTCCTCCTCGGAACGTGTGAGCAAAACCGTCTTCTATATGTCACCGGGTACTGCCACAACATTAAGATAGGGAAGATCCCGGTCGACAACGGGTCCTCCGTCAACCTTCTCAATATGAAGGTGCTGAAGGAGATTTTCATTAACGTTCAGCACTTGGCTTGAGACAAATTACTATTTCCGGCTTCGACTCGCAGTCATCACGGACGCTGGGGTCCGTAATATTGACATTACACTTTAGGATACTCGTCACCGACATCAAATTTCATGTCATTGATGTCAAGACTTGCTACAACGCTCTGCTCGGTCGGCCTTGGTTACACGAGTATAACGTCATCCCTTCTACACAATATCAGTGTATGAAGTATTTCAAAGACGGCCTCGGGTACACAGTTACAGGGGAGCTAAATTCATTCTCCATGAACGAAGTCCGAAAATATGAAGACGTAAAGTACTTCCTACCAGACTTCAAAAACACGGAAAGATGTCATAAGCCGGAGAATAAACAAAAATTCGTCACCACTATCCCGATCTTTGGGAGCGATACCGAGGAGGATGAAGAGATAGTTTACTCGGGGCAACCCCAAGGCAACAGGCCCGGACCATCTGCCCCTATTTTGGTCTTCGGTAGTGACTCCGAGGAAGAGGCCAATGCAGTGTTCTCTGTCCGCCAGTCAATGCAGACCTTCACTGGAGCTGATCAGAGTTTACGAATTACCATGGTTCCGCAGCGGTATTATAGGGAACTTGATGTGCTCGATACATACGGTGTGCAAGAGCTGCAGACCTTCTACGTCCCTCCTAGACGAAGAGGTGAAAAAGCGATCCTCTTCTACCAATCTACGGAGACCAGAGTGGAAAAAGAAGTCTGGCATGGTGCCGAACTTGCGCTTGACAGGTTTCAACCAATCCGTCTATCCAGATATTATACAGAGGGATTGAAAAGGCTATTAAGATGCCAAGGTGTACCCTTCAAACAAACCGCTCGGCAAGCCCAGTTCTACAAAAAGATTTAGGACGTCTCCGGGACTCAGCGAAAGATGCCCAACGGGAGAATGGAGACGGTTGGGCTCGGATACATTCAGTCAAATAAACGAGAGCGATTCCATAATTGCTATGTCATAAATGGCTTCGGTAAAGAAGGGAACGTTTATCCAAATGGTCATAACATTGAACCAGAGCGAGATCCCGCTATAAGAACGTCAAGTCCTTCGTTCGAAGAGCAGGTTGCTACGCTAATAAGGGAAGCATGTCAAAAGGTGCCGGATGATCACAGCCGCGCCGCAAAATGGCTATTTACAAAAGGGTCAGGACTCAGCGTCTCATTCAACAGTCTACGGAAAAGGAAAATTACGATGCCCTTCACCCTCAGCCCGTTGTACGTTCTCACGACAAATAAAAAGCCCGACTTAGAGGAAAAAATATAGTGGAGAGCGAGAATGACGTTCTAAAACAGCGAAGGGATCCAAGAAGCCGCACAATCAAGAAAAATTCAGCTGGAATCCGTCTTTTATGAAGAAGATGAGTCGGAAATACTCTTTCCCCCAAGACAAGACAAAGAAAATATTTAAACTTGTCATCAAGCATCAAATGATGACGCTCTCGGAGTCTCGGCACCTCGAACAAATAAACGAGGTCCATCACCCGGCTTATTGCTCCTACCACCGAGCAATAGGATATCCTCTTGAAGACTGCTTCACCTTCAAAGACCGGGTCGAAGACCAGTATCAGCACGGAAGGTTTGCTCTATCTGACAGTTGGAGGGTAACCCCACCATGAAAGCATGAGCCAAAAGCAACCTATATTGCGAAGGTAAGTCCAGATCAACATCAATCTTGGAAACAAACTCGTACCTGCCACATGATAACATTCTCAAAGGCGGAGGAGCATGAGAATATGGACGACCTCTTCCAGTGCTTCGCAAATGAGAATGAAGACGAGATGATCTCAGAATTTCCACCGGCGCCAAAAGAGTTGGAAGATGGGATACAGATCACAGTGGACAGCCTAAGGAAAATTGACTTGGGAACGGAAAACGATCTGAGGCCAACGTTCGTCAGTGAGCTGTTGTCTAAAAAGCAGGCGGCCACACTAAAGGACATGCTTATACAATATAAAGATTGCTTCGTATGGAATTATTCAGAGATGCTAGGACAAGATCCAGAAATAGCGGTGCATAAACTGGCGATATCGTCGGACGTGAAGCTAATCAAATAGGTGCCAAGCATAATGCGGCTTGAGTTCGAGATGAGTATCAACGCCGAAGTCAAGAAACTAATTGACTCTGGCTTCATCTAAGAAGTTCAATATTCTAACTGGATCGCCAATATCTTTCTAATGATGAAGAAAAATGGGACGGTGCGCATCTGCGTGGACTTTTAGGACCTTAACAAGGCTTGCCCGAAGGATGCCTTCCCAGTACCCATTACCGAGTTAATGGTCGATAACATGTCTACCCATGAGGTCTTCTCCTTCATGGATAGATCTTCAGGCTACAATCAAATAAAAATACATCCTGAAGGTACACCGCCTTCTGGACTCCGCTAGGCATATTCTGCTATAAGGTGATGCCCTTCGGCTTGAAAAATGCAGGCGCTACTTACCAGAGGGCCATGACGAAAATCTTTGATGACCTCATCCATCAGATTGTTGAATACTACATTGACGACCTTATGGTGAAAAGCAAATCGTGTGAGGAGAATTGGGAACATCTGAACATAGTGTTACAGCGTCTTCGGAAGTACAATCTAAAGATGAATCCTCTGAAATGCGCATTTGGAGTCTCCTCGGGCAAATTCCTAGGATTCATCATACGACACCGAGGCATTGAAATAAACCCATCAAAGATCAAGGTGATTATAGAAATGCCCACGCCAAGAACTCTCAAACAATTGCGGTCTCTTCAAGGAAAGCTAGCATATATCCAACGGTTCATAGCTAATCTCTCCGGAAAATGCCGCCGCTACAGCCATCTAATGAAGAAGGGGACCCCGTTCGTTTGGGATCATAAATTCCAAAGTGCACTGGATGAAATCAAGCAATATCTGCAGAACCCGCCGGTACTGACCGCGTCGGTTAAGGGAAAGCCCATCATCCTGTACACAACAGCCCTTGAAGGTTCTTTAGATGCGCTATAGGCACGGGAGAACGACCAGGGGAAGGAGAGAGCTCTTTACTATTTGAGTCGAGTTCTTCTAGGGGTAGAAAACAACTACCTCTATTGAAAAGCATTGTCTGGCACTGATCTTCGCGATAACGAAGCTTAGACATTATTCCTTGGCACATGACGTCCATCTCATATCAAAGGTGGATCCTCTCAAATACTTGATGTCAAGAGCCATACTAACAGGAAGGCTTGCCAAATGGGCCCTCCTCTTGATGGAGTTCTCGATAACGTATCGACCCCTCATGACAGTGCAAAGCCAGGCCATTACCGACTTTCTTGCTGAGTATCCGATACCATCCAATTCTCTCTTAAATTGAAAATTGCCAGATGAACACGCGTTCGATACAATCGAAGGAGGGAAGGAAGAAAATAATGCTCGAAGGGAACTCTACTTCGACGGAGCATCTTCCTTGAAGAAGCGAAAGCAAAGCACCCCCGTAATCAAAGCTGAGGTGGACCTTATCTTCGTGACTGCGCAATGAGGGATAATGCGTTTCACCCTTTCCTTAACAGAGTTGAGGATAAACAATAAGGCTGAGTATGAAGTTTTGATAGCGGGTCTTAAGATTGCTGTCAACATAGGAATCGAAAACCTTCTCATATATGGAGACTCCCAGATAGTCGTTAGCCAAGTAAATGACGACTATCAGACGTGTAAACCGGAGTTGGTAAAATATGGAGAAAAAGTGCAGCAACTGCTGACTCAAATTCCCTCTTACATCCTGGAAAGCATACAGCATGCGGAAAATAGCAAGGCGGATGTGTTAGCCAAGCTCGCTAAAGAACTGGCCGACGAAAACATCGATGACGTAAGGATCATTATGCAAAGCTGTCGGATTCTCGCGCTAGCAGAAATATCTCCGGAGTTGTCTGAAAGAAAGGAAGCGACCAAATAAGCAGCCTTCCAATTAGAGAATAAAGAAAAGGCTAAGGATTGGAGAGAAGTCTTTATAGACTACTTCAAATCCTATCGAACACCCGAAAACGCATCTTCAAGACATCAGCTCATGAAACGAGCTCTGTCTTTTGCCTTCATTAATGATACTCTATATAAGAGATCATTCGACTGTCTGTGGCTGAGATGCCTGGGACCAGAAGAATCAAAAAGTGTCGTCTAAGAAACCCACGAAGGACTCTGTGGTTCTCATCAAGCCAGGCCAAAGATGAAGCTGAAGATCAAGAGAATGGGTTACTATTGGCCCACAATGATTCAGGACTGTCTCAAATATGCGAAGCAATGTCACTCGTGCCAGATTCACGGGGACTTCATCCACCAACATCCAAATCCACTATACCCAACTGTAGCCAGCTGGCCGTTCGAAATGTAAGGAATCGACATGATTGGCCCCATCGAACCAGCATCATCCAAAGGACATCGGTTCATATTGGCAACAACCGATTACTTCTCTAAGTGGGCAGAGACAATACCGCTAAAGGAAGTGAAGATGGAGAACATCCTCCATTTCTTCAGGACAATGTCATCTATCGGTTTGGCACTCCGCGACGGATCATCTCAGATAACGGGCCGGCCTACAGAAGCCATAAAAATAGCCGCTTCGCACAGCAGCATAATATAGACTGGAGATACTCTTCAGTCTATAATCCCCGAGCTAACAGTCTAGCAGAGGCTTTCAACAAGACCCTAACAAAGATCATAAAGAAAACGGTGTCCAGGAATAAAAAGGACTGGCACAAGAGACTGCATGAACCTTTCTGGACGTATTGAACCACGCTCAAAATGGCCACGAATACAACGACATACGCGTTGGTATTCGGCACGGAAGCGGTACTCCCCCTGGAAATAGAGCTACCCTCTCTACGAGTGGTAGTTCGATACGAGCTGACGGATGAAGAAAATGCCCATCTTTGGCTTGAGGAGCTCGATGCCCTCGATGAAACTCGTCTCATGGTGTAGCAAAACCTGGAAGTTTACAAAGCAAGGATGCCATGCTCATACGAAAGACTAACCAGACCAAGAACATTCCGCCAAGGCGAACTCGTGCTAGTGGTCAAAAGACCTATGATCCCCAACCGTGCAAAACGGGGGAAATTCGAGCTAAATTATGAGGGCCCATATATCATAGAAAAAGTCTACTAAGGTGGGGACTACTTGCTCATGAATATGCGTGGCAAAAGACCTTTCCGGCCAATAAACAGCCGATTCCTTAAGAAATACTACGCTTGACAAGTCACGACTTAGGTTAATGATAGATAACGACGCTCGTGTCCACTCACTATCTTCCTGAGTCAAAACTCTAAAAGTAGTATCCAACAGAATTTCCGCCCCCAACATGCCGACAACGGACCAAAATGTCCTTAAACTAACCGTTGCCTCCAAAATGGCGACAAAGACCATAATGACCTTAAACTAAAACGTCACCTCAAACACGGCGATAATGGACTGAGATTTCCCTAAACTAACAATGGACCGTAATGTCCTTAAACTAAAACCTCACCTCAAAAATGGTGATAATGGACCACTACGTTTTTAAACTGGTAATGGACCACTACGTCCTTAAACTGGCAATGGACCGAAATGGCCCTAAACTAGTACTCCGCCTCAAACATAGTGCATCGCCCCAAATACGGCGATATCTTCTCTTGGGATCTATGTTGTTGGGTTACGGCAGCGCATCGGCCGTCAATCCGACGCCAAATGCGGAACAAAAATTTTATCAAAACTTGACGACACCGCAACCAATACCCGGATCTTTCTATTAACCGTAAACTAGCTAACTACAAAGAGAGTTTAGAGATTATACCGATCGATCCGTGTCTTTCGGTCTTCAATCTGCTCTCCTAACTTGTTGCGGCTGTCCCGGTGAAATCTGCTCTCCGATCTCGCTCGTTGAGGAGGCATCACGCCGAAGAATCTTTTTACGGGCTCCCACTTCAAAACGAAGCAACTCGGACATGAAGTTTACTAGCCGACATATCCAAGAATGATATAGAGATAGTGTAGAATATTTTATCTCAGGACACCCAATGAATTGGGTGGAGGTAAATTGAAGTTGCCTTGGTGAAAATGGTGAAGTGAGCAAAGGATTTTGGCTTGCAAAGAATTTGGGCTCGGCCACAATAGCACAAGATTGTGCTCGGCCACTCAAAAGGAAATTGGTGAAGCTGAAGCTCTCCAGGGATTGTCAATTGAAGTGGGAGGTAATTGTATCAAGTGGTGAGTGTTAGAAAAGCCTCCCAAGGAAATCAACAGCACACTCACCATATATGCCACCTCACCCCTCATCACCATGATGCCCACTTTTTGCCCATCCCTCACAATGCCAGCACAACAAATGCACACAATAATTTTAGTGCAAGAATGATTTGCACAATTAAAGAAAAAAGTCCAAAAGGAAATGGCAGCCCCAGATTCAAAATAGCTCACAAATGAAGGTAAAGAAAATGGCCAAAAGGATATGTCAAACAAAAGCCAATAATTAAACATTAAAAAATAATATTTAATCAAGCGGAGAAAAGCTGGCAACTTCAAAAGTAATCCCGTAACGAAATACAGGATTACGCCGCAACAGTATATACATACCCGCATTTGTATTCCAACCGAATACGAATGCAACGAGACAAAAAATATTCCAACACATTATAATTCTTGGATCCGGCTTAAACCAAAGCCTACCAGTATTATCCGTCTGAACCATGACACGTGCACAAGTGCACGTGCATGTTCGCACCCTGCCATAACTCCATACGGCCTCTACAACGTTTCGCCCGAACTTGGGAAACTGTCTGTGGGGAACTCTAATGACTCATCAATACACTGGTGCTGGATATAACCACAAGCACATCAGATGTACTAGCTGTACGTAACGGTTGTTTATGTATTGAACGAAAGGGAAGCTGGCGAGCGAACTCATCCTGAAACCCTACTGAGCCTGACAGTGACAATATCCGTGCAGTCCGGTCTGTTCGTCTAAGAGTATCGCATATCGAGTTCGGGGGGGTGGATAAAGTCAAACCCCTACTAACGTGATAATTCGTGTTGGTATGAAACCCATCACCACCTGAGAAACTACCGATCCTAGATCGGTAATCCTCGACTAGCTTGGCCTAGGTTTTCTGGTGATGGCCACCCGTGCACTGCGCGACATCAACCCCCAATACCGGGAGAGACGAATCCCCGACGATCCGCTCACTGCCTCCATATGGCTCGGGACTGTACCCAACTAAAACCTGTTTGCACGACTCCTTTGAGCCGTGGTAGAGTAGTAATCAAAGCACAGTGGGAACTCACACGAGACAAATGACGATCTCAGGTCGACAGACTAACCTATACATGTCACCTCGGAACTGCTATCTGACAATAGGTATAATACCAACTAGCAGGTTCCCGGCGAGTCATGTCCGGTATACTCATAACCGAATGAGCACCTATATACATCTTAGGTGAACTAACTGACACCCGTGGTTTGTAAGACCGGCCACCGCTCCTCGTCGGGGTCTCGAACTGTATACACTAGTCTACTATCGGAGTATCGATGCCCAATCTCGAAACTCCCACGACTAGGGACATTTTAAGGATGTGCTTATAGACCCCAGCTCCCACGTATATGATCGCCATCATACTGCTGGCTGTCAAGCAAGAATTCTATGTGCTCTATCAACATGTACATGATGATAAAGACAAAACAGATAGCATACTATCATCTCGAGTAAGACTGTCCTACCAATATAGGTCCTCTCTCAATCATTGCAATCACGTACCAGCGATCCAATAATTAACTTCGAGGGCACTATATCCAACATGTTGCAATCAAAGCTCCAACGGCAAAGACTACAACCCAAGCTAAAAATAATAATAATAATAATAAAACGGTACATCCACAAGCAAAATGGGCATGGATGAAAACCCAAAATGGCACCGTGAGTAAAAACAGCAGGGCTACCGGCGAGCTTGTGAAAACCTGAAAGGGCGCAATCTCGTTGTTAAAAAAAAGGTATCGTTTTCCCAATTAGAGCAAAGCTCTGTTCAGAATTCAAAATTTGAATTAAAGCTGCGCTTTTATAAAAGCGCTTCGCTATAACTAGCGCACCCCATGCAAAGCACATAGGCGCTAGCTCTAGGTGTGCTGCACTCCAAGTAGCGCACCACGTGCAAAGCACGTGTGTGCTTGAACTAAGAGCGCTGCGCTCCAATTAGCGCACCTTGGGCAAAGCGCACCATGGGCAGAGCGCATAAGCGCAAGCGCTGGAACTGAATGTTCCTCACTGTTGGATCAAATATCCAACGGATATGATTAAATCATCAGTTAACAAGAATAAAATTCTGTTGAATCTTTCCAAACAGAAAAGATTGTGTCCTGAATTTGGAACACCGTTGGATCAATGATCCAATGGTAATTAAAAATCACTAAAATACAGAACAAATTCTGTAAAGAAGGAAAGATTTCTCAATCTTGTTAAAACAAGAAGATTATCTTCTGTAAATCAGAAGCCCTTGGATCAAGGATCCAACGGTGGGGAAATTCCCAAATCAATTGGAGAATAAATCTCTTTAACTGAATCAACAAATCAGCTTCCCCTATATAAAGGACCCAAGACTTCAAGTCTAAAAGAGAGGAACCCCCCATAAACTTTGAGAAAATCTCAAGAAGAAGAAATAGCTTTCGGCAAAAGAAGATTTTTCTTCAAGGTAAAAAGAATGGAGATGAACAAAGAGATGAAATCATCTCATAATTAAAGAGAAGAATTCTCTTCTTAAAAGATCATAGATCTACAAAAACCAAGGTCTTTTATAAAGAGATAAAAAAAAGAAGATCTCATCATAAAAATAAAGAAGTACTTACTTCACAAATCATAGATCTATAAGACAAATTGTCTTTCTGAGATCATGAACATCTCATTATAAAGGGGGGAAGAATTATTCAATTCTCTTAGGATCACAGATCCATAAAGGCAAAACCTTTCATCAAAAAGAGATTGAAGTATCTCCTATAAGTTAAGAACTTTGTTCTTGGAGTCTTGAGACAAAGTCTCTTATTAAAGAAGATAATCTTCAGAGCGCAAAGTTAACCTAAGTAAAGCCTTAGCGCTCCTAATTTAAAAGTGCCTTAGTGCTCTTCATCTAGCGCAAAGCGCTGCAGTGCCATAGCACTTCAAGCAACAGCGCACTGCGCTGCTTGGCTAGCACTCAGCGCTAAGCGCGCTACGTGCTCCTCATGTGTGCGCTGCATTACTAAAAGCGCTTCGCGTACATTATATGGCACCAGCACTAAGCGCCTCAATGCTTCAATTATAGCGCATCAGCGCTCCTCATTTAGCGCAAAGTGCTAAGCGCGTCAGCGCTCTACATCTAGCGCAAAGCGCTAAACGAATCAGCACTTAACATATGGCGCAAAGCGCCAAGTGCACTAGTGCTTTAACCATAGCGCACTGCGCTCATCCACTGGCGCTAGTGTCAAGCGCGCTACATACTTTTATGTACACTTGGGCAGAACATAAATTGTTCTTTGGATAAACCCCATAGCTATGATGAATGCTTAGTATTAAATAAAAGACAAACATTGTCAGAATTTAAATCAATGCTCCGCATTGTTAAAAGGGCCAAGCCCAAACAAATGCTTAACAGCCCAAAACGAATGTTAAACATGTTAACTTGATTGTACTTAGCCCAAGTTGGCCATAAGTCCTCAATTCAGACTTAACCGAGCTATTGTGCTCATAATATAATTAATTGGTCTTAGCTCCAAACTGGGCTACAGATCATTTAATCCACCTTGGTTCAAGGGTACATCTCTTCTCTCCTTTGATATTTTTCATTGTAATTGCTCAACGTCTTCAAAGAGGTGACGGGTCCCAACAACCATACATTTCACGGACTGTGGGGTCCTTAAACTCATGGACTATGATGTCCTTAACCTCGACCGTGATGTCTTTAAACTAACACCGGGCTGTGGAGTCCTTAAATCCATGGACTATGATGTCCTTAACCTCGACCATGATGTCTTTAAACTAATACCGGATTGTGGAGTCCTTAAATCCACGGACTATGATGTCCTTAACCTCGACCGTGATGTCTTTAAACTAACATTGGACCGTGGAGTCCTCAAATCCACGGACTATGATGTCCTTAACCTTGACCGCGATGTCCTAAAACTAACAATGGACCGAGATGTCCTTAAACTAACAATGGACCACCATGTCCTTAAACTGGTAATCGACCGCAATGTCCCTAATCTAAACAACAGAGTCCAAATGCTTTCTTGTTGGATCTAAAAGATCATGTTAAGTTGATCTTAGTCTAAAATTAGACTAACGTATCCTTAACAAACGTTAAGTTGATCTTAGTCTAAAAAGAGGCTAACGTATCCTTAACAAACGTTTAAGTTGATCTTAGTCTCAAATGAGGCTAACATATCCTTAAACCCAACCCCCAAACCTAAATCTAAGAAAGATACGGATTTGGACTAGTCCACGCCCTACGGGCGACAACATAACTTAGTCTCTGTATACAATCCACGGGCAACCACAAACAAAAGAAACACCCACGACACGAAGTGACCATCTGGAGAAGGAGAAACTTGTTATCGCGATGCGATAGCGTAATTAACTGCAGGGGCTTGCGCCTGCAGGGAAGAGCGTCCCCACAATCAAAAACCCCTCAGATGAGGGGGAATTTGACGAAGTCTTCTACATCGGCCGCATCCGTTTAAACCTTCGATACATGGTGCCATAAATCACCTTGGCATCTTTAGAGAGGTGGACGGATAGCACCAATTAGCATCTGCCCCGAAATTCAGGCGAGACGTCCGCCGCGTCTCTGCCACGTCTTTCGAAGGGGAACAGATTCTGGCACGCCCGGTGGGACCTTTTCCTCTTTCCACTCCACACTTCGTATGTCGTGTTCGTGAACGAATCGCGGTTTGCTAATGGTTGCCCTTGGGTTCGAGATACTGAGATTTGGCGTTTTGCTTGGTGCAGAAAGCAAAGATCAATGGCGTTCACCTGCTCGAAGTGTTCCACATGCAACTGCAACCCACGTTCTGCCTCATCTGGAGGCATAGCTTATGGGCCTCAAGTGGCTTCCCTGTTCACAATGCCGGTGGAACAGGTCACCCAAGCCACCACAGGATTGTTTTTCGGGACTATGCTCCCGCCAGCGAGCTTCACCGTTCCTATGCCAGCACCGGAAGCTCCCAAGAAGTCGGTCTTCGATCGGCTTGCTACTACCACGGGCCCTCTCAACGGGTCGTCCAGCTCCCACTCCTCGGTCTTCGCCAGACTGAGCTTGAACTCCGATGGGCCTGCCAAGAAGCCCATGACACCTGAAGTGGCCATCCCAAAGAAGATAGCCATCCCTGCTCCTGAAGTCGTCAAGGCGGCTTCTCCTGCCAAAGAGTCGGTCTTTACAAGACTGACTATTCCGGCTCCCGTTCTTGCTCGAAGGTCTGTCTTTGACAGATTGGATACCGCTACTCAAAAGTCGTCAGTCTTCAAGAGGCTGGCACCAACGGCGCCTCATCTGGACAGGGGGCAAGACAAAGACATCCCCATCGCCGAAACAACCCCAACAGCGTGACACGCTCAACGTCGCCACTGACGCTGAGTGAGAAAGGCCGGGGGCAACTCCCCCTCTGGGCTAACTCCACCAGCTCCAACGGTGGAAGTTAATGCTGCTGATCTAACCGAGAACAGTTTTGAGCTGCTGAACAAGGTGCGCAGGAATTCGCCTACCGCCGTACTAAAAAGATCTCCGCCGCCGGTGGAGACTGTCATAGAAATGAAGACGGAACAGCCCCCTCAACGACTGTCTTCTAAAGTTTACAAAATCTGGCGACAAGTCCGAGAGTCGGTGATTGATCAAGACTATCCCCGCCGACAGAAGAAGCTGAAGGTTCAGCCGGAAGGGAACCGTCCCAGTAAGCCGCAAAAGACGACAACTACTTGGGTGCCCACTACAACGGCCCCCTCAACTTCGACCACGCATAAGAGAAGAAGGCCGGAGAAAATCCCCATGCCTGCGACAAATGTCAAAGGCACTGAGCCCAAACGCCCTAATTCTGGGGGCATGGTGGTGCATACCATCTACATGGCATCCGGAAAAGAGGATTGCCGTGCTTCTACGGGCCACCGACCACTCACCCAATCCATCACAAGAGCTCAGGAACAACAACAGCAGAAACTTCAAGAGATGCTGACTGTAATGGCCGCACTTACCGGGCCAAAAGAAAGCCCGGAGGCGTCATCGGAACAACGTCACGAACACGAGACTAATGCTGAATTCCTTCGTAGAATGCTCGAAAAGAAGGACAAGGAGGCTGCGGAACAAGCGGCTAATATAAAGCAAATGGCCCTTCTATTCCAGGATATGGTGAGCATGATGATCCAGCCAGACCCTCCAGCCGAAGATCCTCCAATGATAATTGAAGATGATAGAGGAGAAATATCAAACCCTCTGCCGACTCTATCAACAGCCAAGGAGGAGACAATTTCCAAAGCCACCCTGGACGATTATAATGCTCAGTAGATACGAGTTCACCAGGCGAATGAAGTGGCTGGGCAAATTGTTAGAACTGGGCGACCGTATCCAGGCTGGTATGATCAGATAAAGTACCCGCCGGGCTACACGATCCCAAAATTCCATGTGTACAAGGGGACAGGCAATCCCTATCAGCATGTCGCTCAGTTCAGGGCCATTTACGGTAATAATGGTGGCGATGATAAGCTCTTGCTCCGCCAATTCGTCGGCAGCTTATTGGAGACGGCATTCGAGTGGTACTCTGAACTTCAAAATGATTCCGTCAAAACTTTCGCGGAAATGGAGTTGTTGTTCACCCAACGATTCGCAAGTGCTAGTGAACGCACCCTAATAATGGCATTGATCAATGCCAGGGTGAAGTCGGGCGAGACATGGGTTCAGTACGCAATCCGATGGCAGAACCTGTGGTCGAAGTGCGAACAGCGCATCGAAGAAGCACCGGTGATGGGCATGTTCGTGGGCATCCTAGACCCTCATGCAACTATTTCACAGTTCATGATGTTCTTCAAACCGACCACGTTCCAGGCTCTAATCGACAAGGTAGCCCAGATGGATCAGATGGGTCATAGACCGTCTCCTCCGAAGCCGGAGCCGCGGAACGAAAAAGGTAAAGGGAAGGCGACCTTCATTGCGAATACCCAA
This sequence comes from Agapanthus africanus, assembly GCA_030015575.1. Taxonomy (NCBI): domain Eukaryota; kingdom Viridiplantae; phylum Streptophyta; class Magnoliopsida; order Asparagales; family Amaryllidaceae; genus Agapanthus; species Agapanthus africanus. Next base: position 869,143,030 of record CM057339.1, read on the forward strand.
CAACAGCCCAGTGCTCCCAGACTAACGGATCAATTGGAGGAGAGACGGCGCTATTACAATGAGAAAATGAAGCGTCCTTACTCATTACCGCGGGATAAAACGAAGAGGCTGTTCGAGCTGGCGATGCGCAACAGGCTTATCAATTTGCTGAATCCAAGGCGACTATCGCAACCCAGCGAAGTGAATAATCCCAATTATTGCCCTTACCACCAAACGGTAAACCATCCAATCGAAGATTGCTTCATCTTTAAGGGATGGATCGAGGATCAGTACCTACAAGGAAAGTTTGCGCTGTCTGAGAAGTGGAAAGTGAGCCCACCACAACCGCACACTCCTAAAAAGACGGATACACCGGGGGCAACGTGCTCTTTTGTTGAGGAGGCTCCATGGGAGGCGGCTCTTTCGGCCAAAACCAAAAGGATGCTGAATGATCTCCAGACATGCCCGGTAATCAGGTGGAAGAATCCGCTGGAACCCCAGATCATCGAAGGGATGCTGAAGCCGCGCCCGACTCCAAAGATTAGTGGCGATAGCCAAAGCTCGCACACCCAGCCGTCGAAATCTCCGAAGAAGAAAAAGAAATCCAAGAAGCCCGTGAAGCCTGATGACAAGCACACGGACCTGCAGAAACAGATCGACGCGCTGGAAGAGTACAACCAGAAGGTGCGGACTCCGATCACGCTCCAAGAATTCCTCGGCCATGTCCTTGAAGACGGAGATGATGGAGAATACTCATCAGATGGATCTGAGGATTACATAGCAAGTTGTCATGTGATCTCTCACTCATTGATAGACGATGAAGAGGCTCCTTGCACCAAGAGTGGGGGCAGGTCCTGAGCTGGAACTTCTATGGCCGTCAGACGAAATGATCGACGCCTTCCTGAGTGAAATTCATCTGAAAAGTAAAGCCGATCGGGAGCGTGAGATGGACATATTTGAAAAGGCCAAGCGTTGGTGACTGGACGAAAGAGTCAAGACACTTCCGCCGAATCAAGGGACATCCGTCGCGAATAAAAACAAGTTCAAGACGAGGAAAATGTTTGCTAAAGCCATATCGATGGGAATGAAGCTACCACCCTTCGAAGGAAACACTGTCAGTGAAGAAGAGATGCATCCAAGCTACTGCTCATATCATCGAAAGATCTCGCACCCCACCGAAGAATGCGACGCTTTTAAAAGATGGTGGCAGGGATATGTTGCTCACCGGCAACATGTTAAGCGGATGAAACGCAAAACTCGTCGGGAGCGAAGAAATACGACCGAAGAGCGTGGAAGAACTACCAGCAACTGTCGCATAGTCAACGCCGGGGGATCGCAGGTTCTGACCTTCGGGAGCGACTCCGACGAAGAGATGACTCTTGGCCCCCTCTTTAAAGAGTCCACCTCGGGAAAAGAGGAAGAGCCGAAGACCTGTGAAAATATCCAGCTGCGTAATCGTACGCTGCCCGAAAAGAATCTCGGTCCGCAAACAGAAAAGATAAGGGAAAAGAGAAGGTCTCTGAAGATATCGCCCTAGATGACCAAGTCATGAAAAAGCTGACCGCCAAGGACCCGCCATGGAAAAGTAAGATGGACTACAACATTCTGGCACACTTGAAAAAGTTACCTTCGCAGCTCAGCATTCTCGATGCTCTTTTACTATCAAAAGAAGCAAGGGACTCATTGATCAAGGTGCTACAAGAACCAGAGCAATTCCAAGCTTTTTTCGCCGAAGAAAAGATGAAGGACGAGCTGGAAGAAGTACATACAGCCGATATTACCTTCGGCGATGAAGATCTCCTCCTCGGGACGTGCGAGCACAACCGTCCCCTATATGTCTCCGGATATTGTCACGATATCAAGATAGGAAAAATCCTGGTCGACAATGGGTCTTCCGTCAATCTCCTCAATGTGCGAGTGTTGAAGGAAATCTGCATGAGCGTCCAGCACCTCGCTCGTGATAAAATCACCATCTCTGGTTTTGACTCCCAGTCATCCCGGACTCTCAGGTCCGTGGTACTAACATTGCGCTTCGGGATACTTGTCACGGATATTAAATTTTCACGTCATTGACGCCAAGACATGCTATAACGCTTTGCTCGGCCGACCCTGGTTACATGAGTACAACATCATCCCTTCTACACAACACCGGTGTATGAAGTATTTCAAGGATGGTCTCGAGTATACTGTGACAGGAGAGCTAAACCCATTCTCCGTGAATGAAGTCCGCAAGTACGAAGATGCAAAATACTTCTTGCCAGACTTTGAAGACACAGAGAGATGTCATAAACCGGAGAACAAAGCTATCACCACGGTTCCGGTCTTCAGGAATGATACCGAGGGAGAGGAAGAGATAGTTTATTTAGGGCCACCCCAGTACAACAAGTCGGGATCGTCCACTCTTATATTGATCTTTGGCAGCGATTCGGAAGATGAGGTCCATGCTATATTCTCTGCTCGGCCTTCAATACAAACATTCGCTGATGAAGAGCAAAGTTTGCAAATTGCCATGATTCTACCCAAACATCATAAAGAACTAGACGCACTTGATACCTACAGTGTGGAAGAGCTGCTGACGTTCTATGTCCCTCCCAGGAGAGAAGGTGAAAAGGAGATCCTATTCTACCGATCCGGGGAAACCAAAGTGGAGAAAGAAATATGGCACGGCGCGGATTCTACACTTGACAGGCTCCAGCCCATCCGTTTACCCAGATATTACACGAACGGACTAAAAAGGCTGTTAAGGTGCCAATGCGTACCTTTCAAACAGACCGCTCGGAGAGCTAAGTTCTATGACAGGATCCGGAACGTCCCTGGAACTCAACGAAAATTGCCCAACGGGAGGATGGAAACGACCGGACTTGGGTATGTTCAATCCAAGAAACGTGAGTTACTCGGGGACTACTACGTCATATATGACTTTGATGAAGAGGGAGATGCTTTTTGGGAAAATGCTAGCCCTGAACCAGAAAGAGCTCCCGACGTAAAAACGCTCAGTCCGTCGTTTGAAGAACAAATGGACAAGCTTATAAGGGAAGCGAGTCAAAAGGTTCGAGACGACCACAATCGCGAAATAACCATCTATGAGAAAGCCAGGACACAACGCCTTCTTCAACAGGCTGCGAAAGATGAAAATGCTCCTCCCTGTCAACCCGTCATATAAAAGGCCCAACGCAGAGGCAAAAATAAATGAAAGAGCGGGAAAAGTGTTTGAGAGCGACAAAGCAGGACCAAGAAGCCACGCGATTGGGAATCGATTAATCCAGATTCGTCTCTTATAAAGAAGATGGGTCGAGCATACTCTTTTCCTCAAAACAAAACACGGAAGATACTTGATCTCGCCATAAGACATCAACTGATTACACTCCCGGAGTCCAAGCACCCCGAGCAAGCAGGCGAAGTCTCTCACCCGGACTATTGCTCTTATCACCGAGCAATAGGGCATCCCCTCGAAGACTGCTTCACATTAAGAACTGGGTCGAAGATCAATATCGACAGGGCAAATTTGCTCTATCCAGCAGCTGGAGGGTAACCCCGCCGCAAAGGCATGAACCCAAATCCCCGAGGGTAGAACCAGATCAACGTCGGTCTTGGAAGCAAGCTCGTACCTGTCACGTTATAACGCTATCAAAAGAGGAGCCCGAGGATATGGATGACCTCCCATGGTGCTTCGAAAACAACGATGGCGAGGTGATCTCAGAGTTTCCACCGGCACCGAAAGAGCTAGAAGATGGAATACATACTACTGCATACGATCTCAAGAAAATTGATTTGGGGACGGCAAATGACCCGCGACCGGCATTCGTCGGTGAGTTGCTGTCTGAAGAAAGGGTAGCTACACTAAAAGACGTACTCATACAGCATAAAGATTGCTTCGCATGGAATTATTCCGAGATGCCAGACTAGATCCAGAGATTGCTGTACACAAATTGGCAATATCCCCGGACGTCAAGCCAATCAAACAAGCGCTGAGAAGGATGCGGCTCGAGCTTGAGATGAGCATCAACGTCGAGGTCAAGAAGCTGATTGACTCTGGCTTCATCCAAGAAGTTCAGTATCCTGACTGGATCGCCAACATCATCCCGGTGATGAAGAAGAATGGGGCGGTGCGCATATGTGTGGACTTTCGGGATCTTAATAAAGCCTGCCCGAAGGATGACTTCCCGGTACTGGTCACCGAGCTGATGATAGACAATACATCCACCCACGAAGTCTTCTCCTTCATGGACGGATCGTCAGGATATAATCAGATAAAGATGCATCCCGAGGACCAGAAGCATACCGCCTTCCAGACCCCTTTGGGTATATTCTGCTACAAGGTGATGCCCTTCGGTTTAAAGAACGCTGGCGCCACCTATCAGAGGTCCATGACGAAGATCTTCGATGATCTCATACCTGAAATCGTCGAATGCTATATCGACGACCTCTTGGTGAAAAGCAAATCATACGAGGAACATTTAGAGCATCTGAAGATCGTATTTCAACGCCTTCGGCAATACAACTTGAAGATGAACCCTCTCAAATACGCGTTCGGAGTTTCCTCAGGCAAGTTCTTAGGATTCATCGTCCGACACCGAGGTATCGAGATAGACCCGTCAAAGATCAAGGCAATTATGGAGATGCCCCCACCAAGGACTCTTAAGCAGTTGCGGTCCCTCCAAAGGAAGCTTGCGTATATCCGGCGATTTATAGCCAATCTTTCGGGCAAGTGCCGTCCTTACAGCCACCTGATGAAGAAGGGAACCCCTTTCGTCTGGGATCGCAGATGCCAAAGCGCGCTGGACGAAATCAAGCAATACCTGCAGAATCCGTCAATACTGGCTGCTCCGGTCAAGGGAAAACCTCTCATTCTGTATACAACCACTCTTAAAGGTTCCTTAGGTGCATTATGGGCACAGGAGAACGACCAAAGGAAGGAGAGAGCGCTCTACTATTTGAGTCGAGTTCTACTGGGAGTAGAAAGCAATTATTCTCCCATCGAAAAACACTACCTGGCATTGATCTTCGTGATAACGAAGCTCAGGCACTATGCGTTGGCGCATGAAGTCCGTCTCATATCGAAAGTGGACCCTCTCAAATATTTGATGTCAAAGGCCATGTTAACGGGGCGACTCGCTAAATGGGCCTTCCTCTTAATAGAGTTTTCGATAACTTATCAGCCTCTTAAGGTAGTGAAAGGCCAGGCCATCGCCGACTTCCTCGCCGAGCATCCAATACCTGCCGATTCTCCTTTGAATTGCGAACTGCCAGATGAGCATGCGTTTGACACGATCGGCGGTAATGGCACCCGATGGGAACTTTATTTTGATGGAGCGTCTTCCATGAAGAAGCACAAGCAAAGCACCCCTTTAATCAAATTAGGGGTAGGCCTCATCTTCGTAACTCCACAAGGAGGGATAATGCGCTCTGCCTTCTCCTTAACAGAGCCGAGGACAAACAATGAAGCCGAGTATGAAGCTTTGATAGCAGGTCTCGAGATCGCCATCGACATGGGGATTGAGAACCTTCTCATATACGGAGATTCCCAACTGGTCGTTAGTCAAGTAAACGGCGACTATCAAACGTGAAACCAGAACTGGTGAAGTACGGCGAGAGAGTACAGCAGCTGCTGACCCAAATACATTCCTATACCTTGGAAAGCATACCGCATGCGGAAAATAGCAAAGCAGATGTGTTAGCCAAGCTTGCTAAAGAATTGGCCGATGAGAACCTCGATAACGTAAGAATCGTGGTACAAAGCCGTCGGGTTCTTGCACCGGCAGAAATATTTCTAGAGATGTCCGAGGAAAAGGGAACGACCAAGCCAGCGGCTCTACAAATAAAAGACCAAGAAAAGGTTGAGGATTGGAGAGAAGTCTTTATAGACTACTTCAAATCCCGTCGAACGCCTGAAGTTGCGTTCTCAAAACATCAGCTCATGAGGCGAGCCCTATCTTTCGCATTCGTCCTCAATTCAGACTTAGCCGAGCTATTGTGCTCATAATATAATTAATTGATCTTAGCTCCAAACTGGGCTACAGATCATTTAATCCACCTTGGTTCAAGGGTACATCTCTTCACTCCTTTGATATTTGTCGTTGTAATTCCTCAACGTCTTCAAAGAGGTGACGGGTCCCGACAACCATACATTTCACGGACTGTGGGGTCCTTAAACTTATGGACTATGATGTCCTTAACCTCGACCGTGATGTCTTAAAACTAACAACGGACTGTGGGGTCCCTAAACCCATGGACTATGATGTCCTTAACCTCGACCGTGATGTCTTAAAACTAACATCGGACTGTGGGGTACTTAAACTCACGGACTATGATGTCCTTAACCTCGACCGTGATGTCTTAAAACTAACATCGGACTGTGGAGTCCTTAAACTCATGGACTATGATGTCCTTAACCTCGACCGCGATGTTTTTAAACTAACATCGGACTGTGAGGTCCTTAAACTCACGGACTATGATGTCCTTAACCTCGACCGCGGTGTCTATAAACTAACATTGGACCGAGATATCCCTAAACTAACAATGGACCGTAATGTCCTTAAACTAATTACCGACCACAATGTCACTAAACTAAACAATAGAGCCCAATTTCTCTCTTGTCGGATCTAAACGATCCCGTTAAGTTGATCATAGTCTAAAATTAGACTAACGTATCCTTAACAAACGTTTAAGTTGATCTTAGTCTCAAATGAGGCTAACGTATCCTTAAACCCAACCCCCAAACCCAAATCTAAGAAAGATACGGATTTGGACTAGTCCACGCCCTATGGGCGACGACATAACTTAGTCTCCGTATACAATCCACGGGCAACCACAAACAAAACAAACACCCACGACACGAAGTGACCATCTGGAGAAGGAGAAAATTGTCACCGTGATACGGTAGCGTAATTAACTGCAGGGGCTTGCGCCTGCAGGGAAGAGCGTCCCCACAATCAAAAACCCCTGAATCTGACGAAGTCTGCTACATCGGCCGCATTCGTTTAAACCTTCGATGCATGGTGCCATAAATCAACTTGGCATCTTTGGAGAGGTGGACGGATAGCACCAATTAGCATCTGCCCCGAAATTCAGGCCAGACGTACATTGTGTCTCCACCGCGTCTTTCGGAGGGAACAGGTACGTCCACAAGCGAAATGAGCACAGATGAAAACCTGAAAGGGCGCCGTGAGTAAAAATAGCAGGGTTACCGGCGAGCTTGTGAAAACCTCAAAGGACGCAATCTCATAAAATTTTCACTTACGAGATCCTCTCGACTCGTAAGGAGAACTCCCCCTATGAGATCCTCACGGCTCATAAGATTCAAAGTCTTAAGTTGCAGGGATCCAAACCTATCCTTAAGCCGTCGTATTCCCCAAGTTGCACTACAGGCGGTCCGATATTGGCCCTTGTATACGATCCATGGGCACAAATAAAGGATTCCCCCACCAAGTTCCACCAATCATGAGGAATGTCCTCATATGGTGAACGACACTTGTAAGTCCTCTCGACTTATAAGGAGAAAATACTCTTATGAGATCCTTATGACTTATAAGAGAAAACGCAACTTAGAAGTCCTCACGACTTCTAAGGAGAACATACACCTGCGAGATCCTCATGACTCGTAGGGATAAATACCTTTATGAGACACTTACGGCTCGTAAAGTCAAAAAGCCTTAGTCAACAAGATCATAATCCTGTTTGCTAAGACACCTTTGTTCAAATCAGCAAAGGCAAATGATGATTCGCTCCTGGTAGTATCCCAGTTGTAGAGATGCTGATGCCTAAATCGGTATCAAAATCCAAATCCTTTCACGACAAATGATGATTCACTCCTGGCAATATTCCAGTCGCAACGATTCTAATGCCAAGATTGGTATCAGATCTTAAGTTTCATACTCGCAATAAAAATCAGCGAGCAAAAATGCATATAAAAATAGCCGAAATGATGGGGCAACTCGCAATAAAAATCAACGAGCAAAAAATATGTGCATATACATAGCCGAAATAATCGGCAACTCGCAATAAAAAGCAACGAGTAAAAAGAAAAAATTGACGAAATTATTAGGCACCGCGATAAAAATCCGAAATGATTGGGCGATCGCGACTTTCGCGATATAAAAAGCTGAAATGATAGAGCATCGCGGAAAGAAATAAAAAAAAACTTTTGCCTTGCAGGTGAGTCCACATCAACCCATGTATACAATCCATAAGCACAAACGAAAAGAGAACCATATTTTCCCACCAGGCTCCGTCAAAGGGAGAGCCAAGTCTTGACGGTTCACAAAACAACCAAAATACTATCCCGACATTCATCTCGTTACAGCAGACATAGTGTCAACAACGTTGTTTCTTCTCACTCCAGCAGGATGCAGACGCAACGTCAACAAACGACTTCAGGGTCAAAACAAAGCGGAGCTATGGAAAATTCCCTAGTTCCATGTCTCGACGGTTCATAAACAACCTAGAGACCACCTCGACACTCGTCTCATTACAGCAGACATAGTATCAACAACGGCGTTTCTTCTCACTCTAGCAAGATGCAGATACGACGTCAACAAACGATCCCATGGTCAAAACAAAACGGAGCCATGGCAAAATCTCTAGTTCCAAGCCTCGACGGTTCACAAACAACTTAGAGACCACCTTGACATTCGTCTCGTTACAGCAGACGCAGAGTCAAAAATGGCGTTTCTTCTCACTCCAGCAGGATGTAGATGCGACATCAACAAAGACCCCAGGGTCAAAACAAAACGGAGCCATGGCAAAGTCCCTAGTTCTAAGCCTCGACGGTTTACAAACAACCTAGAGACCACCTCGACATTCATCTCGTTACAGCAGACGCAGTGTCAACAACGGCGTCACTCTAGTAGGATGCAGATGCGACATCAACAAAGATCCCAGGGTCAAAACAAAACGGAGCTATGGCAAAGTCTTTAGTTCTAAGCTTCACAAACAACCTAGAGACCATCTTGACACTCGTCTCGTTACACCAGACATAGTGTCAACAACGGCGTTTCTTCTTACTCCAGCAGGATGCAGATGCAATTTCAACAAAGACCCCAGGGTCAAAACAAAATGGAGCCATGGCAAAGTCCTTAGTTCCAAGTCTCGAAAGTTCACAAACAACCTAGAGATCACCTCGATACTCATCTCGGTACAACAGACGCAGTGTCAACAGCGACGTTTCTTCTCACTCTAGCAGGATGCAAATGCAACGTCAATAAATGACCCCAGGGTCAAAAAAACGGAGACATGGGAAAGTTTCTAGTTCCAAGTCTCGACGGTTCGCAAAACAATCTAGAGATCAGCTTAACATTCATCTCATTACGGCAGACGAAGTGTCGACAAAGGAAGCGAAGGTCGAATTCCTAGCTTCAGGGTCTTGAAGGAAACTCAAATAAAACCCGAAAGACTATCGGAGATCATCCCACACCAGTGCGGAGTGGTTATGACTCATCGTGGCTCCCAAACTAAGCCTAATCTCAAGTAAAAAGTGATATAGCAAAATTCCTAACGCTTGCTCTTCTGACGGTCAAATTGCCTGGAAAGATTACTTGAAGACGTCTTGTCCAATCCCCGAAGGGATCAGAAATACGACAATCATGGGGCTACTCGAAAAGCAGCGTAAAGACTGCATATCGGGGAATGCATCGGCCAACATGACAGTAAGACGGACAAAAACCCTAGTACCACAAAACCTAACGGACCTCTGTCGTACAGAGCAGGGGTTATCCATGCGTTAGGGCAAGTTTGCCTATAAACCCAAGGAAGGTAAACTAAACAAACTCCGGCTACGGCGGCCAACCCCGCTTCAATTTGAGCCCGTTATTGCAAGCAGGATGAAAGCTTCTCATCGATTTCCTGCTTGGCAGTTTCGCAATCCTGTGTGACCCGCTCGGTGAAGTCAAGCTTCTGCCATAGCACCAGCCCGTCCGAAATACATCGTTGGAGGTTTTCAAAAATAGCTTTCAGCTGCGCAGCATTCGCTTCAACCTGGGCACGTAGTTGGATGGATTCGCCGGAAGCCGCCTCATGCTCCTTTCGCCTCAGGGCCGCCTCTTGTTGAAAATAGCGAATGAAAGAGACACTCTGCTCGACCCACGCATCCCGCTGAGAGTTTAAAGTTAATACCTCAGGAGCGAGACACTTAAGCTCAATCTCTTGCAAGCAAGTCTCGATCTTCCTGCAATAATCAACCCAAGAACCGACAAGATCTTCATTATGGAAATTCACGAGCATCGCCAACATTGGATTGACTTCGTCAGCAAAATCCATAGCAGAGGTGAGGGCCTCGGCGTCGAGATCTTCAATAAACTTGCTTAACGTTCGTCGGCTATTTGTTGCGCCCCTGGATGATGGACGTTTAGAGAAGGGCCCTGCGGGTATGGGAATGCGGGACTCAAAAGGAGCTGAATCCGGTGTAATCGCTGCAAAATGAATTACGATCAGATTTTAACTCGAAAGACAAAGAAAACACCCGAGGGACGGAATCTACCATACCGGCTGTTGAAGGTGGCAAAACAGAGGGCACCGGAGGTGTGGCTATTCTTTCGCTTTCTCTTCTGAGCCGTGATACTGTGGTCAATATAAGGAAGGCTTAGCAACAATAAGTCTACACATAAAAGAGAGAAACACTAGGTGAAGAATATACTGACCAATACCGGAAGGTGGAACGGCTTCCGATTGAAAAGAAAAATACGGGTTTAGCATCTGGTATAAGTGGTCAAAAAGTACTCCTGCAGAGTCGCAACAATATATAGTCACTACAAAGGGAATTGTATCCATAGTAAAGCAACTAAGTAGAAACCTAAACCTTCCAAAATTTGAGGAGGCACAGAAGAAAGTGAAGGAACCATAACCGTTAAAGTGGCGGCCGGCGATAATTCTTCAGCCAGCACAGCTTCAGTTTTTACCACGCCTATGCTCAAGACAAACGAAATATCATTAGAAGGGCTTAACAGGATTAAAAACTCAAAGATAATAACCCAAGGAGTGCCCGATAGATCAGAGACCGAAACCGTGCCGAAAGCGTCACCAAGTGTAACGGCTACCTCATTCTCCCTCAAGGGAGTAGATTCCGCACCCATAGCTTCATCCCCTGACTCGACAAGGGCCGTCGTGATGCTTGTGACACCCGCCGATACCAAGGAGCCACAAGGAGAAAAGGCAGCGGTCTGGACAGTCCCAGATTCCCGAGAAAGAGTGGCCACTTCGGGCTCTGTAATCATCGGCGTTTCACCTGCCATGTCACCGTCAGGACTCGGCCTTGCTTGTTGAAGTAGCTTTTCAGTTTCCTCTCGAGCTGCACGCGCAAGCTGCTATGGGCAGTAGACAGAGCAGAAGGAGCGTCCACCAGGGAGATGTTAGAAGATGGGACATTGCTCGAACCTGCACCTGCAGCTAAGACAGCTTCGCGTTCCCTCGCGGCGCGCTTTTTACGCTTCCTATCGACCTGGACCGTGTGAACCGACCTCCTTAACTCTTCCAACATGGGGACATTGTCGTCAAAATTGAGTTCAGCCTCCGGATCTGCTATACCATCCATCATCGGCTGCTTCAGCAACGCCTCCTGTGGTGGCCTTAGGATGGCCGCGGCCGTGATCGGTGGCTCTGGAAGCTTTGCTGCATCACTGCTTAGGATTGGCACTACACTTGAAACAACTTGGGTTGTGGTAGTTCCTGTAATAAGGTGAAGAAAAGGGTCAGATCATGAATAAAAAGAGTAAAGGTGTAATGAAACGAATTATACCAAGGCCCAAAGAAGCGCAAAGCCTCTCTTCCTCCTCGAACATCCCGGGGGAAGCCGCGAGAGCCTCTTCGGTAGAAATACCTATTGAAGAAGAGAGTGTTAATAAAAGCATAATAAGGGAAGAAAGGATAGGTGCAGAAGAATGTAAATGACGTATACCTGACTCCGCAATAGAGATCAACGCCGCTTCCTCATGAGCCGGTCGCTCGGAAGCTGTGAGGGCAGCCTGTAGATCAGTATCGGCTGCAGGCGTGTCAAACAAACCCTCATTGGTGCCATATTCACACAAGCCCTCACTGTAGGGAGCATGGAGCTCCTGGCTGAATACGACATCGCCAGAGAATAGAGATTTCTTTTTCCTCTGCGAACTAAACCGACGGCCGACGATAAGAGCTTTCGCTCGACAGGTCTCATCGGATAGCAGGTTCCGATCTCTGAACCGATGCCCGAGTATGAAGACGCCACGGCAACTGCAGTTGCGGGAATATCCGTGTTTACCACCGAAAGACGCGACCGGGACGTTGGGACGTCCGGTCTAAATTTTGGGGGCAGATGCTATTTGGTTTTATCCGTCCACCTCTCCGAAAATGCCAAGTTGATTTATGGCACCATGTATCGGAGGTTTAGACGGATGCGGCCGTTGTAGCAGACTTCGTCAGATTCCCTCTCGTTGTGAGGGGTTTTTGATTATGGCGACGCTCTTCCCTACAGGCGCAAGCCCCTGCAGTTAATTACGCTACCGCATCGCGATAACAACTTTCTCCTTCTCCAGATAGTCACTTCGTGTCGTGTGTGTTTATTTTATTTTTGGTTGCCCGTGGATTGTATACGGAGACTAATTTATGTTGTCGTCCGTAGGGCATGGATTAGTCCAATCCGCATTTTCTTAGGTTTGGGTTGGTTTAAGGATCGTTAACCTTGTTTTAGATTAAGATCGACTTAAATACTTGTTAAGGATACGTTAATCTAATTTTAGACTAAGATCTACTCAACTAGGTTTTGGGATCATTTAGATCCAACGAAAGAGTATTTGGACTCTATCGTTTTAGTTTAGGGACATTGCGATCCGTTGGGTTTAAGGACATCATAGTCCATGAGTTTAAGGATCTCATAGTCCATGAGGTTTAGAGACATCATAGTCTGGTTTAAAGACGTCATAGTCTGTGAGGTTTAAAGACATCATAATCTGGGAGGTTTAAAGATATTGTAGTCTGTAAGGTTTTGGTTTAACCGTTTGGGGATGCGCCAAAAGTTATTGGTTATTGGGACCCTCCATCTCTCTGAAGACGTTAAAGAATTACAACGACATGTATCAAAGGTATGAAGAGGTGTACTATTGAACCAATGTTGGTTTGGAGATCTATAGTCAGGTTTAGGACTAAGACCAATTAAAAAGATTGTGAGCACATGGGCTCGATTAATTTGAATTAGGGACTTATGGCCAACTTGGACTGAGTCTACTCAGTTCTAAATAAAGTGTTTGAACACTTGTTTGGACTCAGTCCACTCATTTTGAATAAAATGTTGAACATTTGTTTGGGCTCAGCCCCCCCTTTTTTAACAATGCTGAGTATTGATTTGGGGTTCTGACACCCCTTTTCTTTTTGTCTTTTATTGAGTGTTGAACATTTTTTATGGCGCTGGGGCCTTATTTACAGAGCGCTTTGTAATTCCTTATCGCCCACGTGAGGAGCACGTAGAGCGCCTGGCGCTGAGCGTCGAATTGGGAGCGCTACGGTGCTTCTTATAAAAGGGCGCCCACGTGAGGAGCGCGTGGAGCGCTGGGCACTGAGCTTGAAGTGGTAAAGCGCTTCTTTTAAAATAGTGCCCACGTAAGGAGCGCGTGGAGCGTAAGGCGCTAAGCGCCAGACTAAGAGCGCTAAGGCGTTTCTTTGGCAGTTCTGATTAGTTCGGTGCTCTAAGAATTAAATTCTCGTTGATGAGAGACTTTATCTCATGGATCTAAGGACTAAGTTCTTCTTTATGAGGAGATGCTACGATCTCTTTTTCTTTTGTGAAAGACTTCGTCTTATAGATCTGTGATCTAGAGAAAGAACCGAGTTCTTCTGACGTGAGAGTTAAACTCTTAAATATCGAGGAGATGCTGTGATCTCTTTTCTTATTATTTACCTTGAGAAATTGCTCTCGTCTTTGAAGTTTCTTGAAGTTTATAGGGAGGTTCCTCTGTACAAGACTTGATGTCTTGGGTCCTTTATATAGGGGAGGCTGATTTGTTAAATCGGTTAATGAAATCTCTCATTGAGAGATCTCTGATTGATTTGGGAAATGTTTCCCACTGTTGGATTTTTGATCCAAGAGCTTCTGTTTTACAGAAGATAGTTTTCTTGTTATTAACAAGATTGGGAAAATATTTTCCCATACAGAACTTATTCTGTATCTCGATGATTTTTTAATCATCATTGGATCTTTGATCCAACGGTGCACTAATTTACAGAGCACAATCTTTCTTATTTGGAAAGATTTGAGGAGTATTTCCTCAACAGAATTTTATTCTGGTAATTTGATGATTTATCATCTTCGTTGGATTTTTGATCTAAGGGTTGAGAACTTTTAGTTTTGGTGCTGGCGCTCTCGTGCTTTGCACGTGAGGCGCTGCCTAAGAGTCTTTTGACTCTTAGCGCTAGCCCTCTCGTGTTTTGCACGTGAGGCGCTGCCTTAGAGCCTTTAGCACTGGCGCTCTTGGCACTAGCGATCTCATGCTTTATACGTGAGCGCTGTTTCAGAGTCTTCTGACTCTTAGCGCTGGCGCTCTTGGCACGAGCGCTCTAGTGCTTTACACGTGAGCGCTGCCTCAGAGTCTTTGACTCTTAGCGCTGGTGCTCTTGACACGAGCGCTCTTATGAGGCGCTGCCTCATTTCAAATTTCAAATTTTGAATAGAGTTTTGCTCTCTGATTGGGGAAACAAATGCCCCCTCCACCGTTGCGCTCACGTGGCTTACACGTGAGTGCAGCGATAGCAACTTTTCCACCGTTAGATCAATTTGGAAGTTGAATCGACTTCCAGCGCCTATAAATAGGGCCTTTGGCCGATGAGATGACCGTTCGTTCATCTTCTTGTTTTCTTGTTCTTAAGAATTTAATTCTCCTTCAGAGTTAAGCTCTCTGCCTTAAGAAATTTCTTAGAGTCAAAACTCTGCCCAAATTTGGTAAGGATTGAACTTATTAACAGAGTTTTGCTCTTCTCAGATCGTAGATCTTAAAATGTTTTAGGGTTTTACCCATTAACAGAGCCGTGCTCATCTTTAGATCATAGATCTTCAAGATATGATCTTTTTAGGGTGATTTTAACCCATGAACTGGAACACTGTCCATCTTCCATGAAGAACTCTTAGAGTTCGTTCACAGATCTTGAAGATCTTGAAGTTTTTATTCTGCAAAAGCTTTTCTTTTTTAGGGTTTTGATGGATGATTCCATCATCTTCACAGAGCATAGCTCTTGAAATTTTTAGGGAATTTTATTCCTCTCATGATTAGAGTTGACAGATGTTGCTCCTTTCTGCAGAGCGTTGCTCTCAAGGGAGTTTAATTCCTTGGCCCGAGGGGCCTCTCATTAAATGAGAATCTTTTTAGGATTTACTCTTTAATGAGTGACTATCTCATCAATGATAAGCCGTCATCTTGATTTAGTGGGTCCCCTTTGGTCCCTTTCCACTGCATTGCAGTGTGGTACAAAATTTAAAGTACTAAGTGTTAGAATTTGAATTGTAGCCTTGACAGCTAACTCTTGTTCTTTTTCGCGCAGGTAGTATGTCTTTCGACACTTCTTTCCCCTTCGTTCGTCCGGAGAGCGCATTCCCTAACGCGCCTGTGGATAGGGAAGTCTTCGCGCTCATTAAAGATCACGACCCGGAGCGGAAATCTCTTCATCTATGGAGGTCATGGTATAATCAAATTATCCAGGGTCGGCATAGCATCTCTTGTGCAGTACCCTCAGAGCCCATCTCAGTAATTCATTATGCTGACTCACCCCCGGTGAATTACGCTATAGAGGAGGTCAACTGGACCTCATAGGGTTACCTTCAGCCTGCTATAACTTCAATACCTGTACAGCCGCCGATGGCTTTGGATATTTTGGGGCAGCGTATATGTCAAGGTGAATCGCGCCCCTGGGGATAGCCATACATGATAGGCTTGACTCCTCACCATCCAGCAGGATATTTGCAATGGGCTCGATACATCTTATCAGCGAAGAAATCACCGCTGCTGAAGTTCAGGTTGTACCCCGCAGTTTACGCTTCTCTCTTCCAATATTCCACGCCTCCTGTATGGTGGGTCTTTCTTGGAACAATGGAATACTCTGACTCAAACTTTCCTTCTATCAGATCGGGAAGTTTCAATCTCTTTGGAGGAGTTCGCGGAGATCTCAGGGTTACCCGTCAGGGGAGAACATTACGAGGAGCTACTTCCTCCTGACGAGTACATCTTTGCCACCAAATCAGTGGTAATGGGCCTTACCCCGGAGAACGCCATTCAACACCGATTCCCGAGTCTGATCAATGTGCTGAACATCTATGAAGGTTTATTTATAGAGTCCGGAAGGCATGGAGTCAGCTTCACAGACTTCATCACTCGCTTTCTTCGTCTGGAGGTCTTATCAAAGCAAGCTCCGATGTTCGCCAAGCTTGACGATCCGTTTGGCTTTGGTTTGGATAATCAGCCGACGACGGAAGCAGATTTAAAAAGCTTCTTTATTCCAGATAGCCCGGTCGTTCCTTTCGCAGAGCTTGCTGCTTCGGACGTCGATGAAGAGACGTTCTTGCTGGGGTTTATTGGCTTGTGATTGAACTGGTTCGTGCTTCTGATGCACCCTCATTATATGAGGTCGTCAGTCTTTTACCCAGCCTACCACATGGTTGCGGGAACACGATTGGCCATCGGGATTGCTGGGCTGGCTCATTTGTATCATGGTCTCAGCTTAGCGGCAGACACTACTCAGCCAGGGTTATAGCCCATAACTCTCCCGCTGCATTATTTCACTTCGTGGATCGAGTTGCATGTGCTCGGCGCTTTTGGAGTTCATAAACGGCTCCGCTTCTTTGACAATTATAATTTCCCTTGGATTATGCACTTAGTCGACGCTTCTGCTTTAAATCCATCACGGCGAGAGGCTCGGGGCCTGGTCCTTCGCCCGCACACAGTTGGAGATAGCATGACTTTCGTCGATAAAGTTTTAA
Organism: Agapanthus africanus; assembly: GCA_030015575.1. NCBI lineage: Eukaryota > Viridiplantae > Streptophyta > Magnoliopsida > Asparagales > Amaryllidaceae > Agapanthus > Agapanthus africanus. The sequence goes on from CM057339.1 coordinate 869,159,933, forward strand.
CTATCGGCAAGGAGTCTACTAAAACGGTGAAGACGCTATGCGACAACTTCAAGGACGTATCCCCAACCTTGACAGCTCGGGAGATTCTGCATCTGTACTCGATCAGGCCAAGCTTTTTAGTCTTCAGGCAGAATGACTCGGCTCTGTTCATGAGCTACAACCCTCACCGTTTTGCTCAACAATCTAGCTACAATCAAGGTGTCCCGTTAGAAGCTTTTTTAGCTGAGCTCGTCGCTACGGAAGAGGGTATTCGCAACGCGCTACATCATTTCATGCGGCTGAACACCGGGTCTAACTTCTTCATCAGCGAGCCGAGCTGCGTTCCGAGAATCTCGAACACATACGTGGCGTGGTATTCGCACGCAACGAGTGCTGTCATTCGGGAAGAAAGGCGGTTACTGCTTGATCGCAAGGGTGCAGCCCCTGTTGGTAATCCCGCTGTCCTCTTGAAGGAACGGACCATTGTTCGTCCTTCCGTAAGAGAAGCTGGTACGGTTGTGGTCCCGCGCACCTTCCATGATAAGTCTCTACCTCGTGTGCCTGTAGAAGCGGTGGCAGCAGCGTCTCCTGAGTCTGACGTGGATACGGAGATTGGGACTCGTCTCCCAAAGTTGCCCACCAAGCGCAAGCTCTTGTCCTTGGCTTCCGGCGCTCGCTCACAGAAAAAGAAGAAGTCACTCTTTTCTGCTGACATTGTACTTGGCCAGGAGCCACATGCCCCTTACAGCAAGGGTCTGTCCGAGTATGGGACCAATGAGGGTCTATTATTGCGTCCGCGGACGATACTGATCTTCAAGCTGCCCTTGTGGCTTCGGAACAACTGGCTCGCGATGAAGCAGCACTGATCACTATCGCACAGTCAGGTAGACTTCAGTTGTATCTTTTCTTGGTTATTTTTTTATTATGCTTTTACTGACGCTTTCTTCTTTAACATGTATCTCTGCCGAAGAGGCTCTTGCGGCTTCCCTCAAAACGTTTGAAGAGGAAGAGAGGCTCCGTGCTTCTTTGGGCCTTGGTATACTTCGGCTCATTGTGCCTTCATTCCCTTTTTCTTTATTTGTGGTTTGACCCTCTCTTTTATTTTGCTGCAGGGACTACCTTGACTCGGGTTATTCCAAGTGCAGTACCAATCACGAGTGGTGACGCAGCGGCATCGTTAGAGCCGGCTACCACAGCCACGGCTATCCCTAAGTCACCACAAAGAGTCTCGCTAAAGCAGCCGATGATGGACGTCGTAACGGCGCCAGAGGCAGAGCTTGGTTCAGATGATGGTATACCTTTGTCGGAAGTCCTGAGGAAGTCAGCTCTTATAGCCCAGGCCGAAAGGAAGCGCTGGAGACGTGCAACGAAATAACGTGATGCTACCTTGGCTGTAGGTGCAGGCTCAAGCACCCCTCCCCCTGTCGCTATTCCTCCAGAGGATGCTCCAGTTGCCCTGTCTATCGCCCATAGACAGGTTGTGCGTGCGGCTCGGGAAGAAACCGAAAAGCTGTCCGAAGGTAACGTAACACTGAGTCTTTTTTTTATTAGAACTTGATCTTCAAATTCTTATATACCATACTCTGCAGGTCCAAGTCCTGGCGATGAGATGGGAGGTGAGATGACGGCGACCACAGAGCCCGAAGCGGCTACTCTCTCTCGGGAGTCTGGGACTGCTCAAACTGCCGCTCTTTCTCCTTGTGGTTCCCTGCAATCGGCGGGCATCGTGAGTGCCATGACGGCCTTCGTCGAATCAGGGGACGAAGCCATGGGCACCGAGACTACTCCTCTGAAGGAGAGCGAAGAAGCTGCAACGCCCATGATGCTTCCGTCGCGGCTTTGGTTGGTGACCCGTCAGGTAAATCCTGAGTCATTATTCTTTTTATTTCATAATCTCGCTCAGCTTATTCTGACGATGTTTTGTAGGTGCAGTGAATACTGAGATCGTGCCATCTGAAGCGCCTTCGGTCGCCACCATGACGGTTGTTGTTCCCTTGCCTTCTCTTGTGTCCTCTCAAATGCTGGAAGGTATAGATTCGCGATTTATTTAGTTGAACTATGAACACCGTCTTCCTTATACTGAACATGTATCATCGCCACTTTGCAGGAGTCCTCTTTGATCATCTGTATCAGGTGCTGAACCCGTATTTCTCCTTCCAGTCGGAAGTCACTCTGCCTGCTGGTGTCGGTGAGTATAGTTTTCAACTGACATCCTTTCCTTTCATTTATGGGCAACTATGTTGTTGCTAATTCTTCTTTGAAATGATTGCAGCGTTATAGATTGGAGGAGGAGACGAGAGAATAGCTACGCCTCCGGTACTCCCAAGTTTTCCACCTGTCGCAACTGGTATGGTAGACTCCATCGCTCGTGTATTTTCATTACCTCCCGAGTCAACATCTGACCATAATTTGTTTTGCAGCAATCGCACCGACCCCAGCTCTCTTTGAGTCTCGAATCCCAATGCCGGCAGGGCCCTTTTCTAAACGCCCATCTTCCAGGGGTGCTGCGACAAGCCTGCAAATGTTGAGCGAGTTCGTCGAGGATCTTGACGCCGAAGCCCTTGCATCTACTGCAGATTTTGCTGCTGAGGTTAATCCAATGCTGGCGACGCTCATGAACTTTCATGATGAAGGCGTCATCGAGTCTTGGGTTAATTACTGCAGGAAGATCGACGCCTGCCTACATGAGATTGAGCTCAAGCGCCTCGCTCTTGAAGTTTTGGCTTTGAACTCCCAGCGGGTTGCATGGGTTGAGCAAAGTATTCCCTTCCTTCGCCATTTTGAACAAGAGGCGACCCTGAGACGGAAGGAACATGAGGCGGCTTCCAGCGAGTCTGTCCAATTGGGGCTCAGGTCGAAGCGAATGCTGCACAGTTGAAAGCTATTTTTGAAGACCTCCAGCGATGTATTTCTGACGGGCTGGTGCTAAGGCGGAAGTTTAACTTCACTGAGCAAGTCAAGCAGAGTCATGAAGCCGCTCAACAGGAAATCGATGAGAAGATTTCATCATGTTTGCAGCAACGGGCTTGGATTGAAGCAGAGTTGGCCGCAGCGGATGATCGTGAAAAGGAATTGAAAAGAGTGCGAAAGCAACTTGCTGACTTGCTAAAAACACCTCCCTCTCAATAGCCATCTTTGTATCGACCGAAAATTTGTAATTTATGAATAACATGCCTTTATTCATTTTTTTATTCTTTTATATGATGTATCTTATATTCAATTGAATTTATGAATAAAAGACACCCATTTTTTTATCTTGTACGATCGCTTTCTTTTCTTTGCTGTATCATTGGTATGTTAGTTTAGCAAATGTGGCCTGAGGATAGTAGATAGCAGTCCATCTTAATCTCTTTGCAGGGTAGCGATGGCTTAGGAAACATGTTCAAATCTGCCGCCTAAAACTTTTCAATTTTATAAGCCGTGAAGGTCTTATAAAGACTTTTCTCCCTACGAGTCGAGAGGATCCCGTAGGTGTATTTTCTCCTTAGGAGTTGTGAGGATTCCTAGGCGCATTTTCTCTTGAGAGTCGTAAGGATCTCACAAGAGAATTTTCTCCTTTACAAGTCGAGAGGACTCGTAAGTGGTTGGTGAGTTGACTTATTTCCGAGTCGAAGCATTATTCTGACGGGGAGGTCGTTGGCTGATGTGTTTCTGAGACGGGGTCATTGGATGACGTAATTCCGAGACGGGGTCATTGGATGACGTATTTCCGAGATGGGGTCATTGGATGACGTATTTCCGTGACGGGGCCATTTGCTGACGTATTTCCGCGACGGGGCCATTGGATGACGTGTTTCCGAGACTGGGTCATTGGCTGACATGTTTTCGCGACGGGGCTACTAACGTATTTCCAAGACGGGGTCATTGGATGACGTATTTCCGCGACGAGGTCATTTGCTGACATATTTCCGAGACGGGGTCATTGGGTGACGTATTTCCGCGACGCTCTATCATTTCAGCTTTTTATATCGCGAAAGTCGCGATTGCCCAATCATTTCGGCTATTTTTGTATGCGTATATTTTACTTGCTGATTTTGTTGCAAGTTGCCCTATCATTTCGGCTATTTCATATGCATTTATGGCTCACTGACTTTTTGCCGCGAGTATGGAACCTGGGATCCGATACCAATCTTAGCATCAGCATCGCTGCGACTGGAATATTGCCAGGAGCGAATCATCATTTTCCTTGAAAGGACTTGGAATTTGTTAACGATTTAGGCATCAGCATCGCTACAACTGGGATATTGCCAGGAGCGAATCATCATTTGCCTTTGTCGATTTAAATAAAGATGGCTTAGCAAACAAGGTTAGAATCCTGTCGACTAAGGCTTTTGACTTCATGAGCCGTAAGGGTCTCATAAAGGTGTTTCTCCCTAGGAGTCGTGAGGATCTCGTAGGTGTGTTTTCTCCTTAAGAATCGTGAGAATTCTTAAGTGTGTGTTCTCTTATAAGTCGTAAGGATCTTACAAGAGTGTTTGCTCCTTATAAGTCGAGAGGACTTACAAGTGTCATTCACCACATGAGGAAATTTCGCACGATCGGTGGAACTTGGTGGGGGAGACGTTTATTTATTCCCGTGGATTGTATACAGGGGTCAATATGGACTCACCTGTAGGGCAGTCTGGGGAATGTGATGGCTTAAGAACAAGTTCAAATCCCTGTGGTTTAAGGCTTTTGAATCTTATGAGCCATGAGGATCTCATAAGAGGGTTCTACTTAGGAGTCGTGAGGATCTCGTAAGTGTAATTTCTCCTTAGAAATCGTGGGGATCCCCAAGTGTTTTTCTCTCTTGTGAGTCGTAAGGATCTCACGCAGGTATTTTCTCCTTACAAGGTTGAGAGGACCTTGCAAGTGTGCATGAATTTTTTTACGAGTTTGTGCCCTTTCGGGTTTTCACAAACTCGCCGGTAGCTCTGCCGTTTTTACTCACGGAGCCCTTTCGGGTTTTCATCCGTGCCCATTTCGCTTGTGGATGTACCATTCTTTCCTCTCTTCTTTTTAAAATTTTTTTTTATTTTTTTTGCCGCCTTAGCCTAAGGATGCTGCGGTTCGTAGTAGTTTAAGGACGTTACGGTCCGCTACTAGTTTTAGGATATTGCGGTCCATTGTTAGTTTAGGGACGTTTCGGTCCATTGTTAGTTTAGGGACGTTTCGGTCCATCGCTGCCGTTTTGGAGACAACGGTTTCGCTGGATACTACTTATAGAATTTGGGCTTGGGAAGATAGCGAGCGGACATAGGCGTCGTCATCTATCGTTAACCCAGGCCGTGACTCATCAGGCGTAGTATTTCTTAAGGAACTAGCCGTTTATTGGCCGGAAGAGTCTTTCGCCATGCATATCCATGAGCAAGTAAGCCCCACCTTGGTAGACTTTATCTATGATGTACGGGCTCTCATAGTTCGGCTCGAATTTCCCCCGTTTGGCACGATTAGGGATCATAGGTTTCTTGACCACTAGCACGAGTTCGCCCTGGCGAAATGTTCTCGGCCTGGTCAATCTCTCGTATGAGCGTGTCATCTTTGCTTTGTAAGCTTCCAAGTTTTGCTGCGCCATGAGACGAGTTTCATCGAGGGCGTCGAGCTCCTCGAGCCGAAGATGAGCATTCTCTTTGTCTGTTAGCTCGTAATGAACCGCCACTCATAGAGAGGGTAGCTCTGTCTCCAAGGGGAGTATTGCTTCAGTGCCGAAGACCAACGCGAATGGCGTTGTGTTCGCGACCGTCTTGAACGTGGTCCGATAAGCCCAGAGAGATTCATGATGTCTCTCATGCCATTCCTTCTTATTTTTGGACACCGTCTTCTTTATGATCTTAATAAAGGTTTTGTTGAAAGCCCCAGCTAGACTGTTAGCTCGGGGATTGTAGACCGAAGAGTATCTCCAATCTATGTTATCCTGCTATGCGAAGCGGCTGATTCTGTGACTTCTGTAAGCCGGCCCGTTATCGGAGATAATCCGTCGCGGAATGCCGAACCGATAGATGACGTGTGTCTTGAAGAAATGGAGAATATTCTCCGTCTTCACTTCTCTTAACGGTACTGCTTCTGCCCACTTAGAGAAGTAATCGGTTGTCGCCAGTATGAACCGATGTCCTTTGGACGACACTGGTTTGATGGGTCCGATTATGTCGGTTACCCATATTTCGAACGGCCAGCTAGCCATTGTTGGGTGTAACGGGTTTGGATGCTGGTGGATGAAGTCTCCGTGAATTTGGCATGAGTGGCACTGCTTTGCGTATTCGAGGCAGTCTTGGATCATCGTGGGCCAGTAGTAACCCATTCTTTTGATTTTCAGCTTCATCTTTGGCCCGGCTTGATGAGAACCGCAGAGTCCGTCGTGAGTTTCTTGGACGACTCTCCTTGCTTCTTCTGATCCCAGGCATCTCATTCACAGAGAGTCAAACAATCTCTTATACAGAGTATCATTGACGAAGGCGAAAGACAGAACTCGTTTCATGAGCTGATGTCTTGAGGATGCATCTTCAGGTGTTCGACGGGATTTGAAGTAGTCTATGAATACTTCTCTCCAATCCTTAATCTTTTCTTGGTCCTCTATTTATAGGGCCGTTTGCTTGGTCGCTTCCTTTTCTTCAGACGATTCCGGAGATATTTCCGCTGGTGCAAAAACCCGACGGTTTTGTACAACAATCCTTACATCATCGAGGTTTTCGTCAGCCAGTTCTTTGGCTAGTTTGGCTAATGCATCCGCCTTGCTATTTTCTGTTCGTGGTATGATTTCCAGGGCATAGGAAGGGATTTGATTCAGCAATTGTTGCACTCTCTCGCCGTACTTCACCAACTCTGGTTTGCGTGTTTGATAGTCGTCGTTTACTTGACTAACGACCAACTGGGAGTCTCCGTATATGAGGAGGTCTTCGATTCCCATGTCGACAACGATCTCAAGACCTATTATCAAAGCTTCATATTCTGCTTCATTGTTTGTCCTTGGTTCTGTTAAGGAAAAGGCAAAGCGCATTATCCCTCCTTGCGGGGTCACGAAGATAAGGCCTACCCCCGATTTGATTATAGGGGTGGTGGAATTTCTCTTATTCATGGAAGATACCCCATCGAAGTAGAGTTCCCACTGGGTATCACTCCCTCCTCTCTCTGTCGATCATGTCAAACACGTGCTATTCTGGCAATTCGCAATTTAGGGGTGAGTCGGTAGGTATCAGATGCTCAGCGAGGAAGTCGGCGATGGCCTGGCCTTTCACTGCCTTGAGAGGTCGGTATGTTATCGAGAATTCCATTAAGAGTAGGGCCCATTTAGCGAGCCGTCACGTTAGTATGGATCTCGACATCAAATATTTGAGAGGATCCACCTTTGATATGAGATGGATCTTATGCGCCAAAGCATAGTGTCTGAGCTTCGTTATCATGAAGATTAACGCCAGGCAGTGTTTTTCGATAGGGGGTGGTTGTTTTCTGCCCCCGGGAGAACTCGACTCAAATAGTATAGGGCTCTCTCTTTCCCTTGGTCGTTCTCTTGTGCCCATAGCGTTCCCTTGACTGGAGCGGTTAGTACCGGTGGATTCTGCAGGTATTGCTTGATTTCGTCCAGTGCGCTTTGGCATTTGCGATCCCAAACGAACGGGGTCCCTTTCTTCATTAGATAACTGTAGGGGTGGCATTTGCCAGAGAGGATAGCTATGAACCGCCGGATATATGCGAGCTTTCCTTGGAGAAAACGTAGTTGTTTGAGAGTTCTGGGCGAAGGCATTTCCATAATCGCCTTGATCTTTGATGGATCTATTTCGATGCCCCAGTGTTAGATGATGAACCCCAGGAATTTGCCCGAGGAAACTCCAAACGCGCATTTGAAAGGGTTCATCTTCAGATTGTATTTTCGAAGACGCTGGAATACTATCTTCAGATGCTCCCAATGCTCCTCATGCGATTTTCTTTTCACCATGAGGTCGTTAATATAGCACTCGACGATTTCATGTATGAGATCATCGAAAATCTTCGTCATGGCCCTCTGATAGGTAGCGCCGGCATTCTTCAGGCCGAAAGGCATCACTTTGTAGTAGAATATACCCAGAGGAGTCCGGAAAGCGGTATGCTTCCGGTCTTTGGGATGCACCTTTATTTGATTATACCCTGATGAGCCGTCCATGAAGGAGAAGACTTCGTGAGTGGACGTGTTGTCTATCATCAGCTCGGTAACCGGTATGGGAAAATCATCCTTCGGGCAAGCTTTGTTGAGGTCCTGAAAGTCCACACAGATGCGCACCGTCTCATTTTTCTTCATCACTGGGACAATGTTGGCGATCCAGTCAGGGTATTGAACTTCTTGGATGAAGCCGGAGTCGATTAGCTTCTTGACCCCGGCGTTGATACCCATCTCAAGCTCGAGCCGCATTCTTCTTGGTGCTTGTTTGACTAGCTTGACGTCCAAAGATATCGCCAATTTATGCACAGCGATTTCTGGATCTAGCCCCGGCATCTCGGAATAGTTCCATGCGAAGCAGTCCCTATACTGCATGAGCGAGTCTTTTAGTGTAGCCACCTGTTCTTTAGATAGCAGCTCACTGACGAATGTAAGCCGCGGGTCGTTTGCCGTCCCCAAGTCGATTTTCGTTAGGTTGTCCGCCGTAGTATGTATTCTATCTTCCAACTCTTTTGGCGCTGGTGAAAATTCTGAGATCAATTCCTCTTCATCCTCATTTTCGAAGCATCAGGAGAGGTCATCCATACTCTCCGGCACTCCTTCTTCCGACAGCGTTATCACGTGACAGGTACAAGATCGTTTCCAAGACCGATGTTGATCTGGTTCTACCCTTGCTATATACATGGCTTTTGGCACATGCTTTTGTGGTGGGGCTACCCTCCAACTATTGGATAGAGCGAATCTGCCGAGTTGATATTGGTCTTCAACCCAGTTTTTGAAGGTGAAGCGGTCTTCAAGAGAATGTCCTATCGCTCGGTGATAGGAGCAATAATCCGGGTGATGAATCTCGTTTGCTTGATCGGGGTGCTTGGATTCCGGGAGCGTAATCATTTGATGTTTCACAACGAGGTCGAATATCTTCCTTGTCTTATCTTGAGGGAAGGAATATTCCCGATCCATCTTCTTCATTAGAGACGAATTCCGACTGACCTTTTCTTGATCATGTGACCTTTTGGATCCGTTTTGCCGCTGCCGAACGTTTTTTCCGTTCTCTGATCTGTTTTTGCCTCTGCGTCGGGCCTTTTTCTTGTCTTGGGAATGCATGGCGGGCTGACGGTGAAGGGCATCATCGTCCTCCATAACCTGCTGAAGGAGGCGTTACGTCTTGGCTTTCTTGTAAATGGCCATTTCGCGGCTGTAGTCATTCTGAACCTTTTGACTCGCTTCCCTTATTAGCTTGTCCATCTGTTCTTCAAATGACAGACTCGGCATTTTTATGGCAAGACCTCGTTCTAGTTCAATGTCGGCGTCTTTTAAAAGAGCATTCCCTTCTTCATCGAGGTTCTTTATGACATGGCAGTCATGGAATTGCTCCCTTTTCTTGGACTGGAGATATCCAAGCCCTATCGTTTCCATTTTTCCGTTGGGCAATTTTCGCTGAGTTCCGGAGACGTTCTAGATCCTATTGTAGAATTGGGCCTGTCGCGCGGTTTGCTTAAAGGGTACGCCTTGGCATCTCAATAACCTTTTCAACCCCTCTGTGTAGTATTTGGGCAGACGGATGGGCTGAAGCATGTCAAGTGCAGAGTCAGCACCATGCCAGATTTCTTTCTCCACCTTGGTTTCCATGGATCAATAAAAGAGGATTGCCTTTTCATCTCTCCGACTGGGAGGGATGTAGAACGTCTGCAGCTCTTGTACACTATATGTATCAAGTGTGTCGAGTTCTTTGTAATGCTTTTGCGGAACCACGGCGATTTGCAAACTCTGATCATCTCCAATGAGGGCCTGCATTGATGGACGGACCGAGAACACTATGTTGACTTCTTCTTCAGAGTCACTGCCAAAGACCAGGATAGGGGTAGAGGGTACCGGCTTTCCGCATTGGGGTGGCCCCGAATAGACTATTTCCTCGTCCTCTTCGGTATCACTCCCGAAAACCAGAATAGTGGTGATAGCTTTTTGTTTGTTCTCCAGTTTGCGGCATTCGAAGTCTGGTAGGAAGTACTTGGCATCTTCATATTTGCGTACTTCGTTCATGGAGAATGGGTTTAGTTCCCCCGTCACAGTATACTCGAGACCATCTTTGAAGTACTTCATACACTGATGTTGTGTAGAAGGGATGATGATGTATTCGTGTAACCAAGGCCTGCCGAGCAAAGCGTTGTAGCAAGTCTTGGCGTCAATGACGTGAAACTTGATGTCGGTGACGAGCGACCCGAAGCGTAACGTCAGTATTACGGACCCGAGCATCCGTGATGACTGGGAGTCAAAACCGAAGATGGTAATTTTATCCCGAGCTAGGTGCTAAACGCTCATGCAAATTTCTTTTAGCATCCTGACATTTAGGAGGTTGACAGAGGACCCGTTGTCAACTAGAATCTTCCCTACCTAAATGTTGTGGCAGTACCCGGTAACATATAGGGGGCGGTTGTGCTCGCACGTCCCGAGGAGGAGGTCTTCATCGCTGAAGGTAATGTCGGCCGTGTGAACTTCTTCCAGCTCGTCCTTCATCTTTTCTTCGGCAAAGAAGGCTTGAAACTGTCCGGGGTCTTGTAAAGCCTTGATTAGAGAATCTCGTGCTACTTTAGACAAGAGAAGGGCATCCAAAATGCTTAATTGCAAGAGTATCTTCCTCAGATGGGCCAGGACATTGTAATCCACTCTACTCTTCTTAGGTGGCTCCTTGGCTGCAAGCTTTTCGACGACTCGATCATCGAGGGTGATACCCTCAGTGACCTTTTCCTTCCCTTTATCTTTTTTGTTCGATCCCTCGTTCATGGGTCCGAGATTCTTTTCAAGCAATGTGCGGTTACGCGGCTGAATATTCTCAAAGTTCTTCGTCTCTTCTTCTTTTCCTGAGGTGGATTCTTTGAAGAGAGGGCCAAGCGATATTTCTTCATCAGAATCGCTACCGAAGGTAAGAAGTTGCGATCCCCCAGCATCAACCATGTGACAGTTGCCTGCATTATTTTTACGCTCATCTGTCGTGCTTCTTTGTTCCCGACGAGCCTTGAGCTTCAATCGCTTGACGTGTTGTCGGTGGGTAACATATCCCTGCCGCCACTTTTTAAAGGCCATGCACTCTTCAGTAGGTTGTGCAATCCTTTAGTGGTATAAGCAATAGTTAGGATGTACGTCTGCTTCGTTAAGGTGTGTATCCTCAGGGATATTTTATTTGGGCGGTGGCAGCTTCATTCCCATGGATAAGGCTTTGGCAAACCGTTTCCTCGTCTTAAACTTGCTTTTGTTTTCCACAGGTGCACTTTGATCTAGTTGAAGTGTTTCGTGATTCATCTCTACCATGACTTTTTCAAATTGATGTCGACGCCTGACCCTTTCGAATATGGCCATTTCACGTTGCTGATCAGCCTTGCTCCTCTGACGGGCTTCGTTCAGCAGCATGTCAATCATCTCGTCAGACGGTTCGAAGGATTTTGGCACCGCTCCTGCCCCCAGCTCCTCTATGTGAGCTTCTTCGTCATTTACAAGCGAATGAGAGATTATGTGACAACTTGCCACATAATCCTTGAATTATTATGACGAGTCATCTCCGTCGTCATTGTCGTTTTCTCCGCTCTCAAGGACGTTGTTGAGAAATTCTTGGAGCGTGACTGGGGTTCGCGCCTTCTGATTATATTCTTCCAGTGCGTCAATCTGCTTTTGCAGGTCCGTGCGCTTGTCATCAGGTTTCATGGGCTTTTTGGACTTCTTCTTCCTTTTCGAAGATTTTGACGGCTGGGCCTGGGCATTTTGCCTATCGCTACCAATTCTTGGCATCGGGCGCGGTTTCAGCATTCCCTCAATGACCACGGGTTCCAGCGGGCTTTTCCACCTAATCGCCGGGCATGTTTGAAGATCCTTCAGCATTCTTTTTGTTTTGGCTGAAAGAGAGACCTCCCATGGAGCTTCTTCTATAAATGAGCATGATGCCCCCGGCGTGTCTATCCTTTTAGGAACGTGCGGCTGCGGCGGGCTTACCTTCCAGTTCTCGGACAGTGCAAATTTTCCCTGTTGGTATTGTTCCTCGATCCAGCTTTTGAAGACGAAGCAAAATTGGGTGGCCTACTACTCGGTGGTAGGGGCAGTAATTGGGATTGTTGACGTCACCTGGCTGCAGTGGGCGTCTCAGATCTGGCAAAGTGATGAGCCTATTGCGCACCACCAGTTCGAACAGTCTCTTTGTTTTATTCCGATGGAACGAGTAAGGATGTTTTAACTTTTCATTGATAAATCGATGTCTATCGTTTTGGGGATTAGCTAGTTTTGGACCACTCGGCTGTTGCGGAGCATTGGCGACGAAGGTCACTTTCCCTTTCCCCTTTTCATTCCGAGGCTCCGTCTTTGAAGAGGAAGGCTTATGGCCCATCTGGTCCATTTGGGCCAGCTTGTAAATCAAGGACTGGAAGGTGGTTAGCTTGAAAAACATCATGAATTGGGATATGGCTGCCTACGGATCGAGGGTTCTCATAAATATGCCTACTGCAGGAGTCTTTTCTATGCGCTGTTGGCATTTCGACCATAGGTTGCGCCACCGAATTGCATACTGAACCCATGCCTCCCCTGGCTTCACTCGGGCATTGATCAACACCGTGATTGGGGTGCGTTCGCTAGCGCTTGTGAAACGCTGAGTGAATAGCAACTCCATCTCTGTAAACGTTTTGACGGAGTCGTTCAGAAACTCCGAATACCATTCGAAGGCCGTCTCCGCTAAGCTACCGACGAATTGGCGAAGCAGTAGCTTATCGTCACATCCAGTATTGCCGCACAGAGCCCTGAATTGAGCGACATGTTGATGGGGATTGCTTGTCCCCTTGTACACATGGAACTTAGGAATTGTGTATCCTGGAGGGTGTTAGTTGTATGTATGCCCTAGAGGCCAGTATTGTACAGATGATGTATATTATATTGGATGCTTGGACATATATAGAGATGACTTTCTTGCTCGATATGATAGTATGCTATCTGGTTACTCTTTATCTTAACATGTACACTTGTCTCTTTAAACTGTCTTATAGTTACATGTTGATAAAGCCCTTAGGATGTGTACTTGACTACCTGGACTATGATGCAGATCATACTAGTGGGGACATGGTAGTCCATAAGTCCATCCTTCAAGGTCCCTAGTCGTGGGTGTATCGAGACAGGGCATCGATATACCAGTGTAGACTAGCGTATACGCTTCTCGACCCATGAGATGGGCGATGGATGATCCCATATCCATTGGTGTTTGACATCAGAGATGGTATACGGGTGCTCAGTGGAGACTGGGTACACTGGACGGACTCGCCGAGAACTCCCAGATGGTATTATACCTCACGTCAGATGGCAGTTCTCAGGTGACACTTGTACAGGTTAGTCTGTAGACCCGAGATCGTCATAGAGTCTTGTGTGATTCCCACTGTGTTTTGATCTCCACCTTACCACGTCCATGAGGGCGTGCAAAACGGTGGTCTTTGGGTACAGTCCCGAGTCACATGGAGGCAATGAGCGATAGGAGGGGTTTCGTCTCTCCCGGTATTGGGGGTTGATGTTGCGCAGTGCTCGATTGGCCGTAACAGGGAAGTCCCTGGCTAGGGCTGATCAGAGATTTGCTGGTAAGTGTTACCAGTAGTTTCTCGACCCGTTATGAGCCTCACATCGGCACGACTTATCGGTTATTGGGGTCTGACGTATACCACCCCTAGACTTGATATGCGACATATCAGGCGAACAGACCGGACTGTACGTTAAGTGTTACTGGTTGGATTCATAGGAGTGTGAGCGGGCTAGCTCGTCGATCTTCTGATCGCTCAATACCCGGATGGCCGTTACGTTTAGCAGACCGCTTGCGGCTTGTGGGTGCTTGATATGATCATCATCTGCTACCGGCGTATTGACGAGTCTTTAGAGTCCTACACAGAAGTTTCCTGGCTCAAGCGAAACGAAATAGGAGTGCATATGAGATATGTGCAGGACCGAGAATAATGCGTGTATGTGATACCGTATTCCATTCTCGTGATGGATGTATCGATTGGTTATATTCGATATAACCTAGATATCGAATCAAGGATTGATTCGATAGGCCGATACATACGATACTAGTCGATTATATGTGATATGACCGGATCGTTAAATCAAGTGTTGATTTAATGATTTAATGTATAATTATATATTTGATATATTACTTTGCATTAACTAGTATTGGTTCACTTTAAATGGATTTTCTCACTTGATGTGCAAGAAGTATATGTGATATACTTTTGTGCACATATTTTTGTATCATGTTTGATGATACTTGATCATTTGGTTAAGTGTATAGAATTAAACCATGGTTAATTTGATGATTAGGGTTTTGCTTATTCATTTATTTATTTATTTGTTCATTTATTTATTTGGAAATGATTTAGATGAGAATGGTGGCTTTATTTGTTTCTAGTTGAAGCTTCATGAAGCTTTGACTTCTTAACCATTCTTGTCTTCATGCTTAACCCTAACCCATCCAAGTAACCATGGTCTATTCTCTACACTCTACCATAGTTAGTATATGATAAGTATTCATTTTCTTTTTCATTTTAGAAGACTTATCATATTCTTTCTTCTTCATCATCATCTTCTTCTTCAAGAAAAGCTTAAGTCCATCAATGGCAACTTGAGCAAAAGTGAGAGAAATCCAATTCTAAAGTGAACCCACGTCCTATTTCTTCACCCTCTACCTCTTGCCAAGTAGTATAGGGTGTTTTCTTCACAAGTTTCACAACTTGGTGAAGTTGGAGCTTGAACTTGTGATGCCTCGACGTAGATCATCTTCGGCACGAAGCCGACGACCTAGTCCGCCCATTTCTCCGATGAAGCCGACGATTGAGTTCGGGATTCGAGATGGACAGCGAGAGGACGCCTACGTGGAGCTAAGGAAGTGGAGAACCGGATCTACAAAGGTTGTAGCCTCTCTACTTTAGTTAAGATGTTAACTAGTTTCGTTTTTCGCCTAAATTTCTAGTCAACGATCTAGTCTAGGGTTTCTCGGCACCGTAAAATTTGAAATTGTCATGGTTGATGTCTTGTGAGACCTCATGAGAGTGCCAAGGAACCCTACAGAGGGTACTTGATTTGATCATACTAGCTGGGATATGGTCGCCCCATTCTGACGACTTGGCCAACAGCTTCGTTCGCTTGATGAGCTCGTATCTGTTGAGATATATAATCATCGAGCGCGGCTTTCGAGATTGTTTCCTCCTTAGCGGCTGAAAAGGCCGGAAGAGGATTCAATGTCTCTCCTCTGTCGTCCTCAACAATTATTGGGGGATCTTCAGCTGGAGGGTCCGGCTAGATCATCATCCCGGCCATGTCTTGGAACAAGAGCGCCATTTTTTTTATGTTGGCTGCTTGTTCCGCGGCCTCTTTGTCTTTCTTCTCGAGCATTCTTCAGAGGAACTCGGCGTTAGTTTCCTCTACCTGGCGTTGCTCCGACAACGTCTCCGGGCTTTCTTTCAGCCCAGTGAGTGTAGCCATCTTCGTTAGCATCTCTTGAAGCTTTTGTTGTTGCTCATAAGCCTTTGTCACAGACCGGCTGAGTGGTCGATGACCCGTGGAGATATGGCTATCCTCTTTCCCAGAAGCTATATAGATGGTGTGCACTACCATGCCCCCAGACTTGGGGCGTTTGGATTCAACACCCTTAAGATTTGTCGCAGACACGGGGATCTTCTCCGGCCTTCTCCTTTTATAGGCGGTCGAAATTGAGGGGGCCGTTACAGTGGGCACCCATATAGACGATACCTTCTGTGGTACGACGGGATGGTCCTTCTCTTGTTGAACTTTCACTTTCTTCTGTCTGTGGGAGTAGTCTTTGTCGATTACAGAGTCTTGAACTCTTCGCCAGACCCTGTTGATTTTGGAAGACAGCCGTTAAGAGGGATGTTCCAGCTTTGCTTTAATAACGTTTTCCACAGGTGGAGGAGACATTTTCAACACGGCGGTTGGAGAGTTCTTGCACACCCTTCTGAGCGGTTCAAAACCGTTCCCAGTTGGAACAGCAGCATCAATTTCCACCATTGGAGCTGGTGGGGTAAGTCCAGAAGGGGAACTGCCTCCAGCTTTCCTTACTTGGCGCCAGTGGCGACGTTGATCATGTCTTGTAGATGGGACTGGCTCAGTTACGGGGGTGGCTTCATCATGCCCCCTGTTTTGGTGAAAGGCTGCTGGGGTCAACCTGTCAAAGACCGACGTCCGCCGAGAGGGAACAGTCAATCTTGCAAAGACCGACTTTTTGGTAGGGGAAGCATTCGTAACGATCTCACCCGCAGCAAGAGTTGGAATGGCCATCCTTGCGAAGACCGATCCCTTAGCAAGAGAATCCCCTTTGACAACTTCATCCGTCAGCGTTAGAATGACTATCCGCTTCGGGATGACTCCATCAGGTATTGCAGGCTTCTTTATGGGCCCACTGGAGCTTTGGCCTAGTCTGTTAAAGACTAAGGCGTTGGACTTGGATGACCTGTTGAGAGGGGCCATGGTAGTGGTAAGCCGATCAAAGACCGACTTCTTTGGAGCTTCCTGCGATGGCACTGGGGCGTTAAAGCTTGCCGGCGGGATCATGGTCCCAAAGAACAACCCATTGGTGGCTTGCGTCACCTGTTCCACCGGCATTGCGAAAATGGAGGCCACTTGGGGCCCATAGGTCACTTCTCTGGCGAGGACGGAGTGGGGGTTGTTGCAGCTGGTGCAATTGGAAGCCATTTTCTCTGCACGGGAGCAAGACACCAAATCTTAGTACCTCGAATCCACAGGCAACCATAGCAGAGCACGATTTGTTCGCGAAACACGACACACGAAGTGTGGAGTGGAAAGAGGAAAATGTCCCACCGGGTGTGCCAGAATCAGTTTACCGCCGAAAGACGCGACCGGGACGTTGGGACGTCCGGCCTGAATTTTGGGGGCAAATGCTATTCGGTTTTATCCGTCCACCTCTCCGAAGATGCCAAGTTGATTTATGGCACCATGTATCGGAGGTTTAGACGAATGCGGCCATTGTAGCATACTTCGTCAGATTCCCTCTCGTTGTGAAGGGTTTTTGATTATGGGGACGCTCTTCCCTGCAGGCGCAAGCCCCTACAGTTAATTACGCTACCGTATCGCGATAACAACTTTCTCTTTCTCCAGATGGTCACTTCGTGACTTATGTGTTTGTTTTATTTTTGGTTTCCCGTGGATTGTATACGGAGACTAATTTATATTGTCGGCCGTAGGGCGTGGATTAGTCGAAATCCGTATTTTCTTAGATTTGGGTTTGGGTCGGTTTAAGGATCGTTAACCTTGTTTTAGATTAAGATCGACTTAAATACTTGTTAAGGATACGTTAGTCTAATTTTAGAATAAGATCTACTCAACTAGGTTTTGGGATCATTTAGATCCAACGAAAGAGTATTTGGACTCTATCGTTTTAGTTTAGGGACATTGCGGTCCATTGGGTTTAAAGACATCATAGTCCATGAGTTTAAGGACTTCATAGTCCGTAAGGTTTAGAGACATCGTAGTCTGGTTTAAAGACGTCATACTCTGTGAGGTTTAAAGACATCATAGTCTGGGAGGTTTAAAGACATCGTAGTCTGTAAGGTTTTGGTTTAACCGTTTGGGGATGCACCAAAAGTTATTGGTTATTGAGACCCTCCATCTCTCTGAAGACGTTGAAGAATTACAATGACTTGTATCAGAGGTATGAAGAGATGTACTCTTGAACCAATATTGGTTGGGAGATCTATAGTCGGGTTTGGGATTAAGACCAATTAAAAAGATTGTGAGCACATGGGCTCGGTTAATTTGAATTAGGGACTTATGGCCAACTTGGGCTCAGTCCACTCAGTTCTGAATAAAGTGTTTGAACACTTATTTAGACTCAGTCCACTTATTTTGAATAAAATGTTGAATATTTGTTTGGGCTCAGCCCCCTTTTTTTAACAATACTGATCATTGATTTAGGGTTCTGACACCTCTTATCTTTTTGTCTTTTATTGAGTGTTGAACATTTTTTATGGCGCTGGGGCCTTATTTACAGAGCGCTTTGTAATTCCTTAGCGCCCACGTGGGGAGCATGGGAAGCGCCTGGCACTGAGCGCCAGATTGGGAGCGCTACGGTGCTTCTTATAAAAGGGCGCCTACGTGAGAAGCATGTAGAGCGTTGGGCACTGAGCTTGGAGCGCTAAAGCGCTTCTTTTAAAATAGCGCTCACATGAGAAGCGCGGGGAGCGCTGGGCTCTAAGCGCCAGACTGAGAGCGCTAAGGCGCTTCTTTGGCAGTTCTGATCAGTTCGGTGCTCTGAGAATTAAATTCTCGTTGATGAGAGACTTTATCTCATGGATCTAAGGACTAAGTTCTTCTTTATGAGGAGATGCTACGATCTCTTTTTCTTTTGTGAAAGACTTCGTCTTATAGATCTGTGATCTAGAGAAAGAACCGGGTTCTTTTGACGTGAGAGTTAAACTCTCAAATCGAGGAGATGCTGTGATCTCTCTTCTTATTATTTAACTTGAGAAATTGCTCTCGTCTTTGAAGTTTCTTGAAGTTTATGGGGGGGGTTCCTCTGTACAAGACTTGAAGTCTTGAGTCCTTTATATAGAGGAGGCTAATTTGTTGAATCGGTTAAGAAAATCTCTCATTGAGAGATCTCTGATTGATTTGGGGAATGTTTCCCACCGTTGGATTTTTGATCCAAAGGCTTCTGTTTTACAGAAGATAATTTTCTTGTTATTAACAAGATTGGGAAAATATTTTCCCATACAGAACTTATTCTGTATCTCGGTGATTTTTTAATCATCATTGGATCTTTGATCCAACGGTGCTCTGATTTACAGAGCACAATCTTTCTTGTTTGGAAAGATTTGAGGAGTATTTTCTCAACAGAATTTTATTCTGGTAATTTGATGATTTATCATCTTCGTTGGATTTTTGATCCAAGGGTTGAGAACTTTTAGTTCTGGCGCTGACGCTTTCGTGCTTTGCACGTGAGGCGCTGTCTCAGAGTATTTTGACTCTTAGCGCTAGCGCTCTTGGCGCTAGCGCTCTCGTACTTTGCAAGTGAGGCGCTGCCTCAGAGCCTTTAGCGCTTGCGCTCTTGGCGCAAGCGCTCTCATACTTTGCACGTGAGCACTACTTCAGAGTCTTTTGACTCTTAGCGGTGGCGCTCTTGGCGCCAGCGCTCTAGTGCTTTGCACGTGAGTGCTGCCTCGGAGTCTTTGACTCTTAACACTGGCGCTCTTAGCGCAAGCGCTCTTATGAGGCGCTGCCCCATTTCAAATTTCAAATTTTGAATAGAGCTTTGCTCTCTGATTGGGGGAAAAAATCCGGTTGAAGCTTCTCAGAGAAAGCTCGTGGGACCACAGCCGTAGTGATTTCTCTTAAAGAAGGACGAACGGTGGTCCGTCGCTTCAAAGGGAGCGCTGGATTACCGGCTGGGACGGCATCCTTGTGATCAAGTAACAGCCGCCTATCCTCCCTGATAACAGCACCCGTCGCATGCTGGTACCACACCACGTAACTGTTCGAAGCTTTTGGCACATAGCTCGGCTCGCTGACGAGAAAATAGGACCCCGTATTTAATCGCATAAAATGGTGCAGCGCGCTGCGGATACCCTCCTCCATAGCAGTCGGCTCGACTAAGAATGCCTCGAAAGGAACACCTTGATTATAATCCAACTGTTGAGCGAAGCGGTGCAAGTTGTACCTCATGAAGAGCACCAAGGCGTTCTGTCTAAACACTAGGAAGACCGGCCTGATAGAGTACAGGTGCATAACTTCCCGGGCCCTCAATGCAGAAGCCCCATCCTTAAAAGTATCGCGCAACGGTTGCATCATTTTGGTGGATTTTTTGCCGATAGTCAAGACTTTATCGATAAAGGACATACTGTCCCCAACCATGCGTGGACGAAGGAGCAATCTCCGAGCCTCTCGCTGTGACAGGTCTGGAGCGGAAGCGTCAACTAAGCACATGACCCGGGGGAAGTTGTAGCTTTCGTAGAACTAGGGTCGTTAGTGAACGCCAAAGGCACCCGGCACATGCATCTCAATCCATGATGTGAAGTAATGTAATAGGAGATAAACGGGATTTACCCCCGGCTGAGAAGTGTCAGCTGCTAAACTTAAGCTGTGGTATAGATGAGCTAACCCCGCGATCCCAACGGCCACGTGCGTCCCCGCGACAATGCAATGGGCCGGATAAAAGACAGACGGCCTCATATAGCGGGGGTATGTGGGAAGCGCGAACCAACTCAGACACAGGCCAATGAACCCCAAAAAGAACGACTCTTCGTCAACACTCGGGGCAGCGATCTCCGCAAAGGGGACAACTGGAGTGTCCGGAATAAAGAAATTCTTTAGATCCGCTTCCGCCGTCGGCATGTTATCTAAACCAAACCCGAACGGGTCGTCAAGTTTAGCGAATTTCGCGGCCTTCTTAGACAGAACGTCCGGACGAAGAAAGCTGGCGATAAAATCTCCGAAGCTAACCCCATACCCGCCAGACTCCAGGAATAAATTCTCATACATATTTAACACCTTGATCAAGCTAGGGAACTGATATTGAACGGCCTTCTCTAGGGTAAGGCCCATTACCACTAACTTAGTGGCAAAGATGTACCCATCGGGGGGGAAGTATCTCCTCATAGTTCTCCCCTCTGACGGGTAAGCCGGAGATCTCCGCGAACTCTTCTAATGAAATCGAAACTTCCCGATCTGATAAGAGAAAAGTGTGGGTCGGGATATTCCATTGTTCCAAAAAAGACTTGATCCACCACACATGGGGAGCATGGTAATAAAAGAGAGACGCGTAGATTGCAGAGTACAATCCGGTCTTCAACAGCAACGACTTCTTGGCTGACAAGATATACCGAGCCCATTGTAGGTAGCCGGCCGAATGATGTAGAGTCAATCCTATCATATAAACTTGCCCCCAAGGGCGTGACTCTCCTTGGCATATGCGCCGCCCCAAATGTCCAAGGCTATCAGTGGTTGTACGGGTATCGACGCCATAGAAGGTTGAAGACGACCTTCGGAGGTCCAGTTAACCTCTTCTTCGGCGTAAGTCACTTGAGGCGGATTAGCATAGTGAATTGCTGGGATTGACTCCGATGGCGCCACACAAGAAAAACTGCGTCGACCCTGGATAATCTGACTATACCATAACTCCCACAGGTGAAGAGATTTTTGCTCTGGGTCACGGCCCTTAATAAGTGCAAAGACTTCCCGATCCATGGGCACGTCGGCAAAAGCGCTATCTGAACGTACAAAAGGAAAGGAGGGATCAAAAGCCACAGTACCTGCACAAAAGGAGAAGGGTTAGCTATCGACACTATGTTCAGGACTCTAACATTCTTTGGTACTTAAAAATTGTACTGCACCACAGTTCAAAAGAAAGGGACAAGGGGGCCCACAAAATTAAGGTAACGTCCTATCAATGATGGGGCAGTCACTCATAAAATCCAAAAGGATTCTCATTTAATACGAAAATATCATTGGACTGAGGAGTTAAACTCCCTCAAGAGCTGTGCTCTGCAAACAGATTTCACATCTGTTAAAAAAATTAAGAAAGGAATAAAATTCCCTAAAGATTTTCATAGCCAAGCTCTGTAGAACAGTGGGATAACATCCCAAAACTTTCAAAAACAAAGCTAAATCCTAAGATCTTTAAAATCCGCAAGAAAAATCTTAGAATTCTAAGAGATCTTTATGAAAGAAGAGCAAAGCTCTGATTAACGGGTTAAGAAACCCTAAAACATTTTTTTTAAGATCTACGATCTAATCACTACAAAAGAAGAGCAAAGTTCTGTTAATGGGTTAAAACCCTAGAACATGAGGAGATTCCTTCAAGAGTTTGGTCATAGTTCTTACCAATTTTTTTGACAGAGTTTTGACTCTAAAAGAGTTTCCTTGGACAGAGATCTAAGCTCTGGAAAGAGAATTAAATTCTTAGAGAAAGAAGAAGGTTAGGGAAGATGAACCGCAGTCATCTCAAGTGCCAAAGGCCCTACTTATAGGCACAAAAAGATGGTTCAACTTCCAAGAAGATCCAACGGTGGAAAAGGTGTCACCGTTGCACTCACGTGTGAGCCACGTGAACGCAACGGTGGGGGGAATTTGTTTCCCCAATAAAAAAGCAAATCTCTGTTCAAAACTCAAGAGGCAGCACCTCGCGTGCCTTCCACGAGGGCGCCAGCGCCAGAGTTCAAAACTCTTTTTGGGGCTGCACGTGCTCCTCACGTAGGCGCTAATGTGCAAAGCACATGAAAGAATTAAAACCTTAATAAGCGCCCGCGTCCATAGCACATGAGCACCGACGCCTAGTAGAATTAAATTCTACTCTCTGTTAAATAGAGCTGTTGGATCAAAGATCCAACGGAGACGATAAATCATCAGGATGCAAAATTAAATTCTGTTTAGAAGAAATATTCCTCAAATCTTTTTAAATAAGAAGGATTGCCCTCTGTAAAACAGATTACTGTTGGATTAAAAATCCAATGGTGATTAAAGAATCACCGATCTACAGAATAAATTCTGTATGGGTAAATATTTTCCTAATCTTCTTAAAAACAAGAAGCATGCTTTCTGTAAAATAGAAGTCCTTACATCAAAAATCCAACGGTGGGTAAATCCCCAAAATCAATTAGGATCACTTAATGAGTGATTTCTTCAACTAATTAACAAACTACCTCTAATATATAAAGGACCCAAGACTTCAAGTCTAAAAAGGAGGAACCCCCCATAAGCATCAGAAAGAACAGAGAATTAAGCTCTCGAGGAAGAAGAACTCTCTTCCAGCAAAATTAGGTAAATAAAAATAAAGGAGTGCTTACCACTCAGTGACTGGCGCTTAGCACCCAGCGCCCCACGTGCCTCTCAAGTGAACACTACAAAATAAAGGTTTGCTCAACACTCAGTGACTGGCGCTCAGCGCCCAGCGTCCCACGTGTCTCACATATGGGCGCTACAAAATAAAGGAGTGCTCAGCACTCAGTGACTAGCGTTCAGCACCCATCACCCTATGTGCCTCTCTCGTAGGCATTACAAAATAAAAAAGGGCTTAGCACTCAGTGACAGGCGCTCAGTGACCGGCGTCCCACGTGCCTCTCAAGTGGGCGCTACAAAATAAAATAGTGCTTAGCACTAAGTGAGCGACGCCTAGCACCCAGCGCCCATCGCCTCACGTGTCCCTCACGTGGGCACCACATAATAAAAAGTGCTTAACACTCACTAGGCAACACCTAGCGCCTCACGTGCTTCGCACGTGGGCGCCATAAAGAGTGCTCAGTACTCCATAAAGTGACAAAAAGGGTAAAGTGTTTAACACTTATTAGACAAATCCCCATGACTGAAAACCCTACATGGTTAGGTGTGAGCGTCAGAACTTACACAAGTGCTTGGCACTTTTTGCATAAAAAAGGGACCGAGCCCAAACAAGTGCTTAGAACTCTTTTTCAAATAAAAAAAACTGAGTGAACCGGGCCCATGTGCTCAATACTTCCCAAACTAATCGTAGTCCCAAATACGACTATCGATCATCCAACTGATGATATCCCAAAACGGTATTCGTCCCACATTTCCATGAGAAAGTCTTAGTCTCAAAATACGACTAATGATTTCTGGGTTTACCACCGATTCTTTTTCCCACAAATACGGGAATTGGTTCAAGAGTATATCTTTCCAAACCACTGATCTACGTCGTTGTAATTCTTCAACGTCTTCAGAGAGGTGGCGGGTCCCGATAACCAACTTCTTTTTGATGCACTTCCCAAACTGACGTGCACATCCCAAATCAAATCACATCCCAGACTGGATGCATCCCTATCATCGTTGCTCATCCCATCACATAATAAATACACGTGCATGCAAGATGGACAACGGACCGAGATGTCTTTAAACTAACCTTTGCCTTAAAAATGGCGACAACGGACCGAAACGTCCTTAAACTTCAACAGACCGAAACGTCCTTAAACTACAACGGACCGAAACGTCCTTAAACTAAATGTTGCCTCCAAAATAGCGACAACGGACCGTAACGTTCTTAAACTAAAAGCTCACCTCAAAAATGGTGATCAACAGACTGAAATGTCCTCAAAATACAACTTTGCCTTCAAAATGACGATAAGAGACCGAAACGTTCTTAAACTACAACAACAGAACCCAAACGCTCTTTTGTTGTATCTGAAGCAAAAATGATCTTAACACCCTGTTAAGTAGATCTTAGTCTCAAATTGGACTAACGTATCCTTAATAAAAAAACCAATCGAGCCCTCAATTGCTCGTATATATTTAAGTCGATCTTGATCTCAAAACAGATTAACGATCTTTAAATCAACCCAAACCCAAATATAAGATATACGGATTTGGAATAATCCACGCCCTACGGGCGACGACGCAAATTAGTCTCCGTATACAATCCACGGGCAACCAAAAATAAAACAAACACACACGATACGAAGTGAACTTCTGGAGCAGGAGAAAGTGGTTATTGCGATGCGGTAACGTAATTAACTGTAGGGGCTTACGCCTGCAGGGAAGAGCGTCCCCACAATCAAAAACCCCTCGCAAACGAGGGGGAATCTGACGAAATCTGCTATAATGGCTGCATCCGTCCAAACCTCCGAGATACGGTGCCATAAATTAACTTGGCATCGGAGAGGTGGATGGATAAATCCAAATAGCATCTGCCCCAAAATTCAGGCAAGACGGCCTACACGGTTCGTTCCCATTTTCGGCGGTGAACAAAAGGAAATAGACTGTTCCAGGGCATCCAGAGCAAAATAGGGTAGCGGAGCGTATGAATAGGACACTACTAGAGAGAGCCAGTATAACGACTCTAGTTTTACTGTTCGAAAATTTTCAAGTTAATGTACAGAATGATATTTGTAAGCCTGAGTATACTTTAAAAGTTGTTTTGTTTAAGAACAGTAAGAAACAACTTGTAGCTCATTGGTAAAGCCTTGTACTGCTGTGACATAGCCCATGTGTTCGAATCCTGTCAGCCACGTATTATTTTTCTGAATTTTTCTTTTAAAATTTTTTGGAAGCCTAAAAGTTTACACGTGCGCTGCACATAAGAAATGAAAGACAGAAAAACAATCATGTGGAAAATTGTATTAACAGCGAGAGGGACAAGTGGCATTCATTCGACGGTCCCCCTCAACAAGATGGCCGGTGAGATTCGCCTATGGGCCGGCACCACTGGGCCCCCCATAGGTGATGACCTCCGTGTTTTGCACACAACACCCTTTGGACTACCCCACTACCCTTGTTCTGTTTATTTTCCCTGCAATTATCCAAAGAATTAAAATTTAGCTTTAAATCCCATTTTTAATGCATTTTAATTATGTATTCAATCCCAAAACCCTAATTTTACACTATAAATACAACCCAATACCCTAACTCTCTTCATTCTGAAATCTATTGCCAAAATTCTCAAAATATTTCTAAGTCTAAGAAGAGTACAAGTGGAGTTAGACCTAGGTCAAATTCCGGTGAGGATTCGAGACGTTTCCGGCGACCTCGTGACTCCACAAAAGCTACTACCCTCATTCTCTACCTACCCACTCTCCTTTAAACTTTTAACTCCCATCTCCTCTCTTCTCTTTCTACCATAAAATTCTTCTTTTTAAAACTTGTCGGTAAGTGGAGTTATACCGACATTCGATTTGATAATCTTTAAAATTACAATTTTTTCTTAAGAATCACTCATTCGTATCACTATACCTTACTTATTAATCATGAAACAAATAATTAGAACAATTTTCATCTTAAAATATCATGTTATGTAACTTTAAATTGCGTTTTTTTATCTAAATACCACAAACTTTACATATGACATCTGTTAATTGTTTTGCTTAATATTACCTTTAGAAACCTCACGAGCTAATGACATACCTCTCACATACATACATCTTGACATAGCACGATTCTCTTGAACAATATTTTTGTGGCAAAATACGACTTTTCATCAAAATACCTTAAACTATTAAAAACCCGGATTTATTTAAATTGTGTTACTTAATTCTTTGCGATTATGCCTCTACAACCCATTTTGGGGAACCCGGTTTGGATGGTGCGGATTATCGGGCATTCTCGAGACTAGTAGGTCGAGATGCAGACCTCCTCACGGAGCATACGATCTCGATGGAATTTAATACAATTTTTAAGAAAAACGAGGATTTCTATTTAATAATAAAAATTTATTTTTAATAATTATATAAATATTATCAAACCACATATTTTAAAAATATTATTAAATTCCATGTTTTCTAAACAAAATAAAAGAATAACAAGTTTTATGAAAATGCCATCAAGAATCAATACAAGTCAAATTTTACACAAAAATATCTTGAACTATTCAAGTTTCACTAATATACTTCATTTTTTAAAAAGTTACATTCATGAAAACCCTAAATAATATAAATAAATATTTGAGGTTTATTTTGAAAGTATTCTAAAAATATTTTTCATAAAAACCCTATACTAAAAATATTTTTCATAAAACCCCCTCAAATTATATAAAATTACATTAAGGACCCTAGTAAATATAGGTTTAAGCGGGACCAATTCTCTTAAGCTTCAGGGAGATGGAGAAAGTGGGTGCTTTCCTATTTAAGGCAGAAAACTAAAACGGGGTTATCAATGGTAATTGTTTTGGAAAAAAACACAAATCCTGCCGTCCATGTGCAGCAGTTACCGATAATTTCTAAACCTAATTCAGGATCCAAATATATATAAAGTGTCTGACTCAATCTGAGTCTCAGTCTAATTCGAATACAATCCAAATATGAATCCAATATACCAAATATGAACGCTTGAACTTGAATATGAACACCAGAACAATATCAAACATGCAACATAAGTTGGCTTGACCGAACCATGGCTATATCTTGAACTTGGATACATGACTACCGTTTATATCCTGAATCAGTTTATATGAACAATTTATACCATGGTCTCGGCAAGTCTGATAACCCTAATTCAATACAATATACACTACGGGGTTTTAACGGGGTACATTGGTATGGAATGTGTTAAAAGTGGCACGATGATGGTCACTAAAAGACACATACATGAACATCCTGTGTCGTTACCCCGTGGATTTTGACGGGGCCTTGTACTTACATGTTACCTTAGTCCACAGAGCAAGTTGGATTCCTCTCGTATACACCGATACATTCTGTAGCAAGTTACAAACAACTACGTTAGTATAACAAACACATATTTTACCTATTCTATTCTCTTTACCTATCTATTACATTCTATCTTTTGGGACTTACCGAGCGCTAGTTCGCCGACGACATTCATATCCCTTCTTTTTTTGGAATAATGTCAGGAGGACCCGACTCTCAGGAGATCGAGCCCAGCCAGGACGACCACGAGCAGTTTACAGAGGTGGCAGACTTTTAGGCCTTACTTGTACTATTTTCTTTTCAGTTCATATACCATTGTTTAGACATCGCTTTCTATCATTGTACTTTACTTTTCAGTTGTATGTAAAGAATGATTATCAATAAAAAAGTTGTTGTTTTATTACATCTCTTGTCATTCTTTTGCTTTACATTTATATTGCTTATTTACGCTTAACGTGTTTACTTCTGAATAAATGTGTCGCGGCCCGCCACGTCTCTTTCCCCGTACACTGGGAAGAGAGGCGTGACAGCCAGAAGTACGCGGTTGCAACCTGGACTTTCGGATGAGTTTTGGGCAGAGGCGGTGAGTCATGTGTGCTATTTGGTCAACATGTCTCTATCAACGACCATAAATCATCATATCCTAGAATAAGTATGGAGAGAAGAGTCAGTCAGTTACGATTCATTACAGATGTTTGGGTGCCCTGCTTATTCGCTCGTGGATCGGAAGGATAGAACTAAACTAGAATCAAAGTCTTAAAGTTGTATTTTCTTGGGATTTAAACTTGGTGTTAAAGGCTACAAGTTATGAGATCTTGAAAATAAAAGGGCATTCACTAGCCGAGATGTGATCTTCGATAAAGATTCCATGTTAAAAGACGTGGCTGGAGATAATAAGGAGGCAGGTGGAGCATTAAAGGACAATGATTTGGTCGAGATGGAGTTATCTGACGCTCATAAGGTTACGGACACTGAAGCACAATTACAGTCTATTGATGCGGTGGTGGATGGGAAGATTTCGGAGATAGAAGGTGAAGACCAACCCAAATAGGACCCACATGCAATGGCATTAAAGCGATCGATACGTACTCATAAGGCACCAGTTAGATACGGTTTCAAAGATATGGTTGCATTTGCTCTAATCACCGAAAGCGGAGATCCTAGCTCTTATCAGGAGGACATTGGGCAAGAGCATAGTGATCGATGGATTGTGGCGATGACGGAGGAGATGGAATCACTTCGAAAGAATAGTATGTGGTGATTGATAGAGCTACCGAAAAGCAAAAGGGCTATTGGCTGCAAGTGGTTATACAGAAAAAAGGAAAACGAGCAATGTAAGACACGTTTTGTTGCGAAAGGTTTTTCTCAGAAGGAGGGGGTTGACTACAATGATATTTTCTCTCCGGTAGTCAAGCATACGTCTATTCGAGTGTTATTGGTGATGGTAGCTACTCAAGATTTTGAATTGGAAAAAATGGACGTGAAAACGACATTTTTGCATGGGGAGTTAGAAGAGACGGCCTTCATGATGCAACCTGAAGGATTTGTTGAGCCCGGCAAGGAGGATTATATATGTGAACTCAAGCGGTCTTTATTGGGATGAAGATGTCTCCCAGGCAATGGTATAAGCACTTCGATTCGTTCATAAGGAAGACTAATTACTCTCGATGTGAGTATCACAGCCGCGTATATTCGAAACGGTTTAAGGATGGGTCGTCGATATATCTACTCTTATATGTCGATGACATGTTGATTGTGGTTAAGTGTATGGCGGAAATATTAGTGCACAAAACTTTATTGAGCACAGAATTTGACACAAAAGACTTAGGTGAAGCGAAAAAGATTTTTGGGATGGAAATTATTCGAGACAGGAAAGCTGGAAAGCTGTGGCTATCCCAAGTCAGATATATAGAGAAGATGTTAGAGAGATTCAACATGAAAGACTCTAAATCGGTGAGTACCTCTATCGCCGGTCATTTCAAGTTATTCTCGAAGGAGTGTTCAAAATCAGCGGAGGAGAAGGAAAAGATGTCTGAGTGCCATATGCAAGTGCGGTGGGAATGCTAATGTATGCTATTGTATGTATACGTTCAGACATATCCTATATGGTAAGTCTGGTTAGCCGGTACAAGTCAAATTCAGGGAAGCTTCATTGGGATGTTGTAACGTGGATATTTCAGTGTCTAAAGGGAACTAAAAATCTCGGTTTATTCTTTCACAAGTCAGAAGATAAATCGAGTCAGTTGCAAGTATATGTAGATGCGGATTACGCTAGGGACTTGAATAAGAGGAAATCTGTTACAGGCTATGTATATACAGTTGCAGAATCTCCTATCAGTTGGAAGTCGATACTTCAGGATATCGTGATGCTCTTAACAACGGAGGAAGAATACATGGCGGCAGTGGAAGTATCTAAGAAGGCCTTATTGTTAAAGGGCCTAGTTGATGGGTTCGGATTCAATAAGGGGCTGGTTACTTTGTTTTGCGATAGTCAAGAAGCCATTCACTTAGTAAAGAATCAAGTATACCACAGTTGAACTAAGCATATCGATATGCGGTATCACAAGATAAGAGAGTGGGCCGAAAAGGAGATCAATTTGATAAAGATCGAGCGGACATGCTAACGAAGGTCATTCCTACAGAATAGTTTAAATATGCATTAACTTCTATTCAAGTACTCAAATATGAGGAACGGCGATCTCGGTAGGAAGGTCGCAAACCAGTTTCCCAGTTCTGGTTAAAAAAACGGTGAAAACATCAGTTTTGCAATTCTGAAGAAAGATTGTGCCAGCGGAGAAAAACGGGAGAAAAACTAAAACAACCCTAAAGGATTAAGTTTTCAGGGTGGCTATAAGGAAATACGAGCCATGATAGAGATTGTTGTGAAGGTGTCTCGTATTTTACTCAAGACCGTGCATCCAATGAAGATACAGACCTCTGCCCACAGGCGACAAACATCTAGCATCTGAAGTCCAGAGCACAGCACAGGCAACAGACGTCTGCCCACAGGGGACAGACATCTGGTTCAAGCCCGAGTTATTCGCTGTTAATCAGAACAGAAGTCCCCCATAGAGGAGCAGATGTCTGTAAGCACCGCAGGCAGATATTTGCTCTAGAGGGATAGACGTCTGTTCAGCGATAACAACAAATTTCAAGTTCGAGATTTAACTCGAAAATCAGGTTTTTGGTGGCAATTTTGTAATTTCTGAGATTTTATTATAACTAAAATTGTGTAGGTTATAAATAGAATCTTAGGGTTATTATTTAGCGTTGATGGTTTTTTATCATAAGATTAAAGGGAGCCATCGTTTTATAAAAGATGAAAATGATCGTATAAGGAGAACTTTGGAGAGTTTTAGATCGTAAAGCAAAAGGAGTAAACGGCGTCTCCATAAGGGATCAATGCTATTAAAGGTGGAGGAGAAATTGTAGAAGGGGAGGGATCTCGTTGTAAATCATAAGAAGAGTGTGTTATAATTCTTTGTAAGGTTTTCTTCTTCTCAAGTTCTAATAAAAGTTCTCCTCCTTTCCTCTCAAATCTCTTTTGTTATTATTGTGGTTTGCATCTGGTTTTCTTTTGTTATTCGTCTATAAGGTTTTCCGCTGCGTTTCCGATTGGTCTTGCGGCAGTAACAATCATCAATAAAACCAAAAAATAAAACATTGTGTATCAAAATTAATTCCCATATATAATATACTCGATTGTCCGTTTTTTGAATTATGTAGGATTCTAGTTACATTGTCATTTGGGCAACTTTTGTGAATATAAGTAGAATCTTGAAAGAGAAAATAGGGGTGATGATAAGGAATTGTCATGCACTCCATAGATAGAGAGAGGTATATATCGCACCACTTTAAGATATATTGCTTTTCATTCACCGATATTTAACTGCAACAAAAAGAAAAGGGTTAAGACCTTTTCACCAAAATGCTTTGCAAATTTACTGTCCAAGCATAGTTGTACTCTATTTTCCAGAAGTTCGGAGGAGGCACATGCCCTCACAAGGTTGAATGTGGGTCCATCCATGAGTATGCCATATATAAGACATCCGATTAGAAAAGAGAAAAGATGTAAACTTTTGAGTCATGCTCTTAGCTAGCAGTTTCTTGTGATCCATAATTCTATATATGTTTGTGCCTTTTATATAGGACCATATGGCTGGTGAAAAAAAATTTGCATGCTTAAGAAAAAAGTTTATCTCTGTAATGACAATATGAGTCTAATCATAAGGGTTCAGAGATAGCCCATTGGTGGGGCTTAGAGCAGTCCAGATTCGGGATCGAGCCCGGAGTCTCACATTCACGAAGAGTGTCTAATTTATCTCACCTATTATATATATATATATATATATATATATATATATATATATATATATATATATATATATATATATCTTGCCTACATGCATATAATTATGAATTAACCCTACCTAGGTTGCGAACCCTAGAGCTCCCCCATGGAAATTAATTTGAAGCTTGACATCACTTTAAGTTCGTAATAAAATTGAGTGGGAGAGCTAAAATAGCTGAACGAGTCACCAAAGCAACACCCCACGTGACGTGCACTCATAGGCGCAGGTGGGCCCATCCTGCGTGGCGACGTGAACTCGCGAGGGATCTCACGTATATGTGCATTGCGTGGTGCCTGGTGGGTCCCACGTCTTATGACCTGACAAGTCTCTCTCTTCTTGTTCCCGCCTTGCCGCCCCAAACTGAGATCGACGTGGCCAATGTTACGTGGAGTTTATTCACAAAACAAAGCCCTCAAAAATGTTTAGTACATGGGACCCTAAAATTATGAGAGGCACACTTTATACATTCAAGATGTTGGCCCTAGTGATATTTTGAGCTGTTATTTCTTGTAGTTTTCCTTGAGATCCTAGACACTCTATTTATATTAGATCGCATGCAAGTTATAGTAGGGGTTGCATGCAGGGATAAAGAGTTACATCGATCGATTCATCGTGTATGTGTCAATTATGAGATTGCTTTTGGTTGATTGTCAAATAAAGAAGAAAAATTAGTTTGCTTTTGGTGATGGATCTAGCTTTTAAGTACTGTTGAAGCTGTAGTACATAAGTAGAAAGGAAAGGCTTAGCACGTGTAGGCTCTTACTAGACTAGGTGTTATTGAGCGATGGGGCCGGATTGATCGGTAAATCGAAGTGGCCAATGGTCTGATCGGTTATTCATATCAGTACCAGAAAACGATTTTGCCGATAAAGACAGGGCATAAAAATTTCAATAAAGATACACCATTTATATATATACGTCTGTTTTTCAACACGCGCGTATTGCATGCGCAAAAAACAATTTAGAATATTTTTATTGTTTTTCATTGAAAATAAAATGGTTTAACATTATTAGTATGGAACATTTGTAAGACTTCTAAAATTGCATGGCATTTGATGTGGCTTACACTCACACCTAACTCTACCCTCATTTCGTAGGCTATTAAGGCTCGTTTAAGAAGTTTTTAACCTCACGATACTATTTCATTCTCAACGCATATTTTTAGGTCAAATTATTAATAAGACAAGCAGTGCAAGCAGCCATCAAACCTTTTCGCTAGCGGATATTATATTCCAAACCGCAGCTTATAGTCTAAAACGAGCATGCATACTGTTCGACATCGCAAACAACATGATATAGATTCTCATGAAATATAAGAAACAATCACATCAATTGAGTTGTGGCTTTGGTGGAAAGCTAGAAACGATCCAAGCTCAACTTGATAGAGCTATTGATATCAATCGAGGAAAAGATCACCAAAGATGCCCGCCAACTTCTTAGTTACAGAGAAACTTTCCATCAATTTATATGATTAAAGGCAACTATGTAATGAACCTCTTTAATAATTAGGTTCTTACTTAATAATTTAAAAAGGTAGGAATATTACTCTGTTGTTTTTAAGAAAATGTGATATACTCATAAAATATGAGAGAAAATTCAATATGAGGGTTATTCCAATTTTTTTAATCAAGCAATTTGGATGATTAATTAGATAACATTTTAAATAAAACATTGTAGGAGAAGTTAATAACAACATAATTAATAATGTTGGGATGGATGAGTAACAGACGGGCAGCATATGCTTACAGCACTATAAGGAAATGAGGGAAATTTCGACAGTCACTTATTTGTAATTTATTTCGACGGAAATCTGCCGTTGAAATAGGTGATAAATAGTTAAAATTTTGTTGACTTCAGTCAATAATTATTTCGATGGATTTATCCCGACGAAAAAAATGTTGACCGAGATCAACAAGTTCTCCACGTGACTTGCCCCATTATACCCTTAACTAAAATTTCGTTTCCTCCAAATTTTTTTCACTCTCCCTCCTAAAAAAATCACCCTCACCCCCATTCACCGGCCTCCACCCCTTCAATCCGCCCTCCCTCCCTACACCGACCCGCCACCAAACCCACCTCTGATCTGTCCTATCCCCTTCTCCCCTCCTCCTCCACCCAATCCGGCCTCCACCCCTCCTCTTTTCCCCTCCTCTTCTCCCTTTCTCCTCCACCGGATCCGACCTTGAGCCCCCTCCTCTCCGAGCCCCCTCGGCTCCAGCTAACACTAGTAAAATAAGGGGTTGCCCCTACGGGCCCAGACGTCCAAGAATAAAAATATTAATTCTTAATTTGGTGTTTGCCCCTACGGAGCCGCAAACCAAGGACCTACGGATAAATCCGTAGGGGCAACTAAATATCGATTTAATAAAGGCACAGATCGATCGCCTACGCTCACTTTCTTCCTCTGTCTCTCGATCGCGCGCGAAAAAAATCCCCAAATCGCCACGCCGTTCTCGTCATCGCCACCGCCGTTCTCCTCGTCGCCACCGCCGTTCTCGTCGCCACCGCCGTTCTCGTCGTCGCCACCGCCGTTCAGGTGAGTAAATCTTCAAGTAAATTAAAGAATTTTTTGATTATTTAGGGCTTAGGGTTCATGGCTGGGTCTGGGGTTGTGCGCGCGAGTTGGGGTTCGGCAGGGGTCGCGGTCGGGGTCGGGGTCGGGGTTAGGGTTAGGGTTAGGGTTGGGGTTTGGCTGCTGCTGGGGCTGGGGCTGGGGTTAGGATTTGCCTTAGGGTTGGTGTTGGGGTTTAGCTAGCCGCGCTGGGGTTAGGGTTAGGTTGGGGCTGGGCTGGGGCTGGGGCTGGGGCTGGGGCTAGGGTTAGGTTGGGGTTGGGGCTTGCGGAGCTCCACAGGCCCAGTAAGGTCTTAAACTAAATCAAAAAATGGCTTCCACTTGTATGATTATAAGTATAATTGCAGGGTTTCTCAAGCAGACACACTAAGGGCTCCAACTACATGGAAATCTAAAATTTGGTGTCTGGTTGCTAGTAGTTGTTCCAACACGTAGTTGGAACTACAATTTGAATTTAAAAAATATGTAGTTGCAACTATTCTCGGCCTCAAATTGAGTGCTTTTGCAGCTACCGGCTTTGGGATACACAAACAAAGGGAAATTTTGCTATTTCGTTGCAATTACACCCAACCATACACAAATTTTGCAAAATATGTTGTTAAAACTACATTTAACCAAACAAAGGAATGATGTTGCAACATCTGTAGTTGGATTTACTTGTACTTTTAAATACTTTTTTTTTGGCAACTACAACCAACCAGACACGCCCTAAGAGGCTAAGATCATGGAAGGAATGTGCCTAGAAAAGTTAAAAAAATCATCCCCAGTTTGAAGTCATGCTAGAAATACCATTTTTTGTTATTGTCACTTTAACGTGGAGGATATTCTATTTACAACTCGAAGTATTGGCTTAGGTGTTTACTAAGAAATCTTATTTTGTGGATTGATGACAACAAAATACCATAATTTATAACTATATTACTCATCTAATGTGTATGGCATGTGAAAGCTAGATGAAGGTCGAGGCAAGCACAACAAATTTGTTGGATGGGACAATGTCAATAGGAGCTCAATGCTATTTGGAAAAATAATAATTCAAAAACATAGTAGAGTTTCCGATTGGTGGCATGGACTAGTTTGATGTATGTAGTTGGTTTGATTTATGAAAAAATGGGGAGACAACATGCATGTATGCATATAGGTAACATCTGCCAATATGCCATATCCAGACCGCAATCTATTTTTTCCTATTGGCTAATATGAAAATATCGGCCCGCGTATATGACATAATCAAAGTTGTTAAATCTTGATACGGTTTGTGTTTCGTTTTTTTATTTATCAGTTCTATCAATGTTGCGTATAACGCTTTATGATATCAGTATCTTACATTTGTAGTTTTAATTGTTGATTGTTATAGATGAATACCATTGCAATAATAGTTTTTGGTTGATGAATGCTATTGCAATGTAGGATGATCAGTTCTATCAATCTTGATCTCAATGGTTTAAAATCATGTTACACATACAACACGAATGCACAACAAACGCATAATTAGAGAGCGATTCGAGATATTCAGGTTAAAACCAATATATGATACTCGATGATAATATGAAACCTTCATATTCCCATCGATACTCATATATGAAACTAAAAGCGCCACTTAGTCTCCGTCTATAGGTTAACATACGTGCGATGCTCGTCGTGACCTAGAACTATACGAAAGTTGTTAAATATCGGACAGTATAGCTCGATACTAACAACCGTCGTATAGTCTACGTGACGAGAAAATTCAATCGTATGGTAACCCATAGATTTGTCCCGTGTGGACAAGTTAAGAATGTATAAAGCAAACGCCTTCATTCACTTGTGTTTTCATCCGTTTCGAGATATTTCGTCGGTACCTTTCCGCTGGTTCTCCGTGTACAAAGATAGATTAGATATTCATTTCAACGTTGTTTCACAGCTTTGAAATGATTATCTATTCTATTACAGTGTACTCGGAGAACAGCGGGGAGGTGCTGCCGAAATTTACTCGAAATGGTTGAAAACACAAGTGATGGGCGTTCGCTCTATACATTCTTAATGGGATAGAAGCCTACCCCCGACAGCCGGAACACACACATACAACAAGAATACACAACAAACGCATAATTAGAGAGCGATTCGAGATATTCGGGTTAAAACCAATATATGATACTCGATGATAATATGAAACCTTCATATTCCCATCGATACTCATATATGAAACTAAAAACGCCACTTAGTCCCCGTCTTTCGGTTAACATACGTGCGATGCTCGTCGTGACCTAGAACTATACGAAGGTTGTTAAATATCGGACAGTATAGGTCGATACTAACAACCGTCGTATAGTCTACGCGACGAGAAAATTCAATCGTATGGTAACCCATAGATTTGTCCCGTGTGGACAAGTTAAGAATGTATAAAGCAAACGCCTTCATTCACTTGTGTTTTCATCCGTTTCGAGATATTTCGTCGGTACCTTTCCGCTGGTTCTCCGTGTACAAAGATAGATTAGATGTTCATTTCAACGTTGTTTCACAGCTTTGAAATGATTATCTATTCTATTACAGTGTACTCGGAGAACAGCGGGGAGGTGCAGCCGAAATTTACTCGAAACGGTTGAAAGCACAAGTGATGGGCGTTTGCTCTATACATTCTTAATGGGATAGAAGCCTACCCCCGACAGCCGGAACACACACATACAACAAGAATACACAACAAACGCATAATTAGAGAGCGATTCGAGATGTTCGGGACAGATGCCACCCCCGCTCCTCCAAGTATGTTTATATATCATATAGTGTATATATATTGATTTAGAATGCTATATCATAAATACACACATTCCTTTTGCTCTTACTTAGCAATTTTTATTATTGTCTAGCTGTAGGTGGTGACACCACCGCACCTGCGGGTATGTTTATATATGCTATAGTGCATGCATATTGATTTAGAACGTTATATTATTGATCTACACATTCTTTTTGCAATTACTTATATAATCTATTTTTAATTGTCTAATTATAGGTGGTGTGTCCACACCTTCCGCAGGGGCCACTCCTGCCGCTTTCATACCCTCCGCATCGTCTGCAGGTTAGTATGAATAAATTTAAAATATTTATTCATTTTACATATGCTCTATAGAATAAATATGAACTTCATGGAAATTTAGCGTCGATGTTTATTTTTTAGTTGGAGGGGATGCGTCCGCATCCGGGCAGGCGCGCGTTATTCTATCGTTATTCAGAAGTGGAGCTGGACTGAACTAGGGTAGCTTTTTGGTTCTTATTTTTTGAAACATGTATTTATTTATATCATACACATTGTACTACATTTTGAAACGATATTGATATTGGTTTATATTTATATCATATTCAGTTTTTGGGTTTCTTTTGTATATTATATATATGCGTGAGATGTGATTATGAATACTGCAATATATGATTTGATTGATGTATATATTATTGTGCACAGGGCGGGAAAAAATCAAGCAGCCCATTTTTTAAAAAAAAATACAGACAATATGTACCTACGGATTAATCCGTAGGTACACATGTTAACCCTACGGATATATCCGTAGGGGCAAAATATCAGCAGTAACTGATATTTCCCCCCTGATCTCAGTGCCAGGGGGTTGGGAGTGCCCCTACGGACATATCCGTAGGGGCTACTGCCTCTCCCCTACGGAGTTATCCGTAGGGGCTAAATATCAGGAATCCTGATATTTTGCCCCTACGGAAAAGTACCTATGCAGATATCCGTAGGGGGTATCACATGGACCTACGGTTATATCCGTAGGTACAAGTAATATATTAAAAAAACCGTAAATAATATAAAATCTTATACCCTACGGATTAATCCGTAGGGGCAACAGGACCTACACATAAATCCGTAGGGGCAAAAATGTGCCTGTAGGGGCAAGTTCAGGGCCTCAACTTGCACCTGCGGCCTTTGTACCTACGGGGTATTTTTTCGCCCCTACGCATATATCCGTAGGGGCAGTGGGTTGCCCCTACGGATTTATCCGTAGGGGCAACCCTTATTTGTAGTAGTGTAAGAAAATCTGGTTAGTTTTTCACTTAATTTCGTTAATTTGTTAATATTTTGTTAATTTTATTTAGGGTTTATGGTTAATTTTAGGTTATGGTTAGAGTTAATTTTAGGGATTGGATTAGGCTTACGATTAATTTTGTTGTTTGGGTCAGGGTCAGGGTTATTTTTGGGTTAATTTTTTAATTTTGAGTTAATTTTACTGTTAGGGTTGGGATTAATATTAGGGATTGGGTTATTGTTATGCTTAATTTTAAGATTAAGGTTAGTGTTGGGGTTATTAGGGTTAGGGTTATGGTTAATATTTTGTTAACTTTAGGGTTAATTTTAGGGACTGTGTTAGGGTTAAATTAGTTTATTTGTTGAAAAAATTTAGTTAATTTTAGGTTTAGAATCTGGGTTAAGTTGTTAATTTTAGTTAATTATAGCTAGGAGAGTATGTGTGTGTGTGTAGAGAGAGAGAGAGAGAATGGAAGCATATGTAACTAATAATTTGTGTGATTGTAGGGTTGATGTCGGCGTGATTGCTCATGTTTCTTCACTTTCTATATACGATAGTCTCCGGTACACAACTTTATCGCTTTTAAATATTAAGTACTAAAGTTAGCATAAATTACTATACCTAGATTAAGTCACCGATTAAATATTAATTAAACTGAATACATATATACTTGACATGCTATAAACCAATTAGCTATATTATCAATGTCACACTACTACAAATAGGGGTTGCCCCTACGGATTTAACCGTAGTAGCAAACCACTGTCCCTATGGATATAGCCGTAGGGACTTGAAAATACGCCGTAGGTGCACACGCCGCCGGTGCAAGTCTTAGCCTTAAACATGCCCCTACGGTTAAATACTTTCCCCTACGACTTAATGCATAGGTCCATATGGCCATACGGACATATCCGTAGAGACAAAAAAGTTATTTAATTTATCGGTTTATAAAATAAAATTGTTGTCCCTACGGATAACTCCATAGGGCCTACTTTCTGCCCTTACGGCTACATGCATAGGTCCAGATCTGTAGGGACAAAATATCAGGTATCCTGATATTTTATCCCTATGGATACCTGTGTAGGGGCATGTTTATGCCCCTACGGTCCCCTCTTACTGAGATTATAGGGAAAAAATATCAGGTATCCTGATATTTTGCCCCTACGGATAAATGTGTAGGGGCAAAGTATGACCCTACGGATTAATCCGTAGGTGCAACGTTTGGCCCTACGGATTAATTCGTAGGGACATATTATCAGTTTTTTTAAAAAGGACTGTCTGTTTTTTTTCTCGCCCTATGCACAATAATATATACATCATATATAAACGTAATCAACAAGCAGAATATATACCGCAGTATTCATAATCAACATCTCACGCATAATATATAAAAGAAATCAACAAGCAGAATACGATATCAATCTAAATCAATATGAGCACGCAAACACCACCAATATCAATATCGTCCAAAATATATACAATATGTATCATATAAGTAAATACATGTTTAAAATATAAGAATCAAAAGGCTATCCTAGCTCGGTCCAGCTCCACCTCTGATAAACGCCGTAATCTGGCGCGCATGCTCCTCGGGTATACCCTGAGTCAATATCTCGAGCAATGCGGAGTGTGCGGGAGTCTGAGCTGGCTGTGGAGCTGTAGGAGTGGTCTGCGCAACCGCCACCGAGGTAGTGGCTTGCGGAGCCGCAGCTGCGGGAGTTTGAGCGGGCTGTGGAGCTATGGGAGTTGTCTGCGCAACCGCAACCGAGATAGTGGCTTGCAGAGCCGCAGCCGAAGAAGATGTGTAATACCCAGTTCTTTTGTACACCAATATCCGTATTTTTATAAAGTGTTGATTACAAAAACTGTTTATTTATATTTATAATTATTTTATTTTAAAACCCTAACATTTAAACCTACCCAAACCCCAACCTTTATTTACTATTTTTCCTAATTCTTTCTCAGCCCAAACTCCAACCTCCATTCCTGAGCCCAGCCCACTCCCTCTCCATCTCTCTTTTTTATTTTCCTGGCCTGGCCCAAACCCCATACCCGTTCTAAGCCATACCGACCCGACCCGCTTCTTCCCCACTCCCTTTTTCTTTTCCTGCTTCTTTCCTTCTCCTTCCTACGTCGCGCTCATTCCCGAGCCCCCGCTCCTCGTCGCGAGCACATACCCACTCCTCGACCCACGACCTCTCTCGCGCGCGCGCTCACGAAGCTTCCCTCGACATCGTCCCTCTCTCTCTCTTCATTCTCGCTGCACCCACAAACCCCGCGAAGGTTCCCCCATCGCCAGCCCCGACCTCGTCTTCAACCTGCACACCTCGCCGCCACCTTCCTACTCATGACACCCATCCCTCATCGTCGTCGTCGTCGCCTTCGTTGCCGCCTACTCTTTTCCTTTTTCCTTCGCCTCCTTCCCGACCTGCAAACCATCACCCGACTCCTGCAACCTAACCCGACCCTCGCTACACCTCGCTGGAGCTCAGACCCCGCTCCACCCCCGACATCCCCCCTCTCTCAAAACTTCCCGACCGAAAACCCATAGCCATTATTCACCTCACCGTCCCCGATCATTGCCTCCTCGCCATCGAGTTCACCTCTTGCACCGCCAACCGCACCGACCCCACGTCGCTACAGCAGTGCCAGGCCACCATGCCCATTTCCCTGAATGATCATGCCTGCTTCATGCCCACTGCTTGCGCCCGCGCTCACATCGCCTGAGCTCTCATCTCCGGCGCCCCTGGACCTCCGTAGCCTTTCCTAGCTCTCCTCAGTGCACCGTCGATCACTTCCAGCAGACCCATCACCTTCACCGCAGCACCAAAGCTACCCCAAGTTTCAAACCGAGCCCCGGTCATTTCATCGAACACCTGTATCCATCGCAATCGCCGCTATTCTAGCCACCGGCATCGCCGTCTAAGACATCGTCACCGTCATTGTGCCCATCGCCGCAGTCGACGCAGCGTCCGTCGCAACGCCAGCGCACGTCCGTCGCACCCACTGAGCCATCAAGTTCAAGAATCAAGCTCCACCGAGGCCAACTCTTGTCGTGTTTGAGTCGTGAACGCGCTGTTGCCGCTACCGTAGCCGTGGTTCACCACTGTGTCGTCCGCTGCTGTCATATCACCGATCGTCGTCGTTAGGCAAGTATTATACATACTTGCTTCATGCTATATATAATCATTTCAATTACGATTCAATATTATTATAAGTATTTGATACTAAACTTTATGTGAGAACCTATCTTTAAATGGTGGAACTTATGATCATTAAACCCGATTACTATTTATAGAGGTACTGAGGAAATTTGGTTGAAAATCAATATCGTTTCACCTATAAAATGTTACTCCCAATAATCATTGCGAAATCAGAATTTTCCTGAACATGCTAGATCGTTAAATTCATATTAAATCTTTTACAAATTGGATTTTAGAGTTCCATGGCTTGTATCGAAGCTAACTGATTAACCTACTGTACTCTATAGTTTATCACTGAATTTTAACAAATTATGATAGAGATAACTGAGGAGAATTACGATTCTGGACTGCAGTCCAGAGCAGTAATCCCAGTTAACCCTTGTTTTTAAATCACTGTATATCCTTGCTCAAATGCGACAATGTGCAGAACCCTATATCGTTACGTAGAAAATTGAGTTATCTTTGTTACTCTACTAGTTTCAATGGATTCCTGTTCTGTATGATATTTTTAACACATTTTATAATGTCGACATGTCCAGCTGAATTCTGCAGTGATAGATTTTACACATCAACCTAAACCTGGCCATAACTCCCTGTGGATATATGATATTATTGATCCTCCAATTGAGTTGGAAACCTAACTGATAACCCTAAATATTGTTCAACTAAAGTGTCGCCTAATTACGATCTCAATTGGGATTAAAACGTGTTACGAAACGGACTTTCAGTTCAGAAACTGGATTTCCAGAAGTGAACACTTAAAATGAAATGGCCATATCTAGCAAACCTAAAACCAGATTGATATGAAACTAATTTTGATGGATAGATAATTAAACATACTGCTTACCACATTTACATTATTTCGCTTAATTCGGCATGTATGATTTATAGTGAATTTTGCAAGTGGTGGGACACTGACTGATGATATTTTATTCATATCATAATTATTGCATCATCATCATATCATGTAGAGCTCATATACATTGGTAACTTAGTGATCGTGTACATTACCCAGTGGTAGATATTAGTGCTTTAATTGTGGCAAGTACGTTAGTGTTAAAGCGTGAATGAATAAGTGAAGTGACACGTACTTGTACACAATCAGCGAACCCAGTTAATTTATTGCATTGTCGACGTCTATGGGACATGTATAAGTGTAACTATAATTGGTATGGGACAATTATGGAAGCACTTATATGGGTGTCATAGGTAAGGCACTAAACATTGTCCATTTATCTTGGGTACCAGTCGAGACATACTTGATGGAGATGTCTTAAGTTCTCGCGTAGACTTGTCATGGACCGACTAGTATTTGAGTTTATGGTTGGTGTTTGATGTAGACCACGGGGTATGGGGTAGTTTGAGTGTGAGTTCAACGGAATCTCGGGAGTCCCATTGCCGGCATACACAGCGATTCTGGGAGTTATATGGATGATATTACTGACTATCAGCGACTCGGGCCCGTGTTCCTTTGCCCCTGGGGCCCTACCCTTAGGTGGGGGATACTCACGAGTGGTTGACTCTCATACTTAGACTGACGATAGGTTTAGCGATCTGGACAGTGAGACTTAGAGACTGATAGGTTTAGTGACATGCATTGATTACTGATTCGATATACCTTCCTTACTGTTTACCTGCTTTACTGTTTACCTATACTGGCTTCTTTATGCTCATGTCATTACTCCATACTCACTGTTTCATGTTCATCCTTATTGCACATGTTTATATTTATATTTATACATATTGCTATTGTGTCGCTCTGACGACCTGAGTATGCATGCTAAAAGAGTGAGAAGTGGATTTAGCTTGGATCAGGACCTGACGTACTTCGAGGATATTGCGGATATCTGGATCGGCGACTCAGCGCTATCTTTCCTTGATCTCTATCTGATTAGTTTTTGTATATGTTTTGATTTAGTGACTGCATTTCTCATTACCTGTGCATTGATTACGGACTACCACGTAAAGCTAGAAGCCGAAGTGTGACTACGGCAGGATGTTTCCTCGACCGTAGGAGCATGGCCGGCCTTATCAACCCCTCGTATTCCATATTTTGGGAAGTGGGGCATGACAAGATGCATGTGGAGGCTCAGCCGATATACCCTGTCGCGTCTGTTCAATTTTGTGTGTAATAAACGAGTAAGAACTGTGTATTAGTCGAATTCGTATCATTATCAGGTTATTGCGAAACCCCAATATATGTATACTTAGGGACTTAGGCCTCGATTGGATATCTAGTTTGGAAAACCGTAGTTTATTTTAATTAGACAGTTCTATGTATGTATGTATGATTAATCAAAGCTAAGTCTACAACCAAATAAGCTCAGGCTACGTACTAATATTGGATATGTTGCTATCTATAATATGACATAATATTTTACTATTAAGTAGTATACATACCAACATCTCCTTCAACTCTTGGACGGTGGCCTTCAGGGCGTCCAGTTCTTACTCGAAACCTCGCTCGCGGGAGATAGAGGAAGTAACCGCCGGAGTGGAGTCCAATCTCATATGGGCCCTGCTAGGACCCAGTCCCCGGCCTCTCTCCCAACCTCCGTGGTGCCCTCCGTGTGCGGCGTTTAGGACTGCGGTCAGCAACATCGGATCGTTCTGTCCTGTAAAATCGATCCCCGATGCCTCCGCCTGCTCAACCACCCGCTCCTACACCCACATTAACCAGTAAAATATAAGTATATCATTTAAATTTGAACCTTTCAAAACAAAAATTTCAAATAGGGGTTGAATAAATATTAACACTTATGCAATACTCCTGGGTAGCGGTGTCGGGGTATCGAAGCTCGCCCGTGGCGGGATCTGTCGAGGTGCCATGGACGACAAGATATGCGGACAGCACGCTCAGTGTACCACCCTGCGCCAGGGTCTGAGCTCTCTGCAATTCGCCAAAAATTTACATATATTAGAAAATAACTCTTAATATTACATTATATCACAGTAGGTCTATTGTAATTTACCGATAACTCCATGGCATGAGTAATATTACTCGAGCCACCTGTACAAGTGGGGCGACCCGTCTTTCCCGACTTCCTATTCTCTTTATTTTGATCGGCATGTTTCTGCACAACACATTCAGATTTAGTTTTCTAATTAAGCAACACAAAAAAATAAATTATATACTAAATAATGAATTACATTTAAAATACATACCTGTTTGCGCTGAGAGTCGAAATATTGTCACAATAGAGGCCATGTATTTATGTCGACTCTTGCAAAGGCTAGAGTATGTAGGAGGGCCGCTCTCTCTACCTCGGGGGTCGCCAT
This sequence comes from Agapanthus africanus, assembly GCA_030015575.1. NCBI lineage: Eukaryota > Viridiplantae > Streptophyta > Magnoliopsida > Asparagales > Amaryllidaceae > Agapanthus > Agapanthus africanus. The sequence goes on from CM057339.1 coordinate 869,204,562, forward strand.
CCATAGGGAATGGCAGTCGATTTTCAGCTCATTCCTATTGTATCGGACCTTCGATTGCATGTTCTTCATCAAGGCCATGATATAGAGCGTGAAGATCGAGCACCTTCCCAGGATGATCAGGGTCGGGTACAGGCTGAAAATCGTAATCCAACTGAAAATACAAAAAAAAATATTATTAAATTGCAAGTGTTCATAATAAATATATTGGATAAATCAAATGAAAATATATATTAATACCCGAGCCTGATCCCAGAAGAGGGCGAATGAGCGCCGGTGCTGGTCGCCCCACTCAACGTGAAGTGGATAGTTCTTCACGAGGCGGCTCTCATCCCCCATATACCGGCTGAACCTCTCGGCATAATTGCCAGTATAGCGATAATCAGGGGTAAAAAAGAGGGGGAATGCTACCTCCTATCTAGCTCTGTCGTGCCTTAGCCTGTGGGACTGATTCGGGCCTCGAGTCCCCCTTTCGGGATGGGGAGGCCCTGCGTCTACAAGAAATATCAAGACAATCAATATTAAGACAAAGTGGTATTAAGAAATCAAGGTTTAACGAAAATTGAAGTGTGATATATACCTCCAGCGACTAAAGCACGAGCCTGGACCCGGGCAGCAGCACGAGCGGGACGATAGTTCCTCCGGTGAGGAACAGACGGTGACCCGGACGTGGACGCACCTCCAACTAGAAAATAAACATCGATAAAATTATAGAAGTTCATATTTATTCTTAAAAGATATATAAAATGAATAAATATTTTATATTTATTCATACAAACCTGCAGACTGAGCGGAGGGTATGGAAGTGTCGGGAGTGGCCCCTGCACCAGATGAGGATACACCACCTATAATTAGACAATCAAGTATCAGCTATATAAGTAATTGCAAAAAGAATGCGTATATCAATAATATAACATTCTAAATCAACATGTATACACTATATAATATATAAACATACCTGGAGGTGCGGTGGTGGGCTCTGCCCCTGATGTAAGTACGTAAGAGCAAAAAAATGTATGTATATTTATATTATAGCATTCTAAATCAATATACATGCACTATATGATATATAAACATACCTGGAGGTGCAGGAGTGGCCTCTGTCCCTGATGTGGACGCACCAATAGCTAAACAATCAAATATTGACTATGTAAGTAATTTTGACATGAATATACATGTATATCTATAATATTACATTAAAAATGAATATGCGTGCAACATACCTGGAGGTGCGGGAGTGGCCTCTGTCCCTGATGTGGACGCACCACCAACAACTAGACAATCAAACATTGACTATGTAAGTAATTTTGACATGAATATGCATATATATCTATAATATTACATTCAAAATGAATATGCGTGCAATATACCTGGAGATGCGGCAAAGTCCACACGGAAGGAGGCATCCGAAAGGGTCCCCGATCGGGGTTCAAGACCGGCCCTCTGAAACTCCTTACGCAGCTCTCCGGGTGGCAGAACCGCTCTTCCTCTGCCTCTGCCTCTGCCGGTGCCGGTGCCGCAGCTGGAGCTCATGCCGCCCCTCGCTGCTCCCGTCGTCGTCATCAAATCTAGATAAAACGGTTCGTGGACGTATTAGACAATCATTACATATGCATGCTATATATGTATAGATCGTAAAATATGAAGTAATAATATAACATTACTGATAACCTTTTTCGTTTCGTGGACGCATTAGACATATCTACTTGGATTTCATCATCCATATCATTTCTAACCCACGAAACTTCATGATCAGCCGAAGACAACTCGTCTTTCGAAACAGACGGTCAGAGCACTGTAAGTCTTTTCTCTTCTTCATCCTCATCGTTGTCTTCGAATTCTGGGACATCGTAGACATCCCTAGGTTTCCAACGACATACGACACTCCATCCCGGATGCTTCAAACACTGTGAGTAGTATACTTGGAACGTTTGGTTCGGAAAGATAAACGGATCTTCCTGACCGTAAAATCGAAGTGTGTTTACACTGGTCAATCCATATTCATCTTTTCAAGTCCCAAGATTGCTTCTCCACTTATCCGTAGCGGTTCGCGTATCGTACCAAGTACACTGAAATATATAAAAGGGTTCTGATCGTCCGGGATATTGGATACCGAGAATACAATTTAAGTATCCATAATAAATCACACCATCCGATCCTACCGTCGCAATCCCATTATTCTGAGTGGTTCTAGATATTTCTATGTCCTTAACTTCGAATTTGTATCCAAGGACACCAAATCCTTTATAATATGCAACCTCCATACTAGGAAATTGAGCTAAATATCTTGAATCACTCTCTAATAATGCAGACAAGTTCGGATCGTGAATCTAACAAAACAAAATTTACGACAAATACATAACGATATAAGTTTAGATTAAAACTGATAGCAATAACATATTATTCGAATAACTTACATAATCTGCAACCTAATCGCAAAAATTATCCTGATGATATTTTTCCAATTATTCATCATTCCAATCAGGATGCCCCTCACGTACCTCGTTAAAATGAATTCTGTTCTTGACAATAAATTATGACATTAATATTATATCATTTCATACACACACAAACACAAATATAATAATTAATCCAAAAAAACTTACTCTCTAATTTTTTCAAGACATGCGCTATTGAGCAAGATAAACCGGTATATCTTGTTAATAAATATAATGTCTACCCTCTTATAATCGGCTTTACCATATGGCCCGTCTTGAATTCTTCGAGACCGGTTAAGTCTCGTCTCAATGTTCTCGTCCAGATAGTGGGAAAAAAATGTGGTTGCTTCATCTAGAAGATAACCTTGCATGATAGAACTCTCTGGTCGATTTCTATTGCGTATATACTTTTTAAGAGCGTAGACGTACCTAAAGAAAATATGTTGAATAAATAAATACGGGTATACAGGACAACAATAATTTTAAAAATTACGCGAAACGAAAAATTCCACGTACCTCTCGACGGGATACATCCATCGATATTGTACCGGTCCGGCTAACTTAGCCTCAGTTGCAAGATGAACCGTCAGGTGTATTATGATATCGAAGAATGACAGTGGGAAAATACGCTCAAACTTGCAAAGTATCAACGCAATAGAATTTTCTAGTTTCTCTAGCGTCACAACATCCAGTGTTTTAGCGCATAACTCTCTGAAAAAATAACATAGATCATTGATTACTAGACCAACCGATTCAGGGAGGGAAATCCTGAGGGCTAATGGGAGAAGGTGCTCCATGATAATATGATGATCATGACTTTTCATCCCATCGATCTTATCTTTTATAATTTTTATCTTCTTACTGAATGATCCTGAGAAACCTGTGGGAACTTTCAAATCATGCAACACCTGCAGGAATCTTTTCTTCTCCAGTTGTGACATATGATAAGCGGCATTAGGAAGTACAAACTTGCCTGGTTTACCCGCTACCTGTTTAGGATGCAATTCACTTCTAATTTCCCAGTCCTGTAGATCCATCCAAGAATTGAGATTGTCTTTCGATTTCCTATCTTTACAAAGAAGCAAGTTGAGTATGTGCTTGGATACTCCCTTCTCTATATGCATGACGTCTAGACAATGACGCACTAAATTTGTTGACCGGTACGGAAGCTCGAAGAAAATGCTTAATTTGTTCCAGAATGGTGGTTTGACCTGTTTTGTCGGATCCATCCCGAAGGTCACATTATTGTAACCATCCCACTGAGCAGTCACGTCCTCTCCGGACAATGGGGCTGGAGGTCCAAGAAGCTCCTGATGACCATCAAAGTGAACAGCGTCTAACTTGTAGGGGTGGTCTAAAGGCAGGAAACGTCGATTGACACAATAACAAACCTTCCTGCTAAAATTCAAGAATTTCGATATTGTATGTTGATGGCAATGAGGACATACTTTGTGACCATGTACGAACCAACCTGATACATTCCATATGCAGGAAAGTCATTAATTTTCTACATTTAAGCTGCACGCGGTATGAAGGTTGTATTTGTGTTTGCATCGTAAGTCTCTACACCATCAATGAACATAGATTTTAACTCCTCGATCAGAGGTCGGAGATAGACGTCGATATTGTTTCCCCGTGAGTTTGGTCCGTCGATAAGAAGAGGTATCATAAAGTATGATTGGTCCATAACCAACCAAGACGACAGATTATAAATTATCATTACAACGGGCCATGTGCTGTGGCTTCCAGACATATAGTTGAATTGGCAGAAGCCATCACTAGCCAGTCCGAGCCTGACATTACGGGGATCGCTACTGAATATTGCGTGCCTTCTATCGAAATCCTTCCATGCCGGTGAATCTCTTGGATGACTCATTTTTCCATCTTCACTTGGAGGAGCACGGTGATGCCAAATCATTGCCCCGGCTGTTTTCTTGCACCTGAATAGCCTCTGCAGTTTCTGTGTTATGGGAAAGTATCGTGCTATCTTTACAGGTATATCGGGCTTTTTATCAGAATCTTTCGGCTTATACCTGGCCTCTCCGTATGTTGGTCACTCTTTCAAATCTGAATTCTCTTTTCAGTACAACACGCAATTTTTAGGACATGCTTGAATCTTCTCATACTTCAGACCCAAATCAGACATCATCTTCTGGGTTCCGTACCAGCTGTCGGGCATGTTATTTTCCGGAAGCATAGAATCTTTCAAGAATAAAAGAAGTATTGTGAATGACTTGTTACTCCATCCATTTAGGCACTTAATCTAGAAAAGTTGGACGAACCATGAGAGCGTGAATATTTTGCATTCTCATAAATTGGTTTTCTAGTATCATCCATGAAATTTTCATATTTATCCGCACGCGGTCCTTAACCGGAAGGAATGTCATCTTCGGTACGAATAGATTCACCTAGAGCAGTCTCTACCATTTCCTCCATTTCTTCTGATAGAAAGAAATTACCGTCTTTTTTTCCTGCCGTATTACCGTCTTCTCCTTCTTCTCCTGCCGCATTATCATGTTCTCCTTCTTCTCCTGCCGCATTACTGTGTTCTTCTCTTTCCCCGTGATATAACCAAGTTGTATAAATTCTAGTAAAACCATTTTTTACGATATGAAGCTCTGCCAATTCTACCTTCTGTCAGTACTTATTCCCATATCTATCGCACGGGCAGAGAATCTTCTCTATCACGATCTTATTATGTGCGCGTGCAAATTCAATAAAAGCAGCAACTCCTGCGACAAACTTAGGTTGCATACGTTGTTGCCAATCCACATACATCCAGTCCTTAACTCTGACGTACTCATGGGCCATGTTAGACTGTATAACATATAAATTGTAGGTTATGATGACTATATTGAGAAATCTAAGAACGGGATGGTTACTGACAAAGGAGAAAATCCGTGTATATGCTTTGTGTGTGCGTTTGTCTTTGAAAAGAATAAATTATCGATAATCAAAGTTAGATTTGAGGATACTCATGTATGAGTTGTATTCTATATATGTGTGTTTCAATTTATGATTTCGCTTAAGTGTAGGGTTGTTAGTGTGTATGTGCTGTGTGTGTGTTTGTTGTGTATTCGTGTTGTATGTATGTGTTTCGGATTTCGGGGGTAAGACTTCTATCCCATTAAGAATGTATAGAGCAGACACCCATTCACTTGTGCTTTCAACCGTTTCGAGTAAATTTCGGCAGCACCTCCCCGCTATTCTCTGAGTACACTGTAATAGAATAGATAATCATTTCAAAACTGTGAAACAACATTGAAATGAACATCTAATCTATCTTTGTACACGGAGAACCAGCGGAAAAGTACCAACAAAATATCTCGAAACGGATGAAAACACAAGTGAATGCAGGTGTTTATTTTATACATTCCTAACTTGTCCACACGGGACAAATCTATCGGTTATCATACGATTGAATCTTCTCGTCACATAGACTACACGACGGTTGTTAGTACCGAGCTATACCGTCCGATATTTAACAACCTTCGTATAGTTCTATGTTACGACGAACATCGAACGTATGTTAACCGATAGACGGGGACTAAGTGGCGTTTTGAGTTTCATATATGAGTATCGATGAGAATATGAAAGTTTCATATTATCATCGAGTATCATATATTAGTTTTAACTTGAACATTTTGAATCACTCTTTAATGATGCGTTTGTTGTGTATTCTTGTTGTATGTGTGTGTTTCGGCTGTCGGGGGTAAGACTTCTATCCCATTAAGAATGTATAGAGCGGACACCCATTCGCTTGTGCTTTTAACCGTTTCGAGTAAATTTCGGCAGCAACTCCCCGCTGTTTTCAGAGTACACTGTAATAGAATAGTCAATCATTTCAAAACTGTGAAACAACATTGAAATGAACATCTAATCTATCTTTGTGCATGGAGAACTAGCGGAAAAGTACCGACGAAATATCTCGAAACGGATGAAAATACAAGTGAATGCAGGTGTTTGCTTTATACATTCTTAACTAGTCCACACGGGACAAATCTATCGGTTATCATACGATTGAATCTTCTTATCACATAGACTACATGACGGTTATTAGTACCGAGTTATACCGTCCGATATTTAACAACCTTCGTATAGTTCTATGTCACGACGAAAATCGAACGTATGTTAACCGATGGACGGGGACTAAGTGGCGCTTTGAGTTTCATATATGAGTATCGATGAGAATATGAAAGTTTTATATTATCATCGAGTATCATATATTGGTTTTAACTTGAATATCTTGAATCATTCTCTAATGATGTAGGAAGAACGATAGAGTGCAGCGACCAAGCAACGACTGAGCGCCTAGCGCGATATTGTGTATTCTTGTTATATGTGTGTGTTTCGGCTGTCGGGGGATAAGGCTTCTATCCCATTAAGAATGTATAGAGCCAATTTAATTTTTTTCTCATTTCTTGAATTTTCGTTTTGTCTTGAAGAAGAGAGAGAGGCCAGAATTTGCATAATAAGAGGGGGAAAATATGGTTGAAAGAACATTCCTCATGATAAATTGGATTATTCATGAAAGCAGCCTAAACCTCATCCATATGAAACTCCAACTCTATGGGAAACCACACGTTAGGTCCTACCGTTTTAGATTTATTTTTCAAATTGTGAAAGATCTTAGTCTACATCAATCTTGGATTGTTTAAGAAAGATACCCTATAATAGCTTGTTTTTCAGAAAAAATCTATGTGTCATCCTCGTCAAAATCCAGAGAGCGGAAGTGAACACAATATAACAGTTCAGGTCAAGTTTGTGGTTCCTCTTGTATGTGTAGTGTGTGATGTGGGTGTGGGTGTGTTGTCGGTTAGGCTTACGGGCGGGCGGTCCAAAAAAAATTATCATAATATTATAAAAATTGTTGAGAAAATATAATAGCTAACTGAAGATATTATTCTACAAGTAATGATCTTGATAGGGGCATCAAACAAATGACACAGGAACAAAAAATATTCATGGCTCCTATTGAAACAAACTTTGCTATCCAATATCAAACCCCAATCGAATCGCAACCCCAACACCAACCAGCCCCAGCCCCAGCCCCAACCGAACCCCAACCCCAACCGAATCCTAACCCTAACCAAACCCCAACCCCAACCCTAACCAAACCCCAACCCCAACCCTAACCCTAACCCTGAACCCGATGCTTAACCCTAACCCTCATCCCTACCCGAACCCTGAACCCTAGCCCTAATATCATCAAAATTAAAAATAATTAGAGATTTACTAACCTATAGCGGGCGGTGGAGGAGACGATGGAGGAGATCGGTAGTCGACGACGCAATCGGCGCCGAGTCGCGGGCGGGGCGACGAGGAAGTTTTGGGAACGAGGGTGGTGGCGGGCCACGGGCGGAGGGCGGTGGCGACGAGGAGAAATTCGAGACGCGGGAACGAGATCGAGACGCGCGTGGGAGAGATTGAGAGAGAATTTTGGGAATGATCGAGATCGAGGCGTAGGGCTTTTCTGTGCCTTTTTTATTAAATACCCATTTATATGCCCCTAAGGACTTCACCGTAGGTCATTTGTTTGCGGCTCCGTAGGGCCAAACAACAAATTACGATTTAATATTTTTAAATTAAAACGTAGGGCATCGTAGGGACAACCATTAGGACCTACGGATTAGTCCGTAGGGGCAAGAAAAATTTGCCCCTACGGATTCCTTTATCCGTAGGGCAACCCCATATTTTAGTAGTGTCATAAACCAATTACAAATTAAGCATGTTGATGTTCTTGCTATCCATTTTGTTTGCAATATTTGCGTGTCTAATGTGGATTTGTGTGTACTATATGTGTGTAATATATTGTATATGGACATGTGTTTGTGAGAGAGAGAGAGTGTGTGTGTGTGTGAGACTTACTCTTATATAATTTTCGTTGTATGGATGCGTGTTTATTTTAAAGAATGCAGATGCTTCGTTAATAATATCGATTGTTTAAGAATTTACCATTCAAATTGAAAATTCCAAAACCCTAAACAAAATAGTTCAATAACCGACGATACTGAAACCATCAAAACCAATCTAATTAAGTGTATACTACTCGATGATGGAAAAAAAGTAAATCAATACATATCGTCATCGAGTATCTCATATTGAAAAAATATCGCGACTTAGAACCCGTTTATCACTTATATGCATACGGTTATTTTCGTGACATAAAACTACGCGTACGTTGTCAACCTCGAACGTTAATCGTTCTTCGTTGACAACCATCTCGTAGTTTATACGACGAGAATACTAGTCATACTATAACCGCTAGATTTGTCCTGTTTTGGACAAGTTAAGAATGTATAACGTATACACTTCTCTGCATACTTATGGTTTTCATTCGTTTCGAGATAAGTTTCGTCGGTACCTTTCCGCTTGTTCTCCGTGTACAAATATAGTTGAGATGATCATCTCAATAATGATAGTATTGAGATATTTATCTCTTCTATTGCAGTGTACTCGGAGAACAGCGAGGAGGTGCTGCCGAAATTTTCTCGAAGCGAATGAAAGCATAAGTCCAGAGGGTGTATGTGTTATACATTCTTAATGGGATAAAAGCCTTACCCCCGACAGCTGTTACCCATTGACATCCAAGATAGAAACGTTAATATTATTTCCAGTTATGATAAATCACTCAAATGTATTTTCGAGCCACTGTTGTCATTACTTTCTTTGTTTATTTCCATCTTGTTCTTAGCTTTCTCACTGCGGGTTAAAATTGTTAATATCGTGTATGATTTTAAAATGTTGTTATGATATAATAATTAATTATGAACTATATTAGATTTTACGTATCGAGCAAGAACGAATAAGACTTGGAAAAATAAGAACAAGTTTGTCTCTAAATTTAAAATCGGTATAAAAGAGTTTATGCAATTCTCGTCAAGAGCGGGAGGTAGTCGGATCCCCTGTCTCTGTAGAAAATGTTGTAACAGCAGAAGTGATAGTCGAAGGGCGTTTCGACTGCATATACTTGCTAATGGATTCTGTGAAGGTTACACTATCTGGCACTTGCATGGAGGGGTCATGAACTATAGAATCGGTGCACATCGTCTATTGCCGCCTTCTATGAGAACCCCATCAACCACCGGTTTACGTGATATGATGGATGAGTTAAATGATGGCGTGAACGATGATACCCCTACGGATAATGTGGTTTCAGATTCCGAATCTGCTAGTTATTTTAAGTATATGGAGGATACTAAGAAACCTCTTTACGAGGGTGCGCCAATGAAGAAATTGGATTGGATGGTTCATATGTTTCATCTTAAATACAAAAGTTTATGAAGCAGCAAATTAATCAATGACTTTCTTAAGAAAGAGAAGGAAACTTACCCGAATTCCGATCTCCCTGCAAATTTTCAAAAGATGAAGAAAATTATTACTGACATTGGTTTCAGTTATCAAAAAATCGATGTATGTCCAAAATGACTGCTTGTTATTCACGATAGATGATGATAGGAACGTAAATAAGTGTAGAACTTATGGGAAATCAAGGTGGGTATTACCTAAAGGACCTCCAAAGGATAAGAAGTCAATTCCAAAAATTCTTGTGAAGGTGTTGCGCTTTTTTTCTATTAATAAAAGACTACAGAGGTTATTTCTGTCGTTTAAAACCACTGAACATATGCAGATGGTCGCAGGAAGGATGGAATCTTACGGCATCCTGCTGATGACGAAGAGTGGCAAAGATTTGACGCTCAATTTCCCGCGTTCGCTGCGGAAGCTCGTAATTTGAGACTTAGATTATCGGCTGATGGATTGGAACCATTTAAAGAAGGTGCATCTCACAGTGTATGGCCCGTTATACTAGTAGTTTATAATCTCCTGCTGTATATGAGTATGAAACAATTTTACATCTAAATGTCTCTGTTGATCTCTGGAAGCAACTCTCCTGGTATTGATATCGCTGTTTATTTGAAGTCGTTGATCGATGAGTTGAATGAGCTGTGGAAGACCGGCATCATTGCTTATGATGTCCACAGAAAGCAGAGATTCACACTGAGCGCGGTGTTGCTTTGGACAATAAACGATTTCCCGGCATATGCCATATTGTCGGGATGGAGTACGAAAGGTCATCGTGCTTACCCCTGTTGTCAAGAGAACACCGTTTATGAAACGCTAGTAAATCAGATTTCTGTTATACTGGACATCGCCGTTGGCTGGATGTTGATCATCCTTACCGACGTAATGGAATCAAATTCAATGGTGAGCAGGAGAATCGGCCCCCTCCTCCTGGGCCAAATGGGACAAAGGCGTTTGTGGACGTAGAGCACATCAATCTTGTTTTTGGTAAGAAACATAAGTATACTGTTCTGAATGAGATATCAAATAACTGGAGAAAGAGATCTATATTTTATGATTTTTCGTATTGGCGTTTTCTTAATATTCGCCATAACTTGGACGTCTTGCACATCGAGAACAATGTCTGTAAGCTCTTGCTGGGTATCCTATTGAAGCGTTAGGGCTAAAGAAATAAGTCGTTATATGGGAGATAATGGTCAGATTTTTTTATACAATTCAATACTGCACTGTTTTTTATATGCGCACATGTACACAAATATACACGTATATCACAAAAAAAAAACACACACACATTTACTAAATCACTATAAAATACCCATACAGTGATGAATTATCTCGTTACGCAGGCTCGGTTTGACATCCGGTGGGTTGGCGTAGAGAGCCCCCAGGGGATTTGCGATGAATGCATGGTATATGATAAGATGTGTGGTCATACAGCGAAGAATTAGAAAGGCCATAACAACAAGATCTTTAGAAAGCTTGAAAACCGCGCTTCACCGGATGAGATGTATTCGATTAAGCCGGATCCAGATTGGTCCGACGAATATGAGCATGCCTTCGTTGATCATTTCTTGTCCGGAAAGTTTAGTGTGTGTCTTTGACGATACCTTTTTATTATTTTATAGCAACTCAGTAAATAATATTTGATGTAACTGCAAGAGAAGAGCGAGTGAGATAAAGTATCTTGCGCTCAGCTGCACGTTGTTTATAGGGGTGAGAGCAAGAATTCCCAGCAGGTTGTCATCGAACACATAATCGTATTTGATATTAATACGTTAAAAATATCTTAGAAATTTATTTTAAAACTTTCTAAATGTTACATGTAGGAAGAAAGCCAAGGTGGAGAGTCTCTTGTTCGTATCGGAATTTACCGTGCACAATTTGTATAGGACGACGGCGCGCCTGCATTGATTGAGGCATAGAGGATATATGTTAGTCTATACATATCCCGAGCTTCTTAATTATTTCAGAATAATTATTGTGTAGCTTTTAGAACGGCATTAATACATTTCTTCTACAAACAGACGGTAATGGCGGCTGAGAGAGATCGGTTGATCCAGACGATAGAGACGGGGTAAGGACAACCGGTTGATAACGCGCGGAGAACATTCATTGTAGATAGGACTTTCATGGCGTTTAGGCCAGATCGTCACGGGAGAGTACAGTGCGTGTCCTCTAAGATCACTCCGCATCTGTATAACACTCATTTCCAGCCGATAGGGTATCCACCTCCTATATTTCAGCCGGCAGACGAATCAGTATCGGAGATGCCGATACAGACTAGGGCTTCTAGGACCAGGACCCCTGTGTTTCATGGATTGCCTGAGGAGCGGACGCCGGAATCCAACAGTTCTTCACGCCGATCGACTGCTGCCTTCGCTCCCGCTGTTGCTGCCACTCCTACTGCCGATCTATTTGCTAGCTGGGCTCTCGAGCAGTGACTTAATCTTATCGACACATACGTCCAGGATGGAAGACCAGTACCTCCGGTAAGTTCGATAACCCTTACATATATACACACATACGTACATATCACATACACAGACAATCATACATAAACATACACGCATAAGCATACATATACACGCGCGCGCGCACAAACATAAAAAAGCATATCACATACACACACATGCACAAATCACATACATGTGTGCACACACATGCATACATACACACGGATACAAACAGGCGCGCGCGTGCACACAAACATACACACAAATAAACAAACGTGTGCGCGCACACATAAGCATACATATACGCACACACAAATAAGCGCGCGCACACATTTAATTAATATAAAATATATATACTAATTCATATATTTTAAAATTTTAATCGCAGGGGCTTTACCCTGAAATCCTTGAGCGCTTTTTTCGTGATCGATTCTCCTTCCTGTTTTCGTCCTCCGTTGATTTTTCATTTTCCTTTTTTGTAAATTTAGGATGTTAAGATTGTAATGGAACACGTAGTATGTATTGTAATTTGTGGGTTATGCAAGCGCCCTGGCCATCAAACCGTGGCCGATTGCGGAACAAAATTTTTCAAAACCGGCGCTAACACAACCCGCTATCCGGATCTACCATAAACCCTAAACTAGCAATATAGAAATAGGAGTTAAGAATGGTTATACCGAATTGATCTGTGTCCTTCAGTCTTCAACCACCTTCCCAAGCTCCTAGAGGCCACCATGAACTAGCTTGATCTTCGGTCTCCCTCCATCAAAGATGATCCACCCGAAGATTTGTATTCCGAGCTCGTACCTCAATAGCCGAGGTAACTAGGATACCTAGATCTCTAAACTAGATACCCTAGAGGATGTAGAGTGTTGTAATGGATTAATTTGTCTCATAACATCCTAGGTTTCTCAACACATGAGACTTGAAGGGTGGAGGTAGAATAAGAAGTTTGAGGATGAGAGAGTGAGAGGCAACTCAAGAAAAAGGCTAAGTCTTATCTTGTGTGTTGTGAGAGTTGTGAGGAATAATTGAAGCCATCAAAAATATCTCAAGACAAGAAAATATCTCAAGTCTCCAAAATATCTCACAACAAACAAAATGTCAAGTATCCTAGAATAGTAACCATGAGTCACTATATAGCCATGCTACAACAAATGCAATAAACACCTCATCCTCTCTACCTCATTAACCATTTAATCCTAAATGGTTAAAACTAAATGAGGTGTCATCTTCTAGAAGCACCTTGTAATAAATTACAAGAATACCCCTCATCCGTATATACATACCCGTATTCATATTCCGAAAAAATACGAATACAAAGAGACGAAAATAATCCAATAATATAATACTAGAATCCGGCTTAAACCAAAGCCTACTAATATTATCCGTCAGAATCCTGATACATGCATAAGTGCACATATATGATCGAACCCTGCCGTAAAACCAAATGGCCTCTATATCGTTTCGCCCGAAGCAGGGAAAGCCTCTGTGTGGGACTCTAAAGACTCGTCAATATGCTGGCATTAGGTTTAACCACAAGCACATCAGCGGCACTAGCTGTACGTAACAGCTACCCAGGTATTGAGTGAAAAGGGAGGCCGACGAGCAAACTCATTCAAACCCTACTGAGCCTGTCCGTGACAATATCCGTCCAGTCCATTCTGTTCGTCTAAGAGTATTGCATATTGAGTCTAGGGAGGAGGATAAACTCAGACCCCTAATAACGCGATATTTCGTGTTGGTATGAAGCCCATCACCCACTGAGAAACTACTGATCCAAATCAGTAAATCTCGACTACCTTAGCCAAGGATTTCTGGTGATGGCCATCCATGCACAACGCGACATCAACTCCCAATACCGGGAGAGACGAATCCCCGACGATCCGCTCACTGCCTCCATGTGGCTCGGGACTGTACCCAACTAAAATCTGTTTGCACGATTGCTTTGAGCTGTGGTAGGGTAGTAATCAAAGCACAGTAGGAACTCACACGAGACAAATGACGATCTCAGGTCGACAGACTAACCTGTACACATGTCATCTAGGAACTGCTATCTAACAATAGGTATACTACCAACTAGTAGGTTCCCGGCGAGTCCGTCCAGTGTACTCATAACCCAATGAGCACCTGTATACTATCTTAAGAGAACAAACTAACACCAATGGCTTGTGAGACGTGGCCACCGCCCCTCGTCGGGGTTTCGATCAGTAAACACTAGTCTACTCTGGAGTATCGATGTCTAGTTTCGAAACTCCCACGACTAGGATCATTTAAGGATGTGCTTATAGACCATCCAGCTCCCACGTATATGATCGCCATCATAATACTGGTAGTCAAGCAAGAATCTTATGGGCTCTATCAATACGTAATAGTGATCTGTAATACCACATAAAGCATGTATATGATGATAAGGACAAACCAGATATTATACTATCATCTTGAGTAAGACTGTTCTATCTGTATAGGTCCTCCCTCAATCATCGCAATCGTGTGCCTGCGATTCAATAATTGACTTGAGGGCACTATAGCCAACAATCTCCCACTTGCACTTAAGGCTAATTATTGTGGTGTCATATACTCACAGCTCGTGTGATATCGAACACTCAACTTCTCTACTAATCATTTTCGCAAAGCTCGTTTATGAAACTATTTTGTTCGAGAAATTGCCTCAGTGGGTGGATCCGCTCCAATGTTTCTTTCTATATCTCTCTATATCTCAACTTCGCAGAGAAAGACTATCTCCCAAAATGAGTAATACCTGTCTTAGAATTTGTCTGGATATCTGATAGGTCCCAGTTCATAAATGAAATCCAAATCCAACAAACTTCTTAGACTGTATCATCCACTGAATTTAATCAATATCCTTCGCCATGACTTCCACAGTATCCGCTTGGACCACCTGTCCAACATACTGTCCTTCAAAAGAGGGAAAACTATAACTCAGACAGCCACTCTGTCATCCAGGTCACATTGGAAGCCTGAAATGATAACTGTCTCCCGAAAGAGACCGCCGTTACCATATCCCAAGAACATCCACTTATGTTCATAACTGCTTCCCAATGTTTCTCCAGGATTGGATTAATATATACGCTTATTGCATCCAGCGCAAAAGCAATATCTGGTGTTGTACTTGACATCTCATGATTGACTCAATTGCCTGAGCAAGTGTTATGTCAATCATGCAAGTCTCTCTCCTCATTAGTCTAGAAGACATCCTTTAGAGAGGGTGACTCTTATCACCTGCGGATACACCACCTCGCCAGGAGTCGTCCATTTTAAAACACTTTAGAATAATGTCAAAGTACCCGAATTGGGACACTTCCCAAATCTAGATCTAAAACCATAGATATGGTGATCAGAATCCCTGATATTTTATCCATATCCTATGTGGAGAAACACCTTGTGACAACCACAGTATATAACCGATCATAGTATAGGAATATCACTTTCTATCAAGTGCATGTCATCCAAATACCTGGATATCACTCTCTACTACCTTCTTACCGGATCCATCTCCTATTCTAATGAAGTCAAAACCTATGACTGTCACATCAAAAAATAAATGATCTATTTCCGCTATACTTGCTGTAGTCTATAAATAGACATAAGCTACTTGCCCACTATGCTTCCGCTGCTCCCATTGACTACAAAAACTTTCCAGCAGAGTCATATACACGTGCACTTTCTAAAACTAATTTAGAAAGACATTATACTCATCCTCCTGCTAGGTCTCATAGTTTAGAACAGCAGCAATAGCAAGTCTGGGTAAATAAGAACATTCCTGTCACCGTCTCTGAGAAGACCGAAGTACCTCTCAGGTGTCTGAGGTTACTCACTAAATCTGCGGAGTGGCTAAAAGAATGTCGAATCCAATTGAATCATTAGGCTCTATTAAATTTTCAGTAATCGTTTGTGGTTCTGGAATCACTTCCAGTTCTACAATACTCCCACTAATGTTTTCTGACAAGAATCCATTTAATTAAAACTGGTGGCGAGTCAAAAACAATATAACTATTGATCTTTTAGATGGTAGAAAATTAACCTTCGTCAAAGCCCGGGATAACTCACAAACTGCCATTACTGAAACGTGCCTAGAGTTTATCCGGATTCTGGTTTTAAGGATCAGCCGGACAACTCCATATACCTTAACATCATTAAGATATGAAACCATTCTATATACCATATAGAAACAAAGGCCCTAATTTAAATGGAACCAGATTCAAAAATCAAGCAGCTATTTCCAGTGCATATCAACCAAATGGAAGGAGACCATATAGTAGTACTCATTCAGGAGTACATCCACGTATGAGTAACCTGAAAGAGAAGAAAGTTATCAAAACCATTACTTACAACGGAATACCCAGCACAAGTATCTACATCTTCGATCACCTTGAAGAATCCTGATACTTTGCAACATATGGTTCTCTACTTTATTCTTATACCTATAACTTCTCAAAATTTGGACCCTGTATTTCAACGAAATATCTGTCTAAAACTAGAGAAGTCAAAAATAAAGAGAATATAGTGCGAGTACCAACCCTTTGTCTTGCAACATATGGTTCTCTAATTTATTCTTATACCTATATCTTCTCAATACCTGGACCTTATATTTCTTTAAAATACTTGTCTAGAATTGGAGAAGTCATGAGTAAACAGAATATAGTATAAATACCAACCCCTTTGTCCTGATGGACACTAGACAACATACAATACTTTGTATAACTTCTCTGAGTTCAATAACTCAAATCCTGTGCGTCGTAGATTGAAAACTGTGCTATGGTTAAGAAGAATTATACCGCTATTGAATGCACTTTACCTAATCACCAACTGATATAGGTAAATGTCATAGACATAGTATCAAAAAGTTACATCTCACTTTATAAAATAAACGTACAGATATATCAGTTTGAAATTGATGCATAACAACGGATATTCAAAACCAAATATTTATCGTCAGGCAAAACCCAGATGAATTTTTCAAATATCACCAATTACAAAGAATTCCGATATATAGAGGATCAAATCACCCAATTCCCAATATCTTACTCCCACTCATCAGCTGTAACGCCATACAGATGTGAGAATCAAATCTGGTAAATACATACCCTGAAGTCAGAATCTAATTAGGAAAACAGTTTTCAATTAACACCTCACAGAAAAACTGAAATATGAAAATGTTTTGAAGGGGTAGACTGGTATTCCTAGTAATGTCTCTTCCACTATCCTGATTCATGACAGTAACCGTATACTTTCTTACCCTCACTCCAATCCCTTTATATGTCTTTACTTATTACCTTCTGTACACCACACTTAGGCTAATTTATTTTCTTCCCTCCCTACCCTTCGGCACCAGCCTAAGTTTTGGAAGAAGACTATCCAATAAGCCCAATAGATGTACTCTTTTAATACCAGGAGCCCTCGCAATCTGAGAGAAGGTGAAGAGAAAAGACAACTGAATGATCCTATTCTATTTCTCCTGAACCAGAATCCATTCTCGAACTGGAACAAGTTCCTTCGAGTTCGTATGTAACTATACGATGGAATATCCAAGCAATATGGATTTTCGTAGTGATACGAAATGTTCTGGAGAAATCCAAAGTGGATGTAGGAGTGGCAGGGGTATACGCGGTTTTGTCGTGAATGATAGCAGTCGCAATTTCCTTTGCCCTTACTCTAATCCCTTTATATGTCTTTCCTTATTACCTTTTGTACACAACACTTAGGCTAATTGGTTTTTTTCCTTCCCCACCTTTCGGCACCTGTCTATGGTTTGGAAGAAGACTATCCAATAAGCGCAATAGGTGTACCCTCTTCTAATCCTAGGAGCCCTCGCAACCTGAGAGAAGGTAAAGGGAAAAGACAACCGAATAATCCTATTCAATTTCTCCAGAACCAGAATCCATTCTCGAACTGGAATAAGTTCTTTCGAGTTCGTATGTAACTATACAATGGAATATCCAATAAATGTGGATCTTCGTAGTGATACGGGATGTTCTGGAGAAATGCAAAGGTGATGTAGAAGTGGTAAGGATATATGTGACTCCATGACAACCCAAAAGCCAAATTTTTTAAAGAAGGTTCGGTTAACTTAGTTCATGAGTTTTAGTTTAGGGTCGGGCCGTGGTCGCTGCCAAAGAGAGAGAGAAAAGAAACACTCAACATGCACTCTAACTTAGATCAGAATGGTCAATCACTTTATCTAATTAGGAAGGCTCCCATTGTTTCATCGAATTCTCTTTCAAACCCTAAAAGGAGAATTAGTTGGGATCATCTAAAATCACCCGATGAGTAATCCTACTCATCAGTGGAAATCGGGATCCAACTATCATCGCATGATAACTTGATGGAAGCCACTCAAGTCACCACACTCCAAAAGGTATGCGCATGCCTGGCAAGTTTCCTGTATGTTTGAAACTTCCGATTTGGTTTTTACCCCTAGGACCCAATTGACCTTGACACAGTCAACATATCAAAGGGTCCTAGTCAAGTTCAACCCGTCATTTTCTTGATTGCATTAAACCCACCCACATAATACCCTTGACACAGTCAAAATGATTACACGGCTGTCCTAACCAATCCACATATCCATGCGACAGAAAAGCATTACAGAGCTACCGTACACTACGCCTTGACACAGTCAACATATGTATCATGAATACTAAGTAATACTAATCTGAAATGACAGAGGGCTACGGCTGGTTTTTGGCGAAAAACCTTTAAGGTAATGAACTTGATATCGTTGAAAGAACCGAGTGGTTTTACAAATATATAGTGGCGCAAACTTTTACTAAAGAGGTCACTCCCTGTAAAGGGATCTCAGCACTTTCCTCGTCGAATGAGGTGCAGGATATTCCAAGCTGAATACCACGATGCAAAGCAAAAAAATCGACTATAGTGAAGTTATTACACTGACGCAAACTTTTTCTCAAGAGGTCACTCCCGATGAAGGGATCTCGGCTCTTATCTCGTCGAATGAGGTGCTAGGTATTCATAATCGAATACCGCTGTGCAAAACTAAAGGAAACGTCTGTAATGTCAGTTTTTAAAAAATCTTGGTTCCAACAACATCATATAGATTTTTTTTCCTTGCATTGATCAGAATCAACGCAGTCCCATCAATTAAACATATCACACCAAAAAAAGGAACGAAAATTCAATGTACATATATGTCATCCGCATTCGTCACTGGGTCCCTTCATCACCCATTAGGTTACTTAACTAACGGCAGAGTGGGGGCTGGACTAGCACGGGTGCAAAACATATACAACATCTACTAGTATATATATAAATATATATAACATTCGTCTCAGGCATGATATAAAACAACATCACAGAATCTTAGCCAAGCAATACAGAGTGGTGGATAAGCTTGGAGCTTCGGGTTTCACTTGAGCCGTAAATGAGACCTGACGTTCCTTGTCGTATGGATAGCCTGTGCAAAAAAAACCTAAGCCCCTACGAGTGCGGCAAGTTACCCGCCAATCCCAGAAGTCAGGCAACCCCAATCAACAACGTGAATGGGTCACCCAGCACTTCACGGAATCCGGTAACTCGGGCACTCCTCCGTGGGTCAACTTATACCCCCTGCGAGTGCAGCGAATAGCCCGCCAAATCTAGAGTAAGGCCGCCTCCATCTCAACGCCGTGAGATGCGGGCCCGCTGTCTTCTAGAACCCGGCTATTCATGCACTCCGCCTTAGGGTAAACCTAGTACAGAAAAGAAAAAAAAATATATACAAGGGTGACATCGACCTCAAGCTAATCGTGCCCCAAACAAATAATATACAAGCTGGCAAAGACAACAGTCCACATGTCGGACGCTCGTCCCGTGATATCAAATATACAAATGAATCTAAACTGTACAATTGGCATTGCACTTAAGCTATCCACCACGACGATCCCGCCACAACCTCAGCACAACACAGATCATCAAAGTGAATGTCACGTTCGCAAACCCGTCTAAAAGATATATTGCAATTAGACGAGTTGTACCGCTCTAATGACATTTGTCACGCCCCGCTTCCCAGAGTACGCTAAGATAGGCATGTGACATACCCAACCATGCTATCTGTGGATAGGAAAAATCCCTCCACAGTCACATTACGGCGGTAGAGATATCAAGAACAGGAAAGTAAACTAAACTATCTAATACATGTCCATGAGCCAGAATAAATGAGTCAAGAAATAATATAATATGCGGAAGCAAAAGATCCAATAAATAAAACACCTGGAAAGTAAAACTGGATACCAACAGGATCCTCACCGCTCAATTAACAGCGGCAGTACTCCTGATCAGTCTGCAACAAAGATAGAGAATCTGGGCCATGCAAAACCCAGACGTCAGTGCGTCATAATATCAAGCAATACTATAAACAGGGGTAGCAATACATGCAGGTATAAGTATAAATAATAAAACAGGCATAACAGTGATATAAGGACAGTGGGGTAACGTGTAGTGAGTAATCTAAACTGGTCTATTGGGTTAACTACTCTCAAGTCTTCGAAATCAATTTGATGAATCATCGATGTAACTCAATAGTATCCTGTGCGTGCCCGGGATCACGGTCTATGACTCTCGGGCTGAATCTGAGACGTGCCGCAAGGCAGTAAAAGGGTAGTAGGTAATGACGAGTGATGTCAGCAGCATCACCCCGGGGCTGGCCTAGCCCGTAAGACTGATCAGAAAAGGTAGAGAACTGTCAAGTTACAAGTCAGGTTTCATCATTGATTTCCCCATACCCCAAGTTATATGTGTTCAAGTCAGGTATTAAATAATCTAGAGCTAATGCCAACACAGGATCAGGCAGGTACATGTTTGTCTGGATAGACAACAGGAATTGTCCGTAAGGACAACAGGTCAGGTTTGTTGGCATTAAACACAAGATCAGGTAACAGGTAAAGCCATGGTACATCAGGCCATGTCAGGTGGTGTACATGTATCAAGTCATGTCAAGTAGTCCACAAAATATCATGTGGGTGCTCATAATCAAACTAACATAAGCATGGGTATACAAAACAAGCATGGGTACTAATAGAACAATAAGCTGGAACATTGTAATGTGAAATGCAATCAGGTACAGATTAAGGTATATAGATGCACAGTTATGATTAGGGTTAAAATTTAAGTTCCAATATTAATTAAACTACACTTTATCAAATGTGGAATGTGAATATTTCAATGTTATACATTCAAATAATCTATTGATGCAATAATATGTATACTAGACGAGATGGATGCAAACGGGTGTTTGAAACATTATAAACTATCTAAAAGGGTACTATGGGCCATGTAAATAATTATTTTATGATTTAAATATGGATATGGGTACTAGGTATAGTAAATCAAAATGCAACATGATATGTTCCGAGTTATGAATCTAAAATGATAAAATGGACATCGAATGTTAAAATGTAACATGAGACATTGGATTAAATCTATAGGTTTAACATGTAATCAAATAAATATAAAATATTATGAATAGCATGTAGCAAGTTTCACTTGCCTCGACGGATCAAGAAACGGGTATACGGAACGTCACACTCGGCGGGAAAAGTCGCGACGCGCGTACGGTACACGGAACGAATCCAAACAACGCACAAAGTGATCACACGGGTCAGGTACGCTCGCTGGGTCGTCGGGATCGTCGTCGGCACGATCGGATTCCGGCAAACTACATATCTTTCTTGGAACTCGGGTGTGGCCTGCAAAAATTCCAAACCTGGATGGGTTTCCAAAAGTTCTCGAAGAATGGGCTTGAAGTCTTCCTTGTCACAATTCCAGTGCAGCCAAAATCAATCTTTCTGAAAAGATCACTTGAAAAGAATGATGGTAGCATGCCGATTCCCTTTGCAACTGACTTGAATTCTGAAATTGGCAACCCATCCAAATGGTCAAAGAAGAGTCGATCAATTATAGATAAGCACTCCTCCTTCTCTTCACTTGGAGGTGGCCGCCCATTTTGGAAGCAGAACTGGGGAATGAATTCTCTCACTTTCCTAATAAATAATCTTAGTGGTGAACCTAAAGGTGAAGGCCCACTCCCTGCACATTTCAAGAAACGAGGCGATCCAGATAGGCTTCTTGGTGAAAGGGGTGGTGCACTGCCAGCAGGGAACATGGATGGTACTGAATTGCTTGAAACAGCATTTCCACTTGAGGATCCGGAAACATTTAAGGACATGCCAGTTTTTGCATCTTCAATCAAACAATTCACCAATCGAACAGTATCGGAGAGAACGAGCCATTGCCGATACAATGTGAGGATTATCCTTCAAAGCAATCGAAGACACTTCCTGCAGCTGCAAAAGCTCCGGATCAAGCGACGCGCCCTCCTTCTCCTCCAATTCATCATCCATCCTTGAAACAGAAGGCATCGGCAAACCTTAAATCCTCAAACCATCGATCGAAACCCTAGATCGGCCTTCATCTTGGCACGATGGATCATATACAATGAAATCCAGATTGAAGAGAAAAATACACGATTGGGGTAGAAAATTGAGGGGGAAACTCGAATCGAGATCGAAAGGGCGATTGGAGATCGAGACTTCGCCGTTCAAAGAACGGAGACGAAGAGAATGGTGAGGGAGCGCGAGGCGAAGGTTAGGGTTTCTCGAAGTGAGGCGGCGGACGAAAATTAAAAGGAAGAAGAGAAAGAGAACTGTGAGGGGGAGAGAATAATATTTAATATAAATTAATATATAGAGAGAGGAGAGTTGGGATTTGATACGTAGGGTAAAAAAAATAAAAGATAATAAATAATAAAGTATACTGAGAGAGAGGAAGTAAGTTGTTAGGATATGATTTTACAAATATTTTTGAAAATATTTGTTTGGTTAAAATATGAATGAACAGTTAGAATATGATATTATAATATTAGTACGTTTTGAGATTTTGGTAAATACAAATTTACTCCAAAACACGCCCAGGTCGGGTCCAAAAATTCAGATTTAAAATATGAAAAATATATGCGACGTCCAAATTTCAAAAGGAATGCTCATGTAACAAAAATGCATACCCCCAAGAACGGATGCACGTACGTGCGCGTAGCCATCCAAACACGTCCGTTTCACTGAACGGGACGAGAACAAGATACGCGGATGCTACCACAGGGTTTGGGGTATCAAGCAGGCTATGTTAACTATTTTTAAAATATTTTCTTTGACTTTATTTGTTTTATTAAAAAAATGTAAAAGCCAGATATAAATGCAAGCATACAAGATATGCAACAAGAAAATGCACGGATTCACAAACTAGCAGGGATATCTCAAAGATAAGAATCAAGACGGTTTCTCGCAAGCGGGTCGGGTCACGGATACAACGCAGATGTCAAAAAATACTATTTGCACCCAAAACACAACAAAACAAGAAACAACCATAATAAAAAAAATACTCAGAAAAAGAACTGGTATAAATAAACTAGGGTGTTACATTATACCCAACTACAAAAGAATTTCGTTCTCGAAATTCCAAGAACAAGAAAGGATAAACAATCAAGAATTGCAAGAATAGATGTGGAAACTTCTGTCGGATTTCATCTTCTCGTTCCCCAAGTTGATTCTCCATGTGAGCGATTACCCCAAGAAACAAGTACAAGAGAGATAACTTTGTTCTTAAGAACCTTTTCCCTTCGATCCACAATCGACATCGGTCGCTCCACAAAAGTCAAAACATCACGTACAGTCAGCTTTGAATGATCTAACACATGTGTTTCATCTCGAACATATTTACGGAGTTGAGATACGTGAAACACGTCATGAATATTTGCCAAGGATTGCGGTAACGCCAAACGGTATGCTACTTCTCCAACACGCTTCAAAATCTCAAAAGGTCCAATGAATCGAGGACTAAGCTTTCCTCGACTTCCAAAACGGATCACCCCTCTAGTCGGTAATATCTTCAAGAATACCAAATCACCCACGTCGAACTCTAGAGGTCTTCTCGATGTATCTGCCCAACTCTTCTGTCGGTCTTGTGTTGCTTTCATATGATTCCGGATAGTATTAACCTTCTCAACTGTCTGCACGATCAAATCGGTCCCAACAATTTTCATTCACCAACATCGCCCCAAAAACAGGTGAACGAAACTTGCGACCATATAAAGCTTCGAATGGAGCCATCTGAATAGTCGCCTGGAAACTGTTATTGTAAGAAAACTCCACTAAGTGTAGATGATCCTCCCATGAACCCTTGAAGTCTAACATGCAAGCTCTCAACATGTCTTCAAGAGTTTGGATCGTTCTCTCCAACTGTCCATCTGTTTGTGGATGATAAGTTGTGCTAAACGTCGATCGAATCCCCAAACTTTCCTGTAAGCTTCTCCAGAAGTGTGATAAGAAACGGGTGTCATGGTCGGACACGATGCTCATCGGTACTCCATGCAATCTTACAATCTCCTACATGTACCGTTCTGCCAAAACTTTTGTTGATTGACCAACTCGAAATGGGATGAAATGAGCTGCCTTGGTCAATCGATCAACAATCACCCAAACTGCATTGTTGCCATTTAGACTTCGTGGTAGACCCGTCACGAAATCCATGGTTATATGTTCCCACTTCCATTGAGGAATCGGAGGTGGTTGCAATAAACCAACAACCCTTTGATGTTCAGGCTTAACTTGCTAACACACCAAGCACTTCGCTACAAAGCGGGCATCTCCCGTTTCAAGCCTTCCCACCAGAAATGCTGTCGTAGTTTACGATACATCTTCGTGCCTCCTAGATGTACGGAATACGCGGAACTGTGCGCCTCCTTTAAAACTTCTTCACGAATGTCACCTTTTGGCACACACAGACGGATACCATAATGCAACGAACCATCTTCATGAATCAACAAGCCCGTTCGAAGTCCAGCTTCAACCCGTTCTCAAAACTTCTGCAATCTAGGGTCCTGTAACTGCGCTGCTTTAATATTCTCGATCAACGATGACCGTACTTGCAGCTGCATCAACTGTCCCGAAGAATACGATAGCACAAACTCCAAATCGAATCTCCGAAAGTCCTCAATAAGTTCCTTCTGAGCAGTCAACATCTGAATTGCTGGCAACCGACTAAGCGCATCCGGCACAACATTAACTTTCCCCGGATGGTACTTAAGATCAAGATCGTAGTCAGCCATCAGCTCCAACCATCTACGCTGCCTCATACTAAGCTCCTTCTGCGTGAACACATACTTCAAGCTTTTATGATCGGTGAATACTTCTCCCCTTTCGCCCAATAAGTAGGGTCTCCAAATCTTCAAAGCGAAAATCACAGCTGCTAGCTCCAAATCATGAGTTGGGTAATTCTTCTCATGGATCTTCAACTGTCTCGATGCGTAGGCTATAGCCTTCCCATGCTGCATCAAAACACATCCCAATCCTTTTCCAGATGCGTCGCTGTGAAACACCAATCCTCAGGAACTGTCTGGCACGGTCAGAATAGGAGCGATTATTAATCTCTGCTTCAACGCCTCAAAAGCTGACGCACACTTATCCGTCCACACAAATGGTACTTTCTTGCGTGTAAGCTTGGTCGAGGCTCAACCAAACGAGCAAAACTCTCCACGAACCTTCTGTAATACCCGGCAAGTCTAAGGAAGCTTCTGATCTCCGCAACGTTCTTCGGAATCGGCCAATCTCAAACTGCTGCAATCTTTTCGGGATCAACGGCGATTCCATCTCCGGATACGACATGCCCCCAAAAACTTCATCTCTTCAAGCAAAAACTCGCACTTGCTCATCCTTGCATACACTCTTTCTTGCCTTAATGTCTGCAGTGCGATCTTCAAGTGTTTTGCATGCTCTTCTATACTCCTTTGAGTAGTCCAGAATATCATCAACGAACACCACTATAAACTGGTCCAAGAATGGAGAAAAGATTCGGTTCATCAAGTTCATAAATATCGCCGGTGCATTCGTTACTCCGAAGGGCATCACTAAGTATTCGTAATGTCCATACCGAGTTCTGAACTCAGTCTTGCAAATATCCTCTGATTTAACTCGGACCTGATGATATCCGGATCGCAAATCCAGTTTCGAGAATACCCTCGCGCCACTAAGCTGCTCAATAATTTGC
This sequence comes from Agapanthus africanus, assembly GCA_030015575.1. Lineage (NCBI taxonomy): Eukaryota > Viridiplantae > Streptophyta > Magnoliopsida > Asparagales > Amaryllidaceae > Agapanthus > Agapanthus africanus. The sequence goes on from CM057339.1 coordinate 869,230,807, forward strand.
CAATGCGAGAGATCGGGTACTTGTTCTTAATAGTCACCCGGTTTAATTCTCGATAATCGATGCACATCCTCCTTGTGCCATCTTTCTTCTTTACTAGAAGAACTGGAGCTCCCCAAAGTGAGTTACTGCTGCGAATCCAACCCTTCAAGCAATTCGGTAACCTGCTTCCTTACTCCATCCAACTCTACTGGTGCCATCGGATAATACGCCTTGAAATCGGCGCTACACCAAAAACAAGATCAATCGCGAACTCCACATCTCGTTTTGGTGGTAAACCCGAGATGTCTTCGAACACGTCCATGAACTCTCGAAATATAGCCGGCGCTTCTTCCTAAACAACTTCCATCGACGAAAGAACATTGGTTGTCGGCCTAGCCCTAAATTCGACTGGTCCGACAGAACTGCTTCCTCCAGTAAAGATAAACTCTGGATGTCTGGGAATCTGGAAAATCACTTCCTTTGTCCTACAATCAATGTGAGCGTGAACAGTGCCGAGAAAATCCATTCCCAAGACAACAACAAACAAAGGGATGCACCAGAATTGAATAATTCTAATGCGGGAAAGACATGAACAAGTAGGATGCTTGAAACGATTTCACCTGAAGCCAAACACTGAAGAAGATAAGCACGGTAAACAGGAATCAAGCTTGTGATAAAATATGAACTAGAAAGCAAGAGAAACAAGGCAATATAACGACCATGGAACAAGGAAGTGAATCAAGACCAGGACTCCAAGTTACTTAAATAGAGTACCGCATTGTAACTATGCTGCAGTTCATAGTTACAATCACATAACTCCACTCAAGTCGTCCAAATCCTAGTATCAGAATCAAGGAATAGGGAGAAACAATAGAGAACCAAAAAGGTTTTAAGTCGAGATGCAAAGTGCATATCGTCAAGGCGAAGGATAAAAGAAGGATACGATTCAAGAATCATGATAGCAATGTGGCAGGACATGTTCCTAATTATGAGTATTCTGATTCGTGTATTGGGTCCAATACCCAACTACAAAATGAATCAAACTCGATTAACCTATATCCTATGGCTCTGATACTAAATAAACCATGTCACGCCCTGCTTCCCAGAGTACGCTAAGATAGGCACGTGACATAGCCAACCATGCTACTTGTGGATAGGAAAAATCCCTCCGCAGTCACATTACGGCTGTAGAGATATCAAGAACAGGAAAGTAAACTAAACTATCTAATACATGTCCATGAGCCAGAATAAATGAGTCAAGAAATAATATAATATGCGGAAGCAAAAGATCCAATAAATAAAACACCTGGAAAGTAAAACTGGATACCTACAGGATCCTCACCGCTCAGTCTAACAGCGGCAGTACTCCTGATCAGTCTGCAACAAAGGTAGAGAATCCGGGTCATGCAAAACCCAGACGTCAGTACGTCATAATATCAAGCAATACTATAAACAGGGGTAGCAATACATGCAGGTATAAGTATAAATAATAAAACAGGCATAACAGTGATATAAGGACAGTGGAGTAACGTGTAGTGAGTAATCTAAACTGGTCTATTGGGTTAACTACTCTCAAGTCTTAGAAATCAATTTGATGAATCATCGATGTGTTGGAGATAGTGCCCTCAAAGTCAATTTTTGGATCGCAGGTAGGTGATTGCAATGATTGAGGCAGGACCTATACTGATATGACAGTCTTGCTCGAGATGATAGTATGCTATCTGGTTTGTCTTTATCATCGTATACATGCTTTAGTTCACTATTGCATGATGATAGAGCCCATAGGATTCTTGCTTGACTACCAGCAGTATGATGGCGATCATATACGTGGGAGCTGGGGTCTGTAAGCACATCCTTAAAGTGTCCCTAGTCATGGGAGTTTCGAGACAGGGTATCGATACTCCAGAGTAGACTAGTGTATACAGTCGAGACCCCGACGAGGGGCAATGGCCGGTCTCACGAGCCATTGGTGTTAGTTGGTTCACCTAAGATGTATACAAGTGCTCATTGGGTTATGAGTACACCGGACAGGACTCGCCGGGAATCTGCTAATTGGTATTATACATATCGTCAGATAGCAATTCCCTGGTGACATGTGTACAGATTAGTTCATCGACCTGAGATCGTCATTTGTCTCGTGTGAGTTCCCACTGTGCTTAGATTACTACCCTACCACGCTCAAAGGAGTTGTGCAAACAGGTTTTAGTTGGGTACAGTCCCGAGCCACATTGGAGGCAAGTGAGCGGATCGTCGAGGATTCGTCTCTCCCGGTATTGGGGGTTGATGTCGCGCAGTGCACGGGTGGCCATCACTAGGAATCCTCGGCCGTGGTAGTGGAGAATTACTGATTTGGATCAGTAGTTTCTCAGGTGGTGATGGGCTTCATACCGACACGATTTATCGCGTTATTAGGGGTCTGACTTTATCCACCCCCCTAGACTCGATATGCGATACTCTTTAGACGAACGAACCGGACTGTATATACATTGTCACTGTCAGGCTCAGTAGGGTTTATAGATGAGTTCGCTCGTCAGCTTCCTTTCCAATCAATACATAGGCAAACGTTTACGTACAGCTAGTACCTCTGACGTGCTAGTGGTTATACCCAGTGCCAGTGTGTTGATGAGTCATTAGAGTCCCCCACAGACACTTTCCTAAGTTCGGGCGAAACGTTGTAGAGGCCGTATGGGTTTATGGCAAGGTTCGGAAAATGCACGTGCGTTTTCGTACGTGTCAGTTTTCGGGCAGATAATACTGGTAGGCTTTGGTTTAAGCCGGAACCCAGTATTATACTGTGTAGATATAATATCTTTGTCTCAGTTGCATTTGTATTCGGTCGTAATACAAATGCGGGTATGTTTATACTGATACAGGGTTATCCTGAAATTCGTTTCAGGATCACTTTTGGAAGTTGCCAGTTTCCAGTTTTCTATCAGCCGTATTTTGACATTCGGTTAAATGCGGATTTATCTTTTCTTCTCTTGGGTGAGTAATGAGGGTGATGTGTGTGGAAGCTTCTAGGGTTTGTGAGGTGTTCTTTGTTCATTGGTAGCATTTAATGAAATGGTGACTAAGGTTTATGAGTCACCATTTGCATTAATGCATTTTTGTTTGTGCTTAGATATTTTCTTCATAAGCTTTGCATACACTCACCCCCCTCTCTCCTACACTCACATCCCTCCTACAAATATGTGGCCGGCCCTTCATTGTGAAGGCATGGTTGTTCATTTGGTTTTGAGAGAAAAGATTATGATAATTGAGTGTATGGAAATTTCATAGCCCAATTTCCATTTACCCGATTCAAATTGGCAACTTCATTAACCATTCGTCCATAGCCTTGGACGTAACGAGACAAAGTGTTCTACTCATTCTCTATATCAATCTTGGTCGTCTCTTTTAGCAAACTTGACGATCGAGTTGCCTCGGTTCAGAGGCGGGAGCCCGTTTAAAGATCCGTCGACGTGGTGCCACCTTGACGATAAGACTGAAGATCGAGGAGATCGGAGCAGCCGCAACAAAGCGTGGGATGATGGTTGAAGACCGAAGGACTCGGATCGTTCGGTATAACATTTCTACCCACTTTGTAATTTGTTAATTTAGCTTTAATGGCAGATCCGGGTTATAGTACGCGATAGTGCCAGTTGTAAAAAGATTTTGTTCCGCATTTGGCGTCTGTTAGACGGCCGGGGCGCTACCGTGGACTTACACGATGTAACTCAATAGTATCCCGTGCGTGCCCGGGATCACGGTCTATGACTCTCGGGCTGAATCCGAGATGTGCCGCAAGGCAGTAAAAGGGTAGTAGGTAATGACGAGTGATGTCAGCAGCATTACCCCGGGGCTGGCCTAGCCCGTAAGACTGATCAGAAAAGGCAGAGAACTGTCGAGTTATAAGTCAGGTTTCATCATTGATTTCCCCATACCCCAAGTTATATGTGTTCAAGTCAGATATTAAATAATCTAGAGCTAATGCCAACACAGGATCAGGCAGGTGCAGGTTTTTCTGGATAGACAACAGGAACTGTCCGTAAGGACAGCATGTCAGGTTTGTTGGCATTAGACACAAGATCAGGTAACAGGTAAAGCCATGGTACATCAGGCCATGTCAGGTGGTGTACATGTATCAAGTCATGTCAAGTAGTGCACAAGATGTCATGTGGGTGCTCATAATCAAACCAACATAAGCATGGGTATACAAAACAAGCATGGGTACTAATAGAACAATAAGCTGGAACATTGTAATGTGAAATGCAGTCAGGTACAGATTAAGGTATATAGATGCACAGTTATGATTAGGGTTAAAATTTAAGTTCCAATATTAATTAAACTACACATTATCAAATTTGGAATGTGAATATTTCAATGTTATACATTCAAGTGATCTATTGATGCAATAATATGTATACTAGACGAGATGGATGCAAACGGGTGTTTGAAACATTATAAACTATCTAAAATGGTACTATGGGCCATGTAAATAATTATTTTATGATTTAAATATGGATATGGGTACTAGGTATAGTAAATCAAAATGCAACATGGTATGTTCCGAGTTATGAATCTAAAATGATAAAATGGACATCGAATGTTAAAATGTAACATGAGACATTGGATTAAATCTATAGGTTTAACATGTAATCAAATAAATATAAAATATTATGAATAGCATGTCGCAAGTTTCACTTGCCTCGACGGATCAAGAAACGGGTATACGGAACGTCACACATCGGCGGGAAAAGTCGCGACGCCCGCACGGTACACGGAACGAATCCAAACAACGCACAAAGCGATCACACGGGTCAGGTACGCTCGCTGGGTCGTCGGGATCGTCGTCGGCACGATCGGATTCCGGCAAACTATATATCTTTCTTGGAACTTGGGTGTGGCCTGCAAAAATTCCAAACCTGGATGGGTTTCCAAAAGTTCTAGAAGAATGGGCTTGAAGTCTTCCTTGTCACAATTCCAGTGCAGCCAAAATCAATCTTTCTGAGAAGATCACTTGAAAAGAATGATGGTAGCATGCCGATTCCCTTTGCAACTGACTTGAATTCTGAAATTGGCAACCCATCCAAATGGTCAAAGAAGAGTCGATCAATTATAGATAAGCACTCTTCCTTCTCTTCACTTGGAGGTGGCCGACCATTTTGGAAGTAGAACTGGGGAATGACTTCTCTCACTTTCTCACTAAATAATCTTAGTGGTGAACCTAAAGGTGAAGGCCCACTCCCTGCACATTTCAAGAAACGAGGCGATCCAGATTGGCTTCTTGGTGAAAGGGGTGGTGCACTACCAGCAGGGAACATGGATGGTACTGAATTGCTTGAAACAGCATTACCATCCAGAAACATTTAAGGACATGCCAGTTTTTGCATCTTCAATCAAACAATTCACCAATCGAACAGTATCGGAGAGAACGAAGCATTGCCGATACAATGTGAGGATTATCCTTCAAAGCAATCGAAGACACTTCCTGCAGCTACAAAAGCTCCAGATCAAGCGACGCGCCCTCCCTCTCCTCCAATTCTTCATCCATCCTTGAAACAGAAGGCATCGGCAAACCCTAAATCCTCAAACCATCGATCGAAACCCTAGATCGGCCTTCGTCTTGGCACGATGGATCATATACAATGAAATCCAGATTGAAGAGAAAAACACACGATTGGGGTAGAAAATTGAGGGGGAAACTCGAATCGAGATCGAAGGGGCGATTGGAGATCGAGACTTCGCCGTTCAAAGAACGAAGATGAAGAGAACGGCGAGGGAGCGCGAGGCGAGGGTTAAGGTTTCTCGAAGTGAGGCGGCGGGCGAAAATTAAAAGAAAGAAGAGAAAGAGAACTGTGAGGGGGAGAGAATAATATTTAATATAAATTAATATATAGAGAGTGGAGAGTTGGGATTTGATACGTAGGGTAAAAAAAAAAAAGATAATATATAATAATAGTATACCGAGAGAGAGGAAGTAAGTTGTTAGGATAGGATTTTACAAATATTTTTGAAAATATTTTTTTGGTTAAAATATGAATGAACAGTTAGAATATAATATTATAATATTAGTATGTTTTGAGATTTTGGCAAATACAAACTTACTCCAAAACACGCCCGGGTCGGGTCCAAAAATTCAGATTTAAAATATGAAAAATATATGCGACGTCCAAATTTCAAAAGGAATGCTCATGTAAAAAAATGCATACCCCCAAGAACGGATTCACGTACGTGCGCGTAGCCATCCAAATACGTCCGTTTCACTGAACGGGACGAGAACAAGATGCGCGGATACTACCACAGGATTTGGGGTATCATGCAGGCTATATTAACTATTTTTAAAATATTTTCTTTGACTTTATTTGTTTTATTAAAAAAATGTAAAAGCCAGATATCAATGCAAGCATGCAAGATATGCAACAAGAAAATGCACGGATCCACAAACCAGCAGGGATATCTCAAAGACAAGAATCAAGACGGTTTCTCGCAAGCGGGTCGGGTCACGGATACAACGCAGATGTCAAAAAATACTATTTGCACCCAAAACACAGCAAAACAAGAAACAACCATAATAAAAAAAATACTCAGAAAAAGAACTGGTATAAATGAACTAGGGTGTTACAACTGTTGGAGATAGTGCCCTCAGAGTCAATTATTGGGTCACAGGCACGTGATTGCAATGATTGAGGGAGGACCTATCCCGGGAAGACAGTCTTACTCGAGATGATAGTACGCTATCTGGTTTACCTTTATCATCGTGTACTGCTTTAGGTGACCTGACAGGTCGCTATTGCACGTTGATAAAGCCCCTAGGATTCTTGCTTGACTGCCGGCAGTATGAGGGCGATCATATAAGTGAGAGCTGGAGTCTATTAGCACATCCTTAAAAGGTCCCTAGTCGTAGGAGTTTCGAGACAGGGCATCGATTCTCCAGAGTAGACTAGTGTATACAGTTGAGACCCCGACGAGGGGCGGTGGCCGGTCTCACAAGCCACTGGTGTCAGTTGGTTCACCTAAGATGTATACAGATGCTCATTGGGTTATGAGTACACCGGACAGGACTCGCCGGGAACATGCTAGTTGGTCTTATACCTGACGTCAGATAGCAGTTCCCTGGTGACATGTGTACAGGTTAGTTCATCGACTTGGGGATCGTCATTTGTCTCGTGTGAGTTCCCACTGTACTTTGATTACTACCCTACCACGGCTTAAAGGAGTCGTGCAAACAGGTTTTAGTTGGGTACAGTCCCGAGCCACATGGAGGCAGTGAGCGGATCTTCAGGGGTTCGTCTCTCCCGGTATTGGGGGTGAGGTCGCGCTGTGTCTAGGAGAGCCATTACACGAAGACCTTGGCCAAGGCAGGAGATTTACTGGTAGGTATTCCAGTAGTATCTCAGGGTGTTCTGGGCTACACTCCGACACGACTTGTACCGCTTTTGGGGGTCTGACTTTTACCAACCCCCTAGGCCCGACATGCGATGCTCGTAGAAGAACGGACCGGACTGTACGGATATTGTCACTGACAGGCTCAGTAGGGTGTCAGGATGAGTTCACTCATCGACGTCCCTTTTAGTCAATAGCTGGTGGCCCGTTACGTATTGGCTTATACCTCTGACGTGCTAGTGGTTAAATCCACAGCCATAGTATTGACGAGTCTTTAGAGTCCACCACACTTTCAGTTACTCAAGCTTTCGGGCGAAACGCTGTAGAGGCCGTATGGAGATATGGCAGGGTCCGATCAGATACGTGCGGTATTACACGGATCAGGATCGGACAGCTTTGTACTAGTGGCCGTATGGATATATGGCAAGGTTCGATCAGATACGTGCGGTATTGCACGGATCAGGATCGGACAGTTTTTACTAGCCGGTTTTGGTTTAAGCCGGTCCTAGTTTAGTACAGTGTAGATTTTGTCTCATTGCATTTGTATCCGGACGGAATACAGATGCGGGTGTGTATGCACAGTATCGGGGTTTTCCTGTAATTTATTACGGGACCAGTTTTCTGGAGTTGCCAGTTTGCATTCCGTTCCGGCCGGTTTTCCTTTGTTCTTTCCCGGCCGGACTTTTCCGATGGAGGGGGTTATTTGCAAGTTTGCAAATAACACTTTGTGGAGGATTTATTTGCATAAGGATTGATATGTTAAGCATCTTTACTTTTCATGCATTTATTGTGATAAGAATGGATTTGATTTGGATTTGAGTTTTGTGATGATTATGTCTAGGATGTGGTCACCTCTTTTCACTTCCTACACTCACCTCCCTTCATGCTTCATAATCTTTGCTCCACCATTTTCTAAGTATGAGAGTTTTCATTAGAAAAGATAGAAGAAGAAAAGAAAAGGAAGAGAGCTTCATCTTTGAGAGAGTAGGATTCTTGATCTCATTTTTCATGTTAAGAAAAATGCAAGCACCATTTTTCTTATCATGTTTCCTCCATCATCTTCAAATGGCAACCACCCCAAAAGAGACTACGATTCTACACTACACTTCCTACAGCATATCTTGGACGCGTCGGCTAGCCTACTTCGCGCCCGAGTTGCCTCGGTATTGAGGTGGGAGCCCGTATAAGTACCCGGCTTCGTGGTGCCCTTTCCGACGAGGAGGAGACGGACGGAGATCCCGCGAGGAGATCGGAGTGGAGATGAAGACCGGAGGACTCGGATCAGTCGGTATATCTCTAACCCATCCTCTTGTTAGCTTAGACTAGTTTAATGGCACGATCCGGGGTTTAGTGCGCGGTGGTGCCGGTTTGCTAAGTCCGCAAAAATTAAAGTTTATCACCGTTTCCGCATTCCGGCGTCGGATTGACGGCCGGGGCGCCGCCGTGCACTTACAGTGGTATCAGAGCCTCGCCATTAACTTCGTCTAGCTTTGTTTAATGTGTTTTACGTTTCCGATCGAACAAAAAATCCCGAAAACGCGTTTTTCAAGCACATCAGTTTCTGTCGAATTTTTTTTGAGTCCAAAAATTTTTCAGGTTGTCTCAGAGTGATGTGCAGGGAAATATAAGCATACTGTAAAAATTTGGTAGCATGAACTCTCCATACCACCGCGGAACCGCGGCCAAACCCCTGCTTGGGCCGCGGTTCCGCCGCAATGTTAACTGTTCATAGCCCCCAAAACTTTGCAGAATGTTCCTGAGTTAAAAATGTGGTTTCTGGGAGGTTAATTTTGGGCCCATAATTTCTGTGAGTGCTACAGTATTGTTTGGGGGCCCACTTGTTAAGTTTGATCGATCGGATATTTTAAACACATTATTTCACAGTATTTACATTATATCTGCGACCGTGAATGTCACTCGATCGGTAAATCCTGTCTAACTGCTATAGCCCGGTTAGACGGATTTGCGAACGTGACTTTCACGTTGATGTTCTATGTTTATGCTGTGATGTTGCGGATCGGTCGTGGGGGATAGCCTGGATGCAATGCTAGTACAGTTGTGGTTGTATTATGTACATTTGATAGTGCGGGGCGAGCGTCCGACATGTGAACTGCCGTCACCGCCTGATTGTATTATTCTTTTGGGGCACGACCTGGTTGCGGTCGATGTACCCGGTGTATGTATATTTTACTTTCTGTACTAGGATTACCCCGCGAGGGGTGCACGGATAGCCGGGTTCTAGAGGGCAACGGGCCCGCATCTCATGGCATTGAGACGGAGGGGGCTTCACTCTAGGATTGGCGGGCTATTCGCCGCACTCGTAGGGGGTACAGGTTGACCCAGGAGGGGTGCCCAAGTTACCGGATTCCGTGGAGTGCTGGGTGGTCCATTCACGGAGCTGAAGGGGGCTGCCTCGCTTCAGGTTTTGGCGGGTAACTTGCCGCGCCCGTAGGGGTCTAGGATTTCATTGCACAGGCTATCCACACGACCAGGGGAACGTCGGGTTTCAGTAGTGGCTCTGTGAAACCCGGGGATCCCAGATATCTGTATTGTTCTGTGATGCTGTACATTTCTGTGATGTTGCATTTCTTTTCACGCCTTGAGCGAAATATAATATATTGGTATATATATTAGTAGATGTTGTATATGTTTTTCATCCGCGCTAGTCCAGTCCCCGCTCTGCCGTTAGTAAGCTAACCTAACGGGTGATGACGGGACCCAGTGGCGAATGCGGATGGCATATACGTACGTCAGTATATTTTCGTTCTTTGTGGTGTGATCAATTGATGGGACTGCGTTGATTCGGATCAATGCAAGTTAAAACAAACCTAATCTGATGTTGTTGGAACACTTTTCAAAAAGCTGTTATTGCAAGGACGTTCACTTTTGTTTTGCATCGTGGTATTCATTTGGAATATCCTGCTCCTCAGTCGACGAGGCAAGGGCCGAGATCCCTTCACCGGGAGTGACCCCTTGGACAGAAGTTTGCGTCAGGGCATTAACTTCACTATAGCCGATTACTTTTGCTTTGCACCGTGGTATTCAGTTGGAATATCCTGCACCTCATTCTACGGGGAAAGAGCCGAGATCCCTTCACCGGGAGTGACCTCTTTAGCAATGGTTTTTCGTCACTATATTTTCTAAAAAGCTATCCGTTCCTTCAACGATATCAAGTTCATTACGTTAAAGGTTTTCGCCAGAAACCATTCGTAGCCCTCCGTCGTTTCATATGGGTAGTCAATAGTATTCAAGCTGTGTTTGTTGGCCAAAGTCAAGGCACAGTGTTTGGTAGCTATTGGTTATTCATATGCAGCATAGATAGATGCGTTGGTTTGGGGCAGTCGTATAGCCTTGTTGGCCAAAGTCAAGGGCTTGTACGGGTGGGCTCAAATTAACCTGGAGAATGACGGGCAGAACTTGACATGTGACTTATGATTTGTTGGCCAAAGTCAAGGTCATAAGAGCATGGGGTAAAAATCACATCGGGAGTTTCAAAAGTACTGAAACTTGCCAGATATGCGCATACCTTCTGGAGTGTGATACCGTGAGCGGATTCCGTCACGTTATCATACGATGAGAGTTGGATCCCGATTCCCACTGATGAGTTGGTTTACTCCTCGGGTGACCCCGACTAATTCTTCTTTCAGGTTTGGAGAAGAATTTGAGGTACAGTGGGAGGTTTCCTGATTAGAAAAAGTGATAACCATTCTGATCTAGGATAGAGTGCACGCTGAGTGTTTCTTTTCTCTCTCTCTCTGGCAGCGACCATTGACCCGATCCTAGACTATGACTCAGTGACCAAGTTGACCGAACCTACTTAACACTGGCTTTTGGATTGTCAGAGTTGCAGACCTCATTGCCACTCCTACTTTTACCCTTTTCTCCAGGACACCCCGTATTACTACGAACGTCCACTTCCATTGGACAAAACCATCGTATGGTTAGATACGAACTCGAAGGAATTCGAGGATGGTTTCCGGTTCTGGAGAAAACGGATAGGATTATTCAGTTGTCTTTTCTTTTCACCCTCTCTCAGGTTGCGAGTACTCCTTGGTTTAGGAGTAGTACACCTATTGTGCAAATTGGATAGTCTTCTTCCAAACCATAGGCTGGTGCCGACCGGTAGAGAATGAAGAAAACTAATTAGCCTAAACGGTGTACAGAAGGTATTGAGTTAAGACAAAGAAAGGGATTAGTAAGAGGGCAAAGTAAGTTGCGACTGCTATTCACGACCAAACCAAGTATTTCTTCGCCAATCCTAAATCACCTTTGTATTTCTCCAGGACACTCCGTATCACTACGAAGATCCCATTTTATTGGATAATCCATCGTATGGTTATATACGAACTCGAAAGGAACTTGTTCCAGTTCGGGGATGGATCCTGGTTCAGGAGAAATAGGAATAAAGTACATTCAGGTGTCTTTTATCTTCACCTTCTCTCGCGTTGCGAGTGCTCCTAGGATTAGGACAGTACACCCTTTATGCTTTTTGGATAGTCTTCTTCCAAACCATAGGCTGGTGCCGAACGGTAGGGAAGGAAGAAAACCATTTGGCCTAAAGGGGTGTACAGAAGGTAATGACTAAAGACATATGAAGGGATTTGGAGAGGTGGCAAAGAATTATACGGTTATAGTTATGAATCTGGATAATGGTAGAGGCATTACTAGGAATACCAGGATACCCCATCGAAACATTTCAATATTTCAGTTCAACTGTGTACTGTTAATGGAAAACTGATTTCCCGATTAGACACTTACTCCAGGGTATGTATTTACCAGGTATGATTCTCACATCTGTATGGTTTTACAGATGATGAGTGGGAGTAAGTTATTGGGAATAGGGTAATCATCCTCATTATATCGGGATTCGTTGTAATCGGTGATATTTGGGGAGATCATCTGGGTTGTTTGCCGGTCGGCAAATATTTGGTTTTGAATATCCGCTGTTGTGCACCAATTTCAAATTGATATATCTGTACGTCTATTTTTATAGAGTGAGATATACCTTTTGATATTATGTCGATGACATTTACCTATATCAGTGGATGGTTGGGTAAGGAGCATTGAACAGCGGTGTAATTCTTCTTAACCATAAGTACAGTTTTCAACCTACGACACACAGTGAATGAGTTATCTAACTCAAGGGACTTATACAGAGTATTGTATGTTGCCCAGGGTCCATCAGGACAGAGAGGTTTGGTCCTCGTACTATATTCAGTTTACTTATGACTTCTCTAGTTTTTAGACAGGTGTTTCGTGGAAACACAGTGTCTGAATTTTGAGAAGTTATAGGTATTTGAATAAAGTAGAGAACCAGGTATTGCAAGTATCGGGATTCTTCATAGTGATCGAAGATGTAGATACTTGTGTATGGTATTCAGTTGATAGTAATGATTAAGAGAACTTGCTTCTCTTTCGGGTTACTCATAATTGGAAGCATTCCTAAGTTGAGTAACGCTGATCGGCCTCTTTCCATTTAGTTGACATGCACCGGAGACAGTTGCATGATTTGAATCTGGTTCAATTAAATCAGTGCCTCTGGTTCTATATTGGATATAGAACAGTTCATATCTTAACATTGTTAAGGTACGGGGAGTTGTCTGGCTTATGATTAAAACCAGACTCTGGATAACTCAAGGCACGTTTCTGTAATGGCTGTTTGTGGGTTGACCCAGGCTATGACGAGGGTTGATTTTCTACCATCTGGAAGATCAATAGTGATATTGTTCTTCACTCACCACAATTTTAAAAGAAATGCATTTTTTCAGAAAACAGTAGTGGGAGTATGGTAGAACTGGAAGTGATTCCAGAACCGCAAACGATTACTGAAGATTTGATAAGGAACCTAAAGATTAAATCTGATTTGACATTCCATTGGCCACTCCGCAGATAAGGTGGGTAACTTCAGGCACCCGAGAGGTACTCAGGTAGCCTCAAGGACGGTGACAGGGAAGTTCTTGTTTACCCACACTTGCCATTGTTGTTGTTCCAGGCTGCGAGACCCGGCAGGAGGATGAGTATAGCGTCGTTCTGAACTAGTTTTAGAAGTGCACGTCTATATGACTCTGGCAGAGGGTTGTCGTAGTCAGTGGGAGCAGCGGAAGCATTGGTGGACATCAGGCTTATGTCTATTTATAGACTAAAGCAGATATAGCGGAGATAGATCATCTATTTCTGATGTGACAGTCATGGGTTTGACGTCATCAGAATAGGGGATGGATCTGTTGAGAAGGTAGTAGGGTGTGATATCCTGGTATTTGGATGACATACACAGAGTAGGAAAAGAAATTCCTATACTACGATCGGTTATACTTTGGTCGTCACACAGTGGTTTCTCCACAAAGGACTTGGACATTATATCAAACATACTGGTTACTAGATCTATGGTTTTAGATCTAGATTTGGGTGATTTCCCAATCAGGGTACTTAGACAGCATTCTAAGAGTATTTAGAATGGACGACTCCTGGCACGGTAGTGTACCTGCAGGTAATGGAGTCACCCTCTCTAAAGGTGTCTTATAGACTAAAGTAGAGAGGGATGTACATGATTGGCAGATCACTTGCTTAGGCAATTGAGTCAATCATGAGATGTCAAGTACCACACCAGATGTTGTTCTTGCACTAGATGCGACAAGTTGATATTGATCCAATACTGGAGAAGCAATCGGAAGCAGTTTTTAGAACATAAGTGGATGTTCTAAGGATATGATAACGACAGCCTCATTCGAGAGGCAGTTATCATTCCAAGCTTCCAAGGTGACATGGACGACAGCGTGATCGTCAGAGTTATAGTTTTCCTTCTGACGAGGGGAAGTATTTTGGACAGGTGGTCCAAGGCAATACTGAGGGTGGCATGGCGCAGGATACTGATTAAGTTCAGTTGACGATACAGTCTAAGAAGTTTGGATTTGGAGTTCATTTATGAGCTCGGTCCCATCAGACATCCAGACATTCTAAGACAGGTATTGCTCATTTCGGGAGATGGCTTTCTCCGCGAACTTGAGATATAGAGAGACATAGAAAGAAACATCAAGGCGGATCCACTCACTGAGGCTATTCCTCGAACGCAATAGTTTCACAAACGGTTTTTGTGGGACTGACTAGTAGAGGAGTTGGGTGTTCGGTATCACACGGGCTGTGAGTATGCGACATCGCAATAATTAGCCTTGAGTGCAAGTGGGAGATTGTTGGAGATAGTGCCCTCAGAGTCAATTATTGGGTCACAGGCACGTGATTGCAATGATTGAGGGAGGACCTATCCTGGGAAGACAGTCTTACTCGAGATGATAGTACGCTATCTGGTTTACCTTTATCATCGTGTACTGCTTTAGGTGACCTGACAGGTCACTATTGCACGTTGATAAAGCCCCTAGGATTCTTGCTTGACTGCCGGCAGTATGAGGGCGATCATATAAGTGAGAGCTGGAGTCTATTAGCACATCCTTAAAAGGTCCCTAGTCGTAGGAGTTTCGAGACAGGGCATCGATTCTCCAGAGTAGACTAGTGTATACAGTTGAGACCCCGACGAGGGGCGGTGGCCGGTCTCACAAGCCACTGGTGTCAGTTGGTTCACCTAAGATGTATACAGATGCTCATTGGGTTATGAGTACACCGGACAGGACTCGCCGGGAACATGCTAGTTGGTCTTATACCTGACGTCAGATAGCAGTTCCCTGGTGACATGTGTACAGGTTAGTTCATCGACTTGGGGATCGTCATTTGTCTCGTGTGAGTTCCCACTGTACTTTGATTACTACCCTACCACGGCTCAAAGGAGTCGTGCAAACAGGTTTTAGTTGGGTACAGTCCCGAGCCACATGGAGGCAGTGAGCGGATCTTCAGGGGTTCGTCTCTCCCGGTATTGGGGGTGAGGTCGCGCTGTGTCTAGGAGAGCCATTACACGAAGACCTTGGCCAAGGCAGGAGATTTACTGGTAGGTATTCCAGTAGTATCTCAGGGTGTTCTGGGCTACACTCCGACACGACTTGTACCGCTTTTGGGGGTCTGACTTTTACCAACCCCCTAGGCCCGACATGCGATGCTCGTAGAAGAACGGACCGGACTGTACGGATATTGTCACTGACAGGCTCAGTAGGGTGTCAGGATGAGTTCACTCATCGACGTCCCTTTTAGTCAATAGCTGGTGACCCGTTACGTATTGGCTTATACCTCTGACGTGCTAGTGGTTAAATTCACAGCCATAGTATTGACGAGTCTTTAGAGTCCACCACACTTTCAGTTACTCAAGCTTTCGGGCGAAACGCTGTAGAGGCCGTATGGAGATATGGCAGGGTCCGATCAGATACGTGCGGTATTGCACGGATCAGGATCGGACAGCTTTGTACTAGTGGCCGTATGGATATATGGCAAGGTTCGATCAGATACGTGCGGTATTGCACGGATCAGGATCGGACAGTTTTTACTAGCCGGTTTTGGTTTAAGCCGGTCCTAGTTTAGTACAGTGTAGATTTTGTCTCATTGCATTTGTATCCGGACGGAATACAGATGCGGGTGTGTATGCACAGTATCGGGGTTTTCCTGTAATTTATTACGGGACCAGTTTTCTGGAGTTGCCAATTTGCATTCCGTTCCGGCCGGTTTTCCTTTGTTCTTTCCCGGCCGGACTTTTCCGATGGAGGGGGTTATTTGCAAGTTTGCAAATAACACTTTGTGGAGGATTTATTTGCATAAGGATTGATATGTTAAGCATCTTTGCTTTTCATGCATTTATTGTGATAAGAATGGATTTGATTTGGATTTGAGTTTTGTGATGATTATGTCTAGGATGTGGTCACCTCTTTTCACTTCCTACACTCACCTCCCTTCATGCTTCATAATCTTTGCTCCACCATTTTCTAAGTATGAGAGTTTTCATTAGAAAAGATAGAAGAAGAAAAGAAGAAGAAGAGAGCTTCATCTTTGAGAGAGTAGGATTCTTGATCTCATTTTTCATGTTAAGAAAAATGCAAGCACCATTTTTCTTATCATGTTTCCTCCATCATCTTCAAATGGCAACCACCCCAAAAGAGACTACGATTCTACACTACACTTCCTACAGCATATCTTGGACGCGTCGGCTAGCCTACTTCGCGCCCGAGTTGCCTCGGTATTGAGGTGGGAGCCCTTATAAGTACCCGGCTTCGTGGTGCCCTTTCCGACGAGGAGGAGACGGACGGAGATCCCGCGAGGAGATCGGAGTGGAGATGAAGACCGGAGGACTCGGATCAGTCGGTATATCTCTAACCCATCCTCTTGTTAGCTTAGACTAGTTTAATGGCACGATCCGGGGTTTAGTGCGCGGTGGTGCCGGTTTGCTAAGTCCGCAAAAATTAAAGTTTATCACCGTTTCCGCATTCCGGCGTCGGATTGACGGCCGGGGCGCCGCCGTGCACTTACAACAACATTCACGGTCGCAGATAGTAATGTATGCACTGAAAACTTTAAAACAGTATTTAAAATAGCGACTTGGAAATACTCCGCATTGCCCCCAAACAAAAAATAACACAATATCCAAATTGGGATAAAACAAACAACAACTGAGAACCAATATTCCAGTGACCAGAACACACAAAAAATTTAAAGACTCGATTCTCTATTAGGACCGGCCAGGCCGGTTTTTAATCAAATCTCGCCGGCCATATTATGGTATTTAGGACTCGTATTTGGTGTGTGTTCTAGTAGTCACAAGAATAGTCTTCTGCAATTGTTTAAATAATTGTTGAAGACTAATATAAAATCGACAAAAACTGGAATATATTGGGTATAGTTTCGGTTTCGATGCTTTAACATCGTCTAAAACAGCTAGTAAGGGGTTAATGGGTTGTCTCTGATACAATGTTGGGTTATGCAAACGCCCTGTCCATCAAACTGTGACCGGTTGTGGAACAAAAATTTTCAAAACGGCGCTAACACAACCCGCTACCCGGATCTACCATGAACCCTAAACTAGAAATATACAAATAGGAGTTAAGAATGGTTATACCGAATTGATCCGTATCCTTCGGTCTTCAACCACCTTTCCAAGCTCCTAGAGGCCACCATGAACTAGCTTGATCTTCGGTCTCCCTCCATCGAAGATGATCCACCCGAGGATTTGTATTTCGAGCTCCTACCTCAATCGCCGAGGTAACTAGGGTATCTAGATCGCTAAACTAGATAGACTAGATGATATAGAGTGTAGTGATGGATTAATTTGTCTCATAACACCTTAGGTTTCTCAACACATGAGACTTGAACGGTGGAGGTAGAAGAAGAAGTTTGAGGATGAGAGAGTGAGAAGCAACTCAAGAAAAAGGCTAAGTCTTATCTTGTGTGTTGTGAGAGTTGTGAACAATACTTGAAGCCATCAAAAATATCTCAAGACAAGAAAATATCTCAAGTCTCCAAAATATCTCACAACAAACAAAATGTCAAGCATCCTAGAATAGTAACCATGAGTCACTATATAGCTATGCTACAACAAATGCAATAAACACCTCATCCTCTCCACCTCATTAACCATTTAATCCTAAATGGTTAAAACTAAATGAGGTGGTATCTTCTAGAAGCACCTTATAATAAATTACAAGAATACCCCTCATCCTTATATACATACCCGTATTCGTATTCCAAAAAAATACGAATACAAAGAGACGAAAATAATCCAACAATTTAATACTAGAATCCGGATTAAACCAAATCCACTAGTATTATTCGTCCGAATCCTGATACGTGCACAAGTGCAAGTATATGATCGAATCCTGCCGTAAAACCAAACGGCCTCTACATCGTTTCGCCCGAAGCATAGAAACCCTCTGTGTGAGACTCTAAAGACTCGTCAATACGCTGGCAGTGGGTTTAACCATAAGTACGTCAGCGGCACTAGCTGTACGTAATGGCTACCTAGGTATTGAGCGAAAATGGAGGCCGACGAGCAAACTCATCCGAACCCTACTGAGCCTGTCTGTGACAATATCCGTCCAGTCCGGTCTGTTCGTCTAAGAGTATCGCATATCGAGTTTAGGGGGGAGGATAAAGTCAGACCCCTAATAATGCGATATTTCGTGTCAGTATGAACCCCATCACCCACTGAGAAACTACAGATCCAAATCAGCAATTCTCGACTACCTTGGACAAGTATTTCTGGTGATGTCCACCCGTGCACAAAATGACATCAACCCCCAATACCGGGAGAGACGAATTCCCGACGATCCGCTCACTGCCTCCATGTGGCTTGGGACTGTACCCAACTAAAACCTGTTTGCACGACTGCTTTGAGCCATGGTAGGGTAGTAATTAAAGCACAGTGGGAACTCACACGAGACAAATGACGATCTCAGGTCGATAGACTAACCTGTACATATGTCACCTGGGAACTGCTATCTGACAATAGGTATACAAACTAACACCAATGGCTTGTGAGGCCTAGCCACCGCCTCTCCTCGGGGTCTCGATCAGTATACACTAGTCTAGTCTGGAATATCGATGCCCAGTCTCGAAACTCTCACGACTAAGGACATTTAAGGATGTGCTTATAGACCACCCAGCTCTCATGTATATGATCGCCATCATAATGCTGGTAGTCAAATAAGAATCTTATGGGCTCTATCAATACGTAGTAGTGATCTGTAATACCACATAAAGCATGTACATGATGATAGAGACAAACCAGATAGCATACTATCATCTTGAATAAGACTATTCTATCCGTATAGATCCTCTCTCAATCATCGCAATATCGTGCCTGCGATTCAATAATTGACTTGATGGCACTATAACCAACAGTAATCATATTTGGATAATCGATATTTGAATGGAATGTATTTTATATTAGAATCGTTATTTGAATATAATGGAATTTATATTAGAATCGTTATTTGAATGGAATGGAATTGATATTAAATTGAAATAGATTGGATTGAAGATTTTCTTGGTTTTTTAAAATTTATTTTACTGTAATGCACTCTATTTCGACGGGTATTTCCCGTCGAAATACTCTATTTCAACGGAACTAGCCCATCGAAATAGAAAAAATGATTTTTAAATGATTCTTGAAATAATTTTTTTAACTTAAAAAACTTATATATTTCGACTGGAATTACCCGTCGAGAAAAGAACTATTTCCATTGATATAGATTTGATTATTTCGACGAACGTTAGCCGTGAAAATAACCTATTGCGACACAACCTATTGTGTCGGCATTCCTTCATAGCTATTTGGTGTCTCCCAACGAAATAGACATATTTCGACGGTAAATGTTCGTCGAAATAAATGTTTATTTACTATAGTGAAGACATAACAAAACAAACAACTAACAATTGGAAGAGGTCACAAACATAGTCACATAATTCGTGAATTATTCGTCGAATTCGTGAAAAATTCGCGAGTTTTTGATCAGCCGACTTAATCGCCGAATTAATCGGCGGGCCGAATAATTCGCGAATTATTCGCAAATTATGTGAAAAAACAGCGAATAATTCAAAAAATAGCAAATAATTCACAAAATCAAAACCTATCGTCTCATATATTAATTTCTTGCTCGAAATCCTTTCCGAACATTTGTCGAATCTTTCCCGAATACCTGCTGATTTTTTCCTAATAGTTCTTCGAATCCGAATCTTCGATCCCGCTGAATCATACCCAAACGACGAATTTGTGACTATGGTCACTACGACAACATCTACTTGCCCCTATGGATTTAGCCATAGGAGCAAATCATAACCCCTACGGATTAATCTGTAAGGACATAAAATAACTCTGTAAGTCCAAAGACCATAGATGAAAGTATTTACCCTGAATATGTCCCTACGGAGTAAATATTGTCCCTACGGCGTAATCCATAGGGGCATTTGGCCCTATGGATTATTCCGTAGGGACATAATTTTTTTTTAATTTATCTGTTTAAAAATAAAATAATTTTCCCTACGGAGTTATCCGTATAACCTGCTAAATGCCCCTACGGATTAATCCGTCGGGACAAGTTTTGCCCATATTACTAATTCCATACGGACAAAATATCAGAGAAATGTGTAGGGGCAACACGTGCCCCTACGGATTAATCTGTAGGGCATTATATCAGGTTTTTTAAAAAAGGGGCTACCCGTTTTTTCCCCGTCCTGTGCACAGTTATATATATATATATATATATATATATATATATATAGCCGAATACAGAAATATTTATAAACAACATCTCATGCATAATATATAAAAGAAATAAACAAACAGAATACAAAATCAATATAATATCATCATAAATATCCAAACAACCACCGATATTGTCCAAAACATACAATATGTTTCAAATAAGCATATCCATCCTAAAAAATATAAATAAATCTATCCTAACTCACTTCAGCTTCTCCAACTCTAATAATCGCCGTAATCTGGCGCTTTTGCTCCTCCGTGCAGCCTTGGGTCATCAAAAACTCGATTAATAAAAGAACGGTCAGTACAGGAGTCTGAGTGGTCTTTGGAGGAGTCTGGATAGACTGTAGAGCTATAGGAGTAGCCTGTGCAGTCGCAGTCGAGATAGTGGCTTGCTCAGTCCCAGCCGTAGGAAATGTATGTGGAGCTGCGGCCGAAGCAACCTGCCGAATCTGTAAAATTTTATATTTGTGTAATAAACGTGTAAAAACGGTGTATTAGATTTTAGTCGAATACGTATAATTATCGGATTATTGCGAAACCGTGAATTTGTATATGCTTTGTTGAGATTTCACATGTTCACTTGAAATTCATATGTTATATATGAGAATTTATACATATTGAAATTGCATACATTCAGGTCTATGCTTTTTTCCCCCATTCTAAGAATACTTAGGGATTTATGCCTAATTTGGGTATCTAGTTTGGAAAACCATAGTTTATTTTAAGTGGAGATAGAAATGGTATTTACTCTAACTTGTAAGCATGTATCTCTTCTTTGTACATGAAGAACCAGCGGAAAAGTACCGACGAAATGAATAAAAACACAAGTGAATGCATGAGTTTGCTTTGTATATTCCTAACTTGTCCAAACTGGACAAATCTATCGGTCATCATACGATTGAATTTTCTCGTCACATAAACTACATGACGGTTGTTAGCACTACTACAAATAAGGGTTGCCCCTACGGATTTAACCGTAGGGGCAAACCACTGCCCCTACGGATATATCCGTAGGGACGAAAAAATAATCTGTAGGTGCAAACGCCGTAGGTGCAAGTTGAAGCCCTGAACTTGCCCCTACGGAGTTCTGTGTAGGTCCATTTTCACCTACGGATTAGGGCGCAGGGGAAAAAAGTTATTTTATTTACGGTTATTTTAATTATATTAACTGTACCTATGGATTTATCCGTAGGGCAAAGTACTATCCCCTACGGATATATGCGTAGGTACATATCCGTAGGGGCAAAATATTAGAAATCCTGATATTTTGCCCCTACGGATATATCCGTAGGGGTCTTTGTTTGCCCCTACGGATATATCCGTAGGGGCAAGCCCAACCCCCTGATACTGAGATCAGGGGAGACATATCAGTTAATGCTGATATTTTGCCCCTACGGTTTAAACCGTAGGGGCAACATGTGTACCTACGGATTAATCCGTAGGTACACATTATCTGTTTTTTTTTTAAAAGGGCTGCCTGATTTTTTCTCGCCCTGTGCACAATAATATATATATCAATAAAATATAAAATTAATCATCACACAACATATAATCCAGTATTCATAATCACATCTCACGCATATAATATACAAAAGAAACCCAAATACTGAATATGATATAAAAAAAACAATATCAATATCATTATCGTTTCAAAATGTAGTACAATATGTATGATATAAATAAATACATGTTTCAAAAAATAAGAATCAAAAAGCTACCTTAGCTCGGTCCAACTCCACCTCTGATAAACGATAGAATAAGGCGCGCCTGCTCCTCGATCAATAAACCATGCAATTCGGCGCGAGCGGGAGTCTGAGCGTCCTGTGGAGCTGGCGATGTGGTCTGCGCAGCCGCCGTCGAGGGAGTCGCTTGCGGAGCCACGGCTGCGGGAGTCTGAGCGGGCGGTGGAGCTATAGGAGCTGTCTACGGAACCGCAGCCGATGTAGTGGCTTGCAGAGCCGCAGCCGAAGGAGATGCATGCCATGTACCCTGTCGCGTCTGGACCTAACGTGTGTAAGAAGCGTGTACGAACTGTGTATTATTCGAATTCGTATCATTATCAAGTTATTTGGATATCTAGTTTGGAAAACCGTTGTTTATTTTAATTACATATGTATGTATGATTAATCAAACCTAAGTCTAAAACCAAATAAGCTCAAGCTACGTACTAATTATGGATATGTTGATATCTATAATATGACATGATATTTTACTATAAAGTAGTATACATACCAGCATCTCCTTCAACTCCTGAATGGTGGCCCTCAAGCTCTCCAGTTCCTGCTGGACACGTCGCTCACTGGAGACGGAGGAAGTAACCGTCGGGGTGGAGTCCAACCTCATATGGGCCCTGCTAGGGCCCAGTCCCTGGCCTCTCTCCCAACCTCCGTGGTGCCCTCCGTGTGCGGCGTCCAGAACTGGGGTCAGCAGCCTCAGATCGCTCTGTCCGGTAAAATCGATCCCCGAAGCTTCGGCCTACTCAACCACCCGCTCCTACACCCACATTAAGCAGTAAAGTATAAGTATAAAATTTAAACTTGAACCTTCCAAAACTAAAATTTCAAATATGGGTAGAATAAATATTAACACTTACGCAATACTCCTGGGTAGCGACGTCGGGATATCGAAGCTCGCCCGTGGCGGGATCTGTCGAGGTGCCGTGGACGGCAAGATATGCGGACAGCACGCTCGGTGTACCACCTTGCGCCACGGTCTGAGCTGTCTGCAATATTAGAAAATAACTCTTAATATTAGAAATATTAGAAAATAACTCTTAATATTGCAGAATATCACAAAGGTCGGTCTATTGTAATTTACCGATAACTCCATGGCTCGAGTAATATTCCTCGAGCCACCTGTGTAAGTGGGGCGATCCCTCTTCGCCGACTTCCTGTTCTCTGTATTCTGAGCGGCATGTTTCTGCACAACGCATTAACATTTAGTTTTCTAATTAAGGAACACAAAAAAATAAATTATATCCTAAACAATGAATTACATTTAAAATACATACCTGTTTGCGTTGGGAGTCGAAATATTCACACAATAGAGGCCATGTCTCTACGTCGACTCTCACAAACGCCGGAGTAGATAGGAGGGCCGCTCTCTCTGCCTCGGGGGTCGCCATCCACAGGGAGTAGCAGTCGGCCTTCAGCTCATTCCTGTTGTATCGGACCTTGGTCTGCATGTTCTTCATCAGGCCATTGTACAGAGCATGAAGGTCGAGCACCCTCCCAGGGTGATCAGGGTCGGGTACAGGCTGAAAATCGTAATCCGACTGAAAATACAAAAAAAACATTGTTATTAGATTGCAAGTGTTAATAATAAATATATTGGATAAATCAAATGAAAATATATATTAATACGTACCCGAGCCTGATCAAAGAAGAGGGTGAATGAGCGCCGGTGCTGCTCGCCCCACTCAACGTGAAGTGGATAGTTCTTCACGAGCCGGCTCTCGTCCCCCATATACCGGCCGAACCTCTCGGCATGAGGACCGGTATAGCGATAGTCAAGGGTAAAAAAGAGGGGGAATGCTGCCTCCCCCCTAGCTCTGTCAGGCCTCAGCCTATGGGACTGATTCGGGCCTCGAGTCCCCCTCTGGGGATGGAGAGGCCCTGCGTCTGCAAGAAATATCAAGATAATCAATATTAAGACAAAGTTGTATTTAGAAATCAAGCTTAAACAAAAATTGAAGTGTGATATATACCTCCGGTGACTATCGCACGAGCCTGGGCCCGGGCAGCAGCATGAGCGGGACGATAGTTCCTCCGGTAAGGAGCAACCGGGGTCCCGGATGCGGACGCATCCCCTCCAATTAGAAAATAAACATTGACGCTAAATTTCCATGAAGTTCATATTTATTCTATAGAGCATATGTAAAATGAATAAATATTTTATATTTATTCATACTAACCTGCAGACGATGCGGATGGTATGGAAGCGGCAGGAGTAGCCCCTGCGGAAGATGTGGACGCACCACCTATAATTAGACAATTAAAAATAGATTATATAAGTAATTGCAAAAAGAATGTGTAGATCAATAATAAAACGTTCTAAATCAATATGCATGCACTATAGGATATATAAACATACCCGCAGGTGCGGTGGTGTCACCACCTACAGCTAGACAATAATAAAAATTGCTAAGTAAGAGCAAAAGGAATGTGTGTATATTTATGATATAACATTCTAAATCAATATACATACACTATATAATATATAAACATACCTGGAGGAGCGGGAGTGGCCTCTGTCCCAGATGTGGACGCATCACCAACAACTAGACAATCAAACATCGACAATATAAGTAATTTTGACATAAACAGGCATTGATATCTGTAATATTACATTCAAAATGGATATGCGTGCAGTATACCTGGAGGTGTGGCAAAATCCATACGGAAGGAGGCATCCGAAGGGGTCTCCGATCTGGGTGCAAGACCGGCCCTCTGAAGCTCCCTACGAAGCTCTCCGGGCGGCAGAACCGCTCTGCCTCTGCCGCGGCTGGAGCTCCTGCTGCCCCTCACTGCTCCCGACATTGTCATCAAATCTAGATAAACAGTTCGTGGACGCATTCGACAATCATTAAAAGTATTGACTATATATGTATAGAGCGTAAAATGTGAAGTAATAATATAACATTACTGATAACCTTTTTCGTTTCGTGGGCGCATTATACATATCTACTTGGATTTCATCGTCGATGTCATTTCTAACCCACGTAACTTCATGATCGGTCGAAGACAACCCGTCCTTCGAAACAGACGGTCGGAGCACTTTAAGCCTTCTTTCTTCTTCGTCTTCATCTCTGTCCTCGAATTCTGGGACATCGTAGACATCTCTGGATTTCCATCGGCATACAATACTCCATCCCGGATGCTTCAGACACTGTGAGTAGTATACTTGGAACGCTTAGTTCGGAAAGATAAACGGATCATCCTGACCGTAAAATCGAAGTGTGTTCACACTGGTCAATCCATATTCATCTTTCCAAGTCCCAAGATTACTTCTCCACTTGTCCGTATCGGTTCGCGTATCGTACCAAGTACACTGGAATATATAAAAGGGTTCTGATCGTCCGGGATAGTGGATGCCGAGTATACAATTTAAGTACCCATAATAAATCACACCGTCCGATCCTGCCGTCGCTATCCCACTATTCTGAGTGGTTCTAGATGTTTCTATGTCCTTAACTTCGAATTTGTATCCAAGGACACCAAATCCTTTGTAATATGCAACCTCCGTACTAGGAAATTGAGCTAAATATCTTGAATCACTCTCAAATGATGCAGACAAGTTCGGATCGTGGATCTAACAAAACAAATTTTACGACAAATACATAACGATACAAGTTTAGATTAAAACTGCTAGCAATAAAATGTTATTCGAATAACTTACATGATCTGTGACCCAATCACAAAAATCATCCTGATGAAATTTTTCCAATTGTTCTTCGTTCCAATCAGGATGCCCCTCACGTACCTCGTTAAAATGAATTCTGTTTTCGACAAATAATGGTGACATTAATATTATATCATTTCATACACACACAAACACAGATATAACAATTAATCCAAATAAACTTACTTTCTAATTTGTTCAAGACATGCGCAATTAAGCAAGATAAACCGGTATATCTTGTTGATAAACATAGTGTCTACCCTCTTATACTCGGCTTTACCATATGGCCCGTCTTGAATTCTTCGTGGCCGGTTAAGCCCTGTCTCAATATTCTCGTCCAGATAGCGGGAACAAAATGTGGTTGCTTCATCAAGAAGATAACCTTGCATGATAGAACTCTCTGGTCGATTTTTATTGCGTATATACTTCTTAAGAGTGTAGAGGTACCTAATGAAAATATGTTGAATAAATAAATACGGGCATACAGGACAACAATAAATTTATAAATTGCACGAAACGAAAAATTATACGTACCTTTCGACGGGATACATCCATCGATATTGTACCGGTCCGGCTAATTTCGCCTCAGTTGCAAGATGAACCGTCAAGTGTATTATGATATCGAAGAATGACGGTGGGAAAATACGCTCAAACTTGCAAAGTATCAACGCAATAGAATTTTCTAGTTTATCCAGCGTCACAACCTCCAGTGTTTTAGCACACAACTCCCTGAAAAAACAACATAAGTCGTTGATTACTAGACCAACTGATTCGGGGAGAGAAGTCCTGAGGGCTAATGGAAGAAGGTGCTCCACGATAATATGGTGATCATGACTTTTCAGCCCATCGATCTTGCCCTTCACAATTTTTATTTTCTTGCTGAATGATCCTGAAAAACTTGTGGGAACTTTCAAATCATGCAACACCTGCAGGAATCTTTTCTTCTCCGGTTGTGACATATGATAAGCGGCATTGAGAAGTACAAACTTGCCGGGTTTACCCGCTACCGATCTAGGGTGCAATTTACTTCTTATTCCCCACTCTTGTAGATCCATCCGAGCATTCAGGTTATCTTTCGATTTCCCGTCTTTACAAAGAAGCAAATTAAGAATATGCTCTGATACTCCCTTCTTTATATGCATGACATCCAGACAATGACGCACTGAATTTGTAGACCAGTACGGAAGCTCGAAGAAAATGCTTAACTTATTCCAAAATGGTGGTTTGACCTGTTTCGTCGAATCCATCCCGAAGGTCATATTATTGTAACCATCCCATTTAGCAGTCACGTCCTCTCCGGACAATGGGGATGGAGGTCCAAGAAGCTCTTGATGACCATCAAAATGAACCGTGTCTAACCTGCCGCATTACCGAATTCTTCTTCTTCTCCTGCCGCATTATCGTGTTCTTCTTCTTCTGCCGCAGTATTGCATTCTTCTCCTTCCCCGTGATATTTCCAAGTTGTATAAATTCTAGTAAACCCATATTTTACAATATGAAGCTCTGCCAATTCTACCTTCTGCCAGTACTTATTGCCACATCTATCGCACGGACAGAGAATCTTTTCTATTATGATCTTATTATGTGCGCGTGCAAATTCAATAAAAGCAGCAACTCCTGCGACAAACTTAGGTTGCATACGTTGTTGCCAATCCACATACATCCAGTCCTTAACTCTGACGTACTCATGGGCCATGTTAGACTGTATAACATATAAATCGTAGGTTATGGTGACTATATTGAGAAATATAAGAACGGGATAGTTACTGACAAAGGAGAAAATCCGTGTATATGCTTTGTGTGTGCGTTTGTCGTTGAAAAGAATAAATTATCGCACGTATGTTAACCGATAGACGGGGACTAAGTGGCGCTTTTAGTTTCATATACGAGTATCGATGGGAATACGAAGGTTTCATATTATCATCGAGTATCATATATTGGTTTTAACCTGAACATCTCGAATCGCTCTCTAATTATGCATTTGTTGTGTATTCTTCTTGTATGTGTGTGTTCCGGCTGTCGGGGGTAGGCTTCTATCCCATTAAGAATGTATAGAGCGAACACCCATCACTTGTGCTTTAAACCGTTTCGAGTAAATTTCGGCAGCACCTCCCCGCTGTTCTCCGAGTACACTGTAATAGAATAGATAATCATTTCAAAGCTGTGAAACAACGTTGAAATGAACATCTAATCTATCTTTGTACACGGAGAACCAGCGGAAAGGTACCGACGAAATATCTCGAAACGGATGAAAACACAAGTGAATGAAGGCGTTAGCTTTATACATTCTTAACTTGTCCACACGGGACAAATCTATGGGTTACCATACGATTGAATTTTCTCGTCGCGTAGACTATACGACGGTTGTTAGTATCGAACTATACCGTGCGATATTTAACAACCTTTGTATAGTTCTATGTTACGACGAATATCGCACGTATGTTAACCGATAGACGGGGACTAAGTGGCACTTTTAGTTTCATATATGAGTATCGATGGGAATACGAAGGTTTCATATTATCATCGAGTATCATATATTGGTTTTAACCTGAACATCTCGAATCGCTCTCTAATTATGCGTTTGTTGTGTATTCTTGTTGTATGTGTGTGTTCCGGCTGTCGGGGGTAGGCTTCTATCCCATTAAGAATGTATAGAGCGAACACCCATCACTTGTGCTTTCAACCGTTTTGAGTAAATTTCGGCAGCACCTCCCCGCTGTTCTCCGAGTACACTGTAATAGAATAGATAATCATTTCAAAGCTGTGAAATAACGTTGAAATGAACATCTAATCTATCTTTGTACACGGAGAACCAGCGGAAAGGTACCGACGGAATATCTCAAAACGGATGAAAACACAAGTGAATGAAGGCGTTAGCTTTATACATTCTTAACTTGTCCACACGGGACAAATCTATGGGTTACCATACGATTGAATTTTCTCGTCGCGTAGACTATACGACGGTTGTTAGTATCGAGCTAGACCGTCCGATATTTAACAACTTTCGTATAGTTCTATGTCACGACGAACATCGCACGTATGTTAACCGATAGACGGAGACTAAGTGGCGCTTTTAGTTTCATATATGAGTATCGATGGGATTACGAAGGTTTCATATTATCATCGAGTATCGTATATTGGTTTTAACCTGAACATCTCGAATCGCTTTCTAATTATGCATTTGTTGTATATTCTTGTTGTATGTGTGTGTTCCGGCTGTCGGGGGTAGGCTTTTATCCCATTAAGAATGTATAGAGCGAACACCCATCACTTATGCTTTCAACCGTTTCGAGTAAATTTCGGCAGCACCTCCCCGCTGTTCTCCGAGTACACTGTAATAGAATAGATAATCATTTCAAAGCTGTGAAACAACGTTGAAATGAACATCTAATCTATCTTTGTACACGGAGAACCAGCGGAAAGGTACCGACGAAATATCTCGAAATGGATGAAAACACAAGTGAATAAAGGCGTTAGCTTTATACATTCTTAACTTGTCCACACGGGACAAATCTATGGGTTACCATACGATTGAATTTTCTCGTCGCGTAGACTATACGACGGCTGTTAGTATCGAGCTATACCGTCCGATATTTAACAACCTTCGTATAGTTCTATGTCACGACGAACATCGCACGTATGTTAACCGATAGACGGGGACTAAGTGACGCTTTTAGTTTCATATGTTGGATATATGTATGCCCTAGAGGCCATTATATGATAGTGGATGTATCTATACATGTATATATATATTCAGTATGCATTCTTGCTCGACATGATAGTATGCTATCTGGTTCTTCTTTATCTGACATGTTGATTTGATCATGCTTTTATTCATTCATACATGCTGATGAAGCCCTGAGGATATCGGCTTGACTACTCTGATTATGATGGAGATCATACTAGTGGGACATCTGTAGTCTATAAGCATATCCTGAAAAGTCTCTAGTCGTAGGTATATCGAGACGGGGCATTGATACCAGAGTAGACTAGCGTATATGATACTAGACCCATACGATAGGCGATGATTGTTCCCACATTCATCGATGTTTGACATCAAGATCATATACGGGTGCTCAGTGGTGACTGGGTACACTGGACGGACTCACCGAGAACTCCTATATGGAATTATATCTATCGTCGGATAGCAGTCCTCAGGTGACACTGGTACAGGTTAGTCTGTAGACCCGAGATCGTCATAGAGTCTTGTGTGTTCTCCCACTGTACTTTGATTGCCACCCTACCACGGCTCTACTAAGTCGTGCAAACAGGTGGCCGTTGGGTATAGTCCCGAGACACACGAAGGCAATGAGCGATAGGAGGGGTTTCGTCTCTCCCGGTATTGGGAGTTGATGCTATGCTGTGCCCGACTGGTTATATCAGTAAGTCCCTGGCCAGGGCTGCTGAGATTTGCTGATAAGTGTTATCAGTAGTTTCTCGATCTGTTATAGACCATTCACCGGCATGACTTATTGAGTTATTAGGGTCGACATGACCATCCCTAGGCTCGATATGCAGCATATCTGACGAAGAGACCGGACAGTACGGTAGTGTTGCCGGTTGGCTCGACGGGAGTTGTAGCAGGTTCGCTTGTTTTCTTCTGATCGCTCAATACCCGGGTGGCCGTTACGTTTAGCTGACCGCTTGCGGCTTGGGGGTGCTTGATATGATCATCACCCTCTGCCGGCGTATTGACGAGTCTTAGAGTCCCACAAAGGAGTTATCCAGTCCAGGCGAAACGTTGTGGTGCGCGTATGCGATATGCGCATGGACCCGATTAAAATGCGCGTATGGGATACCGAACATTGATCGGGCGGCTTGCTTTTGGTGGGGTCATATGTGATATGGCCGGATTGATAAATCAAGTGTTGAATTACCATTTAACCATTAGTTTTCTCACTTAAAACCTTTCTTGAATATGATGGATGTATGCATGCATGTATGTGTTTCTTTCTTTCTTTCTAGTTTCATGCACATATGGATGTGCATACATACATACATACATACACCCATCTATCATGGTTGTTTACACATGAAAATGGTGGCAATATAAGACTCACACCATGGATAAATATATGGATTATTATTTAATTTTATGTTTAAAACAAAATAGAAAAGGAAAGGATAATTCTTGAGTTGTTCCTACACTCTTCTTTAACCTAACCATTCTCACCTACCCTTAACCTTGGATTAAACTTTCCTTATATGTTTTAAACCCTAATTAAATAATAACTCAAAAGATTTAACCATGGTTTGTAGTGAGAAGAAATAAAATATATATAGATATATTTCATTTCTTTTCAATGGTTATCATTTTACTCTTGTTAAAAGAAAGCTACCATCTTCTTCCTCCTTCACCATTTGCTCTCTAGTTTCTTCTAGTGAGTAAAACACACATAAAGAAAGGTTTTTGAAGTGAGAATCATAACCACAACATCATTCTACACAAGTTTAGCCAACTTGTTTAGAGTGTTCTCTTCGTTTCTCATCTTGATAATCGAAGTTGCGAGCTTGGACGAGGAACTCCGGGTGGATCGTCGTGGACGCGAGAAGACTTCAAGAGGACCTTCTTCCAACACCCAAGAGGCCAAAGAGTCTAGCGAAAGGGAGCTACAATGGTTGTAGTCTCGAAACCCTAGTTTTTATTGGCTTTAAATTCGAAACCCTAATTTTCTAGGATCGATTCCTTTGTATGCTTGTTTAGCACCATAAAAATTTAAACTTTGAGACATGTGATGCTTCAAACTCTACATAAGGTGCTAGGCAAACCTAACATTTGTATCAGAGCCGACCTAGAACATTAGGCGACGCTTTTACGAAGTAAAAATCCCGATCGGACAAAAATACGACATTTTAAGACCCTCTCTGGACAAATTTTAAAATCTGACATTTTTCAGAATTAAAAATACTTAAAAAATATAGCTGGAAATTCTAAGAATAACAGTGAAATTCGAAGCCCTGAACCCTATAAACCGCCGCAGAACCGCGGCAATTCCTGGCTTAGGTCGCGCCTCCGCGGCCGTACAGAGGTATCAGTGCATCAAATTTATACTGTAATTCTTATAATTTCTTGTATAGTGTTTTAGGTATGTTTAATCTGAATATAGTACTGTATTTTCTGGAGATGGTTTTGGACTCATAGATTCGATCGGAATTTTCATTTCGTTGTTTTTTCCGGGTAAATTAGAAAGTATTGAAGTGTTTGAACGATTATCATTTGCTCACTATTCACGGGGTTTAAATACTTTGGAGGTACGTGCAAGTCTTTTTATGGTGGTCCCTCTAGAAGACAACAAATCTTAACTCGATTATGTGACCGTCTTGAACTGCCCTTTGAACCTTAGGGTTTGGGGCAGTACGGCGTGCCACATGTGAGGCGTTGGCTTGACCCTTCTACGGCTGGACCGCTACTACTGTGTCACGCTCCGGATTTTTTGAACCCTGCTTAAGTGTTGAGCTTTAGTGAATCTTGGGTACTTGATCGTTCGTTCGAAAACTTTAATACTGTCTGTTTATCTGGAATGTGATACAATATGTGGAATTCATATAGTTTAGGCATGAAATACGAAATATGTGATATTTCGCATTTATGATGTCTGAAGAGAATGTGGATTCCAAATATTGTAGTTTTACACTTTCTTTTCTGTGACCGTAAGTGTAGTATGTTCGATATCGCCGATTTCGTTGCTATACATCAACGACAATTGGGGTATGCATACTTACTTACGTTGATGATATGAGATATTATGTGTTGCTGAGATATGATGTGCAGGATTGTCGCGATTGAATAGCCGGGGTTTTTTTATGTGAGATGAGAGTTTTATATTTTCATTCATGTAAATTCATATGTAATGTAATATTCTTTTATTTGGGGCACTTCTGGGTTGAGGTTGTGTCACCAGTGTTGTATATTATTTACTTTTCCGTATTAGGTTGGACCCAAGGAGGCGAGCACAGGTGACCGGGTTCTGGGGTTCAGTGGGAGGCCATCTCGAGGAGTCGAGACCGAGTCTCCTAAACTCCAGAATTGGTAGGGTCTCTTGCCGCTCTCGTAGGGGTCCAGGGTGTGGGCTTGGCTATTCATCGCGACTGTGGAATCCGTATTTTCTATTCTGGCTAAATACTAAATACGGACGTCCTAGTATATCCCACTTTATATCTATGTTTCTGCTGCCTGTGTTCTGTGATATCTGAGACGAATGACATATTATATATATGATATATAGTAGACGTTGCTTATGTTTTACACCCGCGCTAGTCCCGTCCCGGTATGCCGTTAGTTAAGTAACCTAACGGTGCATAACGGAACATTGCGGCGAATGCGGATGGCATAAGCGTACGTGTTATTTTCGTTTCTTTTCTGTGATTGGCTTAAGGACTTAAATGATGGGATTACATTAATGTGATTAATGTAAAGAAAATAAACCTAAAAAGATGTTGTAGAATCGGATTTGAAAACCACTCGGCTATTTATGAAAAAGCTATATTTCAAAACTGCGGAGCTTAAGCCACTCCTTTTGAAAACTATTTGATTCTACAACGATATCAAGTTCAAAGCGTTAAAGATTTTCTTAAAAATCATCCGCAACCCTCCGTCATTTTAGGAAGTAGAGTACTTAGTATTCGTGCTACGTTTGTTGACTATAGTTAAGGCGTAGTGTACGGTAGCTAAGTGATGTCTTCCTATATTGCATATGATGCAGATTAATTAGGACATTCTTATGACTTTGTTGACCATAGTTAAGGGTCATATCAGTGGGTCTAATTAATCAAGAAATGACGGGTAGAACTTGACCGGTACTTATGATTTGTTGACCTTAGTTAAGGTCATAAGTACTTGGGGTAAAAACAACATCGGGAATTTCAATAGTTGAAATTTGCAATGAGATTGCATACCTTCCATGTGATGGTTGGATCCCGATCCCACTGTGGGCAATAGTTGCTCCTAGGAGAGTTTTACAGTTTACAATTAGCTGACTCATTAGGTGTCTAGAAAGGTGTTAACGGGGCTCCGCCTCTGGGAAAACGAGGTTTACTCTAATTAGGTCCGTGCGAAAGCACGGGGAACCTCCCTCAAGTACCGACACTGGCCTGGCTGAACGGTTAGCGAAGTTGTAGACTGTAATTAATCCTGGCTAGTTTTTCTTTTTAAGGTTTGAAAGAAAAACTCGATAAAAGCAGTGGGAAACATCGATTAGACAAGATAATAACCAATCTGATCTATGCAAGAGCTTTCGCTGAGTGTATTCTTTTCTCTCTCTTAATGGCAGATACCCATGACTGGACTCAAGCTTCTACTAGATAAAAACAAACTGAATGGGACCAACTATAAAGACTGGCTGAGGAATCTGAAAATCGCCTTGACTTATGATAAAGTATCATATGTCCTCACGGCTTCAGCCCCGCCCGTCCCAGGTCCAAAATCCTCAGTTGCGGACATTGAAGTCCGCAAGACATGGGACGCTGACTGTGCCACGGCAAAATGCCTCGCGCTTGCATCGATGGATAACACACATCAAAATCAGCACGAGGACATGGACATTCACGGTATATTGCTCCATACAAAGAAGTTGTATGGAGAGCAATCCCGCGTATTACGATACGAAGCATCAAAGAAATTGTTTCAGATGCGAATGGCCCCTGGCACATCAGTAGGAGACCATGTGTTGAAGATGATAGCTCTTATAGAAGAGCTTGAGGACCTTGGATGGACGATGGACAATGAACAATATATAGATATTATTCTGCAGTCCCTTCCCTCCACCTTTGCTCAGTTCATAGTAAACTTCAACATGCATGGCATGGAGAAGGAACTCCCTGAACTCCTTAACATGTTAAGGAGTGCAGAGAGCACTATGAAGTCAGCAAGAACTCCCGTTATGACTGTTGGACAATCTTCTTCTTCTCGCCCGAAAGCTAAGACCAAGGGAAAGAAAAAGAAGAAGCCCACCAATCCTAAAGGTGGAGTTAGAAAGGTGAAGGGAAAGGAAAAGTCCAAGGCTGGAGACTCGGGGAAGGGCGAATGTTTTCATTGCCACAAGACAGGACATTGGAAGCGCAACTGCACGGAGTACTTAAGTCTTAAGAAGAAGCATGGTGATGCTTCTGCTTCAGGTGCGTTTGTGACAGAAAACTGTTTTTCAATAAACTCTGCTTCCTGGGTATTGGATACCGGTTCAGATTCTCACATTTGCAATTCTATGCAGGGGCTGAGAAATAGCAAGGTTTTGAAGACAGGTGACCATACTCTCCGCGTTGGAAATGGTTCCAATGTACATACAGTCGCAGTGGGAGAGTATCACTTGGGGTTGCCATCTGGATGTATTTTGGTTTTGAATCCATGTTATTTTGTACCAAGTATGCTATGTAATATAATATCCGTTTCTTTGTTGGACAACGAAGGATATAATTTTGTATTGCAGAACAATGTTATGAACATTCACCTGAATCAAATGTTGGTTGGGTATGGTATGCTTAATAACGGAATATATGTCCTAAATCAACACACAGTTTTCAGTATACAACACACTAATAAAAGAAAACTTTCAGAATTAAATGAAGCTTTTCTTTGGCACTGTAGACTTGGTCATATTAATGAAACAAGACTAAACAAGTTACACAAAGATGGATATTTAAACTCTTTTGAATATAAATCTTATGCGACTTGCCAGTCTTGTATCAAGGGTAAAATGACCAAAACTCCGTTTACCGGACACGGAGAAAGAGCTACTCAGCTCCTAGGCCTCATACATAGTGATGTATGTGGGCCAATGTCTACACAGGCTAGAGGCGGTTTTTCATATTTCATTACATTCACTGACGATTTCTCAAGATTCGGTCATGTATTTTTATTAAAGCACAAGTCCGAAGCTTTCGAGAAATTCATTGAATATAAACAAGAAGTAGAAAAACAAACCGGCTTGAGTATCAAGATGCTTCGATCAGATCGAGGTGGTGAGTATCTCAGTACAGAATTTGCAAACTCTAGAAGAGAATGGGATTCTCTCTCAGCTCACTCCTCCTTACACACCACAGCACAACGGTGTGTCAGAACGACGGAATAGGACCCTATTAGATATGGTCCGGTCCATGATGAGTGACGCTGAGTTACCAGTCTCGTTTTGGGGGCATGCATTGGAGACTGCAGCGTTTCTGCTAAACAGGGTTCCAACCAAAACCGTGTCTACCACGCCATATGAGATATGGCATGGGAAGAGACCATCTCTTAAGAGAATTAAGATTTGGGGTTTCCCGGCCTATGTTAAAAAGCAGAATCCGGACAAACTCGAGACACGGTCAGTCATGTGTAACTTTGTGGGATATCCAAAGAATTCTTATGGATATCAGTTCTACCACAAAGAGGAACAAAAAGTGTTTGTTTCTCAGTATGCCACATTCTTGAAAAAAGAATTTTTCACAGATAAAGATGATGGAAAGGTGGTGGATCTAGAAGAGGTTCTGGAGACACAAACTACAAATGACGATTTGGTTGAACCGGCTGTTACAACAGAAACTGAAGAACCTCGGCCACTCCGTAGGTCTGGTAGGACTTCTCACCCACCGGAGAGGTACTACGGTTTCCTCATTGATGGTGACAGAGAAGACTGTATCATGGATGATGATGATCCTACCAGTTTTCAGCAAGCTATCACGAGTAGAGACTCTGTGAAGTGGCTGGATGCCATGAGATCCGAAATGGAGTCTATGTACACCAACAAAGTATGGATTTTGGACGTTGTACCCCCTGGGGTAAAACCTGTGGGGTGCAAATGGATCTTTAAAAGAAAGATTGGTGCAGATGGGCAGGTGGAGACCTATAAGGCAAGACTTGTGGCAAAAGGGTTTTCGTCAAAGACTAGGTTTG
The DNA here is from genome assembly GCA_030015575.1 of Agapanthus africanus. Lineage (NCBI taxonomy): Eukaryota > Viridiplantae > Streptophyta > Magnoliopsida > Asparagales > Amaryllidaceae > Agapanthus > Agapanthus africanus. Next base: position 869,267,544 of record CM057339.1, read on the forward strand.
GACTATGACGAGACTTTTTCTCCCGTAGCCATGCTTAAATCCATTCGGATCCTACTTGCTATTGCTGCTCACTAAGACTATGAAATCTGGCAGATGGACGTTAAAACTGCATTTCTAAATGGAAATTTAGAAGAATGCGTTTATATGGATCAGCCAAAGGGCTTCATTGACAGTGGGAGCAGCGGGAAAGCATGTAAATTGCTTAAATCCATATATGGTTTAAAGCAGGAATCACGGAGTTGAAACATCTGTTTCGATGATGTCATCAAAGAGTTTGATTTCATCAAAAATCCAGATGAACCTTGTGTTTATAAGAAGGCTGTAGGGAGAGCTGTCACATTCCTCGTATTGTACGTGGACGACATTCTTCTGATAGGAAATGATATTCCTATGCTACAGTCGGTCAAATCTTTCTTATCACTAAGGTTCTCCATGAAGGACCTGGGTGATGCCACATACATTCTGGGCATAAGGATCTATAGGGATAGATCCAAAAGGTTATTGGGATTGTCCCAAACCAGGTACATTGACACCATCCTAAAAAGTTTTAGTATGGAAGACTCCAAGCGGGGCGCCTTACCCGCTTGCCATGGGGTCACTCTCTCCAAGGATTCTTGTCCAAAGACCGATGAAGAGAGAGCTCGCATGAGTGTTATACCCTATGCTTCGGCAGTAGGATCTATAATGTATGCGATGTTATGTACACGCCCAGATGTAGCTTACGCACTTAGTGTTGTAAGCAGGTATCAATCTAACCCAGGGGAGAATCACTGGACAGCTGTGAAGAACATTCTTAAGTACTTGCAAAGGACTAAAGAATTGTTCTTGGTGTATAGTAATGGAGATCTCCAAATGGAGGCCTTTACCGATTCGAGCTTCCAGAGCGATAAGGACAACAGCAAATCTATCTCTGGGTTTATATTTACCCTCAATGGAGGGACGGTGAGTTGGAAGAGTTCCAAACAAGATACTGTTGCAGACTCTACGATGGAAGCTGAGTATATTGCTGCAAATGATGCTGCCAAGGAAGCCGTCTGGATGAAGAAGTTCGTCTCGGAGCTAGGAGTAGTTCCAACCATTATTGATCCAATACCTTTGTATTGTAATAATAATGGGGCTATGGCGTTAGTTGTGTATGAGTATAGATGGGAATACGAAGGTTTCATATTATCATCGAGTATCATATATTGGTTTTAACCTGAACATCTCGAATCGCTCTCTAATTATGCGTTTGTTGTGTATTCTTGTTGTATGTGTGTGTTCCGGCTGTCGGGGGTAGGCTTCTATCCCATTAAGAATGTATAGAGCGAACACCCATCACTTGTGCTTTCAACCGTTTCGAGTAAATTTCGGCAGCACCTCCCCGCTGTTCTCCGAGTACACTGTAATAGAATAGATAATCATTTCAAAGCTGTGAAACAACGTTGAAATGAACATCTAATCTATCTTTGTACATGGAGAACCAGCGGAAAGGTACCGACGAAATATCTCGAAACGGATAAAAACACAAGTGAATGAAGGCGTTAGCTTTATACATTCTTAACTTGTCTACACGGGACAAATCTATGGATTACCATACGATTGAATTTTCTCCTCGCGTAGACTATACGACGGTTGTTAGTATCGAGCTATACCGTCCGATATTTAACAACCTTCGTATAGTTCTATGTCACGACGAACATCGCACGTATGTTAACCGATAGACGGGGACTAAGTGGCGCTTTTAGTTTTATATATGAGTATCGATGGGAATACGAAGGTTTCATATTATCATCGAGTATCATATATTGGTTTTAACCTGAACATCTCGAATCGTTCTCTAATTATGCGTTTGTTGTGTATTCTTGTTGTATGTGTATGTTCCGGCTGTCGGGGGTAGGCTTCTATCCCATTAAGAATGTATAGAGCGAACACCCATCACTTGTGCTTTCAACCGTTTCGAGTAAATTTCAGCAGCACCTCCCCGCTGTTCTCCGAGTATACTGTAATAGAATAGATAATTATTTCAAAACTGTGAAACAACGTTGAAATGAACATCTAATCTATCTTTGTACACGGAGAACCAGCGGAAAGGTACCGATGAAATATCTAGAAATAGATGAAAACACAAGTGAATGAAGGCGTTAGCTTTATATATTCTTAATTTGTCCACACGGGACAAATCTATGGGTTACCATACGATTGAATTTTCTCGTCGCGTAGACTATACGACGGTTGTTAGTATCGAGCTATACCGTCCGATATTTTACAACCTTCGTATAGTTCTATGTCACGACGAACATCGCACGTATGTTAACCGATAGACGGGGACTAAGTGGCGCTTTTAGTTTCATATATGAGTATCGATGGGAATACGAAGGTTTCATATTATTATCGAGTATCATATATTGGTTTTAACCTGAACATCTCGAATCGCTATCTAATTATGCGTTTGTTGTGTATTCTTATTGTATGTGTGTGTTCCGGCTGTCGGGGGTAGGCTTCTATCCCATTAAGAATGTATAGAGCGAACACCCATCACTTGTGCTTTCAACCGTTTCGAGTAAATTTCGGCAGCACCTCCCCGCTGTTCTCCGAGTACACTGTAATAGAATAGATAATCATTTCAAAGCTGTGAAACAACGTTGAAATGAACATCTAATCTATCTTTGTACACGGAGAACCAGCGGAAAGGTACCGACGAAATATCTCGAAACGGATGAAAACACAAGTGAATGAAGGTGTTAGCTTTATACATTCTTAACTTGTCCACACGGGACAAATCTATGGGTTACCATACGATTGAATTTTCTCGTCGCGTAGACTATACGACGGTTGTTAGTATCGAGCTATACCGTCCGATATTTAACAACTTTCGTATAGTTCTATGTCATGACGAACATCGCACGTATGTTAACCGATAGACGGGGACTAAGTGGCGCTTTTAGTTTCATATATGAGTATCGATGGGAATACGAAGGTTTCATATTATCATCGAGTATCATATATTGGTTTTAACCTGAATTTCTCGAATCGCTCTCTAATTATGCGTTTGTTGTATATTCTTGTTGTATGTATGTGTTCCGGCTGTCGGGGGTAGGCTTCTATCCCATTAAGAATGTATAGAGCGAACACCCATCACTTGTGCTTTCAACCGTTTCGAGTAAATTTCGGCAGCACCTCCCCGCTGTTCTCCGAGTACACTGTAATAGAATAGATAATCATTTCAAAGCTGTGAAACAACGTTGAAATGAACATCTAATCTATTTTTGTACATGGAGAACCAGCGGAAAGGTACCGACGAAATATCTCGAAACGGATGAAAACACAAGTGAATAAAGGCGTTAGCTTTATACATTCTTAACTTTTCCACACGGGAAAAATCTATAGGTTACCATACGATTGAATTTTCTCGTCGCGTAGACTATACGACGGCTGTTAGTATCGAGCTATACCGTGCGATATTTAACAACCTTCGTATAGTTCTATGTCACGACGAATATCGCACGTATGTTAACCGATAGACGGGGACTAACTGGCGCTTTTAGTTTCATATATGAGTATCGATGGGAATATGAAGGTTTCATATTATCATCGAGTATCATATATTGGTTTTAACCTGAATATCTCGAATCGCTCTCTAATTATGTGTTTGTTGTGCATTCGTGTTGTATGTGTAACACGATTTTAAACCATTGAGATCAAGATTTGAGAAATTTTAAAAGTGGCCGTTAACATGATAACAATCATCTCTTCTTATCAGTCCATATCTGAATTCTAAAGGGCAGTATATTTGCTATTAAAAGATCATGTTCAACTCTAAAGCAAGGGAAAAACAGAGGAATATAGATCTATTAAAGTCAAGCCATAAAGCTAATCATATATTTACAATATTGCAAATACATTAACGCAAAACATAGTTATAATGCTTCAAAAGAATCAATTATCAAGGATGAAGAGAGCTTGTGATAAAGCAATCAAATTTAGCTTTTGCATTAAAATGGTTTATGATAAAACTTTTGAGATCCTTCAAGAAAATTATGGCACTGTGAGGTTCCATAATTTATCATAACCAATAGCAAATTTTCATGGTTCTTTACTGGTATAAGACTTGTACTTCTATGAAGCGGAGTAAATAAATTTGTCGAGAGCTCGTGATGCATGTGTAATGATAGAATCCAACAAAAATTATTCTCATGTACTAATAATAGCATCCCAATTGCAACTTTTTTATTCAATAAGATAACACATTTGCAAGAGTGCATCATTTACATTATGTTTTACTCCCTCCAGGGCCACCAAAATATACGGTATCTATAGGATGGCTATTGTCAATGGAGTAACAGTCGGGTCTAACTTGGCCAATTTGAAAATCATTATCTCGTTGTTTATATAGATTACCGCTATTGTTTGTAAATCGTATATTGCTTATATATGCTAAGCTTCCCGCTGCAAATAGGCCGCTCTCCATTGGCGGACTCAGTTCACCATTGTTAAAGCTCACTACTCCAATATTGATACGGGTTAATCTCTTGAAGAGAGTTTTTGGCCAATATCCTTAACCCTAACCGAACCCTACCCCCAGCCCCAGCCCAATCGAGCCCTAGCCCCAGCCCCAGCCCCGCCCCAACCCCAACCCCAACCCCAACCAAACCCTAGCCTCAGCCCCAGCCCCAGCCCCAGCCCCAGCCCCAACCGAACCTCACAACCTAACCCTAACCCTAACCGAACCCGATCGATGCCGACGTCGACGCCGACGCCGATGTCCTCACCTCTACCCGAATCTGGCCTGAACCCTAGAGTACAACGTCAAAATTAAAAATTATTTCAGATTTACTTACAACCATGCGCGCGATGGAGGAGACGGTAGAAATTGGTGGTCCCGACGATCGGCGAAGGTGGCGACGAGACGCGGGAAGTCGACGAAGGTGTGGGGAAGACCGACGAAGCTGGCGCAAACTCGCGAGCACGGTGGCGACGAAGCTCGGGAACGGGCGACGAGAGGCACGCGCAGGAGTGAGAGAGAGAAATTTGGGAACGATGAATATAATTTTTCTATGCTTTTTTTTTATTAATAATCTATGTTGATGTCCTTACGGACATAACCGTAGGTCCCCGGCTTACGGCTCCGTAGGGCCAAAGAAAAAATTAGAACGTAGGGCACCGTAGGGACAACTATGGATAAATCCGTAGGGCAAGAAATATTTTCCCCTACGGATTTCTGAGTCCGTAGGGGCAACCCTATATTGTAGTAGTGTAGCACCGAACGATACCGTCCGATATTTAATAATTTTCGTATAGTTCTATGTCACAACGAATATCGAACATATGTTAACCGATAGACGACGACTAAGTCGCGCTTTAATTTTCACACATGACGATCGATGAGTATATGAAAATTTCATATTATCATCGATTATCATATATACACTTATTATAAGATTTAACTTGAATTGGTTTTACGCTTACGTTTCAATTTCATGGATTTTAAGCTTTTAGTTTAGGTAAAGTTTCTTAAAATTAAGGGTTTTCTTAATCAAGTTTAAGTTTTTGGATTTGGTTCTGGTATGAACTTTAAGATTATGGATTCAGTTCTGGTGTTAAGTTTAAAATTAGGATTTGGCCATGTTTAATATGAGAGATCAACATCATCATTATCATAAACACACACACACGCATATCATCATCAACATTATCTCTCTCACACACATACACATATTTACACTAACACTAAAATACCATAATCATAACCCCCACTCTTAACTCTAACCCTAATTACCTTAACCCTAAACCTAATTAGCCCTAACCATCTTAACCCTAACCCTAGACCCAATTAATCCTAATCCTAGACCTAATTAGCCCCAACTATCTTAACCCTAACCTAGACCCAATTAACCATAACCCTAAACCTAATTACAGCGTAGCCATCACCATCCATAGCCGTCGCCACCCACCATAGCTGCCGCCGCCCACATCCCCAAACCATAACCACAACCACCGACCACCACCCACCACCACCACAGCCACAGCCACCGCCACAGCCACGCCACCACAATTCAAAATTCCTAAATTGAAGCCCTACCCATCAAATTCAATTTACGGAAATAAAAATTTAAATTTACAATAAATTAACTTAGCTGTTAATGATTTTGATGGTGACGAGAAAGCCAGGGAGGAGCTCGACGTTGTTGAAGCGGACGGCGCTGGAGATGATGGAGGCGGCGCTGGAGGTTGTAAGAGGACGAAGAAGAAGACGAGGGAGGAGACGACGCGGTTGGAGGACATAACGAGAGTTTGGAGGCGATGAGGTGTCGGAGGAGGCGACGAGGAGGGAGGAGGCGCAGAGAAGGGAGGAGGCGATGATCGATGAGGGAGGAGACGACAAGGGAGGAGGCGCGAGGGGGGAAATTTTGGGATGGAATTGGGAATTACGGTATGGTGACGGGGACGATAACAATTTGGTTTTTATTTTATTTTTTTATCTTTAAAGCTGTCTCTATGGATATATCCGTAGATTCTTATCTTGCGGCGCCGTAGGGACAACTGCATATTAAATTTTAACAAATTTTTATTTATGAATGCCTCTACGGTTTTATCCGTAAGGGCATTCGTTAATTGCCCTATGAATTTTATTATCCGTAGGGACAAGTCATCTTATACTATTGGGTTAGAAAAGCATCTTTCACGGTTGACAATAAAATGAGGGAAAAATTAATTAGCATGGTTTGAAATAAAATTTGTTTGATGACAATACAAACAAGGTCACAAGAAATTACAGCACAGCACGACTGTTAAAAATCTAACGGCAGAAGAATCGGAATAATTGCCAAACCTATCGCTTTCCCACGAATTACTCACAACTCAAGTTCACCATCATTACCAAATAGATGTCACATAGCTAAACCCTTAGAAGTCTAAACTAAACATAAAACCAAATTTGTTCCTAATCACAAAACCATTAACACTCAACCTGTTTAATCTCAAGTCAATTTTAATGGCTAAAGCCTACGCAACTTCCCAAACTGAAGGTATCAACAGGAGAGAAGTGTCATCATATCATACATTTCAAATCTTTACGCGTATTAATTATGATTGTTATATAATTGTTATAGAAATATACAACTCTTAGACTTATTTTTTTCTTTGCACAATATTGCTCTTTGTATCTTATTCATGGTAGTTAAAAATCCATATACAATTGGCCGCTTTTTCCACACACGTGACAGCAACCGCCACGAGCGGGCCCCGCTTGCAGGGGAAATTGTGTGCGGTTCCACATATGATGTGGGGCCCTCATGCAACACGCGTGGACGGATCAGATGGCGGGAGCGACTGCTTCAAGGGCCAGGGATCAGCAAGTGTCAGTTAGATTACGACATTGAGAGGGGTTCGGCAACCGCGGGCTTTCCGTTTCAGGAATCTGGCCGCCCGCCGGTTCCTGTTGCCATGATGGGACCAACAAAATCGTGGGCTCAGTGCCACATGCGTGGGAGCATGTGTGCAAGTATTTATATTTTCGGTGCAGCTAAACTCATCACCAATCAGTAGGCCATTGCAGTCTACTTAACTTGTAGTTAAAATATTTGAACCAAACCATAAATATCATAGAAATTTGACTTTACTGGGCCTACGGAGCTGGTCTACCACGTGCGAAAGCATGAAAAAATTCGGTGCGGTATGATGTATCCCGCTCACAAGGATGAGACCTTCCACACACCTTTTGGTTGCATTCGCAGTGCAATTTTAGTCTTGAACATTTCATTAGATAAAAATTACTCTGCTTAATTTGCAACATTAAGAAGAGAGAGGTAGATTTATTTGCATCTCCTAAACTATTTATTTCCCCATGCGTCATGCTTTTGTATAGGATCCATGCAGAAATTTTTACGGATGAAGGAGAGAAACCAAAAATCCAAACCAAAGGAAAAAATTCCACAACAGAGCCATGCGTATTTTTATATGGAAGACCCAAATCAAGAAAAAAACACGGGTAACAACAAAGACCGTTTTCACTATTTTAATGAAGAGATTTCAAATTAATTTTCTGACAGCGGCTTTTAAACCTCCCTAAACCCTTAAATAGACCCAAAATACCCCTCAACGAGTACGTGTATATATACAAAAAACACAACAAAAAATAGTACAAGTACGGGGTCCAAAAAAATCGGGGGTTTGGGCTCTCTCCGATCGTTGGATTCACTTCGCTCCGGAAATATATTTAACGGTCGGTGATCAGAACAAGCTTGAAAAACATAATAGAGTTAGGATTATGGAAATCCGAAGAGTGAGTGCTCTTGCAATTTACGGGAAAAATCCAAAACATGTCATGAGTGGTAATGTTTCTTAGGCTAGCTTCCCAAACTAAGCATTATTCTATATTTTTCTTTCTAGTAAATGAAGGGAAAATGCCCCCAATTTTATTCTATGATTAATGTCTGTTCTCTCATTGTTAGCATATTATGCAATAAGAATTCTACAATATTTGATGGTAGAAATTCAATCATCTGCAGCTGTTAGATGTGCTTAGCATTCGAGGAAGGTTCCTTAAAATTGATGAGGCTCGATATCGGTGACTCTTCAGATGCTGACACGTAGCAGATGACGTGTCCCAGGACCTACAAGAAGGGGTCAGAAAGCTCAGTTGGGATGACACCTCGGGCCCCCGGTGCCGAGAAGTTTCCCGACCTTTGGTGACCTTCCAGACCAGCCCCGACTCGTCTCCGAGCAATCATAGAGCAAAGACGCCTCGGCCTCCCACTCGTGCCCGAGCCTCCCGCCGAGGTGATCTTCCTCGATCTCACCCTGACCGACCCACAGATGCCTCCGCCACGGCTCCGCGTATCTCGCCATGCGCGAGATATCCGCCGCCCATGATCCCGCGTTCCACGCCATCACGATCCCCCATTAACGAGCATATATCGTCATTAATGTGGGATCCTGCCTATCACGCGGGCGTAATGCTAAGAGCATAACGGCCGGTGTAATTCTCGCACCTGCCTGCCCATTGCTGCCACTATATAAACCCCTCTCTCAGACGATCAAGATACGCAATTCTTTCCACTAAGCCGCTACTCTGCCCAATTTGCACCACTAACTTGATCGTCGGAGGGTCCTCGGTAGCACAACTACCCCGGGACTTCCTTACAGATAGCTCGGCTCAACTCCAAATCCAAGCCCATTGAGATCCACACGCTAAAAGAGACAACCTCCAGATCAAATATCAGTCGTCCGCCATTACACGAGGAGATCAACGGAAGATAATATCTGAAGGAGATCCATGCCTCCATCAATTGGCGCCGTCTGTGGGAAAGTCTGGTTCCACTTAACTAAAGTTCATCTTCCGATCCCAACTTCATGGCGAGTGATTACAGCGATGATCCAAGCGCTAGCCGCCGTCTCCCCCACAACGGAGGCGCGGACAAATCTCCTCTCTTGAACGCCATCAACGCCCTAGCCGCTCGGATAGATCGACTTGCATTTGTCGTGGATGCGCTCGTTCATGTCCAAACGGCAGAGCGAGCTCCCCAGGTTGTCGCTCCCCCACCTCGGGACCGGGACCCCTACAGAGGAAGAGAAGACTCTGCTCGTGTCGGCACTACCGACCACCGCCTAGCTGCCTCTGGCGGCCGCAGATCCTCCGGGCCAACATATTCTATGACCCGCTGGGTACCCCATAGCTCAACACCGAGGTCCGTCGCCAGAGCGCCTCGGCCCGAACCCCATCGCTCCCCTGTCCCTCCCGAGGAGGTGTCGGTCAGCTCGCCTGTGCCCAGGCATGACCGACACCCCCTTCCTCGACGGGGTCGCGCGGACGGGACTCGTCACGGCAGCTCAAAGACTACCTCGCCATGGACCTAAAGAACCTCATCGAAAGGAACCGGGGCCGCGGCCCAACACAGGTCTCCAACAGCAGAGGCCAAAGATCAGAATATGCCGAGTCATCGGGATACCATGGACGACTCGATGCCCTCAAAAAAAAAATCGAGAGCATGCATCGGGAAGGTCATCATTCGAGCGACGGGGCTAAATACGCCGCCGTCTCGCTCTCGAAGCCCTTCACTGAAGAGCTTCTCGTCGTTCACGTCTCTTCCCGGAACAAACCCTCGAAAGTCTCGCTCTTCGATAGTAAATCCGACCTAAAGGACCATTTGGACGAATTCACGGCCGGGATGAGTTTCCAAGACTGTTCTGACGCCGCCCAATGTTGCGCTTTACCGGCCACTCTCATCCGCTCCGGGCGAGACTGGTTCCGAGGACTCGCGCCACGCTCGATCATAACCTTCGATGAGCTGGCCACCCAATTTCTCAGCCACTTCGTCGGGAACAGGCGGCAGAAGCGGACCGTCGACCACCTCTTCACAATAAAAAGCGGGGACAAGGAAACCTTCAAAGGGTACGTAATCCGCTTCTACAATGCCCTCTTCGAGGTCCCAGAACACCGGGACGAGACGGTCATTACGGCCCTCAGGTCAGGTCTTAGGCACAAGTAGTGGTTACGCTGCTTTGCATTAGCGCAAACTAAGACCATGGCTGAGGTAAAGGCCTGGACCGAGCGAGAGATCCAGCTCGAGTCCGAGATTAATGAAAATCTCCCCCGGGCAGAGCAAACTGACTAGAAGAAAAGGGCAAGGGAGGAGAAAAAGAAGCTTGAGTGGCCGAAGCCCTACTCCCCGAAGTTTCAGGAGTACACCCCGCTCAACGTCTCCCAGACGGTACTGCTAGAGGAGGCTAAGGGCGAGAGGTTCTTCAAATTCCCCCCGGTCTCGCGCATGGCGGTAAAGCGCACCCGGGGCCCCTACTGCGGCTTCCACAGGTCGCAAGGCCACTCCACGGAGAACTGTAAGCAGCTTCGAGACTACATCAAGAAGCTCATCTGTTCGGGGCACCTGGCAACATACTTGTGGGACAAGCGGCAGACTGACCGTGAGCAAGAGCAACATCCCCTTCCCGGCGAGTTGAAAATCGGCCAAATCATGGTCATGTCAGCAAGGGGTACGTCGGGTACTTACGAGGCTCAGCACCCCATGCTGGTCGTGGAGGCTAACAGCCGTCCGAGGAAGAAGGCTCGGGATACCGAGCCGATCGTTTTCAACGACGAGGACCTCCACGGTATATCCCTGCCCCACAACGACCCTTTGGTGATTACGGCTCGTGTCCACCAATACGAAGTGTAGAGGATACTGGTTGACTCGGAGAGCTCGGCGGATATACTCTTTTACGACTGCTTTCTGCGCATAGGGCTCACCCTGGCAGACCTAAGGCCGACCTTCCACGTCCTGTCAGGATTCACCAACCACTCCATCCCGGCGGAAGGGGTAATCACTCTACAATTTAACATCGGGGAAGCCGGCCGTACGCGAACAGTGCCTGTGGAATTCACCATAGCGAGAATCCCATTGGCCTACAACATCCTCCTCGGCCGCCCAATACTGAACTCTCTCAGGGCCCAGATATCGACCTTCCACTTGGTTATGAAATTCCCGCTCGACCAAGACGGGATAGGTCGGGCCTATGGAGACCAGCGGACTGCGAAGGTTTGCTTCACCGCAGCATCTTCTTCTGAACGGGCGACAACGATGTTGAGGCCGAGAGTGAAATCAGGGGTACTCTGGACACTCGGGACGAGCAAAAGGAGGTCCGAGGGACCCCGGTGGAGCCATTGACAGAGGTCTCCCTCGTAGAAGGGGACGTTGAACGAACCGTTCAGATCGGGTCGCTTCTGATAGGGACTCAGCAATACGACCTAGTTGGCTTCCTCAGAAACAACGCCGACGTCTTCGCCTGGGCTCTTACTGACATGCCTAGGATCGACCCAAAAATCATATCTCATAAGCTTGGGGTAGATCCTACGGCCCGACCCGTCAGGCAAAAGAAGTGAAGCTTCGCCCCGATCAAGCTGAAGGTAATCGAGGACGAGGTAGACAGGCTTCTCGCCGCCAACTTCATTCGGAATGTGTCTTACTCCGAATGGTTGGCAAACGTGGTCATGGTGAAAAAGTCAAGCGGGAAGTGGCGCATGTGCGTCGACTTCACCGACCTCAACAAGGCCTGCCCGAAAGACAACTATCCCTTCCCTCGGATAGATCAACTCGTCGACAGCTCGACAGGCCACGAGCTACTTAGCTTCATGGACGCCTTCTATGGCTACAATCAGATCCGTATGAACCCGGCAGACGAAGATCTCACCGTATTCATAACGGACTGGGGGGGTATACTGCTACAAGGTAATGCCTTTCGACCTCAAAAATGCTGGAGTTACGTACCAACGCTTGGTCAATCACATGTTCAAGCCGCAGATCGGCAGGAACATGGAAGTTTATATCGACGGTATGCTCATCAAATCGATCTTGTCGGTCGACCATGCCAAGGATCTGGGCAAGGCCTTCGAAGTACTCCGCAAGTTCAAGATGAAATTGAACCCCGCCATGTGCGCACTCGGGGTCACCGGGGGAAAGTTTCTCGGTTTCATGGTCACTCACCGCGGGATCGAAGCTAACTCGGAGAAAATCAACGCCATCCTAAACATGGCCGCGCTCAAGACTAACGTCGAGATCATGCGGCTGACAGGACGAGTAGCCGCTCTATCACGTTTCATGTCGAGGCCTGGCGAGAAGTGCCTCCCGTTCTTCAAGGCTCTAAGGAAAATTCCGAGGTTCGAGTGGTTGGTGGAGTGCCAGACCGCCTTTGACCAATTGAAGAGGCACCTTACGACTCCACTTCTGCTCACCCGACCAGTGGAAGGGGACGAGCTATCGCTATATCTGGCAGTATCCGACCAAGCAGCGAGCGCAGTGCTCGTCCGTGAGGTCGACGGAGTCCAGAGGCCGGTATAGTATGTGAGCCACGTCTTCAAAGACACAGAAACGAGGTACCCAGCGATAGAGAAAATCGTCTTGGCACTCGTCGTGGCCTCAATGAAACTGCGGCACTATTTCCAGGCGCACACTATCCTTGTTCTTACCGAGCGCCCCTTAGGGGCTATCCTCGCCTCACCCGAGTCCTTTGGCCGCTTGGAGAATTGGAGGTAGGAGTTGTCCCAGTTCGACATAAAAAACCGCCCGAGGCAGGCCATCAAAGCACAAGCTCTGGTCGATTTTGTCGTCAAGTGCACTATCCCCAGCAAGGAGTCGGAGTCAACGCCGTACCCCGTAGCTCAGCCCTCTTTCGATGGGAAGCCTGACTCAGTCCCTGATTGGATCCTTTATGTCGACGGGTCCTCGACCGAGGAAGGTTGTGGTGTCGGCCTCATCATTCGGGGCCCGAACGAGGCAGAAATGGAGTATTCCCTGAAGCTCAGGTTCAGGGCCTCAAATATGAGGTTCAGGGCCTCAAATAACGCGGCGGAATACGAGACCCTACTGGCCGGACTGCGCATAGTCTCCGGACTGGGGATGAAAACAATTCGGATCCGCAGCGACTCAGCCCTAGTCGTTGGCCAAGTGACCGGTCATTTCGAGGCTCGGGAATCTCTGAAGATGAAGTATCTGGCCGAGGTAAGAAGACTTCAAAAGAACTTCGACGATGTCCAGGCAGAGCAAATCCCCAAACAGCTCAACGCCCAAGCCGACGCCTTGAGTAAGCTGGCTTCATCTTACTCGGCCAACAACAAGTGGTCCATCCTCTTCGAGATTTTGCCACGACCTAGCATAGAAGACGGGGCAACAACACTTTATGTGTACGCCTCCCAGGAAGAAGACCGGGGCTGGAGGAAGCCCTTCGTGGAATTCCTAAGAGAAGGTACGCTCCCAGAAGATCAGGGAGAAACCTTCCGCCTCCGAGCTAAAGCCCGTCACTTCGTCTGGAGCAATAGGAACCTCTACAAGAAGTCCTTCACTCAGCCCTTGCTCCGGTGCGTCGCCCCCCACGAAGCCGACTATATCCTCCGTGAGATCCACGAGGGGGTCGGCGGCACATACCAAGGGGCCCGCACCTTAATCCAGAAAGCATTGCTCCAGGGGTACTACTGGCCAACTATTCACCAAGACGCCCAGAAGCTCGTCAGGAGATGCAAAAGTTGCCAACTCCACGGAAGCATATCTCGCCTTCCGGCTACCGAGCTGACTGCCTTAACCTCACCGTGGCTGTTTGCCTAGTGGGGAATGGACATGATAGGCCAGTTCCCTACCAGCACGGGCGGGCACAAGTACGTCCTCGTCGCAGTGGATTACTTCACGAAGTGGATCGAGACCATCCCCATCAGGAAAACGGATGCCACCACAACTATTAAGTTCCTGCAGAACAACGTGATACTCCGGTTCGACGTCTCGAGGTGTATCATCACCGACCACGGGACGAACTTCGAAAATGAAAAGGTGAAAGAATATTGCAATGAATATCATATCCTCATGAAGTTTTCCGCGGTCGCACATCCCCAATGCAATGGGCAAGCCGAATTCGCTAATCAGGACATCCTTCGAGGTCTCCGAACATGCCTAGAAAGACGCCAAGGCAGTTGGGTCGAGGAATTGCCCTGGATCCTATGGGCCCTGCGCACGTCAAAGAAGACCCCCACCGGGAAAACCCCTTTCAGCCTCTGCTACGAAATAGAGGCAATGGTCCCAGCGGAGATCGGGCTCCCCAGTCACCGAATCGAGCATTTCGACGACGAAGCGAACACCTCGGCACTCCGAACCAACCTGGACATCTAGTTAGAGAAACGAGACCGGGCTCAGATCAGAGCTGCCCCCTATCAACAACAGACCGCCCGCTACTACAATGCACGAGTCAAGCGTCGCCTCTTCAAGGTCGGAGATTTAGTCCTAAGACGGAACGAGTTCATTGACCAAGATAGGCTATATAAGTTTTCCCCGAAATGGGACGGTCCTTTCCTCGTCTCCGAGGTACTGCCCGGCGGAGCCTATCGTTTGCAAGACGCGGAAGGACACAAGTTTCCACGGCCTTACAATGCCAAGAAACTCAAACTATACCAATAAAAAGAGCGTCTACTAGCGTGCACTTCATTACTAAAGAAATGTAAACTTTTCTCAAGTTCTTTCTGTTCATATAATAAGAAGGGAAAAATAAGACATTGTAAAAAGAAGAGTTTTATTTATTCCAAAGGATATTATGGGCTCCTCAACTGTACATTGAAAAAAAAAAAAATTAAAATTAAAATAGCAGGGGAAGGGGTGCAGGAAACTGTAAGTCCACGTTACCCGTCCCGGTTCTTGCGGGGATGCGGAAACGGTAAAAAACGATTTTTACGGTAAAGGTAACATGGACTTTAGAATAGGATCTTTGCTAAACAAACACCTAGCAAACTAACTACAAGTTTAACTACTATGTTAGGGGTTATACCTAGGTCTTGAACTCCTTCTCTTCTTGCTCCTTGGAGTGGTTGGATCGGCTCCACCTCGTAGTCTCCTTGTTGCCGAAGAAGGATCCACCCGAAAGCTTCTACCTTGAGCTCCTATCTCAACCGAGAGGAAACTAAAGTGCTTGGCTTGCTAGACCTTATACTTTAGAGTGAGTAGAGAAGTGTTTTTAGGGTTTTATCTCAATGGCTCATGTTTCTCAACTCATGAGACATGAGAGCCTTGAGAGAGAGGAAGAGGGAGAGCTTGGATGAGAGAGAATCAATATGATAGAATGAGCTTGACTTTTTACAACCATGCTCACAAAAGAGAAAATAATCATGATAATAATAATAATTAAGTATTGTGATGGTTAGTTTCAATGGCCATTATCATTTCATGCATTTAATGCATTTTTTTAAAGAACAACAAGTAAACAAAAGTCATAGTCATGAAATGATGATGGTCAACAAGTCCAAAATAGTCAACTGGTCAAAAAAGTCAACAAAAGTCAAACTTTCAACTCAGCACATTAATACTTAATTAATATTATTATTAATCATATTTCTTATTCTCATTAGGGTTTAGAAAAAGTCAACAGTCAACAACCCTAATAAGAATCCTCTGCCTCTGCCTCTATCAACTGTGCATACACACCCGCATCCGTGTTTCGAGGAACACGAATACAAAGAGATAAAACCAATCCCAAAACACATACTAGGATCTGGCTTAAATCAAAGCCCGCTTGTAATAACTGCCCGGACACCAAACGTTCACAAGTGCGCGGATGTGAACGAACCCTGTCGCAAAACCATGCGACCTCTACTCTGTTTTGCCCAAAGGCGAATAGCTCTCTGTGTGGGACTCTAAAGACTCGACACTACGCTGGCAGTGGGTTTAACCACAGGCCGCAAGCGATACTAGCTGTACGTAACGGTCCCCAGGTAGACGCCGATAAGAAGACTAATGAGGTGAACCCATCTGAACTCCTACTGAGCCTGAATGTGACAATCTCCGTACAGTTCGGTCTGTTCGTCTGAGAATATCGCATGGCGGACCTAGGAGGGCGGTAAACGTCAGTCCCCTAAAAGTGGTACAAGTCATGTCGGAGTGTAGCCCAGAACACCCTGAGATAACACTGGAAACGCTACCAGCATATCTCGCTTGCCCTGGCCAGGGACGACTATGTGTAATGGCTCTCCTTGACACAGCGTGATATCAACCCCCAATACCGGGAGAGACGAATCCTGTCTAACCGTTACTGCCTCTAAGTGCTTCGGGACTGCACCTAACTGCTACCTGTTTGCACGACTCATTTGAGCCGTGGTAGGGTAGCAATCTAAGAACAGTGGGAACACACTCGAGGTGAAGTGACAGTGTCAAGTCAGCGGACTAAGCTGTACTCATGTCACCTGGGAATTGATAACTGACGATAGGTATAGTACCAACCAACAGTTCCCAACGAGTCCTGTCCAGTGTACTCGTAACCTAACGAGCACCCGCATACTATCTCAAGTACGACGTACTGACGGCTGTGGGACATACCGTCTCCCCTGCTGGGATGAGAAGCGCATACGCTAGTCTACTCTGGAGTATCGATGCCCTGTCTCGATAATCCTATGACTAGGGACCTGTATAAGGATGTGCTTGTAGACTACCCAGTCCCCACTAGTGTGACTGCCATCACAACGCTGGTAATCAAGCAAAGATCCTAGGGGCTCCACTAATGTGTATAGGCGATATGCTAAAAGAAACACATGCACACATTAAAATAGAAACAAACCAAGTAGCATACTACCATTTTGAGCAAGATTGTCTATACAACTGTGAATATCCTAAGCTTCCATCAAGTAATATACAAACTAGTATGATACAGTAATGGCCTCTAGGGCATATACACTAACAATCTCCCACTTGCACTAAGGCCATGTACTGGCGTATCGAAGACCTATCATCTCGATCAGCCGCTCGAACTGAGTCTGGGGTAAGGCTTTCGTGAATGGATCTGCAGTGTTATCTTCTGTAGCAACCCTCCGAACCTCGATCTCCCGGCGATCCACGATCTCCCTGATCAGGTGATATCGCCTCAAGATGTGTCTGGACTTCTGATGGGACCTGGGTTCCTTCGCTAAAGCTATAACCCCGTTGTTGTCACAATACAGAGATATTGGATCAACAATGGACGGAACCACCCGAAGTTCTGTCAAGAACTTCCTCATCCAGACGGCTTCTTTTGCGGCATCAGATGCAGCGATATATTCCGCTTCCATCGTCGAGTCAGCAACGGTTTCCTGTTTGGAACTCTTCCAACACACCGCCCCTCCATTGAGGGTAAAGACATAACCCGACATGGACTTGGAGTCATCCTTGACACTCTGGAAGCTGGAGTCAGCAAAGGCCTCCATCTGGAGGTCTTTTCCGCCGTAAACCAAAAACATGTCCTTAGTCCTTCTCAGGTACTTCAGAATGTTCTTTACCGCTATCCAGTGTTTCTCCTCAGGGTTTGACTGATACCGGCTTACCACACTCAGTGCATAAGCTACATCTGGTCTGGTACACAACATCGCATACATTATAGAGCTTACCGCAGAAGCGTAGGGTATAATAGACATGCGATCCCTTTCCAAATCAGTCTTGGGAGACATCTCTTTGGAGAGGGTGATCCCTTGACAAGCCGGTAGATTACCGCGCTTGGAATCTTCCATATTGAATCTTTTCAGTATGGTGTCGATGTACCTGGACTGTGAAAGTCCTAATATCCTTTTGGATCTATCACGATGGATCCGGATCCCCAGAATGTAAGAGGCATCACCCAGGTCTTTCATGGAGAACCTGTGTGACAAGAACCCTTTGACAGATTTTAGCATAGGAATGTCATTTCCTATCAAGAGAATGTCATCCACGTATAAAACGAGGAATACGACAGTTCGTGCTACAATTTTACTATAGATGCATGGTTCATCTGGATTTTTAATAAAGCCAAAATCTTTGACCGTCTCATCAAAACAGATGTTCCAACTCCGCGATGCCTGCTTTAGTCCATAAATGGACTTAAGCAACTTGCAAACCTTTCCGCTGCTCCCACTCTGAATGAAACCCTCTGGCTGGTCCATATAGACACATTCCTCTAAATTTCTATTTAGAAAAGCGGTCTTTATGTCCATCTGCCAAATCTCATAATCGTGGAAGGCAGCAATGGTAAGAAGGATCCGAATAGATTTCAGTATAGCCACTGGAGAAAAGGTTTCGTCATAGTCCAAACTAGGTCTTTGACGAAAACCCTTTGCAACAAGTCTAGCCTTATATATCTCAACCTGTCCATCTACACCAATCTTCCTCTTGAAGATCCATTTTCATCCTACGGGTTTTACCCCTTCTGGAGCAATGTCCAAAGTCCATACTTTGTTGGTGTACATGGACTCCATTTCGGTCCGCATTGCATCCAGCCATTTTACTGAGTCAACGCTCAGAATGGCCTGCTGGAAGCTAGTAGGCTCATCACTATCAATGATGCAATCCTCTCTATCCCCGTCTATGAGAAAACCGTAGTATCTCTCGGACATATGAGACTGCCTACTACTCCTGCGGAGCGGCGTAGGAATGTCCTGTTCTTTCGAACCCTCTGGTTCTACTAAGCTTTCAGTAATAGTTTGTGGTTCTGGAATTTCTTCCAGTTCTATTGCGCTCCCACTTATTTCTTTTTCTAAGAACTGATATTCCAGAAAGTGGGCATTACGAGAGACAAAAACCTTTTGTTCTTGTAACGTTTCAAAAATGATTAAATAAATAATTAAATGAATAAAAGTGTTTAAGTGAATTTTAGGATTTTCGGTAAAGTAAAATGTATTTTTCGTAAAACCAAACCGTGATTGTTTTTTATTATAATTTTAAAAATATCTATTTTAATTATGAAATTACTAGTAAATGGTGTTTATTTAGCCATTTATAAATTTTTAGTTTAATAAAATATTTTTCCTAAATTAATTATTTTAAATATTAACATAAGCTTTATTTTTACACTAAATTAGTGTAAATTACAAATTTAAATGGTTTTAATTTGTAAAAATGAACCATGGCATGTTAGAATTTAGTATGTATCATGCAAAATTATTTGCAAATTTTTCCTATTTTCTAGAGCTTTCTTGAGTTGCTATAGTAAATAAATAAATAAATAAATAAATAAAGCATAAAAAGACTTTTATTGATGTTTCTTCTCTTGAAACTTCTACACACTTTTTCCACTCTCTTCTTTCTCTCCCTCACCTCTCTAGGGCCGGCCACAAACCCCCCATGGCTGCCCCCCCCATTTTCCACCTCATTTTTATTCAAAATTCATTAAAAACACATCAAAAATTCAATTAAAATTCCACAAAATCCTATTTATTCCATACTCTTTATTCCTTGCTCATTTTTATATGAAATTTGGAGATGGAAAGCATACATTTTGGAGGCTCAATTCTTGTTTGGATTTCACATTTTGAAGGTATAATTTTCTTTCTTTTGATTTATTGTTATTAGATGTTCATATTAAGCTTAATTAGATTTAATGAATTAATTCTATGTTCTTTTTTTTAAAATGCAAGCTAGGGTTCTAAATTCAAGTTATGATTTTTAATAATTAATTAGGGTTATAGTAGTTAGTTTAACACTTTTAGTTTTAGGAAATCTTGCATGGTTATTGTTTAACAAATTGTTATTCAAAAATTGTTTTAAATTAGGAATTTAGTTAACTAGGTTTTTGCAAAATGTGGTTGTGGTTAATATAAAATTATAATTTGAGTTATTATCATTGGATTATAGTTTTAGTGGAAATATTAGCATGTTAATGGAAAGAAAAACTTAGTTTGATTGCTAGTTTCTATGGTTAATTGATAAATTGTGATAAAAATTGCTAATTTTGTAAACTAGATTTTAGAAATTCCTATATAAATGAGATTAAAAATATAATTATGGTTTCATTATATCATTATCATCATGAATTGTGGTTTAAGTCATTAATTTATGCAAAATCATGTTTTGTGGTGGAATTGTGGTATTTTGCTTGAAAAATGTTGAAAATTGTTAAAGGGTGCAAACTAGAAATTTCATATTTATACAAAATTGTGTGATAAAAATATAGTAATGGTTTGTATAGTCTAGTGACGCTATTTAATGAGTTTTATGACCATTGGTTTCATTTAAATGTCAAGTTTTGATGAAAAACGGTAAATTGGCATTTTCGGGTTTTTCGAAAACGGACGATTTGATTGATTTTAGGGTTTTGATGGATTAAATCATGTTTTATATTATAAGTAACGAGTTTTCTAAACTACAAGCTGTTTGTTGATATTTATCTCGATCCATCGGAGTTTGTACGCCGATATCGAGCGGTATTTGGTTCTTTTGCGTAGACGGGACATAGGTTTTAACCTATGCTTGTTCCTTGTATCGTTTGACTTTTGTATGTGATACGGTTTACGATGCTATTTATATGTTTGCGTTTAGGTACCCTTCAAGTTGACTGCGGGCGATGAAGAGGAGGATGGCGACACCGTCGTCGGCAGACATGGACCAGGTGAGTAGATGCATATCTACGGGGGGAAGTCGGGTGGATGGCGTTTAGCACCCCCGCAACGTAGAATAGGAATAGTACTTATTGACATTAGGAAACCCGATGTGACCCTAGATTCTTACTGAGCAGGACCCTAGTAATGACCCTAGGCGGGACTAGACTGATTTAGGAAAACCATACCTGAGGATGAATACTTTGGGAGAGGTTCGTAGGTTTCTGATAGAAACAAACACGCACACACTAAAACTTGACATGGCGTATACGTATATGTGTGTATATATATAAAACTAGGTATATGTGTATATATATACACAACACGTATATGGGATTCGTTGATGTGATATGATATCTGAGGTATGATGAAACAGTATAACTGGGCTTGATGCCGTGATTCTTGACTATACAGTCGTATTAAAGTGTTAGCGGATCATTAGAGAAAGAGATAATGAACATGAATATATAAATTATGAAGGGTGGTGGTGATATTGAGGTACATGGGACGCTAAAATAGTACCTGGGCTGTAGCTTGTGACTTGATGACGATAAGATATCGGTATGACTTAATCAATATGATACATATGACATGATATTTCTGAGGATAAACTAATGATGCTTATCATGATGGCAATGATATATGATTGATGTATGCGATCACAGTTTAGCACCTTGATCATGAGATGTGTTGATGATGACATTATACGAATGAGGAGACACCTAGGAGATACTTGACCGTACCCCGATATTGGGATGCCGTACGATGGATTTTACCGTACGAGGCTTAGATTTGATGATTGATCCGCACTCTTGATTCGAGAAAGCCGTACTACGTACGTGACGCTATTGAGGCGGGATCGCCGACTATTAGAGATATTGATTCAGACCTTTGGTAGACTCTAGTTTCTTAGTGACTAGTCTATTAGGTTTAGTTCCTTAGGATGTTAGATGGACACTAGTTTAGGTTCGACTCACATAGTGGTAGTTGTACTCGTATTTCGCAGAGGAGTGGATAATGCACATCTGTATTTACATTCATACTGTAATCATCATGGTACATGTTCTTACATATGTTGCTATAATCAATATAAACCTTACCTGTTAGGACACCAGCACCATTACCGATGATGCGCATATTCCACGCACACTTATTTGCCAGCTCACACACATCATCATCGGTAATTGCTATGTCACGTACACTTTAGATCATATTATCTTTTATTAATAGAATCAGTTAACAACTAAACCGATATAATATTGTGATTACTCTCTGATGTTAGTATAAGACATGATATTTATTACTTAGACATCCATGCATTCATATTTTCATGTTATCGCACAGTAGTATGGGCATATGCCGACACTTATCATATACTTACTCATGATTTTGAGATTTGGATTTCTATGAGATTTCTGGATTTTTGGGGAAAACCGCAAAAATATATAAAAACTTCTCTCTCTCTCCTCTTCTCTTTTTAAAATAAGATGCGGTTTTCTCGTGATGTATGTGTCGTCCACCATGAGTATTTCATGTTTTCTGTTGGATTTCGAGACCCGATTCGAGGAGTGGATGAACCGTCTCGGGTACATGGTGGGCCCGGTATGGTACCCCGGGGCAAGAAGATCGTGTTGTAGACGATGAGCCTGGCAGGGGAAGGCTACCTACCGGTGATGTCTGGCGCGGCGGATATCCGGAGGATACCGACCGTTGTCATGAGATTTGATGATATGGGCCGATCCGGACTGACGGAGCCCGAGGTATTGAGACTATGAGACTTGAGATTTACATGTTTGTGTCGATGCTTGACACGGATTTCCATGGATTTCATTGTTGAGATTTCAGATTCTTATACACATTTTACTATGATAACAGCCAAGATTTCTTATACAGATATACCTAGATTTCAGGATTGCTTATTTTACATTCATGGCGCATGCATATCCATTCATATAACATAGTACTATATGAGGCACTGACACGAGCACGGAGTATCTGCACTTACACGTAGTATTACCCTGCTATTACTAAGGATTGAGATTAGTAGTGTATTATTATGACCTAGGATAGCGTCGTGCATTCGATTTCTTTTTGTAGATGTTTTCTACTCACGAGTTGGCAACTCACCCCCGTTGTGCCAAATTTTATTACAGGTTCGATGTACAGGTTTCCCTGGCAGCTTGCTGGCACATCTATTCTTTCAGGGTGATTTGCACGGTAGGTTGGTTCACTTGTATCCGAACCATCATTGTACTTTTATTCATTCATTTGTATCTAGTAAGCTCCATCAACCATATTTGTATTACTTGATAAGTTTATTGGACCAGTCTTTTATTTCGACCTTAGAGTCGCGCATGTATTATTCTGATCTGGTGGTTTTGTTTTCTTTGAGTTTTGAGCCTCGCCTTTTGGCGTTGTATATTATTGTGCTTGTTGTGGTTGTTTCCGCCTGTTGGCGTTGATGCTAGCTCCCGTTTGGGGATACTTTTTATTGTTTATGTATATTATACTTGTGGTACCCATTTGGGGGCCAGTTTTTATAGAGGAGGCTCTGCCGAAATTTTTGGTAAAATTTGCTGATGTTATTTTTGACTTGTTTTCTTTTTTCTTCTTCTTCTTTTATGGTTTAGATTTCTGGGCTTCGGCTTACTTAGGTTACGTGGAGCCTCTAGACGCTTCGTAATCTAAGTGCCGGTCACGTTCCGTACATTCGGGTCGTGACAAAGTTGGTATCAGAGCGCTAGGTTTAACCTTGTATAAATCTAGGTGACCCTTGGTTGATGGAGTAGGCGATTTAGGTAGAGTAACGTACCGTGGGTATGGTCCGCGGCATACTTACGATACGCTACTCTGCTTAAGGAGCCTTAGGATGTACATTTGTTTGTACCGTATTTCATTCGTTCCTTTGATCTATCTTCGTCGATGTCGGAGGGTGGTTCCTGTTACCACGGGGCGCACTGGCAGAGGGAGCTGCGGCTCGAATGCGATAACCATTAGAGTATTGGTTATTCTTGAGGATTGAAGCATTGCTTAGCGTGCGGACGAAGGGTATTCACATGCCGTCCGGATGAAGTTAAAGGGTTCGAACGATTATCAGAAAACCATTTTCCCAAGTTTAAGGTATTCGGAAGAACATGCAGGTATTTCGATGGACCCTCTAGAAGAATGAAACCCTAACTCGACATAATGACCCCGAGAACGCCCTTGAACCTTAGGGTTTACGGCAGTTCCGCGGTGCCATTAGTGAGGCTTGGGTTTGCCCTTCTACGGCTGGATCATCGATGCTGGGGTATGTACCGGATATTTTTAAACTGTACTTGTGTGTTGAGCTCTCGGGGAATTATGGGATTTTGATGGATCGATCGAAAAGTTTAATGTAGTCCGGATATCAAGTGAAGGGATCGACTATGTGGGAGACTCTAGACATGAGTATTGCCATTGGTAGCGCAGTCAGTACACCTATGAAAGAACGAGTTCGAAGCAGTCGACATCAGAGGAAAGAGGCGCACATTGACGATAGTGTTTACGATTGTGATTTAGTGATTTGAATTTCATATTTTCGTTGATTGGATTTTTGTATTTTGAGGACTTTGTTCTACGATTGGTATTTCATGTGTGTACCTTTATTCTATCTGTGTTTCATATATCAGTTGTATTGATGTTGTTTAGTACACACCCAGTACACTTGATTTGGTTTTATATATTTTGAGATTTTTGATTTGATTTCGTGCATAGGGGTTACACATGATTTTGACATATGTTTCGACCTAGTTTTCATGCATTTTTGTACTGTGATTTTGATTTTGATATTCGATGTATGTTTTCGTGCACCATGTGCACCTGATTAGGATTCTTGCGCATACTTGGCCCACTTGATGCGATTTTGTGCACACCAGATGCACTAAATCGGGGTTTTGTGCATATTAGATGCACCTGATATTGAGTAGTGCACGCTCGTTGCACTTGACAGATGTTTTTGGTGCACACCTGTTGCACTTAGTTTTGTTTTTGTGTGTATTCATGGTATCTTTAGTTGGTTTCGATTTCAGTGCGCACCGGACGCACATGATATTTTTATGATGTGATTGGGATTGATTTCATTTTGAGCAGTATGTTTTCATAGTCATTATTATTTGATTTAGTAACCAGGCGGGACGTGTATGTTAAATAAAAGATATATATATATAGCTATTTTTTTAAATTAAACGTCCGCTACTTATACCGTGACACGTGCATTGCACGGCGAATTTTCAAGAGGGGTTTTTGTATGCTTCTTTATTATGAGGCTTAGGAGATTTTACTAGGATGCGAAATATATATAAGTTATAGATTGATGTATATTATGATGGTTTTAACATTGGGTTATGATATTTTATTCTCGCCATAACTCTGATGATTGCGTTATGGTTGACGGAGTTGATTTTAGTTATGTATTGATGATTTCGGAGCCCCGACGATTTGAATGTTTTGCTAAACGTTTTAGTATTTGGAGGGGGAGTTTTAATTTAAATTCGGGGACCGAATTTCTTAAAGGGGGAAAGATTGTAACGTTTTAAAAATGATTAAATAAATAATTAAATGAATAAAAGTGTTTAAGTGAATTTTAGGATTTTCGGTAAAGTAAAATGTATTTTTCTTAAAACCAAACCGTGATTGTTTTTCATTATAATTTTAAAAATATCTATTTTAATTATGAAATTACTAGTAAATGGTGTTTATTTAGCCATTTATAAATTTTTAGTTTAATTAAATATTTTTCCTAAATTAATTATTTTAAATATTAACATAAGCTTTATTTTTACACTAAATTAGTGTAAATTACAAATTTAAATGGTTTTAATTTGTAAAAATGAACCATGGCATGTTATAATTTAGTATGTATCATGAAAAATTATTTGCAAATTTTTCCTATTTTCTAAAGCTTTCTTGAGTTGCTATAGTAAAGAAATAAATAAATAAATAAATAAAGCATGAAAAGACTTTTATTGATGTTTCTTCTCTTGAAACTTCTACACACTTTTTCCACTCTCTTCTTTCTCTCCCTCACCTCTCTAGGGCCGGCCACAAACCCCCCATGGCTGCCCCCCCCATTTTCCACCTCATTTTTATTCAAAATTCATTAAAAACACATCAAAAATTCAATTAAAATTCCACAAAATCCTATTTATTCCATACTCTTTATTCCTTGCTCATTTTTATATGAAATTTGGAGATGGAAAGCATACATTTTGGAGGCTCAATTCTTGTTTGGATTTCACATTTTGAAGGTATAATTTTTTTTCTTTTGATTTATTGTTATTAGATGTTCATATTAAGCTTAATTAGATTTAATGAATTAATTCTATGTTCTTTTTTTTAAAATGCAAGCTAGGGTTCTAAATTCAAGTTATGATTTTTAATAATTAATTAGGGTTATACTAGTTAGTTTAACACTTTTAGTATTAGGAAATCTTGCATGGTTATTGTTTAACAAATTGTTATTCAAAAATTGTTTTAAATTAGGAATTTAGTTAACTAGGTTTTTGCACAATGTGGTTGTGGTTAATATAAAATTCTAATTTGGGTTATTATCATTGGATTATAGTTTTAGTGGAAATATTAGCATATTAATGGAAAGAAAAACTTAGTTTGATTGCTAGTTTCTATGGTTAATTGATAAATTGTGATAAAAATTGCTAATTTTGTAAACTAGATTTTAGAAATTCCTATATAAATGAGATTAAAAATATAATTATGGTTTCATTATATCATTATCATCATCAATTATGGTTTAAGTCATTAATTTATGCAAAATCATGTTTTGTGGTGGAATTGTGGTATTTTGCTTGAAAAATGTTGAAAGTTGTTAAAGGGTGCAAACTAGAAATTTCATATTTATACAAAATTGTGTGATAAAAATATAGTAATGGTTTGTATAGTCTATTGACGCTATTTAATGAGTTTTATGACCATTGGTTTCATTTAAATGTCAAGTTTTGATGAAAAACGGTAAATTGGCATTTTCGGGTTTTTCGAAAACGGACGATTTGATTGATTTTAGGGTTTTGATGGATTAAATCATGTTTTATATTATAAGTAACGAGTTTTCTAAACTACAAGCTGTTTGTTGATGTTTATCTCGATCCATCGGAGTTTGTACGCCGATATCGAGCGGTATTTGGTTCTTTTGCGTAGACGGGACATAGGTTTTAACCTATGCTTGTTCCTTGTATCGTTTGACTTTTGTATGTGATTCGGTTTACGATGCTATTTATATGTTTGCATTTAGGTACCCTTCAAGTGGACTGCGGGCGATGAAGAGGAGGATGGCGACACCGTCGTCGGCAGACATGGACCAGGTGAGTAGATGCATATCTACGGGGGGAAGTCGGGTGGATGGCGTTTAGCACCCTCGCAACGTAGAATAGGAATAGTACTTATTGACATTAGAAAACCCGATGTGACCCTAGATTCTTACTGAGCAGGACCCTAGTAATGACCCTAGGCGGGACTAGACTGATTTAGGAAAACCATACCTGAGGATGAATACTTTGGGAGAGGTTCGTAGGTTTCTGATAGAAACACACACGCACACACTAAAACTTGACATGGCGTATACGTATATGTGTGTATATATATAAAACTAGGTATAGGTGTATATATATACACAACACGTATATGGGATTCGTTGATGTGATATGATATCTGAGGTATGATGAAACAGTATAACTGGGCTTGATGCCGTGATTCTTGACTATACAGTCGTATTAAAGTGTTAGCGGATCATTAGAGAAAGAGATAATGAACATGAATATATAAATTATGAAGGGTGGTGGTGATATTGAGGTACATGGGACGCTAAAATAGTACCTGGGCTGTAGCTTGTGACTTGATGACGATAAGATATCGGTATGACTTAATCAATATGATACATATGACATGATATTTCTGAGGATAAACTAATGATGCTTATCATGATGGCAATGATATATGATTGATGTATGCGATCACAGTTTAGAACCTTGATCATGAGATGTGTTGATGATGACATTATACGAATGAGGAGACACCTAGGAGATACTTGACCGTACCCCGATATTAGGATGCCGTACGATGGATTTTACCGTACGAGGCTTAGATTTGATGATTGATCCGCACTCTTGATTCGAGGAAGCCGTACTACGTACGTGACGCTATTGAGGCGGGATCGCCGACTATTAGAGATATTGATTCAGACCTTAGGTAGACTCTAGTTTCTTACTGACTAGTCTATTAGGTTTAGTTCCTTAGGATGTTAGATGGACACTAGTTTAGGTTCGACTCACATAGTGGTAGTTGTACTCGTATTTCGCAGAGGAGTGGATAATGCACATCTGTATTTACATTCATACTGTAATCATCATGGTACATGTTCTTACATATGTTGCTATAATCAATATAAACCTTACCTGTTAGGACACCAGCACCATTACCGATGATGCGCATATTCCACGCACACTTATTTGCCAGCTCACACACATCATCATCGGTAATTGCTATGTCACGTACACTTTAGATCATATTATCTTTTATTAATAGAATCAGTTAACAACTAAACCGATATAATATTGTGATTACTCTCTGATGTTAGTATAAGACATGATATTTATTACTTAGACATCCATGCATTCATATTTTCATGTTATCGCACAGTAGTATGGGCATATGCCGACACTTATCATATACTTACTCATGATTTTGAGATTTGGATTTCTATGAGATTTCTGGATTTTTGGGGAAAACCGCAAAAATATATAAAAACTTCTCACTCTCCTCTTCTCTTTTTAAAATAAGATGCGGTTTTCTCGTGATGTATGTGTCGTCCACCATGAGTATTTCATGTTTTCTGTTGGATTTCGAGACCCGATTCGAGGAGTGGATGAACCGTCTCGGGTACATGGTGGGCCCGGTATGGTACCCCGGGGCAAGAAGATCGTGTTGTAGACGATGAGCCTGGCAGGGGAAGGCTACCTACCGGTGATGTCTGGCGCGGCGGATATCCGGAGGATACCGACCGTTGTCGTGAGATTTGATGATATGGGCCGATCCGGACTGACGGAGCCCGAGGTATTGAGACTATGAGACTTGAGATTTACATGTTTGTGTCGATGCTTGACACGGATTTCCATGGATTTCATTGTTGAGATTTCAGATTCTTATACATATTTTACTATGATAACAGCCAAGATTTCTTATACAGATATACCTAGATTTCAGGATTGCTTATTTTACATTCATGGCGCATGCATATCCATTCATATAACATAGTACTATATGAGGCACTGACACGAGCACGGAGTATCTGCACTTACACGTAGTATTACCCTGCTATTACTAAGGATTGAGATTAGTAGTGTATTATTATGACCTAGGATAGCGTCGTGCATTCGATTTCTTTTTGTAGATGTCTTCTACTCACGAGTTGGCAACTCACCCCCGTTGTGCCAAATTTTATTACAGGTTCGATATACAGGTTTCCCTGGCAGCTTGCTGGCACATCTATTCTTTCAGGGTGATTTGCACGGTAGGTTGGTTCACTTGTATCCGAACCACCATTGTACTTTTATTCATTCATTTGTATCTAGTAAGCTCCATCAACCATATTTGTATTACTTGATAAGTTTATTGGACCAGTCTTTTATTTCGACCTTAGAGTCGCGCATGTATTATTCTGATCTGGTGGTTTTGTTTTCTTTGAGTTTTGAGCCTCGCCTTTTGGCGTTGTATATTATTGTGCTTGTTGTGGTTGTTTCCGCCTGTTGGCGTTGATGCTAGCTCCCGTTTGGGGATGCTTTTTATTGTTTATGTATATTATTCTTGTGGTACCCGTTTGGGGGCCAGTTTTTATAGAGGAGGCTCTGCCGAAATTTTTGGTAAAATTTGCTGATGTTTTTTTTGACTTGTTTTCTTTTTTCTTCTTCTTCTTTTATGGTTTAGATTTCTGGGCTTCGGCTTACTTAGGTTACGTGGCACCTCTAGACGCTTCGTAATCTAAGTGCCGGTCACGTTCCGTATATTCGGGTCGTGACAAAGTTGGTATCAGAGCGCTAGGTTTAACCTTGTATAAGTCTTGGTGACCCTTGGTTGATGGAGTAGGCGATTTAGGTAGAGTAACGTACCGTGGGTATGGTCCGCGGCATACTTACGATACGCTACTCTGCTTAAGGAGCCTTAAGATGTACATTTGTTTGCACCGTATTTCATTCGTTCCTTTGATCTATCTTCGTCGATGTCGGAGGGTGGTTCCTGTTACCACGGGGCGCACTGGCAGAGGGAGCTGCGGCTCGAATGCGATAACCATTAGAGTATTGGTTATTCTTGAGGATTGAAGCATTGCTTAGCGTGCGGACGAAGGGTATTCACATGCCGTCCGGATGAAATTAAAGGGTTCGAACGATTATCAGAAAACCATTTTCCCAAGTTTAAGGTATTCGGAAGAACATGCAGGTATTTCGATGGACCCTCTAGAAGAATGAAACCCTAACTCGACATAATGACCCCGAGAACGCCCTTGAACCTTAGGGTTTACGGCAGTTCCGCGGTGCCATTAGTGAGGCTTGGGTTTGACCTTCTACGGCTGGATCATCGATGCTGGGGTATGTACCGGATATTTTTAAACTGTACTTGAGTGTTGAGCTCTCGGGGAATTATGGGATTTTGATGGATCGATCGAAAAGTTTAATGTAGTCCGGATATCAAGTGAAGGGATCGACTATGTGGGAGACTCTAGACATGAGTATTGCCGTTGGTAGCGCAGTCAGCACACCTATGAAAGAACGAGTTTGAAGCAATCGACATCAGAGGAAAGAGGCGCACATTGACGATAGTGTTTACGATTGTGATTTAGTGATTTGAATTTCATATTTTCGTTGATTGGATTTTTGTATTTTGAGGACTTTGTTCTACGATTGGTATTTCATGTGTGTACCTTTATTCTATCTGTGTTTCATATATCAGTTGTATTGATGTTGTTTAGTACACACCCAGTACACTTGATTTGGTTTTATATATTTTGAGATTTTTGATTTGATTTCGTGCATAGGGGTTACACATGATTTTGACATATGTTTCGACCTAGTTTTCATGCATTTTTGTACTGTGATTTTGATTTTGATATTCGATGTATGTTTTCGTGCACCATGTGCACCTGATTAGGATTCTTGCGCATACTTGGCCCACTTGATGCGATTTTGTGCACACCAGATGCACTAAATCGGGGTTTTGTGCATATTAGATGCACCTGATATTGAGTAGTGCACGCTCGTTGCACTTGACAGATGTTTTTGGTGCACACCTGTTGCACTTAGTTTTGTTTTTGTGTGTATTCATGGTATCTTTAGTTGGTTTCGATTTCAGTGCGCACCGGACGCACATGATATTTTTATGATGTGATTGGGATTGATTTCATTTTGAGCAGTATGTTTTCATAGTCATTATTATTTGATTTAGTAACCAGGCGGGACGTGTATGTTAAATAAAAGATATATATATATAGCTATTTTTTTAAATTAAACGTCCGCTACTTATACCGTGACACGTGCATTGCACGGCGAATTTTCAAGAGGGGTTTTTGTATGCTTCTTTATTATGAGGCTTAGGCGATTTTACTAGGATGCGAAATATATATAAGTT
Source organism: Agapanthus africanus (assembly GCA_030015575.1). Classification (NCBI taxonomy): domain Eukaryota; kingdom Viridiplantae; phylum Streptophyta; class Magnoliopsida; order Asparagales; family Amaryllidaceae; genus Agapanthus; species Agapanthus africanus. The sequence goes on from CM057339.1 coordinate 869,299,009, forward strand.
ATAGATTGATGTATATTATGATGGTTTTAACATTGGGTTATGATACTTTATTCTCGCCATAACTCTGATGATTGCGTTATGGTTGACGGAGTTGATTTTAGTTATGTATTGATGATTTCGGAGCCCCGACGATTTGAATGTTTTGCTAAACGTTTTAGTATTTGGAGGGGGAGTTTTAATTTAAATTCGGGGACCGAATTTCTTAAAGGGGGAAAGATTGTAACGTTTTAAAAATGATTAAATAAATAATTAAATGAATAAAAGTGTTTAAGTGAATTTTAGGGTTTTCGGTAAAGTAAAATGTATTTTTCGTAAAACCAAAGCGTGATTGTTTTTCATTATAATTTTAAAAATATCTATTTTAATTATGAAATTACTAGTAAATGGTGTTTATTTAGACATTTATAAATTTTTAGTTTAATAAAATATTTTTCCTAAATTAATTATTTTAAATATTAACATAAGCTTTATTTTTACACTAAATTAGTGTAAATTACAAATTTAAATGGTTTTAATTTGTAAAAATGAACCATGGCATGTTAGAATTTAGTATGTATCATGCAAAATTATTTGCAAATTTTTCCTATTTTCTAAAGCTTTCTTGAGTTGCTATAGTAAAGAAATAAATAAATAAATAAATAAAGCATGAAAAGACTTTTATTGATGTTTCTTCTCTTGAAACTTCTACACACTTTTCCCACTCTCTTCTTTCTCTCCCTCACCTCTCTAGGGCCGGCCACAAACCCCCCATGGCTGCCCCCCCATTTTCCACCTCATTTTTATTCAAAATTCATTAAAAACACATCAAAAATTCAATTAAAATTCCACAAAATCCTATTTATTCCATACTCTTTATTCCTTGCTCATTTTTATATGAAATTTGGAGATGGAAAGCATACATTTTGGAGGCTCAATTTTTGTTTGGATTTCACATTTTGAAGGTATAATTTTCTTTCTTTTGATTTATTGTTATTAGATGTTCATATTAAGCTTAATTAGATTTAATGAATTAATTCTATGTTCTTTTTTTTAAAATGCAAGCTAGGGTTCTAAATTCAAGTTATGATTTTTAATAATTAATTAGGGTTATACTAGTTAGTTTAACACTTTTAGTATTAGGAAATCTTGCATGGTTATTGTTTAACAAATTGTTATTCAAAAATTGTTTTAAATTAGGAATTTAGTTAACTAGGTTTTTGCAAAATGTGGTTGTGGTTAATATAAAATTCTAATTTGGGTTATTATCATTGGATTATAGTTTTAGTGGAAATATTAGCATATTAATGGAAAGAAAAACTTAGTTTGATTGCTAGTTTCTATGGTTAATTGATAAATTGTGATAAAAATTGCTAATTTTGTAAACTAGATTTTAGAAATTCCTATATAAATGAGATTAAAAATATAATTATGGTTTCATTATATCATTATCATCATGAATTGTGGTTTAAGTCATTAATTTATGCAAAATCATGTTTTGTGGTGGAATTGTGGTATTTTGCTTGAAAAATGTTGAAAATTGTTAAAGGGTGCAAACTAGAAATTTCATATTTATACAAAATTGTGTGATAAAAATATAGTAATAGTTTGTATAGTCTTGTGACGCTATTTAATGAGTTTTATGACCATTGGTTTCATTTAAATGTCAAGTTTTGATGAAAAACGGTAAATTGGCATTTTCGGGTTTTTCGAAAACGGGCGATTTGATTGATTTCAGGGTTTTGATGGATTAAATCATGTTTTATATTATAAGTAACGAGTTTTCTAAACTACAAGCTGTTTTTTGATGTTTATCTCGATCCATCGGAGTTTGTACGCCGATATCGAGCGGTATTTGGTTCTTTTGCGTAGACGGGACATAGGTTTTAACCTATGCTTGTTCCTTGTATCGTTTGACTTTTGTATGTGATTCGGTTTACGATACTATTTATATGTTTGCGTTTAGGTACCCTTCAAGTGGACTGCGGGCGATGAAGAGGAGGATGGCGATACCGTCGTTGGCAGACATGGATCAGGTGAGTAGATGCATATCTACGGGGGGAAGTCGGGTGGATGACGTTTAGCACCCCCGCAACGTAGAATAGGAATAGTACTTATTGACATTAGGAAACCCGATGTGACCCTAGATTCTTACTGAGCAGGACCCTAGTAATGACCCTAGGCGGGACTAGACTGATTTAGGAAAACCATACCTGAGGATGAATACTTTGGAAGAGGTTCGTAGGTTTCTGATAGAAACACACACGCACACACTAAAACTTGACATGGCGTATACGTATATGTGTGTATATATATAAAACTAGGTATAGGTGTATATATATACACAACACGTATATAGGATTAGTTGATGTGATATGATATCTGAGGTATGATGAAACAGTATAACTGGGCTTGATGCCGTGATTCTTGACTATACAGTCGTATTAAAGTGTTAGCGGATCATTAGAGAAAGAGATAATGAACATGAATATATAAATTATGAAGGGTGGTGGTGATATTGAGGTACATGGGACGCTAAAATAGTACCTGGGCTGTAGCTTGTGACTTGATGACGATAAGATATCGGTATGACTTAATCAATATGATACATATGACATGATATTTCTGAGGATAAACTAATGATGCTTATCATGATGGCAATGATATATGATTGATGTATGCGATCACAGTTTAGCACCTTGATCATGAGATGTGTTGATGATGACATTATACGAATGAGGAGACACCTAGGAGATACTTGACCGTACCCCGATATTGGGATGCCGTACGATAGATTTTACCGTACGAGACTTAGATTTGATGATTGATCCGCACTCTTGATTCGAGGAAGCCGTACTACGTACGTGACGCTATTGAGGCGGGATCGCCGACTATTAGAGATATTGATTCAGACCTTAGGTAGACTCTAGTTTCTTACTGACTAGTCTATTAGGTTTAGTTCCTTAGGATGTTAGATGGACACTAGTTTAGGTTCGACTCACATAGTGGTAGTTGTACTCGTATTTCGCAGAGGAATGGATAATGCACATCTGTATTTACATTCATACTGTAATCATCATGGTACATGTTCTTACATATGTTGCTATAATCAATATAAACCTTACCTGTTAGGACACCAGCACCATTACCGATGATGCGTATATTCCACGCACACTTATTTGCCAGCTCACACACATCATCATCGGTAATTGCTATGTCACGTACACTTTAGATCATATTATCTTTTATTAATAGAATCAGTTAACAATTAAACCGATATAATATTGTGATTACTCTCTGATGTTAGTATAAGACATGATATTTATTACTTAGACATCCATGCATTCATATTTTCATGTTATCGCACAGTAGTATGGGCATATGCCGACACTTATCATATACTTACTCATGATTTTGAGATTTGGATTTCTATGAGATTTCTGGATTTTTGGGGAAAACCGCAAAAATATATAAAAACTTCTCTCTCTCCTCTTCTCTTTTTAAAATAAGATGCGGTTTTCTCGTGATGTATGTGTCGTCCACCATGAGTATTTCATGTTTTCTGTTGGATTTCGAGACCCGATTCGAGGAGTGGATGAACCGTCTCGGGTACATGGTGGGCCCGGTATGGTACCCCGGGGCAAGAAGATCGTGTTGTAGACGATGAGCCTGGCAGGGGAAGGCTACCTACCGGTGATGTCTGGCGCGGCGGATATCCGGAGGATACCGACCGTTGTCGTGAGATTTGATGATATGGGCCGATCCGGACTGACGGAGCCCGAGGTATTGAGACTATGAGACTTGAGATTTACATGTTTGTGTCGATGCTTGACACGGATTTCCATGGATTTCATTGTTGAGATTTCAGATTCTTATACACATTTTACTATGATAACAGCCAAGATTTCTTATACAGATATACCTAGATTTCAGGATTGCTTATTTTACATTCATGGCGCATGCATATCCATTCATATAACATAGTACTATATGAGGCACTGACACGAGCACGGAGTATCTGCACTTACACGTAGTATTACCCTGCTATTACTAAGGATTGAGATTAGTAGTGTATTATTATGACCTAGGATAGCGTCGTGCATTCGATTTCTTTTTGTAGATGTCTTCTACTCACGAGTTGGCAACTCACCCCCGTTGTGCCAAATTTTATTACAGGTTCGATGTACAGGTTTCCCTGGCAGCTTGCTGGCACATCTATTCTTTCAGGGTGATTTGCACGGTAGGTTGGTTCACTTGTATCCGAACCACCATTGTACTTTTATTCATTCATTTGTATCTAGTAAGCTCCATCAACCATATTTGTATTACTTGATAAGTTTATTGGACCAGTCTTTTATTTCGACCTTAGAGTCGCGCATGTATTATTCTGATCTGGTGGTTTTGTTTTCTTTGAGTTTTGAGCCTTACCTTTTGGCGTTGTATATTATTGTGCTTGTTGTGGTTGTTTCCGCCTGTTGGCGTTGATGCTTGCTCCCGTTTGGGGATGCTTTTTATTGTTTATGTATATTATACTTGTGGTACCCGTTTGGGGGCCAGTTTTTATAGAGGAGGCTCTGCCGAAATTTTGGTAAAATTTGCTGATGTTTTTTTTGACTTGTTTTCTTTTTTCTTCTTCTTCTTTTATGGTTTAGATTTCTGGGCTTCGGCTTACTTAGGTTACGTGGCGCCTCTAGACGCTTCGTAATCTAAGTGCCGGTCACGTTCGTACATTCGGGTCGTGACAGTTCTTCTGCGTAATAGAAAAGATACCCCCTGGAGTTCTTTGGGTATCACACAAACTTGCACTGTACTGAGCGTGCCTCGAATTTGTCCGCATGCTGCTTTTTGACAAAAGCTGGACATCCCCAAATCTTTAGATATTGAAAATAGGGTTTCTTCCCACTCCATATCTGATATGGTGTGGTAGGCACAGTCTTAGTTGGAACTCGGTTCAAAAGATATGCAGCTGATTCTAGTGCATATCCTCAGAATGATCGCAGCAACTCAGCGTTACTCATCATGGAACGTACCATATCTAATAGGGTTCAGTTCCGTCTCTCCGATACACCGTTATGTTGTGGAGTGTATGGAGGAGTAAGCTGAGAGAGAATTCCATTCTCTTTTAGGTAATCCAGGAACTCGGCACTCAAGTATTCACCACCTCGATCAGATCTCAGTGTCTTGATACTTTTGCCTGTTTGTTTTTCTACTTCATTTTTGTATTCCTGGAATTTTCCAAAGGCTTCAGATTTATGCTTCATTAAGAAGACATGCCCGAACCTTGAAAAATCATCCGTAAAAGTAATGAAGTAAGAATAACCACTTCGCGCATGTGTAGACATTGGACCGCATATATCACTGTGTACGAGTCCCAAGAGCTCGCTCGCTCTTACTCCGTGTCCAGTGAATGGAGTCTTTGTCATCTTTCCTTTGAGACAGGATTGACAAGTTGCATATGATTGATATTCGAACGGATCTAAATATCCTTCTGTATGCAACTTCGTCAACTTTCTCTCATTGATGTGACCCAGTCTACAATGCCATAAGAAAGCATGATTTATTTCTGGAGACTTTCTTTTGTGTGTATTCTGGACATTGAAAATCTGTGGTTGGTTTAATACGTATATACCGTTGCTTAATGTACCCGACCCAATCAGAACATGATTAAGGTGAATGTTTACAACATTGCTTACAAATGCAAAATCATAACCTTCTTTAGACATTAAAGATACAGATATGATATTACAAGTCGCACTGGGTACAAAATAACAATCCCGTAAAACCAAAACATGTCCATCTGACAATCCCAAGCGATAGTCCCCCACGGACTCAGCATCCATGCCAGCTCCGTTTGCAACTCTGAGGGTCATATCACCTGCCTTCAAAACCCTACGCTTTCTCAGTGCCTGCAAAGAATTACAGATATAAGATTCTGATCCGGTATCCAATACCCAGGAAGTAGAGTTTATTAATAGACAGTTTTCAATAACATACACACCTGAAGCCGAAGCCACAACTTGTTTCGGGTCCTGGTTCTTGGCCTTCCAAGCCCTGCAATTCTTTTTCCAGTGTCCTTTCTTTTGACAATAAAAGCACTCTTCCTTTCCCACAAGCTGTCCCGCTACCTTTGTTGCCTTTGCTTTTCCCTTCGCTTCCACTTTACTAACACTGCCCCTTGGTTTGGAGGGGGCTTTCTTCTTCTTTCCCTTGGCTTTCGCCTTAGACCTAGAAGAGGAAGATCCTCCAACAAACAAAGTGGATGTTTCCCTTACTTTCTGCAAGGTGCCTTCTGCACTCCTCAATATGTTGAGGAGTTCTGAAAGTTCAACTTCTTTTCCTTGCATGTTGAAGTTCAGGATAAATTGGGCATAAGTGGAAGGAAGGGACTGGAGAATCAAGTCAATGTAGAGCTCATTCTCTAACGTGGTCCCAAGGTCCGCGAGCTCTTCAATAAAGCCAATCATCTTAAGCACGTGTTCCGCTACCGATGATCCGACGGCCAATCTCGCCGAAAACAACTTTTTCAAGACTTCGTATCTGGCGATACGGGATTGCTCTCCATATAGTTCCTTAGTATGGAGAAATATGGATTCTAGGTCCATATTCTCGTGCCTCCTCTGATGTTCATTGTCCATAGAGGCAAGCACGAGGCACTTGGCCTTCGCGCAGTCGATCTCTTAGGTCTTACGGATTTCATTATCCGCGACGCTAGAGGTGGGACCTGGGACAGGGGGAGCTTTAGTGGTAAGGAGATACCCCAACTTGTCATAAGTGATTACCATTTTGACATTCCTGAGCCAATCTTTATAGTTTGGCCCTGTCAATATATTTTTATCTAGTAGTAACTTAAGTCCGGTCATGACGATTGGTCGCTGCAATTAGGAGAGAGAGAAGAAACACTTTGGCATGATGCTCTTGCAAGTTTAGAGTAGTTTTTAGTTTGTCTAAACAGGATGGCTCCCACTATTTCTCGAATCCTTCCTAAAACCAAAAAGGAAGAATTAGCCGGGATCAATCTCACCGTACAATACTTACTTAACCGTTCAGCTAGACCAGTGTTGGTACTTCAAGGGAGGTTTTCTAACGCTTTCGCGAAGTTTTTTAATTAAAAAACCTCTTTTCCCTGGGGGCGTAGCCCCGCTAACACCTTTCTAGACACCTACTTGGTTTATAGCATTGATCGTTAAGTGAGAAATTTCCCGAGGAGTAGCATATACTCACAGTAGGATCGGGATCCAAATATCATCGTGTGATAAAACTGAAGGAATCCTACCAGAATCATCACACTCCAAATGGTATGCAGCACTAGCAAGTTTCAGTTTCTTTAGAAACTCCCGATGTGGATTTTTGCCCCATGCTCTTATGACCTTGACGTAGGCCAAAATATCATAAGTCACATGTCAAGTTCTACCCATCATTTACCAGGTTAATTTGAACCCGCCCGTACATACCCTTGATGTAGGCCAAAATGGCAGTACGACTGTCCCAAACCAACATATCTATCTATGCAACAGATAAATATCCGGCAGCCACCAATCACTATGCCTTGGCATAGGTCAAAATACATATCTTGAATACTACCGAATATTTAACTGAAATGATGGAGGGCTACGAACGGTTTTGGCGAAACCGTGAACGTAGTGAACTTGATATAATCGAAGGAACCTGATAGCTTTTAAAAGGAGTGGTTTAAGCTCCGCGTTTAAAAGTTGTTTTTTTGAAAAGAAACCGAGTGGTTTTTAAAATTGTTCCAACGATTTTAACTTTGGTTTATTTTCTTGCATTAATTAATGCGTCCCATCATTTAATCCTACCATTGCAGAAAACAACGAAAATATGGCGTACGCTTATGCCATCCGCATTCGCCACGGGGCCCCGTCATTACCCGTTAGGTTACTTAACTAACGACAGAGCGGGGGCTGGACCAGCACGGATGCAAAACATAAGCAACGCCTACTAGATATCATATATAGATATATACATTCGTCAGATGCAATGATAGCCATTACAGATCACAGATGAACACATTGGATATACTAGGAATCCGCATTTCGTTCAAGCCTGCAACGAAAAGCGGATTACACGGTCGCTATGAATAGCCAAGACCCCACCCTAGACCCCTACGGGTGCGGCAAACTACCCGCCAAATACCCGAAGTGAAGCAACCTCCCTCAATAACGTGAGTAGGCCACTCGGCACTTCGAGGTACCCGGTAGCTTGTGCACCCCATCTTAGGTCTATCCTAGGAGCAAAAACAGTAAAAAAAAAAAATATACAATGGCGGCTACAACCTCATCCCGGATGTGCGGCCATAAAAATAATATTACATCAATTACATATTACATCAAATGAAAAGTGAAGAAAACTCTCATCTCACAACCCCCCGGCTATTCATCCGCGACAATCCAACGAGTTCATATACACAAACCATCAACATTACAGATCACAGATATGTATAACTCCCACTAATCGACGTATAGCAATTAGCAGACGTTCAATACATATATCACATCACAGATATAACCCATTAGCTAAAGTCTACAGAACTTCGATAAAAAATACGGATTTGTAACTACCCCAAACACAAATTTGTTCTCTGGAAAATCTGGGCAGAAACAAAATATTCTAAAATCCCAAAACAGCACACTGAGAACACTGCAGCAAAAACGATTCACGGCCGAGTCAACTCGGCCGCGGATCCGCGGCAAGAAGCTTGTTCTGGCTTCGATTCCGCGGCGTATTGACCGAGTCAGTGACACGTTTTTCCTATGTTTTCCTAGAAAACCCTGAGCCGATTTTTAGTGTATGTGGAATCATTTTTTGAACAGTTTAAAAATCGGCAGAAAGTTCAGTTCTTGGACGCGTTTTGTGATTTTTTCTCCGATCGAAATTCTAAATACTTTGCTAACTTGCTAGTTGTTGTTTAGCTTGGCTCTGATACCACTGTAAGTCCACGTTACCCGTCCCGGTTCTTGTGGGGATGCGAAAACGGTAAAAAACGATTTTTACGGTAAAGGTAACATGGACTTTAGAATAGAATCTTTGCTAAACAAACACCTAGCAAACTAACTACAAGTTTAACTACTATGTTAGGGGTTATACCTAGATCTTGAACTCCTTCTCTTCTTGCTCCTTGGAGTGGTTGGATCGGCTCCACCTCGTAGTCTCCTTGTTGCCGAAGAAGGATCCACCCGAAAGCTTCTACCTTGAGCTCCTATCTCAACCGAGAGAAAACTAAAGTGCTTGGCTTGCTAGACCTTGTATTCTAGAGTGAGTAGAGAAGTGTTTTTAGGGTTTTATCTCAATGGCTCATGTTTATCAACTCATGAGACATGAGAGCCTTGAGAGAGAGGAAGAGGGAGAGCTTGGATGAGAGAGAATCAATATGATAGAATGAGCTTGACTTTTTACAACCATGCTCACAAAAGAGAAAATAATCATGATAATAATAATAATTAAGTATTGTGATGGTTAGTTTCAATGGCCATTATCATTTCATGCATTTAATGCATTTTTGTAAAGAACAACAAGTAAACAAAAGTCATAGCCATAAAATGATGATGGTCAACAAGTCCAAAATAGTCAACCGGTCAACAAAGTCAACAAGTCAACAAAAGTCAAACTTTCAACTCAACCATGGCACATTAATACTTAATTAATATTATTATTAATCATATTTCTTATTCTCATTAGGGTTTAGAAAAAGTCAACAGTCAACAACCCTAATGAGAATCCTCTGCCTCTGCCTCTGTCAACTGTGCATACACACTCGCATCCGTGTTTCGAGGAACACGAATACAAAGAGATAAAACCAATCTCAAAACACATACTAGGATCTGGTTTAAACCAAAGCTCGCTTGTAATAACTGCCCGGACACCAAACGTGCACAAGTGCGCGGATGTGAACGAACCCTGTCGCAAAACCATGCGACCTCTACTTTGTTTTGCCCAAAGGCGAATAGCTCTCTGTGTGGGACTCTAAAGACTCGACACTACGCTGGAAGTGGGTTTAACCACAGGCCGCAAGCGGTACTAGCTGTACATAACGGTCCCCAGATAGATGCCGATAAGAAGACTGATGAGGTGAACCCATCCGAACTCCTACTGAGCCTGAATGTGACAATCTCCGTACAATCCGGTCTGTTCGTTTGAGAATATCGCATGGCGGGCCTAGGGGGCGGTAAACGTCAGTCCCCTAATAGCGGTACAAGTCGTGTCGGAGTGTAGCCCAGAACACCCTGAGATAACACTGGAAACGCTACCAGCATATCTCGCTTGCCCTGGCCAGGGACGACTATGTGTAATGGCTCTCCTTGACACAGCGCGATATCAACCCCCAATACCGGGAGAGACGGATCCTGTCTAACCGTCACTGTCTCCAAGTGCTTCGGGATTGCACCCAACTGCTACCTGTTTGCACGACTCATTTGAGCCGTGGTAGGGTAGCAATCTAAGAACAGTGGGAACCCACTCGAGGCGAGGTGACAGTGTCAAGTCAGCGGACTAAACTGTACTCATGTCACCTGGGAACTGATAACTGACGATAGGTATAGTACCAACCAACAGTTCCCGACGAGTCCTGTCCAGTGTACTCGTAACCTAACGAGCACTCGCATACTATCTCAAGTACGACGTACTGATGGCTGTGGGACAGACCGTCTTCCCTGCTGGGATGAGAATTACATACGCTAGTCTACTCCGGAGTATTGATGCCCTGTCTCGATAATCCTACGACTAAGGACCTGTATAAGGATGTGCTTGTAGACTACCCAGCCCCCACTAGTGTGACTGACATCACAACGCTGGTAATCAAGCAAAGATCCTAAGGGCTCCACTAATGTGTATAGGCGATATGCTAAAAGAAACACATGCACACATTAAAGTAGAAACAAACCAAGTAGCATACTACCATTTCGAGCAAGATTGTCTATACAACTGTGAATATCCCAAGCTTCCATCAAGTAATATACAAACTAGTATGATACAGTAATGGCCTCTAGGGCATATACACTAACAGAAACATTGCTCATGGTACTCCGAGCATATTTCTGCCAGCCGAGCCTTCGCCGCCTCGGACCTTTGCCTCTGATGCCGCCCGCGAACGTCTGCATGGTGCCTCGGTTGGTAGCACTCGAGGACGAGTGCCATCGAGTGATCCCGCCGACCCGCCGAGATCAGGCCGAAGCGGCGCAAAGACCTCAACTTACCGACCGCCTCGTCCTTTAGCTGCTTGGATAAGGGGTTATGCAGCCCTGGCGACGCCCTCCAGATTGAGTACATCAACAGCTGGAGAAGGGGTAAGAGCCAGGGAAGCAGTCGGCCACAGTGATCCTCTATGCGGCCTATAACTAGCTGTACCGTATCATCGGTGCAGTTCTGGTCGTACAGGTACATGTCCGGGAAAGTTATGATATCGGGGATGGTGAAACGGAAAGTGTCCATTCTTACGTTTTAGAGATGGAGAAAAGAGTGCTCAACAAGCCCTCCACTATATAGCCCCACTACGCCCTCAAGAGTCTAACAGTCGCTCGTACCTTTCACAACCGTACCGTCACGCGGCGGGCGTCCCGCTTTTCTCGGGGAAATCGGAACGACGCTGCTGTTATGCTCCGCCCCCCCCACGCATTAATGACACGGGTCGACTACGACGGTCACTCTTCCCGATGTTCGAACGCCGTGGAAGATTGGACAGAACCTCACGACTCAACATAGCAGCTTCACTGCTCGGTCCATCCTTAGCAGGCCACTTCCGGCCCCTGCCGCTCTAAGGATCGAAGCCCTCGCCAAGAGGCAACCGGGCTCGCCCCTGCTCGGTAATCCCTGGTTGGTAGCACCCTACCCCACGATGCCAGGGATCTAAGACCTCACTAAGAGGCATCTGAGCAGCTTCATTGCTCGGTTCGTCCTTAGCAGGCCTCTTACGGCCCTTCCGCGCTAAGGATCAAAGCCCTCCCAAAGAGGCGACCGATAAGCTACCTTGCTCGGTCATCTCTGGCTGGTAGTTACCTACCTCACGACGCCAGGAATCTAAGCCCTCGCCAAGAGGCAACCGGGCTCGCCCTTCCTCGGTTATCCCTGGCTGGTAGTTTCCTACCCCCACGACGCCAGGGATCGAAGCCCTCGCCAAGAGGCAACCGGGCAGCAACCCTTGTTGGTAATCCCTGGCTGGTAGCTCCCTACCCCACGATACCAGAGATCTAAGCCCTCGCCAAGAGGCATCGGGCAGCACCCCTGCTTGGCCCATCCTTAAGGATCCAAGCCCTCGCCAAGAGGCACCGGGCAGCAACCCTGCTTGGTCTGTCCTTAGCAGGCCTCTTATGCCCCCTCCCCCCGCGCGCGCGCTAAGGATCAAAGCCCTCACAAAGAGGCACCGAGCAGCAACCCTGCTCGGCCCGTCCTTAAGGATCTAAGCCCTCGCCAAGAGGCAACCGGGCTCGCCTTTGCTCGGTTATCCCTGGCTAGTAGTTCCTTACCCCACGACGCTAGGGATCTAAGCCCTTCCCAAGAGGCAACCGGGCTTGCCCTTGCTCGGTTATCCCTGGCTGGTAGTTCCCTACCCCACGACACCAGGGATCCAAGCCCTCGCCAAGAGGCAACTGGGCAGCAACCCTGCTCGGCCTGTCCTTAGCAGGCCTCTTACGGCCCCTCCCGCGCTAAGGATCAAAGCCCTCGCCAAGAGGTAACCGGGCTCGCCCTTGTTCGGTTATCCCTGGCTGGTAGTTCCCTACCCCATGACGTCAGGGATCTAAGCCCTCGCCAAGAGGCAATTGAGCAGCTTTATCGCACGGTCCGTCCTTACTAGGCCTCTTATAGCCCCTCCCGCGCTAAGGATCTGTTAATATCATAATATTGCATTATTACATTCCCCATTCTTATTCATTTTACAAATAAACAAGTGCTTTTGACCCATGTCTGCTACATAGTTGCAGGTTACAGGTTCTTGGAACAAAAATAGTGAAAACAATGAAAAGACGATACAAAAGTGAGACTTCGACCAACAAACAGAGAATCTTTATCTTGCCTACAGTTTGAAGACTAAACGAAGATCAATGGACAATTTCACAAAGCATAAAGGCAGAGCAAGGTTCAAGACTTCGACACGAAGCAAGCGGTAAAAGTCCACGACTTTATTCACTATGGAGATCTGGAAGAGAACCAGAAGCCAATCTGAGAAAACAATTGAAGAAAAACTAAGAAACATGCAACAGGAATCAGCCCAAAGAAAATAAGCCCACAAGGCCCATATACGGCCGCGGAACCATGGCCAAATGTGGGCTTTGGCCGCGGAACCGCGGCCATGAAGAGCCCGTATTGATGGAAAAATTCCGAGGCGGCTGCGAGCGTTGACTAGGTCTTTTTCTTGGGGGGTATTTTTGTAATAGCAGATGCGCGAGTCGATTGTAACCCTAGGGTATCTATCCTCTATAAATAGGAACCCTAAATCTTGTATTAGGTCATGCCTCTTCTTGTGCCTCCTTTCACTAATAAAATTCAGAATTCTTTTGAAGTTTTGGAGTGCATCAATTTGTAAGTAGTTCCTTTTATTTGCCCTAGTTAATTTTATTATCCGCCCTAGGTAATTTCTTATCTGCCCTAGTTAGATCTTTAATTCCTTGCCCTAGATGGATAGTTTAGATATGTTCTTCAATTCCCTAATGAGCGAGTAGTCTCCTCGCTTGTTAGGGTTAGCTTTGGGGAAGGCTTGAGAGATGAAGATCTCTCACCCCTTTCTTGCCCATCACATATAATTAATAGGACTCCATGCATACATGCACACACCGCTCCCTACGGCACCCTATCCCACGAGGTAGCTGTGATACCGTAGTATAAAGGCCCGGTTGAGCGTGTCTTCCATGGAAGTTAGGGTAAGGATTAAGAAAAGAAGGACAAGAACCTAGAGGAAGAAACACCGTTTCTTCCCGATGGTACTAATCCCCTTTATTAATAATTACCATAACTCCTAAAGAGATCTTAATTTGGGTATAGAAAGCGGTGAGGAAATCTTTGCATTTCCAAACTTAACTTAAACCTAACCCTAGCAAGATTTAGATCTAGATAAATTTAGTTTTTAGATTTAATCAATCCGACACCAATCGGAATTAACTCGTTAGAGCAATTAGGAAATTCACAAAATCCCTGTAGACCGACCCGTATTCACCGGCTAGCTACCAAGCGACACCGTTCTTGATTGCGGTTATAAATTATTCTTTGATAAATCAAATGGCGCCGCTGCCGGGGATGGCGTGTTATTTTCTTTTTGTAATTTCGGGTTAATATAAATTAAAAAATCATAAAAACTGAAAAATAAAAAAATATAAAAATTTATCATCTTTTATTTTGTGAAGGGTATTTTTCGTGTGAATTTTGCAGGATCAGCGAACGAGTTCAGATCTGGAAAAATCCAGAGAGCAAAACAGAAAATAACAAATCTGAACAAACAGAGGAATATCACAACAGAAAACAGAAGAAGTTGGGAGGCTCGAGTCAACAGGTCAACCGCGTTTCTGCCGCCGAAGTGGCGCTTTGACCGCGCATCCGCGGTCAGGAGGTGACATCATCATCTCCAAATTTTTCTCGGGAACCGAACTGCCCAGACGATCGCGCTTTCGCCGCCTAACCCTGCTTGCGACCGCGGAACCGCCGCCTCTTGGTGACGTCGGCACGTGCAAATTTTTCTGTGATCTTTCTCTCTCCTCCTCTGCAAACCTTGATATCTCCTCTGAAAAATCTCCTGCAGGATTCTTTGCGCTAAAAGTTCTCTCCCCCTTCCAATAATTGATCTTGTACATGATTCTTTGCGCCGCGCTAAAAATAAAAAAAATTTTGTTTGCAAGAGATTTTTACTGCTTTACATATTTTTAATCGGACTTTAAGTGGCTTGAAACCAATCCAGATTAGGTGGGGATTTCATCACCCTTCTCAGGACCCCAGAAATCACATAAGGCATTTTGCATTGACCATTTGTAATTAAAAAATACTAGACTCAGCCCTAAGGACTTCGCGCTCAATAGGACAGAGGACTAGTTGTAGGCATCGGCCGTTGATCCTAACCTGACTTTGTGGTATCTAGGCAAGTGTGTCTAAAGTGAGTGGTTACTTAATTAGGGCCACTACTTGTAGTGGAGAGCCTCCCACTCACCTGGCACTTACCTGGCCGCAATTGGCGGTGAAGAGGCGGTTTGAGGTCCTATTTCTAGCTCTTTGGAACAGTTAGGAGCTGTCTAGCTGACCTAGGTGACCCTAGATCTAGGCCTGATTGTGCATTTGTGGTTGATTGAAAGTGTGTTTAAGCCTTTTATCGAAAATCTTTTTGCAAAGTGCACCACATAAAAAAAAAGGGGATTTTTTTTTACAAAAGCTTGCAACTCTTGTCGCTAAGAAATCCATGCACCCCACATTCTTTTTCTTCTCCTTTCTTACATCATGGGTACCCCACCTCATAAATATCTTGCCGAACTTTGGTACCCTGAACCAAACTTTGCTTCGTACGCGAATTGTTTCGGTCGATTTACGGACGACCCCTCCATGCCCAAAATTTCTTTGAAAGATCGAATAGAAGCGTCTAGGAGAAATAGTTCGACTCCACAATCCACTTTGTATCAACCATTTCAACCTTCACCACCTTCTTACGTTGATACTCCTTTTTCAAGTCCTATTGTAACTCCAAAACCCATGTCTATTGCTGAGCATATTGAACAATCTCGTAGCCGATCTTTCACTCCTCTCCACACATCCAATTCTTGGGATCAACAAGTCCATTCACCTTTTTATCCAAATGTTGATCCTACTCCTATCCAACCATTCAATTCCTACCAGTCCTACCCGACTTTCGCACCTTCCCTAGATATTGCTTCTACACAGCCATTTGGGAGTTTCACCTATACAAACAATTTTGAATTTTTTACTGTTCCCCTCCGAATGACGGCGCGCAGGACTGCGGTTGGTCTTGGCGCTGAGATTCGGGGCAGATGCTAATTGGTGCTATCCGTCCACCTCTCCGAAGATGCCAAGTTGATTTATGGCACCATGTATCGAAGGTTTAGACGGATGCGTCCGATGTAGCAGACTTCGTCAGATTCCCCCTCGCTTGAGGGGTTTTTGATTGTGGGGACGCTCTTCCCTGCAGGCACAAGCCCCTGCAGTTAATTACGCTACCGCATTGCGGTAACAACTTTCTCCTTCTCCAGATGGTCACTTCGTGTCGTGGGTGTTTGTTTTGTGTTTTGTTGCCCGTGGATTGTTTACGGAGACTGAGTTATGTCGTCGCCCGTAGGGCGTGGACTAGTCCAAATCCGTATTATCTTAGATTTGGGTTTGGGGGTTTGGTTTGAGGATACGTCAGCCATACTTGAGGCTAAGATCAACTCAAACGTTTGTTAAGGATACGTTAGTCTAACTTTGAGACTAAGATCAACTTAACGGGATCGTTTAGATCCGACAAAAGAGCATGCGGGCTCTATTGTTCCAGTTTAGGGACATAGTGGTCCATCGTATGTATGGACATCGGGACCCATCACCTCTCTGACGACGTTGAAGGATTACAACGACGGATGTCAGAGGAGTTCAGAGATGTACCCTCGAGCCAGAGTTAATTGGGGGGATTCATAGTCCAGTCTGTTTGAAGGTTTAAGGATACGTTAGCCATCTTTGAGGCTAAGATCAACTTAAACGGGACCGTTTAGATCCGACAAAAGAGCATGCAGGAGGAGCTCTATTGTTCTAGTTTAAGGACATTGCGGTCCATGGGTAGTTTAAGGACATTGCGGTCCATGAGTAGTTTAAGGACATTGCGGTCCATGAGTAGTTTAAAGACATTGCGGTCCAGTATGTGCTCTGGATGCTTCACACGGGTTCACTGCCGTGCTTAGCGAGGACCAGGCTCCGCTCTGGACGTTTTCCGCGGGGTCAAAGAGTGACGTTATCCGCATTCCACGTAACCAGGAATTTTGCACTAGATGCTTCACACGGGTTCACTGCCGCGCTCGGCGAGGACTAGGCTCCGCTTTGGATGCTTCACACGGGTTCACTTCCGTGCTCTGCGAGGACCAGGATCCGCTCTGGTCGTTTTCCGCGGGGTCAAAGAGTGACATTATCCGCGTTCCACGTAACCAGGAATTTTGCATTAGACACGGGTTTAAGGACCCCGCAGTCCATATCAATGTGTGGTCGTCGGGACCCATCACCTCTTTGAAGACATTGAGGGATTACAATGCCAAATATCAAAGGAGTGAAGAGATGTACCCTAGAACCGGAGTGGATTGAATAGTCCTTGGCCCAATTTGGGATCAAGACCAATTAATTATGTTATGAGCCCATTAGCCCAGTTGATTACGAATTGAGGACTTATGGCCAGCTTGGGCTAAGTCCAATCAGGAGAGGCTTTGCCTCTATCCATTTAGCCAATTGGACCAATGTCTAGTGTTAAAAACTAAAGACCAACCAGTGTTGAACACTGGGAATGAGATTGACAAGTTAGTGTTTAACACTAAAAGATAAATGGTGTTAAACACCAGCGACAGGGCTTTCAAATTAGCATAAACACTAAAACAGATCAGTGTTGAACACTGGCAATGGAGATCTCAGATTAGTGTTAAATACTAAGGTAATCAGTGTTAAACACTGCGAATAAAGTTTTTTGATTAGTGTTGAACACTAAGGCCCAACAATGTTTCAATACTGGATTCGAGAGTTCCAATTTAGTGTTGAACACTAAGGCAAGAGGGGTCACGTGGCAACACGTGAGAGCGCCCTCCCTTCATTTATTCTGCTGAGATTATCGCGTCTTTCAGAGTATCACGTGCCATCACGTGACGGGCATTCAAGTGCTTGTGTGTTACAGCTTCTGTCAAGGGTCACGTGGGTCACGTGGGGTGCTGCCTCAAAGGGGCTTTCTGTAGATCTCTTGGGGGGTCACGTGGTGACACGTGACCCTGCCTCTATGTATGTTATTTAGAGGATCTGTTAACCTTTTCTCAGGAATTAAGTTCCTCGAGCTTCAAACTTCAGAGGGATTAAATTCTTACTTCCTTTTGAAGACTTATATTCTGGAATAGAGTTGAACTCTGAATTTTCTGTAGGAATTAAATTCCTCATATATGTGAAGAACTGAATAGGGTTAAACCCTAAAAAACTTTTAAGGAATTTAAACTTCCATCCTCTGTTAGATTATGACTAAGGGAATTAAATTCCCGCTGTTTCAACAGAACTAGGTTCTTAATTAGGGTTAAACCCTGTTTCTTTCTGTTCTGAAGGAATTAAATTCCCATGATACAGGGTCAAGCCCTAATTTTATTTTAAAGGAATTAAATTCCTATAGTTCTGTGAGAATTAAATTCTCGTGCTTGCATTCCCTCTCTATGTTTTGGATCTACATGGCAGGATCTCAACCCATTGAGAATTAAATTCTCAACTTCAGGGGGAGATGTGCTCTTTACAGATCCTCTATCAAAGAGAGAAGAAATATATTCTTCTGTTTTATATATCAGAGTTAAACTCTGTTGAGAATTAAATTCTCTTTTTCTTTCAAGGAGCTTTTCCCTTTCTTACCTAGGGTTTTTGAAGAAGATCCAAGTTTCTCAAAGTATCAAAGCTCTCTTCCTTTTCTTTTTTCTCTCCCTGTCTCTGTATATTTTTTTCTCTGTATCTCTTGGCTCCTATTTATAGGAGAAGCAGCCGAATCAATCAGTTTTTGACGAATCTTCATTGAGAGATTTGATTTGCATCCATCATTCGTTTTGGACCTTTGGATTATTAGGTGAATTTTATTCACCATTGGATTTCAAATCCAGGGATTCCCCTTTGTTATTTCGGTTAGATTTAAAGGGGAAATCTTTCCAAACCCGAGATTTTCCTATAGATAGATCACCTCTGAATCTTCAATTCTATTCGTTCCAGATAATCGCTTTCCTTCAGAATTTAATTCTGTTGACAAAATGGGCTTTGAAAGCCGATCACGTGTGACCACGTGACCCATGGTCACGTGTGGACACGTGACCCTCTTTGGAATGAGCCTCCCTCCTTCTTTTTGCGCTGTCTTCTGGTTGCTGCTTAACCGTTACGTGCCACCACGTGACCCCCGGTCACGTGTGAGCACGTGACCCTTGTTTGGATTCTTTTTCTTGGTTTAACTGGAGAACAATTCTGATGTTTTGAGCGTCACGTGCCAACACGTGACCCCTGGTCACGTGGGAGCACGTGACCTCTTTTGAAGCTTTTTCCTTGATTTGATCAGGGATCCGGTGTGCCTTTGACGCTTGCATTTAAATGTCACGTGCCGACACGTGACCCTGGTCACGTGGGGGCACGTGACTCTTTCTGAAGCCCTTCTCTTCGATGTAGTCAGAAAACTGAACTTGCCTTGATGATGCGTTTAGGTGTCACGTGCCAACACGTGACTGCTGGTCACGTGTAAGCACGTGACCCTCTTCTGAAGCTTTTTCCATAAGCTTTTCTGATTTTAAATCAGGAAACAAATGCCCCCACAGCGTTGTTCTCACGTGTCTGCACGTGAGTGCAACGCTGTCACCTCTTGTGACCGTTGGATTCCTCTAGGGATCTGAGGAGATGAAACGTTTCCATTGCTTTCTATAAATATCTCTGTCTCTTCATAGGAGCCTTCACTTTGCTCATCTTCTTCTTCTGAGAACTTTTCTCTTGAGAATTTGATTCTCGCTTCCAGAGCTTAGTTCTCTGTCCTGAAACAATCTTCAGAGTTTTAACTCTGTTCGAAAAGAATCCTTTTCCTCAGGTAATGTTCTTGGACAACGATGGACCCTCATATTCCTCTGGATTTTAAATCCCGAAACAAGGGTTTTTACCCTTTTTCTTCATATTTTTCCATAAGAACATGAAACCGCTTAACCTTCAAACTGTAGATCTCTTAGGGTTTAGATGATCTTTGGGGAGATGATGATGGCGTTTCAATTCCATGGAATTTAATTCCATCAAAAATGTTTCTGGGAATTTAATTCCCTTTTCTTAATAAGGAATTTTAATTCCAATGGAGGACTTGATTTCTTCACGCCGAGGCTTCCTGGGGTCTCTTGGCCCGAGGTTGTTCTTCTGCAATTAATGGAACAGGAGTTTTCTAATGATTCTCATGACCTTTATTTCAGGTATCATGGATGCCCATCTGTATGGTCTTGACGAGATCATTTCCTATGGGAATATTCGTGCACTGGGCCGCAGTCAGAACCAGGAGTTCACCGATGCTCAATGTGCCGAGATCATGAGCCGCTTTGATGAGTACGACCATCGGCTACTCCCACGTCGCTCTTCTCTTCTGAGTCTGATCGTGCTGGCGATCAGGGAGGCTCTCCTTCTATTCTGTGCTGGTGTGCCGCTTGGGGCATTGGACGCCGCCGAGGGTAAAGTACACTCGGTGTATCTGATGCACTTGATCTCAAAGAGAAGGCGGGATAATCTCATTGATCTCCTGCATCAGATGTTCCAGCAGTCGGCCATACTTGCCGCCTATCGGAGGGTGGAGGACATTCGTGAGGACCCCGATGCTTGTGATCGTGAGAGGAAGCATACTTGGGAGGTTCGAAATGCTTGGAAGATTTTGAATAAAGTTAATTTTGAGTTTCTCAACCCATGCCCCGCATCTGAAGTTTTACCATTGTAAATGTGTCCTCTATATTTGTATGAACCTCTTATAGTATGAGTGACAAGTTCTATTATGTCTTTGTATGTCTGCATGCTTTTCTCTGGGATTTTATCATTTTGCTACTGTTGTTGTTGGTGCTTTCAATATGCAGGGTGCTACTCCATTTTTTTTTGGTGTACATCAGGTTTAGGCCTCACGTAGTCTGCACGTGGGGTCCCTTGATGTGGCTGTTCACAAAATCTTCCCATGCCCTATTTTCAGTGCACAATATTAGACGCAGAAGAAAGGGCCTTGGAAATAGTCCCATCTCCTTGATTTTTGATGCCTTTCCTTTTTTGGGTCTTGGAAATAGCTTCACCATGCAAGATTTTCCGCGCACAGCACTTAATGCATTTCCTTATATATGAGGCTATAGCTTCCATTTTCCTTTCACAAAGAGATTTATATTATTATTATTTTTTTTTATCTTGGAGTAACTTGTCTTGAGAAACAAACGAGCGCCATGGCCTGCAATCGCCCTCATGCTCGTCGACAGCCATGGGAAATTCCTATTGAGGAAATGGTCCCCTGCTTTGCTGCTCGGTTGATGGATCCCCTCCTTACCGACAACGAATGCGACTCAGCCATGCATGAACTCTCGATCCGTAGGGGGTCCCCCCCCGATGGGTTCTCTCTGGCTCCGGATGATTCTCAAGGCCGTGCTTGCCGACATCCCTCCTCATCCGGCGGAGATGACCCTGGCGATGCTCGACGCGGCAGAAGAAAAGCTCGAGGGTTTTCATGAAGCGTGCCTGATTACTCAGGCTTTGAAGGATTGCTCAATTTATCTGCTGAGCCAGATCAAGGACCGGCGAGCTATTATGTCTGCTTTCGCAGACGAACACGGCGCCAATCGGTGGGGAGCGACTCCTCGTGAGAACCGTCGCTTAGACGTGCTGGAGAAAGCAGAGAGAGAGATGGAGAATTTTGTCCTCTGTTTCATTAACCCTTGTGCCGTTGATCCCATGTTTGGTGACCTTTTCCATTAGCGTAGAACATTTTTTTTTTAAATTAGTCCCTCCGTTTTTACGCTTTATGCCGAGATTCCATGTAGGCTTGGTGCTAGTATGTATGTTTCCGCTTGCATAAATAAACTTTGTATTCTTCTCATGAGAACTTTCTTTAATTGCAAATGCTACCATCACTTTCCTGCGCATCAGACCTTTTTGGGTATTATGAACGTTCATGCGATTGCAAATGCTATTATTATTATTATTCCCTTTTTGAATACTCATATGATTGCGAACGCATGCTTGAAATATGTCGGAAACCTTTCTTGTTGCCTTTCACATCAGGCGATGTGAGCGCGTTTTAGATCGACTATTCCCGTCGACTGGAAGCCCATTCATATGGTCTTGTCAATGTCTTGTTTCCAAGGCTGTGGTTACGAAAGCGAGCTTACGTGGCCTGATAGAGCGATACGTAGCGAACATAAGGTTGTGGCTCTCGATAAGGCTGCCACGTTCACTCGTGAGAGGGTCGAGGCTCATAAGGCCATTGAGAAAGAACCTGAAGCCCGGCTTGCTTCATATCAGTCCCAACAAGCTCAGGAGGAGGCTCGTCGTTTGGAGATCTTGCGTCATGAAGCCGTGGTCCAACAAAAGCAGGATGAGCTGACCAAGCTGCTGAATCGCCCGCCGGCTTGAAACATTTGTATCTTTTCCTTCCTTCTTGCACATACTCATAGATGAGGGTATTTTCTTTTCGTTTCTTTCATGAATTGTACTTTGTACCCATTTTGGTTTATGAATAAAAGATACATTCTTCTTCTCAATGATGTGTCTCCTTTTCATTGAATGTATTCTGCGGATATTCTATCTTGATCTCCTTGCAGGACAGTAATGGCTCAGGACTCAGGGTTAAGATCTGCTTCCTAAGACTTTTGCTTTTACGAGCCACGAGGGTTTCATAAAGAGTTTTTCTCCCTACAGGTCGAGAGGATCCCATAGGTGTGAGTTCTTCTTAAAGATCGTGAGGATCCTTAAGCGGGTTTTCCCTTGAGAGTCGTAGGGATCTCACAAGAGAGTTTTTCTTCCTCGCAGGTCGTGAGGACCTGCAAGTGTTGGATGTGGTCGCCCTTATCCGTGTTTTACGGAGTTAGGGGTTTCTCCAAGCATTGTAGTTTAAAGACGTCGCGGTCAAGGTTAAGGACCTCATAGTCCGTGGATTTAAGGACTCCACAGTCCGCTGTTAGTTTTAAGACATCACGGTCAAGGTTAAGGACCTCATAGTCCGTGGATTTAGGGACTCCACAGTCCGGTGTTTGGTTGCAGGGACCCGTCACCTCTTTGAAGACGTCGAGGAATTACAACGCCGGGCATCAAAGGAGTGAAGAGATGTACCCTTAAACCAAGGCAAAATCTGTGGGGAATCGGGGTGGTTGATCGTTAGTTTTAAGACATCACGGTCGAGGTTAAGGACGTCATAGTCCGTGGATTTTAAGGACTCCACAGTCCGGTATTTGCTCTGGATGCTTCACACGGGTTCATTGCCGTGCTTGGCGAGGACCAGGCTCCGCTCTGGGCGTTTTCCGCGGGGTCAAAGAGTGACGTCATCCGCGTTCCACGTAACCAGGAATTTTGCACTAGATGCTTCACACGGGTTCACTGCCGTGCTAGGCGAGGACTAGGCTCCGCTCTGGATGCTTTACACGGGGTCAAAGAGTGACGTTATCCGCATTCCACGTAACCAGGAATTTTGCACTAGATGCTTCACACGGGTTCACTGCCGTGCTCGGCGAGGACTAGGCTCCGCTCTGGATGCTTCACACGGGGTCAAAGAGTGACGTTATCCGCGTTCCACGTGACCAGGAATTTTGCACTAGATGCTTCACACGGGTTCACTGCCGTGCTAGGCGAGGACTAGGCTCCGCTCTGGATGCTTCACACGGGGTCAAAGAGTGACGTTATCCGCGTTCCACGTAACCAGGAATTTTGCACTAGATGCTTCACACGGGTTCACTGCCGTGCTCGGCGAAGACTAGGCTCCGCTCTGGATGCTTCACACGGGTTCATTGTCATGCTCTGCGAGGACCAGGATCCGCTCTGGACGTTTTCCACAGGGTCAAAGAGTGACGTTATCCGCGTTCCACGTAACCAGGAATTTTGCACTAGATGCTTCGCACGGGTTCACTGCCGTGCTCGGCAAGGACTAGGCTCCGCTCTGGATGCTTCACACGGGTTCATTGCCATGCTCTGCGAGGACCGGGATCCGCTCTGGACGTTTTCCACGGGGTCAAAGAGTGACGTTATCCGTGTTCCACGTAACCAGGAATTTTGCACTAGATGCTTCACACGGGTTCACTGCCGCGTTAGGCGAGGACTAGGCTCCGCTCTGGATGCTTCGCACGGGTTCACTGCCGTGTTCTGCGAGGACCAGGATCCGCTCTGGACGTTTTCCACGGGGTCAAAGACTGACGTTATCCGCGTTTCACGTGACCAGGAATTTTGCACTAGATGCTTCACACGGGTTCACTGCCGCGTTAGGCGAGGACTAGGCTCCGCTCTGGATGCTTCGCACGGGTTCACTGCCGTGTTCTGCGAGGACCAGGATCCGCTCTGGACGTTTTCCACGGGGTCAAAGAGTGACGTTATCCGTGTTTCACGTGACCAGGAATTTTGCACTAGATGCTTCACACGGGTTCACTGCCGTGCTCGGCGAGGACTAGACTCCGCTCTGGATGCTTCACACGGGTTCACTGCCGTGCTCTGCGAGGACCAGGATCCGCTCTGGACGTTTTCCACGGGGTCAAAGAGTGACATTATCCGCGTTCCACGTAACCAGGAATTTTGCTGATTGTATCCGCATTTTACGGGATGGAGGTTTGACTGTTGGCGATATATATACCACCGAGCCATGGAACTGGGAGTTGCCGCTGTTCCGCTTAGCTTGAAGTTGTGTTCGTTGTTACGAGACGAGTGTTGGGACGATCTCTAGGTCGCCTGTGGCCCGTCGAGATTTAGCTTCTTTCCTTGGTGAAACCTGGGGGAGGGAGGTATGTTCCCTTTTTGTTTGTGCCATTGGATTGTATACAGGGTGTGATGGAACATCACCTGTAAGGCATACATTTTATTTTTATTTTATTTCTTTTTCCGTGATGCTCTATCGTTTCAGCTTTTATATCGCGAAGGTCGCGATTGCCCCATCATTTCGGCTATTTTTTGCGGTGCCCAATCATTTCGGCTATTTATTTATTTTCTACTCGCTGTTTTTTATTGCGAGTTGCCCCATCATTTCGGCTATTTTTCATGCATACATTTTTACTTGCTGCTTTTTATTGCAAGTTGCCCCATCATTTCGGCTATTTCGTAGGCATGTGTGGCTTGCTAGCTTTTTCGCCGCAAGCTTGGATTTTAGACACCGATTTCAGCATCAGCACCGCTACAACTGGGATGTTGCCAGGAGCGAATCATCATTTGCCTCTGTCGATATTGAACAAAGTTGGCTTAGTAAACAGGGTTAAGGGTCCTGTCGACCAAGGCTTTTGACTTCATGAGCCGTAAGGGTCTCACAAAGGTATTTCTCCCTACAAGTCGTGAGGATCTTGCAGGTGTATTTTCTCCTTAGGGATCGTGAGGATTCCTAAGTGTATGTTCCTCTGTAAGTCGTAAGGATCTTACAAGAGGGTTTTCTCCTTATGGGTCGAGAGGACCTACAAGGGTTGCTCATCATATGGACATGTTCCTAGTCACGGGTGTGACTTTGCTGGGGAAATGTTTATTCGCGCCCGTGGATTGTATACAAGGGTCAGTATTGAGCCTCTTGTAGGGCAATATCGAAGGTTGTGGAGGATTTGCTTAAGAACAGGTTTAGGTTTCTGTAACTTAAGACTTTCAAATCTCATGAGCCGTGAGGGTCCCATAAGAGAATTCTCCTTACAAGTCGTGAGGATCTCGTAAGTGTATTTTCTCCTTAGGAATCGTGAGGATCCCTAAGTGTGTTGCTCCTTTGTGAGTCGTAAGGATCTCACGCAGGTGGTTCTCCTTACAAGGTCGAGAGGACCCTACAAGTGTCTTTTAACGAGGTTGCGCCCTTTCGGGTTTTCACAAACACTCGCCGGTAATCCTGCTGTTTTTACTCACGGAGCCCTTTCGGGTTTTCATCCGTGCCCATTTTGCTTATGGACATACCGTTTTTTTTTATTCTTTTTCATATATTTTTATTTTATTTTATTTTTTTTTCTCTCCTTTTTTTATCTCGTCAGCCTAAAGATACTGCGGTAGTCGTTTTAGGACGTTTCGGTCCGCCGATAGTTTAAGGACGTTTCGGTCCGTCGTTAGTTTAAGGACGTTTTGGTCCGTCGTTAATTTAAGGACGTTTCGGTCCGTTGTTATGGGAAGGCCGGCTGCTGCTTGTAAAGTCTGAGCCTAGGAAGATAGCGAGCGGACATAGTCGTCGTCATCTATCATTGACCCAGGCTGTGGCTTATTAAGCATAGTATTTCTTTAAGAAGCGGCCGTTTATTGGCCTGAAAGGCCTTTCACCGTGCATGTCCATGAGTAGGTAGGCTCCACCCTGGTAGACCTTGTCTATGATGTACGGGCCTTCATAGTTTGGCTCAAATTTTTCTCGCTTGGCACGATTGGGGATCATAGGTCTTTTGACCACTAGTACGAGTTCGCCTTGGCGGAATGTCCTCGGCCTGGTCAATCTTTCGTACGAGCGCGTCATCTTTGCTTTGTAGGCCTCTAGATGTTGTTGCGCTATGAGCCGGGTTTCGTCGAGGGCATCAAGCTCCTCAAGCCGAAGGTGAGCATTTTCTTCGTTCGTCAGCTCGTGGTGGACTGCTACTCGCAGAGAGGGTAACTCTATCTCGAGGGGGAGCACTGCTTCCGTCCCAAATACCAACGCGTACGGCGTTGTGTTCGTGGCCGTCTTGAATGTAGTTCGATAAGCCCAAAGGGCTTCTTGCAGCCTTTCGTGCCAGTCTCTCTTATTCCTGGAAACGGTCCTTTTTATGATCTTCGTCAAGGTCTTATTGAAGGCTTCGGCCAGACCGTTAGCTCGTGGATTGTAAACCGAAGAATATCTCCAGTCTATATTGTGCTGCTGTGCGAAGCGGCTAATCTTATGGCTTCGGTAGGCCGGCCCATTATCGGAGATAATCCGCCGTGGAGTTCCGAACCGATAGATGACGTGCGTCTTGAAGAAATGGAGGATATTCTCCGTCTTCACTTCCCTCAGTGGTACTGCTTCTGCCCATTTGGAGAAGTAATCAGTCGTCGCCAGGATAAAACGGTGTCCCCGGGATGATGCTGGCTCAATGGGGCCTACTATGTCAGTCCCCCACATTTCGAATGGCCAACTAGCCACCGTTGGATGCAGTGGATTCGGATGTTGGTGGATGAAGTCTCCATGAATCTGGCATGAGTGGCATTGCTTCGCATACTCGAGGCAGTCCTGGATCATCATGGGCCAGTAGTAACCTATCCGTTTAATTTTTAACTTCATCTTTGGGCCTGCTTGGTGAGAACCGCAAAGTCCGTCGTGAACTTCCTGAATGACTCTTTCTGCTTCGTCAGGTCCCAAGCATCTCAGCCATAGAGAATCAAACGATCTCTTGTATAGGGTATCGTTGACGAAAGCGAAGGATAGAGCTCGTTTCATGAGCTGATGTCTTGAGGACGCTTCTTTGGGCATTCGGTGGGACTTAAAGTAGTCTATGAAGACTTCCCTCTAGTCCTCGGCCTTCTCATGGTCCTTTATTTGTAAGGTCGTCTGCTCAGTCGCTCCCTCTTTATATAATTCCGGAGGTATTTCTGCCGGGGCGAGCACTCGACGGCTTTGTACCACGATTCTGACATCGTCGAGGTTCTCGTCAGCCAGTTCTTTAGCAAGTTTGGCCAACGCGTCTGCTTTGCTGTTTTCCGCGCGCGGTATGTTCTCCAAAGTATAGGAGGGAATTTGGGTCAATAGTTGTTGCACCTTTTCGCCGTACTTCACCAACTCCGGTTTGCACGTTTAGTAGTCACCTTTTACTTGACTAACGACCAGTTGAGAATCCCCGTATATAAGGAGGTCTTCAATTCCCAGGTCGATGGCGATTTCGAGGCCTGCTATCAGAGCTTCGTATTCAGCTTCATTGTTTGTCCTCGGCTCTGTTAAGGAGAAGGCGAAGCGCATTATCCCTCCTTGTGGAGTTGCAAAGACGAGGCCTATCCCCGATTTGGTTATTGGGATACCTCGTTTCTGTTTCTTTACGGAGGACGCCCCATCGAAATAGAGTTCCCATTGGGTACTACTGCCGCTAATCGCATCAAATGCCTGCTCGTCCGGCAAATCACAGTTCAGGGGAGAATCGGCCGGTATCGGGTGCTCAGCGAGGAAATCGGCAATGGCCTGGCCTTTCATAGCCTTAAGAGGCTGATACGTTATCGAGAACTCCATCAAGAGCAGGGCCCACTTAGCGAGTCGTCCCGTCAATATGGCTTTCGACATCAAGTATTTAAGGGGATCCACTTTTGAAATGAGACGGACTTCATGTGCCAACGCATAGTTCCTGAGCTTTGTTATCGCGAAGATTAACGCCAAGCAATGTTTTTCAATGGGAGAGTAGTTGCTTTCTGCCCCCAGCAGAACTCGACTTAAGTAGTAGAGTGCTCTCTCTTTCCCCTGATCGTTCTCTTGTGCCCATAATGCGCCTAAAGAACCTTCGAGGGCGGTTGTATAAAGAATGAGGGGTTTTCCCTTGACCGGCGCAGCTAACACCGGCGGGTTCTGCAGGAACTGCTTGATTTCGTCTAGTGCACCTTGACATTTGTGATCCCAAGCGAATGGGGTTCCCTTTTTCATCAGGTGGCTGTAAGGACGGCATTTGCCCGAAAGATTAGCGATAAACCGCCGGATGTATGCGAGCTTCCCTTGGAGAGACCGCAACTGCTTGAGGGTTCTTGGCGGAGGCATTTCCATGATCGCCTTAATCTTTGACGGATCTATTTCAATACCTCGGTGTCGAACGATGAATCCCAGAAATTTGCCCGAGGAGACTCCAAACGCGCATTTGAGGGGATTCACTTTCAAATTATATTGCCGAAGGCGTTGAAATACAGTCTCCAGATGCTTCAAATGCTCTTCGTATGACATGCTCTTTACTACGAGGTCATCGATATAGCACTCGACGATGTCATGTATGAGGTCGTCGAAGATCTTTGTCATGGCCCTTTGATAGGTAGCGCCAGCGTTCTTTAGACCAAAGGGCATAACCCTGTAGCAGAATATACCCAAAGGGGTCCGGAAAGCGGTGTGCTTCTGGTCTTCGGGATGCATCTTTATCTGATTGTATCCTGACGAACCGTCCATAAGGGAGAAAACCTCGTGAGTGGACGTGTTATCTATCATTAGCTCGGTTACTGGTACTGGGAAATCGTCCTTTGGACAGGCTTTATTGAGATCCCTGAAATCCACGCATATGCGTACCGTCCCATTCTTCTTCATTACCAGGACGATATTAGCGATCCAGTCGGGATATTGGACTTCTTGGATAAATCCAGAATCGATCAGTTTCTTGACTTCGGCGTTGATGCTCATCTCAAGCTCGAGTCGCATCCTTCTTGGCGCCTGCTTGACTGGCTTGATATCTGGGGATATTGCTAATTTATGCACAGCAATCTCCGGATCTAATCCTGGCATCTCGGAGTAGTTCCACGCGAAGCAGTCTTTATGCTGTAGAAGCACGTTCTTTAACGCAGCCACCCTCTCTTCGGAGAGCAGCTCGCTGACAAATGTCGGTCGCGGGTCATCTGATGATCCCAACTCGATCTTCTTGAGGTTATCTGCAGTAGTATGTATACCATCTTCCAGTTCTTTCGGAGCGGGCGGAAATTCTGAGATCACCTCATCATCGCTGTTTTCAAAGCACCGGGGAAGGTCATCTACGTTCTCGGGCTCTTCTCCTAATATCGTAATCGTATAACAAGTGCGAACCCGCTCCCCGGACTGAGGTGGACCCGGTTCTGCTCCTGCGGCCTTGGCTCGTGCTTTTGTGGTGGCGCTACCTTCCATCCGTCGGATAAAGCGAATCTGCCCCGTTGGTACTGGTCCTCGACTCAGTTCTTGAAGGTGAAGCAGTTTTCGGTAGGATGTCCTATGGCTTGGTGATAAGAGCAATAACTCAGATGAGAAGCCTTGTTAGCTTGCTCAGGATGTCTAGACCTTGGAAGCGCGATCATTTGATGTTTTATGGCTAGCTTGAGTAATCTCTCCGTCTTGTCTCGGGGGAAGGAGTACGCTCGACTCATCTTCTTCATGAGGGACAAATCCGAGCCGTGCAATACCCGATCACGTAACCCTCTAATCCTGCGCCGTTGTTGTCGGCTCCTCTTTCCGCTTCTTGATTTATTTCTGTATCTGCGTCGGGCCTTTCGTACAGCGGATTGACGAGGATGAGCGTCTTTGTCTTTTGCAGCCTGTTGAAATAGACGTTGCGTCCTGGCCTTCTCGTAGATGGCCATTTCGCGGTTGTGGTCTTCCCGAACTTTCTGACCCACTTTCCTGATAGGCTTGCCCATTCGTTCTTCAAACGACGGACTCGGCGCTTCAATCGCGGGGTCTAGTTTTGATGGGGGGTTAGCATCTCCTGACAGGGCGTCCTCTTCTTCATCAAAGGTATGTATAGCGTAGCTGCTATGAGCCCGTTCCCGTTTTCCGGTTCTCGCATATCCAAGCCCGAGTGTTTCCATTTTCCCGTTGGGCAATTTGCGTTGAGTCCCAGGGACATCCCAAATCCTGTTGTAGAACCGAGCCTGCCGAACAGTCTGTTCTAAGGGTACTCCTTGGCACTTCAATAGCTTCTTTAATCCCTTTGTATAGTATCTGGGCAGACGGATGGGTTGGAGCCTGTCAAGTGTAGTATCCGCGCCATGCCAGATCTCTCTCTCTACTTTCGACTCTGAGGATCGGTAGAATAGGATCGCCTTCTCACCCCTTTGCCTGGGAGGGACGTAGAATGTTTGCAGGTCCTGCACATTGTGAGCTTGAAGTGTGTCGAGATCCTTGTAGTGTTCTCGCGGTACCATGGTGATTTGCAAACTTTGGTCATCGCCGGGGGGTGCTTGTATTGACAGCCGATTGGAGAACACAGCATTAACTTCATCTTCTGAATCACTTCCGAAGACCAACATGGGGGCGGGCGTCCCCAGGTTGTTGCGTTGAGATGGCCCTGCTTCCTCTTCTTCGGTATCGCTTCCGAAAACAGGGATGGTGGCGGCGGTTTTGTTCTCCGGGTTGCGACACCTTTCTGTATCCTCGAAATCTGGCAAAAAGTACTTCGCATCTTCGTATTTGCGGACTTCGTTCACGGAAAATGGGTTTAACTCACCTGTTACGGTGTACTCGAAACCATCCTTAAAGTACTTCATACACTGATGTTGTGTAGAAGGGATGATGTTGTATTCGTGTAACCAAGGACGACCGAGCAAGGCGTTGTAGCAGGTCTTGGCGTCAATGACATGGAATTTGATGTCTGTGACAAGAAGTCCAAAGCGTAATGTTAGTATCACAGATCCGAGAGTCCGTGACGATTGTGAATCGAAACCGGAGATAGTAATTTTGTCACGAGCGAGGTGTTGCGCACTCATGCAGATTTCCTTCAACACCCGAACATTAAGGAGATTGACGGAGGATCCATTATCCACCAGGATCTTGCATATCTTGATATCATGGCAGTATCCGGAGACATATAGGGGACGGTTGTGGTCGCACGTCCCGAGAAGGAGGTCTTCGTCACTGAAAGTGATGTCGGCCGTATGCACTTTCTCCAGTTCATCCTTCATCTTTTCAGTGGCGAGGAAGGCTTGGAATTGCTCAGGTTCTTGTAACGCCTTAATTAGTGAGTATCGCGCTTCTTTTGATAATAGGAGGGCATCGAGAATGCTAAGCTGAGAAGGTAGCTTCCTTAGGTGCGCTAGGATGTTATAGTCCACTTTACCCTTTCTAGGAGGGTCTTTGGCAGCCAGCTCTCTCATAACTTGGTCATCTAAAGTGATATCTTCAGTGACCTTTTCCTTTCCCTTATCTTTCCTACTCGCGGGCCCGAGGTTCTTTTCTGGGAGTGTGCAATTGCGCAGCTGAATGTTCTCGCAGGCCTCCGATTCCTCCTCTTTCCCTAACACGGATTCTTTGAAGAGAGGGCCCAGAGCCATTTCTTCATCAGAGTCGCTCCCAAATGTGAGAACTTGTGATCCCCTGGCGTTAACCATGTAACAGTTGCCAGTAGTTCTGTCGTGCCCATCGATAGTACTTCTTCGCTCCCGACGGCTCTTGCGTTTCATGCGCTTAAAATGTTGCCGATGAGCAACATATCCTTGCCACCATATCTTAAAGGCGTCGCACTCCTCTGTGGGGTGTGAGATTTTTCGATGATATGTGCAATAATCAGGGTGCCTCTCCACCCCATCATGTGTGTTTCCTTCCGAGGGTGGTAGCTTCATCCCCCTTGACATGGCTTTGGCAAACCTTTTCCTCGTCTTGAATATCCTCTTGTCTACTTCGGATGCCTTTCGCTCTGGCGGAGGTAGTTCAACTCTTCCGTTCAGTCGCCTGCATTTGGTTCTTTCCGACGCTGCCATCTCACGCTCCTGATCTGCTTTACATTTTAGACGGATCTCGTCTAGAAAAGTGTCGATCATTTCGTCTGTTGGCCATGCACGCTCTGGTACAGGCTCTGCCTCCAGCTTCTTAGTGCCAGGAGTTTTCCCATCATCGGTAAACGAGTGGGAGATTACGTTACAACTCGCCATATACCCTTCAGATTCCTCCGACGAGCTCTCTCCATCGTCTCCCTCTTGAAAGATGTGGTTGAGGAACTCTTGCAGTGTGACAGGAGTTCGCTCCTTTTGATTGTATTCTTCCAGCGCGTCGATTTGCTTCTGCAAGTTCGTGTGCTCGTTTCCAAGCTTCACGGACTTCTTGGATTTCTTCTTCTTTTTCTTCGAAGATTTTGACGATTGGGCGTGAGTATTTGGGCTCTTACCGTGAGTCTTTGTAGTTGGGCAGCGCCTTAGCATCCCTTCGATAATTTGAGGTTGAAGAGGGTCTTTCCATTCGATCGCAGGGCACGCATGAAGGTCTCTCAGCATTCTTTTGGTTTTCGTTGATAGCACGACCTCCCATGGAGCTTCTTCAATAAAGGAGCATGTTGCCCCCGGTGTATCTGCTTTCTTAGGAGTATGCGGTTGTGGTGGGTTCACCTTCCACTTTTCGGACAGTACAAACTTCCCCTGGAGGTATTGATCTTCAATCCATCCTTTGAAGACGAAGCAATCTTCAATCGGATGACTTACCGTCTGATGGTAAGGGCAATAGCTAGGGTTATTCACCTCGGTGGGTTGCGGTGGTCACCTTGGATTTGGTAGGTTTATAAGTCTGTTGCGTATTGCCAGCTCGAATAACCGTTTCGTCTTGTCTCGTGGGAACGAGTAGGGACGCTTCATCTTCTCATTATAATACCGGCGTCTTTCTTCCAGTTGATCTGCCGGTTTCGGGGCGTTAGGTTGCTGTTGGGCATTCGCGACAAAGGTTGCCCTTCCTTTACCCTTGTCATTCCGAGGTTCCGACTTCGGGGGAGGTGGTCTATGACCCATCTGGTCCATCTGAGCCAACTTGTCGATTAAAGCCTGGAATGTGGTTGGCTTAAAGAACATCATAAACTGGGAGATAGTTGCGTGGGGGTCTAGGGTTCCCACGAACATGCCCACTGCGGGTGCCTCCTCAATGCGCTGCTCACATCTCGACCACAAATTCCGCCAGCGTATAGCATACTGGACCCAGGTTTCGCCTGGTTTTACCCTGGCGTTAATCAGTGCAGTTATTAGAGTGCGTTCGCTGGCACTTGCGAATCGCTGAGTGAATAACAACTCCATTTCAGCGAACGTTTTGATAGAATCGTTCGGGAGTTCCGAATACCATTCGAACGCAGTTTCTGATAAGCTGCCCACGAACTGGCGGAGCAACAGTTTATCATCACTGCCGGTGTTACCGCAGAGGGCCCGGAACTGGGCGACATGTTGATGGGGGTTGCCAGTCCCCTTGTACACGTGGAATTTTGGTATCGTATAGCCTTGCGGGTATTTGATTTGGTCGTACCAGCTTGGATACGGCCGCCCCGTTTTCACGACTTGACCAGCTGCCTCAGTCGCGTGATGAACCCGGATTTGCTGGGCTATGTAGTCAACCAAGTCAGCCTTAGAGATTGCCTCCTCCTTGGCCGTTGAGAGGGCTGGTGGTGGATTTGACGTTTCTCCTCGGTCGTCTTCAAGAACGATTGGGGGATCCTCGGCGGGTAAGTCCTGCTGGATCATCATTCCTATCATATCTTGGAAGAGAAGGCCCATACGTTGTATGTTGGCCGCTTGTTCAGCAGCCTCTTTGTCCTTTTTCTCCAGTATCCGGCGAAGGAATTCAGCGTCGGTTTCTTCCTCCTGGCGCGCGTCTGAGAACGTTTCTGGGCTTTCTTTTGGCCCGGTAAGTGCGGCCATAGCATTCATCATTTCCTGAAGCTTTTGTTGCTGCTCCTGGGCTTTCGTCACGGATCGGGTTAGCGGTCGGTGGCCCGTAGAAGTGCGGCTTTCCTCCTTTCCAGAGGCCATGTAAACAGTGTGCACCGCCATGCCCCCAGACTTAGGGCGTCTGGGCTCCGTGCTTTTAGTCGTCGTTGCATGCTGGGGGGTCTTCTCTGGCCTCCTCCTTTTATGAGCCATGGAGGTTGAGGGGGCCGTTGAGGTGGGCGTCCAGACAGCCTTTTGGGGTTTAGCCTGGTGACCAGCTTCCGGTTGGATTTTCAGCTTCTTGTGCTGGCGGGAGAAGTTTGGATCGATGATCGAGTCTCGGGCCTGCCGCCAAACCTTATAGATTTTGGAAGACAGCCGTTGAGGAGATCGGGGCTGTTCTGGTTTTATTTCCACAACCTTTTTTAATGGGGGAGGAGACCTCTCCAGCACTGCAGTAGGAGAATTCCTTCGCACCTTATTTAGCATTTCGAAGCTGTTCCCAGTTGGAACAGCAGCATTAACTTCTGCTACCCGGGCTGATGGAGTCAACCCGGAGGGGGAGCTGCCCCCAGCTTTCCTCACTCGGCGCCAATGGCGACGTCGAGCATGTCGAGCGGACGGCGTTGGTTCAGCGGAAAGAATGGTTTCGTCTTGCCCCCTGTGTGGGTGGGGGGTCGTTGTTGGTGTTAGCCTGTCAAAGACCGATGTCCTTTAGGCAGCAGGAGCGGGAGCTGAGGCCGTTAATCTTGTAAAGACCGACTTTTTGGCCGGAGAAGCCGCCTTGACGATTTCGGGGGCAGGAGCGGCCACTTTCTTAGAAGCAGCCTTCTCTGAGATTATAGGCCCCATGATGAGTTCGCAGGATTTCTGGCCCAATCTAGAGAAGACCGAGGCGTTGACGTTGGGCTGCTCGTTGAGGGGAGCCGCGGCAGGGGTAAGACGATCAAAGACCGACTTCTTGGGAGCTTCCTTTGTTAGCACCGGTGCTGTGAAGCTTGTCGGCGGGAGCATGGTCCCAAAGAACAATCCTGTGGTAGCGCGAGTGACCTGTTCCACGGGCATTATGAATAGCGAAGCCGCTTGGGGTCCGTAGGCTATACCTCCTGGCGAGGCAGAGCGTTGGTTGCAATTGCAGTCAGAGCAGTTGGAGCATTTCGCAGAAGTAGAAGCCATCGATCCTTTGCTTTCTGCAATAAGCAAGACGCCAATTCTTAGTATCTTGAAACCCAAGGGCCACCATTAGCGAACCGCGATTGGTTCGCGAATCACGACACACGAAGTGTGGAGTGGAAAGAGGAAAAGGTCCCACCGGGCGTGCGAGAATCTGTTCCCCTCCGAATGACGGCGCGCAGGACTGCGGTTGGTCTTGGCGCTGAGATTCGGGGCAGATGCTAATTGGTGCTATCCGTCCACCTCTCCGAAGATGCCAAGTTGATTTATGGCACCATGTATCGAAGGTTTAGACGGATGCGTCTGATGTAGCAGACTTCGTCAGATTCCCCCTCGCTTGAGGGGTTTTTGATTGTGGGGACGCTCTTCCCTGCAGGCGCAAGCCCCTGCAGTTAATTACGCTACCGCATTGCGGTAACAACTTTCTCCTTCTCCAGATGGTCACTTCGTGTCGTGGGTGTTTGTTTTGTGTTTTGTTGCCCGTGGATTGTTTACGGAGACTGAGTTATGTCGTCGCCCGTAGGGCGTGGACTAGTCCAAATCCGTATTATCTTAGATTTGGGTTTGGGGGTTTGGTTTGAGGATACGTCAGCCATACTTGAGGCTAAGATCAACTCAAACGTTTGTTAAGGATACGTTAGTCTAACTTTGAGACTAAGATCAACTTAACGGGATCGTTTAGATCCGACAAAAGAGCATGCGGGCTCTATTGTTCCAGTTTAGGGACATAGTGGTCCATCGTATGTATGGACATCGGGACCCGTCACCTCTCTGACGACGTTGAAGGATTACAACGACGGATGTCAGAGGAGTTCAGAGATGTACCCTCGAGCCAGAGTTAATTGGGGGGATTCATAGTCCAGTCTGTTTGAAGGTTTAAGGATACGTTAGCCATCTTTGAGGCTAAGATCAACTTAAACGGGACCGTTTAGATCCGACAAAAGAGCATGCAGGGGGAGCTCTATTGTTCTAGTTTAAGGACATTGCGGTCCATGGGTAGTTTAAGGACATTGCGGTCCATGAGTAGTTTAAGGATATTACGGTCCATGAGTAGTTTAAGGACATTGCGGTCCATGAGTAGTTTAAGGACATTGCGGTCCAGTATGTGCTCTGGATGCTTCACACGGGTTCACTGCCGTGCTTAGCGAGGACCAGGCTCCGCTCTGGACGTTTTCCGCGGGGTCAAAGAGTGACGTTATCCGCATTCCACGTAACCAGGAATTTTGCACTAGATGCTTCACACGGGTTCACTGCCGCGCTCGGCGAGGACTAGGCTCCGCTCTGGATGCTTCACACGGGTTCACTGCCGTGCTCTGCGAGGACCAGGATCCGCTCTGGTCGTTTTCCGCGGGGTCAAAGAGTGACATTATCCGCGTTCCACGTAACCAGGAATTTTGCATTAGACACGGGTTTAAGGACCCCGCAGTCCATATCAATGTGTGGTCGTCGGGACCCATCACCTCTTTGAAGACATTGAGGGATTACAATGCCAAATATCAAAGGAGTGAAGAGATGTACCCCAGACCCGGAGTGGATTGAATAGTCCTTGGCCCAATTTGGGATCAAGACCAATTAATTATGTTATGAGCCCATTAGCCCAGTTGATTACGAATTGAGGACTTATGACCAGCTTGGGCTAAGTCCAATCAGGAGAGGCTTTGCCTCTATCCATTTAGGCAATTGGACCAATGTCTAGTGTTAAACACTAAAGACCAACCAGTGTTGAACACTGGGAATGAGATTGACAAGTTAGTGTTTAACACTAAAAGATAAATGGTGTTAAACACCAGCGACAGGGCTTTCAAATTAGCATAAACACTAAAACAGATCAGTGTTGAACACTGGCAATGGAGATCTCAGATTAGTGTTAAATACTAAGGTAATCAGTGTTAAACACTGCGAATAAAGTTTTTTGATTAGTGTTGAACACTAAGGCCCAACAATGTTTCAATACTGGATTCGAGAGTTCCAATTTAGTGTTGAACACTAAGGCAAGAGGGGTCACGTGGTAACACGTGAGAGCGCCCTCCCTTCATTTATTCTGCTGAGATTATCGCGTCTTTCAGAGTATCACGTGCCATCACGTGACGGGCATTCAAGTGCTTGTGTGTTACAGCTTCTGTCAAGGGTCACGTGGGTCACGTGGGGTGCTGCATCAAAGGGGCTTTCTGTAGATCTCTTGGGGGGGTCACGTGGTGACACGTGACCCTGCCTCTATGTATGTTATTTAGAGGATCTGTTAACCTTTTCTCAGGAATTAAGTTCCTCGAGCTTCAAACTTTAGAGGGATTAAATTCTTACTTCCTTTTGAAGACTTATATTCTGGAATAGAGTTGAACTCTGAATTTTCTGTAGGAATTAAATTCCTCATATATGTGAAGAACTGAATAGGGTTAAACCCTAAAAAACTTTTAAGAATTTAAACTTCCATCCTCTGTTAGATTATGACTAAGGGAATTAAATTCCCGCTGTTTCAACAGAACTAGGTTCTTAATTAGGGTTAAACCCTGTTTCTTTCTGTTCTGAAGGAATTAAATTCCCATGATACAGGGTCAAGCCCTAATTTTATTTTAAAGGAATTAAATTCCTATAGTTCTGTGAGAATTAAATTCTCGTGCTTGCATTCCCTCTCTATGTTTTGGATCTACATGGCAGGATATCAACCCATTGAGAATTAAATTCTCAACTTCAGGGGGAGATGTGCTCTTTACAGATCCTCTATCAAAGAGAGAAGAAATATATTCTTCTGTTTTATATATCAGAGTTAAACTCTGTTGAGAATTAAATTCTCTTTTTCTTTCAAGGAGCTTTTCCCTTTCTTACCTAGGGTTTTTGCAGAAGATCCAAGTTTCTCAAAGTATCAAAGCTCTCTTCCTTTTCTTTTTTCTCTCCCTGTCTCTGTATATTTTTTTCTCTGTATCTCTTGGCTCCTATTTATAGGAGAAGCAGCCGAATCAATCAGTTTTTGACGAATCTTCATTGAGAGATTTGATTTGCATCCATCATTCGTTTTGGACCTTTGGATTATTAGGTGAATTTTATTCACCATTGGATTTCAAATCCAGGGATTCCCCTTTGTTATTTCGGTTAGATTTAAAGGGGAAATCTTTCCAAACCCGAGATTTTCCCATAGATAGATCACCTCTGAATCTTCAATTCGATTCGTTCCAGATAATCGCTTTCCTTCAGAATTTAATTCTGTTGACAAAATGGGCTTTGAAAGCCGATCACGTGTGACTACGTGACCCATGGTCACGTGTGGACACGTGACCCTCTTTGGAATGAGCCTCCTTCCTTTTTTTTGCGTTGTCTTCTGGTTGCTGCTTAACCGTCACGTGCCACCACGTGACCCCCGGTCACGTGTGAGCACGTGACTCTTGTTTGGATTCTTTTTCTTGGTTTAACTGGAGAACAATTCTGATGTTTTGAGCGTCACGTGCCAACACGTGACCCCTGGTCACGTGGGAGCACGTGACCTCTTTTGAAGCTTTTTCCTTGATTTGATCAGGGATCCGGTGTGCCTTTGACGCTTGCATTTAAATGTCACGTGCCGACACGTGACCCTGGTCACGTGGGGGCACGTGACTCTTTCTGAAGCCCTTCTCTTCGATGTAGTCAGAAAACTGAACTTGCCTTGATGATGCGTTTAGGTGTCACGTGCCAACACGTGACTGCTGGTCACGTGTAAGCACGTGACCCTCTTCTGAAGCTTTTTCCATAAGCTTTTCTGATTTTAAATCAGGAAACATTTACCGAAACCCCTTCACAACCCATGTCTAGTTTGGAACAGTCGTTGGAAGCGTACATGGTAGCGACAAACCAAATGATGAGGAATGTGGATGCGTTCATGGCCGCCCTTATGCAACCTAGTGAACCGGTAGCTAGTTTCCAACTAGCTCCAAATCGTCCAATGTATGATGAGGCGGTTGGACAGAGTGAGAATTTGAGTGGTGAGAGTGAGCTGTACACACTTCCAAATAAAACCTACCCATTACCAATTAAATTCCACAACTCCAGTTTTCAAACAAGTGTCCCAAATGATGAGTTGTGCGACTTTGTAGTGCTTGATTTGCCAGATTGTAAAGAGTCCCTT
The DNA here is from genome assembly GCA_030015575.1 of Agapanthus africanus. Taxonomy (NCBI): domain Eukaryota; kingdom Viridiplantae; phylum Streptophyta; class Magnoliopsida; order Asparagales; family Amaryllidaceae; genus Agapanthus; species Agapanthus africanus. The sequence goes on from CM057339.1 coordinate 869,338,379, forward strand.
TCGAGTGAAACCACATCTAATCCTTTTGAACTTTACACCTCCACTCTAGAACCTGAATTGATAAATATCCATGCTTTTGATGAGGTATCAGAAAAAATTGATTTTCACTTGATCGAGGATATTGACGACGGGAATATTTTGGATGATGAACCCGTAGATTTGATTAAAATTTTATCTCCAATTCATCATCCCGAGTCATTAAATGTTTCTACCGAACTTCATATGCGTCTTGATTTTGATGATAATGGCATGGATAAGCTAGATTTTGAGGAGAATTATGAGGATAGTATTGAGGAGAGTATTGAGGATGAACCATTTTTATTTGATGTGTCGGATTTTCCAATTCATCCTCCTGAACCTTTAACTGTTATACTTCCTAAATCAACCCCCCTCCTTTCCATCGTTCCGACCACGCAAAAGATCATACAGGAGGACTATGAGTTTGAAAAATTTCTGTTCAATCACAGCACATTTGACGCCACTAGTGCGTTCCTCCTTGAATCTGACACTCTTCTCACAGTTGATAACAATTACGAGTGTTTCACTTTTTCGGACGATATTGAAAACTCACCCCCCGAGTTTGAGTCCTTTGAATTTTCAGATAAGTTAGTTGAATCATTAGACTCGGTTGCTTACAGTCATTTCGAACCATTGATAGAATCATTCATGTTCGAGACAGATTACTTAGGTAAGAAGAAGACTATCCTTAAATCACTCCCTTTCGTCCTTTCCATCGCTTCGACCACGCAAGAATCCGTCACGTTTCCACTTTCAATGGAGGGTTTACCAAGTTCGGCGTACCCATGTTTTCTTGCGAATCTTGAGAGACTTGACCCCATTTCTCGACGGGTTGATAGATTAGCACAATCGCTTTTAACACAACGGTCATCATAAATTGCGCTAATTTATTCACTCGATTTACATCCACAAGATCGTACTACACTTCTTTCTCTTTTCCGCCATTCTTGTCCTCCACCGAGACCGTATACCGCTTCTATTTCCAAACGGTCTCGTGTGCTTCTCATTTCTTTCCTCTACACTCTATTCTTCCACCAACCCTACCATTATCACGATAGAATTTTTGAATGGTTGGTGCTAACCTTTGGCTTATGTAAGGCCTTGTTTAGTTTGGGGAAGACCTTGTTGTATATATGTATATATATTTTTTGTTTTTTTTCTTTTAACAATAAAAATATAACAAGTAAAAAAAAAAAATTATTATAAATAAAAAAATAGGGGAGTGCCGACAATTTTGACCCTCTTGGCGTAGCATGACAGTGAGGACACTGTCAAGTTTAAATTTGGGGGTATGCTCGGTAAGCTTTCTTCATTCGCATTCATGTGTATATTCTTGCATTTGTATACTTATTTTAAAATCCATAAAAATTGAAAATTTTTAAAATTATAAAAATTAAAACATTCAATGTTGGCCATAATTGACTTGAGTTTGACAAAAAGGTTAACTAGCTATGAACAACTAGATCTTAGACTTAGTAAATTAAAAATCCTAAAAATAACTTTTCTTAAAGTTTAACGGTAGAAAGTATATGTATTTGTAGTTTATTTAGAAATAGGCAAATTTTGAGTTCACTTCTTGGGCTAAGTCAAGATAAAGGAAGAGTATTGATGTTTTTATTAAAGTATAAGTTTGAAAAATAATTCCTAAGCTTATGTCTAAATTCTGAAAATATATACCCTACAAATTGCACAAACACGAACCTTGAAACTTGGAATAGTAGAAGAGACCTTGAAATGCTCTTGTCTTAAGTCCTTAGTACGAAGAAAAAAAATACAAGTGTGAATAAAGAGATAATAAAAAAATGAACACTGGTTTTTGTGATTACTTAAGGCTGCAAAAATAGAAAAATATTTTGCAAGGGTGCTTCATCACCTAATGCCTTAGACCAACTGGTTTGGGAGTCACTGCTAAAGCCTTAGGTGTTGCAAGACTAGGAATTACGTTTTAATGTGCAAACACATCTTGTAATTGGTTGTTGGTACCTCAAGAAGTATTAACGGTCGCATGAAAGATGTGTGAGCGAAATTCTTCTAAAAATTCACCTATTAAGAAGTGCTTTGGACGACGGACAAGAATATGATAGCTTGATCTGAATTTCCAAGTGTAGGGGTGATATATACACACACGTAGGGGTATGTGATTGGGGTTTAGATAAGAGATAGGAATGAAGAATAGGACTTGTATCTTTAGTAGAGACGATAAAAATTCCTAAGTTGAGATAGAACCCTAGAAGGAAAACTTAAGAGATGCCAAAAGCTAAGTAAATTCACAAGAATATATATAATCTTAAGTTAAATGATAAGCAAGCGTGAAGAATATGGGTGGATAATTTATGAGTCGAAGATAATAGAATTCCTTGTTGGAAAACCTAATTGGAGAATAAAAGTCGATAAGCTAAATTGATAGGATTTTGTGGGTAGTATCCGCTGAAAACCCTCAGGAGATAACACTCCTTCTACTAGGGACACCTAGAGATTTAACGGCTTGTTGCACGAGCTCAGTGCAATCGTGTTTCCCTGGGAAAGTGAGGTTAGGTTTTTGTTGACAACAAAAGTAGGTTTGCTCGAGGACGAGCAAAAGATAAGTTTGGGGGTATTTGTTCATATCATAATATTGCATTATTACATTCCCCATTCTTATTCATTTTACAAATAAACAGGTGCTTTTGACCTATGTCTGCTATATAGTTGCAGGTTACAGGTTCTTGGAATAAAAACAGTGAAAACAATGAAAAGACGATGCAAAAGTGAGACTTCGACCAACAAACAGAGAATCTTTATCTTGCCTACAGTTTGAAGACTAAACGAAGATCAATGGACAATTTCACAAAACACAAAGGCAGAGCAAGGTTCAAGACTTCGACACGAAGCAAGCGGTAAAAGTCCACGACTTTATTCACTGTGGAGATCTGGAAGAGAACCAGAAACCAATCTGAGAAAACAATTGAAGAAAAACTAAGAAACATGCAACAGGAATCAGCCCAAAGAAAATAAGCCCACAAGGCCCATATACGGCCGCGGAACCGCGGCCAAACGTGGGCTTTGGCCGTGGAACCGCGGCCATGAAGAGCCCGTATTGATGGAAAAATTCCGAGGCGGCTGCGAGTGTTGACTAGATCTTTTTCTTGGGGGGTATTTTTGTAATAGCAGATGCGCGAGTCGATTGTAATCCTAGGGTATCTATCCTCTATAAATAGGAACCCTAAATCTTGTATTAGTTCATGCCTCTTCTTGTGCCTCCTTTCACTAATAAAATTCAGAATTCTTTTGAAGTTTTGGAGTGCATCAATTTGTAAGTAGTTCTTTTTATTTGCCCTAGTTAATTTTATTATCTGCCCTAGGTAATTTCTTATCTGCCCTAGTTAGATATTTAATTCCTTGCCCTAGATAGATAGTTTAGATATGTTCTTCAATTCCCTAATGAGCGAGTAGTCTCCTCGCTTGTTAGGGTTAGATTTGGGGAAGGCTTGAGAGATGAAGATCTCTCACCCCTTTTTTGCCCATCACATATAATTAATAGGACTCCATGCATACATGCACACACCGCTCCCTACGGCACCCTATCCCACGAGGTAGCGGTGATACCGTAGTATAAAGGCCCGGTTGAACGTGTCTTCCATGGAGGTTAGGGTAAGGATTAAGAAAGGAAGGACAAGAACCTAGAGGAAGAAACACCGTTTCTTCCCGATAGTACTAATCCCCTTTATTAATAATTACCATAACTCCTAAAGAGATCTTAATTTGGGTATAGAAAGCGGTGAGGAAATCTTTGCATTTCCAAACTTAACCTAAACCTAACCCTAGCAAGATTTAGATCTAGATAAATTTAGTTTTTAGATTTAATCAATCCGACACCAATCGGAATTAACTCGTTAGAGCAATTAGGAAATTCACAAAATCCCTGTGGACCGACCCGTATTCACCGGCTAGCTACCAAGCGACGTCGTTCTTGATTGCGGTAAAAAAAAATTTTGATCACAAAACTTAGCACAAATCAGGATCAAAGCCCTCCCAAAGAGGCGACCGAGCAGCTACCCCGCTCGGTCATTGTTCATCTCAGAATTTTGCATTATTATATCGTCCATTCTTGTTCACATTACCTATAAATAGGTGCTTTTGATCCATGTCTGCTAAACAGTTGCAGGTTACAGGTTCTCAGATCATTACAATGAAATTCATGAAAAGACGCTACACATGTGAGACTACGACCCACAATAGATGAATCCGTATAATGCCGCCTACTAGTTAAAAGAACAAATAAAAATCATGAGACAGTTCAAATGCACAAAGCACAAGGGCAGCACAAGATTCAAGAGTTCAACGCGAAGCTCATGGCAAAAAGTCCACAACATTCTGCACTGTGGAAATCTGGAAGAAAATAGAAGAGATTCTGTGGAACCAAGTAAAGAAAACAGAAGCAAAAAGCAACATGAAGCAACCCTAGAAGTTTGATACCAAGATCCCACAATACGGCCGCAGAACCGCGGCCAAACATGGCTTTCTGCCGCGGAACCGCAGCCGTGCAATGCACGTGTCGGTGCGTGTGTCGGTGGGTGTCGGTGCTTTGACCCAGCTTTCTTAGGGTAGTTCTGTAAATTCAAATGTGGATCAGAATGTAACCTAGAGTTTTCTCCTATCTATAAATAGGAAAGCCAAAAGCCTAATTAGGCATGCCTCTTTTTAATTCGTAAATTTAAAATTTTAATTTCTTTGTAATCGTTGAAGAGGTCATCAATAAAGTAAGCTTTCTTTTTTTTCTATCTTGCATTTTTTTATCTGCAATTTATTACCTGCAATTTTTTTACCTGTTCTTTGATTATCTGTAAGTTAGTAAGTTTATTAAAAAGAAAACAAAAAATGAATTTTCTTGTCACTTTCCTTATGAGTGAGTAATTCCTCACTTGTTAGGGTTAGGATAGGGAAGGTTTGAGAGAAGGAAATCTCTCTCACTCCTCTCTTTGCCCATTTAATTTTTAAAATAGGACTCTTTTTAATCCAACCACACACCGCTCATTACGACACCCTATCTTACATGATAGTGGTGATTCCCTAATTAGACCGGTTGTGGTTGAATTAACCGGAGGTTAGGGCTAAGAGTTAAGAATGGACGAACAAGGACCAAAAGGAAGAAACTACGTTTCTTCCTAATCGTGCTAATTCCCGTTGTTGACTATTACCCTAACACCTATATTCTTAACTAGGGCATTGTTAGCGGTGAGAAGAATTCATATTTCAAACTAATCTAATCCTAACCCTAGCAAGACTTTAAATCAATTTAATATCATTCTTAGATTTTAAAACAAAACCTACCAAAAATAAGACTTAACTCGTTAAAACTTAAAGAAAGAACACCATTTCACTGTGGATCGACCCGTACTCAACCGGCTAGCTACAAGCTACACCGTCTTGATTGCGGTATTCTTAAATTAAAAAGCACGTATTAAAACAGCTCAAACAATCAAATGGCGCCGTTACCGGGAAAACTGTAGTTATTTTCTTTTTGTAATTTCGGGTTAATTGAAATTGAAAAATATAAAAATTGAAAAAATTGAAAAAAAAATTATCTTGTTATTTTTGATTGAGTTTTGTGTGAATTGTGTAGGAAAAGAAGACGGACTGATTCAGATCTGGAGAAAGCCCAGTGAACAAATCAAGAAACAGATGATCTGAACAGACAGAGGAGAACCATAACAACACACAGGAAAATTTCAGAGGTCCAAACTTACCAAACCGCCGCGGAAACGCGGCATAAGCAAGCGTTTGACCGCGGTTCCGCGGTCAACTGCTGACGTCAGCACCTCAAAATTTCTCTGTGAGTATTTTTGTCTTCTCTCCTACCCTCTGCACTCCACTAAAAAAATTTTCTGCAAGGTTCTTTGCGCAAAACCTCTTCTCCCTCTCCAATAAATCATTTTGTGCAGGAATTCTTTGCGTCGCAAATAAAAAGAAAATTTCTTTTGGCAAGTGTTTTAGATTTTGGGTTATACTGCTTTGCATTTTTAAAACGGAATCTAAGGGGCTATAACACCAATCAAGATTGGGTGGGGATTTCATTATCCTTCCTAAGACCCCAGAAATCACAAAAAGCATATGCATCACCCTCGAACTAATTAAAAAATATCTAGACTCAGCCAATTAAGGACTGCTGCGCTCATTAGGACAGAGAAAGGTTGTGGGCATTCAGTCGTTTATCTAAACCTGATTTTGTGGTGTCTAGGCCAGACAAGTGAGAAAGGTAACTTTAAAAGGCCCGTCTCACGGTGATTCGTGAGCGGAACCCTCCTTTCTTCATTTGTGCTTACCTGGCCATAATTGGCGGTGAAGAGGCGATTTGAGAGATATCTCACAACTTGTCGCTTTGGACCAGTTAGGAGCAGTCTAGTTGACTTAGAAGACCCTAGCTTTAGTCTTGATTGTGCATGCTTAAATTATGACTGTTTGAAAGTGTGTCGTAGTCCGTACAAATTTTTTCCAAAACTCTATATAAAAAATTAAAACAAAAAAAAAACACAAAACAAAAATTTTTACAAAAACTTGCCATTTGACGCTAGAATTCCATTGCACCCAACTTTCACCCACATTTCCTCATTGACGTTTTCTTACCCTCACATTCTACGTTTTGACTACACTACAACTCGTTTAGTGTATGTCCGGTTGGACTTGGAACACTAGCGCCCGTTTAGTCCGTGTCTCGTTAGTCGCTACTGACGACGCATTCGACTCCGAAATCGAAACTCTCTCCACTTCTTTTTCATCCTTACCTTCATCTTCACATTCATCATCTTCTAAGGAAATGTCAGGATTCAATCCTAACAACCCTTTACCTACCTCGGGACTGATTCCTTCTCAGCTGGGTGCGAATAACCCGCAACACCCTCCCGTTGAAACGCCACAGCGAATCGCGCTCCAGGATCGTTTCTATCCCACCCGCTCCGCACTTCCTACTTGTCTTTCACCCCCGCCGGCAAATGGGGATAATTTCGAAATTAAGCCCCACTTCATCAATATGTTGCCCAAATTTCACGGGCTAGAATCCGAAGATGTATATATCTTCATTAACAAATTCCAGAATGTTTGTGCAATGATGAAGACCACCCAACTGTCCGATGATGCTATAAGGCTACGAGTCATTCCCTTCACTTTATGTGACCTAGCTGAAAAGTGGCTATATAGTACAGCATCGCATTTCATAAACAGTTGGGAAGAGTTTGTTAAGGCATTTCTTAAAAAAATTTACCCACATCACAAGACCACGAGAATTCGTAATGAAATTAACCAATTTTTCCTGCTTCCTTCCGAACCTTTTTGGAAGTGTTTCGAACGATTTAAAGACCTTCTTGTTCAGTGCCCTCATCACGGTATTGAGAGATGGCAACTTTGCCAAAGTTTATACGAAGGACTGAACCCAGCAACTAAACAGTTGCTGGAAACCATTTGTCAAGATCACTTCCTAACCAAATCTGACGAGGAAGCTTGGCAATTTCTCAACGATCTTGCTGAACAAACGCTTCAGTGGGAAAGCACTAGACCACTTCGTCCATTTCATCTACTTCATCAGGTCCGTCTAGGGTAGGCGTTCATCAACTTGATATGTCAATTGCAATGAAAGCCAAAATGGCAGCAATTACACGAAAACTAGAAGCAATTGAGAGCAAATTCTCATCGCCTTCTCCTGCCCCTGCTTTACCACTTCGCACTATATGCGTTTGTTGTTCGGATCCATCTCATTTGACTGAAGAGTGTCCTTACAACCCACCTCCTCAAGGACAGGTTCAAGTCAATGCTGCCTTTCAGCAAAGACAAAGAAATAATCCATACTCTTCAACTTACAATCCTGGTTGGAGGAACCACCCAAATTTTGCTTGGAATCAAAATCAACAACAATTCCAAAGTAACAACAATTTCCAGAGGCCTCCTCCTCAACAACAAACTCCTCAACAAACTCAATATCAAAAATCTTTCCAGCTCCAACCTTACCAAAATCAAATTAACAATTTTGCACCCAACAATTTCTTTGCTCAAAATAATTTTGTTCCACTAAATAACGATAAGGTTTTCTCGCTAAAACGAAGTCTGGATGCGTTTTTAAAACAATCTACTCAATTCTCAGCCAACATCCAGTCTTCCATTCAGTCTTTGGTGCAACACACTGCATCACATGGGCAAAGCATCAAAACCATTGAAGACCAAATTGCACAACTGAATGCTGCTTTAAGCGAGCGAGAGACGGGGAAGCTTCCATCTCAACCACTGCCAAATCCTGGTCACCCACAAAATGCACATGTTACTCATGAACAACAAAACCATAATGTGAGTGTCGTGACTACATTGAGATCTGGAAGGATGTTGCACAACAATATTGGCACTGATGATGACACCCCGGCCGCCGCTTCTTCTACTTCTTCTTCTTCTTCTTCTTCTTCTTCTTCTTCTTCGTCTTCAGAGCCTGTTCTCCATTCTTCATAAGGCTCTACTTCTTCTACTGCTCCGAACGGACCCACATCTCACTCCACGAAAACACCAGCACTGGGATCCGTTCCAACTCCGCAATCTCCTCCACAAACATTGGACTCAACCAATTTTCAAAATATTCCATTTCCAAATAGGTTGAGATCCAATAAACCAAATCCATAAATGGAGAAGATTGTGGAGTTATTTAAACAGGTTAGCATTAACATTCCTCTCTTGGATGCAATCCAACAAGTCCCCTCTTACGCTAAAATCTTGAAGGACTTGTGCACCAAGAAGAGGAAATCACAGGTACCTAAGAAAGTTTTCTTGGCTGGTGCAGTAAGTGTGCTCTTACCCAACCTTTACCTCAAAAATGAAAGGACCCTGGCTGTCCTACAATTTCAATAACTATTGGGGATAAGAACATAAACCGCGCACTTTTAGATCTTGGTGCCAGTGTTAACCTACTTCCTTATTCAGTATATGAGCAACTAGGCGTTGGAGAGTTGAAACCCACATATTGTACTCTCCAAATGGCCGACCAATCCATCACCCATCCTAGGGATGAGTTAGAGGACGTGTTGATTAAAGTAGGGGACTTCATATTCCCCGTTGATTTCATTGTTATAGACACACAGCCTGTAGCTAACCCCCGGAGTCAAATTCCGGTGAGACTCGGTCGACCATTCCTTGCAACTTCTAATGCGGTGATCAATTGTCGAAATGGTTCGATGAACCTATCTTTTGGAAACATGACAGTTGAACTCAACATTTTTAAGTTGGGGAATCAGCCTTCTGAACCTAATGCTAATATGCTTGATGTTTGCTCGATCTAAGAGATCACCCAGGAGGACTGTGAGCTCGAGAAATTTCTGTTCGATCACAGCAACTTTGACGCTACTAGTGCGTTCCTCCTTGAATCTGATACTGCTTTCACAACCGATAATGACTACGAGTGTTTCACTTTCACGAACGATCTTAAACCATCACCACCCGAGTTTGAATCCTTTGAATTTTCGGATGAGTTTACTGAACCATCCGACTCGGTTGCTTACACTTGTTTTGAACCTCTGTTGGAATCCTTCGAGTTTGAGACAATTTCACCGATTTTAGCTTCAATTGATTCGCCTCCAACACTCGAACTCAAGCTATTGCCGTCTCACCTTAAATACGCCTACTTAGGTGAGAATGAGACCCTTCTTGTTATCATCTCGGCTTCTCTAGCCCCCGAGTAAGAGAAAGCCCTTTTAACAGTCTTACAAAGCAATCGGCAAGATTTTGGCTAGACTATGGCAGACATCAAGGGGATTAGTCCCCTAATAGTTGAACATCATATTCATATGATGGATGATGCCAAGCCAGCCAGGGATCCACAGAGACGACTCAATCCAGTCATGAAGGATGCTGTTAAAAAGGAGATTGTAAAATGTCTTGATAGTGGTATCATTTACCCTATCTCTGATAGCCAGTGGGTTAGCCCCATTCACGTTGTCCTAAAGAAATCTGGCATAACGGTCATAACTAATGAGGCGAATAAGTTAATACATACTCGCACCCAAACTGGGTGGCAAATATGCATCGATTATAGAAAACTCAACGCCGCGACACGGAAAGACCACTTTCCATTACCTTTTATTGACCAAATGCTAGAACGATTGGCTGAGCATGAATACTATTGCTTTTTGGATGGCTACTCCGGCTATAATCAAATTCTCATCGCTGAAAAAGACCAAGACAAGACCATATTCACTTGTCCTTTCGGTAGGTTTGTTTACAGTCGCATGCCCTTTGGGTTATGCAATGCACCCGCTACTTTCCAGTGGTGTATGATGGGTATTTTTTCAGACATGGTGGAAGAATTCTTAGAGATCTTTATGGACGATTTCTCCATTTTTGGCGACTCCTTTGATAAGTGTTTGCTACATCTCGACGCGGTCCTTACCCGATATAAGGATAAGAACCTTACTCTAAATTAGGAGAAGTGCCACTTCATGGTACGAGAAGGTATTGTCTTCGGACATATCATCTCACAAAATGGTATTGAGGTAGATAAAGAAAAGATTGAAGTCATTTCCAATCTTCCTCCTCCCAAATGCGTCTGAGACATTCGAGCCTTTATTGGCCATGCCGGTATCTATAGACGGTTCATCAAGAATTTTAGCAAGATAGCTAGACCCTTGACTCTTTTGTTGGCCAAGAACACCACATTTGATTTTGAATCAAGCTGTATGAAGGCGTTCGATCCATTGAAAAACTCACTTACTTCTGCTCCCATCCTTTCATCTCCTGACTTAACGCATCCATTTGAAATTATGTGCGATGCATCTGATTTTGCCATTGGTGCTGTCCTTGGACAGCATATCAATAATATGCCGCATGTAATTTATTACGCTAGCCGAACCTTGAACGAGGCCCAATTAAATTACACAACAACCGAGAAGGAATCTTAGCTGTTGTGTTTGCATTAGAAAAGTTCAGGCCCTACTTAATCGGCTCTCCAGTCATCGTATACACTGACCATTCAGCTCTTCGCCATCTTTTTGCGAAGAAGGACGCTAAATCTCAGCTGATACGTTGGATCCTCTTACTCTAAGAGTTTGACCTTGTCATCAGAGACAAGAGAGGATGCGAAAACGTAGTCGCCGACCATCTTTCACACCTCCCTTCTTCACCGACGCTTCAATTTCCTATAAATGACGTTTTTCCAGATGAGCAACTCTTGACTGTATCATGCGAATCTTGATTCGCAGATATTGTGAACTATTTGGCCACCGGACTTATACCAAATGAATGGTCGAATCAGGACAGACTCCGATTCCTATCTCAGGTAAAATATTTTTACAGGGATGAACCTTATTTATTCAAATACTGTCCTGAACAAATTATTCGTCGGTGTGTTCCCGACAATGAGTTTAAGAGCGTGCTGTAATTCTGCCACGATCAAGCGTGTGGCGGGCATTTTGGCCCTAAAAAGACAGCCGAAAAGATTTTGCAGTGTGATTTCTACTGGCCACAACATTTTAAAGACGCACATGATTACTGCAAGACATGCTCCCGGTGCCAACACTTGGGCCGGATATCTAGCAGAAACGAAATGCTGCTCCAACCAATATTGGTTGTTAAAATTTTTGATGTTTGGGGGATAGATTTTATGAGACCATTTCCCAATTCTTTTGGGCATATGTATATTCTCCTCACTGTTGACTATGTTTCTAAGTGGGTCGAGACTGTGCCCAGTCGGACTAATGACAACAAGGTTGTCGTTAGGTTCCTCAAAGAAAACATTTTCTCTCGGTTTGGACACCCCCACGCAATCATCAGCGACAATGGAACTCATTTCTGTAATAAGACTTTCGAGTCCTTAATGCGGAAATATTCCATTAATCACAAGCTATCGACGCCCTATCATCCCCAAACTTGTGGGCAAGCCGAGATTTCAAATCGGCAAATTAAACAGATATCGGAGAAAACGGTTTCCAAAAACTATAAGGATTGGTCTTCAAAACTTATTGATGCCCTTTGGGCATTTCGAACTGCCTATAAGACCGATCTTGGCATGTCTCCGTATAGACTTGTTTATGGAAAGTCTTGCCACCTTCCAGTTGAAATTGAGCATCACGCATTTTGGACGATAAAAGAGTTGAATCTATCTCTCGGAGATGCGGGCAGCCATAAAAAGCTGCAATTAAATGAATTAAGCGAGCTTCGGGATGAAGCTTACGAGAACGCGTTTGTCATCAAAAACCGAACGAAAGTGTTTCACGATAAACACCTTATGCGCAAGTCATTCAAACCTGGTCAACAGGTTTTACTTTACGACGCCCAGTTACATTTCCATCCCGGCATGCTCAGATCTCGATGGAAAGGGCCATTTTTGGTACGCACGGTGCGATCGACTTAGAGAATCCAGAGAACGGTTCGCTATTTAAAGTGAACGGACATAGGCTTAAACCGTTCCTCACCGCAGACCCTTCGGAGGAGCTCCTGTTGTTGCAGGAGCCGATTTACGTTGACTGATCTTTCTCCATCTACCCCTAAATTTCGGTTATCCAGCCATAAACAGTGAAAACACTGTTTCAAATAACTTTGGGGGTATGTAACACTTGTAATTATATAAAAACAAAATAAAAATAAAAAAACATAAAAAAATTTCGAATTTTTGGGGTTATTTTTGAAAATTTTCAGTTTCAAAAAAAAATAAAAAATTTTATTTACAAATAAATTTCCCTTTTTGAGAGGTCCTTTTTGCAAATAACCAAAAACAACCCCTATAAAAAGAACCCGGCCCCTCCTCTGAACTTTCATAACCCTAATTTCCAACTTCAGAAAACCCTAGCCACCGCTTCATTTTTTGCAGAGAGATCGCTCCTTTGAGCCGCGCAACCGCCGTCGATTGCAGCTTCCCGCCGCGCTTCCACCGCCATTTGTCGTCTTCTCCCTCTGAAAATTTCAGAGGAGGTTTGCATTCTCCGATACTCTCTGTTAAAATTTTTAGAAATATCTGCATTCTTTGTGATGGCATCCACTTTGCAATTTGAAAGAGACTTTTCACAAATATTTGCACACACGGTCTACGGTAGCTGTTTCGGTGATGAGATCCGAAGGCGTGGGTCGAACTTCTTACTTTGTAACCATCCAAACTCCTTCGCGCTTCCAGATCTCGTCACCCGTTTTTACGAATGCATGGAGGATGGTTGCCTCTCACAACACGGATACATTAGGCTAATTTGGGGGGATAGGGAAATAATAATCGATAGGGACTTCATTTATGAAGTCACCTTAATACCTAGACTACCTACTCATGACCAACCCCTCCAATTCGAGAATTACCTACCCTTGATGGGTAATGATTGTTCGAGGGAGCCGCGTAAAGGCATCCAGTCTAGAACCCTCTTTGCGAATGTACTAACTGTGTGCCGTTGGGCACAAAATAATATTTTCGGTAGTTCGCACAATACGACATTTTTCACATCATCCCTTCATATCGTGCACACCTTGATGACTAGGAACCCCAGCTATGATATGTGCACGGTATTACTTCATTCGATTGGTGCAGGAAAAAGGGCTGCCAATTATCTATGCCCTATATTGATGACACAACTGTGTCGCCATTTCCTCCATGTGGAGGAATTTGAGTTTTATATGCATGGAGGTATCCCCATTAGACCTCTTCTTGAGGGCGTATCCACATCCTACACACGCTTACATGATGTATGGTCGTGCACCGAGCCGGCCGAGGACGTGCCCGCCAAGACACCCAGCTCCAGCTCGACCGCGAGCGAGAAAGAGCTTACCCCTGCGGCACAAGCACGCTTACTTAGAAGAGCCACTAGTGGGAGAGACACATTGATAGGGATGGTGACCAATCTGGATCAGCGAGTCACAGGGTCGGAGCACGGAATGACCACCCTGCTGGCGAGAGAGGAACGTTCCCGTTCACGTTCGAGGGGGCGGCAAGGCCGTGAGCAGTGAGGGCACTGCTTTTGATAAGTTTGGGAGTGGAGATGGTTTGTAAATAGTTATCATTGCATTGCATATTTTAATTTTTTGTACATATTTGTTTTTTTTCCCTTTCTTTGCATATTTAATTCCGCATTGTATCTTTATAAAAAAAATATAAAAATTAAAAAATGAAAATAAAAAATATATAAAAGATAAAATCAAATAAAAAATTGAAAAACTTTAAAAAGAATTATAAAAATTGAAAAATTCAATTTTGTCCATATTTGATTTAAGTTCAACATGACAGTTGAATAGTAGGGAAAAACTAGATCCTAAAGTTAGTAAATTAAAAATCCTAAAAATAACCTTTTTTAAAGTTTAACTGTAGAAAATATATGTTCTTATAGTTTATTTAGAAATAGGCAAATTTTGAGTTCAGTTCTTGGGGTAAGTCAAAATAAGGGAAGAGTATTGAATTTTTATTTGAAATGTAAGTCTGAAAAATAATTCTGAACCTTAAGTCTAAAGTCTGAAAATATATACCCTACAACTAGCACATACACACACCTTAAAACTTGGAATAGTAGAGGATACCTTGAAATGCTCTTGTCTAAAATCCTTAGTATGAAAGAAAAGAAAATAAAAATACAAGTGTGAATAAAGAGATAAAAAAAATGAACACTGATTTTGTAATTACTTAAGGCTGCATAAATAAAAAAATATAGCGAGGGTGCTTTATCACCTAGTGCCGTAGACCAACTGGTTTGGGAGTCACTGCTAAGCCTTAGGTATTACAAGACGAGGAATTACGCCTAAATGCGCAAGCACATTTTGCAATCGGTTGTTTAGTACCTCAAGAAGTATTAACGGTCGCATGAAAGATGTGTGAGCAATTTCATCTAAAATTCACCAACTAAAAGTATTTTGGACGATAGACAAGAGTATGATAGCTTGAATTGAATTTCCAAGTGTAGGGGTAAAAATTACACACACGTAGGGGTATATGATTGGGGTTTGGATGAGAGATAGGAATGAAAAATAGGGTTTATACCTTCAGTACAGATGATAAAAATTCCTAAGTTGAGATGGAACCTTAGAAGGAAAATTCAAAAGATGCTGAAAGCTTAATAAATTTGCAGAACATATACGATCTTAAGTTAAATGATAAGTGAGTGTGAAAAATACGGGTTGAAGATTTCTAAGTCAAAGATAATAGAATTTCTTGCTAGAATACCGAATTGAAGAATGAAAGTCAACAGGCCAAATTGATTGGATTTTGTGGGAAATATCCGCTGAAAAGCTTCAGGAGACAACACTCCTCCTACTAGGGACACCTAGAGGTTTAACGGCTTGTTGCACGAGCTCAGTGCAATCGCGTTCCCCGCGAAAGTGTGGTTAGGAATTTGTTGAGAATAAAATTGGTTTTGCACGGGACGAGCAAGAGATAAGTTTGGGGGTATTTGTTCATATCAGAATTTTGCATTATTATATCGCCCATTCTTGATCACATTACATATAAATAGGTGCTTTTGATCCATGTCTGCTAAACAGTTATAGGTTACAGGTTCTCAGATCATTACAGTGAAATACATGAAAAGACGCTACAAATGTGAGACTACGACCCACAATAGATGAATCCGTATAATGCCGCCTACCAGTTAAAGGAACAAATAAAAATCATGAGACAGTTCAAATGCACAAAGCACAAGGGCAGCACAAGATTCAAGATTTCAACGCGAAGCTCACGGCAAAAAGTCCACAACATTCTGCACTGTGGAAATCTGGAAGAAAATAGAAGAGATTCTGTTTAACCAAGTGAAGAAAACAGAAGGAAAAAGCAACATGAAGCAACCCTAGAAGTTTGATACCAAGATCCCACAATACGGCCGCGGAACCGCGGCCAAACATGGCTTTCTGCCGCGGAACCGCGGCCGTGTAGTGCATGTGTTGGTGCATGTGTTGGTGCGTGTGTCGGTGGGTGTCAGTGCTTTGACCCGAGAAATGGCAACCGAACCCGGGAGCCGAGTGACGTGCCAGTGCTACTATTTGACTTGAGTGCCAGAATCCATCAACTTAGGGTAGTTCTGTAAATTCAAATGTGGATCAGAATGTAACCTAGGGTTTTCTCCTATCTATAAATAGGAAAGCCAAGAGCCTAATTAGGCATGCCTCTTTCTAATTTGTAGATTTAAAATTTTAATTTCCTTGTAATCGTTGAAGAGGTCATCAATAAAGTAAGCTTTCTTTTTTTTTTCTATCTTGCATTTTTTTATCTGCAATTTATTACCTGCAATTTTTTTACCTGTTCTTTTATTATCTGCAATTTAGTAAGTTTATTAAAAAGAAAACAAAAAAAATGAATTTTCTTGTCACTTTCCTTATGAGTGAGTAATTCCTCACTTGTTAGGGTTAGGATAGCGAAGGTTTGAGAGAAGGAAATCTCTCCCACTCCTCTCTTTGCCCATTTAATTTTTAAAATAAGACTCTTTTTAATCCAACCACACACCGCTCACTACGGCACCCTATCCTACATGATAGTGGTGATTCCCTAGTTAGACCGGTTGTGGTTGAATTAACCAGAGGTTAGGGCTAAGAGTTAAGAACGGACGGACAAGGACCAAAAAGAAGAAACTACGTTTCTTCCTAATCGTGCTAATCCCCGTTATTGACTATTACCTAACACCTATATTCTTAACTAGGGCATTGTTAGCGGTGAGAAGAATTCATATTTCAAACTAATCTAATCCTAACCCTAGCAAGACTTTAAATCAATTTAATATCATTCTTAGATTTTAAAACAAAACCTACCAAAAATAGGACTTAACTCATTAGAACTTAAAGAAAGAACACCATTTCCCTGTGGATTAACCCGTACTCAACTGGCTAGCTACAAGCGACACCGTCTTGATTGCGGTATTCTTAAATTAAAAAGCACGTATTAAAACTGCTCAAACAATCAGTCATCCTCAGCTGGTAGTTCCCTACCCTACGACGCCAGGAATCAAAGCCCTCGCCAAGAGGCATCAGGCAACGACCCTACTCAGTCCGTCCACGTCTAAGCGATCTCCACCTCGACTTCGGAGCCATGGAGATACCGTCCTTTCACCGGTCTTTGCACCCTTGGAAAATGATTGGATTCAACTCGACGTGCAATCACTAGATGAAATACCGACCTAAAGATGAAATCAGTACCGTGCAAGTACAAATGTTTACCACAAAAAAAGGAAAACGCGCACGCAAAGAAACTGCAAAATGTATTTTCTATTCACAAAAATCAGAAGTATTTACAAAGGTATTATGGGCTCCCCAGCCTTACAAAATGATAGCGCAAAGAAAATGACGAGGCGGGGAAGTTCAGGCCTCAGGTATTGAGCAAACCCCGATGAGACGAGCGTCCATTTCGACCATCGGGACGGCGCCTTAAAGGCCAACACCTGCCGCGGGAGCCTCAGCATCGGGGGCCGGGGCTACCGACTCGATCCCCACGCTCCCACCGGGGGCCTCTTCCCCCGCGACATTTCCAGGGACGTTCCCCCGCGCGTCCTCCGCATGAGGGTATTCTGCCCGGAGCTTGCCGTCAGGAAACTCCGGCATCTGGGCCTTAACAGCGTCGAGGGAGTCATTCCAAATGATGCCAGCGGGTTGAGCAAGGTCGGCGTAAAACAGGTCCGACCCCTTGTAGCTCTCCACCGCCTCCGACGCCAGAAGCTCGGCTTTCGACGTCCGAAGCTCGGCACGCTTCGCTCCCTCCTTCGCCGCCTCGTTCTTCTTTCGGAGGGTGCTCGCCGTCTTCTTCATGGTGGCGACGAGCACCTTGGAATCCTCTAACTGAGACTCGGCGGCTCGGGCGACCTCTCGGCACCTGGCGGTCTCCCGATTCACGGCCGCCACCTGATCTTCGAGGGCGGAAATCCTCTCCCTTGCCGCCTCCAGCTCCTTCCTTGAGCTCTCCTCTCGTCCTGCGGCCCGCATCGTCGGGGCTATCTCCTCATCCTCCATGTTGACGACGAGGGCGACGTGCTGGAAGACCTGAAGAAAAGGAAGAGGGTTAAAAAGAAAAGGGAGGCACCCAATCACGCGAACGAAAATGCTGAATATAGAACCAGGTGGAGTGCAAACACTAACCTGCACGGCCTCTTGAGCTATGGCCGCCATTTGGGCCCGGAGGGTCCCTCGAGGGATTCTACCCCCGGCCGATATCTCCATCTCAGAGAGCAGGCTGTCAGCGACGGAAAGCCCCGAGAGCACCTCGAAGCGAATCTCCCCATTGTCCTCAAGGATGGGGGAAGCCGGGTAGCGGGTCTCCGTCTTGTGGAACCTCTTGAGAAGCGACGCGGGGGAACCAGTCTCGGCTCCCACATCGGGAGCCCGGGGCTCCTTCTCCCGAGCACGCTTATGAACCGGCGCACAGCTGGACTCGGGGGCCCGAGGAGCGTTTGGGCGCCTGGGTGGAGCTTCCGCCGGCGGGGAAGAAACCGGCGGGGCCGGAGCCGACGTCGGGCGAGAAGGGCCGGCACCTCCAGCCTTCTTCCCCTTCTTCACATCAACCACTGTCGCCCGAAACTTGTTTAGGTCCATGGGTTCTGCGAAAGACAAAATACAGAGGCGTCAGCAACGTCAGAAAAGTAAAAGAGTGCTCAAGTCTAAACAGGTCGCCGGAAAGCTCCTAACTTACCCTCGTAACAGGCGGGGCTGAGGCCGGCCCAACTGAGGGCCCGCTCGAACAGCAACACATCAGCCCGAGAAAGGGGCTCCCACTCTAACACCACCACCACGTCGGGATCTTTCGACCGACTCACCCGCGGACAGCTGGCCCTTTGCCATTGGGTGGGCATAGGCCAATCCTCACTCTCGGGCGGGGCGATAAAGAAAAACTTCTTCTTCCATTCATGAATGGAAGAAGGTACTACGACGACCCCCGACTCGGGGGCGTCTCCCCGTTGCCTTCTAAAGCAGAGGTATACCCAGCTCGGCTCGCCCCTACGAGCGCCTGGGTGGTTTTGTAGCAAAGAGAAGAGAAGAGAAGGTCCAGACGGAAAGGGATCTGACACAATTTCAACCGGACCGGGAACTCAAGGAGGATCCTCCAAGAGTTCGGCACTAGCTGGCCCGGAGCTAACCCAAAACAACTCAACGCCTCACTCACCTCAGGGGAGAAGGGCAGATGCACCCCGGCCCAAAAGGCCTCCAGATACAAGGCAATCTCCTTGCCCCGTACCTGGTTTGCCTTCTCCCCCTCCTCGGCCAGACGAAGCGAATAGCCGGGAGGAATGAGGAAACGAGTCTTGATGTTAACAAGCTCCTCCACACGCCTCAGTGAAGATCGCACGCCAAGAACACCCGCGGCCTGTGCTCTGGGGACCACCCTATCTTCCCGGGGGAACTCCAACTCAGAGAGGGAAGAGGAAGAAGTAGAAGAGGAAGAAGTAGAAGAGCAGGCTTCAGAAGACTTTCTAGACTCTACCCGCACTACATCTACGGACTCCTCGGAAGAAGACATCTAACCCGGTCAAAGTTGGTGTTCTCGGGAGATCAAACGCAAGGAATCTGACCTGAGAAGAAGAGTGCCGAGCTAACATGACCAGGGACGAGGAAACTATGAAGGGGTATGACCCCTGCTGGGGATCCCGCCTCTATTTATAGCTGCCGGCGTGCGAATCCTACTGCTCCGATCGTCTCCCACCAAAACAACATTTCGCAACCAACGGCCGACAACGTCCCACCTGTCACACTCACATTGGACACGTCCCTTCGAGCGCGGGAACTCCTGCGACACGTCTCTCCAGCCAACCAACGCCAGACACACGGGCCGTAGCTTCGACGAACGGACGCACGATCCGGTGCTTCCCTTTAATGCGAGATCTCTCCCC
The DNA here is from genome assembly GCA_030015575.1 of Agapanthus africanus. Lineage (NCBI taxonomy): Eukaryota > Viridiplantae > Streptophyta > Magnoliopsida > Asparagales > Amaryllidaceae > Agapanthus > Agapanthus africanus. Next base: position 869,358,160 of record CM057339.1, read on the forward strand.
TGATCCGCTGACGTTATCAAGAAAATACTACTCTTTGACCGGGAATGCGCGACGATGATATCTTCGAGCGAGAGCTCACCCCGGGTGATCGGTCAGACCACACTCGACCCGACCCAGGAACGGGTCGAGACGAGAGTGGGAGGCTAATAATGAGGCTCGATATCGGTGACTCTCCAGATACTGACACGTAGTAGATGACGTGTCCCAGAAGCTACAAGAAGGGGTCAAAAAGCTCAGTTGGGATGACACCTCGGGCCCCCGGTGCCGAGGAGTTTCCCGACCTTTGGTGACCTTCCAGACCACCCCCGGCTCGCCTCCGGGCTATCACAGAACCAAGACGCCCCGGCCTCCCGCTCGTGCTCGAGCATCCCGCCGAGGTGATCTTCCTCGGTCTCACCCTGACCGACCCGCAGGCGCCTCCGCCACGGCTCCGCGAGTCTCGTCGTGAGCGAGATATCCGCCGTCCACGATCCCGCGTTCCACGTCATCACGATCCCCCATTAACGAGCAAGTCTCGTCATTAATGCGGGATCCCGTTTATCACACGGGCGTGACGCCAGGAGCGTAACGGCCGGTGTGATTCTCGCACCTGTCTACCCATTACTGCCAGTATATAAACCCCTCTCTCAGACGATCGAGGTACGCAATTCTTTCTACTAAGCCGCTACTCTGCCCAATTTGTACCACTAACTTGATTGTCGGAGGGTTCTCGGTGGCACAACCATCCTGGGACTTCCTTGCAGATAGCTCGGTTCAACCCCAAATCCAAGCCCATTGAGATCCACACGCTAAAAGAGGCAATCTCCAGATTAAACCTTAGCTGTCCGCCATTACACTAGGAGATCAACGGAAGATAACATCTGAAAGAGATCCAGGCCTCCATCAACCATGAAGCAATATTAGTCTCAATTAGTTAACTATCATATGAAAGAAAAAATCACTAGAATCATGTGTTTTGCTCAAAACAGTATCTAAAGATTCTAAACATCAACACATATGCTGATTATATAATTACGGAATGCAATCTCAAGCCGTAATAAATCCGTAACCTCGCTGTACCATTCAATTAATATAGGGAGCTTTTTGACAATTATTACGTTTAGGGAGTAAGTAATCATCAAAGTAATACATAAAAATGACATTTGATACCTTAAGTAATATATAATCCATGATTAAGCATGTGATTAACTAAAAAGGCAACAAGGTGGTTAGGATTTATCTTTGCAATTAAAACTATAAGTCCTTGGATGGTGTCATAAATCAACAAAATAAAAAAATATAGAAAAAATGATAAAATTCTAATATCCAAAATTGAGAATTGAAGATGTCCAGTCCATCCACCACAAAAGACGAAAATAAGAAAGTTAAAAGTCAACAATCCCCTTTCTCTCTCTCAAATAGAGGTGTCAATAATGGCATGTTACCCATTTAGCTTGCGGGTTGACCCGTAAAACATAGGTAAAAGGTCAGAATTTTACCACCCGTTAACATATTATCCGTACCCGGTCCGTTTGTTAACACATATCACCTAGTCAACCCGGCCCGCAGGTTCGTGGGTTTTACCCGGCTCATCACCGAGTCGACCCGATATAACAACTCCAATTTCATTGTACAAAAATTTTCAAATGAATGCACGGAATAGAGTTTCAAGTCTGAGCATAAGTTATAAATTAAATTTGTTTAAAAATAGCAAGAAATAACTTATAACTCATTGGTAAAACTTTACACTGCTGTGACGTAGCCCCTGCGTTCGAATCCTATCAACAACATATTATTATTAATGATTTATTTTTTAAATTTTTTGGAAGTTTAAGAGTTTACATGTGCAATACACGTAAAATAAAAAGTCTGAGAAAATCAAACATGTGTTGAATATTATATGAACCGATCTAGACACGTGGTATAAATCCAGAGCCCAACCCCCACCCAAAGACTGGCGAGATCGGGCTTATAGCCGGCGCCCCCCTGTGGGTAAAACTCCCATTCTCTGCACACTTAAACTCTTGGTCTACCCTACTACCCCCATGCTGTTTGAATTCTCTGTAATTAAAACATCATGCCCTATCCCTTCTCATTCTGAAATCTATCATAAAAAATTCTCAAAAATTTCCAAGTAAAAAAAGAGTACAAGTGGAGTTAGCCCAAGTTCCTTTTCCGGCGAGAATTCGAAGCACTTCCGACGACCCAACGACTACAAGAAGGCCATCATTCCTCTCCTCAACCTCCCTTTTATCTTTTTAATTTGTAAGTCTCACTTCTCTCTATCTCTTCTTAACTTAAAATATTCTCTTTTCAAATCACGTCGGTAAGTGGATTTATACCGACCCGTAATTCTATTCTCTTTTAAATTTCAATTTTCTCTTAAGAACCACTTAACCATATCATTACATCTTGCTTGTTAAATATTACCTAATTTTTAGAAATAAGTTTCATTTTAAAACTCCAAGTAAAACAACTTTTATTAAGTTTTTACGTTTAAATACCAAGAAATTATATATGACAATGTTTAATCATTCTTTCTTATATTACCTTTAGAAAATCTTACGAGATAATGACTTACCTCTCACAAACACGAATCTTGACATAGCACGATTCTCTTGAATAACAATTTTGTGGCAAATACGACTTTTATATCAAAATATCATAAACTATTAAAAACCGTATTTCTTTAAATTGTGTGATTACATTCCTTTCAATTATACCTCTACAACCCATTTTGGAGACCGATCGGAATGGTGCAGGTTATCGCACATTCTCGTGACTAAAAGAGTGAGATGCAGACCTCCACACGGAGCATACGATCTCAATGGAATTTTTAATGCAAGTTTTAAGAAATAAATGATTTTCTATTTAATAAATAAATTTTATTATTAATAATTATATATAAATATTATCAAACCATCTATTTTAAATATATAATAAATTCCATGTTTTTCTAAACAAAGGAAAAGAATTACAACTTTCATGAAAATACCATCAAAAATCCATACAAGTCAACTTTATACTAAAATACCTTATATTATTCAAGCTAGATATTTATTCAGTAGAATATCTCACTTTTAAAATAAATTATATCCATAAAAATCCTAAAGAATATAAACAAATAATTGAGGGTTATTTTGGAAGTATATGTAAAATATTTTTCATAAAACCCTCTCAAGCTATATTAATTCACATTAAGGACCCTAGTAAGTATAGTTTTAAGCGGGACCAATTCTCTTGAGCCTCAGAAATTCGGAGAAAATGGGTTCTTGCCTATTTAAGGTAGAAAACTAAAACGGGGTTATCAATGGTAATTGGTTTGGAAAAACTCACAAATCCTGCCGTACATATGCAGCAGTTACCGATAACTCCTAAACCTAATTCAGGACTCAAATCTTCTTAAATGTCTGATTCAATCTGAGTCTCAGTTTAATCTGAATACAATCTAAATATGAATCCAATCATATATCTAATGCAAAATGAATTCAATGTATCAAGCATGAACACTTGAACTTGAACACGAATACCGAACAATACAAATATGCAACATGACTTGACTGGACCGAACCATGGGTATATTTTAAACTTGACTACATGACTATCCGTTTACATTCAAACCATTTACATGAACAACTTATACCATGGTTTCGGCAAGTTTTATACAACAAATCAATACAACCAATACGATATGCATTACGGGGTTTAACGGGATAGATTGGTACGGAATGTATTAAAAGTGGCACGAGGCGTTCACTATAATACAACTAACCTGAATATCCGTGCCGTTGTCGCGTGGCTTGCCGGGGCCTTGTACTATGTATACCTTAGTCCACGGATAGTTGGACTCCTCTCGTATACACAGATGCATTCTGTATTAAGTTACAAACAACTACGTTAGTATAACAAAAAAAGATAAATTACCAGACCTATTCCACTTACTTGATCTATTCATATCTCTCTCTTGGGACTTATCGAGCAATTGTTCGCTGACGATATTCCTATTTCTTTTTTCTTTGGAATGTTGTCAGGAGGACCCGACTCTCAGGAGATCGAGCCCAGCCAAGACGACTTGGAGCATTTTACAGAGGAGTCAGAGTTCTAGTTTCTATTTGTACTTACTTTACTTTCAGTTCATATGCCATTATTTAGGCGTCGCTTTCCATTATTATATTTTACTTTCCAGTTATATGTAAAGAATGAATATAAATAAAAAGTTGTTTCATTACATTTCTTGTTATTCTTGTGTTTTATTTTTATATTACTTATTTACGCTTAACATATTTATTTCTGAGTAAATACGTTGCGGTCTCGCCACATCTACTTCCTCGTATATTGTGAAGCGGGGCGTGACGTCCGACCCACAGGTTCATGGGTTTTACTCAGCCCGTATTGAACAAAGTCAATAACTTTTTATTAATTTCCCTAAATATATGAAAACTATTAAGAATTTTTTTGGGAAGTAAATTTGATTGTATATATTGTGTTTAATTAAGACTGTTAATGTATACGAACCCCATAAAAATATACACGCAATTCTTTCTTCTTTATATTGCGAAAAATATCTCATGGTATTCTAAGTTACCTGCAAACCTATAGATGGATGACCCGTTTATCAATTCGGGGGTTACCCATACACTCGTCCGTCCGTAGTGGGTCGGGTAATGGGCACAAAATTTAACACCCGTTTAAATCCGGCCATTTTTACATGTATCTGTTTTACCCACTACCCGCAATGACCTGTGCTATTCGTTTGACACATCTACTCTCAAGCTCAAAAGCCCCGAAAGAGATACGTCTTACAAATTTATACATAAGCCCCGTGTTATTTTGTATAACCATATATATCTCAATTCTAATAATACCTTATACCAAATTCATTTAATTTAAATTTAGAAAAACTATATATAGATATTTTTAGCAATTTTCAAGTGATGTTCAGGATAAATAAATTAACACACGTGTTCAGTATTCAGTGTGATCTATATGTTGTTCAAAATATATACACGCGCATCCCATGTGCAAAATACTAGTATAATATAATATAAGCATCATATTCTTTCATTTGCCAAAACTCTTTTTATTTTACTATTTTTAAGGAGAATTCCACGGCTATTAAACTTGCAAGTGGGCAAGTTCACCTAAATTCAGTTTTCCTTTTTTCCCCCTTTGTTTTTTGCCCCATACAATTTACAATTTATTATTTTTTGAATGTGATCCTAAGACTTTGATAAAGGAAATAGTATATATAATTCAATGATGCGACGTCTTGGATCTAGAATGGATGAAGCATAGGGGGCCAAATAAATGTTAAAATAAATTTGAATTTAAATATTCTATTTTTATATTAATGCATCTGTTAGAATATAAAAAGTCAGATCTCAACGTCCACAATAGTTTGAAATTTTGATGCGTCGGCACATGTTGGAATTTATGGGTGTTTCAAACCCCAAATCAATGTCTTCGAAAGATACACCTATGGTTGTCTTTTGTTGTCTTTGTATTGAGTACACATGTAATAATTCTCATTTTCTTAGTCCCAAATTGGAAGTGGAATTGTACATCTTTGCTTACATACCGTTAATAAGCATTGCAATTGCAATTTCTTTTGGACCCATATCCTTGTGCGGAAACCGTCCGGTCGACCTCCTCCACTGCTATAATAAGGGGTTGTTTCTACGGATAGAGAAATTCACAGGGACAACATTTTATTGTCCCTACGGATTAATCCGTAGGGTCGTCTGCCGTAGGGGCATAAATAAATTAAAAAATATTAAAATGTAATCTTTTATTTGGTCCTACGGTGCTGTAAAAGAAAACCCTACGGATTAATCCGTTGGGGTAACAAAAGATTATTTATAAAAAACATATAACTAAGTAATATGCCACCGTCCCCAAAATTTTCCACCAATTCCCGATCGAGCATCCGTGCATTGTTGCCACCACACCTGTCGTCGTCGACTTCCTTGTCGCCACCAAACTCTCGCCGCGAGCACATCTTTGAGCTCCATCTTCCCGGTCTCCTTCACTTCGTCGAGCTTTTTGCCGCCGGCCGGTGACTACTGAGGTGAGTTAATTTCGAGTTTAATTTATAATTATGCTGTTTTTGTGTTATTGTTGTTGATTTTAGGATTAGGCATATAGGGCCGGGTTAATTGGGAGTTAATTTGAATTAGGGTTAGGGTTTGGATGATGATTAAGTTTAGGGTTAGGATTAGGATCAGGATTAGGATTAATTAGATAGGGTTAGGGTTAGGGTTTGGTTGATGTTTAGGGTTAGAAATAGTTTGGATTAATTAGGTAAAATAGGGTTGGTGATGTTTAGAGTTAGGGTTAGTTTGGATTAATTAGCTAAAATAGGGTTGGTGATGATTATGGTTTGGGCTAGGGTTAATTTGGGTTGGGTTTGTATGATGATTATGGTTAGGTTAATTTGGGTTAGGGTTTGGGCTAGGGTTAATTTGGGTTAATTAGGTAAAATATAATGTATTTGTGATAGGGTGTTGATTATGCTTAATTTGTTTAATTAGCTTAATTTTTGGTTAATTAGGGATAATTTGAGTTAAGGTGATGATTAGGGTTAATTAGGTTAATTTAGTTTAATTAGCTTAATTTTGGGTTAATTAGGAATAATTTGAGTTAGGGTGATCATTAGGATTAATTGAGGCTAATTAGGTTAATTTGGGTTAATTAAGGTAGGCTTTAGGATGCACTAATTCTTTCAATAGGATATTCGATAATAATGTAAACGTACAATTTTACTGTAAATGTAAGAAAACTTTACCCTAAACTAAAAACTTCGAACCCTTAAAAACGAAACGTAAACGTAAAACCTATTCAAATTAAAACCAATATATGATACTCGATGATAATATGAAGCTTTCGTATTCTCATCGATACTCATATGTGAAAATCAAAGCGTGACTTAGTCCCCGTCTATCGGTTAACACACGTTCGATGTTCGTCGTGACATAGAATTATACGAAGCTTGTTAGATATCGGACGGTATAGTTTGGTGTTAACAACTGTCGTGTAGTCTATATGACGAGAAAATTCAATTGTATGATAACCGATAGATTTGTCCAGTGTGGACAAGTTAAGAATGTATAAAGCAAACACCTGCATTCACTTGTGTTTTCATTCGTTTCAAGTCATTTCATCGGTACTTTTTCGCTAGTTCTCCGTGTACAAAGATAGATTAGATGTTCATTTCAACGTTATTTCACAGTATTGAAATGATTATTTATTCTATTACAGTGTATTCGGAGAACAGTGGGGAGGTGCTGCCAAAATTTACTCGAAATGGATGAAAGCACAAGCGAATGTGTGTCTGCTCTATACATTCTTAATGAGATAGAAGCCTTACCCCCCACAGCCGAAACACTCACATGCAACATGAATGCACAACAAACACACACACGAACCACATACACACTGACAACTCTATACCTAAGCAAAATCATAAATTGAAACACACATACACAGAATATAACTCATACTTAGGGTATTTTCAAATCTAACTTTATTAATTGATAATTTATTGTTTTCAACAACAAACTTGTCTCTACGGATTTTCTTCTTTGTCAGTAACCATCTCGTTTTTAGATTTCTCAATATAGTCACCATAACCAATAATTTATATGTTATACAGTCTAACATGGCCCATGAGTACATCGGAGTTAAGGACTGTATGTACATGGATTGGCAATAACTCATGCAATCTAAGTTCGTCGCAGGAGTTGCTGCTTTCATTAAATTTTCATGCGCATATAATAAGATCGTGTTAGAGAAGATTCTCTGTTCGTGCGATAGATGTGGGAATAAGTTCTGGCAGAAGGTAGAAATCGTAGAGCTTCACATCGTTAAATATGGTTTTACTAGACTTTATACAACCTGGCTATATCACGAGGAAAGACAAGAAGAAGATGGTAATGCGGCAGAAGAAGAAGGAGAAGACGGCAATGCGGAGGAAGAAGAAGAAGACGATAATTTCTTTCCAGGAGAAGAAATAGAGGATATAGTAGAGGCTGTCCTCGGTGATAGTATTCCTACCGAAGATGACATTCTTTTCGGTTAAGCACCGCATGCAGATAATTATGAAAAGTTCATAAATGATGTTAGAAGACCAATTTATAAGAATACAAAGTATTCCTCCCTATCATGATTTGGTATCACCGTGCTGCTCCAAGCGAAGATGGAAAAATGAGCCATCCAAGAGATTCACCGGTATGGAAGGATTTCGATAGGAGGCCCACAATATTCAGTAGTGATCCTCGCAATATCAGGCTCGGACTCGCTAGTGATAGTGTCTGCTCATTCAACTATATGGTTAGAAGTCACAGCACATGGCCCATTGCAATGATAGTTTATAATCTGTCGTCTTGGTTGGCTATGGATCAATCCTACTTTATGATATCTCTTTTTATTGACGGACCAAACTCACCGGGAAACAATATCGACGTCTATCTCCGACCTCTGATCGATGAGTTAAAATCTTTATTCATTGATGGTGTAGAGACTTACAATGCAAACACATAAATAACCTTCATAATGCGTGCGGTTTTAATGTGGACAATTAATGACTTTCCTGCGTATGGAATGCTATCAGGTTGGTCCGTACATGGTCACAAAGCATGCCCTTATTGCCATCAATATACAACATCGAAATGGTTGAATTTTAATAGAAATGTTTGTTATTGCGGTCATCGGCGTTTCCTGCCACTAGACCATCCCTACAAGTTAGACATTGCTCACTTTAATGATCATCGGGAGCTTCTTAGGCCTCCAGCCTCATTTTCTGGAGAGGACGTGACTGCTCAGTGGGATGGTTACAATAATGTGACCTTCGGAATAGATCCGGCAAAACAGGTCAAAGCACCATACCGGAACAAGTTAAGCATTTTCTACGAGCTTCCGTACCTGTCAAAAAATTTAGTGCGTTATTGTCTGGACGTCATGCACATAGAGAAAGGAGTATCCGAGCACGTACTCAACTTGTTTCTTTGTAAAGACGGAAAATCGAAAGACAACCCCCGTACTCGGATGGATCTTCAGGACTAGGAAATTAGAAGTGAATTGCATCCTAAACCAATAGCGGGTAAACCAGGCAAGTTTGTACTTCCTAATGTCGTGTATCATATGTCACAACCGAAGAAGAAAAGGTTCCTGCAGGTGTTGTATGATTTGAAAGTTCCCACAGATTCCTCAGAATCATTCAACAAGAAGATAAAAATTGTGAAAGGCAAGATCGATAGGCTGAAAAGACATGATCACCATGTTATTATGGATCACCTTCTCCCATTAACCCTCAGGACATCCCTTCCCGAATCGGTTGGTCTAGTAATCAATGACCTTTGTTGCTTTTTTTAGAGAATTGTGCGCTAAAACCTTGGATTTTGTGACGCTGGAGAATGTAGAAAATTTTATTTAATTGATACTTTGCAAGCTTGAGAGTATTTTCCCACCTTCATTCTTCGATATCATAATACACCTGATGGTTTATCTTGCAACCGAGGCTAAGTTTGCCGGACCGATACAATATCGATGGATGTATCCCGTCGAAAGGTACGTGGAATTTTTCGTTTCACGCATTTTGTAAAATTTTTGTTGTCCTATATGCCCGTTGTTCACCATCGAAAACGGGGACGAAAATGGTATGGATCGTCCTGCCTGAATTTGGGGGCAGATGCTATTTAGATTTATCCGTCCACCTCTCCGAAAATACCAAGTTGATTTATAGCACCGTATATCGGAGGTTTGGACGGATGCGGCCGTTGTAGCCTCGTTTGCGAGGGTTTTTTAATTGTGGGGAAGCTGCAAGCGCAAGCCTCTGCAGTTATTTATATTACCGCATCGCGATAACCACTTTCTCCTGCTCCGGAAGTTCGCTTCGTGTCGTGTATTTTTGTTTTATTTTTGGTTGTCCGTGGATTGTATACGGAGACTAATTTATGTCGTTGCCCGTAGGACGTGGATTAGTCCAAATCCATATATTTTTAGATTTGGGTTTGGGTTGATTTAAGGATTGTTAATCCATTTTGAGATCAAGATCGACTTAAATGTATGTGAGCACTTGGGGCTCGGTTGGTTTTTGTTAAGGATACGTTAGTCCAATTTAAGACTAAGATCCACTTAACAAGGTTTTATGACCGTTTTTATTTTAGATCCAACAAAAGAGCATTTGGGCTCTATTGTTTTAGTTTAAGAATGTTTCGGTCCATTATCGCCATTTTGGAGACGAAGTTCTAGTTTGAGCACATCTCGGTCCGTTGATCACCATTTTGGAGGTGAGATTTTAGTTTAAGGACGTCTCGGTCTGTTGATCACCATTTTGGAGGTGAGACTTTAGTTTAAGGACGTCTCGGTCCGTTATCCATCTTGCACGCATGTGTATTTGTTACGTGACGGGATGAACAACGATGTTGATATGGAATGTGCTCAATTTGGGGTGCAATCTGATTTGAGGCATGCACGTCAATTTGGATTGGTTGTCGGGACCCGCCTCCTCTCTGAAGACGTTGAAGAATTACAACGATATATATCAGATGTGTAGAGAGACGTACCCTTAAACCAAATCTCATATTTGAGGGAAAAGATGGTGCTGCTGTATACCTAAGAGATGTTAGTCATGTTTGAGACTAAAATTATCTTATGAGATATAAGATGAGTATCATTTGGGATATCATCAATGGGAGACCACTAATCATTTTTGAAACTAAGGTCAATTTAGGAAAATATGAGCACAGGGTCTCGGTTGTTTTAGTATCAAAGAGGACTAACCTAAAAAAACTTAGCCAATTTGGGCTAAGATTGAGTCTCCAATGGTGCTAAGAACTAAAGAATACAGTGCTTACATGCGTTTCACGTGGGCACTGGATTAGTGTTAAACACTAGAGTTTTATGGCGCTCACGTGACACACGTGAGGCATCCCAAATATGGGCACTAGACTAGTGTTAAACACTAGAGTTTTATGGCGCTCACGTGACACACGTGAGGCACCCCAAATATGGGCACTGGACTAGTGTTAAACACTAGAGTTTTATGGCGCTCACGTGACACACGTGAAGCATCCCAAATATGGGCGCTGGATTTTGGGTTTTATCTCCCCCCTTTTTATAAGTGCTGAGCACTTGGTTAGAGTTCTCGTGCAAAGCATGTGGGTGTTTCTTTTTCTTTTATTGATGCTGGAGTACTGTAGTTGCCTCTTGTTTACTTGTTTTCCTCTTAAACAAATCATGTAGTAAACACGTGAGGAATTTTTGGTTATTTTCCTTGTTCGTTTGAAGCACTCACGTGGGAAACACGTGAGGCTTCGAAATAGTGCTAAGCACCAACGATTTGTCCTTGGAGATTTTGGATCACTATTTTTTTTATTGAAGAACTAAGTTCTTTATATAGAGTTAAATCCTAATCTTTGGAGGAATTAAATTCCTATGTGTTCCCGTTCTTCTTCTCCCCTTTTTTATGGAACTTAGTTTCCCCCCTAGGTTTTGAATCTTGCAGAGCGAAATTTCCCCGATGAGAATTAAGTTTTCAACTTATGGGGATATTTGCCTTTGTAAATCTCAAACAGAGGAAAGAACCGAGTTCTTATATGAAGGGTTAAACTCTTAGAGAGGCAAAGAAGAGATGTTTTCTTTTTACCTAGTGTTTCAAGTAAGCAAGTCTTTTCTTTGAGAATTAAATTCTGCTGTTCCTCAAAAGCTCACTGTATATTCTTTTTTTAAGCATCTTGGGAGTTCTCTCTCTCTCTCTCTCTCTCTCTGCGTCTGTCTCTCCTCTTTTTCTCTTTTTTTTCTTTTCCCCTTTTGAGTCTTGAAGTCTCTGGCTCTTTATATAGTGGAGAGAGATTTGTTTAATTCTCAGAAAATCTCTCATTGAAAGATCCCAATTGATTTAATTGGTTTCAGAATTGATTTGGGGAATTTTACCCACCGTTGGATCTTTGATCCAAGGACATCTGTTTATAGAAGATATTGTTCTTGTTTTTAACAAAATTGGGGATATTCTATCATATAAAGAATAAAATTCTATCGAGCGGTGACATTTTAATCACCATTGGATTTTTAATCCAAGGGTGCTCAGTTTAACAGAGTATAATCTTTATCTGTTTAGAAAGATATAGAAAATATTTTAGATCTTTGATTCATTAACTCTCTGTTTAACAGAAAATATTCTTCCCAATAGAACTTAATTCTATATTTAATCACCGTTGGATCATTGATCCAACGGTTTATTAAGTTATCAAGTACAATTTAATTCTACGCAAGGAGGTGTTCTCACGTGTTGACACGTGAGCTTTTGTTTAGCCTATCTGTTGTTTGATTGCAGCGCCTATAAGATATAGACGCTCCAGTGTTTAACACGCGAGACTTTGTTTAGCCTATCTGTAGTTTGATTGCAGCGCCTATATACTTTTCATATGGGCGCTCACGTGTTTAACACGTGAGGCTTTGATTAGCCTACTTGTCGTTTGATTACAGTGCCTATATGCTTTGCATATAGGCGCTCACGTGTTTAACACGTGAGGCTTTGTTTAGCCTATTTGTCGTTTGATTGCAGCGCCTATATGCTTTGCATATAGGCGCTCACGTATTTAACACGTGAGGCTTTGTTTATTGGATAGTTTCCCCCTTTCTTTCTCTCATCTTCTTCTTCTTCTTCTTTTATAAGGAAACATCCGTATTATTTATTTAACATATTTTTCTTTATGTAGCTCTACACTCTAAAAAAGTATATACGCAATAAAAATCGACCAGAGCATTCTATCATGCAAGATTATCTTCTAGATGAAATAACCACATTTTTTTCTCGTTATCTGGACGAGAACATTAAGACGAAGGTTAACCGGCCTCGGAGAATTCAGGACGGGCCATATGATAAAGCAGATTATAAGAGAGTAGACACTATATTTATCAACAAGATATATCGGTTTATCCTCTTCACTAGCGTATGTCTTGATGAAATTAGAGAGTAAGTTATTTTGGATTAATTGTTATATTTGTGTTTGTGTGTGTATGAAATGATATAGTATTAATGTCATAATTTATCGTTAAGAACATCATTCATATTGATGAGGTACGTGAGGAGCATCCTGATTGGAATGATGAATGAATGGATAATATCATCAGGATAATTTTTGCGATTGGGTTGCAGATCATGTAAGTTTTTCGAATAACATATTATTGCTACCAATCTTAATCTAAACTTATATCGTTATATATTTACCGTAAAATTTGTTTTGTCAGATCCATGATCCGAACTTGTTTGCATCATTAGAGAGAGATTCAAGATATTTAGCTCAGTTTCCTAGCATGGAGGTTGCATATTATAAAGGATTCGGTGTCCTAAGATACAAATTTGAAGTTAAGGACATAGAAACATCTCGAACCACTTAGAATAGTGGGATTGCGACGGTAGGATCGGATGGTGTGATTTATTATAGATATTTAAATTATATACTTGGCATCCAATATCCCGGATGATCAGAACCGTTTTATATATTTCAGTGTACTTGATACATACACGAACTGATACGGATAAGTGGAAAAACAATCTTAGGACTTGGAAAGATGAATATATATTGACTAGTGTGAACACACTTCGATTTTATGGTCAAGACGATCAATTTATCTTTCCGAACCAAGCGTTCCAAGTATACTACTTACAGTGCTTGAAGCATCCGGGATGGAGTGTCGTATGCCGTTGGAAACCCAGGAATGTTTACGATGTCCCAGAATTCGAGGATCGTATGGAGGACAGCGATGGGGATGAAGAAAAGTAAAGACTTAGAGTGATCTGAACGTCTGTTTCAAAAGACGGGTTGTTTTCGGCTGATCGTGAATTTACGTGGGTTAGAAACGATATCGATGATGAAATCCAAGTAGATATGTCTAATGCGTCCACGAAACGAAAAAGGTTATCATTAATTTTATATTATTACTTCATATTTCTACGATTTATACATATATTGCATGCATATGTAATGATTGTACACTTTTCTAGGTTTGATGACGATGCCGAGAGCAGCGAGGGGCAGAAGGAGCACTAGCCGCGGCAAAGGCAGAGGCAGAGCGGTTATGCCGCCCGGGGAGCTGCGTAGGGAGTTTCAGAGGGATGGTCTTGCACCCCGATCGGTATCCCCTTCGGATGACTTCTTTCATGTGGAATTTGCCACACTTCCAGGTATATTGCACGCATATTCATTTTGAATGTAATATTATAGATATACACGCATATTTATTTCAAAATTACTTATATAGTCAATTTTTAATTGTCTAGCTGTTGGTGGTGTGTCCACATCAGAGATATAGGCCACTATTGCACCTGCAGGTATGTTTATATATCCTATAGTGGATGCCTATTGATTTAGAATGTTATATCATAAATATACACACATTTTTTTGCTCTTACTTAGATAATCATTTTTTGATTGTTTAGCTGTAGATGGTGCCTCCACATCTCGGGCAGAGGCCGCCACCGCACCTGCGGGTATCTTTATATATCATATATTGCATTCATATCGGTTTAGAATGTTATATTATTGATATACACATTCTTTTTGTAATTACTTATATAATTTATTTTTAATTGTCTAATTATAGGTGTTGCATCCACATCTGGCGCAGATGCCACTCCCGCCACTTCCGTACCCTCCGCTCAGTTTGCAGGTTAGTTTGAATAAAAATAAAATATTTATTCATTTTACATATTCTATAAGAATAAACATGAACTTTATTTAATTTTATCGTCAATGTTTATTTTCTAGTTGGAGGGGATGCGTCCACATCCGAGTCACTGGTTGTTCCTTACTAGAGGAATTATCGTCCCGCTCGTGCTGCTGCCCGGGCCCAGGCTCGTGCTGCTGTCGCCGGAGGTATATATCGCACTTCAATTTTTGTTAATCCTTGATTTCTTAATACCGTTTTGTCTTAATATTGCTTTTCTTGATATTTCTTATAGATGCAGGGCAGCCCCATCCCGATAGGGGGACTCGAGGGCCGAATCAGTCCCATAGGCTGAGGCTCGATGGAGCTAAGGGGGAGGCACCATTTCCCTTCTTCTTTACCCCGATTATTGCTATACTGGAGATTATGCCGAGAGCTTCGGCCGGTATATGGGGGATGGGAGCCGCATCCAAAAAAGTATCCACTTCACGTTCAGTGGGGCGATCGGCACCGGTGCTCATTTGCCCTCTTCTGAGATCATGCTCGGGTATTAATATATATTTTCATTTGATTTATCCAATATATTTATTATTATTTAACAATTGCAATTTAAATAAATTTTTTTTTGTATTTGCAGTTGGATTATGACTTTTAGCCTGTACCCGACCCTGATCACCCTGAGAGAGTGCTCGATTTTCACGCTCTGTAACTGAGCCTGATGAAGAACATGCAATTAAAGGTCCGATACAATAGGAAGGAGCTGAAGATCGATTGCTATTTGATATGGTTGGCGACCCCTGAGGCGGAGAGAGCGGCTCTCCTACATACTCCGGTCTTTGCGAGAGTCGCCGTAAATACATGGCCTCTGTTATGCTAATATTACGACTCTCAACGCAAACATGTATGTAATTTAAATGTAATTCATTATTTAGTATATAATTTATTTTTTCTTGTTGCTTAATTAGAAAACTAAATCTGAATGTGTTGTGCAGAAACATGCCAATCAAAATAAGGAAAATAGGAGGTTGGTGAAGAGGGGTCGTCCCACTTATACTGGTGGCTCGAGGAACATTGCTCGTGCCATGGATATATCGGTAAATTACAGTAGATCTATTTTGATATAATGTAATATTAAGAGTTATTTTATAATATATGTAAATTTTTGGCGAATTGCGGAGAGCTCAGACCCTGGCGCAGGGTGGTACATCGAGCGTGCTGACCGTGTATCTTGCCGTCCACGGCACCTCAACAGATCCCGCCACGGGCGAGATTCGATTCCCCGACACCGCTACCCAGGAGTATTGGTATTGCGTAAGTGTTAATATTTATTCTAATTCGAATGAAATTTTTGTTTTGATAAGTTCAAATTTAAATGATATACTTATATTTTAATGGTTAATGTGGGTGGTGGAGCGGGTGGTGGAGCAGACAGAGGTATCGAGGATCGATTTTAGTAGACAGACCGATCCGATACTACTGATCCCAGCCCTAGACGTCTCACACGGAGGGCACCACGGAGGTTGGGAGAGAGGCCGGGGACTGGGTCCTAACAGGGCCCATATGAGGTTGGTCTCCACTCCGACGGTTACTTCCCCTGCCCCCCATGAGCGACGTCTGGAGCATGATGTTGCCGCCTTGAAGACCACCATCAAGGAGTTGAAAGAGATGTTTGTACGTATATTACCTAATAGTAAAATATTATATCACATTATAGATAGTAACATATGCAATATCAGTAGCATGAGCTTATTTGGTTGTAAACTTAATTTTGATTAATCATATTTACATAAAACCATCTAATTAAAATAAACTACGGTTTTCCAAACTAGATACCCAAATGAGGCCTAAATTCTTAAGTATTCTTAGATTGGGGTTTCGTAGCACCCTGATAATGATACGAATTCGACTAAAATCTAATACACCGTTCTTACTCGTTTATTACACACAAAATTTAACAGATTCGACAGGCTACTTCGGCTTCGGCTCCACATACATCTCCTTCGGCTGCGGCTCCGCAAGCCACTACCTCAGTTGCGGTTGCGCAGACCACTCCTGTAGCTCCACAGCCCGTTTAGACTCCCGTACAGTCCGCTCCTTCATTAGTCGAGATTTTGACGACTCAGGCCTGCACCGAGAAGCAGATGCGCCAGATTACGGCGATTATCAGAGTTGGAGGAGCTGGACCGAGCTAGGGTAACCTTTTTTTATATTTTTAAGGATGTATGTACTTATCTGATACATATTGTATATATTTTGGACGATATCGGTGGTTGTTTGCTTGTTCATGATAATTTAGATTGATATTGTATTCTGCTTGTTTATTTTTTTTATATATTATGCGTGAGAAGTTGAGTATGAATATTTCTATATTTGGTTATAAGATGTATATATTATTGTGCACATGGCGGGGAAAAACAGAAAGCCCATTTTTATTTTAAAAAACATGATATTTTATCCCTACGGATTAATCCGTAGGACTAGCTGTTGCCCCTACAGATTAATCAATAGGTGCAATAATTGCCCCTACATAGTTCTCCATAGGAAGAAAATATCAGGATACCTGATATTTTGTCCCTATGGACTCAGTAACGGTGGTAAAACTTGCCCATACGGATTAATCCATAGGAGCATGTATCTGGACCTACGAATAAATCCGTAGAAGAATTAATTAGGCTCTACGGATAAATTCGTAGGGGCAAGTATTTTATTTTATAAACCAATAAATTAAATAAATATTATGTTCCTACGGAGTAATTCGTAGGGTTAAATGCCTTTACGGAGTAAGACGTAGGGGCGATTATTACTCCGTAGGAGTAAGACGTAGGGGCGATTATTACTCCGTAGGGGTATGTTCAGGGTAAAGACTTGCACCAGCGGTTTTTGGACCTACGGTGGAGTTTTATGTCCCTACGAAGATATCCGCAGGGACAGTGGTTTGTCTCGACGGCTAAATCCGATGGGGCAACCCATTAGTGTAGTAGTGCTCGTTCTGAGAACTAGTCGATTTCTCCTCAATTCCCTATAAAATTCATGTCAGAACCGGTTTTACAAACGCACCAGAAAATATCAATCTTCTCACTTTCCCTTCACCCTGCTCTCTGCCTTGCCGATTCCAACCTATCCATGGATCAAAGCAATGCCGAATGTTGAATCTCCTGGACTAACACTTCATAGAAACTTTTGCATCCAGTCGATTTCACCAAGATGGACGCAAGATTACTCTTAAGAACAGAACTAGCTATAATAATTTATCTCGGTCTTCATATGGTCTTCATATACCGAATAAACTTGATGAGCATTCTTTTTCATTCTCTAAATTTTGTTTTGGCTCAATTGATTAGTTAATTAGAATATTTTTCAAACAACACAGTGGCGAAACAATCCAGTTTCAAAATGGCATCATGTAGGATATTTGGATGAAAAACCCAAGTTATTTGATATATTTAATTGCTTTTATTCATCCTTAAGTTCTTTTAATTAATTATAGCTTTTATATTTAACTTCTCATTATTCCTTCTTATTCCTAATCCTATTAACACCTACAGTTACTAACAAACAACAACCGAGCATTTTATCCCAAGCATATGAGGTATGCTACATGAACCAATATGAGAATCACACCGGGTCCAGCACATGAATCCTCAGCCTCTACCCACTTCTGTCGAATAATATACTTTCATTAAGGCCTTTGGCAACCATATCTTTTTGTATCACCACCATCCATGTTTTCTCAGTCTTCCTTTGCCCTTTTGATATTGTCTATATCGAGAGTATTTATTCGTCGAACCAGTGCTTCCATAGGTCCGCATCTCATATGACCAAACCATCTTAACCGGTTTTCCCGCATCTTTTCCTCCACAGGTGCTACACCAACTTTTGCACGAATATCCTCATTTCGCATATTATCATTTCTAGTGTTACCACACATCCAACGAATCATGCGCATCTCCGCTACGCGCATCTCCTCCACATGCGCATTTCCGCACCTACGGTTATTAACACTACTATAAAAGTGCTCAAAGATCACAGGCTTTCGTCATGGTTTAAACCGTGACCATTTTAACGTGATGGTTGTAGAAGAATTAGTCACGGTTTGAACAATAACTGATTGCATAATGTGGCGCCCCATAATCCACTGGTGATAAAACGCCAAATTTTCCCCTCTTTTCCTCCGAGCTCTCAATTCCCCCCGACAAAAAAATTTGCCCCATATTCTCTCCCGCCTCCGCCTCGTCGCCGCTCCCACTCGAAGGCCCCTTGTCGTCGTTCCCGGCTGCTCGAAGTCCCCTCTCGTCATCGATCGGGTCTCCCCTCTCTTGATCGTTCTCAGCCGCTCGAAGTCCCTTCTCGTCGTCGATCATCTCCTTTCTCTTCACCTCCCGTCGCCGATCGCCTCCCCTCGCATCGTCGCAGTTTGAAATCAGCTCCACCGCTCGCCGCCCCCGCCGTTCACATCGCTCCCAGCCATTCGAAGCCCCTGCTGCCTCCTCTTCAGCTGCCCGTGGATTTCACTAAAAGGTTAGTGTGCAATTTAAAATTTTGTTATTTCAATATTTATAAATGTTGTTGATTGTTGTTTAATTTGGTTAAAATCTTTGAAATAGGTTGTTAATTTTGGCTGTGTTGTTGTTGCTACTACCGTTGGATAGGGATAGGATTAGGGTTAGGTTAGGCTGGTTAGGGTTAGGGTTATGGATAAGGGTGAGGGTTAGGTTTAGGGATAAGGTCGATTCAGGGTTAGGGTTCAGGGAAAGAGTTAGGGTTAGGGTTTATGGATAGGGTTTGGGTTAGGGTTAGGATTAGGGATAGGCAGTTTAGTGAAATTCAATAATAATTAAGGGAATTTAATGACAAAAATACAAAAGTTAATGGTATTTTAGTGAAAAAATAAAATTAAGCAAGGTATTTTTTTACTTAAAAATTTAATCATAGTTTAGAGAAAAATGATAATAGTTAAAGGTGTTTTAGCGAAATTTATAGTAATTTAGATAATTTAAGATGATGAGTTATTTATTTAAATTTGTTAACGTAGTTTAGTGAAAAAACAACACTGGCTAAGGGTAATTTAGTGGAAAAAAAATTAAGTTGTTTTATAGTAATTTAGTAAATGTGTGTGTATGCTTATGTGTGTGTGTGTATGTGTACACACACATACACACATACACACACAATTGCGCGCTCGCACACAAGTGTACACACACACCAGCACGCGCGCACACACAAGGCCAAACCTTAATTCATCATTGTTCTCTTCTACATAGAACTATTGTCAAATTCCATCCTAACCCCAAACCTAAATCCAAAATATTAAACTCGATTAAGCCCTTGATTTTAAAAAACTGTACCCTAAAATAAAAACTTCAAAATCTTGAAATTGAAACATAAACGTAAAATTAATTCAAATTAAATCTCAAACCAAGTGTATGAAACTCGATGAAAATATGAAATTTTCATATTCTCATCGATAATTAATCATATGTGAATATCAAAATACGACTTAGTTCCCGTCTATCGGTTAACATACGTGCGATATTCGTCGTGACATAAAACTACACGAAAGTTGTTAAATATCGGACGGTATCGTTCGGTTTTTAACAACTGTCGCGCAGTCTATGTGATGAGAATTAATATTCAATCGTATGATAATCGATAGATTTGTCATGTGTGGATAAATTAGGAATGTATAAATCAGACACATGTATTCACTTGTGTTTTTCATTCGTTGCGAGATATTTCGTTGGTACCTTTCCGTTGGTTCTCCGTTTACAACAATAGATTAGATGCTCGTTTTAATGTTGTTTGACAACATTGAAACGATCATCTTTTCTATTATAGTGTACTCGGAGAACAGCGGGGAGGTTATGCCGAAATTTTCTCGAAACAGATGAGAAAACAAGTGAATGGGTGTATACTTTATACATTCTTAATGGGATAAGTGCCTTACCCATGACAGCCGCTACCCTCGACATCCAATATAGAACATTTAATATCATCATCATATTTTCTGGAAGAAGAATCCAATTGTCTACCTATGAGCATTTGCTCTCGGTCCTTGATAATCTTTATAGCTAAATCGTCAATTGAAACTTAAATTAACCAAGTCGTCAATTAAACCTAACACTAATGCTTCTTAGTATCCCGTCTATCGCGTATCTGTCAAGAAATCTTAATCCGATACGTCTTATCTATAAAAACCTTGCTTCGTTCGGGTTGTTCTAATATGGCATTCTTGTATCTCCACGACAAGAGTTAGATGTAAGTCGATACTCCTTCGAGAGTCAACCGCTTTTTCGTTGACGGTGTTAGTTTTTCACCGATTTTGCCTACGCACGTCTTGGGTTACCGAAAGAGCATGAAATCTATTGTCCCTACTCTAAGTGTATAAATAAACGATTGCTCAGGAAGTCGGAAGTTGAGTTACACATCATGAGATACGGTTTCATTAGAGATTACACTACGTGGGAACTTCATGGAAAAAAGTCGTTGTAACGGGAGATGAGGCATAAGTGCAAAAGACGGAAAACAAATTCATCAAAACGGAAACCTCAAAGTGGTAAGGGATAGTAGAAGAAAAGGAGGAAGAGGAATGTCAGTTTGAAGAAGGCGAAGCTGTCGAAGAAGATGATGTTGTATTCGCGCCGATCGATGACATGGATGAGCTTATAAATGCCGCTGGAATTCCTGTAATGACTTTGAAATTCTTGTACAGAAATTTCTTGTTATTTCACAGTAAAGGGTATTACCGCCTGTGTAAGAGTTAAAATTTATTTTTGTTAAATAAAAATATGAAGCAACTTGTAGCTCACTGGTAAAGTCTCTGCACTGCTGTGACATAGCCTGTGTGTTCGATTTCCATCAGACCCAATTATTTTTAGGATTTTTCTTTTTAATTTTTCAAAAACCCAAGAGTTGCACGTGCAATTCACGGAGAAACGCAAATTTTCAGAAAAATCAAACAGTCGCAATGAGGTGTACACACCCAACTTGACACGTGGCACGACTCCCAAAGCTAGGCCTCAAGATCCGACCGCCCGTTTTTCCCCTATGGCCGGCGCCGACGGTCATGATGAGTCCAATTGACTCCGTGTTTTGCACACTTGACTCTTCAACTCCGCTCAACTCCCCTGCACTGTTTGATTTTCCCGCAATTAAACAGAGACTCTTCAATTCACCATTTAACACCATTTAAATTCTTTTAATTCACATTTTTAATTCCCAACCCCTAATTCTTCACTTTAAATACCACACTATGTCCTAACTCTTCCCTATTCTAAAATTTCTAGAAAAAAAATTCTCTCAAACTCTCTAAGTACCAAGTGGAGTTAAGCATCCAAGTGGAGTAGCAAGCCAAACTCGACGATCGGAGCATCTCCGACGAAATCATGACCCCCGAGGGATTCTTCTTTCTCTTGTTAACCACCTAAAACTGTAAGTCCCTTCATCTCTATCTTTTTCCACCTCAAAACAATTTTTTAAAACAAATCGATAAAAGTGGAGTTATCTCCGATATAATTTTCTTTTTAATTTTTGTTATCCACTTAATAAGAAAATTAGATAAAACTAACATCCTATACTAATCTTAACCTTATTTCCCATCATTTAGTTTTTAGTTTAACAAATTTTTCATGTGAAACAATCATATAACGAACCTTTTCATTAAAATACTATGATCTTTAGAATAACCTGTTTCCCTAATAAAATAGCAAAGCTCTTTTCAAAATTAATGAGGCAGCGGCCTACATGCCTTCCATAAGGACGCCAGCGCCGATAGGATCAAATCCTATGGTGGCGCCTCATGTGCTCCTTACGCGGGCGCCAGTGTGCAAAACACAAAAAAAATCTATTAGATTAAATAAGAGTTAAAACTCTCATTTAGCGCCGCACATGCTCTTCATGCGGGCGCCAGTGTGCAAAGCACAGAATTCCCACCATAAGGACCAAATTCTTAAGGGGCGGCCATGTGAGGTACACGTGAGTGTCGGCGTCCAGATAGAATTAAATTCTACTCTCTGTTAAATACAGCCGTTGGATCAAAAATCCAACGGAGATGATAAATCATCAAGATACAGAATTAAATTCTATTGGGGAGAAAAAATTCCCCAAATCTTTCTAAAATAAGAAAGATACTTTCAGTTGGATCATAGAATAAAATTCTATGCCCTTTGTAAAACAGAGAACTCTCGGATTGAAAATCAATGGTGATTAAAAATCACCATTTCATAGAGTAAAACTCCGCATATGAAAAATATTTCCCCAATTTTGTTAAAAACAAGAAAATATGTTTTGTAAAAACAGAAACCCTTGAATCAAAGATCCAATGGTAGGTAAAATTCCCCAAATCAATTAGGATATCTTAATAAGAGATTTCTTCAAAACTAATTAACAAACTTGTATCCACTATATAAAGGACTGAAGACTTCAAGGCTGATAGAGAGGAACCCCCCATAAGCTTCCAAAAACAAAAACAGAAAGCTTCAAAAAGAAACAGAGAATTAAATTCTCAAGGAAGAAGATCTTCCTCCTTAAAAATTCTAGGTGAACGAAAAAAATATATAGAGATAAAAACATCTCATTTACATATCTTAAGGGTTTAACCCTTCTCAGAGAACTTAGTTCTTTCTCTGGATCTAAAATCCACAAGACAAGTCTTCCACAAGTTGAGAATTTAATTCTTATCGGGAAGAACTTGTTCTTGAGAATAAAAAATTCAGAAAAGAACTAGGAATTGAATTCCTCAAAACAAAGCATATAAGAGAAACCTAGTTCATGTAAAAGAACTTGGTTCTTAAAAATGAAGCTTGATCCTAGATCTACAAAACAAAGATCCTATTGATCATTAATGGGTAAAAATTCTATCTGCGGAGGAGAAAAGCGCCCAGCACCGCACGTGTTCCTCACGTGGGCGCCATAGAAGAGAAGAGTGCTTAGCACTCACTGGGCAGTGCCCAGCGCCGTACGTGTTCCTCATGTGGGCGCCACAGAAGAGAAGAGTGATTAGCACTCACCGGGCAGCGTCCAGCGCCGTACGTGTTTCTCACATGGGTGCCACAGAAGGGAAGAGTGCTTAGCACTTATTAGGTAGCTCCTAGCGCCCAGCGCTTCACTTGCTCCCCACGTGTGCGCCGCAAAAAAGAAAAAAAAGAGTGCTGAGCACTCCACAAGCAGCCCAAAATGGCTGAGTGTTCAACACTCATTAGGCAATGCCCAACGCCTCACGTGCTCCCCACGTGGACACCATAAAGAGTGCCCACCACTCCATATAAAGACAAAAGGAGTATCGTGTTCAACACTTATTGGGAAATCCCTATGAGTGAAAGTTCCACATGATCATATGTGGACGTCAGAACTCATATAAGTGCTCAGTGCTTTTTGCATAAAAAAAGGGGACTGATTAAACAGAGCCCAAACAAGTGCTTAGAACTTTTTCAGAAAAGAGGGGAGACTAAGCAGACTAAAACCCAAATTGGCTAAATTGCTAAAGTCTTGCAAATGAGTCCAAATGCTCTGTTGTTGGGTCTTAAATAAAGAAGATAATAAAATGTTGTTAAGTGGATCTTAGTCTCAAATTGGACTAACTCATTCTTAACAAAAATTCTTAAGGCCACAATAACCCCTCTTTTGCTCAATCACGGGATTTGGTTTAAGGGTATATCTCTCCACCCCTCTGATATATGTCATTGTAATTTTTCAATGTCTTCGGAGAGATGGCGTGTCCCGATAACTAATAACTCCTTTCTTATCCCAACTTGATCTAAACCTTCATCAAGTCTGGGAATGATACATCCTACGTTGATGCACTTCCAAATTGACGTGCACACTTCAAATCGAATCGCACCCCAAATTGGGTGCATTCCATATCACCATTATTCACTTCGTCACGTAAAAAATATACATGTGCGCAAGATGGATAAAGGACCGAGAAGTCCCTAAACTAATATTCGCTTCCAAAATGGCGATAATGGACCGAGATGTTTCTAAACTAATATGCGCCTTTAAAATGACGATAACGGACCGAAATGTGCTTAAACTAATATCCGCCTCTAAAATGGTGATAATGGACCGAAACATCCTTAAACTAAAATAATAGAGCTCAGACGCTCTTTTGTTGGATCCTAAATAAAAATGATCCTGAAACCTCGTTAAGTGGATCTTAGTCTCAAATTGGACTAATGTATCCTTAACAAAAACAAATCGAGACCCAAATGCTCACATACATTTAAATCGATCTTAATCTCAAAATAGATTAACGGTCCTTAAATAAAAACCCCAAATGTAAAATATACGGATTTGGACTAATCCATGACTTACGGGCGACAACATAAATTAGTCTCCGTATACAATCCACGGGCAATCTAAACAAACAAAAACACACACGACATGAAGTGAACTTCCAGAGTAGGAGAAGTGGTTATCGCGATGCAGTAATGTAATTAACTGCAGGAGCTTGTGCCTACAAGGAAGAGCGTCCCCACAATCAAAAACCTCTCACAAACGAGGGGGAATCTGATGAAGTATGCTACAACAGTCGCGTCTGTCCAAACCTCCGATGTACGGTGCCATAAATCAACTTGGCTTCTTCGGAGAGGTGGATGGATAAATCCAAATAGCATCTAGCCCAAGGATTTAGGCTGGACGTCCCGACGTCCCGGTCCGTCTTCTGGCGGTGAACATATTCTGACACGCCCGGTAGGACCTTTTTCTCTTTCCACCCCACACTTCGTGTGTCGTGTTCGCGAACAAAATCGCGGTTTGCTATGGTTGCCTTTGGATTCGAGGTACTAAGATTTGGTCTCTTGTTTCTATGCAGAAGAAGAGAATATCAATGGCTTCCAGCTGCACAACTTGCAACAGCAATTCCTGCTCTACCCTAACTGGAGGAGTGACTTATGAGCCCAATACGGCTTCCATCTTTTCAATGCCGGTAGGGCATGTAACAGAAGCCATTACTGGATTGTTCTTCGGGACCATGCTCTCACCAGTGAGCGTCGGTGCCTCAACGCCGCAACCCGAAGCTCCCAAGAAGTCAGTCTTCGATCGACTTGCAACCAAAACAGCCCCTCTCAACGGGTCGTCCAAATCAGATGCCTCAGTCTTCGACAGGCTGAGCCGAAACTTAGACGTCTCAGTCTTCAACAGGCTGAGCCAGAACCAAAACGGGCTCACAAGGAGGCTCATCATTCCTGAAGGGGCTGCCCTAAAAAGGATAGCCCTCCCAAACTCCTGCTGCAAATGAAGCCGTTAAAAGTGCTTCACCAGTCAAGCGATCGGTCTTCGAGAGGCTGACCGTCTCCAATCAAATCTTGCCAAGGACGTCGGTCTTTAATAGGCTGGCAATTGCTGGAGCTCCTCAACAAAACCAGGGGCAAGCTGCAATCTCTTTCGAAACCGAGGCGGTCCCGTCTGCAAGACACGCCCGACGTCACCACTGGCGCTGAGTGAGAAAAGCTGAGGGCAACTCCTCCTCTGGACTTACCCTACCAGCTCCAATGGTGGAAGTCGATGCTGCTGTTCCAACCGGGAACAGCCTTGGACCGCTGAAGAGGGTGCACAAAAATTCCCCCACAACGGTACTGAAGAAATCACCTCCTCCTGTTGAGGTCCCTGTGCAGGAAAACAGGAACGGTCCCATCAGCGGCTCTCCATCCAAATTCACAGAGTCTAGCGAAAACTCCAGGACCCTCTGATCGATGAAAACTACTCTCGCTGACTGATGAAAATGAAGGTTCGGCAGGAGAAATTCTACCCCTCCGTCATACAGTAAGGGACGTCTTCTACAAAGGTTCCTGTTATAATGGCTCCTTCAACATTGACCTCCCACAAAAGGACGAGGCTAGAGAAAATTCCACTGCCGGCGGCAAATTCTAAAGGCGATGGACCCAAACTCCTTAAGTCTGGGGGTATGATCGTGCATACCGTTTACATGGCTTCCGGAAAAGAAGAAAGCCGTGCTTCCGTAGGTCACCGGCCGTAGACTCGGTCGTTGACAAAAACTCAGGAGCAATAACAAAAGCTCCAAGAGATGCTGATTTAAATGGCAGCACTCACCGGACAGGAAGAAAGTCCGGAATCTGCGAGCGAACAACGCCAAGAGCAGGAGACCAATACAGAGTTCCTGCGAAGGGTGCTTGAAAGGAAGGATAAGAAGGCTGCGGAACAATCTGCTAACATAGAGCCGATAGCGCTTCTATTTCAGGACATGGTTGTAATGATGATCCAGCAGAGCCTCCAGCCGAAGATCCACCGATAATCGCTGAGGACGATAGAGGGGAAACATCAAACCCCTTTCCGGCGCTATTAGTGGCCAAG
Organism: Agapanthus africanus; assembly: GCA_030015575.1. Classification (NCBI taxonomy): domain Eukaryota; kingdom Viridiplantae; phylum Streptophyta; class Magnoliopsida; order Asparagales; family Amaryllidaceae; genus Agapanthus; species Agapanthus africanus. The sequence continues at coordinate 869,385,112 of CM057339.1, forward strand.
GAGGAAACAATCTCCAAGGCCACTCTTGATGATTATATAGCTCAACAAATACGAGCTCATCAAGCGAATGAAGCGGCTGGCCAAATCTTCAGAACTGGACGACCGTATCCAAACTGGTACAATCAAATCAAGTACCCGCCGGGATATAAAATCCCCAAATTCCATGTGTACAAGGAGACAGGCAATCCACACCAGCACGTCGCTCAGTTCAGAGCTCTGTGCGACAATACTGAAGGCGACGACAAACTGCTGCTTCACCAGTTCATTGGTAGCCTGTTGAAGACAGCCTTTGAATAGTTCTCGGAGCTCCCAAATGACTCCTTAAAGACATTCACAGAGATGGAGCTGCTGTTCACACAGCGGTTCACCAGCGCAAGCGAGCGCATCCCAATCACGGCATTAATCAATGCCAGGGTGAAGTCAATACGCGATCCGGTGACGGAACCTATGGTCAAAATACGAACAGTGCATCGATGAATCCCTCGCCGTGGGCATGTTCATCGGGACCCTAGATCCGCAAACGACTGTGTCCTGGTTCATGTCGTTTTTCAAGCCAACCACATTCCAGGCTATGATCAATAAACTGGCCTAAATGGACCAGATGGGCCACGGGACTTCCTCCTCAAAAATGGACCCTCGAAATGCTAAGGGTAAAGGGAAAGCGGCCTTCATTGCCAACACTCAACAGCAATCGAGTGATCCAAAACTGGTAGCTCACCAAAACAACACGCGTCCATGCCTATCCCTGAAAGAAAGGCTAGGACGTGCTTATTCGTTTCCCCGTGACAAGACGAGGAGACTGTTCGAGCTGGTAGTGCGCAACAAACTCATCACATTGCCAGACTCATGACGTCCACCGCAACTCGGCGACGTCAACAACCCTAACTACTGCTCCTATCACAGAATGGTGAGCCATCCAATTGAGGTTTTCTATGTCTTTAAGAACTGGGTCAAGGACCAGTATCAATAGGGGAAATTCGCGCTGTCTGAGAACTGGAAGATGAACCTGCCACAGAAGCACACTCCCAAAAAGGTGGATGCACCGGGGGCATCATGCTTGCTCTTGGAAGAACCTCCAAGGGAAGTCGATCTCTCAGCTAAAACCAAAAGAATGCTGAAAGATCTCCAGGCATGTCCGGCAGTCAGGTGGAGAAGCCCACTTGAACCAGAAATCATTGAAGGGATGTTGAAACCGTGTCGCGTACCGAAAACTGTCGATAAAAGGCGAAATCCCCAAGTCGAGCTTTCAAAGTCTTCGAAGAAAAAGAAGAAGACCAAGAAACCTGTGCAGCCTGCTGAGTATGACAACAAGCGCACAAGCGTACAAAAGTACATTGACGTGCTGGAGGAGTAAAACCAGAAGGCGCGAACACCAGTCACCCTCGAAGAGTTTCTCAAGCATATTCTTGAGAACGAAGAAAGTGACAGCGATGAGAAAAATGACTCATAAGAAACCGAAAACTATGTAGCAAGTTGCCGCATGATTTCTTATTCGTCGTTAAATGACGAAGAAGCTCCCTCAGTGTCAGAAAACAATGCAAAGGAACTAGGGACAGGATCAGCGCCAAAATCCCCGGAACTGTCGGAAGACCCAGTCGATAGGTTGATAAACGAAGCCTTTCAAAAAAGCAAAACTAACCGAGAGCGCGAAACAGCCAAATAGGAAAGGGCTAAGCATCAGCATCAGGATGAACAAGCTGCGACAAGGAGTAGTAGTAAAGTACTCCGACCAGACCAAAGCACAACTGCGGCAAAGAAGAACAGAATTAAGACAGAGAAGCTGTTCGCCAAAGCCTTGTCAGTGGGATTGAAGCTGCCACCTCTCAAAGGAAACACACATGGGGTCATAAGTCTCAACGAAGTGGACTCATATCCGAACTACTGTCTATATTATCAGATGGTTACTCATCCCACCGAAGAATACAGTGCCTTCAAGAAGTGGTGGTAAGGATACGTTGCCCATCAACAACACTTCAAGAGGATGAAGCGTGAAGCTCGTCGACAGCGAAAAAGTACGACGAATGCGCGTGAGAAAATGAATGGCAACTGTCATATGGTTGATACCAGTTTGGAAAAGGCAAAACTCCGAGTTCTCATCTTCGGGAGCGATTCTAAGGAAGAAATAACCCTCAGCCCTCTCTTCAAGGATTCCACCTCCGAAAAAGAAGAGGATGAGAAGTACTGCGAGAACATTCAGCTGCATAGCCGCACGCTGCCTGAAAAGAACCTCGGACCTGCAAACAAAGGTTCGACCAAAAGAGACAAAGGGAAAGATAAAATTTCCCTCGATGATTGAGTTTTCAAAGAGCTCGTAGCCAAGGACCTGCCTAAGAAAAATAAGGTGGATTACAATGTCTTAGCACATATGAAGAAAATGCCCTCTCAATTGAGCATACTGGATGCTCTCCTCCTGTCCAAAGAGGTCCGAGATTCCCTGATCAACGCATTGCAAGAGCCTGATCAATTCCAAGCTTTCCTAGCTGAAGAAAAGATGAAGGACGGGAGTTCACCGCCGAAAACGTGGATGAACCGGGATGGATCGTCCTGCCTGAGTTTGGGGGCAGATACTATTTAGATTAATCTGTCCACCTCTCCGAAGATACCAAGTTGATTTATGGCACCGTATATTGGAGGTTTGGATGGATGCGGGCGTTGTAGCATGACTTCGTCAGATTCCCCCTCGTTTGTGAGGGGTTTTTGATTATGGGGACGCTCTTCCATGCAGGCGCAAGCCCTTGCAGTTAATTATGTTACCACATCGCCATAACCACTTTCTCCTACTCCGGAAGTTCGCTTCGTGTCGTATGTATTTTTGTTTGTTTAGGTTGCCCGTGGAATATATACGGAGACTAATTTATATTGTCACTGCTAGGGCGTAGATTAGTCCAAATCCGTATATCTTAGATTTGGGGTTTTTATTTAAGGGCCGTTAATCTATTTTGAGATTAAGGTCGACTTAAATGTATATGAGCATTTGGGGCTCGATTTGTTTTTTTTTAAGGATACATTAGTCCAATTTGAGACTAAGATGCACTTAACGAGGTTTCAGGATAATTTTTATTTAGGATCCAACAAAATAGCGTTTGGGCTCTATCATTTTATTTTAAGGACGTTTCGGTCCATTATCACCATTTTGGAGGCGAATATTAGTTTAAGAACGTTTCGGTCCGTTATCGCCATTTTGGAGGTGAATATTAGTTTAGGGACATTTCGGTCCTTTGTCCGTCTTGCGCGCACGTGTATTTGTTACGTGACGGAGTGAACAATGGTGATATAGAATGCACCTAGTTTGGGGTGCGGTCTGATTTGAGGTATGCATGTCAATTTGGAAGTGCACCAAAGAGTTGTTGGTTGTCGGGACCCACCACCTCTCTGAAGATGTTGAAGAATTACAACGACATATATCAGAGGTATGGAGAGATATACCTACCCTTAAACCAAATCTCGTATTTGAGGGAAAAAGGGGCTGTTGTAGACCTAAGAAATGTTAATCATGTTTGAGACTAAAATTATCTTAGGAGATATAAGATGAATATCATATGGGATATTATCAATGGGAGACCACTTGTCATTTTTGAAACTGAGATCGGCTTGGGAAAAACATGAGCAATATGGGCCCGGTTGTTTTAGTATCAAAGAGGTCTAATATCAGGAAACTTAGTCAATTTGGGCTAAGATTGAGTCTCCAACAGTGCTAAGCACAGAGGAATACAGTGCTCATGTGGGTTTCACGTTGGCACTGGATTTGTGTTAAACACTAGAATTTTATGGCGCTCACGTGACACACGTGAGGCACCCCAAATATGGTCACTGGACTAGTGTTAAACACTAGAGTTTTATAGCGCTCACGTGACACACGTGAGGCACCCCAAATATGGGTGCTGGACTTTGGGTTTTATCTCCCCCCTTTTTTATAAGTGCTAAGCACTTGGTTAGAGTTCTCGTACAAAGCACATGGGTGTCCCCTTTTTCTTTATTGATGCTGGAGTGCTGTAGTTTCCTCTTTCTTTTACTTGTTTTTCTCTTAAACAATCACGTGGGAAACACGTGAGGAAGTTTTGGTTATTTTCCTTGTTCGTTTGAAGCACTCACGTGGAAACACGTGAGGTTTCGAAATAGTGCTAAGCACCAACGATTTGGCCTTGGAGATCTTGGATCACTGTTTTTTTATTGAAGAACTAAGTTCTTTATATAGGGTTAAATCCTAATATTTTTTCTTTAGAGGAATTAAATTCCTATATTTTCCCATGCTTCTTCTCTTTTTTTATATAACTTAGTTCTTTTCCCCTAGGTTTCGAATCTTGCAGAGTAAAATCTCCCTGATGAGAATTAAATTCTCAACTTGTGGGGAGATTTGCTTCTGCAGATCTCAACCGGAGAAAAGAACTGAGTTCTTATATGAAGAGTTAAACCCTTAGATATGCAAAGGATATGTGTTTTCTTTTTACCTAATGTTTCAAGGAAGCAAATGTTTTCTTTGAGAATTAAATTCTCTTGTTCCTCAGAAGCTCATTGTATATTCTTTTTTAAACCTCTGGGGAGTTCTCTCTCTTCTTTCTCTTTCTCTTCCTTCTTCTTCTCTTTTTTTCTCTTTTTTGAGACTTGAAGTCTTGGGTTTTTTATATAGTGGATAGAAGTTTGCTTAATTCTGAGAAAACCTTTCATTTAAAGATCCCAATTGATTTAATTGGTTTCAGAATTGATTTGAAGAATTTTACCCTTCGTTAGATTTTTGATCCAAGAACTTCTGTTTTTTTTACAGAAAATATTGTTCTTGTTTTTAAAAAGATTGGGGATATTCTCCCATATACAGAATAAAATTCTATCAAGCGGTGACATTTTAATCACCATTGGATTTTTAATCCAAGGGTGCTCAGTTAACAGAGTATAATCTTTCTCTGTTTAGAAAGATATTGAAAATATTTTGGATTTTTGATCCAATGACTCTCTGTTTATAGAAATCCAATAGAATTTAATTATATGTTTAAGCACAATTGGATTCTTGATCCAACGGGTCATTAAGTAGAATTTAATTCTACATAAGGAGGTGTCCTCACGTGTTTAGCATGTGGGTCTTAGTTCGACCCCTTAGCAGTTTGGTTGTAGGTATATATGGTTTTCATATAGGCGCCCCCGTGTTAACACGTGAGGCTTTGTTTAGCCTATCTGTTGTTTGATTGCAGCGTCTATATGCTTTGCATATAGGCGTTCACGTGTTTAACACGTGAGACTAGAATATTGGGGAGTTTCTCCCATGCTTACTCTCCCCCTTTTTTATGATGGAACAAATGTCCCCCAGCGTTGCTCTCACATGGCTTGCACGTGAGTGCAACGCTGTCCACTCTTACAGCCGTTGGATTTTCTTAGGGGAACGGGAAGATCAACCGTTCCCCATCATGTCTTATAAATGCGGGGTCTTAGCCCTTGAGACGACCACTGTTCTTTCATCTCCTTCTTTGTTTATTTTCTTTGAGAATTTAATTCTCTTTTTCAGAGCTTAGTTCTCTGTCCGCAGAACTCCAGATTTAAACTCTGTAAAAACTCTTTCTCTGGTAAGAATTATGAACGGAATTCATTTCTTAGGAAACCCTTTTGTTCTTGTCTTGGATTTTAAATTCATCAACAGAGCGTTGCTCCTTTTCTTGGAACTATTTCTTAGAGATCCAAACACACATTTTTTAAGCAAACCCTAGGGTCTTGATGATCGTGAGTCCTCCTCTGATCTTTGAGTATCTCTAGAATTTAATTCCATTTTCTTCGTTTCCCCATCGTGAGGGTTTTTGGGATTTAATCCCATTATTAAAGGAATTTAATTCCTTACTACAGAGCTTAGCTCTGAAAGACTAGGAGGCTTTTGGGAAATTTATTCCTAGGCGTTCTTGAGCATATATATTTTTATTATTATATTTTTTTTAGGGTTTTAATACCCTTTTCATAGATTTTGAATCTGTTGGGTATTTTAATATAACTCGATTTTCGAGAATGTTAGGAGTTGTTTAAACTCCATTGTTTATTTAATGAGAATCCTTTTGGATTCTCACAATGCTTAACTAGCATCATCATCGGTGAGCCGTCATTTTGATTTCCTGGGCCTACCAGTTTTGTAGTTAGTGGTCCCCTGAAACAAACTCATATATAAGTTTTTCATTAATGGTTTCACTCCCCTTTTTTAAGGTACGATGGCATCACTTCCCTACTTCCTTTTCACATACTCGAAGGGCTTTCCCACAGTCGTCGTCAGACGAGGAAGTTATGTCGATGATTAGGGCACATGACAAGGACAATACGAACCTTCTCTTATGGGGGGGTTGGTACAGTCACATCATCAGGGGCCACCGTAGCTTTACCTGCGATGTACCAACAGAACCCATCCACTCAATGTCATTGATGGAGTGCCCACAGAATGCATATGCGGTGGAGGCAACTAATTGGACCCTCACAGACCTTCTTGAACCGTCAACGACCGGGATACCCAATCAACCCCGGATGGCCATTGATATTTTAGGACGCTGGATATGTCAGAGTGAAGCTCGACCCTGGGGCAGGTGTATAAGGAAGGCGTTACCCCGCGCCATCCAGTGGGCTACCTTCCGTGGGCCCGATATGTTCTCTCCGCTCAACGCTCACGGCTACAGAAGGTTGGGTTATACCAAGCAGTATATGCGTCACTATTCTATTATCATGCTCCCCACGTCTGGTGGGTCAAGGCCTTCTTGAACCAGTGGAATCTTCCTATGAACACGTTCTTGCTAGGGGATCGTGAAGTCTCGATCTCGCTGGAGGAGTTTCGTGAAATTTCAGGGTTGCCGATCAGGGGAGAGCATTACGAAGAATTATTGCCTCCTGATGAGTACATATTTGCCACGGTGCCAGCTATGTTTGAGGGCTTGACGATCAAGAATGCTGTTCGGCACAAGCATCCAAGTCTAACCAAAGCCTTGGATATCTTTGAGAAACTATTCATTGCATCAGAAGGGCAAGGTGTCACTTTTGATGCTTACATTGCTTTCTTCTTCGTGAAGATGTCTTATCCGAGAAAGCTCCAAAATTTGCGAAGGTCGAAGATCCTTTCGGATTTAGCTTGAAGAAATTGCCGGCCAAAGAAGAGGACCTGCCGCAGTTTTATATTCCTAACTTGTCAGTCGTGGCTTTTAATACAATCGCTGCTCCTGGGATGGATGAAGAAGCTTTCTTTGTCGGCTTTATCAATCTTTGGCTTAGCTGGTTTGCCATGCCGATGCATTACCGCTTCATGAGAGTCTCCGTCTTCTACCCTGCTCATCGCATAGCTGAAGGAGCGAGATTGGTTGTTGGTATTGCGGGATTGTCACACCTATACCACGGGTTAAGCACTGCCGCCAACACTTCGAACCCAAATACGGATACCGTGAATTTCTCCGTCCACAACTTCACGTTATGGATCGAGATGCAGTGTTAGGGGCGTTTGCCGCGCACCGGAGGCCTACTTTCTATAAGTTGTATACATTCTATGAGACTGGTTGATGCTTCTGCTCCTGACCCAACCCAGCTAGGGGCTTTGCGAGTATTACTTAATCCTTATTCAAACGAAGGCTGGATTGTTTTTAGCGATCGAGTCCTTTCTACTCTTGCGGGACCCGTTCAACAATTGTTTGATTGATCGACCTAGCAGTTAGGCTATAATCAGGGCGTCCCCCTCGAAGCCTTTTTAGTTGAGCCTACTCCTTCTCTGGAGCTATCCCGCGATGTTATCCATCATTTCATGAAGTTGAACACGAGTTCCCTTTTCATGATCCCGGAGCCTGACTATCTTCCAAGGCCCATGGGGCCGTTCAAAGGCTGGTATCGCCACCGGGTCGGTCCCATCATCGCAGAGGAAAGACATGCGATCTTTAAGTGTAGAGGTCCTATTCCAGATCAAGTTGTTAGTGCTCCGTTGCGGCCACGGTCGGTTGTTTGCCCTCCTCTAAGGGACAGTGGATCAATGCTCATTTCGAAGGCTGCTCGGGCGGAATTAGTCACCCGTGTTGCCGGTATGCCGATCCGCGCTATGGCTGGGGCAGAGATTCCTGAGAAGGTACCGGCAGTGACATCACCAAAAATAGAGACACCGAAGGTGAGATTGGGCAGCGCCGTGTAAAACTGTCGAAGGGGAGAAAGCATCTTTCTTCCAGTGCTGGCTCGGGCCTTAAAAGGAGGAAGAAATCGGTCGCTGGTTTACTTGATGCGTTGCTTGAGTCCGAGCCTCTTCATCATGAGCCCATATCTATGCATGAACCAGACGATGGCCTCCTCTTTCCTGGTACATCTGCCGAGGAAGCCGCTCAATTGGCCGAAGGTTTGAAACGATCGCAGGATGAAAATAAGAATGTGCGCCCCAAGAAGGGAGGCTTTCCCCTTGTCGTATTCTATGATATTGATCCGTTATCACCTAGGCTACTAATGGGTCCTCTCAAAATGGAAGAAGAACGGGCTCTGAAACAGCCCATCTTGGCCGTTTCTGAAGACGAGGCCGCTCTTAAGACGGGCATGCATTTGTTTTCGATCGAAGCCCGACGAGCGCAATTGATCAGAAAAGAGTAGCGACTCGAGAAGGCCATACTTCAAGCTCCCTGGTGTGTGTGTGTGTGTGTGTGTGTTTGTGTATTTTATGTCTCTTTTGGGTAATTAATTGGTACTACTTTCACATCATCTCATCTTTACAAAAATTTTGTAGGGCCTTCTGCAGCGGGCGTAGTCTTGAGCCCAGATCGCGCCATGGACGTAGCTTCTACGATTATCTCCCGTGACACACCGGAGGGTGTAAAGGAGATTACTGAAGCTGCTATCCCTTCTGTGGAGCTCCCAGTGATGGCTTCTGTCCCTCCAGCAGAGATTGCAACACCGGCTATAGATTCCATGGATATTTCCGATGACGCACCTGAGGGGGTAGAAGAGATTACCGAAGCTACCATCCCAGCTTTGGAGCCCTTGGTGACAGCTTTTATTCCTCCGGCAGAGATTCCACATCGGTGATAGATTCAATGGATATTTCCAATGACGCACCTGAGGGGGTAGAAAAGATTATCGAAGCTGCTATCCTTGCTTTGGAGCTTCCAGCAGCGGCTTTTGTCCCTCTATTGGATACTGCCACGCCGGCCATAGATTTCATGAATACTTCCAGTGACACGTCTGAGGGTGTAGTAGATGTTACCGAAGCTACCATCCCTCCGGTTCAGAGAGGGCGAAGTATCGATGGTAATCTTATATACATATACATTTTGTTTAACGATCCCTCCATATATCTGAACCTTTCTCTCTCTCAGAACTGCGGGAGTTGGCGTCTTCTATTGTGGATCTTTCTCCGAGGAAAATCTTTCAGCGTTTACTTGATATGGCGGCCCCGCAAGCGATACCTCCATAAAGTATAGTCCTTTTTTCTAACCAAGGTCGGTATTCTTTTGCCTTTTTTGTTTTATATTTACATAATGATGCCGATATGCCCATTTATTTAAACTACAGTACTGGAAGCCGATGACGAAGTCGAAATCCTTGACGGACCTGGGGAGCTCTCAAACCTGACTTGCATGGCCATGGGTAAGTGACGCTTTATCCTTGGTATCCTTTTACTTGTTCTATATTTGGGAAGGCAACTAACTGCACATGTATCTTCATTGCTTTGCCAGTCCTGGCTCCTGGCTCCATTAGAGTCCCGGATTTCCATGCCTCCAGGCCCTTATGCCTGGCGCATATCTGAGAGGATAGAAAAACATAGCATTCATTCATTGGTGACTCTCATTTAAGATCTTCGCGCTGGTAATTCTGTCATGGCCGAAGAATTCGCTGTTGAAGCCAACGCTTCCTTATCTTTTCTTGCCACTTATCATGATAAGGCACTGGTGCGTACTTGGGTCGAGTATTGTCGTCGAGTGGAGGCCTGTCTACATCGGATTGAATGCATATGCTTTCCAGCTGACATCTATAAAGGTGAGCCTACGTGGATCGATCGACCGATGTGCAGCCAATCTTCAGTCATGCGATAAAAGGATCAACCGGAAGTTTTCGGCGAGGGAGTTGGATTCAAAGGCTTTAGGGGAACTTTAAGCCCAGCTCACTGCTAAGACCACTCCTTCTTATGAAATTTGGCGGGTTTTCAAGAGGCCATTACAAAGGTGGCGCCCGTGATAAAGCCGTTATTTTACACGTGAGGTATTCGAGGCCCACAAGGTTACCGAGAAAGAGCTTGAGAGTCGATTTTCTTCATACTAAAACCAACAGACACAGGTAGGGACTCGGCTTGCGGCGTTGATAGAGCTCAAAGCAGAAGTCCGGCAGAAAAATGACGAACTTGTTAGCTTATTGAATCGCCCACCAGCTTAGAAAACTTTTTACACCTTGTATTCATTTTGATTCATGAACAAAAGCATCTTTTATTCATTTTGATTTATGAATAAAAGACATATTTCATTTCATACTTGTGTCTTGTTCCCCTCCGAACACAGAGACGCGACCGCGTAGGTCCGTCTTGCCTGAAATTCGGGGCAGATACTAATTGGTGCTATCCGTCCACCTTTTCGAAGATACCAAGTTGATTTATGGCACCGTGTATCGAAGGTTTAAACGGATGCGACCGATGTAGCAGACTTCGTCAGATTCCCCCTCGCTGAGGGGTTTTTGATTGTGGGGACGCTCTTCCCTGCAGGCGCAAGCCCTTGCAGTTAATTACGCTACCGCATCGCGGTAACAACTTTCTCCTTCTCCAGATGGTCACTTCGTGTCGTGTGTGTTTGTTTTGTTTGTGGTTGCCCGTGGATTGTATACGGAGACTAAGTTATGTTGTCGCCCGTAGGGCGTGGACTAGTCCAAATCCGTATCTTTCTTAGATTTGGGTTTGGGGGTTGGGTTTAAGGATACGTTAGCCTCATTTGAGACTAAGATCAACTTAAACATTTGTTAAGGATACTTTAGTCTAATTTTAGACTAAAATCAACTTAACGGGACCATTTAGATCCGACAAGAAAGCAATTGGGCTATATTGTTTAGTTTAGTGACATTGCGGTCGATTGCCAGTTTAAGGACATGGGGGTCCATTGTTAGTTTAAGGACATCTCGATCCACTGTTAGTTTTAAGACATCACGGTCGAGGTTAAGGACATCATAGTCCATGGGTTTAAGGAATCCACAGTCCGTTTTTAGTTTTAAGACATCACGGTCGAGGTTAAGGACATCATAATCCGTGGGTTTAAGGACTCCACAGTCCGTTGTTAGTTTTAAGACATCATGGTCGAGGTTAAGGACATCATAGTCCATGAGTTTAAGGACCTCACAGTCCGTTGTTAGTTTTAAGACATCACGGTCGAGATTAAGGACATCATAGTTCGTGAGTTTAAGGACCTCACAGTCCGATATTAGTTTTAAGACATCACGGTCGAGGTTAAGGACATCATAGTCCGTGAGTTTAAGGACCTCACAGTCCGATGTTAGTTTTAAGACATCACGGTCGAGGTTAAGGACATCATAGTCCATAGGTTTAAGGACCCCGCAGTCCGTAGTAATATGTGGTTGTCGGGACCCGTCACCTCTCTGACGACGTTGAAGGATTACAACGACAGATATCAGAAGAGTAAAGAGATGTACCCTCGAACCGATGTGAATTGGTTGAAAGAGCAGATGGGCTCAGTTCAATATAAGTTGAGGACTTATGGCCAGAATTGGGCTAAGTCCAATTAAAAATGTTTAACATTTTATTTTTTGTTCTGGCTATTAAGCCTTTATTTGGGCCCGGCCCTTTTAATAATTCTAAGCATTGAGTTCTGACATATTTTATCTTGATCAGAACAGATTGTGTTTTGACAATACGCCACGTGGCGCGCCAGGCGCTTTGCGCCAGTTAAAGAGCGCATTGCGCTTCTGTCAGGTAGCGCACACGAAGAGGACACGTATCGCGCTTAGCGCTAAGCGCTAGTTCATTAGCGCATTGCGCATTTAATTTATGAGCGCTTTGCACTAGTCTATTGGTGCGCCAGTGAGTGACACGTGGCGCGCTTGGCGCTGAGCGCCAGCACATGAGCACAGTGCGCTGTTTAAGAAGCGCAAACCGCAGATTGTGTGTTTGGTTGACACGTGGCATGTTTTGGCGCTGAGCGCCGGTCCAAGAAGCGCAAAGGCGCAGTTCATGAGTGTAAGGCACTTTTCAATAGCGCAAAGCGTATTTGATCAATTTTAAGATTAGAGAACAAATTTATGTTCTTCTAAGGAGGATTTTTCCTCAAGATCCAAGAACAAAAGTTCTTGTTTTTATAAAAATCTCTGTCTTTATAGATCAAAAGATCTGTGAATGAAGTAAAATACTTCTTTCAGTCTTTTTGTGATTAGATCTTTTTGATCTTTTCTTTATTAAAGACCTTGGTCTTTTTCTTAGATTTCTGATTTTTTTAGAAGATGGTTCTTCTTTTTTACGAGATGGTTTCATCTCTATTATTCAAGAACATAGCTCTTCTTCTTTTTTTTTTACCTTGATGATGAAGAAAAATTCTTCTTTTTTCGAAGAGTTTTCTCTTCTTTTGCAGAGGGTTTCTCTCTCTTTTCTGTCTCTGAGACTTGAAGTCTAGGGGCCTTTATATAGGGCTAATTGATTTGTTAAATCAGTTTTAAGAGATCTTTCTCTGATTGATTTGGAATATTTCCCATCGTTGGATCTTTGATCCTAAGGCTTCTGTTTAACAGAAGATAATCTTCTTATTTTAATAAGATTGAAAAATCTTTGTATAACAGAATTTTAGTTCTGATTAATTAATAATTTATTATTAGTAGATCTTTTGATCTGACAGTAGGGGAATTTTTAATTCCAGCGCTGGCGCACCTTGCGCTAGCGCACCCACGTTCGACACGTAGCGCGCAGCGCAGAGCACAGCGCAACTGCGCTAGCGCACCCGTGTTAGACACGTGGCACGCAGCGCAGAGCGCAGCGCAACTGCGCTAGCGCACCCGTGTTTCACACGTGGCGCGCAGCCCAGAGTGCCGGATCTGAAGCGTTTCTTCAACTTTTAAATTTTGAATTTTGAAACAGAGCTTTGCTCTGATTGGGGGTGCGCTGCCTAGGGCGCAGCGCTCCTGGCGCTGGCGTGTTTGCTTTTGACACGCAGCGCGCACCGCGCAGAATCTGAAGCGTTGCTTCAATTTTTGAATTTTGAAATTCAAAACAGAGCTTTGCTCTGATTGGGGAAACAAATGCCCCCCCACCGTTGCGCTCACGTGGCGCACACGTGAGTGTAGCGGTGGCAACATCTGATCCCTTGGATCAACTCAGAAGTTGAAGAGACGGCTCAGTGCCTATAAATAGGACCTTTGGTCCTTAGATGATTATTATCTTCTTCTCAAGAATTTTTATTCATAGCCTTGCTCTTCTGTTTAAGAACTTTCAAGAGTTAGAACCCTACCAAACTTAGGTAAAATTAAATTAATTTTCATAAATTAGGGTTTTTACCCATTAACAGAGCCTTGCTCTCCACAGATCATTGATCTAAAGAAAACCTCTTTAGGGTTTCATAAACAGAGCCTTACTCTCAAGAATCCATAGATCTAAATGGATTTTTTTTGGGGTTTCTTATCCCATGCATCAGAGCTCTGCTCTTTTGATAACATGTATATCTTTTGATCTTTTGATGAAGAACTCTTAAGATTTTTTTCATGGATCTTGAAGATCCCAGAATTTTTAATTCTCAAGAATTAATTTTAATTAATCTTTGATGGATTTTCCATCATCATTACAGAGCCAGGCTCTTGAAGGAATTTTATTCTTTTATGATCAGAGTGTGACAAGTATCACTCTGTTACAGAGCTTTGCTCTCAAAGGGAGATTTTCTCCTTTTCCCGAGGGATTTCTCATTTAATGAGAATATTCCTTGAGGATTTCCTCATTAATTGACAGTTTCATCCAATGATGAGGCTGTTTTATTAACTGATGCATTATCATCTGGATTTTGTGGGTCCTCCCTTGGTCCCCTTTCCACTTCATTGCAGTGCAGTACAACTTTTAAAGTACCGAGTGTCAGAAATTAAAAATTAAATTACAACACTGACAGTTGATTTCTGTTCCCCCTTTTGCAGGCAACATGTCTTTCGATGCTTCGTTCCTGCTCGTTCGCTCAGAGGGAGGATTTCCTGGAGCACCCGTAGACCGGGAGGTCCTAGCTTTGATCAGAGACCATGATCTGGAACATAAGAATCTTCACCTTTGGGGGTCATGGTACAATCAGATTATCAGGGGTCGACAAAACTTTTCATGCGTGGTACCCTCGGAGCCCATCACGGCGATCCATTACGCTAACTCACCCCCGGTGAACTACGCCGTGGAGATGGTCAATTGGACTTCAGAAGACCTTCTTCAGCCAGCTATAGCTTCGATTCCTGTTCAGCCTCCCATGGTTTTAGATACCTTTGGACGCCGTATTTGTCAAGGCGAGACGCGGCCGTGGGGGCAACCATATAACATAGGTCTGATTCCTCGTCATCCGACCGGTTATCTGCAATGGGCCCGCTACATTCTGTCGGCGAAAAAGTCGCAGTTGATGAGGCTTGGGTTGTATACCGCCGTTTATACTTCTCTTTTCCAGTATCCTACTCTTCCCACCTGGTGGGTTAAGGCCTTTTTGGAGCAGTGGAATATCCCTCCTCACACCTTCCTCTCGCTGGACCGAGAAGTATCAATCTCTTTAGAGGAATTAACAGAAGTTTCTGGCTTACCGATCATAGGGGAGCATTATGAGGAGCTGATTCCCACGGACGAATATGTTTTTGGTGCCAAGTCGGTGATAATGGGCCTTACCCCGGTGAATGCTGTTCAACACCAGTTTCCTAGTTTAATCAAAGTGTTGAATATCTACGAGGGCCTTTTTCTCGAATCTGGGAGCCGCAGTGTTAGTTTCGAGGATTTCATCGCTCGATTCCTTCACCCACAAGTCTTCTCGAAGGAGGTCGTTAAATTCTCCACGCTTGACGACCCTTTCGGCTTAGGTTTGGACAACCAGCCAGCGATGGAGGTAAATCAAAAGGGTTTCTTCCTTCCCAACTCTCCGGTTGTTTCTTTTGCGGAGATTGCGGTCCCTGGGATGGACGAGGAAGCATTCTTTCTGGGATTTCTTGGGCTAAGGTTGAGCTGGTTCACGCTCCCGATGGACCTTCGCCGTATGAGGCCATCTGTCTTTTACTCGGCTCACCGGATGACTATTGGGGTGAAAGTGGCTGTCGGGGTCGCTGGCTTAGCCCATCTGTATTATGGCCTTAGTCAAGCGGCGGATACTACTGAACCTGGAGTACAGCATGTGAACTTCTCGATGCATTACTTCATGTCATGGCTCGAGCTACATGCACTTGGCGTTTTTGGTATCCATAGAAGGCCTTCATTCTATGATAGGTGCAGCTTCCCCCGGATTATGCGATTGGTCGGCGCCTCAATTATAAATCCGTCACCACGGGCTGCTAGAGGTTTGCTCCTTCACCCCCGCACGGTTGGAGACGGGATGACCTTTACCGATAAGGTGTTAACCATCGGAAAAGAGTCTACCACAACGGTGCAGTTATTGCAGGATATTTTCAAAGACGGAGCCTCAGTTCTGACAGCTCGGGAGACCCTCCATTTATATTCTATCAGACCGGGCTTCCTGGTGTTTAGGTAAAATGATGCGGCGCTTTTCATGAGATATAATCCGCATCGTTTTGCCCAACAATTGAGCTATAACCAAGGAGTACCGCTGGAGGCTTTTTTGATGGAACCCACTGCTACTGAAGAGGGGATGTGGAGCACGCTGCATCACTTCATGCATTTGAATACGGGCTCTCACTTCTTTATCAGCGAGCCAAGTTGTGTCCCACGGATCCTTAATGCATATACGGCATGGTACCAGCATTCGACGGGCGCTGTTATTAAGGAAGAAAGGCGATTGTTGCTTGACCGCAAAAGTGCACCTCCTGCCAGTGATCGCAAGGTCCCTTTGAGGCGACGGACCATTGTCCCCACTTCGCTAAGAGAAGTTGCTGCAGTTGAGCCTCCACGTGTGTTAAGCCCCACGCGCGGATTTCCCCATACTCCTGTGGAGACGGTGGATGTGTTAGTTATATGTATGCCCTAGAGGCCATTACTGTACATAGGATGTATATTGTAGTGGATGCTGGGACATATATAGGGAAGACTTTCTTGCTCGACATGATAGTATGCTCTCTGGTTGCTCTTTACCTTAACGTGTACACTGATTATCTCTCTGTTACATGTTGGTAAAGCCCTTAGGATGTGTGCTTGACTACCTGGACTATGATGCGGATCATACTAGTGGGGACATGGTAGTCCATAAGTACATCCTTCAAGGTCCGTAGTCGTGGGTGTATCGGGACAGGGCATCGATATACCAGTTTAGACTAGCGTATACCTTCTCGACCCATACAGATGGGCGATGGATGATCCCATATCCATTGGTGTTTGACATCAGAGCTGATATACGGGTGCTCAGTGGAGACTGGGTACACTGGGCGGACTCGCCGAGAACTCCCAGATGATATTATACCTTACGTCAGATGGCAGTTCTCTGGTGACACTGGTACAGGTTAGTCTGTTGACCCGAGATCGTTATAGAGTCTTGTGTGATTCCCACTGTGCTTTGATTTCCACCTTACCACATCCAAGAGGGCGTGCAAAATGGTGGTTTTTGGGTACAGTCCCGAATCACATGGAGGCAATGAGCGATAGGAGGGGATTCGTCTCTCCCGGTATAGGGAGTTGATGTTGCGCTGTGTTCGATTGGCTATAACCGGAAATCCCTGGCCAGGGTTGCTGAGATTTACTAGTAAGTGTTACCAGTAGTTTCTCGAACTGTTATAGACCTCATATCGACGCGACTTATCGAGCTGCTGGGGTCTGACGTTTACCACCCCTAGGCGAGATATGCGACATATCAGACGAGCAGACCGGACTGTACGGTAAGTGTTGCTGGTTGGATTCACAGGAGTGTGAGCGGGCTTGCTCGTTGATCTTCTGATCGCTCAATACCCGGGTGGACGTTACGTTTAGCAGACCGCTTGCGGCTTGTGGGTGTTTGATATGATCATCACCTGCTGCCGGCGTATTGACGAGTCTTTAGAGTCCTACACAGAGGTTTCCTGGCTCAAGCAAAACGAAATAGGAGCGCAAATGAGATATGTGCGGGACCGAGAATAATACCAGCATGTGATACTGTATACTATTCTCGCGATTTGTATCATTGGACGTTATATATGATATAGCCGGGTTACCGAATCAAGTGTTGATTCGATATATTGATACACTTGATATTAGTCGGTTATATGCGATATGACCGGATCATTAAATCAAGTGTTGATTTAATGATTTAATGTATAATTATATATTTGATATATTATTTTACATTAACTAGTATTTGTTCACTAAAGATGGATTTTCTCACTTGATGTGCACATTGTATATTTGATATAGTTTTGTGCACTAGTTTGTATCATGTTTGATGATACATGCAAACTTGGGTGTGTATGCATTAAACCATGGTTTAGATAAATGGTTAAGGTTTTATTTACTTTATTTATTTTGGTTAAAAGAAAAAGGAAACTAAATGGTTGCTTTTGTTTTATACAAGAAGTTTCTTGATGCTTCATGCAACTTTGACAAAGTGACCATTTTGTCTTCATCTCTTAACCTAACCATTTAACTAAACCCTAGTTTATTCTCTACACTTAACCATGGTTGCAAAATGATAAGAATCACTTAGATTTTCTTTTTAAAATATTCTTTTTCTTCTTCTTCATCTTCTTCTTCAAGTGAAGAAAAAGAAAAGCTCTCTTGAAAAAATGTCAAGTGATGAAATCAAGTGAGAAATCCAAATCCAAAGTGAACCCACTTCCTATTTCTTCATCCTCTACCACTTGCCATGTTGTATAGGGCGTTTTCTTCACAAGTTTCATGACTTGGTGAAGATGAAGCTCGAGTTAGAGTCGCCTCGACGTAGATCATCTTCGGCACCGAAGTCAATGACCTAGCCCGCTCATTTCTCCGATGAAACCGACGCTAGAGTTCAGGATCCTGATGATCGCAGCGGAGGGATGTCATCTCGGAGCTAAAGAAGTGGCGGACCGGATCTACAAAGGTTGTAATCCCTTTCACTTAGCAATAAAGTTGTTTACTTGCATGTTTTGCCTAATCTCTAGTTAACGATCTAGCATTAGGGTTTCTAGGCACCTAGAAAAATTTGATTTTGGTATGGTTGATGCCTTGTGGAACCTCTTGAGTGTGCCTAGGAACCCTACAGTGGTATCAGAGCCTAGCTAGAGTTTTAGACGAAGTGTAGACGAAGTTAGAAGTCCGATCGAACCCGTAAACCCCGACAAAACCCTTCTCTGTACATTTTTCAAAACTGTGGATTTTTGTGAATTAAAAATTCTCAGAAAAACAAGCAGGAAAAACTAAGAATTACTGTGAAGTACGGTCCACTAAGTCAATAATTTGACCGCGGAACCGCGGCGAAACCATGGGTTTGGCGGCGGTTCCGTGGCCAAAGTTTGGACTTAGTCCCTGAAATTTCATATAATTATTCTTAGGTCCTTTCTTGGAAATTTTTTATGGAAAATTTTTAATTCCACTCAAGTGTTGAGTTTTCTAGGGTTTTATTGGGGACTCGTTAATTTGATCGGATAATTTAACTTCGTTTATGTTTTTACGGATATTTTAGAAACTGTTAAAAAGTTCGACCGAATATAAATACCCTCTTTTTCCCCTGCCGGGAAATTTCCAAGTGTTGGATTTTTCCGTAGTTTAAGAATGTTCTAAGTAGTACAAGTAACGCGATGGACCCTCTAGAAGACAACAAACCTTAACTCGATTATGTGACCGTCTTGACTGCCCTTTGAACCTTAGGGTTTGGGGCAGTACGGCGTGCCACATGTGAGGCGTTGGCTTGACCCTTTTACGGCTGGACCGTTGGTACTGTGGCATGAAATGGATGTTTTTAAACTTATTTCAAGTGTTGGGCTGTTTCGGGAAAACTTGGGTGTTCGATTGTTCGATCGGAAAGTATAACATTTTCTATTTATCCGGAATGTGATACAATATTTGGAATCCATAAGTAGTTATGAGATAACTGAATGAATGTTATAAACATAGCAGTTTAGTCTCACTTGATCGATTGCCACGGAATTTTGATGTGATCAAAAGTCCGTCGTAATCACGTAGCGTACGCGGATACTAGCCGGGTAAACTTAATAGACAGCCACACCCCAAAGCCCCGACCAAGTGACTGTAGGAGAACCCCGCCGCCGAAAGCATTCGTTCGGGTGCTCGCGGTAGCGGTGTTCCGCCTTAGTGCACTTCGTCGACGGTATCGGGGGTGCGGCCGTCCACTAAAGTTTGCGACGAGCATTCGATCAGAATGTCGGGAATCCTGTTGAATTGCCTGACTTGATATTGAAAAGAGTTTTCGATAAATGAGACTAAAATGCGGGGTTTATAATTGTTAGGCATGCGATGTCTAAGGAATTCATTTGATTAGGCATGCGATGTCTAAAGGGTTTGCGGATTCCAACTGTTGTAGTTTTACACTTTCTTTTCTGCGACCGTAAGTGTAATATGTGATATCGCCGGTTTCGTTGCTATATGTCAACGACAATTGAGATGGGCATATTTACTTACGTTGATGACATGTGATGTTATGTGTTGCTGGATATGTTATATTGGATCGTCGTGTTTGAATAGCCGGGTTTTTTTTATGTGAGATGAGTGTTTTTCATTTTCATTCATGTAAAAACTTGTATGTAATATTCTTTTATTGGGGCACTTCCAGGTTGCGGAAGATGTCACCTTTTGTATATTATTTACTTTTCCGCACTAGGATAGACCCAAGGAGGAGAGCACAAGTAACCGGGTTCTGGAGTCCAGTGGGAGACCAACTCGAGGAGTCGAGTCCGGGTCTCCTAACTCTAGAATTGGTAGGGTTGCTTGCCGCTCTCGTAGGGGTCTGGGGGTATGGGATTGGTTATTCATCGCGACCGTGGAGTCCGTGTTTTATACTGGCTCGTATTGAAAACACCGACGTCCTAGTATATCCAATGTTTCATATGATTCTTCTGCTGCGATATCTGTGATGTGATCATGTGATGTTCTGTGATAAATACTGTATATAGTATATATGATATATTATATAGACGTTACTTATGTTTTACACCCGTGCTAGCCCTGCCCCGCTCTGCCGTTAGTTACCTAACCTAACGGTGCACGAGGAGACATCGAGGCGAATGCGGATGGCATAAGTGTACGCCGTATTTATCTGTGATGTTTAGGTAACTTAAATGATGGGACTTCATTAATATGATTAATGAAAGAAAAAGAAACCTAAGATGTTGTGGAATCGAATTTCAAAAATAAAACAGGTAGCTACAGTTCTTGCTTTGCACAGCGGTATATATGATATATCCTGCACCTTATTCGATGAGGAAAGGGCCGACGATCCCTTCACCGGGAGTGACCCCTTTAGCAATAACTGGAAGATTCTACACACTCGGTTTGTATTTTGATAGTTTCTATAGTTTCTGCTTTGCACAGTGATATATATGATATATCCTGCACCTCATTCGACGAGGAAAGGGCCGACGATCCCTTCACCGGAAGTGACCCATTTAGCAAAACTAGAAAAGCCTAAAAAACACTCCATTTCAAAATTCATTCGATCCTACAACGATATCAAGTTCATTACGCAATGGGTTTTCAGAAAAACCTGTCGTAGCCCTTCGTCATTTCAGATAAGTACTATTTAGTATTCGTGCTGCGGTAGTTTGGCATGCGTCAAGGCATAGTGTACGGTAGTTAACTAGTGCTTATCTGCTAGCATACGATGCGATTGGATTAGGGTATTCGCACGGCATTGTTTGGTATGCGTCAAGGGTCGTGCGGGTGGGTTTAATTTAATCAAGAAATGTACGGGTTGAACTTGACTAGCGGACTATGGGTTGTTTGGCATGCGTCAAGGTCATAGCACGCTAGGGGCAAAATTATCGGGAATTTCAAGTGTTGAAATTTGCAATGAGATTGCATACCTTCTATGAGATAGTTGGATCCCGATACCCGCTGCGAGTAATTGTTACTCCTGGGAGAGTTTTACACATTACAATTAGCCGATCTAGTCGGTGTCTAGAAAGGTGTTAACAGGGTTACGCCTCTGGGAAAACGAGGTTTACATTAATTAGGTTCGTGCGAAAGCACGGGAGACCTCCCTCAAAGTACCGATACTGGCCTGGCTGAAAGATTGGCGAACTTGTAGCGTGTAATTAATCCCGGCTAGTCTTTCCTTTTAGGGTTTGAAGGAAGATTTGATAAAAACAGTGGGAGCCATCCCGATTAGATAAAATAATAACCAATCTGATCTTGCAAGAGTGCACGCTGAGTGTTTTCTTCTCTCTCTCTTCAGGTAGCGACCATATCACGCCTTAATCAAGATAATAATACGGATGTATTGACTGAACCCGCTTGCTATACTGAGCTGGGGAACGTTGGTCCCGCTCTAACTTATAATTGTTATAAGACAGAGCAGGAAATAGAGGAATAGCTGAATTCCTATGCCGCCCAAACGAAGAAAGTGCATATGATGCATCTCCTTCGGGTGTGTTCATTACAAAGAACTGTTTCTCTGTATCCTCTATGTCCTGGGTATTTGATACCGGATCAGGATCCCAGATATGTAATCTGTTACATAGGGCTACAGAAAGGTAGAGAACTGAGAACGGGTGATAAGTTTCATGAGACAGAAAACGGTGCAAGTGTTGCAGCCAAGTCTGTTGGTCACTGTCACCCTGTGTCCCAAATACATTGATTCTGAATGAATGTTATTAGATACCGAACCTGATATACAAAATCATATCAGTCTCTTTATTAGTAAAGAAATGATAAAATTTTGTATTGTTGGATAATGTTTTGAACATTTCCTATATCAAAAGTTGATCGGTTCAGGCACGTTATCTAAAAGCATTGATGTTATAAATCAAACTACAGTTCTTAGTATACAGAATACACACAAGAGGAAGAGTTCAGAAATGAACGGATCTTTCTTGAGGTATTGTAGACTAGGTCATATCAATGCGACCCGACTAGCTTAAGTCACATTTAAGATGCATATTTAAATCAGTTTGAATTTACATCTTGTGAAACTTGCTGGTCATGTCACAGAGATAAGATGACCATAACTCTGTTTAATGGAAACAGAGAAAGAGTTAGTGAACTCTTGGGATGATACATGTTGATGTATAAAGGTCCCTTGTCTACACATACCAGGTCCGGTTCTTTGTACTTCATTACATTCTCTGATGATCTCTTTAGATTCAGACATATGTTCCTGTTGAAACACAAGTCCAAAACTTTTGAGATATTCACAGAATATAAGTTAGAAGTAGAGAACCAAATATGGGTATAAATATTATGTCCTTTGATGTGATCAAGGAGGAGAATACTTGAGCACAGAATTCTTGGACTTTTCTAAAGGAGAATGAGATTCTCTCTCAGCATTACTCCTCCGTATACACCATAGCACGATGGTATATCGGGGCGGAACAATAACACCCTATCTGATATGGTGTGCTCTATGATGAGTACTACTGAGTTACCTATTTCCTTTTGGGAGTTTTGCGCTTGAGAAGCTGCATACCTATTGAATAGGGTTCCAATCAAATCAATTGCCTACCACTTCATATGTGATATGGAAAGGGAAGAGTCCATATCTTAAGTTTGTTAAGATTTGGGGTTGTCCAGCCTATGTCTAAAAAGCAAAATCCGGACAAGCTCGAGGCAAGATCTGTTATGTAGAACTGGAAATGTTCCAGCTATACAAACTGCAGCTGATGATTTGAAAGAACCAAATGTTTCAATAGTTACCAACGAACCTCAGCCTCTCCGCCGATTTAGTAGGGTTCCTTACCCACCTGAGAGATACTTCTATTTCTCTATGACAGTGGGAGCGAGGATTGCATCATGAGATGATGACCCAACTAGTTTCGAACTGGCCATCAAGAGTGGGACTCTGTAAGAATGGCTGGATGCTTAGCGATATGAGATGGAATCCTTATACACCAACAAAGTATGGACTTTGGTTGCTATATCTGAAGGGTTAAATCCCCATCAGGAGCAAGTATAACTTGAGAAGATTACTTGGTGTACATGGAAAGGTTGAGACTTTCAAAGCTAGACTTGTTAATGGTTTGCATCATTGACCAGGTATGGATTATGTTGAAACCTTTTCTCAGGATCTATGTTTAAGTCCATCCAGATCCTATTTGCCACGGCTACATACCATGACTACGATATCTGGTGGTTGGGTGTCATGACTCCTCTTCTAAATGATATTTTAGAAGAAAGAGTCTATAAGTACACAGTCAGAGGGTTTCGTAGACAGTGGGAGCAGCGGAAACGTGTACAAGATGCTTTACAGGATAAAGCAGGCACCGCGGAGTTGGAACATCTGTTTTGATGAAATAGTCAAAGAGTTTGACATCATCAAAATGGTAGATGAACCTTGTATATACAAAAAGGTAGTAGGGAGTATGGTGGTGATCCTCGTAGAGTACATGGATGACATACTCTTGATGGGGAAGGAGTTTCCTATGCTACGCTCGATCAATCTCCGCTTATCAAAAGGATTCTCCATATAGGATCAAAATGATACCTCCTAATCCCTGAATTTTCATATATGAGATTGATGTAATTGACTGTTAGGATTCTCACTAGTTGTAGTGAGATGGTATCAGTTGATCCTGGGGAGAATCACTGGAAAGGTTCCAGAGTGATAAGGACGACTGAAAGTCGGTCACTGGTATTGTCTTTACCCTCAGTAAAGGGACGGTATGTTGGAAGAGTTCCAAGCTAAACACTGTGGCTTACTAGACGATAAAGGCAGGATACATCGCTACTTAAGATGCTACCAAAGAGGCTGTTTGGGTGTACATTGGTTCATGAGATGAACTAGCTTCCTACCATTGTGTGACAATGGAAGTGTGGCTTTGGCCCGGGAACCCCGGTCCCATCAGTGACCCAGACATAATCTAAGGCAGTATCACCTGATCATGGAGATGGTTGATCTCCAGGGTGATCGAGGTTAGGAGAACAGACTCAGAGGACAACACGGCGGATCCACTCACAAAGGCCTTTTCCCAGAGAGAGACTTTTATGGGATGGTTGAGTATTAGATACTACAACCACTGCTACAGATGGCTCTAGTGCAAGTGGGAGATTGTTAGTTATATGTATGCCCTAGAGACCATTACTGAACATAGGATGTATATTATAGTGGATGCTGGGACATATATAGGGAAGACTTTCTTGCTCGACATGATAGTATGCTATCTGGTTGCTCTTTACCTTAACGTGTACACTGATTGTCTCTCTGTTACATGTTGGTAAAGCCTTTAGGATGTGTGCTTGACTACCTGGACTATGATGCGGATCATACTAGTGGGGACATGGTAGTCCATAAGTACATCCTTCAAGGTCCCTAGTCGTGGGTGTATCGAGACAGGGCATCGATATACCAGTGTAGACTAGCGTATACCTTCTCGACCCATACAGATGGACGATGGATGATCCCATATCCATTGGTGTTTGACATCAGAGATGATATACGGGTGCTCAGTGGAGACTGGGTACACTGGGCGGACTCGCCGAGAACTCCCAGATGGTATTATACCTTACGTTAGATGGCAGTTCTCTAGTGACACTGGTACAGGTTAGTCTGTTGACCCGAGATCGTCATAGAGTCTTATGTGATTCCCACTGTGCTTTGATTTCCACCTTACCACGTCCAAGAGGGCATGCAAAATGGTGGTTTTTGGGTACAGTCCCGAATCACATGGAGGCAATGAGCGATAGGAGGGGATTCGTCTCTCCCGGTATAGGGAGTTGATGTTGCGTTGTGTTCGATTGGCTATAACCGGAAATCCCTGTCCAGGGTTGCTGAGATTTACTGGTAAGTGTTACCAGTAGTTTCTTGAACTGTTATAGACCTCATGTCGACGCGACTTATCGAGCTGCTGGGGTCTGACGTTTACCACCCCTAGGCGAGATATGCGACATATCAGACGAGCAGACCGGACTGTACGGTAAGTGTTGCTGGTTGGATTCACAGGAGTGTGAGCGGGCTTGCTCGTTGATCTTCTGATCGCTCAATACCCGGGTGGACGTTACGTTTAGCAGACCGCTTGCGGCTTGTGGGTGTTTGATATGATCATCACCTGCTGCCGGCGTATTGACGAGTCTTTAGAGTCCTACACAGAGGTTTCCTGGCTCAAGCAAAACGAAATAGGAGCGCATATGAGATATGTGCGGGACCGAGAATAATTCCAGCATGTGATACTGTATTCTATTCTCGCGATTTGTATCATTGGATGGTTATATATGATATAGCCGGGTTACCGAATCAAGTGTTGATTCGATACATTGATACACTTGATATTAGTCGGTTATATGCGATATGACCGGATCATTAAATCAAGTGTTGATTTAATGATTTAATGTATAATTATATATTTGATATATTATTTTACATTAACTAGTATTTGTTCACTAAAGATGGATTTTCTCACTTGATGTGCACATTGTATATTTGATATAGTTTTGTGCACTAGTTTGTATCATGTTTGATGATACATGCAAACTTGGGTGTGTATGCATTAAACCATGGTTTAGATAAATGGTTAAGGTTTTATTTACTTTATTTATTTTGGTTAAAAGAAAAAGGAAACTAAATGGTTGCTTTTGTTTTATACAAGAAGTTTCTTGATGCTTCATGCAACTTTGACAAAGTGACCATTTTGTCTTCATCTCTTAACCTAACCATTTAACTAAACCCTAGTTTATTCTCTACATTTAACCATGGTTGCAAAATGATAAGAATCACTTAGATTTTCTTTTTAAAATATTCTTTTTCTTCTTCTTCTTCTTCTTCTTCAAGTGAAGAAAAAGAAAAGCTCTCTTGAAAAAATGTCAAGTGATGAAATCAAGTGAGAAATCCAAATCCAAAGTGAACCCACTTCCTATTTATTCATCCTCTACCACTTGCCATGTAGTATAGGGCGTTTTCTTCATAAGTTTCATGACTTGGTGAAGATGAAGCTCGAGTTAGAGTCGCCTCGACGTAGATCATCTTCGGCACCGAAGTCAATGACCTAGCCCGCTCATTTCTCCGATGAAACCGACGCTAGAGTCCAGGATCCTGATGATCGCAGCGGAGGGATGTCATCTTGGAGCTAAAGAAGTGGTGGACCGGATCTACAAAGGTTGTAATCCCTTTCACTTAGCAATAAAGTTGTTTACTTGCATGTTTCGCCTAATCTCTAGTTAACGATCTAGCATTAGGGTTTCTAGGCACCTAGAAAAATTTGATTTTGGTATGGTTGATGCCTTGTGGAACCTCTTGAGTGTGCCTAGGAACCCTACAGGATGTGCCATCGGTGCCCCGTGCTCCCGTGGAGACGGTAAATGTAGCTTCACCCGAATCTGGCGTGGGCTCGGACATCGGGACTCGCCGTTCCAAAGTGGCCACTAAACGCAATCTGGTACTGGCTGCGACCGGAGCTCGCACACAGAAGAAGAAGATGAAATCGGTCCTCTCTCTTGATGCCATACTCGGCCTAGAGCCTCAGGCTCCTTATAACGCGGGCATAAGTGAAGTGACTATGGGACCAATGAGGGTTTCGTCATAGCGCCAGAAGACACTGATCTCAAGGCCGCTATTACAGCTTCTGTGCGCTCTGCCACTCTTCAAGCAGCAATAGCTGCCCTCGTGCAATCAAGTAAATGTTAGTCGCTGTAGGGTGTTTTTCGTCACCCCATTAAGATGGGAATACGCGCGCGCTTGTCAGGCGTACTACAGATTTCCCCTGCCTAGGGTAGGCCGGGGTTTAATGATTGTGGGGATCCGAATCTCCGGCAGCAGCGAACTAAGCTGCCGTTAATTACCCCTTGCCTTTGGAGCGAGGGAACCTTCGATTGATGGGTTAAACTGGTCATGCGAACTCAATGTGCAGTGTACGTGTGTTGTGTTTTGAAAGAGGGTTTTGGATATATCGGGAGCCACGCAGAATTTTTACGGGGGTCCCGCTATCCGGATACCGGGCTGGGGGTCAAGGGGGCTAGCAGCCCCCTTACGGGGTGCAGGGCAGCGCCCCGTTAGAAATTTTTTTCTAACAGGGACAGTGTCGTGGAGCACGTGTGTGTGCAAATATGTATACATATGTATATGTATAAGTATATACATAAAAAGAGGGGGAAAAGGCATCCAAGGGATGCGTGGGGCCAGCGTCTTGAGCGCTGTGCGCTTAGGTGCTGTACGCTCAGGCGTAAGCGCGCCACGTGTCGGCACGTGGGCGCTTTGCGCATGAGCACTGGGCGCTCGAGCGCAAGCGCGCCACGTGTCGGCACGTAGGCACTTTACGCTTGAGCGCTGGGCGCTCGAGCGCAAGCGCGCCACGTGTCGGCACGTAGGCGCTTTGCGCTCGAGCGCTGGGCGCTCGAGCGCAAGCGCGCCACGTGTCGGCACGTAGGCGCTTTGCGCTCGAGCGCAAGGTGCTGGAGCGCAAGCGCGCCCCGTGTCGGCACGCGGGCGCTTTGCGCTCGAGCGCAAGCGCGCCACGTGTCGGCATGCGGGTGCTTTGCGCTCGAGCGCAGGGCGCTTGAGCGCAAGCGCGCCACGTGTCGGCACGCGGGCGCTTTGCGTTCGAGCGCAGGGCGCTGGAGCGCAAGCACGCCACGTGTCGGCACGCGGGCGCTTTGCGCTCGAGCGCAGGGCGTTGGAGCGCAAACGCGCCACGTGTCGGCACGTGGGCGCTTTGCGTTCGAGCGCTAGCGTGCCATGTGTCGGCACGTGGGAGCTTGGCGCTGGAGCGCTTGGGCGCCGGCGAGGGAAAGAGGGTTTTTAGCCCCAGAAACTCTCGAAAGAGAAATTAGAGTGGAGTTAAACTCCTGAGATGTTTTGGGGTTGATAAAAAGGGTTTTTTCTTCTTCCTCCTCTATTGACAGGATCTTGATGATCAAGAGATGTGGGATGTTAAAAATCTCTTCTTTTTGAGATCTGATGGTAGATCCAAGTTCCTCTTCGTGGGTTTTGTGGTGAAAAACTATTTAGTTTTGGAAAAGGAAGAGTAAAACTCTTGATTTAATTTCAAAGGAAAGAAGAAGGTTTAGAACCTTCAGAAAGGGGAAAGAGACACAAACCCTAGGTTTTTTTTTGAGAGAATGAAAAGTCTTCTTTTATTCATAATCATGTTGCCTCTTATAGGCTTACATATTTACATATAACCACTTGGGCTTCACAAAATGGCATTTTGCTTATCTCATGGCTCATGTGCCATTTCATTTTTGCACATAAGCTATGGGCTTACAAAATATTGGCTTTATGCCCATTTTGCATACATTCATGTATATAAAAAATTATATAAAAATTATTTATTACATGATTTTGTTGTTGGCATGGGGAGGCTGGCCGCGGGCTCGACTTGGGCATGGGCCCGCTTGTCCTGGGCTTAGGCCCACCTAGCTTGGGGGTTGACCTTTACTTTGACTCGGTCAACCGGGGTGTAAATTTTTATCCCAACAAATTGCCCCCCATCAATAAATGCACACCACATATGTGGGTCGTGTGCATGAAATTGATGGATCTTCTTTCACGTGGAGGCGACTTTCTTTGGTCCCCACTTTTTGGGATGTTCTACCCTTTTTACGACATGGACGGTCGACACTTGACGCGTCTCCGAGATGGAGTGTCTGTGGTAGACGTTTCTCTGGCCCAGAGTAGTTTGGTAGACGTGCCCCTGGTATGGAGTGTCGGCTGGTTGACGTGTCCCCGGCATGGAGTGTCTGCTTGACGTTTCCCCGGCACGGAGTGTCGTTGTCGGACGTTTCCCTGATGCGGAGTGTCTGTGTTGGACGTTTCCCCGATGCAGAGTGTCGCTGGTTGACGTGTCCCCGGCACGGAGTGTCTGCTTGACGTTTCCCTCGGCACGGAGTGTTGTTGTCGGACGTTTCCCTGATGCGGAGTGTCTGTGTTGGACGTTTCCCCGATGCAGAGTGTCGCTGGTTGACGTGTCCCCGGCATGGAGTGTCTGTGTTGGACGTTTCCCCGAGATGGAGTGTCGTTGTCGGACGTTTCCTTGATGCGGAGTGTCTGTGTTGGACGTTTCCCCGATGCAGAGTGTCGCTGGTTGACGTGTCCCCGGCACGGAGTGTCTGCTTGACGTTTCCCCGGCATGGAGTGTCGTTGTCGGACGTTTCCCTGATGCGGAGTGTCTGTGTTGGACATTTTCCCGATGCAGAGTGTCGCTGGTCGACGTGTCCCCGGCGCGGAGTGTCTGCTGGTTGACGTATTCCCGAGACGAAGTGTCGCTGTTGGACGTTTCCCTGATGCGGAGTATCTGTGTTGGACGTTTCCTCGATGCAGAGTGTCGCTGGTTGACGTGTCCCCGGCACGGAGTGTCGCTGATCGACTTTTCCCCGGCGCGGAGTGTCGCTGGTTGACTTTTCCTCGACGCGGAGTGTCACCGGTCGACTTTTCTCCTGCATGGAGTGTCGCTGGTTGACTTTTCCTCGGCACGGAGTGTCGCTGATCGACTTTTCCCCGGCGCGGAGTGTCGCTGGTTGACTTTTCCCCGGCACGGAGTGTCGCTGATCGACTTTTCCCCGGCGCGGAGTGTCGGGTTGACTTTTCCCCGGCACGGAGTGTCGCTGAACGAATTTTCCCCGGCGCGGAGTGTCGCTGATCGACTTTTCCCCGGCGCGGAGTGTCGGGTTGACTTTTCCCCGGCACGGAGTGTCGCTGATCGACTTTTTCCCGGCGTGGAGTGTCGCTGATCGACTTTTCCCCCGCGCGGAGTGTCGTTGATGGACTTTTTCCCGGCACGGAGTGTCGCTGATTGACTTTTCCCCGACACAGAGTGTCGCTGATCGACTTTTCCCCGGCGCAGAGTGTCGGGTTGACTTTTCCCCGGCACGGAGTGTCGCTGATCGACTTTTTCCCGGCGCGGAGTGTCGGGTTGACTTTTCCCTGGCGTGGAGTGTCGCTGGTGGACTTTTCCCCGGCACGGAGTGTCGCTGGTGGACTTTTCCCCGGCACGGAGTGTCGCTGATCGACTTTTCCCCAGCGTGGAGTGTCGCTGTTTGATTCCGATTCGAAGCATAATTCCGACATGGAAGGCAGATACGCCTGAGGCGAAGCATGATTTTGACACGGGGTATATTCTGGTACGAAGTATGATTCTGCCGCAGGGACTGTTGGTTTGATTTGTTTGATTTGAGTTGACATCAGCATCGCTATACTGGAATATGGTACCAGGAGTGAATCATCATCCGTCTTTGAGAAGATTTGGGAATTGGGGTTTTTGTTTGGCATCTGCATTGTTGCACTGGAATAATGCTAGGAGAAACTCATCATTTGTCCCGAGAGGATTTGGTAAATGGTGGCTTAGGAGACAGGTTTAGATCCCTGTCACCTAAGGCTTTTCAATTTTATGGGCCGTAAGGGTCCCATAAAAGCATTTTCTCCCTACGAGTCGAAAGGATCTCATAGGTGTATTTTCTCCTTAGGAATCGTGGGGACTCCTAAGTGTGTTGCTCCTTTGTGAGTCATAAGGATCTCACGCGGGAATTTTCTCCTCACAAAGTCGAGAGGACTTTGCGAGTGCATTTCATCTCTTTTTTTTTTACGAGTCTGCGCCCTTTCGGGTTTTCACAAACTCGCCGGCAGTCCTGCTGTTTTTATTCACGGCGCCCTTTCGGGTTTTCATCCGTGCCCATTTTGCTTGTGGACATACCATTTTTTTATTTTTTTTATTTTTGGTGAGACTTTGAATGTGGTCTCACCGGTAGGACTTGGGAGAGACTGGGATTGTTTTACGCCCTTGGATTGTATACGGTTTTGCAGGATGTATGATCCAGACCGTAGGGCCAAAAACATTTTTGCTCTTTGTTGGCGTCTGCATCGCTGCACTGGAATATGGTACCAGGAGCGACTCATCATTCGCCATTGGGATTTGGAATTTAGAATTTGGCTGGCGTCTGCATCGCTGCACTGGGATATGGTACCAAGAGCGACTCATCATTCGCCACTTAGGAATTGGGGAGCGATGACTTAGGAGACAGGTTCAGATCCCTATCGCCTAAGGCTTTTCAATTTTATGGGCCGTAAGGGTCCCATAAAAGAATTTTCTCCCTGCGAGTCGTAAGGATCCCGCATGTGTATTTTCTCCTTAGGAGTCGTGAGGACTGCTAAGTGTGTTTTTCCTTTGTGAGTCGTAAGGATCCTACAAAGGTTTGTTGTCCTCATGTATCGTGAGGACACATGAGTGGACTTCCCTCGTTCCCAGTTTAATGACTTAGAGGTCGACTGTTTCCAGTTTAACGACTTAGAGGTCATCTATTTCCAGTTTAAAGACTTAGAGGTCTGCTATTTCCAGTTTAACGACTTAGAGGTCATCTGTTTCCAGTTTAAAGACTTAGGGGTCTATTGTGTCCAGTTTAACGACTTAGCGGTCATCTGTTTCCAGTTTAACGACGTGGTGGTCATCTGTTTCTAGTTTAACGACTTAGAGGTCTACTGTCTCCAGTTTAACGACTTAGAGCTCATCTTTTTCCAGTTTAACGACTTAGTGGTCATCTATTTCCAGTTTAAAGACTTAGAGGTCTACTGTTTCCAGTTTAACGACTTAGAGGTCATCTGTTTCAAGTTTAACGACTTAGAGGTCATCTGTTTCCAGTTTAAAGACTTAGAGGTCTACTGTTTCCAGTTTAAAGACTCAGAGGTCTATTGTGCCCAGTATAACTACTTGGCGGTCATCTGTTTCCAGTTTAACGATGTGGTGGTCATATGTTTCCAGTTTAATGACTTAGAGGTCATCTGTTTCCAGTTTAAAGACTTAGAGGTCTACTGTTTCCAGTTTAATGACTTAGAGGTCATCTGTTTCCAGTTTAAAGACTTAGAGGTCAATTGTGCCCAGTTTAACGACTTGGCGGTCATCTGTTTCCAGTTTAACGACGTGGTGGTCATCTGTTTCTAGTTTAACGACTTAGAGGTCATCTGTTTCTAGTTTAAAGACTTAGAGGTCTACTGTTTCCAGTTTAACGACTTAGAGGTCATCTATTTCTAGTTTAAAGACTTAGAGGTCATCTGTTTCCAGTTTAACGACTTAGAGGTCATCTGTTTCCAGTTTAAAGACTTAGAGGTCTTCTGTTTCCAGTTTAAAGACTTAGAAGTCTACTGTTTCCAGTTTAAAGACTCAGAGGTCTATTGTGCCCAGTTTAACGACTTGGCGGTCATCTGTTTCCAGTTTAACGACGTGGTGGTCATCTGTTTCTAGTTTAACGACTTAGAGGTCATCTGTTTCCAGTTTAAAGACTTAGAGGTCAACTGTTTCCAGTTTAATGACTTAGAGGTCATCTGTTTCCAGTTTAATGACTTAGAGGTCATCTGTTTCCAGTTTAAAGACTTAGAGGTCTATTGTGCCCTGTTTAATGACTTGGCGGTCATCTGTTTCCAGTTTAACGACGTAGAGGTCATCTGTTTCCAGTTTAAAGACTTAGAGGTCTATTGTGCCCAGTTTAACGACTTGGCGGTCATCTGTTTCTAGTTTAACGACATGGTGGTCATCTGTTTCTAGTTTAACGACTTAGAGGTCATCTGTTTCCAGTTTAAAGACTTAGAGGTCTACTGTTTCCAGTTTAACGACTTAGAGGTCATCTATTTCTAGTTTAAAGACTTAGAGGTCTACGGATGGCGAGCTTAAAATTTAGGAGTAGGGGCCGGCATCAGCGTTGCTAACACTGAAGCAGAGGTGCCAGGAGCAATTCATCATTTGCCTATTCCTGTTGGGGGAGCGATGGCTTAAGAGACAGGTTTAGGTCCCTATCGCCTAAGGCTTTTCAAATTTATGGGCCGTGAGGGTCCCATAAAAGCATTTTCTCCCTACAAGTCGCAAGGATCCCGCATATGTATTTTCTCCTTAGGAGTCGTGAGGACTCCTAAGTGGGTTTTTCCTTTATGAGTCATAAGGATCCCACAAAGGTTTGTTCTCCTCATGTATCGTGAGGACACATGAGTGGGCCTTCTCAATGGAGCATAATTCCAAAGGCGGAGACCGGCCGCGTAACTGGTAATTGTGGTGGGGCTGGGTATGAAGAGAATTATTTGAGCCCGTGGATTGTATACGGTAGTCAATTTGGGGATTAACCGTAGGGTCGGAAGAATTTGGCAAACTGGATTTTGGTCGGCGTCTGCATCGCTGCACTGGAATATGGTACCAGGAGCGACTCATCATTCCCCTTTTTTTTTTTTTTTTTTGTTGTTGTTGTTTTTTTTACCGCGATTGCTCTATCATTTCAGTTTTTCTTATCGCGAAGATCACGATTGCCCTATCATTTCGGCTTTTATTCGCGGTTGCTACATCATTTCGGCTTTATTTTCATCTTTATTTTACTCGCTGATTTTTATTGCGAGTTGCCCCATCATTTCGGCTTTTCTTTATCTTTCTTTT
This sequence comes from Agapanthus africanus, assembly GCA_030015575.1. Lineage (NCBI taxonomy): Eukaryota > Viridiplantae > Streptophyta > Magnoliopsida > Asparagales > Amaryllidaceae > Agapanthus > Agapanthus africanus. The sequence goes on from CM057339.1 coordinate 869,418,616, forward strand.
ATTTACACATTTTTTATCTATTTACATATACATATATTTTTTTTTACATTCCCAGTTTAACGACTTAGAGGTCGATGGTTCCCAGTTTAACGACGTGGTGGTCATCAGGTGTTCCCAGTTTAACGACGTGGTGGTCTTTTTTGCTTATCCCAGCTCCTTGAACTTTGATCTTGGCGGAGCTGTGTTGATGACCTAGCTTTGTGGCTTGCCGATACATCCGAGGAATGTGAGGTTTTACCAAGCTTATATTGGTTCTCTGCCCAATCTTTGAAAATATAGCAGTCTTCGATGGTATGACCCACCACTCTATGATATGGGCAGTATATGGGATTGCCGGTCATGTTCATTTCCTGTGACCTCTTTGGAACAGGCAGTTGCAGACCGTTGTTCAAAGCGTCCATGAATATTTTGCGAACTTCATCCCTTCTGAAGGAGTATACCTTCTTCTTTCTCTCCATTGGGGTAGGTGCCTTTACTGATGCTGGTCCTCGAGGCCGATCGGTCTTTGGTTCGCCCTTTTCAGATAATGGCACATGTCTGGGAGGATTAGGTTTCTGAAAGGCTTCGGTCTCCATTTGTGTGAAATCGGCTGTCGTAGCTTGACTATTTTCTAACACGCCTTTAGACAGTTCTATCTCTTCCGTCTTGTATTGCCTTTCGACCCAATCTTTGAAGACGAAGCAGTTCTCAATGGCATGACCTATCACTCTATGATAGGGGCAATATTTTGAGTTGTCGGTCATTTTCGCTTCTTGCGGTCTCTTTGATTTTGGCAGTTGCAGACCGTTTCTTAGGGCGTCTTTGAATATTTTACGGATTTTGTCCCTTCTGAAGGAATAGACCTTATCCAGGTTCTCTTTCAGTGGAGATTCTCCTCCGGTGTATGTATCGGAGGGACTGGAGGCTGATCGCGGCCGTTTTTCGTGAAGGCGCTCCGCTCTTAGGTTGAAGGGGACATCAGTTGGCTGCCTTCGGATATCAATCCCTAGCTCGTGAACCAACATTTGACTCTGCTGTAATTGCAATCGGGCGACTTGGTCTACGAGATCTGCCACGACGTTTGCCAGCTCGTCGACTTTGGAATGGAGCTCGGCCATCTTCTTATCCCTGTCCTGAAATTGCCTTTGAAGCTATTGGAATAATGCTTGTTCTGTAGTTCCGGCTATGACAACCGGGTCATCTTTATTGCCTGAGCTCAATTCCGCAGGAACCACGGGCTCCTCTGGCTTATCGGCCTGAGCAGGCTCTTCATCATTTAGATCGAGCCGATGCTGGGTAGCGTCAACTATATCATCACCATGGCTGTGAAGAAGAGGAGGGTTCATTTCTTCATGCCCGGCCATGTAGATAGTGTGGATAACACATTCAGCCATTCTTTCATCCCTGGCAGCTGGTTTCGTAGAGCGGTCCGAGCTTTGGGAATTCATAAATTTTAACATGGCCAGAGCCCTAGCCTTTTTGTTGGCTCTATATCTGAGCCGATTCTGCCTCAGCTTCTCGATTTTGAAGGCTCGGCGGGCATCCGTTATCCGGGAAGCCATTGTGAGTTGATTAGCGGGGAGCTTAGAGAAGACACCCGATCGAGCCGTTGTCGGGGGTACCACTGGAGCTTTCTCGTGATGCCCCGTTGCTTCGTTGACGTTGATGGCCTTGCCCCCAGCTGGAGCGATGGAGGGTCGTTTGGAAACGGATTTGTGTTTCAGTTGGGGCGCCTTCGAGACCACCACATTTGGCCTCTTGCCTTCGAGACCGGTTGGTCTGCTTCCGGGGCTCGAGGAGCTAGGATGGCGTTAGCTGACACGAACAGAATAGAGCCGAACTGTAGCGGCAGCTCCTCCCACTGTCGCCTGAGACTGGCCGGGAGGAACGTCCTGGAGTCTATCTTCATCGTGTAGGAGACGGGAGCCATGCTGAGAGCTGAGATCATCCTTGGAGACATTGTTGAAAAGTGATTGCTTGGAAAACCTGTATGAAAGAGCATTATTTCAGTATAAATATAGATATGTATATTGATTGAGTTCGCATGAACGTTTAACCTGAAATATGGGAGGAGAGATTGGTCCCACCGGGCGTACCAGAATCTGTAGGGTGTTTTTTGTCGCCCCATTGAGATGGGAATACGCGCGCGCTTGTCAGGCGTACTACAGATTCCCCCTGCCTAGGGTAGGCCGGGGTTTAATGATTGTGGGGATCCGAATCTCCGGCAGCCGCGAACTAAGCTGCCGTTAATTACCTCTTGCGTTTGGAGCGAGGGAACCTCCGATTGACGGGTTAAACTGGTCATGCGAACTCAATGTGCAGTGTACGTGTGTTGTGTTTTGAAAGGGGTTTTTGGATATATCGGGAGCCACGCAGAGTTTTTACGGGGGTCTCGCTACCCGGATAGCGGGCTGGGGGTCAAAGGGGCTAGCAGCCCCCTTGCGGGGTGCGGGACAGCGCCCCGTTAGAAATTTCTTTCTAACAGGGACAGTGTCGTGGAGCACGTGTGTGTGCAAATATGTATACATATGTATATGTATATGTATGTACATAAAAAGAGGGGGAAAAGGCATCCAAGGGATGCGTGAGGCCAGTGCCTTGAGCGCTGTGCGCTTAGGTGCTGTACGCTCAGGCGCAAGCGCGCTACGTGTCGACACGTGGGCGTTTTGCGCTCGAGCGCTGGAGTGCAAGCGTGCTACGTGTCGGCACGCGGGCGCTTTGCGCTCGAGCGCTAGCGCGCCACGTGTCGGCACGTGGGCGCTCGGCGCTTGAGCGCTTGGGCGCCGGCGAGGGAAAGAGGGCTTTTAGCCCCCGAAACTCTCGAAAGAGAAATTAGAGTGGAGTTAAACTCCTGAGATGTTTTGGAGTTGATAAAAGGGGTTTTTCTTCTTCCTCCTCTATTGACAGGATCTTGAAGATCAAGAGATGTGGGATGTTAAAAATCTCTTCTTTTTGAGATCTGATGGTAGACCCAAGTTCCTCTTCGTGGGTTTTGTGGTGAAAAACTATTTAGTTTTGGAAAAGAAAGAATAAAACTCTTGATTTAATTTCAAAGGAAAGAAGAAGGTTTAGAACCTTCAGAAAGGGGAAAGAGACACAAATCTTAGGTTTTTCTGAGAGAATGAAAAAGTCTTCGTTTATTCTGTAGGGTTCCTAGGCACACTAATGAGGTCTCACAAGGCATCAACCATGACAATTTCAAATTTAAACGGTGCCGAGAAACCCTAGAACGGACCGTTGGCTAGAAATCTAGGCGAAAATATAATCTAGTTAACAACTTAACTACAAAGAAACGGAAATACAACCTTTGTAGATCCGGTGCTCCACCTCCATAGCTCCGCAACGAAGTCCCTTTGCTGTCCAAATTAATTCCCGGGCTCTAGCTTCGGCTTCGTCGGAGAAATGGCGAGCTAGGTCGTCGATGTCCATGCCGAAGATGATCTACGTCGAGGCATCGTTAAATCAAGCTCCGACTTCACCAAGTCAAGAAACTTGTGAAGATAACACACTCTACTACTTGGCAAGAGGTAGAGGATGAAGAAATAGGAAGTGGGTAGACTTTAGTTTTGGATTTCTCACTCATTTCCATCAATCACCATTGATGGAGCTTGCTTTCTTCCTTGAAGAAGATGAAGAAGAAGAAGCTAATTGTTATGATAAGAATAAGAATAATGGAATATAAAATCTATTCTTATCATAATCACACCATGGTTAAGTGTAGAGAGAGGACCATGGTTAGGTGTAGTGGTTAGGGTTAAGCATGAGACAAAATGGTCACTTTATTCAAACCTTCATGAATGTTCATGAAAGAAACAAAAATAAAAGCCACCATTTTATCTTTATACATTATATTTTCCAAAGAAATAAATGAATAAATAAATGTATATGAAAAACAAAACCCTAACCATTTAAATAACCATGGATCAATCTTTAACACAAACCAAGTAAGTATGCATCATCAAACATGATACAATCATGTGCACAAAACTATATCGAATATACAATGTGCACATCCGAGCGAGAAAATCCAATTAAAGTGAACCGATACTAGTTAATGCAAAGTAATATATTAAATATATAATTATGCATTAAATCATTAAATCAACACTTGATTTAACGATCCGGTCATATCGTATATAACCGACTAGTATCCAATGTATCGGTTTATCGAATCAATCCTTGATTCGATAACTAGGGTATATCGCATATAACCTAATCGATACATTCATCGCGAGAATGAAATACGGTATCACATACACGCATTATTCTCGGTCCCGCACATATCTCATATGCGCTCCTATTTCGTTTCGCTTGAGCCAGGAAACCTCTGTGTAGGACTCTAAAGACTCGTCAATACGCCGGCAGCAGATGATGATCATATCAAACATCCACAAGCCGCAAGCGGTCTGCTAAACGTAACGGACACCCGGGTATTGAGCGATCTGAAGATCGACGAGCAAGCCCGCTCACACTCCAGTGAATCCAACCAGTAACACTACCGTACAGTCCGGTCTGATCGTCTGATATGTCGCATATCTCGCCTAGGGGTGGTAAACGTCAGACCCCAATAGCTCGATAAGTCGTGTCGATATGAGGTCTATAACAATTCGAGAAACTACTGGTAACACTTACCAGTAAATCTCAGCAACCCTGGCCAGGGATTTCCTGTTATAGCCAATCGAACACAGCGCAACATCAACTCCCTATACCGGGAGAGACGAATCCCCTCCTATCGCTCATTAACTCCATGTGACTCGGGACTGTACCCAAAAACCACCGTTTTGCACGCCCTCTTGGACGTGGTAAGATGGAAATCAAAGCACAGTGGGAACCACACAAGACTCTATGACGATCTCGGGTCAACAGACTACTCTGTACCAGTGTCACCAGAGAACTGCCATCTGACGTGAGGTATAATACCATCTGGGAGTTCTCGGCGAGTCCGTCCAGTGTACCCAGTCTCTACTGAGCACCCGTATATCATCTCTGATGTCAAACACCAATGGATATGGGATCATCCATTGCCCATCTGTATGGGTCGAGAAGGTGCACGCTAGTCTACTCTGGTATATCGATGCCCTGTCTCGATACACCCACGACTAGGGACTTTGAAGGATGTACTTATAGACTACCATGTCCCCACTAGTATGATCCGCATCATAGTCCAGGTAGTCAAGTACACATCCTAAGGGCTTTACCAACATGTAACAGAGAGACAATCAGTGAACACGTTAAGGTAAAGATCAATCAGATAGCATACTATCATGTCGAGCAAGAAAGTCCTCCCTATATATGTCCCAGCATCCACTACAATATACATCCTATGTACAGTAATGGCCTCTAGGGCATACATATAACTAACAATCTCCCACTTGCACTAGGGCCATCTGTAGCAGTGGTTGCAGTATCTCATACTCAACCATCCCATAAAAGTCTCTCTCTCGGAACAGGCCTTTGTGAGTGGATCCGCTGTGTTGTCCTCTGAGTCTACTCTCCTAACCTCGATCTCCCTGGAGATCAACTATCTCCATGATCAGGTGATACTGCCATAGAATATGTCTGGATCACTGATGGGACGGACGTTCCATGGCATAAGCCACAATTCCATTGTCACACAATGGGAGGAACGTAGTTCATCTCATGAACCAATATGCACCCAAACAGCCTCTTTGGTAGCATCTTTAGTAGCGATGTATCCTGCCTTTATCGTCTAGTATGCCACGGTATCTAGTTTGGAACTCTTCCAACATACCGTCCCTTTACTGAGGGTAAAGACAATGCCTGCGACTGACTTTCAGTCGTCTTTATCACCCTGGAACCCTTCCAGTGATTCTCCCCAGGATTGATTGATACCGTCTCACTACAACTAGTGAGAATCCTAACATCCAATTAAATCTATCTCATAGATCCAAAACTCAGGATTTAGGAGGTATCATTTTGATCCTATGTGGAGAATCATTGTGATAAACGGAGATTGATCGAGCGTAGCATAAGAAACTCCTTTCTTATCAAGAGTATGTCATCCACGTACTCTACGAGGATCATCACCATACTCCCTTCTACCTTTTTGTTTATACAAGGTTCATCTACCATTTTGATGATGTCAAACTCTTTGACTAATTCATCAAAACAGATGTTCCAACTCCGCGATGCCTGCTTTATCCTATAAAGCATCTTGCACACGTTTCCGCTGCTCCCACTGTCTACGAGGCCCTCTGGCTGTGTACTTATAGACTCCCTCTTCTAAAACATCATTTAGAAAAGCTGTCATGACACCCAACCGCCAAATATCGTAGTCATGGTATGCAGCCGTGGCAAGTAGGATCTGGATGGACTTAAGCATAGTTACTTGAAAAGGTTTCATCATTATCCTTACCTGGTCAATGATGCAAATTTTAACAAGTCTAGCTTTGAAAGTCTCAACTTTTCCATCTACACCAAGTAATCTTCTCAAGATATACTTGCTCCTGATGGGGATTTAACCCTTCAGATATAGCAACCAAAGTCCATACTTTGTTGGTCTACATAGATTCCAACTCAGATCACTAAGCATCCAGCCATTCTTACAGAGTCTTACTCCTGATAGCCAGATCGAAGCTAGTTGGGTCATCATCTCATGATGCAATCCTTGCTCCCACTGTCATAGAGAAACCGAAGTATCTCTCAGGCGGGTGAGGAACCCTACTAGATCGGCGGAGAGGCTGAGGTTCATTGGAATCTACTGAATCCTTTGGCTCTATCAAATCATCCGCTGTAGTTTGTATAGCTGGAACCTTTCCAGTTCTACATTACAGACCTTGCCTCGAGCTTGTCCGGATTTTGTTTTCAGACATAGGCCGGTCAACCCTAAATCTTAACTAACTTAAGACATGGGTTCTTCCCATTCCATATCACATATGAAGCGGTAGGCAACTGATTTGATTGGAACCCTATTCAATAGGTATGCAGCTTCTTAAGTGCATAACTCCCAAAAGGAAACAGGTAACTCAGTAGTACTCATCATAGAGCACACCTTATCATATAGGGTGAGATTGCTCCGCCCCGATATACCATCGTGCTATGGTGTATTCGGAGGAGTAATGCTGAGAGAGAATCTCATTCTCCTTTAGAAAAGTCCAGGAATTCCATGCTCAAGTATTCTCCTCCTTGATCACATCAAAGGACATAATACTTATACCCGTATTGGTTCTCTACTTCTAACTTATATTCTGTGAATATCTCAAAAGGTTCTGACTTGTGTTTCAACAGGAACATAGGTCTGAATCTCGAAAGATCATCAGAGAATGTAATGAAGTATAAAGAACCGGTCTTGGCAAGTGTAGACAGGGGACCTACATACATCAACATGTATCATCCCAAGAGTTCACTAACTCTTTCTCTGTTTCCAATAAACAGAGCTATGGTCATCTAATCTTTGTGACATGACTGGCAAGTTTTCACAAGATGTAAATTCAAACTAATTTAAATATGCATCTAAATGTAACTTCAGCCAATCGGGTCGCATTGATATGACCTATTCTACAATGCCTCAAGAAGGATTCGTTCATTTCTGAACTAGTCCTCTTGTGTGTGTTCTGTATACTGAGAACTGTAGTTTGATTTAGAACATTAATGCTTTTAGATAACGTGCCTGAACCGATCAACTTTTGATATAGGAAATGTTCAAAACATTATCCAACAATACAAAATTTTATCATTTCTTTACTATTAAAGAGAGTGATATGATTTTGTATATCAGGTTCGGTATCTAATAACATTCGTTCAGAATCAATGTATTAGTAACACAGGGTGACAGTGACCGACAGACTTGGCTGCAACACTTGCCCCATTTTCTGCCTCATGAAACTTATCACCCGTTCTCAGTTCTCTACCTTTCTATAGCCCTATGTAACAGATTACATATCTGGGATCCTGATCTGGTATCACATACCCAGGACGTAGAGGATACAGAGAAACAGTTCTTTGTAATGTACACACCCGAAGATGATGCATCAGCATGCACTCTCTTCGTTTGGGCGGCATGGGAAATCTGGTATTCCCCAATTTCCTGCTCTGTCTTATAACAATTATAAGTTGGAGCGGGACCAACGTTCCCCAACTCAGTATAACAAGCGGGTTCGGTCAAATATCCGTATTATTATCTTGATTAAGGCGTGATATGGTCGCTACCAGGAGAGAGAGAGAAGAAAACACTCAGCGTGCGCTCTTTCAAGAATAGATTGGTTATTATTTTATCTAATCAGGGTGGCTCCCACTGCTTTTTATCAAATCTTCCTTCAAACCCTAAAAGGAAAGACTAGCCGAGATTAATTACACACTACAAGTTCACCAATCTTTCAGCCATGCCAGTGTCGGTACTTTGAGGGAGGTCCCCCGTGCTTTCGCACGAACCTAATTACTGTAAACCTCGTTTTCCCAGAGGCGTAACCCCGTTGACACCTTTCTAGACACCTACTTGATCGGCTAATTGTAATGTATAAAACTCTCCCAGGAGTAACTCTTACTCGCAGCGGGTATCGAGATCCAACTATCTCATAGAAGGTATGCAATCTCATTGCAAATTTCAACACTTGAAATTCCCGATAATATTTTGCCCCTAACGTGCTATGACCTTGACGAAAGCCAACAAACCATAGCCCGCTAGTCAAGTTCAACCCGTACATTTCTTGATTGAATTAAACCCACCCGCACGACCCTTGAAGAAAGCCAACAAAGCCGCACGACTACCCTAATCCAATCACATCGTATGCTGGCAGATAAGCAGCATATAGCTACCGCATACTGCACCTTGACGAAAGCCAACAAATGCAGCACGAATACTATATACAACTTATCTGAAATGACGGAGGGCTACGACAGGTTTTTCTAAAAACCTATTGCGTAATGAACTTGATATTGTTGTAGGATCGAATGAATTTTGAAATGGAGTGTTTTTGAGGCTTTTCTAGTTTTGCTAAAGGAGTCACTCCCGGTGAAGGGATCGTCGGTCCTTTCCTCGTCGAATGAGGTGCGGGATATATCATATATATCACTGTGCAAAGCAGAACTCTTAAAAGCAATCAAAAGACAAACCGAGTGTGTAGCATCTGCCAGTTATTGCTAAAGGAGTCACTCCCGGTGAAGGGATCTCGGTCCTTTCCTCATCGAATAAGGTGCAGAGTATATCATATATACCGCTGTGCAAAGCAAGAACTGTAGCTACCTGTTTTATTTTGAAATTCGATTCTACAACATCTTAGGTTTCTTTTATTTCATTAATCACATTAATGAAGTCCCATCATTTAAATACCTAAACATCACAGATAGATATGACGTACACTTATGCCATCCGCATTCGCCTCGATGTCCCCTCGTGCACCGTTAGGTTAGGTAACTAACGACAGAGCAGGGCAGGGCTAGCGCGGGTGTAAAACATAAGCAACGCCTGTATAATATATCATATATACTATATACTGTATCTATCACAGAACATCACATGATCACATCACAGATATCGCAGCAGAAGAAACATATATGAAATATTGGATATACTAGGACGTCCGTGTTTTCAATACGAGCCAGTATAAAACACGGATTCCACGGTCGTGATGAATAGCCAAACCCACACCCCTAGACCCCTACGAGAGCGGCAAGCAACCCTGCCAATTCTAGAGTTAGGAGACCCGGACTCGACTCCTCGAGTTGGTCTCCCACTGGACTCCAGAACCCGGTTACTTGTGCTCCCCTCCTTGGGTCTATCCTAGTGCGAAAAAGTAAATAATATACAAAGGGTGACATCTTACGCAACCTGGAAGTGCCCCAATAAAAGAATATTACATACAAGTTTTTTACATGAATGAAAATGAAAAACACTCATCTCACATAAAAACCCCCGGCTATTCAAACACGACGATCCAATATAACATATCCAGCAACACATAACATCACATGTCAACAACGTAAGTAAATATGCGCATCCCAATTGTCGTTGACATATAGCAACGAAATCGGCGATATCACATATTACACTTACGGTCACAGAAAAGAAAGTGAAAAACTACAACAGTTGGAATCCGCAACCTGCATAGACATCGCATGCCTAATCAAATGAATTACTTAGACATCGCATGCCTAACAATTATAAACCCCGCATTTTAGTCTCATTATCGAAAACTCTTTTCAATATCAAGTCGGGCAATTCAACAAGATTCCCGACATCCTGATCGAATGCTCGTCGCAAAATTCAGTAGACGGCTGCACCCCTGATACCGTCGACGAAGTGCACCAAGGCGGAACACCGCTGCCGCGAGCACCCGAACGGATGCTTTCGGCGACGGGGTTCTCCTACAGTCACTTGGTCGGGGCTATGGAGCGAGGCTGTCTATTAAGTTTACCCGGCGAGTATCCGCTTACGCTACGTGATTGCGACGGACTTTTGATCACATCAAAATTCCGTGGCAACCGATCAAGTGAGACTAAACTGCTATGTTTATAACATTCATTCAGTTATCTCATAACTTCTTGTGAATTCCAATTATTGTATCCCATTCCAGATAAACAGAAAATATTAAACTTTCCGATCGAACAGTCAAACACCCAAGTTTTCCCAAAATAGATCAACACATGAAACAAGTCTAACAACATTCAGTTCGTGCTTCAGTACCAACGGTCCAGCCGTAGAAGGGTCAAGCCAACGCCTCACATGTGGCACGCCGTACTGCCCCAAACCCTAAGGTTCAAAGGGCAGTTCAAGACGGTCACATAATCGAGTTAAGGTTTGTTGTCTTCTAGAGGGTCCATCGCGTTACTTGCACTACTTAGAACGTCGTTAAACTACGGAAAAATCCAACACTTGGAAATTTCCCGACAGGGGAAAAATTGGGTATTTATATCCGGTCGAACTTTTTAACATATTCTAAAAATACCCGGAAAAGCACACCGACAAAAATTAGACAGTCCGATCGAATACACCGAGTCCCCAATACAACCCAGAAAATACAACTCTGGAATAAATATTAAAAACATCCAGAACACACAAGAAACACCAACAGAAACAACTGAAGGAAAAACACATCCTAATCATCACAGACGGCCGCGGAACCGCCGCAAAAGGGGGTCAATGCCGCGGTTCCGCGGCCGTACTGTTGAATTAGGTTGTCGTTTTCTCCAGTTTTTCTTAGAATTTCCTGCACATTTCTCTGCATATTTTTAATTCCAAAAAATCCACATTTTACAGAAATGTCCAGAGAGCATGTTAAGGGTTTGGGTTTCGGGTCGATCGGACTTCAAATTCCGTCGGGACTTCGCCTAAGGCTCTAGCTAGGCTCTGATACCACTGTAGGGTTCCTAGGCACACTAATGAGGTCTCACAAGGCATCAACCATGACAATTTCAAATTTAAACGGTGCCGAGAAACCCTAGAACGGACCGTTGGCTAGAAATCTAGGCGAAAATATAATCTAGTTAACAACTTAACTACAAAGAAACGGAAATACAACCTTTGTAGATCCGGTGCTCCACCTCCATAGCTCCGCAACGAAGTCCCTTTGCTGTCCAAATTAATTCCCGGGCTCTAGCGTCGGCTTCGTCGGAGAAATGGCGAGCTAGGTCGTCGATGTCCATGCTGAAGATGATCTACGTCGAGGCATCGCTAAATCAAGCTCCGACTTCACCAAGTCAAGAAACTTGTGAAGATAACACACTCTACTACTTGGCAAGAGGTAGAGGATGAAGAAATAGGAAGTGGGTAGACTTTAGTTTTGGATTTCTCACTCATTTCCATCAATCACCATTGATGGAGCTTGCTTTCTTCCTTGAAGAAGATGAAGAAGAAGAAGCTAATTGTTATGATAAGAATAAGAATAATGGAAAATAAAATCTATTCTTATCATAATCACACCATGGTTAAGTGTAGAGAGAGGACAATGGTTAGGTGTAGTGGTTAGGGTTAAGCATGAGACAAAATGGTCACTTTATTCAAACCTTCATGAATGTTCATGAAAGAAATAAAAATAAAAGCCACCATTTTATCTTTATGCATTATATTTTCCAAAGAAATAAATGAATAAATAAATGTATATGAAAAACAAAACCCTAACCATTTAAATAACCATGGATCAATCTTTAACACAAACCAAGTAAGCATGCATCATCAAACATGATACAATCATGTGCACAAAACTATATCGAATATACAATGTGCACATCCGAGCGAGAAAATCCAATTAAAGTAAACCGATACTAGTTAATGCAAAGTAATATATTAAATATATAATTATGCATTAAATCATTAAATCAACACTTGATTTAACGATCCGGTCATATCGTATATAACCGACTAGTATCCAATGTATCGGTTTATCGAATCAATCCTTGATTCGATAACTAGGGTATATCGCATATAACCTAATCGATACATTCATCGCGAGAATGAAATACGGTATCACATACACGCATTATTCTCGGTCCCGCACATATCTCATATGCGCTCCTATTTCGTTTCGCTTGAGCCAGGAAACCTCTGTGTAGGACTCTAAAGACTCGTCAATACGCCGGCAGCAGATGATGATCATATCAAACATCCACAAGCCGCAAGCGGTCTGCTAAACGTAACGGACACCCGGGTATTGAGCGATCTGAAGATCGACGAGCAAGCCCGCTCACACTCCAGTGAATCCAACCAGTAACACTACCGTACAGTCCGGTCTGATCGTCTGATATGTCGCATATCTCGCCTAGGGGTGGTAAACGTCAGACCCCAATAGCTCGATAAGTCGTGTCGATATGAGGTCTATAACAATTCGAGAAACTACTGGTAACACTTACCAGTAAATCTCAGCAACCCTGGCCAGGGATTTCCTGTTATAGCCAATCGAACACAGCGCAACATCAACTCCCTATACCGGGAGAGATGAATCCCCTCCTATAGCTCATTGCCTCCATGTGACTCGGGACTGTACCCAAAAACCACCGTTTTGCACGCCCTCTTGGACGTGGTAAGATGGAAATCAAAGCACAGTGGGAACCACACAAGACTCTATGACGATCTCGGGTCAACAGACTACTCTGTACCAGTGTCACCAGAGAACTGCCATCTGACGTGAGGTATAATACCATCTGGGAGTTCTCGGCGAGTCCGTCCAGTGTACCCAGTCTCTACTGAGCACCCGTATATCATCTCTGATGTCAAACACCAATGGATATGGGATCATCCATCGCCCATCTGTATGGGTCGAGAAGGTACACGCTAGTCTACTCTGGTATATCGATGCCCTGTCTCGATACACCCACGACTAGGGACTTTGAAGGATGTACTTATAAACTACCATGTCCCCACTAGTATGATCCGCATCATAGTCCAGGTAGTCAAGTACACATCCTAAGGGCTTTACCAACATGTAACAGAGAGACAATCAGTGAACACGTTAAGGTAAAGATCAACCAGATAGCATACTATCATGTCGAGCAAGAAAGTCCTCCCTATATATGTCCCAGCATCCACTACAATATACATCCTATGTACAGTAATGGCCTCTAGGGCATACATATAACTAACATATTCATCATCATGTTGCCTTTTATAGGCTTACATATTTACATATAACCACTTGGGCTTCACAAAATGGCATTTTGCCTATCTCATGGCTCATGTGCCATTTCATTTTTGCACATAAGTTATGGGCTTACAAAATATTGGCTTTATGCCCATTTTGCATACATTCAAGTATATAAAAAAATATATAAAAATTATTTATTATATGATTTTGTTGTTGGCATGGGGAGGCTGGCCGCGGGCTCGACTTGGGCATGGGCCCGCTTGTCCTGGGCTTGGGCCCACCTAGCGTGGGGGTTGACCTTGACTTTGACTCGGTCAACCGGGGTATAAATTTTTACCCCAACAGTCGCGTCTTGTTATTGCATTATACCTTCCTTTTTATTATCATGTTTTGATTGACATTTCTCCTTTTGTAGCAGGCTTTACCACTGAAGAGATTCTGGCGACTTCCCTCAGGTCCTTCGAAGAGGAGGAGAGGAATCGCGCTCTATTGGGCATTGGTATGTCTCGGCTCATTGAGTCTTCATTCTCTTTTTTATGGACAATCTAACCCTTTCTTTATCTCATCGCAGGAATCACAATGCCAGTCCCGCAGAGTGATGCATAGACTCTTCCCGGGCCAGCCACCGAAGTCTCGGCCTCTTCGGTATTACCGAAAGAGGCTTTACTCAAACGAACGATGACGGAAGCCTTGACGGCACCAGAAGTAACCCTGGGTGTGGATGATGACGCTCTTTTGAGGGAGGCTTCTAGAAGGTCTGCTTTGACAGCCCGGGAGGAAAGGAAGCGCCAGAAGCGCGCAGCAAGGGAGCGTAATGTTGCTCTAGCTGTGGGTGCGGGTTCGAGCGCCGCTGCCCCTACTGCTACTCCTTCAGAGGAGTCTCCGGTCGTCTTGTCTACTGCTTATAGACGGGCGGTACGTGCGGCTGGGGAAGCGAACGGTAAATCAACTCCAGGTAATGTGCCGTGAGGTTCCGTCGTCAAAGTTTTAAACTATCAGTTCTCATATATCTTGTCTTGCAGGGCCGAGCCTTACCGAAGAAATGGCGGCGACCGCTGAGCCTGAGGGAGCGGTGGAGGAGGTGGCTGCTATTCCCGAACCCGGGCTGACGAGACAGTCATGATCGCTATGCCCGAAATAGCTACCACTGCCGAGCCCGAAGTGGCGGCAAGTAAAATGACTACCACGGCCGAGCCTAAGGCAGCGGTGGATGAGACGGCTGCAATCGCTGAGCCCGAGATGGTGGCGAGCGAAATGGGTACAATTGCTGGGCCCAAGATGGTCGCTCTTTCTCAAGAGTCGGGCACCGCTCCGATCATCGCTCTTCCCGCCTACGGTTCTCTGCCGTCTCCTGGCGTCGCGAGCGTGACGACGGCTCTCGTGGAGTCAGGGGATGAGGCGATGGGAGGTGAGACCATCCCGATGGAGGAGGGAGACGCCGCCGTTGTATCAAGTGACGCCCTCATCACGGCTCCGGCAGGCGACTCATCAGGTAAAATTTAGGTCACCGCCCTTCTTTTTATTCTGTAATCTTTCCTGACAGGGTTTATCTTGTTTTTAATGCAGGTGCGGCTAGTGCTGATGTCGCACTACCTGAGGCAGCACTATCAGCTACCGCCTTGACGGTGGCATCTCCTCTACCCTCTCTCATACCATCTCAGATGTTGGAAGGTGCGGATTGGTGACTCATCAGTCTTATTTTTTAAGCTGTATAACCTACGTACTGACGTTGCAATATTGTGCCCTTGCAGGAGTCCTTTTTGACCACCTGTATCAGGTACTGCACCCACAATTCTCTTTCTTGTCAGAGATTAGTCCACCTACCGATGTCGGTGAGTATTTTCTCTAAACGACGTCCTTTTCTTTAATGGGCAGTCGCATTACTGCTAACTCTTCTTTATATTGCTTGTAGCCTTACGAATTAAAGGAGGGGACAAGGCCGTCGTTGCGCCACCAGTATCCCCAGCTTTGCCCCCAGTTTCAGCCGGTATAGTAGACTCTACTTTTCGCGTATTTTCTTTATTTCCAGAGCCGACATCTGATTATGATCTACTTTGCAGCAATCACATCGACTCCAGCCCCGTTCGAGTCTCGCATTATAATGCCGGCAGGGTCTTTTTCCAGGCGTCCATCATCCAAAGGTGTTGTGACCAGTCTACGCATGCTGAGCGAATATATCTAGGAGTTTGACGCAAAGACTCCCACATCTGCTGTGGATTTTGCCGCAGAGGTTAACCCTATGCTGGAGACGCTCATGAACTTTCATGATGAGGGCGTCGTTGAGTCTTGGGTTAATCGCTGCAGGGAAATCGAGACTTGCTTGCATGAGCTTGAGCTTAGGCGTCCTGCACCTGAGATTCTGGCTATGAGCACTCAACGGCCTGCATGGATCGAGCAGAGCACTTCTTACTTCCGCCATCTTGAACAAGAACTGGCTTTAAAGCAAAGGGAATGTAAAGAAACTTCAAGCGAGTCTGCTCGACTGCATGCTGAGGTCGATACGAACGCTACCCAGTTGAAAGTTATCTTCGAAGGCCTTTTGCGATGTATCTCTAATGGAATAACACTGAGGTAGAAGCTCGACGTCGTCGAGCGGGATGCACAAGGTCGCGAAGCAACTCAGCGGGCCGTCGAGGGACAACTCTCGTCTTACTTGCAGCAGTAAGCCCAGGTTGAAGCGGAGTTGGCCGCGGCAGCTGATCGGGAAGAGGGGCTGAGGGAAGTGCGCGAGCGGCTGATTGGATTATTGAAAGCGCTTTCCTCTCAATAAATTTTTTTGTACCATTTGTAATTTTTAATAAAATGTATTTGTTCTTTTATTCTTTCATATGATGTATTTTGTACCCAATCGAATTCATGAATAAAAGATACACGTTCTTCGTAATGTCTTGTGTCATCTCTCTGCTTTCTTCTTTCTTGCTGTGTTATTTGCCATGTGATTTTAGCAAGTGCGGTCTGTAGATAGTATATAACTGTCAATCTTATGCTCTTTGTAAGGTAGTGATGGCTTAGAAAACAGGGTTAGGATCTGTCACCTAAGACTTTTCAACTTTATGAGCCGTGAGGGTCTCATAAAGAATTTTCTCCCTACCGGTCGAGAGGATCCCATAGGTGTAATTTCTCTTTAAGAATCGTAAGGATTCCTAAGTGTGCTTTCTCTTGAAAGTCGTAAGGATCTCACAAGAGAATTTACTCTCTTACGAGTCGTGAGGGCCCGCAAGTGATGGATGAAGTTGTCCTTATCCGCATTTCACGGAGCTAGGGGTTGCTCTGGATGCTTCCCACGGGTTTACTGCCATGTTCTGCGAGGACCAGGCTTCGCTCTGGACGTTTTCCAGGATACCGTAGTTTAAAGACATTGCGGTCGAGGTTAAGGACATCATAGTCCGTGGATTTAAGGACTCCACAGTCCGATGTTAGTTTAAAGACATTACGGTCGAGGTTAAGTACATCATAGTCCATGGATTTAAGGACTGCACAGTCCGTTGTTTAGTTTTAAGACATCGCGGTCGAGATTAAGGACATCATAGTCCATGGATTTAAGGACCCCACAGTCCGATAGTTTTAAGACATCACGGTCGAGGTTAAGGACATCATAGTCCGTGGGTTTAAGGACTATACGGTCCAATATTAGTTTTAAGACATCACGGTCGAGGTTAAGGACATCATAGTCCATGAGTTTAAGGACCTCACAGCCCGATGTTAGTTTTAAGACATCACGGTCGAGGTTAAGGACATCATAGTCCGTGAGTTTAAGGACCTCACAGTCCAATTTTAGTTTTAAGACGTCACGGTTGAGGTTAAGGACATCATAGTCCATGGGTTTAAGGACGCCACAGTCTGTTGTTAGTTTTAAGACATCACGGTCGAGGTTAAGGACATCATAGTCCGTGAGTTTAAGGACCTCACAGTCCAATTTTTGCTCTGGATGCTTCCACGGGTTCACTGCCGTGTTCGGCGAAGCGGCGAGGACCGGGCTCCGCTCTGGATACTTCATACGGGGTCATTGCCGCGCTCTGCGAGGACCAGGATCCGTTCTGGACAATTTCCACGGGGTCAGGAGTGACATAATCCGCGTTCCACGTAGCCAGGAATTTTGCTCTGGATGCTTCCCACGGGTTCACTGCCATGTTCGGGGAGGACCAGGCTCTGCTCTGGATGCTTCACACGGGTTCACTGCCGTGCTCTGCGAGGACCAGGATCCGCTCTGGACGTTTTCCACGGGGTCAGGAGTGACATAATCCGCGTTCCACGTAGCCAGGAATTTTGCTATGGATGCTTCCCACGGGTTCACTGCCGTGTTCGGCGAGGACCAGGCTCCGCTCTGGATGCTTCACATGGGGTCATTGCTGTGCTCTGCGAGGACCAGGATCCGTTCTGGACTTTTCCCACGGGGTCAGGATTGACATAAGCCGCGTTCCACGTAGCCAGGAATTTTGCTCTGGATGCTTCCCATGGGTTCACTGCCGTATTTGGCGAGGACCAGGCGCCGCTCTGGATGCTTCACACGGGTTCACTGCCGTGCTCTGCGAGGACCAGGATTCGCTCTGGACGTTTCCCACGGGGTCAGGAGTGATATAATCCGCGTTCCACATAGCCAGGGATTTTGCTCTGGATGCTTCCTACGGGTTCACTGTCGTGTTCGGCGAGGACCAGGCTCCGCTCTGGACGTTTTCCACGGGGTCAGAAGTGACATAATCCGCATTCCACATAGCCAGGAATTTTGCTCTGGATGCTTCCCACGGGTTCACTGCCGTGTTCTGCGAGGACCAGGATCCGCTCTGGACGTTTCCCACGGGGTCAGGATTGACATAGGCCGCGTTCCACGTAGCCAGGAAAGGTTGACTTTATCCGCATTTCACGGAGTCGGGGTTTGACTCTTGGTCATCTGTGCACCGCCGAGTCATAGAACTGGGAGTTGCCACTGTTCCGCTCCACTTGATGTTGTGTCTGTTGTAATGAGACGAATGTTGAGATGATCTCCAGGCTATCTGTGAACCATTGAGATTTGGCTTCTTTTTCTGATGAGGCCTGGGGAGGAAATGTGTGATTCCCTTCTTTGTTTGCGTCCTTGGATTGTATGCAGGGATTGACATGATATCACCTGTAGGGCATGAATTGCATTTATTTTTTTTATTTCTTTCCGCGATGCTCTATCATTTCAGCTTTTATATCGCGAAGGTCGCGATTGCCCAATCATTTCGGCTATTTTTCGCGGTGCCCAATCATTTCGGCTATTTTTTTTTTATTTTTACTCGCTGCTTTTTATTGCGAATTGCCCAATCATTTCGGCTATTTTGCATGCATATATTTTTTTTACTTGCTGATTTTGTTTGCAAGTTGCCCCATCATTTCGGCTATTTCGTATGCATGTGTTGCTTGCTGGATTTTTGCTGCAAGCTTGGAATTAGATACTGATTTCGGCATCAGCATCGCTACAACTGGGATATTGCCAGGAGCGAATCATCATTTCCCTCTGTCGATGTCGGACAAAGGTGGCTTAGTAAACAGGGTTAAGATCCTGTCAACTAAGGCTTTTGACTTTATGAGCCGTAAGGGTCTCATAAAGGTATTTCTCCCCGCGAGTTGTGAGGATCTCGTAGGTGCGTTTTCTCCTTAGGAGTCATGAGGATTCCTAAGTGCATGTTTTCTTGTAAGTCGTAAGGATCTTACAAGAGTGTTTTCTCCTTATAAGTCGAGAGGACTTATAAGGGTTGTTAACCATATAGACATATCCCTAGTCACGGATGGGACTTCGTTAGGGAAATGTTTATTCGCGCCCGTGGATTGTATACAAGGGTCAGTACTTAACCGCTTGTAGGGCAGTATCGGAGGTTGTGGGGGATGCTTAAGAACAGGTTCAGATCCCTGTAGCTTAAGACTTTCAAATCTTATAAGCCGTGAGGGTCCCATAAGAAGGTTCTCCTTACGAGTCGTGAGGATCTCGCAAGTGTGTTTCTCCTTAGGAATCGTGGGGATCCCTAAGTGTGTTGTTCCCTTGTGAGTCGTAAGGATCTCACGCAGGTGGTTTCTCCTTACAAAGTCGAGAGGACCTTCCAAGTGTCTTTTAACGAGATTGAGCCCTTTCGGGTTTTCACAAAACTCGCCGGTAGCCCTGTTGTTTTTACTCACGGAGCCCTTTCGGGTTTTCATCCGTGCCCATTTTGCTTATGGACATACCGTTTTTCTTTTTTTTCTTTTTTTTATTCTAACGAGGTTGCGCCCTTTCGGGTTTTCACAAGACTCGCCGGTAGCCCTGCTGTTTTTACTCACGGAGCCTTTTCGGGTTTTCATCCATGCCCATTTTGCTTATGAACATACCGTTTTTCTCTCTCTTTTTTTCTTCTTCTTTTTTTTGTATCAGCTTTGGGATGCTGCAATTCACCGTAGTTTATCGACATCTCGGTCAACGGCTAGTTTTAGGACATAGTGGCCTGTTGTTAGTTTTAAGGACATTTCGGTCCGTTCTTAGTTTAAGAACGTTTCGGTCCGATGTTAATTTAAGCACGTTTCGGTCCGATGTTAGTTTAAGGACGTTTCGGTCCGTTGTAAAGGAAGTCGGTTATTACTTATAGAGTTTAGGCTTAGAAAGATAGCGAGCGGATATAGTCGTCGTCATCTATCATTGACCTAGGTCATGACTCGTCAAGCGTAATATTTCTTCAGGAAGCGACCGTTTATTGGCCTGAAGGGTCTTTCGCCATGCATGTCCATGAGTAGATAGGCCCCACCCTGGTAGACTTTGTCTATAATATAAGTTCGGCTCGAATTTCCCTCGTTTAGCGCGATTAGGGATCATAGGTCTTTTGACCACTAACATGAGTTCGCCTTGGCGGAATGTCCTCGGCCTAGTTAACCTTTCATATGAGCGTGTCATCTTTGCTTTGTAAGCCTCCAGATTTTGTTGCGCCATGAGCCGGGTTTCATCAAGGGCATCGAGCTCCTCAAGCCGAAGGTGAGCGTTTTCTTCGTCCGTTAGCTCGTAGTGAACTGCCACTCGTAGGGAGGGTAGCTCTATCTCGAGGGGGAGTACCGCTTTTGTACCGAATACCAATGCTTACGGCGTTGTGCTCGTGGCTATTTTGAACGTCATTCAGTACGCCCAAAGTGCTTCATGCAGTCTCTCGTGCCAGTCTTTCTTATTTCGTGACACCGTCTTTTTCACGATCTTTGTCAAGGTTTTGTTGAAAGCCTCAGCTAGACCGTTAGCTCGGGGATTATAGACTGATGAGTATCTCCAGTCTATGTTGTGTTGTTGTGCGAAGCGGCTGATCTTGTGGTTTCTGTAGGCTGGCCCGTTATCGGAAATAATCCGTCGCGGAGTTCCAAACCGATAAATGACGTGTGTCTTGAAGAAATGGAGGATATTCTCTATCTTCACCTCCCTCAGCAGCACTGCTTCTGCCCATTTGGAGAAGTAATCAGTTGTCGCCAAAATGAACCGATGTCCTCTGGACGATGCTGGTTCGATAGGGCCGATTATGTCAGTCCCCCACATTTCGAACGGCCAGCTAGCCACTGTCGGATGTAGCGAATTCGGATGCTGATGGATAAAATCCCTGTGAATCTGGCACGAGTGGCATTGCTTCGCATACTCGAGGCAGTCCTGGATCATCGTGGGCCAATAGTAGCCCATCCTTTGATTTTCAGCTTCATCTTCGACCCAACTTGGTGAGAACCGCAGAGTCCGTCGTGCGTTTCTTGGACGACACTTTTTGCTTCTCCAGGTCCCAGGCATCTTAGCCATAAAGAGTCAAATGATCTCTTATACAGGGTATCATTGACGAAGGCGAAAGATAGGGCTCGCCACATGAGCTGATGTTTTGAAGACGCATCTTCAGGCGTTCGACGGGATTTGAAGTAGTCTATAAAGACTTCTCTCCAATCCTCAACCTTTTCTTGGTCTTTTATTTGTAGAGCCGCTAGCTTGGTCGTTCCCTTTTCCTCGGAGGTCTCTGGAAATATTTCTGCCGGTGCAAGAACCCGACGGCTTTGTACCATGATTCTTACGTCATCGAGGTTCTCATCGGCCAATTCTTTAGCAAGCTTGGCTAATGCATCCGCTTTGCTATTTTCCGCACGCGGTATGCTTTCCAAGGTATAGGAATGTATTTAGGTCAGCAGCTGCTGTACTCTCTCGCCGTACTTCACCAGTTCTGGTTTGCACGTTTGATAGTCGCCGTTTACTTGACTAACGACCAGTTGGGAATCTCCGTATATGAGGAGGTTCTCAATCCCCATGTCGATGGCGATTTCGAGACCTGCTATCAAAGCTTCATACTCGGCTTCATTGTTTGTCCTGGGCTCTGTTAAGGAGAAGGCAAAGCGCATTATCCCTCCTTGTGGAGTTACGAAGATGTGACCTACCCCAGATTTGATTATAGTGGTGCTTTGCTTGCGCTTCTTCATGGAAAAAGCTCCATCAAAATAAAGTTCCCATCGGGTGCCATTACTGCCGATCGTGTCAAACGCATGCTCATCTGGTAGTTCGCAATTCAAAGGATAATCGGCAGGTATTGGATGCTCGGCGATGAAGTCGGCGATGGCCTGGCCTTTCACTGCCTTAAGAGGCTGATAAGTTATTGAAAACTCCATTAAGAGCAAGGCCCATTTAGCGAGTCGCCCCGTTAACATGGCCTTTGACATCAAATATTTGAGAGGGTCCACTTTCGATATGAGACGGACTTCATGTGCCAACGCATAGTGCCTGAGCTTCGTTATCGCGAAGACCAATGCCAGGCAGTGTTTTTCGATGGGAGAATAATTGCTTTATGCCTCTAGTAGAACTCGACTAAAATAGTAGAGCACTCTCTCCTTCCCTTGGTCGTTCTCCTGTGCCCATAATGCGCCTAAGGAACCTTCAAGGGCGGTTGTATACAGAATGAGAGGTTTTCCCTTGACCGGAGCGGCCAGTACTGGCGGATTCTGCAGGTATTGCTTGATTTCATCTAACGCGCTTTGGCATCTGCGATCCCAGACGAAAGGGGTTCCCTTCTTCATCAGGTAGCTGTAAGGACGACACTTGCCCGAAAGATTGGCTATAAATCGCCGGATATACGCAAGCTTCCCTTGGAGGGACCGCAACTGCTTGAGAGTCCTTGGCGGGGGCATCTCCATAATTTCCTTGATCTTTGACGGGTCTATCTCGATGCCTCGGTGTCGGACGATGAATCCTAAGAACTTTCCCGAGTAAACTCCGAACTGGTTGACAGGGAGGAGCATTTTCATTTTTCGCAGCCTGTTGAAGAAGGTGTTGCGTCCTGGATTTCTCGTAGATGGCCATTTCGCGATTGTGGTCATCTCGAACCTTTCGACTCGCTTCCCTTATAAGCTTGTCCATCTGTTCTTCAAATGACGGATTGAGTATTTTTACGTCGGGATCTCTTTCTGGTTCAGGGTTAGCATTTTCCCAAAAAGCATCTCCCTCTTCATCAAAATCGTGTATGACATAGCAGTCACGGAGTAGCTCCCATTTCTTGGATTGAACATACCCAAGTCCGGTCGTTTCCATTCTCCCGTTGGGCAATTTCCGCTGAGTTCCAGGGACGTTCCAGATCCTGTTATAGAACCGTGCATGTTGCGCAGTTTGCTTAAGGGGTACACCTTGGCATCTCAAGAGTCTCCTTAGCCCGTCTGTGTAATATCTAGGCAAATGGATGGGCTGGAGCCGGTCAAGTGTAGAATCCGCACCATTCCTAATTTCTTTCTCCACTTTGGTTTCCCCAGATCGGTAGAATAGGATCGCCTTTTCACCTTTTCGCCTGAGAGGGATGTAGAATGTCTGCAGTTCTTCCACACTGTAGATATCAAGCGCGTCTAGCTCTTTATGATGCTTTGGCGGAACCATGGCAACTTGCAAACTTTGCTCTTCGTCAGCGAAGGTTTGTATTGAAGGCCGAGCAGAGAATGCAGCATGGACCTCATCTTCTGAGTCGCTACCAAAGATAAGCACAGGAGCGGACGGTCCCGGCTTGTTGTACTGGGGTGGCCCTAAATAAACTATCTCTTCCTCTTTCTCGGTATCACTCCCGAAGACCGGAATGGTGGTGATAGCTTTGTTCTCCGATTTATGACATCGCTCTGTGTCTTCAAAGTCTGGCAAGAAGTATTTTGCATCTTCGTACTTGCGGACTTCATTCACGGAGAATGGGTTTAATTCTCCTGTCACAGTATACTCGAGACCATCCTTGAAATATTTTATACACTGATGTTGTGTATGTTGGGGTCAAAATTTGCACCCCGGTTGACCGAGTCAAAGTCAAGGTCAACCCCAAGCCAGATGGGCCCAAGCCCAGGTCAAGCGGGCCCATGCCCATGCCGAGCACGCAGCCAGCCTCCTCCATGCCAAAATATAGATCATGTAATAAATAATTTTTATATAATTTTTTATGCATGAACGTAAACAAAATGGGCATAAAACCAAATTTTTGTAAGCCCATGGCTTATGTGCAAAAAGAAATGGCACATGAGCCATGGGATGGGCAAAATGCCATTTTGTAATGCCCAAGGGGCTATATACAAATATGTAAGCCTATAAAAGGTAACATGATGAAAATATCTAAAACAATTTTCATTCCCCAAAAAAATCTAAGGTTCTTTGTGCCTCCTGCTCCTTCTCCAAGATTCTAAACCTTCTCATTTTTTTGAATTAAATCAAGAGTTTTACTCTTTCTTTTCCAAAACTAAGTAGTTTTCCACCACAAAACCCATAAAGGGGCACTCAGATCTCCAATCAGATCTCAAAAAGAAGAGATCTTTAAAATCTTATACTTCTTGTTCTTCAAGACCCAGCCAATAGAGGAGGAAGGAGGAGACCTATCTCCAAAAATCTCATCTGGGGAAGATCCGGAGCCAAAGGGAGAAACAAAGCAGCCCCTTTTGATCACTTCTAAAACCTTTTAGGAGTTTAACTCCACAAATCGGGAGCACAGCTCCCAGCGCAGGGACCAAAGTCCCCTCTCTGTTTGATGCCCAGCGTCCAGTGCGCTTGCGCCCACGTGCCGAGCACGTGGTGCGCCCAGCGCCCAGGGCGCTTGCGCCCACGTGCCGACATGTGGTGCGCCCAGGGCGCTTGCACCCACGTACTGAGTACGTGGTGCGCCCACCGCCCAGCGCACTTGCGCCCACGTGCCGACGCGTGGCGCGCCCAGCGCCTAGGGCGCTTGTGCCCATGTGCCGAACACGTGGAGCGCCCAGCGCCTAGAGCGCTTGCGCCGAGCGCCTAGTGCGCTAGCGCCCATCGCCTAGTGCGCTAGCGCCCAGCGCCTGCGTGCCCTGCACGCGAGGCACTGGCCCCCTACGCATCCTTTGGATGCCCTTTCCCTTTACACACACACACACACATATACTCTACAACACCATTCCCCTCCAAAAACTTTTGGGCCGGGGCGCTGTCCGGCACCCCGTAAGGGGGCCGCTAGCCCCCTTGACCCCCAGCCCGCTATCCGGGTAGCGGGACCCCCATAAAAACTCTGCGGGCCTCCCGATATATCCAAAACCCCTTTCAAAACACAGCACTGCACATTGAGTTCGCATGACCAGTTTAACCCGTCAATCGGAGGTTCCCTCGCTGTAACACCTTAGAATGTGTTTTGTAGCTAATTATATTTTAATATATGGTTTTTATCAAAAATTTTACCAAATTAAGTTTCAAATATTTTATCCTATTTATTGAGTATTTTATTAGATTTTTCCTAGGCTTGCACACACTTGTGCATGATAACTAGGGTTGTTTTTGGGGTTAATCATGATTGGCAACCATGGTTAACTAACCATTTCTCCCTAATCTAGTTTTAATATTGTTTAAGTGTTATGGTTGTTAAAAAGTGAAAATGAATTTAAAAAGGGTTTTTAAATGGAATTTCTATATTTGGTTGACTTCGAGGAGAGAGAGAGTGAGCATGGGCATCATGGCAAGAGCCATGCCTCATTATGAGAGAGAGAGTGAGAAGGGGTCCTTGTTGTGTTCTCATTTCTCCATCTCATTTTCTCACTCCCATTCTCTCACCACAACACACACACCCCCTCACACTCTCAGCAGCAGCAACAAAGACAGCAACAACAATAACTGGAACAGCACCAGCAGCAGCATGTCACAGCAACACCATTAGCAACAGCAGCAGCTTCATCAACACACACACACACACACACCTACAGCAGTGGCAGCAGCAGCACCAGAGGCAGCAACACCAACAACAGAGACAACAGCATCACCATCATCATCATCAGCAACAGCATCAGAAGAAGTAGCAGCAGCAGTAGCCCAGGGCGGCAGCATCAGCAGTAACAGCTCCAGCAACTCGCAGAAGCTCTTCTCCACATCTTCACCTGCCTTCTAGGGTTCAGTGGGTATATTTCCTTAACCCCATTTCATGGTTTGCTTAGTTGTGCATCGATTGCTTCGATTAGTGCTAAATTAGCTAGTTTAGTGCTAGTTTAGGCGTTTTGTGTAGAATTTTGGTTGGAATGTGTTGGAATTGGTTAACCTAGCTCTTTGTAGTGTTGTTGGTCACCTTCAACTGAGAAATGGCCAGTTTACACTAAAATACCATAGGTTTTCCTTTTTGTGCAAAATTGTCGTTTTTATGCGATATAGTGGATATCTGGAATCTGCTATTGACCCGGACCTTACAGAGTAAAATTGAGAATACTGGGACATGACACCTAGGTCTAGATACCACCACCAGAGCACGAGCCCCTATCTCCCTACCCAGGCCGCCAAATTCCTCTTATTGGCCGCAAATTGCGGCCCAGAAGGGGACTGGGGTGTTGGGGTTTTGTGTAGGGTATCCTGCTGTGTTGTCTAGGTCTTTGGCATGTATAGTTTTGTGA
The DNA here is from genome assembly GCA_030015575.1 of Agapanthus africanus. Taxonomy (NCBI): domain Eukaryota; kingdom Viridiplantae; phylum Streptophyta; class Magnoliopsida; order Asparagales; family Amaryllidaceae; genus Agapanthus; species Agapanthus africanus. The sequence continues at coordinate 869,444,961 of CM057339.1, forward strand.
TATCTTACCTGTAGGAAAATCTGGGACTATATATCGTTTTTGTGTCCGTTATGTTTGCGCGATACGCGCGATACGTGAGTGGGTTCTGTGATCCAGCGTATCGCGGCGTGTCGCGATGGTTTTAGACGCGTACACACAGGATTCAGCGTATCGTGCACACGCGCGTTTAGTTCGCGACGCGAGTTTCTCGTTTTGGTTCGATATAGTTTTTTGCGAGATATTTGGCTTATATATGATTTCCGTGTCTTATTTGCAGGTTTGCAGACAGGGACTACGGACACTACTACAGAGGGAGCAGATGGTAGGATTCACCTAGCGTGGAGTGTAGATGAGTAGATTTAATATCTACAGGGGAATCGCCCGCATGGCGTTATGCGTCTGGGCTAGGATTCAAATACCTGTCGCACATTCTACGTCATTGTAGAATTGCGCCTTTACTTTATTCCTTGAAATAGTGCACTGTGACTAGCAGCTGTAGGACACTGCACACATTATTGACGGTTCATGTTGCACGAGCACGGATTGTATGCTACACACACACACCGTCAATAATTGCCATGTCACACACAACCCCTTATTGATACTATATTGCCTATCACACTTGACATCTAGTTTATGGCATACCTATAGTGTATCATGCCTGTAGTGATAGGTACATATACACCTAGAGATACAGCTACAGGTATACCATGCACATATTTTAGTTATACCGGGGGGGATTTCCTACATATGTTACTTATACCCAGGGGGGTATACGGCATCCTTTACTTATAGGTAGATACCCATACTTGGCTGTACCTTATTGATTTTGCATACATCTGGTTCAGCTATATACTTTTGTTTACCTGCTCGCATTCAGATATATCGCATATATTTATTCCTGGATTTGTGCATTGTTTATCTGGATTTTATATGATGTTTTCGGGATTTGGGAACCGCGGGGGTTCATGAAATTATGCATACATTGAACAACCCGGTTTCCTTGATATGATATTTGCGCGTCCACCATGAGTTTTATCGGTGCTGATTATATGCTCCATACGAGGTGTGGTTGCCGTATGAGAGTACATGGTGGGGCCCGGTATGGTTCCCCTCGGCAAGAAGATCGATGGGTTTGCCGATTGAGCCTGGAGGCGGACGAGTACCTACCGGTGACTGGTTGGACCTGGCAGTTGTCCGGAGGATACTGGCCAGAGTCGAGAGATGGATGCGGGATGATCTGTACTGCCGGGGCCGAGGGCCGACACCGCAGACGGACCCCGTGGGCCGATCCGGACTGACGGAGCCCGATATACGAGGATTTCTGTATCGATGCTTGGCACACTGTTTTCATGATATTTCTTTTAATACCTTTGTATATATAACAGGGGATTTAGCCGTTGTTATATATACCTTTATACCAATATTAGTGGAATGGGACGCTAATATATGTGTATTGCCCCCATCATATTTATTTCTGTATATATATATGTTTAGGATGTTGGAGATTAATTGAGATTGGACTTAGGTTATTAGGTGATTCATTGAGATTGGATATTGGATATGAAAGATATGGTTGATTTGTACATTCGAGATATAGGAGAGCTACTCGATATCGTACATTGAGGTGATGTAAGACCTATGTGATGTGAGAGCCCAGTTGGGGGCTGATTTGAGGATTTGGGATTTGAGTGTCTTGATGGATTGTGATCCTACCACGATGTCAGGTTTCCGTGGAAATGACATACTCCACCCTATACCTCACACTTATCTACTTTATGCACAGATTCATATATTGGTAGTACCGGTGAGTGTACCCTTATGATAGCTGCATATCGACTTTCTCATATCCCTATTGCATGGTTATTGCATATTATTGTCATGTTACTATTGCTTCACATATTGATTGTACCTGTTACTGTACTTCCCTTATTTCAGCATTTGCATGACATGATATTACTGTAATCGCATATCTTAGATTCATGCTGTACGTGCATTCTTGCGATTACCTGCATATGTTATCTTCTATTCACGAGTTGGCAACTCACCCCCGTTGTGCCACAGGTGTTTCAGGTTGTTCCCCAGAGTAGTCGAGGCAGGCTATTCCTCCATTCAGCTATCCAGCTATCATCTTTTGCTACAGATACCGCATCAGCTCACAGTACCTTTTTGCTTAGGTGGGTTAGATGATTATCTGTATTTCATATTGTACATTCGTTGTATTTTGTACTCTCCATCTACTATTGTATCATTGACTTAGAGACTTGGTGAGGACGTTATGTGTATTATTATGGATTTGATGTCTCTTATATATACAGCTTCTTCTCTACTGTCTTTATTTTTGTGTTGTATTCATCTTGACTAGTCTTTACAAAAAGGGGGTGTTGCTAAAAATTTTAAAGAAAGAAAGTAGACCTTTTTAAAGAATTTGGGTTGCGATTTCAAATGTTTCCAAAACTTATATTATCTTTTTTCCGTATTTTCATGGTTTAGATTTCTGGGTTTGGCTTTCTTTTACTACGTTGCGTCTTTAGGCGCTGCGTAGTATTAGGGCCGTCACGGGCCAATTTTGGGTCGTGACAAAATTGGTATCAGAGCGTTAGGTTTTACCTTTCGGAGTGTAGGATGACCTTAGTATGATGGAGTAGGTAGCTTAAGCAAAGTAACGTACTGTGTGTATGTCTGCAGCATACCCATGATGCGGTACCTTGCATTAAGTGACCTCAGTACAATTTCGCTTGAAATTCCTTCCTTGATGATTCCTATCCTTAAAATTCGATTTCCTTATTCTTATCGAATCTTATATCTATTTATAGCCTTGCCACCGATGACTATGGGGACTCAGAGAGATGCAGCGAGGGCCGAGGTCAGAATTGGCTCGGGTGAGACGAGTACTGACCAGGATGGCACTCTAGTTGCACAGGTGCAGACGGATCAGCCTACGATCTATACTATGGATAGACTTTTGGTAGAGATGCAGGACTTCCGCCAGACGATGAGTTCTTTGGTTGATGTCGTTCGGGAGCTACGACAGGAGGTTGTCACCCCTGTTACTCAGCTGTCCCTTACGATCAGCATGCAGCAGTCCGTCACCTACATAGCACCAGTGGTTGCAGTTCCAGTTGGCGAGGCGCATATTTCAGAGGCTTAGAGAGTTCCAGGACAGTGGAGGACTCATACCAGCATACCAGCCCAGAGACAGAGGTTTGGTCATCGAGACAGATTTCGTGGCCGTCGCGGGAGTAGCAGAGGCTTAGGACGAGGACAGTCGTTCAACTCTTATCCCCAGGATGGTCAGCAGTCAGTGCGTGGATGTTTTCGATGCGGGAGCCTTCAGCACTTCGTCAGGGATTGTTCCTTAGCACCTCGACAGAGTCGTATTCAGAGAGGCCATGGACGTGGAAGATTCACTCAGAGGCCTCAGTCTACCAGAGGAGTTCATCCAGCTGCGAGTAGAGGGCAGACACAGGAGTTTGTTTTACTCATCGGGACGCGCAGACGTCCAATGTGGAGTCTTCAGGTATCTTTTATTTATATGTTCTTTTGATGTATTTGTTTGTTTCTTGCTTGTACCGTTATCGGGTAGATTGGTAGTAGTTTGTGTTAACTTCTGTCAGCGATTCTTTTGTTGCGCGACACGTATGTCAGTTGTGTGCCAATCGGTTAGGAGATAAAGATTCGTCCGTCGTTTTGGTCCTTCTAGAGATGTTGGATTTGACGTTCTCTTGGGCACGGACTGGTTAACTACGTGCTAGGCGTCTGTGGACTACCGTGAGGAAACAGTCAGGTTTGTTTTCCCGGCAGGTCAGTTCTTGTTGTGCAGGTGGATAGTTGTGCCGCCTTTCACAGCTTGAATTCAGCCTTTTTCGCTAGTCGGCTACTGAGGAGATATCGGGGATTCTTGGCGTTCACTCGTGATACCGGAGCCACAGTGGGATTGTTGGACCGGGTTCCTTTCGTGCGAGAGTTTCCGACGTTGTTCCGGATGAGCCGGCGAAGCTTGGGAGCTTAAAGGATCAGCTGCAGAGTTGTGGTTTGGGAAGTTTTGTGTGTCTGAGTGTTTCGCTTTTGGAGGCTCCTATTTTGTTTGTCAAGGAGGAAGACGGCAGTTTAGGGTTGCGTATCGACGGATCGTTAATTGAACCGGCTTACGGTGCGGATAGGTGTCCCTTACCTCGCATTGACGATTTCTTCGATCAGCTCCAGAGCGCGAGACATTTTCTAAGTTTTCTTGGGATCAGGTCATCATTATTGCAGGTTCGGAGTGATGGCATTCCGAAGACTGCCTTGTGCGTGTTACGGGCCTTGTGTGTTTTTGTGAGTCGTTGGATTCACTGATGCCCTAGCAGTATTCGTTGATGTGATGAACCAGATTTCTTCAGGCCGTTCTTCGACCAGTTTTTGTTGTGTTATTTACGACATTCTGGTCTATCTAATGTGTCTTGAGGAACAGGAGAAGCACTTGAGGATTTGTTTTGCAGATACTGGGAGAGCACCAGCAGTTTGCTAAATTCTCGGAGTGTTTCTTCAGGCTTGTTTTGTGTTGACTCCTAGGTCTTGTAGTCACGGGAGACGGTTTCGTATGGTTCCAAGGGAGATCGTGACCGTACAGCCTAGGTCCAGACATGTGTGCAGGACGGAGATCCGCAGATTGTTGGACTTAGCAGGTTTTTACCGCCGTTTCGTGCAGGATTACGGGAGTAGTGCTGCACCGTCGACTGAATTGACCAAGATGGAGGTTTCTGTTCTGTGGACTGAGGCATGTGTACGGAGTTTTCGGCAGTTGGAGATTCGGTTAACAACTGCATCAGTCCTTTCCTTGCTTTCTGGTTCGGGCGACCTTGTTGTTTAACTGTAATGTTTCTTGAGTGGGCACGAGTGTGTACTGGGGTGACACTATAGAGTTATCGCTTTTGCTTCCCTACATTTGGAGGAAGTACGAGAAGGATATTCCACTCATGATCTGGAGATGGCCGCGGTGGTTTTGCGTTGGAGATTTGGAGACACTACTTGTTTGAGAGTCACGTCAGATTTTCACGGACCACCAGAGCTTAATGTACATCTTCCTGCAGTGGATTTTGATTGTTGTGATAGTCTTCTGCAGATTTACAGTTCTTGTGTGATCGTTGAGTACAGCTTTAGTTCGTCTCTATGGAGGGGACAGCTTGCTCATGTCCGCGCCCGACCACTTCCCTTAAATCGTTCCGCGAGACACCGCTCGCCGATACTCGTTCGTCAGTGATACTTGAGCATAATCGGCTGGGAAATGGTTTGGAGACCTTGATTATGACAATGATGTGCTAAGTTAGGGACACGTTTGTGTACCTGACATTATCAGGTAGAGACGTGCAATCCTAGAGTAAGCATATCAGCCAACTCTCTGTAATCATCCAAGTTCCACCAGCTTTGGCGTGACTTATGAGATAGTTACGAGTGGACATGGATGTAAGGAGAAGTTTCAGGTTTCGTTTCAAGGTGTCTGTCTTGTTGTGTGCTTGAGTCGAGCATCTGAGGCCGGCTGGAGAGATGCAACCTTTTACCGTTCCGAAGTAGGAGTGGGAGCAGATCTCCGTGAATTCCGTTATGGTTTCTACCCAGGGTTAGTCAGGGTGTGACTCCATCCGGATTCTTGTCGTCCGGTTAGACTCAGTTTGCTCAGTTGTTTTATTAAAGTTGTGTGTTTGTGCTTTTGTTGACAGCGGTTGGGGATCGTCACTCGCCATCGTTAGGGTTCTCCTTCGATAGCCGTTATCAGGAGACACTCCAATTGGCCACCCTTAGGCTTAGGGGTTAGGTCGTGTCGATCACCAGTCTGTTGTTCTTCTGACTCCGCGTAAGTGGGACTTTGGACCCCAGCTAGTCTAGAGACTTCGGAGATAGTCCAGTTGTGTTAGGTCAGAATGGGAATTGTCCATTTCGAACTGAGGTCTTATGACGACTGTGTTGGTCATGGACTCGAGTCCACAGGGACAGATCATGTATTCCTACGGACTTTCCGATGAATGACGGTGTTGGATTTTGGGAAGTTGTCCCAGGATTTAGGTCCTTTTAAGATCCTTTAGGCGAGTTAGTTTTGTTGCCTTTAATTTGGCACTTCCGCCCAGATTATTGGATTTTCACCCCGTATTCCTTGTGATGATACTCTACAATTACCTTCTTGACCTTTCTCACATAATTTGGCACCAGACCATTTAGTTTGGACGCGATCTTTCGTTCGCCAGCAGCCAATTGTGTTAATGGCACGGCAGGCAGAGAAATGTCGGTCAACGGTCTTGCCATCCGTGAAGGGTTTTTCTTGGACGTAGCCGTATAGTGAGGTAATCACTTGGAGGCTGCGAGCGAGATCGAGAGTTGTAATCTTCTCCTTGAAGGTACGCGTATCAGTATATTTTTAAATTCGGGGACGAATTTCTTTTAAGGGGGGAGATTGTAACACCTTAGAATGTGTTTTGTAGCTAATTATATTTTAATATATGGTTTTTATCAAAAAGTTTACCAAATTAAGTTTCAAATATTTTATCCTATTTATTGAGTATTTTATTAGATTTTTCCTAGGCTTGCACACACTTGTGCATGATAACTAGGGTTGTTTTTGGGGTTAATCATGATTGGCAACCATGGTTAACTAACCATTTCTCCCTAATCTAGTTTTAATATTGTTTAAGTGTTATGGTTGTTAAAAAGTGAAAATGAATTTAAAAAGGGTTTTTAAATGGAATTTCTATATTTGGTTGACTTTGAGGAGAGAGAGAGTGAGCATGGGCATCATGGCAAGAGCCATACCTCATTATGAGAGAGAGAGTAAGAAGGGGTCCTTGTTGTGTTCTCATTTCTCCATCTCATTTTCTCACTCCCATTCTCTCACCACAACACACACACCCCCTCACACTCTCAGTAGCAGCAACAAAGACAGCAACAACAATAACTGGAACAGCACCAGCAGCAGCATGTCACAGCAACACCATTAGCAACAGCAGCAGCTTCATCAACACACACACACACACACACCTACAGCAGTGGCAGCAGCAGCACCAGAGGCAGCAACACCAACAACAGAGACAACAGCATCACCATCATCATCAGCAGCAACAGCATCAGAAGAAGTAGCAGCAGCAGCAGCCCAGGGCGGCAGCATCTGCAGTAACAGCTCCAGCAACTCGCAGAAGCTCTTCTCCACATCTTCACCTGCCTTCTAGGGTTCAGTGGGTATATTTCCTTAACCCCATTTCATGGTTTGCTTAGTTGTGCATCGATTGCTTCGATTAGTGCTAAATTAGCTAGTTTAGTGCTAGTTTAGGCGTTTTGTGTAGAATTTTGGTTGGAATGTGTTGGAATTGGTTAACCTAGCTCTTTGTAGTGTTGTTGGTCACCTTCAACTGAGAAATGGCCAGTTTACACTAAAATACCATAGGTTTTCCTTTTTGTGCAAAATTGTCGTTTTTATGCGATATAGTGGATATCTGGAATCTGCTATTGACCCGGACCTTACAGAGTAAAATTGAGAATACTGGGACATGACACCTAGGTCTAGATACCACCACCAGAGCACGAGCCCCTATCTCCCTACCCAGGCCGCCAAATTCCTCTTATTGGCCGCAAATTGCGGCCCAGAAGGGGACTGGGGTGTTGGGGTTTTGTGTAGGGTATCCTGCTGTGTTGTCTAGGTCTTTGGCATGTATAGTTTTGTGATATCTTACCTGTAGGAAAATCTGGGACTATATATCGTTTTTGTGTCCGTTGTGTTTGCGCGATACGCGCGATACGTGAGTGGGTTCTGTGATCCAGCGTATCGCGGCGTGTCGCGATGGTTTTAGACGCGTACACACACGATTCAGCGTATCGTGCACACGCGCGTTTAGTTCGCGACGCGAGTTTCTCGTTTTGGTTCGATATCGCGTTTTGCGAGATATTTGGCTTATATATGATTTCCGTGTCTTATTTGCAGGTTTGCAGACAGGGACTACGGACACTACTACAGAGGGAGCAGATGGTAGGATTCACTTAGCGTGGAGTGTAGGTGAGCAGATTTAATATCTACAGGGGAATCGCCCGCATGGCGTTATGCGTCTGGGCTAGGATTCAAATACCTGTCGCACATTCTACGTCATTGTAGAATTGCGCCTTTACTTTATTCCTTGAAATAGTGCACTGTGACTAGCAGCTGTAGGACACTGCACACATTATTGACGGTTCATGTTGCACGAGCACGGATTGTATGCTACACACACACCGTCAATAATTGCCATGTCACACACAACCCCTTATTGATACTATATTGCCTATCACACTTGACATCTAGTTTATGGCATACCTATAGTGTATCATACCTGTAGTGATAGGTACATATACACCTAGAGATACAGCTACAGGTATACCATGCACATATTTTAGTTATACCGGGGGGGATTTCCTACATATGTTACTTATACCCAGGGGGGTATACGGCATCCTTTACTTATAGGTAGATACCCATACTTGGCTGTACCTTATTGATTTTGCATACATCTGGTTCAGCTATATACTTTTGTTTACCTGCTCGCATTCAGATATATCGCATATATTTATTCCTGGATTTGCGCATTGTTTATCTGGATTTTATATGATGTTTTCGGGATTTGGGAACCGCGGGGGTTCATGAAATTATGCATACATTGAACAACCCGGTTTTCTTGATATGATATTTGCGCGTCCACCATGAGTTTTATCGGTGCTGATTATATGCTCCATACGAGGTGTGGTTGCCGTATGAGAGTACATGGTGGGGCCCGGTATGGTTCCCCTCGGCAAGAAGATCGATGGGTTTGCCGATTGAGCCTGGAGGCGGACGAGTACCTACCGGTGACTGGTTGGACCTGGCAGTTGTCCGGAGGATACTGGCCAGAGTCGAGAGATGGATGCGGGATGATCTGTACTGCCGGGGCCGAGGGCCGACACCGCAGACGGACCCCGTGGGCCGATCCGGACTGACGGAGCCCGATATACGAGGATTTCTGTATCGATGCTTGGCACACTGTTTTCATGATATTTCTTTTAATACCTTTGTATATATAACAGGGGATTTAGCCGTTGTTATATATACCTTTACACCAATATTAGTAGAATGGGACGCTAATATATGTGTATTGCCCCCATCATATTTATTTCTGTATATATATATGTTTAGGATGTTGGAGATTAATTGAGATTGGACTTGGGTTATTAGGTGATTCATTGAGATTGGATATTGGATATGAAAGATATGGTTGATTTGTACATTCGAGATATAGGAGAGCTACTCGATATCGTACATTGAGGTGATGTGAGACCTATGTGATGTGAGAGCCCAGTTGGGGGCTGATTTGAGGATTTGGGATTTGAGTGTCTTGATGGATTGTGATCCTACCACGATGTCAGGTTTCCGTGGAAATGACATACTCCACCCTATACCTCACACTTATCTACTTTATGCACAGATTCATATATTGGTAGTACCGGTGAGTGTACCCTTATGATAGCTGCATATCGACTTTCTCATATCCCTATTGCATGGTTATTGCATATTATTGTCATGTTACTATTGCTTCACATATTGATTGTACCTGTTACTGTACTTCCCTTATTTCAGCATTTGCATGACATGATATTACTGTAATCGCATATCTTAGATTCATGCTGTACGTGCATTCTTGCGATTACCTGCATATGTTATCTTCTATTCACGAGTTGGCAACTCACCCCCGTTGTGCCACAGGTGTTTCAGGTTGTTCCCCAGAGTAGTCGAGGCAGGCTATTCCTCCATTCAGCTATCCAGCTATCATCTTTTGCTACAGATACCGCATCAGCTCACAGTACCTTTTTGCTTAGGTGGGTTAGATGATTATCTGTATTTCATATTGTACATTCGTTGTATTTTGTACTCTCCATCTACTATTGTATCATTGACTTAGAGACTTGGTGAGGACGTTATGTGTATTATTATGGATTTAATGTCTCTTATATATACAGCTTCTTCTCTACTGTCTTTATTTTTGTGTTGTATTCATCTTGACTAGTCTTTACAAAAAGGGGGTGTTGCTAAAAATTTTAAAGAAAGAAAGTAGACCTTTTTAAAGAATTTGGGTTGCGATTTCAAATGTTTCCAAAACTTATATTATCTTTTTTCCGTATTTTCATGGTTTAGATTTCTGGGTTTGGCTTTCTTTTACTACGTTGCGTCTTTAGGCGTTGCGTAGTATTAGGGCCGTCACGGGCCAATTTTGGGTCGTGACACTCGCTCCAAAGGCGTGGGATAATTAACGGCAGCTTAGTCCGTGGCTGCCGGAGATTCGGATCCCCACAATCAATAAACCCCAGCCTACCCTAGGCAGGGGGAATCTGTAGTGTGCCTGACAAGCGCGCGCGTATTCCCATCTCAATGGGATGACGAAAAACACCCTACAGTTTCTGGCACGCCCGGTGGGACAAATCTCTCCTCTCATATTTCGGGTTAAATGTTCATGCGAACTCAATCAATATACATATCGACTGCCTTTACTGAAATCATGTTTTTATTTGCAGGGTTAACAATTTTCAGTTGCCATCTTCAAACGCAAGTTGGTATTTGAACGACTTTCCTTGGCTCGCAGTTTGGGGCAAGGCCATCAACACCACCAAGGCAGCAAGTCAAAAGCCAAACGAGCAGCATTGCCGATGAAGAAGCAATAGGCGGTACACAACCCATACGGTCTGTATGATGGAGCTCGGAGGAACAAGTCCCCCTACGCCTTATAGCCATGACAATAATGCGGTTGTTGCCATCCAACACCGGCCTGATCTAAATGATGAAGAACTCGCTCATATAATTAAGCCCCAGGAGCCCGTGGTTCCTGCAGAATCGAGCCCAAGCTCCAACAGTCGACCACCACGTCATTAAACTGGGAATAATCGACCACCACGTCATTAAACTGGGAATAATCGACTTCTAAGTCGTTAAACTGGGAATGTAAAAAAATGTGTGTAAATAAAAAAAAGGAATGTGTAAATAAATAAATAAAAAGAAAAGCCGAAATGATGGGGCAACTCGCAATAAAAATCAGCGAATAAAAATAAAGATGAAAATAAAGCCGAAATGATGGGGCAACCGCGAATAAAAGCCGAAATGATAGGGCAATCGCGATCTTCACGATAAGAAAAGCTGAAATGATAGAGCAATCGTGGTAAAAAGAAAAAAAAAAACAAAAACAAAACAAAAAAAACAACGTCGAATGATGAGTCGCTTCTGGTACCATATTCCAGTGCAGTGATGCAGACGCCAACCAAAATCCAGTTTCCCAAAATTCTTACGGCCCTACGGTTAGTCCCTATGCTAACCACCGTATACAATCCACGGGCTAAAATAATTCTCATCATACCTATGCCCCACCGCAATCACCAGTTACGCGGCTGGTCTCCGTCCGTGGAATTATGCTCCACTGGGAAGACCCATTCATGTGTCCTCACGATACATGAGGAGAACAAACCTTTGTGGGATCCTTACGACTCACAGAGGAAAAACACACTTGGGGGTCCTCACGACTCTTAAGGAGAAAATGCACCTACGGGATCCTTACGACTCGTAGGGAGAAAATGCTTTTGTGGGACCTTTACGACCCATAAAATTGAAAAGCCTTAGGTGATAGGGATCTAAACCTGTCTCTTAAGCCATAGCTCCCCAATCCCCAAGTGACGAATGATGAGTCGCTCCTGATACCATATTCCAATGCAGCGATGCAGACGCCAACCAAATTCTAAATCCCATACCCCAATGGCGAATGATGAGTCGCTCCTGGTACCATATTCCAGTGCAGCGATGCAGACGCCAACCAAATTCTAAATTCCAAACCCCCAAGTGACGAATGATGAGTCGCTCCTCGTACCATATTCCAGTGCAGCGATGCAGACGCCAGCCAAAATCCAAACCCCCGAGTGGCGAATGATGAGTCGCTCCTGGTACCATATTCCAGCACAGCGATACAGACTCCAGCCAAATTCTAAATCCCAACGGCGAATGATGAGTCGCTCCCGGTACCATATTCCAGTGCAGCGATGCAGACGCCAACAAAGTCCCAAAATGTTTTTGGCCCTACAGTCTGGATTATACTGTTAGTGTATATGCCCTAGAGGCCATTACTGTATCATACTGGTTTGTATATTACTTAATGGATGCTTGGGATATTCACCTTGTATATACAATCTTGCTCAAAATAGTAGTATGCTACTTGGTTTGTTTCTACTTCAATGTGTACATGTGTTTATTTTTGTATATCGCCTATACACATTAGTAGAGCCCTTAGGATCTTTGCTTGATTACCAGCGGTGTGATGGCCGTCACACTAGTGGGGCTGGGTAATCTATAAGCACATCCTTATGCAGGTCCCTGGTCGCAGGACTATCGAGACAGGGCATCGATACTCCGGAGTACACCAGCGCATGCGCTTCTCATCCCAGTGTGGGAGACGGTCTGTCCCACAGCCGTCAGTACGTCGTACTTGAGATAGTATGCGGGTGCTCGTTAGGTTACGGGTACACTGGACAGGACTCGTCGGGAACTGACTAGTTGGTATTATACCTATCGTCAGTTATCAGTTCCCAGGTGACATGAGTACAGCTTAGTCCGCTGACTTGACACTGTCACTTCGTCTCGAGTGTGTTCCCACTGTACTTTGATCACTACCCTACCACGGCTCAAAGGAGTCGTGCAAACAGGTAGTGGTTGGGTGCAGTCCCGAAGCACTTGGAGGCAGTGACGGTTAGACAGGATTCGTCTCTCCCGGTATTGGGGGTTGACATCGCGCTGTGTCTAGGAGAGCCATTACATGAGTAGTCCCTGGCCAGGGCAAACGAGATATACTGGTAGGTTTCCAGTGTTATCTCAGGGTGTTTTGGGGTTCGCTCCGGCACGACTTGTACCGCTATTGGGGGACTGACGTTTACCGCCCCCTAGGCCCGCTATGCGATGTATCAGACGAACAGACCGGACTGTATGGAGAATGTCACACTCAGGCTCAGTAGGAGTTCAGATGGGTTTCGCCTCGTCGGTCTTCTTGTCGGCATTACCTGGAGACCGTTACGCACAGCTAGTGCCGCTTGCGGTCTGTGGTTAAACCCACTGCCAGCGTAGTGTCGAGTCTTTAGAGTCCCACACAGAAAGCTTTTCGCCTTTAGGCAAAAGAGTAGAGGTCGCATGGTATTGCGACAGGTCGCATGGTTTTGCGACAGGGTTCGGTCACATCCGTGCACTTGTGCGCGTACAGTGTCCGGACAGTTTACACTAGCGGGCTTTGGTTTAAGCCAGATCCTAGTGTACCTTATGGGATTGGATTTATCCAGTTTGCATTCGTGTTCCTCGGAACGCGGATGCGGGTGTGTATGCACAGTTGACAGGGAGACAGAGGCAGTGGATTCTCATTAGGGTTGTTGACAGTTGACCGTTGACTATTGACCTTTTGATCAACCCTAATGAGAATATGATATGTGATTAACTATTATATTAATTAAGTATTATGGTGACATGGTTGTTGACTTTTGTTGACTTTGTTGACTTTTGTTGACTTGTTGACTTTGTTGACCGGTTGACTAGGCTTGACTAGTTGACCATCATGATAACCATAGCCATCATTTCATGGCAAAGACTTTTACTTGCTTGCTCATTTGTGTAAAATGAGTGCATGAAATGATATGGTTATGGTTGCTTCAACCATTACATAAGACTTTTGTTAGTATGATGAGTTATGATTGCTTTGGATTATGAGAGGGTGAAAGACAAAAGAGAGCCTCATTCTTTCTTGCTCATTCTCTCTCTTGTTCTTGAGCTCTCCTTTTGCTCTCACCCTTTTGCTCTTGCTCCCTCTCTTTAATCTATGGTTCTCTTGTCTCATGAGTTGAGAATCAAGAACCATAGATAAAATCCCATTCTAATTCTTCTCTACTCATTCTAGTTCACTAGGTTTAGCAAACCAAGTGAACTATTTTCTTCAAAGAACGAAGAAGGAGCTAAAGGTTGGAGCTTTCAGGTGGATCTATCTTCGGCGTACGGAGACGACGAGAAGAAGCCAATCGGACCACCACCGGAGCTTGAAGACGAAGGAGTTCAAGACAAGCAAGGTATAACCCCCTAACCGAGTAGCTAGAAACTCATAGTTAGGTTGTTAGATAGATGTTTAACCAAGATCCGGGTTATAGGTCCATGTTACCACCTCCGTAAAAATTGTTTTTTACCAAATTCCGCATTCCCGAAAGTACCGGGAGAGGTAGCATGGACTTACAGTGGTATCAGAGCCTAGTTAAACTCTATCTAACATGTTAGCAAGTAACTAGAAGATCGATCAAAGAAAAAGTCCCGAAAACAAACCCCGAAATTCGAAGTTTCTGTCGATTTTTATACTGTTCAAAAGTTGATTATTTTCACACCTAAAATCGGCTCAGGCTTTTCTGTGAACACCCACCAAAATTGGTCCAACGATCGAGTCAAAGCGCCGCGGATCCGCGGCCGAGTTGACTCGGCCGTGGTCCCTTTTTGGTGCAGTGTTCTTCTGGGGGTATTTTAGGATTTTTGGAATATATATTTTCTGCCCAGATTTTCCAGAACGAAAATTTTATTTTGGGGTCCCGAAAATCCGTATTTTTGATCGAACTTCTAAAAGACTTAAGCTAACGGGTTTTCTGTAATGTGTTATTTGTATTGAACGTCTACTAATCGCTATATGTCGATTAGTGGGGGTTATACAAATCTGTGATCTGTAATGTTGCTGGAATGTGGATATGAATATGTTGGATTGTCGCGGGTGAATAGCCGGGGGTTGTGAGACGAGAGTTTTCTTTTCTTTCAATTCATGTAAATTTGTAAATTGATGTAATAATTATTTGTATGGCCGCACAACCGGGTCGGGGTTGTAGCCGTCATTGTATAATTTCTTTTTACTGTTTTTGCTCCTAGGATAGACCCATGGAGGGGGTGCACAAACTACCGGGTATGCCGAAGTGTCGAGTGGCCTACTCATGGAGATGAGGGAGGTTGCTACGCTTCGGGTACTTGGCGGGTAGTTTGCCGCACCCGTAGGGGTCTTGGGTAGGGTTTTGGCTATTCACCGCGACCGTGTAATCTGTTTTTGTTACAGGCTCGTGCAAATTACAGATTCCTAGTATATCCAATGTATTCATCTGTGATCTGAAATGTTTATCATTGCAGTATATCTATATATGATATTATTTAGGCGTTGCTTATTTTTTACAGACGCGCTAGCCCAGCCCCCGCTCTGTCGTTAGTTAAGTAACCTAACGGGTAATGACGGGGCCCCGTGGCGAATGCGAATGGCATAAGCGTACGTCATATTTTGGTTGTTTTCTGCAATGGTAGGATTAAATGATGGGACGCATTAAAAGAACTAATGCAAGAATATCACGCATTAAAAGAACTAATGCAAGATAATAAACCAAGTTAAAGTCGTTGGAACACTTTCGAAAAACCACTCGGTTCTTTTCAAAATAAACTTTTAAAATACGGAGTTTGAGCCACTCCATTTAAAAGCTATCTCGTTCCATCGACCAAATCAAGTTCACTACGTTCACGGTTTTGCCAAAACCATCCGTAACCCTCCATCATTTCAGTTAAATATTCGGTAGTATTCAAGCTATGTATTTTGACCTCACGCCAAGGCATAGTGATTGGTAGCTGCCGGATATTTATCTGTTGCATAGATAGAATGCGTTGGTTTGAGACAGTCGTACTGCCATTTTGGCCTACGTCAAGGGTATGTACGGGTGGGTTCAAATTAACCTGGATAATGATGGGACGAACTTGACATGTGACTTATGACATTTTGACCTCACGCCAAGGTCATAAGAGCATGGGGCAAAAATCCACATCGGGAGTTTCATAAGTACTGAAACTTGCTAGATTTGCATACCATTTGGAGTGTGATGATTCTGGTAGGATTCCTTCAGTTTCGTCACGCGATGATATTTGGATCCCGATCCTACTGTGAGTATATGCTACTCCTCGGGAAATTTCTCACTTAACGATCAATGCTATAAATCTAGTAGGTGCCTAGAAAGGTGTTAGCGGGGCTACGCCCCCAGGGAAAAGAGGTTCTTTAATTAAGGAACTTCGCGAAAGCGTTGGAAAACCTCCCTCGAAGTACCGACACCGGCCTGGCTGAACGGTTAAGTAAGTATTGTACGGTGGGATTGATCCTGACTAATTCTTCCTTTATGGTTTGAGGAGGGATTCGAGAAACAGTGGGAGCCATCCTGTTTAGACAAACTAAAAACCACTCTAAACTTGCAAGAGCATCATGCTGAGTGTTTCTTCTTCTCTCTCCTAATTGCAGCGACCAATCAACATGACTGGACTTAAGTTACTCCTAGATAAAAACAAACTGACAGGGCCAAACTATAAAGATTGGCTCAGGAATGTCAAGATAGCAATCACTTACGACAAGCTGGGGTATCTTCTTACCACCAAAGCTCCCCCTATCCCTGGTCCAACTTCCAGCGTCGCGGATAAGGAAATCCGCAAGACTTGGGAGATTGATAGCGCGAAGGCCAAATGCCTCCTGCTTGCCTCGATGGACAACGAACATCAGAGGAGGCACGAGAATATGGACATGGAATCCATATTGCTTCATACAAAAGAACTGTATGGAGAGCAATCTCGTATCGCAAGATACGAAGCGTCGAAAAAGTTATTTTCGACAAGAATGGCCGTCGGATCATCAGTAGCCGAGCACGTGCTAAAGATGATCGGCTACATTGAGGAGCTCGCGGACCTAGGGATCACATTGGAGAGTGAGCTATATACGGATATAATTCTCCAGTCCCTTCCTTCCACTTACGCCCAGTTTATACTGAACTTCAACTTACAAGAAAAAGAGGTTGAACTTTCAGAGCTCCTCAACATGCTGAGGAGCGCAGAGGGCACCCTACAGAAAGGTAGGGATACATCCACTTTGTTTGTAGGAGGATCATCTTCTTCTAGGTCCAAGGCGAAAGCCAAGGGAAAGAAGAAGAAGGCCCCCGCCAAACCAAGGGGCGGTGTTAGTAAAGTGGATACGAAGGGAAAAGGTAAAGCAACAAAGATAGCGGGGAAGCTTGTGGATAAGGAAGAATGCTTCTATTGTCATAAGAAAGGACACTGGAAGAATGATTGCAGGGCCTGGAAGGCCAGAACACAGGAATTGAAGCAGGTTGCAGCTTCAGCTTCAGGTGTGTATGTTATTGAAAACTGTCTTTCAATAAACTCTACTTCCTGGGTATTGGATACCGGATCAGGATCTCATATCTGTAATTCTTTGCAGGCGTTGAGAAACCGTAGGGTTTTGAAGGCAGGTGACATGACCCTCAGAGTTGCGAACGGAGCTAGCATGGATGCTAAAGCCGTGGGGGACTATCACCTGGGAATGTCAGATGGACATGTTTTGGTTTTACGTAATTGCTTTTTTGTACCCAACGCAACTTGTAATATCATTTCTGTATCTTTAGTTTCTAAAGAAGGTTATGAATTTGCGTTTGTAAGTAATGTTGTAAACATTCATCTTAATCAAGTTTTGATTGGGTCAGGTACATTGAGTAATGGTATATACGTATTGAACCAACCACAGATTTTCAATGTCCAGAATACACACAAAAGAAAGTCTCCAGAAATAAATCAGACTTTCTTGTGGCATTGTAGACTGGGTCACATCAATGAGAGAAGGTTGACTAAGTTACATACAGAGGGATATTTGAATGCGTTCGAATATCAGTCGTATGCCACTTGTCAATCCTGTCTCAAAGGAAAGATGACAAAGTCTCCGTTTACTGGACATGGAGTAAGAGCGAGCGAGCTCTTGGGACTCGTACACAGTGACGTGTGCGGTCCAATGTCTACACATGCGTGAAGCGGCCATTCTTACTTCATTACTTTTACGGATGACTTCTCAAGGTACGGTTATGTCTTCTTAATGAAACATAAGTCCGAAGCCTTTGGAAAATTCCAGGAGTATAAGAATGAAGTAGAGAAACAGACCGGCAAAAGTATTAAGATTCTAAGATCGGATCGAGGTGGAGAATACTTAAGTGCCGAGTTCCTGGACTATTTAAAAGAGAACGGAATTCTCTCTCAGCTTACTCCTCCATACACCCCGCAACATAACGGTGTATCGGAGAGACGGAACCGCACCCTATTGGATATGGTGCGGTCCATGATGAGTAACGCTGAGTTACCACGATCATTCTGGGGGTATGCGCTAGAATCAGCTGCATACCTTTTGAACCGAGTTCCGACTAAGACTGTGCCTACCACCCCATATGAAATGTGGAGTGGGAAGAAACCCTATCTTCAATATCTGAAGATCTGGGGATGTCCAGCTTTTGTCAAAAAGCAGCATGCGGACAAACTCGAGGCACGCTCAGTACTGTGCAAGTTTGTGGGATACCCAAAGAACACCAGGGGGTATCTTTTCTACTATGCAGAGGAACAAAAAGTCCTTGTTTCTCGTAATGCCCACTTTCTAGAACACCAGTTCTTGGAAAAGGAAAATAGTGGGAGCGCAGTGGAACTGGAAGAAATTCCAGAACCACGGACTATTACTGAAAGTTTAGTGGAACCAGAGGGTTCGGAAGAACAGGACATTCCTACGCCGCTCCGCAGGAGTAGTAGGCAGTCTCATCCGCCCGAGAGATACTGCGGTTTTCTCATAGACGGGGATAGAGAGGATTGCATCATAGATTATGATGAGCCTACTAGCTTCCAGCAGGCCGTTCAGAGCGTTGACTCAGTGAAATGGCTGGATGCAATGCGGACCGAAATGGAGTCCATGTACACAAACAAGGTATGGACGTTGGACATTGCTCCAGACGGGGTAAAACCCGTAGGATGCAAGTGGATCTTCAAAAGGAAGATTGGTGTAGATGGACAGGTTGAGACCTATAAAGCTAGGCTGGTAGCAAAGGGTTTTCGTCAAAGACCTGGCTTGGACTATGACGAAACCTTTTCTCCAGTAGCCATGCTGAAATCCATTCGGATCCTTCTTGCCATTGCTGCCTTCCACGATTATGAGATCTGGCAAATGGACGTAAAGACAGCTTTTCTAAATGGAAATTTAGAGGAGTGTGTCTATATGGACCAACCAGAGGGTTTCATTCAGAGTGGGAGCAGCGGAAAGGTGTGCAAGTTGCTTAAGTCCATCTATGGACTAAAGCAGGCGTCGCGGAGTTGGAACATCTGCTTTGATGAGACGGTCAAAGAATTTGGCTTTATCAAAAATCCAGATGAACCATGCATCTATAGTAGATTTGTAGCAAGAACTGTAGTATTCCTCGTTTTATACGTGGATGACATTCTCTTAATAGGAAATGACATTCCTATGCTACAATCTGTCAAGGGGTTCTTGTCACACAGGTTCTCCATGAAAGACCTGGGTGATGCCTCGTACATTCTGGGTATCCGGATCTACCGTGACAGATCCAAGAGGATATTAGGACTTTCACAGTCCAGGTACATCGACACCATACTGAAGAGATTCAGTATGGAAGATTCCAAGCGCGGTAACCTACCGGCTTGTCACGGGATCACCCTCTCTAAAGAGATGTCTCCCAAGACTGATTTGGAGAGGGATCGCATGTCTATTATACCCTACGCTTCTGCGGTAGGCTCTATAATGTATGCGATGTTGTGTACCAGACCGGATGTAGCTTATGCACTGAGTGTGGTAAGCCGGTATCAGTCAAACCCTGGGGAGAAACACTGGATAGCGGTAAAGAACATTCTCAAGTACCTGAGAAGGACTAAGGAGATGTTCTTGGTGTATGGCGGAAAAGACCTCCAGATCGAGGCCTTTGCTGACTCCAGCTTCCAGAGTGACAAGGATGATTCCAAGTCCATGTCGGGTTTTGTCTTTACCCTCAATAGAGGGGCGGTGTGTTGGAAGAGTTCCAAACAGGAAACCGTTGCAGACTCGACGATGGAAGCGGAATACATCGCTGCATCTGATGCCGCAAAAGAAGCTGTCTGGATGAGGAAGTTCTTGAAAGAACTTCAGGTGGTTCTGTCCATTGTTGATCCAATACCTCTGTATTGCGACAACATCGGGGCTATAGCTTTAGCGAAGGAACCCAGGTCCCATCAGAGATCCAGGCACATCTTGAGGCGGTATCACCTGATCAGGGAGATCGTGGATCGCCAGGAGATCGAGGTTCGGAGAGTCGCTTCAGAAGATAACACTGCAGATCCATTCACCAAGGCCCTGCCCCAGACTCAGTTCGAGCGGCTGATCGAGATGATAGGTCTTCGATACGCCAGTACATGGCCTTAGTGCAAGTGGGAGATTGTTAGTGTATATGCCCTAGAGGCCATTACTGTATCATACTGGTTTGTATATTACTTAATGGATGCTTGGGATATTCACCTTGTATATACAATCTTGCTCAAAATAGTAGTATGCTACTTGGTTTGTTTCTACTTCAATGTGTACATGTGTTTATTTTTGTATATCGCCTATACACATTAGTAGAGCCCTTAGGATCTTTGCTTGATTACCAGCGGTGTGATGGCCGTCACACTAGTGGGGCTGGGTAATCTATAAGCACATCCTTATGCAGGTCCCTGGTCGCAGGACTATCGAGACAGGGCATCGATACTCCGGAGTAGACCAGCGCATGCGCTTCTCATCCCAGTGTGGGAGACGGTCTGTCCCACAGCCGTCAGTACGTCGTACTTGAGATAGTATGCGGGTGCTCGTTAGGTTACGGGTACACTGGACAGGACTCGTCGGGAACTGACTAGTTGGTATTATACCTATCGTCAGTTATCAGTTCCCAGGTGACATGAGTACAGCTTAGTCCGCTGACTTGACACTGTCACTTCGTCTCGAGTGTGTTCCCACTGTACTTTGATCACTACCCTACCACGGCTCAAAGGAGTCGTGCAAACAGGTAGTGGTTGGGTGCAGTCCCGAAGCACTTGGAGGCAGTGACGGTTAGACAGGATTCGTCTCTCCCGGTATTGGGGGTTGACATCGCGCTGTGTCTAGGAGAGCCATTACACGAGTAGTCCCTAGCCAGGGCAAACGAGATATACTGGTAGGTTTCCAGTGTTATCTCAGGGTGTTTTGGGCTTCGCTCCGGCACGACTTGTACCGCTATTGGGGGACTGACGTTTACCGCCCCCTAGGCCCGCCATGTGATGTATCAGACGAACAGACCGGACTGTACGGAGAATGTCACACTCAGGCTCAGTAGGAGTTCAGATGGGTTTCGCCTCATCGGTCTTCTTGTCGGCATTACCTGGGGACCGTTAAGCACAGCTAGTGCCGCTTGCGGTCTGTGGTTAAACCCACTGCCAGCGTAGTGTCGAGTCTTTAGAGTCCCACACAGAAAGCTTTTCGCCTTTAGGCAAAAGAGTAGAGGTCGCATGGTATTGCGACAGGTCGCATGGTTTTGCGACAGGGTTCGGTCACATCCGTGCACTTGTGCGCGTACAGTGTCCGGACAGTTTACACTAGCGGGCTTTGGTTTAAGCCAGATCCTAGTGTACCTTATGGGATTGGATTTATCCAGTTTGCATTCGTGTTCCTCGGAACGCGGATGCGGGTGTGTATGCACAGTTGACAGGGAGACAGAGGCAGTGGATTCTCATTAGGGTTGTTGACAGTTGACCGTTGACTATTGACCTTTTGATCAACCCTAATGAGAATATGATATGTGATTAACTATTATATTAATTAAGTATTATGGTGACATGGTTGTTGACTTTTGTTGACTTTGTTGACTTGTTGACTTTTGTTGACTTGTTGAATTTGTTGACCGGTTGACTAGGCTTGACTAGTTGACCATCATGATAACCATAGCCATCATTTCATGGCAAAGACTTTTACTTGCTTGCTCATTTGTGTAAAATGAGTGCATGAAATGATATGGTTATGGTTGCTTCAACCATCACATAAGACTTTTGTTAGTATGATGAGTTATGATTGCTTTGGATTATGAGAGGGTGAAAGACAAAAGAGAGCCTCATTCTTTCTTGCTCATTCTCTCTCTTGTTCTTGAGCTCTCCTTTTGCTCTCACCCTTTTGCTCTTGCTCCCTCTCTTTAATCTATGGTTCTCTTGTCTCATGAGTTGAGAATCAAGAACCATAGATAAAATCCCATTCTAATTCTTCTCTACTCATTCTAGTTCACTAGGTTTAGCAAACCAAGTGAACTATTTTCTTCAAAGAACGAAGAAGGAGCTAAAGGTTGGAGCTTTCAGGTGGATCTATCTTCGGCGTACGGAGACGACGAGAAGAAGCCAATCGGACCACCACCGGAGCTTGAAGACGAAGGAGTTCAAGACAAGCAAGGTATAACCCCCTAACCGAGTAGCTAGAAACTCATAGTTAGGTTGTTAGATAGATGTTTAACCAAGATCCGGGTTATAGGTCCATGTTACCACCTCCGTAAAAATTGTTTTTTACCAAATTCCGCATTCCCGAAAGTACCGGGAGAGGTAGCATGGACTTACATATACATCCTGCAAAACCTTATAGAATCCACGGGCGTAAAACAATCCCAGTCTCTCCCAAGTCCTACCGGTGAGACCACATTCAAAGTCCCACCAAAAATAAAAAAATAATAATAAAAAAATGGTATGTCCACAAGCAAAATGGGCACGGATGAAAACCCGAAAGGGCGCCGTGAGTAAAAACAGCAGGACTGCCGGCGAGTTTGTGAAAACACGAAAGGGCGCAAACTTGTAAAAAAAAAAAGAGAGGAAATGCACTCGCAAAGTCCTCTCGACTTTGTGAGGAGAAAATTCCCGCGTGAGATCCTTACGACTCATAAAGGAGCAACACACTTAGGAGTCCCCACGACTCCTAAGGAGAAAATACACCTATGAGATCCTTTCGGCTCGTAGGGAGAAAATGCTTTTGTGGGACCCTTACGGCCCATAAAATTGAAAAGCCTTAGGTGATAGGGATCTAAACCTGTCTCCTAAGCCACCAATTCCTAAATCCTTCCGGGGCAAATGATGAGTTGCTCCTGGCATTATTCCAGTGCAGCAATGCAGATGCCAAACAAAAACCAATTCCCAAATCCTTCCGGGGCAAATGATGAGTTGCTCCTGGCATTATTCCAGTGCAGCAATGCAGATGCCGACAGAAAACCAAAATCCTTAAATCCTCTCATGGCAAATGATGATCCGCTCCTGGTGCCATATTCCAGTGTAGCGATACTGATGTCAACCAAAATCACAATCAACAAGTCAACTTCAACTCCGACACCGCAAAAAGCGGAGCAAGTCAGAATCCAATCTCGACACCGCAAGAAGCGGAGCAAGTCAAGTCCTCCCCTGACACTGCAAGAAGCAGAGAAAGTCAAATCGAGCGTCGACCGTCCATGTCGCAAAAATGGCAGTGCAGGCTTCCCACAAATCGGGAACCAGATCGCTCCGGATCAGAGCGTCGACCGTCCATGTCGTAAAAATGGCAGTGCAGGCTTCCCACAAATCGGGAACCAAATCGCTCCGGATCAGAGTGTCGACCGTCCAAGTCGCAAAACGGGCAGTGCAGGCTTCCCACAAATCAGGAACCAAATCGCTTCGGATCAGAGCGTCGACCGTCCATGTCGCAAAAATGGCAGTGCAGGCTTCCCACAAATCGGGAACCAAATCGCTCCGGATCAGAGCGTTGACCGTCTATCTAGCAAAAATGGCAGTGCAGGCTTCCCACAAATCGGGAACCAAATTGCTCCGGATCAGAGTGTCGACCGTCCATGTCGCAAAACGGGCAGTGCAGGCTTCCCACAAATCGGGAACCAAATCGCTCCGGATCAGATCGTCGACCGTCCATGTCGCAAAAAGGGCAGTGCGGGCTTGCCACAAATCGGGAACCAAATCGCTCCGGATCAGAACGTCGACCGTCCATGTCGCAAAACGGGCAGTTCAGGCTTCCCACAAATCGGGAACCAAATCGCTCTGGGTCAGAGCGTCGATCGTCCATGTCGCAAAACGGGAAGTGCAGGCTTCCCACAAATCGGGAACCAAATCGCTCCGGATCAGAGCGTCGACCGTCCATGTCGCAAAACGGGCAGTGCAGGCTTCCCACAAATCGGGAACCAAATCGCTCCGGATCAGAGCGTCGACCGTCCATGTCGCAAAACGGGCAGTGTAGGCTTCCCTTAAATCGGGAACCAAATCGCTCCGGATCAGAGCGTCGACTGTCCATGTCGCAAAACGGGTAGTGCAGGCTTCCCACAAATCGGGAACCAAATCGCTCTGGATAGAACATCGACCGTCTATGTAGCAAAAAGGGTAGTGCATGCTTCCTACAAAGCAGGAACCAAATCGCTCCGGACCAGAGCGTCGACCGTCCAAGTCATAAAAAAGGCAGTGCAGGCTTCCTACAAAGCAGGAACCAGATCACTCCGGGCTAGGGAAACGTCTACCACGGACACTCCATCTCGGAGACGCATCAAGCGTCGACCGTCCATGTCGCAAAAAGGGTAGTACGGGATTCCTACAAATCGAGAACCAAATCGCTCCGGATCAGAGCGTCGACCGTCCATGTCGCAAAACGGGCAGTGTAGGTTTCCCACAAATCAGGAACCAAATCGCTCAGGATCAAAGCGTCGACCATCCATGTCGCAAAAAGGGCAGTGCAGGCTTTCCACAAATTGGGAACCAAATCGCTCCAGGTCAGAGCGTCGACCGTTCATGTCGCAAAAAGGGCAGTGCAGGCTTCCTACAAAGCAGGAACCAGATCACTCCGGGCCAGGGAAACGTCTACCACGGATACTCCGTCTCAGAGAAGCGTCAAGCGTCGACCGTCCATGTCGCAAAAAGGGCAGTGCAGGCTTCCTACAAAGTAGGAACCAGATCACTCCGGGCCAGGGAAACGTCTACCACGGACACTCCGTCTCAGAGACGCATCAAGCATCGACCGTCCATGTCGTAAAAAGGGCAGTACGGGCTTCCCACAAATTGGGAACCAAATCGCTCCAGGTCATAGCGTCGACCGTCCATGTCGCAAAAAGGGCAGTGCAGGCTTCCCACAAAGCGGGAACCAAATCGCTCCGGATCAGAGCGTCGACCGTCCATGTCGGAAAAAGGGCAGTGCAGGCTTCCCATAAATCGGGAACTAAATCGCTCCGGACCAGAGCATCGACCGTCCATGTCGCAAAAAGGGCAGTGCAGGCTTCCTACAAAGCAGGAACCAGATCACTCCGGGCCAGGGAAACGTCTATCATGGACACTCCATCTCGGAGACGCGTCAAGGGTCGACCGTCTATATCGCAAAAAGGGCAGTGCAGGCTTCCCACAAATCGGGAACCAAATCGCTCCGGATCAGAGCATCGACCGTCCATGTCGCAAAACGGGCAGTGCAGGCTTCCCACAAATCGGGAACCAAATCGCTCCGGATCAGAGCGTCGACCGTCTATGTCGTAAAAAGGGCAGTGCAGGCTTCCCACAAATCGGGAACCAAATCACTCCGGATCAGAACGTCGACCGTCCATGTCGCAAAACGGGCAGTGCAGGCTTCCCACAAATCGGGAACCAAATCGCTCCGGATCAGAGCGTCGACCGTCTATGTCGCAAAACGGGCAGTGTAGGCTTCCTACAAAGCAGGAACCGGATCACTCCGGGCCAGGGAAAAGTCTACCACGGACACTCCGTCTCGGAGACACGTCAAGCGTCAACCGTCCATGTCGTGATAAGGGCAGTGCAGGCTTCCTACAAAGCAGGAACCAGATCACTCCGGGCCAGGGAAACGTCTACCACGGACACTCCGTCTCGGAGAAGCATCAAGCGTCGATCGTCCACGTCGTAAAAAGGGCAGTGCATCCCAAAAAGTGGGAACTAAGGCAAGTCGCCTCCACATGAAAGAAGATCCATCAATTTCGTGCACACAACTCATGCATGCGGTGTGCATTCATTGATGGGGGAGCACTTTGTTGGGGTCAAAATTTGCACCTGGGTTGACCGAGTCAAAGTCAAGGTCAACCCCAAGCCAGATGGGCCCAAGCCCAGGTCAAGCGGGTCTATGCCCAAGCCGAGCCCGCAGCCAGCCTCCTCCATGTCAAAATATAGATCATGTAATAAATAATTTTTATGTAATTTTTTATGCATGAACGTAAACAAAATGGGCATAAAACCAAATTTTTGTAAGCCCATTGCTTATGTGCAAAAAGAAATGGCACATGAGCCATGGGATGGGCAAAATACCATTTTGTAATGCCCAAGGGGCTATATTCAAATATGTAAGCCTATAAAAGGCAACATGATGAAAATATCTAAAACAATTTTCATTCCCCAAAAAAAACTAGGGTTCTTTGTGCCTCCTGCTCCTTCTCCAAGGTTCTAAACCTTCTTATTTTTTTTTGAATTAAATCAAGAGTTTTACTCTTTTTTTTCCAAAACTAAGTAGTTTTCCACCATAAAACCAACAAAGGGGCACTCAGATCTCCCATCAGATCTTAAAAAGAAGAGATCTTTAAAATCTCATACTTCTTGTTCTTCAAGACCCAGCTAATAGAGGAGGAAGGAGGAGACCCATCTCCAAAATCTCATCTGGGGAAGATCCGGAGCCAAAGGGAGAAACAAAGCAGCCCCCTTTGATCACTTCTAAAATCTTTTAGGAGTTTAACTCCACAAATCGGGAGCACAGCTCCCAGTGCAGGGACCAAAGTCCCCTCTCTGTTTGACGCCCAACGTCCAGCACCCAGCACGCTTACGCCCAAGTGCTGAGCATGTGGTGCGCCCAGCGCCCAGCACGCTTGCGCCCACGTGCCGACACGTGGTGCGCCCAGCGCCCAGCGCGCTTGCGCCCACGTGCCAAGCACGTAGTGCGCCCAGCGCCCAGCGCGCTTGCGCCCACGTGCCGACACGTGGTACACCCAGCGCCCAGGGCGCTTGTGCCCACGTGCCGACATGTGGTGCGCACAGCGCCTAGGGCGCTTGCGCCTAGGGCGCTTGCGCCCACGTGCCGACGCGTGGTGCGCACAGCGCCCAGTGCGCTTGCGTCCACGTGCCGACGCGTGGCGCGCCCAGCGCCCAGGGCGCTTGCGCTCTCGTGCCGAGAACGTGGTGCGCCCACCGCCTAGAGCGCTCGCGCCTAGCGCCTAATGCGCTAGCGCCCAGCGCCTGCGTGCCCTGCACGCGAGGCACTGGCCCTCCACGCATCCTTTGGATGCCTTTTCCCTTTATACACACACACACACATACTCTACAACACCATCCCCCTCCAAAAACTTTTGGGCCGGGGCGCTGCCCCACACCCTGCAAGGGGGCCGCTAGCCCCCTTGACCCCCAGCCCGCTATCCGGGTAGCGGGACCCCTGTAAAAACTCTGCGGGGCCCCAGATATATCCAAAACCCCTTTCAAAACACAGCACTGCACATTGAGTTCGCATGACCAGTTTAACCTGTCAATCGGAGGTTCCCTCACTCCAAAAGCGAGGGGTAATTAACGGCAGCTTAGTCCGCGGCTGCCGGAGATTCGGATCCCCACAATCAATAAACCCCAGTCTACCCTAGGCAGGGGGAATCTGTAATGCGCCTGACAAGCGTGCGCGTATTCCCATCTCAATGGGGTGACGAAAAACACCCTACAGTGTAGAAGGGATGATGTTGTACTCGTGTAACCAAGGCCGGCCGAGCAAAGCATTGTAACATGTTTTGGCGTCAATGACGTGGAATTTAATATTCGTGATAAGTAGCCCGAAGCGCAACGTTAGTATCACGGACCCGAGAGTCCGTGATGACTGGGAGTCGAAACCGGAGATGGTGATTTTATCACGAGCGAGCTGCTGAACGCTCATGCAGATTTCCTTCAACACTCGTATGTTGAGTAGATTGACGGAGGACCCATTGTCGACCAGGATTTTACCTATCTTGACATCATGACAGTATCCGGAGACATAAAGGGGACGGTTGTGTTCGCACGTCCCAAAGAGGAGATCTTCATCGCCGAAGGTGATATCGGCTGTGTGCACTTCTTCTAGCTTGTCCTTCATCCATTCTTCGGCGAGGAAAGCTTAGAATTGCTCTGGCTCTTATAGCGCCTTGATCAATGAATCTCTTGCTTCCTTTGATAGAAAAAGGGCGTCAAGAATGCTGAGTTGCGAGGGTAACTTCCTTAAATGCACCAGAATATTATAGTCTACCTTACTTTTCTTTGGCGGGTCCTTGGTGGTCAGCTCTTTCCTGACTTGGTCATCCAGGGCGATATCCTCAGAGACCTTTTCTTTTCCTTTATCTTTTCTATTCATGGGTCCGAGATTCTTTTCAGGCAACGTACGATTACGGAGCTGGATATTTTCACAAGCCTTCGGTTCTTCCTCTTTTCCCAAAGTTGACTCTTTAAAGAGAGGGCCAAGAGCTATTTCCTCGTCCGAGTCGCTCCCAAATATGAGAACTTGTGATCCCCCGGCATTAATCACGCAACAATTGCCGGTGGTTCTTTTACGCTCCTCGGTCGTATTTCTTTGCTCCCGACGAGTTTTGTGTTTCATCCACTTGAAATGCTGCCGGTGAGCGACGTACCCTTGCCACCATCTTTTAAAAGTGTTGCACTCTTCGGTGGGGTGCGCAATCTTCCGATGATATAAGCAGTAGCTAGGATGCATTTCTGCTTCATCGAGAATGTTTTCTTCGGAGGGTGGTAGCTTCATCCCCATCGATATGGCTTTAGCAAACCTTAACCTCGTCTTGAACTTGTTTTTATCCGAGATGGATGTCCTTTGATTCGGCGGGCGTGTCTCGACTTTTTCATCCAGTCGCCGTCATTTTGCCGTTTCAAATATGGCCATCTCACGCTCCCGATCAGCTTTACTTTTCAGTAGAGCTTCGTTTAGGAATGCGTCGATCATTTCGTCTGATAACCCTGGAAGTTCCGGTTCAGGACCTGCCCCCAGTCTCTAGGTGCAAGGAGCTTCTTCATCGTCTATTGACGAGTGAGAGATCACATAACAACTTGCTACGTAATCCTCAGATTCATCCAACGAGTTTTCTTCATCATCTCCGTCTTCAAGGACGTGGCCGAGGAATTCCTGGAGCGTGATTGGAGTTCGCGCCTTTTGGTTATACTCTTCCAGCGCGTCGATCCGTTTCTGCAGGTCCGTGCGCTGGTCGCCAGGCTTCACGGGCTTTTTGGATTTCTTCTTCTTTTTCGAAGATTTCGACGGCTGGGTGTGAGCACTTTGGCTATCACTACCAATCCTTGGAATTGGGCGCGGCTTCAGCATCCCTTCGATGATCTGAGGCTCCAGCAGGTTCTTCCACCTGATTGCTGGGCATATCTGGAGATCATTCAGCATCCTTTTGGTTTTGGCCGAAAGAGCCACCTCCCATGGAGCTTCTTTAACAAAAGAGCACGTTGCCCCCGGTGTATCCGTCTTCTTAGGAGTGTGCGGCTGTGGTGGGCTTACTTTCCACTTCTCCGACAGCACAAACTTACCTTGTAGGTACTGATCTTCGATCCATCCCTTAAAAACGAAGCAATTTTCGACCGGGTGGCTTACCGTTTGGTGGTAAGGGCAATAATTGGGATTATTCACTTCGCTGGGTTGCGATGGTCGCCTTGGATTCGGCAAATTGATAAGCCTGTTGCGCATTGCCAGCTCGAACAACCTCTTCGTTTTATCCCGCGGGAATGAGTAAGGGCGCTTCATTTTCTAATTGTAATAGCGTCGTCTCTCCTCCAATTGATCCGTTAGTCTGGGAGCACTGGGCTGTTGTTGGGTATTTGCAACGAAGGTCGCTTTCCCCTTACCTTTTTCGTTCCGCGGCTCCGGCTTCGGAGGAGACGGTCTATGACCCATTTGATCCATCTGGGCTAGCTTTTCAATTAAAGCCTGGAACATAGTCGGTTCGAATAACATCATGAACTGTGAAATAGTTGCATGAGGGTCTAGGGTTCCCACGAACATGCCCACCGCTGGTGCTTCTTCGATGCGCTGTTCTCACTTAGACCACAGATTCCGCCATCGGATTACGTACCGAACCCATGTCTCGCCTGGTTTCACCCTGGCATTGATCAATGCCATTATTGGGGTGCGTTCACTAGCACTTGCGATTCGCTGGGTGAACAACAATTCTATTTCCGCGAAAGTTTTGACAGAGTCATTTGGAATTTCGGAATACCATTCAAATACCATCTCCGATAAGCTGCCGACGAATTGGCGGAGCAAAAGCTTATCATCGCCACCAGTATTGCCACAGAGGGCCCTGAACTGAGCAACATGTTGATGGGGATTGCCTGTCCCCTTGTACACATGGAATTTCGGGTTCATGTAGCCCGGCGGTTACTTTATCTGATCATACCAGCCTGGATACGGTCGCCCAGTTCTAACAATTTGCCCAGCCGCTTTATTCGCCTAGTGAACTCGTATCTGCTGAGCGATATAATCATCCAGGGCAGCTTTGGAGATTGTCTCCTCCTTGGCTGTCGACAGAGCCGGCAGAGGGTTTGATGTTTCTCCTCTATCATCTTCAATTATTACTGGAGGATCTTCGGCTGGGGGATCCGGCTGGATCATCATGCCCACCATATCTTGGAATAGAAGGACCATTCGTTTTATATTGGCTGCTTGTTCTACAGCCTCTTTGTCCTTCTTCTCAAGTATTCTCTGAAGGAATTCGGCATCAGTTTCCTGCTCATGGCGTTGCTCCGCGGATGTTTCCGGGCTTTCTTTTGGCCCGGTGAGTGCGGCTATCACAGTCATCATCTCTTGAAGCTTCTACTGCTGCTCTTGAGCTTTTGTCACGGATCGCGTAAGCGGTCGATGACCTGTGGAGATAGGGCTATCCTCTTTTCCGGATGCCATATAGACGGTATGCACCACCATGCCCCCAGACTTAGGGCGTTTAGGCTCAGTGCCTTTGACATTTGTCGAAGGCATGGGGATTTTCGCCGGCCTTCTCTTCTTATGAGCGGTCAAAGTTGAGGGGGCCGCTGCAGTGGGCACCCAAGTAGCCATCGTCTTTTGTGGCTTAACAGGACGGTTTTCTTCCTGTCGGACCTTCAACTTCTTTTTCCGACGGGGATAGTCTTAATCAACAACCGACCCTCGGACTTGTCCCCAGATTTTGTAAACTTTAGAAGATAGTCGTTAAGGGGACTGTTCCGGCTTCATTTTTGTGACAGTCTCCACCAGCGGTGGAGGTCTTTTTAATACAGCGGTAGGCGAATTCCTGCGCACCTTGTCCAGCAGCTCAAAGCTGTTCTCGGTTGGAACAGCAGCATTAATTTCCACCGTTGGAGCTGGTGGAGTTAGCCCAGAGGGGGAGTTGCCCCCGGCCTTCTTTACTCGGAGCCAGTGGCGACGTCGAGCGTGTCGAGCTGTTGGGGCTGGTTCGGCGATGGGGATGGCTTTGTCTTGCCCCCTGTCCAGATAAGGCGCCGCTGGTGCCAGCCTCTTGAAGACTGACGTCTTTTGAGTAGCAGTATCCAATCTGTTAAAGACAGACCTTCGAGCAGGAACGGGAGCCGAAATAGTCAGTCTTGTAAAGACCGACTCTTTGGCAGGAGAAGCCGCCTTGACGACTTCAGGAGCAGAGATGGCTATCTTCTTTGGGATGGCCATTTCAGGTGTCATGGGCTTCTTGGCAGGCCCATCGAAGTTCAGGCTCAGTCTGGCGAAGACTGAGGAGTTGGAGGTGGACGATACGTTGAGAGGGGCCGTGGTAGTAGCAAGCCGATCGAAGACCGACTTCTTGGGAGCTTCCGGTGCTAGCATAGGAGCACTGAAGCTCGTTGGCGGAAGCATGGTCCCGAAAAATAATCCTGTGGTGGCTTGGGTGACCTGTTCCACCGGCATCGTGAACAGGAAAGCCGCCTGAGGCCCGTAAGCTATGCCTCCAGATGAGGCGGAGCGCGGGTTGCAGTTGCAGTTGGAACACTTTGCGTAAGTGGACGCCAATGATCCTTTGCTTTCTGCACCAAGCAAAACGCCAAATCTTGGTATCCCGAACCCAAGGGCAACCGTTAGCAAACCGAGATTCGTTCGCGAACACGACACACGAAGTGTGGAGTGGAAAGAGGAAAAGGTCCCACCGGGCGTGCCAGAATCTGTTTCCCTCCGAACACAGAGACGCGACCGCGTAGGTCCGTCTTGCCTGAAATTCGGGGCAGACGCTAATTGGTGCTATCCGTCCACCTCTTCGAAGATGCCAAGTTGATTTATGGCATCGTGTATCGAAGGTTAAACGGATGCGGCCGATGTAGCAGACTTCGTCAGATTCCCCCTCGTTGAGGGGTTTTTGATTGTGGGGACGCTCTTCCCTACAGGCGCAAGCCCCTGCAGTTAATTATGCTACCGTATCGCGGTAACAACTTTCTCCTTCTCCAGATAGTCACTTCGTGTCGTGTGTGTTTGTTTTGTTTGTGGTTGCCTGTGGATTGTATACGGAGACTAAGTTATGTTGTCGCCCGTAGGGCGTGGACTAGCCCAAATCCGTATCTTTCTTAGATTTGGGTTTGGGGGTTGTGTTTAAGGATACGTTAGCCTCATTTGAGACTAAGATCAACTTAAACGTTTGTTAAGGATACTTTAGTCTAATTTTAGACTAAGATCAACTTAACGGGACCATTTAGATCCGACAAGAAAGCAATTGGGCTCTATTGTTTAGTTTAGTGACATTGCGGTCGATTTCCAGTTTAAGGACATGGAGGTCCATTGTTAGTTTAAGGACATCTCGGTCCACTGTTAGTTTTAAGACATCACGGTCGAGGTTAAGGACATCATAGTCCATGGGTTTAAGGACTCCACAGTCCGTTGTTAGTTTTAAGACATCACGGTCGAGGTTAAAGACATCATAATCCGTGGGTTTAAGGACTCCACAGTCCGTTGTTAGTTTTAAGACATCACGGTCGAGGTTAAGAACATCATAGTCCATGAGTTTAAGGACCTCACAGTCCGTTGTTAGTTTTAAGACATCGCGGTCGAGGTTAAGGACATCATAGTCCGTGAGTTTAAGGACCTCACAGTCCGATATTAGTTTTAAGACATCACGGTCGAGGTTAAGGACATCATAGTCCATGAGTTTAAGGACCTTACAGTCCGATGTTAGTTTTAAGACATCACGGTCGAGGTTAAGGACATCATAGTCCATGGGTTTAAGGATCCCACAGTCCGTAGTAATGTGTGGTTGTCGGGACCCGTCACCTTTCTGATGACATTGAAGGATTACAACGACAGATATCAGAGGAGTAAAGAGATGTACCCTCGAACCGATGTGAATTGGTTGAAAGTGCAGATGGGCTCAATTCAATATAAGTTGAGGACTTATGGCCAGAATTGGGCTAAGTCCAATTAAAAATGTTTAACATTTTATTTTTTATTCTGGCTATTAAGCCTTTATTTGGGCTCGGCCCTTTTAATAATGCTAAGCATTGAGTTCTGACATATTTTGTCTTGATCAGAATAGATTGTGTTCTGACAATGTGCCATGTGGCGCGCCAGGCACTTTGCGCCAGTCAAAGAGCGCATTGCGCTTCTGTCAGGTAGCGCACACGAAGAGGACACGTATCGCGCTTAGTGCTAAGTGCTTGTTCATTAGCGCATTGCGCTTTTAATTTATGAGCGCTTTGCGCTAGTCTGTTGGCGCGCCAGTGAGTGACACGTGGCGCGCTTGGCGCTGAGCACCAGCATATGAGCGCAGTGTGCTGTTTCAGAAGCGCAAAGCGCAGATTGTGTCTTTGGTTGACACGTGGCATGTTTTGGTGCTGAGCGCCGGTCCAAGAAGCGCAAAGGCGCAGTTCATGAGTGCAAGGCACTTTTCAATAGCGCAAAGCGCATTTGATCAATTTTAAGATCAGAGAACAAATTTATGTTCTTCTAAGGAGGCTTTTTCCTCACGATCCAAGAACAAAAGTTCTTGTTTTTATAAAAGGCTCTGCCTTTATAGATCAAAAGATCTGTGAATGAAGTAAATACTTCTTTTAGTCTTTTTGTGATTAGATCTTTTTGATCTTTTCTTTATTAAAGACCTTGGTCTTTTTCTTAGATTTCTGATTTTTTTTAGAAGATGGTTTTTCTTTTTTACGATATGGTTTTATCTCTATTATTCAAGAACATAGCTCTTCTTCTTCTTTTTTTTACCTTGAAGATGAAGAAAAATTCTTCTTTTTTTAAAGAGTTTTCTCTTCTTTTGCAGAGGGGTTTTCTCTCTCTTTTCTGTTTCTGAGACTTGAAATCTAGGGGCCTTTATATAGGGCCAATTGATTTGTTAAATCAGTTTTAAAAGATCTTTCTCTGATTGATTTGGAA
Source organism: Agapanthus africanus (assembly GCA_030015575.1). Lineage (NCBI taxonomy): Eukaryota > Viridiplantae > Streptophyta > Magnoliopsida > Asparagales > Amaryllidaceae > Agapanthus > Agapanthus africanus. The sequence continues at coordinate 869,479,157 of CM057339.1, forward strand.
TATTTCCCATCATTGGATCTTTGATCCTAAGGCTTCTATTTTACAGAAGATAATCTTCTTGTTTTAATAAGATTGAAAAATCTTTTCATGACAGAATTTTAGTTCTGATTAATTAATAATTTATTATTAGTAGATCTTTTGATTTGACGGTGGGGGAATTTTTAATTCCAGCGCTGGCGCACCTTGCGCTAGCGCACCTACGTTCGACACGTGGTGCGCAGCGCAGCGCAACTGCGCTAGCGCATCCATGTTTTACACGTGGCCCGCAGCGCAGAGCGCAGCGTAACTGCGCTAGCGCACCCGTGTATGACACGTAGCGCGCAGTGCAACTGCGCTAGCGCACCTGTGTTTGACACGTGGCGCGCAGCACAGAGCGCCGGATCTGAAGCGTTGCTTCAACTTTTAAATTTTGAATTTTGAAACAGAGCTTTCCTCTGATTGGGGGTGCGCTGCCTAGGGCGCAGTGCTCCTGGCGCTGGCGTGTCTGTTTTTGACACGTGGCGCACAGTGCGCAGAATCTGAAGCGTTGCTTTAATTTTTGAATTTTGAAATTCAAAACAGAGCTTTGCTCTGATTGGGGAAACATGTCTCTCTACCTTTCGATGTCTTGACTTGACGTAAAGTAGTTTATGTACTCATTTCGAAGCTTGTAGTTTATTTACTCATTTCGGAGTCTCTACTTTATGAACTCATTTCGGAGCTTATAGTTTATTAGCTCATTTCGGAGTCTCTAGTTTATGAACTCATTTCGGAGCTTGTTTAGTTTATGGACTCATTTCGGAGTCTTTAGTTGACGAACTCATTTCGGAGTCTCTAGTTTATGGACTCATTTCGGAGTTTGTTTAGTTTATGGACTCATTTCGAAGTCTTTAGTTTATAGACTCATTTCGGAGTTTGTTTAGTTTATGGACTCGTTTCGGAGTTTGTTTAGTTTACCTCCCTTGGGTTTACAGGCAAACTTATCCTAACGTTATATATAGATAACCCCTGTTCTTTGCGACAGAGGTCCGTTAGGTTTTGTGGTACTAGGGTTTTGGTCAGTGGTACCGTCGCGTTGGCTGATATATTCCTCGATATGCTGTCTTTAAGCTGTTGTTCGAGTAGCCCCACGACTGCCGTGTCTATCATCCTTTTGGGGGCTGGACAAGACGACTTCAAGTAATCTCCTTAGGCTATATGACCGTCAGAAGAGTAAGCATTAGGAATTTTCCATGTCGCTTTTTACTTGAAGTTAAGCTCAGTTTGGAGCTCCGATGGGTCATAACCACTCCACGCTGGTATGGGATGATCTCCGATAGTCTCTTAAGCTTTATATGAGTTGCCATCGGGACCCTAAAGCTTGGAATATGCTATTGCTTCATTTTTGTCTTGGCAATGTCATGCCGTTTCTTTGCTAAAATAGGGTATACATCTGTGGGACTTCTATGCTGAATGTATTGCAGTTGAAGTCCGGAGCTAGGAATATGCCTTTGCTCCAATTTGATTTGGCTATTTAGAACCTTTGTTGACATTACGTCTGCTGTAACGAGAAGAATGTCGAGCTGGAGCTTGGATTTTTCCATCACTCCTTTTTGATTTGGCTATTTGGAGCCTTTGTTGACATTGCGTCTGTTGTAACGAGAAGAATGTCAAGCTGGAGCTGGGATTTTGCCGTCACTCCTTTTTGATTTTGGCTATTTAGAGCCTTTGTTGACATTGCGTCTACTGTAACGAGAAGAATGTCAAGCTGGAGCTGGGACTTTGCCATCACTCATTTTTGCTTTGGCTCATTGGAGCCTTTGTTGACGTCGCATCTGCACCCTGATAGAATGAAAAAGGTACGCCAAAGGATTCTTTAGGTTGTATGTGAACCGTCAAGACTTGGAGCTAGGAATTTGCCATGGCTCCATTTTGTTTCGACCCTTAGGCCTTTTGTTGACATCGTGTCTGCATCCTGTCGGAATGAGAAGGTACGTCGGGTAGTCTTTAGGTTGTGTATGGACTGTTAAGACTTAGAGATAGGTGTAGGATATTTTTCGTCACCCCATTGAGATAGGAATATGCGCTCTTGTCAGACGTACTACGAATTCCCCCTGCCTAGGATAGGCGGGGGTTTATTGATTATGGGGATCCGAATCTCCTGCAGTAGCGGACTAAGCTGCTGTTAATTACCCCTCGCCTTTGGAACTAGAGAACCTCCGATTGATGGGTCAAACAGGTCATGCGAACTCAATGTGGAGTGTTATGTTTTGAAAGGGTTTTGAATATATCGGGGGCCCCGCAGAGTTTTTACGGCGGTTTGGGATTTGGTTTGCGTCTGCATCGCTGCACTGGAATATGGTACCAAGAGCGACTCATCATTCGCCTTTGGAATATTCGGGGATTTGAGTTTTGGTTGGCGTCTGCATCGCTGCACTTGAGTATGGTACCAGGAGCGACTCATTATTCGCCATTTTTTTTTAATTTTTTTTACCGCGATTGCTCTATCATTTCAGTTTTTCTTATCACGAAGGTTGTGATTGCCCTATCATTTCGGCTATTCATTCGCGGTTGCCCCATCATTTCGGTTGTTTATTTTCATTTTTATTTTACCCGCTGATCTTTATTGCGAGTTGCCCTATCATTTCGGCTGTTTATTTTCATTTTTTTTACTCGCTGATCTTTATTGCGAGTTGCCCAATCATTTCGGCTTTTTTATTTATTTAATTATTTATTTACACATTTTTACATCCCCAGTTTAACGACTCAGAGGTCGATTGTTCCCAGTTTAACGACGTGGTGATCGGCTGTTTCCAGTTTAACGACGTGGTGGTCAGTTGTTTGCTTATCCCAGCTCCTCGAACTTTGATCTTGGCAGAGCTGTGTTGATGATCGTAGCTCTGTGGCTTATCGGTACATTTGACGACTGTGAGGCTTTCCCAAGTTTGTATTGGTTCTCCACCCAATCTTTAAAAACATAGCCGTCTTCAATGGTATGACTCACCATTCTATGATATGGGCAGTGTTGGATATAGTGCCCTCAAAGTCAATTATTGGATCCCAGGCACATGATTGCAATGATTGAGGAGGACCTATACCGGTAGGACAGTCTTACTCGAGATAATAGTATGCTATCTGGTTTGCCTTTATCAGTCGTGTACAGGTTCTGGTGACTGATCACTGTTACACTTTGATAGAGCCCTTAGGATCTTGCTATACTACCAACAGTATGATGGCGATCATATACGTGAGAGTTGGGTGGTTTATAAGCATATCCTTAATTGTGGTCCCTAGTCGTGGGAATTTCGAGACAGGGCATCGATACTCCAGAGTAGACTAGTGTATACAGTCGAGACCCCGACGAGGGGCGGTGGCCGGTCACACAAGCCACTGGTGTCAGTTGGATCACCTAAGATGTATACAGGTGCTCATTGGGTTATGAGTACACCGGACAGGACAGGCCGGGAATCTGCTAGTTGGTATTATATTTATCGTCAGATAGCAGTTCCCTGGTGACATGTGTACAGGTTAGTTCATCGACCTGAGGTCGTCATTTGTCTCGTGTGAGTTCCCACTGTACTTTGATTTCTATCCTACCACGGCTCAAAGGAGTCGTGCAAACACGTATTTTTTAGGTACAGTCCCGAGCCACATGGAGGCAAGTGAGCGGATCGGCAGGGGATTCGTCTCTCCCAGTATTGGGGGTGAGATCGTGCTGTGTCTAGGAGAGCCATTAAACAAAACCCACGGCCGTGGCAGAAGATTTATTGGTAGGTACTCCAGTAGTATCTCAGGATGTTTTTGGGCTACACTCCGACACGACTTATACTGCTATTGGGGGTCTGACGTTACCAGCCCCCTAGGCCGATATGCGATACTCATAGACGAATGGACCGGACTGTATATACATTGTCACTGTTAGGCTCAGTAGGGTTTCCGGAAGAGTTCGCTCATCGGCCTCCCTTGAGGTCAGTACATGGGCAGCCGTTACGCACAGCTAGTGCCGCTGACGACTTGTGGTTAAACCCACTGTCAGGGTACTGACGAGTCGTTAGAGTCCCCCACAGATAGTTTCCCAAGTTCGGGCGAAACGTTGTAGAGGCCGTATGGTTTTATAGCAGCGTTCGGAAAATGCATGTGCATTTACGCACGTGTCATATTTCGGGCAGATAATACTGGTGGGCTTTGGTTTAAGCCGGATCCGAGTATTATACTGTGTAGATATAATATCTTTGTCTCAGTTGCATTTGTATTCGGTCGTAATACAAATGCGGGTATTTTTATACAGTTACGGGGTTGTTCTGAAATTCATTTCAGGATCGCTTTTGGAAGTTGCCAGTTTCCTGTTTCCAGTTTCCGTATTTGACATTCGGTCAAATGCGGATTTATCTTTCCGTCACTTGGGTGAGTCATGAGGTGAGTCGTGGTTCTAGAAGCTTCTAGAATGGTGACAAGGATAGTGACTCATTCATTAGCATTAATTATATGATGACTAGGTTTAGATGTGTCATTCATTATATTAATGCATTTTGTTTGTGCTAAGATATTTTCTTCATGATAAGCTTTTCTTAAGGTCACCCTCTTGCTCCTACACTCACCCCCTCCTCTATTTAGTGGCCGGCCCCTTGAGGGAAAATTATGGTTGTTGATTTTGAAAAAGACTATGGTTTTAGTTCATGGAAATTAACATATTCATATCTCATTTTCATATCGATCCAAAAGGCAACTTCATTAACCGTTCGTCCATAGCCTTGGACGTAACGAGACAAAGTGTTCTATTCATTCTCTACATCAATCTTGGTCATCTCTTTTAGCAAACTTGATGACCGAGTTGCCTCGGGTCAGAGGCGGGAGCCCGTTTAAAGATCCGTTGACGTGGTGCCATCTGGACGAGCAGATCGGAGATCGACGAGATCGGAGCAGCCGCAACAAAGCGTGGGATGATGGTTGAAGAACGAAGGACTCGGATCGTTCGGTTTAACCTTTCTACCCTCTTAATATTTTGTTAGTTTAGCAATAATAGCAGATCCGGGTTATAGTATATGATAGAGCCAGTTAAAAGTTTTTGTTCCGCATTTGGCGTCTGTTAGACGGCCGGGACGCTACCGTAGACTTACAGTGGTATCAGAGTCTCGCCATTAAGCTTTACTAACTTGTGCTAACGCGTTTAAAACATCGATCGGACGAAATTTCAAAAACTACAATTTTCTGTGTAAAGTTTCTGTCGAATTTTAAATCTGGTCTAAAAATCATTTTGAGTATCTCAGAAAATCGTGCAGGCTTTTTTAAGCATTCTGGTGAAATTTGGTAGACTGAAGCTTCCAAAGCGCCGCGGAACCGCCGCGCAAACCCTAGTTTGGCCGCAGTTCCGCCGTCGTTTTGGAGCAACAGTAAACCATTTTTCTACAGTAGGGTCTTCATGGAAAATTATGGTTTCTGGAATATTTCTTTTGGGCCCATATTTTGTTACTGTACTGTAGATGTACGTGGGGCCCACTTCGGGAAGTTTTGTCGATCGAAATTTTAAACTTGTTAGTTTACAGTACTTACATTATATCTCCGACCGGGAATGTCATTTGAGCGGTAAATTGCGTCTAATTGCTATAGTCCTTTTAGACGGATTTGCGAACGTGACATTCGCGTTGATGTTCTGTGTTGTGCTGTGACGTTGCAGATTTGTCGTGGTGGATAGTAGTGTGCAATGGTAGTGCAGTTTGGACTTGTTTGTACATTTAATATTGCGGGGCGAGCGTCCAACATGTGGATTGCCGTCACTGCCTGTTTGTATAATATTCCTTTGGGGGCACGACCGGGCTGAGGTCGATGTACCCGTTGTACATATTTTTCATTTCTGTACTAGGTTTTACCCCACGACGGAGTTCGCGGATAGCCGGGTTCTGGAGGGAAACGGGTCCGCATCTCATGGCTTTGAGAGGCAGAGGGGGTTCACTCTAGAATTGGCAGACTATTCGCCGCACTCGTAGGGGGTATAGGTTGACCCAAGGAGGGGTGCTCAAGTTACCGGATTCCGTGAAGTACAGGGTGGTCCATTCACTTTGCTGTAGGGGGCTGCCTCGCTTCAGGTTTTGGCGGGTAACTTGCCGCACCCCTAGGGGTCTAGGTTTCATTGCACAGGCTATCCACACGACCAGGGGAACGTCGGGTTTCAGTAGCGGCTCTGTGAAACCCGGGGATCCCAGATCATCTTTATTGTTCTGTGATGCTTATTACTTTTCTGTAATGTTGCATATTATCATGCCTGGAGCGATTATTGTATATTAGTATATATACGAGCAGATGTTGTAAATGTTTTACATCCGCGCTAGTCCAGTCTCCACTCTGTCGTTAGTTAAGTAACCTAACGGGTGATGACGGGACCCGGTGACGAATGCGGATGGCATATACGTACATTTTATTTTCGTTCTTTTCTGGTGTGATTAATTGTTGGGACTGCGTTGATTCTGATCAATGCAAAGGAAAACAAACATATTTGGCAGTTGTTGGAACAATTTTAAAAAGTGTTATTACAAAGACGTTTTCTTTTGTTTTGCATAGCGGTATTCGGTTGGAATATCCTGCACCTCATTCGACGAGGCAAGGGCCGATATCCCTTAACCGGGAATAACCCCTTGGGCAGAAGTTTGCGTCAGGGTACTAACTTCACTATAGTCGATTCCAAGTTTCTTTGCATCGCGGTATTCAGTTGGAATATCCTGCACCTCATTCCACGAGGAAAGAGCCGAGATCCCTTCACCGGGAATGACCTCTTTAACAAAGGTTTTCGCCACTATATTTTTTATAAAAAGCTATCAGGTTCCTTCAGCGATATCAAGTTCGTTACGTTAAAGGTTTTTCGCCAAAAACCAGCCGTAGCCCTCCGTCATTTCTTTTGGGTATTCAGTAGTATTCAAGCTATGCATTTTAGCCAAAGTTAAGGTATAGTGTTTGGTAGCTGCTGGGTATTCATTTGTTGCATAGATAGATGAGTTGGTTTGGGACAGTCGTTCTGCCGATTGGCCAAAGTCAGGGGCATTGCGGGTGGGTTCAAATTGACAAGATAGTGACGGGTAGAACTTGGCATGTGATTTATGACATTTTGACCAAAGCCAAGGTCATAAGAGCATGGGGAAAAAATCATATCGGGAGTTTCTAAAGAAACTGAAACTTGCCAAGTATGCGCATACCTTCTGGAGTGTGATAACGTGAGTGGATTCCGTCATGTTATCATGCGATGAGAGTTGGATCCCGATTCCCACTGATGAGTTGGTTTACTCTTCGGGTGATCCCGATTGATTCTTCTTTCAGCTTTGGAGGAGAATTTGACGGTACAGTGGGAGGTTTCCTGATTAGATAAAATGATAACCATTCTGATCTAGGTTAGAGTGCACACAGAGTGTTTCTTTTCTCTCTCTCTTTGGCAGCGACCTTTGACCGACCCTAGACTATGACTCAGTGACCAAGTTGACCGAACCTTCTTAAAATACTGTCTTTTGGATTGTCCGAGTTGCATAAGTCATTGCCACTCCTTCTTCTACCCTTTGCATTTCTCAGAACACCCTGTATTACTACGGACATCCACTTCCATTGGATAGATCCATTGTATGGTTATATACGAACTCGAAGGGATTTCTTCGAGGATGGATCCAGGTTCAGGAGAAATAGAATTGGTTTATTCAGTTGTCTTTTATTATCACCTTCTCTCAGGTTGCGAGGGATCTTTGGTTTAGGAGAGTACACCTATTACGCTTATTGGATAATCTTCTTCCAAGCCATAGGCAGGTGCCGAAATGTGGGGAATGAAGAAAACCAATTAGCCTAAGTAGGGTGTACAGAAGATAATATGTAAAGACAAAATAAAGGGATTAGAAAGAGGGCAAAGTAAATTGCAACTGCTATCATTCACGACCAAACCACGTACTTCATCGCCACTCCTATTTCACCTTTGCTTTTTTCCCAGTTCGGGAGAAATAGAATAAGGTATTATTCAGTTGTCTTTTATCATCACCTTCTCTCAAGTTGCGAGTACTCCTTGGTTTAGGAGGGTACACCTATTATGTTTACTGGATAGTCTTCTTCCGAACCATAGGCTGGTGCCGAACGGTAGGGAAGGAAGAAAACCATTTAGCCTAACGATGGTGTACAGAAGATAATGACTAAAGACAAATAAAGGGATTTGGAGAGATGGCAAAGAAATATACGATTATAGTCATGAATTGGATTATGGAAGAGGCAATACTAGGAATACCAGGATACCCCTACGAAACATTTTCATGTTTCAGTGCATTGTTAAAGCAAAACTGTTTTCCCGATTAGATACTTACTCCAGGGTATGTATTTACCAGGTTTCATTCTCATATCTGTATGGTTTTACAGATGATGAGTGGGAGTAAGTTATTGGGAATTGGGTGATCATCCTCATTATATCGAAATTCGTAGTAATTGGTGATATTTGAGGAAATCGCCTGGGTACAGTTTTCAACCTACGATGCACAGGTTTTGAGTTATTCAACTCAGCGAACTTATACAGAGTATTGTATGTTGTCCATGTGTCCATTAGGACAAAGGGGTAGGTCCTCGTACTATGTTCTGCTTACATGTGACTTCTCTAGTTTTTAGACAAGTGTTTCGTAGAAATACAATGTCTATTTTTTGAGAAGTTGTAGGTATAAGAATAAAGTAGAGAACCACATATCGCAAGTATCGGGATTCTTCAAAGAGATCGAAGATGTAGATTCTTGTGATTAGTATTCAAGTAATGGTTTCGAGAAACTAGTTTCTCTTTCAGGTTGCTCATAATTGGATGGATTCCTAAGTTGAGTAATGCTGATTAGCCTCTTTCCATTAAGTTGATATGCACCGGAGACAGTTGCATGATTTGAATCTGGTTCCAATTAAATAAGTGCCAAAGTTTCTATATTGAATATAGAATGGTTCATATCTTAACGATGTTATGGTAGGAGAGTTGTTCGGCTTATGCTTAAAACCAGACTCTGGATAACTCAGGGCACGTTTCTGTAATGGTTGTTTGTGGGTTGACCCTGGCTATGACGAGGGTTGATTTTCTACCATTTGGAAGATCAATAGTGATATTGTTCTTGACTCGCCACAGTTTTAGTAAAATGGATTTTTTCAGAAAACAGTAGTGGGAGTATGGTAGAACTGGAAGTGATTCCAGAACCGCAAACGATTACGAAAAATTTAATAGGACCTAAAGATTCAATCAGGTTTGACATTCCATTAGCCACTCCGCAGACATGGTGGGTAACCTCAGACACCCGAGAGGTACTCCGGCAGCCTCAAGGATGGTGACAGGGAGGTTCTTATCTACCAAGACTTGACACTACTATTGTTCCAGGCTATAAGACCCGGCAGGAGGTTAAGTATAGCGTCGTTCTAAACTCGCTTTAGAAGTACACGTATATATTATTCTGCCAGAGGGTTATTGTGGTCAGTGGGAGCTGCGGAAGCATAGTGGGCAAGTAGCTTATGTCTATTTATAGACTAGAGCAGATATAGCGGAGATAGATCATCTAATTTTTGATGTGACAGTCATAACTTTGACTTCATCAGAATAGGGGATGGATCTGTTAAGAAGGTAGTAGGGTGTGATGTCATGGTATTTGGATGACATACACAGAGTAGGAAGTAAAATTCCTATACTACGATCGGTTGTACTGTGGTCGTCACACAGTTGTTTCTCCAGACAGGATATAGATATAATATATGACATTCTGGTTTCTAGATCTATGGTTTTAGATCTAGATTTGGGTAGTTTCCCAATGTGGGTACTTTGACAGTATTCTGATAGTTTTTAGAATAGATGACTCCTGGCATGGTGGTGCACCTGCAGGTGATGGAGTCACCCTCTCTAAAGGTGTCTTACAGACTAAAGGGGAGAGGGATGTGCATGATTGGCAGATCACTTGCTTAGTCAATTGAGCCAATCGTGAGATGTCAAGTGCCACACCAGATGTTGTTTTTGCACGAGATGCGATAAGTTTGTATTAATCCAATCCTGGAGAAACATAAAGAAGCAGTTTTAGAACATAAGTGCATGTTCTACGGATTTGATGACGGCAGCCTTCTTCGGGAGACGGTTATCATTCCAGGCTTCAAAGGTGACATGGATGACAGAGAGATTGTTAGAGTTATAGTTTTCCCTCTGACGAGGGACAGTATTATGGACAGGTAGTCCAAGAGGATACTGTGGGAGGCATGGTGCAGGATACTGATTAGGTTCAGTGATTGATACTGTCTAAGAAGTTTGGATTTGGAGTTCATTTATGAACTAGGTCCCATCAGATATCCAGACATATTCTAAGACAGGTATTACTCAATTCGGGAGATGGCTTTCTCCGCGAACTTGAGATTAAGAGAGACATAGAAAGAAACATCAAGACGGATCCACTCACTGAGGCTATTTCTCGAACACAATAGTTTTACAAACGGGCTTTGTGAAACTGACTAGTAGAGGAGTTGGATGTTCGTTTTCACACGGGCTGTGAGTATGCGACATCGCAATAATTAGCCTTAAGTGCAAGTGGGAGATTGTTGGATATAGTGCCCTCAAAGTCAATTATTGGATCGCAGGCACGTGATTGCAATGATTGAGGAGGACCTATACCGGTAGGACAGTCTTACTCGAGATGATAGTATGCTATCTGGTTTGCCTTTATCAGTCGTGTACAGGTTCAGGTGACTGATCACTGTTACACTTTAATAGAGCCCTTAGGATCTTGCTTTACTACCAACAGTATGATGGCGATCATCTACGTGAGAGTTGGGTGGTTTATAAGCATATCCTTAATTGTGGTCCCTAGTCGTGGGAGTTTCGAGACAGGGCATCGATACTCCGGAGTAGACTAGTGTATACAGTCGAGACCCCGACGAGGGGCGGTGGCCGGTCTCACAAGCCACTGGTGTCAGTTGGATCACCTAAGATGTATACAGGTTCTCATTGGGTTATGAGTACACCGGACAGGACTCGCCGGGAATCTGCTAGTTGGTATTATACTTATCGTCAGATAGCAGTTTCCTGGTGATATGTGTACAGGTTAGTTCATCGACCTGAGGTCGTCATTTGTCTCGTGTGAGTTCCCACCGTGCTTTGATTTCTACCCTACCACGGCTCAAAGGAGTCATGCAAACAGGTATTTTTAGGGTACAGTCCCGAGCCACATGGAGGTAAGTGAGCGGATCGGTAGGGGATTCATCTCTCCCAGTATTGGGGGTGAGATTGTGCTGTGTCTAGGAGAGCCATTACACAAAGCCCACGGCCGTGGCAGGAGATTTACTGGTAGGTACTCCAGTAGTATCTCAGGGTGTTTTTGGGCTACACTCCGACACGACTTATACTGCTATTGGGGGTCTGACGTTACCAGCCCCCTAGGCCGATATGCGATACTCATAGACGAATGGACCGGACTGTATATACATTATCACTGTCAGGCTCAGTAGGGTTTCCAGATGAGTTCGCTCATCGGCCTCCCTTGAGGTCAGTACATGGGCAGCCGTTACGCACAGCTAGTGCCGCTGACGACTTGTGGTTAAACCCACTGCCAGGGTACTGACGAGTCATTAGAGTCCCCCACAGATAGTTTCCCAAGTTCGGGCGAAACGTTGTTGAGGCCGTATGGTTTTATGGCAGGGTTCGGAAAATGCACGTGCGTTTACGCACGTGTCATATTTCGGGCAGATAATACTGGTGGGCTTTGGTTTAAGCTGGATCCGAGTATTATACTGTGTAGATATACTATCTTTGTCTCAGTTGCATTTGTATTCGGTTGTAATACAAATGCGGGTATTTTTATACAGTTACGGGGTTGTCCTGAAATTCATTTCAGGATCGCTTTTGGAAGTTGCCAGTTTTCTGTTTCCAGTTTCCGTATTTGACATTCGGTTAAATACGGATTTATCTTTCCGTCACTTGGGTGAGTCATGAGGTGAGTCGTGGTTCTAGAAGTTTCTAGAATGGTGACAAGGATAGTGACTCATTCATTAGCATTAATTATATGATGACTAGGTTTAGATGTGTCATTCATTACATTAATGCATTTTGTTTGTTCTAAGATATTTTCTTCATGATAAGCTTTGCTTAAGGTCACCCCCTTGCTCCTACACTCACCCCTCCTCTATTTAGTGGCCGACCCCTTGAGGGAAAATTATGGTTGTTGATTTTGAAAAAGACTATGGTTTTGGTTCATGGAAATTAACATATTCATATCTCATTTTCATATCGATCCAAAAGAAAACTTCATTAACCGTTCATCCATAGCCTTGGACGTAACGAGACAAAGTGTTCTACTCATTCTCTACATCAATCTTGGTCATCTCTTTTAGCAAACTTGATGACCGAGTTGCCTCGGGTCAGAGGCGGGAGCCCGTTTAAAGATCCGTTGACGTGGTGCCACCTGGACGAGCAGATCGGAGATCGACGAGATCGGAGCAGCCGCAATAAAGCGTGGGATGATGGTTGAAGAACGAAGGACTCGGATCGTTCGGTATAACCTTTCTACCCTCTTAATATTTTGTTAGTTTAGCAATAATGGCAGATCCGGGTTATAGTATATGATAGCGCCAGTTAAAAGTTTTTGTTCCGCATTTGGCGTCTGTTAGACGGCTGGGACGCTACCGTAGACTTACAGGCAGTATATAGGATTGCCGGTCATGTTCATTTCATATGGTCTCTTTAGAATAGGCAGTTGCAGACTGCTGTTCAAGGCATCCATGAATATTTTGCGGACTTCATCCCTCCTGAAGGAGTTTACCTTCTTCTTTCTCTCCATTAGAATAGGTGCCTTTACTGATGCTGGTCCTTGAGGCCGATCCGTCTTTGGTTTTCCTGTTGTCTGCATAGCCTATTCAGTGTACGTATCGGAGAGACTGGAAGCTGACCACGACCGTTTTTCGCAAAAGTGTTCCGCTCTTGGGCTGGAGGGAGTATCGGTTGGATGCTTCCGGATATCAATCCCTGGCTCACGAACCAAAATTTGATTTTGCTGTAATTGCAATCCGGCGACTTGGGTCATGAGATCTGCCACGATGTTTTCCAGCTCGTCGACTTTGGAATGGACCTCAGCCATCTTCCCATCCCTGTCCTGAAGCTGCTTTTGTAGCCATTGGGATAATGCTTTTTCTATAGTTCCGGGTACGACAACGGGGTCATCCTCACCGCCTGAGCTTGATTCAGCAAGAACCACAGGTTCCTTTGGCTCAATGGACTGAGCAGGCTTTTCATCATTTGGATCGAGCTGGTGTTGGATGGCAACAACCGCGTCACTGTCATGGCTATAAGGCGTAGGAGGACTTGTTCCTTTGATCTCCATCATGTAGACCGTATGGGTTGTGTACCCGTCTATTGCTTCTTCATTGGCAATGTTGATCACTTGGCTCTTAGCTTGTTGTCTTGATCCGCTCTTTTCAGATAATGGCAGACGTTTGAGAGAATCAGGTTCCCGAAGGACTTCGGTCTCCATTCGTATGAAATCGGCGGTCGCAGCTTGACTGTTTGCTAACACGCTTTTAGACAGTTCTATCTCTCCTGCCTTGTATCGTTTTCGACCCAATCTTTGAAGACGAAGCAGTCCTCAATGACATGACCTATCACTCTGTGATAGGGGCAATATTTAGGGTCGTCGGTTATATTCGGTTCTTGCGGTCTCTTTGATTCTGGCAGTTGTAAACCGTTTGTTAGGGCGTCCTTGAATATTTTGTGGACTTTTTCTCTTCTAAAGGAATAGTCCTTATCCAGTTTCTCTTTCAGAGGCGATTCCCTTCCCCCTCCCAACACCGGTTTTGGAGGTTGGTCGGTTATAGGTTCGCCTGCTGTCCGCTTACGATGTTCGGTGTATGTATCGGAGGGACTGGAGGCTGATCGCGGCCGTTTTTCGCGAAGTCACTCCGCTCTTGGGCTGAAAGGGATATCAGTTAGCTGCCTCCGGGTATTAATCCCTGGCTCATGAACCAAAATTTGATTCTGATGCAACTGCAATCGAGCGACTTGAGTCGTGAGGTCTGCCGCAACGTTTGCCAGTTCGTCGACCTTAGACTGGACCTTAGCTAACTTCTCGTCCCTGTCCTAAAGCTGCCTTTGAATCCATTGGAAGAATGCTTGCTCTATAGTTCCGGATATGGCAACCGGGTCATCCTTATTGCCTGAGCTCAATTCCGCAGGAACCACGGGCTCCTTTGGCTTATCGGCCTGAGCGGGCTCTTCATCATTTAGATCGAGCCGATGCTGGGTAGCGTCAACCATATAATCACCATGGCTGTGAAGCATAGGAAGGTTCGTTTCTTCATGTCCGACCATGTAGACAGTGTGGACTATATATCCAGCCATCTCTTTATCTTTGGCGGCTGATTTTTCAGACCATCGTCGCGGCCCTTCGTCTTCTGTAAAGGACAAGCGACTGAAGACGGTTGGCCCGACTGGATCCTTAAGCAGCGCTATCCGAATCACATCTTTCTTGACCCTCGCGGTCATGACATTCTTCTGGACCAATTTCAGCGGTTCAAAATAATTGGCGAGATTTACAGCCGTTTCAGTCATCGTTGCTGGGTAACCGCGTTCTTGGAACCCTACACTATTCAAATCTACAGAAGCCCTAGCCTTTTTGTTGGCTCTGTATCTGAGCCTTTTCTGTCTTAGCTTCTCGATTTTGAGGGCTTGACGGGCGCCCGTCATCCAAGAAGCCATCGTGAGTCAATTGACGGGGAGCTTAAAGAAGATACCCGATCGAGCAGTCGTCAAGGGCACCGCTGGAGCTTGCTCGAGATGCCTTATTGCTTTGTTGGTGTTGATGGCCTTGCCCCCAGCTAGGGCCATGGAAATCCGTTCAAACACCGATTTGCGTTTGGGTTGGGGCGCCCTCGAGATCACCACATTTAGCCTCTTGCCTTTCGAGTTCGGTTTGTCTGTTACCGGAGTTTGAGGTGTTGAGATGGCATTAGCTGACACGAACAGAATAGAGCCAAATGGTAGCGGCGGCTCCTCCCATTGTCGCCCGAGACTGGCCGGGAGGACCGTCCTGGCGTCCATCTTCATCGTGTAGGAGATGAGAGCTATGTCAAGAGCCGAGCTTGCCCTTAAAGATATTTTGTTGCGTTCGAAGATTGTTAACCTGCAAGTAGAAGCATGATTTCAGTACAGGCAATCAATGTATATGTTGATTGAGTTCGCATGGATATTTAACCCGAAATATGGGAGGAGAGATTGGTCCCATTGGGCGTGTCAGAATCTGTAGAGTGTTTTTCGTCACCCCATTGATATGGGAATACGTGCGCTTGTCAGGCGTACTATGGATTCCCCCTGCCTAGGGTAGGCTAGGGTTTATTGATTATGGGGATCCGAATCTCCGGCAGCCGCGGACTAAGCCACCGTTAATTACCCTTCACCTTTGGAGCGAGAGAACCTTCGATTGACGGGTCAAACAGGTCATGCGAACTCAATGTGCAATGTTGTGTTTTGAAGGGATTTTGGATAAATCGGGGGCCCCGCAGAGTTTTTACGGGGGACAGTGTTGTGGAGTGTGTGTGTGTATATAAAAAAAGGGAAGAATGGCGTCCAAAGGACGTGTGGGTGCTAGTGCCTCACATGCCTAGCACGCGGGCGCTGGGCACTGGTGCCTCATGCGCTTGGCATGTGGGCACTAGGCGCTGGGTGCCAGCGCCCTATGTGCTTGGCACGCGGGCGCTGTGCGTCAGCAGGATAAGGGACTTTGTCCCTGCACTGGGAGCTGTGCTCTCGATTTGACTGTTGGAGTTAAACTCCTGACAAAGAGGACAAAGGAGCTTAGCCTCTGCACTGGGAGTGGTACTCCCAAAAAGAAAGATTTATTATTTTATATATGTATGTGTGTGTGTGTGTGTGTGTGTGTGTGTGTGTATTTTAGGAGTTTATATATATATATATATATATATTTGAGGAGTTAAACTCCTAAGATATTTTCGGAGCTAATGAAAGGAGACTCCTTTCTTCTCCCTTGGGCCCTGGATCTTCCCCAAAGTGGGGTTTTTGGAGGTGGGTCTTCTTCTTCCACCTCTCTATTGGCCGGATCTTGGAGAAAAGATTGTGAGATTTTATAAATCTCTCCTTTTGGAGATTTGATGGAAGATCTGCGTTCCCCTTCAAGGTTTTGGTGGTGAAAAACTATTTCATTTTGGAAAAGGAAGAGTAAAACTCTTGGTTTAATTCAGAAAAGAGAAGAAAGTTTAGAACCTTGAGGAAGGAGAAAGAGGCACAAAAACCCTAGAGTTTTAGAGAATGGAAAATTTTATCCTTTATTTAATTATCATGTTGCCTTTTATAAGCTTACAAAATTACATATAGCCCCTTGGGCTTTATAAAATGACATTTTACCTACCCCATGCCTCATATGCTCATTTCTTTTGCACATGAGCCATGGGCTTTACAAAAATTTGGCTTTATACTTATTTTTCTTACATTCATGCATAAAAAATTAGATCAAAATTATTTATTACATGATTTTTTATTTCGGCATGGGGGAGGCTGGCCGCGGGGCTCGACTTAGGCATGGGCCCACTTGAGCTGAGCTTGGGCCCATTTACTTGGGGTTGATTTTGATTTTGATTTGGTCAACCGGGGTGCAATTTTTTACCCCAACACTAAGGTTTTGCAATAACTCCACTTTTGATTTGACCCTTGAGTTTTTGTTGACTTCGTGTCTGCTTCCTGATGGAATGGGAAGAAACGCCGGGATCGTCTCTAGGTTGTATATAAACCGTCAAGACTAGGAGCTAGAAATTTTCCATGGCTCCATTTTTTTTCTACCTTTGGGCCTTTGTTAACGTCATGTCTGCACTGAGAAGGAACGTCGGGATGATCTCTATGCAGTAGATTTTGCCGTCGAAATTTGGTCCTCCCTTTGACGGAGCCTGGTGAGAAACATTGTTCCCTTTCCTTCATTTGTGTCTATGGATTGTATACAGGGGCCTGTGTAGACTCACTTGCAGGGCAGAGGAATTTTTTTATTTTATTATTATTTTTTTATTCTATTTTATTTTCATTGCCGCGATACTCTATCTTTTCAGCTTTTCATGTCACGAAAGTCGCGATTTCCCGATCATTTCGGATATTTTTCGCGGTGCCCAATCATTTCGGCTATTTTTATATTTTTACTCGCTGCCTTTTAATGCGAGTTGCCCAAACATTTCGGCTGTTTCGTATGCATAATTTTTGCTCGCTGATTTTTATTGCGAATTGCCCCATCATTTCGACTATTTCATATGCATTTTTTTGGCTCGCTATTGTTTATTTTATTGCAAGTTTGGCTCGCTAATGTTTTTTTATTACGAGTTGCCCCATCATTTCGGCTATTTCATATGCCCCACGAGCGAATCATCATGTGCCGTGAAAGGACTTGGAGTTTAACACATGTTTAGGCATCAGCAACGCTACCATTGGAAATTGCCATGAGTGAATCATCATGTGCCTTTTTCGATATGAACAAAGATGGCTTAGTAAACAGGATTAGGATCCTGTCGACTAAGACTTTTCGACTTTATAAGCCGTAAGGTCCTCATAAAGTTATTTCTCCCTACAAGTCATGAGGATCTTGTAGGTGTATTTTCTCCCTAGGAATCATGGGGATTCCTAAGTGTGTGTTCTCCCTTGCAAGTCGTAAGGTTCTTGCAAGAGTGTTTTCTCCTTATAAGTCAAGAGGACTTATAAGTGTCGTTTACCATATAGGGACATTTCGCGCCATTGGTGGAACTATGTGAGGGCCATATTTATTTGTGCCTATGGATTGTATACAAGGGCCAATATTGGACCGCCTATAGGGCAATTTGGGGGATGTGACGGCTTAAGAACACATTCATATCCCTGTAGCTTAAAGCTTTTGAATCTTATGAGCCGTGAGGGTCTCATAAGGAGAATTCTCCTTACGAGTCGTGAGTATCCCGTAAGTGTAATTTCTCCTTAGGAATCATGAGGATTCCTAAGTGGGTTGCTCCATTGTGAGTCATAAGGATCTCATGCAGGTATTTTCTCCACACAAGGTTGAGAGGACCTTGCAAGTGCACATGAATTTTTTTTTACGAGTTTGCACCCTATTCAGGTTTTCACAAACTCTTCGGTAGTCCTACTGTTTTTACTCACGGCGCCCTTTCGGGTTTTCATCTTTGCCCATTTTTTGTGTACATACCTTCTATTTTTATTTTTTTTAACGAGATTGCGCCCTTACGGGTTTTCACGAGCTCGCCGGTAGCCCTATTGTTTTTACTCATGGCGCCCTTTCGGGTTTTCATCCGCACCCATTTGCTTGTGGACATACCCTTTTTTTGCGAAACTCTTGGAAGTAGTTTCGTCGCAGGTGACCCATCTGTTTGCCGGTGGAATTTAGGGGTGGCTTCATCGCTGGAGTAGCTGTGTAGCCGGCAGGACTTGAGTTGCAGTCTTCGCCGTTGAGGTTTCGATTGTAATATAGATCTCAAGTGTGGATATCGCCGTATTTAGGGCGATGCGCTATGTTTGAGGTGAAATTTTAGTTTAAGTACATTTCGGTCCGTTGTCACCGTTTGAGGCGAAGTTTTAATTTAAATACATCTCGGTCCTTTGTCGCCGTATTTGAGGCGGAATTTCTAGTTTAGGGACTTTTCTGTCCATTATCGCCATATTTGAGGCAGATAATTTCTAGTTTAAGGACTTCTCGGTCCAATGTTACCATGTTTGAGGTAAATTTTTAGTTTAAGGATATCTCGGTTCGAGGTTTTAGTTTAAGAATATCTCGTTCCATTATTAGTTTAGGGACATCTCGGTCCATGTCCAGTTTAAGGACGTAGTGGTCAACTGTTACCATTTTCAAGGCAAAAGATCTTTTGGATACTACTTTCAGGGTTCTGACTCAGGAAGATAGCGAGCGGACACAAGCGTCGTCGTCTATCATTGACCTGAATCGTAACCCGTTAGGCATAATATCTTTTGAGGAATCGGCCATTTATTGCCCAGAAGGGTCTTTCGCCATGCATATCCATGAGCAGGTAGGCCCAACCCAGGTAGACCTTTTCTATGATATACGGGCCTTCATAGTTCAGCTCGAATTTCCCCCGTTTCGCATGATTGGGGAACATAGGTCTTTTGACGAATAGCATGAGTTCTCCTTGGTGGAATGTCACGACCTGGTCAGTATTTCATATGACCGTGTCATCCTTGCTTTATAATCCTCCAGGTTTTGTTGTGCTATAAGACGAGTTTTGTTGAGGGCAATTTCCTCAAGGATTTTTTTATTTCCCTTAATCTTTTTTGCTCGAACCCTTGTTTGTAGATTCGAGGTTATTTTCAGGAAACATGCGGCTAAGCAGTTGAATGTTCTCACAGTTCTTCTCCTCCTCTACTTTTTCGGAGGTGGGGTTCACGAAGAGGGGATCGAAGGTCATTTCTTCCTCAGAATCTCTCTCGAAGGTAAGAATTTGGAGTTTTCGCTTTCCCGACTGGTATCAACCATATGACAGTTGCCAGTCGTTTTCTCATGCGCACTTGTCGAACTTCTTTGCTGTCGAAGAGCTTCGTGTTTCATCCTCCTGAAGTGTTGTTGATGGGCAACGTATCCTTACCACCACTTCTTGAAGGCACTGCATTCCTCGGTGGGTTGGGTAACCCTCCGATGGTATAGGCAGTAGTTTGGATGTATATCCGCTCCGTCAAGGCACATGATCCCGGGAGTGTTTTCCACGAGAGGGGGCAGCTTCATTCCCATTGACAGGGCTTTGGCGTACCGCTTCTCTGTTTTGATCCTGCTCTTATTTGTGGCAAGTGTGCTTTGGCTTAGTTGGAGTAATTTACGACTCATCCTTACCGCAGCTTCTTCATCCTGACGCTGACGCTTAGCCTTTTTGTATATGGCTGTTTCGCGTTCTTGGTCAACTTTGCTTTTTCGAATGGCTTCATTTAACAACCTATCGATTGGGTCTTCTGACAGTTCCGGGGATTTTGGCGCCGATCTTGCCCCCAGTTCCTCTGCGTTGTTTTCTGACGCCGTGGGAGCTTCTTCGCAATTTGATGACGAATGGGAGACCATGTGGCAACTTGCTATAGAGTCTTCAATTTCTGATGTGTCATTTTCCTCATCGTTGTCACTTTTTTCGTTCTCAAGAATATGCTTGTGGAACTCTTCGAGGGTGACCGGTGTCCGCGCCTTCTGCTTGTACTCCTCTAGTGCCTCAATGTACCTCTGTAAGTCTGTGCGTTTGTCGTCATACTCGGCAGGTTGCTAAGGATTTTTGGTGTTCTTCTTTTTATTCGAAGACTTTGAAGATTCGACCTGGGGATTTTGTCCTTTGTCGACAGTTTTCGGTACGGGACTTGGTTTCAGCATCCCTTCGATGATTTCCGGTTCAAGCGGGCTCTTCCACCTGATTACCGGAATGCCCGGAGATCCTTCAGCGTCCTTTTAGTTTTAGCTGAAAGGACATGTAACAACTCTGTTTCTGTGTACAGAAAATTGTTTAAGAATTTGTGTACAAATGGAATATTTGCAATCCTATGTATGCTATAAGTATTTGATTTGCTTTTGAACAGCAAGAAAGCACTTGTAGCTCATTTGTAAAGCCTTGCACTGCTGTGACATAGCCCCTGTGTTCGAATCCCCCCAGCCACATATATTTTTGTTGATTTTTCTTTTAAACTTTTAAAAGCTCAAAAGTTTGCACGTACACTGCACGTAAAATGAAAAGTTATACAGAAATCAAATATGTGTATTAGACTAGTTGAAACGACACCAACACGTGTCACAAAACCCAACCCCATCCCACCGGCTTTGACCGGTGAGATAACTGTAGGGGGCCAGCACCACCGGTCTAATCCGTAGGGGATGCCTCCAATTTTTAACCCCAGAACCCCTTGGCCTACCCCACTATCCACACGCTGTTTGATTTCTCTGCATATTTCCAGAGAATTAAAAATGGGCATTAATCCACATTTTAATGTACATTTTAATTCTATTCTTCATTACCCTAAACCCTAATTTTCCCTATAAATACCACACTGCATTTCACCCCTCCTCATTCAGAATTCCATTACAAAAAATCTCTAAAATTTCCAAGTCCAAAGTTATATAAGTGGAGTGAGCAAGAGTCGAAGTTCCGACGAAGTTTCGAGAAGAATCCGGTGATGAAACGACGCCTTGACGGTTCCAAAAGCATCCTCCATCTCCTCTCTTTATTTCTAATCAGTAAGTTCCGTTCTTCCCTCTTCTCTTCTATTAAAAGTAAATCACTTTTCAAAATTCGTTAGAAAACGGAGTTAATCCGACTTCCGATTCTATTTTTAACTAAAACACAATTTTTCTTTAGAAAAAATTCGCCATCCTTTTGTATATTGTTTAACAAACATAATAAAACATTCACAACAAGTTTCATCTCAAAATAATATGAATAGCAACTTCTATTCCATCTTTACGGTAAAATACTATCATGTTACATACGACACTATTTATTCGATTTAGCAGTATTACCTTTAGAAAACTCACGAGGTAATGACCTACCTCATCACAACACATATTTTCAACATAGCACGATGAATTTTGGGATAATAGTTTGTGGGGAAAATACGAGTTTACGAATAAATACCATAAACATTAAAAAATCATTTTCTTTAAAAAGTGTGTTATTTACTTCCTTGCAATTGCGCCTCTACAACCCATTTTGGGGACCCCGATCGGGATGGTGCGGGTTATCGCACATCCTCGGGCCTAGTAGAGAGGGATGCAGATCTCCTCATGGAGCATTCGATGGAATTTTTAATGCAATTTTTAAGAAAATGAGATTTCTACAAAATAAATAAAATTTATTTTTATTAAATATATATATATATATATGTATGTATGTATGTATGTATGTATGTATATTATCAAAATATCTATTTTAAATATATTATATAAATATTCCATGTTTTTCTAAATCAAAGGAATCACAATTTCATGAAACTACCGTTACAATTCAATACCAATTCAATATTTCATTAAAATATCATGTACAATGAAATCTAGGTTCTACTGACTAGAAAATTTCATTTTTATAAAAATTACATCCATGAAAACCTTAAAGACGATAATTAAATACTTGAGGTGTATTTTGAAAATATATCAAAACTATTTTTATATAAAACCCCTCAAGTTATATTAATTCACAATAAAGACCCTAGTAAATATAGGGTTAAGCGGGACCAGTTCTCTTGAGCCTCAGTAAGCCGGAGAATATAGGTGCTTGCCTATTAAGGTAGACAATTTAACAACGGTGTTATCAACACGGTAATTGTCTTGGAAAAAGACACAAATCCTGCCGTCCATATGCAGCAGTTACCAATAACATCAAAACTAATTCAGGACTTCAATTTTTTTTTAAAAGTCTGACTCAGTTTGAGTCACGGTCAAATATGAAATTTATCTGACTTGAATCCAACTCAAGTATAACTCCAATTCAATATGAATCCGTTCAATCTATATCAATTTGACCCGACCGAACCGAACCATGGATATACTCTGATTACAGGTCTATCCATTTATATCCATTCTATTTATATGATATCATGGTTTTGGCAAGCCGTACATCTATTACACAAAACAACACAAATCTATACAAAAATACATTGCGGGGATTTTAAAGGGGTAGACTGGTATGGAATGCGTTAGAAGTGGCACGAGATGGTCACTTTAATACACCTAACCTGAATATCCATTTCTGTTGTATCGTGGCTTAACGGTTCCTTGTGCTCCGTATATCTTAGTCTCCGGAATAGTAAGACTCCTCTCGTATACACTGGCGTATTCTGTACCAAGCCACAAACAACGGCGTTAACATAACAATCAAATAGTTATATTCTTTCTGTATAATCTATCTCTACCTTTCTTTGGGAATTACCGAGCGATTGTTTGCTGATAGCATTATTTTTTTCTTTCTTTGGAATGTTGTCAGGTAGTTCGGACTCACTGGAGCTCGAGCCCATCACTGAAGACTTGGAGCAGTTCTCCATTGACCCAGAGCTTTAGATACTTGTATCTATTTTCTTTTCAGTTCATGCCATTGTTTAGGCATTACTTTCCATTCATGTATTTACATTTTCATTGTACATTGTAAAGAAATGTTTAATAAATAAAATTTGTTGTTCAATTACATATATTGTCATTTTTCTTGTGTACATTCATTATATTGCTTAGATACGCTTAGCGTGTTTACTTCTGAGTAAATATGTAGCGGCCCCAGTCGCGTCTCCTTACTCGTACACTGGAAAGCGGGGCGTGATATGACAACTTCCCATGGATCTTCTTCCATGAGAGAGCATGATGCCCCCGGCGTATCCACCTTTTTAAGAGCGTTCTTCTGTGGCAGGTTCACCTTCCAGTCTCAAAAAGTGCGAATTTCCCCTATTGATACTGATTCTCAACCCAGTTCTTGAAGATGTAGTAATTCTCAATTGGGTGGCTCACCATTCTGTGATAAGAGCAGTAGTTGGGGTTGTTGACATCGCCTGGTTGCGGTGAACTTCGTGGGTCCAGCAATGTGATAAGTTTGTTGCGCACTACCAGCTCGAACATTCTCCTCGTCTTGTCATGGGGAAACGAGTAAGCACGTCCTAGCCTTTCTTCCAGGGATAAGCGCGGACGCATGTTGTTTTGGCGAGCAACTGGCTTCAGGTCACTCGGTTGCTGTTGAGTGTTGTCAACGAAGGCAACTTTTCCTTTACCCTTGGCATTTCGAGGGTCCATTTTTGAGGAGGAAGGCCCGTGGTTCATCCGGTCCATTTGGGCCAGTTTGTCAATCAGAGCCTAGTAGGTGGTAGGCTTGAAGAACATCATGAACTGGGATACCATCGTTTGAGGATTTAGTGTCCCGATGAACATACCCATGGCAGGAGATTCTTCAATACGTTGTTCGCACTTCGACCATAGGATCCGCCACCGGATCGCGTATTGGACCCGGGTTTCTCCTGACTTCACCCTGGCATTGATTAATGCTGTAATCGGGGTGTGCTCACTTGCGCTGGCAAACCGCTGTGTGAACAGCAGTTCCATCTCTATGAATGTTTTGATGGAGTCATTTGGGAGTTTCGAGTACCATTCAAAGGTCATCTCTGACAAACTGCCAATGAACTGGCGAAGCAACAGTTTGTCGTCGCCTCCAGTATTGCAGCATAGAGCTCTGAACTGAGTGACGTGCTGATGCGGGTTGCCTGTCCCCTTGTACATATGGAATTTGGGGATCGTATATCCCGTGGGTACTTGATTTGATCATACCAGCCTGGATGCAGTCGCCCAGTTCTGACAGTTTGGCAGACTGCTTCATTCGCCTGATGAGCTCGTATTTGTTGAGCTATATAATCATCAAGAGCAGCCTTGGAGATTGTTTCCTCTTTGGCCACTGATAATGCCGAAAGAGGGCTTGATGTCTCCATTCGGTCATCCTCGACGATTATCGATGGATCTTCGGCTGGAGGTTCTGGCTGGATCATCATTTCAACCATGTCCTAGAACAGAAGCCATCTGCTTTATATTGGCAGCTTATTCTGTGGCCTCCTTATCCTTCCTTTCAAGCACCCTTCGCAAGAACTCTGTATCGGTCGCCTGCTCTTGACGCTGTTTAGATGCTGACTCCGGACTTTCTTTCTGTCCGGTGAATGCTGACATTTTGATCAGCATTTCCTGGAGCTTTTGTTGTTGCTCCTGAGCTTTTGTCAACGACCGAGTTTACGGCCGATGACCTAAGGAAGCACGGCTTTTCTCTTTTCTGGAAGCCATGTAAACTGTATGCACGATCATGCCCCCAGACATGGGGCATTTGGGTCCATCACCTTTGGAATTTGCCGCCGGTGG
This sequence comes from Agapanthus africanus, assembly GCA_030015575.1. NCBI lineage: Eukaryota > Viridiplantae > Streptophyta > Magnoliopsida > Asparagales > Amaryllidaceae > Agapanthus > Agapanthus africanus. Next base: position 869,503,939 of record CM057339.1, read on the forward strand.
TGGGATTTTCTCCAGCCTCGTCCTTTTGTGGGAGGTTGAAGTTGAAGGACCCGTTGTAACAGGCGCTTGTGTAGAAGACATCCCTCGCTGTATAATGGAGGGATAGCCTTTCTCCTGCCGAACCATCATTTTCTTCAGTCGGCGAGAGTCGTCTTTGTCAATTACAGAATCTTGGACTTTCCGCCAGATCCTATAAATTTAGGAAAAGAGCCGCTGAGGGGGCTGCTCCAGTTTTGCCTGCGTCATGTTTTCAGCATGGGGGAGATTTCTTCAGCACCACTGTTGGAGAGTTCTTGTGCACCCTCTTAAGCAGATCAAAGCTGTTCCTGGTTGGAACAGCAGCGTCAAATTCCACCATTGGAGCTGGTGGGGTGAGTCCGGTAGGGGAGTTGCCCCAGCTCTTCTCACTCGGCGCCAGTGGCGACATCGAGCGTGCCTTGCAGACAGAAACACCTCAGTTTCGAAAGCGGTTTCTTCATTCCCCCTGCTTTGGTGAGGGGCAGCTGCTGGTGTTGGGTTTTGTCCTGCGCCCTGGCTATCTACCGTGATCGATGTAGAACAAAACCGGCGTTTAAAAATTTTTGGCGCAAACCAAACCCTCTCAAGATCGAACCATAAACCTATACTAACATATAACAAAGAGCTAAACTAAAGGGTTAGAGGTGTTATACCGAATGAACCAAGTCCTTCGGTCTTCCATCAACTACCTTAGCTCCTTGAGGCATGCTCGAACAAGCTTGGCCGCCGGTCTTCCTTCATCGAAAATGATCCACCTGAGGGATGTAGTCATGGCTCAAGCTCCATATTAAGGAATGCAAGTGAAGCAACTATGGATTCTAGGATGCTAGTTTAGAATGTCTAGGATATAGTGATATAAGTGTTTATCTATGTCATCTCACATCCTCTCATGATTCTCAACACATGAGAGGGTTGAGAGGAGGTGGAAGATGGAGGTGGAGGAAATCCAAGAGAACCAAGAGGAGAGTGATGCTAATGGTGAGGAGAAAAGAGCTCAAGAAATGAACTATCTAAAAAAAAATAATGAAGCATCCATGGAGAGAGAAAATCACATAGCTAGGTTTTGTAAAAATATTTTTCCAATTAAAATATACAACCCATACTTGAATAGTATGCACAAGTGAATTAAAAATTCATTTGTGCATACTATGCAAGCATGGTCCTCACCATACTCTCATCAAGTCAATGCCACCTCATTTATCTATTTATATTAAATGGTCAAATCCTAAAATAAGGTGTCCACCTTCTAGAATGTTTTCTGGAAAAAATACGGATTACATTCTATAGTATATATATACATGTATTCGTACCGAAATACAAATACCTGAAGAGATAGAATTACACAAAGAACATAATACTAGAATATACATATCGAAATATATATATGTAAATTATTAAATTAATACCTGAATTAATAATCTGGCTCAAACCCGAGCCGACTAGTATCATCAACTGTCCGATCGAAAGTCCGGGTACAAAGTACAATCGATCGATCGGAACCATGCACGTATCCAATACGGCTACTACATCATTTTGCCAGAACCAGGGAAACCCTCAATGTGGAACTCTAAAGACTCATCAATACGCTGGCAGTGGGTTTAACCATAAGTACGTCAGCGGCACTAGCTGTACGTAATGGCTACCCAGGTATTGAGCAAAAAGAAGGCCGACGAGCAAGATCATCCAAACCCCTACTAAGCCTGTCCATGACAATCTCCATACAGTCCGGTCTGTTCGTCTAAGAGTATCGCATATTGGGTCTTGGGGGTGAATAAAGTCAGACCCCTAATAACGCGATATTTCGTATTGGTATGAAGCCCATCACCCACAGAGAAACTACTGACCCAAATCAGTAATTCTCGTCCACCATGGCCACGGATTTCTGGTGATGGCCACCCGTGTATAACGCGACATCAACCCCCAATACTGGGAGAGACGAATCCCCAACGATCCGCTCACTGCCTCCATATAGCTCAGGACTGTAACCAACTAAAACCTTTTTGCACGACTCCTTTGAGCCGTGGTAGGGTAGTAATCAAAGCACAGTGGGAACTCAGACAAGACAAATACGATCTCAGGTCGACAGACTAACTTGTACTTATGTCACCTGTGAACTGGTATCTAACAATAGGTATAATACCAACTAGCATGTTCCCGGTGAGTCCATCCAGTGTACTCATAACCCAATAAGCATCTGTATACTATCTTAGGTGACTAACTGACATCAATGGCTTGTGAGACCAGTCACCGCCCCTCGTCGGGGTCTCGATAAGTATACACTAGTCTACTCTGGAGTATCGATGCCTAGTCTCGATACATCCACGACTAGGGACATTTAAGGATGTGCTTATAGACCACCCAACTCCCACGTATATGATCGCCATCATAATGCTGGTAGTCAAGTAAGAATCCTATCGGCTCTATCAACATGTAATAGTGATCTGTAATACCAGTAAATGCTGTACATGATGATAAAGACAAACCAGATAGCATACTATCATCTCGAGTAAGACTGTTCTTCCAGTATAAGTCCTCCCTCAATCATCACAATCGTGTGCCAGTGATTCAATAATTGACTTGAGGGCACTATAGCCAACAGCTGGTGCCAGCCTGTCGAAGACTGATGTCCTTTGAGAGAGAATGGCCAATCTTTCGAAGGCCGACTTTCTTGTAAGGGAAGCACTTATGATGAATTCACCTGCCGGAGGAGTTAGGAGGGCTAGCCGTTTTAGGATAGCCCCTTCAGGTATCGCGAGCCTCTTTACGGGCCCACTTGAGCTTCGGCTCAGCCTGTTGAAGACTGAGTTTGTAGAATTGGACAACCTATGGAGAGGGGCTGTAATGGTTGCAAGTCGATTGAAGATCGACTTCTTGAGAGCTTCCTGTGGTGGCACTGGGGCGCTGAAGCTTGCTAGTGGGAGCATGGTCCCGAAGAACAATCCAGTGGTGGCTTGAGTCACCTGCCCCCACCGGCATTGAAAAGATGGAGGCCGCATTGGGCCCATATGTCACTCCTCCAGTTGGGGCGAAGCGGGAGTTGCTGTTGCAGTTTGTGCAGCTGGAACCCATTGATGTTCACTTCGTCTTTCTGCACAGGAACAAGACACCATATCATAGTACCTCAAATCTAAAGGAAACCATAGCAAACCGCGATTTTGTTCACGAACACGATACACGAAGTGTAGAGTGGAAAGAGAAAGAGGTTCTACCAGGCGTGCCAGAATCTGTTCACCACCGAAAACGGGGACAAACCGAGATGGATCATCCTACCTTAGTTTGGGTGTAAATGCTATGTAAATTTATCTGTCTATCTCTCCGAAGATACCAAGTTGATTTATGGCACCGTATATCAGAGGTTTGGATGGATGCGGCCGTTGTAGCTTGACTTCGTCAGAATCCCCCTCATTTACGAGGGGTTTTTGATTGTGGGGACGCTCTTCCCTGCAGACGCAAGCCCCTGCAGTTAAATACGTTACCGCATCGCGATAACCACTTTCTCCTGCTCCGAAAGTTCACTTCGTGTCGTGTGTGTTTTGGTTTGTTTAGGTTGCTCGTGGATTGTATACGAAGACTAATTTATGTTGTCGCCCGTAGGGCATGGATTAGTCCAAATCCGTATATCTTAGATTTGGGGTTTTTATTTAAGGACCGTTAATCTATTTTGAGATTAAGATCGACATAAATGTATGTGAGTATTTGTGGCTCGATTTTTTTTTGTTAAGGATACATTAGTCCAATTTGAGACTAAGATGCACTTAACGAAGTTTTAGGATCATTTTTATTTAGGATCCAACAAAAGAGCGTTTGGGCTCTATCATTTTAGTTTAAGGACTTTTCGGTCCATTATCGCCATTTTAGAGTCGAATATTAGTTTAAGGACGTTTCGGTCCGCTATCGCCATTTTGGATGTGAATATTAGGTTAGGGACATTTCGGTCTTTTGTCCATCTTGCACGCATGTGTATTTGTTACGTGACAGAGTGAACAATGATGATATGGAATGCACCCAGTTTGGGGTGCGATCTGATTTGAGGTGTGCACGTCAGTTTGGAAGTGCACCAAAGAGTTGTTGGTTGCCAGGACCCACCACCTCTCTGAAGACGCTGAAAAATTATAACGACATATATCAGAGGTGTGGAGAGATGTACCCTTAAACCAAATCCCATATTTGAGGGGAAAAGGGGATGTTGTAGACCTAAGAAATGTTAGTCATGTTTGAGACTAAAATTATCTTAGGAGATATGAGATGAATATCATTTGGGATATCATCAATGGGAGACCACTAGTCATTTTTAAGACTGAAGTCAGCTTGGGAAAAGCATGAGCAATATGGGGTCGGTTTTTTTAGTATCAAAGAGGTCTAACCTCAGGAAACTTAGCCAATTTGGGCTAAGATTGAGTCTCCAACAGTGCTAAGCACTGAGGAATACAGTGCCCACGTGAGTTTCACGTGGGCACTGGATTAGTGTTAAACATTAGAGTTTTATGGCGCCTACGTGACATACGTGAGGCACCCCAAATATGGGCATTAGACTAGTGTTAAACACTAGAGTTTTATGGCGCTCACGTGACACACATGAGGCACCCCAAATATGGGCGCTGGACTTTGGGTTTTATCTCCGCCTTTTTTATAAGTGCTAAGCACTTGGATAGAGTTCTCGTGCAAAGCACGTGGGTGTCCTCTTTTCCTTTATTGATGTTAGAGTGCTGTAGTTTCCTCTTTCTTTTACTTGTTTTCCTCTTAAACAAATCACATGGGAAACACGTTAGGAAGTTTTGGTTATTTTCCTTATTCGTTTGAAGCACTCACGTGGGAAACGCATAAGGCTTCGAAATAGTGCTAAGCACCAACGATTTGGCCTTGGAGATCTTGAATCACTGTTTTTTTATTGAAGAACTAAGTTCTTTATATAGGGTTAAACCCTAATTTTTTTCTTTAGAGGCATTAAATTCCTTTATGTTCCCGTTCTTCTTCTCTTTTTTATATAACTTAGTTCTTTTTGTTTAGGTTTCGAATCTTGCAGAGCAAAATCTTCCCGATGAGAATTAAATTCTCAACTTGTGGGGAGATTTGCTTCTGCATATCTCAACAAGAGGAAAGAACTGAGTTCTTATATGAAGGGTTAAACCCTTAGAGAGGCAAAAGATAAGTGTTTTCTTTTTACCTAGTGTTTCAAGGAAGCAAGTCTTTTATTTGAGAATTAAATTTTTCTATTTCTCAAAAGCTCACTGTATATTCTTTTTTAAACCTCTGGGGATTTCTCTTTCTTCTTTCTCTTTCTCTTTTTTTTCTTCTTCTTCTCTTTTTTCCTTTTTTTAAGACTTGAAGTTTTGGGTTCTTTATATAGTGGAGAGAAGTTTGTTTAATTCTATGAAAATCTTTCATTGAGAGAATTTAATTGGTCTCAGAATTGATTTGGGGAATTTTACCCACCGTTGGATCTTTGATCCAAGAACTTCTGTTTTTTATAGAAGATATTGTTCTTTTGTTTTAACAAGATTAGGGATATTCTCCCATATATAAAATTCTATCAAGCGGTGATATTTTAATCACTATTGGATTTTTAATCCAAGGGTGCTCAGTTAACATAGTATAATCTTTCTCTGTTTAGAAAGATATAGAAAATATTTTGGATCCTTGATCCACTAACTCTCTGTTTAACAGATAATACTCTTCCTAATAGAATTTAATCCTATGTTTAATCACCATTGGATTCTTGATCCAACGGTTCATTAAGTAGAATTTAATTCTACGTAAGGAGGTGTCCTCACGTCTTTAGCATGTGGGACTTAGTTCGGCCCCTTAGCTGTTTGGTTGTAGCGCCAATATGGTTTTCATATAGGCGCTCACGTGTTAACACGTGAGACTTTGTTTAGCCTATCTGTTGATTGATTGCAGCGCCTATATGCTTTGAATATAGGCGCTCACGTGTTTAACACGTGAGACTCGAATAGTAGGGATTCTCCCCTATCCTACTCTTCCCCCTTTTTATGAGGGAACAGCGAGCTGGCAGAGGTTCACACAGCTGACATCACATTCGGTGATGAGGATCTCCTCCTCAAAACGTATGAGCACAACCGTCCTCTATACATCACCGGGTATTGCCACGACATCAAGATAGGCAAAATCTTTGTCAACCACAGATTCTCTATCAACCTTCTCAATATGAAAGTGCTGAAGGAGATCTGCATGAACGTTCAGCATTTAGCCTGAGACAAAATTACCATTTCCGGGTTCGACTCACAGTCGTCACGGACGCTGGGGTCCGTAATACTAACGTTACGTTTCGGATTGCTCGTCAATGACATCAAATTTCACGTCATTAACGCCAAGACTTGCTATAACGCTTTGCTCGGCAGGCCCTGGCTGCATGAGTACAACGTCATCCCTTCTACAGAACATCAGTGTAAGAAGTATTTCAAAAACGGTTTGGAATACACCGTCACGGGGGAGATAAACCCGTTCTCGGTAAACGAAGTCCAGAAATATGAAGAAGCAAAGTACTTCCTACCAGACTTCAAAGATACAAAGAGGTGTCATAAGCCAGAGGATAAACAGAAGCCCGTCGCCACCATCTCAATCTTTGGAACTGACACCGAAGAAGATGAAGAAATAGTCTACTTGGGGCAACCCTAAGGCAACAGGCCTAGACCATTTACTCCTATTTTGGTCTTTGGCAGTGACTCTGAGAACGAGGCCAACGCCGTGTTCTCCGTTCTCCCATCAGCACAAACCGTTACTGGAGCTGATCAGAGGTTACAAGTCACCATGGTTCCACCTCTACATTATAAGGAACTCAATGTGCTCAATAAATACAGCGTACAAGAACTACAGACTTTCTATGTGCCTCCCAGGCGAAGAGGTGAAAAGAAGATCCTCTTTTACCAATCAACGGAGACCAAAGTAAAAAAAGAAGTCTGGCATGGTGCCGATTTTGCGCTCGACAGGTTTCAACCAATCCGTCTCCCAAGGTACTACTCGGAGGGATTGAAAAGGATGTTAAGATGCCAAGGTGTACCACTAGAACAAACTGTTCGACAAGCCCAATTCTATAAAAAGATTTGGGATATTCCCGGGACTCAGCGAAAGATGCCTAACGGGAAGATGGAGACAACCGGGCTCGGATACGTTTGGTCCAGGAAACGAGACCATTTCCACAGTTGCCGAGCTATAAACAGCTCTGGTAAAGAAGGAAACGCTCTTCCAAATAGCTGTGTCGTTGAAACAGAACTGATCCCGCTCTAAGAACATTAAGCCCATCGTTCGAAGAACAGGTTGACTAGCTAATAAAAGAGGCATGTCAAATGATTCGGGATGACCACAGTCGCGAAATGGCTATTTATGAAAAGTCCACGGCGCAGCGCCTTAACCAACAATCCGCGAAAAAAGAAAACTACAATACCCTTCATCCTCAGCCAGATGTACGTTCTCACCTTGAAGGAAAATCCCGAAATAGAGCCAAAAACAAGGCAAAGAAAGCAAACAACACCCGAAAATAGCAAAACGAATCCAAGAAGCCGTACACTCGAGGAAAAGCCAACTGGAACCCGTTCTTTATGAAGAAGATGAGCCGGAAATACTCTTTCCCTCAAGACAAGACATGGAAAATATTCAACCTTGTCATGAAGCACCAAATTATGGCACTTCCGGAGTCTCAGAATCCCGAACAAATAAACGAGGTCCATCATCTGAATTATTGCTCCTATCACCGAGCAATAGACCATCCCCTTGTAGACTGCTTCATCTTCAAAGACTGAGTTGAAGACCAGTATCAAAAAAGCAGGTTCGCTTTATCCAACAGCTGGAGGGTAACCACACCGCAAAAGTATGAGCCAAAGAGGACCTATATCGCAAGGATAGGACTAGCCCAGCCTCAAGAATGGAAGCAGACTCGTACCTGCCATGTGATAACACTTTCAGAAAGGAAAGGGCATAAGGCTATGGATGACCTTTTCAAGTGCTTCACAAATGAAGATGAGGATGAGGTGATCTCAGAATTTCCGCCGGCACCAAAAGAGCTGGAAGACGGGAAATACACCATGGTGGACAACCTAAGGAAAATTGACTTAGAAATGGAAAATGATCCGAGACCAACATTCGTCGGTGAACTGCTATCTAGAAAATAGGTAGCCACATTAAAAGGCGTACTCATGCAATATAAATACTGCTTCGTATGGAATTATTCCGAGATGCCGGGATTAGATAAAAAAGTAGCAGTACATAAACTGGCCATATCACCGGACATCAAGCCAGTCAAGCAAGCGCCAAGAAGAATGCGGCTCAAACTCGAGATGAATATCAACGCTGAAGTTAAGAAGCTAATTAACTCCGGTTTCATCCAAGAAGTTCAATATCCTGACTGGATAGCTAATATCGTTCTGGTGATGAAGAAAAATGGAATGGTGTGCATCTGCGTGGACTTTCAGGACCTCAACAAAGCTTGCCGAAGGATGATTTCCCAGTACCTGTTACCGAGATGATGATCGATAACACGTCTACCCATGAGGTCTTCTCCTTCATGGACAGATCTTCAGGATACAATCAAATAAAGATGCATCCCGAATACTAAAAGCATACCGCCTTCCGGACTTCCCTAGGCATATTTTACTATAAAGTGATTCCTTTCGGTCTAAAGAACGCTGGCGCTACCTACCATAGGGCCATGACGAAGATCTTCGATGACCTCATCCATGAGATTGTTGAATGCTACATCAACGACCTTGTGGTGAAAATCAAGCCATACGAGGAACATTGGGAACATTTAAACACAGCGTTTCAACGTCTTCGGAAGTATAATCTGAAGATGAACCCTCTAAAATGCACGTTTGGAGTCTCCTCAGGCAAATTCCTAGGATTCATCATACGGCACCGGAGTATCAAAATCGACCCTTCAAAGATGAAGGTGATTACGGAAATGCCCATGCCAAGGACTCTCAAACAGTTGTGATCTCTCTAAGAAAAACTTGCGTATATCCGGCGGTTCATAACCAACCTCTCCGAAAAATGCCGTCCCTACAGTGATCTGATGAAGAAGTGGCCCCCGTTCGTCTGGGATCGAAAGTGCCAAAACGCACTAGATTAAATCAAACAGTACGTACAAAATCCGCCAGTACTGACCGCTCCGGTGAAGGAAAAACTCCTCATCCTGTACAAAACATTCCTTGAGGGTTCTTTAGGCGCGTTATGGGCACAGGAGAACGACTAGGGAAAAGAAAGAGCTCTATACTATTTGAGTCGAGTTCTTCTGAGAGCAGAAAATAACTACTCCCCCCATCGAAAAGCATAAGCTCAGACACTACGCCTTGGCACATGAAGTCCATCTTATATCAAAGGTGGATCCTCTCAAATATCTAATGTCTAAGGCCATACTAACGGGAAGGCTCGCTAAATGGGCCTTCCTCCTGATGGAGTTCTCGATAACGTATCGGCTTCTCAAAGCAGTGAAAGGCCAGGCCATTGCCGGCTTTCTTGCAGAGCATCCGATACCAGCCAACTCACCCCTAAATTGTAAGTTGCCGGATGAACAAGCGCTCGACAACATCCTTAAAGAGAAGAAGGAAAATGATTCCCAATGGGAACTTTACACCCTTTCCTTAACGGAGCCAAGGACTAATAACGAACCTGAATATGAAGCTTTGATGGCAGGTCTCGAGATCACTGTCAACATGGGAATCAAAGACCTCCTCATATATGGAGACTCCCAGCTGATCGTTAGCCAAGTAAATGGCGACTGTCAGACATGCAAGCCAGAGCTGATAACGTACGGCGAAAGAGTGTAGCAACTGCTGACACAAATCCCCTTCAACATCTTGGGGAGTATACCGCGTGCAGAAAATAGCAAGGTGGATGCATTGGCCAAGCTGGCCAAGGAATTGACCGACGAAAACCTTGATGACGTAAGGATCATCGTGCAGAGCCGCAGGGTTCTCACACCAGCAGAAATATCTTCGGAGGGTTTAACCAAGCCATTTGAAGGAAAGGAAACAATCAAACAAGCAGCCCTCCAAATAGAGGATGAAGAAAAGGCCAAGAATTGGAGGGAAGTCTTCATATACTACTTCAAATCCCAACGAACGCCCAAAAATGCGTCATCTAGACATCAGCTCATGAAACGAGCTCTGTCTTTGGCCTTCGTCAATGATACTCTATACAAGAGATCGTTCAATTGCCTGTGGCTAAGATGCCCGAGACCAGAAGAAGCAAACAGATTCATCCAAGAAACTCATGATGGACAATGCGGTTCTCATCAAGCTAGGCCAAAAATGAAGCTGAAGATCTAAAGAATGGATTATTATTAGCCCACAATGATTCAGGACCGCCTTGAATATGCAAGGCAGTGTCACTCGTACTAAATTCACGGGGACTTCATCCACCGGCATCCAAACCCGCTATACCCAACAGCAGCTAGCTAGCCATTCAAAATGTGGGGAACCGATATAATCGGCCCCTATTGAACCAGCATCATCCAAAGGACACCGGTTCATACTGGCAACGACCGACTACTTCTCCAAGTGGGCAGAAGCAGTACCACTAAGGGAAGTGAAGACAGAGAATATCTACCATTTCTTCGGGACACATGTCATCTATCGATTTAGCACTCCGCGACGAATTATCGCGAATAATGGACCAGCTTATAGAAGTCATAAAATCAGTCGCTTCGAATAGAAACATTAAATAGATTGGAGATACTCTTCGGTCTACAATCATCGCGTCAACGGTCTAGCTGAAGCTTTCAACAAGACCCTGACGAAGATTATAAAGAAAACGGTGTCCAGAAACAAAAAAGACTGGCACGAAAGGCTACATGAAGCTCTCTGGGCGTATCGAATGATGTTCAAAACAGCAACGAACACAACACCATATACATTGGTATTCGGCACGGAAGCAGTGCTTCCCCTGGAAGTGGAACTCATTTCTCTACGAGTAGCAGTTTGATAAGCCGACAGATGAAGAAAATGCTCATCTCCGGCTTGAGGAGCTCGACGCCCTCGACGAAACTCTCCTTATGCGCAGCAAAACCTAGAAGCTTATAAGGCAAGGATGACGCGGTCATATGAAAAACTGACTAGGCCGAGAACATTTTGCCAAGGCGAACTCATGCTAGCCGTCAAAAGATCTATGATCCCCAACCGTGCAAAATGGGGAAAATTCGAGCTGAGCTATGAAGGCCCATACATCATAGACAAGGTCTACCAAGGTGGAGCCTACCTGCTCATGGATATACATGGCGAAAGACTCTTCCGACCAATAAATGGCCGGTTCCTCAAAAAATATTATGCTTGACGAGTCATGACTCAGGTCAATGATAGATGACGACGCTTGTGTCTACTCTCTATCTTCCTAAGTCAAAAACTCTGAGTAGTATGTAAAGAAAACCGGTCGCCTCAAATATGGCGAAATCAGACCGAGAGGTCCTTAAACTGGAACTTTGTCCCAAAAATGGCGATAATGGACCGGAATGTCCCTAAACTAGCACATTGTCTCCAAAAAGGAAATCTCCACCCTTGAGATCTACATTGCAATCGAAGCCCCAATGGCAAAGACTGCAACTCAAGTCCCCCTGGCTACACAGCTACTCCAGCGGTGAAGTCATCCCTAAGTCCCATTGGCAAACAGATGGGTCAAAAAAAAGGGTATGTGCTCAAGCAAAATAGGCACGGATGAAAACCCGAAAGGACACCGTGAGTAAAAACAGCAGGGCTACCGGCGAGTTTGTGAAAACCCGGAAGGGCGTGATCTCGTTAGAAAAAATACGGTATGTTCACAAGCAAAATAGGCACGGATGAAAACCCGAAAGGGCGCCGTGAGTATAAACATCAGGGCTACCGGCGAGTTTGTGAAAACCCGGAAGGGCGCAATCTCGTAAAATTTTCACTTATGAGATCCTCTCAACTCGTAAGGAGAACTCCCCTTATGAGACCCTCATGGCTTATAGAATTCAAAAACCTTAAGCTACAGGGATCCAAACCTGTTCTTAAGCCATCACATTCCCCAAGTTGCCCTACAGACAGACCAATATTGGCCCTTGTATACAATCTACGAGCACAAATAAATATAGCCCTCACCTTGTTCCACCAATGGCGCGAAATGTTCTCATATGGTGAACAACACTTGTAAGTCCTCGACTTATAAGGAGAAAACACACTTGCAAGATCCTTATGACTTGTAAGGGAGAACACACACTTACAAATCCCCACGATTCCTAAGGAGAAAATACACCTACGAGATCCTCACGACTCGTAGGGAGAAATAACTTTATGAGACCCTTACAGCTTATAACGTCGAAAAGTCTTATTCGACGGGATCCTAACCCTGTTTACTAAGCCATCTTTGTTCAAATCGACAAAGGCACATGATGATTCGCTCCTGGCAATATTCCAGTGGTAGCGATACTGTTGCCTAAACAGGTGTCAAACTCTAAGTCCTTTCACGGCACATGATAATTCGCACCTGGCAATATTCCAGTTGTAACGATGCTGATGCCAAGATTGGTATCAGATTCCAAACTCGCATTAAAAAACATTAGCACGCAAAAAAAATACATATGAAATAGCCGAAATGATGGGGCAACTCGCAATAAAAATCAGCGAGCAAAAAAAATGTGCATATGAAACAGCCGAAATGTTTGAACAACTCGCAATAAAAAATTGCGAGTGAAAAAACGATATAGCCGAAATGATTGGACACCGCGGATAAAAAGCCGAAATGATTGGGCAATCGCGACCTTTGTGATATGAAAAGATGAAAATATAGAGCATCGCGGAAATAAAAAATATAATAAAATAAAAGGAAATTTTCTTTGCCCTTTAGGTGAGTCTACACCGACCCCTGTATACAATCCATGGGCACAAACGCAAAAGGGAATCATGTTTTCTCACCAGGCTCCGTCAAAAGGAGAGCCAGATCTTGATGGTAACATCATAGCCTAGAGATCAGCCTGATGTTCTTTCTCAGTGCAGACGCGACGTCAACAAAGACCCAAGGGTCGAACAAAAAAGGAGCCATAGCAAATTCCTAGCTCCAAGTCTTGACGGTTCATATACAACCTAGAGACAATCCCGGCATTCCTTCTCATTCCATCAGGATGCAGCCGCAACGTTAACAAAGGCCCGAAGGTCGAAACAAAATGGAGCCATGGCAAATTCCTAGCTCTAAGTCTTGACGGTTCATATACAACCCAGAGACAATCCCGGCGTTTCTTCTCATTCCATCAGGATGCAGACACGACGTCGACAAAGTCTCAAGGGTCAAATCAAAAAAGGAGTCACGACAAAACCCTAGCTCCAAGTCTTGACAGTCCATACACAACTTAAGGACAACCCTACGTACCTTCTCATTCCGACAGGATGCAGACATGACGTCAACAAAAGGCCCAAGGGTCGAAACAAAACGGAGCCATGGAAAATTCCTAGCTCCAAGTCTTGACGGTTCACATACAACCTAAAGACTCCTCCGGTGTACTTTCTCATTCTAACAGGGTACAGATGCGACATCAACAAAGGCTCCAATGAGCCAAATCAAAAATGAGTGATGGAAAAATCCCAGCTCCAGCTCAACATTCTTCTCGTTACAGCAGACACAATTTCAATAAAGGCTCCAAATAGGTAAATCAAAAAGGAGTGACGGCAAAATCCCAGCTCCAGCTTGACATTCTTCTTGTTAACGAAGACGCGATATCAACAAAGGCACCAAATAGTCAAATCAAGATGGAGCAACGGCAAACTCCAAGCTCCAAATCTTGACGGTTCATATACAACCTAAAGACAATCCCCGCGTTCCTTCTCATTCCATCAGGATGCAGACACAACGTCAACAACGGCCTAAAGGTTAAAACAAAACGGAGCCATAGAAAATTCCTAGCTCCAAGTCTTGACGGTTCATATACAACCTAGAGAAAATCCCAGCGTTTCTTCTCATTCCATCAGGATGTAGACACGACGTCGATAAAGACTCAAGTGTCAAATCAAAAGTGGAGTCACGGAAAAATCCTAGCTCCAAGTCTTGACGGTCCATACACAACCTAAAGACTACCCGACGTACCTTCTCATTCCAATAGGATGCAGACACGATGTCAATAAAAGGCCCAAGGGTCAAAACAAAATGGATCCATGGCAAATTCCTTGCTCCAAGTATTGACGATTCATATACAACCTAATGACTCCTCCGGCGTACCTTCTCATTCTATCAGGGTGCAGATGCGATGTCAACAAAGGCTCCAATGAGCCAAATCAAAAAGGAGTGATGGCAAAATCCCAGCTCCAGCTTGACATTCTTCTCATTATAGCAGACGCAATATCAACAAAGGCTCCAAATAGCCAAATCAAAAAGGAGTGACGGCAAAATCCCAACTCCAACTCGACATTCTTCTTGTTACAGCAGACGTAATGTCAACAAAGTCTCCAAATAGCCAAATCAAGAAGGAGCAATAGCAAACTCCTAACTCCAAGTCTTGAAGGTTCATATACAACCTAAAGAATACCTCGACGTTCCCTCTCATTCTATCACGGTGCAGACGCGACGTCGACAAAAGCTCCAATAAGCCAAATCAAATTGGCGCAAATGCATATTCCTAGCTCTGGACTTCAACTGCAATACATACAGTATAGAGGTCCTATAGATGTCTACCATACTTCAGCAAAGAAACGGCATGGCATCGTCAAACGAAAATGAAGCAATGGCAAATTCCTAGCTTCAGGCTCTCGACGGAAACTTATATAACGCCTAAAAGAATATCGGGAATCATCCCACACCAGCGCAGAGTGGTTATGACTCATCGGGGCTCCAAATTGAGACTAACCTCAAGTAAAAAGCGAAATGGCAAATTCCAAACGCTTGTTCTTCCGACGGTCATATAACCTAAGGAGATTACTTGAAGACGTCTTTTCCAGCCCCGAAGGGATCAGAGACACGACAGTCGCGGGGCTACTCGAACAACGTCTTAAAGACCACATATCGAGGAATACATCAGGCAACGTGACGGTACCATGGACCAAAGCCCTAGTACCACAAAACCCAATGGACCTCTGTCGTAAAGAGCAAGGGTTATCTATATATAACGATAGGATAAGTTTGCCTGTAAACCCAAGAGAGGTAAACTAAACAAACTCCGAAATGAGTCCATAAATTAGAAACTCCAATACGAGTGAATAAACTACAAACTCCAAAATGAGTACATAAACTAGAGACTCCGAAACGAGTTAATAAATTACGGACTCTAAAACGAGTAAGTAAACTAATTAGCACCACATTAAGACATCAAAACAAAGATAAGTGCATGCAAAAAAATGTATATTTTTATTCATGAATCAAAGTGTTTAAGAGATACAATTAATACAAAAAGGGTAATACAATTACAATTGTTAAGAAGGTAGGGCTTTTAAACAAATGGCAGCCCGCTCATGCGTTCCCCGCAGCTCCTCCTCGCATGCTACCACTGCGGCCAACCCCGGTTCAATTTGAGCCCGTTGTTGCAAGCATGATGAAAGCTTCTCGGCGATTTCCTGCTTAGCAACTTCGCAATCTTGCATGCCCCACTCGGTAAAATCAAGTTTCCGCCTCAGCTCTAACCCATCAGAAATACATTGTTGGAGGTTTTCGAAAATGACTTGCAGCTGCGCGGCATTCGCCTCGATCTGGGCGCGCAATTGGATGGATTCGCCAGATTCCGTCTCATGCTCCTTTCGCTTCAGGGTCAACTTTCGTTCAAAATATTGAATGAAGTTGGCACTTTGCTTGATCCACACGACCTGTTGAACCTTCAAGGTAATACTTCTGGAGCGAGACGCTTGAGCTCAATCTCATGCAGAAAAGTTTCGATCCTCTTACAATAGTCGACCCAAAAGCCGATGACATCTTCGTTGTGGAAATTCACAAGCGTCGCCAGCATAGGATTGACTTCGTCAGCGAAATCCACAGCAGAGGTGAGAGCCTCGGCATCAAGATCTTCGATAAATTCGCTTAACATTCACCTGCTAGTCATGGCGCCCCTAGAAGATTGACGCTTAACAAAAGGTCCCGTAGGCATGGGAATGCGAGACTCAAAAGGGACCGAAGCCAGAATAGTTGCTGCAAAACAAATCGCGCACGAATAAGGGTCAGATTTCAACTTGAAAGATAAAAAAGCTGCTGGACGAGATCTACTGTACCAGCTGTTGAAAGTGGCACGACAGGGAGCACAGGAGGCTCGGCTATTCCTTCGCTCCCTCCCTCAAGCTATGGTACTGTAGCCTATATGAGGAAATATTAGCAATAGAATGAAAAGAAGAAACACCAAGCGAAGAGTATACTAATCAATGCCGAAAGGGGGAACGAATTCCGACTGGAAGGCAAAATGCGGGTTTAACACCTGGTGTAAGCGATCAAAAAGCACTCCTGCAGGATTGTGACAATATATGGTTAATGCAGGAAAATGGTAGCTACACTAAAGCAAAGAAATAAGAAATCTTTACTTTCCAGAGTTTGGAGAGACGCAGAAGAAAGTGATGGAACTGTGGCAGTCAGAGCAATGACCGGCGGCAATTCTTCAGTCAGTACAGCATCAAGGTCTACCGCACCTATACTCAGAATAAAGGAGATATTGTTAGATGTCTAGTAGAATTAAAAACTCAAAGATAATAACTCAAGGAGTACCTAACAGAGCAGAAACTGAGACAGTGCTCGAAGCGTCACTAGTTGTGATAGCTTCCTCGGTTTCCATTGGGAAAGTAGATTCAGCACCCACACCTTCATCCCTTGACTCGATAAGGGTCGTCGTAATGCTTACATCCCCCGCCGATATCAAGGATCCACAGGAGGAAGAAGCGACAGATAGAGCGATCTAAGATTCCAGAGAATGGTTGGCCACTTCAGGCTATTTAGTCACCGGCACTTCACTTGCTATGCCATCACCTAAATTTGGCCCTGTTAAGAAATGCGTGTGTTATGATGCAAGAAAAAGGTTGTTACTAAGAACCGTGCATTGTTCTACCCTGAAGTAGTCATTCAATATCTTCTAGGGCCGCACGCGCAACCTGTCTATAGGCAGTAGACAGGGTAGAAAGAATGTCAACCATAGGAACGCTAGTGGGTTGAGCATTACTCGAACCCGTGTCCACAGCCAAGAGAGCCTGACCTTCCCTCGCGACGTACTTTCTACGCTTCCTCTCAGCCTGGGCTGTATGAGTTCATCGCCACAAAACTTCTGATAAGGCGACATCATCATCCAAATCAAGCTCGGCCTCCGGATCCGCCGTGGCATCCATCATCGGCTGCTTCAACAACACCTCCTGCGGTGGCCTTGGGAAGACCTCAGCCATAGCCAATGGCTCTGAAGGCTTTTCTACATCACTACCCAGGGTTGGCACTACATTCGGAACAACCTGGGTTGTGGTGGTTCCTATAATAGGATAAAGAAAATGGTCAGATCATAAATAAAAGGAACTAAAAATATTGTCATGACCCAAATGTGGCACGTGACCGGCACTTAAATCACGTGACATCTAAAGACATCGACGCGGTTCAAGTAAGCCGAAACCCGGAATCTAAACCCTTTTTGAAAATATTGGAGGTGAAGTTTAAAATAGTCATCAGATGGAATCAGTTGAAATAACATTTAAATTTAACTAAGTATGTTTGAAAAGCATCTATGACATTTTGAAATTCGACAGCACCTCCTTTGTAAATTTTGCATAAAACCCGATACAACTACAACAATAAAATACCATCCCAACGGGTGCTAGCCTCTACGTCCAAACGATGGAGCAGCCAAACAATCTAAATCAGAAGTCGACTCCAATGAGTGCGACCTCACAACACACAAACTCTAAATCTCGCTTCTGAGTCCGCAATATACCATTTCTAAGTTGATGGAGTTTCCACTAAATACAGGAATATATGAATAATCAAGAGTGAGTATGATATAATAATAACACACTTACCAATCAATCACCGAAAAGAATGTGTGCCCAAACCGCTGATAATCCAAGCGGTAAGACCTGCAAGAAACTGTGGCATAATGGGGATGAGTTGTCAACTCCGTGAATAAAATTACATCTAAAGGTAGAAATCGAAATGCATGACAAATCTGTTCCCTGCCGAAACACGGAGACGCGACCACGTAGGTCCGTCTTGCCTGAATTTCGGGGAAGATGCTATTTGGTGCTATCCGTCCACCTCTCCGAAGATACCATGTAGATTTATGGCACCGTGTATCGGAGGTTTAGACGGATGTGGCCGTTGTAGCAGACTTCGTCAGAATCCCCCTCATTTGAGGGGTTTTTTGATTGTGGGGACGCTCTTCCCTGTAGGCGTAAGCCCCTATAGTTAATTACGCTACTGCATCGCGGTAACCACTTTCTCCTTCTCCAGATGGTCACTTTGTGTCGTGTATGTTTGTTTTATTTTTAGTTGCCCGTAGATTGTATACGGAGACTAATTTATGTTGTCGCCCGTAGGGCGTGGATTAGTCCAAATCCGTATCTTCTTATATTTGGGTTTGGGGGTTGGGTTTAAGGATACGTTAGTCTCATTTGAGACTAAGATCAACTTAAACGTTTGTTAAGGATACGTTAGTCTAATTTTTAGACTAAGATCAACTTAACGGGATCGTTTAGATCCGACAAAAGAGCATTTTGGCTCTATTGTTTAGTTTAGGGACATTGCGGTCGATTACCAGTTTAAGGACATGGTGGTCCAATGTTAGTTTAAGGACATCTTGGTACAGTTTAAAGACATCATAGTCTGTAAAGGTTAAGGACATCATAGTCCATGAGTTTAAAGACCTCACAGGCCAGGTTAAGGACATCATAGTCCATGGGCTTAAGGCCCCTACAGTCCAGGTTAAGGACATCATAGTCCATGGGCTTAAGGACCCCACAGTCCAGGTTAAGGAAATCATAGTCCATAGAGTTTAAGGATATTATAGTCCATGAGTTTAAGGACCACACAGTCCATGGAATGATTGGTTATCGGGACCCGTCACCTCTCTGAAGACGTTGAAGTATTACAACGACAAATATCAGAGGAGTGAAGAAATGTACCCTTGAACCAAAGTTGATTGGGAAATCTGTAGTCCAATTTGGAACTAAGATCAATTAATTAGATTATGAGCGCATTGGCTCGATTAAATCTGAATTGAGGACTTATGGCCAACTTGGGCTAAGTCCAATTAGGTTCGAAATGTTGGACCTTTGTTTGGATTGTTGAATCATTTGTCTGGGTTCAGCCCCCCATTATTTAGCAATGCTAAACAGAGGTTTGTGGGGCTCTGACGACATTTTATCTTTGGCTGAGCACTAACCATTCATTATAGCTCTGGATTTGAAGGTTCAATTGAAGGGGAGATTTGCTTCTGGAAAAACTTAACCAATTTGGGCTAAGCTTGGCTTTAAAATAGTGTTAAACACTAGAGGATACTTGGCGATCATGTGCTCCCACGTGATGTGCTGAAAATAGTGTTAAACAATAAGGACGAAGTGCTTAAAGTAGTGTTAAACACTAAAAGTGAGGTAGTCACGTGGGGTCACATGAGGCGCCTGAGAAGTGGGCCAAAGCTCCTTTATTTTATTCTCAAAATCTGCAAATAAGTGTTAAACACTTTTAGTCTTTGAAATCATCACGTGTGGACACGTGACAATGCCTCTGCGTTGGGCATCAATTCTTCTATCTTCCCCTATTTTATTCTTTTGAAAAGGGTGTTTGTCAGGGGTCACGTGGGGACACGTGAGGCGCCCTAGATCAATACTGCCTTTGGCTTTGTTCTCTTTTATTTTGAGGGTCACGTGGGAGCACGTGAGGCATTGCTTCTGGGCTAATTCCTTCTTATTTTGACGAGTCCATTAAAGGGTCATGTGGGGGCACATGAGCATGTTGGATAATTAATCTTTACGTGTATGGAGAGCTTCAAGTCTCTTGTTTTAAGAATTAAATTCTTTTATAGGGTTAAACCCTTGTTTCATTTAGACGAATTAAATTTTTATGTATTTGGAAGAATTAAATTCTTATGTAGGGTTAAACCCTAGTTTCATTTGGAGGAATTAAATTCCTATGAATTTGGAAGAATTCAATTTTTATGTAGGGTTAAACCTTAGTTTCATTTGGAGGAATTAAATTCGTATGAATTTAGAAGAATTAAATTTTTTAAACTTAATTCTCCCTCTAAGTTTTGGGTCTGCATGGCAGAATCTCCCCAGTGAGAATTAAATTCTCAACTTGTGGGGAGATCTGCTTCTGCAGATATTCAACCAAAGGAAGAACTAAGTTCTTATTCAGAAGAGTTAAACTCTTAAATTGAGAATTAAATTCTCTTTTGTTTTATGGAGCTTAGATCTCTTTCCCCTTTCTCACCTAGGGTTTCTTTCTCTTCTAAAGAAATTTTCTTTTCTTCCTGGAGAATTAAATTCTCTTCTTGTTTCTTTCTGTTGTTATCTCTCTCCAAAAAAATCCATCCCCCTTCTCTTCTTGGCTCTTATTTATAGGAGAAAGAAAAGATTCAGTTTATTTAGTCAATCTTTTATTGAAAATTTTTAATTGATTTTGTAACCAACATGATCTTAGTAAATTTTATTCACCGTTGGATTTTTAATCCAAAAGATATTCTGTCTGTTATTCTTGATGAATTTCAGGGAAACCTTTCCTTGTATAGAATCTTTCCATAAATGGGTGATTTTTAATCCCCATTGGATTTTTAATCCAACGGTGCTCCACTTTACAGAGCGCAATCTTTTTGCTTGGAAAGATTTAAGGAAATATTAGGGTTTTTGATTTCCCTTAATTAGAATTTAATTCTATTAGTTCAGAAGGTTTAAGAGCCTATTACGTGTTAGCACGTGACCCACTGATTGACCATTTAATTAGAATTTAATTCTATTAATTAAAGAGCTTAGGAACCCATCACGTGTTGACACATGACCCTCCTGATTAAACATTTTAACCAGAATTTAATTCTGCTGTTTTAAAGAACTAAGGAATCATCACGTGTCAGCACATGACCCTTGGTCACGTGTAGACACGTGATGCCACATTGGGATCTTTCCTTACTGTTTTATTATGCCTTTTAATTCCTTCAGTGGGTTTTTTAAAGGCCCATCACGTATGGGCACATGACTCCACTAATTACTTGCTTGATTAGAATTTAATTCTATTTCAGCAGAATCCCCAGGAAACCATCACGTGTCAGCACGTGACCCCAGCTAACGTGTGGGCAAGTGATGCCCCATTGGGGTTTTTCCTGAAATTTTATGAGGGAACAGATACCTAGGTCATAAGTATAGTACTATCATAATCTGTACTAATATAATATGATATGCATATGTATCATAATGCAACACTA
This sequence comes from Agapanthus africanus, assembly GCA_030015575.1. Classification (NCBI taxonomy): domain Eukaryota; kingdom Viridiplantae; phylum Streptophyta; class Magnoliopsida; order Asparagales; family Amaryllidaceae; genus Agapanthus; species Agapanthus africanus. The sequence continues at coordinate 869,525,264 of CM057339.1, forward strand.
TCTATCATGCCACCCCAAGCAGAATGTATATATATAGGTACTGTCCCCCGGATCGGTCATAGTCGAATCCAATAAATGAAATCTAACTGTATACCTCATGATAACAATCATATCAATATATATATGGATGTCCAGCATCGACATCGAAATCAGAAATCTCTCGTGTCTAGCATCGACACGTAAATGCTGATACCGTCGACACCATCTCAACTGATGATCGCCACCCGATATCCCTGGCCCGGTCGGTATCCCCTAAATATCCGCCGTGCCCATCGAACCCCGGTCAGTATCCCCTGGATATCTGCCGTGCTCATCTCTATCTCCGATATCGAGTATCCTCGCTAGGCTCCCTGCCTATAACGCGGCTTTCCTGCCCCTCGGTCTCGAACCGGGTCCACCATGTATCCGACTGTATATCTCCCCCACTCAGTCCGGAAAATAACAAGTCCGAAACCATATAGCCCCCCCACTCGGTTCGGAATAAAATACTCAGAAAACATAAAGCTCATGGTGGACTCCAAATCATCATATCCAAAAATATCAATTAAAGAAAGAGAATATTTGCATAGATTATCCTGATGATATATTATATATATACATATATAACAGTGTCCCATACCACTGATATATATCATCAAACATAAAACGTCCAGAAACTCATAAAATCAAATATAGCATTCATAGTACTGGTATTCACAATGCTTAACAGATAATAAGGTAAAGTGCGTAAATAAATCATACAAACAAATAAGTGTATCAATCCTACAGTGACATGACAGTACCAATGAGGTGTGGTGTAACATATACGTATGTGCTCGTGCAACATAATACTCATTGGTAATTGTGCAGTGTTCTATCAGAGTGTTCATATCGCGGAAAAGTACAACGTTGATAAAAATAACGTGAACATGTAAAGTAAAACTAAGCGTAACTGATAACTATAACTATCTGCTATGAGCTATACCTTTAACTTTGAAAATGGAACGAAACGTTTGTTTTGAGATAAGGAAGCTTCCTTAAGTTAAAATAGATATTCGTTTTGGAAATTGGTACCACATCCTTGTATTTTATCATTAAAAGGAAAACGAATCGTATTTTTTAAAAGAATATAGCTCACACCAGTACATCCTAAAACGGAATATAATTTAACTCTACGAGCCTAACAGAAACTTGGCCGCCATTCGGCATACTAATCTCATCATCATCAATACAGTATAATATCTCGTACAATTCCTCACATTATCATTGTATCTCAATTCTTCCCTAGTACGGCATGATCCTTCGTACCAATTTACCAACCAATCCGTAAACTATATGCGAATGAGTATCCTGCTAGATGCAATTAATTTCCAATATCCATGTCTTGAATAATTACTAAAACTACTATATATCATACTACTATTTATAAGGTTGCGGGGGTGCTAAACGCCATCCACCCGATTTCCCCCGTAGATGTAAATCTACTCACCAACTTGATGAGCTTGCTGAATTCCACGCTGCTAAGTTCGTCAACTTCGTCTCTGAAATCCTTCGTGATCGCACCTATAATCGTATTTAAAATCACACCGATGTAAATATCATATTAAAAACCAAAACAACGAGCTAAGTATCCGTAGGTTAGAACCTACGGGTTACTTACCCCAAAGATGATCAATTGCCCCTGAACATAACGTACGAACGTCGATATTTCAGTTGCGGTACAGAAATACGGAAAATCATATCGAAATTTCAGAAACTTTAAATAAAACCTAACTAAACATTCCCAGATTTCTCTGTATGAATATTGGGACAATTCAAACAATAATAAAAATCATAATTTTCCCATACAAAAGTACAGAAGAAAAACCAACACCAAACACCCAAGGGGGGCCGGCGAGCTCGGAAAAGGTCTAGATGTCGTCGGGTCAACCAATGACTTGGGGGCTTGGTCTTTAAGTTAAGTCTTATAGTGGTTCTTTGATGCTTATGGTGTTGCTAGTTTTTCTAGTGCTTATACCTATTGGTTCCATATTCAACTGCAATGAGCTAGATATCACAAAATCTCAGTTTATGATACTGCACAACTAAACATGTTACGTGTCGTATATAGAATTTTACTCCAAAACTGATACTAGCTTACAGATTTAACCTACTACTGAAATAACTTAAATAAATAATACCAAACATACCTATACGCTTACAGAGAGATACCCTAAAAAATACAACACCCAAATCCCCTAAAAATCCGACGAGCTCGGATTTTACCTTCTTGTCACCGGCCAAAATCCGAGGTAATGGGTTCGTATTCCTATGGGTTATTCTTGGTCCAATTTACAAGGTTAAGGCACTGTTTGTGTTTTCTAATTTACATTTAAACTATAGCGGATTCAAAATATAGCTTAATTATCCAAATACGATATATACCGATATCATACCTCCAAACAAAAACAGTATTGAACTAAGAACTGCAGGGTTGAACTTATAACTATTGAATGCTTCACAAGAGAACACCAGCTCAAGAATCCTATGATGGAATCATCTAAGGGTTGTAGTGTATTGTATTTGATGAAAGGTACACTTGATGAAGGAAGTCATTGCTCTCTCTCTCTCTCTCTCTTTTGGTATGAACACTTAGGAATTTTTTGGTTTGGGGCTGAAGAGTGTATTGTTTCAGTTGGGATAGCTAAAGAATTTTCTAAGTATTATGTGTAAATGGGTGAGGAGGCATGTAGAGAAAGCATGAGGTGCATGTTAAGAGGTGGAGGTGGCATGAGAGGAAAGAGGATGTTTCCTATAATGAAGCATAGTGCATTCATGCAAGGAGGAGGTGTTAAGCTTGAAGAAGGAGGTGGAAAGTTATGAAGGAGGAGGTGGAGGATTGTGAGTATGGATGAGGTGAGTTGTATGTGAGGGTTTAGTCTAGATTATGATATGTCAACCACTTCCAAAATAATAAAAACAACAAAAGAAAGAAAACCCTTTTTATGTAACATCTACATCCATGCTTAAAATGAAATACTTGTCATGACACTTAAATATTCTTATCTTAATATGAAATCTTATATCATGCTACAATTTAAATCCATATGATACAAAAGATATGAAATGATTTAATCTATCGCTTAAATGTCATTAGCTTAATATAAAATTCAATATCATGTTAAAATAATTAAAATATCATTTTTATGACATCACACACCTTTATTCACATTCTACCAAAATAATCACATTTTTACGGATATAATTCCGATACCAAAAGCTGTATGTGATATCACTTTTATAAACTCATTATTTTTATATTTAAAATTATAAATTAATATTTATAATTTTCCAAAATGTTACAAATATAAAGGTGTAGTGAAGCGAATCATACCAAGGCCCAAGGAGGCGCGGAGCCTCTCCTCCTCTTCAAACGTCTTGAGGGAAGCCGGGAGAGCCTCTTCAGCAGAAATACCTATTAAGGAAGAGAGCGTTAGTAAAGCATAATAAATTCAATAAAAGGAGGGGATATATACAGGAGAGTATAAATGAAGTATAGTGGACTCCGCAATAGAGGCTAACGTCGCTTGTTCACGGGCCAGTCGTTTGGAAGCTTCAATGGCAGCCTGAAGATCAGTATCAGTCATAAGCGCATCGAACAGACCGATATTGGTGCCATACTCGCACAAGCCCTCGCTATATGGTGAATGGGGCTCTTGTCCGAATACGACGTCAGCAAAAAATAAGGATTTCTTTCTCTTCTGCGAGCTGGCACCAACACCTAATGATAAGAGTTTTCGCTTGTCGGGTCTCTTCGGACAGCGAGTCCCAATCTCTGAACCAATGCCCGACTCTGAGGATGCCATGGCTACAGCATTTGCAGGAACATCCGGTCGAAGCCTATCAGGAAAAGCTCGTGGGACTACAGTCGTAGCGATATCTCTTAAAGAAGGATGACCAATTTTCCGTCATTTCAGAGGGACCGCTGGATTACTAGCGGGAACGACATCCTTATGGTCAAGCAGCAACCGCCTTTCCACCCTAATGATAGCACCTGTTGCATGTTAGTACTAAGCAACGTAAGCATTCGATGCCCTTGGAGTATAACCCGGTTCACTGACAAGGAAGTGGGACCCCGTATTTAGACGCATGAAGTGATGCGTCGCGTTACGAACACCTTCCTTAGTACTAACTGGGTCTACGATGAACGTCTAGAGAGGAACCCTTTGGTTGTAACCCAATTGCTGGGCAAAGCGGTGTGGGTTATATCTAATAAATAAAACCAAGGCATTTTGTTTGAATACCAGGAAACCTGGCCTAATAGAATACAGATGGATGATCTCGCGAGCCCTCAACATAGAAGCTCCGTCCTTTAAAACATCGTGCAGCGGCTGGATCGCTATTAAAGATTCTTTGCCTATGGTTGGGACTTGTCAACGAAGATCATGCTATCCTCGACCATGTGCGGGTGAAGAAGTAGTCGTCGAGCCTCCCGTTGTGTCGGGTCGGGTGAAGAAGCATCGACTAAGTGCATGACCCGAGGAAAATTGTATCCCTCATAAAATTTGGGTCGTTTATGCACCCCAAAGGCACCCAGTACATGCATTTCAATCTATGAGGTGAAGTAATGCAGTGGGAGATTGATGGGCTTCAGACTGGGCTGAGTAGTGTCGGCCGCTAGACTCAAGTCATGGTATAAGTGAGCCAGACCTGCAACCCCAACGGCCAAGATGTCCCTATCACAATACGGTGAGCCCGATAAAAGACAGACGACCTCATATAACGAGGATGCATCATGTGTGCGAACCAACTTAACCATAGGCTAATGAACTTCAGGAAGAATGTCTCCTCATCAATGTCAGGAGCAGCAACCTCTGTGAAGGAAACGATCGAAGTATCCGGAATAAAAAACTGCATTAAATCTGCTTCTGCGGTCGGTAGTTTGTCCAAGCCAAATCCGAACGGATCATCAAACATGGCGAACTTGGCAGCTTCCTTCTGCAATGCTTCTGGACGAATAAAGTGGGCGATGAAATCTATAAAGCCAACTCCGTGCTCGCCCGACTCCAAGAATAAGCTCCCGTATATGTTCAACACCTTAATCAATCTTGGAAACTTGTGTTGAATGGTATTCTCTGGGGTAAGACCCATCACCACTGATTTGGTAGCAAAGATATACTCGTTGGGAGGAAGTATCTTTTCATAATGTTCCCCTCTGACTGGTAATCTGGATATCTCCGCAAACTCCTCCAATGAGATTGAAACCTCCCGATCTGATAAGAGAAAGGTGTGGGTCGGGATATTCCATTGTTCTAGGAAAGATTTGACCCACCACACTTGAGGAGTATGGTAGTGAAAGAGGGACGCATAGATCACGGGATACAGCCCGGTCCTTAATAACAGCGATTTCTTAGCTGTCAGGATATATCGAACCTACTGCAGATAGCCAACCGAATGATGAGGATTCATTCCTATCATGTAAACATGCCCCCAAGGACGTGACATTCCTTGGCATATGCATCACCCTAAAATGTCTAAGGATATCGGCGGCTGCACTGGTATTGATGTCAAGGAAGGCTGAAGACGACCTTTTGAGGTCCAGTTGACCTCTTCTACAGCGTAAGTTACCAGCGGCGGATTGGCATAATGGATCTTCGGGATCGGTTCTGAAGGCGCTGCGCAAGTAAAACTGCGCCGACCCTGGATAATTTGACTGTACCATGAACCCCCACAAATGAAGAGACTTTTGCTCTGGGTCATGGTCCCGAATAAGTGCGAAGAATTCCCAATCTGTAGGTGCGTCGGCGAAAGCACTCTCCGGGAGAATGAAGGGAAAGGAGGAATCGAAAGCCATAGTACCTGCACACAAAAAAGATAGGGGTTAATTATCGACACAATATTCTTTTACACCTAAAATAGTACTGCGTCACAGTTTAAAGAAGAAGGGACAAGAGGCCCCATAAAATTAAGGTAACGCATCATCAATGATGAGATAGTCACTCATTGAAAGAATCCAAAAGGATTATCATTTAATGAGAAAATATCATTGGACTCTGGAGTTAAACTCTTTCGAGAAATGTGTTCTGCAAACAGATTTCAAATCTGCAAAGAAAATAAGAAAGGAAATAAAATTCCCAAAAGAATTTCTTTAAAAGAAAATTTTCAGAGCCAAGCTCTGTAAAACAAAAGGATAACATTCCAGAAATCCGCTCGAGAAATGAAATTAAATTCCAAATAACCTTCAAAAATAAAAGTTAATAATAGGGTAAAACCCTAAAGATCTTTAAGATCTATCGGCTACTCAAGTAAAAGTTAAGATCTCTAAGAGATCATTACAAAAGAAGAGTAAAACTCTGTTAATAGGTTAAAAACCCTAGAACATGAAGAGATTCCTTCAAACCTTTCTTCAGGAGTTAAGACATGGTCATGATTCTTACCAGTTCTGACATAGTTTTAACTTTGAAGGAGTTTCTTGTAACAGAGAGCTGAGCTCTGAAAAGAGAATTAAATTCTCAAGAAGGGAAGAAGACTAAAGAAGATGAACAACAGACGTCTCAAGGGCTAAAGGCCCTACTTATAAACACAAGGAGACGGTTCAACACACCAGGAGATCGAACGGGGGAAAGATGCCACCACTGCACTCACGTGCGAGCCACATGAGCACAACTGTGGGGGGCATTTATTTTCCCAATAAAAGAGCAAGGCTCTGTTCAAAATTAATGAGGCAACGCCCCACGTGCCTACCACAAGGACGCTAGCACTGAAAGGATCAAATCCTATAGTGGCGTCTCACGTGATCCTCACATGGGCGCCAGTGTGCAAAGCACCAAAAAATCTAGTAGATTAAGTAAGAGTTAAAACTCTCATATAGCGCCGCACGTGCTTTTCATGCTGGTGCCAGTGTGCAAAGCACAGAATGCCCACCTTAAGGACCAAATTCTTAAGTGGCGTCCACGTAAGGAACACGTGAGCGCCGGTGCCCAGGTAGAATTAAATTCTACTCTCTGTTAAACAGAGCCGTTGAATCTAAGATCCAACGAAGATAATAAATCATCAAGCTACAGAATTAAATTCTGTTGGGGAGAAAACATTCCCCAAATCTTTCTAAAATAAGAAAGATACATTCGATTGGATCATAGAATAAAATTATGTCCTCTGTAAAAGAGAGAACCCTTGAATTGAAAATCTAATAGTGATTAAAAATCATCATTTCACAGAGTAAAACTCCGCATATGAAAAATATTTCACCAATCTTGTTAAAAACCTAGTTTTTGTAAAAGAACTTGGTTCTTAAAAATGAAGCTTGATCCTAGATCTACAAAACAAAGATCCTATTGATCATTAATGGGCAAAAATGCTATCAGCAGAGGAGAAAAGCACCCAGTGCCCAGCGCCGCATGTGTTCCTCACGTGGGCACCACAGAAGAGAGGAGTGCTTAGCACTCACTGGGCAGCGCCCAGCGCTGCACGTGTTCCTCACGGGGGCACCACAGAAGAGAAGAGTGCTTAGCACTCAATGGGCGGCGCCCAGCGCCGCACGTGTTCCTCACGTGGGCGCCACAGAAGGGAAGAGTGCTTAACACTCACTAGGTAGCGCCCAGCGCCTCACGTGCTCTCCACGTGTGCGCCGCAAAAGAAAAAAGAGCGCTTAGCACTCCACAAGCAGCCCAAAACGGCTGAGTGTTCAACACTCATTGGGCAGCGCCTTACGCGCTCCCTACGTTGACGCCATAAAGAATGCCTGGCACTCCATATAAATACAAAAGGAGTAAAGTGTTCAACACTTATTGGGCAATCCCCATGACTGAAAGTTCCACATGATCATATGTGGGCGTCAGAAGTCATATAAATGCTCAGCGCTTTTTACATAAAAAAAGGGACTGATTAAACAAAGCCCAAACCAGTGCTTAGCACTTTTTCAGAAAAGAGGGGAGACTAAGCAGACTAAAAGCCAAATTTGCTAAGTTGCTAAAATCTTACAAATGAGTCCAAATGCTCTGTTGCTAGGTTTTAAATAAAGAAGATCCTAAAATGTTGTTAAGTGGATCTTAATCTCAAATTGGACTAACGTATACTTAACAAAAATTCTTAAGGCCACAATAACCCTCTTTTTCCTCAAACACGGGATTTGATTTAAGGGTACATCTCTCCACAACTCTGATATATGTCGTTGTAATTCTTCAACGTTTTCGGAGAGGTGGCGGGTCCCGACAACCAATAACTCCTTTTTGTCCCAACTTGATATAAAACTTTATCAAGACAGGGAATGATACATCCCACGTTGATGCACTTCCAAATTGATGTGCACACCTCAAATCGAATCGCATCCCAAATTGGGTGCATTCCATATCACCATTATTCGCTTCGTCACGTAACAAATACACGTGTGCGCAAGATGGATAAAGGACCGAGAAGTCCCTAAACAAATATTGGTCTCCAAAATGGCAATAATGGACCGAGATGTCCCTGAACTAATAACGGACCGAAATGTCCCTAAACTAATATGCGCCTCCAAAATGGCGATAACGGACCAAAATATCCTTAAACTAATATTCGCCTCCAAAATGGCGATAATGGATCGAAACGTTCTTAAACTAAAATAATAGAGCCCAAACGCTCTTTTGTTGGATCCTAAATAAAAATGATCTTGAAATCTCGTTAAGTGGATCTTAGTCTCAAATACATTTAAATTGATCTTAATCTCAAAATAGATTAACGGTTCTTAAATAAAAAACCCAAATCTAAAATATACGGATTTGGACTAATCTACGCCGTACGGGCGACAACATAAATTAGCCTCCGTATACAATTCACGGGCAACCTAAACAAACAAAAAACACATGACATGAAGTGAACTTCCGGAGCAGGAGAAAGTGGTTATCGCGATGTGGTGACGTAATTAACTGCAGGGGCTTGCGCCTGCAGAGAAGAGCGTCCCCACAAACAAAAACCCCTCGTAAATGAGGGGGAATTTGATGAAATCTGCTACCATGGTCGCGTCTGTCCAAACCTCCGATATACGGGGCCATAAATTAATTTGGCATCTTCGAAGAGGTGGACGGATAAATCCAAATAGTATCTGCCACCAGGATTCGGACGAGACGTCCCGACATCCCTGTCCGTCTTTCGGCGTATTAGGGTCAAAAATTACACCCCGGTTGACCAAGTCAAAATCAATGTTAACCTCAACTAAGCGGGCCCAAGCCCAGATCAAGTAGGCCCATGCCCAAGTCGAGCCCCACGACCGGCCTCCCTCATGCCGAAATAAAAAATCATGTAATAAATAATTTTGATGTAATTTTTTATGCATGAATGTAAGAAAATGGGCGTAAAGCCAAATTTCTGTAAAGCCCATGGCTTATGTGCAAAAGAAATAACACATGAGACATGGGATGGGCAAAATACCATTTTGTAAAGCCCAAGCAGTTATATGTAAATGTGTAAGCCTATATAAGGCAACATGATGAATAAAAGAAAAAAAAACTTTTTCATTCCCCTCAAAATCTAGGGTTTTTGTGCCTCATTCTCCTTCCTTAAGGTTCTAAACCTTCTTCCCTTTTTCAATTAAATCAAGAGTTTTACTCTTCTTTTTCCAAAATTAAATAGTTTTTCACTACAAAACCGATAAAGGGGAGCTCGGATCTTCTTTCAGATCTCAAAAAGGGGAGATTTTTAAATCTCACCCCCTTTCATCCAAGATTCGGCAAACAGAGGGGAAAAAGAAGGAGACCCATCTCTAAAAATCCCATCTTGGGAAGATCCAGGGCTTAAGGAAGAAGCCCCTTTCATCAGCTCTAAAAATATATTAGGATTTAACTTCTCAAATATATATATATATAAACACACACACACACACAAAATAATAAATCTTTCTTTTGGGGAGTACAACTCCCAGTGCAGGGGCTAAGCCCACTTGTCCTCTTTGTCAGGAGTTTAACTCCATTAGTCAAATCGGGAGCACAACTCCCAGTGCAGAGACCAAGTTCCTTTTCCTGCAGATGCCCAGTGCCCACGTGCTTGAGCACGTGGGCGTTGGGCGCCAGCGCACGCGTACCAAGCACGTGGGGCGCTGGCACCCATCGCCTAAGCGCCCACGTGCCAAGCACGTGAGGCGCCTAAGCGCCCATGTGCCAATCACGTGAGACGTCAGCGCCCAGCGCCCGCGTGCTAGGCACGTGAGGCGCTGGAACCCACGCGTCCTTTGGACGCCGTTTCCCCCCTCATTTTATATACACTCCACACTAAACACCATCCTCCATTAAAACTCTGCAGGGCCCCTGAAATATCCAAAACCCCTTCAAAACACAACACTGCACATTGAGTTCGCATGACCTGTTTGACCCGTTAATCGGAGGTTCTCTTGCTCCAAAGGCGAGGGGTAATTAACGGCAGCTTAGTTCGCGGCTGCCGGAGATTCGGATCCCCATAATCAATAAACTCCAGCCTACCCTAAGCAGGGGGAATCTGCAATGCGCTTGACAAGCGCACGCGTATTCCCATCTAAATGGGGTGTTGAAAAACACCCTACACGGCGGTGAACAAACCCGCATTTCAATAATTGTTTTAAAAAATACTTTTAGGAAAATCTCACGGGGTAACAACTTACCCCACACGCACAGTATGGTTGCATAGCACGGTATTCCAAACATATTGCTAATTTAATGAATAATATTTATACTAAAATACCACACTTTTACAAAAACGGGTTTCTTTTAATCGGTATTTTGTAATCCTTAGCAATTACGCCTCTACAACCCTCGTTAGGGGACCCGTTAATGAATGGTACGAATTATCGCACATCCTTTGGATAGTAGAGCGAAATGCAGAACTCCTCACGGAATATTCGGTCACGAAAGGAAATAAAATACGGTTTTTAAGAAATGCGACTTTGCTAAACAAAACTAGTTTTTGAAAAATTATATAAAAATTATGAATCCGTATTTTCAATAAAAACATATTATGAAACTATATTTTTAAAATGAAAGATTAGAATTTTAATAAAATCCCATCAAGTTTCCAAAAGTTGTAATTTTCAAAAAAGTACCATAAACTTTCAAAAAGTTAGGTTTTATCACCAAAACACTACAACAATTAAAATACATGTTCATGAAAACCCCTAATATTTCAAATCACCCTCGAGTTTATTTTTAAACTATATTAAAGTATTTTTTCATAAAACCCCCTCGAGATAAGCAAACAATATATATAAGGGCTCTAGAATTAATATAGATTTAAGCGGTATCATTTCTTTCGAGCCCCAGAGAGCCGGAGAAAGTGAGTGCTTTCCTATTCAGGTTTGAAAACTTAACGGCGTTATCAAATGAAAATTGTCTTGGAAAAAAACATAAATTCTGCCATCCATGTGCAGCAGTTGCCAATTTCTCCCGAATATAAGATTTTAAAAAATTATATTAATTCACATGAAAAGACCTAAACCCGAATCTAAACTCGAACACAAACTTGAACTCGAACTCGAACACAAACTTGAACTCTACTCGAACATGAACACGAACCCAATTTACTCGAACCAACTTGACTCGAACCAATATTGCAATTGTCATGACTCGTATATCACTCGACTCACTCGACTACATTCTACACATTTTATAATCGATGGTTTCGATCAAGATACGTTAATTAATCAATCAAATCAATTAAGTATACTATATAATTATAATATATAATATACTCGGGGTGTTTGGGATAGTTTCTTGTGTGAATCCAACGGAGCTTCAGGAGTCCCGTATTAACTTTTTTTTTTACTCGAATATCAGTCAGATTGACTCATCCACAGCCTAGAGCCCCGATACTAACACATGAAATGGTCTCGTGTTTTCTTACTCCTGGGGCCCCACTCTTGATCTTGTGAATACTTCTACGGCTGCGTTGATATTTACACTTGGAAATTAACGTTAACATAATGACCATATAGAGACCTATAGAACATATTTACCCATGATCATATACTTCTACTCCTCATATAAATATTCTACAATAGTCATTTTTCTTATTCTTACTTATCCTTGAGACTTACCGAGCGCTGGTCCGCTGATGGGCTTTCCACCCACTTTTCTTCACTTGGAATGTTTGTCAGATACGGTCGAGACGGAGAAAATGGAAGCCACAGAGGAGGACTATAACCAGATCGCTACTCAAGACTAGCTCAGCTTCATTTTCTTTCAGTTTATGTATGCCACTTATATAGGCATTTTTTTATTATATTTACTTTCCAGCATAAACTTATATATTTGTAAATATTGGAAGTTGAATGTAAATAAAGATGTTTGTTGAAAAATTTTACAGTCTCCATTTATTCTTGTATTATGTATTATTGTTTCAATACGCTTAGTATATTTATTTAGGAAATGACCTTCTCTGGATAAATATGTCGTGGGCTTGCCACATTATCATTTCCGTCTACTGGGAAGCGGGGTGTGACAATTCCTTATGATACGGAAAGGACTGGACCCTCGTTATTGGAGAAGTACATGGCTGACTCTAGGATCCCGCTATATCCAAATTGTAAAGGGTTTTCAAAACTATCCTTTTTCTTATGTCTCTTCCAGCTTAAGTACAAGAATAAATGGAGTGACTAGTCTTTCACCGATCTCCTAGAACTGCTGAAGGATGTTTTTCCCGACAGAAATGAAGTGTCACCGTGTTGGTACGAGGTGCAAAAAATAATCACAAACAATGGCCTGAAGTATCATAAGATATATACATGTGAGAATGATTGTGTTTTGTTCTGAAATAAACACACCACACTCAGAAACTACCCCGTGTGCAGGACCAGCCGATTCAAGCCTAAGAAAGACCCCCGGTCGAGTGATGTGCTTATGAAGATTCTTTGTCATTTTCCATTAATACCAAGGTTGCAATGGTTATTTATGTGTGAGGAGACGGCATCTGAAATGCAGTAGCACCATAAAGCGCCTCATGAAGAAAGAAAAATAAGTCATCCCAGAGATTCGATGTCATGGAAAATTTTAAATGAAAAACATCCTTTATTCAGCACAGACCCTCATAACGTGAGGCTGGGAATTGCGAGCGACAGTTTCAGTCCATTTGGGATGATTCGCGGCAAGTGTACTCATAGTACTTGGCCCATTGTGGCGACTATATACAACCTGTCGCCATGGAGTGCTATGACGCAGTCTTATTTTTCATTGGCGCTTTTAATCGACGGTTTCTCGTCTCCTGGGAAAAAAAATTATGTGTACTCTCAATCTTTGATCGATGAGTTAAAGTTGATGTGGGAACCTAGCGTGATAACCTATGACGTAGATGGTAAACAATTTTTTCAGATGCGGGCTGTTTTGTTGTAGACTATTAATGATTTTTCTGCCTACGGAATGCTGTCGGGATGGAAAACTCGAGATAAGCTTGCTTATCTCAGTTGTCATATACATACGAGCCTCGTACGCTTGAAGTCTAGCGGCAAAGAGTCGTTTATGGGTCACCGACGTTTCTTGCCTATAACTTACAGATTCAGAAAGAATAAATAATTGTTCAACGGCAAAACAGAGACCGGTAGGCCTCCTAAACCAATGTCCGGTAACGACATATTGCAAAAACAGAAAGCTTATCAGAATATTACATTCGAAAAGAAACAAAATAAAGATGCAATGCCATGCCCAACTGGTTGGAAGAAGCTAAGTGATTTATTTCAACTTCCATACTGGTCCGATTTACCGCCCCGCCATAATTTAGATGTTATGCATATCGAGAATGACTTCTCTGAACACGTCATCAATCTTCTGCTTTGTAAAGATGGAAAAACGAAGGACAATCTCAACGCCCGCCATGATTTGACGGTTTTGGATGGTTTGTCCATTAAAGAAGAATTGCATTCTCGGCATGTGTCTGGTAAACCAGATTATTACGAGATCCCACCAATAATCTACAATCTGAACAAAGAGGAAAAGCAGCGGTTCCTGCGGGTGTTGAAAGAATTAAAAGTCCCTGATGGTTTCTCATCAAACATTTCCAATCAGGTACAACTAGAAAATGGAAAATAGTAGGACTCAAGAGCCATGACTACCACATATTGATGCAACATGTTCTGCCCTTATGCCTGAGTGCATCGGTAAAATCCGAAGCTGGTTTCGTTCTTAACGACTTGTGCACTTATTATCGACAACTGTGTTCCAAAAATGTGGACGTCAATAAGATAGCAGAGCTCTAAAAATATATTCCTATGATCTTTTGCAAGCTCGAAACCATTTTTCCACCTTCCTTTTTCGACATTATTGTTCACATGTACGTCTATTTGGCAACCAATGTCAAGATTGGCGGTCCGGTGCATTACCATTGGATGTATCCCATCGAGAAGTATGAAAATGTTTATTATTAATCATTTAAATTGCAAAATATTATCGTGGATTATTAATATCTATTATTTTCATCAGATATCTATTAACTTTAAAAAACTATATCCGCAACAAGTATCGTCCTGAAGGTTTGATTGCGGAAAATTATCTCTTGAAAGAAATGACGTCTTTCGGTACTCATTTCCTGAACGACGACCTCAGGACGAAGCTAAACAAACCGCCGCGGGTTCCGGACGGTCCAATTGGAGCAGGAAGGCTAAAAAACACGTCTTACGATCTCATTGGCAGTTTACATACGTTCATCTTGCTAAACAGCGAATATTTTCCTAAATATGCAGAGTAAGTTTTTCTAATTTCATCTATTTAAACAGTTTGAAATAGTGTATAATCTAACCGATATAACTGTAAATTAACGAACAGAGCGCACAAAACTCTACTCAAGAGATTGGATCCTAGGATGTGGTCAGATGACAGAATTGAAGAAGAACAGAGACGCAATTTCATCTCTTAGTGTAGAGAAGAAGTCGACGGACAAATGAATCATGGTGAGCAGATTAATAGAGAGATTCGGGAACTTTTAATCGGTCCATCGATTGCAGCTATGTTTTACAATGGGTACGGGGTTTCCGGCTAGAAATTTGAGAACGTAAGGACGGAACGCATTAGAGCTACGCAAAATAGCGGTGTCACAACCTCCGACGACAAAGGAAATCCCTACTACGGTGTTCTTGAGAAAATTATTATGGTCTCATACATTCATAAGGCTACCTCTTTTTTATATTCCAATGCAGATGGTACGATACCAAGTCTGAATGGGGTATGAAGGTCGATGAATTCAAACTCACTTTGGTAAACACCAAACGGACAACCTACGAATACAATAACTTTATCTTTTCATCGATGTAAACATAAATATATTATTCTCAGGACCTGAAGAAGGCTGGCTGGAGTGTTGTTTGTCGTTGGAAACTAAGAGATTATTATAATATGCTGGCGTTGAGTGACGTGAAGATGAGAGTGGCGAGGAAGAGGCGATAACACGTCTCAATTTTTCTATTGAACGTACCAACTGTTTACCGCCAAAAATAGAGAAGAACTGGAATTGAACGTCTTACCTGAATTTAGGGGCAAATACTATTTGGACATATCCATCCACCTCTCCAAAGATACCAAGTTGATTTATGGCACCGTATATCAGAGATTTGGATAGATGCGACCGATGTAGCAGACTTTATTTGATTCCCCCTCATTTGTGAGGGGTTTTTGATTGTTTGGGCGCTCTTCCCTACAGGCGCAAGCCCCTGCGGTAATTATATTATCCCATTGCGATAACCACTTTCTCTAGCTCAAGTAGTTCACTTCATGTCGTGTGATATTTTGTTTGTTTTCCCGTGTATTGTATACGGAGACTAGTTTGTGTCGTCGCCCGTAGGGCATGAATTAGTCCAAATCCGTATATTTTAGATTTCGGGATTGAACTTAGATTGTATATTCCGTCAGTTCAAAGAATATATTGTTTTATTTAAGAACTATTAATCTATTTTCTTTTAGATTAAGGTCAACTTAAATATATGAGTATTTGGGCTCAATTTATTTTAACTAAGGATATGTAGTCTTATTTGAGAGTAAGATCAACTTAACAACATTTTAAGGATCATTTTTTTAATTATGATCCAATAACAGAGCATTTAGGCTCAGTTGAAAGCAACTTCAGAGAGACTTAGACAATTTGCGCTTGGTCTGCACAGTCTTTTTTATTCAGAAATGCTAAACACTTATTTGTGGCTCTGGCGCCTAGCCATGAGCTTTCTCCCTATATTTATAAGTGCTAAACACTTATTTGTAGCTCTGACGCTCACGTGTGTATCATGTGAGGCGCTTAGATATGGGCGATGCCCAATCAGTGCTAGGCACTTTAATCATTTTGAATATATTTATAGTGCTCAACATTTTTATACAATGCTCACGTGGGAAGCACGTGATGCGCTAAGCGTTCTATTTTGTTGGGCGCCCATATGGGAAGCACGTGAGGCGCCGAGTCCTTTGTTTTGGGCACTCACGTGGGAAGCACGTGAGGCGCCGAGTCCTTTATTTTGGGCACTCACGTGGGAAACATAGTTCTTAATCTCTGATAATGGCATTTTGGCCATCAATGATCATCTAGATCTATATTTTGAAGATCCGGGGTCGTTCTTTTATTAGAGAACTATGTTTCTCTGTTTCTTTTATAAGAACTAAGTTTTTTCATGTAGGGTTAAACCCTGTTTGCAAAGGAATTAAGTTTCTTGAATATATGTTCTCTTCTCTTTTTTTAATTTTAATCTAGTTCTTTCCCCTAAATTCTGAGTTTGAAGGACAGAATCTCTCCGATAAAAATTAAATTTTCAACTTATGAGGAGATCTGCTTTGCAGATCTCAGATTAGTGGAAGAACTAAGTTCTTTTATGAAGAGTTAAACCCTTGTTTTTTACTTGTACTAAGCAAAAGAGATATATTTAATCTCTTTTTTTTTCTTTACCAAGGGTTTTAAAGGAGGAAGGTCTTCTTCTCCAAAAAGAATTAAATTTTCTGTTACAGCTTCTAACTTTTTGTTTTTTAGAAGCTTATATGGGGTCCTCTCTTTGAGACTTGAAGTCTCGGTTCCTTTATATGGGAGAGGCAAATTGTTAATTAGTTTGAGAAAATCTCTCATTTGAGATGTACCAATTGATTAAATTGGCCTTAAAAATTGTTTGGGGGATTTTATCCACCGTTGGATGTTTGATCCAGTGAATTTTTGTTTTACAGAATATATATTCTTCTTTTTAACAAAATTAGGAAAATATGTTCCCATATACAAAATTTAATTCTGTCAAACGGTGATTTTTAATCACCGTTGGATTTTTAATCCAACAGTGCTCTGTTTAACTGAAAATATCTTTTTTCGTTAAGAGAGATTCAGGGAAATATTTCCCATATTAGAATTTAATTCTATCATTGGATTTTGATCCAACCGAGAATATCTTTCTTATTTAGAAATATTAAGGAGATATTTCACCTAATAGAATTTAATTCTACCATCGAATGTTTGATCTAACGGTTCTGTTTAACAGAGAATGTCCCTCTATAATTTGGGCGCTGACGCTCACGTGTTATGCAAGTAGGCACCACTTAAGAATTTAATTCTTATATAGCAGGCGCTCATGTGCCTTATACGCCGGCGCTCACGTGAGTTTCACGTGAAACGCCAATATAGGACTTTTTAATCCTAATAAATGCTGGCGCTGGTGCTTACATGTTAAACACGTAAGGCGCCGCCTGATAGATTTTTTTTAAAATATAATTTTTTATGAGGGAACAAATGCCCCTCACCGTTGTTCTCATGTGGTTTACACGTGAGTACAATGGTGCACAATTTTGAGCCATCCGATCCGCTTTGGGATTCGGCGAATCAGAACCGTCCCCCTCACGTCCTATAAATGTGGCCTTTGGCCTTTGAAATGACTGCTATCTCTTCATCTTCTTCTTGAGCCTTCTTTTTCTTTTGAGAATTTAATTCTCATTTCAGAGCTTAGATCTCTGCCCTCAAGAACTCTTTTGAACAGAGTAAACTCTGCCAATTTTTTTGGTGAGATGAACAGGGCTTAGCTCTTAATATCTTTTGGATATATTATTATTTTTCTTTTGGATTTTTAAATCCATTATCATATTTGGTAGAGCTTTGCTTTTTCTTGCATCGATCTCTTAGAGATCTTAAAAAAACCTTTTTAGTGTAGATCGTGGATCTTGATGGACATTCTTGATAATCGTTGATTCTCTTCTTAGGGTTTTACCCTATTGCCAATCTTAACATATGGGGATTTCTGGAATTTGATTCCATTATTTAAACTATAAGTTTCCTAACATGGGGAATTTCTGGGATTTAATCCCATCGTTTGGGGGAATTTAATTCCATTTTTTTTTTTTGCAAAGCTAAGCTCTGGTTTGATTCTTATGAACTTTGGGAATTTTATTTCCTTTATCGTTCTTGGATATTTTCCTTTTTAGGATTTTTTGGATTTTAATTTCCTTTTCACAAATTTGAATCTGTTGTTGTTTTTAAAAGAACCCACTTTTTGGGGGTATTGGGAGTTTTAACTCCACTACCCATTTAACGGGAACTATTCATTTAATGAGAATCTTTTTTGATTCCCATGATGGGCACATGTCTTATCATTGATGAGACGCCATCTTAATTCTGTGGGGCCCACTATTTTTTTAGACTTAGGTTTAAGCGGTATCATTTCTCTTGAGCCCTAGGAAGCCAGAGAAAGTGAGTGCTAGCCTATTCATGTTAGACAATTTAACGAAGTTATCAAATGGCAATTGTCTTGGAAAAAGACACAAATCCTGCCGTCCATGTGCAGCTGTTGCCGATTTCTCCCAAACATAAGATTTTAATAAATTATATCAATTCACATGAAAAGACCTAAACCCGAATCTAAACTCGAAAATAAACTTGAACTCAAACTCAAACTCAAACACAAACTCGAACTCTAACCCAACTCGAATCTAAACTCAAACATAAACTCGAACCCAATCTACTCAAACCAACTTGACTCGAACCAAGATTGCAATTGTCATGACTCGCATATTACTCGACTCACTCGACTACATTCTACACCTTTTGTAATCTATGGTTTCGATCAAGATATGTTAATCAATCAATCAAATCGATTAAGTATACTATATAGTTATAATATATTATGCTCGGGGTGTTTGGAATAGTTTTTTGTGTGAATCCAACAGAGCTTCAGGAGTCCTGTATTAACTTTTTTTATTTTACTCGAATATCAGTCGGGTTGACTCATCCACTGCCTAGAACCCCGATGCTAACACATGAAATGGGCCCGTATTTCCTTGCTCCTAAGGCCCCAATCTTGAGCTTATGAATACTTCTACGGCTGCGTTGACATTCACACTTGGAACTTAACGTTAACATAATGACCATATAGAGACCTATAGAACATATTTATCCATGATCATATACTTCTACTCGTCATATAAATATTCTATAAGTGTCATTTTTCTTATTCTTACTTATCCTTAGGACTTATCGAGCGCTGGTTCATTGACGGCATTCCACCTACTTTTCTTCTCTTGGAATGTTCGTCAGATACGGTCGAGACGGAGGAAGTGGAAGCCACAGAGGAGGACTACAACCAGATCGCTACTTAGGGATAGCTCAGCTTCATTTTATTTTAGTTTATGTATGCCACATGTTTAGGTATTTTCCTAATTGTATTTACTTTCCAGCATAAACTCATGTATTTGTAAATATTGGAAGTTGAATGTAAATAAAAATATCTGTTGAAAATTTTTACAGTCTCCATTTAGTTTTGTATTGTGTATTATTGTTTCAATTCGTTTAGTATATTTATTTAGGGAATGACCTTCTCTGGATAAATATGCCGCAGGCTTACCACTGTAGGGTTCCTAGGCATCCTAATGAAGTCTCACAAGGCATCAACCATGCCAATTTCAAAAAATATTGGTGCCGAGAAAGCCTAACACGGATCGTTGACTAGATGTTTAGGCGAAATGAGAATCTAGTTAACTACTTAACTAAAAGTTAGATGCTACAACCTTTGTAGATCCGGTTCCCCACTTCCTTAGCTCCACGTGGGTGTGCTCTCGCTGTCCATCATGAATCCTAGACTCATTCGTCGGCTTCATCGGAAAAACGGGCGAGCAAGGTCGTCGGCTTCGTGTCAAAGACGATCTACGTCGAGGTTGCACAAGTTCAAGCTCCGACTTCACCAAGTTGTGAAACTTGTGAAGAAAACACCCAAAACCACTTGGCAAGAGGTAGAGGATGAAGAAATAGGAGGTGGGTTCACTTTAGATTTGGATTTCTCTCACTAAAACTCAAGTTGCCATTGATGGCATCAAGGTTTCTATCTTGAAGAAGAAGGAAGAAGATGAAGCTAGTTTATGATAAGTTATTATAACATGAAAAGAAAATTCATACTTATCATAATCTAACTTGGGTTAAGTGTAGAGAATAAACCATGGTAAGTGGATGGGTTAGGGTTAAGCATGAAGACAAAATGGTCTCCTTGGTCAAAGCTTCATAAAGCTTCAACAAGCTTCATGACAAAAACAAACCATTATCTCTTCATTTATCCAATAAAATAAATAAAGAAATGAATAACTAAATGATAAGGCAAAACCCTAATTATCATTTAACCATGGTTTAATTCTTCACACTTAACCACATGATCAAGTATCATCGAACATGATACATATATGTGCACAAAAGTATATCACATATACAACTTGCACATCAAGTGAGAAAATCCGTATAAAGTGAACCAATACTAGTTAATGCAAAGTAATATATCAAATATATAATTATACATTAAATCATTAAATCAACATTTGATTCAATGATCCGGTCATGTCGCACATAACCGACTAGTATTCAATGTATCGATTTATCGAATCAATGATTCGATAACTAGGTCATATCGAATATAACCAATCGAAACATTTATCGCGAGAATGAAATGCGGTATCACATACACGCATTATTCTCGCTCCCGCACATATCTCATATGCACTCCTATTTCGTTTCGCTTGAGCCAGGAAACCTCTGTGTAGGACTCTAAAGACTCGTCAATACGCCGGTAGCAGATGATGATCATATCAAGCACCCACAAGCCGCAAGCGGTCTGCTAAACGTAACGGCCATCCGGGTATTGAGCGATCAGAAGATCGACGAGCTAGCCCGCTCACACTCCTGTGAATCTAACCAGTAACACTTACCGTACAGTCCGGTCTGTTCGTCTGATACGTCGCATATCAAGTCTAGGGGTGGTATACGTCAGACCCCAATAACCGATAAGTCGTGCCGATGTGAGGCTCATAACGGGTCGAGAAACTACTGGTAACACTTACTAGCAAATCTCTGATCAGCCCTGGCCAGGGACTTCCCTGTTACGGCCAATCGAGCACAGCGCAACATCAACTCCCAATACCGGGAGAGACGAAACCCCTCCTATCGCTCATTGCCTCTATGTGACTCGGGACTGTACCCAAAGACCACCGTTTTGCACGCCCTCATGGACGTGGTAAGGTGGAGATCAAAGCACAGTGGGAATCACACAAGACTCTATGACGATCTCGGGTCTACAGACTAACCTGTACAAGTGTCACCTGAGAACTGCCATCTGACATGAGGTATAATACCATCTGGGAGTTCTCGGCGAGTCCGTCCAGTGTACCCAGTCTCCACTGAGCACCCGTACACCATCTCTGATGTCAAACACCAATGGATATGGGATCATCCATCGCCCATCTCATGGGTCGAGAAGCGTATACGCTAGTCTACACTGGTATATCGATGCCCCGTCTCGATACACCCACGACTAGGGACCTTGAAGAATGTACTTATGGACTACCATGTCCCCACTAGTATGATCTGCATCATAGTCCAGGTAGTCAAGTACATATCCTAAGGGCTTTACCAACATGTAACTATAAGACAGTATAAAGAGACAAGTGTACATGTTAAGATAAAGAGCAACCAGATAGCATACTATCATATCGAGCAAGAAAGTCATCTCTATATATGTCCAAGCATCCAATATAATATACATCATCTGTACAATACTGGCCTCTAGGGCATACATACAACTAAGAACCACGTTACCGTTTCCGTCTACTGAGAAGCAAGGCGTGATAGGTTTTTGTTGGTGGCCCATGCAGGTCAGTTCTACATGAAGTCGTAAACAATATACCACAAGAATTAATGAATTCAACAAACATTTATATTCCTTACATTTCAAATTTCTTGAATCTATCATAACTTATCTTTTATATTAAGATGATAGAATCTCCAAACAATACCAGCACAAACGTCAACGGAAATACTCTACCGCCTACGCTACCACCACTATCTATCATTGCAGCTCCTATCAATGAGCAAACGGTACTGCTTGAGGCTATCAAGAGCCTATTGGAGGATCAGCAGCAGCAGACTGCTATCTTTATGAACCTCCCCGAGGTGAAGGCACCTGGAGTCAAACAGTTTCGGGCCTTACATCCAAAGAACTTCTCAGGTAAGGAGAGCTCGCTTGAGGAAGAAGAATGGAATCAAGCGATCGAGGATGATCTGGCAGTGGCTCAAGTGCCAAATATAGCCTGGGTGAGAATTGCTAAGTTGCAATTGACCGATAACGCCAGAGTTTGGTGGAAAGCTAAGAAGAGCCGTCTCGCGTAACCAATAAAATGGAAAACATTCCGAGACCTCTTCGATACCAAGTACTTCCCAGAGACTGCCCGTTTTGATATGGAGCAGCAATTCATCCATTTACAATAAGGCTCGATGTGGGTCAAGTCAGTGGATGAATATGATGCTGAGTTTACCATGCTTAGCTGGTAAAATATAGTCTCAAATTCAATTTTTATCTCACTCACAACACTGCTGACACAAGTTCGTAACAGGTTCGCTGCATATCTTATTTTCACTGCTGAGATCCGAACATGATAATTTCAGCAAGGGTTGGACCCAGAAATCCAAGTTGCACTCGCTACAGGGGATTTCCCAACCCATGAACTTGCTTTGAAGGCTGCCCGACGCTATGATGTAGTTGTAAAGAAGAAGGGCAGACCACATACTTCAGGTGTGAAACGTCCTGTGCACCAGATCACTGAAGGGGCCTCTTCCAAGTCAGCTTTTAACGGACCATCTCAGAGGCCAGTAGGTTCGTTCGCCAACAGCAGACCAAACTTTTGCATCTACTGCAAAAGAACAAAGAATCTTGTAAAGAACTGTCGCAGGGCGAATAACTTGTACATGATCTGTGGGTCTTTTACTCACGCCATTGGTGCATGCCCCCAGAACCGAGGACCTAACAACCCTCCAGCTAGACCGGCGATCCAAGCTCCTCCTACCAAGTTAGCTCTACCAGCTCCAACTCCCCGCACCCAGACCGCTCAACCCCAACGCCGAGTGTTTAACTAGGCACAGAGGAAAGTACCGCGATGCCAAGCATTCACTATATCGGTCAAAGAGGCCGAAGTTACGGGTCAGGTTATCACTAGTAAATCTCTTCCGTATTCTCTTTCAAGTCCTTTCAATTCAAACCCATCTTATATTTGTTATACCTAAACATATCCCAAGCGACTTAGATACAATCTTAGTAGCCTCCCTACCTGTACTAGCGCTCTTCGACACTGGGGCATCACATCGCTTTATGTCGCAATGGTTCGTCTGAACTTATGCGATCCTAGTTAAACCACTCGTATCTAGCTGGAATGTCGGTTAAGGGAATGGTGTTCTAAAAGAAACTTTGGGATACGATTTGTGTCCAGTGGTTGTCTGCAGTCGAGAATTCTATACGGACTTCAAGGTGCTGGACATACCGAACTTCGACATAGTCTTGGGAATGGACTGGCTGGGAACTTTCTTCGCTACCATCGACTGTCGCCAAAGGAGGATAGTGTTCGAAATACCAGATCATCCAGTGTTCTATTTTAAAAGTAGAGACCGAACCTTGGAACCTAGCGTCTACTGAGTAAAACCAAAGAAGGCAAAGATTGCAGTGTTCCAAGCGGAAGAATTGAAACCAGAGGTAGTTCGAGAGTTCGAGAATGTATTCCCGGAAGATATATCAGGTTTGCCTCCCGATTGAGCTCTTGAATTCAGCATCAATTTACAACCCGGCGCACAACTTGTAATAAAAACTCCGTATTGATTAAGTCCGGAAGGATTGAAGAAGATCCGCATTCAGTAGGACGAACTCATGAAGAAAAGTTGGATTTTTCCCAGTACTTCAAGCAGGGGATCTCCGGTGCTGCTGGTGAAGAAGAACGAAGGTTCCTATAGGATGTATGTAGATTATCGAGCTCTGAACGAAGTGACAATTAAGAACAAGTATCCACTACCGCGCATCGATGACCTTTTCGATCAGTTAAGTGGATCTTGTGTCTTTTCAAAGCTAGATCTTCATTCGGGTTACCATTAGGTGAAAGTCAAAGAGTCCGGCATTTCGAAGAGGCATTTAAGACTCGTTATGGTCATTATGAATATCTCGTAATGCCATTTGGAGTGACCAATGCACCTGCCATCTTTATGAACCTGATGAACCAAGTTTTCCGAGAGTACTTAGAGATATTTGTTGTTATCTTCATCGACGACATCCTAGTGTATTCAAAGAATTGGAAAGAGCACGCCGGGCACTTACAGATTGTCCGGGAGACATTATGACAACATCAGCTTTACGCCAAGTACAGCAAGTGTGAATTTTGGCTAGATCACGTCGGATTTCTCGGACATATCATTTTAGACGAAGAAATCTCTGTAGATCCAGTTAAGGTGTCAACTGTCAGAGAGTGGCCGACACCGAAGACGGTGAAAAATATAAGAAGTTTCTAGGGATTAGGAGGATAATACCAATGATTCATTGTAGGATTCTCAAAGATCGTAGCACCCCTGACCAAGCTCACGTGTAAAGACGAAGCATTCGTGTGGTCGAAGCATGTGAGAAGGCTTTTGTAGAACTCAAGTCGAGATTAACCTCTGCACCTATTCTTGTAATACCGGATCAATCTGGCGGATTCGATGTGTGTTCATCACAGAAAACTGCATTTTAATACCACTCATTCATTATCTATTTTTTGTATGTATCGGTACTATTAACAATGTCTGCTCAGTAATTACAGATTACAGGTATCCATGACAAAATACTGGAAATACATTCAAAATCACGGATATAACGTTTGTGAGCCGACACTGCAACCAGAACTGCAAACCGATCGATGACCAATGAAATCTTTTGTAAATAAATGTGTGCACACAATTTTGGTCCAACACAATACAAGTGTACACATGCTCTTTGGTACATGGACCATGATGGGGCTTCCATGATGCAAAAAGCAAGTGGGCACATGAGAAGTTATGTGTGTTTAATGCAAAAAGGGTTGATGCGATATAAAGCATCAAGTTTTCCCTCCAAATCCCTGAGTGCAGACCAGGTTCATATAGAAAAATCAAGCAACACCAGAGTGATATTGGAGAGCACAAATAACCACAGAACCAACACAACCTCATGAGCTCGGATTTGGGCCGGCGACATGCCCTATAAATCCGAGCTCACCGGCCTCCTTGCCATAATGGTCCCCTACTTTCTTCTGTCCATCCCTTGCTGCCACGTCATCTTATTTTTATTACTTGTTTAATTTTCTTTTGAGCCTGTAAATACAGACCAGTGAGCAAGGGATAAGGGGCTCATTCTTTGTCCAATACTTCATACACTCAAGTTTTCTTTTTGTTTCTCTTTTTGTTTTGTTCTTGTACATAGCTTAGTTTCCTTTGAGCTATTTGCCTTCTCTTGATCTTGAAATCTCTTCATTGAGCTTGCAAGTTTAAGATTTGGCTATTGAACTCAAGGTTGTATCATTTGGACATAATAAAGATTTCTTTTTGCACTTTGGATTCTTAGTATTTTATCTCTCTCTTTACTTACTTGCAATTTTATTTCCATGCCATTTACTTACTTTCAATTTTCCATTCTTGCTTTACTTACTTGCTCTTTAAATTCCATGCCCTTTACTTACTTGTAATGCTTTTCTTTTCCTTTCTTTGTATCATTTCTTTTCACTTTTTCTTCGTTGTTTGGATGGTTGTAAATATGGTGTTGTTAGGAAAAAGAATGGAATTGAAAGTTAAGGTTTTCGTTTCTCATTTCTTTTTCCCGATATTTTCAATTGAACTCCATCCAAATCTTACACAAGCGCTTCGTTAGGCACCCTACCCTACCAAGGTATCGGTGATTCCTAACCGCGACCGGTTGCGTTCGGATTGGCCGTAGGCGAAAGCAAGCGATGAGAACGGAAGGACAAGGGTCAATAAGCCGGATTTCACTAATACCGTGCTTAAGCAACCTAATCCACGTTGTAGCCGATTACTCTAGCTTCAACAGTCAAGTTCGGCACAAAGGATTGAGTGCAGAATTCACTAACTTATATTAACCTATCTAATCCTAACAACTTATACTTGCATATAAACACTTAGGGTAGAATCGACCAATCTCTGCCACGTGCATTAACTCGTGAAAACAAGAACTTAAAATGCTCCGTCTCCCTGCGGACGACCCATTCTCACCGCGACTAGCTACACGCGACACCGCCCTTGATTGCGGTTAAACTTTAGAACTTTAAAACACGACACGCCGAAGGCATGCCGATCAATATGCATTGAGATACGTCAGGTAAATGATTAGGATGTGTTCTACACCAGCATGGAAAAGTTATGGCTTTTGCATCAAGGCAGTTAAAAGTTCATGAACGCAACTATCCAGCACATGATCTGAAACTAGCAGCAACCGTCTTCGCACTCAAGATTTGGCGCCATTATGTTTTGGGAAAACGAGTGGATATATACACCGACCATAAAAGTCTTAAGTATGTACTTACTCAGAAGGAACTCAACATGCGACAGAGAAGATAGTTAGAACTCATGGTGGACTTCGATATCAACCTATATTCCAACTTGGCCTAGAAGCTACTCGGCCATGGGACAAGCGAACATCAAATATGAACTCCAAGTACAAATAGATTGGCGTCCTTCTACTCTGAGTATGGCTGGGGTTTGGGTCCACAGCGCAGCCGGGCAGGAAGCTGCCCACTGCGGATAGGCCGAGCAGGATGCTGCTCGGCCGCCTCATGGTGAGGGTTTCGGGTCTACAGCGTAGCCGGGCAGGAAGCTGCCCGCTGCGGATGGGCCGAGAAAGAAGCTACTCGGCCACCTCGTGGTGAGGGTTTTGGGTCTGCAGCGTAGCCGGGCAGGAAGCTGCCAGCTGCAGATGGGCCGAGTAGGAAGCTACTCGGCTGCCTCATGGTGAGGGCTTCGAGTCTGCACCACAGCCGGGTAGAAAGCTTCCCGTTGCGGATGGGCCAAACAGGAAGCTACTTGGTCGCCTCGTGGTGAGAGCTTCGGGTCTGCAGCGTAGCCTGGCAAGAAGCTGCTCGCTACGGATGGCTGAGAAGGAAACTCCTCAGCCGCCTCATGGTGAGAGCTTCGGGTCCGCATCTTAGCCGGGCAGGAAGCTACCCGCTATGAATAGGCCGAGCAGGAAGCTACTCAGCCACCTCATAGTGAGGGATTCGAGTCCGCGGCGTAGCCGGGCAGGAAGCCCACTGTGGATGGGCTGAGCAAGAACCGGGCAGGAAACTGTGGATGGGATTTGGGTCCGCAACCTAGCCGGGCAGGAAATAGCCCGCTGCGGATGGGCCGAGCAGGAAGCTACTCGGTCGCCTCGTGGTAAGGGCTTCGAGTCCGCAGTTTAGCCGGGCAGGAAGCTGTCGGCTGCAGATGGGCCGAGCAGGAAGGTACTCAGCCGCCTTGTGGTAAGGGCTTCGGGTCTGCAGCATAGCTGGGCAGAAAGCTGCACGCTGCGGATGGGCCGAGTAGGAAACCTCTCGACCGCCTCGTAGTGAGGGCTTTGGGTCCACAACGTAGCCGGGCAAAAAACTGCCTGCTGCGGATGGGTCGAACAGGAAGCTACTTGGCCGCCTCATGGTGAGGGCTTAGCGTGGAAACTAAAATAACTTTAGTTGATATAAAAAGAGTAATCTCATTATTCGAAAGATTATAAGTTCATCTGTACAATTTAAGTTATTCAGCATTATATAGCCGTAGAAAGTCACGTCCCCAAGAATCCTGGAGGTGCTAGGCTCCGCTGGGCGGTGTCTCAGTCATGAGGAAGGGACTGTCCCACTTCGGAGAGAAATTGTGCAGCTTCCTTTAGTCTTCGAACTCATTTCGACGTAGGACTAAGTCTCCTGCCTTGAAAACTCGATATTTAACCCGGGCGTTGTAATACCGGGCGGTCTATTGTTAATATACGGCCATCTTTATTTATGCCTGATCTCTCCTTTCCAATAAGATATCTCGGTTGCTTCAAAGTGCCAAGACATTGGCCTCGTCGTCGAAGTGTTCAACTCGATAATTAGAAGGCCTATTTCTGCGGGGACCATTGCCTCGGTGCCATAGCAGAGGCTAAACGTAGTTTCCCCTATGGATGTTTTTCTCAACGTTCACAACGCCCATAACACCTATGGCAGTTTCTCGACCTAGCTGCCCTATCTTCATTCTAGGAGAGCTCTGAGGCCCCAGATGACACCTCGGTTTGCTACCTCAGCTTGTCCGTTGCATTGGGGATGCACGACCGTGGAGAACTTCATCAATATGTGATAGTCGCTGCAGAATTCTTTGACTTTGTCATTTTCGAAATTGGTTCCGTGGTCGGTGCCGATGCACCATGGGATTCCAAATCGGGCAATTATATTATTCTGTAGGAACTTCACCATAGAGGTAGCATCCGGTTTCCTGATTGGTATGACTTCTACCCACTTCTTAAAGTAGTCTACGGCGATAAGGATGCATTTGTGTCCACTCGTTCTGGTGGGGAGTTGGCCGACCATATCCATCCCCTACTGCACGAATGACCAAGGGGAACTAAATGGCGTCAACTCGGTAGCAGGCATCCGAGGAACGCTGCTAAAGAGTTGGCAGGTCTTGCACCTTCTGACCAGCTTTTATGCGTCTTGGTATATAGTCGGCCAGTAATACCCTTGCAATGGTGTCTTTTGAACTAGACTGCGGGCCCCTTGATGTGCTTCTCCGACTCCTTCATGTATCTCTCGGAGAACGTAATCTGCTTCGTCGGGATCGATGTATCGGAGTAGAGGTTGGGTGTATAACTTCTTGTATAGATTTTCTTTGCTACACACGAAGTAGCAAGCATTTATGCGGATCTGGTGTGCCTTATTCTGGTTCTCGGGGATTACTCCGTCCTTGAGGAACTCCACTATGGGTTTTCTCCGATCCGGGATATTCTCTTGAGTATTGTAGATCCGATGTACCACCTCTCTGTCTTCGATGTTAGGTCATGGCAGGATTTCGAAGAGGATATTTCTCTGGTGATTGGCCGAATAAGAAAAGGCGGGTTTGCTTAGAGCATCGGCCTCGGCGTTCATGCTCCAGGGAATCTGTTCTACTTGGATTTCGTCAAAATTTCTCCGAAGTATTTTTACCTCCGCTAGGTATTTCATCATCAGAGGCTCCCGGGCTTCGAAACGTCTGGTCATCTAGCCGACACTAGTGCAAAGTTACTGCGGATCCTGATTGTCTTTAGCCCCACCCCGGAGGCGATTCGTAACCCGGCCAATAAGGTTTCATATTCAGCTGTGTTGTTTGACACCTTGAAGCCAAGCCTCAGAGAGTACTCCATCTCTGCTTCATTCGGACCATGGATGATCAACCCGGCCCCACTCCCTTCCTCTGGGGAGGAGCCGTCCATATAGAGTATCCAGTCCGAAATCGGTCTGAGCCTCTCCTTGACTGAGGGCCGTGGGTCAGGGCCTCACACCGGCACTCCTTCTTTATTGGGAATGGTGCATTCGACCACGAAATCGGCTAGGGCCTGTGCTTTGATAGCTTGCCTTGGTAGGTACCGGATGTCAAATTGGGATAACTCCTATCTCCATTTCTTTAAGTGGCACGACGATTCAGGAGAACCGAGGATATTCCCCAAGGGTCGCTCGGTGAGAACAATGATCGTGTGAGCCTGAAAATAGTGCCAGAGCTTCTTGGAGGTGACGACGAGTGCCAAGGCTATTTTTTCTATGGCTGGATATCTGGTCTCTGCATCCTTGAAATAGTGGCCGACATAGTAGACTGGTCTTTGTATTCTTTCGGATTCTCTGATGAGTATGGGTCGACAGCCTCATCGGAGACGGCCAGATACAAGAACAGATCTTCTCTCTCAGCTGGTCTGGTAAGAAGCGAGAGGGTCACCAGATGTGCTTTGAGCTGCTCGAAAGCAACATAGCACTCCTCGGACCACTCGAACCCGGGGATCTTTCTTAAGGCTTCGAAGAAAGGCAAACACTTTTCTCCGGATCTGGACAAGAAGCGACTCAAAGCGGCCACCCTGCCCATAAGACGCATGATATCAACATTGCTTCTGGGCGTTGCCATATCAATGATGGCTCTAATCATCTCCGGATTTGTTTCGATTCCCTGGTGGGTGACCATGAATCCAAGGAATTTCCCTCCCGTGACGCCGAATGCACACTTGGCTGGATTCAGTTTCATTTTGTACTTTCGCAGGACATCGAATGTCTCGGCGAAGTCTGTGATGTGTTTGACTGATAGGGTGTTTTTCACGAGCATGTCGTCAACGTAAACTTCTATATTTCTCCCAATCTGTGGTTCGAACAGCTTGTTGACCAGCCGCTGGTATGTTGCCCTCCCATTTTTAGGCCGAAGTGCATTACCCTGTAGCAGTAGAATCCTCGATCGGTGGTAAACGCAGTCAGCTCTTCGTCAGCCGGATTCATCCGGATTTGATTATAACCGGAGAAGGCATCCATGAAGCTCAGCAACTCGTGACTGGCCGAGTTGTCGACTAACTGATCAATCTGAGAGAGTGGGCAGTTGTCTTTGGGGCAGGCCTTATTTAGATCGGTGAACTCGACGCTCATGCGCCATTTCCCGTTTGCCTTCTTGACTATAACTATGTTTGCTAGCCAAGCCAAGTAGTCCAGGTTTCTGATGAAGTCGGCCGCGAGCAGTCGGTCCACCTCCTCCTCTATTGCTTTCTGTTTCACTGGCGCGAAACTTCTTTTCTTTTGTCGGACCGACCAGGCTTTGAGTCGACCCCGAGCTTATGGGAGACCACCTTAAGGTCAATCCCGGGCTTATCCGCGGGAGTCCAAGCGAACACGTCGGAGTTGTTCCGAAGGAACTGGATCAGGCTATCCTGGGCATCCCTTGTTAAGTGTAAGCCGATCTGGATGGTTCGGCTATCATCTCCCTCCTCGAGATGAACCTATGTCAAAGCCTCCATTGGGGAACCGCGAATCTCATTTTTGTCGTCGCGTGTATCTAGAGATTACCGAGGATCGCACACATTTTCAAAAATGTCAACTTCTTTCTCCTCGGGTAAGGCCGAGGCGAGACAAACCTTGGCGGTTTATTGGTCTCTGTATGCCCGGCCTATCCCCCCATTGTCCAGAGGGAACTTGAGCGCAAGGTGATAGGTCAAGATTTGAGCCTGGAGGGCATTTAGGGTGAGGCGACCCAGGAGGATGTTATAAGACGAAGGGATCCTGGCAACGAGAAAATTCACCGATATGGTTCACGTTCTTCCTACTTCTCTAATGTTGAGAGGAAGGGTGATTGACCCCTCGGCCAAGATGGAATGGTTTGTAAACCCGGAGAGTACGTGGGAGGTCAGTTGGAGGTCGGACGGGTTTAATCCCATATGCTGGAAGCAGTCGTAAAACAGGATATCCTCCGAGCTCCCCGAGTCAACTAGCTCCAGACTTCATATCGGTTTACCCGGGCTTCTATTACAAGGGGATCATTGTGCAGGAGCGATATGCCGTGAAGGTCCTCGTCGGTGAAGGTGATTGGATCGTCCTTCTTGCACTTCTTATAGGGAGGATCACTTAAGGACATGACCGGCCAGAATCGGCGGGTGTCCTCGTTGCTCGGAGTCGAGCCAATAGAGATGACCATGGTCTGCCCGACCATCAATTCTTCGGGGGGAGGTTGGTTCGCTTGCTCCCGATCTGCCTGCCGTTTGTCGTGTAGGTACTTTTCAAGGTGACCAAAGTGGACCAGCTCCTCAACGTAGTCATGGAGCTGTTTGCAGTTCTCGGTCGGGTGCCTCTACGATCGATGGAAAGCGAAGTATGGGCCGTGGAGCTGCTTGCCCGGCCTCTGGGTCGCTGGAGGGAGTTTGAAAAATCTCTCGCCCTAAACCTTCTTCAGCAGCTCGGCCTGAGAGACGTTGAGGGGAGTGTACTCCTGAAACCTTAGAGAATAAGGTTTTGGAGGTCACTTTTTTCTACTCTTCCCTGTCCCGTTTCTTTCATTTCGTCCGGTCTCCGTGGGGTAGGTTGGCATTTACTTCCGATTCAAGTTGGATTTCCCTCTCAGTCCAGACTTTTAGCTCGGTCATGGTCTTGGGCTATGCTTCCGCGAAAGAGTGGAGCCACTCTTTATGCCTAAGACCCGTCCTTAAGGCAGTGATAACCGTTTCGTCGCGGTGCTCAGAGACCTCCAGAAGGGCATTGCAGGAGCAAGTAACGTAACCTTGAAAGATTCGCTGTCTTCACTCTTGATGGTAAACATGTAGTCGACCATCCTTTTCTGTCGTCGGTTATCGACGAAGTGACCGAAGAATTGAGTCACCAGCTCGTTAAAAGTCGAGATTGAGCGGGGCGCAAAGTCGCGGAACCAATCTCGGCCAGCCCGGAGAGGGTGGTAGGGAAGGCTCGGCACTGAGCCATGTTTGAGTTGTCTTGGAAGCTCATGCCTGCCGTAAATGCATCCAAGTAGTCCTTCGAGTCAGACTTCCTGTCAAAGAGGGCTACCTTAGGTGGTTTGTTCCGAAACGAGACCTACTCGTCTAGTAAGTGCTCTGTGAAGGTCCTTGTGAGAGAATCTACGGAATACTTTGCCACTCCACCGGCCGAACGAGTAGCGTGCTGCATATCTTCAATTTTCTTCTCGAGGGTCTCAATTCGCTGATAGTACCTGGAGGATTCCCCATAATCAGAGTGCCTACTATCTCTGCTTTGGGCTTGCGCGATGGAGCAGTTTCAGCTTCGCTCTATCACATTCCTCTTATCCTCGGTGGGAACCCTTTATGGTCGGTCCTAAGATGAGCCATGTGCACAGCCTCGATGGATATGGGGACGCCAGACACTTCTGGAATCAGGCGAGATGACCAACGTCTCCTAAGGGGACGAGAGAGCGCGGCGGGAGTTGAAGTGATAACCTGGTCTCTCCTGAGATCTTGGTGTCGAACTATCCGGCACCAAATGAGTCATGGAATCATTCCTCATATGGGGGTCGTGACTGTCGGAATCGGCACACCGGTGTTCGGTGACATCGAGATGGGAGTGAGCGAGATCGAAGGCCTGAAAGCGCCCCTCCGTCACCTCACGCACGCCGTCGTTCCGGGGAGTGGGGATAATGGTTTGGCGGGCATGACCGGCCGTTTGAAAATGAACGAGAGTGCCCACTATCGCCGTGAGCTTGTCGATCTGTGCAGATAAGACATCGATGACGTAGGGAGGTGGAGTAGAACCGCTCCCGCCTCCGTCGTAGAGGACGGGGCGGCTTGTGCTAGGATCGTTGCGGTTATCGCTGGCCATTGAATCGAAGGCAAAATATCAATTTTTTGGGTGGAAAAACTTTTCGGTTCTCGCAAATGGCGCCATCTGATGGAGGTCAGAATCTCCCTCAGATGCTGTCCTCCATTTATTTTGCTACCATAGGGGCTGAATGGATGAGGGTCGGTGTGAGGATTGAGTGTCTAGGTCTCAATGGGTTGTCGGTTGTTGCTGACACGGAGCTACCTGCAAGGGAAGTCCTGGGGTGGGAAACCACCGTAGAACCCTTAGACGATCAAGTAAGTAGCGAAGAGTAATTGGGCAAAGTAGCGGTGTCTTGGGAATGAGTTCAACGTACTTGAGTCATATGGAGGAGGGGTTTATATAGGGGTCGCATTGGAGCGAACCGATGCGAGATTTTCGCCTTCTGTTACGCCCATTTGTCACGTCCGCGTGGATGGCAGGATATACCCATTAATGGCGAGATACGCCCATTAATGGTGAGATATGCTAGCGTGGGATGCGAGATGTGGAGCGGCGGAGATCTCGTCGTGGTGAGATACACGGAGCCGTTACGGGGGCGTTTAGACTCCGTGCTCTTGGCTGGACAGGGAAGCTGAGAAAGTTCAGTTCGGTGACTGTCCGGAATTGAGCGATGAGGCCGAGAAACTGTAACATCCTAGTTCATTTATACCAGTTCCATTTTGGGTATTTCTTTATTTATGGCTATTTCTTGATTTGTTGTTGTTGGGTGCTAATAGTGTAATTGGTATCCGTATTTGCATCCGACCCGACCCGCTTGCTGGAAACCCGTCCTGATTCCTATTTATGATTTATCCCGGCTAACTATGAGGATCCGTGCAATTTAATAATGTATAATTGCATTATATCTGGCACATTTTTCAATATAACATATAAAGTCAAAAAATATTTTAAAGATATCTTGCATGGCCTGCATCATACCCCTAACCCTGTCGTAGCATCTGTACATCGTGTTCTCATCCCGTCAGTGAAACGGACTCGTTTGGATAACTACGTGCATGCTACATGTATCCGTTCTTGGGGGCATGCATTTTTGTTACTTGGTTATCCTAGTTTGGTTTTGGTCAATACGTATGTTATCCGTATTTTCAAACCGTAATTTTAGACCCGACTCGGGCATATTTTGGAGTAATTTTGTATTAACCAAAAACTCAATTTTTCTTGATATTATATTCTTAATATATTTAACTGATATATTATACGTTTATATATTTTAAAACTTAAAAATATATTTTTCTCTAATCTATCCCAACCTCACAGAAGCCCTTTGGTCAACAGGGGACCGGCTCCTCCTCCTCTCTCTCTCCCTTCCCTATATATATATATATATATATATATATATATATATATATAGATAGATAGATAGATATATATATATATAGATATATAGATATATATATATATTATTCTTATTTCATTTTTAAAAAAAACCACAGTATCCTTCATCCCTCCTTTTCTCCCTCACCTTTTCTTTTTCCCGCCTCGCGTAGCCCTCACCCCGCCTCGGGCCTGTCGCTTCGCCGTCGTCACCACCTCAGCCAAACACCTCCACCTCCTCACCCTCATCCACACCACCACCACCGTCGCCTTCTCCCATCCCCGACGACCTCAACCTCGAGAACCCACCGAACCTCCAACCTATCTCCTCCCCGCCGATCACGACCTCACCTATACCCTCGCCCCGCCTTCATCTCGCCGTCACCTCTCTCTTCTCCCTTCTCTCCTCTCTTCTTCTCCAAAGAACCCGAGCCCATCCCTGCATAGAACTCATGCCTGAACCCTGATTGTTAGAGATTTTGCGTATGCGTTTTAAAGTTAAGAATACCGCAATCA
Source organism: Agapanthus africanus (assembly GCA_030015575.1). NCBI lineage: Eukaryota > Viridiplantae > Streptophyta > Magnoliopsida > Asparagales > Amaryllidaceae > Agapanthus > Agapanthus africanus. The sequence continues at coordinate 869,560,582 of CM057339.1, forward strand.
AGTCGGTGTCGCTTGGTAGCTAGCCGGTTGAGTACAAGTCGATCCACAGGGAGATGGTGTCCTTTTCTTTATGTTCTAACGAGTTAAGTCCTAACTTTGGTAGGTTTGGTTTTAAGATCTAAGAATGAGAATAAATTGATATAAAGGCTTGCTAGGGTTAGGATTAGGTTAGTTCGACATAGGGATTCTTCTCACTTCTTTCAATGCCCTAATTAAGAATATAGGTGTTAAGGTAATAGTCAAGAACGGGGACTAGCACGACTCGAAAGAAACTTAGTTTCTTCCTTTTGGTCCTTGTCCGTCCGTTCTTGGCTCTTAGCCCTAACCTCCAGTTAATTCAACCGCAACCGGTTTAACTGGGGAATCACCGCTATCATGTAGAATAGGGTGCCGTAGTGAGCGGATTATGGTTGATTTAAAGAGAGTCCTTAATTAAAATTATTTGGGCAAAGAAAGGAGTGAGAGAGATTTCCTTCTCTCAAACATTCGCTCTCCTATCCCTAACAATTGAGGAATTACTCAATCATTAGAAAGATAACAATAAAATTCATTTTTTTTAATTTTAATAGAAAAACTAAATTGCAGATAATAAAAGAACAGATAAAAAATTACAGGAATTAAAATTCAGATAAAAGAATGCGAGATAAAAATAAAACTTACATTATTGATGACCTCTCAACAATGCATTACAATTGGAATTAAAAACTTAGATCTAAGAATTAAAAAGAGTAAAAACTAAATAGAGGCGTCCTAAGAAAGGCACCGTAAAAGAGGCACTTGAGCCCTCCTATTTATAGATAGGAAAAACCCTAGCTTTACATTATGATCCATACATGAAATTACAAAACAACCCCAAAGACCGAGTCAAAGCACCGACACTCCACCGACACGTGCATATTATGGCCGCGGAACCGCGGCATAAAGGCCTGTTTGGCCGCGGTTCCGCGGCCATTTAGTGGGTTCTTAGGCCCATCTCTTCAGCGTTTCTCTGTGTTGCTTTTATCTTCTGTTTTCTTTACTTGGTTTCTCAGAGTATCTTCTATTTTCTTCCAGATTTCCACAGTGCAGAATGTTGTGAACTTTTTGCCGTGAGCTTCGTGTTGAAGTCTTTAATCCTATGTTGCCCTTGTACTTTGTGCATTGAACTGTCTCATGATTTTTATTTGTTCCTTTAACTGGTAGGCGGCATCATCCGGATTCATCTATTGTTGGTCGTACTCTCACATTCGTTGCGTCTTTTCATGAATTTCACTGTATTGTTCTGAGAACCTGTAATCTGCAACTATTTAGCGGACATGGATCAAAAGCACATATTTATTTATAATATGATTAAGAATGGGCGATATAATAATGCAATATTCTGATATGAACAAATACCCCTAAACTTATCTTTTGCTCGTCCCGAGCAAAACCAATTTTATTCTCGAAAAATCCTAACCTCACTTTCGCAGTGAACGCAATTGCATGGAGCTCGTGCAACAAGCCGTTAAATCTTTAGGTGTCCCTAGTAGGAGGAGTGTTGTCTCCTGAGGGTTTTCAGCGGATACTACCCACAAAATCCGATCAATTTGGCCTGTTGACTCTAATTCTTCAATTCGGTGTTCTTAGCAAGAAATTCTATTATCTTCAACTTAGAAATCATCAACCCATATTTTTCACACTCACTTATCATTTAACTTAAGATCGTATATGTTCTGCAAATTTATTAAGCTTTCAGCATCTTTTGAATTTTCCTTCTAAGGTTCCATCTCAACTCAGGAATTTTTATCATCTCTACTGAAGATATAAGCCCTATCTTTTATTCCCATCTCTCCTCCAAAATCCAATTATATACCCCTACGTGTGTGTAATTATAACCCTACACTTGGAAATTCAATTCAAGCTATCATACTCTTGTCCATCGTCCAAAGTACTTTTAGTTGGTGAATTTTAGATGAAATTGCTCGCACATCTTTCATGCGACCATTAATATTTCTTGAGGTACTAAACGACCGATTACAAAATGTGCTTGCGCATTTAGGCGTAATTTCTCATCTTGTAATACCTAAGGTTTTAGCAGTGACTCCCAAACCAGTTGGTCTAAGGCACTAGGTGATAAAGCACCCTCGCTATATATTTTTTTATTTATGCAGCCTTAAGTAATTACAAAACCAGTGTTCAGTTTTTTTTATTCACACTTATACTTTTTATTTTATTTTCCTTCATACTAAGGTTAGACAAGAGCATTTCAAGGTATTCTCTACTATCCCAAGTTTCAAGGTGCGTGTTTGTGCGAGTTGTAGGGTATATATTTTCAGAATTTAGACTTAAGGTTCGGAATTATTTTTCAGACTTACTCTTCACATAAAAATTTCAATACTCTTCCCTTATTTTGACTTAGCCCAAGAACTGAACTCAAAATTTGCCTATTTCTAAATAAAGTATAAGGACATATATTTTCTACAGCTAAACTTTAAGAAAGGTTATTTTTAAGGTTTTTAACTTACTAAGTTTAGGATCTAGTTTTTTCCTAGCTAGTCAACCGTCATGTTGAACTTAAATCAAATACGACCAAAATTGAACTTTTCAATTTTTATAATTTTTGATTTTTATGGATTTTAAAATAAGTATGCAAATGCAAAAAAAATATACACATGAATGCGAAGGAAGAAAGCTTACCGAACACCCCCCCAAACTTAAACTTGACAGTGCCCTCACTGTCAGGCTACACCAAGAGGGTCAAAATTGTCAGCACTCCCCTTTTTTATAATTTTTATTTTTATTATTAACAGAAAAAGAAAACAAAATATATATACACAAAAAAGTTCCCCCCAAACATAAGTGAAACATTGTTTCTATTATTGCCATTTTTTAAATCTCATAAACTTGTAAACTTGGGAGGAAAAATTTATTAACGGGGATATAAAATATGATCGTGAAAATCTCCCCCAAACTTATTTTTGGCTCACCACTTTGAGTTAGAAAAAATTATTTCCGAGAGCCAAATTATAACCCCCCCTAAACTTGAGTTAAACAATGTTAAGTTTTTAAAGAGGGGGTTCAAAATTATTGGTCAATACCAAGGTTTGCAAAGACCAAAAGTCAACACCAACCATTTGAAGAATTTATCAATGTAACGTATAGGTCGGTGAAAGAACATGTTATATAGAGCCAAGAAGAAGCGGGGAAGAGATAAGTGGTGGTATGGAAAGGGTTTGCGTGACGTGAATGTGAGGAGATAAGAGGTGATGATAAATAAAAACGAGAATGTGAATGATTAGAAATGAGAGGAATATTGGCATTCTCGTATTCTATAAGAAGAAAGGGTGGTGGTTCAACTTCTATAGCTGGAGGTTGATTAATCACAAAATCCTTGTTGTTTAGGAATGTAAGTTCGTCGGCGAAAAGTTCTTCAAAATTCTCATCGATGTAATTGAACATTTTACTGTCAGTAAGTTTTGTGCCAGAATTTATCATACTTAATTTGTCAAAAATTATGGAGATAGGAGACTCAAAAAACTCATCTACCTCATTTTCAAAAGTATCCAAATCAAGTTGGTTTTCTGGAATGATCAAAATTGAATTATCGGATTGTGATTCATTAACACTCACTGAAATTATAGAAAGAATAGAAGAAGAACCTGAGAAAATGGGAGAAAGAAGTTGAATACGAACTTGAGGGTTGAGATGGAGTTTATAAATTAGCACAATTTGTAATGACCGATGTGTCAAAAGCGATTGTGCTAATCTATCAACCCACTGAGAAATGAGGTCAAATCCCTCAAGATTTGTGAGAAAACATGGGTATGTCGAACTTGGTAAACCAGACATAAAAAATGAAAGTGTAACGGTTTCTTGCAAGGTCGAAACGAGGATAGAGGGAAGTAATTGAGGAAGGGTATCGGTTACAAAATCAGGAGGGTGTGTGCAGTCAATGAAAGGGATAGAATGAATTGGAAAATCCGACTTCTCAAGTAAAACTGCTTCATACTCAATAATTTCCTCAATACTCTCCTCAAAATTTAGCTTATCCATGCAATTCTCATCAAAATCAAGATGCATATGAAGTTCGGGAAAAATGGCTAATGACTCGGGATGATGAATTGGAGAGAGAAACTCATCCAAATCTGTGGGTTAATCATCCAAAATATTCCCAGCGTCTATATCCTCAATCAAGTGAAAATCAATTTTTTCAGACACCTCATCAAAAGCATGTATATTAATCAATTCAGGTTTTAGAGTGGAGGTGTAGAGGTCAAAAAGATTGGTGATGATTTCACTCGAAAGGGACCCTTCACAATCAGGTAAATCAAATACTACAAAGTCAAACAACTAATTAAACGTTTTATTTTCAATTGGTGAATCATTTGGAACACTTGATAGACATTCAAAACCGGAATTATGGGATTCAATTGGGGACGGGTAGGTTTGATTTGGAAGGGTGCACAACTCACTCTCTCCACTCAAATTATCAATCTTTCCAACCGTCTCATCATACATTAGAAAATTTGGAGCTAGTTGGAAACTAGCTACCGGATCACTAGGTTGTATAAGGGCGGCCATGGACGCATTCAAATCCCTCATCTGTTGGCATGACGCTACCATAAAGTCTTCCAACAACTGTTCCAGACTAGACATGGATTGTGATGGGGTTTCAGTAAAAGATTCAAAGTTGTTTGGATATGTGAAACTCCCAAATGGTTGTGTAGAAGCAATATTTGGGGAAGATGCAAAGTTGGGTAGGACTGGTAGAAATTGAATGGTTGGACAAGAGTAGGATCAATATTTGGATAAGAAGGTGAATTGAATTGTTGATCCAAAGAATTCGCAGTGGTGAAAGGAGTGAAAGATCGGTTACGAGATTATTCAATATGTTCAGCAATAGACATGGGTTTCGGAGTTACAACATGACTCGAAAAAAGGGTATCAACATAAGAAGGTGGTGAAGGTTGAAATGGTTGATATAAGGTGGATTGCGGAGTTCAACTGGTTGTCCTAGATGCGTCTATTCGATCTTTCAAAGAAATTTTGGGTATGGAGGGGTCGTTCGAAATTCGATCAAGACAAGAAGCGTAGGAAGTAATATCTGGTTGAGGGTACCAAAGTTCGGTAAGAGTTTTGCGAGGTGGGGTACCCATGATATGATGAGAGAAAGGAGAAGAAAGAGAATGTGATTTTTTTTATTTTATTTTTAATTTTTTTTATATTTTTTATATTTTTTTTAAAAATTGTTTGCTTTTGGAGTTTAGAAATTTTTGAAAGTGTTTTTTTTAGAAAGAGTTTTGCAAAAATTTGTACGGAACTACGGCACAATCACAATTTAAGTATGTACAATCAAGCCTAGAGCTAGGGTCTCCTAAGTCAACTAGATAACTCCTAACTGTTCCAAAGTGACAAGTTGTGAGATAACCCTCAAATCGTCTCTTCACCGCCAATTGTGGCCAGGTAAGCACAAATGAAGAAAGGAGCGTTCCACTCATGAATCACCGTGAGACGAGCCTTTTAAAATTACCTTTCTCATTTGTCTAGACTAGGCACCATAAAGTCAGGTTTGGATAAACGACTGAATGCCCACAACCTTTCTCTGTCCTAATGAGCGCGACAGTCCTTAATTGGCTGAGTCTAGATATTTTTTAATTAACTCAATGGTGATGCATATGCTTTTAGTGATTTCTGGGGTCTTAGGAAGGGTAATGAAATCCCCACCCAATCTGAATTGGTGTTATAGCCCCTTAAAAGTCCGTATTAATTATGCAAAGCAGTTAACACACCAAAAATCTAAAACAGTTGCAAATTTTTTTTATTTAGCAGCGCAAAGAATCCTGCATAAAAACAATTTATTGGATAGGAGAAAGAAAATCTGTGCAAAGAATACCTGCAGGAAAATTTGTCAGTGGAGTTCAAGGGGTAGGAGAGAAGAAAAAAAGATACTCACAGAGAAAATGGGGTGCTAACGTCACCGTTTGACCGCGGTTCCGCGGTCAAACCGTCGATTCTGCCGCGATTCTGCGGCGGATCAGTAAGTTTGGATTTTCAGAATTTTTCTCTGTGCTGAGTTGGTTCTCCTCATGCAGTTTAGATCCCATGATTCTGGATTTGTTCACTGAGTTTGCTCCAGATCTGAATCAGAATTTACTCCAAGCATGGACACTCGCACAAAACCCTTTCAAAAATAACAAGATGATTTTTATTTTTTAATTTTTTTTTTACTTTTTTTATTTTTGGTTTTTAAAATTTTTTCAATTTTTATAATTTTTAAATATTTTTTTATTAACACGAAATTACACAAAGAAAGAGACTACCATCTCCCCGGCAACGGCGCCATTTAATTGTTAGAGATTTTGTGTATGCGTTTTAAATTTAAGAATGCCGCAATCAAGTCGGTGTCGTTTGGTAGCTAGTTGGTTGAGCACGAGTCGATCCACAGGGAGATGGTGTCATTATCTTTATGTTCTAACGAGTTAAGTCCTAACTTTGGTAGGTTTGGTTTTAAGATCTAAGGATGAGAATAAATTGATATAAAGGCTTGCTAGGGTTAGGATTAGATTAGTTCGAAATATGGATTCTTCTCACTTCTTTCAATGCCCTAGTTAAGAATATAGGTGTTAGGGTAATAGTCAACAACGGGAATTAGCACGATTAGGAAGAAACTAAGTTTCTTCCTTTTGGTCTTTGTCCGTCCGCTCTTGGCTCTTAGCCCTAACCTCCAGTTAATTCAACCATAACCGGTCTAACTAGGGAATCACCGCTATCATGTAGGATAGGGTGCCATAGTGAGCGGATTATGGTTGATTTAAAGAGAGTTCTTAATTAAAATTATTTGGGCAAAAAAAGAAGTAGGAGAGATTTCCTTCTCTCAAACCTTCCATCTCCTATCCCTAACAAGTGAGGAATTACTCACTCATTAGGAAGATAACAATAAAAATTCATTTTTTTTATTTTAATAGAAGAACTAAATTGCAGATAATAATAGAACAGATAAAAAATTACAGGAATTAAAATTCAGATAAAAACAATGCGAGATAAAAATAAAACTTATTTTATTGATGACCTCTCAACAATGCATTACAATTGGAATTAAAAACTTAGATCTCAGAATTAAAAAGAGTAAAAACTAAAGAGAGGCATCCTAAGAAAGGCGCCCTAAAAGAGGCACTTGAGCCCTCCTATTTATAGATAGGAAAAACCCTAGGTTTACATTCTGATCTATACATGAAATTACAAAACAACCCCAAAGACCGAGTCAAAGCACTGACACCTCACCGACACGTGCATATTATGGCCGCGGAACCGCGGCATAAAGGCCTGTTTGGCCATGGTTCCGCGGCCATTTGGTGGGTTCTTGGGCCCATCTTTTCAGGATTTCTCCGTGTTGCTTTTATCTTCTGTTTTCTTTACTTGGTTTCTTAGAGTATCTTCTATTTTCTTCCAGATTTCCACAGTGCAGAATGTTGTGGACTTTTTACCGTGAGGTTCGTGTTGAAGTCTTTAATCCTGTGTTGCCCTTGTACTTTGTGCATTGAACTGTCTCATGATTTTTATTTGTTCCTTTAACTGGTAGGCGGCATCATCCGGATTCATCTATTGTTGGTCGTAGTCTCACATTTGTAGCGTCTTTTCATGAATTTCACTGTATTGTTCTGAGAACCTGTAATCTGCAACTATTTAGCAGACATGGATCAAAAGCACCTATTTATTTGTAATTTGATTAAGAATGGGCGATATAATAATGCAATATTCTGAAATGAACAAACCCCCGACCTCGTCGTCGTTCCCTCACCTCCGGCGACCCCAACTTCATCCCATCATCATCATCATCATCATCACCCCCTCGCTTTCTTCTCTGTCCCAGAACCCCAAACCCAGAGCACCAAACCCGCAGCTTTCTTCTTCTTCTTCTTCTCTTTCTTCTTCTTGATTCTTGGTTTCCGGTGATCGCCGGAGCCGTTCTCATCGCCGACAATCCGGGCGACCCTGTGAACATCCCCAGCCCGCGTGGTCATGTTCTTGCTTTGCTAAGTTCAGTTCTGTATGCCCGCGTGTGCATCGCGACAGTTAACAACATCGGACACAGTGTACGCACCCGTCGCGAGATCCGTTCAGGAAAGTTTATCTTGCTACATGCTATACTACTGTATCTTACATTCATGCGAATATTAATATTAAATATTGTTTAGTTATGCATCTCACGTTACCGTTTTACTGTTTTCGGACAGCCGTTCATATCCGTACAATTTATTACATATCTAGTCGCATGAAATTTTATCTCGTTACAGGCCATACAACATATTTTACATCTATAGGTATAAAATTATTACATGTTTATGGCATTTCACATCCATGTTACAGTTTTACAGTTTTCCGATATCCATTTGGTTCCATATTATTTATTATATATCTAGTTGCATGCCATGTCATATTATATCATGTTACCGGTATATTAGCACCCCATGCTTCATAATGTGCATCATGTGTAGTCATGGAGTTGTAGATGTAATCCCTGATAAATATTTGTGCATCCGGGTTTTACTGTGCATCCGTACTTTTATCGTGTATCCGTACTTACTACAGTTTATTTTACGGGCATCCGTTCGATACATATGCACCACCTGGCATGACCTGATACACCATTGCTTGACCTGTTACCTGATCTTCTTACGAATGCCGACAATCCTGACTTGACGTCCCGATGGATGTATCATGTTGTCTATTCAGACAAACCTGTACTTGCTTGATCCTGTGTTGGCATTAGCTCCAGATTTATCAATACCCGACTTGAACACATAACTTGGGGTAAGGGGAAATCAATGATGAAACCTGACTTGTAACTCAACAGCTCGATACTTATACTGATCAGTTTTGGGGGGTAGGCCAGTCCCGAGATGCTGCTGCTGACATCATTCATCTGTACATGTTTCCTGTTTTGTGCTTAGCGGCACGTCTCGGTTTCAGCTGGAGAATCTGGACCGTGGTCCCGGGCATGCACGAGATACTATTGAGTTACATCGACGATTCATTAAATTGATTTCAAAGACTTAAGAGTGATTAACCCAGTAGCATAGATTACTCACCGCATGCACATACACTTCACTATTCCATATTCGTGTTACTGTTATACACTTATTACTGTTCATACTCATACCCGCATATCTTGTTACCTCCTGGTTATATTTTATTGTTTGATATTATGACGCACTGACGTCTGGGTTTTGCATGGCCCAGATCCTCTGTCTCTTTCACAGGCTGATCAGGAGTATTTCCGCCGTCAGGCCGAGCAGTGAGGATCCTGTTAGTATCTAGTTTAGTTTAATTTTATTTCCGTGCTTTCATTTCCTGATGTGAGCCCGTATTTAGGACGTACTTTCTAGATGTTATTGTTTATTGGATTTATTGCTTCCGCATATTATTTCTTAACTCGTTTATTCTGGCATATGGACATGTACTGGATACTTTATTTTTTTATTTTATTGTTCTTGATATCTTATAGATAGCCGATATGTGACTGTGGAGGGATGTTTCCTAACCACAGGTAGCATGGTTGGCTCTGTCACATACTGATCGTAGCGCACTCTGGGACGCGGGGCGTGATAGGCTTTATTTGGTACTAGAGCCATAGGATTTAGGTTTATCGGGTTTGATTCTTTTGTAGTTGGGTATTGGACCCAATACACGAATCAGAAAACCCATAATTAGGAATATGTCCTGCCCCATTATTATCGTGATTCTTGAATCATATCTTTCTCTTGACCCTTGTCTTGACGATTGTTCCCTCATTGTCACGCCCCGCTTCCCAGAGTACGCTAAGATAGGCACGTGACAGAGTCAACCATGCTACCTGCGGATAGAAAATATCCCTCCACAGTCACATTACGGCTGTAGAGATATCAAGAACAATAATAAACAACTATCTAATACATGTCCATGAGCCAGAATAACGAGTCAAGAATAAAATAATGCGGAAGCAAAAGATCCAATACAATAATAAACTGGAATGTACGTCCCATAATGCGGGCTCACATTAGGAATGAAAATACTGAAAGGAAACTAAACCAACTAATAACAGGTCCTCGCTGCTCGGCCTGTTGATCAAAATACTCCTGGACAGCCTGCGATAAGGACAAGGGATCTGGGCCATGCAAAACACAGACGTCTGTACGTCATAATAACCATAACTCTAAGCAAGCAGGATGCGAAGAAATATGCAGGGATGAAGTATAAACAGTAACAGTAACATGAATATAGATCAGTGGACAGAATATATGTGGGTGAAGTGCAGTGAGTAGTCTAACTGTGACATAGGGTCATCTACTCTAAAATTATTGAAATCAATTAGAGTAATCCTCCATGTAACTCAAAGGATATGTCCCGTTATCCCCCGAGACCAAGGATCAGGTAGTAGGAGTCATGAATAACTCTGTCCCGTTATCCCTCGGGATCACGGATCAAGTAAGAATCACGAATGATTCTGTCCCGTTATCCCCCGGGACCACGGATCAAGTAATACCCTTGTAAGCTACACTTTAGTTTACACTTTTGATTTCCCCATACCCCCAAGGTTATGTGTTCAAGTCAGGTATTGGTAAATCTGGAGCTAATGCCAACATAGGATCAAGCAGGTACAGGTTTGTCTGTATAGACAACAGGATATGTCTATAGGGACAACAGGTCATGATTGTCGGCATTAGTAACAACATCAGGTAACATGTCAAGTTGTGGTACATCAGGTCATGCCAGGTGGTGTACAAGTATCAAGTCATGTCAAGTAGTGCACGCGTATCAAGTTGTGTCAAGTAGTAGTGTACCAAGTCATGTCAGGTGGTGCACAAGTATCAAGTGGGTGCTCATAATCAAACTGTAATAAGTATGGGTAAACAAAATCAAGTATGGAGTACTAATGTAACAATAAAATGGAATAATGTGATATTGTATGCAAATAGATATAAATTCTAAGATATGTATGCACAATTATCGATTAGGGTTACACTTATAGTTCTAATACTAATTAGGATGCACTTTATTAAACATGGGGTATTAATATCACAATGTTATGTATTAATGTGATCTATGAATGCAATTATATATTTTTTACGTGAGATAGATGCAAATGGGTATCCGAAAAACAGTAAAACTGTAAAATGGTAATGTGGGATGTACAACTAAGCAATATGTGATATAAATATTGATATGGATGCAGTATATTGTAATCTAGTATGTAACAAGATAAGTTTTCATGACCTAGATCTGAAATGATATGAATGGATGCAAACGGAATATCAAAAAGTTATAAAATTAAACATGGGGTGCTTGATTTAAAATACAGGTGTGATATTTATTTAAATAGGTATATAATGAGTTATATAACATGTAGCAAGATTAACTTGCCTCGACAGATTAAGAAACGGAAATGTACGGAACGTCCTACGTCGGCGAAATGTCGCGACGCGTGCACGGTACACGGAACAGGTCCAAATAACGCACGAGGGTGATCACGCAGGTCAGGTACGTCGTCTGGATCGTCGGTGTCACGCCCAGCTCCAGCGAACTATGCAAACAGAGAACAAAATTTTCAAGAAAGAAAGAAAGAAAGAAAGAAAAGAAGGGAAAGAAGAAGGATGAGAAGAAGAGGGATGCTCACTGGGTTTGCAGAGAGGAGTCGTGAGGGTGTCGACGGCCGTGAACGAGCTCTGGCGAAGCTAGGGTTTGGTGTTAGGGTTTGGGTTTTTGTTTGTGCAGGGTTTGCTCGGGAATGAAAGGAGAAGCCAGAGGAGAATCAAGGAGATGATGGAGATGAGGGTGGAGGCGAGATCAAGAGAAGAGAGGTGATGGCTTAAGGGTTAGGGTTTGAGAAAAGATGATAGGTCGAGGAGGAAGAGCTCAGGGTTTTTTTTTAAAGAAAATAGAGTAGGGAGAAAATATATATAGGGATATTATGAAGGGAGGTAATCGTAAGCGAGAAGGGAGGTGACGAGATCCCTACAGCTACAGAGATTGCGAGAGGAGAGAGAGGATCGAGAGGAGAGAGATAGAGAGAATCGAGAGGGGAGAGAGAGGAATAGTGAGGAAAAATAAAATTGTCATCATGTGGAAGAGTGAGAGAGAGAGAGAGAGAGAAAGATTACGAGGGGGAGAGAAAGAAGGGAAGAGAGAAAGAGAGAGGCTGAGAGAGGGAGAGAGAAAAGTGGGGCCGGGGTTTAGAGAGAGTGTGTGAAGTGCTGTTAGTTTTAGGATTTAAGATTTAAGATTTTTAAATTAAAAAAGATTTTAGTTTGTTGTAAAATCTTTTGAACTGTTAAACGAAATTAAAAAAATTTAAATAATTTGAATTTTGGCGGAATACAAAATGTTCCAAAACGGGTCCGGGTCAGGTCTAAAAATTCAGTTTTAAAATATGAAAAATATATGCGATTTTTAAAATTCAAAATGAATGCTTAGGTAACGAAAATGCATACCCCCAAGAACGGATGCACGTGCGTGCGCGTAGCCATCCAAACAAGTCTGTCTCACTGAACGGGACGAGAACAAGATGTGCGGATGCTACCACGGAGTTAGGGGTATCATGCAGGCTATGAAATGTAATTTTAAATTATTTTACGTGACTTAAAAATGTTATATGGTAAAATATGCAATGCCAGATAAAATGTCAGTATGCACTAAATATGAGAATGCACAGTCTACGTAACAAGTCAGGGTAATTCATAAATATGAATCAAACAGGTTCAAGCAAGCAGGTCGGGTCGAATGCAATATAAAATGTAAAATACCATTCGCACCCAAACACGATAAATCAAGAAATACCCCAAATAAGAAAATACGAGAACTGGAATTGGTATAAATGAACTAGGTTGTTACACTCATAAAATATCAGGAATACCGCAATGGGGCATGACGTATCCACACGTGACCAGAGATCACGTGCAGACACGTGATGAGTTCTTAAACTCTTTAATTAATAGAATTAAATTCTAATCAAACAAGCAATCAGTGGAGTCGCGTGTCCACACGTGATGGGCCTTTAAACCCACTAAAAGGGATTAAAATATATAATAAAACAGCAAAGAATACCCCAATGGGGCATCACGTGTCCATACGTGACCAGCAGTCACGTGCAGACACGTGATGGGTTCCTAAGCACTTTAATTAATAGAATTAAATTCTAAATTAAGGGAAATCAAAAACCCAGATATCTCCCTCGAAATTTCCGAACAAAAGTTTGCGCACTATAAAATGGAGCACCGTTGGATTAAAAATCCAATGGTGATTAAAAATCACCAATTTATAGAAAGATTCTATACAAGGAAAGATTTCCTTGAAATTTGCCGGGAATAAAAGATAAAATATCTTTTGAATTAAAAATGCAATGGTGAATAAAATTCACTGAGCGATCTAAAAGATCATGTTGGTTATAAAAGCAATAAAAATCTTTCAATGAAAGATTGACTAAATAAACTGATTCTTTTCTTTCTCCTATAAATAGGAGCCAAGAAGAGAAGGTGAGAGAGGATCTTTTTTTTTTTGGAGAGACAACAACAACAGAGAGGAAAAAAGAAGAGAATTTAATTCTCTAGAGAGAAAAGAAGATTTCCTCAGAAGAGAAAGAAACCCTATGTGAGAAAGGGAAAGAGATCTAAGCTCCATAAAAAAAAGAGAATTTAATTCTCAAATTAAGAGTTTAACTCTTCTGAATAAGAACTTAGTTCTTCCTTTGGTTGAAGATCTGCAGAAGCAGATCTCCCCATAAGTTGAGAATTTAATTCTCATCGGGGAGATTCTGCCATGCAGATTCAAAACTTAGAAGGGGAATTGAGTTTAGGGAATTTAATTTCTCCAAATACTTAGGAATTTAATTCTTCCAACAGAAACAGGGTTTAACTCTTAAAACAAGAACTTAGTTCTTCTTCATGGTTGAAGATCTGCAGAAACAGATCTCCCCATAAGTTGAGAATTTAAATCTCATCGGGGAGATTATGCCATGCAGATCCAAAACTTAGAGGGAGAATTGGGTTTAAAGAATTTAATTCTTTAATATACATAGGAATTTAATTCCTCTAAATAAAATTAGGGTTTAACCCTACAAAAGAATTTAATTCTTAAACAAGGGACTTAGACTTTTCATGCACGTAAAAGAGATCAGTATCGAACCTGGTCACGTGGTAACACGTGACACTCCTTCTTAATGAGTAAAAAAGAAAGAGTGAGACATGGTCACTTGTCCCCATGTGACCCTTAAATAGACTCCTCAAGATGAGAAAGAAAAAAGCTTGGAGGCAATGCCTTACGTGCTCACACGTGACCCTTGACTAACAACTTTTTAAAAGGGCAAATGAGGGGAAACCGAGGAATTAATACCCAATACATTGGCACTATCACATGTCCACACGTGATGATTACAAAGGCTAAGTGTTTAACACTTATTTGCAGATTTTGAGAGTAAAATAAAGGAGATTTGGTCCAATTCTCAGGCGCCTCACGTGACCCCACCTGACTACCTCATTTTTAGTGTTTAACACTATTTTGAGCGTTTTGTCCCTAGTGTTTAACACTGTTTTAAGCACATCACGTAGGAACACGTGACCGCCAGATATGTGCTAGTGTTTAATACTATTTTCAAACTGGGCTTAGCCCAAATTGGCTAAGTTTTTCCAGAGGCAAATCTCCCCTTCAACTGAAGCTCAAAACTGATCAGTTCATATGATATGCAAAGTAAAGTCCAGAGCTATAATGAATGGTTAGTGCTCAGCCAAAGAAAAAATGTTGTCAGAGCTCGAAAACCTCTGTTAGCATTGCTGAATAATGGGGAGCTGAACCCAGACAAGTGTTCAACAGTCCAAACAAAGGCCCAGCATTTCAAACCTAATTGGACTTAGCCCAAGTTGGCCATAAGTCCTCAATTCAGATTTAACTGAGCCCATGTGCTCATAATTCAATTAATTGATCTTAGTCCCAAATTGGACTACAGATTTCCCAATCAATATTGGTTCAAGGGTATATCTCTTCACTCCTTTGATATTTGTCATTGTAATCCTTCAACGTCTTCAGAGAAGTGACGGGTCCCGATAGCCAATCATTCCATGGACTGTGGGGTCCTTAAACTCATGGACTATGATGTCCTTAAACTTTATAGTCTATGATGTTTTTAAACTACGGACTGTGGGGTCCTTAAGCCCATGGACTATGATGTCCTTAACCTTTACAGACTATGATGTCTTTAAACTGGACCACCATGTCCTTAAACTAGTAATCGACCGGAATGTCCCTAAACTAAACAATAGAGTCCAAATGCTCTTTTGTTAGATCTAAATAATCCCGTTAAGTTGATCTTAGTCTAAAATTAGACTAACGTATCCTTAACAAACGTTTAAATTGATCTTAGTCTCAAATGAGACTAATGTATCCTTAACCCAACCACAAACTCAAATCTAAGAAAATACAGATTTGGACTAATCCACGCCCTACGGGCGACAACATAAATTAGTCTCCGTATACAATCCACGGGCAAACAAAAACAAAACAAACACCCATGATACAAAGTGACCGTCTGGAGAAGGAGAAAGTGGTTACCGCGATGCGGTAGCGTAATTAACTGCAGAGGCTTGTGCCTGCAGGGAAGAGCGTCCCCACAATCAAAAACCCCTCAACGAGAGGGAATCTGACGAAGTCTGCTATATCGGCCGCATCCGTTTAAACCTTCGATACATGGTGTCATAAATCAACTTGGCATCTTCGGAGAGGTGGACGGATAGCACCAAATAGCATCTGTCCCCAATCAGGCAAGACGAACCTACGCGGTCATGTCTCTGTGTTCGGAGGAGAACAGATTCTGGCACGCCCGGTGGGACCTCTTCCTCTTTCCACTCTACACTTCGTGTATCGTGTTCGTGAATGAATCACGATTTGATATGGTTGCCCATAGGTTCAAGGTACGAAGATTTGGTTTTTCTCTCGTGCAGAAAAAAGAACATCAATGGTCTCTAACTGCTCCAACTGCAACTGCAACTTCCGTTCCGCTTCATCTGGAGGTGTAACCTACGGGCCATAAGCGGCCTCCCTTTTCACAATGCCAGTGGAGCAGGTAACTCAAGCCGCCACTGGGCTATTCTTCGGGACCATGCTCCTACCGATGAGCTTCAACGCCCATGTACCATTGCAAGAAGCTCCCAAGTGCTCGGTCTTTAATCGGCTCACAACTACTGCGGCCCCTCTCAACGGGTCGTCCAGTTCCAACGCCTCAGTCTTCGACAGACTGGGCCAAAGCTCATTTGGGCCTATGAAGAAGCCCGCGATACCATAAAGGTTTATCCCTAAGCGGATAGCCATTCCTGCACATGAATTCGTCAAGGCGGCTTCTCTTGCCAAAAGGTCGGTCTTCACAAGACTGACTGTTTCAGCTCATGTTCCAGGCGAAATCATCAAGGCTGCTTCCCCTGCTCGGAAGTCTACCTTCGATAGGTTGGTTATCCCCACTTAGCGGACATCAGTCTTCAATAGGCTGACAACGACAACTTCTGACCAACACAGGGGGCATGAGGAAGTCACCCCTACAGCTGAGACAATCCCAACGGCTCGACATGCTCGACGTCGCCACTGGCGCTGAGTAAGGAAGGCTGGGGGAAACTCTCCTTCTGGACTGACTCCGTCGGCTCCAACAGTGGAAATCGATACTGCTTTTCCAACTAGGAACAGCTTTGAACCGCTAAGGAGGGTGCGCAAAAACTCTCCGACTGCTGTGCTGAAGAGATCTCCTCCGCCTATAGAGAATGCCCCAAAGACGAAGCTGGAACAGCCCCCTCAACGGCTGTCCTCTAAAATTTACAAGGTCTGGCGTCAAGTCTAAGACTCGGTAATTGATCAAGATTACTCTCGCCGACAGAAAAAGGTGAAAGTTCAGCGAGAAGAGGACCATCCTGTCAAGCCACAAAAGGCGACAGCTACGTGGGTGCCCACTGCAACGGCCCCCTCAACCTCGACCGCTTACAAGAGGAGAAAGCTGGAGAAAATCCCGGTGTCTGCGATGAATCGCAAGAACGCTAAACCTAAACTCCCCAAGTCTAGGGGCATGGTGATACATACCGTCTATATGGCATCTGGAAAAGAGGATAGCCGTATCTCCACAGGTCATCGACCGCTTACGCGATCAGTGACTAGGGCTCAGGAGCAACAATAACAAAAACTCCAAGAAATGCTAACAGCTATGGCCGCACTTACGGGACCGAAAGCAAGCTCAGAGACATCCTCGGAGCAGCGCCGTGAACAGGAAACTGATGTTGAATTCCTTCGGAGAATGCTTGAGAAGAAGGACAAAGAGGCTGCGAAACAAGCGGCCAATATAAAACAAATGGCCCTTCTGTTCCAACATATGGTAGGCATGATGATCCAGCCGGACCCACCAGCTGACGATCCTCCAATAATAATTGAAGATGATAGAGGAGAGACATCAAATCCTCTGCCGGCTTTGTCAACAGCCAAGGAGGAGACGATCTTCAAAGCTGCCCTGGATGATTATATCGCTTAGCAGATACGAGTTCACCAGGTGAATGAAGCGGCCGGCCAAATTGTTAAAACTGGACGACCCTATCCAGGTTGGTACGACTAAATAAAGTACCCTCCGGGATACACGATCCCCAAATTCCACGTATATAAGGGGACGGAAAATCCGCATTAGAACGTCGCTCAATTCAGGGCTCTGTGTGGCAACACTGGAGGCGACGATAAGCTACTGATTCACTGTTTCCTGATTTAAAATCAGGAAAAACCTACGGAGGAGGCATCACGTGCTAGCATGTGACCAGCGGTCACATGTTGACACGTGACATGTAAAAGCGGCTGCACAAGGCACATTCGTTCCCTGAGTAAATCAAGAAAAAAGCTCCAGAAAAGGCATCACGTGTGCACACGTAACCAGTGGTCACGTGTTGGCACGTGATGACCAAGCAGCGGCAAAGAACAGAGCGCAGAAGGAAGGGAAGCCCATTCCAGGGGGGTCACGTGCCTACACGTGACCAGGGGTCACGTACGCACACGTGACCAACGGTCACGTGGCCACACGTGACCGGCTTCAAGAGCCTTATTTTTATGACAGAGTTAAATTCTGTGAAAAGATTTCTCAAGTATTTCCAAAGTGGAAAAGAATTATTTGGAACCGTTGGATTAAAAATCTAAAGGTGATTAAATATCACCTATTTATGGAAAAATCTTGAACCTGGAAAGATTTCCCCTTAAAATCTAACCGAAATAACAAAGGAATATATTTGGATTTGAAATCCAATGGTGAATAAAATTCACCTAATAATCCAAAGGTCCAGATGAATGATGAATGCAAATCAAATCCCTCAATGAAAGATTCACTAAAACTAATTGATTATGCTCCTTCTCCTATAAATAGGAGCCGAGAGATATACAAAAAAAGAAGGAGAGATATATAGAGAGAGATACAGAGACATACAGAGAGAGAGGAATAAAGCCTTGAGATCTTTGGAAGAATTTGATCTTCTGCAAAAGAAAACCTTAGGTAAGAAAGGAGAGGCTTTTAAAATAGAGAATTTAATTCTCAAAGAGTTTAACTCTTATATTAAAAAGAAGAACTTAGTTCTTTCTCTAGGGGAGGATCTGCAAAGTGCACATCTCCCCATGAATTAAGAATTTAATTCTCATTGGGTTGAGATCCTGCCATGCAAATCCAAAGCATAGAAGGGGAATGGAAGTTTGAGAATTTAATTCTCACAGAACTATAGGAATTTAATTCCTTTGAGGTAAAATTAGGGTTTAACCCTATGTTATAGGAATTTAATTCCTTCAAAATGGACAGAACCAGGGTTTAACCCTAATTGAGAACTCAATTCTCTCAAAATCACAGGAATTTAATTCCCTTAAAAGAAAAGAAATTAGGGTTTAACCCTATTCAAGAATATAATTCTTCAAAAAGAAGGAAATAGGAATTTAATTCCTCTAAAGTTTATTGCTAGGGTTTAACCCTACGAAGAATTTAATTCTTAAAAGATTAACAGATCTTTAAAAAGAACCAGAGTCACGTGTTATCACTTGACCCTTGTAAAGATCCACAAAGAAGAACTTCAAGGCAATGCCTCACGTGTCCCACGTGACCCCAGAAGCACATTAGGGGAAAGCAAAAGAAACAGAAGCTATGGGCGCCCTCACGTGCTACCACATGACCCCTTGGCAGAAGCTCTAACAGACAAACATTTAAATGCCCATCACGTGACAGCACGTGATGCTCCAAAGTATTCAATACTTTTGGAAGAATAAAGTGAATTGAGGGCGCTCTCACGTACTACCACGTGACCCCTCTTGCCTTAGTGTTTAACACTAAAGTTGAAACCTCTATATCCAGTGTTCAACACTGATTTTTTTTTGTTTAAACACTAATTTCGAAAACTCTATTTACAGTGTTTAACACTGACTTTCTTAGTGTTGAACACCAACTTGGAAGACCCTGTTTCCGGTGTTTAACACTGATCTGCCTTAGTGTTAAACACTAATTTGAAATCTCCATTGCCAGTGTTTAACATTGATTTGCTTTAGTGTCTAAGCACTAATTTGAAAGCACTGTTGCTGGTGTTTAACACTAACTATCTTTTAGTGTTAAATACTAACTTGTCAATCTCACTCCCAGTGTTCAGCACTGTTGGTCTCTAGTGTTCAAACGCTGGCCTTAGCCCAATTGGTTAAGTTTTTAGAGGCAAAGCCTCTTCTTCAATGAATCAACAGAGGGCCAATATCCCAAACACAATTGGACTTAGCCCAAGCTGGTCATAAGTCCTCAATTCAAACTTAACTGGGCTAATGGGCTCATAATATAATTAATTGGTCTTGGTCCCAAATTGGGCCGAAGACTATTTAATCTACCTTGGTTCAAGGGTACATCTCTTCACTCCTTTGATAATTGGCGTTGTAATTCCTCAATGTCTTCAAAGAGGTGGCGGGTCCCGATAACCACACATTGACGTGGACTGTAGGGTTCTTAAACTCATGGACTATGAGGTCCTTAACCTTGACCGTGATGTCTTAAAACTAACAACGGATTGTGGGGTCCTTAAACTCATGGACTATGACGTCCTTAGCCTTGACCGTGATGTCTTCAAACTAACATCGGACTGTGGGGTCTTTAAACCCATGGACTATGACGTCCTTAACCTTGACCGTGATGTCTTAAAACTAATATCGGACTGTGGAGTCCTTAAATCCACGGACTATGATGTCCTTAACCTTGGCCGCAACATCTTAAAACTAACATTGGACCGCAATGTCCTTAAACTACCTATTGACCGCAATGTCATTAAACTAAATAACAGGGTTCCCTTAATTGCCCTATTGTTGGATCTAAACGATCCCGTTAAGTCGATCTTAGTCTAAAAACTAGGCTAACGTATCCTTAACAAACGTTTAAGTTGATCCTACCTCAATGAGGCTAACGTATCCTTAAACCCAAACCCCAAACCCAAATCTAAAATAATACGGATTTAGACTAGTCCACGCCCTACGGGCGACGACATAACTCAGTCTCCGTATACAATCCACGGGAAACTAAACACAAAATAAACACACACGACACGAAGTGACCATCTGGAGAAGGAGAAAGTGGTTACCGCGATGCGGTAGCGTAATTAACTGCAGGGGCTTGCGCCTGCTGGGAAGAGCTTCCCCACAATCAAAAACCCCTCAAGCGAGGGGGAATCTGACGAAGTCTGCTACATCGGACGCATCCGTTTAAACCTTCGATACACGGTGCCAACTTGGAATCTTCGGAGAGGTGGACGGATAGCACCAATTAGCATCTGCCCCGAATCTCAGGCAAGACGTCCCCGTCGCGCCGTCATTCGGAGGGGAACAGATTCTGGCACGCCCGGTGGGACATTTTCCTCTTTCCACTCCGCACTTCGTGTGTCGTGTTGGCGAACCAAACACGGCTCGCTAATGGTTGCCCTTGGGTTTCAAGGTACTAAGATTTGGCGTTTTGCTTGGTGCAGAAAACAAAGAACCAATGGCGTTCAACTGCTTGAACTGCAAATGCAACCGACGCTCCGCCTCACCTGGAGGTGTAGCATATGGACCGCAGGCTGCTTTCCTATTCACTATGCCTGTGGAGCAAGTGACCCAAGCTACTACCGATTTATTCTTTAGGACCATGCTCCCGCCGGTGAACATTGATATCCCAATGCCCATACCGGAAGCTTCGAAGAAGTCGGTCTTCGATCGACTTGCTACTCCCACGACCCCTCTCAATGGGTCGTCCAATTCTTTAGTCTTCACCAGACTAAGCCTGAACTCCAAAGTGCCCGCCAAAAAGCCCATGATACCTGAGAAGGCCATCCCAAAGAAGACAGATACTCCTGAAGTCGTCAAGACGGCTTCTCCTCCCAGAGGGTCGGTCTTCGTGAAACTGACTACCTCTGTCACCACTCCCGCTCAGAAAACTGTAGCTTCTCAACGAACGTTAGTCTTCAAGAGGCTGACACCGGCAGCAGCCCTTCCCCAGAACAGGAGGCAAGACGCAGCCATCGCTGAGCCAGTCCCAACAACCCGTCATGCCCGACGTCGCCACTGGTGCCGGATAAGAAAAGCAGGGGGCAACTCCCCCACTGGGCTAACTCCACCAGCTCCAACGGTGGAAGTTAATGCTGCTATCCCAACTGGGAACCGCTGGACAGAGTACGCAGAAAATCGCCAATTGCGGCGCTCAAAAGATCTCTTCCACCGGTAGAAACTGCCGTGGAAGCAGAAAAGCCGGAGCAGTCCCTTCAATCGCTGTCCTTCAGGATCTACAAGACATGGTGACAAGTTAGAGAATCTGCGGTTGATCCTAATTACTCTCGCCAACACAAGAAGTCGAAAGGTCGGCCAGAAGAAAATTCCCCGATCAAGCAACGAAAGGTGACGACCAATTGGGTGCTCAAAGCAACGGCCCCCTCAACTTCAACGGCCTACAGGAGAGGAAGACCAGAGGAAGTCCCCGCTCCCGCAGCAAATATCAAGGACAATAAGCTAAAACGCCCTGAGTCCGGGGGCATGATGGTGCATACAGTATACATGGCGCTGGGAAAAGAAGATAGCCGTGCATCTGCACGGCATAGACCACTCACACGGTCAGTGACCAAAGCTCAGGAGCAACAACAGAAGCTCCAAGAAATGATGAACGCGATGGCGGCACTCACTGGGCCGAAACAAATCCCCGAAGCATCATCTGATCAACGCCAGGAACAGAAAACTGACGCTGAGTTCCTTCGTAGGATACAGGAGAAGAAGGATAAAGAGGCTGCTGAACAAGCAGCCAATATACAACGAATGGCCCTTCTATTTCAAGACATGGTGGGTATGATGATCCAACAAGAACCCTCTACTGAAGATCCTCCAATCATTCTTGAAGACGACAGGGGAAAAACGTCAAATCCCCCACCCGCTCTGTCAACGGCTAAGGAGGAGACAATCTCTAAGGCTGACCTAGACGAATACATAGCCCAACAGATACGCGTTCACCAGGCGGCTAAGGTAGCTGGTCAAGTTGTCAAGACAGGAAGACCATATCCAAGCTGGTACGAACAGATCAAATACCCGCCGGGCTACACAATACCAAAATTCCATGTCTATAAGGGGACATGCAATCCCCATCAGCATGTGTCCCAGTTCAGGGCGCTTTGTGGCAACACTGGTGGCGACGATAAACTGTTGCTTCGCCAGTTTGTGGGCAGCTTATCAAAAACGGCGTTCGAATGGTATTCAGAACTCCCAAACGATTCCATCAAGACGTTCGCTGAAATGGAATTGCTATTCACTCAGCGATTCGCAAGCGCCAGCGAACGCACTCCGATAACAGCATTAATTAATGCCAGTGTGAAACTAGGCGAAACTTGGGTTCAGTACGCTATACGCTGGCGAAATTTGTGGTCGAAATGCGAACAACGCATTGAGGAAGTGCCCGCGGTGGGCATGTTCGTGGGTACACTAGATCCTCATGCAACCATCTCACAGTTCATGATGTTCTTTAAACCAACCACGTTCCAGGCTCTGATCGACAAGTTGGCCCAGATGGACCAGATGGGTCACAGACCGCCTCCCCCGAAGCCAGAACCTCGGAGTGACAAGGGTAAAGGGAAGGCAACCTTCGTTGCGAACGCACAGCAGCAACCCAGTGCCCCAAAGCTGGCGGATCAGCTGGAAGAAAGACGGCGGTATTACAACGAGAAAATAAAACGCCCCTACTCATTCCCGCGGGATAAGACAAAGAGGCTATTTGAGCTGGCGATACGCAACAAGCTTATCAACTTGCCAAACCCGAGGCGGCCGCCGCAACCCACTGAGGTGAATAACCCTAATTATTGCCCGTACCATCAAACGGTAAGCCATCCGATTGAGGATTGCTTCGTCTTCAAAGGATGGATTGAGGATCAATACCTCCAAGAAAAGTTTGCGCTGTCCGAAAAGTGGAAGGTGAACCCGCCACGGCCGCATACTCCCAAGAAAGCAGACACACCGGGGGAAACTTGTTCCTTTATTGAAGAAGCTCCATGGGAAATCGTGCTTTCAGCAAAACCTAAAAGAATGCTGAATGAGCTCCAGACATGCCCGGCGATCAGGTGGAAGAACCCGCTGGAACCCCAGATCATTGAAGGGATGCTGAAGCCGTGCCCAACTACAAAGAGCGGTGGTGATGGCCCAAGTACTCACGCCCAACCGTCAAAATCTTCGAAGAAAAAGAAGAAGAAATCCAAGAAGCTCGTGAAGCCTGGAGACAAGCGCACGGATTTGCAGAAACAGATTGACGCGCTGGAGGAGTACAATCAAAAGGCGCGGACTCCCGTCACACTGCAAGAGTTTCTTGACCACGTCTTTCAAGAGGAAGATGATGGAGAAAGCTCGTCGGATGAGTTCGAGGGATATGTAGCGAGTTGTCATGTGATTTCCCACTCGCCTACGGACGATGAGAAAATTCCTGGCACTGAGAAAATGGGGGCACAGCCTGAGCCAGGTCTTGTATGGCCAACAGATGAAATGATCGACACCTTTCTAGATGAAATTCGTTTGAAAAGTAAAGCCGATCAGGAGCGTGAGATGGCTGCATCGGAAGGAGCGAAACGCAAGCGGCTATACTAAAGAGTCAAAACACTCGCGCCAGATCAAAAGACACCCGATGTGGATAAAAATATATTCAAGACGAGAAAAAGGTTTGCCAAAGCCATGTCGATGGGAATGAAGCTGCCACCCTCAGAAGAAAACACGTTCGATGGGGCGGAGAAGCACCCTAATTATTGCGCATATCATCGGAAGATTTCGCACCCCACTGAAGAGTGCGACGCTTTTAAGATGTGGTGGCAGGGATATGTTGCTCACCGACAACATTTTAAGCGCATGAAACGCAAAACTCGCCGAGAACAAAGAAGTACTACCGACAGGCACAAAAGAATTACCGGCAACTGTTACATGGTCGACGCCGGAGGATCGCAAGTTCTCATTTTTGGGAGCGACTCTGACGAAGAAATGGCTCTAGGCTCTCTCTTTAAAGAATCCTTTTTAGGGAAAAGGGAAGAACCAGAGGCCTGCGAAAACATTCAGCTGCGCAATCACACGCTCCCGGAAAAGAACCTCGGGCCCGCGAATAGAAAAGATAAGGGTAAGGAAAAGGTCACTGAGGATATCGCCTTAGATGACCAAGTCATGAAAGAGCTGACTGCCAAGGACCCTCCCAGGAAGGGTAAGGTGGACTACAACATCCTAGCACACCTAAGGAAGCTACCTCTCAGCTCAGCATTCTCGATGCCCTCCTATTATCAAAAGAAGCGCGAGATTCATTAATCAAGGCGTTACAATAACCCGAGCAGTTCCAAGCTTTCCTGGCTGAAGAAAAGATGAAGGATGAATTGGAGGAAGTACACACGGCCGATGTCACTTTCGGTGACGAAGACCTTCTCCTCGGGACGTGCGACTACAACCGTCCACTATACGTCTCCGGATATTGCCACGATATCAAGATAGGCAAGATCCTCGTGGATAATGGATCCTCCGTCAATCTTCTTAATGTTCGTGTGTTGAAGGAAATCTGCATGAGCGTGCAGCACCTCGCTCGTGACAAAATTACCATATCCGGTTTCGACTCCCAGTCATCATGGACTCTCGGGTCTGTGATATTAACACTACGCTTCAGGCTACTTGTCACGGACATCAAGTTTCATGTCATTGACGCCAAGACCTGCTACAACGCCTTACTCGGTCACCCTTAGTTACACGAGTACAACATCATCCCTTCTACACAGCATCAGTGTATGAAGTACTTTAAGGATGGTTTCGGGTATACCGTAACAGGTGAGCTGAATCCATTTTCCGTGAACGAAGTCCGCAAGTACGAAGATGCAAAGTACTTTTTTCCAGATTTTGAGGATACAGAAAGGTGTCGCAAGCCGGAGGACAAAGCCACCGCCGCCATCCCTGTTTTCGGGAGCGATACCGAAGAAGAAGAAGAGATAGTTTACGCTGGGCCGTCCCGACACAACAACCCGGGACCGTCCGCCCCTATGTTGATCTTCGGGAGTGACTCGGAAGATGAGGTTAATGCCGTGTTCTCCAGTCGACCGTCAATACAAGCATCCCTTGGCGATGATCAGAGTTTGCAAATCACCATGGTGCCGCAGGAACACTACAAGGATCTCGACACACTTCAAGCTTACAATGTCCAGGACCTGCAGACGTTTTACGTCCCTCCCAGGCGAAAGGGTGAGAAGGTGATCCTATTCTATCGATCCTCGGAAACGGGAGTAGAGAAAGAGATCTGGCATGGCGCGGATTCTACACTCGACAGGCTCCAACCCATCCGTTTGCCCAGATATTACACAAACAGACTAAAGAAGCTATTGAAGCGCCAAGGGGTACCCTTAAAACAGACTGTTCGACAAGCTCGATTCTACAACAGGATTTGGGATGTCCCTGGAACTCAGCGCAAATTGCCCAACGGGAAAATGGAAACGCTCGGGCTTGGATATGTGAGATCCGGGAAGCGAGAACGAGTCCACGGTAGCTACGCCATATATAACTTCGATGAGGAGGAAAACGCCCTGTCGAGCAATGCTAACCCTTCGTCAAAACTGGATCCCGCGAGCGAAGTGCCGAGTCCGTCGTTTGAAGAACGAATGGACAAGCTTATCAGGAAAGCGGGTCAGAAAGCTCGGGAAGACCATAATCACGAGATGGCCATCTACGAGAGGGCCAGGATGCAACGTCTGTTTCAACAGACTGCAAAAGACGAAGATGCTCCTCCCTGTCAACCCGTTGTGCAAAAGGCCCGACGCAGAGGCAGAAGTGAGTCAAGAAGAGGAAAAAGGAGTCGACAACAACGACGCAGGATTAGAGAGTCATGTGATCGGGTATTGCGCGGTCCGGATTTGTCCTTCATGAAGAAGATGAGTCGAGCGTATTCCTTCCCTCGAGACAAGAAGAAGAAGTTACTCGAGCTCGCTATAAAACATCAAATGATCGCACTTCCGGAGTCTAAGCACCCTGAGCAAGCTAACAAAGTTTCTCATCCGGGCTATTGCTCTTATCACCGAGCCATAGGACATCCCCTCGAAGACTGTTTTACCTTCAAGAACTGGGTCGAAGACCAGTACCAGTGGGGCAGATTTGCTTTATCCAGCAGCTGGAAGGTAACACCGCCACAAAAGCACGAACCTAAAGCTACAAGAGAAGAACCGGATCCACATCAGTCTTGGAAGCGGATTCGCACTTGTCACATGATAACAATATTAAAAGAAGAGCCCGAGAACATGGATGACCTTCTCTGGTGCTTTGAGAACAGCAATGAAGAGGCGATCTCAGAATTTCCACCAGCTCCGAAAGAACTGGAAGATGGCATACATACTACTGCAGATAACCTCAAGAAGATTGAGTTGGGGTCAGCAGATGATCCGCGACCGACATTCGTCAGCGAGTTGCTGTCTGAAGAAAGGGTGGCTGCGTTAAAGGACGTGCTTCTACAGCACAGAGATTGCTTCGCGTGGAACTATTCTGAGATGCCAGGATTAGATCCAGAGGTTGCTGTGCATAAATTAGCAATATCCCCGGATATCAAGCCAGTCAAGCAGGCGCCGAGAAGGATGCGGCTCGAGCTTGAGATGGGCATTAACGCCGAAGTCAAGAAACTGATCGATTCTGGGTTTATCCAGGAGGTACAGTATCCTGACTGGGTCGCCAACATCGTCCCGGTAATGAAGAAAAATGGGACAGTACGCATATGTGTGGACTTCCGAGATCTCAATAAAGCCTGCCCGAAGGACGATTTCCCAGTGCCGGTCACCGAGCTGATGATAGACAATACGTCCACTCATGAGGTTTTCTCCTTTATGGACGGTTCATCATGGTACAATCAGATAAAGATGCATCCCGAAGATCAGAAGCACACCGCTTTCCGGACTCCTTTGGGTATATTCTGCTACAAAGTTATGCCCTTCGGTTTAAAGAACGCCGGTGCTACCTATCAACGGGCCATGACAAAGATCTTCGATGATCTCATACATGAAATCGTCGAGTGCTATATCGACGACCTCGTAGTAAAGAGCATGTCATATGAAGAGCATTTAGAGCATCTGAAGACTGTATTTCAACACCTTCGGCAATATAATTTGAAGATGAATCCCCTCAAATGCGCGTTCGGAGTCTCCTCAGGTAAATTCCTGGGATTCATCATCCGACACCGAGGTATCGAAATAGATCCATCTAAGATCAAGGCGATCATGGAAATGCCTCCGCCGAGAACTCTCAAACAGTTGCGGTCTCTCCAAGGGAAGCTCGCGTACATCCGGCGGTTTATCGCCAACCTGTTAGGCAAGTGCCGTCCTTACAGCCACCTGATGAAGAAGGGAACCCCGTTTGTCTGGGACCAAAAATGCCAGAGCGCGCTAGATGAGATCAAGCAGTACCGGCAGAACCCGCCGGTGTTAGCTGCTCCAGTCAAGGGAAAGCCCCTTATTTTTTATACAACAGCCCTTGAGGATTCCTTAGGCGGATTATGGGCACAGGAAAACGACCAAGGGAAGGAGAGAGGGCTCTATTATTTAAGCCGAGTTCTTCTGGGGGCAGAAAGCAATTACTCTCCTATCGAAAAAAATTACCTGGCGTTAATCTTTGCGATAACAAAACTCCGGCACTATGCATTGGCATATGAAGTCCGTCTTATATCAAAGGTGGACCCCCTAAAATATCTAATGTCAAAGGCCATATTGACAGGGAGACTCGCTAAATGGGCCCGGCTCTTGATGGAGTTTTCAATAACTTATCAGCCTCTTAAGGCAGTGAAAGGCCAAGCCATCGCCGACTTCCTTGCTGAGCATCCAGTACCTGCCGGTTCTCCTCTAAATTGCGATTTGCCGGACGAACATGCTTTTGACGCGATCGACGGTGGTGATACCCGATGGGAACTTTATTTCGATGGAGCGTCATCCGTAAAGAAGGGCAAACAAAGTACCCCAATGATCAAATCGGGGGTGGGCCTCATCTTCGTAACTCCACAGGGAGGGATAATGCGCTTCGCTTTCTCCTTAACGGAGCCGAGGACGAATAACGAAGCTGAATATGAAACTTTGATAGCAGGCTTCGAGATCGCCATTGATATGGGAATTGAAAACCTCCTCATATACGGGGATTCTCAACTGGTCGTTAGTCAAGTAAATGGCGACTACCAAACGTGCAAACCAGAGTTGGTGAAGTACGGTGAAAAGGTGCAACAACTGTTGACCCAAATTCCCTCTTACACTTTAGAAAGCATACCACGTGCAGAAAATAGCAAAGCGGACGCGTTAGCTAAGCTCGCTAAAGAACTGGCTGACGAGAACCTCGATGACGTCAGAATCGTGGTACAAAGCCGTCAAGTGCTCGTCCCAGCAGAAATATCTCTGGAATCATCCGAAGAAAAGGGGGCGACTGAGCAGACGGCCCTACAAATAAAAGACCGTGAGAAGGCCGAGAACTGGAGGGAAGTCTTCATAGACTACTTTAAGTCCCACCGAATGCCCGAAGAAGCGTCCTCAAGACATTAGCTCATGAAACGAGCTCTATCTTTCGCTTTCGTCAACGATACTCTATACAAGAGATCGTTTGATTCTCTATGGATGAGATGCTTAGGACCTGACGAAGCAGAAAGAGTCATTCAGGAAGTTCATGACGGAATCTGTGGTTCTCATCAAGCAGGCCCGAAGATGAAGTTAAAAATTAAACGGATGGGTTACTACTGGCCCATGATGATCCAGGACTGCCTCGAATATGCGAAGCAATGCCACTCATGCCAAATCCATAGGGATTTCATCCACCAGCATCCGAATCCGCTACATCCAATGGTGGCTAGCTGGCCATTCGAAATGTGGGGAACTGACATAGTCGGCCCCATCGAACCGGCATCGTCCAGGGGACATCGTTTCATCTTGGCGACGACTAATTACTTCTTCAAATGGGCAGAAGCAGTACCACTGAGGGAAGTGAAGACGGAGAATATCCTCCACTTTTTCAAGACGCACGTCATTTATCGGTTTGGAACTCCGCGACGGATCATTTCCGATAACGGGCCGGCTTACAGAAGCCACAAGATCAGCCGCTTCGCGCAACAACACAATATAGACTGGAGATATTCCTCAGTTTATAATCCACGAGCTAACGGTCTCGCTGAAGCCTTCAACAAGACCTTGACAAAGATCATGAAGAAGACGGTGTTCCGAAATAAGAAGGACTTGCATGAGAGACTGCAAGAAGCTCTCTGGGCATATCGAACTACGTTCAAGACGGCCACGAACACGACGCCATACGCATTGGTATTCGGTACGGAAGCAGTACTCCCCCTCGAGATAGAGCTACCTTCTCTACAAGTGGCAGTCCACTGCGAGTTGACGAGCGAAGAAAATGCTCACCTTCGGCTAGAAGAGCTTGATGCCCTTGATGAAACACGGCTCGTAGCACAACAAAACTTGGAGGCTTACAAAGCAAAAATGACACGCTCGTATGAAAGATTGACCAGGCCGAGGATATTCCGCCAAGGCAAACTCGTGCTAGTGGTCAAAAGGCCTATGATCCCCAATCGCGCCAAGCGGGGAAAATTCGAGCCGAACTATGAAGGCCCGTACATCATAGACAAGGTCTACCAGGGTGGAGCCTATCTCCTCATGGATATGCACGGTGAAAGGCCTTTCAGGCCAATAAACGGCCGCTTCCTCAAGAAATACTACGCTTAATGGGCCTCAGCCTAGGTCAATGGTAAATGACGACGACTATGTCCGCTCGCTATCTTCCTAGGATAAAGCTCTATAAGTAGTAGCCGGCCCTCTCTCAACGACGGACCGAAACGTCCTTAAACTAACGACGGACCGAAACATCCTTAAAACTACTGCCGCAGCATCCTTAGGCTGATGAAAGGAATAAAAAAAATAATAATAATAAAAAATAATAATAATAATAATAAAATAATAAAAATATATAATAAAGGTATGTCCATAGGCAAAATGGGCACGGATGAAAACCCGAAAGGGCTCCGTGAGTAAAAACAGCAGGACTACCGGCGAGTGTTTGTGAAAACCCGAAAGGGCGCAAGCTCGTTAAAGGACACTTACAGGGTCCTCACGACCTTGTAAGGAGAAACCGCCCGCGTGAGATCCTTACAACTCACAAGGGAGCAACACACTTAGGGATCCCCACGATTCCTAAGGAGAAAATACACTTGCGAGATCCTCACGACTCGCAGGGAGAACTCTCTTATGGGACCCTCACGGCTCATAAGACTTGAAAGTCTTAAGTTACAGAGACCTAAACCTGTGCTTAAGCAAAATCCCCCATAACCTTCGACAATGCCCTACAAGCGGCTCATACTGACCCTTGGATACAATCCACGGGCACGAATAAACATTTCCCTAACCAAGTCCCACCCGTGACTAGGGATACGTCGCACGGTGAACAACCCTTGTAAGTCCTCTCGACTTATAAAGAGAAAGCCCACTTGTAGGATCCTTACGACTTACAGAGGAACATACACTTGGGAATCCTCACGATTCCTAGGAAGAAAATACACCTACAAGATCCTCACGACTTGTAGTGAGAAATACCTTTGTGAGGCCCTTACGGCTCATGAAGTCAAAAGCCTTAGTCGACAGGACCCTAACCCTGTTGCTAAGCCACCTTTGTTCAACATCGACAGAGGCAGATGATGATTCGCTCCTGTCCATATCCCAGTTGTAGCGGTGCTGATGCCGAAATCGGTGTCTAATTTCAGGTTTACAGCGAAAAGCCAGTAGGCCGCATGTGCATACGAAATAGCCGAAATGATGGGGCAACTTGCAATAAAAAGCAGCAAGTAAAAATGTATGCACTCAAAATAGCCGAAATGATGGGGCAACTCGCAATAAAAAGCAGCGAGTGAAAATGAAATAAATAGCCGAAATGATTGGGCACCGCGAAAAATAGCCGAAATGATAGGGAAATTGCGACCTTCGCGATATAAAAGCTGAAATGATAGAGCATCGCATAAAAAGAAATAAAAAAAAGTTTTAATTTACGCCCTACAGGTGATGTTACATCACACTCTGTATACAATCCAAGGGCATAAACAAAGAAGTGACCATACTCCTCCCCCAGGTCTCATCATAAGAAGAAGCCAAATCTCGACGGCCCGCAAGTGACCTAGAGATCATCTCAACACTCGTCTCGTAACAACGAACACAACTTCAAGCGAAACGGAACAGCGACAACTCCCAGTTCCATGTCTCGGCGATATACTGATCACCGAAAAGTCAAATCCCAATTCCGTGAAATGCGGATACAATCAGCAAAATTCCTGGTTACGTGGAACGCGGATAACGTCACTCTTTGACCCCGTGGAAAACGTCCAGAGCGGATCCTGGTCCTCACAGAGCACGGCAGTGAACCCGTGTGAAGCATCCAGAGCGGAGCCTAGTCCTCGCCGAACACGGCAGTGAACCCGTGTGAAGCATCTAGTGCAAAATTCCTGGTTAGGTAGAATGCGGATAACGTCACTCTTTGACTCCGTGGAAAACGTCCAGAGCGGATCCTGGTCCTCACAGAGCACGGCAGTGAACCCGTGTGAAGCATCCAGAGCGGAGCCTAGTCCTCGCCGAACACGGCAGTGAACCCGTGTGAAGCATCTAGTGCAAAATTCCTGGTTAGGTAGAATGCGGATAACGTCACTCTTTGACCCCGTGGAAAATGTCCAGAGCGGATCCTGGACCTCGCAGAGCACGGCAGTGAACCCGTGTGAAGCATCCAGAGCAGAGCCTAGTCCTCGCTGAACACGGCAGTGAACCCGTATGAAGCATCTAGTGCAAAATTCCTGGTGACGTGGAACGCGGATAACGTCACTCCTTGACCCTGTGGAAAACGTCCAGAGCGGATCCTGGTCCTCGCAAAGCACGGCAGTGAACCCGTGTGAAGTATCCAGAGCGGAGCCCAGTCCTCGCCGAACACGGCAGTGAACCCGTGTGAAGCATCTAGTGCAAAATTCCTGGTCACATGGAACGCGGATAATGTCACTCTTTGACCCCGCGGAAAACGCCCAGAGCGGAGCCTGGTCCTCGCCAAGCACGGCAGTGAACCCGTGTGAAGCATCCAGAGCAAACACCAGACGTGGAGTCCTTAAAATCCACGGACTATGATGTCCTTAACCTCGACCGTAATGTCTTAAAACTAACGATCAACCATCCTGATTCTGTACTGATTCTGCCTTGATTTAAGGGTATATCTCTTCACTTCTTTGATACTTGGCGTTGTAATTCCTCAACGTCTTCAAAGAGGTGACGGGTCCCTGCAACCACACATCGGACTGTGGAGTCCTTAAATCCACGGACTATGACGTCCTTAATCTTGACCATGATGTCTTAAAACTAACATCGGACTGTGGAGTCCTTAAATCCACGGACTATGACGTCCTTAACCTTGACCGCGATGTCTTAAAACTAACATCGGACTGTGGAGTCCTTAAATCCACAGACTATGACGTCCTTAACCTTGACCGTGATGTCTTAAAACTAACATCGGACTGCGGAGTCCTTAAATCCACGGACTATGACGTCCTTAACCTTGACCGCGACGTCTTTAAACTACGATACTTTGAGCAACCCCTGACCCTGTGAAACACGGATAAGGGCGACCACATCCAGCACTTGCAGATCCGCAGGTCCTCACGACCTGTAAGGAAGAAAACTCTCTTGTGAGATCCTTACAACTCTCAAGGGAAAACCCGCTTAAGAATCCTCACGATTCTTAAGAAAAACTTACACCTATGGGATCCTCTCGACCTGTAGGGAGAAAAGCCCTTTATGAGACCCTCGTGGCTCATGAAATGCAAAAGTCTTAGGAAGCAGACCTTAACCCTGAATCCTAAGCCATCGCTGCCCTGCAAGGAGATCAAGATAAATTGTCCGCAAAACACATTCAATGGAAAGAGACACACCATTGAGAAGAAAAATGTATCTTTTATTCATAAACCAAAATGGGTACAAAGTACAATTTATGAAAGAACAAAAAGAAGATACTCTCAGTCATGAGTATGTACAAAAACAGAAAAGAAATGAAAATATACAATTCTTCAAGCCGGCGGGCGATGTAGCAATTTTACCAGCTCATCTTTCTGTTGCTGAGTCACGGCTTCATGATTCAAGATCTCCAGAAGACGAGCCTCCGCCTGAGCCTGCTGGGCCTGATACGAAGCAAGCCGACCTTCAAGCTCTTTCTCGGTGGACTTATGGGCTTCGACCCTTTCGCGAGTGAACGTGGCAGCTTTATCGAGAGCCACCATCTCTTTGATGGACTCCTGAAGCACCCGCCAGAGTTCATATGCTTTGTTGGCCTTGGCAGTAAGATTAGCTTGAAGCTCGCTCAACGCCTTGGAAGCTAGCTCCCTCTCCGAGAATTTACCGCCGAGCCTCTTTTCGCACGACGTCATATTTGCCGCACACCGTGCTATCAGACCCCGCAACTCCGCTTTTGCAGCCACGGCTTCCGAGGAAAGGCGAAAACATTCAAGGGCGTGCAAGCGAGCCTCCACCTGCCAACATAACTCCACCCAGACTCGCACCACCTCTTCGCTATGGTAGGTGGCAAGAAAAGGAAGAGAACCCTTAGCTTCGGCGGCAAACGCTTCAGCTGTGGTCGCGCTGCCAGCACGGAGCTCCTCGATCAAATATGATAAGGAGACAAGACTTAATTGGGCCAAGCGTTCCGAAGCCCGCAAAGCATAAGGGCCGGGCGGCATCACGATGCGCAATTCCAACGCCGTGGAGACTGGCAGGGCTGTTCAAATTTGAAAGATGTCAATAAAATTCTTAAGCAAAGAACGAATGGGATTATAATAAAATGTCGCTTTCCGACAGTCATGCAAGTAGGAGCTGAAGGCTCCCCTGGCCCTTCAACGACCTCGACCTCGTCGCCAGCTTCCAAAACTATAAGAGGCATCAACGTCATTTCACAAAAATGGCAACAATGCTATGGTAAAAAAATGGCGAATGACGCTAACCTTGCCCAGAGGAAAGGACAATGCGCTGAGGGGAGATCGCCTACGGAGCTGCCATCTCCAATAAACGCTGAAACGATTGCCGAGGCAACAAATCAGCGATAGAGGTCGCCAGCCGCGCAATTCTGAGGAAAACAAAAGAGTTCATATCACGGAAAGATTGCTAATTTAAAATGCAGAAGGTTACCTTCAACACTCCTCCCGTTCTGAGTCGAGGGGATAGCGGCTTCGACGGCCTCTGCCATGACCTCGGGCTCCAATAAAGGAAGGGTAGTCCCGACTACCTCCATCTCAACCTCTGGGCCGCCTTCGGGAAGAGTCAGTGGGGCGGTGACCACCAAAGGAGCCTCCCCCAAAGGAACGGGCGCTCCGTGATCAAGAACTACCACTGGAAGCTCTATTGTAAGAGGAGCAGCCTCATCAGCCCCCTCCACATCGAGCAACGCTTCATCGGGAATTTCGACAGGCTTTAGCTTCAACGAGCCCGTAGGGAGCCCCCCCAGCGTCGAAGATTCTGCACAATTCACACAAGAATAAGGATACATATATACAGGCGTAAATAATCTGAAAAGCTACAAAGAAGAACAAAAACGTACCGACGCGCAGGGAGGCCTTCAATATGGCTTCTTCAAGCCGATGCTCCTTCTCAAGGAGGCGTGCTCGCTGGGGTTCAAGGGTAGACTCATGATCACCGGTCCACAAAGAAAGCGCGTCCGCTGCATCCTCTGAAGCGGCCTGCTTCAGGGCCCTTTCCCCCCATTCCTCCAAAGGACCGATAAACCGCCGCCGAATCCACGAAGGGTCTTCATAAAAGATTACAGCAGGATAGGGCTTCTTCGGAACCCTGGCATTATGAGACGCGTCTTTGGAACGCCGTATGGCCTCGGCCAACTGTGCGGCTTCCTCATCAGCCGAACTGAGGAAAAGAAGTCCAGCGTCTGACTCTTGCAAGGCCAATGGCTCACCTTCAAGAATGGGATCAGACTCTATTAAAGAGTCGAGCAAGTTAGTAGCAACCTTCCTTCGACGCTTGGACCCAGATCCGGTCGCCGAGGACGACCGCTTCTTTCCCCGCGAAGCCTTAGTACGGCGACGACCCACATCGCCCTCAACACCCTCAACAACCTCAGCCCTGCCACCCTCACTCGGTGCCACAACTGGAGATGACATTGCCGTCATCGACGCCACGGAGAGTGGTGCTGCCTCGGGTGGTAGTACTATTACCGGAGCCCGTCTACCCCACGATCGAGTACCCAGGGGCATACCAGCTATTGGAGTAAGATCTACTCCCGACTCTCCAGGAATAAGCGCAGAGCCGGTATCCCTCAGGGGAAAGCGGACCGGGACACGCGGTCGCAGCGCAGCTCCCTTGGCCGGAACCTGAATAGGGGCACCGTGGCCAAGAAGCACCCTTCTCTCCTCAATAATAATCGGGTTCACCTGATGGAGATACCAGCCCGTGAACGACCCCACGCATCGGGGAATGTAATCACCATCGGGGATCATGAACTGAGAACCAGTGTTCAACCTCACAAAGTGGTGGGCGGCATCTCGGACGGCCTCGAGCGAAGGAACCGGCGCGACTATGAAAGCTTCAAACGGGACACCCTGATCATAGCCAAACTGCCGGGCAAAGCGATGCGGATTGTACCGCATGAAGAGAGCCGCACTGTCCTGACGAAACACCAAGTAACCCGGTCTGATTGCGTATAAGCGTGCGGTTTCCCGAGGCTTCAAAGAGGGCGCGTTTTCTATCGACCGATCCCAAAGCGGCTGGGCTGAACCCGCGGAAGAAGATAACACCCGATCACTAAATACCAACCCGCCAGCAGTAGAGTAAGGAGAAATCAACGTCCGAATAGCCCCGAATTGAGTCGGGTCAGCAGCAGATGCATCCACCAATCGCATAAGCCGCGGGAAGGTATAGGCGTCGTAGAATGCAGGCCTTTGATGCATGGCGAAAGCACCCAAGACGTGCATTTCGATCCAAGACGTAAAGTAGTGAAGCAAAAAATTTACCACATCTACGCCAGGGGTAGAGGTATTAGCTGCAGTGCCCAACCCGTGATAAAGATGCGCCGCACCAATGCCGGGATGCCGATGGCCAACCGCGTCCCCTAAGTGATACAATGAGCCGGGTAGATAACCGAGGCTCTCATGAAGCGGCGATGCATGGGAATAACAAACCAACTAAGCCATACACTGATAAACCCCACGAAGAATGTTTCCTCATCCATGCCGGCAGCTGCAATGGATTCAAAAGACATCGGCGACATAATGGGGATGTAATACTGTGGAAGATCCGATTCAGTGGTCGGCAGCTTCTTCGGACCAAACCCAAAGGGGTCCTTGATATTGGCGAACTTCGGAGCTGTCTTCGATACGACGTCCTCGCGAAGGAAGCAGGCAATGAAGCTCTTGAAAGTAACACCCTGCTCTTCAGATTCGGTGAACAAACGATCAAAGATACCCAGCACCTTGATTAAGCTGGGACGCTTGTGGCGGACGGCGTTCTCAGCAGACAAGCCGTCAACCGGTGCAGGCTCGGGCTCAAAGACGTATTCATCAGAGGGCAGCAACTCCTCATAAAGCGTCCCTCGGATTGGCAGTCCCGAGATCTCATAGAACTCTCCCAAAGAGATCGAGACTTCTCTTTCCCCCAGAAGAAAGGTGTTGGCAGGGAGATTCTATTGATTCAAGAACGCCTTAACCCACCAGACATGCGGGGATTGATAATGGAAGAGTGGCGCATATATCGCTTGGTAAAGCCCGACCTTCTGCAGCCGCGCACGATAGGTAGCAAGGATATAGCGAGCCCAGAGGAGGTAGCCCGTAGGGTGCCGAGGAGTGAGCCCTATCTTATAAATTTGTCCCCATGGGTGGGCCTCACCCTGGCAAATGCATCGTCCCAGAATATCTATAGCGGGGATTGGATGGTTCGGGATACCGGTCGTCGAAGGCTCAAGCCATCCCGTCGAAGTCCAATTTAGCATCTCCACAGCGAAAACCGTCCTCAGAGGATCCATCGGCGAAAATAGGAAAGTGGGCTCTGTCGGCACTTCACATAGGAAACTCCGGCGACCCTGGATAATATGGCTGTACCAAGTTCCCCATAGAAGTAAGTTGGTGCAGTTCGGGTCATGAGCCCGGATCATCGCCATCGCTTCCTCATCAGATGGTGACTGAGGAAAAGCAGCCTCCGAGCAAGTGAAGGGAAAGCACGGAACAGAAGCCATCACACCTGAAACAAAGTAAAGGAAAACTGTTAAAAGTGGAGCCAGCAATATGAATATATATGTGTATATATATACATATATATATATATATATCCACACACACATATGAGCATAGATATATGAAGACAGTTGAAGAAAGCGATAGAGGACTTGTTTGGTAGGACCATTAGTTACAAAACATGGGGGTCCCACGAAATCAAGATGATGGCTGGTTGATGATGAAACACAGCAATTATAGTGAGACAAGGGGGGATATTCTAATTAAATAAACAGTGGACCTTAAATGACCCTACACATTCTCCTAATAAAAATCCACCTTGGACTCTGCAACAAATCACACAGGATCAAGAGAATTAAATTCCCAGACAAGACATCATTGTCAGCGTCTTCTCCGTTGGGTACAGAAGGACAACCTAGGGCAAGGAAACCCTAAGAAGCCTCCATGTGAAGAAACTGAGTTCTTCATAGGAATTAAATTCCTTATTAAGATAAGGGAATTAAATTCCCAGAAACATTTTCTTCAAACGGAATTAAATTCCTTAAAAAGCGGCAGCGGATCTCAACCCAAAAGAGGTAAAACCCCTAATGGGGATTTAAAATCCAGAGAGTTCTTTTAAAATGAAGGTGCTTCGTCCGTACAACATCATTACCTGAGGAAAAAGGATCCTTCAACAGAGTTAAACTCTGGAAAATGTTTGAGACAGAGAACTAAGCTCTGGAAACGAGAATTAAATTCTCAAGGGAAAAAGTTCTCAAAGGAAGAAAATGAGCAAAGTGAAGGCTCTTCTGAAAATGACATGGGCATTTATAGGATGTGATGGAAACGCTTCATCTCCCTGATTCTCTAGATGGATCCGACGGTCACAAAAGTGACAGCGTTGCACTCACGTGCTGACACGTGAGAACAATGCTGTGGGGGCATTTGTTTCCTGATTTAAAATCAGGAAAAACCTACGGAGGAGGCATCACGTGCTAGCACGTGACCAGCGGTCACATGTTGACACGTGACATGTAAAAGCGGCGGCATAAGGCACATTCATTCCCTGAGAAAATCAAGAAAAAAGCTCTAAAAAAGGCATCACGTGTGCACACGTGACCAGTGGTCACGTGTTGGCACGTGATGACCAAGCATCGGCAAAGAACAGAGCGCAGAAGGAAGGGAAGCCCGTTCCAGGGGGGTCACGTGCCTACACGTGACCAGGGGTCACGTGCGCACACGTGACCAACGGTCACGTGGCCACACGTGACCGGCTTCAAGAGCCTTATTTTTATGACAGAGTTAAATTCTGTGAAAAGATTTCTCAAGTCTTTCCAAAGTGGAAAAGAATTATTTGGAACCGTTGGATTAAAAATCTAAAGGTGATTAAATATCACCTATTTATGGAAAAATCTTGAACCTGGAAAGATTTCCCCTTAAAATCTAACCGAAATAACAAAGGAATATCTTTGGATTTGAAATCCAATGGTGAATAAAATTCACCTAATAATCCAAAGGTCCAGATGAATGATGAATGCAAATCAAATCCCTCAATGAAAGATTCACTAAAACTAATTGATTCTGCTCCTTCTCCTATAAATAGGAGCCGGGAGATATACAAAAAAAGAAGGAGAGATATATAGAGAGAGATACAGAGACATACAGAGATAGAGGAATAGAGCCTTGAGATCTTTGGAAGAATTTGATCTTCTGCAAAAGAAAAACCTTAGGTAAGAAAGGAGAGGCTTTTAAAAAAGAGAATTTAATTCTCAAAGAGTTTAACTCTTATATTAAAAAGAAGAACTTAGTTCTGTCTGTTGGGGAGGATCTGCAAAGTGCACATCTCCCCATGAATTGAGAATTTAATTCTCATTGGGTTGAGATCCTGCATGCAGATCCAAAGCATAGAAGGGGAATAGAAGTTTGAGAATTTAATTCTCACAGAACTATAGGAATTTAATTCCTTTGAGGTAAAATTAGGGTTTAACCCTATGTTATAGGAATTTAATTCCTTCAAAATGGACAGAACCAGGGTTTAACCCTAATTGAGAACTCAATTCTCTCAAAATCACAGGAATTTAATTCCCTTAAAAAAAAGAAATTAGGGTTTAACCCTATTCAAGAATATAATTCTTCAAAAAGAAGGAAATAGGAATTTAATTCCTCTAAAGTTTATTGCTAGGGTTTAACCCTACGAAGAATTTAATTCTTAAAAGATTAACAGATCTTTAAAAAGAACCAGAGTCACGTGTTATCACTTGACCCTTGTAAAGATCCACAAAAGAAGAACTTCAAGGCAATGCCTCATGTGTCCCACGTGACCCCAGAAGCACATTAGGGGAAAGCAAAAGAAACAGAAGCTATAGGCGCCCTCACGTGCTACCACATGACCCCTTGGCAGAAGCTCTAACAGACAAACATTTAAATGCCCATCACGTGACAGCACGTGATGCTCCAAAGTATTCAATACTTTTGGCAGAATAAAGTGAATTGAGGGCGCTCTCACGTACTACCACGTGACCCCTCTTGCCTTAGTGTTTAACACTAAAGTTGAAACCTCTATATCCAGTGTTCAACACTGATTTTTTTTTGTTTAAACACTAATTGGAAAACTCTATTTACAGTGTTTAACACTGACTTTCTTAGTGTTGAACACCAACTTGGAAGACCCTGTTTCCGGTGTTTAACACTGATCTTCCTTAGTGTTAAACACTAATTTGAAATCTCCATTGCCAGTGTTTAAACACTGATTTGCTTTAGTGTCTAAGCACTAATTTGAAAGCCCTGTTGCTGGTGTTTAACACTAACTATCTTTTAGTGTTAAATACTAACTTGTCAATCTCACTCCCAGTGTTCAGCACTGTTGGTCTCTAGTGTTCAAACGCTGGCCTTAGCCCAATTGGTTAAGTTTTTAGAGGCAAAGCCTCTTCTTCAATGAATCAACAGAGGGCCAATATCCCAAACACAATTGGACTTAGCCCAAGCTGGTCATAAGTCCTCAATTCAAACTTAACTGGGCTAATGGGCTCATAATATAATTAATTGGTCTTGGTCCCAAATTGGGCCGAAGACTATTTAATCTACCTTGGTTCAAGGGTACATCTCTTCACTCCTTTGATAATTGGCGTTGTAATTCCTCAATGTCTTCAAAGAGGTGGCGGGTCCCGATAACCACACATTGACGTGGACTGTAGGGTTCTTAAACTCATGGACTATGAGGTCCTTAACCTTGACCGTGATGTCTTAAAACTAACAACGGATTGTGGGGTCCTTAAACTCATGGACTATGACGTCCTTAGCCTTGACCGTGATGTCTTCAAACTAACATCGGACTGTGGGGTCTTTAAACCCATGGACTATGACGTCCTTAACCTTGACCGTGATGTCTTAAAACTAATATCGGACTGTGGAGTCCTTAAATCCACGGACTATGATGTCCTTAACCTTGGCCGCAACATCTTAAAACTAACATTGGACCGCAATGTCCTTAAACTACCTATTGACCGCAATGTCATTAAACTAAATAACAGGGTTCCCTTAATTGCCCTATTGTTGGATCTAAAACGATCCCGTTAAGTCGATCTTAGTCTAAAAATTAGGCTAACATATCCTTAACAAACGTTTAAGTTGATCTTAGTCCTCAATGAGGCTAACGTATCCTTAAACCCAAACCCCAAACCCAAATCTAAAATAATACGGATTTAGACTAGTCCACGCCCTACGGGCGACGACATAACTCGGTCTCCGTATACAATCCACGGGCAACTAAACACAAAATAAACACACACGACATGAAGTGACCATCTGGAGAAGGAGAAAGTGGTTACCGCGATGCGGTAGCGTAATTAACTGCAGGGGCTTGCGCCTGCAGGGAAGAGCGTCCCCACAATCAAAAACCCCTCAAGCGAGAGGGAATCTGACGAAGTCTGCTACATCGGACGCATCTATTTAAACCTTCGATACACGGTGCCATAAATCAACTTGGCATCTTCGGAGAGGTGGACGGATAGCACCAATTAGCATCTACCCCGAATCTCAGGCAAGACATCCCCGTCGCGCCGTCATTCGGAGGGGAACATTCACCAATTCGTTGGCTGCTTGTCGGAGACAGTATTCGAGTGGTATTCCGAACTCCCAAATGACTCTGTCAAGACATTCGCAGAGATGGAGTTGCTATTCACCCAGCGTTTCGCGAGTGCTAGTGAACGCACCCCAATCACGGCATTGTTCAATGCCAGGATGAAGCCTGGAGAAACATGGGTTCAGTATGCAATACGGGGGCGGAATCTGTGGTCGAAGTGTGAGCAGCGCATTGAAGAGGCTCCTGCGGTAGGCATGTTCGTGGGTACTCTTGACCCTCAAGCGACCATTTCACAATTCATGATGTTCTTCAAGCCGACCACTTTTCAGGCCTTGATTGACAAACTGGCCCAAATGGACCAGATGGGTCATAGACCGTCTTCTTCAAAGAAGGAATCTAGAAATGAAAAAGGGAAAGGGAAAGCGAACTTCGTCGCCAATGCTCAACAGCAGCCCAGTGGCCCGAAACTAACTGATCGCCAAGACGAGAAACGGAGATTCTTTAATGAGAGACTGAAGCGCCCTTATTCATTTCCCCGGGATAAAACGAGAAGATTGTTTGAACTAGCGGTGCGCAACAGGCTCATCAATCTGCCGAATCCAAAAAGCCCATTGCAACCCGGTGACGCTAATAATCCTAATTATTGCCCCTATCACCAAGCGATAGGCCATCCAATTGAGGATTGCTTCATCTTTAAAGGCTGGATTGAAGATCAATACCAACAGGGCAAATTCACCCTGTCCGAGAATTGGAAAGTGAGCCCACCTCAACCGCACGCTCTTAAAAGGGGGGACACACCGGGGGCATCGTGCTCTTTTGTCGAAGAAGCTCCATGGAAGGTCGCTCTTTCAGCCAAAACAAAAAGAATGCTGAAGGATCTCCAAACATGCCCGGCGATCAGATGGAAAAGTCAGCTAGAACCCGAGATCATCGAGGGAATGCTGAAGCCACACCCAACTCCAAAAATTGGTGGTGATAGTCAAAGAGCTCACACCCAGACGTCAAAGTCATCGAGAAGAAGAAGAAGACCAAAAAGCCCGTGAAGCATGGTGACAAGCGCACGGACCTGCAAAAACATATTGACGCATTAGAAGAATATAATCAGAAGGCGCGGACCCCAGTCACACTCCAAGAATTTCTCAGCCATGTCCTTGAGGACGGAGATGACGACAATGGAGAAGACTTGTCGGATGAACCTGAGGATTATGTGGCAAGCTGCCATGTGATCTCTCACTCGTTAATAAACGATGGAGAAGCTCTGGATGCAGAGAAACCGGGGGCAGATCCTGAGCCTGAACTTCTAGGACCGTCAGACGAAATGATTGATGCATTCCTAAACGAAGCTCTTTTGAAAAGCAAAGCTGACCGGGAGTGCGAGATGGCCATATTTGAAAAAGCCAAACGCCGGCGACTGGACGAAAGGGTTGAAACGCTCCCACCAGATCAAAGTAAATCCGCCGCAAGTAAAAATAGGTTCAAGACAAGGAAAAGGTTCGCCAGAGCCCTGTCAATGAGAATGAAATTGCCCTCGTTCAGAGGAAATTATCCTGGCGATATACATCTTGATGAAGAAGACACACATCCTAACTTCTGCTTATACCATCAGAGGATTGCACACCCTACTGAAGAATGCATGGCCTTTAAAAACTGGTGACAAGGATATGTTGCCCATCGACAACACGTTCAGCGAATGAAGTGCAAGGCTCGTCAGGAACAGAGGAGCACAGCTGATGAGCATAAAAGAACAGCTGGCAACTGTCACATGGTTAATGGCAAGGGATCGCAAGTTCTCACCTTTGGGAGCGATTCTGAAGAGGAAATGACTCTCAGCCCTCTCTTCAAAGA
Organism: Agapanthus africanus; assembly: GCA_030015575.1. NCBI lineage: Eukaryota > Viridiplantae > Streptophyta > Magnoliopsida > Asparagales > Amaryllidaceae > Agapanthus > Agapanthus africanus. Next base: position 869,604,195 of record CM057339.1, read on the forward strand.
ATCTACCTCAGGAAAAGAGGAAGAACCGAAGATCTGCGAGAACATTCAACTGCACAATCGCACATTACCTGAAAAGAATCTCAGACCCATAAATAAGGGGTCAAACAAAAAGGATAAGGGAAAAGAAAAGGTCCTTGAGGATATCATCCTCGATGACCAATCCATCAAAGAGCTGACAGCCAAGGATCTGCCTAAGAAAAGTAAGGTGGATTACAACGTTCTGGCACACCTAAGGAAGATACCCTCACAGCTAAGCATTCTCGACGCCCTTCTACTATCCAAAGAGACGAGAGATTCTTTGATCAAGGCACTGCAAGAGCCCAAGCAATTCCAAGTTTTCCTCTCCGAAGAAAAGATGAAGGACGAGCTGGAAGAAGTGCACATAGCCGATATCACTTTCGGTGATGAAAATCTCCTCCTCGGGACGTGCGAGTATAACTGTCCCCTTTATGTCTCCGGATACTGTCATGATATCAAGATAGGCAAAATCCTGGTCGACAATGGGTCCTCCGTCAACCTTCTCAATGTAAGAGTGTTGAAGGAAATTTGCATGAGCGTTCAGCACCTCGCTCGTGATAAAATCACTATCTCCGGGTTTGACTCCCAGTCATCACGGACGCTCGGGTCTATGATACTGACATTACACTTTGGGCTGCTTGTCACGAACATCAAGTTTCATGTCATTGACACCAAGACTTGCTATAACGCTTTGCTCGGCAGGCCTTGGTTACACGAGTACAACATCATCCCTTTTACACAATATCAGTGTATGAAGTATTTTAAGGATGGTCTTGAGTATACTGTGACAGGGGAACTAAACCCATTCTCCGTGAATGAAGTCTGAAAGTACGAGGATGCAAAATACTTCTTACCAAATTTCGAAGACACGGAAAGATACCATAAACCGAAGAACAAAGCTATCACCACTATTCCAGTCTTCGGAAGTGACATTGAGGAGGAAGAAGAAATAGTTTATTCAGGGCCGCCCCAATACACCAAGTCGGGACCGTCCACCCTTATTCTGGTCTTTGGCAGCGACTCAGAAGATGAGGTCAATGCCATATTTTCTGTACGACCATCGATACAAGCCTTCACTGGCGATGATCGGAGTTTGCAATTCGCCATAGTTCCGCAAAAGCATTACAAAGAGCTCGACGCACTTGATACCTATAATGTGCAGGAACTGCAGACATTATACGTCCCTCCCAGGCGAAGAGATGAAAAGGCGATCCTCTTTTATCGATCCACGGAAACCAAAGTGGAGAAAGAAATTTGGCATGGTGCCGATTCTACACTTGATAAGTTCTAGCCCATCCGTCTGCCCAGATACTACACAGAAGGATTAAAAAGGCTATTGAGGCGCCAAGGCGTACCCTTCAAATAGACTGCTCGACAAGCTCAGTTCTACAACAGGATCTGGGACGTCCCCGGAACTCAGCGAAAATTTCCCAACGGGAGAATGGAAACGATCGGGCTTGGATATGTTCAATCCAAGAGACAGGAACGATTCCATGACTGCTACAATGTACATGACTTCGATGAAGAAGGAAATGCTCTGTTAGAAGATGCCAACCCTGAACTAAAACGAGGTCCCGCCATGAAAATGCCGAGTCCGTCGTTTGAAGAAAAGATGGACAAGCTAATAAGGGAAGCGGGTCAAAAGGTCCGGGATAACCATAGCTGCGAACTGGCCATTTATGAGAAAGCCAGGACGCAGCGCCTCCTTCAACAGGCCGCGAAGAGAGACAATGCTCCTCATCGCCAACCCGTCATACAAAAGACCCGGCTTAGAGTCAAAAATAAACCAAAGAACGGAAAAAACGTTCGACAGCGGCAAAACGGGTCTAAGAAGCCACGCGATCAAGAATTGAGTAGCCGGGATCCGTCTCTTATAAAGAAGATGGGTCGAGAATATTCTTTTCCCCAAGACAAGATAAAGAAGATATTCATTCTTGTCGTAAAACATCAAATGATGACACTCTCGGAGTCCAAGCACCCTGAGCAAGCAGACAAGGTCTCTCACCCAGACTATTGCTCCTATCACCGAGCATTAAGACATCCTCTCGAAGACTGCTTCACCTTCAAGAACTGGGTCGAAGACCAATATCAACAAGGTAAGTTCGCTCTATCCAGCAGTTGGAGGGTAAGTCCACCATGGAAACATGAATCAAAAGCCACTTATGCGATGAGAGTAGAACCAGACCAACATCGGTCTTGGAAGCGATCTCGTACCGTCACGTGATAACGTTGTCAGAAGAAGAACCCGAGAATATAGATGACCTTTCTTGATGCTTCAAAAACGATGAAGATGAGTTAATCTCAGAATTTCCACCGGCGCCAAAAGAGCTGGAAGATGGGATACATACTACTGCAGATGACCTCAGAAAAATCGACTTGGGAATGGCAAACGACCCACGACCTACGTTCGTCAGTGAACTGTTGTCTAAAGAAAAGGAGGCTACACTTAAAGACGTGCTCATGCAGTATAAAGATTGCTTCGCATGGAACTATTCAGAGATGCCGGGACTCGATCCAGAGATTGTTGTCCACAAATTGGCAATTTCTCCAGACGTCAAGCTGATTAAACAAGCACCGAGAAGAATGCGTCTCGAGCTTGAGATGAGCATCAAAGCTGAGGTCAAGAAGCTAATCGACTCCGGTTTCATCCAAGAGGTTCAATATTCTGACTGGATCGCCAACATTGTCCCGGTGATGAAGAAAAATGGTACGGTGCGCATATGTGTGGACTTTCGGGATCTCAACAAAGCTTGCCCAAAGGACGACTTTCCAGTACAGGTTAATGACCTGATGATAGATAATACGTCCACTCAGGAAGTTTTCTCCTTCATGGACAGCTCATCAGGATACAATCAGATAAAGATGCATCCCGAGGACCAGAAGCATACCGCTTTCCGGACCCCTTTGGGCATATTCTGCTACAAGGTGATGCCTTTCAGTCTAAAAAACGCCGGTGCCACCTATCAGAGGGCTATGACGAAGATCTTCGATGACCTCGAACATGAAATCGTCGAATGCTATATCGACGACCTCATAGTTAAAAGCAAATCATACGAGGAACATTTAGAGCATTTAAAGATCGTGTTTCAGCGCCTTTAGAAATATAACTTGAAGATGAACCCTATCAAGTGCGCGTTCGAAGTTTCCTCGGGCAAGTTCCTAGGATTCGTCTTCCGACACCAAGGCATCGAGATAGACCCGTCGAAGATCAAGGCGATCATGGAAATGCCTCCGCCAAGGACTCTCAAGCAACTGCGGTCTCTCCAAGGAAAGCTCGCGTATATCCGGCGATTTATAGCCAATCTCTCAGGAAAGTACCATCCTTACAGTCACCTAATGAAGAAGGGAACCCCGTTTGTCTGGGATCACAAATGCCAAAGCGCACTGGACGAAATCAAGCAATACCTGCAAAATCCGCCAGTATTGGCCGCTCCCGTTAAAGGAAAACCTCTCGTCCTGTATACAACAGCCCTCGAAGGTTCCTTAGGCGCGCTGTGGGCACAAGAGAACGACTAAGGGAAAGAGAGAGCCCTCTACTATTTGAGTCGAGTTCTCCTGGGGGCAGAAAACAATTACTCTCCCATTGAAAAACATTGCCTGACATTGATCTTCGCGATAACGAAGCCCAGATACTATGCGTTGGCACACGAGGTCCTCATATCAAAGGTAGATCCCTTCAAATATTTGATGTCAAAGGCCATATTAACAGGACGTCTCGCTAAATGGGCCCTGCTCTTGATGGAGTTCTCGATAACTTATCGTCCCCTCAAGGCAGTGAAAGGCCAGGACATCGCCGACTTTTTCGCTGAGCATCCGATAACTGCCGACTCTCCCTTGAACGGCGAATTGCCAGACGAACACGCGTTTGACACGATCGACGGGGAGAGAAAAGAGAATGATACCCGGTGGGAACTTTACTTCGATAGAGCATCTTCCATGAAGAAGCGCAACCAAGCCACCCCCATAATCAAATCCGGAGTGGGCCTCATCTTCGTGACTCCACAAGGAGGGATAATGCGCTTTGTCTTCTCCTTAACAGAGCCGAGGACGAATAATGAAGCCGAATTTGAAGCTTTGATAGCAGGTCTTGAGATCGCCGTCGACATGGGAATTGAAAACCTCCTCATATACGGAGACTCCCAGCTGATCGTTAGTCAAGTAAATGGCAACTATCAAACGTGCAAACCAGAGTTGGTAAAGTACAACGAGAGAGTGCGGCAACTGCTGACTCAAATTCCTTCCTACACCCTGGAAAGCTTACCGCGTGCGGAAAATAGCAAAGCGGACGCATTGGCCAAACTCGCTAAAGAACTGGCCGACGAGAATCTCGATAACGTGAGGATAATTGTGCAAAGCCGTCGGGTTCTTGCACCGGCAGAAATATCTCTGGAATCGTCCGAAGAAAAGGGAGCGACCGAGCAAACGGCCCTATAAATAAAAGAACAGGAAAAAGCTAAGGATTGGAGAGAAGTCTTTATAGACTACTTCAAATCCCGTCGAACACCTTAAGATGCGTCGCCAAGATATCAGCTCATGAAACGAGCTCTATCCTTTGCCTTCGTTAATGATACTCTGTATAAGAGATCATTTGATTCTCTGTGGCTAAGATGCCTGGGACCTGAAGAGGCAAGGAGAGTCATCCAAGAAACTCACGACGGACTCTGCGATTCTCACCAAGCCGGACCGAAGATGAAACTAAAGATCAAAAGGATGGGCTACTATTGGCCCACGATGATCCAAGACTACCTAGAATACGCGAAGCAGTGCCACTCGTGCCAGATTCACGGGGACTTTATCCACCAGCATCCAAATCCACTACATCTAATGGTGGCTAGCTGGCCGTTCGAAATATGGGGAACCGACATAATCGGGCCCATCGAACCAGTATCTTCCAGAGGATATCGATTCATTTTGGCAACAACTGATTACTTCTCCAAATGGGCGGAACCAGTACCACTAAGAGAAGTGAAGACGGAGAATATCCTCCATTTCTTTAAAACACACGTCATTTACCGGTTCGGCACTCCGCGACGGATTATCTCCGATAACGGGCCAGCCTATAGAACCCACAAAATCAGTCGCTTCGCACAACAGCATAACATAGACTGGAGATACTCTTCGGTCTATAATCCTCGAGCTAACGGTCTAGCTGAGGCTTTCAATAAGACCTTGACGAAGATCGTGAAAAAGATGGTGTCTCAAAATAAGAAAGACTGGCACGAGAGACTACATGAAGCTCTCTGGGCGTATCGAACTACGTTCAAAATAGCCATGAACACAATGCCATATGCATTGGTATTCGGCACAGAAGCGGTACTCCCTCTCGAGATAGAGTTACCCTCTCTACAAGTGGCAGTTCACTACGAGCTAACAGACGAAGAAAATGCTCACCTTCGGCTTGAGGAGCTTGATACCCTTGATGAAACTCGGCTAATGGCGCAACAAAATCTGAAGGCTTATAAAGCAAAGATGACGCGCTCATATGAGAGATTGACTAGGCCGAGAACATTCCGCCAAGGCGAACTCGTGCCAGTGGTCAAAAGACCCATGATCCCAATCGTGCCAAGCAGGGGAAATTCGAGCCGAACTATGAAGGCCCGTATATCATAGACAAGGTCTACCAAGGTGGAGCCTATCTACTCATAGACATGAATGGCGAAAGACCTTTCAGGACAATAAACGGTCGATTCCTTAAAAAATACTACGCCTGATGAGTCACAGCCTAGGTTAATGATAGATGACGACGCCTATGTCCGCTCACTATCTTCTTAAGCCCAAACTCTATAAATGGTAACCGGCTATAGACCGGAACGTCGTTAAACTAACAATGGACCACTATGTCCTAAAACTGGCTATTAACCGAGACGTCGATAAACTACTATGGACAGCAGCATCCCAAGGCTGACACAAAAAAAAGGTATGTCCATAAGCAAAATGGGCACGGATGAAAACCCGAAAGGGTTTCGTGAGTAAAAACAGCAGGGCTACCTGCGAGTTTTGTGAAAACCCGAAAGGGCGTAATCTCGTTAAAAAACACTTGCAAGGCTCTCTCGACCTAGCGAGGAGAAACCACCTGCGTGAGATCCTTACGACTCACAAGGGGGGAAACACACTTAGAGATCCCCACGATACCTAAGGAGAAATTACACTTACGAGATCCTCACGACTCATAAGGAGAATTCCCCTTTGAGACCCTCACGGCTCATAGGATTCAAAAGCCTTAAGCTACAGGGATCTGAACCTGTTCTTAAGCCATCACAACCTCCAGCATTGCCCTACAAGCGTTTCGATATCGACCCTTGTATACAATCCACGGGCGCGAATAAACATTCCCCTAACAAAGTCCTACCCGCGACTAGGGATATGTTTTCACGGTGAACAACCCTTGTAAGTCCTCTCGACTTTTAAGGAGAAAGCACTCTTGTAAGATCCTTACGACTTATAAGAGATCATACACTTAAGACTCCTCGCGATTCTTAAAGAGAAAACGCACCTTCGAGATCCCCACGACTCGTAGGGAGAAATACCTTTATGAGACCCTTACTGCTCGTAAAATTAAAAGCCTTAGTCGACAGGATTCTAACCCTGTTTACTAAGCCACCTTTATTCAATATTTATAAAGGAAAATGATGATTCGCTCCTGGCAATATCCCAGTTGTAGCGATGCTGATGCCTAAATCAGTATCAAATCCCAAACACGCAGCGAAAAGTCAGCGAGCCACAAATGCATATGAAATAGCTGAAATGATTGGGTAACTTGCAAATCAGTAAGTAAAAATGCATGCATGCAAAATAACCGAAATGGTTGGGCAACTCGCAATAAAAATCAACGAGTAAATAAAATAAATAGCCGAAATGATTGGGCACCGCGATAAACAAATAGCCGAAATGATTGGGCAATAGCGACTTTCGCGATATAAAAGCTGAAATGATAGAGATTCGCGGAAAGAAAAAAAATATAACTTTTTTCCCTATGGGTGAGATCACATCGATCCCTGTATACAATCCAAGGGCACAAACAAAGAGGGAATCATACCTTCCCCTCAGGCTCCATCCGAAAGAGAGCCAAATCTTGATGGTTCACAGACAGCCTGGAGATCATCTCGACATTCGTCTCATTACAACAGACGCAACATCAACAAATCGGAGCCATGGCAAAGTTCCCAGTTCCGTGACTTGATGATGCACAGACAACCGAGAGTCAACCCTTCTTGGTCTCATGGAACACGGCTAATGTCAATCCTGACCCCGTGGGAAGCATCCAGAGCGAATCCTGGTCTCGTGGAACACGGTTTATGTCAATCCTGACCCCGTGGGAAGCATCCAGAGCCGATCCTGGTCTTGTGGAACACGACTAATGTCAACCTTGACCCCGTGGGAAACATCCAGAGCAAATCTTGGTCTCGTGGAACACGGCTTATGTCAATCCTGACCCCATGGGAAGCGTCTAGAGCGGATCCTGGTCCTATGGAACACGGCTAATGTCAATCTTGACCCCGTGGGAAGCATCCAGAGCAAATCCTGGTCTCGTGGAACACGGCTTATATCAATCCTGACCCCGTGGGAAGCGTCCAGAGCAAATCCTGGTCTCGTGGAACACGGCTTATGTCAATCCTAACCCTGTGGGAAGCGTCCAGAGCGGATCCTGGTCCTGTGGAACACGGCTAATGTCAATCTTGACCCGTGGGAAACATCCACAGCAAATCCTGGTCTCGTGAAACACGTCTTATATCAATCATGACCCCGTGGGAAGCGTCCAGAGCAAATCCTGGTCACGTGGAACACGACTAATGTCAATCCTGACCCCGTGGGAAGCGTCCAGAGCGGATCCTGGTCCTGTGGAACACGGCTAATGTCAATCCTGACCCCGTGGGAAGCATCCAGAGCAAATCCCGGTCTCATAGAACACGGCTTATGTCAATCCTGACCCCGTGGGAAGCGTCCAGAGCGGATCCTAGTCCTGTGGAACACGGCTTATATCAATCCTGACCCCGTGGGAAACATCCAGAGCAACCTCCTGACTCCGTGAAATGCGGATAAGGTCAACCCCTGACTCCATGAAATACGAATAACATCAACCCTCGACTTCCCCATCAAAGCAATTCTTTGATTTGGGAGCAAGTCAACCCATCAATCACTTACGGGTCCTTTCGACTTGTAACGAAGAAAATTCTCTTCTGAGATCCTTACGACTCTCAAGAGAAAACACACTTAGGAATCCTCACGATTCCTAAGGAGAAGATACACTTACGGGATCCTCTCGACCTGTAGGGAGAAAATTCTTTATGAGACCTTCACGGCTCATAAAGTTGAAAAGTCTTAGGAGGCAAATCCTAACCCTATCTCCCAAGCCATCGTTGCTTCGCAGAGAGGTCAAGGTAGATTTTATACAGTCCACACTCTCCGACAAGAAAGGAAATAATCACTTACGGGTCATCTCGACTCGTAAGAAAGAAAATTCTTTTCTGAGATCCTTACGACTCTCAAGAGAAGAACACACTTAGGAATCCTCACGATTCCTAAGGAGAAATTATACTTACGAGATCCTCACGACTCGTAAGGAGAAATACCTTTATAGGACCCTCACGGCTCATAAAGTTAGAAAGCCTTAGGAGGCAGATCTTAACCTGACTCCTAAGCCATCGCTGTCCTACGATGAGATCAAAATAGATTATCCACAAAATGCATTTACTAGAAGGGACACACCATCTTGGAGCAAAATATGTCTTTTATTCATGAATCAAAATGAATACAAAGTACAATTTATGAAAGAATGAATAAAAAAATACTCTCATTCAGGAGTATGTACAAAAGAAGAATGAAAAGAAAAATATACAATTCTTCAAGTCGGCGGACGATTCAATAGATTTGCCAGTTCATCCCTTTTCCGCTGGGCCTCGGCTTCATGCTTCATTATCGCTCAGAGACGGGCCTCCGCTTGAGACTGCTGAGCCTGGTATGAGGCAATCCGACTTTCAAGCTCTTTTTCAGTAACTTTATGAGCTTCGACCATTTCGCGAGTGAAAATGACGGCTTTATCAATAGCTACCACCTCTCTAATAGCTTCTTGAAAGCACCCACCAAAGTTTGTACGCCTGAGTGGTCTTGGCCGTAAGATTAGCTTGAAGTTCCCCCAGCACAGTTGAAGCCGGCTTCCTCTCTGAAAATTTTCGGCTGGGCCTCTTCTCGCATGATAGCATATTTGTAGCGCACCGTTTGATTAGCCCCCGCAAGCTCACCTTTGCAGCCACAACCTCTGAAGGAAGACGCGACCACTCAAGGTTATGCAAGCAAGCCTCCACCCGATGACAAAACTTAACCCAGACTTGCACCAATGTTTCGTTATGATAAGCAGCAAGAAAGGGGAGAGAACTGTTGGCTTCAGCGGCAAATTCTTCGGCCGTGAGCAAACTACCAGTATGAAGGTCTTCGATTAGAGCTGACAAAGAGTGAAGGCTTAGCTTTGCCATCCGTTCCGAGGCACGTAGAGCATAAGGGCCAGGTGGCATGACGATGCGAGATTCCAGCGTAGTAAGGACTGGCAAAGCTGTTAATATTTATAAACAATCAGTGAGACTTGCAAGCAAAGAGCAGATGGAACAACGTTGAAACTTTACTTACCTACAGTCATGCAAGAAAGGTCCAAAATATCCCCAAGCCCGTCAAGAATCTCAACTTCGTCGTCGGCTTCCAGAACTACAGAAGGCATCAATATCGTTATACAAAATAATAATAATGCCGTGAGAAGAAGGCAAATAACACTAAGCTTGCCCGGAAGAGAGGACGATGCGTTGAGGGGATATTGCCTGCGGAGCGGCCATCTCTAGCAGACGCTAAAAAGACTTCTTGGGGGACAAGTCCACGATGGACGTCGCCAATTCTCGTAGCTCTGAAAAAATAGAAAGGTTCAGATAATGAAGAGATCATTAAAACAAAAGATGGAAGAATACCTTCGATGCTCTTCCCACTCTGGACTGGAGGGATAGCAACTTCGGCGGCCTCCTCCATACCCCCAGGCACATCATCGGGAACATGGGCCGGTATAACAACTTCCAATTGAGAAGCAGTGGCCATCGCTGCAGGCTCCAATGAAAGGACGGTGGCCTCGACTACCTGTCCCATAGTCTCTGGGCCGTCCCCAAAAATATCCATTGAATCTGCGGCCAATGAAGATGCCTCTTCCGGGGGAGCAAGCACCGGGGGAACGGGAATCACCGATGGGAGCTCCATGGCAGGAACAACAGTTGTATCGACCCCCTCCACACTTACTAGTGTCTCATAGGGGATATTTGTAGAGTCCATAGTCAAGGCGCGACTCGAACTCAGATCCTCTGCCATTTCCGAAGTCCCTGCAAAGTTTTCACGAAGATTAGGATATATATATATGTATGTATGTATGTATATAAGAAGTGCAAAATACTACAAAAATATATATAAGTATACCAATGCGCAAAAGAGTTTCTAGTATGGCTTTTTCAAGCCGGCATTACTTCTCAAGAATTCGTGCTCGCCGAGGTGCGAGGGTAGACTCGTGGCCACCAGTCCATAATGAAAGTGCATCTTCGGCGTCGGCTGAGATAGGCTGCTTAAGGGCTATCTCGCCTCCCTCTTCTAAAGGACATATAAATATCCGCCGTATCGATGGAGGATCTTTGTAGAAGATGACGGCAGGATAAGGCCTTTTCGAGACCCTTACTTTCTCAGTTTCATCCTGAGAGCGTCTTATAGCCTCAGCCAATTGTGCGGCTTCCTGGGCAGATGAACCCGGAAAAAGAAGTCCATCATCCAACTCTTGCATAGCCAGTGGTTCATCTTGAAAGATAGGCTCTGATTCCACTAAAAAGTAGAGCAGATTGGTGACCATCTTCTTTCGCCTCTTGGACCCAGAACTAACACCAGAAGACGATCGCTTCTTTGCCCTCGGTGCTTTAGTGCTACGTTGACCCACTTTGCCTTCAATATCTTCTCTCGGCAGTGCTACCGATGACGACACTGTCTATGCTGACGCCGTAGCTGATGATACTACCACTGGTGCCTTATTGGCCCTTGCTTGAGCTCTAGTGCGCAGCGGCATACCAGCTGTGGGAGTTAGATCCACTTCCGCTGCCTCAGGAATAAGCACGATACCAGTATCTCTCAGGGGAGGGCGAACCACTGCCTGCGGCCGCGGTGGGACTACCGTCGCCTGGATCGGAGTGGGAGCCCTATATCCAAGGAGCATCCTCCACTCCTCAGTAATAATGGGACTGACTCGGTGGAGGTACCAGCCCGTGAAAGCCCCCACACATCGAGGAATGTAGTCAGCCTCAGGAATCACGAAGCGAGAGGCGGTATTCAGCCGCATGAAGTGATGAGCGGCGTCATGAACAACTTCTGACGACGGGCTGGGCTCCACTGTAAATGCCTCAAAAAGGACACCCTGGTCATATCCCAGTTGCCGAGCAAAGTGATGTGGGTTATACCGCATAAAAAGGGCCTCACCGTTTTGACGAAACACTAGATAACCCGGTCTGATCGAATATAAGTGCATGGCTTCCTTGGGCTTCAGGGAGGGTGCTCTCTCTTTCGACAAGTCAAAAGCTGTTGAATCGGTCCTGAAGGAGCAGAGAGGACTCGATCGTTAAATACCATCCCACCCACATTGGCATCAGGATTAAGCAGCACGTGAATAGCTCCGGACTGAGTCGGGGCAGGAGCAGAAGCGTCCACCAACCTCATGAGCCGCGGAAAGGTATAGGCATCATAAAAGCTGGGTCTCTGATGCGCGGAAAATGCCCTTAGCATGTGCATCTCAATCCATGACGTAAAGTAATGGAGAGAGAAACTCACCACGTCCATGCCTGGAGTTGAGGTATTAGCTGCACTGCTTAACCCATGGTACAGATGCGACAGCCTTGCAATGCCCACGGCTAGTCCCGTCCCTTCGGCGATGCGATGAGCAGGGTAAATGACCGAAGCTCTCATGAATCGACGGTGCGTTGGGATGACGAACCAGCTGAGCCAAACACTGATAAAACCCACGAAGAAAGTATCTTCATCTATGTCAGGATCTGCTATTGACTCAAAAGGTACAGCCGACAGGATTGGAATGTAGAACTGCGGCAAGTCCTCTTCTCTAGCCAGTAGCTTATTTAAACCGAACCCGAAGGGGTCATTGATATTCGCGAACTTTGGAGCCGTCTTTGATAGAACGTCTCCGCGAAGGAAGCAAGCGATAAAGCTTTTGAAAGTGACGCCCTGTTCCTCTGACTCTGTAAACAGCTTCTCAAAAATACCCAGAGCCTTGATTAGACTTGGATGCTTATGGTGGACGGCATTTTCAGTAGACAAGCCATCAAGCATAGCAGGCTCAACTTCGAAAACATACTCATCAGGAGGCAGCAGTTTTTCATAGAGCGTCCCCCTGATCGGCAACCCCGAGATCTCGCGAAACTCTTCTAAAGAAATTGAAAATTCGCGGTCCCCTAGTAAGAAGATGTTGGTAGGAAGATTCCATTGATTTAGGAAAGCCTTAACCCACCAAACATGGGAGGACTGATAGTGGAAGAGAGACGCGTACACCGCTTGATAGAGCCTGACCCTCTGCAGTCGCCACGATGGGCAGACAGGATATAACGAGCTTAGAGAAGGTAGCCCGTGGGATGTCGAGGAGTAAGCCCTATTTTGTAAACCTGTCCTCAGGGCTGGGCTTCACCTTGGCAGATACAACGCCCTAAGATGTCTATAGCCGGCACAGGGTGGTTTGGAATCCCAGTTGTCGATGGCTCAAGCCGTCCCGTGGGGGTCCAATTCAACATCTCCACAGCAAAGGCGGTCCGTGGATGCTCCATCGCCAAAAATGGGTAGGTAGGCTCTGTTGGTATCTCACAAAGAAAGCTACGGTGGCCCCGAATGATATGCCCGTACTAGGTCCCCCATAAAAGCAAGTTGGTGCAATTTGGGTCATGAGCTCTAATCATCGCCATCACCTCCTCATCAGACGGTGACTGAGGAAAGGCAGCCTCCGAGCGGGTGAAAGGGAAGTATGGAAGAGAAGCCATTGTTCCTGAAATAAAGGAAGGGGAAACTGTTAGTGAAGCCAACACGTGTATATATATTCATAAATATATATATATATATATATAAAAAGACAGTGGAAGAAAGCGACAAAAAACTTATTTTATAGGACCATTGGTTACAAAACACAGGAGCCCCACAAAATCAAGATGGCGGCTCACTAATGATGACGCAGGGTAATCATTATGAGAACAAAAGGAAGATTCTCAATAAATGAACAGTGGATTTCAAACAACTCTACACATTCCCCAAGGAGAAAACCCACTGTAGAACCCTATGCAAATCAAGAAGGATCTCTCTGGAAATTTTTTTTTGCAAAGAACAATTCAGGGCAAGAAAATCCTAAGAAGTTCTCTGTGAAGAACTAAGTTCTTTAAAGGAATTAAATTCCTAGAAAATTGGCAGAGCTAAGCTCTTGGAAATGGAATTAAATTCCAGAGAAAAACAGAGGCCGTTATCAAACCCCTAAGATCAGAAAAATGCCTAACAATGGGGTGTGCTACCCAGAGATTGTGCACTCCTAAAGATCAGAAAAATGGGTTTTTAGGGAAAAACCCTTAGTGTGGATTTAAAATCCAAAAGAGTTCTTTTTATTATATATGAAAGTTCTTCGGTTGTTCAAAACCATTACCTGAAGAAAGGATTCTTTCTTAGGCAGAGTTAAATTCTGAAAATTTTTGGAACAGAGAATTGAGCTCTGAGAGAGAGAATTAAATTCTCAAGGCAAGAACAAGGAAGGAAGAAGATGAAAAGTGGAGGCATTTCTGAAGAGTCCCCTCCATTTATAGGATGTGATGGGAAATGGTTCATCTGCCCCCTTCCCTAGGCAGATCCAACGGCCACGAAAGGTGACAGCGTTGCACTCACGTGCAAACACGTGAGAACAACGTTGTGGGGGAATTTGTTCCCTCATAAAATATCAGGAATACCCCAATGGGGCATCACGTGTCCACACGTGACCAGAGGTCACGTGCAGACACGTGATGGGTTCCTAAACACTTTAATTAATAGAATTAAATTCTAATCAAACAAGCAATCAGTGGAGTCACGTGTCCATACGTGATGGGCCTTTAAACCCACTAAAAGGGATTAAAAGATATAATAAAACAGCAAGGAATACCCCAATGAGGCATCACGTGTCCACACGTGACCAGCGGTCACGTGCAGACACGTGATAGGTTCCTAAGCTCTTTAATTAATAGAATTAAATTCTAAATTAAGGGAAATCAAAAACCCTGATATCTCCCTAGATCTTTCCAATCAAAAGATTGCGCTCTGTAAAATGGAGCATCGTTGGATTAAAAATCCAATGGTGATTAAAAATCACCAATTTGTAGAAAGATTCTATACAAGGAAAGATTTACCTGAAATTTGCCAGGAATAACAGATAAAATATCTTTTAGATTAAAAATCCAATGGTGAATAAAATTCACTGAGCGATCTAAAAGATCATGTTGGTTACAAAAACAATAAAAATCTTTCAATGAAAGATTGACTAAATAAACTGATTCTTTTCTTTCTCCTATAAATAGGAGCCAAGAAGAGAAGGTGAGAGAGGATCATTTTTTTGGAGAGACAACAACAACAGAGAGGAAAAAAGAAGAGAATTTAATTCTTCAGAGAGAAAAGAAGATTTTCTCAGAAGAGAAAGAAACCCTAGGTGAGAAAGGGAAAGAGATCTAAGCTCCATAAAACAGAAAGAGAATTTAATTCTCAAATTAAGAGTTTAACTCTTCTGAATAAGAACTTAGTTCTTCCTTTGGTTGAAAATCTGCAGAAGCAGATCTTCCCATAAGTTGAGAATTTAATTCTCATCGGGGAGATTCTGCCATACAGATCCAAAACTTAGAAGGAGAATTGAGTTTAGGGAATTTAATTCCTCCAAATACTTAGGAATTTAATTCCTCCAACAGAAACAGGGTTTAACCCTTAAAACAAGAACTTGGTTCTTCTTCATGGTTGAAGATCTACAGAAGCAGATATCCCCATAAGTTGAGAATTTAATTCTCATCGGGGAGATTCTGCCATGCAGATCCAAAACTTAGAGAGAGAGTTGGGTTTAAAGAATTTAATTCTTCCATATACATAGGAATTTAATTCCTTTAAATAAAATTAGGGTTTAACCCTACAAAAGAATTTAATTCTTAAATAAGGGGCTTAGACTTTTCATGCACATAAAAGAGATCAGTACCCAACCTGGTCACGTGGTAACACGTGACCCTCCTCCTCATGAGTAAAAAAGAAAGAATGAGACATGGTCACGTGTCCCCATGTGACCCTTAAATAGACTCCTCAAGATGAGAAAGAAAAAGGCTTGGAGGCAATGCCTCACGTGCTCACACGTGACCCTTGACTAACACCTTTTTAAAAGGGCAAATGAGGGGAAACAGAGGAATTAATACCCAATACATTGGTACTATCACGTGTCCACAAATGATGATTACAAAGGCTAAGTGTTTAACACTTACTTGCAGATTTTGAGAGTAAAATAAAGGAGGTTCGGCCCAATTCTCAGGCACCTCACGTGACCCCACGTGACTACCTTATTTTTAGTGTTTAACACTATTTTGAGCGTTTTGTCCCTAGTGTTTAACACTGTTTTCAGCACATCACGTGGGAACATGTGACCGCCAGATATGTGCTAGTATTTAACACTATTTTCAAACTGGGCTTAGCCCAAATTGGCTAAGTTTTTCCAGAAGCAAATCTCCCCTTCAACCGAACCTCAAAACTGATCAGTTCATATAATATGCAAAGTAAAGTCCAGAGCTATAATGAATGGTTAGTGCTCAGCCAAATACAAAATGTTGTCAGAGCCCGAAAACCCCTGTTAGCATTGTTGAATAATGGGGGGCTGAACCCAGACAAGTGTTCAACAGTCCAAACAAAGGTCCAGCATTTCAAACCTAATTGGACTTAGCCCAAGTTGGCCATAAGTCCTCAATTCAGATTTAACTGAGCCCATGTGCTCATAATTCAATTAATTGATCTTAGTCCCAAATTGGACTACAGATTTCCCAATCAACATTAGTTCAAGAGTACATCTCTTCACTCCTTTGATATTTGCCGTTGTAATCCTTCAACGTCTTCAGAGAGGTGACGGGTCCCGATAGCCAATCATTCCATAGACTGTAGGGTCCTTAAACTCATGGACTATGATGTCCTTAAACTTTATAGTCTATGATGTCTTTAAACTACGGACTGTGGGGTCCTTAAGCCCATGGACTATGATGTCCTTAACCTTTACAGACTATGATGTCTTTAAACTGGACCACTATGTCCTTAAACTGGTAATCGACCGCAATGTCCCTAAACTAAACAATAGAGTCCAAATGCTCTTTTGTTGGATCTAAACGATCCCGTTAAGTTGATCTTAGTCTAAAATTAGACTAACGTATCATTAACAAACGTTTATGTTGATCTTAGTCTCAAATGAGACTAACGTATCCTTAAACCAAAATCTAAGAAAATATAGATTTGGACTAATCCACGCCCTACGGGCGACAACATAAATTAATCTCCGTATACAATCCACGGGCAACCAAAAACAAAACAAACACCCACGACACGAAGTGACTATCTGGAGAAGGAGAAAATGGTTATCGTGATGCGGTAGCGTAATTAACTGCAGGGGCTTGCACCTGCAGGGAAGAGCGTCCCTACAATCAAAAACCCCTCAACGAGGGAGAATCTGAAGAAATCTGCTATATCGGCCGCATCCGTTTAAACTTTCGATATATGGTGTCATAAATCAACTTGGCATCTTCGGAGAGGTGGATGGATAGCACCAAATATTATCTGTCCCTAAATTCAGGCAAGACGAACCTATGCGGTCGCGTCTCTGTGTTTGGAGGAGAACAGCGATATGCAAACAACATTGCATCTCGGCTTGAAAACTTTTTGTTCCCTATTGTTTCTCCCTACTTATTCTTTCGATTCTGATACTAGGATTTGGGCGACTTGAACGGAGTTACGTGATTATAACTATGAACTGCAGTATAATTACAATGCGTCACTCTATTTAAGTAACTTGAAGTCCTAGTCTTGATTCATTTTCTTGTTTTATGATCGTTATATTACGCTACTTCTCTCGATTTCATTACTTACCAATTTATGTTTTATTGCAAGTTTGAATCTTGTTTACCATGTTGATCCTCTTCGGTGTCTTGGTTTCAGGATCATGGTGGACAGGAATCTGCGGTCGTACCAGAGGCATGTTGATGACGCCGCATTGCTTGGAGTAATTCGTAGGATGCTGGAGAACCAGAAGCGGCAAACCGAGCTGAATCAGTGGCAAGCCGAAGCTTTTTAGGAAAGTTTGCGGGCAGTCCGGCAGTCCGTAAACACTATTGCAGCCAAACTAGTACAGCGTGTGGGTACCGTGGCAGATTTCAGAAGACTTGGTCCGTCCACTTTCCCTGGTTTGGAGGAGCCGTTGCCAGCGGAGCAGTGGCTAGTCGATACGGAGAATCTGCTCGTTGCAGCACAGATTCCGGAGGACCAAAGAGTGGATGTTGTACGCATCCAATTGGTGGACTATGCCCCCGAGTGGTGGCTCGTGGAAGAGACCCGTTTGCCCAAGAAAATCAGTTGGGCAACTTTCTCGCAGAGTTTCTTGGAGAAGTTCTTTCCGCAGATTGCACGGGAAGAAATGGAGGAAAGATTTATCAGTCTGAAGCAGAATTGTGGATCCGTGGATGCGCATGCAGCTGAGTGGACACGGCTCAGTCGATTCGCTGGACCTTTGGTTTCCAACGAGGCTGATAGGGCACGAAGGTTCATGCGCGGTTTGGATGTGGAAATCCAGAGGCACATTATATCTTTGGGATTGACCGCTTTCTCGCAAGTTCTCAAGGCAGCCAGAGAACAGCAGAGCCTATTGATGAAGACCAAGGGTACACAGCAGCAGGCAGTCGTAGTACAGAAGTCGGCGTTTACGCCGAACCGAGCTCCTTTACGCAGAGGTATCCCGGTGGACAGACGTGGCATTGTACCGATGAAGAAGCCAGTCGCGCCCGAGATAAAGGGAAGGACGTTTTGTGGTTACTGCTATCTACCCGGACATGTGCAGAAGAATTGTCGAAGGATACTTAGACTTTGTTTGGTTTGCGGGTCAGCTGACCATACTGTCAGTGTTTGTCCGTCGAAATTTCATTTGAAGGATGATGCTTAAGAGCCACCGCAGAGGCAGATTCAGAGGCAAAAACAGTTAACGCAGGGATCTAATCAACCTCGAGCATTTACTCTGACGGCCGAAGAGGCTAGGGCTTCAGATTAAGTCGTTTCAGGTATCCTACTCGTTCATGGTTTTTCCGCATTAGCATTATTCGATTCTGGTGCATCCCATTGTTTTATGTCGTCCAAGTTTATTGTTGCACATTCGATTTCTTGCACGACCCTGTCTTGTTGTTGGGACATACACACTGGGAACGGGAAAATCATATCTAGTAGTGAGTGCAAGTATTGTTCGGTTGTTATCTGCGGACAGGAGTTATTTAGAGATTTCTTGGTGATCGATACCGGCATTTATGATGTTGTCTTAGGAATCGATTTTCTCGGCACGTTCCACGCCCTCATTGATTGTAAGGCAAAGAAAGTGATTTTCCAGATTCCCGGACATCCGGAGTTTGTATTTGCTGGCGGTAGCAGTTTTGTCGGGCCGGTCGAGTTTAGGGCTAGACCGACAAGCGCCGTTCTTTCGTCGATGGAAGTTGATAAGGAGGAAGCGCCAGCTGTAGTTCGAGAGTTCATGGATGTGTTCGAGGACATCTCGGGTTTACCGCCAAAATGAGATGTGGAGTTCACGATTGATCTTGTTCCTGGTGCAGCGCCAATCTCAAAGGCATACTATCCGATGGCACCAGCGGAATTGGAGGAAGTGAAGAAATAGGTTACTGAATTACTAGGGAAGGATTGGATTCGCAGCAGTAATTCACCCTGGGGAGCTCCAGTTCTTCTAGTCAAGAAGAAAGATAGCACAAGAAGGATTGGCGAATTGTTCGAGCAATTCAGTGGCGCGAGGGTATTCTCGAAGCTGGATTTGCGATTCGGATATCATCAAGTTCGAGTTAAATCAGAGGATATCTGCAAGAATGCGTTCCGAACTCGATATGGACATTACGAGTATTTAGTGATGCCATTCGGAGTCACGAACGCACCGGCGATATTTATGAACTTGAAGAACCGAATCTTTTCACCGTTCTTGGACCAGTTTATAATGGTGTTCATCGATGATATTCTGGTCTATTAGAGAAGCCTAGAAGAGCATGCAGAACACTTGAGGATCGCACTGCAGACATTGAGGCATGAAAGATTGTATGCAAAGATGAGCAAGTGCGAGTTTTGGCTTGAAGAAGTAAAGTTTTTGGGGAATGTCGTATCCGGAGATGGAATCGCCGTTGACCCTGAGAAGATTGCAGCAGTTCAAGATTGGCCGATTCCGAGGAATGTAGCAGAAATCAGAAGTTTTCTGGGACTTGCAGGATATTACAGAAGATTCGTGGAGAATTTTGCTCGATTGGCTGAGCCTTTGTCACGCCCCGCTTCCCGGAGTACGGGCAAAGGGCGCGACAGGCCGCTACGTATTTACTCTGAAGTAAATATGCTAAGCGTATCTAAGCAATATAAATATAAATGCACAAGAGACAAGATATAATAAAACAGCAACTTTATTTATTAACATTATTTTGTACAATGCATGGAAAAGTAAATACATCTGAATGAAAGCAATGCCTAAACAGTGTCATAACAGAAATGAAAAGTACTGAAATAAAAATATGTACAATGAAGCTAGAGCTCTGGGTCGTAGGCAAGCTGATCTAAGTCCTCACTGGTAGGCTCGATCTCCTGGGTGTCCAGATCACCTAACAACATTCCAAAGAAGAAAGAGAAGGAATGTCGTCAGCGAACAATCGCTCGGTAAGTCCTAAAAATAAGGGAGAAATAGAATGGACAGAGAGAGAAATGTAGCTTTTAAATTTGTATTATTTGGTTAACGTTGTTGTTTGTAGCTTGGTACAGAAGGATATCAGTGTATACGAGAGGAGTCTCTATATGCTAGAGACTAGGGCAAATGGAAGTACAAGGAACCGTTATACCACGGTACAACAGCAACGGAATATAGGTTAGGTGTCTTAATCTTGCAGTCTCGTGCCACTTCTAACACCTTCCGTACCAATCTACCCGTTAAACCCCGCGAAGTATTGATTGTATTATTTGTGTTGTATTGTAAATTGTATTGTCTTGTATAGATGGATGACTTGCCAAAACCATGATATCAGTAAATGGATGTAACTGGAAAATCATGTAAATGGAAGTATATCCATGGTTCGGTTCGGTCAATACAGATTGAATAGATTGAATATATATATTCATGGATTCATGTTGGATTGTAGATTGTACTTGAATCATATTCAAGTCAGATTATAATAATGAGACTCAATCTGAGTCAGAACAATTAGAAAAGAAATTGAAGTCCTGAATTAGGTTTTGATGTTATCGGTAACCGCTGCACATGGGCGGCAGGATTTGTGTCTCTTTTAAAGACGATTACCGTGTTGATAACACCGTTGTTAAGTTGTCTACCTTAAATAGGCAAGCACCCACTTCTCTGGCTCTCTAAGGCTCAAGAGATTGGTCTCGCTTAAACCTATATTTACTAGGGTCCTTAGGGTAATTTATAGAACTTGAGGGGGTTTTATGTAAAAATAATGTGTATACTTTTCAAAATACATCCCAAGTATTTGTTTATCGTCTTTAGAGTTTTCATAGTTGTAGATTTTATATTTGTGACATTTCTAGTGAATAAACCTATTTTTCATAATACATGATATTTAATTGCAATATTGAACTTATATGGATTTCATGGTATTTTAATGTAAAGTGATTCTTGTAATTCTTTTAGAAAAAAGTTGAAATATTTATATTATCATAAAATAGATATTTTAATGATACATATATATATTTATATAAAAATAATTTTAATATATATTATATTTCTAGAAATCTCATTTTCTTAAGATTTTCATATTTTAAATCTCTCGAGACCGAATGCTCCTTGCGGAGGTCTGCATCTCGCACTACTAAGCCCAGCGATGTGCAATAATCCGTACCATCCCAGTCGGGTTCCCCAAAATGCATTGTAGTGGCACTTTGCAATGATTTATAAAAAATACGAATTCTTATAGAAAACGGTTTTAATAGTTAGTGGTATTTATATATAAAGTTTCGTTTTCCCGTATTCTATATTTCCGAAAGGTATTGTGCTATATTGCATATAAGTGTGTGAGGAGGTAGGTCATTACCTCGTGATCTACTTATAGGTATAGCAAGATTGTGATGTTTTAAATGTCGAAATTAAACTACATGGTATTATGGTGAAAAAGTACGATAAAAATTAAAATAGAAATCCTTTTGATATGGAACTTGTTCAATATGACTTGTTAATGTTTAATAGTCAACATGTAAGGGTTTAGTATGATTGTATTTAAGAAAAAGTTGAATTTTTAAGAAGAACCGAATCGGAAATCGGATTAACACCGATTCCGTCGGGTTTTGGAATTACGTATTTTTAGAATAGCAAAGTGATGAAGGAGAAGGGATTTACGGGTTTTCAAATTATAGGAGAGGAAGAGGGAACGGTAGGAGGCACCGGTGCGTTGTTTCGTCGTCGGGAGCTCCTAGGGTCGTCGTCGGAAGATCGCCGAAGTTTCGCCCCTTTGCTAGGGATTTCTTGAGAGTTTTGATCAAAATTTTGGAGTGAGGGGGGTGTTTAGGGGTTGTATTTATAGGGTAAGGCTAGAATTTAGGGTAGGTGAAATGGTGAATTGAAAATTGTATTAAAAATCTATTAAAAACGGAGTAAATAGGGTTTTAAAGGGGCTCTGTTATTGTGCAGGGTATTTAAAGTATACAGGGGTACTGGGGAGGCCAAGAGATAGACTTTTCATGTTGGGGACTCAGCGGTCCGGCCGAGTCAGGCCGGCGGCGGCGGCCCGAGCCGGCCGAGTCCGGGGTGCTCAGTGCTCCTCGTCGGTTGGGTAATCTCCTGGGACCGTTTGTTTTATTTGTGTAGTGGGGTTTTTACGAGTTATGCACGTGTAAACCCTTGGACTTCTAAGAATTCAAAATAAAACAATATTAAAAAAAATAATGTGGGTATGGGATTTGATCTCTGGTGTTTTGGTTCAGCAGTGCAAGGTCTTACCAGTGAGCTACAAGCTCCCTCTTGCTATTAAAAAGCAAAACAATTACTTATAGTAATCACAGTAAATGAAAATACCCCAAGTATACATTAATTTTTAAAAAAAAAATTTGTACTCTAAAATTGGAGTTATTACAGTCTTCCTTCCTTACAAAAATTTCGTCCTCGAAATTTACAACTGTTATTTTAAGGACTAGTTTACAAAGAGGTGAGGATATTTTGCACGCATCTCATCTTCCCTTTCCCATATTGATTCTCTTGGAGTGTCTTTTCTCCACATCACTCGAACCAAATTGACTTCCATGTTCTGAAGTGACTTCACTTTCCTTTCCAAGATCTCCACGGGTTGTTGCTCACAAGATAAGTCGGGCTGTACAGTGAACTCTGAATGATCGAGAATATGGCTGGGGTCACGCACACACCTTCTGAGTTGGGATATGTGGAACACATTATGCACTCCTTCCAATGAAGGTGGAAGTGCTAAGCGGTATGCCACTTCACCGACTCGTTCGAGTATGTCGAACGGTCCAATGTACCTTGAACTTAGCTTACCCCATCTTCCAATTCGGATCACTCCGTGATTCAGAGATATCTTTAAGAATACGTAATCTTCTGGCTAGAACTCCAAAAGTCGTCTCTTTGCATCAGCCCAGTGCTTCTGCCGATCTTGGACTATGCGCATCTTTTCTCTGATAGTACGAACCACGTCAATAGTCACTAATATCATCTCAGGTCCAAGAAGTTCCCTATCTCCGATGTCGTCCCAACTTAATGGCGATCGACACTTCCTTCCATATAGTGCTGCAAAAGGTGCCATTCCTATGCTTGCTTGGTAGTTGTTGTTGTATTGAAACTCCACAAGATGTAGGTGATCTTCCCACGATTCTCCGAAGTCTAATATACACGCTCTGAGCATATCCTCTAAGATCTAAATAGATCGCTTAGACTGACCATCTGTTTGTAAATGATAAGTCATGCTAAAATTCGGACTTGTTCCTAAGTTTTCTTGCAGACTCTGCCAAAATTGTGATTGAAACCTGGTGTCACGATCGGAGACAATACAGACCGGTACTCCATGAAGTCGCACAATTTCCTGTATGAGTTCATGGGTATCAGAGATAGTACATATTTGAAGAATTTAAATCTTAAGTAGATAATTACCTCCATGTACTTCTTTGCTAATGTCTCAGTTGATTGGCCAACTCGAAATGGGATGAAGTGAGCCGACTTTGTGAGTCGATCCACAATGAACCATACCGCATCGTTACCCTTTGTGCTGCGAGGAAGCGCAGTCAAAAAATCCATTGTAATGTGTTGCCACTTCCATTCTGGGATTGGTAACGGTTGAAGTAATCCAGCAGTCCTGTGATGTTCAGCCTTTACTTGCTGACACACCAAGCATTTAGCGACGCTTCTGGCTACTTCACGCTTCATTCCATGCCACCAGTAATTCTGACGTAGATCCTTGTATATTTTTGTACCTCTAGGGTGTACTGAGTATGGAGAGTTGTGAGCTTCTTTCATTAACTCTTCCCGAACCGAACCTTTTGGTACACATAATCTGCTGCCGTATCTCAAAGATCTATCTTCATGGATGATGAATTCTGTTCTGAGTCCATTCTCCACTTGTTCTCTGATCATTTGCAACTTAGCATCACTTGCTTGAGCTGCTTTGATCTGATTAACAATTGTTGATTGAACTTGTAAATTCATCAAACTTGAAGCGTTACCTGGTATAACTACTTCAATCTCCATCTGATGTAAGTCTTGTTGAAGCTTCCACTGAGCGGTAAGATGCATTGCTAATGGTTGGCGAATGCTCACATTCACCTTCCCTGGGTGATATTGCAGGTTGATGTCAAAGTCCTCCATAAGTTTTAACCATCGTCTCGGCCGCATATTCAACTCCTTATGAGTAAACACATATTTCAGACTCTTGTGATCTGTGTATATGTTCACTCGTTCACCAAGTAGATAATGGCGCCAAATCTTGAGAGCAAAAATTACGGCTGCCAACTCCAAATCATGCGTCGGATAATTGCGCTCATGAGTCTTCAGCTATCTTGAAGCATAAGCCACAACCTTACCACGCTGATGTAGAACGCATCCTAATCCCTTACTGGATGCATCACAGTGCACTTCGAAACCTCCAGACTGATCTGGTATAACGAGAATAGGCGCTGATGTCAACCTTGACTTGAATTTTACGAAAGCTTGTTTCAACCTTGACTTGAGTTCTACGAAAGCTTGTTCGCATGCTTCTGACCACACAAATTCTTCATCTTTATGCGTGAGCTTGGTCAGGGGTGTTGCTATCTTAGAAAAGCCTTCAATGAACCTTCTGTAATATCCAGCTAAACCCAAGAAACTCCGAATGTCCTTTACTGACTTTGGTGTCGGCCATTCGCTTACTGCTGAAACTTTCGCTGGATCCATAGAGATTCCTTCGCCTGATACGATATGTCCAAGAAAACCAACTTGATTTAGCCAAAACTCGCACTTGCTGTACTTGGCATATAATTGATGTTGTTGTAGAGTTTCCAGGACAATTCGCAGGTGCTCGGCATGTTCCTTCCGACTCTTGGAATACACTAGGATGTTGTCGATGAAGATGACAACAAACCTGTCTAAGTACTCCCGAAAAACTTGATTCATCAAGTTCATGAATAGTGCTGGTGTGTTGGTCACTCTAAATGGCATCACTAGAAATTCGTAATGACCAAAACGACTTCTGAAAGCTGTTTTATGAATCTCAGCTTCCTTGACCTTCACCTGATGATAACCTGAACGGAGATCTAATTTAGAGAACATACAAGATCCACTTAGCTGATTGAATAGATCGTCGATGCGCGAAAGTGGATACTTGTTCTTTATAGTGACTTCGTTCAAGGCTCTATAATCGATGCACATTCTGTTTGAACCTTCCTTCTTCTTCATAAGTAGTACAGGTGATCCCCAACTTGAAGTGCTGGGACGAATCCATCCTTTCGCCAATAATTCTTCCAACTGTGTTCGGACTTCCTTCAAACCTTCTGGACTTAATCGATAAGGTGCTTTGATCACCGGTTGTGCTCCTGGTACTAAATCAATGCTGAATTCAAGAGCTCGATAGGGAGGCAAACCTGATATATCGTCAGGAAACACATCATTGAACTCTCGAACCACTTCTGGCCTTAATTCTTCCTCTGCTTGAGTTGCTGCAATCACTGCTTCCCTTGGCTTTTCTTTGTATGTACTTGGCTCCAGGGTACAGTCTCCACTTTTGAAATAGAAGACCGGATGGTCTGGAATCTCGAATTCTACCCTCCTTTGACGACAGTCGATGGTAGCATAGAAGGTTCCTAGCCAATCCATACCTAGAACCGCATCGAAGTTCGGTATGTCCAGCACTTTGAAGTCAGCATAGAATTCTCTATAGCAGACGACTACTGGACATAAGCCGTATCCCATTGTTGCCTTTAGAACACCATTTCCTGAACTGACATTCCAGCTGGATACAAGCAGTGTGACTGGAATCGCATGGGTTCGGACAAACCGTTGCGACATAAAGCAGTGAGATACTCCAGTATCGAACAGTACTAGTGCAAGACGTGAGGCTACTAAGATTATACCTAAGGTATGTGGGATATATTTTAGGTATAGGTAAAAGTATGTAGATAAGTAGCAAGACTGAAAGAAAGGTTTGAGAAGAAAAGGTTACCAGTGATAGCTTGGCCAGTGGCCTCAGCTTCTTCCACGGTCATTGTGAAAGCCTGGCGCCGTGGTACATTCCTCCTGGCTTGAGGAGCATTCCTCGGAACGTTCCTTTGAGCTTGATGGAACTGACGAGAAGGAGGTGCAGCTTGTGATCCTCTAGGTGGTGGAGCAGGTAGTGCAAGTCTTGGAGCAGGTGCTTGAAGGGCCGGTCGCTGCTGCTAATTGATCGCTGGCCTGGGTGCAGCAACTGGGTTTTGTCTTTGGGGACAAGACCCAATATCATGAGCAGCTGAGCCGCAGACTAAGCAAAGACGGTTGGCTCGCCGGCAGTCTTTCATCATATGTCCAGTTCTTTTGCAATAGGTACAAAAGGCTGGGCTGGGCCTGTTGTTTGGTACTCCGGGTCTCCTTGGCACAAAAGGTGGCCTTGACGAGGCTCCTCCTGTCATCTGGTTGATAGGGCACTTAACTCCTGTAGACTGAGGTCTGGCCCTCGCCTTTACCACTACCTCATAACGGCGGGCAGCTTTCAGAGCCGATTCATGAGTCGGAAAATCTCCTATGGCCAGTGCAGCCTGGATCTCCGAATCCAAACCTTGTTGAAATCGACGGGCTCTGATCTCATTCGTCGGTATCAGGTGTGCAGCAAATCTGTTAAGGATTGTGTTAGCTGTGTAGTATGTGATATATTGAAAAAATCGAATTATTGAGACATATCTTACCGACTAAGCATGATGAACTTAGCGTCATATTCATCTACAGACTTGGTCCACATTGAACCTTGTTGCAGATGGATGAACCGCTGTTCCATGTCGAACCTGGCAGTCTCAGGGAAGTACTTAGCGTCGAACATGTCGCGGAAAGTCTTCCATTCGATGGGTTGTTCAAGACGGTTTTCTTCCGCCTTCCACCAATTCCGTGCATTGTCCATGAGCTGCAGTTTCGCAACACGGACCCAAGCTCTCTCTGGCACTTGTGCCGCTGCCAGATCATCTTCGATACTCTGAGCCCATTTCTCAGCTTCCAGTGGGCTCTCCTTTCCTGGGAACTGTTTTGGGTGCAAAGCCCTGAATTGCTTCACCACAGGTGCTTCTGCCTCGGGACGGTTCATTAAAAGAGCAGTCTGCTGCTGCTGTCCCTCGAGGAGGCTGCGAATTGCTTCAAGCAGAACCGTCTGCTCGTTGATCGGAACAGGGACGGCAGGAGGGAGTGGTGGTGGTGGAGGTGTGTTGTTGACATTGGTGCTGGTGTTGTTTGGGGAATCCATAACCTTAAAAGAAAATTTAGGTTAGGACAGATTAAAAGTATATGATATGACAAGATTCAAGGAACATGAATTGTAAAGAATGTTTTAGTTGCTGGTTCTTGTGTTATATTGCTTAGGTTGTTCACGCAGAACAGAACTGCATGGTAGAGTTTCATACAGCTCTGACCTGCATGAGCCACCAGCAAAACCTGTCATGCATCGCTTCCCAGTGTACGGTGAAGGGGACGCGACTAGGCTGCTACGTATTTACTCTGAAGTAAATACGCTAAGCGTATCTAAGCAATATAAATATAGATGCACAAGAGACAAGATATAATAAAACAGCAACTTTATTTATTAATATTCTTTTGTACAATGCATGGAAAAGTAAATACATCTGAATAAAAGCAATGCCTAAACAGTGGCATAACAAAAATGAAAAGTACTGAAATAAAAATGTGTACAATAAAGCTAGAGCTCTGGGTCGTAGGCAAGCTGATCCAAGTCCTCACTAGTAAGCTCGATCTCCTGGGTGTCCAGATCACCTGACAACATTCCAAAGAAGAAAGAGAAGGAATGTCATCAGCGAACAATCGCTCGGTAAGTCCCAAAGATAAGGAAAAAATAGAATAGACAGAGAGAGAAATGTAGCTTTTAAAGTTGTATTATTTGGTTAACGTTGTTGTTTATAGCTTGGTATAGAAGGATGCCAGTGTATACGAGAGGAGTCTCTATATGCTAGAGATTAGGGCAAATGGAAGTACAAGAAACCGTTATGGCACGGTACAACAGCAACGGAATATAGGTTAGGTGTCTTAATCTTGCAGTCTCGTGCCACTTCTAACACCTTCCATACCAATCTACCCCTTAAACTCCGCGAAGTATTGATTGTATTATTTGTGTTGTATTGTAAATTGTATTGTCTTGTATAGATGGATGACTTACTGAAACCATGATATCAGTAACTGGAGAATCATGTAAATGGAAGTATATCCATGGTTCGGTTCGATCAATACAGATTGAATAAATTGAATATATATATTCATGGATTCATGTTAGATTATAAGTTGTACTTGAATCATATTCAAGTCAGATTATAATAATGAGACTCGGTCTGAGTCAGAACAATTAGAAAAGAAATTGAAGTCCTGAATTAGGTTTTCATGTTATCGGTAACCACTGCACATGAACGGCAGGATTTGTGTCTTTTTCAAAGACGATTACTGTGTTGATAACACCGTTGTTAAGTTGTCTATCTTAAATAGACAAGCACCCGCTTCTCCAGCTCCTTGAGGCACAAGAGATTGGTCCCGTTTAAACCTATATTTACTAGGGTCCTTAGGGTAATTTATAGAACTTGAGGGGGTTTTATGTAAAAATAATTTGTATACTTTTCAAAATACATCCCAAGTATTTGTTTATCGTCTTTAGAGTTTTCATGGTTGTAGATTTTATATTTATGAAATTTCTAGTGAATAAACCTATTTTTCATAATACATGGTATTTAATTGTAATATTAAACTTGTATGGATTTCATGGTATTTTAATGTAAAGTGATTTTTGTGATTTTTTTAGGAAAAATGTTGAAATATTTATATTATCACAAAATAGATATTTTAATGATACATATATATATTGATATAAAAATAATTTTAATATATATTATATTTCTAGAAATCTCATTTTCTTAAGATTTTCATATTTTAAACCTCTCGAGACCGAATGCTTCTTGCAGAGGTCTGCATCTCGCACTACTAAGCCCAGTGATGTGAGATAATCCGCACCATCCCAGTCGGGTTCCCTAAAATAGGTTGTAGCGACATTTTGCAAAGATTTATAAAAAATGCGAATTCTTATAGAAAACGGTTTTAATAGTTAGTGGTACTTATATATAAAGTTTCGTTTTTCCGTATTCTATATTCCCGAAAGGTATTGTGCTATATTGCATATGAGTGTGTGAGGAGATAGGTCATTACCTCATGATCTACTTATAGGTATAGTAAGATTGTGATGTTTTAAATGTCGAAATTAAACTACATGGTATTATAGTGAAAAAGTACGATAAAAATTGAAATAGAAATATTTTTGATATGGAACTTGTTCAATATGACTTGTTAATCTTTAATAGTCAATACGTAAGGGTTTAGTATGATTGTATTTAAGAAAATGTTGAATTTTTAGGAAGAACCGAATCAGAAATCGGATTAACTCCGATTCCATCGGGTTTTGGAATTACGTATTTTTAGAATAGCAAAGTGAAGAAGGAGAAGAGACTTACGGGTAGAGGAGAGGAAGAGGGAACGGTAGGAAGCGCCGGTGCGTTGTTTCATCGCCGGGAGCTCCTAGAGTCATCGTCGGAAGATCGCCGAAGTTTCGCCCCTTTGCTAACTTCAATTGCACACTAAAATTTCTAAGGATTTCTTGATAGTTTTGATCAGAATTTTGCAATGAGGGGTGTGTGTTTAGGGGTTATTTTTATAGGGTAAGGTTAGGGTTTAGGGTAGGTGAAATGGTGAATTGAAAATTGTATTAAAATGTATTAAAAATAGAGTAAATAGGGTTTTAAAGGGGCTCTGTTATTGTGCAGGGTATTTAAAGTATACAGGGGTACTGGGGAGGCCAAGAGACAGACTTTTCATGTTGGGGACTCGGCGGTCCGGCCAAGTCCGGCCGGCGGCGGCGGCCCGAGTCGGCCGAGTCGCCAGCCGATTCGGCCGATCCCGGTGGAGTCCGGGTTGCTCAGTGCTCCTCGTCGGTTGGGTAATCTCTTAGGACCGTTTGTTTTATTTGTGTAGTGGGATTTTTACAAGTTATGCACGTATAAACCCTTAGACTTTTAAGAATTCAAAATAAAACAATATTAAAATAATAATGTGGGGTATGGGATTTGAACTCCGGTACTTTGGTTCAGCAGTGCAAGGTCTTACCAGTAAAGTACAAGCACCCTCTTGCTATTAAAAAGCAAAACAATTACTTATAGTAATCACAGTAAATGCAAATACCCCAAGTATACATTAATTTTATAACAAATTTTTTGTACACTAAAATTGGAGTTGTTACAGCCTTTGACCAAGCTTATACGGAAGAAGGTACCGTTCGTATGGACAGATAGTTGTGCATCAGCTTTTGAGGTATTGAAGAAAAGGTTGATAACCGATCCTATTTTGACCGTACCAGACGGTTCTGGAGGATTGGTGATTCACAGCGACGCATCTGGGAAAAGTTTAGGATGTGTTTTGATGCAGCATGGAAAAGTTATAGCCTATGCATCGAGACAGTTGAAGACACATAAGAAGAATTACCCAACTCATGATTTGGAATTAGCAGCTGTGATTTTCGCTTTGAAAATTTGGAGACACTACTTATTGGGTGAAAGGGTCGATATATTCATCGATCACAAAAGCCTAAAGTATGTGTTCACGCAGAAAGAGCTTAACATAAGGCAGCGTAGATGGTTGGAGCTGATGGCTGACTATGATCTTGATCTCAAGTACCATCCCGGGAAAGTTAATGTTGTACTGGATGCGCTTAGTCGGTTTCCAGCAATTCGAATGTTGACTGCACAGAAGGAGCTTATCAATGATTTTCGGAGATTCGAGTTGGAGATTGTGTTACCGCATTCTTCAGGACAGTTGATGCAGCTGCAAGTACAGTTATCGTTGATCGATAATATTAAAGAAGCGCAGTCACAGGACCCAAGATTGCAAAAATTTCGAGAACAGGTAGAGGCGGGATTTCGAACGGACTTGTTGATTCATGAAGACGGTTCGTTGCGATTTGGTAGCCGTTTGTGTATACCAAAGGGAGACATTCACGAAGAAGTTATGAAGGAGGCGTACAGTTCCGTATATTCCGTACATTCAGGAGGCACGAAGATGTACCGTGATTTATGACAGCATTTCTGATAGGAAGGCATGAAAAGGGAGATTGCCCGCTTTGTAGCGAAGTACTTGGTGTGTCAGCAAGTTAAGGCTGAACATCAAAGAGTAGCTGGTTTATTGCAACCACTTCCGATTCCTCAGTGGAAGTGGGAACATATAATCATGGATTTCGTGATAGCTTTACCGCGGAGTCAAAAGGGTAACAATGCAGTTTGGGTGATTATTGATCGATTGACCAAGGCAGCTCATTTCATACCGTTTCAAGTTGGTCAGTCAACGAAAGCGTTAGCAGAGCGGTACATGCAGGAGATTGTGAGATTGCATGAAGTACCTATGAGCATCGTCTTCGACCATGATACCCGATTCTTATCGCACTTCTGGAGGAGTTTATAGGAAAGTTTGGGAACACGGTTGAAGTTATAGCACTGCTTATCATCCCCAGACAGATGGCCAGTCGGAGAGAACAATCCAAACTCTTGAAGATATGTTGAGAGCTTTCATGTTGGACTTTAAGGGTTCATGGAAGGATCATCTACACTTGATGGAGTTTTCATACAATAAAAGCTTCCAGGCGACTATTCAGATGGCTCCATTTGAAGTATTGTATGGTCGCAAGTGTCGCTCACCCATTTGTTTGGATGATGTTGGAGAACGGAGATTGTTGGGACCGGATCTTGTCATGCAAACAGTAGAGAAGGTTAATACTATCCGGAATCATATGAGGGCAGCACAGGATCGGCAGAAGAGTTGGGCAGATACATCGAGAAGACCTCTAAAGTTTGTTATTGGTGATCTTGTATTCTTGAAGATATCACCGACTAGAGGAGTGATTCGTTTGAGGAGTCGAGGCAAGCTTAATCCTCGATTCGTAGGACCTTTCGAGATTATTGAGCGTGTTGGAGAAGTGGCTTATCAATTGGCGCTACCACCATTTTTGGCGAGTGTTCATGACGTGTTTCATGTATTTCAACTCCGTAAGTATGTTCGAGATAAGACACACGTACTAGATCATTCGGAGCTGACTGTATGGGAGGACTTGACCTATGAAGAACGACCGATCTAGATTGTTGATCGAAGAGAAAAGGTCCTCAAGAATAAGGTTATCCCTCTAATACTTATTTCATGGGGGAATCGCTCGCATGGAAAATCGACTTGGGAACGAGAAGATGAGCTTCGACAGAAGTTTCCATACCTCTTTTCCTAGATTCATGCTTGTTTTTCTTTTCTTGTTCCGAGAATTTCGAGAACGAAATTCTTTTGTAGTTGTGTATAATGTAACACCCTAGTTCATTTATACCAGTTCCATCTTGGGTATTTCTTTATTTATGAATATTTCTTGATTTATTGCTGTTGGGTGCGAATAGTGTAATTGGTATCCGTATTTGCATCCGACCCGACCCGCTTACTGGAAACCCTTCCTGGTTCTTATTTATGATTTATCCCGGCTAACTATGAAGATCCGTGCACTTTCATGATGTATAACTGCATTATATCTGGGATCTGCATTTTTTAATATAACATGTAAAGTCAAATAAAATATTTTAAAGATATCTTGCATAGCCTGCATCATACCCATAACCCTGTCGTAGCATCCATACATCGTGTTCTCGTCCCGTTCAGTGAAACGGACTCGTTTGGATAGCTACGTGCACGCTACGTGTATCCGTTCTTGGGGGTATGCATTTTCGTTACTCGGTTATTCTAGTTTGGTTTTGGTCAACACGTATGTTATCCGTATTTTCAAACCGTAATTTTAGACCCAACCCGGACATATTTTGAAGTAATTTTGTATTAACCAAAAACTCAATTTTTCTTGATATTATATTCCTAATATATTTAACTAAAAATATATTTTTGTCTAATCTATCCTAACCTTCACAGATCTCTCTCTCTCTCATCCTTTTATATATATATATATATATATATATATATTATTCTTATTTATTTTATAAAAAAAACCACAGTATCCTTCATCCCTCCACTTCCCTCTCACCTTTTCTTTTTCCCGCCTCGCGTAGCCCTCGCCCTGCCTCGTGCCCGTCTCCTCGCCGTCGTCACCACCGCAGCCAAACACCTCCACCTCCTCACCCTCATCCACACCACCACCACCATCGCCTTCACCCATCCCCGACGACCTCAACCTCGAGAACCCATCGAACCTCCAACCATCTCCTCCCCGCCGATCACGACCTCACCTACACCCTCGCCTCATCTTCATCTCGCTGCCACATCTCTCTACTCCCTTCTCTCCTCTCTTCTTCTCCAAAGAACCCGAGCCC
Organism: Agapanthus africanus; assembly: GCA_030015575.1. Classification (NCBI taxonomy): domain Eukaryota; kingdom Viridiplantae; phylum Streptophyta; class Magnoliopsida; order Asparagales; family Amaryllidaceae; genus Agapanthus; species Agapanthus africanus. The sequence continues at coordinate 869,637,573 of CM057339.1, forward strand.
ATCCCTGAACAGAACCCATGCCTGAACCCCCGACCTCGTCGCCGTTCCCTCACCTCCGGCGACCCCAACTTCATCCCATCATCATCATCATCATCACCACCCCCTCACCTTCTTCTCTGTCCCAAAACCCCAAACCTACAACCTTCTTCTCTGTCCCAGAACCCCAAACCCAGAGCACCAAATCCACAGCCTTCTTCTTCTTCTTCTCTTTCTTCTTCTTGATTCTTGGTTTCCGGTGATCGCTGGAGCCGTGCTCGTCGCTGACGATCCGGGAAACCCCGTGGACGTCCCCAGCCCGCGTGGTCGTGTTCTTGCTTTGCTAAGTTCAGTTCTGTACGCCCGCGTGTGCATCGCGACAGTTACCGACGTCGGACGCAGCGTACGCTCCCGTCGCGAGATCCATTCAGACAAGTTTATCTTGCTACATGTTATACTACTGTATCTTACATTCATGCAAATATTAATATTACATATTGTTTAGTTATACATCTCACGTTACCGTTTTACTGTTTTCGGACAGCCGTTCATATCCGTATAATTTATTACATATCTAGTCGCATGAAATTTTATCTCGTTACAGGTTATGCAACATATTTTACATCTATAGCTATAGAATTATTACATGTTTATGACATTTCACATCCATGTTACAGTTTTACCGTTTTCCGATATCCGTTCGTATCCATATTATTTATTATATATTTAGTTGCATACCATATCATATTATATCATGTTACCGGTATATTAGCACCCCATACTTGATAATGTGCATCATGCGTAGTCATGAAGTTGTAGATGTAATCCATGATAAATATTTGTGCATCCAGGTTTTACTGTGCATCCGTAATTTTATCGTGCATCCGTACTTGCTACAGTTTATTTTACGGGCATTCGTCCGATACATATGCACCACCTGGTATGACCTGATACACCACTGCTTGACCTGTTACTTGATCTTCTTACTAATTCCGACAATCCTGACTTGACGTCCCGATGGACGTATCATGTTGTCTATTCAAACAAACATGTACCTGCTTGATCCTGTGTTGGCATTAGTTCCAGATTTATCAATACCCGACTTGAACACATAACTTAGGGGTAAGGGGAAATCAATGATGAAACATGACTTGTAACTCAACAATTCGATACTTATACCGATCAGTTTTGGGGGCTAGGCCAGTCCCGGGATGATTCTGCTGACATCACTCATCTGTACATGTTTCTTGTTTTGTACTTAGCGGCACGTCTCGGTTTCAGCCCGAGAATCTGGACCGTGGTCCCGGGCATGCACGGGATACTATTGAGTTATATCGACAATTCATTAAATTGATTTCAAAGACTTGAGAGTAATTAACCCAGTAGCATAGATTACTCACCGCATGCACATACACTTCACGGTTCCATATTCGTGTTACTGTTATACACTTATTACTGTTCATACGCATGCCCGTATATTTTGTTACCTCCTGATTATATTTTATTGTTTGATATTATGACGCACTGACGTCTGGGTTTTGCATGGCCCAGATCCTCTGTCTCTTTCGCAGGCTGATCAGGAGTATTTCCGCCGTCAGGCCGAGTAGTGAGGATTCTATTAGTATCTAGTTTAGTTTAATTTTATTTCCGTACTTTCATTTCCTGATGTGAGCCCGTATTTGGGACGTACTTTCTAGATGTTATTGTTTATTGGATTTATTGCTTCCGCATATTATTTCTTGACTCGTTTATTCTGGCATATGGACATATATTAGATAGTTAATTTTTTTATTTTATTGTTTTTGATATCTTATAGACTGCCGTAATATGTTGTGGAGGGATGTTTTCTAGCCACAGGTAGTATGGTTGGCTCTGTCACGTGCTGATCGTAGCGCACTCTGGGACGTGGGGCGTGACAGAAACCTCGGCTGTAGAATGGCCCGGAGGCGGGCTGTTGGCTGGTTGTCAGGAAACTAGGGAATGTACTCATGGGAGGCCCTCTGAAGGTCGGATGATGCGTCGGAGATGAGGTGCCGAGGAATGTCCCCAATGCATAGTACTTACTCCATCTCCGAAGCCTCCAGGAATTTGGCGGACGTACGCGGACGACACGTTATATGCTACGCGTCGTAATCTGGAAAATTACCACTTACGATTATCATCAATAACTTTAGCATATATATTCAAAATACTTTCCGAAAACTACATCGGTGTTTATTTATATGCGAGAAGCTTGCAAGCAATAGCATGGATGGTGACTTGAAGCATGACAATTTTAACTCTATGATTAAGATATGTTATTATATGCTAATAAAGAATAGGTTTGTTAGGCAAGCAAGTCTAACAAAAGGACCGACGGTGCCTGATTAATTCTTCAAGGTTGATTTGGAATGTACTCATATTTAATTTAAATTTAGTTATAAAGAGGTCTACAAGTACATTTTTCTTAAGCTTTAGCTGTTGGAAGTTTGGTTTCTTAAGAATTTGGCCTAAATTTAAAGGTTTGCCCACTTTATATGACTATTAATTAATTTTTTAATATAAATAGCATTTAATGAATCTGACAAGAAATAGTAGTTACACCTTTCCATTGAATCAAATCAAATCCTATAGCAATCAAACATGGATGACTGAAATTGTGTGAGAAAATATTTAAGACTGGCAGTTCTTTATAATTTAATTAATCTTAACCATAATTATACCAAATGAGAATTCTACTGGAACTTTATCAGGAGAAAACCAACCTCATATTACATCAAAAAAATGTCTTGAGCTATATTACTGGCTATCCTTAAAACAATACTCGAGTGTTTATAATATGCAGCATGGATTGAAATGATTTGCTTACAAGATACCACCACCCAAAATTATTTACAAAGTGGATTTGAGCTCTGATCTTATGTTCGAAGTTGATATATGAAGTGACGAGCTTTATATGAGTGCGTAAGGACTTTTAGTGTAGCTAAGGACTCCAAAAGGCTCAAACACTAATTGAAAGTGCCTCCATGTTCTCCCAATTAGGGGCGACACCAGGATGAACGTTGTACGTATTTTGGATAATTTTTATATATTCAACTCAAAATTTAAAACTTAAACTCGAAGGTCATCCAAACCCAATATGTCTATAAGGTGTTATACACAAACTAGCAATACGGGTTATCTGAATCAGTCGGAATGTCGGTTTTTTCGGGTTTTGATGATGCTCGATATCGGTGATCTCCCAGATCATGACACGTGGGAGATAGCGTGTCCCAAAGCACACAAGAAAGGACTTACAGTGGCCGCCCAGACCACTCCTATACCCGTCCTACAAACAAACGCTGGCTCACCTTCGAGCTCCCTGCACAATTGGCCTCCTCGACCTCCCAGCTCGTCTCCGGGCTACCACGGAACCAAGATATCTCAGCTCTCCCGCTCGTCCGCGAGCTCTCCCGCCGTGGTCATCTTCCTCGATCTCATCGACCGATCAACAGCACCGCTCACAGGCGCAACTGCCATCCCGCGAATCTCGCCATGCACGAGATATCCGCCGGTCACGTCCCACGTTCCATACCATCACGATTCTCTATTAACGAGCATGTCTCGCCATTAATGGGAGATCCCGCTCATCACGCGGGCGTGACGTCGGGAGCGTAACAGCCGGCGTGATTCTCACGCCTGTCCTGCCTGCTGCCACCGCTATATAAACCCCTTTTTCAGACGATTCAAGTAAGTCATTTTTACTCTACTAAGTCGTTACTCTACTCGGATTTCCTCTCTAACTTGACAGTCGGAGGGTCCTCGGTGGTACAACCACCCCGGGACTTCCTTGCAGGTAGCTTGGCGCAAACAACCTCAAACCCATTGAGACCCACAAGCTTCAGGAGCCTGCCTCCAGATCCAATTTCAGCCGTCCATCGCCGCCGTCAGCAGATCAACGGAAGGTAACATCCTGACGCGATCCGGGTCGCGTCAACTGGCGCCGTCTGTGGGAAACCTTGATTCCACAAAAACAAAATTTATCTTCCGATCTCAATCTAATGGCGAACGATCATCACGACGATCCAAGCACTAGCCACCACCTTCCCCTCAACGGAGGCGCGGACGAACCTCCTCTGCCAAATGCCATCAACGCCCTTGCCGGTCGGATAGACCGACTCACGTCCGTCGTGGAGGCACTCATCCGCGTCCAAATGGCAGACCAAGATCCCCAGACCGCTCGTGCAGGCCCTGCCGATCGTCGCCCCACTGTTTCTGACAGCCGCAGGTCCCCCGGGCCAACATATTCAAGAAGCCGGTGGGCACCGCTTCGTTTGGCTCCGAGGCCTTACGCCGAAGAGCTTCGCCCCGAGCCTCGCCGCACCCTTGTCCTTCCCGAGGCGGTGACGGTCAACTCGCCTGTTCGCAGGCATGACCGGCACCCCTTCCCTCGACAGGGTGGCATACACGAAACTTGCCGCGGCAGCTCAAAGACAACCCTATCGGAGGGTGTGAGGAACCTCACCAAAAAGAACCGAGGCTCGTCAAAAATCATGGTCATGACGGCGCGGGGTACATCGAGTACCTGCGAGATTCAGCACCCTATGCCAGCCGCGGAGGCCGACAGCCGTCCGAGGAAGAAGGACAGGGAGACCGAGCCGATCACTTTTGACGACGAGGACTTTCACGGCATATCCCTGCTCGCCGCCAACTTCATTCGGAATGTGCCCTATTCGGAGTGGCTAGCAAACGTAGTCTTGGTCAAGAAGTCAAGCGGGAAGTGGCGCATGTGTGTCGACTTCACCGACCTTAACAAGGCCTGCTCCAAATATAACTATCCCCTACCTCGGATAGATCAGCTCGTCGACAGCTCGGCAAGCCACGAGCTATTGAGTTTCATGGATGCCTTCTCCGGCTACAATCAGATCCGTATGAATCCGGCAAATGAAGACCTCGCCGCATTCACAACGGACCGGGGGGTATACTGCTACAAGGTGATGCCCTTCGGCCTTAAGAACACTGGGGCTACGTACCAACGGTTGGTCAACCGCATGTTCAAGCCACAATCGGTAGGAACATGGAAGTTTACGTCGACGATATGCTCGTCAAATCAGTCTCGTGGGTCGACCACGCCAAGGACCTAGGCGAGGCCTTCAACGTACTCCGCAAGATGAAGTTAAACCCCGCCAAGTGCGCATTCGGGGTCACCGGGGGAAAGTTTCTCGGTTTCATGGTCACCCACCGTGGGATCGAGACTAACCCGGAAAAAATCAACACTATCCTCAACATGACCGCGCCCAAGACCAACGTCGAGATCATGGGACTGACAGGGCGGATAGCCGCTCTGAGCCGTTTCATGTCGAGGTCTGGAGAAAAGTGCCTCCCCTTCTTTAAAGCTCTAAGGAAAATCCCGAGATTCGAGTGGTCAGAAGAGTGCCAGACCGCCTTTGACCAATTAAAAAGGCACCTTGCGACGCCACCGCTGCTCACCCGACAAGTTGAAGGAGATGAGCTATCACTGTATCTGGTGGTATCCAACCAAGAAGCGGGCTCGGTACTCGTTCGAGAGGTCGACGGAGCGCAGAAGCCGGTGTACTACGTGAGCCACGTCTTCAAAGACGCAGAAATGAGGTACCCAGCCATAGAGAAGATTGTCTTGGCACTCATTGTGGCCTCAAGGAAGCTACGGCACTACTTCCAAGCGCATACTATCCTCGTTCTCACTGAACGCCCCCTGGGGGCTATCCTCGCCTCGCCCGAATCCTCAGATCGCTTAGAGAAATGGAGGTGGGAGCTGTCCCAGTTTGACATAAAGTACCGCCCGAGACAGGCCATCAAAGCACAAGCCCTGGTCGATTTTATCGTCGAATGCACCATCCCCAGCAAAGAACCGAAGCCCACGCTGACCCTCGCGGACCAACACCCGATCGTAGGGAGACCCGACTCAGTCCCTGAGTGGGTCATCTACATCGACGGGTCCTCAACCGAGGAAGGCTGTGGCGTCGGCCTCATCATTCGGGTCCCGAATGAGGCAGAAATAGGGTATTCTCTAAAGCTCGGATTCAAGGTTTCAAACAACGCGGCAGAGTATGAGGCCCTGCTGGCTGGACTACGCATGGCCTCCGGGCTGGGGCTGAAAATAATTCGAATCCACAGTGACTCAGCCCTAGTCGTTGGCCAAGTGACCGGCCACTTCGAGACTCGGGAACCTCTAATGGTAAAGTATCTGGCCGAGCTAAGAAAACTTCGGAAGAACTTCGATGAAGTCCAAGTAGAGCAGATACCCAGGCAACTCAACGCCCAAGCCGACGCCCTGAGCAAGCCGGCTTCATCCTACTCGGCCAACAATAAGCGATCTATCCTCTTCGAGACCTTGCCACGGCTCAGCGTGGAAGACGGGGCGACAATACTTCATGTATATATGGCGCAGGAAGGTGACCCAGACTGGAGAAGCCCCTCATGGAATTCCTAAGAGATGGTATGCTCCCAGAAGATTGAGGAGCAGCCCGCCGTGTCCGAGCCAAAGCCCGTCACTTCGTCTGGACCAATGGGAACCTTTACAAGAAGTCTTTCACTCAGCCCCTGCTCCGGTGCGTCGACCCCCACAAAGCCAACTACGTCCTCAGTGAAATTCATGAAGGGGTCGGCGGCACACACCAATGGGCCTGCACCTTGATCTAGAAGGCCTTGCTCCAGGGGTACTACTGGCCAATTATCCACCAAGACGCCCAGAAGATCGTCAGGAGTGCAAAAGCTGCCAACTCCATGGAACCATACCTTGCTTTCCGGCTACTGAGCTGACCGCCCTAACTTCCCCGTGGCCGTTCACCCAGCGGGGATTGGACATGATAGGCCAGTTCCCTACCAGTGCGAGCGGGCACAAATATGTCCTCGTCGCAGTAGATTACTTTACGAAGTGGATCGAAGCCATCTTCGTCAGGAAACCGGACGCCGCTATGACCATCAAGTTCCTGCAGAACAACCTGTATATCATCACCGACCACGGGACGAACTTCGAAAACGAGAAAGTTAAGTAGTTCTGCAACGAATACCATATCCTTATGAAGTTTGCCGCGGTCGCACATCCCCAATGCAACGGGCAGGCGAAGTCACCAACCGGGACGTCCTCCGAGGCCTCCGAACCCGCCTAGAAGGACGCCAAGGCAGTTGGGTCGAGGAATTGCCCCGGGTCCTATGGGCCCTGCGCACGTCAAAGAAAACCCCCACCGGGGAAACCCCTTTCAGCCTCTGCTACGGGACCGAGGCAAAGGTCCCAGCGGAGAACGGGCTACCCAGTCATCAGGTCGAACACTTTGAAGACAAAGCAAACACCACGGCACTACGGACCAACCTGGACATCTCGTTGGAGAAATGAGACCGGGCTCAGATCATGGTTGCCGCCTATCAGCAGCAAACTGCCCGATACTACAATACGCAGGTCAAGCATCGCTCCTTCAGGACCGGAGATCTAGTCCTACGGCGAAATGAGTTCGTCGATCAAGGTAGGCAAGGTAGGCTGCACAAGGTTTCCCTAAGATGGGATGGTCCTTTCCTCATTTCTGAAGTACTTCCCGGCGGAGCCTACCGCTTACAGGACGCGAACGGGCGCAAGTTTCCGTGGCCTTACAACGCCGAGAAGCTTACGCTGTACCAGTGAAATCAATACCTACAAGTATGCACCTCTCCTTTCACAAAGACAATGTAAATTTTTCTAAAAAGTCATTTCCATTCAAATAACAAGAAGGGAACGTTAGAACATTGCAAAAAGAGGAGTTATGTCTTTGTGATCAAAGCCCTCGCCAAGAGGCAACTGAGCAGCTTCACTGCTCGGTCAATCCTTAGCAAGCCTGCTATGGCCCCTCCAGCGCTAAGGATCTAAACCCTCACGATGAGGCAACCGAGCGGCTATCCTGCTCGGCTATCCCTGGCTGGTAGCTCCCTACCCCACAACGCCAGGGATCTAAGCCCTCGCCAAGAGGCAACTGAGCAACTTCACTGCTCGGTCAATCCTTAGCAGGCCTCCCATGGCTCCTCCAGTACTAAGGATCTAAGCCCTCACGAAGAGGCAGCCGAGCGGCTACCCTGCTCGACTATCCCTGGCTGGTAGCTCCCTACCCCACAACGCCAGGAATCAAAGCCCTCACCAAGAGGCAGCCGAGCGGCTATCTTGCTCAGCTATCCCTGGCTGGTAGCTCCCTACCCCACAACATCAGGAATCAAAGCCCTCGCCAAGAGGCAGCCGAGCGGCTACCCTGCTCGGCTATCCCTGGCTGGTAGCTCCCTACCCCACAATGCCAGGGATCAAAGCCCTCGCCAAAAGGCAACTGAGCAGCTTCACTGCTCAGTCAATCCTTAGCAGGCCTCCCATGGCCACTTCAGCGCTAAGGATCTAAGCCCTCACCAAGAGGCACTGTTCGGCTATCCCTGGCTGGTAGCTCTCCTACCCCACAACGCCAAGGATCAAAGCCCTCGCCAAGAGGCAACTGAGCAGCTTCACTGCTCGGTCAATCCTTAGCAGACCTTCCATGGCCTCTCCAGCGCTAAGGATCTAAGCCCTCACGAAAAGGCAGCTGAGCGGCTATCCTGCTTGGCTATCCCTGGATGGTAGCTCCCTACCCCACAACGCCAGGGATCTAAGCCCTCACCAAGAGGAAGCCGAGCGGCTACCCTACTCGGCTATCCCTGGCTGGTAGCTCCATACCCCACAACGCCAGGGATCAAAGCTCTCGCCAAGAGGCACCGGACAGCAACCCTACTCGGCTATCCTTAAGGATCAAATATCTCGCCAAGAGGCACCGGGCAGCAACCCTGCTCGGCCATCATTAGTAGGCCTCTTACGGCCCCTCCCGCGCTAAGGATAAACAGCCCTCGAAAGAGGCAACCGGGACCGCCCTTGCTCGGTTATCCCTGGCCGGTAGCTCCCTACCCCAACACACCAGGGATCAAAGCCCTCGCCAAGAGGCACCAGGCAGTAACCCTGCCCGGCCCATCCTTAAGGATCAAAAGCCCTCGAAAGAGGCAACCAGGCCCGCCCTTCCTCGGTTATCCCTAGCCGGTAGCTCCCTACCCCAACATACCAGGGATCAAAGCCCTCGCCAAGAGGCACCGGGCAGCAACCCTGCTCGGCAATCCTTAGTAGGCCCCTGATGGCCCCTCCGGTGCTAAGGATAAAAAGCCCTCGAAAGAGGCAACCGGACCCCCCCTTGCTCGGTTATCCCTGGCTGGTAGCTCCCTACCCCAGCACACCAGGGATTAAAGCCCTCGCCAAGATGCACCAAGTAGCTACCCTGCTCGACCCCGTCCTTAGCATGCCTCTCCGAGCCTCCCACGCTAAGGAATATGACCTCATCACGAGGCATCCGGTCTGTCTACGTCTAAGTGATCTCCACCTCGACTTCAGGGCCATGGAACTACCGTCTTTGTATACTGGGCAAATGGACAGATTCAACTCAACGCGTAATCGCTAGACTAAGAACCGACATAACACAAAGGCAGTACCGTGCAAATACAAGTGTTTACCAACAAAGGAAAATACGCGCGCAAATACTACTGCAAAAAGTCTTTATTCACAAAGTCAAAGTCTTTACAAGGGTATTGGGGGCTCCCCAGCCTTACAAAATGCCCGGAGGCCTACAAAATTCTCGATACAACAAAGAAATGAAACAAGAAGACCAGGGGATTCAGGCCTCAGGGCCAGGCTCAGCCTCTGGAAGCTCAGCGCTTATCACAGGAGCCTCGTCGTCGCCCTCTTTAACAACTTCATTTTTAGTGTACATAAATTTGATTTAAATTTGAAGTATACTTGGGGTATTTAATGTTGCTGTTACCACTTTAAATATTTGTTTCACACAATAATTACAAGAAGGAGCTTGTGGCTTATTGGTAATACCATGCACTGCTGAACCAAGCCACCAGAGTTCAAATCTCATACCCCACATTATTTTTAATATTGATTTTTTAAAAACCTTTAGAATACCAAGAGTTTACATGTGCATATCTCACAAAAACCCCACTACACCCAAAGATGTAACATTTCCAGGAGTTAGATGAACCGTCGGGGGGGATCCCGACCGCCTGACTCGGCCGGTAATCGGCCAAATCGGACTTGACTCAGTCTGACTAAGTCCTCAGACCGAGTCACGGCCGAGTCGGCCGATTCCGGCGACGGCCCCAACATGAAAGTTGTGTCTTTTCATATTCCCTATGTACCTGCAAAATTTCAGTCTCAGACCACTTTCAGAGCTCTTTTAAAACCCCAATTACTCCACTTTTAATATATTTTTTATACATTTTATCACATTTTTCATTTTAACTTTTCATCTACGCTAACCCTAGCCTACCCTATAAATACACCCCCTACCATCTACCCTCTCGCCCCAAAATCTTGAGCCCACTCTCTCAAAAATTTTCCAAGAGTCGTGTACTTTGAAAACAAGCTCGAGGCGAAGCTCCGACGAATTCCCGGCGGAACTTCCGGCGACCGTTTTAAGGAACTACCGGCGACGACGCAATACATCGGTGATCCCTCTGGTTCCCTCTCACTCCCTTGTTTAATCTAAAACCCGTAAGTCCCTTTCTATCTCTCTTTTCTATTCTTAAAATACGGATTTACAAAACCCGACGGAATCGGAACAAATCCGATTTCCGATTCGGTTTTCTATAAAATTCCACTTCTCACTAATACGACCATACTTAAACTTCCTCATGTTGACTATTAAACACTAATCAAACAATTTGAACAAGTTTCATCGCATGAAATGATAGCTATTTCAATTTATCGTATTTTTCGCTTAAATACCACATTGTTCCAATACTTCATTTAACTCCATCAAACTTGCTATATATTTAAAGTAGATCACGAGATAACGACCTACCTCCTCACACACTCCTATGCAACACCCCCGAGAACTTAGAATACGAGAAAACAAACATTTTCATTTAAATACCATATACTTAATAAAACCATTTCTAAAAGATTTAGTTTTGATACACTTTTAAAGAAGTACCACTTATTATGAAAATACGATAAATTGTGGACAACGATCGTTTATCTAAACCTGACTTTGTGGTGTCTAGGCTAGGCAAGTGAGAAAGGTAACTTTAAAAGGCCCGTCTCACGATGATTCGTGAGCAGATCTCTCCTTTCTTCATTTGTACTTGCCTGGCCAAAATTGGCGATGAAGAGGCGATTTTAGATATCTCACAACTTGTCGTCTGGACCAGTTAGGAATAGACTAGTTAACTTAGGAGAACTAGAACATACAATACGGAAAATATACATCTTTACAAATAAATATCAATTACTTCATAAAACAGTTTTTTAAAAGATTTAGTATTTTACAATCTTTGCAAAGCGCCGCTACAACCCACTTTGGGGAACCCGTTTGGGATGATGCGGATTATCACACATCCTCGGGCTTAGTAGTGCGAGATTTAGACCTCCGCAAGGAGCATTCGGTCTCGAAAGATTTAAAATACGACATCTTAAAAAAATGAGATTTTTAGAATATAAAATATTTATTAAAATTATTTTTGTATAAATATATGTATATTTATCATTAAAATATCTATTTTTTTATGATATAAATATTCCACCTTTTTCTAAAAATCACAAGAATAAATTTTACACTAAAATACTATGAACTCCAAATAAATACCTTTATTTCTGAAAGTAGGATATTTTCACTAGAAATATCACAATACAAAATCCACCGTCATTACAACTCTAAAGACGAATAACGAATACTTGAGGTGTATTTTGAAAAGTATATAAAACTATTTTTACATAAAACCCCCCTCAAGTTTTACAGATTACCCTAAGGACCCTAGAAATTATAGGTTTAAGAAATAATCAAGACTTCGATTTTCATTTTTAATTGTCTGACTCGGTTTTGAGTCTGATTAATCTGACTTGAATATAATTCAAGTCAATCTACAATCTACAATCTTCAACATGAATTCATGAATCCAATTATTAATCTATACGACTTGACTGAACCGAACCATGCATATACATTCCATTTATATGGTTCTCCAGTTATTCCACTTACATGATTCTGCGGATGCATCCATTTACCGATTTCATGGTTTCGGTCAGTCTTATAATTATACACTCAATTCAATTTACATTACAAAATAATACAAATAAAATACTACAGGGTTTAAGGGATAGATTGGTACAGAAGGTGTTAAAAGTGGCACGAGACGGTAAGATTAAGACACCTAACGTATATTCCGTTGTTGTTGTACCGTGGCTTAACTGTTCTTTGTACATTCCGTTTGCCCTGGTCTCTAGCATATAGAGAACCCTCTCGTATACACTGGTATCCTGCTGTACCAAGCTACAAACAACAGCGGTAACACAACATTACAACAAGATAATACAACTTTAAAAGATACTTTCTTATTCTGTCTACTATACTTTCCTCTTATCTTTAGGACTTACCGAGCGACCTGTTCGCTGACGACATTCTATTTCCTTCTTCTTTGAATGTCGTCAGGTGGTTTGGACCCGGCAGAGATCGAGCCATCTGCAGAAGACTTGGAGCGGTTTGCTGAAGAACCAGAGCTCTAGTTTCATTGTACATTTTCCATTCAGTACTTTTCATTTCCTGTTATGCCATTGTTTAGGTATCGTTTTATTTCAGTTGTATTTCCTTTTCATGCATTATACAAAAGAATGTTATTAAATAAAAGTTGCTATTTTTATTATATCTTGTCTCTAGTGTATTTACTTTTATATTGCTTAGATACGCTTAGCGTATGTATTTCTGAGTATATACGTAGCGGACCAGTCGAGTCCCCTTCGCCGTATACCGGGAAGCGGGGCGTGACAGGTTTTGTTGGTGGCCCATGCAGGCCAGAGCTGTATGAAACCCTATCATGCAGTTCTGTTCTGCGTGAACAACCTAAGCAATATAACACAAGAATCAGCAACTAAAACATTCTTTACAATTCATGTTCCTTGAATCTTACAATTTCATATTTCTTGAATCTTATCATTTCATGTACTTGAATCTGTCCTAACCCAAATCTTTTTCAAGGTTATGGATTCCCCGAACAACACCAGTACCAATGTCAACAACACACCTCCACCTCCACCACCTATCATTCCTGCTGTTCCTGCGCCACCCACCGAGCAAACAGTGCTACTTGAGGCGATCCACAGCCTTCTTGAGGGACAGCAACAACACCTGAACCGTCCCGAGACTGTCGCACCTGGGGTAAAGCAATTCAGGGCTTTACATCCCAAGCAGTTCTCCGGAAAGGGAAGCCCACTTGAAGCTGAGGAATGGGCACAGAGTATAGAGGATGAACTGGCGGCAGCACAAGTGCCAGACATAGCTTGGGTCCGTATGGCGAAACTGCAGCTCACGGACAATGCTCGCAACTGGTGGAAGCCGAAAGAAAGCCGTCTTGTACAGCTTATTGAATGGAAGACTTTTCACGAGAAGTTCACGCGAAGTACTTCCCTGTGACTGCCAGGTTTGCCATGGAGCAGCAGTTCATTCATCTACAACAAGGTTCGATGTAGGACAAGTCAGTGGATGAATATAACGCTGAATTCACCATGCTAAGCCGGTAAGATATGTCACAATAGTTCAATTTTTAAATATCACAAAATACACAACTAACACAATCCTTTAAACAGATTCGCGGCACACTTGATACCGACGGACGAGATCAGATCCCGTCGCTTTCAACAAGATTTGGACATGGAAATTTAGGATGCACTTGCCATAGGGAAATTTCCGACTCATGAGGAAGTTCTAGAAGCTGCCCGCGGTTATGAGGCAGTGATAAAAGAAAGGGGCAGATCTCAGTCTGCGGAAGTTAAGCGCCCTGCCAACCAGATGGCAGGAGGAGCCTCGTCCATGCCACTTTTTGTGCCAAGACGACCCGGAGTACCGAACCATCGTCCCAGCCCAGCCTTTTGTACCTACTGCAAGAGAGCCGGACATATGATGAAAGACTGCCGGCAAGCCAACCGTCTTTGCTTAGTCTATGGGTCAGCTACTCATGATAATAGGTCTTGCCCCCAAAGGCAAAACCCAGTTGCTGCACCTAGGCCAGCAAACAATTACCCACAGCGCCCAGCCATCCAAGCCCCTGCTCCAAGACCTGCACTACCTGCACCACCTCATCATCAGTTCCATCAAGCTCAAAGGAACGTTCTGAGGAATGCTCCTCAGGCCAGGATGAATGTACCAAGCCATCAGGCTTTCACTATGTCAGTGGAAGAAGCTGAGGCCACTGGCCAAGTCATCACTAGTAAACTTTTCTTCTCAAACTTTTCTTTCAGTCTTGTTTATCTACACACTTTTCCTATACCTAAAACATATCCCACATACCTTAGGTACAATCTTAGTAGCCTCACTATCTGCACTAGCACTGTTTGATACTGGAGCATCGCACTGCTTTATGTCGCAACGGTTCGTCCAAACCCATGCGATTCCAGTATCACCGCTTGTATCCAGCTGGAATGTCAGTTCAGGAAATGGCGTTCTAAAGGCAACTATGGGATACAGCTTGTGTCCAGTCGTCGTCTGCTGCAGAGAGTTTTATGCTGATTTCAAAGTACTGGACATACCGAACTTCGATGTGGTTCTAGGAATGGATTGGCTTGGAACTTTTTATGCTACCATCGACTGTCGTCAAAGGAGGGTAGTATTCGAGATTCCAGACCATCCGCTCTTCTATTTCAAAATCGGAGACCGTACCCTGGAGCCAAGTACCTACAAAGCAAAGTCAAGAGAAGCAGTAGTTGCAGCAGCTCAAGCGGAGGAAGAATCAAGACCAGAGGTAGTTCGAGAATTCGACGATGTATTTCCTGACGATATATCAGGTTTGCCTCCCGATCGAGCTCTTGAATTCAGTATTGATTTAGTACCAGGAGCACAACCGGTGATCAAAGCACATTATAGATTAAGTCTGGAAGGTTTGAAGGAAATCCGAACCCAGTTGGACGAATTATTGGCGAAAGGATGGATTCGTCCCAGCACTTCAAGTTGGGGAGCACCTGTACTACTTGTGAAGAAGAAGGAAGGTTCATACAGAATGTGCATCGATTATAGAGTCTTGAACGAAGTCACTATAAAGAACAAGTATCCACTCCCGCGCATCGATGATTTATTCGATCAGCTAAGTGGATCTTGTGTTTTCTCTAAATTGGATCTTCGTTCAGCTTATCATCAAGTGAAGGTCAAGGTAGCTGATATTCACAAAACAGCTTTCAGAACTCGCTATGGACATTACAAATTTCTAGTGATGCCATTTGGAGTGACCAATGCACCAGCAATATTCATGAACCTAATGAATCAAGTTTTCCGGGAGTACTTAGACAGGTTTGTTGTCATCTTCATCGACGATATCCTGGTGTATTCTAAGAGTCGGAAAGAGCATGTAGAGTACCTACGAATTGTCCTGGAAACTCTTCGACAACATAAGCTCTATGCCAAGTGCAGCAAGTGCGAATTTTAGCTAAAGCAAGTTGGTTTTCTTTGACATATCGTATCAGGAGAAGGAATTTCTATGGATCCAGCAAAAGTTTCAGCAGTTAGCGAATGACCTACACCAAAGTCAGTGAAGGACATTCGAAGTTTCTTGGGTTTAGCTGGATATTAGAGAAGGTTCATTGAAGGCTTTTCAAAGATAGCAACACCTCTGACCAAGCTCACACGTAAAGATGAGGAATTTGTGTGGTCAGAAGCATGCGAACAAGCTTTCATAGAACTCAAGTCAAGGTTGACATCTGCACCTATTCTCGTAATACCGGATCAATCTGGAGGATTCGAAGTGCATTGTGATGCATCCGGTAAGGGATTAGGATATGTTCTACATCAGCACGGTAAAGCTGTGGCTTATACTTCAAGACAACTGAAGACTCATGAGCGCAATTATCCGACGCATGATCTGGAGTTGGCAGCCGTTATCTTTGCTCTCAAGATTTGGTGCTATTATCTACTTGGTGAACGAGTGAACATCTACACAGATCATAAAAGTCTGAAGTACGTGTTTACTCAGAAGGAGTTGAATATGCGGCAGAGAAGATGGTTAGAACTCATGGCGGAATTTGACATCAACTTGCAATATCACCCAGGGAAGGTGAACGTAGTACCTGATGCTCTTAGTCACCAACCATTAGCAATGAATCTCACCGCTCAGTGGAAACTTCAACAAGACTTGAATCAGATGGAGATTGAAGCAGTCATGCCAGATAACGCTTCAAGTTTGATGAATTTACAAGTTCAATCAACCATTGTCAATCAGATCAAAGCAGCTCAAGCAAGTGATGCTAAGTTGCAAAAGATCATAGAACAAGTGGAGAATGGACTCAGAACAGATTTCATCATCCATGAAGACGGATCTTTGAGATACGGCAGCAGATTGTATGTACCAAAAGGTCCTGTACGGGAAGAGTTAATGAAAGAAGCTCACAGCTATCCCTACTCAGTACACCCTGGAGATACCAAAATATACAAAGATCTACGTCAGAATTATTGGTGGCATGGAATGAAGCGTGAAGTAGCCAGAAGCGTCGCAAAATGCTTGGTGTGTCAGCAAGTAAAGGCTGAACATCACAGGACAGCTGGACTACTTCAACCGTTACCAATCCCAGAATGGAAGTGGCAACACATCACGATAGATTTTGTGACTGCTCTCACTCGCAGCACAAAGGGTAACGATGTTATATGTGTCATTGTGGATCGACTCACAATGTCGGCTCACTTCATCCCATTTCGAGTTGGCCAATCAACTGAGACACTAGCAAAGAAGTACATGGAGGTAATAATCTATTTAAGATTTAAACTCTTCATAATGTACTATCTCTGACACCCATGAACTCATACAGGAAATTGTGAGACTTCATGGAGTACCGGTCTGTATTGTCTCCGATCGTGACAACAGGTTCCGATCGCAATTTTGGCAGAGTCTGCAAGCAAGCAAGCTTGGGAACAAGTCTGAACATCAGCACGGCTTATCATCCACAAACAGATGGTCAGTCGGAACGAACTATTCAGATCTTGGAGTATATGCTCAGAGCGTGTATGCTAGACTTCAAAGGATCGTAGGAAGATCACATGTATCTTGTGGAGTTCACGTACAGTAACAGCTACCAAGCAAGCATAGGAATGGCACCTTTTGCAGCATTGTATGGAAGGAAGTGTCGATCACCATTAAGTTGGGACGATATCGGGGATAGGTAACTCCTTAGACCAGAGATGTTAGTAGCGACCGTTGATGTGGTTCGTACTATCAGAGAAAGGATGCGCATAGCCCAAGATTGACAGAAACACTGGGCTGATGCAAAGAGACGACACTTGGAGTTTCAGCTAGGAGATCACGTATTCTTAAAGATATCTCCGAACCACGGAGTGATCCGATTTGGAAGACGGGGTAAATTAAGTCCGAGATATATTGGACCGTTCGACATACTCGAACGAGTCGGTGAAGTGCCATACCGCTTAGCGCTTCCACCCTCATTGGAAGGAGTGCATAATGTGTTCCACGTATCCCAACTCAGAAAGTATGTGGGTGACCCCAGTCATGTTCTTGATCATTCCGAGCTCACTATACAGCCCGACTTGTCTTGTGAGCAACAGCCTGTGGAGATCCTGGACAGGAAAGTGAAGACACTTCGGAACAAAGAAGTTAATTTGGTCCGAGTGATGTGGAGGAAAGACACTCCAGGAGAGTCCACTTGGGAAAGGGAGGATAAAATGCGTGCAAGATATCCTCATCTCTTTGTAAACTAGTCCTCAATTAAAAGTTGTAAATTTCGAGGACGAAATTTTTGTAAGGAGGGTAGACTGTAACAACTCCATTTTTAGTGTACATAAATTTGATTTAAATTTGAAATATACTTGGGGTATTTAATGTTGCTGTTATCACTTTAAGTATTTGTTTCACACAATAATTACAAGAAAGAGCTTGTGGCTCATTGGTAATACCTTGCACTGCAGAACCAAGCCACCAGAGTTCAAATCCCATACCCCACATTATTTTTAATATTGATTTTTTTAAAACCTTTAGAATACCAAGAGCTTACACGTGCATATCTCATAAAAACCCCACTACACCCAAAGATGTAACATTTTCAGGAGTTAGATGAACCGTCGGGGGGATCCCGGCTGCCTGACTCGGCCGGGAATCGGCCAAATCGGCCTTGACTCGGTCTGACTCCGTTCTCGGACCGAGTCACGGCCGAGTCGGCTGATTCCGGCGATGGCCCCAACATGAAAGTTGTGTCTTTTCATATTCCCTATGCACCTGCAAAATTTCAGCCTTAGACCACTTCCAGAGCTCTTTTAAAACCCCAATTACTCCACTTTTAATACATTTTTTTTTACATTTTATCACATTTTTCATTTTAACCTTTCATCTACCCTAACCCTAGCCTACCCTATAAATACACCCCCTACCATCTACCCTCTCACCCCAAAATCCTGAGCCCTCTCTCAAAAATTTTCCAAGAGTCATGTACTTTGAAAACAAGCTCGAGGCGAAGCTCCGACGAATTCCCGGCAGAACTTCCGGCGACCGTTTTAAGGAACTACCGGCGACAACGCAATATATCGGCGATCCCTCTAGTTCTCTCTCACTCCCTTGTTTAATCTAAAACCTGTAAGTCCCTTTCTATCTCTCTTTTCCATTCTCAAAATACGGATTTACAAAACCCGACAGAATCGGAACAAATCCGATTTCCGATTCGGTTTTCTATAAAATTCCACTTCTCACTAATACGACCATACTTAAACTTTCTCATGTTGACTATTAAACACTAATCAAACAATTTGAACAAATTTCATCACATGAAATGATAGCTATTTCAATTTATCGTATTTTTCGCTTAAATACCACATTTTTCCAATCATTCATTTAACTCCATCAAACTTGCTATATATTTAAAGTAGATCATGAGGTAACGACCTACCTCCTCACACACTCCTATGCAACACCCCCGAGAACCTAGAATACGAGAAAACAAACATTTTCATTTAAATACCATATACTTAATAAAACCATTTCTAAAAGATTTAGTTTTGATACACTTTTAAAGAAGTGCCACTTATTATGAAAATACGATAAGTTGTGGACAACAATCCTTTATCTAAACATGATTTTGTGGTGTCTAGGCTAGACAAGTGAGAAAGATAACTTTAAAAGGCCCGTCTCACGATGATTCGTGAGCGGATCCCTCCTTTCTTCATGTAACAACTCCAATTTTGTATACCAAAAATTTGCTTTAAATATAGTGTATACGTGGAGTATTGATGTTGTTGGAAACAATTTAAGTATCTATTTCCTTACAATAATTACAAGAAAGAGCTTGTAGCTCATTGGTAATACCTTACACTGCTGAACCAAGCCACCAGAGTTCGAATCCCGTGCCCCACATAATTTTTATATCATTTTGTTTAAATTTTTTTTGAAGTCAAACGGTCAAACAGCCATAACTCACAATTTATTGCGAATCATAAAAATTAAAGTATGCTAAAATCTCCCCCAGGCTAACCCCCACCCGACGGCACCCGACTCGGCCCTGACTCGGCTGAGTCGGCTGGCGACTCAGCCGAATCGGCCGGCGCCGCCGGCCGGACTCTCCCGGTCGGCCGAGTCGTCAACACGAAAAATTTTCGTGTTGACCTGGTCTAACCCCCTGCATAGTCTATTTTTCCAGTACTGTTACACAATTTCAATTAAATCTCTTTTAAGACCAAATTCAATGAATTTTTAATGATTTTTACATTTTTTTAAAATATTTTTTAATCCAAACCCTAACCCTAGCCTAGCCCTATATAAAGACCCCTATCCTCTACCTTTTCACCTCACAACTCTAAGTCCACTCTCCCAAATTCTTGAGAACTCGGTGCAAAGAGCGAGAAGCGAAGCGCTGCCGAAACCGACGACGGATTCCGGCGACCGGATCAGAACCTTCGCGACATTTTCGACGAATCGACAACCACCTCATCTCTTAGCTTCCTTAGCTTGTCCAAACCGTAAGTCCCATCCCTTCTATCTCTCTTTTCTATAAATATAAAAAATACGACTTTTTGGAACCCGACGGAAATCGGATAAACCGATTTCCGATTCGGTTTTTCTATAAATTTCCACTTGTCACCTAATACATAATATCTACCCATATTCATGTTGACTATTAATCACCCATAAACCAATTTAAATAAACTTTTTCACATGAAATGATAGCTTCTTTGCAAAACCGTATTCTTTTCAAAAAAATACCATGAAGTTCATTTTTCTTAGTTTAATCAATTACCTCACTCCTAAATATATTTATCTTGATCACAAAACTTGTAGAACTCAATTTGAATGAATTTTCACACATGAAATGATAACGTTTTCAAATACCGTATTCTTGCGCTTTAATACCTTTAAGTTTAATATGTCATGTTTTACCTTTAAACTTCACCAAAACTTAAAATAAGTCACGAGGTAATGACCTACCTCTACACACACAAAAATATAACCCTAATTGATATATGTCAAAATATAGAATACGAAATTACAGGACTTTTCATTAAAATACCCTAATCTTTATAACCTTTATGGAAAGCTTTAAGTTGTAAACATTTCTAAATAAAATCTTTTAATAAAATGAAAGCAAGATTGGTCATGGAGATCGATCGTTTATCTAAACTGTCTTGTGGTACCTAGGAAAGTGTGTCTAAGGCTAGTGGTTTTTAATTAGGCCCACGACTGTGGTTCCTTCCCACTTACCTGGCACTAACCTGGCCGCAATTGACTGTGAAGAGGCGATTTGAGACTTCTAATGACTCATCGTTTAGACCTTAGAAATAGGCTAGTTGGCTTAGGAAACCCTAATAACTAAAATACGGAAAACTAAACTCTTGTGCAAATAAATACCTTATATTTATAAAACCGTTTTCCTAAATGAGAAGTGTTTATAAAACCTAAGCAAAGTGCCGCTACAACCCACTTTTGGGGAACCTGTTAGGGATAGTACGGTTCATCGTGCACCCGCAGGCTAGTAGTGCGAGATTCAAACCTCCGCAAGGAGCATTCGGTCTCGAAAGGTTTAAAATACGATATTTAAGGAAAATGAGACTTTCTCTAAATAAAATATTTATATAAAATTATTCATGTGTTAATATATATATAATTAACATTTAAACACTTATTTTATCATAATCTAAAGTTTTCACTTTTTCCTAAAATTAAAAGATTAAAAGTTACATTAAAATACCATGAATTTCAAATAAAACAATTAATACTTTTATTAGGATATATTCACTAGAATAACACAAATAAAATTCACATTCATTATAACAATAAAGACGATTATTAAATACTTGAGGTGTATTTTGAAAACTATACAAAAATACTTTTTACAGAAAACCCCCTCAAGTTTTACAAATTACAAAAAGGCCCCTAA
Organism: Agapanthus africanus; assembly: GCA_030015575.1. NCBI lineage: Eukaryota > Viridiplantae > Streptophyta > Magnoliopsida > Asparagales > Amaryllidaceae > Agapanthus > Agapanthus africanus. Next base: position 869,658,922 of record CM057339.1, read on the forward strand.
CTAATATTGAACTTCAAATTATCTTTCTTTTAGTCTGACTCGGGTTAGAGTCTGACTATTCCTGACTCGAATATGATTCAAGTCAATCTATATTCTTTTATACTCCAACACAATTTGAATACATGAAACCCTGAATCCAGTTAACAATATATTCCTTTTGACTGAATCAAACCATGGATATTCAACCATTATCCTGATATTCCATTTACCTGATTATACAGTTACATCATGTTTACTGATATCATGGTTTTGGTCAGTCACCCAACTTACATATTCCAATACTACAATACTGTTAAAACACTACGGGGTTTAAGGGGTAGATTGATACGGAAGGTGTTAAAGGTGGCACGAGGTGGTCAGATTAAGACACCTAACCTGAATCCTATTGTTGTTGTACCGTGGCATAACGGTTCCTTGTACTTTCCTTTTGCCCTGATCTCTAGCATATAGAGATCCCCCTCGTATACACTGGCATCCTTCTGTACCAAGCTACAAATAACAGCGTTAAACAATGTCCCATAATATTCAACAATATAATACTTTAGAAAATACTGTTACTCTGTCATTCTCATTTTTCTTATTCTTTGGGACTTACCGAGCGACATGTTCGCTGACGATATTCTATTTCTTTCTTCTTTGAATGTCGTCAGGTGCGTTGGACCAAGCTGAGATCGAGCCCACCGGTGAAGATTTAGAACAGTTCCACGAAGACCCAGAGCTCTAGATATTGTACCTTGTTCTTTCCAGTATTTCCATTTATTGTTATGCCACTGTTTAGGCATTGTTTTCATTTCAGTTGTATTTTCCTTTCATGCATTGTACAAAAAATGTTATTAATAAAAGTTGCTGTTATTTCTATATTATTCGTCTCTTGTGATTTATTTTATATTGCTTAACTACGCTTAACGTATGTACTTCTGAGTATATACGTAGCAGGCCTCGTCGCGTCCATTTCGCCGTACACTGGGAAGCGGGGCGTGACACTTCACTTGTACTTAGCTGGCCACAATTGGCGGTGAAGAGGCGATTTAAGGTATCTCACAACTTGTCGTCTGGACCAGTTAGGAATAGACTGGTTAATTTAGGAGAACTAGAACATACAATACGGAAAATATACATCTTTATAAATAAATACCAATTACTTCATAAAACCGTTTTCTAAAAGATTTGGTATTTTGCAATCTTTGCAAAGCACCGCTACAACCCATTTTGGGGAACCCGTTCGGGATGGTGCGGATTATCGCACATCCTCGGGCTTAGTAGTGCGAGATTCAGACCTCCGCAAGGAGCATTCGGTCTCGAAAGATTTAAAATACGACATCTTAAGAAAATGAGAATTTTAGAATATAAAATATTTATTAAAATTATTTTTGTATAAATATATGTATATTTATCATTAAAATATCTATTTTGTTATGATATAAATATTCCACCTTTTTCTAAAAATCACAAGAATAAATTTTACACTAAAATACTATGAATTCCAAATAAATCAATTTTACAAATAAATACCTTTATTTCTGAAACTAGGATATTTTCACTAGAAACATCACAATACAAAATCCACCTTCATTACAACTCTAAAGACGAATAACAAATACTTGAAGTGTATTTTGAAAAGTATATAAAAGTATTTTTACATAAAACCTCCTCAAGTTTTACAAATTACCCTAAGGACCCTAGAAATTATAGGTTTAAGAAATAATCAAGATTTCGATTTACATTTCTAATTGTCTGACTCGGGTTTGAGTCTAATTAATCTGACTTGAATATGATTCAAGTTAATCTACAATCTTCAATATGAATCCATGAATCAAATTATCAATCAAGACGACTTGACCGAACCGAACCATGGATATACATTCCATTTACATGGTTCTCCAGTTATTCCACTTACATGATTCTGCAGATACATCTGTTTACTAATATCATGGTTTCGGTCAGTCTTATAATTATACACTTAATTCAATTTATATTACAAAACAATACAAATAAAACACTACGAGGTTTAAGGGGTAGATTGGTACGGAAGGTGTTAAAAGTGGCACGAGACGGTAAGATTAAGACACATAACCTATATTCCGTTATTGTTGTACCGTGGCTTAACGGCTCCTTGTACATTCCGTTTGCCCTGGTCTCTAGCATATAGAGACCCCTCTCGTATACACTGGCATCCTTCTGTACCAAACTACAAACAACAGCGGTAACACAATATTACAACAAGATAATACAACTTTAAAAGATAGCTTATTATTCTGTCTACTATACTTTCCTCTTATCTTTGGGACTTACCGAGCGACCTGTTCGCTGACGACATTCTATTTCCTTCTTCTTTGAATGTCGTCAGGTGGTTTGGACCCGGCAGAGATCGAGCCATCTGCAGAAGACTTGGAGCAGTTTGCTGAAGAACCAGAGCTCTAGTTTCATTGTACATTTCCCATTCAGTACTTTTCATTTCCTGTTATGCCATTGTTTAGGCATCGTTTTATTTTAGTTGTATTTCCTTTTCATGCATTGTACAAAAGAATGTTAATAAATAAAAGTCGTTGTTTTTATTATATCTTGTCTCTTGTGTATTTACTTTTATATTGTTTAGATATGCTTAGCATATGTACTTCTTAGTATATACGTAGCGGACCAGTCGCGTCCCCTTTGCCGTATACCGGGAAGCGGGGCATGACACCCTCGCTGGGAATCTCTTCCTCGGCCTCGCCCCCGGGGCCGTCCCCCTGCTCGTCATCCCCGTGAGGATATTCAGCTCGTAGCTCGTCGTCAACGAACTCCGGCATCCGAGCCTTGACGGTATCGAGGGCCTCGTTCCAGATGGCGGTAGTGGCCGAGGCTAGGACGGTGTAAAAATGTTCTGACTTCTGGAAGTTCTCCACCGCCTTCACCGCTCTGAGGTCGGCTCGCTTCACCCCCTCTACCACCGCCTCTAACTCCTTCTGGAGGGTGCTCGTCGACTTCTTCAAGGTGCCGACGAGCACCTTAGAGTCCTGAAGCTTGGCTTCGGCGGCCTAGTCGGCCTCGCGATACCTGGCAGCCTCCTGCTTCACGACTGCCACCTCTTGCTTCGCGGCCGCCATTTCCTGCTTCACGGCCTCCACCTCCTACTTCGCGGCCGCCATTTCCTGCTTCCCGGCCGCCACCTCGCCCTCCAAGGCAGCGACCCTCGCCATCGCCACCTCCAGCTCCCACTTTAAGCTTTCCTCCAGCGAACAGAGCTCACCCGCAGCTCGCACCGCCGGGGCAATTTCCTCTTCCTCCATATGGACGATAAGGGCGATGTACTGGAGGACCTGAAGAGATCAGAAGGGGGTCAGAAAGCAAGGGGGCACCAAATCTCGCGAATGATGAGACGCTGAATGAAAAATCGAGTAAGGAGCGAGCACTAACCTGCACGGCCTTTTGGGCGATGGCCGCCATTTGAGCCTTGAGAGTCCCCCAAGGGACCTCGCCCCCGGCCAACCTCTCCATGTCGGCCAGCAAGCTTTCAGTGATGGAGAGCCCCGAGGGCACCTCAAAACGGAGCTCCCACTTGTTCACCAAGATCGGGGAGGCCGGGGGAACCGCTTGAGAGACGACGGCAGAGAGCCGGCCTCCCCCTCCGAAGCCTGGGCCTCCGGTCCCCGAACCCGCTTTCGGCTTGACATCTAGCTGGGCTCCGGGGCATGGCCCGCACTCGAACGCTGGGGTGGGACGGCTGCTGGGGGAACCGAGGCCGACGCCGGGCAAGAAGAGCTGGCACCTCCATCCTTCGATCCCTTCTTCGGCTTGCGCATGGCCGCTCGAAGATGGCTCAAGTCCATGGGTTCTGCACAAGACAAGATACAATGGAATTAGCAACACAAACAGAAATGAAGACAAACGCAAGCTCCTAACTTACCGACGAACTGGGTGGGGCTGATCCCAGCCCAACTAAGGGCCCGCTCAGAAAGCAGCACGTCGGCCCGAGGAATGGGCTCCCACTCCGCCACTCTCACTGCGTCAAGATCGTTGGACGGACTTCCCCGCCAGCATCTATCCCTAGACCACTGGGTGGGCATGGGCCAGTCCTTACCCTCTGGCTGCCTAACATAGAAAAACCTCTTCTTCCAATCGTGAATGGAAGAAGGCAAGACGACGACTCCCGACCCAGCTGCACTCACCCGTCGTTTCCTAAAGAAGAGGTAAACCCACCTCGGGACACCCGTGCGAGTGCCGGGGTGACCTTTGTAAATGAGAGAGGAGGCAAGGATGGACAGACCGAAGGGGATCATTTGCAACTTCAAACGGACCATGAACCCGAGGAGAATCCTCCAGGAGTTCGGCACTAGCTGGCCCGGGGCTAACCCGAAGTAATTCAGCACTCTAACAACCTTGGGGGAGAAGGGCAGGCACATTCTGGCCCAAAAGGCTTCCAAGTACAGGGCAATCTCCTTGCCCCATACCTGATCTGCTCTCTCCCCTTCCCCGGCCAAACGCAACGTGTAGCCGGGAGGAATATGGAAACGAGTCCGAGGCAAGCTCCTCCTCATGCCTCACCGTAGACGGCACACCAGGCGCATCCGCGACCTCTACTCGGGGAGGCGCCCTCATCGTGCGACCCTGGGAAGGAGACCTAACCCTAGCTCCCTGGGAGGACTTCGGTCAAGAAGAAGAAGAAGAAGAGGAAGACTCTACAGAGGGCTCCCCAGACTCTACACCAACTACATCTACAGACTCCTCAGAGAAAGACATCTAACCTGATGAAGAGGAGTCCTCGGAAAATCAAACGTGGAAATCCCGACCTAAAGAGGAGAACGCCGAGCTAATAAGACCAAAGACGAGGAGATTATGAAGAGGAATGGGCCCTCACGTGGACCCCACCTCTACTTATTGCCACCGACATTCTCATCCAATGGCGACAGTCATCTCCCGCCAAAACGGTTCAGTACACTCGACGGCCATGATCGCTCCACCTGTCGCACGCACATTGGTATATCCCCTCAGACGCGAGAGGTCTGCGACCCGTCGTATCAGCCAACCAGCGCCCGACACGTGGACTGTCGCTTCAGTAAACGTACACACGATCCGGCGCACCCTCTTTAATGCAGAGATATCTCCCCTGATCTACTAGCGTCATCCAGAAAATACAACAGATTGCCCGGGAACACGCCCCGACGATATCTTTGAAAGGAGCTCACCTCGGGTGACCCGGCAGACCACTCTCGACCCGACCCGTCAGCTGGTCGAGACGAGAGTGGGGGATAATGATGATGCTTGATATCGGTGATCTCCCAGATCATGGCACGTGACAGATGGCGTGTCCTAAAGCTCACAAGAAAGGACCTACAGTAGCCGACCAGACCACTTTTATGCCCGTCCTACAAACAAACGATGGCTCACCTCCGAGCCCCCTGCACAATTGGCCTCCTCGGCCTCCCAGCTCGTCTCTAGGCTACCACGGAACCAAGATACCTCGGCTCTCCCGCTCATCCGCGAGCTCTCCCGCCCATCCGCGAGCTCTCCCGCCAAGGTCATCTTCCTCGGTGTCTTCAACCGATCAACAGCACCGCTCACAGGCGCAGCCGCCATCCCGCGAATCTCGCCATGCGCGAGATATCCGCCGGCCACATCCCACGTTCCACGCCATCACAATCCCCCATTAACGAGCCTGTCTCGCCATTAATGGGAGATCCCACTCATCATACAGGCGTGACGTCGGGAGCGTAATGGCCGTCGTGATTCTCGCGCCTGCCCTGCCTGCTGCTACCGCTATATAAACCCCTTCTTCAGATGGTTTAAGTAAGCCATTTTTACTCTACTAAGCAGTTACTCTGCTCGGATTTCCTCTCTAACTTGACCGTCGGAGGGTCCTCAGTAGTACAACCACCCCGGGACTTCCTTGCAGGTAGCTCGGCGTAAACAACCTCAAACCCATTGAGACCCACACGCTTCAAGAGCCTGCCTCCAGATCCAATCTCAGCCGTCCATCGCCGCCGTCAGCAGATCAACGGAAGGTAACATCCTAACGCGATCCGGGTCGCGTCAGGCATGGACGTGGGAAAATAACTGGTGAGGCATGGGATCACAATACCTAACTTTCACCATATCCATTTTCCTTTTTCATTCTCTCCATCATTTCTATATCTCACTCTCTCTCAAACTCCAACATCAAAACCTTAACTTCTCCATCCATGCTATCTCCTCTCTCAAGCTTAAACCGCTAGAAGCCATCATCAACCTCTTGTAACCTCATTCAAATTTGGATCTGCTCTATTATCTCTTTTCAATGGTAAAAATCCATCTTTTAATAAGTTTTCAATATTGGCCATGAAAACTATATCTTTTACGTAAAAATCATTTTTTAATGGTGTAAATCTTGCAAAAATAAGTTTTCAACGAACAACCGGTTGTAGTATATTCTGGTGCCGGTGGAAACTCTGAGATCACCTCGTCATCATCGTTTTCGAAGCGCCAGGGGAGGTCAGACATACCCTCGTGTACTCTTTCTCCTGACAGCGTTATCGTGTGACAGGTACGAGATCGCTTCCAAGACCGATGTTGGTCCGGCTCTACTCTCACTGCATATGTTGATTTCGGTTCATGCTTCTGTGGCGGGGTTACCCTCCAACTGCTGGATAAAGCGAACCTGCCTTGCTAATAGTAGTCTTCTACCTAGTCTTTGAATGTGAAGCAGTCTTCGAGAGGATGTCCTATCGCTCGATGATAGGAGCAATAGTCTGGGTGATGAACCTCACTTGCTTGTTCAGGGTGCTTGGACTCCGGGAGGGTAATCATCTGATATTTAATGACAAGACTGAATATCTTTCTTATCTTGTCTTGGGGAAAAGAATATGCTCGACCTATCTTCTTCATAAGAGACGGATCCCGGCTGCTCAATTTTCGATCGCGAGGCTTCTTGGACCCGCTTTGCTGCTGTCGAACATTTTTTCCGTTCTTCAGTTTATTTTTGCCTTCGCGTCGAATCTTTCGTATGACGGGCTGGCGACGAAGGGCATCGTCATTTTTCATAGCTTGCTGAAGGAAGCACTGCATTCTGGCTTTTTCATAGATGGTCATTTCGCAGCTATGGTCATCCCGGACCTTTTGACCCACTTCCCTTATTAGCTTATCCATCTGTTCTTCGAACGACGGACTTGGCACTTTCATGACGAGACCTCGTTTTGGTTCAGGGTTAGCGTCTTCTAACAGAGCATCTCCTTCTTCATCGAAATCATGTATAAAGTAGCATCCATGGAATTGCTCCCGTTTCTTGGATTGAACATATCCAAGCCCAATCGTTTCCATTCTCCCGTTGGGCAATTTTCGCTGAGTTCCGAGAACGTTCCAGATCCTGTTGTAGAACTGAGCTTGTCGATCAATTTGTTTGAAGGGTACGCCTTGACACCTCAACAGCCTTTTTAATCCTTCTGTGTAGTATCTGGGCAGACGGATGGGCTGGAGCCTGTCAAGCGTAGAATCGACACCATGCCAGATTTCTTTCTCCACTTTGGTTTCCGCAGATCGATAAAAGAGGATCGCCTTTTCATCTTTTCGCCTGGGAGGGACGTAGAACGTCTGCAGTTCTTGCGCACTGTAGGTATCAAGTGCGTCGAGCTCTTTGTAATTCTCTTGCGGAACCATGGCGATTTGCAAACTCTGATCATCTCCAATGAAGGCATGCACTGATGGACGAGCCGAGAATACTGCGTTGACCTCGTCTTCAGAGTCACTGGCAAAGATCAGAATAGGGGTAGACGGTCCCGGTTTGTTGTATCGGGGAGGTCCCGAATAGACTATCTCTTCTTCCTCCTCGGTATCGCTCCCGAAGACCGAAATGGTGGTGATAGCTTTTTGCTTATCTTCAGGTTTATGGCATCTTTCCGTGTCTTCAAAGTCTTGCAAGAAGTACTTTGCATCTTCGTACTTTCGAACTTCATTTACGGAGAATGGGTTCAGCTCCCCTGTCACGATATATTCGAGACCATTTTTGAAGTACTTCATACACTGATGTTATGTAGAAGGGATGATATTGTACTCGTGTAACCAAGACCGGCCGAGCAAAGCGTTGTAGCAAGTCTTGGCATCAATGACGTGGAACTTGATATCAGTGACGAGCAGCCTAAAGCGTAACGTCAGTATCACAGACCCAAGCGTCCATGATGACTGGGAGTCAAATCCGGAGATAGTGATTTTATCTCGAGCGAGGTGTTGAACGCTCATGCAGATTTCGTTTAGCACCTTCACATTTAGGAGATTGACAGAGGACCCATTGTCAACTAGAATCTTCCCTATCTTAATGTCATAGCAATACCCGGAGACATATAGAGGATGGTTATGCTCACACATTCCGAGGAGGAGATCTTCATCACCGAAAGTGATGTCAGCTGTGTGCACTTCTTCCAGCTCATCCTTCATCTTTTCTTCGGTAAGGAAAGCTTGAAATTGTTCGGGCTCTTGTAGTGCCTTGATCAAAGAATCTCTTGTCTCTTTAGATAGCAGGAGGGCATCGAGAATGCTTAGCTGCGAGGGTATCTTCCTCAAGTGTGCCAGAACGTTGTAATCCACCTTGTTTTTCTTGAGCGGGTCCTTAGCTGCCAGCTCTTCAACAACTTGGTCATCGAGGGTGATATCCTCAGGGACCTTTTCTTTCCCCTTATCCTTTTTATTCGATCCCTCGTTTGCGGGTCCGAGATTCTTTTCAGGTAGCGTGCGATTGCGCAGCTGAATGTTCTCGCAGGTCTTCATCTCTTCTGTTTCAGAGATGGATTTCTTGAAGAGAGGGCCGAGGGCTATTTCTTCATCAGAATCACTCCCGAAGGTGAGAACTTACGATCCTCCAGAATTAACCATGTGACATTCACCGGCAGTTCTTTTATGCCCATCTGTCGTGCTTCTTTGTTCCCGACGAGTTTTGCGCTTCATCCGCTTGAAATGCTGCCGGTGAGCAACATATCCTTGCCACAAATTTTTAAAGGCGTTGCATTCTTCAGTAGGGTGTGTGGTCCTCCGATGGTATAAGTAGTAATTTGGATGTGCATCCTCTTCGTTAAGGTGTATCCTATCACGAGTGTTTCCTTCGGAGGGTGGCAGCTTCATTCCCATCGATATGGCTTTGGCGAACCTTTTCCTCATCTTGAACCTGCTTTTATTTACGGCGGATGTTCTTTGATCTGGTGGGAGTGTTTTAACCCTTTCGTCCAGTCGCCAGCGTTTGGCTTTTTCAAATATGGCCATTTCGCGTTCTTGATCAGCTTTGCTTTTCAGAAGAGCCCTTCAGGAATACGTCAATCATCTCGTCTGACGGTCCTAGGAGTTCCGGTTTGGGATCTGCCCCCAGTTTCTCTGTATCAGAAGCTTCTTCACCATCTACTGACGAGTGAGAGATCACGTGGCAGCTTGCCACATAATCTTCAGGTTCGTCTGACGAGCCTTCTCCCTTATCTTTGTCGCTCTCTCCGTCTTCAAGGATATGGTTGAGAAAATCTTGGAGTGTGACCGGGGTTCGCGCCTTCTGGTTATATTCCTCCAGTGAGTCAATATGTTTTTGCAGGTCCGTGTGCTTGTCATCAGGCTTCACGGGCTTTTTGGTCTTCTTCTTCTTCTTCTTCGAAGACTTTGACAGCTGAGCCTGAGCGTTTTGATTATCGCTACCAATTCTTGGAGTCAGGCGCAGCATCAACATTCCCTCAATGATCTCGGGTTCTAATGCACTCTTCCATCTAATCGCCGGGCATGTTTTGAGATCCTTCAGCATTCATTTTGTTTGGACTGAAAGAGCGACCTCCCATGGATCTTCTTCTATAAAAGAGCATGATACCCTTGGTGTGTCCTCCTTTTTAAGAGCGTGCGGCTGAGGCGGGCTTACTTTCCAATTCTCGGACAGTGCGAATTTGACCTGTTGGTATTGGTCCTCAATCCAGCTTTTGAAGACGAAGCAATCTTTAATTGGATGGCCTACCACTTGGTGATAGGGGCAATAATTGGGATTATTGGCCTCACCGGGTTGCAATGGGCGTTTTGGATCCGGCAAGGTGATGAGCCTGTTGCGCACCATCAGCTCGAACAGTCTCCTCATTTTATCCCGGGGAAACGAATAAGGGCGCTTTAGATTCTCATTGAAGAATCATCGTCTTTCATCTTGGCAATCAGTTGGCTTTGGACCACTGGACTGCTGCTGCGCATTGGCGACGAAGGTCACTTTCCCTTTCCCTTTCTCCTTTCGGGATTCCAACTTCGAAGAAGATGGTCTATGACCCATCTGATCCATTTGGGCCAGTTTGTCAATCAAGGCCTGGAAAGTAGTTGGCTTGAAGAACATCATGAATTGTGAAATGGTCGCCTGAAGGTCGAGGGTCCCTATGAACAAGCCTACCGCAGGCGCTTATTCGATGCGCTGCCCGCACTTCGACCATAGATTCCTCCATCATATTGCATACTGCACCCATGTTTCGCCTGGCTTCACTCTGGCGTTAATTAACGCGGTGATCGGGGTGCGCTCGCTAGCGTTGGCGAAACGTTGGGTGAACAGCAATTCCATCTCCATAAAAGTTTTGACGGAGTCGTTGGGAAGCTCTGAGTACCATTCGAATGCCGTCTCCGCCAAGCTGCCGACGAATTGGCAAAGCAGTAGCTTATCATTCCCTCCATTGTTGCCACAGAAAGTCCTGAACTGAGCGACATGTTGATGGGGATTACCTGTCCTCTTGTACACATGGAATTTAGGAATTGTGTATCCTGGCGGGTACTTTATTTGATCGTACCATCCTGTATATAGTCTCCCAGTTCTGACGACTTGGCCGGTTGCTTCATTCGCTTGATGAGCTCGTATTTGCTGAGCTATATAATCATCAAGCGTGGCTTTGGAGATGGTCTCCTCCTTGGCTGCTGACAAAGCCGACAGAGGATTTGATGTCTCTCCTCTATCATCTTCAATTATTACTGGAGGATCTTCGGCTAGAGGGTCCGGCTGGATCATCAGGCCCACCATATCTTGGAATAAAAGGGTCATTTGTTTTATATTGGCCGCTTGTTCCGCATCCTCTTTGTCCTTCTTCTAAAGCATTCTCCGAATGAATTCGGCATCCGTTTCCTGCTCATGACACTGCTCCGAAGATGTCTCCGGGCCTGCTTTTGGTCCAGTGAGTGCAGCCATAGCTGTTAGCATTTCTTGGAGCTTTTGTAGTTGTTGCTCCTGAGATCTAGTCACAGAACGTGTAAGTAGTCGGTGACTCATAGAGATACGGCTATCCTCTTTCCCGGAAGCCATATAAACAGTATGCACCACCATGCCTGTAACAACCCTAATTTTCTTATACACCTTTTTCCTATACAAATTTTTAAATTAAATTTTTTCAAAATCCATAAAGGAGTATTTTAACCTGAGCACAATATATAAGTAATTATTTTGTTTTTAAATAACTCCATTTTTAGTGTACATAAAATTGTTTTAAAATTAAAATATACTTGGGGTATTTAATGTTGTTGTTACCACCTTAAGTAATTATTTCACACCATAATTACAAGAAGGAGCTTGTAGCTCATTGGTAACTCCTTGCACTGCTGAACCAAGCCACCAGAGTTCAAATCCCATACCCCACATTATTTTTAATATTGATTTTTTTTAAAACTTTTAGAATACCAAGAGTTTACACGTGCATATCTCACAAAAACCCCCACTACACCCAAAGATGTAACACTTCCAGGAGTTAGATGAACCGTCGGGGGGATCCTAGCCGCCGGACTCGGCCGGGAATCGGCCAACTCGGCCTTGACTCGGCCGACTCAGTGCTCCGACCGAGTCATGGCCGAGTCACCCCCGAGTCGGCCAATTCCGGCGACGGCTACAACATGAAAGTTGTGTCTTTTCATATTCCCTATCCACCTGCAAAATTTCAGCCTCAGACCACTTCCAGAGCACTTTAAAAACCCCAATTACTCCACTTTTAATACATTTTTATTATATTTTATCACATTTTTATTTTTAACTTTTCATCTACCCTAACCCTAGCCTAACCCTATAAATACCAACCCTACACACTACCCTCTCACCCCCAAAATCTTGAGCCACTCTCTCAAAAATTTTCCAAGAGTGTGTAATTTGAAAACGAGTGCACGGCGAAGCTCCGGCGAAATTCCGGCGGGAATTCCGGCGACGTTTTTAGAAACAACCGGCGACGAAGCAACGCCTCGGCAACTCATTTAGTCCCCCCTCACTCCTTAGTATAGATCGAAACCCGTAAGTCCCTTTCTATTCTTCTTCCTATTTCTCTAAAATACGAAATTACGAAACCCGACGGAATCGGAACAAATCCGATTTCCGATTCTCTTTTCTATAAAACTTCACTTCTAACCAATACATTCATTCCTAAACATCTTTATCTTGACTATCAAACTTTTAAAAATAAATTTGAACAAGTTTCGTCACATGAAATGATAACCTTTTCAATTTATCGTATTTTTCACTTTAATACCATCATATTTCGATTTCATATTTAACCCCTTAACTTTGCTATACATTTAAAGTAGAGCACGAGGTAATGACCTACCTCCACATACACTCAAATACAACCTTAAACGACATCATCAAAAACTTAGAATACGATAAAACGAAAATTTCATTTAAATACCATATTCTTAATAAAACCATTCTTAAAAGTTTTATCTTTGACACACTTTTAAATAAATACCTATTATTAGAAAAACACGATAAGTTGTGGACATCGATCGTTTATCTGAACCTGACTTTGTGGTGTCTAGGCTAGGCAAGTGAGCAAAGGTAATTTTAAAAGGCCCGTCTCACGATTCGTGAGCGGATCCATCCTTCCTCACTTGTACTTACCTGGCCACAATTGGCGGTGAAGAGGCGATTTGAGGCTTCTAACGACTTGTCGTTTAGACCATTTAGAAATAGGCTAGTTGGCTTAGCAAACCCTAGAATCTAAAATACGGAAAATTACACTTTGCAAATAAATACCTTTTACTTTATAAAACCGTTTTCTAAAGGATTAGTATTTTACAATCTTTGCAAAGCGCCGCTACAACCCATCTTTGGGGAACCCATTCGGGATCGTGCGGTTTATCGCGCACCCTCGGGCTAGTAGTGCGAGATTCAGACCTCCGCAAGGAGCATTCGGTCTCGAAAGGTTTAAAATACGACATCTTAAGAAAATGAGATTTTTGGAATATAAAATATTTATTAAAAATTATTTTTGTATAAACATATGTATATATCTATCATTTAAATATCTATTTTATTATAATATAAATTTTCCACCTTTTTCTAAAAATCACAATAATAAATTTTACACTAAAATACCATGAACTTCAAATAAATCAATATTACAGATAAATACCCTTATTTATAAAATTAGGATATTTTCACTAGAAATGTTACAAAATAAAATCCACCCTCATTACAACTCTAAAGATGAACAATAAATACTTGAGGTGTATTTTGAAAAGTATATAAAAGTATTTTTACATAAAACCCCCTCAAGTTTTATAAATTACCCTAAGGACCCTAGCAATTATAAGACTTCGATTCACATTTCTGATTGTCTGACTCGGGTTTGAGTCTGATTAATCTGACTTGAATATGATTCAAGTCAATCTATAATCTATAATATTCCAATTCAATATGAACACATGAATCCATGAATACAATTATCAATTTATACAACTTGACTGAACCAAACCATGGATATATATTCCTTTTACATGATTCTCAGTATTCCATTTACATGACTCTACGGTTACAACCGTTTCCTGATATCATGGTTTCGGTCAGTCAGTCAATCAATCTTACAATCAATACAATTTACAAGATAACAATACAAACAAGATATCGCGGGGTTTAAGGGATAGATTGGTACGGAAGGTGTTAAAAGTAGCACGAGACGGTCAGACTTAAGACACCCAACATGAATCCAATTGCCGTTGTTCCGGGCCTTCTAACGGAGCCTTGTACTCTATATTCCATTTTCCCTGGTCTCTAGCATATAGAGACCCCTCTCGTATATACTGGCATTCTTCTGTACCAAGCTACAAACAACATCGTTAATACAACATTACAACAATACAATACAATATTAAAAGCTACTCTCTCTCTCCTACTCATTGTCTATTTCTCCCCTATCAATGGGACTTACCGAGCGACCTGTTCGCTGACGATATTCTATTTCTTTCTTCTTTGAATGTCGTCAGGTGGTTTGGACCCGGCGGAGATCGAGCCATCTCAAGAAGACTTGGAGCAGTTTGCCGAAGACCCTGCACTTTAGTTTCATTGTACACTTTTCCTCTCTGTACTTTTCATTTCCTGTTATGCCACTGTTTAGGCATCTTTTATTTCAGTTGTATTTCCTTTTATGCATTGTACAAAGAATGTTAATAAATAAAAGTTGCTGTTCTTTTTATCTCTTGTCTCTTGTGTATTTATTTTATATTGCTTAGATACGCTTAGCGTATGTACTTCTGAGTATATACGTAGCGGACCTTGTCACGTCCTCTTCGCCGTACACTGGAAAGCGGGGCATGACAATGCCCCCAGACTTGGGGCATTTAGATTCTGTGTCCTTGCGATTTGCTAAAAACGCAGGGGTCTTCTCCGACCTCCTTCTTTTGTGGGTGGTCGAAATTAAGCGAGCCATTGCAGCGGGCACCCAAACAGATGACACCTTCTGTGGCTTGACAGGGTGATCCCTTTCTCACCGAACTTTCATCTTTTTCTGTCGGCGGGGGTAGTCTTGATCAATCACCGAGTCTTGGACCTGTCGCCAGACTTTCTAAATTTTGGAGGACAGCCGCTGAGCGAGCTGCTCCGGCTTCACCTTTGTGATCTTTTCAACAGGCGGAGGAGACTTTTTTAGCACGGCAGTTAGCAAATTCCTGCGCACCTTGTTAAGTAGTTCAAAACTGTTCCCAGTTGGAACAGCAGCATCAACTTCCACCATTGGAGCTGGCGGAGTCAGTCCAGAAGGAGAGCTGCCCCCAGCCTTCCTTACTCAGCGCCAGTGACGACGGCGAGCATGGCGAGTGGCTGGGATCACCTCCATTGTTGGATCAGCATTTCCATGCCCCATGTTTTGAGGAGAGGCTGTTATTGGCACTAGCCTATCGAAGACAAACGTCCACTGAGAGGGAATGGTCAACCTGTTGAAACCCGACCTTCGAGTAGGGAGAGCAGCTTGGACGACCTCAACTGTAACCGGAGTTGGAGTGTCCATCTCTGGTATTGCGAGCCTCTTTGTGAGCCCACTTGAGCTTTGACCCAGCCTGTCGAAGACTGAGACACTGGAGCTGGACGACCCGCTGAGAGGGGCCGTGGTGGTTGCAAGCCGATCAAAGACCGACTTCTTCACAGCTTCCTGTGCCGGCATCTGAACGCTGAAGTTCGTTGATGGGATCATGGTCCCGAAGAATAGCCCGATGGTGGCTTGGGTCACTTGTTCCACCGGCATTGTGAAAAGGGAGGCCGCTTGGGGCCTGTAGGTTACTCCTCCAGATGAGGCGGAACGGGAGTTGTTGCAATTAGTGCAGTTTGAAGCCATTGATCTTCTATTTTTCTGCACAAAGCAAGATACCAAATCTTAGTACTTCACATCTAAAGGAAACCATGTCAAACCGCGACTTGTTCGCGAAACACGACACATGAAGTGTGGACTGGAAAGAGGAAAAGGTCCCACCGGGCGTGCCAGAATCTGTTTTCCTCCGAATACAGAGACGCGACCGCGTAGGTTCGTCTTGCCTGAATTTAGGGGCAGATGCTATTTTGGTTTTATCCGTCCACCTCTCCGAAGATGCCAAGTTGATTTATGGCACCGTGTATCGGAGGTTTAGACGGATTCGGCCGTTGTAGCAGACTTCGTCTGATTCCCCCTTATTTGAGGGGGGTTTTATTGTAGGGACGCTCTTCCCTGCAGGCGCAAGCGTCTGCAGTTAATTACGCTACCGCATCACGGTAACAACTTTCTCTTTCTCCAGATGGTCACTTCGTGTCGTGTGCGTTTGTTTTCTTTTTGGTTGCCCGTGGATTGTATACGGAGACTAATTTATGTTGTCACCCGTAGGGCGTGGATTAGTCAAAATCCGTATTTTCTTAGATTTGGGTTTTGGTTTGGGTTTAAGGATCGTTAATCTCATTTGAGACTAAAATTAACTTAAACATTTGTTAAGGATACGTTAGTCTAATTTTAGACTAAGATCAACTTGACAATTTGTTATGGATACGTTAGTCTAATTTTAGACTAAGATCTACTTAACAGGATCATTTAGATCTAACAAAAGAGCATTTGGGCCCTATTGTTTTAGTTTAGGGACTTTGATGTCAAGTTTAAAGACGTCATAGTCTGTAAAGTTTAAGGATATCATAGTCCATGAATTTAAGGACCCCACAGTTCATAAAGTTTAAGGATATCATAGTCCATGAGTTTAAGGACCCCACAGTCCATAGAATGTCTGGTTTTCGGGACCCGTCACCTCTCTGAAGACGTTAAAGGATTACAACGACAAATATCAGAGGAGTGAAGAGATGTACCCTTGAACCAATATTGGTTGGGAGATCTGTAGTCCAATTTGGGACTAAGATCAAAGATTTATGAGCATATGGGCTCAATTGATCTGAAGCAGGGATCTGTGGCCAACTTGGGCTCGGCCCATTCAATTAAAATGCTGAGCATTGGTTTGGTTTCTGACAATTGTTTTTGTCTTTTATTGAGTGCTGAGCACTCATCATAGCTCCGGGGCCCTTTATCATTTAAAGAACAACTTATATTCTCTCAGTGCACACGTGAGGAGCACGTGGCGCGCTTGGCGCAGAGCGCCAGATCATGAGCGCAGAGCGCTTATCTTAAAGTAGCACACACGTGAGGAGAACGTGGAGCGCTTGGCGCTGAATGCCAGATAATGAGCGCAGAGCGCTTATTGTGAGTAGCGCACACGTGAAGAGCACGTGGCGCGCTTGACGCTATGCACCAGATCCTGAGCGCAAGGCGCTTCTGGTGAAATAGTGTAACAACTCCATTTTTAGTGTACATAAATTTGATTTAAATTTGAAGTATATTTGGAGTATTTAATGTTGTTGTTACCACTTTAAGTATTTGTTTCACACAATAATTACAAGAAGGAGCTTGTGGCTCATTGGTAATACCTTGCATTGCTGAACCAAGCCACCAGAGTTCAAATCCCATACCCCACATTATTTTTAATATTGATTTTTTTTAAAACCTTTAAAATACCAAGAGTTTACACGTGCATATCTCACAATAACCCCCACTACACCCAAAAATGTAACATTTCCAGGAGTTAGATGAACCATCGGGAGGGATCCCGGCCGCCTGACTCGGCCGGGAATCGGCCAAATCGGCCTTGACTCGGTCTGACTCGGTCCTCAGACCGAGTCGCGGCAAAGTCACAGCCGAGTCGGCCGATTCCGGCGACGGCCCCAACATGAAAGTTGTGTCTTTTCATATTCCTTATGCGCCTGCAAAATTTTAGCCTCAGATCACTTCCAGAGCTCTTTTAAAACCCCAACTACTCCACTTTTAATACATTTTTTATACATTTTATCACATTTTTCATTTTAACCTTTCATCTACCCTAACCCTAACCTACCCTATAAATACACCCCCTACCCTCTACCCTCTCACCCTAAAATCTTGAGCCCACTATCTCAAAAATTTTCCAAGTGTCGTGTACTTTGAAAACAAGCTCGAGGCAAAGCTCCGACGAATTCCCGGCGGAACTTCCGGCGACCGTTTTAAGGAACTACCGGCAACGACGCAATACATCGGCGATCTCTCTAGTTCCATCTCACTCCCTTGTTTAATCTAAAACCCGTAAGTCCATTTCTATCTCTCTTTTCCATTCTCAAAATACGAAATTACAAAACCCGACGGAATCGGAACAAATCCGATTTCCGATTCGGTTTTCTAAAAAATTCCACTTCTCACTAATACAATCATACATAAACTTCCTCATGTTGACTATTAAACACTAATCAAACAATTTGATCAAGTTTCATTACATGAAATGATAGTTTTTTCAATTTATCGTATTTTTTACTTAAATACCACATTGTTTCAATCCTTCATTTAACCCCATCAAACTTGCTATACATTTAAAGTAGATCACGAGGTAGCGACCTACCTAATCACACAATCGTATGCAACACCCCCGAGAACCTAGAATTCGAGAAAACAAACATTTTCATTTAAATACCACATACTTAATAAAACCAATTCTAAAAGATTTAGTTTTGATACACTTTTTAAAGAAATACCACTTATTATGAAAATACGATAAATTGTGGATATCGGTCATTTATCTAAACCAGACTTTGTGGTGTCTAGACTAGGCAAGTGAGAAAGGTAACTTTAAAAGGCCCGACTCACGGTGATTCGTGAGCGGATCCCTCATTTCCTCACTTGTACTTACCTGGCCACAATTGGCGGTGAAGAGGCGATTTGAGGCATCTCACAACTTGTCTTCTGGACCAGTTAGGAATGAACTAGTTGACTTAGGAGAATGTAGAACATACAATACGGAAAATATACACCTTTACAAATAAATACCATTTACTTCATAAAACCGTTTTCTAAAGGATTTAGTATTTACAATCTTTGAAAATCGCCGCTACAACCCACTTTGGGGAACCCGTTCGGGATGGTGTGGTTTATCGCACATCCTCGGGTTTAGTAGTGCAAGATTCAGACCTCCGCAAGGAGCATTCGGTCTCGAAAGATTTAAAATACGACATCTTAAGAAAATGAGATTTCTTGAATATAAAATATTTATTAAAATTATTTTTGTATAAATATATGTAAATTTATCATTAAAATATCTATTTTGTTATGATATAAATATTCCACCTTTTTCTAAAAATCACAAGAACCAATTTTACACTAAAATACCCTAAATTCCACATAAATCAATATTACAAATAAATACCTTTATTTCTGAAAATAGGATATTTTCACTAGAAATATTACAATACAAAATCCACCTTCATTACAACTCTAAAGACGAATAACGAATACTTGAGGTGTATTTTAAAAAGTATATAAAAGTATTTTTACATAAAACCCCCTTAAGTTTTATAAATTACTCTAAGGACCCTAGCAATTATAGGTTTAAGAAATAATCAAGACTTCTATTTACATTTCTTATTGTCTGACTCGGGTTTGAGTCTGATTAATCTGACTTGAATATGATTCAAGTCAATCTAAAATCTACAATCTTCAAAATGAATCTATGAATCCAATTATCAATCTATACGACTTGACTGAACCGAACCATGGATATACATTCCATTTACATTGTTCTCCAGTTATTCCACTTACATGATTCTACGGTTACATCCGTTTACTGATATCATGGTTTCGGTCAGTCTTTCAATTATACACTCAATTCAATTTGCAGTACAAAACAATACAAATAAAACACTACGGGGTTTAAGGGGTAGATTGGTAAGGAAGGTGTTAAAAGTGGCACGAGGCGTAAGATTAAGACACCTAACCTATATTCCGTTGCTGTTGTACCGTGGCTTAATGGTTCCTTGTACATTCCGTTTGCCCTGGTCTCTAGCATATAGAGACCCCTCTCGTATACACTGGCATCCTTCAGTACCAAGCTACAAACAACAGCGGTAACACAACATTACAACAAGATAATACAACTTTAAAAGATACCTTCTTATTCTGTCTATTATACTTTTCTCTTATCTTTGGGACTTACCGAGCGACCTGTTCGCTGACGACATTCTATTTCCTTCTTCTTTGAATGTCTTCAGGTGGTTTGGACCCGGCAGAGATCGAGCCATCTGCAGAAGACTTGGAGCAGTTTGCTGAAGAACCAGAGCTCTAGTTTCATTGTCTATTTTCCATTCAATACTTTTCATTTCCTGTTATGCCATTGTTTAGGCATCGTTTTATTTCAGTTGTATTTCCTTTTCATGCATTGTACAAAAGAATGTTAATAAATAAAAGTTGATGTTTTTATTATATCTTGTCTCTTCTATATTTACTTTTATATTGCTTAGATACGCTTAGCGTACGTACTTCTGAGTATATACGTAGCGGACCAGTCGCGTCCCCTTCGCCGTACACCGAGAAGCGGGGCGTGACAGGTTTTGTTAGTGGCCCATGCAGGTCAGAGCTGTATGAAACTCTATCATGCAGTTCTGTTCTGCGTGAACAACCTAAGCAATATAACACAAGAACCAGCAAATAAAACATTCTTTACAATTCATGTTCCTTGAATCTTACAATTTCATATTCCTTGAATCTTATCATTTCATGTACTTGAATCTGTTCTAACCTAAATTTTCTTCAAGGTTATGGATTCCCCGAACAACACCAGCACCAACGTCAACAACACACCTCCACTACCAATCGTTCCTGCTGTTCCTGCGCCACCCACCGAGCAAACAGTACTACTTGAAGCGATCCGCGGCCTTCTTGAGGGACAGCAACAACTCCTGAACCGTCCCGAGACTGACGCTCCTGGGGTAAAGCAATTCAGGGCTTTACATCCCAAGCAGTTCTCCGGAAAGGGAAGCCCACTTGAAACGAGGAATGGGCACAAAGTATAGAGGATGATCTGGCGGCAGCATAAGTGCCAGACATAACTTGGGTCCGTGTGGCGAAACTGCAGCTCACGGACAATGCTCGCAACTGGTGAAAGGCGGAAGAAAGCCGTCCTGTACAGCCTATTGAATGGAAGACTTTTCGCGAGAAGTTCGACGCGAAGTACTTCCCTGTGACTGCCAGGTTTGCCATGGAGCAACAGTTCATTCATCTGCAATAACGTTCGATGTGGGACAAATCAGTGGATGAATATGACGCTGAATTCACTATGCTAAGTCAGTAAACTATGTCACAGTATTTCAAATTTCTAAAATATCATATACTACACAGCTATCACAATCCTTTAAACAGATTCGCGGCACACTTGATACCGACGGACGAGATCAGAGCCCGTCGCTTTCAACAAGGTTTGGACATGGAAATTCATGCTGCACTAGACACAGGGAAATTTCCGACTCATGAGGAAGCTCTGGAAGCTGCCCGCAGTTATGAGGCAATGATAAAAGCAAGGGGCAGACCTCAGTCTGCAGGAGTTAAGCGCCCTGCCAACCAGATGGCAAGAGGAGCCTCATCCAGGCCACTTTTTGTGCCAAGGCGACCCGGAGTACCGAACCATCGTCCCAGCCCAGCCTTTTGTACCTTCTGCAAGAGAGCCGGACATATGATGAAAGACTGCCGGCAAGCCAACCGTCTTTGCTTAGTCTGCGGTTTAGCTACTCATGATATTGCGTCTTGCCCCCAAAGGTAAAACCTAGTTGCTGCACCCAGGCCAGCAAACAATTACCCACAGCGCCCAGCCATCCAAGCCCCTACTCCAAGACCTGCACTACCTGCACAACCCAGAGGACCACAAGCTGCACCACCTCCTCGTCAGTTCCATCAAGCTCAAAGGAACGTTCCGAGGAATGCTCCTCAAGCCAGGAGGAATGTACCAAGGCGCTAGGCTTTCACTATGTCAGTGGAAGAAGCTGAGGCCACTGGCCAAGTCATCACTAGTAAACTTTTCTTCTCAAACTTTTCTTTTAGCCTTGTTTATCTACACACTTTCCCTATACCTAAAACATATACCACATACCTTAGGTACAATCTTAGTAGCCTCACTACCCGCACTAGCACTGTTTGATACTGGAGCATTGCTTTATGTCGCAGCAGTTCGTCCGAACCCATAGGATTCCAGTCTCACCGCTTGTATCCAGCTGGAATGTCAGTTCAGGAAATGGCGTTCTAAAGGCAACTATGGGATACAGCTTGTGTCCAGTCGTCGTCTGCAGCAGAGAGTTTTATGCTGACTTCAAAGTACCGGACATATCGAACTTCGATGTGGTTCTAGGAATGGATTGGCTTAGAACTTTTTATGCTACCATCGACTGTCGTCAAAGGAGGGTAGTATTCGAGATTCCAGACTATCCGGTCTTCTATTTCAAAAGCGGAGACTGTACCCTGGAGCCAAGTACCTACAAAGCGAAGCCAAGGGAAGCAGTAGTTGCAGCAGCTCAAGCGGAAGAAGAATCAAGACCAGAGGTAGTTCGAGAGTTCGACGATGTATTTCCTGACGATATATCAGGTTTGCCTCCCGACCGAGCTCTTGAATTCAGTATTAATTTAGTACCAGGAGCACAACCGGTGATCAAAGCACCTTATAGATTAAGTCCGGAAGGTTTGAAGGAAGTTCGAACACAGTTGAACGAATTATTGGTGAAAGGACGGATTCGTCCCAGCACTTCAAGTTGGGGAGCACCTGTACTACTTGTGAAGAAGAAGGAAGGTTCATACAGAATGTGCATCGATTATAGAACCTTGAACGAAGTCACTACAAAGAACAAGTATCCACTCCCGCGCATCGATGATTTATTCGATCAGCTAAGTGGATCTTGTGTTTTCTCTAAATTGGATCTTCGTTCAGGTTATCATCAGGTGAAGGTCAAGGAAACTGATATTCACAAAACAGCTTTCAGAACTCGCTATGGACATTACGAATTTCTAGTGTTGCCATTTGGAATGACCAATGCACCAGCAATATTTATGAACCTAATGAATAAAGTTTTCCGGGAGTATTTAGACAGGTTTGTTGTCATCTTCATCTACGACATCCTAGTGTATTCTAAGAGTCGGAAAGAGCATGCAGGGCACCTACGAATTGTCCTGGAAACTCTTCGACGGCATAAGCTCTATGCTAAGTACAGCAAGTGCGAGTTTTGGCTAAAGCAAGTTGGTTTTCTTGGTCATATCGTATCAGGAGAAGGAATCTCTGTGGATCCAGCGAAAGTTGCAGCATTTAGCGAATGGCCTACACCAAAGTCAATGAAGGACATTCGAAGTTTCTTGGGTTTAGCTGGATATTTCAGAAGGTTCATTAAAGGATTTTCTAAGATAGCAACACCCCTGACCAAGCTCACATGTAAAGATGAGGAATTTGTGTGGTCAGAAGCATGCAAACAAGCTTTCGTAGAACTCAAGTCAAGGTTGACATCAGCACCTATTCTCGTAATACCGGATCAATCTGGAGGATTCGAAGTGCATTGTGATGCATCCGGTAATGAATTAAGATGTGTTCTACATCAGCACGGTAAGGTTGTGGCTTATGCTTCAAGACAACTAAAAACTCAAGAGCGCAATTATCCGACGCATGATCTTGAGTTGGCAGCCGTCATCTTTGCTCTCAAGATTTGGCGCCATTATCTACTTGGTGAACGAGTGAACATCTACACAGATCATAAAAGTCTGAAGTACGTGTTTACTCAGAAGGAGTTGAATATGCGGCAGAGAAGATGGTTAGAACTCATGGCGGAATTTGACATCAACTTGCAATATCACCCAGGGAAGGTGAACGTAGTACCTGATGCTCTTAGTCACCAACCATTAGCAATGAATCTCACCGCTCAGTGGAAACTTCAACAAGACTTGAATCAGATAGAGATTGAAGTAGTCATGCCAGGTAACGCTTCAAGTTTGATGAATTTACAAGTTCAATCAACCATTGTCAATCAGATCAAGGCAGCTCAAGCAAGTGATGCTAAGTTGCAAAGGATCAGAGAACAAGTGGAGAATGGACTCAGAACAAATTTCATCATCCATGAAGACGGATCTTTGAGATACGGCAGCAGATTGTGTGTACCAAAAGGTCCTGTACGGGAAGAGTTAATGAAGGAAGCTCACAACTCTCCCTACTCAGTACATCCTGGAGGTACCAAAATGTACAAAGATCTACGTCAGAATTATTGGTGGCATGGAATGAAGCGTGAAGTAGCCAGAAGCGTCGCAAAATGTTTGGTGTGTCAGCAACTAAAGGCTGAACATCACAGGACAGCTGGACTACTTCAACCATTACCAATCTCAGAATGGAAGTGGCAACACATCACGATGGATTTTGTGACTGATCTCCCTCGCAGCACAAAGGGTAACGATGCTATATGGGTCATTGTGGATCGACTCACGAAGTCGGCTCACTTCATCCCATTTTGGGTTGGCCAATCAACTGAAACACTAGCAAAGAAGTATATGGAGGTAATAATCTATTTAAGATTTAAACTCTTCATAATGTACTATTTCTGATACCCATGAACTCATAAAGGAAATTGTGAGACTTCATGGTGTACCGGTCTGCATTGTCTCCGATCGTGACACCAGGTTCCAATCGCAATTTTGGCATAGTCTGCAAGCAAGCTTGTGAACAAGTCTGAACATCAGCACGGCTTATCATCCACAAGCAGATGGTCAATCGGAACGAACTATTCAGATCTTGGAGGATATGCTCAGAGCGTGTATGCTAGACTTCAAAGGATCATGGGAAGATCACCTGCATCTTGTGGAGCTCACGTACAATAACAGCTACCAAGCAAGCATAGGAATGGCACCTTTTGCAGTATTGTATGGAAGGAAGTGTCGATCACCATTAAGTTGGGACGACATCGGAGATAGGGAACTTCTTAGACTAGAGATGATAGTAGCGACCGTTGATGTGGTTCGTACTATCAGGGAAAGAATGCGCATAGCCCAAGATCAACAGAAACACTGGGCTGATGCGAAGAGACGACACTTGGAGTTCCAGCTAGGAGATTACGTATTCTTGAAGATATCTTCGAACCGCGGAGTGATCCGATTTGGAAGACGGGGTAAATTAAGTCCGAGATACATTGGACCGTTCGACATACTCGAACGAGTCGGTGAAGTGGCATACCGCTTAGCGCTTCTACCCTCATTGGAAGGAGTGCATAATGTGTTCCACATATCCTAACTCAGAAAGTATGTGAGTGACCCCAGCCATGTTCTTGATCATTCCGAGCTTACTATACAGCCCAACTTGTCTTGTGAGCAACAGCTTGTGGAGATCCTGGACAGGAAAGTGAAGACATTTCGGAACAAGGAAGTTAACTTGGTCCGAATAATGTGGAGGAAACACACTCCAGGAGAATCCACTTGGGAAAGGGAGGATGAAATGCGTGCAAGATATCCTCACCTCTTTGTAAACTAGTCCTCAAATAAAAGTTGTAAATTTCGAGGACGAAATTTTTGTAAGGAGGGTAGACTGTAACAACTCCATTTTTAGTGTACATAAATTTGATTTAAATTTGAAGTATATTTGGAGTATTTAATATTGCTGTTACCACTTTAAGTATTTGTTTCACACAATAATTACAAGAAAGAGCTTGTGGCTCATTGGTAATACCATGCACTGCTGAACCAAGCCACCAGAGTTCAAATCTCATACCCCACATTATTTTTAATATTGATTTTTTAAAAAACCTTTAGAATACGAAGAGTTTACACGTGCATATCTCACAAAAACTCCACTACACCCAAAGATGTAACATTTTCAGGAGTTAGATGAATCGTCGGGAGGGATCCCGGCCGCCTGACTCGGCCGGGAATCGGCCAAATCGGTCTTGACTCGGTCTGACTCAATCCTCAGACCGAGTCACTGCCGAGTCGGCCGATTCCGACGACGGCCCCAACATGAAAGTTGTGTCTTTTCATATTCCCTATGCACCTGCAAAATTTCAGCCTCAGACCACTTCCAGAGCTCTTTTAAAACCCCAATTACTCCACTTTTAATATATTTTTTATACATTTTATCACATTTTTCATTTTATCTTTCATCTAGAGTCGTGTACTTTGAAAACAAGCTCGAGGCGAAGCTCCGACGAATTCCCGGCGAAACTTCCGGCGACCGTTTTAAGGAACTACCGGTGACGACGCAATACATCGGCGATCTCTCTAGTTCCCTCCCACTCTCTTGTTTAATCTAAAATCCGTAAGTCCCTTTCTATCTCTCTTTTCCATTCTCAAAATACGAAATTACAAAACCCGACGGAATCGGAACAAATCCGATTTCCGATTCGGTTTTCTATAAAATTCCACTTCTCACTAATACAATCATACCTAAACTTCCTCCTATTAAACACTAATCAAACGATTTGATCAAGTTTCGTCACATGAAATGATAGCTTTTTCAATTTATCGTATTTTTCACTTAAATACCACATTGTTTCAATCCTTCATTTAACCCCATCAAACTTACTATACATTTAAAGTAGATCACGAGGTAACGACCTACCTCCTCACACACTCGTATGCAACACCCCCGAGAACCTAGAATACGAGAAAATAAACATTTTCATTTAAATACTACATACTTAATAAAACCAATTCTAAAAGATTTAGTTTTGATACACTTTTTAAAGAAATACCACTTATTATGAAAATACGATAAGTTGTGGATATCGGTCGTTTATCTAAACCTGACTTTGTGGTGTCTAGGCTAGGCAAGTGAGAAAGGTAACTTTAAAAGGCCCGACTCACGGTAATTCGTGAGCGGATCCCTCCTTTTCTCACTTGTACTTACCTGACCACAATTGGCGGTGAAGAGGCGATTTGAGGTATCTCGCAACTTGTCGTCTGGACCAGTTAGGAATGGACTAGTTGACTTACAAGAATCTAGAACATACAATACGGAAAATATACACCTTTACAAATAAATACCATTTACTTCATAAAACCGTTTTCTAAAGGATTTAGTATTTACAATCTTTGCAAAGCACCGCTACAACACACTTTAGGGAACCCGTTCGGGATGGTGCAGTTTATTGAACATCCTCGGCCTTAGTAGTGCGAGATTCAGACCTCCGCAAGGAGCATTCGGTCTCGAAAGATTTAAAATACGATATCTTAAGAAAATGAGATTTCTTGAATATAAAATATTTATTAAAATTAATTTTGTATAAATATATGTATTTTTATCATTAAAATATCTATTTTATTATGATATAAATATTCCACCTTTTTCTAGAAATCACAAGAACCAATTTTACACTAAAATACCCTAAATTCCACATAAATCAATATTACAAATAAATACCTTTATTTCTGAAAATAGGATATTTTCAGTAGAAATATCACAATACAAAATCCACCTTCATTACAACTCTAAAGACGAATAACGAATACTTGAGGTGTATTTTGAAAAGTATATAAAAGTATTTTTACATAAAACCCCCTCAAGTTTTATAAATTACTCTAAGGACCCTAGCAATTATAGGTTTAAGAAATAATCAAGACTTCGATTTACATTTCTAATTGTCTGACTCGGGTTTGAGTCTGATTAATCTGATTTGAATATTATCCAAGTCAATCTACAATCTTCAACATGAATCCATGAATCCAATTATCAATCTATACGACTTGACTGAACCGAACCATGGATATACATTCCATTTACATGGTTCTCCAGTTATTCCACCTACATGATTCTACGGTTACATCCGTTTACTGATATCATGGTTTCGGTCAGTCTTTCAATTATACACTCAATTCAATTTACAGTACAAAACAATACAAATAAAACACTACGGGGTTTAAGGGGTAGATTGGTACAGAAAGTGTTAAAAGTGGCACGAGGCGGTAAGATTAAGACACCTAACCTATATTCCGTTGCTGTTGTATCGTGGCTTAACGGTTCCTTGTACATTCCGTTTGCCCTAGTCTCTAGCATATAGAGACCAATCCCGTATACACTGACATCCTTCTGTACCAAGTTACAAACAATAGCGGTAACACAACATTATAATAAGATAATACAATTTTAAAAGATACATTTTTATTCTGTCTATTATACGTTCCTCTTATCTTTGAGACTTACCGAGCGACCTGTTCGCTGACGACATTCTATTTCCTTCCTCTTTGAATGCCGTCAGGTGGTTTGGACCTGGCAGAGATCGAGCTATCTGCAGAAGACTTGGAGCAGTTTGCTGTAGAACCAGAGCTTTAGTTTCATTGTACATTTTCCATTCAGTACTTTTCATTTTCTGTTATGCCATTGTTTAGGCATCGTTTTATTTCAGTTGTATTTTCTTTTCATGCATTGTACAAAAAAATGTTAATAAATAAAAGTTGTTGTTTTTATTATATCTTGTCTCTTGTGTATTTACTTTTATATTGCTTAAATACACTTAGCGTACGTACTTCTAAGTATATACGTAGCGGACTAGTCGCGTTCTCTTCGTCGTACACCGGGAAGCGGGGCGTGACAAATAACGCACACGTGAGGAACACGTGACGCACTTGGCGTTGTGCGCCAGACAATGGGCACAGTTCGCTTCTTTAATTTGGAGTGCTAAGGCTCTGCAGCGCTATGCGCTAGGTTTGGAGCGCTAAGGCGCTTTTTTTAAACTTGGAGCGCTGTGCACTAGATTTGGAGCGCTGGAGCGCTTCTTTAAAATGGAGCGCTAAGGCTCTTTTTTAAGAAGCTTTGCGCTCTGAGAATTAAATTTTCTCTTTATAAGAGATTTTGTCTCATGAATCTAAGAACAAAGTTCTTATCTTATAGGAGATGTTTCAATCTCTTATGTTCTTGGTGAAAAGTTTTGCCTTTATGGATCTGTGATCCTAAGAGAATTGAATTATTCTTCCCCCCTTTTATAATGAGATATTATAATCTCTTTTGTGAAAGACAATTTGTCTTAAAAATCTATGATCTAACATAAGAACTACGTTCTTTTCCCGATGAGATTTTTTTATCTCTCTGTTTTTACCTTAAAGAAATTCTTCTTCTGCTAAGAGTTTTGCTCCTCTCTGAACTTTCTTAAAGTTTATGAGGGGGTTCCTCTATGTGAGACTTGAAATCTTGTGGCCTTTATATAAGGCAAGCTGATTTGTTGAGTCAGTTGAAGAGATCTTTTCTCTAATTGATTTGGAGATTTTCCCACCGTTGGATTTTTGATCTTAGGGCTTCTGATTTAGAGAAGGCAATTTTCTTGTTTTTAACAACATTGGGAAATCTTTCCCCACACAGAATTTATTCTGTATTTTAGTGATTTTTAATCACCATTGGATCATTGATCCGACGGTGCTCTGATTTACAGAGAAAAATCTTTTTATTTGGAAAGATTCTGAAGAATGTTTTCTCAACAGAATTTTATTCTGGTAACTTGATGATTTATCATCTTTGTTGGATCTTTGATCCAACGGTGGGGAACATTTAGTTCTAGCGTTAGCGCACTCGTGCTTTGCACGTGAGCGCTGCTTCAGAGCGTGGGCGCTCTTAGCGCTAGCACACCCATGCTCTGCACGTGGGTGCTGCTTCAGAGCGCTGGGGTTCTTAGTGCTGGCGCACCCGTGCTCTGCACGTGAGTGCTGCTTGCTGGCGCTTCTATAAAGCGCTGCTTGCTGGCGCTTCTATAAAGCGCTGCTTCATTTCAAATTTTGAAAATTTGAACAGAGCTTTGCTCTGATTAGGGGAAACAATAGTGCTTAGTACTTTCAAGAGAAAAAGGAATAAACCCAAAAAACAGTTCCCATTTTGGGTCGCCTCACGTGATCCCACATGACCCTCTAATAGTGCTTAGCACTTTCAAAAGGAAAAAGGGAATAGACCGAAAAAACAGCTCCTATTTTTTGGGGCGCCGCACGTGACCCTCTAACAGTGCTTAGCACTTTCATAAAGAAAAAAGGAAAAGACCCTAAAAACAGTTTCCATTTTTGGAGCGCCTCACATGCTCCCACGTGGCCCCCAATAGTGCTTAGCACTAATAAAAGAAGCAGGGAATAAACCCAAAGAAGCAATGCCTAATTTTTAGGCGCCTCACGTGCCACACGTGAGCGCTCCAAATTTCAGTGTTTAACACTGCTTAAGAGCCTCACGTGGGAGCACGTGAGCGCCAAACAAAATCAGTGTTTAACACTATGAGGGGCCAACCCTAGCCCAAATTAGCCAAGTCTCCTAAGGCCAAAAAAAACCTTTTGACCATCAATCAACTAAGCCCTTCTATACTCAGGTCTCCCCAAATCAATCTTAGTTCTGAAGATGAGCAATGATCTCCTGACACATGGCATCTAAAATGATGTTTGTTCTACCATGATCTCTCCCTTCAATCTGGAGTTCGGTTCAAGGGTACATCTCTGCACACCTCTGATACATGTCGTTGTAATTCTTCAACGTTTTCAGAGAGATGGAGGGTCCTGAAAACCAACAGCTCTTTGGTGCACTCCCAAACCCATGAACACATTCCTGTGGACCGCAACGTTCTTAAACTACAATGGACCGCAACGTCCTTAAACTACAATGGACCGCAACGTCCTTAAACTAGAACAATATATCCCAAATGCTCTTTTGTTGGGTCTCAATAATCCCAAAATCCTGTTGAGTAGATCTTAGTCTAAAATTAGATTAACGTATCCTCAACAAACATTCAAGTTGATCTTAATCTTAAATGAGATTAACGATTCTTAAATCAACCTAAACCCAAATCTAAGAATATACGGATTTGGACTAATCCACGCCCTACGGGCGACAACATAAATTAGTCTCCGTATACGATCCACGGGCAACCAAAAATAAAACAAATACACACAACACAAAGTGACCTTCTGGAGCAGGAGAAAGTGGTTATCGCTACACAGTAATGTAATTAACTGCAGGAGCCTGCGCATGCAGGGAAGAGCGTCCCCACAATCAAAAACCCCTCATAAATGAGGGGGAATCTGACGAAGTCTGCTACAACGGCCGCACTCGTCCAAACCTCCGATATCCGGTGCCACAAATCAATTTGGCATCTTCGGAGAGGTGGACGGATAAATCCAAATAGCATCTGCCCCTAAATTCAGGCCAGACGACCTACACGGTTTCGTCTCCTGTTTTCGACGGTAAACAGTCACATGGAGAAAATGAGCGATAGGAGGGGTTTTGTCTCTCCCGGTATTGGGGGTTGATGTTGCGCTGTGCTCGATGGGCTATAACAGGAAGTCCCTGGTCAGGGCTGATACTGAGATTTATTGGTAAGTGTTATCAGTAGTTTCTCGACCCATTATGAGCCTCACATCGGCATGACTTATCAAGTTATTGGGGTTTGACATTTACCACCCCCAGACTCGATATGCGACATATCAGACGAAGGGACCGGACTGTACAGTAGTGTTACTTATTGGATTCACGGGAGTATGAACAAGCTTGCTTGTTGATCTTCTGATCGCTCAATACCCGAGTAGCCGTTACGTCCAGCTAGTACCGCTGACGGCTTGTGGGTAGCTGCTATGATCATTACCAACTGCCGGCGTATTAACGAGTCTTTAGAGTCCTACACAGAGCTTTCCTAGCTCATGCGAAACGAAGTAGGGCACATATGTGATATGTGCATGACCGAGATTGATACTTGTATGTGATACCGTATTCTAATTTCACGATATAGGTTATATGTGATATAACCGGATTATTGAATCAAGTGTTAATTCAATAATTTGTTATATGTATATTTGATATACATGTATATGATATTAATCGGTTGTATTTGATACAGCCGGATTATTAAATCAAGTGTTGATTTAATAATTTAATGTATAATTATATATTTGATATATTAATATGCATTAATTAATATTAGCTCACTTAAGAAAATATATTCTCCAAATACATTTAAATATATGTGTGTGATATATATTAATGTATTTATTTTGTGTCATGCTAGATGATACATTAGACTTGGGTGTATGAGACTCATACCTAACTTAAGATAATTTGGGTGTTTAAATATTAAGGGAAAAATCAAAATTATGTGGAAATTCGCATGGCTTAGATGCTTGTGGAAGCATGTAGAAGCCTTGAGTTTAGTCCACTAATTTTGTTTTACTCTAGATATTTATTAACCTAACCATTATCTTTAGCCATGGTTTAGTCTCTACATAAGTTTATATATGAGATATTTTCTCACCCATGGTTCACACTTGATCACTTCTTCATCTCCTTCATTGCTCTTTAGCTCTCAAGTGAGAAGAAAAAGAAAAAGAGAAAATTAATTTTAAAGTGAGCAAAATTCCTACTTCATCAATTTATACCAAACTAGCCATTTAGTAGCTAGTATAGGTTGTTTGCTTCACTAATTTATCAATTAGTGAAAAGGTAGCTTGAGTTAGCGATTCTTCGACATAAATCATTTTTGGTCTCAAAGATGTTTGAGCAAGCTCATTCCTTTCATCTAGTGGAGCCTAAGGAGAGTCCGGGACACCACAACTTGGAGCAAAGGGACTACCACACGGAGCTTTAGAAGTGAAGAACCGGTCTACAAAGGTTGTATTCATATATCACTTAGTGTAAAAGTTGTTTACATACTATTATAACCCTAATTCTCTAGCTAGATTCTTGGTTCGGGCTCGCTCGGCACTCTACATTTTTAAAGTTGCATACTTGATGCTTGCCGAGACCGTGTCGGGGTGCTAAGTGAACCCAGCAGTGGTATCAGAGCCATGCTAGAGCATTAGGAATAGCCTAGACGAAGTTAAAGTGTTCGATCGGCTTTTCAAAACCCGTTTTTCCCACTCTGTGGAAAAAATTTCAAAAGTTAGAATTTTTCTAATTAAAAATATTCAGAAAATTGTGCAGGGTTTTCTATAGACCCACAAGAAAAATGATGGCCCAACTCGACCAAACGACCACGGAAGCATGGCCAAAGCATGAATTTGGCGGCGGTTCCGCGGCGCCGTTGGTGAGGCAGGGAGCGTGCTTTCTTGTGTAGGTCCGTAAGTGCTTGGGCACTGTCTGGGTATTTTTAACTTTGACTCAAGTGTCAAGGTCTCTGGGAATTTTGGGTGTTTGATAAATCGATCAAAATGTTTAATATCGTCTAGATATCTGTGATCTGTGATACAATATTTGGAATCCACATTAATTAGTTTTGTGAAAACTAATTAGTACTTTGTAAATCTAGCAATTTAGTCTCTTTTAATCGGTTGCCGCAGGGTTTTGATTTGGATCAAAACTCCGTCGCAATCTCGTATAGTACGCGAACGCTCGTCGGGTAACACTACTATATAGCCACACCCCATGGTCCCGACCAGGTGACTGTAGGAGAACCCCGTAGCCAAAAGCATCCGTTCGGGTGCTTGCGGCTGCGGTATTCCGCCTAAGTGCACTTCGTCGAAGACATCGGAGTTGCGGCCGTCTACTAATGATTCCGATGAGCATTCGATCATTCATTGGGAATCTTATTGAATTGCCCGACTGGATATTGAAAAGTGTTTTCAATTTAAGACTAAAATGCCGGGTTTATAACGTTAGGCATGAAATTCGGAATATATGATATTCCGACTTTATGATGTCTAAGGAATTTATATGGTTAGGCATGAAATCCGAAGTATGTGATATTTCGGGTTTATGATGTCTAAGGATGTTGTGGATTCCAATTGTTGTAGTTTTCACTTTCTTTTCTACGACCGTAAGTGTAATATGTGGTGTATTGCCGGTTTCATTGCTATACGCCAACGACAATTGGGATACGCATATTTTCTTACGTTGATAACATGTGATGTTATGTGTTACTGTGATATATTATATTGGATCGTCGTGTTTGAATAGCCGGGGGGGTTTTGCGTGAGATGAGAGTTTTTCATTTTCATTCATGTAAAAACTTGTATGTGATATTCTTTTATTGGGACACTTCCGGGTTAAAAATGATATCACCATTGATATATATTATTTACTTTTCCGCATTAGGATATACCCAAGGCGGGGAGCATAAGTAACCGGGTTCTAGAGTCCAATGGGAGACCATCTCGAGGAATCGAGTCCGGGTCTCCTAACTCTAGAATTGGTAGGGTTGCTTGCCGCTCTCATAGGGGTCTAGGGATATGGGTTTGGCTATTCATCGCGACCATAGAATACGTGTTTTTTACTGACTTAATTTAAAACGCGGACCTCCTAATATATCCAATATTTCATATGTTGACTTCTGCAGCAATGTTCTGTGATGAGATCATATAACTGCGTGAAACGAATGCTTTATATTATATATATATGATATATAATAAACGTTGCTTATGTTTTGCATCCGCGCTAGTCCTGTCCCCGCTCTGCCGTTAGTTAACTTACCTAACGGTGCATGACGGGACCTTGTGGCAAATACGGATGGTATAAGCATACATTGTATTTTCATTTCTTCCGTGATGCTTAGGAAGCATAAATGATGGGATTTCATTAATGAGATTAATGAAAGGAAAGAAACCTAAAAATGTTGTAGAATCAAATTTTCAAAAAGGTAGCTCTTGTTCTTGCTTTGCATAGCGGTATTTCTTGATGAATATCCAGCACCTCATTCGATAAGGAAAGAGCCGAGATCCCTTCACCGGGAATGATCTCTTAAGCAAAATCTAGCAGATGCTACACCCACTCAGTTTATTTTGAAAAACCGATTTTAAAAGCGGAGCTTAAACCACTCCTTTTCAAATCACTCGATCTACAACGATATCACGTTCATTACGCAAAAGGTTTTTTTTTAAAACATGTCGTAGCCCTCCGTCATTTCAGATAAGTGCTATTTAGTATTCGTGCTACGTTTGTTGACTATGTTAAGGCGTAGTGTGCGGTATCTAATTAGTGATTATCTGCAACCATATGATGCGATTGGATTAGGGTAGTCGTACGGCTTTGTTGACTATATTAAGGGTCGTACGGGTTGGTTTAATTCAATCAGGAAATGACGGGTTGAACTTGGTTAGCGCTTATAATTTGTTGACTATATTAAGGTCATAAGTTGTTAGGGGGAAAACATTATCGGGAATTTCAAGTGTTGAAATTTGTAATGAGATTGCATACCTTCTATGAGATAATTGGATCCCGATACCCACTACGAGTAAGAGTTACTCCTGTGAGAGTTTTACACTTTACAATTAGCTAATCCAGTAGGTGTCTAGAAAGGGGTCAACGGGGTTATAACTCTGGGAAAATGAGGTTTATTTTAATCAGGTCCGTGCGAAAGCACGGGGAACCTCACTCAAAGTACCAACACTAGCCTGGCTGACCAGTTAGCGAACTTGTAGAATGTAATTAATCCCGGCTACTCTTACCTTTTAGGGTTTGAAGGAAAACTTGATAAAAACAGTGGGAGCCATCTTGATTATATAAAATAATAACCAAACTAATCTTCAAAGAGCATACGCTAAAGTGTTTTCTTCTCTCGCTCTCTCTCCAGGTAGCGACCATGACATGCCTTAATCAAGATAATAATATGGATGTATTAACCGAACCCGCTTGTTATACTGAGCTGGGGAACATTGGTTCCGCTCTATCTTATAATTGTTATAAGTCCGAACAGGAAATAGGGGAATATCCAGATTCCCACGCCACCCAAACGAGGAATGGGCATTTTGATGCATCTTCTTCGGGTGTGTTTGTTACCGAGAACTGTTTCTCAGTACACTCTACGTCCTGGGTATTAGATACCGGATCAGAATCCCACATATGTAATATACTACATGGACTAAAGAAAGGTAGAGAACTGGGAATAGGTGATCATTCTATAAGAGTAAGGAATGGTGCAAATGTTGCAGCCAAACTAGTTGGTGAATATCACCTTGTATTACCAATTGGTAATATATTGATTCTGAACGAATGTTATTACATACCGAACCTGATATGCAATATTATATCAGTTTCTTTATTAAATAAAGAAGGATATAATTTTGTATTGCAGGATAATGTTATGAACATTTTCCTAAATCAAAAGTTTATTGGATCAGGCTCATTAAGTAATGGCATATACGTTCTAAATCAAACCACGGTTCTTAACGTACAGAACACACACAAGAGGAAAAGTTCAGAAATGAACGAATCCTTCTTGTGGCATTGTAGACTAGGTCATATCAATGCGACACCACTAGCTAAGTTGCATAAAAATGGATATTTGAGTCAGATTGAATTTACATCATATAAAACTTACCAGTCATTTCTCAAAGGTAAAATGACTAAAACTCCATTTACAGGACACGGAGAAAGAGCTACTGAATTCTTAGGACTGATACATAGTGATGTATGCGGTCCCATGTCTACACATGCCAGGAATGGTTCCTCGTACTTCATTACATTCATCGATGATCTCTCAAGATTCGGACATGTGTTCCTGTTGAAACACAAATCTAAAGCTTTTGAGAAATTCAAGAAATATAAGTGCGAAGTAGAGAACCAAACGGGTAAAATTATTAAAATCCTACGATTTGATCGGGGAGGAGAATACTTGAGCACGGAATTCCATGACTATTTAAAAGAGAATGGATCCTCTCTCGGCTTACTCCTCCGTATACACCACAGCACAACGAAGCGGAGGAATCGCACCCTATTAGATATGGTGTGCTCTATGATGAGTACTGCTGAATTGCTTATTTCATTTTGGGGTTATACGCATACCTATTGAATAGAGTTCCAACCAAATCAGTGCCTACCACTCCATATGAGATATGGGAGGGGAAGAGACCATATCTTAATTTCATTAAGGTGTGGGGTTGTCCAGTCTATGTTAAAAAGCAAAATCCGGACAAGCTCGAGACAAGGTCATTTCTATGCAAGTTTGTAAGATATCCCAAGTATTCGTGAGGGTATATCTTCTACCACACTGAGGAGCAAAACGTGTTTGTTTCTCGGAATGCCACCTTTTTAGAAAAGGAATTTCTTGTAAAAGAAATTAGTGGTCATGAGGTAGAACTGGAAGAAGTTCCAGCTACAAAAACTACAGCTGACGATTTGGTAGAACCGGAGGATTCGATAGTCCCCGACGAATCTCAGCCACTCCGCAAATCTAGTAGGGTTCTTCATCCACCTGAGAGATACTACGGTTTTCTCATTGACGGTGGGAGCGATGATTGCATCATAGATGATGATGACCCAACAAGCTTCGAGCAGGCCATCATGAGTGGAGACTCTGTGAAATGGCTGGATGCAATGCGGTCTGAGATGGAATCCATGTACACCAACAAAGTATGGATTTTGGAAGTTGCTCCTGAAGAGGTAAAACT
This sequence comes from Agapanthus africanus, assembly GCA_030015575.1. NCBI lineage: Eukaryota > Viridiplantae > Streptophyta > Magnoliopsida > Asparagales > Amaryllidaceae > Agapanthus > Agapanthus africanus. The sequence goes on from CM057339.1 coordinate 869,695,734, forward strand.
CATTGGGAGCAAGTGGATCTTTAAGAAGAAACTTGGTGTAGATGGAAAAGTTGAGACTTTCAAAGTTAGACTTGTAGCAAAAGGTTTTCGTCAATGACCAGATGTGGATTATGATGAAACCTTTTCTCCAATAGCTATGCTTAAGTCCATCCGGATCCTACTTGCCATCGCTGCATACCATGACTACGAAATCTGGCAGATGGATATCAAGACCGCTTTTCTGAATGGTGATTTAGAAGAGAGCATGTACATGACTTAGTCAGAGGGCTTCGTAGATAGTGGGAGCAGCGGAAAGGTGTGCAAACTGCTTAAATCAATCTACGGATTAAAGCAGGCATCGCGGAGTTTGAACATCTGTTTTGATGTGGCAGTCAAAGAGTTTGACTTCATCAAAAACGTAGATGAGCCGTGTAAATACAAAAAGGTTGCAGAGAGTAAGGTTGTCTTCCTCGTATTGTACATGGATGACATACTCTTGATAGAAAATGATGTTCTTATGCTGCACTCGGTCAAGCTCTTCTTATCACAAAGATTCTCCATGAAGGATCTGGGTGATGCCTCCTACATCCTAGGGATTAAGATCTATAGAGATAGATCTAAACGAATGTTGGGATTGTCCCAATCCAAGTACATTGACACCATACTAAAGAGATTTGGTATGGAAGATTCCAAGCAGGGGAATTTACCCACGATCTCAGGAATCACTCTCTCCAAAGAGATGTCCCCCAAGACTGATTTGGAGAGGGGTCGCATAAAAGGGATACCCTATGCTTTGGCTGTCGGGTCTATCATGTATGCGATGTTATGTACCCGACTGGATGTAGCGTACGCACTTAGTGTTATAAGCAGGTATCAATCGGATCCTGGAGAGAATCACTGGACGGCTGTGAAGAACATTCTTAAGTACTTGAGAAGAACTAAAGAAATTTTCTTGGTGTATGATAACGGTGAACTCTAGATAGAGTCATTTACCAATTCGAGCTTCCAGAGTGATAAGGTCGACTGTAATACAGTCGCGGGTTTTGTCTTTACCCTCAGTGGAGGGACGGTATGTTGGAAGAGTTCTAAACTAGATAACGTAGCAGACTCGATGATAAAAGCTGAATACATCGCTACCAACGATGCTACTAAAGGGGCTGTCTGGATGAAGATGTTCATGAGATGAACTTGTTGAGGTTCCTACCATTATGATGATAATGGAGCTGTGGCTTTAGCTTAGGAACCCCGGTCCCATCAGTGATCCAGACATATTCTTAGGCAGTATCACCTGATCAGGGAGATGGTTGATCTCCGGGCGATCGAGGTTAGGAGAGTTGAGACGAAGAATAACACGGCGGATCCACTCACGAAGGCCATATCCCAGAAACAATTTGAGAGATTTTGGGATGTTGGGTATGAGATACTACAACAACTAGCCTTAGTGCAAGTGGGAGATTGTTAGTTGTATGTATACCATAGAGGCCATTATTGTACATGATTGTATATTATAGTGGATGTTCGGACATATATAGAAAGGACTTTCTTGCTCGACATGATAGTATGTTATCTGATTGCTCTTTATCTTAACATGTAGACTAGTACTATGATGCTGTCTTTTCTCTCACATATTGTTAAAGCCCTTAAGATGTGTACTTGACCATCAGGACTATGATGCAAATCATACCAGTGGGGTTAGGGTAGTCCACAAGTTCATCTTTTAATTGTTCCTAGTAGTAAGAGTATCGAGACAGGGCATCGATATTCCAGAATAGACTAGTGTGTACGTTTCTTTACCCTGCATGGGGCGATAGATGATCCCACATCCATTGGTGATTGACATCAAAGATTGTACACAGGTGCTCATTGGAGAATGGGTACACCGAATAGGACTCGCCGAGAACTCCTAGATGGTATTATACCTATCATCATATAGCAGTTCTCTGGTGACACTGGTACAGGTTAGTCTGTAGACCCGAGATCGTCATAGAGTCTTGTGTGATTTCTACTGTGCTTTGATTTCCACCCTACCACGTTCAAGAGAGCGTGCAAACAGATGGTTTTTGGGTACAGTCCAAGTCATATGGAGACAATGAGCGATAGGAGGGGTTTCATCTCTTCCGGTATTGGGGGTTGATGTTGCGCTGTGCTCGATTGGCTATAACAGGAAGTCCCTGGCCAGGACTGATACTGAGATTTACTAGTAAGTGTTATCAGTAGTTTCTCGACTCGTTATGAGCCTCACATCGGCATGACTTATCAAGTTATTGGGGTCTGACGTTTACCACCCCCAGACTCGATATGCGATATATCAGACGAAGGGACCAGACTGTACGGTAGTGTTACTTATTGGATTCACGGGAGTATGAACAAGCTTGCTTGTTGATCTTCTGATCGCTCAATACCCGGGTAGCCGTTATGTCCAGCTAGTACCGCTGACGGCTTGTGGGTAGCTGATATGATCATTACCTACTGCCGGTGTATTAACGAGTCTTTAGAGTCCTATACAGAGCTTTTCTAGCTCATGCGAAACGAAGTAGGGCACATATGTGATATGTGCAGGACCAAGATTGATATTTGTATGTGATACAATATTCTAATCTCGCGATATAGGTTATATGTGATATAACCGGATTATTGAATCAAGTGTTGATTTAATAATTTGTTATATGTATATTTGATATACATGTATATGATATTAGTCGGTTGTATGTGATACAGCCGGATTATTAAATCAAGTGTTGATTTAATAATTTAATGTATAATTATATATTTGATATATTAATATGCATTAACTAATATTAGCTCACTTAAGAAAATGTTTTCTCAAAATACATTTAAATATATATATATGTGTGATATATATTAATGTATGTATTTTGTGTCATGCTAGATGATACATTGGACTTGGGTGTATGAGACTCATACCTAACTTAAGATAATTTGGGTGTTTAAATATTAAGGGAAAAATCAAAATTAAGTGGAAATTAGCATGGCTAAAATGCTTGTGGAAGCATGTAGAAGCCTTGACTTTAGTCCACTAATTTTGTTTTACTCTAGATATTTATTAACCTAACCATTATCTTTAGCTATAGTTTAGTCTCTACATGAGTTTATATATGAGATATTTTCTCACCCATGGTTCACACTTGATCACTTCTTCATCTCTTTCATTGCTCTCTAGCTCTCAAGTGAGAAGAAAAAGAAAAAGAGAAAATTAATTCTAAAGTGAGCAAAATTCTTACTTCATCAATCTATACCAAATTAGCCATTTAGTATAAATTGTTTAATTCACTAATTCATCAATTAGTGAAGAGGTAGCTTGAGTTAGCGGTTCTTCGACGTAGATCATTTTCAACCTCGAAGATCTTTGAGCAAGCTCGTTCGTTTCGCCTAGTGGAGCCTAAGGAGAGTCCGGGACACCACAACTTGGAGCAAAGGGACTACTACACGGAGTTTTAAAAGTGAAGGACCGGTCTACAAAGGTTGTATACCTATATCACTTAGTGTAAAAGTTGTTTACATGCTATTATAACCCTAATTCTCTAGTTAGATCCTTGGTCCGGGCTCGCTCGGCGTCCTAAATTTTAAAATTTGCATACTTGCTGCTTGCCGAGACCGTGTCGGGGTGCTAAGCGAACCCAGCAGATTCACCGAACAACAAGAGCACCAACGTGAATGGCAACACCACACCACCTCCTCTACCACTTACACCTACCGTAGCAGCTCCTATCAACAAGCAGACGATATTGCTTGAGGCAATTCAGAGCCTTTTGGAAGGACAGCAGCAGCAGACTGCTATTTTATTGCACTGCCCAGAATCTGAGGTACCCGGAGTGAAGCAATTCCGGGCACTGTACCCTAAGAATTTCTCTGGGAAAGAGAGCCCTCTAGAAGCTGAAGAATGTGCTCAGTCTATTGAGGACGATCTGGCAGCAACACAAGTGCTAAACATTGCTTGGGTAAGGGTTGTGAAGCTGCAACTCACAGATAACGTCCGAGTATGGTGGAAGGCGGAAGAAAGCCGTTTTGCCCAGCCGATCGAATAAAAGATATTTCGCGACATGTTCTAGGCGAAATATTTTCTCTAGACTGCCCGATTTGATATAGAGCAACAATTCATTCACCTACAATAAGGCTCTATGTGAAGAAAATCTGTGAATGAATATGATGTTGAGTTCACTATGTTGAGCAAGTTCGCGGCATATCTCATACCGACTGCTGAGATCAGGGCCAGACGATTTCAGCAAGGGTTGGACCAGTAAATCCAAGCTGCTCTAGCTACAGCGGATTTCCCAACCCATGACCTAGCTTTGAAGGTTGTCCGTCGATACGAGGCGGTAGTAAAGAAGAAAGGCAGACCTTAATCTGCCGGTGTGAAGCGCCCTAGTACTTAGATAGCAGGAGGAGCCTCTTCCAGGCCACCGTTTGTACCCAGAAGACCGGAAGTAACATTTAACCAGTCATGTCCAGACTTTTGTTACTACTGCAAGAGAGATGGACACTTATTGAAGGACTGCAGGCGCGTAAACGGTCTATACTTAGTTTGTGACGCATCCACTCATGGAATTGGAACATGTCCTCATAGACGCAACCCATTTCCAACACACATCAACTATCCGCAGTGGCCAACTATTCAGACACCTGCACCTCGTCTTGCTCTTTCATCTCCACCTCCACGTGGACCTCCTGCACAGTCTACTCGCCAATTCCATCAAGCACTAAGGAACATGCCTTGATAGCAGAGGAATATGCTCTGAGGACAGAGGAATGTGCCTCCAGCTAGAAGGAACGTACCGCTGCGTCAGGCTTACACATTAGCGACAGTAGAAACCGAGGCTATAGACCAAGGTAACACTGGTAATTCCCTTCAATCTTTTCAAAACCCTTGCATCATCTTGTTACTTTTCATGCACTGCCAGTATTTCTTTCACCACCACTATCACTAAATTTTTTTCTTGAATCTGTTACAACTTCCTTCTATAAATTTTGAGGACGAAATTTTTATAAGGAGGGTAGAATGTAACAACCCTAAAATTCTCTGCAAAATTTTTGTAAAGTACAGAAAGGAGTACCTTAGCCTGAGCACAACTTAAAACTATTTCTTGTTTAAGAACAGCAAGAAAGCACTTATAGCTCATTGGTAAAGCCTTGCACTGCTATGACATAGCCCCTGTGTTCGAATCCCATCAGCCACATTATTTTTAATGATTTTTCTTTTAAACTTTTTGGAAGCCCAAAAATGTACACGTGCAATATACGTAAAAATGAAAAGTCTCAGAAATCAAACATGTGGAAAATGTTATCTGAACAGATAGGGATACGTGGCACTAATCCAAGCCCCAACCCCCTTGAAACGACCGGCAAGATCAGGTGTATGGCCGGCGTCACCGGGCCCCCCCGGTAGGGAATGCTCCCAAATTTTTTCCTAACACCCCTTGACCTCCCCCCACTACTCATCTTCTGTTTGTTTTTCCTGCAATTAACCAGAGGATTAAAAATCACCATTAAACCAATGTTTTAATGCATTTTAATTCTCGTTTTTAATTTCCTAAACCCTAATTCTATCCTATAAATACTACCCCATATCTAGCCCTCTCTATTCTGAAATCTATTGTCAAAACTTTCAAATTTTTCCAAGTCAAATAAGTTGTACAGGTGGAGTTAGCCAAGGTCAAATTCCGGCAACGATTTGGGAAGATTCTGGCGATCCCACGACTCCACGAAGTTCTCAAACCCTTCCTCCACCTTTTCTCTCTACACTAATCCAGTAAGTCCCCTCTCCTATGCTCTCTTCCTATTCTAAAATGTTCTCCTTTCAAATGACGTCAATTAGTGGAGTTAACCGACTTTTAAATTCTATTCTTTTTAAAATAACATTTTTTCTTAGAAAACAATTATCTAAATTATTATACCTTGCTTATTAAATATTAACTAAAATTTAGAAACCAATTCCACTATAAAACTCCGTGTAAAACCATGTTTAATGCACTTTTACAGTTTAATACCACAACTTTACATTCGACATATTTTATCATATTTACTTGTATTGCCTTTAGAAAAATCTCATGAGATAATGACCTATCTCATCACAACACACATCTTGACATAGCACGATGACTTGAAAACAATATTTCGTGGGGAAAATACAATTTTACATTAAAATACCATAATCTATTAAAAACCGTATTCTTTAAATTGTTTTAAAACTATTCCTTACGATTACATCTCTACAACCCACTTTTGGGGGAATCCGATTTGGTTGCTGCGGGTTATCATACATCCATCGGACTAGTGGGGTAAGATGCAGACCTCCTCATGGAGCATACGATCTCGATGGAACTTTTAATACAATTTTTAAGAATAATGTGATTTTCTATTTAATAAATAAATTCTATTTTTAATAATTATATATATAAATATTATCAAAATATCTATTTTATATTTATAATAAATTCCATGTTTTATAAACACAAAAATCACAAATTTCATGAATATACCATTAACAATCCATATAAGTCAATTTACACTAAAATACCATTACTATTCAATTTAGGTTTATATTCACTAGAATACCTCATCATATAAAAATTACATCCTTGAAAACCCTAAATACGATAAATAAATACTTGGGGATTATTTTGAAAGTATACTAAAACTATTTTTCCATAAAACACTCTCAAGTTTATTAATTTACAATAAGAACCCTGGTAAATATAGGTTTAAGCAGGACCAATTCTCTTGAGCCTCAGGGAGCCGGAGAAAGCGGATGCTTGCCTATTTAAGATAGACAACTGAAACGGGGCTATCAATACGGTAATTGTCTTGGAAAAAGACACAAATCATGTCGTCCATGTGCAGCAGTTGCCGATAACACCAAAACTAATTCAGGAATCAAATTCTGTTTAAGTGTCTGACTCATACAGAGTCTCAGTCTAATCTAAATACAATTCCAATTTACATACAATTCAAATATAACTCTAATACAATATGAACCCATATATACTGGAACTTGAACATGAATACCAGAATGCTATACAATATCAACATGACTTGAACTGACCGAACCATGGATATATTGACTTGATCACGTGATTATCCGTTTACATCTTTATACGTTTACATGAACAACTGATATCATGGTTTCGGCAAGTCTTACATTTATAAAACAACACAATATATATTACAGGGTTAAAGGGGTAGACTGGTACGGAATGTGTTAAAAGTGGCACGAGATGGCCATTAAAAGACGTAACTAAACATCCATTATCGTTGTTCTATGGGGTTTGACGGAGCCTTGTACTACGGGTTATCTTAGTCCATGGGATAGATGGACTCCTCTCGTAAACACTAATATCTTCTGTACTAAACTACAAACAACTACGTTAATATAGCGAACATAATCTTTTATATTTTACATGTTCTATTCTCTGTCTATTCTTCTCTACCTCTTGAGACTTACCGAGCGATTGTTCGCTGATGACATTCCTTTTCTATTCTTTCTTTGGAATGTTTTTAGAAGGACCCGACTCTCTGGAGATCGAGCCCAGCTCAGAAAACTTAGAGCAGTTCATCAAAGGCCACGAGCTCTAGTTCACTTGTATATACTTTTATTTTTAGTTCATGCCATTGTTTAGGCATCGCTTTCCAGTATTGTATTTACTTTCCAGTTGTATTGTAAAGAATATTTAATCAATAAAAAGTTGGTGTTCATTTATATCTCTTATCTTTCTTCTGTACATTTATTATATTACTTATTTACGCTTAGCGTGTTTACTTCTGAGTAAATACGTCGCGGGCCTCGTCACGTCTCCTTATGTGTACACCGGGAAGCGGGACGTGACATTATTGTTGTTGTTCATCGCTCGAACTCCAGTTTCGATGAATAATTATTTACCCTCCTTAATGTATTACCCATGTCTTACTTGTTTCACCGCTTATGCATGCGATTTCTATCTTTTTATGTGAATTCTACTTACGGGTTGGCAACTCACTCCCATTGTACCATAAATTCTTGCAGTTTTGGTCTCTTGGATCGATAGCGGCAGTGAGAGAGATTATTTTTAGGCATGGTTGCATCTTTATATTTGAGCTAGGTATGGTAGAATTCATTTCGGCATTTACCTTATACCTATTTTGTACCTAGAAATACTCCATCAACCAAGTCTGGTGTTTTGCCCGAGACTTTAGAAGTTGTACTGTTGTTGTAGTTGAACTCGTGTGGAGTCGGTTTGGCTGTGTGTGTGTAGTGTTTATTGTTTTCCGCTTATTGTTCTTCATCTTGGACGTCATATATTATTATGTGGATTGTGCCTTAGCCATGTGGGCATCGAGCTAGCTCCTGTGTGGGGATGCTTGTATATTTTATCATTGTGCAAAAATTTTATTCAATTTACAAAGGAGGTACTATCCGTTTTTCAAACGTTAACTCTTTACAAAATAAGTTTTACTTCATTTTATAAATATTTTTCTAAAAACTTCATCTTCAATGTTTTTGTTATATATATGGTTTAGATTCCTAATTTTGGCTTACTTGGATTACGATGGGATCTACTGGACTTCACGTGACCCTTGTGCCTATCACGTACATTTTAAGCTCGTGAAAAAATTGGTATCAGAGCACTAGATTTTACCTTTGTCGAGTCTAGGTTTGACCGTGTGGAGTCTAATTTATAAGTTTTGAAACCTAGGCTTAACCCTGCGGAATTTAGACTTGACTTTAGTGGTCTTAGACTCGAACTTTTGATACATAGGTTGTCCTTTGTTAAGTTTAGGTTGAACCATACGGAGTCTAGGTGATGATCTTTCGAAATCTAGGCTTAACCTTGCGAAGCTTAGAGTTGACTTTGGAGGTATTAGACCCGAACTTTCGATTCGTAAGATGACCATGATATGATGTAGTGGGTAGCTTAAGTAGAGTTATGTAGCTGAAGTTGACTCCAAAAGGCCCAAACACTAATCGAAAGTGCCTCCATATACTCCCAATTAGGGGCGACACCGGATCAGGTTGAGCGTGTTTTTGGTAATTTTTATATTCAACCCAAAATTTAAAACCCAAAGATCGTCTAAACCTAACATGTCTATAAGGTGTGATACCCAAACTAGCAATACGGGTTATTGAAATCAGAGTCGGACAGTCGGTTTTTTTGGGTTTGGCCGATATAAATTATTAAAATAATTAAAATTATAAAACTTGATGGGAATTTACCATATACCTGTGTGCATAATCCATACTTTAACAACATAATATTAAAGTATTATTTATGTATTTATTATAAAAACTACACCAAATTTATACTATATATCCAACATGTGTATTACAATATTGAGAATTATATGTCTAATGTGTTTATTGAGTTGATTGGATATGGTAAGAAGGTTTAGTTCCGATCGGGTTTAAGGTTTTGTCACGCCCCGAAAGTACGAAACGTGACCGGCACTTAAATTACGAGACGTCTAGAGGAGCAACGTAATCTAAGTAAGCCGAACCCCAGAATCTAAACCATTTAAAAGAAGAAGTGTAGAAAAACATATTTAAAAAAAAACATCATATTTTCTCGAAAATTTCGGAAGAGTCTCCTTTGTAAAAACTGGCCCCAAACGGGTACAGGAAAGAATATATATACATAAAGCAATAATAAAAGCATCCCCAAGCGGGAGCTAGCTCTTCGCCAAATGGCGGTCACAACTACGCAAGTAATATAATATACAACGCCGAAGGGCGAGAATCAAAACTCAAATGAACCTAAATAACCATCAGAAAACCATCATAATACAAGCGCGACTCTAAGGTCAAAAGAATAAACAACTGGTCTTCTAAATCTATCAAATAATACAAGTCTGGTTGATGGAGTTTGCTAGATACAACTGAATAAATAAAAGTATAATGGTGGTCACGATGCAAGTGAACCAACCTACCAAAGCAATCACCCTGAATGAAATGTTGTGCCAGCAAGCCGCCAAGGAAACCTGTACATCTGAACCTGAAAGAAAATTTGGCACAACGGGGGTGAGTTGCCAACTCGTGAGTAGAAGACATCTGCGAATAGAAATCGCATGCACGACGATCTCCTAGGTCATAATAATATACTTAACATAACACTAGGTATCTAGTAATGACAGGGTAATAAGCTATGCAAACGTGTAGTACTCGGTGCTTGTGTCAGTGTCACTAGGTAGCAAAATGTCATGTATGTATATGATGTATGAATGCATCATGAATGAAACAATTCACCAAGAAATCTGGATAATCTGATATAAGAAAATATGTATTTTTATCTCAGTAAAATTCTTCTGAAATAACTAAAGTATCATCAATAAAATCCATGGAAATCCGTGTCAAGTATCGATACAAAGCATGTAAATCTCAAAGTCTCGATATCTCATATCTCTGTATCTCAATCTCGTATCTCTATATCTCAAATCTCATATCTCTGTATCTCAAATCTCAATATCTCGGGCTCCGGCTGTCCGGATCGACCAATATCATCAAATCATACGACTACGGTCGGTATCCTCCGGATATCTGCCGCGTCACAAATAACCGGTAGGTAGTGCTCCCCTGCCGGGCTCAACGCCATCATCTGTGATCTTCTTGCCCCGGGATACCATACCGGGCCCACCATGTATCCGCAAACGGTACATCCCCCTCCTCGAATCGAGTATATGATACTGCTCAAGAACCGAGAAAACTCATGGTGGACAGCTCACACATCACATCATGAGAAAACCGCAGTTTTGCTTTTTAAAATAATAACAAGTTTTGAAAGTGTTGCGGTTTTCCCCAAAATTTAGAAATCTCATAGAAAATCCGAAATCCCAAGAATCATGAGTAAATAAATATTAAGTATCGGCATAAGCCCCACAATACTGCATGATAGTAGGAATATGTAAATGCATGACGTGTCTAAGTAATATATGCAATGTGTAAAGTAGCACATGAGAGTAATCGCACAATATTATGTTGGAACTAGCATGTAGCTGATTATATCAATAAAAATAATATGTTCTAAAGTGTACGTGACATGGCAATTACCGATGATGATGTGTGTGAGCCCGCAAATAAGTGTACGTGGAAAATATACATCATCGGTAATGGTGCTGGTGTCCTAACAGACAAGGTTTCAAATTAGCAAGGAAACATGTATATGAACATGCAATGTGATGAATAAAACATGAATATAATGGAGAATATGTAGTGAACGCACAATTAAGGTATACATACTAATTACGAGTCATACAGTTTGTTGTTTAAAAAAGCACTAATCGTGGTTTTTAGAAAAGTAAGGGCTACGGGGTTTTATAGAAAAGATATGTCCCTTGAAAATCCGCAGTATCTCTCAGGCTGTCTTTAAAAAAATGCGCACGATTCATTAGTTTTGAAAATAAGTATGACTCGAGCCTAAACTATCATCTATCTAACCAACTAAGGGACTAAACTAAAGAAACTAGTCGAAAGGTAAGAAGTATCCTCCTAAAGTCTGAGTCAATGTCTCTAGTAGTCGGCGATCCAGCCTCAATAGCGTCACGTACATGGTATGACTTTCTCAAGTCAAGAGTGCGGATCAATCATCACATCTATACTTCATACGGTAAAATCCATCGTACAGCATCCCAAAATCGGGGTACGGGTCAACTATCACATATACATCATCATTCGTATAGTATCATCATCAAACAATATCATGGTCAAGGGTACTATACTACAATCGCATACATTCTAATATCATCAAATATATATCATCTGTGTGAATATACATCGTCAAATGATCCACTAAAATATTATGTCATATATCATACTATGATTAAGCCACATATTACAGTCTGGGTTCTATTCTAGAGCCTCATACATTTCAATGTCATCAACACATATTATCGTTTATATATTTTCTCATTACCCAACGATCCACTAATATCATAACACATTTCATATCATATCTCAATCATATATCCAATATCTCACGGCATCATGCCCAGTCATATTGATTCATCCCCATGTATCATATAATATCTCCATATCACGTGTATATGTTATATATATATAGAAACCTACACGCATTCATATATATATACACACACACACACACACCAAGTCCAGTGTATGTGTGTATGCGTGTGTGTGTGTCTACATGAAACCTACGAATTATCTCCAAGGTAATCATCCTCTGATTAAGTCTTTCTAAATCAATCTAATCCAACTTAATGTCTTCAATAGTACCCTACTAGTCAAGAATCCGAGGTCACGTCCGACTCATAATATTAATATATAATAACTTTATATTACGTTTGCGGGGGTGCTATACGCCATCCACCCGACTTCCCCCGTAGATATACATCTACTCACCTACATCCTTGCTTACCGAAATCGATGTCGCCATGCTCTTCCCGTCTCTCGAAATCCACGTAAGGGTGCCTACATATGAACATATGGTATCGTAAATCGAAATTACGAAAGAAAACTAAAATGGCATACGAAAACCAAAACGGCATGCGAATCGCTTATAGGTTAGAACCTACGGACTACGCATGCAAGAAGAACCAAATAACCCTCGATATCGGCATACGAACGCCAATCGATCGAGACAAAACACAAATAACAAAGTTCAAGTTATAATAAAAATCACGAAATCAAAACAGAATCTCAGAAAATATGCTCCAGATTTTGCCCAAGGTGAAATTAGCAAATTTTGCATAGGGGAAAGATCTAATTTATAGCAAATGGAGCCATGAACCAAACACGGAGGAAAATCACCCTACCCTGGCCGCAAATTGCGGCCAGGAACATTAAATTTGCGACCTTGGTTTAGGGTTAGGGGCTTGGGTCTTCAGGGAATGATCCATATCACATGCACATCCCTCGGTCTTTGCTAAATAATATTCCAGGTCCCCGAGTCACTCCAGATTCCTAAATACCATCAGAATTCTCAAAATTTTCCGATGTCGGGGTTTCTAAGTTTGTGAATTAGGGGTTAACTCTCAGGTTTTGGTCTTTAATCAAATGTCACAGGGGTTTTGGGTCACTACTAAGCCTCAATTTCACTTCACAACTCAAAATTTCCTCAAAACCCTAACTTGAAATTTTCAAAGTTCCCTAAACTACACCATATCGATTCTAAACTTAATTAGATGTTAAAGGAAATGGAATACTATTCTAATGGTGCAAGAATTACCTCATTTAGCAACTCAAGAATTTTCTTGAGTTGCCCCAAGTCTTCAAAATCATCACTTGATCACCCAATCATGTTTATAATGAGCTTGTGAATGTTTTTTGTAAAGTGAAGTATGTGTTTTAATGTGGTTTGAGTGGTGAAGTGAAGAGGTAGAGGGGGAGGAAGAGAGGGCACAGCCATGGGTGATGAGAGAAAAAAAATGATGAAGATGGTGAAGAGATGACCATGAGCCAAGCCAAAAGGTCTTGCAAAATTCTAGAGCGCTCTCTCTCTCTTTCTCATGTTCCTTTTTCTTTTCTTTTATTGTTTTCTTCTCATTTAAAGAAAACAAACCATGCAACAAAACCAAAGAAAAGCCATGATAGAAAATGTAAAAAAAAAAGTGTAATATGACATGGTGCATGTCATGTGCACAATTCAAGCTTAATGCACGATTAGTGATTTTTAATCGCGATTAGCATTTAATCTATTTACAAATAAGTATTTTGAAAATCAATAATTATTCATATCGCATAAACACCAATATTTCAATAATTCTTATAATTTCCCGATTATTTTCCAAATTATCGGTATATAATTATACCAATTTATTAAAATATTCATAATATTTATTATTTAATTATAAAAATTCTCAAAAATAATATTTTATTTTTTCTGAAATGTTACAATCTTCCCCACTTAAATAAATTCGATCCCCGAATTTAAATTTAAAACTTCTCCCAAATTCTAAAACATTTCAGCAAAACACTCAAGTCATCGGGGCTCCGAAATCATAAATACCATAAATATATCTTAGCGCAATGTATGCGCATGAAAAACGAGTATAAATACTCAAGGTCAAAACTCCATCAAGCAGTATGCAATCATCGGAGTTAAGGTGAAAATACAATGCCAAAATCCAATACGAAAAAATAATAAAATATACTTAAACTATAACTTGTACATAGTACGCATCGTGGTAAAATCATCGAAACATCCAAATAGAAATACATGCGAAAACCTTTTCGAACCATCGTGCGATGCGCGTACCACGGCACAAGTAGCGGACGTTCATTTAAGGAAAAATAACTATATATATATATATATTTTATTTAACATATACGTCCCGCCATTTTTGAAAATAATTTTGAAGGGTTTTCTTTGTAAAATGTTTCGTGTCATCTCAGACACATAAGAAAATATTGAGACTATAGCTCATTTTGGAAATCCCTTCGGTAACTATCAATGCATGCAAAAACATATTCAGGTACTGTCCTCCAAACAGTCCTGCTCGGTTACTACACCAAATAGTAAATATCATAAAAACGTACTGCTCAAAATGGAGTGAATCTCAAATACAGTATACAAGGTACTACGTACGTCCGGTGCGCACGGAAATCGGAATCAAAACCAAATGCCATACATGAGTACAGAACAACATCTCAGTGCAACAGGTGTGCACAAAAGCATATGTCGAGTGCAACAGGTGTGCATGACAACAATACCAGGTACATCTAATCTGCACAAAACCCCTGATTTAGTGCATCTAGTGTGCACAAAATTGCATCAAGTGCGCCAAGTGTGCGCAAAAATCTCAAGCCAGTGCACATGGTGCACGAAAACAAATATCAAATATCACAATCAAAATCGACGGTATACAATACACATCAATCCAACTCAGGTATACCGCAGTGCATAAACTCATAAACGTATGCATTAGCATGCATAAAACCAAATAAAAGTACGAAAAGTGCATGAAAACTATACCGAAAGCATAAGTCCAAAATCATGTGCAACCCATATACATGAAATCAAATCAATTAAATCCAGGCGTATGAAATCAAAATCAAACATCTCATAATGTATATAAGAATTAAATCAGGTGCAATGGGTATGCACAAAACGAACATCAGAACAACTGATACATGGAACACTAATCGAGTGCAATGAATGTGCACGTAGGAAATACCAATCATAAAACGAAATCCTCAAAATACCAAAATCTAAACAATCGGAAATGTGACATTCAAATCACCAAATCGGAAATCGTAAAACACTATCGTCGAGGTGCGCCTTTCTAATGTCGACTGATTCAAACTCGTCTTTTCGTAGCTGTATGGACGACGCTACAAACGGCTATACTCATATCTCGAGTCTCCCAAGTAATGTATCTCATCACATGATATCTGGACTACGTTAAACTTTTTGATCGATTCATCAAACTCCCAAAATTCCCCAAGAGCTCAACACTCGAGTGCAATTTAAAAATATCCAGTACATGCCCCAGTATCTGCGGACCAGCCGTAGAAGGACAAACCCAAGCCTCACTAATGGCACCGCGGAACTGCCGCAAACCCTAAAGTTCAAAGGCGTTCTCATGGTCATTATGTCAAGTTAGGGTTTCATTCTTCTAGACGGTCCATAGAAATACCTGCATGTTCTTCCGAATACCTTAAACTTGGGAAAATGGGTTTCTAACGTTCGTTCGAACCTTTTAACTTCGCCTAGACGACATGTGAATACCCTTCGTCCGCACGCTAAACAATGTCTCGATCCTCAGGAATAGACGATACACTAACAGTCATCACATTCTAACCGCAGCTCGCTCTGCTCGTGCAATCATGGTAACAGAAACCACCTTCCGCCAATAACGAAGATAGATCATAGGAATGAATAGAATATGATGCAAAGAAATATACATCCTAAGCTTTCTTAAGCAGAGTAGCGTATCGTAAGTATGCCACGGATCATACCCACGGTACGTCACTCTACCTAAGTCATCTGCTCCATCAACCAAGGTCAACCTAGACTCGGACAAAGGTTAAACCTAGCACTCTGATACCAATTTTGTCACGCCCTGAAAGTACGGAACGTGACCGGCACTTAAATTACGAAACGTCTAGATGCGCAACATAATCTAAGTAAGTCAAAGCCCAGAATCTAAACCATTTAAAAGAGAAAGTGTAGAAAAACATGTTTAAAAAAACAACATCATATTTTCTCGAAAATTTCGGCAGAGTCTCCTTTGTAAAAACTGGCCCCAAACGGGTACAGGAAAGAATATATATACATAAAGCAATAATAAAGGCATCCCAAAGAGGAAGCTAGTTCTTCGCCAAATGGCGGTCACAACCACGTAAGTAATATAATATACAACGCCGAAGGGTGAGGATCAAAACTCAAAAGAACCTAAATAACCATCAGAAAACCATCATATTACAAGCGCGACTCTAAGGTCAAAAGAATAAACAACCGGTCTTCTAAGTCTATCAAATAATACAAGTCTGGTTGATGGAGCTTGCTAGATACAACTGAATAAATAAAAGTATAATGGTGGTCACGATGCAAGTGAACCAACCTACCAAAGCAATCACCCTGAATGAAATGTTATGCCAGCAAGCCGCCAAGGAAACCTGTACATCTAAACCTGAAAGAAAATTTGGCACAACGGGGGTGAGTTGCCAACTCGTGAGTAGAAGACATCTGCGAGTAGAAATCGCATGCACGACGATCTCCTAGGTCATAATAATATACTTAACATAACACTAGGCATCTGGTAATGACAGGGTAATAAGCTATGCATACGTGTAGTACTCGGTGCTTGTGTCAGTGTCGCTAAGTAGCAAAATGTCATGTATGTATATGATGTATGAATGCATCATGAATGAAATAATTCACCAAGAAATCTGGATAATCTGATATAAGAAAATATGTATTTTTATCTCAGTAAAATTCTTCTGAAATAACTGAAGTACCATCAATAAAATCCATGGAAATCCGTATCAAGCATCGACACAAAGCATGTAAATCTAAAAGTCTCAATATCTCATATCTCTGTATCTCAATCTCGTATCTCTATATCTCAAATCTCATATCTCTGTATCTCAAATCTCAATATCTCGGGCTCCGGCCGTCCGGATCGACCCATATCATCAAATCATACGACTACGGTCGGTATCCTCCGGATATCCGCCGCGTCACAAATAACCGGTAGGTAGTGCTCCCCTACCGGGCTCAACACCATCATTTACGATCTTCTTACCCCGGGGTACCATATCGGGCCCACCATGTACCCACAGACGGTGCATCCCCCTCCTCGAATCGAGTATATGATACTGCTCAAGAACCGAGAAAACTCATGATGGACAGCTCACACATCACATCATGAGAAAACCGCAGTTTTGCTTTTTAAAATAATAACAAGTTTTGAAAGTGTTGCGGTTTTCCCCAAAATCTAGAAATCTCATAGAAAATCCGAAATCCCAAGAATCATGAGTAAATAAATATTAAGTATCGGCATAAGCCCCACAATACTGTATGATAGTATGAATATGTAAATGCATGACGTGTCTAAATAATATATGCAATGTGTAAACTAGCACATGAGAGTAATCGCACAATATTATGTTGGAACTAGCATGTAGCTGATTATATCAATAAAAATAATATGTTCTAAAGTGTACATGACATGGCAATTACCGATGATGATGTGTGTGAGCCGGCAAATAAGTGTACGTGGAAGATGCACATCATCGGTAATGGTGCTAGTGTCCTAACAGGCAGGGTTTCAAATTAGCAAGAAAACATGTATATGAACATGCAATGTGATGAATACAACATAAATATAACGGTGAATATGTAGTAAACGCACAATTAGGGTATACATACTAATTACGAGTCATACAGTTTGTTGTTTGAAAAAGCACGAATCATGGTTTTTAGAAAAGTAAGGGCCATGGGGTTTTATAGAAAAGATATGTCTCTTGAAAATCCGTAGTATCTCTCAGGCTGTCTTTAAAAAAATACGCACGATTTGTTAGTTTTGAAAATAAGTATGACTCGAGCCTAAACTAATATCTATCTAACCAACTAAGGGACTAAACTAAAGAAAATAGTCGAAAGGTAAGAAGTATCCTCCTAAAATCTGAGTCAATGTCTCTAGTAGTTGGCGATCCAGCCTCAATAGCGTCACGTACATGGTACGACTTCCTCAAGTCAAGAGTGCGGATCAATCATCACATCTATACTTCGTACGGTAAAATCCATCGTACGACATCCCAAAATCAGGGTACGGGTCAACTATCACATATACATCATCATTCGTATAGTATTATCATCAAACAATATCATGGTCAGAGGTACTATACTACAATCGCATACATTCTAATATCATCAAACATATATCATCTGTATGAATATTCATCGTCAAATGATCCACTAAAATATCATGTCATATATCATACTATGATTAAGCCACATATTACAGTCTGGGTTCTATTCTAGAGCCTCATACATTTCAATATCATCAACATATATTATCGTTTATATATTTTCTCATTACCCAACGATCCACTAATATCATAACACATTTCATATCATATCTCGATCATATATCCAATATCTCACGACATCATGCCCAATCATATTGATTCATCCCCATGTATCATTTAACATCTTCATATCACGTGTATATGTTATATATATATAGAAATCTACACACATTCACACACACACCAAGTCTAGTGTATGTGTGTATGCGTGTGTGTGTGTCTACATGAAACCTACGAATTATCTCCAATGTAATCATCCTCTGGTTAAGTCTTTCTAAATCAATCTAATCCAACTTAAGGTCTTCAATAGTACCCTACTAGTCAAGAATCCGAGGTCACGTCCAACTCATAATAATAATATATAATAACTTTATACTACGTTTGCGGGAGTGCTATACGACATCCACCCGACTTCCCCCGTAGATATATATCTCCTCACCTGCATCCTTACTTGCCGAAGTCGATATCGACATGCTCTTCCCGTCTCTCGAAATCCACGTGATGGTGCCTACATATAAACATATGGTATCGTAAATCGAAATTACGAAAGAAAACTAAAATGGCATACGAAAACCAAAACGGCATGTGAATCGCTTATAGGTTAGAACCTACGGACTACGCATACAAGAAGAACCAAATAACCCTCGATATCGGCGTACGAACGCAAATCGATCGAGACAAAACACAAATACCAAAGTTCAAGTTATAATAAAAATCACGAAATCAAAACAGAATCTCAGAAAATATGCTCCAGATTTTGCCCAAGGTGAAATTAGCAAATTTTGCATAAGGGAAAGGTCTAATTTATAGCAAATGGAGCCATGAACCAAACACGGAGGAAAATCACCCTACCCTGGCCGCAAGTTGCGGCCAGGAACATTAAACTTGCGGCCTTGGTTTGGGGTTAGGGGCTCGGGTCTTCAGGGAATGATCCATATCACCTGCACATATCTCAGTCTTCGCTAAATAATTTTCCAGGTCCCCGAGTCACTCCAGATTCCTAAATACCATCAGAATTCTCAAAATTTTCCGATGTCGGGGTTTCTAAGTTTGTGAATTGGGGGTTAACTCTCAGGTTTTGGTCTTTAATCAAACGTCACAGGGGTTTTGGGTCACTACTAAGTCTCAATTTCACTTCACAGCTCAAAATTTCCTCAAAACCCTAATTTGGAATTTTCAAAGTTCTCTAAACTACACCATATCGATTCTAAACTTAATTAGATGTTAAAGGAAATGTAATACTATTCTAATGGTGCAAGAATTACCTCATTTAGCAACTCAAGAATTTTCTTGAGTTGCCCCAAGTCTTCAAAATCATCACTTGATCACCCAATCATGTTTGTAATGAGCTTGTGAATATTTTTTGTGAAGTGAAGTATGTGTTTTGATATGGTTTGAGTGGTGAAGTGAAGAGGTAGAGGGGGAGGGAGAGAGGGCACAGCCATGGGTGATGAGAGAAAAAAAATGATGAAGATGGTAGAGAGATGACCATGAGCCAAGTCAAAAGGTCTTGGAAAATTCTAGAGCTCTCTCTATCTCTTTCTCATGTTCCTTTTTCTTTTCTTTTATTCTTTTCTTCTCATTTAAAGAAAACAAACCATGCATCAAAACCAAAGAAAAGCCATGATAGAAAATGTAAAAAAAAAAAGTGTAATATGACATGGTGCATGTCATGTGCACAATTTAAGCTTAATGCAAGATTAGTGATTTTTAATCGCGATTAGCATTTAATCTATTTACAAATAAGTATTTTGAAAATCAATAATTATTCATATCGCATAAACACCAATATTTCAATAATTCTTATAATTTCCCGATTATTTTCCAAATTATCGGTATATAATTATACCAATTTATTAAAATATTCATAATATTTATTATTTAATTATAAAAATTCCCAAAAATGATATTTTATTTTTTCTGAAATGTTACAGGTTCGAACGGACAGGTTTTATATAAAACCTATACCGTCCTAAGAAAGCTTGTATATAATCTTCTACTCGTCCAATTAAGTTCAGACAGGTATGTGATATCTAAAAACCCCAAAACTTTCCGAAGAGTTAGGGTAGGGCTCGTGTTAAAGCCGATCGGAGTTACACCCCTAAGCCCAACACTCCAACTATCAAATTCCTAACATAGTATCAGAGTCCAAATGAATATGATCTTTAAGAGAGCAATCTATAAGTATCAAAAAAGAAAGTCCATGTTGAATTGTGATTTAAATTCGGATTATTTAGGGATTAGTTAAGATTTAAATCTAATATTTAGTTTAAATCCATACTTATCTATAGTTTAAATATGAATTTATCTCTTAACATTTATTTACCCTGTGAATATGAGACTTTATCTAAGGATTTTAATGAATCCATAATTCTTGAATAACCTCAGGTTTGATTAGAGTGGAAGATGGCAACCAAGTGCGGTCGCAAATAGAGAGAAGGTCTTGCAAGGGAGTGTATTTATTTGTAAAGGATGTGAGTAGTCGGTGTAATCTCTTATAATTCTTTCTCACAGTGGAAGTTTTTCATCGCGGTTTGCTGGATTAGATACTAGTTGTGCCGAACGTGGATAAATCTTGTGTGTTATTATTGGTGTTCTGTTCTCTCTTCGTATGATTTAGCATCCGTCAGATACTTTCTTTTCATTTTACTCTAAAACAAAACTTTTGGATTTTCTGCTCCATATATATGCCTGATCCTCAGCATATATGCGTAATCCTTACAACACTAACAAGTGCTGTGTGGTGTGATTGATATGACAACGACAAATAAGAAAGAAAAACTCACAACATCAACTCTTCACAGTTGGCTGCCCCAACAATTAAAAAAAGAAACAGAAAATATCATGGTCACAAATAAATAGTGTGGAAAGTTAAGAAGCAAATGAGTATTGGGATAATCCCATATCGATAACGTAAATGTGTATAAGAGATATACACGGACACTGCACCCAAAGATTCAGAACTTTTGATCGACCCAACTATATGAAAATCTCATGGAATAAATTGATCCACACTCCAAACCTCAAATTTTAAACCGATTTTTACTACAAAGATACAAGGTGAGATTGTATGTTGGTTTGGAAAGATACATGGATAAAGATGCTCGGTAAAGGGCATCGTCAATCATGTGATACACGTAGACGACTGAGATTGAAAGAAAAATAGCTCTTATTTTCAATGTTTTTCTCGTTTAACATGTCTTAGCCGTGCTTATATCACATCATGGATGATTGATAAGCAAGGACTTTTTAGCCCTGCCCACGGTTGCTCACAACTTTCTCTACAAGCAAGGACTTTTTCTTTTCTTTTTTCCGACAAAAAGACTTGTACAGGACTTTAGACAAGATCTTAACCTTCCCGTGTCTACTCGCTAACTTTTATGATAAAACATATACTAGACCTTGAAAATACATAAACTTAACCATTAAAGAATATGACATAAACAATTTCATGTAACAAATTTGTCATGGGTTGTTTGATTTTTTAGAGCAGAAAGTTCGCAAAGACTTGTTTACGTCAACATAAAACTCCATTTTTGACTGCTCCTAAGATTAGCAAGAATGGTGGAAGTTTCTCACAATTTCCAACTTTGCCTTTTATATTCATATTATTTAAAGTTAAAGCTACACATCTTGCAAAGACTAATGTCTCCTCCCCCTTTGTATATATTCATTAAGTCATGCAATTAACTATAGCGCAGTTGTAAACTCTCATTGTTGAGCAAGCAGCTGAGGGTTCAAACCCGCTTACATCAAGTCGGTCTATTATTTTTTTCCAGAAGACTAGAGTCTATACTTTGAAATCTAGTGCACGAAGGTTCAGATCGAGAATATACAATGCATGGCAACATCGTGCCAAGCTCAATAAGACTTTTCTTTTAAAGAAAAAAGAATAAAATTTATATAAAATTTAATAACTCAAGACCTGGTACATTATGCCAACGAGAAAATAATAAAAAAAAAACAGAGTTTAAGGAAAGAGCAGAAGTTGAAAGGTGTTGAAGCAAAAGGTCACACAAGTTTAAGTTAATTTGGGTATTTCTGTGTGTCGCGGTATGGTAATGTCATTGTCGTGGCCACTCGTATGATTAATTATTAGATATCTCTATCAGAGATAACCAATAAAAGGTAATCTTAATAAATTAATTTAACTTTAATTAGTGATAATTTTGTTTATTTGTTAATTTGTAGGTGATTAAAGAAATCTTAAGAAGAAATGACACAGAGCATGGGAAGAGCTAGGTATAGATAGTGGATGATTGGGATCTCATTACAATGAGTGATTGGTTAATGCAATTCTTGATCTGTTGGTTAATCATGATAATCTCCCTATAATTAAATAACAAATCTTGATGTGCCTTGAGTTGATATCAAAATTGGAATGAGATCTAATTAACAAAAAGTTGCTATTAATAATGAAGGGAATATATAGGTTGGAAGAGCATTTGTTGAAAGAACTTGTGTTTGGAAATAATTAAAAAAATGTATTACACGACTACATCTAAACCAGCTGAATAATCGAACATGTAATCAGAAAAAAAAATTCTAAATTTGAGATAACTGGAAATGCTTGCAGACAAGGATTTATGACAATAATTGTCGTCTGAAACAATGCAATAGAAACTAAAGATTCAACAACAAAAAGACTACAAGGCCTTCAAATAAAATTGATTGGTAATGGTATAATTTTAGTTAGGGTAAATTGTCAAAAAGCCCCCGGCCCGCTTCGAACTTGTATAAAAAACCCTCGGCCTCTTGCTTTTGTTTAAAAATCACCTGGGCCCAATTAAAAACCCTCTTATACTATTTGCCTTTGATACCTAAATAGTTGACTATAATATCTAAAAAGTTGCCTATAAGCGTAAATGAAATACAGCCTCGGGGTTTTTTCACAAAGATTTTGAACAATAGACCCTTCCCAAAAATTTCGAAAATATCGGGGGTTTCTAAACAACATTTTTGACAATTTACCCCTTTAATTAATATGCCAATATTTTTAATTGTGTGGATCTTTAGAGTAACCAAAATTCTAAACCTGTAAAAAGACTTGAGTAGTTCCCTATTTTTTGTTCTCTGCATTTTAAGTGAAGACCAAATTTTCCGCCATTTGAAACCTATATTTGCAAAGTGGTAACTTTACACCATTTTTGATACAGCTTGATTGGCAGGATCTAAATTGGATAGATATGAAATTTTAAATTTCCTGTCGAAAATTCGAAAGGCCTAATAAAAAATATAAGAATGTATTTCTATTTAGTGGCTGGTAACTGATCCTAAGGGAAAGAGGTCGATCTAAAGTTCTCCATAAATGGAGAAGAATGGGATTCGCCCAAGAATTAAAATCGTAGTAATTATATGAAATCTTTGTGATTATATGCAAAGATCCAATAAACAGTTGCTTTAGGATATGCCTTCACTTAGGAACCTCATGCTCCCCCTCCCATGGACTTGTTCCCAAATACCCTGAGATTTTCTCAACTTGCTATCAAGGTTCATATTTAGTTGGACCTCAAAGAATCTTATACTCTCATATCATATCTCTAGCCACTCTACTAATTATGGGAAAATTTTCTAGCAACCACTTTAGTGCAAAAATCTTAATCCATATATAATTATATGATAAATGACGTGATTTTTGGAAAGTGCAACTTGTAGCCCATATAGGAGTTTGGAAAATTCCATATAGAGATATGGATTTCAACCTTTTTCTTCCTTTTTTTTGGTTTTCACAGGAAGGGGCAGTAAAAAGCTTATTGTTTCATTAAATGAAAAGTTTAACGAAGCGGATATAAAGAAAGAAAACAGAAAAACAAAGAAAAACGGGTTAAATCAAACAACATGGAACACCAGAAGCAGTCCTCTGTAAATGTCATGGCACGGTTTTTAACCCCGGTCAATTTCGGTCATATAACATCTGTGTCTTCACCGCGATTCTCTTTGACGAGCCTTCTCCTCCATATAGCACAAAATCTCTAATTTTTTAATCTTGTTTTTTCTTTGCCGGATCCAACTCTTAAGCCTTCGAACGCATAGTTCTCGATCGGGCCACGGACACCAAGTCTTCGCATGCATAGTTATCGGCCAGGACACCTTTTGCTGGATCAGACTGTAAGTCTTTTGATGCCTAGTTCTCAATCGGATCACCTTTCGATGGATTGGGCCCGAACTCTTCGAACATCTAGTTCTCGATCGGAACATTTTTCATCGTATCAAATCCTCTAGGTTACTTTGCCAGATCTGGCCAAAGATCATGCTCCAAATCAATAAACCCAGCCTCCTATGACCAGATTCAGCCACCTCATGGCCAGATCCGACCATTCATGAACGGATATCGTCGGCATGATTCGGCCACCATTATCGGGCCCCGTTCCTTACTCACGGAATAAAATGCCATACGAAACAAAGAGCCACGCCAAAGGGAGGGGGCCACCTCTTGAGTCCGTGGCACCCACTGTAGAATAATGAGAAATCTTCGGAATACATTCTGAAAGAGGTAGATCAGAACTATAATTGGAATGATATCACTCTTATAATACAGAGACGCATTTTAAGTAAACCGGTATTACAAGAGCTTAAGAACTTCGTAGTTAAGTATGCTCGAGCCAGAGAAACTCTGGGATGGATGACCTCCTGAGAAGTGACCCCTGGTCAGGTCTGGTTCGCTCTGAAGGACAAAACTGTACGGTTTAGGCCAGAGCGGACAATACCGTCTGTATTGGGGATGGGTCGTGATAACCATGGTACCAAATCTGGATCTCACTTGGCCGCATCCAGTCGTTTGTCCTTGATGTCTTCAAACCTTTGGAAAAAATGGACGAGGAGGAGAAGAGGTTACAGAAACCCCTGTTCGTGATGAAATGGTTATTCCGAGAATGTTATGGATGGATTTGGTGATATATGATACGACACGGGCATGAAAAGGCTCGGCGGACAATACCGTCTGTGTTGGGATGGGTCGTGATAACCATGGTACCAAATCTGGATTTACTTGGTTGTATCTAATCGTTTGTCCTTGATTT
This sequence comes from Agapanthus africanus, assembly GCA_030015575.1. Taxonomy (NCBI): domain Eukaryota; kingdom Viridiplantae; phylum Streptophyta; class Magnoliopsida; order Asparagales; family Amaryllidaceae; genus Agapanthus; species Agapanthus africanus. Next base: position 869,721,207 of record CM057339.1, read on the forward strand.
CTTCGAACCATTGAAAAAAACAGACGAGGAGGAGAAGAGGAAACCCCTATTCGTGATGAAATGGTTATTCCAAGAATGTTATGGATGGATTTGTTGATATATGATACGATACGGGCATGAAAAGGCTCGGCGGACAATACCGTCTGTGTTGGGTTGGGTCGTGATAACCATGGTACCAAATATGGATCTCACTTGGCCGCGTCCAATCGTTTGTCCTTAATGTCTTCAAACCTTTGAAAAAAATGGACGAGGAGGAGAAGAGGTTATAGAAACCCCTATTCATGATGAATGGTTATTCCGAGAATGTTATAGATGGATTTGGTGATGTATGATACGGCACGGGCATGAAAAGGCTCGGCAGACAATACTGTCTGTGTTGGGGGTGGGTCATGATAACCATGGTACCAAATATGGATCTCATTTGGCCGCATCCAGTCGTTTGTCCTTGATGTCTTCAAACCTTTGAAAAAATGGACGAGGAGGAGAAGAGGTTACAGAAACCCCTATTCGTGATGAAATGGTTATTCCGAGAATGTTATGGATGGATTTTGTGATATATGATACGACACGAGCATGAAAAGGCTCGGCGGACAATACCGTCTGTGTTGGGTTTGGTCGTGATAACCATGATACCAAATATGGATCTCACTTGGCCGCATCCAATCGTTTGTCCTTGATGTCTTCAAACCTTTGAAAAAAATGGACGAGGAGGAGAAGAGGTTACAGAAACCCTTATTCATGATGAATGATTATTCCGAGAATGTTATAGATGGATTTGGTGTGTATGATACGGCACGGGCATGAAAAGGCTCGGCAGACAATACTGTCTGTGTTGGGGGTGGGCCGTGATGACCATGGTACCAAATCTGGATCTCACTTGGCCGCATCCAGTGTTTGTCCTAGATGTCTTCAAACCTTTGAAAAAAATGGATGAGGGGGAGAAGAGGTTACATAAACCCCTATTCATGATGAATCAAAAATCATAAGCCGAGCCTTTTCATGCCTGTGCCGCATCATACATCACCAAATCCATCCAAAACATTCTCGGAATAACCATTTCATCACAGATTCGGCCCAACCTGGTCGAATCCAGTCACCTTTAACCAGGTTCAACCACCATATCGCCGGATCCAGATTTCTTTTGGCTAAATCAGCCCCCAGAGAGCCTCCTTCATATCCTATGCTCATCCAACTTTCTCGGCTGAAAACAACTACATGAAAAATCTAAATATCATATTCAGATATTATCTTGAATAGGAGCAAAATGAAAAACTACAAGAAATATTATAGAAAAGTATTGCAAATGTTTCTATATTGAGAGAGATAAAATTAGTTAAAAGATATATATTTGATATGAGTAGAAAAAGATAGGAGAAGTATCTTATAACTAATCTTGTCTCCCTCTACACATAGCAATAAAATCTTCCAGCCTAACCCCTACAATGAAATCTTCGATCCTTTCTCTAGCTAGCTAGCATCTTCCCGCTAGATTTCCTCTATATTTTTATGATTTTATTTACTTCTGAAAGCTAGACAAAATGGTAGTTTGCTGTATGAGTGGACGAAAATTTCCATTACATTAAAATCAAGAAATTCATCATACTAGCTGTAGGAAAATATTTTAATTTAACTGGCTGTTGAAAATTTCCATTGCATTTAAGAATTCACCATGCTAGCTGCGTTCTTCCGCTGCTGTTTCGACACAGATAAATCATGTCAAACGGTAAACAGTGGGTTCCTGAGATTTTATTTGAGTCAGGACCCTTGGATTTGGAACCCCTGCTGCTATTATGGTGCTCTCGAAATATCCTGACAGCACATCACACGCGCAAAGCACGTGGAAAACACCAACATCAAAGCCTCCCTGTTTTATACTGTTTGGCAGCCGATCGTGATGGTTAATTCTAAGATCAAAAAATTCTAGGCCGTTGATCTTAATAGCAGGGAATAACATGGGGTGAAAATAGCAGTGACTCCAGATCATGACCCACCCACACCACCAACACCCCCGGGGGCAACCCGCGACTATGGCTAAGTGTTTCTACCAGAAAGCGACCTAACCCCATTAAAATCGTTTTTCTATTTTGGATCACTTTAAGCTTTGCATTAGTTCTAGCTTGAGGACTGACAGTAGTGAAGTGAAAATTGGTACCACGTTTTTTTTCAATTTAAAACAAGGAATAAATAATTAAAGTTAGTGTTTTTATACATTCCTTCCTATATTCATTTATATTTACATAATACCACCTCTATTAATCTTTGTATTTGTATATACCACCTCGATATTATATTTAGTTTTTAAAAAAACCTTGGCTATCAAATTAGAAATTTACAAATTAAGTGGATGTTAGCTTAGTTAATGCAAATATTACTATACTTACCTAATATTTTTTAACAAACAGTTAATTTTTATTGCTAGACACTACTGCTTATTTTTAACTAAAGTTAATATTCAAATTTACAACTCAAACCTTCATTATTATGGTTATATTTAAGCAAGATAGATATGAGATGGTGAAAGAGATGATAAATTTATATAAACTAAAAGAATTTAATGAACTTTAAATTAAATATATTTCTTGTATATAATTACTAGAAATTGGCTTGGAAAAAGATTAGAATTTAATATTTATTTTCCTCTTTTTTTTTCCTGAATAGACTAAATGAAATTTATCATTGTAACTCGAATGGGTGAAATCTTGAGCAAACATAAAGGAGTATATTCAAATATAGAATATTGCAGGGGGGCATATGCAAATAGCCCCAAAAAAGGTTGTAAAATAGTGAATAGGGGCGTCACGGATTTGAGGCACCACAACAATTTCACCCACAAATCCGTGGGCGCTGACGCGGCAGCACGTGTGCTTTGAGAATCGGGAGTCCATCCAAGCTGCGGCAATACCCGACGCGTTTCCGACATTGCGGACAGCGTATATATAGGCAAGAACTCAGCACCCGCATGTGGGCCCCCATCAACCCTCTCCGAAGCGGGCCCCACACCTTCTGTCCGTTTCTGTCCCTCGCCCGCTTATAAATAAACCTCGACTCCCCTCTACAATAGAAGCGAGCCCAAACCATAACTAATCTGAAGTGAGTGAGAGAGAGAGAGAGAGTCTAGAATCGTTACACTTCTTTGCGCGTCGCTTTCTCTCACCTCTCTCTCTTCCCTCCTTTTCTAGCTTCCACTCTTTTTGGCTCTCGACATGCCGAAGCAAAGCGCGGTGGCGCCGGAGGAGATGATGGCGCTCTCGTACCCTCCGCCACGTGGCGACACCGGAGGCGGGGTCGGAATCCACAATCAGCTCTCATCTCAGCTCGAGATCGGCGGGAGCCGGGTCAGCTCGTCGGTTGACTCCATGAAAGCCTCCTCTCCACCTCATTGGAAAGCTGCCTCCCCCGCCGCCGGTACCGTTACTCACATCAATGATGACGCCTATGGTGCTTGGATGGTAAGTGCTCGAAGTGCTAGGCTAGCACATGCATGTTAGAATTTTTCGTACAAGACACCGATCGGATTCACATTATACGTGTCATGTCGGCCGGTCTGCTTTTAAACAAACATTAGGTGGCATTAATCTGTTCGTAAACAAGGGTGCTTTTGTCATCGAACAAATTAAATGCTTTAAACATCAGGTGGCATTAATTTGTTTTTCCCTTTCTAAACAGAACAAGAATAGGAATAAGAAAGTAGGGGAAAAAAAGCAAACCTTAGAGAAGAATATGCGCTCCTGTTTTGGTGACTGATGGGAACTTAATTTGCAAACAGAAACAACATCCGTCGGCGCTCGCGAGATTTGAGGAGATAGTGGAGGCGTCAAAAGGGAAACAAATCGCTATGTTTTTAGACTACGACGGTACCCTTTCGCAGATTGTTCAAGACCCGGACCGAGCTTTCATGTCGGACTCGGTGAGTCAAACGTGTGATTCAAACAAACCTTTTCACAATTTTCCTTTTTTCTGTTTTTTGAAATTTATTCACATTCCTATATATATTATTTTCCTCTGTATTCAGATGAGAGCTGCAGTGAAGGATGTAGCAAGGTTTTTCCCTACTGCAATTGTGAGTGGGAGATGCACAGCAAAGGTACATTGTTATATATATATATATATATATATATATATATATATATATATATATATATATATATGATGTTTAAATTTACATAGCTAAGATTCCTTGAACTATAATGAATTAATTTTCTTTAAGCTCACAATATACTATGTGATGTTTAGGTCTATAATTTTGTTGAGTTGGGAGAGTTGTTCTATGCTGGGAGCCATGGCATGGACATTAAGGGGCCATGCAAAGTGAATAAACATACAAAGACTCAGGTATGTGATTTTACAAATAATTATATGTTTTTCTTTATAAATTTATGTTTGATATAGTTTTCAATGTATGCTAAATGTTGTTGTTGTTGTTGTTTTTATTGCTGTTTCAGGGTAAAACAGTTTGTTTTCAGCCGGCTAGCGAATACTTACCTATGATAGATGAGGTGAGTCTTCATCTCTAATTTGTGATTTACACTTTAGTTTTTTCTAAGTAAAATAATTATTAATATTATACACGAAAAAATCATCACATTATTCAAATTATTTTTTGAAGGTTTATAATGTGTTGTTGGAGAAAATGAAATCAATCCCTGGTTCCAACGTAGAGAACAATAAGTTCTGTTTATCGGTTCATTTCCGTTGTGTCGATGAGAAGGTACGAATCTTATTATATCAATTAGTAAATATATTGTGTTATTGTATGAATTTTCTTTATATTTATTTATTTTTCCTATCTATATCAGAGATGGAGTTCGTTAGCCGATCAAGTTATATCTGTGATAAACGAATACCCTGAGCTCTATCTCACCGAGGGAAAAATGGTATGATATCGTCAAAATATCTTAACTCTCATGTCTCCTAGGATTCCAACTTTGTTTATAAATATGTTTTTGTTAGAAAATTCATTTGTACTTGCATGAACTTGGCTTTGGTTGATTGATCACATGATTATTAGGTCTTGGAGATTCGTCCCAACATTGAGTGGGACAAAGGAAAAGCCCTTGAATTCTTGTTGGAGACTTTTGGTTAGTTTTAACACCCATCCGCATCACATCCTTTTCATTAGATTTTTAAATTTTTATTGTTAAGTAATATGTTGAAAGAAAAACTCATTTTATTAATATCAACAACTTTCTTTTTAATAGGTTTCGACGATTCTAAGGATGTGTTTCCAATTTATATTGGAGATGACCGCACGGATGAAGACGCGTTCAAGGTGATTATTTTTTTAAATTAATGTTACCATATAAAATTAAAAGCTTAACTCTTTAGGTTTTATATTCACATCGATGTTCATGAAGTGATTAAAATAGCTAACTATTTAAAAAAATATTGATATCGTGTCATGTCCTTGATTTATGTACTTAGGTTTTGCGCAAAAGAGGACAAGGAATTGGAATCCTTGTTTCCAAAACACCAAAGGAAACTAGTTCTTCTTATTCTGTGCAAGAGCCTGCCGAGGTTGGTATAACCTTCGTTAAATTAATATTTTTCAAATATTTTGCGAAAAATTTGTGCTCATGTTAAGATATATCTAAACTTTTCTGTTTCATTAGGTTATGGACTTTTTACACCGTCTCGTTGATTGGGAGCGTGCATCTCCAAAGGGCCTTTCGAAGATGTAAATATAGGAAAAATTCCCCACCCTTATTAATGTAAAATGGGTGGGATTAATATTAATCATGAGAATTAACCTATTGTAACTTTTTTCTTTTTTCCGCCTTTTGGTTCTTTTTCCTTTTTGGCCTTATGGGGCTCGAAAGCGCTTATTTAGTTAGCTCTTGACCCTATACAAGAAGGTTATGTCATGTAAGTAATTTTGTGTTGAATGAAAGAAGAGATGGCACATAGTTTTTTAATCCACAACTTTGCGCAAGTTTCTAATGTTCGTCAAATTAATCACAATGATACATACATGCACATGATATCTAGCTACTATAATACTAATTGATAGAAGATGTGGATGCCGCAAATGGTGCATGAAACTTTGTGCAGGCATGTTCATTGAGTAGTTAAATAAGTGCTGTTTACTTAATCAATGACACGAGTATATAATTAATTTAGAATTAGCTTAGAATTAGGATCAAGAGACACTTGGTCATGAGAATCTTTGTTTTTTAAGGGAACGTTAATTTCTATGGTATCTTGCAGATTCATGTTCTTATCAGATTAATTGAAAGAAAAAAGGGTTCTAAAAAATATTAGGAAATATTCTCAAAAATTAACTCATGGCGACTGTTTGATTCTGTCAATTGTTTTTTTTTTGGGGTGAATTAACACTGTACAGGTTGTCTCCCTGAAAAAGTTCTGCAGGTGTATATCTTAGAATCTTGTATTCATTTGAGGGGAGTATAATATAAAGAGCATGCAGTAGCTAAAATTTTGTTATGCTAATTGTTTAGTGTGAATTATTAAATTAAAGAGTAAAAATTGTTGAGATTACTCCAATTTAGCGACAATCTTCTTATAGTCCTTGCCGCTGCACGGTTCATCACAACTCCAAAGTTATGAAGCGAGTTTAGGGATATATTTTTTTCATTCTGGCATATATATATATTAGGAAAGCATACTTCAAATTTGAAGGTTTATGTGTAACATATTAGAGTTCCCTTCTCTGTTTAATCTATTGGAAGAAATTATTGGAATTGGAATGTAATGAAGATGGTGTGTCAATTTTTCCGCTTTATTTGGCTAAACAGAAATCTCTGTTGTTTCAATACAGAAGGCATACCCTGCGGCATCAATATAGTACCGACAGGCATATGCATGTTGATATTTGATGTTGGCATTAACAGACATCCGTTGGTTCCTGCACTAGCAATCTGTTCCGATGGATATGTGTTGGTATTGTCAATGCCGTTGAATTCTATGCCGGCGGTCCGGTGGGATGTGCCAGATAATTCTGTCGATGCTGCAACCAACACCGACGGACAGATCGGTCACTCGCCATGCATGTTTGTAATAGTATTTGAACTCTATCGATAAAACACACGTCTCTCTATGATTTGTAGTTTGCTCGTCCTGTCATTGGTATTGTAATATCACGAGCGCGGAGTGTCTTCGTAATGATGATAGGTAATCGATTATTTTTAGTTCAAGGAAAAGAAAGGGGGGGGACCTTTGAATTTTTTTTGGAAAAAACGCAAGTTTGTGGATAGTAAAAATGGAAATTATCAATTATCAAATATGTTAAGTTTTCTTTATGTATCTTTTTGCATATCTCAGGATTTGCATCTCAATTTTAGGATATATTCTATTTAAATTTGCATTATATATCTTGAGGTGCAAAAAGCTAAAGCTGTTTTTGATCTCTTAGAATTTTATGACTACTGGCTATCTAACAACTTAGCATCTACACTATGAAATGAGATAATTTCCTGAATGAGAATTTTTAAATCATAAGAACAGCTGAGTTCCCCTGTCTTTGATTGAATTTAGACAAAAACAAAATGAGGATCTTCATTTGGTTACAACTTGAGATGCATGATGTGGGTACACAAAAAGCTGGTTGCTTTTAGGCTATTTAGCTTAATGATTAATACAGAAAAGTTGAAGAGTTAAAAATTATCATTAAGATCATGCATACTGGTGTTTGTTGAGACTAGAAAGCTTCAACACTAACATTATTGGTTGCCAAACCTTGGAACCAATCATTCATGGTTGTTGAGTCTCATAGGCGTGCATGTTGTACATTTTCCCAAGATTATATATGGTTCAAAATTTCAAGTTAAAGATAGTAAATTTCTTAAATTTTTAACCCACGCTTAATGAACTTCTTCTATAATTCAACAAAATGACATGTAAATGCATCAAAGACTTCAGAATAATAGGATTGCAGACGAATAAGGTTTATATATTTCTGAGTGAATTCCTGGAATTTTTCGCACAATGGTATGTTTTAAATCCTGCTTTTTAAATAAATACTTGGTGGAGTTTTAAGTTGGGTAGCTCCGATAAATGTATTACATGTTAATATGCTTGGCAGATTACGCAAAAATACTTTAAGGGCGGCTCTTAATAGGACACTAAGATTTACGCACTAAACGTCTTAAGGTGTTGTTTCCCTCCGAACGGCGGCCAAGACATGGGCGTCTTGCCTGAGATTTGGGACAGATGCTATTTGGTTTTATCCGTCCACCTTTCCGAAGATACCAAGTTGATTTATGACACCGTGTATCGGAGGTTTAGACGGATGCGGCCGATGTAGCAGACTTCGTCGGATTCCCCCTCGCTTGAGGGGTTTTTGATTGTGGAGACGCTCTTCCCTGCAGGCGCAAGCCCCTGCAGTTAACTACGCTACCGCATTGCGGTAACAACTTTCTCCTTCTCCGGATGTTCACTTCGTGTCGTAGGTGTTTATTTTATTTGTGGTTGCCCGTGGATTGTATACGGAGACTAATTTATGTCGTCGCTCGTAGGACGTGTATTAGTCCAAATCCGTATTTTCTTAGATTTGGGTTTGGGGTTTTGGTTTAAGGATACGTTAACCGTATTTAAGGCTAAGATCAACTCAAACGTTTGTTAAGGATACGTTAATCTAATTTGAGACTAAGATCAACTTAACGGGATCGTTTAGATCCGACAAAAGAGCGTTTGGACTCTGTTGTTCCAGTTTAGGGACATAGTGGTCCTTGTTTAATGTATGGCCGTCGGGACCCGTCACCTCTCTGACGACGTTGAAGAATTACAACGACAGGTGTCAGAGGAGTTCAGAGATGTACCCTTGAACCAAAATCGATTGGGGGATCTATAGTCCAATTTGGGACTAAAGTCTGTTTGAAGGTTTAAGGATAAGTTAGCCGTATTTGAGGCTAAGATCAACATAAACGGGATCGTTTAGATCCGACAAAAGAGCATTTGGGGCTCTATTGTTCCAGTTTAGGGACATAGTGGTCCATTATCAGTTTAGGGACATGGAGGTCCATGTTCCAGTTTAGGAACATAGTGGTCCATAAAATGTATGGCTGTAGAGACCCATCACCTCTCTGAAGACGTTGAAGGATTACAACGACAAATATCAGAGGAGTTCAGAGATGTACCCATGAACCAATGAGTTGGTTGAAAGAGCAGATGTGCTCAGTTCAAGATGATTTGAGGACTTATGGCCAGTTTGGGCTAAATCCAATTATGTTTGAAATATTGGCCCTTTGGGCCATTAGACATTTGTCTGGGTTCAGCCCCTCATCATTCAGTAGTGCTAAACAGAGGTTTGGGGGGGCTGACAACATTTTGTCTTTGATTTCCTCAAGTTTGAGATTCATTTAGAGGAGGGCCTTTTGCCTCTGGAAAATTAGCCAATTTGGCTAAAAGTAGTGTTAAACACTAGAGAACAACAGTGTTAAACACTGGAGGTAGAACTCTCAAATTAGTGTTAAACACTAAAAAGCAACAGTGTTAAACACTGGAAATGGGGTTCTCAAGTTAGTGGTTAAACACTAAGAGTAAAGTTCTCGAATTAGTGTTAAACACTAAAGAAACAAGGGGTCACGTGGGGACACGTGAGGGCGCCCAGAGGTGGAACCAGATCTCTTTTCTTCGTTTTGCCATTAAGTGTTGAACACTTTTCATTTCCTGGCCATCACGTGTGGGCACGTGATAGGCATTCATCCATTGGATATTAAAGGGATTTGTTAGGGGTCACGTGGGGACAAGTGAGGGCGCCCTAAATGTGGAGCCAGATCTCCTTTGTTTTATCCTCAAATCCGCGAATAAGTGTTAAACACTTTTCATCTTTATTTTAAAGCATCACGTATTGGCACGTGATGTGGATTTATGCATCAATAATTACAGCACTTGCTGAGGGGTCACGTGGGGACACGTGAGAGCGCCCAAAGCTTCTTTTCTTTTGTTTTTTCTTTCTGCATTTTGGGAGTCACGTGGGAGCACGTGGGGCATTGCCTCAAAGCTTCTTTTCTTCAGGGATCTTTTCAAGGGTCACATGGGGGCACGTGACCCTAGTTCTTTTCATGAACAAAGATCTTTTAAGAATTGAATTCTCTGTAGGGTTAAACCCTAATTATGGTTTTGGAGGAATTAAATTCCTATTGTGAAAGAATTAAATTATTTTTTAGGATAAAACCCTGATTTCCTTTTAAAGGAATTAAATTCCCAGATATGTAAAAGAATTAAATTCTTGATTAGGGTTAAACCCTAGTTTTGTTTTAGAAGAATTAAATTCTCAAAACTCAATTCCCCTTCTAAGTTTAGGATCTGAATGGCAGGATCTCGACCCGATGAGAATTAAATTCTCAACTTATGGGGAGATGTGCTCTGTGCAGATCTTCAACTAGAAGAAGAACTAAGTTCTTTTTTGTATAAGAGTTAAACTCTTGGATTTTGAGAATTAAATTCTCTGTTTGAAGTTTTGATTACCTTTCTTTTCTCACCTAGGGTTTTCTTTGTTGAGAATTAAATTCTCCTTTCTTTTCTTACCTCTTGAGAATTAAATTCTCCTCTCTCTGTTTTTCTCTCCAAAAAAAGGTCCCTTCTCTTCTTTTCTTGGCTCCTATTTATAGGAGAAGGAAAAGAATCAATTTGTTTAGCAAATCTCTCATTGAAAAATTTGATTTGATTTCATAATTAATATGATCCTTTAGATCATTCAGTGAATTTTATTCACCGTTGGATTTTAAATCCAAAGATATTCTGTTTGTTATTTTCGGTAAGATTTTAGGGAAATCTTTTCTTGTATCAAATCTTTCCATAAATTGGTGATCTTTAATCACCATTGGATTTTTAATCCAACGGTCCCGATAATCCTTTTCCATTTGGAAAGATTTGGAGAAATTTAGAATTTTAATTCTATTTCGAAAGATTTTAGAGAAATTTAGAATTTTAATTCTATTAAACTGTAAGGCTTTCAAAGCCTGGCACGTGCTGGCACGTGACCCTTGGTCACGTGTGAGCACGTGACCCCCAAATTGGTTCCTTTAACAGCCACTTGTTTATGTTGTTTTAACCATCACGTGTCAACACGTGACCATTGGTCACGTGTGAGCACGTGATACCTCATTGAGGTAACTTCTGATTTTTAATCAGGGAACAGATTTTAGAATTTAATTCTATTCATTATTTTAGAGGCCTTAAGAGCCCATCACGTGTCTGCACGTGACCCATGGTCACGTGTGAGCACGTGATGCCCCATTGGGGTCTTTTCTGAGTTTTTATTATATCTTTTAACTCCTCCAGCGGGTTCTTAAAGGTCCATCACATGTGGACACATGATGCCTCATAACTTTTGATCCCGGATGAATTATGAGGCCCATAATATATCAAATCGAAAGGTTTTTCGAAATGCTTCCAATATCATCAGAATTTAACAGTTCCTCCTTCGGGAGTTTATCAAAATATAGGCCGGAAGATACCGGTTCGCATTTCCTTAAGCATATCGTTGCCATTTGATACCTTGGACTCTTCTGCGCAGAAATTTTCGGCGGGAACAAATGCCCCCTACTACCTTTCCCACGTAAGTATGTACGTGGGTGAAGTAGTGCAAAGTTATGGATGGTCACCGAATTGAGGGCTTAGGAGACAAGTTTAGGGTCCTTGTAGCCTAAGACTTTTCAACTTTGTGAGCCGTAAGGGTCTCACAAAGACTTTTCTCCCTACGGATCGAGAGGATCTCGTAGGTGTATTTTCTCCTTAGGGGTCGTGAGGACTCCTAAGTGTGTTTTCTCTCATAAGTCGTAAGGATCTTATAAGAGAATTTTTCCTCTTACGAGTCGAGAGGACCCGTAAGCGGTTGTTTCCCTCCTTGTCGAGATTCGACTTTGGAGAGTGTGACCCATGGATAGTATGCAAGAGACCGTTTTGGATCGTCTTGCAGGGCTCCAGTGATTAGGAAACAGGTTTTTTCAATCCCCGCTGCCTAAGGCTTTTCCTCACGAGTTGAAACAAATCGAGAAGTTCTCGCAAAGACATCAATTTCCTCACGAGTCGAAACGGATCGAGCAGATCTCGCAAGAATATCCTAACGTCACAGTTAACCTCTGCTCTTTACGACAAAGGTCCGTTAGGGTCTGTGGTACTAGGATTTTGGTCGTCGTACCGTCGCGTTGGCTGATGTATTCCTCGATAGGCAATTTTGTTGTTCGAGTAGCCTTGCGACATGTCGTGTCTCTGATCCCTTCGGGGGCTGGACAAGACGTCTTCAAGCAATCCTCCTAGGCAGTTTGACCGTCGGAAGAGCAAGCGTTAGGAATTTTGCCATGCCGCTTTTTACTTGAGGTTAGGCTCATTTTGGAGAGCCCCGATGAGTCATAACCACTCCGCGCTGGTGTGGGATGATCTCCGATAGTCTTTCAGGCTTTATATGACTTGCCGTTAAGACCCTGAAGTTAGGAATTTGGCCTTTGCTTCGTTTGCTGGCATTGCGTCCTCTGTATTGAGATGAATGTCGTGGTTGTCTCTAGGTTGCTGGTGAACCATCGAGGTTTGGAACTAGGGATTTTGCCGTGGCTCCTTTTGGTGATATTGCGTCTGCTGTATCGAGACGAACGTCGAGGTGGTGACCACTCCGCACTGGTGCGAGATAATCTCCGATTGTCTTTCAGGCTTTATATGACTTGCCGTTAAGACGCATGAAGCTAGGAATTTATCCTTCGCTTCATTTGCTGGCATCGCGTCCTCTGTATCGAGACGAATATCATGGTTGTCTCTAGATTGCTGGTGAACCGTCGAGATTTGGAACTAGGGATTTTGCCGTGGCTCCTTTTGGTGATGTTGCGTCTGCTGTATCGAGACGAACGTCGAGGTGGTGACCACTCCGCACTGGTGCGAGATAATCTCCGATTGTCTTTCATGCTTTATATGACTTGCCGTTAAGACGTATGAAGCTAGGAATTTGGCCTTCGCTTCATTTGCTTTGGCGCGTACGAATCCTGCTGGGGGAAGAACGCTGGGGTGACATTCCATCTGCTGTATCGAGACGATCGTTGAGGTGGTGACCACTCCGCGCTGGTGCGAGATGATCTCCGAATGTCTTTCAGGCTTTATATGACTTGCCGTTAAGACCTTGAAGCTAGGAATTTGGTCTTTGCTTCATTTGCTTTGGCGCGTCCGAATCCTGCCGGGGGAAGAACGCTGGGGTGACATTTCATCTGCTGTATCGAGACGATCGTCAAGGTGGTGACCACTCCGTGTTGGTGCGAGATGATCTCCGATTGTCTTTCAGGCTTTATATAAGTTGCCGTCAAGACCCTGAAACTAGGAATTTGGCCTTTTGCTTCATTTGCTTTGGCGCGTCCGAATCCTGCTGGGGGAAGAACGCTGGGGTGACATTTCATCTGCTGTATCGAGACGATCGTCGAGGTGGTGACCACTTCGCTCTGGTGCGAGATGATCTCCGATTGTCTTTCCGGTTTTATATGAGTTACCGTCAAGACGTTGAAGCTAGGAATGTGGCCTTCGCTTCGTCTGCTTTGGTGTATCCGGATCCTGTTGGAGGAAGGACGCTGGGGTGACATTTCATCTGTTGTATCGAGACGATCGTCAAGGTGGTGACCACTCCGTGTTGGTGCGAGATGATCTCCGATTGTCTTTCAGGCTTTATATGAGTTGCCGTCAAGACCCTGAAGCTAGGAATTTGGCCTTTGCTTCATTTGCTTGAGTGTGTCCGAATCCTGTCGAAGGAAGGACAATGTTGTTGACATTGTGTCTGCTGTATCGAGACGAATGCTGAGGTGGAGCTGGGATTTTGCCGTCACTCCGCTTTACTGATCATGAGGTCTTTTGTTAACGTTGCATCTACATCTTGCTGGACTGCGAAGGAATGCCGTTGTTGACATTGCATCTGCTGTAACAAGACGAATGCTGAGGTGAATCTGGGATTTTGCCATCGCTCCGCTTGATGGTGTAACATCTGTGTCCTGCTGGAATGAGGAGACACACCGTTGTTGGTCTCCAGGCTGTAGATGTGGCCATTGAGATTTGGAACTAGGGACTTTGACATGGTTCCGTTTCGTTGCAAATCTGAGGTCGGTTGTTGACGTCATGTCTGCATCTGGTTGGAGTGAGGAGAAACGCCGTTGGTGATCTCTAAGTCGTCGATGTTGACGTCAAGACCCTGAAGCTCGGGATCTTCCTTTTGCTTCATCTGTTGACAATATGTCTGCAATATTGCGACAAATGTCGAGCTTGTCTCTGGGTTGTCTATGAACCGTCGAGATTTGGCTTCGCTTTCTGATAGAGCCCGTTGGGAAGGTATGGTTACCTCTTTGTTTGTGTCCCTGGATTGTATACAGGGATTGATGTGATCTCACCTGTAGGGCAAAAAGTTTCATTCTTTCATCATTTTTTTATTCTTTCCGCGATGCTCTATCATTTCAGCTTTTTATACCGTGAAAATCGCGATTGCCCAATCATTTCGGCTATTTTTCGCGGTGCCCAATCATTTCGGCTATTTTTTCATTTTTACTCGCTGTTTTTTATTGCGAGTTGCCCAATCATTTCGGCTGTTTTTGTATGCATACATTTTTACTTGCTGATTTCGTTGCAAGTTGCCCCATCATTTCGGCTATTTCATATGCATTTTTGGCTTGCTGATTTTTTTTATCGCGAGTGTGGAACTTGGAATCTGATGCCAATCTTAGCATCAGCATCGCTACGACTGGAATATTGCCAGGAGCGAATCATCATTTGCCATGAAAGGACTCGGAATTTGATACCGATTTAGGCATCAGTATCGCTACCACTGGGATATTACCAGGAGCGAATCATCATTTGCCATGAAAGGACTTGGAATTTAATACCGATTTAGGCATCAGCATCGCTACAACTGGTATATTGCCAGGAGCGAATCGTCATTTGCCGTGAAAGGGCTTGGAATTTGTTACCGATTTAGGCATCAGCATCGCTACCACTGGGATATTACCAGGAGCGAATCATCATTTGCCTCTGTCGATGTCGAACAAAGGTGGCTTAGCGAACAGGGTTAGGATCCCGTCGACTAAGGCTTTTGACTTCATGAGCCGTAAGGGTCTCACAAAGGTATTTCTCCCTACAAGTCGTGAGGATCTCGTAGGTGTGTTTTCTCCTTAAGAATCGTGAGGATCCCTAAGTGTATGTTCCCCTGTAAGTCGTAAGAATCTTATAAAAGGGTTTTCTCCTTATAAGTCGAGAGGACTTACAAGGGTTGTTCACCATATGGACATATCCCTAGCCACGGGTGGGACTTGGTTGGGGAAATGTTTATTCACGCCCGTGGATTGTATACAAGGGTCAATACTGAACCGCTTGTAGGGCAATATCGAAGGTTGTAGGGGTTGCTTAAGAACAGGTTCAGGTCTCTGTAACTTAAGACTTTCAAATCTTATTAGCCGTGAAGGTCCCATAAGAGAGTTCTCCGTACGAGTCGTGAGGATCTCACAAGTGTTATTTCTCCTTAGGAATCGTGAGGATTCCTAAGTGTATTACTCCCTTATGAATCGTAAGGATCTCATGCGGGTGGTTTCTCCTTACAAGGTCGAGAGGACCTTGTAAGTGTCTTTTAACGAGGTTGCACCCTTTCGGGTTTTCACAAACACTCGCCGGTAGCCCTGCTGTTTTTACTCATGGAGCCCTTTCAGGTTTTCATCCGTGCCCATTTTGCTTATGGACATACCGTCTTCTTTTTTATTCTTCTTTTTATTCTTTTTTTCTAACGAGGTTGCGCCCTTTCGGGTTTTCACAAACACTCGCCGGTAGCCCTGTTGTTTTTACTCACGGAGCCCTTTCGGGTTTTCATCCGTGCCCATTTTGCTTATGGACATACCTTTTTTTTAACGAGTCTATGCCCTTTCGGGTTTTCACAAACATCGCCGGTAGTCCTGCTGTTTTTACTCACGGCGCCCTTTCAGGTTTTCATCCGTGCCCATTTTGCTTGTGGACGTACCGTTTTTCTTTTTTCTTTTTCTTTTTTTCTTTTTTTTTTACGAGTCTGCGCCCTTTCGTGTTTTCATAAACATCGTCGGTATCCTGCTGTTTTTACTCACGGAGCCCTTTCGTGTTTTCATCCGTGCCCCTCTTGCTTGTGGACGTACCTTTTTTTTTGCTTTTTTTTACCACGTCAGCCTGGGGATGCCGCGGGTTGGTAGTAGTTTAACGACGTTTCGGTCAACAGCCAGTTTTAGGACATAGTGGTCCGTCATTAGTTTAAGGACGTTTCGGTCCGTCGTTGCCGTATTTGAGGCGAATCTCTAGTTTACTGATTTTTCGGTCTATGGGGCTTTCTCTATGAAAGAGCACGATGCCCCCGGCATGTCCATCTTTTTCGGAGCATGTGGTTGTGGTGGGTTTACCTTCCATTTTTCGGGCAGCGCGAACTTGCCCTGTTGGTGTTGGTCTTCAACCCAGTTTTTGAAGACGTGGCAATTTTCGAGTGGGTGACCCATTACTCTGTGGTAGGGACAATAGTTAGGATTGTTAACGTCACCTGATTGCAACGGACGTTTTGGATCTGGAAGAGTGATGAGCCCGCTGCGCACTGCTAGCGCGAACAATCTCTTTGTTTTATCGTTGAGAAACGAGTAAGGACGTTTCAACTTCTCATTGAGGTATCGCGGCTTGTTGTTTTGAAAACAAAACGGTCTCGGGTTACTCGGCTGTTGTTGAGCGTTGGCGACGAAGGTCGCTTTTCCATTCCCCTTATCCCTTTTGTTCGATCCCTTGTTCGCAGATCCGAGATTCTTTTCGGGTAGCGTGCAATTGCACGGCTGAATGTTCTCGTAGCTCCTCAATTCTTTTGTTTCAGAGATGGATTTCTTGAAGAGAGGACCGAGGGCTACTTTTTCGTCGGAGTCGTTCCCGAAGGTGAGAACTCGCGATCCCCCGGGATCAACCCTATGACAATTGCCGGCAATTCTTTTACGCTCATCTGTCGTATTTTTCCGTTGTTTACGAGCTTCACGCTTTGTCTTGTTGAAGTGTTGCCTGTGAACGACATATCCTTGCCACTAACACTTAAAAGAGTTGCAGTCTTCAGTAGGATGTGCGATCCTCTGATGATATAAGCAGAAGTTATGATGTACGTCCGTTTCATCAAAATGTATACCACTGGGAGAATTTTCTATGAAAGAGGGCAGTCTCATCCCCATCGATATGGCTTTGGTGAATCGTTTCCTTATCTTGATCCTGCTTTCATTTGCGGTGGATGTACTTTGATTTGGTGTGAGTGTTTCGACCCTTTTATCCAGTCGCCGGTGTTTGGCTTTCTCGAATATGGCCATCTCGCGCTCTCGATCAGCTTTGCTTTTAAGACGGGCTTCGTTCAGGAATGCATCAATCATTTCGTCTGATGGTCCTAGAAGTTCTGGCTCAGGATCCGCCCCCGGCTTCTCTGTGTAAGGAGCTTCTTCGTCATTTATTGACGAGTGAGAGATCACATGGCAGCTTGCCACATAATCATCAGATTCATCCGACGAGTCTTCTCCATTGTCATCATCTCCGTCCTCAAGGACGTGGCTGAGAAATTCTTGGAGTGTGACCGGGGTCCGCGCCTTCTGATTATATTCTTCCAACGCGTCAATCTGTTTCTGCAGGTCCGTGCGCTTGTCACCAAGCTGCACGGGCTTTTTGGTCTTATTCTTCTTCTTCGAAGACTTTGACGGCTTGGTGTGAGCGCTCTGACCATCACCATCCGTTTTTGGAGTTGGGCGCGGTTTCAGCATCCCCTCGATGATCTCGGGTTCTAGTGGATTTTTCCACCTGATCGCCGGGCATGTATGAAGATCTTTTAGCGTCCTTTTGGTCTTGGTTGAAAGAGCCCTCTCCCATGGAACTTCCTCAACAAAAAAGCACGTTGCCCTCGGTGTGTCCACCTTTTTAGGAGGGTGCGGCTGTGGTGAGCTTACCTTCCACCTCTCGGACAGTGCAAACTTGCCTTGTTGGTATTGGTCCTCAATCCAGCCTTTCAAAACGAAGCAATCTTCAATTGGATGGCTTACTGCTTGGTGGTAAGGGCAGTAATTAGGATTGTTGACATCGCCTGGCTGCAATGGTCGCTTTGGATTCGGAAAGTTGATAAGTCTGTTGCGCACTGCCAGCTCGAACAGTTTCCTTGTTTTATCCCGGGGAAACGAGTAAAGACGTCCCAGTCTCTCCTCGAGGGATGGGCGTGGACGCACGTTGTTTTGGTGAATAACCGGCTTTAAGTTGCTCGGCTGTTGTTGAGTATTGGCAACGAAGGTTGCTTTCCCTTTCCCCTTTTCATTCCGAGGATCCATCTTTGAAGAAGATGGTCTATGACCCATCTGGTCCATTTGGGCCAACTTGTCAATCAAGGCCTGGAAAGTAGTTGGCTTGAAGAACATCATGAATTGCGAGATGGTCGCTTGCGGATCAAGAGTGCCCACGAACATGCCTACCGCGGGCGCTTCTTCGATACGCTGCTCGCACTTTGACCATAGATTACGCCACCGTATCGCATACTGGACCCATGTTTCTCTCGGTTTCACCCTGGCATTGATCAGTGCAGTGATTGGGGTGCATTCGCTAGTGCTTGCAAAACGCTGAGTGAATAGAAACTCCATCTCTGCGAATGTCTTGACAGAGTCATTTGGGAGTTCGGAATACCACTCGAATGCCGTCTCCGACAAACTGCCAACAAACTGGCGGAGCAGTAGCTTATCGTCACCTCCAGTGTTGCCGCAAAGAGCCCTGAACTGAGCGACATGTTGATGAGGATTGCCAGTCACCTTATAGACATGGAATTTCGGTATTGTATAGCCCGGCGAGTACTTGATCTGATCATACCAGCTCGGATACGGTCGCCCCGTTTTAACGACTTGACCGGCTGCCTCAGTTGCCTGGTGAACCCGTATCTGCTGAGCTATATATTCGTCCAGGTCAGCTTTAGAAATTGTCTCCTCCTTGGCTGTTGACAGCGCCGGTGGTGGATTCGACGTTTCTCCTCTGTCATCTTCAAGGACAATCGGAGGATCTTCGGCTGGGGGATCTTGCTGGATCATCATACCCACCATGTCCTGAAACAGAAGGGCCATTCATTTTATATTGGCTGCTTGTTCCGCAACCTCTTTGTCCTTCTTTTCCAATATTCTCCGAAGAAATTCGGCGTTGGTTTCTTGCTCCTGGCGTTGATCCAAGGACGCTTCAGGGCTTTCTTTTGGCCCTGCGAGTGCGGCCATCACAGTCATCATGTCTTGAAGCTTCTGCTGCTGCTCCTAAGCTTTAGTCACCGATCACGTAAGCGGTCTATGACCTGTGGATATACAGCTGTCCTCTTTCCCGGACGCTATGTAGACGGTGTGTACCACAATGCCCCCGGACTTAGGGTGTTTGGGTTCACTGCCTTTGATGTTCGCCGCAGGCGTAAGGATTTTCTCTGGCCTTCTTCTCTTGTGGGCCGTCGAAGTTGAGGGGGCCGTTGATGTGGGCACCCAGGTGGCCTTAGCCTTCTGCGGCTTAACAGGACGGTCTTCTTCCTATCGGTCCTTCAGCTTCTTCTGCCGGCGAGGGTAATCTTGATCGATCATCGACTCTCGGACTTGTCGCCAGATTTTGTAAACTTTGGAAGACAGCCATTGAGGGGACTGCTTCGGCTTCATTTCCGTGACAGTCTCCACCGGTGGCGGAGATCTTTTCAGTACGCCAGTGGGCGAATTCCTGTGTATTCTGTTCAGCAGCTCAAAACTGTTCCCGGTTTGGACAGCAGCATTAACTTCCACTGTTGGAGCTGGTGGCGTTAGCCCAGAGGGGGAGTTGCCTCCGGCCTTCCTTACTCGGTGCCAGTGGCGACGTCGAGCGTGTCGAGCTGTTGTAGCTAGTTCGGCGATGGGGATGGCTTTGTCTTGCCCTCTGTCCAGATGAGGCGCCGCTGGTGCCAGCCTCTTGAAGACTGACGTCTTTTGAGTAGAGGTATCCAATCTGTCAAAGACAGACCTTCGAGCATGAACGGGAGCCGGAATAGTCAGTCTTGTAAAGACCGACTCTTTAGCAGGAGAAGCCGCCTTGAGGACTTCAGGAGCAGGGATGGCTATCCTCTTCGGAACAACCTTCTCTGGGATTGCAAGCTTCATTGTGGGCCCACAGGAATTTTGGCCCAGTCTGGCGAAGACCGAGGAGCTGGAGTTGGACGACCCGTTGAGAGGGGCCGCAGTAGCTGTAAGCCGATCGAAGACCGACTTCTTGGGAGCTTCTGGTGTTGGCACATGAGCGGTGAAGCTCATTGGCGGGAGCATGGTCCCGAAAAACAACCCTGTGGTGGCTTGAGTGACCTGTTCCATCGGCATTGTGAACAGGGAAGCCGCCTGGGCCCATAAGATATACCCCCAGTTGAGGCAGGACGTAGGTTGCAGTTGCATGTGGAACACTTTGAGCAGGTAAACGCCATTGATCCTTTGCTTTCTGCACCAAGCAAAACTCCAAATCTTAGTACCTCGAAACCCACGGGCAACCATTAGCAAACCGCGATTCGTTCACGAACACGACACACGAAGTGTGGAGTGGAAAGAGGAAAAGGTCCCACAGGGCGTGCCAGAATCTGTTCCCCTCCGAACGGTGGCCAAGACATGGGCGTCTTGCCTGAGATTCGGGGCAGATGCTATTTGGTTTTATCTGTCCACCTCTCCGAAGATACCAAGTTGATTTATGGCACCGTGTATCGGAGGTTTAGACGGATGCGGCCGATGTAGCAGACTTCGTCAGATTCCCCCTCGCTTGAGGGGTTTTTGATTGTGGGGACGCTCTTCCCTGCAGGCGCAAGCCCCTGCAGTTAATTACGCTACCGCATTGCGGTAACAACTTTCTCCTTCTCCAGATGTTCACTTCATGTCGTGGGTGTTTGTTTTATTTGTGGTTGCCCGTGGATTGTATACGGAGACTAATTTATGTCGTCGCTCGTAGGACGTGGATTAGTCCAAATCCGTATTTTCTTAGATTTGGGTTTAGGGTTTTAGTTTAAAGATACGTTAACCGTATTTGAGGCTAAGATCAACTCAAACGTTTGTTAAGGATACGTTAGTCTAATTTGAGACTAAGATCAACTTAACGGGGTCGTTTAGATCCGACAAAAGAGCGTTTGGGCTCTGTTGTTCCAGTTTAGGGACATAGTGGTCCTTGTTTAATATATGGCCGTCGGGACCCGTCACCTCTCTGACGACGTTGAAGAATTACAACGACAGGTGTCAGAGGAGTTCAGAGATGTACCCTTGAACTAAAGTCGATTGGGGGATCTATAGTCCAATTTGGGACTAAAGTATGTTTGAAGGTTTAAAGATACGTTAGCCGTATTTGAGGCTAAGATCAACTTAAACGGGATCGTTTAGATCCGACAAAAGAGAATTTGGGGCTCTATTGTTCCAGTTTAGGGACATAGTGGTCCATTGTCAGTTTAGGGACATAGGGGTCCATGTTCAAGTTTAGGGACATAGTGGTCCATTGTCAGTTTAGGGACATGGGGGTCCATGTTCCAGTTTAGGGACATAGTGGTCCATAAAATGTATGGCTGTAGAGACCCATCACCTCTCTGAAAACGTTGAAGGATTATAACAACAAATATCAGAGGAGTTTAGAGATGTACCCTAGAACCAATGAGTTGGTTGAAAGAGCAGATGTGCTCAGTTCAAGATGATTTGAGGACTTATGGCCAGTTTGAGCTAAGTCCAATTATGTTTGAAATATTGGCCCTTTGGGCCATTAGACATTTGTCTGGGTTCAGCCCCTCATCATTCAGTAGTGCTAAACAGAGGTTTGGGGGGCTGACAACATTTTGTCTTTGATTTCCTCAAGTTTGAGATTCATTTGGAGGAGGGCCTTTTGCCTCTGGAAAATTAGCCAATTTGGCTAAAAGTAGTGTTAAACACTAGAGAAAAACAGTGTTAAACACTGGAGGTAGAACTCTCAAATTAGTGTTAAACACTAAAAAGCAACAGTGTTAAACACTGGAAATGGGGTTCTCAAGTTAGTGGTTAAACACTAAGAGTAAAGTTCTCGAATTAGTGTTAAACACTAAAGAAACAAAGGGTCACGTGGGGACACGTGAGGGCGCCCAGAGGTGGAACTAGATCTCTTTTCTTCGTTCTGCCATTAAGTGTTGAACACTTTTCATTTCCTGGCCATCACGTGTGGGCACGTGATAGGCATTCATCCATTGGATATTAAAGGGATTTGTTAGGGGTCACGTGGGGACACGTGAGGGCGCCCTAAATGTGGAGCCAGATCTCCTTTGTTTTATCCTCAAATCCGCGAATAAGTGTTAAACACTTTTCATCTTTATTTTAAAGCATCACGTGTTGGCACGTGATGGGGATTTATGCATCGATAATTACAGCACTTGCTGAGGGGTCACGTGGGGACACGTGAGAGCGCCCAAAGCTTCTTTTCTTTTGTTTTTTCTTTCTGCATTTTGGGAGTCACGTGGGAGCACGTGGGGCATTGCCTCAAAGCTTCTTTTCTTCAGGGATCTTTTCAAGGGTCACGTGGAGGCACGTGTCCCTAGTTCTTTTCATGAACAGAGATCTTTTAAGAATTGAATTCTCTGTAGGGTTAAACCCTAATTATGGTTTTGGAGGAATTAAATTCCTATTGTGAAAGAATTAAATTCTTTTTTAGGATAAAACCCTGATTTCCTTTTAAAGGAATTAAATTCCCAGATATGTAAAAGAATTAAATTCTTGATTAGGGTTAAACCCTAGTTTTGTTTTAGGAGAATTAAATTCTCAAAACTCAATTCCCCTTCTAAGTTTAGGATCTGCATGGCAGGATCTCGACCCGATGAGAATTAAATTCTCAGCTTATGGGGAGATGTGCTCTGTGCAAATCTTCAACCAGAAGAAGAACTAAGTTCTTTTTTGTATAAGAGTTAAACTCTTGGATTTTGAGAATTAAATTCTCTGTTTGAAGTTTTGATTACCTTTCTTTTCTCACCTAGAGTTTTCTTTGTTGAGAATTAAATTCTCCTTTCTTTTCTTACCTCTTGAGAATTAAATTCTCCTCTCTTTGTTTTTCTCTCCAAAAAAATGTCCCTTCTCTTCTTTTCTTGGCTCCTATTTATAGGAGAAGGAAGAGAATCAATTTGTTTAGCAAATCTCTCATTGAAAGATTTGATTTGATTTCATAATTAATATGATCATTTAGATCATTCAGTGAATTTTATTCACCGTTGGATTTTAAATCCAAAGATATTCTGTTTGTTATTTTCAGTGAGATTTTAGAGAAATCTTTCCTTGTATCAAATCTTTCCATAAATTGGTGATCTTTAATCACCATTGGATTTTTAATACAACGGTCCCCATAATCCTTTTCCATTTGGAAAGATTTAGAGAAATTTAGAATTTTAATTCTATTTCGAAAGATTTTAGAGAAATTTAGATTTTAATTCTATTAAACTGTAAGGCTTTCAAAGCCTGTCACGTGCTGGCATGTGACCCCTAAATTGGTTCTTTTAACAGCCGCTTGTTTATGTTGTTTTAACCATTACGTGTCAACACGTGACCATTGGTCACGTGTGAGCACATGATACCTCATTGAGGTAAGTTCTGATTTTTAATCAGGGAACAGATTTTAGAATTTAATTCTATTCATTATTTTAGAGGCCTTAAGAGCCCATCACGTGTCTGCACATGACCCATGGTCACGTGTGAGCACGTGATGCCCCATTGGGATTTTTTCTGAGTTTTTATTATATCTTTTAACTCCTCCAGCGGGTTCTTAAAGGTCCATCACATGTGGACACGTGATGCCTCATAACTTTTGATCCCGGATGAATTATGAGGCCCATAATATATCAAATCCAAGGGTTTTTCGAGATGCTTCCAGTATCATCAGAATTTAACAGTTCCTCCTTCGGGAGTTTATCAAAATATAGGCCGGAAGATACTGGTTCGCATTTCCTTAAGCATATCGTTGCCATTTGATACCTTGGACTCTTCTGCGCAGAAATTTTCAGCGGGAACAGGCGCGATGAAAAGTGACGATTATTCACCCAAACGGCAACTCATGTTAAAACTTGGCAGACATATATAGTCATGTTTTATAGATGTTTAAGCAGAAATCTAAACTATAAAAGGAGCAGTAGTCTAAAAATTGCACAATAATTTACAGACACATTAATCTCTTATCATGTTCCAATAACATTATCATGTCTCCTTCATCAATATGCAAAGTCTTTCATGGGTACCAACTGGGCATAACCCATTCGGCATAACTTTTGTTTCCAAAGTGAGAAGTCGTCGGTTCAATTCCCAATCGGATCGCATCAGGTAGGGGGAAAAACTTGCTATGAGTGTGTTGCTCCCAACATCCACTACAGGAAGATGAATCTAATTTCGACGAGAATATTTTAAGATTTATTTCGATGGCATATGTCCGTCGAAATAGGCTAAAAATAATTGAAATTTTGTTGACTTCGATCAACAGTTATTTCGACAGCTAATTACCGTCGAAAAATAGTTGACCGAAATCAACAAAATTTTCCAATGATCTCCCCCCTCCTTTTCCCTTTACTAAATTCTTTTCTCCCATTTTCTTTTCATTTCCCTCTTAAAAAATTGCAAGCTCCACTGGCTCTGATCTCCCTTCCTATACCGCTCCGAGCCATCCAAAAAACTCCACCGGCCACCCAAAAAATCTCCACTGGCCTCCGATCAGTCCTCTACCCGCCTCCTCGATCATTCAAGCCTCCTCATCGATGATCGATGTAACACCCGAGTCCAGTTATACAAATTTCAATTACCGTGTGTGTTGTTGTGGTATTTATTTCATTTATCATGTTTTGGCAGTTACTAGTTATGGATTACCTCGACATTTCATATTCTTGCATATAACAAGTTAAATCATTTAAAATAATTTAAAAATGCTTGACATGGCCTGCTTGATACCCCTAACCCTATGGTAACGTCCTTGCATCGTGTTCTCGTCCCGTTCAGTGAAACGGGAGCGTTTGGATGGTTACGCGCACGTACGTGCGTCCGTTCTTGGGGGTACGCTTTTCTGTTACAAAGTCCTTTCTTTTAATTTTTGGAACCTGCTAATAATTTTCATATTTCGAATTCAAATTTTTGGACCCGACCCGGACGCCATTCTGAAATATTTTGTATTCCGCCAAAATCCTATTTATTTCAAATTTCTTAAAATCAGCTTAAAGTAAATTTTACAGCCTATCAGAGATTTTCTAAAACCCACGATATATTTTTAAAACCACAAGAAAATCTTTTTCAATTTTTTTCCCTAAACTAATTCTTCTCCTCACCCAATCAAAACTCTTTCTTTCCTTCGACGCCGGCCCCACCTTCGTCTCTCTCTCTCTTCTTTTTCTTCTTCTCTCTCTTCTCGTTTCTCCCTCTCTCTCTTTCTTTTCTTTCTTTCACCGCTACCAGCCAAACCCCTCTCTCCTCCTCTTTCTCTCTCCTCTCACTTCTCTCTTCCTCTCTCCTCTCGCGTCTCTCTCTCACTCCTCTCGCGGTGAGAAGGGATCCCGTCACCGCTCCCTCTCTTCTGCTCACCTTCCTCCTATATCTCTTCTTCTTCTTCTTCTGTTATTCTTGAAACCCATGCACGAAAACAGGAAGCTAAACCCTAACTCTTTTCCTTCGCTCCTCAAACCCCGTCAACATCCCTCTCGCCTCCTCTTTGCCCTCATCTTCATCGTATTCCATTCTTTCCTTCTTCCGAGTCTCTCTCTCTCCCCTGCACACACACCCGACGAGAACTCGTGAACCCAGCGCCACCTTCCTTCGCCATCGACCATCCCCATCGCCGCCACCACCTCCCCCCTCCTCTGTTCTCTCTCCAGCAACCTAAATCCTGCACACCAAAACCCCAGCAACTTCTACCCAAGCCCAACCCTAAACAAACCCTAGATCTTCTGAAAACCCTTCACCGGCGTCCCTCACCGCTGTCGATCTCGCCGTCACTGCTAGCACCCCCTCAGCGACCCAGTAAGTTATCCCTCATTCTCTTTCTTCTTCTTCTTTCCCTGTTCTCTGCTTTTCTCTCTCTGTATATATATTTAGCATTCTTGTTCACTGTTGCTTTGGATCCCCAGAATCCGTTCGGGCCGTGGACGACCCTGACGACCCAACGAGGACCCCTGACCCGTGTGATTCCACTGTTCGTCGTTTGGGCTCATTCCGTGTACCGTGCACGCGTCGCGACTTTTCCCCGCCGACGCGAAACGTTCCGTTTTCTGTATCGCGACCCGTCGAGGCAAGTTAATCTTACTACATGCTAGTCATACTATTCATATATCAATCTATCTATTTTCCTAATAATCTATAAATAAAATCTAATGCTTTGAATTCCAGATTAACAGTACAATGTTTCGTTTATATATTTCAGATCTAAAACTTGAAACCTGATTGTTGCATTTAGTTGACTATACCTAGTGATCACATTTATATGTAGATCTCATAATCACAATTATTTTATAGCCATATTACCTTTTTTGTAGTTTTACCCTATCGGACAACCGATTGGATATATTTAGCCTTATTCACATTCAATTGCATCTCTAGATTGTTTTAATACATATTAATATGATTTTATCATCCACATGTGTAATACTGCATTCCTGAAATGTTAAACCATTCCTTAAACCAAACTGATATCCGTACAACTAAGTAGTTTAATCTGCACCTATTACTATCATGTTACTGTGCCTGTTTATTGTTCTGATAGTACCATGCTTGTTTATTCATAACCATGATTATGCTAGTCTATTATAAGCATCCATATGTTATCTTGTACACCCTGACGTGACTTGCTACACATATTACTTGACCTGACATGGTACCGTACACTCTTGACATGACATGACATCTAAATACACTACTCGACTTGACCTGATGTACCATAGCTTTACCTGTTACCTGATCTTGTGTTAATGCCAACAAACCTGACATGTAGTTCTTACGGACCGTTCCTGTTGTCTATCCAGACAAACCTGCACCTACATGATCCTGTGTTGGCATTAGTTCTTGATTACGGAATACCTGACTTGACACATATAACTTGGGGGTATGGGAAAATCAATGATGAAATCCTGACTTGTAACTCGACAGTTGCTTGCTTATACTGATCGGTTTTTAGAGGCTAGGCCCGCCTCGTGACGATGTTGCTGACATCGTTGGTCTTTACCCTTTTCCTTTTAGTGCCTTGCGGCACGTCTCGGTTTCAGCCCGAGAGTCTTAGACCGTGGTCCCGGGCATGCACGGGATACTATTGAGTTACATCGATGATTCATCAAATTGATTTCAAAGACTTGAGAGTAGATAACCCAATAGACCAGTTTAGTTTACTCACTGCACACTACCCTTCACTGCCCTGATTTATATTGCCGTTACACCTGCTTTATCATTCATGATTATATTTGCATTGCCTGTTACCCTGTTTATATTTTATTGCTTGATGACATGACGCGCTGACGTCTGGGTTTTGCATGGTCCAGATTCCGTACCTTTGCTGCAGTCCGAGCAGGAGTACTTCAGCCAGCAGGCTGAGCAGTGAGGATTCTGTAGTAGTTAGTTCTTTTACTTTCAGCATTTTATTCCTAATGTGAGCCTGCATTATGGGACATACATTCCAGTTAGTTTGTATTGGATCTTTTGCTTCCGCATTTTTTTATTATTCTTGACTCATTTTATCTTGGCATATGAACATGTATTAGATAGTTATATTTTGTTCTTGATATCTCTACAGCCGTAATGTGACTGTGGATGGATACTTCCTACCCACAGGTAGCATGGTTGGCTATGCCACGTGCCCATCTTAGCGTACTCTGGAAAGCGGGGCGTGACAATCGACCCCAGCCGCCTCCTCTCCGACGATCTTCCCCGGCCGCCTCCTAGCCTTTTCTTCATCGAAGACCTACCCCGGCCGCCTCCTAGCCTCCTCTCCAAGCACCTCCGGCGTCAATCGGTGAGTTGGTTTATTAATTTATTTAGATTGTTTGAAATTTTGTTAAATTTAAGTAATTTTAGGGTTAGGGTTAATTTTAGTGTTAGGATTAATTTTAGGTTTAAAGTTAGGATTAATTTTAGGTTTAGGATTAGGACTAGGGTTAATTTTATGGTTAGTGTTTGGGCTAATTTTAAGGTTAGTGTTGGGATTAGGGTTAAGATTAATAATTTTGGGGTTAGGGTTAGGATTAGGGTTAAGATTAATAAATTTGGGGTTAGGGTTAATTACTTTTAGGGTTAGGGTTAGACTTAATAATTTTGGGGTTAAGGTTAATTACTTTTGGGGTTAGGGTTAGACTTAATTTTGGGGTCAGGGTCAGGGTTAGGGTTAAGGTTAATTTTGGCGTTAGAGTTAGAATTAGGGTTAGGGTTAGTGTTATGGTTAATTTTAGGGTCAGGGTTAAGTTAATTTATATGTTGAAAATTTTAGGTTTAAAACTTGGGTTAGATTATTAATTTTAGTTAATTATAGTTAGGAGTGTGTGTGTTATTGTTGTTGTTGTTGATAGAAAATGGAAGCAGATGTAACTAAAAATTTGTGTGATTGTAGGATTAACGTGGGCGTGATTACTCATGTTTCTTCGCTTTCTATATACGTCAGTCTCCGGTACACAACTTTATCACTTTTAATTCTTATGTACTAAAATTAGCCTAAATCACCATACCTAAATTAAATCACTAATTAAATATTAATTAAACCGAAAATATAGATACTTAACATACAATAAACCAATTAGCTATATACATACTTTCTTTCATGAGTTTAAAATCAATTAATCATCATTTCTTAAACAAATAGTCAATGTCGGGATCTAATATGGATGTGTGTGTACTGTGTTTGTAATATATTGTTTATAGATATGTGGTTGTATGAGAGCGTATGTGTGAGACTTACTTTTATATAATTTTCGTTGTATGGATGTATGTTTATTTTAATGAATGCTGATATTTCGTTAATAATATCAATTATTTGAGAACTTACCATTCAAACTGAAAATTCCAAAATCTTAAAAAAATAGTTAAACCGACGATACTGAAACGATAACCATCAAAACCAATCTAATTAAGTGCATGATACTCGATGATGAAAAAAAGTAAACCGATACATATCATCATCGAGTATCTCATATTGAAAAAATATCGCGACTTAGAACCCGGCTGTCAATTATATATGTACGGTTATTTTTGTGACATAAAACTACGCGTATATTGTCAATCTTGAACGTTAATCGTTCTTCGTTGACAACCAACTTGTAATTTATGCGACGAGAATACTAGTCACACTATAACCGACAAATTTGTCCCGTTTTAGACATGTTAAGAATGTATAACGTATATACTTCCCTGCATACTTATGCTTTTCATTCATTTCGAGATGAGTTTTGTCAGTATCTTTCCATTGGTTCTCTATGTACAAATATAGTTCAGATGATCATCTCAATACTGATAGTATTGAGATATTTATCTCTTCTATTGCAGTGTATTCGGAGAACAGTGGGGATGTGCTACCGAAATTTTCTCGAAGCGAATGAAAACATAAGTCCAGAGGGTGTATGCGGTATACATTCTTAATTGGATAGAAGCCTTACTCCCGACAGCCGTTTCCCATTGACATCCAAGATAGAAGCGTTGATATTATTTCCAACCATGATAAATCACTCAAATATATTTCCAAGACACTGTTGTCATTCTTTTCTTTGTTTATAACCATCTCGTTCTTAGCTTTCTCACTGCGGTATAAAATTGTTAATATCGTGTATGATTTGAAAATGTTTGTTATGATATAATAATAAATTGTGAACTGTATTAGGTTTTACGTATCAGACAAGAATGGATAAGACTTGGATAAATAAGAACAAGTCTGGCCCTGAATTTAAAATCGGTGTAGAAGAGTTTATACAATTCTCGTCAAGAGTGAGTCCCTGTAAGAAATGTTGTAATGGCAGAAGTGATAATCGAGGGACGGTTCGACTGCATATACTTGCTAACGGATTCTGTGAAGGTTACACTATCTGGCACTTGTATGGAGAGGTCGTGGACTATAAAATCGGTACACATCGTCTCTTGTCGCCTCCTATGAGAACCCCAGTGTAATACCCAGTCCTTTTGTGTATCAACATCCGTATTTTGTACTCTTAAATTACTTATTTTATGATTATTATTTATTTATTATTTTAAAAACCCTAAACCCTCTTCCCTTTCATCCTTCTCTTCCTCTATTTACTCCGTCCCCAATTCTCCAAATTCGTCCTCTACCCTTTTCCTGTTCGTATTTTCTTCCCTCTTATTAGTCGAGCCACTTCCCTATATCTATTTTCGATTTTTATTTCCTTTAAACCCAAACCCTATTTCACCTTATTTTTATTTCCCATTTTTCCAAGCCCGTTTCACCTTTTAATCCAACCCAACCCAAGTTCTTAACATACCCAAATAAATTCCCCAGCCCAAAACAATAAATATTAAAACCCTCAGCCCAGCAACTCCCTCCAGCCCAAAACTCTAATTAATTTCATAAACATTAAATCCCCGGCCCACTACTTTTCTCCCTAATAAATTATTTAACCCTTTGTCCCAGCCCGGCCCAAGCCCGCGCCTCCTCTAAACCCGACCCGGCCCGCTCTCTTTCTTCTTCCCCACGCTTAATTCTTTCCCGCTCGATCTTTCCGTTGCACCCACGTTCCCCCTCGCGCCCACGTCGCCAACGCCTCGCCGTCTTCCTCGCTCAGCCCCTACGACCCGCACATCACCCATGACCGAGCTTTCCAACTGCCACTCGAGGTCCCCTCGCCCGTCTCCTGCAATCTCGGCCCCCTCTCTCTCTATTGATCCCTCTCCCTCTCTCTATTTCTCTCAAGCTCTCTCTCTCTCCTTCCCCACCTCACACCACCGACGAGTTCCCCAACGTTCCTCCTCCCCATTTTCTCCCCCCTCCAAACACCCAACACCGCAACCATCATCATTTCCCTCCATCCATCAACGCCGAGACCACTACCACACGGCTCGCTGCCTCCTCGCCGGCGACCTCCTCCTTGGACCCTCCGCCGCCGAGTTCTTCCAAGCCCCTCTGCATTGCAGCCGAGCCCCACTTTTCTTCCATCGACCAAACTCCCCCACCGTCGGCCGCCTGGACAACCCCGACGACGCCTCCGTCGACCCCACGCCGGCGCTCGGTGAATCTCTCTCTCACTCTCTCTATCTCTCTCTGTTTCTCTCTCACTCTCTCTCTCTGTTCTTCTTTCTCTCTCTCTCTCACTGTTTCTGTTTCTCTCCATCTCTCTATCTAATTCTCCCCCCCTCTCTCTCAATCTCTCTGTCTCTCTCTAACTCTCTCTCTCTCTCTCTCTCTCTCTAATTCTCCCTCTCTATTTTTCTCTCTCTAAATTTATCTCTCTCTTTATCAGCATCTCAACCTCCCTTACATCAAAACAAGGAACAGCTTGGAGCAGTGAAGAAAAGGAGGGCACGGAGAGTAACTGGATCGAGTACAATTGTCGGATTCCAATGGGCTGAACCGGTGCTGCGTTCGTGACGTGATCGTGCTGTTGCCACTGCAGTATTATTGTCGACTCGTCACCAGGCATGTTTAATACTTGCTTCATGCTATTTCCTATATTATATTTCTAGTTACCAAAATTTCCCACTCATACCTTCCATGTGAATTGTTATAAAGGAGTATTTGATGTGAACCATGACCTACAAATCCTATTAAATTGACGGCACTAGAGAAATTTGGATGGCCCGAATTATAGTGAATACCCCTTAAGAGTTTGGTTGCAAAATAAGATCGTTTGCTCGCATATAATGGCGCCCCAATGTTTGTGGTGAAACCAGAAAACCCTCGTACACCCCAAACTATAAAATTTATATTAAATTGTGTATAAATAGGATTTTAGCGTTTGACGGCTCATAACTAAGCTAACTGGTTAACCTACTGTAAAATATTATTAATCACTGAATTGTAGTACATTATGATAGAGATAACCGCGGTGGATTATGCAGTCCAGAATAGAAATCCAGGTAAACCCCTGTTTATCACTGTTCGTGTAAGAGAATGCGCGGAGTCCTATATCGTTACGTAGGAAATTGGGTTAGATTCCTTAACCGACTGGTTTCACTGGTTTCCTCCACCGTTTGATATTTTTAATTCATTTTATCCTATCGACATGTCTTGCTGAATTCTGCAGAAGCAGATTTTACACCCCTAACCTAATCTGGCCATAACTCTCTATTGAAGTAATAAAATACTGATCCGCCAATTGCGGTGGAAATCTTACTAGAAATCCTAAATATAGTTCAACTGTAGCGTCGCCTAATTCTGATCCCAACTGGGATTAAATTGCGTTACGAAACGGACTTACGATCCTGAAACCGGATTTCCAGCAATGAACGCTTAAATTGAAATGGATATATCTAGTGATCCCGAAACCCGATTGACATGAAACCAAATTTTCTGGATAGATAATCAAACATACTACTTATCCCCTGTTCATTGTTTCGCTAAATTTGGCATGTATGATTTATGATAAATTATGCAATGAGTAGGATACCGACATATGATATCTTAATCATGCCTTACATACTGTTTTCTCATCACGTCATATATATGTCATTGTACTGGTAACCTAGTGATCATGTGCATTACCCAGTGTTAGGTATTAGTGGTGATTATGGCAAGTACGTTAGTGTTTGAGAATGAATGGATCAGTGAAAGTGACACGTACTTATACACAATCAGTGGACCCTATTGTTCTATTGCATTGTCGAAGTCTGTGGGACGTGTATAAGTGTGACTATAAGTGGTATGGGACACTTATGGAAGCACTTGTATGGGTGTCACAGGTAAGGCACCAGACACTGTCCATTTATCTCGGGTATCAATCGGGACGTGCTTGATGGAGATCCTGTCTCCAGTTCTCGTGCAGACTTGTCATGGACCGACTGGTATTTGAGGTTATGGTTGGCGTTTGATGTAGACCACGGGGTGTGGGGTAGTTTGAGTGTGAGTTCAACAGAATCTCGGGAGTCCCATGCCGGCATATATATATATGGAGATATATGGAGATTTACAGGGTATATGATTATTACCGTGAGTTATATTTTGGGCCCGTGGTCCCTTGCCCTTGGGTCCTACCCTTGGGTGGAGGACACTCACGAGTGGTTGACTCTCATACTTGGACTGACGATAGGCTTAGTGACATGTACAGTGAGACTTAGAGACTGATAGGGATAGTGACATTGACATGCATTACTTACTGGATTGACACACCTGACATACTATTTTACTGCTTTACTGCTCACCCGCTCTTTTAGACACCCGCATTGGCTACTTCATGTTCATATCTCTACTATCTTGATTTACTGTTATATGTCCATTATTACTGTATGAGTTACCACTTGCATCTATATATATATACTGCTATTGCGTCGCTCTGACGACCTGAGTATGCATACTCAGAATGAGAAGTGGATCTAGCTTGGACAAGGACCAGACGCCCATCACGGACATCTTGATCAGCTATCCAGAGCTTTACTCTTTTGATCTTCATCAGGTTAGTTCTTTGTATGTGTTTTGTTTCAGTTACTGCATTTCTCATTACATGTGTATTGTATTACTGATTACCACGTAAAGCTAGAAGCCGAAGTATGACTACGGCGGGATATTTTCTTGACCGTAGGAGTATGGCTGGCCTTGTCAACCGCTCGTATTCCGTATTTTGGGAAGCGGGGCATGACACCCAGCAACCACCGGTTTAAATGATATGATGGATGAGTTATATGATGGCATGAACGATGATATCCTTTCGGATGATGCGATTCCAGATTCCGAATATTCTAGTGTTTTTAAGTATATTGAGAATGCTAAGAAACCTCTTTACAAGGGTGCGACGATGACGAAGTTAGATTGGATGGTTCGCATATTTCGTCTTAAATGCAAAAGTTTATGGAGCAATAAGTCAGTCGATGACTTTCTAAAGATAGAGAATGAGTTTTACCCGAATTCCGATCTCCCTGCCAATTTTCAAGAGATAAAGATGATTATTGCCGATATCGATTTCAGTTATCAAAAAATCAATGCATGTCCAAATGACTGCATGTTATTCATGACAGATTATAACAAGAACTTAAATAAGTGTAGAACTTGTGGGGAATTGAGATGGATATTACCTAAAAGGCCCCCGAGGGACGAGGAGTAAATTCCGAAAATTCCTGTGAAGGTGTTGCGTTTTTTTTCTATTAAGAAAACACCACAGAGATTATTTCTGTCGTATAAAACCGCCGAACATATGACATGGTATGCAAATGGTCGCAGAAAGGATGGAGTCTTATGGCATCCCACTGATAGTGAGGAGTGGTATAGATTTGACGTTCAATTTCCAGCGTTCGCTGCCGAAGCTCGTAATGTGAGACTTGGATTATCGGTTGATGGCTTGGAACCGTTTAGAGGAGGTGCATCTCACAGTGTATGGCCCGTTACACTAGTAGTTTATAACCTCCCGTCGTGGATGAGTATGAAACAATTTTACATCCAAATATCTCTGTTGATCTCTGGAAGCAACTCTCCAGGTATTCATATCTATGTTTATTTGAAGCCGTTGATCGATGAGTTGAATGAGCTATGGGAGACCGGTATCGTTGCTTATGATGTCCACAAAAATGATAGATTCACACTGCGCACAGAGTTGCTTTGAACAATAAACGATTTCCCGGCATATGCCATGTTGTCAGGATGGAATATGAAAGGTCATCGTGCTTGCCTCTGTTGTCAAGAGAACACTGTCTGTGAAACGCCAATAAATTGGATTTCCTATTGCACTGGACATCGCCATTGGCTAGATACTGATCATCCATATCTACGCAATGGAATCAAGTTCAATGGTGAGTAGGAGAATCGGCCCCCTCCTCCTGAGCCAAAAAAGATAAAGGCGTTTGTGAACGTAGAGCACATCAATATTTTGTTTGGTAAAAAATATAAGCATACTATTCCGAATGAGACATCAAATAACTGAAGAAAGAGATCTATATTTTATGATTTGTCGTATTTGCGATTTCTTAATTTTCGCCATAATTTAGATGTCATGCACATCGAGAAGAATGTCTGTGAAGTCTTGTTGGATACCCTGTTAATTACCAAATTCAAGAACAGAGACACACTAGCGATACGACAATGGTTTGCTACAAAGAATTTGCGTCCAAAATTGCATCTAACTTCGAAAGGGAATAGTAAATGGGCGATTCTACCAGCAAAGCACACGATATCCGATAATGAGAAACTGAGTTTCCTTAATGTACTTAAATAAATAAGGGTACCGGATGCATATTTTACGAACATCAGTAAATGCGTAAACTGGAAAAAGAAAACTCTCATCGGCTTGAAAAGTCACGACTGTCGTGTGATCATGCAGCAGTTGCTTCCCATTGCTATTAGGTCATTACCAGATAACGACGTTGTATCAGTTGTAATTGATTTGTATCGTTTCTTCAGAGAATTATGCTCGAAAGATTACTCGGCAGATGATTTTAGAACCTTGAAGAATAAAATACCTTGCATACTTTGTAGAATGGAGATATTGTTTTCGTCTTCTATTTTCACCGTAATATTTCATCTCATGGTTCACCTTGCTCAAGAGACACGTTTAGCTGATCCCGTGAATTATCGGTGGATGTATCCATTCGAAAAGTAAAACTAGCATAACAACTCTTTATTGTTCATAATAAATCAAATATTTATAATAAAACGAATTAAATTTGTTTGCATCTATCAAGTTCATGTACAAAATAAAACGGTATATCCATAACAGGAGTCGGCCTGAAGGGTCAATCGCTGAAGGGTTTCCTGCGGAGGAATGTATGACGTTCTGTTCTATATATTTAGATGGTGTTGAGACTGCATATAATAGTCCGAGACGTAATAAGAACATGGTTGATAATAGACTTGTAATATCCGTCTTCCGGGCCCAAGCAAAGGAACTAGGTAAAGTGATGTCGGGTCACACTGTGTCTGAGCAACTCGGCATGATTCACCGTTATATTTTTATTCAACTGTTTAGACGTGACGGTTTTATCGAGTAAGTATTTATTATTTTTTTCTTAATATAATTATAGAAAAATTTCAAGTCAAAATTAAATATTTATTTGCAATATATACAGCATTTGGAATTCAACGGCGGTTTATCAAGGACAGACATAAAGCCGGAAATAGTCTCCGATGTGTCATCGACGGTCGTAGAATCAGAAGTCTAATTATGACTTTAAATATCTTGATATATTAACTCGCTCTTGTATGATTCTCATAAGTTAAGTAATGTGAAACTTACAATTTATTGCATCTTTATTTCCGCATATTATTTCATACATTTCATCTTTTTCTGCATATTATTTCGTACAGTTTGTCGAATATCATATATCCTTTCCTTCAGTTTTGAATTCTAATGTACAAAGATTTTATTGTTAATTTATATATGAGGTTATATAAGCTGGTTATATGTATTATGTTCTTGGTAATTATCTTGGGCCAGAATTCTAATGTCCTACATTTCATCTTTTTCCCAGCATGTTATTTCCACCATTTGTTCCTCATGTATGTTATTCTTTTCAGTAATAATTTTCACTATTATTTTTTTATCTAACATACTAAACTATATTCTGTGAAGTTGTTTTAGATATATCAGGTTCTGATAGCAGAACCGATCAGTCTACCGGGGACTAGAGGCTGTCCTCTCAAAAACATAAACGGACTAAGAAAAGACCCACACGGACCCGTGATATATGGAGGAGGATGTCGCATGCCCCTAGCAAGTTGATTGTATACCTTACGTTCACAGGGGACGTTGTACCAGGAGCCAGCAAAAAAGTGAAGAAAATGATGTCGTCAGTCTTGAACAGCGAGGACCGCATGCCTCATTTGTTGAAGGACGAATATGATGAGTGGGAGGTCCGAGATTGGGACAGCGAAGTGTTAAGGCTAAAGAAACAAGTTTCTATATGGAAGATAATGGTCAAATTTCTTTATACAATTCAATACTGCACTTTTTTTTGTATGCACATATGTACACGCACATATGCGTATATCACACACACACACACACACACACACACACACACACATATATATACACATACACATTTACTAAATTAGTATAAAATACCATATGATGATGAATTATCCCGTTTCGCAGGCTTGGTTCGAGTTCCGATGGGTTGGCGTAGAGGGGCCCCAGGGGGTTTGCGATAAACGCGCAATTTACGATAAGATGTGTAGTCATATTGTAACAACCCTAATTTTCTTATACACTTTTCCTATACAAATTTTTAAATTAATTTTTCAAAATCCATAAAGGGGTATTTATTACCTGAGCACAAGACTTAAGTAATTAAATAACTCCATTTTTAAAGTACAAAGAATTGATTTAAATTCAAAGTATACTTGGAGTATTTAATGTTGCTGATATCTCTTTAAATAATTATTTCAAACAAATAATTACAAGAAGGAGCTTGTAGCTCATTGGTAATACCTTGCACTGCTGAACCAAGCCACCAGAGTTCAAATCCCCTACCCCATATTATTTTTAATATTATTTTGTTTTAAATTTTATAGAATCCCAACAGTCCACACACAATAACTCCCATATATCCCACTACACCCCGTAATGTAAAAATACCAGTGAGCATCCCAGATGACCCCCCACCTCCCCTCGGCCCGACTCGGCCGAGTCGGCCGGCGAACCGGCAGACTCGGGTCGGCGCCGCTGGCCGGACTCGGCCGGACGGCCGAGTCACCTGAAGGGGAAATGCGCCCCTTGGTCTCCCCACCTCCACTGCATACTTTAATTCTGCAGATCAATTCCAGAGAGCCCATTAACACCTATTTGCTACATTTTAAATATATTTTCCTATTATTTTTACATTTTTTAATTAAAAACCCTACACCTACCTTGACCCTAGCCTAACCCTATAAATACACCCCTACCTCCTACCCTCTCATCCCAAAATTCTGAGCCCACTCTCTCAAAATCTCAAGAAAACCTTGTGTACTTTGAAAACGAGCGAAAGGCGAAGCCCTGACGAAATCGACGGCGAACTTCCGGTGATCGTGCTAGGAACTCCCGGTGACGAATCGACGCAACGGCGAACCCTCTTCTTCCTTATCACTCTCGTGTTTGTCCAAACCCGTAAGTCTCATTCTATCTCTCTTTCTTATTCTCTAAAAATACGAATTTACAAAACCCGACGGAATCGGAACAAATCCGATTTCTGATTCGGTTTTCTATAAAATTTCACTTCTCACCAATTCAATCATGCTTAAACACCTTATTGTTGACTATTAAATATTTAACAAACAATTTGAACAAGTTTCATCACATGAAATAATAGCCGTTCCAATTTATCGTATTTTTCACTTAAATACCACAATGTTTCGATTTCATATTTAACCCCCTTAACTTTACTATACATTTAAGGTAGAGCACGAGGTAATGACCTACCTCTATCTAAAACGATATAATCAAAAACTTAGAATACGATAAAACGATACTTTCATTTAAATACCCTATTCTTAATAAAACCATTTCTAAAAGTTTTAGGTTTGATACACTTTTAAATAAATACCTCATATTAGGAAAATACGATAAGTTGTGGACATCGGTCGTTTATCTAAACCTGACTTTGTGGTGTCTAGGCTAGGCAAGTGAGAAAGGTAATTTTAAAAGGCCCGTCTCACGGTGATTCGTGAGCGGATCCCTCCTTTCCCCATTTGTACTTACCTAGCCACAATTGGCGGTGAAGAGGCTATTTGAGGCATCTCATGACTTGTCGTTTAGACCATTTAGAAATAGTCTAGTTGACTTAAGAAACCCTAGAACCTAAAATAGGGAAAATTGACATTTTTACAAATAAATACCTTTTACTTTATAAAACCGTTTTTTAGAGGATTAGTATTTTACAATCTTTGCAAAACGCCGCTACAACCCATTTTTGGGGAACCCGTTCGGGATGGTGCGGATTATCGCACATCCTCGGACTTAGTAGTGCGAGATTCAGACCTCCGCAAGGAGCATTCGGTCTCGAAAGGTTTAAAATACGACATCTTAAGAAAAATGAGATTTCTGGAATAAAAATATTCATTAAAATTATTTTTGTATAAATATATGTATATTTATCATTTAAATATCTATTTTATTATAATATAAATGTTCCATTTTTTTGAAAATCACAAGAATAAATTTTACATTAAAATACCATGAACTTCAAATAAATCAATATTAAAGATAAATACCTTTATTTATAAAAAAAACTAGGATATTTTCACTAGAAATGTCACCATATAAAATCCACCCTCATTATAACTCTAAAGACGAATAATAAATACTTGGGGTGTATCTTGAAAACTATACAAAAGTATTTTTACATAGACCCCCCTCAAGTTTTATAAATTACCTAAGGACCCTAGTAAATATAGGACTTCGATTTACATTTCTACTGTCCGACTCGGGTTTGAGTCTGATCATAATCCGACTTGAATATGATTCAAGTACCATATAAATCTACAATATTACACTTCAATATGAACACACGAATCCATGAATCCAGTTATCAATCTATTCAACTTGACTGAACCAAACCATGGATATACTTTCCATTTACATGATTCCAGTTTACATCCGTTACTGATATCATGGTTTCGGTCGGTCATCCAACTATACAACTTATACAATACAATATAACAATACAATCAAAACACTACGGGGTTTAAGGGGTAGATTGGTACGGAAGGTGTTAAAAGTGGCACGAGTCAGTAAGATTAAGACACCTAACATGAATCCTGTTGCTGTTGTACCGTGGCATAACGATTCCTTGTACTTTCAGTTTGCCCCGGTCTCTAGCATATAGAGACCCCTCTCGTATACACTGGCATCCTTCTGTACCAAGCTACAAACAACAGCGTTAACACAATATTCTACAATATTATACAACTTTAAAAGATACATTCTTATTCTGTCTTTTCTAATTCTCCCTTAACTTTGGGACTTACCGAGCGACCTGTTCGCTGACGACATTCTATTTCTTTCTTCTTTGAATGTCGTCAGGTGATCTGGACACAGCAGAGATCGAGCCCATCAGTGAAGACTTGGATCAGTTTCTAGAAGACCCCGAGCTCTAGACATTGTACCTTTTCTATTCAGTATTTTCATTTCCTGTTATGCCATTATTTAGACATCGTTTTTTTTTATTCCAGTTGTATTTACTTTTCATGCATTGTACAAAAGAATGTTAATAAATAAAGTTGCTGTTATTTTTATCTCTTGTCTCTTGTGATTTATCTTTATATTGTTTAGATACGCTTAGCGTATTTACTTCACAGTAAATACTTCACAGTAAATACGTAGCGGACCAGTCGCATCCTTTTCGCCGTATACCGGGAAGCGGGGCGTGACACATATGACGAAGAATTGGAGAGGTCATAAGAACAAGATCTTTAAAAAGCTTGAAAAGTGTGCTTCACCGGATGAGATGTATTTGATTAAGCCAGAACCAGATTGGTCCGACGAATACTAGTATGCCTTGGTCGATAATTCTTGTCTAGAGAGTTTAGGATATGTGTTTGACAATACTTATTTACTATTTTGTTGCAACTCAGTAAACAATATTTGATGTAAGCTCAGGAGAAGAGCGAGCGAGGCAAAGAATCTCGCGCTCAACTGCACAATATTTTTAAGGGTGGGAGCAAGAGTTTTCAGCAGGTTCCCATCGAACACGTAAGTATCGTATTTGATATTACTGCGTTAAAATTATTTTAGAAATTTATGTGTGAACTTTCTAAATGTTGTGCAGGAAGAAAGCTATGGTAGAGAGTCTCTTAATCGGATCGAAATCTACCGGGCTCAATTTGTACAGGACAATGGCGCGCCTGCATCGATTGAGGCACATGGGATATATGTAAAACTCCATCTATGCCAAGCTTCTTAATTATTTCAGAATAATTATTGTGTAGTTTTTGAATGACAGTAATACATTTTTTCTACAAACAGACGGTGATAGCGGCTGAGAGAGATCGGTTGATCTAGGCGATAGAAGTGGAGCAGGGACACCCGATTGATGACGCGCAAAGAACATTCATCGTAGATAGGGCTTTTACGGCGTTTAGGCCGGATCGTCACGGAAGAGTACAGTGTGTGTCCTCTAAGATCACTCTGTGTCAGTATAGCACTCCTTTCCAGCCGACCGAGTATCCACTTCCTAGGTTTCAACCGGCAAACCAATCGACGAATC
Source organism: Agapanthus africanus (assembly GCA_030015575.1). Taxonomy (NCBI): domain Eukaryota; kingdom Viridiplantae; phylum Streptophyta; class Magnoliopsida; order Asparagales; family Amaryllidaceae; genus Agapanthus; species Agapanthus africanus. The sequence goes on from CM057339.1 coordinate 869,762,414, forward strand.
AGCATCGGAGACGCCGTTATAGACCAGGGTCTCTAAGAGTAGGACCCCTATGTTTCATGGATCGCTCATGGAGCGGACGCCGGAATATGGCAGTTCCTCACGCCGATCAGCTGCCGCTCCTGCTCCCGTTGCTGCTGCCGCTCCCGCTGTCGCCCCACTGTCGATCTATTTGCTGGCTAGATTTTCGAACAGAGCCTTAATCTTATCGACGTGTACGTCCAAGCAGGGAGGTCAGTACCTCCGGTAAGTTCGATAACCCTTATATATATATACGCACATATCACACACACACACACACAACCATACATACACATACACATGCTCAAGCCTACATACACACGCTCATACAAAAGCATATCACATACACACACATGCACAAATCACATACATGTGTACACACAGAAGCATACATACACACAAACAGAAACAGGCGCACAGATGCACACACACAAACAAACAAGCTTGCGCGCGCAAGCATGCATACATACATACATGCACACAAACAAGCGTGCGCGCGCGCACACGCATTTAATTAATATAAAATATCCATACTGATTCATGTATTTTAAACTTTTAATCGTAGGGGATTTACTCTGGAAATTTATGGGCGCCTCCTTCGTGATCGACTCTCCCTCCTCGTGTCCGTCCTCTCTTGATTTTTCATTTCCCATTTTTGTAAATTTATGATGTTGAAATTGTAATGGAACACGTAATATGTATTGTAATCGTATTTGGATAATCGATATTTGAATGGAATGGATTTTGTATTAGAATCGTTATTTGAATAGAATGGAATCGATATTAAATTGAAATAGATTGGATTTGAGATTTTCCGGGTTTTTTAAAAAAAATTCTAAAATGCCATTCTTTTTCGACGGACCAGTTCCGTCAAAATAGGAAAAAAAACTATTTTTAAATGATTTCAGAAACCATTATTTTAATTAAAACCCTTATATTTCGCCGTCCGTCGAGAAAATAGTTATTTCGACGGGTCATAGCCGTCGAAATAAATTAACTTATTACGACGCACTTTAGCCGTGGAAATAACCTATTGCGACACAACCTATTGCGTCGGGTTCTTTCGTGGCCATTTGAGGTGTCCCGACAAAATAGACTTATTTCGACGGTCAAAAAAACTCCATATTTACTATAGCAATCCACACATTCAAAATCTTTTTAGATCCAATAATAATAATAATAATAATAATAAGATAAAAAGCACCAAGAATCTATTTTGAATATAATAGCCTTGAGATCCACAACTTAATGTGCAAGAAAAGATCCTCATGAATACAATACTTGAATGCAACCATTATTGGGTGCATGTAATCACATTTACTTATAAAACCCAAAAAGCTTTGGAGAAATTAATGAAGAAAACCAGCATAGTCCCCACACAAGGATCTCAAAGCTAAAGCCAGGCACTCCTCATTGCTCAAGAACTCAACAGCACACATCCACCATTGGACATCTAACCATAGTCACATAGTTGGCGAATTCACGAATAATTCACGAATTTTTGATCGGCCGGTTAATTCTCCGATTTAATCTCCACTAGCGAACGCTTCGAATAATTCAAATAAACAGCGAATAATTCACAAAACAGCGAATAATTCGCAATATCAAAACCCAATGTCTCATATATTAATTTCTTGCTCGAAATCCTTCCCGAATACTTGCCGAATCTTTTCTGAATACCTGCCGATTTTTTCTGAATAGTTCCCCGAATCCGAATTTTCGACCTCGCAGATTAATTCCCGTACGGCGAATTTGTTACTATGCATCTAAGATCTCGACTGATAGAACACCCCCCCCCCCACACCCACACACACACACACATATATATATATGAGATTAATGGAGAAAAGATGCCATAGGAGGGGATTTCCTCCTATGGCGTGGAAAAAATACAACCTCCACCATTTTTTTCGACGATCGGCCCCCATCATCTTCATCGTTATCATCTAAGATGTGGGTACACCAAATTTCATGTGATTCTACAATTTTTTCACCGTTGATTTAGCAATGTAAAAAGTTCTATTGTCGGTAAACCGTTAATTTTGAACCCACTAAATCAACGGTGAAAAAGTTATGGAATCACATGAAATTTGGTGTACGCACATCTTAGATGATAACGATGATGATGATGGGTGCCGATCGTCGGAAAAAATGGTGGAGGTCGTATTTTTTCCACGCCATAGGAGGAAATCCCCTCCTATGGCCTCTTTCCTGCATTAATCTCTCTCTCTCTCTCTCTCTCTATATATATATATATATATATATATATATAAGAAAATATTAATCAAATGATGCCTCTCTTTTTTCTCTCTTATTGGGGCTTTAGATATCCTATTTTTTAGTTAGGCCATGATAGAGAAATTCAACCACCATGGGATAATTAATTAAATAAAGAAAAGACTCGATGTTGAAGGAGGAGTTGGATTCCACTTTCAAAGATCAAGTCTTTTTTCTTCTTCACAACCAATTTGGGCGTGGGAAGATTGTGTGTCCACTCCATTTTTCTCCATATCATTGGTGCCTATGAACATTAAAATAGGCATAGCTAGTACATTAGAGTTCATATTATAGTGCCAAGAACTTCAATTTCTCTCACATATAAGGTTGCATGCAAACAAACACATGAGTAGAATTTAATTAGAAAAATTCTTCATAAAAACAACTGACCAAGAGACTTTTAGTCTAAAGGGAAATTGGCAGATTTTTAGCCTTAATTTGTTAGAATGCAATGGGAAGCATGTAAAGTTTAAATTATTGGAGAGGGACATTGCCATTTATCATCTCGGATCCATGCAATGCAAATAAACACATGGTTGGTATTTTAATTAGGATTCAAATTAGGCTATAAGGGGCCTGCATGGACATTGTAGATACATAACTGCAGTCTCCATGCTGACTGCAGGCCCCATGGGCCCCTAGGGATTATTATGTGTGAAAAAAGCATCTAGGTCTCATAAGGCCTGCAGTCTGGACACTGCAGTTATGGGCCTGTATTATGAAAAAAGAGATACTGCAACCAAGCATGGATATAGGAGTGCTGGTATGCAAAGTTTAGATAGATATAGGAGTGCTCGTATTGTGAAATCTTACAATTTCTTTCATCGGTGAAGTCGTCTCGATAGAAGCCGGTCAGCACTGCCATACATGACCGGCGGAGGTCTGTCAACAGTGATACTTGTTATACTAAAAATAAAAACTTGTAGAAGCAATTTATTTAAGAAACAAATCTACAAGAGCAACAGCTACTGCAACCAAGATGTTATTGTGGAGTAGCATTGCTTTTTTCATTTAGAGAGACAGGAACATGCAAGTCCAAGCATGGATAGAAGTACCAAGTATATAGCATTAGTAGACTAAGGTATGTGGATTCTGCAGGAAGTTCACAACTGAAGACATGCTATCCTCCTCAGGGACGAATAAAACCGGATCAGGTTGGACAGGTTTTTCAACTATTTTATATCCGGTCCGGAAATATAACCCTAAACCCGAAACTCTTCCAAACCTGACGGGTTTACAAGATTATATACACATACCCTCATGTATGGGCTCGGACGGGTTTCTAGTTTCAATAGGCGGGTCAGTATTATTAGGGTAAATTTAGGGTTTTGGCCATTGATTATATATAAGTCTTAACATATTTATTCAAAAAAAGAAAATACAAAAAGGTTCATAAAATATTGTCCAAAAGTTACCAGAAAAAGTAGAGAAGTTACAACATTTCACAACTTATAGCATAGCATTTCATATATTTCATACAACCTTTATCTTGACAATAGTGAAAATGCCTATGAGTATAAATTATAAATGGTAACCTCACAAATTGGTTTAAGATTTTTGGATGAAACACAAATATGTTGAAAGGCCATGTTTGCTCATGTGAGCCCAACAACGTATCAATTTATCATAGTAGAGTATCAGAGCCCGTATTGATTGGGACCTTGATAGTAAAAAAGCCCTATATATGAATCAAAAATTTAAAAGAATGGTGCGCATCAAAATAAAAATAAAAAAAAGGTGTTAGATTTACCTCTGCACATGTGTGCCTCCGCAAGCACCAAAATATTAAAAAGGTGTCTCTAAGATTTGGCTCTACATGTTTGCATGGATCTAAGAGATACATGCACTTTTAGAGATTTAGCTCAACACGTGTTGTATGATCCACCTGACAACCACGTTGTACATGAAGTACAGTATAAGGTTTTTGGATGAAACTCAAATATGTAGAAGCTCATGTGCTTCCATATGAGCCAAACACATTTCCCTATCAATTTTATCACTTTAAAAAACTTGGAAGGCAAAATCCATATTTATTAATTTCAATACTCGTGGCCTTAAAATTGAGAGAGTAAATTTGTTGAAGCGGTTTTGGATTATATGGGTACCAGTAACCTGTGTCATGCGGAAAAATTTATGGCATGTCATGATTTTTTGTGTTTTTCTTGATTGTCATAGGTTCAAGATTTTTTTTTACTAAATTTGTTCATTTCCCAAGAAGAAGATATTTTGTATTGAAAATTGTTGAAGGATATGAAAGCAATTATATGCATATGAGAGGATGGCATGACATGTTCTTACTCTAGAACTCTCACATGGATTTTTCTCCTTTTTTGCATTTTTTAAATGAAAAAACTGATATGCTTTTTGGCATGTCCCCATGAGTTCTGGTTATAATAGTAAAGATATGTATGGACAGGTTTACGAGCTTGGACAAAGGAGCATTGAGCCAAACCCAAACCCGGCCTGAACTTTTTCTTAATGAAAACTACGCTCTCCCAGACTGGTTCGGGTGTACATATGTGAACGAAACAGATTAACTTGTCAAACCGGGTTGGCTGAAGTCGAGTCAGCTTCAGTTCAATTCTAACCCGATGTTCACCCCTATGCAACACAACAAAAGAGAAGAGAAGATCAACTTTATCTATATATTTAGATATGGCAAAAAACTTTATTTATTTAGAGAAGAGAACGGTCTAAATAATTAGTTTAAAATTAGGGCAGATTTTCAAAAAGCCCCCAGTCCTCTTGGGAGTTGTCTAAAAATCCCTGGGCCTTTTGCTCTGATTAAAAAAAATCCGTGACCCCAATTAAAATCACCTAATATACCCCCGGCTTATAATTTCATATATCCCAATAATGTTCCTACCCATGTGGTTTGACAACCTATACATGGCAGTCACTGTACAGATATTTACCTATAATATCTGAAGACTTGTTTGTAATATTTATTCTATTTTTATTTTTCTCTCCGAATATACTTTTTTCTGCCAAAAGCCTCCAAAAAATCTTTCTATTTTTATGCCATTTAAGCAATTACGTGTAATATCTAAATAGTTGCCTCTAACTTCTTACCAGTTTCCTGTAATATATATCTAAGCATCTACCTGTAATATCTAAGCAGTTTCAATGTATCCAAGCAGTTGCTTGTAATATCTAAATAGTTTCTTGTAAAATCCAAGCATCGCTAGCTCCTTCTCCGTCGAAACCATCTTAGAGAGATGGAGAAAGAAGAGTAGAAGCAACGACGGATGAGTGGAGGGGAGAGGAGGATGTGCAGAGTAATGACGGATGAGCAGAGGAGGGAGGAGGAATGGAGAGGGTAGGAGCAGCGGCGCATTTCAAGACATCGGCTTTAAGTCATTAAACAGTATGGACTCTCACATTTCGGCTTTAAGTCATTAAGTTTTAGTTAAAGCATTGCATTCTGCAACCAAAACCCTGGCCCTTTAAGAACTGTGCATGTTACTGGGCCTTAATCATTTATGCAAATATATCTATTGAAAGTGGGTACTGATACTATTTAGAATGTAAATGATAATTATTCAAGTAGTATATAAGTTCCTTAATTTCTACTATTATCATTCTGCGTTGCTCAACATTTACCAATCGTGCAATGTCTAATCTATTCAGCTTTCATCCATGCTACATAAATTTACAAGTGCAATAATAAAATGTACATGTTTATGTGCAACTTATCTTTGGTTTTTGAATTGGCTTAGGCCCTTTGATCAAGAGCTCCAACCACCAAAACAGTTGAAAATGAACATACAGAATTTCTCTCCTAATTCTCTTCCATCCCCCCCCCCCCACCCTACATGATTTGATTCAAAAGGTGTAGCTTTTCTTTACACCTCTGCGGCACGACTCTCGTGTTCTTCCCCAGTCCGCTCGCCTTAACGTCGCACGCCACCCCCAATCTCATCCGCCACAATCGCAACTCGCTAATTTTTATCTTCACCGGAAAATTAACCGAAAGCGACAATGATACAATCTCTCTCGACCCGTTCAAGCTCCTTTCAATCACCTTCGGCAACACCATCCTCAACCCATTTAACTCCAACTCAAATTCCTTCACATTCTTATACCTTTGGGAAAACCCGGGTGTGCCCCCTCTCGCAATTACGACATTTTGATACGCCAAGATAGCTTCCCCGCCTATTGTGTACGAATACCCCATTTTATAACTTGGATTTCTACTTCGTAACGTAAATTTGTAAACTGGATTTTTCTTCGGACCAGTGACCGACAGGCGTTCAACAGTAAAATTGGGGGGCCCGGGCCGAACTACGAGGAAGACGATTAGGCAAGATACAAGCACAACGATGCCGAGCACAAGAAGAGCTCCGAATAGCCAGCATAGGCAATTGACACAAGGGTTCCGCTGTCTCCCCTTGTTCTCGTGGTTGGTCCGATGCATCTGGGCGATGTCGGTGTTCTCTGGGGGCGGGACCCGATAGATTTGGTCCTTGGGGACATGTACGATGTAGGCGGTGTCGATGGTGATCTCGGATTGGGGTTGGAGGTTTGAGAGGTGAGGGGGAGGGGGAGGGGGCCGCCCGGGTGGGGGCGGGAGAGGTGGGGCCCGATCCGAATTGGGATTGGGGTCAGGCTCCGCCATGGGAGAGGGAGGATCGAGTTGGGTGGAGGTTGAGGGGGGTTCCATTGATTGAATTTTGATGGTGGAGAGAGGGTTGGAGGAATGGGAGGATGCTCACACGTAGGAGTGAGAAGAGTGGGGAGGGGTTCTTTCTATTTTTAGGTGCACATTGACAGGGTCAGGGGAAACCGAAAAAACTATATTAACTACCATGAACCGGTTTCTTTTTTCTTTTTCTTTTTTGGGCGGGGGAGGTGGGTGGGGAGCCGGTTCTTTTAATTTCTTATCTTTGTGTATCAAATATACTTGTTTTTTAAATTAAAAAAAGGTTTATTTTTTTATACTCGAAGCTTAATTTTTTCTAAAGCCGCTAAGATGTTCTCACATAAAAATCCGCTATTTTTCGAAATGACACTAGATGCCGCTTTGGGTCATAACTGTATATCACATGACCACTGTACATCTCCAATTATATGAACTCTCTCTTGACCCACCCCATACTTAAAAAAAAAGACCCAGAACCCTTGTTTTGTTTTTCGTGAATTTAGCTTTCAAAAACTTTTTTTATGATAATTCTGGTGAGAACCTTTCAAATACATTGATAAAATTAAAGTTTTACATTTGGGTAATGATTACATTATTGCATTGAACAGACAACATAATGACATGAAAGAAGCTCGTGGAGGAGTTGGTTGCATGGAGAAAATGTGTAAGTGGCATATCATTTTTAAAGCTCTATATAGAAGAAAATAAAATAATATATTCAACAATAAAGAAGATGAAAAAGCGGAACTAGAAATAAACAAGACCTGAAAAGTTGAGGAAAGAAAAAAAAATCAAGGAAAATGAAGGAAAAGAGTTTAGAAAAGAAAATAACTGGGCTTTTATTTTGCATGCATGAAATGTAGGGTTATTTGTTCATTTCACAGTGTTTATTTTAAGTTTTAGGTGTTGCATAACTGAATACTGTAGATTGGCTTGTAACATTTGAAATTTAAGGAGTGACGCACCACAAAACTTTAGATGGGTTTTGGTAAATTTATATTTTAAAAAAAAAATTTAATCTTCGAGTGTGTGTGTGTGTTATATAAGGGATTCATATATTTCCGGTGTAAGGCCTTATACGGGTAAGGGTGCAGGGTCGGTAATGAGTGATTCTAAATTTAGCCAAATCTGAGGGGTCGCAAATTGAATATCGGATTTGATTTTCAACATGATAAGGCCGAGAAAAACCAACATTTAAAACTTTTTATTTTAAATGTTTAATACTCTTGTGAAAAAAACATCTAATAAAAGCGCCTCCGTCCCTTCCTCTCCCTCCCTCTCTCTCTCTCTCTCTATATATATATATATAAGAATAATGAAAAAAAAAGACCCTAGGAGGCTTTTTTGTTAGTTGTCGTCAAAAATATATATCCTTCGCGATTTATTTCGACGATCGGCACCCATCATCATCATTTTTATCATGTAAAATGTGGATATACCAAATTTCATGTGATTCCACCACTTTTTCACCGTTGAATTAGCAATGTAAAAAATTCTATTGTAAGTAAACCGTTAATTTTGCACCCACTAAATCAACGGTGAGAAAATGATGGAATGCCATGAAATTTGATGTATCCACATCTTACATAATAAAGATAATTATGATGGGTGCTGATCGTCGAAAAAAATTATGGAGGGTATATTTTTTAAACGCTGTAGAAGAAAATTCCCTACTATGGGACATTGCCTCCATTATTCCCTATATATATATATATAGGCGCAGGCATGTGCAAAAGTAGAAATAAAGGAAATTTCACCAAAACCATCATGTATCGTAGAATATGTTCTCAAAATCGCCCTGACAAAATGTCCCAGCACAGAAACCCTCTAACATTACTCTCTGTTAAACCTGACCCCCCGACCCCCTGCCGTTAAATCTCTTGTTAAATGACCAAGTTACGATTCGTGTTCACTAAACTAAAAGCTCAAAACCCCATTTTGAAAGAAAGAAACCAAACTCAAGATATTTCTTTATCAGGGTTCTCTCACCACCATTTTTTGGGTTATGAGAGCTTCATCAAAGAATGTGTTTGTTTCCTTGCAATGATTAGAATAGGCCAAACACCCTCCGTCGCTCTCTCCACGATCCGCCATCTCCCTAACCCTTGCACGGCGCTCGATCTCTTCAAGATACTCTCCGCATTACTACAATAAGGAGTTGCCCCTACGGAGATAGGAATCCGTAGGGGCAACTTTTTATTGCCTCTACGGATTAATCCGTAGGGCTATCGGTTTGTCCCTACGGTACCCTACGGATTAATTAAAAAATATTAAAATATAATCTTTTAATTGACCCTATGGAGCCACAAAAGAAGGCTCTACGGATTAATCCGTAGGGGCATCAAAGAGTTATTTATAAAAAATAAAGCTCAGTAATTTTCCCACCGTCCCCAAAATATTTCCTTTCACCAACTCCCCCCGCGCGCGATCGCTCACCCTCACCCGTGCCTCCTCCACCTCTCGTTAGCCACCTCCGGAGCCTCTCGTCGCCAAAATTTTTCACGTCAGCCGCCGTCTCGATCTCTGTATCGTCGCCAAAACTGCTCGTCGCCAAAATTTCCCAATCAGATTCTCTCGTCGAGTTCCAGGACCGGCCTCCTCCACCTCGTCGAGCTCCAACTGCCGGCAAAACTACAAATGAGGTGAGTTAATTACATTTTGAACTATTAATTATTCTTATTTTTTATGTTGTTGTTGATTTTTGTGTTAGGGTTAGGGTTAGTTCTGGGTTAATTAGGGGTCAGTGTTAGGGTTAGGGTTAGGGTTAATTAGGAAGGGTTCGGTTTAGGGTTAGGGTTCGGTTTAGGCTTAGGGTTAGGATTAATTAGGTAAAATTGGGTTGGTGATGATTAGGGTTAGGGTTAGGGTTAATTAGATTAATTATGGTTAATTTTGGTTTGGGGTAGAGTTAATTTAGGTTGGGGTTTGGGTGATAATTAGGGTTAAGTTAATTTGGGTTGGGGTTTGGGCTAGGGTTAATTTGGGTTAATTAGGTAAAATATAGTGTATTTGTGTTAGGGTGTTGATTAGGGTTAATTTTGGGTTAATTAGGGATAATTTGAGTTAGGTTGATGATTAGGGTTAATTTAGGTTAATTGGGTTAATTCTAGGTTAATTAAGGATAATTTGAGTTAAGGTGATGATTAGAGTTAATTTGGGTTAATTAGATTAATTAGGGTTAGGATTTAAGGTGCACTAATTCCTTCGGTAGGATACCCGATAATAACGTAAACGCACAACTTTACCGTAAACGCAAGCAAAATTTACACTAAACATAAAACTTAGAACCCTTAAAAACGAAACGTAAACGTAAAACCTATTCGAGTGAAATGTTCAAGTTAAAACCAATATATGATACTCGATGATAATATGAAATTTTCATATTCTCATCGATACTCATATGTGAAAATCAAAGCGCAACTTAGTGTCCGTCTATCGGTTAACATACGTTCGATGTTCGTCGTGATATAGAACTATACGAACCTTGTTAAATATCGGATGGTATAGTTCGGTACTAACAACCGTTGTATAGTTTATGTGACGAGAAAATTCAATCGTATGATAACCGATAGATTTGTCCAGTGTGGACAAGTTAGGAATATATAAAGCAAACACATGCATTCACTTGTGTTTTCATTCGTTTCGAGTTATTTCGTCGGTACTTTTCCGCTGGTTCTCCGTGTACAAAGATAGATTAGATGTTCATTTCAACGTTGTTTCACAGTATTGAAATGATTATCTATTCTATTACAGTATACTCGGAGAACAGCGGGGAGGTGCTGCCGAAATTTACTCGAAACGGATGAAACCACAAGCGAATGGGTGTCTGCTCTACATTCTTAATGGGATAGAAGCCTTAACCCCGACAGCCGAAACACACACATACAATACGAATACATAACAAACGCACACGCAAAGCATATACACACTAACAACCATGCACTTAAGCGAAATCATAAATTGAAACACACATACACAGAAATAAAAGGAACATATGGGAATTTAATTTCTCCAAAAATTAGAGTTAGGGTTTAGAGTGCACTAGTTCCTTCATTAGGATACTCGATGATAACGTAAACGTACAACTTTACCGTAAAATTAACCCTTCATATAGGAACTTAGTTCTTCCTCTGGTTGAGATTTGCATAAACAAATCTCCCCACAAGTTAAGAATTTAATTCTCATCGGGGAGATTTTGTTCTGCAGATTCAAAACTTAGAGGAAAATAACTAAGTTAAAAAGAAATAATAAAAACATATGAGAATTTAATTACTCCAAAAATTAGGGTTAGGGTTTAGATTGCACTAGTTTCTTCATTAGGATACTCGATGATTACGTAAACATACAACTTTACCGTAAACTTGACCCTTCATATAAGAACTTAGTTCTTCCTCTGGCTGAGATTTGCAGAAGCAAATCTTCCCACAAGTTGAGAATTTAATTCTCATCGGGGAGATTTTGTTCTGCGGATTTAAAATTTAGGAAAAAAGAACTAAGTTAAAAAGAAATAAAAGGAACATATGGGAATTTAATTCCTCAGAAAATTAAGATTAGGATTTAGGGTGCACTAGTTCCTTCAGTAGGATACTCGATGATAACGTAAACGTACAACTTTACCGTAAACTTAACCCTTCATATAAGAACTTAGTTCTTTCTCTGGTTGAGATTTACAGAAGCAAATCTCCCCACAAATTGAGCATTTAATTCTCATCGGGGAGATTTTGTTCTGCAAATTCAAAACTTAGAGAAAAAGAACTAAGTTAAAAGAAACAACATAAACATATGGGAATTTAATTCCTCCAAAAATCAAGGTTAGGGTTTAGGGTACACTAGTTCTTTCAGTAGGATACTCGATAATAACGTAAACATACAACTTTACCGTAAACTTAACCCTTCATATAAGAAATCAGTTTTTCCTCTGGTTGAGATTTGCAGAAGCAAATCTCCCCACAAGTTGAGAATTTAATTCTCATCGGGAAGATTTTGTTCTGCAGATTCAAAATTTAAGGGAAAAGGACCAAGTTAAAAAGAAATAACATGAGCATATGGGAATTTAATTCCTCCAAAAATTAGGGATTAACCCTATATAAAGAACCTAGTTCTTAAAAAATGATGATGATCCAAGATATTCAAATCTAACTTTGTTTATCGATAATTTATTATTTTCAACGACAAACTTGTGTCTACGAATTTTCTTCTTTGTCGGTAACCATCCCGTTTTTAGATTTCTCAATATGGTCATCATAACCTACAATTTATATATTATACAGTTTAACATGGCCCATGAGTACATCAGAGTTAAAGACTGGATGTACGTGGATTGGCAACAACGTATGCAACCTAAATTTGTCGCAGGAGTTGCTGCTTTCATTGAATTTGCACGCACACATAATAAAATACATGGACTCTCTTGTGCCAATATTTCGACTCTCAGCGCAAACAGATTTGTAATTTAAATGTATTCATTATTTAGTATATAATTTATTTTTTTTTGTTGCTTAATTAGAAAACTAAATCTGAATGTGTTGTGCAGAAACATGTCGATCAAAATAAAGAGAATAGGAAGTCGACAATGAGGGGTCGACCCACTTATACAGGTGGCTCGAGGAACATTACTCGCGCCATGGAGGAATCAGTAAATTACAATAGATCTATTTTGATATAATGTAATATTTGAGTTATTTTATAATATATGTAAATTTTTTGCGAATTGCAGAGAGCTCAGACCCTGGCGCAGGATGGTACACCGAGCGTGCTGACCGCGTATCTTGCCGTCCACGACACCTCGACAGATCCCGCCACGGGCGAGCTTTGATTCCCCAACACCGCTATCCAGGAGTATTGCGTAAGTGTTGGGAACTACGTCTAGCTAACGATAAAAGCCCGGAAGGATACGACTCTGCTGTTACGCGCCTGGATTCTGGGAGATCAAGGTTTCGCTAAGTCCGTAGTTGTTCGAACACAAAAGTTAGCACTGGATGATAGCCCTTGACGAGCAGACCTCTTGTCTACCAGGCGAGCGGGTTCATTGTCAAGTCTATATGCATCTTGATGGCCCTACGCCGGACGAGCGAACAACGGAAGATCAACCGTTGCGCCTGAACGAAATCAACGAGAAACAATCCCAACAACCAATCCCCGCTAGCTTTGATTCCACTAAGCCTTCATACATATATTCAAATCAGTACAAAGGCAAGTAACTATTTGGAGGGAAAAAGATAATAAAAAGATGGACTATGCCACCTGGCCGCTACAAATAAAAGAAAAGTATTATGCGGGTGATACCAATCGGACACAATATTCAAAAAGGAATCATCAGCTAATGCTAATAATGAAGCTGAATCAAAGGAAAAGAAGTGAAAAAGCAGAAAGAAGTCAATGTGAGAAAGCAAAAAAGGTAACGAGGCTCCCGAAGGAGTAAGATTTTCTTTTCCGTCTATGTCCTTTAACCAACAATCTGGTTATTAAGGAGGAAGACATGATTCATTTTTTACAGCGCACATTATTTAATATAATTGAGAACTTCTAAAGTTCCGATTGTTGAGATACTTGATTGGCGAAGAACACACCTGTGCAGGTGAAGCATCGGTCGGTCCTAGAAACGGCGGCAGCGGCGCGAGGAGTTAACGACCGGACGTGCTGCAACCTAGGGATCACCAGTCTTTCGCTCTATAGGGATATCGGGGGGGCATAGCACAATTCTTCTTGGAGGAAGGCTAGAAGGCGCCAGGTGACTGATCCTGCCATAATGTACTCCTACCTATTCTATTGCACCGGCAACTAAGTTTAAAATTTTTGTTTTGAAAAGTTCAAATTTAAATGATATACTTATATTTTAATGGTTAATGTGGGTGTAGGAGCGGGTGGTGGAGCAGGCGGAGGTATCAGGGATCGATTTTACTAGACAGCCCGATCTGATGCTGCTGACCCCAGTCCTAGACGCCGCACACGGAGGGCACCATGGAGGTTGGGAGAGAGGTCGGGCACTGAGTCCTAGTAGGGCCCATATGAGATTGGACTCCACTCCGGCGGTTACTTCCCCTACCCCCCCATGAGCGACGTCTAGAACATGATGTTGCCGCCTTGAAGATCACTGTCGAGGAGTTGAAGGAGATGGTACGTATACTACTTAATAGTAAAATATTATATCATATTATAGATAGTAACATATGCAATATTAGTAGCCTGAACTTATTTGGTTGTAGACTTAATTTTGATTAATCATACTTACATAAAACTATCTAATTAAAATAAACTACGGCTTTCCAAACTAGATATCCAAACGAGGCTCAAGTCCCTAAGTATTCTTAGATTGGGGTTTCGCAATAACCTGATAATGATATGAACTCGACTAAAATCTAATACACCGTTCTTACTCGTTTATTGCACACAAAATTTAACAAGTGCGACAGGTTACTTCGGCTGCGGCTCCACATGCATCTCCTTTAGCTGCGGCTTCGCAAGCCATTACCTCGGCTGCAGTTGCGCAGACCATTCCTGCGGCTCCACAGCCCGCTCAGACTCCCGCATGGTCCGCTCCTTCGTTAATCGATTTTTTGACGACTCAGGGCTGCACCGAGGAGCAGATGCGCCATATTACGGCGATTATCATAGGTGGAGGAGCTGGACCGAGTTAGGATAGCTTTATTTATATTTTTGAGGATGTATGTACTTATCTGATACATATTGTATAAATTTTGGATGATATTGGTGATTGTTTACTTGTTCACGATGATTTAGTTTGCTATCGTATTTTGTTTGTTTATTTCTTTTATATATTATGTATGAGATATTGATTATGAATATTTCTGTATTTGGTTATATGATGTATATATTATTGTGCACAGGGCGGGGAAAAACAGGTAGTCCTTTTTCATAAAAAAAATCTGATATTTTGTCCCTATGGATTAATCCATAGGGTCATCTGTTGCACCTACGGATTAATCCGTAGGTCCAATGTTTGCCCCTATACAGTTAGACGTAGGGACAAAATATCAGGATACCTGATATTTTGTCCCTATGGACTCAGTAAAACTTGCCCCTACGATTTTATCCATAGGGGCATTTATCTGGACCTACGGATGTATTCATAGGGGCACTAATCAGGCCCTACGAATACATCCGTAGGAGCAATTATTTTATTTTATAAACCAATAAATTAAAATATTTATCAGGCCATACGGATTACTCCGTAGGGATAAGTGTCCCTACGGATTAAGGCGTAGGGGCAATTATTACTCCGTAGGGACGAAGACTTGCATATGCGGCCTTTGCACCTAGGGGTATTTTTTTGCCCCTGCGGATATATCCGCAGGGGCAACCCCTTATTGTAGTAGTGCCGGTGAGCTCCATGTGGCATGCTTCCCCGCCGCCTACCACTACATCATCACACTGCAGCTTCGATTCTGCTACAACGTCGACGTACTCAAGTAGTTCGACAAAATGATCTAGCGAACAACTCTAATTCGAACTCGATCGATGCATCGCTTGTTAATTTCTTATTGAGTTCTAGCGTCAAAACCGGCGATGTAAGCAGTTACAAAGAATTGTTCGCTAAAACTATTGAGTTGAAGAAGTGTGGAACGGATGAAGATAATAGTGCTTAGAATGTATTCGTGTGAATACTTGATAGAAAGAGTGTGAGTGAGCGAGAGAGATTTTTTTGAGCTGTAACATGTTTGAAATATATTTGTATAAATCTTAGAGATAATGGTGCTTGGAATGTGTTTGTGTAAATGTTTGGAATGCGTTTGTATAAATTTTGGAGATAATGGTGTTTGAAATGTGTCTGTATAAATGCTTGAGAAAAGAAGAGAGAAATTTTTTCAGTTGTTTACTGTTTAAATTGAAAATTGATTAAGCTAAACTGTATCGAGTATCAGAATGCATTCCATTCTCAGATCTTAATATAATTCCCTTCATTTTGCATTAGTAACCCAACTTCTATTGTCACGTCCCGCTTTCCAGTATACGGCGAAGGGGACGCGACTGGTCCGCTATGTATTTACTCTGAAATAAATACGCTAAGCGTATCTAAGCAATATAAAAGTAAAGCATAAGAGACAAGAGATATAAAACAACAACTTTATTTATTAACATTCTTTTGTACAATACATGAAAAGTAAATACAACTGAATAAAAAAGCAATGCATAAACAATGGCATAACAGAAATGAAAGTACTGAATGGAAGGTGTACAATGACTAGAGCTCGAGGTCTTCACTGAACTGATCTAAGTCTTCAGCGCTGGGCTCGATCTCTGAAGTGTCCAAATCACCTAACGACATTCAAAGAAGAAAGAAAGAGAATGTCCTCAGTGAACAAATCGCTCGGTAAGTCCCAAAGATAAGGGAGAAAGAGAATGGACAGAAAGAGAGGGTGTAGCTTTTAAAGTTGTATTATTTTGTTATAATGTTGTATTTAGTGTTAACGCCGTTGTTTGTAGCTTGGTACAGAAGATACCAGTGTATACGAGAGGAGTCCCACTTACACCGGGGACTTTGGTAACCCGTAGTACAAGGCTCCGTCGATAATACCACGGAACAACGGCATGAATGTAATTACGTCTTAAGTGACCACCTCGTGCCACCTTTAACATATTCCGTACTAGTCTACCCCTTAAACCCCGCGATGTCTTGTTTGTATTGTATTGTATTGTAACTTGTATAATTGATTGACTGACCGAAACCATGATATCTGTAACGGATGTAACCGTAGAATCATGTAAATGGAATAACTGGAGAACCGTGTAAATGGAATGTATATCCATGGTTTGGTTCGGTCAAGTTGTATAGGTTGATAATTGGATTCATGTATTCATGTTGAATTATTGTGGATTGTAGATTGTGATTGTAGATTGTAGACTGTACTTGAATCATATTCAAGTCGGATTATAATGAGACTCAAGAGATTGGTCCCGCTTAAACCTATATTTAATAGGGTCCTTAGGGTAATTTATAGAACTTGAGGGGGGTTTTATGTAAAAATACTTTTATATACTTTTCAAAATATACCCCAAGTATTTATTAATCGTCTTTAGAGTTGTAATGAATGTAGATTTTATATTGTGATATTTCTAGTGAAAATATCCTATTTTCATAAATAAAGGTATTTATTTGTAATATTGGTTTTGTATGGAATTCATGGTATTTTAGTGTAAAATTGATTCTTGTGATTTTTGAAAAAAGGTGGAATATTTATAATACTTCAAAAATAGATATGTTTATGTTACATATACATATATTTATATAAAAATAATTTTTGTATATATTTATAATATTCAAGAAATCTCGTTTTCTTAAGATGTCGTATTTTAAATCTTTCGAGACCGAATGCTCCTTGCGGAGGTCTGATTCTCGCACTATTAAGCCCGAGGATGTGCAATAATCCGCACCATCCCGAACGGATTCCCCAAATGGGTTGTAGCGGTGCTTTGCAAAGATTTGTATAAATACTAATCATTAAGAAAAACGGTTTTATTAATTATGGTATTTAAATGAAAAAGTGTCGTTTTCCGTATTCTATGTTCTAGGGTCTCCTAAGTCAAGTAGACTGCTCTTAACTGGTCCAAAGCGACAAGTTGTGAGATATCTCAAATCGCCTCTTCACCGCCAATTGTGGCCAGATAAGTACAAGTGAAGAAAGGAGGGATCCGCTCACGAATCACAGTGAGATGGGCCTTTTAAAGTTACCTTTCTCACTTGTCTAGCCTAGACACCACAAAGTCAGGTTTAGATAAACGACTGAATGCCCACAACCTTATCCTATTTTCATAATAAGTGGTATTTATTTGTAAAGATGTATCAATACTAAATCTTTTAGAAATGGTTTTATTAAGTAAATGGTATTTAAATGAAAATGTTTGTTTTCCCGTATTCTAAGTTCTCGAGGGTATCGTGTTATGTTACATATGAGTGTGTGAGGAGGTAGGTCGTTACCTCGTGATCTACTTAAAGGTATAGCAAGTTTAATGGAGTTAAATGTAGAATTCAAACAATGTGGTATTTAAGTGAAAAATACGATAAATTGAAATAGCCATCATTTTATGAAATGAAACTTGATCAATTTGGTTGATTAGTGTTTAATAGTCAACATAAGAGAGTTTAAGCATAATTGTATTAACAAGAAGTGAAGTTTTATAAGAAAACCAAATCGGAAATCGGATTTGTTCCGATTCCGTCGGGTTTTGTAAATCCGAATTTTTAGATAGAAGAGATAAATAGAAAATGAGACTTACGGGTTTTGGACAACTAGAAGAGGGAGGTTGAATGGGAGGAGTCGCCGGTGCGTCGTTTTGTCGCCGGGAGCTCCTAGGATGATCGCCGGAAATTCGCCGGAAATTTCGTCGTAGCTTTGCTTCGTGCTCGTTTTCAAAGTACACAAGTTTTCTTGAGAATTTTAGAGAGTTGGCTCAAAGTTTTGGGGTGAGAGGGTAGAGAGTAGGGGTGGTATTTATAGAGTTAGGCTAGGGTTAGGGTAGATGAAGAGTTAAATTGAAAAAATGTAAAAATAATGTGATAAATTGTAATAAAATGGAGCAAATAGGGCTTTATGACCTTTCTGGAACCGATCTAGGAAAATAAAGTGTACAGGGGGGTTTAGAAGATGAAGAGTCGACCGGTCCGCCGTCCGAGTCGGCCGAGTCGGAGGTCAGGGAGGTGGGGGTCGTCTGGTGTAGCCTCTGGTATATTTAGTTTTTCATGTATAGTTGAAAATTCTGGAGTTATCACGTGTTGAATGTTGGGCTTCTATAAAATTTAAAACAAAATAAATATTAAAAATAATGTGGGGCAAAGGATCTGAACTCTGGTGGTTTGGTTCAGCAGTGTAAGGTATTACCAATGAGCTACAAGCTCTTTCTTGTAATTATGGAGCTAATTAATTACTTAAAGTAATAACAGTAAATGCAATTACCCCAAGTCTACATTAATTTTTAAGCAAATTTTGTACACTAAAAATGGAGTTGTTACATTCTTTTAACTTGTAATTAAAAAGCAAAATAATTACTTATATCTTGTGCTCAGGCTAAAATACCCCTTTATGGGTTTTCAAAAAAAATGTGTACAAAAGTTGTATAGGAAATTTGGGGTTGTTACATCTATATCAATGGAAAAAAGTATGACAACATCCATTTAAAATAACACCATCACAAAAAGCATCCAAATTTGAAATCATAAGGAGGGATCGATCACTTGCCGTGTCACCAACGTAAGAGATCTCGACGGTGGCTTATTCGTCTCTAATGGTAGTGTTCCCGCCAAAAATTTCTCCGCAAAAGAGTCCAAGGTATCAAATAGCAGCGATACGCTTAAAGAAATGCGAATCGGTATCTTCCGGCCTGTATTTTGATAAACTCCCGAATGAGAAACAGCTAAATTCTGATGATATTGGAAGCATCTCGAAAAACCCTTCGATTTAATATATTATGGGCTTCATAATTCATCCGGGATCAAAAGTTATGAGCAAATATGCTATGCGCTGTTCCCTGATTAAAAAATCAGGAATTATCTCAATGAGGTATCACGTGCTCACGCGTGATCAATGGTCACGTGTTGACACGTGATAATTAAAACAAAAATAAAAAAACGGCTGAAGAAGGACCCAATTGGGGGTCACGTGCTCACACGTGACCAATGGTCACGTGTTGACACGTGATAGTTAAAACAGAAATAAAAACAAATGGCTGAAGAAAATACCTCAATGAGGTACCACGTGCTCACACGTGACCAATGGTCACGTGTTGACACGTGATGGTTAAAACTGAAGCATAAATAAACGCTGAGAAAATAACTCAATTGGGGCTCACGTGACCAAGGGTCACGTGTCAACACGTGACTGGCTTCGAAAGCCTTACAGTTAATAAAATTAAAATTCTAAAAGCTTCTAAATCTTTCCAAATGGAAAAGGATTATGGGGACCGTTGGATTAAAGATCCAAGAGTGATTAAAAATCACCAATTTATGGAAAGATTTTAGACAAGGAAAGATTTTCCTGAAAATCTCGCCAGAAATAACAAACAGAATATCTTTGGATTTAAAATCCAACGGTGAATAAAATTCATTGTGTGATCTAAAGGGTCATATTAATTATGAAATCAATTAAAATCTTTCAATGAAAGATTCACAAAACAAATTGATTCTTTTCTTTCTCCTATAAATAGGAGCTAAAAAAAAGAAGAGAGGGGATCTACTTTTTTGGGGATAACAACAACAGAGAGAAAAAAGAGAGGAGAATTTAATTCTCAAGAGAGAAAACCACCCTAGGTAAAAAAAGGAAAGGGATCAAAACTTCAAAAAGGGAATTTAATTCTCAAAGATCTAAGAGTTTAACTCTTTTGCAAAAGAACTTAGTTCTTCCTCTGGTTGAAGATCTGCAAAGAGCACATCTCTCCATAAGTTGAGAATTTAATTCTCATCGGGTTGAGATCCTGCCATGCAGATCCGAAACTTAGAGGGGGAATTGAGTTTAGAGAATTTAATTCTCCCAAAACAAAACTAGGGTTTAACCCTATATGAGAATTTAATTCTCCCAAAATTACAGGAATTTAATTCCTCCAAGATAAAAACTAGGGTTCAACCCTGTAAGAGAATTTAATTCTCCTGAAAATATAGGAATTTAATTCCTTCAAGATGGACAGAACTAGGGTTTAACCCTATATAAGAATTTAATTCTTTTACATATATAGGAATTTAATTCCTCCAAAACAAAATTAGGGTTTAACCCTACAGAGAATTTAATTCTTAAAGATAAAGAGAATTAACAGATCTTCATACCTACAAAAGAACTAAGGTCACGTGGCCCCACGTGACCCCCGAAAAGATCTCCAAAAATGAGAAGGGAAAGGCTTTGAGGCAATGCCTCACGTGCTCCACGTGATCCCCGAAACACAGAAAGAAAAAGTAAAAGAAATGAAGGCCTTGGGCGCTCTCACGTGCTCCCACGTGACCCCTTGGCGGACGCTTTAATGATCAGTGCATGAATCCTCCTCACGTGCTAGCACGTGATGCTCCAAAATAAAATATAAAAAGTGTTTAACACTTAATTGCAGAACGAAGAAAAGGGATCTGGTCCCACCTTTGGGCGCTCTCACGTGTCCACACGTGACCCCTCTTTCTTTAGTGTTTAACACTAATTCGGGGATTATATTTCCAGTGTTTAACACTGATTATTTCTAGTGTTCAACACTAAATTGAAGATTATATTTCCAGTGTTTAACACTGATTGTCTTTTAGTGTTCAACACTAATTTGAGAGTTCTATCTCCAGTGTTTAACACCGTTGTTCTTTAGTATTTAACACTACTTTTAGCCAAATTGGCTAGTTCTCCAGAGGCAAAAGTCCCTCCTCCAAATGAATCTCAAAATTGAGGAAATCAAAGATGAAAATGTTTAGCATTGCTAAATAACGTGGGCCTGAACCCAGACAAATGTCTAATGGTCCAAAGGGCCAATATTTCTAATCTAATTGGACTTAGCCCAAACTGGCCATAAGTCCTCAATTCAGATTTAACTGAGCCAATGTGCTCATAATCTAATTATTTGATCTTAGTTCCAAATTGGACTATAGATCTCCCAACCAACATTAGTTCAAGGGTACATCTCTGAACTCCTCTAATATTTGTCGTTGTAATCCTTCAACGTCTTCAGAGAGGTGACGGGTCCCGGCAGCCATACATTCCACGGACTATGATGTCCTTAACCCATGGACCACTATGTCCTTAAACTGGTATTGGACCACCATGTCCTTAAACTGGTAATCGACCGCAATGTCTCTAAACTAAACAATTGAGTCCAAATGCTCTTTTGTTGGATCTAAATGATCCCGTTAAGTTGATCTTAGTCTCAAATTAGACTAACGTATCCTTAACAAACGTTTAAGTTGATCTTAGCCTCAAATATGGCTAACGTATCCTTAAACCAAAACCCCAAACCCAAATCTAAGAAAATACGGATTTGGACTAATCCACGTCCTACGGGCGACAAGATAAATTAGTCTCCGTATACAATCCACGGGCAACCACAAACAAAACAAACACCCATGACACGAAGTGACCAGCTGGAGTAGGAGAAAGTTGTTACCGCGATGTGGTAGCGTAATTAACTGCAGGGGCTTGCGCCTGCAGAGAAGAGCGTCCCCATAATCAAAAACCCCTCAGATGAGGGGGAATCTGACGAAGTCTGCTACATCGGCCGCATCCGTTTAAACCTTCGATACATGGTGCTATAAATCAACTTGGCATCTTCGGAGAGGTGGACGGATAGCACCAATTAGCATCTGCCCCGAATTTCAGGCAAGACGCCCATCGCGTCTTCGCCGCGTCCTTCGGCGGGGAACAGATTCTGGCACGCCCGCTGGGACCTTTTCCTCTTTCCACTCCACACTTCGTGTGTCGTGTTCGCGAACGAATCGCGGTTTGATATGGTTGCAAGTGGATTTGAGATACTTAGATTTGGTGCCTTGCTCCGTGCAGAAGACAGAAGATCAATGGCTTCAAACTGCCCTAACTGCAACTGCAACTCTCGCTCCATCCCGTCCGGAGGAGTGACTTACGGGCCCCAAGCGGACTCCCTTTTCAAGATGCCAGTGGAACAGGTAACTCAAGCCACCACTGGACTATTCTTTGGGACCATGCTCTCACCGACGAGCTTCAATGCCCCAATGTCGTCGCAAGAAGCTCCAAAGAAGTCGGTCTTTGATCGGTTTACAACTACCGCGGCCCCTCTCAACGGGTCGCCCAACTCCACTGCCTCGGTTTTTAACAGACTAGGCCAGAGCTCCAACGGGCCCATGAAGAAGCCTGCAATAACAGAAGGCGTTATCCCGAAGCGGATAGCCATCCCTGCTCCCAAAATCGTCAAGGCGGTTTCTCCTGCCAAATGGTCGGTCTTCACAAGACTGACTATTTCTGCTCCCGTCCTAGGCGAAATCACCAAGGTTGCTTCCCCTACTCGGAAGTCTGCTTTTGATTGGTTGGCCGTCCCCATTCAAAAGACGTCGGTCTTTAAAAGGCTGATACCAGCGAATTCTGACCAACACAGGGGACATGAGGAGGTCACCCCTACGGCTAAACCAACCCCAATCGCGCGACATGCTCGCCGTCGTCACTGGCGCCAGGTAAGGAAGGCTGGGGACAACTCCCCTTCTGGGCTAACTCCGCCAGCTCCGATGGTGGAAATCAATGTTGCTGTCCCGGCCGGGAATAGCTTTGAACCGCTAAGGAGAGTGCGCAAAAGCTTGCCAACTGCCGTATTGAAAAAATCTCCTACACCTGTGGATAATGCCCCAAAGGTGAAGCTGGAGCAGCCCCCTCAACGGCTGTCCTCTAAAATTTACAAGGTCTGGTGTCAAGTCCAAGACTCCGTAATGGATCAAGACTATCTCCGCCGACAGAAAAAGATGAAGGTTCGACAGGAGGGGGACTACTCTGTCAAGCCAGAAAAAGCAACAGTTACTTGGGTGCCCACTGCAACGGCTCCCTCAACATCAACTGCTCAAAGAAAAAGGAGGCCGCAAAAAGCCCCTGTGAACATGGCGAACCGTAAAGACGCCGAGACCAAACGCCCTAAGTCTGGGGGCATAACAGTCCATACTGTTTATATGGCATCCGGGAAAGAGTATAGCCGCGCTTCGACGGGTCACCGACCGCTCACTCGATCCATGACCAAAGCCCAGGAGCAACAACAGAAGCTTCAGGAAATGTTGACTGCGATGGCCGCACTTACCGGGCCAAAAGAAAGCTCGGAGGCATCATCAGAGCAGCGTCACGAACAAGAAACTGACGCTGACTTCCTACGCAGAGTCCTCGAAAAGAAGGACAGAGAAGCAGCAGAACAAGCAGCTGATATAAAGCAAATGGCGCTTCTCTTCCAAGATATGGTAGGAATGATGTTACAGCAGGATCCTCCAGCTGAAGACCCCCCGACCATTACTGAAGATGATAGAGGGGAGACATCTAATCCTCCTCCGGCTCTTTCAGCAGCCAAGGAGGAAACCATTTCCAAGACCGCACTGGATGACTATATAACTCAACAAATACGAGCTCATCAGGCAAGTGAAGCGGCTGGGCAAGTTGTCAAGACTGGACGACCCTATCCGGGCTGGTATGACCAAATAAGTTACCCGTCGGGATATACGATCCCTAAGTTCCATGTGTATAAAGGGACGGGGAATCCACATCAGCATGTCGCTCAATTCAGAGCCTTATGCGGCAACACCGGAGGCGACGACAAACTGTTGCTTCGACAATTCGTCGGCAGCTTAGCGGAAACGGCCTTCGAATGGTATTCAGAGCTGCCTAACGACTCTGTCAAAACATTTGCGGAAATGGAGCTGCTGTTTACACAAAGATTTGCAAGCGCCAGCGAGCGCACCCCGATCACCGCATTGATCAACGCCAGGGTAAGGCCAGGCGAAACTTGGGTTCAATACGCAACACGATGGCGGAATCTGTGGTCAAAATGCGAACAGCGCATTGAGGAAGCGCCGGCAGTGGGCATGTTCGTGGGTACTCTTGACCCTCAAGCGACCATCTCGCAATTCATGATGTTCTTCAAGCCAACTATTTTCCAGGCCTTGATTGACAAGTTGGCCCAAATGGATCAGATGGGTCATAAATCATCTCCTTCAAATACGGATCCTCGGAATGAAAAGGGGAAAGGAAAAGCAACTTTCGTCGCTAATACTCAACAACAGCCGAGCAACTTAAAGCCGGCCGTTCGCCAAAGCAATATGCATCCACGCCCATCCCTCGAGGAAAGACTAGGACATCCTTACTCGTTCCCTCAAGACAAAACGAGAAGATTGTTCGAGCTGACAGTGCGCAACAGACTCATCAATCTGCCGAGTCCAAAACGTCCGTTGTAGCCAGGCGATCTCAACAATCCTAATTACTGCCCTTACCATCAAGCAGTAAGCCATCCAATCGAAGATTGCTTCGTTTTCAAAGGCTGGATTGAGGACCAATACCAGCAAGGTAAGTTCGCATTATCCGAAAACTGATAGGTGAACCCGCCACAACCTCATGCCCCTAAAAAAGTAGACATGCCGGGGGCAACGTGCTCTTTTGTTGAAGAAGCCCCATGGGAGGTGGCCCTTTCGGCCAAAACCAAAAAGATGCTGAATGATCTCCAGACATGTCCGGTGATCAGGTGGAAGAATCCGCTAGAACCCCAGATCATCGAAGGGATGCTAAATCCGCGCCCAACTCCAAAGATCAGTGGTGATAGCCAAAGCTCGCACACCCAGCCGTCGAAATCTTCGAAAAAGAAGAAGAAATCCAAAAAGCCCGTGAAGCCTGGCGACAAGCGCACGGACCTGCAGAAACAAATCGACGCGCTGGAAGAGTATAACCAGAAGGCGCGGACTCCAATCACGCTCCAAGAATTCCTCGGCCACGTCCTTGAGGACGGAGATGATGATAAAGACTCGTCGGATGAACCTGAGGATTATGTAGCAAGTTGTCATGTGATCTCTCACTCGTCGATAGATGATAAAGAGGCTCCTTGCACCGAGAGACGGGGGGCAGGTCCTGAACCAGAACTTCTATGGCCGTCAGACAAAATGATCGACGCCTTCCTGAGTGAAATTCATCTGAAAAGTAAAGCCGATCGGGAGCGTGAGATGGCCATATTTGAAAAGGCCAAACGCCGGCGACTGGACAAAAGAGTCGAAACACTCCCACCAGATCAAAGTACATCCGCCGAAAATGAAAGCAGGATCAAGACAAGGAAACGATTCGCCAAAGCCATATCGATGGGGATGAAGCTGCCCTCTTTCAGAGAAAATTCTCCTGGTGGTATACATCTTGATGAAGCGGACGTGCATCCTAACTTTTGCTTATATCATCTGAAGATCGCACATCCTACTGAAGACTGCAACTCCTTTAAGTGTTGGTGGCAAGGGTATGTCGCTCACAGGCAACACTTCAACAGGACAAAGCGTGAAGCTCGTAGACAGAGGAAAAATGCGACAGATGAGCGTAAAAGAATTGCCGGCAATTGTCATAGGGTTGATCTCGGGGGATCGCGAGTTCTCACCTTCGGGAGCGACTCCGACGAAAAAGTAGCCATCGGCCCTTTCTTCAAGGAATCCATCTCTAAAACGAAAGAATTGAGGAGTTGCGAGAACATTCAGCCGTGCAATTGCACGATACCCGGAAAGAATCTCGGACCCGCAAACAAGAGATCGAACAAAAAGGATAAAGGAAAGGGGAAAACGGCCTTCGTCGCCAACACTCAACAACAATCGAGTGGCCCTAGACCGGTTGTTCGCCAAAACAACAAGCGGTAACCCCTCTTTGAGAAGTTGAAACGTCCTTACTCATTTCCCCGGGATGAAACAAGGAGGCTGTTCGAACTAGCAGTGCGCAACAGGCTTATCACTCTACCGGAGCCGAAACACCAGCTACAACTGAATGATGTCAATAATTCTAATTACTGCCCTTACCACCAAGTATTGGGCCATCCGATCGATAACTGCTACGTCTTCAAAAACTGGGTTGAAGACCAGTACCAACAGGGCAAGTTTGCGTTGTCCGAAAAATGGAAGGTGAACCCACCACAGCCACATGCTCTGAAAAAGATAGACATGCCAGGGGCATCGTGCTCTTTCATAGAAAAAGCCCCATGGAACAAAAAGTCCGTAAACTAGAAACTCGCCTCAAATATGGCAACGATAGACCAAAACGTCGTTAAACTAACGATGGACCACTATGTCCTAAAACTGTCTGAAGACGGAAACGTCGTTAAACTAACGATGGACCACTATGTCCTGGCTGATGACCGAAACGTCGTTAAACTACTACCAACCCGCGGCATCCCCAGGCTGACGTGGTGAAAAAAAAGGGTACTTCCACAAGTAAAATGGGCACGGATGAAAACCCGAAAGGGCTCCGTGAGTAAAAACAGCAGGGCTGCCGGCGAGTGTTCGTGAAAACCCGAAAGGGCGCAACCTCGTTAAAAAAACAAAAAAACAAAAAAAAAGGGTATGTTCATAAGCAAAATGGGCGCGGATGAAAACCCGAAAGGGCTCCGTGAGTAAAAACAGCAGGGCTACCGGCGGGTGTTTGTGAAAACCCGAAAGGGCGCAACCTCGTTAAAAGACACTTACAGGGTCCTCTCGACCTCGTGAGGAGAAACCACCTGCGTGAGATCCTTACGACTCACAAGGGAGCAATACACTTAGGAATCCTCACGATTCCTAAGGAGAAATTACACTTGCGAGATCCTCACGACTCGTAAGGAGAACTCTCTTATGGGACCCTCACGGCTCATAAGATTTGAAAGTCTTAAGTTGCAGAGACCTGAACCTGTTCTTAAGCAACCCCCACAACCTTCGATATTGCCCTACAAGTGGCTCAATACTGACCCTTGTATACAATCCACGGGCGCGAATAAACTTTTCCCTAACCAAGTCCCATCCGCGACTAGGGATATGTTCGCACGGTGAACAACCCTTGTAAGTCCTCTCGACTTATAAGGAGAAAACACTCTTGTATGATCCTTACGACTTATAAGAGAGCATGCACTTAGGAATCCTCACGATTCCTAAGGAGAAAACACACCTACGAGATCCTCACGACTCGCAGGAAGAAATACCTTTGTGAGACCCTTACGGCTCATGAAGTCAAAAGCCTTAATCGACAGAATCCTAACCCTGTTTACTAAGCCACCTTTGATCGACATCGACAAAGGCAAATGATGATTCGCTCCTGGCAATATCCCAGTTGTAGCGATGCTGATGCCTAAACCGGTATCAAATTCCAAGTCCTTTCATGGCAAATGATGATTCGCTACTGGCAATATTCCAGTTGTAGCGATGCTGATGCTGAGATTGTGTCACGCCCCGCTTCCCAGAGTACGCAAGATTGGGCACGTGACATAGCCAACCATGCTACCTGTGGGTAGGAAGTATCCATCCACAGTCACATTACGGTTGTAAGGATATCAAGAACAAGATAATGAGCTAATCTAATACATGTCCAAATCCATAATAACGAGAATCAATGATAAATAAGTGCGGAAGCAAATGATCCAATGCAATAATAGAAAGGTACGTCCCGAAATGCGGGATCACACCTGGAAATAAAATGCAATAAATGAACTGACCACTACAGAACTCACAAATCAGCCTGCTGGCTGAAGTACTCCTTCTCGGTCGTCGACAGTGGTACGGAATCTGGGCCATGCAAAACCCAGACGTCAGCGCGTCAAGACATCAAGTATATAGTATAAACATGGTAATAAGCAGTGCAGGTATGAACATGAATAAGCAGTACAATAACAGAGCAGGGTAAAGTGCACGTGTGACTAAACTGTCCTATCAGGTTTCTACTCTATAGTCTTTGAAATCAATTGATGAATCGTCGATGTAACCCAATATTATCCCGTACATACCCGGGACCACGGCCACAATATTCTCGGCGGCAGCCGAGACATGCCGTTAGGCACAGAATAGGAAGGTGTTAGTATCCCGTACATACCCGGGACCACGGCCACAATATTCTCGGCTGAAACCGAGACATGCCGTTAGGCACAGAATAGGAAGGTGTTAGTATCCCGTACATACCCGGGACCACGGCCACAATATTCTCGGCTGAAACCGAGACATGCCGTTAGGCACAGAATAGGAATGTGTACACTCGGTATTACCCCGTACATACCCGGGATCACGGCCACAATATTCTCGGCTGAAACCGAGACATGCCGTTAGGCACAGAATAGGAATGTGTACACTCGAACGGTAGTGAACTGTCGAGTTACAAGTCAGGTTCATCTTTGATTTCCCCATACCCCCAAGCTATGTATGTCAGGTCAGGTATTCAGTAGTCAAGGATCAATGCCAACATATGATCAATAAAAGTAGGTCTGTCTGGATAGACAACAGGAACGGTCCATGGGGACTGCATGTTATGTTGGTTGGCATTAAACACAAGATCAGGTAACAGGTAAAGCCATGGTACACCAGGTCAAGCCAGGTAATGTATAAAGGTGTCATGTCATGTCAAGAGTGCACGGTACCATGTCATGTCAAGTAGGAAGTGTAACAGGTCATGTCAGGAAGCACAAGATGTCATGTGGGTGCTCATAATCAAACTAACATAAATATAAATAAACAAGCATGAGTACTATCAGAACAATAACTGGAACATGTAATATGATATGCCAATAGATATAATTTCAAGGATATGGATGCACAGTTATCGATTAGGGTTACATTTATAGTTCCAATATTAATTAGGATACAATTTATTAAACATGGAGTGTTAATATCACATTATTATGTAGTGATGTGATCTATGGATGCAATTATATGTATCTTAAATGCGATGGATGCAAACGGGTATCCGAAAAGTTATTAAACTATAAAATGGTAATGTGGGATGTACAACTAAACAATATGTGATATAAATATTGATATAATAATATTAATATGGATAGCATATTCAAAGCGATTAGTAACTATAAAAGATGTATTGATTAACCATGCACAAGAAGGTTCCGTTCAGAAATTCAGCGTCGCCCTAATTTGTAAAATAGTTTAAAAATAACAAATGTTCTCCAAAAGAGACGTATCTTATACCAAAACAAAGATAATTCAATAATGTTTTCAGTTTTATAAGTATAAGCATCTCAGGTTATCCCTACAAAAAGTTATGAATATTCAAAGTTGAAAGTTTGCTGCTGGAATTTCCCTGGACAGCAGTTTTAAGGCATTTTCATTTGCATTTTACGTTATTTAAACAATTTATTTTGCAAGTAAATATTTCATAGAGTTATAGTATTCTGAATTAGCTTCGTAACGAACTAAAGAACGTATACTAATGATTTTTCTATAATTTATAATGAATTTTATAAGATAAGGTGTACAGTAAATTTCAGATTTGTCATATCCGATTTTTCAACGACATTTCATATGTAAACTATAAGATTTTCAAATGTATAACATTATAAAATGAAGATTATAAAAGTATATAGCATGTAGCAAGATTAACTTGCCTCGATGGGTCGCGAATCGGGAAAACGGAACGTTAACCATCGGCGGGGAAAACTCACGACGGACGCACGGTTCACGGAATGAACCCAAACGACAAACAAAGGAACCACACGGGTCGGGGTACCTCGCTGAAACGTCGAGAAGCGTCACCGGCACGACGGAATTCCGGCAACAAGAGAACAGTTCAAAAAAAATGAGAAACGAGACATGAAGGAAGAAGAGAAAGAATGATAAAGAGAAGTACGAGAGAATATATGAGGGAGAGGGAGAGAGAGGAAAAAGTGGAGAGAGAGAGAGAAAGTAGGGCCCACGGGGTTAAAGGGGAGGTTGTGATTGGCTGAGAGAATAAATTGAGAAGGATATAAAAGATTGTAAAAATATTATATGGTTAACTTAAAGATTTAAAAGATAGGTAATGAACAGTAAGATATCAGATTAGTTAGAAAAATATATGCGAAGGTTTTAATAATATTAAAATTTAGGATTTTGGCGCCAAATGAAACATTTCCAAATTGCGCCCGGGTTGGGTTCAAAAATTCGAAATTCAAATAATAGGATTTTAAGCGGGTTCCAAATTTTAAAATGAAATGTTTTATGATTAAAAAAGCATACTCCCAAAACGGACACACGCACGTGCACGTAGCCATCCAAACTCGCCCGTTTCACTGAACGGGACGAGAACACAATGCACGGACGCTACCACGAGGCTAAGGGTGTCAAGTAGGCCAAGATGAATATTTTCAATTTTATTTTAGATGCTAAAATTTGTTATATGTAGAAATGACTTTGCCGGGTAAATTTTACAGTAAGCAACAAACAAGCAAATTAAATGAAATGAGTACCACATTATGCTCAAACAGTAACTGAAAATAGTAGCATTGGGCTCGGGTGTTACATTATACCTAACTACAAAAAGAATTTCGTCCTCGAAATTCCAAGAATACAAAGATAGATAACTACAAGAAAAGGTGAGGAAACTTCTGCCGGATTTCATCTTCTCGTTCCCAAGTGGATTCTCCATGCGATCGATTACCCCAAGAAACTAGCACAAGAGGGGTAACCTTGTTCTTAAGAACCTTTTCTCTTCGATCCTTGATTTCAACTGGTCGCTCTTCAAAAGTTAGGTCCTCCCGTACGGTCAACTCCGAATGATCCAATACGTGGGTTTCATCTCGAACATACCTCCGTAGTTGAGATACACGAACCACATCATGCACACCTGCCAAGGACTATGGTAACGCCAAACGGTACGCTACCTCTCCAACACGCTCCAATATCTCGAAGGGTCCAACGAATCGAGAACCAAGCTTTCCTCGACTCCCAAAACGATCACCCCTCTAGTCGGTGATAGCTTCAAGAATACCAAATCTCCCACGGCGAACTCTAGAGGTCTTCTTGACGTATCTGCCCAACTCTTCTGTCGGTCCTGTGCTGCCTTCATATGATTTCTGATAGGGTTAACCTTCTCAACTGTCTGCACAACCAAATCTGGTCCCAATAATCTTCGTTCACCGACATCGTCCAAACAAACAGGTGAACGGCATTTACGACCATACAAAGCTTCAAATGGAGCCATCTGAATAGTTGCTTGAAAACTGTTGTTGTAAGACAACTCCACCAAAAGTAGATGATCCTCCCAAGACCCCTTGAAGTCCAACCTGCATGTTCTCAACGTATCCTCAAGAGTTTGGATCGTTCTCTCCGACTGACCATCAGTTTGAGGATGATAAGCTGTGCTAAACTTCAATCGAGTCCCCAAACTTTCCTGTAAACTCCTCCAGAAGTGTGATAAGAACCGAGTGTCCCGATCGGACACGATGCTCACCGGTACTCCATGCAATCTTATGATCTCCTGCATGTACCGCTCTGCCAAAGTCTCTATTGATTGACCAACCCGAAAAGGAATAAAGTGAGCTGCCTTGGTCAACCGATCAACAATCACCCTTACTGCATTGTTGCCTTTTGGACTCCGCGGTAAAGGCGTCACGAAATCCATGGTTATATGTTCCCACTTCCACTGAGGAATCGGAAATGGTTGCAATAAACCAGCAACCATTTGGTGTTCAGCCTTGACTTGCTGACATACCAAGCACTTAGCCACGAAGCGAGCAATCTCCCGTTTCATGCCTTCCTACCAGAAATGCTGTCGAATATCTTGGTACATCTTTGTACCTCCTGGATGTACAGAGTAAACTGAATTGTGTGCCTCCTTCATAAGCTCTTCACGCACATCCCCTTTTGGCACACACACACGGCTACCATACCTCAACGAACCATCTTCGTGGATCAATAAATCTGTTCGTAGTCCGGCTTCAACCTGCTCTCGAAACTTTTGTAGTCTAGGATCCTGCGATTGTGCTGTTTTAATCTTCTCAACTAAGGACGACTGTACTTGCAACTGCATCGACTGTCCCGTAGCATGTGGTAGCACAACCTCTAAGTCAAATCTCCGAAAATCCGCAATGATCTCCCTTTGTGCGGTCAATACCTGAATTGCTGGTAACCGACTTAGCGCATCTGGCACGACGTTAACTTTTCTCGGATGGTACTTAAGATCAAGGTCGTAGTCGGCCATCAGCTCCAACCATCTGCGTTGCCTCATGTTCAACTCCTTCTGCGTGAACACGTACTTCAAGCTCTTATGATCTGTAAAAACTTCGACTCTTACGCCCAAAAGGTAGTGTCTCCAAATCTTCAAAGCGAAAATCATAGCTGCAAGCTCCAAGTCATGGGTTGGATAATTCTTCTCATGGGTCTTCAGTTGTCTTGATGCGTATGCTACGACCTTCCCATTCCGCATCAAGACACATCCCAATTCTTTCCCAGATGCGTCGCTATGAATCATCAGTCCTCCGGAATTGTCTGGTACGGTCAGGATAGGGGCGGTTATCAACTTCTGCTTCAACGTCTCGAAAGCTAACGCACACTTATCCGTCCGTACAAAAGGTACCTCCTTACGCATAAGCTTGGTCAGCGGTTCTGCCAAACGAGCAAAGTTCTCCACAAATCTCCTGTAGTATCCGGCCAAACCAAGGAAACTCCTTATCTCAGCCACATTTCTTGGAATTGGCCAATCTCGAACTGCTGCAATCTTTTCGGGATCGACGGCGATTCCATCGCCCGACACAACATGCCCCGAAAACTTCACTCCCTCCAGCCAAAACTTACACTTACTCATTTTCGCATAAAGCTTCTCCTGTCTCAACATCTGCAGGACCTGATGATATCCAGATCGCAAATCCAGTTTCGAGAATACTCTCGCGCCAATAAGCTGCTCAAAAGTTCTCCAATGCGAGGGATCGGGTACTTGTTCTTAATAGTCACCCGGTTCAATTCTCGATAATCAATGCACATCCTTCTCGTGCCATCCTTCTTCTTTACTAAAAGAACTGGAGCTCCCCAAGGCGAGTTGCTGCTTCGAATCCAACCCTTCTCAAGTAATTCACCAACTTGCTTCTTAACTTCTTCCAATTCCACTGGTGTCATCGGATAGTAAGCTTTAGACACTGGCGCTGCACCAGGACTAAGGTCAATCGTGAACTCCACGTCTCGCTTCGGCGGTAAGCCTGATATATCTTCAAACACGTCCATAGAATCACGAACAACAGCCGGCTCTTTACTTTCATCACTTCCATTGATGCAAGAACATTGTTTGTCGGCCTAGCCTTAAACTCGACCGGCCCGACAGAACTGCTTCCTTACCGCAACTGCTGTCTACGTCGTTGGCCGCGAAAGGTCCAGCGAGACTACTGAGTCTCGTCCACTCTGCTGCATGCACGTCCACGGCCGCTCCATTCTGCCTTAGTCCGATGAACTTCTCTTCCATTTCCTCCCGTGCGGTCCGCAGGAAACTTTTAGAGAAATCCGCCCAACTGATCGGCCTGGGAAAGCGGGTCTCCTCCACAAGCCACCACTCTCGGGCGTAATCCACCAGCTGAATGCGCACCACATCAACTCTCTTGTCGTCTGGGATCTGTGCCGCAATCAGTAAATTCTCCGTGTTACTAGCCACTGCTCGGCTGGCAACAGCTCCTCCAGACCAGTGAAAGTAGTAGGACCCAACCGTCTGAAATCTGCTACGGTCCTTACTCGGTTGACTGGTCTAGTTCCAACTTCGTTTACAGACTGCTGAACGATTTGCAAACCTTCCTGAAACAAGTCCGCGTGCTGCTGGATCAGCTCGGTCTGTTTCTTTGATTTCCAGTATTCCTCTTATCTCTCCAAGCATGGCGGCTTTGTTCACACGCCTCCGGTACGTCTTCAACTTCTTACCTGTCATAATCCTGAACTCAAAGCACCCAACATTAGCATGATGATAGATTCTGAATGTGGATCAAGGCTAGAACTCCAAGATACTTAAATAGAGTGCTGCATTGTAGCTATGCCGCGGTATCATAGCCGCAATTACTTAACTCCACCCAAGTCGCCCAAGTCCTAGGGATAACAAGAAATCAGGTTTCCGAGTCGACATGCAAAATAAGTTTGCATGTCGTAAAAGATATAATCAGGAAGAATGTGATTCAAGAATGGTAAAACGGTCAATGTGGCTGGACATGTTTCCTAAACACGGGTATTCTGATTCGTGTATTGGGTACAATACCCAACTACAAAAGAATCAACCCGACTAACCTATGCTCTGATACCAAAAGAACCATGTCACGCCCCGCTTCCCAGAGTACGCAAGATTGGGCACGTGACATAGCCAACCATGCTACCTGTGGGTAGGAAGTATCCATCCACAGTCACATTACGGTTGTAAGGATATCAAGAACAAGATAATGAGCTAATCTAATACATGTCCAAATCCATAATAACGAGAATCAATGATAAATAAGTGCGGAAGCAAATGATCCAATGCAATAATAGAAAGGTACGTCCCGAAATGCGGGATCACACCTGGAAATAAAATGCAATAAATGAACTGACCACTACAGAACTCACAAATCAGCCTGCTGGCTGAAGTACTCCTTCTCGGTCGTCGACAGTGGTACGGAATCTGGGCCATGCAAAACCCAGACGTCAGCGCGTCAAGACATCAAGTATATAGTATAAACATGGTAATAAGCAGTGCAGGTATGAACATGAATAAGCAGTACAATAACAGAGCAGGGTAAAGTGCACGTGTGACTAAACTGTCCTATCAGGTTTCTACTCTATAGTCTTTGAAATCAATTGATGAATCGTCGATGTAACCCAATAGTATCCCGTACATACCCGGGACCACGGCCACAATATTCTCGGCGGCAGCCGAGACATGCCGTTAGGCACAGAATAGGAAGGTGTTAGTATCCCATACATACCCGGGACCACGGCCATAATATTCTCGGCTGAAACCGAGACATGCCGTTAGGCACAGAATAGGAAGGTGTTAGTATCCCGTACATACCCGGGACCACGGCCACAATATTCTCGGCTGAAACCGAGACATGCCGTTAGGCACAGAATAGGAATGTGTACACTCGGTATTACCCCGTACATACCCGGGATCACGGCCACAATATTCTCGGCTGAAACCGAGACATGCCGTTAGGCACAGAATAGGAATGTGTACACTCGAACGGTAGTGAACTGTCGAGTTACAAGTCAGGTTCATCTTTGATTTCCCCATACCCCCAAGCTATGTATGTCAGGTCAGGTATTCAGTAGTCAAGGATCAATGCCAACATATGATCAATAAAAGTAGGTCTGTCTGGATAGACAACAGGAACGGTCCATGGGGACTGTATGTTATGTTGGTTGGCATTAAACACAAGATCAGGTAACAGGTAAAGCCATGGTACACCAGGTCAAGCCAGGTAATGTATAAAGGTGTCATGTCATGTCAAGAGTGCACGGTACCATGTCATGTCAAGTAGGAAGTGTAACAGGTCATGTCAGGAAGCACAAGATGTCATGTGGGTGCTCATAATCAAACTAACATAAATATAAATAAACAAGCATGAGTACTATCAGAACAATAACTGGAACATGTAATATGATATGCCAATAGATATAATTTCAAGGATATGGATGCACAGTTATCGATTAGGGTTACATTTATAGTTCCAATATTAATTAGGATACAATTTATTAAACATGGAGTGTTAATATCACATTATTATGTAGTGATGTGATCTATGGATGCAATTATATGTATCTTAAATGCGATGGATGCAAACGGGTATCCGAAAAGTTATTAAACTATAAAATGGTAATGTGGGATGTACAACTAAACAATGTGATATAAATATTGATATAATAATATTAATATGGATAGCATATTCAAAGCGATTAGTAACTATAAAAGATGTATTGATTAACCATGCACAAGAAGGTTCCGTTCAGAAATTCAGCGTCGCCCTAATTTGTAAAATAGTTTAAAAATAACAAATGTTCTCCAAAAGAGACGTATCTTATACCAAAACAAAGATAATTCAATAAGGTTTTCAGTTTTATAAGTATAAGCATCTCAGGTTATCCCTACAAAAAGTTATGAATATTCAAAGTTGAAAGTTTGCTGCTGGAATTTCCCTGGACAGCAGTTTTAAGGCATTTTCATTTGCATTTTACGTTATTTAAACAATTTATTTTGCAAGTAAATATTTCATAGAGTTATAGTATTCTGAATTAGCTTCGTAACGAACTAAAGAACGTATACTAATGATTTTTCTATGATTTATAATGAATTTTATAAGATAAGGTGTACAGTAAATTTCAGATTTGTCATATCCGATTTTTCAACGACATTTCATATGTAAACTATAAGATTTTCAAATGTATAACATTATAAAATGAAGATTATAAAAGTATATAGCATGTAGCAAGATTAACTTGCCTCGATGGGTCGCGAATCGGGAAAACGGAACGTTAACCATCGGCGGGGAAAACTCACGACGGGCGCACGGTTCACGGAATGAACCCAAACGACAAACAAAGAAACCACACGGGTCGGGGTACCTCGCTGAAACGTCGAGAAGCGTCACCGGCATGACGGAATTCCGGCAACAAGAGAACAGTTCAAAAAAAATGAGAAACGAGACATGAAGGAAGAAGAGAAAGAATGATAAAGAGAAGTACGAGAGAATATATGAGGGAGAGGGAGAGAGAGGAAAAAGTGGAGAGAGAGAGAGAAAGTAGGGCCCACGGGGTTAAAGGGGAGGTTGTGATTGGCTGAGAGAATAAATTGAGAAGGATATAAAAGATTGTAAAAATATTATATGGTTAACTTAAAGATTTAAAATATAGGTAATGAACAGTAAGATATCAGATTAGTTAGAAAAATATATGCGAAGGTTTTAATAATATTAAAATTTAGGATTTTGGCGCCAAATGAAACATTTCCAAATTGCGCCCGGGTTGGGTTCAAAAATTCGAAATTCAAATAATAGGATTTTAAGCGGGTTCCAAATTTTAAAATGAAATGTTTTATGATTAAAAAAGCATACTCCCAAAACGGACACACGCACGTGCACGTAGCCATCCAAACTCGCCCGTTTCACTGAACGGGACGAGAACACAATGCACGGACGCTACCACGAGGCTAAGGGTGTCAAGTAGGCCAAGATGAATATTTTCAATTTTATTTTAGATGCTAAAATTTGTTATATGTAGAAATGACTTTGCCGGATAAAATTTTACAGTAAGCAACAAACAAGCAAATTAAATGAAATGAGTACCACATTATGCTCAAACAGTAACTGAAAATAGTAGCATTGGGCTCGGGTGTTACAGATTGGCACCAGATTCCAAGTTCCACACTCGCAATAAAAAATCAGCGAGCTAAAAATGCATATGAAATAGCCGAAATGATTGGGCAACTCGCAATAAAAAGCAGCGAGTAAAAATGAAAAAAATAGCCGAAATGATTGGGCAACTTGCAATAAAAAGCAGCGAGTAAAAAGAAAAATAGCCGAAATGATTGGGCACCGCGAAAAATAGCCGAAATGATTGGGCAATCGCGATTTTCGCGATATAAAAAGCTGAAATGATAGAGCATCGCGGAAAGAATAAAAAAAATGATGAAAGAATGAAACTTTTTGCCCTACAGGTGAGATCACATCGATCCCTGTATATAATCCAGGGGCACAAACAAAGAGGGAACCATACTTTCCGAACAGGCTCCATCAGAAAGCGAAGCCAAATCTCGATGGTTCATAGACAACCTAGAAACAACCTCGATATTTGTCGCAATATTGCAGATACAATGTCAACAAATGAAGCAAAAGAAGATCCCTAGCTTCAGGGTCTCGACGTCGATATCGACAACTTAGAGATCACCAACGGCGTTTCTCCTCACTCCAACTAGATGCAGACGTGACGTCAGCAACCGACCTCAGAGTCGCAACGAAACGGAGCCACGGCATAGTCCCTAGTTCCAAATCTTAATGGCAATATCTACAGCCTAAGAATCAGCAACGGCGTTCCTTCGCAGTCCAGCAGGATGCAGATGCAACGTCAACGAAAGACCCCCTGGTCAGTAAAGCGGAGTGACGGAAAAATCCCAGCTCCACCTCAGCATTCGCCTCGATACAGTAGACGAGATGTCAACAACGGCGTTCCTTCACAGTCCAGCAGGATACGGATACAACGCCAACAAAAGACCTTACGGTCGAAACAAAGCGAAGCGACGGCAAAATCCCAACTTCACCTCAACATTCGTCTCGATACAGCAGACGAGACGTCAACAACGGCGTTCCTTCGCAATCCAGCAGGATACGGATACAACGCCGACAAAAGACCTCATGGTCGAAACAAAGCGGAGTGACGGCAAAATCCCAGCTCCACCTCAGCATTCGTCTCGATACAGCAGACGAGATGTCACTACGGCATCCTTCCTCCAATAGGATTGGTACACGCCAAAGCAAACGAAGCAAAGGCCAAATTCCTAGCTTCAGGGTCTTGACGGTAACTCATATAAAACCTGAAAGACTATCGGAGATCATCCCACATCAGCGCGGAGTGGTCACCACCTCGACGTTCATCTCGATACAGCAGACGAGATGTCACTACGGCATCCTTCCTCCAACAGGATTCGGACACGCCAAAGCAAACGAAGTAAATGCCAAATTCCTAGCTTCAGGGTCTTAACGGCAACTCATATAAAACCGGAAAGACCATCGGAGATCATCCCACACCAGCGCGGAATGGTCACCACCTTGACGTTCGTATCGATACAGCAGGCGAGATGTCACCACAGCGTTCTTCCTCCAGCAGGGTTCAGACGCGACAATCAAAAAACGGAGCCACGACAAAATCCCTAGTTCCAAACCTCGACGGTTCACCAACAACCTAGAGACAACTACGACACTCGTCTCGATACAGCAGACGCAATGCCGCCAAACGAAGCAAATGCCAAATTCCTAGCTTCAGGGTCTTGATGGTAACTCATATAAAACCTGAAAGACTATCGGAGATCATCCCACATCAGCGCGGAGTGGTCACCACCTCGACGTTCGTCTCGATACAGCAGACGAGATGTCACTACAGCGTCCTTCCTCCAACAGGATTCAGACATGCCAAAGCAAATGAAGCGAAGGCCAAATTCCTAGCTTCAGGGTCTTGACGGTAACTCATATAAAACCTGAAAGACTACCGGAGATCATCTGTAATACCCGGTTCTTTTTATACGCCTAAATCCATATTTCTCTGAAAACTATAAATTTGTTATTTTTTTTTTATCATTCAATTATGTAGAGAAACTTTATTAAACCCAAAACCTTTTGCTCCCAAAGTATTTAAATCTCCCCTCCGGCCCAAGCACAATTTTTCCCAGCCTAGAACCAAATTGTAAATTTCTCTGGCCGAGCCCATAATTTCATTTCCATTTTTTTTTTATGAATTCCTTTAAACATTTCCTAAGCTTACTCTCAGCCGGCCCACTCCATTTATATTTTTCCAAATTCATTTCCTATTAAATTACCAAGCCCAGCACCATTTCTAAGCCCGGCCCCATCTTTTCTCATTTATTTTCTGTTTTTCTTTCATTCACATCTCTTTCAGCACCCAGGCCCAGCCCTCTATTCCTCTAATTCTTTTATTCTAATTTCTCTGGCCCATTCCCACCGGCCCGCTCCCGCGTCCCCTCTCCAAGCCCGCGCCCGCTTCGCAACCCGACCCGCTCCTACAGTGTCTTCCCCTCCAACGGCTACCTCCTTTTTCCCGCTCGTGACCCTTTCCTCCGCCGCAGCCCACGCCGCTTCCTCCGCCCACGATCGCGAGCCGTTACCCCCAACAACGCGCGCATTTTCTTCCCTATGACCCGCTCGCCTCCAACGACGCGCGACCCCTCGCACTCCCCGTCTCCAACTCCTTCTCAGATCTCCCTCTCGCAAACCCAACCTCCACCCACCGCCTCCAAGCTGCAGCCACTCCCCTCGACGACGACGTCGAACCTCCTCCTCAAACCCTCACCTTCACCTCCTCCAACCACCACAGAACCCTCCCCTGCACAACGAACCCCCTGCCCAACGAGCTCAGCCATCGAGCTTTCCCGCCGCCAGCACCCACGATGTCGGCAAGCGCTCCAATACATCTCGTCGTCATCCCTCTCGCCATCCTCCTTCTCACACTCTCGAGTTCCTGCACTCCATTTCCCTCGACGACGACGACATCCCACTCTCGAGCCCACACCCACGCCCCTCCGCCGACCATCTCGTCGGGCCCTCGTCACCGACCTCATCTTCTCATCACTCCTCCACTCTCGTCACTCGTCTCTCTAACTCCCTCTGTGTTCTCTCTTACTCATCCCTCTAATTCTCTATCTCTCTCACTCTGTTTCTCTCTCTCTCTCTCTCAATTCTCTATCTCTCCTCCTCACTGTCAGTCTCTCTCTCTCTATCACTCTCTGTTCTCTCTAAACCTCTCCCTCTCTCTTGATCTCTCATCTCAGCTCTCTCTCACTCTCTCACTCTGTGCCCTCTCTCCTCCTCTGCTCTCTCAGTTCTCTCTCTCACACTCTAACTCTCAGCACTCTCTCTCCCTCTGTCTACACTCTCTCATTTCTCTCTCTCTCCCTCTCACTTCTCTCTCTCTCTCTAACACACTCACCCATCGTCGAACCCCTTGACGCACAAGAGCCAAGCTTCACAGCCGAGCCCCGACTACCAAACTGCGAGCCGTCGTTGCCGAGACTCGTGTTCGAGCCAAGTCAGGTGCCGAGCCGCGCGTGTATCGCGATCGTGCCGTTATCACTGCCGAGCATCGCCAAGACGCCTCCAGGCAAGTTCATTACTTGCTTACATGCTATTTTACCTAAGTTACAATCGCTAAGTATATAGACTATAAGTTACGGTTTAAACTATTTATGTGCCATAACCTGCTCGACGCGTGTTCCCAAAGAAAATACTTTTCTAAATTGACGGAATTAGATTACTCACCTTGGCCCTTGCTGCGATGAACACCGTGTGCAAGTTTCGCTGGAAAATATGACCGTTAACGACTAAAACAACTACCCTCAAGTTTAACCGTAAAACTGGAATTCTCTTGTACCTGAAAACCGTTAAATTCACCATAAATCATATACATACTAGAATAGTGCGTTCGAGGGCTCAAATCGAAGCCGACTCGACGAACTTTAACCCTATACTAGTTTACAGACATTTCTGTATTTAAACCGTGATGATAATTGGATCGGAGTACGACTCTGGACTGCAGTCCAGAGCGACTCCCGTTGTTGCTTGCTGTTCCGTAATGGGTACCACAAGTTTTCCTTAACTCGTAGGTTGCGGAACTCCTCTGGTTAGTATAGGTAAATCTGTTAGCTAGACAACACAATTGATTTCATTCTGTTTCGTTACTGTTTGATATTTAATCTGTAATTTAATAGATCGGGACGCATAACAGTCCCAGCAGAATCAGAACTGACATATTAGTGTTAAATAGTGTATAACTTATGACGTACGGATGCGATCGAAGATCCGTCTATTGCGTTGAAAACCTTACTGAAAACCCTAGATTTCATATAACTGTAGCGTCGGTAAAATCTGATCCCAACTTGGATCAAAATGCGTTGCGAAACGGACTTCTGATTCTGAAACCGGATTTCTAGCCGCGAGCGCTTAAAATGAAATGGTTATAATTAATGATCCTGGAACCCGTTTGGATTGAAACCAAATTTGATGGATGGACAACTGAACATACTAATTACTACCTTTTTATCGTTTCGCTAAATTATATATGTACGTTTCATGATAAATCGTACACGTGATAGAATACTGTTTTCGTGACACCTTGATCGTGCTTATATACTGTTCACGCATCATATCATACCCATATCATTGTAGTGATAACTTAGTAATATCGTGCATTTACCCAGTGTTAGATTCTAGTGATGATTGT
Source organism: Agapanthus africanus (assembly GCA_030015575.1). Lineage (NCBI taxonomy): Eukaryota > Viridiplantae > Streptophyta > Magnoliopsida > Asparagales > Amaryllidaceae > Agapanthus > Agapanthus africanus. The sequence continues at coordinate 869,804,656 of CM057339.1, forward strand.
GGCAAGTACGTCAGTGTTCGTGTATCCGTGATTAAGTGAAAGTGATACGTACTTGTACACAATCAGTGACCCTATTATTCTATTGCATTGTCGACGTCTGTGGGATGCGTGTACGTATGACTATAAGTGGTATGAGACACTTATGGAAGCGCTTGCACGGGTGTCACAGATAAGGCATCCGACACTGCCATTTATCTTAGGTATTAGTCGGGACGTGCTTGATGGAGGTCCTGCCTCCAGCTCTCGCGCAGACTTGTCACGGATCGATTAGTATTTAGGGTTATGGTTAGCGTTTGATGTAGACCACGGGGTGTGGGGTAGTTTAAGTGTGAATTCAACAGAATCTCGGGAGTCTCATGCCGGCTTATATATTTAGGGAGATATATGGAGATTTACAGGGTATGTGATATACACCGTGATATACATGTTACATGTTGGGCCCGTGGTCCCTTGCCCTTGGGTTCTACCCTTGGGTGGAGGACACTCGCGAGTGGTTGGCTCTCACACTTGGACTGACGATAGGCTTAGTGACCTGTACAGTGAGACTTAGAGACTAATAGAGATACTGGCATTTATATTCTTTATATACTGTGTTGACATACGTGACATATTGTTCTACTGCTTTACTGCTCCGCTGCATTGATTACTGCACATTCATATTCATGCTGTCATTGATTTACCGTTTCATATATCTGTTACCACTGTTAGAATTGTCGCCTGATTTTATATATAATATATTGCTATTGTGTCGCTCTGACGACCTGAGTATGCATGCTCAGTGTGAGGAGAAGATTTAGCCTGGACCAGGACTAGACGCACTTCACGGACATCTTGTTTAACTATTCAGAGTTATATCTTTTGTTTCTCATCAGGTCAGTTCATTTTACTGTTTTATTCCAGTTACTGCATTTCTCATTACCTGCGCATTATTTACTGTTTACCATGATAAACTAGAAGCCGAAGTGTGACTACGGTGGGACATTTCCTTGACCGTAGGAGCATGGCTGGCCTTGTCTACCCCTCGTATTCCGTATTTTGGGAAGCGGGGCGTGACATGGTTTAGTTGGTATCAGAGCCAGGTTTTGCATCGATTGGGATTGCAGTTTTCCGTGTATAGTTGGCAATCTAAGACATTCCTTGGTCTAGGTTGTAAACTTGTCATTCTTGATCCATATTCACATCGTGTGTTCAGCTATCCATTCGCCATGGTTTCGGGTGACTTGACAAGATCACGTGGTTGCAACTGCACTACCGTACTCTATTCAAGTGACTTAAAGTCATGCAGTTGATTCCCCACTTGTAATAAATTCATCACCTCTGATATTCTTGAATCTTGAATCTTTGTCCTATCCATATTATATTCTGATTCTTTAGCTTGTGACTTATATCATTCTCAAAATTGTTGTCTCAGGATCATGTCTTCCAACGACTCTTCATCCATATCCGCTCCCCAGAATCAGACCATTGAGATTCTGAGTGTATTGCAAGGTCTAAAGGAAGCCCAGGAGCGAACAAACGACTTATTGGCTGAAGGGCTGAGAAGACTGGTGAGTCAGACCCTAGCGGGAGTCTCCTATCATAAAGGGATTTCCATTAGACGAGAAAAGAAGAAGAAGATGAAGCGTCAATTTGTCTCCCCGCGACAGAAGCAGCAGAAGACCCCATGTTGTGGGTATTGTAAGAGACCAGGACATCTTCAGAGGGATTGTCGCCACGCCCAAGGGAAATGTCTGATTTGTGGATCCAGCGAACATCTCATCAACGGTTGTCCAGAAAGGAAAGAACTACAAGGAGGAAACTCGTCCACACTCCCCACTTCTGCCAAGTGAGGATTATCGCGTAAATCGAACTTCGACGATAAGGCGGATCTAACGCAGGATTCAACTCACGCGACGAGAACACAACGTTATAATAGTCAAAGAAGGATTTTTTTCCATGTTATCTACTTTCAGTATTAATGTGGTCATCATTTTATGAATATTTCTTTCCGTTTGAAATCTTGTATCCACTGAACTTTTGATTGAATGCAATAAAACTTGAATCATAATGTATGCATCATTCTCTTGTTTTCTCCTTATTCATATTATTCGTTATCACAGCGTTTCTATCCTGATTTTCAGTTTCTGCAACCGCATATTTACCTATACTTCGTACCCTGAGCTTTTTCCCTTGATGTATCCCACTATCTAATCATGACTTTTCTTTTCAGACCATGGCCCACCCTGGAGCAGCGCCGCATCTAGATGAGGATGCACAGTCATGCGTTTCCTTCGACCGCACGTTGATGAGTTCTGACGATGAGATCAATGGTCCCCAGGTCAACTTCGGAAACAACGATTCAGAGGACGAAGAAGTAGCCGCCCCAGAGTTTGACATGATAGCTGATCCTGACGAAGAAGAAGGAGATCCTGAAGAGAACCCTATAGAGGAAGACCCGATAGAGGAAGATCCTGATGAAGACCCGATAGAAGAAAATCCAGTTGAGGAAAATCCCGTGGAAGAAAATCCAGAAGAAGAGAATCACATGGAATCGGACCTCGATGAAGAAGCTCCATCCGAGAAAGAAGGACCGGAATATCAAGACCCTGCTGTAGAAGAACTTCCAATGGCGATGCCCGCGAGGCGATATGGAAATGGACGCCCCTACCTGAGTGCGCGAGCCTACCGCAACCTGCAGAATCTCCACAACCGCGACTGACGGAATTTCTTTTGATGTTGTCTTTCTGGCCAAATAAACTGTGTATAGTTTAGGGCCACTTTTCGCCTTTGGGAATGCCTTGTTTCAAATTTTCTTGAATGAAATAAATCTTCTGAATTCGTAAATCTTTTGATTATTGGTTCGTTTGATATTTGTTTATTGCCCATATCCATTTATTTTCTGCCGAGTTCCCTGACTGTCCACCCTTACTCATTGTGTAGTTTTCACTCTCGTTTCGATTAGAAAGTACCGCACCCTGATCCTTGGAATGAGCCACCCTTCATCCCTCGTCTGTGCCCCGTTTGAGGTCCTTCTGGGAAGAGAACAATTCCTGTGAGACTTGTTAGTTATATGTATGACCTAGAGGCCATTACTGTACATATGATGTATATTGTAGTGGATGCTAGGACGTATATAGGGAGGACTTTCTTGCTTGACATGATAGTATGCTATCTGGTTGCTCTTTACCTTAACGTGTACACTGATTGTCTCTCTGTTACATATTGGTAAAGCCCTTAGGATGTGTACTTGACTACCTGGACTATGATGCGGATCATTCTAGTGGGGACATGGTAGTCCATAAGTACATCCTTCAAAGTCCCTAGTCGTGGGTATATCGAGACGGGGCATCGATATACCAGAGTAGACTAGCGTATACCTTCTCGACCCATACAGATGGGCGATGGATGATCCCATATCCATTGGTGTTTGACATCAGAGATGATATACGGGTGCTCAGTGGAGACTGGGTACACTGGACGGACTCGCCGAGAACTCCCAGATGGTATTATACCTTACGTCAGATGGCAGTTCTCTGGTGACACTGGTACAGAGTAGTCTGTTGACCCGAGATCGTCATAGAGTCTTGTGTGATTCCCACTGTGCTTTGATTTCCATCTTACCACGTCCAAGAGGGCGTGCAAAACGGTGGTTTTTGGGTACAGTCCCGAGTCACATGGAGGCAATGAGCGATAGGAGGGGATTCGTCTCTCCCGGTATAGGGAGTTGATGTTGCGCTGTGTTCGATTGGCTATAACAGGAAATCTCTGGCCAGGGTTGCTGAGATTTACTGGTAAGTGTTACCTGTAGTTTCTCGAATTGTTATAGACCTCATATCGACACGACTTATCGAGCTATTGGGGTCTGACGTTTACCACCCCTAGGCGAGATATGCGACATATCAAACGATCAGACCGGACTGTACGGTAAGTGTTACTGGTTGGATTCACAGGAGTGTGAGCGGGCTTGCTCGTCGATCTTCTGATCGCTCAATACCCGGGTGGCCGTTACGTTTAGCAGACCGCTTGCGACTTGTGGGTGTTTGATATGATCATCATCTGCTGCCGGCGTATTGACGAGTCTTTAGAGTCCTACACAGAGGTTTCCTGGCTCAAGCGAAACGAAATAGGAGCGCATATGAGATATGTGCGGGACCGAGAATAATGCGTGTATGTGATACCGTATTCTATTCTCGCGATGAATGTATCGAATGGTTATATGCGATATAACCTAGTTATCGAATCGAGGGTTGATTCGATAAGCCGATACATTGGATACTAGTCGGTTATATGCGATATGACCGGATCATTGAATCAAGTGTTGATTTAATGATTTAATGTATAATTATATATTTGATATATTACTTTGCATTAACTAGTATCGGTTCACTTTTAAATGGTTTTCTCACTTGGATTGTGCACATTGTATATGTGATATACTTTTGTACACAAGTTTGTATCATATTTGATGATACATGCTCACTAGGGTTTGTGTGAAGATTAAACCATGGTTGTAGATTGGTTAGGGTTTTCATTTTCTTATTCATTTATTTATTTATTTATTCTTTTTGGAAAATGAAAAGCATAAAAGGAAAATGGTGGCTTTGTTTGTTTGTATATTGAAACTTCATGAAGCTTTGACTAAGTCACCATTTTGTCTCATGCTTAACCCTAACCATTCCCTCTAACCCTAGTTTAGTCTCTACACATAACCATGGTTTGAATATGATAAGGATTGATTTTATTTTCCATTTTTAATTAACACTTATCATATTCTTTCTTTCTTCTTCTTCTTCTTCACTTGAAGAAAGCTTGCTTCAACAATGGAAACTTGAGAAAAAGAGTGAGAAATCCAATTCTAAAGTGAACCCACTTCCTATTTCTTCATCCTCTACCTCTTGCCAAGTAGTAGAGTGTGTTTCCTTCACAAGTTTTCTAGACTTGGTGAAGTTGGAGCTTGATCTAGCGATGCCTCGACGTAGATCATCTTCGGCACGTCGTCGATGACCTAGCCCGCTCTTTCTCCGATGAAGCCGACGCTAGAGCCCGGGATTTGATATGGACAGCGGAGAGGACTTCATCACGGAGCCGTGGAGGTGGAGGACCGGATCTACAAAGGTTGTATTTCCGTATTCTTGTAGTTAAGTGTTAACTAGTTTGCTTTTTCGCCTAGATTTCTAGTTAACGATCTTGTTAGGGTTTCTCGACACCGTTAAAATTTGAAATTGGAATGGTTGATGCCTTGTGAGACCTCTTGAGAGTGCCTAAGAACCCTACAGTGGTATCAGAGCCTAGCTAGAGCCTTAGGCGAAGTCCTGACGACGTTTGAAACTCGATCGAACCGAAAACCTAACTCTCAAAATGCTCTCTGTCCAATTTTTAAAAATCTGGATTTTTCAATATTAAAAATATGCAGAAAAATAAGCAGGGTCTTATTTGAATTACTGTGAAATACGAGGGTCTAATTCAAATATTCCACCGCGGAACCGCGGCATAAGCCCTCACATGCGGCGGTTCCGCGGCCGTACAGTCCCTTTGACCAATGTTTTCTGCACAGTAATTCATATAATTGAATGCTATATTTTCTGGTTATTTTTAATGTGACTCTACAGTTGAGTATTCTGGGGTTGTTTTAGAGCTTCGATGTTTCGACCGGATTATCAAATTTCGTCTGTGTGGCTTTCCGGATAAATTTTAGAATATGTTAAAAAGTTCGACCGGATATAAATACCCAATTTTTCCCCTGTCGGGAAATTTCCAAGTGTTGGATTTTTCCGTGGTTTAATGACGTTCTAAGTAGTGCAAGTAACGCGATGGTCCCTCTAGAAGACAACAAACCTTAACTCGATTATGTGACCGTCTTGAACTGCCCTTTGAACCTTCGGGTTTGGGGCAGTACGGCGTGCCATATGTGAGGCGTTGGCTTGACCCTTCTACGGCTGGACCGTTGGTACTGAGGCACGAACTGAATGTTTTTGAACTTATTTCATGTGTTGATCTGTTTCGGGAAAACTTGGCTGTTCGATTGTTCGATCGGAAAGTTTAACATTTTCTATCTTATTCGGAATGTGATACAATAATTGGAATTCACAAGTAGTTATGAGATAACTGAATGAATGTTATAAACATAGCACTTTAGTCTCACTTGATCGGTTGCCACGGAATTTTGATGTGATCAAAAGTCCGTCGCAATCACGTAGCGTACGCGGATACTCGCCGGGTAAACTTAATAGACAGCCTCACTCCATAGCCCCGACCAAGTGACTGTAGGAGAACCCCGTCGCCGAAAGCATCCGTTCGGGTGCTCGCGGCAGCGGTGTTCCGCCTTGGTGCACTTCGTCGACGGTATCGGGGGTGCGGCCGCCTACTAAAGTTTGCGACGAGCATTCGATCAGGATGTCAGGAATCCTGTTGAATTGCCCGACTTAATATTGAAAAGTGTTTTCGATTTTGAGACTAAAATGCGGGGTTTATAATTGTTAGGCATGTGATGTCTAAGGTATTCATTTGATTAGGCATGCGATGTCTATGGAGATTGCGGATTCCAACTGTTGTAGTTTTACACTTTCTTTTTTGTGACCGTAAGTGTAATATGTGATATCGCCGGTTTCGTTGCTATATGTCAACGACAATTGGGATGCGCATATTTACTTACGTTGATGACATGTGATGTTATGTGTTGCTGGATATGTTATATTGGATCGTCGTGTTTGAATAGCCGGGGTTTTTTATGTGAGATGAGTGTTTTTCATTTTCATTCATGTAAAAACTTGTATGTAATATTCTTTTATTGGGGCACTTCCAGGTTGCGGAAGATGTCACCCTTTGTATATTATTTACTTTTCCGCACTAGGATAGACCCAAGGAGGGGAGCATAAGTAACCGGGTTCTAGGGTCCAGTGGGAGACCAACTCGAGGAGTCGAGTCCGGGTCTCCTAACTCTAGAATTGGTAGGGTTGCTTGCCGCTCTCGTAGGGGTCTAGGGGTGTGGGATTGGCTATTCATCGCGACCGTGGAATCCGTGTTTTATACTGGCTCGTATTGAAAACACGGACGTCCTAGTATATCCAATATTTCATATGTTTCTTCTGCTGCGATATCTGTGATGTGATCATGTGATGTTCTGTGATGGATACTATATATAGTATATATGATATATTATATAGACGTTACTTATGTTTTACACCCGCGCTAGCCCTGCCCCGCTCTGCCGTTAGTCACCTAACCTAACGGTGCACGAGGGGACATCGAGGCGAATGCGGATGGCATAAGTGTACGTCGTATTTATCTGTGATGTTTAGGTAACTTAAATGATGGGACTTCATTAATGAGATTAATGAAATAAAAGAAACCTAAGATGTTGTAGAATCGAATTTCAAAAATAAAACAGGTAGCTACAGTTCTTGCTTTGCACAGTGATATATGTGATATATCCCGCACCTTATTCGATGAGGAAAGGACCGAGATCCCTTCACCGGGAGTGACTCCTTTAGCAATAACTGGCAGATGCTACACACTCGGTTTGTCTTTTGATTGCTTTTAAGAGTTTTTGCTTTGCACAGTGATATATGTGATATATCCCGCACCTCATTCGACGAGGAAAGGACCGACGATCCCTTCACCGGGAGTGACTCCTTTAGCAAAACTAGAAAAGCCTAAAAAATACTCCATTTCAAAATCATTTGATTCTACAACGATATCAAGTTCATTACGCAATAGGTTTTCAGAAAAACCTGTCGTAGCCCTCCGTCATTTCAGATACGTACTAGTTAGTATTCGTGCTGCGGTTGTTTGGCCTCCGTCAAGGCGTAGTGTACGGTAGCTAACTAGTGCTTATCTGCTAGCATATGATGCGATTGGATTAGGGTATTCGTACGGCGTTGTTTGGACTCCGTCAAGGGTCGTGCGGGTGGGTTTAATTCAATCAGGAAATGACGGGTTGAACTTGACTAGCGGACTATGGGTTGTTTGGCCTCCGTCAAGGTCATAGGACGCTAGAGGTAAAATATTATCGGGAATTTCAAGTGTTGAAATTTGCAATGAGATTGCATACCTTCTATGAGATAGTTGGATCCCGATACCCGCTGCGAGTAAGAGTTACTCCTGGGAGAGTTTTACACATTGCAATTAGCTAATCAAGTAGGTGTCTAGAAAGGTGTCAACGGGGTTAAGCCTCTGGGAAAACGAGGTTTACATTAATTAGGTTCGTGCGAAAGTACGGGGGACCTCCCTCAAAGTACCGACACTGGCCTGGCTGAAAGATTGGAGAACTTGTAGTGTGTAATTAATCCCGGCTAGTCTTTCCTTTTTGGGTTTGAAGGAAGATTTGATAAAAAGCAGTGGGAGCCATCCTGATTAGATAAAATAATAACCAATCTATTCTTGCAAGAGCGCACGCTGAGTGTTTTCTTCTCTCTCTCTCCTGGTAGCGACCATGTCACGCCTTAATCAAGATAATAATACGGATTATTGACCGAACCCGCTTGTTATACTGAGCTGGGGAACGTTGGTCCCGCTCGCACTTATAATTGTTATAAGACAGAGCAGGAAATTGGGGAATACCAGATTTTCCGTGCCGCCCAAACGAAGAGAGTGCATGCTGATGCATCATCTTCGGGTGTGTTCATTATACAGAACTGTTTCTCAGTATCCTCCGAATCCTTGGTATATGATACCGGATCAGGATCCCAGATATGTAATCTGTTACATAGGGCTACAAAAGGGTAGAAAAACTGAGAACGGGTGATAAGTTTCATGAGACAGAAAACGGGGCAAGAGTTGCAGCCAAGTCTGTTGGTCACTGTCATCCTGTATTACCAATACATTGATTCTGAACGAATGTTATTAGATACCGAACCTGATATACAAAATCATATCAGTCTCTTTATTAGTAAAGAAATGATAAAATTTTGTATTGATGGATAATGTTTTGAACATTTCCTATATCAAAAGTTGATCGGTTCAGGCACGTTATCTAAAAGCGTTGATGTTCTAAATCAAACTACAGTTCTTAGTATACAGAACACACACAAGAGGAAGAGTTCAGAAATGAACGAATCCTTCTTGAGGCATTGTAGACTAGGTCATATCAATGCGACCCGACTGGCTGAAGTTACATTTAGATGCATATTTAAATCAGTTTGAATTTACATCTTGTGAAACTTGCCAGTCATGTCACAAAGATAAGATGACCATAGCTCCGGTTACTGGAAACAGAGAAAGAGTTAATGAACTCTTGGGATGATACATGTTGATGTATGTAAGTCTCCTGTCTACACATGCCAGGACTGGTTCTTTATACTTCATTACATTCTCTGATGATCTTTCGAGATTCAGACCTATGTTCCTGTTGAAACACAAGTCCGAACCTTTTGAGATATTCACAGAATATAAGTTAGAAGTAGAGAACCAAAACACGGGTAAAAGTATTATGTCCTTTGATGTGATCAAGGAGAAGAATACTTGTGCACGGAATTCCTGGATTATTCTAAAGAAGAATGAGATTCTCTCTCAGCATTACTCCTCCGAATACACCATAGCACGATGGTATATCAGGGCGGAGCAATCACACCCTATTTGATATGGTGTGCTCTATGATGAGTACTACTGAGTTACCTATTTCCTTTTGGGAGTTATGCACTTGAGAAGCTGCATACCTATTGAATAGGGTTCCAATCAAATCAGTTGCCTACCATCTCATATGTGATATGGAAAGGGAAGAGCCCATGTCTTAAGTTAGTTAAGATTTGGGGTTGTCCGGGCTATGTCTAAAAGCAAAATCCGGACAAGCTCGAGGCAAGGTAAGTTATGTAGAACTGGAAGTGTTCCAGCTATACAAACTACAGCAGATGATTTGATAGAACCAAAGGATTCAGTAGATACCAACGAACCTCAGCCTCTCCGCCGATCTAGTAGGGTTCCTCACCCACCTGAGAAATACTTCGGTTTCTCTATGACAGTGGGAGCGAGGATTGCATCATGAGATGATGACCCAACTAGTTTCGAGCTGGCCATCAGGAGTAAGACTCTGTCAGAATGGCTGGATGCTTAGTGATCTGAGATGGAATCCTTATACACCAACAAAGTATGGACTTTAGTTGCTATATCTGAAGGGTTAAATCCCCATCAGGAGCAAGTATATCTTGAGAAGATTACTTGGTGTAGATGGAAAAGTTGAGACTTTCAAAGCTAGACTTGTTAAAAGTTTGCATCATTGACCAGGTATGGATAATGATGAAACCTTTTCAAGTGGCTATGCTTAAGTCCATCCAGATCCTACTTGCCACGGCTACATACCATGACTACGATATCTGGCGGTTGCGTGTCATGACATCTTTTCTAAATGATGTTTTAGAAGAAGGCGTCTATAAGTACACAGCCAGAGGGCTTCGTAGACAGTGGGAGCAGCGGAAACGTGTGCAAGATGTTTTATGTAATAAAGCAGGCATCGCGGAGTTGGAACATCTGTTTTGATTTGTTAGTCAAAGAGTTTGACATCATCAAAATGGTAGATGAACCTTGTATATACAAAAAGGTAGTAGGGAGTATGGTGATGATCCTCGTAGAGTACGTGGATGACATACTCTTGATAGGGAAGGAGTTTCCTATGCTACGCTCGGTCAATCTCCGCTTATCACAATGATTCTCCATAAAGGATCAAAGTGATACCTCCTAAATCCTGGGTTTGGATCTATGAGATAGATCTAATTGGATGTTAGGATTCTCACTAGTTGTAGTGAGATGGTATCAATCGATCCTGGGGAGAATCACTGGAAGGGTTCCAGGGTGATAAAGACGACTGAATGTCAGTCACAGGCATTGTCTTTACCCTCAATAAAGGGATGGTATGTTGGAAAAGTTCCAAGCTAGATACCGTGGCATACTAGAAGATAAAGGCAGGATACATCGCTACTTAAGATGCTACCAAAGAGGCAGTCTGGATGTATATTAGTTCATGAGATGAACTTCGTTCCTCCCATTGTGTGACAATGGAGTTGTGGCTTATGCCAAGGAACGCCGGTCCCATCAGTGATCCAGACAAATTCTAAGGCAGTATCGCCTGATCATGGAGATGGTTGATCTCCAGGGTGATCAGGGTTAGGAGAGTAGACTCAGAGGACAGCACAGCGGATCCACTCACAAAGGCCTTTTCCCAAAGAGAGACTTTTATGGGATGGTTGAGTATGAGATACTACAACCACTGCTACAGATGGCCCTAGTGCAAGTGGGAGATTGTTAGTTATATGTATGCCCTAGAGGCCATTACTGTACATATGATGTATATTGTAGTGGATGCTAGGACGTATATAGGGAGGACTTTCTTGCTTGACATGATAGTATGCTATCTGGTTGCTCTTTACCTTAACGTGTACACTGATTGTCTCTCTGTTACATATTGGTAAAGCCCTTAGGATGTGTACTTGACTACCTGGACTATGATGCGGATCATACTAGTGGGGACATGGTAGTCCATAAGTACATCCTTCAAAGTCCCTAGTCGTGGGTATATCGAGACGGGGCATCGATATACCAGAGTAGACTAGCGTATACCTTCTCGACCCATACAGATGGGCGATGGATGATCCCATATCCATTGGTGTTTGACATCAGAGATGATATACGGGTGCTCAGTGGAGACTGGGTACACTGGACGGACTCGCCGAGAACTCCCAGATGGTATTATACCTTACGTCAGATGGCAGTTCTCTGGTGACACTGGTACAGAGTAGTCTGTTGACCCGAGATCGTCATAGAGTCTTGTGTGATTCCCACTGTGCTTTGATTTCCATCTTACCACGTCCAAGAGGGCGTGCAAAACGGTGGTTTTTAGGTACAGTCCCGAGTCACATGGAGGCAATGAGCGATAGGAGGGGATTCGTCTCTCCCGGTATAGGGAGTTGATGTTGCGCTGTGTTCGATTGGCTATAACAGGAAATCCCTGGCCAGGGTTGCTGAGATTTACTGGTAAGTGTTACCTGTAGTTTCTCGAATTGTTATAGACCTCATATCGACACGACTTATCGAGCTATTGGGGTCTGACGTTTACCACCCCTAGGCGAGATATGCGACATATCGGACGATCAGACCGGACTGTACGGTAAGTGTTACTGGTTGGATTCACAGGAGTGTGAGCGGGCTTGCTCGTCGATCTTCTGATCGCTCAATACCCGGGTGGCCGTTACGTTTAGCAGACCGCTTGCGGCTTGTGGGTGTTTGATATGATCATCATCTGCTGCCGGCGTATTGACGAGTCTTTAGAGTCCTACACAGAGGTTTCCTGGCTCAAGCGAAACGAAATAGGAGCGCATATGAGATATGTGCGGGACCGAGAATAATGCGTGTATGTGATACCGTATTCTATTCTCGCGATGAATGTATCGAATGGTTATATGCGATATAACCTAGTTATCGAATCGAGGGTTGATTCGATAAGCCGATACATTGGATACTAGTCGGTTATATGCGATATGACCGGATCATTGAATCAAGTGTTGATTTAATGATTTAATGTATAATTATATATTTGATATATTACTTTGCATTAACTAGTATCGGTTCACTTTTAAATGGTTTTCTCACTTGGATTGTGCACATTGTATATGTGATATACTTTTGTACACAAGTTTGTATCATGTTTGATGATACATGCTCACTAGGGTTTGTGTGAAGATTAAACCATGGTTGTAGATTGGTTAGGGTTTTCATTTTCTTATTCATTTATTTATTTATTTATTCTTTTTGGAAAATGAAAAGCATAAAAGGAAAATGGTGGCTTTGTTTGTTTGTATATTGAAACTTCATGAAGCTTTGACTAAGTCACCATTTTGTCTCATGCTTAACCCTAACCATTCCCTCTAACCCTAGTTTAGTCTCTACACATAACCATGGTTTGAATATGATAAGGATTGATTTTCTTTTCCATTTTTAATTAACACTTATCATATTCTTTCTTTCTTCTTCTTCTTCTTCACTTGAAGAAAGCTTGCTTCAACAATGGCAACTTGAGAAAAAGAGTGAGAAATCCAATTCTAAAGTGAACCCACTTCCTATTTCTTCATCCTCTACCTCTTGCCAAGTAGTAGAGTGTGTTTCCTTCACAAGTTTTCTAGACTTGGTGAAGTTGGAGCTTGATCTAGCGATGCCTCGACGTAGATCATCTTCGGCACGTCGTCGATGACCTAGCCCGCTCTTTCTCCAATGAAGCCGACGCTAGAGCCCGGGATTTGATATGGACAGCGGAGTGGACTTCATCACGGAGCCGTGGAGGTGGAGGACCGGATCTACAAAGGTTGTATTTCCGTATTCTTGTAGTTAAGTGTTAACTAGTTTGCTTTTTCGCCTAGATTTCTAGTTAACGATCTTGTTAGGGTTTCTCGGCACCGTTAAAATTTGAAATTGGCATGGTTGATGCCTTGTGAGACCTCTTGAGAGTGCCTAGGAACCCTACAAGACTTCACTAACTCTTCAAATTTTGATTCGTGTGTTGTACCGACTGTTGTTTCCCCCACACCTTTCCTTTGGTATTCCTTTGTTGCTCATCCTTACTTCCTGTGCTGACCCTATCCCAATCTCCTTAACATTCAGCCTAAAACCGCCACACTCCGACCTTCTGAACCTTCTGATTGAGCCACACCTTCTTGTAATCACATACCCTAGCTAGCCCTATTCATATTGGTGATTTTTCTATTACCCCATATATATTTAGAGACATTATCATTCAAGATTTAGTTTTCATTATTTTAAATTTATTAAAGAGTGTGTGTTATTGATTACTCTGTTTTACGTATTTTAAGTACATTATTAGTATTCTCATTTTCAGTAGCACAACCTTACACCGCGCATATTTTGTTCCATGTTCCTTATTTTCACGATACGAGTTTTCTAAGTTATTTTAAAACTATTTGATCGATATATCGTCCTAAAATGTTTTAAACTACCGACAAATCTTTCACTACTTTATTATCGTTATTTTATTTCTAGTATTATGCTTATGCTTGCTATTATAAGTGGTTGAGCCTTATACTTATTATTTCTGTTTGCTATTTTGATAGACTTAGTTGTGCATATATGTGAGTTTCGACTTTTATCGAACACATTCTGATTATTATTGTTCGTTATTGATACCTATATTCTCGTATACTCGTAGTTGCCCTTATAGCTATTCTTGCCGTATACCTATGTAGACCTGCCTTTCCGTATGTGGTTCTTACTTATATATATTTTAAGTTTCTTCGTCCACGTATTGTTAATAAATCTTTTGTGTTAATGTGCAATATAATAGTTTTCGCCCATGTTTGTATAACTTATCGTTTATTTTAAATTTCGAGGACGAAATTTTTGTAAGGGTGGTATGATGTAATACCCGGTTCTTTTTATACGCCTAAATCCATATTTCTCTGAAAACTATAAATTTGTTATTTTTTTTTATCATTCAATTATGTAGAGAAACTTTATTAAACCCAAAACCTTTTGCTCCCAAAGTATTTAAATCTCCCCTCCGGCCCAAGCACAATTTTTCCCAGCCTAGAACCAAATTGTAAATTTCTCTGGCCGAGCCCATAATTTCATTTCAATTTTTTTTTTATGAATTCCTTTAAACATTTCCTAAGCTTACTCTCAGCCGGCCCACTCCATTTATATTTTTCCAAATTCATTTCCTATTAAATTACCAAGCCCAGCACCATTTCTAAGCCCGGCCCCATCTTTTCTCATTTATTTTCTGTTTTTCTTTCATTCACATCTCTTTCAGCACCCAGGCCCAGCCCTCTATTCCTCTAATTCTTTTATTCTAATTTCTCTGGCCCATTCCCACCGGCCCGCTCCCGCGTCCCCTCTCCAAGCCCGCGCCCGCTTCGCAACCCGACCCACTCCTACAGTGTCTTCCCCTCCAACGGCTACCTCCTTTTTCCCGCTCGCGACCCTTTCCTCCGCCGCAGCCCACGCCGCTTCCTCCGCCCACGATCGCGAGCCGTTACCCCCAACAACGTGCGCGTTTTCTTCCCTACGACCCGCTCGCCTCCAACGACGCGCGACCCCTCGCACTCCCCGTCTCCAACTCCTTCTCAGATCTCCCTCTCGCAAACCCAACCTCCACCCACCGCCTCCAAGCTGCAGCCACTCCCCTCGACGACGACCTCGAACCTCCTCCTCCTCCATCGCCTCACCCTAACCTCCTCCTCAAACCCTCACCTTCACCTCCTCCAACCACCACAGAACCCTCCCCTGCACAACGAACCCCCTGCCCAACGAGCTCAGCCATCGAGCTTCCCCGCCGCCAGCACCCACGACGTCGGCAAGCGCTCCAATACATCTCGTCGTCATCCCTCTCGCCATCCTCCTTCTCACACTCTCGAGTTCCTGCACTCCATTTCCCTCGACGACGACGACATCCCACTCTCGAGCCCACACCCACGCCCCTCCGCCGACCATCTCGTCGGGCCCTCGTCACCGACCTCATCTTCTCATCACTCCTCCACTCTCGTCACTCGTCTCTCTAACTCCCTCTGTGTTCTCTCTTACTCATCCCTCTAATTCTCTATCTCTCCCACTCTGTTTCTCTCTCTCTCTCAATTCTCTATCTCTCCTCCCACTGTCACTCTCTCTCTCTCTATCACTCTCTGTTCTCTCTAAACCTCTCCCTCTCTCTTGATCTCTCATCTCAGCTCTCTCTCACTCTCTCACTCTGTGCCCTCTCTCCTCCTCTGCTCTCTCAGTTCTCTCTCTCACACTCTAACTCTCAGCACTCTCTCTCCCTCTGTCTACACTCTCTCATTTCTCTCTCTCTCCCTCTCACTTCTCTCTCTCTCTCTAACACACTCACCCATCGTCGAACCCCTTGACGCACAAGAGCCAAGCTTCACAGCCGAGCCCCGACCACCAAACTGCGAGCCGTCGTTGCCGAGACTCGTGTTCGAGCCAAGTCAGGTGCCGAGCCGCGCGTGTGTCGCGATCGTGCCGTTATCACTGCCGAGCATCGCCAAGACGCCTCCAGGCAAGTTCATTACTTGCTTACATGCTATTTTACCTAAGTTACAATCGCTAAGTATATAGACTATAAGTTACGGTTTAAACTATTTATGTGCCATAACCTGCTCGACGCGTGTTCCCAAAGAAAATACTTTTCTAAATTGACGGAATTAGATTACTCACCTTGGCCCTTGCTGCGATGAACACCGTGTGCAAGTTTCGCTGGAAAATATGACCGTTAACGACTAAAACAACTACCCTCAAGTTTAACCGTAAAACTGGAATTCTCTTGTACCTGAAAACCGTTAAATTCACCATAAATCATATACATACTAGAATGGTGCGTTCGAGGGCTCAAATCGAAGCCGACTCGACAAAATTTAACCCTATACTAGTTTACAGACATTTCTGTATTTAAACCGTGATGATAATTGGATCGGAGTGCGACTCTGGACTGCAGTCCAGAGCGACTCCCATTGTTGCTTGCTGTTCCGTAATGGGTACCACAAGTTTTCCTTAACTCGTAGGTTGCGGAACTCCTCTGGTTAGTATAGGTAAATCTGTTAGCTAGACAACACAATTGATTTCATTCTGTTTCGTTACTGTTTGATATTTAATCTGTAATTTAATAGATCGGGACGCATAACAGTCCCAACAGAATCAGAACTGACATATTAGTGTTAAATAGTGTATAACTTATGACGTACGGACGCGATCGAAGATCCGTCTGTTGCGTTGAAAACCTTACTGAAAACCCTAGTTTTCATATAACTGTAGCGTCGGTAAAATCTGATCCCAACTGGGATCAAAATGCATTGCGAAACGGACTTCTGATTCTGAAACCGGATTTCCAGCCGCGAGCGCTTAAAATGAAATGGTTATAATTAATGATCCTGGAACCCGTTTGGCTTGAAACCAAATTTGATGGATGGACAACTGAACATACTAATTACTACCTGTTTGTCGTTTCGCTAAATTATATATGTACGTTTCATGATAAATCGTACACGTGATAGAATACTGTTTTCGTGACACCTTGATCGTGCTTATATACTGTTCACGCATCATATCATACCCATATCATTGTAGTGATAACTTAGTAATATCGTGCATTTACCCAGTGTTAGATTCTAGTGATGATTGTGGCAAGTACGTCAGTGTTCGTGTATCCGTGATTAAGTGAAAGTGATACGTACTTGTACACAATCAGTGACCCTATTATTCTATTGCATTGTCGACGTCTGTGGGATGCGTGTACGTGTGACTATAAGTGGTATGGGACACTTATGGAAGCGCTTGCACGGGTGTCACAGATAAGGCATCCGACACTGCCATTTATCTTAGGTATTAGTCGGGACGTGCTTGATGGAGGTCCTGCCTCCAGCTCTCGCGCAGACTTGTCACGGATCGATTAGTATTTAGGGTTATGGTTAGCGTTTGATGTAGACCACGGGGTGTGGGGTAGTTTAAGTGTGAATTCAACAGAATCTCGGGAGTCCCATGCCGGCTTATATATTTAGGGAGATATATGGAGATTTACAGGGTATGTGATATACACCGTGATATACATGTTACATGTTGGGCCCGTGGTCCCTTGCCCTTGGGTTCTACCCTTGGGTAGAGGACACTCGCGAGTGGTTGGCTCTCACATTTGGACTGACGATAGGCTTAGTGACCTGTACAGTGAGACTTAGAGACTAATAGAGATACTGGCATTTATATTCTTTATATACTGTGTTGACATACGTGACATATTGTTCTACTGCTTTACTGCTCCGCTGCATTGATTACTGCACATTCATATTCATGCTGTCATTGATTTACTGTTTCATATATCTGTTACCACTGTTAGAATTGTCGCCTGATTTTATATATAATATATTGCTATTGTGTCGCTCTGACGACCTGAGTATGCATGCTCAGTGTGAGGAGAAGATTTAGCCTGGACCAGGACTAAACGCACTTCACGGACATCTTGTTTAGCTATTCAGAGTTATATCTTTTGTTTCTCATCAGGTCAGTTCATTTTACTGTTTTATTCCAGTTACTGCATTTCTCATTACCTGCGCATTATTTACTGTTTACCATGATAAACTAGAAGCCGAAGTGTGACTACGGTGGGACATTTCCTTGACCGTAGGATTATGGCTGGCCTTGTCTACCCCTCGTATTCCGTATTTTGGGAAGCGGGGCGTGACATCATCCCACATGGAATAGTCACCACCTCAATTTTCGTCTCGATACAGTAGACGCGATGTCACCACAGCGTTCTTCCTCCAACATGACTCAGACGCGACAATCAAACAACGGAGCCACGGCAAAATTCCCAGTTCCAAGCCTCGACGGTTCACCAGCAACCTAGAGACAACCGCAACATTCGTCTCGATACAGCAGATGCAATGCCAGCAAAATGAAGCAAATGCCAAATTCCTAGCTTCAGGGTCTTGACGGCAACTCATATAAAACCTGAAAGACTATCGGAGATCATCCCACACCAGCGCGGAGTGGTTATGACTCATCGGGGCTCTCCAAAATGAGCCTAACCTCAAGTAAAATGCGGCATGGCAAAATTCCTAACGCTTACTCTTCCGACGGTCAAACTGCCTAAGAAGATTGCTTGAAGACGTCTTGTCCAGCCCCCGAAGGGATCAGAGACACGACAGTCGCAAGGCTGCTCGAACAGCAAGATTGCCTATCGAGGAATACATCAGCCAACGCGACGGTACGGCGGACAAAATCCTAGTACCACAAACCCTAACGGACCTTTGTCGTAAAGAGCAGAGGTTAACTGTGACGTTAGGACATCCTTGCGAGAACTTCTCGATTCATCTCGACTCGTAAGGCAAAGCCTTAGGCAATGGGGATTAAAAAACCTGTCTCCTAAGCACTGGGGCCCAACAAGTCAGTCCAAGATGGACTCTTGCATACTATTCACGGGTCACACTCTCCGAAGTCGAACATCGACAAAGAGGGAAACAACCACTTACAATTCCTCTCGACTTGTAAGCGGGAAAAATTCTCTTGTGAGATCCTTACGACTCTCAAGAGAAAATACACACTTAGGAGTCCTCACGACTCCTAGGGAGAAAATACACCTACGGGATCCTCTCGACTCGTAGGGAGAAACGTCTTTATGAGACCCTCACGGCTCATAAAGTTGAAAAGTCTTAGGTGGCAGATCCTAACCCTGTCTCCTAAGACATCACTGCCCTGCAAAGAGGTCAAGACGGACCATCTATGAGCCACACTTGCCAAAGCTACATGCCACTGAAATGGAGAAGTTACTCATGAGCGTATAAACTACTTCACGCCAAAGTAAGACATAAAAAAATAGAAGGGTGCGGCTCATGGAGTTGAGAGTTTGGAACTATATCTCTTAAGAGTCGAGATTTGAGTCAATGATAAATATCGACGCTTGTGTCCGCTCGTTATCTTCTCAGATCAAGATTCTGAAAGTTATATACCAACCCGAAACTGGTCATACTCTATGCATTACTGTGCACTACTTCACCCACGTATATACTTATGTAGGTAAAGTAGTGGGGGGCATTTGTTCCCGCCAAAAATTTCTGCGCAAAAGAGTCCAAGGTATCAAATGGCAGCGATACGCTTAAAGAAATGTGAACCAGTATCTTCCGGCCTGTATTTTGATAAACTCCTGAATGAGAAACAGCTAAATTCTGATGATATTGGAAGCATCTCGAAAAACACTTCGATTTGATATATTATGGGCTTCATAATTCATCCGGGATCAAAAGTTATGAGCAAATATGTTATGCATTGTTCCCTGATTAAAAATCAGGAATTATCTCAATGAGGTATCACGTGCTCACACGTGATCAATGGTCACGTGTTGACACGTGATAGTTAAAACAGAAATAAAAAAATGGCTGAAGAAGGACCCAATTGGGGGTCACGTGCTCACACGTGACCAATGGTCACGTGTTGACACGTGGTAGTTAAAACAGAAATAAAAACAAATGGCTGAAGAAAATACCTCAATGAGGTATCACGTGCTCACACGTGACCAATGGTCACGTGTTGACACGTGATGGTTAAAACTGAAGCATAAATAAACGCTGAGAAAATGACTCAATTGGGGGTCGCGTGCTCACACGTGACCAAGGGTCACATGTCAACACGTGACTGGCTTCGAAAGCCTTACAGTTAATAAAATTAAAATTCTAAAAGCTTCTAAATCTTTCCAAATGGAAAAGGATTATGGGGACCGTTGGATTAAAGATCCAAGGGTGATTAAAAATCACCAATTTATGGAAAGATTTTAGACAAGGAAAGATTTCCCTGAAAATCTCGCCAGAAATAACAAACAGAATATCTTTGGATTTAAAATCTAACGGTGAATAAAATTCATTGTGTGATCTAAAGGATCATATTAATTATGAAATCAATTAAAATATTTCAATGAAAGATTCACAAAACAAATTGATTCTTTTCTTTCTCCTATAAATAGGAACCAAAAAAAAGAAGAGAGGGGATCTACTTTTTTGGGAGATAACAACAACAGAGAGAAAAAAGAGAGGAGAATTTAATTCTCAAGAGAGAAAACCCTAGGTAAGAAAAGGAAAGGGATCAAAACTTCAGAAAGAGAATTTAATTCTCAAAGATCTAAGAGTTTAACTCTTTTGCAAAAGAACTTAATTCTTCCTCTGGTTGAAGATCTGCAAAGAGCACATCTCCCCATAAGTTGAGAATTTAATTCTCATCGGGTTGAGATCCTGCCATGCAGATCCGAAACTTAGAGGGGGAATTGAGTTTAGAGAATTTAATTCTCCCAAAACAAAACTAGGGTTTAACCCTATATGAGAATTTAATTCTCCCAAAATTACAGGAATTTAATTCCTCCAAGATAAAAACTAGGGTTCAACCCTATAAGAGAATTTAATTCTCCTGAAAATATAGGAATTTAATTCCTTCAAGATGGACAGAACTAGGGTTTAACCCTATATAAGAATTTAATTCTTTTACATATATAGGAATTTAATTCCTCTAAAACAAAATTAGGGTTTAACCCTACAGAGAATTTAATTCTTAAAGATAAAGAGAATTAACAGATCTTCATACCTACAAAAGAACTAAGGTCACGTGGCCCCACGTGACCCCCGAAAAGATCCCCAAAAATGAGAAGGAAAAGGCTTTGAGGCAATGCCTCACGTGCTCCACGTGAACCCCGAAACATAGAAAGAAAAAGTAAAAGAAATGAAGGCCTTGGGCGCTCTCACGTGCTCCCACGTGACCCCTTGGCGGACGCTTTAATGATCGGTGCATGAATCCTCCTCACGTGCCAGCACGTGATGCTCCAAAATAAAATATAAAAAGTGTTTAACACTTAATTGCAGAACGAAGAAAAGAGATCTGGTCCCACCTTTGGGCGCTCTCACGTGTCCACACGTGACCCCTCTTTCTTTAGTGTTTAACACTAATTCGGGGATTATATTTCCAGTGTTTAACACTGATTATTTCTAGTGTTCAACACTAAATTGAAGATTATATTTTCAGTGTTTAACACTGATTGTCTTTTAGTGTTTAACACTAATTTTGAGTTCTATCTCCAGTGTTTAACACCGTTGTTCTTTAGTGTTTAACACTACTTTTAGCCAACTTGG
Source organism: Agapanthus africanus (assembly GCA_030015575.1). Classification (NCBI taxonomy): domain Eukaryota; kingdom Viridiplantae; phylum Streptophyta; class Magnoliopsida; order Asparagales; family Amaryllidaceae; genus Agapanthus; species Agapanthus africanus. Next base: position 869,826,222 of record CM057339.1, read on the forward strand.
CTAGTTCTCCAGAGGCAAAAGTCCCTCCTCCAAATGAATCTCAAAATTGAGGAAATCAAAGATGAAAATGTTTAGCATTGCTAAATAACATGGGCCTGAACCCAGACAAATGTCTAATGGTCCAAAGGGCCAATATTTCTAATCTAATTGGACTTACCCCAAACTGGCCATAAGTCCTCAATTCAGATTTAACTGAGCCAATATGCTCATAATCTAATTATTTGATCTTAGTTCCAAATTGGACTATAGATCTCCCAACTAACATTGGTTCAAGGGCACATCTCTGAACTCCTCTGATATTTCTTGTTGTAATCCTTCAACGTCTTCAGAGAGGTGACGGGTCCCGACAGCCATACATTCCACGGACTATGATGTCCTTCACCTATGGACCACTATGTCCTTAAACTGATATTGGACCACCATGTCCTTAAACTGGTAATCGACCGCAATGTCTCTAAACTAAACAATTGAGTCCAAATGCTCTTTTGTTGGATCTAAATGATCCCGTTAAATTGATCTTAGTCTCAAATTAGACTAACGTATCCTTAACAAATGTTTAAGTTGATCTTAGCCTCAAATATGGCTAACGTATCCTTAAACCAAAACCCCAAACCCAAATCTAAGAAAATACGGATTTGGACTAATCTACGTCCTACGGGCGACAATATAAATTAGTCTCCGTATACAATCCACGGGCAACCACAAACAAAACAAACACCCACAACACGAAGTGACCAGCTGGAGTAGGAGAAAGTTGTTACCGCGATGCGGTAGCGTAATTAATTGCAGGGGCTTGCGCCTGCAGGGAAGAGCGTCCCCACAATCAAAAACCCCTCAGACGATGGGGAATCTGACGAAGTCTGCTACATCGGCCGCATCCGTTTAAACCTTCGATACATAGTACCATAAATCAACTTGGCATCTTCGGAGAGGTGGACGGATAGCACCAATTAGCATCTGTCCCGAATTTCAGGCAAGACGCCCATCGCGTCTTCGCCGCGTCCTTCGGCGGGGAACAGGTAGGATCTTGATTCAAGTTGTTGTCATCCTTGAAGTAAGGCCACGAGTCGTCGTAGACGTCGAGTATCGCATCGCCGTTGCCGGAGTTCAAGGGATTTTCTCCTCTGATGGTGGATTCCCGTTCCTCATCTTTTTCTTATGTTCGTCATCATTGCTCGCCGCCTCCGTGGGGCCCATCGCCGAAGCCATCAATTCACACTTATAAAACACTATTTATATTCCAAACACCATCTACAATGACATTAATACAAACACATTCCAAGCACGATCTAAACAATATCATCACCATTCAAGCATTTGTACAAACACATTTCAAGCACCATTTATTAATATAAAATTTATTAGAGAAAATTGCCTACATAGCCCCAATATATTCTCAGCTTATCTGCACATTCTTCCTTGATTTTTTTGCTCCTTTATCCCTCTTGACTTTTTCAACCCGTATTTTACCCTTTCTAACCCGAAAATAGCCTTCTCTCTCATATTATATTTTCCCTCCTAAACTTAAATACACATTTTTTGCCCTTTCATCTTCAAAACCCAATTCTCTTTTCATCTTAGATCCCATTTATTTTCAGAACCCATTTCTTCTCAAACCAATGGATAATGAGTTTTCGATAATGGCCTTGGTTAATGATGTAAAAGGAAACGGTTGGCTGGTAAAGTTCTATTATGGACAAATTATGTACGACATAAAGAAGGAGGTAAATAATTACATGAATATTTAATCTTCAATTGACATAACTCTCCGTTACTCATTGCCAGGTAATCCAAATACCAGTATAAGTTTGAACTCCGATCAAGAATTACAGTATATGCTTGAAATATAAGAGAAAATGAAGACTAGTTTATTTGAACTTACAACTTCTGTTAGAAATAGTACTGGTGATTTCTCTACTCAGACCATATAAGTAAATGTCTATCTTATTTCGTTCTTTATAGTGTTCTCCATATCTTTACATTTGTTTTCGACCTTTATTTATTATCCATCTTTACTGTTTTATTTCGACCATAAGTTATTACTCTCCATGTTTACATTTTTATTTCTAGTTTTAGTGATCTTTCATCGTTTACTGTATTTTAAAGTCTAATATAGTGATCTTCAAATCATTATTTTTTTCAGTTCATCTATTAGTACACAAAATTCTATAATAGTAAGTAATCAACAAAATAGTCAACATATTTGGAGAAGTGATGAAATGGTCAATGACTCTCTCCAAATACCTGCATGGTGGCGTTCAACAATTGTCGGTGTTGGGCAACAGTTCGAGAGTGTAAAAGAAGTATGGATAACATTGACATATTATAGCATTGCGAAAAGATTTGTATATTTATTTATAAAGAATGATCTTAAAAGGGAGATAGTTATTTGTACAAAGAGTGGAGAATCTAATTATAGGTGGAGTTGCGTCCGCCTGTTAATATGCAATGACAAACCCCATGTAAAATTTTATTTCTACTCAAAGATTTAACTTATTACCTTTAATATGTTTTGTCTACCTTTAATTTTTGATTATATATATATAAGTTACAAATGAAACAATGGAGTTGCGTCTGCCTGTTACAAAAAAAAGACGTGGTAAGAATAAAACAAGGAGAATCAACAATATGACTGAAAATGTCAGACCACTCAAAAGTTCAAGGTGTCATACATAAGAGCATAACCATCTTACTTGCAATGCGCCAATAATGGATTGAATATTTGTGGTGTTGTTAAATATCTCGTGTTTTTTGAGAGATTTCATGCTACTTTTTAACATTAATTTATAGTGTTAAACATTTCTTACTACTTTGAGATATTTCATGATAGTATTAAACATTAATTTGCACTGTTAGACATTTCTTCATACTTTGAACATATGTACAAATGTTTAAATGGTTGATGTCTCAAAAATTAAAAAACAAAATAGCACTTACAAAATATGATAATTTTCATCAAAATATAGTAGAAAATAATGTAATTATGGCAGGAAAATCACAGAATACGATATCTTTGAACTATAGCAAGAAACCATATAAATATCGTATCTAACATAATAAATGTGGTATATAATTATTGAAAATTTTAAAAACAAGATAATTGTGGTAGAAAACTAGATAAACATGAGTGAAAAATCACAAAAGATATTTTCGAGCCAAATATGTCAAAAAATTATATATAAATGATATATCATTCAAATGCAAATAACAAAATATGATCAATTTTTTCTATTTCACCTTATATTCAAAGTAAGAATGAAGAATGTAGCCTTAACAGTACAAAATATTAGGGTATGATAGTTCCCAAAAATGAAACCAGCCTTAACAAATGTACAAATGTTTAGTTAGATGCTTCCTAAAAAAAATAGGATCATCATCATCGACAATTCTGTTCTTCCTCTTATCCAAACGACCCATTTTAAGAAAAGTGGCAACTAAAATTAATCTGAATACCTTTGGAGTTATATCTTCTGGCAATGTATTCAAGATATCTCCACCGCTACTTAGAGCTTTCATATACAGTACACATAAATGTCACAGTCATATTTGGAAAGTTAAAATTGAATAAAATTTAATAACTATATAAATAAAGACAATTAACTACAGTAAGAAAGTTAAATTTAAACGAGCTTCCTTACCCATTTGACTGTTTTTCACTCGTCGGCTTCTTGAATTTAAAACTATCTATAGACGGTTCATCCTTTTGTATACAAGCATATTGTGTTCTCAACCATTTAACTATACGCTTAGCGGTGTCACTATAACCAGTGTGACATGTAAAACTGTAGTGTAAATTTTCCTGGTTTAATTCGTCTACGACCAGGAGATGCCAATGTTCTTTACTGTAATGGGGGAAAATACGATGTCTTGTTCCATTGATTTTTTTACATGTGTATCGTAATTATTCTCGGGAGCCATTAGTACGATTCCAAAGTATTGCTGTAATTAAAGGTAGAAATAAAACATTAGAAGTAAAATTAAATAATTAGATGCATAGATAAAAGAGTTAGAGTAGAAAGAAAACAATAACAGTATAATCCGAACGTTGCTTACCAAATACCACGTGTGAACTACACCAAATTTTTTCTGGTTATCCCCATACTTTCCCACCAATTCTTAATCAAGAAGCTCACAACATATGTTCATTATTTTTTGTTGAATGTGAATTAATTTAACGAATACAGAATGAATGGACGAATTTAATTTAAAATACATACAGGGTCATCCACCCAGCCACCTCGTAGTAAATTTAGAATAGGACCCGTGCTGATATATTCCACACCAATCGTCAATATTGACCGGCTGTGACATTATTAAAATTAAAGATATAAATATATTTCTAAAAGTATGTACAAATAAGTAAAGGTAATATGAAACTTACGAATGAACAACTCGATTGAAGAACTGATTAATTGTGTTTCTGTCTTCTTCTGGAATAATTTTACGCACTGGATAATCTACCATATTATGCATAAATACTGTGCAATCTTTATCCACAAACCAAAAATCGAAATCTACTGTATCCATAACACCCTAATCAAGCTCAATCAAATATTTCAATTCCTTTTTAGTTCTAACAAAAGGAGGTTTTCCTTCTTTCCGTTTGGCAACAATATGTAATCTTCTTGGTGCGTATAAACTAATCCGATCATCAGATTTTTTAGGTGTATAACTTTGATCTCCCAAAGATATAATTTGAAGTGGACTTGCAACAACTGATTTGACTGGAGTAACGGTAGCATGAATTATATCAGTTGATGCAAGTTTATCCACATTCGTATCAGCCTTGGCAACAGTATCAGTGACATCAATTTTATCAGTTGATGCTATTTTATCCACATTCTTATCATCATTACGCGTACCAGCTTGTTTTTCTTTTTTAGTCTGGAGCTGACAAATAAAAGTATGAAGAAAGAAGTAAAGGTTGACAGAAAAAGATAAAAATATAAACATAACTTTAATGATAAAAAAAAAGATCAACAAAATACATATAAGATCAAAGTTTGAAAATATTAATTTTTTTGTTATCTTGTCGGTTACAAAAGAAGGAGAAACAAGTATTGCAGGTTTCTTCCTATTTCTTTCTCGCTTTACTTGTTCTACCAAGCTACTTGCATTTTTGTCATTTCCCCCTTCTAACTTTGCTTCATTAAACAGTCTCTTCCTTCTTGTTCTAATCGACTACATAGGTTTATATGTAACTGTATCATTTTCCTTTTTGTCTTCTTCTTTTTTAGCTATTTCGGTCAAGTTCATGTTATCTTTTTTTTCTTCAATTTCATTGTGTTTTTTTTTGTAACGACCCTGAATTTTCTGTACAAATTTTTTTTTCTTAAAACACAGAAAGTAGTTCCTTAGCCTGAGCACAATTTAAAAGTTATTCTTGTTTAAAAACAATAAGAAAGCACTTGTAACTCATTGGTAAAGCCTTACACTGCTGTGACACAGCCCCTATGTTTGAATCCCATCAGCCACATATTATTTTTCTTGATTTTTCTTTTAAACTTTTTGGAAGCCCAAAAGTTTACACGTGCACTGCACACAAAAATGAAAAGTCAGGAAAAACAAACATGTGCATAATGCTATTAACAGCGACATGGACACGTGGCTTCGATCCGACGGCTCCCCTCACAACTTTGGCCGGCGAGATCTTTGTTTGGGCCGGCGGGGAAGGGCCCCCCGTGGGGAAAAGTCTACGTGCTCTGCACACAAACCCTTTGGCCTACCCCCTTTATCCTTGCACTATTTGTTTTCTCTGCAATTTAACAGAGAATTCAATTTTCCAATTAATCCAATTTTAAATGCATTTTAATTCATTCTTTCAATTCCAAAACCCTAATTCCACATTATAAATACAACTCCATACCCTAACCCCTCCTCATTCTGAAATCCCTAGCCAAAATTATCAAATTTTTCTAAGTACAAGTTGAGTAGAAGTGGAGTTAGCCCAAGGTCAACTTCCGGCGAGGATCAACGCAAGTGCCGGCGACCCCGCGACGTCACGATCACCAATATAGTTTCTTCAACCTTTCTCTACCCTAGTTCACTTGTAAGTCCCACCCCCTTCTTCTCTTTTTACATAAAAAGTCTCTTTTTATAAAACATGTCGGAAGTAGAGTTAACACCGACATCTTCTTTTAAAACCTTATAAATTCCACTTTTCTTATATTTTCTTCATGTATATTCCTACACCATACTTGTTAATCATGAAAACTAATAATTAAAAACAATTTTTACCTTAAAACGTCATGTTATATAATTTTAACCTAGCTATAATATGAAAATACCATGAACTTCATATATTCATCTTTTAGTTCTTTTGATAACTATTACCTCTAGAAAACTTCACGGAGTAATGATCTACCCCTCACATACACACATATTGACATTGCACGATACTCTTGGAAACATATTTTTGTGGCGATTACAACTTTTCATTAAAATACTATGAACTATAAAAACCCGGTTTTCTTTAGAATTGTATTTCAAACTCTTTGCGATTATGCCTCTACAACCCATTTTGGGAACCCGCTATTGGATGGTACGGATTATCGCACATCCTCGGACTAGTAGAGCGAGATGCAGACCTCCTCACAGAGCATTCGGTCTCGAAAGATTTTTAATACGATTTTTAAGAAAAACGACATTTTCTATTTAATAATAAAATTAATTTTTTAAAATATATAAATATTATTAAAACCACATATTTTAAAGATATAATAAAATTCCATGTTTTCTAAAAAGATAAAAGAATGACAAGTTTCACCAAAATACCATCAAATATCAATACAAGACAAGTATTTCACTTAAATACCATGAACTATTCAAGCTAAGTTGATATTCACTAAAATACCTCAAATCTTAAAAGTTACATCCATGAAAACTCTAAATAATATAAATAAATACTCGAGATTTATTTTGAAAGTATATAAAATATTTTTTAAAAACCCCCCTCGAGTTATATAAAATTACAATTAAGGACTTCAGTAAATATGGGTTTAAGCATGATCAATTCTCTTAGCCTCGGAGAGCCGGAGAAAGTGAGTGCTTGCCTATTTAAGCTAGAAAAACTAAAACGGAGTTATCAATAGTAATTGTCTTGGAAAAGACACAAATCCTGTCGTTCATGTGCAGCAGTTATCGATAACTCCTAAACCTAATTCAGGATCCAAATCAGTTCTAAATGTATGACTCAAGTCTGAGTCCAAATCAATCTAAGCCTAATCCAAATCAGAATCCAATTCAACATGAATTCAATATATCCAACATGAATACTTGAACCTGAACCTGAATACCAGAACAATATCAATATGCAAATATAACTTGATTTGACCGAACCATGACTATATCTTGACTTGATTACCTGACTACTTGTTTATATCCCGAACCTGTTTACATGAACAACTTGTATTCATGGTCTCGGCAAGTCTGATAACTACAAATCAATACAATATACATTACGGGGTTTTAACGAAGTAGATTGGTACGGAATGTATTAAGAGTGGCACGATGATGGACACTAAAAGACACTAGATTAATATCCATTGCCGTTGTCTCGTGAGTTTTGACGGAGCCTTGTACTTTCCTGTTCCTATAGTCCATGGGATAGTTGGACTCCTCTCGTATACACTGATATATTCTGTACCAAACTACAAACAACTACGTTAGTGTAACAAACATATACTTGTACCAATTACCAGTTCTATTCTCTTTATTTGTCTATTCCATTCTTTCTTTTAGGACTTACCAAGTGCTAGTTCACTGACGACATTCCTATCTTTTTTTCTTTGAAATGTTCGTTAGGAGGACCCGACCCTTAGGAGACCAAGCCAAACCAGGAGTAATTGGAGCAGATATCCGAGCAACACGACTACTAGCTTACTTATAGTTATTTACTTTTCAGTTCATATGTCACTATTTAGGCATTGCTTACATCCTTGTACTTTCCTTTTCAAATCAGTTGTAATGTAAAGAATGAATATTACTAAAAGTTATTGTGTATATTACATCTCTTGTTATTCTTGTGTTTTTATTTATATATTGCTTATTTACGTTTAACGCGTTTACTTCTGAGTAAATACGTCGCGGCCCGTCACGTCTACTTCCCCGTACACTGGAAAGCAAGGCGTGACATTTTTATTTCACATTCTTCTTTGTCTTTGATAGAGTGTGTTCTTCTGCCAAATTCAGTTTTTCTTTGTCTTCATTTACATTGTCTATTGTTTTCTCATTGTCTTATTCTATTTTCGGGACATTTGTGTCTGAAAGTGTAATGTCCCCAAGACCATGACTATATAAAGTATTACGTAGTCTTTCACTTCTTCTTCACGTTTACCAAGTAAATACTTATAACGATTACTTGCTTTTCTAATAATTTCATTTCTTTCTACAAAGTAGATAAGAGTAAAAAGATCCACAAATTTAAAGGTAGAAACAAAAAGATAAAGGTATAAAATAAAGAGTAAAGGTAAAAACAAAAATATAAAGGCAGTAGAAAATATAAATGATCACTTACTTTCATTCTTTTAATAATTTTATCGTTAGCTTCATCTCCCAATATTCTTATGTCAGCCTCTAATATTTTCTCCTCTTGAATCTGGAAATCTTCATCAACAACCATTGGACTGTCTTATACCACCAATTTTTAGCTATTTTTATCCTTATGGATCCAACACGTGCTGCTCCTGAAAGAATCCAGTTTGTATACAGTGGGAAGTCGTTCCTTTTGACCATGGGAACTCTTGTTTCAATCATATCATAAAAAAATAATTGTGTTAAAAAAACATAATATACTATTAAAAATAAAATATATATATTAGAAATCAAGAATATGTTAAAGAAAATAAGTTACCGCTAAGAGTAGCATTTCCAGATAAGAATGCACTAGAACGCACTTTACTGTTTCTTTATCCGGATTTAAAAATTGCTTGGCCGCCATTACGCCTTCTAATGTAGCTCTGTGGATTAATGTGGTCTAATCAACTTTATTCACTTCCTCCAAGGTATTGATATGCCTAATTAAGAAATATAAGCAATAGTGTTGTAAATTTACTATAAATTTTTCAAGGTAAAAAAGTAGGCTATAAAGGTAAAAAGAACAGCTCGAAGGAAAAAAAATGCTTTAATATATGAAGATAACATTAAAGGTAAGAAAATTTAAAAATGCACTGTAACTTCTTACCTGAATACAGTCGGGGAGTTCCATATTTTGAAACTGAAAACCAAAGCATAGTCAACTGGTATATCTGCAGGAGTACAAATTCCAAGCGCTTTGATTCATTTGTACTCGTTACCAAATTAGAAAACAACTGTTCTAAATGTTTTCATCCATCAGAGTATTTATTTCTCAACTTCTTATTATCGAAATATTTTTTCCACAAATAAGTTTTGTCACGCCCCGCTTCCCAGAGTACGCTAAATTGGGCACGTGACATAGCCAACCATGCTACCTGTGGGTAGGAAGTATCCATCCACAGTCACATTACGGCTGTAGAGATATCAAGAACAAAATAAAACTATCTAATACATGTCCATAAACCAAGATAAAATGTGTCAAGAATAATAAAATGCGGAAGCAAAAGATCCAATACAAAATAACTGGAATGTATGTCCCATAATGCGGGCTCACATCAGGAATAAAATGCAGACAAGTAAAAGAACTAACTACTACTGAATCCTCACTGCTCAGCCTGCTGGCTGAAGTACTCCTGTTCGGACTGCAGCAAAGGTACGGAATCTGGGCCATGCAAAACCCAGACGTCAGCGCGTCATGTCATCAAGTAATAGAATAAACAGGGTAACAGGCAATGCAAGTATAAACATGAATGAAAAGCATGTGTAACAGTAATATAAATCAGGCAGTGCAGGGTAGTGTGCAGTGAGTAAACTAAACTGTTTTATTGGGTTTTCTACTCTAAAGTCTTTGAAATCAACTTGATGAATCATCGATGTAACTCAATAGTATCCCGTGCGTGCCCGGGATCACGGTGAAGATTCTCGGGCTGAAACCGAGACATGCCGCTAGGCACTAAAGGAAAAGGGTAAAGATGAATGATGTCCATGGCATCATCCCAAGGCTGGCCTAGCCTCTAAAAGGAAATGGATAACGATGGATGATGTCAGCAGCATCATCCCAAGGCTGGCCCAGCCTCTAAAACTAGTCGGTAAAGGTAGCACACTGTCGAGTTACAAGTCAGGTTTCATCATTGATTTCCCCATACCCCCAAGTTATATGTGTTCAAGTCAAGTATTAAATAATTTGGAGCTAATGCCAACTCAGGATCAGGCAGGTACAGGTTTGTCTGGATGGACAACAGGAACGGTCCGTAAGGACAACAGGTCAGGTTTGTTTGGCATTAGACACAAGATCAGGTAACGGGTAAGACCATGGTACATCAGGTCAAGCCGGGTGGTGTATATAAGTATCATGACATATCAAGAGTCGTACGGTACCATGTCGTGTCACGTAGGAAGTGCAACAGGTCATGTCAGGAAGCACAAAATGCTATGTGGGTGCTCATAACTCAAACTAACATAATTATGGTTATAAATGAACAAGCATGAGTAATATCGGCACAATAAACCAGATCAGGTGATATGATAAGCAATTAGGTACTGATTAAATTATAATGATGCATGGTTATCACCTTGCGTTTAAGGGATGGTGTCAACATTACTTAACTACAGCATAACTAAAATGGATGTTTACTCATGTTATCAGGTATTAAGAAATTTTAGGGATGCATTGATATATAAATATGTTCACCGGATGAAATCCTAGCTAAAACAGGTTAAAATGCACATGAGTGTCCGATGTAGCAAAACTATATAGAGAATACCATAGGCCGTGTCAAAAGTTAAAATGTGATTTAAACATATAAATGTGGTTATTGAGTTTAATAAAGTAAATGCACACGGTAGGTTTCAAGTTTGGAAAAATAAAATAATATAACGCGACATCTAGCATGAAAAAGGAAAATCATGGTACTAAGGTTAGACTACGGATTTAATGAGCCATCAAATGTATATGTAATATATTAATTAGCATGTAGCAAGTTTTACTTGCCTCGACGGGCCGCGAAACGGAAAACGGAACGTTACGTGTCGGCGGGGAAAAGTCGCGACGCGCGCACGGTACACGGAAAGCGTCCGAACGACGAACAGTGGAAACACACGGGTCAGGGGTCCTCGCTGGGTCGTCGGGAAACGTCGTCGGCACCGCCGGATTCCGGCGAACAGACAAAACAGTGAACATCAAGAATGCATGAAAGAAAAGAGAAAAGAAGATTAAGAAGAAAGAAGAGAAGGAGGATTGAGGAGAAGGTGCTCACGTTGATCTGTAGAAGGGTTGAGATCGTCGACTGCGTTGACGGAGCTCCGGTGCACGAACTGCAGAGGACCCGGCAATCAACAGAAAATTCTATTAAAAATAAAAAAAGAAAGAAGAAGGAAAGAAGGAAGAAGAGGGATAGGTAATGCTCACTGGGGTTGCACGAAGGCCGGAGCACGGAGACGAGGTCACTGGCGGCGACAATTCCGGCGGTGCAAAAGTGCAGGGGCGCGGCTGCCAGATCCAGGGTGCTCGGGGAGAGGAGGAAGGAGGAAGGAGGAAGGAGAGAGGGTAGAGGCGATGAGGGTGACAGCGGCGATGAAGGCGTCGGCGCTAGGACAACGGCGAGAGGAGACGGCAGCTAGGGTTTTCAGGGGTTGGGTTTTCTTTCGCTGGAGAAAGAAAAAAAAGAGAAGAAGAATATATAACGGGGGGGAGAGAGAGAGAGAGATCGAGAGGAGAGAGAAAATCTTCGAGAGGAAAGAGAGAGAGAGGAACAGTGAGGAGATATAGTTTTGGCCTTATTCGCAGAGAGAGAAAGAGAAGGAGAAAGGAGAGAGGGAGAGCGACGTGTGGGCCCAGGGGAGAAAATGGGAGGCTGCGATTGGCTCGTGGCCAAAAAGGAAGAAAAGAAAAGAAAAAATGATAAAGATTTAGTGAAACGTGTGGGGTTTGATTGGTTAGGGAAAACTTAAAAAAGATTTTTAAAAGTGGGGAAAATATTTTCTGGTTGTGTGAATTTTAAATTTCGCTGGTTTTTAAAAAAATATTAGAAAATAGGATTTGGCGTAATTGCAAAATATTTCAGAATTGCGCCCGGGTCGAGTCCAAAAATTTGAATTTGAAATATGAAATTTATTTGCAGGTTCCAAAATTTAAAATGAAGTATTTTATAACTAAAAAGCATACCCCCAAGAACGGACGCACGTGCGTGCGCGTAGCCATCCAAACACGTCCGTTTCACTGAACGGGCCGAGAACACGATGCAAGGACGCTACCACAGGGTTAGTGGTGTCAAGCAGGCCATGACAAGTATTTTTAATTTAATTTTAGATGACTTAAATTGTTATATGCAGAATTTGAATTGTCGGGGTAAATTTATAACTAGCAACAGTCAAGCAAGACAAATGAAATAAATACCACACACCATACATACGATAACTGAAATTTGTAGAATTGGACTCGGTTGTTACAAGTTTTTTCTTTACTGCACTTGATGAGCATACCTTCAGTTGGGAAGAAGATATGCTTAAAGACCCATTCTTAATCAAATGAATATAGCTTTCCCTTAAAATGATCTTATCTGGAAAATAAATATAGTTTGAAATGATTTGCTCTAGTAATGATACCTCAGGAGAAACAGGTTCAAACTGCAGATAAAATCTGAAAGGTATATTCTGCAGCAATAATTTGTGCTCTTCCTGAAGATGTAAGCCCTTCATAAATGAGCATTATGTACGCACATCGGCATTAACTTTAAGACGTGTCGACTCTTTCCTATAAAATGGACATAAAAAACAAGTAAATATTAACAACATAATAGAATCTGTAAATATACAAAAAATTATAGAGAAAGAAAGAAAAGAATAAAGGTGGACATGATAGAATAAAAATAGAAACCATGTAACATAGGTAGAAAGAAAATATTAAAAGTAAAATGGAAACAATAAAGGTAGGAATTAAAAAATAACAGTTGAGAAAAATAAATTAAGGTAGAAATATAATAATAACAAAAAAATATGTGCCTTTTTCGTTTTGTTGCTTGTGCAATTTTACTATAATCATCAACAGTACTTTCTTTTAGATCATTAGATTCTGATATATTCTTCAATACTTTATTTATCGCATTGTTTGCCCTTTCATTGTCAATGGCAACAACAGAAGGATCTAAAGATTCAATCTTTTCTAGCTCTTTCTCAGTTTGTGCTGCGCAATGTGCGGAAAATTTCATCTTTTTTTCTTTAAGATTGTGAGTAGATGATATCGAGATCTTTTCGATCTCCGTAGTTGGGTTTTTGTCCATCATATTATTGTGATTTGTTGCAATTGAAAGAGATTTGTTGCGATTAAAAAAGATGGTTGAGATGGGTCCACAAAATGAAAACAAAGGGTTGTGATTTGAAGCGATGGTTAAACGTACGAAGAAAAAAATGAAAGAAGATGAAGGGTTTTGAAATATAGCAAAATCAAGGGAATCAATTCATGATAGGGTTTGTTTGTATATGGAAATATGGACGTATTTTTGGGTTTTATTGTTTTAAAAACGTATTAGGTATGGGTCAACAAAGTCAAGGAAGTTAAAAGAAGAAAAAAAAGAAGAAAGGGGGCGGGAAGCACATGGAGAATATGTTGAGGCTATGAAGGCAATTTTCCCAATTTAGCTTATTACAACAAACAACATCATTATCATTCAATTATTTATACAAACCCATTCCAACCATCATTCATCAAGCCCTTGATAACCCAATTGAATTGGAATGAAATCACACAATTAGAACAAAAAGTAAACAAGAATAATTGATAACATAATTGGAATGAAATGACATGATTGAGATGAAATCACATAATTGATAATCCACTTGAATTGGGATACAATCACTTTGAGGCAACGGCATGTTAGGGAGATGATGTTCACGTCTGAGTGGGCAGCGAGGAGAGCCCGTCGGAGACGACGAGCATGTGGTGGAGGCGGTAGTATATGCGGGAGATGGTGTCCACGTCGGAGTGTGCAGCAAGAAGAGGATGGTGATGATGGTGCTGTAGATCTTGAGCTTGATGGCGGTGATGGAGCAATAAGCAGCGATGACTGCATCTTCTTCATCGATCTTGAACAATCAAACTCCAGAAATTATGGAATTGTGGGGTTGAGAGAGGGGTGTTAAAGTGGGGAAGAATGGCACTTTGGGGATTAAAAAGGTAAAAAGTCGAATGAGATGTGTAAAATAACTTTAAAAATTGGAAATCTAACGGCGGCGGCGGCGGCGGCGACGGGGGGAGGGGTGGTCGGGTTTAACGGAAGAAAGCTTAGGGGGTTTCTGTGCTAGGAAATTTCATCACGATGGTTTTGAAAACATATGCTATATGCTACTGAGATGGATTTGGTGAAATTTCCCTAGGAATAATTCTATGTTTAAAAGTGTGGTCTTTTAATTAATATTTAAAATTGTTAGAAATGTGGTTGTATGAAATGATATTCTCCTAATGTCAGAAGACGAAAAACCCTCAATCCCTGATGTCATTTTCACTACCATGATTGCTGTTGCCGCCTTATAACTCCCTCGCACGACAACAACCAACAATCAACCCATAAAATTTATATATATATATAATATATTTTCAACATGTCACTATTTTATTTATCGCCCAATTCAACATGTCACATTCAGAAAAGTCATTTAGGATACAGACATGAAAATATTAAATTTTCAGATTAGGCTAAATTTAAATTGCATACACCCTGCTCGCTCTTGCTAGAATAGCTAGCAGAAATCTAGCCTCCTATTTAAGAACCTACACTTTAGGTTTCCGACTCTAACGAACATTATAATTAATTTATTAAAATCAAAATCTAATTTTCCAATTGCCTCAAACTTTGATTGTTTTTTTGGCATTGTTTATTGTTTTGTAAGTAATTTCTTAAAGGGTGCGGTTCCGGTAAAAGATGCCTCTAAAGCTTTTTTGTTAAAAATGGATAGCCATCATTAATCATCATAGCAAATCAAGAAAATCAATGGCGGTTATCATTCACTTTCTATTTTTGAGGTATATGCAAAATCAAGAAGAATTTGCAAATGAAAAATAAATATCAGCCATTGATTTCCTCGATTTGCTATGATGATCGACGTTCGATATCCATATTTGACAAAAAAGCTTCAAAGACATCTTTCGCCGGAACCACTCCCTTAAAACTTTAAGAGGGCGATTTCATGCTAATTTGAGAAAAGTAGCCCTCATCAAATATATCAGCACAGTAATGCAACATTTCTAAAAATCTTATGTATGAAAAATATGATGCTAGTTCATAGTTGTCTATTTTGTAACTCTCCTTAATTATCTCATATTTGCAATGAAATATTCAAGTTTTCTCAACCAAAAAAAATCATAAAACAAAAAATATTTATTCAACATACTTCTTAATTTTCAAACATCAATATATACCAATAAGATTGATGGATGAAATAAATCAACTAATTAAGGAAGCAAATCTCCAATTTATTGTGCATTCATAAATTCGTATTCATACCTCTCCACATTTGCCATTGACAACCATGATTACATCCAAACATGACTCTTTTCCATGTAAGGAAACATTTTACCAATAAGATTCACGTTACTCAGTTCCTCACTCCATAAACAAAATGGGCTCCCAAATTGCTTCTCTGTATTTGCTCTTATCATTACCCTTCATAGCATTTTCTTGTACCAGCGGCACTAATGAGCCTGCCCGACTCTGCGCCGTGATGCACTCAAGAAACAAGGCGCGGGTCCAACCGATATCCAGCTTTCTACTTATGTGGGCACGCAATATGTGTTGCTGGAAGCCGATAAGGTCGCTGCATTGCCAGGTCAGCCCAAAGACGTAAGCTTTAGGCAATTTGCGGGCTATGTGACGGCCGAAAGCTGGGAGAGCTCTCTTCTACTACTTTGTCGAGGCAGTTGACGAGCCTGTGAAGAAACCACTTGTCCTTTGGCTCAACGGAGATGGGAAAATTCTGTTTTGATTCATACAATTGTATTTTATGGTCGTTTTTCCGATAGAAAAAATTGACTATTGCTAGCAGGACCTGGATGCTCTTCGTTGGGAGGAGGACCGATGCTCCGATTGGGTCCTTTCTTGGTCAACAAAGGCAGAATAACTTTGTACAAAAATGTATAGGCATGGAATAACCGTGAGCGGCTAATAACAAAACCGCTACTAATTATCACTTAAAATTAAATATCTCGATCTTCCGACTAATAATTACATCGATGGCTTCTACAATTACAGTAGCTAATATGGTCTTTCTTGAGTCCCCTGCTGGTGTCGATGGCTTCTACAATTGGCTTCTACAACATTGATAGCTACAATTACATCGATGGCTTCTACAATTACAGTAGCTAATAAGCTTCAAAGACACAACTTCTGACTAGGGAAAAAACGGTGATAGAAAAACCGCTAAAGACACCTATGCTTTTCTTGTCAATTGGCTTGAGAGATTCCCTCAATTCAAAGGCCGCGACTTCTTCATCGCTGGAGAGAGCTATGCCGGCCATTACATACCAGAGCTTGCCAATGTTGTTATGATAATCAACAAGAGAAAAAATCCGACCATCGTTAACCTGAAAGACGTTGCAGTAAGTCTCTACGCCCAAATTCGATTAAAACTATGCCGACGGAGTAATCAGACTCACCTTTTTAAGTTTAAAATGTAGTTTGGAAATGCAAATTTGGATGATGATACAAATACAAAGGGGAGTTATGAGTACTACTGGGGTCATGCTGTGATATCGAAAACTTCGCATGAAGCGATTCAGGCGAATTGTAATTTCACTGGTGAAGAGAGCTACACCGCTGAATGTTGGGATGCCCTGGGTTTGGCCGACAACGAGATTGGAGATATCGACGCAGGCAACATCTATGCTCCTGTGTGTCAGGAATCCGATAATTTGGTATATGCAAATTTGATATTTAGTTTTCGTCAATTTTTTTATATAAAAAAGATAAAGATTATGTTTTCTTCGGTTTTTTCGTTTAGGTTATGCTTAGCGATCCTTGTTCCGAAGACCGCGCCAGTTCCTATCTGAATCTTGGTGAGGTACAGAGAGCTCTTCATGCAAATACTACGGGGCCGAGCTATCCATTGAGCGAGTGCAGGTAATTGTTGGGAGCGCGCACAGCGGATGAGAGACAACCAGCTCTTATGGATCTAAACTAATATCCATTTAAAACAAATAACAAAATCTAGAACTAATGCAATTTAAATAACACAAGAAATTTGGGGGGAAAGGAGGAGAACTTTATTGAAACATTCGAGAAAAAGAAAAAGCCTTACAGAGAATTACGATAACTCTCTCTTTATGATCTCCAACGAGATCTTCTTCTCTCTCTCAAAGTTCTCCTCATGGTCGTTTTGATCCCTTATAGAGCCGTTTCTTGCCTCCTTTAAACTTTATGATCAAAACAATACTTTAAAACTTTAACCCTAAAATCCTATATATTGTCCATACAAATCTGAGTTACAATAAGATCCCAATAATTACGAAACTGCACCAAAAACTTAATTTTCGAGATAAATATGGAATTTGCTCTTATCTCGACAACAGACGTATGAACCTATATGGGTCAAATGTCTACCTACAATCTGTATGTCGAGCAGAGCGTGCCCAGACGTCTCACCCATAAGGGTAAGATGACTATCCTTCACCATGCATCTAGCCAGAGCATAGCTAGACGTATACGCATCCTCTGGAAAAAATACCAGAGTGTATACAGACGTCTGATCCATAAGGATCAGACGTCTGCCTCCCCTCTGGATCTCTGGAATTTCTTGAACTTTAATGGCAGATGTTTGCAGCTCATCGTGCAAACATCTGACCCTTCTCCGGATCAGCGCGTCTCGTAATATACAAGACATGCTTCACAACAATCTCCATCTTGGCTTGTATATCCTTATAACCATCTTAAAAACGTGTTGCCCTCGTCTTGTATCCTTTAGGGTTGCCTTAGTTGTTCTTCCCGTTTTCCCTGCCGGCACAGCTTCAAATCCTGAAATCGCAAACTGTCACAATCTTTCCTTAGAACTGTGAAACTGGTGATGTCATAGTTTTTAACCAGAACTTCGAAACTGGTGCGACCCTCCTACAGGTCACCCTTCCTCACATTTGAATATATGAATAGAAGCTAAGGCTAACTTGAACTTCTCCGTAGGAATAACCTTCGTTAGCATATCCGTCGGATTCACCTTTATATCGATTTTGATCAAATCGATCTCCATTTCGGCGCACTCCCTTATCTTGTGATATCACACGTTAATGTGCTTAGGTCGACTATGGTATACCTGATTCTTTGCCAGGTGAATGACACTTTGACCGTCACAAAATAACAGAACCAAACCCTTATCAAATCCGAACTCGCCAACTTGATCTTCTAACCACAAGGCTTTCTTAGATACTTCCACTGCCGCTATGTATTCTGCATCCGTCGTTGATTGCGCCACGGTATTCTGAAGTGTCGATTTCCAACTGATTGAAGATTCTACAACCATGTATACATAGCCTTTAAGAGATTTTTTCTTGTCCAAGGCACCAGCGTAATCCGCATCTACGTATCTTTACAGCTGGCTCGATTTACTTTTCACTTGTGAAAGAATAAATCGAGATCTTTAGTTCCTTTTAAATACCGAAATATCCACTTTACAGCTTCTCAATGGAGCTTTTCTCGATTTGACATGTACCGGCTAACCAGAATTACCGCTTAGGATATGTCTGAACGTGTGCATACCATTGCGAACATCAGCGATCCAACCACACTTGTATATGATACTCGAGACATCTTTTCCTTCTCCTCTGCTGATTTCGGACACTCCTTGAAGAATAACTTAAAATGGCCGGCGATAGGAGTACTCATCTGTCTTGTATCTTTCATATTGAATCACTCCAACACCTTCTTAATATACCTTTTTTAGGATATCCACTGTTTTCCAGCCTTCATGTCTCGAATAATCTCCATCCCAAGAATTTTCTTTGCTTCACCTAAATTCTTTATGTCAAATTCTGCACTCAATGAAGTTCTGGGCGTCTTTATTTCCGTCATACTTTTCGTGGCGATCAACATGTCATCGACATATAGGAGTAGATATATCGACAAACCATCCTTAAGAGTACACGCAGCTATCATATTCACATCGAGAGTAGTTGGTCTTCCTCATAAAAGAATCGAAGCGCTTATACCACTGTCTGGGAACTGCTTCAACCCATATAGAGACCACTTGAGTTCACATACATGATCATCCTTACCAGGTTTTACAAATCCTTTAGCATGCCTCATGAAGATTGTCTCTTCTAACTCACCATGCAAAAATGTTGTTTGCATGTCCATTTGCTCCAACTCTAAATCCAAATCCTGAGCAGCTACCTTTGCCAACAAAACTCGACTAGAAATATGCTTGACTGCAGGCGAGAAAACTCGTTGTACTTAATCCCCTCCTTCTGAGCAAAACCCTTCGCAACTAACCATGCCTTGTATTACTCATCATCCTTTTTACTAAATACCCACTTGCAGCCAATAGCTCATTTTCTTTTCAGTAGCTCAATCAGATTTCATGTACCGTTCTTTCGAAGTGACTCCATCTCCTCTGTCAACCATCGTTCCCTATTCTCTTGCCCAATGGACTCTTAATAAGAGCTAGAATCCCCGCTTTCAATGACTTAAGCATATGCGAGAATATCTTCGAAACCATATTTATGTGTATATGATGATCTTCTTAATGCCATTGTCTGTGGGTCCTGTTGGGGTTGGTTCTCACCGTCTGTCTTAGTATTTTGCCCGTCCACATCCGTATCAATAGGCTGAGATTGTGCTTCAGTGTCCCTATCCTTATGAATGTCAGAAAACTCCATCTCCACTGGATCATTATACTCTACCTATCTCCTTATTATCTCCAGCCACGTTTTTCAACATGGATTACTCATCGAAGATCGCATCTCGGCTGGTGAACGCCCTTTTGTCTTCCGAAACCCATAACTTATAACCTTTAAATCCAAATTTGAATCATAAGAAAACACACCTTTTTGACTTTGAATCCAGCTTGATTCTATCCTTCTGATTCACGAGCGAGTAAGTAGGGCACCCAAATACTCACAGGGAATCATAACTGACTGACTCTCCTCTCCATATTTCTTCTGGAATCTAAAGATTTATGGTCGTAGATGTAACAACCCTAAATTTCCTATACAAAATTTTTCAAATGTTTTTTTCAAAAATCCACAAAGGGGTATTTTAGCCTGAGCACAAGATATAGGTAATTATTTTGTTTTTAATTACAAGCTACAAGAATGTAATAATTCCATTTTTAGTGTACAAGAAATTACTTTAAATTTAATATATACTAGGAGTATTTATTCTTGCTGCTATCATTTTAAGTAATTAAATACCACAATAATTACAAGAAGGAGCTTGTAGCTCATTGGTAATATCTTGCACTGCTGAACCAAGCCACCAGAGTTCAAATCACATACCCCACATTATTTTTTATATTGATTTTTTAAAACCTTTAGAATACCAAGAGTTTACACGTCCATATCTTACAAAAACCCCACTACACCCAAAGATATAACACTTACAAAAGTTAGATGAACCGTCGGGGGGGATCCTGGACGCCGGACTCGGCCGGGAATCGGCCAACTTGGCCTCGACTCGGCCGACTCAGTGCTTCGACCAAGTCACGGCCGAGTCACCCCCGAGTCGGCCGATTCCGGCGACGGCCACAACATGAAAGTTGTGTCTTTTCATATTCCCTATTCACCTGCAAAATTTCAGCCTCAGACCACTTCCAGAGCTCTTAAAAAACCCCAATTACTCCACTTTTAATACATTTTTATTACATTTTATCACATTTTTATTTTTAACTTTTCATCTACCCTAACCCTAGCCTAACCCTATAAATACCAACCCTACACACTACCCTCTCACCCCCAAAACCCTAGGCTCACTCTCTCAAAATTTTCCAAGAAGTGTGTGCTTTGAAAACAAGTTCGCGGCGAAGCTCCGATGAAATTCCGGCGGGAATTCTGGCAACGTTTTTAGAAACAGCCGGCGACGAAGCAACGCCTCGGCAACTCCCTTAGTTCCCCTACACTTCTTAGTATAGATCAAAACCCGTAAGTCACATTCTATCCCCCTTGCTATTTCTCTAAAATACGAAACTACGAAACCCGACGGAATCGGAACAAATCCGATTTCCGATTCGGTTTTCTATAAAATTTCACTTATAATCAATTCAATCATGCTTAAATATCTTTATCTTGACTATTAAACTTTTAAAAATCAATTTGAACAAGTTTCTCACATGAAATGATAACCTTTCCAATCTATCGTATTTTTTCACTTTAATACCATCATGTTTCGATTTCACATTTAACCCCTAAACTTTGCTATACATTTAAAGTATAGCACGAGGTAATGACCTATCTCCACACACACGCAAATACAACCCTAAGCGACATCATCAAAGAACTTAGAATACGATAAAACAAAACTTTCATTTAAATACCATATTCTTAATAAAACCATTCTTAAAAGTTTTAGATTCGATACGCTTGTAAACAAATACCTCTCATTAGGAAATACGATAAGTTGTGGACATCGATCGTTTATCTAAACCTGACTTTGTGGTGTCTAGACTAGGCAAGTGAGCTTAGGTAACTTTAAAAGGCCCGTCTCACGATTCGTGAGCGGATCCCTCCTTCCTCACTTGTACTTACCTGGCCACAATTGGCGGTGAAGAGGCGATTTGAGGCTTCTAACGACTTGTCGTTTAGACCATTTAGAAATAGGCTAGTTGGCTTAGAAAACCCTAGAATTTAAAATACGGAAATTCACACCTTTGCAAATAAATATCTTTTACTTTACAAAACCGTTTTCTAAAGGATTAGTATTTTACAATCTTTGCAAAGCGCCGCTACAACCCATCTTTGGGGAACCCGTTCGGGATCGTGCGTTTTATCACGCACCCTCGGGCTAGTAGTGCGAGATTCAGACCTCCGCAAGGAACATTCGGTCTCGAAAGGTTTAAAATACGATATCTTAAGAAAATGAGATTTTTGGAATATAAAATATTTATTAAAATTATTTTTGTATAAACATATGTATTGTTCCCCTCCGAAAGACGGTGCACAGGACTGCGAAGTCCTGACACTGAGATTCGGGGCAGATGCTAATTGGTTTTATCCGTCTACCTCTCCGAAGATGCCAAGTTGATTTATGGCACCGTGTATCGGAGGTTTAGACGGATGCGGCCGATGTAGCAGACTTCGTCAGATTCCCCCTCGCTTGAGGGGTTTTTGATTGTGGGGACGCTCTTCCCTGCAGGCGCAAGCCCCTGCAGTTAATTACGCTACCGCATCGCGGTAACAACTTTCTCCTTCTCCAGAATTTCACTTCGTATCGTATGTGTTTGTTTTGTTTGTGGTTGCCCGTGGATTGTATACGGAGACTAAGTTATGCCGTCGCCCGTAGGACGTGGATTAGTCCAAATCCGTATTTACTTAGATTTGGGTTTGGTGTTTTAATTTAAGGATACGTTAGCCATATTGAGGCTAAGATCGACTTAAACTTTTGTTAAGGATACGTTAGCCTAATCTCCAGACTAAGATCAACTTAACGGGATCGTTTAGATCTAACAAAAGAGCAATTGGCTCTATTGTTTAGTTTAATGACGTTGCGGTCGATTTCCAGTTCAGGGACATGGTGGTCCATCATTCCCATTTGGGGACGAACATTAGTTTAAGGACATTTCGGTCCAACATTCCCATTTTAGGACGAATATTAGTTTAAGGACGTTTCGGTCCACGAGTTTGAGGACCCCACAGTCCGTGTTGATATGTGGTTGTCGGGACCCGTCACCTCTCTAACGTCGTTGAAGGATTACAACGATAGGAGTCAGAGGAGTTCGGAGATGTACCCTTGAACCGGATGTAAATTGATTTAAGAGAGCAGTCTTGCTCAGTCAATTTAATTTGAGGACTTACGGCCATGATTGGGCTAAGTCCAGTTGAAAAATATTCAACGCTTTTATTTGTCTTTGGCCTATTAGGCATGTGCTAGGGCTTTCCCCCTTTTAAAATAATGCACTGCATTTCTTATTTTGTTTGGGCTCTGACCCTTTTATAAATGATGCAGAGCATCAATTTTGTTTGGGCTCTGCCCTTTTATTGCATTTTATTTTGTTTGGGTTATGCCCTTTTATAAATGATGCAGAGCATCAATTTTGTTTGGGCTCTTCCCCTTTTATTGCATTGCAATTTATCTTGGCCTACTAGGCCTTTTTGATTTGGGCCTGGCCCTTCAGTAAACAATGCAATGCATTTGTCAGGCGCTTTGCGCCAATCACTGAGCGCAAGCGCTTGTGGTGATGACACGTGTCACGCAAGCGCAGTGCGCTGCGCCAGTACGCTGCGCTTGCGCTGCTGACACGTGGCGCGCTCTGGTGAGTTGCGCCAATTTCAGAGAGGAAGGCTCTATCTTAAAAGCGCATAGCGCAAGTGGTTCAGGTGCTGACACGTGGCACTCTCTGGTGGCTTGCGCCAACCCAAGTGCGCAACAGTGCAAATTTTACAAGTGCAGGACACTGTTTAATTTCTTGATCCAATTTAGATCAAAGAAAACAAGTTTTTCTTGTTTTCAGAGAACCAGTGGTTCATAAAAAAGTGCAAGGCACTATTATTATTTGTTTTTTATTGAAGATCATTAATTTTGTTCTTAGATCAATGATCTATTTATAAGAAATTCTTCTATTTTAAAGGTTTTTACCTTTTTCTTGAGTCTCTTTTCAAGTTTCTTCAGAGTTGAAGTTCTTAATGATTCTTGATTTTTTTCCTTTGAGTTGGGGTCTAGGGGTCTTTATATAGTGCCCATAGATTTGTTAAGTTTGTTAAAGAGATCCTTCTCTAAGTGATTTGGGGAATTTTCCCCACCGTTGGATCTTTGATCCAAGGGCTTCTGTTTTACAGAAGACAATCTTCTTGTTTTAACAAGAACAGAAGAATCTTACTAGAATTTAATTCTGTTTGGCGCAAACGCCCCAGCGTGTGATACGTGTCACGCAGCGCAGAGCGCTGCGCAGCTGCGCTGACACGTGTCGCGCAGCGCACAGCACAGCGCATCTGCGCTGACACGTGTCGCGCAGCGCACGGCGCAGCGCATCTGCGTTTGTGCTGACACGTGTCGCGCAGAGCAACGTTTGTGCAACTGTGCTGACACGTGTCGTGCAGCGCAGTACTTGCGCAACTGAAGCGTTGCTTCCTTTAATTTTGTTTTAAATAGAGCCTTGCTCTGATTGGGCGCGCCGCCTCGGGCGCTGCGCTCTCTGCGCTGGCGTGCCTGATTTTGACACGTGGCGCCCTGCGCACAGCGCAGAGGGTCTGAAGCGTTACTTCATTTATTAAAGTTTAAATTTTCAAAGTAGAGCTTTGCTCTAATTGGGGGGAATCGGAAGCGTTGCTTCATCTCCCGCCTTGGAATTTGAACAGAGCTTTGCTCTGATTGGGGTAAACAAATGCCCCCCCCCACCGTTGCGCTTACGTAGCCTCAAACGCGAGCGCAACAGTGGCAGAATTTCAACCGTTGCGGCAACTTTTGGAAGCTGAAAGGACATTTGATGCCTATTAATAAGACCTTTGGTCCTCCATGATGATCACCATCTCCAAAAATTTTACTTTCAGAATCTCAGAGCCCTGCTCTTTTGTTTAAACACTTTTAAAAGTTCAAACTTTAGAGAATTTTAGGTAAAAAATTAATTTGGATTAGATTAAATCAATTTTAAGAGCCTTGCTCTCAATAGATCCCTGAACTAAAGAAGACCCATTTATGGTTTCACTTAGCAGAGCTTTGCTCTAAAGTGGTCTAAAGAGGACTAAGAAGAGCCCTATTAAGGTTCTATTAATAGAGCTCTGCTCTCTAAAAGATTTTCCTTGGATTTTCTTAATTCATTAATGGAGCTTTGCTCCTTCCAAATCATATAGAAGAACTCTTAAGAATTCTTCGTGGATCTTGGAAGTTAAAGATGGCATTTTGTATTATTATTATTATTATATCATCTTTTCATAGCAAAGCTCTCAATGTTCTTAGGGGATTTTCCTCAAATTCTCCTCATAACTGATTTTGACAGGTGTCACTCCTGTCTGCAGAGCATTGCTCTCGAAGAGTTTTAACTCCCTATGCTTTTTTCTTATTGCTAATCTTCCAATGATGTTTCCTTCAGGCATTATGGCGGTGCGTCTATACAGTCTGCACGAATTCATTACCTACGAGGATATCCGTGTACAGGGCCGTCAACAAAACCAAGAGTTTACAGACGCCCAATGTGCGGAGGTCATAGGTCGCCTTAACGCAAGCGTTGGTTGGCTGCTTCCTCGTCGTTCAGCTCTCTTGACAGTCGTGCTGGGAGCAATATGGAGGGCACTTCCGGGGTTTCACGAGGCCCTACCGCTCAATGCGCTGGATGATGCCGAAGACAAGGTGCATTCAGTGTACCTGTCGGGGCTGATCTCGAAAAAACGGCGGGATAGCCTCATCGACATTCTGCATCAAATTTTCCAGCAGACAACGATAATCACTGCTTATCGAAGGCTGGGGGGCCTCGCCGAAGATCTTGACACACAGGAGCGCGAGAGGCTGCGCACGAGAATAATCAGAAAGGCCAGAAGAACTCTGGATGACCTTACTTTTGAATTCCTCAATCCGTGCCCTGGATCTGAGGTTATACCATTGTAATAATTTGAATAATGTTTCTCGTTTATTGCTTTCATGATTGTAAGAATTTTTGGCAATATGAATGGAAATTTTTTATTCTAGCTTGTCTTATTTCTCGTTCTGAGTCTTTTGCCTATGCATGAATGAGTGTGTCTCGAACGCTTGATCAAATGTAAATCAGAATCTTTCTGTCACTTTCTTCTTTCTTTTATTGTCAGCATGCTGTCTTAATAAACAGGGTCGACAGATAATAGAGTAAGCATCTTAGTTTTTGCCCAGAGATAGCGATGGCTTAGGCTGCAGGTTCAGATCTGCCGCCTAAGACTTTTCAACTCTATGAGCCGTGAGGGTCTTATAGAGACTTTTCTCCCTACGGATCGAGAGGATCTCGTAGGTGTATTTTCTTCTTAGGAATCGTGAGGATTCCTAAGTGCATTTTCTCTTATAAGTCGTAAGGATCCTATAAGAGAATTTTCTCTCTTACGAGTCGAGAGGACCCGTAAGCGGTTGTTTCCCTCCTTGTCGAAATTCGACTTTGGAGAGTGAGACCCATGAATAGTATGCAAGAGACCGTTTTAGACCGACTTGCAGGGTCCCAGTGCTCAGGAAACAAGTTTTTTTAATCCATGCTGTCTGAGGCTTTATCTTGCAAGTTGAGACGAATCGGGAATTTCCCGCGGAGACACTGGTTTCTCTGTGAGCCGACGCGAATCAGGAAGCTCTCATCAAGGACGCTAGTTTCCTTGAGTTGAGGAGTTTGCCAAGTACACTTGTTTCCCTGGTGTTGAAACGAATCGAAAATTTCTCGCGGAAACGCTGGTTTTTCTGCGAGTCGATGCGAATCAGGATTTTCTTCGTCAAGGACACTTGTTTCCCTGAGTCAAAGGATTTCGCCGAAGACACTGGTTTTTTCGGAGTTGAAACGAACCGGGAATTTCTCGTGGAGGCGCTGGTTTCTCTGCGAGCCGATGGGAATCAGGAGGCTCTCATCAAGGACGCTAATTTTCCTGAGTTGAGGAGTTTGCCAAGGACACTTGTTTCCCTGGTGTTGAAACGAATCGAGAATTTCTCACGGAGACGCTGGTTTCTCTGCGAGTCGACGCGAATCAGGATTTTCTTCGTCAAGGACACTTGTTTCCCTGAGTCGAAGGATTTCGCTGAAGACACTGGTTTCTTCGGAGTTGAAACGAACCGGGAATTTCCCGCGGAGACACTGGTTTCTCTGCGAGCCGATGCAGATCAGGAGGCTCTCATCAAGGACGCTAGTTTCCCTGAGTTGAGGAATTTGTCAAGGACACTTGTTTCTCTGGTGTTGAAACGAATCGAGAATTTCTCACGGAGACGCTGGTTTCTCTGCGAGTCGACGCGAATCAGGATTTTCTTCGTCAAGGATACTTGTTTCCCTGAGTCGAAGGATTTCCCCGAAGACACTGATTTCTTCGGAGTTGAAACGAACCGGGAATTTCCCGCGGAGACACTGGTTTCTCTGCGAGTCAATGCGGATCAGGAGGCTCTCATCAAGGACGCTAGTTTCCCTGAGTTGAGGAGTTTGCCAAGGACACTTGTTTCTCTGGTGTTGAAACGAATCGAGAATTTCTCACGGAGATACTGGTTTCTCTGCGAGTCGACGCGCATCAGGATTTTCTTCGTCAAGGACACTTGTTTCCCTAAGTCGAAGGATTTCGCCGAAGACACTGGTTTCTTCGGAGTTGAAACGAATCGGGAATTTCTCGCGGAGACACTAGTTTCTCTGCGAGCCGATGCGGATCAGAAGGCTCTCATCAAGGACGCTAGTTTCCCTGAATTGAGGAGTTTGCCAAGGACACTTGTTTCCCTGGGGGTTGAACTGATCTGTGGTGGTCTCTCATGTTTTATATAAGTCACCGTCAAAACCGTGAAGCTAGGAATTTGATCTTCACTTCGTTTGCTGGCACTGCATCTGCTGTATTGAGACGAATGTCGCGGTTGTCTCTAGGCTGTTGGTGAACCGTCGAGATTAGAGCTTGGCTTTCTAGCGGAGCCTGTTGGAAAGGTGTGGTTCCCTTTTTGTTTGTGCCCTTGGATTGTATACAGGGATCGATGTGATCTCAACTGTAGGGCAAAAGTTTCATTTATTTTTATTGTTTTATTTCCGCGATGCTCTATCATTTCAGCTTTTATATCGCGAAGGTCGCGATCGCCCAATCATTTCGGCTATTTTTCACGGTGCCCAATAATTTCGGCTATTTATTTTATTTTTACTCGCTGCTTTTTATTGCGAGTTGTCCAATCATTTCGGTTGTTTTATATGCATACGTTTTTTACTTGTTGCTTTTTATTGCAAGTTGCCCAATCATTTCGGCTATTTCGTATGCATGTGCGGCCTACCGGATTTTCACCGTAAACCTGAAATTAGACACTGATTTCGGCATCAGCACCGCTACAACTGGGATATTGCCAGGAGCGAATCATCATTTACCTCTGTCGATGTTGAACAAAGGTGGCTTAGCGAACATGGTTAAGGTTCTGTCGACTAAGGCTTTTAACTTCATGAGCCATAAGGGTCTCACAAAGGTATTTCTCCCTATAAGTCGTGAGGATCTTGTAGGTGTATTTTCTCCTTAGGAATCGTGAGGATTCCTAAGTGTATGTTCCTCTGTAAGTCGTAAGGATTCTACAAGAGGGTTTTCTCCTTGTGAGCCGAGAGGACTTATAAGGGTAATTCATCATGCGGTCAAATCCCTAGTCACGGGTGGGACTTCGTTAAGGAAATGTTTATTCGCGCCCGTGGATTGTATACAAGGGTCAGTATTGAGCCACTTGTAGGGCAATATCGAAGGTTGTGGAGGTTGCTTAAGCACAGGTTTAGGTCTCTGTAACTTAAGACTTTCAAATCTTATGAGCCGTGAGGGTCCCATAAGAGAGTTCTCCTTACGAGTCGTGAGGATCTCGCAAGTGTATTTTCTCCTTAGAAATCGTGGGGATCCCTAAGTGTGTTGCTCCCTTGTGAGTCGTAAGGATCTCACGCGGGTGGTTTCTCCTTACAAGGTCAAGAGGACCCTGTAAGTGTCCTTTAACGAGGTCGCGCCCTTTCGGGTTTTCTCGAACACTCGCCGGTAGTCCTGCTGTTTTTACTCACGGAGCCCTTTCGGGTTTTCATCCGTGCCCATTCTGCTTATGGACATACCGTTTTTATTTATTCATTCTTTTTATTCTCTTCTTCCCTTTTTTTTTTACAAGGTCGCGCCCTTTCGGGTTTTCACGAACACTCGCCGGTAGCCCTGCTATTTTTAATCACGGAGCCCTTTCGGGTTTTCATCCGTGCCCATTTTGCTTATGGACATACCGTCTTCTTTTTGTTTTGTTTTATTTTAATCTTTTTTTAATCTTTTTTATCTTATATCGGCTTTGTGATGTTTCAATCCACCGTAGTTTATCGACATCTCGGTCAACAGCCAGTTTTAGGACGTAGCGGTACGTCATTAGTTTAAGGACGTTTCGGTCCATCATCCAGTTTTAGGACGTAGTGGTCCGCCATTAGTTTAAGGACGTTTCGGTCTGCCATTAGTTTAAGGACGTTTCGGTCCGTTATCCAGTTTTAAGACGTAGTGGTCCGCCATTAGCTTAAGGACGTTTCGGTCCGTGGGGCTTTCTCTATGAATGAGCATGATGCCCCCGGCATATCCATCTTTTTCGGAGCATGTGGTTGTGGCAGGCTCACCTTCCAGTTTTCGGACAGCGCGAGTTCGCCTTGTTGGTACTGGTCTTCAACCCAGTTTTTGAAGACGAAGCAATCTTCGAGCGGATGACTTACTGCTCGATGATAGGGGCAGTAATTAGGATCGTTGATATCTTCCGGCTGTAGCGGACGTTTCGGATTCGGCAGATTGACGAATCCGTTGCGCACTGTCAGTTCAAATAGTTTCCTCGTTTTATCTTGGGGAAACGAGTAAGGACATCCCAGTCTTTCCTCAAGTGATGGGCGTGGGCGCATGTTGTTTTGGCGAACAATCGATTTTGAGTTGCTCGACTGTTGTTGAATGTCGACGACGAAGGTCATTTTTCCTTTTCCTTTATCCTTTTTGTTCACTCCGTCGTGTGCGGGTCCGAGATTCTTTCCGGGTAGTATGCCCTTGCACGGATGAATGTTCTCATGATTCTTCAATTCTTCAGAGATGGATTCCTTGAAGAGAGGGTTGAAGGCTGTTTCTTCATCGGGGTCGTTCCTGTGGCAATTGCCGGCGACTCTTTTATACTCATCTGTCGTATTTTTCCGCCGTCTACGAGCTTCCCGCTTTGTTCTGTTGACGTAATGTTTGTGAGTGACATACCCTTGCCACCAACACTTAAAGGAGTCGCAGTCTTCAGTAGCGTGTGCGATCTTCTGATGATATAGGCAATAATTAGGATACATCTCTATTCCACCGAGAGTGTTTTCTTCCGAGGGTGGTAGCTTCATTCCCATTGATATGGTTTTAGCAAACCTTTTCCTCGTCTTGAACTTGTTTTCATCGGCAGCGGATGTCTTTTAATTTGATGGGAATACCTCGCCTCTTTCGTCTAGTCGGCGGTGTTTGGCTCCTTCCAGTATGGCCATCTCACGCTCTTGATTGGCTTTAACTTTCAGACGAATCTCATTCAGGAAGGCATCGATCATCTCATCTGACGATCGCAGAATTTCTGGTTCAGGGTCCGTCCCCAGCTTCTCAGCGCAAGGAATTTCCTCATCGTCTGTAAACGAATGGGAAATCATATGACAGCTCGCCACGTATTCTTCAGATTCATCCGACGAGCTATCTCCCTCATCTTCCTCTTGAAAGACGTGGTTGAGGAACTCTTGGAGTGTAATGGGAGTCCGTGCCTTCTGGTTGTATTCCTCCGGTGCGTCAATTTGTTTTTGTAAGTCCGTGCGCTTATCGCCAGGCTTCACGTACTTCTTGGCTTTCTTCTTCTTCTTCTTTGAAGATTTTGACAGCTGGTTGTGAGTGCTTGGGCCACCATCATCAGTCTTTGGAGTTGGACGCGATTTCAACATCCCTTCAATGATCTGAGGCTCCAACGGGTTCTTCCACCTGATCGCTGAGCATATTTGAAGATCTCGTTCAGCATCCTCTTTGTTTTGGCTGATAGCACAACCTCCCATGGGGCTTCTTCAACGAGAGAGCACGTTGCCCCCGGCATATTCATCCTTTTAGAGGCGTGAGGTTGCGGCGGATTCACCTTCCATCTGTCGGACAACGCGAACTTGCCCTGTTGGTACTGGTCTTCAAGCCAATTTTTGAAGACGTAGCAATCTTCGATCGAATGACCCAGTACTCGGTGATAGGGACGGTAGTTGGGCTCATTGACATTATTTGGTTGCGACGGACGTTTTGGATCCGGCAGATTTATGAGTCGATTGCGCAACGCCAGCTCGAATAATCTTCTCGTCTTATCTCGGGGAAACGAATAAGGACGTCCTAGCCTCTCCTCAAGGGGTACGTGCGGATGCATATTATTTTGGCGGACAGCCGGTTTCAAGTTGCTCGGCTGCTGTTGAGCATTAGCGACAACGATCGCCTTTCCTTTCCCCTTCTCATTTCGGGAGTCCGGCTTTGGAAGAGGAGGTCTATGGCCCATCTGATCCATTTGCGCTAGCTTGTCGATCAGGGCCTGGAAGGTAGTCGGCTTGAAGAACATCATAAATTGCGAGATTGTTGCTTGCGGATTAAGAGTTCCCACAAACATACCTACTGCAGGAGCTTCTTCAATGCATTGCTCGCATTTTGACCATAAGTTCCGCCGCCGTATAGCATATTGGACCCATGTCTAGCCTGGCTTCACCCTGGCATTAATCAATGCCGTCATCGGGGTGCGTTCACTGGCGCTTGCAAAACGCTTGGTAAACAACAGCTCCATCTCTGCGAAGGTCTTGATAGAGTCGTTTGGGAGCTCAGAGTACCACTCGAACGCTGTATCTGACAAGCTGCCAATGAACTGGCGAAGCAACAACTTATCATCACCGCCAGTGTTGCCACAGAGCGCCCTGAACTGAGCAACATGCTGGTGGGGATTGCCCGTCCCCTTGTAGACGTGGAATTTGGGTATTGTATAGCCCGGCGGGTACTTGATTTGATCGTACCAACTCGGATATGGTCGTCCTGTTTTTATGACTTGATCGGCTGCCTCAGTCGCATGATGAACCCGTATTTGTTGGGCTATATACTCGTCCAAGTCAGCTTTGGAGATTGTCTCCTCCTTGGCTGTTGACAGAGATGGTGGAGGATTTGACGTTTCTCCCCTATCGTCTTCAAGGACGATTGGGGGATCTTCAGCTGGAGGATCTTGTTGGATCATCATCCCCACCATGTCTTGGAACAGGAGGGCCATTCGCTTTATGTTGGCTGCTTGTTCAGCAGCCTCTTTATCCTTCTTCTCGAATATCCGGCGAAGGAATTCAGCGTCAGTTTCTTGCTCCTGGCATTCATCTGAGGATGCTTCAGGGCTTTCTTTTAGCCCAGTGAGTGCAGCCATCGCGTTCATCATTTCGTGGAGCTTTTGCTGTTGCTCCTGAGCTTTGGTCACTGACCGTGTAAGTGGTCTGTGACCTGTGGATGCACGGCTGTCCTCCTTCCCCGATGTCATGTATACAGTATGGACCACGATGCCCCCGGATTTAGGGCGTTTAGGCCCACCGCCTTTGGCATTTGCCGCGGGCGTGGAAATTTTCTCTGGCCTCCTTCTCTTATGGGCCGTTGAAGTTGAGGGGGCCGTTGCAGCAGGCACCCTGGTGGTGGTCATCCTTTGCTGTTTGTTCGGACGGTTCTTTTCTTCTTGCACTTTTGCCCTTTTCTGTTGGCGAGAGTGACCTTGATCAATTACGGAGTCTTGAACCCTCCGCCATACTTTATAAATTTTGGAGGATAGCCGCTGAGGGGGCTGCTCCAGCTTCGTTTCCGGAACCCTCTCCGCAGGTGGAGGAGATCTTTTCAGCATAGCAGTTGGAGAGTTCTTACGCACCCTCCTTAATAGTTCAAAGCCGTTCCCAGTTGGAACAGCGGCATCAACTTCCACCATTGGAGCGGGTGGAGTTAGCCCCGAGGGGGAGTTGCCCCCAGCCTTTCTTACTCGGCGCCAGTGGCGACGTCGAGCATGACGAGCAGTTGGGACTGGCTCGGAGATAGGGACAACTTTATTTTGCCCCCTGTCTGCATGAGGCGCTGCTGGTGCCAGCCTCTTGAAGACTGAGGTTGTCCTTTGGGTGGCAATATTCAATCTGTCAAAGACAGGTCCTCGTGCAGGGGCAGGAGCTGGAATAGTCAGCCTTGAAAAGACTGACTCCTTGACAGGAGAAGCCGCTTTGGCGACTTCAGGAGCAGCCGTCTTCTTTGGGATGGCCTTCTCAGGTATCATGGGCTTTTTGGCGGGCCCTTTAGAGTTCAGGCTCAGTCTGGTGAAGACCGAGGAGTTGGATGACCCGTTGAGAGGGGCCGTGGGAGTACCAAGTCAATCGAAGGCCGACTTCTTTGAAGCTTCCGGTACGGGTATTGGCAGGGTGAAGCTTGCAGGAGGGATCATGGTCCTGAAAAACAGGCCGGTGGTGGCCTGAGTCACTTTCTCCACAGGCATAGTATGGACGGAGGCCGCTTGAGGCCCATATGCTACTCCTCCAGGTGAGGTGGAGCGTCGGTTGCATTGGCATTTCAAGCAATTCGAGCAGTTAGAGGCCATTGATGCTTGATTTCTGCGCCAGGAAAAAGACCAAATCTTAGTAACTTGAAACCCAAAGGCAACCATTAACAAACCGCGATTCGTTCGCGAAGACGACACACGAAGTGTGGAGTGGAAAGAGGAAAAGGTCCCACCGGGCGTGCCAGAATCTGTTCCTCTCCGAAAGACGGCGCACAGGACTGCGAAGTCCTGACACTGAGATTCGGGGCAGATGCTAATTGGTTTTATCCGTCTACCTCTCCGAAGATGCCAAGTTGATTTATGGCACCGTGTATCGGAGGTTTAGACGGATGCGGCCGATGTAGCAGACTTCGTCAGATTCCCCCTCGCTTGAGGGGTTTTTGATTGTGGGGACGCTCTTCCCTGCAGGCGCAAGCCCCTGCAGTTAATTACGCTACCGCGTCGCGGCAACAACTTTCTCCTTCTCCAGAATTTCACTTCGTATCGTGTGTGTTTGTTTTGTTTGTGGTTGCCCATGGATTGTATACGGAGACTAAGTTATGCCGTCGCCCGTAGGACGTGGATTAGTCCAAATCCGTATTTACTTAGATTTGGGTTTGGTGTTTTAGTTTAAGGATACGTTAAGCATATTGAGGCTAAGATCGACTTAAACTTTTGTTAAGGATACATTAGCCTAATCTTCAGACTAAGATCAACTTAACGGGATCGTTTAGATCCAACAAAAGAGCAATTGGCTCTATTGTTTAGTTTATTGACGTTGCGGTCGATTTCCAGTTCAGGAACATGGTGGTCCATCATTCCCATTTGGGGACGAACATTAGTTTAACGACATTTCGGTCCAACATTTCCATTTTGGGATGAATATTAGTTTAAGGACGTTTCGGTCCACGAGTTTAAGGACCTCACAGTCCGTATTGATATGTGGTTGTCGGGACTCGTCACCTCTCTGACGTCGTTGAAGGATTACAACGATAGGAGTCAGAGGAGTTCGGAGATGTACCCTCGAACCGGATGTAAATTGATTTAAGAGAGCAGTCTTGCTCAGTCAATTTAATTTGAGGACTTACGGCCATGATTGGGCTAAGTCCAGTTGAAAAATGTTCAACGCTTTTATTTGTCTTTGGCCTATTAGGCCTGTGTTAGGGCTTTCCCCCTTTTTAAATAATGCACTGCATTTCTTATTTTGTTTGGGCTCTGACCCTTTTATAAATGATGCAGAGCATCAATTTTGTTTGGGCTCTGCCCTTTTATTGCATTTTATTTTGTTTGGGCTATGCCCTTTTATAAATGATGCAGAGCATCAATTTTGTTTGGGCTCTCCCCTTTTATTGCATTGCAATTTATCTTGGCCTACTAGGCCTTTTTGATTTGGGCCTGGCCCTTCAGTAAACAATGCAGTGCATTTGTCAGGCGCTTTGCGCCAATCACTGAGCGCAAGCGCTTGTGGTGATGACATGTGTCACGCAAGCGCAGTGCGCTGCGCCAGTACGCTGCGCTTGCGCTACTGACACGTGGCACGCTCTGGTGAGTTGCGCCAATTTCAGAGAGGAAGGCTCTATCTTAAAAGCGCAAGTGGTTCAGGTGCTGACACGTGGCGCTCTCTGGTGGCTTGCGCCAACCCAAGAGCGCAACAGTGCAAATTTTACAAGTGCAGGGCACTGTTTAATTTCTTGATCCAATTTAGATCAAAGAAAACAAGTTTTTCTTGTTTTCAGAGAGCCAGTGGATCATAAAAAAGTGCAAGGCACTATTATTATTTGTTTTTTATTGAAGATCATTGATCTTGTTCTTAGATCAATGATCTATTTAGAAGAAATTCTTCTATTTTAAAGGTTTTTACCTTTTTCTTGAATCTCTTTTCAAGTTTCTTCAGAGTTGAAGTTCTTGATGATTCTTGATTTTTTTTCCTTTGAGTTGGGGTCTAGGGGTCTTTATATAGTGCCCATAAATTTGTTAAGTTTGTTAAAGAGATCCTTCTCTGAGTGATTTGGGGAATTTTCCCCACCGTTGGATCTTTGATCCAAGGGCTTCTGTTTTACAGAAGACAATCTTTTTGTTTTAACAACAAAAGAAGAATCTTACTAGAATTTAATTCTGTTTGGCGCAAACGCCCCAGCGTGTGACACGTGTCACGCAGCGCAGAGCATGCGCAACTGCGCTGGCACGTGTCGCGCAGCGCATCTGCGCTGACACGTGTCGCGCAGCCCACGGCGCAGCGCAACTGCGTTTGCGCTGACACGTGTCGCGCAGCGCAGCGTTTGCGCAACTGCTCTAACACATGTCGTGCAGCGCAGTACTTGTGCAACTGAAGCGTTGCTTCCTTTAATTTTGTTTTAAATAGAGCCTTGCTCTGATTGGGCGCGCCGCCTCGGGCGCTGCGCTCTCTGCGCTCGCGTGCCTGATTTTGACACGTGGCGCCCTGCGCGCAGCGCAGAGGATCTGAAGCGTTGCTTCATTTATTAAAATTTAAATTTTCAAAGTAGAGCTTTGCTCTGATTGGGGGGAATCGGAAGCGTTGCTTCATCTCCCGCCTTGGAATTTGAACAGAGCTTTGCTCTGATTGGGGTAAACATGTATATTTATCATTTAAATATCTCTTTTATTATGATATAAATTTTCCACCTTTTTCTAAAAAAATCACAAGAATAAATTTACACTAAAATACCATGAACTTCAAATAATCAATATTACAGATAAATACCTAAAACTAGGATATCCTCACTAGAAATGTCACAATATAAAATCCACTCTCATTACAACCCTAAAGACGAATAATAAATACTTGAGGCGTATTTTGAAAAGTATATAAAAGTATTTTTTACATAAAACCCCCTCAAGTTTTATAAGTTACCCTAAAGACCCTAGCAATTGTAAGACCTCGATTCACATTTCTGATTGTCTGACTCGGGTTTGAGTCTGATTAATCTGACTTGAATATGATTCAAGTCAATCTATAAACTACAAGATTCCAATTTAATATGAACACATGAATCCATGAATACAATTATCAGGTTATACAACTTGACTGAATCAAACCATGGATATATATTCCTTTTACATGATTCACAGTATTCCGTTTACATGACTCTACGGTTATAACCGTTTCCTGATATCATGGTTTTGGTCAGTCAGTCAATCACTCATACAATCAATACAATTTTACAAGATAACAATACAAACAAGATATCGCGGGGTTTAAGGGGTAGACTGGTACGGAATATGTTAAAGGTGGCACGAGGTGGTCACTTAAGACGTAATTACATCCATGCCGTTGTTCCGTGGTATTATCGACGGGGCCTTATAATACAGGTTACCAAGGTCCCCGGTGTAAGTGGGACTCCCCTCGTATACACTGGCATCTTCTGTACCAGGCTACAAATAACAGCATTAATACAACATTACAATATTATAATACAACATTAAAAGCTACTCTCTCTCTCTCTTACTCTCTGTCTATTTCTCCCTTATCTTTGGGACTTACCGAGCGACATGTTCGCTGACGGCAATCTATTTCTTTCTTCTTTGAATGTTGTCAGGTGGTTTGGACCCGGCGGAGATCGAGCCATCTCAAGAAGACTTGGAGCAGTTTGCCGAAGACCCTGCACTTTAGTTTCATTGTACACTTTTCCTTTCTGTATTTTTCATTTCCTATTATGCCACTATTTATGCATCATTTTATTTCAGTTGTATTTCATTTTCATGTATTGTACAAAAGAATATCAATAAATAAAAGTTGCTGTTCCTTTTATATCTTGTCTCTTGTGTATTTATTTTATATTGCTTGGATACGCTTAGCGTTTGTACTTCTGAGTATATACGTAGCAGGCCTCGTCGCATCCCCTTCGCCGTATACCGGGAAGCGGGGCGTGACAGGTTTTGTTGATGGCCCATTCAGGTCTGAGCTGTATGAAACCCTATCATGCAGTTCTGTTCTGCGTGAACAACCTAAGCAATATAACACAAGAACCAGCAACTAAAATATTCTTACAATTCATGTTTCTTGAATCTTACAATTTCATGTTCCTTGAATCTTATCATTTCATGTACTTGAATCTGTACTAACCCAAATTTTTCTTCAGGGTTATGGATTCTCCGAACAACACCAGCACCAACGTCAACAACACACCTCCAGCACTACCACTCACACCTGCCGTTCCTGCTCCACTCAACGAGTGGTTCTGCTTGAGGCAATCCGCAGCCTCTTAGAGGGACAGCGGCAGCTCTTAAACCGTCCCGAGGCTGAAGCACCCGGAGTGAAGCAATTCAGAGCTTTACATCCCAAACAGTTCTCAGGAAAGGGGAGCCCCTTGGAAGCTGAGGAATGGGCTCAGAGTATCGAGGATGATCTCGCCTCAGCACAAGTGCCAGACATCGCTTGGGTCCGTGTGGCAAAGCTACAGCTTACGGACAATGCTCGCAACTGGTGGAAGGCGGAAGAAAGCCGTCTTGCACAGCCTATTGAATGGAAGACTTTTTGGAAGAAGTTCGACGCGAAGTACTTCCCTGTGACTGCCAGGTTTGCCATGGAACAGCAATTCATTCATCTACAACAAGATTCGATGTGGGACAAGTTAGTAGATGAGTATGACGCTGAATTCACCATGCTCAGTCGATTTGCGGCACACCTGATACCGACGGATGAGATCAGAGCCCGTCGATTTCAACAAGGTTTGGACACGGAAATCCAGGCTGCACTAGCCACAGGGAAATTTCCGACTCACGAGGATGCTCTGGAAGCTGCCCGCCGTTATGAAGCAGTGATAAAGGCAAGAGGCAGACCTCAATCTGCAGGAGTGAAACGCCCTGCCTCTCAAATGGCAGGAGGGGCCTATTCAAGGCCGGCTGTTGAACTCAGAAGACTGGAAGAAGTCAAGGATTGGCCAAGACCCGATTTTTGCTTTTATTGCAAGAGAGAAGGACACTTGTGGAAGGACTGTAGGTGCGCAAAAGGCCTATACTTGGTTTGTGGCGCGTCCAATCACGGAATTGGAAACTGTCCTATAGACGCAACCCAGCACACACACACGTCAACTACCCGCAGCAGCCAGCTATCCAGGCTCCTGCAACTCGTCCTGCACTCCCAGCACCACCTCCACGTGGATTCCCTGCTCAGCCAAATCGCCAATTCCATCAGGCGCTGAGAAACATACCTCGAGTACAAGGGAATGTGCCTCCAACTAGGAAGAACGTACCAATACGCCAAGCTTACAATTTGGCGGCCGTAGAAACTGATACGGTTGGTCAGGATAACCCTGGTAATTCTCTTCAACCTTTTTCACACCCTTGCATCACTTTGTCATTCTTCACACTCTCACCAAACTTTTCCTGAATTTGTTACACTTTCCTTTTTCAAATTTCGAGGACGAAATTTTTATAAGGAGGGTAGAATGTAACAACCCTAAATTTCCTATACAAAATTTTTCAAATATTTTTTTCAAAAATCCACAAAGGGGTATTTTAGCCTGAGCACAAGATATAGGTAATTATTTTGTTTTTAATTACAAGCTACAAGAATGTAATAATTCCATTTTTAGTGTACAAGAAATTACTTTAAATTTAATGTATACTAGGAGATTTATTCTTGCTGCTATCATTTTAAGTAATTAAATACCACAATAATTACAAGAAGGAGCTTGTAGCTCATTGGTAATACCTTGCACTGCTGAACCAAGCCACCAGAGTTCAAATCCCATACCCCACATTATTTTTTATATTGATTTTTTTTAAAACCTTTAGAATACCAAGAGTTTACACGTGCATAGCTCACAAAAACCCCACTACACCCAAAGATATAACACTTGCAGGAGTTAGATGAACCGTCGGGGGGGATCCTGGCCGCCGGACTCGGCCGGGAATCGGCCAACTTGGCCTCGACTCGGCCGATTCAGTGCTCCGACCGAGTCACGGCCGAGTCACCCCCGAGTCGTCCAATTCCGGCGACGGCCACAACATGAAAGTTGTGTCTTTTCATATTCCCTATGCACCTGCAAAATTTCAGCTCAGACCACTTCCAGAGCTCTTTAAAAACCCCAATTACTCCACTTTTAATACATTTTTATTACATTTTATCATATTTTTATTTTTAACTTTTCATCTAACCTAACCCCAGCCTAACCCTATAAATACCAACCCTACACACTACACTCTCACCCCCAAAACCCTAGGCTCACTCTCTCAAAATTTTCCAAGAAGTGTGTGCTTTGAAAACAAGTTCGCGGCGAAACTCCGACGAAATTCCGGCGGGAATTTCGGCAACGTTTTTAGAAACAACCGACGATGAAGCAACGCCTCGGCAACTCCCTTAGTTCCCCTACACTTCTTAGTATAGATCAAAACCCGTAAGTCCCATTCTATCCCCCTTGCTATTTCTCTAAAATACGAAACTACGAAACCCGACGGAATCGGAACAAACCCGATTTCCGATTCAGTTTTTTATAAATTTCACTTATAATCAATTCAATCATGCTTAAACATTTTTATCTTGACTATTAAACTTTTAAAAATCAATTTGAACAAGTTTTCTCACATGAAATGATAACCTTTCCAATCTATCGTATTTTTTCACTTTAATACCATTATGTTTCGATTTCACATTTAACCCCTAAACTTTGCTATACATTTAAAGTAGAGCACGAGGTAATGACCTACCTCCATACACACGCAAATACAACCCTAAGCGATATCATCAAAGAACTTAGAATACGATAAAACAAAACTTTCATTTAAATACCATATTCTTAATAAAACCATTCTTAAAAGTTTTAGATTCGATACGCTTGTAAACAAATACCTCTCATTAGGAAATACGATAAGTTGTGGGCATCGATCGTTTATCTAAACCTGACTTTGTGGTGTCTAGGCTAGGCAAGTGAGCTTAGGTAACTTTAAAAGGCCCGTCTCACGATTCGTGAACGGATCCCTCCTTCCTCACTTGTACTTACCTGGCCACAATTGGCGGTGAAGAGGCGATTTGAGGCTTCTAACGACTTGTCGTTTAGACCATTTAGAAATAGGCTAGTTGGTTTAAGAAACCCTAGAATTTAAAATACGGAAATTCACACCTTTGCAAATAAATATCTTTTACTTTACAAAACCGTTTTCTAAAAGATTAGTATTTTACAATCTTTGTAAAGTGCCGCTACAACCCATCTTTAGGGAACCCGTTCGGGATCGTGCGTTTTATCGCGCACCCTCGGGCTAGTAGTGCGAGATTCAGACCTCCGCAAGGAGCATTCGGTCTCGAAAGGTTTAAAATACGATATCTTAAGAAAATGAGATTTTTGGAATATAAAATATTTATTAAAATTATTTTTGTATAAACATATGTATATTTATCATTTAAATATCTATTTTATTATGATATAAATTTTCCACATTTTTCTAAAAAAATCACAAGAATAAATTTACACTAAAAAACCATGAACTTCAAATAATCAATATTACAGATAAATACCTAAAACTAGGATATCCTCACTAGAAATGTCACAATATAAAATCCACTCTCATTACAACCCTAAAGACAAATAATAAATACTTGAGGCGTATTTTGAAAAGTATATAAAAGTATTTTTTACATAAAACCCCCTCAAGTTTTATAAGTTGCCCTAAGGACCCTAGCAATTGTAAGACCTCGATTCACATTTCTGATTGTCTGACTCGAGTTTGAGTCTGATTAATCTAACTTGAATATGATTCTAGTCAATCTATAAACTACAAGATTCCAATTCAATATGAACACATGAATCTATGAATACAATTATCAGGTTATACAACTTGACTGAACCAAACCATGGATATATATTCCTTTTACATGATTCACCGTATTCCATTTACATGATTCTACGGTTATAACCGTTTCCTGATATCATGGTTTCGGTCAGTCAGTCAATCACTCATACAATCAATACAATTTTACAAGATAACAATACAAACAAGATATCGCGGGGTTTAAGGGGTAGACTGGTACAGAATATGTTAAAGGTGGCACGAAGTGGTCACTTAAGACGTAATTACATCCATGCCGTTGTTCCGTGGTATTATCGACGGAGCCTTATACTACAGGTTACCAAGGTCTCCAGTGTAAGTGGGACTCCCCTCGTATATACTGGTATCTTCTGTACCAGGCTACAAACAACAGCGTTAATGCAACATTACAATATTATAATACAACATTAAAAGCTACTCTCTCTCTATCTTACTCTCTGTCTATTTCTCCCTTATCTTTGGGACTTACCGAGCGACCTGTTCGCTGACGACATTCTATTTCTTTCTTCTTTGAATGTCGTCAGGTGGTTTGGACCCGGCGGAGATCGAGCCATCTCAAGAAGACTTGGAGCAGTTTGTCGAAGACCCTGCACTTTAGTTTCATTGTACACTTTTCCTTTCTGTATTTTTCATTTCCTGTTATGCCACTGTTTAGGCATCATTTTATTTCAGTTGTATT
This sequence comes from Agapanthus africanus, assembly GCA_030015575.1. Classification (NCBI taxonomy): domain Eukaryota; kingdom Viridiplantae; phylum Streptophyta; class Magnoliopsida; order Asparagales; family Amaryllidaceae; genus Agapanthus; species Agapanthus africanus. The sequence goes on from CM057339.1 coordinate 869,868,093, forward strand.
TCATTTTCATGTATTGTACAAAATAATGTTAATAAATAAAAGTTGATGTTCCTTTTATATCTTGTCTCTTGTGTATTTATTTTATATTGCTTGGATACGCTTAGCGTATGTACTTCTGAGTATATACGTAGCGGGCCTCGTCGTGTCCCCTTCGCCGTATACCGGGAAGCGGGGCGTGACAGTAGATGGAGTCCTATTAACCAAATATCACGCATGATGCACCGCCTCTGCTCAGAAGTCCTTAGAAAGGCCTGAATGCAACCGCATACTTCTGGCACGCTCTAGTAGTGTCCTGTTCATGCGCTCCACTACCCAATTTTGCTCTGGGTGTCCTGAAACTGTCTATTGCCTTTGCATGCCCTGTTCTTTACAGTAATATGTAAACTTCTTTGAGAAGTATTCACCTCCATTATCTTTCCGCAAATACTAGTCACGCCCCGCTTTCCAGCAGACGGAAATGGTGACATGGCAGGCCACAACGTATTTACTAAGAAATAAATACGTTAAGCGTAATTAAACAATATATAAAATGTACAAGAATGACAAGAGTATAAAATAACAACAACTTTATTCATATTCATCTTTACATACAACTGTTTGAAAATGAAAGATACAATGAAATAAGTAGTGCCTAAACAGTGGCATATAAACTGAAAACAAGTAGAAGGAACTAGAAGTCAGGTTGTACCTCGAGCTGATCCAAGCCCTCCTGGCTAGACTCAATCTCCTGAGAGTCATGTCCTCCTAACGAACATTAAAAAGAAAGAAATAAAAAGAAATGTCGCCAGCAAACTAGCGCTCGGTAAGTCCCAAAAGAAAAAAGAGAATCTAACGAGTAATGTGAATGAACATGTAAGTTGTACAGGTTTATGATGGTTATCATAACGTGGTTGTTTGTACCATGATACAGAAAGTATTCGTATATACGAGAGGAGTCCATCTTACCCCGTAGACTATGGTAACATGTGGTATAACGCCCCGTCATAACCCACGGGACAACGGCATGTGAATTCATGTAGGTGTGTTTTAAATGACCTCTCGTGCCACGATATACGTTCCGTATCAATCTACCCCTTTATCCTCGCATAATGTATGTTTACCGCCGGAAACCGGGGAGACGGACTGTCTTGCCTGAATCTGGAGGCAGATGCTAATTGGTGCTATCCGTCCACCTCTCCGAAGATGCCAAGTTGATTTATGACACCATGTATCGAAGGTTTAAACGGATGCGGCCGATATAGCAGACTTCGTCAGATTCCCCCTCGTTTGAGGGTTTTTTTATTGTGGGGACGCTCTTCCCTGCAGGCGCAAGCCCCTGCAGTTAATTACGCTACCGCATCGCGGTAACAACTTTCTCCTTCTCCAGATGGTCACTTCGTATCGTGGGTGTTTGTTTTGTTTGTGGTTGCCCGTGGATTGTATACGGAAACTAATTTACGTTGTCGCCCGTAGGACGTGGATTAGTCCAAATCCGTATCTTCTTAGATTTGGGTTTGGGGGTTGGGTTTAAGGATACGTTAGCCTCATTTGGGACTAAGATCAACTTAAACGTACGTTAAGGATACGCTAGTCTCATTTTAGACTAAGATCAACTTAACGGGATCATTTAGATCCAACAAAAGAGCATTTGGACTCTATTGTTTAGTTTAGTGATATTGCGGTCGATTACCGGTTTAAGGACATGGTGGTCCAATATTAGTTTAAGGACATCTCGGTCCAAGGTTAAGGACATCATAGTCCGTGAGTTTAAAGACCTCACAGTCAAGGTTAAGGACGTCATAGTCCGTGAGTTTAAAGACCTCACAGTCAAGGTTAAGGACATCATAGTCCGTGAGTTTAAGGACCCCACAGTCCAGTTTAAAGACATCGTAGTCTATGAAATGTATGGTTGTCGGGACCCGTCACCTCTCTGAAGACGTTGAAGGATTACAACGACAAATATCAGAGGAGTAAAGAGATGTACTCTCGAACCGGTGTGAGTTGGTTGGAAAATCTGTAGTCCAATTTGGGACTAAGATCTGTTGAAATATTCATGAGCAGATGTGCTCAATTAAATATGAGTTGAGAACTTATGGCCAGAATTAGGCTAAGTCCAATAATATTAAAATGTTTAACATTTTATTGTTCTGGGCTGTTGAGCCTTTACTTGGGCTTGGCCCTTTTAATAATGCAGAGCATCAGATCCTGACAATTTATGTCTTGTATTGAATGCATAGCATTCATCAGAACGATGTGTGTTCTGACAATGCGCCACGTAGCGCGCCAGGCGCTTTGCGCCAATTAAAGAGCGCATTGCGCTTCTGTCGGGCGGCGCACACGAAAAGGACACGTGTCGCGCTTAGCGCTAAGCGCTGGTTTATGAGCGCTTTGCTCTGATTTAATGGCGCACCAGTGAGTGACACGTGGCGCGCTTGGCGCTGAGCGCCAGATGATGAGCGCATTGCGCTTCTGAATGAGTAGCGCACACGTGAGTGACACGTGGCGCGCTTGGCGCTTTGCGCCAGATGATGAGCGCAGTGCGCTATTTTAGAAGCGCAAAGCGCAAGTTGCATACGTGGTTGACACGTGGCGCGTTTTGGCGTTGAGCGCCGATCCAGGGAGAGCAAAAGCACAGTTCAAGAGTGCAAGGCACTATTCATTAGCGCAAAGCGCATTTGATCAAATTTATGATCAGAGAACAAGTTTATATTCTTCTGAAGGAGGCTTTGCCTCAAGATTTCAAGAACAAAAGTTCTTATTTATAAAAAGGCTCTGCCTTTGTAGATCAATGATCTGTGTATGAAGTAAATACTTCTTTTTTTTTATGATGGGATTTTTTGATCTCTTTTTTTTTTGAAAGACTTTGGTCTTTGTAGATCTATGATCTTTTAAGAAGATAATTCTTCTTTTTTTAATGAGATGATTTCATCTCTTTGTTCAAAAATCATTCTTTTTACCTTGAAGAAATGATCTTCTTTCAAAAGCTTGCTCTCTTTCTTTTTGAGTTTTCTCAAAATTTGTAGGGGAGTTTCTCCTTCTTAGACTTGAAGTCTAGGGGCCTTTATATAGGGGGCTGATTTGTTGAATCAGTTGAAGAGATCTTTCTCTGATTGATTTGGGAATATTTCTCACCGTTGGATCTTTGATCCTAAGGCTTCTGTTTTACAGAAGATAATCTTCTTGTTTTAATAAGATTGGAAAGATTTTTCCATAACAGAATTTTAGTTTTGATTAATTAATAATTTATTATTAGTAGATCTTTTGATCTAACGGTGGGGGATTTTTAATTCAAGCGCTGGCACACCTGTGCGTTGCACGTGGTGCGCTGCTCAGAGCGCAGCGCACTTTGCGCTAGCGCACTGACACGCGGAGCGCAGCGCAACTGCGCTAGCGCATCCGTGTTTGACACGTGGCGCGCGGCGCGCCTAGCGCTAGCGCACTTATGGTGTATTGCCTAGGACGCAGCGCAACTGCGCTAGCGCACCCGTGTTTAACACGTGGCGCACAGCTCGCCTAGCGCCGGATCTGAAGCGTTGCTTCAATTTTGTTTTAACTCTTGGCGTTGAGGCATTTGTTACATTCTTTGCATGTGGAGTTTTTTTCCCTTTATCATTATTATTATTTTTTATTTTTTATTTATTTTTTATTTTTTTATTTTATTGTTATTATTTTATAAGAGAACGGGTTTTGAGCCAAAATTTTGGCGGGAACAAATGCCCCGCACTACTTTGCCCACGTAAGTATGTACGTGGGTGAAGTAGTGCAAAGTTATGCATGGTCATGGAATTGAGGGCTTATGAGACAAGTTTAGGGTCCTTATAGCCTAAAACTTTTTTCATCTTCACGAGCCGTAAGGGTCTCAAGAAGGTTTTTTCTTCCTACAAGTCGAAAGGATCTCGTAGGTGTAAATTCTCCCCAGAAATCGTGAGGATTTCTAAGTGTTCATCGCCTCCGTGAATCGTAAGGATCTCACTCGGGTATTTTCCTTACGAATCGTGAGGACTCGTAAGTAGCTTCTTTATTTCATTGGCGAATGTGGATTTGGCAAATGTGACCCGCAGATAGTCCATGTTGACCTTCTCGTAGAGCAGCGATGGCTTAGGAGATAGGGTTAGGATCTGTCACCTAAGACTTTTCAACTTTATGAGCCATGAGGGTCTCATAAAGACTTTTCTCCCTACGAGTCGAGAGGATCCCGTAGGTGTATTTTCTCCTTAGGAGTCGTGAGGACTCCTAAGTGTGTATTTTCTCTTGAAAATCGTAAGGATCTCACAAGAGAATTTTTCCCGCTTACAAGTCAAGAGAACTTGTAAGTAGTTTTTCCCTCTTTGTCGATGTTTAACTTCGGAGATTGTGACCCGTGAATAGTAAGCAAGAGTTCATCTTGGACTGACTTGCAGGGCCCCAGTGCTTAGGAAACAGGTTTTTTGATCCCTATTGCCTAAGGCTTTGCCTTACGAGTCGAGACGAATCGAGCATTTCTCATAAGGATATCTTAACGTCACAGTTAACCTCCGCTCTTTACGACAAAGGTCCGTTAGGGTTTGTGGTACTAGGGTTTTGTCCGTCGTACCGTCGCGTTGGCTTATGTATTCCTCGATAGGCAATCTTGCTGTTCGAGCAGCCTTGCGATCGTCGTGTCTCTGATCCCTTCGGGGGCTGGACAAGACGTCTTCAAGCAATCTTCCTAGGCAGTTTGACCGTCGGAAGAGCAAGCGTTAGGAATTTTGCCATGCCGCTTTTTACTTGAGGTTAAGCTCAGTTTGAGGGGCCCCGATGAGTTATAACCACTCCGCGCTGGTATGGGATGATCTCCGATAGTCTTTCAGGTTTTATATGAGTTGCCGTCAAGACCCTGAAGCTAGGAATTTGGCCTTTCTTTCATTTGCTGGCATTGCGTTTGCTGTATCGAGACGAATGTCGCGGTTGTCTCTAAGTTGTTGGTGAACCGTCGAGGCTTGGAACTGGGGGTTTTGTCGTGGCTCCGTTGTTTGATTGTCGCGTCTGAACCCTACTGGAGAAAGAACGCTGGGGTTACATCTCGTCTGCTGTATCGAGACGAACGTCGAGGTGGTGACCATTCCGCGCTGGTGTGGGATGATCTCCGATAGTCTTTCAGGTTTTATATGAGTTACCGTCAAGACCGTGAAGCTAGGAATTTGGCCTTTGCTTCGTTTGCTTTGGCGTGTCCGAATCCTGTTGGAGGAAGGGCGCTGTAGTGACATCTCGTCTGCTGTATCGAGATGAACGTCGAGGTGGTGACCACTCCACGCTGGTGTGGGATGATCTCCGATGGTCTTTCGGGTTTTATATGAGTTACCGTCAAGACCCTGAAGCTAGGAATTTGGCCTTTGCTTCGTTTGCTTTGGCGTGTCCGAATCCTGTTGGAGGAAGGACGCTGTAGTGACATCTCGTCTGCTGTATCTAGACGAACGTCTAGGTGGTGACCACTCCGCGCTGGTGTGGGATGATCTCCGATAGTCTTTCAGGTTTTATATGAGTTACCGTCAAGACCCTGAAGCTAGGAATTTGGCCTTCGCTTCATTTGCTGGCATTGCGTCTGCTGTATCGAGACGAATGTCGCGGTGGAGCTAGGATTTTGTCGTCGCTCTGTTGTTTGATTGTCACATCTGAATCCTGCTGGAGGAAGAACGCTGTGGTGACATCTCGTCTGCTGTATCGAGACGAACGTCGAGATGGTGACCACTCCATGTGGGATGATCTTCGGTAGTCTTTCGGGTTTTATATCAGTTACCGTCAAGACCCTGAAGCTAGGAATTTGGCCTTCGCTTCGTTTGCTTTAGCGTGTCCGAATCATGTTGGAGGAAGAACGCTGTGGTGACATCTCGTCTGCTGTATCGAGACGAACGTCGAGGTGGTGACCATTCCGTGCTGGATGATCTCCGGTAGTCTTTCAGGTTTTATATGAGTTGTCGTCAAGACCTTGAAGCTAGGAATTTAGCCTTCGCTTCGTTTGCTTTGACGTGTCCGAATCCTGTTAGAGGAAGGACGCTGTAGTGACATCTCGTCTGCTGTATCGAGACGAATGTCGAGGTGGTGACCACTCTGTGCTGGATGATCTCCGGTAGTCTTTCAGGTTTTATATGAGTTGCCGTCAAGACCTTGAAGCTAGGAATTTGGCCTTCGCTTCGTTTGGTTTGGCGTGTCCGAATCCTGTTGGAGGAAGAACGCTGCAGTGACATCTCGTCTGTTTTATCGAGACGAACGTCGAGGTGGTGACCACTCCGTATGGGATGATCTCCGGTAGTCTTTCAGGTTTTATATAAGTTGCCGTCAAGACCCTGAAGCTAGGAATTTTGCATTTGCTTCGTTTGTTGTCATTGCGTCTGCTGTATCGAGACGAATATCGCGGTTGTCACTAGGTTGTTGGTGAACCGTCGAGGCTTGGAACTAGGGATTTTTCCGTGGCTCCTGTTGTTTGATTGTCGCGTCTGAATCCTGCTGGAGGAAGAACGCTGTGGTGATATCTCGTTTGCTGTATTGAGACGAACGTCGAGGTGGTGACCACTCCGCGCTGGTGTGAGATGATCTCCGATGGTCTTTCAGGTTTTATATGAGTTGCCGTCAAGACCCTGAAGCTAGGAATTTGGCCTTCGCTTCGTTTGTTGGCATTGTGTCTGCATCCTGCTGGACTGCGGAAGAACGCCGTTGTTGACATCTCGTCTGCTGTATCGAGATGAATGCTGAGGTGAAACTGGGATTTTTCCGTCGTTCCGCTTTGTTTCAACCGTGAGGTCTTTCGTTGACGTTGCATCTGCATTCTACTGGACTGCGAAGGAACGCCGTTGTGGGTCTTCAGGCTGTAGATGTGGCCGTCGAGACTTGGCTCTTCTTCTGATGGAGCCTGGTGGGAAGATATGGTTCCCTTTTTGTTTGTGCCCCTGGATTGTATACATGGATCGACGTGATCACTCCTGTAGGGCATAAATTTCATCATTTTTTTTATTTCTTTCCGCGATACTCTATCATTTCAGCTTTAATATCATGAAGGTCGCGATTGCCCAATCATTTCGGCTATCTTTCGCGGTGCCCAATCATTTCGGCTATGTCATGCCCCGCTTCCCAAAATACGGAATACGAGGGGTTGACAAGGCCAGCCATGCTCCTACGGTCAAGGAATTATCCTGCCGTAGTCACACTTCGGCTTCTAGCTTTACGTGGTAATCAGTAAACAATGCGCAGGTAATGAGAAATGCAGTAACTGAAACAAAACAAATACAAAGAACTGACCTGATGGAGGTAAAAAGAGTATAACTCTGGATAGCTGATCAAGATGTCCGCGATGAACGTCTAGTCCTGGTCCAGGCTAGATCCACTCCTCACTCTGAGCATGCATACTCAGGTCGTCAGAGCGACGCAATAGCAATATAAACATATAGATACAAGTGACAACTCGAACAGTGATAATATATATATATGACAGTAAATCAAGAAGGTATAGGTATGAACATGCGGTAACCAAAGAAGTGTCTAATAGATCAGATGAACGGTAAAGCAGTAAAATAATATGCCAGGTATGTCAACAACGGTAAGTAATGTATATCAATGCCATTATCCCTATCAGTCTCTAAGTCTCACTGTACAGGTCACTAAGCCTATCGTCAGTCCAAGTGTGAGAGTCAACCACTCGCGGGTGTCCTCCACCCAAGGGTAGGACCCAAGGGTAAGGGACCACGGGCCCAACATGTAACTCACGGTAATAATCATATACCCTGTAAATCTCCATATATCTCCATATATATAAGCCGGCATGGGACTCCCGAGATTCTGTTGAACTCACACTCAAACTACCCCACACCCCGTGGTCTACATCAAACGCTAACCATAACCTCAAATACCAGTCGGTCTGTGACAAGTCTGCACGAGAACTGGAGACAGGATCTCCATCAAGCACGTCCCGACTAATACTCAAGATAAATGGCAGTGTCTGGTGCCTTATCTGTGACACCCATGCAAGAGCTTCCATAAGTGTCCCATACTACTTATAGTCACACGTACACGCGTCCCACAGACGTCGACAATGCAATAGAATAATAAGGTTCACTGATTGTGTACAAGTACGTGTCACTTTCACTTATTCACTCATGCACGAACACTAACGTACTTGCCACAATCATCACTGATACCTAACACTGGGTAATGCACATGATCACTAGGTTATCAATGCAGTGACATAAGTATGATATGATGAGGAAACAGTATGTAAAGCATGATTAAGATGTCATAAAACAGTATTCTACCACCTGTACAATTTATCATAAATCATACGTGTACAGTTTAGCAAAACGATGAACGGGGAATAAATAGTATGTTCAATTATCTATCCAGTGAATTTAGTTTCACGCCAATCGGGTTTCAGGATCACTAGTTATGGCCATTTCATTTTAAGCGTTCACGGCTGGAAGTCCGGTTTCAGAATCGGAAGTCCGTTTCGCAACACATTTTAATCCCAGTTGGGATCAGAATTTAGCGACGCTATAGTTGAATGAAATATAGGGTTTTCAATAAGGTTTTCAAAGCAATAGACGGATTCTCAATCGCGTCTGTACATCAGGGGTTATACACTGTTCAATACTAGTATGTCAATTCTGATTCTATTGGGACTGTTATACGTCCCGATCTTTTAAATTACAGATTAAATAGTAAATGATGACGAAACAGAAAGAAACCACTTGTGTTATCTAGATAACAGATTCACCTTTAATAAAAAGCGGAGTTCCGCAACATATGAGTTAAGGAAACAAGGTGGTACCCATTACGGGACAGTAAGCAATAATCAGAGTCGCTCTGGACTGCAGTCCAGAGTCGCACTCCGAACCAAATATCGTCACAATATAAGTACAGAAACCATTAGAAACTTTCATAGGGTTATAGTCCGTCGAGTCATCTTCGATTTAAGCCCTCGAACGCATCATTCCAGTATGTACATAATTTACGGTGATTTTAACCATTTTCAAATACGAGAAATTTCTAGTTTTACGGGTATACTTGGGGTTATTCGTTATAGTCACTAACAGTCGCATTATCCAGTGAAATTTATACATAGTATTCAAAATCACATGGGCCAGCAAATGCCCTCATGTTCCGTCAATTTAAATGAGGATTTCCATTGAGATCGTGCATCGAACACTTGCGTCATATAATTTATCGAGAAATGTAAATTTGTAATCTATACGATCTAAGTTTGTAACACGAAAATATTAGCATGTAGCAAGTAAAATACTTGCCTGGAGACGTTGAATTGATGGCACGGCAGCGAAGGCAGTGGTGACACGGCTTGGGCACGAAGTAGCAACAACACGACGAGTCTCGGCTAGGCTTGGGTTTGGCTCGAGTTTGGTGACGGGCTGTTGCGGCTAGGCATTGGGTGAGACGAGGCGATGGTGCTCGTACAGCAGAGAGAGTGAGTACAGAGAACAGAGAGAGAGAGTAGAGAACAGAGAGAGAACAGAGAAAGAGAGAGAGAGAGAGAACGGAGAGATTGAGAGGGGGGAGAGGTAGAGAGAGGGGATGATGGCGACGACGACGACGATGATGATGATGACGCGGTCGACGATGGTGCGGGGGTGTCGACGAGATGCAGCGGGGGCTCGCCGGCGAGAGGGCGCAGGGGTGGAGCTCGGGTGCGGGTAGTGGCCGAGAGGAGGTGCAGTAGGAAGCTCGGTGGAAGGGGTTGATGTCGAGGAGGCTGGGTGGTGCTGTGTCGTCGGTAGTGGAAGATGGGGTCGTCGGAGTCGAGTGCAAGGGGACGGCCGTGGTGTGAGTTATGGCGATGGGAGTTAGAGCCGGCGGTGGTTTAGGGGTGTGGTGGGTCTCGTTGTGGGGATGGTTGCAAGGGGAGAAGTCGAGAAAGGTGAGGAGGTGAGCGGAGAGGAGGGTGGTTGCGGTGGAGGAGTTTCCGGCGGCGGAGTTCTGGTGGGGGTTCAGGCGAGATGCTCGGGCTGTGGATTCGAGAGAGGGAGCGGGAAAGAGAGGAGGAGGGAGAAAGTGATGGGAGTGAGGGAGAGGGAAAGAGAGACGACGAGGGGATCGTGAGGGTTGCGCGTCATGGGGGTAACGCGCGCGAGCGTGGGCGTGGGCGAAGGAAGCGGCGGAGAAAACGGATCGAGCGGGAAAAGCGCAACGGGAAGAAGAAGGAAGAAGCGGGTCGGGTTGGGTGCTGCGGCTGCTGGGGGAATGGGCTGGGCTGGGGTTTGTAGGAAAAGAAAATAAGTTTATTTAAAAGAAACGGGCTGCTGGGGAGGTTGGGCCGGGATGGGTTTAAATTAAATTCCTTTTATATTTATTTTTCCTGGTGGCTGTGGGTGAACGGGTTGGGCTGGGAAAAGAAGAGAATTTCAAATTTTAAAAGAATGGGCTGAAGGAAAGAATGTGATGCTTTGGGTTAAATTTAAATAAAAGGAAAACGGCTGAGGAATTGATGCTGGGCCGGGGGAAAAATAAAAGGAGATAAATTTTCTTTAAGAAAGGGAAAGGGCTGGGCTCAAAAATCTTAACTTAAAATGGGAAAAGGAAACAGCTTGGGAATAAGGGAAAAAGAAAAGGAAAGATTTGGGGTTTGGTATTTAATGGGATTTAAATAAATAAAATAATTATATGTAAAATAAATAAATTTTTATAGGCGAAAGAGAAATGTAGATATTGGTATAAAAAAAAGCTGGGTATTACAGGCTATTTATTTCATTTTTACTCGCTGCTTTTTATTGCAAGTTGCCCAATCATTTCGGCTATTTATTTCATTTTTACTCGCTGCTTTTTATTGCGAGTTGTCCAATCATTTCGGCTATTTTGCATGCATACATTTTTACTTGCTGATTTTGTTGCAAGTTGCCCCATCATTTCGGCTATTTTGTATGCACGTATGGCTCACTAGCTTCTTGCTGCAAAGCTGGGATTAGATATCGATTTCGGCATCAGCACCGCTACAACTGGAATATTTCCAGGAGCGAATCATCATTTGCCTCTATCGATGTCGAACAAAGGTGGCTTAGCAAACAGGGTTAGGGTCCTGTCGACTAAGGCTTTTGACTTCATGAGCCGTAAGGGTCTCATAAAGGTATTTCTCTCTACAAGTCGTGAGGATCTCGTAGGTGTGTTTTCTCCTTAGGGATCGTAGGGATCCCTAAGTGTATGGTCTCTTATAAGTCGTAAGGATCTTACAAGAGTGCTTTCTCCTTATAAGTCCAGAGGACTTGCAAGGGCTGTTCACCGTGCAAACATATCCCTAGTCACGGATGGGACTTTGTTAGGGAAATGTTTATTCGCGCCCGTAGATTGTATACAAGGGTCGATACTGAACTGCTTGTAGGGCAGTATCAGAAGTTGTGGCGGCGGCTTAAGAACAGGTTCAGATCCCTGTAGCTTAAGACTTTCAAATCTTATGTGCCGTGAGGGTCCCATAAGAGGGTTCTCCTTACGAGTCGTGAGGATCTCGCAAGTGTAATTTTTCCTTAGGAATCGTGGGGATCCCTAAGTGTGTTGCTCCCTTGTGAGTCGTAAGGATCTTACGCAGGTGGTTTCTCCTTACAAAGTCGAGAGGACCTTGCAAGTGTCTTTTAACGAGATTGCGCCCTTTCGGGTTTTCACAAAACTCGCCGGTAGCCCTGCTGTTTTTACTCACGGAGCCCTTTCGGGTTTTCGTCCGTGCCCATTTTGCTTATGGACATACCGTTTTCTTTTTTCTCTCTTTTTTTTCTTTTTTTTTTATTCTTTTAACGAGGTTGCGCCCTTTCGGGTTTTCACAAAACTCGCACTGAGCCCTTTCGGGTTTTCATCCGTGCCCATTTTGCTTATGAACATACCATTTTTTTAAACCATCAGCCTGAGGATGCCGCGGGTTGGTAGTAGTTTAACGACGTTTCGGTCATGATGGAACGCACAATTACGCAGCTAGATTTTGCAGCAAATCTTCTCATGTTTTGTGTCGGAGGAGGATTCCTTGAAGAGAGGGCTGAGGGCGATTTCTTCGTCAGGGTCGCCTACAAAGGTGATAACTTGCGATCCTTTGATGTCGGCTATGCAACAGTTACCAGCAGCTCTTTCGTGCTCATCTGTCATGCTTTTCTGCTCTTGACGAGCCTTGCGCCTTACTTTTTGAACGTGTCGTCGATGGGCAACATATCCCTGCCACCAGTTTTTAAAGGCTATGCACTCCTCGGTAGGGTGTGCAATCCTCTGATGGTATTGGCAGAAGTTAGGATGTATGTCCGCTTCATCAAGACATATATTGCCAGGGGAATTTCCCTTGAAAGAGGGTAACTTCATTCCTATTGCCAGGGCCCTAGCGAATCGTTTCCTTACTTTAAGCTTGCTTTTGCTTGCGGTAGGGATGTTTTGCTCCAGTTGGGGTGTTTCGACCTTTTCCTCTAGTCATCGGCGTTTGGCTTTTTCAAATATAGCCAGCTCACGCTCTCAATTGGTTTTGCTTTTCTGACGGGCTTCGTTCAACAGCAAGTCGATCATCTCGTCAGACGGCTCTAAGGGATTTGGCTTCAATCCTGCCCCCAGTTTCTCGGTGCAAGGAGCTTCCTCATTGTCTATTGACGAGTGAGAGATCACATGGCAGCTTGCTACGTAATCTTCAGATTCACTCGACGAGTCTTCTCCATCATCTTCGTTCTCAAGAACGTGGCTGAGAAACTCTTGGAATGTGACTGGAGTCCACGCCTTCTGTTTATACTCTTCCAGCGCGCCAATCTGCTTTTGTAGGTCCGTGCGCTTGTCACCAGGCTTCACGGGCTTCTTCTTCTTTTTCGAAGATTTCGATGGCTGGGTGTGTGTGCTTTGGCTATCACCACCGATCTTTGGAGTTGGGCGCGGTTTTAGCATTCCCTCGACGATTTCGGGTTCCAGTGGATTTTTCCACCTGATTGCCGGGCACGTTTGGAGATCCTTCAGCATTCTTTTAGTTTTGGCTGAAAGAGCGACCTCCCACGAAATTTCTTCTATAAAAGAGCATGATGCCCCCGGCGTGTCCACCTTTTTAGGGGTATGAGGTTGTGGCGGTTTCACCTTCCAATTTTCCGATAACGCGAACTTGCCTTGTTGGTATTGGTCTTCAACCCAGTTTTTGAAGACGTAGCAGTCTTCGATCGGATGGCTCAATACTCGGTGGTAGGGGTAGTAATTGGGATCGTTGACGTCGTTTGGCTGCAACGGACGTTTTGGATCTGGCAGATTGATGAGGCAGTTGTGCACCGCCAGCTCGAACAGTCTCCTCGTTTTATCTTGGGGAAATGAGTAAGGACATCCTAGTCTCTCCTCGAGGGATGGGCGTGGATGCACGTTGTTTTGGCGAACAACCGGGTTTAAGTTGCTCGGCTGTTGTTGAGTGTTGGCGACGACGATCACTTTCCCCTTTCCCTTCTCGTTTCGATAGTCCAGCTTCGAAGAGGAAGGCCTGTGGCCCATCTGGTCCATTTGGGCCAGCTTATCGATCAAGGCTTGGAATGTGGTCGGCTTAAAGAACATCATGAATTGTGAAATAGTTGCATGAGGGTCCAGGGTGCCCACGAACATACCCACCACCGGTGGTTCTTCGATGCGTTGTTCGCACTTCGACCACAGATTCCGCCATCGTATGGCGTATTGAACCCATGTCTCGCCCGGCTTCACCCTGGCATTGATCAATGCCGTTATTGGGGTGCGTTCACTAGCACTCACAAATCGCTGGGTGAATAACAGCTCCATTTATGTGAAAGTCTTGACAGGGTCGTTAGGCAGCTCCGAATACCATTCGAAGGCCGTTTCCGCTAAACTGCCGACGAATTGACGGAGCAAAAGTTTATCATCGCCCCCGGTGTTGCCGCAAAGAGCCCTGAACTGAGCGACATAATGATGGGGGTTGCCTGTCCCCTTGTACACATGGAATTTAGGGATCGTGTATCCCGGAGGGTACTTTATTTGGTCATACCAGCCTGGATACGGTCGCCCAGTTTTAACAACTTGACCGGCCGCTTCATTCACCTGGTGAGCTCGTATTTGCTGAGCAATATTGTCATCCAGAGCGGCCTTGGAAATGGTTTCCTCCTTGGCTGCTGAAAGAGCCGGAAGAGGGTTCGATGTCTCCCCTCTGTCGTCTTCAATAATGATCGGGGGGTCTTCAGCTGGAGGATCCGGCTGTAATATCATCCCGACCATGTCTTGGAAGAGAAGCGTCATTCGTTTTATGTTGGCAGCTTGTTCTGCAGCTTCTCTGTCTTTCTTTTCGAGAACTCTGCGTAAGAAGTCAGCATCGGTTTCTTGCTCATGGCACTGCTCCGATGACGCCTCCGGGCTCTCTCTTGGTCCGGTGAGTGCGGCCATCGCAGTCAGCATCTCTTGAAGTTTCTGCTGCTGTTTCTCTTGAGCTTTTTTTATAGATCGGGTGAGCGGTCGGTGGCCCGTCGAAGTGCGGCTTTCCTCTTTTCTGGAAGCCATGTAAACAGTATGCGCCGTTATGCCCTCAGACTTGGGGCGTTTGGGCTCAGCGTCTTTGCGGTTTGCCATAGTCACAGTGGCTTTCTCTAGCCTCCTTCTCTTTTGAGCGGCTGACGTTGAGGGAGCCGTTGCAGTGGGCACCTAGACAGATGACATTTTCTGCGGTACCTCAAGATGGCTCTTTTCTTGCTGAGCCTTCAGCTTCTTCTGTCGGCGGAGATAGTCCTGATCGATCACTGACTCCTGGACCCATTGCCAGACTTTGTAAACTTTGGAAGAAAGCCGCTGAGAGGGCTGATCCGGCTTTATTTCTGTAACATTCTCCACGGGTGGAGGAGATCTTTTCAATACGGCGGTAGGAGAGTTCTTGCGCGCCTTGTTCAGCAATTCAAAGCTGTTCCCGGTTGGAACGGCAGCATTGACTTCCACCGTTGGGGCTGTTGGAGTTAGCCCAGAGGGGGAGTTGCCCCCAGCCTTCCTCACTCGGCGCCAGTGGCGACGTCGAGCGTGTCGAGCCGATGGTGTTGGTTCGGTGATGGGGATGGCTTTGTCTTGCCCCCTATTCAGGTGAGGGGCTGTTGCTGGCGTCAGCCTCTTGAAGACTGATGTCCGTTGGGAAGCGGTATCCAACCGGTCAAAAACAGACTTCTGAGCAGGGACGGGAACCGTAGTAGGAGCCGAAACAGTCAGTCTTGTAAAGACCGAACCTTTGGCGGGAGAAGCCGCCTTGACGACTTCAGGAGCAGGGATGGCTATCCTTTTCGGACCAACCTTCTCTGGGATTGCAGGCTTCATCACGGGCTCACATGAACTTCGGCCCAATCTCGTGAAGACCGAGGAGCTGGAGCTGGACGACCCGTCGAGAGGGGCCGCGGTAGTAGCAAGCCGATAAAAGACCGACTTCTTGGGAGTTTCTGGTGTTGGTACAGGGGTGCTGAAGCTCATTGGTGGGAGCATAGTCCCAAAGAACAATCCGGTGGTGGCCTGAGTCACCTGGTCCACCGGCATCGTGAACAAGGAGGCTGCTTGGGGCCCGTAAGCTATGCCTCCAGATGAGGCGGAGCGCGAGTTGCAGTTGCAGTTGGAACACTTCTCGCAAGTGGATGCCATTGATGTTTCGCTTTCTGCGCCAAGCAAGAAACCAAATCTTAGTACCTCAAACCCAAGGGCAACCATATCAAACCGCGATTCGTTCGCGAACACGACACACGAAATGTGGAGTGGAAAGAGGAAAAGGTCCCACCGGCTGTGCCAGAATCTGTTTACCGCCGGAAACTGGGAAGACGGACTGTCTTGCCTGAATCTGGGGGCAGATGCTAATTGGTGCTATCCGTCCACCTCTCCGAAAATGCCAAGTTGATTTATGACACCATGTATCGAAGGTTTAAACGGATGCGGCCGATGTAGCAGACTTCGTCAGATTCCCCCTCGTTTGAGGGGGTTTTGATTGAGGAGACGCTCTTCCCTACAGGCGCAAGCCCCTGCAGTTAATTACGCCACCGCATCACGGTAACAACTTTCTCCTTCTCCAGATGGTCACTTCGTGTCGTGGGTGTTTGTTTTGTTTGTGGTTGCCCGTGGATTGTATACGGAGACTAATTTACGTTGTCGCTCGTAGGACGTGGATTAGTCCAAATCCGTATCTTCTTAGATTTGGGTTTTGGGGTTGGGTTTAAGGATACGTTAGCCTCATTTGGGACTAAGATCAACTTAAACGTACGTTAAGGATACGTTAGTCTCATTTTAGACTAAGATCAACTTAACGAGATCATTTAGATCTAACAAAAGAGCATTTGGACTCCATTGTTTAGTTTAGTGATATTGCGGTCGATTACCAGTTTAAGGACATGGTGGTCCAATATTAGTTTAAGGACATCTTGGTCTAAGGTTAAGGACATCATAGTCCGTGAGTTTAAAGACCCCACAGTCAAGGTTAAGGACATCATAGTCCGTGAGTTTAAAGACCTCACAGTCAAGATTAAGGACATCATAGTCCGTGAGTTTAAAGACCTCACAGTCAAGGTTAAGGACATCATAGTCCGTGTGTTTAAGGACCCCACAGTCCAGTTTAAAGACATCGTAGTCTATGGAATGTATGGTTGTCGGGACCCGTCACCTCTCTGAAAACATTGAAGGATTACAACGACAAATATCAGAGGAGTAAAGAGATGTACCCTCGAACCGGTGTGAGTTGGTTGGAAAATCCGTAGTCCAATTTGGGACTAAGATCTGTTGAAATATTCATAAGCAGATGTGCTCAATTAAATATGAGTTGAGGACTTATGGCCAGAATTGGGCTAAATCCAATAATATTAAAATGTTTAACATTTTATTGTTTTGGGCTGTTGAGCTTTTACTTGGGCTTGGCCTTTTAATAATGCAGAGTATCAGATCCTGACAATTTATGTCTTGTATTGAATGCATAGCATTCATCAGAACGATGTGTGTTCTGACAATGCGCCACGTGGCGCGTCAGGCGCTTTGCGCCAATTAAAGAGCGCATTGCGCTTCTGTCGGGTAGCGCACATGAAAAGGACACGTGTTGCGCTTAACGCTAAGCGCTAGTTTATTAGCGCATTGCGCTTTCAATTTATGAGCGCTTTACGCTGATTTAATGGCGCACTAGTGAGTGACACGTGGCGCGTTCGGCGCTGAGCGCCAGATGATGAGCGCATTGCGCTTCTGCATGAGTAGCGCACACGTGAGTGACACGTGGCGCGCTTAGCGCTTTGCGCCAGATGATGAGCACAGTGCGCTATTTTAGAAGCGCAAAGCGCAAGTTGCATACGTGGTTGACACGTGGCGCGTTTTGGCACTGAGCGCCGATCCAGGGAGCACAAAAGCGCAGTTCAAGAATGCAAGGCACTAATCATTAGCGCAAAGCGCATTTGATCAAATTTATGATCAGAGAACAAGTTTATGTTCTTCTAAAAGAGGCTTTGCCTCAAGATTTCAAGAACAAAAGTTCTTATTTATAAAAGGGCTCTGCATTTGTAGATCAATGATCTGTGAATAAGTAAATACTTCTTTTTTTTGTATGATGGGGTCTTTTGATCTCTTTTTTTTTTTTAAACTTTGGTCTTTGTAGATCTATGATCTTTTAAGAAGATAATTCTTCTTTTTTTAATGAGATGATTTCATTTCTTTGTTCAAGAATCATTCTTTTTACCTTTAAGAAATGATCTTCTTTCAAGAGCTTGCTCTCTTTCTTTTTGAGTTCTCTCAAAGTTTGTAGGGGGTTAGACTTGAAGTCTAGGGGCCTTTATATAGGAGAGGCTGATTTGTTGAATCAGTTGAAGAGATCTTTCTCTGATTGATTTGGAAATATTCCCCACCGTTGGATCTTTGATCCTAAGCCTTCTGTTTTACAGAAGATAATTTTCTTATTTTAATAAGATTGGAAAGATCTTTCCATAACAGAATTTTAGTTCTGATTAATTAATAATTTATTATTAGTAGATCTTTTGATCTAAAGGTGGGGGATTTTTAATTCCAGCACTGGCGCACCCGTGCTTTGCACGTGGTGCGCTGCTCAGAGCGCAGCGCACTTTGCACTAGCGCACCCACGTTTGACACGTGGCGCTAGCGCAACTGCGCTAGCGCAACTGCGCTAGCGCACCAGTGTTTAACACATGGCGCGCAGCGCGCCTAGCTCTAGCGCACTCATGGTGCACTGCCTAGGGCGCAGCGCAGCTGCGCTAGCACACCCGTGTTTGACACGTGGCGCGCAGCGCGCCTAGCCCCGGATCTGAAGCGTTACTTCAATTTTGTTTTAACTCTTGGCGTTGAGGCATTTGTTACATTCTTTGCATGTGGAGTTTTTCCCTTTATCATTATTATTATTTATTATTATTTATTATTATTTATTTATTTTTTATTTTTTATTTCATTGTTATTATTTTATAAGGGAACGGGTTTTGAGCCAAAATTTTGGCGGGAACAATGTATTGTATTGGTTATGTTTACAAGTCTTGCCGAAACTATGGATACAAATGTTCAAGTAACCATGTTCAGGATATAATCAAGTATTCAAGTAGTCATGTCAAGTTATAACCATGGTTCGGTCAGGTCAAGCCATGTATACATGTTTGGTATTGATGTTTGGATTCGAGTATTCATATTCATGTTCAAGTACTCATGATACTGGATTCAGGTTTGAATTAGATTCAGGTTTGAGTTAGACTCAGACTGAGTCAGACACTTGTAAACTAATTTAGATCTTGAATTAGATTCGGGAGTCATCGGTAACTGCTGCACATGGACGACATGATTTTTGTCTTTTTCCAAGACAAATATCATTGATAACTCCATTAAGTTTTCTACCTTAAATAGGCAAGCACTCACTTTCTCCGGCTCTCTAAGGCTCAAGAGAATTGATCCCGCTTAAACCTATATTTATTAAAGTCCTTAAGTATTGTTTTTATATAACTCGAGGGGTTTTATGGAAAAATATTATAATATAGTTAAAAATAAACCTCGAGAGGTTATTTATATTACTAGGGTTTTCATGAGCATGAGTTTTAAGGATTTGAGGTATTTTAGTGATAAACAATTAATTTTGGAAGTTCATGGTATTTTATTAAAAAGGGTTGTCTTTTGGTAACTTGATGGTATTTTATTGAAACTTTTTAATCTTTTCAATTTTGAAAAAAATATTTTTATTATATTTTGAAAATAGTGATTTATAATTTTTATATAATTATTATAAAAAAATTTATTTATTTATCTAGAAAATTCGTTTTATAAAAAACCGTATTTAAAACCTTTTAAGATTGAATGCTCCGTGAGAAGGTGCATCTCGCTCTACTAGCCCAACGATCTGCGATGATCCGCACCATCCATTAGCGGTTCCCCTAAAGTGGGTTGTCGAGACATAATCGCAAAGGAATCGAAATACTGTTTTTAAATAAAACCGTTTTTAAGTAAGTGGTATTTTAATGTAATATTTTCTTTGTACAAAAATTCATACAAAAAGATATCGTGCTATGAAACAAGAGTGTACGTGAGGGGTAGGTCGTTACTATGTGAAGTTTTTCCTAAAGTTATAGTTTTAACAAAACTAAAAGGGATGATATTAAGTTCATGGTATTTTAATGAAAAAATTCAAATATGATTGTTTTACATGAGATTCTAGGTTAAATCTTGATTCTAAATATTAGTATCAAAATTATAAGTAAAGAGGTAAAGTTTGTTTGACCAAAATATAAAAGGAATTGGAGTTATGGTTTTTATAAAAGATGATATCATTATAACTCCACTTTTACCGATTTTGATTAAAAAGAATTTTCAATGAAAAGAATGAAAGTTTGGGAGGGACTTACTATTTGATTATGCTAAGAAAAGATAGAAGAAGAGGAGAGTGTTGTCGTGGTGTCGCGGGAGCTCCGGATATTGCTTCGATTCTTCGCCGGAAGTTGACCGCTTGCTAACTCCTCTTTACTTCACTTATACTTAGAAATTTTTTGAGAGTTTTGGCTAGAATTTTCAGAATGGTGTTGAGCCAAGTTAGAGGATGGTATTTATAGTAGAGAATTAGGGTTTTGGAATTAAAATACATTAAAATTATGATAAATTGTGAAATGAAGGGTCTCTGTTTGATTACAGGGAAATCAAACAGTGCAGGAGAGTTAGTGTAATACCCGGTTCCTTTATATACACCAATATCCGTATTTTATAAAATTGGTTTTTACTTACAAATCTATCTACTTATATCTACAAATTAGTTGTAGTATTTTAAATCCCCAACCTTTTTCATTCTCCATGTATATATATATTTTCCCCCAAAACCTATCAATCTCATGCATACCAGCCCCTTTTTGTACCAATATCTGTATTTCTCTTTCACTTCTAAAATGTATTTATTTTTATGAATTATTTATTTTTAAAACCCCTTAATCCTTTTCTTAAAAAGCCATCCCATTTCCCATTTTAATTTCCTGCGGCCCGAGTTCCTTCAGTCCGAGCCCATCTCCCTCTCTAACTCTCTCTTTCTCTTGGGCCAAGAACCCCGGCCTGTTTCCCCATCTCCTCAGCCACCATTTTAAATAAAAGGAATTCATTTTTAATCGCGGCCCGGCCCATTCTTCTTATCCCCACACCCGCGCCTTCACCCGACCCGACCCGCTTCGCCCCCATCTTCCCCAACGGCTACTTCCGCCCTTCCCGCTCGCTCGACCCACCTCCTACGCCCACGCCCACGCCCACGCTCGCTTGGCCGTTACCCCTCGCGATTTCCCCAATCTCGTCTCCCCGACCTCCCTCACACCCTCACTCCTCTCTCTTCTCAAATCTCTCCTCTCGTTCGCCAAGTCGACTACGACCCCATTGCACTTTCCCTCACCCGCTCCCCTCGACGACGACGATGATAAATCTCTTCCCTTCCTCCTCCACCAACTGAGCCCCTCACCACTCCACTCCATCGACCGAACACCCTTCCAAACTCCCCTGCACACCCAACCCACTCACACACGAGCTCGGCCACCCTGCACACTTGACGCCGGCGAGCCCCACTGCACCTGAAACCCCTCGTCGACCTCTACATTCTCTCCCTCTCAACCTCTGTTTCCCTCTCTCTCTCAATCTCTCAACCTCTCTGCCTCTCTCTCAATCTCTCTGTCTCTCCCTCAATCTCTCAATCCCTATGCCTCTCTCTCAATCCCTATGTCTCTCTCTCTCTCCGCAACCCCTCTCTCTCTCTCTCTGCAACTTCCCTCTCTCTCCACCTCACCCCTCACCGAGCCCCTGCACCTTCAGCCGCCACCAAGTTTCCCTGCACCCATCTCGGCCGCCACCGCACCACGACTCAAACTCCCCGCCGACGAGTTCCCCGCGGCCACATCCTTGACGCCATACTCCATCTTCAATCACCGTCGATTGCATCTCCTAACTCCATCACTGAGAACCCATCGCCTTCTTCTCCAAGACGCAGCCCGAATATCCAAGCTCGCCGACACCCGCAGCCGCAAACACATTCAACGTCGACCACCTCCTGTGTCACCGTTGCCGTGCCCGTGCTGTACTTCGCTGCCGTGCGTCTTCAGGCAAGTTCCATACTTGCTACATGCTAATTTGTATTAGTTACGAACTATAATCTTTTAGATTCCATACTTACTATCCTCGATAAATTATACGACGCAACTGTTCGATGCATGTTCTCAATGGGAATCCTCATTTAATTTGACGGAACTCAATTGTATAGTCTGGCTCGTATGGCTGTGAATCTAGTGTTTGAATTTCATTGGAAAATATGACCGTTAATGACTAAAACGAATACCCTCAAATACATCCGTAAAACTGGAAATTTCTCGTATCTGAAAACGGTTAAAATCACCATAAATTAGATACACACTGAAATGATGCGTTCGAGGGCTCAAATCGAAGCCGACTCGACGAACTATAACTCTATGCAAGTTTCTAATGATTTCTGTACTTAAATTGTAACAATATTTGGTTCGGAGTGCGACTCTAGACTGCAGTCCAGAGCGACTTTAATTATTATTTACTGTCCCATAATGCGTGCCACCTTATTTCCTGAACTCGTATGTTGCGGAACTCCGCTGTTTATTAAGGGCGAACCTGTTAGCTAGATAATACAAGTGGTTTCATTCTGTTTCATCATCGTTTTCTATTTAATCTGTAATTTAAAAGAGCTGGACGTATAACTGTCCAGAACAGATTCAGATGTGACATACTAGTGTTAAACAGTGTATAACCTCTGACGTACAGACGCGATTGAGGATCCGTCTATTGTGTTGAAAACCTTACTGAAAACTCTAGATTTCATTCAACTATAGTGTCGCTAAAATCTGATCCCAACTGGGATTAAAATGCGTTGCGAAACGGACTTCCGATTCTGAAACCGGATTTCCTGCCGTGAACGCTTAAAATGAAATGGCCATAACTAATGATCCTGAAACCCGATTGTCGTGAAACCAAATTCGCTGGATAGATAATCAAATATAATATTTATTTCCCGTTCATCGTTTCGCTAAACTGTACACGTATGATTTATGATAAATTATGCAAGTGGTAGATTACTGATTTATGACATCCTAATCATGCTTTACATACTGTTTACTCATCATATCATACATATATCACTGCATTGATAACCTAGTGATCATGTGCATTACCCAGTGTTAGGTATTAGTGATGATTGTGGCAAGTACGTTAGTATTCGTGCATGAGTGAATAAGTGAAAGTGATACGTACTTATACACAATCAGTGAACCTTATTATTCTATTGCATTGTCGACGTCTATGGGACGCGTGTACGTGTGACTATAAGTGGTATGAGACACTTATGGAAGCTCTTGCATGGGTGTCACAGATAAGGCACCAGACACTGCCATTTATCTTGAGTATTAGTCGGGACGTGCTTGATGGAGATCCTATCTCCAGTTCTCGTGCAGACTTGTCACAGACCGACTGGTATTTGAGGTTATGGTTAGCGTTTGATGTAGACCACGGGGTGTGGGGTAGTTTGAGTGTGAGTTCAACAGAATCTCGGGAGTCCCATGACGGCTTATATATATGGAGATATATGGAGATTTACAGGGTACATGATTATTACCGTGAGTTACATGTTGGGCCCGTGGTCCCTTGACCTTGGGTGGAGGACACTCGCGAGTGGTTGACTCTCACACTTGGACTGAC
This sequence comes from Agapanthus africanus, assembly GCA_030015575.1. Taxonomy (NCBI): domain Eukaryota; kingdom Viridiplantae; phylum Streptophyta; class Magnoliopsida; order Asparagales; family Amaryllidaceae; genus Agapanthus; species Agapanthus africanus. The sequence goes on from CM057339.1 coordinate 869,891,166, forward strand.
GATAGGCTTAGTGACCTGTACAGTGAGACTTAGAGACTGATAGGGATGATGGTATCGATATACATTTCTTACTATGTTGACATACCTGGCATACTATATTACTGTTTTACTGTTCACCTGATCTATTAAACATTTCATTGGTTACTGCATGTTCATATCTATACCGTCTTGATTTACTGTTATATATATATATATATATATCTATTATCACTGTTCGAGTTGTCACATGTATCTATATATTATATTGCTATTGTGTCGCTCTGACGACCTGAGTATGCATGCTCAGTGTGAGGAGTGGATTTAGCCGGGACCAGGACCAGACGCACATCACGGACATCGTGATTAGCTATCCAGAGTTATACCCCTTTGTTTCCCATCAGGTCAGTTCTTTATATTGTTTTGTTTCAGTTACTGCATTTCTCATTACCTGCGCATTATTTACTGATTACCACGTAAAGCTAGAAACCGAAGTGTGACTACGGAAGGATATTTCCTTGACCGTAGGAGCATGGCTGGCCTTGTCAACCCCTCGTATTCCGTATTTTGGGAAGCGGGGCGTGACAGTTAGGGGTAGGTGAAAGGGTTAGTGTGCAAAGCCCGGATACAATTGGGCTCAGATCAACCGTCCCCGCCGGCTATACTAAGCATCTGGCGGTCGATTTGTGCCATCTGGTATCGAGCTTCGTGCCACCAGATAAAATTAGGGTTTACTCCATTTTATGCCTGTTTGATTTTTCTGACTTTTCATTTTTCTGTGTATTGCACGTGCAATCTTTTGGGCTTTCAAAAAGTTAAAAAGAAAAATTCAGAAAAAATAATGTATCTGATGAGAATCGAATACAGGGGCAGCGGTGTAAAGGTTTTACCAGTGAGCTACAAGTTAGTTCTTGATGTTCTTTAACAAAATTGACTTATGACTCAAACTCAGGCTGAAAACTCTTTTCTGTACATTAAACTAGAAAATTCAGTACAGTAAACTCAGAGTCGTTACAATACTTCACATATCTCCTCTTTTGCTTCTCCACGGCCGCTTTCCACTACTTAAAACTGGCAAACACTTCTGGCCTGTATTTGAGGAAGTAGACCCATATCTTTCGTGAGAAGTCGTCAATGAAGGTGGCATAGTACATGGTAGCTCTCTTTGATAGAACCGATGATGGCCCTCATATATCTGAATGAATATAATCGAGAAGTCCTTCGGTCTTGTGTACGGCTTACTTGAAGCCGACCTTATTTTGCTTCCCCATCATGCAATATTTACAGAAGTTCAGCTTGCATGTGGTAATACCTTTCAGCAACTCCCTTCTGTACAACTCACGAAGCCCCCTCTCACTCATGTGGCCAAAACTCATATGCCACAGCTTTACGGTATCCTCCACCTGTTTCTCAATAGCCACGGCTGCACCACCAGTCATCGTGCTGCCGTCCAAACGATACAAATTCTTCAGTCGTTGTTCTTTCATGACCACTAGAGCACCCTTGACAACCTTTAGTTCTCCATCTTGACCAACGAACTTGCATATTGCCGCATCCAATACTCCCAGAGAAAATATGTTCTTCTTTAGTTCTGAAACTTGACGCACGTTCACAAGTGTTCGTACCACACCATCAAACATGCGGACTTTGAAGTTCCCTATGCCAATGGCCTTACACGCCACATTGTTCCCAATGAGAACACCGCTGCCATTGAACTCTTTATAGGTGTCGAACAACTCCTTTTTCGGGCACATATGGTATGAACATCCAGAATCAAGGATCCAAACATCAGAATCTTCCTTCCCAGTGTGTACGGCGAGTACATTACACCGATCTTCTTCTGCTTCGGTCGCAACACTGGCTTTATCCGAACCCTTTGAACCGACACCTTTACCCTTCCTCTCTGAACACTGTTTATACTTTTGACATTGCTTCTTCATATGCCCTGCCTGTTTGCAAAAGAAGTATGGTTCGCTCTCTCTTCCGGAAGATTTGGATTTCTCTTTATGCTCTTATCTCTGTTTTTAGTTTTCGACCTTCCCCTTCACCGACAAACAACCCTGATGACTTCTCCCATGGATTTGATTTTTATGATCTCATTGTTGAGAAGTGTCGACGTAACCTCTTCTATTTCGAGAGTCTCCTTCCCATAGAGAATCGTTGTCATCAAGTATTCATACGAATTTGGAAAGGAAGAAAAAAACAACAACGCTTGGTCCTCCTCCACTAACTTTACTTCAAGGCATAAAAGATCGCTGACCATCTTGTTGAAGCTATTTAAGTGGTCGTGAATTAGAGTCCTTTCCTTCATGTGTAAACCATAGAGCTGTTTTTTTTTAAGTACAACTTGTTTGACAACGACTTTGTCATGTACAAGCTCTCTAACTTCGATCATAAACTTGCTGCAGAAGTCTACTTCATGACGTTGTACATCATGTTATCCGCCAGCCAAAGTTCTATCGTGCATTCTGCCTTCAGATCCATCTCTGCCCATACGTTATCTGTCATGTCGGTAAGTTTATTACCGCCAAGTACTTTAAACAGTCCTTCCTTTACCAAAAGTGTCTTAACCCTTCTCTGCCACATTGAGAAGTTCTGTTTCCAGTGAATTTCTCCACCTCGAACTTTATGCTATTTACTTTGTTATCTATCATCTTTAATTCCGAAGTAAAAACCATTCTCTCGGATCCTTATGAACAATTATCAACAGAATCACAATTTAAGAAGATGGGGAAGCGAATACAAGCGCCATCACCGGCAGTAAACTTAAATTGCGAAACTATAGAACGTAACTCTTATACCAGTTGTTGGGATTGCACGCGGTGGATGAACGACAACCAACACTTGTGGATCTAAACTAAGATCCATTTAAAACGAATAAAAAAAAACTAGAACAAACGCAATTTAAATAACACAAGAGATTTGGATGGGGGGAATAGGAGAACTTTATTAGAACTTTCGAGAAAAAGAAAATACCTTGCAGAGAATTATAATAACCCTCTCCTTATGATCTCCAACGAGATCTTCTTCTCTCTCTCATAGTTTTTCTTATGATCGTCTTGATGCCTTATGAAGCCGTCTTTCGTCTCTCTTAAACTTTATGATCAAAACAATACTTTAAAACATTTACCCTAAGATCCTATATATAATCTATACAAATCCGAGTTATAATAAGATCCAATAATTACGAAACTGCCATCATAAACCAAATTTTCGAGATAAATCTCGAATCTGGAATTTGCTTTTATCTCGACGACAGACGTCTGAATATATATCGATCAGACGTCTGCCAACAATTTGTATGTCGAGTAGAGCGTGCCCTGACGTCTGATCCATAAGGGTCAGACTCTTCACCAAGCGTTTGGCCAGAGTATAGCCAGACGTCTGAAGCACAATGCCCAGACGTCTGCGCATCCTCTGGAAAAAATACCAGAGCGCATCCAGATGTCTGATTCTTATCAGACGTCTGCCTCTCCTCTGGATTTCCGCAATTTCTTGAACTTTAATGGCAAACTTCTGCAGCTCATCGTGCAGACGTCTGACCTTTCTCTGGATCCGCGTGTCTCGTAATATACAAGACATCCTTCACAACAACAATAATGACCATTGTGGGATTTATTTTTTCTTTCTGAATTGCTAAATGAATTTTATATATTCCGTGAATTGTCCGTAATGAAGAATATTGTTTTCTAATAGAAACTTTTAGGGTTTACGATTATAAATATAATCAAAAGGCATGCAATGATGAATCTTTCTGAATCTGAAAAACTAGCGTAACTAGCCATAACTGATAGCTCATCATAATTCAAAAATTATACGATGCTGCATCATGTTGGTCATATAATCAAATTCATGTGCAGTGATTTCGGTGGATTTGAGAATTGGAAAGATAGGCCAGCATCAATGTTGCCTGCAATCAAGCAAGTCATTGAGAACGACGTAAGTTTGTAAGTTTGTGGTTGTTCAGGTAAGTTCGCAACCGATCATATCAAATGATAATTTATCATGGATATTTTGGTATGGTATCATAATTAATTTTATTTTGTCCTGTTTTCATCCTTTTGTTTTCTGTGTAGTGGAGATTTGGATTCGGTGGTTTCAGTTACATCAACCCAGTACTTTTTAGATGATATATCTTAAGCTTCCGATCGAGGCAACGTGGCCTGCATGGTACACGGATGATAAGCAGGTATCAGCGTAAGCGGTATATATATATTGACTGGAGATCCAGTTATGAAATCCACGCATTTAATAATTAAATAGTTTCAAAAATGTTGAGGTATATTCAGGCCCATTGATCGAGTTTTGCACAGAATTTACATTTTACTATTATTGCTATATTTAAGCTAATTTTTAAGTAAGCTTTATCTTTGTTATGAAATTGTAAGTTTAAAAGAATAAATAACTTATTCAACTTGTTTAATTAAATATCATTTTCATAAACCTTTCCCCACTAGAAATATCACTCGTTCGTTTCCTGCCTCTATTATCTCTACCCAACAATTTAAAATGTTTTTTTTCCTTTTAATTTCGGTAGGTGGGGATGCCAGGGAGAAGGTGGTCACCTCGGCTCCTAATGCCGATGCTCCCACGGTGGGCACCGACCATCAAGCAGTTGCCCCGGCTCTTGAGGTGGCCGCGGAGTACGGCGAGGTCCTTCCCGGCCCTGAGGCCTGAGTCTCCCTGCCCTCTTTTTTGTATATTTTTTGTTTTCATCTTGGAATTTTGTAAGCCTTCGGGCGATTTTGTAAGGCTGAGAAGCCCACAATACCGTTGTAAAAACTTCCGAGTTGTAAATAAAGCCCTTTTTCAGAAACTTGTGTTGCAACCTTTTCATTTTGTGGTAATGTTTCATTTTGCTTGCCTGATGAACGTCAGGTCAGCGGCATGCCCTTTAGTTGGCGATCGCGCGTCGAGTTAAATCCAATTATTTGAAGTGTATAAAGGCCGGTGTAAGATCGGCGTCCTTGTGGCCCCCGAAGTCAAGGTGGCGATCGCTCGTTGAAGATAAATCAAGTTGGACCGGCGACCGCCGCTCTTATGATCGGTCGGCGTCGCCGAGGTTGAGGACTTCTGACCCTTAGCACAGATGGGTAGGGAGTTACCCGCTAAGGATGGACCGAGCAGGAAAGCTTCTCGGTGGCCTCTCGACGAGGGCTTAGATCCTTGGCGTCAGTAGGTAATGAACTACCAGCCATAGATGGACCGAGCAGGGCAGCTGCTCGGTTGCCTCTTGGCGAGGGCTTTGATCCTTAGTGTAGATGGGTAAGAAATTACCCGCTAAGGATGGACCGAGCAGGGTAGCTGCTCGGTTGCCTCTTGGCGAGGGCTTTGATCCTTAGTGTAGATGGGTAAGAAGTTACCCCCTAAGGATAGACCGAGCATGGTAGCTGCTCGGTTGCCTCTTGGCGAGGGCTTTGATCCTTGGCGTCAGTGGGTTGTGAACTACCAACTATGAATGGACCGAGCAGAGCAACCGCTCGGTTACCTCTTGGCGAGGGCTTTGAACCTTAGCGTAGATGGGTAAGAAGTTACCCGCTAAGGATAGACCGAGCAGGGTAGCTGTTAGGTTGCCTCTTGGTGAGGGCTTTGATCCCTGGCGTCGGTGGGTAGTGAACTACCAGTCATGGATGGACCGAGCAGGGTAGCTGCTCGGTTTTGCGAGGCTCTGCCCGTCTTCCGAGATGTGTAAATATCGGGTAGAGTGACCGTCGCGGGCGGCACATGGCAGAGGCGCATAAGTGAGGCGAGGCGTCCCAGGATCCGCGTCGTTCCGACTTCGATTCGCCGAAAAACACGGGATACCCGCCATGTGGCAGTACAGTATTGGAAGAATCTAGCGAATCTTAGGATTCGCGCCCATACGCGCGCAAATTTGGGCTCTTGGGGATTATGTAGAGGCTATAAATAGAGAAGGAGATGCCAACTTCTCAGCATTGCTTTTTGAGATGGCCGGGCGTATCTATGCGATCGAAGAGATCATTACTCCCGATGACATCTATATATACGACCAGTCCGTTTCTGAGGAGAGGTACCGAGGACTGGTCCGGCGCATCGAGGACCACATCGGCCATCTCCTTCCTCGTCGATCTCCCCTCCCCCACTTGCTGATGTATGCAATTTGGAGAAGGTCCCCGGGGTTGTACAACCCTCTTGCCGAGGAATTGCTAGACGAGACGCTCGATAAGGTGCGTACAATCTTCTTGATCGGTCTCATCTCGAAGACCAGGCATGACCGATCCTTGGCCCTCATTTTGGAGTGCTTCCAAAAGAGACATATCGTGAGCCAGGACTCGGCAGGTGGAGCGCCAGGTGCCTCCGTGGCGTCCCGGGTTCGTGTGCAGCATCAGCGGGAGCGGGTTGCGGAGGCTGGGGCTTGGCTGGCGGAGATCTCCTCGGAGTATCACCAGGAGTACTTCCTCGACCCCGCCCCCCTGTTGTAATTTTTCTTTTTATGTAAGGCTGAGGAGCCCATAATACCTTTTGACGAATAAATAATGCTCTCCTTTTTGCGACGTTTTATGGTTTTCCTTTTTGTCTTCTGGGTGTATTTGAGTAATTCCGTGGAGCGAAACTCGTGAACGTTGAACCGAGGAAGGGGAAAACAAATAGGGGGAGTTTCTTCTTAATATTGAAAAAAAAGAAATTTGAAAGATTTACATCGCTTTTTGAAAAAAGGAGCATATATTCATAGATATTCCTTTCAAAGGTACAACTTAAGCTTCTCGGCGTTGTAAGGCCGCGGAAATTTGCGACCCATTGCGTCTTATAAGCGATAAGCCCCGCCGGGCAGGACCTCGAAGACGAGAAATGGGCCGTCCCATTTCGGAGAAAACTTGTGCGGTTTGCCCTGATCAGCGAACTCGTTCCGCCTTAGGACCAAGTCTCCGATCTTGAAGGCACGATACTTGACCCATGCGTTGTAGTAGTGGGCAGTTTGCCGTTGGTAAGCGGTGGCTCTAATCTGTGCCCGGTCCCGCTTTTCCAACAAGACGACCAAATTTGTCCGGAGTGCCGAGGTGTTTGCTTCGTCATCGAAATGCTTGACCCTGTGACTGGGTAGCCCGATCTCCGCTGGGACCATTGCCTCGATGCCGTAACAGAGACTGAAGGGGGTCTCTCCGGTGGGGGTCTTCTTCGGTGTGCGCAAGGCCCACAAGACCCGAGGTAATTCATCGACCCAACTGCCCTGTCGTCCTTTAAGGCGAGCTCGAAGTCCCCGAATGACGTTCCTATTAGCAACCTCGGCTTGCCCGTTGCACTGGGGGTGCGCGACGGCGGCGAACTTCATCAGTATATGGTATTCGCCGCAGAATTCTTTAACTCTTTTGTTTTCGAAATTCGTCCCGTGGTCGGTGATGATACACCTCGGGATCCCGAACCGGAATATTACGTTGTTCTGCAGGAACTTGATGGTCGTGGTAGCGTCCGGTTTTCTAATGGTGACGGCCTCGATCCACTTCGTAAAGTAGTCCACCGCGACAAGGATGTATTTGTGCCCGCCCGTACTTGTAGGGAGTTGGCCTATCATGTCCATTCCCCACTGGGCAAACGGCCATGGGGAGGTCAGGGTAGTCAGCTCAGTAGCAGGGAGGCGAGGTACGCTGCCGTGGAGTTGACAGCTCTTGCACCTTCTGACGAGTTTCTGAGCGTCATGATAGATGGTTGGCCAATAATACCCTTGGAGGAGCGTCTTCTGGACTAAGGTGCGGGTCCCTTGATGTGCACCGCCGACCCCTTCGTGAACCTCACGGAGGACATAGTCGGCTTCGTGGGGGTCGACGTACCGAAGCAGGGGTTGAGTGAAGGATTTCTTATAGAGGTTCCTATTGCTCCAGACGAAATGGCGGGATTTAGCTCGGAGGCGGCGGGCCTCCCCACGATCTCCATGGAGCATACCCTCCATCAGGAATTCCACGATGGGCTTCCTCCGATCTTGATCCTCTTCCCGGGCTGTGTAAACTTGGAGCGATGTCGCTCTGTCTTCCATGCTGGGCCGCGGCAAGACCTCGAAGAGGATATTTGTTGGCCGTGTAGGAGGAAGGTAGCTTGCTTAGTGTTAGTTATATGTATGCCCTAGAGGCCATTACTGTACATACGATGTATATTGTAATGGATGCTTGGACATATATAGGGAGGACTTTCTTGCTCGACATGATAGTACGCTATCTGGTTGTACTTTATCTTAACATGTACTCTGATTGTCTCTATATTACATGTTGATAAAGCCCTTAGGATATGTACTCAACTACTGGGACTATGATGAGATCATACTAGTGGGGCCACGGTAGTCGACGAGTACATCCTATAACTGTTACTAGTCGAGGGTGTATCGAGACAGGGCATCGATACACCAGAGTGGACTAGCGTATACGCATCTTGACCCATATGATGCGCGATGGATGATCCCATATCCATCGGTGTTTGACATCAAGGATGGTGTACGGGTGCTCAGTGGAGACTGGGTACACTGGACGGACTCGCCGAGAACTCCTAGATGGTATTATACCTCACGTCAGATGGCAGTTCTCCGGTAATACTGGTACAGAGTAGTCTGTTGACCCGAGATCGTCATAGAGTCTTGTGTGATTCCCACCGTGCTTTGATTTCCATCATACCACGTCTAAGAGGGCGTGCAAAAAGGTGGCTTTTGGGTACAGTCCCGAATCACATGGAGGCAATGAGCGATAGGAGGGGATTCGTCTCTCCCGGTATAGGGAGTTGATGTTGCGCTGTGTTCGATTGGCTATAACTGGAAATCCCTGACCAGGATTGCTGAGATTTACCGGTAAGTGTTACCAGTAGTTTCTCGAACTGTTGTAGACCTCATATCGACACGACTTATCAAGCTACTGGAGTCTGACGTTTACCACCCCTAAGCGAGATATGCGACATATCAGACGACGAGACCGGACTGTAGGGGAGTGTTACTGATTGGATTCGCAGGAGAATGTACAGGCTTGCTTGTTGATCTTCTGATCATTCAATACCTGGGTGGCTGCTACGTTTAGCTGACCGCTTGCAGCTTGTGGGTGTTTGATATGATCATCACCTACTGCCGGCGTATTGACGATTCTTTAGAGTCCTACACAGAGGTTTCTTGACTCAGGCAAAACGGAGTAGGGGCACATATGTGATATGTGCAGGACCGGGAATAATGCGATATGCGATACCGTATTCTATTCTCACGATATTTAATATCAGCCGGGTCATCGGATCAAGTGTTGATTCGATGAAGTATATGATATATTAGTCGGTTATATGCGTTATAGCCGGATTGTCGGATCAAGTGTTGATTCGATAATTTAATGTATAATAATATATATGATATATTGAATTACATTAACTAATATTAGCTCACTAAAAGATTCTTTTTCTCACTCGGGTAATACATTGATATATATACGATATATGTTAATTGTATTATTTTATTTTGTTACAATAAATATTATATATGTGATATATAATATTGTAATATGATATGATTACTAATGCAACATGATTAGTGGAGATTAAACAAGGTTAGAGTTTGTTTTGGGTTAGTTCCTTCTTGATGCTTCTAGAAGGTTTCTTTTTGTTTTTGCTAGGATATTTTCAAATTACTCATGCTTTAACCCAACCCAGACCCTAGCCCTAGTTAAATCTCTACAAAGGTTTAGCCAACCATAGTTGCATTAATCATCATGATAATCTTTTCATTATTCATCACAAAAGGAATTATTCATTTATTCATTCATCTTCTTCCTTGAGCTTCATGAAAAAAAAGCTTTCTTGCTTTGATTTTGTGATGAAAAATGAGTGAGAATAAGAAAACAAATATGAGCAAAAATCCTACTTCATCATCCTCATCTACCCTTGCCCTTTAGATGAGAGTGTTCACTTCATTTAGTGAGTGAGAGCTTGTGTTAATGAAACTTCAAGGTAGATCATCTTTGTTATCAAAGATCGAAAGCAAGCTTGCATTTTTCTCTTCGTGGAGTCTCTCGAGAGTCCGGAACACGATGATCGCAGCGAAGGGACCTCAACACGGAGCTTAAGAAGTGAAGGACCAGATCTACAAAGGTTATAATCCCTCTCACTTAGTGTTAAAGTGTTTGACATGGTTGTTTTCGCCTAATCTCTAGTTTAAAGATCCGGATTTGGGTTGTTCGGCACGGCTAAATTTTAAATCGGGCATGGTTGATGCCTCATAGACCCTTGTGCGTGTGCCTAGCAACCCTACAGTGGTATCAGAGCCAAGCTAGAGCTTTAGGCGAAGTCTAGGCGAAGTTTAAAGTCCGATCGAACTCCGAATACATGATATAACCTAGTTTCTGGATATTTTTCAAAACTGTTGATTTTTTCATATTAAAAATGCTCAGAAAATTAAGCAGGGAAATCTAAGGATAACTGCAGAAAACGACAACCTAATACTACTGTAGCGCCGCGGAACCGCGGCAGTACCTTGCTTTTAGCGGTGGTTCCACGGCTGTATGTAAAGATTAGGGACTCCGTTTTCTACAGTAACGTCCGTAGGTGTTTCCTGACTCTTCTGGGAATTTTTAATTCTTACTCAAGTGTTGAGTTTTCTGGATTGTATTGGGGACTCATTGATTCGATCGGATAATTTAACTTCGTTTAATTTTTTCCAGATAATTTTTAGAAACTGTTAAAAAGTTCGAACAGATATCAATAACTCACCTTTTCCCCTGTCGGAAAATTTTCAAAAGTTGGATTTTTTCTCGAGTTTGAAACTTTCGGAAAATCGTGCAAGTAACGCGGTGGACCCTCTAGAAGACAACAAACCTTAACTCGATTATGTGACCGTCTTGAACTGCCTCTGAACCTTAGGGTTTGGGGCAGTACGGCGTTGCCACATGTGAGGCGTTGGCTTGACCCTTCTACGGCTGGACCATTGGTACTGTTGCATGTGATGGATATTTTTTGAACCCCGCTCAAGTGTTGAGCTATTTGGGAAATGTTGGGTGTTTGTTTATTCGATCGGAAAGTTTAATATTGTCTATTTATCTGGAATGTGATACAATATTTGGAATCCACAAGTAATTATGAGATAACTAATTTGAATGTTATAAATCTAGCAGTTCAGTCTCAGATGATCGGTTGCCACGGGATTTTGATGTGATCAAAAGTCTGTCGCAATCACGTAGCGTACGCGGATACTCGCCGGGTAAACTTAATAGACAGCCATACCCCATAGCCCCGACCAAGTGACTGTAGGAGAACCCCGTCGCCAAAAACATCCGTTCGGGTACTCGCGGCAGCGGTGTTCCGCCTTAGTGCACTTCGTCGACGGCATCCGGGGTGCGGCTGTCTACTAAAGTTTGCGACGAGCATTCGATCAGGATGTCGGGAATCTTGTTGAATTGCCCGACTTGATATTGAAAAGAGTTTTCGATAATGAGACTAAAATGCGGGGTTTATAATTGTTAGGCATGCGATGTCTAAGGAATTCATTTGGTTAGGCATGAGATGTCTAAGGAAGTTGCGGATTCCAACTGTTGTAGTTTTGCACTTTCTTTTCTGTGACCGTAAGCGTAGTATGTGGTGTATCACCGGCTTCGTTTCTATACATCAACGACAATCGGGATACGCATACTTGCTTACGTTGATGATATGAGATATTATGTGCTGCTGTGATATGTTATATTGGATCGTCGCGTTTTGAATAGCCGGGGGTTTTATGTGAGATGAGAGTTTTTCTTTTTCATTCATGTAAAATTCATTTGTATGTAATATTCTTTTATTGGGGCACTTCCGGGCTGAGGATGATGTCACCATTGTATATTATTTACTTTTCCGCATTAGGTAGACCCAAGACGGGGAGCATAAGTAACCAGGTTCTAGGGTCCAGTGGGAGACCATCTCGAGGAGTCGAGACCGGGTCTCCTAACCCTAGAATTGCCAGTGTTGCTTGCCGCTCTCGTAGGGATCTGGGGATGTGGGTTTGGCTATTCATCGCGACCGTGGAATCCGTGTTTTATACAGGCTCGTATTAAAAACACGGACGTCCTAATATATCCAATATTTCATATATGTTCTTCTGCTGCAATGTTCTGTGATGAGATCATATTACTGCCTGAGACGAATGTTTATATTATATATATGAGATATATGTTATGTTGTAGATTTCGTTTCAAATGTGATGCTTATGAAGCATAATTAAAAATGGGACTTCATTAATGAGATTAATGAAATAAAAGAAACCTAAAGATGATGTAGAAACTTGTTTAAAAACTGGTAGCTCTAGTTCTTGCTTTGCATAGCGGTGTTCCTTGTAGAACATCCAGCACCTTATTCGATAACGGAAGAGCCGAGATCCCTTCATCGGGAGTGACCTCTTTAGTGAAACTAGCAAATGCTACAAACTCGGTTTGTCTTTTGATTGCTTTTATAATTCTTGCTTTGCATAGTGGTATATATGATATACCCTGCACCTTATTCGATGAGGAAAGGGCCGACGATCCCTTCACCGGGAGTGACCCCTTTAGCAAAACTAGAAAAGCCTAAAAAACACTCCATTTAAAATCACTAGATTCTACAACGATATCAAGTTCATTACGCAAAGGGTTTTCTTAAAAACCTGTCGTAGCCCTCCGTCATTTCAGAGAAGTAGTATTTAGTATTCGTGCTGCATTTGTTGGCCTCTGTCAAGACGTAGTGTGCGGTAGCTGATTAGTGCTTATCTGTATAAACATATGATGTGATTGATTTAGGGTAGTCGTGCGACCTTGTTGACCTCTGTCAAGGGTCGTGCGGTTGGGTTTACTTCAATCAGGAAATGACGGGTTGAACTTGACTAGCAGCCTATGGTTTGTTGACCTCTGTTAAGGTCATAAGACGCTAGGGGTAAAATATTATTGGGAATTTCAAATGTTGAAATTTGCAATGAGATTGCATACCTTCTATGAGATAGTTGGATCCCGATACCCGCTGCGAGTAAGAGTTACTCCTGAGAGAGTTTTACACATTACAATTAGCCGATCAAGTAGGTGTCTAGAAAGGTGTTAACGTGGTTACGCCCCTGGGAAAACGAGGTTTACTTTAATTAGGTCCGTGCGAAAGCACGGGGAACCTCCCTCAAAGTACCGGCACTGGCCTGGCTGAAAGATTGGCAAACTTGTAGAGTGTAATTAATCCCGGCTAGTCTTTCCTTTTAGGGTTTGAAGGAAGATTTGACTAAAACAGTGGGAGACATCCTGATTAGATAAATTGATAACCAATCTAATCTTGTAAAAGCGCACGCTGAGTGTTTTCTTCTCTCTCTCTCTCCTGGTTACGACTATGTCATGCCTTAATCAAGATAATAATACGGATGTATTGACCGAACCCGCTTGTTATACTGCGCTAGGGGAACGTTGGTCCCGCTCCAACTTATAATTGTTATAAGACAGAGCAGGAAATAGGGGATTACCAGAATTCCCGTGCCGCCCAAACGAAGAAAGTGCATGCTGATGCATCTTCTTCGGGTGTGTTCATTACAGAGAACTGTTTCTCAGTATTCTTTACGTCCTGGGTATTTGATACTGGATCAGGATCCCACATATGTAATTTGTTACATGGGCTACAGATAGGTAGAGAACTGAGAACGGGTGATAAGTTTCATGAGATAGAAACGGTGCAAGTGTTGCAGCCAAGTCTGTTGGTCACTATCACCCTGTATTACCAGAATACATTGATTCTGAATGAATGTTATTAGATATCGAACCTGATATACAATATCATATCAGTCTCTTTATTAGTAAAGAAAGGATATAATTTTGTATTGTTGGATAATGTTTTGAACATTTCCTATATCAAGAGTTGATCGGTTCAGGTACGTTATCTAAAAGCATTGACGTTCTAAATCAAACTACAGTTCTTAGTATGCAGAACACACACAAGAGGAAGAGTTCAGAAATGAACGAATCCTTCTTGAGGCATTGTAGACTAGGTCATATCAAATGCGACCCGACTAGCTGAAGTTACATAAAGATGCATATTTAAATTAGTTTGAGTTTACATCTTGTGAAACTTGCCGGTCATGTCACAGAGATAAGATGACCACAGCTCCGTTTATTGGAAACAGAGAAAGAGTTAGTGAACTCTTGGGATTGATACATGATGATGTATGTAAAGTCCCCTGTCTACACATGCCAACACCGATTCTTTGTACTTCATTAGATTCACTGATGATCTCTCAAGATTCAGACAAATGTTCCTGTTGAAACACAAGTCCGAAACTTTTGAGATATTCAATGAATATGAGTTAGAAGTAGAGAACCAAAACGGGTATAAGTATTATGTCCTTTGATGAGATCAAGGAGGAGAATACTTGAGCACGGAATCCCTGGACTCTTCTAAAGGAGAATGAGATTCTCTCTCAGCATTACTCCTCCGTATACACCATAGCACGATGGTATATCGGGGCGGAGCAATAGCACCCTATGTGATATGGTGTGCTCTATGATGAGTACTACTGAGTTTCCTATTTCCTTTTGGGAGTTGTGCACTTGAGAAGCTGCATACCTATTGAATGTGGATTCAATAGTTTCCAACGAACCTCAGCCTCTCCGCCGATCTAGTAGGGTTCCTCACCCACCTGAAAGATACTTCGGTTTCTCTATGACAGTGGGAGCGAGGATTATATCATGAGATGATGACCCAACTAGTTTCGAGCAGGCCATCAGGAGTGGGACTCCGTAAGAATGGCTGGACGCTTAGTGATCTGAGATGGAATCCTTATACACCAACAAAGTATGGACTTTGGTTGCTTTATCTGAAGGGTTAAATCCCCATCAGGAGCAAGTATATCTTGAGAAGATTACTTGGTGTATATGGAAAAGTTAAGACTTTCAAAGCTATGCTTAAAGTCCATCCAGATCCTACTTGCCACGGCTACATATCATGACTACGATATCTGGCGGTTGGGTATCATGACTGCTTTTCTAAATGATGTTTTAGAAGAGAGCGTCTATAAGTACACAGCCAGAGGGCTTTGTAGACAGCGGGAGCAGCGGAAACGTGTGCAAGATGTTTTATGATAAAGCAGGCATCGCGGAGTTGGAACGTCTATTCTGATGTGGTAGTCAAAGAGTTTGACTTCATCAAAATGGTAGATGAACCTTGTATATACAAAAAGGTAGTAGGGAGTATGGTGATGATTCTCGTAGAGTACGTGGATGACATACTCTTGTTAGGGAAGGAGTTTCCTATGCTACGCTCGGTCAATCTCCGCTTATCACAAGAATTCTCCATATAGGATCAAAGTGATACCTCCTAGATCCTGGGTTTTGGATCTATGAGATAGATCTAATTGGATGTTAAGATACTCACTAGTTGTAGTGAGATGGTATCAATCGATCCTGGGAAGAATCACTGGAAAGGTTCCAGGATGATAAGAACGACTGAATGTCAGTCGCAGGTATTGTCTTTACCCTCAGTGGAGGGACGGTATGTTGGAAGAGTTCCAAGCTAGATACCATGACTTACTAGACGATTAAAAGCAAGATACATCGTTACCATGGATACTACCAAAGAGGCAGTCTGGATATATATAAGTTCATGAGATGAATTTCATTCCTACTATTGTGTGACAATGGAGTTGTGGCTTTAGCCAAGGAACTACCGTCCCATCAGAAATCCAGATATAATTCTTAGGCAGTATCACCTGATCATGGAGATGGTTGATCTCCAGGGAGATCGAGGTTAGGAGAGTAGACATAGAGGACAACAGTGCGGATCCACTCACAAAGGCCTTTTTCCCAGTAGAGACTTTTATGGGATGGTTGAGTATGAGATACTTCAACCACAGCTAATTGTTGGGTATGTGATACCACAACAGATGGCCCTAGTGCAAGTGGGAGATTGTTAGTTATATGTATGCCCTAGAGGCCATTACTGTACATACGATGTATATTGTAATGGATGCTTGGACATATATAGGGAGGACTTTCTTGCTCGACATGATAGTACGCTATCTGGTTGTACTTTATCTTAACATGTACTCTGATTGTCTCTATATTACATGTTGATAAAGCCCTTAGGATATGTACTCGACTACTGGGACTATGATGAGATCATACTAGTGGGGCCACGGTAGTCGACGAGTACATCCTATAACTGTTCCTAGTCGAGGGTGTATCGAGACAAGGCATCGATACACCAGAGTAGACTAGCGTATACGCATCTTGACCCATATGATGGGCGATGGATGATCCCATATCCATCGGTGTTTGACATCAAGGATGGTGTACGGGTGCTCAGTGGAGACTGGGTACACTGGACGGACTCGCCGAGAACTCCCAGATGGTATTATACCACACGTCAGATGGCAGTTCTCCGGTGACACCGGTACAGAGTAGTCTGTTGACCCGAGATCGTCATAGAGTCTTGTGTGATTCCCACCGTGCTTTGATTTCCATCATACCACGTCCAAGAGGGCGTGCAAAAAGGTGGCTTTTGGGTACAGTCCCGAATCACATGGAGGCAATGAGCGATAGGAGGGGATTCGTCTCTCCCGGTATAGGGAGTTGATGTTGCGCTGTGTTCGATTGGCTATAACTGGAAATCCCTGGCCAGGGTTGCTGAGATTTACCGGTAAGTGTT
This sequence comes from Agapanthus africanus, assembly GCA_030015575.1. Lineage (NCBI taxonomy): Eukaryota > Viridiplantae > Streptophyta > Magnoliopsida > Asparagales > Amaryllidaceae > Agapanthus > Agapanthus africanus. The sequence goes on from CM057339.1 coordinate 869,907,726, forward strand.
ACCAGTAGTTTCTCGAACTGTTATAGACCTCATATCGACACGACTTATCAAGCTACTGGAGTCTGACGTTTACCACCCCTAAGCGAGATATGCGACATATCAGACGACGAGACCGGACTGTAGGGGAGTGTTACTGATTGGATTCGCAGGAGAATATACAGGCTTGCTTGTTGATCTTCTGATCGCTCAATACCTGGGTGGCTGTTACGTTTAGCTGACCGCTTGCAGCTTGTGGGTGTTTGATATGATCATCACCTACTGCCGGCGTATTGACGATTCTTTAGAGTCCTACACAGAGGTTTCTTAACTCAGGCAAAACGGAGTAGGGGAACATATGTGATATGTGCAGGACCGGGGATAATGCGATATGAGATACCGTATTCTATTCTCGCAATATTTGATATCAGCCGGGTCATCGGATCAAGTGTTGATTCGATGAATTGGTATATGATATATTAGTCGGTTATATGCGTTATAGCCGGATTGTCGGATCAAGTGTTGATTCGATAATTTAATGTATAATAATATATATGATATATTAAACTACATTAACTAATATTAGCTCACTAAAAGATTCTTTTTCTCACTCGGGTAATACATTGATATATATGCGATATATGTTAATTGTATTATTTTATTTTGTTACAATAAATATTATATATGTGATATATAATATTGTAACATGATATGATTACTAATGCAACATGATTAGTGGAGATTAAATAAGGTTAGGGTTTGTTTTGGGTTAGTTCCTTCTTGATGCTTCTAGAAGGTTTCTTTTTGTTTTTGCTAGGATATTTTCAAATTACTCATGCTTTAACCCAACCCAAACCCTAGCCCTAGTTAAATCTCTACAAAGGTTTAGTCAACCATGGTTGCATTAATCATCATGATTATCTTTTCATTATTCATCACAAAAGGAATTATTCATTTATTCATTCATCTTCTTCCTTGAGCTTCATGAAAAAAAAAGCTTTCTTGCTTTGATTTAGTGATGAAAAATGAGTGAGAATAAGAAAACAAATGAGAGCAAAAATCCTACTTCATCATCCTCATCTACCCTTGCCCTTTAGATGAGAGTGTTCACTTCATTTAGTGAGTGAGAGCTTGTGTTAATGAAACTTCAAGGTAGATCATCTTTGTTATCGAAGATCGGAAGCAAGCTTGCATCTTTCTCTTCGTGGAGCCTCTCGAGAGTCCGGAACACGATGATCGCAGCGAAGGGACCTCAACACGGAGCTTAAGAAGTGAAGGACCGGATCTACAAAGGTTGTAATCCCTCTCACTTAGTGTTAAAGTGTTTGACATGGTTGTTTTCGCCTAATCTCTAGTTTAAAGATCCGGCTTTGGGTTGTTCGGCACGGCTAAATTTTAAATCGGGCATGGTTGATGCCTCGTAGACCCTTGTGCGTGTGCCTAGCAACCCTACACTTAGGGCGTCGGCCTGGGCGTTTAGGTATCGGGGGATCTGTTCCATTTGAACTTCGTCGAAATCCTTTCGTAGTCTTCTTACCTCGGCTAAGTACTTCACCATCAGGGGCTCCCGTGCTTTAAAACGGCCGGTCACTTGGCCGACGAACAGAGCGGAGTCTCTACGGATTCGGATCGTCTTCAGCCCCACTCCGAAGGCGATCCGTAATCCCTCGAGCAGAGCCTCGTACTCAGTTGCGTTGTTCGAGGCTTTGAACCCGAGCTTCAAAGAATACTCCATCTCTGCTTCGTTCGGGCCCCGAATGATGAGGCCGACACCACAGCCTTCCTCGGTTGACGACCTATCGACGTAAAGGACTCAATCGGGGACGGAGTCGGGCCTCTCTTTGGCCGAGGGTTGAGATCCGGGGGCCGGCACGAGCACTTCCTCTTTGTTAGGGATAGTGCATTCGACAACAAAATCGGCCAGGACTTGTGCCTTGATAGCTTGCCTCGGGTGGTACTTGATGTCAAATTGGGACAGCTCCCACCTCCACTTCTCCAAACGACCAGAAGACTTGGGGGGGCGAGAATAGCCCCTAAGTGGTGTTCGGTGAGTACGAGGATGGCGTGCGCCTGGAAATAGTGCCATAATTTCTTCGAGGCCACCACGAGTGCCAAGACAATCTTCTCTATGGTCGGGTACCTTGTTTCCGCATCTTTGAAGACGTGGCTTACATAGTAGACTGGCTTTTGGACTCTCTCGACTTCTCGGATGAGCACCGAACCTGCAGATTGATCGGACACCGCCGGATACAGCGAGAGCTCATCTCCTTCAACTGGCCGGGTGAGTTGCGGGGGAGCCGCCATGTGCACTTTCAATTACTCGAAGGCGATCTGACACTTCTCCGACCATTCGAACCTTAGGATCTTTCTTATAGCTTTGAAGAACGGGATGCACTTTTCCCCGGATCTTGACATGAAACGACTCAGAGCGGCTACCCTTCCTGTGAGTCGCATGATTTCAACGTTGGTCTTGGGCGCTGCCATATCGAGGATGGCACTGGTTTTCTCCGGGTTAACTTCGATTCCTTGGTGGGTGACCATGAACCCGAGGAACTTGCCACTAGTGACCCCGAACGTGCACTTGGCGGGGTTCAGCTTCATCTTATATTTATGGAGGACGTTGAAAACCTCACCCAGAACTTTGGCGTGCTGATCAGACGAGGTCGATTTGATGAGCATGTCATCGATGTACATCTCCATGTTCTTGCCGATCTGTGGCTTAAACATCATGTTGACCAAGCGTTGGTACGTAGCTCCGGCGTTTTTGAGGCCGAAGGGCATCACTCTATAGCAGTATACCCCCGGTCCGTTATGAAAGCGGTGAGCTTTTTGTCTGCCGGATTCATACGGATCTGGTTGTAGCCGGAGAAGGCACCCATAAAGCTGAGTAGCTCGTGGCCTGTCGAACTGTCGATGAGCTGATCTATTCGAAGGAGGGGATAGTTGTCTTTCGGGCATGCCTTGTCGAGGTCAGTGAAGTCGACACACATGCGCCACTTCCCGCTGGCCTTTTTAACCATGACTACATTCGCCAACCACTCTGAGTAATTTACGTTCCGAATGAAGTTGGCTGCGAGCAGCCTGCCGACCTCGTCCTCGATCGCTTTTTGCTTAATCGGGGCGAAACTTCGTTTCTTCTGTCTGACGGGTCGGACTGCCGAATCGACCCGAGCTTATGTGATATTATTTTGGGGTCTATCCCGGGCATGTCGGCGGACGCCCAGGCGAACACATCTGAGTTTCCTCGAAGTAAGTGGACCAGGTCGTCGCGCCGACCCTTCGTTCAGAGTGATCCGATTTGGAAGGTTCGTTCGCTGTCCCCTTCGACGAGGGGGACCTCTGTTAGCGGCTCCACCAGGGCTCCTCGGATCTCTTTGTGCTCGTCCCGAGTATCCAAGGATCCCCTGAAATCATCCGTGCTCTCGAGATCATCATTTCTTTACTCGGGCATGGAGGTCGCTGTGAAGCAAATCTTCGCGGTTTGCTGGTTCCCGTAGGCCTGACCTATCCTGCCTTGGTCGAGGGGAGACTTGATTGCTAGGTGGTAGGTCGATATCTGGGCCAGGAGGTAGTTCAGCGTTGGGAGTCCCGGGAGGATATTGTAGGCCGATGGAATTCTGGCGACGATGAACCCCACCGGGACGGTACGCGTATGGCCAGTCTCCCCGATGTTAAGCAGGAGGGTGACCACCCCTTCTGCCGGGATGGAGTGGTTGGTGAACCCCAACAGGATGTGGACGGTTGGCCTCAGGTCCGATGGGGTAAGTCCCATACGCAGGAAGCAATTGTAGAAGAGGATGTCTGCCGAGCTTCCCGAGTCGACCAATATCCTTTGCACCTCGTAACGGTGGACCCGTGCGGTGATTATCAGAGGGTCGTTGTGGGGCAGGGATATTCCGTGGAGGTCCTCGTCGGTAAAGACGATGGGCTCGGCTGCTTTGACCCTCTTCCTAGGTTGTCTGCTAGCCCCTTCGACCGGCAAAGGGCGCCGTGTCTCGTCGGTCCTAGGCGCACCCCCCGCTGATACGCCCATGATTTGGCCGATCATCAACTCGCCGGGAGGGGGTGGTGCTCTTGTTCTCGGTCAGCTTGTCGCTTGTCCCGCAAGTATCTTGCCAGGTGCTCCGAGCGGATCAACTCCTCAATGTAGTCTCGGAGCTGTTTGCAGTTCTCGGTAGGGTGTCCTTGTGACCTGTGGAAAGCACAATAGGGCCCCGTGTTCGTTTGGCCGCCTTATGGCTGACCGGGGGGGTTTGAAGAATCTATCACCCTTTGCCTCCTCCAACAGCTCTGTTTGGGAGATGTTGAGCGGAGTGTACTCCTGGAACTTTGGGGAGTAGGGCTTTGGCCGCTCAACTTTCTTTTTATCCTCTCTTTCCCTCTTCTTCTGATCGGTCTGGTCTGTCTGAGGTAGGTTCGCGTTCACCTCGGATTCGAGCTGGATCTCTCATTCGGTCCAGGCTTTTACCTCGGCCATGGTCTTACGTTGCGCTAATGCAAAGAAGCGGAGCCACTCCTTATACCTAAGACCCGACCTAAGGGCAGTGATGACCGTCTCGTTCTGGTGCTCTGGGATCTCGAGGAAGGCATTATAGAAGCGGGTGACGTATCTTTTGAAGGATTCGTTGTCCCCGCTCTTTATGGTGAAAAGATGGTCGACGGTCCGCTTCTGCTGTCTGTTCCCGACGAAATGGCCGAGGAATTGGGTGGCCAGCTCATCGAAGGTAGCGATTGAGCGTGGTGTTAGTCCTCGGAACCAGTCTCGTCCAGAGCGAATGAGGGTGGCGGGGAAAGCACGGCATTGCGCGACGTTGGAGTTGTCCTGGAAACTCATCCCCGCTGTGAACGCGTCCAAATGGTCTTTTGGGTAGGACTTCCAGTCGAAGAAGGAGACATTTGGAGGCTTGTTCTTAGAGGAGACGTGGACAGCGAGCAGCTCTTCGGTGAAGGTTTTCGTGAGCGAGTCGGCGACATATCTGGCCCCGTCGCTTGGTGGGCGACTCTCCCGGTGTATACCCTCGATCTTCTTTTCGAAGGCATCGAGTCGGTCGCGGTATCCTGATGATTCAGCATATTCGGATTTATGGCCCCGGCTGATGGCGGCATGCGCCTGGCCGCGGTTCCGATTCTGTTCTATGAGGTTCCTCAGGTCCCCTGGCGAGTCTGTCTTCGAGCTACCGTGGTGAGTCCCGTTCGCGCGGTCCTGTCGAGGGAGAGGGCACCGGCCATGCCTGGGAGTAGGTGAGCTGACCGACACCTACTTGGGAGGGACAGGAGCGCGATGGGGTTCAGGGCTGGGCGCTCTTTCATAAGACCTCGGCGTCGAGCTGTGAGGTGCCCACCGGGTCATCGAATTGGTCGCCACGGGGGATCTGTGGCTGCCGGAGATAGCGTGGCGATGCTCGGATGTGCCGGCGCGGACAGTGCCTTCTCTCCCCATGTGTCGCTCCCAAGGTGGGGGAGCGGCGACTTGGGGAGCTTGTCCCGTCGTTTGGACGCGGACAAGCGCATCCACGACGGACGCGAGCCGATCTATTCACGCAACCAGGGCGTGAATGGCTTTCGGGGGAGGAGGGGATCCACCCGCATTTCCGTTGTGGGGAGGACGATAGCTGGAGCTTGGATCGTCGCGATGATCACTCGTCATGAGTTCAAGGTCGAAAGATCAACTTTCGTTGAGCGGAATTTTGCCGTTCCCACAGAAGGCGCCAACTGATGGAGGTTATGATCTCCTTCAGATGTTATCTTCCGCGGATCTGTAGCGAGCGTTGATGGATGGCTGAGATTGAGTTTGAGGGTCGCCTCTTGATGCGTGTGGATCTCAGTGGGCTTGATTTGGAATGAAGCCGAGCTATCTGCAAGGAAGTCCCGGGTGGTTGTACCACCGAGAACCCTTCGACGATCAAGTTAGTTGAGATATTTGGGTAGAGTAACGGCCTATTGGGGTAAAATTGCCCTACCTGAGTCATCTGAGAGAGGGGTTTATATAGTAGCAGCCATGAGCTGGCGGACGCGAGATTCACACCGGCCATTGCGCCCCCGGGCGTTACGCCTGCGTGAAAGGCGGGATCCCCCACTAATGACGAGATGCGCTCGTTAATGGGGGAACGCGATGGCGTGGAACGCGATGGCGTGGAACGCGGGATCGTGGGCGGCGGATATCTCGCGACCGACGAGATTCGCGGAGCCGTGGTGGAGATGCCAGCAATTTGCGCAGTGGGTCGGTCAGTGATACCGGGGAAGCTAAGCTCGGCGGGAGGCTCGGGAACGAGCGGGAGGCCGAGAGAGCTTGGTTCAGTGATAGCTCGGAGGCGAGCTAGGAGTGCTGAGGGAACTCAGCGTGCGGGAGGGCTCGGAGGCGAGCCAATGGTTGTTTGTAAGACGAGCCTAGGAGGGGTCTGAAAGGCCACCGAAGGTCAGGAACTTCCTCGAGAACGAGGCCCGGGGTATGCTTCCAATGTACCGTTCTTGCTCCTTTCTCGTAATCTTTGGGACACGTTATCTGCCACGTGTCATGATCTGGGGAGTTCTCAATACCGAGCATCATCAATATCAATTTAGTAAAAAAATATATATGTTTTTTCGAATAAGGATATAGGCTTCCATCACAAAAGAGATGAAGACAATCTATTAAATGTGGAGCTCTGAAAACAGAAAATAAAGCCATGTTGGACACTAAAACTCATTTAGAGGGATACAATACTCTATTGAAAGAAAAAATAGTAGTTAGTAATTCAATTAGAAACAGAAATGGAAAGATATACAGATAAAAGCGGGTTTTTTCCATGAAACTGTGTTGCCAAACAAGAAGTTAAAACAATTTGTTAAGGCATTTAGCAAAGTACGTAGCGCATAACGATTGATAAATAATTTGAACTACGAGGATGAATATTTATCTAGTAGTCAAATAGGTTAATCATGAAAACGTAGTAAATAGAGAGTGTAGGGTAAACTGTCAAAACCTCCAAGCAGGTTTTCACGTGGATTAAAATACCCTTGGCGCCGAAGCGCTTGTCAAAGATCTTAGAAAAATTTTCAGCTGTATAAAAAAAGAAAAATTGCCTGCGGTATATGTATAATTGCACGCTACACCTAGTTATTATGCGATATTTGTCACGGATAGACCTATTTAAGGGCCCCACTCTACCATTCCAAACATGGGGAGATACCCTGTGATTTCTATCCGCATCTCGATCTCAATCAAAGAAGAAAAAAACGCACCTCCCCATCTCTGAAAAAACCTCATATTTCTTCTCTAAAAACTCTAGCATTATGGCCTTCTGTCACGCCCCGCTTCCCAGTGTACGGCGAAGGGGACGCGACGAGGTCCGCTACGTATGTACTCAGAAGTACATACGCTAAGCGTAGCTAAACAATATAAAATAAATACACAAGAGACAAGAGTATAAAAAGAACAACAACTTTTATTTATTAACATTCTTTGTACAATACATGGAAAGGAAATACAACTGAAATAAAGGTGCCTAAACAGTGGCATAACAGGAAATGAAAAGTACTGGAAAGAAAAGTGTACAATGAAATTATACTGCAGGGTCTTGAGTAAACTGCTCCAAATCTTCTTGTGATGGCTCAACTTCTGTCGGGTCCAAGTCATCTGACGACATTCAAAGAAGAGAGAAACAGAATGTCGTCAGCGAACAGATCGCTCGGTAAGTCCCAAAGGTAAGAGGGAAGTAGAGAAGACAGAATAAGAAGATACATTTTAAAGTGTAAACTATTGTTGTAATGTTATGTCAACGTTGTTGTTTGTAGCTTGGTACAGAAGGATGCCAGTGTATACGAGGGGGGTCTCTATATGCTAGAGACCAGGGCAAACGGAAAGTACAAGGAACCGTTAAGCCACGGTACAACAGCAACGGAATATAGGTTAGGTGTCTTAATCTGACCACCTCATGCCACCTTTAACACCTTCCATATCAATCTACCCCTTAAACCCCGCGATATCTTGTTTGTATTGTTATCTTGTAAATTGTATTGATTGTAAGATTGATTGACTGACTGACCGAAACCATGATATCAGGAAACGGTTATAACCGTAGAGTCATGTAAATGGAATACTGAGAATCGTGTAAAAGGAATATATATCCATGGTTCGGTTCGGTCAAGTTGTATAAACTGGTAATTGTATTCATGGATTCATGTGTTCATATTGAATTGGAAACTTGTAGATTATGGATTGACTTGAATCATATTCAAGTCAGATTGATCAGACTCAAACCCGAGTCAGACAATCAGAAATGTGAAACGAAGTCTTATAATTGCTAAGGTCCTTAGGGTAATTTATAAAACTTGAGGGGGTTTTATGTAAAAATACTTTTGTATAGTTTTCAAAATACAACTCAAGTATTTAATTACCGTCTTTATGTACATACAATAATTTAATGATCCAGATAAATATGTATACATGTTCAAATAGCATGAAATGAGTCAAGTATATTATTCGAGTAACTACCATAAACAATGCTGTAAAGAAATATTATGTACGACTAATTAATCAAGTTGAACAAATGCGGAATATAAACAGAAATATGGCTCTAAATGTTTTGCATGCGTGAGTTCCAGTTTCACCTAAATACAACTACCGGTTTGAGAGATATATATGTTTTCGTATCGTCGCGTAAAACAGATCAGAATCTATTCGGCACCGTCACATATTTTTAAAACGCAGTTTGAGTTAATTTCTATCGGTTTTCAGGTTATGAAAATTATTAGAAAATTGTAGGTATTTCGATGAAATTATTGAAAACACCAAGATTCACATGATTTGGATTTCTGAAGCAATAGTTATGATCATTTTAATATCAGCGTTTAAAACAGAAATTCAGATTTCTAGACAGCAACTATATATTCTATTGCAAAGCCTATATCAGGTTGTTTCATGCATTCCTAAGTAATATAATATACAGAAAATTATAGTTCTATCAATGGTACATCTACACATCTAAATTTTGTCACAAACGGACATCGGGTGTTCGAGTTATGTCCAATTTAAAAACAGTGTGCGAATTGGAACAAATTCTGTCCAGATCCGTCACTTAATATTGTAATGCAGTTTTCTTTATCTTAGATGGGTTTTCAGTAAAACTATAAAACTAAGAAAATCTAGATCATTCGATGTAGATATCAAAAACACCTGAGTTTGCTCAATTTGGATACCGGTATACCAAGTTATATGTCCTAGAACTTGACCGATAACTGCAGTTTTCTGTTTTACGATCAGTGAATAAATACGATGTAATTCCTAAACCGTTATGCGGATCAATCTAAAATTTTTACAGCGTGTACAAAATAATATATTCTATCATATGTAAATTTCATGAAATTTTCAGAATTAAAATTAATTTATAAAAATTATTTTAAAACTAAAGGTATTGATATGTCATATGTGAGAAATGAGAAAACCATAGTATTTATTCGTAACTTCATTTTTTTTTTCAAACTTTAAATAAAGGGATTTAAAATAAAACAACAAACATGCACTCCTAATTGGTCACTATGAAATGTTAACATGTGAATTTAGAGTAATGAAAAAGACTTTACAAACTATATATGTGTGTATGTTTGTGTATTCATTATTTATATATGTATCCATTTAATTAATTATTTAGGGACTATGATATGTCAAGGGAAGTTTTTCATGGCAATATAAACCAAGAGAAATATAAAGAGAAAAAGAAAGAGATGGAGGGAAGGAAAGAGAGAAGGGACTTATATGCACAAGCCGGTATTGTCACCGGGCTTGTCTATCCGCCGATAGTCTCGCGTTAGCAGCGAGACCTTCTTGAAGACTTCTTCATGTTCTTCTTCTTGGACTCTAGGTGAAGAGGAAGAAGTGAGAGATAGAAAAATGTGAGGAAGGAAAAGATAGAGGAGGACAATAAAGATGATATAATGGTGAATTATGTATAATAATATATGCATTCAACATGAGAATTAAAAGAGAAATGAAAGGCCACCATTCATTTTGGAAATGAAAGGTCTCATTTGTAGGTTATGAGAAGAATAAAAAATGATAAAAAAATAACTGCAAGAATGGGGATTTGAACATGTGACTTATGGAATAACAATGTAAGGACTTAACCAATGAGCTATAAGGCTGTTCATGCATATATTTAATTAGAAGTAAATATATGATGTTGCTTAAAAAGAAAATGGGCTTTTTAGATTTGGGTTAAATATTTATGAAAGGAAAAATAAGAATGAGAAGTTAAAAATTTAAATATAAGAAAAAGAAATTGTACCTAGAAAAAAATACATAATAGATTGAGGAATAAAATAATAATAAATTTAATAGAAAAAAGAAAATACCAAGTACAAATAAATACGGTATATTATTGAAGAGGGATAATACAAATGTATAAAGATTTTGGGGTCATTACACCTTCATCTCGATCCAAAGCCAGTGAGTCATCTCTAAAAACCCTCGCCTTTCAGACTCTCAATCTCATCTCTAAAAACTCTCGCCCGAGCCTTATCCTCTTCGTAGACATCCTTGCCCTCGCCCCTCGCGGTTGCGGCCTCGCCTCGCGTCGCGCAATCACAAGTTGTATTCGTCTTCATCAATTATCTCATCCTAACAATTGCCTCATCGCCGCTGAAACGCTTGAATCTTGTTGGTTTAAAATCTATATGGTATTTTTCTTTTAACCCAAATCTTAGATTTCAATTATTTGATTATGAATGAATAGATTGATTTTGTTACTCGATTTCAATTGCTTAATTTTGAATGAACAATTTATTAAAAAAATTGTGAATGAAGAACTTGGTTTTGTCAATAGCCGTAAGATGACTTGATTTAGATTTGGTTTTTGTTAAAAAAACTGTGAAAGGATAGCCTGGACCCCCTTGAAAATTCCTGAATCCGCCACTGATATTTGCGAAGTTGCCTGCTATATGTATGACCTATTTAGATACAGCAGGCAACTATACAAATACCGCGTGAAATTTTTCCAGGGGTTATTTTGATAGAAAAATTTACTTGGGAGGCTTTGACAATTTACATGAGAGTGTGTGTGATTATTAAGAGGCCCAAAACTGCGGATCCGGGTCGTATCTGTCAACTCCAAACCCACTAAACTCAAAAATCGCCGTTCTTCTGATGCCGGTTCGATTTCTCATAGTCACATAATTCGTGAATTATTCGCCGAATTCGTGAATAATTCGTGAATTTTTGATCAGCCGACTTAATTGCCGAATTAATCGGCGGGTCGAATAATTCGCGAATTATTCCTGAGTTACGTGAAAAACAACGAATAATTCAAAAAACAGCAAATAATTCACAAAATCAAAATTTAGGGTCTTATATATTAATTTCTTGCTCGAAATCCTTCCCGAATATTTCCTGAACAATTACGGAATCTTTCCCGAATAACTGCGGATTTTTTACCAATAGTGCTCCGAATTCGAATTTTCGATTTTGGATAATTATACGGAACAACGAATTTGTGAGTATGCTATTTCTCAGCTCTCGCTCTTTTTTTTTTTATCCCAAATGAAACTCTAGAAAATCCCTAGCTTTTTTTCTCCCGCCATCAAAACCCTAGCCCCTCCCAATCTCCGGACACCATGAAGAAGGTCTGCAAGGTATACGGAACCGGCCCCTTCGACTTCCGTAGGCACCGCGTCGCCGAGTACGCCGCCGACAACCTCACCTTCGCCCCCCCCCGCCGCCGCCGGAGAGCGCTCCCGCCACCAACATCTCTAGCTCCATAACGCTCCTCGACATCCAGCGCGATCGCTTGACGCAGATCGCTGCGGCGAACTGGCTGAGGACCACTGGATCCGAAACTCTTCGGATCGAAGGTTCGATCCTCATCTCGTGAAAGAGATCTATGATTCGGAGCTTCTTGTTTCGGGCGGAGGAAGAAAGACCGTGCCGCTTCAGAGAGTGATGATTCTGGAAGTGAGCCAGTATCTGGAGAATTACTTGTGGCCTAATTTCGATCCGGAGACGGCGACGTTCGAGCATGTGATGTCGATGATTCTTATGGTCAATGAGAAGGTATGGAGATGAGAGCTTTTGAAAGTTTTTCCTTTTTATATAATATTTTTTAGTGGGTTGTTGTTGATTTGTGTTTTGGTTCGAAAATTGAAGTTTCGAGAGAATGTGTCGGCGTGGATTTGTTTCTATGATCGGAGAGACGCGTTTAAAGGTTTCTTGCAGAGGGTTCTTCGGCTTAAAGAACAGGTTTGTTTAATACTAAACACAGTTTCTTTTTTGAAAAAAAACTTGTGAGTTGTTGCAATATAATTAGTGGGTTATTTAGTTGTAGAGTGATCCCATCCCTTTTAGTTTATCTTCTTCTTCGCAAAAATCCGAGGGCACTATGGCTAAAGAGGAACTTGGCATACTTCTAATGGCATGGCAGTTGGCAACTTCCGAATTTCCCTATACTAAATTATGAGGGACAGGAGAGTCTAGAGGACAGCATAGGATGATTAATGATGTATCTGATATAGGGAAATATGGTAAATTTTGAGGCGCAGAGACAAATTTTTAACAATTTTTCCATAGGGGAAGTTACATTGGGCATCCTTATCCCACAAAGTTCTTTGTAATTCAATATGGAGAACCCTTCCCATTACTCATAAATCGTTGTATATTCTGAGAATCAATGAGCACAGGTGTAGCTTAGCATCTTCTTGTGACTAATGAAAATGCACTATACCTTCAATTTTCGAAAAATTCAGTTGTTTAGGTTATCCTTATCAGCAAAACGTTATACAATTAGTGTAAGGGGATCCGATTTAAAAAAATTATTGTTTGTGATCGCTTAACATAATTAAAAGGCTATTGATCATCAGAAATAATCACATTGCTCCTAGGTAGCCATAAAACTGAAATGTCTATCTGTTGTTCTAAATAGATACATGTTGCATGAAATAGATAAACTTTGACTGTTGTTGAATAAAAAATACCATGTCCTTTTATTTGAAATGGCCAAAATGCCTCTTCTGAGAAAACAATATAGCTTAAAAATAAAATAAAATTCTTCTGACATGACTGTGCCATTTATGAAATGCATGGGGTCATTAACATGTATGAAATGCATGGATTCATTGACACGTATGAAATCTGTGGCGCCATGGGTGACTCAAAAAAATTCTGAAATTTAGTAATATACAGTTGTTGATGTGCACTTGTTGGTTTAAGCAGCAGAATCTCAATGGAAAGACTTGGAAAGGGCTCCAAAGTTCCAAACACATCAAAGTTGATGATAATAAAGCTAAAAGAGTTGTTGGATGATGTAATATCAAACTTGATTAAACATGTTTATCTGTCTATGTATAGATTGATCTCCTTTATATGTTTGCATTGATTTATCTGTTTTATACTATATGCTGTGTTCTTGTATAGTGGATATATACTTAAATAACTTATTGTTCTTGGCATTAGCCATTTTTATTAGAAAACCATCGTCAGTTTGTTAGTAGTTTTATCTTTTTGTGGAAACTTAATTAAAGTTTGATACTTCTTTTTGTAGGGAAGAGTTTTGAGCATAGTGGAGAATACAAACTACTTGCTTTTCATGATTAATTCCTTTCAGGTATGCAGGTACCGAAGCATATATGTCATTAAATCAATATGTCTCGATCGACCATATAATTGCTTCTTTGGATCTCTTCATCTCACTATGTTTTTTATGTTACTGATATATCTTACTGTCTAGTTATTTAGTACAATGTATTGCCAACTTTCGAACTACCGCAAGTCTCAAAGTGCTCTACCTATAATTTTCTTTTCCTCTATGTAAATGGTTAAAAGTCTATCAATATATAATTTCAATAATTTAATGTCTTTAAACGTTTTGGACTCGACCCGCCAAGCTTAAGCTTAGTAGTTGCAAGACCTGAACACTTCTTTATTTTTATATAGCTTAAAGCTGTTGCTAATCTTGCGCTTTAGCCGAGCACCAATATATTGTTATCAATTGTTAGGGATCAAGATGAGAAGACAACTACCTTTAATATATAATCGCTTTAACCACCAAGGCCGATTGAAATAATGTTCCGAATGTGTCCTGACAACGACAAATAGGAATTCATGATCACTTAGGTATCACCTATGAGTACCAATCCAATTCTAAATAGTAGCTTGGAAGCCTCATGTTGAAGGTTCAAAAGTGTAATCTTCTCCAACATGTCTTTATCCATTGTGGTGTTGCTAGGAACTACGTTGAAATAGACTGCTAACGGCTAGAACTAGTAATATTTTTTTTGTTGAAATGTACCATGTTGTCTGCCTTGAATAGGAAAAGAAACTTTGCACATACTAGTTTATCTGATAACGCTTATTTTCTTATGATTCTGAATTAAATGGGGATCACTTTTTTTATAAGTCATCAGCGTTTTAATAATCAAAAGGAAGAAACACTAAGATAGTTGTGTAAATGGAAATACTTAAGGTGCAATAAAGATGCTTATAAAGTATTGTTCTATAAAGTGAAATTCCCTTGGCAATAGCCGCAAGGACATCTCAAATTCTATCACATAGGCGGTGATTTTAGCATGCATTGGTTCTTCGGTTTCACATGATCATTGTTTGTAGTCCCCATCTTATTAACTGGGAAATCATACAATCAATTTGGGGTGTCGAGATAACGCGAACATGACTACTAGACGAAAGTTAGCGGTTCGGATAGGATGTGATCGGGTACTAGTTGCAATCGGGTTGACATGATCCCAATGTTATGAAATGTGAAATGCAATTTCATGCGCTTGAGGACCGCATATGCATAAGTGGTGCAACATATATGCGAGTTTGCATATTTTAATTAATAAAATTCAAATATATTTATATGACAAAAAAAGAGAAAAGATGAAAAAGAATACTAAAATGTGTATAAAATATGAGAATAATGGAAGACAATGGTCTTAGGAGAGGAATTTTTCATATGGCGTCGGAAAAGGTCAACTCATATTTTTGACGATCGACATCCACTATATTCATCTCTATCGTCTAAGATATTGATACACCAAATTTCATGTGATTCGAATGCCTTTTTACCGTGATTTAGTGGGTGAAATTAGCGGTATCCCGATAATGGAACATTATAGTATTTTTGCATCATTTAATCTACAGTGAAAAGGTGTTAGAAACACATGAAATTTGGTGTATCAACGTCTTAGACGATGAAGATGGCAGAGGAAGGAAGAATTTCCTCCTAAGGCACGTCCTTCATTATTCTTATAAAGTATATAGTGTCCATGGAATATTTATAAATTATCAAGTCATGAATTTATTTCAAAATACAAAAAGAGACAATCATATCATATGATATTCATAATAATGTAATGCTAGGATAAAGAGCATACCCCATTTAAATATGAAAATTCATGCTATTTCATCGAGCATTCATAGCGTAACACTAAATTGATCTCCAAGATTGAAAAATTAAAATGAGAATAATTTCATGACCAAAAGTTCATCAAAATTACTAGTAGCAAATAACATGAAAGAAACAATTAAAGTATTGTTATCATCACAAAATATCAAAATAAATTATTAAAATCAATGTCATCAAATGGTCCAAGCAATTAATCATCTTCACTGTTGTCAGAATGTTTCAGATGAAGTTTTTTTTACACGGTATAAACACATATAATTATAGAATTTCAAGAGACAAATAGAAACATATGCATTTCTATTAGCAAATAATGGAAAAAAGCAACATATTCAGACAAAAACAAAAAAAGGACCGAAGGAGAAGTTAACATGAATATATAAAAATATCTTTTGTAGAGAACTAGAAACCAAAGGTTTCATTTATAGCTTTTTGCCTTAAAAAATATCGTCTTGCCTTAGTTTTCGCCGGGGAAAATAGAAGTTAAAAGGCAAACCCTTATTTGAGATGAGAGAAGAAAAAGAAGAAATGAATAGAAAGGATTCTATTGCTTTGGAAAAAGTTTTGTACTTGCCTTTTAAGTTTCCAGGTATAGATATATTAAAATGTAAAAACCATAAATCCATACATGAACCCAACCTAAATGCCTAATTCTTAAGCTATTATGCATTTATGTGTCCGTATATCACAATATGCGGTTGCATAATGATATCTATGCGTCGAAGCTTGATTTTGTTCTGCATATTGCAAAAATAACCACATTTTTATATGCCAAGTGTGCGCATATTCATATGCTACCGCATAGACCAAATTTTATAATAATGCACCAACCCATAAATAATCTTATCGGTTTAGGGTTTAGCCCCTACATCCAAATGGTCTGGGTCAACTTGAAGCCTAATCCGCTTGTGAGTTTCTATGGCCAATCTTTTATACTACCAATTTAAGCCACAACGTTACTGAAGGGGGCTCTATGTTCTCGATAATTTAAATCTTAATTGCTTGGAACTCTCTTATGGATGCCAAAGACGACGACAACTCATTCATCCTCCAAGCTACGCTCTCTCTTAGCATTTCTATATTCTTAGTTTCTCTCTCGATCTCTTTCTAGTTTCGCTTCTCTCATAGTTACTAATTAGGTCGAACTTGGTTGGGTTGATCCAACTAAGGGCATATTGGGTTAGGGTTTTTAAACGTACATGATGAGAATTTTGGTCAAAAATATATTATTACTCAACAGAGAATTTTGAGTTGAATCGAGATATTTTTTTATCTCTACATTTATATTTCTACTTCAAAACTTTTTTTAACAACTATGAATTTTATCCATTCTTAACTAACCAAGCCTCTTGGATTACAACCAATTGAAAAGAAATTTTCAACTTCATCCATTGTTTGTATTATATCTCAACAATCGAACAATATAATATCCTTTTTTATCCATGTAGGGTGTTTTTCGTCACCCTATTGAGATGGGAATACGCACGTGCTTGTCAGGCACATTACAGATTCCCCCTGTCTAGGGTAGACTGAGGTTTATTAATTGTGGGGATCCGAATCTCCGGCAGCCGCGGACTAAGCTGCCGTTAATTACCCTTCGATTTTGGAGCGAGAGAACCTCCGATTGACGGGTCAAACAAGCCATGCGAACTCAATGTGCAGTGTGCGTACATGTTTTGAAGGGGTTTTGGATATATCAGGGGCCCCGCAGAGTTTTTACGGGGGCCCCGCTACCCGGATAGCGGGCTGGAGGTCAAGGGGCTAGCAGCTCCCTTGCGGGATGCGGGGCAGCATCCCGTTAGAATTTTTTTTAACGGGGACAGTGTTGTGGAGTATGTGTGCGTGTATCTATATATAAAAGAAAGGCATCCAAAGGATGCGTAGGAGAAGGCGCCAGCGCCTCACGTGCACGGCACGCGGGCGCTGGGAGCAAGGCGCCAGCGCCCCACGTGCGTGGTACGGGCGTTGGGCGCCAAGACGCTAGCGCCCCACGTGCGCGGGCGTTGGGCGCCAGCGGAAAGTAAAAGGGGGGAGGCTCAGCCCCCATATTGGGAGTTGTATTCCAATTGACCTTTGGAAGTTAAACTCCTTAAAAAAAGGATGTATTATTATTGTCAATTTATTCTTATGGAGTTAAACTCCCAGAAACTTTGATTTGTGAAGTTAAACTCCAAGAAATCCTTGTAAATGCTCAAGGGGACCCTTTTCTTCTCCCCTGAGCCTTGGATCTTTCCCAAAATGGGATCTCTGGAGACGAGTCTCCTTCCTCCTCTTCTGTCGGCCGGATCTTGGAGAACAAGAGGGGGGTGAGATTTAAAAATCTCCTCTTTTTGAGATCTAATGGAAGATCCGAGCTCCCTTTGGTGGGCTTTGTGGTGGAAAACTATTTATTTTTGGAAAAGAAAGTAAAACTCTTGATTTAATTGAAAATGGGAAGAAGGTTTAGAACCTTGAGGAAAGAGAAGGCACAAAAAACCCTAGAGTTTGAGAGAATGAAAAGTCTCCTCTTTTTTATTTCATTATCATATTGTCTTATATAGGCTTACAAAATTACACATAGTCGCTTGGGCTTTACAAAATGGCATTTAGCCCATCCCTTGTCTCATGTGCTCATTTCTTTTACACATAAATCACGGGCTTTACAGAAATTTGGCTTTATGCCTATTTTCTTACATTCATGCATAAAAAAATACATCAAAATTATTTATTACATGATTTTTTATTTGGGCATGGGGGAGGCCGGCCGTGGGGCTCGACTGGGCATGGGCCCACTTGCTTGGGCTTGGGCCCGCTTACTTGGGGTTGACCTTGACTTTGACCCGGTCAACTGGGGTGCAAATTTTGACCCCAACAAAGTGCCTCCATCAATAAATGCACACCACACATGAGTTGTGTGCATGAAATTGATGGATCTTGGAGTTGGACTTCAAGGTGAAACATCCTTCCGGGGGCGTAGTACATTCCGGGAGCATAATTTCGGGGATTGGAGCATAATTTCGATTTGCGGAGCATGATTCCGGAGGTCGGAACATAATTCCGGAGAGCGGAGCATAATTCCACGGATCGGAGCATGATTCCGAGGATCGGAGCATGATTCCGAAGAGTAGAGGCATGATTCCAGGGATCAGAGCATGATTCCGAAGAGCGAAGTATGATTCTAGGGATCGGAGCATGATTATGATGAGCGGCAGACATTCTGACCGAAGCATAATTTCGATGCAGAGGTTGATTCTCCGGCGAAGCATAATTCCGACAGGGAAAGCAGATACTCCGAAGCGAAGCATGATTTCGATACTGGGTACATTCCGAAGCGAAGCATGATTTCGACGCAGAGCTTGTTAGTCGACTTGATTCTGAGGCGGAGCTTAATTCCGACGGGTAGGTCGTTGGTTGACTTGATTCCGAGTCGAAGCATAATTTCGGCAGGGAGGTCGTTGGTTGACTTGATTTGAGGACGGAGCATAATTCCGACGAGGTCACCTGTTGACTTAATTTCAGGGAGGGCCATAATTCCGACGAGGAGGTCGCTGGTCGACGTTTCCTCGGCACGGAGTTTCACTGGTTTTGACGTAGATGATGATTTTCAGGCGAACCATAATTCCGACACGGAAGGTGGATACTCCGAGGAGAAGCATGATTTCGACGCGGGGTACACTTTGAGATGAAGCATGATTCCGCCGTAGAGATTGTTGGTTTGATTTGATTTAGGTTGACATTAGCATCGCTATACTGGAATATGGTACCAGGAGCGAATCATCATTTGCCACGAGAGGATTTAAGGATTTTGGATTTGGTCGGCATTTGCATTGCTGCACTAGAATAATAC
This sequence comes from Agapanthus africanus, assembly GCA_030015575.1. Lineage (NCBI taxonomy): Eukaryota > Viridiplantae > Streptophyta > Magnoliopsida > Asparagales > Amaryllidaceae > Agapanthus > Agapanthus africanus. Next base: position 869,926,893 of record CM057339.1, read on the forward strand.
CAGGAGCAACTCATCATTTGCCCTGGAAGGATTTGGGAATTGGTTTTTTGGTCGGCATCAGCACCGCTACACTGGAATATGGTATCAGGAGCGAATCATCATTTGCATTTGCTTATTGGGAAGCGATGGCTTAGGGGACAGGTTTAGATCCCTATCACCTAAGGCTTTTCAATTTTATAGGCCGTAAGGGTCCCACAAAAGTATATTTTCCCTACGAGTCGTAAGGATCATGTTGGTGCATTTTCTCCTTAGGAGTCGTGAGGATCCCCAAGTGTGTTTTTCCTTTGAGTCGTAAGGATCCCACGAACGCGTTTTCTTACGAGTCGTAAGGATCTTGCAAGTTTTATTCTCCTCATGCATCGTGAGGACACATGAGTGGATTTCCCTCGTTCCCAGTTTAATGACTTAGGGGCCATCTGTTTCCAGTTTAACGACCTAGAGGTCTATTGTGCCCAGTTTAACGACTTAGCGGTCATCTGTTCCCAGTTTAACGACTTAGAGGTCATCTGTTCCCAGTTTAACGACCTAGGGGTCTATTGTGCCCAGTTTAACGACTTAGCGGTCATCCGTTCCCAGTTTAACGACTTAGAGGTCATCTGTTCCCAGTTTAAAGACTTAGGGGTCTATTGTGCCCAGTTTAACGACTTAGCGGTCATCTGCTCCCATTTTAACGACTTAGCGGTCATCTGTTCCCAGTTTAACGACTTAGAGGTCATCTGTTTCCAGTTTAAAAACTTAGGGGTCTATTAGATCGATTTGGAATTTCGGGGTAGGGGCCGGTATTAGCGTTGCTAACACTGAAGCACAAGTGCCAGGAGCAATTCATCATTTGCCTTTTCCTGTCGGGAAGCGATGGCTTAGGTGACAGGTTGAGGTCCCTATCACCTGAGGCTTTTCAATTTTATGAGCAGTAAGAGTCCCATAAAAGCATTTTCTCCTTACGAATCGAAAGGATCCCGCATGTGTACTTTCTCCTTAGGAGTCGTGGGGACTCCCAAGTGTGTTTTTCCTTTGTGAGTCGTAAGGATCCCACGAAGGTGTTTTTTTACGAGTCGTGAGAATCCCGTAAGTTTGTTCTCCTCATGTATCGTGAGGACACATGAGTGGATCTTCCCAAATAGAGCATAATTCCAATGGCGGAGACCAGCCGCGTAACTGATGATTGCGGTGGGACATATGTATGATGGGAATTATTTGAGCCCGTGGATTGTATACGGTAGTCAACTTGGGGACCAACCGTAGGGCTGGGAGAATTTCGGGAGATTGAATTTTGGTTGGCGTCTGCATCGCTGCACTGGAATATGATATCAGGAGCGACTCATCATTCGCCGTTGGGATATTCGAGGATTTGAGTTTTGGTTGGCGTCTGTATCGCTGCACTGGAATATGGTACCAGGAGCCACTCATCATTCGCCGTTTTTTTGTTTTTGTTTTTTTTGTTTTACCGCGATTGCTCTATCATTTCAGCTTTTCTTATCGCGAAGGTCGTGATTGTCCTATCATTTCGGTTATTTATCCGCGGTTGCCCATCATTTCGGCTGTTTATTTTCATTTTTATTTTACTCGCTGATTTTTATTGCGAGTTGCCCCATCATTTTGGCTTTATATATATATATATATATTGTTTTATTTACACATTTTTTTCATAATTTTTACATTCCCAGTTTAACGACTTAGGGGTCGTTTATTCCCAGTTTAATGACATGGTGGTCAGCTGTTTTGTATGAAGTTGGCGGTCGCAGCTTGACTGCTTGCCAACACGCCTTTAGACAGTTCTATCTCTCCTGCCTTGTATTACCTTTCGACCCAATCTTTGAAGACGAAGCAGTCCTCAATGGCATGACCTATCACTCTGTGATAGGGGCAGTATTTGGGGTTGTTGGTCATGTTCGCTTCTTGCGGTCTCTTTGATTCTGGCAGTTGTAGACCGTTTCTTAGGGCGTGCTCGAATATCTTGTGGACTTTGTCCATTTTGAAGGAATAGACCTTATCCAGTTTCTCTTTCAGTGGAGATTCTCCTCCTTCTCTAAACACTGGCTTCCGAGGCTGGTTGGCATTAGGTCCGCTCATCCTTCGCTTATTTCGGTTAGCCGAAGTGTTGAAAGATTCAGTATCGTCGGAATTTCCGCCTTTATTATTTTCGTCCTTTCGGTTTCTTCAAGACCTATTGTTATTTTGGGAGTCAGAGGAGGACTCCTGCTTTGAGCGTTCCAATATTTGAACTTTTCTGGTCAGCTCTTGGAATGTTTTGAGACCCGCGGTGCATAGAAACGGGGCCATCCAATTGTTGAGATTTCCGACGAGGAGACTGACAGACTGGTCCTGCTCCATCGGCGGCTCACATTTGACGGAGAGATTGCGCCATCGGGTTATAAAATCCGTGCTGCTTTCGTTATTCTTTGGCTTGGTCTTTACGAGATCAGCAATGGTGATCTTATCGCTGACGCTCATGAACCTCTGCCGAAACAGAGACTCCATTTGGATGAAAGTTGTGACGGAGCCATCCGGTATGCTCGCGTACCGGCCGAAAACATCGGTCAAGCTATTAACGAACTGGCGGAGGAGAAGCGCATCATTTCCCCCAGTATTCCCGCATGAGACTTTAAAGTGGGCGATGTGCTGATTCGCATTTCCCGTCCCATCGAATCTTCCGAATTTAGGGATGACATAGCCGCTAGGAAATTCCAGATCATACTGAGCAGGATATGGTCTCCCGCTACTGCTAACTTCTTTTTGCGCTTCAGCTTCGGCTACCAATGTTTTGACTTTGTTGGCAACCAAATCCATGATTTGATCTTGAGTTAGCGGGCTACTGTCATCGGTAGCCAAGACATTTCCCGAGATAAGATGCGATTGACTTTCATGCGGTCCGCCCACCTTTGGATTTGAGGGAATAGGTGTCGGCTGCCTTGGGACACAGTTTCCCGGTTCATGAGCAGAGCCCTGCGCTTGATTGGGCGGCTGAGAGGCAAGTCGGGCCGTGAGCTACAAGACGACATTCATCAAGTCGTCAATTTTGGAGTAAAGTTTGGCCATCTCCTTATCTTTACTTCCGAGCTGTTTTCGAAGCTCTTGGAGAAGTTGCTGCTCTGTGTTCTTGGGACGGAAGATTGGCTCATCTTCGCTTTCCGAGCCCGACTCCTCATGAACCGAGGGATCTCTCTGCCTATCAGCCTCACCGGGAGGATTTTCATCACCCTCCGGAGGATCCCGGTCTTGGGAAGTGACAACTATATTCACACCAGATTGGATTTGAGATGTGGTGGCCCCGTCCTTGCTCTTGCTGCGCATGCCCACCATATAGACAGTGTGGACCATATATCCAGCCATCTCTTTATCTTTGGCGGTTGATTTTGTAGAGCGGTCTGAGCTTTGGAAATTCATAAATTTTAACATGGTCAGAGCCTTAGCCCTTTTGTTGGCTCTGTATCTGAGCCGCTTCTGCCTCAGCTTCTCTGCTTTGAGCGCTTGGCAGGCTTCTGCTCTTCCGGAAGTCGTCGTGAGCCGATTAACGGGGAGCTTAGAGAAGATACCCAATTGAGCAGTTGTCAGGGCGCCGCTGGAGCTTGCCCGAGATGCCTTGTTGATTTGTTGGTGTTGATGGCCTTGCCCCCAGTTGGGGCCAAGGAAAGTCATTCAAACACCGACTTGCGTTTAGGTAGTGGTGCCCCCAAGATCACAACATTTGGCCTCTTGCCTTTCGAGGCCAGTTTGTCTGTTACCGGAGTTTGAGGAGCTGGGATGGCGTTAGCTAACACGAATAGAATAGAGCCAAATGGTAGCGGCGGCTCCTTCCATTGTCACCCGAGACTGGCCGGGAGGACCGTCCTGGCGTCCATCTTCATCGTGTAGGAGATGAGAGCTGTTTCGAGAGCTGAGCTGATCCTTAGAGACATTTTGTTGCTTCCGGAGATTGCAATTTGAAATTTGTTAACCTGCACAAAAAAGCATGATTTTAGTACAGGAAATCGATATGTATATTGATTGAGTTCGCATGAACGTTTAACCCGAAATATGGGAGGAGAGGTTGGGTCCCACTGGGCTTGCCAGAATCTGTAGTGTGTTTTTCGTCACCCTATTGAGATGGAAATACGCTCGCGCTTGTCAGGCGCATTGCAGATAACCCCTGTCGAGGGTAGGCTGGGATTTATTGATTGTGGGGATCCGAATCTCCGGCAGCCGCGGATTAAACTGCCGTTGATTATCTCTTGCCTTTGGAGCGAGGGAATCTCCGATTGACGGGTCAAACAAGCCATGCGAACTCAATGTGCAGTGTGCGTACATGTTTTGAAGGGATTTTGGATATATCAGGGGCCCCGCAGAATTTTTACGGGGGTCCCGCTATCCGGATAGCGGGCTGAGAGTCAGCAGCGCCCTTGCGGGGTGGGGGGCAGCGCCCCGTTAGAATTTTTTTAACGTGGACAGTGTTGTGGAGTATGTTTCTGTGTGTGTGTGTATAAGAAAGGCATCCAAAGGATGCGTGGGAGAAGGCGCCAGCGCCTCACGTGCACGGCACGCGGGCGCAAGGCGCCAGCGCCCACGTGCCCCCCGTACTGGGAGTTGTACTCCGATTAACCTTTGGGAGTAAACTCCTTAAAAAAGGATGTATTATCATTGTCAATTTATTCTTATGGAGTTAAACTCCCAGAAATTTTGATTTGTAAAGTTAAACTCCAAGTAATCCTTGTAAATGCTCAAGGGGACCCTTTTCTTCTCCCCTGAGCCTTGGATCTTTCCCAAAATGGGATCTCTGGAGACGGGTCTCCTTCTTCTTCTTCCGTCGGCCGGATCTTGGAGAACAAGAGGGGTGAGATTTAAAAATCTCCCCCTTTTGAGATCTAATGGAAGATCCGAGCTCCCTTTGATGGGCTTTATGGTGGAAAACTATTTATTTTTGGAAAAGGAAGAGTAAAACTCTTGATTTAATTGAAAATGGGAAGAAGGTTTAGAACCCTGAGGAAGGAGAAGGAGGCACAAAAAACCCTAGAGTTTGAGAGAATGAAAAGTCTTCTCTTTTTTATTTCATTATCATGTTGCCTTATATAGGCTCACAAAATTACACATAGCCTCTTAGGCTTTACAAAATGGCATTTAGCCCATCCCTCGTCTCATGTGCTCATTTCTTCTGCACATAAGCCATGGGCTTTACAGAAATTTGGCTTTATGCCCATTTTCTTACATTCATACATAAAAAATTACATCAAAATTATTTATTATATGATTTTTTATTTCGGCATGGGGGAAGCCGGCTGCGGGGCTCGACTTGGACATGGGCCCACTTGCTTGGGCTTGGGCCCGCTTACTTGGGGTTGACCTTGACTTTGACCCGGTCAACCGGGGTGTAAATTTTGACCCCAATAATCCACTCTTTTTATCTAAATCTTAATCACAAACTCTCTTTTACATATCCATGATCTAATAAACCGAATCAATATCACACAGCAATTATATACTTGCCCATTATCTTGTCACAATAATCTCAAAACCCTTGGCATTGCTCAGTGCTTTTCGCCATTCTATTGAGATAGAAATACGCTCGCTTGTCAGGCGTGTATAGATTCCTCCTGCCTAGGGTATGCGGGGTTTATTGATTATGAGATCCTAATTTTCGGCAGCCGTTGATTAAGTTGCCGTTAATTACCTTTTGCTTCGAAATGAGGGTATCTCCGATTAACGGGTCATGCGAATCATGCGAACTCAATTTGCTATGTTTGGGTTTGGGAAAAGAAAAATGCAGCTGTGTGTGTTCGTCCCAAATTTTGGCTCAATGCGTGTTAAAGCTAAATGGCTATAATATTGTTTCCCACTTAGATTCACGTTTCATCAATCACTAGCTTAAGTAGATACAAGCCAGCCCATCCTTGCTTGGATTTTTGTTGCATCCTAGTCTCTGCACTAATGTAGTCATTGTTTGTCTGACACCATCCCATCATGAAATGTTCATATTATTTGATTGAAATTTGTTGATTGATTTTTTCCATGTATATATGTGGAGCCATTTCAACCAATTGCAAAGTCTTATATTCATGTGCTAAGCAATTAGGAGCATCATGAAATGTTCATTTTAATTTTTTTTAAAGTATTTTAAAATGGGGATTTCCCCCTTTCTAGTGAGGGACAGGGAGCCTCCCGCCCGCCAGCGGGAGGCTCTAAAGAGCTTGAGCAGGAGGCGCTAAAATTATTTTTTTTATAAGCGGGGACCTACCCGCTAGTGGGGGATCCTTGACAGTCTAGGCCAAATGTTGATTTGCGTGTGTGTATATATATATATATATATATATATGTTTTGTTTAACTTTGTAAATGGGCCCGACCGCACGTATATCTTCGGCAGCAAGATTGCTGCACGAGTCGATATATCGTACGGAGAGGTGAAATACGGAAAATCAATACCCACCAAAAATGAAATACGGACCAAGATCCGCATTCCAAAGGGAAAATATCGGCCGATACCCGCATTCTCGGGCTGTCGAAAGGGAAATACGGATCGAAATATGCATTCTCAAGCCATCGAAAGAGAAATACGGGTCCATCCTCATTTCCGAGGGCTTTTCCGAGGGAAGCCCGATGGCTTTCCCCTTGATTGAGTCACCCTCCTCCGATTCCGATTAGGGTTCCAAAGAAAACATTTTTTTTATAAATTTGGGATTTGAATATTAGATAAAAAATGATCTTTTTCTTCTCTTGATCTTTTGTTGCAATGAGTTTTGGAGAATCAAATGATCTTGCGATAATAAAAAAATCTCGACAGAGAGGATCTTTCTTTTTTTATAAAAAAAATAAAAGACAGAGATCTCCAATGTTCTTTAAAAAAAGATCACCGGATACTTAATAAATAAAGATTTTAAAGATAAAAGAGGAAATGTTGAGGAAGAGATTAATGAATTTTCTCTACCTTGAGTAAAATAATATTTTTTTATAAAAACAAAGACCTATGCGAGAAAGGAGAAAAGAGAGAATAGGTGACGGCTCAAACCCCAGAATTTTTTTAGGAAGGAAAAATTATAGTTTATTTCATCATATGGTTGGCTTTATATAGCTTTTACACTTTCATTAGGCCTTTGGGCTTTACCAATTGGCTTTTTTCCTATTACATTTATCCATAAAAAAAAGAAATTACATTGAACTTGTTTATCGCATAATCTTTTTTTTCTTGGCATGGGACCGGCTTTGGTTGGGCTCAAACTTGACTCGGATCTACTTGGACGTTGACTTTGACCCTTTGACTTTCTGACTTTGACTTCTTGGGTAAAGGGGGTAAAATTTTACCCCAACAAGCATATTCATTATATAACATATCCAAATCATTTTTTCTACAGTCTAGACTCATCTATATATCTTAATTATATCATTGCTCTTTTTAAATATTTTAAAATTTTAATCGCTAATCTCATTTATTCTCTATATAATCCTAATATCAATGAGACAGTCAATGATTATCCTTAACCATTCTTTGTCAAACGAAAGAAAATTGCAATTTTGTTTTTGGCTTGAGAACTTTCCATACATAAAATTACAAAATCCATATCTTTTCATCCATTTGCCTCCACAACTCGATCCTCTGTAATACGTCGTCGGGCTTCATCAATACGAAGGCGAATTTTTACCCTAACATGAAACACAGAGCAGTCAAGATGGAAAATCTTTGATACATTTAGCGTCTTCAACATAGTATTTATCGTCTTCAAATTAGACAAACACTGGTGTACGAGCCTTGATGCTGCTTGAAACGGGTTCTATTAACACCCTCAATATGAGTCTCGATGCTTTCTAAAATAGGTGCCAACACACTTTATACGAGCGCCATGTTCTTTAAAATAGATACTACCATTCTATTGAGCCTTGGTTCTCTCTAAAAATAGTTACGAACACCCAATTAAATGCGATTAAATTTAATGACTGATAAGTATAGACATTCAAGCCCAATCAAATGTAATGGAACCAAATAAACACGGTGTCTAATTTACCCAGAATATGGTTTTTACACCATTCTCGAGTTTCTATACTTTGAAAACATGGGTTCTAATACCCGTAAAACATGGTTTTCATCGAGGTTTAAATCACGGTATTTGTGCTAAGATCAGACAATCACTTTTAGGATCAAAATTGGCCAGCTCTGCAGTATCAGCCACATCTGATCGGAAATATCATATTTTTATTGCTTGAGTATACAAATTTTAAGAAATTTATAATCTTTTTAATAAATAGTTTAAGAATAATATAACCAATTTGATATTTTTTTAATTAATGATGTCTATAATTGTTTTATAAATATTGTATGAAGATAATCGTAAACTTTTGACCTAATATTAGTAATTAGTGATGTTAAATAAACCACTAACCTATTTTAAATTCATTGACCCATTGATATGCTTAGCTCTAAAACCGCAATAACCAGGTGGAGAACCAAATTCAAAAGTTAAAAATCTTGATATCAATGTTTGTACCGCAACTCAAACAGTTTGTTTGAGGATTGGAAACGATCTTTTCGGATTGGGATTGGTCGAGATTTCAAACTATATGGTTTTTACATTGGTCATGAGATCTAATACCTCTAGATCTTGGTCTACCTATATAATTATGGTTTTATTACCATATTATAACCTTGCTAAGAGACGTTTTATTTATATATCAAAAGTAAGTTTAAGTGGATTCACAAACCATGCATGTCAATTAACCCTATGCAACATTGCATGCATCCGTGCAAAACCAAAGTGCCTATGTCGTGCCTAAGCCACGCAAAGCCTCATACATGCTATGTCTAGCTTATGCATTACCCCTACCGCTTTTATGTCGAGACATGTTGCATTATGCTTTGTCCATGTGTGAAGCTTACACTTGAGTCATGCGGAAATCATGCATGTCCACAACCAAGATGATATACTGATATCTAAATTTAATAAATGTGACTCAATCACCGTGTAACTTGAAAATAAGGTTTTCTATATCGGATATCGGAATCGTATATATCTGATAGGTTTTTCGTATATAGTATACAGCCGATATTGCCATATCGACTGAAATATCGGCAAAAATATAAGGTTTTCTATATTGGATATCGGAATCGTATATATCTGACAGGTTCTTTCCTATATAGTATATAGTCGATATTGACATATCGACCGATATATCGGCAAAAAATCCATAGGTTTTATCGTATCACTCGGGGTCTTGATATGATATATCGATCAATCAAATTATACTTCATAGATGAAACGACTGCTGAAGTTGGAAAATGCACCACATTTTGCAACAAAGGCGGGGAGTCCAAGCATGAAGCCGGCCTATCAAGAGAAGGAAAATGTAAGGAAATGGAAATAAATGTAAAAGGAATGGGCAAAAAGCCAAAATTGTAAAGCCTGAGGACTAAAATGAAAAAGAGCAATGTAGGGTGTTTAAACCCCACCAAAAAAATGAATAATTCTATTCTCTTTCGCAAAATTTCTAGGTTTTGAGCCTCCATCTTTTAAGTGATTCTCTCACCTCCATCACTTACCTTCACCTCTCAGAAACCTAAAGAAAAGAGCTTCATTCTTCCAAAAGCTAAGGAACAACACTCTCTTAAGCTCCAAACCCATAAGAAAAGGTTCCTCTTTTCTCATTAGATCAAGAGAATTAGGAGAAGAGCTCTCGGGGTGAAAACCCATGGCTTTCACCCTTCGGAAGCACAGCCGATGAAGATCGACGGTGAAAGCCATCAAACCACCCAAAGAGTGAAAGTCATCGGCTTTCACCACCAAGCCACCTAAAGTTGAAGGCTCTGGGGAAAACTCACAGTGTTTACCCCATGACACCTTCTCATTTTTGGACTCATGAGTTTTTACATGGGATACACTCGTGTTCCATCTCTTTTCGGATTCCCCAAAAGGGGCGTCCGCCTTGGATCCCCTCATAAAGGGGTATCCGCCGTTGATAACCCAAATAATAAAAGCGTACCCGCCATCGGAGACCCCCAAAAAGGATCTCCATCTCTTTCTCCCCCTCCCTCATACATGTGTACACAGATTTTTTGTTTCGGAATGCTGCCCCGAGCCCCGCAAGGGGGCTGCTGAACCAACCAGCGGGACCCCTGTAAACTCTGCGAGGCCCCTTATATGTCCAAAGCAAACACCATTCCGAGCGCGCACATATTTCAAAGTGAATTCGCATGAAACGCATAGACCCGTTAATCGGAAGGGCTCTCGTGTCAAAACGAGAGGTAATTAACAACAGTTTTGTCCGCGGCTACCAGAGATAAGGATCCCTACGAACAATAAACCCTTGTCTTTGATGGGCAGGTAAAATCTATACAAATATGAAGCACGCGCGCATCCATTTTAATAGGGTGACGAACACCGACTAAATTGTTCTCAACGATAAAATTACTATACGGTCATTCAACATTGTCAACTCCAATGGCGGTTGTTGGAGACAACTTTTATTGCGTCTTGATAGTGGCAACTTATTAAAGTGCACTTAAATAATGGTAGTTCTAAAATTATCAAATTGCCACCTCAATTATGTTAACTTGAAAATTACCAGATTGTCTATTGGCGGCTATTTTAAAATTATTGAATTGACATTCAATGGCATGCACTTTAGATCGTTCCTCAACGATTGCGACTCCGAAATCATCTGATCGTCCCAGTGTTGTAAAATGCGGTATAGACAACTAATTAAGCGAAAGCGGTGAAAGACCGCTTTGCTTATCACTAAGCGGTCGAATCAAGCGGTTTTGCACCAATGCGGGTATGGTTGCCTAGGTGCCTGCTCAAGCGAGAGTTAAATGGTTTAACCTACATGGATGGGTGTCTAGACGGTTGTTTGAGCGGTTGAACTTGTTTAATGATTCAACATTTTTATTGCAATGATCAATATAGGTATGTTTTCCCTTCTAAGTTCCTAAATTTATTATTTTCCTCAGTAGAGGCTTTATCTCTCTACCTCTAAACATATTTAACTAGCTTCAGCGTCGTTTAAGCTTTCGCCTAGGCGTTACATGCTAGGCAGTATCCCAACCGCTTAGCACGGCCTTCACAACCTTGGATCATCCTGCGATGATGGAAACTTTCAAATTACAGACTTCTTGAAATTGTCGCCCAATGGCATCTACTACATAATTTCCCTCTTTTCAATGGTGGAGACTCCAGAATTACCAAATTGCTTTATGATTACAGAACTTTAATTATTGATTTTCATAGACGCTGTCAACCATAAATTTCTTCGACCAGTACGTCTCTAAACTGGAGCTCATCTTATAATGGCTTAAGTACCTTTTTAGCAACAAGATCAAAACTTTCCAACCCCCGAGCTAGAATTCTACATCTTAAATGGAGAAGACCTTCATTTTAGTAAACTAAAATTCAATGGAATTGACCTTCGTTTCACTAAACCGGAATGCAACGTGATATGCTTCCATGTTAATAAACCGGGTCTAAGAAAATAGACCTAGACCTTTCATATCATTCAATTAGAAATGAAAAAATAGACAACCCCGTTGCTGAACTTAAAAAAATCCACGTTTTTGATGTGAAAACCTAAAAAATAGACCTTCATGTCATTAAACTGAAAAATCAAGAAAAATGGATCTTTACATCACTAAACTTCAAAGACAGAGACCTCAACATCACAATACCACTAAATTGGGATTAAGAAAGTAGGCGGCCACATCACCAAAATGAATTGAAAATAGACCGCCATGTCTCTAAATTGAAAACCAAGAAAATAGACCTCCATGACACTAATTTGGAAATTAAATCAGAAACCAAATTAATAAATCTCCACATCAATAAAGTAGAACTGAATAAAGAAGACCTCCACATTAATAAACTGGACTCTAATGCAATAGGCCTTCACGTCGATTAACTAAATTCAAATTTTGTAGGTGTGAATTTGCTTTCTATGAAATTAAATTTCCCATATGTGATTCTATTACTGAAATTGAGTTCATATTAAAGTGTATAACGTGTTAATCAGAGGTAATCTTTGGTTCTAATCAAAGAGATAATTAACAAAAGGTTAGTTCCCGACTGTTGGGGATTCAGACCCTATTACCAATATATAACAAACCTTTATTTCGGTAGAAGGAATTTGAGGGATATCACCCTAAATAAATGTATGTCTCCCGACCCATCCTAGAGAATATTTCTCTCGAGATGATATTTTTTGACCTACACTCACTACTGAGAGCTTAGTATTTCCTATTCTATTTTCATTTGTCTTATTTTGTTTGCATGCTATGGTTTTTGCTGCCATGCATCACAATATATTTTATTCATTCATTGTGACAGTTTGGAGGATGAGATTGTCAGTGGAAACTGTTCTGAAGTTGGTAAGCCTGCAGCTTTGGCACAGTCTGTCCAAGGGTAGATTTCAGGTGAAGTTTTAATTGTTTGATTCTCTTGTAGTTTTCACCAGCTCGTGCTGATATTTGAAAGTGAAATTATTCATTGCTTTACTTATACAGATGGAGTTAGGCCTAAATCCCCATTTATTCAATAAGTGGAAGAAATTAACTAAGAAAGAAACCAAGGAAGCCAAGAAAGCAGGCCATTCATTTGATCCTTCACAGATGCTTGCAGTGAACTTCCTAAAGAATTTAAGTGAAGAATTTTTGGAGGTAATTATTGCTATTTGAACCATTTGTCATTGCATAGCCGTATGATGATGTTTGTATTTTATTTGGGAGACTTGTCTAAGTTGTGTTGGAACATACATCCCAGATACTTGATTCCAGGGTGATACCACAGAGGAAAATTGGTAATGAAGATCAACTTGGAAAACTTGACAATGAAAATTGCCAACTCAGCGATCTATATGATGACCAAGTCGATGATTCTTGCGTGCTATATTGTGAGAGGTTTATGCAATTTCTGATTGATCTACTAAGCCAGCTTCCTACAAGGAGGTACTTGGATATTATCCTCTTTGGATAATTTTCTGAATTACATTATCGTGGTATAACTGCAATTAAGCTATGCGCGCGCGTGTGTGTTTGTGCATTGATGCTCCTGAAAAGACATGTAATTAATGTGTTACTTTCTTAGCATTTTGATGCTTTACACCTTCCCCTTTTTGTCTATCCTTTTCTTCTAACAAACACTCCTTTTAAATGGTTCAGCTGTGGAGCAGGGTTCTGCAGTGACTTCGATTTTACTTGTTGATAACGCAACAACACTGTTGATATTTATAATTGAGATTGGCATCATGTCACATGCACTTCACATTTTGTTTTCATCTTGAGAAACTATGCTCATGGATAGATCGAGTAAATTTCTAGATCTCCCCCCAAATCTCTTAATTGAAAATGAGGTCGATACGATATCATTACAGGATGTTGCTGTCCCATTAATGCTTGCGTAATGAGCAATATTTAAATAGAGTTGGTTCAGAAGGATATGATATCTTTCAGCATCCAACACCCATCCAGCAGAGCCACCTAACAATGCGGAATACACATGGGTACCAGAATCGTGCAGCTTAAGACAGAAGTTGAACATTTGCACATTCCCATAGACGTTTTATATATTTACATATATAGATATTATAACTATGGCTTCCCAAGTAAGCTACTAGTAAGCTTTCCTTGGCGAGGTCCCATGAGCATTCCATGTGTTCAGCCACTGCCAACCAGGTAGTTCTTTTACCAGATGAAAACCTGGTTTCTTAGTTCTTAACCTGTGATGCTGAGGACATTCTCAAACTTTGTCAAAGAACTTTCCCATGATTAGCGTTTCCTCCTGTTGCTTATTTTACAACCAAGTCTATTTTCACTCGTATATCCTTTTCCCCTTATTGATTTTGTTGAAATCTAACTTTTCTGATTTGAAGTTGCATCTTGATATACTTGAAATTGCTTGTGCTTGCATATTTCACTGCCCAACCTGGAAAGCTCCAAGACTAATTAAATATCTGTTCTATTGCAGTTACTCTATTTTCTTATGATCTGTTTCACTCAACAATCATTAGAGCAGTTCGCCGATAATTGTGATCTCTGTGCATCCATGCTACTTATACCCAAATTGCTTAAACTCTTTCCACTTATCATCTTATTTCTTCTTGGATATAATTCTCTCTTTCATGATTGCTTAGAGAAGCTTTTGCACTCTGCCATTCTATCATCTTCCCTTTTTAAATTACTTGATTTTATGCATGTGTGATGCACATGTATATGTATTAGGAATTGTGCAAAAAATGAATGCAAAATGCATGTACATTGTTGATTTTGCTTATCGGCATGATTCTAATATAGATCTCTCATTGCACATTTGAATATTAAAAAAAATATTTCTTTTTTGGGCTTTTTACTAAAAAGTCCTCCGCATACTTCACTAATTACTCAAAAGCCCTTCCATATTTCATATTTACTTAAGACCCCCAATACATTCAAATTGTACTAAAAAGCCCCCTCACTAGTTTCCATCTAAAGTTAGCGTTCCGTTAGGGAGATGGAGCTGGAACTTGTGTTTGAGCCGTTCTCTTACATTCTAAGTATGCAGGTAGGTCTTTCTCTCATAAAAAGAAGCCACATCATCTCATAGAGATTTAGCACAACTAAAGAATCACTCTCCTTTCAAAAGAGGTTGCCCACGAAATCGAAACCTGCAATTGAAGGGACAACGCCACTCGACAAGCTCGTTGCTGGAGAAGGTTGAGAAAGATGAGCAGATTTCCATGATTAATTTGAGAAATCTTTGATTGAAATCCTAATTTTAAAGCCAATTTGGCGGAAAATTTAGTAAGTTTGGGAAAACTAGAGGGGTTGTGAAGGTTTTAAAACCCTAACCCGATGCTCACCTTTAGCCTCCTAACGGAGTAATGGAAGATACCAAAAAAATTCTTTTTTTGCCAGTTAGAGGCTTTTTAGTGCAATTTAAATGTATTTGGGTCTTTTAAGTAAATACAAAGTATGAAGAGGCTTTTTTCCGCTATCCCTCCATACTTCAATATGTTTCTCTGCCCCCCATGGTTAGTATTTACCAGTAGCCCCTCCTAAACTTAGAGGTTACCCCCCTCAACTGACAAAAAATCATCTTTTTAGAATATTCTGTTAACACCGTTATGGATTAATGGCAACACATTGGAGGGGACATTATTTTATTAGTTTCAAAATATACTACATTAACCTTTACTGAATTTCCATACATTAACATTACTTTAACAAAAAGCAATAAAACGCAAATACATTTTCATTGCACTAACACAAAACACAAGCAATTGTACAAATGCCTACAAGAAGTTGAATTTTTCCATTAATTTGCCAGTTTCCACTTTTTGCTTCCAACTTCCTCTCTAACATTTCCATTTTATGCATAATCACCTCAAAATTCCATTTTAAAGCTTCTAATTCCTCGCACGAATTTTTCTTTTCATCTCGGAAAAAATCTCTTTAATTCCGGGCCTACTAATTCTTTTTGTCTCAAATGCAATGGAATTCTTGGTGAGGTCCTTCTCCCACACAATATAGCTGCAACCAATCAAATGTGGACCTCTATAATTCTGTGCATAAGGTTGTGGAACTGAAATCTGAATCTATGGCCAACTTGGCGGAGAGGAAAGAGAAACCCTAGAATAGAAAACCCTAAGTAGGAATATTCGGAAAATAGGGGGATTTTGAATAAAGAAAATAGGTTTTGGGGTACTATATGTTCCCTCCCAACGTGTTGCTGTTAATCCCTAACGGTGATAACAGAATATTCTAAAAGATATTTTTTTGTCAATTGAGAGGGTCAACATGGGTAACTTATAAGTTTAGGGGGCATAGGTAAATACTAATTATGGGAGGACAGAAAAATATTCAAGTATAGGGGGCTACCGGAAAACAACCCTTTTAGTAATTAGCGAAGTATGAGAGGACTTTTTAGTAAAAAGCTCTTCTATTTTTAGATATAAAAATTAGAATTATATAGGACCTATCGTCTTTTATATGGAAATTTCACCAAAATCACTATGAGCTTTAGCATATGTTCCCACGGCCACTTTAAGGTTTTTTCCCATCACAGCACCTCCAACGTTACTTTCTGTTAAATCCTACCCTCCTGCGACCTCCTGGCCGTTAAATATTTAATTATTGACCAAAATATTCTTTCTCTTCTAATATATAGCTTAAAAGAAAGAAGCAGAAGATGAGAAGCAGCAACGGCAACAGCGGTGACGGCATTAGCGATGGTCCTGGCTCCGCCTCCACTCCCTCCTTTCTCTCGCTCTATCTCTCCTCTTCATCTCCATCTCTCTCCTCCGCCTGCACTCCCTCCCCTTTCTTTCTTTTTCAACATAATCTTTTCCAGAGCAATGGCAATTCTACAACCACTTGTTAGCCGAGAGAGGAATCAGAGGATAAATATTATCTCATATATATATGGCAAGAATGAAGGAGAATTTGTGTCTTGCTTTTATGTTGTCTTCCGTTTCCATTTTGTTTAAATTGATGTTTTCCTTTCTTGATGTAGATCAACAATTTTTCATTTTTTCTATAAGAGAATGGATGATGAGTGGTTGGTGTTTGTAGGATATGGTTAGAATGTGCTGAAGGTGTTTGTAGAAATGATTGTGAAGGATTTGAGAATGGTTGTAATGGTGGTGAGTATGGATATGTTGGATTAATAAGAGGTTTTGGTGGTGAATAATGTTTTGTGGAAGTGGTGAAAGTGTTGGAGATTGTTTCTATTTTGGAGCTTGGTACGTAGAGAAAGAAGATAATGACGGAGAGATGACACTGCTGTAAATGGAGATCCGGGCTCGTCTGTTATTGTAATATGTATCAAATGAATGTTTCTATGTATATCAAACTAATTTGGTTTTTGTTGTACTAAATTTATGTTAATGGATAATGCTTAGAATATGTTTGTAAAAATGTTTCAATGGGTTGTAATTGATAGATTAATTCTTCATAGAGTAGTTTCTATTTCTCCATCCCTAAAAGTTTCGTGGCACTAATTTTGAGTGACGCTAAAGGAATAAATATCGCTATATAACATTTTGTGCTATTTCCTATTATCGCAAATAAAAATTTTTGTATACTTTTTGTGCCACTTACATAAAACTTACAAACAAATCCATATATTTTGATCAAAACTACATCTCTCGTAAGTGTTTTCTCATAATAATATTCACATACTCCATAGCCAAATCTAAATCGTCCGTTTTCACAAATCCATGCATCAAGCAGTTTTCACGACAAAACACTTTTCTATGGTATTTCACCGAATAGTTTAGGAGCAAAAACCTCACGTCCTGAGCTATTTCCACATCCCCCGTAAATCCTAGTATCTGCAGCATAAGCTGCCTCGCCATGGTTGCAGAAGAGATGGGATCGAGAAAGATTATATAAGGTTAGAAATGCAACTGTGCCGCCAAAAATTAAAAATTGTTCTGTTCATCGCTGCTACCGTCACTTATTTCTTTCGGGCCCTGTTTGAGAATGAAGTTAGGCTAACAAAAAATCTATAAAAAAAAGGAAAACGAGGAGGTGAAAGGATGAGGAGGTCGGGGGAGGGTACGGTTCAGGTGGTGGATGCACATTTACAACTACCAAATCCAACATATCCATACTCACCATCGCTACGATCATTCTCAAATCCTTCACAATCATTTTCACAAACTCCTTCAACACATCTTAATTTGTAATGTGAAATCTAACTAAAATTTCCTAAAGAAACAAGAAAAAAGGAAAAACAGATCATAAAGAAACATACTTGTATATGTCAAAAAGCAATCAGTTTGTCAATAGAAGAAAAAGGACAAAAAATAAGCTCAAATTTCTATTAAATCCGTGACCATCAATCTCTACCATAACAAGACATTTAATATAAAAAAAACACCATCAGTTTGCACAATTTTTTTTCTAACTTCTTATCATGCACTACTACTAGACTCGGCATCCATCGATCTCGGCGACGTCAACGAAAACAACATCAGCTTAGGCTTTTGCTAATGTCCCACCCTCGGCGACAGAATCAGATAGAACCCTTTCTCCACGATTGCCCGGCCCTTGTCCGACATCATATCCATGGCCAGCGGTGTCGGGGGCTGATCAGCTCCAATTTCTGGAAATCAAGAACCCCCGGCGACGATACACAAGGGCCGAAACGATGAGAGACTACCATGCAGATCACTTTCAAATTCTTTGCGCTCCAGTTTCAGCAACCTTGAGTACGTTGTCTGCCTCGGAGGCGTGGCCGCCGGCGACCCCGAGGAGTTCCAGCCTATCTCTCGTCTCTGCTGCCGATCCATAAAAATTATGAGATTTGAGAGGTTTTAATTTGAAAGGGGGAGGATGAGCAATTTGGGTATTAAAATTGCAAAACTAATGGGGGGACAGGGGGTAGGGTTTAACAGAAGGTAATGTTGGGGGTGCTGTGATGGGAAAAAACTTTAGAGTGGCATTGTGAACATATGCTAAACCTCTGAGTGGTTTTGGTGAAATTTCCCTCTTTCATAATAGATAGCTTATGTAGTTTGCATATTCGAACATGCAATATTCTTGTCATGATTCTTATGTTGTAACTTGCTCGCCCCTAATTATATATGTAAGAGCATTAGGATTTGTCGGTTATTAAGTTTTCTATATCTACTAATATGACATTTAGTGGTCTAAAAAGAGAATTTGGGCAAATGAAAAATCCATGTGCAACTCATTGTTTATTCTCATATTTTAAAATTCGAAGCAATGCATTTATAAATATAATTTATCAAGAAGACATGGTTTGAAGATGGATATGAGAAAAATCAAAATTTATGTTTATATAATTCAATTCTAGATATATATTTACGTTTCAATTTTCCCTTTTTACAGAGACCTATATATATATATATAAGTATAGATTCCCACCCTACTTGCATCATACTGCAGATTTAAAGACAACAAGATTGCAAAACAAATGCAGCTACTTATTTCCATATTGATATTTTTTTAGCTAGACGATCAATGCATAATCTCTAAATACTATTTGATGTGAGTTAGCAATAACAACCTGCAGACTTCTCCAGTTCAATATTGTTAGCAGATGCAAACATGTCATAAACAAATCCGAAACAAAGAACCCAGCTTTTCTTAAATCACGCATACCGGATTTTGCGAGAAAGCTGATAAAGACCCGTTCCGGCCATTGCAACGTTTACACTAAATAGGTTCCAGTTCTTCTGCAAGCACAAAAAAATATTGAGAAAACGATCAGCAGAAAGTAATGGAATGAAGCCTTCCGTTTACAGTCAGAATAAACGAAGGGAAAAGCATTTTGTTTTCAAATATCAAAGACATTTTAAGCTGAGAACAAGCGATTGCAAATTACATTGGTCCAATGCTCCTGCTAGAGACTGATATGGTAAGCCCTATCCAAGAATAAAGCACACATATGTGAGAACATACTTACACGTATCCTATCCTCCAAAGAGATAGGATAAGAAATGAACCATTTATAAGAAGTTAGAGATAGCTCCCAGACTCCCGTGAAGGATAAATTGAACAAGAACAAATTTGAATGCTTAGATGTACTGGAGTCTGATAAATGCATCAATTAAGAGAAATAATTTAATTGTCGTTAATGGGGAAACTAGGGTTGGATGCAGTCTTAAATGCAATGGAAGGTGACAACTAAAACAGATATCTTAGCTGTTAATTTACACAATGAGAGATACTAATGGAAGAAACAGATTTATGTAGTTGGACCCGAAAGTTTCAGGACAATGTTTGTTATCGCTGGAAATAAGAAAGGTAAACGAATGGCATAACAACAAACCATACTTCACAGCAACATACGGTATAAAATCTAATGCCTTATTTTTGCAGTCAGCGTTAGCTTTCCTGAAGATACAGAACGTAATAAATTGTTCCCCCTGATACGAGGTCTTCCGATAAATACCCGCTAAATTCATATATGTTTAAATAAATTGAAGGATTTTATTCCCAGCTATGAGCATTTTTAAATTTTTTGAGCATGGATCGTATATGAAAAAGAATAATGAAGAAGAAAATAATAGTTTCGTCCAAAATCTGCTTATCATTATGTGCCTTAATTAAAATGAAGCTTCAAGTGATACTAACTTTCTACTAGTAGTCTACTGCAAGAATTGATAAATATCGTGTGGCATTGAGGGCCTTGGATGCAAAGACTTACAGGTGTAATTACCAAGCTGTAACGTGACCAGATAACTCCAGTGCAAGTAACAGCTGCATATCAGATAGAAGCATAAATATCGAACCTTAACATATCTATGGAAGTATGTTGATTCTTAGACATAGATATATACATATTAGGACTATGTACAAAACCCCACATACCAATTTGCTGAGGATAGGAGATCTTCTCTGGCGGCTTCGCAAAGTCCGCAATATTTGCGATGCTGATGCCCCATTTAAAGGTTGGGGCCCAAAAGTGAAC
Source organism: Agapanthus africanus (assembly GCA_030015575.1). NCBI lineage: Eukaryota > Viridiplantae > Streptophyta > Magnoliopsida > Asparagales > Amaryllidaceae > Agapanthus > Agapanthus africanus. Next base: position 869,947,249 of record CM057339.1, read on the forward strand.
TGCAATTAGAGAAAACTTCTGTGCATGAGAGAAACAATGTGATATTTGATCGCATCGATATATCATATGACAACATACCGGTAATCATAGAAATGTCAATTACCACATAATTTATTGCAGTTTATATATTGCGTTTCACAAAGAAGATAGCAAAGCATAATTTTTTATACTTAAGTTCTTCATAGTGCAAACAACATTGAACAATTTGATACATCATTTATACATCACATCATATGAAGGGTTGATTTTAAGTTGATGCTTCTGCTCAAATGAAGCACATATTGTACACAATGTTTTGTAAATGCACACATAATGAACGTCGAACATATATGTCTGCTTTTCTTATAACAAAATAATTACATATAACACCTTTCATGTATAGCTCATAGCAATTAGCACTTCCCAACTGGTTTATTAGCATATAATACCCCTAGGATTACACCTGAATCCTCTGACTTACAAGAGATAAGTTGACCTGATTGTTTACTAACTTTGAGGTGCTATATGCTAATAAACCAGCTAAGAGATGATAAGTGGTCTCGGTATGACATAAAAGAGAAAATTTGACCAGCGTTGACCTTAGGAGAGTTATATAGTAGTAATCCAGTTGAGGGTTGAGAAGTTATATGAGGTATACATGAGGGGTGTTATATGCTATTAACACATTACATTATACAGCTAGACATTGATAAAAGCAATGATTGACCAACAGGTAGATAATTTTGTTGAAAATCTGTGCTGCCCTATGGAGATTTAACATTACAGGATTGCATTCTCAAATAATTAAAGCAAAAATATTGGTAAATATTTAGGCTACAAGTAAAATAGTATGATTCAAATAGGACATAAATGGATGTTAAAAAATGTATCATGTTTAGACCATAGTGTTGCTGTTCTCATCAATTAAAATTTGGTCAATAAGATAAAAATAAATGCTACTTTTTGCAGAGTAAAAGAGAAATATGAATAGAAGTATCAAATATCAGTGAGTGTGTGTAAGATTCTGCATGCGAGTGGAAAGATGGATACTGGTTTTCGGGCCGGCAGGGTGGTTCCATAGGGCTTGAAATTTTGATGCTGCCATGAACAATGAATAATTCTTGTACTCTTTTCTTTCCTCTATATCCTACGCAAAAGATTAAGTCAACCAAAACAATTTAGTAATGGAACAATGGTATATTACATAGATATTTTGGAATAGAAAACTAGAACAAGGAAAGCTAATAACAATGATGATGATGAAAACATCTTAAATTTGCCAATTCATTGCAAGAACAATAATATTGAGCCTGTGGTTTAAGCATTTTTAAGCTGTTGAAAATAATTTTAAAAAATTCATATAACGTAAACCCAACAACAAGATTGTACAGCTTTTCTAATTCCTTAAAGCAAATCGGAGGAAAGGACCAAAGATTCCATTTATTTTAGCATTTTATCAATGGGACAACAAAGATCATTTGCAAATCACAAAGCAATTGAGTAATATCTTCAAATTTTCATAGAAAAAATTGAAATTTTCATGACTTGCCGGTGATATAGATCGAGCAAAGGAAGGAGTGAGCAAGGGAGAGAGATTGGGCAAGGAAGAAGCGAACAAGGCATAAAGATTGTCAGAGACGCGACACGATCAGAAACTTCTAGAGAAGCTGCGGTCATTAGCAGCTATAGATTAGGGTTTATTTGGGTTAAAGAGTGTGCGCGCGCGCACGCGCAAAGTTAATGGGTATGGGTTATTGGATATATTTTAATTTTAATGGGTTTGCATGGTTATGGATAATAATTTAGATTTCATTTTTAAAAGAACTAAAGTATTTAGATCATAGTTAATAATCATGATCTAAATTATTTAGTTTTTTAAAATGGGATAATGAGTTATTGGGTTTAGTTTTTAATTTAATGTATATGATTTAGTTGAGTGTGCAATTTAATTATGGTTGGTTTTATTTGCTATAATTACTCGTTTTGGGTTTATTATTTTGTTAGGTATGGTTTACTCTTTTGATATGGATTATTATTTTATTTATTAATTGTTGGGTTGGTATAATTTTACATGTGGAAATGTAACTAAACCTATAGTTAGGTTTTCATTCTGAGCATATAAAATAAATTTAATCTAAATGAGTTAACTTTACTATATATATGAAATTTTTGTATGTATGAATTTTCAATGGTAAATTAAATTCTACTTTTCACTCGAAACCATGAAATATCGTCCCTATTGAGATTTGAGATATATACTTAGTAAGAAATTTTTTTAAGGGAGAATAAAGTGAGATAAAGAACTTTGAGAGCTCCTCCCCTCTTTATATATACTAAACCAATGATGAATTATAATTTTCCCGATGTGGGACTATATTCTAACAAATTCTAAATAAATATCATGAACTAATTGATGGCAAATAAATAACATGAATTTCTTATATATTGAAATTCTCTATGGCAAGAAACAGGCTTCACGTACTCTCCGATAGCTATAATTGTTAATTTATCTCTTTTATGCTACTTTTTAACGTAAAGTAACCTTCGAAACCAACACCGTAAACCGACAAAACCTAACGAAGCTTTTTTAACTTGCAATATTGCAATGCCCGAAACCGAAACCAAGCTCTCAAACCTTGGTTGGTCCCCCTCGAAGTCATTTCAAATGGTTCTAATTCTGCTTGGTTGTCAAAATTTAATGCAAGGTCTCAGTCCTTTTATAGGTAAGCATTTTATTATGTTTTGTTTTACTAAATCTAAATGATGAGGATGAGTGTTCTATTCTGTTAGTTCCAATTTTTCCAAAAGTCATGTGAGAGCTAAACTGTATACCATTCTATACTCCCTTTTTTTCGATGAATTTAGTTTAGTCCATCCGAATTTTTTTAATTTATAGGTTGTAATTTATGAAACTACTTGTCATGGATTTCCACAGGAAATTGATCGACATCTTTCTTGGATTCATTTTGCATCTGCCTAGTGATAAAATTTAATTAACCTGTCTTTGAAATCTCAAAACATGTAAAGAAAGTTACGGAATGATCATATTCTACATATATTGGAAGAAGATGATAGTAAAATAAGTCTACAATAATGCAACATGGCTAATTTATAGATTATAACACCAAAGTCCAAAACAATCATATTCTAGAATCTAGATATCGGAAAGTTAGCAAACTAACAATGTCTGTATTCACTAAGACTTCTTCAGGTTCTAAAATTCTTTAATTTTTTCCTGAAAACCATCCCATAATTTCTGAAGTCTGAGAAATGTCCTATTTATAACCAAAACGATTCTCAAAAAAAAGTAAAATTTCAAATAATATAACAACTCATAGCAATTTCAAAGACCACACAGCTATGCGGCATCACAAGAGCCAGGAAAAGTTGATTACTTTAATTGAATTTGCATACTTACGATTTTCAGTTCAAATTTCAACTTTTAGCTATTGAATTTGCATACTTACAATTTTAAGTTCAAATTTCAACTTTTAGCCCCCGAAACCTCACTTTTAAAAGTAATCGATGAGGAAAATGGCCAACAAAATTTAACTCTAGAAAAAGCCATGTTTTTGGATTTTATTAGATTTATAATAAAAAAAAGATGTATTTAGAACCTCGTTCGTTGGAATTCAAGCTAAAAATTCACGGATTCGAGAAGAGATTCATAAACGATAACCTAATACAAAACCCTAGCATCAAGTATCAAATGAAAATGAAGGGGGATTTGGGATCTTTACCTCTCGGCGACGAAATTGGAAGTTTGGAACCTCCACAGCGATTGAGAGAGCTAGGGCTTCTGCTGATGACAAATTTCTTGAAGTGCTGCTAGTATTTAGCACGTGTGCGATTCACGGTTTGTATATTTTAACATGCTAAGGGTTTAATAAATTTTTAAAGGAATTAGTTAAAATAATATAAATTTTAAAGGCTTCTCAGGGGATTTTTATTTTTGAAAATTTTAATAATTTACTTATCTTAAATAATTTAAAAATTCTTATTATCTTAACTAAAAGTATTTAAGATCTATCTCAAATAAAAATTTAAAATGATTTAAACTGAAAAACCTAACAAATCTTTTTTTCTATATCTTATTAATTTAATTATGTGCATTGCCCGTGCCATAATAAGTTGACACGCCATTGTTGTCTGTCATTGCTGTCTAGGCGCCGGCAAATTAAAAGGGCTTTTGCTCGTGATATGTACAGCCCTCGTTTAACATTAATATCCAATGGACTAAGTCCATTCGGGTGTAACCGTGTAAGATCCATACCCGAAATGACCCCTTAACAAATATGGAATCAGATATTGGGCTTGTATGTCTTGATATAATAGAATCGCAATTGGATATAAGGGAGGCCCATGTAGTGGATCATGATCCAGTCTATTTCATACAATGCTAAGTTGCTATATTATTTGGGTAAATTGTCAAAAAGACCCCGTCCCGCTCTAGAGTTGTCTAAAATTCCCTGTAATTTCCAAAAGCGATGGAAAGGGCCTACCGTTCAAAATCTTTGTGGAAAAATATCCCTGGTCTTTATTTCATTTAGGCATTGTATTCCCTAAACTGCTTGGATATTACAGACACCCTCAACTGTTTGGATATTACAGGCAACAACTGCTTAGATATTACAGGCAACTGCTTAGATATTATAAGCAACTGATATATAAGGGGGTTTGATTGGGCCGGGGTATTTTAACAAGAGAAAAAAGCCCAGGGGTTTTTATACAAGTTTGAAGTGGGCCTAGGACTTTTTGACAATTACCCAGATTATTTTTATGTTTGGTTTTTCAGTTGTCGTCTCTACCGCCATTGTCGCTGTCGTTGCCATTGTTATCGGCACCATATATTCCCCAACATAAATATCACACATGAGTTACTGGACATGCGAGTTTGATGTATTCCATTTGATAACAGCGTTGTAATTTCAGGTTTATGTGCAATTTCTAAGGACTTTAAGATGGTGTCGACTAGATTTAAATCCTATAGGACATGTGTTTAAAGCGAAATGACTGAAAAAAAGACAGCAATCAACCTGTGGGAGTGTGTTGGATTGTACAAAAAATACATCCTTCAACCCTCTTCATAACTCTAAAGTTTTGATGTAGCCACGATGTATTTGATTAAGACAACTAACTCCGTGAAAACCGCAATCGCCGTTATTGTTTTCACCACCATTTTCATGTCATCCCCACTTCTACAACAGCGGCAACCGCCGCCACTTTTTGTTGATGGATCGTCCACCTGATCAACATCGTCATACTCTCCACGTCTGTGGCGCTTTCATTACTGCTGATGCTGCATCGTATTCATCAAGTGTGTCCATCATTGTTGCCACCACTATTGTTGTTGCCATCTCTTCTGTTAAACACGCATATTGTTATTGACTAGCCGCCATGTTATTCCTTTATTTTTCCTTCTCCTTGCCTCCACAAAACTTTATAGCCTTGGAAAATGGGGAAAACATATATGTTTTGAAATTTGATAAAAAATTTGGTTTCACATTGTACTTTTTTTTCAAAAGAGGCGGCAGAGTGATAACAACACACATGCAATTAGGTTGGTTTGATATCTGGAGCAGAAGAGTACCGGGAATTCTTGCATTTCTGAGAATGGGATAACCAGATATCTAATTCCAAGAAATCTTATATTAACGTGCTTGGTATACTTTAATCATTCTCGGTAATAATATATATGCAACCGGTGGCGAAGCCGGAGGAGGGCCGATGTCCGGCCGGCGTCGAACGTTAGATCGACGACGGGTCAACCAGTGAACGATCGGCGATGGCCGGTTAACGACCGACGATGGGCGGCGGGGCTGGCCGGCGAACGACCGACGATGGGCGGCGGGACCGGCTGGTGGCTAGGGAGGCCGGTGGCGGATGGCCATGGCTCATTCATATAAGGCTGAAATATTTCATGGTAATTTAGGATAGACACATGTTTTGGACGTAGGATTATCATGAAATAAGACCATTTAATTACCATGATAATCCTATATTCTTAAAATTATCTTTTGCATCTAAACAAGCAAGGTAATAATCCATGATAATTTAGAATACCACCAAGATTACCTCATGCCGTGCACCCACCACACCCGTCAACCAAGAGGAAGTGTGATGTCATAATTGGGCTTTCTAAAAGTTTAGGCTTCACAAGATCCATGTATTTGACTAGTCAACCTTGGGCCCTTGCAAAAATTTGTCACACTCAAAGAAAAAATTTGAATTGTGAATGGTGAATGGCCTAAAATAATCAAGACAGTTGACTTCTGACAGGAGATGCTGCAGGATTTAATATTGAGTGATGACATGTTCATTGTTTGAAATTTACTTTAGATAGAAATGGGCAAATTGTTATATGAACATCCAAAATTCTATTTAATGACATTTTTTTAGACGGATAAATACACTAAAATATATTTTGTTACTGATTGATGGAAGTCTGAATCTTCCTCAAATATTTTGCTCCGTCGATTTTGCTGCCAGCGGAACTGAACGGTTGAGATTTGAGATGTGGATTGAGCATGTAGATCTCCATGAATTGTTGGTTGGTTGTTGTTGAGACCGAGTTACCTGCAAAAAAAATCCCAAGATGAAAATACGGAGTGCTGAGTGGCCTAAAATAATCAAGATCAAATAAATACCGAGGAACTCAAAGAAAAAAATGAATTGTGAGTGCTGAGTGGCCTAAAATAATCAAGACAGTTGACTTGTGACATGAGACGTTGCAAGATTTAATATTGAGCGATGACGTGTTCAATGTTTGAAAATTACTTTAGATAGAAATGGGCAAATTGTTATATGATCAATCAAAATTCTATTCAATGATCTTTTTTTCCCAGGAATAAATACCCTAAAATATATTTTGTTACTGATTGATGGAAGGCTGAATCTTCCTCAGAAGTTGTGTTCCGTCGATCTTACTATCAGCGGGGCTGAACGGTTGAGATTTAAGATGTGGGTTGAGCGTGTGGATCTCAATGGGTCGTTGGTTGTTGTTGAGACCGAGCTACCTGTAAGGAAAGTCCCAGAATGTGAAACCACCGTAAGACTTTCCGACCATCAAATAAATACCGAGAAATATTAAGGCAGAGTGGCGGCCTATTGGAATGAGTTCGAATTACTTGAGTCGACTGGAAGAGAGGTTTACATAGCGGTCGCATGGAGCGAGCCGACGCGAGAATCTCGCAGTCCGTTACGTCTCCGCGTCACGTTCGCGTTGATGGCGGGATATGTTCATTAATGGAGAGATATGCTAGCGTGGGATGCGGGACGTGGAGCGGCGGAGATCTTATCATGGCGAGATACACAGAGCCGTTACGGGGATGCTTGGGCTTCATGCTTCCGACCAAACAGGAACGCTGAGAAATCTTAAATATAGGATAGCTTGGAGACGGGCAAGTGAGCTGAGAAGTCTCAACTATAGGATAGCTCGGAGACAAGCTATTGGCTGGCGGCTGGCCGAAGGGGGAATGTGCTCCGGGGAGTGTTACGCCCCGCTTCACAGAAAATGGAAACAAGCATGTGATAAGCCCGCGACGTATTTGTTCCGAGAAAGTTATTTTTCGGAGTAAATACGCTGAGCGTAAAATAAGAAATATAAAACGACAAGAAATTAATATGAGATTTAAATTTCAACAACTTTATTTACATTTAAACTTGATATATTTACAATATATTAGTTTAACTGATGTCACGCCCTGCTTCCCAGTGTACGGAATCGGTGACGTGACGGGCTGCAACGTATTTACTAGGAAATAAATTTGTTAAGCGTAATTAAGCAATATATATATATATATATATATATATATATATATATATATATATATATATATAATGACAAGAATGACAAGTGATATAAAAATATAAACAACAACTTTTATTTATATTCGCTTTACATACAACTGTTTGAAAATGAAAAGATACAATGATATAAACAGTGCCTAAACAGTGGCATACAAACTGAAAGTAAATACAAGGAGAGCTAGAAGTCCGGCTGGGCAGTGGGCTGGTCCAAGTCTTCCTGGCTAGGCTCGATCTCCTGAGAGTCCGGTCCTCCTGACGAACTTCCAAAGAAAGAAAAGACGGGAATGTCGTCAGCGAACTAGCGCTCGGTAAGTCCCAAAAGAAGGAATGGAATCGAACAAGTAATGTTAAATAAAACTGTTAAGTTGTATAGGTATATGATTGTTATTCTAACGTAATTGTTTGTAACTTGGTACAGAATGTATTTGTGTATACGAGAAGAGTCCATCTTACCCCGTGGACTATGATAACATATAGTACAAGATCCCGTCATAACCCATGGGACAACGACACGAGAGTTCGTGTAGGTGTATTTTAAGTGACCATATCGTGCCACGCTATACGTTCCGTACCAATTTACCGTATTATCCCTGCGTAATGTATTATATAGAGTATATTTACAAGTCTTGTCGAAACCATAGATATAAATGTTTAAGTAGTCAGGTTCAGAATGTAATCTTATATTCAAGTAGTCATGTCAAGTTATAACCATGGTTCGGTCAAGTCAAGTCAAGTATTCAAGTTTGATATTGGTGTTTGAATTAATGTTTGACTTTAGATTCGGATTTGAAATGGACTCTGACCGAGTCAGACACTTGTAAACTGATTTAGATCCTAAATTAAGTTCGGGAGTCATCGGTAACTGTTGCACATGGACGACAGGATTTGTGTTTTTTTCCAAGACAACTATCATTGATAACTCCGTTAAGTTTTCTACCTTAAATAGATAAGCACTCACTTTCTCCGGCTCTCTGGGGTTCAAGAGAATTGATCCTGCTTAAACCTATATTTACTAAATTTCTTAAATATTGTTTTATATAACTCGAGAGGGTTTTATGAAAAATATTTTAAATAAAATTTTAAAATAAACCTCGAGAATTTATTTATTGTAACGTTTTAGAAATCGTTTTGCGAATTTTCCGTTTTTTTGGTAAAATAGTCGGTGTTTTCCGTTTTAACCCGATTGTGATCGAACTTCTGTATAGACTTGACGGCAGCTAGTTTAGCTAGAATGACGCTAGTGCGCGGCCTTTGGGGCTCAATTGGAAGTTTTGTTTCATATAGAATTTTTCCCTAATTAAATATTATTTTAATACTTTATTTGTGCACTTTATTAGTGGTAATTACTTTTTGGCTTGGGTTAATTACTACTAATGAGATTCTTTGCTAAACTAATCACTAGATTAAGCTTTAATCCTATCCATCCAAATATCTCGATATTTTGTGGTTAATGGTTTTTTTTTAAATAGAAAAGAAAAGAAAGGTGACATTTTGCATTAATTAGCATTTAATGTTGTTTTTAGCTAGTTTTTTTTCCACACAAATTCCTTGCCTTCACCATTTTTTCCTCCATGGCCGAGCATTCCCCCCTTGCTGCCCTTTGTTGTTCTTCACCCCATTTCATCAATTTCAAGTCCAAATAAATCACCAAAAATCCTAAATAATTCACATAAACTCAAATATAAACCAAAACCCATCATTCTTCTTCACAAATCAAGCTTTAATTTTCATAGAAGTCATCATTTTGGAGCTTAATTTGATGATCTTGGTTCTTTTTTTTGTGAATTCTTGAAGGTATAAAACCCTAATCCTAATCTCTATTTGTTGTTCTAATACTTTAATTAGCTTATTAGTTGTTAAATTAAATCTTTTAGTTGCATGTTTAGAATTTCTAGCAATTGGTTTTGGTTAATCAAGTTAGGGTTTTCATTAGTGAAAAGGTTAATTGATAAGTTAGGCTTGATGAAAAGTTAACCTAGATGCTAGATTGTTAAATGATTTTTCCTAATTGTATAATTAGCTAATTAGCAAACTTAACTTTTACTAATCCTAATTAGGCAAGATTAAAATTCTAGTAAAGGTATGTATGGTTTAATCTTTCTATATTGTGATGTTTGTAAATTCTAGTTTTGGTAAAAACTTGTAGTTTTGTGTTAAAATGTATATGTTGCTTACTAAATTTTGGTAAGTTTTGGCGTGGGTTTCTTTTGACGTTGCGATGCTATTTATATTAGATTCCACGCTATATCTTGTATTGTGAATTCGCGATCGGTACGATTAGGGTCTAGGCTTGGTGGTTGTGTCATTTTGCCTTCCTAACTAGGGTCGTGCCGATGATGTTCGTGTCTTTGTGTAGTTTTTGCTCTCGAGTTGGTTTCATAGTGTCGCTGCACGCGTTAGCCACTTGGCGAACACTTGAGAGTATGTTTGGAGTTGGTGCGTCGGTCAAACGTAGTTTGTACGTGTTATTGGTATATTGCTAATATGTACTTGTTATATTGTTATTTGCTTCAGGATCGCAGGCGGGGACTTCGGGCGCTGCGAAGAAGAAAAAGAGAGTGGTTGGTTTTACTTAGCCAGGATTGTTGTGAGTAGATTTAACATCTACAGGGAATCGTCCGCATGGCGTTATGCGTCTGAGCTAGATTAAATGATATGACTATTAGTTAGATGTGTACAAATACTGATTATGCATGTGTACATTTGTTGCATATCTCATTTCCTATCGTGCATGGACTTAGTATTAATGAGACACAACACCATTATTGACGGTTCATATTTCACGAGCACTAATTGTATGCTACACATACACCGTCGATTATTGCCATGACACGCACAACACCTATACATATATGATACTGTATTGCTTAAGGACATTGAGACATGATCCTCCTTTTCATTGTGCATATGACATCTAGCATACCTGTATATCTACATGCTTACACATATGCCTTGACATGCTTACATGCTAGTTATCCATATACCTATATGGTATTGAACCATTAGTGATAGGTATATACACATATGAGACATAGCTACATGTACATCTTGCATTCATACTTATACATATACCTGGGGGTATTACATTGTTACTGATAGGTAGATACACATATCTTGCTATGCCAACATGGTTACGCATACCTAGCTATAGCTACATGTTCACCTTTATTTGATGTTGTATGGACTTGGAGAAATTAGGAACCGCATGATATATATATTAATTTGTTGAAGTTAAATAGCGGTTTTTCCTTTATATGCTCATATTACTGTTTCATGTTACATATATTACATTCATGAATTTCATATGATGTTCTCTGATATTTTTATTCCTAAGTATATATAACAGTGAAATGGGACGCTATTATATATATATATATATATATATATATATATATATATTAGTGGAATGGGACGCTAATATAAATGTATTGATTCATGCAGTTATACTTATTCATTACTTGATATTTTCTGGATTTGAGGACCGTAGTTGTTTCATGAAATTATGCATTATTTGAAAAACCCAGTTTCTCTTGATATGATATTTCAGCTTCCACCATGAGATTTCTCGGTTCTGAGCTTATATATACCCCATGCGAGGAGGTGTCATGGGCCGTGTGCGGCTACATGGTGGAACCCGGTTGGTTCCTCGGGGCAAGATGATCGACGGTATATGCCGATGAGCCTGGCTGGGGGCGTTTGCCATCCGATGATAGTATTTGGACTCGACGGATATCTGGGGATATCGATCGAGATTATGAACTCACATGCCTTGCAGATTTCGGGTGGTGCTTACCCAGGTTCATTGGATGTACGTACATGACACAGGAGGGCCAGTCCCAAGTGATGGCGCCTCAGATTTGAGTATTTTGTGTCGATGCTTGACACTTGTTTTCATGATATTTTTGGGTGTAGATATTGGACACTCAGGTTTCATGAGACTTACCCGATATTGGATACTGGTTATATGAGATTTACTTGATATTGGATATTGGATATATGAGATTTACTTGATATTGGAAACTCAGGATATATGAGACTTACAAGATATGAGGGCCAATTTGGGGGCTGATTTGAGGAAATTTGGGATTTAGATTGTCTTGATGGACTTTGGTCCTGCCACGAGGTCAGGATTCCGTGAGGATGACATGTTTTATTCTATACTCCTCATTTATTTGATATGCATTGCTTCATGTATTAGTTGTACCTGATAGAGTACCTTTCAGGACTGTTGCATACATATGGCCATTTATTGCTATCAGCTTGCATGTATTAGATTCGCGCTGTACGTGCATACTTACGATTACCTGCATATGTTATTTACTATTCACGAGTTGGAAACTCACCCCCATTGTGCCACAGTGTTTTGCAGGTAGTCTCTTAGGGCAGTCGCGGTAGGCTTTTCATCTTTCGTATCATCTTTTGCAGCGGATACCGCTTCGGCTGACTGTGCGCAGTTTTGCTATAGGTGGGTTTTGCGGCTATCCGATGTTATTTATTGTTATCTTTGTACCTTGTACTCTCCATCTACCACTTTTATGTGTATGACTTAGAGACTTGATGTGAGAACGATATTGTATATTTTGGTGACTTGAATGTCTTTTATGCAGTTTTACTTATATCGTCTTTTATTTCTTCGCTACGGCATTGTATATCTGTTGTGGTGGTTATTTTCCGCCTTTGGGCATGGATTTTGCTCCCGTTTGGGATGCTTTACTTATATTTATGTTGTACTCATTTTTGGGGTTAGTTTTTACAAAGGAGGTGCTGCCAAAATTTTTAAGAAATAAGTTGGACTTTAAAGAATTTGTACTCGAGAAATAAGTCGCGTTTAAACCTTCCGAATACAGAGACGCGACCGCGTAGGTTCGTCTTGCCTGAATTTCGGGGCAGATACTAATTGGTGCTGTCCGTCCACCTCTCCGAAGATACCAAGTTGATTTATGGCACCATGTATCGAAGGTTTAAACGGATGCGGCCAATGTAGCAGAATTCGTCAGATTCCCCCTCATTTGAGGGGTTTTTGATTATGGGGACGCTCTTCCCTGCAGGCGCAAGCCCCTGCAGTTAATTACGCTACCGCATCGCGGTAACAACTTTCTCCTTCTCCAGATGGTCACTTCGTGTCGTGTGTGTTTGTTTTGTTTTTGGTTGCCCGTGGATTGTATACGGAGACTAATTTATGTTGTCGCCCTAGGGCGTGGATTAGTCCAGATCTGTATCTTCTTAGATTTGGGTTTGGGGGTTGGGTTTAAGAATACGTTAGCCTCATTTGAGACTAAGATCAACTTAAACGTTAGTTAAGGATACGTTAGTCTAATTTCTAGACTAAGATCAACTTAACGGGATCGTTTAGATCCAACAAAAGAGCAATTGGACTCAATTGTTTAGTTTAGGGACATTGCGATTGATTAGTTTAAGGACATTATGGTCCAGGTTAAGGACATCGTAGTCCATAAGTTTAAGGACCCCACAGTCCGGTTTAGAGACATCGTAGTCTATAAGGTTTAAGAACATCGTAGTCCATGAGTTTAAGGACCCCACAGTCCGGTTTAAAGACATCGTAGTCTATAAGGTTTAAGGACATCGTAGTCCATGAGTTTAAGGACCCCACAGTCCGTAGAAATGTGTGGTTGTCGGGACCCGTCACCTCTCTGAAGACATTGAAGGATTACAACGACAGATATCAGAGGAGTAAAGAGATATACCCTCGAACCGGTGTGACTTGGTTGAAAGATCTGTAGCCCAGTTTGGGACTGAGATCTGTTGAATATTCATGAGCAGATGGGCTCAATTAAATATAAGTTGAGGACTTATGGCCAGAATTGGGCTAAGTCCAATAAAATTAAAATGTTTAACATTTTGTTGTTCAGGGCTGTCGAACCTTTACTTGGGCTTGGTCCTTTTAATAATGCTGAGCATTAGATTCTGACATTTTTTTTGTCTTGTATTGAATGCATAGCATTCATTAGAACAATGTGTGTTCTGACAGCGCACTACGTGGCGCGCCAGGCGCTTTGCGCCGATTAAAGAGCGCATTGCGCTTCTGCCAAGTAGCGCACACGAAAATGACACGTGTCGCGCTTAGCGCTTTCAATTTATGAGCGCATTGCGCTAGTTCAGTGGCGTACCGGTGAGTGACACGTGGTGTGTTTGGCGCCGAGCGCCAACCCAAGAGCGCAGTGTGCTGTTTTCAGAAGCGCAAAGCGCAAGCTGCATACGTGATTGACACGTGACACGTTTTGGTGCTGAGCGCCGGTCTAGGGAGCACAAAATCGCAGTTCATGAGTGCAAGGCACTTTTCAGTAGCGCAAAGCGCATTTGATCAAATTTATGATCAGAGAACAAGTTTATGTTCTTTTAAAAGGAGGCTTTGCCTCAAGATTCAAGAACAACAGTTCTTTACCTTTGTAGATCAATGATCTGTGAATGAAGTAAATACTTCTTTATTGTTTGACGAGATCTTTTGATCTCTTTTACGAAAGACCTTGGTCTTTTTTAGATCTATGGTCTTTTTTAGATCTATGATCTTTTTTAGAAATGATCTTCTTTTGCTAAATGCTTGCTTTTTCTTTATTTTAGTTTTCTCAAAGTTTGTAGGTTTTTTTTTCCTATATCAGACTTGAAGTCTTGGGGCCTTTATATAGGGTAAATTGATTTGTTAAATAAGTTAAATAGATTTTTCTCTGATTGATTTGGGGATGTTTCTCCACCGTTGGATCTTTGATCCTAGGGCTTCTGTTTTATAGAAGACAATCTTCTTGTTTTTAACAAGATTGAGAAAATCTTTCCATAACAGAATTTTAATTCTGATTAATTAATTATTTATCATTATTATTAGATATTTTGATCTAACGGTGGGGAATTTTATAATTCCAGCGCTAGCGCACCCGTGCTTTACACGTGGTGCGCTGCTTTACGCTACCGCACCTACGTTTGACACGTGGTGTGTTGCCCAGAGCGCATCGCACCCTGCGCTAGCGCATCCGTGTCTGACACGTGGCGCACAACGCGCCTAGCGCTAGCGCACACATGGTGCACTGTCTAGGGCGCAGCGCACCTGGCGCTAGCGCATCCGTGTTTGACACATGGCGCGCAGCGCGCCTAGCGCTGGATCTGAAGCGTTGCTTCAATTTTTGAATTTTGAATTTCAAAACAGAGCTTTGCTCTGATTGGGGGTGCACCGCCTAGGGCGCAGCGCACCTGGAGCTAGCGCATCCGTGTTTGACACGTGGCGCGCAGCGCGCCTAGCGCTGGATCTGAAGCGTTGCTTCAATTTTTGAATTTTGAATTTCAAAATAAAGCTTTGCTCTGATTGGGGGAAACAAATGCCCCCCCACCATTGCACTCACGTGGCGCACACGTGAGTGCAGCGGTGGCAACATCTGTGCCCTTGGATCAACTCGGAAGTTGAAGAGGCGTTTCAATGCCTATAAATAGGACCTTTGGTCTCTTAGATGATTTTCATCTTCTTCTTGAGAATTATCTCTTCTGAGAATTTCATTCTCCCACAGAGCATAACTCTCTTGTTTAAGAACCTTTTAAGAGTCAGAACTCTGTCAAAACTTAGGTAAAGTTTAAAACTTTTAATAAATTAGGGTTTCACCCATTAATCAGAGTCTTGCTCTTCATAGATCTTTGATCTAAAGAAAACCCGTTTAGGGTTTCATTAACAGAGCTTTGCTCTCTTGAACCCATAGATCTTAAAGAGATCTTTTCTTGGGGTTTCTTAGCCCATGAACAGAGCTTTGCTCTTTTGAATCATGTTGATTTATTAATCTTTGATGAAGAACTCTTAAGAGTTTGTTCATGGATCTTGAAGATCCTAGAATTTTTTAATTCATAAAAATTAATTTTAATTAATTCTTTTCTGATGGATTTTTCCATCATCATTACAGAGCTAGGCTCTTAGCATTCTCGGGGAATCTCTTTAAATTCCTTTCATAATTGATTTTGACAGGTGTCATTTCTGTCTACAGAGCATTGCTCTCGAGGAGTTTAACTCCTTGATCCAAGGGGTCGTTTATTAAATGAGATTCCCTTCTTTTAGAATCTCTCGCAAATTCAAATTTGTTAGGTGTCATAATTAGAATTTGTTTTCTCCATGGGGATATCAAGAGTCGTTTAAATCCCTATGTCTGTTTTTCCTCATTACTAATCTCTTAATGATATTTCTTTTCAGGCACTATGGCTGTTCATTTATATAGTCTGAACGAGTTCATCTCTTATGAGGACATTCGCGTACAGGGCCGTTGCCAAAACTAAGAGTTTACAGACGCCCAATGTGTAGAGATTATGGATCGTCTGTATGCACGCGTCGGTTGGTTGCTTCCTCGCCGTTCCTCTCTCTTGAAAATCGTAGTGGGAGCAATTTGGAGAGCACTTCCAGGGTTTCACGAGGCCATGCCGTTTAATGCGCTGGATGATGCCGAAGACAAGGTGCATTCTGTGTATCTGATGGGCCTAATCTCAAAGAGAAGGCGAGACAATCTTGTCGATCTTTTGCATCAGGCTTTTCAACAGGCGGCAATATTTGCTGCCTATCGGAGGGTGGAGGACATCCGTGAGGATCCCGACGCTTGTGATCGCGAAAGAAAGCATACTAGGATGGTTCGAAAGGCCTGGAACATTTTAGATGGCCTTACTTTTGAGTTTCTCAATCCATGCCCTAGATTTGATGTCGTGCCTTTGTAAACATTTCAGTTATGTTTTTATTTGTTGTTTCCCTCAATGTAGGCATTTTCCGAAGTATGAATAGCAAGCCCTTTCGTTCCTATGTGTTTATTATATGCATCAAACTTCTTTTGCACATGCATGAATGGATATGTCTTGAACGTTCGACTGAATGTGAATAAAATGTTCTCCTCATTGTCGCTTTATTTTCCTTGCTGTATTGTTGCCATGTGAGTTTAGCAAGTGTGGCTTGTAGATAGTACACAGCTGTCCATCTTGGACTCTTTGTAGGGTGGTGATGGCTTAGGAAACAGGGTTAGGATCTGTCACCTAAGACTTTTCAATTTTATGAGCCGTGAGGGTCTCATAAAGATTTTTCTCCCTACGAGTTGTGAGGATCTCGTATGTGTATTTTCTCCTTAGGAACCGTGAGGATTCCTAAGTGCGTTTTCCCTTATAAGTCGTAAGGATCTTATAAGAGAGTTTTCTTCCCTACAAATCGAGAGGACCCGTAAGTGTTTAGTGGGATTGACATGTAGATGACGTATTTCCGAAACGGGGTCATGTGGATGACTTATTTCCGAAACGGGGTCATGTTGATGACGTATTTCCGAGACGGGGTCATTCGGATGACGTATTTCCGAACGGGGTCATATGGATGACGTATTTCCGAGCGGGGTCATGTGGACGACGTATTTCCGAACGGGGTCATGTGGACGACGTATTTCCGAGACGGGGTCATATGGATGACGTATTTCCGAGACAGGGTCATGCGGATGACATGTTTCCGAACGGGGTCATGCGGATGACGTATTTCCGAACGGGGTCATGCGGATGACGTATTTCCGAACGGGGTCATGTGGATGATGTATTTCCGAGACGGGGTCATGCAGATGACGTATTTCCGAGACGGGGTCATGTTGATGACGTATTTCCGAGACGGGGTCATATGGATGACGTATTTCTGAGACGAGGTCATGTGGATGACGTATTTCTGAACGGGGTCATGTTGACGACGTATTTCCGAGACGGGGTCATATGGATGACGTATTTCCGAACGGGGTCTGATCAGTCGAAAATATTGCATTTCTAACACATCAATTTCCCTACCATTTGCACTCATCTAAAGGTGTTCGGTATGAATATAGCACATATTAGCAAAACATCTGTAAAATACCAAATAACTTGTGTTATATATTAAAACCGACAATTTGAGGGAAATTGAGTGTTTATCATTGCATCGCATAATCTTTGTGTAGCGCAACACTTGTCTCGAGAATATGTGCAGGAAATTCCAGGAAAAGAGCCGAAACAGCTAACAGTGCTGATAAAAATACGCCAAGTCCAAGACTTGTGATCTGGCAGTGATCAATAAATATTTAGAAGATTCCACACATCAAAAAATACACCTAAAGTCAGCACAAACCCAACCAGGAAAAATCATGCACTGAAGCTTTCAAAGGGTCGCGGATCCGCGGCCAATAGGCCCTTCCCACGGCGGATCCGCGGCCACATAAGCATGACGTCAGCATCGCTTTGCTTTAGGCTTCTCCATTCAAAGCCCACACCTCTTCAAGCCACTCCAAATTCAAGAGAACTCCAGAAGCTTTTGTCCGAACAGCAAAGCATTTTGTTCAAGCTAAAAACTTCCAAGCTTCCAAAGGAAGCTAACTACCTAAACCTATAAGCCTCTCCATAACCTCCAAGCTTATGAAGGAAGCTAGCTAACTAACTAACTCTAGAACCTTCTACCTAACTACCAAGCTTATAAGTGAAGCTAATCCTAACCTAGCTTCTAAAGGAAGCTAATCCTAATCAAGGCTATAAAAAGGACCCTAAGGCTTCACTCTCAAGGTTGTTCAACAATTCACCCACAAGTTGAGTGACACAACTTGTGCATTCAAACCCTAACCCTAATCCAATCACCAAAGCTAAAATTCAAGATCTTTGAGTACAAATCAAGTAAGAAGCCTTCAATCCTTTTAGAAGCGGCGCCGATCTTCAACCGAGCAAGTGATCCAAGACGATTCGCGACTCACGGAGACGATGCGGAGCTAAATCGACGATCGAGTTCTTTCCTCTTGTAGTTCTTGAGAGAATTGTAACAAAATTGTTGATAAATAAAAGGTGAAATTTCTTTATCTTGCTTACCTTTATATTTGAGCATTATGATTAGATCTCGATTCTTGATTGTGTTCTTTGATATGATGCTTGAGTAAAATCTTCGCTCGTGGAGGAGTCAAGAGAATCAATAGATGATGATGTTACAAATCTTGAAACGATTCTTAATTCCTATAAGTTTTGTAAACTCTAGTAAATTGAATCATCGATGACCTAGTTTCGAGCGAGATGCTTTCTTGAATGTTTTCGCTCTTAATTAGTGATCAACGATCGATATTTGAATTTCCTAGAGGCTAGAATGTGAATGAGATTCATCGAAAAGACAAAGGATGAGATGAAGAAACCCTAGTTCCTTCAAGAGATCCTTAAACCTCGATTGATCGTCATCGATCTGGTATCAAATCATTAATGGATAAGAAAACGTAATCACTAGTTTTCATCACGTCTATAGATTTGATCGATTCCTACGAGCCTCACTTCAATTCTTGAAACCTAATTCGATTGGATATCATCAATTCTTGATTCTTGATTTTAATGTTTTCTTGATATTAGATTTAGATCTAGTTTTGATAATTCTTGAAATTCACTTTTAAATCTTGAATTGAATTGTCTTTTTTTTTTTTTTAATTTTCGACTCAACTAAAACAAATACGAGCAAATCTTACTTTTCCTGTGGACGATCCGCACTCGCTAACGAACCTACATCGACACCGTTATTAATTGCGGTTTACAAATTTCTTTGGTTGTGATTTCTATATATCTTTCTAAACACGACACACAAAGAATTCATTCAATCAAATGGCGCCGTTGCCGGGGATCGAACCCGGGTCACCCGCGTGACAAGCGGGAATACTTACCATTATACAAATTTCTTTGATTGTGATATATTTTACATTTTCCATACACATCGAGAATTCATTCAATCAAATGGCGCCGTTGCCGGTGATAGTGTGCTAATTTGTTCGTTTTTGAAATTTGAGTTGAAAAATTTATTCCATCGGAATTTTTAGATCTAAATTCGCACAAACACTAAACGATTCGTTGTGATTTGTTGCGAGAAAATCTGGAATCTGTGGAGTAAGAGGAAAAATATTGTGAATATTTCAGAGAGCTCAGTGAAGCAATAGTAGCATCTGCAAGAAATTTTGTGCAGTGATCAAACTTTTCGACCGCGTTTCCGCGGCATTAAAGCGCATTTCGCGGCGGTTCCGCGGCGGGGCTAGGTCTTCGCTGTACAAAATTTTTTAGGTGACTCTCTGACATTCTTCTCTCCTCCTCGATCTGCTCCATTAACCAATTTCTGCAGGTTTCTTTGCAAAAATTCGCAGAGCCGCAAAAAAAATAAAAATTGTGTGTGTTTGATCTTGGTTGTTTGCATTTTTAATACGGAATTAAGGGGCAAAGACCAAATTCAGATTAGGTGGGGAGTTCATTACCCTTCCTAAGCCCCTAAAATCGTAAAACTGCATCCGCATTACCCTCATTAACTAAAAAAAATCTAGACTTGACTCTAAGGACCGTCGCGCTCACTTAGGACAGGAGAAGGTCGTGGGTAATTTATTGCTTATCTGCGTTTCTTTTGTGGTGTCTAAGGCAAGTGGTTACTTAATTAGGCCCTGATTGGTAGAGATTCTGCGTGTTTAAGTTTAGTTAATTACCGCAATCAAAACGGTTTCGCTTGTAGCTAGCCGGTTGAGTACGGGTCGTCCGCAGGGAGATGGGAATCTTTTTCTATGTGCTTTAACGAGTTAAGTCCAAAAGTCCAGATTTGTTTGTGATTAACTAAGTGTTAAAATGATATGTAAAGAGAGCTTGTTAGGGTTAGGATTATGTTAGTTTGAGTTAGGAGTCGCTCACTTCTTTCGTTGCCACTCTTAATATCGGTGTTACGGTAATTGGCAACAACGGGGATTAGCACGACTAGAAAGAAACTTGCGAGTATAAACTAGGCTTTCCAACGCTTAAGTTCTTCCTTTTGGTGCTTGTCCGTCCGTTCTTGGCTCTTAGCCATAACCTCCGGTTAATTCAACCACAACCGGTCTCACTACGGAATCACCGCTATCATGTAGGATAGGGTGCCGTAGGGAGCGGATTGTGGTTCAATTAACGGGAGTCGATTTAAGATGTTGGGCAAGGAGAGAGTGAGAGAGATTTCCTTCTCTCAAACTTCCCTTATCCTACCCTAACAAGTATGAAACTACTCACCCATTATACGGAAAAGAAAATAAAACAAAAGAGGAAGATAGAAAGAAGGAGATTAGAAGATAACAACTAGCTATTTGCGACCTCACCTCGGTAAGGATCAAGCGTAAGCATCATGGTTGTTTAAGGATAAAGGAAAAGAGAAAAGAAACAAACAAACACAAATAACAACAACTAAGTTAACAAATGAAAATTACAAGCAATAAACATAACAAGAACAAGACAAGTATAATAACAAAATGAACTCTTTATTCATCATTCTTCACTCACAAAACCCCACTACAAGTTTTTCAATGGAGAAGAGATGAGAAGAGGAAGAAGAACACAAGTATTCTAAAACCTAAAAATACAAGATTATGCACTCTTGGCTTCACAAGGTTCTGGGCTATTTATAGGCAGGGAGATGGAAATCTAGGGCAAAATTCTGATCCTTCATGAAATGACAAAACCGCCCCTAAAACCCTACCCACTGCCGACACCGTACGGCCGCGGTTCCGCGGCCTAAGCATGCTTAGGCCGCGGTTCCGCGACAATAGTAGGCAGTTGGGCCTTCAAATTTGGTGGCTTTCTTTGGTCAGCTGTGATCTTTATTCTGGTATATGATTTTTCTCATAATTTCTTCACGATTTTTCCAGAATTTCTGTTGATCAAAAGATGATTTGATGTAGATCTTTTTGTCATGATTTCCTCGAGCTCCGTGTAGATTTCTTGGATCTTGTGTTGCCATTGAGCCTTGTGCATGAAAATGACATTGATTTGCCATTTTGTCTCTTAAACTGGTGTGTGGCAACAGACGGATAAAGAGCGGAGATCCGTGTTTTATCTGTGAATGGCAGGAACCCGGATTTTGTCGTGTTTTTCCATGAATTTCACCGTTTAGAGCCGAGAACCTGTATCCTGCAATTGACTAGCAAACACGGCTCAAGAGTACCTACCGATATGCAATGTGATAAAAATTGGGCGGTATGAAAATGCAAAAATCTGATATGAACAAATACCGCCAAACTTATCATTTGCTCGTCCCGAGCAAAGCCAATTTATTCACAAAAAATTTTCTAACCTCACTTTCGCAGGGAACGCGATTGCACTGAGCATATGCAACAAGCCGTTAAATCTCTAGGTGTCCCTAGTAGGAGGAGTGTTGTCTCCTGAGGGTTTTCAGCGGATACTACCCACAAAATCCGGTCAAGCTAGTTTTGCAAAATAACTATGATTCAAACCCTAAAGTTTTGTTTCAGAAAATAACAATTCTATGATCCCAAGTCTAGATTATCAAACCCTTATTTTTCACACCTCGCTTCCTATTTAACTACAGATTTTATATGTCTTTACGTGTAGTGCAAATAGTGTCGTTAAGTTTCCAGAAGGATCTATTTACGTCATCATGTCACACAATAAAGCCCGGATAAAATTTTTGAAAGGATCACATAAGTTTTATAAAGAGTTAAGCATTTTTCAAGTTTCGTTTTCCAGTAAAGTTTCAACTTTAGAATTTCTATCTTCCTTAACAGGAAACTAGTCTTATATTTCACTCCACCTTTTTCTTGTTTTCATTTCATACACACCTCTGTGAACGTGCAATAGTCTTTATCATAGAATAAAACCTTCATATCTCCGCTAAATTTTTTATAAAAGCCTGTCTTTTATCAAGATTATTCTCACACAAAGAACCGTTAGGAATTTTAACTCGGAGAGAACACTTGCTTGACTTGTTTTAATCTGGACTTTATAGGCTTCTTAGCGAGCTTTGGGCCAATGCTCCCAAACCAGTTGGCTTTAGGGCATTAGGTGTAAAAACACCCCAGCGGACTTAATTACTCAAGTTACCTAGGTCCAAAAACAAAAGACAGTTTGGCGTGAAAATCATGATGATTCAATACGAACGGAGACATAACCGGCAGTTCAATTATTTTTTGGATAAAAGACGTGTTTAGTGGGTTCGGTGTGTAATCATTCCAATCAAGTTTCAGATGGGTTATTTTTCAGACTTAGTTCCAATTAAGGCATCAATAATATCCCTTCATATTCACTTCACTTCATAAACTATTCTTGATATTACTTATTTCAGAGCAAACCTATTTGATCCTCAGAAAACCATTTATCCATTTAAAAGTTTTTAGACATAAAAGACTTGTTATCTAATTTCCAAAACTCACGACACGTGTAGTGTTATGTAAAGACGTATATCAGCTATAGTTAACTTCAAATGAGAGTTATCTTTCAGGTTTTCAAAATCTAAAAATAAGATTTAGTTATTCTTATTTGATCAAACAAAACCGTCGAAATGTTGAATCAGAGTCCTCCCACTAGCTAACTTGACAAAAAGTTTTTATGTTTTTAGAAAGTTTTTAGAAAGTTTTTAGAAAATTTTCAGATTTTTATGGATTTTAATTTGCAGATGCAAAATATACATATGAATGCGAAGGTAAGAAATGCGTACCGAGCGTACCCCCAAACTTAAACTGGACAGTGTCCTCACTGTCATTGCATGAAGAGATCATTTGAAGGGTCAAAATTGTCGGTTAGCTATACACACATTTTTTTTTGTTTTTAAAGAAAAGAAAAGAAAAGCAAAAATGGAAAAGAATATCCATAAAAATGTACAAAAATGGTATATACATACCCCCAAACTTATATGGAACAGTGTCCATTTGTTCTTGGCTGGATAACCGAAGTTTGGAGGTAGGCAGAGGAAGATTATGCAGGGTAAACCGGCTCCTGTAAGAACAGGAGCTCCTCAGTTGGTTCGGCGCTAAGGTACGGTTTTAGTCGTTGTCCGTTCACTTTGAAAAATGAACCGTCCTTTGGATTCTCCAAATCCACAGCGCCATGCGGATACACATTCCGCACAAAATACGGCCCTTTCCAGCGAGATCTGAGCTTTCCTGGATGGAAGTGTAGTCTGGTGTCGTAAAGGAGTACCTGTTGACCAGGTACGAAAGTTTTGCGCAAAAGGTGTTTATCATGAAACACCTTCGTTCGATTCTTAACGACAACCGCGTTATCGTAAGCCTCATCCCTAAGCTCGCTCAATTCGTTCAACTGCAGCTTCCGATGGCTGCCCGCATCTTCGAGAGACAGATTCAGCTCCTTTATCGCCCAAAATGCGCGATGCTCTATTTCGACAGGTAGGTGGCAAGCTTTTCCGTACACAAGCCGATAGGGAGACATGCCAAGATCGGTCTTATAAGCGGTCCGAAATGCCCAAAGGGCATCGGTGAGTTTCAGCGACCAATCCTTACGGTTCTTGGAAACCGTCTTCTCCAGTATCTGCTTAATTTGCCGATTTGAAACTTCGGCCTGCCCGCAGGTTTGGGGGTGGTAGGGCGTAGAGAGCTTATGATTAATGGAATATTTCCGCATCAAGGACTCGAAAGTCTTGTTGCAGAAATGGCTTCCATTGTCGCTAATGATCGCTCGGGGGTGCCCAAAACGGGAGAAAATGTGTTCTTCAAGAAACCTAACGACAACCTTGTTGTCGTTAGTCCGGCTGGGCACAGCCTCGACCCATTTAGAGACGTAATCAACAGCGAGAAGAATGTACAAGTTCCCGAAAGAGCTGGGAAACGGTCCCATGAAATCTATCCCCCAAACATCGAAAATCTCCACAACCAAGATTGGTTGGAGCGGCATCTCGTTCCTCCGGGATATCCGGCCCAAGTGTTGGCACCGGGAGCAAGTCTTGCAATAATCATGAGCGTCTTTGAAGAGTTGTGGCCAGTAGAAACCACATTGCAAGATCTTCTCAGCTGTCTTTCTGGGGCCAAAATGCCCGCCACACGCTTGATCGCGGCAAAATGACAGCACACTCTTGAATTCATTGTCAGGGACACACCGACGAATAATCTGGTCGGGACAGTACTTGAACAGATAGGGTTCGTCCCAGTAAAAGTGTTTTACTTGGGATAAGAAGCGAAGTCTGTCCTGACTTGACCATTCTGTCGGTAGTAATCCCGTGGCCAAATAGTTCACAATATCTGCGAACCAGAGTTCGCAAGATACTGTCAAGAGCTGTTCATCCGGGAAAACGTCGTTGATCGGAATTGGAAGCGAAGGCGAAGAAGGAAGTCGTGAGAGATGGTCGGCAACTACGTTTTCACATCCTCGTTTGTCCTTAATGACAAGGTCAAACTCTTGAAGTAAGAGGATCCAACGTATTAGCCGAGATTTTGCATCTTTCTTCGCAAAAAGATGGCGCAGAGCAGAATGGTCTGTGTAGACAATGACTGGAGAGCCGATGAGGTAGGGCCTGAACTTCTCTAAAGCAAATACAACAGATAAGAATTCCTTCTCAGTTGTTGTATAATTGAGTTGGGCATCGTTCAGGGTTCGGCTCGCATAATAGATTACGTGCGGCAACTTGTTTATGTGTTGTCCAAGGACAGCACCAATGGCAAAGTCGGATGCATCGCACATAATCTCAAATGGGTGCGTCCAGTCAGGCGAAGAAAGAACGGGAGCAGAAGTGAGTGAGCTTTTCAATGACTCGAATGCAGTCACACAGCTCGAGTTGAAGTCGAATGGCGTATCCTTGGCCAGCAAAAGAGTCAAGGGCCTAGCAATCTTGCTAAAGTCCTTGATGAACCGTCTATAGAAACCGGCATGGCCAAGGAAGGCTCGGATATCTCTGACGCATCGGGGAGGAGGGAGATTGGAAATGACCTCAATCTTCGCTTTGTCAACCTCTATGCCATTTTGCGAGATGATATGTCCTAAGACAATACCTTCGCGCACCATGAAGTGGCACTTCTCCCAATTCAAAGTGAGATTCTTGTCCTTACATCGGGTAAGGACAGCGTAAAGATGCAGCAAACACTCGTTGAAGGAATCGCCGAAGATGGAGAAATCATCCATGAAGATCTCCAGAAATTTTTCCACCATGTCAGAGAAGATTCCCATCATACACCGCTGGAAGGTAGCGGGCGCATTGCATAACCCAAAGGGCATGCGACGATATGCAAACGTGCCGAAAGGACAAGTGAATGTGGTCTTGTCCTGGTCTTTTTCGTCGATGGGAATCTGATTATAGCCGGAGTACCCATCAAGAAAGCAGTAGTACTCGTGTCCGGCCAATCGTTCAAGCATTTGGTCAATGAAAGGTAGCGGAAAGTGGTCCTTCCGCGTTGCGGCGTTGAGTTTTCTGTAATCGATGCATACTCGCCACCCAGTTTGGGTGCGAGTAGGGATTAACTCGTTCGCCTCGTTAGTGATGACCGTTATACCTGATTTCTTGGGGACAACGTGAATGGGGCTAACCCACTGGCTATCAGAGATAGGGTAAATGATACCACTATCTAGACATTTTACGATCTCCTTCTTCACAGCCTCTTTCATGACTGGATTGAGACGTCTTTGTGGATCCCGGGCTGGTTTGGCACTATCCATCAGATGAATGTGATGTTCAACGATCAGGGGACTAATCCCCTTGATGTTCGCCATGGACCAGCCAAAAGCTTGCCTGTTGCTGTGCAAGACCGCGAGAAGGGCCTTCTCTTGCTCTGGAGCTAGAGAAGCCGAGATGATGACAGGGAGGGTCTCGTTCTCACCTAAGTAAGAGTACTTAAGGTGAGACGGCAAAGGCTTGAGTTCGAGCGTCGGAGGTGAAACGATTGAAGGCAAGATTGGTGCAGAGGTCTCGAACTCAAAGGACTCCAGCAAAGGTTCAAAACGAGTGTAAGCGACCGAGTCGGATGGTTCAGGTAACTCATCCGGAAATTCGAAGGATTCAAACTCGGGTTGTGAGCGGCTAAGATCGTTCAAGAACGTGAAACACTCGTAGTCGTTGTCGGGCGCAGAAACAGCAGCAGGTTCGAGGAGGAACGGACTAGTGGCGTTAAGGTTAGCATAATCGAACAGAAACTCCTCGAATTCACACTCTTCAGGGGTGATCTCCTCGATCGAGCAGACGTCCAGTATATGAGCATTAGGTTCGGAGGGCTGATTCCCCAACCTAAAAATGTTGAGTTCAATTGTCATGTTTCCAAAAGAGAGGTTCATCGAACCATTGCGACAATTGATCACAGCATTTGAGGTTGCAAGGAATGGGCGACCGAGTATCACTGGAATTTGATTCCGGGGGTTAGCTACAGGCTGTGTGTCTAATACAATGAAGTCAACGGGGAATATGAAGTCCCCGACTTTGATTAACACATCCTCTAGCTCACCCCTAGGATGGGTGATCGATCGGTCGGCCATTTGGAGAGTACAGTGTGTGGGTTTCAGCTCTCCTACGCCTAATTGCTCGTATACTGAGTACGGAAGCAGGTTAACACTGGCACCAAGATCTAATAGTGCGCGGTTGATGTTCTTATCCCCAATGGTAATAGAAATCGTAGGACAGCCAGGGTCCTTCCGTTTTTGTGGTAAAGATTGGGTAAGAGCATCACTCACAGCACTAGCTAAGAAAATTTTCTTTGGTACCCGAGACTTCCTCTTTTTCGTGCACAAGTCCTTTAAGATTTTCGCGTAGGATGGGACTTGTTGGACGGCATCTAAAAGAGGAATGTTAATGTTAACCTGCTTAAATAACTCCAGAATCTTCTCCATTTGAGGATTTTGTTTATTAGACCTCAACCGGTTTGGAAATGGGACGTTTTTAAAATTGGTTGAGTCTAATGCTTGTGGAGGAGATTGTGGAGTTGGAACGGATCCTAGAATATGTGTTTTCGTGGAGTGAGAAGTGGGTCCGTTCAGAGCAGAAGAAGAAGAAGAAGGAGAGCCTTTTGAAGAATGGAGAATAGGCTCAGAAGACGAAGAAGCAGGAGAAGAAGAAGAAGAAGAAGCGGCCGGGGTGTCATCGTTGATCCGTGTGCCAATGTTGTTTTGCAGCATCCTTCCCGATCTCAATGTGGTCACGGCACTCACATTATGGTTCTGTTGTTCAAGAGCAACATGTACATTCTGTGGGTGACCGGGATTTGGGAGTGGCTGGGACGGGAGCTTCCCCTTCTCTCGCTCGCTTAAGGCCGCATTCAGCTGTGCAATCTGGGCCTCGATGGTTTTGATGCTTTGCCCGTGTGCGGCAGTGTGTTGCACTAAGGACTGAATGGAAGACTGGATGTTGGCAGTGGACTGTGTCGATTGTTTAACGAACGCCTCCAGACTTCGTTCGAGCGAGGAAACCTTATCGTTGTTTGACGGAACAAAGTTGTTTGGTGGAAAAGAATTGTTGGGTGCAAAGTTGTTCGTCTGATTTTGAAAAGGTTGGGGTTGGAAGGGCTGCTGAAATTGATGTTGAGTTTGTTGTTGCGCTTGTTGTTGCGGCGGAGGGGGCCTTTGGAAATTGTTGCCTTGGAATTGATTCTGATTCTGATTCCAGGCGAAATTGGGGTGGTTCCTCCAACCGGGATTGTAGGTGGAATAGTATGGATCATTCCTCGGTCTTTGCTGGAATGCAGCATTAACCTGATCCTGTCCTTGCGATGGTGGATTGTAAGGACACTCTTCAGTTAAGTGAGAGGGATCGGAACAACAAGCGCAGATGGTACGAAGGGGAAGAACAGGGGCAGGAGCAGGAGAAGAAAATTTGCTCTCTATGGCTTCAAGCTTTCTCGTTATTGCAGCCATTTCAGCTTTCATCGCAATAGAGACATCAAGTTGGTGAATTCCTACCCTAGACTGACCGGTAGAAGAAGAAGAAGTCGGTCTGGTGCTCTCCCATTGTAGCGTTTGCTCCGCAAGGTCGTCAAAGAATTGCCACGCTTCCTCGTCAGATTTTGATAGGAAGTGGCCCTGACAGATGGTTTCCAACAACTGCTTCGTTGCTGGGTTCAGGCCCTCGTATAAGGTTTGGCAAAGTTGCCATTTCTCTATACCGTGGTGAGGACACTGAACAAGAAGGTCTTTGTACCGGTCAAAGCACTTCCAGAAGGGTTCAGAAGGAAGCTGAGAGAATTGGTTGATTTCATTGCGAATCCTTGCGGTTTTATGATTCGGATAGAACTTTTTGAGAAACGCTTTAACAAACTCGTCCCAACTGGTTATGGAGTGGGAAGCGGTGCTATACAGCCATTTTTCAGCAAGATCGCATAAAGTGAACGGAATGACCCGTAGACGTATAGCATCGTCCGACAGTTGGGTAGTTTTCATCATGGCACAAACGTTTTGAAATTTATTGATGAAGATATAGGCATCTTCAGATTCAAGCCCATGAAATCGTGGAAGCATGTTGATGAAGTGGGGCTTAATTTCAAAATTATCCCCATTGGCCGGTGGAAGAGAAAGGCAGGTGGGAAGTGCAGAACGGGTGGGATAGAAATGATCCTAGAGCGCGATTCGCTGCGGCGCTACAACAGGCGGTGGTGGTGGGTTATTGGTCTCCGTAGGAGGTGGAGCCAATCCAGGGGTAGTCATAGAGATGTTCGGATTAAATCCTGACATCGCGGAAGAAGAGGATGGTGATGGTGAAGGTGAAGATGTATGAACAGAATTCCGGTCAACGTCGGAGTTGGCCGGCAAAGGTAAAGGTGAAAGAGGAGTGGACGG
Organism: Agapanthus africanus; assembly: GCA_030015575.1. NCBI lineage: Eukaryota > Viridiplantae > Streptophyta > Magnoliopsida > Asparagales > Amaryllidaceae > Agapanthus > Agapanthus africanus. Next base: position 869,976,514 of record CM057339.1, read on the forward strand.
AGTTTCGACGTCTGAGTCGATCGCGTAGTCGGTAGCGACTAACGTAACGCGGACTAGGCGGGCGCTAGTGTCCCGAGTCCAAGCGGACATACACTAAACGAGTTTAGTATAGTCAAAGCGGAGAAGGTGAGGGTAAGAAAACGTCAATGGAGAAAGGCGATGGGTGGTGGGTGAAAAATGGATTTTGGCGACAAAGGGCAAGTTTTTATAAAAGTTTTTGATTTTTTCCTTTTTTTTTTATTTTTAGAAAGAGCTTTACAGGAATATGTACGGACTTACGGCTTTAAGCAATCACAAACAAGATATGCACAATCACACCTAGATCTAGGGTCACCTAGGTCTGCTAGACAGCTCCTAACTGTTCCAGAGGGCTAGAAATAGGACCTCAAACCGCCTCTTCTCCGTCAATTGCGACCACGTAAGTGCCAGATAAGTGGGAGGTTGTCCAACGCTTTCGCGAAGTTCCTTAATTAATTAACCACTTGCCTTTGACACACTCGCCTAGGCACCGCAAAAGTCAGATAGGATAAATGGCCGATGCCTGTAACTAGTCCTCTGTCCTATTGAGCGCGAAGTCCTTAGGGCCCAGTCTAGTATTTTTTAATTAAACAATGGTCAATGCATATGCTTTTTGTGATTTCTGGGGTCCGGGGAAGGGTGATGAAATCCCCACCCAATCTGAATTGGTTTCAAGCCCCTTAAGTCCGTATTAATGAATGCAAAGTTGTAAAAAATCAACTGCAAACAATTTTTATTTTTAGCGCGGCGCAAAGAATCCTGCACAAGAACAGTTTATTGGAAGGGGGAAGAGAATTTGCGCAAAGAATGCTGCAGAAAACACAGTTTATTGGAGTCCAGAGGAGTGGGAGAGAGGAGAGAAACACTTACAGGGATTTTGGCACCCTGAGGCCACCAAACGGCCGCGGATCCGCGGCCTAAGCCAGCTTATGCCGCGGTTCCGCGGCAGTAGGGTAGAGTTGGGCTTCTGAAATTTTTGGGTGTGCTCTATTGGGTGTCCTCTGCTTGTCTGGATGTGCTGAATTATGACTTGCTTACTGTATCTGCTCCAGATTTTTACAGTAGACCGTTTGCTTCGTTTTGATCTGTCGCGGTGTAGCCGCGAAATGTGGGTCTATCTTCCCACGTCTTTGGCACTGAACTCGAACTCCGTATTATCCTGCACACTTGCACAAAAACTAATCAAAAATAACAAGATGATTTTTCTTTACAAAGTATATTTTTTTGTTGTTTTGTTTTTTGGTTATATTTATATTCACAAGTTAACCCGAAATTACACAAAGAAATAAACCACCGTCTCCCCGGCAACGGCGCCATTTGATTGGTAGAGATTCTGCGTGTTTAAGTTTAGTTAATTACCGCAATCAAAACGGTTTCGCTTGTAGCTAGCCGGTTGAGTACGGGTCGTCCGCAGGGAGATGGGAATCTTTTCTATGTGCTTTAACGAGTTAAGTCCAAAAGTCCAGATTTGTTTGTGATTAACTAAGTGTTAAAATGATATGTAAAGAGAGCTTGTTAGGGTTAGGATTAGGTTAGTTTGAGTTAGGAGTCGCTCACTTCTTTCGTTGCCACTCTTAATATCGGTGTTACGGTAATTGGCAACAACGGGGATTAGCACGACTAGAAAGGAACTTGCGAGTATAAGCTAGGCTTTCCAATGCTTAAGTTCTTCCTTTTGGTGCTTGTCCGTCCGTTCTTGGCTCTTAGCCATAACCTCCAGTTAATTCAACCACAACCGGTCTCACTACGGAATCACCGCTATCATGTAGGATAGGGTGCCGTAGGGAGCGGATTGTGGTTCAATTAACGGGAGTCGATTTAAGATGTTGGGCAAGGAGAGAGTGAGAGAGATTTCCTTCTCTCAAACTTCCCTTATCCTACCCTAACAAGTATGAAACTACTCACCCATTATACGGAAAAGAAAATAAAACAAAAGAGGAAGATAGAAAGAAGGAGATTAGAAGATAACAACTAGCTATTTGCGACCTCACCTCGGCAAGGATCAAGCGTAAGCATCATGGTTGTTTAAGGATAAAGGAAAAGAGAAAAGAAAGAAACAAACACAAATAACAACAACTAAGTTAACAAATGAAAATTACAAGCAATAAACATAACAAGAACAAGACAAGTATAATAACAAAATGAACTCTTTATTCATCATTCTTCACTCACAAAAGCTCACTACAAGTTTTTCAATGGAGAAGAGATGAGAAGAGGAAGAAGAACACAAGTATTCTAAAACCTAAAAATACAAGATTATGCACCCTTGGCTTCATAAGGTTCTGGGCTATTTATAGGCAGGGAGATGGAAATCTAGGGCAAAATTCTGATCCTTCATGAAATGACAAAACTGCCCCTAAAACCCTACCCACTGCCGACACCGTACGGCCGCAGTTCCGCGGCCATAGTAGGCAGTTGGGCTTTCAAATTTGGTGGCTTTCTTTGGTCAGCTGTGATCTTTATTCTGGTATATGATTTTTCTCATAATTTCTTCACGATTTTTCCAGAATTTCTGTTTATCAAAAGATGATTTGATGTGGATCTTTTTGTCATGATTTCCTCGAGCTCCGTGTAGTTTTCTTGGATCTTGTGTTGCCATTGAGCCTTGTGCATGAAAATGACATTGATTTACCATTTTGTCTCTTGAACCGGTGTGTGGCAACAGACGGATAAAGAGCGGAGATCCGTGTTTTATCTGTGAATGGAAGGAACCCGGATTTTGTCGTGTTTTTCCATGAATTTCACCGTTTAGAGCCGAGAACCTGTATCCTGCAATTGACTAGCAAACACGGCTCAAGAGTACCTACCGATATGCAATGTGATAAAAATTGGGCGGTATGAAAATGCAAAAATCTAATATGAACAAATACCGCCAAACTTATCATTTGCTCGTCCCGAGCAAAGCCAATTTATTCACAAAAAATTTCCTAACCTCACTTTCGCAGGGAACGCGATTGCACTGAGCATGTGCAACAAGCCGTTAAATCTCTAGGTGTCCCTAGTAGGAGGAGTGTTGTCTCCTGAGGGTTTTCAGCGGATACTACCCACAAAATCCGGTCAAGCTAGTTTTGCAAAATAACTATGATTCAAACCCTAAAGTTTTGTTTCAGAAAATAACAATTCTATGATCCCAAGTCTAGATTATCAAACCCTTATTTTTCACACCTCGCTTCCTATTTAACTACAGATTTTATATGTCTTTACGTGTAGTGCAAATAGTGTCGTTAAGTTTCCAGAAGGATCGATTTACGTCATCATGTCACACAATAAAGCCCGGATAAAATTTTGAAAGGATCACATAAGTTTTATAAAGAGTTAAGCATTTTTCAAGTTTCGTTTTCCAGTAAAGTTTCAACTTTAGAATTTCTATCTTCCTTAACAGGAAACTAGTCTTATATTTCACTCCACCTTTTTCTTGTTTTCATTTCATACACATCTCTGTGAACGTGCAATAGTCTTTATCATAGAATAAAACCTTCATATCTCCGCTAAATTTTTTATAAAAGCCTGTCTTTTATCAAGATTATTCTCACACAAAGAACCGTTAGAAATTTTAACTCGGAGAGAACACTTGCTTGACTTGTTTTAATCTGGACTTTATAGGCTTCTTAGCGAGCTTTGGGCCAATGCTCCCAAACCAGTTGGCTTTAGGGCATTAGGTGTAAAAACACCCCAGCGGACTTAATTACTCAAGTTACCTAGGTCCAAAAACAAAAGCCAGTTTGGCGTGAAAATCATGATGATTCAATACGAACGGAGACATAACCGGCAGTTCAATTATTTTTTGGATAAAAGACGTGTTTAGTGGGTTCGGTGTGTAATCATTCCAATCAAGTTTCAGATGGGTTATTTTTCAGACTTAGTTCCAATTAAGGCATCAATAATATCCCTTCATATTCACTTCACTTCATAAACTATTCTTGATATTACTTATTTCAGAGCAAACCTATTTGATCCTCAGAAAACCATTTATCCATTTAAAAGTTTTTAGACATAAAAGACTTGTTATCTAATTTCCAAAACTCACGACACGTGTAGTGTGATGTAAAGACGTATATAAGCTATAGTTAACTTCAAAGGAGAGTTATCTTTCAGGTTTTCAAAATCTAAAAATAAGATTTAGTTATTCTTATTTTATCAAACAAAACCGTCGAAATGTTGAATCAGAGTCCTCCCACTAGCTAACTTGACAAAAAGTTTTTATGTTTTTAGAAAGTTTTTAGAAAATTTTCAGATTTTTATGGATTTTATAGATTTTAATTTGCAGATGCAAAATATACATATGAATGCGAAGGTAAGAAATGCGTACCGAGCGTACCCCAAACTTAAACTGGACAGTGTCCTCACTGTCATTGCATGAAGAGATCATTTGAAGGGTCAAAATTGTCGGTTAGCTATACACACATTTTTTTTTTGTTTTTAAAGAAAAGAAAAGAAAAGCAAAAATGGAAAAGAATATCCATAAAAATGTACAAAAATGGTATATACATACCCCCAAACTTATATGGAACAGTGTCCATTTGTTCTTGGCTGGATAACCGAAGTTTGGAGGTAGGCAGAAGAAGATTATGCAGGGTAAACCGGCTCCTGTAAGAACAGGAGCTCCTCAGTTGGTTCGGTGCTAAGGTACGGTTTTAGTCGTTGTCCGTTCACTTTGAAAAATGAACCGTCCTTTGGATTCTCCAAATCCACAGCGCCATGCGGATACACATTCCGCACAAAATACGGCCCTTTCCAGCGAGATCTGAGCTTTCCTGGATGGAAGTGTAGTCTGGTGTAGTAAAGGAGTACCTGTTGACCAGGTACGAAAATTTTCCGCAAAAGGTGTTTATCGTGAAACACCTTCGTTCGATTCTTAACGACAACCGCGTTATCGTAAGCCTCATCCCTAAGCTCGCTCAATTCGTTCAACTGCAGCTTCCGATGGCTGCCCGCATCTTCGAGAGACAGATTCAGCTCCTTTATCGCCCAAAATGCGCGATGCTCTATTTCGACAGGTAGGTGGCAAGCTTTTCCGTACACAAGCCGATAGGGAGACATGCCAAGATCGGTCTTATAAGCGGTCCGAAATGCCCAAAGGGCATCGGTGAGTTTCAGCGACCAATCCTTACGGTTCTTGGAAACCGTCTTCTCCAGTATCTGCTTAATTTGCCGATTTGAAACTTCGGCCTGCCCGCAGGTTTGGGGGTGGTAGGGCGTAGAGAGCTTATGATTAATGGAATATTTCCGCATCAAGGACTCGAAAGTCTTGTTGCAGAAATGGCTTCCATTGTCGCTAATGATCGCTCGGGGGTGCCCAAAACGGGAGAAAATGTGTTCTTTAAGAAACCTAACGACAACCTTGTTGTCGTTAGTCCGGCTGGGCACAGCCTCGACCCATTTAGAGACGTAATCAACAGCGAGAAGAATGTACAAGTTCCCGAAAGAGCTGGGAAACGGTCCCATGAAATCTATCACCCAAACATCGAAAATCTCCACAACCAAGATTGGTTGGAGCGGCATCTCGTTCCTCCGGGATATCCGGCCCAAGTGTTGGCACCGGGAGCAAGTCTTGCAATAATCATGAGCGTCTTTGAAGAGTTATGGCCAGTAGAAACCACATTGCAAGATCTTCTCAGCTGTCTTTCTGGGGCCAAAATGCCCGCCACACGCTTGATCGCGGCAAAATGACAGCACACTCTTGAATTCATCGTCAGGGACACACCGACGAATAATCTGGTCGGGACAGTACTTGAACAGATAGGGTTCGTCCCAGTAAAAGTGTTTTACTTGGGATAAGAAGCGAAGTCTGTCCTGACTTGACCATTCTGTCGGTAGTAATCCCGTGGCCAAATAGTTCACAATATCTGCGAACCAGGGTTCGCAAGATACTGTCAAGAGCTGTTCATCCGGGAAAACGTCGTTGATCGGAATTGGAAGCGAAGGCGAAGAAGGAAGTCGTGAGAGATGGTCGGCAACTACGTTTTCACATCCTCGTTTGTCCTTAATGACAAGGTCAAACTCTTGAAGTAAGAGGATCCAACGTATTAGCCGAGATTTTGCATCTTTCTTCGCAAAAAGATGGCGCAGAGCAGAATGGTCTGTGTAGACAATGACTGGAGAGCCGATGAGGTAGGGCCTGAACTTCTCTAAAGCAAATACAACAGATAAGAATTCCTTCTCAGTTGTTGTATAATTGAGTTGGGCATCGTTCAGGGTTCGGCTCGCATAATAGATTACGTGCGGCAACTTGTTTATGTGTTGTCCAAGGACAGCACCAATGGCAAAGTCGGATGCATCGCACATAATCTCAAATGGGTGCGTCCAGTCAGGCGAAGAAAGAACGGGAGTAGAAGTGAGTGAGCTTTTCAATGACTCGAATGCAGTCACACAGCTCGAGTTGAAGTCGAATGGCGTATCCTTGGCCAGCAAAAGAGTCAAGGGCCTAGCAATCTTGCTAAAGTCCTTGATGAACCGTCTATAGAAACCGGCATGGCCAAGGAAGGCTCGGATATCTCTGACGCATCGGGGAGGAGGGAGATTGGAAATGACCTCAATCTTCGCTTTGTCAACCTCTATGCCATTTTGCGAGATGATATGTCCTAAGACAATACCTTCGCGCACCATGAAGTGGCACTTCTCCCAATTCAAAGTGAGATTCTTGTCCTTACATCGGGTAAGGACAGCGTAAAGATGCAGCAAACACTCGTTGAAGGAATCGCCGAAGATGGAGAAATCATCCATGAAGATCTCCAGAAATTTTTCCACCATGTCAGAGAAGATTCCCATCATACACCGCTGGAAGGTAGCGGGCGCATTGCATAACCCAAAGGGCATGCGACGATATGCAAACGTGCCGAAAGGACAAGTGAATGTGGTCTTGTCCTGGTCTTTTTCGGCGATGGGAATCTGATTATAGCCGGAGTACCCATCAAGAAAGCAGTAGTACTCGTGTCCGGCCAATCGTTCAAGCATTTGGTCAATGAAAGGTAGCGGAAAGTGGTCCTTCCGCGTTGCGGCGTTGAGTTTTCTGTAATCGATGCATACTCGCCACCCAGTTTGGGTGCGAGTAGGGATTAACTCGTTCGCCTCGTTAGTGATGACCGTTATACCTGATTTCTTGGGGACAACGTGAATGGGGCTAACCCACTGGCTATCAGAGATAGGGTAAATGATACCACTATCTAGACATTTTACGATCTCCTTCTTCACAGCCTCTTTCATGACTGGATTGAGATGTCTTTGTGGATCCCGGGCTGGTTTGGCATTATCCATCAGATGAATGTGATGTTCAACGATCAGGGGACTAATCCCCTTGATGTCCGCCATGGACCAGCCAAAAGCTTGCCTGTTGCTGTGCAAGACCGCGAGAAGGGCCTTCTCTTGCTCTGGAGCTAGAGAAGCCGAGATGATGACAGGGAGGGTCTCGTTCTCACCTAAGTAAGCGTACTTAAGGTGAGACGGCAAAGGCTTGAGTTCGAGCGTCGGAGGTGAAACGATTGAAGGCAAGATTGGTGCAGAGGTCTCGAACTCAAAGGACTCCAGCAAAGGTTCAAAACGAGTGTAAGCGACCGAGTCGGATGGTTCAGGTAACTCATCCGGAAATTCGAAGGATTCAAACTCGGGTTGTGAGCGGCTAAGATCGTTCAAGAACGTGAAACACTCGTAGTCGTTGTCGGGCGCAGAAACAGCAGCAGGTTCGAGGAGGAACGGACTAGTGGCGTTAAGGTTAGCATAATCGAACAAAAACTCCTTGAATTCACACTCTTCAGGGGTGATCTCCTGGATCGAGCAGACGTCCAGTATATGAGCATTAGGTTCGGAGGGCTGATTCCCCAACCTAAAAATGTTGAGTTCAATTGTCATGTTTCCAAAAGAGAGGTTCATCGAACCATTGCGACAATTGATCACAGCATTTGAGGTTGCAAGGAATGGGCGACCGAGTATCACTGGAATTTGATTCCGGGGGTTAGCTACAGGCTGTGTGTCTAATACAATGAAGTCAACGGGGAATATGAAGTCCCCGACTTTGATTAACACATCCTCTAGCTCACCCCTAGGATGGGTGATCGATCGGTCGGCCATTTGGAGAGTACAGTGTGTGGGTTTCAGCTCTCCTACGCCTAATTGCTCGTATACTGAGTACGGAAGCAGGTTAACACTGGCACCAAGATCTAATAGTGCGCGGTTGATGTTCTTATCCCCAATGGTAATAGAAATCGTAGGACAGCCAGGGTCCTTCCGTTTTTGTGGTAAAGATTGGGTAAGAGCACCACTCACAGCACTAGCCAAGAAAATTTTCTTTGGTAGCCGAGACTTCCTCTTTTTCGTGCACAAATCCTTTAAGATTTTTGCGTAGGATGGGACTTGTTGGACGGCATCTAAAAGAGGAATGTTAATGTTAACCTGCTTAAATAACTCCAGAATCTTCTCCATTTGAGGATTTTGTTTATTAGACCTCAACCGGTTTGGAAATGGGACATTTTTAAAATTGGTTGAGTCTAATGCTTGTGGAGGAGATTGTGGAGTTGGAACGGATCCTAGAATATGTGTTTTCGTGGAGTGAGAAGTGGGTCCGTTCAGAGCAGAAGAAGAAGAAGAAGGAGAGCCTTTTGAAGAATGGAGAATAGGCTCAGAAGACGAAGAAGCAGGAGAAGAAGAAGAAGAAGAAGCGGCCGGGGTGTCATCGTTGATCCGTGTGCCAATGTTGTTTTGCAGCATCCTTCCCGATCTCAATGTGGTCACGGCACTCACATTATGGTTCTGTTGTTCAAGAGCAACATGTACATTCTGTGGGTGACCGGGATTTGGGAGTGACTGGGACGGGAGCTTCCCGTTCTCTCGCTCGCTTAAGGCCGCATTCAGCTGTGCAATCTGGGCCTCGATGGTTTTGATGCTTTGCCCGTGTGCGGCAGTGTGTTGCACTAAGGACTGAATGGAAGACTGGATGTTGGCAGTGGACTGTGTCGATTGTTTAACGAACGCCTCCAGACTTCGTTCGAGCGAGGAAACCTTATCGTTTTTTGACGGAACAAAGTTGTTTGGTGGAAAAGAATTGTTGGGTGCAAAGTTGTTCGTCTGATTTTGAAAAGGTTGGGGTTGGAAGGGCTGCTGAAATTGATGTTGAGTTTGTTGTTGCGCTTGTTGTTGCGGCGGAGGGGGCCTTTGGAAATTGTTGCCTTGGAATTGATTCTGATTCTGATTCCAGGCGAAATTGGGGTGGTTCCTCCAACCGGGATTGTAGGTGGAAGAGTATGGATCATTCTTCGGTCTTTGCTGGAATGCAGAATTAACCTGATCCTGTCCTTGCGATGGTGGATTGTAAGGACACTCTTCAGTTAAGTGAGAGGGATCGTAACAACAAGCGCAGATGGTACGAAGGGGAAGAACAGGGGCAGGAGCAGGAGAAGAAAATTTGCTCTCTATGGCTTCAAGCTTTCTCGTTATTGCAGCCATTTCAGCTTTCATCGCAATAGAGACATCAAGTTGGTGAATTCCTACCCTAGACTGACCGGTAGAAGAAGAAGAAGTCGGTCTGGTGCTCTCCCATTGTAGCGTTTGCTCCGCAAGGTCGTCAAAGAATTGCCACGCTTCCTCGTCAGATTTTGATAGGAAGTGGCCCTGACAGATGGTTTCCAACAACTGCTTTATTGCTGGGTTCAGGCCCTCGTATAAGGTTTGGCAAAGTTGCCATTTCTCTATACCGTGGTGAGGACACTGAACAAGAAGGTCTTTGTACCGGTCAAAGCACTTCCAGAAGTGTTCAGAAGGAAGCTGAGAGAATTGGTTGATTTCTTTGCGAATCCTTGCGGTTTTATGATTCGGATAGAACTTTTTGAGAAACGCTTTAACAAACTCGTCCCAACTGGTTATGGAGTGGGAAGCGGTGCTATACAGCCATTTTTCAGCAAGATCGCATAAAGTGAACGGAATGACCCGTAGACGTATAGCATCGTCCGACAGTTGGGTAGTTTTCATCATGGCATAAATGTTTTGAAATTTATTGATGAAGATATAGGCATCTTCAGATTCAAGCCCATGAAATCGTGGAAGCATGTTGATGAAGTGGGGCTTAATTTCAAAATTATCCCCATTGGCCGGTGGAAGAGAAAGGCAGGTGGGAAGTGCAGAACGGATGGGATAGAAACGATCCTGGAGCGCGATTCACTGCGGTGCTACAACAGGCGGTGGTGGTGGGTTATTGGTCTCCGTAGGAGGTGGAGCCAATCCAAGGGTAGTCATAGAGATGTTCGGATTAAATCCTGACATCGCGGAAGAAGAGGATGGTTATGGTGAAGGTGAAGATGTATGAACAGAATTCCGGTCAACGTCGGAGTTGGCCGACAAAGGTAAAGGTGAAAGAGGAGTGGACGGAGTTTCGACGTCTGAGTCGATCGCGTAGTCGGTAGCGACTAACGTAACGCGGACTAGGCGGGCGCTAGTGTCCCGAGTCCAAGCGGACATACACTAACGAGTTTAGTATAGTCAAAGCGGAGAAGGTGAGGGTAAGAAAACGTCAATGGAGAAAGGCGATGGGTGGTGGGTGAAAAATGGATTTTGGCGACAAAGGGCAAGTTTTTATAAAAGTTTTTGATTTTTTACTTTTTTTTATTTTTAGAAAGAGCTTTACAGGAATATGTACGGACTTACGGCTTTAAGCAATCACAAAAAAGATATGCACAATCACACCTAGATCTAGGGTCACCTAGGTCTGCTAGACAGCTCCTAACTGTTCCAGAGGGCTAGAAATAGGACATCAAACCGCCTCTTCTCCGTCAATTGCGGCCAGGTAAGTGCCAGATAAGTGGGAGGTTGTCCAACGCTTTCGCGAAATTCCTTAATTAAATAACTACTTGCCTTTGACACACTTGCCTAGACACCGCAAAAGTCAGATAGGATAAACGGCCGATGCCTGTAACTAGTCCTCCGTCCTATTGAGCGTGAAGTCCTTAGGGCCGAGTCTAGTATTTTTTAATTTAACAATGGTCAATGCATATGCTTTTTGTGATTTCTGGGGTCCTGGGAAGGGTGATGAAATCCCCACCCAATCTGAATTGGTTTCAAGCCCCTTAAGTCCGTATTAATGAATGCAAAGCTGTAACAAATCAACTGCAAACAATTTTTATTTTTAGCGCGGCGCAAAGAATCCTGCACAAGAACAGTTTATTGGAAAGGGGAAGAGAATTTGCGCAAAGAATGCTGCAGAAAACATAGTTTATTGGAGTCCAGAGGAGTGGGAGAGAGGAGAGAAACACTTACAGGGATTTTGGCACCCTGAGGCCACCAAACGGCCGCGGATCCGCGGCATTAGGGTGGAGTTGGGCTTCTGAAATTTTTGGGTGTGCTCTGTTGGGTGTTCTCTGCTTGTCTAGATGTGCTGAATTATGACTTGCTTACTGTATCTGCTCCAGATTTTTACAGTAGACCGTTTGCTTCGTTTTGATCTGTCGCGGTGTAGCCGCGAAATATGGGTCTATCTTCCCACGTCTTTGGCACTGAACTCGAACTCCGTATTATCCTGCACACTTGCACAAAAACTAATCAAAAATAACAAGATGATTTTTCTTTACAAAGTATATTTTTTTGTCGTTTTGTTTTTTGGTTATATTTATATTCACAAGTTAACCCGAAATTACACAAAGAAATAAACTACCGTCTCCCCGGCAACGGCGCCATTTGATTGGTAGAGATTCTGCGTGTTTAAGTTTAGTTAATTACCGCAATCAAAACGGTTTCACTTGTAGCTAGCCGGTTGAGTACGGGTCGTCAGCAGGGAGATGGGAATCTTTTTCTATGTGCTTTAACGAGTTAAGTCCAAAAGTCCAGATTTGTTTGTGATTAACTAAGTGTTAAAATGATATGTAAAGAGAGCTTGTTAGGGTTAGGATTAGGTTAGTTTGAGTTAGGAGTCGCTCACTTCTTTCGTTGTCACTCTTAATATCAGTGTTACGGTAATTGGCAACAACGGGGATTAGCACGACTAGAAAGGAACTTGCGAGTATAAGCTAGGCTTTCCAATGCTTAAGTTCTTCCTTTTGGTGCTTGTCCGTCCGTTCTTGGCTCTTAGCCATAACCTCCGGTTAATTCAACCACAACCGGTCTCACTACGGAATCATCGCTATCATGTAGGATAGGATGCCGTAGGGAGCGGATTGTGGTTCAATTAATGGGAGTCGATTTAAGATGTTGGGCAAGGAGAGAGTGAGAGAGATTTCCTTCTCTCAAACTTCTTTTATCCTACCCTAACAAGTATGAAACTACTCACCCATTATACGGAAAAGAAAATAAAACAAAAGAGGAAGATAGAAAGAAGGAGATTAGAAGATAACAACTAGCTATTTGCGACCTCACCTCGGCAAGGATCAAGCGTAAGCATCATGGTTGTTTAAGGATAAAGAAAAAGAGAAAAGAAAGAAACAAACACAAATAACAACAACTAAGTTAACAAATGAAAATTACAAGCAATAAACATAACAAGAACAGGACAAGTATAATAACAAAATGAACTCTTTATTCATCATTCTTCACTCACAAAAGCTCACTACAAGTTTTTCAATGGAGAAAAGATGAGAAGAAGAACACAAGTATTCTAAAACCTAAAAATACAAGATTGTGCACCCTTGGCTTCACAAGGTTCTGGGCTATTTATAGGCAGGGAGATGGAAATCTAGGGCAAAATTCTGATCCTTCATGAAATGACAAAACTGCCCCTAAAACCCTACCCACTGGCGACACCGTACGGCCGCGGTTCCACGGCCTAAGCATGCTTAGGCCGCGGTTCCGCGGCCATAGTAGGCAGTTGGGCCTTCAAATTTGGTGGCTTTCTTTGGTCAGCTGTGATCTTTATTCTGGTATATGATTTTTCTCATAATTTCTTCACGATTTTTCCAGAATTTCTGTTGATCAAAAGATGATTTGATGTGGATCTTTTTGTCATGATTTCCTCGAGCTCCGTGTAGTTTTCTTGGATCTTGTGTTGCCATTGAGCCTTGTGCATGAAAATGACATTGATTTACCATTTTGTCTCTTGAACTGGTGTGTGGCAACAGACGGATAAAGAGCGGAGATCCGTGTTTTATCTGTGAATGGAAGGAACCCGGATTTTGTCGTGTTTTTCCATGAATTTCACCGTTTAGAGTCGAGAACATGTATCCTGCAATTGACTAGCAAACACGGCTCAAGAGTACCTACTGATATGCAATGTGATAAAAATTGGGCGGTATGAAAATGCAAAAATCTAATATGAACAAATACCGCCAAACTTATCATTTGCTCGTCCCGAGCAAAGCCAATTTATTCACAAAAAATTTCCTAACCTCACTTTCGCAGGGAACGCGATTGCACTGAGCATGTGCAACAAGCCGTTAAATCTCTAGGTGTCCCTAATAGGAGGAGTGTTGTCTCCTGAGGGTTTTCAGCGGATACTACCCGCAAAATCCGGTCAAGCTAGTTTTGCAAAATAACTATGATTCAAACTCTAAAGTTTTGTTTCAGAAAATAACAATTCTATGATCCCAAGTCTAGATTATCAAACCCTTATTTTTCACACCTCGCTTCCTATTTAACTACAGATTTTATATGTCTTTACGTGTAGTGCAAATAGTGTCGTTAAGTTTCCAGAAGGATCGATTTACGTCATCATGTCACACAATAAAGCCCAGATAAAAATTTTGAAAGGATCATATAAGTTTTATAAAGAGTTAAGCATTTTTCAAGTTTCGTTTTCCAGTAAAGTTTCAACTTTAGAATTTCTATCTTCCTTAACAGGAAACTAGTCTTATATTTCACTCCACCTTTTTCTTGTTTTCATTTCATACACACCTCTGTGAACGTGCAATAGTCTTTATCATAGAATAAAACCTTCATATCTCCGCTAAAATTTTTATGTTTTTAGAAAGACTTGTTATCTAATTTCCAAAACTCACGACACGTGCAGTGTGATGTAAAGACGTATATCAGCTATAGTTAACTTCAAAGGAGATTTATCTTTCAGGTTTTCAAAATCTAAAAATAAGATTTAGTTATTCTTATTTTATCAAACAAAACCGTCGAAATGTTGAATCAGAGTCCTCCCACTAGCTAACTTGACAAAAAGTTTTTATGTTTTTAGAATGTTTTTAGAAAATTTTCAGATTTTTATGGATTTTATGGATTTTAATTTGCAGATGCAAAATATACATATGAATGCGAAGGTAAGAAATGCGTACCGAGCGTAGTATAGTGGTGAGTATTCCCGCCTGTCATGCGGGTGACCCGGGTTCGATCCCCGGCAACGGCGCCATTTGATTGGTAGAGATTCTGCGTGTTTAAGTTTAGTTAATTACCGCAATCAAAACGGTTTCGCTTGTAGCTAGCCGGTTGAGTACGGGTCGTCCGCAGGGAGATGGGAATCTTTTTCTATGTGCTTTAACGAGTTAAGTCCAAAAGTCCAGATTTGTTTGTGATTAACTAAGTGTTAAAATGATATGTAAAGAGAGCTTGTTAGAGTTAGGATTAGGTTAGTTTGAGTTAGGAGTCGCTCACTTCTTTCGTTGCCACTCTTAATATCGGTGTTACGGTAATTGGCAACAACGGGGATTAGCACGAGTAGAAAGGAACTTGCGAGTATAAGCTAGGCTTTCCAACGCTTAAGTTCTTCCTTTTGGTGCTTGTCCGTCCGTTCTTGGCTCTTAGCCATAACCTCCGGTTAATTCAACCACAACCGGTCTCACTACGGAATCACCGCTATCATGTAGGATAGGGTGCCGTAGGGAGCGGATTGTGGTTCAATTAACGGGAGTCGATTTAAGATGTTGGGCAAGGAGAGAGTGAGAGAGATTTCCTTCTCTCAAACTTTCCTTATCCTACCCTAACAAGTATGAAACTACTCACCCATTATACGGAAAAGAAAATAAAACAAAAGAGGAAGATAGGAAGAAGGAGATTAGAAGATAACAACTAGCTATTTGCGACCTCACCTCGGCAAGGATCAAGCGTAAGCATCATGGTTGTTTAAGGATAAAGGAAAAGAGAAAAGAAAGAAACAAACACAAATAACAACGACTAAGTTAACAAATGAAAATTACAAGAAATAAACATAACAAGAACAAGACAAGTATAATAACAAAATGAACTCTTTATTCATCATTCTTCACTCACAAAAGCTCACTACAAGTTTTTCAATGGAGAAGAGATGAGAAGAGGAAGAAGAACACAAGTATTCTAAAACCTAAAAATACAAGATTATGCACTCTTGGCTTCACAAGGTTCTGGGCTATTTATAGGCAGGGAGATGGAAATCTAGGGCAAAATTCTGATTCTTCATGAAATGACAAAACTGCCCCTAAAACCTTACCCACTGCCGACACCGTACGGCCGCGGTTCCGCGGCCTAAGCATGCTTAGGCCGCGGTTCCGCGGCCATAGTAGGCAGTTGGGCCTTCAAATTTGGTGGCTTTCTTTGGTCAGCTGTGATCTTTATTCTGGTATATGATTTTTCTCATAATTTCTTCACGATTTTTCCAGAATATCTGTTGATCAAAAGATGATTTGATGTGGATCTTTTTGTCATGATTTCCTCGAGCTCCGTGTAGATTTCTTGGATCTTGTGTTGCCATTGAGCCTTGTGCATGAAAATGACATTGATTTGCCATTTTGTCTCTTAAACTGGTGTGTGGCAACAGACGGATAAAGAGCGGAGATCCGTGTTTTATCTGTGAATGGCAGGAACCCGGATTTTGTCGTGTTTTTCCATGAATTTCACCGTTTAGAGCCGAGAACCTGTATTCTGCAATTGACTAGCAAACACGGCTCAAGAGTACCTACCGATATGCATGTGATAAAAATTGGGCGGTATGAAAATGCAAAAATCTGATATGAACAAATACCCCCAAACTTATCATTTGCTCGTCCCGAGCAAAGCCAATTTATTCACAAAAAATTTTCTAACCTCACTTTCGCAGGGAACGCGATTGCACCGACCATGTGCAACAAGCCGTTAAACCTCTAGGTGTCCCTAGTAGGAGGAGTGTTGTCTCCTGAGGGTTTTCAGCGGATACTACCCAGAAAATCCGGTCAAGCTAGTTTTGCAAAATAACTATGATTCAAACCCTAAGGTTTTGTTTCAGAAAATAACAATTCTATGATCCCAAGTCTAGATTATCAAACCCTTATTTTTCACACCTCGCTTCCTATTTAACTACAGATTTTATATGTCTTTACGTGTAGTGCAAATAGTGTCGTTAAGTTTCCAGAAGGATCTATTTACGTCATCATGTCACACAATAAAGCCCGGATAAAATTTTTGAAAGGATCACATAAGTTTTATAAAGAGTTAAGCATTTTTCAAGTTTCGTTTTCCAGTAAAGTTTCAACTTTAGAATTTCTATCTTCCTTAACAGGAAACTAGTCTTATATTTCACTCCACCTTTTTCTTGTTTTCATTTCATACACACCTCTGTGAACGTGCAATAGTCTTTATCATAGAATAAAACCTTCATATCTCCGCTAAATTTTTTATAAAAGCCTGTCTTTTATCAAGATTATTCTCACACAAAGAACCGTTAGGAATTTTAACTCGGAGAGAACACTTGCTTGACTTGTTTTAATCTGGACTTTATAGGCTTCTTAGCGAGCTTTGGGCCAATGCTCCCAAACCAGTTGGCTTTAGGGCATTAGGTGTAAAAACACCCCAGCGGACTTAATTACTCAAGTTACCTAGGTCCAAAAACAAAAGACAGTTTGGCGTGAAAATCATGATGATTCAATACGAACGGAGACATAACCGGCAGTTCAATTATTTTTTGGATAAAAGAGGTGTTTAGTGGGTTCGGTGTGTAATCATTCCAATCAAGTTTCAGATGGGTTATTTTTCAGACTTAGTTCCAATTAAGGCATCAATAATATCCCTTCATATTCACTTTACTTCATAAACTATTCTTGATATTACTTATTTCAGAACAAACCGATTTGAACCTCAGAAAACCATTTATCCATTTAAAAGTTTTTAGACATAAAAGACTTGTTATCTAATTTCTAAAACTCACGACACGTGCAGTGTAATGTAAAGACGTATATCAGCTATAGTTAACTTCAAAGGAGAGTTATCTTTCAGGTTTTCAAAATCTAAAAGTAAGATTTAGTTATTCTTATTTTATCAAACAAAACCGTCGAAATGTTGAATCAGAGTCCTCCCACTAGCTAACTTGACAAAAAGTTTTTATGTTTTTAGAAAGTTTTTAGAAAATTTTCAGATTTTTATGGATTTTATGGATTTTAATTTGCAGATGCAAAATATACATATGAATGCGAAGGTAAGAAATGCGTACCGAGCGTAGTATAGTGGTAAGTATTCCCGCCTGTCACGCGGGTGACCCGGGTTCGATCCCCGGCAACGGCGCCATTTGATTGGTAGAGATTCTGCGTGTTTAAGTTTAGTTAATTACCGCAATCAAAACGGTTTCGCTTGTAGCTAGCCGGTTGAGTACGGGTCGTCCGCAGGGAGATGGGAATCTTTTTCTATGTGCTTTAACGAGTTAAGTCCAAAAGTCCAGATTTGTTTGTGATTAATTAAGTGTTAAAATGATATGTAAAGAGAGCTTGTTAGGGTTAGGATTAGGTTAGTTTGAGTTAGGAGTCGCTCACTTCTTTCGTTGCCACTCTTAATATCGGTGTTACGGTAATTGGCAACAACGGGGATTAGCACGACTAGAAAGGAACTTGCGAGTATAAGCTAGGCTTTCCAACGTTTATGTTCTTCCTTTTGGTGCTTGTCCGTCCGTTCTTGGCTCTTAGCCATAACCTCCGGTTAATTCAACCACAACCGGTCTCACTACGGAATCACCGCTATCATGTAGGATAGGGTGCTGTAGGGAGCGGATTGTGGTTCAATTAACGGGAGTTGATTTAAGATATTGGGCAAGGAGAGAGTGAGAGAGATTTCCTTCTCTCAAACTTCCCTTATCCTACCCTAACAAGTATGAAACTACTCACCCATTATACGGAAAAGAAAATAAAAAAAAAGAGGAAGATAGAAAGAAGGAGATTAGAAGATAACAACTAGCTATTTGCGACCTCACCTCGGCAAGGATCAAGCGTAAGCATCATGGTTGTTTAAGGATAAAGGAAAAAAGAAAAGAAAGAAACAAACACAAATAACAACAACTAAGTTAACAAATGAAAATTACAAGCAATAAACATAACAAGAACAAGACAAGTATAATAACAAAATGAACTCTTTATTCATCATTCTTCACTCACAAAAGCTCACTACAAGTTTTTCAATGGAGAAGAGATGAGAAGAGGAAGAAGAACACAAGTATTCTAAAACCTAAAAATACAAGATTATGCACCCTTGGCTTCACAAGGTTCTGGGCTATTTATAGGCAGGGAGATGGAAATCTAGGGCAAAATTTTGATCCTTCATGAAATGACAAAACTGCCCCTAAAACCCTACCCACTGCCGACACCGTACGGCCGCGGTTCCGCGGCCTAAGCATGCTTAGGCCGCGGTTCCGCAGCCATAGTAGGTAGTTGGGCCTTCAAATTTGGTGGCTTTCTTTGGTCAGCTGTGATCTTTATTCTGGTATATGATTTTTCTCATAATTTCTTCACGATTTTTCCAGAATTTCTGTTGATCAAAAGATGATTTGATGTGGATCTTTTTGTCATGATTTCCTCGAGCTCCGTGTAGATTTCTTGGATCTTGTGTTGCCATTGAGCCTTGTGCATGAAAATGACATTGATTTGCCATTTTGTCTCTTAAACTGGTGTGTGGCAACAGACGGATAAAGAGCGGAGATCCGTGTTTTATCTGTGAATGGCAGGAACCCGGATTTTGTCGTGTTTTTCCATGAATTTCACCGTTTAGAGCCGAGAACCTGTATCCTGCAATTGACTAGCAAACACGGCTCAAGAGTACCTACCGATATGCAATGTGATAAAAATTGGGCGGTATGAAAATGCAAAAATCTGATATGAACAGGCCCACTACTTACGTAGTGGAGATCCTCCCACTTACTTGGTACTTACCTGGCCACAGGAGGGACAACGAGGTAGTAGAGGATTGATCCTGCGATTTGTCTTCTGGCAGTTAGGAGCGGTCTAGAGACTTGACCTAGGTGACTATTAGACTTAGGGTTGTGTGTGCATTTTTTGTGATTTGCGTTTCTTTCAAAAATCCGTATCTTTTTCAAAACAAACACCAACTTATCATTTTCCTTAATTATCTTAACGCTGCCACTTGTACTAAACCCTTTAGTGCATGCTCGGCTGAACACGGGATTCCAGTGCCCGTCTTGTCCGCGTTCCCCCGATCGACTCCGAAGTCGGTATTTCTACATTTACTTCTTCTTTACCCACCACCACACCCTCTTCGATGGACGGTTCTCCATCGAACTTCTTTACCACTACTCTGCCACCGTCAGCAGGTGCGCAGAATCCACCCCGCATCTCTCTCCAGGAGAGATGCTATCCTATGCGAGATCCTCTTTTGACCCGTCTCACCATTCCACCAGCCAACGGGGACAATTTTGAAATCAAACCCCAATAATTCAATCTTATACCCAAATATCACGGTATCAAGTCTGAAGACGCATATGTCTTTATTACCAAATTTGAAAATGTATGCGCAATGATGGGTACTTCACAGCTTTCTGTGGATGCTATGCGTCTTCGTCTTCTCCCATTTACTTTGTGCGATATAGCCGAGAAGTGGCTGTATAACACAACCGCACATTCCATTTCAAACTGGGAAGAATTCGTCAAAGCATTCCTAAAGAAATTCTACCCTAATCATAAAACAGCTCGAGTCCGTAGCGAAATTAATCAATTCACCCAGCTTCCAAATGAAACATTCTCGAAGTATTTTGAACGCTTCAAGGATCTGTTAGTTCAATGTCCACATCACGGAATTCCTAGATGGGATCTTTGCAGAATCATATATGAGGGCATTAATCCTACCACAAAACAGACCCTTGAATCCATGTGTCAAGGCACTTTCATGACCAAAGATGATGGGGAAGCTTGGAAATTCTTAGAAGATTTCGCTGAAAGATCTTTACAGTGGGAGGGTGTGAGTCAATTGTCTAGGGGTGGCAATAACCAATCGGATGTTTCCATAGGAGTTAGAGCTGAGATGTCAGCGATGCAAAAGAAACTTGAGACTATGGAAAAAAAATTTTTAGCCGCCGCCCTAAATCAAATGTTACTCTCCAAAACTGTATGTGGATGCTGTTCCGATCCTTCTCATTTGACGGAAGAATGTCCATTGAATTCTCCGTTTCAAGGTCATGAGTATACCAATGCTGCTTTTCAAAGACCGAGAAATGATCCATTTTCTTCCACTTATAATCAGGGTTGGAGGAATCACCCTAATTTTGCTTGGAACCAATCACAAACTCAAAACACGGTTCCAAACCAAAACAATTTCCAAAGGGCTCTTCCACCACAACAGCAACCACTTCAATTGAGTCAGCACCCCTACCAATCACAAAACTTTCAAAATCCGGCCAACATTTCTGCACCATATGAAAATTCTTTGCAAATGACCGGTACAGATAATACCTCTGCACTCGAACGAACCTTGGATACTTTCATGAAACAATCCATCCAAGGGATGGAAAAAATGCAATCTTCCTTCGATAATGTGATGAAGATCATTGTCTCTCAAAATGAAAATATTAAATCGATGGAAGAACAAATTGCACAATTAAAAGCCGAAATGAGTGCAAGAGAGAAAGGGAAACTTCCAGCTCAACCTTTACCCAATCCTGGCTATTCACATCATGTGAATGCTATCACCACGTTGAGATCTGGAAGAATGCTTGAAAATCATGTTGGTGAGGAGATTGATAATAATGAAAAATCAATCGATGATACCTCGGCTGAGACTTTTCCTTCCACTTCTACTTCTAATTCTAACCCCAGTTCGTCTACCCCACCATTTTCTTCCGAGCCTATTCTCCGTTTTCCCCAAGGCTCGACACCTCAGCCCAGCTCTTCTAGTCCACCGAAAATGATCCCCACTCCTATTCTTAGATCGTTCCCACCCACACGATCTTCTCCAATGTTGGACCCCGACCTTATTGCTCAAGCTCCTTATCCTAATCGGTTAAGGGGAAATAGACCAAATCCACAAATGGAGAAGATCACTGAAATTTTGAAACAGGTTAACATCAACATCCCTCTTCTAGATGCAATCCAACAAGTCCCCGCTTATGCGAAAACTCTTAAGGACTTGTGCACTAGAAAGAGGAAGACTCAAGTGCCCAAGAAGATATTCATGGCAAAAACAGTAGACACAGCCTTTCCCCAACAATTACCGAGGAAACGTAAGGATCCTGTCTATCCTACTATTTCCATTTCTATCGGGGAAAAATACATTAACCGTGCTCTACTTGAGCTTGGCGCAAGTGTTAACCTGCTTCCTTTCTCGGTTTACGAGCAGTTAGGGATCGGAGTGTTAAAGCCCTCGAGCATAACTCTCCAGATGGCTGACCAATCAATCACCAAACCTAGGGGTGAACTGGAGGATGTGTTAATAAAAATCGGGGAATTTGTATTCCCTGTGGACTTTATTGTAATTGATACACAACCTGTAGCAAACCCACGGAATCAAATTCCGGTGATTCTTGGTCGCCCCTTTTTGGCCACTTCCAATGCTATCATCAACTGTCGTAATGGCTCTATGACCCTATCCTTCGGGAATAAGTCAATTGAGCTGAACATTTACAAGTTGGGAAGTGTACCCTCCGAACCTACTACTCAGGTCTGTTCTGTCGAATTAATGGATGTCGACAATAGCGAATTTGACGATCCTCATGATACTGATCTAGACTCTTTTCATATGTTGTTGTTTGACCCAACTATGTATCATACACATACGGACTCTTCCACCGAGTTGTCCGGGTCAACAACTAACACTGATTATGAACTGTTTTTGGAGTCTGAAGATCACCTCGTGCTTTGTGATGACATTATTCTTCGAGGTATTGATGAGACTTTTGAGGAAATCTTCGCTGATGAACTCGCATTTTTGAAAAGCACGGGTGTTGAGATGAACCATCTCCCAAACAATGAAATTGAACCTCCAACCCTTCTTTTGGACTGTAAAAAGAATGCGAGTAATCCATCACAATCACTGAGTCGTCTCTCCAAAACAAGACGCAAACACACTCTATTCCACCACTTACCCTTTCCCTACTTCTTATTCCACCAACCAGAGCACTACATTGATAAAATCTTCGAATGGTTAGTGTTGACCTTCCCTTTGCAAAGGTTGGCATCGACCAATAATCTTGACCCCCTCCTATGATTTTCAAAAGATTAACATTGTTTAACTCAAGTTTGGAGGGGGGGTATAATCTGGCTCTTGAAAAGAAAATTTTTACACAAAATGTGGAGCCAAAAATAAGTTTGGGGGAGGATTTTCACGATCATATATTTTGCCCCCGTTAATAAATGTCCTCTCAAGTTTACAGGTTTTTGAGATTTAGTAGATAGCAACAGCGAGGATACTGTTGAAAACAAGTTTGGGGGAGGTTTGTGCTTATTTTTCACTTCGCATACTTCGCATAAGCACAAAACATTTGAAAAAAACTATAAAAATTTAAAAATTTTCAAAAAAATAAATATTTTTTGTACATAAATAAGATAATAAAAGATTAGATAGTGAAAAATTACATCCAAAAGATTAGAAAAATTTAAGAAAACCAAGAAAATTAGAAGTTTTTTTAAACGAACTAGTAATAAGTAGTTATGAGTCGTTGTCCTAAGGGTTAATAAGATGATAGAAGTCACTAATCTGAGGATAAAAATAAGTCTGAAAAATAGTTCCTATTCTGAAAGCCAAATATTTGAACGTTAATACCCTACTATTCGCACTTACACACGTCTTGAAACTCGGGATAGTACAGAATACCTTGAAATGCTCTTGTTTAAAAGCCAAAGTATGAAGGAAATAAAAAATGAATAAAATATAAAATGGTGAGAAAAATGAACACTGGTTTTGTTATCGCCAAGGTAACAATAAAAAATATAGCGAGGGTGCCTCATCACCTAGTGTCTTAG
The DNA here is from genome assembly GCA_030015575.1 of Agapanthus africanus. Taxonomy (NCBI): domain Eukaryota; kingdom Viridiplantae; phylum Streptophyta; class Magnoliopsida; order Asparagales; family Amaryllidaceae; genus Agapanthus; species Agapanthus africanus. The sequence continues at coordinate 869,999,556 of CM057339.1, forward strand.
ACCAACTGGTCTGGGAGTCACTGCTAAGTTTTAGGTGGTGCAAGACGAGGAAAATACACCTAATAAGCAAGCACATGAGTAATCTATCGGTTAGTACCTCAAGAAGTATTAACGGTCGCATGAAAATGTGTGAGCACATCTAAATATTCATCAAATTAAAAGGTACTGAGGCAGATGGACAAGAGTATGATAGCTTGAATTGAATTCTCCGGGTGTAGGGATGTTCTTTACACACACGTAGGGTTATATGATCAATGTTTGGAAGAGAGATAGGAATGAAGAATAAAGACGATATTTTATTGAGGGATGATGTGATTTCTAACATCTTTTCATGGTTATTAAGATAGGGCTCCTGACAACCGAAAAGTTAGTGTAGTTGGAAACTCTAATTTTCAAAGTCTTTCTTTTACAATTCTTATCTTTAAATATAACTTTCACGGTCTTCCTTTTATTATGGGATTTTATGGGTGCAATCCGCTGAAAACCCTCAGGAGACAACACTCCTCCTATTAGGGACACCTAGAGGTTTAAAGGCTTGTTGCACGTGCTCAGTGCAATCGTGTTGCCTACGAAAGTGTGCTAGTTAGTTTTTCTCTTTCTTTATTTTCTCCTTCTCTTTTTAATAAAACAGTTCGCTCGAGACGACCAAAAATAAGTTTGGGGGAATTTGATCAGTCGAAAATATTGCATTTCTAACACATCAATTTCCCTACCATTTGCACTCATCTAAATGTGTTCGGTATGAATATAGCACATATTAGCAAAACATCTGTAAAATACCAAATAACTTGTGTTATATATTAAAACCGACAATTTGAGGGAAGTTGAGTGTTTATCATTGCATTGCATAATCTTTGTGTAGCGCAACACTTGTCTCGAGAATCTGTGCAGGAAATTCCAGGAAAAGAGCCGAAACAGCTAACAGTGCTGATAAAAATACGCCAAGTCCAAGACTTGTGATCTGGCAGTGATCAATAAATATTTAGAAGATTCCACACATCAGAAAATACACCTAAAGTCAGCACAAACCCAACCAGGAAAAATCATGCACTGAAGCTTTCAAAGGGCCGCGGATCCGCGGCCAATAGGCCCTTCCCGCGGCGGATCCGCGGCCACATAAGCATTACGTCAGCATCGCTTTGCTTCAGGCTTCTCCATTCAAAGCCCACACCTCTTCAAGCCACTCCAAATTCCAGAGAACTCCAGAAGCTTTTGTCCGAACAGCAAAGCATTTTGTTCAAGCTAAAAACTTCCAAGCTTCCAAAGGAAGCTAACTACCTAAACCTAGAAGCTTCTCCCTAACCTCCAAGCTTATGAAAGAAGCTAGCTAACTAACTAACTCTAGAACCTTCTACTCAACTACTAAGCTTACAAGTGAAGCTAATCCTAACCTAGCTTCTAAAGGAAGCTAATCCTAATCAAGGCTATAAAAAGGACCCTAAGGCTTCACTCTCAAGGTTGTTCAACAATTCACCCATAAGTTGAGTGACACAACTTGTGTATTCAAACCCTAACCCTAATCCAATCACCAAAGCCAAAATTCAAGATCTTTGAGTACAAATCAAGCAAGAAGCCTTCAAGCCTTTTAGAAGCGACGCCGATCTTCAACCGAGCAAGTGATCCAAGATGATCCGCGACTCACGGAGACGATGCGGAGCTAAATCGACGATCGAGTTCTTTCCTCTTGTAGTTCTTGAGAGACTTGTAACAAAATTGTTGATAAATAAAAGGTGAAATTTCTTTATCTTGCTTACCTTTATATTTGAGCATTATGATTAGATCTCGATTCTTGATTGTGTTCTTTGATATGATGCTTGAGTAAAAACTCCGATCATGGAGGAGTCGAGAGAATCAATAGATGATGATGTTACAAATCTTGAAACGATTCTTAATTCCTATAATTTTTGTAAACTCTAGTAAATTGAATTATCGACGACCTAGTTTCGAGCGAGATGCTTTCTTGAATGTTTTCGCTCTTAATTAGTGATCAACGATCGATGTTTGAATTTCCTAGAGGCTAGAATGTGAATGGGATTCATCGAAAGGACAAAGGATGAGATGAAGAAACCCTAGTTCCTTCAAGAGATCCTTAAACCTCGATTGATCGTCATCGATCTAGTATCAAATCATTAATGGATAAGAAAACGTAATCACTAGTTTTCATCACGTCTATAGATTTGATCGATTCCTACGAGCATCACTTCAATTCTTGAAACCTAATTCGATTGGATATCATCAATTCTTGATTCTTGATTTTAATGTTTTCTTGATATTAGATTTAGATCTAGTTTTGATAATTCTTGAAATTCACTTTTAAATCTTGAATTGAATTGTCTTTTCTTTTCTTTTTAATTTTCGACTCAACTAAAACAAATACAAGCAAACCTCACTTTCCCTATGGACGATCTGCACTCGCTAACGAACCTATATCGACACCGTTATTGATTGCGGTTTACAAATTTCTTTGGTTGTGATTTCTATACATCTTTCTAAACACGACACACAAAGAATTCATTCAATCAGGGTCATATGGATGACGTATTTCCGAGCGGGGTCATGTGGATGACGTATTTCCGAGACAGGGTCATTTGGATGACGTATTTCCGAGACGGGGTCATGTGGATGACGTATTTCCGCGACGGGGTCATGTGGATGACGTATTTCCGAACGGGGTCATGTGGATGACGTATTTCCGAACGGGGTCATATGGATGACGTATTTCCGAGACGGGGTCATATGGATGACGTATTTCCGAGACGGGGTCATGTTGATAACGTGTTTCCGAACGGGGTCATGCGGATGACGTATTTCCGAACGAGGTCATGTGGATGACGTATTTCCGAGACGGGGTCATGTTGATGACGTGTTTCCGAACGGGGTCATGCGGATGACGTATTTCCGAACGGGGTTATGTGGATGACGTATTTCCGAGAAGGGGTCATGTTGATGATGTATTTCCGAGACGGGGTCATATGGATGACGTTGCGTCTGTTGTAATGAGACGAATATAGAAGTGGTCTCCAGGTTGTCTGGGAACCACCGAGATTTGGAGTAGGGCTTTACCGTAGCTCCAGGGTTGATTGCAGTGTCTGAATCCTGCTGGAATGGGGAAGAACGCTGTTGATGATCTCTAGGCTATCCCTGAACCGTCGAGATTTAGCTTCGTTTTCTGATGGAGCCTGGGGAGAGAAGGTATGATTCCTTCTTTGTTTGTGCCCCTGGATTATATACAGGGATTGATGTGATATCACCTGTAGGGCATAAATTTCATTTTATTTTATTTCTTTCCGCGATGCTCTATCATTTCAGCTTTTATATCGCGAAGGTCGCGATTGCCCAATCATTTCGGCTATTTTTCGCGGTGCCCAATTATTTCGGCTATTTATTTTATTTTTACTCGCTGCTTTTTATTGCGAGTTGCCCAATCATTTTGGTTATTTATTTTATTTTTACTCACTGCCTTTTATTGCGAGTTGCCCAATCATTTCGTCTATTTTGCATGCATACATTTTTTTTACTTGCTGATTTTGTTGCAAGTTTCCCCATCATTTCGGCTGTTTCGTATGCATGTGTGGTTTGCTAGCTTCTTGCTGCAAACTTGGAATTAGACACCGATTTCGGCATCAGCACTGCTACAACTGGGATATTGCCAGGAGCGAATCATCATTTGCCTCTGTCGATGTCGAACAAAAATAGCTTAGTAGACAGGGTTAGGATCCCGTCGACTAAGGCTTTTGACTTCATGAGTCGTAAGGGTATCATAAAGGTTTTTTCTCCCTACGAGTCGTGAGGATCTCGTAGGTGCATTTTCTCCTTAGGAATCGTGAGGACTCCTAAGTGTATGGGTTCTCGTAAGTCGTAAGGATCTTACAAGAGTATTTTCTCCTCATAAGTCGAGAGGGCTTATAAGGGGGTTCACCGTGCAAACATATCTCTAGTCACGGATGGGACTTTGTTAGGGGAAATGTTTATTCGCGCCTGTGGATTGTATACAAGGGTCAGTATTGAGCCGCTTGTAGGGCAATGTCGGAAGTTATGGTGGCTGCTTAAGAACAGGTTTAGATCCCTGTAGCTTAAGACTTTTGAATCTTATGAGCCGTGAGGGTCTCATAAGGGGGTTCTCCTTACGAGTCGTGGGGATCTCGCAAGTGTAATTTCTCCCTAGGAATCGTGGGGGATCCCTAAGTGTGTTGCTCCCTTGTGAGTCGTAAGGATCTCACGCAGGTGGTTTCTCCTTACAAAATCGAGAGGACCTTGCAAGTGTCTTTTAACGAGATTGCGCCATTTCGGGTTTTCACAAAACTCGCCGGTAGCCCTGCTGTTTTTACTCACGGTGCCCTTTCAGGTTTTCATCCGTGCCCATTTTGCTCATGGACATACCGTTTTCTTTTTTTCTTTTTTTTATTTTAACGAGATTGCGCCCTTTCGGGTTTTCACAAAACTCGCCGGTAGCCCTGCTGTTTTTACTCACGGAGCCCTTTCGGGTTTTCATCCGTGCCCATTTTGCTTGTGGACATACCGTCTTCTTTTTTTATGCTTTCATTTTTTTGTATCAGCTTTGGGATGCTGTAACCCACAGTAGTTTATCGACGTCTCGGTCAACAGCTAGTTTTAGGACATAGTGGTCTATCATTAGTTTAAGGACGTTTCGGTCCGCTGTTAGTTTAAGGACGTTTCGGTCCGCTGTTAGTTTAAGGACGTTTAGGTCCATTGCCGGCTACCACTTATAGAGTTTGGGCTTAGGAAGATAGCGAGCGGACATAGTCGCCGTCATCTATCATTGACCTAGGCCATGACTCGTCAGGCGTAGTACTTCTTCAGGAAGCGACCGTTTATTGGCCTGAAGGGTCTTTCACCATGCATGTCCATGAGTAGATAGGCCCTACCCTGGTAGACCTTGTCTATGATATATGGGCCTTCATAGTTCGGCTCGAATTTCCCCCGTTTAGCACGATTGGGGATCATAGGTCTTTTGACCACTAGCACGAGTTTGCCTTGGCGGAATGTTCTCGGTCTAGTCAATCTTTCGTATGAGCACGTCATCTTTGCTTTATAAGCCTCCAGACTTTGTTGCGCTACATTTATTCCGCCAGACTCTTTCAAGTCAGCAAGTCAAGACTACCAGACTCTTTCAAGGGAGGAGTAGTGAATATTTACCTGGTTTCATCAAGGGCATCGAGCTCCTCAAGACGAAGGTGAGCATTCTCTTCGTCCGTTAGCTCGTAATGAACTGCTACTCGTAGAGAGGGTAGCTCTATTTCAAGGGGGAGTACCGCCTCCGTACCAAATACTTACGCATACGGCTTTGTGTTAATGACCGTTTTGAACGTAGTTCGATACGCCTAGAGAGCTTCATGCAGTCTCTCGTGCCAGTCCTTCTTATTCGAGATACCGTCTTTTTCACGATCTTCGTTAAGGTCTTGTTAAAAGCCTCAGCTAGACCGTTAGCTCGGGGATTATAGACCGAGGAGTATCTCCAGTCTATGTTATGCTGTTGTGCGAAGCGACTGATCTTGTGGCTTCTGTAGGCTGGACCGTTATTGGAGATGATCCGTCGTGGAGTTCCAAACCGATAAATGACGTGTGTCTTGAAGAATGGAGGATATTCTCCGTCTTCACTTCCCTCAGCGGTACTGCTTCTGCCCATTTGGAAAAGTAATCAGTTGTCGCCAAGATGAATCGATGTCCTCTGGATGATGCTGGTTCGATGGGTCCGATTATGTCAGTTCCCCACATTTCGAAGGGCTAGCTAGCCACTGTTGGATGTAGTGGATTTGGATGCTGATGGATAAAGTCCCCATGAATCTGGCATGAATGGCACTGCTTCGCATATTCGAGGCAGTCCTGAATCATCGTGGGCCAATAGTAGCCCATCCTTTTAATCTTCAGCTTCATCTTTGGCCCGGCTTGGTGAGAACCGTAGAGTCCGTCGTGAGTTTCTTGGACGACTCTTTTTGCCTCTTCAGGTCCCAAGCATCTTAGCCACAGAGAATCAAATGACCTTTTATACACAGTATCATTGACGAACGCGAAAGACAGAGCTCGTTTTATAAGCTGATGTTTCGAGGACGCATCTTCAGGCGTTCGACGGGATTTGAAGTAGTCTATAAAGACTTACCTCCAATCCTTAGCCTTTCCCTGGTCTTTTATTTGTAGGGTTGCTTGCTCGGTCGTTCCCTTTTCTTCGGATGACTCCGGAGATACTTCTTCCGGAGCAAGCACCCGACGACTTTGCACAACGATCCTCACGTCATCGAGGTTCTCGTCGGCCAGTTCTTTAGCAAGCTTGGCTAATGCATCTGCCTTGCTATTTTCCACACGCGGTATGCTTTCCAAGGTGTAGGAAGGAATTTGGGTCAGCAGTCGCTGTACTCTTTTGCCGTATTTTACCAACTCAGGTTTGCACGTCTGATAGTCGCCATTTACTTGACTGACGATCAGTTGGGAGTCTCCGTATATGAGGAGGTTTTCAATTCCCATGTCAATGGCGATCTCGAGACCTGCTATCAAAGCTTCATACTCGGCTTCGTTATTCATCCTCGGCTCTGTTAAGGAGAAAGCAAAGCGCATTATCCCTCCTTGTGGAGTCACGAAGATGAGGCCTACCCCTGATTTGATTATGGGGGTGCTTTTTTTACGCTTTTTCATGGAAGACGCTCCATCAAAATAAACTTCCCACCGGGTATCACCCCCGTCGATCGTGTCAAACGTATGTTCGTCTGGCAGTTCGCAATTCAAAGGAGAATCGGCAGGTATCGGATGCTCAGCGAGGAACTTGGCGATGGCCTGGCCTTTCACTGCCTTAAGAGGCCGATAAGTTATCGAGAACTCCATCAAGAGCAAGGCCCATTTAGCGAGTCGTCCTGTTAATATGGCTTTTTACATCAAATATTTGAGGGGATCCACCTTTGATATGAGATGGACCTCATGCGTCAATGCATAGTGTCTGAGCTTCGTTATCGCGAAGATCAATGCGAGGCAGTGTTTTTCAATGGGAGAGTAATTGCTTTCTGCCCCAATGAGAACTCGACTCAAATAGTAGAGGGCTCTCTCCTTCCCCTGGTCATTCTCTTGTGCCCATAGCGCGCCTAAAGAACCTTCGAGGGCTGTTGTACATAGAATGAGAGGCTTTCCCTTGACCGAAGCAGCCAGCACTGGCGGATTCTGCAGGTACTGCTTGATTTCGTCCAGCGCACTTTGGCATTTATGATCCCAGACGAACGGGGTTCCCTTCTTCATCAGGTGACTGTAAGGGCGGCATTTTCCTGAGAGATTGGCTATAAATCGCCGGATATACGCGAGCTTCCCTTGGAGAGACCACAATTGTTTGAGGGTCCTTGGCGGAGGCATTTCCATAACCGCCTTGATCTTCGACGGATCTATCTCGATGCCTCGGTGTCGGATGATGAATCCTAGGAATTTTCCCGAGGAGACTCCGAACGCGTATTTGAGAGGATTCATCTTCAAGTTGTATTGCCGAAGGCGTTGAAATACGGTTTTCAGATGCTCTAAATGTTCCTCGTATGATTTGCTCTTTACTACAAGGTCGTCGATATAACATTCGACGATTTCATGTATGAGGTCATCGAAGATATTCGTCATGGCCCTCTGATAGGTGGCACCGGCGTTCTTTAGACCGAAGGGCATCACCTTGTAGCAGAATATTCCTAAAGGGGTCTGGAAGGCGGTGTGCCTCTGGTCCTCGGGATGCATTTTTATCTGATTGTATCCTGATGAGCCATCCATGAAGGAGAAAACTTCGTGAGTGGATGTGTTATCTATCATCAGTTCAGTGACTGGTACGGGGAAGTCGTCTTTCGGGCAGACTTTATTGAGATCCCGAAAGTCCACACATATGCGCACCGTCCCATTCTTCTTCATCACCGGGACGATATTGGCGATCCAATCAGGATATTGAACCTCTTGGATAAAATCGGAGTCGATTAGTTTCTTGACCTCGGCATTGATGCTCATCTCAAGCTTGAGCCGCATTCTTCTCGGTGCTTGTTTGATCGGCTTGACGTCCGGAGATATCGCCAATTTGTGCACAGCAATCTCTAGATCTAATCCTGGCATTTCGGAATAGTTTCATGCGAAGCAATCTTTATGCTGCATGAGCACGCCCTTTGCGTAGCCACCCTTTCTTCAGACAACAGCTCACTGACGAACGTTGGCCATGGGTCACTTGCCGTCCCCAAATCAATTTTCTTGAGGTTATCTGCAGTAGTATGTATTCCATCTTCCAGCTCTTTTGGTGCCGGTGGAAATTCTGAGATTACCTCATCATCATTGTTGTCGAAGCACCGGGGGAGGTCACCCATATCCTCGGGTTCTTCTTCCAACAACATTATCACATGACAGGTACGAGCTCGCTTCCAAGACTGATGTTGATCCGGGTCTACTCTCGCGGCTCTGGGTTCATGCTTCTGCGGCGGTGTTACCCTCTAACTGTTGGATAGAGCGAACCTGCCTTGCTGATACTGGTCTTCGACCCGGTCTTTAAATATGAAGCGGTCTTCGAGAGGATGTCCTATTGCCCTATGATAGGAGCAATAGTCCGGGTGAGAGACTTCGCCTGCTTGCTCGGGATGCTTGGACTCCGGGAGTGTCATCATCTGATGTTTTATGAAAAGATCGAATATCTTCCTTGTCTTGTCTTGGGGAAAGGAATATGCTCGACCCATCTTTTTCATAAGAGACGAATCTGGAGTGCTCAATTCCTGATCTCGTGGCTTCTTAGACCCGCTTTGTCCCTGTCGAACGCCTTTCCCGTTCTTTGGTTTGTTTCTGCCTCTGCGTCGGGCCTTTTGTACAACGGGTTGACAGGGAGGAGCATTGTCATTCTCCGCGGCCTGTTGAAGGAGGCGCTACGTCTTGGCTTTCTAGTAGATGGCCATTTCGTGATTGTGATCATCTCTAACCTTTTGACCTGCTTCCCTTATAAGCCTGTCCATTTTTTATTCGAACGACGGACTGGGCATTTTCACGGCGGGAGCTCTTTCTGGTTCAGAATTAGCATCTTCCCACAGAGCATCACCTTCTTCATCAAAGTCATGTATGACGTAGCAGTCGTGGAGTAGCGCCCGTTTCTTGAATTGAGCATACCCAAGCCCGGTCGTTTCCATTCTCCCGTTGGGCAACTTTCTTTGAGTTCCGGAAACGTTCCAGATCCTGTTATAGAACCGTGCTTGTCGCGCAGCTTGCTTAAGGGGTACACCTTGGTGTCTCAAGAGTCTCCTTAGTCCGTCTGTGTAATATCTGGGCAAACGGATGGGCTGGAGCCTGTCAAGTGTAGAATCCGTGCCATGCTAAATTTCTTTCTCCACTTTGGTTTCTCCGGATCGGTAGAATAGGATCTCCTTTTCACCTTTTCGCCTGGGAGGGATGTAGAATGTATGCAGTTCTTGCATACTATAGGCATTAAGTGCATCGAGCTCTTTGTAATGCTCTCGCGGAACCATGGCGATGTTCAAACTCCGATCATTATCAGCAAAGGCTTGTATCGATGGCCGAGAAGAGAATACAGTATTGACCTCATCTTCCGAGTCGCTGCCGAAGATCAACATAGGAGTGGACGGTCCCCGCTTGTTACACTAGGGCGGACCTGAATAAACTATTTCTTCTTCCTCCTCAGTATCACTCCCGAAGACTGGAATAGTGGTGATAGCTTTGTTCTTGTCCTCTGATTTGCGACATCTTTCTGTGTCTTCGAAATCTGGCAGGAAGTATTTTGCATCTTCGTACTTTCGGACTTCGTTCACGGAGAACGGGTTTAGTTCCCCTATCACAGTGTACTCGAGACCATCTTTGAAATACTTCATACACTGATGTTGTGTAGAAGGGATGATGTTGTACTCGTGTAACCAGGGCCAGTCGAGCAAAACATTGTAGCATGTCTTGGCGTCAATGACATGGAACTTAATGTCCATGACAAGTAGCCCGAAGCGTAGTGTCAATATTACAGACCCAAGCGTCCGTGATGACTGGGAGTCAAATCCGGAGATGGTGATTTTATCACGAACGAGGTGTTGAACGCTCATGCAGATTTCCTTTAACACCGTCACGTTAAGGAGATTGACGGAAGACCCATTGTCGACCAGGATTTTTCCTATCTTGATGTCATGACAATATCCGGAAACATAAAGGGGACGGTTGTGTTCGCACGTCCCAAGGAGGAGATCTTCATCGCCGAAGGTGATATCGACTGTGTGTACTTCTTACAGCTCGTCCTTCATCTTCTTTTCGGCGAGGAAAGCTTGGAATTGCTCGGGTTCTTGTAGTGCCTTGATTAAGGAATCTCTTGCTTCTTTTGATAGCAGAAGGGCATCGAGAATACTGAGCTGCGAGGGTATCTTTCTCAAGTGTGTCAGAACGTTGTAGTCCACCTTGTTTTTCTTTGGCGGGTCTTTGGCTGTCAGCTTTTTGACGGCTTGGTCATCAAGGATGATATCCTCAGGGACCTTTTCTTTTCCCTTATCTTTTCTATTTGACCCACTGTTCGAGGGCCCAAGATTCTTTTTGGGCAGCGTACGATTGCGCAACTGAATATTTTCACAGGTCTTCGGTTCTTCCTCCTTTCCCAAGGTGGACTCTTTAAAGAGAGGGCCAAGAGTCATTTCTTCGTCAGAGTCGCTCCCGAAGGTGAGAATTTGCGATCCCCCGGTGTTGACCATGTGACAGTTGCCGGTGGTTCTTTTACACTCCTCGGTCGTATTTCTTTGCTCCCGACGAGTCTTGCGTTTCATCCGCTTAAAATTTTACCGGTGAGCGACATATCCTTGCCACCATCTTTTAAAAGCGTTGCACTCTTCAGTGGGGTACGCAATCTTTCGATGATATAAGCAGTAGCTAGGATGTGTTTCCGCTTCACCAAGAGCGTTCGCTTCGGAGGGCGGCAGCTTCATTCCCATTGATATGGCTTTGGCGAACCTCTTCCTCGTCTTGAACCTGTTTTTATTTACGACGGATGTACTTTGATCTGGCGGGAATGTTTCAACCCGTTCGTCCAGTCGCTGACGTTTGGCCTTTTCAAATATAGCCATCTTACGCTCTCGATCAGCTTTGCTTTTAAGAAGAGCTTCGTCCAGGAATGCATCAATCATTTTGTCTGATACCCAGTCGAGGTAGAAGAGAGTCAAGCCTAGACAAAGAAATGAGGAACTTAACTCAACTTAACGGGAAAAAGCAGGAGATTTGCTCTTAACCTTAACCGATGAAAGCTGCTCTCCCCTAAAGCACTGGAAGTCCCTGTTCAGGATTCACCCCCAGTTTCTTTGTGTAAGGAGCTTCTTCACCGTCTATCGACGAGTGAGAGACCACATGGCAACTTGCCACGTAATCTTCAGATTCATCCGACGAGCCTTTTCCATCATCTCCGTCCTCAAGGACGTGGCTGAAAAACTCTTGGAGTGTGATTGTAGTCTGCACCTTCTGATTATATTCTTCCAGCGCGTTAATCTGCTTTTGTAGGTCCCTGCGCTTGTCACTAGGCTTCACCGGCTTCTTGGATTTCTTCTTCTTTTTCGAAGATTTCGGCGGCTGGGTGTGAGTGCTTTGGCTATCACCATCGATCTTTGGAGTTGGGCGCGGCTTCAGCATCCCTCCGATAATCTCTGGTTCGAGTGGATTCTTCCACCTGATCGCCGGACATGTGTGGAGATCCTTTAGCATTCTTTTCGTCTTGGATGAAAGAGTGACCTCCCATGGAGCTTCTTCTATGAAAGAGCATGATGCCTCTGGTGTATCCGTATTCTTGGGAGTGTGTGGCCGAGGCGGGTTCACCTTCCAATTTTCGGATAATACGAATTTGCCCTGCTGGTACTGATCTTCTATCCAGCTTTGAAGATGTAACAATCCTCGATCGGATGGCCCAACATTCGGTGATAAGGGCAATAGTTAGGATTGCTAGTGTCGCCTGGTTGCGCTGGGCATCTTGGCTCCGGCAGATTGATGAGCCTGTTGCGCAGTGCAAGTTCGAATAACCTTTTCGTCTTGTCTCGAGGGAACGAGTAAGGGCATCTCATTTTATCTTCGAGAGATCGAGTTCTGTTACTTTGGCGATCAACTGGTCTCGGGCCACCGGGGTGCTGTTGAGCATTGGCGACAACGATCGCTTTCCCCTTTCCTTTCTCATTTCGAGAGTCCGGCTTTGGAGGAGATGGTCTATGACCCATCTGGTCCATTTGGGCCAGTTTGTCGATCAAGGCCTGGAAAGTAGTCTGCTTGAAGAACATCAAGAACTGGGAGATAGTTGCATGAGGGTCCAGAGTGCCCATGGACATACCCACCGCTGGTGCTTCTTTGATGCGCTGTTCGCACTTCGACCACAGATTCCGCCATCGTATTGCGTATTGAACCCATGTTTCGCCTGGTTTTACCCCAGCGTTAATCAATGCTGTGATTGGGGTGCGCTCGCTAGCGCTTGCAAATCTTTGCGTAAATAACAGCTCCATCTCCGCAAATGTCTTGACGGAGTCATTCGGAAGTTCAGAGTACCATTCGAATGCGGTCTCTGACAAGCTGCAGACGAACTGACGGAGCAAAAGTTTATCATCACCCCCGGTGTTGCCGCAAAGAGCCCTGAACTGAGCGAAATGTTGATGGGGATTGCCTGTCCTCTTGTACACATGGAATTTGGGGATCGTGTATCCCGGTGGGTACTTTATTTGGTCATACCAGCATGGATATGGTCACCCAGTTTTAACAACTTGGCCGGCCGCTTCATTCGCCTGGTGAGCTCATATTTGCTGAGCAATATAGTCATCCAGAGCGGCCTTGGAAATGGTTTCCTCTTTGGCTGCTGAAAGAGCCGGAGGAGGGTTCGATGTCTCCCCTCTGTCGTCTTCAATGATGATAGGAGGGTCTTCAGCTGGAGGTTCTGGTTGCAACATCATCCCGACCATGTCTTGGAAGAGGAGTGCCATTCGTTTTATATTGGATGCTTGTTCCGCTGCTTCTCTATCCTTCTTTTTGAGGACTCTGCGGAGGAAGTCAGCATTGGTTTCTTGTTCATGACGCTGCTTTGATGACGCCTTAGGGCTTTCTTTTGGCCCAGTGAGTACGGCCATTTGCGTTAGCATTTCCTGAAGCTTCTGTTGCTTCTCCTGAGCTTTTGTCACGGATCGGATGAGCGGTCGGTGACCCGTTGAAGTGCGGCTTTCCTCTTTTCCGGAAGCCATATAAACAGTATGCACCATTATGCCCCCATACTTGGGACGTTTGGGCTCAGCGTCTTTGTGGTCTGCCGTAGTCACAGGGGCTTTTTCTGGCCTCCTTCTCTTTTGAGCAGTTGACGTTGAGGGGGCCGTTGCAGTGGGCACCCAGGTAGTTGTTGTAGGGTGTTTTTCGTCACCCCATCGAGATGGGAATACGCGCGCGCTTGTCAGGCGTATTACAGATTCCCCCTGCCTAGGGTAGGCCGGGGGTTATTGATTATGGGGATCCGAATCTCCGGCAGCCGCGGACTAAGCTGCCGTTAATTACCCCTCGCCTTTGGGGCGAGGGAACCTCCGATTAACGGGTTAAACTGGTCATGCGAACTCAACGTGCAGTGTACGTATGTTGTGTTTTTAAAGGGGAGGTTTGGATATATCGGGAGCCACGCAGAGTTTGTACGGGGGTCCCGCTACCCGGATAGCGGGCTGGGGGTCAAGGGGGCTAGCAGCCCCCTTGCGGGGTGCGGGGCAGCGCCCCGTTAGAAATTTTTTTCTAACAGGGACAGTGTCGTGGTGTATCTGTGTGTGCACATATGTATGCATATGTGTACATATGTGTATATATATATATATGTATATACATAAAAAAAGAGAGGGGGAGAAGCATCCAAAGGATGCGTGGGGGCAGCACCTTGGGCGCTGTGCGCCTAGGTGCTATGCGCTCAGGCGCTAGAGTGCCACGTGTCGGCACGTGGGCGCTCCGCGCTTGAGCGCTGGGCGCTTGAGCGCAAGCGCGCCACGTGTCGGCACGAGGGCAACTTGCGCTCGAGCGCAAGCGCGCCACGTGTCGGCACGGGGGCGACTTGCGCTCGAGCGCCTGCGCTCGAGCGCAAGCGCACCACGTGTTGGCATGGGGGCGACTTGTGCCCAAGCGCTTGCGCACCACGTGTTGGCATGGGGGCGACTTGTGCCCAAGCGCTTGCGCTTGGGCGTGAGCCACGTGTCGGCACTGGGGCAACGTGCGCTTGAACGCAAGCGCGCCACGTGTCGGCACCGGGGCGACTTGCGCTCGGGAGCTTGCGCTTGAGCGCAAGCGCGCCACGTGGGCGACTTGCGCTCGGGCGCTTGCGCTTGAGCGCAAGTGCGCCACGTGTCGACACGCGGGCGCTCTGCGCTTGAACGCCGGCGAGAAAAAGAGGCTTTTAGCCTAAGAAACAGAAGCTATGCTTCAGAAAGGAAATATTTATTATATATATATATATATATATATATATATATATATATGTAAATATATGGAGTTAAACTCCTAAAATGTTTTGGTTGATGAAAGGGATTCTTTCTCTTCCTCCTCTGTTGGCTGGATCTTGATGATCAAGAGATGTGAGATCTAAAAATCTCTCCTTTCTGAGATCTAATGGTAGATCCAAGTTCCCCTTTGTGGATTTTGTGGTGGAAGACTTCTTAGTTTTTGAAAAGAAAGAGTAAAACTCTTGATTTAATTCAAATGAAATGAGAAGGTTTAGAACCTTGGAGAAGGAGCAGGAGGCACAAAAGATCTCAGATCTAAACTTTTTGTGGAGAGAATGAAAAGTTGTCCCTTTTTTTTATTCATCATGTTGCCTTATATAGGCTTACATATTTACATATAGCCCCTTGGGCTTTGCAAAATGGCATTTTGCCCATCCCATGGCTCATGTGCCATTTCTTTTTTTGCACATAAGCCACGGGCTTACAAAATATTGGCTTTATGCCCATTTTGCATACATTCATGTATAAAAAAATTACATAAAAATTATTTATCACATGATTTTGTTGTTGGCATGGGGACGATGGCCGCGGGCTCGACTTGGGCATGGGCCCGCTTGACCTGGGCTTGGGCCCACGTAGCTTGGGGGTTGACCTTGACTTTGACTCGGTCAACGGGGTGTAAATTTTTACCCCAACAGTTGTCGTTCTTTGTGGTTTGACAGGACGGTTCTCTTCTTGCTGAGCTTTCACCTTCTTCTGTCGGCGAGGGTAATCTTGATCAATTACTGAGTCCTGAATCCGTCGCCAGACTTTGTAGATTTTGGAGGATAGCCACTGAGGGGGCTATTCCGGCTTTGCCTTCGGTGCATTCTCCACGGGTGGAGGAGATCTTTTCAGTACGGCGGTAGGAGAGTTCCTGCGCACCTTGTTCAGCAATTCAAAGCTGTTCCCAGTTGGAACAACATCATTGACTTCCATCGTTGGGGCTGGTGGAGTTAGCCCAGAGGGGGAGTTGCCCCCAGCTTTCCTTACTCGACGCCAGTGGCGACGTCGAGCATGTCGAGCTGCTGGGATTGTTTCAGCTTGAGGGGTGGCTTCGTCATGCCCCCTGTTTTGGTGAGGCACCGCCAGTACTAGCCTCTTGAAGACCGACGTCCGTCGAGCAGCAGTGTCTAACCGGTCAAAGACAGATCTCTAGGCGGGGGAAGTAGCTTTGAGGACTTCGACTGGAGTGGGAGCCGGAACAGTTAGTCTTGTGAAGACCAACCCTTTGGCAGGAGAAGCCGCCTTGACGACTTCGGGAGCAGGGATGGCTATCCTCTTCGGAATAACCTTTTCTGGAATTGCAGGCTTCATCATAAGCCCACAAGAACATTGGCCCAATCTGGCGAAGACTGAGGCGTTGGAGCTGGACGACCAGTTGAGAGGGGTCGCAGTAGTGGTAAGTCGATCGAAGACCGACTTCTTTGGGGCTTCTTGCGGCAATATCGGGGCATTGAAGCTCATGGGTGGGATCATAGTCCCAAAGAATAGCCCGGTGGTGGCCTGAGTTATTTGGTCCACCGGCATCGTGAACAGGGAGGCCGCTTGAGGTCCGTAAGCTATGCTTCCAGATGAGGCGGAACACGAGTTGCAGTTACAGCTGGGACACTTCGCGCAAGTAGACGCCATTGATGTTTCATTTTCTGCGCCAAGCAAGAAACCAAATCTTAGTACCTCGAACCTAAGGGCAACCATATCAAACCGCGATTCGTTCGCGAACACGACACACGAAGTGTAGAGTGGAAAGAGGAAAAGGTCCCACCGGGCGTGCCAGAATCTGTTCCCCTCCGAATACACAGACGCGACCGCGTAGGTTCGTCTTGCCTGAATTTTGGGGCAGATGCTAATTGGTGCTATCCGTCCACCTCTCCAAAGATGCCAAGTTGATTTATGGCACCATGTATCGAAGGTTTAAACGGATGCGGCCAATGTAGCAGACTTCGTCAGATTCCCCCTCATTTGAGGGGTTTTTGATTATGGGGACACTCTTCCCTACAGGCGCAAGCCCCTGCAGTTAATTACGCTACCGCATCGCGGTAACAACTTTCTCCTTCTCCAGATGGTCACTTCGTTTCGTGTGTGTTTGTTTTGTTTTTGGTTGCCCGTGGATTGTATACGGAGACTAATTTATGTTGTCGCCCGTAGGGCGTGGATTAGTCCAGATCCGTATCTTCTTAGATTTGGGTTTGGGGGTTGGGTTTAAGGATACATTAGCCTCATTTGAGACTAAGATCAACTTAAACGTTAGTTAAGGATACGTTAGTCTAATTTCTAGACTAAGATCAACTTAACGGGATCGTTTAGATCCAACAAAAGAGCAATTGGATTCTATCGTTTAGTTTAGGGACATTGCGGTCGATTATCTTAAGGACATTACGGTTCAGGTTAAGGACATCGTAGTCCATGAGTTTAAGGACCCCACAGTCCGGTTTAGAGACATCGTAGTCTATAAGGTTTAAGGACATCGTGGTCCATGAGTTTAAGGACCCCACAGTCCGGTTTAGAGACATCGTAGTCTATAAGGTTTAAGGACATCGTAGTCCATGAGTTTAAGGACCCCACAGTCCGGTTTAGAGACATCGTAGTCTATAAGGTTTAAGGACATCGTAGTCCATAAGTTTAAGGACCCCACAGCCACAGTCCGGTTTAGAGACATCGCAGTCTATAAGGTTTAAGGACATCGTAGTCTATGAGTTTAAGGACCCCACAGTCCGGTTTAAAGACATCGTAGTCTATAAGGTTTAAGGACATTGTAGTACATGAGTTTAAGGACCCCACAGTCCGTAGAAATGTGTGGTTGTCGGGACCCGTCACCTCTCTGAAGACGTTGAAGGATTACAACGACAGATATCAGATGAGTAAAGAGATGTACCCTCGAACTGGTGTGAGTTGGTTGAAAGATCTGTAGCCCAGTTTGGGATTGAGATCTGTTGAATATTCGTGAGCAGATGGGCTCCATTAAATATAAGTTGAGGACTTATGGCCAGAATTAGGCTAAATCCAATAAGATTAAAATATTTAACATTTTGTTGTTCAGGGCTGTCGAGCCTTTACTTGGGCTTGGCCCTTTTAATAATGCTGAGCATTAGATCCTGACATTTTTTTTGTCTTGTATTGAATGCATAGCATTCATTAGAACAATGTGTGTTCTGACAGCGCGCCATGTGGCGCGCCAGGCGCTTTGCGCTAATTAAAGAGCGCATTGCGCTTCTGCCAAGTAGCGCACACGAAAATGACACGTGTCGCGCTTAGCCCTAAGCGCCAGTTTATAAGCGCATTGTGCTTTCAATTTATGAGCGCGTTGTGCTAGTTCAGTGGCGCACCAGTGAGTGACACGTGGCGCGTTTGGCGCTGAGCACCAACCCTAGAGCGCAGTGCGCTGTTTTCAGAAGCGCAAAGCGCAAGCTGCATACGTGATTGACACGTGGCCCGTTTTGGCGCTGAGCGCCGGTCTAGGGAGCGCAAAAGCGCAGTTCATGAGTGCAATGCACTTTTCAGTAGCGCAAAGTGCATTTGATCAAATTTATGATCAGAGAACAAGTTTATGTTCTTTTAAAAGGAGGCTTTGCCTCAAGATTCAAGAATAATAGTTCTTTACCTTTGTAGATCAATGATCTGTGAATGAAATAAATACTTCTTTATTGTTTGATGAGATCTTTTGATCTCTTTTACGAAAGATCTTGGTCTTTTTTAGATCTATGATCTTTTTTAGAAGGTAGTTCTTCTTTTCAGGAGATGATTTCATCTCTGCGTTCATTGCTCATGTTCTTTACCTTGAAGAAATGATCTTCTTTTGCTAAAAGCTTTCTTTTTCTTTCTTTTAGTTTTCTCAAAATTTGTAGGGTTTTTTTCTATATCAGACTTGAAGTCTTGAGGCCTTTATATAGGGTAAATTGATTTGTTAAATCAGTTAAAGAGATTTTTCTCTGATTGATTTGGGGATGTTTCCAACCGTTGGATCTTTGATCCTAGGGCTTCTGTTTTACAGAAGGCAATCTTCTTGTTTTTTAACAAGATTGAGAAAATCTTTCCATAACAGAATTTTAATTCTGATTAATTAATGATTTATCATTATTATTAGATCTTTTGATCTAACGGTGGAGAATTTTATAATTCCAGCGCTAGCGCACCCGTGCTTTGCATGTGGTGCGCTGCTCAGAATGCAGCGCACTTTGCGCTAGCGTACCTTGCGCTAGCGCACCTACGTTTAACACATAGTGCGCTGCCCAGAATGCAGCGCACCCTGCGCTAGCGCACCCGTGTCTGACACGTGACGCGCAGCGCGTCTAGCGCTAGCGCACACATGGTGCACTGCCTAGGGCGCAGCGCACCTGGCGCTAGCGCATCCGTGTTTGACACGTGGCGCGTAGCGCGCCTAGCGCTGGATCTGAAGCGTTGCTTCAATTTTTGAATTTTGAATTTCAAAACAGAGTTTTGCTCTGATTGGGGGTGCACTGCTTAGGGAGCAGCGCACCTGGCGCTAGCGCATCTGTGTTTGACACGTGGCGTGCAGCGCGCCTAGCACTGGATCTGAAGCGTTGCTTCAATTTTTGAATTTTGAATTTCAAAATAGAGCTTTGCTCTGATTGGGGGAACATCCTAGTATCGATACTTCGCAATTACCTTCATGACCTTTCTCACATGATTCAGCATCAGATCTTATAGCTTGGGCGCGATCTTTCACTCACCAGTAGCCGATAGTTTTAGTGGATCGGCAGGTGGAGGGATTTCGGTCAAGGGTCTTGCTATCTGTGATGGTTCTTTGGCGTAACTGTCTAGTGAAGTGATCACTTGAGTGGCTGCGAGCGAGATGCGGAAGACTTTCCCCCATCTCTTTGAAGGTACGCGTAGATGAATTTTAAATTCGGGGACCGAATTTTTTTAAGGGGGGAAGATTGTAACGTTTTAGAAATCGTTTTGCGAATTTTCCGTTTTTAGGGTAAAATAGTCGGTGTTTTCCGTTTTAACCCGATTGTGATCAAACTTCTGTATATAGACTTGACGGCACCTAGTTTAGCTAGAATGAAACTAGCGCGCGGGCTTTGGGGGTCAATTGAAAGTTTTGGTTCACATAGAATTTTTCCCTAATTAAATATTATTTTAATGCTTTATTTGTGCACTTTATTAGTGGTAATTACTTTTTGGCTTGGGTTAATTACTACTAATGAGATTCTTTGCTAAACTAATCACTAGATTAAGCTTTAATCCTATCCATCCAAATATCTAGATATTTTGGGGTTAATGGTTTTTTTTAAATAGAAAAGAAAAGAAAAGTGGTACTTTGCATTAATTAGCATTTAATGTTGTTTTTAGCTAGTTTTTTCCACACAAATTCCTTGCCTTCACCATTTTTTCCTCCATGGCCAAGCATTCCCCCCTTGCTGCCCTTTGTTGTTCTTCACCCCATTTCATCAATTTCAAGTCCAAATAAATCACCAAAAATTCTAAATAATTCACACAAACTCAAATATAAACCAAAACCCATCATTCTTCTTCACAAATCAAGCTTTAATCTTCATAGAAGTCATCATTTTGGAGCTTAATTTGATGATCTTGGTTCTTTTTTTTGTGAATCCTTAAAGGTATAAAACCCTAACCCTAATTTCTATTTGTTGTTCTAATATTTTAATTAGCTTATTAGTTGTTAAATTAAAGCTTTTACTTGCATGTTTAGAATTTCTAGCAATTGGTTTTGGTTAATCAAGTTAGGGTTTTCATTAGTGAAAGGGTTAATTGATAAGTTAGGTTTGATGAAAAGTTAACCTAGATGCTAGATTGTTAAATGATTTTTCCTAATTGTATAATTAGCTAATTAGCAAACTTAACTTTTACTAATCCTAATTAGGCAAGATTAAAATTCTAGTAAAGGTATGAATGGTTTAATCTTGCTATATTGTGATGTTTGTAAATTCTAGTTTTGGTAAAAACTTGTAGTTTTGTGTTAAAATGATATATGTTGCTTACTAGATTTTGGTAAGTTTTGGCGTGAGTTTCTTTTGACGTTGCGACGTTATTAATATTAGATTCCATGCTATATCTTGTGTTGTGAATTCGCGATCGGTACGATCAGGGTCTAGGCTTGGTAGTTGTTTCGCTTTGCGTTCCTAGCTAGGGTCGTGCCGATGTCGTTCGTGTCTTTGTGTAGCTTTTGCTCTCGAGTTGGTTTCGTAGTGTCGCTGCACGCGTTAGCCACTTGACGAACACTTGAGAGTATGTTTGGAGTTGGTGCGTCGGTCAAACGTAGTTTTTACGTGTTATTGGCCGATTGCTAATATATACTTGTTATATTGTTATTTGCTTTCAGGATCGCAGGCGGGGACTTCAGGCGCTGCGAAGAAGGAAAAGCGAGTGGTTGGCTTTACTTAGCCAGGATTGTTGTGAGTAGATTTAACATCTACATGGGAATCGCCCGCATGGCGTTATGCGTCTGGGCTAGATTAAATGATATGACTATTAGTTAGATGTGTACAGATACTGATTGTGCATGTGTACCTTTGTTGCATATCTCATTTCCTATCGTGCATGGACTTAGTATTAATGAGACACAACACAATTATTGACGGTTCATGTTTCACGAGCACTAATTTTATGCTACACACACACCGTCGATAATTGCCATGACACGCACACCACCTATACATATATGATACTGTATTGCTTAAGGACATTGAGACATGATCCTCATTTTCATTGTGCATATGACATATAGCATACCTGTATACCTACATGCTTACACATATGCCTTGACATGCTTACATGCTAGTTGCCCATATACCTATATGGTATTGAACCATTAGTGATATGTATATACATATATGAGACATAGCTACATGTACATCTTGCATTCATACTTATACATATACCTGGGGGGCATTACATTGTTACTGATAGGTAGATACACATATCTTGCTATGCCAACATTGTTACGCATATCCGGCTATAGATACATGTTCACCTTTATTTGATGTTGTATGGACTTGGAGAAATTAGGAACCGCATGATATATATATTAACTTGTTGCAGTTAAATAGCGGTTTTTCCTTTATATGCTCATATTACTGTTTCATGTTGCATATATTACATTCATGGATTTCATATGTTCTCTGATATTTTTACTCCTAAATATATATAACAGTGGAATGGGACGCTTATATATATATATATATATATTAGTGGAATGGGACGCTAATATATATGTATTGATTCATGCAGTTATACTTATTCATTACTTGATGTTTTCTGGATTTGAGGACCGTGGTTGTTTCATGAAATTATGCATTATTTGAGAAACACGGTTTCTCTTGATATGATATTTCAGGTTCCACCATGAGATTTCTCGGTTCTTAGCTTATATATACCCCATGCGAGGAGGTGTCGTGGGCCGTGTGCGGGTACATGGTGGAACCCGGTTGGTTCCCCGGGGAAAGATGATCGACAGTACATGCCGATGAGCCTGGCTGGGGGCGTTTGCCATCCGGTGATAGTATTTGGACTCGACGGATATCTGGGGGATATCGATCGAGGTTATGTACGCACATGCCTTGCAGATTTCGGGTGGTGCTTACCCAGATTCATAGGATGTATGTATATGACACAGGAGGGCCAGTCCCAGGTGATGGCGCCTCAGATTTGAGTATTTTGTGTCGATGCTAGACACTTGTTTTCATGATGTTTTTGGGTGTAGATATTGGACACTCAGGTTTCATGAGTCTTACTCGATATTGGATACTGGTTATGTGAGATTTACTTGATATTGGATATTGGATATATGAGATTTACTTGATATTGGACACTCAGGATATATAGACTTACAGGATATGAGGGCCAATTTGGAGGCTAATTTGAGAAAATTTGGGATTTAGATTGTCTTGATGGACTTTGGTCCTGTCACGAGGTCAGGATTCTGTGAATGATATGTTTTATTCCATACTCCTCATTTATTTGATATGCTTTGTGTTTCCCCCAATCAGAGCAAAGCTCTGTTTTAAAATTCATAATTTAAAAATTGAAGCAACGCTTCAGATTCAGCGCTAGGCGCGCTGCGTGCCACGTGTCAAACACAGATGCGCTGCGCCCTAGGCAGCGCACCCGTAATCAGAGCAAAGCTCTGTTTTAAATTTCAAAATTAAAAAAAATTGAAGCAACGCTTCAGATACAGAGCTAGGCGCGCTGTGCGCCACGTGTCAAATGTTGGTACGCTAGTGCAAAGTGCTTTGCGCTCTGAGCAGCGCACCACGTGCAAAGCATGGGTGCGCCAACGCTAGAATTAAGAATTCTCCACAGTTAGATCAAAAGATCTAATAATGATAAATCATGAATTAATCAGAATTAAAATTCTGTTATGGAAATTTTTTTCCAATCTTGTTAAAAACAAGAAGACTGCCTTCTGTAAAATAGAAGCCCTAGGATCAAAGATCCAACGGTGGGAAAATATCCCCAAATCAATCAGAGAAAGATCTTTTTAACTGATTTAACAAATCAATTTGCCCTATATAAAGGCCCCAAGATTTCAAATCTGATATAGAGAAACCCCCTTACAAACTTTGAGAAAACTCAAAAGAAAGAGAGCAAGCTCTTGATAGAAGATCATTTCTTCAAGGTAAAAAGAATGATTCTTGAACAAAGAGATGAAATCATCTCATTAAAAACAGAAGAATTATCTTCTTAAAAGATCATAGATCTACAAAGACCAAGGTCTTTTATAAAAAGATCAAAAGATCTCATCATAAAAACAAAGAAGTACTTACTTCATTCACAAATCATTGATCTACAAAGGCAAAGCCCTTTCAAAAGTAAGAACTGTTGTTCTTGAATCTTGAGGCAAAACCTTCTTTAAAAAGAACATAAATTTGTTCACAGATCATAAATTTGATCAAATGCGCTTTGCGCTATTGAAAAGTGCCTTGCACTCTTGAACTGCGCTTCTGCGCTCCTTGGACCGGCGCTCAGCACCAAAACGCGCCACGTGTCAACCACGTATGGAACTTGCGCTTTGCGCTTCTGAAACAGCGCACTGCGCTCATGGGCTGGTGCTCAGCGTCAAGCGCGCCGCGTGTCACTCACTTGTGCGCCACTAAACTAGCGCAACGCGCTCATAAATTTAAAGCGCAATGCGCTCATAAACTGGCGCAATGCGCCCATCATCTGGCGCTTAGCGCCAAGCGCGACACGTGTCCTTTTCGTGTGCGCTACTTGACAGAAGCGCAATGCGCTCTTTAATTGGCGCAAAGCGCCTGGCGCGCCACGTGGCGCGCTGTCAGAACACACATTGTTCTGATAAATGCTATGCATTCAATACAAGACAAAAAAATGTCAGGATCTAATGCTCAGTATTATTAAAAGGGCTAAGCCCAAATAAAGGCTCAACAGCCCAGAACAATAAAATGTTAAACATTGGACTTAGCCCAATATTGGCCATAAGTCCTCAACTTATATTTAATTGGGCCCATCTGCTCATGAATATTTAACAGATCTTAGCCCCAAATTGGACTACAGATCTTTCAACCAACTCACACCGGTTCGAGAGTACATCTCTTTACCCCTTTGATATCTGTTGTTGTAATCCTTCAACGTCTTCAGAGAGGTGACGGGTCCCTACAACCACACATTTCATGGATCGTGGGGTCCTTAAACTCACGGACTACGATGTCCTTAACCTGGATTGTGGGGTCCTTAAACTCACGGACTACGACGTCCTTAACCTGGACTGTGGGGTCCTTAAACTCACGGACTACGACGTCCTTAACCTGGACTGTGGGGTCCTTAAACTCACGGACTACGATGTCCTTAACCTGGACTGTGGGGTCCTTAAACTCACGGACTACGATGTCCTTAACCTGTACTGTGGGGTCGTTAAACTCACGAACTACGATGTCCTTAACCTGGACTGTGGGGTCCTTAAACTCACGGACTACGATGTCCTTAACCTGGACTGTGGGGTCTTTAAACTCACGGACTATGATGTTCTTAACCTTGGACCACCATGTCCTTAAACTGGTAATCGACCGCAATGTCCCTAAACTAAACAATAGAGCCCAAATGCTCTCCTGTTGGATCTAAACGATCCTGTTAAGTTGATCTTAGTCTAAACATTAGACTAACGTATCCTTAACTAACGTTTAAGTTGATCTTAGTCTCAAATGAGGCTAACGTATCCTTAAACCCAAACCCCAAACCCAAATCTAAGAAAATACGGATTTGGACTAATCCACGCCCTACGGGCGACAACATAAATTAGTCTCCGTATACAATCCACGGGTAACCACAAACAAAACAAACACCCACGATACGAAGTGACCATCTGGAGAAGGAGAAAGTTGTTACCGCGATGAGGTAGCGTAATTAACTGCAGGGGCTTGCGCTTGCAGGGAAGAGCGTCCCCACAATCAAAAACCCCTCAAACGAGGGGGAATCTGACGAAGTCTGCTACATCGGACGCATCCGTTTAAACTTTCGATACATGGTGCCATAAATCAATTTGGCATCTTCGGAGAGGTGGACGGATAGCACCAATTAGCATCTGCCCTGAAACTCAGGTGAGACGTTCGCCGCGTCGTCGTCCGCGTCTTTCGGCGGGGAATAGATTCTGGCACGCCCGGTGGGACCTTTTCCTCTTTCCACTCCACACTCCGTGTGTCGTGTTCACGAACGAATCAC
The DNA here is from genome assembly GCA_030015575.1 of Agapanthus africanus. Classification (NCBI taxonomy): domain Eukaryota; kingdom Viridiplantae; phylum Streptophyta; class Magnoliopsida; order Asparagales; family Amaryllidaceae; genus Agapanthus; species Agapanthus africanus. Next base: position 870,024,656 of record CM057339.1, read on the forward strand.
GGTTTGCTATGGTTGCCTGTGGATTTGAGGTACTAAGATTTGGTGTCATGCTCCGTGCAGAAAACAGAAGATCAATGGCTTCAAACTGCACTAACTGCAACTGTAACTCTCACTCCATCCCGTCCGGAGGAGTGACTTACGGGCCCCAAGCGGCCTCCATCTTCGCTATGCCGGTGGAGCAGGTGACTCAGGCCACCACTGAGCTATTCTTCGGGACTATGCTCCCACAGATGAGCTTCAATGCCCCAATGTCGTCACAAGAAGCTCCAAAGAAGTCTGTCTTTGATCAGCTTACAACTACCGCGGCCCCTCTCAACGGGTCGCCCAAGTCCAATGCCTCAGTTTTCAGCAAACTGGGCCAAAGCTCAAGTGGGCCCATGAAGAAGCCCGCAATACCTGAAGCGGCCATCCCGAAGCGGATAGCCATTCCTGCTCCTAAAGTCGTCAAGGCAGCTTCCCCTGCTAAAGGGTCGGTCTTCACAAGACTGTCCGTTTCAGCTCCTACTCCATGCGAAGTCACGAAGGCTGCTTCCCCTGTTCGAAAGTCGGCCTTCGCAAGACTGACTATCCCCTCTCAACGGACGTCAGTCTTCGACCGGCTAGCGCCAATAATAGCCTCTCCTCAAAACAGGGGGCATGACAAAGCTATCCTCATAGCCGAACCAACACCATCTGCGCGACATGCTCGCCGTCGTCACTGGCGCCGAGTACGGAAGGCTAGGGGCAGCTCTCCGTCTGGGTTTACTCCACCAGCCCCAACGGTGGAAGTCAATGCTGCTGTTCCAACCGGGAACAGCTTTGAATTGCTGAATAAGGTGTGCAGGAACTCTCCTACCGCCGTACTGAAAAGATCTCCTCCACCCGCGGAGAATGTTACAGAAATGAAGCCGGAGCAGCCCCTCAACGGCTGTCCTCCAAAATTTACAAAGTCTAGCGACGGGTTTAGGACTCAGTAATAGATCAAGATTACAGAAAAAAGTGAAAGTTCAGCGAGAAGAGGACCATCCTGTCAAGCCACAAAAGGCGAAAGCTACTTGGGTGCCCACTGCAATGGCCCCCTAACTTCGACTGCTTACAAGAGGAGAAGGCCAGAGAAAATCCTTGAGTCTGCGACGAATCGCAAGACCACTGAACCTAAACGCCCTAAGTCTGGGGGCATGGTGGTGCATACAGTCTATATGGCATCCGGAAAAGAGGATAGCCGTATCTCCACAGGTCATCGACCGCTTACGCGATCAGTGACTAAGGCTCAGGAACAACAACGGAAGAAGCTTCAGGAGATGCTGACTGCAATAGCCGCACTCACTGGGCCAAAAGAAAATCCAGAGACCTCGGAGCAGCGTCGGGAACAAGAAACTGACACCGAGTTCCTCCGAAGAATGCTCGAGAGGAAGGAAAAAGAGGCTGTGGAACAGGCAACCAATATAAAACAAATGGCTCTCTTGTTCCAAGACATGGCTGGGATGATATTACAGCCGGAACCTCCAGCTGAAGACCCTCCGATCATCATTGAAGACGACAGAGGGGAGACATCAAACCCTCCTCCGGCTATCTCAATAGCCAAAGATGAAACCATTTCCAAGGCCGCTCTGGATGACTACATTGCTCAGCAAATACGAGCTCACTAGGCGAATGAAGCGGCCGGCCAAGTCGTTAAAACTGGGCGATCATATCCGGGCTGGTATGACCAAATAAGTTTCCCGCCAGGATATACGATCCCCAAATTTCATGTGTACAAGGGGACAGGCAATCCCCATCAGCATGTTGCTCAATTCAGGGCTCTTTGCGGCAATACCGGAGGTAACGACAAGTTGTTACTTCGTCAGTTCATCGGCAGTTTGGCGGAAATGGTATTCGAATGGTATTCAGAGCTTCCCAACGATTTTGTCAAAACTTTTGCAGAGATGGAGCTACTATTCACCCAGCGTTTCGCGAGTGCTAGTGAACGCACCCCAATAACGGCATTGATTAATGCTAGGGTGAAACCTGGAGAGACATGGGTTCAATACGCAATACGATGGCGGAATTTGTGGTTGAATTGCAAGCAGCGCATCGAAGAAGCGCTTGCGGTAGGCATGTTCGTGGGTACTCTTGACCCTCAAGCAACTATTTCCCAATTCATGATGTTCTTCAAGCCGACCACGTTCCAGGCCTTGATCGACAAACTGGCCCAAATGGACCAGATGGGTCATAGACCGTCTCCTCTAAAGCCGGACTCTCGAAATGAAAAAGGGAAAGGAAAAGCAACTTTCGTCGCCAATACTCAACAACAGCCGAGCAACTTAAAGCCGGTTGTTCGCCAAAACAATATGCGTCCACGCCCATCCCTTGAGGAGAGACTAGGATATCCTTACTCGTTTCTCTAAGATAAAATGAGGAGATTGTTCGAGCTGGCAATGTGCAACAGACTCATAAATTTGCCGGATCCAAAATGTCCGTTGCATCCAGGTGATGTCAACAATCCTAATTACTGCCCTTACCACCAAACAGTAAGCCATCCAATCGAAGATTGCTTCGTCTTCAAAGGCTGGATTGAAGACCAATACCAACAAGGCATGTTCGCATTATCCGAAAACTGGAAGGTGAACCCGCCACAACCTCACGCCCCTAAAAAAGTGGACGTGCCGGGGGCATCATGCTCATTCATAAGGGAAGCCCCATGGGAAGTTGTTCTTTCGGCAAAGATGAAAAGAATGCTGAAGGATCTCCAAACGTGCCCGGCAATCAGGTGGAAAGATCCGCTGGAACCCGAGATCGTCGAGGGAATGCTGAGACCGCGCCCAACTACAAAAATTGGTGGTGATAGTCAAAGCGCTCACACCCAACCGTCAAAGTCTTCGAAGAAGAAGAAAAAGACCCAAAAGCCCGTGAAGCTTGATAACAAGCGCACAGTCCTGCAAAAACAGATTGACGCTCTGGAAGAATACAACCAGAAGGCGCGGACCCCGGTTACACTTCAAGAATTTCTCAACAATATCCTTGAGAACGGAGATGATGACAATAACAACATGGATGACTCGTTAAAAGAATCCTTGGACTATGTGGCAAGTTGCCACATGATCTCTCATTCGGCATTAACTAATGAAGAAACGCACTCGGCGATAGAAGACAGCACAAAAGAGCTGGGGGCAGGATCGAAGCCGAAACCCTTGGAAGCGTCTGACGAGATGATCGACTTGCTATTAAATGAAGCCCGTCAGAAAAGCAAAGCCAATCGAGAGCGTGAAATGGCTATATTCAAAAAAGCCAAACGCCGACGACTGGAGGAGAAGGTCGAGACACCCCAACTGGAGCAAAGCATTGCGATCGCCAGCAAAAGCAAGCTTAAAGTAAAGAAACAATTCGCTAGGGCCCTGGCAATAGGAATGAAGTTGCCCTCTTTCAAAGGAAATTCCCTTGGCAATATGCGTCTTGATGAAGCGGACATACATCCTAACTTCTGCCTATACCATCAGAGGATTGCACACCCTAACGAGGAGTGCATAGCCTTTAAAAACTGGTGGCAGGGATATGGTGCCCATCGATGACACGTTCAACGAGTGAAGCGCAAGGCTCGTTGGGAATAGAAAAGCACGACAGATGAGCGTGAAAGAGCTGCTGGCAACTGTCACATAGCCGACACCAAGGGATCGCAAGTTATCAACTTTGGAAGCGACTCTGACGAAGAAATCACCCTTAGCCCTCTCTTCAAGGAATCCACCTTCGACACAAAACATGCAAAGATTTGCGGCAAAATCTAGCTGCGTAATCGTACGTTGACTTATGACCGAAACGTCGTTAAACTACTACCAACCGCGGCATCCTCAGGCTGACGTGGTAAAAAAAACAAAACAAAAAACAGAAAAAAACGGTATGTCCATAAGCAAATTGGGCATGGATGAAAACCTGAAAGGGCTCCGTGAGTAAAAACAGTAGGACTACCGGCGAGTTTTGTGAAAACCCGAAAGGGCGCAATCTCTTTAAAAGACACTTGCAAGGTCCTCTCGACCTTGTGAGGAGAAACCACCTGCGTGAGATCCTTACGACTCACAAGGGAGCAACATACTTAGGGATCCCCACGATTCCTAGGGAGAAATTACACTTGCGAGATCCTCACGACTCGTAAGGAGAAACCTCTTATGAGACCCTCACAGCGCATAAGATTCAAAAGTCTTAAGCTACAAAGATCTGAACCTATTTTTAAGCAGCCACCACAACTTCAAATACTGCCCTACAAGCGGCTCAATGCTGACCCTTGTATACAATCCACGGGCGCGAATAAACATTTCCCTAAAAAAGTCCCATCCGTGACTAGGGATATGTCTACACGGTGAACAACCCTTGTAAGTCCTCTCGACTTATAAGGAGAAGGCACTCTTGTAAGATCCTTACGACTTTTAAGAGACCATACACTTAGGAATCCTCACGATCCCTAGGGAGAAAAAGCACCTACGAGATCCTCACAACTCGCAGGAAGAAATACCTTTATGAGACCCTTACGGCTCATGAAGTCAAAAGCCTTAGTCGACAGGATCCTAACCCTGTTCGCTAAGCCACCTTTGTTCGACATCGACGGAGGCAAATGATGATTCGCTCCTGGTAATATCCCAGTTGTAGCGGTGCTGATGCCGAAATCGGTGTCTAATTCCAAGCTTGCAGTAAGAAGCTAGCGAGCCACACATGCATACGAAATAGCCGAAATGATGGGGCAACTTGCAACAAAATCAGCAAGTAAAAATGCATGCATACGAAATAGCCGAAATGATGGGGCAACTTGCAAATAAAGAACAACAAGTAAAAAAAAATATAAAAAAATATATGTATGCGAAATAGCCGAAATGATTGGGCAACTCGCAATAAAAAGCAGCGAGTAAAAAGAAAAACAAATAGCCGAAATGATTGGGCACCGCGAAAAATAGCCGAAATGATTGGGCAATCGCGACTTTCGCGATATAAAAGCTGAAATGATAGAGCATCGATCCCTGTATACAATCCAGAGTCACAAACAATAAGGGAACCATACCTTCCCCCAGGCTCCATAAAAAAGAAAGCCAAGTCTCGATGGACACATCTACAGCTTGGAGACCCACAACATCGTTCCTTCGCATTCCAGCAGGATGCTGATGCAACGTCAATGAAAGACCTCACGGTCGAAACAAAGCGGAGTGATGGCAAAATCCCAGCTCTACCTTAGCATTCGCCTCGCTACACCAGACGCAATGCCAACGAGATCATCCCTCACTAGTGCGGAGTGGTCACCACCTCGACGTTCGTCTCGATACAGCAGACGAGATGTCACTACAGCGTCCTTCCTCCAACAGGATTCGGACACGCCAAAGCAAACGAAGCGAAGGCCAAATTCCTAGCTTCAGGGTCTTGACGGCAACTCATATAAAACCTGAAATACTATTGGAGATCATCCTACACCAACGCGGAGTGGTCACCACCTCGACGTTCGTCTCGATACAGCAGACGAGATGTCACCACAGCATTCTTCCTCCAGCAGGATTCAGACGCGACAATCAAACAATGGAGCCACGGCAAAATTCTTAGTTCCAAACCTCAACGGTTCACCAACAACCTAGAGACAACCGCGACATTCGTCTCGATACAGCAGACGCAATGCCAGCAAACGAAGCAAATGCCAAATTCCTAGCTTCAGTGTCTTGACAGCAACTCATATAAAACCTGAAAGACTACCGGAGATCATCCCTCACCAACGCGGAGTGGTCACCACCTCGACGTTCATCTCGATACAACAGACGATATGTCACTACAGCATCCTTCCTCCAACAGGATTTGGACACGCCAAAGCAAACAAAGCGAAGGCCAAATTCCTAGCTTCAGTGTCTTGATGGCAACTCATATAAAACCTGAAAGACCATCGGAGATCATCCCACACCAGCACGGAGTGATCACCACCTCGACGTTCGTCTCGATACAGCAAACGAGATGTCACCACAGCGTTCTTCCTCTAGCAGGACTCAGACACAATATCACCCAACGGAGCCATGGTAAAATCCCTAGTTCCAAACCTCGACGGTTCACCAGCAACCTAAAGACAACCGCGACATTCGTCTCGATACAGCAGACGCAATACCAGCAAACGAAGCGAAGGCCAAATTCCTAGCTTCAGGGTCTTGACGGCAATTCATATAAAACCTGAAAGACTATCGGAGATCATCCCACCCCAGCGCGGAGTGGTTATGACTCATCGGGGCTTTCCAAAATGAGCCTAACATCAAGTAAAAAGCGGCATGGAAAAATTCCTAACGCTTGCTCTTCTGACGGTCAAACTGCTGAGGAGGATTGCTTGAAGACATCTTGTCCAGCTCTCGAAGGGATCAGAGACATGACAGTCGCAAGGCTACTCGAACAGCAAGATTGCCTATCGAGGAATACATCAGCCAACGCGACGGTACGACGGACAAAACCCTAGTACCACAGACCCTAACGGACCTCTGTCGTAAAGAGCAGAGGTTAACTGTGACGTTAGGATATTCTTGCGAGAACTGCTCGATTCGTCTCGACTCGTGAGGAAATTAGTGTCTTTGCGAGAACTTCTCGATTCGTCTAGACTCGTAGGGAAAAGCCTTAGGCAATGGGGATAAGAACCGGTTTCCTAAGCACTGGGGCCCTACAAGTCGGTCCAAAATGGACTCTTGCACACTATTCACGGGCCACACTCTCCAAAGTCGAATCTCGACAAGGAGGGAAACAACCACTTACGAGTCCTCTCGACTTGTAAGAGGGAAAATTCTCTTGTGAGATCCTTACGACACTCAAGAGAAAACACACTTAGGAATCCTCATGATTCCTAAGGAGAAAATACACCTATGAGATCCTCTCGACTCATAGGGAGAAAAGTCTTCATGAGACCCTCACGGCTCATAAAGTTGAAAAGTCTTAGGCAGCAGATTTGAACCTGCTTCCTAAGCGATCACTACCTCTCGGAGAGTTCAAGATGAAATTTTCTTTATTATCTACAGGCCACACTTGCCAGAGTAACATACCAACAACACAGCAAAGAGAAGAAAGCGACAGTGAGAGATAAGAAAAATGTGTCTTTATTCATGAACTCAATTGAATACAAGATACATCATATAAAAGAATAAAAAATGGATACATGTTATTCAAAAATTACAAGTGTTTAATTGATACAAAAACAGCTACTGAGAAGGAAGCGTTTTCAACAAGTCTGCTAGCTGCTCTCGCACTCCTTCAGTGCCTTCTCGTGATCAGCCGCTGTGGCCAGCTCCACTTCAATTCGAGCCCTTTGCTGCAAGCATGATGAAATCTTCTCATCGATTTCCCGTTGGGCAGCTTCGCAACTCTGCGTAACCCGCTCGATAGAGTCGAGCTTCCGCCTCAATGCAAGCCCGTCCGAGATACATTGCTGCAAGGTGTCAAAAACAACTCTCAGCTGCGTGGCGTTCGCTTTAACTTGGGCGCGCAGCTGGGCAGATTCACCCGAAGCCTCCTCACGTTTCTTCCGCCTCATGGTCGCTTCTTGTTCAAAATGGCGGAGGAAGGACACACTCTGCTCGACCCATGCGGCTCGCTGGGAGTTTAAAACCTGAATCTCAAGAGCAGGACGCATAAGCTCGAGCTCACGCAGGCATGCCTCAATCTTCCGGCAGTGGTTAACCCAAGACTCGACGACGCCTTCATTATGGAAGTTCACAAGCGTCACCAACATTGGATTAACTTCCGCAGCAAAGTCCGCAGCAAATGTGGGAGCCTCCACGTCAAGCTCCTCAATATAGTCGCTTAACATGCACAGACTATTTGCGGCGCCCTTCGAGGATGGACGTCTGGAAAAGGGCCCTGCCGGCATCATAATGCAAGACTCGAAAGGGGCTGGAATCGATGTGGCCGCTACAAAACAAATCACAATCAGATGTCGGCTCAAGAAATAAAGAAAAGTACATGAACAATAGAGTCTACTATTTCGGCTGCAATAGGGGGCAGAGCTGGGAGTACTGGTGGCGCAACGATAGCCTCGCCCCCGCCTTCGATTTGTAAGGCTACAAGCAACACAAAGAGGGATTAGCAATAATATGACTGCCCGTTAAATAAGGGATGTCGTTTAGAAAAGATACTCACTGACACCACCAGACGGACTAATCTTTGACAGGAAGGAGAAGTGTGGGTGCAACACCTGATACAGGTGGTCAAAAAGGACTCCTGCAAGAAAGCAGTAATGCAACGTCAGTGCATAAGTTATACAGCCTCAAAATAAGACTGATGGGTCACGAATCTGCACCTTCCAAGATCTGAGATGGTACGAGAGAGGGTAGAGGAGGTGTCACCGTCAAAGCGGTAGCTGATGGCGCTGTCTCGGGTAGCGCAACCTCAAAATCTACCTGATGAGTCGCCGGTCGGAACCGCGACGAGGGCGTCACTTGATACAGCAACTGCTTCACCCTTCTCCATCGGGATGGTCTCACTTCCAGTCGCCTCATCCCCTGACTCTACAAGAGCCATCGTAACGCTTGCGATGCCAGGAGATGGCAAAGAGCCGCAGGCGGAAAGAGCGACGATCGGGGCAGTGCCCGACTCTTGCGAAAAAGTGACTACCTCGGGCTCGGTGTCTGTAGCCGTCTCACCCATCGTCACCTCAGGCTCGGCGGCTGTAGCCATCTCACCCGTCGCTACCCCGAGCCCGGCAATTGCAGCCATCTCGCCTACCGCTGCCTCGGGTTCGGCAATCACGGCTACCTCCTCTACCGCTACCCCAGGCTCAGCGGTCACCGCCACTTCTTCGGTAAGACTCAGCCCTGCAAGATAAGATATATGAGAACTGATATTTAAAACTTTGACAACGGAACCCCGTGTCACATTACCTTGAGTTGGTCTTCCGATCGCTTCCCGAGCCCCACATGCTGCCCGTCTGTAGGCAGTGGACAAGGCAGCCGGGGATTCCTCTGAAGGAGTAGGGGCAGGGGTAGCGATGCTCGAACCCGCACCCGCAGCCAAGGGTTACCTCTGGAGCCGTTATGGCATTCGTCATCGGTTGCTTAAGTGAAGCTTCTTTCAACAATACTGGCGGAACTGAGATAGCCGGCCCAACGAGCATCTCCGCACCGCCCTGCGAAGTCGGGGCCACATTCTGAATAGCATGAGTAGAAGTAGTTCCTGCGATAAGGTAAAGAAGGGGGTTAGATTGTCCATAAGAAAGGAGAATGAAAATGCAATGAGCCAAGACATTCCAATGCCCAACAAAGCACGATTCCTCTCCTCCTCCTCAAAGGTCCTAAGGGAAGCCGCCAGAGCCTCTTCAGTGGTAAAGCCTGTTACAGAAGGAAAAATGTCAGTCAAGACATGACAATAAAAATAAGAATGCAATGCAATAACAGGTTACGGCTTATACTCACTTGATTGTGCGAGGGTGGCCATTTCCGTTTGGTGGCTCGCGGATCGCACAGAAGCTGCAATAGCGGCCTCGAGATCAGTATCTCCCGGCACTATGAAGAGACCTTCGTTGGTCCCATATTCGCTCAGGCCCTCGTTATAAGAAGCATGAGGCTCTAGCCCGAGTACAGCGTCTAGAGAGAGGACCGACTTCTTCTTCCTCTTCTGCGAGCGAGCTCCGGTCGCCCCAAGCATGAGTTTACGTTTACCAGGCACCTTGGGACGACGAGTCCCAATTTCTTTTCCGACGTCCGACTCGGGGGAAGCGGCAACCACTTCTTTTTCAGACGCGCTGGAAGGGGCAACCCGCGCGTAGGGCTTAGTACACGTGGAGGCTCAACTGCAGTGACCTCTTTTAGCGGAGGGGGACAGTGGTCCGTCGCTTCAAAGGGACGTTGCGATTGCCAGCAGGAGGTGCACTTCTGCAATCGAGCAGCAGCCGCCTCTCTTCCTTAATGACGGCGCCCATCGAATGCAGGTACTATGCCGTGTACACATTAAGGACCTTCGGGACACAGCTCGGTTTACTGATAAAGAAATTGGACCCCGTGTTCAAGCGCATGAAATGATGTAGCGCGTTTCGCATCCCCTCTTCAGTGGCAGTGGGTTCTAGCAAGAAAGCCTCCAGCGGAACTCCTTGATTATAGCTCAATTGTTGGGCAAAACGATGCGGATTGTATCTTATGAAAAGCGCCGCATCATTTTGCCTAAACACTAGGAAGCCCGGTCTGATAGAATATAAATGGAGGATCTCCTGGGCTGTCAAAACTGAGGCTCCATCTTTAAAAGTGTCCCACAATGGCCGCACCGTTGTGGCGGACTCTCTTCCGATGGTTAAAACCTTGTCGGTGAAGGTCATGCCGTCTCCAACCGTACGGGGACAAAGGAGCATACCTCTAGCATCCCGCGGTGATGGATTTACAATAGATGCGCCGACTAATCGCATAATCCGGGGGAAGCTGCACCTGTCATAAAATGAAGGCTTTTTATGAATACCAAAAACGCTAAGTGCATGTAGCTCGAGCCATGGCATGAAGTAATGCATCGAGAAGTTCACATGCTGCACTCCGGGTTCAGTAGTATCTGCCGCTTGACTAAGGCCATAATACAAATGAGCTAAACCGGCGACCCCGACAGCCACTTTCACCCCGATAATCATTCGGTGAGCCGGATAGAAGACAGACAGCCTCATACAGCGAAGGTGCATCGGGAGCGTGAACCAGCTCAACCATAGCCTAAGAAATCCCAAGAAAAATGTTTCCTCATCAATCCCAGGGACTGCGATCTCCGCAAAAGGAACATCTGGGGTGTTGGGAAGGAAGAAACCTTTCTGATCTACCTCCGCTGTTGGCAAGTTGTTTAAACCTAAGCCAAATGGGTGAAGAAAGCGAGCGATGAAATCCTCCAAACTAACCCCGTGGCTCCCAGATTCGAGAAAAAGGCCCTCGTAGATATTCAACACTTTGATCAAACTAGGAAATTGGTGTTGAACGGCATTCACCGGGGTAAGGCCTGTCATCACTGGCTTGGCACTAAAAACGTATTCATCCGTAGGAAGCAGTTCCTCATAATGCTCCCATATAACCGGTAAGCCAGAAACTTCTGCAAATTCCTCTAAAGAGATTGATACTTCTCGGTCCAGCGAAAGAAAGGTGTGGATAGGAATATTCCACTGCTCCAAAAAGGCCTTAACCCACCAGACGGGAAGCGTAGGATACTGGAAGAGAGAAGCATAAATGGTGGGATACAACCCAAGCCTCAACAATTGCGACTTCTTCGCTGACAGAATGTAGCAAGCCCACTGCAGATGACCAGTCGGATGACGTGGGATCAGACCAATCATATATGGTTGTCCCCACGGTCGCGCCTCGCCTTGACAAATACGTCGTCCCAAGGTATCTAAAGCCATGGGAGGTTGAACAGGTATCGAAGCTATAGCGGGCTGAAAAAGACCTTCTGAAGTCGAATTAACCATCTCCACGGTATAGTTCACCGGGGGTGGGTCGGCGTAATGAATTGCCATGATAGGCTCCGAGGGTACCGCGCACGAAAAGCTTTGTCGACCCTTAATAATATGATTATACCATGTCCCCCAGAGGTGAAGATTCTTATATTCTGGGTCATGATCTTTGATCAAAGTTAGGACTTCCCGGTCTACAGGTGCTCCAGGAAATCCTCCTTCTGAACAAACAAACGGAAAAGAGAGATCGAAAGACATGTCGCCTGCAAAAAAGGGGACAGAAGTCAATTGTCAGTACTATAATTTAATTTAAATTCTGATACTCGATACTTTAAAATTTGTACCACACTGCAATGCAGTGGAGAGGGACCAAAGAGGGCCCACAAAATCTGGATAACAATGCATCAATTAATAAAACAGCATCATCATTGGATGAAACTGTTAATTAAATGAGGAAATCCTTAGAAAAATTCTCATTAAATGAGAGATCTCTCGGGAAAAGGGGAAAATCTCCCTTTGAGAGCAATGAACGAATTCAAAAATTGATGCATGGCTCTATTTTAAATTTCAAAATTCAAAAAAATTGAAGCAACGCTTCAAATTCAGCGCTAGGCGCGCTGCGCGCCACGTGTCAAACACGGGTGCACTAGCGCAGACTGCGCTGCGCGCTACGTGTCAAACGTAGGTGCGCTAGCGCAAAGTGCACTGCGCTCTGAGCAGCGCACCACGTGCAAAGCACGGGTGCGCCAGCGCTGGAACTAAAAATTCCCCATCGTTAGGTCAAAAGATCTAATAATGATAAATCATGAATTAATCAGAATTAAAATGATTGCCTTCTGTAAAACAGAAGCCCTAGGATCAAAGATCCAACGGTGGGAAAACATCCCTAAATCAATCAGAGAAAGATCTCTTTAACTGATTTAACAAATCAATTTGTCCTATGTAAAGGCCCCAAGACTTCAAGTCTGATATAGAGAAACCCCCCTACAAACTTTGAGAAAACTCAAAAGAAAGAGAGCAAGCTCTTGAAAGAAGATCATTTCTTCAAGGTAAAAAGAATGATTCTTGAACAATGAGATGAAATCATCTCATTAAAAACAGAAGAATTATCTTCTTAAAAGATCATAGATCTACAAAGACCAAGGTCTTTTATAAAAAGATCAAAAGATCTCATCATAACAACAAAGAAGCACTTACTTCATTCACAGATCATTGATCTACAAAGGCAAAGCCCTTTCAAAAGTAAGAACTGCTGTTCTTGAATCTTGAGGCAAAGCCTCCTTTAAAAAGAACATAAATTTGTTCACAGATCATAAATTTGATCAAATGCGCTTTACGCTATTGAAAGTGCCTTGCACTCTTGAACTGCGCTTCTGTGCTCCTTGGACCGGCGTTCAGCGCCAAAACGCGCCACGTGTCAACCACGTATGGAACTTGCGCTTTGCGCTTCTGAAACAGCGCACTGCGCTCATGGGCTGGCGCTCAGCGCCAAACGCACCGCGTGTCACTCACTTGTGCGCCACTAAACTAGTGCAACACGCTCATAAATTGAAAGCGCAATGCGCTTATAAACTGGCGCAATGCGCCCATCATCTGGCGCTTAGCGCCAAGCGCGACACGTGTCCTTTTCGTGTACGCTACTTGACAGAAGCGCAATGCGCTCTTTAATTGGCGCAAAGCGCCTGGCGCGCCACGTGGCGCGCTGTCAGAATACGCATTGTTCTGATAAATGCTATGCATTCAATATAAGACAAAAAATGTCAGGATCTAATGCTCAGCATTAATAAATGGGCTAAGCCCAAATAAAGGCTCAACAGCCCAGAACAATAAAATGTTAAACATTGGACTTAGCCCAATATTGGCCATAAGTCCTCAACTTATATTTAATTGAGCCCATCTGCTCATGAATATTTAACAGATCTTAGTCCCAAATTGGACTACAAATCTTTCAACCAACTCACACCGGTTCGAGGGTACATCTCTTTACTCCTCTGATATCTGTCGTTGTAATCCTTCAACGTCTTCAGAGAGGTGACGGGTCCCGACAACCACATATTTCATGGACTGTGGGGTCCTTAAACTCACGGACTACGACATCCTTAACCTGGACTGTGGGGTCCTTAAACTCACGGACTACGACGTCCTTAACCTGGACTGTGGGGTCCTTAAACTCATGGACTACGACGTCCTTAACCTGGACTGTGGGGTCCTTAAACTCACGGACTACGATGTCCTTAACTTGGACTGTGGGGTTTTTAAACTCACGGACTATGATGTCCTTAACCTTGGACCACCATGTCCTTAAACTGGTAATCGACCGCAATGTCCCTAAACTAAACAATAGAGCCCAAATGCTCTCCTGTTGGATCTAAACGATCCTGTTAAGTTGATCTTAGTCTAAACATTAGACTAACGTATCCTTAATTAACGTTTAAGTTGATCTAAGTCTCAAATGAGGCTAACATATCTTTAAACCCAAACCCAAACCCAAATCTAAGAAAATACGGATTTGGACTAATCCACGTCCTACGGGCGACAACATAAATTAGTCTCCGTATACAATCCACGGGCAACCACAAACAAAACAAACACCCACGATACGAAGTGACCATCTGGAGAAGGAGAAAGTTATTACCGCGATGCGGTAGTGTAATTAACTGCAGGGGCTTGCGCTTGCAGGGAAGAGCGTCCCCACAATCAAAAACCCCTCAAACGAGGGGGAATCTGACGAAGTCTGCTACATAGGACGCATCCGTTTAAACCTTCGATATATGGTGCCATAAATCAACTTGGCATCTTCGGAGACGTGGACGGATAGCACCAATTAACATCTGCACCGAAACTCAGGCGAGACGTTCGCCGCGTCGTTGTCCGTGTCTTTCGGCGGGGAACACATTGATTCATGTATTAGTTATACCTGATAGAGTACCTTTCATGACTGTTGCATATACATTTTGCCATTTATTGCTTCATGTATTAGTTGTACCTGATAGAGTACCTTTCATGACTGTTGCATACATATGGCCATTTATTGCTATCAGCTTACATGTATTAGATTCGCGCTATACGTGCATACTTGCGATTACCTGCATATGTTATTTACTATTCACGAGTTGGCAACTCACCCCCGTTGTGCCACAGTGTTTTGCAAGTAGCCCCTCAGGACAGTCGCGACAGACTTTTCATCTTTCGTATCATCTTTTGCAGCGGATACCACTTCGGCTGACTGTGCGCAGTTTTGCTATAGGTGGGTTTTGCGGCTATCCGATGTTGTTTATTGTTATCTTTGTACCTTGTACTCTCCATCTACCACTTTCATGTGTATGACTTAGAGACTTGATGTGAGGAAGATATTGTATATTTTGGTGACTTGGATGTCTTTTATGCAGTTTTACTTATATTTTCTTTTATTTCTTCGCTACGGCGTCCTATATCTGTTGTGGTGGTTGTTTTCTGCCTTTGGGTGTGGATTTTGCTCCCGTTTGGGATGCTTTACTTATATTTATGTTGTACCCATTTTTGGGGTTAGTTTTTACAAAGGAGGCGCTGCCAAAATTTTTAAGAAATAAGTTGGACTTTAAAGAATTTGTACTTGAGATTTTTCAAAAGTATTAACAATGTTCTTATTACTTATTACTTTTGATGGTTTAGATTGCTGGGTTTTTGGCTTACTTAAATTGCGTTACTCCTGTAGACGTTGCGTAGTTTAAGGGCCGTCACGTGCCAATTTCGGGTCATGACATTTATATTATTTAGGGTTTTCATGGATATGAATTTTAAGGATTTGAGGTATTTTAGCGATAATTGCTTAGCTTGGAAAGTTCATGGTATTTTATTATAAAACTTGTCTTTTGTTGGTATCTTGATGGTATTTTAGTGAAACTTGTAAATCTTTCATTTTAAAAAAAATATAAGTTTATTATATTTTGAAAATATCTGGATTTATAATTTTTATATAATTATTAAAAATTAAATTTTATTTAATTAGAAAAATGCGCTTTTCTTAAAAACCGTATTTAAAATCTTTCGAGACCAAATGCTCTGTAAAGAGGTCTGTATCTCGCTCTACTAGCCCAAACATGTGCGATAATCCGCACCATCCATTAGCGGGTCCCCTAACAAGAGTTGTAGATGCATAATCTCAAAGAAATTAAAACACCGTTTAAAAAAAATCCGGTTTTTATAGTAAGTGGTATTTTCTTATAATAATGTCTTCATAACAAAAATTCACACAAAAGAGGTATTATGCTATGGAACTAAGTGTGTACGTGAGGGGTAGGTCGTTACCCCGTGAAGTTTTCCTAAAGGTATGTTTAAGCAAAACTAAAAGAGATGATATTAAAGTTCATGGTATTTAAATGAAAAAGTGTTACTATTGTTATTTCACATAAGAATTTTGATGAAAATTTGATTTTAAATATTAGGGTTTAAGGTTACAAGTATAGTGTAAAAGCTTGGTTGATCAAAGAATGAAGATAAGAAGTTTCTAGGGTTTAGAAAAAATGATATCGGTATTAACTCCACTTACCGATATGAGTTTTGAAATGAAATTTCAGTGAAGAGGAAAAGAGATTGAGAAGAAATTACTACTTGGTTATGTTAAGAAGAGGTAGAAGGAGAGTTGATTTTCGTGGCGTCGCGGGAGTGCCGGAACTTGTTTTGATCTTCGCCGGAAGTTGCTTGCTTGCTAACTCTTCTTTAATCCAATTGTACTTAGAAATTTTTTGAAAGTTTTGGCTAGAAATTTCAGAATGATGCTGAGCCAAAGTGTGGGGTGGTATTTATAGTGGAGAATTAGGGTTTGGGAATTAAAATGCATTAAAATTATGATAAATTATGAATTGAAAGGTCTCCGTTTGATTGCAGGGAAATCTGTAACACCCGAGCCCAATAATACTATTTATATTACTAGTTGAGGGTTATTTATGGCTCTTTCCAATTTTCCTGATTTTCTGGTGTTTATTGCTAAATTTTAACCGGTTAAGTCATTTTGGCACATAACAAATTTTAACCTCTAAAATGAAATTAGAAGTGTCCATGTTGGCCTACTCGTCACCACTAGTCGCGTGGTAGCGTCCGCGTGTCGAGATTCCGTTCCGTTTGGCTAAACGGGCCAGTTTGGGCGACTACGCGCGCGTGCAAGTGTCCGACTTGGGGGCATGCATTTTAATCACTAAACACCTATTTTCAAAATTTGGAACCCGCTTAAAATCCTGTAATTTGAATTTAGAATATTTGGGCGCAACCCGGGCGCGATTTGGAAATGTTTCATTTCGCGCCAAAAAGGGCCCGTTTCAATTTAATATCTAAAACTATAATTTTATACGAAAATAAATTTCTAACTGTTAAATCCTTCACAAATCCTACGTAAAATCCTTCTCAATATTTTTCCCCCAGCCAATCACGAGCTCCCATTGAGCTCGTGGGCCCCGCCTCGTTTTCCCCATCTCTCTCTCTCTCTCCCCTCAATCTTTCTCTCAATCTCTCTCTCTCTCTCCAATCCCTCTCTCTCTCTTCCTCTATATATTATATCCCATGCAGCCGCCTCCTCAAACCCTCGTCTCCCATCACGAAACCCACACGAAACCCTAACCCTAACCCTCGCGACCTCACCGCCGACCTTCCCGTGATCTCGTCGCCGCCAGCAACACATCCTCGACCTAACCGCACCTCCATCCCCTCGCTTCTCCCGCTCTTTCCCGCACTGCACCCAACCCCCGACGTCGCCTCCAACCCTGCACAGCCGACGTCGATGCCGCCTCTCGCCGCCGACGCCCCCCACGACTCCCTCTCACCCTCCTCGTCGCGACCTCGTCATCACCTCCCTTCCTCTCCTCGCCGGACCACCAACCCGAGCCCTCCATCCATCGCCTACCCCCGCTGTTCACCGGAGAACACACCGGTGACCTCGCCGTCGTCACCTGGGCCACCTCCTTCTCCTCCTCGACCACCAGAGCCGACCACCCTTTCCTCTAGCTCGCCGCAGCACCCTCGCCCGCACACCCGAGGCCTTCAGCCCTTGCCGCCGCCGCCGTTGCCTCGCCGGCGTCCCATCGCCGTCGAGCCCGTCGTGGCCGTCCCTGGTATCTCTCGGTGAGCATTCCTATCTTTCCTTTGTGCAGTATAAACCCCCCCGCTGATCGCATTGAATCTTTTGTCTGTTTCTAACTTGTTGTCGCGTTTTGCCGGAATCCGACCGTGCCGTCTTGGCGAACCCGACGCTCCAGCGAAGCCCCCTGGTCCGTGTGATCCCGTTGATCTCTGTTGGGACTCGACCCGTGGCCCGTGCTATCTTATCGCGTTTCTGCCGACATTGCATCCGTGCGTTCCGGTTTGCGAAACCGTCGAGGCAAGTATCCGAATACTTGCTTTAACATGCTACAAACTTAATAATCATGTTATCTGTTATAATCACACGACTTGGTGACATTTACAATCATCCGTAACGTTAAATCATTGTAGTGGTTACTTGTAGTTAATCGGTATGCTATCAATCCACACTTTAACTAATTAACCAATTGGCACGTCATTGCTTAAATTGCTAGATCATCCTTGTAACTATTATTATGCTTAGTTTAAATTCATGCAACTCCATTACGTATGTTATCGATATTGCTTCACCTTGTGGCTATTGCACCCCAAAGGTGCGTGAACCGGTTAATATGAAAATACAAACATCACTGTGTTCACATAGAATAATATTGTTAGTTACTGTTCCTGTTGTTGTTCATTATTCGTTACTATACCTGTTATCAGCATATACCTGATTGCATTACATATTGACCGATCTTGATACACCTGACACATGTACTGATACACCGGACACAACACCCTGTACATATCGACTCGACCTGTTGAAAGTAACCTGACCTGTTACCTGATCTCATGCCTAATGCCGACAACCCTGACCTTTCCTGCTGTCGATCCAGACAGACCTACTTTTACTTGACTTTGTGTTGGCATTAGTCCTTGACTACTGAATACCTGACCTGACATACATAGCTTGGGGGTATGGGGAAATCAAAGATGAACCTGACTTGTAACTCGACAGTTCACTACCGTTCGAGTGTACACATTCCTTTCTGTGCCTAACGGCATGTCTCGGCTGCCGCCGAGAATATCGTGGCCGTGATCCCGGGTATGTACGGGGTAATACCGAGTGTACACTTTCCTTTCTGTGCCTTACGGCATGTCTCGGTTCCAGCCGAGAATATTGTGGCCGTGGTCCCGGGTATGTACGGGATACTAATACTTTCCTATTCTGTGCCTAACGGCATGTCTCGGCTGCCGCCGAGAATATCGTGGCCGTGATCCCGGGTATGTACGGGATACTATTGGGTTACATCGACGATTCACCAATTGATTTCAAAGACTATAAAGTAGAAAACCTGATAGGACAGTTTAGTCACCTTTGCACATTACCCTGCTTGTTATCTCTTATTATTGCTTTATTCATGTTCATACTTGCATTGCTTATTACCATGTTTATGCTATATACTTGATGTTTTGACGCGCTGACGTCTGGGTTTTGCATGGCCCAGATTCCGTACCTTTGTCGACGACCGAGCAGGAGTACTTCAGCCAGCAGGCTGAACAGTGAGTCCTTAGGGTTTAGTTTATTTATTTCTGTTCATTTCCAGATGTGAGCCCGCATTATGGGACGTACTGTTTATTCATTGTATTGGATCATTAGCTTCCGCACTTATTGTTTATTGATTCTTGTTATTATGGATTTGGACATGTATTAGTTTAGTTTATTTTACTGTTCTTGATATCTCTACAGCCGTAATGTGACTATGGACGGATGCGTCCTACCCACAGGTAGCATGGTTGGCTATGTCACGTGCCCAATTTTGCGTACTCTGGGAAGCGGGGCGTGACAAAATCAAACAGTGCAGGGGAGTTAGGGGTAGGGAAAGAGTCAAGTGTGCAGAGCCCGGGGCTCTTTGGCCAAGATCGGACTATCCCCGCCGGTCTTCTAGGGCTTTTGGCCGGTCGAGCTCGAGGCTTTTGCCTCAAGATTCATGCCACTTGATCCAAATCCTGTTTACTCCATTTTCCACATGTTTGATTTTTTTTGACTTTTCTTTTTTCTGTGTATCGCACGCGTAAACTTTTGGGCTTCCAAAAAGTTAAAAAGAAAAATCAGAAAAAAATAATGTGTCTGATGGGGATCGAACACAGGGGCTGCGTCACAGCAGTGCAAGGGCTTTACCAGTGAGCTACAAGTTGTTTCTTGCTGTTATTTAACAAAATTTACTTATAACTCAAATTCAGGCTGTATAACTCATTTTCTGTATATTAAACTGGAAAATTCCGTACAGTAAATTCAGAGTCGTTACATTCTACCATCCTTATAAAATTTCATCCTCGAAATTTACATTTACATAGGGACTAATTTACAAATAAGTGAGGGTATCTTGCACGCATGTCTTCTTCTCGTTCCCACGTTGATTCTCCTGATGAATCTTTTCTCCATATCACTCGGACCAAGTTTACTTCCTTGTTCCGCAGTGTCTTCACCTTTCGGTCCAGGATCTCAACGGGTTGTTGCTCACAAGTCAGGTCATTCTGGGCTATGAGCTCTGAGTGATCAAGGATGTGACTGGGTTCGCTCACATATCTTCATAGCTGAGATATATGGAACACGTTGTGCACTCCTTCCAATGAGGGTTGTAGTGCCAAACGGTATGCCACTTCTCCAACTCGTTCGAGAATATCGAACGGTCCTATGTATCTTGTACTGAGCTTACCTCTCTTACCAAAACGGATCACTCCTCTGTTTGGAGAGATCTTTAAGAAAACATGGTCTCCAGGTTGGAACTCCAGATGTTGACGCTTTGCTTTTGCCGAATGTTTTTGTCGGTCTTGGGCTATGCGCATTCTTTCCCTGATCGTGCGAACTACGTCCACAGTTGCCACGATCATCTCTAGTCTAAGGAGTTCACGATCTCCAACGTCGTCCCAACTAAGTGGTGAACAACACTTCCTACCATAGAGTGCTGCAAATGGTGCCATTCTAATGCTCGCCTGATAGCTGTTGTTGTATGAAAACTCCACGAGGTGTAGGTGATCTTTCTACGAACCTCCGAAGTCTAACATACAGGCTCTTAGCATGTCCTCCAGAATCTGAATTATTCGCTCAGACTGTCCGTCCGTTTGTGGATGGTAAGCCGTGCTGAAGTTCAGACTTGTTCCCAGACTAGTTTGCAGATTCTGCCAAAATTGTGATCAGAATCTGGTATCATGATCGAAGACAATGCAAACAGGTACTCCATTTAATCTCCCAATCTCCTGCATGAGTTTCATGGGTATAAAAATAGTACATTTTGAAGGTTTAAATCTTACTTTAGACTTATGTTTACCTCCATGTACTTCTTTGCTAACGTCTCGGTAGATTGGCCAACTCGAAAGGGAATAAAGTGAGCCGACTTGGTGCGTTGATCCACAATAACCCATATTGCGTTATTACCCTTCGTGTTGTGAAAGAGGGCAGTCACGAAGTCTATGGTAATGTGCTACCATTTCCATTCTGGGATTGGTAACGGCTGAAGTAGACCAGCAGTTTTGTGATGTTCAGCCTTTACTTGCTGACACACCAAACACTAGGCTACACTTCTGGCTACTTCACGCTTCATTCCATACCACCAGTAGTGTTGCCGTAGATCCTTGTACATTTTTGTATCACCGGGGTGTACAGAATAAGGAGAGTTGTGGGCTTCCTTCATCAGCTCTTCTCGAACTGGGCCTTCGGTACGCACAATCGACTTCCATATCTCAAGGATCCATCTTCGTGGATGATGAAGTCAGTTCGAAGTTCATTTTCTACTTGTTCTCGGATCTTTTGTAACTTGGTATCATTTGCTTAAGCTGCTTTGATATAATTTACAAGAGTGGACTGAACTTGTAAGTGCATCAAATACGAATCGTTACCAGACATAACTACTTCGATTGCCAATCCGTGCAATTCCTGCTGTAGCTTCCACTGAGCAATGAGATTCATTGCTAATGGCTGACGGCTAAGTGCATCAGGAACTACGTTCACCTTCTCAGGATGATACTGTAGGTTGATGTCGAAGTCCGCCATGAGTTCTAGCCATCTTCTCTGCCGCATATTTAGTTTCTTTTGAGTAAATACATACTTCAGAATCTTGTGGTCAGTATATATATCCACTCGTTCTCCTTAGAGGTAGTGGCGCAAGATCTTAAGTGCAAAGATAACGGCTGCCAACTCCAGATCATGTGTTGGATAGTTGCGCTCATGTACTTTTTGCTGTCTCGACGTGAAAGCCATAACTTTTCCATGCTAATGGAGAACACATCCTAATCCCTTACCGGACGCATCGCAATGCACAATAAATCCTCCAGATTGATCCGGTATTACAAGAATAGGAGCAGAAGTTAATCTTGACTTGAGTTTTACAAAAGCGTTTTCACATGCTTCTGACCACACAAATGCTTCATCTTTACGTGTGAGCTTGGTCAGGGGTGCTGCAATTTTCGAAAAGCCTTCAATGAATCATCGGTAATATCCTGCTAATCCTAAGAAACTTCGTATATCTTTCACCGTCTTTGGTGTCAGCCATTCGTTGACAGCTGACACCTTAGCCGGATCTACTGAGATTCCTTCGTCTGAAACGATATGTCCGAGAAATCCGACTTAATCTAGCCAAAATTCATACTTGCTGTACTTGGTATAGAGCTGATGTTGTCGCAATGTCTCCAGGACAATCCGTAAGTGCTCGGCGTGTTCTTTCTGATTCTTTGAATACATCAGGATGTTGTCGATGAAAATGACAACGAACCTGTCTAAGTACTCTCGGAAAACTTGGTTCATTTGATTCATAAAGATGGCAGGTGCATTGGTTACTCCAAATGGCATTACGAGATACTCATAATGACCATAGCGAGTCCTAAATGCCGTCTTCGAAATGTCGGACTTTTTGAACTTCTCCTGATGATAATTGCCTCGGGGTTCTCTATTTAATTTTAGGAAAATCAAATAAGAAAAAAGAGTAGAGGGGAGCTGTAGGGGTGCATGGGCAAAGCACGAAGGGAATTGGGGTTAAACCAACTGCCGACAGCGGTTTTCTGGCGGTCCAAAAAGAGACAATTGCCTCGAGGTTCATGCAGTGCATTCATCTGGGTATTTATGTATCATTTTTTTTGTTTGATTTACTTGCAACTTTTTATTTCTTCGTGTAATGCACGTGCAACTCTTGGGCTTCCGAAAAATTAAAAAGAAAAAATATTAAAAATAATTAGGACTGATAGGATTCGACCTTGCAGGCTATGCGACAATAGTGTATAGGCTTAACCAATAAGCTATAAGGAGTTTCTTGTTCATAAGTTATCAATAATAACTTATAACTTGAAATTAGAACAGAAATACACTCTTTTATTATCATTGGATCAATAAAAGTGTATAGGACTTTTAGGGTCTTTACAGGGAGGTTATCTGAAAGGTCGGACGCAATCTTGGAGGTGAGGTGCCGAGAAATGTCCCCTATGCATCATACTTATTCCAGCTCTGCAGCCCCTAAGAATGTAGCGGGCTTACATGGACAACACGTCAACCGCTACGTGTCGTGATCTGGGGAATTCCCACTTACGATCATCATCATTAGCCCTGTAATATCCAGTCCTTTTTTCTACGCCAATATCGGTATTTAAATAAATTTATTTTACCCATTTTAAATTTTTGTATTGTATTCTAATTATTTTGTTTCCTACAAACTTAACCCAAAGCCCAAGCCCAACAACTCAAAACCCTCCACTTCAACCAATAAATACTTTCCTCCATTTCAAAAGTCAAAAAAACATCCTCATCAATTTCAAATAAATTCCATGAAAACCTAATAACTATTTACATTAATCCCTCATTACACTCCTTTATTTTTTCTTTCAATTTTTTTTATTAAAACCCCTCCTCACGTTCACTCTCTCTCTCTCTCCTCTCGATTTCTCTCTCTCTCATCTCGTTCCCTCTCCTTCTTCTCCCGAGCACGATCCCCCTCCCTTCACCATCGCCTCATCCCCGCACAGTGACCCTTGCTACCGAACTCAACAACTCTGACAAGCCCCAGCGCCCCATCACCTCCAACACCCAACCGAGCACCCATCACTGCCTCCGGCCAACCCCAGCACCCCCACGACCTCCTCACACCCCCACGACCTCCTCACACCACCGTGACCACCCAGAGCACCACAGCGACCCGCCCCAAGCTCCGTCGGCTCACCTCAATGCCGCCTGAGCCATCGCTGCCGGCCACCTCCTTCCCTGAGCACCCTCACCTGCACACCCCCTCGCTAGAGCCCACCTCGCCATCGACCGCACAAACCAACACCTCCTTCCATCGCCTGCCCCGATCTCCCCTCGCCCTCGCCTCCAGCGCCCGTCTCACCACCGAGCTCAACCCTAAATCCACCAACACCGACCGCGGCCGCCTCGCCCAGCAACCTGGCACAGCCCCACTTTCGCCCGAGCTCCCTACCTCATCGGAGCCGTCTCTGGACCGCCGATGACCTTGCCAACGGCACACCGTGCGCATCGTTGCCGCCACCGTTGCATCGCCCGATCCTAGTTGCTGCCGAGTCGTCAAACCCAAGCTCGAGTCGAGGCCAAAACCTTAGTGGTGTTGTTGTGTTTGCATACCGTGTCGTGCGATCCGTGGC
Source organism: Agapanthus africanus (assembly GCA_030015575.1). Classification (NCBI taxonomy): domain Eukaryota; kingdom Viridiplantae; phylum Streptophyta; class Magnoliopsida; order Asparagales; family Amaryllidaceae; genus Agapanthus; species Agapanthus africanus. Next base: position 870,048,684 of record CM057339.1, read on the forward strand.
CATCATCGTCGTTGTCGTGACCATCGATCGTCGCAGGCATGTTCAAATACTTGCTACATGCTATAGAATATTTATTTCGGTTGCGTACGAACTAAAATTTCTATTGCGATTTAATATTAAGCCATATCTAAATCTTAGTACTAATGTTTGAAATATAATCAAGTCTAGAAGTTAGTGATGACATTATGAGAAAATTATAGAATCAATATTGTGTATCAGTTGAAACATACGAGCGTTTCGATGGCGAATCAAAAGTTTATCATTGGTGCTCGATGCAAACCCTAAGCTAAAAACCCTCTTAAAATGACGGAACTTAGGTGTAATAGATTACCTTAGTGATAATGAATACCGTGTAAAGAGTTGGCTCAAAAATACGGACCCTAACACCGTGAAATGTCATCCCCATTTAGATCCGTCAAATCTGAAACCTTCCGTACCTGAAATTTATGAAAATCATAGTAAATTGGTTACACACCGGAATATGGTGTTCGAGGGCTCTTATCAAATCTGACTCGACAACCTAGAACCCCATATAATTTATATTTTGTTTCTATTTCATAGCGGGTGATGGAAACTGTTCGGGAGTCCGAACAGCTCTGGACTGCAGTCCAGAGCAGCACTGCTTGTCGATACTTGATTTGAAATGCTTTTACATCTCTTTGTGAAAATTGTATTATGTGGAACCTTATACCGTAGCCAATATTAATCTGTTATATAACTATTGGATTTGATTTCATTTGTTTTTACCATCGTTTGCTATTTTAATCATATTTTAAATCATCAGTACATACTGCAGTCCCAAGTAGGGATAGAATGTATATTCCGATCTTAAATATTGTATAACTCCCAGCACACAGTGGATATTAATGATCCGTCTAGTGCGTTGGAAATCTAACTGATATACCTAAATATTATCCAACTGTAGAGTCACCCAATTTTGATCCTAACAGGGTGAAAACCGTGTTACAAAATGAACTTTCAGTTCAGGAACTAAATTTCTAGCAGAGAACACTTAAAAAGAAATGACTGTAGTTCACGAACCCGAAACCCGTTCGACTTGAAACCAATTTTGTTGAACTTCTGGTTAAATTTAATTTTTACTGATTTTGTATCATTTTACTTAATTCTGAACGTACGATTTAATGTGATTTTTCTAAGTTTATAAGACGCGCAATGACTTGTATTACATATGATTTGTTTAGCGGCATAATTCACATTTTAACCCGACTGCAATACCTTTAGCGATAGTGAGCATCCTTATTAATTCTCTGTGTATAATGCATTGTCGAGCGTGAATGGTATCAGTTTAGATGTGTCAAGTACGCCAGTAAAAAGTGAATGATTCGTGATAGTGAACGACACAGTGAATAGTGAACAAAGCAGTGTTATTGGTGCATACTTGTACACAACTAGCCAATACTTATAGATAGTGAAACCTGGGAAAAAAGGGAAATCGAAGTGGAAAGGAACTTGTATTTAGCGAGGTTAGCGATTTTAGAGGATGATCATTCGAACAGCGACTCTTATATATATATTAGGTTTGGACCTAGCGGTCCGGCTGACAGGGTTATATCCTGGACAACAGTGGGTCGTAGTCTCGGGTACGTACGAGACCCTCGTTAAACATGATCTTTCCTTTCTGCAACCCGATTTCAAAAGTGACTTAGAGACCGATAGGGACACAGATCATACATTGCATTGTTTAATGGCATATCGATCACCTGCATTTATTGTTTCCACCATCATTACTTTATTTTCTTTCCTCTTTGTTATTATCATAATATTGCTATTGTGTCGCCCTGACGACCTGAGTATGCATGCTCAAAGATTGGAGATGACCCAGTTCAGAAGTCAGACCTACCATTCGAGCTCGCAGAGATCTAGACGGTCGTTCCTTCAGTGCTTTTACCGCTTTCCATAAATCAACCTTGTATTCGCACTTGGTTAGTAGGTTAGTAGTTTCTTTTTCTTTCGAACTATTGTAAACCGTGAACAATGAAAGTTGATGTAATAAACTAGTGATGTGTTTTTTTATTTCTGTGCTATGTTTACTGATTACCATGTAATGCTAGAAGCCAAAGTGTGACTACGACGGGATTGCTTCCTGACCGTAGGAGCATGGCTGGCCTAGTTTCCTCCCGTATTCCGTATTTTGGGAAGCGGGGCGTGACATGGTTTTGTTGGTATCAGAGCATGAGGCTTTAGTATTAAGGGATAACATTAACTACGCTTTATTATACTATTTTCACTTCACTATCTTTCACTTTCAACTTTGTATCTAATTATATCCGTTCATCTATTTTCCAGCGACATGACTTCCCCGAACGACCTCTCCTCGGGCTCTAGTTCTCAGGATCGCACATAGAGGATCCTGAATGCACTGGCAACCCTCACGGAAGCCCAAGAGAGAAAGACGGACCTACTTACCGAGGGACTCAGGGCAATCACCGCATTAGGGGGAACCTCCGCTCTCATTACCGCCCCCGAGGGCACCGCCACACCAGCTACACCTACTAAGACTGGCACCGTGTCGGATTTTCGGAGGTTACACCCAGCTGTGTTTACGGGACTAGCCGAACCACTCGAAGCCAAACAATGACTGGTCAATGTGGAGAATCTACTAACGGCCGCACGGGTCCCCGATGAAGAGAAGGTGAATGTGATAAAAATCCAGCTGGAGGACGAAGCCCGTACTTGGTGGTCCGTCGAAGAGAGCAGACTTGATGGGCCGATCGAGTGGAGCAAGTTCAATGAATGCTTCTTGGACCACTATTTTCCCCCACCGCCAAGGCAGAGATGGAAGAAAGATTTATCTTACTGAAGCAGAACGGCCGTCCCGTTGACGTGTATGCGGCATAATTCAACCGTCTGAGCCGATTCGCTTCATATATGGTTTTAGAGGCCACCAGGGCTAGACGTTTCTTGTAGGGACTTGACTTTGAGCTGTAACAATTGATTGCGTCACTTGAGTTGTAGACTTTCGCGCAGGTGCTCAACGCTGCACGAATTCAGGAGAAGTTAATCAATAAATTCAGGGGCCCAGCTCAAGTGATAGGAGGCCCCCAGTTTTTCCAAAGTGTACTCACACATCGTCTCGAGGGGTCATACCAGTTCACAGGCCAGGGATGACGCAGATGAAGCGTCCCTTCATGCCCCAGCAAAAACTACAGAGAAAAGCTTTAGTCTGCAGCGACTGTCACAGGGACGGGCACACCCAGAAGGACCGTCGCCGTGCCAAGGGACAGTGTTTGATTTGCGGATCCAACCGGCACTGGGTTAGTGGTTGTCCTCAGTGAACAGAGTTATAGGGAAGGTCTGGGCCGCAACAGCAGAGGTCACTAGAACAGAGGCAAACCAACACAGGCCGCGGTCAAGGACGGGATTTCACCCTGACTTTCGAGCATGCAGAAGCCTCAGGTGAAGTGGTTACAGGTATTCTACTTGTTCATTCTATACCAGCTAGAGTACTGTTTGATTCTGGAGCATCACATTGTTTCATATTTGCACATTTTGCCGAAACACACTCCATACCACATGAACCATTGACCAAGGGATGGGAAATACATATGGGTAATGGTGTTATAATATTTAGTCGAGAATGTAGATCTTGTCCAGTTGTAGTGTGTGGCAGGGAATTCTATGTGGATTTCCTTTTAATCGGAACAGGCAGCTATGCTGTAATTCTCGGGATGGATTGGATGAGTACATTCCATGCGATTATTGATTGCCGAGCTAGGAATGTGACTTTCTGCATTCCTAATCACCCTGAGTTTGTTTTTGAAGGTGGAAGCGAGTCTTTGGAGCCAGCCAAGTACAGAGCCAAACCGAAAGTATTGACGACTATGGAGGTTGATGAAAACCCCGCACCAGAAATCGTTCGGGATTTTCTTGACGTGTTCCCTGAAGATTTACCAGGTCTACCCCCTCCACGCGTCTTAGGATTCTCGATAGATTTGATTCCAGGCACATCACCAGTTTCTAAGGCACCGTACAGAATGGCACCGGTTGAGTTGGCAGAGTTGAAGAAGCAGATTGGAGAACTTCTGGAGAAGGGATTTATTCGCCCAAGCGTTTCGCCGTGGGGTGCACCAGTCTTGTTGATGAAGAAAATGGATGGATCGCTACGGATGTGTATAGACTACCGTGAGCTGAACAGGGTAACGATAAAGAACAAATACCCCATTCCGCGTATCGATGACTTATTTGATCAATTGGGTGGTGCCAAGGTATTTTCGAAGCTGGATCTTCGTTCGGGTTATCACCAGATCAGAGTAACGGCAGAGGAATATATGCAAGGCGGCCTTCCGAACCCGATACAGGCATTATGAGTTTCTTATGATGCCGTTCGGAGTTACCAATGCTCCAGCTATATTTATAGATCTGATGAATAGAGTATTTGCAAAATAATTAGACACGTTTGTCGTTGTATTCATCGACGACGTACTAGTCTACTCTAAGACTCGAGAGGAGCACGCCGAACACTTGCGAACGGTACTACAAATTCTTCGGGAAGAGAAGCTATACGCAAAATTGAGCAAGTGTGAGTTATGGCTCGAGAAAGTGCAGTTCTTGGGACACATTGTTTCGGGCGAAGGCATCTCAGTGGACCCAGCGAAGATAGAATCTGTTAGGGATTGGCCGACTCCGAAGTCAGTGGCGGAGATCAGAAGCTTCCCAGGATTGGCAGGATATTATCGGCGTTTCGTTCAAGACTTTACGCGAGTCGCTGAACCCTTGACAAAACTGACACGGAAGGAAGTACCTTACGTATGGACATAGGATTGTACTCAAGATTTTGAGGCACTGAAACAAAAGTTGACTAAGGCCCCTATTCTTACAGTGCCAGATAATTCAGGTGGTTTGGTGATACACAGCGATGCTTCAGGGAAAGGTTTAGGCCACGTTTTGATGCAGCACGGTCGGGTAGTTGCTTATGCCTCACGGCAGCTGATGAATCACGAGACGAACTACCCAACACATGACTTGGAGTTAGTTGCAGTGGTTTTTGCATTGAAGATCTGGAGACATTACCTATTAGGGGAAAAGGCAGAAGTGTACACGGATCACAAGAGTCTGAAATACGTGCACTCAGAGAGAATTGAATATGAGACAACGCCGATGGCTAAAACTAATGGCACACTATGACTTGGACTTACAGTACCATCCGGGGAAAGTAAATATCGTAACCGACGCTCTCTGTCGTAAGTCAGCGGTCATGATGTTGACCAGTCAGAGGAGCATCATTGAGGACTTTCAGAAGCTCGAACTAGAGGTTGTTACACCGAGTGCGACCGGGCAGTTTTGGCAGTTACAGGTGCAGTCTTCACTTGTAAATCGCATTAAGGCTGTACAGGCTGATGATCCTCGATTGCAGAAGTTCAGAGAGCAGGTGGAAGCCGGACTAAGGACAGACTTGCTCATACATAGAGACGGTTGTTTGAGATTCGGTAGCAGACTCTGCGTTCCCAAGGAGGATGTTCGAGAAGAAGTACTAGCTGAGGCTCATAGTTCAGCTTATTCTGTGCATCCGGGAGGCACGAAAATGTATCGAGATCTGAGGCAGCACTATTAGTGGAACGGAATGAAGCAAGAGAGTGTACGGTTTGTATCCAAGTGCTTAGTATTCCAGCAAGTAAAGGCAGAACACCAGAGAACAGCTGGACTGTTGCAACCGCTTCCGATACCCGAATGGAAATGGGAGCACATCACTATGGATTTTGTGACTGCTTTACCACGGAGTCCAAGAGGCAACAACACCGTTTGGGTTATCGTCGGCCGTCTTATGAAAGCAGCACACTTTATACCCTTCCGAGTGGGACAGTCGACAGAGTCGCTTGCGGAGAAATACATGCAAGAAGTAGTGCGACTTCACGGAGTTCCGGTCATTATAGTATCAGATTGAGACACCAGGTTCGTTTCGCATTTTTGGAAGAGCATACAGGAGAGTCTGGGTACACGTCTCAAGTTTGTAGGGTGTTTTTCGTCACCCCATTGAGATGGGAATGCGCGCACGCTTGTCAGGCGAATTACAGATTCCCCCTGCCTAGGGTAGGCTGGGTTTATTAATTGTGGGGATCCGAATCTCCGGCAGCCGCAGACTAAGCTGCCGTTAATTACCCCTCGCCTTTGGAGCGAGGGAAGCTTCGATTGACGGGTTAAACTGGTCATGCGAACTCAATATGCCGTGTTGTATTTTAAAGGGGGGTTTGGACGTATCGGGGGCCCTGCAGAGTTTTTACGGGGGTCCTGCTACCCGGATAGCGGGCTAGGGGTCAAGGGGGCTAGCAGCCCCCTTGCGGGTGCGGGACAGCGCCCCGTTAGAAATTTTTTCTAACGGGAGAGACACATTTAGTGTGAAGTGCACAAAAAAAGGAAGGGAAAAAGCGTCTTAAAGACGCATGCGTAGCACGTGGGCGCGTGGTGCCCGGGGTCACGTGCGCACACATGACCGATGGGCGCCTCAGCGCCCGGGGTCACGTGGCACACACGTGACCGTTGGGCGCCTCAGCGCCCGGGGTCACGTGAGCACACGTGACCGTTTTGGCGCCTCAGCGCCCGGGGTCACGTGGGCGCACGTGACCGTTGGGCGCCTTAGCGCCCCGGGGTTACGTGGCGCACACGTGACCTTTGGGTGCCTCAGCACCCGGGGTCACGTGGGCACACGTGACCATTGGGCGCCTCAGCGCCCCGGGGTCACGTGGTGCACACGTGACCTTTGGGCGCCTCAGCGCCTGGGGTTACGTGGGCGCACGTGACCATTGGGTGCCTCAGCGCCCGGAGTCACGTGGGCGCACGTGACCACGGGAAAACACCTGCTGGAGGGGGGGCCTAGCCCTTAGGTTGGGGAGTTGAACTCCCAAGGGATTTTTGGAGTTAAACTCCTGACAGAAAATTAATTTATGGAGTTAAACTCCAACAGATCTAGAAAGGAGTTAAACTCTAAGGAATCTTTGGCCCTTCTTCTGAGCCTTGGATCTGTCCAAAGTTAGATTCTTGGAGATGGGTCTCCTTCTTCTTTTTCTATTGGTCGGATCTTGAAGATCAAGAGGTGTGAGATTTTAAAGATCTCTCTTTTTCGAGATCTGGTGGGAGATCTGAGTTCCCCTTTGTGGGTTTTGTGGTAAAGAACTATTTAGTTTTGGAAAAGGAAGAGTTAAACTCTTGATTTAATTCAAGAGAAAAAAGAAGGTTTTAGAACCTTGAGGAAGAAGAAGATCACAGATCTGGATTTTTTTTGGAGAGAGAAAAAGTTGTTGAGATATTTTCATTATCTTTGCCTTTATAGGCTATACACTTTACATATAGCCCCTTGGGCTTTTCAAAATGGCATTTTGCCTATCTCATGGCTCATGTGCCATTTCTTTTTGTACATAAGCCATGGGCTTTACAAAAATTCGGCTTTATGCCCATTTTTCTTACATTTATTCATAAAATAAAATAAAAGGAAAACAACAAAATTATTTATTACAAAATTTTTATCTTCGCATGGGGGGAGGCCGGCCGCTTCATGTTCGGGATCGACCCGGGCATGGGCCCACTTGATCTAGGCTTGGGCCCACCTTGTTTGGGGTTGACTTTGATTTTGACTTGGTCAACCGGGGTGCAAATTTTGACCCCAACAAATTGCCCCCATCAATACATGCACACCACACACGCGGGTCGTGTGTATGAAATTGATGGACCTTCTTTCATGTGGAGGTCGACTTCGTTTTGATGACATGGATGTCGTTTCTGCCATTTTAGCGACGTGGACGGTCGGTTCTGCCCTTTTTGCGATTTGGACGGTCGGTGCTGCCATTTTAGCGACTTGAACGGTTGGTGCCGCCCTTTTAGCGACGTGGACGGCCGATGCTGCCCTTTTTACGATGTGGATGGTCGGTTCTGCCCTTTTTGCGACTTGGACGGTCGGTTCTGCCATTTTAGCGACGTGGACGGTCGGTGCTGCCCTTTTTGCGACTTGGACGGTCGGTTCTGCCCTTTTAGCGACGTGGACGGTCGATGCTGCCCTTTTAGCGACGTGGACGGTCGATGCTGCCCTTTTTGTGACTTGGACGGTCGGTTCTGCCCTTTTTGCGACTTGGACGGTCGTTTTTGCCATTTTAGCGATGTGAACGGTCGGTGCTGCCCTTTTTGCGACTTGGACGGTCGGTGCTGCCCTTTTACCGACGTGGACGGTCGATGCTGCCCTTTTTGCGACTTGGACGGTCGGTTCTGGATTTGACTTGCCCCGCTTTTTGCGGTGTCAGGGATGAAGTTGACTTGCTTCCGAGGTGGAATCTGATTCTGCCATAGAGGTCATTGGTTGTTTTGCTGATTTGATGTGATTTGGATTGACATCAGCACCGCTACACTGGAATATGGTACCAGGAGCAAATCATCACCTGTCATGAGGGAATTTCCCTCATTCCCAGTTTAACGACTTAGGGGTCATCTGTTCCCAGTTTAACGACTTAGAGGTTATCTATTCCCAGTTTAAAGACTTAGGGGTCTATTGGATTGGAGTTTGGAATTTTGGAGTTAGGGTAGGTATCAGCGTTGCTAACACTGAAGCTTATGTGCCAGAAGCAATTCATCATTTGCCTTTTCCTATTGGGGAGCAATGGCTTAGGAGACAGGTTTAGGTCCCTATCACCTAAGGCTTTTCAATTTTATGAGCCGTAAGGGTCCTATAAAAGCATCTTCTCCCTACGAGTCGAAAGGATCTCGTAGGTGTACTTTCTCCTTAGGAGTCGTGGGGACTCCCAAGTGTGTTTTTCCTTCGTGAGTCGTAAGAATCCCACGAAGGTGTTTTCTTACGAGTCGTGAGGATCCCGTAAGTTTGTTCTCCTCATGTATCGTGAGGACACATGAGTGGGTCTTCCCAAATGGAGCATAAGTCTGAGGGCGGAGACCGGCCGCTGGACTGGTGATTTCGGTAGGGTATGAGTATGATGAGAATTATTTGAGCCCATAGATTGTATACGGTAGTCAATTTAGGGACTAACCGTAGGGCCGGGAGAATTTTGAGAAATTGGATTTTGGTTGGCGTCAGCATCGCTGCACTGGAATATGATATCAGGAGCGACTCATCATTCGCCTTTTGGGGACTTGGAATTTGGATCTTGTTTGGCATCAGCATTGCTGCACTGGAATAATGCCAGGAGCAAATCATCATTTGCCCCGGGAGAACTTTGGATTTGGGTTTTGTTCGGCATCACATTGCTGCACTGGAACAATGCCAGGAGCAACTCATCATTTGCCTCGGGAGGACTTGGGATTTGGGTTTTGGTCGGCATCAGCACCGCTAACACTGAAGTGAAATGCCAGGAGCGACTCATCATTTGTCGTTGCCCGTTGGGGAGCGATGGCTCAGGAGACAGGTTTGGATCCCTATCACCTAAGGCTTTTCAATTTTATGAGCCGTAAGGGTCTCATAAAAACATTTTCTCCCTACGAGTCGAGAGGATCTCGCAGGTGTATGTTCTCCTTAGGAATCGTGAGGATTCCTAAGTGTGTTGCTCCTTTGTGAGTCGTAAGGATCTCACGCGGGGATTTTCTCCTCACAAGGTCGAGAGGACTTTGCGAGTGTATTTCATCTCTTTTTACGAGTTTGCGCCCTTTCGGGTTTTCACAAACTCGCCGGTAGTCCTGTTGTTTTTACTCATGGAGCCCTTTCGGGTTTTCATCCGTGCCTGTTTTTCTTGTGAACATACCGTTTTTTTTCTTGGTGGGACTTTAAAAGTAGTCTCACCGGTTTGATTTGGGAGAGATAGAGGTCGTTTACGCCCGTGGATTGTATACGGTTTGCAGGATGTATGATCCAGATCGTAGGGCTGGTGTGCTCAATTCGCCTGCGACTTGGAGCATTCACGCATAGTATTTCTTGAGATATCGGCCATTGATGGGCGGCATGGGCCTTTCTCCCTCAGCACTTATTAGTTGGTAGGATCCTCCGTCGAACACTTTCTCGATGATGTATGGTCCTTCCCAGTTTGGCTCGAATTTTCCCTAGGTATGTCGATTGGGGATGATCGGTCTTTTGAGGACCAATACCAATTCACCTTTCTTGAAAGCGCGGAGACGAGTCATCTTGTCATGAGCCCGTGACATTTGGGCTCGGTACAGCTCCAAATTTTGCTGTACCGCAAGCCTCTTTTCTTCGAGGGCGTCGAGCTCTTCAAGCCGAAGGAGCACATTTTCCTCCTCCGTCAACTCGTGCTGAACGACCATTCTTAAGCTTGGAACTTCGACTTCGAGAGGGAGAACCGCCTCCACTCCGAAGAGCAATGAGTATGGAGTGGACTGAGTTGGAGTACGGTGCGTGGTACGATATGCCCACAACGCCTTGTGAAGCTTGAGATTCCAGTCTCTCTTGTTGGCTGAAGCATTTTTCCTCAGGAGCTTGCATAGAATCTTATTGAAGGCTTCGGCTAGTCCATTGGCTCTTGGATTATAGATGGAGGAATATCTCCAGTTTATCTTGTGTTGAGTAGCGAATATTGAGACTTTGAAGCTTTTGAAAGAAGGCCCGTTGTCAGAAATGATTCTTCTTGGTGTACCGAAACAGTATAAAATATTATGCCGGAAGGACATCAGAATATCTTCCGTCTTGACTTCTTTTAGCGGGACAGCTTCAACCCATCTGGAGAAATAGTCAGTTGCGGCTAATATGAACCGGTGGCCTTTAGACGACGGAGGATCAATTGGGCCAACTATGTCGGTGCCCCAGACTTCGAAGGGCCACGACGTCACCGTAGGATGCAACGGATTGGGATGCTTGTGAATGAAATCACCGTGAATTTGGCAGATATGACATTTCTTTGCATGCTCTTCGCAATCCCTTATCATGGTGGGCCAGTAATATCCAAACCGTTTGATCTGAAGCCGCATCTTGGGGCCGGACTGGTGAGCACCGCAGATGCCTGAGTGAACTTCTTTCATAACCTTTTGGGCTTCAGCGGATGACAGGCACCTGAGCCAGAGTTGGTCATATGACCTGCGGTACAGCGTGTCATTTACAAATACGTATCGAAGATCTCTCTTCTTCAGCTGAATCCTTGCAGATTTTCCTTTGGGCAGCTTATTGTATCGAAGGTACTCTATGAAGGGTTCTCTCCAATCGGGCTCGTCTTGGATGATCGAAGATTCTTCGGCAGGACTGCTCTTATGTTCCTCGCTTTCCTCTTCTCGTAGAGAGACTGGGGGTAGAATTTGCCGGCTCCTAACCGTGATCAGAATTTCGTCTATGTCAGGATCAGCCAGCTCCTTGGCTAGGCGAGCGAGTACGTCAGCCTTTCCATTCAACGCTCTAGGGACTCTTATTAGTTCAATATGAGTGAACCGTTTCATGAGTTCCACCACTTGGCTTCTGTACCGAGCTAACTCGGGTTTGTATATTTTATAGTCGCCGCTTACTTGGTTGATGACAAGCTGGGAGTCACCGTAAACCCGTAGCCGAAGGATTTCCATTTCTATGGCGAGCTCCAGATCCGCTATTAGAGCTTCATACCCAGCTTCATTGTTTGTTCGAGGCTCGGTGAGAGCAAAAGAACGCTGTAGGGTTCCCATCGATGGCGTAATGAACACCAATTCTATCCCTGCTTTTATCTCCAGGGCGCTTGATTTACTGGAGGTCCTTATTGATGAGGCTCCATCGAAGTAGAGCTCCTAATACAGCTCGCTATCCTTGAGGTGCAATATTTGTTCATCGGGTAATTCACAATTTAGTGGCGACCCTTCTGGTATAGGATGAGCAGCGAGGAAATCGGCGAGGGCTTTCCCTTTTACCGCTTTCTGAGGAGTATAAACTATATCAAACTCAAGTAGCATGACAGCCCATCTTGCCATCCTGCCAGCTAGGCTTGCCTCGGTCATTAAGTGTTTGAGCGGGTCGATTTTGGAGATCAACATGACTCGATGAGCAAGCAGATAGTGCCTCAGCTTCTTCACAGTGAATATCAGAGCCAGGCATTGATTTTCGATCGGGGAATAGTTGTGTTCCGCCCCGACTAAAGTTCGACTGAGGTAGTAGAGGGCATTCTCCTTTCCCTCCTCGTTGTTCTGGGCAAGGAGCGCACCGAGTGACTCATCTAGCACGGCAGTGTAGAGAATCAGCGGTTTATTTGGAATGGGAGCGGCCGGCACTGGAGGGTGCAACAAGTACTGTTTTATGCTTTCGAACGCTGCTTGACATTCGGCATCCCAGATAAAAGGAGCTCGTTTCTTCATGAGCTTTGAGAAGGGCCTACATCTCCCCGATAAATTTGAGATAAACCTCCGTATATAAGCAAGCTTACCTTGAAAATATCTTAGCTGCGCCAGACTCTTCGGAGGGGGCATCTCCATGATGGCCTTTATCTTGGATGGATCAACTTCAATCCCTCGATGTCGGACTATGAAGCCCAGGAATTTTCCTGATGACACGCCAAAAACGCACTTTAGAGGATTCATTTTCAGATCGTATTCCCTCAATCTAGTGAGAACGGTCCTAAGATCTTGGATGTGATTGGCCTTGGCTTTAGTCTTGACGACCAGATCATCAACATAACATTCGATGACTTTATGGATTAGGTCATCAAAAATATTGGTCATTGCCCTCTGATACGTAGCACCTGCGTTCTTCAGTCCGAACGGCATCACTTTGTAGCAGTATATTCCGATCGGGGTTCAAAATGCTGTGTGCTTCTCATCCTCATGCGACATCTTGATCTGATTATATCCAGACGAGCCATCCATAAAGGTGAACAGCTCGTAATTTGAGGTGTCATCGACCATCATTTCCATGAGCGGCAGCGGGAAGTCGTCTTTAGGACATGCCTTGTTGAGGTCCCTGAAATCGACACAAACTCGGATCTGCCCATTTTTCTTCTTTACTGGGACTATGCATGCGATCCAGTCCGCATATTTCTTTTCCCTGATGAAACCGGCATCGATGAGCTTCTTGGTTTCCTCGATGACCTTTTCTTCTAGTTCCCTTCTCATTCTTCGAGGAGCTTGTTTGACTGGCTTAGCATCAGGAGATATAGCCAGTTTATGCACGGCCACTTCAGGGGAAAGGCCAGGCATTTCTTTGTATGTCCACGCGAAGCAGTCGACGAACTCATGCAGCAGGGCAATTATCTGTTCTTTCATTTCCTCTGACAAGAGTGTGCTGATGTAGGTCGGCCTTGGATTGTTAGGCGTTCCTAAATCGATCTCAGTTAGCTCATCGAAGGTTGCTTGTCCACCATCTTCGAGCTCTTGGGGAGCTTCTTCAGGCTCGGCTAGCTCGTCTTCATCATTTGACTCTTCGCTGGCTTCCCCAATATGGATCATGTAGCATGCCTTAGAATCAGGCTGGATGAAACCTATGCCCCGTCTATCTAGAATTCGTCCACCGATGAGTGTTCGGACCTGAGGCGGATGCCATAACCCTTCATAAAACTTTGCTTCGGACTCCGATTGATATAATCGGCATCCGCACCTTTTGAAGTATTCCTGCATCTCGGGCGCATAGTATCTGGGATTGAGGATGGCTCTTATGCCTCTCTCATAGGGAAGGCACGCGGCAGAAAGATCGTCAGGGAGCACAATGGGGTTTGACCCATAAAACAGGATGCCTTTCTGTCCACTTTTTCTTCCGGGGACGTAGAAAGTTTTCAGCTGGTTCACGGTGGAGACTGACAACGCATCAAGCTCTTTGCACATCTGCTCCGGTACCCTTGTGACGGCTAGGGACCCTTCTTCAATTTCGAAGGTCTCTCGTAGTTTCGCTTGTTGCATGGGGGTCCAATCTGTACAGTTGTTGCACGGCAGGTCCTCTTCTTCCGACTCTTCAGTGTCGCTGCCAAGATGAGGGCGGACTTTGCTGCTAGATGGGATTTCAGTATCGAATTCGTCCGTATTGCTACCGAAACGGGGGCGAGTTTTACGGAAGGACGGACTTCCAGCGTCGGACTCATCAGTGTCACTGCCGAAACGCGGACGCACTTGGAGGTTTTTGCTTTTGAAAGTGACAGCCGGCTCAGATTTTCCTTTGAGTTTCGGGACCGTTCTGTCTTTGGTCAGCTGTGGCTCAGTACTTTGGGGCTTCATAAAGTACTGAGAATCCTCATATCGGACTTCATGCACACCGAATGGCTGGATGTCTCCGTCAATGAGTCTTTCTTCGCCATCTTTAGTATATTTCATGCATTGATGGAGAGTTGACGGAATGATGCCGTAATCGTGGAGCCACGGCTGTCCTAAGAGAATTTTATAAGACGTGTCAGCGTCGATCACGTATATCTTAGCTTCAGTTTGCAGATCCCCGAATTTGATTAGCAAAGCTATAGACCCCAGAACTTGCTGGCAATTTTGGTTGAAGCCTTGAATGACAATCCTTTCCCTTGACAGGTGTCGGATGTCTATTGACAAACTCTTCAGAGTCCGCAAGTTCATGATGTTCACTGAGGACCCCGGATCAATCAATATGCGATTAATCTGATCTCCGTCGCTGTACCCGATCACGTAAAGCGGCCGATTATGCTCAGTCATCCCCAGTAGCAAGTCTTCATCCTTAAATGTGACCGCATCAGCATGCAAAGCGTACTGGGCTTCTTTCATATTAATTTTCGCAAATTGAGCCTGATACCGCTCGGTGTTTTGTAGAGCGTGAATGAGAACATCTCTAAGCTCCTTAGATAGGATTAAGGCATCGTAGATGCTCAGAAGAGACGGAAGCTTCCGGAGATGAGCCAAGACATTATAGTCCACTGAGAAAGGACTTGAGTTTTTATCAGCCGGTTCTCTGCTATCTTCCTCACTAGCCACCTATTTTTCCTTTCCTTTTAGGGCGTTTCCCTGATTTGGTGGTAGAGCCCTGCCGCTTTTGAGTTGGATCTGGTTGGCCATTATGGCGAGCTCCTCATCCTCTTCGGGAAAACAGAGCTCCTCCTCGGAGTCGCTGCCAAGATGGATAGCGTAGCAGGTCACTATAGGGACCTCTTCATCGGAGCCTTCTTTTAGCTCCTCCACAATCTCAGCTGTTCCTACAAGGAAGAACTCTTTCAATTGAATTAAAGTTCTTTCCTTCTGTTCATAGTCTTCGAGGGAATCAATATATTTTTGAATGACCGATCTCCCTGCAGACTCCTTTTCGCGACGAGCTGCACTTTTGTTCTTCTTAAGCTTTTTGGATTTTGAGCTTGATTGGGCCGAATTGGCAGCTGGAATGGTGGGCTTCTTCCGTCCTTCCCATTCCGTCCTGGGCTCTTTCTGAAGCAGCTTTAGCATCTTCTTCGTCTTATTAGATATGTTCTTACTCCAAGGAGGCTGCGGTGAGTCGGTCTCATTTCTCAGGGCAGCGGGTTCGGCTGTCTGCTCCCAGAAGGCTTCAGCTTCTGTCTGTATAAAGTTGGTGGTTGCAACTTGATTGTTCACCAACACAATTTTGGACAGCTCAATCTCTCCAGCCTTGTACTGCTTCTCGACCCATTCTTTGAAGATATAGCAATCCTCGATCGCATGGCTCACTACTCGGTGGTACGGGAAGTACAGGGGATTGTCGGTCATTTTTGCTTCTTGGGGTCTTTTTGAATCCGGCAATTGTAGGCCGTTGTTCAAGGCATCTTTAAATATCTTGCGGACCTTGTCCCTCCTGAAGGAGTAAACCTTGTTCTTTTTCTCCTCCAGGGAAGGCCCTTCTCCTCCCAGCAATGGTTTTCGAGACCGGTTGGTTTTGGATTCGCCCGCCCTTCGCTTTTCTTCATTGTCGGACTCATTGAAGACATTGGTACTGCTGGAACTCCCGCTTCTACGGCCGTCGTCCCGCTTTCTTTTCTAAGTTCTGTCTCTCTGAGAGTCCGGGGTAGACTCTTGCTTCGAGCAATCTAGCATTTGTACTTTCTTGGTTAGCTCTTGAAACGTCTTGAGGCCTGCTGTACATAAGAACGGGACCATCCAATTGCTGAGGTTCCCAATAAGAAGGCTGACGGACTGATTCTGCTCCAATGGCGGTTCGCACTTGACCGTGAGATTACGCCATCGGGCGATAAAGTCGGTGTTGCTCTCATTCTTCCCCGGCTTGGTCCTCACAAGGTCAGCAATGGAGATTTTATCACTGACACTCATGAACCTTTGCCGAAACAGAGACTCCATTTGGGCAAAGGTAATGACGGACCCGCCTGGTATACTCGCGTACCAGTCGAAAGCAACACCGGTCAGGCTGTTGACGAACTGATGGCGAAGGAGCGCATCATTTCCCCCTGTATTTCCGCACGATGCTTTAAAGTGGGCGACGTGTTGATTTGCATTTCCCTTCCCTTCAAATCTTCCGACCTTAGGAATGACGTAGCCGCTCGGGAACTCGATCAGATCGTACTGTGCGGGGTATGGCCGCCCACTACTGCCAATTTCTTTCTGAGCTTCAGTTTCGGCCACCAATGTTTTAACCTTGCCGGTGACCAAATCCATTATACGATCCTGTGTTAACGGAATAGTATTATCTGGGGCCAATGCATCCCCAGAAGCGGAATGTGGCCAGCTGTTCATACGATAATATTGCATTATTATATTCCCCATTCTTATTCTTTTTATAAATAAACAGGTGCTTTTGACGCATGTCTGCTACATATTACAGGTTACAGGTTCGTGGATCTAAAACAGTGAAAACGATGTAAAGACGATGAAAAAGTGGACTTTGACCAACAAATAGAAGACTCTTGATCAAGCCCACATCAAAGATAAAATTCACAAAGTACAAGGCAATGCAAGGTCCAAGATTACAAAGCGAACGGTTAAAAGTCCACCGCAATTATTCACTGGAGATCTGGAAGAAACATAGAAGCTATTTTAATAAAGAACCAAAAAGGAAGCCCAAAGATCCAAGGCCCAATACTTTCTTTTAAAGAGACATAAAATTTTACCAAAGCTTGAAGTCTACTTTGACTAGGTCTTCCTAAGGATATTTTGGTAAATGTAGACATGCAAATCAATTATAACCTAGGGTTTCCTATTCTCTATAAATAGGAACTCTACTCATTGTAATTTCTTATGCCTCCCTATGCCTCCCTCCATTAATAAATTTCAGCATTCTTTTGGAGAGCATCATTTTTTGTAGGTAAATTATTTTCTTTCCTTAGTTTAATTTAGTTTAAGAATTTTATTAACTTGCAATAGATGTTTCTTCTCTTTAATAAAATCATGTCTTTCTTCATCCCTTCAATGAGCGAGTAGTTTCCTCGCTTGTTAGGGTTAGGAATAGGGAAGGATTTGAGAGATGAAGATCTCTCATCTCGTTTCTGTTGCCAATTTTTTATGAACATTAGAACTCCATGCATACCTTCTTATTCCGCTCCCTACGGCACTCTACCCTCGAGGTAACGGTGATTCCGTAGTCTAAAGGCCCGGATTCTAAGGTTTTCCATGGAGGTTAGGGTGAAGATTAAGAAAGGAAGGACAAGGATCTAGAGGGAGAATCAATCTTCCCAATCATCCTAATCCCCTTTGTTAAGATTTACCATAAAACTAATATGATATATTTAATTAAAAGCAATGGAAAGAGATGTAGATCTTTGTTTACCAAATTTTCCCTAAACCTAATCCTAGCAAGTTTCTAATCCTAGTATCATACAACTTCAATTTTTAGATTTAATAATCAATCCGAACACCCTTCGGAATTAACTCGTTAGCGCGATTAGGAAATTCACAACATCCCTGTGGACCGACCCGTACTCACCGGTTAGCTTCATGCGACGCCGTTCTTGATTGCGGTTACAAATATTTTTGATCTATCTTTTAGAAAGCGCAAGCACGCTAAATCACATCAATCAAATGGCGCCGTTGCCGGGGATGGCGTGTCATTATCTTTTTGCAATTTCGGGTTAATATAAAATTAAAAAATCATAAAAACTGAAAAATCAATCAAAAAATATAAAAATTTATCATCTTTGTATTTTGTGAAGGGTATTTTTGGTTTGAATTTTGCAGGATCTACAATCGAGACGGATCTGGAAAAATCCAGAGTTCAAAACAGAAAAAGATACATCAGAACAGCAAGAGGTTGGAAAATTAGAACATCACAATTTTTTTGGAGACCTGAAGCCTCAGAACCGCCGCTATTCCGCCGCTCAAGCGCGCTCCCGCCGCTGAACCGCCGCGTCATGCTGACGTCATCGCGCGAAAATTTTACTGTTTGTTTTCTTTTTCCCCCCTCTACAACCTAAAATATATCTTTTGTCAAATCTCCTGCATAATTCTTTGCGCTTTAAAAAATCTTCCCTTCCAAATAAAAAATCTTGTGCAGGATTCTTTGCGCGTGCTTAAAATAATAATTGATTGCAAGTGATCTTTTCTGATTTGCATATCCTTAATCTTTTTGCTAAAAATATCTTTCCAAATAAAAAGCAAGTGGAAAAAGGAAAATTTTAATTAGAAAACTTGCAAACTTTGAAATTCACACAAAAAAAGATTTGATTGCAAGTGATTTACTGTTTTGCATATCTTTAATCGGATTTTAAGGGGCTTTTGACCAACTCAGATTGGGTGGGGATTTCATCACCCTTCCCAGAAAACATCTAAAGCATTTTGCATCGACCACAATTAATAAAAAATACTAGACTCAGCCCTAAGGAAATCGAGCTCAATAGGAAAAGGACTAGTATAGGCATCGACCGTTTATCCTAACTGATTTTGCGGTGTCTAGGCTAGTGGTTTTTAATTAGGCCCACTGTCGTGGTGGTTCCTTCCCACTTACCTGGCCGCAATTGGCGGTGAAGAGGCAGTTTGAGGTCCTATTTCTAGCCCTTTGGAACAGTTAGGAGCTGTCTAGCTGACCTAGGTGACCCTAGATCTCGGACTGATTGTGCATTTCTGGTTATTTGCATTTGTGTCTTAGCCCTTTATCGAAATTTTTTTTGCAAAACAAATAAAAAAGAATAATAAGAGGAATTTTTTTTAAAAAAAAAAAGGACTTGCAACTTTTGTCGCTAAGAAATCCTTGCACCACCTACCTTCTTCATCTTCTCTTTATTCTATCATGGGTACCCCACATAATAAATCACTTGCCGAACTTTGGTATCCCGAACCTAATTTTGCGTCGTTCGGCAATTTGTTCGATCAATTTAAAGACGATCCTTCCATGCCTAAAATATCTTTGAAAGATCAAATAGAGGCGTCTAGGAGAAACAATTCGACTTTTCAACCCACTTTGTGTCAACCAAGTCAATCTTTACCACCTCCATATATTGATACCACTTTTTCAAGTCTTTCTGTCACTCCTAAGCCGATGTCCATTGCTGAGCATATTGCTCAATCTCGCAGCCGATCTTTCACCCCTCTCCACACATCTAGTTATAGGGATCCGCACGACTATTCACCTTTTTATCCATATGTTGACCCTACCCCTGTCCAATCACCCACTTCCTACCAGTCCTACCCGACTTTTCCACCGTCACTAGACAATGTTTCTACACAGCCATTAGGGAGTTTCACATATCCAAACAATTTCGAATCTTTTGCCGAAACCCCTTTACCACCAAAGTCTAGTTTGGAAGAGGCGTTGGAGGCGTATATCGCAGCAACAAACAAAATGGTTAGGAATGTGGAAGCGTCCGTGGCCACCCTTATGCAACCTGTTGAACCGGTAGCTAGTTCCCCGCTAGCTCCAAATTTTTCAATGTATGAGGCGGCAGTTGGACAGAGTGAGAATGAGAGAGGATTTTCAAATCAAACCCACCCTTACCCAATTGAAGCCCACAACTCCTGTTTTCCATCGATTGTCCCAAATGATTCATCAGTTAAGGATAAAAATGAGTTGTGTGATTTGCCAAATTGTAAGGAACCCCCTTCGAGTGAAACAGCACCCAATCCGTTTGACCTTTACACTTCCCATCTAGAACCTAAATCGATAAACATCCATGCTTTTGAGGAGGTGTCTAAAGAAATTGACTTTCACTTGATTGAGGATATAGACGCCGGGAATATTTCGGATGATGAACCTGTCGATTTAATTGAAATTTTATGTTCAAATCATCATCCCGAGTTATTAAATGTTTCTCTCGAATCTCATATGCGTCATGATTTTGATGATAATGGCATGGATGAGTTGAATATTGAGGAGAATTATGAGGATAATATTGAGGAGAGTAGTGAGGATCATATTGAGGTTGAACCATTTTTCTTTGATGTGTCGGATTTTCCAATTCATCCTCTAGAACCTTTACCTAAATCACCCTCCTTCTTTTCCATCGTTCCGACCACACTTCATTTCACGCTTGACGATTGTGAGCTTGAAAACCTTTCCTTTGAATCTGACACAGTTCCCACAGCCGATGACACTTACGAGTGTTTCACTTTTTCGGACGATGTTGAAGTCTCACCGCCCGAGTTTGAGTCCTTTGCATTTTCAGATGAGTTAGTTAATCCTTCAGACTCGGTTTCTTACAGTCGTTTCGAACCATTGATGGAATCTTTCCAGTTCGACACAGTTTACTACGGTAAGAATGATACTATCCCCAATTCACTTCCTTTCGTCCTTCCTATTGTTCCGACCGTGCAAGTGACCGTGACGCTTTCATCTCAAATACCAAGTTCGGTGTACCCATGTTCTCTTGCGAATCTTGAGGGATTTGATCCCATTTCTCGACGAGTTGATAGGTTAGCGCAATCGCTTATAACATATCGGTCATCACATATTGCGCTAATTTATTCACTCAATTTACACCCTCAAGATCGTACTCCATTTCCTTCTTCTTTTCGCCATTCTTCTCCCCCACCGAGACCATATTCTACCATTCTTCTTTCCACACGGTCTCGCGTGCTTCTCATTTTCTTGCACCAACTATACCATTTCCACGATAAGATTTTTGAATGGTTGGTGCTAACTTTTGGCTTGTGCAAGGCCAAGCTTAAGTTTGGGGGAACCTTTGTATATCTGTATATATTTTTCGTTTTCTTTTTCTATAAAAAATATAAAAAAAAATTCAAAACAATAAAAATATAAAAAAAATTGTAAATAAATAAGCAGGGGAGTGCCGATATTTTGACCCTCTTGGTTCAGTATGACAGTGAGGACACTGTCAAGTTCAAGTTTGGGGGTATGCTCGGTACGTCTTCTTCCCTAGCATTCATATGTATATTTTTGCATTTGCATACTTATTTTAAAACCCATAAAAATTTGAAAATTTTGAAAAATTATAAAAATTATTGTATTCAATTTTGGCTAATTGACTTGAGTTTGACAAATAGGTTAACTGGCTAAGAACAACTAGATCTTAGACTTAGTAAATTAAAAACCCTAAAAATAACATTCCTTAAAGTTTAACGGTAGAAAGTATATGCCTGGTAGTTTATTTAGAAATAGGCAAATTTTGGGTTCACTTCTTGGGCTAAGTCAAAATGAGGGAAGAGTATTGATGTTCTTATTAGAGTATAAGTTTGAAAAATAGTTCCTAGCTTAAGTCTAGATTCTGAAAACGTATACCCTACAATTTGCACAATCACGCACCTTGAAACTTGGAATAGTAGAGGAGACCTTGAAATGCTCTTGTCTAAAGTCCTTAGTACGATGAAAATAAAAAAAATGTGAATGAAGAATAAAAAAATGGACACTGGTTTTTGTGATTACTTAAGGCTGCAAAAATAGAAAAATATTTAGCGAGGGTGCTTCATCACCTAGTGCCTTAGACCAACTGGTTTGGGAGTCACTGCTAAAGCCTTGGGTGTTGCAAAACTAGGAAGTACGCTTTAAAGTGCTAACGCATCTAGTAATCGGTTGTTGGTACCTCAAGAAGTATTAACGGTCGCATGAAGGATGTGTAAGCAAAATTCAATTAAAAATTCACCTACTAATAAGTACTTTGGACAACGGACAAGAGTATGATTGCTTGATTTGAATTTCCAAGTGTAGGGGTGATATTTACACACACGTGGGGATATGTGATTGGAGTTTAGATGAGAGAAAGGAATGAAGAATAGAACTTGTATCTTTAGTAGAGTTGATAAAAATTCCTAAGTGGAGATGGAACCCTAGAAGGAAAACTTAAGAGATGCCGAAAGCTAAGTAGGTCTGCAGAACATATATAATCTTAAGTTAGATGATGAGGAAGTGTGAAGAATATGGGTGGATAATTTATGAGTCGACGATAATAGAATTCCTTGTTAGAAAACCTAATTGGAGAACAAAAGTTAATGGGCCGAATTGATAGGATTTTGTGGGTAGTATCCGCTGAAAACCCTCAGGAGACAACACTCCTCCTACTAGGGACACCTAGAGGTTTAACGGCTTGTTGCACATGCTCAGTGCAATCGCGTTTCCCTGCGAAAGTGCGGTTAGGATTTTAGTGAATAAAAATAAGTTTGCTCGAGGACGAGCAAAAGATAAGTTTGGGGGTATTTGTTCATACGATAATATTGCATTATTATATTCCCCATTCTCATTCTTTTTATAAATAAACAGGTGCTTTTGACGCATGTCTGCTACATATTACAGGTTACAGGTTCGTGGATCTAAAACAGTGAAAACGATGTAAAGACGATGAAAAAGTGGACTTTGACCAACAAATAGAAGACTCTTGATCAAGCCTACATCAAAGATAAAATTCACAAAGTACAAGGCAATGCAAGGTTCAAGATTACAAAGCGAACGGTTAAAAGTCCACCGCAATTATTCACTGGAGATCTGGAAGAAACATAGAAGCTATTTTAATAAAGAACCAAAAAGGAAGCCCAAAGATCCAAGGCCCAATACTTTCTTTTAAAGAGACATAAAATTTTACCAAAGCTTGAAGTCTACTTTGACTAGGTCTTCCTAAGGATATTTTGGTAAATGTAGACATGCAAATCAATTATAACCTAGGGTTTCCTATTCTCTATAAATAGGAACTCTACTCATTGTAATTTCTTATGCCTCCCTATGCCTCCCTCCATTAATAAATTTCAGCATTCTTTTGGAGAGCATCATTTTTTGTAGGTAAATTATTTTCTTTCCTTAGTTTAATTTAGTTTAAGAATTTTATTAACTTGCAATAGATGTTTCTTCTCTTTAATAAAATCATGTCTTTCTTCATCCCTTCAATGAGCGAGTAGTTTCCTCGCTTGTTAGGGTTAGGAATAGGGAAGGATTTGAGAGATGAAGATCTCTCATCTCGTTTCTGTTGCCAATTTTTTATGAACATTAGAACTCCATGCATACCTTCTTATTCCGCTCCCTACGACACTCTACCCTCGAGGTAACGGTGATTCCGTAGTCTAAAGGCCCGGATTTTAAGGTTTTCCATGGAGGTTAGGGTGAAGATTAAGAAAGGAAGGACAAGGATCTAGAGGGAGAATCAATCTTCCCAATCATCCTAATCCCCTTTGTTAAGATTTACCATAACACTAATATGATATATTTAATTAAAAGCAATGGAAAGAGATGTAGATCTTTGTTTACCAAATTTTCCCTAAACCTAATCCTAGCAAGTTTCTAATCCTAGTATCATACAACTTCAATTTTTAGATTTAATAATCAATCCGAACACCCTTCGGAATTAACTCGTTAGCGCGATTAGGAAATTCACAACATCCCTGTGGACCGACCCGTACTTACCGGCTAGCTTCATGCGACGCCGTTCTTGATTGCGGTTACAAATATTTTTGATCTATCTTTTAGAAAGCGCAAGCACACTAAATCAAATCAATCACCAGCTTTCGTGCAGCTTGACGAATCTTGGACCTAAAGGGACAGGCACCGGCCGGTTCGGATTGTCATCATCTGGCTCATGAGTAGCGACTTGTGTTTGATTGGGAGGCGCTCGAGCAATTTGAGCCGTAAGCTGCATCACAACATTCGTTATGTCGTCAATCTTCGAATAGAGCTTGGCCATCTCTTTATCTTTGCTCCTGAGCTGTTTTCGAAGCTCTTGAAGCAGCTCTTGCTCTGCGGTCCTGGGGCGGAAAGTCGGCTCTTCCTCGTTGTCCGAGCTTGACTCTGCCTGGACCGAAGGGTCCTTCTGCCTATCACCCTCATCGAGAGGGTTCTCATCGTCAAGCGAAGGCGGCTGTTCTTGGGCGGCAGCAACCATATTCAAGCCAGATTGGGCTTGAGATGTGGTGGCCTCTTCTTGCTTTTGCTGCGAAGGTTGTCGCTGGGGCGCCCGCCCGCTATATAGACCGTATGGATAATATATCCAGCCTTCTTTTTATTATCGTCGGCCGATTTCATAGATCGCTGTCTTAACTCCCCTGTTTCGGTAGCGGGCAGTCGATTGAAGGCGGCTGGCCTGACCCGATTCTTGAATGGTTTTGGCACTTCTTTTCTGGATTCGCCCCGTTGCTTTCGCGCGGCACAGAGTGCCTGATAGACTCTTGAAGAGACAGTGTCATACTTTTTCTGTTGAGGCCGGGGCACGTCTCTTTGTAGCGACGTTCGGACCGCTGTCTTCTTGATTCTGGCGGTCATGGCATTTTTCTGAACCCACTTCAGAGGTTCGAAGAAATTGCTGATTTTTACGGCCGACAGCCGTCGTCGCAGGATGACTCTGCTCTTCGAATCTCATAAGATTCCACCTGGCCGGAGTCCTGGCCCTCTTGTTGGCTCGATACCTGAGCCGCTTCTATCTCAGCTTTTCTGTTTTGAGCACTTGGCTGGTCATGACTCCTCGGGAAGCCGCCGTAGAGCGGGCGATGGAAGGCTTTGGAGATACGCCTGATGTGCATTTGTTGGAGTCATCGCCTGAGCTCGTCCGCAACGTTTGATGTTGCCCTTTGTGCCGGAAGTCTTGCCCCCGGCTGGAGCACCAGAGGGTCGTTCAGACACCGCCTTAAGTTTCGGTTGTGGTGCCTTGGCGATCACGACATTCGGCCTCTTGCCCCTTGATACCGGCTTGGCCACCTGCTTTGTCGGGATTTCTGCCAGATGAGCGCTTCCGGTAGGGTAGATGACGACGGAACCAAACTGGCGGGGCAGTTCCTCCCACTGTCGACTGAGGCTTGCGGGGAGAACCACACGAGCGTTGATCTTGACCACGTACGGAATCAGGGTCACGTTGGAAGCTGAATTCCTCTTGGGAGACATTGTCGTCGAAAGTTGATTGCTTGAAAGCCTGCATGAAAGAGCATTATTTTAGTACAAATATAGACATGTATGTTAAGTGAGTTCGCATGAACACTTGACCCGAAATATGGGAGGAGAGATTGGTCCCACCGGGCGTGCCAGAATCTGTAGGGTGTTTTTCGTCACCCCATTGAGATGGGAATGCGCGCGCGCTTTTCAGGCGCATTACAGATTCCTCATGCCTAGGGTAGGCAGGGGTTTATTGATTGTGGGGATCCGAATCTCCGGCAGCCGCGGACTAAGCTGCCGTTAATTACCACCTGCCTTTGAAGCGAGGGAACCTCCGATTTACGGGTTAAACTGGTCATGCGAACTCAATATGCCGTGTTGTGTTTTAAAGGGTGATTTGGATGTATCGGGGGCCCCGCAGAGTATTTACGGGGGTCCCGCTATCCGGATAGCTGGCTGGGGGTCAAGGGGGCTAGCAGCCCCCTTGCGGGGTACGGGGCAGCGTCCCGTTAGAAATTTTTTCTAACGGGAGAGACACATTTAGTGTGGAGTGCACAAAAAAAAGGAAGGGAAAAAGCGTCTTAAAGACGCATGCGTAGCACGTGGGCGCGTGGTGCCCGGGGTCACGTGCGCACACGTGACCCTTAGGCGCCTCAGCGCCCGGGGTCACGTGGCGCACACGTGACCGTTGGGCGCCTCAGCGCCCAGGGTCACGTGAGCACACGTGACCATTTGGGCGCCTCAGCGCCCGGGGTCACGTAGGCGTACGTGACCATTGGGCGCCTTAGGGCCCCGGGGTCACATGGCGCACACGTGACCTTTGGGCGCCTCAGCGCCCGGGGTCACATGGGCGCACGTGACCGTTGGGCGCCTCAGCGCCCCGGGGTCACGTGGTGCACTCGTGACCTTTGGGCGCCTCAGCGCCCGGGGTCACGTGGGCGCACGTGACCATTGGGCGCCTCAGCGCCTGGAGTCACGTGGGCGCATGTGACCACGGGAAAACACCCGCTGGAGGGGGCCTAGCCCTTAGGTTGGGGAGTTGAACTCCCAAGGGATTTTTGGAGTTAAACTCCTGACAGAAAATTAATTTATGGAGTTAAACTCCAACAGATCTAGAAAGGAGTTAAACTCTTAGGAATCTTTGGCCCTTCTTCTGAGCCTTGGATCTGTCCAAAGTTAGATTCTTGGAGATGGGTCTCCTTCTTCTTTTTCTATTGGCCGGATCTCGAAGATCAAGAGGTGTGAGATTTTAAAGATCTCTCCTTTTCAAGATCTGGTGGGAGATCTGAGTTCCCCTTTGTGGGTTTTGTGGTAAAGGACTATTTAGTTTTGGAAAAGGAAGAGTTAAACTCTTGATTTAATTCAAGAGAAAAAAGAAGGTTTTAGAACCTTGAGGAAGAAGAAGATCACAGATCTGGATTTTTTTTGGAGAGAGAAAAAGTTGTTGAGATATTTTCATTATCTTTGCCTTTATAGGCTACACACTTTACATATAGCCCCTTGGGCTTTTCAAAATGGCATTTTGCCTATCCCATGGCTCATGTGCCATTTCTTTTTGCACATAAGCCACGGGCTTTACAAAAATTCGGCTTTATGCCCATTTTTCTTACATTTATTCATAAAATAAAATAAAAGAAAACAACAAAATTATTTATTACAAAATTTTTATCTTCGCATGGGGGAGGCCGGCCGCTTCATGTTCGGGCTCGACCCGGGCATGGGCCCACTTGATCTGGGCTTGGGCCCACCTGGCTTTGGGTTGACTTTGATTTTGACTTGGTCAACTGGGATGCAAATTTTGACCCCTACAAAGTTCAGCACGACTTACTATCCACAGACAGACGGACAGCCCGAGCGTACTATTCAGACGCTCGAGGACATGTTGAGGGCGTGTATGCTAGATTTCCAAGGTTCTTGGGAGGATCACCTCCATCTAGTGGAGTTTTCTTATAACAACAGTTGCCAAGCTAGCATTTAGATGGCTCCATTCGAAGTACTTTTTGGACGGAAATGTTGATCCCCTGTTTGTTGGGATGACACGGGTGGGCGAAGATTACTGGGCCCCGAACTTATAATTAAGACGGTAGACATGGTTCAAATGATCAGGCAGCGCATTAAGACTGCTCAGGACCGACAGAAGAGTTGGGCGGATGCCAGCAGTAGAGCGCTAGAATTCGAGGTCGGAGATCATGTGTTTCTGAAGATTTCACCTACCTGTGGTGTTATCTGGTTTGGAAGTCGTGGGAAACTCAGTCCCCGATTCATCGGACCATTCGAGGTATTGGAGCGGGTAGGAGAAGTTGCTTATCGTCTTGCCTTACCCCCATCGTTAGCGGGCGTACACAACACATTTCATGTGTCACAGTTGCGGCTCTACGTTCGAGACGACAGTCATGTTCTCGATCATTCTGAATTGACTTTGGGTCCCGATTTAACTTATGTGGAGAAGCCTACTACTATACTCGATCGTAGAGAGAATGTGCTGAAGAATAAAGTTATTCCGTTAGTCCGAGTGTCTTAGGAAGGTCGTTAACCTGGGGAATCTAACTGGGAACGTGAGGAGGATATCCGTTCGCGGTTCCCACATCTCTTCGAATAGCTATTTGTATCGCCGCTTTCTTTTTAATTTCGAGGACGAAATTTTTGTAAGGATGGTATAATGTAATACCCAATCCATTTTTCTATGCCAATACCGATATTTAAATAAAATGTTTTACCCATTTTAAATTTTTGTATTGTATTCTAATTATTTCGTTTCCTACAGACCTAACCCAAAGCCCAAGCCCAACAACCCAAAACCCTCCACATCAACCAACAAATACTTTCCCCCATTTCAAAATTCAAAAAAATATCTTCATCAATTTCAAATAAATTCTTTAAAACCTAAAAACTATTTACATTAATCCCTCATTACCCTCCTTTATTTTTTCCTTTCAATTTTTTTATTAACCCCCCCACTCTCTCTCTCCTCTCGATTTCTCTCTCTCTCTCTCATCTCGTTCCTTCTCCTTCTTCTCCCGAGCATGAGCCCCCTCCTTTCACCATCGCCTCATCCCCGTACAGTGACCCTCGCCACCGAACTCAACAACTTTGACGAGCCCCAGCGCCCCATCACCTCCAACACCCAACCGAGCACTCATCACTGCCTCTGGCCAACCCCAGCACCCCCACGACCTCCTTACACCCCTACGACCTCCTCACACCACCGCGACCACCCAGAGCACCACCGTGACCCACCCCAAGCTCCGTCGGCTCACCTCAACGCCGCCTGAGCCATCGTTGCCGGCCACTTCCTTTCCCGAGCACCCTCGCCTGCACACCCCCTCGCTATCAACCGCGCAACCCAACACCTCCCTCCATCGCCTGCCCTGAGCTCCCCTCACCTTCACCTCCAGCGCCCGTCTCACCACCGAGCTCAACCCCGACTCCACCAACACCGACAGCAGCCGCCTCATCCAGCAACCCGGCACAGCCCCACTTTCGCTCGAGCTCCCCACCTTGTGGGAGCCATCTCTGGACCGTCGACGACTTTGCCAACGGCACACCGTGCTCATCGTCGCCGCCACCGTTGCATCGCCCGACCCTAGCCACTGCCGAGCCGTCAGACCCAAGCTCGAGTCGAGGCTAAAACCTTAGTGGTGTTGCTGTGTTTCCGTACCGTGCCCGTGCGATCCGTGGCCATCATCGTCGTTGTCGTGACCATCGATCGTCGCAGGCAAGTTCAAATACTTGCTACATGCTATAGAATGTTTATTTCGGTTGCGTACGAACTAAAATCTCTATTGCGATTTAATATTAAGCCATATCCAAATCTTAGTACTAATGTTTGAAATATAATCAAGTCTAGACGCTAGTGATGACGTTATGAGAAAATTGTAGAATCAATATTGTGTATCAGTTAAAACATACGAGTGTTTCGGTGGCGAATCAAAATTTTATCATAGGTGCTCGATGCAAACCCAAAGCTAAAAACCCTATTAATGATGGAACTTAGGTGTAACGGATTACCTTGGTGATAATGAATACTGTGTAAAGAGTTGGCTCGAAAATACAGACCCTAACACCGTGAAATGTCATCCCATTTAGATCCGTTAAATCTAAAACCTTCCGTACCTGAAATTTGTGAAAATCATAGTAAATTGGTTACACACCGGAATATGATGTTCGAGGGCTCGTATTGTATCCGACTCAACAACCTAGAACCCCATATAATTTATATTTTGTTTCTATTTCATAGCAGTGACGGAAACTATTCGGGAGTACGTCTCTGGACTGTAGTCCATAGCAGCACTGCTTTTCGATACTTGATTTGAAATGCTTTTACATCTCTGTGTGAAAATGGTATTATGCTGAACCTTATACCTTAGTGAATATTAATCTATTAGCTAACTATTGGAAGTGATTTTATTTGTTTTTACCTTCTTTTTCTATTTTAATCATATTTTAAATCATCAGTACATACTGCAGTGCCAAGCAGGGACATAACGTATATCTCGATCTTAAATAATGTATAACTCCCAGCACACAGAGGATATTATTGATCCATCAGATGCGCTGGAAACCTAACTGATAGAAATAAATATTATCCAACTGTTACGTCGCCCAAATTTGATCCTAACAGAGTGAAAACTGTGTTACGAAATGGACTTCTGGTTAAATTTAATTTTTACCGTTTTTGTATCATTTTACTTAATTCTGAACGTACGATTTAATGTGATTTTTCTAAGTTTATAAGACGCGCAATGACTTGTATTACATATGATTTGTTTAGCGGCATAATTCACATTTTAACCCGACTGCAATACCTCTAGCGATAGTGAGCGTCCTTATTAATTCTTTTTGTATAATACATTGTTGAGCGTGAATGGTATCAGTTTAGATGTGTCAAGTATGCTAGTAAAAAGTGAATGATTCGTGATAGTGAACGACATAGTGAATAGTGAACAAAGCAGCGTTATTGGTGCGTACTTGTACACAACTAGCCAATACTTATAGATAGTGAAATCTGGGGGAAAAGGGGAAATTGAAGTGGAAAGGAACTTGTATTTAGCGAGGTTAGCGATTTTAGAGGATAATCATTCGAACAACGACTCTTATATATATATTAGGTTTGGACCTAACGGTCCGGCTGACAGGGTTATGTCCCGGGCAACAGTGGGCCGTACTCTCAGGTACGTACGAGATCCTCGTTAAACATGATCATTCCTTTCTGCAACTCAATTTCAAAAGTGACTTAGAGACCGATAGGGACACAGATCATACATTGCATTATTTAATGGCATATCGATTACCTGCATTTATTGTCTCCACCGTCATTACTTTATTTTCTTGCGTTTTTGTTATTATCATAATATTGCTATTGTGTCGCCCTGACGACCTGAGTATGCATGCTCAGAGATTGGAGAGGACCCAGTTCAAGAGTCAGATCTAACATTCGAGCTCGCAGAGATCCAGACGGTCGTGCCTTCAGTGCTTTTACCGCGTTCCATAAATCAACCTTGTATTCGCACTTGGTTAGTAGTTTCTTTTTCTTTCGAACTATTGTAAACTGTGAACAATGAAAGTTAGTGTAATAAACTAGTGATGTATTTCCTTTACTTCTGTGCTGTGTTTACTGATTACCATGTAATGCTCGAAGTCGAAGTGTGACTACGGCGGGATTGCTCCCTGACCGTAGGAGCATGGCTGGCCTAGTCGCCTCCCGTATTTCGTATTTTGGAAAGCGGGGCTTGACAATCCCCCACTATTGTTCCGACCTATTTCTGGATCGGGTCGAGAGTGGTCTGCTCGGTTTTCTCCGTTTAGCTTGGCGTCGAGGATTCTTCGCAGTGGGTTGTCCGGGAACGACGTGGCGTTTGGCGGCCGTATCTCTTCGATCTTCGGATCTACGTGGTGTTTCACAGCGTGTCTTAATTTTTGCGTGTATCCTTGATGATGTCAGCGGATCAGCGAAATAGTGGCGCCATAATGGAGACATCGCTTCGTTTGTTTAGGCCGTCGATTTCGTGCCACGTGGCCATAATTGGGTGGCGGATTGCGAGACGTCGCTTCTGCCAGTTGGATCCGTGCGAGGGGGAAACACCCAATGGTTGGCTACTACGTGGCGTCAATGGGACCGTGGGGTCGGACGCTTCGTTTTGGCGGGAATGGACTTGGGCCGTCGGATGGCTTTTGCTGAGTGTATAAATAGGGGATGCCTATCCTTAGAAAACACGTTTTCTTCGTTTGCCTCTTGTCATTTGAGGATTGCTCAACGCTTTATCCCTTAGGTCGGATCCCCAATCAAAATCCATCCTCAGCCACTCTTCCCTTAAATCAGGTCAGATGTCTTCCTCTGATGTTTTAGTAGATGTAATTAGGGTTGAGTCAGGCGATAAGGTTTCAGTCTCTGAAGTCGTGTCCGGTGGGTCATCCTCCTCTTCCTCGGCTTCCGATAGTTGAGGAAGTTCTTCTTCCGTGTCGGGTTCACCCGCAAGGGTTGGTGATAACCTTGTTCTTCGTTGTCGGGGGGCCAAAAGGGCCCCCAAGAAGCATATCGAGAATACTCGCGATGCACCCTCGATGTTGAACAGGCTAGAAAAGATTTCCGATATCCGAGCTCATTTCTATATCCACTTGGATACTCATTCTATCTAGCCAGGAAGAGTGAACGGGCATACCAGATACAGGGTAATGAGATTGCTCTGTACTTAGAAGCGTTTCGAGCAAGGATGCGTCTGCCCTTTTCACCCGAGTTTTGCGCCGTCCTTCATTGCTTCCAACTTGCCCCGGGCCAGCTAGCACCGAATTCGTGGAGGATTCTCTTCGGGTTCCTGGTCCGGCTGAAAATTGATCGGATCCCCTTCAACTTAGGTCTTCTTCTGTAACGACTCTGAAATCCATGTACAAAATTATTTGTTTATTGTATAAAAAGAGTATTTCAGCCTATTGTGGAGTTATAAGTTAAATTTTTTTAACAAAAGCAAGAAACAATTTGTAGCTTACTGGTAAAGCCTCTACACTGCTGTGATATAGTCTGTGCGTTCGATTCCCATCAGTCCCAATTATTTTTAAGATTTTTTTTAAAATTTTTCGGAAGCCCAAGAATTGGACGTGTAATTCACGGAGAATTTTAAGGTTTCAGAAAAATCAAACAGGCAAAATGAGGAGTAAACACTGATTAAAACACGTAGCACGAATCTTAAGGCGATTGACCCAAATACGACTGCCCATTTTCCCCATATGGCCGCCACCGACGGTCCCCTTTGCCTCAATCGCTTCCGTACTTTGCACACACGTCTCTTCAGCTCCCCTCTACTCCCTTGCACCGTTTGATTTACCTGTAATTAAAAAGAGACTATTCAATTCATCATTTAACATCAATTTTAATTCTTTTAATTCAATTTTTAACTAAATTCTAGGCTTAGGAATTGAAAATCCTAAAAATAACCCTCATTCTGTCTAACTTTGATGAGTATACGTCTTTACAGTTTTTTTGAGAAATAGGTAATCTTGAGTTCAGTTCTTGAGTTAAGTCAAGATGAAGGGAAAGTATTGAAGCTTTACTGGAGGATAAGTCTGAAAAATAATTTCTATTCTTGAGTTCAAATTAGAAAGTATATACCCTACAACTGAACTTACACGCACCTTGAAACTTAGGATAGTAGAGGATACCTAAAAATACTCTTGCCTGAAAACCTAGTATAAAAGAAAAAAAACGGTATTTAAAGCTAAACACCAAAAAGAGCAATATTGAAAAATATATCCGGTCTTGAAAAAGAAAAAGAAAAAGAAAAAAATAAAAGAAAAATAGAATAAAGTCAAGACCTGGAAACTGCTATTTACGCTTTAAGCTCACACATTCAGTAATCGGCTGTTAGTGCCTCAAGAAGCATTAATAGTCGCATGAAAGGTGTGTGAGCAAATCCGTCCATCCTTAATGAAAAGAAGTAGTATTAGGTGTTAGGGCAAGGGTATTATAGCTTGAATTGAATTCTTGAGTGTAGGGGTGCAAATATACACACACGTAGGGGTATACAATCGATATTTGGATAAAAGATAGAAATAAAAGATAAGACTTATGTTTTCTGTAAAGTTGATAAAAATCCCTGATTTAAGACCACACTGTTAGAAGGAAAACTCAAGAGAACCAATATCATTCTAAACTTTTTTGGAACGTATAGGATCTAAGGTTAAATAGATAGGAGGTGTGAAACATAAGGGTTGAATATTTCTAACTTAGGATAATAGAGTTTCTAACGTAGATACTAAACTGTAGGAGTAGAATTGATGTTAACTTATGAAACTAGCTTGACGGGATTTTGTGGGTGTAATCCGCTGAAAACCCTCACGAGACAACACTCCTCCTACTAGGGACACCTAGAGGTTTAACGGCTTGTTGCACATGCTCAGTGCAATCGCGTTCCCTGCGAAAGTGAGGTTAGGAATTTTTGTGAATAAACTGGCTTTTCTCGGGATGAGCAAATGATAAGTTTGGGGGTATTTGTTCATATCAGATTTTTGCATTTTTATACCGCCCAATTTTTATCACATTGCTTATCGGTAGGTACTCTTGAGCCGTGTTTGCTAGTTAATTGCAGGATACAGGTTCTCAGCTCAAAACAGTGAAATTCATGGAAAAGCACGATAAATTCTGGATTACTGCCAACCACAGATAAAACACGGGTCTCCGCTCTCTATCCGTATGTTGCCGCACACCAGTTTAAGGGACAAAATGGAAAATCGATGTCATTTTCATGCACAAAGCACAATGTCAACACAAGATCCAACATGTCTACGCGGAGCTCAAGAAAAATCATGGCAAAAGATCTACATCACATCACCTTTTGATCTGCTGAAATTCTGGAATAATTGTGAAGAGATTCTGAGAAACAACATATACCACACTGAAGAGTACAGAAAACCAGGGAAACCCACCAAAACACATGGGCCAATTCCTCTTTATGGCCGCGGATTCGCGGCTAACATAGGGTCTAGGCCGCGGATCCGCAGCCATATAGGCTCATCAAACGATCAAATTTCAGGGGCAGTTTTGTAAATTCATTTTGATCCTGAATGTTGCCCTAGGTTCTCTGTTTCCTGCCTATAAATAGCCAAGAACTTGCCAAGCCATGGGATTAATCCTTATGCCCACTTTTTGTTAGGATTTAGTTTAGCTTCTTCTTCTTCTTCTTCTTCATTCCTTCCTCCATGAAAATTGTAGTGAGAGCTTTTTGAGTGGATGATGAAATGAAGATGAGGATTATTTTGTATCATTCTTTTACTTAGCTTCCCCCTTGAGCTCTCTACCTTAACTTGATATTGCAATCTCTTAAGTGAGCTTGCAAGTTTAAGCTTTGGTCATTGATCTCAAGGGGCTGTATCATTTTGGAATCAATAATGTTCTCTCTTTTGTGCTTCATTCTCCATGAGTTCTTTGCCTTTTCTTGATCTTGCAACCTCTTAATTGAGCTTGCAAGTTTAAGATTTGGTTATTGAACCCATGTCTTGTTTTGGGTTCTATGGTTCCTAGTTTCATTTCTTACTCATTTACTTTCTTTCACTTTAATACTTGCTTTACTTTCATGCAACTTTAATTCCATGCACTTACTTACTTGTAATGCTTTTTCCTTTCTTCTCTTTTCTCTTTTCTTTTTGCTCTTTTTGGTTTGTTTTGTGAATGGTTGTAATTATGTGTTGTTAGGAATAAATACGATATTGTAAATTAAGGTTTCTTTGCCCATTCCCTTTTCCCGTATTTTCCATTGAACTCCGTCCAAACGTTACGCAAGCGCTCCGTTAGGCCCCTACCCTACCAAGGTAATGGTGATTCCTAACCGCGACCGGTTGCGTTCGGTTTGGCCGGAGGCGAAAGCAAGAGACAAGAACGGACGGACAAGGGTCAATAAGCCGGATTTCACGAATACCGTACTTAAGTATCCTAATCCACGTTGTTGCCGATTGCTCTACCTTCAATCGTTAAGTTCGGCTCAAAGGTTTTGAATAAGGATTTCCTTAGCTTACACTTTTGTGTCATTTCCTAACAACTTTACTTGTGCATAAAACACATAGGGTAGATATGAACAATTCCGCCCACGCGCATTAACTCGTTACGACAAGAACGTAAAACGCTGCGTCTCCCTGCGGACGACCCGTGCTCAACCGGCTAGCTGCAAAGCGACACCGTCTTGATTGCGGTTAACTGGCTTTGCTCTATCAATCACCTCCGTACTTTGCACACACGTCTCTTCAGCTCCCCTCTACTCCCCTGCACCGTTTGATTTACCTGCAATTAAACAGAGACTATTCAATTCATCATTTAACATCAATTTTAATTCTTTTAATTCAATTTTTAATTCCCAAACCCTAAATTATTCATTATAAATACCACCCCATCCCCTATTTCTCCTCCATTCTGAAATTTCTATCAAAAATTCTCTCAAACTCTCTAAGTACCAAATGGAGTTAAGCAACAAAGTGGAGTAGCAAGCCAATCTCGACGACCGGAGCATCTCCGATGAGACCACGATCCCCGAAGGCTTCCCTTCTCTCTTGTTAATAATCTATACCCGTTGTTGAAGTCAAAATTTGCATCCCGGTTGACCGAGTCAAAGTCAAGGTCAACCCCCAAGCTAGGTGGGCCCAAGCCCAGGTCAAACGGGCCCATGCCCAAGTTGAGCCCGCGGCCAGCCTCCCCATGACAACAACAAAATCATGTAATAAATATTTTTTATGCAATTTTTTATACATGAATGTATGCAAAATGGTCATAAAGCCAATATCTTGTAAGCCCATGGCTTATGTGCAAAAATGAAATGGCACATGAGCAATGGGATGGGCAAAATGCCATTTTTGTAAATTCCAAGGGGCTATATGTAAATATGTAAGCCTATATAAGGCAAAATGATGATGAATAAAAAAAACAACTTCTCGTTCCTCTCAAAAAACCTAGGGTTTGTGCCTCTTTCCCCTTTCTGAAGGTTCCAAACCTTCTTCTTTCTTTTGAATTAAATCAAGAGTTTTACTCTTCCTTTCTCAAAACTAAATGGTTTTTAACCACAAAACCCACAATGGGGAACTTGGATCTACCATCAGATCTCAAAAAGAAGAGATTTTTTAGATCTCACATCTCCTGATCCAGCCAACAGAGGAGGAAGAAGAAGAACCCATTTCCTCAACCAAAATATTTTTAGGAGTTTAACTCCACTCTAAACCCTATTTCTGGGACTAAAAGCCTCTTTTCCTCGCCAGCGCCCTGCGCTCAAGCGCAAAGCGCCCACGTGCCGACACGTGGCGCGCTTGCGCTCCAGTGCCCAGCGCTCGAGGGCAAAGCGCCCACATGCCGACACGTGGTGCGCTTGCGCTCAAGCACCCAGCACTCGAGGGCAAAGCGCCCACGTGCCGACACGTGGCGCGCTTGCGCGCAAGCGCAAAGCCCCCACGTGGCGCGCTTGCACTCCAGCGCCCAGCGCTCAAGCGCAAAGCGCCCATGTGCCGACACGTGGCGCGCTTGCGCTTAAGCGCCCAGCGCTCGAGCGCAAAGCGCCCAGCGCTCGAGCGCAAAGCGCCCACGTGCCGACACGTGGCGCGCTTGCGCCCAAGCGCACAGCCCCTAAGTGCACAGCGCTCAAGGCGCTGGCCCCACGCATCCTTTGGATGCCTTTTCCCCCTCTTTTTATATATATATATATATACATATGCATACATATGTACATACACACATACACCACGACACTGTCCCTGTTAGAAAATTTTTTCTAACGGGGCACTGCCCCGCACCCCGCAACGGGGCTGCTAGCCCCCTTGACCCCCAGCCCGCTATCCGGGTAGCGGGACCCCCGTAAAAACTCTGCGGGGCCCCCGATATATCCAAAGCCCCTTCATAACACAACACTGCACATTGAGTTCGCATGACCAGTTTAACCCGTCAATAGGAGGTTCTCTCGCCCCAAAGGCGAGGGGTAATTAACGGCAGAGTTCACGGCTGCCGGAGATTCGGATCCCTACAATCAATAAATCCCGCCCTACCCTAGGCAGGGAGAATCTGTAGTATGCCTGACAAGCGCGCGCGTATTCCTATCTCAATGGGATGACGAAAAACACCCTACACCCGTAAGTCCCTTCATCTCTATCTCTTTTCACTTCAATATAATTTTTAAAACATATCGACAAAAGCGGAGTTAGCATATAACCTTTGTATTTAAAATAAATTATGTCACTTTGCCATGTTTAAAAATTCATACCAATTCCCTAATAGCACTTCAAAGTAATATTCACATCAAATACCTATTTATGTAACCAAAATTTCATATCCAATAATCATATAACGAACTTTTTCATAAAAATACCATGAACTTTAATATAACCATATTTTCAATAACTAGAGTATATATTTTTAGATCATTTACGGGGTAATGACCTATCCCACACGCACACTATACTTTCATAGCACGATGTTCTAAATATATGGTTGGTTCAAAGAATAGGTTTTACATTAAAATACCACCGTTTTACAAAATGGTTTCTTTTAATCGATATTTTTGGAATCCTTGACAATCGCGTCTCTACAACCCTCGTCAGGAGACCCGCTAATGGATGGTATGGATTATCGCACATCCTTGGGATAGTAGAGCGAGATGCAGAACTCTTCACGGAGTATTCGGTTTCGAAAGGAAATAAAAATACGGCTTTTAAGAAATACGACTTTTCTAAACAAAACTAAATTTTGGAAAATTATATAAAACCATGCATCCGTATTTTCAATAAAAACATATTATGAACCTATATTTTTTAAAATGAAAGATTAGAATTTTAATAAAATACCAATAAGTTTCCAAAAGTAGTATTTTTTCATAAAAATACCATAAACATTTAAAATCTAGGTTTTCTCATTAAATACCACAACAGTTAAAATATATGTTCATCAAAATTCTAAAATATTATAAATTACCCTCGAGGTTCATTTTTTTACGATATTAAAATATTTTTCATAAAACCCTCTCGAGAAATGCAAACAATATACATACAAAGTAAACAACAATATTAAATATTTAAGAACTCTAGATTAATATAAGCTTAAGCGGTATCATTTCTTTTGCGCCCCGAGGAGGCGGAGAAAGTGAGTGCTTTCCTATTCAGCTTAAACAACTTAACAGATTTATCAATGGTAATTGTTTTGGAAAAAGACACAAATCCTGCTGTTCATGTGCAGCAGTTGCCGATTTCTCCCGAATATAAGATCTTTAATAGTTAAATTAATTCTTTTGAAAAAGACCTGAACTCGAATCCAAAATCCGAATCTAAACTTGAACTTGAACTCGAATCCAAACATGAACATGAACTTGAACCCAGTCTACGCGAACTAACTTGACTCAAACCAAAATTGCAATTGACATGACTCGCAGTTTACTCGACTCACCCGACTTCATTCTACACCTTCTGCAACCTATGGTTTCGATCAATACATCTTATAATCAATCAATCAAATTAATTAATTATATTATAAAGTTATTGACTGTTTATACTTGGGGTTCTTGGGATAGCTTCTTGTGTGAATCCAACGAAGTTTCAGGAGTTCCGTATTAACCTCTTTTTTAATTTTACTCGAATATCAGTTGGATCGACTCCTCCACAGCCTAGAGTCCCGATGCTAACACATGAAATGGGCCCGTGTTTCCTTACTCCTGGGGCCCCACTCTTGTGCTTGTGAATATTTCTACGGCTGCGTTGACATTCACATCTGGAACTTAACGTTAACATAGTGACCATAAAGAGATCTACAATACATATTTATCCATGAACATATACTTTTACTCATCATTTATATATTCTATACTTGTGTTTTACTCTTACTTTATCCTTGGGACTTACTGAGCGCTAGTTCGCTGACGAGCATTCCACCCACCCTTGTTTTATTGGAATGTTCGTCAGATACGATCGAGACGGAGGAAGTGGAGGCCACCGAGGAGGACTACAACCGGATTGCTACTTAGGATTAGCTTAGCTTTACTTGTTATTCAGCTTATGTATTCCACATGTTTAGGCATTTTCTTTTATTGTATTTACTTTCCAGCTGAAACTCATGTATTTGTAAATATTTGAAGTTGAATGTAAATAAAGATGTTTGTTGAAAATTTTACAGTCTCCATTTATTCTTGCATTGTGTATTGAAGGAGAAGTTCGTGTTCGTCGGCCCTCCAAAGGGAGAGAAATGGCCAGTGCCCACCAAGTGGCATATGGCAGATTGCCCGAGGGCCAAACAGTCAAGCACCCCGGAGGCGGGGGTCGTGTCACGGTGGGAGCTGATCCAGCATTCCGACGCCTTGCTTTACGAGTAGGCCTTGAGCTGGGCGGAACTCAGTCCCGCGTGCTTCAAGGGTAAGTTAGGACTTCGCCGATTAATTTAGACTTAGCATTGCCGTTCCTGTTGCTAACCCTTTCTTTCATTTTCTTTCGCAGAGCCCATGGATCGATCGAAGATTATGGCCGCCCTGACCGCCAAGGTGCAGGAAGGAAGGGCGTCAGCGGCAGTTCGTCGAAGCTCACACCTGACGTGGAGCCCAAGCAGGGTCCTCCCGTCCAGGTCACCGTCGCTCCTCCCTTACCGGAGGAGCGCAGGAGTAGAGAGCAAAAACATGCTCGGGAGCAGGCTCCCTGGGTGAGATTGGAGGCACATTTCTCTGCCGAGTCTCCAGCTAAGTGACTCAAGAAGGTGGTTTCCCGGCCGCCCCTGGCTGGGATACAGGTGTAGGAGGGCGACTTCTGCATCGAGGTGCCATCGGGGCTTTCCATGGCCAACAGTCTGCTGGCGGACATGGAAAAGGCAGTGGGGCCCAAGATTCCTCGGGGCACCATGAAGGCAATTCGCGGTGATAACTCAAGAGACCGTCCAGGTTGGTGTCTTTCCTTAAATTTTCCAAGTGATTTTTCCTCTGTTTTAGTTCCCGACGAATGTTGTTCTACAGGTCCTTCAACATTGTGCCCTCCCAGCCGCTATGGAGGCCGAGAAGGTTGCCCAGCGATGAAAAAGGCCGGAGAGACATCCTCATGTGAGGAAGAACTCCTCGCTAAACTGAAGGAGGCCGAGGACGATACTACCTCCCTTGAGTCAAGGCTGGTCTTGGAGGTCCTGAAGGCCACGAGGTTGAAAGGGTCTCACCGCGCCCTGACCGAGTCTAACCGAGCTCTCCAGGCCTAGGTCGATGAGGTTAACAAGCTCTTCGAATCCATGAGGAAGCCGAGAGACTCATTCAAGGGGATGCCCGGGCGGCCCATGAGGCGGTGAAGCGGGCCGAGGATACGGCGGAAAAGGCTGTTGAAGGCTACAAGGCATCCGACCAATTCTACGTCGACTTTGCTAATTCCGCGGCTGTCGGGTGGCACAACGCCCTCAATGCCGTCAAGGAGGCGGTGCCCGGTTTCGACGACCGGGATTTTTGCACGAGGTATCCCCTCACGGAGGAAGGACCCCACGGCCGTAGCACCGAGCTGGTGGGTGGAGGCTAGCACGCTGGCGGAAGCGCTGAGCAGGCAGACGGCGGGGAGGATTTGGCCGAGAAGGCGATTTGAAGCCGCCGCTCTCCCTGCTCTCTATCCTTCCTCCTCCCCCTCTTTTTTTATCTTGTTTTTGTAAGCCTTCGGGCATTTTAGGGCCTTCTTGTAAAGCTGAGGAGCTTATAATATCTTGTATATAATTTGGAATTTTAATAAAGTATTTTTAGCTCATCTTTGATGTGCCTGATTAGGATGTTTGCGTTCTCATTCATTTTTCAAGTGTGGATAGACCGGTGTCCTTCCTCATCCCGGAGTCGAGGTAACGTGTAACAACCCTAAACTTTCTGTATAAAATTTTTGTAAAGGACAGAAAGGAGTACCTTAGCATGAGCACAACTCAAAAGTATTTCTTGTTTAAGAACAACAAGAAAATACTTGTAGCTCATTGGTAAAGCCTTGCACTGCTGTGACATTGCCCCGTGTTCAAATCCCTCCAGCCACATATTATTTTTAATGATTTTTCTTTTAAACTTTTTGGAAGCCCAAAAGTTTACACGTACAATACACGTAGAAATGAAAAGTCACTAAAATCAAACATGTGGAAATTGTTATTTGAACAGCCAGGAACACGTGTCACCAATCCAAGCACCCCACCCCTTACATCGACCGACGAGATGAGCTCCGGGGCTGGCGCCGCCGGCCCCCCGTCGCAAATGCCTCCATTTTTTATCCTAACACCCTTTGGCCTCCTCCACCACTCCTCCGCTGTTTGATTTCTCCGTAAATTTACAGAGAGATTAAATTCACCTCTTTAATCCATTTTAATGCATTTTTAATTCTCATTTTTAAGTCTCTAAACTCTAATTCTATCTTAGGAATACCACCCCACAACCTAGCCCCCTCTATTCTGAAATCTATCATCAAAACTCTCAAATTTTTTCAAGTCAATTTAGTTGTACAAGTGGAGTTAGCCCAAGGTCATCTTCTGGCGACGACTCGGGACAAATCCGGTGACACTGTGACTCCACGAAACTCTCAAACTCTTCCTCTACCTTCCCTCTCTCATCTAATTCAGTAAGTCCCCTCTCCTCTTCCCTCTTATTGACTTAAAAAGTTCTCTTCTCAAAACTCATCGGAAGCGGAGTTATTTCGACTTCCGATTCTAATTTTGTTAAAAACACAACTTTTCTTAATAACCAAACATTCATATTGTTGCATCTTGTTTAGTAATCTTAAAATAAACATTTAGAACAGGTTTCAATTCAAAATACAATGTTATACAACTTTTATTTCAATTTTACGGTTAAATACCACAAAGTTTACTTACGGCATCATTTCATCATATTTGCTCATATTACCTTTAGAAAACTTACGAGGTAATGACCTACCTCATCATAATACTCATCATGACATAGCCCGATGGCTTTTGGAACAATATTTTGTGGGATAAATAAAATCTTATAATAAAATACCTTAAACTAATAAAACCGTATTCTTTAAAATTGTTTTAATTAAATTCCTTGCAATTAAGCCTCTACAACCCATTTTGGGGAACCCGATCGGGATGGTGCGGGTTATCGCGCATCCTCGGAACTAGTAGAGCGAGATACAGACCTCCTCACGGAGCATCCGATTTCGATAGAATTTTTAATACAATTTTTAAGAAAAACGTGAATTTCTATTTAATAAATAAAATTTATTTTTAATAATTATATATATAATATTATTAAACTATCTATTTTAAATATATAATAAATTCCATGTTTTCTAAATAAAAGAAAAGAATCACAAGTTTCAAGAAAATACCATTATCAATCCATTCAATTCCAATTTACACTAAATACCATGTACTATTCAATTTAGGTTTATATTCACTAGAATATCTCATCATATAAAAATTACATCCATGAAAACCTTAAATACGATAAATAAATACTTGAGGATTATTTTGAAAGTATACTAAAACTATTTTTCATAAAACACCCTCAAGTTATATTAATTTACAATAAGGACCCTAATAAATATAGGTTAAAGCGGGACCAATTCTCTTGAGCCTCAGGGAGCCGGAGAAAGTGGGTGCTTGCCTATTTAAGGTAGAAGACTAAAGTGGGTTTATCAATGGTAATTGGCTTGGAAAAATTCACAAATCCTGTAACAACCATAATTTTTTGTACATTTTTTTTTTCAAAAATACAGAAAGGAACCCCTGAGCCTGAGCACAAGTTATAAGTTTGATTTGCTTTTGAACAGCAAGAAGGAGGTTATAACTCACTGGTAAGACCTTGCACTGCTGAACCATAGCACCAGAGTTTAAA
The DNA here is from genome assembly GCA_030015575.1 of Agapanthus africanus. Classification (NCBI taxonomy): domain Eukaryota; kingdom Viridiplantae; phylum Streptophyta; class Magnoliopsida; order Asparagales; family Amaryllidaceae; genus Agapanthus; species Agapanthus africanus. Next base: position 870,091,449 of record CM057339.1, read on the forward strand.
TCCCATCAACCACATTATCTTTTTATTTTATTTTATTTTATTTTAATCTTTTAGAAGCCCAAGAGTCTACACGTGTACAACACGTAAGCTGAAGAGTCACACTTTAAACAAACACATACACTGAAGAATACCAAACGACCCCAACACTTTGCACCAAACCTAACCCACATCCATCGGTACAAAATCGGCGACATTAGAAAAATGCCCGGCACCGTCGGTCTCCCCCGTCCCTATTGCTCCCATATTTAAACCCTGCAACCTTTCAACTACCCCACTCCTTTCACACTGCTTATTTTCTCTGCATTCACACAGAGAACATTGAATCACCTATTTAATTTCTTTTAAATGCATTTTAATTCTCAAATTTATCACCCTTAAACCCTAATTTTCCTTATAAATATGTCACGACCCGAATGTGGCACGTGACCGGCACTTAAATCATGTGACATATAAAGACGTCGACGCGGTTCAAGTAAACCGAAATCCAGAATCTAAACCCTTTTTGAAAATATTGGAGGTGAAGTTTAAAATAGTCATCAGATGGAATAAGTTTAAATAAACATTTAAGTTTAACTAAGTATGTTTGAAAGTATCTATGACGTTTTTTGAAATTCAATAACACCTCTGTAATTTGAATAAAACCCGCTGCAACATAAAATAAAAATAGCATCCCAACGGGAGCTAGCTTCCACACCCAAATGGCGGAGCAACCAAGCAAACACTATACGACACACAATGGCGAAGAAAAGAAAAACGAAACAAAATCAACAATATAAAAAGGTCGACTCCAATGAGTACGACGCCCACAACACACAATTCTAAGTCTCGCTTCTAAGTCCTCAATATACTAGTTCTAAGTTGATGGAGTTTTACTAGATACAAGAATATATAAATATACAAGTGTGAGTACGAACAACAGTAGCCCACCTGCCAAAGCAGTCACCGAGAACAAGGGTGTGCCGCAATCCACTGATAATCCGAGCAGTAAAACCTACAAGAAACTGTGGCAAAACGGGGGTGAGTTGCCAACTCAGTGAATAAAAGTACATCACAAGGTAGAAATTGAAATGCACAACGATACGTAGGTCATAAGTATAATATTATCATATCATGTACTAATATAATATATGATATGCATATGTATCATAAATGTAACTCTATCAATCACATGAACCTAAAAATAGAATATATCATGCAAATGACCTGTATGGTATAAGCCCATAAGTAGCCGAAAATATAGAGGTAAAACCTCTTCTTTAAAATAGCCGCGGAATACATATGCCACGGCATAAAAGCAGACATGATAGTATGAAATGTAATAGGTATCTTATTTAAGATATACGTCCTACTGTTTTAATGAATAGTGTTAAGAGACTTTCAATTTAAAAGATTCAAATGTCATACCAGACACGTCAAAATAATGAGACTATAACTCGATTTTGAATTCCTTTTTATATGCAACCCGTAAGAAGTTATGCAGGTACTGTCCCCCGGATCAGTCCTGGTCGGCTACACTAACTCATAACATAACAATATATCAACAATTGGATGTCCAGTATCGACACCCGAAATCAGAAATCCCTTGCGTTCATCACCGACACGTAAATCCTCAAATCTCTCGTGTCTATCATTGACACGCAAATGCAGATATCATCGACGCCATCTCAATAGATGATCGCCACCCGATATCCTTGGCCCCGGTCGGTATCCCCTGGATATCCGCCGTGCCCAAATTGAGCCCCGGTCAGTATCCTCTGGATATCTGTCGTGCTCATCTCTATCTCCGGTATCGAGTGTCCTCGCTAGGCTCCCCGCCTCTAATGCGGATTTCCTGCCCCTCGGTCTCGACCGGGTCCACCGTATATCCGACTGTATACTCCCCTACTCAGTTCGGATAAGTAGCAAGTCCGTAACCGTATATCTCCCCAACTCGGTTTGGAATAAAACAATCAGAAAACATCAAGCTCATGGTGGACGTCAACTCATCATAACCAGAAATATCAAGTAAAGAATAAGAATACTTGCATAGATCATTCTGATGATATATTATATATACATATATAACAGCGTCCCATACCACTGATATATATCATCAAAAGTAAAACATCCAAAAAACTCATAAGAATCAAATATGAACATCCATAGTACTGGTATTTGCAATGCTTAACAGGTAAAGTGTGTAAATAAAGTCATACAAGCAATAAACATAACAATTCTACTGTGTCATGGCAATACTAATAATGTGTAGTGTAGCATACGCGTCTGTGCTCGTGCAGTATGGTAATCATTAGTATTTGTGCAAGTGTTCTATAAGTGTATAAAGCTTACCCGTATCGACATCTACATACACATTATATAGTATAGCAGTCCTACAGTGACATGGCAGTACCAATGAGGTGTAGTGTAACATATGTATATGTGCTTGTGCAACATAATACTCATTGGTAGTTGTGCAGTGTTCTATCAGAGTGTTCATATGACGGAAACGTATTACATCGATAAATATATCGCGAACATGTAAAGTAAATCTAAGCGTAATTATTAAATGTAATTACTTGCTATGAGCTATACTATTATCTTTGAAAATGGAACGAAACGTTGGTTTTGAAATAAGGAAGCTGCCTTATGTTAAAATAGATATTCGTTTTGGAAATTGGCATCGCATCCTTGTCATTTATTATTTAAAAGGGAAACGAATCGTTAGGTTTTAAAAGAGTAAATCGCACTCAAGTATTACGTTCTAACACGAAATAAAACATGACTCCAGGAGTCTAAAGGAACTTGGCCGTATTCGGCATGCTAATCTTGTCATCATAAGTACGGTATGATCCTTCGTACAATATCCACTAAACCATGAATAAAACTATATGCAAAATAACTCCAGTATCATTAATTTGAATGAACACTAATAACTAAGTAGATAGTATAACTATCCTACTTAAATGGTTGCTGGGGTGCTATATGCCATCCACCCGACTTCCCCCGTAAATGTAAATCTACTCTTCAACTTGTTGAACTCGTCGAAATAAACAATCGCTTTTCCTCGTCTCAACGCCTTCAACGTCTTCGCTAATACCCCTTCAAATGTAAGAACACGCTTGTCAATAACATTATCTTACTGGCAAAATGTAGCGAGAAAAATACAATGCTCGGATGCATATTATTTGAAAATGTCAGCTCAGAAAATGACAGTTTTTGGGCTCGCTTCGAAAAATCACTAGAAATCGTAAACACAATGTTTAGAGTGAAACTAAAATTATACACATTTTTAAAGGAGTTAACTTTGATACCCCAAAATATCTTTTCCAATTTCTATGTATAGGACATGAAATAAAATGTAAAATAAAAACATGTTTCTGGAAAATCTGCAGAAACCAGAAAACAATCTTCACTAAATATTTGATATCTCTAGATTTTGTAACTAGAATAAGAAAAATAATTTTTTTTTATAGATATCTACCCAAAATTATCTACAACCTACAACTTTCAGATTCTCCAAATTATTAACAGAAAAATTAAGAAAATTATTACAATCTGAGTGAAAAACAGACACTGTAAATGAAATTTCCAGTTTGGAAACCCTTTCTTTAAAAATTCGTATAAAATTTATTTTATAGTAAAACTTAACTAAACGTTTTTGGCTAAATGATATGGCAATTATCTACAACTTTTTAGTTTTAATCATTACCTAATTATCAATAGAGAGTCATCAAAGAAATTCAATACCACTAACATGTCACTGATATTCAGCCAGCAAGTAAAACTCACCATCACTTCAAAATTTAAAAGCAAGATTATATTTACCTATATGGAATGAGAGCAAAGAAATTCTAACTCAAGGATTGTATGATGGAGGCTCTTAGGGGTTGTAGTGGCTTCTAGATTGATGAAGTGAATAAAATTGGTGAAAGAGTTCATGGCTTTTCTCTTATGGTGATGGATACTTTGAAATATTTTTGTTTGGAGCTTGTAGAAACCAACGGTTCAGTTTGAGAGAGGTAAAGAAATTATTAAGTGTATGTGTAGAGTAAGCATGAGGTGAAGGGTTGAGAGGTGGAGGTGTCATGGTGGAAGTAGGAGGTGTAAAATGTGAATGAGGAGATGGAGAATTGTGAGCATGGTTGAGGGTAAGTTGTATGTGAGGGTTTAAACTTAGGTTATAATATATACCAACCGTTTAACAAAATAGTTATACCAACTATTAAAAGAATTTCAACAAAAGAAAACCTTTCATGTTACAGTTTAAATCCATTTTAAAATTTAAATTCATGTAAAATAAAAGATATGAGATAATTAATCTATCACTTAAATATTATTATCTTAATGTAAAATACAATGTCATGTTAAATAATTAAAAATATCATTTTTATGATATCACACACTTTTATTCATATTTATCAAAATAATTACATTTTCGGATATAATTCCGATACCCAATTTCATAAACGATATCATTTTTGTAAACATATTAAATTCACATTTAAAATTATAAATTAATATTTATAATTTTCCAAAATGTTACAATCTCTCCCCCTTAAAGAAATTCGGTCCCCGAATTTAAATTAAACACTCTTCTTAAAACATTTTTCTCAATCCAATCAATCCATTTCAAAACAATTTTCCAGGGTCCAAATTTTAAAACATATAATCCGCTCAATATAACAGAACTCCAAAGTACCATACGAGCTAAAACGTAACATAACGCAACAATGTACGTAAAACATCAAAAAATATAAAACTTACATAACTGTAACTCTAGCGGTTGCTATGAAGATTACTCCAGTTATGATGCAAAATGCCAAATACGAAAGCCGTTGTGTATATCAAATACACAATCAATGCCATAGTCGTAGTGCAATATCGGGAGCACACGACCATGCGAAAATATATAAATTAAATCTATAAGATATTCTCTCAAGTGCAAAGCATGGAAACAAAATCGACCCTACGTGTTTGCATGAAAATCTCAAACCACACATCACGGTGTGCACGAAAACAAAAACAGCGTCAAGTGCAACAAGTGTGCACAAAACAATATCCACTGCATCAAATGTGCAGTGAGCAAGTACCGAGTGCATCTAAAATGCACAAGATCAATATCTAGTGCATTGGAGTGCACAAAACAAGTCTCAAGTGTATCGGGGTGCACAAAACAAATCTCAAGTGTATAGGGGTGCACAAAACATCAAAATGTGCAAATGGTGTGCACATAATTATACCAAGTATAAATAGAGTATATATATATAAAATCTCTTAATCACGTGCAACTGATGTGCACGGAAAATATCAGTTTAGTGCATCTAGTGTACACGACACTCCAATCGAGTACGGTCACCTCGCACTGACATTTCAACAAGTGCACCTGGTGTGCGCAAAACATCAATCAAAGTGCAATCATCATGCACGAAAATCTCGACACAGTTGGTGTGCACAAAACATTTGTGTGACCCTCATGTCCTCAAAATACATATGTCAAAATAATGGATGCTGAGTTGTCCTCTTTTCAACGTTTGAAAACGAAATATTTGGATCATAAAAACATAAGTCGAAAACAAACGACATCGAAGTATATCTTCTTCAATGTCGAAAGGTGTTTTAAACCCCCGGAACTGGCAGAGTAAGGATTACTACTTGCCTACTACCCCGGTCTAGCATTCTCTATTTCTGAATTCTGGTTCTTCTTGCGGATCTCTAACGTCATGGCCTCTTTTATACTATCATCCGGTGAAGAGCAACGAACCAATCAGTCCTACTGCTGATATCTCTCATCACATCTTTTTGACCAGTAGTCCAGTCTATCGCAACGCAACATATTGATGATGGCGATCTCTAACCGCTGCGTGTTGATTTTGATGTGATTTTTGCGCTTACGCGTTTTGAGATCAAAGAATTTTAACCGCAATCAAGAACGGCGTCGCTTGGTAGCTAGCCGGTTGAGTACGGGTCGGTCCACAGGGATTTTGTGTATTTTCTAGTTGTTTTAACGAGTTAATTCCAATTGTGGTAGGATTGATTATTACTAAAAACTAAAGTTGATTTAGATTAGGATTAAAACCTTGCTAGGGTTAGGTTTTTGTTAAGTTTGGAAATTCAATATTTCTCACCGCTTTGTATGCCCTAATTAAGATCTATTTAGGTGTTAAGGTAATAATTAACAAAGGGGATTAGCACGATCGGGAAGAAACTATGTTTCTTCCTCTAGGTCCTTGTCCGTCCTTTCTTAAATCTTACCCTAACCTCCATTGAAAACATACACAACCGGTCTTTTAACTACGGTATCACCGCTATCTCGTGGGATAGGGTGCCGTAGTGAGCGGTGTTTGTATGTATGCATAGAGTCCTATTTAAAATGTATGATGGGTAAGAAAGGGGTAAGAGATTTTTATCTCTCAAACCTTTCCTATTCCTAACCCTAACAAGTGAGGAACTACTCACTCAGTAGGAAATTGATAAAAGATTTCATTTTTATGATTGTTTTTAATAACCTAATTAACTAAACTACGACAAATAAATAAAGTTTATAACTAGGGCAGATAAATAAAATTTATACTAGGGCAGAAAAGAAAATTAAACTAAGGCATAGAAAAGAAAACTTACTTTTATTTGAAGCACTCTTCAAACATTTACAGCGAATAAAAATTCTGAATTTAGGAATTAAAAGAGGCATGCTCCAAAAAGAGCTGTAGGGTTCCTATTTATAGATTATAGAAACCGTAGGGTTTACATCTGATTCCTATCTACATTTACAAAACTACCCTGAGAAGCCTAGTCAACGCACCGCCACCCACCGACTTTTTGCACCGACACGTGCTTAGCACGGCCGTGGATCCGCGGCCATATGCCTTGTTTGGCCGCAGATCCGCGGCCATATAGTGGGGTCTTTGGCTGAAATTTTCAGTGCAGCTTCAAGTTGCATTTTCCTTCTACTTTCCTCACTTGGTTCTTCAGAATGTCTTCTAGTTTCTTCCAGATTTCCACAGTGTAGAATGTCGTGGACTTTTACCGTTTGCTTCGTGTTGAAGTCTTGAATCTTGCGCTGCCTTTGTATTTTGTGAAATTGTTCATTGATCATCGTTTGTCCCTCAAACTGTAGGCATGATCAAGATTCTTCTATTTGTTGGTCGTAGTCTCACTTTTGTAGCGTCTTTCCATCATTTTCACTGTTTTGTTCCGAGAACCTGTAACCTGCAACTATGTAGCAGAAATGGATAAAAAACACCTATTTATTTGTAAAAAGAATAAGAATGGGGAATATGCAAAATTATGATATGAACAAATACCCCCAAACTTATCTTTTGCTCGTCCTCGAGCAAAACTAGTTTATTCTCGAAAAATCCTAACCTCACTTTCGCAGGGAAACGCGATTGCACTGAGCTCGTGCAACAAACCGTTAAACCTCTAGCTATCGCTAATAGGAGGAGTGTTGTCTCCTGAGGGTTTTCAGCGGATACTACCCACAAAATCCTTTCAATTTGGCCTATTAACTTTTATTCTTCAATTCGGTTTTCTAGCAAGAAATTCTATTATCTTCAACTCAGAAATTATCAACCCGTATTTTTCATGCTTCCTTATCATTTAACTTAAGATTGTATATGTTCTGTAAATTTATTTAGCTTTTAGCATCTTTTGAGTTTTTCTTCTAAGGTTCCATCTCAACTTAGGAATTTTTATCATCTCTACTAAAGATATACGTCATATTTTTCATTCCTATCTCTCATCCAAACCCCAATCACATATCCCTACGTGTGGGTATGTATCACCCCTACACTTGAAAATTCAATTCAAGCTCTTATACTCTTGTCCATCATCCAAAGTACTTTTAGTTGGTGAATTTTTAGATGAAATTACTCACACATCCTTCATGCGAACGTTAATACTTCTTGAGGTACTAACGACCGATTACAAAATGTGTTTGCGTATTAAGACGTAATTCCTCGTCTTGTAATACCTAAGGCTTTAGCAGTGACTCCCAAACCAGTTGGTCTAAGACACTAGGTGATAGAACACCCTCGCTATATATTTTTTTACGCAGCCTTAAGTAATTACAAAACCAGTGTTCATTTTTTTTATATCTCTTTATTCACACTTATAATTTTATTTTCCTTCATACTAAGGATTTTAGACAAGAGCATTTCAAGGTATCCTCTACTATTCCAAGTTTCAAGGTTCGTATTTGTGCAAGTTGTAGGGTATATATTTTCAGAATTTAGACTTAAGCTTCGGAATTATTTTTCAGACTTACACTTTAATAAAAATTTCAATACTCTTCTTTTATTTTGATTTAGCCCAAGAAGTGAACTCAAAATTTGCCTATTTCTAAGTAAACTACAAAGACATATATTTTCTACCGTTAAATTTTAAGAAAGGTTATTTTTAGGGTTTTTAATTTACTAAGTCTAGGATCTAGTTTTTCCTAGCTAGTTGACCGTCTTGTCAAAACTCAAGTCAATTATGGCCAAAATTGAATTTTTTCAATTTTTATAATTTTTAATTTTTTTCAGTTTTTATTTGATTTTTATATTTTTATATTTTTTTATATTTTCATTTTTTTTAATTTTTATGATTTTTTATAAAGATGCAATGCAGAGTTTAAACATGCAAAAAAAAAGAAAAATATATATACAAAAATTTAAAAAATATGCAATGCAAATGATAACTATTTACAACCACCTTCTCGCCCAAACTTACCAAAACCAGTGCCCTCACTGCTCGGCCCCACGCCGCGCTCTTGAGCGTGATCGGGAATGCTCCTCCCTACCTAGCAGGGTTCGGATCCAATGCTCTACTTCAGTCAACCACTGATCATGCTCCCTCGCTATCCCCCTCAACTCGTCAATGCCCCTAACAGCTCTTCGCATCAAATTTGCATGTTCTAAAGGTGTGAGTTCTTCCTCGCTCGCGGTCGAGCTGGAGCTAGGTGTGCGGGCAGGTACGTGTTCCGCCGGTTCAGTTCTTGACCACACATCAGTCAATCGTGTATAGGACGTAGAAACGCCCTCAATGAGAGGCCTGACAGGTATGCCTCCAAGCATGTAAAATTCGAACTCCTCCACGGGATGGAAATATCGACAGGGTCGTGTCACAAGCATGGGACAAGGATAGTTTGCGGCTCTTTTACCCGCACCAATTGAGTTCAGTAAAACCATGCACATGTCGAAACGAGGGTTTCTTGTCAGGAGTGTGTGCACGATATGCAGTGAGGGTGTGAAAAATGTGGTATTGTGGGAGCTCCCAAAAATATTTTTTTGTGCCCACCGACACACAGTTAAAACATTGGCGAAAAAGGTTCTCGCTTAGATCCCCTTCCGCGGCTCCCTCGATCAATCAGTGCCCATTAAGGGCATGTAATCCTCAAACTGTAATGGTTGACCATGAGCGGGTATCCTAGAGATTAATGTGACTTCATGTATGAAGTCTCTATCAATTATAAACTCCCTATCACCCCACTGTAATTTGATAAAGCCGTATTGGGCAAGACACCCATCTTCCATGCACTCATAAAAACGAGTGACTAATTCCTGAAGGGCATAGGCGTTTGGGTGATTATATATCAGAGCCCCTACGTGCTATTTCATTCGCAAAGTAATTTCCTTATACAGCCTGTGAAAAAATTTGTGAAAAGTCATGCTCTAGTTGCATATTGGGTGCCATCAGATAAACTACAGATCTACAGAAATTAAAAACAGAGAGGATTTTCAGAGATCGAAGCTCCTCTGAAAATTTCAGAAGGTGACGGCACAGGAATGCAGCGGTTGCGCAGCGGGAAGGGGGATCTGGCGGCGGAAGCGCGGTGGATCAACGAGATCGGGTTGCAGAATTCCAAGCGGCGGCTAGGGTTTTCTGAGGGATTCTTTTTTTTAGGGTTTGTGAATAGAGAGGGGTCGGGGTTTATATATAGAGGAAGTGTGATGGATATTTGTAAATAAATCCCTCTAAAAAGAGGAATTTATTTGCAAATAAAATTTTTTATTTTTATTTTAAAAACTGGAAATTTACAAAAATACCCAATTTTTTTTTATTTTCAATTTTTTTTTATTTTTTATGTTATTTTGTACTTATAAAATTACAAATGATACATACCCCCAATATTGTTGGAAACAATGTTCTGGCTGGATAATCGAAAATTTGGGGGTAAAACGAGGAGGATTAATCAGTGTAGATCGGCTCCTGCAAAAACAGGAGCTCCTCCGACGGGTCCGCAGTGAGTAACGGTTTGAGTCGATGTCCATTTACTTTAAACAGTGTGCCGTCCTTTGGGTTTTCTAGATCTACCGCACCGTGCGGATATACGGTGCGTATAAAAAACGGCCCTTTCCATCTAGATTTGAGCTTGCCGGGATGGTAGTGTAACCGAGTGTCATAAAGCAAAACCTGTTGACCAGGTTTGAAAGTTTTGCGAATAAGATGTTTTTCATGAAACACCTTCATTTGGTTTTTAACAATTACCGCATTTTTATAGGCCTCATCCCGCTGCTCATCTAATTCATTCAATTGCGGCTTTCTATTGCTGCTCGCATCTCCCATGGATAAGTTCAACTCTTTAATCGTCCAAAATGCCTTGTGCTCAATTTCAACAGGAAGGTGGCAAGCCTTCCCATAAACAAGCCGGTATGGAGACATGCCAAGATCGGTATTGTAGGCAGTACGGAATGCCCAAAGTGCATCAATCAGTTTTGTTGACCAATCTTTACGGTTTTTGGAAACCGTTTTCTCTAAAATTTATTTAATCTGTCGATTCGAAATCTCGGCTTGCCTACAAGTTTGGGGATGATATGGTGTTGATGATTTATGAGTAATGGAGTATTTGCACATTAAGGTCTCAAAAGTCCTATTACAGAAGTGAGATCTATTGTCACTTATAATCGCTTGAGGATGCCCAAACCGAAAAAAGATATTTTCTTTAAGAAATCTAACGACAACCTTGTTGTCATTCGTTCGGCTGGGCATAGTCTCGACCCATTTTGACACATAGTCAATAACCAATAGAATATACATATTCCCAAAGGAATTGGGAAATGGTCCCATTAAGTCTATTCCCCAAACATCAAAAATATCAACAACCAAAATTGGTTGCAGCGGCATTTCGTTTCTCCGAGATATCTGGCCCAAGTGTTGGCACCGGGAGCATGTCTTGCAGTATTCGTATGCATCTTTAAAAAGTCATGGCCAGTATAAGCCACACTGCAAGATTTTTTTTGCTGTCTTATTGGGGCCAAAATGCCCGCCACACGCTTGATCGTGGCAAAAAGACAGCACACTCTTAAACTCGTTTTCGGGGACACACCGATGGATGATTTGGTCGGAACAGTATTTAAAAAGATACGGTTCATCCCAGTAAAAATGTTTTACTTGGGACACGAATCGGAGTTTGTTCTGATTCGACCAATCTTTTGGTATCAGTCCGGTGGCCAAATAGTTTACTATATTAGCGAACCAAGGTTCGCCTGACATGGTTAAGAGCTGCTCATCGGTAAACACATCTTTTATAGGAATTTCGAGTGTAGGCGAAGCAGGAAGTCATGAAAAGTGGTCGGCAACTACATTTTCACATCCTCTCTTATCTCTTATGACAAGGTCAAACTCTTGTAGCAAGAGCTTCCAACGTATTAGCCTAGATTTAGCATCTTTCTTCGCGAAAAGATGGCGAAGAGCTGAGTGGTCCGTGTAAACAATGACTGGAGAGCCGATTAAATAGGGTCTGAATTTTTCGAGTGCAAACACAACTGCCAAGAATTCTTTTTCTATTGTTTTGTAATTCAATTGGGCCTCATTTAATGTTCGACTAGCGTAATAAATTACGTGCGGCATCTTATTAATGTGCTGTCCAAGGACAGCACCAATGGAGAAATCTGATGCATCGCACATAATTTCAAATGGATGCGTCCAGTCGGGAGATGAAAGAATGGGCGCAGAAAGAAGTGAGTGTTTCAATGACTCGAACGCTTTCATGCAGGTTGAGTAAAATCCAAAACTGGTGTCCTTGGCCAATAAAAGAGTCAAGGGTCTAGCTATCTTGCTAAAATCCTTGATGAACCGTCTATAAAAACCGGCATGGCTAAGAAAGGCTCGGATGTCTTTGACGCACTTGGGAGGAGGAAGATTGGAAATGACTTCAATCTTAGCCCTATCAACCTCTATGCCGTTTTACGAGATGACATGTCCTAAGACAATACCCTCTCTTACCATAAAGTGGCACTTCTCCTAGTTTAAAGTGAGGTTCTTATCCCTACAGCGGGTAAGAACTGCGTCTAAGTGTAGCAAACACTCATCGAAGGAGTCGCCGAAAATGGAGAAATCATCCATAAAAATCTCCAAAAATTTCTCCACCATGTCAGAAAAGATCCCCATCATACACCGCTAGAAAGTAGCGGGTGCATTGCATAACCCAAAGGGCATGCGACGGTAAGCGAATGTACTGAAAGGAAAAGTAAATGTGGTCTTGTTTTGATCCTTTTCGGCGATGGGAACTTGATTATAGCCGGAGTAGCCATCCAAAAAGCAATAAAATTTGTGCCTAGCCAATCGTTCTAGCATTTGGTCAATAAAGGGTAACGGAAAGTGGTCTTTCCTTGTCGCGGCGTTGAGTTTTGTATTGTCGATGCAAACTCGCCACCCAGTTTGGGTGCGAGTAGGTATTAACTCATTCGCCTCATTGGTTATGACCGTTATGCCCGATTTCTTTGGGACAACATGAATGGAGCTAATCTATTGACTATCGGAGATAGGGTAAATGATACCACTATCAAGACATTTGAAAATCTCCTTCTTGACAGCTCCTTCATTATGGGGTTGAGGCGACTTTGTGGATCCCTCATTGGCTTGGCATCATCCATTATATGTATATGATGTTCAACTATGAGGGGACTAATCCCCTTAATGTCCGCCATAGTCCAGCCAAAAGCTTGCCGATTATTTTGTAAGACCATTAAAAGAGCTTTCTCTTGCTCGAGAGCTAGAGATGCCGATATGATGACAGGAAGAGTCTCATTCTCACCTAGGTAAGCATATTTAAGGTGAGATGGAAAAAACTTGAGTTCGAGTTTCGGAGGTGAAACAATTGAAGGTAACATTGGTGAAACTGTCTCGAACTCGAAGGAGTCCAACAATGGTTCAAATCGAGTGTAAGCAACCGATTCGGATGGTTCAATTAACTCATCTAAAAAATTAAAGGACTCAAACTCGGGTGGTGAGTCTTCAAAATCGTCCAAAAAGTGAAACACTCGTAATCGTTATCCGGGTTGGAAGCTGTGTCAGATTCTAGGAGGAACACACTAGTGGCGTCAAAACTGGTGTGATCGAACAGAAATTTTTCAAGCTCACAGGCCTCCTGCATGATCTTGTGGATCGAGAAAACATCAAGTATACTAGCATTAGGCTCGGAGGGCTGATTCCCCAACTTAAAAATGTTGAGTTCAATTGTCATATTTCCAAAAGATAGGTTCATCGAACTATTTCGACAATTGATCACCGCATTAGAAGTCACAAGGAATGGTCGACCGAGTATCACCGGAATTTGACTCTGGGGGTTAGCTACAAGCTGTGTGTTCATAACAATGAAATCAACGGGGAAAATGAAATCCCCTACCTTAATTAACACATCCTCTAATTCCCCCCTAGGATGGGTGATGGATCGGTTGGGCATTTGGAGAGTACAATGAGTTGGTTTAAGCTCTCCAATGCCTAATTGTTCATATACAAAATAGGGTAGCAAATTAACACTAGCACCAAGATCTAAAAGCGCTCGATTGATGTTCTTATCCCCAATTGTTATTGAAATTGTAGGACAGCCGGGGTCCTTATGTTTTTAGGGTAAAGGTTGGATAAGAGCATCACTTACAGCACTAGCCACGAAAACTTTCTTCGGTGTTTGTGACTTCCTCTTCTTGGTGTATAAGCCCTTTAAGATTTTAGCGTATGAAGGGACTTGTTGGATTGCATCCAAAAGCGGTATGTTTATGCTAACCTGTTTGAATAACTCCACAATCTTCTCCATTTGGGGAGTAGGTTTATTGGATCTCAACCTGTTTGGAAATAGAACATTTTGAAAATTTGTTGAGTCCAATATTTGTGGAGTAGATTGCGGAGTTGGAATGGATCCCAATGTTGGTGTGTTCGTGAAGTGAGACGTGGTTCTGTTCGAATTAGAAGAAGTAGAGCCTTGTGAAGAATGAAGAATATGCTCTGAAGAAGAAGATGAAGAAGAAGAAGAAGATGAAGAAGAAGCACCGGCAGGGGTGTCATTACTATTACCCACATTATTGTGCAACACTCTTCCAGATCTCAACGTGGTCACAGCATTTATATTAAGATTTTGTTGTTCATAAGCAACATGTGCGTTGTGTGTGTGACCGGGATTTGGCAATGGTTGAGACGGAAGCTTTTCCTTTTCTCGCTCGCTTAACGCAGCATTTAGTTGTGCAATTTGGACCTCAATTGATTTGATGCTTTGATCATGTAAATCACTGTTTTGCACCAAAAACTGAATGGAAGTCTCCAACCTTGCTGAGGATTGTGGAGATTGTTTTAAAAACGCATCTAGACTTCGTTCTAGCGAGGAAACCTTATCGTTATTCGGCTGAACAAAATTGTTTTGAGGATAAGAATTGTTAGGTACAAAATTGTTCATTTGGTTTGGGTAAGGTTGGGGTTGGAAAGGTTGCTGATATTGAGTTTGTTGAGGTGCTTGTTGTTGTGGAGGAGGAGGCCTTTGAAAGTTGTTATTGCCTTGGAATTGTTGTTGATTTTGATTCCAAGCAAAATTTCGGTGGCTCCTTCACCCAGGATTATAAGTCGAAGAGTATGGATCATTTCTTTGTCTTTACTGAAAGGCAGTATTGACTTGATCTTGTCCTTGAACAGGTGGATTGTAAGGACACTCTTCAGTAAGATGGGACGGATCTGAACAACAAGCGCAAACAGTGCGTGGGGGTAAAGCAGGGCCAGGAGAAGGCGATGAGAATTTGCTCTCAATTGCCTTTAGCTTTTTCGTAAGTGCGGCCATTTCGGCCTTCATTGCAATCGACATATCAACTTGATGTATGCCTGCCCTATACTGACCTGATGAAGTAGATGAGATGGTCTTAGTGCTTTCTCACTGAAGTGTTTGTTCAGCAAGATCGTCGAGAAAATGCCAAGCTTCCTCGCTAGATTTTGTTAGAAAGTGACCTTGACAAATGGTTTCTAACAACTGCTTAGTTGCAGGGTTCAATTCTTCGTATGAAGTTTGGCAAAGTTGCCAATTCTCGATACCGTGGTGAGGGCATTGAACAAGAAGGTCCTTAAATCTTTCAAAACACCTTCAAAAAGGTTCAGAAGGAAGCTGGGAAAATTGAATAATTTCATTGCGAATTCTCGCGGTCTTGTGGTATGGGTAATACTTTTTTAGAAAAGCTTTAACAAACTCTTCCCAATTTTTTATCGAGTGTGATGCTGTGCTATATAACCATTTTTCGGCTAGGTCACATAAAATGAATGGAATGACACGTAGCCTTATAGCATCATCAGAAAGTTGTGTGGTCTTCATCATTGCGCAAACATTCTGGAATTTGTTAATAAAGATATAGGCATCTTCGGATTCCAGCCCATGAAATATGGGCAACATATTGATGAAGTGGGGTTTAATCTCAAAGTTATCCCCATTAGCCGGTGGAAGTGAAAGACAAGTGGGTAAAGCGGTGCGAATAGGATAGAAAAGATCCTGGAGCGCGATTCGTTGGGGCGCTTCAACAGGTGGGCGTGGTGGGTTATTCGCACCTTGTGGAGGTGGAATCAGTCCGGCAGGTAAGGGGTTGTTAGGATTGAATCCCGACATCTCCTTAGAAGATGATGAATATGAAGGTGAAGGTAAAGAAGTGGATGGAATTTTGACTTCGGAGTTGAAAGCGTCGTCAGTCGACACTAACGAGACACGGACTAAATGTGCGCTAGTGTCCCTAGTCCAATTAGACATACACTAAAGAGGTATAGTGTAGTCAAAAAGGTAAAAACAGAAGGTGGCACTAGTAAAATAAGGGGTTGCCCCTACGGATACTGACATACGTAGGGGCAATTTAAGTTTGTCCCTACGGATTAATCCGTAGGGCTAAAAGGTTGCCCCTACGGGCATAGACGTCCAAGAATAAAAATATTAATTCTTAATTTGGTGTTTGCCCCTACGGAGCCGCAAACAAAGGACCTACGGGTATATCCGTAGGGGCAAGTAAATATCGATTTAACAAAATCCCAGATCGATCGCCTACGCTCGCTCACTTTCTCTCTCTCTCGATCGCGCGCGAAAAAATTCCCCAATTCGCCACGCCGTCGTCGCCAACGTCGTTCTCCTCGTCGCCACCGCCGGTTTCGTCGCCACCTCAGCTCTCGTCGCCACCGCGGTTCAGGTCGTCGCCCCAGCCCCAGCGCAGCAGCGGTTCAGGTGAGTAAATTTTTGGATTACTTCGGGCTTAGGGTTCAGGTGAGGTAAATTAAAGATTTTTGGGATTATTTTGGGCTTAGGGTTCATGGTGCGCGAGTTGGGGTTGGGCAGGGGTCGCGGTCGCAGTCGGGGTCGGGGTCGGGGTAGGGTTAGGGTTGGTGTTCGGCTGCTGTAGGTGGGGCTGGGGTTAGGGTTTGCCTTAGGGTTGGTGTTGGGGTTTAGCTGGCCGCACTGGGTTTAGGTTTAGGTTGGGGCTGGGCTGGGGTGGGGCTGGGGCTGGGGGCGGGGGCTGGGGCTGGGTTGGGGTTAAGTGGTGGGGAGTTGGAAAATTATTCTAGTATGTATCCTTACACTCTAGTTAGTATAGCAAGATGCCCAGATGTGTTCTTGTGTACTGCTGTGTAAACCATTCTTTCACCAACTAATTCGTAGCAAAACTGGCTTTGGTGTTGTCAATTGATGTAGCCTTGAAAACTGGCTTTGGTGCTGGCTTTGGTGTTGTCAATTGATGTAGCCTTGAAAACATTGTTATATCATCCGATCACATTTATTTCTTGTAGATGTTGTTTGGATATTGATGCATTGTTCATATTTGATATGTAAAAATAAAAAAAATAAAAAATTGTAGTCAGATTCATATTGAAAATGGATGTTAAGTGTTCTTTGGGCTCATATCGAATATGTTGGATGATTAGTGTCCTTGGGCACATGGATTCTCAAAGTCTTAAGGTTGATTCATGAATTTATGTGTCTTTTTTGTTTGTTTTGTACCAAATGAAAATGAAAGATGATGGTTTACGAGTTTCTTATTCTTTTGTTTGGTTGTGCCCAAATTGTGGACATGGATTTTTTTGCAAATCCTTACTTTTTTCGACGGAATGGAAAGGGCTCCAAATATCCTAGTTGCATCAATCAATCCTAAAATCAAGTTTGCAAACCAAATACAAAACTGGCAAGTTTTTATGGATTTGATATTCCAAAAATCCAACTCCAATCCAAATCCACTGAGGGGTTGATTGTTTCATGGAATTAGAGCGTAAGTATGGAGGGGACAATTACTGTAGTAACACCAATGTCATGTTTTTTCTTGTGGTGTTTTTCTTGTTCCTTCAGTGTGAAGTTTATGTTTGTTTCCTTGACATGAAACCATGACTTGAGTGCATTTACATCATCACACATCATCCACTACTACAATATGGTGTTGCCCCTACGGATGATGAAATCCGTAGGGGCAGATTTTTCTTGCCCCTACGGACTAAGCCGTAGGGCCAAATGGTTGTCCCTACGGTGCCCGACATTTTAATTTAAAAATATTAAATCTTAATTTGTTGTTTGGCTCTACGGAGCCGCAAACCAATAACCTACGGTTATGTCCGTAGGGGCATCTAAATGGGAATTTAATAAAAAAAGGCACAGAAATGCCCTACGCCTCGATCTCGATCTTTCCCTCTCGTTCCCAAAATTTTCTCTCGTTCCCGCGTCTCCAATTTTCTCTTCGTCGCCACCGCGCGCCCTCCGTTCTCAGCCCGCCACCGCCTTCCGTTCTCGGCCCACCACCGCCCTCGTTCTTCCTCGTCGAGTTCCTCGTCGCCGATTGCGTGCGTCGTCAACCGCCAAGCGTCTCCGTCGTCTCCTCCACTGTCTACAGGTAAGTAAATCTCCAATTAAACATAATTGTGATGATGTTAGGGCTAGTGTTCAGGGTTCGGGTAGGGATGAGGGTTAAGGTTAGGCATCGGGTTCAGTTTATGTTAGGGTTAGGGTTAGGGTTAGGGTTAGGGTTGGGGATCGGCTGGGGCTGGGGCTGGGGTTGGGGTTTAGCTGGGTCTGGGGTTAGGGTTAGGTTGGGGCTGGGGTTGGGGTTGGGGTGGGGCTGGGCTGGGGCTGGGGTTAGGATTAGGTTGGGGTCGGGGTTTGCTGAATTTGGCAAACCTGAGAAGAATTTTTAGCAATTTTAGCCTGGTTTGATTACTATAATTATTGTTGATCGAGAAAATCGTGGGTCCTTCTACATCAAGGAATATCAGTCGCATGGCAGGATTTAGTCCGGTTTTGGCCTAACCGCATTTATGAATTTGTCTTTTAGATGTTTTCCTGAGTGTCACATCGTTCTCACCCAAGTTTGTAAGCCATGTTCATTATTCTTTCAATTCTTTTAACTTGAATATGCCAGTTATTGTTCCGTTTACTATAAAGTTGCAACAAAGAGTCTCTGTTAGCACTTCCATGCACCCTTTACATGTTTTTATCATATCCACTCCTATCTATCCAGAAAGTCAACATCTTCTGGTATTTGTTTTCAAAAAGAAAAGATAAGAGAGGAAAAGATATTTGTCCGTCTCATATTTGAGCCATACTTTTGATTTTCTTGCAGATTCTGGGTTGATTTTCTGTGATAATTCATAAACATAGTAATATTTGTAATGTTTCTTCTTGTTAGTCTAGCTTTCCTCTTATGAATGCCAACACTGTTTTTGCCCTCCTTTTCTTCGTGGCACATGATATCTTGCACCTCTCCTCTCGAAAACTTATTTTCTCCTTTCCTAATCTATCCGAGGCTTAGCATAATCTAGTTGCGATAAACAATTCCATCTTCTGCTACTATGGTGGCACTGAGAAACTTCCATTTAGAAATGACAACACGTATTTTGTGGAAGTACTGTACAGAAGTAAAACCACAACGGGCATGACAAATTTGTTGACCAGGTTCCGATTACTGTGTGAAAGTTGTTCGGATGAAATTCTAATTCTGGTGGAATTGAAACCGATAACCGGTTCATATGGTGATTTAGGCTGCTTCAGTGATATTTGTGCCTACATTGATGCCTCAAGCAACGAATCAAATGATGTGGATCACAAACTAATTAAATAAATTTTGAATACCAATCTGGATTGGGATTTGAATACCAATCCTAGTTTGCTACATTTTTTTATATATAGTAGATGGTGATACTTCTTTAAGTAAAAACAACCCTACACTTAAGCGAAATCATAAATCGAAACACACATATATAGAATACAACTCACATTCCTTGTTCTCTGTTTCAGCATCAATCTTCTGATATGAACTAATGATGGCTTTCACATAGGCTTTTCTCTTTAGAGACTTCTTAGTGTCCAATGGAAAGCATACATCAGATTTGTGCAGGTCGGGTTCTTCTATGACTTTCAAGAGTCTCAACTGATTCTGTAAATTACACCCTAGTTGGGTGATACTTTTACCACTTCTCACTGCAGGTGCGCTCTCGATATTCAAAATGGATATTAGAGAGCGCACCTGCAGTGAGAAGTGGTAAAAGTATCACCCAACTAGGGTGTAATTTACAGAATCAGCTGAGACTCTTGAAAGTCATAGAAGAACCCGACCTGCACAAATCTGATGTATGATTTCCATTGGACACTAAGAAGTCTCTAAAGGGAAAAGCCTATGTGAAAGCCATCATTAGTTCATATCAGAAGATTGATACTGAAACAGAGAATGAGGAATACCATTTTTTTCTTCTTCTGCCACATTACTGTCTTCTCCTTCTGCCACATTACTGTCTTCTCCTTCTTAGTATGTGCGCGTGCAAATTCAATGACTATATTGAGAATATGGATTAATAGTGGGTAGGAAAAGTATTTCTCAAATGGCTTTTGCGTCTTAAAACCATAAACTACTAAGTAATGGCATACATAATTTTTTTAGTATAAAGCTTGTTATTTTAAGTTTTCCCTTATAGAGATATGATCTAACTGCATCTATAAACTATAAGTGTGCAGAAAATTATGATAAGAAACCATAAGAAAGGGTCGTAGCCATGCATAACCTTGAATCTACATACCAAATCATGCAAAAGCATGCACTTATTGTCACCTTGCCTTGGAATATAAAATATCTTGGAAGACTATAAGCGAGCATTTAAATCTTGATAGCTTTTGACTTCAACATATATTTTTCTTAAGTACCATGAAATATACTTCCTCCGTATAAACCGTTTTCAGGAAGATGGATTAATAATGATAAATTATCTATTGTGGCTCACTAGGTTAGCATTTTCTCTTCTATTGACCATCTTACTAATCTGCTTGGTAAATTTATTCGGAACCGGCTGCGAATCATTAAAAGACATGCATAAGAAAGAAAGCTAAAATACAGATATATAGCATACCGATACATCGAAACTTCATAGTTGCGATGGCAATCCAGAGATATTTATTTCTACACACGTGGTGCGCGTGCGAATGCGTCAGGCATCATGGACAAATATTTCAGAACATGGAAAGTATTATTCGTATAAAGTAATTAAAACTTTTAAATATCTTGGGTAGATATTTTCTTAGTTGATGCAATCATATCATGAGGACTAAATTTAAGCTATTATACATATGCATATGTATTTTTCTAATCTAATATATCTCACACACACACAGAGAGAGAGAGAGAGAGAACACCAGTTTGGTAGAGAAATCAGCTAGCAGGACCCTGAAGAAATGGAGTCCATAGCATTGCTCATCATCATCATCCGTGATCCCTTTGATGCCTTATTATCAAAGGGATCATGGATGATGATGATGAGCAATACTATGGACTCCATTTCTTCAGGATCCTGCTACCTGATTTCTCTACCTACCTGGTGTTCTCTCTCTCTCTCTCTGTGTGTGTGTGTGTGTGTGATATATTATGTTAGAAAAATACATATGCATATGTATAATAGCTTAAATTTAGTCCTCATGATATGATTGCATCAACTAAGAAAATATCTATCCAAGGTGTTTAAAAGTTTTAATTACTTCATACGAATAATACTTTCCATGTTCTGAAATATTTGTCCATGATGCCTTACGCATTCGCACGCGCACCACGTGTGTAGAAATAAATATCTCTGGATTGCCATCGCAACTATGAAGTTTCGATGTATCGGTATGCTATATATCTGTATTTTAACTTTCTTTCTTATGCATGTCTTTTAATGATTCGCAGCCGGTTCCGAATAAATTTACCAAGCAGATTAGTAAGATGGTCAATAGAAGAGAAAATGCTAACCTAGTGAGCCACAATGGATAATTTGTCATTATTAATCCATCTTCCTGAAAACGGTTTATACGGAGGAAGTATATTTCATGGTACTTAAGAAAAATATATGTTGAGGTCAAAAGCTATCAAGATTTAAATGCTCGCTTATAGTCTTCCAAGATATTTTATATTCCAAGGCAAGGTGACAATAAGTGCATGCTTTTGCATGATTTGGTATGTAGATTCAAGGTTATGCATGGCTACGACCCTTTCTTATGGTTTCTTATCATAATTTTCTGCACACTTATAGTTTATAGATGCAGTTAGATCGTATCTCTATAAGGGAAAACTTAAAATAACAAGCTTTATACTAAAAAAATTATGTATGCCATTACTTAGTAGTTTATGGTTTTAAGACGCAAAAGCCATTTGAGAAATACTTTTCCTACCCACTATTAATCCATATTCTCAATATAGTCATTGAATTTGCACGCGCACATAATAAGAAGGAGAAGACAGTAATGTGGCAGAAGGAGAAGACAGTAATGTGGCAGAAGAAGAAAAAAATGGCATTCCTCGTTCTCTGTTTCAGCATCAATCTTCGGATATGAACTAATGATGGCTTTCACATAGGCTTTTCCCTTTAGAGACTTCTTAGTGTCCAATGGAAAGCATACATCAGATTTGTGCAGGTCGGGTTCTTCTATGACTTTCAAGAGTCTCAGCTGATTCTGTAAATTACACCCTAGTTGGGTGATACTTTTACCACTTCTCACTGCAGGTGCGCTCTCTAATATCCATTTTGAATGTAATATTATAGATATCCATACCTGTTTATATCAAAATTACTTATATTGTCAATGTTTGATTGTCTAGTTGTTGGTGATGCGTCCATATCAGGGACAGAGGCCACTTCCGTTCCTCCAGGTATGTTTATATATTATATAGGGCATGTATATTGATTTAGAATGCTATATCATAAATATACACACATTCCTTTTGCTCTTAGTCGTCCAACTCATTATCATGGGCTGCTTGATGAGATTAGATTTGCGCCTGATGATCTACAAGAGCTTGTTCACTCCCTGTCATATGTGTAAGCAGCGCTCTATGCGAGTTTACCTTGTTAGTATGTATGTACTGAAATTAATTAATATTATTCAAATTTTGATACATGCAGATACCAGAGGAGCACATCTTCTATCTCTGTAGGTAAGGCTTTGAATTTGTTGATTTTGGTATTTCTTGTCAATTTTATAGACCAGTATGTGCTAAATATAATGTTCTGACAGTTGCTAGGGGGAAGGCAGCATTCGAGGCTGCTGACCCCAGTCCTGGACGCCGCACAATGACGGCACCACGGAGGTTGGGAGAGAGGCCGAGGACTGGGCTCTAGCAGGGCCCATATGAGGTTGGACTCCACCCCGGTGGTTACTTCCTCCGTCTCCAGTGAGCGACGTATCCAGCAGGAACTGGAGAGCTTGAAGGCCACCGTTCAGGAGTTGAATGAGATGCTGGTATGTATACTACTTAATAGTAAAATATAATGTCATATTATAGATATCAACATATCCAATATCAGTACATAGCCTGAGCTTATTTGGTTGTAGACTTATGTTTTATTAATCATACATGTACATATCTAATTAAAATAAACTACAGTTTTCCAAACTAGATATCCAAATGGGGTTTCGAAATAACTCGATAATGATAAGAATTCGAATGTGGGTGTAGGAGCTGGTGGTTGAGCAGGCCCAGGCCTCGGGGATCGATTTTACCGGACAGAACGATCCGAGGCTGCTGGCCCCAGTTCTAGACGCCGCACACGGAGGGCACCACGGAGGTTGGGAGAGGCCGGGGATTGGGCCCTAGCAGGGCCCATATGAGGTTGGACTCCACCCCGGCGGTTACTTCCTCCGTCTCCAGTGACCGGCATGTCCATCATGAACTGGATAGCTTGAGGGCCAGCGTTCAGGAGTTGAAGGAGATGCTGGTATGTATACTACTTTATAGTAAAATATCATTTCATATTATATACATATCAACATATCCATAATTAGTACGTAGCTTGAGCTTATTTGGTTTTAGACTTAAGTTTGATTAATCATACATACATATGTAATTGAAATAAACAACGCTTTTCCAAACTAGATATCCAAACAGGGTTTCGAAATAACTTAATAATGATACGAATTCGAATAATAAACAGTTCTTACACGCTTCTTACACACGTTATATCCAGACGCGACAGGGTAGATCGGCCGAGCCTCCACACGCATCTCCTTCGGCTGCGGCTCCGCAAGCCACTACATCGGCTGCGGTTCCGCAGACAGCTCCTGTAGCTCCACCGCCCACTCAGACTCCCGCAGCCACGGCTCCGCAAGCGACTACCTCGACGGCGGCTGCGCAGACCACATCGCCGGCTCCACATGCCGCTCAGACTCCCGCTCGCGACGAATTGCGGAGTTTATTGACCGAGGAGCAGGCGCGCGTTATTCTATCGTTATTCAGAGGTGGAGCTGGACCGAGCTAGGGTAGATTTTTGGTTCTTTTTTTTTTGAAACATGTATTTATTTATATCATACACATTGTACTACATTTTGAAACGATATTGATATTGGTTTGTATTTATATCATATTCAGTTTTTGTGTTTCTTTTGTATATTATATATATGCGTGAGATGTGATTATGAATACTGCAATATATGATTTGATTGATGTATATATTATTGTGCACAGGGCGGGAAAAAATCAAGCAGCCCATTTTTTTTAAAAAAATTACAGACAATCTGTACCTACGGATTAATCCGTAGGCACACATGTTACCCCTACGGATATATCCGTAGGGGCAAAATATCAGCAGTAACTGATATTTCCCCTAGATCACAGTTGCAGGGGGTTGGGAAAGCCCCTACGAATATAACCGTAGGGGCAACTGACTCTCCCCTACGGCGTTATCCGTTGGGGCAAAATATCAGGAATTATGAATTTGTGCCCCTACGGAAACGTACCTACGCATATATCCGTAGGGGTTAGTACATGCCCCTACGGATATATCCGTAGGTCCAAGTAATTTATTAAAATAAACCGTAAATTATATAAAATCTTATACCCTACGGCTTTATCCGTAGGGGCACAAGGACCTACACGTATATCCGTAGGGGCAACAATTTGACCGTAGGGGCAAGTTCAGGGTCTCAACTTGCACCTGCGGCCTTTGCACCTACGGGGTATTTTTTCGCCCCTACGTATATATCCATAGGGGCAGTTGGTTGCCCCTACGGATAAATCCGTAGGGGCAACCCTTCTTTGTAGTAGTGTGGGGGTAAGAAAACGTCAATGGAAGGAAGTGGGTGCAAGTGGGGTGCAATGGATTTCTTAGCGACAAGTGGCAAGTTTTTGTAAAATTTTTCTGTTTTGTGTTTTTTTAATAAGGAGCTTTTTGCAAAAAGATTTTTAATAAGAAGCTTAGACACATGTTCAAGCAATCACAATATGCACAATCAAGCCTAGATCTAGGGTCTCCTAGGTCAACTAGACTGCTCCTAACTGTTCCAAAGGACAAGTTGTGAGGTTCTCAAATCGCCTCTTCACCGCCAATTGTGGCCAGGTAAGCACAAGTAAAGATATGAGGGATCCGCTCACGAATCACCGTGAGACGGGCCTTTTAAAATTACCTTTCCCCACTTGTCTAACCTAGACACCACAAAGTCTGGTTTAGATAAACGATCGATGCCTACAACTATTCCTTTGTCCTATCGAGCGCGACAGTCCTTATAGGCTGAGTCTAATCTTTTTTAATTAACTCGAAGGTTAATGTAAAATGCTTTTTGTGATTTTTGGGGTCCTAGGAAGGGTAATGAAATACCCACCCAATCTAGATTGGTGTTAAAGCCCCTTAAAGTCAGTTTTAAAAGATGGAAAGCAGTAAACACACAAACACTTGCCAATTTTTTTTATTTTATTGCGGCGCAAAGAATCCTGCACAAGATCATGTTATTGGAGAATGGGAGAAGTTTTTGCGCAAAGAACCCTGTAGGAAAATTTTTCAGAGGAGATCAGGGGGTTCAGAAGAAGAAAAGAAAGCTTACATAGGAGATTTGGTCTGCTGACGTCAGCAGACCGCGGCGGTTCCACTGTCAGAAGTGCCTAACTGCGGCGGTTCCACGGTTGACTCGTTGACCCAAGCCTCCAACTTCTTCTGTTGCTCTGTTGTGGTTATCCTCTGTTTGTTCAGATCTGCGGTTTAATGTTTTGCTCACTAGATTTTTCCAGATCTGAATCTGTTCGTCGATCCTGCACAATTCAAACGAAACGCCCTTCAAAAAATAACAAGATGATAAATTTTTTTATTTTTAAAATTTTTCAGTTTTTATGATTTTTTTAATTTTTAATCAACCCGAAATTACAAAAAGAAAATAACTACGCCATCCCCGGCAACGACGCCATTTGATTTTGATGTGATTTTTGCGCTTACTCATTTTGAGATCAAAGAATTTTAACCTCAATCAAGAACGGCGTCACTTGGTAGCTAGCCGGTTGAGTACGGGTCGGTCCACAGGGATTTTTTGTATTTTCTAGTTGTTCTAACGAGTTAATTCCAATTGTGATAGGATTGATTATCACTAAGAACTAAAGTTGATTTAGATTAGGATTAAAACCTTGCTAGGGTTAGGTTTATGTTAAGTTTGGAAATTCAATATTTCTCACCGCTTTCTATACCCTAATTAAGACCTATTTCGGTGTTAAGGTAATAATTAACAAAGGGGATTAGCACGATCGGTAAGAAACTATGTTTCTTCCTCTAGATGCTTGTCCGTCCTTTCTTAACTCTTACCCTAACCTCCATGGAAAACAAACGCAACCGGTCTTTTAACTACGGTATCACCGCTACCTCGTGGGATAGGGTGCCGTAGTGAGCGGTGTGTGTGTGTATGCATAGAGTCCTATTTAAAACGTATGATGGGCAAGAAAGGGGTGAGAGATTTTCATCTCTCAAACCTTTCCTATTCCTAACCCTAACAAGTGAGGAACTACTCACTCATTATGGAATTGATAAAAGATTTCATTTTTATGATTGTTTTTAATAACCTAATTAACTAAACTACGACAAATAAATAAAGTTTATAACCAGGGCAGATAAATAAAATTTATACTAGGGAAGAAAAGAAAATTAAACTAAGGCATAGAAAAGAAAACTTACTTTTATTTGAAGCACTCTTCAAACATTTACAGCGAATAAAAATTCTGAATTTAGGAATTAAAAGAGGCATGCTCCAAAAAGAGCTGTAGGGTTCCTATTTATAGATTATAGAAACCCTAGGGTTTACATCTGATCCCTATCTACATTTACAAAACTAACTTGAGAAGCCTAGTCAACGCACTGCCACCCACCGACTTTTTACACCGACACGTGCTTAGCACGGCCGCGGATCCGCGGCCATATGCTCTGTTTGGCCGCGGATCCGCAGCCATATAGTGGGGTCTTTGGCTAAAATTTTCAGTGCAGCTTCAAGTTGCATTTTCCTTTTACTTTCCTCACTTGGTTCTTCAGAATGTCTTCCAGTTTCTTCCAGATTTCCACAGTGTAGAATGTTGTGGATTTTTACCGTTTGCTTCATGTTGAAGTCTTGAATCTTGCACTGCCTTTGTATTTTGTGAAATTGTTCATTGATTTGTCTCTCAAACTGTAGACATGATCAAGATTCTTCTATTTGTTGGTCGTAGTCTTACTTTTGTAGCGTCTTTTCATCATTTTCACTGTTTTGTTCCGAGAACCTGTAACCTGCAACTATGTAGCAGACATGGATCAAAATCACATATTTATTTGTAAAATGAATAAGAATGGGGAATATAATAATGCAAAATTATGATATGAACAAAAACCCCTAAACTTATCTTTTGCTCTTCTTCGAGCAAAACTAGTTTATTCTCGAAAAAACCTAACCTCACTTTCGCAGGGAAACACGATTGCACTGAGCTCGTGCAACAAGCCATTAAATCTCTATGTGTCCCTAGTAGGAGGAGTGTTGTCTTCTGAGGGTTTTCAGCGGATACTACCCACAAAATCCTATCAATTTGGCCTATTGACTTTTATTTTTCAATTCGGTTTTCTAGCAAGAAATTCTATTATCTTCAACTTAGAAATTATCAACCCGTATTTTTCATGCTTCCTTATCATTTAACTTAAGATTGTATATGTTCTGTAAATTTATTTAGCTTTTAGCATCTTTTGAGTTTTCCTTCTAAGGTTTCATCTCAACTTAGGAATTTTTATCATCTCTACTAAAGATATACGTCATATATTTCATTCCTATCTCTCATCCAAACCCCAATCACATATCCCTACGTATATGTATGTATTGCCCCTACACTTGGAAATTCAATTCAAGCTCTTATACTCTTGTCCATCATCCAAAGTACTTTTAGTTGGTGAATTTTTAGATGAAATTGCTCACACATCCTTTATGCGACCGTTAATACTTCTTGAGGTACTAACGACCAATTACAAAATGTGTTTGCGTATTAAGGCGTAATTCCTTGTCTTGTAATACCTAAGGCTTTAGCAGTGACTCCCAAACCAGTTGGTCTAAGACACTAGGTGATAGAGCACCCTCGCTATATATTTTTTTACGCAGCCTTAAGTAATTACAAAATCAGTATTCATTTTTTTATATCTCTTTATTCACACTTATAATTTTATTTTCCTTCATACTAAGGATTTTAGACAAGAGCATTTCAAGGTATCCTCTACTATTCCAAGTTTCAAGGTTCATGTTTGTGCAAGTTGTAGGGTATATATTTTCAGAATTTAGACTTAAGCTTCGGAATTATTTTTCAGACTTACACTTTAATAAAAAATTCAATACTCTTCCTTTATTTTGACTTAGCCCAAGAAGTGAACTCAAAATTTGCCTATTTCTAAGTAAACTACGAAGACATATATTTTCTACCGTTAAATTTTAAGAAAGGTTATTTTTAGGGTTTTTAATTTACTAAGTCTAAGATCTAGTTTTTCCTAACTAGTTAACCGTCTTGTCAAACTCAAGTCAATTATGGCCAAAATTGAATTTTTTCAATTTTTATTATTTTTAAAATTTTTCAATTTTTATTTGATTTTTATATTTTTCTAATTTTTTTTAATTTTTATGATTTTTTATAAAGATATAATGCAGAATTTAAACTTGCAAAAGAAAAAGAAAAATATATATACAAAAATTTAAAAAATATGCAATGCAAATGATAACTATTTACAACCACCTTCTCTCCCAAACTTACCAAAAGCAGTGCCCTCACTGCTTGGCCCCACGCTGCGCTCTTAAGAGTGACCGGGAACGCTCCTCCCTACCTAGCAGGGTTCGGATCCCCTGCTCTACTTCAGTCAACCGCCGATCATGCTCTCTCGCTATCCTCCTCAACTCGTCAATGCCCCTAACAGCTCTTCGCATCAAATTTGCATGTTCTAAAGGGGTGAGTTCTCCCTCGCTCGCAGTCGAGCTGGAGCTAGGTGTGCGGGCGGGTACGTGTTCCGCCGGTTCAGTTCTTGACCACACATCCGTCAATCGTGTATAGGACGTAGAAACGCCCTCAATGAGAGGCCTGACAGGTATGCCTCCAAGCATGTAAAATTCGAACTCCTCTACGGGGAGGAAATATCGACACTGTTGTGTCACAAGCATGGGACAAGGATAGTTTGCGGCTCTTTTTCCCGCACCAATTGAGTTCAGTAAAACCGTGCACATGTCGAAACGAGGGTTTCTTGTCTGGAGTGTGTGCACGATATGCAGTGAGGGTGTGAAAACTGTGGTGTTGTAGGAGCTCCCAAAAATATTGTTTTTTGCCCACCGGCACACAGTTAAAACATTGGCGAAAAGGGTTCTCGCTTGGATCCCCTTCCGCGACTCCCTCGAGCAATCAGTGCCCATTAAAGGCATGTAATCCTCAAACTGTAATGGTTGATCATGAGCGGATATCCTAGGGATTAATGTGACTTCATGTATGAAGTCTCTATCAATTATAAACTCCCTATCACCCCACTGTAATTTGATAAAGCCGTATTGGGCAAAACACCCATCTTCCATGCACTCGTAAAAATGAGTGACTAATTCCGGAAGGGCATAGGCGTTTGGGTGATTATATATCAGAAAATTCCAGCCCCTACGTGCTATTTCATTCGCAAAGTAATTTCCATATATAACATATGAAAAAATTTGTGAAAAGTCACGCTCTAGTTGCATATTGGGTGCCATCAGATAAACTACAGATCTACAGAAATTAAAAACAGAGAGGATTTTCAGAGATCGAACCTCCTCTGAAAATTTCAGAGGGTGACGGCACAGGAACGCAGTGGTTGCACGGCGGGAAGGGGGATCTGGCGGCGGAAGCGCGGTGGATCATCGAGATCGGGCTGCAGAATTCCAAGCGGCGGCTAGGGTTTTCTGAGGGATTCTTTTTTTTAGGGTTTGTGAATAGAGAGGGGTCGGGGTTTATATATAGGGGAAGTGTGATGGATATTTATAAATAAATCCCTCTAAAAAGAGGAATTTATTTGCAAATAAAAATTTTTATTTTTATTTTAAAAACTGGAAATTTACAAAAATACCCATTTTTTTTTCAATTTTTTTTATTTTTTATGTTATTTTTTATTTATAAAATTACAAATGATACATACCCCCAATCTTGTTGGAAACAATGTTCTGGCTGGATAATCGAAATTTTGGGGGTAAATGGAGGAGGATTAATCAGTGTAGATCGGCTCCTGCAAAAACAGGAGCTCCTCCGACGGGTCCGCAGTGAGAAACGGTTTGAGTCGATGTCCGTTTACTTTAAATAGTGTACCGTCCTCTGGGTTTTCTAGATCTACCGCACCATGCGGATATACGGTGCGTATAAAAAACGACCATTTCCATCTAAATTTGAGCTTGCCGGGATGGTAGTGTAACCGAGTGTCATAAAGCAAAACCTGTTGACCAGGTTTGAAAGTTTTGCGCATAAGGTGTTTTTCATGGAACACCTTCGTTTGGTTTTTAACAATTACCGCATTTTCATAAACCTCATCCCGCAGCTCATTTAATTCATTCAATTGCAGCTTTCTATTACTGCCCGCATCTCCCATGGATAAGTTCAACTCTTTAATTGCCCAAAATGCCTTGTGCTCAATTTCAACAGGAAGGTGGCAAGACTTCCAATAAACAAGCCGGTATGGAAACATGCCAAGATCGGTCTTGTAGGCAGTACGGAATGCCCAAAGTGCATCAATCAGTTTTGTTGACCAATCTTTACGGTTTTTGGAAACCGTTTTCTCCGAAATTTGTTTAATCTGCCGATTCGAAAGCTCGGCTTGTCCACAAGTCTGGGGATAATATGGTGTTGATAATTTGTGAGTAATGGAGTATTTGCATATTAAGGTCTCAAAAGTCCTATTACAGAAGTGAGATCCTTTATCACTTATAATCGCTCGAGGATGCCCAAACTGAGAAAAGATATTTTCTTTAAGAAATCTAACGACAACCTTGTTGTCATTCGTTCGGCTGGGCACAGCCTCGACCCATTTTGATACATAGTCAATAACCAATAGAATATACATATTCCCAAAGGAATTGGGAAATGGTCCCATGAAGTCTATTCCCCAAACATCAAAAATATCAACAACCAAAATTGGTTGGAGCGGCATTTCGTTTCTCCGAGATATCCAGCCCAAGTGTTGGCATCGGGAGCATGTCTTGCAGTATTCGTATGCATCTTTAAAAAGACATGGCCAGTAGAAGCCACACTGCAAGATTTTTTTTGCTGTCTTATTGGGGCCAAAATGCCCGCCACACGCTTGATCGTAGCAAAAAGACAGCACACTCTTAAACTCGTTTTCGGGGACACACCGATGGATGATTTGGTCGGAACAGTATTTAAAGAGATACGGTTCATCCCAGTAAAAATGTTTTACTTGGGACAGGAATCGGAGTTTGTCCTGATTCGACCAATCTTTTGGTATCAGTCCGGTGGCCAAATAGTTTAATATATCAGCGAACCAAGGTTCGCCTGACACGGTTAAGAGCTGCTCATCGGGAAACACATCTTTTATAGGAATTTCGAGTGTAGGCGAAGAAGGAAGTCGTGAAAGGTGGTCGGTAACTACATTTTCACATCCTCTCTTGTCTCTTATGACAAGGTCAAACTCTTGTAGCAAGAGCTTCCAACGTATTAGCCTAGATTTAGCATCTTTCTTCGTGAAAAGATGGCGAAGAGCTGAGTGGTCCGTGTAAACAATGACTGGAGAGCCGATTAAATAGGGCCTGAATTTTTCGAGTGCAAACACAACTGCCAAGAATTCTTTTTCTGTTGTTGTGTAATTCAATTGGGCTTCATTTCATGTTCGGCTAGCGTAATAAATTACGTGCGGCATCTTATTAATGTGCTGTCCAAGGACAGCACCAATGGCGAAATCTGATGCATCGCACATAATTTCAAATGGATGCATCCAGTCGGGAGATGAAAGAATGGGCGCAGAAATAAGTGAGTGTTTCAATGACTCGAACGCTTTCATGCAGGTTGAGTAAAATCCAAAACTGGTGTCCTTGGCCAATAAAAGAGTCAAGGGTCTAGCTATCTTGCTAAAATCCTTGATGAACCGTCTAAAAAAACCGGCATGGCCAAGGAAGGTTCGGATGTCTTTGACGCACTTGGGAGGAGGAAGATTGGAATTGACTTCAATCTTAGCCCTATCAACCTCTATGCCGTTTTGCGAGATGACATGTCCTAAGACAATACCCTCTCGCACCATAAAGTGGCACTTCTCCCAGTTTAAAGTGAGGTTCTTATCCCTACAGCGGGTAAGAACTGCGTCTAAGTGTAGCAAACACTCATCGAAGGAGTCGCCGAAAATGGAGAAATCATCCATAAAAATCTCTAAAAATTTCTCCACCATGTCAGAAAAGATCCCCATCATACACCGCTGGAAAGTAGCGGGTGCATTGCATAACCCAAAGGGCATGCGACGGTAAACGAATGTACCGAAAGGACAAGTAAATGTGTTCTTGTCTTGATCCTTTTTGGCGATGGGAACTTGATTATAGCCGGAGTAGCCATCCAAAAAGCAATAAAATTCGTGCCCAGCCAATCGTTCTAGCATTTGGTCAATAAAAGGTAACGGAAAGTGGTCTTTCCTTGTCGCGGCGTTGAGTTTTCTATAGTCGATGCAAACTCGCCACCCAGTTTGGGTGCGAGTAGGTATTAACTCATTCGCCTCATTGGTTATGACCGTTATGCCCGATTTCTTTGGGACAACATGAATGAGGCTAACCTATTGACTATCGGAGATAGGGTAAATGATACCACTATCAAGACATTTGACAATCTACTTCTTGACAGCCTCCTTCATTATGGGGTTGAGGCGTCTTTGTGGATCCCTCACTGGCTTGGCATCATCCATCATATTTATATGATGTTCAACTATGAGGGGACTAATCCCCTTGATGTCCACCATAACCAGTCAAAAGCTTACCGATTATTTTGTAAGACCATTAAAAAGGGTTTTCTCGTGGTCGAGAGCTAGAGATGCCGATATGATAACAGGAAGGGTCTCATTCTCACCTAGGTAAGCGTATTTAAGGTGAGACGGCAAAAGCTTGAGTTCGAGTTTCGGAGGTGAAACAATTGAAGGTAACATTGGTGAAACTGTCTCAAATTTGAAGGAGTCCAACAATGGTTCAAATCGAGTGTAAGCAACCGATTCGGATGGTTCAACTAACTCATCCGAAAAATCAAAGGACTCAAACTCGGATACTGAGTCTTCAAAATCATCCAAAAAAGTGAAACACTCGTAATCGTTATCCGGATTGGAAGCTGTGTCAGATTTTAGGAGGAACGCACTAATGGCGTCAAAACTGTTGTAATCGAGCAGAAAATTTTCAAGCTCACAGTCCTCCTGCGTGATCTCGTGGATCGAGCAAACATCAAGTATACTAGAATTAGGCTCGGAGGGCTGATTCCCCAACTTAAAAATGTTGGGTTCAATTGTCATATTTCCAAAAGATAGGTTCATCGAACCATTTCGACAATTGATCACCGCATTAGAAGTCGCAAGGAATGGTCGACCGAGTATCACCGGAATTTGACTCCGGGGGTTAGCTACAGGATGTGTATCCATAACAATGAAATCAACAGGGAAAATGAAATCCCCTACCTTAATTAACACATCCTCTAACTCCCCCCTAGAATGGGTGATGGATCGGTCGGCCATTTGGAGAGTACAATGAGTTGGTTTAAGCTCTCCAACGCCTAATTGTTCATATACAGAATAAGGTAGCAAATTAACACTAGCATCAAGATCTAAAAGTGCTCGATTGATGTTCTTATCCCCAATTGTTATTGAAATTGTAGGACAGTCGGGGTCCTTATGTTTTTGGGGTAAAGGTTGGATAAGAGCATCACTTACAGCACTAGCCACGAAAACTTTCTTCGGTATTTGTGACTTCCTCTTCTTGGTGCATAAGTTCTTGAAGATTTTAGCGTAAGAAGGGACTTGTTGGATTGCATCCAAAAGAGCTATGTTTATGCTAACCTATTTGAATAACTCCACAATCTTCTCCATTTGGGGAGTGGGTTTATTGGATCTCAATCTGTTTGGAAATAGAACATTTTGAAAATTTGTTGAGTCCAATGTTTGTGGAGTAGATTGCGGAGTTGGAACGGATCCCAGTGTTTATGTGTTCATGAAGTGAGATGTGGTTCCGTTCGAATTAGAAGAAGTAGAGCCTTGTGAAGAAGAAGAATAGGCTCTGAAGAAGAAGAAGAAGAAGATGAAGAAGAAGCACCGGCAGGGGTGTCATTACTATTACCCACATTATTGTGCAACACTCTTCCAGATCTCAACGTGGTCACAGCATTTACATTATAATTTTGTTGTTCATAAGTAACATGTGCGTTGTGTGTGTGACCGGGATTTGGCAATGGTTGTGACGGAAGCTTTCTCTTTTCTCGCTCGCTTAACGCAGCATTTAGTTGTGCAATTTGGGCCTCAATTGATTTGATGCTTTGATCATGTGAAGCACTATTTTGCACCAAAGACTGAATGGAAGTCTCCAACCTTGCTGCGGATTGTGTAGATTGTTCTAAAAACGCATTTAGACTTCGTTCTAGCGAGGAAACCTTATCGTTATTCGACTGAACAAAATTGTTTTGAGGATAAGAATTGTTAGGTACAAAATTGTTCATTTGGTTTGGGCAAGGTTGGGGTTGGAAAGGTTGCTGATATTGAGTTTGTTGAGGTGCTTGTTGTTGTGAAGGAGGAGGCCTTTGAAAGTTGTTATTGCCTTGGAATTGTTGTTGATTTTGATTCCAAGCAAAATTTAGGTGGCTCCTCCACCCAGGATTATAAGTCGAAGAGTATGGATCATTTCTTTGTCTTTGCTGAAAGGCAGCATTGACTTGATCTTGTCCTTGAACAGGTGGATTGTAAGGACACTCTTCAGTAAGATGGGACGGATCCGAACAACAAGCGCAAACAGTGCATGGGGGTAAAGCAGGGGCAGGAGAAGGCGATGAGAATTTGCTCTCAATTGCCTCTAACTTTTTCGTAAGTGCGGCCATTTCGGCCTTCATTGCAATCGACATATCAAGTTGTTGTATGCCTGCCCTAGACTGGCTTGATGAAGTAGATGAGGTGGTCTTAGTGCTTTCCCACCGAAGTGTTTGTTCAGCAAGATCATCGAGAAACTGCCAAGCTTCCTCGCTAGATTTTCTTAGAAAGTGACCTTGACAAATGGTTTCCAACAACTGCTTAGTTACTGGGTTCAATCTTTCGTATAAAGTTCGGCAAAGTTGCCAATTCTTGATACCGTGGTGAGGGCATTGAACAAGGAGGTCCTTAAATCTTTCAAAACACTTCCAAAAAGGTTCGGAAGGAAGCTGGGAAAATTGAATAATTTCATTGCGAATTCTCGCGGTCTTGTGGTGTGGGTAAAACTTTTTTAGAAAAGCTTTAAGAAACTCTTCCCAATTTTTTATCGAGTGTGATGCTGTGCTATATAACCATTTTTCGGCTAGGTCACATAAAGTGAATGGAATGACACGTAGCCTTATAGCATCATCAGAAAGTTGTGTGGTCTTCATCATTGCGCAAACATTCTGGAATTTGTTAACGAAGATATAGGCATCTTCGGATTCCAGCCCGTGAAATTTGGGCAACATATTGATGAAGTAGGGTTTAATCTCAAAGTTATCCTCATTAGCCGGTGGAAGTGAAAGACAAGTGGGTAAAGCAATGCGAATAGGATAGAAAAGATCCTGGAGCGCGATTTGTTGGGGCGCTTCAACAGATGGGTGTGGTGGGTTATTCGCACTTAGTGGAGGTTGAATCAGTCCCGTAGGTAAGGGGTTGTTAGGATTGAATCCCGACATCTCCTTAGAAGATGATGAATATGAAGGTGAAGGTAAAGAAGTGGATGGAATTTTGACTTCGGAGTCGAAAGCGTTTTCAGTCGGCACTAACGAGACACGGACTAAACGGGCGCCAGTGTCCCTAGTCCAATTGGACATACACTAAAGAGGTGTAGTGTAGTCAAAAAGGTGAAAACTGAAGATGGGGGGAATAAAACGTCAATGGAAGGAAGTGGGTGCAGGTGGGGTGCAATGGATTTCTTAGTGACAAGTGGCAAGTTTTTGTAAAAATTTTCTGTTTTGTGTTTTTTTTAATAAGGAGCTTTTTGCAAAAAGATTTTTAATAAGAAGCTTAGACACTTGTTCAAGCAATCACAATATGCACAATCAAGCCTAGATCTAGGGTCTCCTAGGTCAACTAGACTGCTCCTAACTGTTCCAAAGGGCAAGTTGTGAGGTCCTCAAATTGCCTCTTCACCGCCTATTGTGGCCAGGTAAGCACAAGTAAAGAAAGGAGGGATCCGCTCACGAATCACCGTGAGACAGGACTTTTAAAATTACCTTTCCCTACTTGTCTAGCCTAAACACCACAAAGTCTGGTTTAGATAAACGATCGATGCCTACAACTATTCTTTTGTCCTATCGAGCGCAACAGTCCTTATAGGCTGAGTCTAATCTTTTTTAATTAACTCGAAGGTTAATGCAAAATGCTTTTTGTGATTTTTGGGGTCCTAGGAAGGGTAATGAAATCCCCACCTAATCTGGATTGGTGTTAAAACCCTTTAAAGTCAGTTTTAAAAGATGCAAAGCAGTAAACACACGAACACTTGCCAAATTTTTTTTATTTTATTGCGGCGCAAAGAATCCTGCACAAAATCAAGTTATTGGAGAAGGGGAGAAGTTTTTGAGCAAAGAACCCTGCAGGAAAATTTTTCAGAGGAGATCAGGAGGTTCAGAAGAAGAAAAGAAAGCTTACAGAGGAGATTTGGTGTGCAGATGTCAGCAGACCGCGGCTGTTCCGCGGTCAGAAGTTCCTAACTGCGGCGGTTCCGCGGTTGAATCGTTGACCCAAGCCTCCAACTTCTTCTGTTGCTCTGTTGTGGTTATCCTCTGTTTGTTCAGATCTGCGGTTTGCTGTTTTGCTCACTGGATTTTTCCAGATCTGATCTGTTCGTCGATCCTGCACAATTCAAACGAAACACCCTTCAAAAAATAACAAGATGATAAATTTTTTATTTTTAAAATTTTTCAATTTTTATGATTTTTTTAAT
This sequence comes from Agapanthus africanus, assembly GCA_030015575.1. Lineage (NCBI taxonomy): Eukaryota > Viridiplantae > Streptophyta > Magnoliopsida > Asparagales > Amaryllidaceae > Agapanthus > Agapanthus africanus. Next base: position 870,128,500 of record CM057339.1, read on the forward strand.
TTTTAATCAACCCGAAATTACAAAAAGAAAATAACTACGTCATCCCCAGTAACGGCGCCATTTTATTTTGATGTGATTTTTGCGCTTACGCGTTTTGAGATCAAAGAATTTTAACCGCAATCAAGAACGGCATCGCTTGGTAGCTAGCCGGTTGAGTACGGGTCGGTCCACAGGGATTTTGTGTATTTTCTAGTTGTTCTAACGAGTTAATTCCAATTGTGATAGGATTGATTATCACTAAAAACTAAAGTTGATTTAGATTAGGATTAAAACCTTGCTAGGGTTAGTTTTAGGTTAAGTTTGGAAATTCAATATTTCTCACTGCTTTCTATGCCCTAATTAAAATCTATTTAGGTGTTAAGGTAATAATTAACAAAGGGGATTAGCACGATCGGGAAGAAACTATGTTTCTTCCTCTAGGTCCTTGTCCGTCCTTTCTTAACTCTTATCCTAACCTCCATGGAAAACATACACAACCGGTCTTTTAACTACGGTATCACCGCTACCTCGTGGGATAGGGTGCCGTAGTGAGCGGTGTGTGTATGTATGCATAGAGTCCTATTTAAAATGTATGATGGGCAAGAAAAGGGTGAGAGATTTTCATCTCTCGAACCTTTCCTATTCCTAACCCTAACAAGTGAGGAACTACCCACTCATTTGGGAATTGATAAAAGATTTCATTTTTATGATTGTTTTTAATAACCTAATTAACTAAACTACGGCAAATAAATAAAGTTTATAACTAGGGCAGATAAATAAAATTTATACTAGGGCAGAAAAGAAAATTAAACTAAGGCATAGAAAAGAAAACATACTTTTATTTGATGCACTCTTCAAACATTTACAGCGAATAAAAATTCTGAATTTAGGAATTAAAAGAGGTATGCTCCAAAAAGAGCTATAGGGTTGTCTAAATTACGGGGTTTCGTCAAACTTTCCTATTTATAGATTATAGAAACCATAGGGTTTATATCTGATCCCTATCTACATTTACAAAACTACCCTGAGAAGCCTAGTCAACGCACCGCCATCCACCGACTTTTTGCACCGACACGTGCTTAGCACGGCCGCGGATCCGCGGCCATATGCCCTATTTGGCCGCGGATCCGCGGCCATATTGTGGGGTCTTTAGATGAAATTCTCAGTGTAGCTTCAAGTTGCATTTTCCTTCTACTTTTCTCACTTGGTTCTTCAGAATGTCTTTTAGTTTCTTCCAGATTTCCATAGTGTAGAATGTTGTGGACTTTTACCGTTTGCTTCGTGTTGAAGTCTTGAATCTTGCGCTGCCTTTGTATTTTGTGAAATTGTTCATTGATCTTCGTTAGTCCCTCAAACTGTAGGCATGAACAAGATTCTTCTATTTGTTGGTCGTAATCTCACTTTTGTAGCGTCTTTTAATCATTTTCACTGTTTTGTTCCGAGAACCTGTAACCTGCAACTATATTGCAGACATGGATCAAAAGAACCTATTTATTTGTAAAATGAATAAGAATGGGGAATATAATAATGCAAAATTATGATATGAACACGTGCGCGCCAACAACTGATCCTGGGTCCAATCTTACTTATTATAAAATTCTGGAAAGTGCCTATCAATTCTCTTGCTGATCTCATCTACTCAGCCCGCCCGGGACTAGCACTCATTTCTGAATCCACTTTCTTTTTCGTATCAACTGCCATTTCCTCAATATTTTCCTCTGAATGTTTGGTCGTACGCACCTCTACATATGCATCAAATCTTCAATATCGACGGTGAAGAACAACTGCCCACTGAAACTTCTACCTATCTCCTTTTTCATTACTCTCCAATATCAATCAATTAAGGAGCATATCACGATAGTTACGCGAATTGCAAGTCATACTTGGTTATGACCAAGCCCGGAGCTTTACATAAAACTCGAAATACGAATCTGGTATCTCTGATACCCTGTAGAAGAATCTAGCTAAGCTCGCCTTTAAGAACTCGTCCCAATTCGTCAGAGGAAAACTTACTACACGATCTCTCTTGACTGACTCGCATCAGGTCTGAGCAAGACCCATCAAAGAAACTAATCAACTTCACCAAATCTCGCATCAGAGCGCCACAACAGATTAAAATATCCTACCAATCACCTATCTGAACGACTATGAATCCACTGTTCCATCTATACATGTAAGCATCGACAACTTTCAACTTCATGAACTCTGGAAGCAACACCTCGATAACCTCAGCAATGATTGGTATCGCTGTCTGAACAATATGCAACATCACGATCTTCGGAGAGGGAAAACATCATGCCTTAAGTCCGGCTGATCTCCAGCAATGACTCGACTCTCTGGTGCGGATCTCGAAGAAACTCGCTTCAACATTAGAAACTCGATCAATAAGGATAAATAACATGTCCCCATGTCACCGGGATGTCACTCTGGTCATTCCTTGTCCCAGACAAGTATGTCCTGACCGTGTTTCTAATCGCAGTCCTTTTGGCTCACGTAGACATGGCGACTGGAACAATCAACATATATCGATGAGGACATATAACATAACGAATAGAAGAAAAGATCTCAAGATAAAATTCTAAGGTAACTTAGACGGAGTATCATATCGTAAATATGCCGCGAAACATATGTACGATACGTCACTCTACTTAGTACCCACTCCATCAACCAAGGTCATCTTATATAACGAAAGTTCGGGTATAAGACCTCCAAAGTCAGGTCTAAGTCCTATAAGGTAAAGCCTAGGTAACAAAAGTGTATGCCTAGACTCCTTATAGCTAAACCTAGACTCGAACAAAGGTTAAACCAAATGCTCTGATAACAACTTTGTCACGACCCGAATGTGGCACATGACCGGTACTTAAATCATGTGACATCTAAAGATGTCGACGCGGTTCAAGTAAACCGAAACCCGGAATCCAAACCCTTATTGAAATTATTGGAGGTGGAGTTTAAAATAGTCATCAGATAGAATCAGTTTAAATAAACATTTAAGTTTAACTAAGTATATTTGAAAGCATCTATGACGTTTTTTGAAATTCAATAACACCTCCTTTGTAATTTGAATAAAACCCGCTACAACATAAAATAAAAATAGCATCCCAACGGGAGCTAGCTTCCACGCCCGAACGACGAAGCAACCAAGCAAACACTATATGACGCACAATGGCGAAGAAAAGAAAAGTGAAACAAAATCAGCAATATAAAAAGGCCGTCTCCAGTGAGTACGACGCCCACAACACACAATTCTAAGTCCATAATATACTAGTTCTAAGTTGATGGAGTTTTACTAGATACAAGAATATATAAATATACAAGTGTGAGTACGAACAACAATAGCACACCTGCCAAAGCAATCACCGAGAAGAAAGGTGTGCCGCAATCCACTGATAATCCGAGCAGTAAAACCTACAAGAAACTGTGGCACAACGGGGGTGAGTTGCCAACTCAGTGAATAAAAGTACATTACAAGGTAGAAATCGAAATGCACAACGATACCTAGCTCATAAGTATAATGCTATCATATCATGTACTAATATAATATATGATATGCATATGTATCATAAATGTAACTCTATCTATCACATGAACCTAAAAATAGAATATAACATCCAAATGACCTGTATCTATGTATAAGCCCATAAGTAGTAGGTAAAACCTCTTCTTTAAAATAGCCGCGGAATACATATGTCACGGCATAAAAACAGACATGATAGTATGAAATGTAATAGGTATCTTATTTAAGATATACGTCCTACTGTTTTAATGAATAGTGTTAAGAGGTTTTCAATTTAAAAGATTCAAATGTCATACCAGACACGTCAAAATAATGAGACTATAGCTCGATTTTGAATTCCTTTTTATATGCAACCCGTAAGAAGTTATGCAGGTACTGTCCCCCGGATCAGTCCTGGTCGGCTACACTAACTCATAACATAACAATATATCAACATTTGGATGTCCAGTATCGACACCCGAAATCAGAAATCCCTTGCGTTCATCACCGACACATAAATCCTCAAATCTCTCGTGTCCATCACCGACACGCAAATGCAGATATCTTCGACACCATCTCAACAGATGATCGCCACCTGATATCCCTGACCCCGGTCGGTATCCCCTGGATATCCGCCGTGCCCAAATCGAGCCCCGGTCAGTATCCCCTGGATATCTGTCGTGCTCATCTATATCTCTGGTATCGAGTGTCCTTGCTAGGCTCCCCACCTCAAATGCGGCATTCCTGCCTCTCGGTCTCGACCGGGTCCACCGTGTATCCGACTGTATACTCCCCCACTGAGTCCGGATAAGTAGCAAGTCCGTAACCGTATATCTCCCTCACTCGGTTCGGAATAAAACAATTAGAAAACATCAAGCTCATGGTGGACGTCAACTCATCATATCCAGAAATATCAAATAAAGAATAAGAATACTTGCATAGATCATTCTGATGATATATTATATATACATATATAACAACGTCCCATACCACTGATATATATCATCAAAAGTAAAACATCCAGAAAACTCATAAGAATCAAATATGAACATCCATAGTACTGGTATTTGCAATGCTTAACAGGTAAAGTGCATAAATAAAGTCATACAAGCAATAAACATAACAATTCTACCGTGTCATGGCAATACTAATGATGTGTAGCGTAGCATACGTGTCTGTGCTCGTACAGTATGGTAATCATTAGTATTTGTGCAAGTGTTCTATAAGTATATAAAGCCTACCCGTATCGACATCTACATACACATTATGTAGTATACCAGTTGTTCCATTATTAAATTTCAGAAAGAAAAAGGGAAGGGGAAAATTCCCCACTAACGGAAGTATCACGTGTAAGCACGTGATCATCAATCCCTTACAAAGAGACTCAGAGAAGGAAAAGAAAAAAGTTCCCGCTAGTGGAGCATCAAGTGCAAGCACGTGATGCATCTGTATGCAGAGTAAGCGGATCTATTTAGTAGGAGGCAGCTAAAGCCTCACGCGCAAGGACGTGATCGTCTTTGACACAAAACGTGTAGGATTCAGTTATAAAACAAACAAAGAACAAAGAAGCTCACGTGTTACCACGTGATGCCTTCCCTTTGTTTGTACTCCTTCATACGAACAAACCAAATTAATTCTGTGAGGGGTCACGTGGTACACGTGATGGCTCCTATGCCTTCTGAACAAATAAAATTAAATTTTAAACAAAGGAATCAAAAGCGCTATTTTGGAAAATATTTCCCTAGATCTTTCCAAACAAGAAAGATTGCACTCTGTAAGTAGAGCACCGTTGGATTAAAAATCCAATGGTGATTAAAAATCACTAATTTATAGGAAGATTCCGTGCAAGGAAATATTTTCCTAAAATTTTCCAGGAACAACAAATGAAATATCTAATGTGAAATAGAAGTGTTTGGATTAAAAATCCAACGGTGAATAAAATTCACCGATTGATCTAAAAGATCATGTTGCTTATAAAATCAATCAAAATCTCTCAATGAAAGATTGGCTGAACAAACTGATTCTTTTCTTTCTCCTATAAATAGGAGACAAGTTTTAGGGGAAAAAAGAAAGAGGAGAGAGAAAAAAAACCCTTCGTAAGCCAAAAGAAAAGAATTGAATTCTCCAAAGAGAGGAAGATCCCCTCAGAGAAAAAGAAACCCTAGGTAAAAGAAAGAAGAAAAACACAGAGAATAATTTTTTCTCTTCTTCACCTTCATAAGAGTTTAACTCTTCTAAAAAGAACTTAGTTTTTCCTCTGGTTGAAGATCTGCAGAAGAAGACCTCCCCATAAGTTGAGAATTTAATTCTTATCGGGGAGATTTGTTATGCAAATTCAAAACCTAGGGGGAGAATTAAGTTTAAAGAATTTAATTCTTACAACATATAGGAATTTAATTCCTCTAAATAAAATTAGGGTTCAACCCTATATAAGAATTTAATTCTTATCAAACAGGGGACTTAACTCAAGATCTCAATGCACGTAAAAAAAAAGAACTTAGCACCCAAACATGATCATGTGTTCCCACGTGAGCACCCGTGTTGAACGAGAGAAAACAAATGAGATCAGGTCACGTGCTCCCACGTGACCCCTGAATAAGCCCTTCAGAAGAAAAAGGGGGAATAAACCTAAGGCAGTTTCTATTTTAGGGCATCTCTCGTGATATCACGTAACTCCTTAATAGTGCTTAGCACTTTTCAAAAGAGAATAAAACAGAGACAGCTTTCAGTCTTTGGGGAGACCTCACGTGATCCCACATGACCCAATAGTGCTCATCACTCAGAAAAGAAAAAGGGAACAAATTCAAAGAAGCTGTGCCAAATCTCAGGCACCTCACGTGACCTCACGTGAGCGCCTCAAACTTTCAGTGTCTAACACTACTTCAAGCGACTCACGTGACCTCATGTGAGCGCTTCAAATCTTCAGTGTTTAACACCACTTCAAGCGCCTCACGTGACCCCACGTGAGCGCTTCAAATCTTCAGTGCTTAACACTACTTCAAATGCCTTACGTGACCCCACGTGAGCGTTTCAAATCTTCAGTATTTAACACTACTTCAAGCGCCTCACGTGACCCCACGTGAGCGCTTCAAATCTTCAGTGTTTAACACTACTTCAAATGCCTCATGTGACCCCACGCAAGCGCTTCAAATCTTCAGTGTTTAACACTACTTCAAGCGCCTCATGTGACCCCACATGAGTGCTTCAAATCTTCAGTGCTTAAACAATACTTTAAGACCTCACATGGGAGCACGTGAGCGCCGAACATATGCTAGTGTTTAACACTATGATAGGCCAATCTTAGCCCAATTTAGCTAAGTCTCCCAAAGCCAAAACCTTATTTTTAACCGAGCCCTAATTATGTTCAGGTATTTCAAAATTGATCTCAGATGGCATTCAAAGTAATGTTCATCCCATTCCTTCTCAATTTGGCATTTGGTTTAAGGGTACATCTCTTCACTCCTCTGATATTTGTCGTTGTAATCCTTCAACGTCTTCAGAGAGGTGATGGGTCCCGACAACTAGACATTCCACGGACTGTGGGGTCCTTAAACTCATGGACTATGATGTCCTTAAACTTTACGGATTGTAGGGTCCTTAAACTCATGGACTATGATGTCCTTAAACTTTACAGACTATGATGTCTCTAAACTACCATGGACTGTGAGGTCCTTAAACTCATAGACTATGATATCTTTAAACTTTACAGACTATGACGTCTTTAAACTATGGACTATGATGTCCTTAAACTCCATGGACTATGATGTCCTTAAACTTATGGACCGCAATGTCCCTAAACTAAACAATAGAGCCCAAATGCTCTTTTGTTGGATCTAAATGATCCTGTTAAGTAGATCTTAGTCTAAACTTAGACTAACGTATTCTTAACAAACGTTTAAGTTGATCTTAGTCTCAAATGAGATTAGCATCCTTAAACCCAACCCAAACCCAAATATAAGAAAATACGGATTTGGACTAATTCCCGCCCTACGGGCGACAACATAAATTAGTCTCCGTATACAATCCACGGGCAACCAAAAATAAAACAAACACACACGACACGAAGTGACTTTCTGGAGCAGGAGAAAGTGGTTACCGCGATGCGGTAGCGTAATTAACTACATGGGCTTGCGCCTGCAGGGAAGAGCGTCCCCATAATAAAAAAACCCTCACAATGAGGGGGAATCTGACGAAGTCTGCTACATCGGCCGCATCCGTCCAAACCTCCGATGCACGGTGCCATAAATCAACTTGGCATCTTCGGAGAGGTGGACGGATAAAACCAAATAGCATCTGCCCCCAAATTCAGGCAAAACGTTTGTCTTCCCGGTTTTCGGCGGCAAAAAGATTCTGGCACGCCCGGTGGGACCTTTTCCTCTTTCCACTCCACACTTCGTGTGTCGTGTTTCGCGAACGAATCGCGGTTTGCTATGGTTTCCTCTGGATTCGAGGTACTAAGATTTGGTGTCTTGCTCCGTGTAGAAAAAGAAGATCAATGGCTTTCAACTGCAACAACTGCAACAACTCCCACTCCGTCCCTGTCGGAGGAGTGACCTATGGGCCTCAAGCGGCCTCCCTTTTTACGATGCCAGTGGAACAGGCGACACAAGCCACCATTGGGTTATTCTTGGGGACCATGCTCCCACCAATAAGCTTCAACGCTTCACTGCCGTCGCAAGAAACTCCGAAGAAGTCGGTGTTCTCCGCCGAAAGACGCGACCAAAACGTTGGGACGTCCGGCCTGAATTTTAGGGGCAGATGCTATTTGGTTTTATCCGTCCACCTATCCGAAGATGCCAAGTTGATTTATGGCACCATGTATCGGAGGTTTAGACGGATGCGGCCGTTGAAGCAGACTTCGTCAGATTCCCTCTCGTTATGAAAGGTTTTTGATTGTGGGGATGCTTTTCCCTGCAGGCGCAAGCCACTGCAGTTAATTACGCTACCGTATCGCGGTAACCACTTTCTCCTTCTCCAGATGGTCATTTCGTGTCGTGTGTGTTTGTTTTGTTTTTGGTTGCCCATGGATTGTATACGGAGACTAATTTATGTTGTAGCCCATAGGGCGTGGATTAGTCTAAATCCGTATTTTCTTAGATTTGGGTTTGGGTTGGGTTTAAGGATCGTTAATCTTATTTGAGACTAAGATCAACTTAAACGTTTGTTAAGGATACGTTAGTCTAATTTTAGACTAAGATCAACTTAACAGGATCATTTAGATCCAACAAAAGAGCATTTGGGCTCTATTGTTTAGTTTAGGGACATTGCGGTCCATAAGTTTAAGGACGTCATAGTCCGTGGAGTTTAAAGACATCATAGTCTGTAAAGTTTAAAGACATCATAGTCTATGAGTTTAAGGACCTCACAGTCCATGGTAGTTTAGAGACATCATAGTCTGTCAAGTTTAAGGATATCATAGTCCATGAGTTTAAGGACCCCACAGTCCGTAAAGTGTAAGGACGTCATAATCCATGAGTTTAAGGACCCCACAGTCCATGGAATGTCTGGTTGTTGGGACCCGTCACCTTTTTGGAGACGTTGAAGGATTAAAACGACAAATATCATAGGAGTGAAGAGAAGTACTCTTGAACCAATATTGGTTGGGGGATCTGTAGTTGGATTGATTTAAGGATCGTTAATCTCGTTTGAGATTAAGATCAACTTAAATGTTTGTTAATGATACATTAGTTTAATTTTTAGACTAAGATCTACTTAACAGGATCATTTAGATCCAACAAAAGAGCATTTGGGCTCTATTGTTTAGTTTAGGGACATTGCGGTCCATAGTTAGTTTAAGGACATTACGGTCCACAGTTAAGATGCAAACATGGGTTTGGAAATGCACCAGATAGTTATTGGTCATCGGGACCCACCACCTCTCTGAAGATGTTGAAGAATTACAACGACATGTATCAGAGGTGTGAAGAGAAGTACCCTTGAACCAAATGCCAGATTGAGAAGCAATGGGATGAACATTACTTTGAATGCCATCTGAGATCAATTTTGAAAGACTTGAACATAATCAGGGCTTGGTTAAAAACAAGGTTTTGGTTTTGGGAGACTTAGCTAACTTGGGCTAAGATTGGCCTATCATAGTGTTAAACACTAGCCTATGTTGACGCTCACGTGCTCCTACGTGAGGTCTTAAAGTGTTGTCTAAGCACTGAAGATTTGAAGCGCTCACATGAGGTCACGTGAGGCGTTTTGAAGTAGTGTTAAACACTGAAGATATGAAGCGCTCACGTGGGGTCACGTGAGACGTTTGAAATAGTGTTAAACACTGAAGATTTGAAGCGCTCACGTGAGGTCACATGAGGCGTTTTGAAGTAGTATTAAACACTGAAGATATGCAGCGCTCACGTGAGGTCACGTGAGGCGTTTGAAATAGTGTTAAACACTGAAGATTTGAAGCGCTCACGTGGGGTCACGTGAGGCGTTTGAAATAGTGTTAAACACTGAAGATTTGAAGCGCTCACGTGAGGTCACGTGAGGCGTTTGAAGTAGTGTTAAACACTGAAGATATGAAGCGCTCACGTGAGGTCACGTGAGACGTTTGAAATGGTGTTAAACACTGAAGATTTGAAGCGCTCACGTGAGGCGTTTTGAAGTAGTGTTAAACACTGAAGATTTGAAGCGCTCACGTGAGGTCACGTGAGGCATTTGAAATAGTGTTAAACACTGAAGATTTGAAGCGCTCACGTGAGGTCATGTGAGGCATTTGAAATAGTGTTAAACACTGAAAGTTTGAGGCACTCACGTGAGGTTACGTGAGGCGTTTGAAGTAGTGTTAAACACTGAAAGTTTGAGGCACTCACGTGAGGTCATGTGAGGTGTTTGAAATAAGGGAACAGCTTCTTTGAATTTGTTCCCCTTCTCTTTTCTGAGTGCTGAGCACTATTGGGTCACGTGTGATCACGTGAGGCCTCCCCAAAGACTGAAAGCTGCATCTGTTTTATTCTCTTTTGAAAAGTGCTAAGCACTATTAAGGGGTCACGTGATGTCACGTGAGACGCCCTTAAAATATAACTGCCTTGGATTTATTCTCCCTTTTTCTTCTGAAGGGCTTGTTCAGGGGTCACGTGGGAGCACGTGACCTGATCTCAGTTGTTTTCTCTCGTTCAACATGGATACTCACTTGGGAACACGTGATCATGTTTTGGTACTGATCTCTTTTACATGCATGGAGAGTTAAATCCCCTATTTAAGAATTAAATTGTTTTATAGGGTTTTACCCCAGTTTTATTTAGAGGAATTAAGTTCCTCTGTGTTTGAAAGAATTAAATTCTTTAAACCTAATTCTCTCTTTAAGTTTTGGATCTGCATTGCAGAATCTCCCCGTTGAGAATTATATTCTCAACTTATAGGGAGATCTGCTTCTGCAGATCTTCAATCAGAGGATGAACTGAGTTCTTATTTAGAAGAATTAAACTCTTGGTGTCACGCCCCGCTTCCCGGTATACAGCGAAGGGGACAGGACTGGCCCGCTACGTATTTACTCGGAAGCAAATACGCTAAGCGTAACTAAGCAATATAAAAGTAAATGCACAAGAGACAAAATATAATAAAAATAACAACTTTATTTATTAAAATTCTTTTGTACAATACATGAAAAGGAAATACAACTGAAATAAAAGCGATGCCTAAACAATGGCATGGCAGGAAATTAAAGGTACTGAATAGAAAATGTACAATGTTTAGAGCTCAGGGTCTTCGCTGTACTAATCCAAGTCTTCTGCAGTTGGCTTAATCTCTGAAGGATCCAAATCACCTGACAACATCTAAAGAAGAAAGAAATAGAATGTCGTCAGCAAACAGGTCGCTCGGTAAGTCCCAAAGATAAGAGGAAGGTAGAATAGACAGAATAAGAAGATATCTTTTAAAGTTGTGTTATATTGTTGTAATGTTGTGTTAACGCTGTTGTTTGTAGCTTGGTACAGAAGGATGCTAGTGTATACGAGAGGGGTCTCTATATGCTAGAGACCAGGGCAAACGGAATGTACAATGAACCGTTAAGCCACGGTACAACACCAATGGAATATAGGTTAGGTGTCTTAATTTTACTGTCTCGTGCCACCTTTAACACCTTCTGTACCAATCTACCCCTTAAACCCCGTAGTGTTTTGATTGTATTGTTTGCCTTATAATTTGTATTGATTGTATAATTGGTTGACTGACCGAAACCATAATATCAGTAAACGGATGTAATCGTAGAATCATGTAAATGGAATAACTAGAGAACCACGTAAATGGAATGTATATCCATGGTTCGGTTCAATCAAGTTGTATAGATTGATAATTGGATTCATGGATTCATATTGAATTGTAATATTGAAGATTGTAGATTGTACTTGAATCATATTCAAGTCAGATTATACTGAGACTCGAACTGAGTCAGACAATTAGCAAAGTAAATTGAAGTTCTGATTGTTTTTATTAATTTGTCTACCTAAGATAGGCAAGCACCCACTTCTCCGGCTCCCTGAGGCTCAAGAGATTGGTCCCGCTTAAACCTATGTTTACTAGGGTCCTTAGGGTAATTTATAGAACTTGAGAGGGTTTTATGTAAAAATACTTTTATATACTTTTCAAATATACCCCAAGCATTTATTATTCGTCTTTAGGGTTGTAATGAATATGGATTTTATATTGTGATATTTCTAATGAAAATATCCTAAATTCAGAAATAAACGTATTTATTTGTAATATTGATTTATATGGAATTCATAGTATTTTAGTGTAAAATTGATTCTTGTGATTTTTAGAAAAAGGTGGAATATTTATATCATAACAAAATAGGTATTTTAATGATAAATATACATATATTTATACGAAAATAATTTTAATATATTTTTTATATTCTAAAAATCTCATTTTCTTAAGAAGTCGTATTTTAAATCTTTCGAGACCGAATGCTTATTGTGGAGATCTGAATCTCGCACTACTAAGCCCGAGGATGTGCGATAATCCGCACCATCCCGAACGGGTTCCCCAAAATGGGTTGTAGCGGCGCTTTGCAAAGATTGTATAAATACTAAATTTTTTAGAAAACGGTTTTATGAAGTAAATAGTATTTATTTGTAAAGATGTCAATTTTCCGTATTCTATGTTCTAGGGTCTCCTAAGTCAACTAGACTATTCCTAACTGGTCCAAAACGAAAAGTTTTGAGATACCTCAAATCGCCTCTTCACCGCCAATTGTGGCCAGGTAAGTACAAGTGAAGAAAGGAGGGATCCGCTCACGAATCACCGTGAGACGGACCTTTTAAAATTACCTTTCTCACTTGCCTAGCCTAGACACCACAAAGTCAGGTTTAGATAAACGACTGATGTCTACAACTTATCTTAGTTTCATAATAAGTAGTATTTATTTAAAAATTGTATCAATACTAAATTTTTTAGAAATGACTTTATTTAGTAAAGAGTATTTAAATGAAAATGTTTGTTTTCCGTATTCTGTGTTCTCGAGGGTATCGTGTTAGGTTGTATGTGAGTGTGTGAGGAGGTAAGTCGTTACCTCGTGATCTACTTTAAATGTATAGCAAGTTTGATAGAGTTAAATATAGGATTGAAACAATGTGATATTTAAGTGAAAAATACGATGAATGGAAATAGCTATCATTTTATGTAATGAAACTTGATCAATTTGTTTGATTAGTATTTAATAGTCAACATGAGGAAGTTTAAGTATGATTGTATTAGTGAGAAGTGGAATTTTATAGGAAACCGAATCGGAAATCGGATTTGTTCTGATTCCGTCGGGTTTTGTAAATCCGTATTTTTAGATAGAAGAGATAGGTAGAAATTGGGACTTACGGGTTTTAGATCACACAAGAGAGTGAGTGGGAAGTAGAGGAATCGCCGATGTATTGCGTCGTCGCTGGTAGTTCCTAAAACGATCGTCGAAAGTTCCGCCAGGAATTCGTCGGAGCTTCGCCTCGAGCTCGTTTTCAAAGTGCACATGATTCTTGAAATTTTTTTAGAGAGTTGGCTCAGAGTTAGGGTGAGAGGGTAGAGGGTAGGGATGGTATTTATAGGGTTAGGCTAGGGTTTGGGTAGATGAAAGGTTAAAATGAAAAATATGATAAAATGTATTAAAAGTAGAGTAATTGAGGTTTTAAAAGAGTTCTGGAAATGGTCTGAGGCTAAAATTTTGCAGGTGCACAGGGAATGTGAAAAGACACAACTTTCAGGTTGGGGTTGTCGCCGGAATCGGCTGACTCGGCCGTGACTCGGTCGGAGGACTGAGTCGGCCGAGTCGAGGCTGATTGGCCGATTCTCGGCCGAGTCAGGCGGCCGGGATCCCCCCCGACGGTTCATCTAACCCCTGGCAATGTTACATTTTTGGGTGTAGTAGGGTTTTTGTGAGATATGCACGTGTAAACCCTTGGTATTCTAAAGGTTTTAAAAAAAATCAATATTAAAAATAATGTGGGGTATGGGATTTAAATTCTAGTGGCTTGGTTCAGCAGTGCAAGGTATTACCAATAAGTCACAAGCTCCTTCTTGTAATTATGGAGCTAATTAATTATTTAAAGTAATAACAGTAAATGTAAATACCCCAAGTATACATTAATTTTAAAGCAAATTTTGTACACTAAAAATGGAGTTGTTATATTCTTTTAACTTGTAATTAAAAAGAAAAATAGTTACTTATAACTTGTGCTCATGCTAAAATACCCCTTTATGGATTTTTGAAAAAAAAATATTTGAAAAAAAATTTGTATAGGAAAATTAGGGTTGTTACATTCTACCCTCCTTATAAAAATTTCGTTCTCGAAATTTGTAAAAAGAAAGTGTAACAGTTTGGTGACAGAACTAAAGATTGTAAAAAAAAATTTGGTCAAAGTTGTGAGAGAGTTACTTGGGTTACCTTGGTTCACAGTCTTAGGTTCTATGGCTGCTAAGATGAATGTCTGTCGCCGTGTCCTTCTAACTGGAGGCACATTCTGTCCTTGAGGCCTGTTTCTCTGCCCTCGAGGCATGTCCCTCATTGCCTGTTGGAATTGGCGAGTAGGCTGTGCAGGAGTTCTATGTGAAGGTGGTGCTGGGAGTGCAGGACGAGTTGCAGGAGCCTGAATAGCTGGTCGCTGCGGGTAGTTGGTAGGTATGTGAGCTGAGTTGTATCTATATGGACAGGTCTCAATTCTGTGATTGGACGCGCCACAAACTAGGCATAGGCCTTTTGCGCGCCTACAGTCCTTTATCAAATGTCCATCTCTCTTGCAATGGAAACAGGAATATGGTCTTGGTTTGTGATTGGGTTCTTCAGTTCTCCTGAGTTCGAACGTTGGCCTGGAAGAGGCTCCTCCTGCCATCTGAGTGGCAAGGCGTTTCAAACTGGCAGATTGAGGTCTGTCCCTTGCTTTTATTACTGCCTCATAACTGTGGGCAGCTTCCAGAGCATCCTCATGAGTCGGAAATTTCCCTGTGGCTAGTGCAGCTTGGGTTTCCATGTCCAAACCTTGTTGGAATCGACGGGCTCTGATTTCATCCGTCGATATCAGGTGTGCTGCAAATCTGTTACGGTCTTGTGTTAGCTGTGTATTATGTGATATCAAAAATTTGAAATACTGTGACATATTTTACCGACTGAGCATGGTGAACTCAGCGTCATACTCATCTACTGACTTGACCCGCATAGAACCTTGTTGTAGATGAATGAACTGCTGTTCCATGGAAAACCTGGCAATCACAGGGAAGTATTTCGCATCGAACCTATCGTGAAAAGTCTTCCATTCAATGGGCTGATCAAGACGGCTTTCTTCCGTCTTCCACCAGTTCCGTGCATTGTCCGTGAGTTGCAGCTTTGCAACTCGGACCCAAGCTATTTCTGGCACTTGTGCTGCTGCCAGATCATCCTCGATACTTCGAGCCCATTCCTCAGCTTCCAGTGGGCTCCCCTTTCCTGAGAACTGTTTGGGATGTAAAGCTCTGAATTGCTTCACCTCAGGTGCGTCAGTCTCGGGACGGTTCAGGAGTTGTTGCTGTCCTTCAAGAAGGCTGCGGATCGCCTCAAGTAGCACCGTTTGCTCGGTAGGTGGCGTAGGATCAGCAGGTGTGAGAGGTAGTGGTGGATGTGTGTTGTTGACATTGGTGCTGGTGTTGTTCGGGGAATCCATAAGAAAAATTTGGGTTAGGGCAGATTCAAGTACATGAAATGATAAGATTCAAGGAATATGAAATTGTAAGATTCAAGGAACATGAATTGTAAAGAATGTTTTAGTTGCTGGTTCTTGTGTTATATTGCTTAGGTTGTCCACGCAGAACATAACTGTATGATAGAGTTTCATACAGGTCTGACCTGCGTGGGCCACCAACAAAACCTGTCACACCCCGCTTCCCGGTATACGGCGAAGGGAATGGGACTGTCCGCTACGTATTTACTCAGAAGCAAATACACTAAGCGTAACTAAGCAATATAAAAGTAAATGCACAAAAGACAAGATATAATAAAAACAACAACTTTATTTATTAACATTCTTTTGTACAATACATGAAAAGGAAATACAACTGAAATAAAAGCGATGCCTAAACAATGGCATGACAGGAAATTAAAGGTACTGAATAGAAAATGTACAATGTCTAGAGCTCAGAGTCTTCGCTGTACTGATCCAAGTCTTCTGCAGTTGGCTCGATCTCTGATGGATCCAAATCACCTGACGACATCCAAAGAAGAAAGAAATAGAATGTCGTCAGCGAACAGGTCGCTCGGTAAGTCCCAAAGATAAGAGGAATGTAGAATAGACAGAATAAGAAGGTATCTTTTAAAGTTGTGTTATATTGTTGTAATGTTGTGTTAACGCTGTTGTTTGTAGCTTGGTACAGAAGGATGCTAGTGTATACGAGAGGGGTCTCTATATGCTAGAGACCAGGGCAAACGGAATGTACAATGAACCGTTAAGCCACGGTACAACAACAATGGAATATAGGTTAGGTGTCTTAATCTTACTGTCTCGTGCCACCTTTAACACCTTCCGTACCAATCTACCCCTTAAACCCCGTAGTGTTTTGATTGTATTGTTTGCCTTATAATTTGTATTGATTGTATAATTGGTTGACTGACCGAAACCATGATATCAGTAAACAGATGTAACCGTAGAATCATGTAAATGGAATAACTGGAGAACCATGTAAATGGAATGTATATCCATGGTTCAGTTCGGTCAAGTTGTATAGATTGATAAATGATTCAGGGATTCATGTTGAATTGTAATATTGAAGATTGTAGATTGTACTTGTTCCCTGCCGAAAGACGCGGACGAATACGCGGAGGACGTCTTGCCTGAATTTCGGGGCAGATACTAATAGGTGCTATCCGTCCACCTCTCCGAAGATGCCAAGTTGATTTATGGCACCATGTATCGAATATTTAAACTGATGCAGCCGATGTAGCAGACTTCGTCAGATTCCCCCTCGTTTGAGGGGTTTTTGATTATGGAGACGCTCTTCCTTGCAGGCGCAAGCCCCTGCAGTTAATTACTCTACCGCATCGCGGTAACAGCTTTCTCCTTCTCCAGGTAGTCACTTCGTGTCGTGGGTGTTTGTTTTGTTTGTGGTAGCCCATGGATTGTATACGGAGACTAATTTATGTTGTCGCCTGTAGGGCGTGGATTAGTCCAAATCCGTATCTTCTTAGATTTGGGTTTGGGGTTTGGGTTTAAGGATACATTAGTCTAATTTTAGACTAAGATCAACTTAAACGTTTGTTAAGGACACGCTAGTCTTATTTAGACTAAGATCAACTTAACATGATCGTTTAGATCCAACAAAAGAGCATTTGGACTCTATTGTTTAGTTTAGAGACATTGCGGTCGGTTAGTTTAAGGACATTACGGTCCAATGTTAGTTTAAGGACATCTCGGTCCAAGGTTAAGGACATCATAGTCCGTGAGTTTGAGGACCCCACAGTCCGTAGTTTAAAGACATCGCAATCTATGAAGTTTAAAGACATCGTAGTCCGTGAGTTTGAGGACCCCACAGTCCGTAGTTTAAGGACATCGTAGTCTATGAAGTTTAAGGACATCGTAGTCCATGAGTTTAAGGAACCTACAGTCCGTAGTTTAAAGACATTGTAGTCTATGAAGTTTAAGGACATCGTAGAACGTGAGTTTAAGGACCCCATAGTCCATATAAATGTATGGTTGTCAGGACCCGTCACCTCTCTGACGACGTTGAAGGATTACAACGACAGATATCAGAGGAGTAAAGAGATGTACCCACAAACCGGTGTGAATTGGTTGAAAAATCTGTAGTCCAGTTTGGGACTAAGACCTGTTGAATATTCGTGAGCAGATGGGCTCAGTTAAATATAAGTTGAGGACTTATGGCCAGAATTGGGCTAAGTCCAATAAGATTAAAATGTTTAACATTTTATTGTTCTGGGCTGTTGAGCCTTTACTTGGGCTTGGCCCTTTTAATAATGCTGAGTATTAGATTCTGAAATTTTTTTGTCTTGTATTGAATGCATAGCATTCATCAGAACAATGTGTGTTCTGATAGCGCGCCACGTGGCGCGCCAGGCGCTTTGCGCCAATTAAAGAGCGTATTGCGCTTCTGCCAAGTAGCGCACACAAAGAGGACACGTGTCGCGCTTAGCGCTAAGCGCCAGTTTATAAGTGCATTGTGCTTTCAATTTATGAGCGTGTTACGCTAGTTCAGTGGCGCACCAGTGAGTGACACGTGGTGCGCTTGGCGCTGAGCGCCGGCCCATGAGCGCAGTGCGCTGTTTCAGAAGCGGGAAGCGCAAGTCGTATTTGTGGTTGACACGTGGCACGTTTTGGCGCTGAGCGCCGGTCCAAGGAGCGCAGATGCGCAGTTCATGAGTGCAAGACACTTTTCAGTAGCGCAAAACGCATTTGATCAAATTTATGATCAGAGAACAAGTTTATGTTCTTTTAAAAAGAGGATTTGCCTCAAGATTCAAGAACAATAGTTCTTATCTTGGAAAAAGCTTTGCCTTTGTAGATCAATGATCTGTGAATGAAGTAAATACTTCTTTTGTTTTTATGATGAGATCTATTGATTTCTCTTTTATCAAAGACCTTGGTCTTTTGTAGATCTATGATCTTTTTTTTTAGAAGATAGTTCTTCTTTTCATGAGATGATTTCATCTCTGTGTTCAAGAATCATGTTCTTTACCTTGAAGAAATGATCTTCTTTTGCTAAAAGCTTGCTTTTCTTTCTTTGAGTTTTCTCAAAGTTTGTAGGGGTGTTTTTTCTATCAGACTTGAAGTCTTGGGGCCTTTATATAGGGCAAATTGATTTGATAAATCAGTTAAAGAGATCTTTCTCTGATTGATTTGGGGATTTTTCCTCACCGTTGGATTTTTGATCCTAGGGCTTCTGTTTTACAGAAGGTAATCTTCTTGTTTTTAACAAGATTGAGAAAATCTTTCCATAACAGAATTTTAATTCTGATTAATTAATGATTTATCATTATTAGATCTTTTGATCTAACGGTGAGGAATTTTTAATTCCAGCGCTAGCGCACCTACGTTTGACACGTGGCGCGCAGCGCGGTCTGCGCCAGCGCACCTACGTTTGACACGTGGCGCGCAGCGCAGCTTGCGCCAGCGCACCTGTGTTTGACACGTGGCGCGCAGCGCAGAGCGCTGGATCTGAAGCGTTGCTTCAACAGAGTTGTCTTTTCACCTTCCTTTTATGTCAAACTTGTATTCCCCAGAACTTTCATTTCCCAAGTCTTGTAAATAGCTCCACCGTGCATACAAAATTTTCAGTGCCTAGTCTTTATAATCTGAAGTAAAGCTTCTTTCTTTTCCCGCCTCCAAAGAATCCTTTCAGTTATAGCTTGTAACCGTCCACATGCTCGCCGACAACCATAGGAAGTGCCTATCCAGGACATTGTTTCTCATTTTGCTGCGCGCTTAGTGGATCCATCTCTTACGGATGACCAATGCGACGTAGCGCTGTACGAGCTCTTGATTCGTATAGGGTCTCCTCTCCCCCACACTCTATTTGGCTTCGGATGATCCTTGCGTCTGTGCTCGCTGATATTCCCCCTCCTCCAGCAGAGATGTCCTCGGCAATGCTCGATACTGCTGAAGACAAGATCGAGTGCTTCTTCGAGATGCATTTGATCACTAAAGCCTTGAGGGATTGCTCTGTCCACTTGCTGAGCCAGATACAGGCTCGTCGGGTCGTTATCTCCACTTTCTCTGGTGAGTGCGGCGTTGATCGATGGATGGCTACTCCTCGAGAGGATCGTCGTTTTGACATGGTGGAGAAGACGAAGAGGGAACCGGACAATCTCATTCTTAGCTTTGCAAACCCTTGTCCTTTTGATCCCATGTTTGGTGATCTGTTTACATTGTAATAATAAAAAGATGTCTAATTAAGTATTTCATTATCCGCCAAGTGCTCCTTTATTTTTAATTCTTTGTTATTCCTTTGTAAGGCGCTTATGCGCTGCATAATTTAATTTGCTATAATCAGGTGCAAGTAATTCTTGCAAGGGTGAAGCGCTTCTGGCGCTTAGCGCTCTCGTGCTTTGCACGTGAGCGCCGTTTCAGAGTCTTTGACTCTTATTGCAGGCGCATTTGATGTTAGCACTTTTCATGAAGCGTTCCTTCGCTTTCCAATCTTGGAAACAGAGCTTTGCTCTAATTGGGGGTGCATAGCGCAGAGCGCAGCGCAGCCCGTGCTAGCGCATCCGTATTTGACACGTGGCGCGTAGCGTGCCTAGCGCATCCGTGTTTGACACGTGGCGCGCAGCGTGCCTAGCACTGGATCTGAAGCGTTGCTTCAATTTTTGACTTTTGAATTTCAATATAGAGCCTTGCTTTGATTGGGGGTGTGCTGCCTAGGGCGCAGCGCACCTGGCGCTAGCCCATCTGTGTTTGACACGTGGCGCGCAGCGCAGAGCGCTGGATCTGAAGCGTTGCTTCATTTTTGAATTTCAAAACAGAGCTTTGCTCTGATTGGGGGAAACAAATGCCCCCCCAACATTGCTCTCACGTGGCGCACACGTGAGTGCAGTGGTGGCAGTATTTGAGCCCTTGGATGAACTCAGAAGTTGAAGAGGCGGTTCAATGCCTATAAATAGGACCTTTGGTCCCTATGATGATCATCATCTTCTTTCTTTGAGAACTTTTGTTCAGAGCACAGCTCTTCTGTTTAAGAACTTCTCAAGAGTAAAACTCTTTCCAAACTTATGTAATGTTTAAAAGTTTTAATAAACTAGGGTTTTATCCATTAACAGAGCCTTACTCTTCATAGATCTTTGATCTAAAGAAAACCCATTTAGGGTTTCATTAACAGAGCTTTGCTCTCATGAACCTATAGATCTAAAGAGATCTTTTCTTGGGTTTCTTAGCCCATAAACAGAGCCTCGCTCTTTAGATTTCTTAATCTTTGATGAAGAACTTTTAAGAGTCTTTTCATGGATCTTGAAGATCCCAGAATTTTTTATTCATAAAAATTAGTTGATTTTAATTTTCTTTTCTGATGGATTTTTCCATCATCATTACAGAGCCAGGCTCTTTAAGGAATTTTATTCCTTCATGATCAGAGTTTGACAAGTGTCACTCTGTCATAGAGTTTTGCTCTCACAGGGAGATTTTCTCCTTTTCTCGAGAGATCTCTCATTCAATGAGAATTTTCTTGAGGATTTCCTTATTAATTAACTGTCTCATCCAATGATGAGGCTGTTTTATTAATTATTAATTGATGAATTGTCATCTAGATTTTGTGGGTCCCCCTTTGGTCCCCTTTCCACTCCATTGCAGTGTGGTACAAATTTTTAAAGTACCGTTAAAATTTAAAATTAAGTTAAGGTACTGACAGTTGACTTCTGTCCCTCCCTTTTTGCAGGCGACATGTCTTTCGATACCATAAGAATTTAGCTGTTTCTCATTACGGAGTTTGTCAAAATACAGCTCGGGAAATACTGGTTCGCATCTTCTTCCTTAGATCACATGCGCATAGCACATTTGCTCATAACTTTTGATCCCGGATGAATTATGAGGCCCATAATATATCAAATCGAAGGTTTTTTCGAGATGCTTTCAATACCATCTGAATTTAGTTGTTTATCATTCGGGAGTTTATCAAAATACAGCCCGGAAAATACTGGTTTATATTTTCTTAAGCGTATCGCTGCCATTTGATGCCTTGGGCTCTTTTGCGCAGAAATTTTTGGCGGGAAAAAATGCCCCCCACTACTTTGCCCACGTAAGTATATACGTGAGTAAAGCAGTGCAGAGTAATTCATACTGTATGACCAGTTTCGGATTGGTATATAATTTTTAGAATCTTGATCTGAGGAGATAACGAGCGGACACAAGCGTCGTCATTTATCATTGACTCAAATCTCGACTCTTAAGGGATATAGTCCCAAACCCTCAGCTTCATGATCCGCACCCTTCTATTTCTTTATGTTTTACTCTGACGTGAAGTAGTTTATATTCTCATGAGTAACTTCTCAATTTCGGTGGCATGTAGTTTTGGTAAGTGTGGCCCATAGATGGTAGATAACAGTTCATCTTGAACTCTTTATAAGGTAGTGATGGCTTCGGAGACATGGGTAGGATCTGCCACCTAAGACTTTTCAACTTTATGAGCCGTGAGGGTCTCATAAAGACTTTTCTCCTTACGAGTCGAGAGGATCTCGTAGGTGTATTTTCTCCTTAGGAATCGTGAGGATTCCAAAGTGCGTTTTCTCTTATAAGTCATAAAGATCTTGCAAGAGAGTTTTCTTCCTTACGGGTCGAGGGGACCCGTAAGTGTTTGATGAGATCGACATCATCCGCGTTTCACGGAATCAGGAGTTGCTCTGGGCATTTCCCACGGGGTCAAGGTTAACTTTGGCCGTGTTCCACGGAGTCGTTGGATGACGTATTTCTGAGGCGGGGTCATGTAGATGACGTGTTTCTGCGACGGGGTCATGTGGATGACGTGTTTCCGCGATGAGGTCATTCCGCGACGGGGTCATGTGGATGACATATTTCCGCGACGGGGTCATGTGAATGACGTGTTGTAGATAGCGTATTTCCGCGACGGGGTCATTTAGATGACGTATTTCCGAGACGGGGTCATGTAGATGATGTATTTCCTAGACGAGGTCATGTTGATGACGTATTTCCATGACGGGGTCATTTGGATGATGTATTTCCGCGACGGGGTCATTTGGATGACGTATTTCCGCGACGAGGTCATTGGATAACGTGTTTCCGTGACAGGGTCATGTGGATGACGTATTTCCGAGACGGGGTCATGTAGATGACGTATTTCCGTGACGGGGTCATTTGGATGACGTATTTCCGAGACGGGGTCATGTAGATGACGTATTTCCGCGACGGGGTCATTTGGATGAAGTATTTCCGCGACGGGGTTATGTGGATGACGTATTTCCGTGATGGGGTCATGTGGATGACGTATATCCGAGACGGGGTCATGTAGATGACGTATTTCCGCGACGGGGCCATTTGGATGACGTATTTCCGAGACAGGGTCATTTGGATGACGTATTTCCGCGACGGGGTCATGTGGATGACGTATTTCCACGACGGCGTCATGTGGATAACGTATTTCCGAGACGGGGTCATGTAGATGACGTATTTCCGCGACGGGGTCATGTAGATGACGTATTTCCGAGACGGGGTCATGTAGATGACGTATTTCCGCGACGGGATCATTTGGATGACGTATTTCCGCGACGGGGTGATGTGGATGATGTATTTCCGCGACGGGGTCATTGGATGACGTGTTTCCGCGACGGGGTCATTGGATGACGTATTTCCGCGACAGGGTCATGTAGATGACGTATTTCCGCGACGGGGTTATTTGGATGATGTATTTCCGAGACGGGGTCATGTAGATGACGTATTTCCACGACGGGGTCATGTGGATGACGTATTTCCGCGACGGGGTCATGTAGATGACGTATTTCCGCGACGGGGTCATTTGGATGACGTATTTCCGAGACGGGGTCATGTAGATGACGTATTTCCGCGACGGGGTCATTTGGATGACGTATTTCCGCGACGGGGTTATTTGGATGACGTATTTCCGCGACGGGGTCATATGGAGGACATATTTCCACGACGGGGCTATGTGGATGACGTATTTTCGAGTCGGGGTCATGTAGATGACGTATTTCCACGATGGGGTCATTTGGATGACGTGTTTCCGCGACGAGGTCATGTAGATGACGTATTTCCGCGACGGGGTCATTTGGATGACGTATTTTTCCCGACGGGGTCATGTGGATGACGTATTTCTGAGACGGGGTCATGTAGATGACGTATTTCCGCGACGCGGTCATTTGGATGACGTATTTCCGAGACGGGGTCATGTAGATGACGTATTTCCGCGACGGGGTCATTTGGATGACGTCTCGTCTGTTGTAATGAGACGAATATCGAAGTGGTATCCAGGTTGTCTGTGAACCATCGAGATTTGGAGTAGGGGCTTTTCCGTGGCTCCAGGGTTGATTGCAGCGTCTGAATCCTGCTGGAATAGGGAGGAACGCTGTTGATGATTTCTAGGCTATCCCTGAACCGTTGAGATTTGGCTTCGTTTCGATGAAGCCTGGTGGTAAGGTATGATTCCCTCTTTATTTGTGTCCCTGGATTGTATACAGGGATCGACGTGATTTCACCTGTAGGGCAATCATTTTATATTTTTCTTTCCGCGATGCTCTATCATTTCAGCTTTTATATCGCGAAGGTCGCGATTGCCCAATCATTTCGGCTATTTTTCGCGGTGCCCAATCATTTCGGCTATTTATCTTATTTTAATTCGCTGCTTTTTATTGCGACTTGCTCAATCATTTCGGCTATTTTGCATGCATACATTTTTTTACTTGCTGATTTTGTTGCAAGTTACCCCATCATTTCGGCTATTTCGTATGCATGTGTGGTCCGCTAGCTTCTTTGCTGCAAGCCTGGAATTAGACACCGATTTCGGCATCAGCACCGCTACAACTGGGATATTGCCAGGAGCGAATCATCATTTGCCTCTATCGATGTCGAACAAAGGTGGCTTAGTAGACAGGGTTAGGATCCTGTCGACTAAGGCTTTTGACTTCATGAGCCGTAAGGGTCTCATAATGGTTTTTCTCCCTACGAGTCATAAGGATCTCGTAGGTGTGTTTTCTCTTTAGGAATCGTGAGGACTCCTAAGTGCATGGTCTTTTATAAGTCGTAAGGATCTTACAAGAGTATTTTCTCCTTTTAAGTCGAGAAGACTTACAGGAGCTGTTCACTATGCAAACATATCCCTAGTCACAGATGGGACTTTGTTAAGGAAATGTTTATTCGCGCCCGTGGATTTTATACAAGGGCCAACATTGAGCCGCTTGTAGGGCATTGTTGGAGGTTGTGGTGGCTGCTTAAGAACAGGTTTAGATCCATGTAGCTTAAGACTTTCAAATCTTATGAGCCGTGAGGGTCCCATAAGAGGGTTCTCCTTACGAGTCGTGAGGATCTCGCAAGTGTAATTTCTCCTTAGGAATCGTGGGGATCCCTAAGTGTGTTGCTCCCTTGTGAGTCGTAAGGATCTCATGCAGGTAGTTTCTCCCCACAAGGTTGAGAGGACCTTGCAAGTGTCTTTTAATAAGATTGCGCCCTTTCGGGTTTTCACAAAACTCGCCGGTAGCCTTTCTGTTTTTACACACGGAGCCCTTTCGGGTTTTCATCCGTGCCCATTTTGCTTATGGACATACCGTTTTTTATCAGCTTTGGGATGCTGAAATCCACCGTAGTTTATCGACATCTCGGTCAACGGCTAGTTTTAGGACATAGTGGTCCATCGTTAGTTTAAGGACGTTTCGGTCCGTTGTTAGTTTTAGGACGTTTCGGTCCGTTGTTAGTTTAGGGAAGTTTCGGTCCGCTGTTAGTTTTAAGGACGTTTCGGTCCGCTGTTTGTTTAAGGACGTTTCAGTCCGCTGTTAGTTTAAGAACGTTTCGGTCCGCTGTTAGTTTAAGGACATTTCGGTTCGTTAGCCGTCTACTACTTATAGAGTTTGGGCTTAGGAAGATAGAGAGCGAACATAGTCGTCGTCATCTATCATTGACCTAGGCCGTGACTCGTTAGGCGTAGTATTTCTTTAGGAAGCGACCGTTTATTGGCCTGAAAGGCCTTTCACCATTCATGTCCATGAGTAGATAGGCCCCACCCTGGTAGACCCTGTCTATGATATACGGGCCTTCATAGTTCGGTTCGAATTTCCCCCGTTTGGCACGATTGGGGATCATAGGTCTTTTGACCACTAGCACGAGTTCGCCTTGGCGGAATGTTCTCGGCCTAGTCAATTTTTCATATAAGCACGTCATCTTTGCTTTATAAGCCTCCAGATTTTGTTGCGCTATGAGCCGGGTTTCATGAAGGGCGTCGAGCTCCTCAAGACGAAGGTGAGCATTCTCTTCGTCCGTTAGCTCGTAATGAACCGCCATTCGTAAAGAAGGTAGCTCTATCTCGAAGGGGAGTACCGCTTCCGTACCGAATACCAACGCGTACGGCGTTGTGTTCGTGGCCGTTTTGAACGTAGTTCGATACGCCCAGACAGCATCATGCAGTCTCTCGTGCCAGTCCTTCTTATTTCGAGACACCGTCTTTTTCACGATCTTCGTCAAGGTCTTGTTAAAAGCCTCAGCCAGACCATTAGCTCGGGGATTATAGACTGAGGAGTATCTCCAGTCTATGTTATGCTGTTGTGCGAAGCGGCTGATCTTGTGGCTTCTATAGGCTGGCCCATTATTGGAGATGATCCGTCGTGGAGTTCCAAACCGATAAATGACGTGTGTCTTGAAGAAAAGGAGGATATTCTCCGTCTTCACTTCCCTTAGCGGTACTCCTTCTGCCCATTTGGAGAAGTAATCAGTTGTCACCAAGGTGAATCGATATCCTCTGGACGATGCTGGTTCGATGGGGCCGATTATGTCAGTCCCCCACATTTTGAACGGCTAGCTAGCCACTGTTGGATGTAGTGGATTTGGATGCTGATAGATAAAGTCCTCGTGAATCTGGCACGAGTGGCTCTGCTTCGCGTATTCGAGGCAGTCTTGGATCATCGTGGGCCAATAATAACCCATCAGTTTGATCTTCAGCTTCATCTTCGGCCTGACTTGGTGAGAACCGTAAAGTCCGTCGTGAGTTTCTTGGACGACTCTCTTTGCCTCTTCAGGTCCCAAGCATCTTAGCCACAGAGAATCAAATGACCTTTCAGACAGAGTATCATTGACGAACGCGAAAGACAGAGCTCGTTTTATAAGCTGATGCCTTGAGGATGCATCTTCAGGTGTTCGACGGGATTTGAAGTAGTCTATAAAGACTTCTCTCCAATCCATAGCCTTTTCCTGGTTTTTTATTTGCAGAGTCGTTTTCTTGGTCGCTTCCTTTTCTTCGGACGACTCCGGAGATATTTCTGCTGGTGCGAGAACCCGACGACTTTGCACAACGATCCTCACGTCATCAAGGTTTTTGTCAGCCAGTTCTTTAGCGAGCTTGGCTAGTGCATCCGCCTTGCTATTTTCTGCACGTGGTATACTTTCCAGTGTGTAGGAGGGAATTTGAGTAAGTAATTACTGCACTCTCTCGCCGTATTTCACCAACTCAGGCTTGCACATTTGATAGTCGCCGTTTACTTGACTAACGATCAGTTGGGAATCTCCATATATGAGGAGTTTTTCAATTCCCATGTCGATGGAAATCTCGAGACCTGCTATCAAAGCTTCATACTCGGCTTCGTTGTTCGTCCTCGGCTGTATTAAGGAGAAGGCAAAGCGCATTATCCCTCCTTGTGGAGTTATGAAGATGAAGCCTACCTCGGATTTGATTATAGGGGTGCTTTGTTTATGCTTCTTCAAGGAAGACGCCCCATCAAAGTAAAGTTCCCACCGGGTATCACTCTCTCTTCTCTCCCCGTCGATCGTGTCAAACGCATGTTCGTCTGGCAGTTCGCAGTTCAAAGGAGAATCGGCAGGTATCGGATACTCAGCGAGGAAGTCGGCGATGGCCTGGCTTTTTACTGCCTTAAGAGGCCGATAAGTTATCGAGAACTCTATCAAGAGCAGGGCCCATTTAGCGAGTCGTCCTGTTAATATGGCCTTCGACATCAAGTACTTGAGAGGATCCACTTTTGATATGAGATGGACCTCATGTGCCAACGCGTAGTGTCTGAGCTTCGTTATTGCGAAGATCAACGCTAGGCAGTGTTTTTCGATGGGGGGTAGTTTCTTTCTGTCCCCAGTAGAACTCGACTCAAGTAGTAGAGAGCTCTTTCTTTCCCTTGGTCGTTCTCTTATGCCCACAGCGCGCCCAAAGAACCTTCAAGGGCTGTTGTGTATAGGACGAGAGGTTTTCCCTTAACGGGAGCGGCCAGTACTGGTGGATTCTGCAGGTATTGCTTGATTTCGTCCAGTGCATCTTGGCATTTGCGATCCCAGACGAAAGGGGTTCCCTTCTTCATTAGGTGGCTGTAGGGACGGCACTTGCCCGAAAGATTGGCTATAAATCGCCGGATATACGCGAGCTTCCCTTGGAGAGACCGCAATTGCTTGAGAGTCCTTGGCGGAGGCATTTCCATAATCGCCTTGATCTTTGACGGATCTATCTTGATGCCTCGGTGTCGGACGATGAATCCTAGGAATTTGCCTGAGGAAACTCAGAACGCGCATTTGAGAGGGTTCATCTTCAAGTTGTATTGCCGAAGGCGCTGAAACACGATCTTCAGATGCTCTAAATGTTCCTCGTATGATTTTCTTTTAACTACGAGATCGTCGATATAGCACTCGACAATTTCATGTATGAGGTCGTCGAAAATTTTCGTCACGGCCCTCTGATAGGTGGCGCCGGCGTTCTTTAGACCGAAGGGCATCACCTTGTAGCAGAATATGCCCAAAGGGGTCCAGAAAGCGGTATGCTTCTGGTCTTCGGGATGCATCTTTATCTGATTGTATCCTGATGAGCCGTCCATAAAGGAGAAGACTTCATGGGTGGACGTGTTGTCTATCATCAGCTCGGTGACCGGTACTGGGAAGTCATCTTTCGGGCAGGCTTTATTGAGATGCCGAAAGTCCACACATATGTGCACCGTCCCATTCTTCTTCATTACTGGGACGATGTTGGCGATCCAGTCAGGATATTGAACCTCTTGGATGAAACCAGAGTCGATTAGCTTCTTGACCTCGGCGTTGATGCTCATCTCAAGCTTGAGCCGCATTCTTCTCGGCGCTTGTTTGATCGGCTTGACGACCGGAGATATCGCCAATTTGTGCACAGCAATCTCTGGATCTAATCCTGGCATCTCGGAATAGTTCCATGCGAAGCAATCTTTATGCTGCATGAGCACGTATTTTAGCGTAGCCACCCTTTCTTCAGACAATAGCTCACTGACGAACGTCGGCCGCGGGTCACCTGCCGTCCCCAAATTAATTTTCTTGAGGTTATCTACAGTAGTATGTATTCCATCCTCAGCTCTTTTGGTGCCGGTGGAAATTATGAGATTACCTCGTCATCATCGTTTTCGAAGCACCAGGGGAGTTCATCCATATTCTCGGGCTCTTCTTCTAACAACATTATCACGTGACAGGTACGAGCTCGCTTCCAAGACCGACGTGGATCTGGTTCTACCCTCGTAGATTTAGGTTCATGTTTCTACGGCGGGTTTACCCTCCAGCTGCTGGATAGAGCGAATCTGCCTTGCTGATACTGGTCTTCTACCCAGTCTTTAAATGTGAAGCAGTCTTCGAGAGGATGTCCTATTGCCCTGTGATAGGAGCAATAGTCCGGGTGAGAGACTTCGCCTGCTTGTTCAGGGTGCTTGGACTCCGGGAGTGTCATCATCTGATATTTTATGACAAGATCGAATATCTTTCTTGTCTTGTCTTGGGGAAAAGTGTTAGTGTATATGCCCTAGAGGCCATTACTGTATCATACTAGTTTGTATATTACTTAATGGAAGCTTGGGATATTCACCTTGTATAAACAATCTTGCTCAATATAGTAGTATGCTACTTGGTTTGTTTCTACTTCAATGTGTACATGTGTTTATTTTGCGATATCACCTATACGCATTAGTGGAGCCCTTAGGATCTTTGCTTGATTACCAGCGTTATGATGGCAGTCACACTAGTGGGGGCTGGGTAATCTATTAGCACATCCTTATACAGGTCCCTAGTCGCAGGACTATCGAGACAGGGCATCGATACTCCGGAGTAGACTAGCGTATGCGCTTCTCATCCCAGTGTGGGAGATGGTCTGTCCCACAGCCATCAGTACGTCGTACTGGAGATAGTATACGGGTGCTCGTTGGGTTACGAGTACACTGGACAGGACTCGTCGGGAACTGACAGGTTGGTATTATACCTATCGTCAGTTATCAGTTCCCAGGTGACATGAGTACAGCTTAGTCCGCTGACTTGACACTGGCACTTCGCCTCGAGTGTGTTCCCACTGCACTTTGATCACTACCCTACCACGGCTCAAAGGAGTCGTGCAAACAGGTAGTGGTTGGGTGCAGTCCCGAAGCACTTGGAGGCAGTGACGGTTAGACAGGATTCGTCTCTCCCGGTATTGGGGGTTGACATCGCGCTGTGTCTAGGAGAGCCATTACACGAGTAGTCCCTGGCCAGGGCAAGCGAGATATACTGGTAGGCTTCCAGTGTTATCTCAGGGTGTTTTGGGCTTCACTCCGACACGACTTGTACCGCTATTGGGGGACTGACGTTTTACCGCCCCCTAGGCCCGACATGCGATGTATCAGACGAACAGACCGGACTGTACGGAGAATGTCACATTCAGACTCAGTAGGAGTTCAGATGGGGTTCACCTCGTCAGCCTTCTTGTCGGCATCTACCTGGGGACCGTTACGCACAGCTAGTGCCGCTTGCGGTCTGTGGTTAAACCCACTGCCAGCGTAGTGTCGAGTCTTTAGAGTCCCACACAGAGGGTATTCGCCTCTGGGCAAAACAGAGTAGAGGTCGCATGGTTTTGCGACAGGGTTCGTTCTCATCCGCGCACTTGTGCACGTTTGGAGTCCGGACGGATATTGCCAGCGGGCTCTGGTTTGAGCCGGATACTGGTATATGTTTTGGGGTTACTTTTATCTCTCAGTATTCATGTTCCTCGGAACAAGAATGCAGGTGTGTATGCACAGTTGTTTGAGGCGGAAGAAGAGGTTTTTCATTAGGGTTTCGGAACGGGTGCGCATGCACAGTTGACAGTCGTCTTTTTTCCAAACCCTAATGAATTAGTGAGATATCTATTAATAATAGTAATTAAATGAAATTATGTTATGGTTGGTTTTGTTGACTTGTTGACCATGGTTGACTTGTTGACCATTGTTGAATGTTTGACCATCATCATTATTTTGCAAGGATGCTCCTTGATTCTTGCCAACATTCATTTAATGAAGTATGATAGTGGTCATTCCAAAACAACCATCAACTATTCTCATTTGAATTATTATTACTAATTAGATAATTCTTTTTCTTTTGATATGGTTGCAAAAGGAAAAAGAAAGCTCATTCTATCATAATCATTCTCTCTCCTCACTTCATCTTCTTCTTCCTCAAGCTCAAGGAGAATCCTTCTCATGTGTTGAGAATCCCTCTCCTTGAAAAGAAAACACCCCTTAGACACTCTCTACTCACTCTAGGATCAAAGGTTTAGCAAGCCGAAGTTTCTAGTTCTCTCAAAGTTCGAGAAAGAGCCCGAAGGTTGAACCCTCAGGTGGATCCATCTTCGACGGAAGAAGGCGACGAGGAAAGAACCATCAACCTCTACAAAGTTTGAAGAAGAAGGAGTTCAAGTTTAGGTATAACCATCTTTCCGAGTAGCTAACTCTCTTAGCTTGTTTGCTAGTTTTAGTTTAGGAAAAGATCCCGACTTTGTTAGTCCATGTTGCCCCATGCGCTAAAAATTTGATTTTTATACCGTTTCCGCCTCCCCGTAAGAACCGGGGGTCGCAACGTGGACTTACAGTGGTATCAGAGCCTAACTAAACTTAAACTAGCTTGGTAGCGAAGTGTATGGAAGTTCGAAACCGAAAAATCGCAAAACCGGAAAATCCAAAACCCTAAGTTTCTGTTGAAATTTTTTGTGCTCTAAAAGTAAAACTTTGTACTCCTAAAATCGGCTCAGGGTTTTGTAAGAACACCCAAGAAAAACGATCCCCTAATTCCTTCAAACCACCGCGGATCCGCGGCCTCAGCTATTCTCTTGGCCGCGGATCCGCCGCCGTTTGGGCTCTTCATGCGATCGTGTTTTGTGCAGTGTTCTTCTGGTAGGGTTTTGGGATTTTTCAAATATGTTATATGTGCCCAGATTTTCCAGAGAAGAAATTTACTTTTGGGGTCCTATAAATCCGTATTTTTTTTCGAACTTCGCTACACTTTGGCTATGTTGGTTATATCTGTGATGTTTGCATGTATTGAACGTCGGCTAATCGCTATAAGTCGATTAGTCGGGGTTATACATCTCTGTGATCTGTGTTTGATATTGGAATGTGTATATGAATGTGTTGGACTGTCGCGGGTGAATAGCCGGGGTGGATGTGAGATGAGCTTTTGTTTTTCTTTTATTCATTTGTATATGTAAATTGATGTAATAATATTATTTGTATGGACGCACAACCGGGTCGGGGTTGTAGCCGTCATTGTATAATTCTTTTTACTGTTTTTGCTCCTAGGATAGACCCATGGAGGGGTGCACAAACTACCGGGTACTTGGCGGGTAGTTTGCCGCACCCGTAGGGGTCTTGGGTGGGGTATTTGCTATTCACCGCGACCGTGTAATCCGCTTTTTGTTGCAGGCTCGAACGGATTGCGGATTGCTAGTATATCCAATGTATTCATCTGTGATCTGTAATGTCTATCATTGCTTTATATTTAGGCGTTGCTTATGTTTTACAGCCGCGCTAGCCCAGCCCCCGCTCTGTCGTTAGTTAAGTAACCTAACGGGTGATGACGGGACCCCGTGGCGAATGCGAATGGCATAAGCGTACGTCATATTTTGGTTGTTTTCTGCAATGGTAGGATTAAATGATGGGACGCATTAAAAGAACTAATGCAAGAATATCACGCATTAAAAGAACTAATGCAAGATAATAAACCAAGTTAAAGTCGTTGGAACACTTTCGAAAAACCACTCGGTTCTTTTCAAAACTAACTTTTAAATGCGGAGCTTGAGCCACTCCTTCTAAAAGCTATCTCGTTCCATCGATTATATCAAGTTCACTACGTTCACGGTTTTACCAAAACCATTCGTAGCCCTCCGTCGTTTCACATAAATAGTCAATAGTATTCAAGCTATGTATTTTGGCCAAAGTCAAGGCATAGTGATTGGTAGCTATTGGGTATTCATGTGTAGCATAGATAGATGCGTTGATTTGGGACAGTCGTACTGCCATTTTGGCCAAAGTCAAGGGTAGGTGCGGATGGATCCAAATTAACCTGGATAGTGACGGGTAGAACTTGACATGTGACTTATGATATTTTGGCCAAAGTCAAGGTCATAAGACCATGGGGCAAAAATCCACATCGGGAGTTTCATAAGTACTGAAACTTGCTAGATTTGCATACCATTTGGAGTGTGATGATTCTGGTAGGATTCCTTCAGTTTCGTCACGCAATGATATTTGGATCCCGATCCTACTGTGAGTATATGCTACTCCTCGGGAAATTTCTCACTAAACGATCAATGCTATAAACCTAGTAGGTGCCTAGAAAGGTGTTAGCGGGGCTACGCCCCCAGGGAAAAGTGGTTCTTAAATTAAGAAACTTCGCGAAAGCGTTGGAAAACCTCCCTCGAAGTACCGACACTGGCCTGGCTGAACGGTTAAGCAAGTATTGTGCGGTGGGATTGATCCTGGCTAATTCTTCCTTTGTGGTTTGAGGAGGGATTCGAGAGACAGTGGGAGCCATCCTGTTTAGACAAATTAAAAACCATTCTAAACTTGCAAGAGCATCATGCTAAAGTGTTTCTTCTCTCCCCCCTGCAGCCACCAAATTCGAAATGACTGGACTTAAGTTACTTCTAGATAAAAACATACTGACAGGGCTAAACTACAAAGATTGGCTCAGGAATGTAAAATTGGCAATCACTTACGACAAGCTGGGGTATCTTCTTACCACCAAAGCTCCCCCCGTCCCAGGTCCCACCTCCAGCGTCGCGGATAAGGAAATCCGTAAGACTTGGGAGATTGATTGCGCGAAGGCCAGGTGCCTCGTGCTTGCCTCTATGGACAACGAACATCAGAGGAGGCATGAGAATATGGACCTCGAGTCCATATTTCTCCATACAAAAGAACTGTATGGAGAGCAGTCTCGTATCGCAAGATACGAAGTGTCGAAGAAGTTATTTTCGACAAAGTTGGCCGTCGGATCATCGGTAGCGGACCACGTGCTTAAGATGATTGGCTACACTGAGGAGCTCGCGGAACTTGGGACCACGTTGGACAGTGAACTCTATACGGATTTAATTCTCCAGTCCCTTCCATCCACTTACGCCCAGTTTATACTGAACTTCAACTTACAAGAAAAGGAAGTTGAACTTTCAGAACTCCTCAACATGCTGAGGAGCGCAGAGGGCACCCTACAGAAGGGTAGGGAAACACCCGCTTTGTTTGTAGGAGGATCTTCTTCGTCTAGGTCCAAGGCGAAAGCCAAGGGAAAGAGGAAGAAAGCCCCCGCCAAACCAAGAGGCGGTGTTAGTAAAGTGGGTACGAAGGGAAAGGAAAAGGCAACAAAGATTGCGGGGAAGCTTGTTGGAAAGGAAGAATGCTTCTATTGTCATAAGAGTGGACACTGGAAGAAAGATTGCAGGGCTTGGAAGGCCAGGACACAGGAACTGAAGCAGGTTGCGACTTCAGCTTCAGGTGTGTATGTTATTGAAAACTGTCTTTCTATAAACTCTACTTCCTGGGTATTGGATACCGGATCAGGATCTCATATCTGTAATTCTTTGCAGGCGTTGAGAAACCGTAGGGTTTTGAAGGCAGGTGACATGACCTTCAGAGTTGCGAACGGAGCTAGCATGGATGCTAAAGCCGTGGGGGACTATCACCTGGGAATGTCAGATGGGCATGTTTTGGTTTTGCGTAATTGCTTTTTTGTACCCAACGCAACTTGTAATATCATTTCTGTATCTTTGGTTTCTAAAGAAGGTTATGAATTTGCGTTTGTAAGTAATGTTGTAAACATTCACCTTAATCAAGTTCTGATTGGGTCAGGTACACTGAGCAATGGTATATACGTATTAAACCAACCACAGATTTTCAATGTCCAGAATACACACAAAAGAAAGTCTCCAGATATCAATCAGACTTTCTTATGGCATTGTAGACTGGGTCACATCAATGAGAGAAGGTTGACTAAGTTACATACAGAAGGATATTTGGATCCGTTCGAATATCAATCGTATGCCACTTGTCAATCCTGTCTCAAAGGAAAGATGACAAAGACTCCGTTCACTGGACACGGAGTAAGAGCGAGCGAGCTCTTGGGACTCGTACACAGCGACGTGTGCGGTCCAATGTCTACACATGCGCGAAGCGGTTATTCTTAATTCATTACTTTTACGGATGATTTTTCTAGGTACGGTTATGTCTTCTTAATGAAACATAAGTCCGAAGCCTTTGAAAAGTTCCAGGAATATAAGAATGAAGTAGAAAAACAGACCGGCAAAAGTATCAAGATTCTAAGATCGGATCGAGGTGGAGAATACTTAAGTGCCGAGTTCCTGAATTACTTAAAAGAGAATGGAATTCTCTCTCAGCTTACTCCTCCATACACTCCGCAACACAACGGTGTATCGGAGAGACGGAACCGGACCCTATTGGATATGGTACGGTCCATGATGAGTGACGCTGAGTTACCGCGATCATTCTGGGGGTATGCGCTAGAATCAGCTGCGTACCTTTTGAACCGAGTTCCTACTAAGACTGTGCCTGCTACACCATATGAGATGTGGTGTGGGAAGAGACCCCATCTCAGTCACATTAAGACTTGGGGAAGTCCAGCTTTTGTTAAAAAGCAGCATGTGGACAAGCTCGAGGCGCGCTCAGTACTGTGTAAGTTTGTGGGATATCCAAAGAATTCCAAGGGATATCTCTTCTACTACGAGGAGGAACAAAAAGTTCTTGTTTCTCGTCATGCCCACTTTCTAGAACACCAGTTCTTAGAAAAAGAATTAAGTGGGAGCGCAGTAGAACTGGAAGAAATTCCAGAACCACAGACTATTACTGAAAGCTTAGTAGAACCAGAGGGTTCAAATGAACAGGACATTCCTACGCCGCTCCGCAGAAGTAGTAGGCAGTCTCATCCGCCCGAGAGATACTACGGTTTTCTCATAGACGGGGATGGAGAGGATTGCATCATAGATTATGATGAGCCTACTAGCTTCCAGCAGGCCGTTCAGAGCGTTGACTCGGTAAAATGGCTGGATGCAATGCGGACCGAAATGGAGTCCATGTACACCAACAAAGTATGGACGTTGGACATTGCTCCAGACGGGGTAAAACCCGTAGGATGCAAGTGGATCTTCAAAAGGAAGATTGGTGTAGATGGACAGGTTGAGACCTATAAAGCTAGACTTGTAGCAAAGGGTTTCCGTCAAAGACCTGGCTTGGACTATGACGAAACCTTTTCTCCAGTGGCTATGCTGAAATCCATTCGGATCCTTCTTGCCATTGCTGCCTTCCACGATTATGAGATTTGGCAGATGGACGTAAAAACCGCTTTTCTAAATGGAAATTTAGAGGAGTGTGTCTATATGGATCAGCCAGAGGGTTTCATTCAGAGTGGGAGCAGCGGAAAGGTGTGCAAGTTGCTTAAGTCCATCTATGGACTAAAGCAGGCATCGCGGAGTTGGAACATCTGTTTTGATGAGACGGTCAAGGAATTTGGCTTTATCAAAAATCCAGATGAACCATGCATCTATTGTAGATTTGTAGCAAGAACTGTAGTATTCCTCGTTTTATACGTGGATGACATTCTCTTAATAGGAAATGACATTCCTATGCTACAATCTGTCAAGGGATTCTTGTCACACAGGTTCTCCATGAAAGACCTGGGTGATGCCTCTTACATCCTAGGGATCCGGATCCATCGTGATAGATCCAAGAGGATATTAAGACTTTCACAGTCCAGGTACATCGACACTATACTGAAGAGATTCAGTATGGAAGATTCCAAGCGCGGTAACCTACCGGCTTGTCACGGGATCACCCTCTCTAAAGAGATGTCTCCCAAGACTGATTTGGAGAGGGATCGCATGTCTATTATACCCTACGCTTCTGCGGTAGGCTCTATAATGTATGCGATGTTGTGTACCAGACCGGATGTAGCTTATGCACTGTGTGTGGTAAGCCGGTATCAGTCAAACCCTGGGGGAAACACTGGATAGCGGTAAAGAACATTCTCAAGTACCTGAGAAGGACTAAGGAGATGTTTTTAGTGTATGGCGGAAAAGACCTCCAGATCGAGGCCTTTGCTGACTCCAGCTTCCAGAGTGACAAGGATGATTCCAAGTCCATGTCGGGTTTTGTCTTTACCCTCAATGGAGGGGCGGTGTGTTGGAAGAGTTCCAAACAGGAAACCGTTGCAGACTCGACAATGGAAGCGGAGTACATCGCTGCATCTGATGCCGCAAAAGAAGCTGTCTGGATGAGGAAGTTCTTGAAAGAACTTCAGGTGGTTCCGTCCATTGTTGACCCAATACCTCTGTATTGCGACAACAACGGGGCTATAGCTTTAGCGAAGGAACCCAGGTCCCATCAGAGATCCAGGCACATCTTGAGGCGGTATCACCTAATCAGGGAGATCGTGGATCGCAAGGAGATCGAGGTTCGGAGGGTTGCTTCAGAAGAAAACACTGCAGATCCATTCACCAAGGCCCTACCCCAGACTCAGTTCGAGAGGCTGATCGAGATGATACATCTTCGATACGCCAGTACATGGCCTTAGTGCAAGTGGGAGATTGTTAGTGTATATGCCCTAGAGGACATTACTGTATCATACTATTTTGTATATTACTTAATGGAAGCTTGGGATATTCACCTTGTATAAACAATCTTGCTCAATATAGTAGTATGCTACTTGGTTTGTTTCTACTTCAATGTGTACATGTGTTTATTTTGCGATATCACCTATACGCAATAGTGGAGCCCTTAGGATCTTTGCTTGATTACCAGCGTTGTGATGGCAGTCACACTAGTGGGGGCTGGGTAATCTATTAGCACATCCTTATACAGGTCCCTAGTCGCAGGACTATCAAGACAGGGCATCGATACTCCGGAGTAGACTAGCGTATGCGCTTCTCATCCCAGTGTGGGAGATGGTCTGTCCCACAGCCATCAGTACGTCGTACTGGAGATAGTATACGGGTGCTCGTTGGGTTACGAGTACACTGGACAGGACTCGTCGGGAACTGACAGGTTGGTATTATACCTATCGTCAGTTATCAGTTCCCAGGTGACATGAGTACGGCTTAGTCCGCTGACTTGACACTGGCACTTCGCCTCGAGTGTGTTCCCACTGCACTTTGATCACTACCCTACCACGGCTCAAAGGAGTCGTGCAAACAGGTAGTGGTTGGGTGCAGTCCCGAAGCACTTGGAGGCAGTGACGGTTAGACAGGATTCGTCTCTCCCGGTATTGGGGGTTGACATCGCGCTGTGTCTAGGAGAGCCATTACACGAGTAGTCCCTGGCCAGGGCAAGCGAGATATACTGGTAGGCTTCCAGTGTTATCTCAGGGTGTTTTGGGCTTCACTCCGACACGACTTGTACCGCTATTGGGGGACTGACGTTTTACCGCCCCCTAGGCCCGACATGCGATGTATCAGACGAACAGACCGGACTGTACGGAGAATGTCACATTCAGACTCAGTAGGAGTTCAGATGGGGTTCACCTCGTCAGCCTTCTTGTCGGCATCTACCTGGGGACCGTTACGCACAGCTAGTGCCGCTTGCGGTCTGTGGTTAAACCCACTGCCAGCGTAGTGTCGAGTCTTTAGAGTCCCACACAGAGGGTATTCGCCTCTGGGCAAAACAGAGTAGAGGTCGCATGGTTTTGCGACAGGGTTCGTTCTCATCCGCGCACTTGTGCACGTTTGGAGTCCGGACGGATATTGCCAGCGGGCTCTGGTTTGAGCCGGATACTGGTATATGTTTTGGGGTTACTTTTATCTCTCAGTATTCATGTTCCTCGGAACAAGAATGCAGGTGTGTATGCACAGTTGTTTGAGGCGGAAGAAGAGGTTTTTCATTAGGGTTTCGGAACGGGTGCGCATGCACAGTTGACAGTCGTCTTTTTTCCAAACCCTAATGAATTAGTGAGATATCTATTAATAATAGTAATTAAATGAAATTATGTTATGGTTGGTTTTGTTGACTTGTTGACCATGGTTGACTTGTTGACTATTGTTGAATGTTTGACCATCATCATTATTTTGCAAGGATGCTCCTTGATTCTTGCCAACATTCATTTAATGAAGTATGATAGTGGTCATTCCAAAACAACCATCAACTATTCTCATTTGAATTATTATTACTAATTAGATAATTCTTTTTCTTTTGATATGGTTGTAAAAGGAAAAAGAAAGCTCATTCTATCATAATCATTCTCTCTCCTCACTTCATCTTTTTCTTCCTCAAGCTCAAGGAGAATCCTTCTCATGTGTTGAGAATCCCTCTCCTTGAAAAGAAAACACCCCTTAGACACTCTCTACTCACTCTAGGATCAAAGGTTTAGCAAGCCGAAGTTTCTAGTTCTCTCAAAGTTCGAGAAAGAGCCCGAAGGTTGAACCCTCAGGTGGATCCATCTTCGACGGAAGAAGGCGACGAGGAAAGAACCATCAACCTCTACAAAGTTTGAAGAAGAAGGAGTTCAAGTTTAGGTATAACCATCTTTCCGAGTAGCTAACTCTCTTAGCTTGTTTGCTAGTTTAGTTTAGGAAAAGATCCCGACTTTGTTAGTCCATGTTGCCCCATGCGCTAAAAATTTGATTTTTATACCGTTTCCGCCTCCCCGTAAGAACCGGGGGTCGCAACGTGGACTTACAAAAAGAGTATGCTCGACCCATCTTCCTCATAAGATACGAATCCAGACTACTCAGTTCTTGACCGCGTGGCTTTTTGGACCCGCTTTGTCGCTGTCGAACGCCTTCCCCGTTCTTTGGTTTGTTTCTACCTCTGCATCGGGCCTTTTGTGTAACGGGTTGACAAGGAGGAACATTTTCGCAGTCTGTTGAAGGAGGCGTTGCGTCCTGGCTTTCTCGTAGATAGCCATTTCGCGATTATGGTCGTCTCGAACCTTTTGACCTGCTTCCCTTATAAGCTTGTCCATTTGTTCTTCGAACGACGGACTGGGCATTTTCACGGCGGGAGCTCTTTCTGGTTCAGGGTTAGCATCTTCCCATAGAGCATCTCCCCCTTTATCAAAGTCATGTACGACGTAATAGTCACGGAGTAACTCCCGTTTCTTGGATTGAACATACCCAAGCCCGGTCTTTTCCATTCTCCCGTTGGGCAACTTTCCTTGAGTTCCGGGAACGTTCCAGATCCTGTTATAAAATCATGCTTGTCGCGCAGTTTGCTTAAGGGGTATACCTTGGCGTCTCAAGAGTCTCTTTAGTCCGTCTGTGTAATATCTGGGCAAACGGATGGGCTGGAGCCTGTCAAGTGTAGAATCCGCGTCATGCCAGATTTCTTTCTGCACTTTGGTTTCCCCGGATCGGTAGAATTGGATCGCTTTTTCACCCTTTCGCCTGTGAGGGACGTAGAATGTCTGCAGCTCCTGCACACTATAGGCGTTAAGTGCATCGAGCTCTTTATAATGCTCCCACGGAACCATGGTGATTTGCAAACTCCGATCATCATCAGCAAAGGCTTGTATCGATGGCCGAGCAGAGAATACGGCATTGACCTCATCTTCCGAGTCGCTGCCGAAGATCAACATAGGAGCGGACGGTCCCGGCTTGTTGCACTGGGGCGGACCTGAGTAAACTATTTCTTCTTCCTCTTCGGTGTCACTCCCGAAGACTGGAATGGTGATGATAGCTTTGTTTTTCGACTTGTGACATCTTTCCGTGTCCTCAAAGTCTGGTAAGAAGTATTTTGCATCTTCGTACTTGCGGACTTCATTCACGGAGAATGGGTTTAGCTCTCCTGTCACAGTGTACTCGAGACCATCTTTGAAATACTTCATACACTGATGTTGTGCCGAAGGGATGATGTTGTACTCGTGTAATCAGGGTCGGCCGAGCAAAGCGTTATAGAATGTCTTGGCGTCGATGACGTGGAACTTGATATCAGTGACGAGCAGCCCAAAGCGTAACGTCAATATTATGGACCCAAGCGTCCGTGACGACTGGGAGTCGAACTCGGAGATGGTGATTTTATCGCGAGCGAGGTGTTGAACGCTCATGCATATCTCTTTCAATACTCTTACGTTAAGGAGATTGACGGAGGACCCATTATTGACCAGAATTTTGCCTATCTTGATGTCATGACAGTATTCGGAGACATATAGGGGACGGTTGTGCTCGCATGTCCCAAGGAAGAGATCTTCATCGCCGAAGGTGATATCGGCTGGGTGTACTTCTTCCAGCTCGTCCTTCATCTTTTCTTCGGCGAGGAAAGCTTGGAATTGCTCGAGCTCTTGTAATGCCTTGATCAATGAATCTCTCGCCTCTTTGGATAGCAGAAGGGCATCGAGAATGCTTAACTGCGAAGGTAGTTTTCTCAAGTGTGCCAGAACGTTGTAGTCCACCTTACTTTTCTTTGGCGGGTCTTTGGCTGTCAGCTTTTCGACGGCTTGGTCATCAAGGATGATATCCTCAGGGACTTCTTCTTTCCCCTTATCTTTTCTATTTGACCCACTGTTCGAGGGCCCAAGATTCTTTTCGGGCAGCGTACGATTGCGCGGTTGAATATTTTCACAGGTATTCGGTTCTTCCTCTTTTCCCAAGATGGACTCTTTAAAGAGAGGGCCAAGAGCCATTTCTTCATCAGAGTCGCTCCCGAATGTGGGAACTTGCGATCCCCGGCATTGACCATGCGATAGTTGCCGGTAGTTCTTTTACGCTCCTCGTTCGTACTTCTTTGCTCCCGACGAGTTTTGCGTTTCATCCGCTTGAAATGCTGCCGGCGAGCCACATATCTCTGCCACCATCTTTTAAAAGCGTTGGACCCTTCGGTGGGGTGTGTAATCTTTCGATGATATAAGCAGTAGCTAGGATGTGTTTCTGCTTCACCAAGGGCGTTTCCTTCGGAGGATGGCAGCTTCATTCCCATTGATATGGCTTTAGCGAACCTTTTCCTCGTCTTGAACCTGTTTTTATTTGCGGTGGATGTACTTTGATCTGGCGGAAGTGTTTCAACCCTTTCGTCCAGTCGCCGGTGTTTGGTTTTTTCAAATATGGCCATCTCGCGCTCCCGATCAGCTTTGCTTTTAAGAAGAGCTGTGTTCAGGAATGCATCAATTATTTCATCTGATGGCCTCAGAAGTTCTGGCTCAGGACCTTCCCCCAGTTTCTTTGTGCAAGGAGCCTCTTTATCGTCTATCGATGAGTGAGAGATTATATGGCAACTTGCCATGTAATCTTCAGATCCATCCAATGAGTCTTCTCCATCATTTCCGTCCTCAAGGACGTGGCTGAGAAACTCTTAAAGTGTGACTGGAGTCTGCGCCTTCTGGTTATACTCTTCCAGCACGTCAATCTGCTTTTGCAGGTCCGTGCGCTTGTCACCAAGCTTCACGGGCTTTTTGGTCTTCTTCTTCTTTTTCGAAGACTTTGATGGCTGGATGTGAGTGCTTTAGCTATCACCACCAATCTTTGGAGTTGGGTGCGGCTTCAGCATCCCCTCGATGATTTCAGGCTCCAGTAGATTCTTCCACCTAATTGCCGGACATGTGTGGAGATCCTTCAGCATTCTTTTTGTCTTGGCTGAAAGAGCGACCTCCTATGGAGCTTCTTCTACGAAAGAGCATGATGCCCCCGGTGTATCCATCTTCTTGGGAGTGTGTGGCCGAGGTGGGTTCACCTTCCAATTTTCGGATAATACGAATTTGCCATGCTGGTATTGATCTTCTATCCAGCTTTTGATGATATAACAATCCTCGATCGGATGGCCCAACATTCGGTGATAATGGAAGTAGTTAGGATTGCCGATGTCGCCTGGTTGCGCTGGGCGTCTTGGCTCTGGCAGAGTGATGAGCCTGTTGCGCAGTGCTAGCTCGAATAACCTCTTCGTCTTGTCTCGA
Organism: Agapanthus africanus; assembly: GCA_030015575.1. Taxonomy (NCBI): domain Eukaryota; kingdom Viridiplantae; phylum Streptophyta; class Magnoliopsida; order Asparagales; family Amaryllidaceae; genus Agapanthus; species Agapanthus africanus. Next base: position 870,171,199 of record CM057339.1, read on the forward strand.
GGGAACGACTAAGGGCGCCTCATTTTATCTTCGAGAGATCGAGTTCTATTATTTTGGCTATCAACTGGTCTCGGGCCACCGGGCTGCTGTTGAGCATTGGCGACGACGATCGCTTTCTCCTTTCCCTTCTCATTTTGAGACTCCGGCTTTGGAGGAGACGGTCTATGACCCATATGGTCCATTTAGGCCAGCTTGTCGATCAAGGCTTGGAATGTGGTCGGCTTAAAGAACATCATGACTTGTGAAATAGTTGCATGAGGGTCTAGGGTGCCCACGAACATGCCCACTGCCAATGCTTCTTCGATGCGCTGTTCGCATTTCGACCACAGAGTCCGCCATCGGATTGCATATTGAACCCACGTCTCGCCTGGCTTCACCCTGGCATTGATCAATACCGTTATTGGGGTGCGTTCACTAGCACTTGCGAATCGCTGGGTGAATAACAACTCCATTCTGCAAAAGTCTTGACGTAGTCATTTGGAAGTTCAGAGTACCACTCAAATGCCGTCTCCGACAAGCTGCCGACGAATTGACGGAGCAAAAGCTTATCATCACCCCCAGTGTTGCCGCAAAGAGCCCTGAACTGAGCGACATGTTGATGGGGATTGCTTGTCCCCTTGTACACATGGAATATGGGGATCGTGTAACCCGGCGGGTACTTTATTTGGTCATACCAGCCTGGATACGGTCGCCCAGTTTTAACGACTTGGCCGGCCGCTTCATTCACCTGGTGAGCTCGTATTTGCTGAGTAATATAGTCATCCAGAGCGGCCTTGGAAATAATTTCCTCTTTGGCTGCTGAAAGAGCCGGAGGAGGGTTCGATGTCTCCCCTCTGTCGTCTTCAATAATGATCGAAGGGTCTTCAGCTGGAGGATCCGGCTGTAACATCATCCCGACCATGTCTTGGAAGAGAAGCACCATTCGTTTTATGTTGGCAGCTTGTTCTGCAGCTTCTCTGTCCTTCTTTTCGAGGACTCTGCGTAGGAAGTCAGCATCGGTTTCTTGTTCGTGACACTACTCTGATGATGCCTCCAGGCTTTCCTTTGGCCCGGTAAGTGCGGCCATTTGCGTCAGCATTTCCTGATGCTTCTGCTGTTGCTCCTGGTCTTTGGTCACGGATCGGGTGAGCGGTCGGTGACCCGTCGAAGCGCGGCTTTCCTCTTTTCCGGAAGCCATGTAAACAGTATGGACCGTTATGCCCCCAGACTTGAGGCGTTTGGGCTTAGCGTCTTTGAGATCTGCCGTAGCCACAGGGGCTTTCTCTGGCCTCCTTCTCTTTTGAGTAGTTGACGTTGAGTGGGCCGCTGCAGCGGGCACCCAAGTGGTTGTCGTTCTTTGTGGCGTGCCAGGACGGTTCCCTTCCTGCTGAACCTTCAGCTTCTTCTGTCGACGGGGATAGTCTTGATCAATCACCGACTCTTGGACCCGTCCCCAGACTTTGTAAACTTTGGAGGATAGCCATTGAGGGGGCTGCTCCGGCTTTATTTTTGTAACATTCTCCACCGGTGGAGGAGATCTTTTCAGTACGGCGGTAGGAGAGTTCCTGTGCACCTTGTTCAGCAATTCAAAGTTGTTCCCGGTTAGAACAGCAGCATTGATTTCCACCGCTGGGGCTGGTGGAGTTAGCCCAGAGGGGGAGTTGCCCCCAGCCTTCATTATTCGGCGCCAGTGGCGACGTCGAGTGTGTCGAGCCGATGGTGTTGGTTCGGTGATGGGGATGGCTTTGTCATGCCCCCTGTTCTGGTGAGGCGTTGCTGGTACCAGCCTCTTGAAGACCGACGTCCGTTGAGCAGCAATTCCTAATTTGTCAAAGATAGACTTTTGAGCAGGAATGGGAGCCGGAGTGGGAGCCGGAACAGTCAGCCTTGTGAAAACCGACCCTTTGGCAGGAGAAGCCGTCTTGACGACTTCGAGAGCAGGGATGGCTACTCTCTTCGGAATAACCTTTTCTGGAACTGCAGGCTTCATCATGGGCCCATATGAACTTTGGCCCAATCTGGCGAAGACTGAGGCGCTGGAGCTGGATGACCCGTTGAGGGGGGCTGCTGTAGTTGCAAGCCGATCAAAGACCGACTTCTTGGGAGCTTCTTGTATTGGTATAGGAGCGCTGAAGCTCGTTGGCAGGAGCATGGTCACGAAAAACAATCCAGTGGTGGCCTCGGTGACCTGTTCCACTGGAATCATGAACAGAGAGGCCGTCTGAGGCCCGTAAGTTATGCCTCCAGATGAGGCGGAGCGTGAGTTGCAATTGCAGTTGGAACACTTCGCGCAAGTAGACACCATTGTTTTCTGCACCCAGCAAGACACCAAATCTTAGTACCTCGAACCCAAGGGTAACCATATCAAACCGCGATTCGTTCGCGAACACGACACACGAAGTGTGGAGTGGAAAGAGGAAAAGGTTCCACCGGGCATGCCAGAATCTGTTCCCCGCCGAAAGACGCGGACGAAGACGCGGAGGACGTCTTGCCTGAATTTCGGGGCAGATGCTATAGGTGCTATCCGTCCACCTCTCTGAAGATGACAAATTGATTTATGGCACCATGTATCGAAGGTTTAAACGGATGCGGCCGATATAGCAGACTTCGTCAGATTCCCCCTCGTTTAAGGGGTTTTTGATTGTGGGGACGCTCTTCCCTGCAGGCGCAAGCCCCTGCAGTTAATTACGCTACCGCATCGCGGTAACAACTTTCTCCTTCTCCAGATGGTCATTTTGTGTCGTTGGTGTTTGTTTTGTTTGTGGTTGCCCATGGATTGTATACGGAGACTAATTTATATTGTCGCCCGTAGGGCGTGGATTAGTCCAAATCCGTATCTTCTTAGATTTGGGTTTGGGGTTTGGGTTTAAGGATACGTTAGTCTATTTTAGACTAAGATCAACTTAAACGTTTGTTAAGGACACGCTAGTCTTATTTAGACTAAGATCAACTTAACAGGATCGTTTAGATCCAACAAAAGAGCATTTGGACTCTATTGTTTAGTTTAGAGATATTGCGGTCGGTTAGTTTAAGGACATTACGGTACAATGTTAGTTTAAGGACGTCTCGGTCCAAGGTTAAGGACATCGTAGTCCGTGAGTTTGAGGATCCCACAGTCCGTAGTTTAAAGACATCGTAGTCTATGAAGTTTAAGGACATCGTAGTCCGTGAGTTTGAGGACCCCACAGTCCATAGTTTAAAGACATCGTAGTCTATGAAATTTAAGGACATCGTAGTCTATGAGTTTAAGGACCCCACAGTCCGTAGTTTAAAGACATCGTAGCCTATGAAGTTTAAGGACATCGTAGTCCATGAGTTTAAGGACCCCATAGTCCCTAGAAATGTGTGGTTGTCGGGACCCGTCACCTCTCTGAAGACGTTGAAGGATTACAACGACAGATATCAGAGGAGTAAAGAGATGTACCCTCAAATCGGTGTGAGTTGGTTGAAAGATCTGTAGTCCAGTTTGGGATTAAGACCTGTTGAATATTCGTGAGCAGATGGGCTCAGTTAAATATAAGTTGAGGACTTATGGCCAGAATTGGGCTAAGTCCAATAAGATTAAAATGTTTAACATTTTATTGTTCTGGGCTGTTGAGCCTTTACTTGGGCTTGGCCCTTTTAATAATGCTGAGCATTAGATTCTGACATTTTTTTTCTTGTATTGAATGCATAACATTCATCAGAACAATGTGCGTTCTGACAGCGCGCCACGTGGCGCGCCAGGCGGTTTGCGCCAATTAAAGAGCGCATTGCGCTTCTGCCAAGTAGCGCACACGAAGATGACACGTGTCGCGCTTAGCGCTAAGCGCCAGTTTATAAGCGCATTGCGCTTTCAATTTATGAGCGCGTAGCACTAGTTCAGTGGTGCAACAGTGAGTGACATGTAGCGCTCTTGGCGCTGAGCGCCAGCCCATGAGCGCAGTGCGCTGTTTCAGAAGTGGGAAGCGCAAGTCGTATCTGTGGTTGACACGTGGCACGTTTTGGCGCTGAGCGCCGGTCCAAGGAGTGCAGATGCGTAGTTCACGAGTACAACGCATTTTTCAGTACCGCAAAGCGCATTTGATCAAATTTATGATCAGAGAACAAGTTTATATTATTTTAAAAGGAGATTTTGCCTCAAAATTCAAGAACATTAGTTCTTATTTTGGAAAAGGCTTTGCCTTTGTAGATCAATGATCTGTGAATGAAGTAAATACTTCTTTTGTTTTTATGATGAGATCTTTTGATCTCTTTTTTATCAAAGACCATGGTCTTTTGTAGATCTATGACCTTTTTTTAGAAGATAGTTCTTCTTTTCATGAGATGATTTCATCTCTGTGTTCAAGAATCATGTTCTTTACCTTGAAGGAATGATCTTCTTTTGCGAAAAGCTTGCTTTTCTTTCTTTGAGTTTTCTCAAAGTATGTAGGGGTGTTTTTCTCTATCAGACTTGAAGTCTTGGGGCCTTTATATAGGACAAATTGATTTGATAAATCAGTTAAAGAGATCTTTCTCTGATTGATTTGGGGATGTTTCCCCACCGTTGGATCTTTGATCCGATGGCTTCTGTTTTACAGAAGGTAATCTTCTTGTTTTTAGCAAGATTGAGAAAATCTTTTCATAACAGAATTTTAATTCTGGTTAATTAATGATTTATCATTATTAAATCTTTTGATCTAACGGTGATGAATTTTTAATTCTAGCGCTAGCGCATCTATGTTTGACATGTGGCGCGCAGCGCAGTCTGCGCTAGCGCACCTACGTTTGACACATGGCGCGCAGCGCAGTGCAGAGCGCAGCGCACCTGTGTTTGACATGTGGCGCACAGCGCAGTGCGCTGGATCTGAAGCGTTGTTTCAACAGAGGTGTCTTTTCACCTTCCTTTTAAGTCAAACTTGTATTCCCCAGAACTTTCATTTCCTAAGTCTTGGAAATAGCTCCACTGTGCACACAAAATTTTCTGTGCCTAGTCTTTATAATCTGAAGTAAAGCTTCTTTCTTTTCCCGCCTCCAAAGAATCCTTTCAGTTATGGCTTGTAACCGTCCACATGCTCGCCGACAACCATGGGAAGTGCCTATCCAGGACATTGTTCCTCGTTTTGCTGCGCGCTTGGTGGATCCTTCTCTTACGGATGACCAATGCGACGTAGCACTGTACGAGCTCTTGACTCATGTAGGGTCTCCTCTCGCCCAACACTCTATTTGGTTTCGGATGATCCTTGCGTCTGTGCTCGCTGATATTCCCCCTCCTCCAGCAGAGATGTCATCGGCAATGCTCGATGCTGCTGAAGACAAGATCGAGTGCTTCTTCGAGGCGCATTTGATCACTAAAGCCCTAGGGATTGCTCTGTCCACTTGCTGAGCCAGATACGGGCTCGTCGGGTCGTTATCTCCACTTTCTCTGGTGAGTGCGGCGTTGATCGATGGATGGCTACTCCTCGAGAGGATCGTCATTTTGACATGGTGGAGAAGACGGAGAGGGAACTGGACAATCTCAATCTTAGCTTTACAAACCGTTGTCCTTTTGATCCCATGTTTGGTGATATGTTTACATTGTAATAATAAAAAGATGTCTAATTAAGTATTTCATTATCCGCCAAGTGCTCCTTTATTTTTAATTCTTTGTTATTCCTTTGTAAGGTGCTTATGCGCTGTATAATTTAATTTGCTATAATCAGGTGCAAGTAATTCTTGCAAGGGTGAAGCGCTTCTGGTGCTTAGCCCTCTCGTGCTTTGCACGTGAGCGCCGTTTCAGAGTCTTTGACTCTTATTGCAGGCGCATTTGATGTTAGCACTTTTCATGAAGCATTGCTTCGCTTTGCAATCTTGGAAATAGAGCTTGCTCTAATTGGGGGTGCACAGCGCAGCCCGCGCTAGCGCATCCATGTTTGACACATGGCGCGCGGCGCGCCTAGCGCTGGATCTGAAGCGTTGCTTCAATTTTTGACTTTTGGATTTCAATACAGTGCTTTGCACTGATTGGGGGTGCGCTGCCTAGGACGCAACGCACCTGGCGCAAGCCCATCTGTGTTTGACACATGGCGCGCAGTGCAGAGTGCTGGATCAGAAGCATTGCTTCAATTTTTGAATTTTGAATTTCAAAACAGAGCTTTGCTCTGATAGGGGGAAAGAATGCCCCCCACCGTTGCGCTCACGTGGCGCACACGTGAGTGCAGCGGTGGCAGTATCTGAGCCCTTGGATCAACTCAGAAGTTGAAGAGGCGGTTCAATACCTATAAATAGGACCTTTGGTCCCTTAGATGATCATCATCTTCTTTCTTTGAGAACTTTTGTTCAGAGCACAGCTCTTCTGTTTAAGAACTTCTCAAGAGTAAAACTCTTTTCAAATTTAGGTAAAGTTTAAAACTTTTAATAAACTAGGGTTTTACCCATTAACAGAGCCTTACTCTTCATAGATCTTTAATCTAAAGAAAACCCATTTAGGGTTTCATTAACAGAGCTTTGCTCTCATGAACCCATAGATCTAAAGAGATCTTTTCTTGGGTTTCTTAGCCCATAAACAGAGCCTCGCTCTTTAGATTTCTTAATCTTTGATGAAGAACTCTTAAGAGTCTTTTCATGGATCTTGAAGATTCCAGAATTTTTTATTCATAAAAATTAATTGATTTTAATTTTCTTTTCTGATGGATTTTTCCATCATCATTACAGAGCCAGACTCTTTAAGGAATTTTATTCCATCATGATCAGAATTTGACAAGTGTCACTCTGTCATAGAGCTTTGCTCTCACAGGGAGATTTTCTCCTTTTCCCGAGGGATCTCTCATTCAATGAGAATTTTCTTGAGGATTTCCTCATTAATTAACAGTCTGATCCAATGATGAGGCTGTTTTATTAATTATTAATTGATGAATTGTCATCTAGATTTTGTGGGTCCCCCTTTGGTCCCCTTTCCATTGCATTGCAGTATGGTACAAATTTTTAAAGTACCGTTAAAACTTAAAATTAAATTAAGGTACTGACAGTTGACTTCTGTCCCCCCTTTTTTGCAAGCGACATGTCTTTCGATACCATCAGAATTTAGCTGTTTCTCATTCCGGAGTTTGTCAAAATACAGCTCGGAAAATACTGGTTCGCATTTTCTTCCTTAGATCATATGCGCATAGCACATTTGCTCATAACTTTTGATCCCGGATGAATTATGAGGCGCATAATATATCAAATCGAAGGATTTTTCGAGATTCTTTCAAAACCATTAGAATTTAGCTATTTCTCATTCAGGAGTATGTCAAAATACAGCCCGGAAAATACTAGATCATATTTTCTTAAGCGTATCGCTGCCATTTGATACCTTGGGCTCTTTTGCGCAGAAATTTTTGGCGGGAACAGTACTTGAATCATATTCAAGTTTGATTATACTGAGACTCAAACTGAGTCAGACAATTAGCAAAGTAAATTGAAGTCCTGATTGTTTTTATTAATTTGTCTACCTAAGATAGACAAGCATCCACTTCTCCGGCTCCCTGAGGCTCAAGAGATTGGTCTCGCTTAAACCTGTGTTTACTAGGGTCCTTAGGGTAATTTATAGAACTTGAGGGGGTTTTATGTAAAAATACTATTATATACTTTTCAAAATATGCCCTAAGCATTTATTTTTCGTCTTTAGGGTTGTAATGAATGTGGATTTTATATTGTGATATTTCTAATGAAAATATCCTAATTTCAGAAATAAATGTATTTATTTGTAATATTGATTTATATTGAATTCATAGTATTTTAGTGTAAAATTGATTCTTGTGATTTTTAGAAAAAAGTGGAATATTTATATCATAACAAAATAGGTATTATAATGATAAATATACATATATTTATACAAAAATAATTTTAATATATTTTTTATATTCTAAAAATCTTATTTTCTTAAGATGTCGTATTTTAAATCTTTCGAGACCGAATGCTCCTTGCGGAGATATGAATCTCGCACTACTAAGCCCGAGGATGTGCGATAATCCGCACCATCCCGAACGGGTTCCCCAAAATGGGTTGTAGCGGCGCTTTACAAAGATTGTATAAATACTAAATTCTTTAGAAAACGGTTTTATGAAGTAAATGGTATTTATTTATAAAAATGTTAATTTTCCGTATTTTATGTTCTAGGGTCTCCTAAGTCCACTAGACTATTCCTAACTGGTCCAAAACAATAAGTTGTGAGATAGCTCAAATCGCCTCTTCACCGCCAATTGTGGCCAGGTAAGTACAAGTGAAGAAAGGAGGGATCCGCTCATGAATCACCGTGAGACGGGCCTTTTAAAGTTACCTTTCTCACTTGTCTAGCCTAAACACCACAAAATCAGGTTTAGATAAACGACTGATATTTACAACTTATCCTAGTTTCATAATAACTGGTATTTATGTAAAAAGTGTATCAATACTAAATCTTTTAGAAATAGCTTTATTTAGTAAAGGGTATTTAAATGAAAATGTTTGTTTTCCGTATTCTGCGTTCTCGAGGGTATCGTGTTAGGTTGTATGTGAGTGTGTGAGGAGGTAGGTCGTTACCTCGTGATCTACTTTAAATGTATAGCAAGTTTGATGGAGTTAAATGTAGGATTGAAACAATGTGGTATTTAAGTAAAAAATACGATGAATGGAAATAGCTATCATTTTATGTAATGAAACTTGATCAATTTGTTTGATTAGTTTTTAATAGTCAACATGAGGAAGTTTAAGTATGATTGTAATAGTGAGAAGTGGAATTTTATAGGAAACCGAATCGAAAATCGGATTTTTTCCAATTCCGTCGGGTTTTGTAAATCCGTATTTTTAGATAGAAGAGATAGGTAGAAATTGGGACTTACGGGTTTTAGATCACACAAGAGAGTGAGAGGGAAGTAGAGGAATCGCCGATATGTTTCATCGTCGCCGGCAGTTCCTAAAACGATCGCCGGAAATTCCGCCGGGAATTCGTCGGAGCTTCGCCTCGAGCTCGTTTTCAAAGTACATAAGATTCTTGAAATTTTTTTAGAGAGTTGGCTCAGAGTTAAGGTGAGAGGGTAGAGGGTAGGGGTGGTATTTATAGGGTTAGGCTAGGGTTAGGGTAGATGAAAGGTTAAAATGAAAAATGTGATTAAATGTATTAAAAATATATTAAAAGTCGAGTAATTGAGGTTTTAAAAGAGCTCTGAAAATGGTCCGAGGCTAAAATTTTGCAGGTGCATAAGGAATGTGAAAAGACACAACTTTCATGTTGGGGTCATCGCCGGAATCGGCCGACTCGACCGTGACTCGGCCGTGACTCGGTCGGAGGACTGAGTCGGCCGAGTCGAGGCTGATTTGGCCGATTCCCGGCCGAGTCAGACGGCCGGGATTCCCCCCGAAGGTTCATCTAACCCCTGGCAATGTTACATTTTTAAGTGTAGTGGGGTTTTGTGAGATATGCACGTGTAAACCCTTGGTATTCTAAAGGTTTTTAAAAAAATCAATATTAAAACTAATGTGGTGTATGGGATTTGAACTCTGGTGGCTTAGTTCAGCAGTGCACGGTATTACCAATGAGTCACAAGCTCCTTCTTGTAATTATGGAGCTAATTAATTATTTAAAGTAATAACAGTAAATGTAAATACCCTAAGTATACATTAATTTTAAAGCAAATTTTGTACACTAAAAATGGAGTTGTTACATTCTTTTAACTTGTAATTAAAAAGCAAAATAATTACTTATAATTTGTGCTCAGGCTAAAATACCCCTTTATGGATTTTTGAAAAAAAAATATTTGAAAAAAAATCTATATCGGAAAATTAGGGTTGTTACACTTGGTTTGAGAATTAAATTCTCTTTTGTTTTGTGGGAGCTTATAGAATAATCTCCTTCCTTCTCTTACCTAGAGTTTTTTTCTTCTCTGAAGAGATCTTCTCTATTTCTCTCTCTTGTATCTCTTTTTTATTCTCTTTTTTCTTCCTTCTTGGCTCCTATTTATAGGAGAAAGAAAAAAAATCAGTTTGTTCAGCTAATCTCTCATTGAGATATTTTGATTGATTTTACAGCCAACATGATCTTTTTGACCATTCGGTGAATTTTATTCACCATTGGATTTTTTAATCCAAAAGATATTTTATTTGTTGTTCCTGACAAATTTTAGGAAAATATTCCCTTGTATAGAATCTTTCTATAAATTGGTGATTTTTAATCACCATTGGATTTTTAATCCAACGGTGTTCCCTTTTACAGAGTGCAATCTTTTTTGTTTTGGAAAGATCCAGGGAAATATTTTTCCAATTAAGGTTTTTGATTTCTTTTAATTAGAATTTAATTCTATTAATTCAGAGGGTTCAAGAGTCTATCACGTGTTGGCACGTAACCTTACCAATTAAGCATTTAATTAGAATTTAATTCTATTGGTTCAGAAGGCTCAGGAACCCATCACGTGTTGGCACGTGACCCCACTGATTAAGTATTTAATTAGAATTTAATTCTATTAGTTCAGAGGGCTCAGGAACCCATCACGTGTTGGCACGTGACCCCACTGATTAAGTATTTAATTAGAATTTAATTCTATTAGTTCAAAGGGCTCAGAAAACCATCACGTGTTGGTACGTGACCCTACTGATTAAACATTTCCAATTATTTATTTCATTCAGAGCCTATAGGCTTTGCCTGTAAAAGGTCATGTGCCTGCACGTGAGACCCGGTCACCTGTGGGCACGTGATGCCCCCTTTGGGGGTTTTCCTTGCTGTTTTATTTGTATTTTATTCAGTTCCCATAAGGGAACAGTCGGTCTTTGATCGGCTTACGACTACCGTGGCCCCTCTCAACGGGTCGCCTAAATCCAGCGCCTCAATCTTTGACAGACTGGGCCAAAGCTCAGGTGGGCCCGTGAAAAAGCCAGCAATACCAGAAGGGATTATCCCGAAGCGGATAGCCATTCTTGCTCCTGAAGTCGTCAAAACGGCTTCTCCTACTAAGGGGTGGGTCTTCACAAGATTGACCGTTCCGACTCCCGCTTCGGGCGAAGTCACCAAGGCTTCTTCCACTTCCAAAAAGTCGGTCTTTTCAAGGTTGGCCATCCCTTCTCGGCGGGCGTCGGTCTTCGACAGGTTAACGATGACAACAGCTCCTTATCAGAGAGGGGAGCATGAAGAGGCTCATCCAACAGCAGAGGTGATCCTGTCCGCTCGACACGCTCGACATCGCCACTGGCGACGGGTGAGAAAAGCTGGGGGCAGTTCCCCCTCTGGATTTACGCCGCCAGCTCCAATGGTGGAAGTCGATACTGCTGTTCCAACTGAGAACAGCTTTGAACCACTTAGGAGGGTGAGCAAGAACTCCCTAACCACCGTGCTAAAAAGATCTCCTCCACCTGTGGAGAATGCTACAGAGACAAAGCCAGAACAGCCCCCTCAGCGGCTGTTCTAAAAAATTCACAGGGTCTGGCGAAGGGTCCAAGACTCGGTGATCAACCAAGACTACTCCCGCCGACCGAAGAAGATGAAAGTTCGGCAAGAGAAGGATTACCCTGTCGTACCACAGAAGGTGTCGTCTACTTGGGTACCCGCTGCAACGGCCCCCTCAACTTCGACCGCCTACAAAAGGAGAAGGCCGGAGAAAATTCCTGCGTCTGCGACGAATCTAAAGGGTGCTAAACCTAAACGCCCTAAGTCTGGGGGTATGGTGGTGCACACTGTTTTTATGGCTTCTGGAAAAGAGGAAAACCATGCTTCTACGGGTCACCGACCGCTCACCCGATCAGTAACAAAGGCTCAGGAGCAACAACCGCAAAAGCTTCAGGAGATGCTGACAACTATGGCTGCACTCACCGGGCCAAAAGCAAGCCCGGAAACATCGTCGGAGCAACATCAGAAATAGGAAATCGATGCCGAGTTCCTCCGAAGAATGCTCGAGAGGAAAGACAAAGAGGCCGCGGAATAAGCGGCCAACATAAAAAAAATGGCGCTTTTATTCCAAGATATGGTCGGGATGATAATACAGCTAGATCCTCCAGCTGAAGACCCCCCGATTATCCTTGAAGACGACAGAGGGGTGACATCGAACCCTCTTCCGGTTCAATCAGCAGCCAAAGAGGAGACGATCTCGAAAGCTGCGCTCGATGATTATATAGCTCAACAGATACGATCTCATCAACCAAGTGAAGCGGCCGGCCAAATCGTCAAGACTGGGCGACCCTATCCGGGTTGGTACGATCAAATAAAGTACCTACCGGGATACATGATCCCTAAATTCCATGTATATAAGGGGACGGAGAATCCACACCAGCACGTTGCTCAGTTCAGGGCTCTGTGCGGCAACACCGGAGGTGAAGACAAACTGCTGCTTCGCCAGTTTGTTGACAGCTTGTCGGAGACAGCGTTTGAATGATACTCCGAGCTCCCGAACGACTCCGTTAAAACATTTGCAGAAATGGAGTTGCTGTTTACACAAACATTCGCAAGCACCAGCGAACGCACCCCAATCACGGCATTGATCAATACCAAGGTGAAGCCAGGCGAAATATGGGTTCAGTACGCGATACGGTGGCGGAATCTATGGTCGAAGTGCGAGCAGTGCATTGAAGAAGCTCCTGCGGTAGGCATGTTCGTGGGTACTCTTGATCCGCAGGCGACCATATCCTAGTTCATGATGTTTTTCAAGCCGACTACCTTTCAGACCTTGATTGACAAGCTAGCCCAAATGGATCAGATAGGTTATAGACCATCTTCTTCGAAAATGGAGCCTCGAAACGAAAAGGGGAAGGGGAAAGCGACCTTCGTCGCCAATGCTCAACAGCAACCTAATGGTCCAAAACCAGCTGATCGCCAAAGTGATAGACAACGACTCTTCAACAAGAGGCTAAAACGCCCTTATTCGTTTCCTCGGGATAAAACGAGAAGACTGTTCGAGTTGGCGGTACGCAACAGGCTCATCACCCTACCGGATCCGAAACGCCCACTGCAGCTCGGTGATGTCAATAGTCCCAACTACTGCCCCTACCATCGAATAATAGGCCATCCAATCGAAGATTGCTTTGTCTTCAAAAACTGGATTGAGGACCATTACCAGGAAGGCAAATTCGTGTTGTCTGAAAACTGGAGGGTAAACCCGCCATAACCACACGCTCTGAAAAAGATGGACACGCCGGGGGCATCATGCTCATTTATAGAAGAAGCTCCATGGGAAGTTTTTCTTTCGACAAAAACGAAAAGAATGCTGAAGGATCTCTAAACATGCCCGGCGATTAGGTGGAAGAGCCCGCTGGAGCCCGAGATTATTGAGGGGATGCTGAAGCCGCGCCCAACGCTGAAAGTTGGTGAAGATGGACAAAACATTCAGGCCAAGCCTCCAAAGTCTTTGAAGAAAAAGAAGAAGGCCAAGAAGCCCGTTCAACTCAAAGACGGCCATACAGATATGCAGAAATACATCGATGCACTGGCAGAATATAACCAGAAGGCACGGACTCCAATCACGTTGGATGAATTCTTTAAGCATGTTCTCGAGAATGAACCCGATGACGCCGATGTAGAAGTCTCGTCAGATGAACCTGAGAACTATGTGGCGAGCTGCCACGTGATCTCTGACTCGTCAATAGATGGTGAAGAAGCTCCTAATGCAGAGAAACTCGAGGCAGATCCCGAACCGGAACTCCTAGAACCGTCAGACGAGATGATTGACATGTTGCTGAACGGGGCCTCTCAAAAGAGCAAAGCTGATCGAGAGCGTGAAATGTCCATATTTGAAAAAGCCAAACGTCGGCGGCTGGACAAAAGGGTTGAAGCACTCCAACCAAACCGAAGCATGCCTACGGCAGATAAAAGTAGACTTAAGGCAAAGAAACGGTTCGCTAAAGCCCTGTCAATAGGAATGAAGCTGCCATCCTCCAAAGGAAACACTACTGGCGGGATACACCTTGACGAAGCGGATGTACATCCTAGCTACTGCTTATACAATTGAAGGATTGCGCACCCCACGGAAGAGTGCAATGCCTTTAAAAATTGGTGGCAGGGATATGTTGCCCACCAACAACACGTCAGGAGATTGAAGCGTAAGACTCATCGGGAGCAAAGAAGTATGACTGAGAAGCATAAAAGAACTGCCAGCAACTGTCACATGGTTGATAGCAAGGAATCGCAAGTTCTCACCTTCGGGAGCGATTCCGATGAAGAAATAGCCCTCGGTCCTCTCTTCAAGGAATCCATCTCTGAAACGGAAGAGATGAAAACCTACGAGAACATTCAGCTGCGTAATCGCACATTACCCGAAAAGAATTTCGGACCCACAAACAAGGGATCGAACAAAAAAGATAAAGGGAAGGAAAAATTCCCTGAAGATATCGCCCTAGATGATCAAGTCGTCAAAGATCTGACAGCCAAGGACCCGCCAAAGAAAAACAAGGTGGATTACAACGTTCTGGAACACCTGAGGAAGATACCCTTGCAGCTAAGCATTCTCGATGCCCTTTTTCTATCTAAAGAGGCAAGAGACTCTTTGATCAAGGCACTACGAGAGCCCGAGTAGTTCCAATCTTTCCTTGCCGAAGAAAAGATGAAAGACGAGCTGGAAGAAGTGCACACTGCCGACGTCACTTTCAGCGACGAAGATCTCCTCCTCGAGACTTGCAAGCATAACCGTCCCTTGTATGTCACCGGATACTGCCATGACATGAGGATAGAGAAGATCCTAGTTGATAACGGGTCCTCTGTCAACCTCCTAAATGTGAGGGTGTTAAAAAAAATCTGCATGAGCGTTCAACATCTCGCTCGAGATAAAATCACCATCTCCGGGTTCAACTCCCAGTCATCATGGACGCTCGGGTCTGTGATACTAACGTTACGCTTTAGGCTGCTCATCACCGACATCAAGTTCCACGTCATGGACGCCAAGACTTGCTACAACGCTTTGCTCGGCAGGCCTTGGTTGCACGAATACAACATCATCCCTTCTATACAACATCAATGTATGAAGTATTTGAAGGATAGTCTCGAGTATACCGTGACAGGGGAGCTGAACCCATTCTCCATGAATGAAGTCCAAAAGTATGAAGATGCAAAGTATTTGTTACCAGACTTCGAAGACACGGAAATATGTCATAAACTGGAGGACAAGCAAAAAGCTATCACCACGATTCCAGTCTTCGGGAGTGATACGGAGGAGGAAGAAGAAATAGTCTATTCAGGGCCGCCCAATGCAACAAGCCGGGACCATCTACCCCTATTCTGGTTTTTGGCAATGACTCTGAAGACGAAGCCAACACAGTGTTCTCGGTCTGTCCATCGGTGCAGACCCTCACTAGAGATGATCTGAGTTTGTAGATCGCCATGGTTACGCGGCAGCACTACAGAGTGCTCGACGCACTTGATACCTATAGTGTGCAGGAGCTGTAGACGTTTTACGTCTCTCCCAGGCGAAGAGATGAAAAGGCGATCCTCTTTTATCGATCTGCGGAAACTAAAGTGAAGAAAGAAATCTGGCATGGTGCCGATTCTACACTTGACAGGCTCCATCCCATCCGTTTGCCCAGATACTACACGGAAGGATTAAAAAGTCTGTTGAAGTGCCAAGGCATACCCTTCAAACAGACTGCTCGACAAGCTCAGTTCTACAATAGGATCTGGAACATCCCCAGAACTCAGCGAAAATTGCCCAACGGGAGAATGGAAACGATTGGGCTTGGATATGTTCAATCCAAGAAACGAGAACGGTTCCATGGCTGCTACATTATACATGACTTCAATGAAGAAGGGGATGCTCTGTTAGAAGACACTACAGTTGAACCAAAACGAGATCTCGCCATAAAAATGCCAAGTCCGTCATTTGATGAACAAATGGACAAAATAATAAGGGAAGCGGGTCAAAAGGTCCGGGATGACCACAACCGTGAAATGGCCATTTACGAGAAAGCCAGGACGCAACGTCTCCTTCAGCAGGCTACGGAGAATGACGATGCCCTTCGTCGCCAGCCCGTCATACAGAAGACCCGATGCAGAGGTAAAAACAAGTTAAAGAACGGAAAAGCCGTTCGACAGCGGCAAAGCGGGTCCAAGAAGCCACGCGATCGAGAATTGAGTAGCCGGGATTCGTCTCTTATAAAGAAGATGGGTCGAGCATATTCTTTTCCCCAAGACAAGACAAGGAAGATATTCGGTCTTGTCATGAAACATCAAATGATTACGCTCCTGGAATCCAAACACCCCGAGTAAGCAGACGAGGTCTCTCACCCGGATTATTGCTCCTATCACCGAGCGATGGGACATCCTCTCGAAGACTGCTTCACATTCAAAGACTGGGTAGAAGACCAGTATCAGGAAGGCAGGTTCGCTTTATCCGACAGTTGGAGGGTAACCCCACCACAAATACATGTGCTAAAAGCAACGTATGCGGCGAGAGTAGAACCATATCAACATCGGTCACGGAAACGATCTCGTACCTGTCACATGATAACGTTGTCAGAAGGAGGAGTGCCCGAGAACTTGGATGAACTCTCCTGGTGCTTCGAAAACGAGGATGAAGATGAGTTGATCTCAGAGTTTCCACCAGCGCCAAAAGAGCTGGAAGATGGAATATATACTACTGCAGATAACCTAAAAAAAATCGACTTGGGGACGGCAAACGACCCACGGCCGACGTTCGTCAGTGAGTTGTTGTCTAAAGAGCAGGTGGCTACGCTAAAAGACGTGCTCATGCAGTATAAAGACTGTTTCGCATGGAACTATTCCGAGATGCCGGGGTTAGATCCAGAAATTGCGGTGCATAAATTGGCGATATCTCCGGACGTCAAGCCAGTCAAACAAGCGCCAAGAAGGTTGCGGCTCGAACTTGAAATGAGCATCAACGCCGAGATCAAGAAGCTAATCGACTCCAGCTTCATCCAAGAGGTTCAATACCCTGACTGGATTGCCAATATCGTCCTAGTGATGAAGAAAAATGGGATGGTGCGCATATGCATGGACTTTCGGGACCTCAATAAAGATTGCCCGAAGGATGATTTTCCTGTACCGGTTACCGAGCTGATGATAGATAACACGTCCACTCACGAAGTCTTCTTCTTCATGGATGGCTCATCAGGGTACAATCAAATAAAGATGCATCCCGAAGACCAAAAGCATACCGCCTTCCGGACTCCTCTGAGCATATTCTGCTATAAAGTGATGCCTTTCGGTCTGAAGAACGCTGTCGCCACTTATCAGAGGGCCATGACGAAGATTTTCGATGACCTCATACATGAAATCGTCGAATGCTATATCGAAGACCTTGTGGTGAAAAGCAAATCGTACGAGGAGCACTGGGAGCATCTGAAGATAGTGTTTCAGCGCCTTCGAAAATACAACCTGAAGATAAACCCTCTCAAATGCGCGTTCGAAGTTTCCTCGGGAAAATTCTTAGTATTCATCGTACGACACCGGGGCATCGAGATAGACCCATCAAAGATCAAGGCGATCATAGAAATGCCTCCGCCTAGAACTCTCAAGCAACTGCGATCTCTCCAAGGACAGCTCGCATATATCCGACGGTTCATAGCTAACCTCTTCGAAAAATGCCGTCCCTACAGTCATCTAATGAAGAAGGGGACCCCGTTAGTCTGGGATCGTAAATGCCAAAGCGCACTGGACGAAATCAAACAATACCTGCAGAATCCGCCGGTGCTAACCGCCCCGATCAAGGGAAAACCCCTCATCCTGTACATAACGGCCCTTGTAGGTTCTTTAGGCACGCTATGGGCACAGGAGAATGACCAAGGGAAAGAGAGAGCCCTTTACCATTTAAGTCGAGTTCTCCTGGGGACAGAAAACAACTACTCCCCTATCGAAAAACACTGCCTGGCGTTAATTTTCGCGGTAACAAAGCTTCGGCATTATGCTTTGGCACATGAGGTCCATCTCATATCAAAAGTAGATCCTCTCAAATATTTGATGTCAAGAGCCATACTAACGGGACGACTTTCTAAATGGGCCTTCCTCTTAATGGAGTTCTCGATAACATATCAACCCCTCAGGGCAGTAAAATGCCAGGCCATCGCTGACTTCCTCGCTGAGCATCCGATACCTGCCGATTCACCTCTAAATTGCGAGTTGCCAGATGAGCACGCGTTTGACACGATTAACTGGGAGAGAAGAGAAAGTGGTACCCGATGGGGACTCTACTTCGATACGGCATCTTCCATGAAGAAGCGAAAGCACAGCTCCCCTATAATCAAATCGGGGGTAGGCCTTATCTTCGTGACTCCATAAAAAGGGATAATGCGCTTTGCCTTCTCCTTAACAGAGCCGAGGACAAACAATGAAGCCGAATATGTAGCTTTGGAAGTAGGTCTTAAGATCGCTGTCGATATAGGAATCGAAAACTTACTCATATACGGAGACTCCCAACTGGTCGTTAGCCAAGTAAGCGACGACTATCAAACATGCAAACCAAAGTTGGTGAAGTTCGGCGAGAGAGTACAACAATTGCTGACTCAAATCCTTGCCTACGCCCTGGAAAACATACCGTGTGTGGAAAATAGCAAAGCGGATGTGTTAGCCAAACTCGCTAAAGAACTGGCTGACAAAGATCTCGATGACGTGAGGATCGTGGTACAAAGCCGTCGGGTTCTTGCACCAGCGGAAATATCTCCGGAATCGTCTGAAGAAAAGGAAGCAACCAAGCAAACGACCTTACAAATAAAAGACCAGGAAAAGGCTAATGATTGGAGAGAAGTTTTTATAGACTACTTCAAATCCCGACGAACACCGGAAGATGCATCCTCAAGACATCAGCTTATGAAACGAGCTCTGTCTTTCACCTTCGTCAATGATACTCTGTACAAGAGATCGTTCGACTCTCTATGGCTAAGATGCCTAGGGCCGGAAGAAGCAAAGAGAGTCGTCTAAGAAACTCACGACGGACTCTACGGTTCTCATCAAGCTGGACCAAAGATGAAGCTGAAGATCAAAAGGATGGGCTACTATTGGCCCACGATGATCCAAGACTGTCTCGAATACGCGAAACAGTGCCACTCGTGCCAAATTCACGGGGACTTCATCCACCAGCATCCAAATCCGCTACACCCAACGGTGGCTAGCTGGCCTTTCGAAATGTGGGGAACTAACATAATCGGGCTCATCGAACCAGCATCATCCAGAGGACATCGGTTCATATTAGCGACAACCGATTACTTCTCTAAGTGGGCAGAAGCCATACCGCTAAGAGAAGTGAAGACGGAGAATATTCTCCACTTCTTCAAGACACACGTCATCTATCGGTTCGGCACTCCGCGACGGATTATCTCTGATAACGGGTGAGCCTACAGAAGTCACAAAATCAGCTGCTTCGCACATCAACATAATATAGACTGGAGATACTCTTCGGTCTATAATCCTCGAGCTAACAGTCTAGCTGAGGCTTTCAACAAGACCTTGACGAAGATCATAAAGAAGACGGTGTCCAGAAATAGAAGAGATTGGCACGGGAGATTGCATAAAGCTCTCTGGGCGTATCAGTCCACGTTCAAAACGGCCATAAATACAACGCTGTATGCATTGGTATTCGGCGTAGAAGCGGTACTCCCCTTGGAGATAGAGCTACCCTCCCTACGAGTGGCGGTTCATTACGAGCTAACAGATGAAGATAATACTCATCTTCGGCTTGAGGAGCTCGACGCCATTGACGAAACCCGGCTCATGGCGCAGCAAAACTTAGAGGCTTACAAAGCAAGGATGAAGCACTCGTACGAAGGATTGACTAGACCGAGAACATTCCACCAAGGCGAACTCGTGCTAGTCGTAAAAAGACCTATGATCCTTAATTGTGCCAAACGGGGGAAATTCGAGCCAAAATATGAGGGCCCGTATATCATAGACAAAGTCTACCAAGGTAGGGCTTACTTGCTCATGAATGTGCACGGCGAAAGACCTTTCAGGCCAATAAACAGTCGGTTCTTGAAAAAATACTATGCCTGACCGAAACGTCTGTAAACTACTACGAACCGCAGCATCCTAAGGCTGACGCAAAAAAAACGGTACGTCCATAAGCAAAATGGGCAAGGATGAAAACCCGAAAGGGCTCCGTGAGTAAAAACAGCAGGGCTACCGGCGAGTTTGTGAAAACCCGAAAGGGCGCAATCTCGTTAAAAGACAGTTGCAAGGTCCTCTCGATCTTGTAAGAAGAAAACTACCTGCGTGAGATCCTTATGACTCACAAAGGAGCGACACACTTAGGGATCCCTACGATTCTTAAGGAGAAATTACACTTATGAGATCCTCACGACTCGCAAGGAGAACCCTTTTATGAGACCCTCACGGCTCACATGATTCAAAAGCCTTAAACTACAGGGATCTGAACCTGTTCTTAAGCCATCACACTCTACCTTTTGCCCTACAAGCGGTTCAATATTGACCCTTGTATACAATCCACGGGCATAAATAAACGTCTCCCCCACCAAGTTCCACCAATAGCGTGAAATTCCCCTATTCGGTGAACAAACACTTATAAGTCCTCTCGATTTATAAGGAGAAAACACTCTTATAAGATCCTTACGACTTACAAGAGAAAACGCACTTAGGAGTCCTCACGACCCCTAAGGAGAAAACACACTTACAAGATCCTCACGACTCGTAGGGAGAAATACCTTTATGAGACCCTTACGGCTCAAGAAGTCAAAAGCCTTAGTTGGCAGAATCTTAACCCTGTTTTCTAAGCCACCTTTGTTCGACATCGATAAAGGCAAATAATGATTCGCTCTTGGCAATATCTCAGTTGCAGCGATACTGATGCCTAAATCGGTATCAGATCCCAAGTCCCATACTCGCGATAAAAAATCAGCGAGCCAAAAATGCATATGAAATAGCCGAAATGATGGGGCAACTTGCAACGAAATCAGCAAGTAAAATATATGCATACAAAACAACCCAAATGATTGGGCAACTCGCAATAAAAAGCAACGAGTAAAAAAGAAAAATAGCCAAAATGATTGGGCACCGCGAAAAATAGCCGAAATGATTGGGCAATCGCGACTTTCGCGATATAAAAAGCTGAAATGATAGAGCATCGCGGGAAGAAAACAGAAGATACATATGAAATGAAACTTTTGCCCTGCAGGCGAGTCCATACTGTCCCCTGTATACAATCCATGGGCATAAACGAAAAGAGAACCACATTTCCCTAGATTCTGTCATAGGAAAGCCAGATCTCGATGGCGACATATAAAGCCTGGAGATCAGAAACGGCGTTCCTTTTCATTTCAGCAAGATACGGTCGCTGCATCATCAATCGGAGCCACGGCAAAGTCCCTAGTTCCAAGACTCCACAGTTCACAGACAACCGAAAGTCAACCCTGACACCGAAACGACGAAAGTCAACCCGGACACCGAAACGGCGAAAGTCAACCCCGACACCGAAACGGCGAAAGTCAACCCCGACACCGAAACGGTTAAAGTCAACCCCGACACCGTAAAAAATGGAGAAAGTCAACCCCCGACCCCCCGTTGAAGCAACTCTTTGACCCGAGAACAAGTCAACTCATCAACCACTTATGAGTGCTCTCGACTTGTAAGGAAGAAAATTCTCTTGTGAGATCTTTACGACTCTTAAGAGAAAACGCACTTAGGAGTCCTCACGACTCCTAAGGAGAAAATACACCTATGAGATCCTCACAACTCGTAGGGAGAAAAATCTTTATGAGACCCTTATGGCTCATAATGTTGAAAAGTCTTAGGTGACAGATCCTAACCCTGTTTCCTAAGCCATCGTTACCCTATAAAGAGTTTAAGATGGACAGCTATTTACTATCTACAGCCCACACTTGCCAAAATTACATGCCATCGAAATCGAGGTGCTACTCAAGAGTATGTAAACTGATTTGTGCCAAGTCAAAACAAAAAGGCATAACCCACGGACGTCAATCACCTATCATGCAATGTAATAAGGAGAATATTTGATTTACATCCAATTGAGCGTCCGAAACACACTCACTCAGGAACGTGCGAAAAGGATAAAATAAACGCATGCAAAGGAAAAATTTGTTATTCATACCTCAGAAAAGTTCTTACATTGATGAAAACAGTAAACAAAAGCATCATTAAAATGTTTACAATGGCAAAACATTGAATCCGGGACACGGATTGAGAAATTCGAAAGTGAAGCCGTCTAAAATGTTTCTGGCCTTTTTGACCATTCTTGTGTGCATCCTCTCACGGTCGCAACCATCAGGATCCTCTCCAATGTCCTCCACCCTCTGATAAGCAGCGATTATCGTCGTTTGTTGAAAAACTTGATGTAAGATATCAGTGAGATTATCTCGTCGTTTCTTCGAGATTAGGCCCGTTAGATACACTGAGTGCACCTTATCCTCAGCGCCATCCAGTGCTTCAAGCGACATAGCTTCATGAAATCCAGGAAGCGCTCTCCAAATTGCTCTCACTATAATCTTCAAAAGAGCGGGCGACGAGGAAGTAGTCGACCGTTGTGCGCATTGAAACGACTTATAATTTTAGCGCATTGGACGTTTGTAAACTCCTGGTTTTGACAATGGCCTTGTACACGAATGTCCTCGTAAGAGATAATTTTGTCAAAACAGTAAAGGTGAACGGCCATAGTATCTGAAAAGAGATGTCAGTGAAAGTTTAGCGATCAAGAAAACCCTCATTAGACAAACATTGGGATTCAAACAAACTCTCGGGAAGACAAGTCCTTTTAAGTACCAACAAATTCAAATTTATACGAATAAGGGTAAAACCCTATGAAGAGACCTTCAAGAACACCGATGAATAAAATTCCCAAAAGGCCCGCTTGGTCTTTTCAGAGCTAAGCTCTTCGCTTTAGGAATTAAATTCCTTTTATATGATGGAATTAAATTCCAGAAACTCACAAAATATAAATGAGAGAAAAAAAATCCTATAAATCCTCAAAATCAGAGGGAAATGTTCGAGAGATGGAAGTTTATTGCTCAAAGATCACATCTTTGGAGGATGGGTTTCTGAGGAGAGCAAAGCTCTCATAATAGATTTAAAATCCAGAGGCTTTCTCAAAGAAGGAAAGTTTTCTGATGAACAAAGCGTTACCTAAAAAAGGGTTTCTTTTGACAGAGTTAAACTCTGGAATTACAATGACAGAGAACTAAGCTCTGAGGAAGAGAATTGAATTCTCAAAGAAAACGAAGGAGGAAGAAGATGAAAGAACGGAGGCGTTACAGAGATGAGACCCCTGCATTTATAAGACATGATGGGAAATGGTTCATCTTCCCCGTTCCCTAGGCAGATCCAACGACTGTAAAGGTGACAGCGTTGCACTCACGTGTAAGCCACGTAAGAACAACGCTGTGAGGGCATTTGTTCCCTTATAAAAATTCAGAAAGAAAAAGGGAAGGGAAAAATTCCCCACTAATGGAAGCATCGCGTGTAAGCACGTGATCATCAATCCCTTACAACGAGACTTAGATAAGCAAAAGAAAAAAATTCCCGCTGGTGGAGCATCACGTGCAAGCACGTGATGCATCTGTATGCAGAGTAAGCGGATCCATTTAGTAGGCGGCAGCTAAAGCCTCACGTGCAAGCACGTGATCGTCTTTCACACAAAACGTGTGGAACTCAGTTATAAAACAAACAAAGAACAAAGAAGCTCACGTGTTACCACGTGATGCCTTCCCTCTGTTTGGACTCCTTCATACGAACAAACCAAATTAATCATGTGAGGGGTCACGTGGTACACGTGATGGCTCCTATGCCTTCTGAACAAATATAATTAAATTCTAAACAAAGGGATCAAAAGCGCTATTATGGAAAATATTTCCCTAGATCTTTCCAAACAAGAAAGATTGCACTCTGTAAGGTAGAGTATCGTTGGATTAAAAATCCAATGGTGATTAAAAATCACCAATTTATAGGAAGATTCCGTGCAAGGAAATATTTTCCTAAAATTTGCCAGGAACAACAAATGAAATATCTGATGTGAAATAGAAGTCTTTGGATTAAAAATCCAACGGTGAATAAAATTCACCGAGTGATCTAAAAGATCATGTTGGTTATAAAATCAATCAAAATCTCTCAATGAGAGATTGGCTGAACAAACTGATTCTTTTCTTTCTCCTATAAACAGGAGTCAAGTTTTAGGAAAAAAAGAAAGAGGAGAGAGAAAAAAACCCTTCGTAAGCCAAAAGAAAAGAATTGAATTCTCCAGAGAGAGGAAGATCCCCTCAGAGAAAAAGAAACCCTAAGTAAGGGAAGGAAGAAAAACACAGAGAATATTTTTTTTCTCTTCTTCACCTTCATAAGAGTTTAACTCTTCTAAAAAGAACTTAGTTCTTCCTCTGGTTGAAGATCTGCACAAGTTGAGAATTTAATTCTCATCAGGGAGATTTGCTATGGAGATTCAAAACCTAGGGGAGAATTAAGTTCAAACAATTTAATTCTTACAACATATAAGAATTTAATTCCTCTAAATAAAATTAGGGTTCAACCCTATATAAGAATTTAATTCTTATCAAACAAGGGATTTAACTCAAGATCTCCAGGCACGTAAAAAAAAGAAGATTAGCACCCAAACATGATCACGTGTTCCCACGTAAGCACCCGTGTTGAATGAGAGAAAACAAATGAGATCAGGCCACGTGCTCCCACGTGACCACTGAACAAGCCCTTCAGAAGAAAAAGTTGGAATAAACCCAAGGCAGTTTCTATTTTAGGGCGTCTCGCGTGACATCACGTGACCCCATAATAGTGCTTAGCACTTTTCCAAAGAGAATAAAACAGAGGCAGCTTTCAGTCTTTGGGGAGGCCTCACGTGATCCAATGTGACCCAATAGTGCTCAGCACTCAGTAAAAAAAAAGGATCAAATTCAAAGAAGCTGTGCCAAATCTCAGGCGCCTCACGCGACCTAACGTGAGGCCCTCAAACTTTCAGTGTTTAACACTACTTCAAGCGACTCACGTGACCCCACGTGAGCGTTTCGAATCTTCAGTGTTTAACACTACTTCAAGCGCCTCACGTGACCCCACATAAGCGCTTCAAATCTTCAGTGTTTAACACTACTTCAAGCGCCTCACGTGACCCCATGTGAGCGCTTCAAATCTTCAGTGTTTAACACTACTTCAAGCGCCTCACGTAACCCCACATGAGCGCTTCAAATCTTCAGTGTTTAACACCACTTCAAGCGCCTTACGTGACCCCACGTGAGCGCTTCAAATCTTCAGTGTTTAACACAACTTCAAACGCCTCACGTGACCCCACATGAGCGATTCAAATCTTCAGTGTTTAACACTACTTCCAGCGCCTCACGTGACCCCATGTGAGTGCTTCAAATCTTCAGTGCTTAAACAATACTTTAAGACCTCACGTGGGAGCACGTGAGCACTGAACATATGCTAGTGTTTAACACTATGATAGGCCAATCTTAGCCCAAGTTAGCTAAGTCTCCAAAAGCCAAAACCTTGTTTTTAACCGAGCCCTAATTATGTTTAGGTCTTTCAAAATTGATCTCAGATGGCATTCAAAGTAATGTTCATCCTATTCCTTCTCAATCTGGCATTTGGTTCAAGGGTACATCTCTTCACTTCTCTGATATTTGTCGTTGTAATCCTTCAACGTCTTCAGAGAGGTGACGGGTCCCGACAACCAGACATTCCACGGACTGTGGGGTCCTTAAACTCATGGACTATAATGTCCTTAAACTTTACGAGCTGTGGGGTTCATAAACTCATAGACTATGATGTCCTTAAACTTTACAGACTATGATATCTCTAAACTACCATGGACTGTGAGGTCCTTAAACTCATAGACTATGATGTCTTTAAACTTTACAGACTATGACATTTTTAAACTATGGACTATGATGTCCTTAAAATCCATGGACTATGATGTCCTTAAACTTATAGACCGAAATGTCCCTAAACTAAACAATAGAGCCCAAATACTCTATTGTTGGATCTAAATGATCCTGTTAAGTTGATTTTAGTCTAAAATTAGACTAACGTATCCATAACAAACGTTTAAGTTGATCTTAGTCTCAAATGAGATTAACGATCCTTAAACCCAACCCAAACCCAAATCTAAGAAAATACGGATTTGGACTAATCCCCGCCCTATGGGCGACAACATAAATTAGTCTACGTATACAATCCACGGGCAACCAAAAATAAAACAAACACACACGACACGAAGTGACCTTCTGGAGCAGGAGAAAGTGGTTACTGCGATGCGGTAGCGTAATTAACTGTAGGGGCTTGCGCCTGCAGGGAAGAGCGTCCCCACAATCAAAAACCCCTCACAATGAGGGGGGAATCTGACGAAGTCTGCTACATCGGCCGCATCCTTCCAAATCTCCGATGCACGGTGCCATAAATCAACTTGGCATCTTCGGAGAGGTGGACGGATAAAACCAAATAGTATCTACCCCCAAATTCAGGCAAGACGTTTGTCTTCCCGGTTTTCGGCGGCGAACAACGGTCCTACAGTGACATGGCAATACCAATAAGGTGTAGTGTAACATATGTATATGTGCTCGTACAACATAATACTCATTGGTAGTTGTGCAGTGTTCTATCAGAGTGTTCGTATCATGGAAACGTATAACATCGATAAATATATCGTGAACATATAAAGTAAATCTTAGCGTAATTATTAAATGTAACTACTTGCTATGAGCTATACCATTATTTTTGAAAATGGAACGAAACGTTGGTTTTGAAATAAGGAATCTGCCTTAGGTTAAAATAGATATTCATTTTGGAAATTGGCATCGCATCCTTGTCATTTATTCTTTAAAAAGGAAACGAAACGTTAGTTTTTAAAAGAGTAAATCTCACTCAAGTATTACGTTCTAACACGAAATAAAACATGACTCCACGAGTCTAAAGGAACTTGGCCGTATTCGGCACGCTAATCTCGTCATCATATGTACGGTATGATCCTTCGTACAATATCCACCAAACCATGAATAAAACTATATGAAAAATAACTCCAGAATCATTAATTTGAATTAACACTAATAACTAAGTAGATAGTATAACTATCCTTGTTAAATGGTTGCGGGGGTGTTATACGCCATCCACCCGACTTCCCCCGTAGATGTAAATCTACTCACCAACTTGTCGAACTCGTCGAAATCCACAATCGCTTTTCCTCGTCTCAACGCCTTCAACGTTTCCTCTAATACCCCTTCAAATGTAAGAACATGCTCGTCAATAATTTTATCTTACTGGCAAAATGTAGCGAGAAAAATACAATGCTCGGATGCATATTGTTTGAAAATGTTAGCTCAGAAAATGACAGTTTTTGGGCTCGCTTCGAAAAATCACTAGAAATCGTAAACACAATGTTTAGAGTGAAACTAAAATTATACACATTGTTAAAGGAGTTATATTTGATACCCCAGAATATCTTTTCCAATTTCTATGTATAGGACATGAAATAAAATGTAAAATAAAAACATGTTTCTGGAAAATCTGCTGAAACCAGAAAACAATTTTCACTAAATATTTGATATCTCTAGATTTTATAAATAGAATAAGAAAAATGAAAATTTTATATATATCTACACAAAATTATCTACAACCTATAACTTTCATATTCTCCAAATTATTAACAGAAAAAGTAAGAAAATTATTACAATTTGAGTGAAAAACAGCCACTGGAAATGAAATTTCCAGTTTGGAAATCCTTTCTTTAAAAATTCGTATAAAATTTATTTTACAGTAAATATTAACCAAATGTTTTTGGCTAAATGATATGCCAATTATCTACAACTTTTTAGTTTTAACCATTACCTAATTATCAATAGAGAGCAATTAAAAAAATTCAAAACCCTTAACATGTCACTGATATTCAGCCAGCAAGTAAAACTCACCATCACTTCAAAATTTAAAAGCAAGATTATATTTACCTATATGGAATGAGAGAAGAAATTCCAACTCAAGGATTGGATGATGGAGGCTCTTAGGGGTTGTAGTGGCTTCTAGATTGATGAAGTGAACAAAATTGGTGAAAAAGTTCATGACTTTTCTCTTATGGTGATGGATACTTAGAAATATTTTTGTTTGGAGCTTGTAGAAACCAAAGGTTCAGTTTGAAAGAGCTAAAGAAATTATTAAGTGTATGTGTAGAGTAAGCATGGGGTGGAGGTGTCATGGTGGAAGTAGGAGGTGTAAAATATGAAGGAGGAGATGGAGGATTGTGAGCATGGTTGAGGGTGAGTTGTATGTGAGGGTTTAGACTGAGGTTATAATATATACCAACCATTTAACAAAATAATTATACCAACTATTAAAAGAATTTCAACAAAAGAAAACCTTTCATGTTACAATTTAAATCCATTTTACACTTTAAATCCATGTAAAATAACTTTAAATCCATGTAAAATAAAAGATATGAGATAATTAATCTATCACTTAAATATCATTATTTTAATGTAAAATACAATGTCATGTTAAATAATTAAAAATATCATTTTTATGATATCACACATTTTTATTCATATTTATCAAAATAATTACATTTTCAGATATAATTCCGATACCCAATTTCATAAACGATATCATTTTTGTAAACATATTAAATTCATATTTATAATTATAAATTAATATTTATAATTTTCCAAAATGTTACAATCTCTCCCCCTTAAAGAAATTCGGTCCCCGAATTTAAATTAAACCCCCTTCTTAAAACATTTTTCTCAATCCAATCAACTCATTTCAAAACAATTTTCTGGGGTCCAAATTTTAAAACATATAATCCGCTCAATATAACAGAACTCCAAACAACCATACGAGCTAAAATGTAACAAAACGCAACAGTGTGCGTAAAACATCAAAATGATATAAAACTCACATAACTGTAACTCTAGCGGTTGCTATGAGAATTACTCCAGTTATCATGCAAAATGCCAAATAAGAAAGTTGTTGTGTATATCAAATACACAATCAATGCCATAGTCATAATGCAATATCGTCAGCACACGACCAAGCGAAAATATATAAATCAAATCTATAAGATATTCTCTCAAGTGCAAAGCACGGAAACAACATCAACCCTAACATGTTTGCATGCAAATCTCAAACCACACATCATGGTATGCACGAAAACAAAAACAGCGTCAAGTGCAACAAGTGTGCACAAAACAATATCCACTGCATCAAATGTGCAGTGAGCAATTACCGAGTGCATCTAGAATGCACAAGATCAATATCTAGTGCATTGGAGTGCACAAAACAAGTCTCAAGTGTATCGGGGCGCACAAAACAAATCTCAAGTGTATCGGGGTGCACAAAACATCAAAATGTGTAACTGGTGTGCACAAAATTATACCAAGTATACCTAGAGTATATATATATAAAATCTCTTAATCATGTGCAACTGATGTGCACGGAAAATATCAGTATAGTGCATCAAATGTACACGACACTCCAATCGAGTGCAGTCACCTCGCACTAACATCTCAACAAGTGCACCTGGTGTGCGCAAAACATCAATCAAAGTGCAATCATCATGCACGAAAATCTCGACACACTTGGTGTGCACAAAACATTTGTGTGACCCTCATGTCCTCAAAATACATATGTCAAAATAACGGAAGCTGAGTTGTCCTCTTTTCAACGTTTGAAAACGAAATATTTGGCTCATAAAAACGTAAGTCGAAAACAAACGACATCGAAGTATATTTTCTTCAATGTCCAAAGGCGTTTTAAACACCCGGAACTGGCAGAGCAAGGATTACCACTTGCCTACTGCCCCGGTCTAGCGTTCTCTGTCTCTGAATTTTGGTTCTTCTTGCGGATCTCTAACGTCATGGCCTCTTTTATACTATCATCCGGTGAAGAGCAACGACACAATCAATCCTACTGCTGATACCTCTCATCACATCTTCTTGACCAGTAGTCCAGTCTATCGCAGCGCAACATATTGATGACGGTGATCTCTAACCTCTGCGTGTGCGCCAACAACTTATCCTGGGTCCAATCTTACTTATTATAAACTTCTGGAAAGAGCCTATAAATTCTCCTGCTGATCTCATCTACTCAGCCCGCCCGGGACTAGCACTCATTTCTGAATCGACTTTCTTTTTCGTATCAACTGCCATTTCCTCAAGATTTTCCTCTGAATGTTTGGTCGTACGCACCTCTGCATATGCATCAAATCTTCAATATCGACGGTGAAGAACAAATGCCCACTGAAACTTCGCACCAATCTCCCATTTCATTACTCTCCAATATCAATCAATTAAGGAGAATATCGCGATAGTTACGCAAATTGCAAGTCATACTTGGTTATGACCAAGCTTGGAGCTTTACATAAAACTCAAAATACGAATCTGGCATCTCTGATACCTTGTAGAATAATCTGGCTAAGCTCGCCTTCAAGAACTCGTCCCAATTCGTCGGAGGAAAACTTACTACACGATCTCTCTTGAGTGACTCGCATCAGGTCTGAGCAAGACCTATCAAAGAAACTAATCAACCTCACCAAATCTCGCATTAGAGCGCCATAACAGATTAAAATATCCTACCAATCACCTATCTGAATGACTATGAATCCTCTGTTCCATCTATACTTGTAAGCATCGACAAGTTTCAACTTCATGAACTCTGGAAGCAACACCTCGATAACCTCAGCAATGATTGGTACCGCTATCTGAACAGTATGCAACATCATGATCTTCAGAGAGGGAAAACATCACACCTCAAGTCCGGCTGATCTCCAGCAATGACTCGACCCTCTAGTGCGGATCCCGAAGAAACTCGCTTCAACATTAGAAACTCGATCAATAAGGATAAATAACATGTCCCCATGTCACCGGGATGTCATCCTGGTCAGTCCTTGTCCCAGACAAGTCTTCCCTGACCGTGTCTCTAATCGCAGTCCTCTCGGCTCACGTAGACATGGCGACCGGAACAATCAATATGTATCGATGAGGATAGATCAACGGAACGAATAGAAGAAAAGATCTCAAAATAAAACCCTAAGGTAACTTAGGCGGAGTATCATATCGTAAATATGCCACGGAACATATGTAAGATACGTCACTCTACTTATTACCAACTCCATCAACCAAGGTCATCCTATATAATGAAAGTTCGGGTATAATACCTCCAAAGTCAGGTCTAAGTCCTATAAGGTAAAGCCTAGGTAACAAAAGTGTATGCCTAAACTCCTTATAGCCAAACCTAGACTCGAATAAAGGTTAAAAAAAACGCTCTAATACCAACTTTGTCACGACCCGAATGTGGCACGTGACCAGTGTTAGTTATATGTATGCCCTAGAGGCCATTATTGTACATAAGATGTATATTGTAGTGGATGCTGGGACATATATAGGAAGGACTTTTTGCTCGACATGATAGTATGCTATCTGGTTGCTCTTTATCTTAACGTGTACACTGATTGTCTCTCAGTTACATGTTGGTAAAGCCCTTAGGATGTGTACTTGACTACCTGGACTATGATGCAGATCATACTAGTGGGGACATGGTAGTTCATAAGTACATCCTTCAAGGTCCCTAGTCGTGGGTGTATCGAGGCGGGGCATCGATATACCAGAGTAGACTAGCGTATACCTTCTCGACCCATACAGATAGGCGATGGATGATCCCATATCCATTGGTGTTTGACATCAGAGATGATATACGGGTGCTCAGTGGAGACTGGGTACACTGGACGGACTCGCCGAGAACTCCCAGATGGTATTATACCTTACGTCAGATGGCAGTTCTCTGGTGACACTGGTACAGGTTAGTCTGTAGACTCGAGATCGTCATAGAGTCTTGTGTGATTCCCACTGTGCTTTGATTTCCACCTTACCACGTCCAAGAGGGTGTGCAAAACGGTGGTTTTTGGGTACAGTCCCGAATCACATGGAGGCAATGAGCGATAGGAGGGGATTCATCACTCCCGGTATAGGGAGTTGATGTTGCGCTGTATTCGATTGGCTATAACCGGAAATCCCTGGCCAGGGTTGCTGAGATTTACTGGTAAGTGTTACCAGTAGTTTCTCGAACTGTTATAGACCTCATATCGACACGACTTATCGAGCTACTGGGGTCTGACGTTTACCACCCCTAGGCGAGATATGCGACATATCAGACGAACAGACCGGACTGTACGGTAAGTGTTGCTGGTTGGATTCACAGTAGTGTGAGCGGGCTTGCTCATTGATCTTCTGATCGCTCAATACCCGGGTGGCCGTTACATTTAGCAGACCGCTTGCGGCTTGTGGGTGTTTGATATGATCATCACCTACTGTCGGCGTATTGACGAGTCTTTAGAGTCCTTCACAGATGTTTCCTGGCTCAAGCGAAACGAAATAGGAGCGCATATGAGATATGTGCAGGACCGAGAATAATACCAGTATGTAATACTGTATTCTATTCTCGCGATTTGTATCGTCGGCAGGTTATATGTGATATAGCCGGGTTACCGAATCAAGTGTTGATTTGATACATTGATACACTTGATATTAGTCGGTTATATGCATTATGACCGGATCATTAAATCAAGTGTTGATTTAATGATTTAATGTATAATTATATATTTGATATATTACTTTACATTAACTAGTATTTGTTCACTTAAGATTAACTTTCTCACTTGATGTGCACATTGTATATATGATATAGTTTTGTGCACTAGTTTGTATCATGTTTGATGATACATGCAAACTTGGGTGTGTATGATTAAACCATGATTAGGTTAATGGTTAGGGTTTTGATTTACTTATTCATTTATTTAATTATTCTTTTAGCAAGAAAAGAAATGGTTGCTTCTTTTGGATTTACTTTGAAGCTTCATGAAGCTTTGAAAAGTTCAACCATTTTTGTTGTTTTGCCTAACCTAACCATTCACCTAACCCTAGTTTATTCTATACACTTAACCATGGTTGCAATATGATAAGGGTCACTTGATTTTCTTTTTAAGTTAATTCATTTTTCATTTCTTTCTTCTTCTTCTTCTTGAGAAAGAAAGAAAAGCTTTCTACAAAAATGTCAAGTGATGAAGTCAAGTGAGAAATCCTAATCCAAAGTGAACCCACTTCCTATTTTTTCATCCTCTACCACTTGCCATGTTGTATTGGGTGTTTTCTTCACAAGTTTCATGACTTGGTGAAGTTGGAGCTTGATCTTTAGTTGCCTCGACGTAGATCATCTTCGGCATCGAAGTCGACGACCTAGCCCGATCATTTCTCCGATGAAATCAACACTAGAGTCCGAGATCCGATGATCGCAGCGAAAGGACATCGTCACGGAGCTATGGAGGTGGAGGACTGGATCTACAAAGGTTGTATTTTCCGTTCACTCTTAGTTAAGTTGTTAACTAGTTATCGTTTTCGCCTTTGCTTCTAGTTAACGATCTAGCATTAGGGTTTCTCGGCACAAGAAAAATTTGATTTTGGCATGGTTGATGCCTTGTGGAACCTCCTTAGAGTGCCTAGGAACCCTACAGTGGTATCAGAGCCTAGCCAGAGCCTTAGGCGATGCGTAGACGATATTAGAAACCCGATCGAACCCGAAACCCTAATCCGAAACCCTTCTCTGTACATTTTTTCAAAACTGGGATTTTCATGAATTAAAAATATGCAGAAAATTCAGCAGGGAATTTTAAGAAATACTGTGCAGCACGTGCCCATGATTCATCTAAAGCGCGGCAGAACCGCGGCACGAGCATGGATCGTGCGGCGGTTCCGCGGCCATTAAGTCAGATTAGCTTTTGAAAATTGCACAGTAATTCCTATCTGTTGGTGCTGTATTTTCTGGGAATTTTTAACTTCTACTCAAGAGTTGAGTATTCTGGGTTGTATTGGGAGTTCGTATATTCGATCGGATTGTCAAACTTTGTCTATGTGTTTTTCCGAATAATTTTAGAAAATGTTGAAAAGTTCGACCGGATATAAATACCCACTTTTTCCCCTGCTGGGAAATTTCCAAGTGTTGGATTTTTCCATGGTTTAAAGACGTTCTAAGTAGTGCAAGTAACGCGATGGACCCTCTAGAAGACAACAAACCTTAACTCGATTATGTGACCGTCTTGAACTGCCCTTTGAACCTTAGGGTTTGAGGCAGTACGGCGTGCCACATGTGAGCCGTTGGCTTGGCCCTTCTACGGCTGGACCGTTGGTACTGAGGCATGAAGTGAATGTTTTTAAACTTATTTCATGTGTTGAGTTGTTTCGAGAAAACTTGGGTGTTTGATTATTCGATCGGAAAGTTTAACATTTTCTATTTATCTGGAATGTGATACAATATTTGGAATCCACAAGGAGTTATGAGATAACTGATTTGAATGTTATAAACATAGCACTTTAGTCTCACTTGATCGGTTGCCATAGAATTTTGATGCGATCAAAAGTCCGTCGCAATCACGTAGTGTACGCGGATACTCGCCGGGTAAACTTAATAGACAGCCTCACCCCATAGCCCTAACCAAGTGACTGTAGGAGAACCCCGTCGCCGAAAGCATCCGTTCTGGTGCTCGCGGCAGCGGTGTTCCGCCTTGGTGCACTTCGTCGACGGCGTCGAGGGTGCGGCCGTCTACTAAAGTTTGCGACGAGCATTCGATCAGGATGCCGGGAATCTTGTTGAATTGGCCGACTTGATATTGAAAAGTGTTTTCAATAATGAGACTAAAATGCGGGGTTTATAATTGTTAGGCATGCGATGTCTAAGGAATTCAGATAGTTAGGCATGTGATGTCTAAGTAGTTTGCGGATTCCAACTGTTGTAGTTTTACACTTTCTTTTCTACGACCGTAAGTGTAATATGTGATATCGCCGGTTTCGTTGCTATATGTCAACGACAATTGGGATACGCATGTTTACTTACGTTGATGACATGTGATATTATGTGTTGCTGGATATGTTATATTGAATCGTCGTGTTTGAATAGCCGGGGTTTTTTTTATGTGAGATGAGTGTTTTTCATTTTCATTCATGTAAAAAATTGTATGTAATATTCTTTTATTGGGGCACTTCCAGGTTGCGGAAGATGTCACCGTTTGTATATTATTTACTTTTCCGCACTAGGATAGACCTAAGGAGGAGGGCACAAGTAACCGGGTTCTGGAGTCCAGTGGGAGACCAACTCGAGGAGTCGAGTCTGGGTCTCCTAACTCTAGAATTGGTAGGGTTGCTTGCTACTCTCGTAGGGGTCTAGGGGTGTGGGTTTGGCTATTCATCGCGACCGTGGAATCCGTGTTTTATACTGGCTCGTATTAAAAACACGGACGTCCTAGTATATCCAATATTTCATATGATATTTTCTTCTGCGTTATCTGTGATGTGATCATGTGATATGTTCTGTGATAAATACTGTATATAGTATATATGATATATTATATAGACGTTATTTATGTTTTACACCCGCGCTAGCCCTGCCCCACTCTGCCGTTAGTTACCTAACCTAACGGTGCACGAGGGGACATCGAGGCGAATGCGGATGGCATAAGTGTACGTCGTATTTATCTGTGATGTTTAGGTACTTAAATGATGGGACTTCATTAATATGATTAATGAAAGAAAAAGAAACCTAAAGATGTTGTGGAATCGAATTTCTAAATAAAACAGGTAGCTACAGTTCTTGCTTTGCATCGCGGTGTTCCTTGTAGAACATCCTGCACCTTATTCGATAAGGAAAGGACCGAGATCCCTTCACTGGGAGTGACTTCTTTAGCAATAACTGGCAGATGCTACAACCCTCGGTTTGTCTTTTGATTGCTTCTATAGTTTTTGCTTTGCACAGCGATATATATGATATATCCCACACCTCATTCGACGAGGAAAGGGCCGACGATCCGTTCACCGGGAGTGACCCCTTTAGCAAAACTAGAAAAGCCCCAAAAACACTCCATTTCAAAATCATTTGATTCTACAACAATATCAAGTTCATTACGCAATAGGTTTTCAGAAAAACCTGTCGTAGCCCTCCGTCATTTCAGATAAGTCCTACTTAGTATTCGTGCTACGTTTGTTGGCCTGCGTCAAGGCGTAGTGTGCGGTAGCTAACTAGTATTTATCTGCTTATGCATATGATGCAGATTAGATCAGGGTAGTCATGCGACTTTGTTGGCCTGCGTCAAGGGTCGTGCGGGTGGGTTTAATTCAATCAAGAAATGACGGGTTGAACTTGACTAGCGGACTATGGTTTGTTGGCCTGCGTCAAGGTCATAGGACGCTAGGGGCAAAATATTATCGGGAATTTCAAGTGTTGAAATTTGCAATGAGATTGCATACCTTCTATGAGATAGTTGGATCCCGATACCCGCTGCGAGTAAGAGTTACTCCTGGGAGAGTTTTACACATTACAATTAGCCGATCAAGTAGGTGTCTAGAAAGGTGTTAACGAGGTTACGCCTCTGGGAAAACGAGGTTTATATTAATTAGGTTCGTGCGAAAGCACGGGGGACCTCCCTCAAAGTACCGACACTGGCCTGGCTGAAAGATTGGCGAACTTGTAGTGTGTAATTAATCCCGGCTAGTCTTTCCTTTTTGGATTTGAAGGAAGATTTGATAAAAACAGTGGGAGCCATCCTGATTAGATAAAATAATAACCAATCTGATCTTGCAAGAGCATACGCTGAGTGTTTTCTTCTCTCTCTCTCCAGGTAGCGACCATATCACGCCTTAATCAAGATAATAATACGGATGTATTGACCGAACCCGCTTGTTATACTGAGCTGGGGAATGTTGGTCCCGCTCCAACTTATAATTGTTATAAGACAGAGCAGGAAATAGGGGATTACCAGAATTCCCGTGCCGCCCAAACGAAGAGAATGCATGCTGATGCATCATCTTCGGGTGTGTTCATTACAAAGAACTGTTTCTCAGTATCCTCTACGTCCTGGGTATTAGATACCGGATCAGGATCCCGCAAATGTAATCCGTTACATGGGCTACAGAAAGGTAGAGAACTGAGAATGGGTGATAAGTTTCATGAGACAGAAAATGGGGCAAGTGTTGCAGCCAAGTCTGTTGGTCACTGTCACCCTGTATTACCAATACATTGATTCTGAACGAATGTTATTAGATACCGAACCTAATATACAAAATCATATCAGTCTCTTTATTAGTAAAGATATGATAAAATTTTGTATTGTTGGATAATGTTTTGAACATTTCCTATATCAAAAGTTGATCGGTTCAGGCACGTTATCTAAAAGCATTGATGTTCTAAATCAAACTACAGTTCTTAGTATACGGAACACACACAAGAGGAAGAGTTCAGAAATGAACGGATCCTTCTTGAGGTATTGTAGACTAGGTCATATCAATGCGACCCGACTAGCTAAGTTACATATAGATGCATATTTAAACTAGTTTAAATTTACATCTTGTGAAACTTGCCAGTCATGTCACAGAGATAAGATGACCATAGCTCTGTTTAATGGAAACAGAGAAAGAGTTAGTGAACTCTTGAGATGATACATGTTGATGTATGTAGGTCCCCTGTCTACACATACCAAGACAGGTTCTTTGTATTTCATTACATTCTCTGATAATCTCTCAAGATTCAGACATATGTTCCTGTTGAAACATAAGTCCGAAGCTTTTGAGATATTCACAGAATATAAGTTAGAAATAGAGAACCAAAACGGGTATAAGTATTATGTCCTTTGATGTGATCAAGGAGGAGAGTACTTGAGCACGAAAATCCTGGATTATTCTAAAGGAGAATGAGATTCTCTCTCAGCATTACTCCTCCGTATACACCATAGTATGATGGTATATCGGGGTGGAGCAATAGCACCCTATATGATAAGGTGTGCTCTATGATGAGTACTACTGAGTTACCTATTTCCTTTTGGGGGTTATGCACTTGAGAAGCTGCATACCTATTGAATAGGGTTCAAATCAAATCAATTGCCTACCACTTCATATGTGATATGGAAAGGGAAGAGTCCATATCTTAAGTTTGTTAAGATTTGGGGTTGTCCGGCCTATGTCAAAAGCAAAATCCGGACAAGATCGAGGTAAGATCAGTTCTGTAGAACTGGAAAGGTTCCAGCTATACATGTTAGTTATATGTATGCCCTAGAGGCCATTACTGTACATTGGATGTATATTGTAGTGGATGCTGGGACATATATAGGTAGGACTTTCTTGCTCGACATGATAGTACGCTATCTGGTTGCTCTTTATCTTAACGTGTATACTTTCTGTCTCTCTGTTACATGTTAATAAAGCCCTTAGGATGTGTACTCGACTTCCAGGACTGTGATGCAGATCATACTAGTGGGGCCTGGATAGTCCATGAGTACATCCTTCATTGTTCCTAGTCGAGGGAATATCGAGACGGGGCATCGATATTCCAGAGTAGACTAGCGTATATCTTCTCGACCCATGCGATGGGCGATGGATGATCCCATATCCATTGGTGTTTGACATCGGAGATGGTATGCGGGTGCTCAGTGAAGACTGGGTACACTGAACGGACTCGCCGAGAACTTCCAGATGGTATTATACCTTACGTCAGATGGCAGTTCTCTGGTAACACTGGTACAGCTTAGTCTGTTGACCCGAGATCGTCATAGAGTCTTGTGTGTCTCCCACTGTGCTTTGATTTCCACCCTACCACGGCTCTACTGAGACGTGCAAACAGGTGGTTTTTGGGTACAGTCCCGATTCACATGGAGGCAATAAGCGATAGGAGGGGATTCGTCTCTCCCGGTATTGGGGGTTGATGTTGCACTATGCTCGACTGGCCATAACAGGAAATCCCTGGCCAGGGTTGCAGTGATATACTGGTAAGAGTTATCAGTAGTTTCACGAATGTTATGGACCTCAAGTCGGCATGACTTATCGAGCTACTGGGGTCTGACGTTTACCACCCCTAGGCGAGATATGCGACATATCAGACGAACAGACCGGACTGTACGGTAAGTGTTACTGGTTGGATTCACAGGAGTGTGAGCGGGCTTGCTCGTCGATCTTCTGATCGCTCAATACCCGGGTGGCCGTTACGTTTAGCAGACCGCTTGCGGCTTGTGGGTGTTTGATATGATCATCATCTGCTGCCGGCGTATTGACGAGTCTTTAGAGTCCTACACAGAGGTTTCCTAGCTCAAGCGAAACGAAATAGGAGTGCATATGAGATATGTGCGGGACCGAGAATAATGCGTGTATGTGATACCGTATTCCATTCTCGCGATGAATGTATCGATTGGTTGTATGCGATATAACCTAGTTATCGAATCAAGGATTGATTCGATAAGCCGATACATTGGATACTAGTCGGTTATATACGATATGACCGGATCGTTAAATCAAGTGTTGATTTAATGATTTAATGTATAATTATGTATTTGATATAATACTTTGCATTAACTAGTATTGGTTCACTTTAAATGGATTTTCTCACTTGAATTGTGCAAGTTATATATGTGATATATTTTTGTGCACATGATTGTATCATGTTTGATGATACATGCATACTTAGTTAAGTGTATGATTAAACCATGGTTGTGTAATGGTTAGGGTTTTGTATTTATTAACTATTTATTTATTTATTCATTCTTCATTTGGAATGAAAATAAAATGGTTGATTATTTTGTTCTTTTCTTTGAAGCTTCAAGAAGCTTTGACCATTTTGTCTTCATCTACAAAACCTAACCATTCACTAACCCTAGTTGATTCTCTACACTTAACCAAGGGTAAGATTATGATAAGTATTCATTTTTTTATCTATTTTAATAACAACTTATCATATCTTCTTCTTCTTCTTCATCTTCTTCTTCCATGAAGAAAGCTTGCTACATCAATGGTGATTGATGAAAAAGTGTGAGAAATCCAAATCTAAAGTCTACCCACTTCCTATTTCTTCATCCTCTACCTCTTGCCAAGTAGTATAGGGTGTTTCCTTCACAAGTTTTCTTGACTTGGTGAAGTTGGAGCTTGATCTAGCGATGCCTCGACGTAGATCATCTTCGGCATCGTCGTCGATGACCTAGCCTGCTTTTTCTCCGATGAAGCCGACGCTAGAGCCCGAGATCCGATTTAGACAGCGAGGGGACTTCATCGCGGAGCCCAAGAGGTGGAGGACCGGATCTACAAAGGTTGTAGCCCCTTCCCTTTAGCTATATTTCCGTTTACATGCTTGCATCGCCTCATTATCTAGTTAACGATCCGTATTAGGGTCTGTAGGCACTTGTAAAATTTAAATTGGCTATGTTTGATGCCTTGTGAGACTCCATTAGAGTGCCTACGAACCCTACAGTGGTATCAGAGCCTAGCTAGAGCCTTAGGCGATGCGTAGACGGAGTTAGAAGTCCGATCGACCCGAAACCCCGATTTTAACATGCTCTCTGGACAATTTTCAAAATCGTGGTTTTTTCCAGATTAAAAATATGCAGAAAACTCAGTAGAAAATTCTAAGAATTACTGTATAAAACGGGGCCCCTGAATCCATTAAAGCGCGGCGGAACCGCGGCATTAGCATGCTAATGCGGCGGTTCCGCGGCCCTTTTGTCTCCTCTTGCAATAAATTTTGCACAGTAATTCCTAGTTTGCAGTGCTGGTTTTCCTGGGAATTTTTAATATTTTTTTAAGAGTTGAATATTCTGGGTTGTTTTGGGGATTCGGTGTATCGATCGGATTGTCTAATTTTGTCTGTGTGTTTTTTCGGGTAATTTTAGAATATGTTAAAAAGTTCGACCGGATATAAATACCCACTTTTTCCCCTGTCGGGAAATTTCCAAGTGTTGGATCTTTCCGTAGTTTAACGACGTTCTAAGTAGTGCAAGTAACGCGATGGACCCTCTAGAAGACAACAAACCTTAACTCGATTATATGACCGTCTTGAACTGCCCTTTGAACCTTCGGGTTTGGGGCAGTACGGCGTGCCACATGTGAGGCGTTGGCTTGACCCTTCTACGGCTGGACCGTTGGTACTGAGGCACGAACTGAATGTTGTTAGACTTATTTCATGTGTTGAGCTGTTTCGGGAAAACTTGGGTGTTCGAATGTTTGATCGGAAAGTTTAACATTTTCTGTTTATCCGGAATGTGATACAATAATTGGAATTCACAAGTAGTTATGAGATAACTGAATGAATGTTATAAACATAGCAGTTTAGTCTCACTTGATCGGTTGCCACGGAATTTTGATGTGATCAAAAGTCCGTCGCAATCACGTAGCGTACGCGGATACTCGCCGGGTAAACTTAATAGACAGCCTCACTCCATAGCCCCGACCAAGTGACTGTAGGAGAACCCCGTCGCCGAAAGTATCCGTTCGGGTGCTCGCGGTAGCGGTGTTCCGCCTTGGTGCACTTCGTCGACGGTATCAGGGGTGCGGCCGTCTACTGAAGTTTGCGACGAGCATTCGATCAGGATGTCGGGAATCTTGTTGAATTGCCCGACTTGATATTGAAAAGTGTTTTCGATAATGAGACTAAAATGCGGGGTTTATAATTGTTAGGCATGCGATGTCTAAAGAATTCATTTGGTCAGGCATGCGATGTCTGAGGTGGTTGCGGATTCCAACTGTTGTAGTTTTACACTTTCTTTTCTGTGACCGTAAGTGTAATATGTGATATCGCCGGTTTCGTTGCTATATGTCAACGACAATTGGGATGCGCATATTTACTTACGTTGATGACATGTGATGTTATGTGTTGCTGGATATGTTATATTGGATCGTCGTGTTTGAATAGCCGGGGGGTTTTTATGTGAGATGAGTGTTTTTTTCATTTTCATTCATGTAAAAACTTGTATGTAATATTCTTTTATTGGGGCACTTCCAGGTTGCGGATGTTGTCACCATTTGTATATTATTTACTTTTCTGCACTAGGATAGACCCAAGGAGGGGAGCACAAGTAACCGGGTTCTGGGGTCCAGTGGGAGACCAACTCGGGGAGTCGAGTCCGGGTCTCCTAACCCTAGAATTGGTAGGGTTGCTTGCCTCTCTCGTAGGGGTCTAGGGGTGTGGGATTGGCTATTCATCACGACCGTGGAATCCGTGTTTTATACCGGCTCGTATTGAAAACACGGACGTCCTAGTATATCCAATATTTCATATGTTTCTTCTGCTGTGATTTATCTGTGATCTTGTGATGTTCTGTGACAGATATTATATATAGTATATATGATATATTATATAAACGTTGCTTATGTTTTACACCCGCGCTAGCCCTGCCCCGCTCTGCCGTTAGTTACCTAACCTAACGGTGCAGATGGGACATCGAGGCGAATGCGGATGGCATAAGCGTACGTTATATTTATCTGTGATGTTTAGGTGGATTTAAATGATGGGATATTCATTAATGAGATTAATGAAAGAAAATAAACCTAATTGATGTTGTGGAATCGAATTTCAAAATAAAAACAGGTAGCTACATTTCTTGCTTTGCATCGCGGTGTTCATTATAGAACATCCTGCACCATATTCGATGAGGAAATGGCCGAGATCCCTTCACCGGGAGTGACTCCTTTAGCAATAACTGGCAGATGCTACACACTCGGTTTGTCCTTTGATTGCTTCTATAGTTTCTGCTTTGCACAGTGATATATATGATATATCCCGCACCTCATTCGACGAGGAAAGGGCCGACGATCCCTTCACCGGGAGTGACCCCTTTAGCAAAACTAGAAAAGCTTCAAAAACATTCCATTTAAAAACCATTTGATTCCGCAACGAGATCAAGTTCAAAGCGTTAAAGGTTTTCATAAAAACCATTCGCAACCCTCCGTCATTTTAGGAAGTAGAGTACTTAGTATTCGTGCTGTGTTTGTTGACCATAGTCAAGGCACAGTGTACAGTAGCTAAGTGATGTCTTCCTACACCGCATATGATGCGATTAGTTAGGACAGTCATGTGGCTTTGTTGACCTTAGCCAAGGGTCATGTGGGTGGGTCTAATTAATCACGAAATGACGGGTAGAACTTGACTAGTACCTATGATTTGTTGACCTTAGCCAAGGTCATAGGTGCTAGGGGTAAAAACCTTTATCGGGAGTTTCAAGTGTTGAAACTTGCAATGAGATTGCATACCTTCTATGTGATAGTTGGATCCCGATACCCACTGCGAGTAATTGTTACTCCTGGGAGAGTTTTGCACTTTGCAATTAGCCGATCAAGTAGGTGTCTAGAAAGGTGTCAACGGGGTTACGCCTCTGGGAAAACGAGGTTTATTGTAATTAGGTCCGTGCGAAAGCACGGGAAACCTCCCTCAAAGTACCGACACTGGCCTGGCTGAAAGATTGGCGAACTTGTAAAGTGTAATTAATCCCGGCTAGTCTTTCCTTTTAAGGTTTGAAGGAAGATTTGATAAAAACAGTGGGAGCCATCCTGATTAGATAAAATATATAACCAATCTAATCTTGCAAGAGCGCACGCTGAGTGTTTTCTTCTCTCTCTCTCCAGGTAGCGACCATATCACGCCTTAATCAAGATAATAATATGGATGTATTGACCGAACCCGCTTGTTATACTGAGCTAGGGAACGTTGGTCCCGCTCCAACTTATAATTGTTATAAGACAGAGCAGGAATTAGGGGAATACCAGGATTCCCATGCCGCCCAAACGAAGAAAGTGCATATGATGCATCTCCTTCGGGTGTGTTCATTACAAAGAACTGTTTCTCAGTATCCTCTGCATCCTGGGTATATGATACCGGATCAGGATCCCAGATATGTAATCTGTTACATAGGGCTATAAAAGGGTAAAAAAAAACTGAGAACGGGTGATAAGTTTCATGAGACAGAAAACGGGGCAAGTGTTGCAGCCAAGTCTGTTGGTCACTATCACCCTGTATTACTAATACATTGATTCTGAACAAATGCTATTAGATACCGAACCTGATATACAAAATCATATCAGTCTCTTTATAAGTAAAGAATTGATAAAATTTTGTATTGATGGATAATGTTTTGAACATTTCCTATATCAAAAGTTGATCGCTTCAGGCACGTTATCTAAAAGCATTGACGTTCTAAATCAAACTACAGTTCCTCGTATACAGAACACACACAAGAGGAAGAGTTCAGAAATGAACGAATCGTTCTTGAGGCATTG
The DNA here is from genome assembly GCA_030015575.1 of Agapanthus africanus. NCBI lineage: Eukaryota > Viridiplantae > Streptophyta > Magnoliopsida > Asparagales > Amaryllidaceae > Agapanthus > Agapanthus africanus. Next base: position 870,215,062 of record CM057339.1, read on the forward strand.
TAGACTAGGTCATATCAATGCGACCCGACTTGCTGAAGTTACATTTTAGATGCATATTTAAATCAGTTTGAATTTACATCTTGTGAAACTCGCCAGTCATGTCACAAAGATAAAATGACCATAGCTCCGTTTACTGGAAACAGGGAAAGTGTTAGTAAACTCTTGGGATTGATACATGATGATGTATGTAAGGTCTCCTGTCTACACATGCCAGGACCGGTTCTTTATACTTCATTACGTTCTCTGATGATCTCTCAAGATTCTGACATATGTTCCTGTTGAAACACAAGTCCGAACCTTTTGAGATATTCACAGAATATAAGTTAGAAGTAGAGAACCAATAACCGGGTATAAGTATTATGTCCTATGATAAGATCAGGGAGGAGAATACTTGTGCATGGAATTCCTGGACTATTCTAAAGGAGAATGAGATTCTCTCTTAGTGTTACTCCTCTGAATACACCACAGCACAACGGTGTATCGGGGTGGAGCAATCGCACAATATTAGATATGGTGTGCTCTATGATGAGTATTACTGAGTTACCTATTTCCTTTTGGAGTTATGCACTTATGAAGTTGCATACCTATTGAATAGGGTTCGAATCAAATCAGTGCCTACCACTCCATATAAGATATGGTGTGGGAAGAGCCTATCTCTTAAGTAAGTTAAGATCTGGGGTTGTCCGGCCTATGTCTAAATGCAAAATCCGGACAAGCTCGAGGCAAGGTCAGTTATGTAGAACTGGAAATGTTCCAGCTATACAAACTGCAGCTAATGATTTGACAGAACCAAAGGATTCAATAGTTCCCGACGAACCTCAGCCTCTCCGCCGATCTAGCAGGGTTCCTCTCCTGCTTGAGAGATACTTCGGTTTCTCGATGACAGTGGGAGCAAGGATTGCATCATGAGTAGGGACTCTGTAAGAATGGCTGGATGCTTAGCGATCTGAGATGGAATCCATATACACCAACAAAGTATGGACTTTGGTTGCGATATCTGAAGGGTTAAATCCCCATCAGGAGCAAGTATATCTTGAGAAGATTACTTGGTGTATATGGAAAAGTTGAGACTTTCAAAGCTAGACTTGTTAAAGGTTTTAGTCATCAACCAGGTATGGATAATGATGAAACCTTTTCTAGGGACTATGCTTAAGTCCATCTAGATCCTACTTGCCATTGCTGCATACCATAACTACGATATCTGGTGGTTGGGTGCCATGACTACTTTTCTAAATATTGATTTAGAAGAGAACGTCTATAAGAACACAGCCAGAGGGCTTCGTAAACAGTGGGAGCAGCGGAAACGTGCGCTAGTTGCTTTAGATAATGAAGCAGGCATCGCGGAGTTGGAACGTCTGTTTTGATGTGATAGTCAAAGTGTTTGACTTCATCAAAATGGTAGATGAACCTTGTATATACAAAAGGGACAGTAGGGAGTATGGTGCTGATCTTCGTATTGTACATAGACAACATACTCTAGATAGGAAAAGAGTTTCCTATACTACGATCGGTCAATCTCCTATTATCACATGGATTCTCCAAATAGGATAAAGGAGATACCTTCTCGATCCTGAGGAGAATCGCTGGAAAAGTTCCAGAGTGATAAGGACGACTGAATGTCAGTCGCAGGCATTGTCTTTACCCTCAGTAAAGGGACGGTATGTTGGAAGAGTTCCAAGCTAGATACCGTGACAAACTAGACGATAAAGGCTGGTAACATCGCTATTAAAGATACTACCAAATAGGCAGTTTGGGTGTATATTGGTTCATAAGATGAACTAGGTTCCTACCATTGTGTGACAATGGAACTATGGCTTTAGCCAAAGAAACCCTGGTCCCATCAGTGACCCAGACATATTCTGAGGCAGCATCACCTGATCATGGAGATAGTTGATCTCCAGGGTGATCGAGGTTGGGAGAGTAGACTCAGAGGACAACACGGCGGATCCACTCACGAAGGCCTTTTCCCAGAGAGAGACTTATATGGGATGGTTGAGTATGTGATACTGCAACCACTGCTACAGATGGCCCTAGTGCAAGTGGGAGATTGTTAGTTATATGTATGCCCTAGAGGCCATTACTGTACATTGGATGTATATTGTAGTGGATGCTGGGACATATATAGGTAGGACTTTCTTGCTCGACATGATAGTACGCTATCTGGTTGCTCTTTATCTTAACGTGTATACTTTCTGTCTCTCTGTTACATGTTGATAAAGCCCTTAGGATGTGTACTCGACTTCCAGGACTGTGATGCAGATCATACTAGTGGGGCCTGGATAGTCCATGAGTACATCCTTCAATGTTCCTAGTCGAGGGAATATCGAGACGGGGCATCGATATTCCAGAGTAGACTAGCGTATATCTTCTCGACCCATGCGATGGGCGATGGATGATCCCATATCCATTGGTGTTTGACATCGGAGATGGTATGCGGGTGCTCAGTGAAGACTGGGTACACTGAACGGACTCGCCGAGAACTCCCAGATGGTATTATACCTCACGTCAGATGGCAGTTCTCTGGTAACACTGGTACAGCTTAGTCTGTTGACCCGAGATCGTCATAGAGTCTTGTGTGTCTCCCACTGTGCTTTGATTTCCACCCTACCACGGCTCTACTGAGTCGTGCAAACAGGTGGTTTTTGGGTACAGTCCCGATTCACATGGAGGCAATGAGCGATAGGAGGGGATTCGTCTCTCCCGGTATTGGGGGTTGATGTTGCGCTATGCTCGACTGGCCATAACATGAAATCCCTGGCCAGAGTTGCAGTGATATACTGGTAAGAGTTATCAGTAGTTTCACGAATGTTATGGACCTCAAGTCGGCATGACTTATCGAGCTACTGGGGTCTGACGTTTACCACCCCTAGGCGAGATATGCGACATATCGGACGAACAGACCGGACTGTACGGTAAGTGTTACTGGTTGGATTCACAGGAGTGTGAGCGGGCTTGCTCTTCGATCTTCTGATCGCTCAATACCCGGGTGGCCGTTACGTTTAGCAGACCGCTTGCGGCTTTTGGGTGTTTGATATGATCATCATCTGCTGCCGGCGTATTGACGAGTCTTTAGAGTCCTACACAGAGGTTTCCTAGCTCAAGCGAAACGAAATAGGAGTGCATATGAGATATGTGCGGGACCGAGAATAATGCGTGTATGTGATACCGTATTCCATTCTCGCGATGAATGTATCGATTGGTTGTATGCGATATAACCTAGTTATCGAATCAAGGATTGATTCGATAAGCCGATACATTGGATACTAGTCGGTTATATACGATATGACCGGATCGTTAAATCAAGTGTTGATTTAATGATTTAATGTATAATTATGTATTTGATATATTACTTTGCATTAACTAGTATTGGTTCACTTTAAATGGATTTTCTCATTTGAATTGTGCAAGTTATATATGTGATATATTTTTGTGCACATGATTGTATCATGTTTGATGATACATGCATACTTAGTTAAGTGTATGATTAAACCATGGTTGTGTAATGGTTAGGGTTTTGTATTTATTAACTATTTATTTATTTATTCATTCTTCATTTGGAATGAAAATAAAATGGTTGATTATTTTGTTCTTTTCTTTGAAGCTTCAAGAAGCTTTGACCATTTTGTCTTCATCTACAAAACCTAACCATTCACTAACCCTAGTTGATTCTCTACACTTAACCAAGGGTAAGATTATGATAAGTATTCATTTTTTTATCTATTTTAATAACAACTTATCATATTTTCTTCTTCTTCTTCATCTTCTTCTTCCATGAAGAAAGCTTGCTACATCAATGGTGATTGATGAAAAAGTGTGAGAAATCCAAATCTAAAGTCTACCCACTTCCTATTTCTTCATCCTCTACCTCTTGCCAAGTAGTATAGGGTGTTTCCTTCATAAGTTTTCTTGACTTGGTGAAGTTGGAGCTTGATCTAGCGATGCCTCGACGTAGATCATCTTCGGCATCGTCGTCGATGACTTAGCCCGCTTTTTCTCCGATGAAGCCGACGCTCGAGCCCGAGATCCGATTTGGACAGCGAGGGGACTTCATCGCGGAGCCCAGGAGGTGGAGGACCGGATCTACAAAGGTTGTAGCCCCTTCCCTTTAGCTATATTTCCGTTTACATGCTTGCATCGCCTCATTATCTAGTTAACGATCCGTATTAGGGTTTGTAGGCACTTGTAAAATTTAAATTGGGCATGTTTGATTCCTTGTGAGACTCCATTAGAGTGCCTAGGAATCCTACAGTACAAACTACAGCAGATGATTTGGTAGAACCAAAGGATTCAGTAGATTCAAACGAACCTCAGCCTCTCCGCCGATCTAGTAGGGTTCCTCAACCACCTGAGAGATACTCCGATTTCTCTATGACAGTGGGAGCGAGGATTGCATCATGGGATGATGACCTAACTAGTTTCGAGCTGGCCATCAGGAGTGGGACTCTGTAAGAATGGCTGGATGTTTATCGATCTGAGATGGAATCCTTTTACACCAACAAAGTATGGACTTTGGTTGCATTATCTGAAGGGTTAAATCCCCATCAGCAGCAAGTATATCTTGAGAAGATTACTTGGTGTTCATGGAAAAGTTAAGACTTTCAAAGCTAGACTTGTTAAAGGCTTGCATCATTGACCAAAAGGGATTATGATGAAACCTTTTCTAAGGAGCTATGCTTAAGTCCATCCAGATCCTACTTGCCATGGCTACATACCATGACTACGATATCTGGTGGTTGGGTGTCATGACTGCTTTTCTAAATGATGTTTTAGAAGAGAGCGTCTATAAGTACACAGCCAGAGGGCTTCGTAGACAGTGGGAGCAGCGAAAATGTTAGCAAGATGCTTTATGTGATAAAGCAGGCATCGCGGAGTTGGAACGTCTGTTTTGATGTGTTAGTCAAAGAGTTTGACATCATCAAAATGGTAGATGAACCTAGTATATACAAAAAGGTAGTAGGGAGTATGGTGGTGATCCTCGTAGAGTACGTGGATGACATACTCTTGATAGGGAAGGAGTTTCCTATGCTACGCTCAGTCAATCTCCGCTTATCACAAAGATTCTCCATATAGGATCAAAGCGATACCTCCTGAATCCTGGATTTTGGATCTATGAGATAGATCTAAATGGATGTTAGGATTCTCACTAGATGTAGTGATATGGTATCAATCGATCCTGGGGAGAATCACTGGAAAGGTTCCAGGGTGATAAGGACGACTGAATGTCAGTCACAGGCATTGTCTTTACCCTCGGTGGAGGGACGGTATGATGGAAGAGTTCCAAGTTAGATACCGTGGCTTTCTAGACGATAAAGGCTGGATACATCGCTATTAAAGATGCTACCAAAGAGGCAGTCTGGATATATATTAGTTCATGAGATGAACTTAGTTCCTCCTATTGTGTGACAATGGAGTTGTGGCTTATGCCAAGGAACGTCCGTCCCATCAGTGATCCAGACGTAGCATCACCTGATCATGGAGATAGTTGATCTCCAGGGTGATCGAGGTCAGGAGAGTAGACTCAGAGGACAACACAGCGGATCCACTCACAAAGGCCTTTTCCTAAAGAGGGACTTTTATGGGATGGTTGAGTATGAGATACTGCAACCACTGCTACAGATGGCCCTAGTGCAAGTGGGAGATTGTTAGTTATATGTATGCCCTAGAGGTCATTACTGTACATAAGATGTATATTGTAGTGGATGCTGGGATATATATAGGGAGGACTTTCTTGCTCGACATGATAGTATGCTATCTGGTTGCTCTTTATCTTAACGTGTACACTGATTGTCTCTCAGTTACATGTTGGTAAAGCCCTTAGGATGTGTACTTGACTACCTGGACTATGATGCAGATCATACTAGTGGGGACATGGTAGTCCATAAGTACATCCTTCAAGGTCCCTAGTCGTGGGTGTATCGAGACGGGGCATCGATATACCAGAGTAGACTAGCGTATACCTTCTCGACCCATACAGATGGGCGATGGATGATCCCATATCCATTGGTGTTTGACATCAGAGATAATATACGGGTGCTCAGTGGAGACTGGGTACACTGGACGGACTCGCCGAGAACTCCCAGATGGTATTATACCTTACGTCAGATGGCAGTTCTCTGGTGACACTGGTACAGGTTAGTCTGTAGACCCGAGATCATCATAGAGTCTTGTGTGATTCCCACTGTGCTTTGATTTCCACCTTACCACGTCCAAGAGGGTGTGCAAAACGGTGGTTTTTGGGTATAGTCCTGAATCACATGGAGGCAATGAGCGATAGGAGGGGATTCGTCTCTCCCAGTATAGGGAGTTGATGTTGCACTGTGTTCGATTGGCTATAACCGGAAATCCCTGGCCAGGGTTGCTGAGATTTACTGGTAAGTGTTACCAGTAGTTTCTCGAACTGTTATAGACCTCATATCGACACGACTTATCGAGCTACTGGGGTCTGACGTTTACCACCCCTAGGCGAGATATGCGACATATCAGACGAACAGACCGGACTGTACGGTAAGTGTTGCTGGTTGGATTCACAGAAGTGTGAGCGGGCTTGCTCGTTGATCTTCTGATCGCTCAATACCCGGGTGGCCGTTACGTTTAGCAGACCGCTTGCGGCTTGTGGGTGTTTGATATGATCATCATTTTACTGCCGGCGTATTGACGAGTCTTTAGAGTCATACACAGAGGTTTCCTGGCTCAAGCGAAACGAAATAGGAGCGCATATGAGATATGTGCGGGACCGAGAATAATACCAGTATGTGATACTGTATTCTATTCTTGCGATTTGTATCATCGGCAGGTTATATGTGATATAGCCGGGTTACCGACTCAAGTGTTGATTCGATACATTGATACACTTGATATTAGTCGGTTATATGCATTATGACCGGATCATTAAATCAAGTGTTGATTTAATGATTTAATGTATAATTATATATTTGATATATTACTTTACATTAACTAGTATTTGTTCACTTAAGATTAACTTTCTCACTTGATGTGCACATTGTATATATGATATAGTTTTGTGCACTAGTTTGTATCATGTTTGATGATACATGCAAACTTGGGTGTGTATGATTAAACCATGATTAGGTTAATGGTTAGGGTTTTGATTTACTTATTCATTTATTTAATTATTCTTTTAGCAAGAAAAGAAATGGTTGCTTCTTTTGGATTTACTTTGAAGCTTCATGAAGCTTTGAAAAGTTCAACCATTTTTGTTTGTTTTGCCTAACCTAACCATTCACCTAACCCTAGTTTATTCTCTACACTTAACCATGGTTGCAATATGATGAGGGTCACTTGATTTTCTTTTTAAGTTAATTCATTTTTCATTTCTTTCTTCTTCTTCTTCTTGAGAAAGAAAGAAAAGCTTTCTACAAAAATGTCAAGTGATGAAATCAAGTGAGAAATCCAAATCCAAAGTGAACCCACTTCCTATTTCTTCATCCTCTACCACTTGCCATATTGTATTGGGTGTTTTCTTCACAAGTTTCATGACTTGGTGAAGTTGGAGCTTGATCTTGAGTTGCCTCGACGTAGATCATCTTTGGCATCGAAGTCGACGACCTAGCCCGATCATTTCTCCGATGAAATCAACACTAGAGTCCGAGATCCGATGATCGCAGCGAAGGGACATCATCACGGAGCTATGGAGGTGGAGGACCGGATCTACAAAGGTTGTATTTTCCGTTCACTCTTAGTTAAGTTGTTAACTAGTTATCGTTTTCGCCTTTGCTTCTAGTTAACGATCTAGCATTAGGGTTTCTCGGCACAAGAAAAATTTGATTTTGGCATGGTTGATGCCTTGTGGAACCTCCTTAGAGTGCCTAGGAACCCTACAACCAGCACTTAAATCACGTGACATCTAACGACGTCGACGCGGTTCAAGTAAACCGAAACCCGGAATCTAAACCCTTTTTGAAAATATTGGAGGTGAAGTTTAAAATAGTCATCAGATGGAATCAGTTTAAATAAACATTTAAGTTTAACTAAGTATGTTTGAAAGTATCTATGACATTTTTTGAAATTCAACAACACCTCCTTTGTAATTTGAATAATTCCCGCTACAACATAAAATAAAAATAGCATCCCAACGAGAGCTAGCTTCCACGGCCAGACGGCGGAGCAACCAAGTAAACACTATACGACACACAATGGCGAAGAAAAGAAAAGCGAAATAAAATCAACAATATAAAAAGGTCGACTCCAATGAGTACGACGCCTACAACACACAATTCTAAGTCTCGCTTCTAAATCCACAATATACCTGTTCTAAGTTGATGGAGTTTTACTAGATACAAGAATATATAAATATACAAGTGTGAGTACGAACAACAGTAGCCCACCTGCCAAAGCAATCACCGAGAAGAAGGGTTTGCCGCAATCCACTGATAATCCGAACAGTAAAACCTACAAGAAACTGTGGCACAACGGGGGTGAGTTGCCAACTCAGTGAATAAAAGTACATCACAAAGTAGAAATCGAAATGCACAACGATACTTAGGTCATAAGTATAATACTATCATATCATGTACTAATATAATATATGATATGCATATGTATCATAAATATAACTCTATCTATCACATGAACCTAAAAATAGAATATATCATGCAAATGACCTGTATCTAGGTATAAGCCCATAAGTAGCCGAAAATATATAGGTAAAACCTCTTCTTTAAAATAGCCGCGGAATACATATGTCATGGCATAAAAGCAGACGTGATAGTATGCAATGTAATAGGTATCTTATTTAAGATATACGTCCTGCTGTTTTAATGAATAGTGTTAAGAGGTTTTCAATTTAAAAGATTCAAATGTCATATCAGACACGTCAAAATAATGAGACTATAGCTCGATTTTGAATTCCTTTTTATATGCAACCCGTAAGAAGTTATGCAGGTACTGTCCCCCGGATCAGTCCTGGTCGGCTACACTAACTCATAACATAACAATATATCAACATTTGGATGTCCAGCATCGACACCCGAAATCAGAAATCGCTTGCGTTCATCACCGACACGTAAATCCTCAAATCTTTCGTGTCCATCACCGACACGCAAATGCAGATATCGTCGACACCATCTCAACAGATGATCGCCACCCGATATCCCTGGCCCCGGTCGGTATCCCCTGGATATCCGCCGTGTCCAAATCGAGCCCCGGTTAGTATCCCCTGGATATCTGTCGTGCTCATCTCTATCTCCGGTATCGAGTGTCCTCGCTAGGCTCCCCGCCTCTAATGCGGCTTTCCTACCCCTCGGTCTCGACCGGGTCCACCATGTATCCGACTGTATACTCCCCCCATTCAGTCGGGATAAGTAGCAAGTCCGTAACTGTATATCTCCTCCACTCGGTTCGGAATAAAACAATCAGAAAATATCAAGCTCATGGTAGACGTCAACTCATCATATCCAGAAATATCAAGTAAAGAATAAAAATACTAAATAGATCATTCTGATAATATATTATATATACATATATAACAGCGTCCCATACCACTGATATATATCATCAAAAGTAAAACATCCAGAAAACTCATAAGAATCAAATATGAACATCTATAGTACTGGTATTTGCAATGCTTAACAGGTAAAGTGCGTAAATAAAGTCATACAAGCAATAAACATAACAATTCTACTGTGTCATAGCAATACTAATGAAGTGTAGTTTGGCATTCGTGTCTGTGCTCATGCAGCATGGTAATCATTAGTATTTGTGCAAGTGTTCTATAAGTGTAGAAAGCCTATCCGTATCGACATCTACATACACATTATGTAGTATAGCGGTCCTACAGTGACATGGCAGTACCAATGAGGTGTAGTTTAATATATGTATATATGCTCGTGCAACATAATACTTATTGGCAGTTGTGCAGTGTTCTATCAGAGTGTTCGTATCACGGAAACATATAACATCGATAAATATATCGCGAACATGTAAAGTAAATCTAAGCATAATTATTAAATGTAAATACTTGCTATGAGCTATACCATTATCTTTGAAAATGGAACGAAACGTTGGTTTTGAAATAAGGAAGTTGTCTTAGGTTAAAATAGATATTCGTTTTGAAAATTGGCATCGTATCCTTGTCATTTATTCTTTAAACGAGAAATGAATCGTTAGTTTTTAAATGAGTAAATCTCACTCAAGTATTATGTTCTAACACGAAATAAAATATGACTCCACGAGTCTAAAGGAACTTGGCCGTATTCGGCATGCTAATCTCGTCATCACAAGTACGGTATGATCCTTCGTACAATATCCACCAAACCATGAATAAAACTATATGCAAAATAACTCCAGTATCATTAATTTGAATTAACACTAATAACTAAGTAGATAGTATAACTATCCTAGTTAAATGGTTGCGGGGGTGCTATACGCCATCCACCCGACTTTCCCCGTAGATGTAAATCTACTCACCAACTTGTCGAACTCGTCGAAATCCACAATCGCTTTTCCTCGTCTCAACGCCTTCAACGTCTCCGCTAATACCCCTTCAAATGTAAGAACACGCTCGTCAATAACATTATCTTACTAGCAAAATATAGCGAGAAAAATACAATGCTCGGATGCATATTGTTTGAAAATGTTAGCTCAGAAAACGACAGTTTTTGGGCTCGCTTCGAAAAATCACTAGAAATCGTAAACACAATATTTAGAGTGAAACTAAAATTATACACATTGTTAAAGGAGTTAACTTTGATACCCCAGAATATCTCTTCCAATTTCTATGTATAGGACATGAAATAAAATGTAAAATAAAAACATGTTTCTGGAAAATCTGCAGAAACCAGAAAACTATCTTCACTAAATATTTGATATCTCTAGATTTTGTAAATAGAATAAGAAAAATAAAATTTTTAGAGATATCTACACAAAGTTATCTACAACCTACAACTTTCATATTCTCCAAATTGTTAACATAAAACGTAAGAAAATTGTTATAATTTGAGTGAAAAATAGCCACTGGAAATGAAATTTCCAGTTTGGAAACCCTTTCTTTAAAAATTCGTGTAAATTTATTTTATATTAAACCATAAAAAAAATTTGGCTAAATTATATGGCAATTATCTACAACATTTTAGTTTTAACCATTACCTAATTATCAATAGAGAGCCATAAAAAAAAAATCAAAACCCCTAACATGTCACTGATATTCAGTCAGCAAGTAAAACTCACCATCACTTCAAAATTTAAAAGCAAGATTATATTTACCTATATGGAATGAGAGCAAGGAAATTCCTACTCAAGGATTGTATGATGGAGGCTCTTAGGGGTTGTAGTGGCTTCTAAATTGATGAAGTGAACAAAATTGGTGAAAGAGTTCATGGCTTTTCTCTTATGGTGATGGATATTTAGAAATATTTTTGTTTGGAGCTTGTAGAAACCAATGGTTCAGTTTGAGAGAGCTAAAGAAATTACTAAGTGTATGTGTAGAGTAAGCATGAGGTGGAGGGTTGAGAGGTGGAGGTGTCATGGTGGAAGTAGGAGGTGTAAAATATGAAGGAGGAGGTGGAGGATTGTGAGCATGGTTGAGGGTGAGTTGTATGTGAGGGTTTAGACTCAGGTTATAATATATACCAATTATTTAACAAAATAGTTATACCAACCATTAAAAGAATTTCAACAAAAGTAAACCTTTCATGTTACAATTTAAATCCATGTAAAATAAAAGATAGGAGATAATTAATCTATCACTTAAATATCATTATCTTAATGTAAATACAATGTCATGTTAAATAATTAAAAATTTAATTTTTATGATATCACACACTTTTATTCATATTTATCAAAATAATTACATTTTCGGATATAATTCCGATACCTAATTTCATAAACGATATCATTTTTGTAAACATATTAAATTCATATTTAAAATTAAAAATTAATATTTATAATTTTCCAAAATGTTACAATCTCTCCCCCTTAAAGAAATCCGGTCCCCGAATTTAAATTAAACCCCCTTCTTAAAACATTTTTCTCAATCCAATCAAATCATTTCAAAACAATTTTCCGGGGTCCAAATTTTAAAACATATAATCCACTCAATATAACAGAACTCCAAAGTCCCATACGAGCTAAAACATAATATAACGCAATAGTGTGTGTGAAACATGAAAAAGATATAAAACTCACATAACTGTAACTCTAGCGGTTGCTATAAAGATTACTCCAGTTATGATGCAAAATGCCAAATACGAAATCCGTTGTGTATATCAAATACACAATCAATGCCACAGTCGTAGTGCAATATCGGCAGCACACGACCAAGCGAAAATATATAAATCAAATCTATAAGATATTCTCTTAAGTGCAAAGCACGGAAACAAAATCAACCCTAACGTGTTTGCATGAAAATCTCAAACCACACATCACGGTGTGCACGAAAACAAAAACAGCGTCATGTGCAACAAGTGTGCACAAAACAATATCCACTGCATCAAATGTGCAGTTAGCAATTACCGAGTGCATCTAGAATGCACAAGATCAATATCTAGTGCATTGGAGTGCTCAAAACAAGTCTCAAGTACATCGGGGTGCACAAAACAAATCTCAAGTGCATCGGGGTGCACAAAACATCAAAATGTGCAACTGGTGTGCACAAAATTATACTAAGTATACCTAGAGTATATATATATATATAATCTCTTAATCATGTGCAACTGATGTGCACGAAAAATATCAGTCTAGTGCATCTAGTGTACACGACACTCCAATCGAGTGCAGTCACCTCGCACTAACATCTCAACAAGTGCACCTGGTGTGAACAAAACATCAATCAAAGTGCAATCATCATGCACGAAAATCTCGACACACTTGGTGTGCACAAAACATTTGTGTGACCCTCATGTCCTCAAAATACATATGTCAAAATAACGGACGCTGAATTGTCCTCTTTTCAACGTTTGAAAACGAAATATTTGGATCATAAAAACGTAAGTCGAAAACAAACGACATCGAAGTATATCTTCTTCAATGTCGAAAGGTGTTTTAAACACCCGGAACTCGCAGAGCAAGGATTACCACTTGCCTACTGCCCCGGTCTAGCGTTCTCTGTCTCTGAATTCTGGTTCTTCTTATGAATCTCTAACGTGATGGCCTCTTTTATACTATCATCCGGTGAAGAGCATCGACATAATCAGTCCTACTGCTGATACCTCTCATCACATCTTCTTGACCAGTAGTCCAGTCTATCGCAGCGCAACATATTGATGACGGCGATCTCTAACCTCTGCGTGTGCGCCAACAACTGATCCTGGGTCTAATCATACTTATTATAAACTTCTAGAAAGAGCCTATCAATTCTCCTGCTGATCTCATCTACTCAGCCCGCCCGGGACCAGCACTCATTTCTGAATCCACTTTCTTTTTCGTATCAACCGCCATTTCCATTTTCCTCTGAATGTTTGGTCATACGCACCTCTGCATATGCATCAAATCTTCAATATCGACGGTGTGTCTGACTCAGGATTTCAAGTTCTTTTCAAAAGTGTCTGACTCAGACTGAGTCTTGATTGACTTGAATGTGATTCAAGTATAAAACTACAAATGCAACATGAATCCATGAATCCGTCTATTCAATCTATATCAATCTATATTGACTGAATCGAACCATGGATACACTCTATCTGTATGTACATCCATTATATCCATTCCATTACTGATATCATGGTTTCGGCAAGTCATCCATTTACTACAAGGCAATACAATACAATCAGTCATCCATCTATATAACAAACAATACAATCAATACAATAAGATATTACGGGGTTTACAAAGGAGTAGACTGGAACGGAACATGTTAAAGGTGGCACGAGGTGGTCACTTAAGACGTAATTACATCTATGCCCTTGTTCCGTGGTATTTTCGACAGAGCTTTGTACTATGGGTTACCAAAATCTCCGCTGTAAGTGGGACTCCTCTCGTATACACTGGTATTTTCTGTACCAAGCTACAAACAACTGCGCTAACATTATAATAAAATATTATAAAACTATACTCTCTCTCTATTCTACTTCTCCCTCATCTTTGGGACTTACCGAGAGATTGTTCGCTGACGACATTCCTATCTCTCTTCTTCTTTAGAATGTTGTCAAGAGGACCCGACGCCGAGGAGTACGAGACCAATCAGGAGCATTTGGAGCAGGCCCCTGAGAAGTACACCGAAGACCCAGAGCTGTAGCCACTTGTACTTATTCCATTTTCATTTCTGTTATGCCACTGTTTAGGCATTGCTTTCATTCCATATATTTACTTTTCATTGTATTGTAAAAAGAATGTTAATAAATAAAGTTACTATTCATTTACATCTTGTTTATTATGTATTTTACTTTATATTGCTTAGATACGCTTAGCGTGTTTACTTCTGAGTAAATGCGTAGTGGACCTCATCGCGCCTCCTTGCACGTATACCGGGAAGCGGGGCATGACAAATCCTGCCATCCATGTGCAGCAGTTACCGATAACTCCAAAACCTAATTCAGGAATCAAATTCTGTTTAAGTGTCTGACTCAGACAGAGTCTCAATCTAATCTGAATACAATTCCAATCTACATACAGTTCAAATATAACTCCAATACAACATGAACCCATATATACTTGAACTTGAATATGAATACCAGAATACTATCAAATATTAACATGACTCGACCGGACCGAACCATGGATATATATTGACTTGATTACATGACTATCCGTTTACATCCTTATCCGTTTACATGAACAACTGATATCATGGTTTCAGCAAGTCTTACAAACAACACAATATACATTACAGGGTTTTTAAAGAGGTAGACTGGTACGGAATGTGTTAAAAATGGCACGAGATGGTCATTAAAAGACATAACTAAACATTCATTTCCGTTGTTCCATGGGGTTTGACGGAGCCTTGTACTATGGGTTACCTTAGTCCACGGGATAGATGGACTCCTCTCGTAAACACTAATATCTTCTGTACTAAGCTACAAACAACTACGTTAGTATAGCAAACATAATCTTTTTTACTTTACATGTTCTATTCTCCGTCTATTCTTCTCTACCTCTTGGGACTTACCGAGCGATTGTTTGCTGACGATATTCCTTTTCTATTCTTTCTTTGGAATGTTGTCAGGAGGACCCGACTCTCTGGAGATCGAGCCCAGCTTAGAAGACTTGGAGCAGTTCATCGAGGACCCCGAGCTCTAGTTCATTTGTATATATTTTTACTTTTAGTTCATTTCATTGTTTAGGCATCGCTTTTCAAGTATTGTATTTACTTTCCAGTTGTATTGTAAAGAATGTTTAATCAATAAAATGTTGATGTTCATTTATATCTCATGTCTTTCTTGTGTATATTTATTATATTGCTTATTTACACTTAGCGTGTTTACTTCTGAGTAAATACATCGCAGGCCTCGTCACGTCTCCTTATCCGTACAGTGGAAAGCGAGGCGTGACGGATTTTGTTGGCGGGCCATGCAGGTCAGTTCTGCATGAAGTCATACCATGCAGGGTCAATTCTGCATGGAAACCTAAGCAATATATCACAAGAATCAGCAACTAAAACATTCTTCACATTTCCTATTCCTTAAATCTATCCCAACCCTATTTTTCTTTCAAGGTTATGGATTCCCCGAACAATACGAGCACGAACGCCAATGGCAACACCACACCAACTGCTCTACCACTTACACCTACCGTAGCCGCTCCTATCAATGAGCAGACGGTATTGCTTGAGGCAATTAAGAGCCTCTTGGAGGGATAGCAGTAGCAGACTGCTATTTTATTGTATCGCCCAGAATCTGAGACACCCGGAGTGAAGCAATTCCGGTCACTGCACCCTAAGAATTTTTCTGGGAAAGAGAGCCCTCTGCAAGCTGAAGAATGGGCTCAATCTATTGAGGATGATCTGACAGCAGTACAAGTGCCAGACATTGCTTGGATAAGGGTTGCGAAGCTTCAACTCACAGATAATGCCCGGGTATGGTGGAAGGCGGAAGAAAGCCGTCTTGCCCAGCCGATCGAATGGAGGATTTTTTGCGACATGTTCGATACGAAATATTTTCCCGAGACTGCCCGATTTGACAAGGAGCAACAATTCATCCACCTACAACAAGGCTCAATGTGGAGCAAATCTGCGGATGAATATGATGCTGAGTTCACTATGTTGAGCAGGTTCGCGGCATATCTCATACCGACTGCTGAGATCAGGGCCAGACGATTTCAGCAAGGGTTGGATCAGGAGATCCAAGCTGCATTAGCTACAGGGGATTTCCCAACCCACGACTTAGCTTTGAGGCTGCTCATCGATACGAAGCAGCGGTGAAGAAGAAGGGCGGACTTCAATCTGCCGGTGTGAAGCACCCTGCTACTCAGATAACAGGAGTAGCCTCTTCTAGGCCACCGTTTGTACCCAGGGGACCGGAAGTAACATTTAACCGGTCAAGTCCAGACTTTTGCTAATACTGCAAGAGGGATAGACACCTGTTGAAGGACTTCATATGCGCAAAGAGTCTATTCTTAGTTTGTAGCGCATCCACTCATGATATTGGGACATGTCCTCATAGACGCAACCCAGTTCCAGTACACATCAACTATCCGCAGCGGCCAACTATTCAGGCACCTGCACCCCGTCTTGCTCTCCCAGCTCCACCTCCACGTAGACCTCCTGCACAGCCTACACGCCAATTCCATCAGGCCCTGAGGAACATGTCTCGAGGGCGGAGGAATGTGCCTCGAGGACAGAGGAATGTGCCTCCGGTTAGGAGGAACGTATCCCGGCGTCAAGCTTACACATTAGCGGCAGTAGAAGCCGAGGCTATAGATCAAGGTAACACTGGTAATTCCCTTCAATCTTTTCAAACCCTTGCATCATCTCGTTATTTTTCCTGCACTACCAGTATTTCTTTCACCTCCACTATCACCAAATTTTTTCTTGAATTTGTTATAACTTCCTTCTATAAATTTCGAGGACGAAATTTTTATAAGGAGGGTAGAATGTAACAACCCTAAATTTTCTGCACAAATTTTTTGTAAAGTACAAAAAGGAGTACCTTAGCATGAGCACAACTCAAAAGTATTTCTTGTTTAAGAACAGCAAGCACTTGTAGCTCATTGGTAAAGCCTTGCACTGCTGTGACACTTTTCAGGGAGCGTGGAAAGAAGGATTCAAATCCCCCTAACTACATATTATTTTTAATGATTTTCTTTTAAACTTTTTGGAAGCCCAAAAGTTTACACGTGCAATACATATAAAAATGAAAAGTCACTAAAATCAAACATGTGGAAATTGTTATTTGAACAGCCAGGAACACGTGTCACCAATCCAAGCACCCTACCCCCTACATCGACCGGCGATATGAGCTCTGGGGCCAGCGCCTCCGGGCCCCCCCATCGTAAATGCCCTTTTTTTACCCTAACACCCTTTGGCCTCCCCCCACTACTCCTCTGCTGTTTGATTTCTCTGTAAATTTACAGAGAGATTAAATTCACTTCTTTAATACATTTTAATGCATTTTTAATTATCATTTTTAATTTCCTAAACCCTAATTCTATCCTATAAATAGCACCCACACCCTAGACCTCTCTATTCTAAAATCTATCATCAAAACTTTCAAATTTTTCCAAGTCAATTTAGTTGTACTAGTGGAGTTAGCCCAAGGTCATCTTCCGGCGACGACTCGGAACAAATCCGGCGACACCGCGACTCTACGAAGCTCTCAAACTTTTCCTCTACCTCCCCTCTCTCATCTAATCCAATAAGTCCCCTCTCCTCTTCTCTCTTATTCACTTAAAATGTTCTCTTCTCAAAACTCATCGGAAGCGGAGTTATTCCGATTTCTGATTCTAATTTTTTTTAAAACACAACTTTTCTTAATAACCAAACATCTATATTGTTACATCTTATTTAGTAATCTTAAAACAAACATTTAGAACAAGATTCAATTCAAAATACAATGTTATTCAACTTTTATTTCAATTTTACGGTTAAATACCACAAAGTTTACTTACGGCATCATTTCATTATATTTGCTCATATTACCTTTAGAAAACTCACGAGGTAATGACCTACCTCATCACAATACTCATCATGACATAGCACGATGGCTTTTGGAACAATATTTTGTGGGATAAATACAATTTTACAATAAAATACCTTAAACTAATAAAACCGTATTCTTTAAGATTGTTTTAATTAAATTCCTTGCAATTAAGCTTCTACAACCCATTTTGGGGAACCCGATCGGGATGGTGCAGGTTATCGCACATCCTCGGAACTAGTAGAATGAGATACAGACCTTCTCAAGGAGTATCCGATCTCGATAGAATTTTTAATACAATTTTTAAGAAAAACGTGAATTTCTATTTAATAAATAAAATTTATTTTTAATAATTAAATATATAATATTATCAACTATCTATTTTAAATATATAATAAATTCTATGTTTTCTAAATAAAAGAAAAGAATCACAAGTTTCAAGAAAATACCATTATCAATCCATACAATTCCAGTTTACACTAAAATACCATGTACTATTCAATTTAGGTTTATATTCACTAGAATATCTCATCATATAAAAATTACATCCATGAAAACCTTAAATACGATAAATAAATACTTGAGGATTATTTTGAAAGTATACTAAAACTATTTTTTATAAAACACTCTCAGGTTATATTAATTTACAATAAGGACCCTAGTAAATATAAGTTTAAGCGGGACCAATTCTCTTAAGCCTCAAGGAGCTGGAGAAAGTGGGTGCTTGCCTATTTAAGGTAGAAGACTAAAACGGTTAATTAGCTTGGAAAAAGTCACAAATCCTGCCGTCTATGTGCAGCAGTTACCGATAACTCCAAAACCTAATTCAGGAATCAAATTCTGTTTAAATGTCTGACTCAGACAAAGTCTCAGTCTAATCTGAATACAATTCCAATCTACATACAATTCAAATATAACTCCAATACAACATGAACCCATATATACTGGAACTTGAACATGAATACCAGAATACTATCAAATATCAACATGACTCGACTGAACCGAACCATGGATATATATTGACTTGATTACATGAATATCCATTTACATCCTTATCCGTTTACATGAACAAATGATATTATGGTTTCGACAAGTCTTATATCTATAAAACAACACAATATACATTACGGTTCTTTTTAAAGGGGTAGACTGGTACAGAATGTATTAAAAGTGGCACGAGAGGGTCATTAAAAGACGTAACTAAATATCCATTGCCGTTGTTCCGTGGATTTTGACAGAGCCTTGTACTACGGGTTACCTTAGTCCACGGGATAGATAGACTCCTCTCGTAAACACTAATTCTTCTGTACCAATCTACAAACAACTACGTTAGTATAGCGAACATAATCTTTTTTACTTTACATGTTCTATTATCTGTCTATTCTTCTCTACCTCTTGGGACTTACTGAGTGATTGTTCGCTGACGACATTCCTTTTCTATTCTTTCTTTGGAATATTGTCAGGAGGACCCGACTCTCTGGAGATCGAGCCCAGCTCAGAAGATTTGGAGCAGTTCATCGAGGACCCCGAGCTCTAGTTCACTTGTATATATTTTTACTTTCAGTTCATACCATTGTTTAGGCATCGCTTTTCAAGTATTGTATTTACTTTCCAGTTGTATTGTAAAGAATGTTTAATCAATAAAAAGTTTCTATTCATTTATATCTCATGTCTTTCTTATGTACATTTATTATATTACTTATTTACGCTTAGTGTGTTTACTTCTGAGTAAATACATCACGGGCCTTGTCACGTCTCCTTATCCGTACATCGGGAAGCGGGGCGTGACGTGAGATGGGCGAACACCAAATATAGCTAGACCGGTGTCCCTCCTCACCCCGGAGTCGAGGTGACGTGAGACGAGCGAACACCAAGTATAGGTAGATTGGTGTCCCTCCTCACCCCGGAGTTGAGGTGACGTGAGACGAGCGAACACCAAGTATAGCTAGACCGGTGTCCCTCTTATCTCCGGAGTTGAGGTGACATGAGACGAGTGAACACTAAGTATAGGTAGACCGGTACCCTCTTCACCAGAGTCAAGATGACGTGATACGAGCGAACACCAAGTATAGGTAGACCAGTACCCCCTCCACCCCGGAGACAGGGTGTGGCATGAGTCGAGCGACCTTAGAAGAGCTCAGTGCTATCACTCCCTCGGGTTCGAGTGGGGTCGGAGTTATGCCAGCTATCGACATAACCCGAGATTTATCTACTTGGGCCATGTTAGGAGTTTGCCTATTTCATGTACATGCGCCTGGTAGAGGTCGGCTTGCTGGTTTTAACGCGAGGCCTTAGGTTCCACCGTTTGGGCTGAGCAGGAAGCTACATGGATGCCTCGTGAAGAGTGCTTTGGATCCATAGCGTCGTTAGACATGATGTTGCCCGCTGTGGATGGGCCGGGCAGGAATCTACCCGGCTGCTTCGTGAAGAGGGCTTTGTATCCACAGCGTTGTTGGGCAGGAAGCTACTCGCTGTGGATGGGCCGGGCAGAAAGCTACCCGGATGCTTCGTGAAGAGAGCTTTTGATCCATGGCATCATTGGGCTGGAAGCTACCCGCTGTGGATGGGCTGTGCAGGAATCTATCCGGTTGCCTCACGAAGAGGGTTTTGGATCCACGGCGTCATTGGGCAAGAAGCTACCCGCTGTGGATAGGTCGGGCAGGAAGCTACCCGGCTGCCTCGTGAATAGGGCTTTGGATCCACAGCGTCGTTGGGCAGGAAGCTACCCGCTGTGGATGGACCGGGCAGGAATATACCTGGTTGCCTCATGAAGAAGGCTTTGGATCCACACCGTCATTGGGCAGGAAGCTGCTCGCTGTGGATGGGTCGGACAGGAATCTACCCATCTGTCTCATGAAGAGGGCCCTGGATCCACGGCGTCGTTGGGCAGAAAGGTGCCCACTATGGATGGGCCAAACAGGAAGCTACCCGGAGGCCTCATGAAGAGGGTCTTGGATTCACAGCATCGTTGGGCAGGAAGTTGCCCGCTGTAGATGGGCCGGGCAGGAAGCTATCCGGGGGCCTCATAAAGAGGGCCTTCCGATCAAGAATTCATTCGCGTTGATTGGTCAATCGATGGTGGGATTGCCATGGCGCTAATATTTTTTTATCCCTGATTCCCGGTGGCGGGTATCTCGAGATCCAAGTTATTCTCCCGAAAACATCGTTCAATCTTCCTGGATCCATGTGAAAGGGAGGGGGCTGTATCGAGTGGTATGATACGTATGATGATACTCCGTGACTCACACCTTAGTGGGAGAGGATCTTGATCGTTTGGGAATTTTTGTTGAGGCTATAAATAGGGGAGTCTCGACCCCTCTCAAGCATTCCTGTCGATTTACTCTTAGTTGTCTTCGTCTCCTCCCCTTTTTCTTTGGTCGATCTCCGTAGTTCATTGTTTTCTGATGGCCGGCAATATGTACAACATCCAAGACATCGTGACACGCAACGACGTCTACCATAACGATTTTGACGGTTTCGAGGCGGCATACGAGGCCGTGATAGGTCGCCTAGAGCGTCATTGCGGGTGTTTACTCCCGCGCCGATCTTCTCTTCTGCAGGTGCTCATCTACGTGATTTGGAGGTCCTCTATCCAAGTCTGCTATATCGGTTGCATTTATCCAAACCTCCAATATACGGTGCCATAAATAAACTTGGTATCTTTGGAGAGGTGGATGGATATGTCCAAATAACATCTACCCCTAAATTCAGGCAAGACGTTCAATCCCAGTTCGTCTATGTTTTCGGCGGAAAACAGCGCCCGGTCTCTTTTTTACAATAGGATATCCAAGTTGTTTCGAAGGGGCAAGACATTAGCCTCGTCGTCAAAGTGTTCGACTCGTTAACTGGGTAGGCCGATTTCCGCGGGGACCACTGCATCGGTTCCATAACAGCACTGCACGGGATTTCCCCCATAGGTGTTTTCTTTGACGTTCGCAATGCCCATAGCACCCGTGGCAGTTTCTCGATCCATCCGCCCTATATTCCTTCCAGGAGGGCTCTGAGGCCTCAGATGACACCTCGGTTTGCACTGGGGATGTGCGACCGCGGAGAACTTCATCAATATGTGATAGTCTTTGCATAATTCTCTGACTTTGTCATTTCTAAAGTTGGTTCCATGGTCGGTGATGATGCACCTCGGAATTCCAAATCAGGCGATTACATTGTTCTGCTGGAACTTCACCATGGAGGTGGCATCTGGTTTCCTGATCGGCGTGGCTTCGACCCATTTTGTAAAGTAGTCAACGAAGATAAGGATATATTTGGGCCCACCAGTACTGGTAGGGAAATGGCCAATCATGTCCACCCCTCATTGTGTGATTAGCCAAAGGTTACTCAGAGGTGTTAATTCAGTAGCTGGTAACCGAGGAGTGCTGCCAAAGAGTTGACATGTCTTGCACCTTCGTACGAGTTTTTCCGCATCGCTGTAGATAGTCGGCCAATAATATCCCTGCAGCAGTGTCTTTTGAACTAGACTGCTAGTCCCTAATGTGCGCCACCGACTCCCTCGTATATCTCGTGGAGAACGTACTCTGCTTCGTCAGAATCGACGCATCTGAGTAGAGGTTGGGTGTACGACTTCTTTTACAAGTATCCTTTACTCCTTATGAAGTAGCAAGCTTTCATGCGGAGCCGGCACGCCTCGATTCGGTCCTCGGGGAGTAATCCGTCCTTGAGGAACTCTACTATGGGCTTTCTCCAATCCGAGATACTCCTCTGAGTGGTGTAGATCCGGTGTATCACTTCTTTATCTTTGATGCTGGGTCGCGGCAGGACTTTGAAAAGGATGTTCCTATTTTGATTGGCCGAATAAGAGGAGGCGAGTTTGCTCAACGTGTCTGCTTCGACGTTCATACAATGAGGAATCTATTCCACTTAAACCTCATCGAAATTTTTCCAAAGCCTTTTTACCTCAGCTATGTATTTCATCATCAGGGGTTCCCAGGCTTCGAATTGTCCGGTCACTTGGCCGACGACCAACACGGAGTCGCTGCGAATTCTAATTCTTTTAGCCCCACTCCCGAAGCGATTTGTACACTGGCCAATAAGGCTTCATATTCTGCGGTGTTGTTTGAGGCCTTGAAGTCAAGCCGCAGAGATTATTCCTTCCCAGCTTTAATGAGGCTGCGGATGACCAGCCCAGCTCCACTCTCTTCTTCTGTGGAGAAACCTTCTATACAAAGTACCCAGTCCGGAATCGGACCGAACGTTTCTTCGATTGAGTGTTGTGGGTTTGGACCTCGCGTCGACGCTTCTTCTCTGTTGGGAATGGTGCATTCAACCATGAAATCGGCAAGGGCTTGGGCTTTGACGGCTAGCCTTGGTCGGTATCGGATGTAAAACTGCGACAACTCCTATCTCCACTTCTCTAAGCAGCCCGACGACTCGGGGGAACCAAGGATATTTCCCATGGGTTGGTCGGTAAGAACGATGATGGTATGAGCCTGGAAATAATTCTGAAGTTTCCTGGATGTGGCGACGAGCGCCAGGACTATCTTCTCGATGGCTAGGTACCTGGTCTCTGCGTCCATGAAAATGTGGTTGACATAGTAGACCGGCCTCTGTTTACCGTCGGATTCTTTGATGAGCATGAAGCCGGTAGCCTGGTCGGAAACCGCCAGATATATCAGCAGCCCGTCTCCTTTGACCAGTCGGGTGAGAAGCGGTGGCGTAGTCAGATGAGTCTTGAGCTGCTCGAAAGCTATTTGAAACTCCTCGGACCACTCAAACCTGGGGATTTTCTTAAGGTTTTGAATAAACTTAGGCACTTTTCGCCGGATCTAGACATGAACCGACTCAAAGCGGACACCCTGCCAGTGAGCCGCATGATTTCAACATTGCTCCTAGGCGTCGCCATGTCGATGATGGCCTTGATCTTCTCTGGGTTTACTTCGATTCCGTGCTGTGTGACCATGAATCCGATGAACTTTCGGCCCGTGACGCCGAAAGCACACTTGGCTGGATTCAGCTTCATTTTGTACTTTCGTAAGACCTCAAAGGTCTCGCCGAGGTCTGCGATATGCCCCGAGAACAGGGTGGATTTCATGAGCATGTTTTCGATGTAAACCTCCATATTTCTTCCGAACCGTGGCTTGAACAGGTTATAGAGCAGCCGTTGGTACGTTGCCCCCGCGTTTTTGAGGCCGAAGGGCATTACCTTGTACCTTGATTGATGGTGAAGGCGGTGAGCTCTTTGTCGGCCGGGTTCATCCGGATTTGATTATAACCGGAGAAAGCATCCATAAAGCTCAGCAGCTCGTAACTGGCCGAGCTGTCAACCGGCCGAGCTATTTGAGGGAGCTGGTAGTTGTATTTGGGGCATGCCTTATACAGGTCGGTAAAATTAACACACATGCGCCATTTTTTATTCACTTTCTTGACCATGACTACATTGGCTAGCCAGGCCGAGTAGTCCAGGTTCCTGATGAAGCCAACCGTGAGTAGTCGGTCCACTTCCTATTCGATAGCCTTCTGTTTGACAGGCTCGAAGCTTCTTTTCTTTTGTTGGACCGACCGGGCTTTTGAGTCAATTCCGAGATTGTGGTAGATCACCTTAGGGTCGATCCCCGGTATGTCCGTAGGAGTTGATTGATCTATTTTAAAGAAGAATTTGTAGAATAACCGCAATCAATAACGGTGTCGCGTGTAGCTAGACCGAGATGAGTATGGGTCGTTCTCAGGGAAACGTTGAATCTTTCAATCTTACTTTAGACGTGTTGAAAAAGAAGAAGAATGGAAGAATAAAGAATAGCGGAGAATAGTTTCTAGATCTACGTCAAAATACGGATGTACAAAATAGATCTAGTTTAAATAAAGATGTAGATTTTATATCAGAAGAGGGCTTGTAAGGTTCGTTAGGATTTAGTAGTAATGGATGATTAATAAAAATGACTCCTTTAATCTATTGATAGATTTTAAAACTAGATTGATAGTGATGAATGAGGATTAGGGTTCTTGGAAGAAACTAGTGTTTCCACACTATTGACCCTTGTCCTTTCATTGATCTCTATTCATGTGTAGCCTTAACAAAACAATTATTAATCTAATCTCAAATCGTGGTCAAGACTATCAGTAAATTGATGGCGCGCCCGATTAGGATGTTAACATTTATTTTGCTAAAGTTTATAAACTTCATAAGACTTAAAAGAAATTAAGAAATTTTTCATCTTCCATTGATCTACCATAATCCTACGAACCCTATCAAGCGGTGAATTACTCGCGCATGATGGAGATAGAAGAACGGATAAAAATAAATGCAATAAGAATTAAAAACTATCTTTATTAATCAACTTGATCAATTACACTTTTTGTTCCTTTAGAAAGTGGAATACAAAACCCTAGTTTGCTTCTCGATCTATCTTGAAGGAGGTAAATGAACAGCCGATTGATCGACCTGGATGCGTGAGTCAACTTGAACTTCGTGATCTCTTCGGTTTGATGATTTTTAGGTTTAGCCCTCGGTCTCTTATATAACCCCAAAGCCAGAAACTAAAGATCCCAAGAATCAGGGTTTGTTGTTGCAATTCAAACCTAAAATCCTAAATCTTCTTTCCTGCCGCGGATCCGCCGCATTATTGCTAGTTTGGCCGCGCAACCGCGGCCGTTTGGTTGAATCCTTGCTTCATTTTTCTGGGGCTAAGGAATGTTGACACGTGGATATTTTCTAGATATCTGAAATCTTCATATCTTTTCTGAGTCTCTGCCAGTATTGATTCTTCGATTTTATCTAACTTTATCGGCAGATTTTGATTCCCGACATCTCAACATCTCGATCTCCTGACCTGAACTAAATCTTGCACAATATCTCAATGAATAATATTAAATATTTGGTATTTTTGAGATATTATCCTAACTATTTGGTATGATATTATATTTTGAGAATATTGGTTAAGGATATTTGATATGATATGCATATTTAAATTATCAAAATATTATATAAATATTATATGCATACATTTTCCTTCATAATGTTAATTATAATATGAAAATAGATATTTGCAGATAAACCCTCATACATTTCATATTTATAATAAACACCTTTAAATATCTAAGGAAAGTAAGGAAAATGTTATATCAAATATGCAGTATTTTTGACTGAACAAATACCCCCAAACTTAATTTTGATCATCCCGAGCAAACTATTTATTCAAGAGAGGGAGAAAAAGAAAAAGAAAAACCTAAGTAGCACACTTTCGTAGGCAACACGATTGCACTGAGCACGTGCAACAAGCCGTTAAATCTCTAGGTGTCCCTAGTAGGAGGAGTGTTGTCTCCTGAGGGTTTTCAGCGGATTACACCCATAAAATCCTATAATAAAAGAAAGATGGTGAAAGTTACATATAAAAATAAGAACTATAAAAGAAATAACTTGAAAAGAAGAGTTTCCAACTATAAAAGCTTTTCAGTTGCTATGAGCCCTATCTTAATGGTCATGAAAAGATGTTAGAAATCACATCATCCCTCAATAAAACATCGTCTTTATATAGTGCCTAGTGCCAAAAGATAATTCAGTGAATACAAACCTCCCCCCAAACCTGTTTTCAGCAGTGTCCTCACTGATGTTGTTCTTTGAGCGCATAGACCTATAGACTTGGGAAGAGAAAGTAATAGGGGTATAATAATAGTTAAATAAAAACTACCTCCAAACTTATGCTTTGGCACGCACAGATATTTATTAAGTCCTTTTTCACTCACCTCCATTCTTAAGATGAGACAATGTTACCGAGACATAGAGGTGAGGCGGAGGAAATTTAGTTATGATAAAGCGGCTCCTGTAAAAACAGGAGCTCCTCCGTTGGGTCAGCAGAAAAATACGGTTTCAATCTATACTCATTTACTTTAAAAATTGAACCGTTTTAAATATTTTCAACTTCTACTGCCCCGTGCAGGTTTACATACCACACTACAAAAGGTCCTTTCTAACGAGATTTTAGCTTACCCGGATGAAGATGAAGACGGGAATCGTAAATAAGGACTTATTGTCCCGGTGTGAAGGTTTTTATAAAAATGTTTTTATCGTGGAACACTTTAGTCTAGTTCTTTACTATAACAGCATTCTCGTAAGCTTCATTGCTGAGTTCACTTAGCTCATCTAATTGCAGCTTCCGATAGCTACAGGCTCGATCAAAATCGAAGTTAAGCTCTTTAATAGCACACATTGCTTTATGTTCGATCTCGACAGGAAGGTGGTAAGCCTTTCCAAACACTAGGCGGTATGGAGACATACCAAGATCGGTCTTATAAGCGGTACGAAATGCCCAATGAGCATCCGTAAATTTGGTTGACCAATCTTTACGGTTTTTAGAAACCATCTTCTCCAAAAAAATTTTGATCTGCCTATTGGAAATCTCAACTTGCCCGATCGTTTGGGGATGATAGGGCGTAAAAAGTTTGTAGTTGATTGAATATTTCTGTATCAAAGTCTCGAAAGACCGATTATAGAAATGCGTCCCGTTGTCGCTAATTATAGCGCGAGAGTGCCCGAATCGCAAAAAGATATTTTCTTTAAGAAACTTAATAACCATCTTGTTGTCATTAGTGCGACACGGTATTGCTTCCACCCATTTTGAGACATAATCAACCGCTAACAAGATATATAAATTCCCAAAAGAGTTGGGAAAATGGCCTATAAAATCAATACCCCAAACATCCAATATCTCCACAACCAAGATAGGTTAGAGCGGCATCTCATTTCTTCGTGAAATCCAACCCATGTGTTCACACCGTGGAAAAGTTTTGCAATGATCATATGCGTATTTAAATAATGCTGGCCAATAAAAGCCACATTGCAAAACTTTCTCCGCCGTTTTACATGTACCAAAGTGACCACCATATGCCTGATCATGACAAAAAGACAATACGCTATTAAATTCATCGTTAGGGACACATCTGCGAATGATTTGATCAGAACAATACTTAAACAAATAAGGTTCATCCCAGTAAAAGTGTTTTACTTGGATAGAAATCGAAGATTGTCTTGTTTCGACCAATCGCTAGGAATAAGTCCCGTCGCTAGATAATTCACAATATCCACGAACCATGGTTCACTGGATATGGTCAAGAGTTGTTCATCATGGAAGGAGTCGTTTATTGGTACGGTCAACGTTGGTGAAGAATTGATGCGTGAAAGATGGTCGGCTACAATGTTTTCACATCCACTCTTGTCTCGTATGACAAGATCAAATTCTTTTAATAACAGGATCCAACGTATTAGCCTGGCCTTAGCATCCTTCTTCGATAAAAGGTGTCGTAGGGTGGAGTGATCGGTGTAAACCACTATTGCCAAGCCAATCAAGTAGGGCCTGAATTTTTCTAATGCAAATACAACTGCCAAGAGTTCTTTCTCGGTAGTTGTATAATTAATTTTGGCATCGTTCAAGGTCCTACTTATATAGTAAATTACGTGTGGCATCTTATCAATGTGCTGTCCTAAGACTGCACCAATAGCAAAATCTGATGTATCACACATAAGCTCGAACGGGTGGTTCCAATCCGGAGATGATAAAACGGGGGTTGTAGTGAAAGAACTTTTAAGCGATTCAAAAGCAGTCTCGCAATCCGAATCGAAGTGAAATGTTGTATCCTTGGTTAAGAGAACAGTTAAGGGTCTAGTAATTTTTCTAAAGTCCTTAATGAATCTCCTATAAATTCCTGCATGACCAAGGAAGGATCGTATATCTTTGACGCATTTGGGATGAAGAAGGTTATGGATGACATCAATTTTAGCACTGTCTACCTCAATGCTTTTTCGTGAAATAATATGTCCAAGGACAATACCTTCTTGGACCATGAAATGGCATATTTCCCAATTCAAAATTAAGTTCTTATCCTTACAGCGGGTAAGAACTGCGTCAAGATGACGTAGGCATTCCTCAAAGGAGTCCCCAAAAATGGAGAAATCGTCCATAAATATCTCCAGAAATGTAGCGGAAGTCAAGATTACCTAGATGCGTGAGTCAACTTGAACTTCGTGATCTCTTCGGTTTGATGATTTCTAGGTTTAGCTCTCGATCCTTTATATAGCCCCAAAGCCAGAAACTAAAGATCCTAAGAATCAGGATTTGTTGTTGCAAATCAAACCTAAAAATCCCAAACCCTAAATCTTCTTTCCTGGATCCGCCGCATTATTGCTAGTTTGGCGGCCGTTTGGTTGAATCTTGGCTTCATTTTTCTGGGGCTAAGGAATGTTGACACGTGGAGATCTTTTAGATATCTGGAATCTTCATATCTTTTCTGAGTCTCTGCCAGTATTGATTCTTCGATTTTATCTAACTTTATCGGAAGATTTTTGATTCTCGACATCTCAACATTTCGATCTCCTGACCTGAACTAAACCCTGCACAATATCTCAATGAGTAATGAGTGTAATATTTGGTATTTTTGAGATATTATCCTAACCATTTGATATGATATTATATTTTGAAAATATTGGTTAAGGATATTTGATATGATATGCATATTTAAATTATCAAAATATTATATAAATATTATATGCATACATTTTCCTTCATAATGTTAATTATAACATGAAAATAGATATTTTGCAGATAAACACTCATATGTTTAATATTTATAATAAACATTTTTAAATATCTAAGAAAAGTAAGGAAAATGTTATATCAAATATACAGTATTTTCGACTGAACAGGAGTCCAAGCAA
This sequence comes from Agapanthus africanus, assembly GCA_030015575.1. Lineage (NCBI taxonomy): Eukaryota > Viridiplantae > Streptophyta > Magnoliopsida > Asparagales > Amaryllidaceae > Agapanthus > Agapanthus africanus. The sequence continues at coordinate 870,244,744 of CM057339.1, forward strand.
ATGCGTCGGAGTTGTTTCGGAGGAACTGGATAAGGTTGTCCCAAACTTCTCCGGTAAGGAGAGAGCCGATCTGTGTAATGATCCTAAAATTGCTATACCTTCGCATATCATTTCTTTAATAAAATATTGTAATTATTTATTTTTGGTATACTTTGTTTTCTACTAAATATATTATTTTATCACTTCATCTACTTTACCCATTCTATAATTTTTCAAAGCCCAAAACCCAAGCCAAGACAATTCCATTTAATTTCTTTCTTTTCTTTTTCTAAACCACTTTCTTTTCAAGCTACAACATATATTCATTCTTATTAAATATAAGAATGAACAATCTTATTGCTCATTGGTTAAGTTAATGCATTGTTGTTCCAATGGTCATGTGTTCAAGTCCCCTTTCTTGTAATTATTTTTATCATTTTTTAAATCCTCTCATGAGACTTTTTATTTTCTTTAACTTCTAAATGAATGGTCACCCTTTTAATTTCTTTTAACTCTCAAAATAAATCCATCATGAATTAGAATTATGGTGAACATTATATGTTCTCTCCCTCTCCTGCATTTCATCATTATTTGTTTTCCTCTTCTACTTCTTTTTATATACAAAAAAAATTAGAAAAGATAAACCCTAAATAAAATCTAGCCACCGTCATTCTTAGAGCTATCATAATTCCGGCGTTTTTGGAGTACTTCCGTTCGCTAAGATTTGAGACGAGACGAATCGAGTATCATTACCGCCCACAACTTTGTCATCAAAATAAATTGTTTTCCACCAAATCAAATCGGTGAGCCGGTTGCTATATCGACTCACACATCCTGTAAGTCTCTTCTCCCTCCTTCGTTTCTAGTTTTCTCCTTCTTGGATCCATTACCTTGCCTTGTCGTAATCCCTAATTAAATATATATTTATATATGTATTTTATTAAATATAGTTGTACATGTAGCAATTGGTTGTATGTTCTTTTCATATTTTTGTGTTGTAGTATATCATGTTCATGTTAATTTATTGATTTGTGTAACCTATTGATATTAGCATGTTATTCATATATTCCACTGCTATTCTATAGATCACATGTTTGAAACCCCGGATCTCGTAATTATTTAATAAAAAACCATAATTTTGTCATACGACCTTAAAATACCTTTATCGTTAATATAATTTCTAGAAATTAATTTTCACTTCTAGAAATTCTTAGAACATTAGGATAAAATAATAGATTGAATTCAAAATCTACATTAAATTTTTTATATCAATCTGAATAACGGTTTATGAGTTACATAGTTTTTTATTCACTGTTTTAAAAACTAGAAAACTGTCATTAAGGGTCTTCTTCAAGAGACCATAACTCTATAATCGTTGATCCAAATTAAGTGTTTTCAGATATTTGAATATCTACATCGAAATATATAGATTTTCTTAGTTTAATGTTTTTACTGAAAACGGACGTAAAATATATAAAACTGTGTTACAATATTAAGCGACGAATCTGGACAGAATCTGTCCAGACTCGTACACTGTTTTTAAATAGGACATAACTCGAACTCCCGATATCCGTTCATGACAAAATTTAGATGTGTAGATGCACAATTGATAGATATATAATTTTATATATATTAGATTACTTATAAACACATGAAACAACCCGATACAGACTTAGCAATATAACATATAGTTTTTGTCCAGAAATCTGAATTTCTGTTTTAAACTTTGATATTAAAATGATCATAACTAGAGCTTCAGAAATCCAGATCACGTGAATCTTTGTGTTTTGGATAAGTATATCGAAAGACCTAAAATTTTTTTAATAATTTTCGTAACCTGAAACCTGATGGAAATTGATCCAAACTATATTTTAAAAATGTGTGACGGTGCTAAACAGATTCTGATCTGTTTTGCGCGATGATATGAAAACAGATATTTCCTACTTCAATTGACTTGATTAACCAGTCGTACATATCACATATTTACAACATTATTTTTGGACGTTACTTGTATACTTATATCATATCAGTGATTACTTATTTATTTTTATCTTCATGACTTGTGATTAAACCATTACATACTAGAATTTACTTGATCCTGACACGACTCAATCCTGAATACTTGAACCCAATATGAACACTTGAACTAACTTGACTCGAACCATGAATACAATTGGCACGTCTTGCACTTGACATAACTGCATGAACTCAATCTTAAAAACTTGATATCATACATCACCTTTTGTATTCGTGGATTCGATCAAAACTCATAACATTAATCATAGACTAATATACACGGGGTGTTAGGGTAGTTTGAGTATGAATACAACGGAATCTTATGAGTCCCATTAATACAAATCATATTGCTGTGGTACCGAGCTGAAATGGTACAAATCATGCTGTTGTGGTACCGAGCTGAAATGGTACATCATGAATTCACTAATAAGGGCTGGTATTTCAAAACCCCTGGACGATAGCCTATTAGTTTTGGAATACTTCAATAATAATTGAAGTCCCGATTACTTTTGGGCCCGTGATTCCTTGCCCCTAGACGATAGCCTTGGGTTCGAGAAAACTCTTGAGATTGGTTGACATTCACACTTGAACTCACGTTAGTGACTTTTACCATTTTAGAGATCTTTTAAGACACTTGTATTCACTTCATGTTCACTATACCTACACTCCACGGCCATGTTATACATGTTTGCCATGCTGATATAGTTGACATACATATTACCATGCATGCTACTATACTTGTTTACATATTCATGATTTATATAGATGCTATACCATATATCGCATTACACTTTGCATTTCATTTATATATATCACACCATTTTTTGGGGACTTACCGAGCACAAGTTCGCTGATGGGCATTCCACCCATCTTTCTTTCTTTCTTGGAATGTTCATCAGATGATCTAGGGACTAAGGAGGTGGAACATGAGTACAATCAGTTCACAGCACTGACCAATCTCTAATTTCTTTCCGCTTTCATTTCAGTAAGCCACATGTTTATGTTTCTTATTTCAGACATCATATATCAGTTTAAACCTTATAAAGTTAGGAATGTAAATATATAAAGTGGTTGGATTTTATTTTCGCTTGTCTATTAATTCTTGTAATTGTTATACTGCTTACGTTACGCTTAACGTATTTGTTTTGAGAAATGAGCTTTTCGAAATAAATACATCGCTGGCTTGTCACGTGCTGTTACCACTCTTTTGGGAACCGGGGCGTGACAATCCGTACGGTCCGGCTGGTTTCTCCCTCCTCGAGGGGGTCTTCGGATAGGTTCTCCACTGAGGAACCCTGGATCTCCCTCAAGTCATCCCGTGTATCCAGCAATTCACAAGGGTCACACAGTCCCTCAGATAGGTCTACTTCTTTATCCGCGGGCACCATTGTGGCGATGCACACCCAAGCGATCTGCTGATCTCCGTAAGCCCGGCCTATCCCCCATCGCCCAGAGGGAATTTGAGCGTGAGGTGGTAGGTCGAGATCTGAGCCTGGAGGGCGTTAAATATGGGGCAAACCAGAAGGATATTATAAGATGAATGAATCTGGGCGACGGGGAAACTCACCGACAGGGTTCGGGTTCTTCTGGCCTCCCCGACGTTGAAAGGGAGAGTGATCATTCTCTTGGCTTGGACGGAGTGGTTAGTAAACCCGGAGAGGACGTGCAAAGTTGGTTGGAGATCGAATGGGTTTAATCCCATACGCTGGAAACAGTCATAAAATAGGATATCCGCCGTGCTCCCTCGGTCGACTAGGATCCTCCAGACTTCATACCGATTTACTCGCGCCGCGATCACCAGGGGGTCATTGTGCGGGACGGATATGCCATGAAGGTCTTCATCGGTGAAGGTGATAGGAGCAGCCTCCTTGCACTTTTTGGAGGGGGCGCACGTAAGGTCATGATCGTCCAGATACGGAAGGTGTCCTTGTTGCTCATAGTCGAGTCAACAGAGATGACCATGATCTGTCCGACCGTCAACTCTCTGGTTGGGGGTTGGTCTGCTTGCTCCCGATTTGCTTGACATTTGTCTCTCAAGTACTTTTCTAGGTGACCAGAGTGGATCATCTTCTCAACATAATCACGGAATTGTTTGCACTTTTCGGTCAGGTGCCCCTGCCCCCGATGAAAGGCACAGTATGGGCCGCGGAGTTGCTTACCCGGCCTTTGTATCATCGGCGGGAGTTTGAAGAATCTCTCGCTCTTTGCCTCCTCTAGCAGCTCAGCCAGAGAGACATTTAGAGGAGTGTACTTATGAAACCTCGGAGAATAAGGTTTCGGACGATCGGTATTTTTCTTCTCCTTTCGGTCCCGCTTCTTTCGGTCCACTCGGCCCCCTCGGGGAAGGTTAGCGTTTACCTCCAATTCAAGTTGGATCTCTCGCTCAGTCTAGACTTTCATCTCGGCCATGGTCTTAGGTTGCGCCAATGCAAAAGAGCGGAGCCACTCTTTGTGCCTAAGACCAGATCTCAAGACGGTGATGATCGTCTCGTCCCGGTGTTCGGGTACCTCCAGAAGGGCATTGAAGAACCGGATGACGTAACCCTTGAAAGATTCCATGTCCTCTGTTCACCGCTGAAAGACCGGACTGAGACGTTGGGACGTCTGGCCTGAATTTGGGGGCAAACGCTATTTGGACTTATCCATCCACCTCTCCGAAGATACCAAGTTGATTTATGGCACCGTATATCGTAGGTTTGGATAGATGCGAACGTTGTGGCAGATTTCATCAGATTCCCGCTCATTTGTGAGGGTTTTTTGATTGTGGGGACGCTCTTTCCTGCAGGCGCAAGCCCCTGCAGTTAATTACGTTATCGCGTTGTGATAACCACTTTCTCCTGTTCCAGCAGTTCACTTCGTATCGTGTGTTATTTTGTTTGTTAAGGTTGCCCGTGGATTGTATACGGAGACTATTTTATGTTGTCACCCATAGGGCACGATTTAGTCCAAATCCGTATATTTTAGATTTGGGTTTGGGTTTTGAACTTAGGTTATATGTTCATTTAGTTCAAAAATGTTTTGTTTGGTTTAAGGATTGTTAATCTAATTTGAGATTAAAATCAGCTTAAATATATGAGCATTTGGGCTCAATTTATTTTTTAAACAAAGGATACGTTAGTTCTGTTTGAGACTAAGATCAACTTAGCAATATTTTCAGGATCATCAAATTTTATTATGATACAATAACATAGCATTTGGGCTCAGTCTTTTCTTCTTTCCTCTTTTTTTTATTCAAAAGTGCTAAGCACTTATTTGGGTTCTGTTTGCTCAGCCCCCTTTTTTATGCAGGAGTGCTAAGCACTTGTTTGGAGCTCTGGTGCTCACATGCGTATCATGTGAAGAACTCAGTCATGGGTGCTGCCCAATAAGTGCTAAGCACTTTAGTCATTTTGACTGAATATGTATAGTGCTAAGCACTTTTATATGGCGTCCACGTGGGGAGCTGTCTCATTTATTTTGTTTGGCGCCCACCTGTGTTTCACGTGAGACACTGGACACTGCACAATCAGTGCTAAGCACTCATCCGTTTTGGATGCATATGAAGTGCTAAGCACTTTTACTCAGCACGCACGTGTCTTTTACGTGAGGCGTTGGCATTCTGTTTTGAACGCCCACATAAGAAGCAGGTGGGGCGTCGAGTCCTTTGTTTGGGGGCGCCTACATGTGAAGCACGTGAGGCGCTGACTCCTTTGTGAGGCGCCAAGTTTCTTTTCTTTTTTAGAGATTGAATCTCTGTTAATGGCATTTTGACCATTAATGACCACCAAGATCTTTGTTTCTGTGATCGAATTTTCTTTAAGAACTAAGTTCTTATTCTTTTTTTGTAAGGATTATGTTCTTTTCGTAAGGATAAACCTTATATTTAGAAGAATTAAATTCCTAGAATATAGATTCTTTTTCTTTCTTTTTAACCTAGTTCTTTTCCTCTACATTTTGAGTTTGAAGAACAGAACATCTCCGATGAGAATTGAATTCTCAACTTGTGGGGAAATTTGCTTTGCAAATCTCAAATCAGAGGAAGAACTAAGTTTTTATATGAATGGTTAAACCCTTGTTTCCGTTTATACTAGGCAAATGAGATATTTTTTATCTCTTCTTTTTTTTACCTAGAGTTTGAAAGGAGAGAGATCTTCTTCTTCTTCTTGAGAATTAAATTCTTTGTTTTTTTCATTTTATAGAGAAACTTATGGGGTCAATTCTCTATCTGTCCTCCTCCCTCCTGAGACTTGAGTCTCAGGTCCTTTATATAGTAGAGGCAAATTGTTAATTAGTTTGAGAAAACCTCTCATTTAAAATATACCAATTAATTTAATTGGTCTCAAAATTTGTTCGGGAGATTTTATCCACCGTTAGATCTTTGATCCAGTGATTTTCTGTTCTACAGAATATGTTTTCTTGTTTTTAACAAGATTGGGTAAATATTTTCCATATATACAGAATTTTATTCCGTCAAACGGTAATTTTTAATCACCATTGGATTTTAATCCAAGAGCTCACTGTTTTACAGAGAACAATCTTTCTTTATTTAGAAAGATTGGAGAAATATAATCCCAAAAAATAGAATTTAATTCTATCATTTGATGATTTATCATCACCACTGGATTTTTGATCCAACGGTTTTGTTTAATAAAGAATATCCCAATTTTTAGAGAAATAATTCTCATGTAGAATTTAATTCTACCTGTTTTAATTTGGACACCAGCGCTCACGTGTTATGCACGTGGGTGCCACTTAAGAATTAAATTTTTATTTATGATAGGCTCTTGTTTACCGCCGAAAACATGGACGAAACCGCGTAGGTCGTTTTGCTTGAATTTGGGGGCAGATGCTATTTGGGTTTATCCGTCCACCTCTCCGAGGATGCCATGTTGATTTATGGCACCGTGCATCGGAGGTCTGGACGGATGCGGCCGTTGTGGCAGAGTTCGTCATATTCCCCCTTGTTTGCAAGGGGTTTTTTATTGCGGGGACGCTTTTCCCTGTAGGCGCAAGCCCCTGCAGTTAATTACATTACCGTATCACGGTAACCACTTTCTCCGGCTCTAAAAGGTCACTTCATGTCGTGTGTATATGTTTTATTTTTGGTTGCCCGTGGATTGTATACGGAGACTAATTTGTCTTGTCGCCCGTAGGGCGTGGATTAGTCCAAATCCGTATATTCCTATATTTGGGTTTGGGTTGATTTAAGAATCGTTAACCTTGTTTGAGGTTAAGATTAACTTAAATATTTGTTGAGGATATGTTAATCCAATATTGGACTAAGATCTACTTAACGGGGGTTCGGGATCATTTTTGATCCAACGAAAGAGCATTTGGGCTCTATCGTTTTAGTTTAAGGACGTTACGGTCCATAGCTAGTTTAAGGACATTACGGTCCATGAGCTAGTTTAAGGATATTATGGTCCATTGGGATATGCTCATGGGTTTGAGAGTGCATCCAAGAACCGTTGGTTGTCGACCCTCTACGTCTCTAATATCGTTGAAGAATTAAAACGACATATATCAAAGGTGTGGAGAGATGTACCCTTGAACCGAACTCCAGATTGAAGGGATAGATCATGGTGGAACGAACATCATTTTAGATGCCATGTATCAGGAGATCATTGGTCATCTTTGGAACTAAGATCGATTTGGGAAGACCTGAGTATAGGAAGTCTCGGTTGATTGATGGTCAAAAAGGTTTTTGGCCTCAGGAGACTTGGCTAATTTGGGCTAGGGTTGGCCCCTCACAGTGTTAAACACTGCTAACTGTTAGGCGCTCACGTGCTCCCACGTGATGCTCTCAAGCAGTGTTAAACACTGAAATTTGGAGCGCTCACGTGTGGCACGTGAGGCATCTGAATATTGGGCACTACTTCTTTGGGCTTATTCCCTTGTTCTATACATATAAGTGTAAAACACTTAAATCTTATAACCATCACGTGTGGACACATGAGGCACCCCCAAGTTAGGCACTGTCTCTTTTGGATTTATCCTCCTATTCTTTTCTAAGTGCTAAGCACTATTGGAGGTCACGTGGGATCACGTGACTCGATCTCAGTTGTTCCTTTTTGTTCCTTGAAGGTGCTCACGTGGGAACACGTGATCTGTCATTATAGCGTTAAACGCTAATATGCATGGAGCTCTTGATCTAAGTCTTGAGAATTTCAAGTCCTTGCTTTATGAGAATTAAATTCTTATGCAGGGTTAAACCCTGATTTTATCAGAGGAATTAAATTCCTATGTCTTTAGAAGAATTAAATTCTTCAAAGTTAGTTCTTTTCTCTGAGTTTTGGGACTGCATAACAGAATCTCCCCGATGAGAATTAAATTCCCAACTTGTGGGGAGATCTGCTTCTGCAGACCTCAGCCAGAGGAAGAACTAAGTTCTTTTTTGGAAGAGTTAAACTCTTATCAAAGGAAATAAAGCGATCTTTAGGTCTTTTTCCTCACCTTGGGTTTCTTTTCTTCAAAGAGAATTCCTCTTCTTCTTTATTTTCTCAAATCTTATGGGGGGGTCTCTCCTCCCGTTCCTTTCAATCTCGGGTCCTTTATATAGTAGAGCCTAGTCTGTTGATTTAGTTAAGGAAATCTCTCATTGAGAGATTCTTTGATTGTTTCGGGGATTTTATCCACCGTTGGATCTTTGATCAAGGGACTTCTGTTTTACAGAAAACATTTCTCTTGTTTTTTTATCAAGATTGGGAAAATATTTTCCCATACAGAGCTTATTCTGTAGCTTGGTGATTTTTAATCATCATTGAATTTTTGATCCAACGGTGCTCTGGTTTACGGAGCACAATCTTTTTTGTTTAGAAAGATTGGGGAAATATTTTCCTATACAGAGCTTATTCTGCAGCTTGGTTATTTTTAATCACCATTGGATCTTTAATCCAACGGTGCTCTGTTTTACAGAGCACAACTTTCTTAATTAGAAAGATTAGGAAAATATTTTTCCCAAAATAGGGTTCTGATCCCTCTTATTTAGAATTTAATTCTATCGGCTCAGAAGGTATTAGAAATCCTTACGTGTAGCACGTGACCCAATGGCACTAGGCCGGTTTGCTTATATGCAGCAGTCCCAGAGAAAAGCATCATGTGTTGGCACGCGATGCGCCTTTTGGCCTGTTATTTGTTTTAGAAAGGCGCCTATATACTTTGTATATAGATGCTCACGTGCCTGCACGTGAGGCTCAATTTCAACCTTATTTGTTAAGCGTACTGCCTATAATTTTTGCTCCAAAGCGCAGCACGTGTGAGCACGTAATGCTCCATTTGGGGAAATTTGTCCATCGCTTTTGGTTCATTATTTATTTATTTATTGTAAGGGAACAAATGCCCCCATAGCGTTGTTTTCACGTGGCTTGCACGTGAGTGCAACGTTGTCACCTTTACAGCCGTTGGATTGCCTAGGGGAACGGGGAGGTGAACCGCTCTTGTCACGTCTTATAAATGCAAGGGTTTGGCCTTTAGGAAGGCACTGTTCTTTCATCTTCTTCCTTCCTTGTTTTTCTTCGAGAATTTAATTCTCCTCTTTAGAGCTTAGTTCTCTGTCCATTACAATTTCCAGAGTTAAACTCTGTTAGAAAAATAAACCTTTTCTAGGAAAAGATCTTGAAAATTAGAGAACCCTTTTCTTAAAGAAAAACTCTAGATTTTAAATCCATCATGAGAGCTTTGCTCTCCTCTGAAACCCATCTCTCGGAGATCCAAAGACGTGATCTTTGAGTAGTAACCCTAAATGCTTTGGGCATTCCTCCTCTGACCTTTAAGGACTCATGGCATTTTATTTTTCATTTCCTTTTCATGGGGGTTTCTGGAATTTAATTCTATTGCATAAAAGGAATTTAATTCCTCACCAAAGAGCTCTTCTCTGAAGATCAAAAGGGCCCTTCAGGAATTTCATTCCCTGGTGGTCTCGAGAACATTTTCATAGGGTTTTTACTTACTTGCACAAATCCAAGTTTGTTGGGTATTTTAACAGAACTAGTTTTCTTTATGAGGATGTCAAGAGTTGTTTAAACTCCTATGCCCGTTTAATTAGAATCTTTTTAGATTCTCATAATAAGCATCTTCTTGATCATTTTGATTGTTAAACTCTCACTGATTTTTCCTTTCAGATACTATGGTCGTTTATTTGTATGATCTTGACGAAATTATCTCCTATGAAGACATTCACGTACAAGGCCACTGTCAAAACCAGGAGTTTACGGATTCTCAATGCGCTGAGGTTATGCGTCGCCTTTATGAATACAATGGTCGACTACTCCCCCGTTGTTCTGCTTTATTGAAGATCATCGTGGGAGCGATTTGGGAAGCCCTTCCTGGATTTTACGAAGCCATGCCGCTTGAGGCACTTGATGATGCCGAAGACAAGTTACACTCAGTATATCTGATGGGCTTGATCTCGAAGAGGCGGCGAGATGGTCTTGTTGATATCTTGCATCAAGTTTTCCAACAGATGACGATAATCTCTGCCTATCAGAGGACGGATGACATTAGCGAGAATCCTGACGCTTGCACTCGTGAGAAGATGCACACGAAATTGGTCAGAGAAGCCAGAAACATTTTACTCGGTCTCGCTTTCGAATTCCTCAATCTATGTCCGGGATTAAGTGTCTTACCATTGTAAACATTTTCTTTTGTTTTTATACCATGTATAAGTTCTTTGAGCATGAATGACAAAACTTCCCCTTCCTCCTTTTTTTATTCTTACGTGTATTCTGCACAAAGTGTCGTTATATTGTTATTGGTGTTTACGTGTTTTGCGCATGAGGCGCTGCTAGGGAGTTTAATCTTGAACCAGTGCCGGTGCTCACGGGTTATGCACGTGCGGTGTCGTTTTAGTTTTCAAAAGGGATCAATGCGGGTGCTCACGTGCCATGCACGTGAGACTCCGCTGATGTGGTCGTTTCACCTCCCTACTCTAATTCCAATAAGTTACCATTTTCTTTTCCCATGCCCCCCTTTTCCAGTCTTGGGAATAGCTCCACCATGCACGGCGTTTTTTGTGCATAGCTTTGAATGCGTCTCTTTATAACCCGAGCTACATCTTCCACTTTCTTCACAGAGAGAGAACCATTTAGACCTTAGGGTGATCATCTTAAGAAACAAACCAAAGGTTATGGCTTGCAATCATCCCTACGCTCGTCGGCAACCCTGGGAGGTGCCTATCGAGGAGATCATTCCTCGTTTTGCCACGCGTTTAGCGGATCCTCTTCTCACAGATGACCAATGTGACACGGCCCTGTACGAACTCCTGACCCGTAGGGGCTCTCTTCTTCCCATGGGTTCCATTTGTCTCAGGATGATTTTCTTGTCCGTGCTTGCTGATAGTCATCCTCATCCGGCAGAGATGACCCTGAAGATTCTTGATATAGCGGAGGACAAAATTGAGTGTTTCCATGAGGCACGCTTAATTACCCAGGCTCTGAAGGATCGCTCGGTTTATTTACTGAGTCAGATAAGAGCCCGGCGGGCTATCATGTCTGCTTTCGCTGATGAGCATGGCACTAATCGGTAGGGAGCAACTCCTCGAGAAGACTGTCACTTCGATATGGTGGAGAGGGAATTGGAGAACTTTGTATTTTGTTTTGTTAACCCCTGTATCTATGATCCCATATTTGGTGATCTTTTCCCTGTAGAATAGTATATTTATATCGATGTATTTTTCTTATTATCGACTGTTGAATGTTTTTTGTTGAATGTTTTCTGTTCATCATATATCCGTACGTGTATTGCACCTCTGTACATGAGCCTTTATACTTTACCCTTAGGACTTTTCTTTTAAGTGGGAGCGCTATCGTAGTGTCGTACATAAATCGGCACGTTTTGGACAACATTTCCATTTAAGCACATACGCAGTCGTACTGTCGTATCTCTTTAGAAAATGCGTCTTGTAGATAGTATATCTTGATCTCCCTGAAGGGCAGCGATGGCTTAAAAGACAGGTTCAGATCTGTCGCCTAAGACTTTTCAACTTCATGAGCCATGAGGGTCTCATTAAGACATTTCTCCCTACGAGTCGAGAGGATCCCGTAGGTGTATTTTCTCCCTAGGAGTCGTGAGGACTCCAAAGTGTGTTTTCTCTTAAGAGTCGTAAGGATCTCACAAGAGAATTTTTCCCCATTACAAGTCGAGAGGACTCGTAAGTGGTTGTTTCCCTCCTTGTCGAGATTCGACTTTGGAGAGTGTGGCCCGTGAATAGTATGCAATTGTCCATCTTGGACTGACTTGCAGGGCCCCGGTGCTTAGGAAACAGGTCCTTATCCCCATTGCCTAAGGCTTTTCCCTACGAGTCGAGACGAATCGAGAAGTTCCCGCAAGGACACTAATTTCCTCACGAGTCGAGACGAATCGAGAAGGTCTAAGGGTTTTCTAACGTCACAGTTAACTCCTGCTAATAGAAGTCCGTTAGGGTCTGTGGTACTAAGGTTTTTTACCTGTCACACCGTCGCATTGGCTGACATATTCCCCGATATGCAATCTTGCTGTTCGGGTAGCCCCGCGACTGTCGTATCTTTGATCCCTTCCGGGGCTGGACAAGACGTCTTCAAGTGATCTTGCAGGTAATAATATCGTCGAAAGAGCAAACGTTAGGGATATTCCATGTCGCTTTTTACTTGAGGTTAGGCTCAGTTTGGGAGCCCCGATGAGTCATGACCATTCCGCGCTGGTGTGGGATGATCTCCGATAGTCTTTTCAGGTCTCATTTGAGTTACCGTCAAGACCCTGAAGCGAGGTATTTTCCTTGGCTTCGTTTGTTGACATTGTGTCTGCAATATTGCGATGAATGTCGAGGTTGTCTCTGAGTTATTTGTGAACCGCCGAGATCTGGAACTAGGGGACTTTGTTATGGCTCCGTTTGTTGATGTCACGTCCGTATCCTGCTGGAGGGAGGAAGAACGCCGTTGGTTGATCTCTAGATTGTGGATGCCGCTATCGAGACTTGGAACTAGGGACTCTACCATGGCTCTGAGGTAGTCTCTAGGTTGTCCGTGAACCGTCGAGCCTTGGAACTAGGGACTTTGCCATGGCTCCACTGATTTGACCCTGGGGTCAATTGTTGACGTTACATCTGCATCTTGTTGGAACGAGAAGGAACGTCGTTGTTGATTTCTAGGCTATAGATATAGCCATCAAGATCTAGCTTCTCTTTGACGAAGCCTGGTGGGACAATATGGGTCCCTTTTCGTTTGTGCCCATGGATTGTATATAGGGGTCAATGTGATTTCACCTGTGGGGTAAAAGTTTCATTTTAATTTCATTTCCACGATACTCTATCATTTCAGCTTTTTATATCGTGAAAGTCGCGATTGCCCAATCATTTCAGCTATTTTTCGCGGTGCCCAATAATTTCGGCTATTTTCCTTTTCCTTTACTCGCTGCTTTTTATTGCGAGTTGCCCAGTCTATTTTTGTATGCATATATTTTACTTGCTGATTTTGTTGCAAGTTGCCCTATCATTTCGGCTATTTCATATGCATTTTTGGCTCGCTGATTTTTTGCTACGAGTATGGAACTCAAGACCTGATACCAATCTTTGCATCAGCATCGTTGCGACCGGAATATTGCCATGAGCGAATCACCATTTTCTTTTGTCGACAAAGGAGACTTAGCAAACAAGGTTAGGATCCTGTTAACTTCATGAGTCGTAAGGGTCTCATAAAGATGGTTTCTCCTTACGAGTCATGAGGATCTCGTAGGTGTGTTTTCTCCTTAGGAATCGTGAGGATTCCTAAGTGTATATTCTCTTATAAGTCGTAAGGATCTTACAAGAGTGTTTTTTCCTTATAAGTCGAGAGGACTTACAAGTGTCGTTCACCACCTGAGGTCATTCTTCGTCGTTGGTGGGACTCGGTGAGGGAAACATTTATTTATGCACGTGGATTGTATACAAGGGTCAATATTGAACCGCTTATAAGGCAAACTGGGAGATGTGATGGCTTAAGAACAGGTTCAGATCCCTGTAGCTTAAGGCTTTTTGAATCCTACGAGCCATGAGGGTCTCATAGGGGGAATTCTCCTTACGAGTCGTGAGGATCTCGTAAATGTAATTTCTCCTTAGGAATCGTAGGGATCCCTAAGTGTGTTGTTCCCTTGTGAGTCGTAAGGATCTCACGCGGATATTTTCTCCTCACAAGGTCGAGAGGACTTTGCAGGTGTCTTTATTTTAACGAGATTGCTTCCTTTCGGGTTTTCACAAACTCGCCGGTAGTCCTGCTGTTTTTACTCACGGCGCCCTTTCGGGTTTTCATCCGTGCCCATTTCGCTTGTGGACGTACCTTTTTTTTTGCGAGAAAACTCTCGAGAATAGTTTCACCGTATGTGGCCTATTTGTTCGCCGGTGGGATTTAAGCCGCAGTCCTCACCGCTAGGACTTGTGGACTTGCACTCCACTACAGCCGTGTTTGAGGCAACTATTCTCCGCCGAAAGACGCGACCGGGACGTTGGGACGTCCGGCCTGAACTTGGGGGGGGCAGATGCTATTTGGTGTTATCCGTCCATCTCTCCGAAGATGCCAAGTTAATTTATGACACCATGTATCGAAGGTTTAGACGGATGCGGCCGATGTAGCAGACTTCGTTAGATTCCCCCTCGTTGAGGGATTTTTGAATGTAGGAACGTTCTTCCCTGCAGGCGCAAGCTCCTGCAGTTACTTACGCTACCGCATCGCGGCAACCACTTTCTCCTTCTCCAGATGGTCACTTTGTGTCGTGTGTGTTTGTTTTGTTTTTGGTTGCCCGTGGATTGTATACGAAGACTAATTTATGTGGTCGCCCGTAGGGCGTGGATTAGTCCAAATCCGTATTTTCTTAGATTTGGGTTTTGGGTTGGGTTTAAGGATCGTTAATCTCATTTGAGACTAAAATCAATTTAAACGTTTGTTAAGGATACGTTAGTCTAATTTTAGACTAAGATCAACTTAACCATTTGTTAAGGATACGTTAGTCTAATTTTAGACTAAGATCTACTTAACAGGATCATTTAGATCCAACAAAAGAGCATTTGGGCTCTACAAGTTTAAGTACGTCATAGTCCGTGGAGTTTAAAGACATCATAGTCTAGTTTAGAGACATCATAATCTGTAAAGTTTAAGAACATCATAGTCCATGAGTTTAAGGACCCTAAAGTCCGTGGAATGTTTGGTTGTCGGGACTCGTCACCTCTCTGAAGACGTCGAAGGATTACAACGACAAATATCAGAGGAGTGAAGCGATGTACCCTTGAACCAATATTGGTTGGGAGATCTGTATTCCAATTTGGGACTAAGATCAAAGATTTATGAGCGTATGGGCTCAATTAATCTGAAGTAGGGTTTTATGGCCACTTTGGACTCGGCCCATTTAGTTAAAATGTTAAACATTTAACAATGCTGAGCATTGGTTTGGGCTCTGACAATCTTTTTGTCTTTTATTGAATGCTGAGCACTCATCATAGCTCTGGGCTTTATTTATGGAACAATTTATGTTCTCTCAGCTCACATGTGAAGAGCACGTGGCGCGCTTGGCGCTGAGCGCCAGTCAATGAGCGCAGAGCGCTTCTGTTGGGTAGCGCACACGTGAGGAGCACGTGGTGCGCTTGGCACTGGTCACCAGATTTGGAGCGCTAAGACGCTTCTTATGAAGTAGCGCACACGTGAGGAGCACGTGGCGTTGAGCGCCGGTCAATGAGCGCAGAGTGCTTCTTGTGAAAGTAGCGCACACGTGAGGAGCACGTGGCGCGCTTGGCGTTGAGCGCCAGTCAATGAGCGCGGAGCGCTTCTGTTAAGTAGCGCACACGTAAGAAGCACGTGGCGTGCTTGGCACTGAGCCGCAGACAATGAGCGCAGAGCGCTTCTTATGAAATAGCGCACACGTGAGGAGTACGTGGCGCGCTTGGCGTTGTACGCCAGACAATGAGCGCAAAGCGCTTTTGTTAAGTTTGGAGCGCTAAGGCTCTGTAACGCTGCGTGTTAGTTTTGGAGCGCTGAAGCGCTTCTTTTGATTGGAGCGCTAGAGCTCTTCTTTTATGCAACTTTGATCAGTTCTGTACTCTGAGAATTAAACTCTCATTTATAAGAGACTCCGTCTCATAGATCTAAGAACAAAGTTCTTATTTTTTATAGGAGATGTTTCAATCTCTTATGTTTTTTGATGAAATGCTCTGCCTTTATGGATCTATGATCTTAAGAGAATTGAATTATTCTCCCCCTTTTATATAATGAGATATTATGATATCTTTTGTTAAAGGCAATTTGTCTTATAGATCTATAATCTTAGAAAAAGAAGTAAATTCTTCTTTTTATATGAGATGGTTTCATCTCTCTGTTCTTTTTTTTACCTTGAAGAAAATCTTCTTCTTCTGAGAGCTTGCTCTTTGTCTTTGAAATTTCTTAAAATTTTTGGGGGGGGGTTCCTCTATGTGAGACTTGAAGTCTTGGGGCCTTTATATAGGGTAGGCTGATTTGTTGAATCGGTTGAAGAGATCTTTTCTCTAATTGATTTGGAGATGTTCCCCCGATGGATCTTTAATACAAGGGCTTCTGATTTACAGAAGGCAATCTTCTTGTTTTTAATAAGATTGAGAAAATTTTTCCCCATGCAGAATTTATTCTGTATTTTAGTGATTTTTAATCACCATTGGATCATTGATCCAACGGTGCTCTGATTTTCAGAGCACAATCTTTCCTGTTTGGAAAGATTCTGAAGAATGTTTTCTTAACAGAATTTTATTCTGGTAACATGATGATTTATCATCTTCATTGGATCTTTGATCCAACGGTGGGGAACATTTAGTTCTAGCGCTAGCGCACTCGTGCTTTGCACGAGAGCGCTGCTTCAGAGCGCTGGCGCTCTTTGCGCGAGCGCACACGTGCTTTGCACGTGAGCGCTGCTTGCTGGCGCTTTTATGAAGCGCTGGTTCATTTCAAATTTTGAAAATTTGAACAGAGCTTTACTCTGACTGGGGGAAACAGCAACGTTGTTATTTTACGAACATTCTCGGTCCGTTGTTATTTTAAAGACATCTCGGTCCAATGTTAGTTTAAGGACGTCTCGGTCCGTAGCTAGTTTAAGGACGTTGCGGTCCGTAGCTAGTTTAAGGACGTTGCGGTCCGTTGTTAGTTTTAAGGGCGTTACGGTCCATAGCTAGTTTAAGGACGTTATGGACCGTAGCTCTCCATGCTTGAGACGGAGTACTGTTGGGTACTACTCTTAGAGTTTTGACTCAAGAAGATAGCGAGCGGACATTGGCGTCGTCATCTATCATTAACCTGGGCCGTGACCCGTCAGGCGTAGTATTTTTTCAGGAATCGGCCGTTTATTGGCCGGAAGGGTCATTCGCCATGCATATCCATGAGCAAATAGGCTCCACCTTGGTAAACCTTGCTTATGATGTACGGCCCCTCATAGTTCGGCTCGAATTTCCCCCGTTTGGCACGATTGGGGATCATAGGTCTTTTTACGACTAGCAAGAGTTTGCCTTGGCGGAATGTTCTCGGCCTAGCCAATCTTTCGTATGAGCGCGTCATCCTTGCTTTGTAAGCTTCTAGGTTTTGCTACGCCATGAGACGAGTTTCATCGAGGGCATCGAGCTCCTCAAGTCGAAGATGGGCATTCTCTTCGTCCGTTAGTTCATACCGAACCACCACTCGTAGAGAGGGTAGCTCTATCTCCAAGGGAAGTACCACTTCCATGGCGAATACTAACACAAATGGCATTGTGTTCATGGCCGCCTTGCACGTAGTCCGATAGGCCCAGAGAGCTTCATGCAATCTCTCGTGCCAGTCCTTTTTATTTCTGGTTACCGTTTTTTTATGATCTTTGTCAAGGTCTTGTTGAAAGCCTCAGCTAGACCGTTAGCTCGGAGATTATAAACTGAAGAATATCTCCAATCTATTTTATACTGCTGTGCGAAGCGGCTGATCTTATGGCTTCTGTAGGCTGGCCCGTTATCAGAGATAATCCATCGCGGAGTACCGGACCGGTAGAGGACGTGTGTCTTGAAGAAATGGAGGATGTTCTCCGTCTTCACTTCTCTTAACAGTATTGCTTTTGCCCACTTAGAGAAGTAATCGGTTGTTGCCAGTATAAACCGATGTCCCTTGGATGATGCTGGCTCGATTGGCCCGATTATATCGGTTCCCCACATTTCGAACGACCAACTAGCCAATGTCGGATGTAGCGGATTTGGATGCCAATGGATGAAGTCCCCGTGAATTTGGCACGAGTGACACCGCTTCACATATTTGAGGCAGTCCTGAACCATTGTGGGCCAATAGTAGCCCATTCTTTTGATCTTCAGCTTCATCTTTGGCCCAGCTTGATGGGAACCGCAAAGTCTGTCATGAGTTTCTTGGATAATCGAATGATCTCTTATAAAGAGTGCCATTGACGAAGGCGAAAGACAGGGCTCGCTTCATGAGCTGATGTCTTGACGACGCATCTTCAGGTGTTCAATAGGATTTGAAGTAGTCTATGAAGACTTCTCTCCAATCTTTCGCCCTTTCTTCATCCTCCAATTGGAAGGCCTCTTGTTTGGTTGCTTCCTCTCCTTTAGACGTCTTCGGAGATATATCTGCTGGAGCGAGAATCCGGTGACTTTGCATAGTGATCTTTACGTCATCAAGGTTTTCGTCGACCAGTTCTTTAGCGAGCTTGTCTAACGCATCCGCCTTGCTATTTTCCGCACGCGGTATGCTTTCCAGGGTGTAGGAGGGGATTTGCGTCAGCAATTGCTGTACTTTTTCACCATACCTGATCAGTTCTGGCTTGCACGTCTGGTAGTCGCCATTTACTTGGCTAACGACCAGCTGGGAGTTTCCATATATGAGGAGGTTTTCGATCCACATGTTGACAGCAATCTCGAGACCTGCTATCAGAGCTTCATACTCAGCTTCATTGTTTATTCTTGGCTCTGTTAAGGAAAGGGCGAAACGCATTATCCATCCTTGTAGAGTCACAAAGATAAGGCCTACACCGGCTTTGGTTATGGGTGCTTTGCTTCTGCCTCTTCATAGACGATGCTCCATCGAAGTAGAGTTCCTATCGAGTATCATTCCCTTCTTTCACCCCGCCGATTGCGTCAAACGCGTGTTCGTCTGGCAACTCACAATTCAAGGGAGAGTCGGAAGGTATCGGATGATCAGCGAGAAAATCGGTGATGACCTGGCCTTTTATTGCCTTGAGGGGTCGATATACTATCGAGAACTCCATCAAGAGGAGGGCCCATTTGGCAAGCCTTCCTGTTAACATGGCTCTTGACATCAAATACTTGAGGGGATCCACCTTTGATATGAGTTGGACCTCATTTGCCAAGGCGTAATGTCAGAGCATTGTTACTGCGAAGATCAGTGCCAGGTAATGCTTTTCGATGGGGGAGTAGTTGTTTTCTTCCCCCAGAAGGACTCGACTAAAATAGTAGAGAGCTCTCTCCTTTCCGTGGTCGTTCTCTTGTGCCCATAGCGCGCCTAAAGAACCTTCAAGGGCTGTTTTGTACAGGATGAGGGGCTTTCCCTTAACGGGAGCGGTCAATATCGGCGGTTTTTGCAGATATTGCTTGATTTCGTCCAGTGCATTTTGGCATCTACGATCCCAAACGAATAGGGTCCCCTTCTTTATTAGATGACTGTAAGGGCGGCATTTTCCGGAGAGGTTAGCTATGAACCGCCGGATATACGCGAGCTTTCCTTGGAGAGACCGCAGATGCTTGAGAGTTCTTGGCGAAGGCATTTCAATAATCTCCATGATCTTTGACGGGTCTATTTCGATGCCCCGGTGTCGTACGATGAATCCCAGGAATTTGCCCGAGGAAACTCCAAACGCGCATTTCAGAGGGTTCATCTTCAGATTATATTTCCGAAGACGCTGGAACACTATTTTCAAATGCTCCCAGTGTTCCTCGTATGATTTGCTTTTCACCACGAGGTCGTCGATATAACATTCAACAATCTCATGTATGAGGTCATCAAAGATCTTTGTTATGGCCCTCTGGTAGGTGGCGCCTACGTTCTTCAGACCGAATAGCATCACTTTGTACCAGAATATGCCCAGTGGAGTCCGGAAAGCAGTGTGCTTTTGGTCTTCAGGATGCATCTTGATTTGGTTGTACCCTGAGGATCCGTCCATGAAGAAGAAGACTTCATGGGTGGATGTGTTATCGATCATCAACTCGGTGACAGGCACTGGGAAGTCTTCTTTCGGACAAGCTTTGTTGAGATCCCGAAAATCTACGCAGACATGTACTGTCCCATTTTTCTTCATTACTGGAACGATATTGGCGATCTAGTCGGGGTATTGAACTTCTTGGATGAAGCCGAAGTCGATTATCTTCTTGACTTCGGCATTGATACTCATCTCAAGCTTGAGTCGCATTCTTCTTGGCGCCTGTTTGACTGGCTTGACGTCCGGCGATATTGCCAGTCTATGCACAGCTATCTCCGGATCTAATCCCGGCATCTCGGAATAGTTCTATGAGAAACCGTCTTTATACTGCATAAGCACGTCCTTTAACGTGGCTACCTGTTTCTCAGATAGCAACTCACTGACGAACGTTGGCCTTGGCTCGTTTGCCGTCCCCAAGTCGATTTTTCTCAGGTTGTCTGCTGTGATGTGTTTCCCATCTTCCAGCTCTTTTGGTGCCGGTGGAAATTCCAAGATCACCTTGTTCTCATCTTCATTTGCAAAGCACTGGGAGAGGTCTTCCATATTCTCGTACTCTCCCTCCTTTGTGAATGTTATCACGTGGCATGTACAAGTCCGTTTCCAAGACCGATGTTGATCTAGTTCTATTCTCGCCCTTACAGTGTAGGTTGCTCTCGGCTCATGCTTTCGTGGTAGGGCTACCCTCCAACTGTCGGATAGAGCAAATCTGCCTTGCTGATATGGGTCTTCGACCCAGTCTTTGAAAGTGAAGCAGCCTTCAAGAGGATGTCCCACTACCCGGTGGTAGGAGCAATAATCCGGGTGATGGCCCTCGTCTATTTGTTCGGGGTATCGACACTACGGGTGCACCATCATTTGATGTTTCATGACAAGGTCGAAGATTTTCCTTGTCTTGTCTTGAGGGAAAGAGTACTCCCGACCCGTCTTTTTCATAAAAGACGGACTCCAACTGACTTTTCCTCGATCGCGCGGCTTCTTGGATCCGCCTTGCTGTTTTCGAACGTCGTCCCCGTTCTGGGCCTTGCTGTTGTTTCTGCATCGGGCTTTTTTCTTGCCACGAGAGCGCACAGCGAGCTGACGGTGAACGGCATCATCATCCTCCGTAGCCTGCTGAATGAGACGTTGTGTCCTGGCTTTCTTATAAATGGCCATTTCGCGGCTATGGTCATCCCGAACCTTTTGACCCGCTTCTCTTATCAGCTTGTCAATCTGTTCTTCGAATGACGAGCTTGGTATTCTCACGGCGGGATCTCGCTCTGGTTCGACATCCACGCTATCTAGAAATGCATTCGCTTCTCCACCGGAGTTATTTATGACATGGCAGCCATGGAATCGCTCCCGTTTCTTGGACCGAACGTATCCAAGGCCAGTCATCTCCATTCCTCTATTGGGCATCTTCCGCTGAGTCCCCGGAACGTCTCAAATCTTGTTATAGAACCGGGCTTGTCGAGCAGTCTGTTTGAAGGGTATGCCTTGGCGTCTCAATAGTCTTTTCAGTCCTTCTGCGTAGTATCTGGGCAGACGGATTGGTTAAAGCTTGTCGAGCGCAGGTTCGGCACCGTGCCATACTTCTTTCTCCACTTTAGTCTCCGTGGATTGGTAGAAAAGTATCGCCTTCTCACCTCTTTTCTTAGAAGGGACGTAGAAGGTCTGCAACTCTTGCACACTGTACGTATCAAGTTCTTTTTAATGTCGCTGCGGAACCATGGTAATTTGTGAACTCTGGTCAGCTCCAGCAAAGGTCTGTATTGACGGGCGGACGGAGAACACTGCGTTGAACTCGTCTTCAGAGTCACTACCAAAGAACGACATAGGAGTAGATAGTTCTGGCCTATTTCCTTGGGGTTGTCCCGTGTAAACCATCTCTTCATCTTCTTCGGTATCGCTCCCGAATATCGGGATAGTGGCGATGGCTTTTTGTTTATTCTCCGGTTTGCGACATCTTTCCATGTCTTCGAAGTCTAGTAAGAAGTACTTGGCATCTTCATATTTGCGAACTTCATTTACGGAGAATGGGTTCAGCTCCCCTGTAACTATGTACTCGAGGCCGTCCTTGAAGTACTTCATACACTGATGTTGTGTAGAAGAGATGATGTTGTACTCATGTAACCAAGGCCTGCCGAGCAAAGCGTTGTAGCAAGTCTTGGCGTCAATAACATGGAATTTAATGTCGGTGACGAGCAGCCTAAAGCGTAGTGTCAATATTACGGACCCGAGCGTTTGTGATGACTGCGAGTCAAACCCGGAGATAGTAATTTTGTCCCGAGCCAGGTGCTGCACGTTCATGCAAATCTTTTTCAACACCCTTATATTGAGAAGGTTGACGGAGGACCCGTTGTTGACCAGGATCTTTCCTATCTTGATATCGTGACAATACCCGGTTACATATTGCGGACGGTTGTGCTCGCACATTCTGAGAAGGAGGTTTTCATCGCTAAAGGTGATATCAGCTGTATGGACTTCTTCCAGCTCGTCCTTCATCTTTTCTTCCGCCAGGAAGACTTGAAACTGGTCGGGCTCTTGTAACACTTTGATCAAGGAATCTCGTGCTTCTTTAGACAGGAGAAGGGCATCCAAGATACTCAATTGTAAGGATATCTTTCTCAGATGTGCCAGGACATTGTAATCCACCTTGTTCTTCTTGAGCGGGTCCTTAGCTGTGAGCTCTTCGACAACTCTATCATCGAGAGCAATCTTCTCAGGGACTTTTCCTTCCCTTTGTCTTTTTTGCCTGAACCTTTGTTTGAGGGTCCGAGATTCTTTTCAGGCAACGTACGATTACGCAGCTGAATGTTCTCACAGTTCCTCATCTCTTCTTCTTTTCCAGAGGCAGATTCTTTGAATAGAGGGCCGAGGGTCATTTCCTCGTCCGAATTGCTCCCGAAGGTAAGAACTTGAGGTTTTGTTGTTGTCTGGATGGCATCAACCATATGGCAGTTACCGGCTATTCCTTTATGATCGTCTGTGGCGCTTCTCTGCTCCCGACGGGTTTTGCGCTTCATTCGCTTTAATTGTTGTCGGTGGGCAACGTATCCCTGCCACCACTTCTTGAAGGCATTATACTTTTCGGTAGGGTGTGTGACCCTCCGATGGTATGAGCAGTAGTTCGGACGTACATCCGGTTCGTCGAGGCACATACTCTCAGAAGTATTTTCTTTGAAAAGTGGCAGCTTCATTCCCATTGATAGAGCTTTGGCGAATTGCTTCCTTATCTTGATTCCGTTCTTGCTGGTAGCAAGTGCACTTTGATCCGGTTGAGCTACTTTATGGCTTCTCATCACCGGAGCTTTTTCGGCCTGACACCGACGCTTAGCATTTTCGTAAATGGCCACCTCACGCCCTCGATCAGTTTTGCTCTTTTGAAGAGCTTCGTTCAGCAGCTTATCGATGAGGTCATCTAACGGTTCAATGGATTCTGGCTCTCAAGCATCCCCCGGTTTCTCTTCGTCCGGAGCCTCTTTGCTATTTATCGATGAGTGAGAGATCATATGGCAGATCATCACATACTCCTCGGATTCTTCTGATGAGTCGTCTCCTTCCTCAATATCACCGTCTCCATTCTCAAGAATATGCTTGAGGAATTCTTCCGGTGTAACTGGGTCCTTGCTTTTTGGTTGTATTCCTCCAGTGCGTCGATGTATTTCTGCAGATCTGTACGATTGCCGTCGAGCCGCACGTTCTTCTTGGCCTTCTTCTTTTCTATGAAGATTTTGGAGACTTGGCCTGGAGGGTTTGTCCGTCGTTACCAACTTTTGGCGTTGGGCGCAGTTTCAGCATTCCGTCAATAATTTCGGGCTCCAGCGGGCTTTTCCACCTAATCGCCGGACATGCTCGAAGATCTTTCAGCATTCTTTTAGTTTTAGCTGAAAAGACCACTTCCCACGGAGCTTCTCCTACATATGAGCATGATGCCCCCGGTGTATCCACCTTTTTAGGAGCGCGCTGCTGCTGCGGGTTTACCTTCCAGTTTTCGGACAGCGCGAACTTGCCCTATTGGTACTGGTCTTCGACCCAGTTTTTAAAGACTTAGCCATCTTCGATTGGGTGGCCCATTATTCGGTGGTAGGGGCAGTAATTGGGATTGTTGATGTCATCCGATTGCAGTGGACGTCTCGGATTCGGCAGAGTGATGAGCCTGTTGCGCACCGCCAGTTCGAATAGTCTCCTCGTTTTGTCCTGGAGAAACGAGTAAGGACGTCTCAACTTCTCTTCGAGGGCTCGCGGTCTGCTGTTTTGGCTAGCAACTGGCTTCGGGTCACTCGATTATTGTTGAGCGTTGGTGACGAAGGTCACTTTCCCTTTCCCCTTTTCATTCCGGAGATCTGTTTTTGAAGAGGATGGCATATGGCCCATTTGATCCATTTGGGCCAGTTTGTCAATCAAGGCCTGGAAGGTGGTCGGCTTGAAGAACATCATAAACTGGGATATAGTTGCCTGAGGGTCGAGGGTCCCCACGAACATGCTCACAGCAGGAGCTTCTTCTATGCGCTGTTCACACTTCGACCATAGGTTCCGCCACCGAATCGCGTATTGAACCCAGGTCTCTCCCGATTTTACCCTGCCATTGATTAATGCTGTGATCGGGGTGCGCTCGCTAGCGCTCGCGAACCTTTGTGTAAACAATAGCTCCATTTCTGCAAATGCCTTGATAGAATCATTCGGAAGCTCCGAATACCACTCAAATGCTGTCTCCGCCAAGCTGCCGACAAATTGGCGGAGCAATAGTTTGTCATCGCCTCCCGTATTTCCGCATAGAGCTCTAAATTGAGCAACAGGTTGGTGCGGATTGCCCGTCCCCTTATACACATGGAATTTAGGGATCCTATATCCTAGCGGGTACTTAATTTGGTCGTACTGGCCTGGATAAGGTCGCCCAGTTCTGACGACTTGTCCTGCTGCTTCGTTCACCTGATGAGCTCGTATTTGTTGAGCTGTGTAGTCGTCAAGGGCAGCTTTGGAGATCGTCTCCGCCTTGGCTACTGATAAAGCCGAATGAGGGTTTGATGTCCCCCCTCTGTCATCTTCAATGATTATTAGAGGGTTTTCGGCCGGAGGATCCAGTTGGATCATCATCCCCACCATGTCTCAGAACAGAAGCGTCATTTGTTTTATATTAGCCGCTTGTTCCGCGGCCTCTTTATCTTTCTTTTCAAGCACCCTTCGTTGGAATTCGATGTCGGTCTCCTGCTCCTGGCGTTGTTCCGATGATACTTCTGGGCTTTCTTTCTGCCCAGTAAGTGCGGCCATCCTTTTCAGCATCTCTTGGAGCTTCTGTTGTTGCTCCTGAGCTTTTGTCACAGACCGTGTAAGTGGTCGATGACCCGTGGAAGTACGACTATCCTCTTTTCCGGATACTATGTAGACGGTATGCATAACCATGCCCCCGACTTGGGGCATTTGGATCCATCACGCTCCGAATTTATCATCGGTAGTGGGAGATTCTTAGGCCTTCTCTTTTTGTGGGAAGCCGAAGTTAAAGGGGCCGTTGCAGCAGGCACCCACGTAGATGACACCTTCCGTGGTACGACGGCAGGATGGTCTTGTTCTTGCCGAGCCTTCGTCTTCTTCAGCCGGTGAGAGTAATCTTTGTCAATTACAAAGTCTTGGACTTTCCGCCAAACTCTGTGGATCTTAGAGGACAGCCGCTGAGGAGGCTGTTCTGGCTTCATCTATGTCATACTTTCAACAGGCGGAGGAGACTTCTTTAATATGGCGGTTGGAGAGTTTTTGTGCACCCTCCTTAGCAGTTCAAAGCTGTTCACTGTTGGAACAGCAGTATCAACTTCCACCATTGGAGTTGGTGGGGTAAGTCCAGAGGGAGACTGCCCCCAGCTTCCTTACTCGGCGCCAGTGGCGACGTCGAGCATGTCTTGCAGACGGGATCACCTCAGTTGTAGAAGCGACCTCGTTATGCCCCTTGCTTTGATGAGAGGCTACTGTTGATGCCAGCATGTCGAAGACTGACGTTCGTTGAGGGGGAACATCTAACCTGTCAAAGACTGACTTTCGGGTAGGGGAAGCACTTGTAACGACCTCACACATGGCAGGAGTTGGAATGGCCAGTCTTGCGAAGACCGACCCCTTAGCAGTAGAAGCCCTTTTGACGACTTTGTCTACTGGAATGGCTATCCGCTTCGGGATAACTCTTTCAGGTATGGCAGGTCTCTTTACGGGCCTAGTGGAGTTTTGGCTCGGTCTATCGAAGACTGAGGTGGCAGACTTGGATGACCCGTTGAAAGGGGCCATGGTGGTTGCGAGCCGATCAAAGACCGACTTTTTTGGAGCCTCCTATGATGGCATTGAAGCATTGAAGCTCATTGGAGGGAGCATGGTCCCGAAGAACAGAACAGTGGTGGCCTGAGTCACCTGCTCCATTGGCATCGCAAAGATAGAGGCCGCTTGGGGCCCATAAGTCACTCCTCCAACAGGGACAGAGTGTAAATTGTTGTTGTAATTGGTGCAGTTGGAAGCCATCGATATTATCTTCTCTTCTGCATGGAGCAAGACACCAAATCTTAGTACCTCGAATCCAGGGGCAACCATGTTAAACCGGGATCCGTTCGCGAACACGACACACGAAGTGTGGAGTGGAAAGAGGAAAAGGTCCTACAGGGCGTGCCAGAATCTGTTTACCGCCGAAAACAGGGACGAAACCGCGTAGGTCGTCTTGCCTGAATTTGGGAGCATATGCTATTTGGGTTTATCCGTCCACCTCTCCGAAGATGCTATGTTGATTTATAGCACCGTGCATCGGAGGTCTGGACGGATGTGGCCGTTGTAGCAGACTTCGTCAGATTCCCCCTCGTTTACGAGGGGTTTTTGATTACGGGGACACTTTTCCCTGTAAGCGTAAGCCCCTACAGTTAATTACATTACCGTTTCGCGGTAACCACTTTCTCCGACTCCAGAAGGTCACTTCGTGTCGTGTGTACGTGTTTTATTTTTGGTTGCCCGTGGATTGTATACGGAGACTAATTTGTGTTGTCGCCCGTAGGGCGTGGATTAGTCCAAATCCGTATATTCTTATATTTGGGTTTGGGTTGATTTAAGAATCGTTAACCTTATTTGAGGTTAAGATCAACTTAAAAATTTGTTGAGGATACGTTAATCCAATATTGGACTAAGATCTACTTAACGGGGGTTCGGGATCATTTTTGATCCAACGAAAGAGCATTTGGGCTCTATCGTTTTAGTTTAAGGACGTTACGGTCCATAGCTAGTTTAAGGACATTACGGTCTATGGGCTAGTTTAAGGACATTACGGTCCATTGGGATATGCTCATAGGTTTGAGAGTGCATCCAAGAACTGTTGGTTGTCGGGACCCTCCACCTCTCTGATATCGTTAAAGAATTAAAACGACATATATCAAAAGTGTGGAGAGATGTACCCTTGAACCGAACTCCAGATTGAAGGGATAGATCATGGTGGAATGAACAACATTTTAGATGCCATGTGTCAGGAGATCATTGGTCATCTTTGGAACTAAGATCGATTTGGGGAGACCTGAGTATAGGAAGGCTCGGTTGATTGATGGTCAAAAAGGTTTTTGGCCTCAGGAGACTTGGCTAATTTGGGCTAGGGTTGGCCCCTCACAGTGTTAAACACTGCTAACTGTTTGGCCTTACGTGCTCCCACGTGATGCTCTCAAGCAGTGTCAAACACTGAAATTTGGAGCGCTCACGTGTGGCACGTGAGGCACCTGAATATTGGGCACTGCTTCTTTGGGCTTATTCCCTTATTCTATACATAAAAGTGTTAAACACTTAAATCTTATAACCATTACGTGTGGACACGTGAGGCACCCCCAAGTTGGGCACTGCCTCCTTTGGATTCATCCTCCTATTCTTTTCTAAGTGCTAAGCACTATTGGAGGTCACGTGGGATCACGTGACTCAATCTTAATGTTCCTTTTTGTTCCTCAGAGGTGCTCACGTGGGAACACGTGATCTGTCGTTATAGCATTAAACGCTAATATGCATGGAGCTCTTGATCTAAGTCTTGAGAATTTCAAGTCCTTGTTTTATGAGAATTAAATTCTTATGCAGGGTTAAACCCTGGTTTTATCAGAGGAATTAAATTTGTATGTCTTTAGAAGAATTAAATTCTTCAAACCTAGTTCTTTCCTCTGAGTTTTGGGACTGCATAACAGAATCTCCCCGATGACAATTAAATTCTCAACTTGTGGGGAGATCTGCTTCTGCAGACCTCGGCCAGAGGAAGAACTAAGTTCTTTTTTGGAAGAGTTAAACTCTTATCAAAAGAAATAAAGCGATCTTTAGGCCTTTTTCCTCACCTAAGGTTTCTTTTCTTCAAAGAGAATTCTTCTTCTTCTTTATTTTCTCAAATCTTATGGGGGGTCTCTCCTCCCGTTCTTTTCAATCTCGGGTCCTTTATATAGTAGAGGCTAGTCTGTTGATTTAGTTAAGGAAATCTTTCATTGAGAGATTATTTGATTGTTTCGGGGATTTTATCCACCGTTGGATCTTTGATCAAGAGACTTCTGTTTTACAGAAAACTTTTCTCTTGTTTTTTAATAAGATTGGGGAAATATTTTCCCATACAGAGCTTATTCTGCAGCTTGGTGATTTTTAATCACCATTGGATTTTTAATCTAACGGTGCTCTGTTTTACAGAGCACAATCTTTCTTGTTTAGAAATATTGAGAAAATATTTTTCCCAAAATAGGGTTCTGATCCCTCTTATTTAGAAATTAATTCTATCGGCTCAGAAGGTATTAGGAATCCTCACGTGTAGCACGTGACCCAATGGCACTAGGCCGGTTTGCTTATATGCAGCAGTCCCAAAGAAAAGCATCACGTGTTGGCACGTAATGTGCCTTCTGCCCTGTTATTTGTTTTAGGAAGGCGCCTGTATACTTTGTATATAGATGCTCACGTGCCTGCACGTGAGGCTCAATTTCAGCCTTATTTGTCAAGTGTACTGCCTATAATTTTTGCTCCAAGACGCATCACGTACGAGCACGTGATGCTCCATTTAAGGAAATTTGTCCATCGCTTTTGGTTCATTATTTATTTATTTTTTGTAAAGGAACAGCGCTCTTGTTCCTTGCGTATTGGCGCTTACGTGAACTTCACGTGCGGCACCACTATAAGATTTAATCCTATAAGACAGGTTTCGGCGCTCTCGTGGGGAGCACGTGAAGCGTCGCTATAGGATTTAATCCTATAAGAGGCCAACGCTGGCGCTCACGTGGGAAACGCGTGAGGACCCAATATAGGATTTAATCATATCTAAGGCGGTACCTACATGCTTTGCATGTGGGTGCACGTGTTCAACACGTGGGGGTTTCCCTTTATTTTTATAAGAGAACAACAAGCTCTGAGCCAAAAAAAATTTGGCGGGAACAAATGCCCCCTACTACTTTGCCCACGTAAGTTTGTATGTGGATTAAGTAGTGCAAAGTAATCCATTGCCATAAAATTGATGGCTTAGGAGACAAGTTTATGATCTCTGTCGCCTAAGACTTTTTTCATTTTCATGAGCCGTAAGGGTCTCAAGAAGGTTTTTCTCCCTATGAATCGTGAGAATCTCATAGGTGCGTATTCTCCCTAGAAATCGTGAGAATTCCTAAATGTTCATCACCTTTGTGAGTCATAAATATCTCACGCAGGTATTTTCTCCTTACGAGTCGAGAGGGCCCGCAAGTGGCTTCTTCACCTTATTGGCGAATGTGACCCGTGGATAGTATACAAGAGTCAGTTTGGACCTTCTTGTAGGACAACGATGGCTTAGAAAACTGTTGGGATTCCTAGCGCCCTGGCCGTCTACAGCGGCCGTTGCGGAATAAAAAACTTTAACTTTTAAAAATCCGGCGCTAGAAAACACATCCTAGAATCTAACCATACACCGAAACTAGCTAGCTAAAGAGATCTAGCTACTGTGAGAAGGAGCTATACCTAGAGACTCATGTCTTTCGGGTCTTCACTCCTCTTCTCAAGCTTCTAGAGGTCTCCTTGATCAATCTTGATGGCTGGTTTCTTCTGTCCTAGATGATCCACTTAAAGGTTCTTAATTCAAACTCCTACTCAAAAATGAAGTAAACTAAGCAAACTAGTTTGCTAAACTAGTTTCTTAGGTGATGTGGTAATGTTTAAAGGTAATTTTCTATCTTAAAACCTTTGACTCTCAACACATGAGAAGGTTAAGGATTTGAAATGAAGATGAACTCAAGAGGAAAAGAGTGAGAGAGCAAGTGAAGAATAACTCTCACTTTTGCATGAGAAGAATGATGGCTATCTCAAGAGAATGGCTAAGTAATTTCCTCTTCAAAAAATCCCAGCATACTTCAATAGTATAAGCAATAAATAGCCAAACTATGCTTCATGCCATGCCTCCCCTTTCCACCTCATTTTCTATTTTCAAAAATATAGAAAAAATACAAGATGAGGTGTCATCTTCTAGAAAGTATTTTGTATAAATACAAAATACTTTCCACAATATATACATACCCGTATTCGTACCAAAATACGAATACCAAAGAGATAGAATAATACCACTAAAATAATACTAGTATTAAATCAATATCCGATTTAATGAAACGGTTTAATCCCAAGCCCGCCAGTATTATTAACCGTCCGATCGAAAATCTGGATAACACTAGAATATACATATCAAAATATGTACACGTAAAATATTAAATCAATACCTGATTTAATAATCCGGCTTAATCCTAAACCGGCTAGTATTATCATTCGATCGGAATCCTACTCGATCGAAAACCTAGATGACACTAGAATATACACATTGAAATGTGTAAATATAAATTATCAAATCAATACTGGATTTAATAATCCGGCTTAATCCTAAGACGGCTGGTATTATCATTCGATCGAAACCCTGCATGTATAAACATACGGCCACCACATCGTTTCGTCTGAACCAGAGAAACCCTCTGTGTGAGACTCTAAAGACTCGACAGTTTGCTGGCAGTGGGTTTAACCACAAGCACATCAGCGGCACTGTTCCCGCCAAAAATTTCTGCGCAAAAGAGCCCAAGGTATTAAATGGCAGCGATACGCTTAAGAAAATGCAAACCAGTATTTTCCGAGCTGTATTTTGACAAACTCTCAAATTAGAATCAGCTAAATTCTGATGGTATCAAAAGCGTCTCAAAATATCTTTCGATTTGATATATTATGGGCCTCATAATTCATCTGGAATCAAAAGTTATGAGCAAATGTTCTATGCACGTGTAATCTAAGTAATGCTCTACTACATCGGGAAAAACAGAGATCTCTTCTCTAGCATTCCCCTATAAATAGGAGGGGATACCTCTTAGAAAAGGGAGGATTCAATCCTCAAAGGAGCTTAGTTCTCCATCGAAGCTTAGTTCTCCAAGTTAGGACCTTAGCTGCCCTCCCATAATGCGCATATGCGCAAGCGCCATGTGTGCTACATGCAATGCACGCGCGCCCTCCACATGCGCACCATGTGTAACGCACATGCGCCCACTACGTGCGAGGATTCAATCCTCAAAGGAGCTTAGTTCTCCAAGTTAGGGCCTTAGCTGCCACCCATAATGCGCATATGCGCAAGCGTCATGTGCGCTACGTGCAATGCACGTGCGTCCTCCACATGCGCACCATGTGCAACACACATGCCCCGCTACGTGTGCACCATGTGCGAGGATTCATTCCTCATAGGAGCTTAGTTCTCCAAGTTAGGGCCTTAGCTGCCCCCCATGATGTGCAAGCGCCACGTGCGACGCACGTGTGTTCGCTACGTGCACACCCCACACCATGCGTAACATGTAAGGCGCACGTGCGCCCATCACGTGCGATGCACGTGCGCCCACCAAGTGCGCAACACGTGCGACGCTCATGTGCCCACGCCGTGCGTAACACGTGAGGCGCACGTGCGCCCGCCACGTGCGAAGCACGTGCGCCCGCCACGTGCGAAGCACGTGCGCCCGCCACGTGCGAAGCACGTGCGCCCGCCACGTGCGCCCAACACGTGCGACGCACGTACGCGAACGCAAAGAAGCCTTTTTCAGCAGTTAAGAGTTTAAGCTCCAACCTGTTCTCCCCCCTGATGAGTGGGACATGGTTCAAAGAGTACATCCCTCCACACCTTCGATATATGACGTTGTAATCTCTCAGTGTCATCAGAGAGGTGGTGGGTCCTAACGACCAGTGATCGCTCTTTTCAAATATGAGGAAGAACCTCCTCACCCCCCTCCCCCCCTCGGTAAGCTTAACAAAAGGGAGAAAGCTTCGAAAGAACAGAGAATTAAATTCTTAAGGGAGAAGAACTCTCTTCTTGGAAATTTTAGGTAAACAAAAGTAGATAAAGATCCTGTGGATCATTCAAAAAAAAAGAGAGAGAGTTCAGGAGTGCTTAGCACTCAGTGGACGGTGCTCAGCGCCCTACGTGCCTCTCACGTAGGTACTATAAAAGAACTCAGGAGTGCTTAGCACTCAATAAGCGGAGCTCAGCGCCTAACATCTCACATGCCCCTCACTTGGACGCCTTAGAACTCAGGAGTGCTTAGCACTCAATGGGCGACACTCAGTGCCTAGCATCTCACGTGCCCCTCACATGGACGCCTCAGAACTCAGGAGTGCTTAGCACTCAGTGGGCGGCACTCAGCGCCCAGCGCATCACGTGTCCCTTACGTAGGCGCCACTAAATAAGGAGTGCTTAGCACTCAATAAGCGGCGCTCAGCGCCTAGCGTCTCACGTGCCCCTCACGTGAACGCCTCAGAACTCAGGAGCGCTTAGCACTCAGTGGGCGGCGCCCTAGCGCCCAACGTCCCATATGACTCTCACGTGGGCGCCACAGAATGAAAGTGTTTGGCACCCACTAGGCAGCGCCTAGCTCCTCACATGCTTTGCACGTGGACGCCATAAAGAGTGTTTAGCAGTCCATATATAGACAAAAGGGGTAAAGTGTTTAACACTTATTGGGCAATCCCCATGACCGAGAGTCCACATGGTTATACGTGAGCGTCAGAACTTACATAAGTGCTCAGCACTTTTTGCACAAAAAAGGGGACTGAGCCCAAACAAGTGCTTAGCACTCTTTTTCAAATAAAAAGAAAACTGAGTGGACCAAGCCCAAGTTGGTTAGGTCCCTTGAGAGTAGAAACTCCCTAATTCAGATCAACCAAGCCCATGTGCTCACTACTTCCTAAACTGACCTTAGTTCCAAATACAACTATTGATCTTCCAACTGATGATATCCAAAACGATACTCATCCCACATCCTCCTAAGTAAATCTTAGTCTCAAAATATGACTAATGATTTCCAGGTTTACCACTAACACCTTTTTCCCTTAAATATGGGAATTGGTTCAAAGGTATATCTCTCTACACCTCTGATACATGCTGTTGTAATTCCTCAACGTCTTCCGAGAAGTGGCGGGTCCCGACAACCAACTACTTTTTGGTGCACTTCCCAAACTAACGTGCACATCCTAAATCAAATCACATCCCAGACTGGATGCATCCCATATCATCGTTGCTCATCCCGTCACGTAACAAATACACATGCACGCAAGATGGAAAATGGACCGAGATGTCCATAAACTAACAACGGACCGAAACGTTCTTAAACTAATTGTTGCCTCCAAAATGGTAACAACGGACCGTAACGTCCTTAAACTAAAATCTCACCCCCAAATGGTGATCAACGGACCGTAACGTTCTTAAACTAAAATCTCACCCCCAAATGGTGATCAACGGACCGTAACGTTCTTAAACTAAAATCTCACCCCCAAATGGTGATCAACGGGCCGAGACGTCCTTAAACTAAAATCTCATCTCCAAAATGGTGATCAACGGACCGAGACGTCCTCAAACTAAAACCTCACCTCCAAAATGGTGATCAACGGACCGAGTCGTCCTTAAACTAAAACATCACCTCAACAGACCGAGATGTCCTCAAACTATCGGACCGATATGTCCTTAAACTAAAATTTCACTTCCAAAATGGTGATCAACAGACCGAGATGTCCTCAAATTAGAACTTCGCCTCCAAAATGGTGATAGTGGACCGAAATGTCCATAAACTAAAACAACAGAGCCCAAACGCTCTTTTGTTAGATCTGAAGCAAAAATGATCCTGAAACCTTGTTAAGTAGATCTTAGTCTCAAATTGGACTAACGTATCTTTAACAAAAAACCAATCGAGCCCCTAATTGCTCGTATATATTTAAATTGATCTTGATCTCAAAACAGATCAACGATCCTTAAATCAACCCAAACCTAAATCTAAGATATACGGATTGGACTAATCCATGCCCTACGGGCGACGGCATAAATTAGTATCCGTATACAATCCACGGGCAACCAAAAATAAAACAAACACACACGACACGAAGTGAACTTCCGGAGCCTGAGAAAGTGGTTATCGCGATGCGGTAACGTAATTAACTGCAGGGGCTTGCGCCTGTAGGGAAGAGCATCCCCGCAATCAAAAACCCCTCACAAACGAGGGGGAATCTGACGAAGTCTGCTACAATGACCGCATCCGTCCAAACCTCCGATATACGGTGCCATAAATCAACTTGGTATCTTCGGAGAGGTGGACAGATAAATCCAAATAGCATCTGCCCCCAAAATTCAGGCCAGACGTCCTAACGTTCCGGTCGCGTCTTTCGACGGAGAACAGGCACTAGCTGTACGTAACGGCTACCCAGGTACCTGTCGAAAAGAAGGCCGATGAGAAAGCTCATCCAAACCCCTACCGAGCCTATCCGTGACAATCTCCGTACAGTCTGATCTCTTCGTCTAAAAGTATCGCATACCGGGTCTAGAGGGTGGTAAACGTCATACCCCTAATAACCTGATAAGTTATGTCGATTTGGCTCAGGACCAATCTGAGAAACTACTGATCTAACCATCAATAAATCTCAACTGCCTTGGCCAAGGTCTTATGTTTCTGGACAACCGGACACAGTGCGATATCGACTCCCAATATCAGGAGAGACGAATCCATGACAATCACCCACTGCCTCCATGTGGCTCGGGACTGTACCCAACCAAAACCTGTTTGCACGACTCAATAGAGCTGTAGTAGGGTAGTGGTCAAAGCACAATGGAAACTTACACGAGACAAATGATGATCTCAGGTCCGAAGACTAACTTGTACTCATGTCATCTGAGAACCGCTATCTGACGATAGGTATAATACCATCTAGATGTTCTCGGCGAGTCCGTCTAGTGTACTCACCCCCGGTGAGCACAAGTATACGATCTTATATGATCACACTAATGGTCGTGGGACTAACCACCGCCCCTCGTCGGGGTCTAGAAACGTATACACAAGTCTACTCCAGAGTATCGATGCCCGGTCTCGATACTCCTGCGACTTGGGACCTTTAAGGATGTGCTTATGGACTACCCAGCTCCCACAAATAAGATCGCCATCATAACGCTGGTAGTCAAGCAAAATCCTACGGACTTTATCAACATGTAACCGCTATATATTATTTCAAGTATAACATATGCACATGTTAAGATAAAGTCAAACCATAATAGTATACTACTGTATCGTGTCCTTATCAATATGTGCAAGCAATATAAAGCATCAATAAAAAATATACAAATATCAAG
The DNA here is from genome assembly GCA_030015575.1 of Agapanthus africanus. Lineage (NCBI taxonomy): Eukaryota > Viridiplantae > Streptophyta > Magnoliopsida > Asparagales > Amaryllidaceae > Agapanthus > Agapanthus africanus. The sequence goes on from CM057339.1 coordinate 870,280,439, forward strand.
ATAAAGATAACTTAAATAATACACTATATACAACAGAGCAACATTGTCCTGTATACATATCCCTAGCATCTATACAATACAGTCCTCTAGGGTATACATATCCAACAGAAATAGGTTTAGATCTGTCGCCTAAGGCTTTTCAACTTTATGAGCCTTGAGGGTCTCATAAAGATATTTCTCTCTATGAGTCGAGAGGATCTCGTAGGTGTATTTTCTCCTTAGAAGTCGTGAGGACTCCTAAGTGCATTTTCTCTTGAGAGTCGTAAGGATCTCACAAGAGAATTTTTCCCTTAAGAGTCGAGAGGACTCATAAGTAGTTTCTCCTCCTCGTCGATATGCGACTTTAGAGAATATGGCCCGTGGATAGTATACAAGAGTCAGTTTAGACCTACTTGTAGGGCCACAGTGCTTAGAAAACAGGTTGATATCCCCGTCGCCTAAGGCTTTTCACCTTCATGAGCCGTGAGGGTTTCATAAAGATGTTTTTCCCTACGAGTCGAGAGGATCTTGCAGGTGTATCATAACATGAAATATAGACAACCCATTTTTTTGATAGAGGTCCATTGGGTTTGCAGTACTAGATTTAAGTACATCGTACTGTCGCGTTGGCTGATGTATTCCTCGATATGCAGTCCCTTAGGTTGCTGGTCGAGTAGCCCCGCGACTGTCGTGTCTTTGATCCCTTCTGAGGCTGGACAAGACGTCTTCAAGCAATCTTCTTAGGTCATATTACAGTTGGAAGAACAAACATTAGGTATTTACCATGACGCTTTTTATTTGAGGTTAGGCTCAATTTGGAGCCCTGATAAGTCATAACCGCACCCTTCTGTGGTGGGATGATCTCCAATGTTCTTTAGGCTTTGTATGTATTGTCGTCAAGACCCGAAACTAGGAACATGCCGTCACTTCGTTTTGGCTTTGATGATGTCGTACCGATTCTTTGCTGAAGTAAGGTAGGCATCTGTAAGACCTTTATACTGTATGTATTGCAATTAATGTCCGGAGTTAGGAATATGCCATTGCTCCAATTTTCATTTGATAGTTGTGTCCGCATCCTGCTGAAATGAGGGTGAACGCCGGGATAGTTCTATGTTGTATATGTACCGTCAAGACTTGGACCTAGGATTTCACCATTACTCCATTTTTGCTTTGACCCTTAGGTCCTTTTTTATGATGACGTTGCGTCTGCATCCTGCCGTAATGAGAAGGAACGCTGGGATAGTCTTTAGGTTGTATATGTACCATCAAGACTTGGAGTTTCTTTTAACGAAGCGTGGTGGGAAAATATGGTTTCCTTTTTTCATTTGTGCCCATGGATCGTATACAAGAGTCAATATGAACCTACTTGCAGGGCAGAAAAGTTTCATTTTCACTTTTTTATTTCTTTCCGCGATGCTCTATCTTTCCAGCTTTTATGTCACGAAAGTCGCGATTGCCAAATCATTTCGACTATTTATCGCGGTGCCTAATCATTTCGGCTGTTTTTTTTTGCTCACTGCTTTTTATTGCAAGTTTCCCTACCATTTTGGCCCCTTTTTTAGTTGGGGATTTGAAATCTGATACCAATCTTGGCATCAACATCACTACCACTGGGATATTACAAGGAGCAAATCATCATTTTCCGTAAGAGAACTTGAAATTTGATATCTATTTAGGCATTAGTATCGCTATAACTGAGATATTGCCAGGAGCGAATCTTCTTTTGCTTTTGTCGATTTTTAAAAAAAATGGCTTAGCAAACAGGGTTATGATTCTGTCGACTAAAGATTTTTGACTTTTTGAGCCGTAAGGGTCTCATAAAGGTATTTCTCCCAACGAGTCGAGAGGATCTCGTAGGTGTATTTTCTCCTTAGGAGTCATGAGGATTCCTAAGTGCATTTTCTCTTGTAAGTCATAAAAATCTTAAAAGAGTATTTTCTCCTTGTAAGTCCAGAAGACTTATAAGTGTCGCTCACCATATGGGGACATTTCTCGCCATTAGTGGAACTTGGTGGGAGAATATTTATTTATACCCGTGGATTGTATACAAGGGTCAATATTGGACCGCCTGTAGGGCAACATTAGGGGAATATGACGGTTTAAGAACAGGTTTAGATCCCTGTAACCCAAAACTTTTGAATCCTATGAGCCGTGAAGGTCTCATAGGGGGAATCTCCTTACGAGTCGTGAGGCTCTCGCAAGTGTAATTTCTCATTAGAAATCGTAGGGACTCCTTGTTTCCCCAATATTTAAGTTAATAAAGAGCAAAGCTCTGTTGGAACTCAATAAGGCAGCGCCTCACGTGCTCTCCACGAGGGCGCCAGCGCCAAAGCCAATCTTATAAGATTAAAATCCTATGATGGCGCCTCACGTGTTCCTCACGCAGGAGCCAATGTGTAAAGCACACAAGCACTTATGAATAAAGAGTCAAACTATTAGAAGGCGCCTCACGTGTTATCCACGCGGACGCCAATGTGCAAAGCACAGAAGTGCCCATCTTGAGAATTAAATTCTTAAGCGGCGCCCATGTGAACAACACGTGAGCGCCAACGCCCAAGTTAATATCCGTAGAATTAAATTCTATATTTCTCCAATAAAGATTGGGATATTCTCTGTTAAATAGAGTTGTTGGATCAAAGATCCAATGGAGAAAATAGCTTCCAAATCTTTCTAAATAAGAAAGATACTCTCGGTTGGATCAATGATCAAACAATAGAATAAAATTCTATTTCTTGGAAATATATTCCCTCAACCTTTCAATATAAGAAAGATTGCTCTCTATAAAATAGAGAACCGGTGGATTAAAAATCCAATGGTGATTAAAAATCAACATTTCACAGAATAAAAATCTGCATATGAGAAAAAATTTCTCCAATCTTGTTAAAAAAAAATAACAAGAAAATATGTTCTGTAAAATAGAAACACTTGGATCAAAGATCCAACGGTGGATAAAATTCTCCAAATCAATTGGAATCTCTCAATGAGAGATTTCCTCAAAGCTAATTAACAAATTTCCTCTACTATATAAAGGATCCAAGAATTCAAGTCTGAGAGGGAGGAACCCCCCCCATAAGCTTCTAAAAAAAGAGACAGAAAGCTTCAAAAGGAACAGAGAATTAAATTCTCAAGGAAGAAGATCTCCCTCCTCAAAAACTCTAGGTATATAAAAAAATAGAGATCAAAACATCTCATTTACCTATTGAAGGGTTTAACCCTTTTAAAAGAACTTAGTTCTTTCTCTGGATCTGAGATCCGCGAGACAAGACTCCCACCAGTTAAGAATTTAATTCTCATCAGGAAGAATTTGTTCTTGAGAATCAAAAATTCAGAAAAGAACCAGAAATTGAGTTCCTCAAAAACAAAAGCATACAAGAGAAACCTAGTTCTTACAAAAGAACTTAGTTCTTAAAAATGAAGTTTTATCCTAGATCTTCAAAACAAAGATCCTGGTGATCATTTATGGGCAAAAATGCCATCAACAGAGGAGAAAGGAATTCAGCGCCTCACGAGCTTCCCACATGGACGCCTCTAAAAGCGCCTAGCGCCTCACGTGCTCCTCACGTGGGCGCCACAAAAAAGAAGAGTGCTTAGCACTCATTGGGCAGCGCCTGGCACCGCATGTGAAAATCATGAGGGTGCCATAAAATGCTCAGCACTCCATAAGAAAAAGTGAGAGCCAAACGGTTGAGTATTCAACACTCATTGGGCAGTGCCCAGCGCCTCACGTGTTCTCCACGTGGATGCCATAAAGGGCGGCTAACACTCCATATAAAGACAAAATGAGTAAAGCGCTCAACACTTATTGGGCAATGCCCATGACTGAAAGCTCCACAGGTTTATAAGTGGGCATCATAACTCGTATAAGTGCTCAACACTTTTTGCATAAAAAAGAGAGGGACTGAATAAACAGAGCCCAAGCTAGTGCTTAGCACTTTTTCAAAACAAAAGGGGGAGACTAAGCAGACTAAAGCCTAAATTGGCTAAGTTGCTAAAGTCTTGCAACTGAGTCCAAATGCTCTGTTGTTGGATCTCATCTAAAATTTGATGATCCTTAAATGTTGCTAAGTTGATCTTAGTCTCAAATAAGACTAACATATCCTTAGTTAAAAATAAATTGAACCCAAACACTCATATGTTTAAGTTGATCTTAATCTCAAATTAGATTAACGGTCCTTAAACCAAACAAAATATTTTTAGCCTAAATTGGCTAAGCATATATTTATGATATCCAAATTGATCCTAGTCTCAAACATGACTAATGATCTCCCATCGATGATATCCAAAATGATATTCATCTCATGTCTCCTAAGTTAATCGTAGTCTCAAATATGACTGACGATTCTTAGGTCCATCACACCCTTTTCCCTCAAATACGGGATTTAGTTCGAGGGTACATCTCTTCACACTTCTGATATATGTCGTTGTAATTCCTCAACGTATTCAGAAAGGTGGCGGGTCCCGACGACCAACAACGTCTTTCGTTGATACACTTCTAAACTGACGTGCATGCCTCAAATCGGATCGTGCCCCAAATTGGGCACATTATATATCTCCATTGTTCACTCTACCACGTAACAAATAAACGTGCATACAGGGTAAATGATGGACCAAAATGTCCGTAACATTCGCCCCTAAATATGGCGATAATTGACCGAAATATCCTTAAACTGATATTCTCCCCCAAATACGGTGACAAAGGACTGAAACGTCCTTAAACTAACATTTTGCCTCAAACATGACAATAATAGACAGCGATGTCCTCAAACTAAAATAATCGAGCCTAAATGTTCATATGTTTAAGTTGATCTTAATCTCATACCAGATTAACGATCCTTAAATCAAACCAAACCCAACTTTAAGAATATACGGATTTAGACTAATCCACGCCCTACGGGCGACAACATAAAATAGTCTCCATATACAATCTACGGGGAACCAAAATAAAACAAACATACACACGACACGAAGTGAACCTCCGAAGCAGGAGAAAGTGGTTATCGCGATGCGGTAACGTAATTAACTGCAGGGGCTTGCGCCTACAGGGAAGAGCGTCCCCACAATAAATAAAAAAACCGCTCACAAACGAGGGGGAATCTGATAAAGTCTGCTACAACAGCTGGATCAATACAAACCTCCGATATACGGTGCCATAAATCAACTTGGTATCTTTGGAGAGGTGGACGGATAAATCCAAATAGCATCTGCCCCCAGGATTCAGGCCAGACATCCCAACGTCCCGGTCCGTCTTTCGGCAGAGAACAGATTCTGGCACACCCGGTGAGACCTTTTTCTCTTTCCACTTCACACTTCGTGTGCCGTATTTTGCGAACAAAATCTTGTTTCGTTATGGTTGCTCTTGGATTCGAGGTACTAAGATTTGGTGTCTTGCTCGTGTGCAGAAGAAGAAGAAAAATCAATGGCTTCCAACTGCACAACTTTCAACAGCAACTCCCACTCCGCCCCAACCGGAGGAGTGACTTACGGGTCCAACACAGCCTTCATTTTCTCAATGCCGGTGGGGCAGGTTACGCAAGACACTACTGGACTATTCTTCGGGACCATGCTCCCACCAATGAGCGTCGGTACCTCAACGCCGCAACCCGATGTTCCCAAGAAGTCGGTTTTCCACCGACTGACAACCGCAACGGCTCCTCTCAACGAGCCGTCTAAAAAGGGGGTCTCGGTCTTTAATAGGCTGAGCCAAAGCTCAAGCAGGCCCGCAAAGAAGCCCGTGATTCCCAAAAGGGCTACCCTAAAAGGGATAGCCCTCCCAATTCCTGCTGCAAATGAAGCCGTCAAAAGTGCTTCACCAGCCAGACGATCGGTCTTTGAGAGGCTGATCGTCCCCAATCAAATCTTGCCAAGGACATCGGTTTTTAGCAGGCTGGCAACTGCTGGAGCTCCTCAACAAAATCAGGGGCAAGCTGCAGCCGCTTCCAAAACCGAGACGGTCCCTTCAGCAAGGCATGCTTGACATCACCACTGGCGCTGAGTAAGAAAAGCCGGGGGAAACTCCCCTTTTGGACTTACCCCACCAGCTTCAATGGTGGAAGTCGATGCTGCTGTTCCAACCGGGAACAACTTTGAACCGCTGAAAAGGGTGCGCAAAAACCGCCCCATAGCGGTACTAAAGAAATCACCTACTCCTGTTGAGGTCCCTGTGCAGGAAAAGCAGGAGCGGCCCTACCAGCGGCTCTCCTCCCAAATCCACAGAGTCTGGTGAAAAGTCCAGGACTTTTTGATCGACGAAAACTACTCCCACCGATCGAAGAAATCGAAGGCTCGGCAAAAGAAAGATCATCCGGCCGTCATACAGTGAGGGGTTTCTTATACAAAGGTGCCTGTTATAACGGCTCCTTCAACTTCGACCTCCCACAAAGGACGAGTCCGGAGAAAATTCCACCGCCGGCGGCAAACTCCAAAGACGACGGACCCAAACACCCCAGGTCTGGGGGCGTGATCGTACACACGGTTTATATGGCTTCTGGAAAAGAAGAAAGCCGTGCTTCCGTAGCTCATCAACCGCAAACTCGGTCATTGACAAAAACTCAGGAGCAAAAACAAAAGCTCCAAGAAATGCTGACCAAGATGGCGGCACTCACCGGACAGAACGAAAGTTTGTATCTAGCAACTGAATAGCATAAAAAGCAGGAGACTGATACAGAGTTTCTGCGAAGGGTGCTTGAAAGAAAAGACAAAGAAGCTATTGAGCAAGCCATCAACATGAAGCAGATGGATCTTTTTTTCCAGGATATGGTTGGAATGATGATCCAGCCAGAACCTCCAGCCGAGGATCCGCCGATAGTTATCGAGGATGATAGATGGGAAACTTCAAGGGAGGAAACGGTCTCCAAGGCTGCTCCTAGTGATTACATCACTCGACAAATACGAGCTCATCAAGCAAATGAAGCGGCTGACCAAATCGTCAGAACTGAGCAACCGTATCCAGGCTGGTATGACTAAATCGGGTACCCGCCGGGATATACGATCCCTAAATTCCATGTGTACAAGGGGACAGGCAACCCACACCAACACGTCGCATAGTTCAGAGCTCTGTGCGGCAACACTGGAGGCAAATACAAATCGCTGCTTCGCTAGATCTTTGGTAGCCTGTCAAAGACAGCCTTTGAATGGTATTCGGAGCTCCCAAATGACTTCGTGAGAACATTCACAGAAATAGAACTGTTGTTCACACAGCGGTTCTCCAGCGCAAGCGAGCGCACCCTGATCATAGCATTAATCAATGCCAGGGTAAAGCAAGGAGAAACCTGGGTCCAATACGCGATCCGGTAGTGAAACCTGTGGTCAAAATGAACAACGCGTCGAAGAATCCCCTGCCGTGGGCATGTTCATCAGGACTCTAGATCCTCAAACGACTGTATCCCAGTTCATGACGTTCTTCAAGCCGGCGACCTTTTGGGCTCTGATTGATAAACTGGCCCAAATGGACCAGATGGGCCACGTGCCTTCCTCCTCAAGTAAGGACCCTCGAAACGCCAAAGGTAAAGGGAAAGTGGTCTTCGTCGCCAACACTCAACAACAACCGAGCAACCCAAAACCGGTGGTTCGCCAAAACAATGCACGTCCACGCTTATCCCTCAAAGAAAGGCTAGGGCGCGCTTACTCGTTTCCCCGCGATAAGACGAGGAGACTATTTGAGTTGACAATATGTAACAAACTCATCACATTGCCAGACCCACGGCGTCCACCGCAACTCGGCCACGTCAATAACCCTAACCACTGCTCCTATCACAGAATGGCGAGCCACCTAATTGAGAATTGTTACGTCTTCAAGAACTGGGTCAATGACCAGTACCAATAGGGGAAATTCGCGCTTTCTGAGAACTGGAGGGTGAACCCGCCACAAAAGCACATTCCCAAAAAGGTAGATGCACCGGGGGCATCATGCTCGCTCGTTGAAGAAACTCCATGGAAAGTCGTTCTTTCAACTAAAACCAAAAGAATGCTAAAAGATCTCCAGGCATGTCCGGCAGTCAGATGGAGAAGCCCACTTGAACCGAAAATCATCGAAGGGGCGCTGAAACCGCGTCCTGTATCGAAAACTGTCGACAAAGGGAAAAATCCCCAAGTCGAGCCTTCAAAGTCTTCGAAGAAAAAGAAGAAGACCAAGAATCCTGTGCAACCTGCCGAGTATGGAGAAAAATGCACAGAACTACAAAGGTATATTGACGCGCTGGAGTAGTACAACCATAAGGCGCAGACACCAGTCACCCTCGAAAAGTTCTTTAAGTATATTCTTGAGAACGAAGAGAGTGACAACGATGAGGAAAATGACTCATCAGAAACCGAAGACTATGTAGCAAGTTACCTCATGGTTTCCTATTCGTCGTTAAATGATGAAGAAGCCCCCTTAGCGTCAGAAAACAACGTAGAGGAACTGGGGGAAGGATCGGTGCTAATTCCTCGGAACTGATAGAAGAAGACTCGATCGATAGGCTGTTAAACGAAGCCTTTCAGAAAAGCAAAGCCGACCAAGAACGCGAAACATCCATATATGAAAAGACTAAGCGTCAACGTTAGGCTATAGAAGCTGCGGCGAGAATGAGTCGTAAAGTACTCCAACCAAACCGAAGCACACCTGCTACAAATAAGAGCAGGATCAAGGCAGAGAAGCGGTTCGCCAAAGCCCTGTCAGTGAGAATGAAGCTGCCACCTCTGGTAGGAAACACTCCCGGGGTCATACGCCTCGACGGAGAGGATTCATATCCAAACTACTGCCTATATCATCGGAGGATTACCCACCCCACCGAAGAATGCAGTGCCTTCAAGAAGTGGTGGAAAGGATATGTTGCCCATAAAACACACTTCAAGAGGATGAAGCGCGAAGCTCGTCGACTGCAAAAAATTGCGGCAAGTGCGCGTGAGAAAACGACTGGAAACTGTCATATGGTTGATACCAGTTCGGAAGGGGATAAACCCCAGGTTCTTACCTTCGGGAGCGACTCTGAGGACGAAATGACCCTCAGCCCTCTCTTCAAAGACTCTACCTCCGAAAAAGAAGAGGGGGAGAAGAACTGTGGGAACATTCGGCTGCATAACTGCATGCTGCCTGAAAAGAACCTCGGACCTATAAACAAAAGTTCGAGCCAAAGAGATAAAGGGAAAGAAAAAATCGTTGAGGAAATCACCCTCGATGACGGAGTCGTCAAAGAGCTCGCAGTCAGGGACCCTCCTAAGAAAAACAACGTGGATTACAATTTCTTAGCACATCTGAGGAAAATGCCCTCACAATTGAACATATTGAATGCTCTCCTCCTGTCTAAAGAGGCACGAGATTCTCTGATCAAGGCATTACAAGAGCCTGATCAGTTCCAACCTTTCCTCGCAGAAGAGAAGATGAAGGACGAGCGGGCAAAGGTTCACACAGCTGACATTACATTCAGCGATGAAGATCTCCTCCTCGGAACGTGCGAGCATAATTGCCCGTTATACGTCACCGGGTACTGCCATGACATCAAGATAGGCAAAATCCTTGTCGACAACGGATCCTCCGTCAACCTTCTCAACGTGAAAGTGCTACAGGAGATTTGCATGAACGTTCAGCACTCGGCTCGGGACAAAATTACCATCTCCGGGTTTGACTCACAGTCGTCACAGATGCTTGGGTCCACAATTCCGACTCTACGCTTCAGGTTGCTCGTCACTGACATTAAATTTCATGTCATTGATGCCAAGACTTGCTACAACGTTTTGCTCGGCAGGCCCTGGTTGCATGAGTACAACGTCATCCCTTCTACACAACATCAATATATGAAGTATTTCAAAGATGGCTCGGAATACACCGTCACGGGAGACCTAAACCCGTTCTCCATAAACGAGGTTCGGAAATATGAAGACGCAAAGTGCTTCTTACCAGACTTTGAAGATACGGAGAGGTGTTATAAGCCGGAGGATAAACGGAAGTTCGTTGCCACCATCCCGATCTTTGGGAGCGATACCGAGGAAGATGAAGAAATATTCTACTCGGGGCAACCCCAAAACAACAGGCCCGGACAATCGACCCTTATTCTGGTCTTTGGCAGTGACTCTAAGGACGAAGCCAATGCAGTGTTCTCCATCCGCCCGTCAGTGCAAACCTTCGATGAAGCAGATCAGAGCCTGCAAATCACAATGGTCCTGCCTCGGCATTACAAGGAACTTGATGCGCTCGATACATACAGCGTACATGAATTACAGACTTTCTACGTGTCTCCCAGGCGAAGAGGTGAAAAAGGCGATCCTCTTCTACCAATCTACGGAGACCAGAGTAGAGAAAGAAGTCTGGCATGGTGCCAATTTTGCACTCGACAGGTTTCAACCAATCCGTCTGCCAAGATACTACGCGGAGGGATTGAAAAGGCTGTTAAGATGCCAAGGTTTACCCCTTGAACAAACTGTTCGGCAAGCCCACTTCCACAAAAAGATTTAGGATATCCTTAGGACCCAGCGAAAGATGCCCAACGGGAAGATAGAAACAACCGGGCTCAGATACGTTTGGTCCAAGAAACGAGAACGATTCTACAGCTGCCGCGTCATAAACAACTCTGGTGAAGAAGAGAGCGCTCTTCCAAATAGCCGTGACGTTGAAACAGAGCAAAATCCCGCTCTAAGAATGTCAAATACATTGTTCGAAGAACAAGTTGACAAGCTAATACAAGAACCTTGTCAAATGATTCAGGATGACCACAGCCGCGAAATGGCTATCTATGAAAAGGCTAGGACGCAACGTCTCAAGAAACAATCTGCAGAGAAAGAAGACTGTAATGTCCGTCATCCCCAGCCCACTGTACGTTCTCATGACAAAAGAAAATCCCGAAATAGAGGCAAAAACAAGGTGAAGAACATGAATAACATGCGAAAACAACGAAGCGGATCGAAGAAGTCGTGTAGTCGAGGAAAAGTCAGCTGGAACCCGTCTTTTATGAGGAAGATGGGTCGGGAATACTCTTTCCCTCAAGACAAGACAAGGAAAATATTCAACCTTGTTATGAAGCATCAAATGGCAACGCCCCCGAAGTCTCAGCACCCCGAACAAATAAATGAGGTCCATCACCCGGATTATTGCTCCTATCACCAAGCAATAGGACATCCCCTTGAATACTGCTTCACCTTCAAAGACTGGGTAGAAAATCAGTATAAAAAAAGCAGCTTTGTTTTATCCGACAGCTGGAGGGTAACCCCACCGCAAAAGCATGAGCCAAAGAGGACCCATACCGTGTGGATAAGACTAGTCCAACATCAAGAATAGAAGCGAACTCATACCTGCCATGTGATAACACTCTCGAAGGAAGAAAGGCATGAGGCTATGGATGACCATTTCAAGTGATTCGCAAATGAAGACGGGGATGAGGTGATCTCAGAATTTCCACCGGCACCAAAAGAGCTGGAAAACGGGATACACACCATGGCGGACAACCTAAGAAAAATTGACTTAGGGACGGAAAACGATCCAAGGCCAACGTTCGTTAGTGAGCTGCTATCTAGAAAACGGGTAGCTACGTTAAAAGGAGTGCTCATGTGATATAAAGACTGCTTCGCATGGAACTATTCCGAAATGTCGGGATTAGATCCAAAAGTAGCAGTATATAAACTGGCCATATCGCCGGATATCAAGCCAGTGAAGCAAGCGCCAAGAAGAATGCGGCGAGAACTCGAGATGAGTATCAATACAGAAGTCAAGAAACTAATTGACTCCGGATTCATCCAAGAAGTTCAATATCCCGACTGGATCGCTAACATCGTTCTGGTGATGAAGAAAAATAGGATGGTGCGCAACTGCGTAGACTTTCGGGGCCTCAACAAAGCTTGTCTGAAGGATAACTTTCCAGCACCTATTACCAAGCTGATGATCGATAACACGTCTACCCATGAGGTCTTTTCCTTCATGGATGGATCTTCATGCTACAACCAAATAAAAATGCATCCTGAAGATCAAAAGCATACCGTCTTCCGGACTCCGCTGGGCATATTCTGCTATAAGGTGATGCCTTTCGGCTTAAAGAACACTGGCGCTACCTACCAGAGGGCCATGACGAAGATCTTCGATGCCTCATCCATGAGATTGTCGAATGCTACATTGACGACCTGGTGGTGAAGATCAAGTATTACGAGGAACATTGGGAATATCTAGACGTAGTGTTCCAACGTCTTCAGAAGTACAATCTGAAGATGAATCCTTTGAAATGCACGTTTGGGGTCTCCTCAAGGCAAATTCCTAGGATTCATCATACGGCATCGGGGTATCGAAATCGATCCCTCAAAGATCAAGGCGATTATGGAAATGCCCACGCCAAAGACCCTTAAACAACTGCAGCCTCTCCAAGGAAAAATCGCGTATATCTGGCAGTTCATAGCCAACCTCTCCGGAAAATGCCGTCCCTACAGCCATCTGATGAAGAAAGGGACCCCGTTCATTTGGGATCAAAAGTTCCAAAATGCACTAAACGAAATCAAACAATACTTGCAGAATCCGCCGGTATTGACCACTCCGGTTAAGGGAAAACCCCTTATCCTATATATAACAGCCCTTGAGGGTTCTCTAGGCGCGCTATGGGCACAAGAGAATGATCAGGGAAAGAAGAGAGCTTTGTACTATTTGAGTCGAGTTCTCCTGGGGGCAGAAAACAACTACCCCCCCATCGAAAAGTATTGCTTGGCACTGATCTTCGCGATAACGAAGCTCAGGCATTACGCCTTAGCGCAAGAGGTCCATCTCATATCAAATGTGGGTCCTCTCAAATATCTGATGTCAAGAGCCATACTAACAGGAAGGCTTGCCAAATGGGCCCTCCTCCTGATAGAGTTCTTGATAACGTATCATCCTCTCAAAGTAGTGAAAGGCCAGGCTATTGCCGACTTTCTTGCCGAGCATCCGATACCAGCCGACTCCCCCTTAAATTGTGAGTTACCGGATGAACATGCGTTCGACACAATAGAAAGAGAGAAGGAAGAAAACGATTCCTGATGGGAACTCTACTTCGATGGAGCATCTTCCATGAAGAGGCGAAAGCAAACACCCCCATAATCAAAGCTGGGGTGGGCCTTATCTTCGTGACTCCGCAAGGAGGGATATTGCGTTACGCACTCTCCTTAACGGAGCCAAGGACTAATAATGAAGCTTAATATGAAGTTTTGATAGCAGGTCTCGAGATCACTGTCGACATGGGAATTAAAGTCCTCCTCATATATGGAGACTCCTAGCTGATCGTTAGCCAAGTAAATGGCGACTATCAGACGTGCAAGCCAGAGCTGATAAAGTATGGCGCAAGAGTGCAGCAACTGTTGACGCAAATCCTCTCCTACATGCTGTAGAGCATACCACGTGCAGAAAATAGCAAGGCAGATGCGTTGGCCAAACTGGCTAAGGAATTAGCTGACGAAGACCTCGATGACGTAAAGATCACCATGCAAAGTCGTAGGATCCTCGCGCTAACGGAGATATCCTCAGAAGACCTAATAGAGCCATCCGAGGGAAAAGAAATGACCGAACAAATAGCCTTTCAAATAGAGGATGAAGAAAAGGTCAAGGATTGGGGAGAAGTATTCATAGACTACTTCAAATCTCGACGAATGCCCGAAAATACGTCGTCTCGACATCAGCTCATGAAACGAGCTATGTCCTTCGCCTTCGTCAATGATACTCTATATAAGAGATCGTTCGACTGTCTGTGGCTAAGATGCCTGGGACCAGAAGAAGCGAAGAGAGTCGTCCAAGAAACTCACGATGGACTCTGCAGTTCTCACCAAGCTGGGTCAAAGATGAAGCTGAAGATCAAAAGAATGGGATATTATTGGCCCACAATGATTCAGGAATGCCTCGAATATGTGAAGCAGTGTTACTCGTGCCAAATTCACGGGGACTTCATACACCAGCATCCGAACCCGCTACACCCAACAGTAGCTAGCTGGCCGTTCGAAATGTGGAGAACCGATATAATTGGCCCCATTGAACCAGCATTATCCAAAGGACATCGGTTCATATTGGTAACGACCGACTACTTTTCTAAGTGGGTAGAAGCAGTACCACTAAGGGAGGTGAAGACGGAGCATATTCTCCATTTCTTCAGAACCCATGTCATCTACCGGTTCGGCACTCCACGATGAATTATCTCGGATAATGCACCGGCCTACAGGAGCCATAAAATCAGCCTCTTCACACAACAACATAGAATAGATTGGAGATACTCTTCAGTCTATAATCCTCGTGCCAATGGTCTAGCTGAAGCTTTCAACAAGACCTTGATGAAGATTATAAAGAAAACGGTGTACAGGAACAAAAAAAGACTGGCACGAAAGGATGCAAGAAGCTCTTTGGGCATACCACACAACGTTCAAAACAGCTACAAATACAACACCATACATGTTAGTATTCGGCACTGAAGCAGTTCTCCTACTGGAATAGAGCTCCCCTCTTTACGAGTAGCAGTTCCATACGAGCTGACAGATGAAGAAAACGCTCATCTCCGGCTTGAGGAGCTCGACGCCCTCGACGAAACTCGTCTTATAGCACAGCAAAACCTGGAGGCTTATAAGGCAAGGATGACACGGTCATATGAAAAACTGACCAGGCCGAGAACATTCTGCCAAGGCAAACTCGTGTTAATCGTCAAAAGACCTATGATCCCCAATCATGCAAAATGGGGGAAGTTCGAGCCAAACTATGAAGGCTCGTACATCATAGACAACGTCTACCAAGGTGGAGCCTACCTTCTCATAGATATGCATGGCAAAAGACCCTTCCGGCCAATAAATGGCCGATTCCTCAAAAATACTACGCCTAACGGGTTACGACCTGGGTAAATGATAGATTACGACGCTTGTGTCCGCTCGCTATCTTCCTGAGTCAGAACCCTAAAAGTAGTATCCAAAAGATCCTTCACCTCGAAAATAGATGATAATGGACCGAGACGTCCCTAAACTAATACTCGTTTTCGAATGAAGGACCAAGATGTCTTTGAACTAAAATCTCGCCTCAAACACGGCGACAACGGACCGAGAAGTCCTTAAACTAAAATTTCTCCTCAAACACGGTGACAACGGACCAAGAAGTCCTTAAACCAATATCCACCTCAAACATGGCGATAACGGACCGAGATGTCCTTAAACAAATTACCAGCCTCAGACGCCTCAGAAAATGGCGAAGAAGCGGCAGAGATGTCCCCAAACTAAAAATTCATCTCAAAAACAGCGATACCGGACCGAGAAGTCCTTAAACTAATCGTTCGCCTCAAATATGGCGGCAACGGACCGAGATGTCCTTAAACTAAAAATTCGCCTCAAATATGGCAATAACGGACCAAGATGTCCCTAAACTAGCACATCGCCTCCAAAACAGTGATATGCTTCATTGAGATCTATATTGCAATCGAAGGCTTAACGACAGAGGTTGCAACTCAAGTCCTACTGGCTACGCAGCTACTTTAGCGATGAAACCACCCCTAAATCCCACCAGTAAATAGATGGGTCACCCGCGGTGAAACTACTTTCGAAAGTTCCATCGTTCATAAAAAAAAGGTATGTCCATAAGTAAAATGGGCACGGATGAAAACCCGAAAGGGCGCCATGAGTAAAAACAGCAGGGAAACCGGCGAGTTTGTGAAAACCCGGAAGGGTGCGATCTCGTTAAAAAAATGGTGTGTCCACAAGCAAAATGGGCACGGATGAAAACCCGAAAGGGCACCGTGAGTAAAAACAGAAGGACTGCCGGCGAGTTTGTGAAAACCCGAAAGGACGCAAACTCGTAAAATAAAAATTCATATGCACTTGCAAAACTCCTCTCGACTTTATGAGGAGAAAATACCCATGTGAGATCCTTACGACTCACAGAGGAGCAACACACTTACGAATCCTCACGATTCCTAAGGAGAAATTACACTTGCGAGATCCTCACGATTCGTAAAGAGAATTCCCCTTATGAGACCCTCACAGCTCATATGATTCAAAAGTCTTAAGCTACAGGGATCTGAATCTGTTCTTAAGCCTTCGCATTCCCCAAAGTTGCCCTACAGTCTGTCTAATTTTGACCCTTGTATACAATCCACAGGCACAAATAAATATTTTCCCATCAAGTTCCACCAATGGCGAGAAATGTCCCCATATGGAGAACGACACTTGTAAGTGTTTCGCCCAATCAGAGCAAAGCTCTGTTTGAATTCAAAATTTAAATTTTTGAAGCAACGCTTCAAGTCTCAGGCGCAACGCGCCGCGTGTCTGGCGCTAATACATCAGCGCAGCGCCCAAGAAGGCGCACCCAATCAGAGCAAAGCTCTGTTTAAAGGAAGCAACGCTTCAGATCCTTTGCGCTGCGCGCGACGCGCCACGTGTCCAGCGCAGATACATTAGCGCAGCGCACCCAATCAGAGCAAAGCTCTGTTTAAAGGAAGCAACGCTTCAGATCCTTTGCGCTGCGCGCGACGCGCCACGTGTCCAGCGCAGATACATTAGCGCAGCGCGCCCAATTAGAGCAAGGCTCTGTTAAAGGAAGCGCCGCGCTGCGCTCTGCGCTGTGCGACACGTGGCAACACAGTTGCGCTGCGCGACACGTGTCAGCGCAGATGCGCTAGCGCAGAAAAAGGGACTAAGTGCCAAAGGCAATTTAGCCATGCAAAATTACATGCACTTGATAACAGCAAATTAAAATACGATGCACAAGCACAACAAAGAAGCTCAAATAAAAAGAACACTTAACAGATAATAAAATACTTAATCAAAACATTTATTTATTATTAAATTTAAAAAAGATCACCGAATACGGGATCAGAGAGACAAGGGTTCACAAAAAGGAAAAGAAAATTATTCAGCTCCCTCTCCGCCTTCTCCATCACGTCGAAACGGCGATCTTCCCGAGGGGTAGCCATCCAACGGTCGACGCCGCACTCCTGGAAAAAAGTGGCGATGACGACTCGACGAGCCCGTATCTGGCTCAGTAAGTAGAAGGAGAAGTCCCTCAGGGCTTTGGTGATCAAGAGCGCTTCGAAAAAGCTCTCAATCTTATCCTCGGCCACATCAAGTACTGCCGAGGACATCTCCGCCGGAAGGGGGGAATGTCGGCGAGCACCGAGGCAAGGATCATCCGAAGCCAAATAGAATTCGGAGGCAAAGGAGACCCCACACGAGTCGAAAGCTCGTACATGGCGGCATCGCATTGTTCATCTGAAAGAGAGGAGTCCACCAAGCGCGCAGCAAAACGGGGAACGATGTCCCGGATAGGCACTTCCCACGGTTGTCGGCGGGCGTGAGGACGGTTGCAAGCCATGATTAAAGAAGTTCTCCAAAGGTGAGGAAAGGAAAGGCTTGGCCTCGAGTTATATATAGATCCAAACACAGAAAATTCTGTGCGCAGCGGAGTTATTTCCAAGCCCCGGGAAATTATAATTTCGGGAATACAAGTTTGACTTGAAAAGAGGAGATGAAGCGGCGCTTCTGATTCTCCAAAATTTAAACTCTAATAAATGAAGCAACGCTTCAGATCCTCTGCGCTGAGTGCAACGCGCCACGTGTCAGGCGCAGATGTATCAGCTCTGCGCCCAAGAAGACGCGCCCAATCAGAGCAGAGCTCTATTTGCCTGAAGCAACGCTTCAGTTGCGCTGCGCTCTGCGCTGCGCGACACGTGTCAGCGCAGATGCGCTAGCGCAGTTGCGCTGCGCTCTGCGCTGCGTGACATGTGTCACGCGCTGGGGCATCTGCGCCAAACTAAATTAAGATTTTTAAGAAATCTTTTCTGTTCTTGTTAAAACAAGAAGATTTTCTTCTGCAAAGCAGAAGCCCTTGGATCAAAGATCCAACGGTGGGGAAAATTCCCCAAATCACTCAGAGGATGATCTCTTTAACAAATTTAACGAATTTGTGAGCACTATAAAAAGGACCCTAAGCATCAATTCAAAGGCATCGAGTTTCTTCTTGAGAATTCAAGAACTTTAAACAGAAAGAACTCCGAGAAGATTTCAAGAAAAAGGTAAAGAACCTTCATGGATTAGAAGAAATTCCTTCTAAAAGACCATTAGTCTAAAAAAATATAAGATCAATGATCTTTATATAAAAAAGAAAACAGTGCTTTGCACTTCTTGTGAACCTTCGGTTCTTTAAAAACGATAAAAAAAAATAAAAGAATAGTGCTTTGCACTTTTATGAACCTCTGTTTCTTCGAATAAAGAAGAAATTTATTTTTCTTTGATCTAATTTAGATCAAGAACTTAAACAGTGCTTTGCACTTCCCTTCTTGAATCTAAAAAGATTCTCAGTGCTTTGCACTTCCAAGTTGCGCCGCTGCGCTCTTAAGAGAGCGCCACGTGTCGGCCATAAAACCACTTGCGCTAAACGCCCTTAAGATAGAGCTTTGCTCTCTGGAATTGGCGCAACTCGCTGAGAGCGCGCCACGTGTCAGCAGCGCAACAGCGCATTGCACTGCGCTAGTGCGCTTGCGCTCATCAGAGCACGACACGTGTCATCACCATATGGACTTGTGCTCATTACTTAGCGCAAAGCATAGATGCATTAAAAAGGGCCAAGCCCAATTAAGAGAAGGCCTAACAGGCTCAACAAAGCGCAAATGCATTATTTTAAGGGGTAGAGCCCAAACAAGAACAGATGCTTTGCATCATTTATAAATGGGCAGAGCCCAAACAAAATATTCAGAATGCTATGCATTTTAAAAAGGGGCAAAGCCCAAACGAAGTAGATACTTTGCAAATGGACAGAGCCCAAAAGAAACTGATACTCTATATCTTTTGTGGGTAGAGCCTAAATAAAAAATGCAATGCAAATAAAATGTTGAACATTTCAACTGGACTTAGCCCAATTTTGGCCATAAGTCCTTAAATTAAATTGATTGAGCAAAATGGCTCTTTTAAATCAATTTACATCCGGTTCGAGGGTACATCTCCGAACTCCTTTGACATCCGTCGTTGTAATTCCTCAACGACGTCAAAGAGGTGACGGGTCCCAACGGCCACACATCGATATGGACCGCGGGGTCCTTAAACTCGTGGACCGAAATGTCCATAAACTAATGTTGGACCGAAACGTCCTTAAACTAATAATGGACCGAAATGTCCTTAAACTAATAGCAGACCGAAACGTCCTTAAACTAATAATGGACCGAAACGTCCATAAACTAATAATGGACCGAAACGTCCCTAAACTAATATCGGACCGAAACGTCCCTAAACTAATATCGGACCGAAACATCCCTAAACTAATATCGGACCACTACGTCCTTAAAATGGCGATGGACCACTACGTCCTTAAACTGGCGATGGACCGAAACGTCCTTAAACTAATGATGGACCACTACGTCCTTAAACTGGCGACGGACCGAAACGTCCCTAAACTAATAATGGACCACCACGTCCTTAAACTGGCGCAATAGAGTCCGAATGCTCTTTTACCGGATCTAAACAGTCCCGTCTAAGTTGATCTTAGCCCCAAATGTGGTTAATGTGTCCTTAGATATTTAAATAAACAATAAAACTCCAAATCAACTTTGGTTCAAGGGTACATCTCTGAACTCCTCTGACGACTGTCGTTGTAATCCCTCAACGACGTCAGAGAGGTGACGAGTCCCGACGACCAGATAATTAAATCAATCACTACGTCAAGTCGATCTTAGTCCAAAACAGGACTAACGTATCCTTGACGAACGTTTAAGCTGATCTTAGCCGCAACGCGACTAATGCACCTTTAAACTGAAAACACCCAACCCAAATCTAAGCAAACACGGATTTGGACTAATCCACGTCCTACGGGCGACGGCATTACTCAGTCTCCGTATACAATCCACGGGCAACCACAAACAAAACAAACACACACGACACAAAGTGAAATTCTGGAGAAGGAGAAAGTTGTTACCGCGACGCGGTAGCGTAATTAACTGCAGGGGCTTGCGCCTGCAGGGAAGAGCGTCCCCACAATCAAAAAACCCCTCACCCTGAGGGGGAATCTGACGAAGTCTGCTACATCGGCCGCATCCGTCTAAACCTCCGATACACGGTGCCATAAATCAACTTGGCATCTTCGGAGAGGTGGATGGATAAAACCAAATAGCATCTGCCCCGAACCTCAGGCAACGGACGCGAAGTCCGGGCCGCCGTTCGGAGGGGAACAGATTCTGGCACGCCCGGTGGGACCTTTTCCTCTTTCCACTCCACACTTCGTGTGTCGTCTTCGCGAACCCATCGCGGTTTGTTAAATGGTTGCCTTCGGATTTCAAATTGCTAAGATTTGGTTTTTTGTCTGGCGCAGAACTCAAGCATCCATGGATTCCCATTGCACCAAATGCGCGAAGCACCACTGCAACGGACGCTCCACCTCACCGAGAGGTGTAACATATGGGCCCCAAGCGGCCTCTTTCCTTACTCTGTCGGTAGAGCAGGTGACCCAGGCCACCACCGGCCTATTTTTCGGGACCATGGTCCCCCCTGCAAGCTTCTCTATGCCGATACCCGCACCAGAAGCGAACAAGAAGTCGGTATTTGACCGGCTTACCGCTACCATGACCCCTGTCAACGGGTCGCCCACTACTAATCCGACAGCCTCCGTTTTCAGCAGGCTAGGTCAGAACTATAAAGTGGTCGCCCCAAAGAGGGCAACGGCCGCTGCTTTGGAAGTCGTTAAAGCGGCTCCTCCCATCAGAGAGTCGGTCTTCACAAGATTGACAGTTCCCACTCCTCCCCCAGTTGGTCAAAAAGCATCAGTCTTCGATAGGCTGGCGTCGACAGTTACCCCACACCCAAACAGGGGGCAACAAGAAACTATCTCGATTTCCGAGCCAGTCCCAACGGCTCGTCGTGCGCGACGTCGCCATTGGCAGCGAGTAAGGAAAGCAGGGGGCAACTCCCCCTCAGGGCTAACCCCACCTGCTCCAGCGGTGGAGGTCAATGCTGCTGTTCCAACTGGGAACAGCTTCGAATTGCTGAGGAAGGTGAGAAAGAACTCTCCGGTTGCTACATTGAAAAGGTCTCCTCCGCCCATGGAAAAAGTTCCGGAGACGAAGCAGGAACAGCCCCCTCAACGGCTGTCGTCAAAAATTTATAAAGTTTGGCGGAGGGTTCAAGACTCCGTGATTGACTCAGACCACTTCCGTCGCCAGAAAAGGGCAAAGGCGGAAAAAGACAAGAACCGCCCCATTAAACAGCAGGGGGCGACAAATGCTAGATTGCCCGCTTCAACGGCTCCTTCAACCTCAAAGGTCCATAAAAGGAAGAGGCCAGAAAAAGCTCCCATGACACTGACAAAGTTTAAAAGCGGTGAACCTAAACGCCCCAAGTCAGGGGGCATAACAGTTCATACGGTCTATATGGCTTCGGGAAAGGAAGAAAGTCGTACTTCTACGGGCCACCGACCGCTTACCCGGTCAGTGACCAAGTCTCAGGAGCAGCAACAAAAGCTCCAGGAGATGATGACTACAATGGCTGCACTCACGGGGCCAAAAGAGAATCCTGAGACGTCCTTAGATGAACGCCAAGAGGAAGAGACCGACGCTGAGTTCCTCCGCCGAATACTGGAAAAGAGAGACAAAGAGGCTGCTGAACAAGCAGCCAATATACAGCGTATGGGCCTCCTCTTCCAGGACATGATAGGGATGATGATACAACCAGATCCCCCAACTGAAGAACCCCCGATTGTCCTTGGGGATGATAAGGGAGAAACATCAAACCCTCAGCCCGTTCTATCAACAGCTAAAGAGGATACAATCTCTAAGACTGATCTGGACGAATACATAGCCCAGCAAATAAGGGTTCGTCATGCGGCAGAAGCAGCCGGACACGTCATGAAAACGGGGCGACCGTATCTAGGCTGGTATGACCAAATCAGGTACCCGCCGGGCTACACAATCCCCAAGTTTCATGTCTACAAAGGGACCGGCAATCCCCATCAACATGTGGCCCAATTCAGGGCTCTTTGCGGTAATACCGGCGGCGACGACAAGCTTTTGCTTCGCCAGTTTGTTGGAAGTTTATCTGATACGGCGTTTGAATGGTATTCTGAGCTTCCCAACGACTCTATAAAAACCTTTGCGGAGATGGAGCTACTCTTCACCCAACGCTTTGCAAGTGCCAGTGAGCGTACCCCGATGACGGCACTGATCAATGCCAGGGTAAAACCCGGCGAGACATGGGTTCAGTACGCTATACGGTGGCGAAATCTATGGTCGAAGTGTGAACAACGCATAGAAGAAGCTCCAGCGGTGGGAATGTTTGTTGGAACCCTTGATCCACAAGCAACCATCTCACAGTTCATGATGTTCTTCAAGCCGACTTCCTTCCAGGCTTTGATCGACAAATTAGCGCAGATGGACCAGATGGGCCATAAACCCCCTCTCCCGAAGCCGGACCCCCGAAACGATAAAGGAAAGGGAAAAGCGATCATCGTCGCTAATGCCCAACAACAACCGAACGACTCGAAGCCGGTTGCTCGTCCAAACAATACGCGCCCATACGTACCCCTTGAGGACAGGATGGGACGTGCTTACTCCTTCCCTCGTGATAAAACAAGGAGGCTATTCGAGCTGGCATTGCGCAACAGGCTCATAAATCTGCCAGATCCAAAACGTCCGTCACAACCGAGTGACGTCAACGAGCCCAATTACTGCCCTTATCATCGAGTGCTAGGCCATCCAATTGAGGATTGCTACGTTTTCAAGAATTGGCTTGAGAACCAGTACCGTCAGGGCAAATTTGCGCTATCTGACAAATGGAAGGTGAATCCTCCGCAGCCCTACGCCTCTAAGGGGACGAATACGCCGGGGGCAACATGCTCTGTTATAGAAGAAACTCCCTGGGAGGTTGTATTATCAGCTAAAACGAGGAGAATACTAAATGATCTTCAGACCTGTCCAGCGGTCAAGTGGAAGAACCCCTTGGAACCGCAGGTTATTGAAGGGATGTTGAAGCCACGACCGATTCCGAAGACCGATGGTGGCAGTTCAAGCGCTCATAGTCAGCCGTCAAAATCTTCGAAAAAGAAGAAGAAGAAATCTAAGAAGCCCGTTAAGCCTGGTGACAAGCGCACGGACTTACAAAAGCAAATCGATGCGCTGGATGAGTACAACCAAAAAGCGCGGACTCCCATTACGCTCCAAGATTTCCTTGATCACGTCTTCCAAAAAGAAGATGAGGGAGAAAGTTCATCGGATGAATCCGGGGAATATGTGGCGAGCTGTCATATGATCTCCCATTCGACCACGAACGATGAAGGGACTCCTGGCACTGAAGCGCTGGGGGCAAATGCCGAATCAAGAGCCTCAGGGTTATCAGTTGAAATGATTAGCGCGTTTCTTAATGAAGCTCGGTTGAAAAGTAAAGCTGATCAAGAACGCGAGACGGCTATATTCGAAAGGGCCAAGCGCCAGCGACTTGAGGAAAGAGCTGAGGTGATCCCGCTGGAGCAAAATGCCTCCATCGCTGACAAAGGCCAGTTCAAGATAAAAAAGAGATTTGCTAAGGCCATATCGATGGGCATGAAGCTACCACCCTCTGAAGAAAAAGTTACTGGCGTGGTAGAAATGCACCCCTCTTATTGCTTATACCATCAGAAGGTCTCGCATTCCACCCAAGATTGCAAAGATTTCAATGGATGGTGGCAAGGATACGTCGCTAATCGACAACAAGTTAAACGGGAAAAACGTAAAATTCGCCGAGAGCAAAGAAACACGACCAAAAAGCTTGAAAGAACTGCCGGCAATTGTCACATGGTTAACACTACCGGGTCACAAGTGCCTACATTTGGGAGCGACTCCGATGAAGAGCTAGAGCTTGGCCCCCTCTTCGAAGAATCCACTTCGGGGAAAGAAGAAGAACCGAAGTCTTGCGAAAATATACAGCTGCGAAATCGGACATTGCCTGAAAGGAACCTCGGAACCTTGAATAAGAAAAACAAAGGGAAAGAGAAGGTCTCTGAAGACATCACTTTGGATGACCAAGTTGCGGAAGAGTTAACCGCCAAGAATCCCCCAAAAAGGAATAAAGTAGATTACAATGTCTTGGCGCATCTGAGGAAGCTACCCTCGTAACTCAGCATTCTCGATGCCCTATTGCTATCAAAAGAGGCGAGGGATTCTTTGATTAAGGCCCTACAAGATCCGGACCAGTTCCAAGCCTTCCTAGCCGAACAAAAGATGAAGGATGAATTGGAGGAGGTGCACACAGCCGACGTTGCTTTTGGTGATGAAGACCTTCTCCTCGGGACGTGTGAACACAATCGCCCCCTTTATGTCTCAGGATACTGCCATGACATAAAGATAGGAAAAATCTTGGTCGATAACGGATCGTCTGTCAATTTACTCAATGTGCGAGTGTTAAAGGAGATTTGCATGAGTGTCCAACACCTCGCCCGGGACAAAATCACCATCTCCGGTTTCGACTCTCAATCCTCAAAGACTCTTGGATCTGTGATATTGACGCTACGCTTCGGGGTGCTCGTCACAGACATCAAATTCCATGTTATAGACGCCAAGACGTGCTACAATGCTCTGCTCGGCCGACCATGGCTACACGAGTACAATATCATCCCTTCTACACAGCATCAGTGCATGAAGTATTCTAGGGACGGCCTCGAGTACACAGTGGCAGGAGAGTTGAATCCATTTTCCGTGAACGAAGTTCGCAAGTATGAAGATGCCAAATACTTCTTACCGAGTTTCGAAGACACGGAAAGGTGTCACAAACCGGAGAACAAAACTAACGCAACCATCCCTGTCTTCGGCAGTGATACCGAGGAGGAGGAGGATATAATTTATTCAGGTCCATCCCAATCCACCAGGCTAGGACCATCCGTTCCTTCATTGATCTTCGGTAGTGATTCAGAGGATGAAGTTCATGCTGTATTCCCTGCTCGGCCTTCAATACGAGTCTCCGCTGATGAAGGGCGAAGTCTACAGATAACCATGGTGCCGCTTGAACATTACAAAGAACTGGATTCACTCGACACCAACAGCGTAGAAGAATTGCAGACATTCTATATCCCTCCCGGACGAAAAGGTGAGAAGGCAATCCTATTTTACCGTTCTGAAGAAAACAAGGTGGAAAAAGAAATTTGGCATGGCGCAGATCCCATGCTCGACAGGCTTCAGCCTATACGTCTTCCCAGATATTATACCGAAGGTTTGAAGAAACTGCTGAAACGCCAGGGGATGTCCTTCACACAGACCGTTAGAAAAGCCAAATTCTATGATAAGGTCTGGAATGTTCCCGGGACTCAATGCAAACTGCCTAACGGGAGAACGGAAACAAAAGGGCTTGGGTACATCCGGCCAAAGAAACGAGAGCTACTAAACAGCTGCTATGTCGTGTACGACTTCGATGAAGAAGCGGATGCTCAATGGGAGGACGCTAATCCTAAGCCAGTGAAAATTTCAGATGCAAAGGAGCCTAGTCCGTCGTTCGAGGAACAAATGGACAAGCTTATAAGGGAAGCGGGTCAAACAGTCCGAGACGATCATAACCGCGAGACGGCCATCTACGAGAGAGCCAGGACACAATGCCTTTTCCAACAGGCCGTAAAGGATGAAAATGCCGCTCCTTGTCAACCTGTTATAAAGAAGGCTCGACGCAGAGGCAGAAACAAGTTGAAAGGCCAAAAAGGAGCTCAACAGCAACAAAGCGGGGTTAGGAAGCCACGTAAACGGGAGTCGAGCGTTATTGATCTATCCCTCATGAAGAAAATGGGTCGAGCGTACTCATTTCCTCGAGACAAGATGAAGAAGATACTTGATCTTACTCTAAAACATCAAATGCTTACACTGCCGGAGTCCAAGAACCCCGAACAAGCAGGCGAAGTCTCTGACCCAAATTATTGCTCTTATCATCGGGTGATAGGGCACCCTCTCGAAGATTGCTTCACCTTCAAGAATTGGGTTGAAGATCAGTATCAGCTTGGCAAATTCGCTCTGTCTGACAACTGGAGGGTAGCGCCGCCACAGAAGCACGAGCCCAAGGCCATGAAAGAAGAACCGGTTCCACATTGGGATTGGAAGCGAAGTCGCACCTGTCACATGATTACAATATTAAAAGAAGAGCCCGAGGACATAGATGAGCTCCCTTGGTGCTTCGAAAACAGCAGCGACGAAATATTCTCAGAATTCCCGCCAGCGCCAAAAGAGCTGGAAGATGGAATCCATACCACTGCAGATAACCTCAAGAAGATTGAGTTGGAGACGGCAAACGATCCACGACCGACATTCATCAGCGAGTTACTATCTGAAGAAAGGGTAGCTGCGTTAAAGAATGTGCTTCTGCAACATAGAGATTGCTTCGCGTGGAACTATTCCAAAATGCCGGGACTAGATCCAGAAATTGCTGTACACAAATTGGCGATATCCCAAAACATCAAGCCAGTCAAACAGGCGCCGAGGAGAATGCGGCTCGAGCTCGAGATGAGTATCAACGCCGAGGTCAAGAAGCTTATCGACTCTGGCTTCATCCAGGAAGTTCAATACCCTGAATGGATCGCTAACATCGTCCCGGTGATGAAGAAAAATGGGACAGTGCGCATATGCGTAGACTTCCGAGATCTTAATAAAGCTTGCCCGAAGGACGATTTTCCAGTGCCAGTCACCGAACTGATGATAGACAATACGTCCACTCATGAGGTTTTCTCCTTCATGGACAGCTCGTCAGGTTATAATCAGATAAAAATGCATCCCGAAGACCAGAAGCACACAGCCTTCAGGACTCCTTTGGGTATATTCTGCTACAAGGTGATGCCCTTCGGTTTAAAGAACGCCGGTGCTACTTACCAGAGAGCCATGACGCAGATCTTTGATGACCTTATACACGAAATCGTCGAATGCTATATCGACGATCTCGTGGTTAAAAGCAAATCATATGAGGAACATCTCGAACATCTGAAGACCGTATTTCAACGCCTTCGACAATACAATTTGAAAATGAACCCGCTCAAGTGTGCATTCGGAGTTTCCTCAGGCAAAGTCCTGGGATTCATTGTTCGACACCGAGGTATTGAAATAGATCCGTCAAAAATCAAAGCGATCATGGAAATGCCTCCGCCGAGAACTCTCAAACAGTTGCGATCTCTCCAAGGGAAGCTCGCATACATACGGCGATTTATAGCCAATCTCTCAGGCAAGTGCCATCCCTACAGCCACCTGATGAAGAAGGGGACCCCGTTCGTCTGGGACCAAAAATGCCAAAGCGCACTCGACGAGATCAAGCAGTACCTGCAGAACCCTCCAGTATTGGATGCTCCAGTTAAGGGAAAGCCTCTCATTCTCTACACGACCGCCCTCGAAGGTTCCTTAGGCGCATTATGGGCACAAGAGAACGACCAAGGGAAAGAAAAAGCACTCTACTACTTAAGTCGAGTTCTACTGGGGGCAGAAAGCAACTACTCCCCCATTGAAAAACACTGCCTGGCGTTGATCTTCGCGATAACAAAGCTTAGACACTATGCGTTGGCACATGAAGTCCGTCTCATTTCAAAGGTGGACCCCCTTAAATACTTAATGTCGAAGGCCATATTGACGGGACGACTCGCTAAATGGGCCCTGCTCTTGATGGAATTTTCGATAACATATCAACCTCTCAAGGCGGTAAAAGGCCAGGCCATCGCCGACTTCCTTGCCGAGCATCCTATACCTGCCGATTCTCCTTTAAATTGTGATTTGCCAGACAGACATGCGTTTGACGCAATCGACAGTGGTGATACCCGGTGGGAGCTTTATTTCGATGGAGCATCTTCCATGAAAAAGCATAAACAAAATACGCCCATGATCAAATCAGGGGTAGGTCTTATCTTCGTAACCCCACAAGGAGGAATAATGCGATTCGCCTTCTCCTTGACAGAGCCGAGAACGAATAATGAAGCTGAATATGAGGCTTTGATAGCAGGCCTCGAGATCGCCATTGACATGGGAATTGAAGACCTCCTCATATATGGGGATTCCCAACTGGTCGTTAGTCAAGTGAACGGCGACTACCAAACGTGCAAACCGGAGTTGGTGAAATACGGTGAAAAGGTACAACAACTGTTGACCCGAATTCCCTCCTATACTTTGGAGAGCATACCTCGCGTGGAAAACAGCAAAGCGGACGCACTAGCCAAACTTGCTAAAGAACTGGCTGACGAGAACCTCGACGACGTTAGAGTCGTGGTACAAAGCCGTCGAGTGCTTGCCCCAACAGAAGTATCTCCGGAATCGTCTGAAGAAAAAGGAGCGAACGAGGAGACGACCCTACAAATAAAAGACCATGAGAAGATCGAAGACTGGAGAGAAGTCTTCATAGATTACTTCAAGTTCCACCGAATGCCTGAAGAAGCGTCCATAAGACACCAGCTCGTGAAACGAGCTCTGTCTTTCGCCTTCGTCAACGATACTCTATACAAAAGGACATTCGATTCTCTGTGGCTGAGATGCCTAGGACCTGACGAAGCGAGAAGGGTCGTCCAAGAGGTTCACGACGGACTCTGCGGTTCCCACCAAGCAGGCCCTAAGATGAAGTTGAAGATAAAACGAATGGGCTACTACTGGCCCACGATGATTCAAGATTGTCTCGAATATGCGAGGCAATGTCACTCATGCCAAATTCATGGGGACTTCATCCATCAACATCCAAATCCATTACATCCAACGGTGGCCAGTTGGCCATTCGAAATGTGGGGAACTGACATAGTCGGCCCTATCGAACCAGCATCGTCCAAGGGACATCGTTTCATCTTGGCGACGACCGATTACTTCTCCAAATGGGCAGAAGCGGTACCGTTGAGGGAAGTGAAGACGGAGAATATTCTCCATTTCTTCAAAACGCATGTCATATACCGGTTCGGAACCCCAAGAAGGATCATCTCTGATAATGGGCCAGCCTACCGAAGTCATAAAATTAGCCGCTTCGCACAGCAGCACAATATAGACTGGAGATACTCCTCAGTTTATAATCCGCGAGCCAATGGATTAGCTGAGGCCTTCAACAAGACATTGACGAAAATCATAAAGAAAACAGTGTCCCGAAATAAGAAAGACTGGCACGAGAGACTGCAAGAAGCTCTTTGGGCGTATCGGACCACGTTCAAGACAGCCACAAACACAACGCCATACGCGTTAGTGTTTGGGACAGAAGCAATACTCCCTCTTGAGATAGAATTACCCTCTCTACGAGTGGCAGTCCACTACGAACTGACAGACGAAGAAAATGCTCACCTTCGGTTTGAAGAGCTTGACGCCCTCGATGAAATCCGGCTTCTAGCACAGCAAAATCTGGAAGCCTATAAGGCAAAGATGACGCGCTCATATGAAAAATTGAGCCGGCCGAGGACATTCCACCAAGGCGAACTCGTGCTAGTGGTCAAAAGGCCCATGATCCCCAATCGCGCCAAGCGAGGAAAATTCGAGCCAAACTATGAAGGCCCATACATCATAGATAAGGTCTACCAGGGTGGGGCCTATCTACTCATGGACATGCACGGTGAAAGGCCTTTTAGGCCAATAAACGGTCGTTTCCTAAAGAAATACTACGCTTAATGAGCTACGGCCTAGGTTAATGGTAGATGACGACAACTGTGTCCGCTCGCTATCTTCTTAAGCCCGAACTCTATAAGCAGCAAATGGCCTTCCTTAACGCCGGACCGGAATGTCCGTAAACTAATAGCAGACCGAAACGTCTTTAAAATAATACCGCAGCATCTTTAGGCTGACAAGATAAAAAAATATATATATAAAATAAAATAAAAACGGTATGTCCATAAGCAAAAAAGGGCACGGATGAAAACCCGAAAGGGCTCCGTGAGTAAAAACAGCAGGACTACCGGCGAATGTTTGTGAAAACCCGAAAGGGCGCAACTTCGTTAAAAAACACTTATAGGGTCCTCTCGACCTTGTAAGGAGAAACCACCCGCGTGAGATCCTTACGACTCACAAGGGAGCAACACACTTAGGGATCCTCACGATTCCTAGGGAGAAAATACACTCACGAGATCCTCACGACTCGTGAGGAGAACTCTCTTATGGGACCCTCACGGCTCATAAGATTTGAAAGTCTTAAGTTACAGAGACCTAAACCTGTGCTTAAGCAACCCCCACAACTTCTAAGATTTCCCTACAAGTGGTTCAATACTGACCCTTGTATACAATCCACGGGCGTGAATAAACATTTCCCTAATCGAGTCTCATCCGAGACTGGGGATATGCTCGCATGATGAATAACCCTTATAAGTCCTCTCGACTTATAAGGAGAAAACCCTCTTGTAGGATCCTTACGACTTACAGAGGAACATACACTTAGGAATCCTCACGATTCCTAAGGAGAAAATACACCTACAAGATCCTCACGACTTGTAGGGAGAAATACCTTTGTGAGATCCTTACGGCTCATGAAGTTAAAAGCCTTAGTCGACAGCGCCTTAACCCTGTTCGCTAAGCCACCTTTGTTCGATATCGACGGAGGCAAATGATGATTCGCTCCTGGCAATATCCCAGTTGCAGCGGTGCTGATGCCAAAATCGGTGTCTAATTTCAGGCTTACGGCAAAAAGCCAGTAGGCCGCTCATGCATACGAAATAGCCGAAATGATAGGGCAACTTGCAATAAAAAGCAGCAAGTAAAATATATGCATGCAAAACAGCCGAAATGATTGGGCAACTCGTAATAAAAAGCAACGAGTAAAAATAAAATAAATAGCCGAAATGATTGGGCACCGCGAAAAATAGCCGAAATGATTGGGCAATCGCGACCTTCGCGATATAAAAGCTGAAATGATAGAGCATCGCGGAATTAAAAAAAAAAAAAAAGAAATGATAAAACTTTAGCCCTACAGTTGAGATCACATCGATCCCTGTATACAATCCAAGGGCGTAAACAAAGAAGGAACCATACTTCCCCAGCGGATTCCGTCAAACGACGAAGCCAAACCTCAACGGTTCATTTCAACCGAAGAAGCCCATGACTTCAACAAAAACTCCTCGACTCACGGATACAAACACTCCTTGACGAGAGCCTTCTGATCCGCGTCGACCCGCAGAGCCACCAGTGCCTCCGTAGGAACCCTCGACTCGTTTCAAACCCCAAGGACACAAATAATCCTTGGCGCTTGGGAAACAAATAATCCCTCGCAAAACTTCTCAACTCACGGATACAAACACTCCTTGACGAGAGCCTTCTGATCCGCGTCGACCCGCAGAGCCACCAGTGCCTCCGTAGGAACCCTCGACTCGTTTCAAACCCCAAGGAAACAAATAATCCTTGGCGCTTAGGAAACAAATAATCCCTCGCAAAACTTCTCAACTCACGGATACAAACACTCCTTGACGAGAGCCTCCTGATCCGCGTCGACTCGCAGAGCCACCAGCGCCTCCGTGGGAACCCTCGACTCGTTTCAAACCCCAAGGACACAAATAATCCTTGGCGCTTGGGAAACAAATAATCCCTCGCAAAACTTCTCAACTCACGGATACAAACACTCCTTGACGAGAGCCTTCTGATCCGCGTCGACCCGCAGAGCCACCAGCGCCTCCGTAGGAACCCTCGACTCGTTTCAAACCCCAAGGACACAAATAATCCTTGGCGCTTGGGAAACAAATAATCCCTCGCAAAACTTCTCAACTCACGGATACAAACACTCCTTGACGAGAGCCTTCTGATCCGCGTCGACCCGCAGAGCCACCAGTGCCTCCGTAGGAACCCTCGACTCGTTTCAAACCCCAAGGAAACAAATAATCCTTGGCGCTTGGGAAACAAATAATCCCTCGCAAAACTTCTCAACTCACGGATACAAACACTCCTTGACGAGAGCCTTCTGATCCGCGTCGACTCGCAGAGCCACCAGCGCCTCCGTGGGAACCCTCGACTCGTTTCAAACCCCAAGGACACAAATAATCCTTGGCGCTTGGGAAACAAATAATCCCTCGCAAAACTTCTCAACTCACGGATACAAACACTCCTTGACAAGAGCCTTCTAATCCGCGTCGACTCGCAGAGCCACCAGCGCCTCCGCGGGAACCATCGATTCGTTTCAAACCCCAAGGACACAAATAATCCTTGGAGCTTGGGAAACAAATAACCCCTAGCAAAATACTCAACTCACGGATATAAACACTCCGTGACGAGAGCTTCTTTGACTCACATCTCGGGCAGTAAGGATTCAAAAAAACTTACTTCCTGAACAATGGGACCCTGCAAGTCAATCCTAAATGGTCTCTTGCATACTATTCACGGGTCTCACTCTCTGAAGTCGATTCTCGACAAAGAGGGAAACAACCGCCTACGAGCCCTCTCGACTCGTAAGAGGGGCAATGGGATCCTGCAAGTCAATCCTAAATGGTCTCTTGCATACTATTCACGGGTCTCACTCTCCAAAGTCGAATTTCGATGAGGAGGGAAACAACCACTTGTGGGTCCTCTCGACCCGTAAGAGGGAAAAACTCTCTTGTAGGATCCTTACGACTTATAAGAGAAAACCACACTTAGGAATCCTCACGATTCCTAAGGAGAAAACCCACCTACGAGATCCTCTCGATCCGTAGGGAGAAAATTCTCTATGAGACCCTCACGGCTTATGGAGTTGAAAAGTCTTAGGCAGCAGATCTGAACATGCGACCTAAGCCATCGCTGATTATTAGGAAAGTCAAGATGCGTGCCCTACTATCCGTCAACCATGTTCGCTAAGATGATGTGCTGATAATAAAAGAAAGAAAAGACGGAGAAATGACACAAGGCATTACAAAAATATGCATCCTTCATTCATAAAATTTGATTGAGTTTAGGATACATCGTACTAAAGAATACAAGATATACATATATGTTACAAATACCAACGATACAAGGAAAATTACTGAGAAGGAAGCGTCTTGCACAGATCCAGCAATTGCTCGCACACTTCCTTCCATGCCTTTTCCCGATTAGCCACCACTGCCAACTCCGCCTCCACTTGGGCCCGTTGCTGTGCGACGGAGGCAAGCTGGTCCCTGACGGCCTGATGAGCAGCCTCACGGCCTGCGATGTCACGCTCGGCAATATCAAGTGCCCGCTTCAGTCTCAGCCCATTTGAGATGCGCTCCAGAAGGCCCTCGAAGACGGCCTTTACCTCAGCGGCGTTCGTCTCAACTTCAGCTCGCAGGAGAGCAGCGTTGCTTGAAGATTCTTGGCACTCCTTCAGCCTCAAAACCACTTCTTGTTCCAGATGACGGAAATGAGAAGCGCTTTGCTCGAGCCACGCTCCCCGTTGAGTGCTCGAGGCCAAAGTCTCAGGGGACAGGCGCATTGACTCTAGCTGATGAAGGCAAGCCTCGATTTCCCGACAATAGTTAACCCAAGAAGCGACAGCACCCTCGTCATGGAAGGTACCAAATATCGCCAACATCGGGTTAACCGTCGTGGCGAAATCCTCAGCAGACACCGGAGCCTCGATGTCGAATTCCTCGATGTAGTCGCTCAGCATGCGCAAACTATTTGCGGCACCTTTCGAAGACGGACGTCGCTGGGAAGGGCCGCCCAGTATTGTAATACGAGACTCAAAAGGCACTGAGACTGAAACAACAGCTGAAAAAGACAAAATGTGATTAGATGACGATCCAATAGATATGGAGAAAATCACTGACAAGATAATTACTATACCGGTGGGAGTAGGTGGCAAGGACGGAAGGGCCGGTAGCGCAACCGATCTGTCTTCTCCCCCTTCGATTTGTAACACTGCAGTCAAGACAAGAGAGAGTTAGAAATAATTCTACCACTGGAAAAACAAAGATATCAATCAGGAACAGTACTCACCGGCGCCACCAGAGGGAGAGGCGAGTTCAGATGAAAAGGAGAAGTGTGGGACCAACACTTGATACAAATGGTCAAAAAGAACTCCTGAAAGACACAACAATGTGAATATAGTATATGGATTATACGTTGGAAAGATGGGTTTAGTAAGTTGCAAACTCATACCTTCCAACATCTTTGACGGTGTAAGAGAGGGCTGAGGGGTAACCATCGCCAAGGCAGTCGTGGAAGGAGCTCCCTCAAGTAGTGGGGCATCAACACTAGCTGCACCTGCATTACGAAAAATGAACTTGTCAGAAAAGATTGTAAAGCAAATAAAAACAACAACTTAAGGTGTACCTGAGGAGCTCCCGGCGGAAACAGAGACGACTCCCTCCTCTATCGACATGAGACCACCGCCTGTGGCCTCATCGCCCGATTCAATGGGGACCGTCGTCGTGCTCGCAAGACCGGGAGACGGCGGAGGACCGTAGACGGGAAGAGCTATGACTGGAGTATTGCCAGATTTCAGAGAAGGAGCGGTTGGCTCGTCTTCAGGAATCGTGGCCACCTCGCCCACTACCATCTCAGGCTCAATAGTGGCGGTTGTATCGTCCACCATCGCCGGGGGATCACCGGTCTCGAGCGCCTCATTCGCCGCCACTCTGGGCTCAGTTATAATGATCACATCATCTGCCACCACTTCGGGTTCGGCATCCATGACCTTATCGGCTGCAGGCCCCTCAACCTCTACCCCAAGCTCCAAAGCCACAACGACGTTGCCCACCGTCGGCTCGAGTTCGGCAGGTACTGCCCCCTCTGTCCCTTCGAGATTGACGGTTTCCGCCTCCCCCTCGATCGGACTTGGTCCTGCAAGATGAGAGATGTAAGGACAAACGACATTAAGATACTTATAACAAAAACTCCAAGAGAAACATTACCTGAGGCGGATTTACCGTTCGCGCTCCGAGCTGCACGTGCCACCTCTCTGCGGGCAGTGGACAGGGCGACAGGGGCCTCTTCAGAAGGAGTATCAGCTCGAGGAACGGTGCTAGGGCCCGCTCCCATAGCCAAGGCAGCCCTGCGCGCCTTCGCCTCACGCCTCAACCGTTTCCTCTCCTCCCGAGCGGTCATGAGGGACCTCCGTGATGCCTCCTTCAAGGCATCATCGTCTTCATTCAGGGATGCCTCCAGAGCCTTTAAGGCATCTCTCATCGGCTCTCCGAGATGAGCCTCCTGCGGTGTCCCAGAGGAAACAGGAACATCGGCCGCTGGTAGAACATCTGCGTCGCTAGGAGGGAGCGGCATTGAGGTCCCTGCAATTAAAATGGAAAGGTTAGATCGACCATAACGCAAGGAAAATGAAAAATTCGATGAGTCGAAACTTACTAAGGCCCACAGATGCCCTGGCACGTTCCTCCTCCTGAAAGGTCTTCAGAGAAGCGGCAATGGCTTCTTCATCGGTGATGCCTGTTGAAAGAAAAGAAAGAAAAGCGTTAGTCAAAAATAATGAAATAACGAAGAAAATACGTTGCAATAAAGAAAAAGTGACTAGTAGTTACCTGATTGCGCAAGCTTAGCCAGCCACGCGTCACGCTTCACCAGCCATGCCGAAGCTCTGAGAGCAGCCTCCAAGTCTGTATCGTCCGGCGGCGGCATCACCAACCCGGCGTTAGTCCCATATTCGAGCAGACCCTCGGAATAGGGAGCATGAGGTTCCTGGCCGAACGCAACGTCCGCAGCAAAGAGTGACTTCTTTTTCTTTTGCCCTCCAACCCTAGGCTCGCGGGGGATCGACTTCCGTTTAGCAGCCGCTTTGGGGCGACGAGTCCCGATGTCCGCACCCACGCCAGACTCTGGCGAGGGTACAACCACTGCCTCCACTGAAGCACGGGGTGCGGTAGGTGCGTCTGTGATATCAGGGAGCGGCAGCTCACGTGGAGGACCTTGCGCACGTAATGGTCTGCCCCCAGCATCTTTTAGAGGAGGGACCACCAGGATCCTTGGTGCCAAGGGAGCGTTACGATTGGTACCGGGGGGGTACTTCTTTACGGTCAATCAACACTCGCCTCTCTTCCTTTATAACAGCCCCCGTCGCATGATTGTACCAGTCTTTATATACATTAAGGAGTCGTGGAGCACAGACCGGCGGGCTAATGAAAAAACGAGAACCCGTGTTCAGTCGCATGAAGTGGTGTAACGCGTTCTCCATCCCTTCTTCATTTACAGCAGGTTCCAATAAGAAAGCCTCTAAGGGTACCCCTTGATCGTAACCCAGTTGTCGGGCAAAACGATGCGGGTTATATCTCATAAAGACTGCTGCACCGCCCTGCCTGAAGACTAGGAAACCCGGTCTAATAGAATACAAATGGAGGATCTCCCGGGCCGTCAACACTGAAGCTCCATCCTTGAAGGAGTCCTGTAATGATCGCACCGCAGTGGTGGACGCCTTCCCAATGGTTAATACCTTATCAATAAAGGACATCCCGACTCCAACGGTGTGAGGGCGAAGCAATAAACCCCTGGCGTCCCGTGGTGAAGGGGTCACGATTGATGAGCCAATCAGATGTAAAACGCGAGGGAAACCGCACTTGTCAAAAAATGAAGGCCTTTTATGCATACCAAAGACACCCGCCGTGTGTAACTCGAGCCACGATGCAAAGTAGTGCATCGGGAAGACCACGTGCAGTGCCCCGGGCTCATTGGCATCCGCTGCTCGGCTGAGGCCATGATATAGGTGCGCCAGGCCGGCAATCCCCACGGCCACTTTTACCCCAATGACCATGCGATGGGCTGGATAAAAGACAGAGGGCCGCATGCGATGAGAATGCATTGGGATCGCGAACCAACTCAGCCACAGCCCGAGAAATCCTAAGAAAAAGGCCTCCTCATCCATCCCAGGGACTGCAATCTCCGCGAAAGATATGGTAGGAAAGTCTGGGAGGAAGAAAGCCTTTTGGTCTATTTCCTTCGTCGGCAGGTTAGCCAAACCTAGACCAAAAGGATCATCCAGAATAGCAGATTTGACGGCTCCTGGCGAAATGACGCTAGGACGGAGGAAGCGAGCAATGAAGTCCTCAAAATTAACTCCTCGGCTCCCGTGTTCGATGAAAAGGGACTCGTAGATGTTCAACACCTTGATCAGGCTTGGGAATTGGTGTTGAACGGCATTTTCCGACGTAATCCCCCTTACCATCGGCTTAGCACCGAAGACGTATTCATCTGTCGGGAGCAGCTCTTCATAGTGTTCTCCCATGACTGGTAGGCCGGATACCTCCGCGAATTCCTCCAAGGAAATGGACACTTCCCGATCCATGGCAAGGAAAGTGTGGGTCGGAATATTCCATTGCTCCAAGAAAGCCTTGAACCACCAAGTGGGGAGCGTAGGATATTGAAAAAGAGAGACGTAGACCGCGGTATACAGTCCTAGTCTTATCAACTGCGACTTCCTCGTCGACAGGATGTACCGGGCCCACGGCAGATATCCAATTGGGTGGCGGGGAATCAAACCAAGGTTATATGATTGCCCCCAGGGTCGTGCTTCTCCCTGACAAATACGGCATCCTAGGATGTCCAAAACCATAGGACGCTGAACCGGGACCGCATCCATAGCGGGATGAAGAAAGCTGTTCGCAGTCCAGTCTATCATCTCCACGGCATACTGCACTGGAGGTGGGTTAGCATAATGAATTGCCGTGATGGGTTCTGACGGCACCGCGCAAGTGAAGCTGCGTCGACCCATAATAATCTGGTTATACCAAGACCCCCAAAGGTAGAGTTTCTTGTACTCCGGGTCATATGCCTTGATCATGGCCAGGACCTCACGGTCCAAAGGCGCCTCTGGAAATCCCTCCTCCGAGCGGACAAACGGGAATGAAGTGTCTTCAGACATGATCGCTGCAAAAAGAGCAATGTAGCCGTCAGTGTTGTAATCCCAACGTTTGACATTGAAAGAAGAAAATGCATTAATTAAATTAAAATCAAAATTAATTAATTACACCGCACCACAGTGCAGTGAGTAGGGGACCAAAGAGGGACCCACAAAATCTAAATGACAATACGTCAATTAAGAAGACAAACTCATCATTGGATGAGATTGTCAGTTGGTCCTTGGGGGGAACATTCCCATAATAAAAAAGGGGGGAAAGAATCCCTAGAGACAAGGAGAGAATCTCCTCTTTCAGAGCAAAGCTCTGTCACAGAGTGACACTTGTCAAATTCTGGTCTCAAAAGAATTAAAATTCCTTAAGAAAGAGCTTAGCTCTATAATATTCCATCAAAAAGAAAGTTTTTGAAAAGAAATTTAAAATTAAAATTTCTGGAATCCTAAAATAAAAAGATCCATGAAAGCTTATAGAAAAATTCTTCATTTGTTTCAGATCTAAAAGATCTACATTTGATTCAAAGAGCAAAGCTCTGTTCATGGGTTAGAACCCATGAATAAGATCTCTGTAGATCTATGGATTTGTGAGAGCAAAGCTCTGTTAATGAAACCCCAAAAGGAATTTCTTCAGATCAAAAGATCCATGAGAGCAGAGCTCTATTGGTTAAAATTGATTTAAATTAACTTAACTTAATTTTAAAATTAATTATTACCTAAAGTTTTCTAAACTTTGGGAAATAAGAGCAAAGCTCTAGAGTTCTGAAAACAAGAGCAAAGCTCTGAAATTCTTAAGCAAAGAGCAGAGCTCTGAAAATCTAAATCTAAGAAAATGGTGAGATTTTCTAAGCGTTAAAAGGCCCTATTTATAAGGCGCTTGCGCCTCTTGGAATTCCCCCTCAATCCAACGGTCAGGAGGGGTTGCCACCGTTGTACTCACGTGTGCGCCACGTGAGCGCAACGGTGGGGGGGCATTTGTTTCGCCCAATCAGAGCAAAGCTCTGTTTGAATTCAAAATTTAAATTTTTGAAGCAACGCTTCAAGTCTCAGGCGCAACGCGCCGCGTGTCTGGCGCTAATACATCAGCGCAGCGCCCAAGAAGGCGCACCCAATCAGAGCAAAGCTCTGTTTAAAGGAAGCAACGCTTCAGATCCTTTGCGCTGCGCGCGACGCGCCACGTGTCCAGCGCAGATACATTAGCGCAGCACACCCAATCAGAGCAAAGCTCTGTTTAAAGGAAGCAACGCTTCAGATCCTTTGCGCTGCGCGCGACGCGCCACGTGTCCAGCGCAGATACATTAGCGCAGCGCGCCCAATTAGAGCAAGGCTCTGTTAAAGGAAGCGCCGCGCTGCGCTCTGCGCTGTGCGACACGTGGCAACACAGTTGCGCTGCGCGACACGTGTCAGCGCAGATGCGCTAGCGCAGAAAAAGGGGCTAAGTGCCAAAGGCAATTTAGCCATGCAAAATTACATGCACTTGATAACAGCAAATTAAAATACGATGCACAAGCACAACAAAGAAGCTCAAATAAAAAGAACACTTAACAGATAATAAAATACTTAATCAAAACATTTATTTATTATTAAATTTAAAAAAGATCACCGAATATGGGATCAGAGAGACAAGGGTTCACAAAAAGGAAAAGAAAATTATTCAGCTCCCTCTCCGCCTTCTCCATCACGTCGAAACGGCGATCTTCCCGAGGGGTAGCCATCCAACGGTCGACGCCGCACTCCTGGGAAAAAGTGGCGATGACGACTCGACGAGCCCGTATCTGGCTCAGTAAGTAGAAGGAGAAGTCCCTCAGGACTTTGGTGATCAAGAGCGCTTCGAAAAAGCTCTCAATCTTATCCTCGGCCACATCAAGTACTGCCGAGGACATCTCCGCCGGAAGGGGGGGAATGTCGGCGAGCACCGAGGCAAGGATCATCCGAAGCCAAATAGAATTCGGAGGCAAAGGAGACCCCACACGAGTCGAAAGCTCGTACATGGCGGCATCGCATTGTTCATCTGAAAGAGAGGAGTCCACCAAGCGCGCAGCAAAACGGGGAACGATGTCCCGGATCGGCACTTTCCACGGTTGTCGGCGGGCGTGAGGACGGTTGCAAGCCATGATTAAAGAAGTTCTCCAAAGGTGAGGAAAGGAAAGGCTTGGCCTCGAGTTATATATAGATCCAAACACAGAAAATTCTGTGCGCAGCGGAGTTATTTCCAAGCCCGGGGAAATTATAATTTCGGGAATACAAGTTTGACTTGAAAAGAGGAGATGAAGCGGCGCTTCTGATTCTCCAAAATTTAAACTCTAATAAATGAAGCAACGCTTCAGATCCTCTGCGCTGAGCGCAACGCGCCACGTGTCAGGCGCAGATGTATCAGCTCTGCGCCCAAGAAGACGCGCCCAATCAGAGCAGAGCTCTATTTGCCTGAAGCAACGCTTCAGTTGCGCTGCGCTCTGCGCTGCGCTCTGCGCTGCACGACACGTGTCAGCGCAGATGCACTGCGCTCTGCGCTGCGCGACACGTGTCAGCGCAGTTGCGCTGCGCTCTGCGCTGCGTGACATGTGTCACGCGCTGGGGCATCTGCGCCAAACTAAATTAAGATTTTTAAGAAATCTTTTCTGTTCTTGTTAAAACAAGAAGATTTTCTTCTGCAAAGCAGAAGCCCTTGGATCAAAGATCCAACGGTGGGGAAAATTCCCCAAATCACTCAGAGGATGATCTCTTTAACAAATTTAACGAATTTGTGAGCACTATAAAAAGGACCCTAAGCCTCAATTCAAAGGCATCGAGTTTTTTCTTGAGAATTCAAGAACTTTAAACAGAAAGAACTCCGAGAAGATTTCAAGAAAAAGGTAAAGAACCTTCATGGATTAGAAGAAATTCCTTCTAAAAGACCATTAGTCTAAAAAAATATAAGATCAATGATCTTTATATAAAAAAGAAAACAGTGCTTTGCACTTCTTGTGAACCTTCGGTTCTTTAAAAACGATAAAAAAAATAAAAGAATAGTGCTTTGCACTTTTATGAACCTCTGTTTCTTCGAATAAAGAAGAAATTTATTTTTCTTTGATCTAATTTAGATCAAGAACTTAAACAGTGCTTT
The DNA here is from genome assembly GCA_030015575.1 of Agapanthus africanus. Lineage (NCBI taxonomy): Eukaryota > Viridiplantae > Streptophyta > Magnoliopsida > Asparagales > Amaryllidaceae > Agapanthus > Agapanthus africanus. The sequence goes on from CM057339.1 coordinate 870,321,087, forward strand.
GCACTTCCCTTCTTGAATCTAAAACGATTCTCAGTGCTTTGCACTTCCAAGTTGCGCCGCTGCGCTCTTAAGAGAGCGCCACGTGTCGGCCATAAAACCACTTGCGCTAAGCGCCCTTAAGATAGAGCTTTGCTCTCTGGAATTGGCGCAACTCGCTGAGAGCGCGCCACGTGTCAGCAGCGCAACAGCGCATTGCACTGCGCTAGTGCACTTGCGCTCATCAGAGCACGACACGTGTCATCACCATATGGACTTGCGCTCATTACTTAGCGCAAAGCGCAGATGCATTAAAAAGGGCCAAGCCCAATTAAGAGAAGGCCTAACAGGCTCAACAAAGCGCAAATGCATTATTTTAAGGGGCAGAGCCCAAACAAGAACAGATGCTTTGCATCATTTATAAATGGGCAGAGCCCAAACAAAATATTCAGAATGCTATGCATTTTAAAAAGGGGCAAAGCCCAAACGAAGTAGATACTTTGCAAATGGGCAGAGCCCAAAAGAAACTGATACTCTATATCTTTTGTGGGTAGAGCCTAAATAAAAAATGCAATGCAAATAAAATGTTGAACATTTCAACTGGACTTAGCCCAATTTTGGCCATAAGTCCTTAAATTAAATTGATTGAGCAAAATGGCTCTTTTAAATCAATTTACATCCGGTTCGAGGGTACATCTCCGAACTCCTTTGACATTCGTCGTTGTAATTCCTCAACGACGTCAAAGAGGTGACGGGTCCCAACGGCCACACATCGATATGGACTGCGGGGTCCTTAAACTCGTGGACCGAAATGTCCATAAACTAATGTTGGACCGAAACGTCCTTAAACTAATAATGGACCGAAATGTCCTTAAACTAATAGCAGACCGAAACGTCCTTAAACTAATAATGGACCGAAAAGTCCATAAACTAATAATGGACCGAAATGTCCCTAAACTAATATCGGACCGAAACGTCCCTAAACTAATATCGGACCGAAACGTCCCTAAACTAATATCGGACCACTACGTCCTTAAACTGGCGATGGACCACTACGTCCTTAAACTGGCGATGGACCGAAACGTTCTTAAACTAATGATGGACCACTACGTCCTTAAACTGGCGACGGACCGAAACGTCCCTAAACTAATAATGGACCACCACGTCCTTAAACTGGCGCAATAGAGTCCGAATGCTCTTTTACCGGATCTAAACGGTCCCGTCTAAGTTGATCTTAGCCCCAAATGTGGTTAATGTGTCCTTAGATATTTAAATAAACAATAAAACTCCAAATCAACTTTGGTTCAAGGGTACATCTCTGAACTCCTCTGACGCCTATCGTTGTAATCCCTCAACGACGTCAGAGAGGTGACGAGTCCCGACGACCAGATAATTAAATCAATCACTACGTCAAGTCGATCTTAGTCCAAAACAGGACTAACGTATCCTTGACGAACGTTTAAGCTGATCTTAGCCGCAACGCGACTAATGCACTTTTAAACTGAAAACACCCAACCCAAATCTAAGCAAACACGGATTTGGACTAATCCACGTCCTACGGGCGACGGCATTACTCAGTCTCCGTATACAATCCACGGGCAACCACAAATAAAACAAACACACACGACACGAAGTGAAATTCTGGAGAAGGAGAAAGTTGTTACCGCGACGCGGTAGCGTAATTAACTGCAGGGGCTTGCGCCTGCAGGGAAGAGCGTCCCCACAATCAAAAAACCCCTCACCCTGAGGGGGAATCTGACGAAGTCTGCTACATCGACCGCATCCGTCTAAACCTCCGATACACGGTGCCATAAATCAACTTGGCATCTTCGGAGAGGTGGACGGATAAAACCAAATAGCATCTGCCCCGAACCTCAGGCAATGGACGCGAAGTCCGGGCCGCCGTTCGGAGGGGAACAGTAAGTCCTCTTGACTTATAAGTAGAAAATACTCTTTGAAGATCCTTACGAATTACGAGAGAAAATATCACTTGGGAATCCCCATGATTCCTAAGGAGAAAAATACACTTACGAGATCCTCACGACTCATAGGGAGAAATACCTTTATGAGACCCTTACGGCTCATAAAGTAAAAAAGCCTTAGTCGACGGGATCCTAACCCTGTTTGCTAAGCCGTCTTTTTTCAAATTGACAAAGGAAAATGATGATTCGCTCCTGGCAATATCCCAGTTGCAGCGATGCTGATGCCTAAACAGGTGTCAAACCCCAAGTCCTTTCATGGAAAATGATGATTCGATCCTGGCAGTATTTCAGTCGTAGCGATGCTGATACCAAGGTTGGTATCAGATTCCAAACTCGCAATAAAAAAACAGCAGCGAGTAGCAAAAAAAATGCTTATGAAATAGCCGAAATGATGGAGCAACTCGCAATAAAAATCAGCGAGCAAAAAAATATGCATATAAAAACAATCGAAATGATTGGGCAACTCGCATTAAAAAGCAGCGAGTAAAAATGTAAAAAAAAATTGCCGAAATGATTGGGCACCACGGATGAAAAGCCGAAATGATTGGGCAATCGCGACTTTCACGATATAAAAAGCTGAAAAGATAGAGCATCGTGGAAATAAAAAAATATCAAAATGAAATTTCCTCTACCCTGCAGGTAGGTCCATACTGACCACTGTATACAATCCATAGGCACAAATGAAAGAAAGGGAACTATATTTTCCCAGCAGGCTCCGTCAAAGGAAGAGCTAGATCTTAATGGCAACATATACAGCCTAAGGGTCATCTCGACATTCTTCTCGTTACAACAGACGCAATGTCTACAAAGGCTCCAAATAACCAAATCAAAAAGGAGTGACAGCGAAATCCCAGCTCTAGCATGATATTCTTCTCGTTACAGCAGGATGTAGATGCGACGTCAACAAAAGCTCCAACGAGCCAAATCAAAATGGAGTCATGGAAAATTCCTAGCTCCAAATCTTGACGGTTTATATACAACCTAAAGACTACCTCGGCGTTCCTTCTCATTCTATCAGGATGCAGGCGTGACGTCAACAAAACTTTAACGAGCCAAATCAAATTGGAGCAAAGGCATATTCCTAGCTCCGGACTTCAACTGCAATACATACAACATAGAGGTCTTACAGATGTCTACCCTACTTTAGCAAAGAAACGGCATGGCATCATCAAAAAAAAATCGGGTCTCGACGGCAACTCATATAAAGCAAAAAAGACTATCGGAGATCATCCCACACCAGCACGGAGTGGTTATGACTCATCGAGGCTCCAAATTGAGCCTAACCTCAAGTAAAAGGCGACATGGCAAATTCCTAACGCTTGCTCTTCCGACAGTACTATAGCCTAAGGAGATTACTTGAAGACGCCTTGTCTAGCCCCCGAAGGGATCAGAGACACAACAGTCATGGGGTTACTCGAACAACAGCTTCAAGACTGTATATCGAGGAATACATCAACCAACTCGACAGTACCATGGACAAACCCTAGTACCACAAAACCTAACGGACCTCTGTCGCAAAGAACAGGGGTTATCTATATATAACGTTAGGAAAAGCTTGCCTATAAACTCAAGGGAGGTAAACTGAATAAACTCCGAAATGAGTACATAAACTAGAAACTCCGAAACGAGTGAATAAACTACAAACTCCGAAATGAGTACATAAACTAGAGACTCCGAAATGAGTGAATAAACTATGGACTCTGAAATGAGTAAGTAAACTAATTAGCACCACATTAAGACATCAAAACACAGATGAGCGCATGCAAAAAGTGTATATTCTTTATTCACGAATCAAAGTATTTAAGAGATATAATTAATAAAAAAAAGGGGGGAATACAATTGCAATTGTTAAGAATATGGGGCTTTCAACAAATTGGCGACTTGCTCACACGCTCCCTGCAGCTCTTCCTCGCATGCTACTACTGTGGCCAGCCCCGCTTCAATTTGAGCCCGCTGTTGCAAGCATGATGAAAGTTTCTCAGCGATTTCCTGCTTGGCAACTTCGCAATCTTGCATGCCCCGCTCGGTAAAATCGAGCTTCTGCCTCAGCGACAGTCCATTAGAAATACATTGTTGGAGGTTTTCGAAAATAACTTGCAGCTACGTGGCATTTGCTTCGATCTGGGCGCGCAATTGGATGGATTCACCGGAAGCTGTCTCATGCTCCTTTCGCTTCAGAATATTGAATGGAATCGGCACTTTGCTCGATCCACGCGACCCACTGAGCCTTCAAGGTCAATACTTCAGGATTGAGACGCTTGAGCTCGATCTCATGCAGACAAGCCTCGATCGGCTTACAATAATCGACCCAAAAGCTGACGAAATCTTCGTTGTGGAAATTCACAAGTGTCGCCAGTATAGGGTTGACTTCATCAGTGAAATCCGCAGTAGAAGTGAGAGTTTCGGCATCAAGATATTCGATAAATTCGTTTAACATCCGCCTGCTAGTCACCGCGCCCCTGGAAAATTGACGCTTAGCAAAAGGCCCCGTAGGAATGGGAATGCGAGACTCAAAAGGAGCCGAAGCCGGTGTAGCTGCTGCAAAATAAACCACACACGAATAAGGGTCAGATTTCAACTTATAAAATAAAGAAGAAAGCTGATGGATGAGATCTACCGTATCGACTGTTGAAAGTGGCAAGACAGGGAGCACGGGATGTTCGGCTATTCTTTCGCTCCTCCTTCGAGCCATGATACTGTGGTCAATATAAGGAAGGCTTAGCAATAGAAGGCTTACTCATGAAAAGAAGAAACACTAAGCGAAGAATATACTAACCAATGCCGGAAGGGGGAACGAATTCCGAATGGAAGGCAAAATGAGGGCTTAACACCTGGTGTAAGTGATCAAAGAGCACTCCTACAGGATTGCGACAATATATGGTTAATACAAGAAAATGGTATTTACACCGAACCAAAGAAATGATAGATCTTTACCTTCTAGAATTCGGGGAGACGCAGAAGAGAGGGGTGGAACCGTGACAGTCAGGGCAATGACTAGCAGTAATTCTTTAGTCAGTACAGCATCAGGGTTTACCACGCCTATACTCAGAATAAAGGAGATATCATTAGAGATGCTTAGCGGGATTAAAAACTCAAAGATAATAACTCAAGGAGTACCTGACAGGGCAGAAACCGAGACAGTGCCCAAAGCGTCACCAGTTGTGATGGCTTCCTCGGTTTTCATTGGGAAAGTGGATTCAGCATCCACACATTCATCCCCTGACGCGATAAGGGCCATCGTAATGCTTGCATCACCTGCCGATACCAAGGATCCACAAGGAGAGGAAGCGGCAGTCAGAACAATTCCAGATTCCAGAGGAAGGTTTGCCACTTCAGGATCTTTAATCACCGGCACTTCACCTGCCATGCCATCACCTAAATTTGGCACTGTTAAAAAATGCGTGTGTTATGATTCAAGAAAAAGGCCGTTACTAAGGACCGTGCATTGTTCTACCTTGAAGTAGCCATTCAACCTTTTCTCGAGCCGCACACACAACCTGTTTATGAGTAGTGGATAAGGCAGAAGGAACGTCCACCATAGAAATGCCAGAGGGTTGAGCATTACTCGAACCTGCACCCGCGGCCAAGATAGCCTGACGTTCCCTTGCAGCATGCTTTCTACGCTTCCTCTCAGCCTGGGCTGTATGAACCGATCTCCTCAAAACTTCTGACGGGGGGATATCGTCGTCCAAATCGGGCTCGGCCTTCGGATCCACTGCGGCATCCGTCATCGGCTGCTTCAGCAACACCTCCTTTGGTGGCCTTGGGAAGGCCTCAGCCGTAGTCGGTGGCTCTGAAGGCTTTTCTGCATCGCCACTCAGGATTGGCATTACACTCGGAACAACCTGGGTCGTGGTGGTTCCTGTAATAGGATAAAGAAAAGAGTCTGGTCATGAATAAAAAGAACTAAAGATGTAAAGGCGTAGCGAAATGAATCATACCAAGGCACAAGGAGGCATGGAGCCTCTCCTCCTCCTTAAACGTCTTAAGGGACGCCAAGAGAGCCCCTTCAGCAGAAATACCTGTTAAGAAAGAGAGCGTTAATAAAGTGTAATAAGTTCAAAAAATGGATGGGGAATATATACAGGAGAGTATAAATGAAGTATACCGGACTCCGTAATAAAGGCTAACGCTGCTTGTTCACGGACCAGTCGTTTGGAAGCCTCAATGGTAGCCTGAAGATCGGTATCGGTCATAGGCGCATCGAACAGACCGTCATTGGTGCCATACTCGCTCAAGCCCTCGCTATAAGGAGCATGCGGCTCCTGGACGAATACGACGTCAGTAGAGAATAAGGATTTCTTCTTCTTCTGCGAACTGGCACCAACAGCCGATGATAAGAGCTTTCGCTTAACAGGCTTCTTCGGATAGTGGGTCCCGATCTCCAAACCAACACCCGATTCCGGAAACACCATGGTTATCGCTGTCGCAGGAACATCTAGTCGAGGCTCACTAGGAAAAGCGTGCGGGGCTATAATCGTGGTGATCTCTTTCAAAGAAGGGAGCACGACCTCCCGTCGCTTCAGTGGGACCGCTGGATTACTGGCTGGGACAGCATCCTTGTGGTCAAGCAGTAGCCGCCTCTCCTCCTTGATGACAGCACCCATTGCATGCTGGTAGCAAGCAACGTAAGCATTCGAAGCCTTTGGAATAAAACTCGGCTCGCTGATGAGGAAATGGGACCCTGTATTTAACTGCATGAAATGATGCGCCGCACTACGAACACCCTCTTCCGTAGCAACCGGATCAATCAGGAACGCCTCGAGAGGGACGCCTTGGTTGTAACCCGACTGCTGGGCAAAGCGATGCGGGTTATACCTTATAAACAACACTGAGGCGTTCTGTCTAAATACCAGAAAACCTGGCCTGATAGAAAACAGGTGTACAACCTCTTGAGCCCTCAACATTGAAGCCCCGTCTTTGAAAACATCATGCAACGGTTGGATCACTTTGGAAGATTCTTTGTCGATGGTCAGGACTTTATCGATAAAGGTCATGCTGTCCCAAACCATGCGTGGGCGAAGGAGCAATCGCCGAGCCTCCCGCTGTGTTGGTTCTGGAGAAGAAGCGTCGACTAGATGCATGACCCGGGGAAAATTGTAGCCTTCGTAAAATCGGGGTCATTTATGAACACCAAAAGCACCCAGCACGTGCATCTCGATCCATGAGGTGAAGTAATGCAATGGGAGATTTACGGGCTTTACCCCCGGCTGAGTAGTGTCGGCTGCTAAGCTCAGGCCATGATATAAATGAGCTAGTCCCGCGACCCCAATGGCCATGCGTGTCCCCGCGGCGATGCGATGAGCTGGATAAAAGACAGATGGTCTCATATAGTGAGGGTGCATCGGAAACGCAAACCAACTCAGCCACAGGCCGATAAACCCAATGAAGAACGTCTCATCGTCAATGTCCGGAGTGGCAATCTCTGTGAAGGGGACGACTGGAGTATCCGGAATAAAGAAGTTCTTTAGATCTGCCTCCGCGGTCAGTAAGTTGTCCGGACCAAATCCGAATGGGTCGTAGAGTTTGGCGAACTTCGCAGCTTATTTAGACAAAACCTCCGGACAAAGAAAGCGGGCGATGAAATCTGTGAAGCTAATTTCGTGTCCACCAGACTCCAGGAATAAACTCTCATACATATTCAACACCTTGATCAAGCTCGGAAACTGGTATTGAACGGCATTCTCCAGAGTAAGACCCATTACCACTGATTTGGTGGCAAAGATATACTCATCAGGGGCAAGTATCTCTTCTCAATGTTCCCTTCCGACGAGTAATTCAGATATCTCCGCAAATTCCTCCAATGAGATTGAAACCTCCCAATTCGATAAGAGAAACATGTGGGTCGGGATATTCCATTGTTCCAGAAAAGATTTGACCCACCACACATGAGGATTGTGGTAGTGAAAGAAGGACGCATAGATCGCCGGATACATCCCGGTCTTCAGTAACAGCAATTTCTTGGCCAACAGGATATATCGAGTCCACTGTAGATAGCCAGCCGAATGACGGGGAGTCATTCCTATCATGTAAACTTGCCCCCAAGGACGCGACTCTCCTTGGCATATGCGTCGCCCTAAAATGTCCAGGGTCATCGGCGGTTGCACTGGTATTAATGCCATGGAAGGCTGAAGATGAACTTCCGAGGTCCAGTTGACCTCTTCTACTGCGTAAGTTACCAGCGGTGGGTCAGCATAATGGATCGCCAGGATCGGTTCCGAAGGCGCTGCACAAGTAAAACTGCACCGACCCCGGATAATTTGACTGCTCTATGACCCCCACAGATGAAGAGATTTTTGCTCTGGGTTATAGTCCCGAATAAGTGCGAAGACTTCCCGATCTGTAGGTGCGTTGATGAAAGCACTCTCCGAGCAAACGAAGAGGAAGGAGGAATCGGAAGACATAGTACCTGCACAAAAAAAAGAGGAGGGGTTAATTATCAACACGATGTTCAAGACTTTAACATTTTTATTACATCTAGAATTGTACTGCATGGTAAAAGTCACCACGGTTCAAAGGGAAAGGGACAAGAGCCCCCACAAAATCGAGGTAATACCCCCAACAATGATGAGTAAAGCACTCATTGTAAGAATCCATAAGGATTCTCATTTAATAAAAAATCCCATTAAACTATAGAGTTAAACTCTCTCGAGAAACGGGCTCTACAGCAGATTCAAATCTGCAGAGAAAAGAAAAAGGGGAATAAAATTCCCAAAAGAAGAAATCTTCTTAGAGCTAAGCTCTGAAGAACAACCCATAGATAAATAATGGGATCAATTCCCCAAGAAAAAACTCCATGAGAAATACACTGGAACTAAACTCCAAAGAACTCTTAAAGATTAGAGTAATAGGGTAAAACCCGGGGATCTTTTGAGATTAATGGTCTACCAAAATTATCTCAAGGAAAAAGCAAAACTCTGTTAATGAGTTGAAAGAAATCCAAGACAAAAGAGTCTCTTTCAAGGGAAAAATGGTCAGAATCCCTACCAAGATTCTTGAAACAGAGTAAAACTCTAAGAGTTTCTTTAAAAACAGAGATCTAAGCTCTGAAGTGAGAATTAAATTCTCAGGGAAGAAGAAAGAGAATGACGAAACGACAGTCATCTTAAGGGCTAAAGGCCATATTTATAAAACTTAAGGGGACGGTTCCATTCCCCATAAGATCGAACGGTGGAAAAAGGTGACACCGTTACACTCATGTGCAAGCCACGCGAGTGCAACGGTGGAGGGCATTTGTTTCCCCAATATTTAACCTAATAAAGAGAAAAGCTTTGTTGAAACTCAATGAGGCAGCGTCTCACGTGCTCTCCACAAGGGCGCCAGCGCCAGCGTCAATCTTTTAAGATTAAAATCCTATGATGGCGCCTCACATGCTCCTCACGTGGGCGCCAATATGCAAAGCACAGAAGCACTTTCTGAAAAAAGAGTAAAATTCTTAGAAGGCGCCTTATGTGTTATCCATGCGGGTGCCAATGTGCAAAGCACAAAAGTGCCCATCTTAAGAATTAAATTTTTAAGCGGCGTCCACGTGAGCACCAGCGTTCAAGTTAATATCTGTAGAATTAAATTCTGCATTTCTCCAATAAAGATTGGGATATTCTTTGTTAAACAGAGTCGTTGGATCAAAGATCCAATGGAGAAAACATCTCCCAAATCCTTCGAAATAAGAAGGATACTCTCGGTTGGATCAATGATCCAACAATAAAATAAAATTCTATTTCTTGTGAATATATTCCCTCAACCTTTTAAAATAAGAAAGATTGATCTCTGTAAAACAGAGAACCGGTGAATTAAAAATCCAATGGTAATTAAAAATCACCATTTCACAGAATAAAACTCTGCATATGGGAAAATATTTCCCCAATCTTGTTAAAAAACAACAAGAAAATATGTTCTGTAAAACAGAAACCCTTGGATCAAAATTCCAACGGTGGGTAAAATTCCCCAAATCAATTGGAATCTCTCAATGAGAGATTTCCTCAAAACTGATTAACAAATTGTCTCTACTATATAAAGGACCCAAGAATTCAAGTCTGAGAGGGAGGAACCCCCCATAAGCTTCTAAAATAAAGAGACAGAAAGCTTCAAAAGGAACAGAGAATTAAATTCTCAAGGAAGAAGATCTCCCTCCTCAAAAACTCTAGGTAAATAAAAAAAATAGAGATCAAAACATCTCATTTACCTATTGAAAGGTTTAACTCTTTTAAAAGAACTTAGTTCTTTCTCTGGATCTGAGATCCGTGAGGCAAGTCTCCCACAAGTTGAGAATTTAATTCTCATCGGAAAGAACTTGTTCTTGGGAATCAAAGATTCAGAAAGAACCAGAAATTGAGTTCCTCAAAAACAAAAGCATGCAAGAGAATCCTAGTTCTTACAAAAGAACTTAGTTCTTAAAAATGAAGCTTGATCCTAGATCTTCAAAACAAAAATCTTGGTGATCATTAATGGGGGAACAATGCCATCAACAGAGGAGAAAGGAATTCAACGCCCCACGGGCTTCCCATGTGGACGCCTTTAAAAGCGTCTAGCGCCTCACGTGCTCCTCATGTGGGCGCCACATAAAAGAAGAGTGCTTAGCACTTATTGGGCAGCGCCCGGCGCCGCATGTGAAAATCACGAGGGCGCCATAAAATGCTCAGCACTCCATAAGAAAAAGAGAGAGCCAAACGACTAAGTATTCAACACTCATTGGGCAGCACCCAGTGCCTCACGTGTTCCCCATGTGGACGCCATAAAAAGTGCCTAGCACTCCATATAAAGAAAAAATGAGTAATGTGCTCAACACTTATTAGGCAATATCCATGACTAAAAGCTCCACATGTTTATATGTGGGCAACAGAACTCGTATAAGTGCTCAGCACTTTTTGCATAAAAAAAAGAGACTGAATAGACAGAGACCAAGCTAGTGCTTAGCACTTTTTCAAAAAAAAAAGGGGTAGACTAAGCAGACTAAAGCCCAAATTGGCTAAGTTACTAAAATCTTGCAACTGAGTCCAAATGCTCTGTTGTTGGATCTCAACTAAAATTTGATGATCCTTAAACGTTGCTAAGTTGATCTTAGTCTTAAATAAGACTAACGTATTCTTAGTTAAAAATAAATTGAGCCCAAACACTCATATGTTTAAGTTGATTTTAATCTCAAATTAGAATAACGGTCCTTAAATCAAACAAAAGATTTTTAGCCCAGATTGGCTAAGCATATATTTATGATATCCAAACTGATCCTAATCTCAAACATGACTAATGATCTCCCATCAATGATATCCAAAATGATATTCATCTCATGTCTCCTAAGTTAATCGTAGTCTCAAATATGACTGACGATTCTTAGGTCCATCATACCCTTTTCCCTCAAATACGGGATTTGGTTCGAGAGTACATCTCTTCATACCTTTGATATATATCGTTGTAATTCCTTAACGTCTTTAGAGAGGTGTTGGGTCCCGACGACCAACAACTTCTTTCGTTGATACACTTCCAAACTGACGTGTACGTCTCAAATCGGATCGAGCCCCAAATTGGGCACATTCCATATCTCCATTGTTCACTCTGCCACGTAACAAATAAATGTGCGCACAGGGTGAATGATGGACCGAAAAGTCCCTAAACTAACATTCGCCCCTAAATACGGCGATAATGGACCGAAATGTCCTTAAACTAATATTCGCCCCCAAATACGGCGACAAAGGACCAAAACATCCTTAAACTAACATTTCGCCTCAAACATGGCGATAATGGACCGTGATGTCCTCAAACTAAAATAACCGAGCCCAAATGCTCATATGTTTAAGGTGACCTTAATCTCAAACCAGATTAACGATTCTTAAATCAAACCAAACCCAAATCTAAGAATATACAGATTTGGACCAATCCACGCCCTACGGGTGACAACATAAAATAGTCTCCATATACAATCCACGGGAAACCAAAATAAAACAAATATACACACGACACGAAGTGAGTCTCCAAAGCAGGAGAAAGTGGTTATCGCGATGCGGTAACGTAATTAACTACGGGGGATTGCGCCTGCAGGGAAGAGCGTCCCCACAATAAAAAAAAACCCTCACAAACGAGGGGGAATCTGATAAAGTCTGCTACAACGGCCGCATCCGTCCAAACCTCCGATATACGGTGCCATAAATCAACTTGGCATCTTCAGAGAGATGGACGATAAATCCAAATAGTATCTGCCCCCAGGATTCAGGCCAGACGTCCTAACGTCTCGGTCTGTGTTCCGGCGGAGAACACTCCTAAGTGTTGCTCCTTTGTAAATCGTAAGAATCTCACACAGGTATTTTCTCCTTGCAAGGTCGAAAGGACCTGCAAGTATACATTTTTTTTGTTTTCATGAGATTGTGCCCTTTCGAGTTTTCAAAAGCTCGCTGGTAGTCCTGCTGTTTTTACTCACGGTACCCTTTAGGGTTTGCATCCGTGCCCATTTCGCTTGTGGACATACCGTTTTTTTAACGAGTTCGCGCTCTCCCGGGTTTTCACTAGCTCGCCGGTAGTCCTGCTGTTTTTACTCACGGTGCCCTCTCGGGTTTTCATCCGTGACCATTTCGCTTGTGGACATACCGTTTTTTTAGACAGCCCGTAAGGTAACGCACCATTAGCTGTAGGCTCCGATCTTTTTCTAAGGACTTCATCATATGGGACCTAAGAGAGTTATTAATCATTTAGGCCCGTGGATTGTATATGGTAATCAATATGGGGATTCACCTAAGGGCTAAACGTGTGAGGACATGACTGTCATTTATCGCCGTATTTTGGGCAAAATGCTAGTTTAAGGACGTTTCGGTCCAATATTCCAATTTTGGGGGCGAATATTAGTTTAAGGACATTTCTTTCCATTATTAGTTTAAGGAAGTTTCGGTCCAGCATTAATTTAAGGACATTTCGGTCCAGCATTAGTTTAGAAACGTTTCGGTCCAGCATTAGTTTAAGAACGTTTCGGTCCAGCATTCCCATTTTGGGGATGAATGTTAGTTTAAGAATATTTCGGTCCATCATTAATTTAACGACGTTTCGGTCCAGCATTTCCATTTTGGGGACGAAAGTTAGTTTAAGGATATTTCGGTCCAACATTAGTTTAAGGACGTTTCGGTCCAGCATTAGTTTAAGGACGTTTCGGTCCAGCATTCCCATTTTAGCGACGAATTATAACGACTCTGAAATCACTGTACAGAAAATTCTTGTTATTATACAGAAAAGGGTATTACAGCCTGTGTAAGAGTTATAAATTAGATTTGTTTAATAAAAGCAAGAATCAACTTGTAGCTCATTAGTAAAGCCTCTACACTGCTGTGATATAGCCTGTGTGTTCGATTCCCATCAGACAATTATTGTTCTGATTTTTTCTTTTTAATTTTTGGAAGCCCAAGAGTTGCACGTGCAATACACGGGGAAATGAAAAGTTTCAGAAAAATCAATCATGCGCAAAATGGAGTAAACACAGAAATACTCATGTGGCACAAATCTCGAGGCAATTGCCTCATATCCAACCGTCAAAACCCCTCAATGGGCAGGCGCCGACGGTCTAATGAGCTCCAATGGGCTTTATGTTTTGCACACTTGTCCCTTCAGCTCCCCTTAACTTCTCTACACTGTTTGACTTCCCTGCAATCAAACAGAGACCCTTCATTCAACCATTTAACATCTCTTTAATGCTTTTTAATCCAAAATTTTAATTCCAAAACCCTAATTCTTCACTATAAATATCACCTCATGACTTAGCTCTTCACTATTCTGAAATTCTAGCAAAAATTCTCTAAACACTTCTAAGTGCCAAGTGGAGTTAAGCCTCTCAAGTGGAGTAGCGAGCCAAACTCGACGGCCGGAGCATTTCCGACGAAATCATGACCCCCGAGAGTTTCTTCAACCCCTTCTTAGTCATATAAAAATAGTAAGTCCCTTCATCTCTCTCTCTCTTTCTGTCTCAACCCACTTTTTAAAACAAACCGACAAAAGATGAGTTATCTCCGATATCGCTTTCTTTTTAACCTTTGCAAGCCATGTGATAAGCAAACGAGATCAAAATAACATGCTACAATAATCCTAATCTTATTCACATCAATTAGTTTTTAGTTTTTAACAAAATTTTCATATGTAACGAACATATAACAAACTTTTTCAGTAAAATACCATGAACTTTAGTATCGCCCTCTCATCGATAGTTAGTTTAAATACCTTTAGAAAAACTTCACGGGGTAACAACCTACCCCACACGCACACCATGGTTCCATAGCACGGTATTCTAGATTTATCGCTATGTTAAAGAAATAAGATTTTCATTAAAATACCACACCGTTTCAAAACGGGTTTCTTTAAATCGATATTTCAAAATCCTTGGAAATTACGCCTCTACAACCGTCATCAGGGGACCCACTAATGGATGGTGCGGATTATCGCACATCCTTGGAATAGTAGAGCGAGATGCAGAACTCCTTACGGAGTATTCGGTCTTTAAAGGAATAAAAATACGGTTTTTTAAGAATCGCGACCTTTTCAAATAAAAACTAATTTTTAGGAAAATTATATAAAAAATTATGAAATCCGTATTTTCAATAAAAACAAATTAAGAAACTATATTTTTAAAATGAAAGATTAAAAATTGTAAATAAAATATCACCAAGTTTCCAAAAGTAGTAGTTTTCATAAAAATACCACAAACTTTCAAAAGAGCTAGGTTGTATCATTAAAATACCCCAATAATTAAAATACATGCTCATGAAAATACTAAACAATACAAATCACCCTCGAGGTTTATTTTGAAACTATATTAAAATATTTTTCATAAAACACCCTCGAGATATGCAAACAATATTTTAAGGATCTTAGATAAATATAGGTTTAAGCGGGATCAATTCTCTTGAGCTCCAGGAAGCCGGAAAAAGTGAGTGCTTGCCTATTCAGGTTAGAAAATTTAACGGAGTTATCAATGACAATTGTGTTGAAAAAAACACAAATCCTATCGTCCATGTACAGCAGTTGCCGATTTCTCCTGAATATAAGAGTTTAACAATTTACATCAATTCACATGAAAAGACATGAACTCAAATCCAAACTTAAATCTAAACTTGAACTCGAACTCGAATACAAACTCGAACTCTAATCTAAACCCGAATATGAACTCGAATCCAATTTACTCGACCCAACTTGACTCGAATCCAGATTGCAATTGTCATGACTCGCACATTACTCGACTCACTCGAATACAATTTACACCTTTTGCAATCTAGGGTTTCGATCAAGAAATATCAATCAACCAAATCAGATAAGCATATTAACCAGTTATAATATATTATACACGAGGTGCTTGGGATAGTTTCTTGTGTGAATCCAACGGAGCTTCAGGAATCCCGTATTAACCTTTTTTTTATTTTACTCGAATATCAGCTGGGTTGACTCATCCACAGCCTAGAGCCCCGATGCTAACATATGAAATGGGCCCGTGTTTTCTTGCTCCTAGGGCCCCACTCTTGAGCTCATGAATACCTTTACGGCTGCATTGACATTCACACTTGGAACTTAACGTTAACATAATGACCATCTACAGACCTATAGTATATATTTACCCATGATCATATACTCTTGCTCGTCATATATATATTCTACATTTGTTATTTTCTTTTCTCTTACCTATCTTTGGGACTTACTAAGTGCTAGTTCGCTGACGGGTATTCTACCCATTTTTCTTCTTTTGGAATGTTCATCAGATACTGTCGAAACGGAGGAAGTTGAAGCCACAGAGGAGGACTACGACCAGATAGCTACTCAGGGCTATCTCAGCTTCTTTTTCTTCAGTTTATATATGCCACTTGTTTAGGCATTTTCTTTATTGTATTTACTTTCCAGCATAAACTCTTGTATTTATAAATATCGGAAGTTGAATGTAAATATAGATGTTTGTTGAAAAAATTTTACAGTCTCAATTTATTCTTGCATTGTGTATTATTATTTCAATACGTTTAGTGTATTTATTTAGGGAATGAGCTTCTCTGGATAAATATACCACGGGCTTGCCACGTCACTGTTTTCGTCTATTGGGAAATAGGGTGTGACACAAATACTAGTTTAAGGACATTTCGGTCCAACATTCGTTTAAGGACATTTTGGTCTAGCATTGGTTTAAGGACATTTCGGTCCAATATTAGTTTAAAAATGTTTCGGTCCAGCATTCCCATTTTGGGGATGAATGTTAGTTTAAGGACATTTCGGTCCATTATTAGTTTGAGGACATTTCGGTCCAGCATTAGTGTAAGGACGTTTCGATCCAGCATTCCTATTTTGGGGATGAATGTTAGTTTAAGGACGTTTTGGTCCAGCATTAGTTTAAGGACGTTTCAGTCCAGCATTCCCATTTTAGGGACGAATATTAGTTTAAGGACGTTTCGGTCCAGCATTCCCATTTTAGGGACGAATGTTAGTTTAAAGACGTTTCGGTCCAGCATTAGTTTAAGGACGTTTCGGTCCATTATCGCCGTATTTTGGGGCGACGGAGCTTTTTTGGGTACTACTCTCAGCGTTCTAACTCAGGAAGATAGCAAACAGACACATGCGTCATCATCTATCATTGACCTAAGTTATGACTCGTCAAGCGTAGTATTATTTTAGAAATCGACCGTTTATTAGCCAGAAGGGACTTTTGCCATGCATATTCATGAGTAGGTAGGCTCCACCTTGGTAGACTTTGTCTATGATGTACGGGCCTTCATAATTCGGCTCGAACTTCCCCAGTTTTGTACGATTGGGGAACATTGGTCTTTTGACGACTAGCACGAGTTTGCCTTGGCGGAATATTCTCGACCTGATCAGTTTTTCGTATGACCGTGTCATCCTTACCTTATAAGCCTCCAGATTTTGTCGTGCTATAAGACGAGTTTCATCGAGAGCGTCAAGCTCCTCAAGCCTAAGATGAGCATTTTCTTCATTTGTCAGCTCATATCGAACAGCTACTCGTAAAGAGGGGAGTTATATTTCCAACGGGAGCAGTGCTTCTATGCCGAACACCAATGCGTATGGTGTTGTATTCGTGGTCGTCTTGAACGTTGTTCGGTACTCCCAGAGAGCTTCATGAAACCTTTCGTGCCAGTCCTTTTTTTTCTGAACACCGTCTTTTTTATAATCTATATCAAGGTCTTATTGAAAGATTCAGCTAGACTGTTGGCCCGAGGATTATAGACTGAAGAGTATCTCCAATCAATTTTATACTACTATGCGAAGCGGCTTATTTTATGGCTTCTGTAAGATGGCCCATTATCCGAGATTATCCATCGTGGAGTGCCGAACCGATAGATGACATGGGTTCTGAAGAAGTGGAGGATATTCTCCGTCTTCACCTCCTTTAGTGGTACTGCTTCTGCCCATTTAGAGAATTAGTCAGTTGTTACTAATATGAACCGATGTCTTTTGGATGATGCCGGTTCGATAGGGCCAATTATATCGGTTCCCCATATTTCGAACGGCCTGCTAGCCACTGTCAGATGTAGCGGATTTGGATGTTGATGGATGAAGTCCCCGTGAATTTGGCATGAGTGACACTACTTCGCATATCCGAGGCAGCCCTGAATCATCGTGGGCCAATAGTAACCTATTCTTTTTATCTTCAGGTTCATCTTTGGCCCAGCTTGATGAGAACCGCAAAGTCCGTCGTGAATTTCTTTGACGGCTTTCTTTGCTACTTTTGGCCCCAGGTATTTTAGCCACAGACAGTTGAACGATCTCTTATATAGAGTATCATTGACGAAGGCGAAAGACATATCTCGTTTCACAAGCTGATGTCTAGACGACGCATTTCGAGCGTTCATTGGGACTTAAAGTAGTTTATGAAGACTTCCCTCCAGTCCTTGACCTTTCTTCGTCCTCTATTGGAAGGGCTACTTGTTCGGTTGTTTCTTTTCTTTCGGATGGCTCTATCAGGTCTTCTGAAAATATATCTGTTGGCACAAGAACCCTGCGGCTTTGCACAATGATTCTCACGTCATTAAGGTCTTTATCGGCCACTTTCTTAGCCAATTTGGCCAATGCATCCACTTTACTGTTTTCCGCACGCGGTATGCTTTCCAGGGTATAGGAAGGGATTTGTGTCGGCAGTTGTTGCACTCTTTCGCCATAGTTTATCAGCTCTAGCTTGCATGTCTGATAGTCGCCATTTACTTGGCTAACGATCAGTTGGGAGTCTCTATATATGAGGAGGCCTTTGATTCTCATGTTGATAGCGATCTCAAGATCTACTATCAAAGCTTCGTAATCAGCTCTGTTGTTAGTCCTTGGCTCAGTTAAGGAGAGGGCGTAACGTAATATCCCTCCTTGCGGGGTCACGAAGATAAGGCCCACCCCGGCTTTGATTATGGGGGTGTTTTGCTTTCGCCGCTTTGTGGAAGATGCTCCATCGGAGTAGAGTTCCTATTGGGAATCATTTTCTTCTTCGATAACATTGAACACATGTTCATTTAGCAACTCACAATTTAAGGGGGAGTCGGCTGGTATCGGATGCTCCGCTAGAAAGTCGGCGATGGCCTAACCTTTCACCTCTTTGAGAGGATGATATGTTATGGAGAACTCCATCAGGAGGAGAGCCCATTTGGCAAGCCTTCCTGTTAGTATGGCCCTTGACCTTAGATATTTGAGAGGATCCACCTTTGATATGAGATGGACCTCATGTGCCAAGGCGTTGTAATCCACCTAATTTTTCTTAGGCGGGTCTTCTGTGGTGAGTTCTTTTACAACTCCGTTATCGAGGGCAATTTCCTTAGGGATTTTCCCTTTCCCTTTGTCTTTTTTACTCGAACCTTTGTTTGTAGGTCCGAGATTCTTCTCAGGCAGCGTGCTGTTACGCAGCTGAATATTCTTTCAGTTCTTCTCCTCCTCTTCTTTTTCAGAGGTAGGGTCTTTGAAGAGCGGGCTGAGGGTTGTTTCATCCTCAGAATCACTCCCGAATGTAAGAACTGGAGGTTTTCCTCTATACAAACTGGTACCAACCATATGACAGTTGCCAGTCGCTTCTTGATGCGCGTTCGTCCCACTATTTTGCCGCCGACGAGCACGAGTTTCTCGTTTCATCCTCTTGAAGTGTTTTTGATGGGCAATGTATCCTTGCTACCACTTCTTGAAGGCACTGCATTCCTCGATGAGGTGGGTGACCCTCCGATGATATAGGCAGTAGTTTGGATGTGATTTTTCTCCATCGAAGCGTGTGACTTCGGGAGTGTACTTTACGAAAGGCGGTAGCTTCATCCCCATTGACAGGGATTTGGCGAACCACTTCTCTGTTTTGATCCTGCTCTTATTTGTTGCAGGTGTGCTTTGGTTTGGTTGGAGCACTTTACGACTCGTTCTCGCCACAGCTTCTTTATCCAGACGCTGACGCTTAGCCTTTTCATATATGGTTGTCTCGCGTTCTCGGTCCTCTATGCTTTTTTGAAAGGCTTCGTTTAGCAGCCTCTTAATCGGGTCTTCTTCTGGCAGTTCCGGGGATTTTAGCGCCGATTTTTCCCCCGGTTCCTCTGTGTTATTTTCTGACACTGAGGGAGCCTTTTCGTGATATGACCACGAATGGGAGACTATGTGACAACTTGCTACACGATCTTCAGTTTCTCCTGATGAGTCATTTACCTCATCTTTGTCACTATCTTCGCTCTGTGAAATATGTTTGAGGAATTCTTCGAGCGTGATTAGTGTCCGCGCCTTCTGGTTATACTCCTCCAGCGCATCTATATATTTTTGTAAATCTGTGCGCTTGTCGTCATACTCCGCAGGCTGCATAGGCTTCTTGGTCTTCTTCTTTTTCTTCGAAGACTTCGAAGGCTTGACTTGGGGGGTTTTCCCCTCAACAACAATTTTCGGTGCAGGACGAGATTTTAACATCCCTTCGATTATTTCGAGTTCAAGTGGGCTTTTCCACCTGACTGCCGGACATACATGTAGATCCTTCAACATTCTTTTGGTTTTTACTAAAAGAACGACTTCCCATGGTGTTTCTTCCACGAATGAGCATGATGCCCCCTGCGCATCCATCTTTTTTGGAGTGTGCTTTTAAGGTGGTTTTACCTTCCAGTTATCAGACAGCGCGAATTTTCTCTGTTGATACTGGTCCTCGACCCAGTTTTTAAAGACATAGAAATCTTTAGTTGGGTGGCTCACCATTCTGTGATAGGAACAATAATTAGGGTTGTTGACGTTGCCGCGTTGCGATAGACACCACGGGTCTGGCAATGTGATGAGTTTATTACGCATTGCCAATTCGAACAGTTTCCTCGTCTTGTCGTGGGAAAACGAGTAAGCACATCCCAGTCTTTCCTCCAAGGACGGACGCGGACACGCGTTGTTTTGGCGAGAAACTAGTTTTGAGCTACTCGGCTGTTGTTGCACGTTAGCATGTTAGCAACAAAGGCTGCTTTCCCTTTACCCTTAGCATTTCAAGGGTCCTTATTTGAGGAGAAAGGCCCATGGCCCATGTGGTCCATTTGGGCCGGTTTATCTATCAAAGGCCTGAAAGGTTGTGGGCTTGAAGAACGTTATGAACCGGGATACAGTCGTTTGACGATCAAGGGTCCCGATGAACATGCCCACGGAAGGAGATTCTTCAATACGTTGTTCGCACTTAGACCACAGGTTCCGCTACCGAATCGCGTATTAAACCCATGTTTCTCCTGGCTTTACACTTGCATTGATTAATGTTGTGATCAGAGTGCGTTCGCTCACGCTGGCGAACCGCTGTGTGAACAGCAGTTCCATTTCTGTGAATGTTTTCATGGAGTTATTTAAGAGCTCCGAGTACCATTTGAAGGTTGTTTATGACAGGCTGCCGATAAACTGGCGAAGCAACAATTTGTCATTGCCTCCAGTGTTCCCACATAGAGCTCTAAATTGCGCGACGTGTTGATGAGAGTTGCATGTTCTTTTGTAGACATGGAACTTGGGGATCGTATATCTCGGCGGGTATTTGATTTGGTCATACCAACCTGCATTAGGTCGTCCAGTTTTTACAATTTGGCCAACGGCTTCATTAGCTTGGTGAGCTCTTATTTGTTGAGCAATGTAATTATCAAGGATGGCCTTAAATATCGTTTCCTCCTTGGCCGCTAATGAGGTCGGAGGAGGGTTTATTGTTTCCCCTCTGTCATCCTCGATGATTATCGTCGGATCTTCGGCCAGGGGTTCTGATTGGATCATCATTCCAACCATGTCCTGAAACAAGAGAGACATCTGCTTCATGTTAGCAGCTTGGTCGGCGGCTTCTTTATCCTTTCTCTCGAGCACTCTACGCAGAAACTCTGTATCGGTCTCCTGCTCTTGGCGTTGTTCGACCTCTTTGTCCGGACTTTCTTTTTATCCAGTGAGTGCCGTCATTTTGGTCAGCATTTTCTGGAGCTTTTATTGTTGCTCCTGAGCCTTTGTCAGCGATCGAGTTTGCGGTCGGTAACTCACCGAACATGGCTCTCATCTTTTCCTGAAGCCATGTAGACCATATGTACGATTATACCCCCATACTTGGGGCGTTTGGGTCCATCGTGTAACAACTCCAATTTTAGTGTACAAAGATTTATTTAAAAGTTAATGTATACTTGGAGTAATTACATTTCTGTGAGTACCATAAATACTTGTTTTGCTAATTAATTACAAGAAGGAGCTTGTAGCTCATTGGTAATACCTTGCACTACCGAACCAAGCCACCAGAGTTCAAATCTCATACCCCACATTATTTTTAATATTGTTTTATTTTGAATTTTTAGAATACCAAGAGTTTACACGTGCATATCTCATAAAAACCCCACTACACTAAATAAACTAACTGTGCCAGGGGGATAATGAACCGTCGAGGAACGCCGACCACCCTTGACTCGGCCGGAATCGGCCGAGTCGGCCGGCCGGACTCGGCCGGACCGCCGAGTCCCCAACATGAAAGATGTGGCTTTTTCTCTCCCCTGTACACCTGCACACTTTATTTCTGTAGATCGGTTCCAGAGCCCCTTTAAATCACATTAAACCATATTTTAAAACATTTTATTACATTTAAATACATTATTTTCAATTAAACCTTTCACCTACCCTAACCCTGGCTTAATCCTATAAATACAACCCCTAAACACACACCTCTCACTCCAAAATTCTGAGCAAAACTCTCAAGAAATTTCCTGGAACCCTAGTGTACTTTGGAAGAAGCGAAAGACGAAGCTCCGGCGATTTTTCCTACGACAACCCCAAGAGTTCCCGGCGACGAAACGACGCATCGGCGCCTCCTCCCGTTCCCTATTCCTCTTGTCTAAGTCCTAAACCCGTAAGTCCCACCTCTCTCTTCTGTTCTATAGTCTTAAAACTCGTATTTCTAAAACTCGACGGAATCGGAGTTAAACCGATTTCCGATTCGGTTCTTTCTCAAAATCCAACATTTTCTTAAATACAATCATACAAAACTCTTACATGTTGACCATTAAATATTAATAAATATGTTGAACAAGTTTCATGACAATCTATTTCAATTTGTAATTTTTACCGTACTTTTTCACTAAAATACCATGTAGTTTTATTCGACATTAAAACATCACAAACTTGCTATACCTTTAAGTAGATCACGAGGTAATGACCTACCTCCTCACAACACTCATATACAACATAACACGATACTTTTTAGGAACATAGAATACGGGAAAATGAAACATTTCAAATAAATACCATGAATTAATAAAACCGTTTTCTAAAGGATTAAGTATTTTTATAAATCTTTGCAAAGTGCCGCTACAACCTATTTTGGGCAAGCCGTTCGGGATGGTGCGGATTATCGCACATCCTCGGGCTTAGTAGTGTGAGATGCAGACCTCCGCAAGGAGCATTCGGCCTCGAGAGATTTAAAATATAACATCTTAAGAAAATAAGATTTCTAGAAATATAATATATATATTAAAATTATTTTTTTATAAATATATATATATAAGTAACATTAAAATATCTATTTTGTAATAATATAAATATTCCAACTCCTTTCAAAAATCACAAGAATCACTTTACATTAAAATACCATGAATTCCATACAAGAACAATATTACAAATAAATGTCATATATTATGAAAGTAGGTTATTTTCATTAGAAATATCACAAATATAAAATCTACAATTATTACAACTCTAAAGACGATAATTAAATACTTGGGGTGTATTTTGAAAAGTATATAAAAGTATTTTTACATAAAACCCTCTCAAGTTCTATAAATTACCCTAAGAACCCTAGTAAACATAGGTTTAAGCGGGACCAATCTCTTGAGCTTCAGGGAGCCGGAGAAGTGGGTGCTTGCCTATTTAAGATAGACAACTTAACAACGGTGTTATCAACACGATAATCGTCTTTGAAAAAGACATAAATCCCGCCGCCCATGTGCAGCGGTTATCGATAACATCAAAACAATCAGGACTTCAATTTCTTTTCTAATTTTTCTGACTCAGACTGAGTCTCTTCTTAATAATCCGACTTGAATATGATTCAAGTACAATCTACAATATTATAATTCAACATGAATTCATATATTCAATCTGTTCAAACTATTCAATTTATATTAACTGAACCGAACCATGGATATACTTCCATTTATATGATTCTCCGGTTACATCCATGATTCTACAGTTACATCCATTTACTGATATCATGGTTTCAGTAAGTCACCCAATTATATAATTTATACAGTTTACAATACAAGACAATACAATACAACTATACAACAAGATATCTCGGGGTTTAAGGGGTAGATTGGTACGGAAGGTGTTAGAAGTGGCATGAGACGTAAGATTTAATACACCTAACCTGAATCCAGTTGCTTTTGTACCGTGGCATAAACGGTTCCTTGTACTATACTTGCCTCTAGTCTCTGGCATATAGAGACTCCTCTCGTATACACTGGTGTCCTTCTGTACCAAGCTATAAACAACAGCGTTAACACCAAACACTCATATAATACAACTGTAAAAGCTACCTTCTCTTTCTATCTATTCTATTTCTCCCTTATCTTTGGGACTTACCGAGCGATTTGTTCGCTGATGACATTCTCTTTCTTTCTTCTTTGAATGTCGTCAGGTGATCTGGACACTTCGGAGATCGAGCCCACTAGTGAAGACTTAGACCACTTCATTGAAGACTCAGAGCTTTAGTTCATTGTACACTTTTATTTCAGTACTTTTCCTTTTCTGTTATGCCATTGTTTAGGCATTGCTTTCATTCAGTTGTATTTACTTTTCCATGCATTGTACAGGAAGAATGTGAATAAATAAAGTTGTTGTTTTATTATATCTTGTCTCTTGTGCACTTATTTTTATATTGCTTAGATACACTTAGCGTATTTACTTCATAGTAATACGTAGCGGCCTCGTCGCGTCCTCTGCCCGTACTCTGAGAAGCAGAGCGTGACACATCGCCTTTGGAATTTGCCGCAGGCGGTAGAGTTTTCTCCTGCCTCGCTCTTTTATGCGAGATTGGAGTTGAAGGAGACATTGTGACAGGCACCTGTTTAGGAGAAGTCCACTGTTGTATGGCAGAGGAGTAGTCTTTTCCTTGTCGGACCTTCAATTTCTTTAATTGACAAGAGTAGTTTTTGTCAATCACAGAGTCTTGTACTTTTCATCACCCCCTATGAATTTGCGAGGAGAGTCGCTGGTAAGGCCACTCCGGCTTTGCCTACACTGTAACTTTTGCAAGTGGGGGTGATTTCTTTAGCACCGCCATTGGGGAATTTTTGCGCACCCTCCTAAGTGGATCAAAATTGTTCCCGGTTAGAATAGCGGTGTCGACCTCCACCATAAGAGCTGGTGGGGAGAGTCCAGAGGGAGAGTTACCCCCAGCTTCTCTCACTCGATGCCAGTGAATACGTCGAGCGTGCCTTTTTGAGGGGACCGCCTCAGTTTTGGAAGCGACTTCACCGTGCCTCCGGCTATGCTGAGGGGTTTCAATCAGCGTCAGCCTGTTGAAGACCGACGTCCTTGATGGAGTTTGAGAAAAGCCGGCCAGCCTTTCGGAAACCGATCATCTGATTGGTGAAGCACCTTTGACAGCTTCATCTGTAGCATACGTAGAGAGGGCTAGTCGTTTTAGGGTCTCCCCTTCTGGTATCACGAGCTTCTTTACAGGCCCATTTGAGTTCTTACTCAGCCTGTTGAAGACTGAAACGCCAGAGTTTGACAGCTTGCTGATGAGGGCCGTTGTGGTTGCCAGTCAGTCGAAGACCGACCTTATAGGAGCTTCTTCTTGCGGTGTTGAGTCGCCGAAACCCACAGATGGGAGAAAGGTCCCGAAGAATAGTCCGGTAGTAGCTTGTGTGACCTACCCCACCGACATTGAGAAAATAGAAGCCGCATTAGGTCCATAGGTCACTCCTTCGGTTGGGGTGGAGCGGGAGTTGCTGTTGCATGAGGTGCAGTTGAGAGCCATTGATTTTCTAGACAGGAGCAAGACACCAAGTTTTAGTACCTTGAATCTAAGGGCAACCATAGCGAACTGCGGCTTTGTTCGCGAAACACGACACACGAAGTGTGGAATGGAAAGAGAAAAATGTCCCACCGGACATGCCAGAATCTGTTCACCGCCGAAAGACCGGACCGAGACGTTGGGACATCTGGCATGAATTTGGAGGCAGACGCTATTTGCACTTATCCATCCACCTCTCCGAAGATACCAAGTTAATTTATGGCACCGTATATCGGAAGTTTGGATAGATGGGACCATTGTTGCAGACTTCATCAGATTCCCCCACATTTGTAAGAGGTTTTGGATTGTGGAGATGTTTTTCCCTGCAGGCGCAAGCTCCTGTAGTTAATTATGCTATTGCGTTGCGATAACCATTTTCTCCTGCTCTAGCAATTCACTTCGTGTCGTGTGTTATTTTGTTTGTTACGGTTGCCCACGGATTGTATACGGAGACTATTTTATATTGTCACCCATAGGGCGCGGATTAGTCCAAATCCGTATATTTTAGATTTGAGTTTGGGTTTTGAACTTAGGTTATATGTTCCTTTAGTTCAAAAATGTTTTGTTTGGTTTAAGGATCGTTAATATAGTTTGAGATTAAGACCGGCTTAAATATATGAGCGTTTGGGCTCAATTTATTTTTTAAACTAAGGATATGTTAGTTCTATTTGAGACTAAGATCAACTTAGCAATATTTTCAGGATCATCAAATTTTATTACGATCCAACAACAGAGCATTTGGGCTCAAATGCTAGAAATTTCTGAGGGACTTTTAGCCAATTTGGGCTTGGTCTGCTCAGTCTTTTCTTCTTTCCTCTTTTTTTATTCAAAAGTGATAAGCACTTATTTGGGTTCTGTTTCCTCAGCCCCCTTTTCTTATGCAGCAGTGCTAAGCACTTGTTTGGAGATCTGGTGCTCACATGCGTATCATGTGAAGCACTCAGTCATCGGCGCTGCCTAATAAGTGCTAAGCACTTTAGTCATTTTGACTAAATATGTATAGTGCTAAGCACTTTTATGTGGCGTCCACGTAGGGAGCACGTAAGGCGCTGTCTCATTTATTTTGTTTGGCGCCCATGTGTGTTTCATATGAGGCGCTGCCCAATCAGTGCTAAGCATTCAGCCGTTTTGGCTACATATGAAGTGCTAAGCACTTTTACTCAGCGCTCACGTGTCTTTTACGTAAGGCGACGGCCTTCTATTTTGAATGCCCATATGAGAAGCATGTGGGGCGCCGAGTCCTTTGTTTAGGGGTGCCCACGTATGAAGCACATGAGGCGCTGACTCTTTTGTGAGGCGCTGAGTTCTTTTTCTTTTTTAGATATTGAATCTCTATTAATGGCATTTTGACCATTAATGACCACAAAGATCTTTGTTTCTATGATCGAATTTTCTTTAACTAAGTTCTTATTCTTTTTTTATAAGGACTAAGTTCTTCTCATAGGGTTAAACCCTATATTTAGAGAAATTAAATTCGTAGAACATAGGTTCTTTTTTTTCTCTTTCTTTTAAACCTGGTTCTTTTCCTCTAGATTTTGAGTTTGAAGAACAGAATCTCCCCGATGAGAATTGAATTCTCAACTTGTGGGAAGATTTGCTTTGTAAATCTCAAATCAGAGGAAAAAAATAAGTTCTTATATGAAGAGTTAAACCCTTGTTTCCGTTTATACTAGGCAAAGGAGATATTTTTGATATCTTCTTTTTTTTACCAAAAGTTTAAAATGAGGGAGATCTTCTTCTTCTTTTTGAGAATTAAATTCTCTGTTTTTTTCTTTTTGTGGAGAAACTTATAGGGTCAATCCTCTATCTGTCCTCCTCCCTCCTGAGACTTAAAATCTCAGGTCCTTTATATAGTAGATGCAAATTGTTAATTAATTTGACAAAATCTCTCATTTAAGAAATACCAATTAATTTAATTGGTCTAAAAATATGTTCGGGAGATTTTATCCACCGTTGGATTTTTGATCCAGTGATTTTCTGTTCTACAGAATATGTTTTCTTGTTTTTAACAAGATTGGGGAAATATTTTCCATATTTATAGAATTTTATTCTGCCAAACGATGATTTTTAATCACCATTGGATTTTAATCCAAGGGCTCTCTATTTTACAGAGAACGGTCTTTCTTTGTTTAGAAAGATTGGGAAAATATATTCCCAAAAAATAGAATTTAATTCTATCATTTGATAATTTATCATCATAACTGGATTTTTGATCCAACGGCTCTGTTTAATAGAGAATATCCCAATTTTTAGAGAAATAATTATCATCTAGAATTTAATTCTACCTGTTTTAGTTTGGGCGCCAGCGCTCACGTGTTATGTACGTGGGCCCCATTGAAGAATTAAATTCTTATTTATGACAGGCGCTCCTGTGCCTTGAGCATTGGTGCTCACGTGAACTTCACGTACAGCGCCACTATAGAATTTAATCTTATAAGACTGCGCCGGCGCTGGCGCTCTCGTGGGAAGCACGTGAGGCGCCACTATAGGATTTAATCATATAAGAGGCCGATCCTGGCGCTCACGTGGGAAACGCTTGAGGACCCAATATAGGATTTAATCCTATATGAAGTGGTACCTACATGCTTTGCATGTGGGTGCACGTGTTTAATACGTGGGGGTTTCCCTTTATTTTTATAAGAGAAAAACAAGCTCTGAGCCAAAAACAATTTGGCGGGAACATCCTCGCTCCTGATGGTGAACAGGTAGTCGACCGTTCTCTTCTGTCATCGGTTGCCGACGAAATGGCCGAGGAACTGAGTAGCTAGCTCGTCGAAAGTGGAGATTGAACGCTGTAACAACCCTGCATTTTCTGTACAAAATTTTTCTTCTTAAAATACAGAAATGAGTTTGCAAGTCTGAGCATAATTTAAAAGTTATTTTTGTTTAATAACAGCAAGAAAGCACTTGTAGCTCATTGGTAAAACTTTGCACTGCTGTGACATAACCCCTATGTTCAAATCCCATCAGCCACATATTATTTTTCCTGATTTTTGTGTTAAACATTTTGCAAGCCCAAAAGTTTACATGTGCACTGCACACAAAAATGAACAGTCAGGAAAAACAAACTTGTGTAAAATATTATTAACAGCGAGATGTACACGTGGCTTCGATCCGACGGCTCCCATCACAACTTTGGCCGGCGATATCTTTGTTTGGACCGGCGGGGACGGGCCCCCCATAAGCAAAGGTCCCCATGCTTTGCACACTTGTCGTTTCCCCTACCCCATTACCCCTGCACTGTTTATTTACTCTGAATTAAAATAGAGAATTCAATTTCACCTTTAAATCCATTTTTAATGCATTTTAATTCATTCTTTCAATTCCAAAACCCTAATTTTACACTATAAATACAACCCCATACCCTAGCCTTTCCTCATTTTGAAATCGCTAGCCAAAATTATCAAATTCTTCTTAGTACAAGAAGAGTATAAGTGGAGTTAGCAAGAGGTCGACTTTCAGCTAGGAATCGAGCAAGTTCCAGCGACTCCGCAACGTCACGGCGACTACACAATCTTCTTCTACCTCATCATCACACTTCTAACTAGTAAGTTCCTCCCTATTCTACTCTTTCTTCTTAAAATGATCTTTTTTCCAAAATATGTCGGTAAGTGGAGTTATACCAACATTTGATTCTAAAACCCTTGATAATACATCTTTTCTTAAGCATTGCTCATTCATATTCTACACCTTAATGGTTAATCATGAAACAAATAATTAGAAACAACTTTCACCCTAAATCATCATACTAAATAACTTTAATTTGAGTTTTACATTTAAATACCATGAACTTTGTATCGACCGTATTTTATTATCTTGCTTAATCATACCTCTAGAAAACTTCATGGGGTAATGACCTACCGCTCACATACACACATGTTTATATAGCACGATATTCTTTGAAACATTTTTTTGTGGCGATTACAACTTTTCATTAAAATACCATGAACTACAAAAACTCGGTTTTCTTTAGAATTGTATTTCAAACTCTTTGCGATTATAACTCTACAACCCATTTTGGGGAGCCCGCTATTGGATGGTGTGAATTATCGCACATTCTCGGGCTAGTAAAGTGAGATGCAGACCTCCTCACGGACCATTCGGTCCCGAAAGAATTTTAATACGATTTTTAAGAAAAACGAGATTTTCTATTTAATAATAAAAATTAATTTTTAATAATTATATAAATATTGTCAAACCACATATTTTCAAGTTATAATAAAATTCCATGTTTTTCTAAAAATAAAAGGAATGACAAGTTTCACTAAAATATCATCAAATATCAATACAAGACAAGTCTTACACTAAAATACCTTGAACTATTCAAGCATGTATATATTCACAAATATACCTCACTCTTTAAAATTCACCTCCATGAAAATATTAAATAATATAAATAAATACTCGAGCTTTATTTTGAAAGTATATAAAATATATTTTATAAAACCCCATCGAATTATATAAAATTACATTTAAGGACTTTAATAAATATAGGTTTAAGCGGGATCAATTCTCTTGAGCCTCAGGGAGCCGGAGAAAGTGAGTGTTTGCCTATTTAAAGTAGAAAAACTTAATGGTGTTATCAATGGTAATTTTCTTGGAAAAAGACACAAATCTTGTCGTCCATGTGCAGCAGTTACTGATGACTTCCGAATTTAATTCAGGATCCAAATCTGTTTAAAGTGTCTGACTCAAGTCTAAGTCTAAATCAATCTGAGTCTTACTCAATCTCAATCCAATCAGAATCCAATCCAAACATGAATTAAATTCAACATGAATCCAAATTATAACATGTATACTTGAACCTGAACCTGAATATTAGAACAAATCAACATGCAAACATAACTTGACTTGACCGAACCATGGCTATATCTTGACTTGATTACCTGACTACTTATTTACATACTGAACCTGTTTACATGAACAACTTGTATCCATGGTCTCGGCAAGTCTGATAACTACAATCAATACAATGCATTATGGGGTTTAACGGGGTAGATTGGTACGGAATGTATTAAAAGTGGCACGATGATGGACACTAAAAGACACTAGATTAACATCCATTGCCGTTATCCCGTGGGTTTTGACGGGGTCTTGTACTACGGGTTACCATAGTCCACGAGATAGTTGGACTCCTCTCGTATACACTGATACATTTTGTACCAAGCTACAAACAACTACGTTAGTATAACAAACATATATCTGTATAAATTACCAGCCATATACTCTCTACTTGTCCTATTCTATTATATTCTACTCTTACTTTTGGGACTTACCGAGCGCTAGTTCGCTGACAACATTCCTTCTATTTCTTTCTTTGGAATGTTCGTCAGGAGGACCGGACCCTCAGGAGACCGAGCCCAGCCAGGACGACTTGGACCAGTTCATAGAGCAGCCAGACTTCTAGCTTTTATTTGTACTTATTTCAATTCATATGCCACTATTTAGACATTGCTTTCTATCATTGTACATTTCCTTTTCAAATCAGTTGTAATGTAAAGAATGAAAGTTAATAAAAATTTGTTGTTTATATTACATCTCTTGTCATTCTTGTGCATTTATTTGTATTGCTTATTTACGCTTAACGTGTTTATTTCTGAGTAAATACGTCGCGTGCCCGCCACGCCTACTTTCCCGTACACTGGGAAGCGGGGCGTGACAAACTCTGAGTAAGGCCGCGGAACCAATCTCGCTCGGCCCGGATGAGGGTGGTGGGGCAGGCTCGGCACCGAGCCGTGTCCGAGTTATCTTGGAAGCTCATGCCCGCCGTAATAGCGTTCAAGTGGTCCTTTGGGTCGGACTTCCCGTCAAAGAGGGCCACCTTGGGCAGTTTGTTCCAAGACGAGACCCGCTCATTTAGTAACTGTTCTGTAAAGGGCTTCGTGAAAGAATCCACTGAGTATTTTGCCGATCCTCCGGGCGGACGGGTTGCAAACCGCATGTCTTCAATCTTCTTCTCGAGGACCTCGATTCGTTGTTGGTACCATGAGGATTCTCCACAGTCGGAGTGCCTGCTGTCTCGGCTTCGGGCTTGTGTGATGGAGCGGCTTCGGCTTCGCTCTATCACGTTTCTCAGATCTCCGGGGTGAACCCTTCGTGGTTCACCTCGAAGTGCGCCATGTGCGCGTCCTTGGTGAGTGTGGTTACATTGGTCTTCTCTGGAATCAGGCGACCTGACCGACGTTTCTTCAGGGCGCGAGAGAGCACGGTGAGTGCTGAAGCGATAATCTGGTCGCTCCTGAGACCTCGGGGTCGAACTTTCCGGCGCCCAACGAGTCATGGAATCATTCCTCGTATGGGGGTCGTAACTGCCGGAATCGGCATACCGGTGTTCCGTGACATCGAGATTGGCACGAGCGAGGCCGAGGACTTGAACGCGCCCATCTGCCGTCTTGTGCACGCCGTTGTTTTGAGGAGCGGGTGCGGCGGTTTGGCGAGCATAGCCGGCCTTTTAGACACAAGCGAGCGCATCCACCATCACCGTGAGTCTGTCAATCCGTGCGGATAAGGCCTCGACGATATTAGGAGGCGAAGTAGAACCGCCCCTACCTCCATTGCGGAGGATAGAGTGGCTCGTACCGGGATCTCCGTTGTGATGATCGCTGGTCATTATATCGAAAGCAGAAGATCAACCTTTTTTGGGGGTGGAAAAGAAGTTTTCCACAGACAGTGTCAACTGATGGAGGTTTGAATCTTCCTCAGATGTTGTCCTCCGTCGATCTTGCTGCCAGCGGAGCTGAATGGTTGAGATTTGAGATATAGGTTGAGCGTGTGGATCTCAATGAGTTATTGGTTGTTGTTGAGACTGAGATATCTGCAAGGGAAGTCATGGGGTGGGAAACCACCGTAGGACCCTCCGACGATCAAGTAAGTACCGATGAATATTAAGGCAGAGTAGCGGCCTATTGGAATGAGTTCTTGTTCCTGAGTCTTCTGGAAGAAAGGTTTATATAGCGGTCGTATTGAGTGAGCCGACGCGAGATTCTCGCCGTCCGTTATGCCCCTATGTCACGTTCGCGTTGATGGCGGGATGCGCTCATTAATAGCGGGGTGCGCTCATTAATGGAGAAATACGCTAGCGTGGGATGCCGGATGTAGAGCGGCGAAAATCTCGTCGTGGCGAGATATACAGAGCCGTTATGGGACGCTCATGCAACGTGCTCCCGGCCAAACTAGGACGCTGAGGAATCTCAAATATAGGATAGCTCAGAGACGAGCAAGTGAGCCGAGGGGGCTCAGCTATAGGATAGCTCGGAGACGAGCTATTGGCTGACGGTCAGCCGAAGGAGGAATGTGCTCCAGGGAGATTATCTGAAAGGTCGTGCGCAACCTCGGAGGCAGGGTGCCGAGAAATGTCCCCCATGCATTATATTTATTCCAGCTCTGCAGCCCCTAGGAATCTAGCGGGCTTACGTGGACGACACGCCATCCGCTACATGTCGTGATCTGAAGAATTCCCAATTACGAGCATCATTACCGATTAACCATCTTCAGTCAATCTTCAATTATCAAAGAAATTATCTTACCATTATATTTTTTATAAAAAAATCTTATATGATTAAAAAAAAGCTGAGGATAATGCTTTCTCAAGGAAGCTTATTTATAACTGGGGAAAATCATTATGATGTTGTAGTGCAGCATCCTTAAAACTTTGGACGATTAATTTATATAGCAATTTACGAAAGAAAAAAACATAAAAAGTTTGGAGGACACATGTCAGTTCACTTTTAATTAAATATTTCCACTTATGAAAGTTAAATTAAGAAAAGGGAAAATAGATGTAAGTATGAAACATCATAAAAGATGAAAAATGAAATTTGAATGTGAAACAATACTTCAAGATAGTTTTGTTTAGTATTTGTTAACTTCATTAGGACAAATTATTAATTATGACCTTGCTTGATACGAGGATTGAACATTTAACAAATATTGTAGGTGTCATTGTTAAATGGTTGCAACAAATTAGTTGTGAATGGTTCAACTAATCTAACCTAAGGCAAAATGAGAAGCTAATGTTAAAGTGTATAAGTTAACAAAAATATGATATGATACCTTTAGAGAGTTTGTTAATATATTAGAGATTTTGTGGGTCAAAAAAAGCATAAATGGCTCCACCAAGCTCACCAACTTTATATGTTGGCGATGAAAGGATAAGGAATGATGACTTCGCAACTAGTTTGAGCATCTCTGGGTGTTGCTCTACCAAACTAGGAACTAGCCTTGTGGTCCTTAAATGTGAGTGAGTGGAAGCATGTATATGTGAGAATTATTTGTTAAAATTTGGAATATTGCCAATGATGACTTCCACGGTGAACCACACAGGCCAGCATTCATGAAAGATCAATAACAAAATGTAAAAGTTCTAATGCAAAATCAAACTGCTAACTCAGACATGGCCCCTCGTCGAAGATAAATCCAATTACAACATGGCATATAAGTTTATATAACATAGGCATATAGCAGCATAAAAGAACAGCAAGATAAACGCCGATTTTAAAACAACAAAATAACAGCAACAATTGTTGGAACATCTTGTTGAAGTCTACACACCGTCCCCCAACTCCCGAGAGCATCTTAACACATCATGGACCTTGAGGAGGTCTCACACAGGCGATAATTTGTTTCTTCTTCAAGCCTAACCATAATTTTCTTGTGATTTCATCAGAATTGTTATTAATTCCTAAAGTAAAAATTTTAATTTTTTTCTTGATTGGATAATTTTAATTTCGATTCTTGATTTCATCAGAATTGAAATTCCCCTTTTGTGCATTGCATATTGGTCAAACTTTAGGGGTTGAGCATATGATTAAGTCAGAAATCTCAGGGCTTTGTTCATATGTAATCTTAAGAGGTTAGTGAAGAAAAAATTTCAGTTTAGTAATAGTTTCTTTCCCAGATATACTGGAAAATCATGACTTTCCATACCTTTGTCTTTAGATGTAATTAATACATGCAAAAAAAGCTTATGGGGATAGTATAATCTCTAACTACTAAATCAATATGAAACTTAGGTAAAATCAAATAAAATTTAGTGTATATGTGTCTTTTATCATAGAGATAAAAGTGAAATTTCATCCAGAAAATGACGAGGTACCATTTTAACCTGTCATAAAAGAAAAATAAAAAGCAGTACCCTTTATGTCCCTTATTCTCTATACAAAAATTGAATGGATAAAAAAGGAAACGGTTATAAATGGATTGGATTGCTGGTGGAAAAATGCCGGTGCCGATTTTATGGCTGATGCTGAAGCAATGGATGGATAGAGCGATCAGATTTGACGATACAAGACAATTTTAGATGCTTTCCTGCGGTTTGTCCGGAATGACGGATGACTAGTGGGTCATCTTAGTCCACCATCCATCACCAGCTCCAATGGTCCCACCTCTCCTTCCTTTGCAAATCCCTGAAAAAAATCTATCTTACTAAGTGGAGAGACGTGAAGCTCTACAGCCGCCCCTTCTCTCTCTCTCTCTGTCTGTCTTCTAGTCTCAAACCTATTCGCTTTTCCTCTCTCTCTCTTCTCTCTCTCTTTTGCTTGCATCGATCATTCATTCAATATTCATGGATTCATCAAACACAAGCAGTAACAGCAGCAGCAGGTACCACCATCAAGAACAAGCCTTCTCGGCCTCCTTCCTCAACCTCCCACCACCACCACCACCACCACCTCCTCCTCCTCCTCCACCACCAATTGCAACCACTTCATCTTCTTCGTCCTTCTTCGATCCCGGCCTCCCCTCATATCTCCCCACCTTCAACTCCATTCATAATATTCCTCATGATGACAACAACAACAACAATCCAAGCACCAGCACCACCATCAGCAATAATCTCCCCTCATCTTCATTATCGTCACAACCCCCGCCATCTCGCTCATCAAAAAAACGCACCAGGGCCTCTCGCCGCGCCCCGACCACGGTCCTGACCACCGATACGTCCAACTTCCGTGCCATGGTGCAACAGTTCACCGGCTTCCCTGTCCCTCCCTTCGCCTCTTCTTCTTCCTCAACATCCCACGCCTCATTCCCACTAATGCTCCCTCGCCCCCGCCTCGATCATCTCACGCCGCCCCCCTTCTTCCTCTCCAGGCCTGTAGCGGCGCCTAATTCTTCACTAGAAGATCCATTTCTTCTTCATCCGGGCCTTGCGCCCAACCTCGACCTCGGAGACCTGGTTGGGACCTTTGTCGCCGACTCCGAGGCCGGCCGAGCCGGCGGCTCTTCCAGTAGTTGGAGAGACGGGCATCATGAACTGCAGGAGTTCAGGGACCGGGAAGACGATCACGATCAACGAGACAAGAGACATAAGTCCATCCATTCTTCGGACTAGAGTAGAGCATCATATATATCAGGAGATTGTTGTTGTTGTTATTAGCATTCAGGAGTACTAAACAATGGTAAATATGAGAGACCCTGTTCATTTTCTTCAATTAATTAATCGAAGCATTCTTTATTTTACTTCCCTCATATATACTTGATCAATTATAATTATAGTTTTAAACTATTTTTTGTTCATGAGTGTGAAAAAATTCGCCCCTGCTCTTGTTTTTTCCCTGCATACGGTATTTTGACAATGTCAGTAGTCATGCGGCAAGCCACAAAAGTGGGGAAAGGGCGAGGAGGAGGAGGAGGAGGAGGAGGAGGTGAAGTTGATCTTTGCTTCTGATTAATACTTCACCACCACCACTTTATATCAATTCATGAGTACTAGCTAGAGATATACACATCCGTCCATCATTGTCTCTTTCCTTTTTCCATCTCTTGTTTGTAGGATTTTCTATTTTCTGGGCTAGCTTTTGTCACTATGAACTAAAAAAACTATAAAGGCATGGCTAATAAGGGGAAATTGATCTTTTGGTACTCTCTGAGTCTGTATCTTTCATTTGAGTTGAGTTCCCTATGAGATCTTTTCTCTTTGGATGTGGTTGGTGACTGACAACGGAAAAAATTAATACACTTAGCTTATTTTGTCTCCTTAGCTAAAACAAATCAATGAAGGATCGAATGCAGATTTTAGAATATATGCGTGGCTTTATGTTGATCATATTTTGCTGATTGGTGCCTTGATTTTTGGAGAGAGAGAAAATTTGAAATGCTCATCAAAAGCTTTATAATGCAGAGCTTATGCATAATTTTTATTTTCAGTTAATAAAGATTAGGATTGTAGCTAGGGATGTCCAAACCTAATTCCATGCAGCCATTTGTCTTCGGATGCTTGTTAAATTTGTAAACGCCAAGTAAAAAAAAATTGTTAAAATCAGGTAGAGTGCAAGAGACAACGAGGATGATATTCAAGCTATTAAATTATGTCATGATTCAATATAATTTTTCGGCCTCCAATTTATTTCAAATCGAGAGGACGTGTGGACTAATTAGGTGCTTGTATCTATTAGATATTATTTTTGTTTTTAAAAATGGCTGGGTGGGAGTATAAAGTAGTTAGTTGGCTACCAACTTATACCAGAATACACAATGTGCACTCAACCTAGCTAATTTATGTAGCATGAAACAAGATGTTTGTTGTACAAATTACACCAACCCTGATGATGCTCAATAACGGTAATTTCTTATATCATAACACGTGGTGGATGACGTGTCACATGCGTAAGCCAGTTAGGCCCCTGAGAGCCACGGAGGGGGAACCGGTGTGCTACAGTGGGGGCTTCTCTCAAACCCTGTCTCCGAGCTTGCACCCCACTCCTTACCCCCGAGCACTTCAGCAGCCAAGCCAACTGTCCCTTTGCTCTACTCCGAGCTATCACAGGCCCGAGCTTCCCCGACCATCCGGCTCGCCTTCGAGCCTTCCTTCTGGCTGAGCTCTCTCGCCCTCCCGGCTCGCCTCCGAGCCATCCTCCGGCCCGAGAAGTCTCCCGATCTTCGGTGGCCTTACAAACAACCGTTGGCTCACCTCCGAGCCACCAGCACAACTGGCCTCCTCGGCCCTCTCAGCTCGTCTCCGGGCTTTAGCAGAACCAGGATATCTCGGTCTCCCGCTCGCCCTCGAGCCTCCTGCTGAGTTCATCCTCCTCGGTCTCATCCTGACCGACCCGTAGCACTGATCATAGGCTCCCGCGCCATGGCTCCGCGAATCTCGCCATGCATGAGATATCCGCCGCCCACGATCCCACGTTCCACGCCATCACGATCCCCCATTAACGAGCCTAGCTCGCCATTAATGTGGGATCCCGCTTATCATGCGGGTGTAACGTCAGGAGCGTAACGGCCGGCGTGATTCTCGTGCCTACCTGTCCATCGCTGTCGCTATATAAACCTCTCTCTTAGACGATCGAGGTACGCAATTCTCTCCTGACTGGGTCATTACTCTGCTCAAAGATCCGGTCTAACTTGATCGTCGGAGGGTCCTCGGTGGCACAACCACCCGGGACTTCCTTGCAGGTAGCTCGGCCTCAATCGCTTCAAACCCATTAAGACCCACACGCTTCAGGAGGCAACCTCCAACTCAATCTCAGCAGTCCATCGTCGCTTGCAGCAGATCTACGGAAGGTAACATCTTGACGTGATCCGACATCCGTCAGTTGGCGTCGTCTGTGGGATAATCTTAATTCCACTGAACAAAGTTCACCGTCCGATCTCAACTCAATGGAGAGCGATCACCGCGATGATCCAAGCGCCAGCCACCGCCTCCCACACAACGGAGGCGCAGACAAATCTCCTCCCCCGAACGCCATCATCGCCCTAGCCGCCCGGATAGATCGACTCACGTCCGTCGTAGATGCGCTCGTCTGTGTCTAAACGGCGGGGCAAGCTCCCCAGGTCGCCGCTCCCCCACCTCGGGACCGGGACCCCTACAGAGAGAGAGAAGACTCTGCTCGTGTCAGCACTGCCGACCACCGCCTTGCTGCCTCTCACGGCCGCAGATCTTCCGGGCCAACATATTCTATGACCCTCTGGCCGCCCCACGGTTCAACACCGAGGTCCATCGCCAGAGCGCCTCGCCCCGAGCCTCATCGCGCCCCTGTCCCTCCCGAGGAGGTGTCGGTCAGCTCGCCTGCGCCCAGGCATGACCGACACCCCCTCGCTCGACGGGGTCACGCAGACGGGTCTCGTCACGGCAGCTCAAAGACTACCTCGCCAGGAAACCATCAAAGTCCCAGAACACCGGGACGAAATGATCAATACGGCACACCGTCAGGTCTTAGGCATAAGGAGTGGCTACGCTCCTTTGCATTAGCGCAACTTAAGACCATGACCGAGGTAAAGGACTGGACCGAACGTAAGATCCAGCTTGAGTCCGAGATGAATGCCAACTTGCCCGGAACAGAGCAAGCCGATCAGAAGAAAAGGGGCAGGGATGAGAAGAGGCAACTAAGCAGCTTCACTGCTCCACCCGTTCTTAGCAGGCCCTTTACGGCCCCTCCCGTGCTAAGGATCAAAGCCCTCATCAAGAGGAAACCAGGCTCGCCCTTGCTTGGTTATCCCTGGCTGGTAGTTCTCTACCCCACGATGCCGGGGATCAAAGCCCTCGCCAAGAAGCACCGGGCGGCTATCCTGCTCGGTCATCCATGTCTGGTAGTTCACTACCCACCGACGCCAAGGATCAAAGCCCTCGCCAAGAGGCACCAGGCAGCAACCCTGCTTGGCCCATCCTTAGCAGGTCTCTTATGGCCCCTCCCGCGCTAAGGATCAAAGCCCTTATCAAGAGGCAACCGGGCTCGCCCTTACTCGGTTATCCCTGGCTGGTAGTCCCCTACCCCACAACGCCAGAGATCAAAGCCCTCGCCAAGAGGCACCGGGCAGTAACCCTGCTCGGCCCGTCCTTAAGGATCAAAGCCCTCGTCAAGAGGCACCGGGTAGCAACCCTGCTCGGCCCGTCCTTAGCAGGCCCTTTACGGTCCCTCCTGCGTTAAGGATCAAAGCCCTCATCAAGAGGCAACCGGGCTCGCCCTTGCTCGGTTATCCCTGGCTGGTAGTTCCCTACCCCCACAACGCC
Source organism: Agapanthus africanus (assembly GCA_030015575.1). Lineage (NCBI taxonomy): Eukaryota > Viridiplantae > Streptophyta > Magnoliopsida > Asparagales > Amaryllidaceae > Agapanthus > Agapanthus africanus. The sequence continues at coordinate 870,360,442 of CM057339.1, forward strand.
AGAGATCAAAGCCCTCGCCAAGAGGCACCGGGCAGTAACCCTGCTTGGCCCGTCCTTAAGGTTTAAAGCCCTCGCCAAGAGGCACCGGGCAGCAACCCTGCTCGGCCCATCCTTAGCAGGCCACTTATGGCCCCTCCCACGCTAAGGATCAAAGCCCTCATCAAGAGGCAACCGGGATCGCCCTTGCTCGGTTATCTCTGGCTGGTAGTTCCCTACCCCACAACGCCAGAGATCAAAGCCCTCGCCAAGAGGCACCGGGAAGTAACCCTGCTCGGCCCGTCCTTAAGGATCAAAGCCCTCGCCAAGAGGCACCGGGCAGCAGCTCTGCTCGGCCCGTCCTTAGCAGGCCCTTTACGGCCCCTCCCGCGCTAAGGATCAAAACCCTCATCAAGAGGCAACCGGGCTCGCCCTTGCTTGGTTATCCTTGGCTGGTAGTTCCCTACCCCACAACGCCAGAAATCAAAGCCCTCGCCAAGAGGCACCGGGCAGTAACCCTGCTCGGCCCATCCTTAAGGATCAAAGCCCTCGCCAAGAGGCACTGGGCAGCAACCCTGCTTGGCCCGTCCTTAGCAGGCCCTTTACAGCCCCTCCCGCGCTAAGGATCAAATCCTTCATCAAGAGGCAACCGGGCTCGCCCTTGCCCGCTTATCCCTGGCTGGTAGTTCCCTACCCCACGACGCCGGGGATCAAAGCCCTCGCCAAGAGGCACCGGACGGCTACCCTGCTCGGTCATCCATGGCTGGTAGTTCACTACCCACCGACGTCAAGGATCAAAGCCCTCGCTAAGAGGCACCAGGCAGCAACCCTGCTTGGCCCATCCTTAGCAGGCCTCTTACGGCCCCTCCCGCGCTAAGGATCAAGCCCCTCGTCAAGAGGCGACCGAGCAGCTGCCCTGCTCGGTCATCCATGGCTGGTAGTTCACTACCCACCGACGCCAAGGATCAAAGCCCTCGTCAAGAGGCCACCGAGTAGCTACCCTGCTCAGCCAACCCTTAGCGAGTAACTTCTTATCCACCGACGCTGAGGATCTGAAGCGCTCCTCGCGAAGCCGCCGGGTTCTTCCTGCTCAGCGCATCCCCAGCGGACAGCCTCCTGCCCATCAGACGCTGAGGATCTGAAGCCCTCCTCGAGGCTGCCGAGTTTCTTCCTGCTCGGCGCATCCCCAGCGGGCAGCCTCCTGCCCATCAGACGCTGAGGATCTGAAGCCCTCCTCACGAGGACGCCGAATTTCTTCCTGCTCGGCGTATCCCCAACGGGCAGCCTCCTGCCCATCAGACGCTGAGGATCTGAAGCCCTCCTCGCGAGGCCGCCAAGTTTCTTCATGCTCGGCGCATCCCCAGCGGGCAGCCTCCTGCCCACCAGACGCTGAGGATCTGAAGCCCTCCTCACGAGGCCCCAAGTTTCGGTGTGCTCGGCGCATCCCCAGCGGGCATCCTTCTGTCCATCAACGCGGTGGTTCCAAAGCCCTTCTCGCGAGGCCGCTGAGTAGCTTCCTACTTGGCGCATTCGCAGCGGGTATCTTCCCACCCTACAAAGACACAGATCTAAGACCTGCCGAATAAACTCATACCCAACGCGCGATCAGCGCCTCAACTCCGGCAAAGGGAGGATACCGACCTTCCCACACTCGTCCTTCGTTCAATTCATACTCGATGCGCGGCAACAAGAATGGCGTGTCATCCCCGAACAATCCACCATGAGGAATTACCAGCGCCAAGCCGCACGGAAAGAACCAAGCAGTCCACTCTCGACCCGACCCACAAATAGATCGGAACGAGTGTGAGGGGCTAATGATGATACTAAATAACGGTAATTCGTTATATCATGACACGTGGCGGATGACGTGTCACATGCATAAGCCAGTTAGGCCCCTGAGGGCCACGGAGAGGGAACCGGTGTGCTACAGTAGGGTCTTCTCTCAAACCCTGTCTCCGAGATTGTACCCCACTCCTTACCCCCGAGCACTTCAGCAGCCAAGCCAACTGTCCCTTTGTTCTACTCCGAGCTATCACAGGCCCGAGCTTCCCCGGCCATCCGGCTAGCCTCCGAGCCTTCTTTCGGGCTGAGCTCCCTCGCCCTCCCGGCTCACCTCCGAGCCATCCTCCGGCCCGAGGAGTCTCCCGACCTTCGGTGGCCTTACAAACAACCGTTGGCTCACCTCCGAGCCACCCGCAAAACTGGCCTCTTCGGCCCTCTCAGCTCGTCTCCGGGCTTTAGCAGAACCAGGATACCTCGGCCTCCCGCTCACCCTCGAGCCTCCCGCTGAGCTCATCCTCCTCGGTCTCATCCTGACCGACCCGCAGCACTGATCACAGGCTCCCGCGCCACGGCTCCGCGAATTTCGCCATGCACGAGATATCCGCCGCCCACGATCCCACGCTCTACGCCATCACGATCCCCCATTAACAAGCCTGTCTCGCCATTAATGCGGGATCCCGCTTATCACGCCGGCGTGACGTCAGGATCGTAACGGCCGGCGTGATTCTCGTGCCTGCCTGTCCATCGCTGCCGCTATATAAATCCCTCTCTCAGACGATCGAAGTACGCAATTCTCTCCTGACTAAATCGTTACCCTGCTCAAAGATCCGGTCTAACTTGATCGTCGGAGGGTCCTCGGTGGTACAACCACCCCGGGACTTCCTTGCAGGTAGCTCGGCCTCAACCGTCTCAAACCCATTGAGACTCACACGTTTCAGGAGGCAACCTCCAACTCAATCCCAACCGTCCATCGTCGCTTGCAGCAGATCTACGGAAGGTAACATCTTGACGAGATCCGACATCCGTCAAACCCGCTTCCATATAAACAAGGGCATTTATTTATTTACACCATGATACATGTCTATAGAACCAAGCAAGGGATGATGCATTAATTGATTGGTGGTAATTCACAAAATATTAATGATGGCATGTATATGCACATCGTGGTGGAAAATCATTGATATACTTGTTTTTCAGCTAATCTAGTATATAAAGAGACCTACGAAAACACATATGGATTCAGAAAACGGATCCCCTGAATATTGGATATCGGAACGCCGATCAAGTTAAGTAATGATGATTATGATCATAAGTGCTTTATATGCACGTATATATCTAGTATAATGGGAGATGGTTATTATATGGCCTCACATTGCAAATCTCAAACTACCTTAATTTTGCTCATTAATCATGATATTATCTATATTATATTGGTAGGGGGATTTAGGAGGTGATTAGCTAAGCATTGAGTTTATTGAGAGATGTGCTGAGATTGGCCAAGGAGATTTGGATTTTGGTAAAAGTGTGGCTATGATAAGAGTAGGAGGAGGAGATCATAGGAGAGGAGTAATTGAAGGGGCATTCTCTTGGAGGAATGGCATGTGACTCATAAGTGGATATCATGGTGGCCCATGCCACTGAAGATAATAATCAAATCAGGTACACACTCAAAACAATGATGGCTCTTGATTCTTCTACTCAATATTGATCATGTGATGATGGAGGATGCTTTTGTGTCGATGAAGTGAAGGTGTGTGTGGGTGTCTGGTCAGGATCCTCTCCTCTCCTCTGTTCTTTCCGGTGCACAAGTATACTGATGAACTCCTACCACTTATCGTCTCATCTGAATCTACTTTTTTGGTGTGTGTTTTATCAATTGCTACATTGTATTAATATATATGTGTATTGAGTTTGTCCATGCATCAAGAAATATATATATATATATATAGAGAGAGAGAGGGGGGGGGATAATAGAGGAAAGAGGTCATAGGAGGGAATTTACTTCTATGGCTTCGAAAAATTACAATCTCCATCGTGTTTTCCGACGATCGGCACCCATCATCTTTATCGTTATCATCTAAAATATGGGTACGCCAAATTTCATGTGATTCTACAACCCTTTCACCATTGAATTAGTGGGTTCAAAATTAACGGTTTACCGACAATAGAACTTTTTACATTGCCAAATCAACGGTGAAAAAGTTGTAGAATCACATGAAATTTGGCGTACCCACATCTTAGATGATAACGATGAAGATGATGGATTCCGATCGTTGGAAAACACGATGAAGGGCGTATTTTTTGGACACCATAGGAGGAAATTCCGTCCTATGGCCTCTTTCCTCCATCATGCTTATATATATAGAGAGAGAGAGAGAATAATGGAGGAAAGATGCGAGGGAATTTACTCCTATGGCGTCGAAAAAGTACACCCTTCATCGTGTTTTCCGACAATCGGCACCCATCATCTTCATCGTTATCATCTAAGATATGAGTACACCAAATTTCATGTGATTCTACAACTTTTTCACCGTTGAATTAGTGGGTTCAAAATCAACGGTTTACCGACAATAGAACTTTTTACATTACTAAATCAACGGTGAAAAAGTTGTAGAATCGCACGAAATTTGGCATACCCACATCTTAGGTGATAACGATGAAGATGATAGATTCCGATCGTCGGAAGATGCTACGGAGGGCGTACTTTTTTGACGCTATAAGAGGAAATTCCCTCCTATGGTCTCTTTCCTCCATTATTTTCATATATCCCGCACCGACAAATGTAAAAGAAAAAAGGCATCTTACCTCGAAATTATCAATCTTACTAGAATTTGTGCACGTGCGATGCACGTGAAAGATGAGAGAATAATAACAAGGGAGAATTTGTATAAATTTATAAAGATCGATGGGTTAAGGGTTATATGTAGGATTCCACGATGCACGGGTACCCTTTTTGGGAGAGAGGAGAGACGACGACGATGATGCGGAAACCCTTATATATAACTTGGTAAAAGTTATGGTAATTCTAACACTTTTCTGAACTTCTTACAAGTAACAAAATACCACATGAGCTCTTGAGTTCTTGTTATAAGAGTAAAGGTAGTGCATGGAGAATTTAGGGTTTTCTTTTTGTTTTACTTGTAGTCTTTTAAACTTCCCACCTCCGCTATTATAAATAGAACAGACGAAGGCATGAACAAAAAATTCCCTTTTTAAAGAAAAGGAGGAAACAACATGACATAATTCTAGAGTTAAAGCACATGGAAAACTTTATTGTCAAATTCAATTTCAAATTCAAAGATGTCCAAAATTAGCAATCCACATATTTTTTACGACAAACCATTCTGTATGGAAAACTTTCTTTGATAAAGTATCATGACGGTGGAGAATCTACACCTATTAATTTTTTTATTACATGTGCAGTGCACATGCATGACTCCAGTTCAATGACACACGGGAGGTGTTTCCACCGTTATAAAAGAGTTCACATTTTAATTTCTATGAACTTCTCTTGCAACAAAACACCCTTATCACAGTCAAAAAAATTGGCCAACGTGAGAAATTTAGCCATTAACAGTCTAAAATATGACCTCAGTACTGTTCTATTAAGGCGGCTTTGACTGGTCAATTTAAATTAATAAACGTTGATTTGGGCCCCACACCAATAAAGTCTAATCCACAAAGCCTTATTTTGGTCGAGATGGCCATGAAGACCGAGACTCCCAAATAGACTTCTATCTTTAAGAGTAGTTTCGAGTCTTTCTCAGTGCAACGGATCGGGACGTGCTACTTTTCAGGATTCAACAGTCGATCATGAGCAATCGTACGTGCACATGGCTGCTTCGCTCTATGTTCAGCTTGAATAGGAACATATGAGCTATGGTCATCGCCATCTAAGCCTTCTCCCATGATATGGGGAAGCAAACCTTCAATAAACAGTTGACAAAGTTTTACGAACGACTGTCGACCTGGTCTCAACCCTCTCCGAGTGCATGCCAAATTTCTGGTTTAAAAACACCATAACAAGAGAGAGGCTTGTTATAGTCATAAAGGACCAGTTGATTTCTTCCAAATTCTCATAGTATTTCATAATAAAGAAGATAAAGAGCGGAAATAACAAAAAAGAAGGAGATTAATATTTTTTTCGGTGTGTGATGGAGTTCTAATCTCCTTCAGATGCTGTCCTCCGTCGATCTGTAGCGAGTGTTGTTGAATGACAGAGATTTGATTTGAAAGTTGTCTCCTTGGGCGTGTGGATCTCAATGGGTTGATTTTGAGGTGAAACAGAGCTACTTGCAAAGAAGTCCTGGGGTGGGTGACCACCGTAAGACCCTCCGACGATCAAGTTAGCCGAGAAAAATGAGCAGAGTAGCGGCTTATTGTATTAAAATCGCCTTACCTGAGTCGTCTAAGAGAGGGGTTTTATAGGGGTCGCATGAAGCGAGTGGGTGCAAAATCTTCGCCTTCGGTTACGCCCCTGACGTTATGCCTATGTGAGTGACGGGATCCACCATTAATGGCGGGATACGCTCGTTGATAGGGGATGCGCCAGCGTGGGACGCTCGACGTGGGGCGGCGGATATCTCGCTCTGGCGAGATACGCGGAGCTGTTGCGGAAGCGCTAAGGCCTCGCGTTCTCGTTTGTCCGGGAGAGCTGGGGAGGCTTAGCTCGGCGTGGGCTCGGAGACGAGCCGGGAGGCCGAGGAAGCTCAGCTCTGTAATAGCTCGGAGACGAGTATAGGTGGGTGGCGCCAATTCGATGGCTGGGTCACTCTTCGGTAAGAGGCGGAGTGTAAACTCAGAGACGAACCGGGAAAGGTCATCAGTGCTCCAGATTGATTTTGCCTCAGCACCCCCAGGAGTCTAGTAAGTTGTCGCGGATGACACGTCATTCGCCACGTGTCGTGATCTGAGGAATTCCCACTTATGAGCATCATCATTAACCCCCCACTCTCGTTCCGACCTATTTATGGGTCGGGTCGAGAGTGGCCTGCTTGGTTTGTCTCGCCCAGTCTGTGGCCGGGAATCCTCGCCGCGGATTTTCCGGGGCGATATGGTGTTTGGAAGTTGCGTCGTTCAGATTTCCGGACCCACGTGGCGTATCCCCCAGCGATTGGATCTTCGCGCGTATCTCCGATGATATCAGCGGATCAGCGAAATGATCGCGCATTAAAGAGGGGGCGCCGATTCACTCGTTCGTCTATTGGGTCAGAGGCCACGCGTCTGAAGCGTGTTGGCGGACACGACAGGCTATCGCTGTCGCCTGCGATCGAAGGGACATCCCCAATGGTCGTTCAACACGTGGAGACTTGACGGCTGGCAGACGCGAAGCTTCGTTTTGGCGGGAATTGATCTGGGTTGTTGGATGCCTTCTATGGAAGGTATAAATAGGAGGGGACCCCCATAGGGCCAACACTTCCTTCATAATTTCCCTTCGTTGCCAATGATTGCTCGGCGCTCCATCCTTTAGATCAGATCCTTTGCGCTTCTTCTTCGGAGAACTCATTCCTTTGAATCAGGTTAGATATTTTCTTCCGAGGAGTCTGTAGAAATAGTTACAGTCGAGTCTAAGGAGTCTTCCGCCTCTTTGGCTGCTGACAACCAAGAGGGTTCTCTTGTTGCTTCCTCTGTGTCGGGCTCGCCCCATAGAGCCAGGGCTACCCGCGTCGCTAGCCACCCGGCAGCGACAAGGGCCCCTAAGGTGCGCATCGGGAATGCCCGCGATGCGCCCTCCGTCTTGAGGGATCTGGACGAGCTTACCGAGATTCGGGCTCGTTTCCATATCCCCTCTAACTATTCGCTCCGTTTGGCTAAAGGGGGCGAACGGGCGAACCAGGTGCAAGGGAAGGAGATTGCCCTGTATTTGGAAGCATTCTGAGCAGGAATACACCTGCCCTTTCCAACCGAGGTATGTAGGGTACTTCGTTGCTTTCATCTCTCCCCGGGCCAGTTAGCGCCGAATGTTAGTGTATATGCCCTAGAGGCCATTATTGTATCATACTTGTAGGGTGTTTTTCGTCACCCCATTGAGATGGGAGTACACGAGCGCTTGTCAGGCGCATTACAGATTCCCCCTGCCTAGGGTAGGCTGGGGTTTATTGATTGTGGGGATCCAAATCTCCGGCAGCCGCGGACTAAGCTGCCATTAATTACCCCTCGCCTTTGGAGCGAGAGAACCTCCGATTGACGGGTCAAACAGGTCATGCGAACTCAACGTGCAGTGTTGTGTTTTGAAGGCGTTTTGGGTATATCGGGGGCCCCGCAGAGTTTTTACGGGGGTCCCACTATCCGGATAGCGGGATGGGGGTCAAGGCAGCGCCCCGGTAAATTTTTTTTAAGGGAGGGACAGTGTTGTGGAGTGTGTGTGTGTGTGTATAAAGGGGAAAAGCACCCAAAGGACGCGTGGGGCCAGCGCGTCACGTGCCTAGCACTTGAGCGCTGGGCGCTTAAACGCTTAAGCGCTAGCGCATCACGTGCCCGGCACATGGGCGCTGGACGCTTGAGCGCTAGGCGTTCGAGCGCTAGAGCTTCACGTGCCCGGCACGTGGGCGCTGAGCGCTTGAGCTCTAGGCGCTCGAGCGCTAGCACATCACGTGCCCGGCACGTGGGCGCTGGGCGCTGGAGCGCTAGCGCTTCACGTGCCCGGCGCGTGGGCACTGGGCGCTCGGGCGCTAGTGCATCACGTGCCCGATACGTGGGCACTGGGCACTCGAGCGCTAGAGCTTCACTTGCCCGACATGTGGGCGCTTGAGCGCTCGGGCGCCGGCGAGAAAAAATGGTTTTTAGCCCCAGAAGTAGGATTTAAACTCCCGAAAGAGAATTTAGAGTGGAGTTAAACTCCTAAGATGTTTTTGGAGATGATGAAAGGGGTTTCTCCCTTGAGCTCTGGATCTTCCCAAAGTGGGATTTTTGGGAGATGGGTCTCCTTCTTCTTCCCCTCGGTTGGCCGGATCTTGGATGAAAAGGAGGTGATTTTAAAAATCTCTTCTTTTTAAGATCTGATGGAAGATCCAAGCTCCCCTTTGTGGGTTTTGTGGTGAAAAACTATTTAGTTTTGGAAAAGGAAGAGTAAAACTCTTGATTTAATTCAAAAGAAAGAAGAAGGTTTTAGAATCTCGAGGAAGGAGAGAATCACAGATCTTGATTCTTTTTGGGAGAGTGAAAAAGTTGCTGAGATATTTTCATTATCTTTTCCTTTATAGGCTATGCACTTTACATATAGCCCCTTGGGCTTTACAAAAATGGTATTTTGCCCATCCCATGCCTCATGTGCTATTTCTTTTTGCACATAAGCCATGGGCTTTACAAAAATTTGGTTTTATGCTCATTTTTCTTACATTTATTCAAAAAATAAAAAAAGGAAATACACCAAAATTATTTATTACAAAATTTTTATTTTGGCATGGCGGAAGGACGGACGCTTCGTGTTCGGGCTCGACCAGGGCATTGGCCCACTTGACCTGGGCTTGGGCCCACTTGGCTTGGGGTTGACTTTGATTTTGACTTGGTCAACCGGGGTGTAAATTTCGACCCCAACAAAGTGCCCCCAATCAATAAATGCACACAGCATATGTGGGTCGTGTGCATGAAATTGATGGATCTTCTTTCACGTGGAAGCGACTTGATTTGGTTCCCGCTTTTTGGGAAGCTGGCATTGCCTTTTTACGACATGGACGGTCGATGCTTGACGTGTCTCTGAGATGGAGTGTCTGGTTGACTTGGTTCCAAGGCGGAGCATAATTCCGACGAGGAGGTCGTTGCTGCCCTTTTAGCGACGTGGACGGTCGGTGCTGCCCTTTTAGCGACGTGGACGGTCGGTGCTGCCCTTTTAGCGACTTGGAAGGTCGGTGCTGCCCTTTTTGCGACTTGGACTGTCGATGTTGCCCTTTTAGCGACGTGGACGGTCGATGCTGCCCTTTTTGCGACTTGGACGGTCAGTGCTGCCCTTTTAGCGACGTGGACGGTCGGTGCTGCCCTTTTTGCCATGTGGACGGTCGGTGCTGCCATTTTAGTGACGTGGACAGTCGGTTCTGCCCTTTTTGCGACTTGGACGGTCGATGCTGCCCTTTTAGCGACATGGACGGTCGATGCTGCCCTTTTAGCGACATGGACGGTCGATGCTGCCCTTTTAGCGACTTGGACGGTCGATGCTGCCCTTTTTGCGACATGGACGGTCGGTGCTGCCATTTTAGCGACGTGGACGGTCGATGCTGCCCTTTTAGCGACTTGGACGGTCAATGCTGCCATTTTAGCGGCGTGGACGGTCGATACTGCCATTTTAGCGACGTAGACAGTTGATTCTGCCCTTTTTGTGACTTGGACGGTCGATGCTGCCATTTTAGCGACGTGGACGGTCGATGCTGCCCTTTTAGCGACTTGGACGGTCGATGCTGCCCATTTAGCGACTTGGACGGTCGAATGTTCTGATTTGACTTGCTCCGCTTTCTGTGGTGTCGGGATTTGACTTGTTTCTGAGGTGGAGCATGATTCCGCCAGGGAGGTTGTTGGTTGTCTTACTGACTTGATATGGTTTGGGTTGACATCAACATCGCTATACTGGAATATGGTACCAGGAGCGAATCATCATCTGTCATGACAAGATTTAGGGATTTTGGTTTTGGTTTGGCATCAGCGCCGCTTACATTGAAATATGGTACAAGGAGCGAATCATCATTTGCCATGATGGGATCTCCCTCGTTTCCAGTTTAACGACTTAGGGGTCATCTGTTCCCAGTTTAACGACTTAGGGGTCTATTAGATTGGAGTTTGGAATTTTGGTCTTAGGGTAGGCATCAGCGTTGCTATCACTGAAGTGCATGTGCCAGGAGCAATTCATCATTTTCCTTTTCCTGTTGGGGAGCGATGGCTTAGGAGACAGATTTAGGTGCCTATCACCTAAGACTTTTCAACTTTATGAGCCGTAAGGGTCCCATAAAAGCATTTTCTCCCTACGAGTCGAAAGGATCTCGTAGGTGTACTTTCTCTTTAGGAGTCGTGAGGACTTCTAAGTGTGTTTTTTTCTTTATGAGTCGTAAGGATCCCACGAAGGTGTTTTCTTACGAGTCGAGAGGATCTCGTAAGTTTGTTCTCCTCATGTATCGTGAGGACACATGAGTGTGTCTTCCCAAATGGAGCATAAGTCCAAAGGCGGAGACCGGCCGCTGGACTGGTGATTGCGGTGGGGTATGGGTATGATGAGAATTATTTAAGCCCGTGGATTATATACGGTAGTCAATTTGGGGACTAACTGTAGGACCGGGAGAATTTTGAGAAATTGGATTTTGGTTGGCGTCTGCATCGCTGCACTGGAATATGGTACCAGGAGCGACTCATCATTCGCCGTTTGGGGACGTGGAATTTGGATCTTGTTTGGCATTAGCATTGCTGCACTGGAATAATGCCAGGAGCAACTCATCATTTGCCCCGGGAGGACTCGGGATTTGGTTTTTTGGGTCGGCATCAGCACCGCTAACACTGAAGCAATGCCAGGAGCGACTCATCATTTGCCGTTGCCCGTTTGGGGAGCGATGGCTCGGGAGACAGGTTTAGATCCCTATCACCTAAGACTTTTCAATTTTATGAGCCGTAAGGGTCTCATAAAAGCGTTTTCTCCCTACGAGTCGAGAGAATCTCGCAGGTGTATGTTCTCCTTAGGAATCGTAGGGATCCCTAAGTGTGTTGCTCGTTTGTGAGTCGTAAGGATCTCACGTAGGGATTTTCTCCTCACAAGGTCGAGAGGACTTTGTAAGTGTATTTTATCTCTTTTCACGAGTTTGCGCCCTTTCAGGTTTGCACAAACTCGCCGGCAGTCCTGCCGTTTTTACTCACGGAGCCCTTTCGGGTTTTCATCCGTGCCCGTTTTGCTTGTGGACATACTGTTTTTTTTGTCGCTGGTGGGACTTTAAAAGTAGTCTCACCGGCAGGATTTGGGAGAGATAGGGGTCGTTTACGCCCGTGGATTGTATACGGTTTTACAGGATGTATGATCTAGACCGTAGGGCTGGTGTGCTCAATTCTCCTGCGACTTGGAGCATTCATTTCTTGAGATATTGGCCATTGATGGGTGGCATGGTCCTTTCTCCCTCGGCAGTTATTAGTTGGTAGTATCCTCCGTCGAACACTTTCTCGATGACGTATGGTCCTTCCCAGTTTGGCTCGAATTTTCCCTTGGCATGTCGATTGGGGATGATAGGTCTTTTGAGGACCAACACCAATTCGCCTTTCTTGAAAGCACGGAGGTGGGTTATCTTGTCATAGGCCCGCAACATTTGGGCTCGGTATAGCTCCAGATTTTGCTGCACTGCGAGCCTCTTTTCTTCGAGGGCATCAAGCTCTTCAAGCCGAAGGAGCACGTTTTCCTCCTCCGTCAAGTCGTGTTGAACGGCTATTCTTAAGCTTGGAACTTCGACTTCAAGGGGGAGGACCGCCTCCACTCCGAAGAGCAATGAGTATGGAGTGGACTGAGTTGGAGTACGGTGTGTGGTACGATATGCCCACAACGCCTCGTGAAGTTTGAGATTCCTGTCTCTCTTGTTGGCTGAAGCATTTTTCCTCAGGAGATTGCATAGAGTCTTATTGAAGGCTTCGGCTAGCCCATTGGCTCTTGGATTATAGATGGAGGAATATCTCCAGTCTATCTTGTGCTGAGTAGCGAACCTTGAGACTTTGAAGCTCTTGAAAGAAAGCCCATTGTCAGAAATGATTCTTCTTGGTGTACCGAAGCGGTATATAATATTATGCTGGAAGAATATCAGAATATCTTCTGTCTTGACTTCTTTTAGCGGGACAGCTTCAACCCATCTGGAAAAGTAGTCTGTTGCGGCCAGTATGAACCGGTATTCTCTGGATGACGGAGGATCAATTGGGCCAACTATGTCGGTTCCCCAGACTTCGAAGGGCCACGACGCCACCGTAGGATGCAACGGATTGGGATGCTTATGAATGAAATCACCGTGAATTTGGCAGATATAACATTTCTTTGCATGCTCTCCGCAATCCCGTATCACGGTGGGCCAGTAATACCCAAGCCGTTTAATTTGAAGTCGCATCTTAGGGCCAGATTGGTGAGCACCGCAAACACCCGAGTGAACTTCTTTCATGACCTTTTAGGCTTCAGCCAATGACAGACACCTGAGCCAGAGTTGGTCATATGACCTGCGGTATAGCGTGTCATTTACAAACACGTATCGGAGAGCTCTCTTCTTCAGCTAAATCCTTGCAGATTTTCCTTCGGGCAGCTTGTCGTATCGGAGGTACTCTATGAAGGGTTCTCTCCAATCGGGCTCATCTTGGACGATCGAAGCTTCTTCGGCAGGACTGCTCTTCTGTTCTGCGCTTTCCTCTTCTCGTAGAGAGACTAAGGGTAGAATTTGCCAGCTCCTGACTGTGATCAAAATTTCGTCCATGTCAGGATCAACCAGCTCCTTGGCTAAGCGAGCGAGTACGTCAGCCTTTCCATTCAACGCCCTAGGAACTCCCATCGGCTCAATATAGGTGAACTGTTTCATAAGCTCCACCACCCGGCTTCTGTACCAAGCTAACTCGGGTTTGTATATCTTATAGTCGTCGCTTACTTGGTTGACGACAAGCTAGGAGTCACCGTAAACCCGCAGCCGAAAGATTTCCATTTCTATGGCGAGCTCCAGACCAGTTATCAGAGCTTCATACTCAGCCTCGTTGTTTGTGCGAGGCTCGGTGAGAGCAAAAGAACGCCGTAGGGTTCCCATCGATGGCGTGATGAAAACCAATTCTATACCTGCTTTTATCTCCGGGACGCTTGATTTACTGGAGGTCCTTATCGATGAGTCCCCATAGAAGTATAGCTCCCAACATGGCTCGTCATTCTCTAGGTGCAGAACTTGTTCGTCGGGTAACTCGCAATTGAGTGGTGACCCTTCTGGTATGGGATGAGCAGCGAGAAATTCCGCAAGAGCTTGCCCTTTTACTGCTTTCTGAGGAGTATAAACTATGTCAAACTCAAGTAGCATGACAGCCCATCTTGCCATTCTGCCGGCTAAGCTTGCTTTGGTCATCAAGTGTTTGAGCGGGTCGACTTTGGGGATCAGCATAACCCGATGAGCGAGCAGATAATGCCTCAGCTTCTTCACAGCAAACATCAGAGCCAGGCATTGCTTTTCGATCGGGGAATAGTTGTGTTCCGCCCCGACTAGAGTCTGACTGATGTAGTAGAGGGCATTTTCTTTTCCCTGCTCGTTGTTCTGGGTAAGAAGCGCACCGAGTGATTCATCTAGCACGGCAGTGTAGAGAATCAGCGGTTTATTTGGAATGGGAGCGGCCAGTGCTGGAGGGTGCAACAAGTACAGTTTAATGCTTTCGAACGCTTCTTGACATTCGGCATCCTAGACAAAAGGAGTTCTTTTCTTCATGAGCTTTGAGAAGGGCCTACATCTCCCTGATAAATTTGAGATAAACCTTCGTATATAAGCAAGCTTGCCATGAAAAGATCTTAGCTGCGTCAGACTCTTCGGAGGGAGCAACTCTATGATAGCCTTTATCTTTGATAGGTCAATTTCGATCCCTCGATGTCGGACTATGAAGCCCAAGAATTTTCCCGATGACACGCCAAAAGCGCACTTCAGAGGATTCATTTTCATATCGTACTCCCTCAGTCTGGTGAGAACGGTCCTAAGATCTTGGATGTGATCGGCCTTGGCTTTAGTCTTGACGACCAGATCATCAACATAGCATTCGACGATTTTATGGATTAGGTCATCAAAGATATTGGTCATTGCCCTTTGATATGTAGCACTTGCATTCTTCAGTCCGAACGGCATTACTTTATAGCAGTATATTCCGATCGGGGTTCGAAATGCTGTGTGTTTCTCATCCTCAGGCGACATCTTGATCTGATTATATCCAGACGAGCCATCCATAAAGGTGAACAGCTCGTAATTTGAGGTGTCATCGACCATCATTTCCATGACCGGTAGCGGGAAGTCATCTTTAGGACAAGCCTTGTTGAGGTCCCTGAAATCGACACAAACTCGGATCTGCCCATTTTCTTCTTCACTGGGACTATGCATGCGATCTAGTCCGCATATTTCTCTTCCCTGATGAAGCTGGCATCGATGAGTTTCTTGGTTTCCTCGATGACCTTTTCTTCTAGTTCCCTTCTCATTCTTCGAGGAGCTTGTTTGACTGGCTTGACATCTGGAGAAATAGCCAGCTTATGCACGGCTACCTCAGGGGAAAGGCCGGGCATTTCTTTGTACGTCCACGCGAAGCAGTCGACGAACTCATGCAGCCGGGCAATTATCCTCTTTCATTTCCTCTGATGAGAGTGAGCTGATGTAGGTCGGCCTTGGATTATCGGGCGTTCCTAATTCAATCTCGGTTAGCTCGTCAAAGGTTGCTTGTCCGCCATCTTCGAGCTCTTGAGGAGCTTCTTCTGGCTCGGCTATCTCGTCATCATCATTTAATCTTTCACTGGCTTCACCAACATGGATCATGTAGCATGCTATGGAATCAGGTTGAATGAAGCCTATGCCCCGTCTATCTGGAATCCGTCCATCGATGAGTGCTCGGACCTGGGGCGGATGCCATAGCCCTTCATAAAACTTTGCTTCGGACTCCGTTTGATATAACCGGCATCCGTACCTTTTGAAATATTCCCGCATCTCGGGTGCATAGTATCTGGGATTGAGGACGGCTCTTTTGCCTCTCTCATAGGGAAGGCACGCGACAGACAAATCGTCCTGGTGCACAGCGGGGTTTGACCCATAAAACAGGATGCCCTTCTGTCCGCTTTTCCTCCCGGGAACGTAGAAATTTTTCAGCTGGTCCACGGTAGAGATTGACAATGCATCGAGCTTTTTGCACATCCGTTCCAGCACCCTTGTGATGGCCAGGGACCCTTCTGCAATTTCGAAGGTCTCTCGTAGTTTCGCTTGCTGCATGGGGGTCCAATCTGCACAGCTATTGCACGGCAGGTCCTCTTCCTCCGACTCTTCAGTGTCGCTGCCAAGATGAGGGCGGACTTTGCTGCTAGATGGGCTTTCGGTATCGAATTTGTCCGTATCGCTACCGAAATAGGGGCGAGTTTTACGGAAGGATGGACTTCCAGCATCGGACTCATCAGTGTCGCTACCGAAACGCGGGCGCACTTGGGCGTTTTTGCTTTTGAAAGTGACAGCCGGCTCGGATTTTCTTTTGAGTCTTGGGACCGCTCTATCCTCAGTCAGTTTTGGCTTAGCATTTTGGTGGTTCATGAAGTACCGAGAATCTTCATATCGGACTTCATGCACCCCGAACGGCTGGATGTCTCCGTCAATGCGTCTTTCTTCGCCATTTTTAGTATACTTCATGCATTGATGGAGAGTTGACGGAATGATGCCATAATCGTGGAGCCACGGCCGTCCCAAGAGAATTTTATAAGACGTGTCAGCGTCGATCACATATATCTTAGCTTCAGTTTGCAGATCCCCAAATTTGATGGGCAAAGCTATAGACCCCAGAACTTGCTGGCAGTTTTGATTGAAGCCTTGAATGACAATCCTTTCCCTTGACAGGTGCCGGACGTCCATTGACAAATTCTTCAGAGTCCGCAAGTTCATGAAGTTCACTGAGGACCCAGGATCAATCAATATGCGATTAATCCGATCTCCGTCGCTGTACCCGGTCACGTAAAGCGGCCGATTATGCTCAGCCGTTCCCAGTAGCAAGTCTTCGTCCTTAAACGTGACTGCGGTGGCATGCAAAGCATACTGGGCTTCTTTCATATTAATTTCCGCAAAGCGAGCCTGATACCGCTCGGGGTTTTATAGAGCGTGAATGAGAACATCTCTAAGCTCTTTAAATATGACCAAGGCATCGTAGATGCTCAGGAAAGACGGGAGCTTTCGGAGATGAGCCAAGACATTGTAGTCCACTGAGGAAGGACTTGAGTTTTCATTAGCCGGCTCTCTGCCATCTTCCTCATTAGCCACCTGTTTTTCCTTTCCTTTTGGGGCGTTTCCCTGATTTGGCTGCAGAGCCCTGCCGCTTCTGAGCTGGATTTGGTCGGCCCTTGTGGCGAGCTCCTCGTCCTCTTCGGGAAAATAGAGCTCCTCCTTAGAGTCGCTGCTAAGATGAATGGAGTAGCAGGTCACTATAGGGATCTCTTCATTAGAGTCTTCCTCTAACTCCTCCAGAATTTCAGCCGCTTCTACAGGAAGGAACTCCTTCAATTGAATCAGAGTTCTTTCCTGCTGTTCATAGTCTTTAAGGGAATCGATATATTTTTGAATGGTCGATCTCCCTGCAGACTCCTTTTCGCGTCGAGCTGCACTTTTCTTCTTCTTGAGCTTTTTGGATTTTGAGCCTGGTTGGGCCGAATTGGCAGCTGGAATGGGGGACTTCTTCTGCCCTTCTCATTCCGTCCTGGGCTCTTTCTTAAGTAGTTTTAGCATCTTCTTCGTCTTATTAGATATGTGCTTACTCCAAGGAGGCTGCGGTGAGTCGGTTTCATTTCTCAGGGCAGCGGGTTCGGTTGTCTGCTCCCAGAAGGCTTCAGCTTCTGTCTGTATAAAGTTGGTGGTTGCAACTTGATTGTTCACCAACACACTTTTGTACATCACGATCTCTCCAGCCTTGTACTGCTTCTCGACCCAGTCCTTGAAGATATAGCAATCCTCGATCGCATGGCTCACTACTCGGTGGTACGGGCAATACAGGGGATTGTCGGTCATTTTTTCTTCTTGAGGTCTTTTCGACTCCGGCAATTGTAGACCGTTGTTCAAGGAATTTTTAAATATCTTGCGGATCTTGTCCCTTCTGAAAGAGTAATCCTTGTTCTTTTTCTCCTCTAGGGAAGGCCCATCTCCTCTTGGGAAGGCCCATCTCCTCCCAGCAATGGCTTTCGATACCGGTTGGTTTTTGAATCGCCTGCCCTTCGCTTGTCTTCATTGTCGGACGCATTGAAGACATTGGTACTGCTAGAACTCCCGCTTCTACGGTTGTCGTCCCGCTTGCTTTTCCAAGTCTTGTCTCTCTGAGAGTCCGGGGTAGACTCTTGCTTCGAGCGTTCCAGCATTTTGTACTTTCTTGGTTAGCTCTTGAAACGTCTTGAGGCCTGCTGTACATAAGAATGGGACCATCCAATTGCTAAGGTTCCCAATGAGAAGGCTGACAGACTGGTCCTGCTCCAGCGGCGGTTCGCACTTGACTGTGAAATTACGCCATCGGGCGATAAAGTCGGTGTTGCTTTCATTCTTCCCCGGCTTGGTCCTCACGAGGTCAGCAATGGAGATTTTATCACCGACACTCATGAACCTTTGCCGAAACAGAGACTCCATTTGGGCAAAGGTAATAACGGACCCGTCTGGTATACTCGCGTACCAGTCAAAAGCGACACCGGTCAGGCTGTTGACAAACTGACGAAGAAGGAGCGCATCATTGCCCCCTGTATTTCCGCACGATGCTTTAAAGTGGGCGACGTGCTGATTTGCATTTCCCGTCCCGTCAAATCTTCCGAACTTAGGAATGACATAGCCGCTCGGGAACTCGATCAGATCGTACTGTGCGGGATATGGCCGTCCACTACTGCCAATTTCTTTCTGAGCTTCAGCTTCGGCCACCAATGTTTTAACCTTGCTGGTGAACAAATCCATTATCCGATCTTGTGTTAGCGGGATAGTGATATCTGGGGCCAAGGCGTCCCCAGAAGCGGAATGTGGCCGGCTTTCGTGCGGCTCGACCAATCTTAGACCCAAAGGGACAGGCATCGGCCGCTTCGGATTGTCGTCATCTGACTCATGAGTAGCAACTTGTGCTTGATTGGGAGGCGCTTGAGCAATTTGAGCCGTAAGCTGCATCACAACATTCGTTAAGTCATCAATTTTCGAATAGAGCTTGGCCATCTCTTTATCTTTGCTCCTGAGCTATTTTCGAAGCTCTTGAAGAAGCTCTTGCTCCGCGGTCCTGGGGCGGAAATTCGGCTCTTCCTCGCTGTCCGAGCTTGACTCTACATGGACTTAGGGGTCTTTCTGCCTATCATCCTCATCGAGAGGGTTTTCATCATCCAGCGGAGGCGGCCGTTCTTGGGAAGCGGCAACCACAATCAAGCCAAATTGGGCTTGGGATGTGGTGGCCCCATCCTTGCTTTTGCTACGAAGGTTGTCGCTGGGGTGCCCACCCACCATATAGACTGCATGGATAACATATCCAGCCGTCTTTTTATTATCGGCGGCCGATTTCACGGATTGCTGTCTTGACCCTCCTGTTTTGGTAACGGGCAGTCGACTGAAGGAGGCTGGCCTGGCCGGACTCTTGAATGGTGCTGACGCTTCTTTTTTGGTTTTGCCCCGTTGTTTTCGCACGGCACAGAGCACCTGGTAGACTCTTGAAGAGACAGTGTCATACTTTTTCTGTTGGGGCCGGAACACGTCTCTTTGTAGCAACGTTCGGACCGTTGTCTTCTTGATTCTGGCGGTCATGGCATTTTTCTGAACCCACTTCAGAGGTTCGAAAGAATTGCTGATTTTTACGGCCGACTCAGCCGTCGTCGCGGAGTAACCCTGCTCTTGGAACCTCACAAGATTCCACTCGGCCAGAGTCCTGGCCCTCTTGTTAGCTCGATACCTGAGCCGCTTCTGCCTTAACTTTTCTGTTTTAAGCACTTGGCAAACTTCGGCCCTTCGGGAATATGCCGTAGACCGGGCGATGGAGGGCTTTGGAGATACGCCTAATTGTGCATTTATTGGAGTCATCGCCTGAACTCGTCCGCAACGTTTGATGTTGCCCTTTGTACCGGAAGCCTTGCCCCTAGCTGGAGCACCAGAGTGTCGTTCAGGAACCATCTTAAGTTTCGGTTGTGGTGCCTTAGCGATCACAACATTCGGCCTCTTTCCCCTTGAGACCAGCTTGGCCACCTGTTTTGCCGGGATTTCTGCCAAATGAGCGCTTCCTGCAGGGTAGATGATGACGGAACCAAATTAGCGGGACAATTCCTCCCACTGTCGACTGAGACTTGCGGGGAGAACCACACGAGCGTTGATCTTGACCACGTACGGAATCGGGGTCGCATCAGAAGCTGGATCCATCTTAGGAGACATTGTCGTTGAAAGTTGATTGCTGCACGGAAAAAACATTATTTCAGTACAAATATTGGCATATATGTTAAATGAGTTCGCATGAACACTTGACCCGAGATATGGGAGGAGAGAAAGGTCCCACCGGGCGTGCCAGAATTTGTAGGGTGTTTTTCGTCACCCCCATTAAGATAGGAATACGCGCGCTTGTCAGGCACATTACAGATTCCCCCTGCCTAGGGTAGGCTGGGGTTTATTGATTGTAGGGATCCAAATCTTCGACAGCCGCGGACTAAGCTGCCGTTAATTACCCCTCGCCTTTGGAGCGAGAGAACCTCCGATTGACGGGTCAAACAGGTCATCCGAACTCAATGTGCAGTGTTGTGTTTTGAAGGCGTTTTGGGTATATCGAGGGCCCCACAGAGTGTTGTGGAGTGTGTGTGTGTGTGTACACACACACA
Organism: Agapanthus africanus; assembly: GCA_030015575.1. Lineage (NCBI taxonomy): Eukaryota > Viridiplantae > Streptophyta > Magnoliopsida > Asparagales > Amaryllidaceae > Agapanthus > Agapanthus africanus. The sequence goes on from CM057339.1 coordinate 870,380,687, forward strand.
CATATATATATATATATATATATATATATATATATGTATATAAAAAGGGGAAAAGCGCCCAAAGGACGTGTGGGGCCAGCGCATCACGTGCCTAGCACACGAGCATTGGGCGCATGAGCGTTGTGCGCTTAGGCACTAGCGCATCACGTGCCCGGCACGTGAGCGCTGGACGCTTGACCGCTAGGCGTTCGAGCGCTAGCGCTTCACGTGCCCGGCACGTAGGCGCTGGGCGCTCGAGCGCTAGCGCATCACGTTCCCGGCACGTGGGCGCTGGGCGCTTAAGCGCAAGGCGCTCGAGCGCTAGCGCTTCACGTGCCCGGCACGTGGGCGCTCGGGCGCTCGGGCGCTGGGCCCTCGGGCGCTAGCGCATCACGTGCCCGGCACGTGGACGCTGGGCGCTCGGGCGCTTGGGCGCCGGCAAGAAAAAATGAGCTTTTAACCCCATAAATAGGATTTAAACTCCCGAAATAGGATTTAGAGTGGAGTTAAACTCCTAAGTTGTTTTTGGAGATGATGAAAAGGGCTTCTCCCTTGAGCTCTGGATTTTCCCAAAGTGGGAATTTTGGGAGATGGGTCTCCTTCTTCTTCCCCTCGGTTGGACGGATCTTGGATGAAAAGGAGGGTGATTTTAAAAATCTCTCCTTTTTAAGATCTGATGGAAGATCCAAGCCCCCCTTTGTGGGTTTTGTGGTGAAAATCTATTTAGTTTTGGAAAAGGAAGAGTAAAACTCTTGATTTAATTCAAAAGAAAGAAGAAGGTTTTAGAATCTTGAGGAAGGAGAAGATCACAGATCTTGATTCTTTTTGGGAGAGAAAAAAAGTTGTTGAGATATTTTCATTATCTTTACTTTTATAGGCTATGCACTTTACATATAGCCCCTTGTGCTTTACAAAAATGGTATTTTGCCCATCCCATGCCTCATGTGCTATTTCTTTTTGCACATAAGCCATGCGCTTTACAAAAATTTGGCTTTATGCCCATTTTTCTTACATTTATTCAAAAAAGAAAAAAAAAGAAAATACACCAAAATTATTTATTACAAAATTTTTATTTTGGCATGGCAGAAGGCCGGACGCTTCGTGTTCGGGCTCGACCAGGGCATTGGCCCACTTGACCTGGGCTTGGGCCCACTTGGCTTGGGGTTGACTTTGATCTTGACTTGGTCAACCGGGGTGTAAATTTCGACCCCAACAATACTGGATTGTATATTACTTAATGGAAGCTTGGGATATTCACAGTTGTATTGACAGTCTTACTCAAAATGGTAGTATGCTACTTGGTTTGTTTCTAGTTCAATATGTGCATGTGTTGCTTTTAACATATCGCTTATACATACTAGTGTGATGGCAGTCACACTAGTGGGGGCTGGGTAATATACAAGCACATCCTTATAAAAGTGCCTAGTCATAGGATTATCAAGACGAGGCATCGATACTCCGGAGTAGACTAGTGTATACGCTTCTCATCCCTGCAAGGGAGATGGTCTGTCCCACAGCCATTAGTACGTCGTACTGGAGATAGTATGCAGGTGCTCGTTAGGTTACGAGTACACCGGACATGACTCGTTGGGAACCGTTGGTTGGTATTATACCTATCGTTGGGTAGCAGTTCCCAGGTGACATGAGTACAGCTTAGTCTGTCGACTTGACACTGCTACTTCGCCCCGAGTGTGTTCCCACTGTACTTTGATTACTACCCTACCATGGCTCAAAGGAGTCATGCAAACAGGTAGTAGTTGGGTGCAGTCCCGAAGCACTTGGAGGCAGTGGCGGTTAGACAGGATTCGTCTCTCCCGGTATTGGGAGTTGATATCGCGCAGTGTTTGGAAAGCCTGTTCCCTCATGGGAACTGAATAAAATACAAATAAAGCAGCAAGGAAAACCCCCAAATGGGGCATCACGTGCTCACACGTGGCCAGGCCTCACGTGCAAACATGTGACCTTTTTATGGGCAGATTCTATCGAAGCCGGAATGCCTAATTAATAAAGTCGCGTGATCACACGTGATGGGCTCTTGAACCCACTGAATTAATAGAATTAAATTCTAATTAAAAGGAATTAAAAGCATTTGTTCCCTCATGGGAACTGAATAAAATATATAAATAAAGCAGCAAGGAGAACCCCCAAAGGGGGTATCACGTGCCCACACATGACCGGGTCTCACGTGCAGACACGTGACCTTTTACAGGAAAAACCTGTACGCGCTGAATAAAATAAACAATTGAAAATAATTAATCAGTGGGGTCACGGGCCAACACGTGATGGGTTCCTGAGCCCTCTGAACTAATAGAATTAAATTCTAATTAAATACTGTATCAGTGGGGTCACGTGCCAACACGTGATGGGTTTCTGAGTCCTCTGAACTAATAGAATTAAATTCTAATTAATTGCTTAATCGGTGAGATCACGTGCCAACACGTGATAAACTTCTAAACCCTCTGAACTAATAGAATTAAATTCTAATTAAAGGGAATCAAAAGCCCTAATTGGAAAAATATTTCCCTAAATCTTTCCAAACAAAAAAGATTGCACTCTGTAAAGTGGAGCACCGTTTGATTAAAAATCCAATGGTGGCTAAAAAATCACCAATTTATTGAAAGATTCTGTACAAAGAAATATTTTCCTAAAACTTTCCAGGAACAACAAATAAAATATCTTTTAGATTAAAATCCAATGGTAAATAAAATTCATCAAATGATCTAAAAGATCATGTTGGTTAAAAAATCAATCAAAATCTTTCAATGAAAGATTGACTAAACAAACTGATTCTTTTCTTTCTCCTATAAATAGGAGCCAAGAAGAGAAGAGGAAAAAAAGAGGGATACAACAACGGAGAGAGAAAACAGAAGAGAAAAAAGAAGAAGAGAATTTAATTCTTCAGAGAGAAAAGAAGATCTCTTCAGAGAAAAAAGAAAGAAAACTCTAGGTAAGAGAAAGAAGGAGATCATTCTATAAGCTCCCACAAAAAAAAAGAATTTAATTCTCAAACCAAGAGTTTAACTCTTCTAAAAAGAACTTAGTTTTTCCTCTGGTTGAAAATCTGCAGAAGCAGATCTCCCCACAAGTTGAGAATTTAATTCTCATTGGGGAGATTCTGCCATACAGATCCAAAACTTAGAGGGAGAATTGGGTTTAAAGAATTTAATTCTTTCCAACATATAGAAATTTAATTTCTCTAAATAAAATTAGGGTTTAACCCTATAAAAGATATAAAAGAATTTAATTCTTAAACAAGGGATTTAACTCTCCATACACGTAAAAGAGATCAGCACCCAACATGATCACGTGTGTCCACGTGACTCCCCCCCTCAATGAACGAAAGAGAACGAATAAGTTTAGGTCACGTGCTCTCACGTGACCCTTGAATAAGCTTCTCAAAATAAAAAGGGAGTAAAGCCGAGGCATTTCACTTTCTGGCGTCTCGCGTGCTCCTACGTGACCCTTGAACAAACTTCTCAAAATCAAAAGGGAGTAAAGCCAAGGCAGAACAGATTTTGGGCGTCTCACGTTTTCCTACGTGACCCTTGGAAATTAGCAAACAAAAGAAGATTCTAACCAAAGGCAATGCCCGCCTAAAGGATGCCTCACGTGTTCCCATGTGACCCCTGGCAAATACCATTTTAAAGAGAAAATGGGGTAAAACTGAAGGATTAATATCCAACGCATGGGTGCCCTCACGTGTCCCCACGTGATGATCATAAAAGATCAAGTGTTTAACACTTATATACATATTCTGAGAGTAAAATAAAAGAAGCAAGGCCCAATCTTCAGGCGCCTCACGTGACCCCACGTGAGCGCTTCAGTTTTAGCGTTTAACACTACTTTAAGCGCCTCACGTGGGTGCACGTGAGCGCTGAACGTACTCTAGTGTTTAACACTATATTCGAGCTAATTTTAGCCTAAATTAGCTAAGTCTTCCAGAGGAAAGACCCCCCTTCAACTGAACCCCAATTATACTCTTGTCTTCCAAAGCTGATCATCTCATATGGCATTCAAAGTGATTCTCAGAGCCTTCCAACCAACATTGGTTCAAGGGTACATCTCTTCATACCTCTGATACATGTCGTTGTAATTCTTCAACGTCTTTAGAGAGCTGGAGGGTCCCAATAACCGATAACTTTTGGTGCGCCCCCAAACGGTTGAACCAAAACCAGACAGACTATGATGTCTTTAAACTGGACTATGATGTCCTTAAACTTCACGGACTGTGGGGTCCTTAAACTCATGGACTATGATGTCCTTAAACCTTACGGACTGTAGGGTCCTTAAACTCATGGACTATGATGTCCTTAAACTTTACAGACTATGATGTCTCTAAACTACCATGGACTGTGAGGTCCTTAAACTCATAGACTATGATGTCTTTAAACTTTACAGACTATAACGTCTTTAAACTGGACCGCAAAGTCCCTAAACTAAAACAATAGAGCCCAAATGCTCTTTTGTTGGATCTATATGATCCTGTTAAGTAGATCTTAGTCTAAAATTAGACTAACGTATTCTTAACAAATTGTTAGGTTGATCTTAGTCTAAAATTAGATTAACGTATCCTTAACAAACGTTTAAGTTGATCTTAGTCTCAAATGAGATTAACGATTCTTAAACCCAACCCAAAACCCAAATCTAAGAAAATACGGATTTGGACTAATCCACGCCCTACGGGCGACAACATAAATTAGTCTCCGTATACAATCCACGAGCAACCTAAAACAAAACAAACACACACGACACGAAGTGACCATGTGGAGAAGGAGAAAATGGTTACCGCGATGCGGTAGCATAATTAACTGCAGGGGCTTGCGCCTGCAGGGAAGAGCATCCCCACAATAAAAACCCCCTCAAACGAAGGGGAATCTGACGAAGTCTGCTACAACGGCCGCATCTGTCTAAACCTCTGATATACGGTGTCATAAATCAACTTGGCATCTTTGGAGAAGTGGACGGATAAAACCCAATAGCATCCGCCCCCAAAATTCAGGCCGAACGTCCCAACGTCCCGGTCGCGTCTTTCGGCGGAGAACAGATTCTGGCACGTCCGGTGGGACATTTTCCTCTTTCCACTCCACACTTCGTGTGTCGTGTTCGCGAACGAATCGCTGTTTGATATGGTTGCCCTTGGATTCGAGGTACTAATATTTGGTATCTTGCTCCGTGCAGAGAAAATGGCTTTCAACTGCACAAACTATAACGACTGCAAAAACACCCACTCTGTCCTCGCCGGAGGAGTGACCTACGGGCCTCAAGCAGCCTCCCTTTTCAAAATCCCAGTGGAACAGGTGACGCAAGCCACCACTGGGCCGTTCTTTTGGACCATGCTCCCACCCATGAGCTTCAACGCCCCATTATCGACGTAGGAGGCTCCAAAGAAGTCGGTCTTTGATCGGCTTACCACCACCGCGGCCCCTCTCAACGGGCCGCCCAAGTCCAGTGCCTCAGTTTTTGACAGACTGGGCCAAAACTCTAATGGGCCCGTGAAGAATCCCGCGATACCAAAGTGGGTTATCCCGAAACGGATAGCCATCCCTGCTCTAGTGAAAGAAGTCATCAGAGCGACTTCTCCTGCTAAGGAGTCGGTCTTTGCAAGACTGGCCGCTCCAACTCCCGTTCCAGGCGAAGTCACCAAGGTTGCTACCCCTGCGCGAAAGTCTGTCTTCGATAGATTGGCCATCCCCACTCAACGGACGTCGGTTTTCAAAAGGCTAACGTCGGCAGCAACCCTCTGCCAGAACAGGGGGCATGACGAAGCAACCCCCATAGCTGAGCGAGTACCGTCTGGTCGACGCGCTCGACGTCGCCACTGGCGCCGAGTGAGGAAAGCTGGGGGTAGTTCCCCTTCTGGACTGACTCCGCCAGCTCCAACGGTGGAAGTTGATGTTGCTGTTCCAACTGGGAACAGCTTTGAACCATTCAGGAGGGTCCACAAGAACTCTCCGACTGCCGTGCTAAAAAGATCTCCTCCACCTATGGAGAACGCTACAAAGGTGAAGTCAGAGCTGCCCCATCAGCGGCTGTCCTCTAAAATTCATAAAGTTTGGCACAGGTCCAAGACTCGGTGATCAACCAAGACTGCTCCCACCAACCGAAGAAGATGAAAGTTCGGAAAGAGAAGGACCACCCTGTCATACCACAGGAGATGTCATCTATTTGGGTGCCCGCTGCAACGGTTCCCTCAACTTCGAACGCTCACAAAAGGGCAAGGCTGGAGAAATTTTTTGTGTCTGCGACGAATCTCAAGGGCACTGAATCTAAATGCCCCAAGTCTGGGGGCATGGTGGTGCACACTGTCTATATGGCATCTGGGAAAGAGGATAGCCGTATCCCTATGGGTCATCGATCGCTCACACGATCCGTAACGAAGGCCCAGGAGCAACAACAGAAGCTCCAGGAAATGTTAACACAGATGTCCGCACTCACTGGGCCAAAAGAAAGCCCGGAGACGTCGTCAGAACAACATCATGAACAAGAAACTGATGCTGAGTTCCTCAGCAGAACCTCAAGAAAAAGGACAAAGAGGCAGCGGAACAAGCTGCCAACATAAAACGAATGGCGCTTTTATTCCAAGACATGGTCGGGATGATGTTACAGCCGGATCCTCCAGCTGAAGACCCTCCGATTATCCTTGAAGACGATAGGGGAGAGACATCGAACCCTCTTCCGGCTTGTTCAGCAGCCAAGGAAGAGACCGTTTCCAAAGCCTCCCTGGATGACTATATCGCTCAACAGATACGAGCTCATCAGGCGAACGAAGCGGCCAGCCAAATTGTTAAGACTGGACGACCCTATCCGGGTTGGTACGACCAAATAAAGTACCTGCCGGGATATACGATCCCTAAATTCCATGTATATAAGGGGACAGGGAATCCACACCAGCATGTTGCTCAATTCAGAGCCTTGTGTGGTAATACCGGGGGTGACGACAAACTGCTGCTTCGCCAGTTTGTTGGCAGCTTGTCGGAGACAGCGTTTGAATGGTACTCCGAGCTCCCGAACGACTCCGTTAAGACATTTGCAGAAATGGAGTTACTGTTTACACAAAGATTCGCAAGCGCTAGCGAGTGCACCCCGATCACCGCATTAACTAACACCAGAGTGAAGCCAGGCGAAACATGGGTGCAGTATGCGATACGGTGACGGAATCTATGGTCTAAATGCGAACAACGCATCGAGGAAGCTCCTGCAGTAGGCATGTTCGTGGGTGACCTTGATCCGCAGGCGACCATATCACAGTTCATGATGTTCTTTAAGTTGACCACCTTCCAGGCCTTGATAGACAAGCTGGCCCAGATGGACCAGATGGGCCACATGCCATCCTCTTCAAAAACAGAGCTCCGAAATGAAAAGGGGAAAGGGAAAGCAACCTTCGTCGCCAACGCTCAACAACAACCGAGTGGCCCAAAATCGGTTGTTCGCCAAAGCAACAAGCGGCAATCTCTTGATGAGAAGTTGAGACGTCCCTACTCATTCCCCCGAGATAAAACAGGGAGACTGTTCGAACTAGCAGTATGCAACGGTCCCATCACTCTACCGGAGCCGAGACACCCACTACAACCGAACAATGTCAACGATCCCAATTACTGCCCCTACCATTGAGTAATGGGTTATCCAATCGAAGATTGCTACGTCTTCAAAACCTGGGTTGAAGACCAGTACCAGCAAGGAAAATTCGCGTTGTCTGAAAACTGGAAGGTGAACCCACCACAACCACATGCTCCGAAAAAGATGGACATGCCGGGGGCATCGTGCTCATTCATAGAGGAAGCTCCATGGGAAGTTGTTCTTTCGGCAAAAAATAAAAGAATGCTGAAAGATCTTCAAACATGTCCGGCGATCAGGTGGAAAAGCCCGCAAGAGCCGGAGATCATCGATGGGATGCTGAAACCACGCTCAATATCAGGAGTTAGTAGCAATGGGCAAAACACCCAGGCCCAGCCGTCAAAGTTTTCGAAGAAAAAGAAGAAGACCAAAAAGCCCGCGCAGTCTAACGACAAGCGCACAGATCTGCAAAAGTATATTGACGCGCTGGAGGAATATAACTAGAAGGCATGGACCCCAATCACGTTGGATGAATTCTTTAAGCATGTTCTTGAGAATGAAGTCGATGACAATGACGAGGGAGACGACGCGTCAAAAGAACCCGAAGATTACGTGGTAGGTTGTCACATGATCCCTCACTCGTCAATAAATGATAAAGAAGCTCCTGATGCAGAGAAACTGGGGGCAGATCCAGAACCGGAATCAAAATCCCTGGAGCCATCGGACGAATTGATTAACAGACAGCTGAACGAAGCTCTTCAGAAAAGCAAAGCTGACAGAGAGCGGGAAACGGCCATATACGAAAGGGCCAAGCGTCGGCGTCAAGTTAAAGAAGCTCCGGTAATGAGAAGTCATAGAATACCCCAACCAGATCGAAGCATCCCTGTCGCTAGCAAAAGCAAGCTTAAAGCAAGGAAACGATTCGCTAGGGCCCTGTCAATGGGAATGAAGCTGCCGCATTTTAAAGGAAATACTCCTGGCAGCATACACCTTGACGAAGCGGATACACATCCAAATTACTGCTTATACCATCGGAGAATCACGCACCCTACCGAAGAGTGCATGGCCTGTAAAAACTGGTGGCAGGGATATGTTGCCCACCGACAACACGTCCAGCGAGTGAAGCATAAGGCTCGTCGGGAACATAGAAGCACGACAGATAAGCGCAAAAGAACTGTCGGCAACTGTCACAAGGTTGACACCAAGGGATCATAAGTTATTACCTTTGGAAGCGACTCTGACGAAAAAATAGCCCTCAACCCTCTCTTCAAGGAATCCACCTCCGACAAAAAAGATGCGAAGACTTGCGAGGACATCTAGCTGCGTAATCATACGTTGCCCGGGAAAAATCCCGGACCTACGAACAACTGACCGAGACGTCTATAAACTACTACGGACCGCAGCATCCTAAGGCTGACGCAAAAAAAAATGGTACGTCCATAAGCGAGATGGGCACGGATGAAAACACGAAAGGGCTCCATGAGTAAAAACAGCAGGGCTACCGGCGAATTTGTGAATACCCGAAAGGGCGCAATCTCGTTAAAAGACACTTGCAAGGTCCTCTCGACCCGGTAAGGAGAAAATACCTGCATGAGATCCTTACGACTCATAAGGGAGCAACACACTTAGGGATCCCCACGATTCCTAAGGAGAAATTACACTTACAAGATCCTCATGACTCGTAAGGAGAATTACCCTTTGAGACCCTCACAGCTCATAGGATTCAAAAGCCTTAAGCTACAGGGATCTGAACCTGTTCTTAAGCCATCACATTTCCCAGACTGCCCTACAAGCGGTTCAATATTGACCCTTGTATACAATCCACAGGCACGAATAAACATTTCCCTAACAGAGTCCCACCAGCGACTAGGGATATGCTCACACGGTGAGCAACCCTTGTAAGTCCTCTCGACTTATAAGAAGAAAACACTCTTATAAGATCCTTACGACTTATAAGAGAACACACACTTACGAATCCTCACGATTCCTAAGGAGAAAATACACCTACGAGATCCTCACGACTCATAGGGAGAAATACCTTTATGAGATCCTTACGGCTCATGAAGTCAGAAGCCTTAGACAGGATTCTAACCCTGTTTGCTAAGCCATCTTTGTTTAAATCGACAAAGGCAAATGATGATTCGCTCCTGGCAATGTCCCAGTTGTAACGATGTTGATGCCTACATCGGCATCAAGTTCCATGTCCTTTCACGGCAAATAATGATTCGCTCCTGGCAATATTCCAGTCGCAGCGATACTGATGCTAATATTGGTATCAGATCTTGAGTTCCGTACTCGGAAAAAAAAATGCATGTAAAATAACCAAAATGATGGGGCAACTTGCAACAAAATCAGCAAGTAAAATATATGCATACAAAAATATCCGAAATGATTGGGCAACTCGCAATAAAATGCAGCTAGTAAAAAGAAAAAAACAGCCGAAATGATTAAGCACTGCGAAAAATAGCCGAAATGATTGGGCAATCGCGACTTTCGCGGTACAAAAGCTGAAATTATAGAGCATCACGAAAAGAAAACAAAAAAATATATATGAAATGAAACTTTTGCCCTACAGGCAGTCCATACTGACCCCAGTATATAATTCATGGGCATAAACGAAAAGGGAACCACATGTCCCCCACCAGATCCTGTCAAAAGGGAAAGTCAGATCTCAACAGTAATATTTGCATCCCAGAAGATCAACAACGGCGTTCCTTCTTATGCCAGCAGGGCACGGAAGCAACACAACGAAACGGAGCCATGGCAAAGTCCTTAGTTCCAAATCTTAGCGGCAACATCTACAGCCTAAAAATCAGCAACGGTGATCCTCCTCATTCCAATAGGATTCGGACGCAATATCACTAAATGGAGCCACGACTAAGTCCCTAGTTCCAAGACTCTACGGTCCACAGACAACCTAGAGTCAACCAATGACCTCCCTGCCGGATCAATGCTCCGTCTCGGAAACAAGTCAACCAATGACCGCTCCGCCGGATCAACGCTTCGTCTCGGAAACAAGTCAACCGACCCCCGAGGAAATCAGTTTCCTTGGCAAATACCTCGATTCAGGGAAATCAGCGTCCTTGACGAGAGCATCTCGATTCGCGTCGACCCGCAAGGAAATCAGTGTCTTTGCAGGAATACCTCAATTCGTCTCAACTCCGTGGAAATCAGTGTCCTTGGCAAATACCTCGATTCAGGGAAATCAGCGTCCTTGACGAGAGCATCTCGATTCACGTCGCCCCGCAAGGAAATCAGTGTCTTTGCAGGAATCTCTCGATTCGTCTCAACCCCAGGGAAATCAGTGTCCTTAGCAAAATACCTCGATTCAGGGAAATCAGCGTCCTTGACGAGAGCATCTCAATTCGCGTCGACCCGCAGAGAAATCAAAGTCTTTGCAGGAATATCTCGATTCGTCTCAACTCCGAGGAAATCAGGGTCCTTGGCAAAATGCCTCAATTCAGGGAAATCAGCGTCCTTGACGAGAGCATCTCAATTCGCGTCGACCCACAGAGAAATCAGTTTCTTTGCAGGAATCTCTCGATTCATCTCAACCCATGGGAAATCAGTGTCCTTGGCAAAATACATCGATTCTGGGAAATCAACGTCCTTGACGAAAGCATCTCGATTCACATCGACCCGTAAGGAAATCAGTGTCTTTGCAGGATTCTCCCGTTTCGTCTCAACTCCGAGAAAATCAATGTCCTTGGCAAAAAGCTCGATTCAGGGAAATCAACGTCCTTGACGAGAGCATCTCGATTCGCATCGACCCGCAGAGAAATCAGTGTCTGTAGGAATATCTGACGTCAGCAAAGCGAAGCCACGGCAAAGTCCCTAGTTCTAAATCTCGACGGTTCACAGACAACCTAAAGACCACCTCGACATTCTTCTCGTTACAGCAGACGCAACGTCAGCAAAGCGGAGCCACGACAAAGTACCTAGTTCCAAATCTCAACGGTTCACAGACAACTTAGAGACCACCTCGACATTCGTCTCGTTACAGCAGACGCAACATCAGCAAAGCAGAGCCATGGCAAAGTCCCTAGATCTAAATCTCGACGGTTTATAGATAACCTAGAGACCACCTCAACATTCGTCTCGTTACAGCAGACGCAACGTCAGCAAAGCGGAGCTACGGCAAAGTCCCCGGTTCCAAATCTCGACGGTTCACAGACAACCTAGAGACCACCTCGACATTCGTCTCGTTACAGCAGACGCAACGTCAGCAAATGACCCCGTCGTGGAAACACGTCAGCCAATGACCCCATCGCGTAAATACGTCAGCCAATGACCCCGTCGTGGAAACACGTCAGCCAATGACCCCATTGCGGAAACACGTCAGCCAATGACCCCATCGCGGAAATACGTCAGCCAATGACCCCGTTGCGGAAACACGTCAGCCAATGACCCAGTCGCGGAAATATGTCATTCAATGACCTCGTCACGGAAATACGTCGTCCAATGACCCCGTCGCGGAAACACGTCAGCAAATGACCCCATCACGGAAACACGTCAGCAAATGACCCCGTCTCGGAAACACGTCATCAAATGACCCCGTCGCGGAAACACGTCATCCAATGACCCCGTTTCGGAAATACGTCAGCCAATGACCCCATCGCGGAAATACGTCATCCAATGACCCTGATCGCACGCTTTTGGCGTGTTGGATGTTCAAAGTTCTAAAGTTATAACCCCGATCAGGACGGTGTCGCTATGCAGCTGGATGGTTGAGCACGGGTCGATCCACAGGGAGATGGTTGTATGTCCGTTCGAGTTTTAGACGAGTCAATAAAGAATGTGTATATGTTTGTTCAAGTCTATCCTAAGTGTTCGTATTTATGTTCGAGTAAGCTTGTTAAGCTTAAGGTTGGTTAGTAGAGTTAGGATTAGTCTTGTGCTTGTCTTTTGCCATTCTTAAAACGGTGTTGGGATAATCGAAAGTAGCGGGGATTAGGAGGACAAAGGAATGGGATTTGCGAGTTTAAGCGAGCTTTCTAACGCTAAATCCATTCCTAGTGCCCCTTGTCCGTCCGCTAAATATGCTTATTTCCAACCCTCGGCCAAACACCCGCAACCATGTATCCAATTAAGTCACAACTACATGTCACATTGTAGTGCGCTCAAAGGACTTCTCGACTTAGGTCGCGGCTACATGTCACGTATAGCGCGCCTAAGTGAGGGGGTTGCGTTTGTTTGGTCGGGGTTCGTTTCAAGATGTTTGGCGAAGAGAAGCACAAGGGATTTCTCCATCTCTCATACCACCTTCCTTAGCCTTAACAAGGAGGAAATTATTCACACATCATAAAAGAAAAAAAAACAAAACAAGAAGGAAGAAAAGAGAAAAATACGGTTTTACAAATGAAATAAGCTAACTCTTGGGTCCTTACCTTAGCAAGGAACTCCGTCGAAATATCATCGCTTGAAAATAATACGGATAAGAAAAGAAAAGAAAAGAGAACAAGCAAAGAAATAACAACAACTAATTAACAACAAGAATAAAATTACACTAGAAATTAAATTACAATACAATGAAATAAAAATACAAGATAAGCAAAATAACCCTCATCTTCATTTCATCATACACTCAAAAAGCTCTCACTACAATTTTCATGGAGGAAAAAATGAAGAAGAAGAAGAAGCTAACCTAAACTACACTAAAAGAGATGGGAAAAGAAGACATGAAGAAGCCCCTTGGCTTGGCACAAAATTGGGCTATTTATAGGCTGCGTGCTGAAACCCTAGGGTAACATTCTGGCCCTAAATGAAATGACCAAACTAACCTAAAAATTTGGTCGGATGATGACACTAAACCCCACATTTGGCGGCGGTTCCGCCGCGGTTTTGTGGAGTTGGGATCTCGGATTTTCTGGGTTTCCTTGTGTTGCTATCTTATGGTGTTCTACATGTCCCAAATTGCAAAATGCCTTCACAATTTCTTCAGATCTGCACAGTCCAAACATAGCTTCACTTTTGATTGATTTGACCTTTCTCCCTCGAGCTCCGCGCACCCATTGATTCTTGTGCTGCCCCTCTCGTGCTCTGTGCTTGTCCGACACACGAATGACCACTGTCATATATCTTGTCTCTGGAACTGGTACGCGGCACTGGACGGATACGGATGACCGGAACCCGGGTTTTATCTGTTGTCAACAGATGTTCTGGATTTTGGCATAACAGTAGAGATTTTGTATGATTTGCGTTATTTTGGACTAGGAACCTGTAGCCTGTAAATATTTAGCAAACACGGACTAAAAGCACCTACCTATAAACAAACGAGTATAAGAATGGACGGTATTAAATGTAATATTCTAGTGTGAACAAATACCCCCAAACTTAACTTTTGCTCGTCCCAAGCAAAACCAATTATTCATAAAAAGTCTTAATCTCACTTTCGCAGGGAACGCGATTGCACTGAGCTCGTGCAATAAGCCGTTAAACCTCTAGGTGTCCCTAGTAGGAGGAGTGTTGTCTGCTGAGGGTTTTCAGCGGATTACACCCACAAAATCCCGTCAAGCTAGTGTCATAAGTTAACATCGATTCTACTCCTACAGTTTAGTATCTACGTTAGAAACTCTATTATTCTAAGTTAGAAATATTCAACCCTAATGCTTCACACCTCCTTTCTATTTAACCTTAGATCATATACATTCCAAAAAAGTTTAGAAAGATGTCGGTATCTCCTGAGTTTTCCTTCTAAAGCGTGTGGTCTCAAATCAGGGATTTTTATCAACTTTACAGAAAACATAAGTCTTATCCTTTATTTCTATCTTTTATCCAAACATCGATTGTATACCCCTACGTGTGTGTATTATTTCACCCCTACACTTGAGAATTCAATTCAAGCTATAGTACCCTTGCCCTAATACCTAATACTACTTCTTTTCATTTATGATGACCGGTGTTGCTCACACACCTTTTATGCGACTATTAATGCTTCTTGAGGCACTAATAGCCGATTACTGAATGTGTGAGCTTAAAGCGTAAATAGCAGTTTCCAGGTCTTGACTTTATTCTATTTTTCTTTTTCTTTTTTCTTTTTCTTTTTCAAGACCGGATATATTTTTCAATGAAGCTCTTTTGGTGTTTAGCTTTAAATACCGTTTTTTCTTCCATACTAGGCTTTCAGGCAAGAGTATTTCTAGGTATCCTCTACTATCCCAAGTTTCAAGGTGCGTGTAAGTGCAGTTTGTCGGGTATATACTTTCTGAATTTGAACTCAAGAATAGAAACTATTTTTCAGACTTATCCTTCAGTAAAGTTTCAATACTTTCCCATCATCTTGACTTAACTCAAGAACTGAACTCAAGATTACCTATTTCTCAAAAAAACTGTAAGGACGTATACTTACCAAGGTTAAGCAGAATGAGGGTTATTTTTAGGATTTTCAATTCCTAAGACTAGAATTTAGTTATTTCTAACATATCAACTAAACTTTAAGAATAAAAATCTAAGTTACCCTATTAGCTAATTTGACGACAAAGTTTTTATATTTTGGATTTTTTTTGATTTTTTATGGGTTTTTTTTTAAATAAGGTATGCAAATGCAGAATATACAAATGAATGCGAAGGAAGAAAGCTTACCAAGCACACCCCCAAACTTAAACTTGACAGTGCCCTCACTGTCAGGCTACACCAAGAGGGTCAAAATTGTCGGCGCTTCGTAAAAACAAATTATATACAAAACAAAAAAGGAAAACAAAAAATATATACAAAAAGGTCCCCCCCCCAAACTTAAGTAAAACAGTGTTTCCACTGTTAAGCGTTGAAGTTCAGGATCTGGGGGGAAAGAGAATAGTATCAAGCTATTCAAGGCCTTATACAGGCCAAAAGTTAGTACCAACCATTCAACGATTTTATCTCTATAATGTGCTGGTTGGTGAAAGAATGCGGAGAGGTAAGAAATGGTGAATACGCGAGACCGTATGGAGATAGAAGCGGGATACGGTCTCGGTATATGAGAAGAAGAATGGCGGAAGGGAGAAAGAAGTGGAATACGAACTTGAGGGTGGAAATGGATTGAATAAATTAGTACAATCTGTAATGATCGATGTGAAAAGATGGATTGTACTAATCTATCAATATGGCGAGAAATTGGGCCAAATCCCTCAAGATTCGTGAGAAACCATGGGTACGCCGAACTTGGTAAACTAGACATATGAAATGAAAGTGATACGGTTTCTTGTAAGGTCGGAACGATGGAAAAGGTAGAGGAAAGTGAACGAGGAGGGGTATCAGGTAAAGGTTCGGGAGGGTGTACACAGTCAATAGAAGGGACAGGATGAATTGGAAAATCCAACTCATCAATTAAAACTGGTTCATCCTCAAAAATTTCCTCAATGTTCTCCTAAAAAATTAGCTCATCCATGCATTTATCATCAAAATCAAGACGCATATGAAGTTCGGGAAAAACATTTAATGACTCGGGATGATGAATTGGAGAGAAAAACTCATCCAAATCTACGGGTTCATCATCCAAACTATTCCCGGCGTCAATATCCTCGATCAAGTGAAAATCAACATTCTCAGACACCTCATCAAAAGCATGGATATTAATCAATTCAGGTTCTAAGATGGAGGTGTAGAGGTCTAAAGGTTTAGGATTGGTTTCACTTGGCAAGGTCCCTTCACAATCGGGCAAATCAAACACTACAAAGTCACACAACTCATTATCTGTTCTATCTTTAATCAATGAATCGTTTGGAACACTAGATAGACATTCAAAATCGGAGTTGTGGGTTTCAATTTGCAATGGGTAGGTTTGATTTGGAAGGGTGTATATCTCACTCTCTCCACTCAAATTAGCAGCCTGTCCTACCGCCTCATCATACATTGGAAAATGTGGAGCTAGTTGGAAACTAGCTACCGGTTCACTAGGTTGTATGAGGGCAGCCATGGACGCATTCAAATCCATCACCTGTTGGTACGACGCTACCCTAAAGTCTTCCAACGACTGTTCAAGACTAGACATTGGTTGTGAAGGGGTTTCAGTGAAAGATTTGAAGTTGTTTGGATACTGGAAACTCCCAAATGACGGTTCAGAAGCAATGTCTAGGGAAGGTGTAAAAGTTGGGTAGGACTGGTAGGAATTGAATGGCTGGACAGGGGTAGGATCAACATTTGGATACGAAGGTGAATGGAATTGTTGATCCCAAGAATTTGAAGTGGTGAAAGGAGTGAAAGATCGGCTATGAGATTGTTCAATATGTTCAGCGATGGACAAAGGATGACTTGCAAAAGGGGTATCAACATAAGCGGGTGCGGGAGGTTGAAAAGGTTGATACAAAGTGGAATGCGGAGTGCAAGTGTTTGTCCTAGACGCTTCTATGCGATCTTTCAGTGAAATTTTGGGCATGGAGGGGTCGTTCGAAATTCGACCAAATCAAGAACCGTAGGAAGTTATGTATGGTTGTGGGTACCAAAGTTCGGCAAGAGTTTTTCTAGGTGGAGTACCCATGATATGAAGAGAAGAAGAAGGAAAGGAAGGGAAAAAAGAATGTGGATTTTTTATCTTTTATTTTTTATCTTTTATTAAAAAAAATGTTTGTTTTTGGAGTTTTGAAAATTGTTTGTTTGAAAGAATACGGAATTATGGGACTAAAATTTACACGCACAATCACAATCACAATATTCACAAACACACCTAGATCTAGGGTCACCTAGGTCAGCTAGACAGCTCCTAACTGTTCCAAAGGGCTAGAAATAGGACCTCAAACCGCCTCTTCACCGCCAATTGCGGCCAGGTAAGTGCCAGGTGAGTGGGAGGCTCTCCACTACAAGTAGTGGCCCTAATTAAGTAACCACTCGCCTTAGACACACTTGCCTAGACACCGCAAAGTCAGGTTAGGATCAACGACCGATGCCTACAACTAGTCCTCTGTCCTATTGAGCGCGACGTCCTTAGGGCTGAGTCCAGTATTTTTTATGCTCAAGGTAATGCGTATGCAATTAGTGATTTGTGGGGTCTTAGGAAGGGTGATGAAATCCCCACCCAGTCTGAATTGGTGTTATAGCCCCTTAATGTCCGTATTAATATATGCAAAGCGGTAAACAAACAAAATCTAAAACAACAAAAATTTATTTTGTGGCGGAGCAATTCTGTGCAAAGATACCTGCAGAAAATACAGTATAGTGGAATTCACAAAGAAGATAAAAGGACAGAGAAAGGGCGGAAAACAATTGGGGCACTGAGGCCTCAATACAGCCGTGGAACCGCCGCCAAAGCCCCTCTTTGACCGCGGTTCCGCGGTCAAATTGATGAGCTGGCGCCTGAAATTTGGTTCCCTGCACTCCTCTTGATCTCTACTCCAAAATAAAATGCTCTGTTTTCTTTTTGGATTACTGTACTTGCTCCAGATTAGCCTGCATACTTGCACACAAAAATAACAAAAAGATTTTAATTTTTTAATTTATAAATATATACAAAAAGAATATTAACCCGAATAACAAGAAAGAAAATACGCTACCGTCTCCCCGGCAACGGCGCCATTTGATCGCACGCTTTTGGCGTGTCGGATGTTCAAAGTTCTAAAGTTATAACCGCGATCAAGACGGTGTCGCTATGCAGCTGGCCGGTTGAGCACGGGTCGATCCACATGGAGATGGTTGTATGTCCGTTCGAGTCTTAGACGAGTCAATAAAGAATGTGTATATGTTTGTTCAATTCTATCCTAAGTGTTCGTATTTATGTTCGAGTAAGCTTGTCAAGGTTAAGGTTGGTTAGTAGAGTTAGGTTTAGTCTTGTGCTTGTCTTTTGCCATTCTTAAAACGGTGTTGGGATAATCGAAAGTAGCGGGGATTAGAAGGACAAAGGAATGGGATTTGCGAGTTTAAGCGAGCTTTCCAACGCTAAATCCATTCCTAGTGCCCCTTGTCCGTCCGCTAAATACGCTTATTTCCAACCCTCGGCCAAACACCCGCAACCATGTATCCAATTAAGTCACAACTACATATCACGTTGTAGTGCGCTCAAAGGACTTCTCGACTTAGGTCGCGGCTACATGTCACGTATAGCGCGCCTAAGTGAGGGGGTTGCGTTTGTTTGGTCGGGGTTCGTTTCAAGATATTTGGCGAAGAGAAGCACAAGGGATTTCTCCATCCCTCATACCACCTTCCTTAGCCTTAACAAGAAGGAAATTATTCACACATCATAAAAGAAAAGAAAACAAAACAAGAAGGAAGAAAAGAGAAAAATACGGTTTTACAAGTGAAACAAGCTAACTCTTGGGTCCTCACCTTAGCAAGGAACTCCGTCGAAATATCATCGCTTGAAAATAATACGGATAAGAAAAGAAAAGAAAAAAGAACAAGCAAAGAAATAACAACAACTAATTAACAACAAGAATAAAATTACACTAGAAATTAAATTACAATACAATGAAATAAAAATACAAGATAAGCAAAATAACTATCATCTTCATTTCATCATCCACTCAAAAAGCTCTCACTACAATTTTCATGGAGGAAAGAATGAAGAAGAAGAAGAAGAAGCTAACTTAAACTACACTAAAAGAGATGGGAAAAGAAGACATGAAGAAGCCCCTTGGCTTGGCACAAAACTGGGCTATTAATAGGCTGCGTGCTGAAACCCTAGGGCAACATTCTGGCCCTAAATGAAATGACCAAACTAAACCAAAAATTTGGTCAGATGATGACACTAAATCGCGGCGGATCCGCCGCTAAAACCCACATTTGGCGGCGGTTCTGCCGCGGTTTTGTGGAGTTGGGATCTCGGATTTTCTGGGTTTCCTTGTGTTGCTATCTTATGATGTTCTAAATGTCCCAAATTGCAAAATGCCTTCACAATTTCTTCAGATCTGCACAGTCCAAACATAGCTTCACTTTTGATTGATTTGACCTTTCTCCCTTGAGATCCGCGCACCCATTGATTCTTGTGCTGCCCCTCTCGTGCTCTGTACTTGTCCAAGACACGAATGACCACTGTCATATGTCTTGTCTCTGGAACTGGTACGCGGCACTGGACAGATACGGATGACCGGAACCCGGCTTTTATCTGTTGTCAACAGATGTTCTGGATTTTGGCATAACAGTGGAGATTTTGTATGATTTGCGTTATTTTGGACTAGGAACCTGTAGCCTGTAAATATGTAGCAAACACGGACTAACAGCACCTACCTATAAACAAACGAGTATAAGAATGGGTGGTATTAAATGTAATATTCTAGTGTGAACAGACCCCGTCGCGGAAATACGTCATCAACTGGCCCCGTGGAACATGGCTAAAGTCAATCCTGACCCCGTGGAAAACGGCCAAAGTCAACCCTCGACCTCCCCGTTGAAGCAATGCTTTAACATGGGAGTAGGTCAACTCATCAACCACTTACGAGTCCTCTCGACTCGAAAGGAAGAAAATTATCTTGTGAGATCCTTACGACTCTTAGGAGAAAAACACACTTAGGAATCTTCACGATTCCTTAGGAGAAAATACACCTACGAGATCCTCTCGACTCGTAGGGAGAAAAATCTTTATGAGACCCTCACGGCTCATAAAGTTGGAAAGCCTTAGGAGGCAGATTTGAACCTGACTCCTAAGCCATCACTACCCTACAAAGAGGTCAAGATGGACTATTTACAGACCACATTTGCCAAAATTACATGCCAGAGAAATGGAGGTGCTACTCAAGAGTGCGTAAACTGCTCTGCGTCAAATCGAGATGAAAAGGCGTAACCTACGGACGTCAATCACATACTATGAATGACAGTAAGAAGAACATTTGATTCGCATCCAGTTAAGCGTTCGAAGCATACCCATTTATGTATGTGCGGAAAAGTTTTAGTTCATAAAATAAACATGCGGAAACAAGAATTATCTATTCATACTTCAAAAAAATATTGCAGTGATGAAAACGGTAAACAAAAACATCAATAAAATGTTTACAATGGCAAGACATCAAATCCAGGACATGGATTGAGAAATTCAAAAGCTAAGCCATCTAAAATGTTTCGGGCCTCTCAGACCATTCTCGTATGCTTCCTCTCACGATCACAAGCGTCAGGGTCCTCACTGATGTCCTCCTCCCTTCGATAGGCAGCGATTATTCGTCGCCTGTTGAAAAGTTTGATGCAGAATATCAACAAGATTGTCTTGCCTTTTCTTTGAGATTAGGACCATCAGATACACCGAATGTACCTTATCTTCGGCATCATCCAATGCTTTAAGTGGCATGCCGTCATAGAATAAAGGAAGTGCTTCCCAGGTCGCTCTTACAATGAGCTTCAAAAGATCGGAACGACGAGGAAGCAGTCGACCATTGTATTCATCAAAGCGACGCATGATTTCGGCGCACTGAGCATTTGTAAACTCCTGGTTCTGGCAACGGCCTAGTGTGCGAATGTCTCCATAAGAAATAATCTCGTCGAGATCATACAGATGAGCGGCCATAACGTCTAAAAAGGAAAATCAGTAAGAGTTTAGTAAGCAGACTGATTAAGAAAAAAGTTTATTGAAGCAGACAATAAGTTGGGGGCTTACTACCTAAAGATCGTGCATTCTTAGAGCTCGGAATGATGAGTTTTTTTTATTAAAGGGAAAACCCCTTGGTGTGGATTTAAAATCTAAGGAGAATTTTATAAAAGGAGAAGAAAAGTTCCTCGGCCGTTCAAGATCCTTACCTGAAAAAGGATTCTTTCTATTGACAGAGTTAAACTCTGGATTTCGGTTTCGTTGAACAGAGAACTGAGCTCTGAGGAAGAGAATTAAATTCTCAAAGAAATTGAAAAAGGAAGAAGATGAAGGAATGGAGGCATTACTGATGAGACCGCTGCATTTATAGGACATGATAGGAAACGGTTCATCTTCCCCGTTCCCTAGGCAAATCCAATGGCCACAAAGATGACAGCGTTGCACTCACGTGCAAACACGTGAGAACAACACTGTGGGGGCATTTGTTCCCTCATGGGAACTGAATAAAATACAAATAAAGCAGCAAGGAAAACCCCCAAATGGGGCAACACGTGCTCACATGTGACCAGGCCTCACGTGCAAATACGTGACCTTTTTATGGGCAGATTCTATCTACGCCTGAATGCCTAATTGATAAATTCATGTGCCTACACGTGATGGGCTCTTGAACCCACTGAGTTAATAGAATTAAATTCTAATTAAAAGGAATTAAAAGCATGTGTTCCCTCATGGGAACTGAATAAAATATATAAATAAAGCAGCAAGGAGAACCCCCAAAGGGGGCATCACGTGCCCACACGTGACCGGGTCTCACGTGCAGACACACGACCTTTTACAGACAAAGCCTATATGCGCTGAATAAAATAAACAATTGGAAATGCTTAATCAGTGGGGTCACATGCCAACACGTGATGGGTTCCTGAGCCCTCTGAACTAATAGAATTAAATTCTAATTAAATGCTGTATCAGTGGGGTCACGTGCCAACACGTGATGGGTTTCTGAGCCCTCAAAACTAATAGAATTAAATTCTAATTAATTGCTTAATCAGTGAGGTCACGTGATAGACTCCTAAACCCTCTGAACTAATAGAATTAAATTCTAATTAAAGGGAATCAATAGCCCTAATTGGAAAAATATTTCCCTAGATCTTTCTAAACAAAAAAGATTGCACTCTGTAAAGTGGAGTACCGTTGGATTAAAAATCCAATGGTGACTAAAAAATCACCAATTTATAGAAAGATTCTGTACAAAGAAATATTTTCCTAAAACTTGCCAGGAACA
Source organism: Agapanthus africanus (assembly GCA_030015575.1). Lineage (NCBI taxonomy): Eukaryota > Viridiplantae > Streptophyta > Magnoliopsida > Asparagales > Amaryllidaceae > Agapanthus > Agapanthus africanus. The sequence goes on from CM057339.1 coordinate 870,402,922, forward strand.
ACAAATAAAATATCTTTTGGATTAAAATCCAATGGTGAATAAAATTCATCGAATGATCTAAAAGATCATGTTAGTTATAAAATCAATCAAAATCTTTCAATGAAAGATTGACTAAATAAACTGATTCTTTTCTTTCTCCTACAAATAGGAGCCAAGAAGAGAAGAGGAAAAAAAAGAGGGATACAACAATGGAGAGAGAATACAAAAGAGAAAAAAAGAAGAAGAGAATTTAATTCTCCAGAGAGAAAAGAAGATCTCTTTAGAGAAAAAAAAGAAAGAAAACTCTAGGTAAGAAAAGGAAGGAGATCATTCTATAAGCTCCCACAAAAAAAAGAGAATTTAATTCTCAAACCAAGAGTTTAACTCTTCTAAAAAGAACTTAGTTCTTCCTCTAGTTGAAGATCTGCAGAAGCAGATCTCCCCACAAGTTGAGAATTTAATTCTCATCGGAGAGATTCTGCCATGCAGATCCAAAACATAGAGGGAGAATTGGGTTTAAAGAATTTAATTCTTTCAAACATATAGGAATTTAATTCCTCTAAATAAAATTAGGGTTTAATCCTATAAAGAATTTAATTCTTAAATAAGGGATTTAACTCTCCATACACGTAAAAGAGATCAGTACCCTGTAGGGTTCCTAGGCACCCTAATGAGGTCTCACAAGGCATCGAACATGCCATCTTCAAAAAATCTAGGTGCCGAGAGACCCGACTACGGATCGTTTGCTAGAAAACTAGGCGAAAAAGCTAACTAGTTAACACTTAACTAAGGGAATACGGAAATACAACCTTTGTAGATCCGGTGCTCCACCTCCATAGCTCCGCAACGAAGTCCTCTCCGCTGTCCAAATCAAATCCGGGCTCTAGCGTTGGCTTCGTCGGAGAATGGGCAAGCTAGGTCGTCGATGTCCATGCCGAAGATGATCTACGTCGAGGCATCGCTAAATCAAGCTCCGACTTCACCAAGTCAAGAAACTTGTGAAGAAAACACACTCTACTACTTGGCAAGAGGTAGAGGATGAAGAAATAGGAAGTGGATTAACTTTAGAATTGGATTTCTCACTCAAAAACATCAATCACCATTGATGAGGTAAGCTTTTCTTCACTTGAAGCAAGGAAGAAGAAGAAGAATAATATGATAAGATTAATTAGAAAAGAAAAGAAAAACTAATCCTTATCATATAATGAACCATGGTTAGATGTAGAGAGTTAACTAAGGTTTAAGTGAGTGGTTAGGGTTAAGCATGAGACAAAATGGTAACTTTGGTCAAAGCTTCATGAAGCTTCAACTAGAATACAAACAAAGCCACCATTTTCCTTTATGCTTATCATTTCTCCAAAAAGAATGAATAAATGAATAAAAGGATAATAAGTGAATAAACAAAACCCTAACCACTCTCACAACCATGGTTTAATCTTTACACAAATCCAAGGTAACATGTATCATCAAACATGACACAATCAAGTGCACAAAAGTATATCACATATACAACTTGTGCAATCCAAGTGAGAAAATCCGTTTAAAGTGAACCAATACTAGTTAGTGCAAAGTAATATATCAAATATATAATTATGCATTAAATCATTAAATCAACACTTGATTTAATGATCCGGTCATGTCGCACACAACCGACTAGTATTCAATGTATCGGTTTATCGAATCAACGCTTGAATCGATAACTAGGTTATATCGCATACAACCATTCGATACATTCATCGCGAGAATGGAATACGGTATCACATACACGCATTATTCTCGGTCCCGCACATATCTCATATGCGCTCCTATTTCGTTTCGCTTGAGCCAGGAAACCTCTGTGTAGGACTCTAAAGACTCGTCAATACGCCGGCAGTAGATGATGATCATATCAAGCACCCACAAGCCGCAAGCGGTCTGCTAAACGTAACGGCCACCCGGGTATTGAGCGATCTGAAGATCGACGAGCAAGCCCGCTCACACTCCAGTGAATCCAACCAGTAACACTACCGTACAGTCCGGTCTGATCGTCTGATATGTCGCATATCTCGCCTAGGGGTGGTAAACGTCAGGCCCCAATAGCTCGATAAGTCGTGTCGATATGAGGTCTATAACTGTTCGAGAAACTACTGGTAACACTTACCAGTAAATCTCAGCAACCCTGGCCAGGGATTTCCTGTTATAGCCAATCGAACACAGCGCAACATCAACTCCCTATACCGGGAGAGACGAATCCCCTCCTATCGCTCATCGCCTCCATGTGACTCGGGACTGTACCCAAAAACCACCGTTTTGCACGCCCTCTTGGACGTGGTAAGATGGAAATCAAAGCACAGTGGGAACCACACAAGACTCTATGACGATCTCGGGTCAACAGACTACTCTGTACCAGTGTCACCAGAGAACTGCCATCTGACGTGAGGTATAATACCATCTGGGAGTTCTCGGCGAGTCCGTCCAGTGTACCCAGTCTCTACTGAGCACCCGTATATCATCTCTGATGTCAAACACCAATGGATATGGGATCATCTATCGCCCATCTGTATGGGTCGAGAAGGTATACGCTAGTCTACTCTGGTATATCGATGCCCCGTCTCGATATACCCACGACTAGGGACTGTGAAGGATGTACTTATGGACTACCATGTCCCCACTAGTATGATCTGCATCATAGTCCAGGTAGTCAAGCACACATCCTAAGGGCTTTACCAACATGTAACAGAGAGACAATCAGCATACACGTTAAGGTAAAGTATAACCAGATAGCATACTATCATGTCGAGCAAGAAAGTCCTCCCTATATATGTCCCAGCATCCACTATAATATACATCCTATGTACAGTAATGGCCTCTAGGGCATACATATAACTAACAATCTCCCACTTGCACTAGGGCCATCTGTAGCAGTGGTTGTAGTATCTCATACTCAACCATCCCATAAAAGTCTCTCTCTGGGAACAGGCCTTTGTGAGTGGATCCGCTGTGTTGTCCTCTGAGTCTACTCTCCAAACCTCGATCACCCTGGAGATCAACCATCTCCATGATCAAGTGATACTGCCTTAGAATATGTCTGGATCACTGATGGGACCTGCGTTCCTTGGCATAAGCCACAACTCCATTGTCACACAATGGGAGGAACATAGTTCATCTCATGAACCAATATACACCCAAACAGCCTCTTTGGTAGCATCTTAAGTAGCGATGTATCCAGCCTTTATCGTCTAGTATGCCACGGTATCTAGCTTGGAACTCTTCCAACATACCGTCCCTCCACTGAGGGTAAAGACAATGCCTGTGACTGACATTCAGTCGTCTTTATCACCCTGGAACCCTTCCAGTGATTCTCCCCAGGATCGATTGATATCATCTCACTACAACTAGTGAGAATCCTAACATCCAATTAAATCTATCTCATAGATCCAAAATCCAGGATTTAGGAGGTATCGATTTGATCATATATGGAGAATCCATGTGATAAACGGAGATTGATCGAGCGTAGCATAGGAAACTCCTTCCCTATCAAGAGTATGTCATCCACGTACTCTACGAGGATCATCACCATACTCCCTACTACCTTTTTGTTTATACAAGGTTCATCTACCATTTTGATGATGTCAAACTCTTTGACTAATCCATCAAAACAGATGTTCCAACTCCGCGATGCCTGCTTTAATCCTATAAAGCATCTTGCACACGTTTCCGCTGCTCCCACTGTCACGCCCCGCTTCCCAGTGTACGGCGAAGTGGTCGTGACGAGGCCCGCTACGTATGTACTCAGAAGTACATACGCTAAGCGTAACTAAGCAATATAAAATAATCACAAGAGACAAATGAGATTGAGATAACAGCAACTTTTATTAATAACATTCTTTATACAATGCATGAAATGAAAATACAACTGGAATGAAAAAAAAGAAAGCAATGCCTAAACAGTGGCATAATAAAGAAATGAAAAGTACAGAAAGGAAAAGTGTACAATGAAACTACAGTGCAGGGTCTTCAGTAAACTGCTCCAAGTCTTCTTGCGATGGCTCAATCTCGGCCGGGTCCAAATCACCTGACGACATTCAAAGAAGAGAGAAATAGAATGTCGTCAGCGAACAGGTCGCTCGGTAAGTCCCAAAGAAAAATGAAGAATGAGAGTGACAGAGTATGGTATTTTCTAAAGTATTGTATTGTAGTATATTATGGAATATTGTTTAACGATGTTGTTTGTAGCTTGGTACAGAAGGATGCCAGTGTATACGAGGGGAGTCTCTATATGCCAGAGACTAAGGGCACGTATAGTACAAGGAACCGTTTATGCCACGGTACAACAGCAACTGAATATAGGTTAGGTGTCTTAATCTGACCACCTCATTCCACTTTTAACATCTTCCGTACCAATCTACCCCTTTAAACCCCGCGATGTCATATTTGTATTGTTATCTTGTAAACTTGTAATGATTGCTTGATTGACTTTGATTGACTTGATTGACTGATTGACTGATTGACTGATTTACTGATTGACTGACCGAAACCATGATATCAGGAAACGGTTATAACCGTAGAGTCATGTAAATGGAATACTGGAAATCATGTAAAAAGAATATCCATGGTTCGGTTCATTCAAACAGATTGTTAACTGGATCTGGAATTCATGTATTCATGTTGAGTTAGAATATAAAAGAATATAGATTGACTTGAAACATATTCAAGTTTTGTAGCTTGGTACAGAAGGATGCCAGTGTATACGAGAGGAGTCTCTATATGCCAGAGACTAAGGGCACGTATAGTACAAGGAACCGTTTATGCCACGGTACAACAGCAACTGGATTCATGTTAGGTGTATTAAATCTGACCACCTCGTGCCACCTTTAACACCTTCCGTACCAATCTACCCCTTAAACCCCGCGATGTCTTGTTTGTATTGTTATCTTGTAAATTGTATTGATTGTAAGATTGATTGACTGACTGACCGAAACCATGATATCAGGAAACGGTTATAACCGTAGAGTCATGTAAATGGAATACTGGGAAACATGTAAAAGGAATATATATCCATGGTTCGGTTCAGTCAAGTTGTATAAATTGATAATTGTATTCATGGATTCATGTGTTCATTTTGAATTGGAATCTTGTAGATTATAGGTTGACTTGAATCAGATTCAAGTTAAATTAATCAGACTCAAACCCGAGTCAGACAATCAGAATTATGAATCGTGGTCTTATAATTGTTAGGGTCATTAGGGTAATTTATAAACTTGAGGGGGTTTTATGTAAAAATATTTTTGTATAGTTTTCAAAATATAACTCAAGTATTTAATTATCGTCTTTAAGTACATACAACAATTTAATGATCAAGATAAATATGTATACATGTTCGAATAGCATGAAATGAGTCAAGTATATTATTCGAGTAACTACCATAAACAATGCTGTAAAGAAATATTATGTACGACTAATTAATCAAGTTGAACGAATGCGAAATATAAACAGAAATATTGCTCTAAATGTTTTGCATGCGTGAGTTCCAGTTTTACCTAAATATGACTACCGGTTTGAGAGATATATATGTTTTCGTATCGTCGCGCAAAACAGATCAGAATCTATTCGGCACCGTCACATATTTTTAAAACGCAGTTTGAGTTAATTTGTATCAGGTTTCAGGTTACGAAAATTATTAGAAAATTGTAGGTATTTCGATGTACTTATCGAAAACACCAATATTCATACGATTTGGATTTATGAAGCTCTAGTTATGATCATTTTAATATCAGCATTTAAAACAAAAATTCAGATTTCTGGACAGCAACTATATATTGTATTGTAAAGCCTATATCAGGTTGTTTCATGCATTCCTAAGTAATATAATATACAGAAAATTATATTTCTATCAATGGTGCATCTACACATCTAAATTTTGTCACAAACGGATATCGGGTGTTCGAGTTATGTCCAATTTAAAAACAATGTGCGAATCAGGACAGATTCTGTCCAGATCCGTCACTTAATATTGTAATGCAGTTTTCTTTATCTTAGATGGGTTTTCAGTAAAACTATAAAACTAAGAAAATCTAGATCATTCGATGTAGATATTAAAAACACCTGAGTTTGCTCAATTTGGATACCGGTATACCAAGTTATATGTCCTAGAAATTGACCGATAACTGCAGTTTTCTGTTTTACGATCAGTGAATAAATACGATGTAATTCACAAACCGTTATGCGGATCAATTTAAAATTTTTACAGCATGTATAAAATAATATAATCTATCATATGTAAATTCCATGAAATTTTCAGAAGTAAAAATCAATGTCTAAAAATTAGTTTAAACCTAAAGGTATTGATGTGTATACTAAAATCGGCAAAAAGATTAACTAGTATTTTTATGCAAGCTTTATCCTTTCTTTTAATAACCAAACCGATTCCATGAGATATCGTAGATATATTATGGATTGAAATCTATGTTCTCACAACTTGTAATAAACATTCATAATCATGAAGAAAGAATTAAAAATACTTTAATTTGAACAAGAGATAATAAGATATTATTAAACCATATAGAATCATATATATCTAAACTTATGTATATGTATATGTATATGTTTATGTGTATCTTCTCTTATGGATTATGATATGAAAAGAATAAGGGGTTCACGATGCATGACAAGAGGAAAAAAAAAGAGGTGAGGGAAAAGGAGAGAGAAGGGACTTACATGCACAAGCCGGTATTGTCACCGGGCTTGTCTATCCGCCGATAGCCTCGCGTTAGTAGCGAGACCTTCTTGAATACTTCTTCATGTTCTTCTTCTTGGACTCTAGGTGAAGAGGAAGAAGTGAGAGATAGGAAAATGTGAGGAAGGAAAAGATATAGGAGGACAATAAAGATGGTGTAATGATGAATTATGTATAATAATATATGCATTCAACATGAGAATTAAAAGAGAAATGAAAGGTCACCATTCAATTTGGAAATGAAAGGTCTCATTTGTAGGTTATGAGAAGAATAAAAAATGATAAAAATAATTGCAAGAATGGGGATTTGAACATGTGACTTATGGAATAACAATGCAAAGACTTAACCAATGAGCTATAAAGTTGTTCATGCACATATTTAATTAGAATTAAATATATGATGTTGCTTAAAAAGAAAATAGGCTTTTTAGATGGGCTGTAGAGAATAAGAATAATGGATTTGGGTTAAATATTTATGAAAGGAAAAATAAGAATGAGAAGTTAAAAACTTAAATATAAGAAAAAGAAATTGTACCTAGAAAAAAATACATAATAGATTGAGAAATAAAATAATAATAAATTTAATAGAAAAAGGAAAATACCAAGTACAAATAAATACGGTATATTATTGAAGAGGGATAATACAAATGTATAAAGATTTTGGGGTCATTACACCCACTGTCTACGAAGCCCTCTGGCTGTGTACTTATAGACGCTCTCTTCTAAATCATCATTTAGAAAAGCAGTCAAGACACCCAACCACCAGATATCGTAGTCATGGTATGTAGCCGTGGTAAGTAGGATCTGGATGGACTTAAGCATAGATCCTTAGAAAAGGTTTCATCATAATCCACGCCTGGTCGATGACGAAAACCTTTAACAAGTCAAGCTTTGAAAGTCTCAACTTTTCGATGTACACCAAGTAATCTTCTCAAGATTTACTTGCTCCTGATGGGGATTTAACCCTTCAGATATAGCAACTAAAGTCCATACTTTGTTGGTGTATAAGGATTCCATCTCAGATCGATAAACATCCAGCCATTCTTACAGAGTCCTACTCCTGATGGCCAGCTCGAAACTAGTTGGGTCATCATCTCATGATGCAATCCTCGCTCCCACCGTCATAGAGAAACCGAAGTATCTCTCAGGTGGGTGAGGAACCCTACTAGATCGGCGGAGAGGCTGAGGTTCGTTGGTATCTACTGAATCCTTTGGTTGTACCAAATCATCAGCTGTAGTTTGTATAGCTGGAACCTTTCCAGTTCTACATAACTAACCTTGCCTCGAGCTCGTCCGGATTTTGCTTTTAAACATAGGCCGGACAACCCCAAATCTTAACTAGCTTAAGACATGGGCTCTTCCCTTTCCATATCACATATGAAGTGGTAGGCAACTGATTTGATTGGAACCCTATTCAATAGGTATGCAGCTTCTCAAGTGCATTACACCCAAAAAGGAAATAGGTAACTCAGTAGTACTCATCATAGAGCACACCTTATCATATAGGGTGTGATTGCTCCATCCCGATATACCATCGTGCTATGGTGTATACGGAGGAGTAATGCCGAGAGAGAATCTCATTCTCCTTTAGAATAGTCCAGTATTTCCGTGCTTAAGTATTCTCCTCCTTGATCTCATCAAAGGACATAATACTTATACCCGTTTATTGGTTCTCTACTTCTAACTTATATTCTGTGAATACCTCAAAAGGTTCGGACTTATGTTTCAACAGGAACATATGACTGAATCTTGAGAGATTATCAGAGAATATAATGAAGTATAAAGAACCGGTCCTGGCATGTGTAGACAGGGGACCTTCATACATCAATATGTATCATCCCAAGAGTTCACTAACTCTTTCTCTGTTTCCAATAAACAGAGCTGTGGTCATCTTATCTCTGTGACATGACTGGCGAGTTTCACAAGATGTAAATTCAAACTTATTTAAATATGCATCTATATGTAACTCTAGCTAGTCGGGTCACATTGATCTGACCTAGTCTACAATGCCTTAAGAAGAATTCGTTCAGTTCTGAACTCTTCCTCTTGTGTGTGTTCCATATACTAAGAACTGTAGTTTGATTTAGAACATCAATGCTTTTAGATAACGTGCCTGAACCGATCAACTTTTGATATAGGAAATGTTCAAAACATTATCCAACAATACAAAATTTTATCATTTCTTTACTAATAAAGAGACTGATATGATTTTGTATATCAGGTTCGGTATCTAACAACATTCGTTCAGAATCAATGTATTGTAATACAGGGTGACAGTGACCAACAGACTTGGCAGCAACACTTGCCCCGTTTTCTGCCTCATGAAACTTATCACCCGTTCTCAGTTCTCTACCTTTCTGCAGCCCTATGTAACAGATTACATATCTGAGATCCTGATCCGGTATCACATACCCAGGACGTAAAGGATACTGAGAAACAGTTCTGTATAATGAACATACCCGAAGATGATGCATCAGCATGCACTCTCTTCGTTTGGGCGGCACGGGAATTCTGGTAATCCCCTATTTCCTGCTCTGTCTTATAACAATTATAAGTTGGAGCGGGACCAACGTTCCCCAGCTCAGTATAACAAGCGGGTTCGGTCAATAATACGTTTTATTATCTTGATTAAGGCGTGATATGGTCGCTACCAGGAGAGAGAGAGAAGAAAACACTCAGCGTGCGCTCTTGCAAGAATAGATTGGTTATTATTTTATCTAATCAGGATGGCTCCCACTGCTTTTTATCAAATCTTCCTTCAAACCCTAAAAGGAAAGACTAGCCGGGATTAATTACACACTACAAGTTCGCCAATCTTTCAGCCAGGCCAGTGTCGGTACTTTGAGGGAGGTCCCCCATGCTTTCGCACGAACCTAATTAATGTAAACCTCGTTTTCCCAGAGGCGTAATCTCGTTAACACCTTTCTAGACACCTACTTGATCGGCTAATTGTAATGTATAAAACTCTCCCAGGAGTAACTCTTACTCGCAGCGGGTATCGGGATCCAACTATCTCATAGAAGGTATGCAATCTCATTGCAAATTTCAACACTTGAAATTCCCGATAATTTTGCCCCTAGCGTCCTATGACCTTGACGCAGGCCAACAAACCATAGTCCGCTAGTCAAGTTCAACCCGTCATTTCCTGATTGAATTAAACCCACCCGCACGACCCTTGACGCAGGCCAACAAAGTCGCACGACTACCCTAATCCAATCACATCATATGCTTATGCAGATAAGCACCAGTTAGCTACCGCACACTACGCCTTGACGCAGGCCAACAAACGTAGCACGAATACTAACTACTACTTATCTGAAATGACGGAGGGGTACGACAGGTTTTTCTGAAAACCTATTGCGTAATGAACCTGATATCGTTGTAGAATCAAATGATTTTAAAATGGAGTGCTTTTGAGGCTTTTCTAGTTTTGCTAAAGGAGTCACTCCCGGTGAAGGGATCGTCGGTCCTTTCCTCGTCGAATGAGGTGCGGGATATATCATATATATCACTGTGCAAAGCAAAAACTCTTAAAAGCAATCAAAAGACAAACCGAGGGCGTAGCATCGACCAGTTATTGCTAAAGGAGTCACTCCCGGTGAAGGGATCTCGGTCCTTTCCTCATCGAATAAGGTGCAGGATATATCACATATACCGCTATGCAAAGCAAGAACTGTAGCTACCTGTTTTATTTTGAAATTCGATTCTACAACATCTTAGGTTTCTTTTTATTTCATTAATCACATTAATGAAGTCCCATCATTTATATACCTAAACATCACAGATAAATACGACGTACACTTATGCCATCCGCATTCGCCTCGATGTCCCCTCGTGCACCGTTAGGTTAGGTAACTAACGACAGAGGGCACCCTAATGAGGTCTCACAAGGCATCGAACATGCCATCTTCAAAAAATCTAGGTGCCGAGAGACCCGACTACGGATCGTTTGCTAGAAAACTAGGCGAAAAAGCTAACTAGTTAACACTTAACTAAGGGAATACCGAAATACAACCTTTGTAGATCCGGTGCTCCACCTCCATAGCTCCGCAACGAAGTCCTCTCCGCTGTCCAAATCAAATCCGGGCTCTAGCGTTGGCTTCGTCGGAGAATGGGCAAGCTAGGTCGTCGATGTCCATGCCGAAGATGATCTACGTCGAGGCATCGCTAAATCAAGCTCCGACTTCACCAAGTCAAGAAAGTTGTAAAGAAAACACACTCTACTACTTGGCAAGAGGTAGAGGATGAAGAAATAGGAAGTGGGTTAACTTTAGAATTGGATTTCTCACTCAAAAACATCAATCACCATTGATGAGGTAAGCTTTTCTTCACTTGAAGCAAGGAAGAAGAAGAAGAATAATATGATAAGATTAATTAGAAAAGAAAAGAAAAACTAATCCTTATCATATAATGAACCATGGTTAGATGTAGAGAGTTAACTAAGGTTTATGTGAGTGGTTAGGGTTAAGCATGAGACAAAATGGTAACTTTGGTCAAAGTTTCATGAAGCTTCAACTAGAATACAAACAAAGCCACCATTTTCCTTTATGCTTATCATTTCTCCAAAAAGAATGAATAAATGAATAAAAGGATAATAAGTGAATAAACAAAACCCTAACCACTCTCACAACCATGGTTTAATCTTTACACAAATCCAAGGTAACATGTATCATCAAACATGACACAATCAAGTGCACAAAAGTATATCACATATACAACTTGTGCAATCCAAGTGAGAAAATCCGTTTAAAGTGAACCAATACTAGTTAGTGCAAAGTAATATATCAAATATATAATTATGCATTAAATCATTAAATCAACACTTGATTCAATGATCCGGTCATATCGCACACAACCGACTAGTATTCAATGTATCGGTTTATCGAATCAACGCTTGAATCGATAACTAGGTTATATCGCATACAACCATTCGATACATTCATCGTGAGAATGGAATACGGTATCACATACACACATTATTCTCGGTCCCGCACATATCTCATATGCGCTCCTATTTCGTTTCGCTTGAGCCAGGAAACCTCTGTGTAGGACTCTAAAGACTCGTCAATACGCCGGCAGTAGATGATGATCATATCAAGCACCCACAAGCCGCAAGCGGTCTGCTAAACGTAACGGCCACCCGGGTATTGAGCGATCTGAAGATCGACGAGCAAGCCCGCTCACACTCCAGTGAATCCAACCAGTAACACTACCGTACAGTCCGGTCTGATCGTCTGATACGTCGCATATCTCGCCTAGGGGTGGTAAACGTCAGACCCCAATAGCTCGATAAGTCGTGTCGATATGAGGTCTATAACTGTTCGAGAAACTACTGGTAACACTTACCAGTAAATCTCAGCAACCCTGGCCAGGGATTTCCTGTTATAGCCAATCGAACACAGCGCAACATCAACTCCCTATACCGGGAGAGACGAATCCCCTCCTATCGCTCATCGCCTCCATGTGACTCGGGACTGTACCCAAAAACCACCGTTTTTCACGCCCTCTTGGACGTGGTAAGATGGAAATCAAAGCACAGTGGGAACCACACAAGACTCTATGACGATCTCGGGTCAACAGACTACTCTGTACCAGTGTCACCAGAGAACTGCCATCTGACGTGAGGTATAATACCATCTGGGAGTTCTCGGCGAGTCCGTCCAGTGTACCCAGTCTCTACTGAGCACCCGTATATCATCTCTGATGTCAAACACCAATGGATATGGGATCATCCATCGCCCATCTGTATGGGTCGAGAAGGTATACGCTAGTCTACTCTGGTATATCGATGCCCCGTCTCGATATACCCACGACTAGGGACTGTGAAGGATGTACTTATGGACTACCATGTCCCCACTAGTATGATCCGCATCATAGTCCAGGTAGTCAAGCACACATCCTAAGGGCTTTACTAACATGTAACAGAGAGACAATCAGCATACACGTTAAGGTAAAGTGTAACCAGATAGCATACTATCATGTCGAGCAAGAAAGTCCTCCCTATATATGTCCCAGCATCCACTATAATATACATCCTATGTACAGTAATGGCCTCTAGGGCATACATATAACTAACATACCCAACATGATCACGTGTGTCCATGTGACTCCCCCCTCAATGATCGAAAGAGAACGAATAACTTTAGGTCATGTGCTCCCACGTGACCCTTGAATAAGCTTTTCAAAATAAAAAGGGAGTAAAGCCGAGGCATTTCACTTTCTGGTGTCTCGCGTGCTCCCACATGACCCTTGAACAAACTTCTCAAAATCAAAAGAGAGTAAAGCCAAGTCAGCACAGATTTTGGGCGTCTCACGTTTTCCCACGTGACCCTTGGCAATTATCAAACAAAAGAAGATTCTACCCAAAGGCAATGCCCGCCTAAAGGATGCCTCACGTGTCCCAACGTGACCCCTGACAAACACCATTTTAAAGAGAAAATAGGGTAAAACTGAAGGATTATTATCCAACGCATGGGCACCCTCACATGTCCCCACGTGATGATCATAAAAGATCAAGTGTTAAACACTTATATGCATATTCTGAGACTAAAATAAAAGAAGTAAGGCTCAATTTTCAGGCGCCTCACGTGAGCGCTTCAGTTTTAGTGTTTAACACTACTTTAAGCACCTCACGTGGGAGCACGTGAGCGTCGAATGTACTCTAGTGTTTAACACTATATTCGAGCCAATCTTAGCCCAAATTAGCTAAGTCTTCCAGAGGAAAGACCCCCCTTCAACTGAACCCTAATTATACTCTTGTCTTCCAAAGCTGATCATCTCATATGGCATTCAACGTGATTCCCAGAGCCTTCCAACAAACATTGGTTCAAGGGTACATCTCTTCATACCTCTGAGACATGTCGTTGTAATTCTTCAACGTCTTCAGAGAGCTGGAGGGTCCCAATAACCGATAACTTTTGGTGCTCCCCCAAACGGTTGAACCAAAACCAGACAGACTATGATGTCTTTAAACTGGACTATAATGTCCTTAAACTTCACGGACTGTGGGGTCCTTAAACTCATGGACTATGATGTCCTTAAACCTTACGGACTGTGGGGTCCTTAAACTCATGGACTATGATGTCCTTAAACTTTACATACTATGATGTGTCTAAACTACCATGGACTGTGAGGTCCTTAAACTCATAGACTATGATGTCTTTAAACTTTACAGACTATGACGTATTTAAACTGGACCATCCTTAAACTAAAAAAATAGAGCCCAAATGCTCTTTTGTAGGATCTATATGATCCTGTTAAGTAGATCTTAGTCTAAAATTAGACTAACGTATCCTTAACAAATTGTTAAGTTGATCTTAGTCTAAAATTAGACTAACGTATCCTGAACAAACATTTAAATTGATCTTAGTCTTAAATGAGATTAACGATCCTTAAACCCAACCCAAAACCCAAATCTAAGAAAATACGGATTTGGACTAATCCACGCCCTACGGGCGACAACATAAATTAGTCTCCGTATACAATCCACGGGCAACCAAAAACAAAACAAACACACACGACACAAAGTGACCATCTGGAGAAGGAGAAAGTGGTTACCGCAATGCGGTAGCGTAATTAACTGCAGGGGCTTGCGCCTGCAGGGAAGAGCGTCTCCACAATAAAAAACCACTCAAACGAGGGGAATCTGACAAAATCTGCTACAACGGCCGCATCCGTCTAAACTTCCGATATAAGGTGCCATAAATCAACTTGGCATCTTCAGAGAGGTGGACGAATAAAACCCAATAGCATCTGCCCCCAAAATTCAGGCCGGACGTCCCAACGTCCCGGTCACGTCTTTCGGCGGAGAACAGAGCCATTACAAAGTCCCTGGCCAGGGCAAGCGAGATTTACTGGTAGGTATTCCAGTAGTTTCTCGGGGTGTTTTGGGCTACACTCCGGCATGACTTATTGTGCTATTAGGGGTCTGACGATTACCGTCCCCCTAGGCCCGATATGCGAAACTCTTAGACGAACAGACCGGACTGTACGGAGATTGTCACATTAGAGCTTCTTGTGATGGCACTGGGGCGTTGAAGCTCATTGGTGTGAGCATGGTCCCGAAGAACAGTCCAGTGGTGGCCTGAGTCATCTGTTCCACTGGCATGGCGAAGATGGAAGCCGCTTGGGGCCCATAAGTCACTCCTCCGGCGAGGACGGAGTGGGAGTTGTTGTTGCAGCTAGTGCAGTTGGAAGCCATTTTCTCTGCACGGGAGCAAGACACCAAATCTTAGTACCTCGAATTCAGGGGCAACCGCATTAAACCGCGATTCGTTCTCGAACACGACACACGAAGTGTGGAGTGGAAAAAGAAAAATATCCCACCGGGCGTGCCAGAATCTGTTCTCCGCCGAAAAGACGCGACCGGGACGTTGGGACGTCCGGCCTGAATTTTGGGGGCAGATGCTATTTGGTTTTATCCGTCCATCTCTCCGAAGATACCAAGTTGATTTATGGCACCGTATATCAAAGGTTTAGACGGATGCGGCCGTTGTAGCAGACTTCGTCAGATTCCCTCTCGTTTACGAAGGGTTTTTGATTGTGGGGACGCTCTTCCCTGGAGGCGCAAGCCCCTGCAGTTAATTACGCTACTGCATAGCGGTAACCACTTTCTCCTTCTCCAGATAGTCACTTCGTGTCATGTGTGTTTGTTTTATTTTTGGTTGCCCGTGGATTGTATACGGAGACTAATTTATGTTGTCGCCCGTAGGGCGTGGATTAGTCCAAATCCGTATTTTCTTAGATTTGGGTTTGATTTGGGTGTAAGGATCATTAATCTCATTGAGATTAAGATCAACTTAAACGTTTGTTGAGGATACGTTAGTCTAATTTTAGACTAAGATCTACTCAATAGGATTTTGGGATCATTTAGATCCAACGAAAGAGTATTTGGACTCTATCGTTTTAGTTTAGGGACAATGCGGTCCATTGGATTTAAGGACGTCATAGTCCATGAAGTTTAAAGACATTATAGTCTGTAAAGTTAAAAGACATCATAGTCTATGAGTTTAAAGACCTCACAGTCCATGAAGTTTAAGGACATCATAGTCCATGAGTTTAAGGACCTCATAGTCCATAAAGTTTAAGGACATCATAGTCTATGAGTTTAAGGACCTCATAGTCCGGTTTAAAGATATCATCGTCTGGTGTAAAGACATCATAGTCTGTAAGGTTTTGATTTAACTATTTAGGGATGCACCAAAAGTTATTGGTTATTGGGACCCTTCATCTCTCTGAAGACGTTGAATAATTACAGCGATGTATCAGAGGTATGAAGAGGTGTACCGTTGAACCGATGTTGGTTGAAAGATCTGTAGTCAAGGTTTGGGACTAAGACCAATTTAAGAGATTGTGAGCACATGGGCTCAGTTAATCTGAATTGAGAACTCATGGCCAACTTGGGCTCAGTCCATTCAGATTTGAATAAAATGTTGAACATTTGTTTGGGCTCAGTTCCTTTTGGTTCAATAATACTGGGCATTAATTTGGGTTCTGACACCCCTCTTTCTTTTGTTTTTTATTGGGTATTGAACACTCTTTACGGCACAAAGCGTTTTATGTAAATAATACTTTGTGTTCCCTCAGCGCACACGTGAGGAGTACGTGGTGCGCTTGGCGCTGAGCGCCGGACCTGGAGCGCTAAGGCGCTTCTTATGAAATAGCGCACACGTGAGGAGTACGTGGTGCGCTTGGCGCTGAGTGCCAGACCTGGAGCGCTGAAGCGCTTCTTATGAAATGGCGCACACGTGAGGAACACGTGGTGCGCTTGACGCTGAGCACCAGTCAATGAATGCAGAGCGCTCTTCTAAAATAGTGCCCACGTGAGGAACACGTCGAGCGCTTGATGCTGATCGCCAGACTTGGAGCGCTAAGGCGCTTCTTGTAAAATAGCGTACACGTGAGGAGCACATGGTGCGCTTGGCGCTGAGCGCCAGACTTGGAGCGCTGAAGCGCTTCTTTGGCGGTTCTGGTCAATTCTGTGCTCTGAGAATTAAATTCTCGTTTATAAGAGACTTTGTCTCATGGATCTAAGAACTAAGTTCTTCTTTTTATGAAGAGATGCTATGATCTCTTCTGTTTTTGTGAGAGACTTTGTCTTATAGATTTATGATCTAGAAAAAAACTATGTTCTTATGATGTGAGAGTTAAACTCTCAAATATGAGGAGATGTTATGATCTCCCTTCTTTCTGCTCACCTTGAAAGAAGTTCTTCTTCATAGAGCTTGCTCTTCTCCTTTTCTTTTCTAAGAATTTGAAGTTTATGGGGGGGGTTCCTCTCTGTTCTTCTTCTTTCGATTTGAGAACTTATGGGGAGGTCTCTCTCTGTAAGGCTTGAAGTCTTAGGTCCTTTATATAGGGGAAGCTGATTTGTTGAATCAGTTAAGGAAATCTTTCTCTGATTGATATGGGGATGTTTTCCCACCATTGGATTTTTGATCCTAGGGCTTCTGTTTTACAGAAAACGATCTTCTTGTTTTTAACAAGATTGGGAAAATATTTTCCCATACAGAACTTATTCTGTATCTTGGTGATTTTTAATCACCATTGGATCTTTGATCCAACGGTGCTCCGATTTACAGAGCACAATCTTTCCTGTTTGGAAAGATTTGAGGAGTATTTCCTCAACAGAATTTTATTCTGGTAATTTGATGATTTTTTAATTATCTTCGTTGGATTTTTGATCCAAGGGTGGAGAACATTTAGTTCTAGCGCTGGCGCTCTCGTGCTTTGCACGTGAGGCGCCGTCTCAGAGTCATTGACTCTTGGCGCTAGCGCACTTAGCGCTAGCGCTATCATGCTTTGCACGTAAGGCGCTAACTCAGAGTCTTTGACTCTTGGTGCTAGCGCACTTAGCGCTAGCGCTCTCGTGCTTTGCACATGAGGCGCTGCCTCAGCGTTGGCGCTCTCATGCTTTGCACGTGAGCGCTGCCTCAGAGTCTTTGACTCCTAGCGCTGGCGCTCTTGGCGTGAGCGCTCTTATGAGGCGCTGCCTCATTTCAAATTTCAAATTTTGAAATTTTAAATAGAGCTTTGCTCTCTGATTGGGGGAAACATCAGGCTCGGACTCGCTAGTGATGGCTTCTGCCCATTCAACTATATGGCTGGAAGCCACGGCACATGGCCCGTTGTAATGATAGTTTATAATCTGTCGTCTTGGTTGGCTATGGACCAATCATACTTTATGATGCATCTTCTTATCGATGGACCAAACTCACCGGGAAACAATATCGACGTCTATCTCCGACCTCTGATTGAGGAGTTAAAATCTTTATTCATTGATGGTGTAGAGACTTATGATGCAAAGACAAATACAACCTTCATACTGTGTGCGGATTTAATGTGGATAATTAATGACTTTGCTGCGTATGGAATGGTATTAGGTTGGTCCGTACATGGTCACAAAGTATGTCCTTATTGCCATCAACATACAACATCGAAATTCTTGAATTTTAGCAGGAAGGTTTGTTATTGCGGCCATCGACGTTTCCTACCTCTAGACCACCCCTACAGGTTAGACGCTGTTCACTTTGATGGTCATCAGGAGCTTCTTGGACCTCCAGCCCCATTGTCCGGAGAGGACGTGACTGCTCAGTGGGATGGTTACAATAATGTGACATTCGGGATGGATCGGACAAAACATGTCAAACCACCATTCTGGAACAAGTTAAGCATTTTCTTCGAGCTTCCATACTGGTCAACAAATTTAGTGCGTCATTGTCTGGACGTCATGCACATAGAGAAGAGAGTATCCGAGCACGTACTCAACTTGCTTCTTTGTAAAGACGGGAAATCGAAAGACAACCTCAATGCTCCGATGGATTTACAGGACTGGGAAATTAGAAGTGAATTGCATCCTAAACCGATAACGCGTAAACCAGGCAAATTTGTACTTCCCAATACTGCGTGTCATATGTTACAACCGGAGAAGAAAAGATTCCTGCAGGTATTGCATGATTTGAAAGTTCCTACAGGTTTCTCAGGATCATTCAGCAAGAAGATAAAAATTGTGAAAGGTAAGATCGATGGGCTGAAAAGTCATGATCACCATATTATTATGGAGCACCTTCTCCCATTAGACCTCAGGACTTCCCTTCCCGAATCGGTTGGTCTAGTAATCAATGACCTATGTTGTTTTTTCAGAGAATTATGCGCTAAAACACTGGATGTTGTGACGCTGGAGAAACTAGAAAATTCTATTGCGTTGATACTATGCAAGTTTGAGCGTATTTTCCCATCGTCATTCTTCGATATCATAATACACCTGACGGTTCATCTTGCAACTGAGGCTAAGTTAGCCGGACCAGTACAATATCGATAGATGTATCCCGTCGAGAGGTACATGGAATTTTTCATTTCGCTCAATTTGTAAAATTATTATTGTCATGTATGCCCGTATTTATTTATTTAACATATTTTTCTTTAGGTATCTCTACACTCTTAAAAAGTATATACGCAATAAAAATCGACCAGAGGGTTCTATCATGCAAGGTTATCTTCTAGATGAAGCAACCACATTTTGTTCCCGCTATCTGGACGAGAATATTGAGACGAGACTTAACCGGCCTCGAAGAATTCAGAACGGACCATATGGTAAAGCCGATTATAAGAGGGTAGACACTATATTTATCAACAAGATATACCGGTTTATCCTTCTCAATACCGCATGTCTTGAAAAAATTAGAGAGTAAGTTTTTTTGGATTAATTGTTATATTTGTGTTTGTGTGTGTATGAAATGATATAATATTAATGTCATAATTTATTGTCGAGAACAGAATTCATTTTAACGAGGTACGTGAGGGGCATCCTGATTGGAACGATGAACGATTGGAAAAATATCATCAGGATAATTTTTGCGATTGGGTTGCAGATCATGTAAGTTATTCGAATAACATGTTATTGCTATCAGTTTTAATCTAAACTTATATCGTTATGTATTTGTCATAAAATTTGTTTTGTTAGATCCACGATCCGAACCTGTCTGCATCATTAGAGAGTGATTCAAGATATTTAGTTCAGTTTCCTAGTATGGAGGTTGCATATTATAAAGGATTCTGTGTCCTTGGATACAAATTCGAAGTTAAACACATAGAAATATCTAGAACCAATCAGAATAGTGGGATTGCGACGGTAGGATCGGATGGTGTGATTTATTATGGATACTTAAATTGTATACTTGGCATCCAATATCCCGGACGATCAGAACCGTTTTATATATTTCAATGTATTTGGTACGATACACGAACCGAAACGGATAAGTGGAGAAGCAATCTCGGGACTAGGAAAGATGAATATGAACACACTTCGATTTTACGGTCAGGACGATCCGTTTATCTTTCCGAACCAAGCGTTCTAAGTATACTACTCACAGTGTTTGAAGTATCTGGGATGGAGTGTCGTATGCCGTTGGAAACCCAAGGATGTTTACGATGTCCCAGAATTCGAGGACAGCGATGAGGATGAAAAGGAGAGAAGACTTAGAGTGCTCCGACCGTCTGTTTCGAAAGACAGGTTGTCTTCGGCTGATCATGAAGTTACGTGGGTTAGAAATGATATCGATAATGAAATCCAAGTAGATATGTCTAATGCGTCCACGAAACGAAAAAGGTTATTAGTAATGTTATATTATTACTTCACATTTTACGATCTATACATATATAGTCAATATTTGTAATGATTGTCTAATGCGTTCACGAACCGTTTTATCTAGATTTGATGACGATGACGGGAGCAGCGAGGGGCGGCAGGAGCTTCAGCCGCGGCACCGGCAGAGGCAGAGGCAGAGCAGTTCTGCCGCCCGGAGAGTTGCGTAGGGAGCTTCAGAGGGCCGGTCTTGCACCCCGATCGGAGACCCCTTCGGATGCCTCCTTCCGTGTGGATTTTGCCACACCTCCAGGTATATTGCACGTATATTCATTTTGAATGTAATATTATAGATATACATGCATATTCATGTCGAAATTACATAAATTGTCAATGTTTGATTGTCTAGTTGTTGGTGATGCGTCCACATCAGGGACAGAGGCCACTCCCGTACCTCCAGGTATGTTTATATATCATATAGTGCATGTATATTGATTTAGAATTCTATATCATAAATATACATACATTCTTTTTGCTCTTACGTACTTACATCTCGGACTGTAGGTGGTGCCTCCACATCTCTGGCAGAGCCCACCACCGCACCTGCGGGTATGTTTATATATCTTATAGTGTATACATGTTGATTTAGAATGTTATATTATTGATATACACATTCTTTTTGCAATTACTTATATAGTCAATGTTTGATTGTCTAATTATAGGTGGTGCGTCCACGTCTGGTGCAGGGGCCACTCCCGTCACTTCCATACCCTCCGCTCAGTCTGCAGGTTTGTATGAATAAATATAAAATATTTATTCATTTTACATATCCTTTAAGAATAAACATGAACTTCATGTAATTTTATCGATGTTTATTTTCTAGTTGAAGATGCGTCCACGTCCGGGTCACCGGTTGTTCCTTGCCGGAGGAACTATCGTCCCGCTCGTGCTGCTGCCCGGGCCCAGGCCCGCGCTTCTGTCGCCGGAGGTATATATCACACTTCAATTTTCGTTAAACCTTAATTTCTTAATACCACTTTGTCTTAATATTAATTGTCTTGATATTTCTTGTAGACGCAGGGCATCCCATCCCGAGAGGGGGACTCAAGGCCCGAATCAGTCCCACAGGCTGAGGCCCGACAGAGCTAGGGGGGAGGCAGCATTCCCCTTCTTCTTTACCCCTGATTATCGCTATACCGGCGATTATACCGAGAGGTTCGGCCGGTATATGGGGGATGAGAGCCGCCTCGTGAAAAAGTATTCACTTCACGTTGAGTGGGGCGACCAGCACCGGTGCTCATTCTCCTTCTTCTGGGATCAGGCTCATGTATTAATATATATTTTCATTTGATTTATCCAATATATTTATTATTAACACTTGCAATTTAATAACATTATTTTTTTGTATTTGCGGTTGGATTACGATTTTCAGCCTGTACCCGACCCTGATCATCCTGGGAGGATGCTCGATCTTCACGCTCTGTACCATGGCCTGATGAAGAACATGCAATCAAAGGTCCGATACAATAGGAACGAGCTGAAGATTGGCTGCTATTCCCTGTGGATGGCGACCCCCGAGGCAGAGAGAGTGGCTCTCCTACATACTCTGGCCTTTGCGAGAGTCGACGTAGATACATTACCTGTATTGTGCCAATATTTCGACTCTCAGTGCAAACATATATGTATTTTAAATGTAATTCATTGTTTAGTATATAATTTATTTTTTTGTGTTGCTTAATTAGAAAACTAAATCTGAACGTGTTGTGCAGAAACAGGAGGATCAAAATAAAGAGAATAGGAAGTCGGCGAAGAGGGGTCGTCCCACTTATACAGGTGGCTCGAAGAATATTACTCGTGCCATGGAGGCATCGGTAAATTACAATAGATTTACTGTGATATAATGTAATATTAAGAGTTATTTTATAATATATGTAAATTTTTTGCGAATTGCAGAGAGCTCAGACTTTGGCACAGGGTGGTATACCGAGCGTGCTGTCTGCGTATCTTGCCGTCCGCGGCACCTCGACAGATCCCGCCACGGGCGAGCTTCGATACCCCGACACCGCTGCCCAGGAGTATTGCGTAAGTGTTAATATTTATTCAACCCCTATTTGAAATTATTGTTTTTGAAAAGTTCAAATTTAAATGATATACTTATATTTTACTGGTTAATGTCGGTGTAGGAGTGGATGGTTGAGCAGGCGGAGGCATCGGGAATCGATTTTACTGGAAAAAACGATCCGATACTGCTGACCCCAGTCCTAGATGCCACACCCGGAAGGCACTACGGAGGTTGGGGGAGAGGCCGGGGACTAGCAGGGCCCATATGAGGTTGGACTCCACACCGGCAGTTACTTCCTCTATCTCCCGTGAGCGACATCTAGAGTAAGAACTTGACACCTTGGAGGCCACCATCTAGGGGTTGAAGGAGATGATGGTATGTATACTATTTAATAGTAAAATATTATATCATATTATAGATAGCAACATATCCAATATTAGTACGTAGCCTGAGCTTATTTGGTTGTAGACTTAGTTTCGATTAATCATACTGTAAGTCTACGGTAGCGCCCCGGCCGTCTAACAGACGCCAAATGCGGAACAAAAACTTTTTAACTGGCGCTATCGTATACTATAACCCGGATCTGCCATTATTGCTAAACTAACAAACTACAAAGTGAGTAGAAATGTTACACCGAACGATCCGAGTCCATCGTTCTTTAACCATCATCCTACGCTTTGTTGCGGCTGCTCCGGTCTCGTCGATCTCCGATCTCCTCGTCCAGGTGGCACCACGTCAACGGATATTTAAACGGGCTCCCGCCTCTGACCCGAGGCAACTCGGTCATCAAGCCTGCCAAAAGAGATGACCAAGATTGATGTAGAGAATGAGTAGAACACTTTGTCTCACTTCGTCCAAAGCCGTGGACGAACGGTTAATGAAGTTGCCTTTTGGATCGGGTGATAAGAAAAATGAACTATGAAATTTCCATGAACAAATTTACCATCTCAATTTTTTCCAAACACAATCATCTCTCTTCCAAGAATGAGCCGGCCATTATAATAAGGAGGAGGGTGAGTGTAGGAGCCAAAATGGTGACCATAACATTAAAAGAAATGAATGAGTCATAGATAACACCTTACATAACATTAATGGCAAACAATGAATCATAAACCTCAGTCATCCTTTCATTAAATGCACAATCAATGTACTAATGAGTCATGAAGCCAAGTCACCATCTAGAATCTTCTAGAACCTTCTACACACTCATGACTCACCTCAAGAAAAGATAAATCCGTATTAAACCGAATGTTTAATACGGGCGATAGAAAACTGGAAACTGGCAACTTCCAAAAGCGATCGCGAAACGAATTTCAGGATAACCCCGTAACAGTATAAACATACCCGCATTTGTATTACGACCGAATACAAATGCAATTGAGACAAAGATATTATATCTACACAGTATAAGACTCGGATCCGGCTTAAACCAAAGCCCACCAGTATTATCTGCCCGAAATATGACACGTGCGTAAACGCACGTGCATTTTCCGAACCCTGCCATAAAACCATACGGCCTCTACAACGTTTCGCCCGAACTTGGGAAACTATCTGTGGGGGACTCTAATGACTCGTCAGTAACATGGCAGTGGGTTTAACCACGAACCGTCAGTGGCACTAGCTGTGCGTAACGGTTGTTTATGTACTGACCTCAAGGGAAGCCGATGAGCGAACTCATCCTGGAACCCTACTGAGCCTAACAGTGACAATGTATATACAGTCCAGTCCGTTCGTCTATGAGTATCGCATATCGGCCTAGGGGGCTGGTAACGTCAGACCCCCAATAGCAGTATAAGTCGTGTCGGAGTGTAGCCTAAAAACACCCTGAGATACTACTGGAGTACCTACCAGTAAATCTCCTGCCACGGCCGTGGGCTTTGTGTAATGGCTCTTCTAGACACAGCGCGATCTCACCCCCAATACCGGGAGAGACGAATCCCCTGCCGATCCGCTCACTTGTCTCCATGCGGCTCGGGACTGTACCCAAAAAATACCTGTTTGCACGACTCCTTTGAGCCGTGGTAGGGTAGAAATCAAAGCACAGTGGGAACTCACACGAGACAAATGACGACCTCAGGTCGATGAACTAACCTGTACACATGTCACCAGGGAACTGCTATCTGACGATAGGTATAATACCAACTAGCAGGTTCCCGGCGAGTCCTGTCCGGTGTACTCATAACCCAATGAGCACCTGTATACATCTTAGGTGATCCAACTGACACCAGTGGCTTGTGAGACCGGCCACCGCCCCTCGTCGGGGTCTCGACTGTATACACTAGTCTACTCCGGAGTATCGATGCCCTGTCTCGAAACTCTCACGACTAGGGACCACAATTAAGGATGTGCTTATAGACTACCCAACTCTCCCGTATATGATCGCCATCATACTGTTGGTAGTCAAGCAAGATCCTAAGGGCTCTATAAACGTGTAACAGTGATCAGTCACCTGAACATGTACACGAATGATAAAGGCAAACCAGATAACATACTATCATCTCGAGTAAGACTGTCCAACCGGTATAGGTCCTCCGCAATCATTGCAATCACGTGCCTGCGATCCAATAATTGACTTTGAGGGCACTATATCCAACAATCTCCCACTTGCACTTAAGGCTAATTATTGCGATGTCGCATACTCACAGCCCATGTGATACCGAACACCCAACTCCTCTACTAATCAGTTTCACAAAGCCCGTTTGTAAAACTATTGTGTTCGAGAAATAGCCTCAGTGGGTGGATCCGCCCTGATGTTTCTTTCTATGTCTCTCTTAATCTCAAGTTCGCGGAGAAATCCATCTCTCGAATTGAGTAATACCTGTCTTAGAATATGTCTGGATATCTGATGGGACCTTGTTCATAAATGAACTCCAAATCCAAACTTCTTAGACTGTATCGATAACTGAACCTAATCAGTATCCAGCACCATGCCTCCCACAATATCCTCTTGGACCACCTGTCCATAATACTGTCCCTCGTAAGAGGGAAAACTATAACTCTGACAATCACTCTGTCATCCATGTCACCTTTGAAGCCTAGAATGACAATCGTCTCCCGAAGGAGACTGCCGTCATCAAATCCGCAGAACATCCACTCATGTTCTAAAACTGCCTCCTTATGTTTCTCCAGGATTGGATTAATACAAACTGATTGCATCTAGTGCAAAAACAATATCTGGTGTGGTACTTGACATCTCACGATTGACTCAATTGCCTAAGCAAGTGATCTGCCAATCATGCACATCCCTCTCCCCTTTAGTCTGTAAGACACCTTTAGAGAGGGTGACTCCATCATCTGCAGGTACACCACCATGCCAGGAGTCAACTATTCTAAAAACTATCAGAATACTGTCAAAGTACCCACATTGGGAAACTACCCAAATCTAGATCTAAAACCATAGATCTAGAAACCAGAATGTCAGATATTATATCCATATTCTGTCTGGAGAAACAACTGTGTGACGACCATAGTACAACCGATCGTAGTATAGGAATTTTACTTCCTACTCTGTGTATGTCATCCAAATACCATGACATCACACCCTACTACCTTCTTAACAGATCCATCCCCTATTCTGATGAAGTCAAACCCATGACTGTCACATCAAAAATAGATGATCTATCTCCACTATATCTGCTCTAGTATATAAATAGACATAAGCTACTTGTCCACTATGCTTCCGCTGCTCCCACTGACTACGACAACCCTAGCAGAATAATATATACGTGCACTTCTAAAGCTAGTTTAGAACGACGCTATACTTATCCTCCTGCCGGGTCTCATAGTCTGGAACAACAGTAGTGTCAAGTTTGGGTAAACAAGAACATCCCTGTCACCGTCCTTGAGGCTACCGAAATACCTCTCGGGTGTCTGAGGTTACCCACCATATATGCGGAGTGGCTAATGGAATGTCAAACCTGATTGAATCTTTAGGTCCTATTAAATTTTCCGTAATCGTTTGCGGTTCTGGAATCACTTCCAGTTCTACCATACCCCCACTACTGTTTTCTAAAAAAATCCATTTTACTAAAACTGTGGCGAGTCAAGAACAATATCACTATTGATCTTCCAGATGGTAGAAAATCAACCCTCGTCAAAGCCAGGGTCAACCCACAAACTGCCATTACAGAAACGTGCCTTGAGTTATCCAGAGTCTGGTTTTAAGCATAAGCTGGACAACTCACCGTACCTTAACATCGTTAAGATATGAACCATTCTATATCCAATATAGAAACTTTGGCACTTATTTAATTGGAACCAGATTCTAATCATGCAACTGTCTCGAGTGCATATCAACTTAATGGAGAGAGGCTAATCAGCATTACTCAACTTAGGAATCCATCCAATTATGAGTAACCTGAAAGAGAAACAAGTTTCTCAAAACTATTACTATCAACTGAATACCAATCACAAGAATCTACATCTTCGATCTCTTTGAAGAATCCCGATACTTGGGATATCTGGTCCTCTACTTTATTCTTATACCCACAACTTCTCAAAACTTAGACATTGTATTTCTACGAAACACTTGTCTAAAAACCAGAGAAATCATAAGTAAACAGAACATGGTACGAGGGCCTACCCCTTTGTCCTGATGGACACTGGACAACATACAATACTCTGTATAAGTCCGCTGAGTTGAATAATTCAAAACTTGTGCGTCGTAGGTTGAAGACTGTACCCAGGCGATTTCCTCAAATATCACCAATTATAACGAATTACGATATAATGAGGATGATCACCTAATTCCTAATAACTTACTCCCACTCATCATCTGTAAAACCATACAGATGTGAGAATCATACTTGGTAAATATATACCCTGGAGTAAGTATCTAATCGGGAAAATAGTTTTCCTTTAACAATGCACTGAAACATAAAAAATGTTTCGTAGGGGTATCCTGGTATTCCTAGTAACGTCTCTTCCATAATCCAATTCATGACTATAACCGTATATTTCTTTGCCATCTCTCCAAATCCCTTTATTTGTCTTTATTCATTAACTTCTGTACACCATCGTTAGGCTCAATGGTTTCCTTCCTTCCCTACCGTTCGGCACCAGCCTATGGTTTGAAAGAAGACTATCCAGTAAGCATAATAGGTGTACTCTCCTAAACCAAGGAGTACTCGCAACTTGAGAGAAGGTGATGATAAAAAGACAACTGAATAATACCTTATTCTATTTCTCCCGAACTGGGGAAAAAAGCAAAGGTGAAATAGGAGCGGCGATGAAGTACGCAGTTTGGTCGTGAATGATAACAGTCGCAATTTACTTTGCCCTCTTTCTAATCCCTTTATTTTGTCTTTAGTTATTACCTTCTGTACACCCTACTTAGGCTAATTGGTTTTCTTCATTCCCTACCTTTCGGCACCTGCCTATGGTTTGGAATAAGACTATCCAATAAGCTTAATAGGTGTACTCTCCTAAACTAAGGAGCCCTCGCAACCTGAGAGAACGTGATAATAAAAGACAACTGAATAAACCAATTCCTTTTCTCCTGAACCTTGATCCATCCTCGAAGAAGTCCCTTCGAGTTCCTATATAACCATACGATGGATCTATCCAATGGAAGTGGATACTCGTAGTGATACAAGGTGTTCTAAAAAATACAAAGGGTAAAAGAAGGAGCGGCAATGACTTATGCAACTCACACAATCCAAAAGCCAGTATTTTAAGAAGGTTCGGTCAACCTGGTCACTGAGTCATAGTCTAGGGTCGGTCAATGGTCGCTACCAAAGAGAGAGAGAGAAGAAACACTCTGCGTGCACTCTAACCTAGATCAGAATGGTTATCACTTTATCTAATCAAGAAACCTCCCACTGTACTGTCAAATTCTCCTCCAAACCTGAAAGAAGAATCAATCAGGATCACCCGAAGAGTAAACCAACTCATCAGTGAGAATCGGGATCCAACTATCATCGCATGATAACGTGATGGAATCCACTCACGTTATCACACTCCAGAAGGTATGCGCATACTTGGCAAGTTTCAGTTTCTTTAGAAACTCCCGATATGATTTTTGCCCCATGCTCTTATGACCTTGGCGTTGGTCAAAATGTCATAAGTCACATGTCAAGTTCTACCCATCACTATCTTGTCAATTTGAACTCACCCGCACATGCCCTTGACGTTGGCCAAAATGGCAGAACGACTGTCCCAAACCAACTCATCTATCTATACAACAAATGAATACCCAGCAGCTACCAAACACTATGCCTTGGCGTTGGTCAAAATACATAGCTTGAATACTACTGAATACCCAAAAGAAATGACGAAGGGCTACGACTGGTTTTTAGCGAAAAACCTTTAACGTAATGAACTTGATATCGCTGAAGGACCTGATAGCTTTTTATAAAAAGTATAGTGACGAAAACCTTTGCTAAAGAGGTCACTCCCGGTGAAGGGATCTCGGCTCTTTCCTCGTGGAATGAGGTGCAGGATATTCCAACTGAATACCGCGATGCAAAGCAACTTGTAATCGACTATAGTGAAGTTATCACCCTGACGCAAACTTCTGCTCAAGGGGTCATTCCCGGTGAAGGGATATCGGCCCTTGCCTCGTCGAATGAGGTGCAGGATATTCCAACCGAATACCGCTATGCAAAACAAAAGTAAACGTCTTTGTAATAACACTTTTTTAAACTGTTCCAACAACATCCAAACAGGTTTGTTTTCCTTTGCATTGATCAAAATCAACGCAGTCCCATCATTAATCACACTAGAAAAGAACGAAAATAAAATGTACGTATATGCCATCCGCATTCGTCACTGGGTCTCGTCATCACCCGTTAGGTTACTTAACTAACGACAGAGCGGGGACTGGACTAGCGCGGGTGTAAAACATATACAACATCTAATAGTATATATACCAATATATAATAATCGCTCCAGGCGTGATAATATGCAACATTACAGAAAAGTAATAAGCATCACAGAACAATACAGATAATCTGGGATCCCCGGGTTTCACAGAACCGCTACTGAAACCCGACGTTCCCCTGGTTGTGTGGATAGCCTGTGTAATGAAACCTAGACCCTACGGGTGCGGCAAGTTACCCGCCAAAACCTGAAGCGAGGCAGCCCCCTACAGCATAGTGAATGGACCACCCGGAACCTCACGGAATCCGGTAACTTGAGCACCCCTCCTTGGGTCAACCTGTACCCCCTACGAGTGCGGCGACTAGTCTGCCAATTCTAGAGTGAGGCCCCTCTGCCTTTCAAAGCCATGAGATGCGGACCCGTTTCCCTCCAGAACCCGGCTATCCGTATACTCCGTCGCGGGGTAAACCTAGTACAGAAATAAAAATATGTACAACGGGTACATCGACCTCAGCCCGGTCGTGCCCCAAAAGAATATTATACATACAGGCAGTGACGGCAGTCCACATGTTGGACGCTCGCCCCGCAATATCAAATGTATAAATAAATCCAAACTGCACTACCATTGCACACTGCTATCCACCACGACAAATCCGCAATATCCCAGCACAACACAGAACATCAACACGAATGTCACGTTCGCAAATCCGTCTAAAAGGACTATAGCAATTAGACGCAATTTACCGCTCGAATGACATTCACGGTCGGAGATATAATGTAAGTACTGTAAACTAACACATTTAAATTTCGATCGACTAAATTTCACGAAGTGGGCCCCACGTACATCTGCAGTACAGTAAAAAATCTGGGCCCAAAAGAAATATACCAAAACCACAATTTCCTCTATAGAAGCCACTGTACAAATTTGGACCACTGGTCCCACAAACTGGCCGCGGATGCGCGGTCAAACCCTAGGTTTGACCGGGGATCCGCGGCGGTACTGTAGAATCACGTGACCAAATTTTTACAGTGTGCTTAAAAAACCCTGCTCAATTTTCTGGGATGATCAAAATAATTTTTAGACCAAGTTTAAAATCGACATAAACTTTTGTACAGAAAAATGTAGTTTTTGAAATTCGGTTCGATCGATATTTTAAACGTGTTAGCACAAGTTAGTAAAGCTTAATGGCGAGGCTCTGATACCACTGTAAGTCTACGGTAGCGCCCCGACCGTCTAACAGACGCCAAATGCGGAACAAAAACTTTTTAACTGGCGCTATCGTATACTATAATCCGGATCTGCCATTATTGCTAAACTAACAAAATACAAAGTGGGTAGAAATGTTATACCGAACGATCCGAGTCTTTCGTTCTTTAACCATCATCCCACGCTTTGTTGTGGCTGCTCCGGTCTCGTCGATCTCCGATCTCCTCGTCCAGGTGGCACCACGTCAACGGATCTTTAAACGGGCTCCCGCCTCTGACCCGAGGCAACTCGGTCATCAAGTCTGCCAAAAGAGATGACCAAGATTGATGTAGAGAATGAGTAGAACAGTTTGTCTCACTTCGTCCAAAGCCGTGGACGAACGGTTAATGAAGTTGCCTTTTGGATCGGGTGATAAGAAAAATGAACTATGAAATTTCTATGAACAAATTTATCATCTCAATTTTTTCCAAACACAATCATCTCTCTTCCAAGAATGAGCCGGCCATTATAACGAGGAGGAGGGTGAGTGTAGGAGCCAAAATGGTGACCATAACATTAAAAGAAATGAATGAGTCATAGATAACACCTTGCATAACATTAATGGCAAACAATGAATCATAAATCTCAGTCATCCTTTCATTAAATGCACAATCAATGCACTAATGAGTCATGAAACCTAGTCACCATCTAGAAGCTTCTAGAACCTTCCACACACTCATGACTCACCTCAAAAAAAGATAAATCCGTATTAAACCGAATGTTTAATACGGGCGATAGAAAACTGGAAACTGGCAACTTCCAAAAGCGATCCCGAAACGAATTTCAGGATAATCCCGTAACAGTATAAACATACCCGCATTTGTATTACGACCGAATACAAATGCAACTGAGACAAAAATATTATATCTACACAGTATAATACTCGGATCCGGCTTAAACCAAAGCCCACCAGTATTATCTGTCCGAAATATGACACGTGCGTAAACGCACGTGCATTTTCCGAACCCTGCCATAAAACCATACGGCCTCTACAACGTTTCGCCCGAACTTGGGAAACTATCTGTGGGGGACTCTAATGACTCGTCAGTAACATGGCAGTGGGTTTAACCATGAACCGTCAGCGACACTAGCTGTGCGTAACGGTTGTTTATGTACTGACCTCAAGGGAAGCCGATGAGCGAACTCATCGTGGAACCCTACTGAGCCTAACAGTGATAATGTATATACAGTCCGGTCCGTTCGTCTATGAGTATCGCATATCGGCCTAGGGGGCTGGTAACGTCAGACCCCCAATAGCAGTATAAGTCGTGTCGGAGTGTAGCCGAAAAACACCCTGAGATACTACTGGAGTACCTACCAGTAAATCTCCTGCCACAGCCGTGGGCTTTGTGTAATGGCTCTCCTAGACACAGCGCGATCTCATCCCCAATACCGGGAGAGACGAATCCCCTGCCGATCCGCTCACTTGCCTCCATGTGGCTCGGGACTGTACCCAAAAAATACATGTTTGCACGACTCCTTTGAGCCATGGTAGGGTAGAAATCAAAGCACAGTGGAAACTCACACGAGACAAATGACGATCTCAGGTCGATGAACTAACCTGTACACATGTCACCAGGGAACTGCTATCTGACGATAGGTATAATACCAACTAGCAGGTTCCCGGCGAGTCCTGTCCGGTATACTCATAACCCAATGAGCACCTGTATACATCTTAGGTGATTCAACTGACACCAGTGGCTTGTGAGACCGGCCACCGCCCCTCGTCGGGGTCTCGACTGTATACACTAGTCTACTCCGGAGTATCGATGCCCTGTCTCGAAACTCCCACGACTAGGGACCACAATTAAGGATGTGCTTATAGACTACCCAACTCTCCCGTATATGATCGCCATCATACTGTTGGTAGTCAAGCAAGATCCTAAGGGCTCTATCAACATGTAACAGTGATCAGTCACCTGAATATGTACACGACCGATAAAGGCAAATCAGATAGCATACTATCATCTCGAGTAAGACTGTCCTACCGGTATAGGTCCTCCGCAATCATTGCAATCACGTGCCTGCGATCCAATAATTGACTTTGAGGGCACTATATCCAATACATACATACATAGAACTGTCTAATTAAAATAAACTACGGTTTTCCAAATTAGATATCCAAACGAGGCCTAAGTCTCTAAGTATTCATAGATTGGAGTTTCGCAATAACCTGATAATGATACGAATTCAACTAATACACAGTTCTTACTCGTTTATTACACACAAAACTGAACAAACGCGACAGGGTATTTTGGCTGAGGCTCCACATGCATATCCTTCGGCTGCGGCTCCATATGCATCTCCTTCGGCTGGGGCTCCGCAAGCCACTATCTCGACTGCGGTTGCGCAGACCACTCCTATAGCTCCACTGCCCGTTCAGACTCCCGCAGCTGAGGCTCCGCAAGCCACTATCTCGGCTGCGGTTGCGCAGACCACTCCTACAGCTCCACAATCCGCTCGGACTTCCGCACAGTCCGTATTGCTCGAGTTGTTGACTCAGGGTTTATCCGAGGAGCAGATGCGCCAGATCTCGGCGATTATCAGAAGTGGAGCTAGACCGAGCTAGGGTAGTTTTTTTATTTTTATATTTTAATGTATTTACTTATATGATACATATTGTACATATTTTGGACGATATTGGTGATTTTTGCGTGTTCATATTGATTTAGATTGATATCGTATTCTGCTTGTTGATTTTTTATATATATTATGCGTGAGATGTTGATTATGAATACTGCGGTATATATTCTGCTTGTTAATTACTTTCATATATGATGTATATATTATTGTGCACAGGACGAGGAAAAAACATACAGCTCTTTTATTTTTTAAATCTGATAATATGTCCCTACGGATTAATCCGTAGGGACAAATGTTGCACCTACCGTTTAATCCGTAGGGTCCAACTTTGTCCCTACAAATTTATCCGTAGGGACAAAATATTAAGATACCTGATATTTTGCCTCTATGGACTAAGTAACATGTGTTAACCTTGTCCCTACGGATTAATCCGTAGGGGCATAAACTTTATCTCTACACATTTATCCGTAGGGACAAAATATCATGATTCCTGATATTTTGCCCCTACACATTTATCCCTATACATATATTCGTAGGGGCATAAATATGAACCCACGCATTAAGCCGTAGGGGCATGTATTTGTCCCTACGGAGTTATCCAGAGGGACAACTATTTTATTTTATAAACCGAGAAATTAAATAAATATTTTGTAGCTACGGTGTAATCCGTAGGGACATATGGATCTATGCATTAAGCCGTAGGGGCAATTATTACTCCATAAGGGTATGTTTAAGGCTAAGACTTGCACCTGCGGCGTGTACATCTACGGTGTATTTTTGTGTCCCTACGAATATAGCCGTAGGGGCGGTGGTTTGCTTCTATGGATTTATCCGTAGGGGCAACCCCTATTTGTAGTAGTGTATTGTTCTTATCTTCTCTGCTATTTTTCAGAAATTTTGTGGTCCATCGTAGGCTTGAGATCCTCTTTGGTAAATGCACAGTTGGCATCTAAATTCTCAGGATTTCTCGGGATTTTATGTGCAACTCTCAGAAGATCAGCAGCTATGTGGCGAGGTAGTGTTTCAAGGTGTTTGTGGATTACTATAAAGCGGCGATTGTGCGCGAGTTGTTGTCATCGACCCACTTACTTTGAGCAATTGCTTCAACACCCTTATGCGAATTATGTAATCCAATCTGCTCTCGATTACACCGAGGTTGCTATCTCTAACCCAACTTTTAATCTTTAGTCTTTAGGTGGTAAAAAGATCTCATATACAAATGTATCTATTAGACTGTTCAATGTTAAAGCTATATATAGGAATATATAAGATATATCTCAAGTACAATCTATTTGAACCCTTAAGCTTATATACAGAGAGTTCATTTGTAAAGAGCAAATGACTCGCTTGCATTTCTACAATTGTAGTAAGAAGAAATAGACCAATTCTGAAGTATATATAATGCATGTATATATCATGCACATATTCTGCCTCTCAAATTGTTAAAAGGAGCTGATCAATTGAGGCCGGTGTGCTCATTTTATAAAATGAGACCAACTTTTTAAATACACGGCCCTCCGTGTTTTACACCGATCCAATCCCGTCATCTTGATCTACGTGTTTTAGATAGCTCGCGTAACAAATTTCATGAGAATTGTAGACCTCTATCATATCCATCCAGCGATCGCATTTTTCGCATACCAAAGAACCGTTGATATTTTACTCCACCTAATAGATGTGCTAGAGGTCTCCAAATCCATTGAAATTTGATATATAAACAATCTAAAGCATATAGATCATAATTGGTTTGGATCGGTGTAATACACAGGAGGTTGAGATTGTGTGTTTAAAAAGTTGGTCTCAATTTATAAAATGAACACCTGCTTTAACTGATCAGCTCTCAATTCTTAAATATATATTATATAAAATATATGAAGATGCTCTTAAACATCATTGTTTTTCCACTGAACCATCTTTATAAAAAAATTCACAGTCAGCTCTGGTGTTAAGGGTAGCACTCTATGGGAGCACACCGTAATAAAAACTTTTAGATATTTCAGTGAAAACAAGAATATTTAATACATTATGGTCTATACTACGGGATTTTTTAGAATGCTCATTTGAAAAAAATAGTCTCGGTTTGTAGGAAATCGTATTTGTATTAACATCCTCGCTTACTCGTATTCTCCGGATGCAAGCTGCTCCATCTGCAGCGCTAGTTGGTGCTGTCATCCCTCATGCTTCATATCTCCAAGGAAACACGTATTTCAAAAAAATCTATTCGACTTATCGAACAACGGTTTTAGATTATGATGGCGGGTAAAGGCTATATTGTTGTCCTATATTACCGGTTAAATGGTTTATGTAGTACTTAACTAAGTGTGTCGTCGCGCTACAGCGCAGTATGTTTATTTTTTGTACCCAAAGCCAATATTTATGTATTATTATATGTATCATGGCAAAACTCGGTCTTGGCTCCTCTTACTGTACATGATGTTGTACATTGTAAAGATGAGAATTTTTTTGGGGAGCCTTCTTGTGTTGTAGGTTTTAGTTTTTTTTTGAGTATTTTTACATGTGGATGATATGAATATTATCATCGTTATAATGAAATGGAAGATTGTTAGGTTAATTATATGCATTTTATGCCCATCTCTTTTCTTATATTTTTCTGTTAAATATATGTTGCCTAATGAGCTTCCTTTGATAAAATTAGACGGGAAAGCCTTAATTTTGCTTCGGTGTTTACGAAAAATAACCATAGCAGCCTCTCTCTCTGAGTGTACGTGTGAGCGGCCATACATCATGTTATAAGATTTTACACATCTATGTTATAGTTTTATAGCAGATTAATCATATATGGACCCTAAGTGGTGTATGAAGCCAGTAGTTTATTGACTTTTGTTGCACTAAATTGGATTTATTTCAAACTCAAAAAAAATTTAAGCTTAAATTATCAAAATACTTCCGGCCCACCCGTGAGTTGTCTAAAAACCCATGTAAGTTTCAAAATTGTTGGGAAATGTCTAACCATATTTTATTTAGGTTTTGTATTCCCTAAACTGCTTGGATATTACAAGCAACTGTATAGATATTATAAACAACTGCAACTGCTTAGATATTATAAGCAAATGTTCAGATATTTGAAGCAACTGCTTAGATATTACAGGCAACTGGTATTGTCTCAGGTATTTTAACAAGAGCAAAAGCCCAAAGGGCTTTAGACAAGTTTGAAACAGGCAGGGGCTTTTTGGCAATTTACCCAAAATAAAATTTTTGTAATATTTCGGTTTAGTTGAAATTATGTGCTGCTTTGACTGCAGCCATTTAATCAAAAGATTTCAGCACATGCAATAATAATGAGGTGTTAAAACTTTAGAACTAGCAAACGACCAAGCCAAGCTTGAAACACCAGAACAAAATTATTTTCATCTTACTAAAGCCAAAAACTCAAGAACAAGACACAATAAACCAACACATAATTATTATTATTTTTCTCATAATATCATTCGCCAACATTAAAGTTTCTCATCGATTAAGCATCATCTTGTCCCAGGAGAGCAAGAAGGAAATCCTCGTAATCTCCGGTGGTGTCTTTCTTAATGGCACGGTCCAGCGGCACACTGTTCCTCTTGTAATACGCGTCCTTGATCAGTTTCAGATCCACCTCGGCACGAGTTACTATGACTCGAGTGAGAGCGCCCTCGTCCGTTCCCATCTTGTTGATTGCAAGCCTGATGCTTTTCTCAAAGTATTTCTCAGGGCAAGTGATGCATTTGACGATGGCCCTCAGTGCCGAGAGGAATTCGTCCTTAGGATCGGCTTTCAAATCCTAATGAGATCAAGAAATAACTTTATATACGTATGCAGGAAGATATAAAAAAAAATCCTCAAATAGTTGCTACAGTTGCAATTTACCTTGTTGATTGGATTACCGAACTCGTTATTGTACTCATTGAACGTTGCAAGCAGTTGTGCCTTGCTTCTTGTAGTCAGAACCCTGATGATTTCCTCGTCGTTGTAGGCCTTGTCTTTGATCTTCTCATGTAGCATCTTAGCCTCAGATTTTGCCAGTGAGAGGTTCACTTCGACCCCCTCATACCGTAACGAACTCACAAGTGGCACCAACAGCTATGCATTTTGCAGTCAGTTTCACAGGAAATGTCAATCATGCAAAATATTAAAGATAGCCCAACCACTGTACTGATAGGCGACAGGTTTACTTGCAAAAGTGATCAATCTCAAAGTAGAATCGAAGAAATCGGCATACACATGGTTTCTCCAATCATTTATTTTACCTTGAACATTCATATATATGAGAGATACTCCTACGAGTCTATGACTTCTACTACTACTACTCCTCCTTAAACAATGTACACTAAAATGACAATGTCAGTTTCAAGATATTGCTCAAATAATAATTTATAGGTCCTCTTTTGCACCAACAGCAGCTACAAGCTAGGGTAAACAAAAGTGTTCAAATAATAAACTCAAATCTAGGGGCAAGTGATTGCAAGAGGGACACGGCGCACCAAAGATCGCCGAAACGGCGAACACTCGCAATAAGAATAATGACCTTCTTGATGCAATTTTAAGGATAAATGCATAAAACCTTTTAAGAATCAATTCCTCTAGAAATCAAAACATAAGAATAGCTATAATTCTATAATGAATCTAAGGGTTTCCTCTCAAGAACAATGCCCCAGAAAAGAAAAGAAAATGAAAGTCTTCACAGATAGGAATAAGCATCTTTTAACAATATACAGCAGCAGCAACCTTTTATCCCAAATCTATCTTTAGGACCGGCTACATGAATCTGTTTTGCTTTGTTAAGGGCTGCGTCTCCTCAATTAAATTAACAATTAAAATATACCGTTTGATGATCAAGATCAAGTCTACCCCTGCCCGTACCCCTGCTAGGGCCAATCTATAATCAAAGCGAATAAAAAATAGTGGGTTACCTTGCGAAAATCATCCTTGGCATGGGCAGCCACATCCTCCTCAAGGGACCTCTTGTATCGAGCATGGTAAGCCTTCCTCACCAAGAGAAGATCATCCATGCTCCGAGCACACGCTATCTCTATCAGCGACCTATCGCCCGAGTTCCCCTTCTTCGCCGCCTCGTATGCCAGCAGGGCGTCCCTTTCACTCGGATCCAGCGTCCACAGCAGCACAGCCCTCTGCTCGTTCGTTCATCACAATGCTAATAAATCAAATTTAGCGAAAGTAGATTTTTTTTTTATTTTTTTTTTAATTTTTTACTTTTGGTCCATGTATGTATATTAGAGATCAATTGATTTCACCTCGAAGTCTCGAGTGAGCTCCTTGTCGAGAGCCTTGAGCAGATCCTCGCCGAAGACGTCGGCGTACGCCTGGCGTATCTGCCGGCGCTGTGCCGCGTTCCGATGAGCCAGGATCGAGATTATGAGCCCCTCGTTTGTCCCCCACCCTGATTTAAATCAATCAAAAAATTATTTTAGATCGAATCAGCGATAAGAAGCGATGGTGATGAGAAAAGAGAGAGACCTGAAAAGGCTTTGCGGAGTTGATCGGCGTCCTCGGATGGAGACGGCACGTAGCTGGGGACTGAAAGCGTCGCCATTAATGCTCTCTAAATTTTTTAGATCCAGATCGAGAGAGAGTCGCTTTAAAAAGTGGAGGAAGATGAAGAGGAGAGAGAGTGAGGGAGCGATGCTTATCTCACCCGCTTTGGATGCTCGACTGTGGGGTCCACTGATAACAAGCATCTGGTTATGGGACCCACGTAATGTTGGGTTGGGTTTTTGTGTTCTTTTGTGTAGGAGTGGGTATACAGAATTGAATGATTATTGGATATTTGGAAACATTATACACGCACGACCATTTTTTGGGAGGTACACTCGGTGATGAGTCAGGTTTTGAGATGTTAGGTTGGATGAATATCATGAGTTATATCGTTTTGTGATTTCAAGTTGTAACAGCTCTCTAGAGAATGAAAAAAGAAATTGCCTCCCTTTTCCTCATTTTATGTAATGATTTGCTTCATCCCTGTCTAATTCGGTGCACCGGGTGCGGTACATCTGGATGCAGTGCATCTTGATAGAAGAAAGAAATGATCTTTAGCATGTTTCTGATACCACTGCAGGGTTGCCTAGGACGGCAGCAAAATTTCGGAAGGTATCGTCCATGCCAAGTTCAAAAATTTGCCGTTCTAGCTAACCCTAACTTAGAATCGTTAACTAGAAATCGATGGAAATATAAATACAAACACTTTGCAAGTCTAGTGAGCAAGGAATACAACCTTTGTAGATTGGTCCCTCACTTCAATAGCTCCGTGTAGTGGTCCCTTTCGCTGCAATCGTGAACTCCGGACTCTAGAGAGGCTCTCATGAAGAAACGAACATGCTTGGTTCGATATCTTCGAGGCCGAACATGATCTACGTCGAGAAGACACTAACCCAAGCTATCTCTTGGAATTAGTGAAGCAAACACCCTATACTAAATGGCAAGTAGCAGAGGATAATGAAGTAGGAAGTTTGCACAAATTAGATTTGATTTTCTCTCACTTTTTCTCATATCTCCATTAAAGCTAGAAAGCTTTGAGGAAGAAAAAGAAGAAGAATTAACTCATCAAATGAATTATTGTGTGAGATTAGAAATGCAACCAAGAGTTAAGCATGTCATGCTTAACCTTTATAGAGAGTTAACCATGAGTTAGGGTTAATGGTTAGGTCAAAAAATATCTTAAGCTAGACAAAGAGAATGGACAAAATCAAAGATGCCTTGAAGCTTCTACAAACTTTCAACAAATATCATTCATGACAAATATCCATAATCTTTGAATTACTTAATGATAAATTATAAACCCTAATGTTAACCCTAACATGGTTTAACTCTCATTAACCCTAGTTGCATTTGTAACCTAGCATGATACATTTAACATATATTACATATATATCAATGTATCCAAAGTGAGAAAAGAAATCATAAGTGAGCTAATACTAGTTAATGTAATATAATATATCAAATATATAATTATACATTAGATTATCAAATCAACTCTTGATTTAATAATCCGGCTATATCACCTATAACCGACTAATATCATATGAATCAACTTATCGAATCAACACTTGATCCGTTGACCCGGCTATATCATATATAACCGACCGATATCTCATATCGCGAGAATAGAATACGGTATCACATATCGTATTAATCTCGGTCCCGCACATATCTCATATGTGCCCCTACTCCATTTCGCTTGAGCCAGGAAACCCCTGTGTAGGACTCTAAAGACTCGTCATTACGCCAGCAGTATGTAATGATCATATCAAACACCCACAATCCGCAAACGGTTTGCTAAACGTAACTGCCACCCGGGTATTGAGCGATCAGAAGATCAACAAGCAAGCCTGCTCACACTCCTGCGAATCCAATCAGTAACACTACCGTACAGTCCGGTCTCTTCGTCTGATATGTCGCATATCTCGTCTAGGGGTGGTAAACGTCAGACCCCAGTAACTCGATAAGTCGCGCCGATATGAGGCTCATAATGGGTCGAGAAACTACCGATAACACTTACCAGTATATCTCTGAAACAGCCTTGGCCAAGGACTTCCTGTTATAGCCAATCGATCACAGCACAACATCAACTCCCAATACCGGGAGAGACGAAACCCCTCCTATCGCTCATTGCCTCCATATGACTCGGGACTTTACCCAAAAGCCACTGTTTTGCACGTTCACTTGAATGTGGTAAGGTGGAAATCAAAACACAGTAAGAATCACACAAGACTCTATGACGATCTCGGGTCTACAGACTAACATGTACCAGTGTCACCAGTGAACTGCCATCTGACGTTGGGTATAATACCATCTGGGAGTTCTCGGCAAGTCCGTTCAGTGTACCCAGTCTCCACTGAGCACCCGTATACTGTTTCTGATGTCAAACACCAATGGATATGGAATCATCTATCGCCCATCTACATGAGTCGAGAAGCTATACGCTAGTCTACTCTGGTATATTGATGCCCTGTCTCGATACACCCATGACTAGAGACATTTGAAGGATATACTTATCGACTACTCTGTCCCCATTAGTATGATCTGCATCATAGTCCTGGTAGTCAAGTACTCATCCTAAGGGCTTTATCAATATGTATCATAGAGACAATCGGAGTACATGTTAAGATAAAGAGCAACCAGATAGCATACTACATGTCGAGCAAGAAAGTCCTCCCTATATATGTCCAAGCATCCACTACAATATACATCGTATGTACAGTAATGGCCTCTAGGACATACATATAACTAACACTCTTGTCTTTCACATGCAAAGCATGTGAGCATCCCAATTTAAAATGCTCCTATCAAATTCTAGAATTAAATTCTATTTTAAGACATATTTTCTTAATCTTTCTTAAATTAGAAAGATCTTCTCTGTTAAACAGAAGACTCTTGAATCAAAAATCCAGCGGTGATCATTTGATAGAATAAAAATCTATTATAGAAAAATATTTTCCTAATCTTATAACAAGAATAAAATTCTATGTTAACAAGATATCCATATTAAGAAAATATATTTCTGATCTTGTTAAACTAAAAAGACATGATAGAATAAAATTCTAATCTTGTTAAAACTAACATGATATTCATAATCTTGTTAAACAAATAAGAAATCTTCTCTGTTAAACAAAGGGCCTTTGGATTAAAAATCCAATGGTGAATAAAATTCACCGAGTGATCTAAACGATCATGTTGGTTATAAAATCAATCAAAATCTCTCAATGAGAGATTTGCTGAACAAACTAATTCTTTTCTTTCTCCTATAAATAGGATCCAAGAAGGAGAAAAAAGAGACGAAGGGAGAAGGGAAGAAAAAATAGAAAGAGAATCTAATTCTCTAAAGAAGAGAAACCACTCCCAAAAGCTCCCACAAAAAGAGAATTTAATTCTCAAACCAAGAGTTTAACTCTTCTAAAAGAACTTAGTTATTCCTCTGGTTAAGATCTGTAGAAGCGGATCTCCCCATAAGTTGAGAATTTAATTCTCATCGGGAAGATTCTGTCATGCAGATTCAAAACCTATGGGAAAGAACTGAATCCAAAAGAGTTTTAACTCTTACAAAACATATAAGAATTTAATTCCTCTGAAACTAGGGTTTAACCCTTTAAAAAGAATTTAATCCCTACAAAGAACAAAAGTAGAACTTGATCCCTCGGAACCATAGAAGAACAGCCTGATGATTCATTAGCATTCAAACGCTACATAAAATCTCACGTGATTCCACGTGAGCACCTTTGAGGAACAAAGAGGGAAAGAATGAGATCTAGTTACGTGACCCCACGTGACCCTTGAGAAGTACTCAGCACTTATAAAAGAGAAAAGGGAATAAACCCTATTTTTGGAGCGCCTCACATGACCCCACGTGACCCTTGAGAAGTGCTCGGCACTTATAAAATAGAAAAGGGGAAAACCCTATTTTTGAGCGCCTCACGTGACCCCACGTGACCTCTGAGAAGTGCTCAGCACTTATAAAAGAAAAAAGAGAATAAACCCTATTTTTGGAGCGCCTCACGTGGCCCCACGTGACCCCTGAGAAGTGCTCAGCACTTATAAAAGAAAAAAGAGAATAAACCTTATTTTTTGGGGCGCCTCACGTGATCCCACGTGACCCCCAAGCAGTGCTTAACTTTTATAAAGCAAAAAAGGAATAAATCAAAGGGCAGTTTCCATTCTTGGGGCGCCTCACGTGATCCCACGTGACCCAATAGTGCTTAGCATTTAGAAAAGAAACAAGGGAATAAATCCAGAGGAGCAGCGCCAACTTCAAGCGCCTCACGTGACCCCACGTGAGCGCGTCAAATTCTTAGTGTTTAACACTACTTCAAGCGTCTCACATGACCCCACGTAAGCGCATCAAATTCTTAGTGTTTAACACTACTTCAAGCGCCTCACATGATCCCACGTGAGCGCCTCAAATCCTTAGTGTTCAACACTATTTCAAGCGCCTCACGTTGGAGCACGTGAGCGCTGATCATACACTAGTGTTTAACACTATGAGAGGCCAATATTAGCCCAAATTAACCAAGTCTCCTGAAGCCAAAACCCTTTTTTGGCCATCAATCAGCCAGGACCTCATTATGCTCAGGTTTTCTCAAAATTGATCCGAGTCTCAGAAATAGCTAATGAACTCCTGGCATCTAAGATGATGTTCATTCCACCATGATCTCTCCTCTCGATCTGGAATTTGGTTCAAGGGTATATCTCTCCACACCTCTGATACATGTCGTTGTAATTCTTCAACGTCTTCAGAGTCTTCAGAGAGGTGGAGGGTCCCAATAACCAATAACTCTTGGCGCACCACCGAACAAGCTTTTCAAAACGGGGAGTAAATCCAAAACACATCTCAATTTGGGGGCGCCTCACGTGACCTCACGTGATCCTTTGATAGTGCTTAGAACTCAGAAAAAGAAAAGGAGAATAAAGCAAAGGCAATTTTCATTCTTCAGAGTGCCTCACGTGATCTCACGTGACCCAATAGTGCTTAGCACTCAGAAAAGGAAAAGGGGAATAAATCCAAGATAGCTCCCATTTTGGGGGCACCACACGTGTTCCCACATAACCCCCAAACAGTTGTGTATAAAAGAGGGAGAAAATTCCAAAGACAGTGCTCGCATTTTGAAGGCACTTCACGTGTCTGCACTTGACTGTTTGATGAACCAAGTGCTTAGCACTTATAAATGAAAGAGAAATAAAATCCAGAGAACGGTTTTCACCTCGGGCGCCTCACGTGCTCACACGTGAGTCAAGTGCTGAGCACTTTTATATATATATGAGGGAATAAACTCAAGGAACAATGCCCACTTCGGGGCCCTCACGTGTTCACACGCGATCTCCTCGAAAGTCCAGTGTTTACTACTGATTCAGTGCTTAGCACTGTCACGCCCCGCTTCCCGGTGTACGGAGAAGGGGACGCGACGAGGTCCGCTACGTATGTACTCAGAAGTACATACGCTAAGCGTATCTAAGCAATATAAAAGTAATTCACAAGAGACAAGAGAAAAAGAAATAACAGCAACTTT
The DNA here is from genome assembly GCA_030015575.1 of Agapanthus africanus. Taxonomy (NCBI): domain Eukaryota; kingdom Viridiplantae; phylum Streptophyta; class Magnoliopsida; order Asparagales; family Amaryllidaceae; genus Agapanthus; species Agapanthus africanus. The sequence continues at coordinate 870,446,914 of CM057339.1, forward strand.
ATTAATAACATTCTTTTGTACAATGCATGAAAAGTAAATACAACTGAAATGAAAAGCGGTGCCTAAACAATGGCATAACAGGAAATGAAAATACTGAATAGAACAAGATACAATATCTAGAGCTCGGGGTCTTCGTGAAAATACTCCAAGTCTTCACCGATAGGCTCAATCTCTGCTGGGTCCAAAGCACCTGACGACATTCAAAGAAGAAAGAAATAGAATGTCGTCAGCGAACATGTCGCTCGGTAAGTCCCAAAGATAAGGAAGAATTAGAAAGACAGAATAAGAGTATTTTCTAAAGTATTATGTTGTAGAATATTATGGAATATTGTGTTAACGCTGTTGTTTGTAGCTTGGTACAGAAGGATGCCAGTGTATACGAGAGGGGTCTCTATATGCTAGAGAGCAGGGCAAACGGAATGTACAAGGAACCGTTAAGCCACGGTACAACAGCAACGGAATATAGGTTAGGTGTCTTAATCTGACCACCTCGTGCCACCTTTAACACCTTCCGTACCAATCTACCCTTTAAACCCCGTAGTATTTTGATAGTATTGTTGTATTGTATCGTGTAAGTTGGATGACCGACCAAAACCATGATATCAGTAAACAGATTGTAACTGCATAATAAGGTAAACGGAATAACGGGATAATGGATGTATATCCATGGTTTGATTCAGTCAAGTTGTATAGATTGTTAACTGGATTCTGGGATTCATGTATTCATATTGGGTTGGAATATTAAAGAATATAGATTGACTTGAATCATATTCAAGTCAGAAATAATCAGACTCAAACCCGAGTCAGACTAAAAGAAATGTAGGTCGAAGTTCTATAATTGTTAGGGTCCTTATTGTAATTTATAAAACTTGAGGGTTTTATTTAAAAATACTTTTGTATAGTTTTCAAGATACACCTCAAGTATTTATTATTCGTCTTTATTGTTATAATGAGTGTGATTTTATTTTGTGATATTTCTAGTGAAAATATCCTAATTACATAAATAAAGGTATTAATTTGTAATATTAATTTAATTGAAATTCATGGTATTTTAATGTAACTTTTAATCTTGTAATTTTTAGAAAAAGGTGAAAAGTTTATCTTATAATAAAATAGGTGTTTAAATGACAATTATACATATGTTTATACAAGAATAATTTTTAATAAATATTTTATTTTCCAAAAATCTCATTTTTCTTAAATGTCGTACTTTAAATCTTTCGAGACCGAATGCTCCTTGCGGAGGTCTGAATCTCGCACTACTAAGCCCGAGGGTGCACGATAAACCGTACTATCCCTAACGAGTTCCCCAAAGGTGGGTTGTAGTGGCGCTTTGCAAAGATTTAATAAATACTAATCATTTAGAAAACGGTTTTATAAAGATAAGGTATTTATTTGTAGAAGGGTGTAAATTTCCGTATTTTAGATTCTAGGGTTTCCTAAGCCAACTAGCCTATATCTAAATGGTCTAAACGATAAATCATTAGAAGTCTCAAATCGCCTCTTCACCGCCAATTGCGGCCAGGTAAGTGCCAGGTGAGTGGGAGGCTCTCCACTACAAGTAGTGGCCCTAATTAAGTAACCACTCGCCTTAGACACACTTGCCTAGACACCACAAAGTCAGGTTTAGATAAACGATCGATGTCCATAACTTATCGTATTTCCTATTAAAAAATATTGCATTAAAATTGTAAGCAACTTAGAACTTTTAGAAAAGGTTTATAAAGAAAATGGTATTTTAATGTAAAATCTTGTTTTATCATACTCTAAGTTTTCAAGGTAGCGTGTTATGATTACATATGAGTGTGTGTGGATATAGGTCATTACCTCGTGATCTACTTTAAGGTATATCAAAGTTTAGGGGTTAAATATGATAAACTAAACATGGTGGTATTTAAGTGCGAAAATACGGTATATTGCAAAATCTATCATTTCATGTGTGAAAACTTGTTCAAATTAATTTTTAAGTGATTAGTAGTCAACATGAAGATGTTTAAGCATTATGGAATTCGTGATAAGTGAGATTTGATAGAAAACCGAATCGGAAATTTGTTTGTTCCGATTTCCGTCGGGTTTGAAAAGTCGTATTTTAATGGAAGAAAAGAAAGGTAGAAAAGAGAGACTTACGGGTTTGGATAACGCTAGAGAGTGAGAGGAAGGTAGTGGGTTTGCCGGCGCGTCGAAACGTCGTCGAGAGCTCCTAGCACGATCACCGGAAAGTCGCCGTCGATTTCGTCAGCGCTTCGCCTTTCGCTCGTTTTCCGACGTACCCAAGTTCTCTTGGGATTTTGGGAGAGTGGACTTAGGAATTTAGGATGAGAGGGTAGAGGGTAGGGGTGTTTATATAGGGTTAGGCTAGGGTTAGGGTTTTAATTAAAAAAATATAAAAATATATAAAAATTCATTAAAAATTCATTAAACTGAGGATTAAAAAGAGATTTATTGGGAAATTGGTAACCGATCCAAGCATTTAGAGTATGCAGGAGGGTGGACCAGGTCAAGAGCCAACTTTTCTCTGTTGGCGACTCGGCCGTCCGGCAAAGTCCGGCCGGCGGCGCCGGACCGAGTCAGCCGGTTCGCCGGCCGGCGGTGCCGAGTCGGGCCGAGTCAAGGTGTCAGGGGCCGGGGGTTCTCCTGGGGAAGATTTTGGTATATTCACTTTTTGTTGTCCAGTACATATTTTGGGAGTTATGGCCTTTTGACTGTTGACTTCCAAAAGAAATTAAAACAAAATAAATACAAAAATAATGCGGGGCATGGGATTTGAACTTCGGTGGCTTGGTTCAGCAATGCAAGGTATTACCAATGAGCTACAAGCTCTTTCTTGTAATTATTGTGGGAAAATAACTACTTAAAGTAGTAACAGCAGCATTAAATACCCCAAGTATTATTTTAATTTTAAAACAATTTTATGTACACTAAAAATGGAGTTATTTAAAAACAAAATAATTACTTATATATATATATTGTGCTCAGGTTAAAATACTCCTTTATGGATTTTAAAATATTTTTTTAAAAAATTGTATAGAAAAGTGTATAGGAAAATTAGGGTTGTTACATTCTACCCTCCTTATAAAAATTTCGTCCTCGAAATTTGTAAAAGGAAAGTGTAACAGTTTTAAGAAAAGTTTGAAGACTGGAGTATAGATAGTGTATGAAAAATGTGTAAAGAAATGAAAAGATGCGAAGGTTTCGGTAATATTGTAAAAGAGGTGAGGGAATTTTGGGTTAGGACAGATTCAATGTATATGATAAGATTCAAGAAATAGAAATTTATAAGATTCAAGAAATATGAATTGTAAAGAATGTTTTAGTTGCTGGTTCTTGTGTTATATTGCTTAGGTTGTTCACGCAGACCAGAACTGCATGATAGGGATTCATACAGCTCGGACCTGCATGGGCCACCAACAAAAACCTGTCACGCCCCGCTTCCCGGTGTACGGCGAAGGGGACGCGACGAGGTCCGCTACGTATGTACTCAGAAGTACATACGCTAAGCGTATCTAAGCAATATAAAAGAAATTCACAAGAGACAAGAGAAAAAGAAATAACAACAACTTTATTAATAACATTCTTTTGTACAACGCATGAAAAGTAAATCCAACTGAAATGAAAAGCGATGCCTAAACAATGGCATAACAGGAAATGAAAATACTGAATAGAACAAGGTACAATATCTAGAGCTCGGGGTCTTCGTGAAAATGCTCCAAGTCTTCACCGGTGGGCTCAATCTCTGCTGGGTCCAAAGCACCTGACGACATTCAAAGAAGAAAGAAATAGAATGTCATCAGCGAACAGGTCGCTCGGTAAGTCCCAAAGATAAGGAAGAATTAGAAAGACAGAATAAGAGTATTTTCTAAAGTATTATGTTGTAGAATATTATGGAATATTGTGTTAACGCTGTTGTTTGTAACTTGGTACAGAAGGATGCCAGTGTATACTAGAGGGGTCTCTATATGCTAGAGAGCAGGGCAAACGGAATGTACAAGGAACCGTTAAGCCACGGTACAACAGCAACGGAATATAGGTTAGGTGTCTTAATCTGACCACCTCGTGCCAGCTTTAACACCTTCCGTACCAATCTATCCTTTAAACCCCGTATTATTTTGAAAGTATTATTGTATTGTATTTTGTAAGTTGGATGACCGACCAAAACCATGATATCAGTAAACAGATTGTAACTGCATAATAAGGTAAACGGAATAACGGGATAATGGATGTATATCCATGGTTTGATTCAGTCAAGTTGTATAGATTGTTAACTGGATTCTGGGATTCATGTATTCATATTGGGTTGGAATATTAAAGAATATAGATTGACTTGAATCATATTCAAGTCAGAAATAATCAGACTCAAACCCGAGTCAGACTAAAAGAAATGTAGGTCGAAGTTCTATAATTGTTAGGGTCCTTATTGTAATTTATAAAACTTGAGGGTTTTATGTAAAAATACTTTTGTATAGTTTTAAAGATACACCTCAAGTATTTATTATTCGTATTTATTGTTATAATGAGTGTGATTTTATTTTGTGATATTTCTAGTGAAAATATCCTAATTACATAAATAAAGGTATTAATTTGTAATATTGATTTAATTGAAATTCATGGTATTTTAATGTAACTTTTAATCTTGTAATTTTTAGAAAAAGGTGAAAAGTTTATCTTATAATAAAATAGGTGTTTAAATGATAATTATACATATGTTTATACAAGAATAATTTTTAATAAATATTTTATTTTCCAAAAATCTCATTTTTCTTAAATGTCGTATTTTAAATCTTTCGAGACCGAATGCTCCTTGCGGAGGTCTGAATCTCGCACTACTAAGGCCGAGGGTGCACGATAAACCGTACTATCCCTAACGAGTTCCCCAAAGATGGGTTGTAGTGGCACTTTGCAAAGATTTAACAAATTCTAATCATTTAGAAAACGGTTTTATAAAGATAAGGTATTTATTTGTAGAAGGGTGTAAATTTCCGTATTTTAGATTCTAGGGTTTCCTAAGCCAACTAACCTATTTCTAAATGGTCTAAACGATAAGTCATTAGAAGCCTCAAATCGCCTCTTCACTGCCAATTGCGGCCAGGTAAGTGCCAGGTGAGTGGGAGGCTCTCCACTACAAGTAGTGGCCCTAATTAAGTAACCACTCGCCTTAGACACACTTTCCTAGACACCACAAAGTCAGGTTTAGATAAACGATCGATGTACATAACTTATCGTATTTCCTATTAAAAGATATTGCATTAAAATTGTAAACAACTTAGAACTTTTAGAAAATGTTTATAAAGAAAATGGTATTTTAATGTAAAATCTTGTTTTATCGTATTCTAAGTTTTCAAGGTAGCGTGTTATGATTACATATGAGTGTGTGTGGAGGTAGGTCATTACCTCGTGATCTACTTTAAGGTATAGCAAAGTTTAGGGGTTAAATATGATAAACTAAACATGGTGGTATTTAAGTGCGAAAATACGGTATATTGCAAAAGCTATCATTTCATGTGTGAAAACTTGTTCAAATTAATTTTTAAGTGATTAGTAGTCAACATGAAGATATTTAAGCATTATGGAATTCGTGATAAGTGAGATTTGATAGAAAACCGAATCGGAAATCTGTTTGTTCCGATTTCCGTCGGGTTTGAAAAGTCGTATTTTAATGGAAGAAAAGAAAGGTAGAAAAGAGAGACATACGGGTTTGGACAACGCTAGAGAGTGAGAGGAAGGTAGTCGGTTTGCCGGCGCGTCGAAACGTCGTCGAGAGTTCCTAGCACGATCACCGAAAAGTCGCCGTCGATTTCGTCAGCGCTTCGCCTTTCGCTCGTTTTCCGACGTACCCAAGTTCTCTTGGGATTTTGGGAGAGTGGACTTAGGAATTTAGGATGAGAGGGTAGAGGGTAGGGGTGTTTATATAGGGTTAGGCTTGGGTTAGGGTTTTAATTAAAAAAATATAAAAATATATAAAAATTCATTAAAAATTCATTAAACTTAGGATTAAAAGGGATTTATTGGGCAATTGGTAACCGATCCAAGCATTTAGAGTATGCAGGAGGGTGGACCAAGTCAAGAGCCAACTTTTCTCTGTTGGCGACTCGGCCGTCCGGCCAAGTCCGGCCGGCGGCGCCGGACCGAGTCGGGCGGTTCGCCGGCCGGCGGCGCCGAGTCGGGCAGAGTCAAGGTGTCAGGGGCCGGGGGTTCTCCTGGGGAAGATTTTGGTATATTCACTTTTTGTTGTCCAGTACATATTTTGGGAGTTATGCCTTTTGACTGTTGACTTCCAAAAGAAATTAAAACAAAATAAATAAAAAAATAATGTGGGGCATGGGATTTGAACTTCGGTGGCTTGGTTCTACAATGCAAGGTATTATCAATGAGCTACAAGCTCTTTCTTGTAATTATTGTGGGAAAATAACTACTTAAAGTGGTAACAGCAGCATTAAATACCCCAAGTATTACTTTAATTTTAAAACAATTTTATGTACACTAAAAATGGAGTTATTTAAAAACAAAATAATTACATATATATATTGTGCTCAGGTTAAAATACTCCTTTATGGATTTTAAAATATTTTAAAAAAAATTGTATAGAAAAGTGTATAGGAAAATTAGGGTTGTTACATTCTACCCTCCTTATAAAAATTTCGTCCTCGAAATTTGTAAAAGGAAAGTGTAACAGTTTTAAGAAAAGTTTGAAGACTGGAGTATAAATAGTGTATGAAAAATGTGTGAAGGAATGAAAAGATGCGAAGGTTTCGGTAATATTGTAAAAGAGGTGAAGGAATTTTGGGTTAGGACAGATTCAATGTATATGATAAGATTCAAGGAATAGAAATTTGTAAGATTCAAGAAACATGAATTGTAAAGAATGTTTTAGTTGCTGGTTCTTGTGTTATATTGCTTAGGTTGTTCACGCAGACCAGAACTGCATGATAGGGATTCATACAGCTCGGACCTGCATGGGCCACCAACAAAAACCTGTCACGCCCCGCTTCCCGGTGTACGGCGAAGGGGACGCGACGAGGTCCGCTACGTATGTACTCAGAAGTACATACGCTAAGCGTATCTGAGCAATATAAAAGAAATTCATAAGAGACGAGAGAAAAAGAAATAACAGCAACTTTATTAATAACATTCTTTTGTACAATGCTTGAAAAGTAAATCCAACTGAAATGAAAAGCGATGCCTAAACAATGGCATAACAGGAAATGAAAATACTGAATAGAACAAGGTACAATATCTAGAGATCGGGGTCTTCGTGAAAATGCTCCAATTCTTCACCGGTGGGCTCAATCTCTGCTGGGTCCAAAGCACATGACGACATTCAAAGAAGAAAGAAATAGAATGTCGTCAGCGAACAGGTCGCTCGGTAAGTCCCAAAGATAAGGAAGAATTAGAAAGACAGAATAAGAGTATTTTCTAAAGTATTATGTTGTAGAATATTATGGAATATTGTGTTAACGCTGTTATTTGTAGCTTGGTACAGAAGGATGCCAGTGTATACGAGAGGGGTCTCTATATGCTAGAGAGCAGGGCAAACGGAATGTACAAGGAACCGTTAAGCCACGGTACAACAGCAACGGAATATAGGTTAGGTGTCTTAATCTGACCACCTCATGCCACCTTTAACACCTTCCTTACCAATCTACCCTTTAAACCCCGTAGTATTTTGATAGTATTGTTGTATTGTATCGTGTAAGTTGGATGACCGACCAAAACCATGATATCAGTAAACAGATTGTAACTGCATAATAAGGTAAACGGAATAACGGGATAATGGATGTATATCCATGGTTTGATTCAGTCAAGTTGTATAGATTGTTAACTGGATTCTGGGATTCATGTATTCATTTTGGGTTGGAATATTAAAGAATATAGATTGACTTGAATCATATTCAAGTTAGAAATAATCAGACTCAAAACCGAGTCAGACTAAAAGAAATGTAGGTCGAAGTTCTATAATTGTTAGGGTCCTTATTGTAATTTATAAAACTTGAGAGTTTTATGTAAAAATACTTTTGTATAGTTTTTAAGATACACCTCAAGTATTTATTATTCGTCTTTATTGTTATAATGAGTGTGATTTTATTTTGTGATATTTCTAGTGAAAATATCCTAATTACATAAATAAAGGTATTAATTTGTAATATTGATTTAATTGAAATTCATGGTATTTTAATATAACTTTTAATCTTGTAATTTTTAGAAAAAGGTGAAAAGTTTATCTTATAATAAAATAGGTGTTTAAATGATAATTATACATATGTTTATACAAGAATAATTTTTAATAAATATTTTATTTTCCAAAAATCTCATTTTTCTTAAATGTCGTATTTTAAATCTTTCGAGACCGAATGCTCCTTGCGGAGGTCTGAATCTCGCACTACTAAGCCCGAGGGTGCACGATAAACCGTACTATCCCTAACGAGTTCCCCAAAGATGGATTGTAGTGGCGCTTTGCAAAGATTTAATAAATACTAATCATTTAGAAAACGGTTTTATAAAGATAAGGTATTTATTTGTAGAAGTGTGTAAATTTCCGTATTTTAGATTCTAGAGTTTCCTAAGCCAACTAACCTATTTCTAAATGGTCTAAACGATAAGTCATTAGAAGTCTCAAATCGTCTCTTCACCGCCAATTGCGGCCAGGTAAGTGCCAGGTGAGTGGGAGGCTCTCCACTACAAGTAGTGACCCTAATTAAGTAACCATTCGCCTTAGACACACTTGCCTAGACACCACAAAGTCAGGTTTAGATAAACGATCGATGTCCATAACTTATCGTATTTCCTATTAAAAGATATTGCATTAAAATTGTAAACAACTTAGAACTTTTAGAAAAGGTTTATAAAGAAAATGGTATTTTAATGTAAAATCTTGTTTTATCGTACTCTAAGTTTTCAAGGTAGCGTGTTATGATTACATATGAGTGTGTGTGGAGGTAGGTCATTACCTCGTGATCTACTTTAAGGTATAGCAAAGTTTAGGGGTTAAATATGATAAATTAAACATGGTGGTATTTAAGTGCGAAAATACGGTATATTGCAAAAGCTATCATTTCATGTGTGAAAACTTGTTCAAATTAATTTTTAAGTGATTAGTAGTCAACATGAAGATTTTTAAGCATTATGGAATTCGTGATAAGTGAGATCTGATAGAAAACCGAATCGGAAATCTGTTTGTTCCGATTTCCGTCAGGTTTGAAAAGTCGTATTTTAATGGAAGAAAAGAAAGGTAGAAAAGAGGGACTTACGGGTTTGGACAACGCTAGAGAGTGAGAGGAAGGTAGTGGGTTTGCCGGCGCGTCGAAACGTCGTCGAGAGCTCCTAGCACGATCACCGGAAGTCGCCGTCGATTTCGTCAGCGCTTCGCCTTTCGCTCGTTTTCCGACGTACCCAAGTTCTCTTGGGATTTTCGGAGAGTGGACTTAGGAATTTAGGATGAGAGGGTAGAGGGTAGGGGTGTTTATATAGGGTTAAGCTAGGGTTAGGGTTTAAAAATATATAAAAATTCATTAAAAATTCATTAAACTGAGGATTAAAAGGGATTTATTGGGCAATTGGTAACCGATCCAAGCATTTAGAGTATGCAGGAGGGTGGACCAGGTCAAGAGCCAACTTTTCTCTGTTGGCGACTCGGCCGTCCGGCCAAGTCCGGCCGGCGGCGCCGAGTCGGGCCGAGTCAAGGTGTCAGGGGCTGGGGATTCTCCTGGGGAAGATTTTGGTATATTCACTTTTTGTTGTCCAGTACATATTTTGGGAGTTATGGTCTTTTGACTGTTGACTTCCAAAAGAAATTAAAACAAAATAAATACAAAAATAATGTGGGGCATGGGATTTGAACTTCGGTGGCTTGGTTCAGCAATGCAAGGTATTACCAATGAGCTACAAGCTCTTTCTTGTAATTATTGTGGGAAAATAACTACTTAAAGTGGTAACAGCAGCATTAAATACCCTAAGTATTACTTTAATTTTAAAACAATTTTATGTACACTAAAAATGGAGTTATTTAAAAACAAAATAATTACTTATATATATTGTGCTCAGGTTAAAATACTCCTTTATGGATTTTAAAATATTTATAAAAAAATTTGTATAGAAAAGTGTATAGGAAAATTAGGGTTGTTACAAGCACTATGGGATGATTAAGGGAAATCAATCTTAGCTCAAATTAGCTAAGTCTTCCGAAGCCAAGACCCTTTTTGTCACCAATCAACTGAGCCCCCATGTTCAAGTCTCCCCAAAATAATCCTAGTCCTAAAGATGACCAGTGTTCTCCTAACAGATGACATCTAAACTGATGTTCATCCCATTCCCCAAATCGGGATATTGGTTCAAGGGTACATCTCTTCATACCTCTGATACATGTCGTTGTAATCCTTCAACGTCTTCAGAGAGATGGAGGGTCCCAATAACCAAAAACATTTAGCGCATCCCCAAACCGTGGAGCCAAAATACCATGGACTATGATGTCCTTAAACTTATGGACCGGAACGTCCCTAAACTAAACCCTACAGACTATGATGTCTCTAATCTAGACTATGATGTCTCTAAACTAGACTATGATGTCTTTAAACTCCATGGACTATGATATCCTTAAACTTATGGACTGCAACGTCCCTAAACTAAAACAATAAAGCCCAAATGCTCTTTTGTTGGATCTAAATGATCCTGTTGAGTAGATCTTAGTCTAGAATTAGACCAATGTATCCTCAACAAATGTTTGAGTTGAACTTAGTCTAAAACAAGATTAACGATCCTTAAACCTAACCCAAATCCAAATCTAAGAAAATACGGATTTGGACTAATCCACGTCCTACGGGCGACAACATAAATTAGTCTCCGTATACAATCCACGGGCAGCCAAAAATAAAACAAACACATACGACACGAAGTGACCATCTGGAGAAGGAGAAACCGGTTACTGCGATGCGGTAGTGTAATTAACTGCAGAGGCTTGTGCCTGCAGGGAAGAGCGTCCCCACAATAAAAAAAACCCCTCACAATGAGGGCGAATCTGACGAAGTCTGCTACATCAGCCGCATCCGTCTAAACCTTCGATACACGGTGCCATAAATCAACTTGGTATCTTCGGAGAGGTGGACGGATAAAACCAAATAGCATCTGCCCCCAAAATTCAGGTTGGACGTCCCAATGTCCCGGTCGCGTCTTTCGGCGGAGAACAGATTCTGGCACGCCCGGTGGGACCTTTTCCTCTTTCCACTCCACATTTCGTGTGTTGTGTTTTTCCGCGATCAAATAATCGCGGTATATATGTTTGTGGTTGCCTTTAGGGGAGGGGATACTGAAGCCGGCATTTCGTCTCTATGAAGAATGGCGTTTGCTCCCACCTTAGCAACTCAGGCTCTGTTATATCTGGAGGAGTCAAGTATGGGCTACTTGCAGCCTCAAATCTCTGCAATCCGGCTCTTCAAGAAATCAACAGGCTTCTCTTTGGTTCGATGCTCCCACCTCCCACCCTCGGTGCCTCAACGCCGATGGAGGAAGTCCAGAGGAAGTCTGTCTTCCACAGGCGGGCTCCCCAAGCAGCAGCATTGCCGACGGAATCGGTCCTCAAACAACTGGCACATACCAAGGACCAAGGTCGACATAGGGGGCAGAATATTCAAGCTCTCAAAGGAAACAGGGGGCAGGCTCGGCAAAATCCTGAAGATAATCAATCTCGGAGCCACGGCAGAGTCCTTAGTTCCAAGTCTCGACGGCCATATCTACAGCCTGAAGACCCACAATAGTGTTCCTCCTCATTCCAGCAGTATTCGGATACGACAATCAATCTCAGAGCCACGGCAGAGTCCTTAGTTCTAAGTCTCGACAGCCACATCTACAGCCTGGAGACCCACAACAACGTTCCTCCTCATTCCAGCAGGATTCAGACGGGACAATCAACCTCGGAGCTATGGCAAAGTCCCTAGTTCCAAACCTCGACGGTTCACAGACAACCTAGAGACCACCTCGACATTCGTCTCATTACAGCAGACGTAACGTCAGCAAAGCAGAGCCATGGCAAAGTCCCTAGTTCCAAATCTCGACGGTTCACAGACAACCTAGAGACCACCTCGACATTCGTCTCGTTACAGTAGATACAACGTCAGCAAAGCGGAGCCGCGACAAAGTTCCCAGTTCCAGGACTCGGCGGTGCACAGACAACCGAGAGTCAACCCCTGACCCCATATGGCCAAAGTCAATCCTGACCCCGTATGGCCAAAATCAATCCTGACCCCGTATGGCTAAAGTCAGTCCTGACCCCATATGGCTAAAGTCAATCCTGACCCCGTATTGCCAAAGTCAATCCTGACCCCCTGAAACACGGCCAAAGTCAGTCCTGACCCCGTGGAAAACGGTCTAAGTCAATCATGACCCCGTGAAACACGGCCAAAGTCAATCCTGATCCCGTGGAAAATGGCCAAAGTCAATCCTGACCCCGTAGAACATGGCCAAAGTCAATCCTGACCCCGTGAAATATGGCCAAAGTCAACCCTCGTCCTCCCCGTCGAAGCAATGCTTTGACTCGGGAGTAGGTCAACTCATCAACCACTTACGGGTCCTCTCGACTTGTAAGGAAGAAAATTCTCTTGTGAGATCCTTACGAATCTCAAGAGAAAACACACTCAGGAGTCCTCACGACTCCTAAGGAGAAAATACACCTACGGGATCCTCTCGACTCGTAGGGAGAAAAGTCTTTATGAGACCCTCACGGCTCATAAAGTTGAAAAGTCTTAGGCGGCAGCTCTGAATCAGTTTCCTAAGCCATTACTGCTCTACAAAGAGGTCAAGATGGACCATTTGCGGGCCACATTTACCAAAGCCACATTCGCCAATAAAATAAAGAAGCTACTTATGGGTCCTCACGATTCGTAAGGAAAAATACCCGAGTGAGATCCTTACGACTCACGGAGGTGATGAACACTTAGAGATCCTTACGATTTCTAGGGAGAATTAACACCTACGAGATCCTCTCGATTTGTAGGGAGAAAAAACCTTCTTGAGACCCTTACGGCTCATGAAAATGAAAAAAAGTCTTAGGCTACAAGGACTCTAAACTTGTCCCCTAAGCCGTCAATTCTATCGTCATGCATAACTCTGCACTACTTTACCCACGTACATGCTTACGTGGGCAAAGTAGTGGGGGCATTTGTTCCCGTCAAAATTTTCGGGCAAGAGCTACTTGTTCCCTTACAAAAAAGGGAGAGAATCCTCAAAAAACAGGTATCACGTGTAAAACACGTGGGCGCACATATGCAAAGCATATGAGCGCTGAACATAAATCACCAATGGCTAAACAGGCATCACGTTTAAAACACGTGGGCGCTCATATGCAAAGCATATGAGCGCTGAGCATAAATCACCAATGGACAAATAGTGAGCGCTCATATGTAAAGCATATAAGCGCTGAACATAAACAAGCTAAAACCCACAGCAAGGGTCACGTGTTAAACACATGAGTTCTCTTTGCAGGGTTACATAGGACGGCAGCAAGGTTTCGGGAGGTATCACCCATGCCAAGTTCAAAAATTTGCCGTTCTAGCTAACCCTAACTTAGAATTGTTAACTAGAAATCGACGAAAATATAAATGCAAAAACTTTGCAAGTCTAGTGAGCAAGGAATACAACCTTTATAGACCGGTCCTTTGCTTCAATAGCTCCGTGTAGTAGTCTCCTTCGCTGCGATCATGAATTCTGGACTCTAGAGAGGCTCCCATGAAGAAACGAACATGCTTGCTTCGATGTCTTCGAGGCCGAAAATGATCTACGTCGAGGAGACACTAACCCAAGCTATCTCTTCACTAATTGTGGAATTAGTGAAGCAAACACCCTATACTAAACGGAAAGTAGTAGAGGATGATGAAGTAGGAAGTTGCTCACATTAGATTTGATTTTCTCACACTTTTTCTCATACCTTTATTGAAGCTAGAAAGCTTTAAGGAAGAAGAAGAAGAAGAAGAAGAATTAACTCATCAAATGAATTATTGTGTGAGGTTAGAAATGCAAACAAGGGTTAAGCATGTCATGCTTAACCTTTATAGAGAGTTAACCATGAGCTAGGGTTAATGGTTAGGTCAAAAAATATTTTAAGCTAGACAAAGAGAATGGACAAAGTCAAAGATGCCTTGAAGCTTCTACAAGCTTTCAACAAATATCATCCATGACAAATATCCATAATCTTTGAATTACTTAATGATAAATTATAAACCCTAATCTTAACCCTAGCATGGTTTAACCCTCATTAACCCTAGTTGCATTTGTAACCTAGCATGATACATTTAACATATATTACATATATATCAATGTATCCAAAGTGAGAAAAGAAATCATAAGTGAGCTAATACTAGTTAATGTAATGTAATATATCAAATATATAATTATAAATTAGATTATCAAATCAACTCTTGATTTAATAATCCGGCTATAACACCTATAACCGACTAATATCATATGAATCAACTTATCGAATCAACACTTGATCCGATAACCCGGCTATATCATATATAACCGACCGATATCTCATATCGCGAGAATAGAATACGGTATCAGATATCATATTAATCTCGGTCCCGCACATATCTCATATGTGCTCCTACTCCATTTCGCTTGAGCCAGGAAACCCCTGTGTAGGACTCTAAAGACTCGTCAATACGCCGGCAGTAGGTATGATCATATCAAACACCCACAAGCCACAAGCGGTCTGCTAAACGTAACGGCCACCCGGGTATTGAGCGATCAGAAGATCAACAAGCAAGCCTACTCACACTCCTGCGAATCCAATCAGTAACACTACCATGCAGTCCGGTCTCTTCGTCTGATATGTCGCATATCTCGTCTAGGGGTGGTAAACGTCAGATCCCAGTAACTCGATAAGTCGCATCGATATGAGGCTCATAACGGGTCGAGAAACTACCGATAACACTTACCAGTATATCTCTGAAGCAGCCTTGGCCAAGGACTTCCTGTTATAGCCAATCGAGCACAGCGCAACATCAACTCCCAATACCGGGAGGGACGAAACCCCTCCTATCGCTCATTGCCTCTATGTGACTCGGGACTGTACCCAAAAGCCACCGTTTTGCACGTTCTCTTGAACGTGGTAAGGTGGAAATCAAAGCACAGTGGGAATCACACAAGACTCTATGACGATCTCGGGTCTATAGACTAACTTGTACCAGTGTCACCAGAGAACTGCCATCTGACGTTGGGTATAATACAATCTGGGAGTTCTCGGCGAGTCCGTTCAGTGTACCAAGTCTCCACTGAGCACCCGTATACTGTCTCTGATGTCAAACACCAATGGATATGGGATCATCCATCGCCCATCTACATGGGTCGAGAAGCTATACGTTAGTCTACTCTGGTATATTGATGCCCTGTCTCGATATACCCACGACTAGGAACATTTGAAGGATGTACTTATCGACTACTCTGTCCCCATTAGTATGATCTGCATCATAGTCCTGGTAGTCAAGTACTCATCCTAAGGGCTTTATCAACATGTATCATAGAGACAATCAGAATACATGTTAAGGTAAAGAGCAACCAGATAGCATACTATCATGTCGAGCAAGAAAGTCCTCCCTATATATGTCCAAGCATCCACTACAATATACATCGTATGTACAGTAATGGCCTCTAGGGCATACATATAACTAACAATCTCCCACTTACATTAGGGCCATCTTTTGTAGTATCCCATACCCAACAATCAGCAGTGGTTGAAATATCTCATACTCAACCATCCCGTAAAAGTCTCTCCTGGGAATAGGCCTTTGTGAGTGGATCCGCCCTGTTCTCTTCTGTGTCTACTCTCCTAACCTCGATCTCCCTGGAGATCATCCATCTCCATGATCAGGCAATACTGCCTTAGAATATGTCTGGATAACTAATGGGACGGGGGTTCCTAGGCCTAAGCCACAACTCCATTGTCACACAATGGTAGGAACGAATTTCATCTCATGAACTAGTATACATCTAGACTACCTCTTTGGTAGCATCATTGGTAGCAATGTATCCAGCCTTTATCGTCTAGTATACCACAGTATCTAGCTTGGAACACTTCCAACATACCATCCCTCCACTGAGGGTAAAGACAATGCATGTGACTGACATTCACTCGTCCTTACCACCCTGGAATCTATCCAGTGATTCTCCCCAGGATCGATTGATACCATCTCACTACACCCAGTGAGAATCCTAACATCCACTTAGATCTATCTCATAGATCCAAAACTTAGGATTTAGGAGGTATCACCTTGATCCTATATGGAGAATCCTTGTGATAAGAGGAGATTGACCGAGTGTAGCATAGGAAACTCCTTTCCTATCAAGAGTATGTCATCCCTGTACAATACGAGGATCACCACCAAACTCCCTACTATCTTTTTGTATATACAAGGTTCATCTACCATTTTGATGAAGTCAAACTCTTTGACTACCACATCAAAACAGATGTTCCAACTCCGCAATGCCTGTTTTATCCCATAAAGCAACTTGCACACATTTCCGCTGCTTCCACTGTCTACGAAACCCTCTAGCTGTGTACTTATAGACGCTTTCTTCTAAATCACCATTTAGAAAAGCAGTTAACACCCAACCGCCAGATATCGTAGTCATGGTAAGTAGTAATGGCAAGTAGGATCTGGATGGACTTAAGCCTAGAGACTAGAAAATGTTTCATCATTATCCACACCTGGTGTATGACGAGAACCTTTTGCAACAAGTCTTAGCTTTGAAAGTCTTAACTTTTCTATGTACACCAAGTAATCTTCTCAAGATATACTTGCTCCTGATGGGGATTTAACCCTTCAAATAAATCAACCAAAGTCCATACTTTGTTGGTGTATATAGATTCCATCTCAGATCACTTATCATCTAGCCATTCTTACAGAGTCACCACTCCTGATGGCCTGCTCGAAACTAGTTGGGTCATCATCTCATGATGCAATTCTCGATCCCATTATCATAAAGAAAACCGAAGTATCTCTCAGGTGGGTGAGGAACCCTACTAGATCGGCGGAGAGGCTGAGTTCGTTGAGAACTATTGAATCCTCCGGTTCTACCAAATCATCAGCTGCAGTTTGTATAGCCACAAGAAAATCCTTTTCCCAAAGGCGGCATGCTGAGAAACAAAACACATTTTTCTCCTCAGTGTGGTAGAAGATATTCCCTTGCGAATACTTGGGATATCCAACAAACTTCCACAGAACTGACCTTGCCTCGAGCTTGTTCGGATTTTTCTTTTAGACATAGGCCGGACAACCCCAAATCTTAACATCCTTAAGATATGGGCTCTTCCCATACCATATCACATATGGAGTGGTAGGCACCTGATTTGGTTGTAACCCTACTCAATAGATATGCAGCTTCACAAGTGCATAACCCCCAAAAGGAATAGGCAACTCAGTATTACTCATCATAGAGAGCACCATATCTCATAAGGTACGATTGCTCTGCCCTGATATACCAACGTGCTGTGGTGTATACGGAGGATTAATGCTGAGAGAGAATCTCATTCTCCTTTAGAATAGTCCAGAAATTCCGTGCTCAAGTATTCTCCTCCCTGATCATATCAAAGGACATAATACTTATACCCGTTTTGGTTCTTTACTTCTGACTTATATTCTTTGAATTTCTCAAAAATTTCAGACTTGTGTTTCAACAGGAACATATGCCCGAATCCTGAGAGATTATCAGTGAATATAATGAAGTACAAAGAACCGGTCTTTGTATGTGTAGACAGGGGACCTACATACATCATCATGTATCAATCCCAAGAGTTCACTAACTCTTTCTCTGTTTCCTATAAACGGAGCTATGGTCATCTTTTCTTTGTGACAAGACTGGCAAGTTTCACAAGATGTAAATTCAAACAGATTTAAATATGCATCTTTATGTAATTTAGCTAGTCGGGTCACATTGATAACACCTAGTCTATAATGCCTTAGGAAGGACTCGTTCATTTCTGAACTCTTCCTCTTGTGTGTGTTCTGTACGTTAAGAATTGTAGTTTAATTTAGAATGTATATGTTTTTAGATAACGTGCCTGAACCGATCAACTCTTGATATAGGAAATGTTCAAAACATTATCCAACAATACAAAGTTATATCCTTCTTTACTAAATAAATAGACTGATATGATATTTGTATATCAGGTTCGGTATCTAAAAACATTCGTTCAAAATCAATGTATTTGGTAATACAGGGTGATAACTGCCAACAACTTGGCTACAATACTTGCAACGTTTCCAACTCTTGAAACTTTATCACCCGTTCCCGGTTCTCTACCTTTCTGTAGCCCATGTAACATATTACATATGCGAGATCCTGATCCAATATCACATACCCAGGACGTAGAGGATACTGAAAAACAATTCTCTGTAATGAACATACCCGAAGAAGATGCATCATCATGCAATTTCTTCGTTTGGGCGGCACGGGAATCCTGGTAATCCCCTATTTCCTGCTCGGTCTTAAAACATTTATAAGTTGGAGCGGGACCAACGTTCCCCAGCTCAGTATAACAAGCACGTTCGGTCAATACATCCATATTATTATCTTGATTAAGGCGTGACATGGTCGTTACCTGGAGAGAGAGAGAAGAAAACACTCAGCGTATGCTCTTGTAACATTAGATTGGTTATTTATATATCTAATCAGGATGGCTCCCACTGTTTTAGTCAAATCTTCCTTCAAACCCTAAAAGGAAAGACTAGCCGGGATTAATTACACCCTACAATTTCGCCAATCTTTCAGCCAAGCTAGTGCCGGTACATTGAGGGAGGTTCCCCGTGCTTTCGCACGGACCAAATTAAAATAAACCTCGTTTTCCCAGAGGTATAACCCCGTTAACATCATTCTAGACACCTACTTGATCGGCTAATCATAATGTGTAAAACTCTCCCAGGAATAACTCTTACTCGCAGTGGGTATCGAGATCCAACTATCTCATAGGAGGTATGCAATCTTATTGCAAATTTCAACACTTGAAATTCCCGATAATGGTTTTTATCCCTAACGTCCTGTGACCTTGACGGAGGCCAAACTACCCATAGTGCGCTAGTCAAGTTCAACCCGTTCATTTCTTAATTGAATTAACCCCACCCGTACAACCCTTGACGGAGGTCAAACTATGCCGTACGAATACCCTAATCCAATCACATCGTATGCTGGCAGATAAACACTAGTCAGCTACCGTACACTACGCCTTGACAGAGGCCAAACTACCGCAGCACGAATACTAAGTAGTACTTATCTGAAATGACGGAGGGCTACGCGGGTTTTTAAGAAAACCATGAATCTAATGAACTTGATATTGTCGTAGAATCGAGTGATTTTGAAAAGGAGTGTTTTTGAGGTTTTTACTAATTTTGCTAAAGAGATCACTCCCGATGAAGGGATCTCGGCTCTTTCCTTATCGAATAAGGTGCAAGATATTTCACAAATACCACCATGCAAAGCAAAAACTAAAAAAGCAATCAAAAGACAAAGCGAGTTTGTAGCATCCGCTAGTTTCGCTAAAGATGCCACTCCCGGTGAAGGGATCTCGGCTCTTTCCTCATCGAATAAGGTTGTAACAATTCCAATTTTTGTATACATAAATTTGATTTAAATTTGAAGTATACTTGGAGTATTTAATGTTACTATTACCACTTTAAGTATTTATTTTCCCACAATAATTACAAGAAGGAGCTTGTAGCTCATTGGTAACACCTTGCATTGCTGAACCAAGCCACCAGAGTTCAAATCCCATGCCCCACATTATTTTTAAATTATTTTTCTTTTAAAATTCTTGGAAACCCAACAGTCCACATGCCATAACTCCCAAAAGTTGAACTGAACCCTAAAATCTAAATATACCAGGAGCTACGTCAGGAGAACCCCCACCCTTCAATCACCGGACTCGGCCGAGTCGGCCGGCGGACCGGCCGACTCGTGCCGGCGCCGCCGGCCGGACTCGGCCGGACGGCCGAGTCCCCAAAATGAAAAATGTAGCTTTTGTCTTCTAAACTCCCCTGTATACTCCAATTTAATGGATCGGTTCCCGAGAGTTTATTACACCCTATTTACTATAAATTTTAATGATTTTTTTATTATTTTTACAATTTTTTTAAAAATAAAAACCTTTCACCTACCCTACCCTAGCCTACCCTATAAATACACCCCTACCCTCTACCCTTTTATCCCAAAACACTACGTTTACTCTCTCAAAATTTTTATAAGAAGGGTGTACATTGAAATCGAGTTCACGGCGAAGCTCTGACGGAATTCCGGCGACGTTTTTTGAAACAACCGGCGACGAAGCAACGCCTCGACAACTCATCCGGTTCTCCTATACTCTTTAGTATAGATCGAAACCCGTAAGTCCCATTCTTTCCTTCTTTCTACTTCTCAAAAATACGAAATTACGAAACTCGACGAAAATCGGAACAAACCGATTTCCGATTCGGTTTTCTATAAAATATCACTTATCACCAATTCCATAATGCTTAAACATATTCATGTTGACTATTAATCATATAACAATTAATTTGGACAAAGTTTCTCACATGAAATGATAGCTTTTGCAATATCGTATTCTTTTTCACTTTAATACCATAATATTTATTTTTTTTCTTCTAATCAATTCAATCATGTCTAAACATCTTTATCATGATTATTAAACTTGTAAAAATTAATTTGAATAAGTTTTCACACATGAAATGATAACCTTTTCAATTTACCGTATTTTTTCACTTTAATACCATCATGTTTCAATTTCACATTTAACCCTTTAACATTGCTATACCTTAAAATAGATCACGAGGTAATGACCTACCTCCTCACACACATATATGAAACCATAATACGCTATCTTGAAAACTACTAATACGATAAAACAAGATTTTACATTAAAATACCATTTCCTTAATAAAACCTTTTATAAAAGTTTAGATTTGATACATTTGTTTAAACAATATTTTTAATAGGAAAAATACGATAAGTTATGGACATCGATCATTTATCTAAACCTGACTTTGTGGTGTCTAGAAAAGTCTGTCTAAGGCAAGTGGTTACTTAATTAGCGTCACTACTTGTAGTGGAGAGCCTCCCACTTACCTGGCACTTACCTGGCCGCAATTGGCGGTGAAGAGGCGATTTGAGGCTTCTAACGACTTGTCGTTTAGACATTTTAGAAATAGGCTAGTTGGCTTAGGAAACCCTAGAACCTAAAATACGGAAAATTACACTTTGCAAATAAATACCTTTTACTTTATAAAACCGTTTTCTAAAGGATTAGTATTTTACAATCTTTGTAAAGCGCCGCTACAACCCATCTTTGGGGAACCCGTTCGGGATCGTGTGGTTTATCGCGCACCCTCGGGCTAGTAGTGCGAGATTCAGACCTCCGCAAGGAGCATTCGGTCTCGAAAGGTTTAAAATACGACATCTTAAGAAAATGAGATTTTTGAAATATAAAATATTTATTAAAATTATTTTTTGTATAAACATATGTATATTTATCTTTTAAATACCTATTTTATTATAATATAAATTTTCCACTTTTTTTTCCTAAAAATCACAATAATAAATTTTACACTAAAATACCATGAACTTCAAATAATCAATATTACAGATAAATACCTAAAACTAGGATATTTTCACTAGAAATGGCACAATATAAAATCCACATTCATTACAACTCTAAAGACGAGTAATAAATACTTGAGGTGTATTCTGAAAGTATATAAAGGTATTTTTACATAAAACCCGCTCAAGTTTTATAAATTACCCTAAAGACCCTAGAACTTATAAGACTTCGATTCGCATTTCTGATTGTCTGACTCGGATTTGAGTCAGATTAATCTGACTTGAATATGATTTAAGTCAATCTATAATCTACAAGATTCCAAGTCAATATAAACACATGAATCCATGAATACAATTATCAATTTATACAACTTGATTGAACCGAACCATGGATATATATTCCTTTTACATGATTCTCAGTATTCCATTTACATGACTTTACGGTTATAACCGTTTCCTGATATCATGGTTTCGGTCAGTCAGTCAATCAATCATACAACCAACACAATTTACAAGATAATAATACAAA
Organism: Agapanthus africanus; assembly: GCA_030015575.1. NCBI lineage: Eukaryota > Viridiplantae > Streptophyta > Magnoliopsida > Asparagales > Amaryllidaceae > Agapanthus > Agapanthus africanus. The sequence continues at coordinate 870,469,007 of CM057339.1, forward strand.
CAAGACATGCGGGGTTTAAGGGGTAAATTGATACGGAATGTGTTAAAGGTGGCAAGAGGTGGTCAGACTTAACACACCTAACATGAATCCAGTTGCTGTTATACCGTGGCATAAACGGTACCTTGTACTATATGTGCCCCTAGTCTCTGGCATATAGAGACTCCTCTCGTATACACTGGCATTTTTCTGTACCAAGCTACAAACAACAGCGTTGACATAACATTACAACAATAGTTTACACTTTAAAATGTATCTTCTTATTCTGTCTTTTTCTACTTCCCTCTTACCTTTGGGACTTACCGAGCGACCTGTTCGCTGACGACATTCTGTTTCTCTCTTCTTTGAATGTCGTCAGGTGATTTGGACCCGGCAGAGGTTGAGCCATCGCAAGAAGACTTGGAGCAGTTTACTAAAGACCCTGCACTGTAGTTTCATTGTACACTTTTCCTTTCTGTACTTTTCATTTCCTGTTATGCCATTGTTTAGGCATCTTTTATTTCAGTTGTATTTCCTTTCATGTATTGTACAAAGAATGTTAATAAATAAAAGTTGCTGTTCTTTTTATTCTTGTCTCTTGTGTGTTTATTTTTATATTGCTTAGATACGCTTAGCGTATGTACTTCTGAGTATATACGTAGCGGACCTCGTCGCGTCTCCTTCACCGTACACTGGGAAGCGGGGCGTGACAGGTTTTGTTGGTGGCCCATGCAGGTCAGAGCTGTATGAAACCCTATCATGCAGTTCTGTTCTGCGTGAACAACCTAAGCAATATAACACAAGAACCAGCAACTAAAACATTCTTTACAATTCATGTTCCTTGAATCTTGCCATTTCATATTCCTTGAATCTTATCATTTCATGTACTTGAATCCGTCCTAACCCAAATTTTTCTTCAGGGTTATGGATTCTCCGAACAACACCAGCACCAACGTCAACAATACACCTACAGCACTACCTCTCACACCGGCTGTCCCTGCGCCCCTACCGAGCAAACAGTGCTACTTGAGGCAATCCGCAGCCTTCTCGAGGGACAGCAACAACTCTTGAACCGTCCCGAGACAGATGCTCCTGGAGTATAGCAATTCAGGGCTTTACATCCAAAGCAGTTATCAGGAAAGGGGAGCCCATTGGAAGCTGAGGAATGGGCTCAAAGTATCGAGGATGATCTGGCCGCAGCACAAGTGCCAGACATCGCTTGGGTTCGTGTAGCGAAACTACAGCTCACGGACAACGCTCGCAACTGGTGGAAGGCGGAAGAAAGCCGTCTTGCACAACCTATTGAATGGAAAACGTTTCGCGAGAAGTTCGACGCGAAATACTTTCCTGTGACTGCCAGGTTTTCCATGGAGTAACAGTTCATTCATCTACATCAAGGATCAATGTGGGACAAATCGGTAGATGAATACGACGCTGAATTCACCATGTTAAGCCGGTAAGATATATCGCAATAGTTCAGTTTTAAATATCACATACCACACAGCTAACACTATCCTTGAACAGATTCACGGAACATTTGATACCGACAGACGAGATCAGAGCCCGTCGCTTTCAACAAGGACTAGACACGGAGATTTAGGCTGCTCTAGCCACAGGAAAATTTTTGACTCATGAGGATGCTCTGAAAGCTGCCCGCAGTTATGAGGCAGTGATAAAAGCAAGGAACAGACCTCAGTCTGCAGGAGTCAAGCGCCCTGCTAACCAGATGGCAGGTGGAGCCTCGTCCAGACCACCTTTCGTGCCAAGACGTCCTGGAGCACCAATCAGCAGGCCCAGCCCAGCCTTTTGTAACTACTGCAAGAGAAATGGGCATCTGGCGAGAGATTGCCGTCGTGCGAACAACCTTTGCTTGATCTGCGGCTCAGCTGCTCATGGTATTGGGGCTTGTCCTCATAAACAAAACCCGGTTGCTGCACCCAGGCCAGCAAACAATTATCCACAGCGTCCAGCCATCCAAGCCCCTGCTCCAAGACTTGCACTGCCTGCACCACCCAGAGGACCGCAAGCTGCACCACCTCCTCGACAGTTCCATCAAGCTCAAAGGAACGTTCCGAGGAACGCTCCTCAGGCCAGGAGGAATGTGCCAAAGCGCCTGGCTTTCATGATGTCTGTGGAAGAAGCTGAGGCCACTGGCCAAGTCATTACTGGTAAACTTTCCTTCTCAAACTTATCTTTTAGTCTTGGTTATCTACACACTTTCCCTATACCTAAAACATATCCCATATACCTTAGGTACAATCCTAGTAGCTTCACTACCTGCACTTGCACTGTTTGATACTGGAGCATCCCACTGCTTTATGTCGCAACGGTTTGTCCGAACCCATGCGATTCCAGTCTCACCGCTTGTATCTAGCTGGAATGTCAGTTCCGGAAATGGCGTTCTAAAGGCAACTATGGGATACAGCTTGTGTCCAGTCGTCGTCTGCAGTCAAGAGTTTTATGCCGACTTCAAAGTACTGGACATACCGAACTTCGATGTGGTTCTAGGAATGGATTGGCTCGGAACCTTTTATGCTACCATCGACTGTCGTCAAAGGAGGGTAGTATTCGAGATTCCAGATCATCCGGTCTTCTATTTCAAGAGCGGAGATCGTACCCTGGAGCCAGGTACCTACAAAGCGAAGCCAAGGGAAGCAGTAGTTGCAGCAGCTCAAGCAGAAGAAGAATTAAGACCGGAGGTAGTTCGAGAGTTCGACGATGTATTTCCTGACGATATATCAGGTTTGCCTCCCGATCGAGCTCTTGAATTCAGTATTGATTTAGTACCAGGAGCACAACCGGTGATCAAAGCACCGTATAGACTAAGTCCGGAAGGTTTGAAGGAAGTTCGAACACAGTTGGACGAATTATTGGAGAAAGGATGGATTCGTCCCAGCACTTCAAGTTGGGAAGCACCTGTACTACTGGTGAAGAAGAAGGAAGGTTCATACAGAATGTGCATCGATTATAGGGCCTTGAACAAAGTCACTATAAAGAACAAGTATTCACTCCCGCGCATCGATGATTTATTCGATCAGCTAAGTGGATCTTGTGTTTTCTCTAAATTGGATCTTCGTTCAGGTTATCATCAGGTGAAGGTCAAGAAAGCTGATATTCACAAAACAGCTTTCAGAACTCGCTATGGACATTACGAATTTCTAGTGATGCCATTTGGAGTGACCAATGCACCAGCAATATTCATGAACCTAATAAATCAAGTTTTCCGGGAGTACTTAGACAGGTTTGTGGTCATCTTCATAGACGACATCCTGGTATATTCTAAGAATCGGAAAGAGCATGTAGAGCATCTACGAATTGTCCTGGAAACTCTTCGACAACATAAGCTTTATGCCAAGTACAGCAAGTGCGAGTTTTGGCTAAATCAAGTTGGTTTTCTTGGACATATCGTATCAGGAGAAGGAATTTCTGTGGATCCAGCCAAAGTTTCAGCAGTTAGCGAATGGCCTACACCAAAGTCAGTGAAGGACATTCGGAGTTTCTTGGGTTTAGCTGGATATTACAGAAGGTTCATTGAAGGATTCTCAAAGATAGCAACACCCCTGACCAAGCTCACACGAAAAGATGAAGAATTTGTGTGGTCAGAAGCATGCGAACAAGCTTTCGTAGAACTTAAGTCAAGATTGACATCTGCACCTATTCTCGTAATACCGGATCAATCTGGAGGATTTGAAGTGCATTGTGATGCATTCGGTAAGGGATTAGGATGTGTTCTGCATCAGCACGGTAAGGTTGTGGCTTATGCTTCAAGACAACTGAAGACTCATGAGCGCAATTATCCGACGCATGATCTGGAGTTGGCAGCCGTCATCTTTGCTCTCAAGATTTGGCGCCACTACTTACTTGGTGAACGAGTGAACATCTACACAGATCATAAAAGTCTGAAGTACGTGTTTACTCAGAAGGAGTTGAATATGCGGCAGAGAAGATGGTTAGAACTCATGGCGGACTTTGACATCAACTTGCAATATCACCCAGGGAAGGTGAACGTAGTACCTGATGCTCTTAGTCGCTAACCATTATCGATGAATCTCACCGCTCAGTGGAAGCTTCAGCAAGACTTGTATCAGATGGAGATTGAAGTAGTCATGCCAGGTAATGCTTCAAGTTTGATGAATCTATAAGTTCAATCAACCATTGTCAATCAGATCAAAGCAGCTCAAGCAAGTGATGCTAAGTTGCAAAGGATCAAAGAACAAGTGGAGAATGGACTCAGAACAGACTTCATCATCCATGAAGACGGATCTTTGAGATACGGCAGCAGATTGTGTGTACCAAAAGGTCATGTTCGGGAAGAGTTAATGAAAGAAGCTCACAGCTCTCCCTACTCAGTACATCCTGGAGGTACCAAAATGTATAAAGATCTACGTCAGAATTATTGGTGGCATATAATGAAGCGTGAAGGAGCCAGAAGCGTCACAAAATGTTTAGTGTGTCAGCAAGTAAAGGCTGAACATCACAGGACAGCTGGACTACTTCAACCGTTACCAATCCCAAAATGGAAGTGGTAGCACATCACTATGGACTTTGTGACTGTTCTTCCTCGCAGCACAAAAGGTAACGATGCTATATGGGTCATTGTGGATCGACTCACAAAGTCGGCTCACTTCATCCCATTTCGGGTTGGCCAATCAACTGAGAAACTAGTAAAGAAGTACATGGAGGTAATAATCTAATTAAGATTTAAACACTTCATAATGTACTATCTCTGATACCCATGAACTCATATAGGAAATTGTGAGACTTTATGGAGTACCGGTCTGCATTGTCTCCGATCGTGACACCAGGTTCCGATCGCAATTTTGGCAAAGTCTGCAAGCTAGCTTGGGAACAAGTCTGAACTTCAGCCCGGCTTATCATCCACAAACAGATGGTCAGTCGGAACGAACTATTCAGATCTTGGAGGATATGCTCAGAGCGTATATGCTAGACTTCAAAGGATCGTGGGAAGATCACCTGCATCTTGTGGAGTTCGCGTACAATAATAGCTACCAAACAAGCATAGGAATGGCACCTTTTGCAGCATTGTATGGAAGGAAGTGTCGATCACCATTGAGTTGGGACGACATCGGAGTAGGGAACTTCTTGGACCGGAGATGATAGTAGCGACCGTTGATGTGGTTCGTACTATCAGGGAAAGAATGCGCATAGCCCAAGATCGACAGAAACACTGGGCTGATGCAAAGAGACGACACTTGGAGTTCCAGTTAGGAGACCATGTATTCTTGAAGATATCTCCGAACCGCGGAGTGATCCGATTTGGAAGACGGGGTAAATTGAGTCCGAGATACATTGGACCGTTCTACATACTCGAACGAGTCGGTGAAGTGGCATACCGCTTAGCGCTTCCACCCTCATTGGAAGGAGTGCATAACGTGTTCCACATATCCCAACTCAGAAAGTTTGTGAGTGACCCCAGCCATGTACTTGATCATTTCGAGCTCACTATACAGCCCGACTTGTCTTGTGAGCAACAACCTGTGGAGATCCTGGACAGGAAAGTGAAGACACTTCGGAACAAAGAAGTTAACTTGGTCCGGGTAATGTGGAGAAAAGACACTCCAGGAGAATCCACGTGGGAAAGGGAAGATGAAATGCGTGCAAGATATACTCACCTCTTTGTAAACTAGTCCTCAAATAAAAGTTGTAAATTTCGAGGACGAAATTTTTGTAAGGAGGGTAGATTGTAACAACTCCAATTTTTGTATACATAAATTTGATTTAAATTTGAAATATACTTGGAGTATTTAATGTTGCTGTTACCACTTTAAGTATTTATTTTCCCACAATAATTACAAGAAGGAGCTTGTAGCTCATTGGTAACACCTTGCACTGCTGAACCAAGCCACCAGAGTTCAAATCCCATGCCCCACATTATTTTTAGATTATTTTTCTTTTAAAATTCTTGGAAGCCCAACAGTCCACATGCCATAACTCCCAAAAGTTGAACTGAACCCTAAAATCTAAATATACCAGGAGCTACGTCAGGAGAACCCCCACCCTTCGATCACCGGACTCGGCCGGACGGCCGAGTCCCCAAAATGAAAAATGTGCCTTTTTGTCTTCTAAACTCCCCTGTATACTCCAATTTAATGGATCTGTTTCCGAGAGTTTATTACACCCTATTTACTAATGATTTTTCTATTATTTTTACAATTTTTTTTAAAATAAAAACCTTTCACCTACCCTACCCTAGCCTACCCTATAAATACACCCCTACCCTCTACCCTCTCATCCCAAAACACTAGGTTTACTCTCTCAAAATTTTTACAAGAAGGGTGTACATTGAAATCGAGTTCACGGCGAAGCTCTGATGGAATTCCGGCGACGTTTTTTGAAACAACCGGCGATGAAGCAACGCCTCGACAACTCATCTGGTTCCCCTATACTCTTTAGTATAGATCGAAACCCGTAATTCCCATTCTTTCCTTCTTTCTACTTCTCAAAAATATGAAATTACGAAACCCGACGAAAATCGAAACAAACCGATTTCCGATTCGGTTTTCTATAAAATATCACTTATCACCAATTCCATAATGCTTAAACATATTCATGTTGACTATTAATCACATAACAACTAATTTGGACAAAGTTTCTCACATGAAATGATAGCTTTTGCAATATCGTATTCTTTTTCACTTTAATACCATAATGTTTATTTTTTTCTTCTAATCAATTCAATAATGTCTAAACATCTTTATCATGATTATTAAACTTGTAAAAATCAATTAGAATAAGTTTTCACACATGAAATGATAACCTTTTCAATTTACCGTATTTTTTCACCTTAATACCATCATGTTTCAATTTCATATTTAACCCTTTAACATTGCTATACCTTAAAATAGATCACGAGGTAATGACCTACCTCCTCACACACACATATGAAACCATAATACGCTATCTTGAAAACTACTAATACGATAAAACAAGATTTTACATTAAAATACCATTTCCTTAATAAAACCTTTTATAAAAGTTTATGTTTGATACATTTGTTTAAACAATATCTTTAATAGAAAAAATACAATAAGTTGTGGACATCGATCGTTTATCTAAACCTGACTTTGTGGTGTCTAGACAAGTGTGTCTAAGGCAAGTGGTTACTTAATTAGGGCCACTACTTGTAGTGGAGAGCCTCCCACTTACCTGGCACTTACCTGGCCGCAATTGGCGGTGAAGAGGTGATTTGAGGCTTCTAACGAATTGTCGTTTAGACCTTTTAGAAATAGGCTAGTTGGCTTAGGAAACCCTAGAACCTAAATTATGGAAAATTACACTTTGCAAATAAATACCTTTTACTTTATAAAATCGTTTTCTAAAGGATTAATATTTTACAATCTTTGCAAAGCGCCGCTACAACCCATCTTTAGGGAACCCGTTCGGGATCGTGCGGTTTATCGCGCACCCTCGGGCTAGTAGTGCGAGATTCAGACCTCCGCAAGAAGCATTCGGTCTCGAAAGGTTTAAAATACGACATCTTAAGAAAATAAGATTTTTGAAATATAAAATATTTATTAAAATTATTTTTTGTATAAACATATGTATATTTATCTTTTAAATACCTATTTTATTATAATATAAATTTTCCACTTTTTTTTCTAAAAATCACAATAATAAATTTTACACTAAAATACCATGAACTTCAAATAATCAATATTACAGATAAATACCTAAAACTAGGATATTTTCACTAGAAATGGCACAATATAAAATCCACATTCATTACAACTCTAAAGACGAGTAATAAATACTTGAGATGTATTCTGAAAAGTATATAAAGGTATTTTTACATAAAACCCGCTCAAGTTTTATAAATTACCCTAAAGACCCTAGAACTTATAAGACTTCGATTCGCATTTCTGATTGTCTGACTCGGGTTTGAGTCTGATTAATCTGACTTGAATATGATTCAAGTCAATCTATAATCTACAAGATTCCAAGTCAATATGAACACATGAATCTATGAATACAATTATCAATTTATACAACTTGACCGAACCGAACCATGGATATATATTCCTTTTACATGATTCTCAGTATTCCATTTACACGACTCTACGGTTATAACCGTTTCCCGATATCATGGTTTCGGTCAGTCAGTCAATCAATTATACAACCAACACAATCTACAAGATAACAATACAAACAAGATATCGCGGGGTTTAAGGGGTAGATTGGTACGGAAGGTGTTAAAGGTGGCACGAGGTGGTCAGACTTAACACACCTAACATGAATCCAGTTGCTGTTGTACCGAGGCATAAACGGTACCTTGTACTATACGTGCCCCTAGTCTCTGGCATATAGAGACTCCCCTCGTATACACTGGTATCTTTCTGTACCAAGCTACAAACAACAGCGTTGACATAACATTACAACAATAGTTTACACTTTAAAATGTATCTTCTTATTCTGTCTTTTTCTACTTCCCTCTTACCTTTGGGACTAACCGAGCGACCTGTTCGCTGACGACATTCTGTTTCTCTCTTCTTTGAATGTCGTCAGGTGATTTGGACCCGGCAGAGGTTGAGCCATCGCAAGAAGACTTGGAGCAGTTTACTGAAGACCCTGCACTGTAGTTTCATTGTACACTTTTCCTTTCTGTACTTTTCATTTCCTGTTATGCCATTGTTTAGGCATCTTTTATTTCAGTTGTATTTCCTTTCATGTATTATACAAAGAATGTTAATAAATAAAAGTTGCTGTTCTTTTTATTCTTATCTCTTGTGTATTTATTTTTATATTGCTTAGATACGCTTAGCGTATGTACTTCTGAGTATATACGTAGCGGACCTCGTCGCGTTTTCTTCACCGTACACTGGAAAGCGGGGCGTGACAAAGGTGCTGGATATTCTATAAGGAATACCGCTATGCAAAGCAAGAACTAGAGCTACCAGTTTTCGAAACAAGTTTCTACAACATGTTTATGTTTCTTTTATTTCATTAATCTCATTAATGAAGTCTCATTTATAATATGATTCCCAAGCATCACATATGAAACGAAAGCAACAATATATATATATATATATATATAATATAAGCATTCGTCTCAGGCAGTAATATGATCTCATCACAGAACATTGCAGCGGAAGAACATATATGAAATATTGGATATACTAGGATTTCCGTGTTTTATATTAAGCCAGTATAAAACACGGATTCCACGGTCGTGATGAATAGCCAAATCCACACCCCTAAACCCCTACGAAAGCGGCAACCAACCCTACCAATTTTAGAGTTAGGAGACCCGGTCTCGACTCCTCGAGATGGTCTCCCACTAGACCCAAGAACCCGGTTACTTGTGCTCCCCGTCTTGGGTCTATCCTAATGCGGAAAAGTAAATAATATACAATGGTGATACCATTCTCAATCCGGAAGTGCCCCAATAAAAAAATATTACATACAATGAATTTTATATGAATGAAAATGAAAAACTCTCATCTCACATAAAACCCTCGGCTATTCAATCACGACGATCCAATATAACATATCCCAGTAACACATAATATCACATGTCATCAACGTAAGTAAATATGCGTATCCCAATTGTCGTTGACATATAACACCGAAACCGGCGATACACCACATATTACACTTACGTTCGCAGAAAAGAAAGTGAAAAACTATAACAGTTGGAATCCACAACCACCTTTGACATCACATGCCTAACCAAATGAATTCCTTAGACATCACATGCCTAACAATTATAAACCCTGTATTTTAGTGTCGATATTCAAAACACCTTTTAATATCTAGTCGGGCAATTCAACAAGATTCCTGACATCCTGATCGAATGCTCGTCGGAAACTTTAGTAGACGGCCGCACCCCCCGATGCCATCGACGAAGTGCACTAAGGCGGAACACCGCTGCCGCGAGCACCCGAACGGATTCTTTTGGCGACGGGGTTCTCTTACAGTCACTTGGTTGGGGCTATGGGGCGTGGCTATCTAATAATGTTTACCCGGCGAGTATCCGCGTATGCTACGTGATTGCGACGGACTTTTGATCGCATCAAAATCCCGTGGCAACCGATCAAATGAGACTAAACTGCTAGATTTATAACATTCAAATTAGATATCTCATAACTACTTGTGGATTCCAAATATTGTATCCCATCACATAATATCCGGACGACGTTAAACTTTTCGATCGATTAATCAAAATCATACAATTTCCCGACAGCTCAACACTTGAGTACAGTTTTAGTAATACTCAGGATATGCCACAGTACCGTGCACCAGTCGTAGAAGGGCAAACCCAAGCCTCACTCATGTCGCCACGGAACTACGGCAAACCTTAGGGTTTGACCGCGGTTCCGCAATCTAAAAAAGTCGAGTTAGGGTTTCATTCTTCTAGAGGGTTCATAGAATCACTTGCATGTTTTTCCGGATACGTTAAACTTGGAAAAATAGGTTTTTGACATTCGATCGAACTTTTTAATTTCTCCTAGACAACATGTGAAAAACCCGAAATATTTTTAAAACTACGAATACGAAACACTCCGAATTGTTTATAGTATAAGATTACATCACATGCAAAATTAGCAAAAACAAACAACACATGAAACATCAAAACTAAGTAACTTGAACACACAAAAAATTTTAGGTGGGGTGCTCGGATTTGGCCGAGATCATGTATATGGTGGCCGGCCAAAAACTCTTCAAACCCCCTGAAATTTTCACAGTGTTCATGATATATCTCATACGTCACTCTGTACTTGTTTGAAACTTTTTTTGAACAACTTTTAAAATCGACATAAACTAGGGTTTCGCGTTGTAAGTTTCGGAGTTGTTTCAGTTTCGTAATCTTAACAAAATCCGTATTAATTTCTAGCATGTCTCTGATACCACTGCAGAGTTACCTAGGACGGCAGCAAGGTTTCGGGAGGCATCGCCCATTCCAAGTTCAAAAATTTGCCGTTCTAGCTAACTCTAACTTAGAATCGTTAACTAAAAATCGACGGAAATATAAATGCAAACACTTTGCAAGTCTAGTGAGCAAGGAATACAACCTTTGTAGACCGGTCCTTCACTTCAATAGCTCTGTGTAGTAGTCCCCTTCACTGCGATCGTAAACTCCGGACACTAGAGAGGCTCCCATGAAGAAACGAACATGCTTGCCTCGATATCTTCGAGGCCGAAGATGATCTACGTCGAGGAGACACGCAAGCTATCTCTTCACAAATTGTGGAATTAGTGAAGCAAACACCTTATACTAAATAGCAAGTAGTAGAGGATGATGAAGTAGGAAGTTTGCTCACATTAGATTTGATTTTCTCACACTTTTTCTCATACCTCCATTGAAGCTAGAAAGCTTTGAGGAGGAAGAAGAAGAAGAAGAATTAACCCATTAAATGAATTATTGTGTGAGGTTAGATATGCAACCAAGGGTTAAGCATGTCATACTTAACCCTTGTAGAGAGTTAACCATGAGCTAAGGTTAATGGTTAGGTCAAAAAATATCTTATGCTAGACAAAGATAATGGACAAAGTCAAAGATGCCTTGAAGCTTCTACAAGCTTTCAACAAATATCATCCATGACAAATATCCATAATCTTTGAATTACTTAATGATAAATTATAAACCCTAATCTTAACCCTAGCATGGTTTAACCCTTATTAACCCTAGTTGCATTTGTAACCTAGCATGATTCATTTAACATATATCACATATATATCAATGTATCCAACGTGAGAAAAGAAATCATAAGTGGGCTAATACTAGTTAATGTAACGTAATATATCAAATATATAATTATACATTAGATTATCAAATCAACTCTTAATTTAATAATCCGGCTATATCACCTATAATCGACTAATATCATATGAATCAACTTATCGAATCAACACTTGATCCGATAACCCGGCTATATCATATATAACCGACCGATATCTCATATCGCGAGAATAGAATACGGTATCACATATCGTATTAATCTCGGTCCCGCACATATCTCATATGTGCTCTTACTCCATTTCGCTTGAGCCAGGAAACCCCTATGTAGGACTCTAAAGTCTCGTCAAAATGCCGGCAGTAGGTGAGGATCATATCAAACACCCACAAGCCACAAGCAGTCTGCTAAACGTAACGGCCACTCGGGTATTGAGCGATCAGAAGATCAACAAGCAAGCGTGCTCACACTCCTACGAATCCAATCAGTAACACTACTGTACAGTCCGGTATCTTCGTCTGATATGTCGCATATCTCGTCTAGGGGTGGTAAACGTCAGACCCCAGTAACTCGATAAGTCGTGTCGATATGAGGCTCATAACGGGTCGAGAAACTACTGATAACACTTACCAGTATATCTCTGAAGCAGCCTTGGCCAAGGACTTCCAGTTATAGCCAATCGAGCACAACGCAACATCAACTCCTAATACCGGGAGAGACGAAACCCCTCCTATCGCTCACTGCCTCCATGTGACTCGGGACTGTACCCAAAAACCACCATTTTGCATGTTCTCTTGAACGTGCTAAGGTGGAAATTAAAGCACAGTGGGAATCACACAACACTCTATGACGATCTCGGGTCTACAGACTAACCTGTACTTGTGTCACTAGAGAACTGTCATCCGGCGTTAGGTATAATACGATCTGGGAGTTCTCGGCGAGTCCGTTCAGTATACCCAGTCTCCACTGAGCACCCGTACACTGTCTCTGATGTCAAACACCAATGGATATAGGATCATCCATCGCCCATCTACATGGGTCGAGAAGCTATACGCTAGTCTACTCTGATATATCGATGCCCTGTCTCGATACACCCATGATTATGAACATTTGAAGGATGTACTTATCGACTACTCTGTCCCCATTAGCATGATCTGCATCATAGTCCTGGTAGTCAAGTACTCATCCTAAAGACTTTATCAACATGTATCATAGAGACAATCAAAGTACATTTTAAGATAAAGAGCAACCAGATAGCATACTATCATGTCGAGCAAGAAAGTCCTCCCTATATATGTCCAAGCATCCACTACAATATACTTCGTATGTATAGTAATGGCCTTTAGGGCATACATATAACTAACACTTTTGCCTCTCACATACATGTGAGCATCTCAATTTAAAATCCTCCTATCAAATTCTAGAATTAAATTCTCTTTTTGGGAAATATTTTCTTAATCTTCCTTAAACTAGAAAGATCTTCTCTGTTAAACAGAGGACCCTTGGATCAAAGATCCAGCGGTGATCATTTGATAGAATAAAAATCTATCATAGGAAAATATTTTCTTAATCTTATAACAAGAATAAAATTCTATGTTAACAAGATATCCATATTAAGAAAATATATTTCTGATTTTGTTAAACTAAAAAGATATGATAGAATAAAATTATAATTTTGTTAAAACTAACAAGATATTCATAATCTTGTTAAACAAATAAGAAATCTTCTCTATTAAACAGAGGACCATTGGATTAAAAATCCAACGGTGAATAAAATTCACCGAGTGATCTAAAATATCATGTTGGTTATAAAATCAATCAAAATCTTTCAATGAGAGATTTGCTGAACAAACTGATTCTTTTCTTTCTCCTATAAATAGGAGCCAAGAAGGAGAAAAAGAGAAGGAGGGAGAAGGGAAGAAAAAATAGAAAGAGAATTTAATTCTCTAAAGAAGAGGAACCCCTCCCAAAAGCTCCCACAAAAAGAGAATTTAATTCTCAAACCAAGAGTTTAACTCTTCTAAAAGAACTTAGTTCTTCCTCTGGTTAAGATCTGCAGAAGCGGATCTCCCCACAAGTTCAGAATTTAATTCTCATCGGGAAGATTCTGTCATGCAGATTCAAAACTTAGGGGAAAGAACTGAATCCAAAAGAGTTTAACTCTTACAAAAGATATAGGAATTTAATTCCTCTGAAACTAGGGTTTAACCCTTTAAAAAGAATTTAATCTCTACAAAGAACAAATGGAGAACTTGATCCCTCAGAACCATAGAAGAACAGCCTGATGTTTCATTAGCATTCAAACGCTACATAAAAGCTCACGTGATCCCACGTGAGCACCTTTGAGGAACAAAGAGGGAAAGAATGAGATCTAGTCACGTGACCCCACGTGACCCTTGGAAAGTGCTCAGCACTTATAAAAGAGAAAAGAGAATAAACCCTATTTTTTGAGCGCCTCTCGTGACCCCACGTGACCCTTGAGAAGTGCTCAGCACTTATAAAATAGAAAAGGGAATAACCCTTATTTTTGAGTGCCTCACGTGACCCCACGTGACCTCTGAGAAGTGCTCAACACTTATAAAAGAAAAAAGCGAATAAACCCTATTTTTAGAGCGCCTCACGTGGCCCCACGTGACCCCTGAGAAGTGCTTAGCACTTATAAAAGAGAAAAGGGAATAAACCTTATTTTTTGGGGCGCCTCACGTGATCCCACGTGACCCCCAAGCAGTGCTTAACTTTTACAAAGCAGAAAGGGAATAAATCAAAGGGCCGTTTCTATTCTTAGGGCGCCTCACGTGATCCCATGTGACCCAATAGTGCTTAACATTTAGAAAAGAAACTAGGGAATAAATCCAGAAGAGCAGCGCCAACTTCAAGCGCCTCACGTGACCCCACGTGAGCGCTTCAAATTCTTAGTGTTTAACACTACTTCAAGCGTCTCACATGACCCCACGTGAGCGCATCAAATTCTTAGTGTTTAACACTACTTCAAGAGCCCCACGTGATCCCACGTGAGCGCCTCAAATTCTTAGTGTTTAACACTATTTCAAGCGCCTTACGTGGGAGCACGTGAGCGCTGATCATACATTAGTGTTTAACACTATGAGAGCCCAATATTAGCCCAAATTAACCAAGTCCCATGAAGCCAAAACCCTTTTTTGGTCATCAATCAGCCAGGCCCTCATTATTCTCAGGTTTTCTCAAAATTGATCCGAGTCTCAGAAATAGCTAATGAACTCCTGGCATCTAAGATGATGTTCATTCCACCATGATCTCTCCCCTCGATCTGGAATTTGTTTCAAGGGTACATCTTTCCACACCTCTGATACATATCGTTGTAATTTTTCAACATCTTCAGAGAGGTGGAGGGTCCCAATAACCAATAACTCTTGGCGCACCATCGAACAAGCTTTTCAAAATGGGGAGTAAATCCAAAACACATCTCAATTTGGGGGCGCCTCACGCGACCTCACGTGATCCTTTGATAGTGCTTAGTAGTCAGAAAAAGAAAAGGAGAATAAAGCAAATGCAATTTTCATTCTTCAGAGTGCCTCACGTGATCTCACGTGACCCAATAGTGCTTGGCACTCAGAAAAGGAAAAAGGGAATAAACCCAAGATAGCTCCCATTTTGGGGGCACCTCACGTATTCCCACGTGACCCCCAAATAGTTTTTTATAAATGAGGGAGAAAATTCCAAAGACAGTGCTCGCATTTTGAAGGCACCTCACGTGTCTGCACGTGACTGTTTGATGAACCAAGTGCTTAGCACTTGTAAATGAAAGAGGAATAAAATCCAGAGAACGATTCTCACCTCGGGCGCCTCACATGCTCACACGTGAGCCAAGTGCTCAGCACTTTTATATATATATGAGGGAATAAACTCAAGGAACGATGCCCACTTCGGACCCTCACGTGTTCACACGTGAGCTCCTCCAAAGTCCAGTGTTTAACACTGATTCAGTGCTTAGCCCCCATGTTCAAGTCTCCCCAAACTAATCCTAGTCCTAAAAATGACTAGTGTTCTCCTAACATATGACATCTAAACTGATATTCATCCTATTCCCCAAATCGGGATATTGGTTCAAGGGTACATCTCTTCATACATCTGATAAATGTCGTTGTAATCCTTCAACGTCTTCAGAGATATGGAGGGTCCCAATAACCAATAACTTTTAGCGCATCCCTAAACTGTGGAGCTAAAATATCATGGACTATGATGTCCTTAAACTTATGGACTGCAACGTTCCTAATCTAAACCCTACAGACTATGATGTCTCTAAACTAGATTATGATGTCTCTAAACTAGACTATAATGTCTTTAAACTCCATGGACTATGATGTCCTTAAACTTATGGACCGCAACGTCCCTAAACTAAAATAATAGAGCCCAAATGCTCTTTTATTGGATCTAAATGATCCTGTTGAGTAGATCTTAGTCTAGAATTAGACTAACGTATCCTCAACAAATGTTTGAGTTGATTTTAGTCTAAAACAAGACTAACTATCCTTAAACCCAACCCAAACCCAAATCTATGAAAATACGGATTTGGACTAATCCACGCCCTACGGGCGACAACATAAATTAGTCTCCGTATACAATCCACAGGCAATCAAAAATAAAACAAATACACATGACACAAAGTGACCATCTGAAGAAGGAGAAAGTGGTTACCGCGATGCGGTAGCATAATTAACTGCAGGGACTTACGCCTGCAGGGAAGAGCGTCCCCACAATCAAAAACCCCTCACAGTGAGGGGGAATCTGACGAACTCTGCTACATCGGCCGCATCGGTCTAAACCTTTGATACACGGTACTATAAATCAACTTGGCATCTTCGGAGAGGTGGATGGATAAGACCAAATAGCATTCGCCCCCAAAATTCAGGCCAGACGTCCTAACGTCCCAGTCGCGTCTTTCGGCGGAGAACAAATAATTTTACAAATTGCGCGAAACGAAAATTTCCACGTACCTCTCGACGGGATACATCCATCGATATTGTACCGGTCCGGCTAACTTAGCCTCAGTTGCAAGATAAACCGTCAGGTGTATTATGATATCGAAGAATGACGGCAGGAAAACACTCTCAAATTTGCAAAGTATCAACGCAATAGAATTTTCTAGTTTCTCCAGCGTCACAACATCCAGTGTTTTAGCGCATAATTCTCTGAAAAAACAACATAGGTCATTGATTACTAGACCAAACGATTCGGGAAGGGAAGTCCTGAGGACTAATGGGAGAAGGTGCTCCATAATAATATGGTAATCATGACTTTTTAGCCTATCGATCTTACCTTTCACAATTTTTATCTTCTTGCTGAATGATCCTGAGAAACCTGTGGGAACTTTTAAATCATGCAACATCTGCAGGAATCTTTTCTTCTCCGGTTGTGACATATGATACGCGGTATTGGGAAGTACAAACTTACCTGGTTTACCCGCTATCGATTTAAGATGCAATTCACTTCTAATTTCCCAGTCCTGTAGATCCATCTGAGCATTGAGGTTGTCTTTCGATTTCCCGTCTTTACAAAGAAGAAAATTGAGTACGTGCTCGGATACTCCCTTCTCTATGCGCATGACGTCCAGACAATGACGCACTAAATTTGTTGACCAGTACGGAAGCTCGAAGAAAATTCTTAACTTGTTCTAGAATGATGGTTTAACTTGTTTTGTCGGATCCATCCCGAAGGTCACATTATTGTAACCATCCCATTGAGTAGTCACGTCCTCTCCGGACAATGGGGCTGGAGGTCCAAGAAACTCCTGATGACCATCAAAGTGAATAGCGTCTAATCTGTAGGGGTGGTCTAGAGGCAGGAAACGTCAATAGCCGTAATAACAAACCTTCCTGCTAAAATTCAAGAATTTCGATATTGTATGTTGATGGCAATAAGAACATACTTTGTGACCATGTACGGACCAACCTGATAGCATTCCATATGCAGAAAAGTCATTAATTGTCCACATTAAAACCGCACGCAGTATGAAGGTTGTATTTATGTTTGCATCGTAAGTCTCTACACCATCAATGAATAAAGATTTTAACTTCTCGATAAGAGGTCGGAGATAGACGTCGATATTGTTTCCTGGTGAGTTTGGTCCGTCGATAAGAAGAGGCATCATAAAGTATGATTGGTCCATAGCCAACCAAGACGACAGATTATAAACTATCATTACAACGGGCCATGTGCTGTGGCTTCCAGCCATATAGTTGAATGGGCAGAAACCATCACTAGCGAGTCCGAGCCTGACATTGCGAGGATCGCTACTGAATATTTCATGCCTCCTATCAAAATCCTTCCATGTCGGTGAATCTCTTGGATGACTCATTTTTCCATCTTTACTTGGAGGAGCACGGTGATGCTAAATCATTGCCTCGGCTGTTTTCTTGCACCTGAATAGCCTATGCAGCCTCTGTGTTATGGAAAAATATCGTGCTGTCTTGACAAGTATATCGGGCTTCTTATCAGAATCTTTCGGCTTATACCTGACCTCTCCGCATGTTGGACACTCTTTCAAATCTGAATTCTCTTTTCGGTACAACACGCAATTTTTAGAACATACTTGAATCTTCTCACACTTCAGACCCAAATCAGACATCATCTTCTGGACTCCGTACCAGCTGTCGGGCACGTTATTTCTCGGGGGTATAGAATCTTTCAAGAACAAAAGAAGCATTATAAATGACTTGTTGCTCTATACATTTAGGCACTTAATCTGGAAAAGTTAGACGAACCATGAGAGGGAGAAATACTTTGCATTCTCATAAATTGGTTTTCTAGCATCATTCATGAAATTTTCATATTTATCCGCACGCGGTCCTTGACCGGAAGGAATGTCATCTTCGGTACGAATAGATTCACCTAGGGCAGGCTCTACCATATCCTCCATTTCTTCTCCTGAAAAGAAATTACCGTCTTCTTCTTCTGCCGCATTACCGTCTTCTCCTTCTTCTGCCGCATTACTGTGTTCTTCTCCTTCCCCGTGATATAGCCAAGTTGTATAAAGTCTAGTAAAATCATGTTTAACGATATGAAACTCTGCAAATTCTACCTACTGCCAGTACTTATTCCCACATCTATCGCACGGGCAGAGAATCTTCTCTATCACGATCTTATTATGTGCGCGTGCAAATTCAATAAAAGCAGCAACTCCTGCGACAAACTTAGGTTGCATACGTTGTTGCCAATCCACATACATCCAGTCCTTAACTCTGACGTACTCATGAGCCATGTTAGACTGTATAACATATAAATTGTAGGTTATGATGACTATATTGAGAAATCTAAGAACGAGATGATTACTGACAAAGGAGAAAATCCGTGTATACGTTTTGTGTGTGCGTTTGTTGTTGAAAAGAATAAATTATCGATAATCAAAGTTAGATTTGATGATACCAATGTATGTGTTGTATTCTATATATGTGTATTTCAATTTATGATTTCGTTTAAGTGTAGGGCTGTTAGTGTGTATGTGCTGTGTGTGTGTTTGTTGTGTATTCATGTTGTATGTGTGTGTTTCGGCTGTCGGGGGTAAGGCTTCTATCCCATTAAGAATGTATAGAGCATACACCCATTCGCTTGTGCTTTCAACCGTTTTGAGTAAATTTCGGCAGCACCTTCCCGCTGTTCTCCGAGTACACTGTAATAGAATAGATAATCATTTCAAAGCTGTGAAACAACGTTGAAATGAACATCTAATCTATCTTTGTACACGGAGAACCAGCGGAAAAGTACCGACGAAATAACTCGAAACAGATGAAAACACAAGTGAATGCAAGTGCTTGCTTTATACATTCCTAATTTGTCCACACGGAACAAATCTATCGGTAATTATACGATTGAATTTTCTCGTCACATAGACTATACGATGGTTGTTAGTACCGACTTATACCGTCCGATATTTAACAATCTTCGTACAGTTCTATGTCACGACGAATATCGAACGTATGTTAACCGATAGACGGGGACTAAGTGGCGCTTTGAGTTTCATATATGAGTATCGATGAGAATATGAAAGTTTCATATTATCATCGAGTATCATATATTGGTTTTAACTTGAACATTTAACATGAATAGGTTTTACATTTACGTTTCGTTATTAAGGGTTCGAAATTTTAAGTTTAGGGTAATTTTTTCTTGCGTTTACGGTAAAGTTGTACGTTTACGTTATCATCGAGTATCCTACTGAATGAACTAGTGCACCCTAAACCCTAACCTTAAATAATCCAAATTAACCTAATTAACCACAATTAACCATAATCGTTACCCTAACACAAATTATCCCTAATTAACCCAAACTTAACCCATTTTACCCAAATTAACCTAATTAACCCTAATTAATCCAAACTTAACCCAATTTACCCAAATTAACCTAATTAACCCTACTCAACACCCTAACCTTTTCAAATTATCACTAATTAACCCAAATTACCCAAATTAACCTAATTAACCATAATCAACATCCTAACCCTTTCAAATTATCACGAATTAACCCAAATTAACCCTACCCTCTAATTAACCTAAATTAACCCTAGCCCCTAACCCTAACCCAAACCCTAACCCTAACCCTAATCATACACTGAACCCTAACCCTAACCTTAACCCCAAACCTAAACCAAACCCTAACCCTAACCCTAATCATACACTGAACCCTAACCCTAACCTTAACCCCAACCCTAATTATCCTAACCCTAACTAATTAACCTTAACCCTAATTTAAAAGGTACCCAATTGGAAGGACTTTCAACTTCAATTTTTAGTGGGATACTGCTGCAATTAAAATTTTATATACAAAAGGGATTTTTTTTGGAACAAACAGCTGCAATTGTTGTGATCATAAAGCCCATTAATTTTTTTTCTTCTGAATTTTTTTCTTTATTTCAGGTGGTGAGGGAAAGAAAGATGGGCATGTTCCAACTCCTCATCCTGCCAAGCAATCTGGGAAGATACCTGCAAACAACAATGATAAGTCGAAGCAACAGACTCCTAAATCTGCAGGTTCTGTGACTTGCAAGTCTTGTAGCAGGTATGTCTTCATTGCCCGCCCCCTCCCCCCACCCCCAACCGAACCCTAACCCTAACCCTAACCCCAACCCCAACCGAACCCTAATCCTAATCCTACCCTAAATTGAACCCCAATGTCTAACCCTAACCCTCACCCCCTATCCGAACCCTGAACCCTGGACCCTATCCCTAACATCATCAAAATTATAAATAAAATCATTATTAAAAGTAAAAATTTGAGATTTACTAACCTGTAGTGGACGGTGGAGGAGACGATGAAGAAGACCGGTGGTCGACGACGCAATCGGCGACGAGTCGCGAACGGTGGCGACGAGGAAGTCGACGAGAATGTTTTGGGAACGTTCGAGGGCGGTGGCGGGCCGCGGCGGAGGGCGGTGGCGATGAGGCGCCGGAGAGGTGGCGACGAGACGCGAGAGAGTGAGAGAGAGAATTTTTGGGAACAACGAGGGTTTTTCTCTATGCTTTTTATTTATTTATTAATAACCCATATATATGCCCCTATGGAATTAACCGTAGGGCTTTCGTTTGCGGCTCCGTAGAGCCAAAGAGCAAATTACGTTTTAATATTTTTAAATTAAAATGTAGGGCACCGTAGGGACAACCATGAGGACCTACGGAGTAATCCGTAGGGTCAATAAAATGTTGCTTTTACGGATTTCTTTATCCGTAGGGGCAACCTTTTATTGTAGTAGTGCAAAGGCATACACCGGTAATTCAATTCGATAAATGCGTCGACAGCCGTCGCAAAATTATTCGAGAAAACAGAGCTCGGAGTGTGGTCATCTTTGAAAACTTATTAAATAATCCATATTATGATACACAAAATACTCAGTATATCATTTCACGCATTTAGCACCATAAGAATTTGTCTGTAAATTTTATGTGAACTTTAGCCACAAGTTTGACAATCAAAGCAAAATCTCATTGCCATTATTGATATCATTTAATTTAAAGACACCAGTAGTAAACAGTTTCTCATATGATGGTTGTAAAAAAAACTTCATCTTCTTTTTGAACAGTAAATATATCTGTACGAAATAACCCTTAAGTGATGGTTTTTAACGGGCATATATATGCTCATCTTCCATCAAAGACTAAATATTTTTTAATGTTGGCTTTTCTTAAAAGTTAGTATTTTCAACAATCTTGATCTTAAGTCTCACACATGAGTCAAATGACATTCTTATTCCCATAGATATATGGTTTGGTGGCTCTTGTGATTGTGGATTCGGTGAAGGTTTGACGTTTAAGATGATGCTTTTGTATTGCTACTATTATATTATTTTGCAGATAAATAAGAGAAACAAATGAACAAAAAAGAGAGTATGGTTTATGAAAATTGGGAGTGCGATTATACTTCACCTCACCAATTGCCGCGTACACATTGGGGCTCTGTATAATCGATTTGGTCTACGTAATCGATTTGATTCAGTACGAGGAGTTAAAAATTTAAAGAGGAAAAAAAACATCAAATCGATTACGTAGACCCGCGCCTTATCCATTGGGGCTCTGACTCACTTGATTTGCAGCTTCGCAGTCTCTCATATATAACGAGCAACTAGCTACCTGCTCTCTTTCACAAAATTTACCTAAGTGAGGAATATCTTCATCCATAGACGAGTGATGTTTCTATGATAAGATAACTAATTGGTTATAGATAATCAACCAATAAAATTGCAGCGGATCCATCTGTAATCCAGTTCGGTCTTAATTCATGAGCGGGGGGCATCTTGTATAGAGTGCCGTCCCTTTGTATATATGGTCAAACAATGTCTCGATGGAGAGAGAAAAAATTGACAGACGAGGATTCGTCTCTCATGATATTAGGAGTCGGTGTCGCGTTGTATTCGGTTGGTCATCATCCTGAATCCGCGGCTGATGGAGGTCCTTTTCGGGTCTCCGTTAGATGTTGTCTTCCGTCGATCTCCCGGTGGATCTTGGAGGTAATCTCCTGTTGCGTGTGGGTCTCAATGGGTATTTGAGGAAATTGGTGGTTTTGAGGAGTTTGCGCCGAATACCTGTAAGGAAGTCCCGGGATGGTTTGGTACCATCGAGGGCCCTCCGACGATCAAGTTAGCACAAAATCCGAGCAGAATAACGGCTAAGTGGGGTGAAAAGAGCTTACTTGACCCCTCTGTGATGGGGTTTTATATAGTGGCGGCAGCACGCAGTAGCAGGCGCGAGAATCTCGACGGGAGTTACGCTTCCGACGTCACGCCCGCGTAATAAGCGGATCGCCCGTTAATGGGGATCGTGATGGCGTGGAACATGAGATGCTGCCGGCGGAGAATCCGCGCATGGTAAGATTTGCGGAGCGGCGGTTACGCCTGTGAGTGGTGGAGTTGGTCGGTCGGAGGGACCGAGGAAGATGGCCTCGGCGGGAGAGCTCGGGAACGAGCGGGGGAGCCGAGATATCTTGGTCCTGTGGTAGCTCGGGAGCAAGCTGAGAGGCCGAGGAGGCCAATTTGCAAGGGGCTCTGAGGTGAGTCAGTTTGTGCTTGCAGGTCGAGTACAATGGTGGCCTGATCGGCCCCTGTGGGCCCTTTCTTCTGAGTTCTGAGACACGTCATCTGCCACGTGTCCTGATCTGGGAGATCACCAATATAGAGCATCATCATTAGCCCCCCACACTTGTCCCGACCAGCTGGCGGGTCGGGCCAAGAGTGGACTGTCGGGCCGCCCGGGGTGAGCTACCTCCTAAGATTTCGTCGGGACGCATCCCCGGGCTGTCAGCTGTCTTTTCTGCCAG
Source organism: Agapanthus africanus (assembly GCA_030015575.1). NCBI lineage: Eukaryota > Viridiplantae > Streptophyta > Magnoliopsida > Asparagales > Amaryllidaceae > Agapanthus > Agapanthus africanus. The sequence continues at coordinate 870,492,455 of CM057339.1, forward strand.
CGAATCAGGGCAAGATCTCTGCATTTAAGGAAGGTGCGCCGGTTCGTGCATCCGGTCACTGAAGCGACGGTCCGCGTATCAAACGTCGGTTGGCCGACGCGATGTTTGCAGACCTGCGGCGTCTGATGGGATGCGGCCCAGTGTAGGAACGACAAGTGGAGCGATCAGAGCCGTTGGACGCGAGGAGGCGTTTTGGCGGGAGATGAAGGGCGCCGTTGGATGAGGGCGATTGCGGTGATAAATAGGGGTGGGGCCCACTCCAGGGCCTCTACTCCTTCAAATTTCCTCGCTCTAAGTCCTGGTTGCTCGGCGCTCATCTTCTTTCTTCTGCTTTCATTTCCCAAGGACCCCTCTTCTCCAGGTTAGATGTCTTCTTTCGTAGAATCTGTAGATGTCGTAGGAGTAGGTTCTAGGGACCCTTTAGTTGAGCCTGAGTCTTTCCAGGATCGTGCAGCGGGAGCAGCCCCTAGGAAGAAGGCGGTAGACGCTGCCCCCGGGACGTCGTGTTGGGTGAGGCATGAGGACGAGCTTGCCAATGCTCAGGCTCGCTTCCACATCCCCTCACGTAATACGCTTCATCTGGCCAAGGAGGGAGAGAGGGCAGACTAAGTACAGGGTAGGAAGAGAGCCCTGTACTTGGAAGCTTTTTGGGGTGGAATGCGCCTGCCCTTCTCTTCCGAGGTTGTCGAAACGCTGAACTTCTTCGGGTTAGCCCCTGGCTAGTTAGTGCCAAACTCATTGAGTATTCTCCTCGGGTTCCTGATCCGCCTGAAGCTACAGGCGGTTCCCTTCAGCCTCTCTATCCTTGATTCTTCCCTCGTTTTCAAAAATCATCCTGGGGGTCGAGCGGGTGACCCGAAGTGGGTCTACCTCTCTTTTAGAAAGCGATAGGGGGTGATTGATCTCAAAAACTATCTAATAACCGCAATCAAGAACGGCGTCGCATGTAGCTAGCCGGTGAGTATGGGTCGGTCCACAGGGATATTGTGAATCTCCTAATCACGCTTACGAGTTAATTCCGAAGGGTGTTCGGATTGATTATTAAATCTAAAAACCTAATTATTCTATACTACGATTATCTAGATCTAGTCTTGTTAGGGATGGTTTAGAAATACAAGTAAATCTCAATGCTTTCTATACCCAAATGAAGATCTATGAGGAGTTATGGTAATTATCAATAAAGGGGATTAGATCCATTCGGGAAGGTGTTCCTTCCTCTAGGTTCTTGTCCTTTCTTTAGAGATCCTTACCCTAACCTCCATGGAAAACACGTGCAACCGGGCCTTTATACTACGGTGTCATCATTATCTCGAGGGGTAGGATGCCGTAGGGCGTGGTGTGTGCGTATATGCATGGAGTCCTATTGAAAATATATGATGGGTAAGAAAGGGATGAGAGATCTCATCTTTCAAAAGCCTTCCCCAAAACTAACTCTAAACAATTATCTACGGTAAGGAATTAAATCTACCTAGGGCAAAGAATTAAAATCTAAACTAGAGCAATTAAATAAAACTACTTACAGATGTCTCTCTTCAAATATCAACGCAGGGTTGTCAGATCTGAATTCATGAATTGAAAAGAGGCACCGATGCTCTCCAAAAGAATTCTAGAATTTATTATTAAAAGGAGGCATGAGGGAGGCATATCATTTACAATGATTTAGAGTTCCTATTTATAGAGGATAGGAAACCCTAGGTTACAATTGATTCGCATGTCTGCATTTACCAAAATATCCTTAGGAAGACCTAGTCAAAGTAGACTCCAAGCTTTGGTAAAATTTTATGTCTGAAAATTTTGGAACTGATTCTGGGCTTCTTGGGCTTTTTATTTCTTTGGATCTTTATTCAATTTGGCTTCTCTATTTCTTCCAGATCTTCAGTGAACAATTGCAGTGGACTTTTAACCGTTTGCTTTGTAATCTTGGACCTTGCGTTGCCTTGTACTGATATTTTGTGTAGGCTTGATTAAGATCCTTCTATTTGTTGGTCAAAGTCCCTTTTTTTGTGTCGTCTTTTGTCTTTTTCACTGTTTTCGCTCTAAGAACCTGTAACCTGTAATATGTAGCAGACATGCGTCAAAAGCACCTGTTTATTTATAAAAAGAATAAGAACGGGGAATATAATAATACAATATTATGGTGTGAACAAATACCCCCAAACTTATCTTTTGCTCGTCCTCGAGCAAACTTATTTTTTTTATTCTCTGCAAAACCTAACCTCACTTTCGCAGGGAAACGCGATTGCACTGAGCTCGTGCAACAAGCCGTTAAACCTCTAGGTGTTCCTAGTAGGAGGAGTGTTGTCTCCTGAGGGTATTCAGCGGATACTACCCACAAAATCCTATCAATTTGGCTTATCAACTTTTATTCTCCAACTAGGTTTTTTAACAAGGAATTCTATTATCGTCGACTCGTAAATTATCCACCCATATTCTTCACACTTCCTCATCATTTAACTTAAGATTATATATGTTCTGCAGACTTACTTAGGTTTTGGCATTTCTTAAGTTTTCCTTTTAGGGTTCCATCTCCACTTAGGAATTTCTATCAACTCTACTAAAGATACAAGTTCTATTCTTCATTCATCTCTCTTATCTAAATCCCAATCACATATCCCCACGTGTGTGTATAAATCACTCATACACTTGGAAATTCAAATCAAGCAATTATACCCTTGTCCGTTGTCCAAAGCACTTATTAATTAGTGAATTTTTAATTGAATTTTGCTTACACATCCTTCATGCGACCGTTAATACTTCTTGAGGTACCAATGACCGATTACAAGATGTATTTGCATATTAAAGCGTAATTCCTAGTCTTGCAACACCCAAGGCTTTAGCAGTGACTCCCAAACCAGTTGGTCTAAGGCACTAGGTGATGAAGCACCCTCGCTAAATATTTTTCTATTTTTTTGCAGCCTTAAGTAATCATAAAAACCAGTGTTCATTTTTTTTCTTTATTCACACTTGTATTTTTTTATTTTCTCCGTACTAAGGACTTTAGACAAGAGTATTTCAAGGTCTCTTCTACTATTCCAAGTTTCAAGGTGTGTGATTGTGCAAATTGTAGGGTATACATTTTCAGAATCTAGACTTAAACTAGGAATTATTTTTCAAACTTATACTTTAATAAAAACATCAATACTCTTCTCTTGTTTCAACTTAGCCCAAAAAGTGAACTTAAAATTTGCCTATTTCTAAATAAACTACAAAGACATATACTTTCTACCGTTAAATTTTAAGAAAGGTTATTTTTAGGGTTTTTAATTCACTAAGTCTAAGATTTAGTTTTTCCTAACCCGTTGACCTATTTGTCAAACTCAAGTCAATTAGCCAAAATTGAATACAATAATTTTTATAATTTTTGAAATTTTTAAATTTTTATGGGTTTTAAAATAAGTATGCAAATGCAAAAATATACATATGAATGCAAAGGAAGAAGGTTTACCGAGCACACCCCTAAACTTAAACTTGACAGTATCCTCACTGTCATGCTACACCAAGAGGGTCAAAATGTCGGCACTCCCCTGTTTATTTATTTATAATATTTTTTTTCTTTTATTGTTTTGAATTTTTTTTATATTTTTTATAGAAAAAGAAAACAAAAATATATATACATATATACAACAAGGTTCCCCCCAAACTTAAGCTTGGCCTTACACAAGCCAAAGGTTAGCACCAACCATTCAAAAATCTTATCATGGTTATGATCGAGTTGGTGAAAGAATAGAGTGGAAAGAAAAGAAATGAGAAACACACGAGACCGTATGGGAAGAAGAGTGGAATATGGTCTCGGTGGAGGACAAGAATGGCGGAAAAGAGAAAGAAGTGGAGTACGATCTTGAGGGTGTAAATCGAGTGAATAAATTAGCGTAATTTGTGATGACCGATGTGTTAAAAGCGATTGTGCTAACCTATCAACCCGTCGAGAAATGGGGTTAAATCCCTCAAGATTCGCAAGAAAGCATGGGTACGCCGAACTTGGTATTGGAGATGAAAGCGTAACGGTCTCTTGTACGGTCGGAACGATAGGAAGGACAAAAGGGAGTGAATTAGGGATAGTTTCATTCTCACCTAAGTAATCTGTCTCGAACTTGAAGGATTCCATCAATGGTTCGAACTGATTGTAAGCAACCGAGTCTGATGGTTCAACTAACTCATCTGAAAATGTAAAGGACTCAAACTCGGGCGGTGAGTCATCAACATCGTCCGAAAAAGTGAAACACTCGTACGTGTTATCGGCTGTGAGAACCGTGTCAGATTCAAAGGAAAATTTTTCAAGCTCAAAGTCTTCAAGCGTGATATTAGGCGTGGTCGGAACGATGGAAAGGAGGGAGGGTGATTTAGTTAAAGGTTCAAGAGGATGAATTGGAAAATCCGACACATCAAATAAAAATGGTTCAACCTCAATATTATCCTCAATACTCTCCTCAATACAATCCTCATAATTCTCCTCAATATTTAGCTCATCCATGCCATTATCATCAAAATCAAGACGCATATGAAGTTCGGGAGAAACAATTAATGACTTGGGATGATGAATTGGACATAAAATTTTAATCAAATCGACAGGTTCATCATCCGAAATATTTCCAGCGTCTGTATCCTCAATCAAGTGAAAATCAATTTTTTCTGACACCTCCTCAAAAGCATGGATATTTATCAATTTAGGTTCTAGATTGGAGGTGTAAAGATCAAAAGGATTAAGTGTGGTTTCACTCGAAAGGGGTTCTTCACAATTTGGCAAATCAAGCACTACAAAATCACACAACTCGTTTTTATTTTCAACAGGTGAACTATTTAGGGCAATCGATGGAAAACCGGAGTTGTGGGCTTCAATTGGGTATGGGTAGGTTTGATTTGGAAATCCTCTCAAATTCGCACTCTGTCCAACAGCTTCCTCATACATTGAAAAATTTGAAGCTAGTTGGAAACTAGCGACCGGTTCACTAGGTTGCATAAGGGCGGCAATGGACGCATCCACATTCCTAACCATTTTGTTTGTTACTGCATTGTACACCTCCAACGACTGTTCTAAACTAGACATGGGTTGTGGAGGGGTTTCGGTAAAAGATTCAAAACTGTTTGGATACGTGAAACTCCCAAAAGGCTGTGTAGAGGCAATATCTAGTGAATGTGGGAAAGTCGGGTAGGACTGGTAGGAATTGGATGGTTGGACAGGAGTAGGATCAACAGTTGGATAAAAAGGTGAATGGACTTGTTGACCCCTAAAACTAGATGTGTGGAGAGGAGTGAAAGATCGGCTACGAGATTGAGCAATATGCTCAGCAATGGACATCGGCTTAGGAGTTACAACAGGACTCGAAAAAGTGGTATCAACGTACGAAGGTGGTAAATGTGGACATTGTTGACACAAAATGGGTTGTAAAGTCAAACTGTTTCTCCTAGACGCTTCTATTTGATCTTTCAAAGAAATTTTAGGCACGGAGGGATCTTCCTTAAATCGACTGAAACAATTGACGTACGAGACAAAGTTAGGTTCGGGATACCAAAGTTCGGAAAGTTATTTATGATTTGGGGTACCCATGATAGAAGAAAGAGAAGAGAAAGAATGTAGGTGGTGCAAGGATTTCTTAGCGACAAAATTTTGCAAGTTTTTATAAAAGATTTTTTCCTTTCCCCTCCCTTTTTTTTTATTTGGAACTGTTTGCAAAAAAGATTTTTGATAAAGGGCTAAGACACACTTTCGGTCGACCAAAAATGCACAATCAGGCCTAGATCTAGGTCACCTAGGTCAGCTAGACAGCTCCTAACTGTTCCAAAGGGCTAGAGATAGGACCTCAAACCGCCTCTTCACTGCCAATTGCGGCCAGGTAAGTGCCAGGTAAGTGGGAGGCTCCCTGCTACAAGTAGCGGTCCTAATTAAGTAACCACTTGCTTTAGACACATTTGCCTAGACACCGCAAAGTCAGGTTAGGATAAACGGCCGATGTCTATAACTAGTCCTCTGTCCTATTGAGCGCGACGTCCTTAGGGCTGAGTCTAGTATTTTTTTTAATTAAGAATGGTCAATGCAAATGCCTTATGTGATTTCTGGGGTCCTGGGAAGGGTGATGAAATCCCCACCCAATCTGAATTGGTCAAAAGCCCCTTAAAATCCGATTAAAAATATGCAAAACCGTAAATCACTTGCAATCAAAGATTTTTTTTTATTTTATGCGCGGCGCAAAGAATCCCGCACAAGATTTGTTATTGAGAAGGGGGGAGATTTTTTTTAAGCGCAAAAAATCCTGCAGGAGATTTTACAGAAGATATATCGAGATTTGCAGAGGAGGAGATCAGAAGACTTACAGATTTTTTTTTTGATTTTTTTTTACCAGATCGCCGCGGTTGACTTGTAGACTCGGTCCTCCAAATTTCTTATGTTCCTCGGTTGTTGTGATCTTCTGTTGTTCCGATCTGTTTTTTCCTGTTTTGATCTCTGTAGATTTTCAGATCCGAATTTGATCCTGCAAAGATTCACAAAAAATACCCTTCCCAAAAATAACAGATGATATATTTTTATATTTTTTAGATTTTTATGATTTTTTTTAAATTTTGATTAACCCGAAATTGCAAAAAGAAAATAACACGCCATCCCCGGCAACGGCGCCATTTGATTGATCTCAAAAACTATCTAATAACCGCAATCAAGAACGGCGTCGCATGTAGCTAGCCGGTGAGTACGGGTCGGTCCACAGGGATGTTGTGAATCTCCTAATCACGCTTACGAGTTAATTCCGAAGGGTGTTCGGATTGATTATTAAATTTAAAAACCTAATTATTCTATACTACGATTATCTAGATCTAGTCTTGTTAGGTTTAGGTTTAGGGATGGTTTGGAAATACAAGTAAATCTCAACGCTTTCTATACCCAAATGAAGATCTATGAGGAGTTATGGTAATTATCAATAAAGGGGATTAGATCCATTCGGGAAGGTGTTCTTTCCTCTAGGTTCTTGTCCTTCCTTTAGAGATCCTTACCCTAACCTCCATGGAAAACACGCGCAACCGGGCCTTTATACTACGGTGTCATCGTTACCTCGAGGGATAGGATGCCGTAGGGCGCGGTGTGTGCGTGTATGCATGGAGTCCTATTGAAAATATATGATGGGTAAGAAAGGGATGAGAGATCTCATCTCTCAAAAGCCTTCCCCAAAGCTAATTCTAAACAATTATCTACGGCAAGGAATTAAATCTACCTAGGGCAAAGAATTAAAATCTAAACTAGAGCAATTAAATAAAACTACTTATAGATGGCTCTCTCCAAACATCAACGCAGGGTTGTCAGATCTGAATTCATGAATTGAAAAGAAGCACCGATGCTCTCCAAAAGAATTCTGGAATTTATTATTAAAAGGAGGCATGAGGGAGGCATAACATTTACAATGATTTAGAGTTCTTATTTATAGAGGATAGGAAACCCTAGGTTACAATTGATTCGCATGTCTGCATTTACCAAAATATCCTTAGGAAGACCTAGTCAAAGTAGACTCCAAGCTTTGGTAAAATTTTATGTCTGAAAATTTTGGAACTGATTCTGGGCTTCTTGGGCTTTTTATTTTTTTGGATCTTTATTCAATTTGGCTTCTCTATTTCTTCCAGATCTTCAGTGAACAATTGCAGTGGACTTTTAACCGTTTGCTTTGTAATCTTGGACCTTGCGTTGCCTTGTACTGATCTTTTGTGTAGGCTTGATTAAGATCCTTCTATTTGTTGGTCAAAGTCCCTTTTTTGTGTCGTTTTTTGTCTTTTTCACTGTTTTCGCTCCAAAAACCTGTAACCTGTAATATGTAGCAGACATGCGTCAAAAGCACCTGTTTATTTATAAAAAAGAATAAGAATGGGGAATATAATAATACAATATTATGGTGTGAACAGGGGGCGCCGCCGGGACAGGGGTTGTAGTCCTGCCTTCTTCCATTCACAACTGGAAGAAGAAGTTTTTCTTCGTCACGCCGCTCGAGGGTGAGGACTAGCCCGTGCCCACCAAGTGGTCGAGGGAAAAATGCTTGCCGGGGAACCAGTCAAATGACCCCGCCGCGGTGAGAGTGGCATCGTGGGAGCCCGTCCCCCGATTTGACGTGCTGCTGTCTAAGAGAGTCTTGAGTTGGGCCGGGCTCAGCCCCGTTGAGTTCGTTGGTAAGTTAGGCTTCCTTTTTGGTTTTTATATTGCATGTGTCGCCGACTTCTTTGCATTTGGTTTTGTGCAGGACCCATAGACATGAACGAGCTTCGAGCCTCCTTGCGCCAGCCGAAGAAGGTCACGAAGGCTGGAGGCGTCAGCTCTTCCCGTTCGAACCCTGCCCCGGCTCCTTCGGCTTCTGTCCCAGTGCCTCCGGTGGCCGCGTCCCTTGAGCATTTAGGGGTGGATCCCGCCCCGGGGTCTAGCAGAGCGCCGAGCTAGAAGCGGGCTCGAATTCCGGAGGACCCGGTCTCGGAGGAGGAGACCGGCTCTCCATCGGAGCCACTCAAGAGGGGTTCCCGGAGGTCTTCTCGGGGCCCGCCCTCGCCGATCATGGTGGATGGGGGCCTCCGGTTCGCGGTGCCCTTGGGGCTATCTTTCGCGGATAGCTTGCTGCACGAAATAGAGAAGTCGGGAAGGGGCAGGGTCCCCGGGGGGACCTTCAGGGCCCAGATGGCGTCCATCGCCCAGGAGGCCGTGCAGGTAGGTGCTCGGTTGTTTTTGAGATTTAGTGCTTCCTTCGTCTTCCTGACCTCTTTCTTATTTTTTTCAGGTCCTCCAGCATGTCGCCCTTGCCTTACGCATGGAGGCCGAAGTGATAGCCTCGACGATGAAGGCTGTGAACCAGCTTACCTCACTGGAAGATAGCTCCAAGCGGGAGCTGGAGGCGGCGATGGCGAGGGTTGCCGCCTTGGCGGGCGAGGTGGAGGCCGGGAAACGGGAGGTTGCCCGGCACCGCGAGACCGCCGTGGCTGCCGAGGGCAAGCTTGAAGACGCTCAGGCACTCGCCGGCAACATGAAGAAGATGGTGAGGACCCTCCGGAAGGAGCTGGGGGCGGCGGTCGAGGCGGCGGAGCGGGTCGGCCTCTCGGCAGAGAAGGCGATGGAGGACTACAAGAAGTCGGAGGACTTCTACAATGACTTAGTCGTGGCCACCACCCGCATCTGGCACAAGGCCCTCGACGCCGTTAAGGTCCGGATGCCGGAGTTCGCTGATGAAGAGCTCCGGGCCGAATACCCCCTCGCGGACGTCGATGAGCAGGGGGAAGAGATTCCTGACGAGGAGGTGGCCGAGGACCCTGCTCGACTCATGGTAGATATCGAGGACCCCGAGGTCGTGCCTGGCCCTAAGGCCTAAAGCCCCCTGTCTTCCTCCTCCTTTTATTTTGCCGCTTCTGGAATTTCTGTAAGCCTCCGGGCAGTCTGTAAGGCTGGGGAGCCCAAAATATCCTTTGTAAAGACTTCTCTTTTGGTAGTAAAACTTTTTGCTTCATCAGCTTGCACTTTATCTTCTGTTTATGAAGAATGCTTGTAGAATATCCTTGCTTGCACTGTTGGGCTTCCATGTCAGGTCGGCTAGCTGTCTAGCGATTGTTCGTCGAGTTGATTTCGATCACTTGCTAAGTGTGCCAAGCGCTGCTGAGAAGGAGGCATCTCCATGGCCCCGAAGTCGAGGGAGGATCGCTCAGACTTGGATAGACCTGATGTCCCTTGTTGGGGCTTCGTATCCGCTGCATGTGATGGGCAGAAGGATGTCCGCAGTGGTTGTGCCGAGCATAAAGGGGCTCAGTGGCCTCGTCATGAGGGTTACAAACCCGCAGCTTCTATTGGGCAGGAGGATGCCTGCTGGGGATGACCGAGTAGGGAAGCTGCTCGGTTGATCTTGGCGAGGGCTTTGATCCCTGTCGGTTGTGGTAGGAAGCTACCAACCGGGGATAGCCGAGCAAGGGTTGGGCTCGACTGCCTCTGGGAGGACTTTGATCCTTAGCGTTGGAGGGGTCGTAGGAGGCCTACTAAGGATAACCGGGCAGCGAGGCTGCGCGGTTGCCTCTTAGCGAGGGCCTTGATCCTTGGCGTTGCGAGTAGGGAGGCTACCGTCCATGGATAGCTGAGCAGGGAGGCTGCTCGCTGCCTCTGGGAGGACTTTGATCCTTAGTGTTGGAGGGGCTGTAAGAAGCCTACTAAGGATAACTGGGCAGTGAAGCTGCGTGGTTGCCTCTTGGCGAGGGTTTTGATCTTTGGCATCGTGGGTAGGTGACTACCAGTCTGGGATGACCGAGCGGGGTAGCCGCTCAGATGCCCCTTTCGAGGGCTTTGATCCCTGGCGTCATGGGTAGGGAGCTACCAACCGGAGATGACCGAGCAAGGGTCGGGCTCGGTTGCCTCTTGCGAGGGCTGTTGATCCTTCAGGACGGGGACCGAGCAGGGTTATTGCCCATTGCCTCTTGGCGAGGACTTTGATCCCTGTCGGTTGTGGTTGGAAGCTACCAGCCGGGGATAGCCGAGCAAGGTTTGAGCTCGACCGCCTCAAAGGAAGACTTTGGTCCTTAGCGTGGGAGAGGCTGTAAGAAGCCTACCAAGGACCCTTGGCCGAGCAGGGTTACTGCCCGATACCTCTTGGTGAGGGCTTTTGTCCTGAAGGATAGCCGAGCGAGGGTCGGGCTCGACTGCCTCTGGGAGGGCTTTTGATCCCTATCGGTTGTGGTAGGAAGCTACCAGCCGGGGATAGCCGAGCAGGGTAGCTGCTGAGCTGCCTCTAAGGAGGACTTTGATCCTTAGCGTTGGAGAGGCCGTAGGAGGCCTGCTAAGGATAACCGGGCAGTGAAGCTGCGCGGTTGCCTCTTGGCGAGGGCTTTGATATCTGGTGTCGTGGGTAGGCGACTACCAGCCTGGGATGACCGAGAAGGGTAGCAGCTCAGATGCCTTTTGCGAGCGCTTTGATCCCTGGCGTCATGGGTAGGGAGCTACCAGCCGGAGATGACCGAGCAAGGGTCGGGCTCGGTTGCCTCTTGCGAGGGCTTTTGATCCTTCAGGACGGGGACCGAGCATGGTTACTTCCAAGTGCCTCTTGGCGAGGACTTTGATCTCTGTCAGTTGTGGTAGGAAGCTACCAGCCGGGGATAGCCGAGCAAGGGTCGGGCTCGACCGCCTCAAAGGAGGACTTTGGTCCTTAGCGCGGGAGGGGTTGTAAGAAGCCTGCCAAGGACCCTTGGCCGAGCAGGGTTACTGCCCAGTGCCTCTTGGCGAGGGATTTTGTCCTGAAGGATAGCCGAGCGAGGGTCAGGCTCGACTGCCTCTGGGAGGGATTTTGATCCCTGTCGGTTGTGGTAGGAAGCTACCAGCCGCGGATAGCCGAGCAGGGTAGCTGCTGAGCTGTCTCTAAGGAGGACTTTGATCCTTAGCATTGGAGGGGCCGTAGGAGGCCTGCTAAGAATAACCGGGCAGTGAAGCCGCGCGGTTGCCTCTTGGCGAGGGCTTTGATCCCCAGCGTTGCATGTAGGGAAGCTACCGGCCTAGGATAGCCGAGCATGGTAGATGCTTGGCCGATTTTTCATGAGGTTTCGTCCGACCATCCTGTTGCAGGTATGGGGAACAGGAACGATCGTGGTCAACGTGCGTGTAGCGTGCGCATTGAATGTGTGGGGAGGCGAAGCGCCAGAGTCGCATCGTTTCGATTCCGCCAGAGAAGTCTCAATGATCTCCGCGTGGCAGCGACTTTTTTGGCGAAAACGGGCGACTGTTGGATTCCGTTGGGGCACAGCAGGCTATATAAAGCTCAGGGAGCGCCGGTCCTTCCTTCCTTCACAAACAGATCACTGAGAATGGAAGACTTTCCCTTTACCATCCCTGAAATCATTCACTTTGAAGACGTGTACCTCTACGACCAGAACTGCGCTGAGGACACAATGCAGTTGGTCTATGAGAGTATCGAAGACTACTTCGGCCGGCTACTCCATCTGGAGGACGTCACCGGGGCTTTACAACCCCCTGTCCGAGCAGCTCTACGATGAGGCCATGGGCAAGCTGCGGTCTCTGAGGCGCTTCAGTCTGATCTTCGCGGGTCGGCTGGCTCGCTCGGTGGCACTCGTCCGAGAGTGCTACGAACTAAGGCTCGAGGTCAATGCGCGTGGGGGGAATCGAGGGCAGAGGCTGGATCTTGCGAGGCCTCGGCTGGCGGAGATCTTTACTGAGTACCATGAGCAGTGCTCTTTGCACCCCCTTCCCCCGCTGCTGTAATTTTCTTTTTCTTTTTGTATGTATGGCTGAGGAGCCCATAATACCTTTTTGAATAAATAAGACCTTTCCTTCTTTTTTGCAATGTTCCATTGATCTTTTATTAAATTAACAACAGACCCTAGGAAGAGTTTACATTGCCCCTAAAAAAAGTATATGCTAATAGATGACCTTATTAGCATGGCCCGAGCTCCCCGGAGGCTTGTTGGTCTCCATGCTCGGTACTGGGTACGGGGCTCCCTGGGCTCCGGACTGGTCATCTACCGAAACGAGCATGATCTGGCCGATGGTCAGCTCGGCGGGAGGGGGACGTTGCTCCTACTCGCGGTCGGCCTGCCGCTTATCCCTCAAGTAGGCGGCGAGGTGCTTGTTCGGATGAGCTCCTCGATGTAATCCCGGAGTTGCTTACAATCCTCCATGGCGTGGCCCAGCATCTGGTGGAAGGCGCAGTAGGGGCCCCGGGTTCGCTTTGAGGCCTGATGCGGGATTGGAGGGAACTTGAAGAACCCCTCGCCCTGGGCCTCCTCTAGTAACACTGCAAGGGAGACATTGAGCGTGGTGTACTCCTGGAACTTCGGGTGATAGGGCCGCTGACGCTCCGGCCTCTCTTCCCGAGCCCTCTTCTTCTGGTCAGACCGTTCTGCTCGAGGGAGGTTCGCGTTCACCTCGGACTCGAGCTGGACCTCGCTCTCAGTCTACGCCTTGACCTCGGCCATGGTCTTAGGCTGCGCCAATGCAAAGGAGCGCAACCACTCCTTGTTCCTAAGACCAGATCTGAGCGCCGTGATGACGGTCTCGTCCCGGTGCTCGGGGACCTCGAAGAGGGCATTGTAGAAGCGGGCGACGTAAGCTTTGAACGTCTCCTTATCCCGCTCTTAATTGTGAAGAGGTAGTCGACCGTGCGCTTCTGCCGACGGTTCGCAACGAAGTGTCCGAGGAACTGAATAGCCAGCTCGTCAAAGGTCGAGATTGAACGATGCTCGAGTCCTCGGAACCAGTCCCGACCAGAGCAGATAAGGGTGGCTGGGAAGGCTCTGCATTGGCGGTGTCGGAATGGTCTTGGAAGCTCATCCCCGCGGTGAAAGCGTCCAAATGGTCTTTCGGGTCGGTTTTCCCGTCGAACAGAGAGACCTTCGGGGGCTTGTTGCGCGAGGAGACGTGAACAGTGAGCAGTCCCTCGGTAAATGGCTTGGTGAGCGAGTCGGAGGCATACTTAGCCCCGTCGCCCGAGAGGTGACCTTCTCGGCGTATGCCCTCGATCTTCTTCTCGAGAGCGTCGAGTCGGCCGTGGTACCCCGAGGATTCGGCGCCTTGTGATCCCTGGCCTCTGCTGTGGGAGATCTGCATCTGGGCGCGGCCCCGGTTCCTCTGGATGAGGTTCCTCAGATCCCCGGGCGAGGTGGCCCTCGAGCCGCCGTGGCGAGCCTCTTCTGTGCGACCCCGTCGAGGGAGGGGTGTCGGTCATGCCTGGGGATAGGCGAGGTGACTGACATCTCTTCGGGGGGTGAGGGTCGCGAGGGGGCTTGAGGCGAGGTGCTCTGGCGGAGGATCTTGGTTTGGAGCTGTGGGGTGCCCAGCGGGCCTCAGAGAGTATCGGCCCGTGAGATCTGTGGCCATGGGACGTAGCCTGCCGGTGGTCAGTCATGCCGATGCGGGCAGAGTCTTCTGGAGGCGGAGGAGCAGCGATCTGGGGCCGTGGCCCGGCCATTTGGACGTGGACGAGCGCCTCCATGATGGACTGTAGTCGGTCTATTCGGCCGGCGAGGGCGTTGATGATGGTCGCCGGAGGAGGTTCATCCGCGCCTCCGGTGAGGGGGAGGTGGCGGCTGGTACCTGGATCTTCAGGGTGATCGCATGCCATGTGGATGGAGATTAGAAGTCCAACTTTTGTTTTTGTGGAGTTTTATTTTCCCACAGACGGCGCCAACTGATGGAGGTCCTTTTCGGGTCTCCGTCAGGTGTTGTCTTCCGTCGATCTCTCGGTGGATCTTGGAGGTGATCTCCTGTTCCGTGTGGGTCCCAATAGGTTTTGAGGAGATTGGTGGTTTTGGGGAGTTTGCGCCGAATACCTGTAAAGAAGTCCCGAGATGGTTTGGTACCACCGAGGACCCTCCGACGATCAAGTTAGCACAAGATCCGAGCAGAGCAATGGCTAAGTGGGGTGAAAAGAGCTTACTTAACCCCTCTGTGATAGGGGTTTATATAGTGGCGGCAGCACGCAGTAGCATGCGCGAGAATCTTGCCGGCAGTTACGCTCCCGACGTCATGCCCGCGTAATAAACGGATCGCCCGTTAAAGAGGATCGTGATGGCGTAGAACGTGGGATGCTGCCGACAGAGAATCCGCGCATGGAGAGATTTGCGGAGCGGCGGTTACGCCTGTGAGTGGTGGAGTTGGTCGGTCGGAGGGACCGAGGAAGATGGCCTTAGCGGGAGAGCTCGGGAACGAGCGGGGGAGCCGAGGTATCTTGCTCCTGTGGTAGCTCGGGGGCAAGCTGAGAGGCCGAGGAGGCCAATTTACAGGGGGCTCTGAGGTCAGCCAGCTTGTGCTTGCAGGTCGGGTACAATGTTAGCCTGGTCGGCCCCTGTGGGCCCTTTCTTCTGAGTTCTGGGACACGTCATCTACCACGTGTCCTGATCTGGGAGATCGCCAATATAGAGCATCATCATGCTGTTCCCCTCCGAAAGACGGCGCACAGGACCGCGATGTCCTGACGCTGAGATTCAGGGCAGATGCTATTTGGTTTTATCCGTCCACCTCTCCGAAGATGCCAAGGTGATTTATGGCACCGTATATCGAAGGTTTAGACGGATGCGGCCGATGTAGCAGACTTCGTCAGATTCCCCCTCGCTTGAGGGGTTTTTGATTGTAAGGACGCTCTTCCCTGCAGGCGCAAGCCCCTGCAGTTAATTACGCTACCGCATCGCGGTAACAACTTTCTCCTTCTCCAGAATTTCACTTCGTGTCGTGTGTGTTTGTTTTGTTTGTGGTTGCCCGTGGATTGTATACGGAGACTGAATAATGCCGTCGCCCGTAGAACGTGGATTAGTCCAAATCCGTATTTACTTAGATTTGGGTTTGGTGTTTTTAGTTTAAGGATGCATTAGTCGCTTTGCGGCTAAGATCAACTTAAACGTTCGTTAAGGATACGATAGTCTTGTTTGAGACTAGGATCAACTTAACGTGATAATCCATTTAATATCTGGCCATCGGGACTCGTTACCTCTCTAACGTCGTTGAAGGATTACAACGGCAGATGTCAGAGGAGTTCAGAGATGTACCCTTGAACCAAAGTTGATTTGGAGTTTTATAGTCTGTTTGAATGTTTAAGGATACGTTAGCCGTATTTGGGGGCTAAGATCAACTTAAACGGGATCGTTTAGATCCGGCAAAAGAGCATTTGGAGGCTCTATTATTCCAGTTTAGGGACGTAGTGGTCCATTATTAGTTTAAGGACGTTTCGGTCCATTATTAGTTTAAGGACGTTTCGGTCCATCGTTCCCATTTAGGGACGAATATTAGTTTAAGGACGTTTCGGTCCAACATTAGTTTAAGGACGTTTCGGTCCAATATTAGTTTAAGGACGTTTCGGTCCACGAGTTTAAGGACCCTGCAGTCCATATTGATGTGTGGTCGTCGGGACCCGTCACCTCTCTGACGTCGTTGAAGGATTACAATGATGGGTGTCAGAGGAGTTCGGAGATGTACCCTCGAACCGGGTATAAATTAATTTAAGAGAACAGTTGTGCTCAGTCAATTTAATTTGAGGACTTACGGCCAAAATTGGGCTAAGTCCAGTTGAAAATGTTCAACACCCCTATTTATTTTTGGTGTATTAGACCTGTGCTAGGGCTTTGCCCACACTTAAATAATGCATTGCATTACTTCTATCTTTTTGTTTGGGCTCTGCCCATAAAAGATGCAGAGCATCAATTTCGCTTGGGCTCTGCCCCCTTTTTATTGCTTTGCAATTTATTTTGGCCTGCTAGGTCTTCTGATTTGGGCCTGGCCCTTTTAGGAAATGCATTGCATTTATCAGGAGCTTTGCGCCAATCACTGAGCGCAAGCGCTTGTGGTGAGGACACGTGTCATGCTCTGGTGAGCGCAAGCGCAACAGCGCAGTGCGCTACGCTAGTGCGCTGCGCTGTTGTGCTGCTGACACGTGGTGCGCTCTGGTGAGTTGCGCCAATTCCAGAGAGCAAAGCTCTATTTTAAGAGCGCGTAGCGCAAGTTGTTCTGTAGCTGACACGTGGCGCCCTCTCAAGAGCGCAACAGCGCAGTTTGGAAGTGCAAAGCACTAAGAATCTTTTAGATTCAAGAACGGAAGTGCAAAGCACTATTTGATTTCTTGATCTAATTTAGATCAAAGAAAAATAAGTTTTTTTCTTTTTGTTTCAAGAACCAGAGGTCCATAAAAGTGCAAAGCACTATTTTTTTTTATTTTGTTCTTTTCTTGTTTTTTAAAGAACCAGTGGTTCATAAGAAGTGCAAAGCACTGTTTATTATGTAAAGAACATTGATCTGGTTTTTAGATCGATGATTTATTAAAAGAGATTTCTTTTCTCTCGTGAAGGTTTTTACCTTTTTTCTTTGAAATTTTCTCAGATTTCTCTCTCTGTTTGAAGCTCTTGACTTTTTTCAAGAAAAATGTTGATGCCTTTGAATTGAGGTCTGGGGTCTCTTTTATAGTGCCCATAAATTAGTTAATTTTGTTGAAGAAATCTTTCTCTGAGTGATTTGGGGAATTTTCCCCACCGTTGGATCTTTGATCCAAGGGCTTCTGTTTTACAGAAAAAAATCTTCTTGTTTTAACAAGAACAGAAAGATTTATTTAAAATTTTAATTCTGTTTGGGCGCAAATGCTCCAGCGCGTGACACGTGTCGCGCGGCGCACAGCGCAGCGCAACTGCGCAATCGCATCTGCGCTGACACGTGTCGCGCGGCGCATAGCGCAACTGCGCTAGCGCATCTGCGCTGACACGTGTCGCGCAGCGCAGTGCCTGCGCAACTGCGCTAGCGCATCTGCGCTGACACGTGTCGCGCAGCGCAGTGCCTGAGCAACTAAAGCATTGCTTCCTTTAATTTTGCTTAAAATAGAGCTTTGCTCTGATTGGGCGCACTGCCTTGGGCGCTGCGCTGATGCGTCTGCGCCAGACACGTGGCGCCCTGCGCTCAGCGCAGAGGATCTGAAGCGTTGCTTCATTTGAGATATCTTTTCATCTCCTTTTTTCAAGTCAAACTTGTATTTCCAAAATTCTGATTTCCCGGGCCTTGGAAATGATTTCATTATGCACAGAATCTTCTGTGCTTGGGTCTATATATATAACTCGAGGCTGGGCCTTTTCTTCTCTCATTTCCAGAGAACTTCTTCGATCATGGCTTGCAACCGCCCTCATGCCCGCCGACAACCATGGGAGGTGCCGATTCGGGACATCGTTCCCCGTTTTGCTGTGCGCTTGGTGGACTCCTCTTTTTCGGACGAGCAATGCGATGCCGCAATGCACGAGCTTTTGACTCGTGTGGGGTCTCCTCTCCCTCCGAATTCCATTTGGCTTCGGATGATCCTTACCTCGGTGCTCGCCGACATTCCTCCTCCTCCAGCAGAGATGTCATCGGCGATGCTGGATGCCGCCGAGGATAAGATTGAGTGCTTTCTCGAAGCACACTTGGTCACCAAAGCCCTAAAGGACTTCTCCTTCCACTTGCTGAGCCAGATGCGGGCTTGTCGGGTTGTCATCACCACTTTTTTCCAGGAGTGCGGCGTCGACCGTTGGATGGCTACCCCTCGGGAAGATCGCCGCTTCGACGTGATGGAGAAGACGGAGAGGGAGCTGAATAATCTTCTTTTTCTTTTTGTGAACCCTTGTCTCTCTGATCCCGTATTCGGTGATCTTTTTTAAATGTAATAACAAATAAATGTTTTAATTAAGTATTTTATTATCTGTTAAGTGTTCTTTTTATTTTAGCTCTCTGTTGTGCTTGTGCATCGTATGATTTTAATTTGTTATTATCAAGTGCATGTAATTTTGCATGGATAAATTGCCTTTGGCACTTAGCCCCTTCTTCTGCGCTAGCGCATCTGCGCTGACACGTGTCGCGCAGCGCACAGCGCAGCGCAACTGCGCTGTCAAGTGTCGCACAGCGCAGAGCGCAGCGCGACGCTTCCTTTAACAGAGCTTTGCTCTAATTGGGCGCGCCTTCTTGGACGCTGCGCTAATGTATCTGCGCCAGACACGTGGCGCGTCGCGCGCAGCGCAAAGGATCTGAAGGTTGCTTCATTTATTAAGGTTTAAATTTTCAAAGCAAAGCTTTGTTTCTGATTGGGGGAAGATGAAGCGTTGCTTTATCTTCCGCCTTGGAATTTGAACAGAGCTTTGCTCTGATTGGGGTAAACAAATGCCCCCCCACCGCTGCGCTTACGTGGCCCCAAACGTGAGCGCAACGGTGGCAGAATCCCAACCGTCGCGGCAGCTTTTGGAAGTTGAAGAGGCACTAGATGCCTATAAATAGGACCTTTGGTCTCCCACAGATGCTTATCATCTTTCAGATTTTTACTTTCAGAACTCAGAGCCTTGCTCTCTTGTTTAAACACTTTTTTTTAAAAGTTCAAATTTTAGAGAATTTTAGGTAAAAATATTAATTTTGATTAAATTAAATCAACTTTAAGAGCCTTGCTCTCAATAGATCCCTGATCTAAAGAAGACCCTTTTAGGGTTTCACTTAACAGAGCTTTGCTCTAAAGGGGTCTAAAGAGAATTAAAGGGAACCCTATTAGGGTTCCATTAATAGAGCTCTGCTCTTCAAAAGGTTCCCCTTGGATTCTCTTAATTAATGGAGTTTTGCTCCTTCCAAATCATATAGAAGAACTCTTAAGAGTTCTTCATGGCATTTGATACTATTATTATTATTATTATATCATTTTTTCCTCAGAGCAAAGCTCTCAATGTTCTTAGGGAATTTTCCTTAAATTCTCCTCATAACTGTTTTTTTTGACAGGTGTCACTCCTGTCTATAGAGCATTGCTCTCGAGGAGTTTTAACTCCATATACCTTTTCCTCATTGCTAATCTTCCAATGTTGCTTCCTTCAAGCATTATGGCGGTGCATCTATACAGTCTGCACGAGTTCATTACCTATGAGGATATTCGTGCACAGGGCCGTCAACAAAACCAAGAGTTTACAGATGCCCAATGTGCAGAGGTCATGGGTTGTCTGAACGCAAGCGGTGGTTGGCTGCTACCTCGTCGTTCGGCTCTTTTGAAAGTCGTGCTGGGAGCAATATGGAGAGCACTTCCGGGTCTTCACGAGGCCCTACCGCTCAATGCGCTGGATGATGCCGAAGACAAGGTGCATTCAGTGTTCCTGACGGGGCTGATTTCGAAGAAACGGCGGGACAGCCTCATTGACATCCTACATCAAGTCTTCCAGCAGACGACGATAGTTGCTGCTTATCGAAGGCCGGAAGGGCTTGCCGAGGATCTCGATACAGAGGAGTGCGAGAGGCTGCGCATAAGAATAATTAGAAAGGCCAGAAGAACTCTGGATGGCCTTACTTTTGAATTCCTCAATCCGTGCCCCGGATCTGAGATTATACCGTTGTAATAATTTGAATAATGTCTCTTATTCATTGCTCTGATGATTGTAAGAATTTTTAGCAATATGAATGGAAACCCCCCTTTTTTATTTAGCTTGTCTTATTTCTCGTCCTGAATCTTCTGCCCATGCATAAGTGAGTGCGTCTCAAACGCTTAATCAAACGTAAATCGGATGCTCTTTCTGTAATTTTCCTTTTTCTTTTATTGTTAGCAGGCTGTTTTAATAATCATGGTTGACAGATAATAGAGCACGCATCTTGAGTCTCTTAAGAAATAGCGATGGCTTAGGCCGCGGGTTCAGATCTGCTGCCTAAGACTTTTCAACTCTATAAGCCGTGAGGGTCTCGTAGAGATTTTTCTCCCTACGGATCGAGAGGATCTCGTAGGTGGGTTTTTCTCCTTAGGAATCGTGAGGATTCCTAAGTGTGGTTTCCTCTTATAAGTCGTAAGGATCCTATAAAAGAATTTTTCCCTCTTATGAGTCGAGAGGACCCGTAAGCGGTTGTTTCCCTCCTTGTCGAAATTCGACTTTGAAGAGTGAGACCCGTGAATAGTATGTAAGAGACCGTCTAGATCGACTTGCAGGGTCCCATTGTTCAGGAAGCAAGTTTTTTAATCCCTGCTGCCTGAGGCTTCATCTTGCAATTTGAGACGAATCGGGATTTTTCCCGCGGAGACACTGGTGGCTCTGCGAGTCGACGCGGATCAGGAGGCTCTCGTCAAGGAGTGTTTGTATCCGTGAGTCGAGGAATTTGCTAGGGATTATTTGTTTCCCAAGCGCCAAGGATTATTTGTTTCCTTGGGGTTTGAAACGAGTCGAGGATTTCCCACGGAGGCACTGGTGGCTCTACGAGTCGACGTGGATCAAGAGGCTCTCGTCAAGGAGTGTTTGTATCCGTGAGTCGAGGAGTTTGCTGGGGATTATTTGTTTCCCAAGCGCCAAGGATTATTTGTTTCCTTGGGATTTGAAACGAGTCGAGGACTTCCCACGGAGGCACTGGTGGCTCTGCGAGTCAACACGGATCAGGAGGCTCTCGTCAAGGAGTGTTTGTATCCGTGAGTCGAGGAGTTTGCTAAGGATTATTTGTTTCCCAAGCGCCAAGGATTATTTGTTTCCTTGGGGTTTGAAACGAGTCGAGAATTTCCCACGGAGGCACTGGTGGCTCTGCGAGTCGACGCGGATCAGGAGGCTCTCGTCAAGGAGTGTTTGTATCTGTGAGTCGAGGAATTTGCTAGGGATTATTTGTTTCCCAAGTGCCAAGGATTATTTGTTTCCTTGGGGTTTGAAACGAGTCGAGAATTTCCCACGGAGGCACTGGTGGCTCTGCGGGTCGACGCGGATCAGGAGGCTCTCGTCAAGGAGTGTTTGCATCCGTGAGTCGAGGAGTTTGCTAGGGATTATTTGTTTCCTAAGCGCCAAGGATTATTTATTTCCTTGGGGTTTGAAACGAGTCGAGAATTTCCCACAGAGGCACTGGTGGCTCTGCGAGTCGACGCGGATCAGGAGGCTCTCGTCAAGGAGTGTTTGTATCCGTGAGTCGAGGAATTTGCTAGGGATTATTTGTTTCCCAAGCGCCAAGGATTATTTGTTTCCTTGGGGTTTGAAACGAGTCGAGAATTTCCCACGGAGGCACTGGTGGCTCTGCGAGTCGACGCGGATCAGGAGGCTCTCGTCAAGGAGTGTTTGTATCCGTGAGTCGAGGAATTTGCTAGGGATTATTTGTTTCCCAAGCGCCAAGGATTATTTGTTTCCTTGAGGTTTGAAACGAATCGAGAATTTCCCACGGAGGCACTGGTGGCTTTGCGAGTCGACGCGGATCCGGAGGCTCTCGTCAAGGAGTGTTTGTATCCGTGAGTCAAGAAATTTGTTGAAGACACTGGTTTCTTCGGAGTTGGACTGAACCGTCGAGATTTGGCTTCGTCTTCTGGCGGAGCCTGTTGGGAAAGTACGGTTCCCTCTTTGTTTACGCCCTTGGATTGTATACAGGGATCGATGTGATCTTAACTGTAGGGCCAAAGTTTTATCATCTTCCCTTTTTTTTGTTTTATTTCCGCGATGCTCTATCATTTCAGCTTTTATATCGTGAAGGTCGCGATTGCCCAATCATTTCGGCTATTTTTCGCGGTGCCCAATCATTTCGGCTATTTATTTTATTTTTACTCGCTGCTTTTTATTGCAAGTTGCCCAATCATTTCGGCTATTTTATATGCATACATTTTTACTTGCTACTTTTTATTGCAAGTTGCCCAATCATTTCAGCTATTTCGTATGCATGTGCGGCCTACTGGCTTTCCGCCGTAAACCTGGAATTAGACACCGATTTCGGCATCAGCACCGCTACAACTGGGATATTGCCAGGAGCGAATCATCATCTGCCTCTGTCGATGTTGAACAAAGGTGGCTTAGCGACCAGGGTTAAGGTCCTGTCGTCTAAGGCTTTTAACTTCATGAGCCGTAAGGGTCTCACAAAGGTATTTCTCCCTACAAGTCGTGAGGATCTTGTAGGTGTATTTTCTCCTTAGGAATCGTAAGGATTCCTAAGTGTATGTTTCTCTGTAAGTCGTAAGGATCCTACAAGAGGGTTTTCTCCTTGTAAGTCGAGAGGACTTATAAGGGTTGTTCATCATGCGAACATATCCCCAGTCTCGGATGAGACTTGGTTAGGAAAATGTTTATTCGCGCCCGTGGATTGTATACAAGGGTCAGTATTGAGCCACTTGTAGGGCAATATCGGAAGTTGTGGGGGTTGCTTAAGCACAGGTTTAGATCTCTGTAACTTAAGACTTTCAACTCTTATGAGCCGTGAGGGTCCCATAAGAGAGTTCTCCTTACGAGTCGTGAGGATCTCGCAAGTGTATATTCTCCTTAGGAATCGTGGGGATCCCTAAGTGTGCTGCTCCCTTGTGAGTCGTAAGGATCTCACGTGGGTGGTTTCTCCTTATAAGGTCGAGGGGACCTTATAAGTGTCCTTTAATGAGATTGTGCCCTTTCAGGTTTTCACAAACACTCGCCGGTAGCCCTGCTGTTTTTACTCACGGAGCCCTTTCGGGTTTTCATCCGTGCCCATTTTGCTTATGGACATACCGTTTTTTTATTATTCTTTTTATTTTTATTTTCTCTTCTTTTTTACGAGGTCGCGCCCTTTCGGGTTTTCACGAACACTCGCCGGTAGCCCTGCTGTTTTTACTCACGGAGCCCTTTCGGGTTTTCATCCGTGCCCTTTTTTGCTTATGGACATACCGTTTTTTTTATTCTTTTTATTTTCTTTTTCTCTCTTTTTTTTTAGGAGGTCGCGCCCTTTCGGGTTTTCATGAACACTAGCCGGTAGCCCTGCTGTTTTTACTCACGGAGCCCTTTCAGGTTTTCATCCGTGCCCTTTTTGCTTATGGACATACCGTTTTTATTTATTATATTTTTTTATATATTTTTTTTATTCATCTCGTCAGCCTAAGGATGCTGCGGTATTAGTTTAAGGACGTTTCGGTCCACTATTAGTTTAAGGACATTTCGGTCCGGCGTTGAGAGGCTGGCTACTGCTTATAAAGCTTGAGCTTAGGAAGATAGCGAGCGGACGTAGTCGTCGTCATCTATCATTGACCTAGGCTGTGGCTCATTAAGCGTAGTATTTCTTTAGAAAGCGACCGTTTATCGGCCTGAAAGGCCTTTCACCGTGCATATCTATAAGTAGATAGGCCCCACCCTGGTAGACCTTATCTATGATGTACGGGCCTTCATAGTTTGGCTCGAATTTTCCCCGTTTGGCGCGATTGGGGATCATAGGCCTTTTGACCACTAGCATGAGTTCGCCTTGGCGGAATGTCCTCGGTCGGGTCAATCTTTCGTATGAGCGCGTCATCTTTGCTTTATGAGCTTCCAAATTTTGCTGTGCTATGAGCCGGGTTTCATCAAGGATGTCAAGCTCCTCAAGTCGAAGGTGAGCATTTTCTTCATCAGTCAGCTCGTAGTGGACTGCCACTCGTAGAGAGGGTAATTCTATCTCGAGAGGGAGTACTGTTTCTGTCCCGAATACTAATGCATATAATGTTGCGTTTGTGGCCATTTTAAACGTAGTTCGATACGCCCAGAGAGCTTCTTGCAGTCTTTCGTGCCAGTCTTTCTTATTTCGGGACACCGTTTTCTTCATGATCTTCGTCAAGGTCTTGTTGAAGGCTTCAGCTAGACCGTTAGCTCGCGGATTATAAATTGAGGAATATCTCCAGTCTATATTATGCTGTTGCGCAAAGCGACTGATCTTGTGGCTTCTGTAAGCTGGCCCGTTATCGGAGATGATCCGTCGCGGAGTTCCAAACCGATATATGACGTGCGTCTTGAAGAAGTGGAGGATATTTTCCGTCTTCACTTCTCTTAACGGTACTGCTTCTGCCCATTTAGAGAAGTAGTCAGTCGTCGCCAGGATGAAACGATGTCCCCTAGATGATGCTGGTTCGATAGGGCCGACTATGTCAGTCCCCCACATTTCGAATGGCCAGCTAGCCACCGTTGGATGTAGTGGATTTGGATGCTGGTGGATGAAGTCCCCATGGATTTGGCATGAGTGGCATTGCTTCGCATATTCAAGGCAGTCCTGAATCATCGTGGGCCAATAGTAGCCCATCCGTTTGATCTTCAACTTCATCTTTGGGCCCGCTTGGTGAGAACCGCAGAGTCCGTCGTGAACTTCCTGGACGACTTTTTTCGCTTCGTCAGGTCCTAAACATCTCAGCCACAGAGAATCAAACGACCTCTTGTACAGAGTATCATTGACAAAGGCGAAAGACAGAGCTCGTTTCATAAGCTGATGTCTTGTGGACGCTTCTTCAGGCATTTGGTGGGACCTAAAGTAGTCTATGAAGACTTCTCTCCAATCCTCAGCCTTTTCCCGGTCTTTTATTTGCAGGGTCGTTTGCTCAGTCGCTCCCTTCCCTTCGGATGATTCCGGAGATATTTCTGCTGGGGCAAGCACTTGACGGCTTTGTACCACGATTCTAACGTCATCGAGATTCTCGTCAGCCAGTTCTTTAGCAAGTTTGGCCAATGCGTCTGCTTTGCTGTTTTCCGTGCGCGGTATGTTCTCCAAAGTATAAGAGGGAATTTGGGTCAACAATTGTTGCACTTTTTCGCCGTACTTCACCAACTCTGGTTTGCACGTCTGGTAGTCACCGTTTACTTGACTAATGACCAGCTGGGAGTCTCCGTATATGAGGAGGTTTTCAATTCCCATGTCGATGGCGATCTCGAGGCCTGCTATCAGAGCTTCGTATTCGGCTTCATTGTTTGTCCTCGGCTCTGTTAGGGAGAAAGCAAAGCGCATTATCCCTCATTGTGGAGTTATAAAGATGAGCCCTACGCCCGATTTGATTATAGGGGTGCTTTGTTTGCGCTTCTTCATGGAAGATGCGCCATCGAAATAAAGCTCCCATCGAGTCTCATCACCGTCGACCGCATCAAACGCATGTTCGTCTGGAAGATCGCAGTTTAAAGGGGAGTCGGCCGGTATCGGGTGCTCAGCGAGGAAATCAGTGATGGCCTGGCCTTTCACTGCTTTGAGAGGTTGATATGTTATCGAGAACTCCATCAAGAGCAGAGCCCATTTAGCGAGTCGACCTGTCAGTATGGCCTTTGACATTAAATACTTAAGAGGGTCCACCTTCGAAATGAGACGGACCTCATGTGCTAATGCGTAATGTCTGAGCTTTATTATCGCAAAGATTAACGCCAGGCAGTGTTTTTCAATGGGGGAGTAGTTGCTTTCTGCCCCCAATAGAACTCGACTTAAGTAGTAGAGTGCTCTTTCTTTCCCTTGGTCGTTCTCTTATGCCCATAATGTGCCTAAAGAACCTTCGAGGGCAGTTGTATAAAGAATGAGAGGCTTTCCCTTAACCGGAGCAGCTAACACCGGCGGGTTCTGCAGGTATTGCTTGATCTCGTCTAGTGCGCTTTGGCATTTTTGATCCCAGACGAACGGGGTTCCCTTCTTCATCAGGTGACTGTAAGGGCGGCACTTACCAGAGAGATTGGCTATAGATCGCCGTATGTATGCGAGCTTCCCTTGGAGAGACCGCAACTGTTTGAGAGTCCTCGGCGGAGGCATTTCCATGATCGCCTTGATCTTGGACGGATCTATTTCGATACCCCGGTGTCGGACGATGAATCCTAAAAATTTGCCCGAGGAAACTCCGAATGCACACTTAAGAGGGTTCATTTTCAAGTTGTATTGCCGAAGGCGTTGAAATACGGTCTTCAAATGCTCGAGATGTTCCTCGTATGATTTGCTTTTAACCACAAGATCGTCGATATAGCATTCGACGATTTCGTGTATAAGGTCATCGAAGATCTTCGTCATGGCCCTCTGATAAGTAGCACCGGCGTTCTTTAAACCGAAGGGCATCACTTTATAACAGAATATACCTAGAGGGGTCCTGAAGGCTGTGTGCTTCTGGTCTTCGGGATGCATCTTTATCTGGTTATACCCCGATGAGCCGTCCATGAAGGAGAAAACCTCATGAGTGGATGTATTGTCTATCATCAGTTCGGTGACTGGCACTGGGAAATCATCCTTCGGGTAAGTTTTATTAAGATCCCGGAAGTCTACGCATATGCGCACTGTCCCATTTTTCTTCATCACCGGGACGATGTTGGCGATCCATTCAGGGTATTGAACTTCCTGGATGAAGCCAGAGTCGATCAGCTTCTTGACCTCGGCGTTGATACTCATCTCGAGCTCGAGCCGCATTCTCCTCGGCGCCTGTTTGACTGGCTTGATGTCCGGGGATAACGCCAATTTGTGTACAGTAATTTCTGGATCTAGTCCTGGCATTTCGGAATAGTTCCACGCGAAGCAATCTCTATGCTGCAGAAGCACATCCTTTAACGCAGCTACCCTTTCTTCAGATAGTAACTCGCTGATGAATGTCGGTCGTGGATCGTTTGCCGTCCCCAACTCAATCTTCTTGAGGTTATCTGCAGTGGTATGGATTCCATCTTCCAGCTCTTTTGGCGCTGGTGGGAATTCTGAGATTATCTCGTCGCTGCTGTTTTCGAAGCACCAAGGGAGCTCATCTATGTCCTCGGGCTCTTCTTTTAATATTGTAATCATGTGACAGGTGCGAATTCGCTTCCAATCCTAATGTGGAACCGGTTCTTCTTTCGTGGCCTTGGGATCGTGCTTCTGTGGCGGCGCTACCCTCTAGTTGTCAGACAGAGTGAATTTGCCAAGCTGATACTGATCTTCGACCCAATTCTTGAAGGTAAAGCAATCTTCAAGAGGATGACCTATTACTCGATGGTAAGAGCAATAGTCCGGGTGTGAGACTTCGCCCGCTCGTTCGGGGTGTTTAGACTCCGGCAATGTAAGCATTTGATGTTTTAGAGCAAGATCAAGTATCTTCTTCGTCTTGTCCCGAGGAAACGAGTACGCTCGTCCCATTTTCTTCATGAGGGATAGATCAATAACGCTCAACTCCCGTTTGCGTGGCTTCTCAGCCCTGCTTTGTTGTTGTTGAGCGCCTTTTTGGGCTTTCAACTTATTTCTGCTTTTACGCCGAGCCTTCTTTATAATAGGTTGACAAGGAGCGGCATTTTCATCCTTTACGGTCTGTTGGAGAAGGCGTTGCGTCTTGGCTTTCTCGTAGATGGTCGTCTCACGGTTGTGATCATCTCGGACTTTTTGACCAGCTTTCTTTATAAGTTTGTCCATTTGTTCCTCGAACGACGGACTGGGCTCCTTTGCATCTGGAATTTTCACTGGCTTAGGATTAGCGTCCTCCCATTGAGCATCCGCTTCTTTATCAAGGTCATACACGACGTAACAGCTGGGTAGCAACTCTCGTTTCTTTGACCGGATGTATCCAAGCCCTTTTGTTTCCATTCTCCCGTTAGGCAGCTTATGTTGAGTCCCGGGAACGTTCCAGACCCTGTCATAGAATTTGGCCTTTCTAATGGTCTGTTTGAAGGATATCCCCTGGTGTTTCAGCGGCTTCTTCAAACCCTCTGTATAATATCTGGGAAGACGGATAGGCTGAAGCCTGTCGAGCGTAGGATCCGCGCCATGCCAGATTTCTTTTTCCACCTTGGTTTCTTCAGAGCGGTAGAACAGAATTGCTTTCTCGCTTTCTCGCCTGGGAGAGATATAGAACGTTTGCAGCTCTTCTACATTGTAAATATTGAGTGCATCCAGTTCTTTCTGGTGTTTAAGTGGCACTATGGCGACTTGTAGACTTTGCTCTTCGTCAGAGGACGTTCGTATTGAAGGTCGAGCAGAGAATACAACACGGATCTCATCTTCCGAGTCGCTACCAAAGATCAATGTAGGAGCCGATGGTCGCGGATTGTTGTGTTGGGGCGGATCCGAATAAATTATCTCCTCTTCCTCCTCAGTATCACTGCCGAAGACAGGGATGGTGGCGTTAGCTTTGTTCTTCGGCTTGTGACACTTCTCTGTGTCTTCGAAATCCGGTAAGAAGTATTTGGCGTCTTCATATTTGCGGACCTCGTTCACAGAGAAAGGGTTCAGTTCTCCCGTCACGGTATACTCGAAACCATCCTTAAAATACTTCATACACTGATGTTGTGTAGAAGGGATGATGTTGTACTCGTGTAACCATGGTCGGCCGAGCAAAGCGTTGTAGCATGTCTTGGCGTCTATGACGTGGAACTTAATGTCCGTGACGAGTAGCCCGAAGCGTAGCGTCAGTATCACAGATCCAAGAGTCTTTGACGATTGGGAGTCGAACCCGGAGATGGCGATCTTGTCCCGAGCAAGGTACTGGACGCTCATGCAGATTTCCTTCAACATCCGGACGTTGAGTAGGTTAACAGATGACCCGTTATCGATCAGGATTTTGCCTATCTTTATATCATGGCAGTATCCCGAGACATAGAGAGGGCGATTGTGTTCGCACGTCCCAAGTAGAAGGTCTTCATCGCCAAAAGTAACATCAGCCGTGTGCACTTCCTCCAATTCATCTTTCATCTTTTCCTCGGCCAGGCATGCTTGGAATTGTTCCGGGTCTTGGAGCGCCTTAATCAACAAATCTCTCGCCTTTTTTGATAGCAAAAGGGCGTCAAGAATGCTGAGCTGTGAGGGCAGCTTCCTCAGATGTGCTAAGACGTTGTAGTCCACCTTATTCTTCTTTGGTGGGTCTTTGGCAGCTAGCTCTTCCACCACTTGGTCATCTAAGACGATATCTTCAGAGACCTTTTCTTTCCCTTTATCTTTCCTGT
Organism: Agapanthus africanus; assembly: GCA_030015575.1. Taxonomy (NCBI): domain Eukaryota; kingdom Viridiplantae; phylum Streptophyta; class Magnoliopsida; order Asparagales; family Amaryllidaceae; genus Agapanthus; species Agapanthus africanus. The sequence continues at coordinate 870,521,468 of CM057339.1, forward strand.
TCGAGGGTCCGAGGTTCTTTTCGGGCAGCGTGCGATTACGTAGCCGGATATTTTCGCAAACCTTCGGTTCTTCTTCTTTTCTCGAAGCGGACTCTTTAAAGAGAGGGGCAAGTTCTAGCTCTTCATCAGAATCACTCCCGAATGTAGGTAGTTGTGATCTACCGGTGTTAATCATGCAACAATCGCCAGCAGTTCTTTTAAGCCCTTCGGTTGTATTTCTTTGCTCCCGACGAGTTTTACGCTTTTCCCGTTTAAAGTGTTGTCGATGAGCAACGTATCCTTGCCACCATCTATCGAAAGCTTTGCACTCTTGAGTGGGGTGCGAAATCTTTTGATGATATAAGCAATAAGACGGGTGCATTTTCGCTTCACCGGTAATTTCTTCTTCGGAGGATGGTAGCTTCATGCCCATTGATATGGCCTTAGCAAACTTCTTTCTCATCTTGAATTGGCTTTTGTCGGTAGCGGAGGTGTTTAGCTCCACCGGGATCGTCTCAGCTCCTTCATCAAGTCGCTGGCGCTTGGCCCTTTCAAATATAGCCGCCTCGCGCTCCCGATCAGCTTTACTTTTCAACCGAGCTTCATTAAGGAATGTGTCGATTACTTCATCTGGTGGCCCCAGGGCTTTTGGTTCAGGATCTGCCCCCAGCTTTTCGGTGCAAGGAGTCTCCTCATCGTTCGTGATTGAATGGGAAATCATATGACAGCTCGCCACATATTCCTCGGATTCATCTGATGAACTTTCTCCCTCATCTTTTTCTTGAAAAACGTGATTGAGGAACTCTTGGTGCGTAATGGGAGTCTGCGCCTTTTGGTTGTATTCTTCCAACGCGTCAATTTGCTTTTGTAAGTCCGTGCGTTTGCCTCCAGGCTTCACGGGCTTCTTAGATTTCTTCTTCTTCTTTTTCGAAGATTTTGACGGCTGGCTGCAAGTGCTTGAACCGCCACCATCGGTCTTTGGAGTTGGACGTGGCTTCAACATCCCTTCAATGACCTGCGGTTCCAACGGGTTCTTCCACTTGATCGCTGGACATGTCTGAAGATCTTTTAGCATCCTCTTTGTCTTGGTTGATAATACAACCTCCCAAGGAACTTCTTCAATGACGGAGCATGTTGCCCCCGGCGTATTCGTCCCCTTAGAGGTGTGGGACTGCGGGGGATTCACCTTCCATTTGTCAGATAACGCGAACTTGCCCTGTCGGTACTGGTTTTCAAGCCAATTCTTGAAAACGTAGCAATCTTCGATCGGATGGCCTAGTACTCGATGATAAGGACAGTAGTTGGGCTCGTTGACGTCACTTGGTTGCAACGGACGTTTTGGATCCGGCAGATTTATGAGTCTGTTGCGCAACGCCAGCTCGAATAACCTCCTCGTTTTATCGCGGGGAAAGGAATAAGGACGTCCCATCCTATCCTCAAGGGGCACGTAAAAGCGCATATTATTTTGACGAGCAACCGGCTTCGAGTCGCTCGGTTGTTGTTGAGCATTAGCGACGACGATCGCTTTTCCCTTCCCTTTGTCATTTCGGGAGTCCGGCCTTGGAAGAGGGGGTTTATGGCCCATTTGATCCATTTGCGCTAGTTTATCAATCAAGGCCTGGAAGGTAGTTGGCTTGAAAAACATCATAAATTGTGAGATGGTTGCTTGTGGATCAAGGGTTCCCACAAACATACCCACTGCGGGAGCTTCTTCAATGCGCTGCTCGCACTTTGACCTTAAGTTCCGCCATCGTATAGCGTACTGAACCCACGTCTCGCCTGGTTTTACCCTGGCGTTAATCAGTGCTGTCATCGGGGTACGTTCACTGGCGCTTGCAAAACGCTGAGTAAACAGTAGCTCCATCTCCGCGAAGGTTTTGATAGAGTCGTTCGGGAGTTCAGAGTACCACTCGAACGCCGTATCCGATAAACTTCCAACAAACTGGCGAAGTAAAAGCTTGTCATCACCACCGGTATTGCCGCAGAGTGCCCTGAACTGGGCAACATGCTGGTGAGGATTGCCCGTCCCCTTGTAGACATGGAACTTGGAAATCGTATAACCTGGCGGGTACTTGATTTGATCGTACCAACTCGGATATGGCCTCCCCGTTTTCACGACCTGGCCGGCTGTTTCGGTTGCATGATGAACCCGTATTTGTTGGGCGATGTACTCATCCAAATCAGCTTTGGAGATTGTATCCTCTTGAGCCGTGGACAGAGCTGGTGGAGGATTCGACGTCTCTCCCCTATCGTCTTCAAGGATGATCGGGGGATCTTCAGCAGGTGGATCTTGTTGAATCATCATACCCACCATATCCTGGAACAGGAGGGCCATTTTCTTTATGTTGGCTGCCTGCTCCGCAGCTTCTTTATCCTTCTTCTCCAGTACGCGACGAAGGAATTCAGCGTCCGTTTCTTGTTCTTGACGCTCGTCCGAGGAAGTTTCAGGGGTCTCTTTTGGCCCTGTAAGTGCGGCCATAGCGTTCATCATTTCTTGGAGCTTCTGCTGCTGCTCCTGAGCCTTGGTCACTGACCTCGTGTGCGGTCTATGACCTGTTGATATGCGGCTATCTTCTTTTCCCGATGCCATGTAAACCGTATGAACTGTTATGCCCCCTGACTTGGGGCGTTTAGGTTCACCATTTTTAACTTTTGCCGCTGACGCGGGAGTTTTCTCTGGCCTCCTTCTTTTGTGGGCCGTTGAGGTTGAAGGAACCGTTGAAGGGGGCAGCCTTGCAGCTGTTGTCCCCTGCTGTTTAATAGGATGGTCTTTTTCTTTTTGCACTTTCGCCTTCTTTTGTTGACGAGAGTGATCTGGGTCGATCACTGAGTCCTGAACCCTTCGCCAAACCTTGTATATTCTTGAGGACAGCCGTTGAGGGGGCTGTTCTTGCTTTGTTTCTGGGACTCTCTCCGCAGGCGGAGGAGATCTTTTCAGTGTAGCGGTTGGAGCATTCTTCCGTACCCTTCTCAGCAGATCAAAGCTGTTCCCAGTTGGAACAGCAGCGTTGACTTCCACCACTGGAGCCGGTGGAGTTAGCCCTGAGGGGGAATTGCCCCCTGCCTTCCTCACTCGTCGCCAATGGCGACGTCGAGCACGACGAGCCGTTGGGACTGGCTCGGAGATAGAGGTTGCTTCTTTTTGCCCCCTGTCTGAATGAGGCGTGGCTGGTGTTAACCTCTTAAAGACTGAGGTTGTCTTTTGAGGGGTGATATTTAACCTGTCGAAGACAGATCCTCGGGCAAGGGAAGGAGCAGGAATCGTCAGTCTTGAAAAGACTGACTCTTTGACAGGGGAAGCCGCCTTGACGACTTCTGGAGCAGCAGTTATTGCTTTCCTTGGGACAGCCAATTTAGAGTTCTTATTTAGCCTGGTGAAAACAGAGGCTGTCGGTTTGGTAGTAGGCGACCCGTTGACAGGGGTCGTCGTAGCCGTAAGCCGGTCGAAGACCGACTTTTTGTTCACTTCCGGTGCAGGTATTGGCTCAGAGAAGCTTATAGGTGGGATCATGGTCCCGAAGAACAGGCCAGTGGTGGCCTGGGTCACCTGGTTTACTGGCAGAGTGAGGAAGGAAGCCGCTTGGGGCCCATATGCTACACCTCCCAGTGAGGTGGAGCGTCCGTTGCAGTGGCACTTCGAGCAGTTGGTGCAATTAGAGGCCATTGAATCTTGAGTTCTGCGCAAGGCAAAGGACCAAATCTTAGTAACTTGAAATCCGAAGGCAACCATTAACAAACCGCGACTGGTTCGCGAAGACGACACATGAAGTGTGGAGTGGAAAGAGGAAAAGGTCCCACCGGGCGTGCCAGCATCTGTTCCCCTCCGAAAGACGGCGCACAGGACCGCGATGTCCTGACGCTGAGATTCGGGGCAGATGCTATTTGGTTTTATCCGTCCACCTCTCCGAAGATGCCAAGGTGATTTATGGCACCGTATATCGAAGGTTTAGACGGATGCGGCCGATGTAGCAGACTTCGTCAGATCCCCCCTCGCTTGAGGGGTTTTTGATTATGGGGACGCTCTTCCCTGCAGGCGCAAGCCCCTGCAGTTAATTACGCTACCGCATCGCGGTAACAATTTTCTCCTTCTCCAGAATTTCACTTCGTGTCGTGTGTGTTTGTTTTTTTTGTGGTTGCCCGTGGATTGTATACGGAGACTGAATAATGCCGTCGCCCGTAGGACGTGGATTAGTCCAAATCCGTATTTACTTAGATTTGGGTTTGGTGTTTTTAGTTTAAGGATGCATTAGTCGCTTTGCGGCTAAGATCAACTTAAACGTTCGTTAAGGATACGATAGTCCTGTTTGAGACTAGGATCAACTTAACGTGATAATCCATTTAATATCTGGCCATCGGGACTCGTCACCTCTCTAACATCGTTGAAGGATTACAACGGCAGATGTCAGAGGAGTTCAGAGATGTCCCTTGAACCAAAGTTGATTTGGAGTTTTATAGTCTGTTTGAATGTTTAAGGATACGTTAGCCGTATTTAGGGGCTAAGATCAACTTAAACGGGATCGTTTAGATCCGGCAAAAGAGCATTTGGAGGCTATATTGTTCCAGTTTAGGAACGTAGTGGTCCATTATTAGTTTAAGGACGTTTCGGTCCATTATTAGTTTAAGGACGTTTCGGTCCAACATTAGTTTAAGAACGTTTCGGTCCAATATTAGTTTAAGGACGTTTCGGTCCATGAGTTTAAGGACCCCGCAGTCCATATTGATGTGTGGTCGTCGGGACCCGTCACCTCTCTGACGTCGTTGAAGGATTACAACGATGGGTGTCAGAGGAGTTCGGAGATGTACCCTCGAACCGGGTATAAATTAATTTAAGAGAACAGTTGTGCTCAGTCAATTTAATTTGAGGACTTACGGCCAAAATTGGGCTAAGTCCCGTTGAAAATGTTCAACACCCTTATTTATTTTTGCTCTATTAGACCTCTGCTAGGGCTTTGCCCACACTTAAATAATGCATTGCATTACTTCTATCTTTTTGTTTGGGCTCTGCCCATAAAAGATGCAGAGCATCAATTTCGCTTGGGCTCTGCCCCCTTTTTATTGCTTTGCAATTTATTTTGGCCTGCTAGGTCTTCTGATTTGGGCCTGGCCTTTTTAGGAAATGCATTGCATTTATCAGGCGCTTTGCGCCAATCACTGAGCGCAAGCGCTTGTGGTGAGGACACGTGTCATGCTCTGGTGAGCGCAAGCGCAACAGCGCAGTGCGCTACGCTAGTGCGCTGCGCTGTTGCGCTGCTGACACGTGGCGCGCTCTGGTAAGTTGCGCCAATTCCAGAGAGCAAAGCTCTATTTTAAGAGCGCGTAGCGCAAGTTGTTCTGTAGCTGACACGTGGCGCCCTCTCAAGAGCGCAACAGCGCAGTTTGGAAGTGCAAAGCACTAAGAATCTTTTAGATTCAAGAACGGAAGTGCAAAGCACTATTTGATTTCTTGATCTAATTTAGATCAAAGAAAAATAAGTTTTTTTCTTTTTGTTTCAAGAACCAGAGGTCCATAAAAGTGCAAAGCACTATTTTTTTTATTTTGTTGTTTTCTTGTTTTTTAAAGAACCAGTGGTTCATAAGAAGTGCAAAGCACTGTTAATTATGTAAAGAACATTGATCTGGTTTTTAAATCAATAATTTATTAACAGAGATTTCTTTTCTCTCGTGAAGGTTTTTACCTTTTTTCTTTGAAATTTTCTCAGATTTCTCTCTCTGTTTGAAGCTCTTGACTTTTTTCAAGAAAAATGTTGATGCCTTTGAATTGAGGTCTGGGGTCTCTTTTATAGTGCCCATAAATTAGTTAATTTTGTTGAAGAGATCTTTCTCTGAGTGATTTGGGGAATTTTCCCCACCGTTGGATCTTTGATCCAAGGGCTTCTGTTTTACAGAAGAAAATCTTCTTGTTTTAACAAGAACAGAAAGATTTCTTTAAAATCTTAATTCTGTTTGGGCGCAAATGCTCCAGCGCGTGACACGCGTCGCGCAGCGCGTCGCGCAGCGCAACTGCGCTAGCGCATTTGCTCTGACACGCGTCGCACAGCGCACAGCGCAGCGCAACTGCGCTAACGCATCTGCGCTGACACGTGTCGCGCAGCGCAGTGCCTGCGTAACTGAAGCGTTGCTTCCTTTAATTTTGCTTAAAATAGAGCTTTGCTCTGATTGGGCGCACTGTCTTGGCCGCTGCGCTGATGCGTCTGCACCAGACACGTGTCGCCCTGCGCTCAGCGCAGAGGATCTGAAGCGTTGCTTCATTTGAGATATCTTTTCATCTCCTTTTTTTAAGTCAAACTTGTATTTCCAAAATTCTGATTTCCCGGGCCTTAGAAATGATTTCATTGTGCACAGAATCTTCTGTGCTTGGGTCTATATATATAACTCGAGGCTGGGCCTTTTTGTCGGGACCCGGTTTTTGCTCACGGAGCAAAGTGCCACACGGAACAAAGTGCCATGCCAAGTGTCGTGTTAAGTGGGCGGGGGCCACCTCTTGAATCCGTGGGGGCCACCTCTTGAGTCCGTGGGACCCACTGTAGAACAATGGGGAATCTTCGGAATACATTCCGAAAGGGGACAGATATGTACTATAAATGGAATGATAACACTTTTCAATACAGAGGCGTCTTTTAAGTGAACCGGAACTACAGGAGCTTGAGAACTCCGTAGTTAAGCGTGCTCGGGCCAGGGAAGTCTTGGGATGGGTGACCTCCTGGGAAGTGGCCCCTGGTCGGGTCCGGTTCGCTCTGAAAGGAAAAACCGTGCGGTTTCGGCCAAAGCGGACAATACTCTCTGTATTAGGGATGGAGCGTGATAGAATGGTATCAGAGCTGGTCCCTCAATAGTAGGTCTGTGGTTCGAGGACGAACCATTGTTCAAAGGTGGGGAGAATGTCGGGACCCGGTTCTTGCTCACGGAGCAAAGTGCCACACGGAACAAAGTGCCACGCCAAGTGTCGTGTTAAGTGGGCGGGAGCCACCTCTTGAGTCCGTGGGACCCACTGTAGAACAATGGGGAATCTTCGGAATACATTCCGAAAGGGGACAGATCTGTACTATAAATGGAATGATACCACTCTTCAATACAGAGGCGCCTTTTAAGTGAACCGGAACTACAGGAGCTTGAGAACTCCGTAGTTAAGCGTGCTCGGGCCAGGGAAGTCTTGGGATGGGTGACCTCCTGGGAAGTGGCCCCTGGTCGGGTCCGGTTCGCTCTAAAAGGAAAAACCGTGCGGTTTCGGCCAAAGCGGACAATACTCTCTGTATTGGGGATGGTGCGTGACACTTTTCTTCTCTCATTTTCAGAGAACTTCTTCGATCATGGCTTGCAACCGCCCTCATGCCCGCCGACAACTATGGGAGGTGCCGATTCGGGACATCGTTCCCCGTTTTGCTGCGCGCTTGGTGGACTCCTCTTTTTCGGACGAGCAATGCGATGCCGCAATGCTCGAGCTTTTGACTCGTGTGAGGTCTCCTCTCCCTCCGAATTCCATTTGGTTTCGGATGATCCTTGCCTCGGTGCTCGCCGACATTCCTCTTCCTCCAGCAGAGATGTCATCGGCGATGCTGGATGCCGCCGAGGATAAGATTGAGTGCTTTCTCGAAGCGCACTTGGTCACCAAAGCCCTAAAGGACTTCTCCTTCCACTTGCTGAGCCAGATGCGGGCTCGTCGGGTTGTCATCGCCACTTTTTTCCAGGAGTGCGGTGTCGACCGTTGGATGGCTACCCCTCGGGAAGATCGCCGCTTCGACGTGATGGAGAAGACGGAGAGGGAGCTGAATAATCTTCTTTTTCTTTTTGTGAACCCTTGTCTCTCTGATCCCGTATTCGGTGATCTTTTTTAAATGTAATAACAAATAAATGTTTTAATTAAGTATTTTATTATCTGTTAAGTGTTCTTTTTACTTTAGCTCTCTGTTGTGCTTGTGCATCATATGATTTTAATTTGTTATTATCAAGTGCATGTAATTTTGCATGGATAAATTGCCTTTGGCACTTAGCCCCTTCTTCTGCGCTAGCGCATCTGCGCTGACACGTGTCGCGCAGCGCACAGCGCAGCGCAACTGCGCTGTCACGTGTCGCACAGCGCAGCGCGACGCTTCCTTTAACAGAGCTTTACTCTAATTGGGCGCGCCTTCTTGGACGCTGCGCTAATGTATCTGCGCCAGACACATGGCGCGTCGCGCGCTGCGCAAAGGATCTGAAGCGTTGCTTCATTTATTAAGGTTTAAATTTTCAAAGCAAAACTTTGTTTCTGATTGGGGGAAGATGAAGCGTTGCTTCATCTCCTGCCTTAGAATTTGAACAGAGCTTTGCTCTGATTGGGGTAAACACACGCGTATATATATTTCGATACATATACTAAGTTATATTCTGTATTTTTATGGAATACATTCTAAAAGAAGAACGCCCCATTTGCGAATATTCATGGAAATGAGATGGAGGGTGAGATGGCTTTGGGTATGGTTGTGAAAATGTAGAGAGAGATGGGTTTCATTTGTTTATTGCAAATGTTTGTAATATTTTTTATGGTAGAAAAATTATAAAGCCATTCTATTGAATTCTACGTTCTCTCGTTCATTCAACCTTAACTCGTTTTGTTATGGTTTTACCTCTTCATCCTCCTCCTCTTTCTTCTTCTTTTGCTTCCTTGATCTTAAGCTTGAGAGTGAAAATAATATTGGAAAATTTCTAAATCCCCACTCTCCATTTCTAGCAAGTTTAGAGCGTCGGTTGCCTCTCTAGGTGAAGCTGGAGCTTGGATCGTTTCTCTCGGGTGGATCATCTTCGGCAAGAACGGTCGCCTCTCAAGCTTATTCATGACGGCCCACGAGAAGTTTGGAGAGGTCTTTCATGATCAGGTGGACATACATCAAAGATTGTAATCCCTGAGCCTTGCATGCTTAGCTTTCTAGTTTAGTATTTAGAACGATCGTTAAGAATTAGTTTATAGTGCTCTCCATAAAATTTTTGTTTTTTGATTCCGCATTGACCGTGATTGCCACGGCAAGGGCACTAGAAACATTAAGGTCTAATCCCAAACCAAGAGTCGGTAGATAAGAGACTAGGTGTAATTACATGATTAGTAAAGCTCATAAACATATATAGAGTCCTTGACGACCGAAGTCGGCCGGCTAGCTATTACAACAACTACCGTATGTAGCTACTTGGGAGCATTTACTTGTCATCAAAACACACACACACACACACACACACACACACACACATATATATATATATATATATGGGGTTATTCTTTGGTGCTTCCCAATTTTGCACCTCTCTCTTTCTTTCACACACACACTCACCTCTCTCTCTCTCACACACACACAAGATTCTTTGGTGGGAAACACCAAAGAATTTCCCATATATATATATATATATATATATATATATATAAGAGGAAATATCCTAATGTGCCATGATGATGTAAGATGAAAAATCTTTAAGTTTATACTTCAATCTTTGGAGAGATGGCTTTATTTTCTTTTGGTTTCCTGCACTTTTAATTTTTGCTTAATGAAGCTTGCAATTTTCTTTGCATTAATGGGGAGAAAACAAAGCAACACTTCGTTTCTAATCTAAATGAAAATTTTACTTCAGGACTTTGAATTAATCTAAGCAATTAGGTAATTCCTCTTCCCAAGAAAGTGTGGAGTTCAAACCCAGGAACCTTGGAGGGGAAGTGTCCATAAATTAACACTTTCGGAGCAGATTTGTGGGTCCCATGGGTGCGTGTGTTGTATGCATGCTTGTGTGTGATGCATCTGTGAGTGTGTTGTGTGTGTTGTACGCATAGGTTAGGGCTTATGGCCCGTGCAAATAAAATAAAATAAAAATCCAGATTTAACGGAAACCTTTCCCTTCGCTTTGCAATGCAAGTAGGATTGCGAAAGTTTTTCTACTGTGGATCCTTGGCTGCTACAACTTGTAAATCCTCGGTTCCCGTTTATATTTTCCGTATATTTTCCAGATTTTTTCCTTAAAATTTTCAATTATATATATATTTTTATATATTATATATATATTTTTTTACTTTATTTAAATTCCTAACCTAAAATCTAAGCCCAAATCCTAAACTACCCAACCTGACCCGCACCCGCTTCCCACTTCTTCTTCCTCCACCATTCTCTTTTCCCGCCTTTTCTTGCAACGTCTCCCGTCCTCACGCCCACGCCGCGACGGCCGCACCCACTCGCCTTACGACCCACGCTCCTCCAACGGCTCCCTTCTCCTTGCGTCCATCGCAGAGAGACCCGCTCCCCCACGCCTTGACCAAGTCTCTCCGCTACATCACACTCTCCCGATCTCTCTCGTTTCTCTCTCTCTCATTCTCCCTCCCCCTCACTCATCGTCACCGACAACTCACATTCCCTTCATCGACCCACCGACGTATTCGAGCTCCCCATCCGACCCCAGCTCCTCCTCATTCAACGCGACTGCACCACCACCACGAACCCACCGTCGAGCGTCTCACCCCCATCGACCAAAACCCGTAAGACCCAAAAACTCCAGCAGCTCCTGCATCGTTCGAGCTCCCCAACGTCACCACCACCATCTCCAGAACACACCTCTTCATTCCCTGCACACCATCTCCAAGCTCCAAGCCTCGAACTCCCGGCAACTCGTTGCCACGACATCACTAGCTTCCACCCTCGACGGCCAACCGCACCGTTGACCTCGCGGAGTCGCCACTATCCGAACCCAACTCGCTGCCGTCATCGCTGCTTGTGCCGTGCCGTGCCCATGCGCACGCCTTCACCGTCACCGTTGCTGCCCCTCGCCGTCGTCGCTGCCGGGATTATCGTCGTCGCGATTGTCTGAGGCAAGTGAACATTAATCACTTGCTTACTCATGCTAATTAATATATTATTTAATCGGGAAAAATAATGTTACATGATATGGAGTAAGTGTCTATATATATATATATATATATATATATATATATATATATATATATATATATATATATATATATATATATATATATATATATATATATATATATAAATCGATAATTTATAATTCAATTAGTTCTGTAACGAACCCTCATGGTTCGATTATATTGAATGGAGCTTGACTAGGGTTTATCATCCCATGTCAATATCATTTGTAGTTTAACCGAATAACATCTAGTTGGATCGATTACTACAAACCGATGTTCTGTTTGGTAACCGTACATATCATATGTGTTGGACACGATACATGAATGAAAACCCTATCTTAGATTGCCGAAATTTATGATCGTCAAACCCATTTTTCTGTTGGTGGAGGTTATGTAGGAATTTGAGTAAGAAAAAAGAAAATATTTAGGTTAGACCTATAAAAGTCGCCCTAAAGGCGACACTAAATCTAAATTTTACCGCGCATATTACCTTGTCAAAACCATTGTAAATTTAATATAAGTTGTAATGTGAATTTCTACCACTCATATTGAAGCCGGATCAATAATCTAAAACCATCCACAGTTTATTTTTCGATATTGATAGATTACGGCAACGAGAATTGGTTGGGAACGCGACTCTGGACAGCAGTCCGGGGCAGCATTTCGTTTAGATACCTGACTTTTAATACCTATACCTCCCTGCTTTAAACTGATAATGTGCAGAGCCCCATACGGTCACGTAGATAATTTAATTAGCTAACACCTGAATCTAGTCCCGTGCCGTTTCACCGTCGTTTGATATTTAAATTGCATTTTAGAGTACCGATGTGTTCTGCAGTTTCTGCAGGGACCCTCTTTACACCGTTACATAAATTCAGACATAACTTCTAATACAGAAATGCTATTGATAATCCGTTTGATGCGTTGGAAACTTAATAGATAGAACTAGATTTTATTCTACTATGGGAATACCTGAATCTGAACATAATCACTGGTAAAACGCGCGCGAAGTTGGGCTTCCAGTTCTGAAACTGGAATTCCAGCAATTGATCGCTACCTTAAAATGATGACAATTCCCTAACCTGAATCCCGATTGACATGAAGTTAATTTTACTGTTTATATGATCAAGTGTGATTCGTACGCCTTTTATATTATTTTGGTCTATTCTATACGTGTGATTTATCGTAAATTTTGCAAGTTATATGGTATTGGTCGTCATTGAAATAGTGAATATCTGTTCAGTGCATTTCTACTTATTTTTCGTGTTTGCTTTATCCCTGCTGCATAGTGATCATTCATGTTAAAATCTAGCGACTGATTTGCATTGTCGATATATTAGTGTCAGTGATTGGGTTGTGGCAAATACGATAGTGATACTGATAAGTGGAAAAGTGATTGAAAATGACAGCGATACGTATTTGTTCACAACCTATCTAATACCTGAATGCATACTATAACCCGGAAAATGGGGAAATCAAGATGGAATTGAACTCGTATTTAGCGAGATACAATGATTTAGAGGATGATCATTCGCTATTACACACACACACACACACACACTTTAGGTCGTGGACCTAGCGGCACGGCTGACTGGGTTATGTCCCGGGCACAGCGGACCGTAGTCTCGGGCATGCACGAGATCCTTGTTAAACACGAGCATCCTTCCACCATTTGATTTTATTGACTTAGTGACCGATAAGTAGTGACATACGCATTGCCTAGTTTACTGACATGATACCCATATTGCACTATTAGGTCGTGGGCCTAGCGGCATGGCTGACAGGGTTATGTCCTGGGCACAGCGGACCGTAGTCTCGGGCATGCACGAGACCCTTGCTAAACACGAGCATCCTTCCACCATTTTATTTTATTGACTTAGTGACCGATAAGTAGTGACATACGCATTGCCTAGTTTACTGACATGATACCCATATTGCACTATTCATATTCAGTTGATATTTATTATACTCATGTTCTGCATTCTGTTGTACTTCTCGTGTTTAATAATATTCTACGCCTTTATATAATTATTGCTATATGTGTCGCCCTGACGACCTGAGTGTGCATACTCAGATAACGAAGTGGATCCAGCCCAGGAGCATGACCTGCCATTCGAGATCGCGGAGGTCTAGACTGCATAACCAGCGCTATTTCTTTTGCTTTCAACACTTTGTTTTGTTGGTTAGTTATTTTATTCTGCAAAATAAATGTATCTCGAACTCTTTTATTTGCAATGTATTAAAGTTGTGAACTGTGATTTTCTTTTACTCAAGCACTGTTTACTGACTACCATATAATGCTAGAAGCCGAAGTATGACTACGGTGGGATTATTCCCTGACCATAGGAGCATGGCTGGCCCATTCACCCCTCGTATTCCATATTTTGGGAAGCGGTGCGTGACATGGTTTTGTTGGTATCAGAGCGCCGGGTTTTTGGACGAAATTACAGTTCCGTCGTGGGACCTCTAGATTGAGTTACACCCTTAGCGTATGCCTTATTACATTTCCTCCTCACTTTCTAATCATCATTGAATCATTGTGTAGTCTTGCTTGAATATGATTTCTTTTGATCTTTTCAGAGATATGGACTCCTCGGGCAACTCCTCCAGTGCCGGGCCCCACGATCGTACCGAGAAGATCCTTAGCACGCTGACGACCCTGGCTCAAGCTCAAGAGAGGAAGACTGATCTCCTGGCCTAGGGATTAAAGGCGGTACAGGAGACCGCCATTATTGCCCTAGAGAGATCTACGGCTGTTCCCGCCGACCCCCAGGGCACGCTCGTACCGACTCCACAGGCTAGAGTTGGTACCGTTTCAGACTTCAGGAGGCTTCATCCAGCAGCGTTCACGGGATTAGCAAGTCCACGTGAGGCCGAGCAATGGCTCATCAACGTAGAGAACCTCCTGACAGGTGCTCGAATTCCTGACGACGACAGAGTGAATGTGGTGAAGATTTAGCTAGAAGACGAGGCCCGCACGTGGTATTCCGTAGAGGAGAGCCGGCTAGAGAAACCTATTGGATGGGACACGTTCTCCGCATGCTTCCTGGATCACTATTTTCTAGCTACTGCCAAGACCAAGATGGAGGAGAAATTCATTATATTGAAGCAGAATGGACGCTCAGTGGATGTTTACGCCGCATAATTCAATCGGCTGAGTCGCTTCGTACCGTACATGGTAGCCACCAAAGCCGCCAGGGCAAGACGGTTCCAGCTGTAACATTTCAGAAAATAAAATATTATTTTTGGAAATTTAGATAATTAAATAATGAATTATTATAAATATTTTAAGGTATGAAGATTAGTTTTAGCGAAAAGGGTATAATTATATACCGATAGTTTGGAAAATATTCGGAGAATTCATAAGAACTATTGATTTTGAAAGGGATTATAAGAATGAAGCATTCATAGATTTTTTTTATAATTAATTATATTCTATATTAATGCTAAACTCGATTAATTTTCACTAATCTTGAATTAATCTTGATTATGCATCTTGGCATGCAACAAAGCATGTTACAAACCTTATTACACTTTTATGTGACCATGGCCGATCTGAGGATGCAGCGTCTGAGACATGAGGATTTACGTGTCGATGTCGGACACGAGTTTCATGATGTTTTGAGTATCGATACTGGGCACTTGGGTTTTATCATGATTTGTGTGTCGTTGCTGGACACACGTTGGATGGTGCATTAGTACATGTTACGCATCGATATATTATTATTATTCTTGATACAGACACGAGTACTTTGATATCACACTCGTGATATACTGTTAACTTGTTGTAGTATTGAGTATTTTCATTGTATAACCTAGGAGAGCGGCATACATGTGATTTCTTCTCGGTGATGTTTTCTACTCACGAGTTGGCAACTCACCCCCGTTGTGCCACAGTTTCTTGCAGATTTAGCCATACAGGTTCCATGGCGGCTTTGTTAGCACACTACTTCCTTCCTGGTGATTGCTTAGGTAGGTGGGTTCACTTGCATCGTGACCGCCGTTGTACTTTTATTTATTCAGTTGTATCTAGTAAATTCCATCAACCAGACTTGTGTATTTGATAGACTTAGAAGACCAGTTGTATATTCTTTCGACTTCAGAGTCGCGCGCTTGTATTATTGTGGTTCTTCTCTGGTTTTCTTGAGAATGTTGGTTTTCTTTCTGAGTTTTGATCCCCGCCCTTCGGCGTTGTATATTATATTGCTTGCGTGATTGTTTCCACCAATTGGCGAAGAGCTAGCTCCCGCTTGGGGATGCCTTTATTCATTACTTATGTATATTCCTGTTTGTACCCGTTTGGGGCCAGTATTTACAAAGGAAACTCTGCCGAAATTTTTGGGAAAGACTTGATGCTTTTAAATGAATTTATATGTTAGCTTTTAAATGAATTTAGATGTTAACTTTTAAATAAATATTCCTTCACTCTTTATTTTAAATGGTTTAGATTTTTGGGCTTTGGCTTACTTAGATTACGTTACGCCTTTAGACGTTTCGTAATTTAAGTGTCAGTCGCGTTCCGTACCCTCGGGTCATGACAAAGTTGGTATCAGAGCGCTAGGTTTAACTTTGGTTCGAGTCTAGGTTTGACTATGAGAAATCTAGGGCGTATATATATATTCGGAACTTAGGCTTGACCTTACGAAACCTAGACTTGGTCGAGAGGGTATTAGACCCGAACTTTTGTCGCGTAGGTTGACTTTGGTTGATGGAGTATGTGACTTAAGTAGAGTGACGTACTGTGTGTATGTTCCGCGGCATACTTACGACACGCTACTCCGCTTAAGGAAGCCTTAGGATGTACATTTCTTTGCACCGTATTCTATTCGTTCATTTGATCTATCCTCATCGATGTCGGATGGTGGTTTTTGTCACCACGGTTGCACGGGCAGAGAAAGCTGCGGCTAGAGTTGCGGTCAGTATAAGCTCGTCTTGGACGAGGACTGACCAGGGCGTAATTCCGGTGACACACGATTTCATAGATATGTCGTTTTATTGTGTTTTTCACGACATGAGCATCTTGATGGATTGTTTTTACTAAGATTTCTCGAACATTCAAACCGGCACCAGAGGATTGGGCCACTGCTAGAGGCCGGCTAGAATGTGATGACCGTTAATGTATCGTCTATTCTTGAGGATTAAGGCATTGTTTAGCGTGCGGACGAATGAGCCAGTTGTTGCTGCGACTGATAAGATATCGTCCCAGATGTTTGAAGCTATTGTAGCACGAGTTTGTACTTAGGGATATGATAGAAGATCGCTAGTCACCCATGGATGAATGACTGGGACATGTGGTTCGTTTGCATACCCCGATGCGTGGTCATCAGATTGATTGATTTCAGCTAGAGAAGACTTCACACAGGCACGTTGAGAGTCGATAGAAGACGGATGAATGAAGAGTATTTCTTAGACGATTTGGAAGAGTTTCCGAGGGCGTAGTTGTCCAGATACCTACCACAAGATTTTGAGCTGTCGAGTTCGTAGTTTTGGAAGGGAGACTCTAGATATAAGTATAGCCGTTTGTAGCGCAGTTCATACAGTTACGAAGAGACGAGTCCGAATCAGTCCACATTAGAGAAAAATGGAGTAAGAGATTCATACGAGATTTTGAAGAGATGACGTTCCACTCCATTAACATCAGAGATGTGATACGCATGCATAGGCGTTGGATATGGATATATCTTTTAGAAGAAGTTGTGATGAGTATGCAGCTGTTCAGGAATAAGAAATAGATTTAGTAAAGGGTGATAACTTCCGGGCGGTTCGGCAGAAACGAGATTTAGGAGAGACCCGGACAGAATCTTTCTGGAATACTACACGAGAAGATTTGGACCCAGGATCGGTCGTATCACGCGCACCTAGTAGGCCAGAGTTCGGCATCATCGATGAGACATATTATGAGTGACCATGATAGTTGGCCAGAGATTTTAGAGGATGTGCCAGAGCGGAACTGTTTCCGTCATCATTCCATATTGGGCCGTTGAGCCGAGAAGTTATATAACTGGCAATCCGCAGTGAGAGACGGAGCCTTAGGGCACAAGGCGCTAGACCATGAACAGGAAGCAAGTATATATCTTGCTATGCTAGCTTTGGAGGCACTGACACCTTCTCGACTTTGAAGGAAGGACATATCAACGACAGTGTTTACAATTTGCGATTTTGTGATTCGAATATCACATGTCCGTCATTTTGGATTTTGGTATTTGGACGATTTTTTTGCATGATTGAGTTTTCGTGCACCACAGTTGCACTCGATTTCGATTTGATGTCGTTCGAGATGTTTGATTTTGATTTCATGCCTATGGTATGTATGTGATTTGACTTGTGCCTTCGGTGTAGTTTTCATGCACTTTTAGTACTTTGATTCGATTTTGTGCACGCTGATTCATGTGGTTGTGAGATTTTATACCACGGTATACCTGATTTGGATTGAGATATGTTGTATACCGTCGATTTCGATTGTGATATTCGATATTTGTTTTCGTGCATCTTGTGCACTTGATTTGGATTCTTGCGCATACTTGGCGCGCTTGATACGATTTTGGTGCACACCAGATGCACTAAATCGGGATTCTTCGTGTATATCAGATGCACCTAATATTGTTGTCAGGCACACCCGTTGCCCTTGACAGGTGTTTTCGTGCACACCCGTTGTACTTAGATTTTGTTTCTGTGCATATGTATGGCACATTCATTGATTTCAATTTCTGTACGCACCAGACGCACGTAGTATTATTACATATACTATTGAGTGTGATTTCCGTTGAGCAGTACGTTTTTTGTATGATATTTACTATTTGGTTTAGTAACCGAGCAGGACTGTTCTGAGAAAAGTAGCTAGATGTTTTTGGCATGCATCGATAGTTACCGAAGAGATTTCTAAAAAGGAGCTACAGTCTCTATATTTTTCCTGTGTGTCCGAGATGACACGAAATATTTTACAAAAGAAACCCTTCTAAATTATTTTCAAAATGGCGGGACGTGTATGTTAAACAAAGGATATATATATATAGTTATTTTTCTTACAATAAACGTCTCCTACTTGTGCCGTAATACGCGCATCGCACAGTGACTCGAAAAAGGTTTGGCATGCATTTCTTTTCAGATGTTTTGACAAGTTTACAACGATGCGTACTACGTACATGTTATAGTTTTGAGGTATATCATGTTGGTTTTCGTATTGGACTTTCACATTGGTGTCTTCACCATAACTCCGATGATTGCATGATACTTGACTGAGTTTTGATTTTGAGTTTTACCCTCGTTTTCATGCGCATGCATTACGCTAAGATGTGTTTAAGTATTGATGATATTAGAGCCACAACGACTTAAGTGTTTTGCTGAAATGTTTTAGTACTTGGGGGAGTTTTAAATTTAAATTCGGGGACCGAATTTATTTAAGGGGGGAGATTGTAACATTTCAGAAAATAAAATATTATTTTTGGGAATTTAGATAATTAAATAATGAATTATTATAAATATTTTAAGGTATGGAGATTAGTTTTAGCGAAAAAGGTATAATTATATACCGATAGTTTGGAAAATATTCGGAGAATTCATAAGAACTATTGATTTTGAAAGGGATTATAAGAATGGAGTATTCATAGATTTTTTTTTATAATTAATTATATTCTATTTTAATTCTAAACTCGATTAATTTTCATTAATCTTGCATTAATCTTGATTATGCATCTTGGCATGCAACAAAGCATGCAACAAACCTTATTACACTTTTATGTGACCATGGTTTCATTTGCAATGAAATGGTTTTTGATTTTTTTGTTTAAAAAAAAAAGAAAAAGAAAAGAATTTTAAAATGTGGCATGGGGAGGGAACGTGAGGATATGGGCTGTGGGGGGGGGGGGTGAGGGAGAGGGGCTCTTTGACCATGATTCATTCTATTTCCTTCTTCACTTCTCTCTTCATTTTCCTCACCTTCATTCTCCACCTCCTCTTCAACCTCCTCTTCCACCCCTTATCATCCCCAAAACTTAACCAAAAGCCAAGCATCCCTTCATAAAAATTGACCACAACCTTCTTTGAAGCTTGATGGTAGGATCAAGTTGGAATTTTGAAGACTTTGGGCAACTCAAGAAATTTCTTGAGTTGCCAAATGAGGTATAACCCTTCACTTTTGGTAAAGATTTTAGAGTTATAATATTTTAGTGTAGTTATAAGTTAACAAGTGATGGTTTAGTGATCTTGGAAATTTCCAAGATGAGTTTTAGGGGATTTGTGGAGTTGTAAGGGTGTAAATGATGATTAGTCATGACTACAACCCCATAGTGTTAGGAATCCTAGACCAAAACAGAGAGTAAGAACCCAAGACTTGTGTTTAGATCATCCAATGTCGGTTTTGTGAATTTTGGTAGGCCTACAGGGAATCTGGAGCGACCTGAGACCTTTGTAGAAAAATCAAACAAGTACATTAACCCAGTTATACCTATAGGAGACCACCATGAGAATACGAACCCAAAATACCTTTTTTGGACCGGTGAGCTCGGATTTTACCACATTGTCGCCGGGCCAAATGTGGGCTTTGGTGTAGGGATTTTGGCATTAGCTCACCTCCTTGATGAACTAGCCTCTGTAACTGTTTGTTTATCCCTATTTTACCTGACCAAAAATCTGAGAGCATTTAGTGTTGATTTTAACTATGTTTTCCGATTTCAAAAACTTGGTTTTTGGTATTTGAATGTGGATTTGGTCGTTGGACGTTTGTACGTCAACGACGAGGGATTTTTGATTGTTTTCGTATGCGTAGGCTATAGGTTCTAACCTATAGGCACCTCGCGTGTCGTATTGGTTTTGAATCGGATGTTTTGATGCGATACGATATATGTGATATGTAGGTACCTTCACGTGGATTTCGTACGATAAGGGAAGAGCATGGCGGCATCGACTTCGATAAGGAAGGATCAAGGTAAGTAGATTTATATGTATGGGGGAAGTCGGGTGGATGGCGTATAGCTCCCCCGCAATTTCGTAGGGTATGACGCGTTTATGATATTGATATATATATATATATATATATATATATATACACACACACACACATACATACGTGTTATTGTGAGATGTATATACTTAGCAAAAAAGGCTTTAGGAGACCATGGGTTGGATTTAATGTAATTGGAAGAAGTGCTTTTATTTTAGTTTCTTAGTCGCGAAACCCTAGAGTAAAGGTTGACACACACACACATGCACACACGTGTTATGATTGTGGGTGTATATGTTTATATGTATGTGTGTGTGTGTGTAGATGCGTTGGTGTGTGTGTGTACGTATACACGGATGATGAGCCCAGTATATGATAGTTGAAGATGAGCCGATATGATCGGGTATGATGCTGTGAGATTGCGATATGTGTTTGGGTCGTGATATGATACGACATGATATTATTGTGGATCGTTGGGCGATATGTTTTCATACACGTGAGGATATATGTTTGATGATATTGGAATGTACTTGACTTTAGAACGGTACCCCTATTTCAGGATATTATGAGAGTGTACCATATGAATAATGAGGTATATGTGATATTTGACCCGTACCCCAATTTTGGGATGCCGTACGATGGATTTTACCATACGAGGTATAGATATAATGATTGATCCGCACTTTTGACTCGAGAATGTCGTACTATGTATTTTACCGTACTTGACGCTATTGAGGCGGGATCACCGACTGCTAGATATATCGACTCGGACTTTAGGTGTTTTTCCTTACCCTTTAGAATAGGCTCAAGTCATACTTATTTTCAAAAATAACGAATCGTGAGTATTTTTAAAGACAGGCCGAGTGATATTACGGATTTTTCAGAAGACGTATCTTTTCTCAAAGACCCCGTAACCCCATTTTTCTAAAACCACGATTCGTGCTATTTCAAACACCAAAAACTGTATGACTCATATATGGAAAGGTATATTCTTCAATGTTGCGGTTACTACATCATTTTCCGTATATTCTTGTTGTTCTCATCGCATTGTATGCTTATACATGTGCTTTCTTTAGTTATTATGAACCCCTGTTGTCAGGACACCAGCACCATTACCGATGATGCGTATACTCTACGTACACTTTCTTGCCGGCTCACATACATCATCATCGGTAATTTCCATGTCACGTACACATTAGAAAAATATTACTTCATTGGTATAATTTGCTAGCTGGTAGTTTCAACATAGTACTAGTACCCTTGCTTTCATATGCTAGTTTAGATATTGCAATTCTTACTTAGATACTTCATACATTCATACATTCATTCTGTTATGCAATATCCTGGGGCTTTATGCCGGTAATTCACTGTTTATTTACTCTCGATTTTTGGAATTCGGATTTTCCATGAGATTTCTGGATTTGGAGAAACCGCAAGGATTTATAAACTCATTATCATTTCAAAAAAATAGAAATTTGCGATTTTCTCGTGATATGATGTGTGTGGTGTCCACCATGGGTTTTCTCGGTTCTTGAGCGGTATCATACACCCGATTCGAGGTAGGGGAGGGACCGTCTGTGGGTGCATGGTGGACCCGGTGCGGTACCCCGGGGCAAGAGGATCGTATAGAAAGGCGTTGAGCCCGGCAGGGAAGCACTACCGACCGGTGATTGTATGGATACTCAACGGATATCTAGAAGATACCGTTCAGAGTTATGAAAGAGATGGATCTGAGGGCCGATCTGAGGATGCGGCGCCTGAGATATGAGGATTTACGTGTCGATGCCGGACATGAGTTTCATGATGTTTTGAGTGTCGATGCTGGGCACTCGGGTTTTATCATGATTTGTGTGTCATTGCTGGACACACGTTGGATGGTGCATTAGTACATGTCATGCATCGATATATTATTATTATTCTTGATACAGACACGAGTACTTTGATATCACACTCATGATATACTGTTACCTTGTTGTAGTATTGAGTATTTTCATTGTATGACCTAGAAGAGCGTCATACATGCGATTTCTTCTCGGTGATGTTTTCTACTCACGAGTTGGCAACTCATCCCAGTTGTGCCACAGTTTCTTACAGGTTTAGCCATACAGGTTCCATGGCAGCTTTGTTGGCACACTGCTTCCTTCCGGGTGATTGCTTGGGTAGGTGGGTTCACTTGCATTGTGACCGCCATTGTACTTTTATTTGTTCAGTTGTATCTAGTAAACTTCATCAACCATACTTGTGTATTTGATAGACTTAGAAGACCAGTTGTATATTCTTTCGACTTTTGAGTCGCGCGCTTGTATTATTATGGTTCTTCTCTGGTTTTCTTGAGGATATTGGTTTTCTTTCTGAGTTTTGATTCTCGCCCTTTGGCGTTGTATATTATATTACTTGCGTGGTTGTTTCCGCCAATTGGCGAAGAGCTAACTCCGCTTGGGGATGCCTTTATTCACTACTTATGTATATTCCTGTTTGTACCCATTTGGGGCCAGTATTTACAAAGGAAACTTTGCCGAAATTTTTGGGAAAGACTTGATGCTTTTAAATGAATTTATATGTTAACTTTTAAATAAGTATTCGTTCACTCTTTATTTTAAATGGTTTAGATTTCTGGGATTTGGCTTACTTAGATTACGTTATGCTTCTAGACGTTTCGTAATTTAAGTGCTAGTCGCATTCTGTACCCTCGGGTCGTGACACCAGCAAGGGCTCGATATTGAACTGCAACAACTTATCGCGTCTCTCGACCTACCAACCTTTGCCCAAGTTTTGAACGCTGTCCAAGTGCAGGAAAAATTGGCGGAGAAGGCCAAGGGTCAATGATCGATGGACAGAAGACCCCACATGGTTCCAGCATGGTCTACCATCTCTCCCCGTGGAGCAATCCCAGTTCATAGGCCGGGTGTCACACAGATGAAGAGCACTTTCTCACCTCAGCAGCCGCAGCGGAGGGCCCTGTTTTGCGATTATTGCCAGAGGCCAGGACATATGCTGAGAGATTGCCGCAGAGCTAAGGGGCAGTGTCTGATTTGCGGATCCGGCGAGCACAAGGTCAGCGGGTGTCCCTAGAGATTTGAGCTATAGGGAGGGTTCGAGCAGCAACAACAGTCGTATGGCACTTCAGCTCAGAGGGGTCCACCTCGGGTATCCCAGCAGCGGTCTTTCAATCAGAGGCAGACTAGTACAGGTCGAAATCAGGGTCGGGCTTTTACCCTGTACGCCGAGCACGCAAAGGCTTCTGGAGATGTGGTTACAGGTACCATCTTTGTTTATTCTGTACCAGCTAGAGTTCTTTTCGATTCGAGTGCTTCGCATTGCTTTATTTCCACGCGGTTTGTTGACACACACTCTATACCTCACGAGCTGTTGACCAAGGGTTGGGAGATACATATGGGTAACAATATTATTGTGTCTAACCAAGAGTGTAGATTATGTCCGGTGGTAGTATGTGGTAGGGAATTCTATGCGAATTTCCTTTTAATCGAGTAACAACCGTGTTTTCTAATACCTAATAAAATATATTTTATTTAAATTTCTACTATCAAATAATTATTTATGTGTTTCGTTAATAGAAGAATGATTTTTAAAGTAATGTTAATAATTTTCAAAGCATCGAAATATGATTAAAGGAATTTTCTAAGATCTATTTATTGTTTTTATAGGCTTAAAATGTTTTAGTAAGATTTTATAATGCCTTAAAATAATCTACATATCTTTTTTATCAATTAAAGTAATTAATTCGTAATTAAAAATATTTTAAAGGATAAACTAGATATTATATAATTTTAATAACTAGCTAAAACCATAGGAATGGTTATATTACTTAGTTTTAGCCCAAAATTATTTTTATACTAAAGATAACAATAAAATATATGTTCTGAAATTTTTCCATAATTTTCCCGTATTTTAAACTATTTTTAACAATTTTTTTAAAGCCAAATCCAATTTTTAAAATAATAAACAGTTATTATTTTTATTTTAAAAAATATTTAAAACAATTAAATTTCCCTTAATCCTGGACCGTTGGATCATAAGATACAACGGCCCAGAACCCACCGACGCGCCACGTGGTGGGGCCACCGAAACCGTGTGATCCCCCACGCGTGACACGTGGCGGCGGCGGGGCTCTTGGCGGCACGATCTCGCCCGTTGGATCATGATCTAATGGGTGAGATAAGAGGCGGCGGGCGCAATCACGAGCTGATGATTGCGCAATCATTGGCAGCGCGGATTTTGATGGGGTTTTAACTGAATTCTTGGATTTTATAGTTGGTGAAAAACGCTATAAATAGACACTTCAAACACTGATTTCTCACACCTCAGAACTCTAAAAATTCTGAAAAAAATACCGGTGTCTTCGTATCGACGACGCCGACGCTACGGCTCCACCCAATCGCCGAGGAAAAATCAGGGCGCGGAGCTATTGAGGATTTAGTACGAGCCTACGTTTTCAACCCATCGGCATCCGACTCAAACAAAAGGTAGGATCCGCCTCTCTCCCATTTTCCTGTCACATTCTTCTTTCTCAATAACCTAGTTCCAACCCCCTATTTAAAATGTTGTTATAATATTTGTGCATACCTATTCCTTGTACCCTCAATAATGATAATGTTAACCCATATTTTTAAACGGTGTTTAATTTCCTCTATACACAAAAATATGTTGCACTCTCATACTACCTGAAATCAGATATGCTTAATGACATAACCCATGAATTGTCATTTCACCTCTGACATACCCATACTATAAAAATGATCTTGAAATAGGTTACTTCCACAAAATACCCTCATTTAATTAAAATATTATATTTGTTTAAAATATCCATAAGAGATAAAAGATATGAAATAAATATTTTAGATACGACATTTTACTTACACTTTTTCATCAATTACTATAATATTATTAAACTCCCTCAACCTTTTCAAAGAAGAAAATATTAAATTTAAATAACGATATCTTTTCAAAATAAATATTTAGTATCTTATTAAAAGGTGATTTTAAAATAACACTAATCTAGGACAAAGGAAAGGTTGTAGGCATCGGTCGTTTATCTAAATCAGACTTTGTGGTGCCTAGGCTAGACAAGTGGGAAAGATAATTTTAAAAGGCCCGTCTCACAGTGATTCGTGAGCGGATCCCTCCTTTCCTTACTTGTGCTTACCTGGCCACAATTGGCGGTGAAGAGGCGATTTGAGGAGCTCACAACTTGCCCTTTTGAAATAGCTAGGAGCAGTCTAGATTTCAAATAAAAATCTCTTGCAACTTATCCTTCTAAAAATCTCTTGCAAAAGATTTTCAAATAAACACCACAACTTTTTATCGAAAAGATATTTTTCCGTAAAATATTATGTTTTTCCAAAATGATAAATATCCCAAATCTCATGGTTTTTCTTAGAAGTAATAAAAGATAATTAAACACTATTATTCTTTTTACTAAGCATCCCTAAGATGACACGAAGTACTTTACGAACTTTATAAAATAAAACGAGTGGTTGTAGAAGGCCATATTAAACGAGATCAATACTTTTTAAAATTTCAGTTTATGACAACATGACATATACAAAACATGATACGGTTAGGGTTAGAATGCGCGGACCTAGATATGGAATATTTATTATGAAGATCCCTGCAAGTAGGGTGACCAGTCCAATATATGGGCGACTATACAAATATGAAGATTCCGATATTCCGGGTGACCAGTCCAATATATGGGCGATTATACAAATATGAAGATCCCGATATTCCGGGTGACCAGTCCAATATATGGGCGATTATACAAATATGAAGATCCTGATATTCCGGGTGACCAGTCCAATATATGGGCGACTATACAATGTGGAAATTCCATACCTAGAGGTATACATACTAACTCTAATTCGTCAAAACCTTTATACTGAACCACGGGGATGGGTAGTTTGATTAGGCAAGGAGATATCGGAACTCGGATTCCCCTACTACTCGATCATGATCCCGGGAAGTGAAACGATATATTTCACTTCCCCAGTTGTTGTTCCGTGGCCACGACGGAATAATCGCGATACCCGGACCCTTGTTTAACAAACTAAAACGTTTACAATACCTATTGATACTCAACACTAAACTCATATCATATGCTATACCTACCTGTTATCTCATCTACCTTTCTTTCTGAGACACGAGTTATTCAGTATCTTGGATGTGGATATTTTACCAGTTTAGACTTGTTGTTTATTATGGAACTGAAGGGTGGTAATACCTGTGCACTTGAGTAATATTCACGCTAGACAAAGCTCCATCGTAGTCATGGGACACTTTTCGGGGATGTTCACGCTACCACATTGATTGCCATCCCAGGCACGAGCACCAGCTCATACTGCTTCCAGCTAGTCATGGGATACCTCAAGGATACGAGTATGATCACCCGTCAATTCCATCCATACACACCTTGTTTAACCTGATTTAACTCTTAGACTGAATATCCGTTTGACTTGACTTGAACCTTTACCAAATATATATCTCACACAACCTACTCATATTCACATATCTCATTTGTATATAACCTCATACCTTTTTATACACATGTACATCATATTCATTATATACACCTGTTCATTTCTATACCTTTACTTATGAGGCAATCTTATCCGAGTATAACTCGCTGACGGACCTTCTTTTTCTTCCTCTATCTTTGGAATGTCTGTCAGATAAGAATGAGTATTATGGCGAGGATCAAGGTGTGAAGCCAGCTTATGAAGATTATGCAGACTGGACGATGGAAAATTAGCTAGATTTAATTTTTGTTGTTGCCCACATGTTTAAGGCTTTTGTTTCTCCTTTGATGTAATTAAACTACTTAGTTTATTTTACTCTTTCTTTTGGGATGTAATAAAATTTGGTCAATAGAAATAAATGCCTTTCGCTTTTATTATTTTTGTTTTGGTACACATCCTGCATGTTACATATATTCATACGCTTAACGTAACTGTATTGAATAGACCACCTTCAATACAGTTAGGTTGCGAACTTTGCCACGTCATCCTTCACCTTCTTTTGGGAAGCGGGGCGTGACAGGTTTTTGTGGTGGCCCATGCAGGTCATCTTGTGTACTAAAATGAAACCGTTAACTGACTTATTATATTTGTGAATCTCATCCATCTATACCGATATCATAGTTTCCCTATGTCCCATGTCCCTTCCTTGACATTCTGTACCCTGACCATGACCTTTCCTTCTGGTCATGGCAAATCTTTCCAACGAGGATGACATTTCCGATATTACTTTTGAAGCTACTTCTGGAGATTCAGACGACGAAGTCGTAGAATCTCAGGTGGTTATTTCCGACAGCGACTCGGAAGACGAAGAAGTCGATACTGTAACTCCGGAGCCTGTGATGGCCAATGACTCCGAAGACGAAGAAGAAGATCCCATGGAAGAGGAGCATATAAAGGATAGGCCAGAAAAAGAGGCTCCTGCGGCGGTAGAGAATCCTATGGAATATGATCCGGATGAGGAGGCTCCTGCAGAAGAAGAAGACCCTATAGAGGTGGAATGAGAGAGCGAGGCTCCTGACAAGGATGAGTCGAAGGACGAAGCTTCGAGTGAGAAGGAACTCGAGGCCGAAGAAACTCAGGCAGTTGTCCCCGCAAGACACCATGGGAATGGTCGTACCTTTCTTAGTGCGGAGGCCTATCGCAACTTGTTGAACTCCCATAATCGAGATTAATAAGTCTTTTTCCTTTTCTTTGGCCGAATAAAACAATGTAAGAACATTAAGGGCATGTACTTACTTTCGGTTGTACTCTCCATATTGAAAATGATAATAAAATCTTAGTTTCGAGCCAAAAATCTCTCTTGTGTTTCTTGCTCTTCTTATTAGTCTCTCCCTTGCATTAATTGTTATTCTTCCATGCAAGTTATTATCTTGTCTCACCTCAGCCGTTTGTAACCTAACCTGTTCTGATTCGGATCATCAATGGCTGGACGACACCATCACCGCAACCGAAGGGGAAATGGAAACAATGAAGCCACTGCCCAACAAGTAGCGATGCTATAAATGATACAAGGACTACTGGAGCAACAGCCACAACAGACAGCTGCCCTTCATCAGGAGCTACGAGAAAGTAGGCAGCAAAAGGCAGAAATATTAAGTAAGGCACTAACCCCAGTTTCTTAAGGTTCGGCGGGAGTGAAGCAGTTCAGATCACTCTACCCCAAGACTTTTTCGGGGAAGGAAACTCTTTTAGAACCTGAAGAATGGCTCAAGAGAACAGTCAATAATCTCGGTGCCGCCCAAATTCCGAAGGACGCATGGGTGAACATCGCTAAGCTACAACTGACGGATAATGCCAGGATATGGTGGGAGGCAGAGGAAAGTAGATTGAAGGAGCCCATCAACTGGAAAACGTTCAAACAACGTTTTGATACCCAGTATTTTCCAGTCGTGATACACTTAAGGATGGAAAGAAAGGTTATACATTTCCAATAAGGGAGCATGTGGGATAAGTCGGTGGACGAGTACGTTTCGGAGTTCGCAAGGTTAAGTCGGTTCGCGCATCATCTGGTGGCAACCCAAGAACTTTATGCTAAGAGATTCCGACAAGGATTAGATCTGAAGACGCAGTCCTCCATGTCTTCTGCTACTCTTTCGACTTATGATGAAATCTTAGAGGCGACACGAAACTTTGAAGACCTTCAGAGACGCGTGAGGAAGGATGACCGTTTGTCTGGCATTAAGCAACCAGCCAATCAAATTCTTGGAGGATCATCTTCAAGATTCAACGGGAAACAACAAGCTAAGAGGCCAGCAGGACGAACTATCTTCCGGAAAACCAGTCGTTATATGCAACTATTGCGGTAGAGCCGGACACTTCTTGAGAGATTGTCGCATTGTGAATAAACCTTGCATAGTCTATGGGTCTCCGGATCATGCTATTGGGGACTGTCCTCAGAGAGGGAGACAATAAGACCCCGTCAACAAGCCGGCTAACGATGTGGCACCAACACAGGGAAACCGGCCACTTTCCGGCACTAAACTAACCGGTCAAGGGGAATCACCAAAGGAACCACTCTTGTCATCACAGAAGCGTGTTTTTCAACAAGCGCAGAGGAATGGACCCAAAACACCAGACTTTCACCATGACAGCCGAGAAGGTTGATACCACGTGGCAAGACAGCAGAGATACTCTTTTCTTTTTCAACCTTTCTTTCGATACCATTCTTATTTATCTTCCGATGCAAATTTTAGTTGGACTCGCCATAATTCCTCTAGTTTTCGTAATTTCGACTAGTTGCCTTTATGTTATATCTCGCAAGTTTTCCATCAATTCACAACCTCCCTTCAACTTCCAAACTTTTCTATCTGGAAGCAACTACTGATTTTACATTTTCTGATTCCTTGTACCTAAACCCTTCAGAGACTTTCCATGCATCAAGTGATACACCAACTCGCGGGAGCGACACATGCAGCTAAAAGGGTTCCTGATAGCGTTACTGATTTCCATGCCTAGTAGTGGCTACTCCTTTGAAAATTTTTAATATGAAATTATTCAAAGGAGGGTAGATCGTAACTATCACAACCATTCTTGCCATTCGTAGCAAACCCAGAAGTTTTAAATATCCACAACGATTTTTCGGAGAAGGGACTTGGTAATGTGATGTATCAGCACGACGATATAGTCGCATATGCGTCAAGACAACTAACGACTTGTGGACGCAACTATCATGTTTAGATTTAGAACTGGATATGGTAAATTTTCATCTTGAAGATATAGAAACACTACTCTAAGGAGAACATGGGAATACAGATAGTTGAAACACATGAAGCGGATGAGAGGGGTCAAGTTTTATATGGGAGAAGTACCGATCGATTGGGACGACCCTGAAGATGGAAAATTGTAAGATTGACATAATTGTAGAAAAAAAAAAGTGGAGATGGTGATACAATGCAGCGAGCACAGAAAGCTCAGCCCACGACTCATTGGCCGTTTAAAATCTTGGAAGGAGACAGTGGGTTTATATATAAACTAGCTTTGCTATTTTCTATGGAGGGCATGCATAATACTTTTATACCTCACAGTTAAGAGGGTATGCTGGCAACCCTAGTCATACTTTTGATCGTTCCGAGATCACGAAAAGGTTAGCATAACCTACGAGCAACAACCGGTCGGGATACTAGACGGATGAAAGCTTGAGGGACAAGACAATCCAGCGGGCTAGAGTTATGTGGAGAAAGAATTACTAGGACGACGTACACGGAAGTGAGAAAACGAGACGAGAGAGTGAGACCTAAAATATTTAACCGTGATAATCCCTTCTTAGTGATTACTTTCTTTCCTTGACCTACCTTCTGAAATTTCGAGGACGAAATTATTTTAAGGAGGGTAGATTGTAACGACCGTGTTTTCTAATACCTAATAAAATATATTTTATTTAAATTTCTACTATCAAATAATTATTTATGTGTTTCGTTAATAGAAGAATGATTTTTAAAGTAATGTTAATAATTTTCAAAGTATCGAAATATAATTAAAGGAATTTTCTAAGATCTATTTATTGTTTTTATAGGCTTAAAATGTTTTAGTAAGATTTTATAATGCCTTAAAATAATCTACATATTTTTTTATCAACTAAAGTAATTAATTCGTAATTAAATATATTTTAAAGGATAAACTGGATATTATATAATTTTAATAACTAGCTAAAACCATAGGAATGGTTATATTACTTAGTTTTAGCCCAAAATTATTTTATACTAAAGATAACAATAAAATATATTTTCTGAATTTTTTCCATAATTTTCCCATATTTTAAACTATTTTTAACAATTTTTTTAAAGCCAAATCCAATTTTTAAAATAATAAACAGTTATTATTTTTATTTAAAAAAAATATTTAAAAAAAATTAAATTCCCTTTAATCCTGGACCGTTGGATCATAAGATCCAACGGCCCAGAA
This sequence comes from Agapanthus africanus, assembly GCA_030015575.1. Classification (NCBI taxonomy): domain Eukaryota; kingdom Viridiplantae; phylum Streptophyta; class Magnoliopsida; order Asparagales; family Amaryllidaceae; genus Agapanthus; species Agapanthus africanus. Next base: position 870,552,192 of record CM057339.1, read on the forward strand.
CCCACCGACGCGCCACGTGGTGGGGACCACGCGAAACTGCGTGATCCCCCACGCGTGACACATGGCGGCGACGGGGCTCTTGGCGGCGCGATCTCGCCCGTTGGATCATGATCCAACGGGTGAGATAAGTGGCGGCGGGCGCAATCACGAGCTGATGATTGCGCAATCATTGGCAGCGCGGAATTTGATGGGGTTTTAACTGAATTCTTGGATTTTATGGTTGGTGAAAAAACGCTATAAATAGGCACTTCAAACACTGATTTCTCACACCTCAGAACTCCAAAAATTCTGAAAAAAATACCGGTGCCTTCGTATCGACGACGCTGACGCTACGGCTCCACCCAATCGCCGAGGAAAAATCGGGACGCGGAACTATTGAGGATTTAGTACGATCCTACGTTTTCAACTCATCGGCATCCGACTCAAACAAAAGGTAGGATCCGCCTCTCTCCCCTTTTCCTGTCACCTTCTTCATTCTCAATAACCTAGTTCCAACCCCCTATTTAAAATGTTGTTATAATATTTGTGCATACCTATTCCTTGTACCCTTAATAATGATAATGATAACCCATATTTTAAAACGGTGTTTAATTTCCTCTATACACAAAAATATATTGCACTCTCATACTACCTGGAATCTAATATGCTTAATGACATAACCCATGAATTGTCATTTCACCTCTGACATACCCATACTATAAAAATGATCTCGAAATAGGTTACTTCCACAAAATACCCTCGTTTAATAAAATATTATATTTGTTTAAAATATCCATAAGAGATAAGAGATGCGAAATAAATATTTTAGATACGACATTTTACTTACACTTTTTCATCAATTACTATAATATTGTTAAACCCCCTCAACCTTTTTAAAGAAGAAAATATTAAATTTAAATAACGATATCTTTTCAAAATAAATATTTAGTATCTTATTAAAAGGTGATTTTAAAATAACACCAATCTAGGACAAAGAAAAGGTTGTAGGCATCGGTCGTTTATCTAAACCAGATTTTGTGGTGCCTAGGCTAGACAAGTGGGAAAGGTAATTTTAAAATGCCCGTCTCATGGTGATTCGTGAGCGAATCCCTCCTGTCCTTGCTTGTGCTTACCTGGCCACAATTGGCGGTGAAGAGGCGATTTGATGACCTCATAACTTGCCCTTTTGAAACAGGTAGGAGCAGTCTAGATTTTCAAATAAAAATCTCTTGCAACTTGTCCTTCTAAAAATCTCTTGCAAAAGATTTTCAAATAAATACCACAACCTTTTATCGAAAGGATATTTTTCCGTAAAATATTATGTTTTTCCAAAATGATAAATATCCCAAATCTCATGGTTTTTCTTAGAAGTAATAAAAGATAATTAAACACTATTATTCTTTTTATTAAGCATCCCTAAGATGACACAAAGTACTTTACGAACTTTATAAAATAAAACGAGTGGTTGTGGAAGGCCATATTAAACGAGATCAATACTTTTTAAATTTCCAGTTTATGACAACATGACATATACAAAACATGATACAGTTAGGGTTAGAATGCGTGGACCTAGGTATAGAATACTCATTATGAAGATCCCTGTAGGCAGGGTGACCAGTCCAATTTATGGGCGACTATATAAATATGAAGATCCCGATATTCCGGATGACCAGTCCAATATATGGGCGACTATACAAATATGAAGATCCCGATATTCCGGGTGACCAGTCCAATATATGGGCGACTATACAAATATAAAGATCCCGATATTCCGGCTGACCAGTCCAATACATGGGCGACTATACAATGTGGAAATTCCATGCCTAGAGGTATACGCACTAACTCTAATTCGTCAAAACCTTTATACTGAACCACGGGGATGGGTAGTTTGATTAGGCAAGGAGATATCGGAACTCGGATTCCCCTACTACTCGATCATGATCCCGGAAAGTGAAACGGTACATTTCAGTTCCCCAGTTGTTGTTCCGTGGCCACAACGGAATAATCGCGAGTACCCGGACTCTTGTTTAACAAACTAAAACGTTTACAATACCTATTGATACTCAACACTAAACTCATATCATATGCTATACCTACCTGTTATCTCATCTACCTTTCTTTCTGAGACACGAGTTATTCAGTATCTTGGATGTGGATATTTTACCAGTTTAGACTTGTTGTTTATTATGGAACTGAAGGGTGGTAACACCTGTGCACTTGAGTGATATTCACGCTAGACAAAGCTCCATCGTAGTCAGGGGACACCTTTTGGGGATGTTCACGCTACCACATTGATTGCCATCCCAGGCACGGGCACCAGCTCATACTGCTTCCAGCTAGTCATAGGATACCTCAAGGATACGAGTATGATCACCTGTCAATTCCATCCATACACACCTTGTTTAACCTGATCTAACTCTTAGACTGAATATCCGTTTGACTTGACTTGAACCTTTACCAAACATATACCTCACACAACCTACTCATATTCACATATCTCATTTGTATATAACCCCATACCTTTTTATACACATGTACATCATATTCATTATATACACCTGTTCATTTCTATACCTTTACTTATGAGGCAATCCTACCCGAGTATAACTCACTGATGGACCTTCCTTTTCTTCCTCTATCTTTGGAATGTCCGTTAGATAAGAATGAATATTATGGCGAGGATCATGGTGTGAAGCCAGCTTATGAAAAGAAGCAGACATTATTTGAGAGGTGGGTGTAGGAGATATTTAGAGTGAGAGAGAGCGAGCTTAAAAGAGAGAAGGTAAGACTTGGCTGCCTCCATTCCCCTTTGTTTCTTCACCAATTCATTTCTTCATCCATTTTCTTCATCTCCTTCATCCCTCACCACCCCCATGCACCATCTCAATCCCTTCTTAAAACCTCATGCCACCTTCATATAAAACATGCACAAGCCTATTCTAAACCCTTTGAACCAATCAAGTGTGGATTTTGAAGACTATGGGCAACTCAAGAATTTTCCTAAGTTGCCAAATTGAGGTAATCCCTTCAGTTTAGATTAGTGTTTATGTTAAATATCCTAGCTTAGTTTAGAATTTGAATTAGTTAGGTTTTGTGATTTTAGAAATTTACAAGTTGCTGTTAAGTGCTAATTTGAGGTGTAGTGGGTGTTTGCAAGACCTTAGAGATCGCTTTATTGTCCAGACCAGATATTAGAAATCCAAAACACGAACTTTGAAATTGGCCGATATCGTATTTTGTGCAAATTGTGATGAGATATTGAGATCTGCTTTGACCCGAGACCTCTAGAAGATAAGTTCCCATAACAGATAGACGAGCAGGTGACCTAGAAGCACCCTTTGAAATCCGAGCCCCTTCCCATTAAACATGGCCGCAGATTTATTCTTGGTGGCCGCAAATTACAACCATATAGGGGTGGAAAGTGGTGATTTTTGGTTAGTGGCATTGTTATCTGATATCTAGAGTAACCCCATGTACAAAATTGGCTAATTTTATCTAAGTTAAAATCTGGGAGTGATTTCTCATGTTGCTGCATTTCGTTTTCCGATTCTGAAAACTTGGTTTTTAGATTTGAGTTTGAATTTCGTCGTTGGACGTTTGTACGTCAATGGACGAGGGTTATTTGGTTGATTTTGCATGCGAAGCTATAGGTTTTAACCTATGAGCGAACCGTGTGCCGTATCGGTTTTCGGATATTGGTTTTAATTGCATTTCGATGTGTATTGATTATAGGTACCTTCGCATGGACTTCCAAGACGAAAAAACATATCGACTTCGGCTAAGTGAGGAGTTTAGCAGGTGAGTAGATTTATATCTACGGGAAAAATCGGGTGGATGGCGTATAGCACCCCCGAAACCATTGATATGGAAGATTTTGTTATAAATTATAATTATGATAAAGTTGACGCTAATGGATATATTTGCTTGAGAATACGAAATGGGAAGTGAATCATGATAAGTATAAATTGAAAGAGAACAAATATGAGTTGATAATAATATGAAATGAGTTTGAGATCGATACGACTTGAGATTTATAAGATATGACGTATATGCAATATACCATTATATGAGATTGATACAAATGTGATTTGAGATATAGGTGTGTATATATTCATGAGAATAATGAGTGATATGCCGTACGAGACTTTAGATCCATACCCTCATTATTGTATAGGTCAATAGATTCCCTATTCTGTTTGATGTTACCGTACGATTGATTGTCGTACGCGATATGTTTCACCGGATGATTGATCCGTGCTTATGATTTGAGAATTGTGATTGAGGATTATTATCATATCGGATGTTATGAGGCGGGATCGCCAATATTAAGATGCCACTTGAACCATACCTATTTTCAAAACTGACGAATCGTATGCATCTTTTAAACGGATACTTTATGGGACACTACGGGTTTCTAAATAATGTCTTTTTTCTAAAAACACCGTAGCACCCACTTTCAAAACTACGATTCGTATTTTTAAAAAAGTGACTGTATGGTTCATGTGTAGATAGATATACCTTTGATTGTCTATGTTATGTAGGATATTACCCCTAGTGATGTACATACTACGTTCCAGTATTTAATGCTATATGATATTATTTGTTAGTATACCTGCACAATTATCATTGATGCGCATGTTACACTTACACAGATTTACCGGCTCACACACATTCTTCATCGATAATTGCCATGCCACTTACACAGTAGAACTGTTATATCATGAGATAAATCTTAAACGTAAAAGTACATTCATTGTTCAGTACTATCACTTGATATGCTTGCATGACATACTCGATAAGCTCATATTACTACTCTATGTTCATACATCGCACTTTATGGTTATATACTTGAGATACTGTTTTCATGAGATTTCTGGATTTGAGAACCGCGGTTATATTTCTAAGGGAATTATGTATTACTTTAAAATGCGGTTTCTCTTGATATGATATTTCGAGGTGTCCACCATGAGTTTTCTCAGTTCTGAGCAATGAGTATACCTGATTCGAGGAGCGGGAGACACCGTCTGCAGGTACATGGTAGACCCGGTAAGGTACCCCGGGGCAAGAAGCTCGAGATGTAGACGATGAACCTGGTAGGAGAGCACTATCTATCGGTGATAGTTTTGGGCTCGGCGGTTATCTGGAGGATACCGACCGGAGTTGTGAGATGATATGGGCCGATCCGGATTGATAAAGCCCGAGATAGTTTGGCATGGCGGATATCTGGAGGATACCGACCGTAGTCGTAATATGGGTTGATTCGGACTGACGGAGCCCGATTTATGAGGATTTATATGTCGATACTGGACACGGGTTTCATGATGTTTCGAGTGTCGGTGTTGGACACTCAGGTTCCATGATTTTGATGTGTCGTTGATGGACACACGTGGTTGATATCCTCAAATATATATACAGGCATATGTTTTCATGATGTTCGAGTGTCAGTGTGGGACTCTCAGGTTCCATGATATTGTTTGTGTCGTTGATGGATACGTGGATGATATCCACATGCATACAGGCATATGATGTCGGATGTTTATTTATATATGTCATTGTATTGACTCGATTGTTGACATATATGCGTACTTGGCCACCCTAGATATCATAGTATTACCTTCAGGATATAGTGACCTAGGAAATCGTTGTTTTATTCGATTTCTACTTGCTGATATTTTCTACTCACAAGTTGGTAACTCACCCCCGTTGTGCCACAGTTCTTGCAGCTTTGACCGCTTGAGATCAGTTGCGGTATTGCTGGCATACAGTTTCATCCAGGGTGTTTGCTTTGGTAGGTGGGACACATGTTGGATCGTGCCTACTCTCGTACTTTATATTCCGTTGTATCTAGATAACTCCATCAGATCAAATCAAATCAGAGACTAGAATTGTATATTGGTAGACCTAGTCAGACTTAGGTATTGTACGAGACTTATAGCGATGGGTTTATGTCCGCTTCTTGAGTTTTGATATCTTGCTCATTTATTGTTCTTTCTAGGTTGATCTTCACCGTTGGGCGTTGTATATATGTTATTGCGTGGTTGTGATTCCGCCAGTTGGCGAAGAGCTAGCTCCCACTTGGGGATGCACATATATTGTTGTGTATATGTTTTGGATCAAAATATATAAGGGAGGTGCTGCGCAAATTTTTAAAGACGAAACATGTTTTCAACTGTAGTATAACCCACTTGCATTTTCATGTTTCATTAGCTATGCTTTTAAAGAAAAACATGATTCATTATACCTTTATTTCAAAACTGCACCCCCACTATTTTCCGCAAAAAGGTTTAGATTTTCTGGGTTTCGGCTTACTTGATTTACGTTACGCTTTTATACGTTGTGTAATTTAAGTGCCGGTCACGTGCTAAATTACGGGTCGTGACAACGGCTATGGATGTTGATGAGAGTCCAGCCCCAGAGATCGTTCGGGATTTTCTCGATGTGTTCCCTGAAGATTTACTAGGTCTACCACTTCCCCGCGTCTTAGGATTCTCTATTGACCTGATTCCAGGGACGGTGCCAGTTTCCAAAGCTCCTTACAGTATGGCGCCAATTGAATTGGCAGAACTAAAGAAGCAGATAGAAGATCTTTTGAACAAGGGATTTATCCGTCCAAGTGTTTCTCCTTGGGGTGCTTTTGTGCTATTGGTGAAGAAGAAAGACGGTTCCTTGCGCATGTGCATCGACTACCAGGAGTTGAACCGAGTGACCGTGAAGAACAAGTATCCCATTCCCCGCATCGACAACTTGTTTGACCAGCTAGGTGGTGCTCGAGTATTTTCTAAATTAGACCTTCGGTCAGGGTACCACCAAATCAGGGTCAAGGAAGATAACGTATGCAAGACGGCTTTCCGAACCCGATATGGCCACTATGAGTTTCTTATGATGTCGTTCGGTGTTACCAATGCTCCGGCCATTTTTATGGATTTGATGAATAGGGTTTTCTCCAAGTACTTGGATCAGTTTGTCGTCGTATTCATCGATGACATTTTAGTCTATTCCTGTCATGACCCGAAGGAACGGAACGTGACCGGCACTTAAATTACGAAACGTCTCAAGGCAAACGTAATTTAAGTAAGCTAAAGCCCAGAAATCTAAACCGTTTAACAATTAGAGTAAAGGAAAACTTGTTTTAAAGCAAGAGGTTTTAACAAAATAAGTGGTATTAAACATTTGAAAGCAACATCATATTTTCCCGAAAATTTCGGCAGAGTCTCCTTTGTAAATACTGGCCACCAAACGGGTACAACACATGAAAATATATATAAATAGTGAATAAAGGCATCCCCAAGCGGGGGCTAGCACTTCTCCAAAAGCGGAATCACAACCACATGCAAAAAAAAAATATCCTCAAGAGCATGAAAATAAGCATCTGAAAACAAGAAATAAGAAACACCACATCGGATCAAGTGAGTATCGACACCAAACCACAAATACAAGTCTCACGAGTCTCACCGTCTAGTCTAATATATAAGGGTAGATGGAGTATGCTAGATACAATAATAATACAAGATGGAACAAAAGTATCATCGCAACCCACCTATGAGCAAAGCCGCAAAACAATGCAATGAAGCAAACGGAGAAAGTACGCACGCCGCTACTGTGCTGACGGGTCAAACCTTCAAGATATTGTGGCACAACGGGGGTGAGTTGCCAACTCGTGAGTAGTAACTAACATTTAATAAGGCTATCGTAAGCATGCACACAAATGTGTCACAACCCATGTATCTCAAAATGATACTATGTACTGGCATGAATGCATAATTAAACACGAAACCTAAACATGTCTGGTATAAGAAAACCCTTATTCTTATCTTAGAAAAGAATCTGTGCAATAAACTGAGTATCATCAATGAAATCAACGGATAATCCGTGTCCAGCATCAACACACACACACACACACATCCCAATATCTCAATGTCTCAATATCTCAATATCTCAATATCTCGATGTCTCAATATCTCGGGCTCCGTCAGTCCGGATCAGCCCATATCATCAAATCTCATGACCACGTCGGTATCCTCCGGATATCCGCCGCGCCAGACATCACCGGTAGGTAGTCTGCCCTGCCAGGCTCATCATCTACAACTCGAGTTTCTTGCCCCGGGGTACCATACCGGGCCCACCATGTATCCGAACGGTTCATCCAACTTCTCGAATCGGGTCTCGATAACCAACATAAATCAGGAAACTCGTGGTGGACGACAAATACATCATATCACAAGAAAACCGTAACTTGCATTTTTAAAACGATAACATGTTTATAAAATTCTTGCGGTTTTCCCAAAAATCCAGAAATCTCAGAAATACTGAAATTCTCGAGAAAAATCACAATATATAAACATGCCGGTGATGATGGAAATCTACGATACCGTAGTATATACCATGCGAAGTATGGCCAGAAGTTATGCATGAACCATGATGCAATAAGGTATGTATATGTATGATTAACAATCCTACGTATCCATTTAATGAAATGAATATACAAGTATAAGTTTACGGGTCATATATGATGCAAATGCACAGTTACTGATTTTAAGCAAATTCTACAGTGTTCGTGACATAGCAATTACCAAAGGCGTGTGTCTTCGCATGAATAGTGCACGTGCGGCATGAACCAATGGTAATGGTGCGAGTGTTCTATGAGATGATATCACACACACACACACACACACACAAGATGGTGCAATACAATGAGATGAATAACTGGAAAACTACGCATATAAAATGCAAGTACTACAAGTAATCCTAAACCATCGGGCGCCTCACGCCATCCAGACGATCCCCCCGTAGATGTGTACATCTACTCACCGGGATGTCTCGGCTAATCTGATCCGATCTCAGTCTTGTCTTCCCGCGTCACGTCCGATGTCTCTGCACCCGATCCTAGAATCGCATACAAGAAAATAAGAAGATAGATATATAAATGGTCGCGGACACAACGAAACAAGACAATCAACGCGCACTAAATAGACGCGCACACACTAGGTGCATAAAACGCGCTCGCGACAACACCACAAACCACAACTATGGTCGCTATATGTGACAACTACCAAGCCTAGAACCCAATTACACCAATCGCGCATCCACAACACACTAAATATTATATGAAATAGGTTATAAATCATCAAAACCTCAAACTCACTTAAAAGCTATTTATTCCGAAAACCTAGTAAGCAACAATTATCATTTTAGTTCAAATCTAGATGTTTTAACAAATCTAGTGGCCATAATGCTCACTTAATATCTTAATTAGGTCACACAAATATTAACTAGATTTTAATCTCACATATTTACTTTAATCCTAAAAATTTAGTTTGCAAGAAAGTTTAATTAGGACAATTTAGAAAATAACAATTTACAAATTAACAACTAAACTAGATTTTGCATGTCTTAACATGTTAAACTACTCATTATAACCATAATCAAGTGGTAAAAACCCTAACTTGATCCTAAACCCTTCTCTTGAAATTTCAAAACTTGCAATTAGAACCATTTGAATACCTAATTAAGCTGATTTAAAGTAATTAACCAACAAATTAACTATGTGGTTAGGATTTATACATCAAAGATTTATAGATCAAACATGCAAACTTAGCCTCCCAAATTGCTTTCTTGCTCCAAGATCCATGCTAGATTGACCAAGGAATAATGGGTAAAGATTTAATTAGGAATTAGTGGGGTTTTATATTGATTTTTGATGGAAAAATGAAGAATTTTTGAAGAGAAAAGGTGGTGGAGAAAATAAGGGCTGCTACAAGGGGGCTCGGCCAAGATAGAATGAGGGAAGAGAGAGAGTGAGGTGTGTGGGTGTGTATAGAAATCTCTCCAATTATTACATCTTTTAACTATTTTCTTTAATTATTTAATTTCTTTTCTAATTTATCCTAGATTTTTCTAGAATCTTGGAGACAAAAGGAGAAAAAGAGAACATGTTGCGAACTTAATTCTAAGTTGTCATGGTGCACAATGTTTAATTAACCCGTTCTAATTTTGTAATTAACACCAATTAAATGTATAAGTAAAACCTTAAAATAATATTTAAAAATAATTAATTAAGGAAAATATTTAAGTAAGCTAGCAATTTATAAGTGAATAATTAAATACCAAATACTAGCAATTTCATAGTTAAAATAGATTTATTTAAGCCTATGTTGAAAAATAATTATATCTGAGTTTTTACGGATAACACAAGTTATTTTACCGAATATCGGAAAATTCACCTAAACGATTTTTAAAACGTTACAATCTTCCCCCCTTAAAGAAATTCGGTCCCCGAATTTAAAATCTAACTACGCGTACCCTCGAAAAGATGGGAACATTTCTTCCGCATCTCGACTTCGGCTTCCTACGTGACCTCTTCGCCGCTTGGGCCACTCCAAAGAACCATTACGGTCGGTATGTCTTCGGACCTTGGTTTCTTCACCTGCCGGCCTAGAATAACTATCGGCTGCTTGGTGAAAGAAAGATTGCGCTCCAGCTGGATCGTCTGATGATGTATCGCGTGAGAGAGGTCATGAAGGTACTTACGGAGTATCGATACATGAAACACGGGGTGAACATCTGGAAAGCTGAGTGGAAGAGCCAAACGATAAACAACTACGCCGACACGCTCGAGACCCTCTAGGGGACCCACACATCAGGAACTAGGCATTCCTTCCTTTCCAAATCTCAACACGCCTTTCATCAGAGAGACCTTCAAGATAACATGACCGCCTATTGTAAACGCAAGTCTGCGCTAACGTCAGTCTGCATAAGACTTCTGCCTGCTCTGGGCCGCTTTCATCCTATTCTGAATTAACTGGATTTCCTCGATTATCTCCTGCACAAGCTATGGTCCCAAAACACTGCTCTCACTGAACTCTATCCAACAAACTGGTGATCGACATTTCCTCCTATATAACGCCTCGAAGAGTGCCATCTGAATCGTCTCCTAAAAGCTGTCATTGTAGGAGAATTCTATCAAGGGTAAGTAACAATCCTAACTACCACCATAATCTAGCACGCAAGCTCGGAGCATGTTCTCAAGAGTTTGAATGGTCCGCTCTGATTGACCATCAGTCTGCGGATAGAAAACTGCACTGAAACTCAATCTGGTGTCCAAAGTCTCTTAATGTTTCTACAATAGTCGGTCGGTGAACTGGGTGCCTCTGTCGGACACAATACAAGTTGGAACTCCATGTAGTCGCACAATCTCATCAACATATATCTGAGCATACTGAATGAATCCGAAAGTTGTCTTACTGGCAGAAAGTGAGCTATTTCCGTCAATCGATCTACGATCACCCAAATAGATTCATACCTTCGACTGGTCCTAATTAGACCCACGATAAATTCCATAAAAATCTGCTCTTATTTCTACCCCGGAGTGGGTAAAGGTTGTAATTCTCCTGCTGGCCTCTGATGCTCGGCCTTGACTTGCTGACAAGTCAGCATCCTGAAACAAAATCTGTGATATCTCTCTTCATCCCTTCACATCTTTAGACATCTCTTACGTCATGATACATCTTAGTGGAAACCGGATAAACACTATATGTCGACTGGTATGCTTCCTCTAAAATCTCGTGTCTCGGTCCCTCGGAATCTGGCACACACGGTCGAGTCCTAAATTCCTAGTATTTCCTAATCATCAATCATGAATTGTGAATCTTTGCCCTGTCGAACCTGCTATAAGATCTCTGACAAACGAACGTCATCGGACTATGCCTCACAGATATGATCAAATAACTGTGGGTGTGCACGGAAACGGACAAGTTGTCCTCCGGTCGACGTAAACTCGAACTGTACTCTGCTGTCACAAGGAATCTGCTAATCTGTCGTTGTCTTTGAACTGTGCTCGAACAAGAAAAGCTATCTCCAGCCTCCGACTCAAAGCATCTGCCACAACATTCGCCTTGCCCGGATGATAAAGAATCTCACAGTCATAGTCCTTCACTAGCTCCATCCAACGGTGCTGTCTCAATTTCAAATCTCGCTGCTGAAAAATGTACTTTAAACTCTTGTGGTCCGTAAATATCTAGCACGACTCGTCGTATAAGTAGTGTCTCCAAATCTTAAGTATAAAAATCACCGCAGCCTTCTATAAATCATGATTAGGATAGTTCTGCTCGTGCTTCTTCAACTACTGAGAAGCATCGCAATAAACAACAAAACCACCTGATCCTAGAGGCAAAGATAATACTAGCGCCGTAATCGAACGAGTCTTTAACTGCCGAAAGCTCTGCTCGCATACCTCAATCCAACGAAAAGAAACTCCCTTCCAAGTCAACCCGGTCCACGTTGCAGCTATATGCGAAAAATCCTGTACGAAATATCAATAGTATCCGCCCAAACCCCAAATGTTGCGAACCTCCGTCACTGATACAGGTCTGGGCCAGTGCTGAAGGGCCTCGATCTTCTTCGGTTCCATACTTACCATCTCTCGTAACTACGTGTCCCAAGAAGTCCACACTATCCAACCAGAAAACACTCGTGGATAATTTAGCGAATAGCTGGTGCTCCCTTAAGGTCTGCAACGAAATCCTTAATTACTGCCCAGGCTCCTCTCGGTTCCAAAAGTATACTAAAACGTTATCAACGAACACGATAATAACTGATTAAGAAACGACCTGAATATGCGGTTCATCAAGTCCATAAACGCTGCTGGGGCATTGGTGAGCTCGAACGACATCACTAAGAACTCATAATGCTCTTAACATATGCGAAAAATAGTCTTCGGAATATCATCCTCTCGAACTCACAACTGGTACTAGCCTGACCGCAAGTCAATCTTCGAGAAATGTCCCGCACCCTGAAGCTAATCGAACAAATCTTCAGTACGAGGTAAAGGATATCTGTTCCGCACAGTAACCCGATTCAACTGACGATAATCGATGCACCAACACAAACTGCCGTCTTTCTTCTTGACGAACAGGACAGGAGCTCCTCAAAGTGACGCACTCAGACGAACAAGCCCATTATCCAACAATTCTTACAACCGATCCTTCAGTTCTTTAAGCTCCACCGGGTCTATCCGATATAGCGGTATAGAAGAAAAAAGGCTCCGTGCCGGGAATCAAGTCAAAGCAGAATCCAATATCGCGCTCTGGCGACAAACCGAGCAACTTGTCAGGAAAGACATCTGGAAACTCTCACAACCGGGACCTGGTCCAACGGAACCTCTGCGGCTCTAACATTACAAACATACATCAAGAATTCTTGACATCCTTTTCTCAAAAGCTGACTAGTGCGAAAAGAAAAAATCAAACTGGGAAAGAAGACGCCATGGTCTCCCTGAAAACAAACAAGAACTGGCTTACCCGGAAAACTAAATCTGACAGCCTCCTCACGGCAGTCCACGGACGCATAATAAGTGACTAACCAATCCATGCCCAGAAGAATTACGAAGTCAAACATATCGAGAAGGATCGAATGACCGAAGAATCCCTAACTCCGATACGAACAATCAACACGAACGGAAACATTTCGAGCGACAAAAGACTAGCCTACAGAAGAAATCACAAGCGGCTAATTTAGCAATGACTACTATTGGCTAGACTTCGATACAATTCATGTGGATACCATTTCAATAACACCAGAAGGAAATACACATCGGAAGAAAATACCGAGAGAATACATATCACAACGGCGTTTATCTAACCGCCTCTGAGCTGGCATACCGGTACGAATCCGCTTGATCCAGAAATGATTGAAGTCTCAGAAATGCGCTCCTCCAATAGTAAGGTCGCGTTCATAGCAGCGGCGTAAGTGTCAAAATGTTGGGCACCAATAGCAAGAAATAACTTCATGTCCAATTTCCACACGAACCTCTTTATCCGTTTCTCTTCAGTGTCCACCAGGTAAGGAGCATATCGGACCGCTGAGTAAACTAAATGTCATACTCAGACACTGTCATCCCTGAAGTCTTGCGCAAATACTCAAAACCATGAGCTCGGCATCTCGAACGCTCTCCGGATGGAAACGAGCAAGAATTACAGCTGTGAACTCATCTCAAGTCATAGGAAGTAGGTCTGCAGCTCGGCCTCTCTCAACTGACTTGCACCATGTCTAAGCAATACCTCTCTAGACTAAAACTCGCAAGCTCAACTCATATCTCATCAGAATATCTCTTTGAACGAAAAATCCTAGCCAACATATCGAGGAAGGTCTGCGGATCTTCCGCTGCATCTGTTCCTGTAAAACTAGAGGCTCCGGCCTCAAAACTCCTGTAAGGATACGAAAATAATATTGGTAACAAGAGAAACGGCTGCTTGAGCAGCAGGTACAATCACAGTCCTTGAAATAGGCTGGACATCATCGACTCTCGGAGCTCGGCTAGCATCAACTAACAATCCAACCATCTGTCACAAGTCCTGAATACTCGACTCTAGCCTAGCCATCTGTCCTGGAAAAGGCGGACCAATATGTTCCTGAGGGGTAGGCGTACCGCCCCGATTGGTCCTCGTCTTAAACGAGACTACTCTAATCTCATCCCTGGCGGCAGCCCTCTGGCCCTCATAGTCTCTGGCGGCATAGTGGCTGGAATAAGAAACAGGATTGATAGGAACATTGCGATCGAATTAAAGGATTTCCGGAATCAAGGAAGGAAATACAAGCAAATATATATCCTAAGATCACTTAGGCGGAGTACCGTATCATAAGTATGCCGCGGAACATACCCACTCTACATCACTCTACTTAAATCACCTACTCCATCTACCAAGGTCCATCCTACACTCAGAAAGGTAAAACCTAACGCTCTGATACCAATTTTGTCACGACCCGAAGGTACGGCACGTGACTGGTACTTAAATTACGAAACGTCTCAAGGCGAACGCAATCTAAGTAAGCCAAAACCCAGAAATCTAAACCGTTTAACAATTATAGTGAAAAAAACTTGTTTTAAAGCAAGATATTTTAACAAAATAAGTGGCATTAAATATTTGAAAAGCAACATCATATTTTTCCGAAAATTTCGGCAGAGTCTCCTTTGTAAATATTGGCCCCCAAACGGGTACAATATATGAAAATACATATAAATAATGAATAAAGGTATCCCCAAGCGGGGGCTAACTCTTCGCCAAAAGCGGAATCACAACCACATGCAAAAAAATATCCTCAAGAACACGAAAATAAGCATCTGAAAATAAGAAATAAGAAACACCACGTCGGCTCAAGTGAGCATCGACACCAAACCACAAATACAAGTCTCACGAGTCTCACCGTTTAGTCTAATATACAAGGGTAGATGGAGTATGCTAGATACAATAATAATACAAGATGGAACAAAAGTTTCCTCGCAACTCACCTATGAGCAAAGCCACAAAACAATGCAATGAAGCAAAACGGAGAAAGTACTCCCGCCGCTACTGTGCTGACGGGTCGAACCTGCAAGATACTGTGGCACAACGGGGGTGAGTTGCCAACTCGTGAGTAATAAATAACATCTAATAAGGCTATTGTAAGCATGCACGCAAATACGTCACAACCCACGTATCTCAAAATGATACTATGCACTAGCATGAATGCAACATGAATGCATAATTAAACACAAAACCTTAACATGTCTGGTATAAGAAAACCCTTATTCTTATCTTAGAAAAGAATCTGTGCAATAAGCTGAGTATCATCAATGAAATCAATGAAAAATCCGTGTCTAGCATCGACACATATATATATTCCAATATCTCAATATCTCGATGTCTCAATATCTCAATGTCTCAATATCTCGGGCTCCATCAGTTCGGATCGGCCCATATCATCAAATCTCATGACCACTTCGGTATCCTCCGGATATCCGTCGCGCCAGACATCACCGGTAAGTAGCTGCCCCTGCCAGGCTCATCGTCTACAACTCGAGCTTCTTACCCCGGGATACCATACCGGGCCCACCATGTATCCGAAACGGTTCATCCAACTTCTCAAATTAGGTCTCGAAAACCAACATAAATCAGGAAACTCATGGTGGACGACGCATTCACCATATCACGAGAAAACCGCAACTTGCATTTTTAAAACGATAACAGGTTTATAAAATTCTTGCGGTTTTCCCAAAAATCCAGAAATCTCATAAATACTGAAATTCTCGAGAAGAATCACAATATATAAACATGCCGGTGATGATGGAAATCTATGATACGGTAGTATATACCATGCGAAGTACGGCCAGAAGCTAAGCATGAACCATGATGCAATGAGATATGTATATGTATGACTAACAATCCTACGTATCCATTTAATGAAATGAATACACAAGTATAAGTCTACGGGTCATATATGATGCAAATGCATAGTTACCAATTTTGAGCAAATTCTATAGTGTTCGTGACATAGCAATTACCAAAAGCTTGTGTGTTCGCATGAATAGTGCACGTGCGGTATGAACCAATGGTAATGGTGCAAGTGTCCTATAAGATGATATCACACACACACACACACACACACACACACACACACACACACACATAAGATGGTGCGATGCAATGAGATGAATAACTGGAAAACTACGCATATAAAATGCAAGTACTACAAGTAATCCTAAACCATCGGGCGCCTCGCGCCATCTAGACGATCCCCCCGTAGATGTGTACATCTACTTACCGGGACACCTCGGCTAATCTGATCCGATCTCAGTCTTGTCTTCCCGCGCCACGTCCGACGCCTCTGCACCCGATCCTAGAATCGCACGCAAGTAAATAAGAAGATAGATATATAAATGGTCGCGGACACAACGAAACAAGACAATCAACGCGCACTAAATAGACGCGCACGCACTAGGTGCACAAAACGCGCTCGCGACAACACCACAAACCACAACTAGGGTCGCTATACGTAACAACTACCAAGCCTAGAACCCAATTACACCAATCGCGCATCCACAACACACTAAATATTATATGAAATAGGTTATAAATCATCAAAACCTCAAACTCACTTAAAAGCTATTTATTCCGAAAACCTAGTAAGCAACAATTACCATTTTAGTTCAAATCTTGATATTTTAACAAATCTAGTGGCTACAATGCTTACTTAATATCTTAATTAGATCGCACAAATATTAACTAGATTTTAATCTCACCAATTTATATTAATCCTAAAAATTTAGTTTGCAAGAAAGTTTGATTAGGACAATTTAGAAAATAACAATTTACAAATTAACAACTAGACTAGATTTTCATGTCTTAATATGTTAAACTACTCATTATAACCATAATAAAATGGTAAAAACCCTAACTTGATCGTAAACCCTTCTCTTGAAATTTCAAAACTTGCAATTAGAACCATTTAAATACCTAATTAAGTTGATTTAAAGTAATTAACCAACAAATTAACTATGGGGT
The DNA here is from genome assembly GCA_030015575.1 of Agapanthus africanus. Lineage (NCBI taxonomy): Eukaryota > Viridiplantae > Streptophyta > Magnoliopsida > Asparagales > Amaryllidaceae > Agapanthus > Agapanthus africanus. The sequence continues at coordinate 870,569,486 of CM057339.1, forward strand.
TAGGATTTATACCTCAAAGATTTGAAGATCAAACATGCAAACTTAGCCTCCCAAATTGCTTTCGCTCCAAGATCCATGCTAGATTGGCTAAGGAATAATGAGTAAAGATTTAATTAGGAATTAGTAGGGTTTTATATTGATTTTTGATGGAAAAATGAAGAATTTTTGAAGAGAAAAGGAGGTGGAGAAAATGGGGGCTGCTACAAGGGGACTCGGCCAAGATAGAATGAGGGAAGAGAGAGAGAGAGTGAGGTGTGTGGGTGTGTGTATAAAGCTCTCCAATTATTACATCTTTTAACTTTTTCTTTAATTATTTAATTTCTTTTCTAATTAATCCGAGATTTTTTTAGAATCTTGGAGACAAAAGGAGAAAAAGAGAACATGTTGCGAACTTAATTCTAAGTTTTCATGGTGCACAATATTTAATTAACCCGTTCCAATTTTGTAATTAACACCAATTAAATGTATAAGTAAAACCTTAAAATAATATTTAAAAATAATTAATTAAGGAAAATATTTAAGTAAGCTAGCAATTTATAAGTGACTAATTAAATACAAAATACTAGAAATTTCATAGTTAAAATAGGTGCATTTAAGTCTATATTGAAAAATAATTATATTTGGATTTTTATGGAAAACATAAGTTATTTTACCAAATATCAGAAAATTCACCTAAACGATTTTTAAAACGTTACAATTCTAGAAGCCGAGAGGAGCACGCCGAGCATCTACGAATTGTATTGTAGAATCTGCGGGAGAAGCGGCTCTATGCAAAGCTAAACAAGTGCGAGTTTTGGCTCGACAAGGTGCAATTTTTGGGGCATGTCGTTCCGAGTGACAGCATTTCAGTAGATCCGACGAAGATCGAATCTATCAAGGATTGGCCGACACCGAAATTAGCTGAAATAAGAAGCTTCTTGGGATTGGCTGGGTACTATCAGCGGTTTGTCCAAGATTTCGTGTCACGCACCGCTTCCCAAAATACGGAAAACGAGGGATGACTAGACCAGCCATGCTCCTACGGTCAAGGAATAGTCCCGCCGTAGTCACACTTCGGCTTATAGCATTACATGGTAATCAGTAAACACAGCACAGAAGTAAAGGAAATATATCACTAGTTATTACATCAGTATTCATTGTTCACAATTTACAACAAAATAAGGAAAAGAACTACTAACCGAGTGCGAATATAAGGTTTCTTTAGGGAAAGCAGTAAAGGTAAAGGAAGTACTCCCGTCTAAATCTCCGCAAGCTCGAATGGCAGGTCTGACTCCTGTACTGGTTTCTCTCCAAGGTCTGAGCATGCATACTCAGGTCGTCAGAGCAACGTAATAGCAATATTATATTAATAACAAAAGCAAGCAAATGAAAGTAATATCGGTGGAGGTAATAAATGCGGGTAAACAATATGTCATTAACTGGTGCAATGTATGATCTGTGTCCCTATCAGTCTCTAAGTCACTTCTAAAATTGAGTTGTGGAAAGAATGATCATGTTTAACGAGGGTCTCATACATACCCGAGACTACGGCCCGCTGTTGCCCAGGACATAACCCTGTCAGCCAGATCGCTAGATTCTACCTAATCTATATAAGAGTCGCTGTTCGAATAATCATCCTCTAAATCACTGTCCTCGCTAAATACGATTTCCTTTCCACTTCGATCTCCCCTTTTCCCCAGGTTTTCACTATTTATGAGTATGGTCTAGTCGTGTACAAGTACGCACCAATAACACGGTTTTAGTCACTGTTCACTGTATTGTTCACTGTCATGAATCATTCACTTTTCACTGGCGTACTTGGCACACCTAAACCGATACCATTCACGCACGACAATGCACTGTACACTGAATAATAACGCGCACTATCACTAGAAGTATGGCAGTCGGGTAAAATATGTGCATTTATGCAGTTAAACAAATCATGTGTAATACGAGCTATCATGAATCTTATGAACTTATAAAAATTGCCTTAAATCGTACATTCAAAACTCAGTAAAATGATATAAAGGCGGTAGCAAGTAAACTCAGTCGGCAATAAAATGAAATTAATTTCAAGCCAAACGGGTTTCGGATTCACAAGTATAGACGTTTCAAATTAAGTGTTCGCTGCTGGAATTTCGGTTCCTGAACTGAAAGTCCGTTTCGCAACACCGTTTTCATCCTGTTGGGTTCAGAATTAGGCGACGCTATAGTTGAACAATATTTAGGTTTTACAGTTATGTTTCCAACACAATTAGCGGATTAGTGATATCCTATATCAACAGTGAGTTATGGTCATGTTATGTTCGATGTGTAAAATCTGTCACTGCAGAATTCAGCAGAACATATCGACATCATAAAATATGTTAAACATACCATACAGTTAAGGAATTCAGTGAAACCAGTGGGATAAGGAAGATAACTCGATTCCCTACATAACGATATAGGGTTCCACACATTACCGCTTTTGTGCAAGGATATTCAGTGAATTAAAAACAGGGGTTACATGGAATTACCGCTCTGGACTGCAGTCCAGAATCGTAATTCCCCATAATTTTCTCTATCGTAACTAGTTCAAATTTAGGTATCAAAATATGATTCTGTAGCTTATTCTGTTGGCTTAGATACAAGATAGGGGACGCCAAAAACCGATTAGTAATAAATTTAATGTGAATTTAACGGTCTAGCATGTTCCGGAAATTCAGGTTTCGTAATGATTATTGGGATTAACATTTCATAGGTGAAACGACCGTGATTCCCAACCAAATTTCTACAGGACATCAGTAAATAGTAGACGGGTCTAATGATCATAAGTTCCATCATTTAAAGTTAATTTTTCATTTAAAGTTTCATATCGAACACTTATACTCATTGGCGCGCACGAAACTATATATATACGATACTAACTCTAAACTGGATTAAATACGAGCTAATAGCATGAAGCAAGTAATATACTTGCCTAACGACGTGTCGACGACGGAACGGCAGCGGAAACGGCACGAACGCTACCCGAACACGACACGACGACGACTAGGTTCGAGCCTCAGCTGCGACTGCGTCGAGGAGGTGTCGATGGTGGTGGGGTTGCTTGCTGTGTGGTGGCCGGAAGAGGAGGCGAAGGCGAGGTGAACGGCAGTGGCCATGGTGGTCGTCGGTGAGGGTGCAGCGAGGGGGTCGAGGCTCGAAGCTTGGGTGTAGGGTGCAGTGAAGGGAGTGAAGTAGTGGAGGGGGCTTGGGGTAGTAGGAGGTGATGGTGATGATGCTGAGGGATTGACGAGGTGGTCGGCGGCGAGAGGGGACGGTGATGAGGAGGCGGTGGTGGTGTCTAGCATGGAGTCGGGTGTGCAGGTGAGGTAGGGAAACTCGGGGTTTTTTCTGGAGAGGAAAGAGGAGGGAGTTGCAGTGAGGTGGGCTCAGGGTTTTTCTGGAGAGGTAAGAGGCGATCGCCGGCGGTGAGAGGGTTCGCAGGGGAGCTCGGTGAAAGGTTGGGTGCAGGGTAGTTGGTGAAGAGGGTGATGGAGGAAACAGGGGGTGTTGGGTGAGGGAAGCTCGGTTTTATGCGAGAGAGGGAGACGAGGTCGAGGAGTGAGTGGGCGCTCGCGGGGTCGTGTGTCGAGAAGTGGGGACGTGGGGTGAGCGGGAGAATATGGGGAATGAGAGAGGGAGAACGAGAGTGAGGGGAAGAGAGACTTAGAGAGACGAGGTCGAGATGGGTGAGTTCGTGAGCGCGCACGCGTGGGATGGTGGGTAGAGGCGCGGGGTCATGGTCGCGAACGGGCGGTGGGGGCGTGGGGTGACGAGGTGAGAAGGAGAAGAGGCGGAAAATTCTGAGGGAGTGGGGAAGAGGAAGAGGCGGGTCGGGTATGGGCACGGGCCGGGTCAGGCATGGATAAGGGATTGGGCTGGGCTTGGGTTATGTATGGGCTGGGCTTGGGTTATTTGTTTAGGAAAATTTTAAAATTCAAAACATATGCATTCTAAATTCCTCCAAAAATAACGAGAAAAATAGAAAATATTCAGGGGACTTGGAAGAATTTTGGAAAAATTATAGAAAATTTTATTGACGGAACCGGGAATTTACATCATACCCTCCTTACAAAAATTTCGTCCTCGAAATTTAAAAGGAAACAACGAAACAACAGCACTACACAAATAGATATGGAAAACGCGCACGGATATCCTCCTCACGCTCCCAGGTAGATTCTCCTGGGGGACGACTGTCCCAAAACACTCGGACTAACGGAATGACTTTATTCTTCAACACTTTTTCTCTACGGTCGAAGATAGTGGTGGGCTGCTCTTCGTAAGACAGGTCATTGCCCAATGATAACTCCGAATGGTCCAGAACATGGCTCTCATCCTGAACATAGCGCCGCAACTGTGATACGTGGAAAGTATTGCGCACACTAGCTAGCAATGGAGGCAGGGCAAGTCGATAGGCCACCTCTCCTACTCGCTCTAGCACTTCAAAAGGTCCGATGAAATGGGGACTGAGTTTCTCGCGACCTCCAAACCTGATGACTCCGCGGGTAGGGAAAATCTTCAGGAATACGTGATCTCCGACTTCGAATTCTAGTGCTCTCCTGCTGGCATCTGCCCAACTCTTCTGTCGATCCTGAGCCGTCTTAATGCGCTGTCTGATCCTTTGGACCTTGTCTACCGTCTGAACAATGAGCTCGGGGCCCAGTAATCTTCGATCGCCCACATCATCCCAACAAACAGGGGATCGACATTTACGCCCATAAAGTGCTTCGAAAGGGGCCATCTGGATGCTAGCCTGGTAACTGTTGTTATAAGAAAACTCAACTAGATGCAGATGATCTTCCCAGGAACCCTGGAAGTCCAGCATGCAAGCTTTCAACATATTCTCGAGTGTCTGAATCGTACGCTCGGATTGTCCGTCCGTCTGCGGGTGATAAGCTGTGCTGAACTTGAGACGGGTACCCAAACTCTCCTGTAAACTCTTCCAAAAGTGCGAAACAAATCTGGTGTCTCGATCTGACACAATGCTAACCGGAACTCCGTGAAGTCGCACTATCTCCTGCATGTATCTCTCCGCAAGTAACTCTGTCGACTGTCCCACCCGGATGGGTATAAAGTGTGCAGCTTTCGTGAGGCGGTCGACGATGACCGAAATGGCGTTGTTGCCCCTAGGGCTCCTGGTAAGGCCGTCACGAAATCCATAGTAATGTGCTCCCACTTCCATTCTGGTATCGGAAGCAGTTATAACAGTCCCGCTGTCCTCTGATGTTCCGCCTTCACTTGCTGGCATACCAAGCACCTGGATACAAACCGCGCAATTTCTCGCTTCATCCCGTTCCACCAAAAGTGCTGTTTTAGATCTCGATACATCTTCGTGCCTCCCGGATGCACAGAATAAGCTGAACTATGAGCCTCAGCTAGTACCTCCTCTCGGACATCCCCTCTGGGTACGCAGAGTCTGCTACCGAATCTCAGCAAACCTTATTCATGTATGAGTAAGTCCGTTCTCAGCCCGGCTTCTACCCGCGCTCTGAACTTTTGCAATCGAGGATCATCCGCTTACGCAGCCTTGATGTGATCCATAAGAGAAGACTGCACCTGTAGTTGCCAAAATTGCCTGATTGCGCTCGGTGTAACGACCTCAAGCTCGAGTCTCTGAAAATCCTCAATGATGCTCCTCTGACTGGTCAACATCATGACCTCTGGCTTTCGACTGAGAGCATCGGGTACCACATTTACTTTTCCCGGATGATACTGAAGGTCCAAGTCGTAATCCGCTATTAGTTCTAGCCATCGGCGCTGCCTCATATTCAGTTCTTTCTGAGTGAAGACGTACTTCAGACTCTTGTGATCCGTGTACACCTCCACCTTCTCGCCCAACAGGTAATATCTCCAGATCTTCAATGCAAAGACCACTGCGGCTAACTCCAAGTCAAGCGTAGGGTAGTTCCTCTCGTGATTCCTCAGCTGTCGTGATGCATAAGCAACCACCCAACCGTGCTGCATCATAACACAGCCTAAGCCCATCCCTGAAGTATCGCTATGTATCACCAACCTACCGGAATTATCTGGTACTGTAAGAATGGGCGCAGTGGTTAACTTCTGCTTCAGTGCCTCAAATGGCCGAGTACACTCCTCTGTCCACACAAATGGTACATCCTTCTGTGTCAGCCTCGTCAAAGGTTCAGCGATTCTTGAAAAGTCTTGGACGAACCACCGATAATATCCTGCCAGTCCCAGAAAGATTCTGATCTCGGCTACTGACTTCGGTGTTGGCCAATCTCTGACAGATTCTATCTTTGCCGGGTCTACTGAGATGCCTTCGCCCAAAACAATATGTCCCAAGAACTGAACCTCGTCGAGCCAGAACTCACACTTGCTCAATTTTGCGTACAGCTTCTCTTCCCGAAGAATTTGTAGTACCGTGCGCAAGTGTTCGGCATGCTCCTTCCGGGTTTTCGAGTAGACTAGTATGTCGTCGATAAATACAACGACAAACATGTACAAGTATTTCGCAAACACCCTGTTCATCAAATCCATAAATATCGCTGGAGCATTGGTAACACCAAACGGCATCACAAGAAACTCATAGTGTCCGTATCGGGTCCTGAAATCCGTCTTGCATATATCCTCGGCCGCTACTCTGATCTGATGATAGCCCGAACGGAGATCCAACTTCGAAAATACCTTGGCCCCACTTAACTGATCAAATAAGTCGTCGATACGTGGAATGGGGTATTTGTTCTTTATCGTGACTTTGTTCAGCTTCCGATAGTCTATGCACATACGTAGCGATCCATCCTTTTTCATCACCAACAAGACTGGAGCACCCCACGGTGAAGCGCTTGGTCGGATAAATCCTTTCTCCAGGAGTTCTTCAATTTGCTTCTTCGATTCCGCCAACTCAACCGGTGCCATTCTGTACGGGACCTTGGAAACTGGTGCTGTACCTGGAATCAAATCAATCGAGAATTCCAAGACGCGTGGAGGTGGCAGACCTGGTAAATCTTCAGGGAACACATCCAGGAAATCCCGAACAATCTCTAGGGCTGGGTGATTGATATGAATTCTCGGTTTGTATGTTAAAAAATGTATAGAAATCACAACCAAAAATATTTTGACCGCAATCAATAACGGTGTCGATTGTAGCGCGTTAGCGAGTGCGGATCGTCCACAGGGAAAGTGTAATCCGTTCGTATTTCGAATTAGATGAGTCGAAAATTAAAGAAAAGAGAAAAGACAATTCATGATTTATAAAATTGAAGTTCAAGAATTAGAAAAATCTAGATCTAATAACAAGAAAACATTAAAATCAAGAATTGAGATGTGATGATTTCCAATCCAAGAATTAAGAATCGAAGTGAAGCTCGCAGGAATCGATCGGATCTATACACGTGATGAAATCTATTGATTACGTATTCTTATCCATCGATGAATTGATACTAGATCGATGATGATCAACGAGAATTAGGGATTTCTTGCGAAACTAGGGTTTCATCTTCTATCCCTTGTCCTTTCGTTGATTTCATTCATATTCTAGCCTCTAGTAAATTCAAGAATCGATCGTCGATCCCTAATTTTGAGCGAACACAATCAAGAAAGCATCGCATCGAAACTAGGTCGTCGATTCTTCAATTTGTTAGGGTTTACAAACTCATAGGACTTAAGAATCGTTTCAAGATTTGTCACATCATCATCTATTGATCGTCTCGACTCCTTCACGAGCGGAGTTTTACTCAAATATCATAACAAGAACCACAATCAAGAATTGAGATCGAATCATGATGCAAGAATTTAAAGAAAGCAAGATAAAAGAATTTCACCTTTATTTATCAACAATTTCGTTACAATTCTCTCGAAATCTACAAGAGTAAGGAACTTGATCGTCGATTTTGGTTTCACTCGGCTCCTTGAGTCGCGGATCTTCTTGGATCACTTGCTCCGATGAAGTCCGACGTTGCTTTCTAAAGGATCGAAGGCTTCATGCTTGATTTGATACTCAAAGTTCTTGATTTTGGATTTGGAATTTGAATTGGGGTTAGGGTTTACAAGTTGTGTTACTCAACTTGTATTGAATTTGGGGAGATGAAGAACAACGAACGAACAACCTTGAGAGTGAAGCCTTAGGGTCCCTTTTATAGCCTTAAGAATGATTAGCTTCCTTTGTAAGCTTGGATTAGGTTAGCTTCCCTTGTAAGCTTGGTAGTTAGGAGGAAGGTTCTAGAATTAGTTAGTTAGGGTTAGCTTCCTTCATAAGCTTGGAGGTTAGGGAGAAACTTCTAGGCTTAGTTTGTTAAGGGGGAAGCTTGCTTTGGAAGCTTGGAAGTTTAGCTTAAATAAGGAGCTTGCTGATCTGGCAGAAGACTCTGGAGTTTTCTGGAAATTGTCATAGCTTGCTGAGGTATAGGCACCGAGATAAGAATAACGCAGAAAATTGCAGCTGACGTCACCACATTATGGCCGCGGATCCGTGGCTCCAAGGGGTTTATGGCCGCGGATTCACGGCCCAATAAGAGGCTTAGTGGATGCAAATTCAAGGTCTTTCTTGTGCTGACTTCATGTGTACTATCTGATATGTTGATTCTCAAAATTAGTCCTTGATCACTGCCAGATCTCTAGTCTTTGAGTTGGCGTATTTTATCAGCATTATTTTCACTGATTTGGCTTTTCTCCTGAAATTTCCTGCACAGATTCTCGAAACAAGTGTTGCGCTATATAAAGATGATGCGATGCCATGATAAACACTCAATTTCCCTTAAAATGCCGGTTTTAGTATACAACACAGGTAATCTGGTATTTTACGACTGTTTTGCTAATATGTGCAATATTAATACCGAACACCTCTAGATGAGTGCAAATGGTAGGGAAATTGTCGTGTTAAAAATGCAATATTTTCGACTGATCAAATTCCGCCAAACTTATTTTCGGTCGTCTCGAGCGAACTGTTTTATTAAAAAGAGAAGGAGAAAATAAAGAAAGAGAAAAACTAACTAGCACACTTTCGTAGGCAACACGATTGCACTGAACACGTGCAACAAGCCTTTAAAGCTCTAGGTGTCCCTAGTAGGAGGAGTGTTGTCTCCTGAGGGTTTTCAGCGGATTGCACCCATAAAATCCAATAATAAAAGGAAGACCGTGAATATTACATTTAAAGATAAGAATTGTAAAAGAAAGACTTTGAAAATTAGGGTTTCCAACTATGCTAGCTTTTCGGTTGTCATGAGCCCTATCTTAATAGTCATGAAAAGATATCAGAAATCACATCATCCCTCAATAAAACAACGTCTTTATTCTTCATTCCTATCTTTCTTGTAAACATCGATCATATAACCCTACGTGTGTGTAATATACATCTCTACACCCGGAGAATTCAATTCAAGCTATCATACTCTTGTCCATCTGCCTCAGTACTTTTTAATTAATGAATATTTAGATGAATTTGCTCACACACTTTGATGCGACCGTTAATACTTCTTGAGGTACTAACCGACCGTTACTCATGTGCTTGCTTATTAGGTGTTTTTCCTCGTCTTGCACCACCTAAGGCTTAGCAGTGACTCCCAGACTAGTTGGTCTAAGGCACTAGGTGAAGAGGCACCCTCGCTATAATTTTTTATTGTTGCCTTGGCGATAACAAAACCAGTGTCCATTTTTCTCACCATTTTATATTTTCTTCATTTTTTTTATTTCCTTCATACATCGGCTTTTAGACAAGAGCATTTCAAGGTATCATCTACTATCTCGAGTTTCAAGACGTGTGTAAGTGCGAATAGTAGGGTATCAACGTTCAAAATGTTTGGCTTCCAGAATAGGAACTATTTTTTAGACTTATTTTTATCCTCAGATTAGTGACTTCCTTCATCTTACTAACCCTTGGGACAACGGCTCATAACTACTTATTACTAGTTCGTATAAGAAAACTTCTAAATTTCTTAGTTTTCTTAAATTTTTCCAATCTTTTGGATGTAATTTTTCACTATCTAATCTTTTATTATCTTATTTATGTACAAAAATATTTTTATTTTTATTTTTTGAAATTTTTTAAATTTTTATAGGTTTTCAAAATGTTTTGTGCTTATGCAAAGTATGATGCAAATGATGCAAAAATAAGCACAAACCTTCCCCAAACTTGTTTTCAACAGTGTCCTCACTGTTGCCATCAGCTAAATCTCGAAAACCTGTAAGCTTGGGAGGAAATTTATTAATGGGGGCAAAATATTTAAGTGAAAATCCTCCCCCAACCTTATTCTTTGGCTCATCTTTTTATAAAAAAAAAATCATTTCAAGAGCCAGATTATACCCCCAAACTTGAGTTAAGCCATTTTAATCTTTGAAAATCACATGAGGGGGTCAAAAATCATTGGTCGATGCCAAGGTTTGCAAAGACCGAAAGTTAACACCAACCATTTGAAAATTTTATCAATGCAGTGCTCTGGTTGGTGGAAGAAGAAGTGGGGAAAAGGTAAGTGGTGGAATAGAATGTGTTTGCGTCTCATTTTGGAGAGACGATGCAGTGAATGTGGTGGATTACTCGCATCCTTTTTATAGTCCATATGAAGGGGTGGAGGGTCAATTTCATTGTTTGGGAGATGATTCATCTCAACACCCGTATCATTCAAAAATGCGAGTTCTTCAGCGAAGATTTCCTCAAAAGTCTCATCAATACCCCAAAGAATAATGTCATCACAAAGTGCGGGGTGATCTTCAGACTCCAACAACGGTTCATAATCAGTGTTAGTTGTTGAACCGGACAACTCAATGGAAAAGTCCGTATGTGTATGATACATAGTTGGGTCAAACAACAACGTATGAAAAGAGTCAAGATCGGTATCATGAGGATCATCAAATTCGCTGCTGTCGACATCCATTAATTCGACAGAACATGCTTGAGCAGTAGGTTCGGAGGGTACACTTCCCAACTTGTAAATGTTCACGAAGTATAGGGTCATAGCACCATTACGACAGTTGATAATAGCGTTGGAAGTGGCCAAAAGGGGGCGACCTAAAATCACCGGAATTTGATTCCGTGGGTTCGCTACAGACTGTGTATCAATTACAATAAAGTCCACAGGGAATATAAATTCCCCGATTTTTATTAACACATCCTCCAGTTCACCCCTAGGTTTGGTGATTGATCGGTCAGCCATCTGGAGAGTGCAAGGAGCTGGTTTCAACTCTCTGATCCCTAACTACTCATAGACTGAGAAAGGAAGCAGGTTAACACTTGCGCCAAGGTCAAGTAGAGCACGTTTGATGTGTTTCTCCCCAATAGAAATGGAAATCGTAGGATAGCCAGGATCCTTACGTTCCTCGGTAATACTGGGGAAAGGCTGTGTCTACTGTTTTTGCCATGAATATCTTCTTGGGCACTTGAGTCTTCCTTTTTCTAGTGCACAAGTCTTTAAGAACTTTCGCATAAGCGGGGACTTGTTGTATTGCATCTAGAAGAGGGATGTTGATGTTAACCTATTTAAACATTTCAGTGATCTTCTCCATTTGTGGACTCAGTGTATTTCCCCTTAACCGATTCGGATAAGGAGCTTGAGTAATAAGATCAGGGTCCAACATTGGAGAAGATCGTGTGGGTGGGAACAATCTAAGAATAGGAGTGGGGATCGTTTTCGGTGGATTAGAAGAGGTGGGCTGAGGTGTCGAGCCATGGGGAAAACGGAGAATAGGCTCGGAAGAAAATGGTGGGGTAGAAGAACTGGGTTCAGAATTAGAAGTAGAAGTGGAAGAAAAGGTCTCAGCCGGGGTATCATTGATAGATTTTTCAGTGTCATCAATCTCTTCCCCAACGTGATTGTTAAGCACTCTTCCAAATCTCAACGTGGTGATTGCATCCACATGATGTGAATAGCCAGGATTGGGTAGGGGTTGAGCTGGAAGTTTCCCTTTCTCTCTTGTACTCATTTCAGCTTTTAATCGTGCAATTTCTTCTTCCATCGATTTAATAGTCTCGCTTTGGGACGCAGAGTTTTTCTCGATTTTATCGACGGAAGTCTTTATTGTCAAAAGCAAGTTCATGAATGAAGAGGATTCATCAGTACCGGTCAACTGCAAAGGATTAGACGGTGCAGGTGTGTTGACCGGATTTTGAAAGTTTTGTGCTTAGAAGGGGTGCTGACTCGATTGAAGTGGTTGTTGTTATGGTGGAGGGACCTTTTGGAAATTGTTTTGGGTTGGAATAGTGTTTTGATTTTGTTGTTGGTTCTAAGCAAAGTTAGGATGATTCCTCCAACCCTGATTATAAGTGGAAGAAAATGGATCGTTTCTAGGTCTTTGTTGGAAAGCAGCATTGGCATGCTCGTGACCTTGAAACGGAGAATTTAGTGGACATTCTTCCGTGAGATGAGAAAGATCAGAACAGCATCCACATACAGTTTTGGAGAGTGACATTTGATTTAGGGCGGCAGCTAAATATTTGTTTTCCATAGTCTCGAGTTTCTTATGTATAGCTGAAATGTCAGCTCTAACTCCTATGGAAATATCAGATTGGTTATTGCCACCCTTAGACGATTAACTCACACCCTCCCACTGTAAAGATTTTTCAGCGAAATCTTCTAAAAATTTCCAGGCTTTCCCATCATCTTTGGTCATGAAGTTGCCTTGACACATGGATTCAAGGGTCTGTCTTGTGTTAGGATTAATGCCCTCATAAATGATTCGGCACAGATCCCATCTGGGGATTCCGTGATGTGGACATTGAACTAACAAATCCTTGAAGCGTTCAAGACATTTTGAGAATGTTTCATTTGGAAGCTGGGTGAATTGATTTATTTCGCTATGGACTCGAGCTGTCTTATGATATGGGTAGAATTTCTTAAGAAATACTTTGACGAATTCTTTCCAATTTGAAATGGAATGTGCGGTTGTGTTATACAGCCATTTCTCGGCTATATCGCACAAGGTAAATGGGAGAAGACGAAGACGCATAGCATCCATAGAAAGCTGTAAAGTACCCAGCATTGCGTATACATTTTCAAATTTGGTGATAAAGACATATGCGTTTTAAGACTCGAGACCGTGGTATTTGGGTAGAAGGTTGATGTATTGGGGTTTAATCTGAAAATTGTCCCCGTTGGCTGGTGGAATGGAGAGACAGGTCGAAAGAGGACCTCGCATAGGATAGCACCTCTCTTGGAGAGAGATGCGGGGTGGATTCTACGCACCTGTGGACGGTGGCAGAGTAGTGGTAAAGAAGTTCGATGGAGAATCGTCCATCGATGTGGGTGTGGTGGTGGGTAAAGAAGAGATAAATGTAGAAATACTGACTTTGGGGTCGATGGGGGGAACGCGGACTAAACGGGCATTAGAATCCCGTGTCCAGACCATCTTGCACTAAAGGGTTTAGTACAAGTGGCAGCGTTGATATAATTAGGGGAAATGAATGAAGTGTTGGTGTTTGTTTTGAAAAATATACGGATTTTTGAAAAAATGATGCAAATCACAACAAATGCAACAAGCAACCCTAAGTCTAGTGGTCACCTAGGTCAAGGCTCTAGACCGCTCCTAACTGCCAAAAGACAAGTCGCAGGATCAATCCTCCACTGCCTCTTTATCTTTCCTGTGGCCAGGTAAGTGCCAGGTAAGTGGGAAGGTACTCCACTACGTAAGTAGTGGGCCTAATTAATAACCACTAGCCTTAGACACACTTGCCTTAGACACCACAAAAGAAACGCGGATAAGCAATGAATTACCCACGGCCTTCTCTTGTCCTAAGTGAGCACGACGGTCCTTAGAGTCATCTCTAGATTTCTTTTAGTTAATGAGGGTAATACGGATGCAAGTTTGTGATTTTTGGGGCCTAGGAAGGGTAATGAACTCCCCACCTAATCTGAATTTGGCCGTGCCCCTTAAATTCCGTATTAATAATGCAAACAACTAAAAATCAAAACACGCACAATTTTTTTGCTTTTTGCGGCGCTGCGATTTATTTGCAAAGAAATCTGCACAAAATTGTTATTGGAGCAGACAGAGAAGGAGATAAGAAAGTAGGAAATTTACAGAGCAATTTTCATGCAGAACTGCTACAGTCCCGCCGCGGTTCAGCTGCAGGAAGCGCTTAATGCCGCGGATCCGCGGTTGGTTCAAATGATCACTGTTCAAAATTTCTTGTAGCAGCTCCAGTTCACTTCCTGAGCTCTCTGCAATATTCTGAAAAAAATTTCCACGGCTCCACAGATTCCAGATTTCCTCGCAACAAATCACAACAACACGTTTAGTGTTTGTGCGAATTTTGATCTAAAAATTATAATGGAATAAACTTTTCAACTCAAATTTCAAAAACAAACGAATTAGCGCACTATCCCCGGCAACGGCGCCATTTGATTGATATGAATTCTCGGTTTGTATGTTAAAAATGTATAGAAATCACAACCAAAAATATTTTGACCGCAATCAATAACGGTGTCGATTGTAGCGCGTTAGCGAGTGCGGATCGTCCACAGGGAAAGTGTAATCCGTTCGTATTTCGAATTAGATGAGTCGAAAATTAAAGAAAAGAGAAAAGACAATTCATGATTTATAAAATTGAAGTTCAAGAATTAGAAAAATCTAGATCTAATAACAAGAAAACATTAAAATCAAGAATTGAGATGTGATGATTTCCAATCCAAGAATCAAGAATCGAAGTGAGGCTCGTAGGAATCGATCGGATCTATAGACGTGATAAAATCTATTGATTACGTATTCTTATCTATCGATGAATTGATACTAGATCGATGATGATCAACGAGAATTAGGGATTTCTTGCAAAACTAGGGTTTCATCTTCTATCCCTTGTCCTTTCGTTGATTTCATTCATATTCTAGCCTCTAGTAAATTCAAGAATCAATCGTCGATCCCTAATTTCAAGCGAACATAATCAAGAAAGCATCGCATCGAAACTAGGTCGTCAATTCTTCAATTTATTAGGGTTTACAAACTCATAGGACTTAAGAATCGTTTCAAGATTTGTCACATCATCATCTATTGATCGTCTCGACTCCTTCACGAGCGGAGTTTTACTCAAACATCATAACAAAAACCACAATCAAGAATTGAGATCGAATCATGATGCAAGAATTTAAAGAAAGCAAGATAAAAGAATTTCACTTTTATTTATCAACAAGTTCGTTACAATTCTCTCGAAATCTACAAGAGTAAGGAACTTGATCATCGATTTTGGCCTCACTCGGCTCCTTGAGTCGCGGATCTTCTTGGATCACTTGCTCCGATGAAGTCCGGCGTTGCTTTCTAAAGGATCGAAGGCTTCATGCTTGATTTGATACTCGAAGTTCTTGATTTTGGATTTGGAATTTGAATTGGGGTTAGGGTTTACAAGTTGTGTCACTCAACTTGTATTGAATTTGGGGAGATGAAGAACAACGAACGAACAACCTTGAGAGTGAAGCCTTAGGGTCCCTTTTATAGCCTTAAGAATGATTAGCTTCCTTTGTAAGCTTGGATTAGGTTAGCTTCCCTTGTAAGCTTGGTTTAGGTTAGCTTCTCTTGTAAGCTTGGTAGTTAGGAGGAAGGTTCTAGAATTAGTTAGTTAGGGTTAGCTTCCTTTATAAGCTTGGAGGTTAGGGAGAAGCTTCTAGGCTTAGTTTGTTAAGGGGGAAGCTTGCTTTGGAAGCTTGGAAGTTTAGCTTGAATAAGGAGCTTGCTGATCTGGCAGAAGACTCTGGAGTTTTCTGGAAATTATCATAGCTTGCTGAGGTGTAGGCACTGAGATAAGAATAACGCAGAAAATTGCAGCTGACGTCACCACATTATGGCCGCGGCTCCGCGGCTCCAAGGGGGTTAAGGCCGCGGATCCGCGGCCCAATAGGAGGCTTAGTGGATGCAAATTCAAGGTCTTTCTTGTGCTGACTTCAGGTGTACTGTCTGATATGTTGATTCTCAAAATTAGTCCTTGAACACTGCCAGATCTCTAGTCTTTGAGTTGGCGTATTTTATCAGCATTATTTTCACTGATTTGGCTTTTCTCCGGGAATTTCCTGCACAGATTCTCGAAATAAGTGTTGCGCTATACAAGGATGATGCGATGCCATGATAAACACTCAATTTCCCTTAAAATGCCAGTTTTAGTATACAACACAGGTAATCTGGTATTTTACGACTGTTTTGCTAATATGTGCAATATTAATACCGAACACCTCTAGATGAGTGCAAATGGTAGGGAAATTATCGTGTTAAAAATGCTATATTTTCGACTAATCACTGGGCTCTCATTATTCTCCATAGCTGTCAACACCTTTGGCTTGGCTTTGAA
Source organism: Agapanthus africanus (assembly GCA_030015575.1). Classification (NCBI taxonomy): domain Eukaryota; kingdom Viridiplantae; phylum Streptophyta; class Magnoliopsida; order Asparagales; family Amaryllidaceae; genus Agapanthus; species Agapanthus africanus. The sequence goes on from CM057339.1 coordinate 870,585,705, forward strand.
CTTGGCTGGCTCCAAAGATTTGCTCCCGCCTTCGAAAATAAACTCTGGGTGATTGGGAATGCGGAAAGTCACATTCCTTGCTTGGCAATCAATAACTGCATGGAATGTACCCATCCAATCCATCCCGAGAATTGCGTCATAGCTGCCTGTTTCGATCAAAAGAAAATTCGCATAGAATTCCCTGCCACACACTACAACTGGACAGGATCTATATTCTTGACTGGATACTATAACACCATTACCTGTATGTATTTCCTAACCCTTGGTTAACGTATCATGTAGTATGGAGTGTGTATCAACGAAATGCGTAAATATGAAACAGTGTGATGCTCCAGAATCAAACAGTACTCTAGCTGGCATGGAATGAACGAGTAGAATACCTGTAACAACTTCGCCTGAAGCCTCTGCCTGCTCGGCGGTCAAGGTGAAAGCCCGTCCCTAACCGCGGCCTGTGTAGGGTTGCCTCTGCTGCTGCGGTCCAGACCCTCCCTGTAACTCTGTTCGCTCGGGGCAACCACTAACTCGGTGCTGGCTAGATCCGCAAATCAAACACTGTCCCTTGGTGCGGCGACAGTCCTTCTGGGTGTGCCCATCCCTGTTGCAGTAGCCGCAAACTAAGTTTTTACCCTGGGGGAGATGCTGGGGAACGAATGGACGCTTCATCTGCGTCATCCCTGACCTGTGAACTGGTATGACCCCTCGAGACGGTGTGTGAGTACGCACTGGAACAACTGGGGGCTTCCTAAATTTATTAATCAGCTTCTCCTGAATTCGTGCCGCGTTGAGTACCTGCGCAAAAGTCTGCAACTCGAGTGACGCGATCAACTGATGTAGCTCAAAATCAAGTCCCTGTAAGAAGCGCCTGGCTCTGGTGGCCTCTGAAGCGACCATATACGGAGCAAATCGGCTCAGACGGTTGAATTCTGCCGCATATATGTCCACGGGCCTGCCATTCTGCTTCAGTAAGATGAATCTTTCTTCCATCTATGCCTTGGCGGTGGAAGGAAAATAGTGGTCCAAGAAGCACTCCTTGAATTTGCTCCATTCGATTGGCCCTTCTAGTCTGCTTTCTTCAACTGACCACCAAGTACGGGCTTCATCCTCCAACTGGATCTTTATCACATTCACTTTCTCTTCATCGGGTACCCTTGCGGCCGTCAGTAGGTTCTCCATATTGACCAGCCATTGCTTGGCCTCGAGTGGTTCGGCTAGTCCCGTAAATGCAGCTGGATGTAACCTCCGAAAATCCGACACGATGCCTGTCCTGGCAGAAAAAGCTGGTGGAGCAGCGCCCTCGGGGGCAGTAATGAAAGCGGAGGGTCCCCCTACTGCGGTAATTTCCCTGAGTCCTTCAGTGAGTAGGTCCGTCTTTCTCTCCTGAGCTTCTGCGAGGGTCGTCGGTGCACTCAAGATCCTCTCCGTACGATCTTGAGAACTTGAGTTCGAGGAGTGGTCGTTCGGGGACGTCATGTTGCTGGAATATATTTAAAAGGATATGATTAGATACAAGGATGAAAGTCAGGGATAGTGAAGCGAAAATAATGCAATAAAGTGTAGTAAATGTTATCCCTTATTACTAAATGCGGCTCTGATACCAACAAAACCATGTCATGCCCCGCTTCCCAAAATACGGAAAATGATGGATGACTAGGCCAGCCATGCTTCTACGGTCAAGGAATAATCCCGCCGTAGTCACACTTCGGCTTCTAGCATTACATGGTAATCAGTAAACATAGCACAGAAGTAAAGGAAATACACCACTAGTTATTACATCAACATTCATTGCTCACAATTTACAACAAAACAAGGAAAAGAACTACTAACCGAGTGCGAATACAAGGTTTCTTTAGGGAAAGCAGTAAAGGTAAAGGAGGTACTCCCGTCTAAATCTCCGCAAGCTCGAAGGGTAGGTCTGACTCCTATACTGGTTCCTCTCCAAGGTCTGAGCATGCATACTCAGGTCGTCAGAGCGACGTAATAGCAATATTATATTAATAACAAAAGCAAGCAGATGAAAGTAATATCGGTGGAGGTAATAAATGCGGGTAAACAATATGTCATAAACTGGTGCAATGTATGATCTGTGTCCCTATCAGTCTCTAAGTCACTTCTGAAATCGAGTTGTGGAAAGAATGATCATATTTAACGAGGGTCTCGTACATACCCGAGACTACAGCCCGCTGTTTCCCGGGACATAACCCTGTTAGCCGGATCGCTAGATCCTACCTAATATATATAAGAGTCGGTGTTCGAATGATCATCCTTTAAATCACTGTCCTCGCTAAATACGATTTCCTTTCCACTTCATCTCCCCTTTTCCCCAGGTTTTCACTATTTATGAGTATGGTCTAGTCGTGTACAAGTACGCACCAATAACACGGTTTTAGTCACTGTTCACTGTATTGTTCACTGTCACGAATCATTCACTTTTCACTGGCGTACTTGATACTCCTAAACCAATACCATTCACGCACGAAAATGCACTGTACACTGAATAATAACGCGCACTATCACTAGAAGTATGGCAGTCGGGTAAAATATGCGCATTTATGCAGTTAAACAAATCATGTGTAATACGAGCTACCATGCATCTTATGAACTTATAAAAATTGCCTTAAATCATACATTCAAAATTCAGTAAAATGATACAAAGACGGTAGCAAGTAAACTCAGTCGAAAATACAATGAAATTAATTTCAAGCCAAACGGGTTTCGGGTTCACAAGTTATAGACGTTTCAAATTAAGTGTTCGCTGCTGGACTTTCAGTTCCTGAACTGAAAGTCCGTTTCGCAACACCGTTTTCATCCTGTTGGGTTCAGAATTAGGCGACGCTATAGTTGAACAATGTTTAGGTTTTACAGTTAGGTTTCTAACGCAATTGGAGGATCAGTGATATCCTATATCAACAGTGAGTTATGGTCATGTTATGTTCAATGTGTAAAATCTGTCACTGCAGAATTCAGCAGAACATATCGACATCATAAAATATGTTAAAAATACCATACAGTTAAGGAATTCAGTGAAACCAGTGGGATAAGAAATATAACTCGATTCCCTACATAACGATATAGGATTCCGCACATTAACACATTTTTGCAAGGATATTCAGTGAATTAAAAACAGGGGTTACCTGGAATTACCGCTCTGGACTGCAGTCCAGAATCATAATTCCCCGCAGTTTTCTCTATCGTAACTAGTTCAAATTTAGGTATCAAAATAGAGTTTTGTAGCTTATTCTGTTGGCTTCGAGACAAGATAGGGAACGCCAAAAACCAATTCGTAAAAAATTTAATGTGAATTTAACGGTCTAGCATGTTCAGGAAATTCAGGTTTCGTAATGATTATTGGGATTAACATTTCATAGGTAAAACAACCGTGGTTCCAAACCAAATTTCTACAGCAGATCGGTAAATAGTAGACGGGTCTAATGATCACAAGTTCCGTCATTTAAAGTTAATTTTTCATTTAAAGTTTCATATCGAACACTTATACTCATTGGCGCGCACGAAACTATATATATATACGATACTAACTCTAAACTGGATTAAATAAGAGCTAATAGCATGAAACAAGTAATATACTTTCCTAACGACGTGTCGACGACGGAACGGCAATGGCACGAACGCGACCCGAACATGACACGGCAACGACTAGGCTCAAGCTTCAGCTGCGACTGCGTCGAGGAGGTGTCGATGGTGGCGGGGTTGCTTGCTGTGTGGTGGCCGGAAGAGGAGGCGAAGGCGAGGTGAATGGCGGTGGCTGTGGTGGTCATCGGTGAGGGTGCAACGAGGGGGTCGAGGCTCGAAGCTTGGGTGTAGGGTGCAGTGAAGGGAGTGAAGTAGTGGAGGGGGCTCGGGGTAGTAGGAGGTGATGGTGATGATGCTGAGGGATCGACGAGATGGTCGGCGGCGAGAGGGGACGGCGACGAGGAGGCGGTGGTAGTGTCTAGCATGGAGTCGGGTGTGCAGGTGAGGTGGGGAAACTCGGGGGTTTTTCTGGAGAGGAAAGAGGAGGGAGTTGCAGTGAGGTGGGCTCGGGGTTTTTCTGGAGAGGTAAGAGGCGATCGCCGGCGGTGAGAGGGTTCGTAGGGGACCTCGGTGAATGGTTGGGTGCAGGGTAGTTGGTGAAGAGGGTGATGGAGGCAATATGGGGTGTTGGGTGAGGGAGGCTTAGTTTTATGCGAGAGAGGGAGACAAGGTCGAGGGGTGAGTGGGCGCTCGCGGGGTTGTGTGTCGAGAAGTGGGGACGTTAGGTGAGCGGGAGAATATGGGGAATGAGAGAGGGAGAACGAGAGTGAGGGGAAGAGAGAGTTAGAGAGACAAGGTCGAGATGGGTGAGTTCGTGAGCGCGCGCGTGTGGGATCGTGGGTAGAGGCGCGGGGTCGTGGTCGCGAACGGGCGGTGGGGACGTGGGGCGACGAGGCGAGAAGGAGAAGAGGCGGGAAAATTCTGAAGGAGTGGGGAAGAGGATGAGGCGGGTCGGGTATGGGCACGGGCCGGGTCGGGCATGGATAAGGGATTCAGCTGGGCTTGGGTTATGTATGGGCTGGGCTTGGGTTATTTGTTTAGGAAAATTTTAAAATTCAAAACATATGCATTCTAAATTCCTCCAAAAAATAGGAAAAATAGAAAATATTCAGGGGACTTGGAAGAATTTTGAAAAAATTATAGAAAACTTTATTGACGGAACCGGGAATTTACATTTCGCCATAGTAGCGGAACACTTGACGAAGCTCACACGAAAGGAGGTGCCGTATGTTTGGTCAGAGGAATGCATTTAGGCGTTCGAGCTGTTGAAACTAAATTTGACCACATCCCCGATCTTGACCATGCCAGACAGCTCAGGTGGCTTGGTTGTTCACAGTAATGCATCGGGAAAAGGTTTGGGTTGCGTACTGATGCAACATGGTCGAGTGGTGGTTTACGCCTCTCGTCAGCTGAGAACTCATGAGAAGAACTACCCTATGTATGACCTGGAGTTAGCGGCCGTTGTGTTCTCCTTGAAGATATGGAGGCACTTCTTGCTAGGCGAAAGAGTGGAAGTGCACATGGATCAAAAAAGCTTGAAATACGTGTTCATTCAGAAGGAGCTGAATATGAGGTAGCGTAGATGGTTGGAGTTGATGGCAGACTACAACATTGATCTGCAGTATCACCCAGGGAAGGTGAACGTCGTTCCTGATGCTCTCAGTCATAGGCCGTCTTCTACATTGCTGACTTGTTTGAAAGGGACACTCGATGACTTTCGGAGACTCAAGTTGGAGGTAGTTGCACCGGGTGTGCCCGGACAGCTCTGCCAGCTGCAAGTTCAATCGTCGCTCGTAGATCGCATCAAAGCTGCACAGGTTGGAGACCCTCAGTTGCAGAAGTTCAGGGGGTTAGTCGAGGCTGGTTTGAGGACAGATTTGCGGATTCATGAAGATGGCTCTCTGAGATTTGGCAGTCGACTGTGTGTTCCAAAGGAGGGTATTCGAGATGAAGTCCTAACTGAAGCGCACAGTTCCACCTACTCGGTGCACCCGGGTGGCGCCTAGATGTATAGAGACCAAAGGCAACACTTCTGGTGGAATGGGATGAAGAGGGAGATTGCTTGCTTTGTCTCCAAGTGTCTGGTATGCCAACAGGTGAAAGCCGAGCATCAGAGAATCGCTGGGTTGTTACAGCCGCTTCCAGTACCAGAGTGGAAATGGGAGCACATCACCATGGATTTTGTGACGGCACTACCACGAAGTCCAAGGGGCATCAATGCCATCTGGGTTATTGTTGATCGTCTTACGAAGGCAGCGCATTTCTCACCCTTCCGAATCGGACAATCGACGGAGTCACTCGTGGAGAAGTATATGCAGGAGATTGTGAGACTGCACGGGGTGCCCATTAGTATCGTGTCTGATCGAGACACCAGGTTCATTTCCCATTTCTGGAAGAGGCTGCAGGAGATTTTGGGCACGCGTCCCAAGTTCAGCACGGCCTATCATCTACAGACGGACGGGCAATCTGAGTGTACCATCTAGACGCTCGAGGATATGCTGAGGGCATGCATGCTTCACTTTCAGGGTTCTTAGGAGGATCACCTCTATCTGGTAGAGTTTTCGTATAACAACAGCTACCAAGCTAGAATCCAGATGGAACCGTTCGAGGCTCTGTATGGACGGAAGTGTCGATCCCCTCTGTGTTGGGATGACGTGAAAGAACGAAGGTTGCTGGGCCCTGAGCTGATAGTGCAGACAGTGAGCAAGGTTCAGATGATCAAGCAACGGATCAAGGCGGCTCAAGACCAATAGAAGAGTTGGGCAGATGCCGCTAGAAGATCGTTGGAGTTTGGTATTGGTGACCACGTATTTTTGAAGATATCGCCTACTTGGGGAGTGATCAGGTTTGGTAGTCACGGTAAACTCAGTCCCCGATTCATCGGACCTTTTGAGGTGCTAGAGCGAGTAGGAGAGTTGGCCTATCGACTTGCCTTACCTCCATTGCTAGCTAGTGTGCACAATACTTTTCACGTATCTCATTTAAGGCGCTACGTTCGGGATGACAACCATATTCTGGACCATTCAGAGTTAACATTGGGCACCGATCTGTCTTACGAGGAGCAACCCACCACCATTCTCGATCGTCGGGAAAAAGTGCTGAAGAACAAAATCATTCCCCTGGTTCGAGTTTCTTAGGGTGGTCGTTCTCCAGGGGAGTCTACCTGGGAACGCGAGGAAGACATCCGTGCACGTTTTCCGCATCTGTTTGTGTAGAGTTGTTGTTCCGTTGTTTTCGTTTCTAATTTCGCGGATGAAATTTTTGTAAGGAGGGTATGATGTAAATCCCCAGTTCCCGTTTATAATTTTCGTATATTTTTCCAGATTTTTTCCTTGAATTTTTCTATTATATATATTATATATATTATATATATATATACTTTATTTAAATTCCTAACCTAAAAATCTAAGCCCAAATCCTAAACTACCCAACCCGACCCGGCCCGCACCCGCTTCCCACTTCTTCTTCCTCCTCCATTCTCTTTTCCCGCCTTTTCTCGCAACGTCTCCCGCTCCTCACGCCCACGCCCGTGAGACTCACACCCACGCCGCAACGGCCGCACCCACTCGCCCTACGACCCACACTCCTCCAACAGCTCCCTTCTCCTCACGCCCGTCGCAGCGAAACCCGCTCCCCCACGCCTCGACCAAGTCTCTCCTCTACTTCACACTCTTCCGATCTCTCCCGTTTCTCTCTCTCTCTCTCTCGTTCTCCCTCCCCCTCACCCATCGTCACCGACAACTCACCTTCCTTTCATCGACCTACCGACGACTTCGAGCTCCCTATCCGACCCCAGCTCTTCCTCCTTCAACGTGAGCGCACCACCACCATGAACCCACCATTGAGCGCCTCAGCCACGTCGACCAACACCCGTAAGACCCAAAAACTCCAGCAGCTCCTCTATCGTCTGAGCTCCCCAACGTCACCACCACCATCTCCAGAACACACCTCCTCATTCCCTGCACACCATCTCCAAGCTCCAAGCCTCGAACTCCCGGCAACTCGTCGCCACGACATCACAGTCTTCCACCCTCGACGGCCAACCGCACCGTTGACCTTGTAGAGTCGCCACTATCCGAACCCAACCGAGCTCGCTGTCGTCGCAGCTGCTTGTGCCGTGCTATGCCCATGCGCATGCCTTCGCCATTACCGTTGCTGTCCCTCGCCATTGTTTCCCCCAATCAGAGCAAAACTCTGTTTAAAATTCAAATTTTGAAATGAAGCAATGCTTCAGAAGCAGCGCCAAATGCGCTGCACCCTAAGCAGCGCACCACGTGCAAAGCATGTGTGCGCTAGCGCGAGGTGCGCTGCGCTCTAAGCAGCGCACCACGTGCAAAGCACGGGTGCGCTAGCGCTGGAACTAAAAACTCCCCACCGTCAGATCTAAGATCTAATAATAATGATAAATCATTAATTAATCAGAATTAAATTCTGTTAAGGAAAGATTCCTCAAAATCTTTCCAAACAACAAGATTGTGCTCTGTAAATCAGAGCACCGTTGGATCAATGATCCAATGGTGATTAAAAATCACCAAAATACAGAATAAATTCTGTATGGAAAAGATTTCCCAATCTTGTTAAAAACAAGAAGATTGCCTTCTGTAAATCAAAAACCTTTGGATCAAACATCCAACGGTGGGGAAATCCCCAAATCAATTGGAGAAAAGGTCTCCTTAACTGATTGAACAAATCAGCTTGCCCTATAAAAAGGCTCCCAGACTTCAAGTCTCAAGATACAGAAGCATAGAGAGGAACCCCCCCAAGAAGTTTTGAGAAAATCTCAGAAATAAGAGCCAAGCTCTCAATAGAAGAACTTCTTTTCTTCAAGGTAAAAGAACAGAGAGATGAAATCATCTCATAATTAAAAAGAAGAATTCACTTCTTTCTTTAAGATCATAGATCTACAAGACCAAGGCCTTTTACAAAGAGATCAAAAGATCTCATCATAAAATAAAAGAAGAATTTACTTCTTTTTCATAGATCATAGATCTATAAAACTAAAGTCTTTCTCAAAGAGATCATGAACATCTCACTATAAAAAAGGGGGAGAATAATTCAATTCTCTTAAAGATCACAGATCTATAAAGGCAAAGCCTTTTATCAATATAAGAGATTAAAACATCTCCTGTGAAGCTAAGAACTTTATTCTTAGATCTATAAGACAAAGTCTCTTAAAAGAGGATTTAATTCTCAGTGCATAGTACTACATAAAAGAGCCTTAGCGCTCCGTATTAAAAAGTGCTTCAGCGTACCGAAACTAGCACACAGCGCTGTATAAAAAGAGTGTTAGCGCTCCATATTAAAAAGAAGCATCTCAGCGCTCCTGATCTGGTGCCGAGCGCACCACATGCTCCTCACGTGTGTGCCACTCAACAGTTAGCGCTCTGCGCTCTTGAACTAGCGCTTTGCGCTCATAAGACTGGCGCTTAGCGCTAAGCGCACCGCGTAGTCCCCACATGTGCGCCACTATACAAGTAGCGCTTGTGTTGATAAGATAGCGCTCTACGCTCATAAACTGGTGCAATGCGCCCATCATCTGGCGCTTAGCGCTAAGCGCAACACGTGTCCCCCACATGTGCGCTACCCAGCAATAGCGCAATGCGCTCATAAACTAGCGCACTGCGCTCTTTGATTGGCGCAAAGCGCCAAGCGCACCATGTGCTGCGCTGATAGAACATAAATTGTTCTTTAATAAGCCCAGAGCTCTGATGAATGCTCCGCATTCAATAAGAGACAAAATATTGTCAGAAGGCAAGTCAATGCTCAGTATTGTTAAAAGGGCCAAGCCCAAATAAATGCTCAACAGACCAAAATAAATGTTAAAATTTTTTAACCTGATTGGATTTAGCCCAAGATTGGCCATAAGTTCTCAATTCAGATTAATTGAGCCCATATGCTCACAAATCTTTTAACAGACCTTAGTCCCGAATTGGACTACAGATCTCCCAACCAACCTTGGTTCAAGGGTACATCTCTTCACTCCTCTGATATTTGTCATTGTAATCCTTCAACGTCTTCAGAGAGGTGACAGGTCCCGACAACCATACATTCCATGGACTATGATGTTCTTAACCTCGGACTGTGGGGTCCCTTTAAACCCACGGACTATGATATCCTTAACCTCGGACTGTGGGGTCCCTTTTAAACCCACGGACTATGATGTCCTTAACCTTGGACTGTGGGGTCCTTAAACCCATGGACTATGATGTCCTTAACCTCGGACTGTGGGGTCCTTAAACCCATGGACTATGATGTCCTTAACCTTAGACCACCATGTCCTTAAACCGGTAATCGACCGCAATGTCCCTAAACTAAGCAATGGAGCCCAAATGCTCTGTTGTTGGATCTAAACGATCCCGTTAAGTTGATCTTAGTCTGAAATTAGACTAACGTATCATTAACAAACGTTTAAGTTGATCTTAGTCTCAAATGAGACTAACGTATCCTTAAACCCAACCCAAAACCCAAATCTAAGAAAATACGGATTTGGACTAATCCACGCCCTACGGGCGACAACATAAATTAGTCTCTGTATACAATCCACGGGCAACCAAAAACAAAATAAACACACACGACACGAAGTGACCATATGGAGAAGGAGAAAGTGGTTACCGCGATACGGTAGCGTAAATAACTGCTGGGGCTTGCGCCTGCAGGGAAGAGCGCCCCCACAATAAAAAACCTCTCAACGAGGAGGAATCTGACGAAATCTGCTACATCGGCCGCATCCGTTTAAACCTTCGATACATGGTGCCATAAATCAACTTGGCATCTTCGGAGAGGTGGACGAATAGCACCAATTAGCATCTGCCCTCGGAATTCAGGCCCGGACGTCCTAACGTCCCGGTCGTGTCTTCCGATGGAGAATAGATTCTGGCACGCCCGGTGAGACCTTTTCCTCTATCCACTCCACACTTCGTGTCTCGTGTTTTTCCCGTGATCAGATAATCGCGGTGTGTATGTTTGTGGTTGCCCTTAGGGGAGTGGATACTGAAGTTGGCGTTTTGTCTCTATGAAGAATGGCGTTTGTTCCCACCTTAGCAACACAGGCTGTCATATCTGGTGGAGTCAAGTACGGGCCACTTACAGTCTCAAATCTCTGCAATCCGGCTCTTCAAGAAATCAACGGGCTTCTCTTTGGGTCGATAATCCCACCTCCCACCTTCGGTGCCTCAACGCCGATGGAGGAAGCTCAGAGGAAGTCTGTCGTCCACAGGCGGACTCCCTAAGCAGCAGCTTTGCCAATGGAATCAGTCCTCAAATAACTGGCACCTGCCAAGGACCAAGGTCGACGTAGTGGGCAGAATATACAAGCTCTCAAAGGAAACAGGGGGCAGGCTCGGAAAAATCCTGAGGCTAATCAAATCACGACCATAAGAAATGGTCGACATCGATATCGGCATCATACAAAATGAGCCGGGGGCAGTTATTCATATGGTCCTATTTCAACCCCAGTGGTGGATGATGCTGTTTCAACTGGGAACAACTTTGAATTACTTAACAGGGTACGCAGGAATTCGCCAACTGCTGTGCTGAAAAGATCTCCTCCACCAATGGAGAATGCTACAAAGACGAAGCTGGAGCAGCCCCCTCAGTGGCTGTCCTCCAAAATTTACAAAGTCTGGCGACAAGTCCAGGAGTCGGTGATTGACCAGGACTACTCTCGCCGACCAAAGGAGATTAAAGCTCAGCAAGAAAAGAGCCATCCCATGGTACCACAGAAGATTTCATCCGTCTGGGTGCCCGCTGCAATGGCTCCCTCAACCTCGACCGCTCACAAGAGGAGAAAGCTGGAGAAAATCATGGTGTCTGTGACGAATCGCAAGAACACTGAATCTAAACGCCCCAAGTCTGGGGGCATGGTGGTGCACACCATCTATATGGCATCCGGAAAAGAGAATAGATGTATCTCCACAGGTCATCGACCGCTTACGCGATCAGTGACTAGGGCTCAGGAGCAACAACAACAAAAGCTCCAAGAAATGCTAACAGCTATGGCCGCACTTACGGGACCGAAAACAAGCCCGGAGACATTCTCGGAGCAGCGTCGTGAGCAAGAAACTGATGCCGAATTCCTTCGAAGAATGCTTGAGAAGAAGGACAAAGAGGCTGCAGAACAAGCAACCAATATAAAACAAATGTCCCTTCTATTCCAAGATATGGTGGGCATGATGATCCAGCCGGACCCTCCAGCTGAAGATCCTCCGATCATCCTCGAAGGTAACCGAGCGGAGACGTCAAATCCCCTTCCGGCTTGTTCAACAGCCAAAGAGGAGACCATTTCAAAAGCTGCCCTGGATGATTATATAGTTCAGCAAATACAGGCTCATCAAGCAAATGAAGAAACTGGCCAAGTCGTCAGAACTGGGCGACCATATCCAGGATGGTACGATCAGATCAAGTATCCGCCAGGATACATGATTCCTAAGTTTCACATATACAAGGGGACAGGAAATCCCCATCAACATGTCGCTCGGTTCAGGGCTCTCTGCGGCAATACCGGAGGTGACGACAAATTGTTACTTTGTCAGTTCGTCGGCAGCTTGGTGGAAACGGCTTTTAAGTGGTATTCAGAGCTGCCCAACGACTCCGTTAAAACTTTTACGGAGATGGAATTGCTGTTCACCCAACGTTTCGCCAGCGCTAGTGAGCGCACCCCGATCACCGCGTTAATTAATGCCAGAGTGAAGCCAGGAGAAACATGGGTGCAGTACGCGATACGGTGGCGGAATCTATGGTCGAAGTGTGAACAGCGCATCGAAAAAGCGCATGCAGTGGGCATGTTCATGGGAACCCTCGATCCGCAGGCGACCATCTCTCAGTTCATGATGTTTTTCAAGCCCACCACCTTCTAAGCCTTGATTGAAAAGCTAGCCCAAATGGATCAGATGGGTCATAGACCATCTCCTTTGAAGCTGGAATCTCGAAATGAAAAAGGGAAAGGGAAAGCGACCTTCGTCGCCAATACTCAACAACAGCCGAGCAACTTAAAGCCGATTATTCGCCAAAACAACGCGCGCCCATGCCTATCCCTCGAGGAGAGACTGGGATATCCTTACTCGTTTTCCCGGGATAAAACGAGGAGACTGTTCGAGCTGGCAGTACGCAACAGACTCATCGGTCTGCCGGATCCAAAACGTCCGTTGCAGCCAGGCGATGTCAACAATCCTAATTACTGTGCTTACAACCAAGCAGTAAGCCATCCACTCGAATATTGTTTCGTCTTCAAAGGCTGGATTGAAGACCAATACCAACAAGGCAAATTCGCGCTGTCTGAAAAATGGAAGATGAACCCGCCACAACCACATGATCCGAAAAAGATGGACTTGTCGGAGGCATTGTGTTCATTCATAGGGGATGCTCCGTGGGAGGTCGCTCATTCAACCAAAACAAAAGGAATGCTGAAGGATCTCTAAACATGCCCAGCAATTAGATGGGAAAATCAGCTAGAACCCGAGATCATCGAAGGAATGCTGAAGCCGCGCCCAACTCCAAAAATTGGTGGTGATAGTCAAAGCGCTCGCACCCAGCCGTCAAAGTCTTCGAAGAAAAAGAAGAAGACCAAAAAGCCCGTGAAGCCTGATGACAAGCGTACGAAACTACAAAAACATATTGACGCGCTGGAAGAATATAATCAGAAATCGCGGACCCCAGTCACACTCCAAGAATTTCTCAGCCAAGTCCTTGAGGACGGAGATGATGACAATGGAGAAGACTCGTCGGATGAACCTGAGGATTATGTGACAAGCTGCCATATGATCTCTCACTCGTTGATAAACGGTGAAGAAGCTCCTGACGCAAAGAAATTGGGGGCAGATCCTGAGCCGGAACATCTAGGACCATCAGACAAAATGATTGATGCATTCCTGAACGAAGCTCTTCTGAAAAGCAAAGCTGATCGGGAGCGCGAGATTGCCATATTTGAAAAGGCCAAACGCCGGCGATTAGACAAAAGGGTTGAAACATTACCAGATCAAAGCATCCCTATCGCCAGCAAAAGCAAGCTTAAAGTAAGGAAACGATTCGCTAGGCCCCTGTCAATAGGAATGAAGTTTCCCCCTTTCAGAGGAAATTCTCCTGGTGGTATACATCTTGATGAAGCGGACATACAACCTAACTTCTGCGTATACCATCAGAGGATTGCACACCCTACCGAGGAGTGCATAGCCTTTAAAAACTGGTGGCAGGGATATGTTGCCCACTGACAACACGTTCAACGAGTGAAGCGCAAGGCTCGTCGGGAACAAAAAAGCACGACAGATGAGCGCAAAAGAGCCGCTGGCAACTGTCACATAGCCGACACCAAGGGATCGCAAGTTATCACCTTTGGAAGCGACCCTGACGAAGAAATCGCCCTCAGCCCTCTCTTCGAAGAATCCACCTTCAACACAAAAGATGCGAAGACTTGCGAGAAAATCTAGCCGCGTAATCGTACGTTGCCCGAAAAATTTCGAACCTATGACTGAAACGTCTTTAAACTACTACAAACCCGCGGCATCGCTAGGCTGACGTGGTAAAAAAAAGGGTACGTCCACAAGTAAGATGGGCATGGATGAAAAGCCGAAAGGGCTCCGTGAGTAAAAACGGCAGGACTACCGACGAGTTTTGTGAAAACACGAAAGGGCGCAATCTCGTTAAAAGACACTTGCAAGGTTCTCTCGACCCTGTAAGGCGAAACCACCCGCATGAGATCCTTACGACTCACAAGGGAGCAACACACTTAGGAATCCTCATGATTCCTAAGGAGAACTTACACTTACGAGATCCTCATGACTCGTAAGGAGAATTCCCTTTTGAGACCCTCACGGCTCATAGGGCTCAAAAGCCTTAAGTTACAGGGATTTGAGCCTGTTCTTAATCCATCACAATCTCCAATTTTGCCCTACAAGCGTCTTGACCTTTGTATACAATCCACAGGCGCGAATAAACATTTCCCTAGTAAAGTCCCACCAGCGACTTGGGATATGTCTACACGGTGAACAACCCTTGTAAGTCCTCTCGACTTATAAGGAGAAAGCACTCTTCTAAGATCCTTACGACTTATAAGAGACCATACACTTAAGACTCCTCACGATTATTAAGGAGAAAACCCACTTACGAGATCCTCACGACTCGTAGGGAGAAATACCTTCATGAGACCCTTACGGCTCATGAAGTCAAAAATCTTAGTTGACAAGCTCCTAACCCTGTTTACTAAGCCACCTTTGTTCGACATCCACAAAGGCAAATGATGATTCGCTCCTGGCAATATCCCATTTGTAGCGATGCTGATGCCTGAATCGGTATCAAATCATAAATTCACAGTGAAAAGCCAGCGAACCATAAATGCATATGAAATAGCCGAAATGATGGGGTAACTTGCAACAAAATCAGCAAGTAAAAATGTATGCAAACAAAATAGCCGAAATGATTGGGCAACTCGCAATAAAAAGCAGCGAGTGAATAAAACAAATAGCCGAAATGATTGGACACCGCGAAAAATAGCCGAAATGATTGGGCAATCGCGACTTTCGCGATATAAAAGCTGAAATGATAGAGCATCGCGGAAAGAAAAATATATAAAATGAAACTTTTTGCCCTACAGGTGAGATCACATCGATCCCTGTATACAGTCCAGGGGCACAAACGAAAAGAGAACCATACCTTCCCCCCAGGCTCCATCCGAAAGAGAGCCAAATCTCGACGGTTCACAGAAAGCCTAGAGATCATCTCGACATTCGTCTCGTTACAGCAGACGCGACGGCAGCAAGGCCGAGTGATGGCAAAATCCCAGCTCCACCTCAGCATTCGTCTCGTTACACCAGACGCAATATCAACAACGGCGTTCCTTCGCAGTCCAGCAGGATGCAGATGCAACGTCAATGAAAGACTCTATGATCGTCAGCAAAATAAAAGATAAAATGGTGAGAAAAAAAATGAACACTGGTTTTGTTATCACCAAGACAGCAATAAAAAAATATAGCGAGGGTGCTTCATCACCTAGTGCCTTAGACCAACAGGTCTGGGAGTCACTGCTAAGCCTTAGGTGGTACAAGACGAGGAAAATGCTACTTACGCCTATTAAGCAAGCACATGAGTAATTGGTCTGTTAGTACCTCAAGAAGTATTAACGGTCGCATGAAAAATGTGTGAGCAAATCCATCTAAATATTCATCGATTAAAAAGTACTGAGGTAGATGGACAAGAGTATGATAGCTTGAATTGAATTCTCCGAGTGTAGCGATGTTCTTTACACACACGTAGGGGTATATGATCGATGTTTGGAAGAAAGGTAGGAATGAAGAATAAAGACGATGTTTTATTGAGGGATGATGTGATTTCTAATA
Source organism: Agapanthus africanus (assembly GCA_030015575.1). NCBI lineage: Eukaryota > Viridiplantae > Streptophyta > Magnoliopsida > Asparagales > Amaryllidaceae > Agapanthus > Agapanthus africanus. The sequence goes on from CM057339.1 coordinate 870,601,559, forward strand.
ACTTTTCATGACTATTAAGATAGGGCTCATGACAACCGAAAAGCTAGTATAGTTGGAAACTCTGATTTTCAAAGTTTTTCTTTTATAATTCTTATCTTTATATGTAACTTTCACGGTCTTCCTTTTATTATGGGATTTTGTGGGTGCAATCCGCTGAAAACCTTCAGGAGACAACACTCCTCCTACTAGGGACACCTAGAGATTTAAAGGCTTGTTGCATGTGCTCAGTGCAATCGTGTTGCCTACGAAAGTGTGCTAGTTAGTTTTTCTTTTTCTTTATTTTCTCCTTCTCTTTCTAATAAAACAAGTTTGCTCGAGACGACCAAAATTAAGTTTGGGGGAATTTGATCAGTCGAAAATATTGCATTTTTAACATGTCAATTTCCCTACTATTTGCAATCATCTAAAGGTGTTCGATATGAATATAACACATATTAGCAATTTGACTGTAAAATACCAAATAACATGTGTTATACGTTATAACCGGCATTTTGAGGGAAATTGAGTGTTTATTATTGCACACATGATCTTTGTATATCGCAACACTTGTCTCGAGATTGTGTGCAGGAAATTCCAGGTAAAAGAGCCGAAATTGATAAAAGTGCTGATAAAAATACGCCAAGTCCAAGACTTGAAATCTGGCAGTGAACAAGAAAGTATAAAAATATTACAGATATCAAAAAACAGCCCTAAAGCCAGCATAAGAGTACTAAGGAATTTTGATGCACCAACACCTCCAAACGGCCGCGGATACGCGGCCGAATGGGCATGGTGGCGGCGGATCCGCGGCCACGTAGGGGCATTATCGGCATAACACATTTTCAAGCTTCTCCTTTCAAATTCCAAACTTCTTCAAGCCACTTCGTTCTCCAGAGATCTCCAGAAGCTTCTGTCCTAAGTGCCAAGTTTCTTGTACAAGCCAAATTCATCCAAGCTTCTCAAACAAGCCAGCTAAACCTAGAAGGTTCTTCCCAACAACTAAGCTTATTAAGGAAGCTAGCTAACTACCTAAATCTAGAAGCTTCCTTCATAACTACCAAGCTTGCAAGAGAAGCTAATTCTAGCTTAGCATCTAAAGGAAGCTAATCCTAATCAAGCTTCTAGGGAAAGCTAAAGGAGAAGGCTATAAAAGGGGACCCAAGGGCTTCATTCTAAGGTTGTTGATCATTCCACATCAATTCACCCACAAGTTGAGTGACACAACTTGTGCATCCAAACCCTAATCCAATCCCAAAAGCCAATTCAAGATCACCGAGTACAAAATCAAGCAAGAAGCCATCAAGCCTTTTTGAAGCAACGCCGATCTTCAACCGAGCAAGTGATCCAAGACGATCCGTGACTCACGGAAACGATGCAAAGCTAATTCAACGATCGAGTTCTCTCCTCAATTCTTGTAATCTTGAGCAAATTGTAACGAAATTGTTGAATAATAAAAGGTGAAATTTCTTTATCTTGCTTATCTTTACATTTGAGAATTATGATGAGTTCTCAATTCTTGATTGTTTTCTTTGTCATGATGTTTGAGTAAAAACTCCGCTCGTGGAGGAATCGAGAAAATAAATAGATGATGATGATTACATTCTTGAACGATTCTTAATTCTTATGAGTTTTATAAACTTTAGGAAATTGAATCATCAACAATCTAGTTTCGAGCGAGAAGCTTTCTTGAATGTTTTCGCTCTTAATTAGAGATCAACGATCGATAATTGAATTTCTTAGAGGCTAGCTTTTGAATGATAATCAACGAAAAGACAAGGGATGATGATGAAGAAACCCTAGTTTCTTCGATAAATCCCTAAACCTCGTTGATCGTCATCGATCTAGCAACAAATCATCAATGGATGAGAATACGTAATCACAAGTCTTCATCCTCACTATCGATTGGATCGATTCCTACGAGCCTCATTACAAATCTTGATAATTCATTTGATTTGGACAATTCTTGATTCTTGATTCTTGATTTTTAGTATTTCTTGATATTAGATCTAGTTCTTTACAATTCTTGAAACTAAATTTCAAAATTCTTGAATCATTTTCTTTTATCTTTTAATTTCAACTCAACTAAAACAAGATCGGTCAAATCACACTTTCCCTATGGACGATCCGCACTCGCTAACGAACCTACAATTGACACCATTATTGATTGCGGTTTACAAATTTCTTTGGTTGTGATCTTTACACTTTTATACCTACACACCGAGAAAAGATCAATCAATAAACACATGGAAATGGAAAAGCTTGCCATTCATACTTCAGAAAATTCTTACATTGATGAAAACGGTAAACAAAAATGCCATTAAAGTGTTTACAAAGGCAAAACATCAAATCCAGAACATAGATTGAGAAATTTAAGAGTGAAGCCATCCAAAATTTTCGGGCCTCTCGGACCATCTTCATGTGCATCCTTTCACGATCACAAGTGTCAGGATCCCCACTGATATCCTCCACCCTTCGATAAGCAGCAAGTATCGCCGCCTGTTGAAAAGCTTGATGCAGGATATCAACAAGGTTGTCTCGTCTTTTCTTTGAGATTAAGCCCATTAGATACACCGAGTGCACCTTATCTTCGGCGTCGTCCATTGCTTTAAGCGGCATGCCGGCGTAAAATAGAGGAAGTGCTCCCCAAATCGCTCCCACAATAAGCTTCAAGAGAGAGGAACGACAAGTGAGCAGTCGACCATTGTATGCATCAAAGCGACCCATAATTTCAACACACTGGGCGTTGGTAAATTTTTGGTTTTGAGAACGTCCGAGTGCGCGAATGTCTCTGTAAGAAATAATCTCGTCGAGATCATACATATGAGAGTCCATAAAGTCTGAAAAGGAAAATCAGTAAGAGTTAGTGGACAGACTGATTAAAAGAAAGCTTATTGAAACAAACACGAGATTTAAACAACTCTTGATATCCCCAAAGAGAAAATAAGTGCTAATTAAATCACCCAACGAATTTAATCCTGTGCAATCAAGAAAGGAATCCTAAAAAGGATTTCGCATTTAATAAAAAGATTCCTCGAGCCAAAGAGTTAAACTCCTCGAGAGCAATACTCTGCAGACAGGAATGACACCTGTCGAAGTCAATTATGAGGGGAATTAAAAATTCTCCGGAAATTCCAAGAGCCTTGCTCTGTAAAAATGATGGAATAACCCATCAGAAAAATTAAAATAAAATTTTTAATGAACTAAAATTCTGAGATTTTCAAGATCTATGAACAAACTCTAAGAGTTCTTTATGAACAAAGCTCTGTTCATGGGCTAAGAAACCCCAAGAAAAGGTCTCTTTAGATCTATGGGTTCAAGAGAGCAAAACTCCGTTGATGAAACCCTAAAAGGGTTTTCTTTAGATCAAAGATCTATGAAGAGCAAAACTCTGTTAATGGGTGAAACCCTAGATTATTAAATGGTTCTTTAAAAGATTTAATTTTTACCTAAAAATGTTGACAGAATTCTGTCCTTAAGGAAGTTCTTAAGCCAAAGAGTTATGCTCTGCAAGAGAATGAAAATTCTCAGAAGGAAGAAGATGAATAGAAATTATCTCAAGGGCCAAGGGTCCTATTTATAGGCACTGAGTGCCGTTTCAACTTCTAAGTTGATCTAATGGTGGAGATGTTGCCACCGCTGCACTCACGTGTGAGCCACGTGAGCGCAACGGTGGGGGGGGCATATGTTTCCCTCAATCAGAGCAAAACTATGTTTAAAATTCAAATTTTGAAATGAAGCAATACTTCAGAAGCAGCGCCAATTACACTGCGCCCCAAGCAGCGCACCATGTGCAAAGCACGTATGCGCTAGCGCTAAGTGCGCTGCCCTCTAAGCAGCGTACCACGTGCAAAGTATGGGTGCGCAAGCGCTGGAACTAAAAGCTCCCCACCGTCAGATCTAAGATCCAATAATAATGATAAATCATTAATTAATTAGAATTAAATTCTGTTAAGGAAAAATTCCTCAAAATCTTTCCAAACAACAAGATTGTGCTCTGTAAATCAGAGCACCGTTGGAGTTGAGCGCTTTGACTATCACCACCAATTTTTGGAGTTGGGCGCGGCTTCAGCATTCCTTCGATGATCTCGGGTTCTAGCTGATTTTCCCATCTAATTGCTGGGCATGTTTAGAGATCCTTCAGCATTCTTTTTGTTTTGGTTGAATGAGCGACCTCCCACGGAGCTTCCCCTATGAATGAACACAATGCCTCCGACAAGTCCATCTTTTTCAGATCATGTAGTTGTGGCGGGTTCATCTTCCATTTTTCAGACAGCGCAAATTTGCCTTGTTGGTATTGGTCTTCAATCCAGCCTTTGAAGACGAAACAATATTCGAGTGGATGGCTTACTGCTTGGTTGTAAGCACAGTAATTTATTCTGTATTTTGATGATTTTTAATCCACTCCTGATCTGGCGCAAAGCGCCGAGCGCACCACGTGCTCCTCACGTGTGCGCCACTCAACAGTTAGCGCTCTGCGCTCTTGAACTAGCGCTTTGCGCTCATAAGACCAGCGCTTAGTGCTAAGCACACCACGTGGTCCCCACGTGTGCGCCACTATACAAGTAGCGCCTGCATTCATAAGATAGCGCTCTGCGCTCATAAACTGGCGCAATGTGCCCATCATCTGGCGCTTAGCGCTAAGCGCAACACGTGTCCCCCACGTGTGCGCTACCCAGCAGAAGCGCAATGCGCTCATAAATTAGGGCACCGCGCTCTTTGATTGGTGCAAAGCGCACCATGTGCTGCGCTGATATAACATAAATTGTTCTTTAATAAGCCCAGAGCTCTGATGAATGCTCAGCATTCAATAAAAGACAAAACATTGTCAGAATGCAAGTCAATGCTCAGTATTGTTAAAAGGGCCAAGCCCAAATAAATGCTCAACTGCCCAAAATAAATGTTAAACATTTTTAACTTGATTGGACTTAGCCCAAGATTGGCCATAAGTCCTCAATTCAGATTAATTGAGCCCATATGCTCACAAATCTTTTAACAGACCTTAGTTCCAAATTGGACTACAGATCTCCCAACCAATCTTGGTTCAAGGGTACATCTCTTCACTCCTCTGATATTTGTCATTGTAATCCTTCAACGTCTTCAGAGAGGTAACGGGTCCCGACAACCATACATTCCATGGACTATGATGTCCTTAATCTCGGACTGTGGGGTCCCTTTAAACCCACGGACTATGATGTCCTTAACCTGGGACCGTAGGGTCCTTAAACCCATGGACTATGATGTCCTTAACCTTGGACCACCATGTTCTTAAACCGGTAATCGACCGCAATGTCCCTAAACTAAGCAATAGAGCCCAAATGCTCTGTTGTTGGATCTAAACGATCCCGTTAAGTTGATCTTAGTCTGAAATTAGACTAACGTATCTTTAACAAACGTTTAAGTTGATCTTAGTCTCAAATGAGACTAACGTATCCTTAAACCCAACCCAAAACCCAAATCTAAGAAAATACGGATTTGGACTAATCCACGCCCTACGGGCGACAACATAAATTAGTCTCCGTATACAATCCACGGGCAACCAAAAACAAAACAAACACACACAACACGAAGTGACCATTTGGAGAAGGAGAAAGTGGTTACCGCGATGCGGTAGCGTAATTAACTGCAGGGGCTTATGCCTGCAGGGAAGAGCGTCCCCACAATCAAAAACCCCTCAACGAGGGGGAATCTGACGAAATCTGCTACATCGGCCGCATCCGTTTAAACCTTCGATACATGGTGACATAAATCAACTTAGTATATTCGGAGAGGTGGACGGATAGCACCAATTAGTATCTGCCCTCGGAATTCAGGCCCGGACGTCCCAACGTCCCGGTCGCGTCTTCCGGCGGAGAACGGCCGTCGTCGCTGCCGGGATTATTGCCGTCACGATTGTCTGAGGCAAGTGAACATTAATCACTTGCTTACTCATGCTAATTAATATATTATTTAATCGGGAAAAATGATGTTACATGATATGGAGTGTGTATATATATATATATATATATATATATATATATGTATGTATATATATATGTATGTATGTATGTATATGTATATATATATCGATAATTTATAATTCAATTAATTCTGTAACGAACCCTCTTGGTTCGATTATATTGAATGGAGCCTGACTAAGGTTTATCATCCCGTGTCAATATCATTTGTAGTTTAACCGAATAACATCTAGTTGGATCGATTACAGCAAACTGATGTTCCGTTTGGTACCCGTACATATCATATGTGTTAGACACGATACATGAATGAAAACCCTATCTTAAATTGCCGAAATTTATGATCGTCAAACCCCTTTTTCTATTAGTGAGGTCGTGTAGGAATTTGAGGAAGAAAAAGAAAATATCTAGGTTAGACCTATAAAAGTCGCCCTAAAGGCAACACTAAATCTATATTTTACCACACATATTACCTTGTTGAAACCATTGTAAATTTAATATAAGTTGTAATGTGAATTTCTAAGGCTCATATCAAAACCGGCTCGATAATATAAAACCATCCACGGTTTATTTTTTGATATTGATAGATTATGGCAACGAGAATTGGTTGAGAATGCGACTCTGGACTGCAGTCTGGGGCAGCATTTCGCTTGGATACCTGACTTTGAATACCTGTACCTCCCCTCTTTAAACTGAAAATGCGTGGAGCATCATATGGTCACATTAATTATTTAATTAGCTAACACCTGAATTGGTCCCGTGCCGTTTCACCGTCGTTTGATATTTAAATTGCATTTTAGAGTACCGATGTGTTCCGCAGTTTCTGCAGGGACCCTCCTTACACCGTTACATTAATCCAGACATAACTTCTAATAAAGAAATGCTATTGATAATACGTTTGATGCGTTGGAAACTTAATAGACAGAACTAAATTTTATTCAACTAGGGAAATATCTGAATCTGAACATAATCACTAGTAAAACGCACGCGAAGTTGGGCTTCCAGTTCTGAAACTGGAATTCCAGCAATCGATCGCTACCTTAAAATGATGACAATTCCCTAACCTGAATCTTGATTGACATGAAGTTAATTTTACTGTTTATATGATCAATTGTGCTTCGTATGCCTTTTATATTATTTTGGTCGAATCTATACGTGTGATTTATCATAAATTTTGCAAGTTATCTGGCATTGGTCATAATTGAAATAGTGAATATCTGTTCAGTGCATTTCTACTTATTTTTCGTGTTTTCTTTATACCTGCCGCATAGTGATCATTCACGTTGAAACCTAGCGACTGATTTGCATTGTCGATATATTAGTGTTAGTGATTGGGTTGTGGTAAATACGACAGTGATACTGATAAGTGGAAAAGTGATTGAAAATGGCAGCGATATGTATTTGTTCACAACCTATCTAATACCTGAATGCATACTATAACCCAAGGAATGGGGAAATAAAGGTGGAATTGAACTCGTATTTAGTGAGGTACAGTGATTTAGAGGATGATCATTCGCTATTATATATACACTTTAAGTCGTGGGGATATGGTTATGTCTCGGGCACAGCGGACCGTAGTCTCGGGCACAGCGGACCGTAGTCTCGGACATGCATGAGACCCTTATTAAACACGAGCATCCTTCCACCATTTGATTTCATTGACTTAGTGACCGATAAATGGTGACATACGCATTGCCTAATTTACTGACATGATACTCATATTGCACTATTCATATTCAGTTGATATTTATTATACTCATGTTCTACATTCTGTTGTACTTCTCGTGTTTAATAATATTCCACGTCTTTATATAATTATTGCTATATGTGTCTCCCTGACGACCTGAGTGTATATGCTCAGAGAACGAAGTGGATCCAGCCCAGAAGCAGGACCTGCCATTCGAGATCGCGGAGGTCTAGACTGCATCACCAGCGCTATATGTTTTTTTGCTTTCAGCACTTTGTTTTGTTGGTTAGTTATTTTATTTTGCAAAATAAATGTATCTTGAACTCTTTTATTTGCAATGTAATAAAGTTGTGAACTGTGATTTTCCTTTACTTTAGCACTGTTTACTGACTACCATGTAATGCTAGAATCCAAAGTGTGACTACGGTGGAATTATTCCCCGACCGTAGGAGTATGGCTGGCCTAGTCACCCCTCGTATTCTATATTTTGGGAAGCGGGACGTGACACAATTACTGCATGAGTAGACACCACCTCATATAAAGGCATTTGGCATGTCTTTGAGAGGATGTCAACACATGTATGAACCTGCAGGCTAGCTTCTTCTTAGCAACAAATAGTCTAAGATTAGCCATTTACCTTCTAGAAAAATGATGTTTTAGAAAGGAATTATTATTACTTTTCTTGTAGCCTTTTGTGCTGGCATTCTTTTGGATTTTTTGTGCTAAGGAAAGACGATGAGTAGCTGTCAATCTGAAGACCTTCTTTCTATGACACGCAAGGATATAAGGCTAGACTTTATTCTAACAAGTATAATACCATCCCGTTGCAAGCCTACCATGGTGTTCATGTTACCCGAATTTTGGTAATCACATCCTAACATCTTCTCAAACTCCAATTGATACCATAAATAATTAAAAAAATTCTCTAATTTGAATGACTTGGCCCTGCGCGTTTACTAACCGTTCGGATGTGCGCTTACTAACCGTTCGGGATGGATGGACTCAAACTGATGATACTCGAAACCGGGGTTTCCCCAAATCATGACACGTGGCAAGTGACGTGTCCCAAAGCCTACGAGAAAGGATCAAGAACGGTGCATTGGAAGCATGCTCCGAGCCCTCGACCCGAGGATGTTCCCCACCTTCGGTGGCCTTCCAGACCACTCCCATGCTCGCCTTACAAACAACCGTCGGCTCGCCTCCGAGCCTTTCTACACGCTGAGTTCCCTCAGCCCTCTAGCTCACCTCCAAGCTATCACAGAACCAAGATTGCTCAGCCTCCCGCTCGTTCCTGAGCCTCCTGCCGAGCTTAACTTCCTCGGTCTCATCGACCGACCGACAGCACTGATCGCAGGCGTGTCCGCCACGGCTCCACGAATCGCGCCAGATGAGAGATACCCACCGCCCACGATCCCGCATTCCACGCCATCGCGTTACCCTATTAACGAGCGTATCTCGTCATCAGCGGGGAATCCCGCTTTTCACGCGAGCGTAACGCCAGAGGTGTAACGGCCGACGTGAATCTCGCGCCTGCCAGCCCATAGCCACTATATAAACCCCTCTCTCAGACGAATCAGGTAAGGAAATTTTACCCCAATAAGCCGCTACTCTGCCCATTTAGCTCGTCTAACTTGATCATCGGAGGGTCCTCGGTGGCACAACCACCCCAGGACTTCCTTGTAGGTAGCTCGGCTTCAACCACTTCAAGCCCATTGAGATCCACACGCTTCAGGAGGCAACCTCCCAACTCAATCTCAGCCGCTCGTCTCCACTCGCTGCAGATCAACGAAAGGTAACATCTGAAGGAGATCCTGACCTCCATCAGTTAGCGCCGTCTGCGGGAAAGCTAGTTCCACTCAACGAAAGTTCACCTTCCGATCTCAACTTCATGGAGAGCGATCACCGCGATGATCCAAGCACCAGCCGTTGCCCCCCTCACAATGGAGACGCGGGAGGATCCCCTCCTCCCCCGAACACCATTCACACCCTATCTGCTCGGATAGATCGGCTAGCGTCCGTTGTGGATGCGCTCGTCCGTGTACAAACGGCAGGGCAAACTCCCTAGGTCGCCGTTCCCCCACCTCGGGACCGGGACCCCTACAAAGGGAGAGATGACGCAGCCCACGTCGGCACAACCGAGCACCGCCTTGCTGTCTCCGGCGGACGCAGATCCCCCGTGGCGACCAATTCAATGACCCGCTAGGCGCCACACAGCTCAACACCGAGGTCTCTCGCCAGAGCACTCCGCTCTGAGGCCCATCGCGCTTATGTCCCTCCCGAGGAGGTGTCGGTCAGCTCGCCTGCACCCAGGCATGACCGGCACCCCCTCCCTCGATGGGGTCACGTAGACAGGACTCACCACGGTCGCTCAAAGACAACCTCGCCAGGGGACCTAAGGAACCTCATCGAACGGAACCGGGGCCGTGGCCAGTCGCAGGTCTTCGACAGCAGAGGCCATAAATCAGAGTATGTCGAATCATCGGGATACCACGATCGACTCGACGCCCTCGAGAAGAAGATCGAGGGCATACATCGGGAAAAACGTCCTTCAAGCGACGGGGCTAGATATACCGCCGACTCGCTCATGAAACCTTTCACCAAAGAGCTACTCACTGTCCACGTCTCCTTCCGGAACAAGCCCCCAAAGATCTCCCTCTTCGACGAGAAGTCCGACCCGAAAGACCATTTGGACATGTTCACGGCAGGGATGAGTTTTCAGGACAACTCCGATGCCGCGCAATGCCGTGCTTTACCCACCACTCTCATCCTCTCTAGACGGGACTGGCTCCGAGGACTAACGCCACGCTTGATCCCTACCTTCGATGAGCTGGCCACCCAGTTCCTCAGTCATTTTATTGGGAACAGACGGCAGAAGCGGACCGTCGACCATCCCTTCACCATAAAGAACGGGGACAAGGAATCCTTCAAAGGATACGTCACCCATTTCTACAACGCTCTCCTTGAGGTCCCAGAACACCGGTACGAAACGGTCATCACTGCCCTTAGGTCGAGTCTTAGGCACAAGGAGTGGCTCCGCTCCTTTGCATTAGCGCAACCTAAGACTATGATCGAGGTAAAAGCCTGGACCGAGCGAGAGATCTAGCTCGAGTCCGAAGTGAACGTAAACCTACCTCGGACAGCCCAGACCGACCAGAAGAAGAGGGCAAGGGAGAAGAAAAAGGAGAATGGGCGGCCAAAGCCCTACTCCCCAAAATTCCATAGTAAACCCCGCTCAACGTCTCCCAGACAGAGCTTTTGGAGAAGAAAAAGAATGAAAGATTCTTCAAACTCCCCCCGGTCGACCATAAGGCGGCCAAACGAACACGAGGCCCCTATTGCACTTTCCACAGGTTGCAGGGACATCCTACCGAGAACTGCAAATAGCTCCGAGACTACATCGAGGAGTTAATCCGCTCGGGGCACCTGACAAGATACTTGCGGACAAGCGACAAGACGACCGAGAGCGAGAGCGCCATCCCCCTCCTGGCGAGTTGACGATCGGCCAAATCATGGTCGTATCAGCAGGGGGTGCGTCTGGGACCGACGAGACTTGGTCTTAAGGCGGAACGAGTTCGTTGGTCAGGGAAAACTGCACAAGTTTTCTCTAAAGTGGGACCGACCTTTCCTCGTCTCCGAGGTCCTTCCCGGCGGGGCTCATCGCCTATAGGATGCTGCGGGTCGCAAGTTTCCACGACCCCACAACGCCGAGAAGCTTAAGTTGCACCTATAAAAAGCATGCCTATGAATACATGTTTCTCCTTTTACGAAGTGATGTAAATTTTGCTAAGTTCTTTTTAATAATAAGAAGAAACTCCCCCTATTTGTTTTCCCCTTCCTCGGTTCAAAGTTCACGAGTTTCGCTCCACGAAATTACTCAAATGCCCCCAGAAGACAAAAAGGAAAACCATAGAACGTCATTAAAAGGAGAGCCTTATTTATTCATTAAAAGGTATTATGGGCTCCTCAGCCTTACATAAAAGTTGAAATTACAACAACGGGGGAAGGGGGTGCAGGAAGCATTGCTCGTGGTACTCCGAAGAAATGGCCGCCAGCCGAGCCCTTACCGCCTCGGACCTCTGCCTCCGATACTACCCGCGAACCCTCGACGCCACGGATAGGCCGGAGGACTCTCCAGCTAGGCACCCATCGGCGAGATGCCTCAGTTGGTAACATTCGAGGACAAGGGCCACCGAGCGTTCACGCCAACTCTTTGAGATCAGGCCGAAACGGCATAGCGATCTCAGCTTGCCAACTGCCTCGTCCTTCAGTTACTCGAACAAGGGGTTGTGCAGCCCCAGCGACGCCCTTCAAATTGAGTACATCAGCAACTGGAGCAGGGGTGATCGTCGAGGAAGCAGGGGACCAAAGTGGTTCTCCACACGCCGAACCACCGCCTGAAGCGTCTCCTCGGAGCTCAGCTGGTTGTACAAGTATACATCTTCGAAAGTGTTAGTGTTTATGCCCTAGAAGGCCATTACTGTATCATACTAGTTTGTATATTACTTAATGGAAGCTTGGGATATTCACATGTATATAACAGTCTTGCTAAACATGGTAGTATGCTACTTGGTTTTTCTATCTTAATATGTGAGTGTACGTATTGATAGAGCTCTTAGGATCTTGCTTGTCTACCAGCGTTGTGATGGCAGTCACACTAGTGGGGGCTGGGTAGTCTACAAGCACATCCTTATTCAGGTCCCTGGTCGTTGGATTATCGAGACAGAGCATCGATACTCCGGAGTAGACTAGTGTGTACGCTTCTCATCCCAGTTGGGGAGATGGTCTGTCCCACAGCCGTCAGTACGTCGTACTGGAGATAGTATGCAGGTGCTCGTTAGGTTACGAGTACACCGGACAGGACTCACAGGGAACTGTTGGTTGGTTTGATACCAGTCGTCAGTGAGCAGTTCCCAGGTGACATGAGTACAGCATAGTCCGCAGACTTGACACTGCTACTTCGCCTCGAGTGTGTCCCACTGTTCTTAGATTGCTACCCTACCACGGCTCAAAGGAGTCGTGCAAACAGGTAGCAGTTGGGTGCAGTCCCGAGCACTTGGAGGCAGTGGCGGTTAGACAGGATTCGTCCCTCCCGGTATTGGGAGTAGATATCGTGCTGTGTCAGAGAGCCATTACGCAAAGTCCCTGGCCAGGGCAAGCGAGATTTGCTGGTAGGTTCCAGTAGTTTCTCAGGGTGTAATGGGCTTCCCTCCGACACGACTTATACCGCTATTAGGGGACTGACGCTTGCCGCCCCCCTAGGCCCGATATGCGATAGCCTTGGACGAACGGACCGGACTGTATGGAGATTTTCACATCAGACTCAGTAGGAGTTCGGATGGGTTTCCTCATCGGCCTTCTTATCGACAACTACCTGGGGACCGTTACGTACAGCTAGTGCCGCTTGCGGTCTGTGGTTAAACCCACTGCCAGCGTAGTAGTCGAGTCTCTAGAGTCCCACACAGAGAGTTTCCTACTCCAGGCGAAACGATATAGAGGTCGCATGGTTTTGCGACAAAGGGTTCGGACGCATACGTGCGTTTACGCGCGTACGACTTTCGGACAGTTTTTACCAGTCGGCTTTGGTTTAAGCCAGTTACTGGTATCCGGTTATTGGATTTTTACAGTCTAAAGTTTTTCCGTATTTTTACGGATCGGAGGGGCGTTCTCGTAATTACTCGAGAAGCTTCTAGAAGATGGTGACTAAGGAGGGTTATGTGTCATTTGCATTAAATGAGTTTAGTGAGTCATGAGGGTGATTCATGCATATCATTAATGCATGATAAATGCTTAGTGAGTCATGACAATGAATCACCATTAGATATTTGTGAAGCATGCTTATTCATTATGTATTATTCTTTTTCACATAAATAAGAATGCTTCATATATATTATGATACATTACTATTCTCATCATAATTCATTCTCACATTCTCTCTCCTCAAGCTCTCCCTCTTCAAAAGACTAATCCTCCCCTCTCATGAGTTGAGTACAAGGGTTAGTAAGACTAATTAATCCATAACCATCTCTATATTACACCTAGCTTCTTTGATTAGCAATCCAAGAAGGTTAGTTGCCTCAAGTTTAGAGGTTTAGCTTGGAGTTTTGCTCTCGGGTGGATCGTCTACTACCTAGAGAAGGCCGAGGAGGACAAGGAGATCGTAAAGACGAAGGAGTTGGTTCATTAGGTATAATCCCTAAACACAGTAGTTTAGAAACACTTTGTGTTTGGTTATTTATAGTTTAGCTTCGATTCAAGCGGTTAGTCGATGTTCGTTCACTAAACAAGTTCGTTTTTGAAAATTCCGCCTCCCCACAAGTATTGGGGTGTAGTACATCGACTTACAGAAAGAAATGATATCGGGGATGGAGAAAGGGAATTCGTCCATTCTTATGTTTCGGGGCGCAAAGCTAGGAATGATTGACACACCCTCCTTATTTATAGCATTCGCAGAATCCCCAGGAGTCTAAATTTGCACGCGCATGGGCGCGAATCCTAAGATCCGCTCGATTCTTCCAATACCACATCGCCACGCGGCAGGTATCCTGTGTCTCTCCGCAAATTAAAGTCGGAACAACGCGGATCCTGGAACACCTCACTTCACCTATATGCCTCCGCCACGTGCCGCCCGCGACGGTCACTCTTCCCGATATTTACACATCTCGGAAGGGCAGGCAGAACTTCACGAAACCGAGCAGCTACCCTGCTCAGTCTATCCTTAGCGGGTAACTTCTTACCCATCCATGCTAAGGATCAAAGCCCTCGCTAAGAGGCCACCGAGTAGCTACCCTGCTCGGTCCATCCTTGGCTGGTAGTCCACTACCCTACCGATGCCAAGGATCAAAGCCCTCGCCAAGAGGCCACCGAGCAGCTTCCCTGCTTGGTCCATCCTTAGCAGGCAACTCCTTGCCCTCCCGCGCTAAGGATCGAAGCCCTCATCAAGAGGCAACCGAACAGCAACCCTGCTCGGTCCATCCTTAGCAGGCAACTCCTTGCCCTCCCGCGCTAAGGATCAAAGCCCTCATCAAGAGGCTACCGAGCAACAACCCTGCTCGGTCCATCCTTAGCAGGCAACTCCTTGCCCTCCCATGCTAAGGATCGAAGCCCTCATCAAGAGTCCACCGAGCAGCTTCCCTGCTCAGTCCATCCTTAGCAGGCAACTCCTTGCCCTCCCGTGCTAAGGATCGGAGCCCTCATCAAGAGGCAACCGAGCAGCAACCCTACTCGGTCCATCCTTAGCAGGTAACTCCTTGCCCTCCCACGCTAAGGATCGAAGCCATCATCAAGAGGCAACCGAGCAGCAACCCTACTCGGTCCATCCTTAGCAGGCAACTCCTTGCCCTCCCACGCTAAAGATCAAAGCCCTCATCAAGAGGCAACCGAACAACAACCTTGCTCGGTCCATCCTTGGCTGGAAACTCCTTGCCCTCCCGCGCTAAGGATTGAAGCCCTCATCAAGAGGCAACCGAATAGCAAACCTGCTGGGTCTATCCTTAGCAGGCAACTCCTTGCCCTCCCATGCTAAGAATCAAAGCCCTCATCAAGAGGCAACCGAGCAGCAACCCTGCTCGGTCCATCATTAGCAGGCAACTCCTTACCCTCCCGCGCTAAGGATCGAAGCCCTCATCAAGAGGCAACCGAGAAGCAACCCTGCTCGGTCCATCCTTAGCAGGAAACTCCTTGCCCTCCCGCGCTAAGGATCGAAGCCCTCATCAAGAGGCCACCGAGCAGCTTCCCTGCTCGGTCCATCCTTAGCAGGCAACTCCTTACCCTCCCACGCTAAGGATCGAAGCCCTCATCAAGAAGCAACCGAACAGCTTCCCTACTCGGTCTCTCCTTAGCAGGCAACTCCTTGCCCTACCGCGCTAAGGATTGAAGCCCTCATCAAGAGGCAACTGAACAGCTTCCCTGCTCGGTCCATCCTTAGCAGGAAACTCCTTGCCCTTCCACGCTAAGGATCAAAGCCCTCATCAAGAGGCCACCGAGCAGCTTCCCTGCTCGGTCCATCCTTAGCAGGAAACTCCTTGCCCTCCCACGCTAAGGATCGAAGCCCTCATCAAGAGGCCACCGAGCATCTTCCCTGCTTGGTCCATCCTTGGCTGGTAATTTCTTACCCAACGACGCCAAGGATCAAAGCCCTCGCCAAGAGGCAACCGAGCAGCTACCATGCTCGGTCTATCCATGGCTGGTAGTTCACTACCCACGGACGCCAAAGATCGAAACCCCTACCAAGAAACAACTAAGCAACTACCCTGCTCAGTCTATCCTTAGTGGGTAATTTCTTACCCATCTATACTAAGGATCAAGAGCCCACAACCTCGGCGTAAACCTACACCTTT
Organism: Agapanthus africanus; assembly: GCA_030015575.1. Taxonomy (NCBI): domain Eukaryota; kingdom Viridiplantae; phylum Streptophyta; class Magnoliopsida; order Asparagales; family Amaryllidaceae; genus Agapanthus; species Agapanthus africanus. Next base: position 870,617,512 of record CM057339.1, read on the forward strand.
CTGCCCAGAGGTGATCGCCGACGTACCTTCAGCAAGTGATCCCCACCTCGACTTCGGGGCCATAGAGATGCACACTTAGCAAATAGTTGAGTTTAACTTGACGTGCGATCGCCAGATAAAGGACCGGTCGCCGACTTAACGCATCTTGAAAGTAGTACTGCACAAATGGAGATTTTACCACAAACAAAGTGAAGATACGTACGCAAAGATTCCTACAAAATGATTTCATTCACAAAGGTCGAAAGTCTTTACAGAGATATTAGGGGCTCCCCAGCCTTACAAAAACGCCCGGAGGCTTACAAAATTTCAGCGCAAAAGAAAATAAGGAGGCGAGGAGGTTCAGGCCTCGGGGCCGGGGAGAACCTCGATAAGCTCCGCTTCCACCACGACAACTGGGGTGGTGGCTAGAAGGGCAGCGCCTACCGCAGGAGCCTCGATGCTAGGAGCCGGGGCGACTGACTTCTCCCCAACGCTCCTACCAGGGGCCTTTCCCCCGGCAGCGCTTCTGGGGGCATTCCCTTGCGCCTCACCCTTAAGGGGATACTCACCCTGGAGCTCGCCGTCAGGAAACTCCGGCATCAGGGCCTTAACGGCGTCGAGGGCCTCATGCCAAACGAGGGCAGCGGCTTCAGCAAGGTCAACATAGTACTGGTCCGACTTCTTGTAGCTCTCCACCGCCTTCGACGCTTGGAGGTCGGCACGCCTCACTCCTTGCTTCGCCGCCTCGTTCTCCCTCCGGAGGGTGTTCACCGTCTTCTTCAGGGTGGCGACAAGCACTCTGAAATCTTCTAACTTAGCCTCAGTGACTCGGGCGGCCTCTCGGCAGTTGGCGATCTCACTATCCCCAGCCGCCACCCGGTCTTCGAGGGCGAAGACCCTCTCCATCGCCGCTTGCAGCTCCAGCCTCGAGCTCTCCTCCCATAAGGAGGACTCGCCCGCGATTTGCATCGCCAAGGCGATTTCCTCGTCCTCCATGTTGACAACGAAGGCGCAATGCTGAAGGACCTGAAGAAATCAAAGGAGGGGTTAAAAAGAGAAGGTAGGTACACAATCTTCCGAATAAAAAGTACTGAATAAAGACCAGAGTGAGGTGCGAACACTGAACTGCACGGCCTCCTGGGCTATGGCCGCCATTTGGGCCCTGAGGGTCCCTCGGGGGATCCTGCCCCCGGCCGACTGATCAGTCGAAAATATTGTATTTTTAACACATCAATTTCCCTATTAATTGCAATCATCTAAAGGTGTTCGGTATAAATATAGCACATATTAGCAAAACATCTATAAAATACCAAATAACTTGTGTTATACTTTATAACCGGCACTTTAAGGGAAATTGAGTGTTTATAATTGCACACATAATCTTTGTATAGCGCAACACTTGTCTCGAGAATCTGTGTAGGAAATTCCAGGAAAAGAGCCGAAACTGTTAAAAGTGCAGATAAAAATACGCCAAGTCCAAGACTTGAGATCTGGCAGAAATCAAGAAAGAAAAATAGGATTCCAGACATCAGATCAAGATCCTAAACCCAGCAGAAGAATCCCCTGGAAATTGCATGCACCAAGCCAACCACATGGCCGCGGATCCGCGGCCAAATTGGCCTATCCGCCGCCGATCCGCAGCGTAATTGACACGTCACCTCTTCACAATTCTCTACGTGGCTTCTTGTAACAACCCTTGCTTCTAGAAGGCTCTCTCCAACAACCTTCTTCTAGAAGCCTCCTTATAATAATCTTCTTCTAGAAGCCTCCTTGTAACAACCTCATTCTAGAATATTCCCTTCAACAAACTTCTTCTAGAAGATTCTTTCTAACAACCTCATTTCGGAGGGAAAATTCAAATGAGGTAGTTCATTTCGGAGGAAAAATTCAAATGAGGTGGTTCATTTTGGAGGGAAAAGTTGTTCATTTTGGAGGGAAAAGTGGTTCATTTTGGAGGGAAATTTGAATTTGAATTGAAAAGGAGAGGGGGTTATAAAAAGAGATCTAGATCTAGGGTTTAGGGTTGTTCATTTAGTGAGCTAGTTAGTTAGTAGTTCAATTTGGAGGGAAAAATTGTAGATCCAAATCAAATTCAAATCAAATTGAGTGACACAATTTGATCGAAATCAAGATCTATCAAGTGCCGATTCAAGCAAGAAGCCTTCAACCTTTTAGAAGCGACGCCGATCTTCAATCGAGCAAGTGATCCACGATGATCCACGACTCACGGAGATGGTGCGGAGCTAATTCGACGATCGAGTTCTTTCCTTAAATTCTTGTAGTTCTTGAGCAAATTGTAACGGAATTGTTGAATAAGAAAAGGTGAAATTTCTTTATCTTGCTTATCTTTATATTTGGGCATTATGATGAGTTTTCGATTCTTGATTGATTTCTTTGTTATAATGTTTGAGTAAAAACACCGCTCGTGGAGGAATCGAGAGAATAGATAGATGATGATGATTACAATCTTGAAACGATTCTTAAGTCCTATGAGTTTTGTAAACTCTAGAAAATTGAATCACCAACAATCTAGTTTTGAGCGAGATACTTTATTGAATGTTTTCGCTCTTAATTAGAGATCAACGATTGGTGATTGAATTTCCTAGAGGCTAGAGTTTGAATGATAATCAACGAAAGGTCAAGGGATGATGATGGAGAAACCCTAGTTTCTTCAAGAGATCCCTAATTCTCGTTGATCATCATCGATCTAGCAACAAATCATCAATGGATAGGAATACGTAATCACAAGTCTTCATCCTCACTATAGATTCAATCGATTCCTACGAGCTTCATTACAAATCTTAATAGTTCATTAGATTTGGACATCTTCTAGAATTTTATTGATTCTTGATCTTTAGATTTAGTCTTTACTATTCTTGAAACTAAATTTCAAAATTCTTGAATCAATTTTCTTGCAAATTTTCTTTTATCTTTTCATTTCGACTCATCTAAAATGAAAGCGAGCAAAACACACATCTCAGTGGATGATCCGTATTCATTAACGCGCTACATCGACACCGTTAATTGATTGCGGTATAAATTTCTTTGGTTGTGATTTCTATACATTTTCTACCTACACACCGAGAATCATTCAAGCAAATGGCGTCGTTGCCGGGGATTGAACCCGGGTCACCCGACGATCAAGTTCTCTCCTCAATTCTTATAGTCTCGAGCGAATTGTAACGAAATTGTTGAATAATAAAAGGTGAAATTTTTTTATCTTTCTTATCTTTATATTTGAGCATTATGATGAGATCTCAATTCTTGATTTTTTTTTGTTATGGCGTTTGAGTAAAAACTCCGCTCGTGGATGAATCGATAGAATCGATAGATGATGATGATTAAATTCTTGAACTATTCTTAAATCTTATGAGTTTTGTAAACTTTAGGAAATTGAATCATCGACAACCTAGTTTCGAGCGAGATATTTTATTGAATGTTTTCGCTCTTAATTAGAGATCAACGATCGATAATTGAATTTCCTAGAGACTAGAATTTGAATGCTAATCAACAAAAGGACAAGGGATAGAAGGAGAAACCCTAGTTTCTTCAATAGATCCCTAATCCTCGTTGATTGTCATCGATCTAGCAACAAATCATCAATGGATAGGAATACGTAATCACAAGTCTTCATCACTTCTATAGATTCGATCGATTCCTACGAGCTTCATTACAAATCTTGATAGTTCATTAGATTTGGACATCTTCTAGAATTTTATAGATTCTTGATCTTTAGATCTAGTCTTTACTATTTTTGAAACTAAATCTCAAAATTCTTGAATCTATTTTCTTGCAATTTTTCTTTTAACCTTTCATTTTGACTCATCTAAAACGAAAGCAAGCAAAACACACATCTCAGTGGACGATCCGTATTCATTAACGCGCTATATCGACACCGTTAATTGATTGCGGTATAAATTTCTTTGATTGTGATCTTTACATATTTTCAAAACACGACACACAAAGAATCGATTCAATCAAATGGCGCCGTTGCCGGGAATGTGTGCTATTTTGTTCGTTTTTGTTATTTGAGTTGAAAAATTATTATTCCATCAATTTTTTTTAGATCAAAATTCGTAACAAGCGCTTAACGATTTGTTGTGATTTGTTGCGAGGAAATCTGGAATCTGTGGAGCGAGAGGAAAAATTTTCAGAGCATCTCGGGGTGTTCAGTGAGTGAACAGGAGCAGTTCCTGAAGTTTTTGTGCAGGGATCACATCAAGCCACAGCGGATCCGCGGCCAGAGTGCGCATCTTGCGGCGGAACCGCGGTTCTTTGAAAGCTTCAGTGCACCAAATTTTTTCAGGTATATCTCCTACTTTCTTATCTCCTCGTTGCTCTGTCCATTAATCAATTTCTGCAGGTTTCTTTGCAAAAATTCGCAGCGCCGCAAAAAGAAAAATTGTTGCGTGATTTGATCATTGGTTTTGTGCATATTTTAATACGGAAATTAAGGGGCAAAGACCAAATTCAGATTAGGTGGGGAGTTCATTACCCTTCCTAAGCCCCGGAAATCATAAACTTGCGTCCGCATCACCCCCATTAATTAAAAAGATATCTAGACAAGACTCTAAGGACCGTCGCGCTCAATTAGGACAGAAGGAGCTCGTGGGTAATGTATTGCTTATCCACGTTTCTTTTGTGGTGTCTAAGGCAAGTGGTTACTTAATTAGGCCCACTACTTACGTAGTGGAGAACCTCCCAGCACTTACCTGGCCACAGGAGGGGCAAAGAGACAGTAAATGATTTATCCTGCGATTTGTCTTCTGGAAGTCTAGGAGCGGTCTAGAGACTTGACCTAGGTGACCATTAGATATAGGGTTGCTTGTGCATGTTTGTGTGAATTTTCATAAATCCGTCCTTTTTCAAAACAAACTAATTATTTCCCCTCCCCCCTTTTTACCCTTTCCCCCCTCTTCTCTTCTTACAATGGGTGACCCAAATAGAAAAACTCTTGCCGAGCTTTGTTGTCCACAACCAGATATTTCTTGTTTTTGTAATCCCTTCGGTATACCGTCCGGCTCTTCCATGTCCTTAAGAGATCATATTGAACAAGAAGGAAGAAATAGTTGGCCATCTCAGTCCAGGTCTTATCAACCGCATCCCAATTCTACATCCATTTCAGTTGATACTCCGAGTGAGGAAGCCCCTAGACGAATGTCCATTGCTGAGCATATAGCTAGGGCTAGAAGCCAAAGTTTCAATCCGAACCAATATCAACCGTACCCTAATTCCACAGCTGTTTCAGTTGATACCCCGAGTGAGGATGCCCCGAGACGAATGTCCATTGCTGAGCATATAGCTAGGGCTAGAGGCCAAAGTATCAACCCGGACCAATATCAACCACCACCTCCACTTTCCAAAGAAGAATTTCATAATCGGTTTATGGCATCGATTCCTACGAGCTTCATTACAAATCTTGATAGTTCATTAGATTTGGACATCTTCTAGAATTTTATTGATTCTTGATCTTTAGATTTAGTCTTTACTATTCTTGAAACTAAATTTCAAAATTCTTGAATCAATTTTCTTGCAATTTTTCTTTTATCGTTTCATTTCGACTCATTTAAAACGAAAGCGAGCAAAACACACATCTCAGTGGACGATCCGTATTCATTAACGCGCTACATCGACACCGTTAATTGATTGCGGTATAAATTTCTTTGGTTGTGATTTCTATACATTTTTTACCCACACACCAAGAATCAGTCAATCACCGACCTTTCCATATCCGAGAGCAGGCTGTCGGTGACGGAAAGCCCCAAGGGCACTTCGAAGCGAAGCTCCCCTTCATCCACGATGATCAGGGAAGATGGGGTACGAGGCACCGTCCTATGGTACCTCTTGAGGTGAGACGCAGGAGAATCAGTCTCGCCTCCTACCTCCAAAACCCGGGGCTCCTGCTCCCAAGCGTGTTTTAGGCTCAGCGCATGGCTGGACTCCGGGACCCGGGGCGTGCTCGAGCGCCTGGCCGGAGTGGCCACCGGTGGAGCCGGACTCGACGACGGGAGGGAGGAAGCGGCACCTCCAGCCTTCCTCCCCTTCTTCTGTTTGACCAGGGCTGCCCGAAATTTAGCTAGGTGCATGGGTTCTGCATAAGACGAAAATACAAAGAAGGAGTTAGCAATGCCAGGAAAAGTGGAAGAATACACAAGTCTAAACGGGTCGCCTAAAAACTCCTAACTTACTCGCAAACTGAGCGGGGCTGAGCCCGGCCCAACTGAAGGCCTGCTCAGACAGCAACACATCGGCCCGGGGGAGGGGCTCCCACTCCGACACCACTACAGCGTTGGGATCATTCGACCGCCTCACCCGCGGGCAGTTGGCCCTATGCCACTGGATGGGCATAGGCCAATCTTCATCCTCGGGTGGCCCGACAAACAAAAACTTTTTCTTCCATTCGTGGATGGAAGAATGTACTACGACGGCCCCCAACCCGGCAGCACCTCCCCGTTGCTTTCTAAAAGAAATGTATACCCAGCTCGGCTCGTCCTTACGAATGACGGGGTGGTTTTTGTAGCAAAGAGAGGAAAGGAGAAAACTCGGACTGAAAGGGATCACCCGCAATTTCAACCGGACCAGGAACCCGAGGAGAATCCTCCATGATTTCGGCACTAACTGGCCCGGGGCTAACTGAAAAAAATTCAATGCCGCACTCACCTCGGAGGAGAAGGACAGGCGCATTCCGGCCCAAAAGGCTTCCAGGTACAAGGCAATCTCCTTGCCCCGTACCTGGTCTGCTCTCTCCCCCTCCCCGGCCAGACGAAGCGAGTAGCCGGGAGGAATGTGGAAGCGAGCCCGGATGGTGGCAAGCTCGTCCGCATGCCTCAATATAGATGACGCGTCATGGACGCCCCTGGCCTGCGCTTTGGGGACCGTCCCCTCCACACGACCCCGGGAAGCGCGACTAACCCTAACCTCCTGGGAAGATTTCGACCTGGACGAAGAGGAGGAAGCTGAAGAAGACTCCCTAGACTCTACCCGAACTACCTCGACAAACTCCTTAGAGGAAGACATCTAACCTGAGCAGAGGAAGGGGACGTCCGAGAGAAGAACGCAAGAAATCTGACCTGGAAGGAAGAGCGCCGAGCTAACACACGAAGGGAAGAGAAAATTATAGCAAAGTGTGGACCCTCGGGGGAATCCCACCTCTATTTATAGCAATCGGCAAACACATCCAGCAGCGCCGATCGTCTCCCGCCAAAATGACACTTCGCATTCAACGGCCATCGATGCTCCACCTGTCGCACGTGCATTGGGCACGTCCCGTCGGGCGCGAGGACACCAGCGGCCCATCACGTCAGCCAACCAGTGTCGGACATGTGTCCTGGCGCTCCAATGAACGTACGCCCGAATCGGCGCATACTCTTTAATGCGAGATCTCTTCCCTGATCCGCAGATGTCACCAAGAAAATACAATCAATTGCCCGGGAATACGCACCGACGATATCTTCAAATAGGGGCTTATCCCGGGTGATCGGTCAAACCACTCTCGACCCGACCCATTAATGGGTCGAGATGAGAGTGGGGGGCTAATGATAATACTCGATACCGGGGTATCCCCAGATTATGACACGTGGCAAGTGACGTGTCCCAAAGCCTGCGAGAAAGGATTAAGAACGGTACATTGGAAGCATGCCCCGGGCCCTCGACCCGAGGATGTTCCCGACCTTCGGTGGCCTTCCAGACCACTCCCATGCTCGCCTTAGACACAATCGTTGGCTCGCCTCCGAGCCTTCCCACACACTGAGTTCCCTCAGTCCCCTAACTCGCCTCCGAGCCTTCCCACACACTGAGTTCCCTCAGTCCCCTAACTCGCCTCCGAGCTATCACAGAACCAAGCTCGCTCGGCCTCCCGCTCGTTCCCGATCCTCCCGCCGAGCTTAGCTTCCTCGATCTCATCGACCAACACACAGCACTGATCGCAGGCGTCTCCGCTACGGCTCCGCGAATCACGCCAGACGCGAGATACCCGCCACCCACGATCCCGCGTTCCACGACATCGCGTTCCTGTAACACCTTAGAATGCGATTAATGCTAATTAAGCGATAATGCGGATTTTTAGTAAAAAGTTTACCAAAATAGTTTTCAAATATTTTATCAAAATTAAATAGTATTTTATTAATATTTATTTTGGGCTTGTACACACATGTGCATGTTAACATAGGGTTAATTAGGTGTTAAACCATGCTTAAGTAGCCATGGCACCTTAACCCCATTTTAATTAAGTTTTATGTATTATCTAAATTAATTAGTTTTCAAATTATAAATAAAAGGGGTTTTTAATTAGGTTGACATGAAAGGGGGAGAGAGAGGTGGCATGCATCATGAGGCATGGGAGGCATGACTTGCATTAATTGAAGAGAGAGAAGGGATGGCTAATCTCACACCCTCATTCCCTCACTCACACACATACACCCTCACACTCTCATCTCATTCTCTCATTCTCATAATTTCTCATTCTCATATTTTTCACTCTCACCTCCCTCAAACTGAACACTCCCCTTGTTCTTCACTAAACCCTAACCCAAATCCTCATAAACACTCACCACTCTTCACAAAACTCACTAAACCCTTCATTAAACTTGACCTAGAGCCTATGGAGATCACTTGGAGCATGGAAAGCTAGGGTTTTGAGCAAGTTTGGAAAGGTAGTGCTCTCTACTGTTAATTAGGTTGTTAATATTATGTGTTACTAATTAGTTTCAGTTTAGATCGATAATGAAGCAGTTTTAGTGCAATATCGTATTTTTAGCGACACTTTAGGATGTCTGTAACCTGCTATCACTACAAGTGTTTATTGGGAAACCTAGCAGGGTAAAAGTGTTGTACTAGTGGCCCTGAGTGTACACAAGTAACACGAGCCCAACCTGGGCGGTTTTGGTCGGCGACATGGGGGCTTTTTCCGGCGAGCTCAGCCGAGAAGTGGACTGGGGAGTTGAGTTTTTGTGGATAGCTGTCTGCAGTTATTTTAGGTTGTTTGATACTGCTAGATTTTTAGTTTGTGACAGTATGTAAAATCTGGGATCGATTAGCTAGTTTTTAATTGTTTCGACGACGCGCGTTACGATCGATCCGACGTAGTTTTAGTGTTTCGGGTATCTTGCTGTCGTGGGTCTGTTTTGGTGATGTCGAACACACGTTAGCCGCTAAGCGAACACTTTAGAGGGTGTTGGAGTCGGTGCGTCAATTTAAGCGTAATTGTATGCATTATTGGTCGATTTCTGGGTTGCACTTGCTATGTTTTGTGTTAATAGGATCGCAGGCGCGGACTTCGGACGCTGCGAAGAAAGGGCAGCAGGTGGTTGGATATAGCTAGCTCGAGATCACGGTGAGTAGATTTAACATCTACGGGGAAATCGCCCGTATAGCGTTATGCGTCAGGGCTTGATAGGATATTATAACCGCATGTTTTTATTCATATACGTTGATTGTGCATGAGCATCATTATATCCCATTACTTGTTGTGTCTTGAATTAGTATCTAGTGGACACTGCACCATTATTGATGGTTCATGTTGCACGAGCACTAAACTGTATGCTACACCCACACTGTCGGTAATTGCCAGACACGCACAACCTATACACATATGCAGTATTGTATTGTTATTGATTCTTGTTCTGTTGCGCATATGACATACATCGTGCATACATACTTACATGTATACACCCATACTTGCTATAACTACATGTGCACCTTTAGATGATGTTGGACTTGATTTTGGAGAAATTGGGAACCGCATGATATATTTAAAAACCGCCGATCCGGACAGACGGAGCCCGTGGGCCGATTCGGACTGACGGAGCCCGATATATATGGATTTGCGTATCGATATTGGACACGAGTATTTCATGATGTTTTCGAGTGCCGATGTTGGGCACTCATGTTCCATGAGATTTATAGATATAAGGGCCGATCCGAGTGACTGCGCCTGAGGTATTGGGATTTAGGGTGTCGTTGATGGACACCGGGTTTTTCCACGATGATGATTCGTGATGATGATATGTTTTATCCCATAATCAGCATTCATTGATATGCATTGCTTCATGTATTTATAGTACCTGATAGAGTACCTTTCATGATTGGTGCATATCCATATTAGTATATTGATACTATCAGATTGCATGTGATAGAGTATCGCAGTACGTGCATACCTGCGATTACCTGTATGATGTTACTTACTATTCACGAGTTGGCAACTCACCCCCGTTGTGCCACAGTGTTTTGCAGGTTGACCCTCAGAGTAGTCGCGGCAGGGCTACTTCATTGTATCTTTTTGCAGCAGATACCGCTACGGTTGGCTGTAAGCCGTTTTGCTATAGGTGAGTTTTGCGGCTATCCGTTTATATTTATTGTATATCTCTCATTGTATCTAGTACTTTCCATCTACTACTTCATGTATTGACTTAGAGAAGAGATGTGAGAACGACATTGTATATAATTTTGACTTGATGGGATGAAGAATTTGTGTGACTCTGGGTATTGAGCTCATGTGAGCCGGCTTTTATTATGCAATTTTATCTTTTATACCGTTTTTCACTTATACTGTCTATTTCTTCGCTACGGCGTCGTATATATGCTTGTGGTAGTTATTTTCGCCTTTGAACGTGATTTGCTCCCGTTTGGGGATGCTTTATTTATATCATATGTTGCTTTACTTATATCTTATGTTTGTACCCGTTTCGGGGCTAGTTTTTACAAAGGAGATACTGCCGAAATTTTTAAGAAAATAATTTAAAGTTTAAAGATTTTTACTTGAGATTTCCAAATGTTTTTAATAATATTTTTATCACTTGCTATTTTTTATGGTTTAGATTTCTGGGTTTTCGGCTTACTTCAATTGTGTTACGCCTGTAGACGTTACGTGGTTTGAGTGCCGGTCACGTGCCAAATTTTGGGTCGTGACAAAGTTGGTATCAAAGCGCTAGGTTTTACCTTTCGGAGTGCAGATGACCTTGGTATGATAGAGTAGGTAGCTTAAACAAAGTGACGTAGTGTGTGTATGTTCCGCGGTATACTTACGATATGTACTCCGCCTAAGTGACCTTAGAACTTGTTAGTCGAAATTCCTTCCATGATTATATACATCATTGTGATTCAATTTCCGTGTTCTTATCGAATTATGTTTTCATTTCCATCCATTATGTCGCTGAAGACTGCGAGGGCGCAGAGAGCGGGCATGAGAGCCGAGGTCAGAATTGGACGGAGACGGGGACTGACCAGGGCGGTACGCCCGTTGTTCAGGGGCAGATTGATCCACCTTTGCTAGATCGCATTACTAGGCTAGAGGCCGATATGCAGGATTTGCGCCAGATGATGGGATCGTTAGTTGAGGCCAGTAGAGCGCAGAGCGTCAGGGATATTCGAGCGCGCAGTTGCGAGTCATTACGCTAGACTCCGGGTAGGACGGTGGTAGACTACGATGTGCATTTTATCCAGCTATATGTGTATACTCCGTATTTGGTGGACACTGAGGAGATGCGGATCAAGAGATTTGTTCGAGGCTTGCTTACCCAATTGTTCCTTGCTATCAGCGCCCAGCATTTTGACACATATGTAGCCGTAGTGGACGCCGCCCTACTAGTTGAGGAGCGTCTTGCCGAGACTTTGGTAGTTCCGAAACCGAAGAGGATTCGTACTAGTATATCAGCCCGGAGACAGATGTTTATACGCCGTGACAGATTTCGTTCAGGTCGTGGGAGTAGCAAAGGCTTGGCACGAGGCCAGTTGTTCAGCTCTTATCCCCAGGAGGGTCAGCAGTCATCGTTTGGATGTTACAGGTGCGGGAGTTTTCATCATCGTGTTTGATATTGTACTAAGCCACATGAGGACGAGGCAGCCATACCACATGTTACCTTACCACCTTCTCCACCTTAGAGAGCGTTTCCTCTTGCGCCTATTTTTGCTCCGCGTCAGACTTATGCTGAGAGGTCATGGTCGCAGAGGGTTTATTCAGAGAGGACGGGGTGGCAGAGGCGGAGGACAGCCAGTTGCAGGTAGAGGGCAGGCACGGGTATCTGCTTTGACTCATCAGGACGCGCAGGCGTCCAATGCAGTGATTTCAGGTACTCTTTCAGTATGTTCTTTTAATGCACACGTGTTGTTTGATCCGGGATCTACGCACTCGTATGTTTCTACACACTTCGTGTCGAGGTTGGGCCGAGAGTTTTGTTTGCTAGATCAGCCGCTTGTTGTGACAACTCCTGTTGGCGAGTTGTTTGTTGCGCGACACGTTTTTCGGTCGTGTGTCATTCGGATCAGAGATAGAGAGTCGTCCGTCGACTTGATCCTTCTTGAGATGTTGGACTTCGACGTTCTTCTGGGCATGGACTGGTTAGCTACGTGCTAAGCATCTGTGGACTGCCGTGAGAAGACAACCAGGTTTTGTTTTCCCGGTGAGTCAGTTCTTGTTATGCAGGGGGACCGTGTTGTCGCCCCTCACAGTTTGATTTCTGCCTTTTACGCTAGTCAGCTTTTAAGGAGAGGATGTCGGGGATTCTTAGCTTTCATTCGTGATACCGGAGCCACAGTAGATTCGTTGGACCGGGTTCCCAACGTGCGAGAGTTTCCCGACGTATTTCCCGATGAGTTACCTGGATTGCCACTAGAGCGTAAGATTGAGTTTTGCATTGATTTGATCTCCGGCACGGGGCCTGTTTCTATACCGCCTTACCGGATGGCCCCGGCGGAGCTTAAGGATCAGCTGCAAGAGTTGCTTGATAGGGGACTTGTACGTCCGAGTGTTTCTCCTTGGGGAGCTCCTGTCCTGTTCGTCAAGAAGAAGAATGGCAGTTTGAGATTATGCATTGATTATCGTCAATTGAACCGAGTTATGGTGCGGAATAGGTATCATTTACCTCGCATTGACAATTTGTTTGATCAGCTCCAGGGTGCGGGACATTTTTCCAAGATTGATTTGAGATCAGGTTATCATCAGTTGCGGGTTCGGAATGAAGACGTTCCGAAGACTGCTTTTCGTACACGCTACGGGCATTATGTGTTTTTGGTGATGTCGTTCGGACTCACCAATACCCCAGCAGTGTTTATGGATTTGATGAACCGGATTTTCAGGCCATTCCTCGACCAGTTTATTATTGTGTTTATTGATGACATTCTTTTTTATTCCAAGAGTCGTGAGGAGCATGAGCAGCACTTGAGGATTTCTTTGCAGACATTGAGAGAGCACCAGCTGTTTGCTAAATTCTTGAAGTATGCCTTCTGGCTTGATGGTGTTGACTTCCTAGGTCATGTGGTTATGGGAGACGATATTCGTATGGACCCGAGGAAGATCGAGACCATACAGTTTTAGCCCAGATCCGTATCAGTGACAGAGGTCCGCAGCTTTTTGGGCTTAGCCGGTTATTACCGCCGTTTCGTGCAGGACTTCTCGAGTATCGCTGCACCGCTGACCGGACTGACCAGGAAGGGAGTTCATTTTCTTTGGACTGAGGCATGCGAGCAGAGTTTTCAGCAGTTGAAGACTCGGTTGAGGACTACACCAGTTTTATCTTTGCCTTCTGGATCGGGCGGCTTTGTCGTTTACTGTGATGCTTCTCGAGTGGGGCTCGGTTGTGTATTGATGCAGCATGATAGAGTTATCGCTTGTGCTTCCCGGCAGTTGAAGAAGCACGAGCAGAATTATCCCACTCATGATCTTGAGATAACCGCGGTGGTCTTTGCGCTTAAGATCTGGAGACACTACTTGTACGAGGAGTCATGTCAGATTTTCACGGACCACCAGAGCTTAAAGTATATCTTCCAGCAGCGGGATCTGAATTTGAGACAGCGCCGTTAGATGGAGCTTGTGAAGGATTATGATTGTGAGATCCTTAATCACCCGGGCAAGGCGAATGTGGTAGCCGATGTTTTAAGTCGTAGGCCCGGGGGTAGCTTGTCCGAGTTGAGCGCAGTTCAGAGATAGTCTTCTGCAGATTGGAAGATCTTGTGCGACAGCAGAGTAAAGTTTGAGTTCACTTCCACTAGGGGACAGCTTGCTCATGTCCGCGCCCGTCCACTTCTACTTGATCGTATTCGTGAGGCACAGCCCGCCGATGCCCGTTTGTCTGAGATTCTTGAGCATTTTCGGTAGGGTAGAGATTCGGAGTTCTTGATAGATGACCAGGGTGTGCTACATTTTGGGACTCGTTTATGTGTACCTGATACCGTTGGGTTGAGACGCGAGATCCTAGAGCAGGCACATCAGTCGGCTTTTAGTGTTCATCCAGCTTCCACCAAGATGTACCGTGACTTGAGAGATATCTACTGGTGGGCAAGGATGAAGAGTGATATTTCGGATTTCGTTTCAAGGTGCCTGACTTTTCAGCAAGTCAAGGCTGAGTATCAGAGACCGGCAGGAGAGATGCATCCTTTACCCGTTTCGGAGTGGAAATAGGAGCAGATTTCCATGGACTTCATTGTAGGTCTACCCAGGTCTAGTCGAGAGTATGACTCCATTTGGGTGATTGTTGACAGGTTGACGAAAGCGGCTCACTTCCTTCCAGTGAAGACCACTTTCGGTTATGCTCAGTATGCTCAGTTGTACATTGATGAGATTGTGCGTTTGCACGGCGTTCCCACATGCATCGTATCCGACAAGGGCACCCAGTTCACTAATCGTCTTTGGCAGAAGCTTCTGGAAGCCTTAGGTACCCATTTGAGCTTTACCACCGCTTTCTATCCGCAGACCGATGATCAGTCAGAGCGAACTATACAGACTCTGGAGGATATGCTTCGTGCGTGCATGCTTGATTTTAGTAGCAGTTGGGATCGTCACTTGCTGTTGATAGAGTACTCCTACAATAACAGTTATCAGGAGACGATTTAGATGGCACCTTTTGAGACTTTGTATGGTAGGAAGTGTCGATCGCCAGTCTGTTGGACCGAACTCAGCGAGAGTAGGATTTTGGGACCCCGGCTAGTTCAAGAGACTATGGAGAAAATTCAGTTGATTCAGGATAGGATGAGAGTGGCCTAGTGCAGACAGAAATCTTATGCCGACCGTCGTCGTCGCAGACTCGAATTCGCAGCGGGGGATCATGTATTTCTACGAATTTCTCCGATGAAGGGCGTGATGAGATTTGGGAAGAAAGGGAAGCTTAGTCCCATTTGTAGGTCCTTTTGAGATTCTTGAGCGAGTTGGTACCGTTGCCTATCGTTTGGCACTTCCACCCAGTTTTCCGGATGTTCACCCCGTATTCTACGTGTCAATGCTTCGCAAATACCTTCATGACCCTTTTCACATGATTCAGCACCAGACCGTTCAGGTAGAGCGCGATCTTTCGTTCACCGAGCTGCGGGTAATTATATTGGATTGGCAGGTGAAGAAATTTCGGTCGAAGGTCTTGCCATCTGTGAAGCTTCTTTGGCGTAGCCCGAATAATGAAGAGGTCACTTGGGAGGCCGAGAGCAAGATGCGGCAGAAATTCCCTCATCACTTTGAAGGTACGCATAGTCAGATTTTTAAATTCGGGGACGAATTCTTTAAAGGGGGAAGATTGTAACACCTTAGAATGCGATTAGTATTAATTAAGCGATAATGTGGATTTTTAGTAAAAAGTTTACCAAAATAGTTTTCAAATATTTTATCAAAATTAATAAATATTTTATTAATATTTATTCCGGGCTTGCACACACATATGCATGTTAACTTAGGCTTAATTAGGTGTTAAACCATGCTTAAGTAGCCATGGCACCTTAACCCCATTTTAATTAAGTTTTATGTATTATCTAAATTAATTAGTTTTCAAATTATAAATAAAAAGGGGTTTTTAATTAGGTTGACATGAAGGGGAGAGAGAGAGGTGGCATGCATCATGAGGCATGGTAAGCATGGTTTGCATTAATTGAAGAGAGAGAGGGGATGGCTAATCTCACACCTTCATTCCCTCACTCACACACATACACCCTCACACTCTCATCTCATTCTCTCATTCTCATAATTTCTCATTCTCATATTTTTCACTCTCACCTCCCTCAAACTGAACACTCCCCTTGTTCTTCACTAAACCCTAACCCAAATCCTCATAAACCCTCACTACTCTTCACAAAACTCACTAAACCCTTCATTAAACTTGACCTAGAGCCTATGGAGATCACTTGGAGCATGGAAAACTAGAGTTTTGAGCAAGTTTGGAAAGGCAGTGCTCTCTACTGTTATTTAGGTTGTTAATATGTTGTGTTGCTAATTAGTTTCAGTTTAGATCGATAATGAAGCAGTTTTAGTGCAATATCGTATTTTTAGCGACACTTTAGGATGTCTGTAATCTGCTATCACTACGAGTGTTTACTGGGAAAACTAACAGTGTAGAAGTGTTTTACTAGTTGCCCTGAGTGTACACAAGTAACACGAGTCCAACTTGAGCGGTTTTGGCCGGCGACATGGGGGATTTATCCGGCGAGCTCGGCCGAGGAGTGGATTGGGGAGTTAAGTTTTTGTAGGTAGCTGTCTGCAGTTATTTTAGGTTGTTTGGTACTGCTAGATTTTTAGTTTGTGACAGTATGTAAAATCTGGGATCGATTAGCTAGTTTTTAAGTATTTCGACGACGCGCGTTACCATTGATCCGACGTAGTTTTAGTGTTTCGGGTATCTTACTGTCATGGGTCTGTTTTGGTGATGTCGACACACACGTTAGCCGTTAAGCAAACACTTTAGAGGGTGTTGGAATCGGTGCGTCGATTTAAGCGTAATTGTATGTATTATTGGTCGATTTCTGAGTTGCACTTGCTATATTTTGTGTTAATAGGATCGCAGGCGCGGATTTCGGACGCTGCGAAGAAAGAGAAACAGGTGGTTGGATATACCTAGCGCGAGATCACGGTGAGTAAATTTAACATCTATGGGGAAATCGCCCACATGGCGTTATACGTCAGGGCTTGATAGGATATTATAACCGCATGTTTTTATTCATATACGTTGATTATGCATGAGCATCATTATATTCCATTACTTGTTGTGCCTTGAATTAGTATCTAGTGGACACTGCACCATTACTGACGGTTCATGTTGCACGAGCACTAAACTGTATGCTATGCCCACACCGTCGGTAATTGCCATGACACGCACAACCTATACACATATGCAGTATTATACTGTTATTGATTCTTGTTCTGTTGCGCATATGACATACATCGTGCATACATACTTACATGTATACACCCATACTTGCTATAGCTACATGTGCACCTTTAGACGATATTGGACTTGATTTTGGAGAAATTGGGAACCGCATGATATATTTAAGAACTGGATTCATTTAAAAGAGCGGTTTTCCCTTGATATGCTCATATTACGGTTTTATGTTGCATATATCATATTGCATGGATTTACGCATTGAGGTACGGATTTCATGTGATTTATGGATTTAAGAACCCTGATATTATTTTAAGAAAGTATGCATTGTTTTGAAAATCCGGTTCTCTTGATATGATATTTCAGTGCGTCCACCATGCATTTTCTCGGTTCTGAAACGTGTGATAGAAACCCGATTAGAGAAGCTGGATGATCCGTTTGCAGGTTCATGGTGGACTCGGTATGGTACCCCAGGACGATAATGGAAGGTTGTGCAGTAGACGATGAGCCTAGCAGAGGGACTACTACCTACCGGTGATTGGTTGGACCTGGCGGTTATTCGGAGGATACCGACCAGAGTCGAGAGATGGATATAGGCCAATCCGTGCTGCCGGAGCCCAAGGGCCGATCCGGACAGACGGAGCCCGTGGGCCGATCCGAACTGACGGAGTCCGATATATGTGGATTTGCGTGTCGATGTTGGACACGAGTATTTCATGATATTTTCGAGTGCCGATGTTGGGCACTCAGGTTCCATGAGATTTTCAGATATAAGGGCCGATCCGAGTGAATGCGCCTGAGGTATTGAGATTTGGGGTGTCGTTGATGGACACCGGGTTTTTCCACGATGATGATTCGTGATGATGATATGTTTTATCTCATACTCAGGATTCATTGATATGCATTGCTTCATGTATTTGTAGTACCTGATAGAGTATTTTTCATGATTGTTGTATATCCATATTAGTATATTGATACTATCAGATTGCATGTGATAGAGTATCGCAGTACGTGCATACATGCGATTACATGTATGATGTTACTTACTATTCACGAGTTGGCAACTCACCCCCGTTGTGCCACAGTGTTTTGCAGGTTGATTCTCAGAGTAGTTGCGGCAGGGCTACATCATTGTATCTTTTTGCAGCGGATACCACTACAGTTGGCTGTGAGCCGTTTTGCTATAGGTAGGTTTTGCGGCTATCCGTTTATATTTATTGTATATCTCTCTTTGTATCTAGTACTCTCCATCTACCACTTCGTGTATTGACTTAGAGACGAGATGTGAGGATGATATTGTATATTATTTTGTGACTCTGGGTGTCGAGCTCATATGAGCCGGCTTTTATTATGCAGTTTTATTTTTTATGCTGTTTTTCACTTATACTGTCTATTTCTTCGCTACGACGTCGTATATATGCTTGCGGTGGTTGTTTCCGCTTTTGGGCGTGATTTGCTCCCGTTTGGGGATACTATATTTATATCATATGTTGCTTTATATATATCTTATGTTTGTACCCGTTTCGGGGCTAGTTTTTACAAAGGATGTGCTGCCGAAATTTTTTAAAAAATAATTTAAACTTTATTTTTACTTGAGATTTCCAAATGTTTTTAACAATATTTTTATCACTTACTGCTTTTGATGGTTTAGATTTCTGGATTTTCGGCTTACTTCAATTACGTTACGCCTATAGACGTTATGTGGTTTGAGTGCCGGTCACGTGCCAAATTTTGGGTCGTGACAATTCCCCCATTAACGAGCGTATCTCGTCATCAGCGGGGAATCCCGCCTTTCACGCGGGTGTAATGGCCGGCGTGAATTTCGCGCCCGCCAGCTCATGGCTGCCACTATATAAACATGTCTCTCAGACGACTCAGATAAGGCAATTTTACCTTAATATGCCGCTACTCTGCCTATTTAGCTCGTCTAACTTGATCGTCGGAGGGTCCTCAGTGGCACAACCACCCTAGAACTTCCTTGCAGGTAGCTCGGCTTCAACCACTTCAAGCCTATTGAGATCCACACGCTTCACGAGGCAACCTCCCAACTCAATCTCAGTCGCTCGTCTCCACTCGCTGCAGATCAACGGAAGGTAACATCTGAAGGAGATCCCGACCTCCATCACAAACTCTATAGGAGCGAGGATTCAATGATTCAGGCTTATTATCAAAGCAGAGAATAACCTGACGTTTTTCAGATACACGCATGAAAGACCTTTCGATAGACGGAAATAACAACCGGCAAATTATTGGGATTACGGAAATAACTGAAAGTTTTTAGTATCAAAATATACAAAATCATTGCTTATAAAGCAGCCGTTATGGATGCATGAAATAGTAATGCGACATGAATCTTTTTTTGGGCTTGGATATAATTCCGCCGTACCAAAATGCTGGTTTAAATAGGGGCAATTCAAAGAAACCAATCTAAGCCGTCCATTACAAAGAAACCAACGGCCAACACCACGCCAGCCCACTGCCAGCACCGGCCGCAACAAAACCAGATGAGGCGTGACGTGGGCCCCACTTCGAAAGCCCAGGGGCCTTCCTGTCCACAAGATCCCCTGTACCTGCTGAGGGACACGTGCCTGTACAAGGACGGCCTGCACCCGGTACGGCCAATGAGAGCCAAGGAAGTGATCGGATCCCATTCCTTCAACTGCAGCCACGAGTTGCTCGGCGCGTGGGGCCCACCGAATTGCGTTGGACATGTGTCAGGGCGCCCCGATAAAAATAGCAACAAGTAATCGAAAATGGAAATGTTGATTTAAAAAAGTAGGATAACAGAGAGAACCGCAGCTGCATGCATCAGCGAAATCCAAAGGCCACGGAGGCGCTTCCGTTCCGATCTCGAGCTAGGGTTAGGGTTAGGGTTTTGTGCTCAGTTTTCGCCGGCGATTTTCAATCCTGGTGAGTTTTGATCTGTTTTCGAGCTTTAGTTTGTTGATTTCAGCTGCTTTTTGTAAGGGTTTGCGTGTTTTGAATGCTGATTTGTTTGTTTTGGTTGGTTTTAGATTCAAGGGTTAAAGATGGTACCAGATCCAACAGATTTGTACAGTTTTGGACCGGGATAAATGTATTTGAGGGGGATGTCAGATTGGAATTTGGCGGATGTAAGAAAATTTATTTATCTGTTTAATTTTTTAATTTTTTTTGGGTCTTGTTTAGAGATGAGCTGAATTTTATGTGAAAAAACTTGACCTTTGGGAATTAAGGACGAGTAAATGTGATGATTTGATGAATAATTTGATGAATCTGTGAACTTAGAGCTTAATATTGGGAGGTATAAACTGCTATTATGGAATTGATACCTTGAAGTATAGCTATACTGATTTTAACAGTTTTCTTCTCTAAATTTTGACCTTTTATTATAATGTAAATTACACTAAAATACCCTTAAATTAGGCTGTTTTTTCATAAACTGCCTTAATTTGTTTTTAGATGTTTACAGTAAACTCCCTTATATGCTACTTCTAGGGTATTTTGGTGAAAAAATTCCTTTATAAAAACAAAGTTTAGGTATTTTACATGATTAAGAAGACTTTAAGGTATCTTAAACTGCGATAGTTTAGTGTATTTTACCATTTATTATATGTCAATACTGATTTTACCCGTATGTAATAGCAGTTCATACCTCAAATTTTGTAATTCAGAAATCCAATTTAACCCAAGTATGCTTTGCATAATTTGCTTTTGAAGGAAAATTGAGAAAGCAGGGCAAAACTAACTAAATAGATTTATTTATGCAGCTTGAAGATATTGACTGGGATGTATTTGGTAGAAGTGATGATCATATAGTTCCCCATCGAGATGTGGAATTGTTGGATGAATCTTGTTCAGCTCCAAGTGACACCAATAAGAACCCACAAGATGAAGTGAAAAATGATTTTGGAAAGAACATGTGCAGTAAAGTTTTGGCTACTGAAACTGTTCTCTGGAAGGAAGAAAACAGATATTATCTTCCTCCAAAAGATGGAAACTCATCCAGATTAGAAGGAACACAGTCTTTTACGTCGAATATTGTTGTCCCAACATTTTGTCATCTTGAGAGAACTGCCAATGGTGCCGCTTTACCTTATCGGGATGGAAACACCATGGATTATTGTGCCAGTGAATCCAATACTGATGCAAACAGCAACATGTTCTGCGCCAATGACAGGAAATCTTACCTTTCCGCTTACAATGGTGTGTCTCATGATGTTACAGATTTTCCTTTGCTCGAAAGCCAACAAAAGGATAGTGACAAAGATCTTGCCTACTATGACTGGCCTGATATCAGCAATTTCGACGATATAGACAAAACACTTAGGTACTTACAAAAAAATTATTTATAGTCTGCCTCTTTTCTAAAGAGCTTTTAGTTATTTATTATTTTGTATTCATTTTGTATTATTATTTTGTTTTCAAAGAAACTGGGATTCCGCTTTTGGCCAAGGGCAACCCGGCAGTGCAGATGAGCTGTCATGGTTTTCATCTTCTTCAAATGCCATATATGGTATGGATATTCCTTTTGAGCAAGGCTTCCAATCTTCAAATTCTGATTTACGTGTGCTGAATGCTAAACTGGAATCTCATTGTTCAAATGCCAACATTGTACCCAAAAATGTTTCAGCAACAGGTTATCAGGATACGCTGGCCTTTTCGAATTATGCTGATGGGTCGAGTACTGGTGCTCCACCTAAAGCCAAATCTTCATCCGAAGAAAAGGTAAACAGAAAACCTTCTGTAATTGTTTTACTTGTCTATAATTATTTTGTCATTGTAATCAAGCATTTCATTTTAAGAAGATAAAAATATATCCTTCAATCCTCATTACAACTTTGAGGTTTTGGTGCAGTGGCAGGAACTTTATGTTGGTATCGGAGCAACATAGGTTCAAATCCCACTGGGGGCTTAACTAATGGGACTTTAAAAAATGAAAAAAAACTGCTCCAAATGCCCAAGTTTCAGTTTATATAAAGAGTGCTCAATGTGCAAGGGTGTGTTAGAAGATAAATATATACCCCTCAACCCTCATCACAACTTCGGAGTTTTGGTGCTGTGGCAGAGTCCATAAGATTGTTTACAATCATGTGATAAAGGTGATAAAAAATAAATACACCCCTTTAATTCTTAGTAACCAGCATTTTTGTAAGACATGCTCACTAACCTGTCAAGCGTTTTAAGTCTATACTGTATTAAAGTCCTTAAATCAGCTCCCTTTTACCATGTCTTTCAGATTTTCATTTTCTTAAGCTGTCTGAAGTAAAGCTTGCTTAATCTCTTGTGCTTGTTTCTCATGAAGCAGATAAAAACCCAGCAGTCAGCCAAAGACAAGGGAATAAAACGATCCACAGATCAGATGCTTTTGGATTCTGATATCTCAGATCCTAAAATGTACCCTTCTCAGCAATTTTCACAGCAAAAGCATTTCAAAGGATCACCTTCCAGTTACAGTCACAATTTAGACCCACATTCCCAGATGGATTTTGGCCTTCCTACGCATCATGTTCCATTCACACAGATGACTTCAAATGTTATGTTTGAAAAGGAAACCAACCCATCCTCATGTTTTCAAGGTTCTGCCCAATGCTTGGAGAGGTTCCCAGATCAATTGTATATGACTTCAGTTATTACTTCAGATGAGAATATTGAAAGTTTATACCAGAGTCAGCAATTATCCTGCACAAGTACTGCTGAACACCCACATCAGCTCCGTAAATTCAGAAGTAAAGCTACTTCAGTTCAGAAAAAAATACCAAAAGAAACCGGAGATGACAATGAAATGGAGTGTGTAATCCTAGAACTTCCAATGCTTGGAAGAGATCATCCAACAGAACAAGAGAGCTCTGCCATGACATCTGTTTCTTCTCCTGACAGTTCAGACAAGGTTACCAGTTTTCGGCAGCTTCAGGATGTAATGCGCCAGGTATAATTGATTTTTTTTGGGGATCTTAGATGAAAAACCACTTCTTTGAAGTCTTAGATGATCAAAATGCCCTTATATGTTATATCTCATCTGCAATGTATAAATCAAACATTTCACTAAATATTGTATATATGAATTATTTAAACACATTATGCTAAGTGTGGTGCATGCGTGTGGAGGGGTGGACTTGGGGTTGAGAGTTGACAATTTTAGCGGTGTGGAAAATTCCGTTAATATTTAACAACTAGGGGAGAACCCCACGTGCGGAGACCTACGTAATGATTTTTAAAAAAAATTATAAAAGCCCAACAGATAAAAATATACATTGTATAAACTGGTATTATATGTTCATAAAAAAGTTACATGAATAAACATGAAAAGTCTTTTAAGTAATAGAACTAAATCGTACTTTCTTTCAATTAAAGCGATTAAACTACAAAAGATTGCATCCGATTTAGAGCTTTTAGAAGATGATACCTTTTCAAGGTCTATATGCGATCTTGCATTTGGAAAGTGATGCTATACCGATAAGCCATCCCCCCCCCCACCCACACCCACCTTCTCGCTGATTAGTGCTGATACGAAGACCGGGTGGAAAGTGACAATCTATACATGTCAAGATAGAGTTATTAATATAAATAAATAAGCATGTATTGGACATTGTTTTATAATATTGTACACTGTTTTTATGTTATCTTACGTTCATGGTATTGATTTTTAATAAACTAACAACATGACATTAATCTGAAAAAAGTTCAAAGCTCATGGTATTCTAGTGAAAACCTGGTGGAGTTAATTATTGAGAAGTTTTGAATTGACGGCAGAACTGTAATTTTGAGAAGTTTAGAGCTGATGACAGAATGTAATTATCAAGAAGTTCTGCCATTTTCTAAATTTCACCACCCATTCACTCCACTTTCTGAAGGAAAAAAAATAATATATATATATATATATATAAGAGGACCAAGCATATATGCTCTCTGGAATGATTCTATTTCCTGTTTATAGCAACTATCGTAGGAGCAATGAGCATTATATGTTTAATCAGTGGAGTTAAAATTCTAACACTTATATTTCTCATCTTTACATATTTCTCATCTTTACGTCAATTTCAGCTGGATGTAAAAACAAAGCTGTGCATCAGAGATAGTTTATATCGTTTGGCTAGGAGTGCTAGTCAAAGGAATGATTTTGCTGTACAACATTACAGTGAAGGGGATGCTGCTAAAAGAGGTATTCAGGTTGCTGATGCATCAAAGAGGTATGCTACTCTTATCGATGATATATGCATCCCCTTATAAAGCCTAGATATTTAGAACGACAACAGCCTTTTGTCTATGCTGTAAATGGGAGCATATTAACTTGTTTGTTTTCATCTGGTAGTAAGTAGTGTATTTTCTTAAATTATCTGCTTTTATAAGTATAGACGACGGCTTAAAGTTGACATGTCATGTGAAAACATGTTATATTGAGCTACATATAATTTATGTTGTTCTTTTTTAATAGCAATAGAAAGAGAAAATGCCAGGAAATAAAGGATAATTAATATTGAAATGGCTAGATATCCAATTCATCAATTCTTTACCAAAGTTTCAGTTTTAGGGGCGGAAGGCAATACCAAGGCCACAAGGTCCATATCTCTAGCTAGACCTTGAGGTGCTACAAAAGGTAACCTACTACCTAGGGAAAGAAAGAAAGACTGATAAATACACAGAAGAACAGAAGATGCTATAGGATCATTGAAAAATGTACTGTAGTTATCAATATTATATTGTAACTCATTTCAACAATTGGGAGATTGACAACTAAACATTTAAATCACGAACATGCATTTTGTAGATAGAACAAGTGGACACGAATAACAATCGAAGTTACAAAGTTAACAAATATACTATAGAGCATCTAATTGATCTAAAGTTCATGTGTCATTAAATCATTCAAACAACCTAAGCAAACAAGGGGAAAATGCAGTGTGGTTAAATCATTCAAACAACCTAAGCAAACGAGGGGAAAATGAAGTGTGGTTTACTAACCTGCAAGTGCCAACAATCAACACAAGTAATCAAGTTTTATCATGTAGTATCCCAGAAAATAATATTGCTACGCCGTGACAAATTACTAGAGGAAAGATGAGGAAAATAATTCACAACTCTTAAGTTTTCAATCCACAAAATGTCATGAACTAAACCTGTCTTATCCTCCAACTCCTCCCAGACAATGTAGTCACCATCCTGTCTAGTTATCTACTTACATAAAAACTTTTCTCAAAAGAACAGATACAAAAGATAAAGGGATAGTTAGAAGCTCACCAACCTACTTGTAGCAGAATTGTTATTTGTGATTGCTTGAAGCGAGATCACCGACATACTTGTAATGAAATTGTTATTTGTGATTACTTGAAGTCTTGAAGCATTTTATTTTAACCAACTTGCTCAAAATATTCCCCCCTGCCAAGAACCACTTTACCCAGAGACTTAAGTTCTTGGATTGAGAGAAAGCAATATATATTAAGCTGATACAACCCTTAGCACTCCCCCTCGGGTGGGGCATTGATCAACATGTAAAGGCTGGAAGTAGAAACTTTCACTTGTAACGGCTGAATAAATAGGGATAAAAATTATAGTTATAAAGTGGCAATGATGAGGCCTGAACTTAGGACCTCTTGAACCATGGTGTGCTCCGATACTATGCCAAGAGTCACTCTACCCTCGAGCTTAAGATGATGTGTCGTGGAATAAAAATGCATATAAAGATGATATAACTCTTAACATCTCCCATCTTCAAATAGTCCACGCATCAATATAAACAAGAAACCTAGTCCCATATGGGGTATTCCCTGAAAAATTAATATCTTCCTTCCTTGTTCAGTCGGACCACCACTGGCATTACGATGCACCATGAATACTTGTGGGGTTCTATGATTTTATCTATGCTTTTGTGTAGTTCACCTCCAGTAGTAAAGAGTTTCTAAATCCATAAAATGTATGGCTTCATCTGTAACATGGAAAGGGTTCACATTTTGTGACATCTTAGGGAATGACTACTATCGAGCTATAAGGTGTACAAAATTTCTCCTTGTTAAATATATCACAAATCATGGTTTGTTTAATTAAAGAACCACCCCAAAAAAGGAAAAAAGAAAAGAAAAGAAAAAGATACCTAAACGATGATATGGACGGGAGGGAAGATTAATCAGAACCCTCTTTGTTGTGGTTGTGCTTGCACTCGCTCAATGCATCTTATTGTTTTCACTTGAGAAGATGCCTATTTTGCTCCTACAACTTCTTACCAAACTTTCTTAGTGGCTGTAACCTCTATTTCCTTTGTCTTTACTAATTCGAATTTCTTCAATATTGTGCGCGTGTGCAGAGAGAGAGGTGGTGTGGGGGGGGGGGGAGAGGGAGGGAGAGAGAGAGATTATTTTATTTAGCGTAAGGGGTGGATCTCACATGGGTAATACCTTCTAACTAAATGAATTTATTTTGACCTTGTATTTGATTTAAGCCCGCTTCCTGTATATCAGCTGTTATTTATAAAATACTGGTAAAGCTATATTTATGTAAGCATTTTTCTGATTAGCAACATAGAAGCTTTTAGTTGTTTTGAGTTTCAACTTTTTGACTCCATAGGTCTACTCATTACTATTGTTCCATGCTTTAAGAATCCGTTCATGCATTAAACGAGACCAACTATTTTTGAATTTTGGCTTGAGCAAACTCTTCCTGTTTCGTGATGAATGAACCCAGTGTTCATTTGTTTATATACCCCAAACTCGCCATTTAGTGGCCAGTATATGGTAACGCAGTAGCACAATATTGCTGTTGTCTTGATTTGGTACCATTGCCCATCTTATCCATGGCTAAAAACATCAGAAGTGCACTCAATACAACACTGAAAAATTGCCTAGTCTAAATCAACAGAAAAAAACCCACCTAACACCAACTTATCTGAGCGTATGAGCCAAGACATACACCTGAAACCTTGTGCTTCTTTCCTTTTATCTTTGTTACTATTCTTCTCATTGTTGTTTGTTTCGGTAGAGGGGGATTCACCCAACCGTTGTTTAGTAAAAAGAAAAGAACTTGCATTCATCACAATACAGACCGAGCTGCTTCAGTAGAGGGGCATTCTTTAAAGTTCAAAATTCTCATATACTGGACTCCAAAGGAAAAGACCGAGCTGTTGCGGGTGTTGCAAAGAACTTCTATAGCACCATTTTCTCATGAACTTCTCTAGCAACATTTTCTCACTAATAATGCCATTAAAAAATAACGTAATTTTGCTTCCCACTTCATATTTGCAGTTTTATTATGACCCTAACACAATTACAGCGATTTTGCTGAAGCATTATGGGGCCGTAAATTTTTATTATATGTAAATGCTACTGCTGCTGTTATTATTTTTTGATCCACCAGTACACAGTATTTTAGTCAAGAATCCCAGGTAAAGGAAAATTGCTGCATTGGTTATTCGGTTGTGTAAAGTTTCCTGCAGATATGTGGAGTTCTCTTGGTCTTCATCGCTATTGTACAATTAATTTCAATTGGATTTTATTAGTATTTCATTCTCTTGCTAGAATGACGCACATTCTTGTTTAGGGCCTTTCTCATGTGCATCTGTTTTTCAGCAGATCGGCAGAATTAATTGATCCTGAAACCAATACAAATCCAATAGATCGGTCAATAGCACATTTACTCTTCCACAAGCCTCTTATTACAAGGCCTACTGATGATACAATGTCACTGGAGTCTCTTATTATGGTAAGTCTCTTTAAATTGTGGTTATTCATAATTTTATGTTTGTTTTTAAAGTGCATTACCCTTCTCATTCGTGCTAATATTATTATCTGTGTGGCAGAATGGGAAGTTTCATGGTCCTGTCACTAATCAGTTTGCGCCAGATCAATTGGATCATTAGCGGATTTTATGGAGACTGGTCTACATTAAGAATGTTATTACGTTTGTTTATTGTACATTTAGATAGAATAATATGTATTAAAAAGTTTCTCAAAGAGAATAAAGAAACACGGTACGTTGTGTTATTTGCCGATGACCACTGTATGTGTTTGTATTCTCTTCTCCTTCAGGGACTTGAAACCAATAAATTGAGCCTGTGCAAATTTGTTTATAGTGGGAATTAGAGTTGTACTCTTTTTACTTATGTGCCATGCCAATATATGGTTCTCGCTAAGCCTTGCTTTCGACCTTGCATTTGTGGAGATCCTGATGCTAAGTTTTCTGTTGAAATTTTGCTAATGAAGATAGAACTGTTTAATTCAATTTGTAATGTTGGCGTTAGGGAAGTTCATTTGTCAGCCATGATCGGGAATTTGGGATCAAGATCTCTTGCAATTTATCAGGATATCTTTTGCTCAAATTGTATGATGGACCTGTGAGATCCTTTCGATTCTGTGCTTGCTCCTTTTATTGACACTTTAGTGGATAATCTCTTCTGTATTGAACTGTCGGGGTTTTCTGCGAAACCAAAGTTTGTTGCAGGATGATTTAGAGTGACAGTCGCTTTGTTTTGGCATAAGGATTCAAGGTATTGCGTTGATATGGTCCTAAATGTGGAGTACTTTATGGCAACTGGGGGGTTGGTTTGCAACATTTTGTAAAAGCAACATTTGTTACGGTTTGCAACATTTGGGAAATGCAACATTTATTGCGAAATATAAGCATCAAATACTTTCTTTGGTTTCATGCAACTTCTGTAAAAAGATTTGCATAGCAAATCCATTGTTTGGTTGAAAAACAATTGGTGTGAAAGCTATGTTTGGTATGGTTTTCATGGATTTGTAGCATGTGGCGTCCCAACGCCTCCTTGTGTAGTGGTGAGGTTACCACATGCATATCTTGCAATTTCCAATGCTAGCGAAAAAGAGCAGGGTAATGATTTTCTTACCGGTACAATGGCATTCATGTACACTGCATGAATTTCCGTTGGATGCAAAATGGATCATATTATCCACTACTTAAGTATTTGTATCATATATCACGTCTTGTATCCAATGGGAATCCATATAGGCTCCATGGATTCTCATAGGAGACAAGATGGGCCATGTTATCCACTATCTAGTTACTTGTATCAAAAAAACTGTTCCTACCACAATTTGTCTATCCAAAAGTTCACCAAAGTGACAAATATCATGCGCCCACCAGTTTGACACTATTACTAGATGTTGTGGTCCTGTCATTTTGTCTCTTGGATAAATTTTTGGTTAGGCAAATCACGGGTAGGAAAGTATGCCCTATATGTATGCTATATCTTATCTTGTATCTAATAAAAATACATGTAACCTATAAAAATTCCATCGCACCGGTAGACTCAAAAAGAGTATAAGGGAAGGTAAAATCCTCTAATGGTGATTGGACCAAAATGTCGCGGTTTCAATTCCAAGTCTCAAGAATTGGAGTTGCAATTCTTACTTTTTAAAATTAAAAGCTTGATGCTGGGTTATTTTTTTTTTAAAAAAAGGTGCAGCATTTGCTGCCGCCAATTTGGCTACAGCATTTGCCCCAAGTTTTGGGGTACTTTTTGCAACTTGGTTTACAATTTTTTGGCAAAATGTTTTTTGGGGATTTTTTTTTAAATTGCCAGTTTTGGTGTTTGACGAGGCTCATGAACGGGGACATCTTAGATTGCGACACATGGGAAATGACGTGTCGTCGGCGCATATCCTCTGGACCCGTGGGGGCTACGACGGGGAATCAGTGCGACACATTACGAGTCTTCCTCGGGACCCCATGACGAGGTGGTACCCGACCTTTCGGAAAATCCTCCCCGGAGTACCCCATATGCGTTTAGGTAGCCGAGACTCCTCGGCCTCCTTGCTCGACTCCGAACTATCTGCCAAGCACAGACTCCTCAGCCTCCCTGTCAAACCCGGAGCACGGAGCCCAAGCACCTCCGTAACGGCTCCGCGTATCTCGCCGGAACGAAATTTCCGCCGCTCCACGTCCCGCATCCCACGCTGGCACGTTTCTCCGTTAACAAGCGTATCACGCTATTAATGGGCATATCTCGCCATCAACGCGAACGTACCATAAGGTCGTAACGGACGGCGGGAACCTCGCGCCGGATCGCTCCCATGCGACCACTATATAAACCCCCTCTTCCAACGATTGAGGTAAATCAAAATCGATTCCAATACGCCGCTACCTTGCCCTTATATCTCGGTACTAAGTTGATCGTCGAAGGGTCCTACGGTGGTCACCCATCTCAGGACTTTCTTTGTAGGTAGCTCGGGGTCTACAACAACTCATTGAGATCCACACGTACATTTTCCACTCTCAATCTCAACCGTTCAAGAACGCTTGCAGCAAAATTGTCACGCCCCGCTTTCCAAAATACGGGATACGGGGGATGACTAGGCCATCCATGCTCCTACGGTCAGGGAACAATCCTGCCGTAGTCACACTTCGGCTTCTAGCATTACATGGTAGTCATTAAACAGTACTTGAGTAAAGCAAAATCACAGTTCACAACTTTATTACATTGCAATTCAAAAGAGTTCGAGATACATTTATTTCACAGAATAAACAACTAACCAAATAAACAAGTGCTGAGATCAAAGAAAATGGCGCTGGTGATGCAGTCTAGATCTCCGCGATCTTGAAGGATAAGTCCTGCTCCTGGGCTGGATCCACTTCGTTCTCTGAGCATGCACACTCAGGTCGTCAGGGCGACACATATAGCAATAAAGATATATAATGGGCGTGCAGTATTATTAAACATGAAGAGTACAATGAATTGCAAAACATGTGTATAACAAATATCAACTGAATATGAATAGTGCAATATGAGTATCATGTCAGTGAACTAGGCAATGCATATGTCACTACTTATCGGTCACTAAGTCAATGAAATCAATTGGTAGAGAGGATACTCGTGTTTAACAAGGGTCTTGTGCATGCCCGAGACTACGGTCCACTGTGCCCGGGACATAACCCTGTCAGCCGTGCCGCTAGGCCCACGAGCTAAAGTATGTATGTATGTATGTGTGTGTGTGGTGTGTGTGTCTATATATATATATATATAATATATATATATATATATATATAGAGAGAGAGAGAGAGAGAGAGAGAGAGAGAGAGAGAATGAGCATCCTCTAAATCACTGTATCTCGCTAAATACGAGTTCAATTCCACCGTGATTTCCCCATTCCCCAGGTTATAGTATGCATTCATGTATTAGATAGGTTGTGAACAAATATGTATCGCTGTCACTTTCAATCACTTTTCCACTTGTCACTATCACTGTCGTATTTGCCACAACGCAATCACTAACACTACTATATCGACAATGCAATTCAGTTGCTAGGTTTCAATATGAATGATCACTAAGCGGCAGGTATAAAGCAAGCACGCAAATATGTAGAAACGCACTGAACAGGTATTCACTATTTCAATGACTACCAATACCATATAACTTGTAAAATTTATGGTAAATCATACGCATAGAATCGACCAAAATAATATAAAGGGAGTATGAAGCACACTTGATTATCTAAACATTAAAATTTATATCAGGTCAATCGGGGTTCAGGTTTGGGAATTATGATCATTTTAAGGCAATGATCGATTTCTGGAATTCCAGTTTCAGAACTGAAAGCCCAACTTCGCGTGCATTTTATCAGTAATTATGTTCAGATTCAGGTATTGCCCTAGTTGAATAAAATCTAGTTCTGCCAGTTAAGTTTCCAACGCACTAAACTGATTATCAATCGCACTTATACATCAGAAGTTATGTTCGGGTTAATGTGACAATGTAATGAACATTTCTGCAGACTCTGCAAAACACAATGACATTCTAAAATACAATTTCAATATCAAACGACCGTAAAAATGCACGGGACCAATTTAAGATGTTAGATAATTAAGTTATCTACGCGACCATATGAGGCTCCGTGCATTTTCAATTTTATGTAGGTATGTACATGTGTTTAAATTCAGGTTTCCTCCGCAGAATGCTGCCCCGGACTGCAGTCCAGAGTTGCATCCCCGGTCAAATCTCGTTGCCGTAATCTATCGATATCGAAACATAAACTAAATGGGGTTCTATATTATCGAGTCGGCTTCGATATGAGCCGTAGAACGCTATGTTCCAACTAGTATTTAATTTTACAATGATTTTAGTGGGTTAACCTGCACGGTAAACTTCAGTTTTAGCGTCGTCTTTAGGGGCGATGCTATAGAATTATAAGCATGATACATTTAACGTAAATCCTTACACTACGATCATCAATCAGTAAGGGGTTTGCCGATCATAAATTTTGGTAATTTAAGATAGGGTTTTCCCTCAAGTATCACGTCGAACACATAGGTTACGTACGATTATCAGTTAAAACATCGGTGTCGGTTAATTGATCAAGCTAGTTATTATTCGGTGAAAATGTAAATGATGTTGTTACGGGTCAGTAAATTCCTAGTTGGATTCCATTCAATATAATCAACTAAGAGGGTTCGCTAAAATAATTGAATTACATTTTTTTTCTCGATGTATACGTGTGTGTGTGTGTATGTCATCTACTTTGCTTACACCCACACACCTCATACATTTTCCTACCAATTAAGTTACTACACTGTATTTATTAAACTAGGTATGCACATAGCATGAATTGAACAAGTGAAGGAGGTTCACTTGACTAATACGGCGGTAGAACGACGACGATCGCACGGACACGAATACGGCACGATCACGACAAGGGCATGGCCACAAGCACAACACTGCGACAGCGATCAACTGGCTCGGCCACGGGCTCTGGAGAAGAGGGTGCTGGGCTCTGGCTCTGGGGAAGGTCGACGGTGAGGTAGGCAGCCGGAGGTGTTCGTCGTGGCGACTGCAGTGGGTTTGGGCGTCGGCTGGAGGCAGTGGGTGCAGGGGAACTCGGGGCTGCAGGGGATTGGTGCAGTAGGCTCTGGCTCTGGCGAGGTCGGCTGAGGCGCGGAGGCGAAGGGGTCAGAGCTCAAGTGAGGGCGCAGGGAACGAGAGTGTTTGTTGCTCGGAGCTCGTAGCTCGGAGGTAGGGAGTAGAGGAGAAAGGAGGCGGGGATCGAGCTGGTGGTGGCCGCAGTGATGATGGTGGCAAGGTAGTCCTGGGGCTTGTCGGCGAGGTGGTTGCAGCGAGGGGCGGCGGCGTGTTGGGGGAGGTGCCGGTGTCGAGGCGGTGATGTGAGGTGGGGGTTCGGTTTGGAGGAGAACGAGAGAGGGAGAGAGCGCGAGAGTGTGAAAACAGAGGAAGAATAAGGGAGAGAGGGTGAAGTAGAGAGAGTGACGAGGGAGTCGTGATCGTTGGGAATGTGCGGGTCATGGGGAGATGGGCACGGCCATCACGGCGAGTGCGAGGAGCGGGGAGTCGTGGGGGCGCCGTTGGGGACTCGGAGCTATTGGGGAGTGAGCGGGTCAAGTGGAGGCCGGCGCGAGGAAGTTGCGAGCGGGCGTGGGTGCGGTTGTCGCTGGCGCGTGAGACGCGGGGGCGTTGGAGGTGGCGCGAAGGAGAAAGGCGGGAAAACGAAGACGAGGGGGAGAAGAGGGAAAGCGGGTCGGGTTGGGCCGGCATGGGTCGGGTCGGGTAGGATTTAGGGTTTGGGTTTGGGAATTTAATTTAGGTTAGAGTTTAGGAACTTAAGATAAAGAAAATTATATAAAATTCATTAAAAAATAGGAAAATTCAAGGAAAAATCTAGAAAAATATACGGAAAATATAAACAGGAACTGGGGATTTACATCATATCCTCCTTACAAAAATTCTTCCTCGAAATTAAAACAAAACAACGGAACAACACACTATATGAACAGATGCGGAAAACGTGCACGGATGTCCTCCTCGCATTCCCAGGTAGACTCCTCTGGAGAACGTCCACCCCAAGAAACTCGAACTAGGGGAATGACTTTGTTCTTCAACACTTTATCCCGACGATCGAGAATGGTGGTGGGCAGCTCCTCGTAGGACAGATCAATGCCCAAAGTTAACTCCGAATGATCCAGAATATGGTTGTCGTCCCGAACATAGCGTCTCAACTGAGAAATATGAAAAGTGTTGTGCACACCAGCTAGCGATGGAGGTAAGGCAAGTCGATAGGCCACCTCTCTCACTCGCTCTAGTATATCAAATGGTCCGATGAATCGGGGACTGAGTTTCCCACGACCTCCAAACCTGATAACACCGCGGGTAGGAGAAATCTTCAGAAACACATGATCTCCGACCTCAAATTCTAGCGCTCTCTTGCTGGCATTCGTCCAACTCTTCTGTCGGTCCTGAGCCGTCTTAATGCGTTGTCTGATCATCTGGACCTTGTCCACCGTCTGAACAATAAGTTCGGGGCCCAATAATCTCCATTCTCCTATGTCATCCCAACAAACAGGCAATCGACATTTCCGCCCGTAAAGTGCTTCGAATGGAGCCATCTAGATGCTAGCTTGGAAACTGTTGTTATAAGAAAACTCCACTAGATGAAGATGGTCCTCCCAAGAACCTTGGAACTCTAGCATGCAAGCCCTCAACATGTCCTCGGGCGTCTGAATAGTATGCTCGGACTGCCCGTCCGTCTGTGGATGGTAAACCGTGCTAAACTTGAGACGTGTACCCAGACTCTCCTGTAAGCTCTTCCAAAAGTGTGAAACAAATCTGGTGTCTCGATCCGACACTATATTGACCGGGATTCCGTGAAGTCGCACCACCTCTTGCATGTATTTCTCCGCTAGCGACTCTGTCGATGGGCCCAGACGAAAGGGTATAAAATGTGCAACTTTCATAAAACGGTCGACGATAACCCAGACTGCGTTGTTGCCCCTTGGACTCCATGGTAAGGCAGTTACAAAATCCATAATGATGTGCTTGTAAGACTACGGTAGCGCCCCGGCCGTCTATCCGAGTCCAAAATGCGGAAACGAAAAATTTTCTTTACTTTAAACCGGCACTACCGCATCCTTAAAACCCGGATCGTAACCATTAACCTAATACTAGCTATCAAGAGAATGGGGTAGAGAGCTATACCGAGCGATCCGTGTCCTTCGTGTAGGGTTCCTAGGCACACTCAAGAGGTCTCATAAGGCATCAACCATACCAAATTCAAAATTTTCCGGTGCCGAGAAACCCTAATACGGATCGTTAACTAGAGAATAGGCGAAACTACAAGCTAGTAAACAACTTTACTGCTAAGTGAAAGAGACTACAACCTTTGTAGATCCGGTCCTCCACTTCCTTAGCTCCGTGATGATGTCCCTCCGCTGCGATCATCGGATCTCTGACTCTAGCGATGGTTTCGTCGAAGAAATGATCTGGCAGGGCTAGCGCGGGTGTAAAACATAAGTAACGTCTATATAATATATCATATATACTATATACAGTATTTATCACAGAACATCACATGATCACATCACAGATATCGCAGCAGAAGAATCATATGAAACATTGGATATACTAGGACGTCCGTGTTTTCAATACAAGCCAGTATAAAACACGGATTCCACGGTCGCGATGAATAGCTAAATCCATACCCCTAGACCCCTATGAGAGCGGCAAGCAACCCTACCAATTCTAGGGTTAGGAGACCCGGACTCGACTCCTCGAGTTGGTCTCCCACTGGACCCTAGAACCCGGTCACTTGTGCTCCCCTTCTTGGGTCTATCCTAGTGCGGAAAAGTAAATAATATACAAAAGATGACATCTTCCGCAACCTGGAAGTGCCCCAATAAAAGAATATTACATACAAGTTTTTACATGAATGAAAATGAAAAACACTCATCTCACATAAAAAAAACCCGGCTATTCAAACGCGACAATCCAATATAACATATCCAGCAACACATAACATCACATATCATCAACGTAAGTAAACATGCGTATCCCAAT
Organism: Agapanthus africanus; assembly: GCA_030015575.1. NCBI lineage: Eukaryota > Viridiplantae > Streptophyta > Magnoliopsida > Asparagales > Amaryllidaceae > Agapanthus > Agapanthus africanus. Next base: position 870,653,323 of record CM057339.1, read on the forward strand.
TGTCGTTGACATATAGCAACGAAACCGGCGATATCACATTTACATTTACGGTCGCAGAAAAGAAAGTGTAAAACTACAACAGTTGGAATCCGCAAACTCTTTAGACATCGCATGCCTAACCAAATGAATTCCTTAAACATCATATGCCTAACAATTATAAACCCCGCATTTCAGTCTCATTATCGAAAACACTTTTCAATATCATGTCGGACAATTCAACAAGATTCCCGACATTCTGATCGAATGCTCGTCGCAAACTTTAGTAGACGGCCGCACCCCCGATACCGTCGACTAAGTGCACCAAGGCGGAACACCGCTACCGCGAGCACCCGAACGGATGCTTTCGGCGACGGGGTTCTCCTACAGTCACTTGGTCGGGGCTAAGGGATGTAGCTGTCTATTAAGTTTATCCGGCGAGTATCCGCGTACGCTACGTGATTGCGACGGACTTTTGATCGCATCAAAATTCCGTGGCAACCGATCAAGTGAGACTAAAGTGCTATGTTTATAACATTCATTCAGTTATCTCATAACTATTTGTGGATTCCAAATATTGTATCACATTCCAGATAAACAGAAAATGTTAAACTTTCCGATCGAACAGTCAAACACCCAAGTTTTCCCGAAACAGCTCAACACTTGAAATAAGTTCAAAAACATCAACTTCATGCCTCAGTACCAACGGTCCAGCCGTAGAAGGGTCAAGCCAACGCCTCACATGTGGCACGCCGTACTGCCCCAAACCCTAAGGTTCAAAGGGCAGTTCAAGACGGTCACATAATCGAGTTAAGGTTTGTTGTCTTCTAGAGGGACCATCGCGTTACTTGCACTACTTAGAACGTCGTTAAACTACGGAAAAATCCAACAATTGGAAATTTCCCGGCAGGGGAAAAAGTGGGTATTTATATCTGGTCGAACTTTTTAACAGTTTCTAAAATATCCGGAAAAACATAAACGAAGTTAAATTATCCGATCAAATTAACGAGTCCCAATAAAACCCTAGAAAACTCAACACTTGAGTGGAATTAAAAAAATTCCCATAAAAAATTGCCAAGAAAGGACCTAAGAATAAATATATGAAATTTCAGGGACTAAGTCCAAATTTTGGCCGCGGAACCGCCGCCAAACCCATGGTTTCGCCGCTGTTCCGCGGTCAAATTATTGACTTAGTGGACTGTACTTCACAGTAATTCTTAGTTTTTCCTGCTTGTTTTTCTGAGAATTTTTAATTCACAAAAATCCACTGTTTTGAAAAATGTACAGAGAAGGGTTTTGTCGGGGTTTACGGGTTCGATCGGACTTCTAACTTCGTCTACACTTCGCCTAAAGCTCTAGCTAGTCTCTGATACCACTGTAGGGTTCCTAGGCACACTCAAGAGGTCTCATAAGACATCAACCATGCCAAATTCAAAATTTTCCGGTGCCGAGAAACCCTAATACGGATCGTTAACTAGAGAATAGGCGAAACTACAAGCTAGTAAACAACTTTACTGCTAAGTGAAAGAGACTACAACCTTTGTAGATCCGGTCCTCCACTTCCTTAGCTCCATGATGATGTCCCTCCGCTGTGATCATCGAATCCCTGACTCTAGCGATGGTTTCGTCGAAGAAATGATCGGGCTAGGTCGTCGACTTCGATGCCGAAGATGATCTACGTCGAGGCTGTTAGTTATATGTATGCCCTAGAGGCCATTACTATACATAGGATGTATATTGTAGTGGATGCTGGGACATATATAGGGAGGACTTTCTTGCTCGACATGATAGTATGCTATCTGGTTGCTCTTTACCTTAACGTGTACACTGTTTGTCTCTCTGTTACATGTTGGTAAAGCCCTTAGGATCTGTACTTGACTACCTGGACTATGATGCGGATCATACCAGTGGGGACATGGTAGTCCGTAAGTACATCCTTCAAAGTCCCTAGTCGTGGGTGTATCGAGACGGGGCATCGATATACCAGTGTAGACTAGCGTGTACCTTCTCGACCCATACAGATGGGCGATGGATGATCCCATATCCATCGGTGTTTGACATCAGAGATGATATACGGGTGCTCAGTAGAGACTGGGTACACTGGACGGACTCGCCGAGAACTCCCAGATGGTATTATACCTCACGTCAGATGGCAGTTCTCTGGTGACACTGGTACAGAGTAGTCTGTTGACCCGAGATCGTCATAGAGTCTTGTGTGGTTCCCACTGTGCTTTGATTTCCATCTTACCACGTCCAAGAGGGCGTGCAAAACGGTGGTTTTTTGGGTACAGTCCCGAGTCACATGGAGGCAATGAGCGATAGGAGGGGATTCGTCTCTCCCGGTATAGGGAGTTGATGTTGCGCTGTGTTCGATTGGCTATAACAGGAAATCCCTGGCCAGGGTTGCTGAGATTTACTGGTAAGTGTTACCAGTAGTTTCTCGAACAGTTATAGACCTCATATCGACACGACTTATCGAGCTATTGGGGTCTGACGTTTACCATCCCTAGGCGAGATATGCGACATATCAGACGATCAGACCGGACTGTACGGTAGTGTTACTGGTCGGATTCACTGGAGTGTGAGCGGGCTTGCTCGTCGATCTTCAGATCGCTCAATACCCGGGTGGCCGTTACGTTTAGCAGACCGCTTGCGGCTTGTGGGTGCTTGATATGATCATCACCTGCTGCCGGCGTATTGACGAGTCTTTAGAGTCCTACACAGAGGTTTCCTGGCTCAAGCGAAACGAAATAGGAGCACGTATGAGATATGTGCGGGACCGAGAATAATGCGTGTATGTGATACCCTATTCCATTCTCGCGATGAATGTATCGATTAGGTTATATGCGATATACCCTAGTTATCGAATCAAAGGTTGATTCGATAAGCCGATACATAGGATACTGGTCGGTTATATGCGATATGACCGGATCGTTAAATCAAGTGTTGATTTAATGATTTAATGTATAATTATATATTTGATATATTGCTTTGCATTAACTAGTATTGGTTCACTTTAAATGGATTTTCTCACTCGGGTGTGCGCATTGCATATGCGATATGATTTTTGTGCACTTGATTGTATCATGTTTGATGATACATATCTTTTTTGTTAAGTGTAATGAATTAAACCTAGGTTAAGTAAATGATTAGGGTTTTCTTTTATTCATTCATTTATCTTTTCATTTGCATTTAAAAGATAAATGAGAAAAGGAAAAGAAGTGAAAAATGGTGGCTAGTTTTGTTTTCAACATGAAGCTTCATGAAGCTTTCATTAAGTCACCATTTTTGTCTCATCTCCTTAACCCTAACCATTCTTTAACCTTGGTCAATTCTCTACACTTAACTTGGGTTATGTTATGATAAGAATGGATTATTCTTTTCTTTTTTAATAATCTTATCATATCATTTCTTCTTCTTCTTCCTTCAACTCAAGAAGAAAAACCTAGACTACATCAATGGTGGATTGATGATATGAGTGAGAAATCCAAATCTAAAGTCTACCCACTTCCTATTTCTTCATCCTCTACCTCTTGCCAAGTAGTAGAGTGTGTTTCCTTCACAAGTTTCTTGACTTGGTGAAGTGAGAGCTTGATCTTGCGATGCTTCGACGTAGATCATCTTCGGCATGGACATCGATGACCTAGCCCGTCCATTCTCCGATGAAGCCGACGCTAGAGCCCGGGACTTGTTATGGACAGCGAGGAGACTTCATTGCGGAGCTATGGAGGTGGAGAACCGGATCTACAAAGGTTGTATTTCCGTATCTCTTAGTTAAGTGTTAACTAGTTTACTTTTCGCCTAGATTTCTAGCCAACGATCCGTAGTCGGGTTTCTCGGCACCTAGTTTTTTTGAAATTGGCATGGTTGATGCCTTGTGAGACCTCTTGAGAGTGCCTAGGAACCCTACAGTGGTATCAGAGCCTAGCTAGAGCCTTAGGCGAAGTCCAGACGGAGTTTGAAGTCCGAACGAACCCGAAAACCCATTTCTAACATGCTCTCTGTCCTTTTTTGAAAACAGTGAGTTTTTCTATATTAAAAATATGCAGAAAAACATGCAGGAATATCTAAGAGTTACTGTGAAATCGTGTGCCCTAATTCCATTAAAGCGCCGCGTTTCCGCGGCACGAGCATGGCTTGTGCGGCGGAAACGCGGCCTGTTTGTCGTATTATGGGGTGATGTTTGCACAGTAACTCCTAATTGACAGTGCTGGTTTTCCTGGGTATTTTTAATATTTTTTCAAGAGTTGAATTTTTCTGGGTTGTTTTGGGGATTCGAATGTTCGATCGGATTATCAAATTTTGTCTGTGTGGCTTTCCGGATAATTTTTAGAATATGTTAAAAAGTTCGACCGGATATAAATACCCAATTTTTCCCCTGTCGGGAAATTTCCAAGTGTTGGATTTTTCCGTAGTTTAACGACGTTCTAAGTAGTGCAAGTAACGCGATGGACCCTCTAGAAGACAACAAACCTTAACTCGATTATGTGACCGTCTTGAACTGCCCTTTGAACCTTCGGGTTTGGGGCAGTACGGCGTGCCACATGTGAGGCGTTGGCTTGACCCTTCTACGGCTGGACCGTCGGTACTGAGGCACGAACTGAATGTTGTTAGACTTATTTCATGTGTTGATCTGTATCGGGAAAACTTGGGTGTTCGAATGTTCAATCGGAAAGTTTAACATTTTCTAATTATCCGGAATGGGATACAATAATTGGAATTCACAATAAGTTATGAGATAACTGAATGAATGTTATAAACATAGCACTTTAGTCTCACTTGATCGGTTGCCACGGAATTTTGATGTGATCAAAAGTCCGTCGCAATCACGTAGCGTACGCGGATATTCGCCGGGTAAACTTAATAGACAGCCTCACTCCATAGCCCCGACCAAGTGACTGTAGGAGAACCCCGTCGCCGAAAGCATCCGTTCGGGTGCTCGCGGCAGCGGTGTTCCGCCTTGGTGCACTTCGTCGACGGTATCGGGGGTGCGACCGCCTACTGAAGTTTGCGACGAGTATTCGATCAGGATGTCGGGAATCTTGTTGAATTGCCCGACTTGATATTGAAAAGAGTTTTCGATTTTGAGACTAAAATGCGGGGTTTATAATTGTTAGGCATGCGATGTCTAAGTAATTCATTTGGTCAGGCATGCGATGTCTGAGGTGGTTGCGGATTCCAACTGTTGTAGTTTTACACTTTCTTTTCTGTGACCGTAAGTGTAATATGTGATATCGCCGGTTTCGTTGCTATATGTCAACGACAATTGGGATGGACATATTTACTTACGTTGATGACATGTGATGTTATGTGTTGCTGGATATGTTATATTGGATCGTCGTGTTTGAATAGCCGGGGGGGTTTTATGTGAGATGAGTGTTTTTCATTTTCATTCATGTAAAAACTTGTATGTAATATTCTTTTATTGGGGCACTTCCAGGTTGCGGAAGATGTCACCGTTTGTATATTATTTACTTTTCCGCACTAGGATAGACCCAAGGAGGAGGGCACAAGTAACCGGGTTCTGGAGTCCAGTGGGAGACCAACTCGAGGAGTCGAGTCCGGGTCTCCTAACTCCAGAATTGGTAGGGTTGCTTGCCGCTCTCGTAGGGGTCTAGGGGTGTGGGTTTGGCTATTCATCACGACCGTGGAATCCGTGTTTTATACTGGCTCGTATTGAAAACATGGACGTCCTAGTATATCCAATGTTTCATATGTTTCTTCTGCTGCGATATCTGTGATGTGATCATGTGATGTTCTCTGATAGATACAGTATACAGTATATATGATATATTATATAGACGTTACTTATGTTTTTCACCCGTGCTAGCCCTGCCCTGCTCTGCCGTTAGTTACCTAACCTAACGGTGCACGAGGGGACATCGAGGCGAATGCGGATGGCATAAGTGTACGTCGTATTTATCTGTGATGTTTAGGTACATAAATGATGGGACTTCATTAATGTGATTAATGAAAGTAAAAGAAACCTAAGATGTTGTAGAATCGAATTTCAAAATAAAACAGGTAGCTACAGTTCTTGCTTTGCACAGAGGTATATGTGATATATCCTGCACCTTATTCGATGAGGAAAGGACCGAGATCCCTTCACCGGGAGTGACTCCTTTAGCAATAACTGGCAGATGCTACACACTCGGTTTGTCTTTTGATTGCTTTTAAGTGTTTTTGCTTTGCACAGTGATATATATGATATATCCCGCACCTCATTCGACGAGGAAAGGACCGACGATCCCTTCACCGGGAGTGACTCCTTTAGCAAAACTAGAAAAGCCTAAAAAACACTCCATTTTAAAATCATTTGATTCTACAACGATATCAAGTTCATTACACAATAGGTTTTCAGAAAAACCTGTCGTAGCCCTCCGTCATTTCAGATAAGTAGTAGTTAGTATTCGTGCTACGTTTGTTGGCCTGCGTCAAGGCGTAGTGTGCGGTAGCTAACTGGTGCTTATCTGCATAAGCATATGATGTGATTGGATTAGGGTAGTCGTGCGACTTTGTTGGCCTGCGTCAAGGGTCGTGCGGGTGGGTTTAATTCAATCAGGAAATGACGGGTTGAACTTGACTAGCGGACTATGGTTTGTTGGCCTGCGTCAAGGTCATAGGACGCTAGGGGCAAAATATTATCGGGAATTTCAAGTGTTGAGATTTGCAATGAGATTGCATACCTTCTATGAGATAGTTGGATCCCGATACCCGCTGCGAGTAAGAGTTACTCCTGGGAGAGTTTTATACATTACAATTAGCCGATCAAGTAGGTGTCTAGAAAGGTGTCAACGAGGTTACGCCTCTGGGAAAACGAGGTTTACATTAATTAGGTTCGTGCGAAAGCACGGGGGACCTCCCTCAAAGTACCGACACTGGCCTGGCTGAAAGATTGGCGAACTTGTAGTGTGTAATTAATCCCGGCTAGTCTTTCCTTTTAGGGTTTGAAGGAAGATTTGATAAAAAGCAGTGGGAGCCATCCTGATTAGATAAAATAAAAACCAATATATTCTTACAAGAGCGCACGCTGAGTGTTTTCTTCTCTCTCTCTCCAGGTAGCGACCATATCACGCCTTAATCAAGATAATAATACGGAATATTGACCGAACCCGCTTGTTATACTGAGCTGGGGAACGTTGGTCCCGCTCCAACTTATAATTGTTATAAGACAGAGCAGGAAATTGGGGAATACCAGAATTCTCGTGCCGCCCAAACGAAGAGAGTGCATGCTGATGCATCATCTTCGGGTGTGTTCATTACAGAGAACTGTTTCTCAGTATCCTTTACGTCCTGGGTATGTGATACCAGATCAGGACCCCAGATATGTAATATGTTACATAGGGCTACAGATAGGTAGAGAACTGAGAACGGGTGATAAGTTTCATGAGGCAGAAAACGGGGAAAGTGTTGCAGCCAAGTCTGTTGGTCACTGTCACCCTGTATTCCAAATACATTGATTCTGAACGAATGTTATTAGATACCGAACCTGATATACAAAATAATATCTATCTCTTTATTAGTAAAGAAATGATAAAATTTTGTATAGTTGGATAATGTTTTGAACATTTCGTATATCAAAAGTTGATCGGTTCAGGCACGTTATCTAAAAGCATTGATGTTCTAAATCAAACTACAGTTCTTAGTATACAGAACACACACAAGACGAAGAGTTCAGAAATGAACGAATTCTTCTTGAGGTATTGTAGACTAGGTCAGATCAATGTGACCCGACTAGCTAGAGTTACATAAAGATGCATATTTAAATTAGTTTGAATTTACATCTTGTGAAACTCGCCAGTCATGTCACAAAGATATAATGACACCAGCTCTGTTTATTGGAAACAGAGAAAGAGTTAGTGTACTCTTGGGATATGATACATGTTGATGTATGTAAGCTCCCCTGTCTACACATGCCAAGATTGGTTCTTTGTACTTCATTACATTCTCTGATGATCTCTTTCGAGTTTCAGACCTATGTTCCTGTTGAAACACAAGTCCGAACCTTATGAAATATTCACAGAATATAAGTTAGAAGTAGAGAACCAAAATACGGGTATAAGTATTATGTCCTTTGATGAGATCAAGGAGGAGAATACTTGAGCACGGAATTCCAGGACTATTCTAAAAGAGAATGAGATTCTCTCTCAGCATTACTCCTCCGTATACACCATTGCACGATGGTATATCGGGGCGGAGCAGATACACCCTATTTGATATGGTGTGCTCTATGATGAGTAATACTGAGTTACCTTTTTCCTTTTGGGAGTTATGCACTTACGAAGTTGCATACCTATTGAATAGGGTTCCAATCAAATCAGTTGCCTACCGCTTCATATGTGATATGGAAAGGGAAGAGCCCATATCTTAAGTTGGTTAAGATTTGGGGTTGTCTGGCCTATGTCTAAAAGCAAAATCCGGACAAGCTCGAGGCAAGGTCTGTTATGTAGAACTGGAAAGGTTCCAGCTATACGAACTACAGCAGATGATTTGATAGAACCAAGGGATTCAGTAGATTCCAACGAACCTCAGCCTCTCCGCCGATCTAGTAGGGTTCCTCACCCACCTGAGAGATACTTCGGTTTCTCTATGACAGTGGGAGCGAGGATTGCATCATGAGATGATGACCCAACTAGTTTCGAGCTGGCCATCGGGAGTGGGACTCTGTAAGAATGGCTGGATGTTTAGCGATCTGAGATGGAATCCTTATACACCAACAAAGTATGGACTTTGGTTGCTATATCTGAAGGGTTAAATCCCCATCAGGAGCAAGTAAATCTTGAGAAGATTACTTGGTGTACATCGAAAAGTTGAGACTTTCAAAGCTTGACTTGTTAAAGGTTTTCGTCATCGACCAGGCGTGGATTATGATGAAACCTTTTCTAAGGATCTATGCTTAAGTCCATCCAGATCCTACTTACCACGGCTACATACCATGACTACGATATCTGGTGGTTGGGTGTCTTGACTGCTTTTCTAAATGATGATTTGGAAGAGAGCGTCTATAAGTACACAGCCAGAAGGCTTCGTAGACAGTGGGAGCAGCGGAAACGTGTGCAAGATGTTTTATAGGATAAAGCAGGCATCGCGGAGTTGGAACATCTATTTTGATGAAGTAGTCAAAGAGTTTGACATCATCAAAATGGTAGATGAACCTTGTATAAACAAAAAGGTAGTGGGGAGTATGGTGGTGATCCTCGTAGAGTACGTGGATGACATACCCTTGATAAGAAAGGAGTTTCTTATGCTACGCTCGATCAATCTCCGCTTATCACAATGATTCTCCATATAGGATCAAAATGATACCTACTAAATCCTAGGTTTTGGATCTATGAGATAGATCTAAATGGATGTTAGGATACTCACTAGTTGTAGTGAGATGGTATCAATCGATCCGGGGGAGAATCACTGGAAGGGTTCCAGGGTGATAAAGACGACTGAATGTCAGTCACAGGCATTGTCTTTACCCTCAGTGGAGGGACGGTATGTTGGAAGAGTTCCAAGCTAGATACCGTGACATACTAGACGATAAAGGCAGGATACATCGCTACTTAAGATGCTACCAAAGAGGCTGTTTGGGTGTATATTAGTTCATGAGATGAACTACGTTCCAACCATTGTGAGACAATGGAGTTGTGGCTTATGCCGAGGAACACCGGTCCTATCAGTGATCCAGACATATTCTAAGGCAGTATCACTTGATCATGGAGATGGTTGATCTCCAGGGAGATCGAGGTTAGGAGAGTAGACTCAGAGGACAACACAGCGGATCCACTCACAAAGGCCTGTTCCCAGAGAGAGACTTTTATGGGATGGTTGAGTATGAGATATTTCAACCACTGCTACAGATGGCCCTAGTGCAAGTGGGAGATTGTTAGTTATATGTATGCCCTAGAGGCCATTACTATACATAGGATGTATATTGTAGTGGATGCTGGGACATATATAGGGAGGACTTTCTTGCTCGACATGATAGTATGCTATCTGGTTGCTCTTTACCTTAACGTGTACACTGTTTGTCTCTCTGTTACATGTTGGTAAAGCCCTTAGGATCTGTACTTGACTACCTGGACTATGATGCGGATCATACCAGTGGGGACATGGTAGTCCGTAAGTACATCCTTCAATGTCCCTGGTCGTGGGTGTATCGAGACGGGGCATCGATATACCAGTGTAGACTAGCGTGTACCTTCTCGACCCATACAGATGGGCGATGGATGATCCCATATCCATCGGTGTTTGACATCAGAGATGATATACGGGTGCTCAGTAGAGACTGGGTACACTGGACGGACTCGCCGAGAACTCCCAGATGGTATTATACCTCACGTCAGATGGCAGTTCTCTGGTGACACTGGTACAGAGTAGTCTGTTGACCCGAGATCGTCATAGAGTCTTGTGTGGTTCCCACTGTGCTTTGATTTCCATCTTACCACATCCAAGAGGGCGTGCAAAACGGTGGTTTTTTGGGTACAGTCCCGAGTCACATGGAGGCAATGAGCGATAGGAAGGGATTCGTCTCTCCCGGTATAGGGAGTTGATGTTGCGCTGTGTTCGATTGGCTATAACAGGAAATCCCTAGCCAGGGTTGCTGAGATTTACTGGTAAGTGTTACCAGTAGTTTCTCGAACAGTTATAGACCTCATATCGACACGACTTATCGAGCTATTGGGGTCTGACGTTTACCACCCCTAGGCGAGATATGCGACATATCAGACGATCAGACCGGACTGTACGGTAGTGTTACTGGTCGGATTCACTGGAGTGTGAGCGGGCTTGCTCGTCGATCTTCAGATCGCTCAATACCCGGGTGGCCGTTACGTTTAGCAGACCGCTTGCGGCTTGTGGGTGCTTGATATGATCATCACCTGCTGCCGGCGTATTGACGAGTCTTTAGAGTCCTACACAGAGGTTTCCTGGCTCAAGCGAAACGAAATAGGAGCACGTATGAGATATGTGCGGGACCGAGAATAATGCGTGTATGTGATACCCTATTCCATTCTCGCGATGAATGTATCGATTAGGTTATATGCGATATACCCTAGTTATCGAATCAAAGGTTGATTCGATAAGCCGATACATAGGATACTGGTCGGTTATATGCGATATGACCGGATCGTTAAATCAAGTGTTGATTTAATGATTTAATGTATAATTATATATTTGATATATTGCTTTGCATTAACTAGTATTGGTTCACTTTAAATGGATTTTCTCACTCGGGTGTGCGCATTGCATATGCGATATGATTTTTGTGCACTTGATTGTATCATGTTTGATGATACATATCTTTTTTGTTAAGTGTAATGAATTAAACCTAGGTTAAGTAAATGATTAGGGTTTTCTTTTATTCATTCATTTATCTTTTCATTTGCATTTAAAAGATAAATGAGAAAAGGAAAAGAAGTGAAAAATGGTGGCTAGTTTTGTTTTCAACATGAAGCTTCATGAAGCTTTCATTAAGTCACCATTTTTGTCTCATCTCCTTAACCCTAACCATTCTTTAACCTTGGTCAATTCTCTACACTTAACTTGGGTTATGTTATGATAAGAATGGATTATTCTTTTCTTTTTTAATAATCTTATCATATCATTTCTTCTTCTTCTTCCTTCAACTCAAGAAGAAAAACCTAGACTACATCAATGGTGGATTGATGATATGAGTGAGAAATCCAAATCTAAAGTCTACCCACTTCCTATTTCTTCATCCTCTACCTCTTGCCAAGTAGTAGAGTGTGTTTCCTTCACAAGTTTCTTGACTTGGTGAAGTGAGAGCTTGATCTTGCGATGCTTCGACGTAGATCATCTTCGGCATGGACATCGATGACCTAGCCCGTCCATTCTCCGATGAAGCCGACACTAGAGCCCGGGACTTGTTATGGACAGCGAGGAGACTTCATTGCGGAGCTATGGAGGTGGAGAACCGGATCTACAAAGGTTGTATTTCCGTATCTCTTAGTTAAGTGTTAACTAGTTTACTTTTCGCCTAGATTTCTAGCCAACGATCCGTAGTCGGGTTTCTCGGCACCTAGTTTTTTTGAAATTGGCATGGTTGATGCCTTGTGAGACCTCTTGAGAGTGCCTAGGAACCCTACAGTGGTATCAGAGCCTAGCTAGAGCCTTAGGCGAAGTCCATACGGAGTTTGAAGTCCGAACGAACCCGAAAACCCATTTCTAACATGCTCTCTGTCCTTTTTTGAAAACAGTGAGTTTTTCTATATTAAAAATATGCAGAAAAACATGCAGGAATATCTAAGAGTTACTGTGAAATCGTGTGCCCTAATTCCATTAAAGCGCCGCGTTTCCGCGGCACGAGCATGGCTTGTGCGGCGGAAACGCGGCCTGTTTGTCGTATTATGGGGTGATGTTTGCACAGTAACTCCTATTTGACTGTGCTGGTTTTCCTGGGTATTTTTAATATTTTTTCAAGAGTTGAATTTTTCTGGGTTGTTTTGGGGATTCGAATGTTCGATCAGATTATCAAATTTTGTCTGTGTGGCTTTCCGGATAATTTTTAGAATATGTTAAAAAGTTCGACCGGATATAAATACCCAATTTTTCCCCTGTCGGGAAATTTCCAAGTGTTGGATTTTTCCGTAGTTTAACGACGTTCTAAGTAGTGCAAGTAACGCAATGGACCCTCTAGAAGACAACAAACCTTAACTCGATTATGTGACCGTCTTGAACTGCCCTTTGAACCTTCGGGTTTGGGGCAGTACGGCGTGCCACATGTGAGGCGTTGGCTTGACCCTTCTACGGCTGGACCGTCGGTACTGAGGCACGAACTGAATGTTGTTAGACTTATTTCATGTGTTGATCTGTATCGGGAAAACTTGGGTGTTCGAATGTTCAATCGGAAAGTTTAACATTTTCTAATTATCCGGAATGGGATACGATAATTGGAATTCACAATAAGTTATGAGATAACTGAATGAATGTTATAAACATATCACTTTAGTCTCACTTGATCGGTTGCCACGGAATTTTGATGTGATCAAAAGTCCGTCGCAATCACGTAGCGTACGCGGATATTCGCCGGGTAAACTTAATAGACAGCCTCACTCCATAGCCCCGACCAAGTGACTGTAGGAGAACCCCGTCGCCGAAAGCATCCGTTCGGGTGCTCGCGGCAGCGGTGTTCCGTCTTGGTGCACTTCGTCGACGGTATCGGGGGTGCGACCGCCTACTGAAGTTTGCGACGAGTATTCGATCAGGATGTCGGGAATCTTGTTGAATTGCCCGACTTGATATTGAAAAGAGTTTTCGATTTTGAGACTAAAATGCGGGGTTTATAATTGTTAGGCATGCGATGTCTAAGTAATTCATTTGGTCAGGCATGCGATGTCTGAGGTGGTTGCGGATTCCAACTGTTGTAGTTTTACACTTTCTTTTCTGTGACCGTAAGTGTAATATGTGATATCGCCGGTTTCGTTGCTATATGTCAACGACAATTGGGATGGACATATTTACTTACGTTGATGACATATGATGTTATGTGTTGCTGGATATGTTATATTGGATCGTCGTGTTTGAATAGCCGGGGGGGGGGTTTATGTGAGATGAGTGTTTTTCATGTTCATTCATGTAAAAACTTGTATGTAATATTCTTTTATTGGGGCACTTCCAGGTTGCGGAAGATGTCACCGTTTGTATATTATTTACTTTTCCGCACTAGGATAGACCCAAGGAGGAGGGCACAAGTAACCGGGTTCTGGAGTCCAGTGGGAGACCAACTCGAGGAGTCGAGTCGGGGTCTCCTAACTCCAGAATTGGTAGGGTTGCTTGCCGCTCTCGTAGGGGTTTAGGGGTGTGGGTTTGGCTATTCATCACGACCGTGGAATCCGTGTTTTATACTGGCTCGTATTGAAAACACGGACGTCCTAGTATATCCAATGTTTCATATGTTTCTTCTGCTGCGATATCTGTGATGTGATCATGTGATGTTCTCTGATAGATACAGTATATAGTATATATGATATATTATATAGACGTTACTTATGTTTTTCACCCGTGCTAGCCCTGCCCTGCTCTGCCGTTAGTTACCTAACCTAACGGTGCATGAGGGGACATCGAGGCGAATACGGATGGCATAAGTGTACGTCGTATTTATCTGTGATGTTTAGGTACATAAATGATGGGACTTCATTAATGTGATTAATGAAAGTAAAAGAAACCTAAGATGTTGTAGAATCGAATTTCAAAATAAAACAGGTAGCTACAGTTCTTGCTTTGCACAGAGGTATATGTGATATATCCTGCACCTTATTCGATGAGGAAAGGACCGAGATCCCTTCACCGGGAGTGACTCCTTTAGCAATAACTGGCAGATGCTACACACTCGGTTTGTCTTTTGATTGCTTTTAAGTATTTTTGCTTTGCACAGTGATATATATGATATATCCCGCACCTCATTCGACGAGGAAAGGACCGACGATCCCTTCACCGGGAGTGACTCCTTTAGCAAAACTAGAAAAGCCTCAAAAACACTCCATTTTAAAATCATTTGATTCTACAACGATATCAAGTTCATTACGCAATAGGTTTTCAGAAAAACCTGTCGTAGCCCTCCGTCATTTCAGATAAGTAGTAGTTAGTATTCGTGCTACGTTTGTTGGCCTGCGTCAAGGCGTAGTGTGCGGTAGCTAACTGGTGCTTATCTGCATAAGCATATGATGTGATTGGATTAGGGTAGTCGTGCGACTTTGTTGGCCTGCGTCAAGGGTCATGCGGGTGGGTTTAATTCAATCAGGAAATGACGGGTTGAACTTGACTAGCGGACTATGGTTTGTTGGCCTGCGTCAAGGTCATAGGACGCTAGGGGCAAAATATTATCGGGAATTTCAAGTGTTGAGATTTGCAATGAGATTGCATACCTTCTATGAGATAGTTGGATCCCGATACCCGCTGCGAGTAAGAGTTACTCCTGGGAGAGTTTTATACATTACAATTAGCCGATCAAGTAGGTGTCTAGAAAGGTGTCAACGAGGTTACGCCTCTGGGAAAACGAGGTTTACATTAATTAGGTTCGTGCGAAAGCACGGGGGACCTCCCTCAAAGTACCGACACTGGCCTGGCTGAAAGATTGGCGAACTTGTAGTGTGTAATTAATCCCGGCTAGTCTTTCCTTTTAGGGTTTGAAGGAAGATTTGATAAAAAGCAGTGGGAGCCATCCTGATTAGATAAAATAAAAACCAATCTATTCTTGCAAGAGCGCACGCTGAGTGTTTTCTTCTCTCTCTCTCCAGGTAGCGACCATATCACGCCTTAATCAAGATAATAATACGGAATATTGACCGAACCCGCTTGTTATACTGAGCTGGGGAACGTTGGTCCCGCTCCAACTTATAATTGTTATAAGACAGAGCAGGAAATTGGGGAATACCATAATTCTCATGCCGCCCAAACGAAGAGAGTGCATGCTGATGCATCATCTTCGGGTGTGTTCATTACAGAGAACTGTTTCTCAGTATCCTTTACGTCCTGGGTATGTGATACCAGATCAGGACCCCAGATATGTAATATGTTACATAGGGCTACAGATAGGTAGAGAACTGAGAACGGGTGATAAGTTTCATGAGGCAGAAAACGAGGCAAGTGTTGCAGCCAAGTCTGTTGGTCACTGTCACCCTGTATTCCAAATACATTGATTCTGAACGAATGTTATTAGATACCGAACCTGATATACAAAATAATATCTATCTCTTTATTAGTAAAGAAATGATAAAATTTTGTATAGTTGGATAATGTTTTGAACATTTCCTATATCAAAATTTGATCGGTTCAGGCACGTTATCTAAAAGCATTGATGTTCTAAATCAAACTACAGTTCTTAGTATACAGAACACACACAAGACGAAGAGTTCAGAAATGAACGAATTCTTCTTGAGGTATTGTAGACTAGGTCAGATCAATATGACCCGACTAGCTAGAGTTACATAAAGATGCATATTTAAATTAGTTTGAATTTACATCTTGTGAAACTCGCCAGTCATGTCACAAAGATATAATGACACCAGCTCTGTTTATTGGAAACAGAGAAAGAGTTAGTGTACTCTTGGGATATGATACATGTTGATGTATGTAAGCTCCCCTGTCTACACATGCCAAGATTGGTTCTTTGTACTTCATTACATTCTCTGATGATCTCTTTCGAGTTTCAGACCTATGTTCCTGTTGAAACACAAGTCCGAACCTTATGAGATATTCACAGAATATAAGTTAGAAGTAGAGAACCAAAATACGGGTATAAGTATTATGTCCTTTGATGAGATCAAGGAGGAGAATACTTGAGCACGGAATTCCAGGACTATTCTAAAAGAGAATGAGATTCTCTCTCAGCATTACTCCTCCGTATACACCATAGCACGATGGTATATCGGGGCGGAGCAGATACACCCTATTTGATATGGTGTGCTCTATGATGAGTAATACTGAGTTACCTTTTTCCTTTTGGGAGTTATGCACTTACGAAGTTGCATACCTATTGAATAGGGTTCCAATCAAATCAGTTGCCTACCGCTTCATATGTGATATGGAAAGGGAAGAGCCCATATCTTAAGTTGGTTAAGATTTGGGGTTGTCTGGCCTATGTCTAAAAGCAAAATCCGGACAAGCTCGAGGCAAGGTCTGTTATGTAGAACTGGAAAGGTTCCAGCTATACGAACTACAGCAGATGATTTGATAGAACCAAGGGATTCAGTAGATTCCAACGAACCTCAGCCTCTCCGCCGATCTAGTAGGGTTCCTCACCCACCTGAGAGATACTTCGGTTTCTCTATGACAGTGGGAGCGAGGATTGCATCATGAGATGATGACCCAACTAGTTTCGAGCTGGCCATCGGGAGTGGGACTCTGTAAGAATGGCTGGATGTTTAGCGATCTGAGATGGAATCCTTATACACCAACAAAGTATGGACTTTGGTTGCTATATCTGAAGGGTTAAATCCCTATCAGGAGCAAGTAAATCTTGAGAAGATTACTTGGTGTACATCGAAAAGTTGAGACTTTCAAAGCTTGACTTGTTAAAGGTTTTCGTCATCGACCAGGCGTGGATTATGATGAAACCTTTTCTAAGGATCTATGCTTAAGTCCATCCAGATCCTACTTACCACGGCTACATACCATGACTACGATATCTGGTGGTTGGGTGTCTTGACTGCTTTTCTAAATGATGATTTGGAAGAGAGCGTCTATAAGTACACAGCCAGAAGGCTTCGTAGACAGTGGGAGCAGCGGAAACGTGTGCAAGATGTTTTATAGGATAAAGCAGGCATCGCGGAGTTGGAACATCTGTTTTGATGAAGTAGTCAAAGAGTTTGACATCATCAAAATGGTAGATGAACCTTGTATAAACAAAAAGGTAGTGGGGAGTATGGTGGTGATCCTCGTAGAGTACGTGGATGACATACCCTTGATAAGAAAGGAGTTTCTTATGCTACGCTCGATCAATCTCCGCTTATCACAATGATTCTCCATATAGGATCAAAATGATACCTACTAAATCCTAGGTTTTGGATCTATGAGATAGATCTAAATGGATGTTAGGATACTCACTAGTTGTAGTGAGATGGTATCAATCGATCCTGGGGAGAATCACTGGAAGGGTTCCAGGGTGATAAAGACGACTGAATGTCAGTCACAGGCATTGTCTTTACCCTCAGTGGAAGGACGGTATGTTGGAAGAGTTCCAAGCTAGATACCGTGACATACTAGACGATAAAGGCAGGATACATCGCTACTTAAGATGCTACCAAAGAGGCTGTTTGGGTGTATATTAGTTCATGAGATGAACTACGTTCCAACCATTGTGAGACAATGGAGTTGTGGCTTATGCCGAGGAACACCGGTCCCATCAGTGATCCAGACATATTCTAAGGCAGTATCACTTGATCATGGAGATGGTTGATCTCCAGGGAGATCGAGGTTAGGAGAGTAGACTCAGAGGACAACACAGCGGATCCACTCACAAAGGCCTGTTCCCAGAGAGAGACTTTTATGGGATGGTTGAGTATGAGATACTTCAACCACTGCTACAGATGGCCCTAGTGCAAGTGGAAGATTGTTAGTTATATGTATGCCCTAGAGGCCATTACTATACATAGGATGTATATTGTAGTGGATGCTGGGACATATATAGGGAGGACTTTCTTGCTCGACATAATAGTATGCTATCTGGTTGCTCTTTACCTTAACGTGTACACTGTTTGTCTCTCTGTTACATGTTGGTAAAGCCCTTAGGATCTGTACTTGACTACCTGGACTATGATGCGGATCATACTAGTGGGGACATGGTAGTCCGTAAGTACATCCTTCAAAGTCCCTGGTCGTGGGTGTATCGAGACGGGGCATCGATATACCAGTGTAGACTAGCGTGTACCTTCTCGACCCATACAGATGGGCGATGGATGATCCCATATCCATCGGTATTTGACATCAGAGATGATATACGGGTGCTCAGTAGAGACTGGGTACATTGGACGGACTCGCCGAGAACTCCCAGATGGTATTATACCTCACGTCAGATGGCAGTTCTCTGGTGACACTGGTACAGAGTAGTCTGTTGACCCGAGATCGTCATAGAGTCTTGTGTGGTTCCCATTGTGCTTTGATTTCCATCTTACCACGTCCAAGAGGGCGTGCAAAACGGTGGTTTTTTGGGTATAGTCCCGAGTCACATGGAGGCAATGAGCGATAGGAGGGGATTCGTCTCTCCCGGTATAGGGAGTTGATGTTGCGCTGTGTTCGATTGGCTATAACAGGAAATCCCTGGCCAGGGTTGCTGAGATTTACTGGTAAGTGTTACCAGTAGTTTCTCGAACAGTTATAGACCTTATATCGACACGACTTATCGAGCTATTGGGGTCTGACGTTTACCACCCCTAGGCGAGATATGCGACATATCAGACGATCAGACCGGACTGTACGGTAGTGTTACTGGTCGGATTCACTGGAGTGTGAGCGGGCTTGCTCGTCGATCTTCAGATCGCTCAATACCCGGGTGGCCGTTACGTTTAGCAGACCGCTTGCGGCTTGTGGGTGCTTGATATGATCATCACCTGCTGCCGGCGTATTGACGAGTCTTTAGAGTCCTACACAGAGGTTTCCTGGCTCAAGCGAAACGAAATAGGAGCACGTATGAGATATGTGCGGGACCGAGAATAATGCGTGTATGTGATACCGTATTCCATTCTCACGATGAATGTATCATTAGGTTATATGCGATATACCCTAGTTATCGAATCAAAGGTTGATTCGATAAGCCGATACATAGGATACTGGTCGGTTATATGCGATATGACCGGATCGTTAAATCAAGTGTTGATTTAATGATTTAATGTATAATTATATATTTGATATATTGCTTTGCATTAACTAGTATTGGTTCACTTTAAATGGATTTTCTCACTCGGGTGTGCGCATTGCATATGCGATATGATTTTTGTGCACTTGATTGTATCATATTTGATGATACATATCTTTTTTGTTAAGTGTAATGAATTAAACCTAGGTTAAGTAAATGATTAGGGTTTTCTTTTATTCATTCATTTATCTTTTCATTTGCATTTAAAAGATAAATGAGAAAAGGAAAAGAAGTGAAAAATGGTGGCTAGTTTTGTTTTCAACATGAAGCTTCATGAAGCTTTCATTAAGTCACCATTTTTGTCTCATCTCCTTAACCCTAACCATTCTTTAACCTTGGTCAATTCTCTACACTTAACTTGGGTTATGTTATGATAAGAATGGATTATTCTGTTCTTTTTTAATAATCTTATCATATCATTTCTTCTTCTTCTTCCTTCAACTCAAGAAGAAAAACCTAGACTACATCAATGGTGGATTGATGATATGAGTGAGAAATCCAAATCTAAAGTCTACCCACTTCCTATTTCTTCATCCTCTACCTCTTGCCAAGTAGTAGAGTGTGTTTCCTTCACAAGTTTCTTGACTTGGTGAAGTGAGAGCTTGATCTTGCGATGCTTCGATGTAGATCATCTTCGGCATGGACATCGATGACCTAGCCCGTCCATTCTCCGATGAAGCCGACGCTAGAGCCCGGGACTTGTTATGGACAGCGAAGAGACTTTATTGCGGAGCTATGGAGGTGGAGAACCGGATCTACAAAGGTTGTATTTCCGTATCTCTTAGTTAAGTGTTAACTAGTTTACTTTTCGCCTAGATTTCTAGCCAACGATCCGTAGTCGGGTTTCTCGGCACCTAGTTTTTTTGAAATTGGCATGGTTGATGCCTTGTGAGACCTCTTGAGAGTGCCTAGGAACCCTACAGAGGCAACTCAAGATCAAGCTCCAACTTCACCAAGTCATGAAACTTGTGAAGAAAACACCCTATACTACATGGCAAGTGGTAGAGGATGAAGAAATAGGAAGTGGGTTCACTTTTGATTTGGATTTCTCACTTGGAATCATCACTTAGAAATTTCAAGCAAAGGTTTTTCTTTTTCTCTTCATGAAGAAGATGAAGAAGAAGAATGAAAAAAAAGAATATCAATAATAGAAAAACAAGTGATGGTTATCATAATACAACCATGGTTAAGTGTAGAGAATAAACTAGGGTTAGGTGAATGGTTAGGTTAAGCAAAAGAAACAAAAATGGTTGAACTTTTCAAAGCTTCATGAAGCTTCAAAGTAAATCCAAAAGAAGCAACCATTTCTTTTCTTGCTATAAAGAAAAAATAAAAAAGTAAATCAAACCCTAACCATTAACTTAATCATGGTTTAATCATACACACCCAAGTTTGCATGTATCATCAAACATGATACAATCTAGTGCACAAAACTATATCATATATACAATGTGCACATCAAGTGAGAAAATCCATCTTAAGTGAACCAATACTAGTTAATGTAAAGTAATATATCAAATATATAATTATACATTAAATCATTAAATCAACACTTGATTTAATGATCCGGTCATACTGCATATAACCGACTAATATCAAGTGTATCAATGTATCGAATCAACACTTGATTCGGTAACCCGGTTATATCTCATATAACCGTCCAATGATACAAATCGCGAGAATAGAATTCAGTATCACATACTGTTATTATTCTCGGTCCCGCACATATCTCATATGCGCTCCTATTTCGTTTCGCTTGAGCCAGGAAACCTCTGTGTAGGACTCTAAAGACTCGTCAATACGCCGGCAGCAGGTGATGATCATATCAAACACCCACAAGCCGCAAGCGGTTTGCTAAACGTAACGGCCATCCGGGTATTGAGCGATCAGAAGATCGACGAGCAAGCCTGCTCACACTCCTGTGAATCCAACCAGTAACACTTACCATACAGTCCGGTCTGTTCGTCTGATATGTCGCATATCTCGCCTAGGGGTGGTAAACGTCAGACCCCAGCAGCTCGATAAGTCGTGTCGATATGAGGTCTATAACAGTTCGAGAAACTACCGATAACACTTACTAGTAAATCTCAGCAACCCTGGCCAGGGATTTCCGGTTATATCCAATCGAACACAGCGCAACATCAACTCCCTATACCGGGAGAGACGAATTCCCTCCTATCGCTCATTGCCTCCATGTGATTCGGGACTGTACCCAAAAACCACCGTTTTGCACGCCCTCTTGGACGTGGTAAGATGGAAATCAAAGCACAGTGGGAATCACACAAGACTCTATGACGATCTCGGGTCAACAGACTACTCTATACCAGTGTCACCAGAGAACTGCCATCTGACGTGAGGTATAATACCATGTGGGAGTTCTCGGCAAGTCCGTCCAGTGTACCCAGTCTCCACTGAGCACCCGTATATCATCTCTGATGTCAAAAACCAATGGATATGGGATCATCCATCGCCCATCTGTATGGGTCGAGAAGGTACACGCTAGTCTACTCTGGTATATCGATGCCCCGTCTCGATACACCCACGACTAAGGACTTTGAAGGATGTACTTATGGACTACCATGTCCCCACTAGTATGATCCGCATCATAGTCCAGGTAGTCAAGTACACATCCTAAGGGCTTTACCAACATATAACAGAGAGACAATCAGTGTATACGTTAAGGTAAAGAGTAACCAGATAGCATACTATCATATCGAGCAAGAAAGTCATCCCTATATATGTCCAAGCATCCACTACAATATACATCCAATGTACAGTAATGGCCTCTAGGGCATACATATAACTAACACTTCGGTCTTCGGCCTCTATCCCGATCTCCTCGCGGAATCTCCGGTCTTCATCTCCTCGTCGGAACGGGCACCACATCGCCGGGTTCTTTTATGGGCTCCCACCTCTAGACCGAGGCAACTCGGGCATGAAGTTGGCAAGCCGACGTGCCCAAGGATGCTATAGGATAAGTGTAGGATGTTTTGTCTCTTGGGGTTTGAAGTTGCCATTTGATGGAGGTGGAATGAACTTTTAGATGAACTTGGGAATTTTGTAGCAAGCAAAAATGAGATGATCAAATTTCCCACATCCTCACCCTCTCAATAATATGGCCGGCCATCACATAAGAATGAAGAGGAGAGAGCAAAAAAAATGAAGGGAGGTGGGTGTAGTAAAAGCAAGAGGTGATCATAACAAAATGTGATGATAATAATGTCACTTCTATTTCCAATCCCATCCTTTCAAAACTAATCACCATAAATGCAAAGGATATGATGAGGGAAAAAAGAAAAGATGCTTGAACCATCATAATCATCCATTTACAACAAAACCCCCTCCACAATGCTAATTTGCAAATATGCAAATTAGCACCTCCATAAAAAATCAGCCAACGAAAGGAAGAAAAGAAAACTGGCTGAAACGGAATACAAACTGGCAACTTCAAAAAACTGATCCCGTAATAAATTACAGGAAAACCCCGCGACTGTATATACATACCCGCATCTGTATTCCGACCGAATACAAATGCAAAGAGACAAAATCTACACTGTACAATACTAGGATCCAGTTTAAACCAAAACCCGCTAGTATTATCCGTCCGATCATGATCTGTGCAATACCGCACGTATATGATCGAACCCTGCCATATCTCCATACGGCCTCTACAGCGTTTCGCCCGAAACTTGAGAAACTGTCTGTGGGGGACTCTAAATATTCGTCAATACCTTGGCTGTGGATTTAACCACTAGCACGTCAGAGGTATTAGCCGTACGTAACGGGCTACCAGGTATTGACCAAAAGGGAGGTCGATGAGCGAACTCATCCTGACACCCTACTGAGCCTGTCAGTGACAATATTCGTACAGTCCGGTCCGTTCGTCTATGAGCATCGCATGGCGGGCCTAGGGGGTTGGTAAAAGTCAGACCCCCAAAAGCGGTACAAGTCGTGTCGGAGTGTAGCCCAGAACACCCTGAGATACTACTGGAATACCTACCAGTAAATCTCCTGCCTCGGCCGAGGGCTTTGTGTAATGGCTCTACTAGACACAGCGTGACCTCACCCCCAATACCGGGAGAGACGAACCCCTGCAGATCTGCTCACTGCCTCCATGTGGCTCGGGACTGTACCCAACTAAAACCTGTTTGCACGACTCCTTTGAGCCGTGGTAGGGTAATAATCAAAGTACAGTGAGAACTCACACGAGACAAATGACGATCTCAGGTCGATGAACTAACCTGTACACATGTCACCAGGGAACTGCTATCTGACGTCTGGTATAAGACCAACTAGCATGTTCCCGGCGAGTCATGTCCGGTGTACTCATAACCCAATGAGCACCTGTATACATCTTAGGTGAACCAACTGACACCAGTGGCTTGTGAGACCGGCCACCACCCCTCGTCGGGGTCTTGACTGCATACACTAGTCTACTTTGGAGTATCGATGCCCCGTCTCGAAAACTCCCACGACTAGGGACCTTTTAAGGATGTGCTTATAGACCCCAGCTGCCACGTATATGATCGCCATCATACTGCTGGACGTCAAGCAAGAATCCTAAGGGCTTTATCAACGTGCAATAGTGACCTGCAAGGTCATCTGAAACAGTACACGATGATAAAGGTAAACCAGATAGCATACTATCATCTTGAGTAAGACTGTCCTACCGGCATAGGTCCTCTCTCAATCATTGCAATCACGTGTCTGTGAACCAATAATTGACTCTGAGGGCACTATCTCCAATAATCTCCCACTTGCACTTAAGGCTAATTATTGCGATGTCGCATACTCATAGCCTGTGTGATACCGAACACCCAACTCCTCTACTAATCAGTCTCACAAACCCCGTTTGCGAAACTAATGCGTTCGAGGAATAGCCTCAGTGAGTGGATCCGCTCAAATGTTTCTTTCTATGTCTCTCTTTATCTTAAGTTCGCGGAGAAAGCCATCTCCCGAAATGAGCAATACCTGTCTTAGAATATGTCTGGATATCTGATGGGACCTAGTTCATAAATGAACTCCAAATCCAAACTTCTCAGACTGTATCGTCAACTGAACTTAATCAGTATCCTGCGCCATGCCTCCCTCAGTATCCGCTTGGACCACCTGTCCAAAAATACTGCCTCTCGTCAGAGGGAAAACTATAACTCTGACAGCCACTCTGTCATCCAGGTCACCTTGGAAGCCTGGAATGATAACTGTCTCCCGAATGAGGCTGTTGTTATCATATCCCTAGAACATCCACTTATGTTCTAAAACTGCTTCCGAACGTTTCTCCAGGATTAGATCAATATCACCTTATTGCATCTACTGCAAAAACAACATCTGGTGTGGTACTTGACATCTCATGATTGACTCAATTGCCTAAGCAAGTGATCTGCCAATCATGCACGTTCCTCTCCCCTTTAGTCTATAAGATATCTTTAGAGAGGGTGACTCCATCACCTGCAGGTATACTACCATGCCAGGAGTCGTCCATTCTAAAACACCTTTAGAATGCTGTCTAAGTACCCTGATTGGGACACTTCCCAAATCTAGATCTAAAACCATAGATCCAGTAACCAGAATGTCTGATATGAAATCCAAGTCCTATGTGGAGAAACTACTGTGTGACAACCAAAGTATAACCGACCGTAGTATAGGAAATTCACTTCCTACTCTGTGTATGTCATCCAAATACCAGGACACCACATCCTACTACCTTCTTATCAGATCCATCCCCTATTCTGATGAAGTCAAACCTATGACTGTCACATCAGAAATAGATGATCTATCTCCTCTATATCTGTTTTAGTCCATAAATAGACATAAGCCACTTGTCCACTATGCTTCCGCTGCTCCCACTGACTACGACAACCCTCTGGCAGAGTCATATAAACGTACACTTCTAAAGCTAGTTTAAAACGACGCTATACCCATCCTCCTGCCGGGTCTCACAGTCTGGAACAACAGCAATGGTAAGTCTGGGTAAACAAGAACCTCCCTGTCACCGTCCTTGAGGCTACCGAAGTATCTCTCGGGTGCTTGAGATTACCCACCATATCTGTGGAGTGGCAAACGGAATGTCAAATCAGATTGAATCTTTAGGTTCTTATCAAATTTTCAGTAATCGTTTGCGGTTCTGAAATTACTTCCAGTTCTACCATATTCCCACTACTGTTTTCTGAAAAAATCCATTTTTATTAAAACTGTGGCGAGTCTAGAACAATATCACTATTGATCTTCCAGATGGTAGAAAGTCAACCCTCGTCATAGCCCGGGTCAACCCACAAACAGCCATTACAGAAACGTGCCTTGAGTTATCCGGAGTCTGGTTTTAAGCATAAGCCGGACAACTCCCCGTACCTTAACATTGTTAAGATATGAACTATTCTATATCCAATATAGAAACAGAGGCACTGATTTAATTGGAACCAGATTCAAATCATGCAGCTGTCTCCAGTGCATGTCAACTAAATGGAGAGAGGCCGATCAGCATTACTCAACTTAGGAATACATCCAGATATGAGTAACCTGAAAGAGAAGCAAGTTCTCTTAATCATTACTATTAACTGAACACCATACACAAGTATCTACATCTTCGATCACCTTGAAGAATCCTGATACTTGCAATACTTGGTTCTCTACTTTATTCATATACCTGTAACTTCCCAAAACTTGGACCTTGCATTTGTACGAAACACATTTCTAAGAACTAGAGAAGTCACAAGTAAACCGAATATAGTACGAGGACCAACCCCTCTGTCCTAATGGACACTGGACAATATACAATACTCTGTATAAGTCCCTTGAGTCTAATAACTCATTCCCTGTGTGTGGTAGGTTGAAACTCTACTTATGGTTAAGAAGAATTACACCGCTGTTTAATACTCCCTACCTAACCATCCACCGATATAGGTAAATATCATACACATAATTTCAAAAAGTTATATCTCACTTTATAAAAATAAACGTACAGATATATCAATTTGAAATTGGTGCACAACAACGGATATTCAAAACCAAATATTTGCCATCCGGCAAACAACCCAGGTGATTTCCTCAAATATCACCAATTACAATGAATCCCGATATAATGAGGATGATCACCCAATTCCCAATAACTTACTCCCACTCATCATCTGTAAAACCATACAGATGTGAGAATCAAACCTGGTAAATACATACCCTGGAGTAAGGGCTAATTGGGAAATCAGTTTTCTATTAACAATACACAGTGAAACAGAAACATTGAAATGTTTTGTAGGGGTATCCGGGTATTCCTAATAATGCATCTTCCATTATCCAGATTCACAACTGTAACCGTATATTTCTTTGCCATCTCTCCAAATCCCTTTATATGTCTTTAGTCATTACCTTCTCTACACCCCTTTAGATCAAATGGTTTTCTTCCTTTCCTACCATTCGGCACCGGCCTATGGTTTGGAAGAAGACTATCCAATAAGCATAATGGGTATACTGTCCTAATCCCAGGAGCACTCGCAATGCGAGAGAGGGTAAAGATAAAAGACACCTGAATAAATCTTATTCCTATTTCTCCTGAACCAGAATCCATCCCCGAACTGGAACAAGTTCCTTTCGAGTTCGTATATAACCATACGATGGAATATCCAATAAACTGTGGATCTTCATAGCGATACAGAGTGTTCTGGAGAAATACAAAGGTGAAGTGGGAGTGGTAAGGAAATACTTGGTTTGGTCGTGAATAGCAGTCGCAGTTTACTTTGTCCTCTTACTAATCCCTTTATTTGTCTTAACTTAATACCTTCTGCACACCATCGTTAGGCTAATTGGTTTTCTTCATTCCCCACCGTTCGGCACCAGCCTATGGTTTGGAAGAAGACTATCCAATAAGCGTAATAGGTGTACTGTCCTAATCCAAGGAGCACTCGCAACCTGAAAGAAGGTAAAAGGAAAAGACAACTGAATAGTCCTATTCGTTTTCTCCAGAACCGGAAACCATCCTCGAATAAATTCCTTTGAGTTCGTATATAACCATACGATGGTTTTATCCAATGGAAGTGGACGTTCGTAGTAATACAGGGTGTCCTGGAGAAAAGGGTAAAAGTAGGAGTGGCAATGAGGTATGCAACTCTGACAATCCAAAAGCCAGTCTTATAAGAAGGTTCGTTCAACTTGGTCACTGAGTCATAGTCACGGGTCGGGTCATGGTCGCTGCCAAAGAGAGAGAGAAAAGAAACACTCAGCGTGCACTCTAACCTAGATCAGAATGGTTATCACTTAATCTAATCAGGAAACCTCCCACTGTCATCTCAAATTCTCCTCCAAACCTGAAAGAAGAATTAGTCGGGATCACCCGAGGAGTAAACCAACTCATCTGTGGGAATCGGGATCCAACTATCATCGCATGATAACGTGACGGAATCCACTCACGTTATTACACTCCAGAAGGTATGCGCATGCCTGGCAAGTTTCAGTTTCTTTAGAAACTCCCGATGTGATTTTTACCCCTAGGACCCAAGTGACCTTGACACAGTCAACAAATCAAAGAGTCCTAGTCAAGTTCAACTCGTCATTATCCTGGATTACATTAAACCCACCCGTACGAGCCCTTGACACAGTCAACAAGGCCGCACGACTGTCCTAACCAATCCCATTAATATGCCACAAACAAACACTACTTAGCTACCGTACACTACGCCTTGACACAGTCAACAAACGCAGTACGAATACTAAGTAATACTTGTAAGAAATGACAGAGGGCTACGTATAGTTTTTGGCGAAAAACTTTTAACGTAATGAACTTGATATCGTTGAAGGAACTGCATAGCCTTTTTATAAAAATATAGTGGCGAAAACCTTTGCTAAAGAGGTCACTCCCGGTGAAGGG
The DNA here is from genome assembly GCA_030015575.1 of Agapanthus africanus. Lineage (NCBI taxonomy): Eukaryota > Viridiplantae > Streptophyta > Magnoliopsida > Asparagales > Amaryllidaceae > Agapanthus > Agapanthus africanus. The sequence continues at coordinate 870,681,513 of CM057339.1, forward strand.
ATCTCGGCTCTTTCCCCGTAGAATGAGGTGCAGGATATTCCAACTGAATACCACGATGCAAAGCAAAAGGAATTCGGCTATAGTGAAGTTATTGCCCTGATGCAAACTTCTGTCCAAGGGGTCACTCCCGGTGAAGGGATCTCGGCCCTTGCCTCGTCGACTGAGGTGCTGGATATTCATAACCGAATACCACTGTGCAAAATAAAAGAGAACGTCCTTGCAATAACAGCTTTTTGAAAAATTGTTCCAAGAACATCAGAATAGGTTTGTTTAGCTTGCATTGATCCGAATCAACGCATTCCCATCAATTGATCACACCAATAAAGTACGAAAATAATGATGTACGTATATGCCATCCGCATTCGCCACTGGGTCCCGTCATCACCCGTTAGGTTACTTAACTAACGACAGAGCGGGGACTGGACTAGCGCGGATGCAAAACATATACAACATCTACTAGTATATATAACAATATATAATATTCGCTCAAGGCGTAATAAAATGCAACATCACAGAAATGTAATAAGCATCACAGAACAATACAGATATCTGGGATCCCCGGGTTTCATAGTGTTAGTGTATATGCCCTAGAGGCCATTACTGTATCATACTAGCTTGTATATTACTTAATGGAAGCTTGGGATATTCACAGTTGTATATACAATCTTGCTCGAAATGGTAGTATGCTACTTGGTTTGTCTCTGCTTTAATATGTGCATGTGTTTCTTTTAGCATATTGCTGGTATACATATTAGTAGAGCCCTTAGGATCTTTGCTTGATTACCAGCGTTGTGATGGCGCTCGCACTCGTGGGAGCTGGGTAATCTATAAGCACATCCTTATACAGGTCCCTGGTCGTTGGACTATCGAGACAGGGCATCGATACTCCGGAGTAGACTAGCGTATGCGCTTCTCATCCCAGTGTGGGAGACGGTCTGTCCCACAGCCGTTAGTACGTCGTACTTGGGATAGTATGCGGGTGCTCGTTAGGTTACGAGTACACTGGACAGGACTCGTTGGGAACTGTTGGTTGGTAATATACCTATCGTCAGTTATCAGTTCCCAGGTGACATGAGTACAGCTTAGTCCGCTGACTTGACACTGTCACTTCGCCTCGAGTGTGTTCCCACTGCACTTTGATTACTACCCTACCACGGCTCAAAGGAGCTGTGCAAACAGGTAGTTTTTGGGTGCAGTCCCGAAGCACTTGGAGGCAGTGACGGTTAGACAGGATTCGTCTCTCCCGGTATTGGGGGTTGACATCGCGCTGTGTCCAGGAGAGCCATTACACGAGTAGTCCCTGGCCAGGGCAAGCGAGATATACTGGTAGGCTTCCAGTGTTATCTCAGGGTGTTCTGGGCTTCACTCCGACACGACTTGTACCGCTATTAGGGGACTGACGTTCACCGCCCCCCTAGGCCCGCCATGCGATGTATCAGACGAACAGACCGGACTGTACGGAGACTGTCACATACAGGCTCAGTAGGAGAGCAGATGGGGTTCACCTCGTCAGTCTTCTTATCGACATCTACCTGGGGACCGTTACGTACAGCTAGTGCCGCTTGCGGTCTGTGGTTAAACCCACTGCCAGCGTAGTGTCGAGTCTTTAGAGTCCCACACAGAGAGCTATTCGCCTTTAGGCAAAACGAGTAGAGGTCGCATGGTTTTGCGACAGGGTTCGTTCGCATCCGCGCACTTGTGCACGTTTGCTGTCCGGACAGTCTATACTAGCGGGCTTTGGTTTAAGCCGGATCCTAGTATATGATTTGAGATTGGTTTTTCTCATTGTGTTCGTGTTCCTCGGATCACGAATGCGGGTGCGTATGCACAGTTGCTTGAGTTTGAGGGAGAGGACCTTGATTAGGGTTAATGGTTGTTGTCATTTTATTAACCCTAATATTTATGTGTGTGTTATTGTTAATTAGTAATTAGTTTAATAATTATCCATGGTTGTGGTTTTTGACCTTTTGACTTCTTTGACTTGTTGACCAAGGTTGACACTTTGACCATCATAATTTCTTTTGGAAGATGCTTTTTGATCTTTGCAATTTGAAATGATAATGGTCATGTCATGATTTACCATGATAATTATCTAGCTAATTATTCAATTAAAAATATACACACATATTAGTGAGAAAGGCTCACAAATAAATCATTCTCTCATTTCTTTTCTCTCTCTTGCTCATCCTCTCCCTCAAGCTCTCTCCCTCTCATGTGTTGAGAAACAAAAAGCTTGAGAAAAACCCTCTCTTGATCTTCTCTACTCACTTCTAGGGTTCAAGTCTTAGCATTTCTTGCACTCTAGTTACTCCTAGCTTGGAGTTGAAGCTAAAGGTGGTGGCTTTCGGGTGGATCCTTCTTTGACGGGAGAAGACAAGCAAGGTGATCCTTTTCTACCATACCTAGGAGCAAGGAGAGAAGGACTAAAGACCAAAGGTATAACCTTTCTACAACTTTGTTAGTTGTTAGTTTACTTTAGCTAGTTTTAGTTTAGCAAAGATCCTCACAAGCTTAGTCCATGTTGCCTAAGTCATTAAAAATCCGATTTTTATTATGTTTTCCGCCTCCCCGTAAGCACCGGGGTGGGCAACACGGACTTACAGTGGTATCAGAGCCTAACTAAACTCAAACTAGCTAAGTAGTTAAGTGTAACGAAGTTTCGAAACCGAAAAACCCTAAAACCAAACTTTTTCAAAATCCAACTTTCTGTTGAAATTTTTTCTGCTCAAAATAAAAAACTGTATACTTGTAAAATTGTCTCAGGGTTTTGTGTGAAACACCACCAAATACGAACCAGAGAGGAGCCAAGAGGACCGCGGTTCCGCGGCATAAGGAAGCTCTTGCCGCGGAAGCGCGGCCGTCTTGTCAACTCTCTGTATCGTTTTTGGTGCAGATTGTTTCTGAGTTGGTTTTAGGATTTTTAGGATATATAATATGTGCCCAGATTTTCCAGAACTAAAATTTACTTTTGGGGGCCTATAAATCCGTATTTTTTCGGAACTTCACTACACTTTAACTATATCGGTTATATCTGTGATGCTTGTATGTATTGAACGTCGGCTAATCGCTATAAGTCGATTAGTCGGGGTTATACATCTCTGTGATCTGTGATTGTTGGTTTGTGGATATGAATGGATTGGATTGTCGCGGGTGAATAGCCGGGTTGGATGTGAGATGAGTGTTATTTTCTTTCATTCATTTGTAACATGTAAATTGATGTAATAATATTCTTTGTATGGCCGCACAACCGGGTCGGGGTTGTAGCCGTCATTGTATAATTCTTTTTACTGTTTTTGCTCCTAGGATAGACCCATGGAGGGGGTGCACAAACTACCGGGTATCTCGAAGTGCCGAGTGGCCTACTCACGGTGGTGAGGGAGGTTGCTTCGCTTCGGGTGCTTGGCGGGTAGTTTGCCGCACCCGTAGGGGTCTTGGGTGGGGTATTGGCTATTCACCGCGACCGTGTAATCCGCTTTGCGTTGCAGGCTCGAACGCATTGCGGATTCCTAGTATATCCAATGTATTCATCTGTGATCTGTAATGTCTATCATTGCTATATATTTATATATAATAACTATTTAGGCGTTGCTTATGTTTTACAGCCGCGCTAGCCCAGCCCCCGCTCTGTCGTTAGTTAAGTAACCTAACGGGTGATGACGGGGCCCCGTGGCGAATGCGAATGGCATAAGCGTACGTCATATTTTGGTTGTTTTCTGCAATGGTAGGATTAAATGATGGGACGCATTAAAAGAACTAATGCAAGAAATAAACCAAGTAAAAGTCGATTGGAACACTTTGAAAACCACTCGGTTCTTTTCAAAACTAAAACTTTTAAACGCGGAGCTTGAACCACTCCTTTTAAAAGCTATCTCGTTCCATCGATTATATCAAGTTCACTACGTTCACGGTTTCGCCAAAACCATCCGTAGCCCTCCGTCATTCCACATGAATGGTCAAAAGTATTCAAGCTATGTATTTTGGCCAAAGTCAAGGCATAGTGATTGGTAGCGTTTGGGTATTCATGTGCAGCATAGATAGATGCGTTGATTTGGGACAGTCGTGCTGCCATTTTGGCCAAAGTCAAGGGTACGTACGGGTGGGTCCAAATTAACCAGGAGAATGACGGGTAGAACTTGACATGTGACTTATGATATTTTGGCCAAAGTCAAGGTCATAAGAGCATGGGGCAAAAATCCACATCGGGAGTTTCATAAGTACTGAAACTTGCTAGATTTGCATACCATTTGGAGTGTGATGATTCTGGTAGGATTCCTTCGGTTTTATCACGCGATGATATTTGGATCCCGATCCTACTGTGAGTATATGCTACTCCTCGGGAAAACTCTCACTTAACGATCAATGCTATAAACCTAGTAGGTGCCTAGAAAGGTGTTAGCGGGGCTACGCCCACAGGGAAAAGAGGTTACTTAATTAAGGAACTTCGCGAAAGCGTTGGAAAACCTCCCTCGAAGTACCGACACTGGCCTGGCTGAACGGTTAAGCAAGTATTGTACGGTGAGAATGATCCCGGCTAATCCTTTTCTTTACGGTTTGAGAAGGGATTCGAGAGACAGTGGGAGCCATCCAGTTTAGACAAACTAAAAACCACTCTAAACTTGCAAGAGCATCATGCTAAAGTGTTTCTTTTCTCTCTCCTAATTGCAGCGACCATTCAAGATGACCGGACTTAAGTTACTGTTAGATAAAAACATATTGACAGGGCCAAACTACAAAGATTGGCTCAGGAATGTCAAGATGGCTATCACTTATGACAAGCTGGGGTATATACTTACCACCAAAGCTCCCCCCGTCCCAGGTCCCACCTCCAGCGTCGCGGATGTAGAAATCCGTAAGACATGGGAGATAGATTGCGCGAGGGCCAAATGCCTCGTACTAGCCTCGATGGACAATGACCATCAGAGGAGGCACGAGAATATGGACCTAGAGTCCATATTTCTCCATACAAAAGAACTGTATGGAGAGCAGTCTCGTATCGCAAGATACGAAGTGTCGAAGAAGCTCTTTTCGGCAAGGTTGGCCGTCGGATCATCGGTAGCGGACCACGTGCTTAAGATGATCGGCTACATAGAGGAGCTCGCGGACCTTGGGACCACGTTGGAGAATGAACTCTATACTGATCTGATCCTCCAGTCCCTTCCTTCCACTTACGCCCAGTTCATTCTTAACTTCAACATGCAAGGAAAGGAGGTAGAACTTGCCGAGCTTCTGAACATGTTGAGGACTGCTGAGGGCACCCTACAGAAGAGTAGGGAGACATCCACTTTGTTTGTAGGAGGATCTTCCTCTTCTAGGTCCAGGGCGAAAGCCAAGGGCAAGAAGAAGAAAGCCCCCGCCAAACCAAGAGGCGGTGTCGGTAAAGTGGATACGAAGGGAAAGGGTAAAGCAACAAAGGTAGCGGGGAAGCTGGTGGGGAAGGAAGAATGCTTCTATTGTCACAAAAGTGGCCACTGGAAACAAGATTGCAAGGCTTGGAAAGCCAGAACACAGGATTTGAAGCGAGTTGCAGCTTCAGCTTCAGGTGTGTATGTTATTGAAAATTGTCTATCAATAAACTCTACTTCCTGGGTATTGGATACCGGATCAGGATCTCATATCTGTAATTCTTTGCAGGCGTTGAGAAAGCGTAGAGTTTTGAAGGCAGGTGACATGACCCTCAGAGTTGCGAACGGTGCTAGCATGGATGCAGAGGCCGTGGGGGACTATCACCTGGGATTATCAGATGGACACTTTTTGGTTTTGCGTAGTTGTTATTATGTACCAAATGCAACCTGTAATATCATTTCTGTATCTTTATTATCTAAAGAAGGTTATGAATTTGCATTTGTAAGTAATGTAGTGAACATTCACCTTAATCAAGTGTTGATTGGGTCAGGTACATTGAACAACGGTATATACGTTTTAAACCAACCACAGATTTTCAATATCCAGAATACACACAAAAGAAAGTCTCCAGAAATTAATAAAACTTTCTTATGGCATTGTAGACTGGGTCACATCAACGAGAGAAGATTGACTAAGTTACATACTGAAGGATATTTAGATTCGTTCGAATATCAATCGTATGCAACTTGTCATTCCTGTCTCAAAGGAAAGATGACAAAGGCTCCGTTTTCTGGACACGGAGAAAGAGCGAGCGAGCTCTTGGGACTCGTACACAGCGACGTGTGCGGTCCAATGTCTACACATGCGCGAAGCGGTTTTTCTTACTTCATTACCTTTACGGATGATTTTTCAAGGTACGGTTATGTCTTCTTAATGAAACATAAATCCGAGGCTTTTGAAAAATTCCAGGAATATAAGAATGAAGTAGAAAAACAAACAGGCAAAAGTATCAAGATCCTAAGATCGGATCGAGGAGGAGAATACTTAAGTGCCGAATTCCTGAACTATTTAAAAGAGAATGGAATTCTCTCTCAGCTTACTCCTCCATACACTCCGCAACATAACGGTGTATCGGAGAGACGGAACCGAACCCTATTGGATATGGTACGGTCCATGATGAGTAACGCTGAGTTACCGCGATCTTTCTGGGGGTATGCGCTAGAAACAGCTGCATATCTTTTGAACCGTGTTCCCACTAAGACTGTGCCTACCACACCATATGAGTTATGGAATGGGAAGAAACCCTATCTTAATCACATTAAGACATGGGGATGTCCAGCTTTTGTAAAAAAGCAGCATGCGGACAAGCTCGAGGCACGCTCAGTACAGTGCAAGTTTGTGGGATATCCAAAGAACTCCAAGGGATATTACTTCTATTGCGAAGAGGAACAAAAAGTCCTTGTTTCTCGCCATGCCCACTTTCTAGAACATCAGTTCATAGAAAAAGAAATAAGTGGGAGCGCAATAGAACTGGAAGAAATTCCAGAACCACAAACTATTACTGAAAGTTTAGTGGAACCAGAAAGTTCAAAAGAACAGGACATTCCTATGCCGCTCCGCAGGAGTAGTAGGCAGTCTCATCCGCCCGAGAGATACTACGGTTTTCTCATTGACGGGGATAGAGAAGACTGCATCCTGGATTGTGATGAGCCTACTAGCTTCCAGCAAGCCATTCAGAGCGTCGACTCGGTAAAATGGCTGGATGCAATGCGGACCGAAATGGAGTCCATGTACACCAACAAAGTATGGACGTTGGACATTGCTCCAGATGGGGTAAAACCCGTAGGATGCAAGTGGATCTTCAAAAGGAAGATTGGTGTAGATGGACAGGTTGAGACCTATAAAGCTAGACTGGTAGCAAAGGGTTTTCGTCAGCGACCTGGTTTGGACTATGACGAAACCTTTTCTCCAGTAGCTATGCTGAAATCCATTCGGATCCTTCTTGCCATCGCTGCTTTCCACGATTATGAGATTTGGCAGATGGACGTAAAGACAGCTTTTCTAAATGGTCATTTAGAGGAGTGTGTCTATATGGACCAGCCAGAGGGTTTCGTTCAGGGTGGGAGCAGCGGAAAGGTGTGCAAGTTGCTCAAGTCCATTTATGGACTCAAGCAGGCATCGCGGAGTTGGAACATCTGTTTTGATGAGACAGTCAAAGAATTTGGCTTTATCAAAAATCCAGATGAACCATGCATCTATTGTAGATTTGTAGCGAGAACTGTAGTATTCCTCGTTTTATACGTGGATGACATTCTCTTAATAGGAAATGACATTCCTATGCTACAATCTGTCAAGGGGTTCTTGTCACACAGGTTCTCCATGAAAGACCTGGGTGATGCCTCCTACATTCTGGGTATCCGGATCTACCGTGACAGATCCAAGAGGATATTAGGACTCTCGCAGTCCAGGTACATCGACACCATACTGAAGAGATTCAGTATGGAAGATTCCAAGCGCGGTAATCTACCGGCTTGTCACGGGATCACCCTCTCCAAAGAGATGTCTCCCAAGACTGATTTGGAGAGGGATCGCATGTCTATTATACCCTACGCTTCTGCGGTAGGCTCTATAATGTATGCGATGTTGTGTACCAGACCGGATGTGGCTTATGCACTGAGTGTGGTAAGCAGGTATCAGTCAAACCCTGGGGAGAAACATTGGATAGCAGTAAAGAACATTCTCAAGTACCTGAGAAGGACTAAGGAGATGTTCTTGGTGTATGGCGGAAAAGACCTGCAGGTTGAGGCCTTTGCTGACTCCAGCTTCCAGAGTGACAAGGATGATTCCAAGTCCATGTCGGGTTTTGTCTTTACCCTCAATGGAGGGGCGGTGTGTTGGAAGAGCTCCAAACAGGAAACCGTTGCTGACTCGACTATGGAAGCGGAATACATCGCTGCATCTGATGCCGCAAAAGAAGCTGTCTGGATGAGGAAGTTCTTGAAAGAACTTCAGGTGGTTCCGTCCATTGTTGACCCAATACCTCTGTATTGCGACAACAACGGGGCTATAGCTTTAGCGAAGGAACCCAGGTCCCATCAGAAATCCAGACACATCTTAAGGCGGTATCACCTGATCAGGGAGATCGTAGATCGCCAGGAGATCGAGGTCCGGAGAGTTGCATCAGAGGATAACACAGCAGATCCATTCACCAAGGCCTTGCCCCAGACTCAGTTCGAGCGGCTGATCGAGATGATAGGTCTTCGATACGCCAGTACATGGCCTTAGTGCAAGTGGGAGATTGTTAGTGTATATGCCCTAGAGGCCATTACTGTATCATACTAGCTTGTATATTACTTAATGGAAGCTTGGGATATTCACAGTTGTATATACAATCTTGCTCGAAATGGTAGTATGCTACTTGGTTTGTCTCTGCTTTAATATGTGCATGTGTTTCTTTTAGCATATTGCTGGTATACATATTAGTAGAGCCCTTAGGATCTTTGCTTGATTACCAGCGTTGTGATGGCGCTCGCACTCGTGGGAGCTGGGTAATCTATAAGCACATCCTTATACAGGTCCCTGGTCGTTGGACTATCGAGACAGGGCATCGATACTCCGGAGTAGACTAGCGTATGCGCTTCTCATCCCAGTGTGGGAGACGGTCTGTCCCACAGCCGTTAGTACGTCGTACTTGGGATAGTATGCGGGTGCTCGTTAGGTTACGAGTACACTGGACAGGACTCGTTGGGAACTGTTGGTTGGTAATATACCTATCGTCAGTTATCAGTTCCCAGGTGACATGAGTACAGCTTAGTCCGCTGACTTGACACTGTCACTTCGCCTCGAGTGTGTTCCCACTGCACTTTGATTACTACCCTACCACGGCTCAAAGGAGCTGTGCAAACAGGTAGTTTTTGGGTGCAGTCCCGAAGCACTTGGAGGCAGTGACGGTTAGACAGGATTCGTCTCTCCCGGTATTGGGGGTTGACATCGCGCTGTGTCCAGGAGAGCCATTACACGAGTAGTCCCTGGCCAGGGCAAGCGAGATATACTGGTAGGCTTCCAGTGTTATCTCAGGGTGTTCTGGGCTTCACTCCGACACGACTTGTACCGCTATTAGGGGACTGACGTTCACCGCCCCCCTAGGCCCGCCATGCGATGTATCAGACGAACAGACCGGACTGTACGGAGACTGTCACATACAGGCTCAGTAGGAGAGCAGATGGGGTTCACCTCGTCAGTCTTCTTATCGACATCTACCTGGGGACCGTTACGTACAGCTAGTGCCGCTTGCGGTCTGTGGTTAAACCCACTGCCAGCGTAGTGTCGAGTCTTTAGAGTCCCACACAGAGAGCTATTCGCCTTTAGGCAAAACGAGTAGAGGTCGCATGGTTTTGCGACAGGGTTCGTTCGCATCCGCGCACTTGTGCACGTTTGCTGTCCGGACAGTCTATACTAGCGGGCTTTGGTTTAAGCCGGATCCTAGTATATGATTTGAGATTGGTTTTTCTCATTGTGTTCGTGTTCCTCGGATCACGAATGCGGGTGCGTATGCACAGTTGCTTGAGTTTGAGGGAGAGGACCTTGATTAGGGTTAATGGTTGTTGTCATTTTATTAACCCTAATATTTATGTGTGTGTTATTGTTAATTAGTAATTAGTTTAATAATTATCCATGGTTGTGGTTTTTGACCTTTTGACTTCTTTGACTTGTTGACCAAGGTTGACACTTTGACCATCATAATTTCTTTTGGAAGATGCTTTTTGATCTTTGCAATTTGAAATGATAATGGTCATGTCATGATTTACCATGATAATTATCTAGCTAATTATTCAATTAAAAATATACACACATATTAGTGAGAAAGGCTCACAAATAAATCATTCTCTCATTTCTTTTCTCTCTCTTGCTCATCCTCTCCCTCAAGCTCTCTCCCTCTCATGTGTTGAGAAACAAAAAGCTTGAGAAAAACCCTCTCTTGATCTTCTCTACTCACTTCTAGGGTTCAAGTCTTAGCATTTCTTGCACTCTAGTTACTCCTAGCTTGGAGTTGAAGCTAAAGGTGGTGGCTTTCGGGTGGATCCTTCTTTGACGGGAGAAGACAAGCAAGGTGATCCTTTTCTACCATACCTAGGAGCAAGGAGAGAAGGACTAAAGACCAAAGGTATAACCTTTCTACAACTTTGTTAGTTGTTAGTTTACTTTAGCTAGTTTTAGTTTAGCAAAGATCCTCACAAGCTTAGTCCATGTTGCCTAAGTCATTAAAAATCCGATTTTTATTATGTTTTCCGCCTCCCCGTAAGCACCGGGGTGGGCAACACGGACTTACACATAGAGCCGCTACTGAAACCCGACGTTCCCCTGGTCATGTGGATAGCCTGTGCAATGAAATCCTAGACCCCTACGGGCGCGGCAAGTTACCCGCCAAAACCTGAAGCGAGGCAGCCCCCTTCAACTACGTGAATGGACCACCCAGCACTTCACGGAATCCGGTAACTCGGGCACCCCTCCTGGGTCAACCTGTACCCCCTACGAGTGCGGCGAATAGCCCGCTAATTCTAGAGTGAAGCCCCCTCCGTCTCAACGCCATGAGATGCGGGCCCGTTGCCCTCTAGAACCCGGCTATCCGTGCACCCCCACCGTGGGGTAATCCTAGTACAGAAAATAAAATATACATACAACGGGTACATCGACCCCAGCCCAGTCGTGCCCCAAAAGAATAATATACAAACAGGCAGTGACGGCAGTCCACATGTCAGACGCTCGCCCCGCAATATCAAATGTACATAAATAACCAAACTGTACTAACATTGCATCCAGGATATCCACCACGACAAATCCGCAACATCACAGCACAACACAGAACATCAACGCGAATGTCACGTTCGCAAATCCGTCTAAAAGGGCTATAGTAGTTAGACAGGATTTACCGATCAAGTGACATTCACGGTCGCAGATATAATGTAAATACTGTGAACTAACATGTTTAAAATTTTCGATCGACTAAATTTACCGAAGTGGGCCCCAAGCATAACTGTAACACTCAAAATAAATCTGGGCCCAAAAGGAATATACCAAAAACCCTATTTCCATGTCAGAGAGCACTGTACAAAATTTGGTCCAATGAAGAGCTAGAACGGCGGCGGAACCGCGGCCAAAATGGGGTTTAGGCCGCGGGTCCGCGGCGTTCCTAAGGAATCAGTCCACCAAATTTCTACAGTGCCCCTACAAAACCCTGCCTGATTTTCTGCAGTACACCAAATAATTTTTTGATCACAAAAAAATTTCGACAGAAACTGATGAAATGAAAACGCGGTTTCGGAAATTTTGTTCGATCGATACTTTAAACACGTTAGAGTAAGCTAGACTAGGTTAATGGCGTGGCTCTGATACCATGTAAGACTACGGTAGCGCCCCGGCCGTCTATCCGAGGCCAAAATGTGGAAACGAAAATTTTTTTTGACTTTAAACCGGTACTATCGCATCCTAAAAACCCGGATCGTAACCATTAACCTAATACTAGCTATCAAGAAAATAGGGTAGAGAGCTATACCGAGCGATCCGTGTTCTTCGGTCTTCAGCCTCCATCCTGATCTCCTCGCAGAATCTCCGGTCTTCATCTCCTCGTCGGAACGGGCACCACATCGCCGGGTTCTTTTACGGGCTCCCACCTCTAGACCGAGGCAACTCGGGCACGAAGTTGGCAAGCCGACGTGCCTAAGGATGCTGTAGGATAAGTGTAGGATGTTTTGTCTCTTGGGGTTTGAAGTTGCCATTTGATGGAGGTAGAATGAACTTTTAGATGAACTTGGGAATTTTGTAGCAAGCAAAAATGAGATGATCAAATTTCCCACATCCTCACCCTCTCAATAATGTGGCCAGCCATCACATAAGAATGAAGAGGAGAGAGCAAAAACAATGAAGGGAGGTGAGTGTAGTAAAAGCAAGAGGTGATCATAACAAAATGTGATGATAGTAATGTCACTTCTATTTCTAATCCCATCATTTCAAAACTAATCACCATAAATGCAAAGGATATGATGAGGGAAAAAAGAAAAGATGCTTGAACCATCATAATCATCCATTTACAAGAAACCCCTCCACAATGCTAATTTGCAAATATGCAAATTAGCCCCTCCATAAAAAATCAGCCAACGAAAGGAAGAAAAGAAAACTGGCTGAAACGGAATACAAACTGGCAACTTCAAAAAACTGATCCCGTAATAAATTACAGGAAAACCCCGCGACTGTATATACATACCCGCATTTGTATTCCGACCGAATACAAATGCAAAGAGACAAAATCTACACTGTACAATACTAGGATCCGGCTTAAACCAAAGCCCGCTAGTATTATCCGTCCGATCATGATCCATGCAATACCGCACGTATATGATCGAACCCTGCCATATCTCCATACGGCCTCTACAGCGTTTCGCTCGAAACTTGAGAAACTGTTTGTGGGGGACTCTAAAGACTCGTCAATACCTTGGCTGTGGATTTAACCACTAGCACGTCAGAGGTATTAGCCGTACGTAACGGGCTACCAGGTATTGACCAAAAGGAAGGTCGATGAGCGAATTCATCCTGATACCCTACTGAGCCTGTCAGTGACAATATCCGTAAAGTTCGGTCCGTTCGTCTATGAGCATCGCATGGCGGGCCTAGGGGGTTGGTAAAAGTCAGACCCCCAAAAACGGTACAAGTCGTGTCAGAATGTAGCCCAGAACACCCTGAGATACTACTGGGATACCTACCAGTAAATCTCCTGCCTCGGCCGAGGGCTTTGTGTAATGGCTCTCCTAGATACAGCGCGACCTCACCCCCAATACCGGGAGAGTCGAACCCCTGCAGATCTGCTCACTGCCTCCATGTGGCTCGGGACTGTACCCAACTAAAACCTGTTTGCACGACTCCTTTGAGCCGTGGTAGGGTAGTAATCAAAGTATAGTGGGAACTCACACGAGACAAATGACGATCTCAGGTCGATGAACTAACCTATACACATGTCACCAGGGAACTGCTATCTGACGTCTGGTATAAGACCAACTAGCATGTTCCCGGCGAGTCCTATCCGGTGTACTCATAACCCAATGAGCACATGTATACATCTTAGGTGAACCAACTGACACCAGTGGCTTGTGAGACCGGCCACCGTCCCTTGTCGGGGTCTCGACTGCATACACTAGTCTACTCTGGAGTATCGATGCCCTGTCTCGAAAACTCCCACGACTAGGGACCTTTTAAGGATGTGCTTATAGACCCCAGCTGCCACGTATATGATCGCCATCATACTGCTGGACGTCAAGCAAGAATCCTAAGGGCTTTATCAACGTGCAATAGTGACCTGCAAGGTCACCTGAAATAGTACACGATGATAAAGGTAAACCGGATAGCATACTATCATCTTAAGTAAGACTGTCCTACCGGCATAGGTCCTCCCTCAATCATTGCAATCACGTGCCTGTGAACCAATAATTGACTCTGAGGGCACTATCTCCAGCAATGCCCCCCTTCCACTCGGGTATCGGAAGCGGTTGCAACAGTCCCGCCATTCTCTGGTGCTCTGCTTTTACTTGCTGGCATACTAAACACCTGGATACAAACCGTGCAATCTCTCGCTTCAACCCGTTCCACCAAAAGTGTTGCCTTAGATCCCGATACATTTCGTGCCTCCCGGATACACAGAATAAGCCGAACTATGAGCCTCAGATAATACCTCTTCTCGAACCTCTCCCTTGGAGACGCAGAGTCTGCTACCGAATCTTAGATAACCATCCCGATGTATGAGTAAGTCCGTCCTCAGCCCAGCTTTCACCTGCTCTCTGAACTTTTGTAATCAAGGATCATCAGCCTGCGCAGCCTTAATGCGATCTATAAGAGAAGACTGCACCTGTAATTGCCAGAATTTCCTGATTGCACTCGGTGTAACAACCTCTAGTTCGAGCTTCTGAAAATCCTCAATGATGCTTTTCTGACTGGTCAACATCATGACTGCCGGCTTGCGACTGAGAGCGTCTGGTACGACATTTACCTTTCCCAGATGATACTGTAAATCCAAGTCGTAGTCCGCCATTAATTCTAGCCACCGATGTTGCCTCATATTCAGTTCTCTCTGAGTGAACACGTACTTCAGACTCTTGTGATCCGTGTACACTTCCACCTTTTCGCCTAACAAGCAATGTCTCCAGATCTTCAATACGAAAACCACTGTGGCTAACTCTAAGTCATGTGTTGGGTAGTTCCTCTCGTGATTCTTCAGTTGTCGTGAGGCATAAGCAACTACCCGACCATGCTACATCAGGACGCAGCCTAAGCCTTTCCCCGAAGCATCTCTATGTATCACCAAACCACCTGAATTATCCGGCACTGTAAGAATAGGCGCCATGGTCAATTTCTGCTTTAGTACCTCATAAGCCCGAGTACACTCTTCCGTCAAGACGTACGGTACTTCCTTCCGCGTCAGCTTCGTCAAAGGTTCAGCGACTCGTGCAAAGTCTTGAACGAACAGCCGATAATATCCTGTCAATCCCAGGAAGCTTCTGATCTCGGCCACTGACTTCAGTGTCGGCCAATCTCTAACAGATTCTATCTATGCTGGGTCCACTGAGATCCTTCGCCCAAAACAACGTGTCCCAAGAACTGCACTTTGTCGAGCCAGAACTCACACTTGCTCAATTTTGCGTATAGCTTCTTCTCCCGAAGAATTTGTAATACCGTCCGCAAGTGTTCGGCATGCTCCTCCTGGGTCTTATAATAGACTAGTATGTCATCGATGAATACAATGACAAACGTGTACAAGTACTTCACAAATACTCTATTCATCAGATCCATAAATATAGCTGGAGAATTTGTAACACCGAACGGCATCACAAGAAACTGATAATGCCCGTATCGGGTCCTGAAAGCCGTCTTGCATATATCTTCGGCAGTTACTCTAATCTGGTGATAGCCTGAATGAAGATCCAGCTTCGAAAATACCTTGGCCCCACCCAACTAATCAAATAAGTCGTCGATACGTGGAATGAGGTATTTGTTCTTTATCGTAACCCTGTTCAGCTCCCGGTAATCTATGCACATCCATAGCGATCCATCCTTTTTCTTCACCAACAAGACCGGTGCACCCCACGACAAAGCGCTTGGGCGAATAAATCCATTCTCCAGGAGTTCTTCAATTTATTTTTTAACTCTGCCAACTCAACTGGCGCCATCCTGTAAGGAGCCTTAGAAACTGGCGTCGTCCCTGGAATCAAGTCGATAGAGAATCCCAAAACGCGGTGAGGTGGTAGACCTGGTAAATCTTCCGGGAACACATCAAGAAAATCCCGAACAATCTCTGGGGCTGGACTCTCATCAATCTCCATAGCTGTCAACGCTTTCGGCTTGGCTCTAAACTTGGCTGGCTCCAAAGACTCGCTCCCGCCTTCGAAAACAAATTCAGGGTGATTGGGAATGCGGAAAGTCACTTTCCTAGCTCGGCAATCAATAATCGCATGGAAGGTGCTCATTCAATCCATCCCGAGAATCACATTATAGCTGCCAGTTCCGATCAAAAGGAAATTTGCATAGAATTCTCTGCCGCATACTCCACCGGACATAAGCTACACTCTTGATCGGACACAATAATACCGTTATCCGTACGTATCTCCCAACCCTTGGTCAACGGCTCGTAAGGTATAGAGTGCTTGTGGACAAACCGCATGGAAATAAAATAATGCGAAGCACCCGAATCGAAAAGAACTCTTGCTGGTATAGAATAAATGAGGATGGTACCTGTAACCACATCTCCAGAAGCCTCTGCCTGCTCGGCGGATAAGGTGAAAGCCCATCCCTGATTTCGACCCGTACCCGTCTACCTCTGATCGAAGGACCGCTGCTGGGGCACCCGAGGTAGACCCCTCTGAGCTGAAGTGCCATGTGACGGTTGTTGTTGCTCAAACCCTCCCTGTAGCTCATATCTCTGGGGACACCCGCTGATCCTGTGCTCGCTGGATCCGCAAATCAGGCAATGTCCTTTAGCTCTGCGGCAATCTCTCTGCATATGTCCTGGCCTCTGACAATAATCGCAAAATAGGGCCCTCCGCTGCGGCTGCTGAGGTGAGAAGGTAAGCTTCATCTGTGTGACACCCGGCCTGTGAACTGAGATCGCTCCACGGGACGGAACGGTAGGCCGTGCCGGAACTACGTGGGGTCTCCTGTCCATTGATCGTTGGCTCTTGGCCTTCTCTGCCAATATTTCCTGTACTCAGGAAGCATTCAAAACTTGGCCGAAGGTTGGTAGATCGAGAGACGCGATGAGTTGTTGCATTTCGATATCGAGCCCTTGCTGGAAACGTCTTGCCCTGGCGGATTCGGTGGCTACCATGTACAGTGCGAAGCGACTCAGCCGATTGAACTCTGCGGCGTAGACATCCACTGTGCGTCCGTTTTGCTTCAACATAATAAACTTTTCCTCCATCTCGGCCTTGGCAGTAGCCAGAAAGTAATGATCCAGGAAGCATGCGGAGAACGTGTCCCATCCAATAGGTTTTTCTAGCCGGCTCTCCTTTACGAACCACCATGTGCGAGCCTCGTCTTTTAGATGAATCTTCACCACATTCACTTTGTCGTCGTCGGGAATTCGAGCGGCGATCGGGAGGTTCTCCACGTTGATGAGCCATTGTTCAGCCTCAAGTGGACTTACTGATCACGTGAATACTGCTGGATGAAGCCTCCTGAAATCTAAAACGGTACCAACCCTAGCATGTGTAGTCGGTACGAGCGCGCCCTCGGGGGCGGCGGGAACAGCCGTAGATCTCTCCAGGGCGGTAATTGCGGTCTCCTGTACCGTCTTCAATCTCTCGGCCAGAAGATCGGTCTTCCTCTCTTGAGCTTGGGCCAGGGTCGTCAGTGTGCTAAGGATCTTCTCGGTACGATCGTGGTGACCGGCACTTGAGGAGTTGCCTTAGGAGTCCATATTCCTAAAAAGATCAAAAGAAATCAGATTCAAGCAAGGCTACACAATAATTCAACGATGATTAGGAAGTGAGGAAGAATGCAATAAGGCATACGCTAAGGGTGTAACTCAATCTAGAGGTCTCTCCACGGAACTGTAATTTCATCCAAAACCTGGCTCTGATACCGACAAAACTATGTCATGCCCCGCTTCCCAAAATACGGGATACGAGGGATGACTAGGCCATCCATACTCCTACATTCAGGGAACAATCCTGTCGTAGTCACACTTCGGCTTCTAGCATTATATGGTAGTCAGTAAACAGTACTTGAGTAAAGCAAAATCATAGTTCACAACTTTATTACATTGCAATTCAAAAGAGTTCGAGGTACATTTATTTCACAGAATAAACAACTAACCAAATAAACAAGTGTTGAGATCAAAGAAAATGGCACTGGTGATGCAGTCTAGATCTCCATGATCTCGAAGGACAAGTCCTGCTCCTGGGCTGGATCCACTTCGTCCTCTGAGCATGCACACTCAGGTCGTCAGGGCGACACAAATAGCAATAAAGATGTATAATGGGCGTGCAGTATTATTAAACATGAAGAGTACAATGAATTGCAGAACATGTGTATAACAAATACCAACTGAATATGAATAGTGCAATATGAGTATCATGTCAGTGAACTAGGCAATGCATATGTCACTACTTATCGGTCACTAAGTCAATGAAATCAATTGGTGGAGAGGATACTCGTGTTTAATAAGGGTCCCGTGCATGCCCGAGACTACGGTCCACTGTGCCCGGGACATAACCCTGTCAGCCGTGCCGCTAGGCCCACGACCTAAAGTGTATATATATCACTGATAGCGAATGAGCATCCTCTGAATCACTGTATCTCGCTAAATACGAGTTCAATTCCACATTGATTTCTCCATTCCCCAGGTTATAGTATGCATTCATGTATTAGATAGGTTGTGAACAAATACGTATCGTTGTCACTTTCAATCACTTTTCCACTTATCACTATCACTGTCGTATTTGCCACAACGCAATCACTAACACTACTATATCAACAATGTAATTCAGTCGCTAGGTTTCAATATGAATGATCACTAAGCGGCAGGTATAAAGCAAGCACGAAAATATGTAGAAACGCTCTGAACAGGTATTCACTATTTCAATGACGACCAATGCCATATAACTTGTAAAATTTACGGTAGAATCGACCAAAATAATATAAAGGGCGTATGAAGCACACTTGATTATCTAAACAGTAAAATTTATATCAGGTCAATCGAGGTTCAGGTTTGGGAATTATGATCATTTTAAGGCAGGGATCGATTTCTGGAATTCCGGTTTCAGAACTAAAAGCCCAACTTCGCGTGCATTTTATCAGTAATTATGTTCAGATTCAGGTACTTCCCTAGTTGAATAAAATATAATTCTTCCAGTTAAGTTTCCAACGCACCAAACTGATTATCAATCGCACCTTTACATCAGAAGTTATGTTCGGGTTAATGTGACAATGTAATGAACATTTCTGCAGAAACTGCAGAACACGATGACATTCTAAAATACAATTTAAATATCAAACGACCGTAAAAATACACGGGACCAATTTCAGGTGTTAGCTAATTAAGTTATCTATGCGACCATATGGGGCTCTGTGCATTTTCAGTTTTATGCAGGTATGTACAGGTGTTTAAATTCAGGTTTCCTCCGCAGAATGCTGCCCCGGACTGCAGAGTTGCATCCCCGGTCAAATCTCGTTGCCGTAATCTATCGATATCGAAACATAAACTAAATGGGGTTCTATATTATCGAGTCGGTTTCGATATGAGCCATAGAACGTTATATTCTAACCAGTATTTAATTTTACAATGATTTTAGTGGGTTAACCTGCGCGGTAAACTTCAGTTTTAGCGTCGTCTTTAGGGGCGATGCTACAGAATTATAAGCACGATACATTTAACGTAAATCCTTACACTACAATCATCAATCAGTAAAGGGTTTGCCGATCATAAATTTCGGTAATTTAAGATAGGGTTTTCCCTCAAGTATCACGTCGAACACATAGGTTACGTACGATTATCAGTTAAAACATCGGTGTCGGTTAATTGATCAAGCTAGTTATTATTCGGTCAAAATATAAATGATGTTGTTATGGGTCAGTAAATTCCTAGTCGGATTCCATTCAATATAATCAACTAAGAGGGTTCGCTAAAATAATTGAATTACATTTTTTTTCTCGATGTATACATGCGTGTGTGTGTATGTCATCTACTTTGCTTACACCCACACACCTCATACATTTTCCTACCAATTAAGTTACTACACTTTGTTTATTAAGCTAGGTATGCACATAGCATGAATTGAACAAGTGAAGGAGGTTCACTTGCCTAAGACGATGGCAGAACGACGACGATCGCACGAACACGAACACGGCACGATCATAACAAGGGCATGGCCACAAGCACAGCACTTCACGGCTGCGACAGCGATCAACTGGCCCGGCCACGGGCTCTGGAGAAGAGGGTGCTGGGCTCTGGCTCTGGGGAAGGTCGATAGTGAGGTAGGCAGCCGGAGGTGTTCGTCATGGCGACCGCAGTGGGTTCAGGCGCCGGCTGGAAGCATTGGGTGCATGGGAGCTCGAGGCTGCAGGGGATCGGTGCAGTGGGCTCTAGCTCTGGCGAGGTCGGCTGAGGAGCGGAGGCGACGGGGTCAGAGCTCAGGTCAGGGCGCAAGGAACGAGAGTGTTTGTTGCTCGGAGCTCGCAGCTCGGAGGTGGGGAGCAGAAGAGAAAGGAGGCGAGGTCGAGCTAGTGGTGGCCGCGGTGATGATGGTGGCAAGGTGGTCCTAGGGCTTGTCGGCAAGGTGGTTGCAGCGAGGGGCGGCGGCGTGTTGGGGGAGGTGCTGGTGTCGAGGCGGTGATGTGAGGTGGGGGTTCGGTTTGGAGGAGAACGAGAGAGGGAGAGAGCGCGAGAGTGTGAAAACAGAGGAAGAATGAGGGAGAGAGGGTGAAGTAGAGAGAGTAACGAGGGAGTCATGATCGTTAGGGACATGCGGGTCGTGGGAAGATGGGCATGGCCATCGCGGCGAATGCAAGGTGCTGGGAGTCATGGGGGCGCCGTTGGGGACTTGGAGCTGTTGGGGAGTGAGCGGGTCAAGTGGAGGCTGGCGTGAGGAAGTTGCGAGCGGGCGTGGGTGCGGTCGTCGCGGGCGCATGAGACGCGGGGGCGTTGGAGGTGACGCAAGGGAGAAAGGCAGAAAAATGAAGATGAGGGGGAGAAGAGGGAAAGCGGATCGGGTTGGGCCGGCATGGGTCGGGTCAGTTAGGATTTAGGGTTTGGGTTTGGGAATTTATTTTAGGTTAGTGTTTAGGAACTTAAGATAAAGAAAATTATATAAAATTCATTAAAAAAAATAAGAAAATTCAAGGAAAAATCTGGAAAAATATACGGAAAATATAAACGGGAACTGGGGATTTACAAAAATCGACGGAGAACGACATCTCAGGGAGATTTCGACCTCTATTTGCTAGCACCGTCCGTGGGAATGAAAGACTTTTCCACCACAAAAAGTTGATCCCCCGTCTTCGATTCAATTTCAAGCGATGACCACGACGATCCCAGCACGAGCCGTCCCGCCCCGCCCCCATAATGAAGGCGGGAGCGGTCCTACTCCCCCTCCTAACGTCATCAACGCCTTATCCGCTAGGATCGACAGGCTAACGGCGATGGTGGATGCGCTCGCCCACGTTCAAGCGGCCGGCCACGCCCACCAAACCGCAGTTCCCCTTCCTCAGGATGGGGACGTACGCATGTTGGCGGGAATATGCACTCAGGTCCTTGACCTCAATCGCGCTCACCCTAATATTAACGAACGCCAGTGCTCCGATTCCGGCAATTACAACCTACATGCGGGGAATGATTCAATGACTAGATGGGCGCCGAACAGTTCAACGCCCTGATCTCATGGGAGACCAGGCCGTCGTTTCGACACCTGCCATGTGCTCTCACCCCCTGAGGAGGTGTCGGTCAGTTCGCCTACTTCGAGGCACGAACAATGCCCCCACCCCCGTCGAGGCTGCGCAAACGGCAAACGCCGAGATTACTCAAGAAAAGGCTCGCCCGAGAATTTAAGAAATGTGATAGAGAAAAACCGAAGCCGCACCGTTGCACAAACCCAGAGCAGAGATAGCCGGCGCTCCGACTATGGAGAATCCTCGGGGTACCACCAACGGATCGAGGCCTTCCAAAAGAAGATTGAGGACAAACGAAAGAACGACCATATGGCCGGCGAAAAGGTGAAGTACTCCGCTGATTCACTCATAAGACCGTTTACTGAACGACTCCTAGCCAAACGTCTCTCATCCAGGAACAAACGTCCAAAATGCCTCTTTTTGACGGAAAGTCCGACCCGAATGACTACTTGGACACGTTCACCGCCGCCATGAGCTTCCAAGACAACTCAGATGCGGCTCAATATAGGACCTTCCCCACCACCCTCATCCGAGTTGGTCGGGATTGGTTCCGAGGGCATGCGCCACGCTCCATCTTGAGCTTTGACGAGCTGGCTACCCAATTTCTTGATCATTTCGTCGGTAACCAAGGACAGAAAAGGACGGTCGACTACCTGTTCACCGTCAAGAGCGGAGACAAGGAATCCTTCAAGGAGTATGCCACCCGCTTCTATAACGTCCTCCTCGAGGTTTCCGAGCACCGCGACGAAACGGTTATCACTGCGCTGAGGTCGGGTCTTAGGCATAAAGAGTGGCTCCGCTCTTTTGCATTGGCGCAATCTAAAACCATGGCCGAAGTGAAAGCATGGACTAAGCGAGAAATCCAACTCGAGTTGGAGGTGAACTCCAACCTGCCCAGAAGCGACCAAACAGACCGGAAAAGACAGGACAGGGAAGAGAAAAAGAAAGTTGATCGCCCGAAACTTTATTCCCCAAGGTTCCAGGAGTACACTCCTCTGAACATTTCCCAGACCAAGCTGTTAAAAGAGGCTAAAGGCGAGATGTTCTTTAAGCTCCCACCAGCTACCCAGACGACGGGAAAGCGGCTCCGCGGCCCGTACTGCGCCTATCATAGGTCGCAGGGTCACCCGACCGAGAACTGCAAGCAACTCCGTGAATACATCGAGGAGTTGATCCGCTCTGGCCACCTGGCGAAATACCTACGAGACAAGCGAAAAACGGA
The DNA here is from genome assembly GCA_030015575.1 of Agapanthus africanus. Lineage (NCBI taxonomy): Eukaryota > Viridiplantae > Streptophyta > Magnoliopsida > Asparagales > Amaryllidaceae > Agapanthus > Agapanthus africanus. Next base: position 870,704,002 of record CM057339.1, read on the forward strand.
GCGGGAGAAAAAAGAACAAACCCCACCCGAGGAGTTAACAATCAGACAAATCATGGTCATTTTGAAAAATCCAACTCTGGAAAGTGGGGGGAACCACCACCTCCTCCCAGTCGGGGTCATAAATGATCCACCCCACAAGAAAGGCAGGAAGGATGACCCGATCATCTTCACCGATGAAGACATTCATGGCATATCACTTCCTCACAATGACCTTCTTGTGATAACGGCCCGAGTTCACCGCTACGAGGTCCGGAGAATATTGGTCGATTCAGGGAGCTCAGCGGATATCTTGTTCTACGACTGTTTTCAGCTATAGGATTAGGTCCATCCAACCTTCATCCGACCTCCCACATTCTCTCCGGGTTCACCAACCATTCCGTCCCGGCCGAGGGATCAGTCAATCTCCTCCTTAATATTGGGGAAGCGGGCAAGACGCGAACCGTGCCGGTGAACTTCTTAGTTCCTAAGGTCCCGTCATCCTACAACATTCTCCTGGAACGCCCCACCTTAAACGCCATCCGGGCTCAGATCTCGACTTACCACCTTGCGCTCAAATTCCCTTTAGATAATGTGGGAATAGGCCGAGCCTATGGGGACCAATAAACCGCCAAGATCTGTCTCACCTCAATGTCCCCCGCCGGAGAGCAAGGTGATGATTTTGAAGACGCACATGATCCTCAGGGGTCTTTAGATACTCGCGACGACCGAAAGGAAGTTCGAGGCACCACGGTAGCAGCGTTAGCAGAAGTTTCCCTCATAGAGGGAGTCGACAGCCGGACGGTCCGGATCGGCTCTCTTTTGACAAGGGACATCCGCGAAGGCTTGATCCAGTTCCTTCGAGACAACTCGGATGTATTCTTTTGGACGCTAGCGGACATGCCTGGGATCAACCCCGAGGTTATCTCCCACAAGTTCGGGATCGACCCGAAAGCTAGGCCGATCCGACAAAAGAAAAGAAGTTTTGCGCTGATTAAACAGAAGGTGATAGAGGATGAGGTGGATCGACTGCTCGCTGCCAACTTCATCAGAAACCTGGACTACTCGGATTGGCTGGAGAACGTGGTCATGGTCAAGAAGGAAAACGGGAAATGGCGCATGTGCGTCGATTTCACTGACTTGAACAAGGCTTGTCCCAAAGACAACTACCCACTTTCTCGGATAGACCAGCTAGTGGACAGCTCGTCCGGCCATGAACTACTAAGCTTCATAAATGCCTTCTACGGATATAATCAGATCCGAATGAATCCGGCTGACGAAGAGCTGAAAGCCTTCACCACGGATCGGGGGGTATACTGCTACAGGGTAATGCCTTTCGGACTCAAGAACGCCGGGGCCACGTACCAGTGGCAGGTCAACAAACTGTTCAAAACGCAGATCGGGAAAACATGGAATTCTACGTCGACGACATGCTTGTAAAATCCGCCTCGTCAGCCGAACACGCTGCGGACCTCGGCGAAGCGTTCAATGTCCTGCGAAAATACAAAATGAAGCTAAATGCGCGTTCGGCGTCACAAGCGGGAAAATCCTCGATTTCATAGTTATCCATCAAGGAATCAAGGCAAACCCAGAGAAAATTAGTGCCATCCTTAACATGAAAACACCTAAAAGAAATACCGATATCATACGACTCACCGGGAGGGTGGCCACATTGAGTCGCTTTATGTCCAAAGCTGGGGAAAAATACCTCCCGTTCTTCAGAGCCCTCAGAAAAATTCCCAGGTTTGAATGGACCGAGGAATACCAAAACGCATTAGAACAACTCAAGACCCACCTGGCGACCCCGCCACTTCTCACCCGACCGGTCGAAGGCGATGAACTTTTACTATACTTAGCTGTCTCCGACCAAGCCGCAGGCTCTGTGCTCGCCAAGGAATTTGAAGGGACGTAGAAGCCGGTCTACTACGTGAGCCATGTTTTCAAGGACGCAGAAACTAGATACCCGGCTATAGAAAAAATAGTCTCGGCACTCATCGTCGCTTCCAGGAAGTTACGACACTATTTCTAGGCGCTCACAATCCTTGTCCTCACTAAAAGACCTCTAGGGAATATTGTCACGCTCCGCTTCCCAATGTACGGAGAAGTATACGTGATGGGTCGCGACGTATTTACTCAGAAGTAAACACGTTAAGCGTAAATAAGTAATATAAATGAATACACAAGAATAAACAAGAGATGTAATAACAACAACAACTTTTATTAACATTCTTTCTTTACATACAACTAAAAAGGAACGTATAATGATGAAAAGCAATGCCTAAACAATAGCATATGAACTGAAAAGAAAATAAATACAAGTAAAAGCCTAGAAGTCTGGCTCCTCTGTGAACTGCTCCAAATCGTCCTGACTGGGCTCGGTCTCCTGAGAGTCGGGTCCTCCTGACAAACATTCCAAAGAAAAAAGAGACAGGAATGTCGTCAGCGAACTAGCGCTCGGTAAGTCCCAAAAGATAGAATGGAATAGACAAGTAAAGAAAATAGAACTGGTAAAATAAACAGGTATATGTTTGCTATACTAACGTAGTTGTTTGTACCTTGGTACAGAATATATCAGTGTATACGAGAAGATTCCAACTTGCTCCGTGGACTATGATAATCAGAAGTACAAAGCCCCGTCAAGACCCATGGGACAACGGCACGGATGTTCATGTAGGTGTCTTTTAGTGACCACCTCGTTCCACTTCTAATACATTCTGTACCAGTCTACCCCGTTAAACTACGTAATGTATATTATATAGATTGTAGTTAGCAGACTTGCCGAGACTATGGTATAAGTTGTTCATGTAGACGGTTCAGGATATATCAAGTAGTTATGTAATGGAGTCGAGATATAGCCATGGTTCGGTCAAGTCAAGTTATGTTGCATGTTTGATATTGTTCTGGTATTCATGTTCAAGTATTCATGTTGACTTGGATTCATGTTTGGATTGGATTCAGATTAATACTTGGACTCAGACCTGAGTCAGACACTTAAACATATTTGGATCCTGAATTAAGTTTAGGTGTTATCGGTAACTGCTGCATATGGACGGCAGGATTTGTGTCTTTTTCCAAGACAATTATCATTGATAACCCCGTTTTAGTTTTCTGCCTTAAATAGGCAAGCCCCACTTTCTCCGGCTCTCTGAGCCTCGAGAGTTAGTCCCGCTTAAACCTATATTTACTAGGGTCCTCATTGTAATTTAATATAACTTGAGGGGTTTTTATGAAAAATATTTTTAGTATACTTTCAAGATAAATCTCAAGCATTAATTTATGTTATTTAGGGTTTTCATGCATATAAATTTTTAAAAAATGAAGTATATTAGTGAAACTTGAATAGTTCAAGGTATTTTAGTGTAAAGTTTGACTTGTATTGATTCTTGATGGTATTTTCATGAAATTTGTAATTCTTTTATTTTGGTTAGAAAACATGAAATTTAATAATATATTTAAAATATGTGGTTTGATAATATTTATATAATTATTAAAAATAAATTTTTATTATTAAATAGAAATCCTCGTTTTTCTTAAAAATTGTATTAAAATTCCATCGAGATCGTATGCTCCGTGAGGAGGTCTGCATCTCGCCCTACTAGCCCGTGGATATGCGATAATCTGCACCATCCGATAGCGGATTCTCCGAAATGGGTTGTAGAGGCACAATCGCAAAGAATTAAGTAACACAATTTTAAAAAATCAGGGTTTTTAATAGTTTAAGGTATTTTGATGAAAAGTCGTATTTTGCCACAAAAATATTGTTCAAGAGAATCGTGCTATGTCAAGATGTGTGTATGTGAGAGCTAGGTCATTACCTCGTAAGGTTTTCTAAAGGTAATATTAAGCAAAACAATAAAAGATGTCATATGTAAAGTTTGTGGTATTTAAACGAAAAACGCAATTTAAAGTTATATAACATGATATTTTAAGATGAAAATTGTTCTAATTATTTGTTTCATGATTAATAAGCAAGGTATAGTGATATGGATGAGTGATTCTTAAGAAAAATTGTAATTTTAAAGATTATAGAATCGAAAGTCGGTATAACCCCACTTACCGACAAATTTTGAAAAGAAGAATTTTTATGGTAGAAAGAGAAGAGGGGAGATGAGACTTACTTGCTAAAAAAATAGATGGAAGGTAGAGAAAGAAAAGGGTAGACTTCGTGTAGTCGCAGGGTCTCCGGAATTGATAGTGCTCAAAATTGGCGATCCCCAAGATCATGACACGTAGCAGGTGACGTGTCCCAGAACTCAGTAGAAAGGTCCCATAGGGGCCGGCCAGGCCACCCTTGTACCCGACCTGCAAGCGCAAGCTGGCCCTCTTCGGGGCCCCCTACAAATTGGCCTCCTCGGCCCCTCAGCTTGCCCTGAGCTGCTACAGAACCAAGACTCCTCGGCCCTCTCGGCCCTTTTGCTCGTCTTCGAGCTCCCCAGCCAAGGCCGTCTTCCTCGGTCACTCCGACCGACCAACTCCACCACTCACAGGCGTAACCGCCGCTCCGCAAATCTCGCCATGTGCAGATTCTCCGCCAGCAACATCCCATGTTCCATGCGATCATGATCCCCACTAATGGGTGATCCGCTCTTTACGCGGGCATGACGTCGGGAGCGTAACTGCCGGCGAGATTCTTGCGCCTGCTGTTGCGTGCTGCAGCCGGTATATAAACCCCCATCACAGAGGGGTCAAGTAAGCCATTCTTTACACTTTTACGCCGTTACTCTGCTCGGATCTCATCACTAACTTGATCATCGGAGGGTCCTTGGTGGTACCAAACCACCCCGGGACTTCTTTGCAGGTACTCTGCAACAACTTCCTCACCTCACCTCTTCCTCCAAAAACCCATTGAGACCCACATGCAATGAAGGATAATCAGCTAAGTTCACCGCGAGATCAACGGAAGACAACATCTGACGGAGGCCCGAAAAGGAGCTCCATCAGTTGGCGCCGTCTGTGGGAAAATAACTCCACAAAAAACAAAGTTGTCCTTCCGATCTCCGCCCACATGACAACCGATTCCCCTAAAGATCCAAACACCCGCTGTCGCCTCCCTCGCAACGGAGACGCGGGCAAACCCTCGCCTAAGGTTGTCGGTCTCCCCGCTGGCTGCCGCCTCACAGGCTCCGGCGTCCGCCCGAGCAAAAGGGCTAGGGGCCGAGAGCCCATCACCTTTGGCGGCGAGGATCTCCACGGCATATCTGTGCCCCATAGCGATCCACTGGTGATCGTATCATTCACCGATACGAGGTCTACCGAATACTCATCGATCCAGGCAGCTCGGCGGACATCCTCTTCCACGACTGCTTTTTGCGTATGAGGCTGGCCCAGCCGACTTGAGACTGACCTCCCACGTCCTCTCGGGGTTCACCAACCACTCTATCCCGGCACAAGGGGTGGTCACCCTGTAGTTCACGATCGAGGAGCCTGGTCGCACACGCACACTGCCTATGGACTTCATTGTGGCTAGGGTCCCATCGGCCTACAACGTCCTCCTCGGCCGGCCGACGCTGAACTCCCTCCAGGCCCAGATCTCGACATACCACCTGGCGATGAATTCCCCCTCGATCAGGGTGGGGTGGGGTGGGCATACGGGAGCCAGCGGGTCATGGAGGTAGGCCTGACAGAGGCATCTTCCCCCGAGCAGCACGCTGATAGCGCCAATGCATGCGGCAATATTAAAGGGTCCCTGGACACCCGGGATGAGCGAAAGGAGGTCCGTGGAGCACCGGTCGAGCCTCTGACCGAGGTGCCCTTAGCGGAAGGAGACCCATGAAAGACCGTCCAGGTTGGGTTACTCCTGACGGGAATTCAGCGGGATGACCTCATCGAGTTCCTCCGAAGCAATTCCGACGTCTTCGCCTGGGCACCGGCAGACATGCCTAGGATCGACCCCAAAATTATCCCCCACAAGCTCGGAGTTAATCCGACGGCCCGACCCGTCAGGCAGAAGAAAAGAAACTTCGCACCGGTCAAACAGAAGGCTATCGAATAGGAAGTTGACCAGCTCCTTGCCGCCAACTTCATCAAGAATGTGCCCTACTCGGAGTGGCTGGCAAACGTGGTCCTAGTCAAGAAGTCGAGTGGGAAGTGGCGTATGTGCGTCGACTTCACCGACCTCAACAAGGCCTGCCCCAAGGACAACTTCCTACTCCCCCGCATAGACCAGCTCGGCTGGGCATGAGCTTTCGAGCTTCATGGATGCTTTCTCCGGCTATAACCAAATCCGCATGAATCCAGATGACGAAGATATGACCGCATTCACAATGGACCGAGGGGTGTACTACTACAGAGTGATGCCCTTCGGCCTCAAGAATGCCGGGACCACGTACCAGAGGCTGGTCAACCGCATGTTCAGGCCACAGATCGACAGGAGCATGGAAGTCTACGTTGACGACATGCTCGTCAAGTCCGTCTCATTGGCCGACTATGTCAAGGACCTGGGCGAGGCGTTTGGGGTGCTCCGCAAATTCAACATGAAGCTGAACCCCTCCAAGTGTGCGTTCGGAGTCACCGGAGGGAAATTCGTCGGGTTCATGGTCACTCACCGCGGAATTGAAGCTAACCCAGAGAAGATCAACGCCATCCTGAGCATGACCGCACCCAAGACCAACATCGAGATCATGCGGCTCACAGGGCGGGTCGCCGCTCTGAGCCGTTTCATGTCCAGGTCAGGGGAGAAGTGCCTCCCATTCTTCAAGGCGCTGAGGAAAATTCCGAGGTTCGAGTGGTCGGAAGATTGCCAAGCCGCCTTCGACCAACTGAAAAGGCACCTCGCAACACCGCCTCTGCTCACCCGGCCCGTGGAAGGGGATGAGCTGTCGCTGTACCTGGCAGTATCCGACCAAGCAGCAGGCTTGGTGCTCGTCCGAGAGGCCGAAGGGGCACAGAAGCCAGTGTACTATGTGAGCCATGTGTTCAAGGACGCGGAGACGAGATACCCCGCCATAGAGAAGATTGTCCTGGCCCTTGTAGTAACCTCACGGAAACTGCGGCGCTACTTCCAAGCACACACAATCATCGTCCTCACTGAGCGCCCATTGGGGGCTATCCTGGCATCTGTTTATAACATAATATTGCATTTTGTATTCCCCATTCTTACGCATTTTAGAATAAAAACAGGTGCTTTTGACCCATGTCTGCTGCATGTTACAGGTTACAGGTTCTTGGAGCAAAAACAGTGAAAAACACAAAAGACGACACAAAAGAAGGACTTTTAACCAACAATGAGGAGGATCTTAGTAAATCCAGCAGAAGAACGGTTCACCATCAATAAGGCAACGCAAGATCCAAATTTGCAAGAAAGACGGTTAAAAGATCCATTGCAAAGTTTTCACTGAAGATCTGGAATTAATACAGAAGCCAAATTGATAAGAGGAATAAAGAACCAAGAAGCCCAGAGTAACCTAAAGAAGCCCAGGAAAAACAATAAAATGAACTCATCATTGGGCCGCGGAACCGCGGCCCAAGCGCACCAATGCCGCGGTTCCGCGGCCGTTTGAAGGCTTCATGGAAATAAATTTTTACCAAATTGTCTTGACGGCTATGGAAAGATTTTCTGAGGGTATATTTGTAATTGTAGACATGCGGTGCAATTGTAAACCTAGGGTTTCTATGTCCTATAAATAGAACCCAAAAGCTTTGTATTTTCCTATGCCTCTACTCATGAATAAAATTCTGTTTTCTTGAAGTTAGAGCGCATCAAAAGTAAGTAGGTTATTTTCCTTGCAGTAGTTGTAGTTTTTCATATCTGCCCTAGGTAAATTACTTTCTTGCCTTAGTTTAAATTAGTTTAGTTTTTATTAACTTGCAATAGATGTTTTCTCTCTTAAATAAAATCATGTCTTTCTTCATCCCCTCAATGAGCGAGTAGTTTCCTCGCTTGTTAGGGTTAGGAATAGGGAAGGATTTGAGAGATGAAGATCTCTCATCTCTTTTCGTTGCCAAACTTTTATGAACATTAGAACTCCATGCATACCTTCTTATTCCGCTCCCTACGGCACTTTTACCCTTGAGGTAACGGTGATTCCGTAGTCTAAAGGCCCGGATTTTAAGGTTTTCCATGGAGGTTAGGGTAAAGATTAATAAAGGAAGGACAAGGATCTAGAGGAAGAATCAATCATCCCAATCATCTCAATCCCCTTTATAAATATTTACCATAACACTAATATGATAGATTTAATTAATGGCAATGGAAAGAGATGTAGATCTTTGTTTACCAAATTTTCCCTAGACCTAATCCTAGCAAGTTTCTAATCCTAGTCTCATACAACTTCAATTTTTAGGTTTAATTATAAATCCAAACACCATTTGAAATTAACTCGTAAGAACTTAAAGGAGATTTACACATCCCTGTGGACCGACCCGTATTCACCGGCTAGCTGCAAAGCGACGCCGTTCTTGATTGCGGTTTAGAAATATTTTTGATCTATCTTTTAGAAAGCGCAAGCACGCAAAAATCATTCAATCAAATGACGCCGTTGCCGGGGATGGCGTAAATTTTTCTTTTTGTAATTTCGGGTTAATATAAAATATAAAAGATCATAAAAATCTGGAAAAAAAACCCAAAAATAAAAAAAAAATGTATCATCTTTTATTGTTTGAAGGGTTTTCTTTGTGGATCTTTGCAGGATTGACGGATCTGAAACAACACAGAAGGAGAGTCAGGAAAGGGTACATCAGAACAAAGGTAGATTGCTACAGAAGAGCCGTACAAATTTTTTCAGAGCACGATCTCTTCTTCTCACCGCGGAACCGCGGTCTTGGGGTGGGATCTGCGGCGGAACCGCGGTCTTCTGGAGTCCTCTCTGCACGAAATTTGCACTGTTTGTTTCCTCATTCTCCCCTCTGCAAATCCCCATATATCTTCTGTCAAATCTTCTGCAGGATTCTTTGCGCTAAAAATCTTCTTCCCCCTTCCAATAAATTGATTTTCTGCAGGATTCTTTGCGCCGCGCTAAAAAGCAAATTGATTGCAAGTGATTTACTGCTTTGCATACTTTAATCTGACTTTAAGGGGCTATTGACCAATTCAGATTGGGTGGGGATTTCATCACCCTTTCCAGGACCCCAAAAATCACTTAAAGCATTTGCATTGACCACTTTTAATTAAAAAAATATTAGACTCAGCCCTAAGGACGTCGAGCTCAATAGGACAGAGGACTAGTATAGGCATCGGCCGTTTATCCTAACCTGACTTTGCGGTGCCCAGGCAAGTGTGTCAGGGCTAGTGGTTTTTAATTAGGCCCACAGTGTGGTTCCTTCCCACTTACCTGGCACTTACCTGGCCGCAATTGGCAGTGAAGAGGCAATTTGAGGTCCTATCTCTAGCCCTTTGGAACAGTTAAGGGCTGTCTAGCTGACCTAGGTGACCCTAGATCTAGGCCTGCTTGTGCATGTGTGGGTAATTGCATTTGTGTCACAAGTCTCTTTTCAAAAATCTTTTTGCAAGAGCACACATTAACCAAAAAAAAAAGGAAAAATCTTTTCAAAACTTGCAACTTGTCGCTAAAGAATCTCTGCACTCACTTTCACCACTTCTTCTCATTGACGTTTTCTTACCTCCACATTCTGTCCTTCATCTTTCGACTGCACTAACCCTTTTTGTGTATGTCCGGTTGGACTAGGGACCCTAGCGCCCGATTAGTCCGTGTTTCGTTGGTACCGACCGACGAACCTTTTGACTCCGAAGTCGAAATCTTGTCCACTTCTTCACTTTCACCATCACATTCTTCCGAAGGTATGTCGGGATACGATCCTAACAACACCTTACCAACGGGAAGGATTCCACCTCCGTTAGGTGCGAATAACCCGAATCTTCCGCCTGTTGAAGCCCCCGCACGAGTCGCGCTCCAGGATCTTTTCTACCCCATCCGCACCGCCCTTCCTACTTGTCTTTCCTTCCCACCGGCTAATAGGGACAATTTTGAGATCAAACCCCACTTCATCAATATGCTGCCTAAGTTTCATGGTTTGGAATCCGAAGATGCATATATCTTTATCAACAAATTCCAAAACGTTTGTGCCATGATGAAAACTACCCAATTAAGTGATGACGCTATAAGGCTAAGGGTCATTCCTTTCACCTTATGTGACCTAGCCGAGAAGTGGCTATACAGCACCGCATCACACTCAATTAGAAATTGGGACGAGTTTGTGAAAGCTTTTCTTAAAAAGTTCTATCCTCATCACAAAACTGCAAAAATCCGTAATGAGATTATACAATTTTCACAGCTTCCTGCCGAACCATTTTGGAAATGTTTTGAAAGATTCAAAGACCTACTCGTTCAATGCCCTCACCATGGGATCAAAAGATGGCAACTTTGCCAAACATATACGAGGGATTGAACCCGGCAACGAAGCAGTTGCTAGAAACCATTAGTCAAGGTCACTTTCTGTCCAAATCTAGTGAGGAAGCGTGGCAGTTTCTTGAGGATCTTAGTGAGCAAACAATTCAGTGGGAGAGCACCAAGACCACATCATCATCTTCTATTGGTCAACCTAGGGCAGGCATACATCAAATAGAGATGTCAATTGCTATGAAGGCCGAGATGGCCGCTCTTACGAAAAAGCTAGAAGCGCTTGAGACCAAAATCTCAGCACCTTCTCCTGCCCCTGTTGTGCCTCCACGAACTGTTTGTGCTTGTTGTTCGGATCCATCACATCTCACCGAAGAGTGTCCTTACACTGCATCTACTCAAGGACAAGATCAAGTCAATACTGCCTTTCAGCAATGACAAAGAAATGATCCATACTCTTCAACATACGATCCGGGTTGGAAGAGCCACCCTAATTTCGCTTGGAACCACAATCAACAATCCCAAGGAAACAACAATTTTCAAAGGGCTCCTCCTCCACAACAACAAGCACCTCCACAAACTCAATTTCAGCAGCCTCTCCAGCAGCAACCTTACCCTAATCAGATGAGCAATTTTGTGCCCAACAATTTTGTTCCCCCTCAAAATGCTGTTAGCTCGCTCGAAAGAAGTCTAGAAGCATTCCTAAAGCAATCTGCACAGTCCACAGCTAGGATAGAGACTTCTGTTCAATCTTTGGTGCAAAACAGTGCCTCACACAATCAAAGCATCAAAGCTATTGAGGCACAAATTGCACAACTCAACGCAGCATTGAAAGAGCGAGAGAAAGGAAAGCTTCCGTCTCAACCACTCCCAAATCCCGGTCACGCACATGTTGCACATGAACAGCAGAATCATAACGTGAATGCGGTGACCACATTGAGATCCGGAAAAGTGCTGCAAAACAATGTGGGTATTAACCATGACACCTCGGCCGGTGGTTCTTCATCTTCTTCATCTTCTTCTTCGTTAGAGCCTATTCTCCATCCTTCACATGGCTCTACGTCTTCTAGCTCGAACGGACCCTCTTCTCACAACACGAACACATCTACACGGGGTTCCGTTCCAACTCAACAATCTGATCCGCAAAAATTGGACTCAACAACTTTTCAAAATGTTCCTTTTCCAAATCGGCTGAGATCCAATAGACCCACTCCACAGATGGAGAAGATTGTAGAGTTATTCAAACAGGTTAGCATAAATATCCCTTTTTTGGATGCAATCCAACAAGTTCCTTCATATGCAAAAATCTTAAAGGATTTATGCACCAAAAAGAGGAAGTCACAAGTACCAAAGAAAGTTTTTGTGGCTAGTGCTGTTAGTGATGCTCTTGTCAATTCTTTACCCCCAAAGCACAAGGACCCAGGTTGTCCTACTATTTCGATCACAATTGGGAACAAGACCATCAATAGAGCACTATTAGATCTTGGTGCTAGTGTCAATTTGCTACCTTATTCGGTGTACGAACAATTAGGCGTTGGAGAGCTTAAGCCCACTCATTGCACTCTCCAAATGGCCGACCGATCAATCACCCATCCTAGGGGAGAGTTGGAGGATGTGTTAATTAGAGTAGGGGATTTCATTTTCCCCGTTGACTTTATTGTTATGGATACACAGCCTGTCGCTAACCCCCGTAATCAAATTCCGGTGATACTTGGTCGACCATTCCTCGCGACTTTTAACACGGTGATCAACTGTCGTAACGGTTCAATGAATCTATCTTTTGGTAATATGACAGTTGAACTCAACATTTTCAAGTTAGGAAGTCAGCCTTGCGAGCCTAATTCTAGCGTACTTGATGTGTGCTCGATCGATGAGATCACGGAGGAGGACTGTGAGTTTGAGAATTTCATGTTTGATCACAGCATTGTTGACGCCACTAGTGCGTTCCTCCTAGAATCTGACACAGCTTTCACGACGGACAAAGATTATGAGTGTTTCACCTTTGTTGGCGATCTTGAAGACTCTCCACCCGAGTTTGAGTCTTTTACTTTTTCGGATGAGTTAGTTGAACCATCCGACTCGGTAGCGTACACTCGATTTGAACCTTTGAAGGAATCCTTCAAGTTCGAAACAGTTACTCCATTGTTACCATCTATTGTTTCACCACCTAAACTCGAGCTAAAGCTTTTGCCGTCGCACCTAAAATATGCTTATCTAGGTGAAAATGAGACCTTACCCGTTATCATATCGGCCTCTCTAGCTCTTGAGCAAGAGAAGGCTCTTTTAACGGTCTTATACAAGAATCGGCAAGCTTTCGGCTGGTCTATGGCGGACATCAAGGGGATTAGTCCCCTCATAGTTGAACATCACATACACTTTATGGATGATGCCAAGCCGGTAAGGGATCCACAAAGACGCCTCAACCCCATTATGAAAGAGGCGGTCAAGAAGGAGATTGTTAAGTGTCTTGATAGCGGTATCATTTACCCTATCTCGGATAGCCAATGGGTTAGCCCCATTCATGTCGTGCCAAAGAAATCGGGCATCACGGTCATCACCAATGAGGCAAATGAGTTAATTCCCACTCGCACCCAAACTGGGTGGCGAGTTTGCATCGACTACCGGAAACTCAATGCCGCGACAAGGAAGGACCACTTTCCTTTACCATTCATTGACCAAATGCTAGAACGATTGGCGGGGCACGAGTTCTACTGCTTTTTAGATGGCTATTCCGGTTATAATCAAGTCCCCATAGCCAAAGAGGATCAAGACAAGACTACATTTACTTGTCCCTTTGGCACTTTTGCTTATCGTCGCATGCCCTTTGGGTTATGCAATGCACCCGCTACATTTCAGCGGTGCATGATGGGGATCTTTTCGGACATGGTGGAGAAGTTTTTGGAAATCTTTATGGATGATTTCTCCATTTTTGGTGACTCCTTCGATGAGTGTTTACGACATCTTGACGCAGTTCTCACCCGCTGTAGGGAAAAGAACCTGACTTTGAATTGGGAGAAGTGCCACTTTATGGTACGAGAAGGAATTGTCTTAGGACATGTCATCTCGCAAAACGGTATAGAGGTTGACAGAGCTAAAATCGAAGTCATTTCTAATCTTCCTCCTCCTAAATGCGTCAAAGATATCCGAGCTTTCCTTGGCCATGCCGGTTTTTATAGATGGTTCATCAAGGACTTTAGCAAGATTGCTAGACCCTTGACTCTCTTATTGGCCAAGGACACTACTTTTGTTTTCGACTCAAGTTGCATGGAAGCGTTCGAGTCTTTGAAACACTCACTCATTTCTGCGTCCATCCTTTCATCTCCAGACTGGACGCATCCCTTCGAAATTATGTGCGACGCATCAGATTTTGCCATTGGTGCTGTTCTTGGACAACACATTAACAAGATGCCGCATGTAATTTACTACGCTAGCCGAACATTAAATGAGGCCCAATTAAACTACACAACAACAGAAAAAGAGTTTTTAGCGGTAGTGTTTGCACTTGAGAAATTTCGGCCTTATTTAATCGGCTCTCCAGTTATAGTGTACACGGATCACTCAGCTCTTCGTCACCTTTTTGCGAAGAAGGATGCTAAGTCTAGGCTAATACGTTGGATCCTTTTGCTGCAAGAATTTGACCTTGTTATAAGGGACAAAAAGGGATGTGAAAACGTAGTGGCCGATCACCTTTCACGACTTCCTTCTTCGCCTACACTTGAACTTTCTATCACTGATGTTTTCCCCGATGAGCAACTCTTGACCGTTTCTTGCGAACCATGGTTCGCTGATATTGTAAACTACTTAGCCACCGGCTTGATACCTAAAGATTGGTCGAAACAAGACAAACTACGATTTTTGTCCCAAGTAAAGCATTTTTACTGGGATGAACCTTATCTTTTTAAATATTGTTCCGACCAAATCATTCGTCGGTGTGTGCCTGAAAATGAGGTTAAGAGTGTGCTGTCTTTTTGCCACGATCAAGCATGTGGCGGGCACTTTGGCCTAAAGAAGACAGCCGAGAAAGTTTTGCAGTGTGGTTTCTATTGGCCACGACTCTTCAAAGATGCATTCGAATACTGCAAAACTTGCTCCCGGTGCCAACACTTGGGCCGGATATCGCGGAGAAACGAAATGCCGCTCCAACCAATTTTGGTTGTAGACATTTTTGATGTTTGGGGTATAGACTTCATGGGACCATTTCCTAACTCTTTTGGAAATGTGTATATTCTTTTGGCTGTTGACTATGTTTCAAAGTGGGTCAAGGCTGTGCCTAGTCGAACGAATGATAACAAGGTCGTCGTTCGATTTCTTAAAGAACACATCTTTTCTCGATTTGGGCACCCTCGCGCGATAATAAGTGATAATGGTTCTCACTTTTGCAATAGGACTTTTGAGTCTCTAATGCGCAAATACTCTATCACCCATAAGCTGTCAACGCCATACCATCCCCAAACATGTGGGCAAGCCGAGGTCTCGAATCGGCAAATTAAGCAAATCTTGGAGAAAACGGTTTCTAAAAACCGTAAAGATTGGTCACTCAAATTAATCGATGCATTATGGGCTTTCCGTACTGCATATAAGACCGATCTTGGCATGTCTCCATACCGGCTTGTCTACGGGAAGGCGTGCCACATCCCAGTAGAAATTGAGCATAAGGCATTTTGGGCCATTAAAGAGCTGAATCTATCTTTAGGAGATGCGGGCAGCAATCGAAAGCTGCAATTGAATGAATTGGAGGAGCTAAGGGATGAGGCATATGATAATGCCATAATTGCTAAAAACCGAGCTAAGGTGTTCCACGATAAACACCTTTTGTGAAAAACTTTTGAACCTGGTCAACAGGTTCTACTTTATGACACTCGGTTACATTTTCATCCCGGCAAGCTCCAGTCCCGATGGAGAGGACCTTTTGTAGTCCGCACCGTTTATCCGCACGGTGCGGTTGATCTTGAGAATCCTGAAGACGGTACCTTATTCAAGGTGAATGGGCATCGACTGAAACCGTTCTTCACAGCGGACCCTTCGGAGGAGCTCCTGCTCTTGCAGGAGCCGATCTACACTGAGTAATATTCCTCCACTTTCACCCCCAGATTTCTTTTCTTCCAAACCATTATTTCGAATAAGATTGGGGGTGTGTATATAGTTTGTAAATATATATTCCCAAAATACCATAAAAAATAAAAAATAAGAAAATAAAAAAATAAAATTTTTTGGACCTAATTGCAAATTTTCAGAATTAAGAGCTGAATTTTGAATTTACACATAAAATCCTCTTTTTTAAGGGTGTTTTCTTCAAATAACCCTCTTTCCCCTCTATTTAAAGAGACCCGAGCCCTCCTGTCCTCATAACCCTAATATTTCATCTTCATAAAACCCTAGCCGCCACCTCCTGTACCCTCCAGAAAAATTTCGCAGCGCCGCCACCAGAACGCCGCGCTTCCGCCGCCGTAGCCGTCTCCTGCCGCCGAACCGCCGCACCTCTGAAGCTTCAGCCCCTGTAATTTTCAGGGGAGGTACATCTGTGTCTTTACTCTCTGTTCTTACATATTTTTCCTGAAAAAAACATAATAATATCTAGATGACACATAAAATGCAGTTTGAAAGGGATTTTACCCCAGTTTTCACACACGAAGTGTACGGTAGATATTTTGCACATGAAATCGAGCAAAGGGGCTGGAATTTCCTGCTCTATAATCACCCCTCTGCATTTGCCCTACCCGAACTTGTGGCCCTATTTTATGAATCAATGGAGGATAATAGTCTAGACAACTTAGGCTACATTAAACTAAATTGGGGAAATCGTGAAATTCACATCGATAGGGGCATGATACACGAGGTTACACTCATACCACGTGTACCTGCACATGAACACCCATTGCGCTTTGAAGATTATATGCCCTTGATGGGGAATGACTGTGCACGAGAACCGCGTAAGGGTATCCAAGCACGGACCCTTTTCGCGAACGTTTTAACTGTGTGCCGATAGGCACAAAACAATATCTTTGGTAGTTCCCACAACACGACTTTTTTCACCCCTTCATTACATGTCGTACACACACTGATGATGAAAAATCCAAGGTTCGACATGTGCACTGTTTTGCTCCAATCTATAGGTACAGGGAAACGAGGTACCGTATACCCATGTCCCATGCTTGTTACCCAACTCTGCCGTTATTTCCTCCCCGTCGAGGAATTTGACTCATACATGATAGACGGTGTTCCGGTTCGACCACTCGTAGAGGGCGTCACGTCGTCCTACTCTAGACTAACTGATATTTGGACACGAACGGAACCGGTAGAAAATGTACCCGCACACACCCCTAGCTCGAGCTCGACTTCGAGCGGGGAAGAACTAACTCCCCAGGAGCATGCGCAATTGATGCGGAGAACAGTGAGAAGAATTGATTCTTTGAGGGATGAGTTTCAGGCGACTGCACGAGATCACGACCGTCGGTTGACGGAAATTGAGAGGGGTATTCAAACCCTTTTGGCTAGAGGGGAAAGATCACGGTCAC
Source organism: Agapanthus africanus (assembly GCA_030015575.1). NCBI lineage: Eukaryota > Viridiplantae > Streptophyta > Magnoliopsida > Asparagales > Amaryllidaceae > Agapanthus > Agapanthus africanus. Next base: position 870,720,788 of record CM057339.1, read on the forward strand.
GCTCACGAGCGCGGCGTGGGGCCGGGCAGTGAGGGCACTGCTTTGCTCAAGTTTGGGGGAGAGGGTAGTGTATATAGTTATCTTTTGCATTGCATATTGTATATATTTTTCTTTCCTTTCCTTTTGCATATTTAATTTCTGCATTGCATCTTTATATAAAAAAATCATAAAAATTTGAAAAATAAAAAAAATTAGAAAACAGAAAAACCCATAAAAATAGAAAAAATTATAAAAATTATAAAAATTATTGTATTCAATTTTGGTTAATTGACTTGAGTTTGATAGATAGGTTAACTGGCTAGGAAAAACTAGATCTTAGACTTAGCAAATTAAAAACCCTAAAAATAACCTTCCTTAAAATTTAACGGTAGAAAGTATATGTCTTTGTAGTTTATTTAGAAATAGCCAAATTTTGGGTTCACTTCTTGGGCTAAGTCGAAACGAAGGAAAAGTATTAAAACTTTTATTAGAGTATAAGTTTGAAAAATAATTCCTAGCTTAAGTCTAGATTCTGAAAACATATACCCTACAAAATGCACAAACACGCGCCTTAAAACTTGGATTAGTAAAAGAGACCTTGAAATACTCTTGTCTAAAGACCTTAGCACAATGAAAATAAAAAGAAAAAAAGTGAATAAAGAAAAAAATGGACACTGGTTTTTGTGATTGCTTAAGGCTGTAAAAATAGAAAAATATTTAGCGAGAGTGCTTCATCACCTAATGCCTTAGACCAACTGGTTTGGGAGCAACTGCTAAAAGCCTTGGGTGTTGCAAAAACTAGGAAGTACGCTTTAAAATACTAACGCATCTTGTAATCGGTTGTTGGTACCTCAAGAAGTATTAACAGTCGCATGAAGGATGTGAAAGCGAAAATTCACCAATTAATAAGTGCTTTGGGCAATGGACGAGAGTACGATTGCTTGATTTGAATTTCCAAGTGTAGGGGTGATATTTACACACACGTGGGGATATGTGATTAGAGTTTAGATAAGAGAAAGGAATAAAGAATAAAACTTGTATCTTTAAGAGAGTTGAGAGAAATTCCTAAGTGGAGATGGAACCCTAGAAGGAAAACTTAAGAAATGCCGAAAGCTGAGTAATTCTACATAACATATATAATCTTAAGTTAAATAATGAGAAAGTGTGAAGAATGTGGGTGTATAATTTGCGAGTAAAAAGATAATAGAATTCCTTATTAGAAAACCTAATTGGAGAACAAAAGTTAATGGGCCGAATTGATAGGATTTTGTGGGTGTAATCCGCTGAAAACCCTCAGGAGACAACACTCCTCCTACTAGGGACACCTAGAGGTTTAACGGCTTGTTGCACGTGCTCAGTGAAATCGCGTTTCCCTGTGAAAGTGCGGTTAGGTTTTTGTAGAGAATAAAAAAAATAAGTTTGCTCGAGGACGAGCAAAAGATAAGTTTGGGGGTATTTGTTCATAACATAATATTGCATTTTGTATTCCCCATTCTTACGCATTTTAGAATAAAAACAGGTGCTTTTGACCCATGTCTGCTACATGTTACAGGTTACAGGTTCTTGGAGCAAAAACAGTGAAAAACACAAAAGACGACACAAAAGAAGGACTTTTAACCAACAATGAGGAGGATCTTAGTAAAGCCAGCAGAAGAACGGTTCACCATCAATAAGGCAACGCAAGATCCAAATTTGCAAGAAAGATGGTTAAAAGATCCATTGCAAAGTTTTCATTGAAGATCTGGAATTAATACAGAAGCCAAATTGATAAGAGGAATAAAGAACCAAGAAGCCCAGAGTAACCTAAAGAAGCCCAGGAAAAACAATAAAATGAACTCATCATTGGGCCGCGGAACCGCGGCCCAAGCGCACCAATGCCGCGGTTCCGCGGCCGTTTGAAGGCTTCATGGAAATAAATTTTTACCAAATTGTCTTGACGGCTATGGAAAGATTTTCTGAAGGTTTATTTGTAATTGTAGACATGCGGTGCAATTGTAAACCTAGGGTTTCTATGTCCTATAAATAGAACCCAAAAGCTTTGTATTTTCCTATGCCTCTACTCATGAATAAAATTCTGTTTTCTTGAAGTTAGAGCGCATCAAAAGTAAATAGGTTATTTTCCTTGCAGTAGTTGTAGTTTTTCATATCTGCCCTAGGTAAATTACTTTCTTGCCTTAGTTTAAATTAGTTTAGTTTTTATTAACTTGCAATAGATGTTTTCTCTCTTAAATAAAATCATGTCTTTCTTCATCCCCTCAATGAGCGAGTAGTTTCCTCGCTTGTTAGGGTTAGGAATAGGGAAGGATTTGAGAGATGAAGATCTCTCATCTCTTTTCGTTGCCAAACTTTTATGAACATTAGAACTCCATGCATACCTTCTTATTCCGCTCCCTACGGCACTTTTACCCTCAAGGTAACGGTGATTCCGTAGTCTAAAGGCCCGGATTTTAAGGTTTTCCATGGAGGTTAGGGTAAAGATTAATAAAGGAAGGACAAGGATCTAGAGGAAGAATCAATCATCCCAATCATCTTAATCCCCTTTATAAATATTTACCATAACACTAATATGATAGATTTAATTAATGGCAATGGAAAGAGATGTAGATCTTTGTTTACCAAATTTTCCCTAGACCTAATCCTAGCAAGTTTCTAATCCTAGTCTCATACAACTTCAATTTTTAGGTTTAATTATAAATCCAAACACCATTTGGAATTAACTCGTAAGAACTTAAAGGAGATTTACACATCCCTGTGGACCGACCCGTATTCACCGGCTAGCTGCAAAGCGACGCCGTTCTTGATTGCGGTTTAGAATTATTTTTGATCTATCTTTTAGAAAGCGCAAGCACGCTAAAATCATTCAATCAGCATCGTCGGAATCTTCAGGTCGTCTAGAGAAATGGAGATGGGAGCTATCTCAATTCGACATAAGGTATCGCCCGAGGCAAGCCATCAAGGCGCAGGCCCTGGCCGATTTCATCGTTGAATGCACCATCCCTAGCAGGAAGCCGGATTCCGCGCCGCCCCTCACAGCCCGGCATCCCGTCCAGGAAGGCCCTAGCTTAGCTCCGGAGTGGGTGATCTACATCGACGAGTCTTCTACCGAGGAAGGCTGCGGTGCCGGCCTCATTATCCGGGGCCCAAATGAAGCCGAGATGGAGTATTCCTTGAGGCTCGGTTTCAAAGCATCGAACAACGCGGCGGAGTATGAAGCCCTCCTAGCTGGACTGCGCATGGCCGCCGGGCTAGGGCTGAAGATCATCCGAGTCCGCAGCGACTCGGCCCTAGTTGTTGGCTAAGTGACTGGCCGCTTCGAGGCTTGGGAGCCCCTAATGATGAGGTACATAGATGAGGTGAGGAAGCTCCGAAAAAACTTCGACGAAGTCCGGGTGGAACAAATACCCAGGCAAATGAATGCTCAAGCAGACGCCCTGACCAAGCTGGCTTCATCGTACTCGGCGAGCAACAGGCGGTCGATACTCTTCGAAACCTTGACCCGACCCAGTGTGGGGGACGAAACGGCGACACTCCAAGTGTATACGGTGCAGGAGAACAACCGGGATTGGAGGAAGCCCCTCGTGGAATTCCTGAAGGATGGCACGCTCCCGGAGGACAGAACGGCCGCCCGCCGCCTCCGGGCCAGAGCCACCCACTTCGTCTGGAGGACGGGAACCTCTACAAGAAGGCCTTCACCCAGCCCCTGCTCTGGTACGTTGACCCACATGAAGCCGACTACGTCCTGCGGGAAATCCATGAAGGGGTGGGCGGTGCACACCAGGGGGCTCGAACCTTGATCCAAAAGGCATTACTCCAGGGGTGCTACTGGCCCACCATGCACGAGGACGCCCTGAAGCTGGTCAGGAGGTGCAAGAGCTGCCAACTCTACGGAAGTATTCCCCACATCCCGGCTACCGAGCTAACCGCCCTGACGTCCCCGTGGCCATTCGCCCAGTGGGGATTGGATATGATCGGCCAGTTCCCCACCGGAACTGGTGGACATAAATACGTCCTAGTCGCGGTGGACTACTTCACCAAGTGGATCGAGGCCGTTCCCATCAGGAAACCGGACGCCGCCATAACCATCAAGTTCCTCCAAAACAACCTGATACACCGGTTCGGGATCCCGAGGTGCATCATCACCGACCACGGGACGAACTTCGAGAACGAGAAAGTAAGGGACTTCTGCAAAGAATACCATATCCTCATGAAGTTCGCCGCGGTCACACATCCCCAATGTAACGGGCATGCCGAGGTCGCTAACCGGGACGTCCTCCAGGGTCTCCGAACCCGCCTGGAAGGGAGACAAGGCAGTTTGGTTGAGGAGCTGCCCCGGGTCTTATGGGCCCTGCGCACGTCAAAAAAGACTCTCATCGGGGAGACCCCTTTCAGCCTCTGCTACGGGACCGAAGCGATGGTCCCAGCGGAGATCGGGCTACCAAGTCACCGGGTCGAGCACTTCGACGATGACGCAAACACCATGGCACTACGAACCAACCTCGACATACTGTTGGAGAAAACGGATCGGGCCCAGATCAGAGCCACCGCCTATCAACAACAGACGGCCCGATACTACAACACTCGGGTAAAACACCGCTCCTTCAAGACCGGGGACCTAGTCCTGCGGCAGAACGAATTCATCGACCAAGGCAGGCTTCACAAGTTCTCCCCAAAGTGGGAAGGTCCTTTCCTCGTCTCCGAAACGCTCCCCGGCGGAGCCTACCGCCTACAAGACGCAGACGGACGGAAGCTCCCTTGGCCTTACAACGCAGAGAAGCTCAAGCTATACCAATGAGGTCAAAGCTAGCGAAGCGTCGCACCCCAGCTACCACTCGGGATTTCCCTTTAACAAGATGGTGTAAAGCGTTGTCTAGAATTCCTACCCATACGAATAAAGAAACTTCGAATCTTTTTCCCCGGTAGAGTTCCCCCTGTACAACGAAAAAGCCCTCCCAGAGGCGGTCGAGCCCGAGGTTCCCTCGCTCGGGTATCCCCTGCGGGCAGCTTCCCTACCGCAACGCCGGGGATCAAGAAGCCCTCCCAAAGGCAGTCAAGCCCGAGGCTCCCTCGCTCGGCTATCCCCTACGGGCAGCTTCCCTGTCGCAACGCCGGGGATCAAGAAGCCCTCCCAGAGGCAGTCGAGCCCGAGGTTCCCTCGCTCGACTATCTTTTCAGGACAAAAGCCCTCGCCAAGAGGCACCGGGCAGTAACCCTGCCCGGCCAAGGGTCCTTGGTAGGCTTCTTACAGCCTTATAGCTCTTCCCGCACCAAGGACCAAAGTCCTCCCAGAGGCAGTCGGGTCTTTGCTCGACTATCCCTGGTTGGTAGCTTCCTACCATAACCGACAGGGATCAAAGTCCTCGCCAAGAGGCACTGGGCAGTAACCCTGCTCGGTCCCCGTCCTGAAGGATCAAAGCCCTCGCAAGAGGCAACCGAGCAGCTACCCTGCTCGGTCTACTCCGGCTGGTAGCTCCCTACCCTCGACGCCAGGGATCAAAGGCCCTCACAAGAGGCACCAGAGCGGCTACCTCGCTTATTCATCCCAGGCTGGTAGTTGCCTACCCACGACGCCAGAGATCAAAGCCCTCACCAAGAGGCAACTGCGCATCCTCACTGCCCGGTCATTCTTTGGCCTTTCGCAGCCCTTCCCGCGCTAAGGCCCAAAGTCCTCCCAAAGGCGGTCGAGCTCTTGCTCGGCTATCCCCGGCTGGCAGCTTCCTACCACAACCGACAGCGATCAAAGCTCTCTCAAGAGGCAACCAAATAGCCACCCTGCTCGGTCAAGCCCGGCCGGTAGCCTTGTGGCCATACAAGAGGATCCAAAACACCCGGAAGGACGACAGGTTCATCCAAGTCTGAACGATCTCCCATCGACCTCAGGGGCCATATGTGAGGATACCTCCGCGCATACATGAGGATACCTCCGCGGCAGCGCTTGATACACTCGCCGGCCGGTGAGTGTGTCAACTCGACATGAGCCGGTTATTGGAGTCAACTCGACAGGAGATCGCCAGACAAATGGCCAACCTGACATGGAAACACGACAATACAAGCGAGGATATACTACGAACGTCCTTCACATACAAAAGACAAAATGCAAACCGACGAATCAAGGATTTTTCTTTTATTGCCAAAATCAAGGTCTTTACAAAGAGTATTCTGGGGGGCCCCAGCCCTACAAACTGCCTGGAGGCTTACTTCGGCCACTTCATCGTCGGCGTCACGGCCCAAGGCCCTACCACCGGAGACTTTGCCACCAGGGGCGCGCCCTGCTTCCCTCTCCATCTCTCACCGGAGGCCTCGTCGCCGGAAGCGGAACCCGAGCACGGAGTTCACCATCGTCGAACTCGGGAAGCTATTCCTTCACGGCGTCCAGAGCCTTGTTCCACGCGATGGTAGAATACTCCCCGAGCTCAGCGTAAAACTGCTCGGATGCCTTATACTCGGCCACAACTTTTTTAGCCCGAGCCTCGGCAACTTGGGCCTTCAGCAGCGCCGCCTCGGCATGTCCCCTGCTGGCGTCCCTCTCCTTTTCCAGTGCCGCAAAGCGTTCGACCATGTCCACCAGCTTCCTATCGGCAACCCGGAGAGACGCATTCAGACGACGAAGGGCACTCCGAGTCGCCGAGTTGGCAAGCTCCGCAGCCTCCGCCCGGCCCGCCACAACGTTAGCCTTTTCCCTCTCCTAGCGCAGGCCGCGTTGCAAAATCTCGACCTCCGAAGGGAACGCCTCCACTAGCCTCGGGGCGTGGAACGCCCCCTCGGCCTCCATGCGAGTGGCAAGGGCGCAGTGTTGAAGAACCTGACAGAAAGCCGATGAGAAACTGGGAAGCACCCGAACCAAGGGAAGGCATACCAAGACAAATACGCGTGGAGGGATTCGTACCTGGACCGCCCCTTGGGCCATGGCCTCCAATTGATCCCTCAAGGAGACACACGGAAGCTTTCCCCCAGCCGACTCCTCCATCCCGGCGAGCAGGCCAGCGGCGACAGAAAGCCCAGACGGAACCGTGAAGACGGAGCCCCCTTCCTGCATGGGAATCCCTTCAGGTGCCCTCGATGACGGCGCGCGAGAAACCGTCCTCTTCCTCTTGAGAAGGGGGCTGCCCTCGCCCTTCCCCCCGTCCCCAGTCTGGGACTCGGGAAACTGCTGACGACTTTGGCTGCCGCCAAAGAAACCACCAGATGCCGTCAACGAAATGGATGGCCCTGCCGCCGGCAGAGAATCCGGCGGAGGGCACGAGCTGGCCGGGGGCTCGGCTACGCCACTAGCTTCCTCCCGGCGCGGGCCGCCCGAAGAGTGGGAGCGAACCATGTATCCCAAAGGAAGAAGAATGCTGAGCGGCAGCGACTCAAGGAAGAAGGGAAATAAAAGGTTGGGGGCCCTGAGGCTGTCCCTGCCCCCGTTTTATCACCGCGTACGGCCGCATCCAACGGCGCCCGTCACCTCTCGCCGAAACGACTCCTCACGCCCAGCGGCTCCGATCGCTCCACGTGTCGGTCCTGCACTGAACCGTATCCAATCGGGCGCTGTAGGCCCGCATACGTCGTACCGGCCAGTCATCCTTTAACACGTGGACCATTGCTTCAGTTGCACGAACCAGCACACCCTCTTTAAGGTGCGGAGATCTCGCCTTGGTTCGCTAGCGGAAAAGACAACCGACGGCCCGAGGACTCGTCCCGAGAAACCCTAGAAGGGATCTCACCTCGGGAGGCCCGGCAGTCCACTCCTGACCCGACCACAAGCTGGTCGGGACAAAAGTGGGGGGCTAATGATAGTGCTCAATATTGGCGATCCCCAAGATCATGACACGTGGCAGGTGACGTGTCCCAGAACTCAGAAGAAAGGTCCCACAGGGGCCGGCCAGGCCACCCTTGTACCCGACCTGCAAGCGCAAGCTGGCCCTCCTCGGGGCCCCCTGCAAATTGGCCTCCTCGGCCCCTCAGCTTGCCCTGAGCTGCCATAGGACCAAGACTCTTCGGCCCTCTTGGCCCTCTTGCTCGTCTCCGAGCTCCCCAGCCGAGGCCGTCTTCCTCGGTCCCTCCGACAGACCAACTCCACCACTCACAGGCGTAACCGCCGCTCCGCAAATCTCGCCATGCGCAGATTCTCCGCCAGCAACGTCCCACGTTCCATGCCATCACGATCCCCATTAATGGACGATCCGCTCTTTACGCGGGCATGACGTCGGGAGCGTAACTGCCGGCGAGATTCTCGCGCCTGCTGCTGCGTGCTGCCGCCGCTATATAAACCCCCATCACAGAGGGGTCAAGTAAGCCATTCTGTACACTTTTACGCCGTTACTCTGCTCGGATCTCATCACTAACTTGAGCGTCGAAAGGTCCTTGGTGGTACCAAACCACCCCGGGACTTCTTTGCAGGTACTCGGCAACAACTTCCTCACCTCACCTCTTCCTCCAAAAACCCATTGAGACCCACACGCAACGAAGGATAATCAGCTAAGTTCATCGCGAGATCAATGGAAGACAACATCTGACGGAGGCCCGAAAAGGAGCTCTATCAGGAATCGTCTCGAATCCTCGCCGGAAATTGACCTTGGGCTAACTCCACTTGTACTCTTCTTAGACTTAGAAATTTTTGAGAATTTTGACAATAGGTTTCAGAATGAAGATGGGCTAGGGTATGGGGTTGTATTTATAAGGTGGAATTAGGGTTTTGGAATTAAAAAATTGAATTAAAAATGCATTAAAAATGGGATTTATGATGAATATAAATTCTCTGGATAATTGCAGGAAAAATAAACAGAACAGGAGTAGTAGGGTAAGCCAAGGAGTTTAGTAGGCAATACACGGGGACTTTCCCATGAGGGGACCGTCGACGCCAGTCTGGGGGCCGATCTCGCCGGTCGAAGTGAGGAGTTGGGAGCTTGGATTTGTGCCACGTGTCCATGTCAGTTCATACAACATTTTACACATGTTTATTTCTTCCGTCTTTTCATTTTTACGTGTATTGCACGTGTAAACTTTTGGGCTTCCAAAAAGTTTAAAAGAAAAATTCAGAAAAAATATATGTAGCTGACGGGATTCGAACATAGGGGCTACGTCACAGCAGTGTAAGGCTTTACCGGTGAGCTACAAGTTGTTTTTTGCTGTTCTTAAACAAATTAAATTTATAACTTATGCTCGGGCTTGCAAACTCCTTTTTGTACTTTAAGAAGAAAAATTTCGTACAGAAAATTCAGAGTCCTTACAAATATCCTCGCCTCCCCCGAATCGTCGGGTGGCCTAGAGAAATGGAGATGGAAACTTTCCTAATTCGACATCAAATACTGACCCCGACGGGCCATCAAAGCCTAGGCCCTGGCAAATTTCATTATCGAGTGGACCATTCCCATAAGGGAAGAAACGACTGCTTAGAGCCCCGACTCACGGCCCTCGATCGAGGAAGTACCCGGCCCAATCCCTGACTTGGTGCTCTATGTAGACGGATCCTCCACAGAAGAAGGAAGTGGGGCAAGCCTAATCATCCGAGGCCCGAACGACGCGGAAATGGAGTATTCCCTAAAGCTCGGTTTTACGGCATCAAACAACACCGCGGAATACGAGGCCTTATTGGCAGGAATACGAATCGCCTCCGAAGCAGGGCTGAAGACCATCCGGATATGTAGCGACTCTACACTAGTCGTCGGCTAAGTAACCGGCCGTTTTGAAGCCTGAGAACCGCTCATGATAAAATACCTGGCGGAGGTAAAAAAGCTTCAGAAAAACTTCGACGAAGTCCAAATGGAGCAAATTCCTAGAAATTTGAACGCCAAGGCGGATGCGCTGAGCAAACTCGCCTCCTCCTATTCGGCCAATCACAAGAGTGTTAGGAATATGTATGCCCTAGAGGCTATTATTGTTGATATAGTGGATGTTTGGACATATATATAAAGGACTTTGTTGCTCGATATGATAGTGTGCTATCTGGTTACCTTTATCTTAACATGTAGACTTGTATTTTTATACTGTCTGTCTTTTACATGTTGATAAAGCCCTTAGGATATGTACTTGACTACCAGAATTATGATGAGATCATACTAGTGGGGCCAGTGTGGTCCAAAAGTACACCCTTTAACTGTTCCTAGTCGAGGGGATATCGAGAAAGGGCATCGATATTCCGGAGTAGACTAGTGTGTATGTTTCTTGTCCCTTGGAGGGAGATGGTTGATCCCACAACCATTGGTGTGTGACATCAAAGATTGTACACAGGCGCTCATTAGATAATGGGTACACCGAACAAACTCGCCGAGAACTCCTAGTTGGTATTATACCTATCGTTAGATAGCAGTCCTCTAGTGACACTGGTACAGGTTAGTCTGTAGACCCGAGATTGTCATAGAGTCTTATGTGGCTCCTACTGTGCTTTAATTTCCTTCCTACCACGCTCAAGAGGAGTTGTGCAAACAGGTGGATTTTGGGTACAGTCCCAAGTCACATGGAGGCAATAAGCGATAGGAGGAGTTTCGTCTCTCCCGGTATTTGGGGTTGATGTTGCGCTATGCTCGATTGGCTATAACTGGAAGTCCTTGGCCAGGGCTGCTTCTGAGATTTACTGATAAGAGTTATCAGTAGTTTCTCGAACCGTTATAGGCCAGACATCGGCATGACTTATCACGTTACTGGGGTCTAATGTTTACCACCCCTAGATATGATATGCGACATATCAAACGAAGAGACCGGACTGTACGGTAGTGTTACTGATAGGCTTCATGGAGAGTACGAACAAGTTTGCTTGTTGATCTTCATATCGCTCAATACCCGGGTATGTCCAGCTAGTACCACTGACGGCTTGTGAGTGACTGATGTGATCATCACCTATTGCTGGCGTATCAACGAGTCTTTAGAGTCCTACACAGAAGTTCCCTGGTTCAAGCGAAACGAAATAGGACACATATGTGATATGTGTGTGGGCCTGATTAAATACGTGTATGTGATACCGTATTGTAATCTGGCAGTTATCTGTTATCGAGTTAGGTTATATGTGATATAACCAGATTATCGAATCAAGTGTTGATTTGATAATGTGATACACAGATAAATGATATTAGTCGGTTATATGTGATATAACCGGATTATTAAATCAAGTGTTGATTTAATAATGTGATATAATAATATCTTAACTAATATCATTACCTCACTAATTATTCTTCATAATATATATATTAATATATATGATATATATATATATATAATAATAATAATGAAGCATGGGTTTAATTTCTGGTTTTGAGAAAAATAGAAATGAGGTGGAAAATGAGAGCATGGTTTCAAGTATGGTATTTTCTTTTCTTTATTCATCTTGACTCACTATTCAAGCTGGTTGCAATTTTATATTGCTATTTTCCATGCTTGAATGAATGGGGGTCAAGGGGTTGCTATTCATTCACTTGATTCATTCCAACACTTAGCCATTTTCAAGTCTTGCTCTCATTTTGCTCTCTAGCTTCTTCTTCTTCCTCATCATCATGCTTCAAGTTCCAACCCCTCACATGAGATGTGAACCATGGAACCTTGAACACAAACTAGTGAGTTTCTAAACCCCTACTTCACCATCCTACACTTGACTAGCGATCAAGTGTAGCGTGTTATCTACCTAAAAGAGTTTAGTGTAGAGGTAGCTTGAGTTGGAGGGACTTCGCGTGGATCATCTTCGGCACGAAGGTCATCGGAGGAAGCTCGTCCAAAATCTCAAGTGGAGCCTAGTGGAGTCGCGGGACTACTACACGGAGTTTAAGAAGTGAAGGACTCAATCTATGAGGGTATAGCCATCTACACTTCTTTTAGTTTAGTAGATATCAAACCTAAACCCTAATAATCTACTTAAAGATCTAGGTTAGTGTTAGTTAGAACCCTAAAAAATTTAAAAATGGCATGCTTGATACTTGTAAAACCCAGTGGGGTGCTAGCGTACACTTTCATGGTATCAGAGCCAAAGCTAGAAGATTAGACAATGTTATGAGAAACACTAAACCGAAACAACTCTGTAACTGCAAACCCGAACACCAAGTTTCTGTCGATTTTTTAAGGTCTCTAAATTTCTTTTAAACAAGTGCAGATGTTACATGTGATGTAACTAGAACACCAGAGAAATTTGAGGGCAAAATTCCAAAATTGACCCGGTAAGATTGCTCAAAAAACCGGTTTCACCTTTTTTACTGCAGCAAAAGACCTTGAAATTTTTATAGTGTTCTTATCTCTTGGTTTTGGGTTTTCAGGTTATGTTTTATTAGTCCAAAACTGCATGTGATGTTAATTTTGTTTAGGGGCTAATACGGAGTGTTTCATAATCGTGTTTTTAACATTGTTTCGGGTTTAAATTTGATATGGATGCAGTAGTTAGGATCCACATTAAATTAGTTTTGTGAAAATTACTTTGTTTGTAAATCTAGTGTTTTAGTCTCGGATAATCGGTTGCCACGGAGTCTTGATTCGAATCAAAACTCCGTCGCAATCGCGTATTGTACGTGAATACTCGCCAAATAACTTTGCTAGGTAGCCATGTCTCATTGCCCTGACCAAGTGACTGTAGGAGAACTCCGGTGCCAAAAACATCCACTCGGGTGCTTACGGCCACGGTGTTCTTCCTTAGTGCACTTTGTCAACGGTATCGGGGGTGCGGCCATCTACTAAAGTTTCTGATGAGTATTCAATAATGTAGTCGGGAATCTTGTTGAATTCCCGACTAAGTAATTGAAAAGTGTTTTCAATTTGAGACTAAAATAAAAGATTTATCTGGTTAGGCATGAAATTCAGATTATGAGATATTCCGGGTTTATGATGTCTAAGGATATGCGGATTCTAATTATTGCAGTTTTACATTTTTTTCTGCGACCATAAGTGTAATACGTGGGGTATCCCAAATCTCATTGCTATATGTCAACGGAATTTGGGATACGCGTATTTACTTACGTTGATGATATGTGATATTATGTGTCGCTGATATGATTTATTGGATCGTCGTGAATGAATAGCCGGGGGTTTTATGTGAGATGGGAATTTTTATTTTCATTCATGTAAAATTTGTATGTAATATTCTTTTATTGGGGCTCATCCGGGTTGAGGATGATGTCACCACTGTTGTATATTTTACTTTTCCGCATTAGGATAGACCCAAGGCGGGGAGCACAAGTAACCGGGTTAGTGGGAGACCATCTTAAGGAGTTGAGACTGGCTCTCCTAACTCTAAAATTGGTAGGGTTACTTGCCGCTCTCGTAGGGGTCTAGAGATGTAGGTTTAGCTATTCATCACGCCCGTGGAATCTGTGTTTTACATTACTGGCTAAATTTAAAACACGGACATCCTAGTATATCCAATATTTCATATGTTGCTTCTGCTGCTTGGTTCTGTGATGTGATCATATAACTGCGTGAGACGAATGCTATATTATATATATATGATATATAACAAATGTTGCTTATGTTTTGCTCCCGTGCTAGTCCAGCCCCCGCTTTGTCGGTAGTTAAGTAACCTAACGGTGCATGACGGGACCCAGTGGCGAATGCGGATGGCATAAGCGTACGTTCTATTTTCGTTTCATTTTTCTGTGATGTTTAGGAAACATTAAATGATGGGAATTCATTAATAAGATTAATGAAAAGAAAGAAACCTAAAAATGTTGTAGAATCAGTTTTTTAAAAACAGGTAGCTCTAGTTTTTGCTTTGCATAGTGGTATTCCTTGATGAATATTCAGCACCTCATTCGATGAGGAAAGAGCCGAGATCCCTTTACCGGGAGTGACCTCTTTAGCGAAACTAGCAAATGTTACAACCCACTCGATTTTGTTTTTGATAGCTTCTCTAGTTCTTACTTTGCATAGTGGTATTCCTGAATATCCTGCACCTCATTCGATGAGGAAAGAGTCGAGATCCCTTCACCGGGAGTGTCCTCTTTAGCGAAACTAGAAAAAGCCTAAAAAACACTCCTTTTCAAAATCATTAGATACTACAACGATTTCAAGTTCATTACGCTCATGGTTTTCTTACAAACCTGTGTAGCCCTCCGTCATTTCAGATAAGTACCATTTTAGTATTCGTGCTACGTTTGTTGGCCTGCATCAAGGCGTAGTGTACGGTAGCTGATTAGTGCTTATCTACTAGCATGTGATGCGATTGGATTAGGGTAGTCGTACGACGTTGTTTGGCCTGCGTTAAGGGTCGTACGGGTGGGTTTAATTCAATTAAGAAATGAACAGGTTGAACATGACTAACGCCCTATGAGTTGTTTGGCCTGCGTCAAGGTCATAGGACGCTAGGGGTAAAAACCATTATCGGGAATTTCAAGTGTTGAAATTTGCAATGAGATTGCATACCATCTATTTGATAGTTGGATCCCGATACCCGCTGCGAGTAAGAGTTACTCCTGGAAGAGTTTTGCATTTTATAATTAGCTAATCAAGTAGGTGTCTAGAAAGATATCAACGGGGTTATGCCTCTAGCGAAACGAGGTTTATTTTAATTAGGTCCATACGAAAGCATGAGGAACCTCCCTCAGAGTACCGATACCTGCCTGGCCGAACGATTGGTGAACCTGTAGGGTGTAATTAATCCCGGCCAATCTTACCTTTTAGGGTTTGAAGAAAGATTTGATAAAAATAGTGGGAGCCATCCTGATTAGATAAAATAACCAATCTAATCTTGCAAAGAGCGCACGCAAAGTGATTATCCTTCTCTCTCTTCTGGTAGCGACCAATGAAATGCCTTAATCAAGATAATAATTTGGATGTATTGACCGAACCTACTTATTATACTGGGCATGGTTCCGCTCTACCTTATGATTGTCATAAGTCTGAACAAGGAATAGGGGAATATCCGTATTTCCATGCCACCCAAACGAAGAATAAGCATGTTGATGCATTGTCTTCGGGTGTGTCCGTTACCAAGAACTATTTCTCAGTTGTTTCTACGTCCTGAGTATTGGATACCGGATCAAAATCCCCCGTATGTAATTTGTTACGTTGGCTAAAGACAGGTAGAGAACTGGGAAAAGTGAAATGTCTCTAGCAGTAGGGAATGGTGCAATTGTTGCAGCCAAAGTAGTTGGCAAATATCACCTAGTGTTACCAACTGGTAATACATTGATTCTGAGCGACTGTTATTTCATACCAAAATATTGTCAATATTTTTCTAGATCAAGTGTTGATTGGGTAAGGTACGTTGTATAACAGTATAAACGTTCTGGATCAAACCACAGTTCTAAACGTACAGAACACACACAAGAGGAACAGTTCAGAAATGAACGAAGTTTACTTGTGGCATTGTAGACTGGGTCATATCGATGAAACAAGACTAGATAAAGTTCCATAAGGATGCATATTTGAATACATTCGAATTTACATCTTATGAAACTTGCCAGTCATGTCTCAAAGGCTAGGTGACCAAATCTCCGTTTACTGGAAACAGAGAAAGAGCTACTGAATTCTTGGACAGATACATAGTGATGTATGCGGTCCTATATCTACACATGCCAAGAATGGTTCCGCGTACTTTATTATATTCACCGATGTTCTTTCAAGATACAGACATGTATTCTTGTTGAAACACCAAATCTGAATCTTTTGAGAATTTCAAGGAATATAAGTACGAAGTTGAGAACCAGATGGATAAAGGTATTCAAATCCTTCGGTATGATAGGGGAGGAGAATACTTGAGCACGGAATTCCGGGACTATTTAAAAGAGAATGAGATTCTCTCTCAGTTTACTTCTCCGAATACACCATACCACAATGGTATATCAGCATGGAGGAATCACACTCTATTAAATATGGTGCACTCTATGATACGTACTGCTGAATTACCTATTTCCTTTTGGGGATATGCACTTGAGATAGCTGCATGCCTATTGAATAGAGTTCCGACCAAATCCGTTGCCTACCACTCCATATGAGATATGGAATGGGAAGAGACCATCTCTTAAACGAGTTAAGATATCGGGTTTTTCGGCCTATGTTGAAAAGAAAAATTCGAACAAGCTTGAGGCAAGGTCAGTTCTGTGCAAGTTTGTAGGATATCCCAAACACTCGCGAGGGTATATCTTCTACCACACCGAGTAATAAAAGGTGTTTTGTTTCTCAACATGCCATCGTTTTAGAAAAGGAATTTCTTGTGAAAGAAATTAATGGCGATGAGGTAGAACTGGAAGTAGTTCCAGCAACGCAAACTATAACTGACGATTTGTTGGAACCGGAGGATTCAATAGTCCCCGACGAACCGCAGCCACTTCGCAGATTTAATAGGGTTCCTCATCCACCAGAGAGATACTACGGTTTTCTCATAGACGGTAGGAGCGAGGATTGCATCATGGAGATGATAACCCAACTAGTTTCGAGCAGGCCATCACGAGTGGGGACTCTGTGAAATGGCTGGATACTATACGATCTGAGATGGAATACATGTACACCAACAAATTGTTGACTTTGGATGTTGCTCCTGAAAGGGTAAAACCCATCGGGCGCAAAAGGATCTTTGAGAAAGATAATTTGGTGTAGATGGAAAAGTTGTGACTTTCAAAGCTAGACTTGTAGCAAAATATTTTCGTCAACGACCTGGTGTCGACTATGATGAAACCTTTTCTCCTATCGCTATGCTTAAGTCCATCAGGATCCTACTTGTCATTGCTGCATACCATGACTACGAAATCCGGCATACTGCACGTCAAAACCGCTTTTCTAAATGGTGATTTAGAAGAGAGCATGTAGATGACACTGCCAGAGGGCTTCGTAGACAGTGGGAGCAGCGGAAGCATGTGTAAGCTGCTTAAAACCATCTACGGGTTAAAGCAGGCATCGCGGAGATAGAACATCTGTTTTGATGAAGCTGTCAAAGAGTTTGACTTCATTAAAAAGGTAGATAAACCATGTATAAATAAGAAGATTGTAGAGAGTATGGTTGTCTTCCTCGTATTGTATGTGGATGACATACTCTTGATAGGAAACGATATTCCTATGCTACACTCGGTCAAGCTCCTCTTATCATACAAGTTCTCTATGAAAGATCTAACTGATGCCTCGTACATCCTGGGGATAAAGATCTATAGAGATAGATCTAAATGGATTTGGGATTGTCCCAATCCAGGTACATAGACACCATGCTAAAGGGGTTTAGTATGGATAATTCTAAGCGTGGTAATGTACCCGCTTGTTCAGGAATCACTCTCTCCAAAGAGATGTCTCTCGAGACTGATTTGGAGAGGGCTCGCATGCAAGGGATGGCCTATGCTTCGGCAGATGGGTTAATCATGTATGCGATGTTATGTACCAGACTAAATGTAGCTTACTCACTAGGTGTAGTGAGTAAGTATCGAAAAGATCTTAGGGAAAACCACTGGACAGCTGTGAAGAACATTCTTAAATGCTTGAGAAGGACTAAAGAGATGTTCTTGGTGTATGGTAACGGTGAACTCCAGATGGATTCTTTTACCGATTCGAGCTTCCAAAGTGATAAGGACGACTGAAAGTCAGTCTCTGGTTTTGTCTTCACCCTCAGTGGAGGGACGGTATGTTGGAAGGGTTCCAAGCTATATACCGTAGCAGACTCGTTGATAGAGGCTAATTACATCACTACCAGCGATGCTGCCAAAGAGGTTGTCTGGATGAATAAGTTCATAGGATGAACTTGGTTCCTACCATTGAGCATCTAATACCTGTGTATTGTGATGATAATAGAGTTGTGGCTTTGGCCTAGGAACCCCGGTCCCGTCAGCGATCCTGACATATTCTTAGACAATATCACCTGATCAGGGAGATAGTTGATCTCCGAGAGATCGAGGTCAGGAGAGTTGACACAGAGGATAACACAGCGGATCCACTCACCGAGGCCATCCCCCATGTAGGGTGTTTTTCGTCACCCCATTAAGATAGGAATACGCACGCGCTTGTCAGGCGCATTACAGATTCCCCTGCCTAGGTTAGGCTGGGGTTTATTGATTATGGGGATCCGAATCTCCGGCAGCCGCGGACTAAGCTGCCGTTAATTACCCCTCGTATTTGGAGCGAGAGAACCTCCAATTGACGGGTTAAACTGGTCATGCGAACTCAATGTGTAGTATTGTGTTTTGAAGGGGTTTGGGATATCTCAGAGGCCCCGCAGAGTTTTTTACGGGGGTCCCACTACCCGGATAGCAAGCTGTGGGTCAAGGGGACTAGCCGCCCCCTTGCGGGGTGCGGGGCAACGCCCCGTTAGAAATTTTTTTCTAACAGGGACAGTGTCATGGAGTATGTGTGTGTGTGTGTGTATGTATATATACATATATACACAAAAAAAGGGAAAGGGCATCCAAAAGATGCGTGGGGAAAAGCGCTCGGGTGCTAGTGCTTTGGACGCTAGCGCCTTGAGCGCAAGAGCGCTAGAGCGCTAGTGTTTTGAGCGCTAGCGCCCCACGTGCTAGGCATGTGGGCGCTCGGGCGCTAGCGCTTTGGGCGCTAGCGCTCTGAGCGCAAGAGCGCTAGCGCTTTGAGCGCTAGCGCCCCACGTGTCAGCACGTGGGCGCTCGGGCGCTAGCGCTTTGGGCGCTAGCGCTTTGAGCGCAAGGACGCTAGCGCTTTGAGCGCAAGGGCGCTAGCGCTTTGAGCGCTAGCGCCCCACGTGTTAGCACGTGGGCGCTCAGGCGCTAGCGCTTTGAGCGCAAGGGCGCTAACGCTTTGAGCGCTAGCGCCCCACGTGTCAGCATGCGGGCGCTCGGGCGGCAAAAGGGACTTGGTCCCTGCAATGGGAGTTGTAATCCCAGAAAGGAGTACTTAATATTTTGTGTGTGTGTGTGTGTGTGTATGGGGAGTTAAACTCCTAGGATGTTTTGAAGCTGAAGAAGGGCTTCTCCCCTTGAGCCCTAGTTCTTCCTCAAAGTGGGGTTTCTGGAGATGGGTCTCCTTCTTCTTTCTTTGTTGGCCGGATCTTGAAGATTAAGAAGTATGAGATTTTAAAAATCTCTCCTTTCTGAGATCTGATGGAAGATCTGAGTTCTCCTTTGTGGGTTTTGTGGTGAAAAACTATTTTGTTTTTTAAAAGGAAGAGTAAAACTCTTGATTTAATTCAAAAGAAAGAATAAGGTTTTAGAACCTTGAGGAAGGAGAAAGATCTCAGATCTGAATTCTTTTGGGGAAAGAGAAAAAATTTGTTGAGATATTTTCATTATCCTTGCCATTATAGGCTATACACTTTACATATAGCCCCTTGGGCTTTACAAAATGGCATTTTGCCCATCCCATGCCTCATGTGCTATTTCTTTTTGCACATAAGCCATGGGCCTTACAAAAATTTGGCTTTATGCCCATTTTCTTACATTTATTCATAAAATAAAAATACAAGAAATACAACAAAATTATTTATTACAAAATTTTTATTTTGGCATGAGGGGAGGCCGGTCGCTTCATGTTCGGGCTCGCTTCGGGCATTGGCCCACCTGACCTGGGCTTGGGCCCACCTGGTATGGGGTTGACTTTGATTTTGACTTGGTCAACTGGGGTGTAAATTTTTTCCCTAACAAATTTCCCCCCATCAATAAATGCACACCGCATATGTGAGTCGTGTGCATGAAATTGATGGATCTTCTTTCACGTGGAGGCGGCTTGCCTTGGTTCCCACTTTTTGGGATGCACTGCCCTTTTTACGACATGGACGGTCGACGTTTGCATCTCCGAGGCGGAGTGTCCGTGATAGACATTTCCCTGGCCCGGAGCGAGCTGGTTCCTGCTTTGTAGGAAGCCTGCGCTGCCCTTTTTGCGATATGGACGGTCGACACTCTGATCCGGAGCGATTTGGTTCCCGATTTGTGGGAAGCCTGCACTGCACTTTTTGCGACATGGATGGTCGATGCTTGACGTGTCTCCGAGATGGAGTGTCCGTGGTAGACTTTTCCCTGACCCGGAGTGATCTGGTTCCTGCTTTGTAGGAAGCCTGCACTGCCCTTTTTGCGACATGGATGGTCGACGCTCTGATCCGGAGCGATTTGGTTCCCGATTTGTGGGAAGCCTGCACTGCCCTTTTTGCGACATGGACGGTCGATGCTTGACGTGTCTCCGAGATGGAGTGTCTGGTTGACTTGATTCCAAGGCGGAGCGTAATTCCGACGAGGAGGACATTGCTGCCCTTTTAGCGACGTGGACGGTCGGTGCTACCCTTTTAGCAACGTGGACGGTCGGTGCTACCCTTTTTGCGACTTGGACAGTCGGTTCTGCCCTTTTTGCGACTTGGACGGTCGATGCTGCCCTTTTAGCGACTTGGACGGTCGGTTCTGCCATTTTTGCGACTTGGACGGTCGGTGCTGCCCTTTTTACGACTTGGACGGTCCGTGCTGCCCTTTTAGCGATGTGGACGGTCGGTGCTGCCCTTTTAGCGACTTGGACGGTCAATGCTGCCCTTTTTACGACTTGGACGGTCGGTGCTGCCCTTTTTGCGACTTGGACGGTAGATGCTACCCTTTTTGCGACTTGGACGGTCGGTTCTGCCATTTTTGCGACTTGGACTGTCGGTTCTGGATTTGACTTGCTCCGCTTCTTGCGGTGTCAGGGATGAAGTTGACTTGTTTCCGAGGTGGAATTTGATTCTGCCAGGGAGGTCATTGGTTGTTTTGCTGATTTGATGTGATTTGGATTGACATCCGCACCGCTACACTGGAATATGGTACCAGGAGCGAATCATCATCTGTCATGACAAGATTTGGGGATTTTGGTTTTGGTTTGGCATCAGCATCGCTACACTGGAATATGGTACCAGGAGTGAATCATCATTTGCCGTGAGGGAATTTCCCCCGTTCCCAGTTTAACGACTTAGGGGTCATCTGTTCCCAGTTTAACGACTTAGAGGTCATCTGTTCCCAGTTTAAAGACTTAGGGGTCTATTAGATTGGAGTTTGGAATTTTGGGGTTAGGGTAGGCATCAGCATTGCTAACACTGAAGCACATGTGCCAGGAGCAATTCATCATTTGCCTTTTCCTGTTGGGAAGCGGTGGCTTAGGAGACAGGTTTAGGTCCCTATCACCTAAGGCTTTTCAATTTTATGAGCCGTAAGGGTACCATAAAAGCATTTTCTCCCTACGAGTCGAAAGGATCTCGTAGGTGCACTTTCTCCTTAGGAGTCGTGGGGACTCCCAAGTGTGTTTTTCCTTTGTGAGTCGTAAGGATCCCATGAAGGTGTTTTCTTACGAGTCGTGAGGATCCCGTAAGTTGGTTCTCCTCATGTATCGTGAGGACACATGAGTGGGTCTTCCAAAATGGAGCATAAGTCCAAGGGCGAAGACCGGCCGCTGGACTAGTGATTGCGGTGGGGTATGGGTATGATGAGAATTATTTGAGCCCGTGGATTGTATACGGTAGTCGATCTGGGGACTAACCGTAGGGCCGGGAGAATTTTGAGAAATTGGGTTTTGGTTGGCGTCTGCATCGCTGCACTGGCATATGATACCAGGAGCGACTCATCATTCGCCGTTTGGGGACTTGGAATTTGGATCTTGTTTGGTATCAGCATTGCTGCACTGGAATAATGCCTGGAGCAACTCATCATTTGCCCGAGAGGACTTGGGATTTGGTTTTTGGGTCGGCATCAGCACCGCTAACACTGAAGCGTAACGCCAGGAGCGACTCATCATTTGCCATTTCCCGTTGGGGAGCGATGGCTTAGGAGACAGGTTTAAGTCCCTGTCACCTAAGACTTTTCAATTTTATGAGCCGTAAGGGTCTCATAAAAACATTTTCTCCCTACGAGTCGAGAGGATCTCACAGGTGTATGTTCTCCTTAGGAATCGTGAGGATTCCTAAGTGTGTTGCTCCTTTGTGAGTCATAAGGATCTCACGCAGGTATTTTCTCCTCACAAGGTCGAGAGGACTTTGCGAGTGTGTTTTATTTTTTCTTTTTCACGGGTTTGCGTCCTTTCGGGTTTTCACAAACTCGCCGGTAGTCCTGCTGTTTTTACCCACGGAGCCCTTTCGGGTTTTCATCCGTGCCCGTTTTGCTTGTGGACATACCGTATTTATTATTATTATTATTATTTTTATATTATTATTATTATTATTATTATTTTATATTTTTTTTGTGGTCGCTGGTGGGACTTTAAAAGTAGTCTCACCAGCGGGACTTGGGGGAGATAGGAGTCGTTTATGCCCGTGGATTGTATACGGTTTTGCAGGATATATGATCCAGACCGTAGGGCCGGTGTACTCAATTCGTCTGCGACTTGGAGAATTCACGCGTAGTATTTCTTGAGATATCGGCCATTGATGGGTGGCATGGGCCTTTCTCCCTCGGCACTTATTAGTTGGTAGGATCCTCCGTCGAACACTTTCTCGATAACGTATGGTCCTTCCCAGTTTGGCTCGAATTTTCCCTTAGCATGTCGATTTGGGATGATCGGTCTTTTGAGGACCAACACCAATTCACCTTTCTTGAAAGCGCGGAGACGAGTCATCTTGTTATAGGCCCGTGACATTTGGGATCAGTATAGCTCCAGATTTTGCTGCACAGCGAGCCTCTTTTCTTCAAGGGCGTCGAGCTCTTCAAGCCGAAGGAGCACATTTTCCTCCTCCGTCAACTCGTGCTGAACGGCCATTCTTAAGCTTGGAACTTCGATTTTGAGGAGGAGGACCACCTCCACTCCGAAGAGCAATGAGTATGGAGTGGACTGAGTTGGAGTACGGTGCGTGGTACGATATACCCATAACGCCTCATGAAATTTGAGATTCCAGTCACTCTTGTTGGCTGAAGCATTTTTCCTCAGGAGCTTGCATAGAGTCTTATTGAAGGCTTCGGCTAGTCCATTAGCTCTTG
This sequence comes from Agapanthus africanus, assembly GCA_030015575.1. Taxonomy (NCBI): domain Eukaryota; kingdom Viridiplantae; phylum Streptophyta; class Magnoliopsida; order Asparagales; family Amaryllidaceae; genus Agapanthus; species Agapanthus africanus. Next base: position 870,743,521 of record CM057339.1, read on the forward strand.
GATTATAGATGGAGAAATATCTCCAGTCTATCTTGTGCTGAGTAGCGAACCTTGAGATTTTGAAGCTCTTAAAAGAAGGCCCGTTGTCAGAAATGATTCTTCTTGGTGTACCGAAGCGGTATAGAATATTATGCTGGAAGAATGTCAGAATATCATCTGTCTTGACTTCTTTTAGCGGGACAGCTTCAGCCCATCTGGAGAAGTAGTCTGTTGCAGCCAGTATGAACCGGTGGCCTTTGGATGACGGAGGATCGATTGGACCAACTATGTCGGTTCCCCAGACTTCAAAGGGCCACGATGCCACCGTAGGATGCAACGGATTGGAGTGCTTGTGAATGAAATCACCGTGAATTTGGCAGATATAAAAACTTTTTGCATGCTCTCCGCAATCCCGTATCATGGTGGGCCAGTAATACCCAAGCCGTTTGATCTGAAGCCGCATTTTGGGGCCGGACTGGTGAGCCCCACAGATGCCTGAGTGAACTTCTTTCATAACTTTTTGGGCTTCGGCCGATGACAGGCACCTGAGCCAGAGTTGGTCATATGACCTGCGGTATAGCGTGTCATTCACAAACACGTATCGAAGAGCTCTCTTCTTCAGCTGAATCCTTGTAGATTTTCCTTCGGGCGGCTTGTCGTATCGGAGGTACTCTATGAAGGGTCCTCTCCAATTGGTCTCATCTTGGATGATCAAAGCTTCTTCGGCCGGACTGCTCTTCTGTTCCGCGCTTTCCTCATCTCGTAGAAAAATTGGGGGTAGAATTTGCCGGCTCCTGACTGTGATCAGAATTTCGTCCATGTCAGGATCAGCCAGCTCCTTGGCTAGGCGAGCGAGTATGTTGGCTTTTCCGTTCAACACTCTGGGGACTCTCATTAATTCAATGTGAGTGAACCGTTTCATGAATTCCACCACCCGGCTTCTGTACCGAGCTAACTTGGGTTTGTATATCTTATAGTCGTCGCTTACTTGGTTGACGACAAGCTGGGAGTCACCGTAAACCCGTAGCTGAAGGATTTCCATTTCTATGGCGAGCTCCAAACCAGCTACCAGAGCTTCATACTCGGCCTCATTGTTTGTGCAAGGCTCGGTGAGAGCAAAAGAACGTCGTAGGGTTCCCATTGATGGCATGATGAACACCAATCCTATCCCTGCTTTTATCTCCGGGATGCTTGATTTACTGGAGGTCCTTATCAATGAGGCCCCATCGAAGTAGAGCTCCTAACATGGCTCGTCATTCTCGAGGTGCAGCACTTGTTCGTCGGGTAACTCGCAATTGAGTGGTGACCCTTCTGGTATGGGATGAGCAGCGAGAAGGTCTGCAAGAGCTTGCCCTTTTACTGTTTTCTGAGGAGTATAAACTATATCAAACTCAAGTAGCATGACAGCCCATCTTGCCATTCTGCCGGCTAGGCTTGCTTTGGTCATCAAGTGTTTGAGCGGTTCGACCTTGTAGATCAGCATAACCCGATGAGCGAGCAGATAGTGCATCGGCTTCTTCACAGCAAATATCAGAGCCAGGCATTTCTTTTCGATTGGGGAATAGTTGTGTTCCGTCCCGACTAGAGTTCGACTGAGGTAGTAGAAGGCATTTTCTTTTCCCTCCTCGTTATTCTAGACAAGGAGCGCACCGAGTAACTCATCTAGCGCGACAGTATAGAGAATCAGCGGTTTATTTGGAATGGGAGCGGCCAGCACTGGAGGGTGCAACAAGTATTATTTGATGTTTTCGAATGCTGCTTGACATTCGGCATCCCAGATAAAAGGAGCTCCTTTCTTCATGAGTATTGAGAAGGGCCTACATCTCCCCGATAGATTTGAGATAAACCTTTGTATATAAGCAAGCTTGCCTTGAAAAGATCTTAGCTGCGTCAACTTCTTCGGAGGGGGTATCTCCATGATGGCCTTTATCTTGGATGGGTCAACTTCAATCCCTCAATGTCGGACTATGAAGCCCAGGAATTTCCCCGATGACACGCCAAAAGCGCACTTCAGAGAATTCATTTTCAGATCATACTCCCTCAGTCTGGTGAGAACGGTCCTAAGATCTTGGATGTGATCGGCCTTGGATTTAGTCTTGACGACCAGATCATCAACATAACATTCGACGACCTTATGAATTAGGTCATCAAAGATATTGGTCATCGCCCTTTGGTATGTAGCACCTGCATTCTTCAGTCCGAACAGCATCACCTTGTAGCAATATATTCCGATCGGGGTTTGAAATGTTGTGTGTTTCTCATCCTCGGGCGACATCTTGATATGATTATATCCCGACGAGCCATCCATAAAGGTGAACAACTCGTAATTTGAGGTGTCATCGACCATCATTTCCATGACCGGTAGCAGGAAGTCGTCTTTAGGACATGCCTTGTTGAGGTCCCTGGAATCGACACAAATTCGGATCTGCCCATTTTTCTTCTTCACTGGGACTATGCATGCGATCCAGTCCGCATATTTTTCCTCCCTGATGAAGCCGGCATCGATGAGTTTCTTGGTTTCCTCGATGACCTTTTCTTCCAACTCCCTTCTCATTCTTCGAGGAGCTTGTTTGACTGGCTTAGCATCAGGAGATATAGCCAGCTTATGCATGGCTACTTCAGGGGAAAGGCCAGGCATTTCTTTATACATCCACGCGAAACAGTTGACGAACTCATGCAGCAGGGCGATTATCTGCACTTTCATTTCCTCTGACAAGAGCGAGATGATGTAGGTCGGCCTTGGATTATCGGGCGTTCCTAAGTCAATCTCGGTTAGCTCGTCAAAGGTTGCTTGTCCGCCATCTTCGAGCTCTTGAGGAGCTTCTTCTGGTTCGGCTATCTCGTCATCATCATTTGATCTTTCGCTGGCTTCACCAACATGGATCATGTAGCATGCTTTGGAATCAAGTTGAATGAAGCCTATGCCCCGTCTATCTGGAATTCGTCCATCGATGAGTGCTCGGACCTGGGGCGGATGCCATAGCCCTTCATAAAACTTTGCTTCGGACTCCGTTTGATATAGCCGGCATCCACACCTTTTTAAATATTCCCACATCTCGGGTGCATAGTATCTGGGATTGAGGACGGCTCTTATGCCCCTCTCATAGGGAAGGCACGCGACAGACAAATCGTCCGGGTGCACAACAGGATTTGACCCATAAAACAGGATTCCCTTCTGTCCACTTTTCCTTCCGGGAACGTAGAAAGTTTTCAGCTGGTCCATGGTAGAAACTGACAATGCATCGAGCTCTTTGCACATCTGCTCTGGCACCCTTGTGACAGCTAGGGACCCTTCTGTAATTTCGAAGGTCTCTCATAGTTTCGCTTGTTGCGTGGGGGTCCAATCTGCACAGCTATTGCAAGGCAGGTCCTCTTCTTCCGACTCTTCAGTGTCGCTGCCAAGATGAGGGCGAATTTTGCTGCTAGATGGGCCTTCAGCGTCAGATTCGTCCGTATCGCTACCGAAACGATGGCGAGTTTTACTGAAGGACGGACATCCAGCGTCGGACTCATCAGTGTCGCTACCGAAACGCGGGCGCACTTGGGCGCTTTTGCTTTTGAAAGTGACAGCCGGCACAGATTTGCTTTTGAGTCTTGGGGCTGGTCTATCCTCAGTCAGTTGTGGCTTAGTATTTTGGTGGTTCATGAAGTACCGAGAATCTTCATATCGGACTTCATGGACACCGAACGGCTGTAAGTGTAAGTCCACGTTACCCGTCCCCGGTTCCTTGGGGTTGCGGAAATGGTGAAAAACGATTTTTACGGTGGGGGTAACATGGACTCTAGAAACGGATCTTTGTTAAACAAACTATCTAACAACCTAACTAAGAGTTTAGCTACTAGGTTAGGGGTTATACCTAAACTTGAACTCCTTCTCTTCGACTCCTTTTGGTGGTCGGACCGGCCTCACCTCGTCGTCTCCTTGCGCCGAAGATGGATCCACCCGAAAGCTTCTACCTTTGGCTCCAACCTCAATCTAGAGGAAACTAAAATCCTTGGCTTGCTAGACCTTGGACTTTAGGATGAGTAAAGAAGTGTTTTAGGGTTTTTATCTCCAAGGTAAATGGTTCTCAACACATGAGAGATTTTGCCTTTGAGCTAGAGGAAGAGGGAGAGCAAGAGGAAGAGGAGAGCTTTCATAAGAGAGAATGCAAATGATAGAATGAGCAAGACTTTTTTCAACCATCCTCTTCATAATCCAAAATAATCATGATAATAATAGTAATTGAGTATTTTTGTGATGGTTCATATCAAATGGAAATATCATTTCATGCATTAAATGCAATTTGTGAACAAACAAGCAAGCAAAAGTCATACCCATGAAATGATAGCCATTGTAATGATGATGGTCAACAAGTCCAAGCTAGTCAATCGGTCAACAAAGTCAACAAGGTCAAACTTTCAACCCAACCATGGCACAATAATACTTAATTAATATTATTATTAATCATATTTCTTATTCTCATTAGGGTTTAGCAAAAGTCAACAGTCAACAACCCTAATGAGAATCCTCTGCCTCTGTCTCTGTCAACCGTGCATACACACCCGCATCCGCGTTCCGAGGAACACGAATGCAAACGAGATAAAACCAATCCCAAAACGTATACTAGGATCTGGCTTAAACCAAAACCCGCTAGTAATAACTGCCCGGACACCAAACGTGCACAAGTGCGCGGATGTGACCGAACCCTGTTGCAAAACCATGCGACCTCTACTCTTTTGCCTAAAGGCGAATAGCTCTCTGTGTGGGACTCTAAAGACTCGACACTACGCTAGCAGTGGGTTTAACCATAGACCGCAAGCGGCACTAGCTGTGCGTAACGGCCCCGAAGTAGATGCCGATAAGAAGACTGACGAGGTGAAACCCATCTGAACTCCTGCTGAGCCTGAATGTGACAGTCTCCGTATAGTCCGGTCTGTTAGTCTAAGAATATCGCATGGCGGGCCTAGGGGGCGGTAAACGTCAGTCCCCTAATAGCGGTACAAGTCGTGTCGGAGTGTAACCCAGAACACCCTGAGATAACACTGGAAACCTACCAGTGTATCTCGCTTGCCCTGGCCAGGGACGACTGTGTGTAATGGCTCTCCTTGACACAGCACGATATCAACTCCCAATACCGGGAGAGACGAATCCTATCTAACCGTCACTGCCTCCAAGTGCTTCGGGACTGCATCCAACTACTACCTGTTTGCATGACTCCTTTGAGCCGTGGTAGGGTAGTAATCAAAGTACAGTAGGAACACACTCGAGGCGAAGTAACAGTGTCAAGTCAGCGGACTAAGCTGTGCTCATGTCACCTGGGAACTGATAACTAACGATAGGTATATTACCAACCAATCAGTTCCCGACGAGTCATGTCCAGTGTACTCGTAACCTAACGAGCACCCGCATACTATCTCAAGTACGACGTACTGACAGCTGTAGGACAGACCGTCTCCCCTGCTAGGATGAGAAGCGCATACGCTAGTCTACTCCGGAGTATCGATGCCCTGTCTTGATAGTCCTATGACTAAGGACCTGTATAAGGATGTGCTTGTGGATTACCCAGCCCCCATGAGTGTGACTGCCATCACAACGCTGGTAATCAAGCAAAGATCCTAAGGGCTCCACTAATGTGTATAGGCGATATGTTAAAAGAAACACATATACACACATTGAAGTAGAGACAAACCAAGTAGCATACTACTATTTTGAGCAAGATTGTCTATACAATGGTGAATATCCGAAGCTTCTATTAAGTAATATACAAACTAGTATGATACAGTAATGGCCTCTAGGCCATATACACTAACAATCTCCTACTTGCACTAAGGCCATGTACTGGCGTATCGAAGACCTATCATCTCGATCAGCCGCTCGAACTGAGTCTGGGGTAAGGCCTTCATGAATGGATCAGCAGTGTTATCTTCCGTAGCAACCCTCCGAACCTCGTTCTCCTGGCGATCCACAATCTCCCTGATCAGGTGATACCGCCTCAAGATGTGTCTGGACTTCTGATGGGACCTGGGTTCCTTCGCCAAAGCTATAGCCCCGTTGTTGTCGCAATACAGAGGTATTGGATCAACAATAGACGGAAACACCTGAAGTTCTGTCAAGAACTTCCTCATCCAGACGGCTTCTTTTGCGGCATCAGCAGCAGCGATATATTCCGCTTCCATCATCGAGTCAACAACGGTTTCCTGTTTGGAACTCTTCTAACACACCGCCCCTCCATTGAGGGTAAAGACAAAACCCGACATGGACTTGGAATCATCCTTGTCACTCTGGAAGCTGGAGTCAGCAAAGGCCTCGATCTGGAGGTCTTTTCCCCCATACACCAAGAACATCTCCTTAGTCCTTCTCAGGTACTTGAGAATGTTCTTTACCGCTATCCAGTGCTTCTCTCCAGGGTTTGACTGATACCGGCTTACCACACTCAGTGCATAAGATACATCCGGTCCGGTACACAACATCGCATACATTATAGAGCCTACCGCAGAAGCGTAGGGTATAATGGACATGCGATCCCTTTCCAAATCGGTCTTGGGAGACATCTCTTTGGAGAGGGTGATCCCGTGACAAGCCGGTAGATTACCGCGCTTGGAATCTTCCATACTGAATCTTTTCAGTATGGTGTCAATATACCTGGACTGCGAGAGTCCTAATATCCTCTTGGATCTATCACGATGGATCCGGATCCCCAGAATGTAAGTGGCATCACCCAGGTCTTTCATGGAGAACCTGTATGACAAGAACCCTTTGACAGATTGTAGCATAGGAATGTCATTTCCTATCAAAAGAATGTCATCCACGTATAAAACGAGGAATACGACAGTTCTTGCTACAAATCTACTATAGATGCATGGTTCATCTGGATTTTTGATAAAGCTAAAATCTTTGAATGTCTCATCAAAATAGATGTTCCAACTCCGCGATGCCTGCTTTAGTCCATAGATGGACTTAAGCAACTTGCACACCTTTCCGCTGCTCCCACTCTGAATGAAACCCTCTGGCTGGTCCATATAGACACACTCCTCTAAATTTCCATTTAGAAAAGCGGTCTTTACGTCCATCTGCCAAATCTCATAATCGTGGAAGGCAGCAATGGCAAGAAGGATCCGAATAGATTTCAGCATAGCCACTGGAGAAAAGGTTTCGTCATAGTCCAAACCAGGTCTTTGACGAAAACCCTTTGCAACAAGTCTAGCCTTATAGGTCTCAACCTGTCCATCTACACCAATCTTCTTCTTGAAGACCCACTTGCATCCTACGGGTTTTACCCCATCTGGAGCAATGTCCAAAGTCCATACTTTGTTGGTGTACATGGACTCCATTTCGGTCCGCATTGCATCAAGCCATTTTACTGAGTCAACGCTCTGAATAGCCTGCTGGAAGCTAGTAGGCTCATCACTATCAATGATGCAATCCTCTCTATCCCCGTCTATGAGAAAATCGTAGTATCTCTCGGGCGGATGAGACTGCCTACTACTCCTGCGGAGCGGCATAGGAATGTCATGTTCTTTCGAACCCTCTGGTTCTTCTAAGATTTCAGTAATAGCTCATGGTTCTGGAATTTCTTCCAATTCTATTGCGCTCCAACTTATCTGATTTTCCAAAAACTCAGTTTCCAAGAAGCAGGCATGACGAGAAACAAAAACCTTTTGTTCCTCTTCGCAATAGAAGAAATATCCCTTAGAGTTCTTTGGATATCCCACAAACTTGCACTGTACTGAGCGTGCCTCGAGTTTGTCCGCATGCTGCTTTTTGACAAAAGCTGGACATCCCCATGTCTTAATGTGCTTAAGATAGGGTTTCTTCCCACACCACATCTGATATGGTGTGGTAGGCACAGTCTTAGTTGGAACTCGGTTCAAAAGATATGCAGCCGATTCTAGTGCATATCCCCAGAATGATCGCAGTAACTTAGCGTTACTCATCATGGAACGTACCATATCCAATAGGGTCCGGTTCCGTCTCTCCGATACACCGTTATGTTGCGGAGTGTATGGAGGAGTAAGCTGAGAGAGAATTCCATTCTCTTTTAGGTAATCCAGGAACTCGGCACACAAGTATTCACCACCTCGATCAGATCTCAGTGTCTTGATACTTTTGCCGGTTTGTTTTTCTACTTCATTCTTATATTCCTGGAATTTTCCAAAGGCTTCGGATTTATGTTTCATTAAGAAGACATATCCGTACCTTGAAAAGTCATCCATAAAAGTAATGAAGTAAGAATAACCGCTTCACGCATGTGTAGACACAGGACCGCACACGTCGCTGTGTACGAGTCCCAAGAGCTCGCTCGCTCTTACTCCGTGTCCAGTGAACGGAGTCTTTGTCATCTTTCCTTTGAGACAGGATTGACAAGTTGCATATGATTGATATTGGAACGGATCCAAATATCCTTCTGTATGTAACTTCGTCAACCTTCTCTCATTGATGTGACCCAGTCTACAATGCCATAAGAAAGCCTGATTTGTTTCCGGAGACTTTCTTTTGTGTGTATTCTGGACATTGAAAATCTGTGGTTGGTTTAATACGTATATACCATTGCTTAATGTACCTGACCCAATCAAAACTTGATTAAGGTGAATGTTTACAACATTGCTTACAAATGCAAATCCATAACCTTCTTTAGATAATAAAGATACAGATATGATATTACAAGTTGCATTGGGTACAAAATAACAATCACGCAAAACCAAAACATGTCCATCTGACATTCCCAAGTGATAGTCCCCCACGGACTCAGCATCCATGCCAGCTCCGTTTGCAACTCTGAGGGTCATATCACCTGCCTTCAAAACCCTACGCTTTCTCAGTGCCTGCATAGAATTACAAATATGAGATCCTGATCCGGTATCCAATACCCAGGAAGTAGAGTTTATTGATAGACAGTTTTCAATAACATACACACCTGAAGCCCAAGCTGCAACTTGCTTCGGGTCCTGGTTCTTGGCCTTCCAAGCCCTGCAATCCTTTTTCCAGTGTCCTTTCTTATGACAATAGAAGCACTCTTCCTTTCCCACAAGCTGCCCCGCTATCTCTGTTGCCTTTGCTTTTCCCTTCGTTTCCACTTTACCAACACCGCCCCTTAGTTTGGCGGGGGCTTTCTTCTTCTTTCCCTTGGCTTTCGCCTTGGACTTAGAAGAGGAAGATCCTCCTACAAACAAAGTGGATGTTTCCCTACCTTTCTGTAGGGTGCCCTCTGCACTCCTCAACATGTTAAGGAGCTCCGGAAGTTCAACTTCTTTTCCTTGCAAGTTGAAGTTCAGGATAAACTGGCCGTAAGTGGAAGGAAGGGACTGGAGAATCAAGTCTGTATAGAGCTCGTTCTCTAACGTGGTCCCAAGGTCCGCGAGCTCTTCAATGAAGCCAATCATCTTAAGCACGTGTTCCGCTACCGATGATCTGACGGCCAATCTCGTCGAAAACAACTTTTTCGAGACTTCGTATCTGGCGATACGGGATTGCTCTCTATATAGTTCCTTAGTATGGAGAAATATGGATTCTAGGTCCATATTCTCGTGCCTCCTCTGATGTTCATTGTCCATAGAGGCAAGCACGAGGCACTTGGCCTTCGTGCAATCGATCTCCCAGGTCTTACGGATTTCTTTATCCGCGACGCTGGAGGTGGGACCTGGGACAGGAGGAGCTTTGGTGGTAAAGAGATACCCCAGCTTGTCATAAGTGATTGCCATTTTGACATTCCTAAGCCAATCTTTGTAGTTTGGCCCTGTCAGAATATTTTTATCTAGAAGTAACTTAAGTCCGGTCATGACGATTGGTCGCTGCAATTAGGAGAGAGAGAAGAAACACTCAGCATGATGCTCTTGCAAGTTTAGAGTGGTTTTTAGTTTGTCTAAACAGGATGGCTCCCACTGTTTCTCGAATCCCTCCTCAAACAAAAAAGGAGGAATTAGTCGGGATCAATCTCACCGTACAATACTTGCTTAACCGTTCAGCCAGGCCAGTGTTGGTACTTCGAGGGAGGTTTTCCAACGCTTTTGCGAAGTTCCTTAATTAAATAATCTCTTTTCCCTGGGGGCGTAGCCCCGCTAACACCTTTCTAGACACCTACTTGGTTTATAGCATTGATCGTTAAGTGAGAAATTTCCCGAGGAGTAGCATATACTCACAGTAGGATCGGGATCCAAATATCATTGCGTGACAAAACTGAAGGAATCCTACCAGAATCATCACACTCCAAATGGTATGCAGCGCTAGCAAGTTTCAGTTTCTTTAGAAACTCCCGATGTGAATTTTTGCCCCATACTCTTATGACCTTGACTTTGGCCAATAAATCATAATTCACATGTCAAGTTCTACCCATCATTCTCCAGGTTAATTTGGACCCACCCGTACCTACCCTTAACTTTGGCCAACAAGGCAGTACGACTGTCCTAAACCAACGCATCTATCTATACTGCACATGAATACCCAATAGCTACCAATCACTATGCCTTGACTTTGGCCAACAAACATAGCTTGAATACTATTGACTATCCATGTGAAATGACGGAGGGCTACGAATAGTTTTGGCAAAACCGTGAACGTAGTGAACTTGATATAATCGATGGAACGAGATAGCTTTTAAAAGGAGTGGCTTAAGCTCCGCGTTTAAAAGTTGGTTTTTGAAAAGAAACCGAGTGGTTTTTGAAATTGTTCCAACGACTTTACTTTGGTTTATTTTCTTGCATTAATTTAATGCGTCCCATCATTTAATCCTACCATTGCAGAAAACAACGAAAATATGACGTACGCTTATGCCATCCGCATTCGCCACGGGGCCCCGTCATTACCCGTTAGGTTACTTAACTAACGACTAAGCGGGGGCTGGACTAGCGCGGATGCAAAACATAAGCAACGCCTAAATAGATATCATATATAGATATATACATTCGTCAGATGCAATGATAGCCATTCCAGATCACAGATGAACACATTGGATATACTAGGAATCCGCATTCCGTACGAGCCTGTAACGAAAAGCGGATTACACGGTCGCGGTGAATAGCCAATACCCCATCCTAGACCCCTACGGGTGCGGCAAACTACCCGCCAAATATCCGAAGTGAAGCAACCTCCCTCAACAACGTGAGTAGGCCACTCGGCACTTCGAGGTACCGGGTAGTTTGTGTACCCCCTCCTTGGGTCTATCCTAGGAGCAAAAACAGTAAAAGAAATTATACAATGGCGGCTACAACCTCATCCCGGATGTGCGGTCATACAAATAATATTAAATCAATTACAAATTACATGAATTGAAAGATAAAGAAAACTCTCATCTCACAACCCCCGGCTATTCTTCCGCGACAATCCAATGAATTCATATACACATACCATCAACATTACAGATCACAGATATGTATAACCCCCACTAATCGACGTATAGCGATTAGCAGACGTTCAATACATATATCACATCACAGATATAACCCGTTAGCTAAAGTCTTTAGAAGTTCGATCAAAATACGGATTTTTAACCACCCCAAAAACAAATTTTGCTTTCTGGAAAATCTGGGCAGAAAAATCATATTCCAAAAATCCCAAAACACCCCAAGAAACACACTGCAGCAAAACCGATCCACGGCCGAGTCAACTCGGCCACGGATCCGCGGCAAGAAACTCTTCTTGCCGCGTTTCCGCAGTGAGTTGGTCAGCTCAGTGGATCGTTTTTCTGCTGTGTTCACTGAAAACCCTGAGACGAATTTTCAGATGTGTTAAATTATTTTTAGAGCAGTAAAAAAATCGACAGAAAGTTTAAGTCTCGGGCATGTTTTGTGACTTTTTCTCCGATCGAACTTCTAGTTACTTTGCTAACATGTTGGATAGTGTTTAACTAGGCTCTGATACCACTGTAAGTCAACGTTACCCGTCCCCGGTTCTTTGGGGTTGCGGAAATGGTGAAAAACGATTTTTACGGTGGGGGTAACATGGACTCTAGAAACGGATCTTTGTTAAACAAACTATCTAACAACCTAACTAAGAGTTTAGCTACTAGGTTAGGGGTTATACCTAAACTTGAACTCCTTCTCTTCGACTCCTTGTGGTGGTCGGACCGGCCTCACCTCGTCGTTTCCTTGCACCGAAGATGGATCCACCCGAAAGCTTCTACCTTTGGCTCCAACCTTAATCTAGAGGAAACTAAAATACTTGGCTTGCTAGACCTTGGACTTTAGGATGAGTAGAGAAGTGTTTTAGGGTTTTTATCTCCAAGGCAAATGGTTCTCAACACATGAGAGATTTTGCCTTTGAGCTAGAGGAAGAGGGAGAGCAAGAGGAAGAGGAGAGCTTTCATAAGAGAGAATGCAAATGATAGAATGAGCAAGACTTTTTTCAACCAGCCTCTTCATAATCCAAAATAATCATGATAATAATAGTAATTGAGTATTTTTGTGATAGTTCATATCAAATGGCAATATCATTTCATGCATTAAATGCAATTTGTGAACAAACAAGCAAGCAAAAGTCATACCCATAAAATGATAGCCATTGTAATGATGATGGTCAACAAGTCCAAGCCAGTCAACCAGTCAACAAGGTCAAACTTTCAACCCAACCATGGCACAATAATACTTAATTAATATTATTATTAATCATATTTCTTATTCTCATTAGGATTTAGCAAAAGTCAACAGTCAACAACCCTAATGAGAATCCTCTGCCTCTGTCTCTGTCAACCGTACATACACACCCGCATCCGCGTTCCGAGGAACACGAATGCAAACGAGATAAAACCAATCCCAAAACGTATACTATGATCTGGCTTAAACCAAAGCCCGCTAGTAATAACTGCCCGGACACCAAACGTGCACAAGTGCGCGGATGTGACCGAACCCTATCGCAAAACCATGCGACCTCTACTCTTTTGCCTAAAGGCGAATAGCTCTCTGTGTGGGACTCTAAATACTCGACACTACGCTGGCAGTGGGTTTAACTACAGACCGCAAGCGGCACTAGCTGTGCGTAACGGCCCCCAGGTAGATGCCGATAAGAAGACTGACGAGGTGAAACCCATCTGAACTCCTGCTGAGCCTGAATGTGACAGTCTCCGTACAGTCCGGTCTGCTCGTCTGAGAATATCGCATGGCGGGCCTAGGGGGCGGTAAACGTCAGTCCCCTAATAGCGGTACAAGTCGTGTCGGAGTGTAGCCCAGAACACCCTGAGATAACACTGGAAACCTACCAGTGTATCTCGCTTGCCCTGGCCAGGGACGACTGTATGTAATGGCTCTCCTTGACACAGCGCGATATCAACTCCCAATACCGGGAGAGACGAATCCTATCTAACCGTCACTGCCTCCAAGTGCTTCGGGACTGCACCCAACTACTACTTGTTTGCATGACTCCTTTGAGCCGTGGTAAGGTAGTAATCAAAGTATAGTGGGAACACACTCGAGGCGAAGTGACAGTGTCAAGTCAGCGGACTAAGCTGTACTCATGTCACCTGGGAACTGATAACTGACGATAGGTATATTACCAACCAATCAGTTCCCGACGAGTCTTGTCCAGTGTACTCATAACCTAACGAGCACCCGCATACTATCTCAAGTACGATGTACTGACGGCTGTAGGACAGACCGTCTCCCCTGCTGGGATGAGAAGCGCATACGCTAGTCTACTCCGGAGTATCGATGCCCTGTCTCGATAGTCCTACGACTAGGGACCTGTATAAGGATGTGCTTGTGGATTACCCAGCCCCCACGAGTGTGACTGCCATCACAACGCTGGTAATCAAGCAAAGATCCTAAGGGTTCCACTAATGTGTATAGGCGATATGTTAAAAGAAACACATGTACACACATTGAAGTAGAGACAAACCAAGTAGCATACTACTATTTTGAGCAAGATTGTCTATACAATGGTGAATATCCCAAGCTTCCATTAAGTAATATACAAACTAGTATGATACAGTAATGGCCTCTAGGGCATATACACTAATAGTATGTCTCCGTCAATGCGTCTTTCTTCGCCATTTTTAGTATACTTCATGCATTGATGGAGAGTTGACGGAATGATGCCGTAATCGTGAAGTCACGGCCGCCCCAAGAGAATTTTATAAGACGTGTCTGCGTCGATCACGTATACTTAGCTTCAGTTTGCAGATCCCCAAATTTAATTGGCAGAGCTATGGACCCCAGAACTTGCTGGCAATTTTAGTTGAAGCCTTGAATGACAATCCTTTCCCTTGACAGGTGTCGGACGTCCATTAACAAACTCTTCAGAGTTCGCAAGTTCATGATGTTCACTGAGGACCCCGGATCAATCAATATGCGATTAATCCGATCTCCGTCGCTGTACCCGGTCACGTAAAGCGGCCGATTATGCTCAGCCGTTCCCAGTAGCAAGTCTTCATCCTTAAACGTGACTGCGGCGGCATGCAGAGTGTACTGAGCTTCTTTCATATTAATTTCCGCAAAGCGAGCCAGATACCGCTCAGGGTTTTGCAGAGCATGAATGAGAACATCTCTAAGCTCTTGAGATAGAACCAAGGCATCGTAGATGCTAAGGAGAGACGGAAGCTTTCGGAGGTGAACCAAGACATTATAGTCTACTGGGGAAGGACTCGAATCTTCATGAGCAAGTTCTCTGCCATCTTCTTCATTAGCGACTTGTTTTTCCTTCCCTTTTGGGGCGTTGCCCTTATTTGGCAGTAGAGCCCTGCCGCTTCTAAGCTGGATTTGGTTGGCCTTTGTGGCGAGCTCCTCGTCCTCTTCGGGAAAACAGAGCTCCTTCTCAGAGTCGCTGCCAAGATGGATGGTGTAGCAGGTCACTACTGGGATCTCTTCATTGGAGTCTTCTTCTAACTCCTCCAGAATTTCAACCGCTCGTACAGGGAGGAACTCCTTCAATTGAATTAGAGTCCTTTCCTTCTGTTCATATTCTTCGAGAGAATCGATATATTTTTGAATGGTCAATCTCCCTGCAGACTCCTTTTCGCGCCGAGTTGCACTTTTCTACTTCTTGAGCTTTTTAGATTTTGAGCCTGATGGAGCCGCATTGGCAGTTGGAAAGGTAGGTTTCTTTTGCCCTTCCCATTCCGTCCTGGGCTCTTTTCGAAGTAGCTTTATCATCTTCTTCGTCTTATTAGATATGTGCATACTCCACGGAGGCTGCGGTGAGTCCGTTTCATTTCTCAGGGTAGCGGGTTCGGCTGTCTGCTCCCAGAAAACTTCAGTTTTTGTATGTATAAAGTTGGTGGTTGCAACTTGATTGTTCACCAACACACTTTTGGACAGCCCGATCTCTCCATCCTTGTACTGCTTCTCGACCCAATCTTTGAAGATATAACAATCCTCGATCGCATGGCTCACTACTCGGTGGTACGGGCAATACAGGGGATTGCCGGACATTTTTGCTTCTTGAGGTCTTTTCGACTCCGGCAATTGTTGACCGTTGTTCAAGGCATCTTTAAATATCTTTCGGACCTTGTCCCTCCTGAAAGAGTAAACCTTGTTCTTTTTCTCCTCTAGTGAAGGCCCTTCTCCTCCCAGCACTGGCTTTCGAGACCGGTTGGTTTTGGATTCGCCCGCCCTTCGCTTTTCTTCATTGTCGGACGCATTGAAGACATTGGTATTGCTGGGATTCCCGCTTCTATGGTTGTCATCCCGCTTGCTTTTCCAAGTCTTGTCTCTCTGAGAGTCCGAGGTAGACTCTTGCTTCGAGCGTTCCAGCATTTGGACTTTCTTGGTTAGCTCTTGAAACGTCTTGAGGCCTGCTGTACACAAGAATGGGACCATCCAATTGCTGAGGTTTCCAACGAGAAGGCTGACAGACTGGTCCTACTCCAGCGGCGGTTCGCACTTGACCGTGAGATTACGCCATCGGGCGATAAAGTCGGTGTTGCTTTCATTCTTCCTCGGCTTGGTCCTCACAAGGTCGGCAATGGAGATTTTATCACCCACACTCGTGAACCTTTACCGAAACAGAGACTCCATTTGGACAAAGGTAATGACGGGCCCATCTGGTATACTCACGTACCAGTCGAAGGTGACACCGGTCAGGCTGTTGACAAACTGACGAAGAAGGAGAGCGTCATTGCCCCCTGTATTTCTGCACGATGATTTGAAGTGGGCGACGTGCTGATTTGCATTCCCCGTTCCGTCAAATCTTCTGAACTTAAGAATGACGTAGCCGCTCGGGAACTCGATCAGATCGTACTGTGCGGGATATGGCCACCCACTACTACCAATTTCTTTCTGAGCTTCAGCTTCAGCCACCAATGTTTTAACATTGCTGGTGACCAAATCCATTATCCGATCTTGTGTTAGCGGGATAGTGCTATCTGGGGCCAAGGCGTCCCCAGAAGCGGAATGTGGCCGGCTTTCGTGCGGCTCGACCAGTCTTGGACCCAAAGGAACAGGCATTGGCTGCTTTGGATTGTCATCACCCGGCTGATGAGTAGCGACTTATGCTTGATTGGGAGGCGCTCGAGCAATTTGAACCGTAAGCTGCAACACAACGTTCGTTAGGTCGTCGATTTTCGAATAGAGCTTGGCCATCTCTTTATCTTTGCTCTTGAGCTGTTTTCGAAGCTCTTGAAGCAGCTCTTGCTCCGCGGTCCTGGGGTGGAAAGTCAGCTCTTCCTCGCTGTCCAAGCTTGACTCTGCCTGAACCGAAGGGTCTTTCTGCCTATCGTCATCATCGAGAGGGTTTTCATCATCCAGCGGAGGAGGATGTTCTTGGGAAGCGGCGACCACATTCAAGCCAGATTGGGCTTGGGATGTGGTGGCCCCATCCTTGCTTTTGCTGCAAAGGTTGTCGCTGGGGCACCCGCCTGCCTTATAGACCGTATGGATAACATATCCAGCCGTCTTTTTATTATCGGCGACTGATTTCTCGGATCACTGTCTTAACCCTCCTGTTTTGGTAACGGGCAGTCGACTGAAGACGGCTGGCCTGGCCGGAATCTTGAATGGTGCTGACGCTTCCTATTCGGTTTTGCCCCGCTGCTTTCGCGTAGCACAGAGCGCCTGATAGACTCTGGAAAAGACGGTGTCATGCTTTCTCTTTTGGGGCTGGGACACGTCCCTTCGTGGCATTGTTCGGACTGTTGTCTTCTTGATCCTGGCGGTCATGGCATTTCTCTGAACCCACTTCAGAGGTTCGAAGGAATTGCTGAATTTTACGGCCGATTCAGTCGTCGTTGCAGGATGACTCTGCTCTTGGAATCGCATACGATTCCACCCGGCCGGAGCTCTGGCCCTTTTGTTGGCTCTATACCTGAGCCGCTTCTGCCATAACTTTTCTGTTTTAAGCACTCGGCAGACATCGACTCTTCGGGAAGACGCCGTAGACCGATTGATAGAAGATTTTGGAGATACGCTTGATTGTGCATTTGTTGGAGTCATCGCCTGAGCTCGTCCGCAACAATTGATGTTTCCCTTTGTACCGGAAGTCCTGCCCCCAGCTGGAGCGCCAGAGAGTCGTTTAGACACCGTCTTAAGCTTCGGTTGTGGTGCCTTAGCGATCACAACATTCGGCCTCTAGCCCCTTGAGACCGGCTTAGCTACCTGTTTTGCCGGGATTTCTGCCAGATAAGCGCTTTCGGAAGGATAGATAATGACGGAGCCAAACTGGCGGGGCAGTTCCTCCCACTGTCGACTGAGGCTTGCAGGGAGAACCACACGAGCATTGATCTTGACCACGTACGGGATCGGGGTCGCGTTGGAAGCTGAATTCGTCTTGGGAGACATTGTCGTCGAAAGTTGATTGCTACACGGAAAAAAGAAAAAAAACATCATTTCAGTTTAGGCAATCGATATGTATATGGATTGAGTTCGCATGAATGTTTAACCCGAAATATAGGAGGAGAAAAAGGTCCCACCGGGCGTGCCAGAATCTGTAGGGTGTTTTTCGTCACCCCATTGAGATGGAAATACGCACGCGCTTGTCAGGCGCATTACAGATTCCACCTGCCTAGGTTAGGCTGGAGTTTATTGATTGTGGGGATCCGAATCTCCGGCAGCCGCGAACTAAGCTGCCGTTAATTACCCCTCACATTTGGAGCGAGAGAACCTCCGATTGACGGGTTAAACTGGTCATGCGAACTCAATGTGCAGTGTTGTGTTTTGAAGGGTTTTGGGATATCTCGGGGGTCCCGCTACCCGGATAGCGAGCTGGGGGTCAAGGGGGCTAGCAGCCCCCTTGCGGGGTACGGGACAGCACCCCGTTAGAAATTTTTTTCTAACAGGGACAGTGTCGTGGAGTGTGTGTGTGTGTGTGTGTATACGTATATATACAAAAAAAGGGAAAGGGTATCCAAAGGATGCGTGGAAAAAAGCGCTCGGGCGCTAGCGCTTTGGGTGCTAGCGCCTTGAGTGCAAGAGCGCTAGCGCCCCACGTGCTAGGCACGTGGACGCTCGGACGCTAGCGCTCTGAGCGCAAGAGCGCTAGCACCCCACGTGTCAGCACGTGGACGCTCGGGCGCTAGCGTTTTGGGCGCTAGCGCTCTGAGCGCAAGAGCGCTAGCGTTTTGAGCGTTAGCGCCCCACGTGTCAGCACGTGGGCGCTCAGGCGCTAGCGCTTTGAGCGCTAGCGCCCCATGTGTCAGCACGTGGGCGCTCGGGCGCTAGCGCTTTGAGTGCAAGGGCGCTAGCGCTCCACGTGTCAGCACGTGGGCGCTCGAGCGGCAAAAGGGACTTGGTCCCTGCAATGGGAGTTGTACTCCCAGAAATGAGCACTTATTATTTTGTGTGTGTGTGTGTGTGTGTGTATGAGGAGTTAAACTCCTAGGATGTTTTGAAGCTGATGAAGGGCTTCTCCCCATGAGCCCTAGTTCTTCCCCAAAGTGGGGTTTATGGAGATGGGTCTCCTTCCTCTTTCTTTGTTGGCCGGATCTTGAAGATCAAGAAGTATGAGATTTTAAAAATCTCTCCTTTCTGAGATCTGATGGAAGATCTGAGTTCCCCTTTATGGGTTTTGTGGTGAAAAACTATTTTGTTTTTTAAAAGGAAGAGTAAAACTCTTGATTTAATTCAAAAGAAAGAAGAAGGTTTTAGAACCTTGAGGAAGGAAAAAGATCTCAGATCTAGATTCTTTTGGGGAGAGAGAAAAAATTTGTTGGGATATTTTCATTATCCTTGCCTTTATAGGCTATACACTTTACATATAGCCCTTTGAACTTTACAAAATGGCATTTTACCCATCCCATGCCTCATGTGCTATTTCTTTTCGCACATATGCCATGGGCTTTATAAAAATTTGGCTTTATACCCATTTTCTTACATTTATTCATAAAATAAAAATACAAGAAATACAAAAAAATTATTTATTACAAAATTTTTATTTTAGCATGGGGGGAGGCCGGCCGCTTCATGTTCAGGCTCGCTCCGGGCATTGGTCCACTTGACCTGGGCTTGGTCCCACCTGGCATGGGATTGACTTTGATTTTGACTTGGTCAACCGGGGTGTAAATTTTTGCCCCAACACCCAAGATGCTATTCGAGAGACTTTTGGGACGTTGGGTATGAGATACTACAACAACTGGTTTTAGTGCAAGTGGGAGATTGTTAGAAATATGTATGTCCTAGAGGCCATTATTGTTGATATAGTGGATGCTTGGACATATATATAGAGGACTTTCTTGCTCGACATGATAGTGTGCTATCAGGTTACCTTTATCTTAACATGTAAACAGGTATTTTTATACTGTCTGTCTTTTACATGTTGATAAAGCCCTTAGGATATGTACTTGACTACCAGGATTATGATGAGATCATACTAGTGGGGCCAAAGTGGTCCAAAAGTACATCCTTTAACTGTTCCTAGTCGAGGGGATATTGAGACAGGGCATCGATATTCCAATGTAGACTAGTGTGTACGTTTCTTGTCCTTTGGAGGGCGATGGTTGATCCCACAACCATTGGTGTGTGACATCAAAGATTGTACACATGGGCTCATTAGAGAATGGGTACACCGAATGGACTCGCCGAGGACTCCTAGTTGGTATTATACCTATCGTCAAATAGCAGTCCTCTGATGACACTGGTACAGGTTAGTTTGTAGACCCGAGATTGTCATAGAGTCTTGTGTGGCTCCCACTGTGCTTTGATTTCCTCCTTACCACACTCAAGAGGAGTTGTGCAAACAGGTGGATTTTTGGTACAGTCCCGAGTTATATGGAGGCAATGAGCGATAGGAGGGGTTTCGTCTCTTCCGGTATTGGGGTTGATGTTGCGATATACTCGATTGGCTATAACTGGAAGTCTCTGGCCAGGGCTGCTGCTGAGATTTACTGATAAGAGTTTTCAGTAGTTTCTCGAACCGTTATAGGCCAGACATCGGCATAATTTATCACGTTACTGGGGTCTGACGTTTACCACCCCTAGACATGATATGCGACATATCAGACGAAGAGACTGGACTGTACGGTAGTGTTACTAATAGACTTCATGGAGAGTACGGACAAGCTTGCTTGTTGATCTTCATATCGCTCAATACCCGGGTAGCTGTTACGTCCAGTTAGTACCGCTGACGGCTTATGGGTGACTGATGTGATCATCACCTACTGCTGGCGTATTGACGAGTCTTTTAGAGTCCCACACAGAAGTTTCCTGGTTCAAGTGAAACGAAGCAGGGCACATATATGATATATGTGTGGGCCTGATTAAATACGTGTATGTGATACCATATTGTAATCTGGAAGTAATCTGTTATTGAGTTAGGTTATATGTGATATAATCAGATTATCGAATCAAGTGTTGATTTGATAATGTGATACACTGATAAATGATATTAGTCGGTTATATGTGATATAACCGGATTATTAAATCAAGTGCTGATTTAATAATGTGATATATTTTATATGTGATATAATTATATCTTAACTAATATCATTACCTCACTAATTATTCTTCATAATATATATATATATATATATATTAATATATATGATATATATATATAATAATAATAATAAAGCATGGCTTTAATTTCTATTTTTGAGAAAAATAGAAATGAGGTGGAAAATGAGTGCATGGTTTCAAGTATGGCATTTTCTTTTCTTTATTCATCTTGACTCACTATTCAAGCATGGTTACAATTTTATATTGTTGTTTTCTATATTTGAATGAGTGAGGGTCAAGAGGTTGCCATTCATTCACTTGATTCATTCCAACACTTAGCCATTTTCAAGTCTTGCTCTCATTTTGCTCTCTAGCTTCTTCTTCTTCATCATCATCATGTTTCAAGTTCCAACCTCTCACATGAGATGGGAACCATGGAACCTTGAACACAAACTAGTGAGGTTCTAAACCCCTACTTCACCATCCTACACTTGACTAGCGATCAAGTGTAGCGTGTTTCCTTCACTAAAAGAGTTTAGTGTAGAGGTAGCTTAAGTTGGAGGGATTTCGCGTGGATCATCTTCGGCACGAAGGTCATCGGAGAAAGCTCGTCCAAAACCTCAAGTGGAGCCTAGTGGAGTCGCGGGACTACTACACGGAGCTTAAGAAGTGAAGCCATCTTCACTTCTTTTAGTTTAGTAGATATCAAACCTAAACCTTAATAATCTAGTTAAAGATCTAGGTTAGTGTTAGTTAGCACCCCGAAAAATTTGAAAATGGCATGCTTGATGCTTGTAAAACCCAGTGGGGTGCTAGCGTACACTTTCAAAGAAAAATATCCTCTTTGAAGTCCTACCTCGACCCAGCATCGAAGATGGGGAGACGACACTCCAAATCTACACAACCCAAGAAGACGCCCCAGACTGGAGAAAGCCCATCATAGAATATCTAAAAGAAGGGGTCCTTCCAAAGAGCCGAGCCGAAGCCCGTCGGCTTCGGGCCAAAGCTCGCCATTTCATATGGAGCAAAGAAAACCTAAACAAAAAGTCGTACACTCAACCTCTACTCCGGTGTGTTGATCCCCACGAAGCAGACTACGTCCTGCGGGAGATAGACGAAGGGATCGGAGGGGCACATCAAGGAGCCCGCAGCCTGGTCCAAAAGACACTACTCCAGGGGTACTATTGGCTGGGAATACATCAAGATGCCAAGAAACTGGTCAGAAGATGCAAAAGCTGCCAACTTTTCAGCAGCATTCCTCGCATCCCCGCCACCGAACTAACGCCGCTAAGTTCCCCATAGCCGTTTGCACAGTGGGGGATGGATATAGTAGGTCAGCTCCCCACTGGAATGGGTGGACATAAGTACATTCTTATTGCGATAGACTACTTCACAAAGTAGATCGAGGCCGTGCCTATCAGGAAACCAGACGTCACCTCTACAATAAAGTTCCTGCAGAACAATATAATCTTCCAATTCGGAATCCCGAGGTGCATCATCACCGACCACGGGACAAACTTCGAGAATGAAAAAGTCAAGGAGTTTTGCAGTGACTACCACATATTGATGAAGTTCGCTGCAGTAGCGCGCCCCCAATGCAACGGGCAAGCCGAAGTAGCAAACCGAAGCATCATTCGCGGGCTCCGAGCTCGCCTGGAAGGGAGGCAAGGCGGCTGGGTCGAGGAACTGCTTCGTGTACTCTAGGCACTGCGGACATCAAGGAAAACGCCAACGGGAGAAACCCCGTAAAGACTCTGCTACGGTACCGAAGCAATGGTCCCCGCAGAAATTGGATTGCCCAATTATAAGGTCAAACACTTTGACGATGAAGTTAACACCTTGGCACTGTGAAGCAACTTGGACATTTTGTTAGAAAAAAGATATCAAGCGCAAATCAGAGTGGTCGCCTATCAGCAACAAACCGTCCACTACTACAACGCCCGAATTAAGCATCGAGCTTTTAAGACAGGAGACCTGGTCCTACGGAGAAACGAGTTCGTAGACCAAGGGAGGCTACATAAGTTCTCCCCGAAGTGGGACGGCCATTTCTCGTAACGGAAGTATTGCCCGGTGGAGCCTACCGCCTCCAGGACTCCGGAGGGCCTAATTTTCCCCGGCCATATAACACCGAAAATCTTAAGTTGTATAGATAAATATGTACCCTTTTTTGAATAATGCAATTCCTTTTCGCGTTGACTAAGTTTTCCAAACTAAGTCCTCTCAGAATAAACTTCTGCACCACCCTGGGGCTCGAGCCCTTCATTACTTTCCTCGACCCCGAGCTTGGAGTCGGAGGAGGCGCAAAAAAAAGGGTAAAGAAAGGAAGAAAGAGACAATACACTATAACCTCAACCAAAGACAAATTTATTTATTCGGAGGTATTATGGGCTCCCCAGCCTTACAACTATTACAACAAAGGAGGACGATAATTAAGATAACATTGGTGATGATACTCGGAAGAAAACTCCTCCAGCTGAGCCCAGGCAGCCTCCGCCCGCTCCCTATGACAGTACCCGTGGACCCTAGAAGCTATGGACTCGCCGGGGTTCCCATCCGCTTAGCAAGATGCAACGACCAATCTTTGCTGGAAACACTCAAGAAGAAGGTCCACCGAGCGGTCCCGCCTACTCTTCGAGATTAGACTAAACTCGTGGACCATATACATTTTATCAAACACCTCATCCATCAACTGCGGAGATAGGGTGTTGTACAGATCCGGGGAAGACCTTCATATCGCGTACATTAGCACTTGAAGGAGAGGAGATCATCGGGGAAGTAGGCGCCCACAGTGGCCTTCCAAGCGGCCTACCACCGCCTCGTATGTCTCTTCGGAACGATCGAGATTATAAAAATAAACATCGTCTGGAGACACGATCTCCCTGATGGTGTATACGCGGCCGGTCATTTTCGAGAAACACACGACTAGGAAGAAGCCAATATGAGAATTCGAAGGTGAGACCATACCTTCGATATTTATAGCCTCAACAAAAATCTTCCAACGGCCGAGATCCACTAGCGCAACAACGTAAATCACGGAATATCGCACTTTCTCGATAAAGTACTGCCACGTGTCATCCGTGACGGTCACTATCCCCTCCATTCCCGCCAAAATTTTTGGCCAAGAGCTACTTGTTCCCTTATAACCCTTATAAAAAAGGGAGAGAAGAAAGAGGAAAAGAATTCATGGTTGGACATCACGTGTTAAACACGTGAGCGCTTATATGCAAAGCATATAAGCGCTGAAAGAAAATAACTAAAGGCCAGACAGGACTCACGTGTTAAACACGTGGGCGCTCATATGCAAAGCATATAGGCATTGAAAACACATAACTAAAAGCCAAACAGGCCTCACGTGTTAAACACGTGAGCGCTCATATGCAAAGCATATAGGCGTTGAAAACACATAACTAAGGGCCAAACAGGCCTCACGTGTAAAACACGTGAGCGCTCATATGCAAAGCATATGGGGCGCTGAACATAAATAACCAATGACCAAACATAACTCACGTGTTAAACACGTGAGCGCTCATATGCTCATATGAGCGCTGAAAATAAACAGGCTAAAACCCACAATATGGGTCACGTGTTAAACAAGTGAGTTCTCTTACCGCTCACATGCAAAGCATATGAGCGCCCCAATTTAAAATACTCCTATCAAATTCTAGAATTAAATTTTATTTGGGAAATATTTTCCTGATCTTCCTCAAACTAGAAAGATTTTCTCTATTAAACAGAGGACCTTTGAATCAAAGATCCAATGGTGGTCATCTGGTATAATACAATTTTAATCTTGTTAAAACTAACAAGATATTCATAATCTTGTTAAACAAACAAGAAATCTTCTCTGTTACACAGAGAGCCTTTGGATTAAAAATCCAATGGTGAATAAAATTCATCGATTGATCTAAATGATCATGGAATCAATCATGATCTCTCAATAAGGGATTCTCTTAACAAATTGATTCTTGTTCCTCTCATATAAATAGGAGAAAGGAAAGATGAAGAGAACACACAGAAAACACAGAGAAGAGAAAGTACCAAAAAAAAAGAGAATTCAATTCTCTAAAAAGAAGAAGATCTCCCTTTTAGAAAAAAAATGAAACCCTAGGTAAGAAGAAAGACACAGAGATTATCTTATCTCTTCTTCGCCTCTCCAAGGGATTAACACTTAAAAAAAGAACTTAGTTCTTCCTCTGGTTGAGGTCTGCAGAAGCATATCTCCCCACAAGTTGGGAATTTAATTCTCATCGGGGAGATTCTGTTATGCAGATTCAAAACTTAGGGGAAAGAACTAAGTTCAAAGAATTTAATTCTTCCAAAAGTATATAAGAATTTAATTCTTCTGATAAACCTAGGGTTTAACCCTGTAAAGGAATTTAATTCTTATAAAACAAGAGATCTGAAAGTCTCAAAACTCAGATTAAAATATATATGCATATAAAAGAAAAGACTAGTGATTCATTAGCGTTCAACGCTATAACAAAAGCTCACGTGTTCCCACGTGAGCACCTTCGATGAATAAAAAGGAATGACTGAGACCAAATCATGTGTTCTCACGTGACCCCAAACAGTTTCTTAACCCTTATATGGAAAAGGGGAAAAATCCAAAGATAGCGCTCACATTTTGAGCACCTCACGTGTCCGCACGTAAGCATTATATAAGCTAAGTGCTTAACACTTATAAAAGGAAGAGGAAATAAATCCAAAGAGGCAGTGCCCAATTTTGGGGCGCCTCACGTACCCACACGTGAGGGCCATAAGAATTAAATGTTTAACACTTATATACAGACGGGGATTTGGACCCAAGTGTACAACGCCAACATTCAGGTGCCTCACGTGCCACACGTGAGGGACCCAAATTTCAGTGTTTAACATTGCTTTAGAGTCTCACGTGGGAGCGCGTGAGCACCGAGCATATATTAGTGTTTAACACTATAAGAAGCCAACTTCAGCCCCAAATTGGCTAAGTCTTCCTGAGATTAAAACATCTTGGATCTCCAAATAGACTGAGTCTCTATGCTCATGACTTCCTAAACTAATGATTTCTCAATTGATAATGACCATAACAATGTCCATCCCATATATCCTAAGTTAATCTTAGTCTCCCAAAAATGACTAATGATTCTTAGATGGTCCACCATGATCTTTTCCCTCAATCTGGAATTTGGTTCAAGGGTACATCTCTCCACGCCTCTGATACATGTCGTTGTAATTCTTCAACGTCTTCAGAGAGATGGCGGGTCCCGAAAACCAACAACTCTTTGGCGCGCTCCCAAACCCATGGGCACATCCCAATACGGACCGAAACGTCCTTAGACTAAACCCTCACCTCAAAAATGGTGATCAACGGACCGAAACGTTTTTAAACTAATAACGGACTGAAATGTCCTTAAACTAAAGCAATAGAGCCTAAATGCTCCTTTGTTGGGTCTGAATGATCCCAAAATCTTTTGAGTAGATCTTAATCTAAAATTAGACTAACGTATTCTCAACAAAAATTTAAGTTCGCAAACGAGATTAACGATCCTTAAATCAGTTCAAAACCAAATCTAAAAATATACGGATTTGGACTAATCCACGCCCTACGGGAGACAACATAAATTAGTCTCCGTATACAATCCACGGGAAACCAAAAATAAAACAAACAAACACGACGCGAAGTGAACCTCTGGAGCAGGAGAAAGTGGTTACCGCGATGCGGTAACGTAATTAACTGCAGGGGCTTGCGCCTGCAGGGAATAGCGTCCCCACAATCAAAACCCCTTACAACGAGGGGGAATCTGACGAAGTCTGCTACAAAGGCCGCATCCGTCGAAACCTCCGATACACGGTGCCATAAATCAACTTGGTATCTTCGGAGAGGTGGACGGATAAACCCAAATAGTATCTACCCCTAAATTCAGGCAAGATGACCATCGTGGTTCGTCTCTGTTTTCGGCGGTGAACAAATTCTGGCACTCCCGGTGGGACCTTTTCCTCTTTCCACTCCACACTTCATGTGTCCTGTTCACAAACAAATCGCGGTTTACTATGGTTGCCCTTAGATTCGAGGTACTAAGATTTGATGTCTTGCTCCTTTGCAGAAGAGAAGAGAAATTGATGGCTTCTAACTGCACCTGCAATAGCAACTCTCGCTCCACCCTAAATGGAGGAGTTACTCTAAGCGGCCTCCGTCTTTGCAATGCCAGTGGAACAGGTGACTCAAACCACCACTGGACTGTTCTTTGGGACCATGATCCCGCCAGCAAGCTTCAGCGCCCCAGTGCCATCACAGGAAGCTCCGAAGAAGTCAATTTTCGATCGACTTGCAGCCACCACGGCCCCTCTCAACGGGTCGCCCAAGTCTTCCACCTCAATCTTCAATAGACTGAGCCAAAGCTCCAGTGTGCCTGCAAAAAGGCTCGCAATATCTGAAGGGGTTATCCCGAATCGGATAGCCATTCCAGTTCCGGCGGATGAAGTCGTCAAAAGGGCTTCTCCAACTAAAGGATCGTTCTTCGCAAGACTTGCCATTCCAACTCCTGCTATGGGTGAAGTCGTCAAAAATGCTTCTCCTACCAGAAATTCGGCCT
Source organism: Agapanthus africanus (assembly GCA_030015575.1). Taxonomy (NCBI): domain Eukaryota; kingdom Viridiplantae; phylum Streptophyta; class Magnoliopsida; order Asparagales; family Amaryllidaceae; genus Agapanthus; species Agapanthus africanus. Next base: position 870,770,841 of record CM057339.1, read on the forward strand.
TCGAAAGATTGACTGTCCCCTTCCAACGGACTTCAGTCTTCGACAGGCTGACACCAGCTGTAGCCCTCCACAAAAGCAGGGGGCATGAGGAAGCTACTCTCACAACTGAGGTAATCCCATTTTCAAAGTATGCTCGACGTCACCACTGGCATTGAGTGAGGAAAGCTGGGGGCAACTCCCCCTCTGGACTTACTCCACCAGCTCCAATGGTGGAAATTGACGCTGCTATTCCAACTGGGAACAGCTTCGATCCGCTCAGGAGGGTGCAAAAGAACTCCCCAAGCGCTGTATTGAAGAAGTCTTCCCCGCCTGCGTAAAACATGATGCAGGCAAAGCCGAAGCAACCCCCTCAGCGGTTGTCCTCTAAAATCCGCAGAGTCTGGCGGAAGGTCCAAGATTCTGTGATCGATAAAGACTACTCTCACCGACTGAAGAAAAAGAATACTCGGCAAGAGGAGGACCATCCCTCTATCGTACCACGAAAAGCATCGTCTATATGGGTGCCTGTTACAACAGCCCATCCGACCTCAACCTCCCACAAAAGGAGAAGGCCGGAGAAAACCCCGCTGCCTGCGGCGAATTCCAAAGGTTCTGGACCTAAACACTCCAAGTCTGGGGGCATGATCGTGCACACGGTGTACATGGCTTCCGGGAAAGAGGAAAGTCATGCTTCCGTAGGTCATCGACCATTCACTCGGTCATTGACAAAAGCTTAGGAGCAACAACAAAAGCTCCAAGAAATGTTGATGAAGATGTCAGCATTCACTGGGGAAAAAGAAAGCCTAAAAGCATCGTCTGAACAGCGTCGGGAGGAGGTGACTGATACGGTGTTCTTGCGAAGGGTGTTGGAAAGGAAGGATAAGGAAGCCGCGGAACAAGCTGCTGATATAAAACAGATGGTGCTCCTGTTCCAAGACTTGGTTGGGATGATGATCCAACCGGAACCTCCAGCCGAAGACCCTCCGATAATCATCGAAGATGACAGAGGGGAAACATAAAACCCTCCTCCGGCTGTCTCAGCAGCCCAGGAAGAGACAATCTCCAAGGCTACCCTTGATGACTATATAGCTTAACAAATACGAGCTCATCAAGTGAGTGAAGCGGCTGGCCAAGTCGTCAGAACTAGGCGACCTTATCCAGGCTGGTATGATCAAATCAAGTACCCGCCATGATATATGATCCCTAAATTCCATGTGTATAAGGGGACAGGCAATCCACACCAGCATATTGCTCAATTCAGAGCTTTGTACGATAATACTAGAGGCGACGACAAACTGCTGCTTCGCCAGTTTGTTGGCATCTTGTCGGAAACGGCATTTGAATGGTACTTCGAGTTCCCAAATGAGTCTGTCAAAACATTCACGGAGATGGAATAACTATTCACACAACGGTTCGCAAGCGCAAGCTAGCGCACCCCGATCACGATATTAATCAATGCCAGGGTGAAGCCAGGAGAGACCTGGGTTCAATACGCAATTCGGTGGCGGAACCTATGGTCAAAATGCGAACAACGCATAGAAAAAGATCCCGCCGTGGGCATGTTCGTAGGGACCCTTGGCCCTCAGGCGACTATATCCCAATTTATGATGTTCTTCAAGTCGACCACCTCCCAGCCTTGATCGACAAGCTGGCCCAAATAGACCAGATGGGCCATGGGTCGTCCTCTTCAAAAACGGATCCTCGGAATATAAAGGGCAAAGGGAAAGCGGCCTTTGTTGTCAATACTCAACAACAGCCGAGCGACCCGAAACTGGTTGCGCTAAAGCGACACACACCGATCTCTCGAAGATAAGTTGAGACGTCCTTACTCGTTTTCCCGGAATAAAACGAGGAGACTGTTCGAACTGGCGGTGCGCAACAGGCTCATCACTCTGTCGGATCCGAGACGCCCACTGCGGCGTGGTGACGTCAACAGTCCCAACTACTGCCCCTACCAAAGAGTAATGGGCCACCCAATCGAAGATTACTACGTCTTCAAAAACTGGGTTGAGGACCAGTACCAACAAGGCAAGTTCGCGCTGTTGGAAAACTGGAAGGTAAACCCGCCACAGCAGCACGCTCCTAAAAAGGTGAATACGCCAGGGGCATCATGCTCATTTGTAGAAGAAGCTCCGTGGGAAGTGGTCCTTTCAGCTAAAACTAAAAGAATGCTGAAGGATCTTCAAGCATGTCCGGTGATCAAATGGAAAAACCCGCTAGAGCCCGAGATCATTGAGGGGATGCTTAAACCGCGCCCAACGCCGAAAACTATTAACAAGGGGCAAGACCTCCAGGTCAAGCCTTCGAAGTCTTCGAAGAAAATAAGAAGACCAAGAGACATGTACAGCTCGACGACAGTCGTACGGATTTGCAAAAATACATCGACGCACTGGATGAACACAACCAAAAGGCGCGGACCCTAGTCACTCTCCAAGAGTTTCTCAACTATATCCTTAAGAACTGAGACAGTAACACTGATGAAGGAAACCGCTCATCAGAGGAAACCGAGGATTATGTAGCGAGTTGCTATATGGTCTCTCACTCGTCATTAAAAGGCGAAGAAGCTCCCTCAGCATCGGAAAGCAATACAAAGGAACTAGGGGCAAGACCGGTGCAAAAATCCCTGGAGCTGTCAGATGACTCGATTGACCGGTTTCTACACGAAGCCCTTCAAAAGAGCAAAGCTTACCAAGAGCGTGAAACGGCCATATACGAAATGGCCAAGCGTCGGCGTCAGGATGAAGAAGCTGCGGCGAGGAAGAGTCACAAAGTACTCCAACCAGATCAAAGCACACCCGCAGCAAACAAAAGCAGGTTTAAGATGGGGAAACGGTTTGCCAAAGCCCTGTCAATGGGAATGAAGATGCTACCTTTCAAAGGGAATACTCCTGGGAGTACGTGACTCGATGAAGCGGATATACATCTGAACTACTGCTTATACCATTAGAGGGTTACACACCCCACTAAAGAGTGCGGTGCCTTCAAGAAGAGGTGGCAGGGATACGTTGCCCACCGACAACACTTTAAGAGGATGAAGCGTGAAGCTCGTCGACAGCGAAAAGGTGCGACAAATGAGCACGGAAAAACGACTGGCAACTGTTATATGGTTGATACCAGTTCGACAAAAGGGAAAACCCAAGTTCTTACATTCGGGAGAGATTCTGAGGAAGAAATAACCCTCGGTCCTCTCTTCAATGAATCCAAGTCTGGAAAAGAAGAAGAGGCGAAGAAATACGAGAACATTCAGCTGCGAAACCGCACACTGCCTGAGAAGAACCTCAGGCCAACAAACAAAGCTTCGAACAAAAGAGACAAGGGGAAGGAAAAAGTCCCTGAGGAAATTGCCCTCGATGATGGAGTCGTCAAAGAGCTCGCGGCCAAGGACCCGCCTAAGAAAAACAAGGTGGATTATAATGTTCTGACACATCTGAGGAAGATACCCTCACAACTGAGCATACTGGATGCTCTCCTCATGTCCAAAGATGCACGAGATTCTCTAATCAAGGCAATGCAAGAGCCTGATCAGTTCCAAGCTTTCTTTGCTGAAGAAAAGATGAAGGACGAGCTGGCAGAGATTCATACAGCTGACATCACATTCGGCGATGAAGATCTCCTCCTCGGAACGTGCGAGTACAAACGTCCCCTATATGTCACTGGGCATTAAGATAGGGAAGATCCTGGTCGATAACGGGTCCTCCGTCAACCTTCTCAACGTGAAGGTGCTAAAGGAGATTTGCATGAACGTTCAGCACCTGGCTCGAGACAAAATTACCATCTTCGGGTTCGACTCGCAGTCATCACGGATGCTTGGGTCCGTGATATTGACATTACGCTTTGGGATGTTCGTCACTGACATCAAATTTCATGTCATCGACGCCAAGACTTGCTATAACGCTCTATTCGGCCGGCCTTGGTTACACGAGTACAACATCATCCCTTCTACACAACACCCGTGTACGAAGTATTTCAAAGACGGCCTCGAGTAAACAGTTACAGGGGAGCTAAATCCATTCTCCGTAAATGAAGTCCGCAAATATGAAGACGCCAAGTACTTCCTGACAGACTTCAAAGATACGGAAATATGTCATAAACCGGAGGATAAACAAAAATCCGTCGCCACTATCCCGATCTTTGGGAGCGATACCGAGGAAGATGAAGAAATAGTCTACTCGGGGCAACCCTAAGGCAACAGGCCAGGACCATTTACTCCTATTTTGCACTTTGGCAGTGCCTCTGAAGACGAGGCCAACGCCGTATTCTCCGTTCGCCCATCAGTACAAACCATCACTGGAGCTGATCGGAGTTTACAAATTACCATGGTTCCGCAGCGGCATTACAAGGAACTTGATGCGCTAGATACATACGGCGTGCAAGAGCTGCAGACCTTTTATGTTCCTCCTAGGCGACGAGGTGAAAAGGCGATCCTCTTCTATCAGTCTACGGAGACCAAAGTGGAGAAAGAAGTCTGGCATGGTGCCGAACTTGCGCTTGACAGGCTTCAACCAATCCGTCTGCTCAGTTATTACACAGAGGGGTTGAAAAGGCTATTAAGATGCCAAGGCGTACCCTTCAAACAAACAGATCGACAAGACCAGTTCTACAACAAGATTTGGGACGTTCCCGGGACTCAGCGAAAAATGCCCAACGGGAGGATGGAGACTACTGGGATTGGATACGTTCGGTCCAAGAAATGGAAGCGATTCCATGACTGCCATATCATAAATAACTCCGGTGGAGAAGCGAATGCATTACAAAATAGCGCTGATATCGAACTAGAGCGAGATCCCGCCGTAAGAATACCAAGTCCGTCATTCGAAGAACAAATTGACAAGCCAATGAGAGAAGCCGGTCAAAAGGTTCGGGATGACCACAGTCGCGAGATGGCCATTTACGAGAAAGTCAGGACGCAGCGTCTCGCTCAGCAGTCTACGGAAAGAGAAGACTACGATGCCCTTCACCCTCAGCCCGTTGTGTGCTCTCGTGGAAAAGAAAAGGCCCGACGCAAACGCAAAAACAAGGTGAAGAACGGGAATGACGTTCAAAAACCACGAAGCGGATCCGAGAAGCCACGCGATCAAGAAAAAGTTAGCTAGAACCCGTCTTTTATGAAGAAGATGGGTCGGGAGTACTCGTTCCCTCAAGACAAGACAAGAAAAATATTCAACCTTGTCATGAAGTATCAAATGATGACGCTCCCTGAGTCTCAGCACCCGAGCAAATAAACGAGATTCGTCATCCGGCTTATTGCTCCTACCACCGAGCAATAGGACATCCGCTTGAAGACTACTTCATTTTCAAAGACTGGGTCGAAGAACAGTATCAACGAGGCATGTTTGCTTTATCCGACAGTTGGAGGGTAGCCCCACCACAAAAGCATGAGCCAAAAGCAACCTACACTGTGAGGCTAAGTCTAGATCAGTATCAAGCTTGGAAACGAGCTCGTACCTGTCACGTGATAACACTATCAAAAGAAGGAGGGCACAAGAATATGGACGACCTCTCCCACTGCTTCGCAAATGAGGATGAGGACGAAGTGATCTCAGAATTTCCACATGCGCCAAAAGAGCTGGAAGATGGGATACACACCACAGCGGACAACCTGAGAAAAATTGACTTGGGGACGGAAAATGAACCGAGGCCAACGTTCGTCAGTGAGCTGCTGTCTGAAAAGCAGGTGGCTACGCTAAAGGACGTACTTACGCAATATAAAGACTTTTTCGCATGGAATTATTCCAAGATGCTGGGACTAGATCCAGAAATAGCTGTACATAAACTGGCGATATCACCGAACGCCAAACCAGTCAAACAGGCACCAAGAAGAATGCGGCTCGAACTCGAGATGAGCATCAATGCCGAAGTCAAGAAACTAATCGACTCCGGCTTCATCCAAGAAGTTCAATATCCTGACTGGATCGTCAACATTGTCCCAGTGATGAAAAATGGGACAGTACGCATATGCGTGGGCTTTCGGGATCTCAAAAAAGATTGTCCGAAGGATGACTTCCCAGTACCTGTTACCGAGCTGATGATCGATAACACGTCCACTCATGAGATCTTATCCTTTATGGATGGATCTTCAGTCTACAATCAAATAAAAATGCATCCTGAAGACCAAAAGCACACCGCCTTCCGAACTCCGCTAGGCATATTTGCTATAAAGTGATGCCCTTCGGCTTGAAGAACGCAGGCGCTACCTATCAAAGGACCATGACGAAAATCTTCAATGACCTCATACATGAGATTGTCGAATACTACATCGACGACCTGGTAGTGAAAAGCAAGTCATACGAGGAACATTAGGAACATCTAAAAATAGTGTTCCAGCGTCTTCGGAAATATAATCTGAAGATGAACCCTCTGAAATACGCGTTAGGGGTCTCCTCAGGAAAATTCCTTGGATTCATCGTACGACACCGAGGCATCGAAGTAGACCCATCAAAGAATAAGGCGATTATGGAAATGCTCTCGCCAAGAACTCTTAAGCAACTGCGGTCTCTTCAAGGAAAGCTCGCGTTTATCCGACGGTTCATAGCTAACCTCTCCGGCAAATGCCGCCCCTATAGACATCTAATGAAGAAGGGGACCCCGTTCGTTTGGGATCGTAAATGCCATAGTGCACTAGACGAAATCAAGCAATATCTGCAGAATCTGTTAGGTCCACGTTACCTCTCCCGGTACTTTCGGGGTTGCGGAAACGGTAAAACAAAAATTTTTCTAAGGTTTGTAACATGGACCGTAAAAGCCGGATCTTTGCTAAACTATAAACTAGCAACCTAACAAGAGATGTATCTACTCGGTTAGGGGTTATACCTTAACTTGAACTCCTTCACTTATAGTTGTTGTTCTTCTATGATGTTCTTCTCTTCTTGTTGTTCTTTTCATGGCTTGCTCAAAGGTTGATCCGGACTTCGGTCACCTCCGCGGCCTCCTTGAGTCGAAGACGATCCACCCGAGAGATGTACGCCGAGCTCCACCTCAAGCCGAGGTAACTAGGGCAAGGAGATTGCTAATCTAGAAGCCCTAGGTTGTGTAGAGAGGATGTATGGATGTGTTTGTCAAGTAGAATCCTTTTTCTCTCAACACATGAGATCAAAGGAGAAAATCAAGAGGAGGAAGAAGAAGGAGGTTTTTAGCAACCAAGGAGCTTCTCATATCAAGAGAGAGAAAGAGATTAAAATTATGATAAGCTTAACCAAGAGAAAAGCTAACCATGGTTGCAATAATGCAAAAAAACACATCATTACTAATTCTATCAAGATAAAGTTGATGGCTACAATTGAAATGACCATTATCATAATCCAAAAGAAAATGGAAAAGAAAAGAAGAGTGTGGAATCCTCTTGAATGTCAATGGTCAACTCGGTCAACCGGTCAACAAAGTCAAGAGGGGTCAACGGGGTCAAATGGTCAATGCAATTAGCCATCATAAGATTATCACTAATAGGATTAGTAAATGATGTCCGCTGCTCATAATGGTTTTGACCAAACGAACTGTCAAAACCCTAATGAGCCTGCCACATAATGGTTTTGGCCGAACCAACTGCCAAAACCCTAATGAGGCACCTCCTCCTTCATCGCTCCAGAAAACTGTGCATACACACCTGCATCCGTATTCCGTAGAATGTGGATGCACAGAAGACAAAACAAATCCATCCATACAATACTAGGATCCGGCTTAAACCAAAGCCCACTAGTATTGCCTGCCCGAACACCATACGCACACAAGTGTACGTAAGTGATCGCAGCCCTGCCGTAAAACCATACGGCCTCTACACGTTTCGCTCAGTGCAGGGAAACTCTCTGTGTGGGACTCTAAAGACTCGACACTACGCTGGCAGTGGGTTTAACCACAGACCGCAAGCGGCACTAGCTGTACGTAACGGTCCCCAGGTAGATGTCGATAAGAAGGCCGATGAGGTAAACCCATCCGAACTCCTACTGAGCCTGTATGTGACAATCTTCGTACAGTCCGGTCTGTTCGTCTGATACATCGCATGGCGGGCCTAGGGGGGCGGTAAACGTCAGTCCCCTAATAGCGGTACAAGTCGTGTCGGAGTGAAGCCCAATACACCCTGAGATAACACTGGAAACCTACCAGTATATCTCGCTTGCCCTGGCCAGGGACTACTCGTGTAATGGCTCTCCTAGACACAGCGCGATGTCAACCCCCAATACCGGGAGAGACGAATCCTGTCTAACCGTCACTGCCTCCAAGTGCTTCGGGACTGCTCCCAACTACTACCTGTTTGCATGACTCAGTAGAGCCGTGGTAGGGTAGCAATCAAAGAACAGTGGGAACACACTCGAGGCGAAGTGACAGTGTCAAGTCAGCGGACTAAGCTGTACTCATGTCACCTGGGAACTGATAACTGACGATAGGTATAATACCAACCATCAGTTCCCGACGAGTCCTGTCCAGTGTACTCGTAACCTAACGAGCACCCGCATACTATCTCAAGTACGACGTACTGACGGCTGTGGGACAGACCGTCCCCCGAGCTGGGATGAGAAGCGCATACGCTAGTCTACTTCGGAGTGTCGATGCCCTATCTCGATACTCCCACGACTAGGGACGTGTATAAGGATGTGCTTGTAGATTACCCAGCCCCCACGAGTGTGATCGCCATCACAACGCCGGTAATCAAGCAAAGATCCTAAGGGCTCTACTAATGCGTATAGGTGATATAATAAATAAACACACATGTACACATTAAAGTAGAGACAAACCAAGTAGCATACTACTATATTGAGCAAGATTGTCTGTACAACTGTGAATATCCCAAGCTTCCATCAAGTAATATACATACTAGTATGATACAGTAATGGCCTCTAGGGCATATACACCAACAATCTCCCACTTGCACTAAGGCCATGTACTGGCGTATCGAAGACCTATCATCTCGATCAGCCGCTCGAACTGAGTCTGGGGTAAAGCCTTCGTGAATGGGTCCGCAGTGTTGTCCTTTGTGTCCACTCTCCGCACCTCGATCTCCTGTCGATCAATGATCTCCCTGATCAGGTGATACCGCCTTAAGATGTGCCTGGATTTCTGATGGGACCTTGGTTCCTTCGCTAAAGCTATAGCCCCATTGTTATCGCAATACAAAGGTATTGGGTCAACAATGGACGGAACCACCTGAAGTTCACTAATGAACTTCTTAATCCAGACCGCCTCTTTTGCGGCATCGCTTGCAGCAATGTATTCAGCCTCCATCGTCGAGTCTGCGACGGTATCCTGCTTGGAACTCCTCCAACATACCGCCCCTCCGTTGAGGGTAAACACAAAACCCGAGACGGACTTGCTATCATCTTTGTCACTCTGGAAGCTTGAATCGGTAAAGGACTCGACCCTAAGGTCTCCATTACCGTAAACCAGGAACATCTCCTTAGTCCTTCTCAGGTACTTGAGAATGTTCTTCACTGCTGTCCAGTGGTCCTCCCCTGGGTCCGACTGATACCGGCTTACCGTGCTCAACGCGTAAGCTACATCTGGTCTTGTACATAGCATCGCATACATTATAGATCCTACCGCCGAAGCGTAGGGTATAGTGCTCATGCGAACCCTCTCCTCGTCAGTCTTAGGAGACATCTTCTTGGAGAGGGTAATTCCGTGCAATGCGGGTATGTTACCGCGCTTGGAATCCTCCATACTAAATCTCTTTAGTACGGTCTCTATGTACCTGGACTGCGAAAGTCCCAATAGTTTCTTGGATCTATCTCTATAGATCTTGATCCCCAGAATGTACGAGGCATCACCCAGGTCCTTCATGGAGAACCTTTGTGACAAAAACAGCTTGACCGATTGTAGCATAGGAATGTCATTTCCTATCAGAAGAATGTCGTCCACGTACAAGACTAGGAACACGACAGTTCGTCCTACAATCTTCTTATAAACACAGGGTTCATCTTCGTTCTTGATGAAATCAAATTCCTTGATTGCCTCATCAAAACAGATGTTCCAGCTCCGCGATGCCTGCTTTAATCCATAAATGGATTTAAGCAACTTGCACACCTTTCCGCTGCTCCCACTGTCTACGAAACCTTCTGGTTGATCCATGTAAACGCACTCTTCCAAACAACCGTTTAGGAAAGCCGTTTTAACATCCATCTGCCAGATTTCATAGTCATGGAAGGCAGCAATGGCAAGTAGGATCCGAATGGATTTGAGCATAGCCACCGGAGAAAAAGTTTCATCATAGTCCAAACCAGGTCTTTGACGAAAACCTTTTGCAACGAGTCTAGCTTTATAGGTTTCCACCTGCCCATCTACACCAAGTTTCCTTTTGTAGATCCATTTGCATCCAACGGGTTTTACCCCAGGTGGAGCAATATCCATGGTCCACACTTTATTGGCGTACATGGACTCCATTTCAGATTGCATTGCTTCCTGCCACTTATCAGAGTCCCTACTGATAATGGCCTGCCTGAAACTGGTAGGGTCATCTTCTTCCAAGATGCAATCCTCTCGATCCCCGTCAATGAGAAAACCGTAGTATCTCTCGGGCGGATGAGAAATCCTACCAGATCTGCGGAGTGGCTGAGGTTCGTCTGGGGTTATTGAATTCTGAGGTTCTGTCAAACTTTCAGTTTCAGTTTGTGGTCGCTGAATTTCTTCCAATTCTACCGTGCTCCCACTAATTTCTTTTGCAAGAAACTCCGTTTCCAAGAAAACGGCATGCTGAGCAACAAACACCTTCTGTTCCTCGGTGTGGTAGAATAGATATCCATAACCATTCTTTGGATATCCCACAAACTTACATAAAACTGACCGTGCCTCTAGTTTATCTGGTTTATGCTTTTTAACATAAGCCGGACAACCCCATATCTTAGATCTTTTAAGATATGGCCTCTTTCCATTCCATATCTCGAACGGAGTCTTAGGCACAGATTTAGACGGAACATCATTCAATAGGTATGCCGCTGTCTGAAGCGCATGTCCCCAAAATGAAAGAGGCAACTCAGCACTACTCATCATGGAGCGAACCATATCCAGTAGGGTACGATTCCTCCGCTCCGAAACACCGTTGTGCTGTGGTGTATAAGGAGGAGTAAGCTGAGAGAGAATACCATTCTCTTTTAAGTAATCTAGGAATTCCGTGCTTAAGTACTCCCCTCCCCTGTCAGACCGGAGGATCTTGATACTTTTGCCTTTCTGGTTCTCTACTTCGTTTCTGAATTCCTTGAATTTCTCAAAAGCTTCAGATTTGTGTTTCATCAGATACACATATCCGAACCTAGAGAGATCGTCAGTGAATGTGATGAAGTACGAGAACCCACCCCTTGCATGTATAGACATCGGACCACATACATCACTATGTACGAGTCCCAAGAGCTCTGCTGCTCTTTCTCCATGTCCGGTGAACGGAGATTTGGTCATCTTTCCTTTGAGACAAGACTGACAAGTTCCATAAGATGAAAACTCGAACGCATTCAAGAGTCCATCTTTATGCAACTTACTCAGTCTTTTCTCTCCGATATGACCGAGTCTACAATGCCACAAGTAGGATTCATTCGTATCTGAATTCTTCCTCTTGCGTGTGTTTTGTATGTTGAGAACTGTATTCTGATTTAGAACGTAGATACCATTACACAGTGTACCCTCTGCAACCAGTACCTTATGAAGGTAAATGTTCATGATATTCTTTTCAAGAACAAAGTCATATCCATCTTTATCGAGTAAAGAAACCGATATGATGTTGCAAACCATGGAGGGTACATAGTAGCAATCGTTCAAAATCATAGTCTTGCCATTTGGCAATACTAGGTGATATTCACCGACGGCTGCCGCATTAACTTGTGCTCCGTTCGCTACTCTGAGCGACATATCACCCGGTGCAACTTTCCTACTTTTTCTCAGTCCCTGCAATAAATTACAGATATGAGATCCTGATCCGGTATCAAGTACCCAGGAGGTAGGGCTGACCGTAAAACAGTTCTCAATTACAAGAACACCTGAAGTAGATGCAAAACCATGCTTCTTCTTCAACTGGGTATCCTGGAAATCCATACTTTCCTCTTTCCCATTCTCATACTCATGACTGTTGTCACAAGTTAGAGCTGAACCATCTTTCCCCAGTCCCGAATAAGAATTCGGATCGGTCAAGCGATACATTTTATTATCTTGATTAGGGCGTGAAAAGGTTGCTGCCTGGAGAGAGAGAAAAGAAACACTCAGCGTATGCTCTTGCAAGATTAGATTGGTTTATTAATTTATCTAACCAGGATGTCTCCCACTGTTTCCTCAAATTCTTCTTAAAACCTTTTTAAAAGAAGAACTAGCCGGGTTTTAATTCACGTCACAATACTTGCTTAACCTTTCAGCCAGGCTAGTGTCGGTACTTCGAGGGAGGTTTTCCAACGCTTTCGCGAAGTTCCTTAATTAAAGAACCTCTTTTCCCTGGGGGCGTAACCCCGCTAACACCTTTCTAGACACCTACTAGGTTTATAGCATTGATCGTTAAGTGAAATAATCTCCCGAGAGTAAACCAACTCATCAGTGGGATCGGGATCCAACTGTCATTGTGTGATAACCTAGATGGAATCCACTCTAGTTACCACACTCCAGAAGGTATGCTAAATCTGCAAGTTTCAGTTCTTTTGAAACTCCCGATGTGGTTTTTGCCCCTAACTGTTCATGACCTTGACTAGGTCAACAAGCCATAAACTGTTAGACAAGTTCTACCCGTCATAATCCTGATTGCATTAGACCCACCCGTACGTGCCCTTGACTAGGTCAACAAGGCCGCACGACTGTCCTAACCAATCACATTTGCAATCCACAGAAAAATATTATTTAGCTACCGTTCACTACGCCTTGACTAGGTCAACAAACGCAGCACGAATACTGAATAATATTAATCCGAAACGACGGAGGGCTACGGCTGGGTTTTTGGCGAAAAACCCGTTAACGTAATGAACTTGATATCGTTGAAGGAACCTGATTGCACCCTTTTGAAAATCATAGTGGCGAAAACTTTTGCTAAAGAGGTCACTCCCTGCGAAGGGATCTCGGCTCTTTCCTCGTCGAGTGAGGTGCTGGGCATTCGTAAGATGAATACCTCGATGCAAAGCAAGAATAATCGACTATGGTGAAGTTATTACCCTGACGCAAAGTTTTGTCCAAGGGGTCACTCCCGGTGAAGGGATCTCGGCCCTTGCCTCGTCGACTGAGGTGCTGGGCATTCACAACCGAATACCGCGATGCAAAACAAAAATGAACGTCCTTGCAATAACAGCTTTTTGAAAAATTGTTCCAACAACGTCTTTTAGGTTTATTTTCTTGCATTAGTTCTTTTAATGCGTCCCATCATTTAAATCCTACCATTGCAGAAAACAACCAAAATATGACGTACGCTTATGCCATTCGCATTCGCCATGGGGCCCCGTCATCACCCGTTAGGTTACTTAACTAACGACAGAGCGGGGGCTGGGCTAGCGCGGCTGTAAAACATAAGCAACGCCTAAATAGTTATTATATATAGCAATATAGCAATGATAGCCAATCCAGATCACAGATGAACACTTTGGATATACTAGGAATCCGCAATTCGTTCGAGCCTGCAACGAAAAACGGATTACACGGTCGCGATGAATAGCCAAAACCCCACCCAAGACCCCTACGGGTGCGGCAAACTACCCGCCAAGTACCCGAAGCGAAGCAACCTCCCTCAATGCCATGAGTAGGCCACTCGGCACTTCGAGCTACCCGGTAGTTTGTGCACCCCTCCATGGGTCTATCCTAGGAGCAAAAACAGTAAAAAGAATTATACAATGACGGCTACAACCCCGACCCGGTTGTGCGGCCAAACAAATAATATTACATCAATTTACAAATTTATTACATGAATGAAAGAAAAAGAAACTCTCATCTCACATCCACCCCGGCTATTCATCCGCGACAATCCAACGAGTTCATATACACAAACCATCAACAACAATCACAGATCACAGATATGTATAACCCCGACTAATCGACATATAGCGATTAGCCGACGTTCAATACATAAGAACATCACAGATATAACCTTTATAGTCAAAGTATATTGAAGTTCGAAAAAAATACGGAATTATAGGCCCCCAAAAACAAATTTGTGTTCTGGAAAATCTGGGCACATATAATATATCAGAAAAATCCTAAAACCATGTCAGAAACACACTGCACTAAAAATGAGACAGTGACTCTACTATAGCGCGGCGCTTCCGCGGCAATAGCAAGCTATTGCCGCGGAAGCGCGGCCAACTAGGAGAGTTACTGTGTCGTTTTTGGTGGGTTTCTTTTAAAAAGCCTGAGATGATTTTTGGGATATAATAAATTTTGTTTTGACCAGAAAAAGTTTTAACAGAAACTCAGATTTTTATAACTTGGTTTTTTTCGATTTTTCCGTTTCGAACTTCGATACACTTTACTACCAAGCTAGTTTATGTTTAGTTAGGCTCTGATACCACTGTTAGGTCCACGTTACCTCTCCCGGTACTTTCGGGGTTGCGGAAACGGTAAAACAAAAATTTTTCTAAGGTTTGTAACATGGACCGTAAAAGCCGGATCTTTGCTAAACTATAAACTAGCAACCTAACAAGAGATGTATCTACTCGGTTAGGGGTTATACCTTAACTTGAACTCCTTCACTTGTAGTTGTTGTTCTTCTATGATGTTCTTCTCTTCTTGTTGTTCTTTTCATGGCTTGCTCAAAGGTTGATCCGGACTTCGGTCACCTCCGCGGCCTCCTTGAGTCGAAGACGATCCACCCGAGAGATGTACGCCGAGCTCCACCTCAAGCCGAGGTAACTAGGGCAAGGAGATTGCTAATCTAGAAGCCCTAGGTTGTGTAGAGAGGATGTATGGATGTGTTTGTCAAGTAGAATCCTTTTTCTCTCAACACATGAGATCAAAGGAGAAAATCAAGAGGAGGAAGAAGAAGGAGGTTTTTAGCAACCAAGGAGCTTCTCATATCAAGAGAGAGAAAGAGATTAAAATTATGATAAGCTTAACCAAGAGAAAAGCTAACCATGGTTGCAATAATGCAAAAAAACACATCATTACTAATTCTATCAAGATAAAGTTGATGGCTACAATTGAAATGACCATTATCATAATCCAAAAGAAAATGGAAAAGAAAAGAAGAGTGTGGAATCCTCTTGAATGTCAATGGTCAACTCGGTCAACCGGTCAACAAAGTCAAGAGGGGTCAACGGGGTCAAATGGTCAATGCAATTAGCCATCATAAGATTATCACTAATAGGATTAGTAAATGATGTCCGCTGCTCATAATGGTTTTGACCAAACGAACTGTCAAAACCCTAATGAGCCTGCCACATAATGGTTTTGGCCGAACCAACTGCCAAAACCCTAATGAGGCACCTCCTCCTTCATCGCTCCAGAAAACTGTGCATACACACCTGCATCCGTATTCCGTAGAATGCGGATGCACAGAAGACAAAACAAATCCATCCATACAATACTAGGATCCGGCTTAAACCAAAGCCCACTAGTATTGCCTGCCCGAACACCATACGCACACAAGTGTACGTAAGTGATCGCAGCCCTGCCGTAAAACCATACGGCCTCTACACGTTTCGCTCAGTGCAGGGAAACTCTCTGTGTGGGACTCTAAAGACTCGACACTACGCTGGCAGTGGGTTTAACCACAGACCGCAAGCGGAACTAGCTGTACGTAACGGTCCCCAGGTAGATGTCGATAAGAAGGCCGATGAGGTAAACCCATCCGAACTCCTACTGAGCCTGTATGTGACAATCTTCGTACAGTCCGGTCTGTTCGTCTGATACATCGCATGGCGGGCCTAGGGGGGCGGTAAACGTCAGTCCCCTAATAGCGGTACAAGTCGTGTCGGAGTGAAGCCCAATACACCCTGAGATAACACTGGAAACCTACCAGTATATCTCGCTTGCCCTGGCCAGGGACTACTCGTGTAATGGCTCTCCTAGACACAGCGCGATGTCAACCCCCAATACCGGGAGAGACGAATCCTGTCTAACCGTCACTGCCTCCAAGTGCTTCGGGACTGCTCCCAACTACTACCTGTTTGCACGACTCAGTAGAGCCGTGGTAGGGTAGCAATCAAAGAACAGTGGGAACACACTCGAGGCGAAGTGACAGTGTCAAGTCAGCGGACTAAGCTGTACTCATGTCACCTGGGAACTGATAACTGACGATAGGTATAATACCAACCATCAGTTCCCGACGAGTCCTGTCCAGTGTACTCGTAACCTAACGAGCACCCGCATACTATCTCAAGTACGACGTACTGACGGCTGTGGGACAGACCGTCCCCCGAGCTGGGATGAGAAGCGCATACGCTAGTCTACTCCGGAGTGTCGATGCCCTATCTCGATACTCCCACGACTAGGGACGTGTATAAGGATGTGCTTGTAGATTACCCAGCCCCCACGAGTGTGATCGCCATCACAACGCCGGTAATCAAGCAAAGATCCTAAGGGCTCTACTAATGCGTATAGGTGATATAATAAATAAACACACATGTACACATTAAAGTAGAGACAAACCAAGTAGCATACTACTATATTGAGCAAGATTGTCTGTACAACTGTGAATATCCCAAGCTTCCATCAAGTAATATACATACTAGTATGATACAGTAATGGCCTCTAGGGCATATACACCAACAGAATCCACCGGTACTGACTGCTCCGGTCAAGGGAAAGCCCCTCATCCTGTACACAACAAGCCTTGAAGGTTCTCTATGCGCACTATGGGCACAGGAGAACGATCAGGGAAAGGAGAGAGCTCTCTATTATTTGAGTCGAGTTCTCCTGGGGGCAGAAAACAACTACTCCCCCATCGAAAAGCATTGCCTGGTATTGATCTTCATGATAACGAAGCTTCAAAATTATGCCTTGGCGCATGAGGTCCATCTCATATCGAAGGTGGATCCTCTCAAATATTTGATGTCAAGAGCCATACTAATGGGAAGGCTTGCCAAATGGGCCCTCCTCTTGATCGAGTTCTCGATAATCTATCGACCCTTCAGGGCAGTGAAGGACCAGGCCATCGCTGACTTTCTTGCTGAACATCCAATACCAGCTAACTCTCCCTTAAATTGCAAATTATCGGACGAGCATGCGTTCGATACAAAGGACGAAGAAAATGACTCTCAATGGGAACTCTACTTCGATGGGGTATCTTCCATGAAGAAGCGAAAGTAAAGCATCTCCATAATCAAAGCTGGGGTGGGCCTTATTTTCGTGACTCCGCAAGGAGGGATAATGTGTTTCGCCCTTTCCTTAACAGAGCCGAGGACAAATAATGAAGCTGAGTACGAAGCTTTGATAGCGGGTCTCGAGATTGCTGTTGAGATGGGAATTGAAAACCTCCTCATATATGGAGACTCCTAGCTGTCGTTAGCCAAGTAAACGGAGACTATCAGACATGCAAAACAGAGTTGGTAAAATACGGTGAGAGAGTGCAGCAATTGTTGACACAAATCCCCTCTTACATTCTGGAAAGCATTCCGTGTGCAGAGAATAGCAAAGCAGATGCATTATCCAAACTCGCTAAAGAACTGGCCGACGAAAACCTCGACGACGTAAGGATCGTTGTGCAAAGCCGCTGAATTCTCACGCCAGTAGAAATATCTCCGTAACCGTCTGAAGGAAAAGAAGCGACCAAACAAGCAGCCTGCCGAATAGAAAACAAAGAAAAGGCTAAGGATTGGAGAGAAGTATTCATAGACTACTTCAAATCCCATCAAACGCCTGAAGACGCGTCGTCCAGACATCAGCTCATGAAACGAGCTCTATCCTTCGCCTTCGTCAATGATACTCTATATAAGAGATCGTTCTATAGTTTGTGGATAAGATGCTTAGGGCCGGAAGAAGAAAGGAGAGTCGTCCAAGAAACTCATGACGGACTCTGCGGTTCTCATCAAGCCAGGCCAAAGATGAAGCTAAAGATCAAAAGAATGGGTTACTATTGGCCTAAGATGATTCGGTATTGCCTCGAATATGCGAAGTAGTGTCACTCGTGCCAAATTCATGGGGATTTCATCCACCAGCATCCAAATCCGTTACACCCAATATTGGCTAGCCGGCCGTTCGAAATGTGGGGAACCGATATAATCGGGCCTATCGAGTCGGCATCTTCCAAGGGATATCGGTTCATATTGGCAACAACCTATTACTTCTCTAAGTGGGCAGAGGCAGTACCGCTAAAGGAGGTGAAGATGGAGAACATCCTCTATTTCTTCAGGACACATGGCATCTACCGGTTCGGCACTCTGCGACGAATCATTTCGGATAATGGGCCAGCCTACAGGAGCCATAAGATCAGCCGCTTCGTACAGCAGCATAATATAGATTGGAGATACTCTTCAGTCTATAATCCCCGAGCCAATGGTCTAGCTGAGGCTTTCAACAAGACCTTGAAGAAGATCATAAAGAAAACGGTGTCCAGAAATAAAAGGGACTGGCACGAGAGACTGCATGAAGCTCTCTGGACTTATCGAACCACGTTCAAAACGGCCACGAATACAACACCATATGCATTGTTATTCGGCACGGAAACAGTACTTCCCTTGGAGATAAAGTTGCCCTCTCTGCGAGTGGCAGTTCGATATGAGCTGACGGATGAAGAAAATGCCTATCTTCGGCTTGAGGAGCTCGATGCCCTCGATGAAACTCGTCTCATGGCGCAGCAAAACCTGGAAGCTTACAAAGTAAGGATGATGCGCTCATACGAAAGACTAACCATACCAAGAACATTCCGCCAAGGCGAACTCGTGTTAGTCGTAAAAAGACCTATGATCCACAACCGTGTAAAGCAGGGGAAATTCGAGCCAAACTACGAGGGGCTGTACATCATAGACAAGGTCTACCAAGGTGGGGCCTACTTGCTCATGGATATGCATGGCGAAAGACCTTTCCGGCCAATAAATGGCCGGTTCCTTAAGAAATACTATGCCTGACAAGTCGCAACTCAGGATTAGTGATAGATGACGACGCTTGTGTCTGCTCGTTGTCTTCTTGAGTCCAGACTCTATAAGTGGTATCTGGCAAAACTTCGCCCCGAAGCTGGCTCTGGACCGAGATGTCCCTAAACTAACAACGGACCGTAATGTCCTTAAACTAAATACGTCGCCTCAAACACGGCGACAGTGGAATTCAAGTCCACAAGTCCTAGCGGCAAGGATTGCAACTCAAGTCCCGATGGCTGCACAGCTGCCCCGGTGGCGAAGTCCCTCATAAGTTCCGTTGGTGAATAGAGGGGTAAAAAAAGGTACGTCCACAAGCGAAATGGGCACAGATGAAAACCCGAAAGGGCACCGTGAGTAAAAACAGCAGGGCTACCGGCGAGCTTGTAAAAACCTGAAAGGACGCAATCTCGTTGTTAAAGAAAACGGTACGTCCACAAGCGAAATGGGCATGGATGAAAACCTGAAAGGGCTCCGTGAGTAAAAATAGTAGGGCTATCGGCAAGTTTGTGAAAACCCGAAAGGGCGCAATCTCGTTAAAATAAAGACACCTACAAGGTCCTCTCGACCTTATGAGGAGAAAACACCTGAGTGAGATCCTTACGACTCACAAGGGAGAAACACACTTAGGGATCCCCACGATTCCTAAGGAGAAATTACACTTACGAGATCCTCACGACTCGTAAGGAGAATTCCCCCATGTGAGACCCTCACGGCTCATAGGATTCAAAAGCCTTAAGATATAGGGACCTGAACCTGTTCTTAAGCCATCACACTCCCCAGTTTGCCCTACAGGCGGTCAATATTGGCTCTTGTATACAATCCACGGGCAAAAATAAACGATTTCCCCCACCAAGTTCCACCAATGACGAGGAATATCCTCATATGGTGAACGGCACTTGTAAGTCCTCTCGACTTATAAGGAGAAAATATTCTTATGGGATCCTTACGACTTATAAGAGAACACAGACTTGGGGATCCCTGCGATTCCTAAGGAGAAAATACACCTACGAGGTCCTCACGACTCATAGGGAGAAATACTTTTATGAGACCCTTACGGATCGTAAAGTCAAAAAGCCTTAGTCAACAGGATCCTAACCCTATGTGCTAAACCACCTTTGTTCAAAATCAGCAAAGGCAAATGATGATTCGTTACTGGCAATATTCCAGTCGTAGCGATGCTGATGCCTAAATTGGTATCAAATTCTAAGTCCTTTCAAGGCAAATGATGATTCGCTCCTGGCAATATTCCAGTCGCAGCGGTGTTGATGCTAAGATTGGTATCAGATCTCAAGTTCCATACTCGTAATAAAAATCAACGAGCAAAATATATGCATATTAAATAGCCGAAATGATGGGGCAACTCGCAATAAAAATCAGCGAGCAAAATACATGCATATAAAAACAGCCGAAATGTTTGGGCAGCTCGCAATAAAAAGAAGCGAGTAAAAAGAACAAATAGCCGAAATGATTGGGCACCGCGATAAAAACAGCCGAAATGATTGGGCAATCGCGACTTTCGCGATATAAAAAGCTGAAATGATAAAGCATCGCGGAAAGAAAAAAAGAATGATGAAACTTTTTCCCTGCAAGTGTGTCCACATCAACTCCTGTATACAATCCATGAGCATAACGAAAAGGGAACCACATTTCCCCAACGGGCTCTGTCAAAGGGAGAGTCAAATCTCGACGGAAACATTTACAACCAAGAAATGTCACAGCGGCGTTTCTTTTCACTCCTACAGGATGCAGACGTGACGTCAACAACAGACCCAAGGGTCAAAACAACGGAGCCATGGCAAAGTACCTAGTTCCAAACCTCGACGGTTCACCAACAACCTAGAGACTACCTCGGAGCCATGGCAAAGTCCCTAATTCCATATCTCGACAGTTCACAAACAGCCTGGAGATCACCCCGGCATTCCTTCTCCACTCCAACAGGATGCAGACGCGACGTCAGCAAAATGGAGCCATTGCAAAGTCCCTAGTTCCAGATCTTGATGGTTCACAGACAGTCTAGAGATCAACAACAGCGTTTTCCTCAATCCAGCAGGATGCAGATGCGACGTCAACAGCCGACCCCAGGGTCATAACAACGGAGCCAGAACAAAGTCCCTAGTTCCGAGCCTCGACGGTTCACAGAAAACCTAGAGACAACCTCGACATTCATCGCAATATAGCAGGCACAATGTCAATAAACGAAGCAAAGGAAGATCCCTAGCTTCAGGGTCTTGACGGAAACTCAAATAAAACCTGAAAGACTATCGGAGATCATCCCACACCAGCGTGGAGTGGTTATGACTCATCGAGGCTCCCAAATTGAGCATAACCTCAAGTAAAAAGTGGCATGGAAAATCCCTAACGCTTACTCTTCCGACGACAATATGACCTGGGAGATTACTTGAAGACATCTTGTCTAGCCCTGGAAGGGATCAGAGACACGACAGTCGCGGGGCTACTCGAACAGCAAGACTGCATATCGAGGAATGCATCAGCCAACGCGACGGTATGACGGACAAAAACCCTGGTACCACAAACCCTAACAGACCTCTATCGTAAAAAGAAGAGGTTAACTGTGACGTTAGGATATTCTTGCGAGAACTTCTCGATTCATCTCGATTCATAGGGAAAACAATGTTCCTGCGAGAACTGCTCGACTCATCTCGACTCGTAGGGAAAAACAACTTCGTGAAACCCTCACGGATCATGAAGGTGAAAAGCCCTAGGCAACGGGGATATCAACCTGTTTACTATGCACTGTGGCCCTACAAGCAGGTCCAAACTGACTCTTGTATACTATCCACGGGCCATATTCTCCAAAGTCGAATATCGACAAGAAGGAAAAAAACCACTTACGAGTCCTCTCGACTTGTAAAGGGGGAAATTCTCTTGTGAGATCCTTACGACTCTCAAAAGAAAACGCACTTAGGAGATCCTCACGACTTCTAAGGAGAAAATACACCTGCGGGATCCTCTCGACTCATAGGGAGAAAACCCTTTATGAGACCCTCACGGCTCATAAAGTTGAAAAGTCTTAGGCGGCAGATCCAAACATGTTTCCTAAACCATTGCTGCCCTGCAAGAATGTCCAGACTGACTCTTGTACACTATCCACGGGCCACATTCGCCAATGAAATAAAGAATCTACTAACGGGTCTGTTCCCCGCCGAAATACGGAGACGCGACCTCGCGGGTCCGTCTTGCCTGAATTTCGGGGCAGATGCTAATTGGTGATATCCGTCCACCTCTCCGAAGATGCCAAGTTGATTTATGGCACCATGTATCGAAGGTTTAAACGGATGCAGCCGATGTAGCAGACTTCGTCAGATTCCTCCTCGTTGATGAGGGGTTTTTGATTGTGGGGACGCTCTTCCCTGTAGGCGCAAGCCCCTGCAGTTAATTACGCTACCGCATCGCGGTAACCACTTTCTCCTTCTCCAGATGGTCACTTCGTGTCGTGGGTGTTTGTTTTGTTTTTGGTTGCCCATGGATTGTATACGGAGACTAATTTATGTTGTCGCCTGTAGGGCGTGGATTAGTCCAAATCCGTATCTTCTTAGATTTGGGTTTGGGGGTTGGGTTTAAGGATACGTTAGCCTCATTTGGAACTAAGATCAATTTAAACGTATGTTAAGAATACGTTAGTCTAATTTTTAAACTAAGATCAACTTGACAGGATCATTTAGATCCAACAAAAGAGCATTTGAACTCTGTTGTTTAGTTTAGGGACATTGCGGTCGATTAGTTTAGGGACATTACGGTCTAAGGTTAAGGACATCATAGTCCGTGAGTTTAAAGACCTCACAGTCAAGGTTAAGGACATCATAGTCCGTGAGTTTAAAGACCTCACAGTCAAGGTTAAGGACATCATAGTCCGTGAGTTTAAAGACCTTACAGTCAAGGTTAAGGACATCATAGTCCATGGGTTTTAAAGGACCCCACAGTTCGTGGAATGTTTCATTGTCGGGACCCGTCACCTCTCTAAAGACATTGAAGGATTACAACGACAAATATCAGAGGAGTAAAGAGATGTACCCTCGAACCGACGTGAGTTGGTTGAAAGATCTGTAGTCCAATTTGGGGATAAGATCTATTAACATATTTATGAGCAGATAAGCTTAATTAATATGAGTTGAGGACTTATGGCCAATCTTGGGCTAAGTCCAATAAACGTTTAACATTTTATTTTGGGCTGTTGAGCCTTTATTTGGGCTTGGTCATTTTGACAATGTTTTTGTCTTTTATTGAATGCTGAGCATTCATCCGAGCTCTGGGCTTATTCAAAGAACAGTTTATGTTCTGTCTAAGCACATATAAAAGCATGTGGCGCACTTGGCACTGGCGCCAGTCGATGAGCGCAGTGCGCTATGGTTAAAGCGCTAATGCGCTTAGCGCTTTGCGCCAGGTGAAAAGCGCTGATGCGCTTTTAGTTGAGGCGTTTGGCGCTGATGACATATATCGAGCACAGAGCGCTTTCAGTAATGCAGCGCACACGTGAGGAGCACGTGGCGCGCTTAGCGCTGAACGCTAGATGAAGAGCACTAAGGCACTTTTTAATTAGGAGCGCTAAGGCTCTTATTAGATTAGGAGCGCTAAAGCTCTTCTTAGGTTAACTTTGTGCTCTGCAGATTATCTGTTATTTAATAAGAGATTTTGTCTCAAGATTCTAAGAATAAAGTTCTTAGTTCATAGGAGATATTTCAATTTCTTTTTTATGAAAGGCTTTGCCTTTATGGATCTGCGATCCTAAGAGAATTGAATAATTCTCCCCCCCTTATAATGAGATGTTCATAATCTCTTTTGTGAAAGACAACTGTTAGTGTATATGCCCTAAAGGCCATTACTGTATCATACTAGTTTGTATATTACTTGATGGAAGCTTGGGATATTCACAGTTGTATAGACAATCTTGCTCAAAATGGTAGTATGCTACTTGGTTTGTTTCTACTTCAATATGTGCATGTGTTTTTTTTAGCATATCGCTTATACATATTAGTAGAGCCCTTAGGATTTTTGCTTGATTACCAGCGTTGTGATGGCAGTCACACTTGTGGGGGCTGGGTAATCTATAAGCACATCCTTATACAGGTCCCTAGTCATAGGACTATCGAGACAGGGCATCGATACTCCGGAGTAGACTAGCGTATACGCTTCTCATCCCAGCACGGGAGACGGTCTATCCCACAGCCGTCAGTACGTCGTACTTGAGATAGTATGCGGGTGCTCGTTAGGTTACGAGTACACTGGACAGGACTCGTCGGGAACTGATGGTTGGTATTATACCTATCGTCGGTCATCAGTTCCTAGGTGACATCTGTAGGGTTCCTAGGCACTCAATAGAGGTCTCACAAGGCATCAACCATGCCAATTTTAAATTTTACAAGTGCCGAGAAACTCTAATACGGATCGTTAACTAGAATTTTAGGTGACAAAGTGAAACTAGTTAACTACTTAACTAAAAGAAAGATGCTACAACCTTTGTAGATCCGGTTCTCCACTTCCTTAGCTCCACGTAGACGTCCTCTCGCTGTCCGTCTCGAATCCCGGACTCAAGCATCGGCTTCATCGGAGAAATGGGCGTGCAAGGTCGTCGGCTTCGTGCCGAAGATGATCTACGTCGAGGTTACACAAGATCAAGCTCCAACTCCACCAAGTTGTGAAACTTGTGAAGTAAACACCCTATACTACTTGGCAAGAGGTAGAGGATGAAGAAATAGGAGGTGGGTTCACTTTAGAATTGGATTTCTCACACTTTAGCTCAAGTTGCCATTAATGGACTTAAGCTTTTTCTTTTAAGATGAAGAAGAAGATGAAGCTAAAATATGATAAGTCTTAAAGAAAAAAGAAAAGAAAATAGATACTTATCATATACTAACTATGGTAGAGTGTAGAGAATAGACCATGGTTACTTGGAATGGTTAGGGTTAAGCATGAAGACAAGAATGGTTACAAAGTCAAAGCTTCATGAAGCTTCAACTAGAAACAAAGAAAGCCACCATTCTCTCCAAAATCTTTTCCAAATAAATGAATAAATAAATAAATGAATAAGCAAAACCCTAATCATCTACTTAACCATGGTTTGATTCTTTACACTTAACCAATTAAACATGCATCATGAAACAAGATACAAACATGTGCACAAAAGTATATCACATATACAACTTGCACATCAAGTGAGAAAATCCATTTAAAGTGAACCAATACTAGTTAATGCAAAGTAATATATCAAATATATAATTATACATTAAATCATTAAATCAATACTTGATTTAACGATCCGGTCATATCGCATATAACCGACTAGTATCCTATGTATCAGCTTATCGAATCAATCCTTGATTCGATATCTAGGTTATATCGAATATAACCAATCGATACATTCATCACGAGAATGGAATACGGTATCACATACACGCATTATTCTCGGTCCTGCACATATCTCATATGCGCTCCTATTTCGTTTCGCTTGATCCAGGAAACCTCTGTGTAGGACTCTAAAGACTAGTCAATACGCCGGTAGCAGATGATGATCATATCAAGCACCTACAAGCCGCAAGCGGTCTGCTAAACGTAGCGGCCATCCGGGTATTGAGCGATCAGAAGATCGATGAGCTAGCCCGCTCACACTCCTGTGAATCCAACCAGTAACACTTACCGTACAGTCCGGTCTGTTCGTCTGATATGTCACATATCAAGTCTAGGGGTGGTAAACGTCAGACCCCAATAACCGATAAGTCGTACCGATTTGTGGCTCATAACGGGTCGAGAAACTACTGGTAACACTTACCAGCAAATCTCTGATCAGCCCTGGCCAGGGACTTCCCTGTTACGGCCAATCGAGCACAGCGCAACATCAACCCCCAATACCGGGAGAGACGAAACCCCTCCTATCGCTCATTGCCTCCATGTGACTCGGGACTGTGCCCAAAGACCACCGTTTTGCACGCCCTCATGGACGTGGTAAGGTAGAGATCAAAGCACAGTGGGAATCACACAAGACTCTATGACGATCTCGGGTCTACAGACTAACCTGCACAAGTGTCACCTGAGAACTTCCATCTGACGTGAGGTATAATACCATCTGGGAGTTCTCGGCGAGTCCGTCCAGTGTACCCAGTCTACACTGAGCACCCGTATACTATCTCTGATATCAAACACCAATGGATATGGGATCATCCATCGCCCATCTCATGGGTCGAGAAGCATATACGCTAGTCTACTCTGGTATATCGATGCCCCGTCTCGATACACCCACGAATAGGGACCTTGAAGGATGTACTTATGGACTACCATGCCCCCACTAGTATGATCTGCATCATAGTCCAGGTAGTCAAGTACACATCCTAAGGGCTTTACCAACATGTAACTATAAGACAGTTTAAAGAGACAAGTGTACATGTTAAGATAAAGAGTAACCAGATAGCATACTATCATATCGAGCAAGAAAGTCATCTCTATATATGTCCAAGCATCCAATATAATATACATCATCTGTACAATACTGGCCTCTAGGGCATACACACAACTAACAACATGAGTACAGCTTAGTCCGCTGACTTGACACTGTCACTTCGCCTCGAGTGGGTTCCCACTGTACTTAGATTACTACCCTACCACGGCTCAAAGGAGTCATGCAAACAGGTAGTAGTTGGGTGCAGTCCCGAAGCACTTGGAGGCAGTGACGGTTAGACAGGATTCGTCTCTCCCGGTATTGGGGGTTGATATCGCGCTGTGTCTAGGAGAGCCATTACACATGTAGTCCCTGGCCAGGGCAAGCGAGATATACTGGTAGGTTTCCAGTGTTATCTCAGGGTGTTCTGGGCTACACTCCGACACGATTTGTACCGCTATTAGGGGACTGACATTTACCACCCCCCTAGGCCCGCCATGCGATATTCTCAGACGAACGGACCGAACTGTACGGAGATTGTCACATACAGGCTCAGTAGGAGTTCGGATGGGTTTACCTCATCGGCCTTCATATCGACATCTACCTGGGGACCGTTACGTACAGCTAGTGCCGCTTGCGGTCTGTGGTTAAACCCATTGCCAGCGTAGTGTCGAGTCTTTAGAGTCCCCCACAGAGAGTTTCCCTGCACTGAGCGAAACGTGTAAAGGCCGTATGGTTTTACGGCAGGGCTACGATCACTTACGTGCACTTGTGTGCGTATGCTGTTCGGGCAGGCAATACTAGTGGGCTTTGGTTTAAGCCGGATCCTAGTATTGCACGAATGGATTTGTTTTGTCTTCTGTGCATTCGCATTCTACGGAATGCGGATGCGGGTGTGTATGCACAGTTTTGCGGAGCGAAGAAGAAGAAGGTGCCTCATTAGGGTTTTGACAGTTGATTCGGTCAAAACCATTTTGAGGCGGACTCATTAGGGTTTTGGCAGTTGGTTCGGTCAAAACCATAATGAGCCGGGGACATTATTTACTAATCTTTATAGTGATTATTGTGTGATGGCTAATTGCTTTGACCATTTGACCATACTTGACTTTGTTGACCGTTTGACCAAAGTTGACTTGGACCTTCATGAAAGGTCTAGAGTTTTCTTTGGATTTCTTTTTATTTTTGGATTATGAAAATGGTCAATTCAATTAGTAGCCATCAACTTTATCATGAAAGGATTGGTAATGATGATGTTTATGTATTATTGCAACCATGGTTCATTTTCTTTACTTGATAATTTTTCATTTCTTTTTTCTCATTCTCTCTCTTATGAGAAGAAAAGATAAGAGCTCCATGGTTGCTAGTTCTTCTTCCTCCTCTTGAAAAATCCTTTGATCTCATGTGTTGAGAGAAAAAGGATCCAAATAGACAAACACTTCCATCTACCTCTTCTACACATCCTAGGACATCAAGACTAGCGATCTTGTTGCCCTAGTTGCCTCGGCTCGAGGTGGAGCTCGGAGCACATCTCTCGGATGAATCGTCTTCGACTCAAGAAGGCCGCGGAGGTGATCAAGATCTGGATCGATCCTCGGAGCTTGGATGGACGAGCAGGACAGTGGAGAGAAGACCCGAAGGACCGGTATCGTGAGGTATAATCTCTATGGCATAGTAGATAGCACCTCTTGTAGTTTGCTAGTTTGTAGTTTAGCAAAGATCCTTCTTTTAGTCCATGTTGCCTTTGCGCCAAAAATTGTTTTTCACCGTTTCCGCCTCCCCGTAGGAACCGGGGTGAGCAACATGGACTTACAACAACTTTTTCTTATAGATCTATGATCTGTGAAAGAAGTAAGTACTTCTGTTTATATTGAGACGATTTCGTCTGTATATTCTTTTTACCTTGAAAAAGAATTGTCTTCTTTTGCTGAGAGTTTCTTCTTCTTCTTGAGATTTTCTCAAAATTTATGGGGGGGTTCCTCTGTTTTATACTTGAAGTCTGGGGGCCTTTATATAGGGCAAGGTGGTTTTTTCAATCAGTTAAGGAGATCTTTTCTCCAATTGATTTGGGGAATTTCCCCACCGTCGGATCTTTGATCCAAGGGCTTCTGATTTACAGAAAGAAATCTTCTTGTTTTTAACAAGATTGGGAAATCTTTCCATGCAGAATTTATTCTGTCTTTGGTAATTTTTATTTACCATTGGATCATTGATCCAACGGTGCTCTGATTTACAGAGCACAATTTTGTTATTTGGAAAGATTTTGAAAAATCTTTCCTTAACAGAATTTAATTCTGGTTAATTAATGATTTATCATTATTATTAGATCTTTGATCTAATCAGTGGGGAGCTTTTAGTTCCAGCGCTAGCGCTTATGCGCTCTGCCCATGGTACGCTACTTGAAGCGCAGCACTCTTAGCGCTAGCGCACACGTACTTTGCACGTGATACGCTACTTGTAGCGCAGCACATCTAGAGCTAGCGCCTATGCGGTTTGCATGGGGTGCACTACTTGTAGCACAGCGCTTTTATAAAAGCGCAGCTTTAATTCAAAGTTTGAATTCTAAACAGAGCTTTGCTCTAATTGGGGAAACAAATGACCCCCCACCGTTGCGCTCACGGGGCCCACACGTGGGTGCAGCGGTGGCAACATCTCGACTTTTGGATCAACCGAGAAATTGAAACGGCACTTAGTGCCTATAAATAGGACCCGTGGCCCTTGAGATGACTCCTGTTCATCTTCAATCCTTCTTGAGAAATTATTTTCTTCTTTAGAGCGCAGCTCTTCTTCTTAAGAATTTTTAAGGACAGAACTCTGTCAGATTAGGTAAAAGATTAAATCTTTTTGACGCATCTTTTAAGGTTTCACCCATTAACAGAGCTTTGCTCTTCATAGATGTTTGATCTAAAGAAAATCCTTTTTAAGGTTTTATTAACAGAGCTTTGCTCTCTAAAAGGATCTTGCTTATGATTTCTTAATCCATTAATGGAGCTTTGCTCCTTTCAGATCATATAGAAGAACTCTTAAGAGTTTGTTCATGGATCTTGAAGATCAAAAATGAAATTTTATTTTTGATGGATTATTCCATCATCTTCTCAGAGCGAGGCTCTTCTTGAGGAATTTTATTCCTTCATCATTAGACTTTGACAGATGTCTGTCTAGTGAAGAGCGTTGCTCTCAAAGGGAGTTTTACTCCTCCGCCCGAGGGATTTCTCATTTAATGAGAATCTCTTGAGGATTTCCTCATTGAATGACAGCCTCATCCAATGATGAGGCTGTTTTATTAGTGATGAACTGTCATCTAGATTTTGTGGATCCCCTTTGGTCCCTTTTAACTGCATTGCAGTGCGGTATGGATTTATAGTACTTTGTAATAGAATTTAATTTATAGCATTGGCGGCTGAAAATTCATTCTTTTCCGCGCAGGTACTATGTCTTCCGACACCTCCTTCTCGTTCATTTGCTAAGAAGGCGGGTTCCCTGAAGCACCCGTAGACCGCGAAGTTTTTGCATTGATAAAAGACCATGACCCGGAGCACAAGAGTCTTCATCTATGGGGTAAATGGTACGACCAAATTATCATGGGCCGACGGAGCTTTTCCTGTGCGACACCCTCGGAGCCTATTTCAGCGATTGCTTATGCAGATGCACCTCCGATAAATTACACTGTGGAGGAGGTTAACTGGACTTCAGAAGGCCTCCTTCGGCCTTCTACTGCCGCAGTACCCGTGCAGCCGCCGGTGGCTTTGGACATCCTAGGGCGACGCATATGTCAGGGCGAGTCACGCCCTTGGGGACAACCGTACAATGTAGGACTAACTCCCCGTCACCCAGCCGGGTATTTGCAGTGGGCTCGGTATATTTTATCGGCGAAGAAATCACAGTTGATGAAGCTCGGATTGTATCCCGCCGTTTATGCTTCTTTGTTTCAATATTCTACACCCCCTACATGGTGGGTCAGGGAATTTCTAGAACAGTGGAACATTCCGACCCACACCTTCCTCCTATCAGATCGAGAAGTCTCCATTTCTTTGGAAGAGTTTGCAGAGGTCTCGGGTTTACCCGTTAGGGGGGAGCATTATGAGGAACTGCTTCCCCCGGATGAGTATGTTTTCACTACCAAATCAATGGTAATGGGTCTTGCTCCCGAGAATGCTATTCAACACCAATTTCCGAGCTTGATAAAGGTGTTGAATATGTATGAGAACCTCTCTCTTGCATCTGAAGGCCGTGGAGTTAATTTTAAGACTTTTATCGCTGATTTTCTTCGCCCGGAAATATTGAAGGAAGAAGTCGAGAAATTCGCCAGTCTTGGCGACCCCTTCAGCTTGGGTTTAGGCAATCTGCCAGCGGCGGAGGCGGATCAGAAGAGCTTCTTTCTACCTCATACCCCGGTCATCCCTTTTGCAAAGCTGGCGGCTCCTAGGATTGACGAAGAAACGTTCTTTTTAGGGTTCCTTGGGTTATGGCTGAGTTGGTTCGTGCTTCCCATGCACCCTCGCCGTATGAGGCCGTTCGTCTTCTACCTGCGCATCGGATGGTTGCTGGGATACAAGTGGCTGTGGGGATCGCTGGGTTAGCCCATATGTATCACGGCCTCAGCTTGGCAGCTGATACCACTGAGCCAAGGGTGCAGTCGGTAAATTTCCCGATGCATTATTTCACGTCATGGCTCGAGTTGCATGTGCTAAGCGTCTTTGGCATCCACAAAAGGCCGGGTTCTTATGACAGGTGCAGGTTCCCTTGAATCATGCGACTGGTCGGTGCTTCTATCGTGACTCCGACGCAACGGGAAGCTAGAGGCTTGCTTCTTCGCCCGCGCACGGTTGGGGCTGGCATGTCCTTTACTGATAAAGTTTTGACCGTCGGCCAAGAGTCAGGGAAGACGGTGCTGCCACTGCAGGATATATTTAAAGACGGGGCCTCTGTGTTGAAAGCTCGGGAGATTCTTCATCTGTACTCCATCAGGCCGGGCTTTCTCGTATTCAGGCAAAATGATGCGGCGTTATTCATGAGATACAACCCGCATCGTTTCGCCCAGCAGCTGAGTTACAATCAGGGCGTCCCACTTGAGGCTTTCTTGGCCGAACCTGCCGCTACCGAAGAGGGAATGTGGAGCGCACTGCATCATTTCATGCGCTTGAACACAGGTTCCAACTTCTTTATCAGCGAACCGAGTTGTGTCCCAAAGGCCCTTAATGTATGCGTTGCGTGGTATCAACATTCAATGGGTGCCGTCATCAGGGAGGAGAAGCGATTGCTACTCGATCGCAAGGGCGCAGTGCCGGCTGGTGATCGAAATGTTCCTCTGAAGCGACGAAACATTGTTCATCCTCCCCTGAGAGAGGTCACTGCAGTTGAGCCTCCATACGTGCTAAGCCCTACGCGTGGGTTGCCCCTATACAGTGCGCCTGAAAAAGAAGTGGCTGCCGCGTCCCCTAAGTCAGACGTAGGAAAAGAAATTGGGACTCGTCGTCCAAAGGCGTCTACCAAACGCAAACTCGTATTATCGGCCACCGGCGCCCGTCCTCAGAAGAAAAAGAAACAAGTACTTTCTTTGGACACCATATTAGGATCGACACCCCCTGCTCCGTCTAGCGAAGGCTTGAGCGAATATGGGACCAATGAGGGTTTATTCGGGATGCTCGATGATACCGATTTGGAGGCTGCCATCGAAGCTTCCAAACAGTCAGTCATCCTCGAAAAAGAACTGGCTGCCCTTGCGCTGTCAGGTATACTTCTCCCTTATCTCTACGCTGTTTATTTCACTCTTCTTTTTATCATGTTTTGACTGACACCCGCTGTTTCAACAGGTGCCTCTACAGAAGAAGCCATTGCTGCTTCGCTTAAAACCTTCGGAGAGGAGGAAAGGCTTCGCGCCTCATTGCCAACAGAGGCTTCACTTGAACGACCGATGATGGATACCGTAACGGTTCCGGAGGTAAAACCTGGCTCTGATGATAATGTCCCCTTAGCGGAGGTCTTGAAGAAGTCTTCCCTCTCTGTCAAAACCAAGAAGCGGCTTAGAAAGCGGGCGGCAAGGGGAAAGAAGCGAGCTTCTACAGTCACTAGCTCTGGGCCAAAGTAGGGGAAGAAGACTGTTACTAATCCACCGGAAGACGGTCTTCTTTTTCCTGGTTCATATGCCGAGGAAGCCGCACAATTGGCTGAGGCTATAAGACGCTCACAGGATGAATATGAGAATGTAAGGATTCCGAAGAGGTCTTATCCTGTCGTCATCTTTTATGAAGATCCTCCATCGATACGGCGGATATTCATAGGTCCTTTGGAAGAAGGGGGCGAGAGAGCCCTTAAGCAGGCTGTTTCAGCCAACGCTGAAGATGCACTTTCGTTGTGGACCGGTAGCCACGAGTCTGCCCTCGAACCTCGGCGGGCATACCTCCTCAGGAAGGAGCGTCGGCTTGAACAAGCCATACTAGAAGCTCCTTTACGCATTGGTACACTTATATATCCTTTTGTAGTATTTTGCACTGCTTATATATATATACACACACATACATACATACATATCCTTATCCTCATGCAAACTTTGCAGGGACTTCGCTGATGGCAGAGGATCCGAGTCCAAGTCGCGCCCTGACTATGGATTCTGCAAATATCCCCGATGAGACACTCGTAGGTGTGGAGGGGATTGATGCAATTGTCATTTCTGCAATGGAGCTTCCCTCGATGATTCCTACTCCCCAGGTGCTTGCTCCTCCAGAAGAGGTATCTTCGTCGGCCGTGGATTCAATGGATCTCTCTAGGGTCGGCCCGGAGACTGCGGGACAGGTAGTCGAAGCCACCGTCCTTTCATTGGAGCCTATGGCGATGGTCACTGCTCCTCTACCGGAAGTTATGATACCGGCCCACATCCCCGATGATATGCTTGGGGGCACGGAGGAGGCCGCCGAAGCTGCCATCCCTCCAACCTAGAATGGGAGGAGCATCGAAGGTATTGTTCTTTCGTTTATTTTAACGATCTCTTCATTATCTGAACTTTCCTGTCTTTTCAGAGCTACGGGGATTGGCGGCGGCCATCGCTGGCCTGTCTCCCAGGAAGTTTTTCCAGCGTTTGCTGGAACTGGTTGCTCCACAGGCGATATCCCCTCAACGTATCATTCTATCTTCCGGACAAGGTTAGCATTGTTCGCTCCTCTCTCGGTATTGTTACTTCTTCATATAACAATGTTCATGTCTTCTGTAGTTCTGGAAGCTGATGATGAGGTTGAGGTCCTCGATGGGTCTGGGGATCTTCCAGACTCTTCTTGTATAAACGTGGGTAAGTAAAGTTTTCGACGCCTTGGCATCTGTCCTCTGTTTGCAACCTTCGCTGATCATTTATCAATCTTTAACAGCTCTGCCTACTTTTACCCCGTTGGAGACTCACATTCTCATGCCGTCTGGCCCTTATGCGCTACGTGCATCCGAACGTATGACCAAGTCAAGCCTTCACTCTTTGTTAGCATTGATCGAAGACCTTCGCGTTGGTAGCTCGCTTACGGCCGAAGAATTTGCTGCTGAAGCTAACGGTTCCCTCCCCTTTCTTGCCACTTATCACAGTGAAGCATTTGTGCAAGTCTGGGTCGAATTCTGTCGTCGAGTGGAGGCTTCCTTGTATAGTCTTGAATACGCGCGCCTTTCTTCGGAGGTGGTGGCTGCGAAGACAAGCTTGCAGGGGCTGATTAAGCGATATGCCGCTAATACGCTTTCCTGTAAAAAGAGGCTCCGCCGAAAGTTCTCAGAGAGGAAACTGGCTTCAACCGCGCTCGGGGAGCTTCAAGCCGAACTTACAGCTAAGACCACCCACGCATATGAACTTTGGCAGGAGCTTCAAGCCGCAATCAAGAACGTGGTGGCTATTGATAAAGTCGTTACTTTTACCCGCACGATGGTCGATGCCCATAAAGCTACAGAGCAGGAGCTTGAAGGCCGGCTTGCCTCGCATCAGGCCCAACAGTCGGAAGCGGAGGCCCATCTCGCAGCCATAGTCAATTTTGAAGCAGAGACCCAAGAAAGGAAGGATGAACTGATGAACCTTTTGAATCATCCGCCGGCTTGAAGAATGTATTATTTTTTTTTATTATTCTTTCTTATACGTGTTCTTAACTGAAAATATATTCTTAATTCTTTCATAAATTGTACTTTGTATTCATTTTGATTCATGAATAAAAAGACGTATATGTTTTTTTATGGTGATGTGTTCATTTTAAAATATGCATTTCGTTGATAGTTTACTTAAATCTCTTTGCAAGACCGTGCCCTTGTTTTTCAAGTTAAGATATTTGTGATATGATTTTGTTAGTTGTATGTATGCCCTAGAGGCCGGTATTGTACAAATGATGTATATTATATTGGATGCTTGGACATATATAGAGATGACTTTCTTGCTCGATATGATAGTATGCTATCTGGTTACTCTTTATCTTAACATGTACACTTGTCTCTTTAAACTGTCTTATAGTTACATGTTGATAAAGCCCTTAGGATGTGTACTTGACTACCTGGACTATGATGCAGATCATACTAGTGGGGACATGGTAGTCCATAAGTACATCCCTTCAAGGTCCCTAGTCGTAGGTGTATCGAGACAGGGCATCGATATACCAGTGTAGACTAGCGTATACGATTCTCGACCCATGAGATGGGCGATGGATGATCCCATATCCATTGGTGTTTGACATCAGAGATGGTATACGGGTGCTCAGTGGAGACTGGGTACACTGGACGGACTCACCGAGAACTCCCAGATGGTATTATACCAGATGGCAGTTCTCAGGTGACACTTGTGCAGGTTAGTCTGTAGACCCGAGATCGTCATAGAGTCTTGTGTGATTCCCACTGTGCTTTGATCTCCACCTTACCACGTCCATGAGGGCGTGCAAAACGGTGGTCTTTGGGCACAGTCCCGAGTCACATGGAGGCAATGAGCGATAGGAGGGGTTTCGTCTCTCCCGGTATTGGGGGTTGATGTTGCGCTGTGCTCGATTGGCCGTAACAGGAAAGTCCCTGGCCAGGGCTGATCAGAGATTTGCTGGTAAGTGTTACCAGTAGTTTCTCGACCCGTTATGAGCCTCACATCGGCACGACTTATCGGTTATTGGGGTCTGACGTTTACCACCCCTAGACTTGATATGCAACATATCAGACGAACAGACCGGACTGTACGGTAAGTGTTACTAGTTGGATTCACAGGAGTGTGAGCGGGCTAGCTTGTCGATCTTCTGATCGCTCAATACCCGGATGGCCGTTACGTTTAGCAGACCGCTTGCTGCTTGTGGGTGCTTGATATGATCATCATCTGCTACCGGCGTATTGACGAGTCTTTAGAGTCCTACACAGAGGTTTCCTGGCTCAAGCGAAACGAAATAGGAGCGCATATGAGATATGTGCAGGACCGAGAATAATGCGTGTATGTGATACCGTATTTCATTCTCGCGATGAATGTATCGATTGGTTATATTCGATATAACCTAGATATCGAATCAAGGATTGATTCGATGAGCCGATACATAGGATACTAGTCGGTTATATGCGATATGACCAGATCGTTAAATCAAATGTTGATTTAATAATTTAATGTAAAATTATATATTTGATATATTAATTTAATGGATTTTCTCACTTGATGTGCAAGAAGTATATGTGATATACTTTTGTGCACATATTTGTATCATGTTTGATGATACTTGATCATTTGGTTAAGTGTAAAGAATTAAACCATGGTTAAGAGATGATTAGGGTTTTGCTTTTTCATTTATTTATTTATTTGTTCATTTATTTATTTGGAAATATTTTAGATGAGAATGGTGGCTTTATTTGTTTCTAGTTGAAGCTTCATGAAGCTTTGACTTCTTAACCATTCTTGTCTTCATGCTTAACCCTAACCCATCCAAGTAACCATGGTCTATTCTCTACACTCAACTATGGTTAGCTTATGATAAATATTGATTTATTTTTCATTTTAATTCAACACTTATCATATTCTTTCTTTTTCTTCATCATCTTCTTCTTCAAGAAAGCTTGATGCCATCAATGGCAACTTGAGTTCTAAAGTGAGAAATCCAATTCCAAAGTGAACCCACCTCCTATTTCTTCACCCTCTACCTCTTGCCAAGTTGTTTTGGGTGTTTTCTTCACAAGTTTCACAAATTTGTGAAGTCGGAGCTTGAACTTGTGATGCCTCGACGTAGATCATCTTCGGCACGAAGCCGACGACCTAGTCCGCCCATTTCTCCGATCAAGCCGACGATTGAGTCCGGGATTCGAGATGGACAGCGAGAGGACGCCTACGTGGAGCCAAGGAAGTGGATATCCGGATCTACAAAGGTTGTAGCTTCTTATCTTTAGTTAAGTTGTTAACTAGATTTGAATATCGCCTAAACTTCTAGTCAACGATCCGTATTAGGGTTTCTCGGCACCCATAAAATTTGAAATTGGCATGGTTGATGCCTTGTGAGACCTCTATTGTGTGCCTAGGAACCCTACAGTGGTATCAGAGCCTAGCTAGAGCCTTAGGCGAAGTCCAGACGGAGTTTGAAGTCCGATCGAACCGAAACCCTAATATCAAAGTTGCTCTCTGTACATTTTTTAAAAACTGGGTTTTTTCCAAATTAAAAATATGCAGAAAATTCAACAGGACTTTCTAAGAATTACTGTGAAACACGATCACCCAATTCCTCCATAGTGCGGCGGAACCACGGCAGAAGCCTGGCTTCTGCGGCGGTTCCGCGGCCGTATGATGTCTTCACCCACCCAATTTTGCACAGTAACTTCTTTTATTCAGTGCTGAGTTCTCTGGGAATTTTTAATATTTATTCAAGAGTTGAGTATTCTGGGTTGTATTGGGGATTCGGTATTTCGATCGGATTATCGAACTTTGTCTAAGTGCTTTCCGGATAATTTTTTGAATATGTTAAAAAGTCCGACCGGATATAAATACCCAACTTTTCCCCTGCCGGAAAATATCCAAGTGTTGGATTTTTGTGTGGTTTAAGGACGTTCTGAGTAGTGCAAGTAACGCGATGGTCCCTCTAGAAGACAACAAACCTTAACTCGATTATGTGACCGTCTTGAACTGCCCTTTGAACCTTCGGGTTTGGGGCAGTACGGCGTGCCACATGTGAGGCGTTGGCTTGACCCTTCTACGGCTGGACCGTTGGTACTGAGGCATGAAGTGAATGTCTTTGAACCTATTTCATGTGTTGGACGGTTTCGGGAAAACTTGGGTGTTCGAATGTTCGATCGGAAAGTTTAATATTTTCTATTTATCCGGAATGGGATACAATAATTGGAATTCACAAACAGTTATGAGATAACTGAATGAATGATATAAATATAGCGGTTTAGTTTCATTTGATATTGAAAAGAGTTTTCGATAATGAGACTAAAATGCGGGGTTTATAACTGTTAGGCATGTGATGTCTAAGTATTTCATTTTGATTAGGCATGCGATGTCTAAAAAGGTTGCGGATTCCAATTGTTGTAGTTTTACACTTTCTTTTCTGTGACCGTAAGTGTAATATGTGATATCGCCGGTTTCGTTGCTATATGCCAACGACAATTGGGATGCGCATATTTACTTACGTTGATGACATGTGATGTTATGTGTTGCTGGATATGTTATATTGGATTGTCGTGTTTGAATAGCCGGGGGTTTTTATGTGAGATGAGTGTTTTTCATTTTCATTCATGTAAAAACTTGTATGTAATATTCTTTTATTGGGGCACTTCCAGGTTGCGGAAGTCGTCACCTTTTGTATATTATTTTCTTTTCTGCACTAGGAAAGACCCAAGGAGGGGAGCACAAGTAACCGGGTTCTAGGGTCCAGTGGGAGACCATCTCGAGGAGTCGAGTCCGGGTCTCCTAACCCTAGAATTGGTAGGGTTACTTGCCGCTCTCGTAGGGGTCTAGGGGTGTGGGATTGGCTATTCATCACGACCGTGGAATCCGTGTTTTATACTGGCTCGTATTGAAAACACGGACGTCCTAGTATATCCAATGTTTCATATGTTTCTTCTGCTGCGATATCTGTGATGTGATCATGTGATGTTCTGTGATAGATACTATATATAGTATATATGATATATTATATAGACGTTACTTACGTTTTGCACCCGCACTAACCCTGCCCTGCTCTGTCGTTAATTACCTAACCTAACGGTGCACGAGGGGACATCGAGGCGAATGCGGATGGCATAAGTGTACGTCATATCTATCTGTGATGTTTAGGTGTTTAAATGATGGGACTTCATTAATGTGATTAATGAAAGAAAAGAAACCTAAGATGTTGTAGAATCAAATTTTAAATAAAACAGGTAGCTACAGTTCTTGCTTTGCATAGCGGTATATATGATATACCCTGCACCTTATTCGATGAGGAAAGGACCGAGATCCCTACACCGGGAGTGACTCCTTTAGCAATAACTGGCAGATGCTACACACTCGGTCTGCTTTTGATTGCTTCTATAGTTTCTGCTTTGCGCAGTGATATATATGATATATCCCGCACCCCATTCGACGAGGAAAGGGCCGACGATCCCTTCACCGGGAGTGACCCCTTTAGCAAAACTGGAAAAGCCTCAAAATCACTCCATTTCAAAACTTCATTTGATTCTACAACGATATCAAGTTCATTACGCAATAGGTTTTCAGAAAAACCTGACGTAGCCCTCCGTCATTTCAGATAAATCCTACTTAGTATTCGTGCTACGTTTGTTGACCTCCGTCAAGGCGTAGTGTGCGGTAGCTAACTAGTATTTATCTGCTTATGCATGTGATGCAGATTGGATTAGGATAGTCGTACGACCTTGTTGACCTCCGTCAAGGGTCGTGCGGGTGGGTTTGATTCAATCAAGAAATGACGGGTTGAACTTGACTTGCACCCTGTGGTTTGTTGACCTCCGTCAAGGTCATAGGATGCTTGGGGCAGAATATTATCGGGAATTTCAAGTGTTGAAATTTGCAATGAGATTGCATACCTTCTATGAGATAGTTGGATCCCGATACCCACTGCGAGTAAGAGTTACTCCTGGGAGAGTTTTACACATTGCAATTAGCTGATCAAGTAGGTGTCTAGAAAGGTGTCAACGGGGTTACGCCTCTGGGAAAACGAGGTTTACATTAATTAGGTTCGTGCGAAAGCACGGGGGACCTCCCTCAAAGTACCGACACTGGCCTGGCTGAAAGATTGGCGAACTTGTAGTGTGTAATTAATCCCGGCTAGTCTTTCCTTTTAGGGTTTGAAGGAAGATTTGATAAAAAACCAGTGGGAGCCATCCTGATTAGATAAGATAATAACCAATCTGATCTTGCACGAGCATACGCTAAAGTGTTTTCTTCTCTCTCTCTCCAGGTAGCGACCATTTCATGCCCTAATAAAGATAATAATATGGATGTATTGACCGAACCCGCATGTTATACTGTGCTGGGGAACGTTGGTTCCGTTCTTACCTATAAGAGTTATAGGAATGAACAGGATATAGGGGAATACCATGATTCCCATGCCACCCGAATGAAGAAAGTACATGTTGATACATTTTCTTCGGGTGTGTTCGTTACAGAGAACTGTTTCTCCATTTGCTCTACGTCCTGGGTATTAGATACCGGGTCAGGATCCCATATATGTAATCAGTTACATGGGCTAAGGAAAGGTAAAGAACTTGGAGAAGGTGATAAAGACATTAGAGTTGGAAATGGTGCAATTGTTGCAGCTAAGACTGTCGGGGAATATCACCTAGTATTACCGACTGGTAATACATTGGTTCTGAACGAATGCTATTACATGCCGAACCTGATATGCAACATTATATCGGTTTCTTTATTGAGTAAAGAGGGATATAATTTTGTATTACAGGACAATGTTATGAACATTTTCCGTAACCAAAAGTTGGTTGGATCAGGCACGTTGTGCAATGGCATTTATGTTCTAAATCAATCAACAGTTCTGAGCATAACAAACACACACAAGAGGAAGAGTTCAGAACTGAACGAATCTTTCTTGTGGCATTGTAGACTGGGTCACATCAATGCGACACGACTGGCTAAGTTGCATAAGGATGGATATTTAAATCCGTTTGAATTTTCATCTTATGACACTTGCCAGTCATGTCTCAAAGGCAAGATGACCAAAACTCCGTTTACGGGACACGGAGAAAGAGTTACCAAACTCTTGGGACTTATACATAGTGATGTATGCGGTCCCATGTCTACACATGCCAGGGAT
Source organism: Agapanthus africanus (assembly GCA_030015575.1). Lineage (NCBI taxonomy): Eukaryota > Viridiplantae > Streptophyta > Magnoliopsida > Asparagales > Amaryllidaceae > Agapanthus > Agapanthus africanus. The sequence continues at coordinate 870,811,376 of CM057339.1, forward strand.
GGTTCTTCGTACTTCATTACATTCACTGACGATCTCTCTAGGTTCGGGTATGTGTTCCTGATGAAACACAAATCAGAAGCTTTTGAGAAATTTAGAGAATATAAACAAGAAGTTGAGAACCAAACCGGAAAAAGTATTAAAATCCTACGATCTGATCGAGGAGGAAAATACTTGAGCATTGAATTCCTGGACTTCCTAAAAGAGAATGGGATTCTCTCTCAGCTGACTCCTCCATATACACCACAGCACAACGGTGTATCGGAGCGGAGAAACCGCACCCTATTAGATATGGTGCGCTCTATGATGAGTGTAGCTGAGTTACCTGATTCCTTCTGGGGATATGCACTGGAAACAGCAGCATACCTACTGAACAGGGTTCCCACTAAATCTGTGCCTACCACACCATATGAGATATGGGAAGGGAAGAGACCATATCTTAATTTTATAAAGATATGGGGTTGCCCGGCCTATGTCAAAAGACAAAAACCGGACAAACTCGAGGCAAGATCTGTTTTGTGTAAATTTGTTGGATATCCCAAACATTCGCGAGGGTATATCTTCTACCACAATGAGGAACAAAGAGTATTTGTTGCTCAACATGCCACCTTTTTAGAAAAGGAATTTCTTGCAAAAGAAATTAGTGGCTCTGAGATAGAACTGGAAGAGGTTCCAGCTGAACAAAACACAACAGAAGATTTAGTGGAACCAGAGCATTCAGTAGCTCCCGACGAACCTCATCCTCTCCGCCGATCTAGTAGGGTTCCTCGCCAACCTGAGAGATACTACGGTTTTCTCATGGATGGTGGGAGCGAGGATTGCATCATGGAGGATGATGACCCAACTAGCTTCGAGCAGGCCATCACGAGTAGGGACTCAGTGAAATGGCTGGATGCTATGCGGTCCGAGATGGAATCCATGTATACCAACAAAGTATGGACTTTGGATGTTGCTCCTGAAGGGGTAAAACCCATTGGGAGCAAATGGATCTTCAAGAAGAAACTTGGTGTAGATAGGAAAGTGGAGACTTTCAAAGCTAGACTTGTTGCAAAGGGTTTTCGTCAAAGACCAGGTGTGGACTATGACGAAACCTTTTCTCCAGTGGCTATACTTAAATCCATCCGGATCATGCTTGCCATCGCTGCATATCATGACTACGAAATCTGGCAAATGGATGTTAAGACCGCCTTTCTAAATGGTGATTTAGAAGAGTGCGTGTACATGACTCAGCCAGAGGGCTTCGTAGACAGTGGGAGCAGCGGGAAGGTGTGCAAGCTGCTTAAATCCATTTATGGATTAAAGCAAGCATCGCGGAGTTGGAACATCTGCTTTGACGTCGTTATCAAAGAGTTTGATTTCGTCAAAAATCCAGATGAACCTTGTATCTACAAGAAGGTGGCAGAGAGTAAGGTTGTCTTCCTCGTATTGTACGTGGACGACATACTCTTGATAGGAAATGATATTCCTATGCTGCAATCGGTCAAGCTCTTCTTATCACAAAGATTCTCAATGAAAGATCTTGGTGATGCCTCCTGCATATTGGGATTGTCCCAATCCAGGTACATTGACACCATACTAAAGAGGTTTAGTATGGAAGAATCCAAGCGTGGGAACTTGCCCACGATCTCTGGAGTCACTCTCTCCAAAGAGATGTCTCCCAAGACTGATTTGGAGAGAGCTCGCATGCAAGGGATACCCTATGCTTCGGCTGTAGGCTCTATCATGTATGCGATGCTATGTACCAGACCCGATGTAGCATACTCACTAAGTATAGTGAGCAGGTATCAAGCTGATCCTGGAGAGAGTCACTGGACAGCTGTCAAGAGCATTCTCAAGTACTTACGAAGGACTAAAGAGATGCTCTTGGTGTATGGTAACGGAGAACTCCAAGTGGAGTCCTTTACCGATTCGAGCTTCCAGAGTGATAAGGACGACTCTAAGTCGCAGTCGGGATTTGTCTTTACCCTTTACGGAGGGGCGGTTAGCTGGAAGAGTTCCAAGCAGGAAACCGTGGCAGACTCGACGATGGAGGCTGAATACATCGCTGCCAACGATGCCGCTAAAGAGGCTGTCTGGATCAAGAAGTTCATTACTGAACTTGGTGTGGTTCCATCCATTGAGCATCCAATACCTTTGTATTGCGATAACAATGGAGCGGTGGCTTTGGCCAAGGAACCCAGGTCCCATCAGCGATCCAGGCATATTCTGAGGCGGTATCACCTGATCCGGGAGATAGTTGATCGCCGGGAGATCGAGGTCAGGAGGGTTGATACGAAGAACAACACGGCGGATCCACTCACGAAGGCCATTCCCCAGATACAGTTTGAGAGACTCTTCGGGATGCTCGGTATGCGATACTACAGCAGCTGGCCCTAGTGCAAGTGGGAGATTGTTAGTTGTATGTATGCCCTAGAGGCCAGTATTGTACAGATGATGTATATTATATTGGATGCTTGGATATATATAGAGATGACTTTCTTGCTCGATATGATAGTATGCTATCTGGTTACTCTTTATCTTAACATGTACACTTGTCTCTTTAAACTGTCTTATAGTTACATGTTGATAAAGCCCTTAGGATGTGTACTTGACTACCTATACTATGATGCAGATCATACTAGTGGGGACATGGTAGTCCATAAGTACATCCTTCAAGGTCCCTAGTCGTAGGTGTATCGAGACAGGGCATCGATATACCAGTGTAGACTAGCGTATACGATTCTCGACCCATGAGATGGGCGATGGATGATCCCATATCCATTGGTGTTTGACATCAGAGATGGTATACGGGTGCTCAGTGGAGACTGGGTACACTGGACGGACTCACCGAGAACTCCCAGATGGTATTATACCTCACGTCAGATGGCAGTTCTCAGGTGACACTTGTGCAGGTTAGTCTGTAGACCCGAGATCGTCATAGAGTCTTGTGTGATTCCCACTGTGCTTTGATCTCCACCTTACCACGTCCATGAGGGCGTGCAAAACGGTGGTCTTTGGGCACAGTCCCGAGTCACATGGAGGCAATGAGCGATAGGAGGGGTTTCGTCTCTCCCGGTATTGGGGGTTGATGTTGCGCTGTGCTCGATTGGCCGTAACAGGAAAGTCCCTGGCCAGGGCTGATCAGAGATTTGCTGGTAAGTGTTACCAGTAGTTTCTCGACCCGTTATGAGCCTCACATCGGCACGACTTATCGGTTATTGGGGTCTGACGTTTACCACCCCTAGACTTGATATGCGACATATCAGATGAACAGACCGGACTGTACGGTAAGTGTTACTAGTTGGATTCACAGGAGTGTGAGCGGGCTAGCTCGTCGATCTTCTGATCGCTCAATACCCGGATGGCCGTTACGTTTAGCAGACCGCTTGCTGCTTGTGGGTGCTTGATATGATCATCATGTGCTACCGGCGTATTGACGAGTCTTTAGAGTCCTACACAGAGGTTTCCTGGCTCAAGCGAAACGAAATAGGAGCGCATATGAGATATGTGCAGGACCGAGAATAATGCGTGTATGTGATACCGTATTTCATTCTCGCGATGAATGTATCGATTGGTTATATTCGATATAACCTAGATATCGAATCAAGGATTGATTCGATGAGCCGATACATAGGATACTAGTCGGTTATATGCGATATAACCAGATCGTTAAATCAAATGTTGATTTAATAATTTAATGTAAAATTATATATTTGATATATTAATTTAATGGATTTTCTCACTTGATGTGCAAGAAGTATATGTGATATACTTTTGTGCATATATTTGTATCATGTTTGATGATACTTGATCATTTGGTTAAGTGTAAAGAATTAAACCATGGTTAAGAGATGATTAGGGTTTTGCTTTTTCATTTATTTATTTATTTGTTCATTTATTTATTTGGAAATGGTTTAGATGAGAATGGTGGCTTTATTTGTTTCTAGTTGAAACTTCATGAAGCTTTGACTTCTTAACCATTCTTGTTTTCATGCTTAACCCTAACCCATCCAAGTAACCATGGTCTATTCTCTACACTCAACCATGGTTAGCTTATGATAAGTATTGATTTATTTTTCATTTTAATTCAACACTTATCATATTCTTTCTTTTTCTTCATCATCTTCTTCTTCAAGAAAGCTTGATGCCATCAATGGCAACTTGAGTTCTAAAGTGAGAAATCCAATTCCAAAGTGAACCCACCTCCTATTTCTTCACCCTCTACCTCTTGCCAAGTTGTTTTGGGTGTTTTCTTCACAAGTTTCACAAATTTGTGAAGTCGGAGCTTGAACTTGTGATGCCTCGACGTAGATCATCTTCGGCACGAAGCCGACGACCTAGTCCGCCCATTTCTCCAATCAAGCCGACGATTGAGTCCGGGATTCGAGATGGACAGCGAGAGGACGCCTACGTGGAGCCAAGGAAGTGGATATCCGGATCTACAAAGGTTGTAGCTTCTTATCTTTAGTTAAGTTGTTAACTAGATTTGAATATCGCCTAAACTTCTAGTCAACGATCCGTATTAGGGTTTCTCGGCACCCATAAAATTTGAAATTGGCATGGTTGATGCCTTGTGAGACCTCTATTGTGTGCCTAGGAACCCTACAGATTTATCCCCGAAACGGAGCATTGGTCTATGATGGAGAAGTTATGAATTAATGTATATATTTATTTATTTATATTTTTTTAAGACGGAGCATTGCTCTGGTTGAGAAGGTTATGAATTGATATTTTTCCTTGTCGGAGCTTTGCTTGACGACAAGGAAACGTCGGAGCATTGCTCGACGACAGGGGGTGATATGTGTCCAATGTCGAAGCTTTGCTTAACGAAGAGGAAGTGTCGGAGTATTGCTGTACGACAAAAGTTGACATAAGCCATACGGGGTCAAGATTGACATTGGCCATATGGTGTCAGGGGTTGACTTTATCCGCACTTCACGGAGTCAAGGGTTGCTCTGGATACTTCCCAGGAGGTCGGTTTGACATAGCCGTGTTCTGCGAGGACCAGGTTCCGCTCTGGACGTTTCCCATGGGTTCAGGATTGACATAGGCCGTGTTCCACGTGACCAGAAATTTTCTCTGGATGCTTCCTACGGGGTTATAGCCGTGTTCTGCAATGACCAGGATCCGCTCTAGACGTTTCCCACAGGGTCAAGATTGACATAGGTCGTGTTCTACGTGACCAGGAATTTGCTCTAGATACTTCCCACGGGGTCATAGCCGTGTTCTGCAAGAACCAGGCTCCGCTCTGGACGTTTCCCACGGGGTCAGGATTGACATAAGTCGTGTTCCACGTGACCAGGAATTTGCCCTGGATGCTTCCCACGGGGTCATAGCCGTGTTCTGTGAGAACCAGGCTCCGCTCTGAACATTTCCCATGGGGTCAGGATTGACATAAGCCGCGTTCCACGAAACCAGGAATTTGCTCTGGATGCTTCCCACGGGGTCATAGCCGTGTTCTACAAGGACCAGGCTCCGCTCTGGACATTTCCCACGGGATCAGGATTGACATAAGCCGCGTTCCACGTGACCAGGAAAGGTTGACTCTCGGTTGTTCATGCATCGTCGAGTCATGGAACTGGAGATTTTGCCGCAGCTCCGATTTGTTGATGTCGTGTCTATTGAAATGAGACGGATATTGAGATGATCTCCAGGCTGTCTGTGAACCATTGAGATTTGGCTTCTTCTTCTGATGGAGCCTAGGGAGGGAAGGTGTGATTCCTTCTTTGTTTGCGCCCCTGGATTGTATACAGGGATTGATGTGATATCGCCTGTAGGGCAAAATTTTCATTTTTTTTATTTCTTTCCGCGATGCTCTATCATTTCAGCTTTTATATCGTGAAGGTCGCGATTGCCCAATCCTTTCGGCTATTTTTCGCGGTGCCCAATCATTTCGGCTATTTGTTTTATTTTTATTCGCTGCTTTTTATTGCGAGTTGCCCAATCATTTCGGCTATTTTGCATACATATATTTTTACTTGCTGATTTTGTTTGCAAGTTGCCCCATCGTTTCGGCTATTTCGTATGCATGTGTGGCTCGCTGGCTTTTCACTGAAAGCTTGGAATTAGACATCGATTTCGGCATCAGCACCGCTACAACTGGGATATTGCCAGGAGCGAATCATCATAAAAGTGGTTTAGCAAACAGGGTTAAGATCCTGTCGACTAAGGCTTTTGACTTCATGAGCCGTAAGGGTCCCATAAAGGTGTTTCTCCCTGCGAGTCGTGAGGATCTCGTAGGTGCGTTTTCTCCTTAGGAATCGTGAGGACTCCTAAGTGTATGGCTTCTCGTAAGTCGTAAGGATCTTACAAGAGGGTTTTCTCCTTATAAGTCGAGAGGACTTACAAGGGTTGTTCACTGTGCAAACATATCCCTAATCACGGATGGGACTTTGTTAGGGAAATGTTTATTCGCGCCCGTGGATTGTATACAAGGGTCAGCATTGAGCCACTTGTAGGGCAGCATTGGAGGTTGTGGTGGCCGCTTAAGAACAGGTTCAGATCCCCGTAGTTTAAGACTTTTGAATCTTATGAGCTGTGAGGATCTCATAAGAGGGTTCTTCTTACGAGTCGTGAGGATCTCGCAAGTGTATTTTCTCCTTAGGAATCGTGGGGATCCCTAAATGTGTTGCTCCCTTGTGAGTCGTAAGGATCTCACGCAGGTGGTTTCTCCTCACAAGATCGAGAGGACCTTGCAAGTGTTTTTTAATGAGGTTGCGCCCTTTCGGGTTTTCACAAAAACTCGCCGGTAGCCCTGCTGTTTTTACTCACGGAGCCCTTTCGGGTTTTCATCCGTGCCCATTTTGCTTATGGACATACCGTTTTTTCTTCTCTTTTTTTTTGTTAGCCTTATGATGCTGCGCTCCTTAGTAGTTTATCGATGTCTCGGTCAACAGCCAGTTTCAGGACATAGTGGTCCGTCGTTATTTTAAGGACGTTTCGATCCGACGCCAGTTTTAGGACATAGTGGTCCATTGTTTATTTTAGGACATTTTGGTCCATTGTTAGTTTTAAGACATTTCGGTCCGTTGTTAATTTTAGGACATTTCGGTCCGCTGTTAAGGAAGTCGGCTACTACTTACAGAGTTTGGGCTTAGGAAGATAGCGAGCGGACATAGTCGTCGTCATCCATCGTTGACCTAAGCCGTGACTCGTCAAGTATAGTATTTCTTTAGGAAGCGGCCGTTTATTGGCCTGAAAGGTCTTTCACCATGCATGTCCATGAGCAGGTAAGCTCCACCCTGGTAAACCTTGTCTATGATATACGGGCCTTCATAGTTCGGCTCAAATTTCCCCTGCTTGGCGCAATTGGGGATCATAGGTCTTTTAACCAGTAGCACGAGTTCGCCATGGCAGAACGTTCTCGGCCTAGTCAATTTTTCATATGAGCGCGTCATCTTTGCTTTATAAGCCTCCAGACTCTGTTGCGCCACGAGCCGGTTTTCATCAAGGGCATCAAGCTCCTCAAGCCGAAGGTGAGCATTCTCTTCATCTGTTAGCTCGTAGTGAACCGCCACTCGTAGAGAGGGTAACTCTATCTCAAGGGGGAGTACCGCTTCTGTGCCGAATACCAATGCGTACAGCGTTGCGTTCGTGGCCGTTTTGAACGTAGTTCGATACGCCCAGAGAGCTTCATGCAGTCTCCCGTGCCAGTCCTTCTTATTTCGAGACACCGTCTTTTTCATGATCTTCGTCAAGGTCTTGTTGAAAGCCTCTGCTAGACCGTTAGCCCAAGAATTATAGACTGAAGAGTATCTCCAGTCTATGTTATGCTGTTGTGCGAAGCGGCTGATCTTGTGGCTTCTATAGGCTGGCCCGTTATCGAAGATGATCCGTCGCGGAGTTCCAAACCAATAAATGACGTGCGTCTTGAAGAAATGGAGGATATTATCCGTCTTCACTTCCCTCAGCGGTACTGCTTCTGCCCACTTGGAGAAGTAATCAGTTGTCGCCAAAATGAACCGATGCCCTCTGGACAATACTGGCTCGATGGGGCCAATTATGCCAGTTCCCCACATTTCAAATGGCCAGCTAGCCACTGTCGGATGTAGTGGATTCGGATGCTGATGGATAAAGTCCCCGTGAATCTGGCATGAGTGGCATTGCTTCGCGTATTCGAGGCAGTCTTGGATCATCGTGGGCCAATAGTAGCCCATCCTTTTGATCTTCAGCTTCATCTTCGGGCCGGCTTGGTGAGAACCACAGAGTCTGTCATGAGTTTCTTGGACGACTCTCTTTGCCTCTTCAGGTCCTAGGCATCTTAGCCATAAAGAGTCAAATGATCTCTTATACAGGGTTTCATTGACGAAAGCAAAAGACAGAGCTCGTTTCATAAGCTGATGTCTTAAGGACGCATCTTCAGGTGTTCGACGGGATTTGAAGTAGTCTATAAAGACTTCTCTCCAATCCGTAACCCTTTCCTGGTCTTTTATTTGTAGAGTCGTTTTCTCGGTCGCTCCCTTCTCCTCGGACGATTCTGGAGATATTTCTGCTGGTGCAAGAACCCAACGGCTTTGCACAACGATCCTCACATCATCGGGCTTTTCGTCGGCCAATTCTTTAGCGAGCTTGGATAATGCATCCACTTTGCTATTTTCCGCACGCGGTATACTTTCCAAGATGTAGGAAGGAATTTGAATCAGCAGTTGCTGCACTCTCTCGCCGTACTGCACCAACTCTGGCTTGCACGTTTGATAGTCACCGTTTACTTGACTAACGACCAGCTAGGAGTCTCCGTATATGAGGAGATTTTCAATTCCCATGTCGACGGCGATCTCAAGACCTGCTATCAAAGCTTCATATTCGGCTTCATTGTTTGTCCTCGGCTCTGTTAAGGAGAAGGCAAAGCGCATTATCCCTCCTTATGGAGTCACGAAGATGAGGCCTACCCCTGATTTGATTATAGAAGTGCTTTGTTTGCGCATCTTCATAGAAGATGCTCCATCGAAGTAGAGTTCCCACCGGGTATCATCCCCGTCGATCGTGTCGAACGCATGTTCGTCTGGCAATTCGTAGTTCAAAGGAGAATCGGCGGGTATCGGGTGCTCAGCGAGGAAGTCGGCGATAGCCTTGCCTTTCACTGCCTTGAGAGGCCGATAAGTTATCGAGAACTCCATCAAGAGCAGGGCCCATTTAGCGAGACGCCCCGTTAATATTGCATTCGACATCAAATACTTAAGAGGATCCACTTTTGATATGAGATGGACCTCATGCGCCAACGCGTAGTGTCTGAGCTTCGTTACCGCGAAGATCAACGCTAGGCAGTGTTTTTCGATGGGGGAGTAGTTGCTTTCTGCCCCCAGGAGAACTCGGCCCAGATAGTAGAGAGCTCTTTCTTTACCTTGATCGTTCTTTTGTGCCCACAGCGCGTCTAAAGAACCTTCGAGGGCTGTCGTATACAGGACGAGAGGTTTTCCTTTAACGGGAGCGGCCAGCACTGGCGGATTCTGCAGGTATTGCTTGATTTCGTCCAGTGCACTTTGACATTTGTGATCCCAGACAAACGGGGTTCGCTTTTTCATCAAGTGACTGTAGGGGCGGCACTTGCCGGAAAGATTGGCTATGAATCACCGGATATATGCGAGCTTTCCTTGGAGAGATCGCAGCTGCTTGAGAGTCTTTGGCGGGGGCATTTCCATGATCGTCTTGATCTTTAACGGATCTATCTCGATGCCTCGGTGTCGGACGATGAATCCTAGGAATTTGCTTGAGGACACTCCGAACGCGCATTTGAGAGGGTTCATCTTCAAGTTGTATTTCCGAAGGCGCTGGAACACGATCTTCGAATGCTCTAAATGTTCCTCGTATGATTTGCTTTTAACTACGAGGTCGTCAATATAGCATTCGATGATTTCATGTATGAGGTCATCGAAAATCTTGGTCATGGCCCTCTGATAGGTGGCACCGGCGTTCTTTAGAACGAAGGGCATCACCTTGTAGCAGAATATACCCAAAGGGGTTCGGAAGGCGGTATGCTTTTGGTCCTCGGGATGCATCTTTATCTGATTGTAACCTGACGAGCCGTCTATGAAGGAGAAAACTTCATGAGTGGACGTATTGTCTATCATTAACTCGGTAACTGGCACTGGGAAGTCGTCTTTTGGGCAAGCTTTATTGAGATCCCAAAAGTCCACACATATGCGCACCGTCCTATTTTTCTTCATCACTGGGATGATATTGGCAATCCAGTCAGGGTACTGAATCTCTTGGATGAAGCCGGAGTCGATTAGCTTCTTGACCTCGGCGTTGATGTTCATCTCAAGCTCGAGCCGCATTCTTCTTGGTGCTTGTTTGATCGGCTTGATGTCCGGAGATATCGCCAATTTGTGTACAGCAATCTCTAGATCCAGTCCTGGCATCTCGGAATAGTTCCATGCGAAGCAATCTCTATGCTGCATGAGCACGTCCTTTAGCGTAGCCACCTTTTCTTCAGACAACAGCTCACTGACGAATGTCGGCCGCGGGTCACTTGCCGTCCCCAAATCAATTTTCTTAAGGTTATCTGCAGTAGTATATATTCCATCTTCCAGCTCTTTTGGCGCCGGTGGAAACTCTGAGATCACTTCTCCATCATCGTTTTCGAAGCACCAAGGGAGGTCATCCATATTCTCGGGCTCTTCTTCTGACAGCGTTATAACATAGCAAGTACGAGATTGCTTCCTAGACCGATATTGATCCGGTTCCACTCTCGCTGCAGGCGCGGCTTTTGGTTCATGCTTCTGTGGCGGAGTTACCCTCCAGCTACTGGATAGAGTGAACCTGCCTTGCTGATACTGGTCTTCTACCCAGTTTTTGAATGTGAAGCAGTTTTTGAGAGGATGTCCTATTGCTTGGTGATAGGAGAAATAATCTGGGTGATTAACTTCACCTGCTTGCTCGGGGTGTTTGGACTCCAGGAGGGTAATCGTTTGATGTTTTATGACAAGATCAAGTATCTTCTGTGTTTTGTCCTGGGGAAAAGAGTATGCCCGACCCATCTTCTTTATAAGAGATGAATCCGGATTGCTCGATTCCTGATCGCGTGGCTTCTTGGTCCCGCTTTGTCGCTGTCGAACGCCTTTCCCGCTTTTTGATTTATTTTTGCCTCTACGTCGGGCCTTTTGTATAACGGGTTGACAAGGAAGAGCATTTTCATTTTTCGCAACCTGCTGAAGGAGGCGCTGCGTTCTGGCTTTCTCATAGATGGTCATTCCGCGATTATGATCGTCTCGAACCTTTTGACCCGCTTCCCTTATAAGCTTGTCCATTTTATCTTCGAATGACGGGCTTGTTATTTTCAAGGCGGGAGCTCGTTCTGGTTCAGGGTTAGCATCTTCCCACAGAGCATCTCCTTCTTCATCAAAGTCATGTATGACGTAGCAATCGCGGAATAGCTCCCGTTTCTTGGATCGAACATATCCAAGCCCGATCGTTTCCATTCTCCCGTTGGGCAACTTTCGTTGAGTTCCGGGAACGTTCCAGATCCTGTTATAGAACCGTGCTTGTAGCACAATTTGCTTAAGGGGTACACCTTGGCGTCTCAAGAGTCTCTTTAGCCCGTCTGTGTAATATCTGGGCAAACGGATGGGCTGGAGCCTGTCAAGTGTAGAATCCGCACCATGCCAAATTTCTTTCTCCACTTTGGTCTCCGTCGATCGGTAAAAGAGGATCGCCTTTTCATCTCTTCGCCTGGGAGGGACGTAGAATGTCTGCAGTTCTTCCACACTGTAGGTATCAAGCACGTCTAACTTTTTATGATGCTTTAGAGGAACCATGGCAACTTGCAAACTTTGATCTTCATCAGCGAAGGCTTGTATTGATGGCCGAGCAGAGAATACGGCATTGACCTCATCTTCCGAGTCGATGCCGAAGATCAACATAGGAGTGGACGGTCCCGGCTTGTTGCACTGGGGCGGACCTAAATAAACTATTTCTTCTTCCTCCTCGGTATCACTCCTGAAAACTGGAATAGTGGTGATAGCTTTGTTCTTGTCCTCCGATTTGCGACATCTTTCTGTGTCTTCGAAATCTGGCAGGAAGTATTTTGCATCTTCATACTTTCGGACTTCGTTCACGGAGAATGGGTTCAGCTCTCCTGTTACGGTATACTCGAGACCATCCGTGAAATACTTCATACACTGATGTTGCGTAGAAGGGATGATGTTGTACTCGTGTAACCAAGGCCGGCCGAGCAAAGCGTTATAGCAGGTCTTAGCGTCAATGACGTGGAACTTGATGTCCGTGACGAGCAGCCCAAAGCGTAGTGTCAATATTACAGACCCAAGCGTCCGTGATGACTGGGAGTTAGACCCGGAGATAGTGATCTTATCCCGAGCGAGGTGCTAAACGCTCATGCAGATTTCCTTCAACACTCTCACATTAAGGAGGTTGACGGAGGACCCATTGTCAACCAGGATTTTGCCTATCTTGATATCATGACAGTATCCGGAGACATAAAGGGGACGGTTATGCTCGCATGTCCCGAGGAGGAGATCTTCATCGCCGAAGGTGATATCGGCTGTGTGCACTTCTTCCAGCTCGTCCTTCATCTTTTCTTTAGCGAGGAAAGCTTGGAATTGTTCAGGCTCTTGTAATGCCTTGATCAGCGAATCTCTCGCCTCTTTGGATGGCGGAAGGGCGTCGAGAATACTGAGCTGCGAGGGTATCTTCCTCAGGTGTGCAAGAACGTTGTAATCTACCTTACTTTTCTTAGGCGGGTCCTTGGCTGCCAGCTCTTCGACGACTCGATCATCAAGGGCGATATCCTCAGGGACTTTTTCTTTCCCCTTATCCTTTTTGTTCGAGCCCTTATTTTCAGGTCCGAGATTTTTTCAGGTAATGTGCGATTGCGCAGCTGAATGTTCTCGCAGCTCTCCGGTTCTTCTTCTTTTCCCGAGGTGGATTCCTTGAAGAGAGGGCCAAGAGTCATTTCTTCGTCGGAGTCGCTCCCGAAGGTGAGAACTTGCGATCCCCCAGCGTTGACCATGCGACAGTTGCTGGTAGTTCTTTTATGCTCCTCGGTCGTATTTCTTTGCTCCCGACAAATTTTGCGTTTCATCCGCTTGAAATACTGTCGGTGAGCAACATACCCTTACCACCATCTTTTAAAAGCATTGCACTCTTCGGTGGGGTGCGTATCTTTCGATGATATAAGCAGTAGCTAGGATGTGTTTCCGCTTCACCAAGAGCGTTCCCTTCGGAGGGTGGCAGCTTCATTCCCATTGATATGGCTTTGGCGAACCTCTTCCTTGTTTTGAACCTGCTTTTATCTGCGAGGGATGTATTTTGATCTGGCGGGAGTGTTTCAACCCTTTCGTCCAGTCGCCGGCATTTGGCTTTTTCAATTATGGCCATCTCACTCGTCGAATGAATCTAAAGGTTATGTAGCAAGCTGCCATGTGATCTCTCTGTCCTTAAGGACGTGGCTGAGAAATTCTTGGAGTGTGACTGGAGTCCACGCTTTTTGATTATATTCTTCCAACGCGTCAATCTGTTTTTGCAGGTCCGTGCGTTTGTCACCAGGCTTCACGGGCTTTTTGGTCTTCTTCTTCTTATTTGAAGACTTTGACGGCTGGGTGTGAGTGCTTTGGCTATCGCCACCAATCTTTGGAGTTGGGCGCGGTTTCAGCATTCTCTTGATGATCTCGGGTTCCAGTGGATTTTTCCACCTGATCGCCGGGTATGTTTGGAGATCCTTCAGCATTCTTTTCGTTTTGGTTGAAAGAGCGACCTCCCGTGGAGCTTCTTCTATGAAGGAGCATGATCCCCCCCGGTGTATCTGTCTTCTTGGGAGCGTGTGGCTGTGGTGGGTTCACTTTCCAGTTCTCGGACAGGGCAAATTTGCCCTGTTGATACTGGTCTTCAATCCAGCCCTTGAAGACGAAGCAATCTTCAATTGGATGGCTTACCGTTTGATGGTAGGGGCAATAATAAGGACTATTAGCCTCACCGGGTTGCAATGGGTGTTTTGGATTTGGCAGATTGATGAGCCTGTTACGCACCGCTAGCTCAAACAATCTTTTCGTCTTGTCCCGGGGAAATGAATAAGGGCGCTTCATCTTCTCATTATAGTATCGCCGTATTTCCTTTATGCGATCCGTTAATTTTGGACCACTGGGCTGCTGTTGAGTATTCGCAACGAATGTCGCCTTCCCTTTACCCTTTTCGTTTCGCGGCTTCGGCTTTGGAGGAGACGGTCTATGACCCATCTGGTCCATTTGGGCCAGTTTTTCGATCAAGGCCTGGAACGTGGTCGGCTTGAAGAACATCATGAATTGGGAAATAGTTGCCTGAGGGTCCAGAGTGCCCACGAACATGCCCACTGCCGGCGCTTCCTCGATGCGCTGCTCACATTTTGACCATAAATTTCGCCATCGTATTGCATATTGTACCCACGTTTCACCTGGCTTCACCCTGGCATTAATTAATGCGGTAATCGGGGTACGCTCGCTAGCGCTCGTGAATCTCTGCGTAAACAGCAGTTCCATCTCCACAAATATCTTGACAGAGTCATTTGGAAGTTCAGAATACCACTCGAATGCCGTCTCCGACAAGCTACCAACAAACTGGCGGAGCAGGAGTTTATCGTCACCCCCTGTGTTGCCGCACAAGGCTCTAAATTGAGCGACATGCTGATGCGGATTTCCCGTCCCCTTATATACATGGAATTTGGGGATCGTATATCCCGGTGGGTACCTATTTGGTCATACCATCCTGGATATGGTCGTCCAATTTTAACAATTTGGCCGGCCGCTTCATTCGCCTGGTGAGCTCGTATTTGCTAAGCGATGTAATCATCCAGGGCAACTTTGGAGATGGTCTCCTCTTTGGCTGCTGAAAGAGCCGGAGGAGGGTTCGATGTCTCCACTTTGTCGTCTTCAATGATAATCGGGGGGGTCTTCAGCTGGAGGTTCCGGCTGTAACATCATCCCAGCCATATCTTGGAACAAGAGAGCCATCCGTTTTATGTTGGCCGTCTGTTCCGTGGCCTCATTTTCTTTCCTCTCAAGTATTCTTCGGAGAAACTCGGTATCAGTTTCTTGTTCCCGACGCTGCTCCGAGGTTTCTGGACTTTCTTTTGGCCCAGTGAGTGCGACCATTGCAGTCAGCATCTCCTGAAGTTTCTGCTGCTGTTGTTCCTGAGCTTTCGTTATCGATCGGGTAAGCGGTCGATGACCCGTAGAAGCACGGCTTTCTTCTTTTCCGGAAGCCATATAAACCGTATGTATTACCATGCCCCCGGACTTGGAGCATTTAGATTCGACGTCCTTGCGGTTTGCCGCATTCACGGGGGCTTTCTCCGGCCTCCTTCTCTTTTGAGCGGTTGACGTTGAGGGAGCCGTTGCAGCGGGCACCCAGACGGCTGTCGCCTTTGGTGGCTTAACATGATGGTTTTCTCCTTGTCGAGCTTTAAGCTTCTTTGGCCGGCGAGAGTAGTCCTGGTCAATCACCGATTCCTGGACCTGTCGCCAGACTTTATAAATTTTGGAAGACAGCTGCTGAAAGGGCTGCTCCGGCTTCTTTTCTGTAGTAATCTCCATTGGTGAAGGAGATTTCTTCAGCACGGCAGTCGGAGCGTTCTTGCAAACCCTCCTAAGCGGTTCAAAGTTGTTCCCAATCGAAACAGCAGCATTGATTTCCACCATGGGAGATGGCGGAGTCAGTCCGGAAGGGGAGCTGCCCCCAGCCTTTCTTACTCGGCGCCGGTGATGACGGCGAGCATGTCGTGCGGATGGGATTGTCTCAGCCGTAGGGGTGACTTCCTCATGCCCCCTGCGTTGGTCAGAAGTTGTCGTTGTAAGCCTATTGAAGACTGATGACCGCTGAGCGGTAATGTCCAACCTATCGAATACAGACCTCTGGGGAGAGGTGACTTCGCCTGGAGTGGGAGCCGGAGTGGCCAGCCTTGTGAAGACTGACTCTTGTTAGGAGAAACCTTTCCAATGATTTCGTCCGCTTGAGCCGGGATGGCTATCCGCTTTGGGATGGCTGCTTCAGGTATTGCGGGCTTGTTGGCATTCTGGCCCAATCTGTTGAAAACTGAGGCATTAGACTTGGGCGACTCATTGAGAGGCGCCGCGGCAGTGGTAAGTCGATCAAAGACCGACTTCTTTGGGGCTTCTTGCGGCAGCATCAGGGCATTGAAGCTCGTGGGTGGGATCATAGTCCCAAAGAATAGCCCAGTGGTGGCCTGAGTTACTTGGTCCACCGGCATTGTGAACAGGGAGGCCGCCTGGGGCTCGTAAGTTACACCTCCAGATGAGGCGGAACGGGAGTTGCAATTGCAGCTGGAACATTTTGTGCAGGTAGATGCCATTGATCTTTCATTTTCTGCACCAAGCAAGACACCAAATCTTAGTACCTCGAACCCAAGGGCAACCATAGCAAACCGCGATTCGTTCATGAACACGACACACGAAGTGTGGAATGGAAAGAGGAAAAGGTCCCACCGGGCGTACCAGAATCTGTTCCCCGCCGAACCATGGAGACGCGACCTCGCGGGTCCGTCTCGCCTGAATTTCGGGGCAGATACTAATTGGTGCTATCCGTCCACCTCTCCGAAGATGCCAAGTTGATTTATGGCACTATGTATCGAAGGTTTAAATGGATGCGGCCGATATAGCAGACTTCGTCAGATTCCCCCTCGTTGATGAGGGGGTTTTGATTGTAGGGATGCTCTTCCCTGCAGGCGTAAGCCCCTGCAGTTAATTACGCTACCGCATCACGGTAACCACTTTCTCCTTCTCCAGATGGTCATTTCGTGTCGTGGGTGTTTGTTTTGTTTTTAGTTGCTCGTGGATTGTATACGAAGACTAATTTATGTTGTCGCCCGTAGGGCGTGGATTAGTCCAAATCCGTATCTTCTTAGATTTGGATTTGGGGGTTGGGTTTAAGGATACGTTAGCCTCATTTGGGACTAAGATCAACTTAAACGTATGTTAAGGATACGTTAGTCTAATTTTTAGAGTAAGATCAACTTGACAGGATCATTTAGATCCAACAAAAGAGCATTTGAACTCTGTTGTTTAGTTTAGGGACATTGCGGTCGATTAGTTTAGGGACATTACCGTCCAAGGTTAAGGACATCATAGTCCGTGAGTTTAAAGACCTCACAGTCAAGGTTAAGGACATTATAGTCCGTGAGTTTAAAGACCTCACAGTCAAGGTTAAGAACATCATAGTCCGTGAGTTTAAAGACCTCACAGTCAAGGTTAAGGACATCATGGTCCGTGAGTTTAAAGACCTCACAGTCAAGGTTAAGGACATCATAGCCCATGGGTTATAAAGGACCCCACAGTCCGTAGAATGTTTGGTTATCGGGACCCGTCACCTCTCTGAAGACGTTGAAGGATTACAACGACAAATATTAGAGGAGTAAAGAGATGTACCCTCGAACCGACGTGAGTTGGTTGAAAGATCTATAGTCCAATTTGGGGCTAAGATCTGTTAACATATTTATGAGCAGATGAGCTCAATTAATATGAGTTGAGGACTTATGGCCAATCTTGGGCTAAGTCCAAAAAATGTTTAACATTTTATTTTGGGCTGTTGAGCCTTTTATTTGGGCTTGGCCCTTTTGACAATGTTGTTGTCTTTTATTAAATGTTGAGTATTCATCCGAGCTCTGGGTTTATCAAAGAACGGTTTATGTTTTGTCCAAGCGCACATAAAAGCATGTGGCGCACTTGGCACTAGCGCCAGTCGATGAGCGCAGTGCGCTATAGTTAAAGCGCTAATGCGCTTAGCGCTTTGTGCCAGGTGAAGAGCGCTGATGCACTTTTAGTTGAAGCGTTGAGGCGTTTAGCACTGATGACATATATCGAGCGCAGAGCGCTTTCAGTAATGCAGCGCACACGTGAGGAGCACGTGGCACGCTTAGCGTTGAACGCTAGATGAAGAGCACTAAGGCACTTTTTAATTAGGAGCGCTAAGGCTCTTATTAGATTAGGAGTGCTAAGGCTCTTATTAGGTTAACTTTGTGCTCTGCGGATTATCTGTTTTTTGATAAGAGCCTTTGTCTCAAGATTCTAAGAATAAAGTTCTTAGTTCATAGGAGATATTTCAATCTCTTTTTGATGAAAGCTTTGCCTTTATGGATCTGCGATCCTAAGAGAATTGAATAATTCTCCCCCCTTTATAATGTGATGTTCATAATCTCTTTTGTGAAAGACAACTTTGTCTTATAGATCTATGATCTGTGAAAGAAGTAAGTACTTCTGTTTATATTGAGACGATTTCGTCTGTATATTTTTTTACCTTGAAAAAGAATTGTCTTCTTTTGCCGAGAGCTTCTTCTTCTTCTTGAGATTTTCTCAAAGTCTATGGGGGGTTTATCTATTTTAGACTTGAAGTCTGAGGGCCTTTATATAGGGCAAGGTGGTTTGTTCAATCAGTTAAGGAGATCTTTTCTCCAATTGATTTGGGGAATTTCCCCACCGTCGGATCTTTTATCCAAGGGCTTCTGATTTACAGAAGGCAATCTTCTTATTTTTAACAAGATTGGGAAATCTTTCCATGCAGAATTTATTCTGTCTTTGGTAATTTTTATTTACCATTGGATCATTGATCCAACGGTGCTCTGATTTACAGAGCACAATTTTGTTGTTTGCAAAGATTTTGAGAAATCTTTTCTTAACAGAATTTAATTCTGGTTAATTAATGATTTATCATTATTATTAGATCTTTGATCTAATCGGTGGGGAGCTTTTAGTTCCAGCGCTAGCGCTTATGCGCTCTGCCCATGGTGCGCTACTTGGAGCGCAGCGCTCTTAGCGCTAGCGCACACGTGCTTTGCACGTGATGCGCTACTTGTAGCGCAGCACATCTAGCGCTAACGTCTATGCGCTTTGCACGGGGTGCGCTATTTGTAGCGCAGCGCTTTTATAAAAGCGCAGCTTTAATTCAAAGTTTGAATTCTGAACAGAGCTTTGCTCTAATTGGGGAAACAGGGTCCACACGATTCGTAAGGAAAATACCCGAATGAGATTCTTACGGCTCACAGAGGCGATGAACACTTAGAAATCCTCACAATTTCTAGGGAGAATATGCACTTATGAGATCCTCTAGACTTGTAAGGAGAAGAAACCTTCTTGAGACCCTTACGGCTCATAAAGATGAAAAAAGTTTTAGGCTACAAGGACCCTAAACTTGTCTCCTAAGCTCTCAATTCTATGGCCATGCATAACTCTGCACTACTTCACATACGTACATACTTACGTGGGCAAAGTAGTGGGGGCGTTTATTCCCGCCAAAATTTTCGGCCAAGAGCTATTTGTTCCCTTATAACCCTTATAAAAAAGGGAGAGAAGAAAAAGGAAAAGAATTCACGGTTGGATATCACGTGTTAAACACGTGAGCGCTTATATGCAAAGCATATAAGTGCTGAAAGAAAATAACTAAAGGCCAGACAGGCCTCACGTGTTAAACATGTGAACGCTCATATGCAAAGCATATAGGCGTTGAAAATACATAACTAAAAGCCAAACAGGTCTCACGTGTTAAACACGTGAGCTCTCATATGCAAAGCATATAGGCGTTGAAAACACATAACTAAGGGCCAAACAGGCCTCACGTGTAAAACACGTGAGCGCTCATATGCAAAGCATATGAGCGCTGAACATAAATAACCAATGACCAAACAGGCCTCACTTGTTAAACACGTGAGCGCTCATATGCTTATATGAGCGCTGAAAATAAACATGCTTAAACCCACACTAGGGTCACGTGTTAAACACGTGAGTTCTCTTGCCGCTCACATGTAAAGCATGTGAGTGCCCCAATTTAAAATCCTCCTATCAAATTCTAGAATTAAATTCTATTTGAGAAATATTTTTCTAATCTTCCTCAAATTAGAAAGATCTTCTCTGTTAAACAGAGGACCTTTGGATCAAAAATCCAATGGTGATCATCTGGTAGAATAAAATTCCAATCTTGTTAAAACTAACAAGATATTCATAATCTTGTTAAACAAATAAGAAATCTTCTCTGTTACACAGAAAGCTTTTGGATTAAAAATCCAACAGTGAATAAAATTCACCGATTGATCTAAAAGATCATGGAATCAATCATGATCTCTCAATGAGAGATTCTCTTAACAAATTAATTTCCTCTCATATAAATAGAAGAAAGGAGAGACGAAGAGAACACACAGAAAACACAGAGAAGAGAGAGTACAAAAAAAAAAGAGAGAATTCAATTCTCTAAAAAGAAGAAGATCTCCCTTTTAGAAAAAAGGAAACCCTAGGTAAAAAGAAGACACAGAGATTATCTTATCTCTTCTTCGCCTCTCCAAGGGTTTAACCCTTAAAAAAAAGAACTTAGTTCATCCTCTGGTTAAGGTCTGCAGGAGCAGACCTCCCCACAAGTTGAGAATTTAATTCTCATCGGGAAAATTCTGTTATGCAAATTCAAAACTTAAGGGAAAGAACTAAGTTCAAAGAATTTAATTCTTCCAAAAGTATACAGGAATTTAATTCCTCTGATAAAACTAGGGTTTAACCCTATAAAAGAATTTAATTCTTATAAAACAATGGACCTGAAATTCTCAAAACTCGGATTAAAATCTATATGCATATAAAAGAAAAGATTGGTGATTCATTAGCATTCAATGCTATAACGAAAACTCACATGTTCCCACGTGAGCACCTTCGATGAACAAAAAGGAATGACTGAGATCGAATCACGTATTCTCACGTGACCCCCAAACAGTTGCTTAACACTTATATGGAAAAGGGGGGAAATCCAAAGATAGCGCTCACATTTTGAGCACCTCACATGTTCGCGTGTGAGCATTATATGAGCTAAGTGCTTAACACTTATAAAAGGAAGAAGGAATAAATCCAAAAAGGCAGTGCCCAACTTTGGGACGCCTCACGTGCCCACACGTAAGGGCCACAAGAATTAAGTGTTTAACACTTATATACAGATGGGGATTTGGACCCAAGTGTACAACGCCAACTTTCAGGTGCCTCACATGCCATACATGAGCACCCCAAATTTCAGTGTTTAACACTACTTTAGAGTCTCACGTGGGAGCACGTGAGCACCGAGCATATATTAGTGTTTAACACTATAAGAAGCCAACTTCAGCCCCAAATTGGCTAAGTCTTCCTGAGATTAAAATATATTGGATCTCCAAATAGACCGAGCCTCTATGCTCATGACTTCCCAAACCAATGATTCCTCAATTGATAATGACCAGAATGATGTACATCCCACATCTCCTAAGTTATTCTTAGTCTCCCAAAAATGACTATTGATTCTTAGATGGTCCACTATGATCTCTTCCCTCAATCTGAAATTTGGTTCAAGGGTACATCTCTCCACACCTCTGATACATGTCATTGTAATTCTTTAACGTCTTCAGAGAGGTGGCGGGTCCCGACAACCAATAACTCTTTGGTGCGCTCCCAAACAGATAGGCACATCCCAATACGGACCGAAATGTCCTTAAACTAAACACTTACCTCAAAAATGGTGATCAACAGACCAAAACGTTTTTAAACTAACAACGGACTGAAACGTCCTTAAACTAAAGCATTAGAGCCTAAATGCTCTTTTGATGGGTCTGAATGATCCCAAAATCCTGTTGAGTAGATCTTAGTCTAAAATTAGACTAACGTATCATCAACAAACATTTAAGTTGATCTTAATCTTAAACGAGATTAACGATCCTTAAATCAGCTCAAACCTAAATCTAAGAATATATGGATTTGGACTAATCCACGCCCTACGGGCGACAACATAAATTAGTCTCCGTATACAATCCACGAACAACCAAAAATAAAACAAACACATACGACACGAAATGAACCTCTGGAGCAGGAGAAAGTGGTTACCGCGATGCGGTAACGTAATTAACTGCAGGGGCTTGCTCCTGCAGGGAAGAGCGTCCCCATAATCAAAAACCCTTTACACCGAGGGGGAATCTGACGAAGTCTGCTACAACGGCCGCATCCGTCCAAATCTCTGATACACAGTGCCGTAAATCAACTTAGTATCTTCAGAAAGGTGGACGGATAAACCCAAATAGAATCTGCTCACAAATTCAAGCAAGACGACCATCGCGGTTCGTCTCTGTTTTCGATAGTGAACACCCCCTATATGGGTCACGAAAGGTTGAACGACATACCAAAGTAAAACTATTGAATTCAGAAAGCTCTTGACAAGAGGCAGTAGAGTAGCTTCCTGCTCGGCTCATCCGCTGAGGGCAGCTCCCCGTTTAGTCAATCCGTGGATCCAAAGCCCTCGACAAGAGGCAGCCGAGTAGCTTCCTGCTCGGCTCACCCGCTGAGGGCAGCTTCCTGCCTAGTTAATCCGCAGATCCAAAGCCCTCGATAAGAGGCAGCCGAGTTACTTCCTGCTCGACTCATCCGCTGAGAGCAGCTTCCTGCCCAGTCAATCCGCGGATCTAAAGCCCTCTGTTCACCGCCGGAAGACGGACTGGGACGTTGGGACGTCTTGCATGAATTCTGGGGGTAGATACTATTTGGATTTATCCGTCCACCTCTCCGAAGATTCCAAGTTGATTTATGGCACCGTATATCGGAGGTTTGGATGGATGCGGCCGTTGTAGAAGATTTTATCAGATTCCCTCTCGTTTATGAGAGCTTTTTGGTTGTGGGGACGCTCTTCAAGCATTGCAATAACCGCTTTCTCCTGCTCCGGAAGTTCACTTCGTGTCGTGTGTGTTTTTGTTTGTTTTGGTTGCTTGTGGATTGTATACGGAGACTAGTTTATGCCGTCGCCCGTAGGGCGTGGATTAGTCCAAATCCGTATATTTTTAGATTTAGGTTTGGTTTATTTAAGGACCGTTAATCTGGTTTGAGATTAAGGTTGTCTTAAACATATGAGCATTTGGGCCCAATTATTTCCGTTTAAGGACATCAAGGTCCATTATCGCCATGTGTTCAGTTGAAAATATTGCACTTTTAACATGACAATTTTCTTACTTTTCTTAATCATCTAAACGTGTTTGTTATGAATATAACACATATTAGAAGTTTATCTGCAAAATACCATTTACCATGTGTTATATATTATAATCAAAATTATGAAGGAAATTGTATGTTTAATATTTCACGCATAATTTTTTGTATCTCAAATTTAACTAACATTCTTCATTGAGATTTTGTGCAAGATTAGCTCAGGTCAGATATCGGGAATCAGGAATCTGCCGATAAAATAAAGGAAACCAAAGAATTAAATATTGGCAGAGACTCAGAAAAGATAAGAAAATTCCATATATAACATAAAGACCTAAAGACCAACATGAGAATAATCCAGAAGTTTCAACCCAAGAACCTACCAATCAGCCGCGGAATCGCGGCCGAGTCAGGCCGAGTCGCCGCGGATCCGCGGCCGATCCAGGGACTTATGGTTCGCAACTTCTAGAATCTTCGGCGTAACAAACTTAGTTTATTAGGGGCTTCTCTTACTGGCTTTGGGGCTATAAAAAGAACCGAGTGCTACATCAAAAGAGGATCTAGATCTAAAATAAAAAACATCAAATTTTCAAGAAAAACCAACATCCAAGATCAACAACCAATCTCAAAAGGGGATCTACGATCTAAGATCAAGAATCTTCGATCTTGAGATCTAAGATCGAGAAATCCATCGAGAAATCAATCAAGCGATCAATCAATCAATTCTCCTTTAAACGAAACCAATCATCATCAACGAACAAGCGATCCAAGACAGGTCCAAGATTCGAAGTGATCAAGCGACATAATCAACGGAACATCTACTTCTTCGAGGCAGAGATCGAGAACAAATTCTTCTTCCTCTTGTAATCTAAACTCGAAGAATTGTATTGTGAAGTTGAGTAATAAAGGTAGAACATTAGTTTTATCATTTCGCTTTCTTTTAATTTCCACATTATGAATTCTTTCTCTATTCTTTCTTTTATTTTCATGATGTGCTAGTAATTCTCCGCTTGTTAGGATTCGTAGGATTAGGGTAGATCAATAGATGAAAAAATTCTATACTCTTTTTAAGTTTTATGAAGTTTATAAACTTTAGCAAAAGAAACGTCAACGTCCTTATCGGGCGCGATATCAATTTCTTGATAATCTCGACCACGATTTGAGAAAAGATTGACGATCCTTTTGTTAAGGGCTAGACACGAATGGAGATCAATGAAAGGACAAGGGTCAATAGAGGAGAAACCCTAGTTTCTACCAAAGAACCATAATCCTCATTCATCGCCATCAATTTAGTTTTAAATATATCAATAGATAAGAGAAGTAATCTTTATTGGTCATCCATGGCTACTAAATCCAATCGAATCTTACAAGCCTTCTTCATATAAATTTTCTTGATAATTCGATCAGATCTTAAAACTATTTTCTTGATAATTCAATCTTGAAACATTTTCTTGATTATCTTGAAACGATTTTCTTGAAACTACTTTCTTGATTTTCTTGATTTTCTTGATTTTCTCTTTTCTATTTCTTTCAATCGATCTAAAGTAAGAACTATAAAATTCCACGAATCCCAGAGGACGGCCCGTACTCACTAAAGGTTCGCTACTTGTGACACCGTTATTGATTGAGGTTATTTTACTACTACTTTTTCTTTCACAAAATTAAACGATCAATCAAATGGTGTCGTTGCCGGGGATCCGTGCGTAATTTTTTTTCTTTCTTGCTATTTGAGTTGAAATATTATTATTCCATCAAAATATAAATCAAGAACGCATCTTGTGCTTAACGATTAGTGAGTGAATTTTTTCAAGAGAATCTGGAATCATTGTAGTAGGGAGATAAAGATTCAGGGCAATTCATCAAGACCAGAGGAGCAAGGGAAGCGCCCGTACCAAAATTCGTTCAAAGAACCCTCAACTTGGCCGCGCAACCGCGGCAAGAAAGCCATTTTCGCGACGGAACCGCGGTGGGTTTGGTGGTTTAGAGCTTCAAGTTTCTCTGGTATATTTTATATCTTCTTCTCTCTCTTCTGAAAAGTCTAATAACAATTTTTCTACAGGATTCTTTGCAAAAAAAATTCGCCGCTTAAAAAAATTCTTGTTGCGTGTTTTGATTTTGAGTTGTTTTTGCATATTGTAATACGGAAAATTAAGGGGTAAAGACCAAATTCAGATTAGGTGGGGATTTCATCATCCTTCCTAAACCCCACAAATCACAAAACTAGCATCTGTATCACCCTTCATTAATTAAAAAATATCTAGACCAAGACTCTAAGGACCGTCGCGCTCAATTAGGACAGAGGAGGATCGTTGGTAATCTACTGCTTATCCTCATTTCTTTTGTGGTGTCTAGGCAAGTGTGTCTAAGGCAAGTGGTTATTTAATTAGGCCCGCTATTTCAGTGATTCGTTTAGCGGATACCTCCCACTTACCTGGCACTTACCTGGCCACAGGAGTGATAAAGAAGTAGTAGAGGATTGATCATGCGATTTATCTTCTAGAAGTCTAGGAGCGGTCTAGTGACTTGATCTAGGTGACCTTAGATCTAGGGTTGGTTGTGCATTTGTGTGATTTGTCTAAGTACGAATTTTTCAAAACAAACCTTTCTTCTTTTTTTAATAAACGCTGCCACTTGCGCTAAACCCGCTTAGTGCATGCTCGGCTGGATACGGGATTCTGGTGCCCGTCTTGTCCGCGTTCCTTCTATCGACTCCGAAGTCGGTACTTCTTCGTTTTCTTTTTCCCCACCACCCACCACAACAACCGAGATGGACGGTTATCTATCAAATTTTAATAACACCACTCTGCCACCATCCGCAGGTGCGCAAAATCCACCCGCATCTCTCTCCAAGAGAGATGCTACCCTATACGTGGTCCCCTTCCTACTTGTCTTTCTATTCCACCAGCCAATGGGGATAATTTTGAAATCAAACCACACTTTATCAATCTTTTGCCTAAATTTCACGGTCTTGAGTCTGAAGACGCATACGTTTTTATCACCAAATTCAAAAACGTATATGCTATGATGGACATTTCACAACTTTCTGTAGATGATATGCGTTTACGTCTTCTCCCGTTTACTTTGTGCGATTTAACCAAAAAATAGCTTTATAACACAACTGCACACTCTATTTCCAATTAGGATGAATTCGTTATAGCATTTCTTAAGAAATTTTATCCCAATCATAAGACCGCCCGTGTTCGGAACGAAATCAACCAGTTTACCTAGCTTCCAAATGAACCATTTTGAAAATGCTTTGAACAATTTAAGGATCTGCTTGTCCAATGTCCTCATCACGGTATCCATAGATGGGATCTGTGCCGAATTATATATAAGGGCATCAATCCAACGACAAAGTAGATGCTTGAAACCACGTGTCAAGGCAATTTCATGTCTAAAGACGATGTGAAGCTTGGAAATTCTTGGAAGATTTTGCTGAAAATAGTTTGCAATGGGAAAGCATTAGTCCACCATCATCTAGGGGAGGTATCCATCAACTTGATATTTCCATCGCAGTAAAATCCGAAATAGCAGCGATGCAAAAGAAACTCAAAGCTATGGAAAAAAAAAATTTATTAGCCTCCCTAAACCAGGTGACGCTACCTAAAACCGTGTGTGGATGTTGTTCCGATCTATCACATCTAACGGAAGAATATCCTTTGAATTCTCCGTTTCAAGGTCAAGATCACACTAATACTGCTTTTCAGCAGCGGCCTAGAAACGATCCTTATTCTTCCATATATAATCAGGGTTGGAGGAATCACCCTAATTTTGCTTGGAACCAACACCAAACTCAAACTCAAAATACGGTTCCAAACCAAATAACTATCAAAGGGCTCCTCCACAGCAACAGCAACCACCACAGAGTCAGCACCCCTTTCAACTACAAACTTTTTAAAATCCGGCAAACAATTCTGCACCTTATAATAATTCTTTCCAAACGGTCGGTACCGAAAACTCCTCTGCACTCGAACGAACCTTGGATTTGTTTATGAAACATATCATGCAAATGTCAACTGATATAAGGTCTTCTATTGACACCATAAGGAAAGACACCGCCTCTCATGGTGAGAGTATAAAATCGATAGAAGCACAAATTGCACAATTAAATGCCGTGTTGAGTGCTAGAGAGAAAGGGAAACTTCCATCTCAACCCTTACCGAATCCTGGCCACTCACAATATCATAATGTGAATGCCATTACCACATTGAGATCGGGAAGAGTGCTAAATAACCAAGTCGGTGAATAGGTTGGTAATGAGGAATCAATCAATGATACCCCGGCTTCCACTTCTAATCCTATTTCGTCTAGTCCACCATCTTCTTCCGAGCCTATTCTCCGTTTTCCCCAAGGCTCGAACCCTCTGCCCACATCATTGAGTCAACCTAACATGATCCCAACTCCAGTTCTGGGATCCGTTCTACCCCCTCGATCTTCTCCAATATTGGACTCAACTCTTATTGATAAAGTTCCTTATCCAAATAGATTAAGGGGAAACAGACGAAGTCCACAAATGGAGAAAATTGTAGAAATGTTTAAATAGGTTAACATAAATATCCTCTCCTAGATGATATACAACAAGTTCTGGCTTATGCGAAAATACTTAAGGACTTGTGCACTACGAAGAGAAAAACTCAAGTGCCGAAAAAAGTGTTCATGACGAGTAATGTAAGTACAGCTTTTACCCAGCAATTACCTAAGAAATGTAAGGACCTTAGCTGTCCTACAATCTCTATTTCTATTGGGAGTAAAAATATCAATCGTGCTCTACTCGTGTTAACTTGCTTCCTTACTCTGTCTACGAGCAGTTAAGTATTAGAGAGTTGAAACCTGCCCACTGCACTCTCCAGATGGCAGATCAATCTATCACCCAACTTAGGAGTGAGCTTGAGGATGTGTTGATAAAAGTCGGAGAATTGATATTCTCTGTAGACTTTATTGTTTTAGATACACGGCCTGTAGCGAACCCATCGAACCAAATTCCGGTGATTCTCGGTCGACCCTTCTTAGCCACTTCCAATGTTGTCATTAATTGTCGTAATGGGTCTTTGAACTTATCCTTCAGGAAGATGATAATTGAGCTTAATATTTACAAGCTAGGAAGTCAACCATCTGAACCTTCTACTCATCTAATTGATGTCTATTCCATCAACGAGATAGCTTCCGACAGCTGCGAAACTGAGGAACTTTGCTATGATGATCTCGACGACATTAGTACATCATTGTTTGATCTGGTAAATTATTATGGTGAGGACACCTTTGACGAGTCCACTCTTGAGTTCGAACCTTTTGACTCATTGCAAAAGTCAGTAGCGCTTTCTGAGTCAATATACTATATAGGTTATGAACTTCTTGGGGAGTCCAAATATCATTCCCTTACCCCACCTTCTATTGTCTCTCCGCCGACATTAGATCTCAAACTACTATTTTCTCATCTTAAATATGTATATTTATGTGAGAATGAGTCTTTGCCCGTGATCATATCCGCTTCTCTAGTTTTAGAGCAAGAGAACGCTCTTTTGACGATCTTGAGATCAAATCGGCAAGCATTTGGTTGGACAATGGCAGACATAAAAGGGATTAGTCCCTTGATTATTGAACATCATATACATTTGATGGATGAAGCCAAACCAACCCGAGACCCACAAAGACGGTTAAATCCCATCATGAAGGAAGCGGTAAAGAAAGAAATCGTCAAGCGCTTAGATAGTGGTATAATTTACCCAATCTCTGATAGCCAATGGGTAAGTCCTATTCATGTAGTCCCTAAAAAGTCTGGCATCACGGTCATAATTAATGAGGCTAATGAGTTAATCCAAATACGCACCCAAACTGGGTGGCGTGTATGTATTGACTATACGAAACTCAATGCCGCAACAAGGAAAGATCACTTCCCTCTACCTTTCATTGACCAGATGTTGGAATGATTAGCTGGACATGAATATTATTGTTTCTTGGACGGATACTCTGGCTATAACCAGGTCCCCATTACCGAAAAGGATCAAGATAAAACAACATTTACTTGTCCTTTCGGTACTTTTGCTTATAGACGCATGCCCTTTGGGTTATGCAACGCTCCCGCTATATTTCAACGGTGTATGATGGGGATATTCTCAGACATGGTCGAGAATTTTCTGGAGATATTTATGGACGATTTCTCTATATTTGGGGACTCCTTTGAGGATTGTCTATGTAATGTTGACGCGGTTTTTACCCGCTGTAAGGATAAGAACTTAATTTTGAATTGGAAAAAATGTCATTTCATGGTCCAAGAAGGTATCGTGCTTGGACATGTTATTTCACGAAAAAGTATTGAGGTAGACAAAGCTAAAATAGATGTCATCCATAACCTTCCTCATCCCAAATGCGTCAAAGATATACGATCCTTCCTTGATCATGCAGGCTTTTATAGGAGATTCATTAAGGATTTTAGCAAAATTGCTAGACCCTTAACTCTTCTCTTGGTCAAGGATACAATATTTCACTTCGATTCGGATTGCGAGGCTGCTTTTGACTCACTTAAAAGCTTCCTCACTACAGCCCCTGTTCTATCATCTCCTGATTGGAACCACCCGTTCGAGCTTATGTGTGATGCATCAGATTTTGCTATTGGTGTAGTCTTAGGACAGCACATTGATAAGATGCCACATGCAATTTATTATGCAAGTAAGACATTGAATGATGCCCAAATTAATTATACAACTACCGAGAAAGAACTCTTGGCAGTTGTATTTGCATTAGAAAAATTCAGGCCTTACTTGATTGGCTCACCGATAGTAGTTTACACCGATCACTCCGCCCTAAAACATCTTTTATCGAAAAAGGATGCTAAGGCCAGATTAATACGTTGGATCCTGTTATTACAAGAATTTGATCTTGTCATACGAGATAAGAGTGGATGCGAAAACGTAGTAGCCGACCATCTTTCATGCATCTCTTCTTCATCTACTGTGACCTTACCAATAAACGACTCTTTCCCTGACGAACAGCTCTTGACCGTATCCTGCGAACCTTGGTTCGTGGATATTGTGAATTATCTAGCAAAAGGACTTATTCCTAGTGAATGGTCTAAACAAGACAATCATCGATTTCTATCCCGAGTAAAGCACTTTTACTGGGATGAACCTTATTTGTGTAAGTATTGTCCTGACCAAATCATTCGCAGATGTGTCCATAATGATGAATTCAAGAGTGTATTGTATTTCTGTCATGATCAGGCATGTGGCGGTCACTTTGGTCCACGTAAAATGGCAGAGAAAGTTTTGCATTGTGATTTTTACTGGCCTACATTATTTAAAGATACGTATGATCATTACAAAACTTGTCCACAGCGTCAACACAAGGGTCGGATTTCTCGAAAAAATGAGATGTCATTCCAACCTATCTTGGTTATGGAAATTTTTGACTTTTGGGGTATTGATTTTATGGGTCCTTTTCCCAACTCTTTTGGGAATTTATACATCTTGTTAGCGGTTGATTACGTCTCGAAATAGGTGGAAGCGATACCGTGTCGCGCTAATGACAACAAGATTGTTATTAAGTTCCTTAAAGAAAATATATTTTCGCGATTCGGACACCCCCGCGCTATAATTAGCGACAATGGGACGCATTTCTGTAATCGGTCTTTCGAGACTTTTCTGCGGAAATATTCAATCAACAAGAGAACTTACGTGTGAGACTTTTCTGCGGAAATATTCAATCAACGAGACGCATTTCTGTAATCGGTCTTTCGAGACTTTTCTGCGGTCTTTCGAGACTTTGCATGTGAGCTCTGCCAAAGAATGCAGCAAGAGAACTTACGTGTTTAACACGTGACCCCTAGCGTGAGTTTTAGTCCGTTTATTTTCAACGCTCATATGCTTTTGCATATGAGCGCTCATGTATTTAACACGTGAGGCATGTTTGTCCTATCAATTGTTTGATTACAGCGCCTATATGCTTTGCATATAGGCGCTCATGTGTTTAACACGTGAGGCTCATTTAGCCCATTATTTGCAATGCATATATGCTTTTGCATATAGGTGCTCACGTGTTTAACACGTGAGGCTTGAGTAGTGGGGAATTTTCTCCCCCTTTCTTTCTTTTTATGAGAGAACACCCTCGACAAGAGGCAGCCGAGTAGTTTTCTGCTTGGCTCATCCGCTGAGGGCAGCTTCCTACCCAGTCAATTCACGGATCCAAAGCCCTCGACAAGGGGCAACCGAGTAGCTTCCTGCTTGGCTCATCTGCTAAGGGCGGCTTCCTGTCCAGTCAATCCGCGGATCTAAAGCCCTCGACAAGAGGCAACCGAGTAGCTTCCTGCTCGGCTCATCCGCTAAGGGCAGCTTCCTGCCCAGTCAATCCGCGGATCCAAAGCCCTCGTTAAGAGGTGGCCGATTAGTTCCCTGCTCATCTCGCTTAAAACCTATATATAGGGGGCACCGGTCTGCCTACCCACGATCGCCGCTTTGACTCCGGGGAAATGAAGGGCATCGGTCCGCCTACCCTTGGCTATCGCTCAGTTGATACTCGATGCACGATCATCGCCTCGACTCCGTGGAAAGGGTGGACACCGTTATGCCTATACTTGGCTTAGCTCTTACGTCACACTCGCCCAACACTTGCGAAATAAAAAGGCTTGCGAGAGAAAAGCTTCAAAGTTAAAAAAAACTTGCGAGATAAAACACTTGCAAGATAAAAAGGCTTTGAAGGCAAAAACACTTACGAGCTAAAAATACTTTATTATTTCAAAAATTATGTACAAGGTATTATGGGCTTCCCAGCCTTACAAAAATGTCCGGAGGCGTACAAAATTGATAACTAAAGCAGAGATAACTCAGGTCGCCTACTCGGCCGGTCCTTCCCCTGGCTCGGCGCTTCTATCGGGGGCTATAATAGTAACCCCCGGCTCGGTATCCACGACCGCTGCCGCCTGCTCTCCAGCCGGTTCGTCACCTTTACCCTGTGGCACTTCCTCGGCTAGGGGATACCTGGCGTGAAGCTCCCGATCGTCGAACCCGGAAGTGACTTCCTTAACGGCGTCGAGGGCGATGTGCCACCCAACGGCCGCGGAATCGGTGAGGTCGAGGTAGAACTGGTCAAAGGTCCATGGCCCTTTCCGCTCTACCCTCCGCAAGCTTTGCCGCCTTGCCAGCTTCCCGAGCCTCCCGCTTGAACGGGTCCCTCTGCCTCTTCATGGCATCGTAGAGCCCGTTGACCTCCCCAACCTGGGCCTGGATAGCCCGGTTGGATTCGGTCAGGAGCCGATGGGACTCTTTCAACTTGGCGACCGTCAGACCCTCTGCGGCTAATCTAGAGTCGAGGAGGGTCGCCTTCTCTTCCGCCTGTTGCAGCCGGCCAAGGAGCTCCTCCTCTCGCGAAGAAGATTCGCCAGCCTTCTTCATCGCTGGGGCCACCTCCTCGGACTCTATCGCAGCGAGGAGGGCGCAATGCTGGAGGACCTGAGGAAAACATGAACCATGTTAAAAAGCTAAAAACCGAGTAAAAAACACTTGAGAAATTCTTGAAAAAAGTTACCGACTTGAACAGCTTCCTGAGCTATCGCGGCCACCTGAGCCTTCATCGTGCCTCGGGGAATCTTGGCCCCCGCCGCCTTCTCCATATCCGCCAGCAAACTGTCGGCCATAGAGAGCCCCGAGGGCACCTCGATGCAGAACTCGCCTTCTTGCACCTGATCCCGGTCGAAGGCGGCCGAGAAACCACCCTCTTCTGCCTCTTCAGGGGGATTCGGATGCAAGCGGCACCTCCGTCCTGGCTCGGGGTGCCGCATCCCGCACGTGCTTGTGACCTCCCCCATGGCGTTCCTCCGGAACTGGGGGCGCTGCGGAAGCCTTGGCAGGAGAAGCTTGCCGATGAGCCATGCTTGGAGCTGGTCGGGCCGAGCTGGAGCCACCACTCTTCTTCCTCCCCTGGGCCTTGGCGGCCATGGT
The DNA here is from genome assembly GCA_030015575.1 of Agapanthus africanus. NCBI lineage: Eukaryota > Viridiplantae > Streptophyta > Magnoliopsida > Asparagales > Amaryllidaceae > Agapanthus > Agapanthus africanus. The sequence goes on from CM057339.1 coordinate 870,844,182, forward strand.
AGCCATAATTTTCTGACAATCCATAGGCTCTGCGAGGAACACATAGGGGAAAAGATCAGCAACAAAATTTTAACGAAGTCTAGATAGATCGACGAAGACCCCGACTTACCCACAAAGCACGCGGGGCTGAAACCAACCCAACTCAGAGCCTGCTCGGAAAGAAGGAGTTCAGCCTGCTGGATCGGTTCCCACTGCGACACCACCCTCGCCTCGGGGGTGTTCGACTGCCTAACCCTAAGACAATCGGCCCTGTGCCATTGGACGGGCACCGGCCAATCCTCACCTTCCGGTGGCCAGAAGAAGATGAACTTTTCCTTCCATTTGTGGATGGAGGAAAGGACGACCACTACCCCTGACCCGGCCGCCCTACCCTTATGTTTTTTAAATGAAAGATATACCCAGCTCGGTTCTTCCTTACTGGTACCGGGGTGGTTTTTATAACAAACGAAGCAAAGAAGGATGCTCAAATCAAAGGAGATCCGATCAATCTTCAGTCGGACCGGAAATCCGAGGAGGATTCTCCACGAATTCGGCGCTGGCTAGCCTGGGACAAGGTGGAAACAATAGAGCACGGTACAAACTTCAGGCGGGAAGGACAGACGCATCCCTGCCCGGAATGCTTTCAGGTACAGAGCAATCTCTTTACCATGTACCTGGTCTGCCCGTTCACCCTCCCTGGACAAACGAAGTGAATAGCCGGAGGGGATATGAAATCGAACCCGGATGACAGAAAACTCATCCAGACGGTTCAAGACTGAGGACGCATCACGGATGTTCACGTTGTGCACCTTGGGGGCCCTTGTCGCCCCCCGACGACGCGAGACAAGTTCGACACCCACCTCAGAAGATGAAGAAGAAGAGGAGGAACTCTCTCGGCTATCAGAATCCGAGGAAGAGGAAGACCTACTGGACTCGGCTTCAGAAACTAAAGCCTCATCGCCCGACTCGATCCCTACTACATCAACAGATACTTCAGAAAAAGATATCTAACCTGATTCAAGAAAGGACTCACCGAGGAAAATTTTGGTTGAAGTTCCGACCTAAGCAGAAGGGCGCCGATCAATCTTCAAGCAATGAGAATCGACTAAGGCAAAGTGTCGGGCATAAGAGAGCCCCTCCTATTTATACACTCCACAAGAAGGCATCCAACGGCCCAAATCGGTTCCCGCCAAAATGAAGCGTCGCGCCTAATAGATATCGGGACTCCGCGTAGTGACCGTCCATTGGATACGTCTCCTCATGCTAGGATTCGGTGACAATTCTTCATGACCCCGCCACCCAGCAGCAGACGCGTGGCACGTAATCTAACCGGCGAGTGAAGAAACGGCACCCCCTCTTTAAAAGCGCAATCATTTCGCTGATCCGCTGACATCACCAAAGATACGCGCGGGAACTAAGGTGCTTCGTAAGCCGCCACATGGATCCAGCGACCCAAGAGGAGCTGACGCCAAACATCACACCGTCGTCTGGCAGCCCATTACAGGGAAATCTTCGGCTGAATCATGGAAAGCCGGGCTTACCACTCTCGACCCTGACCCATAAATAGATCAGGGCGAAAGTAGGGGCTGATGATGAGGCTTATGAACGGGAACACCCCAGATTGCGACATGTGGGAGATGACGTGTCATCAGCGCGTATTCTCTGGACCCCTGGAGGCTACGACATGGAATCAGTGTGACACATTACGAATCTTCCTCGGGACCCCGTGACGAGGTGGTACCCGACCTTTCGGAAAAGCCTCCCCGGAATACCCCCATATGCGCTCAGGAAGCCGAGACTCCTCGTCCTCCTCGCTCGACTCCGAGTTATCTACTAAGCTGAGACTCCTCGGCTTCCCTGTTAAACCCAGAGCACGGAGCCCAAGCACCCCCGTAACGGCTACGCGTATCTCGCCAAAACGAGATTTCCGCCGCTCCACGTCCCGCATCCCACGCTGGCACGTTTCTTCGTTAACAAGCGTATCTCGCTATTAATGGGCATATCCCGCTATCAACGCAAACGTGCCATAAGGGCATAACAGACGGCGGAAATCTCACGCCGGATCGCTCCCACACGACCGCTATATAAACCCCCTCTTCCAAACGATTGAGGTAAGTCAAAATCGATTCCAATACGCCGCTACCTTGCCTTTATACCTCGGTACCTACTTGATCGTTGGAGGGTCCTACAACGGTCACCCACCTTGGGACTTTTTTTGCAGGTAGCTCAGTGTTCACAACAACCCATTGAGATCCACACGTCCAATTTCCACTCCCAATCTCAACCGTTTAAGAACGTTTGCAGCAAGATCGACAGAGGACAATATCTGAGGAAGATTCCGACCTCCATCATGGTACTTTTTACAACTTTTAGCAACATTTTTTTGTCAAAATGTTGCTAATCAAACATTAGAGATAAAGATTTTTTTTGCAACAAATGTTGTTTGTATCTTCAAATTCCAGTAACCAAACAACCCTTAAGACATGTTTGGTTAGCAACAAAAAAGAATGGCCCCACTATCTTCAAGTTTTGTTGTTGTGTTTCCAAATCCAAACCATTTTTTGTGTTTGATTGAACAAAAAACTAAAGTAAATGCAACATTTATTGCAAATTTGCATATGTAGCATATACAAAACATGCGTGGCATCTCATTATCATGCCCACCATTTTCAAAGTTGCAACTTTTGTTACAAACAAAATGCTGCAAGAATTTGATGATTTTTGCATCTCCATTTACATTTCCAACTCAGGTTTGTCGCTAACCAAAGAAAATGAAGATTTTTTGCAAGAATCTCTATTTCTCAGCTACCAAACAACCCTTAAGCTTGTAGCCTTTTGCACTGTTATCAATCGGATTAATAGAAAGTCTCGTTTTAATCTATTTTTCTCGAAACGGCATATTCTACAAACAAATTTGAATCTTGATTATTACTTGTATCCTTAGAAGCCTCATCTATTTCTCTCCAAAATGAGAGTTCATCAGTTTAATTCATGAAAGGATTGCACCAATAGAGCAAGAAGATTATATGATTATTATTTTATAATTATTTATGTGTAATATCTTTAAAGATTCATTCTCAGAGAAATTTAAACTCGAAAGATGAATGACCATCTAAAACACTTTAGAGATATTTGCAAAGACACGGCTCCAAAGTTACCTCGTCTTTCCCAAAATACTATCTAGCACTTTAACGCTTAATCTGACTAGCATTTTGGCACATACAATGCACTTGATCTAATCTAATAACAATTAGTAGAAAGAGATTTGTTAATTAAGTTATTTAAAAATCATATGCTTTATTATTTTAATTTTTCATTAGCTTATTTGAAATGGTTAGATATGATTTGAAAAGTTAGTTATAATATTTCTTTTAAAAAATCTAAGGATTTTTCATGGCACCTTGAGACAGTCTGAGAATCAAACAAGATGATCACATTAAAATGGTCGAGCTAAAAAAACATAAAAGAAATTAGAAATAAAAAAATTTGGACCTTGTGGCTCGTTATTTAGTTTGTCCAATGAAAAAAGTCCGCGATAAACAACTGATTTTTATATTATATTAAAAGTCAAAAATAAGGTTAGGGTCAACCGCAACCTTATAGCTGTGGTCGCATGACCCAATCCTAGGATGGATGTCGTCCCAACTGAAACCAAGGGGCCCACCATTCTATTTGACCCCTTTAGGCCGGGGCTTCCGTCGAAACACCAAAAAAAAAACCCCCATCCATCCATCCATGTGCACGCTTTCACTAGTCATTTTTTTTCTACTGTACGGCTATTAAGAATTATATAACCGGTCCAAAATCTAAATTATCGTAAATAAATAATTCCTAATTTAACCTTATGAGAATTTTCGTTTATACCGATAAAATTAGAATTTCAATATACACACACACACACACACACAAACACAGAGAGAGAGAGAGAGAGAAGAGGAAAGAGGCCCTAAATGGCTTTTTTGTTAGGCGCGTCAAAAATCTATATCCTACATCATTTTATTCGACAATCGGCACATGTGAAAAAGTGGTAGAATTACATGAAATTTGGTATATCCACATCTTAGATGATATAGATGGAGATGACGGAATTCCCTCCTTTTGTCAACTTTCCTCATATATATATATATATATATTGGCACTGACCTGTAATCTCTAACATAAACGCACACAACACTCCCACATACACCGCACACACGCATCCAGAAAACCTATGAATTTGTTACGAAAACGTTAATTTATGGCCACCTTCCCTCTTGTGGTTGCGGTTCTTACGGTTCGAATCCCGCACTCACCTCAAGAGAGGAAGTGCCCATATTAACTGAGCTGGCACTCATTGGTGATTTTCATATATTAAGTGAACTAGAGTGAATCTCCTAGGTGATGCGTGGGACTTTTAGAGCGGTCGCTAAATTTTCGATAGTGTGGGGACAAAAATTTACATTCCGATTGATTAAGTCAAAATCAAAGTCAACCCCAAACCAAACAGGTCTAAGCCCAGGCCAAGTGGGCTCATACTCAAGTCAAGCCCGAACATGAAACAGCCGGCCTTCTTCATGCCAAGAAAAAAATTATATAATAAATAGGTTTGATATAATTTTCATGCATAAGTGTAAAATAAATGGGCAAAAGGCCAAATTTTTGTAAAGTCCAAAGTGGATATGTGTAAATTTGTAAGCGTATATAAGACAACATGATGATGAAATGAATATAAATAATTCATTCCCCTCAAAAAAACCAAGATTTGTGCTTCCTTCTCCTTATTCAAAGTTCTAAACCTCCTTCTCTTTTCTGAATTAAATCAAGAGTTCAACTCTTCCTTTTCCAAAAATAAATAGTTGTTCATCATAAAACTCTTGAAGTGGAACTCAAATCTCCCATCAAATCTCTAAAATGGGAGATTTTTAAGTTTCACCCTCTTTTCTCCAAGATCCAGCCCACAGAGAGAAGGAAGAAAGAGACCCATATCCAAAAATCCCACTTTAGGGAAGATCCGAGACTTAGGAGAAGATTCAGGGCTTAGGGGAGAAGAAAGGGATCTCCTTTGATCATTTTCAAAGATTTCTTTGAGTTTGACTCCATTTTTCAAAATGTTTGGGAGTTTAACTTCATAAATAAAATTCTTTTAGGAGTCTCCATTTAAAATCTTTTGGAGTTTGACTCCACAAATCAAACTCTTTTGGGAATTTAACTCCCCTCAAGACCCTTTCAAAAGTTTAACTCTTAATCCCGGGACTAAACCTCTTTTTTTTGCAGGAGTTTAACTCCTGATCGCGTGTCGGACGCGTGAGACGCTGATGTCCACGTGTCTCTCACGTGGCCTGCGGCCGCCCAACGTCCACGTGCCATACACATGGCATGCTGGCGCCCAGCCTCCATGCGCCACTCATACGTCCTTAGGACGCTCTTCATCCCACTTTTTTCATACACTCCACACTCAAAACACGCCCCCCATTAGAAAAAAAATTTTAACGGGACGCTGTCCCGTACCCTAAAAGGGGGGGGCTAGCCCCCTTGACCCCCAGCGCGCTATTCGGGTAGTGGGCCCCCCGTAAACTCTGTAAGGCTTCCGATATATCCAAAACCCCTCAAGACACACATACGCACACTGCATATTGAGTTCGCATGACTAGTTGACCCGTCAATCGGTGGTTCCATCGCTTCAAACGCGAGAGGTAATTAACGGCAGTTTAGTCCGCGGCTGCCGGAGATTCGGATCCCCACAATCAATAAACCCCCGCCTATCTTAGACAGGAGGAATCTGTATACGCTTGACAAGCGGCGTGTATTCCCATCTCAATGGGGTGACGAAAAATACCCTACACATAGATCAATTAAAAAAATTGTTGTGTCAATTATTGTAAATAAACCAATTATTATGTCATGTGAAATTTTATTACCAATCTATTAACTAGCATTATCAGATGATTCAAACACAACCAAACCTTCAAATTATCTATATAATATATTGCATCATTTCAGTGTTATTTTTTATTGCTCGCATATTACCAAGCTCGTCATGTCAATTTACCTTTTATTATATTTCTTTTTATAAAAAAAGTTAAATTAATCTTGACATAAAACGAACATATGAATTTCAAAAGTTTAAAAAAGATGAGAAATATAGTATAGTTTTGTAAAACCAACTACTGCCCTTTATAATTACTAGTATTGTTCAAATAAAAATCATGTTTATTTTTTTAATTTGAATGCAGAAAATTTAAAACAAATTAAAACTTATATGGTGGAAGTGGTTAATTTGTTTTCAAAACAATTCACAATAATTCTAGTGGTTATTTAAGATCATTAGAAATGATAGTGTAGTAATAACTGATTTAGACGATGATTGTATTTATTAAATACCGTATCTTGCACGTGCTGTGCTATGCACGTGTTTATCTTAAAATCATGTTTATTTTTTAAAATTTATAAATTTAAAATAAAAAAATTTAGAGAACATGGGAATGGTTAATTTGTTTTCAAAATGGTTCACAATGATTCTAGTAGTTATTTAAGATGAGATGATTATATAGTTGTAATTGATTCAGTTGATGATTGTATTTATTAAATATTTGTTAAAGAAAGTTCTACATTAAATTTGCTATTTAAGGCTACGTTAGACCATCAAATTGAAATCAATTTGGGGACACCCAAGTTTTGTGGTTATAATAGACGAGATTTATCAAAGAAAATTTTACATTTAATTTTTTTTTACTTTTGATGTGACGTTATCTTAGGCCACGTTATACCATCAAATTGAATTTGATTTTATACGCTCAAGTTTTGTGGTTGTAACGGTAGAGATATAATTTAAAGACGTTTTAACTGCAGACATTTTTAAAAAAAAATTAATTGAAAAAGTGATGACGATTTACTCTAACATCTATTAGCATAAATTTTTAGAAATATTTAACAATAAAAGTAATGCCTCTTTTTAACCTTTTTCCACCGTAAATACTAAAGTGCACGAGTTTTATTTTAAAATTAAGAAAACTTGAAGCCCAATAAATAAATATGTGCATGCCTATGTATATATATATATATATATATATATATATATATATATATATATATATATATATATATATATATATAAAACAATATAGGATTTAACCAGTAGATCACATAATTTTCGTTTGAATACAAATAAATGTTTATATGGATTAAATGTGGTAGAAAGAATCGAATTTTCATTTGAAACCTTTGAAGCCATGCTGTGTCCTGCATTTTGTCTCATGTGATAAATGTGATGGATTTTTAAGAAAAATCAAATCTTCTCAGACTTGTAGAGAAATTTCTTTACAAACCTTTTGCGAGACCTTAGATGGGTTTGCTGTCTTACAAGAGACTTGCAGGACAAGCAATTACTTATAAATTTTTCTGATTTTTACCTCTTGATTTCCATATTTAGCCATATATCTCACTTCCAATATCCAGTGTTCTACACGTGCTATGCACGTATGTGGCATAATTTGATATTTGATGTTTCTATTCAATTTTTGAATGACTAAATCCATGTAAATGCTAACTTATGATGCCGCATTTAAAAAAAATTAATATGATACCAATCATAACATAAAATTTAAAATGGAAATACACAAACAACAATTACTCACATGATTCTCGCATCAAAACTTAACATGACGAAAGATTCAAACAGCAAATAGCATGGATTTTCTCTTCTCTCAGTCCTCTATCATCATCTTATCTTCAGCGTTCTTCTCTCTTTACTTGCTTTTTTTATTCTCTTCTTCAACTGTTTTCAGTTTTTTCTTTTTTGCATTCTTCAATTTTTATGCTGATCCGATATGAGGTAGTTTCTCTGATTGACTTGATAAATCCATGAGTGGGTTGTTTTTTCAAAAAAAAATGTTCTAGGAAAAAGAGTGGAGAAAATCTAGTTTTAAAACTTTTTTGGATCTTTCTTTTTCTTCTTCTTCTTCTTTTAAACTAGAGGATGAGAAAACTCTTCATTTCATGGGACATGTAGCATTTTCTAAGGGACTGATAGTTGGATCTGAATATCAATTTTTTTATCCTCCATTTTGCGATTAAACGGTAGAGATAGTTATGCTTTAATCAAGGGCAATTTTGGATTATAAAATTTTCCCACATTTCACTCCTCTTTTCTATCTATCTATCTATCTATCTATATATATATATAAAATTGGTTTTAACATCACAAAGTAAAACATGTTTATTGATATTCTAAGTGGGCTAGTAATTTGAAACTGGCAAAAGAATTGACTGGTAAAAACAAACAAAAGGTAGTATAAAAAGTCAGACGGTCTCTCTATTGAGTATTGACTTGTTTAGTCGGTCCAAAAGCCCAATCCGACTTCTAATAGACGTCGGATCTATCGACGAGTTCGGATCCGGGTCCGGCCCTACAAATTTGAACGGATCCTCAATCGCTTACATAAACTTCAATCTCAGTCTCTTACCAAGAACCCTAGCTCTAGCCATCTCGCTCGAGAGAGGAGGAAGAAGAAGGAGAAACAAAAATGAAAGGAATGGGGAGTGGGAAGAGGAGCGATTACATGGCGGAAGAGGACAGAGTGGCGAACTTCGCTCAGATCCCGACGAGCTTCGGCCACGAGCTCAGGGCTTGCCTCCGCTGCCGACTCGTCAAAACCTATGATCAGGTCCCTTTGGCTCTCTCTTTGAATAAAATTAGGGTTTTGATTGCTCATACCATCAATCTATCGCATGCCGTGTCGCTTCTCTTGGCTCAGAGCCTTAGATTGCCGTATCAGTGTTAGGTTTTTTTTGCAGTGGAATCGTTTGTTGGGATGCTTTATATGATTGTTATATAAAATTAGGGCTTTCAATGTCTGTTGTTATCAAGCACAAAAGAGGCATGCTACATTCGATCAGAATCAAAAGGGTAGATTTTATTGAACACCGTCATCATTTTCAGGTTTTTAAGATAACACCAGCTACCAATTAATTTAAGAAACACCCCGAAGAGGGGGAAGGGGGGCGCAGGGGGGGCCATTTCCGTCAAAAAATGGGTATGTTAGTCAAAAAATGCCATATTCAGTTTATTTTTGAGGCTGTTCAGTCTACATATAAGGCTTTTTATGGCTATTTGTTCCTAACGAAATTAACAATCTTAGACAACCCTGCTTATCCATTGGGGTTTCATGGCATTTTTAAAGTTCATTTGTGTTATCTCTAAAACCCCGAAAAGTCGATTGTGTAGTATGAAATTTACCCTGATTAAAAACTGTAGTGGTTCATGGTACAGTGACTGTTGAAGTTTATTTTCTGTTTTGGTGACTTATCTAGAGACTCTATTCTTTTATACTCGGAAAATAGTCTGGTCACAGAGTTTCTGAACATGTTGCAAAAGAAGGGATTCCTTGAAATTGGAAAGCCCTAACATTAAGGTGCCATGAGAGTTTTCTTCAGGTAGTTTGCGAGCTCCCTACCTATGTATTGTTCATGTTGGATTTGGGTTCTGCTTAGCATGCACATGAAGTTTGTGGAAGAAAAAGCTTTGCAGTTTCCATGAAGTGACTTGGAAATATTAATTTTTAACGTCATGCTTAAACTATAACCAACTTACACACACATATATAACTTATGCTATGAAGTTCTGTCATATGAATATTTAGAATGACCAAATAGAAACATAAATATCTGATATCTACTTGTACATGCATGTTCATTGCTTGATAATTGTTTTCAGAAGAACCTATCTTAATGCTTAGCTAAAATTTCATCGGATATTGTTTCTGTAGGCATCTAGGCAACTGTTTCCTCTGCAGCTAAATGGTCGCCAAGAAGTTCGGAGGAATATACATCTAGGTAGATTTTTTCAGTAGAAAAGAATCTTCATCATTAGGTTGTTTGGTTTTAGACAAAGTGTTGCGGAAGCAGTACTCTTGAGAACCCTTTTACAGCCATACAACAATTTGCTAAGAGCTTTACAATATGAGAAAGTCATAATTTTTTTATCTATACTGAGGGAGCCATGGTAATGCTTGAGTATTCTGGTAATTAAGTAATTGAGTTTAAGGGAGAAGTCAACTTTTCTTAAGGAAAAAGGGGACTAGGCATTTCACATTTGATGCACTGTAATGGATAACGGTTGCTTAAGCTTGAGAAAAAGAGCAGGGGAATGTGGCTTATAAAGGTATAGGTTCAAGTAGTATTGTAGTAACTAGTAGGTCTTTTGTTTCTTCTTTGAATAAAAAAAATTGTGTACGCAATAATGATAGAGTTCTGATTTATGTTTCAAAATGGAGAAGGCTCATTATAGTTTAATAAATGACCAAGCTAATTCAAGTAAATTTTGGTATTAATGTGCTGACTATAGATGTACTATTGGATTAGAAGTTTTATCTACCCGATGAATTTCTTTGGTTTCTTTAATAAGGTTTTATAATGTATTTTATATATGTGAAGGATTCTTTTGTTGCATGAGTTGCATGTGTATTTTAAGTTCCATTTGTTAAGTCCTGTATTCCATCATCAATTGTATGGTTTTACACTTTATGTGAACTCTATATTCACAGCTTAGGGAGCATAACTTTTTTCTTGGGGGGTGTTGTCTTGTGATATTTTTCGTGCTTATCTGTTATTCTCTCAACGTTCAGAAACATTTAACTTCTATTTGTTTCCTAATTCAGTTCAGAGAGTCCGGCTGTGAAAATTGCCCCTTCCTGGATATGGAGAAAGAGCATGATAATGTTGTCAACTGCACTACTCCTAATTTTACTGGGTAAGCCATTCCTATTTTCCGTGTGATTATTTTTTGTCTCAATTTTTTCTGGCTTCACAACAAAGGAATATAATTGCACATGCAGCACATCACTATTACAAAGCACAGTCAAATTTTACAAGGGCAATATTATATCAGGCACGAATTTTACAAGGGCAGTGTTATTAGTGCTTATGCACCGCAGATAGGTCTTGATGACGCTAGTAAGCGTCTATTCTGGGAGGATTTAGACGAGGTGGTGCAAAGTATACCTAATGGAGAGAAGTTATTTATTGGTGGTGATCTTAATGGACATGTAGGTACTAGTCGTAGTGGGTTTGATACTATCCATGAAGGTTTTGGTTTCAGACAAAGGAATGAAGTAGGTGACTCGATTCTAGATTTTGCCTTATCTTATGACTTGATCTTAGCAAACATCTGGTTTAGGAAAAGAGAGTCCCACCTTATTACTTTTAGGAGCGGATCAAGTGCTAGTCAAATAGACTTTTTTCTGACGAGAAGAATAGATAGAGGTTGTTATATCGACTGTAAGGTAGTGCCAGGTGAGAGTGTAACCACTCAACATAGACTTTTAGTTCTAGATTTTCGATTTAGAAGAGAACTTAGGAAGATTAGATGTAAGGTAGAGCCTAGAATTAAATGGTGGCGATTGAAATAAGGCAACCAAAAGGCTTTTATAGATCGTGTAGTCCAAGAAGCGGATTGGCAGTCGGAAGATAATCCAGACAAAACATGGAACAAAATGGCTAGTTGTATCAAGAAGGTAGCTAGAGATCTACTTGGTGAGTCGAGAGGTGGTGCTCCACCATCTAAGGACATATCATGGTGGAATGAAGATGTAAAGGCTGCTATTAAAATTAAAAGGGATTCTTATAAAGATTTGAAGAAAAGTAGAGATGTGGAAAGATTTGAGAAGTACAAAATGGCTAAAAAGGAAGTTAAGAAAGCTGTTCGGGAAGCTAAATCTAAGGTCTACAAGGAGGTGTACGAGAAATTAGACACTAAAGAGGCTGCAAATGATATATACCGGATTGCTCGGATACGGGAAAGGAAGACTAGAGACTTATGTGCGGTGAAGTGTGTCAAAAATGAAAATCAGAAGGTTTTAGTTCGAGATGAAGATATCAAGGAAAGATGGAGAGATTATTTTGACAAATTGTTCAATGAGAGCTTTACTAAGAATTTGGATGGACTTGTCATTCAATCTCAAGATATAAACCGTGATTTCATGCGTAAAATAAGACTACCTGAGGTTAAAGAAGGTTTGAACAGAATGAGTTTAAGAAAAGCGGTTGGCCTTGACGGGATTCCTATCGAGATTTGGAGATGCTTAGGAGAAATAGGCGTTAAATGGCTGACAGATCTGTTTAATAAGATTTGGCAGACAAAAAAGATGCCAAATGAATGGAGAAAAAGTATCCTTGTACCTATCTACAAGAACAAGGGTGACATTCAAAGTTGCTCAAACTACCGGGGAATAAAACTTATGTGTCACACCATGAAACTTTGGGAGAGAGTGATTGAACACAGGCTAAGGAAGGATATTAAGATAACAGAAAATCAGTTTGGGTTCATGCCTGGACGATCAACGACAGAGGCTATTCATTTGCTTCGTCAACTTGCCGAGCGTTTTCGAGAGAAGAGAAGAGATTTGCATATGATATTTATTGATTTAGAAAAAGCGTACGACAAGGTATCTAGAGAGGTATTATGGGGGACAATGATGAAGAAGGGGGTCCCCGTCAAGTATATTGACATAATCAAGGATATGTACGATGGAGTAGTGGCAAATGTCAGAACTTGCGGCGGCTTAACGAGTGATTTTCCGATTACTATTGGTTTACATCAAGGATCTGCATTAAGTCCATTCCTGTTTACCATCGTGATGGATGAGCTTATTAGAACTATCCAAGATGAGGTATCTTGGTGTATGCTATTCGCTGATGATATTGTTCTAGTAAATGAGACGAAAGCAGGGGTTAATGCCAAATTGGAATTATGGAGGCAAACATTGGAATCTCGGGGATTCAGATTGAGCAGGTCCAAGACAGCATATATGCATTGCAAATTTAGTAACCAGAGAAGTCAAAACCATATTGGTATAACATTGGAAGGGCAAGAGATATCACCGAGTGACCAGTTTAGATATCTAGGTTCCATCATCCAAAAGAATGGGGAGATCGATAGCGATGTTAATCAAAGGATCCAAGCTGGTTGGTTGAAATGGAGGAGTGCAACAGGGATTTTGTGTGATCGTAACTTTCCGTTAAAATTAAAAGGGAAGTTTTATCGGAGCGCTATTCGGCCTGCCTTATTATATGGTACAAAATGCTGGGCTCCTAAGAAGCATCATACACAGAAGATGCACGTAGCGGAGATGCGCATGCTTCGTTGGATGTGCGGTAACACTAGAAAAGATAAGGTGCGAAATGAGGATATCCTACAAAAGTTGGTGTCGCCCCTATGGAGGAGAAGATGCGGGAAAACCGGCTAAGATGGTTTGGTCATGTGCGACGCAGACCTATGAAAGCACCGGTCCGACGAATAGATACTCTCGATATGGGCAATGGCAAAAGGGCAAAAAGGAGACCGAAGAAAACATGGATGGAGGTGATACGAAACGATATGGTTGCCAAAGGACTCAATGAAAGTATATTGTTCGATAGGAGTGAGTGGAGGCAGAGGATTCATGTGCTGGACCCGGCGTGATTCTCATGTTGGTTCATGTAGCCTACCCCATATGCTTGGGATAAAAAGCTCAGTTGTTGTTGTTGTATGCGGCGCATACTCCTGCCGGGTGGCCTCATAAAGTCCACACCTGAACACGTTACAAGTTCCTTTATTACAACTATTACGATGATATGTTCCCCATCTCATACCGCCTCCAGAATGTGGATAGTAAATTCAATATTATAAGAATTGCCCTCCTAAATAGTTCTTTTGCATGTTAACTCCTATACACCACCCACCAATTCCCTTTCTTAATTATTCATTAGGGTGCCAATTGACAATTTTGACTCAGCGCTGACAATCCAACCAAAACCTGACCATCAGGTATGGGTAAAGATGTAACCAGGCACAGGTCATACAGTCCGGATGACCTCTCAATTAAACTAGTTGGGTCCCAATTGTGACCCGAGCAATAATAAATATAGGGGGTCCTATTTTTTTGAGACATAGCTACAAGTTCCCTTCATGTTGGCATATGAACAAACTCTTTTGCCTATGCATGTAGGTTTTGATCTTGATCACTACATATATCTTGCCTTCTACATTTTAAAACATAAAACCGACTTTAACTTAAATCTATTCAACCGGTGCTGAAAAATGCATTCTATGCGGCAACATATGCATATGCGCCACCTTGGCGCATGAAAACAAGCGTTTTTCTTGGTATATGCGGTAAAAGGTTTGCCTTGGTGCATAAAAAATGTTATGCGGCCGTATATTACCCCGCATAATGCAATATGAGGCCACATAGAGTGCATAATAACTTAATATTGAGTTGGGCTATGAAGCCGGATTAGGGTTTTTATTAGATTCGTATCCAAACCTAATAACTTTAGGCAATTATATTTGCTATATATTGTGTTAAACAACATAAAACTACATCTACAGATTAGTTGCCTTTAACTTAAGAAATGACAGATTCGTAAAAAACTTTTCAATATATTGGTTACATTTATCAAACTATTACTTTCAGCTGCATGATTTACGCACTACATATATCTAATTTTTTTTATTCAACTGATTTAGTGATCTCTCCTCATTCAATAAAGTATTAAACAGGGTTGCGTGTCGAAAGCATCAATTATAAAAAAAATGTGTTTCTCGTATATCACCTACAAAACATACTTATGTCCATATCGCACCATCAAAACTTGATATTTCCATACATCACCGTCAAGACCTTCTCGTTCTTAAAATAAGCACATGCTACCAATAACATATTATTAACTTGCCCTGGTGTGATGGCTAGTTTAATTTATTAAATTACAATCTTTTTGAACCAAGACTCATAGGTTTATACTACTGTTTATTATGGTAGGGAACTATAAATTTTTTACTTTTGACAATTGAAAAAAGAAACTCATTATCATTTTCCATCCAAATATTAACAGTAATTGCAATTATTGCAGAATATTATTAAACATTTTTTGTTCACAGAATCAGAGGGCGGATTTTAAATTAGCTAGTAGGCGGTGGTATATGAAATTATGAAATGTATTGGGTGATGTATGGAAAATAGTAGTTTTTGAATGATATTTAAGAAAAACACATAATAAAATTGCAAGTATTCGAACTACAAACATATAAGGAACATGCAAACAAAGAGGAAAACCTAGATTTGAGAAGATACCTGTGTAACAGAACGATGAAATAATCTTCAAGGTCAATCTCACATAGGTCAATCTCACGCATGCAAACAAAGAGGAAAACCTAGATTTGAGAAGATACCTGTGTAACAGAACGATTAAATAATCTTCAAGGTCAATCTCACATAGGCATCACTACAAAATATTGTATATTTACTAATTCTTTTTCAAACTAACTCTTATATTACATTTATCTATGAACTTTGTGTTTACATAGTTGATGTACATTCTTCTTCTTAGCATTGCATTATTATCATGATGTCATTGTCTTTTTTCACATTTGAAATAGGTTGATGACTTAATAATCCGATAATATTCATCACATTGAAATTATGGACACTGCATATTTTGTATACATGTTTAGTATTTTTCCATATGTTTCTCAGTTCTTTTTTCTGACAAATTGTTTCTCAGTTCTTCTTATAATTTGTATACATTTTTTTGAATATTTTAAATTAAAATAATGAAAACCGCATATGCGGATGCATCTTGTATATGCGACACATAATTCGCTTATGCGCTATGCGGAACTCGGGCGCATGAAAACACATCACATTACCCAACTCATTTATAAAATGTTGAGCATCCAGGTTTGATTAGTTTGTAGATTGATGGATGAAGCTTCTGATCACTAAATAAGCATGTTGGGTTCATGTCATGTATGAGTTTGGCAGAGTTGACCCTTGAGAAGGGCAAAGCTGGCCGAAGGAAAACTTATCCTGGCCTTACCCATTTTCCACCCCTATTGTTTGTTGTTGTCATCAACTTATATTATATAATTTATATTCATAAACATTTCTACATAAGAACTTTTGCATAACATTGTGTGTACCTATGATTTAAGTTTAGAAATAATATCTACTTCTTTCAAAATATTCACTTTCTTACATATCACTTAATATCCACTTGTATATGCATCTCTTTATATAACAAAAGACACAAAATGACGGCATATTTATACATCTGGAGATGCATTTTATTGCCTCTCTCTCTCTCTCTCTCTCTCTCTCACACACACACACACACACACACACACACAGCGCGATTGCCCGTGCGCGCGTGCGTGCGTTCATAAAATTGATATGCTAGTCAAATTCATGATCATAAGCGATGAACTTAATCAATTTCAACATAATGTTAAAATGTAACCCGAAAGAGAAATCAATCAAAGGCAGTTAGACAACGCAAGCAATTTCAGAAGCTGCATATTTGTTTTATTAAGTGTTAACTGTAAAATGAATATAAAAAAGGTCCACCTTTAATTTCAGAAATCTTCTATAAAACTTCCTTTTGATTTCATGCTGGCTTTTTGACGCTCTGAACTTCTATTAACCTCTCTTCAGCAAATTCTACAAAAGATTGTATAAGAAACTCTGATTTCTGAACTTTGATCTTTTTTTGACCCAAAGGCACCTGAATCCGCAATTTTTCCTTTTTCCCCTCGTCAACCACCCGTCAAGACCACTAAAATTGACTAATATGGTCATTTTTTGTTTCACTTTTACATCACATTGAAATGCTTTAGAGAGACACAAGGTCACAAGTATCAATCAACATCATAATAGGTTTATTTATGCAAAGTTCTTATTAATATGGTGCCTTTGTTCATATTAGTCTTTAGCCTCTGTCAGAACTCAGAAGCTCGAAACTTGCTTATTCTAACATCAAACAGATAAAATTGATCAGAAAAATATCAAGCGGGTCGAAGAAAATAAGAATTAAAAGTCTAAAAGGAAAAATGATTCGAAATTGAGGCTATGATGATGAGGGGAACAAGAAATCTTTTCTTCTTCTTCTTCTTCTTCTTCTTCTTCTTCTTCTTGGGTTGGGGGGGGGGGCGGGGGTGTTAATTATGCAGTTTTGTTTTTCTTCTTGTTATTGATTAGCTATCCTGCACAAGGACTTCCCAAATATAAGCCCCTTCTCTTTTTAAGTTCTAGCTGAATGCAAAAGATGGAAATAAGAATTTAAATATCCTTGATTTCCTTGTCTGCAGGATTATTTCAGTCATGGATCCAAGTAGAAGTTGGGCAGCTCGGTGGTTGAGAATAGGTAAATTTAATCGTTGGAACAATCAAAGTGTTGTTTGTAGCTTTATAAACACTTGTGGACTACTTTTTCCTGCATAGTGTACCATGAATGCCTTTCTCTTTACAATACTTTTCATCTTTTCTTTGTCTTTGTAGTTCAGTATGATGTCCATTTAGTATTTTATGTTTGCCGACATGATGATTTCCATGTTCAAGAAGTTCTATTAAATTCTGTGCAAAACACCTTCAAATCATTACGTCCTATGCAAAATACCATCAACCAGTGATTTTTGTCATATATGCTGTCTAAAGCACCTGTTTGCACTGAAGAATCAAGTCAAGTGAGAGCTGTTTTTTCTTGATGTTTTAAACCCACTATACTATATGGGGGCATTCGAACTCCCTAAGATTGCTCTGTTCTTATGCAACAATATAGGTCTGACATGTTCATCTTCCATTTGTTACATCTATTTATACTTTGTGTATGTGTTTGTTCTAATTATTTTCTTCTGATGTTAACCATATATGCCTATTTATTATTTTTTTTATCAAATGCATTGGGCTAGTCAATTGCTTAAATTTGGCATTTAATCCATCTAGAATTATTGTATATTTATTGATTATTTGGTGGTATAGAAACAATCTTGCATTCATAAATGTACTCTTGTTAGGACATGATTCTCACCCTTTTGTTCTCCTTCCCTCTTGCTTCCCTACAAGTTTGTTTAATCAGTCTAGAAATGAGTCTTCATCTCATTCTAAGAGAGCCGAAGTTACTCTTGATTCAACAATCTGTGAGATATGTCTAAAAGGACAAATTAAATAAAAGTAAGAAAATGTAATTGACGACACTCTGTATGACAACACTGCCACAGCAGCAGAAGGCTGCTATTGCGGGCTTTCGGTTAACTACTTAACTGTGACTATGGTATTATGGCAATGGTTCACATCGACAGTCTCGCACTCTTCCTCTCCTTCATTTCTTCCCTTACCTTTATTTTTGCTTGGAGGTTCTGGTTCAGAGAGGATAGGTGGGGTTCTTGAGTATGCAACATGTTTACTTGGTCGTGATTCGGCCAAAGGCTAATCTGCTCTTTGCAATATGCTTGCTGGATTGTGCTAGTTCTGAGTTTAGAGCACTAATATATGGAGTCCAAGTTGGCCTTGTCATATAGACCAATCTTCTGTGCGAGTTGGGCCTTGCCGATACTTTAGAGGGTTCTGAGTCTGAACCGAAGTAAATAAGCCTGTTGAGTTGACCAATCCTTTCTTCCCCTTCACTTCAAAGTTTAAATTTTATAGTCAAGCCTGAGCCAATCCATGTACTTTTTATCCATCATGTTTGTACTCCATATGTTTTTCAGTGCAAACATGGTTGCTTATTCAGTTTAGGAAAAAGATGCATCATAATAAAACCCAGTTTGGGCTTGAAGCATAGATAAAAAACATACTGGAATGGATAAGGTTGTGCAATGCCATCAGTGAGGGTTTTATTAAGTGAGGATAAAAATCCGTTGTGAAGAGCTGGAGGCAATTCCACAAGAAATTATTTCACAATATGACTTGTATAATCGACAAAATAAATACATGTTAGATACAAAAGCCTAGCTGCTTTGTAGAAAGACCGATTTTGTTGGTCACATGCAATCAACATCGTGTTATTGTTCTCAACTAGTGAACAAGATATATTTTGCCAATCTGCATGGAGTATGTCACGGAATTTGTAATTCCCTCTGCAGGTAGGTTTATCCCTGGGTGTTACACTCTCGCAGTCTCCGAGGAACTTCCAGAGGAATACCAAGTACTGTCGCAGTGTCACCCACAATAATTTTAATCTCCCTTTTCTATTTACTGTCCTAAAATCTGACAAACGGAATAATTTTGATGCAGAACATTTGTGCTGATAACAACGTGCAGTACGCGCCTCCAAAGCGCACATGAAGCTTTCAACTGCTTGTATTCCCGTAGAAGGAACTAACTGAATGTCAATTATTTCTGTGTTTGGGAAATCACTTCCCAGACCTTCGCCTATTTGTGCATACATGCTGTAATCTCTTTTAATGGATCTGATATTATAATTTTATCTTCACTCAGTTCTTGAGCAGAGCTGGGAAATCTGATATCTGAATGATATGCATTTGGTTAATTAAGTATAATTTTCTAAAATATAAGGAAAATCAGATTTGCAGTTTGCATTCCCCGGGGCATAGTCACTTTGCATTCTTAGGTTTTGAAATGTTAATTTATAATTTTCATTAAAAGTAGCGGATTGACCACTGAATTGTAGTCTTGTTCAAAAAATTGCTTGATTTTTTTTCTTACTAGTTATTGAATCATAAAGTAGGTTATCCAAGACGTTTTTATTAACTAATTTTGGTTATAACACCACTGCAGGAAAATGGGTCTAATTTCGATGGTGAATTTGTTGAGGTTTATTTCGATGGAATATTTCTATCGAAATAGATCATATGCCATCGAAAAGAATAAAATTTTGTTGACTTTGGTCAACAGTTATTTTGACAGCTAATTTCCGTCGAAAAAATTGTTGATCGAAGTCTGTAATTTCCTGTGACCTCCCCCATTTTCCTCAGTAAATTCTTTTCCTTTCCATTTTTTCATCTCTCCAACCTCAAAAGTTCTCCCCTCCTCTCCTCCTTTTTCCTTCCACCGGTCGACCACCAAAAGAAGTTTTTCGACTGCACAAAAATACTCCGCCGGCCTCTGATCTTAGCCCTCCATCCACCTCCTTCCCTTTTCCCTTCCTCCTCCATCGATCTAAACCTTTCCCCGAGACTCCACCCGCCTCCATTACCTCAAGCCGGTTCTCTCCGGCTCTGAACCTCTTCGATCTTCTTGGCTCTTGCTACGAAATCCGATCCCTCATGATCCGGCCTCCGACGTCAATCGATGAGTTGGTTTATTAATTTATTTAGATTGTTTGAAATTTTGTTAAATTTAAGTAATTTTCGGGTTAGTGCTAAGGCTAATTTTAGGGTTGGGATTAATTTTAGTGTTAGGCTTAATTTTAGGTTTATTAATTTTAGGTTTAGGGTTAGGGATAATTTTATGGTTAATGTTAGGGCTAATTTTGGGGTTAGTGTTAGTGTTGGGGTTAATAATTTTGGGGTTAGGGTTAGATAATTTTGGGATTAGGGTTAATTTTGGGGTTGGGGTTGGGGTTAATTTTGGGGTTAAGGTTAAGTTAGTTTATTTGTTGAAAATTTTAGGTTTAGAGCTTAGGTTAGATTGTTAATTTTAGTTAGGAGAGTGTGTGTGCGTGTGTGCGCGTGTTTATTGTTGTTGTTATTTATAGAGAATGGAAACACATGCAACTAAAAATTTGTGTATATGTAGGGTTGACGTGGATGTGATTGCTCATGTTTCTTTGCTTTCTATATACGTCATTTTCCGGTACACAGTTTTATCACTTTTAATTCTTAAGTACTACAGTTAGCCTAAGTCACTATACCTAAATTAAGTTACCAATTAAATATTAATTAAACCGAAAACATAGATACTTGACATGATATAAACCAATTAGCTATATACATACTTTCGTGTTAAAATCAATTAATCATTCCTTAAACAAATAGTCAATGTCGGGATCTAATGTGGATGTGTGTGTACCGTATGTGTAATATATTGTTTATGGAAATGTGGTTGTGTGAGAGAGAGTGTATGAGACCTACCTTTATGTAATTTTCGTTGTATGGATGCGTGTTTAATTTAATGAATGCAGATACTTCGTTACTAATATCAATTGTTTGAGAACTTACCATTCAAACTGAAAATTTCAAAACCTTAAACAAAATAATTAAATAATTGACGATACTAAAACGATAACCATCAAAACCAATCTAATTAAGTGCATGGTACTTGATAATGAAAAATAGTAAACCGATACATATCGTCATCGAGTATCTCACATTGAAAAAATATCGTGATTTAGAACCCGTCTATCAGTTATATGCGTACGGTTATTTTTGTGACATAAAACTACGCGTGCGTTGTCAATCTCGAATGTTAATCGTTTTTGTTTGACCATCATCTCGTAGTTTATGAGACGAGAATACTAGTCGTACTATAACCGATAGATTTGTCCCGTTTTGGACAAGTTAAGAATGTATAACGTATATACTTCTCTGCATACTTATGTTTTTCATTCGTTTGGAGATGGGTTTCGTCGGTACCTTTCCGCTTGTTCTCCGTGTACAAATATAGTTGAGGTGATCATTTTAATACTGATAGTATTGAGATATTTATCTCTTCTATTGCAGTGTACTCGGAGAACAGCGGGAAGGTGCTGCCGAAATTTTCTCGAAGCGAATGAAAACACAAGTCCAGAGGGTATATGCGTTATACATTCTTAAGGGGATAGAAATCTTACCCCCGACGGCTGTTACCCATTGACATCCAAGATAAAAGCATTAATATTATTTCCAGGCATGATAAATCACTCAAATGTATTTCCGAGACACTGTTGTCATTATTTTCTTTATTTATAACCATCTTGTTCTTAGCTTTCTCACCGTGGGTTAGAATTGTTAATATCGTATATGATTTAAAAATGTTTGTTATGATATAATAATTAATTGTGAACTGCATTAGGTTTATGTATCGGACAAGAATGGATAAGACTTGGATAAATAGGAACAAATTCGGCTCTGAATTTAAAATCGGTGTAGAAGAGTTTATGCAATTCTCGTCAAGAGTGGGTGATAGTCGGATCCCCTGTCCCTGTAGAAAATGTTGTAATGGTAGAAGTGATAGTGGAGGGGCGGTTCGACTGCATATACTTGCTAACGGATTCTGTGAAGGTTATATTATCTGGTACTTGCATGGAGAGGTCGTGGACTATAAAATCGGTGCATATCGTCTGTTACCGCCACCTATGAGAACCCCATCAACCACCGGTTTAAATGATACGATGAATGAGTTATATGATGGTATGAACAATGATACCCCTACGAATGATGCGGTTCTAGATTCCGAATCTGCTAGTTTTTTTAAGTATATAGAGGATGCTAAGAAACCTCTTTACGAGGGTGCAGCAGTGACGAAATTGGATTGGATGGTTCGCATGTTTCATCTTAAATGCAAAAGTTTATCGAGCAACAAGTTAGTCGATGACTTTCTAAAGATAGAGAAGGAGGCTTACCCAAATTCCGATCTCCCTGTATATTTTCAAGAGATGAAGAAGATTATTGCCGACATCGGTTTCAGTTATCAAAAAATCGATATATGTCCAAATGACTGCATGTTATTCACAACAGATGATGACAGGAACTTAAATAAGTGTAGAACTTGTAGGGAATCGAGGTAGATATTACCTAAAAGGCCGCCGAGTGATGAGGAGTCAATTCCGAAAATTCCTGTGAAGGTGTTACGCTTTTTTCTATTAAGAAAAGACTACAGAGATTATTTCTGTCGTCTAAAACCGCCGAACATATGATATGGCATCTAGATGGTAAAGGATGGAGTCTTACGGCATCCCGCTGATGGTGAAGAGTGGAAAAGATTTGACTCTCAATTTCCCGCGTTCGCTGTGGAAGCTTGTAATGTAAGACTTGGATTATCGGTTGATAGATGAGAACCGTTTAAAGGAGATGCATCTCATAGTATATGGCCCGTTACACTAGTAGTTTATAACCTCCTGCCGTGGATGAGTATGAAACAATCTTACATCCAAATGCCTCTGTTGATCCCTGAAAGCAACCCTCCTTGTATTAATATCGATATTTATTTGAAACCGTTGATCGATGAGTTGAATGAGCTATGGGAGACCGGCATCGTTGCTTATGATGTCCACAGAAAGGAGAGATTCACACTGCGTGCGGCGTTGCTTTGGACAATAAACGATTTCCCGGTATATGTCATGTTGTCGGGATGGAGTACGAAAGGTCATCATGCTTGCCCCTATTGTCAAGAGAATACCGTCTGTGAAACACCAGAAAATCGGATTTTCTGGTACGCTGAACATCGTCGTTGGCTAGATGTTGATCATCCTTATCGACGTAATGGAATCAAGTTCAATGGTGAGCAGGAGAATCGGCCCCCTCCTCAGCCAAATGGGATAAAGGCGTTTGTGGACGTAGAGCACATCAATGTTGTTTTTGGTAAGAAATATAAGCATATTATTCCGAATGAGATATCAAATAACTGGAGAAAGAGATCTATATTTTATGATTTGTCGTATTGGCGCTTTCTTAATCTTCACCATAATTTGGACGTCATGCACATTGAGAAGAATGTATGTAAGCATTTACTGGGTACCCTGTTGAATATCAAATTCAAGAACAGAGACACATTAGCGATACGACAATGTTTTGCTACAAAGAATTTGCGGCCAGAATTGCATCCAACTCTGAAAAAGAATGGTAAATGGGCTATTCCACCAGCAAAGCATATGATATCCTATCATGAGAAGCCGAATTTCCTTAAGGTACTTAAACAAGTAAGCGTACCGGATGCATATTCTGCGAACATTATTAAATGCGTAAACTTAAAAAAGAAAACTCTTATCAGCCTGAAATGTCACGACTGTTATGTGGTCATGCAGCAATTGCTTCCCATTGCTGTTAGGGCGTTACCAGATAACGACGTTGTATCAGTTGTGACTGATTTGTGTCATTTCTTCAGAGAGTTATGTTCCAAAGATTATTCGGCAAACGATTTTAGAACCCTGGAGAATAAATACCTCGCATACTTTGTAGAATGGAGATATTGTTTCCACCTTTTATTTTCACCGTAATGTTGCATATCACGGTTCACCTTGCTCAAGAGTCACGTTTTGGTGGTTCCGTGAATTATCGGTAGATGTATCTGTTCGAGAGGTAAAACTTATATAACAACTCTTTACTGTTCATAATAAATCGAATATTTATAATAAAACGAATAAATTTGTTTGCTTCCATCAGGTTCATGTCCAAAATAAAATGGTACATCCATAACAGGAGTCGGCCTGAAGGGTCGATCGCTAAAGGGTTTCTCGCGGAGGAATGTATGACGTTCTGTTCTATGTATCTAGAGGGTGTTGAGCCTGCATTTAATAGACCGAGACGTAATGAGAACATGGTTGATAATAGACCTGTAATATCCGTCTTCTGGGCCCAAGGAAAGGAACTGGGTAAAGTGAAGTCGGGTCACACTGAGCAGCTCGTTATGATTCACCGTTACGTTTTATTTAACTGTTCAGATATGAACGGTTTTATCAGGTAAGTATTTATTACTTTTTTCTTAACATAATTATAGAATATCTTCAAGTTAAAATTAAATGTTTATTTGCGATATATACAGCATTTGGAATGCTCAACACCGTCCACCTACTAAACGAACGCGGCAATGAGAAATCGATAAGGACTGACATAAACACTTTCTCTCTTGGTTGAAAGCACGTGTAAGTTGTAAACTATAAAAACTAAACTACAACTCATATTGGCGCACACACACAACTTAGTCCGTTTTACCCTAATAGGTTGAAAGAATTCCCAATGATAAATATGTTTCAGAAGATATAAAAGCGCTAGCGTATGGTCCAGATGAACAAGCCGAGTACCTCTCCGGTTATGATGTTAACGGGTTTAGATTTCACACCAGAAAGAGATTAAAATAAAAGGTTTCAGAATTGCGGCATCTTTGTTACATCCACCGTTACTGGATATTCATTTTCTAGAGATTCAAATCCAACTACGGGAAAATTTTACTATTATGGTGTGCTTAAAAAAATAATTCGGGTCGTTATCATGAAGTAACCTACCCTCTTCATATCCCAAAGTGCCTGTCGACTCCTCCGGCGCACCGTTTCCCAGTTGTCATGTTCAAGTGTCTGTGGTACGATATCTATCATGAACATATTGAGTTCAAAGTTGAAAATGTCCTATTTTTACTCAATTCATCGAAACCCGTTTTTGGTGAAGAGCCTTATATTCTCGCCAGGCAAGCCTGTCAATATTTTTATGTCGCATACCCTAGGGATGCCCAGTAGGATGTTGCTATTGTGACGAATCCACGAGACTATTACAATATGGATGAAAATGATGTAAGCGAGATTAGTTGTCTTACAATCCCGGTTTTACAAGATGATACTATTCCTATCGAATTTAAGAGCGGTTTATCAAGAACAGACAGTGTGCCGGAAATAGTCTCTGATATGCAATCGGCGTTTGTAGAACCAGAAGTCTAATTAAAACTTTAAATATCTTGATATATTAACTCGCTCTTATATGATACTCATAACTTAAGTAATGTGAAACTTATAATTTATTGCATCTTTCTTTCCGCATATTATTTCATACATTTTATCTTTTTCCGCATATTATCTCCTACAGTTTCGAATTCTAATATACATGGATTTTCAGGTTAATTTATATTATTTCCGCATTTCATTTTTTTCCTTGCATATTATTTCCACCATTTATTGCTCATGTATGATATTCTTTTCAGCAATGATTTTCACCATTATTTTTTTTATCTAACATATTAAACTATATTCTGTGAAGTTGTTTTAGATATGTCAGGTTCAGATTGTAGGACCGATCATTCTACCGGGGACGAGGGGCAGTTCTCTTAGAAAAAGAAACGGACTGAGAGAGAACCCATATGGGCCAGTGATATATGGAGGAGGATGCCACATGCTCCTGGCAAGTTGATTGTATACCTTGCGTTCACAGGGGACGTTGTGACAAAAGCCAGTAAAGAAGTGAAAAAAATGATGTCGTCGATAGTAAACAGTGAGGACCGCATGTCTCATTTGTTGAAAGACGAAGATGAAGATAGGGAGGTCCTAGATTAGGACAATGAAGCGTTAGGGCTAAGAAAACAAGTCGCAATATGGGAGATGATGGTTAGATTTCTTTGTACAATTCAATACTGCACATTTTTTTTATATGCATACATGTACACTGTCACGCCCCGCTTCCCAAAATACGGGATAGGGGAGGCGGCTATGCCAGCCATGCTCCTACGGTCAGAGAACAATCCCGCCGTAATCACACTTCGGCTTCTAGCATTATATGGTAATCAGTAAGCACGGCACAGAAGTAAAGGAAACATATCACTGGTTTATTACACCAACTTTCATTGTTTACGGTTTACAATAGTTCGAAAGAAAAGGAAACTACTAACCAAGTGCGAATACAAGGTTGATTTATGGAAAGCGGTAAAAGTACTGAAGACACGACCGTTTAGATCTCTGCAAGCTCGAATGGTAGGTCTGACTTCTGAACTGGGTCCTCTCCAAACTCTAAGCATGCATACTCAGGTCGTCGGGATGACACAATAGCAATATTATGATAACAATAATGAGGCAAGAAATAAAAGTAATAATGGTGGAGACAATAAATGCAGGTAATCGATATGTCAATAATCAATACAATGTATGACCTGTGTTCCTACTGGACTCTAAGTTAATTTTGAAATCGAGTTTGCGGAAAGGAGTGATCATGTTTAACGAGGGTCTCATGCGTACCCGAGACTACGGCTCATTGTTATCCGGGACATAACCCTGTCAGTCGGACCGCTAAGTCTAAACCTAATATATAGATAAGAGTCGATGTTCGAATGATCATCGTCTAAATCGCTAATCTCGCTAAATACAAGTTCCTTTCCATTTTGATTTCCCACTTTTCCCCAGGTTCACTATCTATAAGTATGGGCTAGTTGTGTACAAGTACGCATCAATAACACTGCTTTATTCACTATTCACTGTGCTGTTCACTATCACGAATCGTTCGCTTTTTACTGGCGTACTCAACACAACTAAACCGATACCATTCACGTTCGACAATGCATTATACACTGAGAATTAATAAGGGCGCTCACTATCGCTAGAGGTATCGTAGCCGGGTAAATATGTGAATTATGCCGTTAAACAAATCATATGCAATACAAGTTATTACGCGTCTTAGGAACTTAGAAAAATCACATTAAATCGTACGATCAGAATTAAGCAAAATGATACAAAAGGGGTAAAAAGTAAACTTAATTAGAAATTCAACAAAATTGGTTTCAAATCAGTCGGGTTTCAAGTTTGCGAATTACGGTCATTTTTTTAAGTGTTCTCTGCTGGAAATTCAGTTCTTGAACTGAAATTCCGTTTCGTAGCACTGTTTTCATCCTGTTGAGATCAAAATTAGGCAACGCTACAGTTGGGTAATATTTAGGTCCATTAATTAGGTTTCCAACGCATCAGACGGATCGATAGTATCCGCTGTGTGCTGGAAGATTTGCATTGTTTAAGATCAAAGTATACGTTCTGTCCCTGCTTGGGACTGCAGTACGTAACGACAATTTAACATATGATTAAAATAGTAAAAGACAATAAAACGAATGAAACCACCACCAATAGTCAGCTAACAGAATATTATTCACAACGGTATAGGTTTCCGTATAATATCATTTTCATACAGAGTTGTAAAGCATTTTAATTCAGCTGTCGACAAGCAGTGTTGCTCTGGACTGGAGTCCAGAGCCGTAATCCTGAACAGTTTTTGTCATCGTTTTACAATAGAAACGAAATTTAAATTATAGGGGGTTCTAGGGTGTCGAGTCAGCTTCGATACGAGCCTTCGAATACACCATTCCAGTATATATCCAAATTACTATGATTTTTACAAATTAGGTGTACGGAAAAATTTTAGATTTGGTGAAGCTAATTAGTGGTGACATTTCATGGCATTAGAGTCCGTTTTTTCATTTTAACTTTTTACATATCAACCATTATCACTAAAGCAATCTAGTAGCCATAAATTCTGTCACGCTAGATAGGGTTTTTGCCCTAGATTCGTATCGAACACCTAAACTAAGCAGTCGTTTATTGTCGGAATACCCGTTATATTTGTTCAATTCACAAGGAAAATAATTTGCGAACTTCTAAATGATGTTAACACGAGGTGTTGGACTTGATTAATATTCAGTTCCAACTCAATTCAAATTAAATATGGTCTAACACTAATCACGTAATACCATCGGATCATACATCGAAATATAAATATTATAGCATGGAAGCAAGTTTTGAAAATTTGCCTGACGACGACGATCGGTGAAGCGACAACGGTGATCGATGATGAACGGCATGGCGCACGCACAACGACCACAAACCTGGGCTCGGCTATGGCAGCAAGCTTGGGCTGGAGTTGGATGCGGCAAGGTCAAGGCCTCACGGCGGTGATTGGAGGTGCGCTGGGATCGTTGGTGGTAGGGAGGCTCGGTTGGTAACGAGGTAGAGTTGAACGGTTGCCCGGTGAGATGAGCTCGATGGTGGAGATGGGTTTTAGAAAAGGTCAGCTAGAGAGAGAGGAGAGATGGGGGGGGGAGAGAGAGAGGTAATTTAAAAGAAATGATTATGAATTATGGTGATTAATATGGGATTGATTTGGGTGTTAATGGGGATTTATGAGGAATTAAAAAAGAATAACTTTTTTTTTTGAATTTGAAGGTGAAGAGAAAAAAGAGAGTTTAGGTTATTGGGTTTGGTCCTTGGGAAAAGAGATAGGAAAAAGAAAAGGGGAAAAGTGTTTAGGCTTGGGTTAGGAAAATGAAACCATTTTGGTAGAATATAGGTTAGGATGTTGGGAAAAATAATTAGAATATGTTGGTATAGGAAAAATAAAATATAAATAGAATAATAAAAAAATGGGTAAACTATTTAGAATAACATTTTATTTTAAATACCGGTATTAGCGTACAAAAAGGGACTGGTTATTACATCATAACACCCTTACAAAAATTTGGTCCTCGAAATTAAGAAACGAAAACTAGCAGAAATATAGGCAATTATACGAAAAGATGTAGGAATCGTGAACGGATATCCTCCTCACGTTCCCAGGTAAATTCCCCAGGTGAACGATCGCCCCAAGATACTCGGACTAACGTAATGACCTTATTTTTCAGCACCTTCTTTTTACGGTCAAGTATAGTAGTAAGTTGTCGTCCCGAACGTAGTGTCGCAACTGTGACACATGAAATGTGTTGTGTACGCTAGCTAACGATGGGGGTAAGGAAAGCCGATAAGCCACTTCCCCTACTCGCTCTAATACCTCGAAAGGTCCGATGGATCGGGGACTGAGTTTCCCGCGACCCCCAAACCTGATAACACTGCGGGTAAGTGAAATCATTAGGAATACATGATCGCCGACTTCGAACTCTAGCGATCTCCTGCTGGCATCTGCCCAACTCTTCTGTCGGTTCTGAGCCGTCTTGATGCGCTGTCTGATCATCTGGATCTTGTCTACCGTCTGAACTATAAGTTCAGGGCCCAGTAATCTTCGCTCACCAACGTCATCCCAACAAATAGGGGATAGACATTTCCGTCCGTAAAGCACTTCGAACGGAGCCATCTGGGTGCTGGTTTGAAAACTGTTGTTATAAGAAAACTCCACTAGATGGAGGTGATCCTCCTAAGAACCCTGAAAGTCTAGCATGCATGCTCTCAACATGTCCTCGAGCGTCTGAATAGTATGCTCGGACTGTCCGTCCGTCTGTGGATGGTAAGCCGTGCTGAACTTAATACGTGTACCCAGACTCTCCTGTAAGCTCTTCCAAAAGTGCGAAATGAATCTGGTGTCTCGATCTGATACTATATTGACCGGAACTCCGTGAAGTCGCACTACTTCCTGCATGTACTTCTCCGCAAGCGACTCTGTCGACTGTCCCACTCGGAAGAGTATAAAGTGTGCCGCTTTCGTAAGACGGTCGACGATAACCCAGACGGCGTTGTTGCCTCTTGGGCTCCATGGTAAGGTAGTCACGAAATCCATAGTGATGTGTTCCCATTTTAATTCAGGTATTGGGAGCGGTTGTAACAAACCCGTTGTCCTCTGGTGTTCAGCTTTTACTTGTTGGCATATTAAGCACTTGGACACAAACTGTGCAATCTCCCGCTTCATCCCGTTCCACAAATAGTGCTGCCTCAGATCTCGGTACATCTTCGTGCCTCCCGGATGCACTGAATAAGCTGAACTATGAGCCTCAGCTAGCACTTCTTCTCGAACATATCTTTTGGGAACGCAGAGTCTGCTGTCGAACCTCAAAGAACCGTCTCGATGTATGAGCAAGTATGTCCTTAGTCCGGCTTCCACCTGCTCTCTGAACTTCTGCAATCGAGGATCATTAGCCTGTGCAGCCTTAATGCCATCTACAAGTGAAGACTGCGTCTGTAACGGCCAAAACTTCCCGATTACACTCAGTGTAACAATCTCTAGTTCGAGCTTCTGAAAGTCCTCAATGATGCTTCTCTGACTGGTCAACATCATAACCGCTGGCTTGCGACTGAGAGCGTCAGGTACGACATTTACTTTTCCCGGACGGTACTGTAAGTCCAAGTCGTAGTCCGCTATTAGTTCTAGCTATTAGTGTTGTCTCATATTCAATTCTTTCTGAGTGAACACGTATTTCAGACTCTTGTAATCCGTGTACGCTTCTACTTTTTCACCCAATAAGCAATGTCTCCAGATCTTCAATGCAAAAACCACTGCAGCTAACTCCAAGTCGTATGTTGGGCAGTTCTTCTTGTGATTGTTCAGCTGCCGTGAGGCATAAGCAACTATCCGACCGTGCTGCATTAGAACATAGCCAAAACCTTTCCCTGAAGTATCGCTGTGTATCACCAAACCACCTGAATTATCCGGCACTATAAGAATAGGGGTCGTGGTCAACTTTTGTTTCTGCAATTCAAAATTCTGTGCGCATTTCTCTAACCACACGTAAGGCACTTCCTTCTGCGTCAGCTTTGTCAAGGGTTTAGCGGCTCGCGCAAAGTCTTGAACGAAACACCGATAATATCATGCCAATCCCAGGAAGCTTCTGATCTCCGCCACTGACTTCGGTGTCGGCCAATCCCTAACAGATTTTATCTTCGCTGGGTGATGCTTTTGCCCAAAACAATGTGTCCCAAGAACCGCACTTTGTCTGGCCAGAACTCACACTTGCTCAATTTTGCGTATAGCTTCTCTTCCCGAAGAATTTGTAGTACAGTTTGCAAGTGTTCGGAGTGCTCCTCTCGAGTCTTAGAGTAGACTAGTATGTCGTCGATGAATACAACGACAAACATGTCCAAGTATTTTGCAAATACCCTGTTCATCAGATCCATGAACATTGCTGGAGCATTAGTAATACCGAACAACATCACAAGAAACTTATAATGCCCGTATCGGGTTCGGAAAGCCGTCTTGCATATATCTTCAGCCGTTACCCTGATCTGGTGATAACCCGAACGAAGATCCGGCTTTGAGAATACCTTGACACTACCCAATTGATCAAATAAGTCATCGATGCGCGGAATGGGATATTTGTTCTTTATCGTTACTCTGTTCAGCTCACAGTAATCTATGCATATCTGTAGCGATCCATCCTTCCTCTTCACCAACAAGACTGGTGACCCCACGGTGAAGCGCTTGGGCAAATAAATCCTTTCTTCAGAAGATCTCCAATTTTCTTTTTCAATTATGCTAATTCAACTGGTGTCATTCTGTACGGTGCTTTAGAAACTGGTGATGTACCTGGAATCAGGTCGATTGAGAATCCCAAGACGCGAGGATGTGGTAGACCTGGTAAATCTTCGGGGAACCCATCGAGAAATTCCCGAACGATCTCTGGTGCTGGGTTTTCATCAATCTCCATAGCCGTCAACACCTTCGGCTTAGCTCTGTACTTGGCTGGCTCCAAAGATTCGTTTCCGCCTTCGAAAACAAACTCAGGGTGATTGAGAATGCGGAAAGTCACATTCCTAGCTCAGCAGTCAACGATCGCATGGAATGTACTCATCCAATCCATCCCGAGAATTGCGTCATAGCTGCCTGTTCCGATTAAAAGGAAATTCGCATAGAATTCTCTGCCATACACTACAACTCGACAAAATCTACATTCTCGACTAGACACTATAATACCATTACCCGTATGTATTTCCCATCCCTTGGTCAATGGTTTATGTGGTATGGAGTGAGTGTCGAAGAAATGTGCAGATATGAAACAATGCGATACTCCAGAATCAAATAGTACTCTAGCTGGCGTAGAATGAACGAGTAGAGCACCTATAATAACTTCACCTAAGGCCTATGCCTGCTCGGCAGCCAAGGTGAAAGCCCGTCCCTGACCGCGACCTGTGTTGGTCTTCCCCTGTTCTAATGACCTCTGCTGCTGCGGTCCAGATCCTCCCTGTAACTCTATTTGCTGAGGGCAACCACTAACCCTGTGCTGTGTAGATCCGTAAATCAAACACTATCCCTTTGCACGACGACAGTCCTTCTGGGTATGCCCGTCTCTGTGACAGTAGCCGCAGACTAAAGCATTCCTCTGTGGTTGCCGCTGGGGCACGAAGGGACGCTTCATCTATGTCGCCCCTGGTATGTGAACTGGTATGATCCCTCGGGGTGATGTATGAGCACGTGTCGGGACAACTGGCGGCCTCCTGTCACTCGAGCTGGAGCCCCTGACTTTATTGATTAGCTTCTCCTGAGTTCGTGCAGCGTTGAGCACCTCTGCGAAAGTCTGCAACTCGAGTGACACAATCAACTACTGCAGCTCAAAGTCAAGTCCCTGCAAGAAACGTCTGGCTCTGGTGGCCTCTAAAGCGACCATATATGAAGCGAATCGGCTCAGACGGTTGAACTCTGCCGCATATACGTCAACAGGGCGGCCATTTTGCTTCAGCAAGATAAATCTTTTTTCCATTTCTGCCTTGGCGGTGGAGGGGAAATAGTGGTCTAAGAAGCATTCTTTGAACTTGCTCCACTCAATCGGCTCATCGAATCTGCTCTCTTCGACAAACCACCAAGTACGGGCTTCGTCCTCCAACTGGATCTTTATCACGTTCACTTTCTCTTCATCGGGGACCGTGTGACCGTCAGAAGGTTCTCCGCATTATCCAGCCATTGTTCGGCCTCGAGTGGTTCGGCTAGCCCTGTAAACATAGCTGGGTGTAGCCTCCGGAAATCCGACACAGTGCCAGTCCTGGCAGGTATAGTTGGTGTAGCGGCGCCCTCGGGGGTGGCAAAGAGAGCGGAGGGTCCTCCTAATGCAGTTATTGCCCTGAGACCCTCGGTAAGTAGGTCCGTTTTTCTCTCTTGGGCTTCCGCGAGGGTCGTCAGTGCATTCAGAATCCTCTCTGTGCGATCCTG
Source organism: Agapanthus africanus (assembly GCA_030015575.1). Classification (NCBI taxonomy): domain Eukaryota; kingdom Viridiplantae; phylum Streptophyta; class Magnoliopsida; order Asparagales; family Amaryllidaceae; genus Agapanthus; species Agapanthus africanus. Next base: position 870,877,405 of record CM057339.1, read on the forward strand.
AGAACTAGAGTCCGAGGAGAGGTCGTTCGGGAAAGTCATGTCGCTGGAAAATAGATGAACGGATATGATTAGATATAAGGATGAAAGTGAAAGATAGTGAAGTGAAAATAATATAATAAAGCGTAGTTAATATTATCCCTTAATACTAAAGCCTGGCGCTCTGATACCAACAAAACCATGTCATGCCCCGCTTTTCAAAATACAGGATACGGGAGGCGACTAGACCGGCCATGCTCCTACGGTCAGGAAACAATCTCGTCGTAGTCACACTTCGGCTTCTAGCATTACATGGTAATCAGTAAATACAACATAGAAGTAAAGGAAACACATCACTGGTTTATTACACAAACTTTCATTGTTCACAGTTTACAATAGTTCGAAAGAAAAGGAAACTACTGACCAAGTGCGAATACAAGGTTGATTTATGGAAAGCGGTAAAAGTACTGAAGGCATGACCGTTTAGATCTCTGCGAGCTTGAATGGTAGGTCTGACTCCTGAACTGTGTCCTCTCCAAGCTCTGAGCATGCATACTCAGGTCGTCAGGACGACACAATAGCAATATTATGATAAAAATAATGAGACAAGAAATAAAAGTAATAATGGTGGAGACAATAAATGCAGGTAATCGATATGTCAATAATCAATACAATGTATGACCTGTGTTCCTACTGGACTCTAAGTCAATTTTGAAATCGAGTTGCGGAAAGGAGTGATCATGTTTAACGCAGGTCTCGTGTGTACCCGAGACTACGGCCCACTGTTGCCTGGGGCACAGCCCTGTCAGCCGGACCACTAAGTCCAAACCTAATATATAGATAAGAGTCGTTGTTCGAATGATCATCCTCTAAATCACTAACCTCGCTAAATACAAGTTCCTTTCCGCTTCTATTTCCTATTTTCCCCAGGTTTCACTATATTTAAGTATGGGCTAGTTGTGTATAAGTACGCACCAATAACACTGCTTTATTCACTATTCACTGTGCTGTTCACTATCATGAATCGTTCACTTTTTATTGGCGTACTCGACACAACTAAACCGATACCATTCATGTTCGACAATGCATTATACACTGAGAATTAATAAGGCCGCTCACTATCGCTAAAGGTATCGCAGTCGGGTAAATATGTGAATTATGCCGTTAAACAAATCATATGCAATACAAGTCATTACGCGTCTTAAGAACTTAGAAAAATCATATTAAATCGTACGATCAGAATTAAGCAAAATGATACAAAAGGGGTAAAAATTAAACTTAATTATAAATTCAACGAAATTGGTTTCAAATCAATCGGGTTTCGAGTTTGCGAATTACGGTCATTTCTTTTTAAGTGTTCTCTGCTGGAAATTTAGTTCGTGAACTGAAATTCCGTTTCGTAACACTGTTTTCACCTTGTTGAGATCAAAATTAGGCGACGCTACAGTTGGGTAATATTTAGGTCCATTAATTAGGTTTCCAATGCACTAGACGAATCGATAATATCCGCCGTGTGCTGGAAGATTTTCATTGTTTAAGATCAGAGTATACGTTCTGTCCCTGCTTGGGACTGCAGTACGTAACAACAATTTAAAATATGATTAAAATAGCAAACGACAGTAAAAACGAATGAAACCACCACCAATGGTCAGATAACAGAATATTATTCGCAACGGTATAGGTTTCCGCATAATATCATTTTCATACAGAGTTGTAAAGCATTTTAATTCAGGTGTCGACAAGCAGTGCTGCTCTGGACTGCAGTCCAGAGCCGTATTCCCGAACTGTTTTTGTCATCGTTTTACTACAGAAATGAAATATAAATTATAGGGGGTTCTACGGTATCGAGTCGGATTCGATACGAGACCTTGAACACACCGTTCCAGTATGTATCCAAATTACTATGATTTTTACAAGTTAGGTGTACGGAATTTCAGATTTGGTGAAACTAATTAGTGGTGACATTTCATGGCATTAAAGTCCGTATTTTCATTCTAACTTTTTACATATCAACCATTATCACTAAAGCAATCTAGTAGCTATAAATTCCGTCATACTATATAGGGTTTTCGCCCTAGATTCGTATCGAACGCCTAAACTAAGCTGTCGTTTATTGTCGGAATACCCGTTATGTTTGTTCAATTCACAAGGAAAATAATTTACGAACTTCTAAACGATGTTAACATGAGTGATTGTTCGCTGACGACATTACTGGTTATACTCTCTTTCTGTCTATTCTATCTCTACTCATCTTTGGGACTTACCGAGTGATTGTTCGCTGCCGACATTCATTTTTTTCTTTCTTCGGAATGTTGTTAGGTGGATCGGACTCACTGGAGATCGAGCCCAGTACTGAAGATTTGGAGCAGTCAGCCTTTGACCCAGCGCTGTAGGCACTTGTATATATTTTTTTCATTTCAGTTATGCCATTGTTTAGGCATTGCTTTCCGTTCATGTATTTTCATTTCCGGTTGTTCTTGTAAAGAATTGTTAATAAATAAAAGTTGTTGTTCAATTACATCTATTGTCATTTTTCTTGTGTACATTTACTTTATATTGCTTAGATACGCTTAGCGTGTTTATTTCAGAGTAAATACGTCGTGGACCAGTCACGTCCCCTCCCCGTATACCGCGAAGCGGATGTGACAGGTTTTGTTGGCGGCCCATGCGGGTCGGTTCTGCATGGACATGCGGGTCAATTCTGCATGAAGTCCTAAGCAATATAACACAAGAATCAGCAACTAATAACATTCTTTATATTTTATATTTCTTGAATCTTACAATTTCATATACTTGAATCTATCCTAACCCAAATTTTTCTTTCAAGGTTATGGATTCTCCAAACAACACCAGCATCAACTTCAACAACACACCACCACCTCTACCGCTTACGCCTACCGTCATTGCTCCGATCAATGAGTAGATGGTACTGCTTGAGGCAATCCGCAGCCTCCTGGAAGGACAACAGCAGCAGACTGCTATTCTAATGAACCGTCCAGAAGCGGAAGCGCCCGGAGTGAAGCAATTCCGGGCATTGCACCCAAAACAATTTTCATGAAAAGAGAGCCCTCTGGAAGCTGAGGAATGAGCTCAAAATATTGAGGATGATCTGGCAGTGATACTGTTCCCTTCCGAACACAGAGACGTGACCGCGTAGGTCCGTCTTGCCTGAAATTCGGGGCAGATGCTAATTGGTGCTATCCGTCCAACTCTCCGAAGATGCCAAGTTGATTTATGGCACCATGTATCGAAGGTTTAAACGGATGCGGCCGATGTAGCAGACTTCGTCAGATTCCCCCTCATCTGAGGGTTTTTTGATTGTGGGGACGCTCTTCCCTGCAGGCGCAAGCCCCTGCAGTTAATTACGCTACTGCATCGCGATAACAACTTTCTCCTTCTCCAGATGGTCACTTCGTGTCGTGGGTGTTTGTTTTGTTTGTGGTTGCCCATGGATTGTATATGGAGACTAAGTTATGTTGTCGCCCGTAGGGCGTGGACTAGTCCAAATCCGTATCTTTCTTAGATTTGGGTTTGGGGGTTGGGTTTAAGGATACGTTAGCCTCATTTGAGACTAAGATCAACTTAAACGTTTGTTAAGGATACGTTAGTCTAATTTTAGACTAAGATCAACTTAACGGGATCGTTTAGATCCGACAAGAGAGCAATTGGGCTCTGTTGTTTAGTTTAGTAATACTGCAGTCGGTAATTAGTTTAAGGACATTATGGTCCATTGTTAGTTTAGGGACATCTCGGTCCAATGTTAGTTTAAAGACATCGCGGTCAAGGTTAAGGACATCATAGTCCGTGAGTTTAAGGACCTCACAGTCCGATGTTAGTTTAAAAACATCGCGGTTGAGGTTAAGGACATCATAGTCCGTGAGTTTAAGGACCTCACAGTCCGATGTTAGTTTTAAGACATCACGGTCGAGGTTAAGAACATCATAGTCCATGAGTTTAAAGACCCCACAGTCCGTGAAATGTGTGGTTGTCGGGACCCGTCACCTCTTTGAAGACGTTGAGGAATTACAACGACAAATATCAAAGGAGTGAAGAGATGTACCCTTAAACCAAGGTGGATTGTTTGAAAGATCTGTAGCCCAGTTTGAGACTAAGATCTGTTGGATATTTATGAGCAGATGTGCTCAGTTTAATATAAGTTGAGGACTTATGGCCAGAATTGGGCTAAGTCCAATTAAAAATGTTTAACATTTTTAGTTGCTCTGGCTATTAAGCCTTTATTTGGGCTCAGCCCTTCTAATAATGGTAGGCATTGGGCTCTGATATATTTTGTCTTGATCAGAACAAATTGTGCTCTGACAATGCGCCACGTGGTGCGTCAGGCGCTTTGCGCCAATTAAAGAGCGTATTGCGCTTCTGTCGAGTAGCGCACACGAAGAGGACACGTGTCGCGCTTAGCGCTAAGCGCTGGTTCATTAGCGCATTGCGCTTTTAATTTATGAGCGCTTTGTGCTGATTTAGGGGCGTGCCAGTGAGTGACACGTGGCGCGCTTGACGCTGAGCGCCAGTCCATGAGCGTAGTGCTCTGTTTTAAAAGCGCAAAGCGCAAATGGTGTCTATGGTTGACACATGGCATGTTTTGGCGCTAAGCGTCGATCCAAGGAGCGCAAAAGTGCAGTTCATGAGTGCAAAACACTTTCTAATAGCGCAAAGCGCATCTGGTCAGATTTAAGATTAAAGAATAAATTTATGTTCTTCTTAAAGGAGGCTTTGCCTCAAGATTCAAGAACAAAAGTTCTTATTTTCATAAAAGGCTCTGCCTTTATAGATCAAAGATCTGTGAATGAAGTAAAATACATCTTTTGTTTATTATTTTTTGATGATTAGATCTTTTGATCTTTTCTTTAAATCAAAGACCTTGGTCTTTTTATAGATCTAAGATCTTTTTAGAAGATGGTTCTTCTTTTTACGAGATGGTTTCATCTCTGTTATTTTAAGGACATAGTTCTTTACCTTGAAAATGAAGAAAAATCTTCTTTTTTCTAAGAGCTTGCTCTTCTTTTTTCTCAAAATTTGCAGAGGGTTTCTCTCTCTCTCTTTTATTTTCCTTTTAGACTTGAAGTCTAGAGGCCTTTATATAGGGCCAAATGATTTGTTGAATCAGTTTTAAGAGATCTTTCTCTGATTGATTTGAGAATATTTCCCACCGTTGGATCTTTGATTTTAAGGCTTCTGTTTTAAAGAAAATAATTTTCTTATTTTAATAAGATTGAAAAATCTTTCCATAACAGAATTTTAGTTATGATTAATTAATAATTTATTATTAGTAGATCTTTTGATCTAACGGTGGAGAATTTTTAATTCCAGCGCTGGCGCACCTTGCGCTAGCGCACCTACGTTCGACACGTGGCGCGCAGCGCAGAGCGCAGCACAACTGCGCTAGCGCACCCGTGTTTGACACGTGGCACGCAGCGCAGAGCGCTGGATCTGAAGCGTTGCTTCAGCTTTTAAATTTTGAATTTTAAAACAGAGGTTTGCTCGAATTGTGGGTGCTCTGCCTAGGGCGCAGCGCTCCTGGCGCTAGCCCATCTGCGTTTGACACGTGGCGCGCAGCGTGCAGAATCTAAAGCGTTGCTTTAATTTTTGAATTTTGAAATTCAAAACAAAGTTTTGTTCTGATTGGGGGAAACAAACACAAGTGCCAGAGATCGCTTGGGTTCGAGTTACAAAGCTGCAACTCACTGACAATGCCCGAGTCTGGTGGAAGGCGGAAGAAAGCCGTCTTGCCTAACCTATCGAATGGAGGACTTTTCGCAACATGTTCGACGCGAAATACTTTCCATACTCCAAATGGCATCACTAGAAATTCGTAATGTCCATAGCGAGTTCTGAAAGCTGTTTTGTGAATATCAGTTTCCTTGACCTTCACCTGATGATAATCTGAACGAAGATCCAATTTAGAGAAAACATAAGATCCACTTAGCTGATCGAATAAATCGTCGATGCGCGGAAGTGGATACTTGTTCTTTATAGTGACTTCATTCAAGGCTCTGTAATCGAGGCACATTCTATATGAACCTTCCTTCTTCTTCACAAGTAGTACATGTGCTTCCCAACTTGAAGTGCTGGGACGAATCCATCCTTTCGCCAGTAATTCGTCCAACTGTGTTCGGACTTCCTTCAAACCTTCCGGACTTAAACGATAGGGTGCTTTGATCACCGGTTGTGCTCCCGGTACTAAATCAATATGGAATTCAAGAGCTCGATCGGGAGGCAAACCTGATATATCATCAGGAAATACATCGTCGAACTCTCGAACCACATCTGGTCTTGATTCTTCCTCCACTTGAGCTGCTGCAACTACTGTTTCTCTTGGCTTCGCTTTGTAGGTACTTTGCTCCAGTGTACGGTCTCCGCTTTTGAAATAGAAGACCGGATGGTATGGAATTTCGAATACTACCCTCCTTTGATGACAGTCAATGGTAGCATAAAAAGTTCCAAGCCAATCCATTTCTAGAACCATATCGAAGTTCGATATGTCCAGCACTTTGAAGTCAGCATAAAACTCTCTGCTGCAGACGACGACTGGACACAAACAGTATCCCATGGTTGCCTTTAGAACGCCATTTTCTGAACTGACATTCCAGCTGGATACAAGCGGTGAGACTGGAATCGCATGGGTTCGGATAAACCGTCGTGACATAAAGCAGTGAGATGCTCCAGTATCAAGCAGTGCTAGTGCAGGGATTGAGGATACTAAGATTGTACCTATGGTATGTGGGATTTGGTTTAGGTATAGGAAAAATATGTATCTAAGTAGCAGGATAGGGGGGGAAAAAACAAAGTTTGAAAAGAAAAGTTTACAAGTGATGACTTGGCTAGTGGCCTCGGCTTCTTCCACGGTCATCGTGAAAGCCTGGCGCCTTGGTACATTCTTCCTGGCTTGAGGAGCATTCCTTGGAATGTTCCTTTGAGCTTGATGGAACTGACGAGGAGGTGGTGCAACTTGTGGTCCTCTGGATGGTGCAGGTAGTGCAAGTCTTGGAGCAGGTGTTTGAAGAGCTGGTCGTTGTGGATAGGTAACTGCTGGCCTGGGTGTAGCAACTGGGTCTTGCTTTTGGGGACAAGACCCAATATCATGAGCAGCTGAGCCGCAGATCAAGCAAAGATTGTTGGCTCGCCGGCAGTCTTTCATCATATGTCCAGTTCTCTTGCAGTAGGTACAAAAGGCTGGGCTGGGACGGTTGTTCTGTACTCCGGGTCGCCTTGGCACAAAAGATGGCCTGGACGAGGCTCCTCCGGCCATCTGGTTGGCAGGCTTAAATCCAGCAGATTGAGCTCTTCCCCTCGCCTTTACTACTGCCTCATAACGGCGGGCAACTTTCAAAGCCGATTCATGAGTCGGAAAATCTCCTGTGGCCAGTGCAGCCTGGATTTCCGAATCCAAACCTTGTTGAAAGCGACGGGCTCTGATCTCATCCATCGGTATCAGGTGTGCCGCAAATCTGTTAAAATATTGTGTTAGCTGTGTAATTTATGATATAAAAATTTCGAATTATTGAGACATATCTTACCGACTGAGCATGGTGAACTCGGCGTCAAACTCATCTACTGTCTTGGTCCACATCGAACCTTGTTGCAGATGGATGAACTGCTGTTCCATGTCAAACCTGGCAGTCTCAGGGAAGTACTTAACGTCGAACATGTCGCGAAAAGTCTTCCATTCGATAGGCTGTTCAAGACGGCTTTCTTCCGCCTTCCACCAGTTGCGAGCATTGTCCGTGAGCTGCAGTTTCGCCACACGAACCCAAGCTATGTCTGGCACTTGTGCTGCTGCCAGATCATCCTCTATGCTCTGTGCCCATTCCTCAGCTTCAAGTGGGCTTCCCTTTCCGGAGAACTGTTTGGGGTGTAAAGCCCTAAATTGCTTTACCCCAGGTGCGTCTGCCTCGGGACAGTTCATTAAAAGAACAGTCTGCTGCTGATGTCCCTCCAGGAGGCTTCGGATTGTCTCAAGCAGAACCGTCTGCTCGTTGATCGGAGTAGGGATGACAGGTGTGAGTGGTAGGGCTGGAGGTGTGTTGTTGACATTGGTGCTGGTGTTGTTCGGGGAATCCATAACTTTGAAGAAAAATTTGGGTTAGGACAGATTCAAAATATTTGAAATGATAAGATTCAATGAATATGAAATTGTAAGATTCAAGGAACATGAATTGTAAAGAATGTTTTACTTACTGGTTCTTGTGTTATATTGCTTAGTTTGTTCACGCGAACAGAACTGCATAGTATGATTCTATACAGCTCTGACTTGCATGGGCCACCAACAAAACCTGTCACGCCCCGCTTCCCGGTATACGGCGAAGGGGACACGACTGGTCCGCTACGTATTTACTGTGAAGTAAATACGCTAAGCGTATCTAAGAAATATAAAAATAATCACAAGAGACAAGAGATAAAAGTAACAGCAACTTTATTTATTAACATTTTTTTGTATAATGCATGAAAAGTAAATACAACTAGAATAAAAAGCGATGCCTAAACAATGGCATAACAGAAAATGAAAAAAAATACCGAATAGGAAAAGTACAATGTTTAGAGCTCAGGGTCTTCGAGAAACTGATCCAAGTCTTCACTGGTGGGCTCGATCTCCGCTGTGTCCAGATCACCTGACGACATTCAAAGAAGAAAGAAATAGAATATCGTCAGCGAACATGTCGCTTGGTAAGTCCCAAAGTTAAAGGAGAAATAGAAAAGACAGAATAAGAATGTATCTTTTAAAGTTGTATAATATTGTAGAATATTGAGTTAACGTTGTTGTTTGTAGCTTGGTACAGAAGGATGCCAGTGTATACGAGAGGGGTCTCTATATGTTAGAGACCAGGGCAAACTGAAAGTATAAGGAACCGTTGTGCCATGGTACAACAGCAACAGGATTCATGTTAGGTGTCTTAATCTTACTGTCTCGTGCCACTTTTAACACCTTCCGTACCAATCTACCCCTTAAACCCCGTAGTGTTTTGATTGTATTGTTATATTGTATTGTATAAGTTGTATAGTTGGATGACTGACCGAAACCATGATATCAGTAACGGATGTAATGGATGTAAACTGGAATCATGTAAATAGAAAGTATATCCATGGTTTGGTTCAGTCAAGTTGAATAGATTGATAACTGAATTCATGGATTCGTGTGTTCATGTTGAATTGTAATATTGTAGATTTATATGGTACTTGAATCATATTCAAGTCGGATTATGATCAGACTCAAACCCGAGTCAGACAGTAGAAATGTAAATCGAAGTCCTATATTTACTAGGGTCCTTAGGGTAATTTATAAAACTTGAGGAGGGTTTATGTAAAAATACTTTTGTATAGTTTTCAAGATACACCCCAAGTATTTATTATTCGTTTTTAGAGTTGTAATGAGTGTAGATTTTATATTGTGATATTTCTAGTGAAAATATCCTAGTATTATAAATAAAGGTATTTATCTGTAATATTGATTTATTTGAAATTCATGGTATTTTAGTGTAAATTTATTCTTGGGGTTTTTTTAGAAAATGTGGAATATTTATATCATAACAAAATAGGTATTTTAATGATAAATATACATATATTTATACAAAAATAATTTTTTATATAAATATTTTATATTCTAAAAATCTCATTTTCTTAAGATGTCGTATTTTAAATCTTTCGAGACCGAATGCTCCTTGCGGAGGTCTGAATCTCGCACTACTAAGCCCGAGGATGTGTGATAAACCGCATCATCCCGAACGGGTTCCCCAAAATGGGTTGTAGCGGCGCTTTGCAAAGATTTTATAAATACTAATCCTTTAGAATACGGTTTTATTAAGTAAATGGTATTTATTTGTAAAGATGTCGATTTCCCGTATTTTATGTCAAGTTGTGAGATACCTCAAATCGCCTCTTCACCGCCAATTGTGGCCAGGTAAGTACAAGTGAAGAAAGGAGGGATCCGCTCATGAATCACCGTGAGACGAGCCTTTTAAAGTTACATTTCTCACTTGTCTAGCCTAGACACCACAAAATCAGGTTTAGATAAACGACCGATGTCCACAACCTTACTATGTCTTAATGAAGGCGACGGTCCTTAATTAACTGAGTCTAGATATTTTTTATTAGTTCCAAAAGTTATTCATTTATAACGATGTACCAAAAATTGGTTTTTTTTATTAAGTAAAGGGTATTAAATGAAATTGTTTTGTTTTCCGTATTCTAAGTTCTCGAGAGAGCGTGTTATGTTTGCATATGAGTGTGTAAGGAGGTAGATCATTACCTCGTGATCTACTTAAAGGTATAGCAATTTTAAGGGGATTAAATGTGAAATCGAAATATTGTGGTGTTTAAGAGAAAAATACGATAATTTGAGAATGCTATTATTTCATGTGATGAAACTTATTCAAATTGTTTGTTAAATGTTTAATAGTCAACAATAAGATGTTTAAGTATGATTGAATTGGTGAGAAGTGAAATTTTATAGAAAACCGAATCGGAAATCGGATTTGTTCCGATTCCGTCGGGTTTTGTAATTTCGTATTTTAGAGAATAAGAAAGAGAGATAGAATGGGACTTACGGTTTTGGACAACACTAGAGAGTGAGAGGGAAGTAGGGGATTCGCCGGTGCGTCGATTCGTCGCCAAGAGTTCCTAGCACGATCACCGGATGTTCGCCGTCGTTTTCGTCGGCGCTTCGCCTTTCGCTGGTTTCCAAAGTACACAAGGTTTTCTTGAGATTTTGAGAGAGTGGGCTCAGAATTTTGGGATGAGAGGGTAGGAGGTAGGGGTGTATTTATAGGGTTAGGGTTGGTGTAGGGTTTTTTTAATTAAAAATGTAAAAATAATAGGAAAAATGTATTAAAAATGGATTGAATGAGAGTTAATGGGCTCTTTGGAAATTATTACAGAATTTAGAGTATGCAGTGAGGTAGGGAATTCCAAAAGACGGGTTTTTGATGTTGACGACTCGGCCGACCGGCCAAGTCCGGCCGGCGGCGCCGGCCCGAGTCGGCCGGTCCGCCGGCCGACTCGGCCGAGTCGGGGTGCCGGAATCTGGGGGGTCGCCGGGGGTAGCTACTGGAACATTTAACTTTTCATGGGTAGTGGGGTTTTTGTGAGAAAACACGTGTTGACTATTGGTATTCTAGAAATTTTAAAACAAAATAATATTAAAAATAATGTGGGGTATGGGATTTGAACTCTGGTGGCTTGGTTCAGCAGTGTAAGGTATTACCAATGAGCCACAAGCTCCTTCTTGTAATTATGGTGTGAAATAAATACTTAAAGAGATATCAGCAATATTAAATACTCTAAGTATACTTTGAATTTAAATCAATTCTTTGTACATTAAAAATGGAGTTGTTACATTTCCCTACCCACGAATTGGTTCTGAAAGCTGCCCGCCGATATGAGACAGTTGTGAAGATGAAAGGCAGACCCCACTTTGCCGGGATGAAGCGTCCTGCCACTAAGATAGTAGGAGGAACCTCTTCAAGGCCATAATTTATGCCCAGGAGACCGGGAGTACCGAACAACCGGCCCAACCCAGCCTTGTGCACTTACTGTAGGAAAGATGGACACCTGGTGAAAAACTGTCGGCGTGCAAACCGCCTTTGCTTAGTCTGCGGCTCAGCCACTCATGACATTGGGTCCTGTCCTTGTAGACACAACCCAAATGCTGCATCCAGACCGGCAATTACTTACCCGCAGCGTTCAGCCATCCAGGCACCTGCTCCAAGACTAGCTCTCCCTGCTCCATCTCCTCGTGGACCAACTGCACCTCCTTCTCGTCAGTTCCATCAAGCCCAGCGGAATGTACCTCAAGGACCAAGGAACGGACAGAGGAATGCTCCTCCTGCAAGGAAGAATGTGCCGAGGCGACAGGATTTCACAATGACTGTGGAAGAAGCTGAAGCCACTGGCCAAATCATCACTGGTAACATTTTCCTTTCAAACTTTCTTTCAGTCTATATACATACCCATATATCTTTTCCCTATACCTAAAACCTATCCCACAAAATTTAGGTACGATCTTAGTAGCCTCAATTCCTGCACTAGCACTCTTCGATACTGGAGCATCTCATTGGTTTATGTCGCAACGGTTCGTTCGAACTCATGCGATTTCAGTCAAACCTCTCATATCCAGCTGGAATGTCAGTTCAGAGAACGGCGTTCTAAAGGCAATAATGGGATACGACCTGTGCCCAGTGGTCGTTTGCAGCAGAGAATTCTATGCTGACTTCAAAGTGCTGGACATACCGAATTTTGATGTCTTTTGGGGTATGGATTGGCTTAGAACTTTTTACGCTACCATCGACTGTCGTCAAAGGAGGGTAGTGTTCGAGATTCCAAACCATCCGGTCTTTTATTTCAAAAGTGGAGACCGTACCCTGGAGCCAAGTACATACAAGGCAAAACCGAAGAAAGCAGTGATTGCAACACTTCTAACGGAGGAAGGATCGAAGCCAAAGATAGTTCGAGAGTTCGACGATGTATCTCTTGAAGACATATTAGATTTGCCTCCCGATCAAGCTCTTGAATTCAACATTGATTTAGTACCTGGAGCACAACCGGTGATCAAAGCATCGTATCGGTTAAGTCCTGAAGGTTTGATGGAAGTCCGTACTCGGTTGGACCAGTTATTGACGAAAGGATGGATTCGTTCCAACACTTCTAGTTGGGGATCACCAGTTCTACTTATGAAGAAGAAGGAAGGTTCATATCGAATGTGCATTGATTATAGAGCTCTGAACGAAGTAACTATAAAGAACAAGAATCTACTCCCGCGCATCAACGACCTGTTCGATTAGCTAAGTGGATCTTGCATTTTCTCCAAGTTAGACCTTCGTTCGGGTTATTATCAGGTGAAGGTCAAAGAATCTGATATTCATAAAACGACATTCAGAACTCGCTATGGACATTACGAATCTCTTGTGATGCCATTTGGAGTGACCAACGCACCAGCTATATTCATGAACCTAATAAATCAAGTTTTCCGAGAGTACCTAGACTGGTTCGTTGTCATCTTCATCGACGACATCCTCATGTATTCTAAGAGTCGGAAAGAACATGCCGAATACCTACGAATTGTCCTGGAGACTTTATGACATCATCAACTCTATGCTAAGTACAACAAGTGCGAGTTTTGGCTAGATCAAGTTGGTTTTCTCAGACATATTGTATCAGGCGATGGAATCTCTGTAGATCCAGCTAAAATATCAGCAGTAAGCGAATGGCCGACACCGAAGTCAGTGAAGGACATTCGAAGTTTCCTGGGATTAGCAGGATATTACAGAATGTTTATTGAAGGATTTTCGAAGATTGCAACAACCCTGACCAAGCTCACACGTAAGGATGAAGAATTCGCATGGTCAGAAGCATGCGAACGAGCTTTCGTATAACTCAAATCAAGATTGACATCAGCATATATTCTCGTCATACCGGACCAATCTGGACGTTTTGAAGTGCATTGCGATGCATCCGGTAAGGGATTAGGATGCGTTCTACATCAGCACGGTAAAATTGTAGCTTATGCTTCAAGACAGCTGAAGATTCATGAGTGCAATTATCCGACGCATGATTTGGAGTTGGCGGCCGTAACTTTTGCTCTTAAAATTTGGCGCCATTAGCTTCTTGGTGAACGGATGGACATATACACAGATCACAAGAGTCTGAAATATGTATTTACTCAGAAGGAGTTGAATATGCGGCAGAGAAAATGGTTAGAACTCATGGCGGAGTTCGATATCAATCTATAATATCATCCCGGGAAGGTGAATGTAATACTTGATGCCCTTAGTCGCCAACCATTAGCATTGAATCTCACTGCACAGTGGAAGCTTCAACAAGATTTGCATCAAATGGAGATTGATATAGTCATGCCAGGTAACGCTTCAAGTTTGATGAACTTACAAGTTCTATCTACCATTATCAATCAGATCAAAGCAGCTCAAGCAGGTGATGCTAAGTTGCAAAAGATCAGAGAACAAGTAGAAAGTGGACTTAGAACAGACTTCATCATCCATGAAGACGGATCTTTGAGATACTGCAGTAGATTGTGTGTACTAAAAGGTTCTATACGAGAAGAGTTGATGAAAGAAGCTCACGGCTCTCCTTATTCAGTACACCCTGGAGGTATAAAGATGTACAAAGATCTGCGTCAAAATTACTGGTGGCATGGAATGAAGCGTGAAGTAGCCTGAAGCGTCGCTAAATGCTTAGTGTGTCAGCAAGTAAAGGCTGAACACCACAGAACAGCTGGTTTACTTCAACCGTTACCTATCCCAGAATGGAAGTGGCAACACATCACAATAGATTTCGTGACTGCACTTCCTCACAGCACCAAAGGTAACAATGCAATATGGGTTATTGTGGATCGACTCACAAAGTCAGCTCACTTCATCCCATTTCGAGTTGGCCAATCTACTGAGACATTAGCAAAAAAGTACATGGAGGTAAGAATCTAAGTAAGATTTAAATATTCAAATATGTACTATCTTTGATACCCATGAACTCATGTAGGAAATCGTGAGATTACATGGAGTACCGGTTTGTATTATCTCCGATCGTGACATTAGATTTCGATCACAATTTTGGCAAAGTCTGCAAGCTAGCTTGGGAACAAGTCTGAACTTCAACACAGCTTATCATCCACAAACAGATGGTCAGTCTGAGCGAACTATTCAGATCTTAGAAAATATGCTAAGAGCGTGTATGCTAAACTTCGGAGGATCGTGGGAAGATCACCTGCATCTTGTGGAGTTTTCATACAACAACAGCTACCAAGCAAGTATCGGAATAACACCATTTGCAGCTTTATATGGAAGGAAGTGTCGATCGCCATTAAGTTGGGACGACATCGGAGATAGAGAACTCTTTGGACCTGAGATGATAGTAGCAACTGTAGATGTAGTTCGCATTATCAGGAAAAGAATGCGCATAGTCTAAGATCGATGGAAGCACTGGCCTGATGCAAAGCGCCGTCACTTGGAGTTCCAACCGGGAGAACATGTATTTTTGAAGATATCTCCGAACCGTGGAGTGATTCGTTTTGGAAGACATGGTAAACTCAGTCTGAGATAAGACTGTTCGACATACTCGAACGAGTCGGAGAAGTGGCTTATCGCTTGGCACTTCCATCTTCATTGGAAGGAGCGCACAATGTGTTCCACATATCCCAACTCAGAATGTATGTGAGTGACCCCAGCCATATTTTTGATCACTCCAAGCTCACTGTACAGCCAGATTTATCCTGTGAGCAACAACCTGTTGAAATTCTGAATAGAAAGGTGAAGTCACTTGGGAAGAAGAAAGTTAACTTGGTTCGAGTGAGATACCCTCATTTATTTATAAACCAGTCCTTAAAATAATTGTAAATTTTGATGACGAAATTTTTGTAAGTAGGGTAGAATGTAACAACTCCAATTTCAATGTACAGAAAAATCATTTAAAAGTTAATGTACAAATGGAGTATTTGCAATCTTTTGTACACTATAAGTATTTGATTTGCTTTTGAACAGTAAGAAAGCACTTGTAGCTCATTGGTAAAGCCTTGCACTGCTGTGACGTAGCCCCTGTGATCGAATCCCCCTAACCACATTATCTTTTTATTAATTTTCTTTTAAACTTTTAGAAGCCCAAGGGTTTACACATGCACTACACGTAAGATGATAAGTTACAGAATAAACAAACACGTGCACTGGGGTACATGAGGCAACGGGGACACATGGCGACGATCTAAGCACTAACCACCGGGAAATGACCGGCGAGATTGGCTTCTTCACCGGCACCACCGGGCAGCCCGTAGGGGATGCTCCCCAAATTTTTTCCTGGCACCTCTTGGCCTACCCCACTTCTCTCATGTTGTTTATTTTCTCTGCACATTTTCCAGAGAATTAAAATTGAGCATTACTCCATGATTAAATGCATTTTAATTCTCAAATTCATACCCTAAACCCTAATCCTACCCTATAAATACAGCCCTACCCTTTGGCACTCCTCATTTTGAAATCAAGTGCCAAAACTCTCAAAATATTCTCAAGTCCATATAGTTGTGCAAGTGGAGTTAGCAAAGGGCAAGATTCCGACGACGTTTCGAGGAGATTCCGGCGACGAAACGATGCCCCGATACTTCCCTACCCTTCCCCATTCTTCCCTCTACCTTATTAGCTTGTAAGTCCCCTCTCCCCTCCTCTCCTACTATTCTAAAACTTCCATTTTTCATAACCCGTCGGAAGCGGAGACTTCCGATTCGTTTTTCTTTAAAAATTCCATTTTCCTTAGACAATAAAATACCATACTCTCATATAATATTTAACAAATATAAATAAATCTATTAGAACAAGTTTCATCTCAAAAGAATCTTTTATGAAACTTTTATGTCACTTTTACAGTAAAATACCATCATATTTACAAACGATATTGTTATCCACATTTAACCGTATTACCTTTAGAAAACTCACGAAGTAAGAATTTACCTCATCACAACACACATATTGGATATAGCACGATTTACTTTTGGACAATATTTGTGGGAATATTACGAGTTACAATAAAATACCCTAAACTATTACAAAACAGTTTTCTTTAGAAAGAGTGTTAATCAATTCCTTGCAATCACGCCTCTACAACCCATTTTGGGGAATCCCAATCGGGATGGTGCGGGTTATTGCATGTTCTCGGGCCTAGTAGAGCGAGATGCAGACCTCCGGAAGGAGCATTCGATCTCGATAGAATTTTTAATACTATTTTTAAAAAAAATAAGATTTCTAGAAAATAAATGAATTTATTTTTATTAAATATATAAATATATATATATGAATATTATCAAAAGATCTATTTTAATATATTATACAAATGTTCCAAGCTTTTTAAATCAAAGGAAATACCATTACGTGAAACTACCATCCAAATTCAATACAAATCCCAATATTTCATTAAAATACTATATGTAATGAAAACTAGGTTCTACTCAATAGAAATGTCACTTTTATAAAATATACATCTATAAAAAACCCTAAAGACGATAATTAAATACTTGGGGTGTATTTTGAAAATATATCAAAACTATTTTTATATAAAACCCCTCAAGTTATACTAAATTACAATAAGGACCCTAGTAAATATAGGTTTAAGCGGGACCGGTTCTCTTGAGCTTCAGGAAGCTGGAGAATGTGGGTGCTTGCCTATTTAAGGTAGATAATCTAACAAACGGTGTTATCAACACGGTAACTGTCTTGGAAAAAGACACAAATCCTGTCGTCCATGTGCAGCAGTTACCGATAACATCAAAACTAATTCATGACTTCAATTTCTTTTCAAAAGCGTCTGACTCAAACTGAGCCTCAATTTAATCAATCTGACTTGAATATAATTCAAGTATAAACTACAATTCAACATGAATCCGTCTATTCAATCTATATTGATTGATCCGAACTATGGATATACTCTGTTTACACGACTATCCATTTATATCCATTCTATTTACTGATATCATGGTTTCGGCAAGTCATCAATCTATATAACCAAACAATACAATCAATACAAAAGACATTGCGGGGTTTTAAATGGGTAGATTGGTACGAAACGTGTTAGAAGTGGTACGAGACTGTAATCATAATACATCTAATCTGAATATCTATTGCCGTTGTACCGTGGCTGAATGGTTCTTTGTGCTCCGTATACCTTAGCCTCCGGAATAGTGGGACTTTTCTCGTATATACTGACATATTCTGTACCAAGTTACAAACAACTGCGTTAACATTACAATCAAATATTACTAGTTATACTCTCTTTTTGTCTATTCTATCTCTACTCATCTTTAGGACTTACCGAGCGATTGTTCGCTGACGACATTCCTTTTCTTCTTTCTTTGGAATGTTGTCAGGTGGATCGGACTCACTGGAGATCGAGCCCAGTACTGAAAATTTGGAGCAGTTAGCCTTTGACCAAGAGCTGTAGGCACTTGTATATATTTTTTTCATTTCAGTTATGCCATTGTTTAGGCATTGCTTTCCGTTCATGTATTTACATTTCCAGTTGTTCTTGTAAAGAATTGTTAATAAATAAAAGTTGTTGTTCAATTACATTTATTGTCATTTTTCTTGTGTATATTTACTTTATATTGCTTAGATACGCTTAGCGTGTTTACTTCAGAGTAAATACGTCGCGGACCAGTCACGGACCTTCCCCGTACACCGGGAAGCGGGGCGTGACACCCACATATCACAAATACACACACATACACGCACAAGCATACCCACACATACATATGCACATATCACATACACACATGCATACATATCATATGTCATATACACACAATCATACAATCACACATGCATACATACACATATATCACATACACACACATGCATACATACACGTACAATTACACACACATGCATACATACACACAAATATAAACACACATGCTACGCACATATCACATACATACATGCATACATATCACATGTCATACACACAATCATACACACACATGCATACATGCGCACATATCACATACATACACACATGCATACACGCACACGCACACATACACACACATGTACACGCACACACACAAACACGCACGCGCGCGCACACACGCACACAAACAAGCGCGTGCACACACATTTGATTAATATAAAATATATATACTAATTCATGTATTTTAAACTTTTAATCGCAAGGGCTTTACCCAGAAAATCCATGAGCGTCTCTTTCACGATCAACTCTCCAACCTTTTGTCCGCCGTTGATTTTTCATTTCCCACTTTTGTAAATTTATGATGTTAAGATTGTAAAGGAATGCGTAGTATGTATTGTAATCGTATTTGGATAATCGATATTTGAATGGAATGGAATTTGTATTGGAATCGTTATTTGACTGGAATGGCGATATTAAATTGAAATAGATTGGATTGGAGATTTTCTTGGCTGTTTTAAATTTTTATTTACTGGAATCCACTATATTTCGATAGGAAATTTCCGTCGAAATAAATCAACGGAGCTGGCCCGTCGAAATAGACTTATTTCGACGGCAATTTCCCGTAGAAATATAGAAAATGATTTTTAAATGATTTCCGAAACAATTTTTTAACTTAAAAAACTTATACATTTCGACAAAAATTACCCGTCGAGAAAAAAACTATTTCGACGGGAATTAGCAGTTGAAATAGTTTAGATTATTGCGACGAACTTTAGCCGTCGAAATGACCAATTGCGACGCAACCTATCGTGTCGGCGTTTTTTCACGGCTATTTAGTGTCATCCGACGAAATAGACATATTGCAACGATATATTGCCGTCGAAATAGATGTCTATTTACTGTAGTGCACTCAAGATGGTGAGATACAATAGAATATTAGAATATTGAAGTAATACCATCACTGCGCTTCTGGCATGGTATTATAGTAACTGTGATTGCATTGAAATAAGCTTGTTTTTAAGATTATGTTGTTGATGTTATCTTCGCCAGTTAGTAATTATTAGTGGAAATAAACTTAATGTAAATTTTTAGCAAGATTAACATAGCATCCTTAATTGTAAACCGATATTTATTCCTAGTTATTCTCGTTTACTCCATAATTTTTTTTGGGGCACTCATTTACTCCAAATTTAATCTTTACAAATTTAATCATGTAAAGATGGCATGAATACTGATGAGTTTAATGTGCCCGTGCACAGCCACGTGTATTTGGCTGCTGCTCTAAGCGGTGAGAACCTATGTTTTGAGTCATGGATCCCAATCCTACCACTTAAAAAGTCACAACCATATTAAAGCATCTAGGTACATATAAAGCATCTAGGTACGTGTAACTTTTATAATTGTAATGAATTATAGTATATTTCTTCTTTAATATTGCACTAAGCGCGTGCTGTGCTCGGCACACGAAAATACATACAATCACATAGAGATACATATACACAAGCGAAGAGAGTAATTATATCATTTTTTGTTGAGATCAACCCGAATAGAACTTGCGACCTCTCCTATTGGAGAGAAAATTGGACAGATTGGACTTGGTAACAACTGGGCTAGTGAATAATTATATCATCCATTCAATATGTTCTGTTAAGGGTCAACGCCAAAGGTGTGAATTTGAAGGGCTTACTTTATGATGGTTCGATATTTAAAGCTGTCGTGTCCCCTCAGAAAACAGGGTTATTTTCTGTTAGCCTTCCATACTTCAATATTTTTCTCTGTCCTCCATAGTTTGTATTTACTTACAGCCTCTATACTTATAAATTACTCCTGCAGCCTCCTACTTCGGTTTTGAAAACTATTCCTCCTCCTTCTCGGCAGCCGCCATCCCCACCATCTTCTTCCAACTCTTTTTTTTCAACCCACCGCCTCCTTCTTCCTCCTCCTCCTCACTGCCACCGTCATCATCTTTCTCATCATCCTCTTCTTCCACCCATCGTCTCCTTCTTCCTTCTCCTTCTCACCGCCACCGCCGCCTCCACCTTCTTCCTTTTCTTCTTCAACCCACAACCGCCGCCACCTCCATCCTTAGAGGAAGAAGGATGGCGGCGGCGGCGGCGGCGGTTGTGGGTTGAAGAAGAAAAGAAAGAAGAAGGTGAGGATGATATTGATGGTGGCGGCGGAGGCGGCGATGTTGAAGAGGAAGAGAAAGAGAAAGAAGTTGGTGTTGATGAGTTGAAGAAGAAGAGAAGGAGGAGGAAGATGGTCGTGGTGTTGACGGTGACGGTGGCGGTGTTGAAAAGGAGAAGGAGAAAGATGATGCCGATGGTGGGAACGGCGGCGATGGTGGAGGAGAAGGAATAATTTTTAAAAGTAAAGTAGAGAGCTGCAAGAGTAACCTATAAGTATAGAGGTATTAACCATAGGGGATAGAGAAAAATATTGAATTACGGGGCTAACGGAAAAAAACCCAAGAAAATAAAGCAAAAAGGGTTAATCCTCAAATGGCATGAGCGTAACTAATTTAAAATCAGAGGGGTATATCTGTAACACGACCATCCTCCATCAACGAGACATTAATCCCTTATCGCCATTTTAAGAATCTTCCCCCAGCCTCTTCTTCAGCCTCCCAAACCCTAACCCTAACCCTAACCCTCTCTCTCTCTCTCTCTCTCTCTCTTCGAGATGTCGCACTTTGGTCGATCTGGCCCTCCCGATATCAGAGACACATACTCTCTCCTCGTCCTCAACATCACCTTCCGTAAATGCCCCCCCTCTCTATCTATTCCCATTCTACCCTTCTCTCTCTCTCTCTAATTTATTCTTGATCTCTTATCGCAGGAACCACTGCCGATGATCTCTTCCCTCTCTTCGACAAGTACGGAGAGGTCATGGATATCTTCATCCCAAGAAACAAAAGGTACTTTTTTGGTAACACCCCTCTTCATTTTTTAGGGTTTGGTAACTGATTTCTCTTTACTTGTTTGTTAAATGAAAGGACTGGGGAGTCCCGAGGGTTTGCGTTCGTGAGATACAAGTATGCTGATGAGGCGCAAAAAGCTGTGGACAAACTTGATGGTTTGTTCGTTTGTGATTTTTTTTAAACGTTTGTTTTAATACTCGCATGTAATTATTGATTTGTTTTTTTTATTTACAGGGAGGAATGTTGATGGAAGAGAGATCGTCGTGCAATTTGCAAAATATGGGCCCAATGCTGAACGAATGTAAGTTATTAATTTGGCGTTTAAGCTTTTGTGTTGGTTTCTGGGATTTAATCAAGATCGGTCACTTTAATATTTTTGGGATGGATCTTTTTGTCGTTGGTGCAGTGGGGGAATTTTATTTTTGAAGCTGGCATTTGTAAAGTTGAAGTTTGGTTACACCCCCTTGCTATCTATTCTAGTTTTTAGTTAGAAAACTTGCACTGATTTTTGTAGTGTTGTAACCTGGCACTGTTAGTGCACACATTGGCCAGTATATGCTACACCATATTCTAGTAACATTTTAGATATAAGAGAACATATACTTATTGTAGTATGTCATGTACTTATAATAACCTATAGCTTCAACTAGTCACTTCAAATCGACAATAAAATTTGCATAGTCTTGCTTTTGACATGGGTTTAGTTCCATGGATACTTAGCCCCTTTCCCCATCCATTGCATTCATTTATACCTTGTGTCAACTTTGTCACGGTCTGCATAAATGATGTTCATGTTAGTGTTTTGACCACCATATCCATATACAAAGCTGACAATGTATAAGTTAAGTTGTTGGACCATAATGTCCCAGTGGTAGAATGGTTTTGTCCATAACATATGGAAGGTTTAAATTTAACTAGACACTTAACTAGAAATCTTATATTTATCAAAAATATTAGCCGTCCTTGTTAAATATTTTAGGAATTTACTCTCTATACTGAAGTACTACATTGGGGTCATGGGTTGTTGAAAAATGAAATGAACTAATTAGCTATCTACTTATGACTTTTGACCGATTTACAAGTTCTCAACTTGCCACCGCTTAATCTGTGAGCCAGTTTTAAGGACACCAATCTCATCCCTTATTTAGGTAGTCTCTACACCTGATTCTATGTCCTTGTCATGAATAGAATTGAGTCACCATTTATATAAATTCTGTTTGCATATGGATTACTTCAATCTAAACATGTAATGGGTGCTTACTTTGGATCGCGTTGTGCATAATCTCAATATATAATATATAATTTTAAGATTTATTTCTTGAGTTGTAGGTAAGTAAAATGTTAATATATGAAAACTAATTATCTACATCTATAGAATTAGAAACAATTATGCTAATAACATATTTTTTAAAAATTGTTTTTATACATTATCAAGTTTTCATTTTAAAACCTTCAATTAAATCAAAGGTTATATACTATAATAACCCATAAAAACCAATTTCAAAAGGTCGTGACTCATGTAGAAGCTGCATTCAATGCAACTATCTATCACATAAAGCAATGTTGGAGATTGAGAGAACACCACTTATTCAGAAGGTGTGGAACACCTATGTGAAAATTAAAATCCATCCTGTATAAGCACAGATTCCTTTAAATTCATATTGTTATCAATCAACTAATCCACATTTTTTCAACCTAAATACAATTATTTACCATTCACTGAATTCGATTACTATTCTTATTTGTTTCTCTTATAATCGAAATCTAATGCCCCTACTAACACTAAGGATATGTACAAAGGAAACCGGCTATGGGTAGCATTAAGCGAAGATTGACGATTCCTTGTTACTAATCTATAGTGTCAGTTTGCAACCATTGTCTCTGCACAAATTTACCCATAGTTTACCCCATAACTTGAGAAGCAAATATCACATGAGAAGTACAACAATTTACTTATTGTGTGTATATCAAAATAGATACTAAAACAATTTTCAAACTATCTCAATACAACTCTTGATTTGAAACCATAGAAGCTAAAATCCCATTCAAACGTCACAAAAACATCACTGACTGTACAAGATTCGATCGCTAACAGTGTCATACTCAAAATGGATTAAATAAGAAAAGAACATTCAACTAAGCAGTAAGCATAATTTGCGTAAACTATGTCATTTTGTTTTCTTATGTATAATAATCTCCATATCATCGTTCAGTTCTTGTTGTCCATCTCATTTTGATTTGTACAAATACATTCGACGTTCTTTATGTAGAAAAAAATCTCTCTTTAGAATTGAACAAATTGTAATAATAGCAATGAACTATGTATTTTCCTCATTAACAATATATAAAAAATTAACCCTATATTTCATCATTAATAAAACAAGCCAAAAAACTATTCCAACAATAGACCTTTTTGTAGCGCATATATACACTTGATGTCATTATAAGCTTCACATTCTTGTCCTTCCAGGCTTTATAAATGTTGAATCTTTCTTTCTAAGAAAAAATTTATTTTTCGTACCCAAACTGCATTATTTAATTTTGGAATCAAGTTCGGTTCATCCATATTTTTCACAGGTGTTAAATGTTCGTTCGCCGTTGATAATTCTTCTTAAGACATAATAACTAGTGTTATAAAATGTAGGATTGGGATATATTATATGATAGTTCATTTTTTAATTTCATATCAATTAGATATATAAATTTAAAAAATTGTCTCAACTTATCCTCTATAGCCAGTAGATGTTGAATTTGAGTTGAAAAATTGAATTGAAGAAGGAATGAATAGTGTAATATAAGGTTAAAATTATAAATTGAATTTACGAAAATAATATAAAAGATATCAATGTCGTTCCATTATCACTCATTAATTCTATCAATACTCGGTAGGATGATTAAATAACAGTCAAGAAAAATAAAATCCATTTAATTAAATTTTAAGAGTTGGTTTTGTATTTCTTAGGCTTAACAAAATACAAGTCAAAATAAATTTACAAGCAAAGAAATAGAAAGAGAGAAAGATGTTAATACGTTTTACCAAAGGCATCCACTTATTTTCTCATCGAGTTGAATCTGTAGACTAATAACAATTTTTTTATTTTTTTTTAATTTCAGAAAAAAACAAAAGAAAGAAGATTTTGGGGAAAGGGTTTATGAGGGAAATATGTCTTGTAAGCGGTTGTGGCTATAGGTCTAACAGAAGTGGTTGAGAGCATATATAGTGTGGATATTAAGATTTAATTTTTTCGTATGGAAGAAACTCCACCTCTTCAATAAGTGGTGTTGTCTTAATTTACACTATTGGTTTATGCAGCAGATAGCCGTCGAATATGGATTTTTTAACCATCTCCAGTTCTTGTCAACTTTACTGCAATTGTATAACGCACTTTGAAATTTTCTATATTGAAAAGAATTTCCAACAATTTTCACTTTGTGCGGCCTATTTCGAGTTTCTCAAAAAAAAAATTCGGCCCTTACCGGTACTATTGGATCATATGTCGAGTACTTGGTTTTGAAAAATTAAAATTTGAATTTTACTTATTCCAAAAATTATGGAATATAATATAGACTGAAATTAAAATTTTCACTTATTGTTTTGAACTCCATTTTGCAAAGATACAGTATATGGAATGTATTCTTCAACATTTTTAACTAATTACAATATCATACTCTTATATCCGTCTTTCTTCCTAATTATGTTAACCCTACATTTTGAGTAAAGTAACAATTGTTTAAGAGACTAAATGTAGGAGTATAAAGCATCCCTTTAGTAGAAATAACAATCTAATTTTTATATACACAAACCCTTTAATCATAAAAATTTTCATTTATTATATAGTACACTTGCATTAAGGCTTTTGCAAACATAACTATAAGTGTTTAAGAATATTTAAATAATATCCTACTACCAGTGCAAGTAGTTAACATTTATAATCTAGGAAGAAATTTTAGATATGACAATTTTTTTATGAATATTCGTTTATATTCATATGTCATCTAACTATCTTGTTTGTAGCCGATTAATTTATTTTGAAACTATTTTTCATTATATGCAACAATTTTTTGTTGCAACGAATTTCATAGACAACTCAAACCTTTTTACGGGATAAATTTTGTTGAGAAATGATATACTTATGTTGCATTTGTTCAAACAAATAAGAGGTGGTTGCAATATTTTAGTGGAATTAGAGTAATTGAAAAATATATTTGAGCATTATTTTGCTTAATTTCGTATAATTTCTTAGTATTTTGAAAGAGTATTATTTTTTAGTACATGATACAAACATTATGAATATAGATACTAGAGTTATCTAATCAACCACAATTATATAAAATTACTCAACATGTTTTGAATTTATTGTACATGATACATAAAATAGAACATTAGATATTTCAAATTTGTTTTATATATTTTCAAATCAGACATCGTTACAAAGTTAAATTTCAAGTTATTAAAATGGAAATTAGGCATCTCTTTAAACCAACTATCCAATATTATAGACAGTTATTTTTTCACTGGTTATTGTTATGTTACATACAGGGATGGAGCCGGGATTTCAGGTTTGCAGGGGCGAGCTAAATTACAAAAAAATGTTCATAGAATTATGCAAGTTATATAAACTATCACGGTTGAAAGATGCAAGTTATGTAACAACCATGATTAGAAACTAGCATCTTTTATTTGAAAAAATGAGTTTAATTATGTAAATTGTTAAAATATCTATGAGTTATACAATGATTATTTTCGAATTTTTAGATTAAAACAAATGAACAATCATATATATCCTACAAAAAAAAGTATATACTAATCATGCAACCCTTAGTATGAAACCATTCCTAATAGTGGTAGATAGATTGAAAGAAAACAAGTTATTTGTAAGGAGACGATGTATAATATATTGTATATATTATATGAAAGAATGTGACATTTAGACTTTGTTGCGCTTTTGAATGCGATACACGACCAAGGAAACATGCGAACCATCAGGTGTGATTTGAATTTAAATTTCATTTTGCACTCTTGGATATGGATCTATATAATTAGATATGTTTGCAAATAGGATTCATTTTATAAGATTTTGAAAGTATTTATCCTTTTTTTGTCTGTATTATTAATTGCAATTAAATCTGATTTTGATTGATTTGTTTTGGATACAAGTATTAATATTATAATAAGATTTAGATTTAAAAAGAATTGTTACTAAATCTTAGAAAGTAAAAGATTTTTACAAAATCTTAATAACTAATAAAAGAATAGATATACGAGAGATGAGAGATTGGTATATTATTTAGTTATGATTTTTTTATATTTAATGCATAAATTGTTATGAAATTAGCTATAACATCGCAGAATTAGCAGAGAATTGGCGGGAATCGCAGAAATTTTAAGGAGAGGGGGGACGACCGTCCCTACGCGCCCCTTGCCTCCGTCGATGATTACATAGATATTCAAATTGGAATTCAATATGATGACATTACCATTTTAGTTAAAATATTAAATTTGCATTCTTATTTTAACATTTCAACCAAGTTAAAATAGTTTTATGGACACTTCATTAATAAAAGAAAATCTATATACTTGTTATATGGTTTACTAATGTTTTGCAAATGTGATGCACACGAAAATATAAAGTAAATTCGTTTTTAATCCACAAATGCTCATGTATGCACTCTGCTCTACTTTCTTCCTCTCCATACTTTGCTCTCTTTCTTTCTTTCTCGTAGTCTCTTTCCCTACATGCTTTCTCGTCCCATCTTCTTCATGTTCTCTCTCTTTAATAAAAAAATTAAAAAAAATACACATGTATTTAAAAAAAGCTATAAATCTTTATTTTCTTAGATATACCTTATAATTTTCTTTATCTATTTTAACAACTATTTCTTCGATATTTGGTTAATATTACTATTTTTGATAAATTAATTTTTGAAACACATATTCTAGTATCCAAGATAAATTGAGACCAATAGCTCTAAAAATAAAACATTTGGCATTAGAAATAAATATCTTAGCCTTCAAAAATAATGTTTAAAATTATGAATAAAATGAATGTGGATGTGATCTTATTTTACATTAATTCTTATAAAATACTATATTTGCAAGTTTAAATGTAATAAAAATATACATAAAAATGTATCCTTATGCGTAGCCATTTAAAATGGCTACGTCCTTAAGGCACATGGAATTGATTCAAGGCTCTTGCATAATTTTATCTTGTTTCTAAAGAAATAGAGATGCAATCACTTAGAATGCGAAGTTTTTTTTAATATAAAACGGTTACGTGATTAGTTTGGAATGAAGGCAAAAAGTGAAACTTTTATCGATATTTTAAAAAAAGAGAGTACAGGATAACAATCTCTAGAGTTTGGGTTATGATGGTAGGGATTATCGACAGCCCGAGGGATCACATGGGTAATTGGTCATGGCTAGTCGATAGGAACTGTATTTAAGATATCGACGTGTATTCTCCAATGCATAATTGCTCGCAATGAGGTCATGATTTAGAATTGGTTACAAAATAAAAAGAAACCATTTCCTCTCCTAATTAAATATATTTGCTTATGTCTAATTAGTATCATGTGCACTAATAGATAATAGACTATTTGTACTAATATTCAAGAACAACTACGAAGAAGGATATATATTCCAAATATAAATACAGATTATAAAGGCATTTAAAGGTATATGTTCAAAATAATTATTTATATGCATTTTAATTATTAATAAAATAAATTTCAACTAGTTTTCTAATATTAATTATAGTGATGATATAAACCAATCGACAATGTTCATAATCAATGGAGGAAAGGGTGTTTATTGACAAACATTAGCATACACATAATATAATATAAAATAAACATCAATTTATAAAGTATACAATTAAATAATGCATCAAAACACATCAAACTAAATAGTTCACTGGGGATCATAGGTATAACCTTCTCTTAACTTGGTCTCGTTGCTCAGACATGTTTTAACCTTTGCCGTCGTTCACACTTCTATTATTCGAATGTCAGTTTCAAATTCTACCTGATTTCATCATGCCAATGCTATATTCTTACTCGTCGCCGATGCCCAAAAATTGAGTTGAGGAAAATGAGATAACAAGGTTGTTGTGATCGGTCATCACAATATTGACCGTCTATGTTATAATCTCACTAACTAGTACCTAATGACATGTAAAACAAATGTATGCATGAAACAAGAGAAAACCGGCACGTCCCTGTGCATGTACCGGAGTATGTTGTATTCCCACATCCTCCTTTGCATGCGTGGGGACATGCTAGTATGATTTCTAAAAATTTAGGGTTGCCTATAACCTTTTAACTGATAGACACAATGTTTGCAAACGTATGTTTGGAATTGACATGCAATTTGATT
This sequence comes from Agapanthus africanus, assembly GCA_030015575.1. Classification (NCBI taxonomy): domain Eukaryota; kingdom Viridiplantae; phylum Streptophyta; class Magnoliopsida; order Asparagales; family Amaryllidaceae; genus Agapanthus; species Agapanthus africanus. Next base: position 870,906,084 of record CM057339.1, read on the forward strand.
GCAAATTGTCAAAAAAAATCATAAATAGTACTTATGAATATTGGTATTCTACACGTATGACTTCTTGATGGGAAAAGGCTTAAGATGATATATGATGACGATTTATATTTATAGGGTCATGCCATGAAACCTCAACATTGTTGTTTGTTGGCTTATATGCCTTCTTACATAATTCTAAACTCATTCTACCTAGAAACAAACCTCTACTATGCCATATATTGGATCAACATTACTGTAAGTTGATGCAAGGAAACACAATGAACTGACAATGGATATGAGCAAGAATAAAATTATTTAAAACGCATGATATTCAAGATCGAGCCTTCCAAACTTATAGGGAAAGATATATAAGAACTTAATTAGATAAAAGCTCAACATGGTTCAAGTTTCAGCTAAAGAAACTGTAGAGAAATTTGTAAGGAAAGTTGATTGGTGATTGTAATTTGGCAACCAGAAGCCAGAAGGGGATGCACGATAGAGATGAAGATTGTGCAAGGGGACATGGTTTCGTTTAGCAATTCAAGGCAAGTGAGAACCTAAATGACTTGGTTTAGATAACACATTATAAATCATAATGTCAACGAAACGAAATCGGCTAGGATTCTAGTGAAAGGTCTTTGCATTGAAAATTAGAGCATGATCCTATAGAACCTTTTCAGGCTTAATTATATTTTGTTATATCTGTGAGCTGTTCCATGCTGCAGTTTTCATCATTGTAAATAGTCATTAAATATTATCTTGTCTGTCATGTCTTGAATCCTCACTAAACCATGATATGGTTGCTGTGCACTCTGAAACTTACATATAAATTCTCTTTTATGTTCGTTTCTCAGGTCCTATAGCAACCACTATCTATCTTATTTTTTCTTTTTCATATACCGTAGTAATAATTGCCCTTCCTCTATTATTACTTATTTGCAGTCATAAAGGAAAGGTTATGGAAGTTCTCCCCAAGAGGTCAAGAAGCCGTAGCCCGAGACCAAGGTATGGTTCGAGACTGTCATCAGACTTGAGCTGTGGTAATCGATTTTCGTACGTTAGCAGTGAGCTGTTACCTTTATTCAGATGCACAATTTGATTGTTTATTCCTTAAGATTTGCGTTCTGAGCTGAGATACCTATAATCTAGCATCCATAGAGTGGGACTACTTCTACTGCTGAAACTAGTGCCCAGAGAGAAATTGAATATTGGGATGACGTGTGCGCTACCTTGGCATTTACTTTTAGTTACAGAAAGCACAAAAATTAGTTTCAAAGGATAAAATAAAGACTGAAGTTGAAAAATATGCATCTGCCTTCACAATTTAATAACACATTCGTCGTTCTTATACATATGTTCTGATGTTGCAGCTCTGTTATGCAAAATTGTATATGGAACCATTTTTTGTTTTCTGTCATTAAAACTAATTTTGTATATTAAAATCTGCAGTTTATATGATTTATGCTATTTACCTATATTGAGATGTACAATGTGGCTATCATTTGTTTCCCTTTGCTTTGTGTTTCATAATCAAATTCCATGACCTAGTATATGTAGAATGAAAGTTATTCTGCCTCCGAATCTAATGTCCTAGGAGATTGAATATTATCAAAGAGAACCGCGACATGTGGGTGTGCATTCCTGGACGTGTGCCTCTGTAGAGTAGAGGTATTTCGCTACCAAAAGTAATATAAACAAAGACATTGATTAATTATCAAGGTTCTAGGACCTGTTTATGTGTCTAGGTGAGTGTCATGGCATATGTTGCCTTTTCAGTGGTGGAAGTTAAATGCTCAAAAGAAAATTGGATTTCATGAGATTAGGACTTTAATTTTTTCTGTGTGTATCTGCATATAGCTTCAAAAAGGAATTAGAAGGTTTAAGTCCGGAAAAATATGTATATGTCGAGCTTTCAAGTGAGCATTAACAATAGCATAGCATGCCTTACATGTTCCTTTATGTGCGGAGCTGTGAATATATTTTGAGGCCATTGTTCTAACTATTTGATTCGTTCCTTTTTCAGGTATCGTGATGATTATCGTGACACAGATTATAGAAGGCGTAGCCGCAGTCGAAGCAGGGATAGGAATGACCGTGACAGGTATCGCGAGAGGGAAAGAGATAGAGATCATCGTCGTAGAAGCAAAAGCCGCAGCATGAGCCCTGATTATGATAGAGGCCGTGGCAAAAGCAGGCGGAGCAGGAGCCGCTCTGTTGACAGCAGGCAAGTTCATGATTTGTTTGTGTAATTTGGATCAGTTATTAACAGTTCTCACCTTGAAGGAGATCATCTCATCGCAGGACCCCTTCATCCCGTGATCGAAGCCCTGCCAAATCTCCAGTTTCTCGAAGTGTTTCTCCCCGTGGTCGGCGGCATGCTCGTACTCATAGCTCGGATGAGGTATTTTTACTTTTCGATTATCGTATTGCTGTGCCATTGCTGTGCCTTTGTTTAGTTTTTCACATTTTGAGATGTTACCTCATTACCTTTCATGTATTTCTGTTTGGCAGGATTAATGAACTATGCTGGAATTTGCATATAATGCAAGCTGGTATCTTTTAGAAGGAAGCTCATCGTGGAAGTCCTTTATGATGCTCTTAGTTACCTTGGAATGCGTTTATAAAGGTTGCACATTTCCTACGAAGTTGCATGTTTTTAATATGTTGGATATTCTAGTACCTTTATTATCCCTAGTGTGGTGACTGTTGCTAGCAAGTAATTTCTTTTGGTGGACTTTATTCTATCTGCACTTGCTTTCTATATTTACCTCTCTTTGGTAGACTTATATATCAGTTATATTATGGTTGGCGAGTCAATTTTATAATAACATGATATCTTGCCCTTATAGTTCGTTCGAGAAATGAGTTCTCTAGTAGCTGACTTTCAGCAGACAGTGAGATAATGCAAATAAATGATGTTGATAAAGCTGTTTGATCTTGATGGTGGTGATGATGATGCTGATGGCGATGATAATGTTGAGGAAGATTTACTTTTTGTTGATGTCATCGGCGTCTTATATAAGTTGTATTCCCAGATTGACGCCAATGGATTGTGCCGGCCTAGTGAATGGTAAGCAGTGTTATTGTTGCTAACAGGTAGTTTTGTCTGTTGGCTTTTGTTCAATCTATACATGCTTGCTTTAGTAAGCCCTCTTTGGTGTAGTTTATTTGTTGGTTATACGTAGGGTCTGGTCAATCTAACTTGTGATAACATGGTATTATGCACTTTATAGTTCTTCTGTAGCAGAGAAGTGAGTTCTAGTAGCTGATCATTGGCAGACAGTGAGATGATGAAAATGTGCTTGCTGATGCTGTGTCCTTTGATGAAATAAATTTTGCTGATGATGTTTGTCCTTGATGATTATGATGCAAGAATGGATCTTCCTTCTTGATGATGATGATGATGATGATGTTGCAAGAATGGATTCTTGCTGATGCTGTTGGTCCTTCTTGATGATGATGATGATATTGATGATATGATTAGTTTTCCATTCATTGATGATGATGATGATATTGATGATATGATTAGTTTTCCGTTCATCGATGATGATGATGTTGGTGATGTCCGGTTTGGTGCTGATAAGCATCCTGCTGTCTGCATGTTATCTATGGCTATGTTTCCATATTCATACCGAGTCAGCAGTAAGCGTGCTAGTTTTTGTCAATTCAGTAGTTTTCATGGTATAGACCATCCTTTGGACTTTAGATTTCATTCTGATACTGTTGGCATTTTACCCCCCCCTCAAATTTTTGGATGAAAGATACTGGTATCACTATTGTTATCTTATCTTGTGAGTTTTGAAATGCACTGTTGTTGCAATTGCAATTGGGATGCAGAGTTCTGTTATTGTATATGATTCTGGTGCATCTATGGGTTGCATCCTGTTTCGAATGTTATCGTTTATGCTGCTATTCATCTATCAGGATAAAGGTTTTAGTTACTAAAACCACATGACAGCATTAAAAAGGTGAATGAAAGTCATTACATGATCCATCTAGGCTCAAACGTGTTCTCTTTTAAAAAAAAAATTATTTATTTAATGGGCCGATAACTTAATAATGCAAACGGGTTTTGAATTCTAAACTTCTTGCTCAACTATAAGGCAGGTTTACCACTAGCATAGAGGCAATCACCTCACAGGTTAATAGGCTTCTCCTTTTTATCCTTGTATTTATTCTTGGACAACGGGTCCTGTACCTCGGCAACAAGTAATGTGGATATTGGTCATTTGATCTATAGTGTGGGCTCAGCCATTTCGTCTTCTTTTCGCTAGTTTATCGAACCAAATTTATTTTAAAAGTTAAATGGTGGGCTTCACCAGCTTATTGAACCTATAAGAGTCCCATGTCCATTACCTCTAAAAGGACAGGCCTTAGGGGAGCCTTTTGCCAGCTAATTCTATTGATGCCTGCATAGCAGTAAACATTCTAGACAATAAATTTTGCCGTAGACCAATGGCATGTCTTTATGTTTTCAGTTTTTGCTTAGCATTTCCTTAGTTATTGCATGCTGCATCTTTATGCTGGTAGATCTCCTTCAAATGCTGCTCCTTGTCCTGGCATGAAAGCATTAAGCTCATTATAAATGCCATAAAACCGTCGTCTGATAAGATCTCACTCATTAACAGCATCGAAGACATTTTAAACAAATATCACAACAATAACAGGGACCTTTCTGATTTTTATTTTTATATTTTTTAATAAAATCATGTTGCAAGTTCTGTGCTAACTGTTGCATCCATTTCATAGCACCATTGTGTAATTTACATTGGCAAATTCGGCAACGCGACTGTACTCTGACTTGAAAGAAAATAGGCAATTTTCCAAAAGACGGTCATACAGTGAAAATACTTTCTAAGAGAGCTCGGCAGTGAGATAGTATAACAGGATGTTGAATTTTCAACTAAAATAGTTACTATTATTGTGATTTGTAACATATGTTAGCTGTCAATGGTCAATAAAAGCTCAATATAAAGTGTTTATGCACAGCTATGTAACCTCTACATGCACATCACAGCGCGGCAAGATAAGAGAAAGAGGTGGATGCTTGAAATTCAGCATAATAGTTCTCTCTCACCCACACATAATGGAGGGCAATGTCCCTGAGAGAGAAACATTCATATGGAGTTGAAAAAAAGTATAATCTCCACCGTTTTTTCGATGATTGATATCGTCCATTTTAATTTTTATCATCTAAGATGTATATATACACCAAATGTCATGGAGTTCCAACACCTTTCACTGTTGGTCCAGTGATGTAAAATTTCTAAAAATGTTTTATTGTCGGAAAGCCGTTAATTTTGCACCTACTAAATCAACGGTGAAAAAATGTTGAAATCACATAAAATTTGGTATATATATATCTTAGCTGATGCATATGAGGACGGCCGTGCGCCGATTGGCGAGAAAATTGCTGGAGGATAGACATTTTGTGACACCATAAAAGGAAAGTTTGTGGCTTCACAAAAAGAAATCCTTTCCTAGGGCTTTTGTCCTCCATTCTTCTCTCCCTCCCTCCCGCCCTCTCTCTCTCTCACAGCCCTCCCTTATTCTCTCTTTCTCTCCCTCTCCCCACGCGCTCACACCAAACTGCAAGATCTACATTCCATATTGAAAATTAATAATCTGGGATGCAATCTATGCGTGCAACCTACTTCAAAACAAAATTAGAATACTTTTGACATGCTACCTTACCCAGGCAGCCACAAAAATCTTTATTAATTTTTTTTAATTATAGAATTGATTATTCTCGAATCTTGACTGCAATTTGCATGTGTACATATGTGGTGCATATAGCCCCGTGGTGGGCAATAGGAATTTGTGGGGTTGATCCGGAATCGAATCCGGGATCTCCCATTTAGTGCTTCGAAGAGGGACACGCAAGGCTGGTGGGATCGCAGCGGGTGACCATCTCCAAAAGAACACTCTCCTTTCTCCTGTCACTGGGGTTGTCCTAGATTGTATCGGGTTATTGGGGGTCTGACAGATCCACTCTCTAGATCCGGTATGCGATACTCTTTAACAAAGAGACTGGACTGTACGGTGACCGTCACTTATAGACTTTGTCGGGTCCGGATGGGTTTGCTCGTCGACCTGCCTTTATCTTGCTCATATCTGGATAGCCGTTACGTATAACTAGTGCCACTGACGAGCTTGTGGGTTAACCCGAAAGGGGATTGAATCTGAACGGCCGATTTTTATATATTTTTTGTACATATGCCGGGATTTTTTAATTAAAAATATTAGCTTCTGTGTAAGTGTGTAGTAGTGGAGTTCATTTTCAAAATGAAAGATCAACTTTGCAATTCAAAGTGGAAGTGTGTGCATCATGAGTACTTGTAAAAGTAGCCAAGCTCACCTATACACGCACGAACAAATTGTACATGTTTGTATCTTAAAAGTAGACACATGCCAATGAAAATACATGATCGATCATCCAAATCAATGATCCGAACCCTTGATTATGATCTATAACATCCTAAGAACACGTTAAGAGCACAACTGTAATGGTATAAAAATCTTTCCATAAGACTATCACCAAGCAAAACCAAAAGTTTTTCCACTCTAAACTTATCCTTCAATTTTGGTAGTATGTGATGAACAAACTAGAACTTATTATCACATGATTTTTTTTATATCCAGCGTGCATTTCTATCTATCTGTCTATCTATATATCATATAGAAAGCTACATGAGGGAATATTTCTTGGAATATTTGTCACAACCCGCTTTCCATAAGAACGGTAATGGGTACATGACGATACCAGTGACGTATTTATTTCGAGAAGGCCATTTCTCGCTACAGATACGCTAAGCGTTTATAAGCAACATAAAATAACAAGAAATAACAAGTGAATAAAATTCAACTACGGTTTATTACATTCAAACTTCCACAGTGTTTCAAACTGATACAAAACGTCTTAAACAAAAATACAATAATAAGGAAGCCTTAAACAAGAGACATACTGAAAGAAAAAGTTGAAATGAAATCTAGTCGTCCGCTTGCAATGAAAACAGAGAGTACTCTTCTTCCGTAAGTTCAATCTCTTCTGTCCCTAAGTTATCCGATGAACATTTCAAGGAAAAAAAGAAAAACATGGTGGAATGACTCTCAGCGAATTTGCGCTCGGTAAATCCTCAAAAGAGGTGTGAATTATATAAATAAAGTGTAAGACGATGCGTAATATAGTATGAATGGAAATCATGAACAAGTGAACAAGTATTGCATGATAATGTACATGGCAATTATATGATACATGCCACGCCCCGCTTCCCAAAAGAAGGTGAAAGAGTAACGTGGTATGGTCTGCAACCTAACTGTATTGAAGGTGGTTAATTCAATACAGTTACGTTAAACGTATGAATATCTATAACATGCAGGATATGTACCAAAATAAAATAATAAAAGGGAAGGCATTTATTTACATTGACCAAACTTTATTACATTCTAAAAGAAATGAGTACAATAAACTAAATAATTTAATTATATCTGTAGGGTGTTTTTCGCCACCTTATTGAGATGGAAATACGTGCGCGCTTTTCAGGCGCATTACAGATTCCCCCTGCTTAGGGTAGGCTGGGGTTTATTGATTATGGGGATCCGAATCTCCGGCAGCTGCGGACTAAGCCGCCGTTAATTACTCCTCGCATTTGGAGCGAGAGAACCTCCGATTGACGAGTCAAACCAGTCATGCGGACTCAATGTGTAGTGTCTTGTATTTTGAAAGGGTTTTGGATATATCGGGAGCCCCGCAGAGTTTACGGAGGTCTCGCTACCCGGATAGCGGGCTGGAGATCAATGGGGCTAGTAGTGGTTTCTCCACATAGGATATGGATATAATATCCGGCATTCTGGTTACTGGATCTATGGTTTTAGATCTAGATTTGGATCGTTTCCCAATCCGGATACTTAGACAGTATTCTAAAGGTGTTTTAGAATGGACGACTCCTGACATGGTGGTGTACCTGCATGTGATGGAGTCACCCTCTCTAAAGGTGTTTTCCAGACTAAAGGGGAGATGGATGCGCATGATTGGTATATCACTTGCTTAAGCAATTGAGTCAATCATGAGATGTCAAATACCGCACCAGATGTTGTTTTTGCACAAGATGCAATAAGTTTTTATATTAAGCCAATCCTGGAGAAACGTTCGAAAGCAGTTTATGAACATAAGTGGATGTTCTAGGGATATGGTAACGGCAGCCTCCTTCGGGAGACGGTTATCATTCCAGGCATCCAAGATGACCTGGATGACAGAGTGACTGTCAGAATTATAGTTTTCCCTCTTTTGAGGGGCAATAGTTTGGGCAGGTGGTCCAAGCGGATACCGATGGAGGAATGGCGCAGGATACTGATTAAGTTCAGTGGACAATACAGTCTAAGAAGTTTGCTGGATTTAGAGTTCATTTATGAACTGGGTCCCATCAGATATCCAGACATATTCTAAGACAGGTATTGCTCATTTCGGGAGATGGTTTTTTCCGCGAACTTGAGATAAAAGAGACATAGAAAGAAATATTGGAGCGGATCCACTCACTGAGGCTATTTCTCAAACACAATAGTTTTACAAACGAGCTTTGTGAAACTGATTAGTAGAGAAGTTGGGTGTTCGGTATCACACGGGCTGTGAGTATACGACACCGCAATAATCAGCCTTAAGTGCAAGTGGGAGATTATTGGCTATAGTGACCTTAAGTCAATTATTGGATCGCATGCACGTGATTGCAATGATTGAAGGAGGACCTATACCGGTAGAACATCCTTACTCGAGATGATAGTATGCTATCTGGTTTATCTTTATCATCATGTACATGCTTCAGGTGACACTACAGATCACTATTACATGTTGATAGAGCCCATAGGATTCTTGCTTGACTACCAGTAGTATGATGACGATCATATACGTGGGAGCTGGGTAGTTTATAAGCACATCCTTAAAAGATCCCTAGTCGTGGGAGTTTCGAGACAGAGCATCGATACTCCAGAGTAAACTAGTGTATACTGATCGAGACCCCGAAGAGGGGCGGTGGCCGGTCTCACAAGCCATTAGTGTCAGTTGGTTCACCTAAGATGTATACAGGTGCTTATTGGATTATGAGTACACCGGACGGACTCGTCGAGAACATGCTAGTTGGTATTATACCTATTGTCAGATAGCAGTTCTCTGGTGATATGTGTACAGGTTAGTCTATCGACCTGAGATCGTCATTTGTCTCGTGTGAGTTCCCACTGTGCTTTGATTACTACCTTACCACGGCTCAAAGGAGTCGTGCAAACGGGTTTTAGTTGGGTACAGTCCCGAACCACATAGAGGCAGTGAGCGGATCGTCAGGGGATTCGTCTCTCCCGGTATTGGGGGTTGATGTCGCGGTGTGCACGGATGGCCATCACCAGAAATCCTTGGTCAAGGTAGTCAAGAATTACTGATCTAGGATCGGTAGTTTCTCAGGTGGTGATAGGCTTCATACCGACACTGAATATCAAGTTATTAGTGGTCTGACTTTATCCACCCCTTAGACTCGATATATGATACTCATACACGAATGGACCGGACTGTACGGATATTGTCACTGTCAGGCTCAGTAGGGGTTTCAGGATGAGTTTGCTCATCGGCCTCCCTTTCGCTCAATACCTAGGTAGCCGTTACGTACAGCTAGTGCCACTGACGTGCTTATGGTTAAACCCACTGCCAGCGTATTGACGAGTCTTTGGAATCCCACACAGAGGGTTTCCCTAGTTCGGGCGAAACGTTGTAGAGGCTGTATGGTTTTATGGCAGGGTTCGATCATATACGTGCACTTGTGTACGGATCATGATCGGATGGATAATACTAGTGGGCTTTGGTTTAAGCCGGATCCTAGTATTATATTGTTGGATTACTTTTGTCTCGTTGTATTCGTATTCAGTCGGAATACGGATGCGGGTATGTATATATGGATAAGGGGTATTCTTGTAATTCGTTACAAAATTACTTTAGTAGATGCCATTTTCTTTTTGTGATAAACATTTAGGGTTTTAAATGTTTATGTGCGTGGAAGTGTGACTCATGGCTTGGCATGGATTCATGCATGTGCACTTATGAGTCATGGTGGCATGATGGTTTTTTGTTCTGTGTAAGATATTTGTTGTGAGATATTTGTAGTGAGCTTGGAGATATATATTCTTGAGTTGTTTCTTTAGTTTCTAGCATGATATAAGCTCAAAACAAATACTCGCACAATAACACAAAATAAAAGGCAGCCACTCATTTTTCTTTGTTTGCTCTTTTCTTTTCTTGAGCTCACACTTCTTCACTCCCATGGCATCTTCTTCAACCTCCACCCATACCCTCTCATGAGTTGAGAATCCTTGGGTGTTTTGAGACAAAGTATTCACAAACTCTCTACTTCATCTTGGCTATCTAAGTTAGCAAACTAGATACCCGAGTTGCTTCGGTTTTGAGGCGGGAGCCCGTATTACGAACCCTCGACGTGGATCTTCTTCGATGTGGAGAGACCGGAAATCAAGCTTGATCAAGAAAGCCGCGAGGAGCTTGGGACAGAGGTTGAAGACCGAAGGACACGGATCGATCGGTATAACCTCTATAAACTCCTTTAATAGAACTAGTATAGGGTTAATGGTTCGATCCGGGAATCGGGTTCCGTTAGCGCCGGGTTTTTAAAGTTTTTGTTCCGCATTTGGCCACGGATTGATGGCCAGGACGCTGGAGTAACCCAACATAGTATCAGAGCCAACCCATTAACCCCATACTAACTCATTGCGACATTAGAAATCCGCCGTTTTTGTCGTGCAAAACTGCCGACAAAAACAGTTCCAAAAACTGAAAGTTTGAGATGTTTGCACACCCCGCGTGTTCACGGATTGAACTGAGAAGACGCGGGATGGTGCATGGACCCCGAGAAAACCCCAGGGGGGACCGAATGGCTGGGCCCACTCCCTAAGACAACCACAAGGTGGTCTTGGCGGTGGGGACCCGAAACTGCCCCATCTTGGGCAGTTTCGGGTCTGCCTCACCCTATGGCCACCTCGTGGTGGCCTCGGGGGTGGGGTACCCCCTCCAGGCCCCCGACTCAAAGTTAATTTCGTGCTCTAACTCCCCGTGAAGGTTTGGACGCTTTTCGTTTTGATTCGGACTTCCGGATTGGCTTTAAACGGTCGGTTTTTGGAACTTTAGCTCACTTTTTTCTCTCCATAGTTTTGGAAATTGGTTTGGTTTGCTAATTGCGTGCGGAATTATAATGTAGTAGTTTATAGTGCATACATTACTATTTGTGACCGTAAATGTTATTAGAGCGGTACAACTTGTCTAATTGCTATAGTTCTTTTAGACGGGTTTGCGAACGTGGCATTCACGTTGATGTTCTGTGTTATGCTGTGTGTTGGCTGGATCGTTGTGGTGGATAGACTTGGTGCAATGTTAGTACAGTTTAGTTTTATTTGTACATTTGATATCGCGGGGCGAGCGCCCGACATGTGGAATGCCGTCACTGCCTGTTTGTATATTATTTATTTGGGGCACGACCGGGTTGAGGTCGATGTCACCGTTGTACTGATTTTCTTTTTTGTATTAGGATTACCCCGCGGTGGAGTGCACGGATAGCCGGGTTCTAGAGGGCAACGGGCCTGCATCTCATGGCGTTGAGACGGGGGGGCCTCACTTTAGAATTGGCGGGCTTTTCGCCGCACTCGTAGGGGGTACAGATTGACCCAAGGAGGAATGCTCAAGTTACCGGATTCCGTGAAGTGCCAGGTGACCCATTTACTTTGATGAAGGGGCTGCCTCGCTTCTGGTTTTGGCGGGTAATTTGCCGCACTCGTAGGGGTCTAGGTTTTCATTGCACAGGCTATCCACATGGCCCGGAGAACGTCGGGTTTCAGTTGCGGCTCAAAGGAAACCCGGGGCTCCCAGATTATCAGTATTGTTATGTGATGCTTTTCTCTATTCTGTGATGTTGCGTTTATCATACCTGGAGCGATTATTATATATTGTTATCTATATACTAGTAGATGTTATATATGTTTTGCACCCGCGCTAGTCCAGTCCCCGCTCTGTCGTTAGTTAAGTAACCTAACGGGTGATGACGGGACCCAGTGGTGAATGCGGATGGCATATACGTACATCATATTTTTGTTCTTTTCTGGTGTGATTAATTGATGGGACTGAGTTGATTCTGATCAATGCAAGGAAAATAGACCTATATGATGTTGTTGGAACAATTTTCAAAAGCTGTTATTACAAAGACGTTTTCTTTTGTTTTGCACAGCGGTATTCGATTATGAATATCCAACACCTCATTCGACGAGGCAAAGGCCGAGATCCCTTCACCGGGAGTGATCCCTTGGGCAGAAGTTTGCGTCAGGGTAATAACTTCACTATAGTCGATTAACTTTTGTTATGCATCGCGGTATTCAGTTGGGAATATCCTGTACCTCATTCCACAAGGAAAGAGCCGAGATCCCTTCACCGGGAGTGACCTCTTTAGCAAAGGGTTTCGCCACTATATATTTGTAAAGCTATCCGGTTCCTTCAACGATATCAAGTTCATTACGTTAAAGGTTTTTCGCCAAAAACCATTCGTAACCCTCCGTCATTTTAGACGGGTAGAACTTTGTATTCATGCTATGTTTGTTGACCTTCGTCAAGGCATAGTGTATGGTAGCTGTTTGTTACTTTTCTGTTGCATAGATAGATGCGTTGCTTTGGGACAATCGTATAGTCTTGTTGACCTTCGTCAAGGGAGAGTACGGGTGGGTTCAAATTAACCTGGACAATGACGGGTAGAACTTGACATGTGACTTATGATTTGTTGACCTTCGTCAAGGTCATAAGAGCATGGGGTAAAAATCACATCGGGAGTTTTTAAAGAAACTGAAACTTACCAGGCATGCGCATACCTTCTGAAGTGTGATAACGTGAGTGGATTCCATTAGGTTATCGTGCGATGATAGTTGGATCCCGATTCCCATTGATGATTTGGTTTACTCCTTGGGTGATTTTAGATGATCCCGACTAATTTTTCTTTTGGGTTTGGAGGAGAATTTGAGGATACAATGGGAGACATCCTGATTAGATAAAGTGATTAACCATTCCGATCTAGGTTAGAGTGCACGCTGAGTGTTTCTTTTCTCTCTCTCTTTCTCTCTCTCTCTCTCTGGCAGCGACCATGTCCCGACTCTAGACTAGAACTCAGAAACCAAGTTAACCGAACCTTCTTAAAACACATTGACTTTTGGATTTTCAGAGTTGCATACTTCATTTCCACTCCTACTTTTACCCTTTGCATTTCTCCGAACATTCCGTATTACTACGAAGATCCCCTTTCATTGGATATGTCCATCGTATAGTTACATACGAACTCGAAGAAACTTGTTTTAGATTCGAGAATGGTTTCCGGTTCTGGAGAAATTAAATAGGACTATTCAGTTGTCTTTTCCTTTCACCTTCTCTCGGGTTGTGAGGACTCCTAAGAATAGGAGAGGGTACACCTATTGCGCTTATTGGATAGTCTTCTTCCAAACCATAGGCAGGTGCTGAAAGGTGGGAAAGGAAGAAAACCGATTAACCTAAGTGTGGTGTACAGAATGTAATAAGTAAAGATAAAATAAAGGGATTAGAAAGAGAGTAAAGTAAATTGCGACTGCTATCCTTCACGACCAAACCGCGTATTTCATCGCCACTCCTACTTCACCTTTGAATTTCTCCAGAACACCCCGTATCACTACGAAGATCCACAGTTATTGGATAATCCATCGTACTCAAAAGAACTCGTTCCAGTTCGGGGATGGATTTTGGTTTAGGAGAAATAGAATAAGGATTATTTAGTTGCCTTTTATCTTTACCTTCTCTCAGGTTGCGAGAGCTCCTAGAATTAGGAGAGTACACCTATTACGCTTATTGGATAGTCTTCTTCCAAACCATAGGCTGGTGCCGAACGGTAGGTGTAGGGTGTTTTTCGTCATCCTATTGAGATGGGAATACGCGCGCGCTTGTCAGGCGCATTACAGATTCCCCCTGCCTAGGGTAGGCTGGGGTTTATTGATTGTAGGGATCCGAATCTCCGGCAGCCGCAGACTAAGCTGCCGTTAATTACCCCTCGCCTTTGGAGCGAGGGAACCTCCGATTGACGGGTCAAACCGGTCATGCGAACTCAATGTGCGGTGTTATGTTTTGAAGGGGTTTTGGATATATCGGGGGCCCCGTAGAGTTTTTACGGGGGAGGTATTTTTAATGTGGAGTGTGTGTAAAAATGAGGGAAAAATGGCATCCAAAGGACGTGTGGGTGCCAGCGCCTCGTGTGCCTAGCACGTAGGCGCTGGGCGCCAGCACCCCATGTGCCTGGCATGCGGGCGCTGTGCGCCAGAGCGCCAGCGCCCCACGTACCTGGCACGCGGGCGCTGGGCGCCAGCAGCAAAAGGGACTTTGTCCCTGCACTGGGAGCTCTACTCCCGATTTGACTTATGGAGTTGAACTCCTGACAGAGATTAATTTAGGGAGTTGAACTCCAATAGATCTTGAATGGAGTTAAACTCCTAAAAATATTTAGAAATGATCGAAGGGGGCTGCTTTATTTCTCCCTTTTGGCCCTGGATATTCCTAAGATGGGATTTCTAGAGATGAGTCTCCTTCTTCTTCCTCTGTTGGCCGGATCTTGAAGAACAAGAAGTATGAGATTTTAAAAATCTCTTATTTTTGAGATATGATGGGAGATCTGAGTTCCCCTTTGTGGGTTTTCTGGTGAAAAACTATTTAGTTTTGGAAAAGGAAGAGTAAAACTCTTGATTTAATTGAAGAAGGTTTAGAACCTTGAGGAAGGAGAAGGAGCCACAAAAACCCTAGAGTTTTTAGAGAATGAAAAGTGTATACTTTATTCATCATCATGTTGCCTTTTATAGGCTTACACATTTACATATAGCCCCTTGGGCTTTACAAAATGGCATTTTGCCAATCCCATGCCTCAAGTGCTCATTTCTTTTGCATATAAGCCATGGGCTTTACAAAAATTTGGTTTTATGCCCATTTTGCTTACATTCATGCATAAAAAATTACATCAAAATTATTTATTACATGATTTTTATTTTGGCATGGGGGAGGCCGGCCGCGGGGCTCGACTTGGGCATGGGCCCACTTGATCTGGGCTTGGGCCTACCTGGCTTAGGGTTGACCTTGATTTTGACTTGGTCAACCGGGGTGCAATTTTCGACCCTAACAAAGTGCCCCCTATCAATAAATGTACACCACATATGTGGGTCGTGTGCATGAAATTGATGGATCTTCTTTTGTGTGGATGCGACTTGCTTTGGTTCCCACTTTTTGGGATGCACTGCCCTTTTTACGACATGGACGGTCGACGCTTGACGCGTATACAAGGCGGAGTGTCCGTGGTAGACGTCTCCCTGGCCCGGAGTGATTTGATTCTCACTTTGTGGGAAGCCAGCACTGCCCTTTTTACGACCTGGACGGTCGATGCTTGACGCGTCTCCGAAGCGGAGTGTTCGTAGTAGACGTCTCCCCGGCACAGAGCGATTTGGTTCCCGATTTGTGGGAAACCTGCACTGCCTTTTTTACGACATGGACGGTCGACGCCTGACGCGTCTCCGAGGCGGAGTGTCCGTGGTAGACGTTTCCCTGGCCCGGAGTGATTTGGTTCCCGCTTTGTAGGAAGCCTGCACTGCCTATTTTACGACATAGACGGTCGACGCTTGACACGTCTCCGAGACGGAGTGTCTGTGGTATACGTTTCCCTGGGCCGGAGTGATTTGGTTCCCGCTTTGTAGGAAGCCTGCACTATCCTTTTTACGACATGGACGGTCAACGCTTGACGCGTCTCTGAGACGGAGTGTCCGTGGTAGACTTTTTTCTGGCCCGGAGCGATTTGGTTCCCGATTTGTGGGAAACCTACACTGCCCTTTTTACGACATGGACGGTCGACGCTTGACGCGTCTCCGAGGCGGAGTGTCCGTGATAGACGTTTTCCTGGCCCGGAGCGATTTAGTTCCCAATTTGTGGGAAGCCTGCACTGTCTTTTTTACGACATGGACGGTCGACGCTTTACGCGTATCCAAGACGGAATGTCTGTGGTAGACGTTTCCCCAGCATGGAGTGTCGCTAGTCGACGTTCCCCCAGCACGGAGTGTCTGCTTGACGTTTCCCCGGTACGGAGTGTCTGCTTGACGTTTCCGCGTTACGGAGTGTCGCTGGTTGACGTGTCCCCGGTACGGAGTGTCTGTAGTCGACGTTTCCCCGTTACGGAGTGTCTGCTTGTTGACGTGTCCCCGGTACGGAGTGTCTGCTTGAAGTTTCCCAGGCATGGAGTGTCGCTGGTTGACGTGTCCCCTGTACGGAGTGTCTGTAGTCGACGTGCCCCCGGTACGGAGTGTCTGCTTGACGTTTCCTCAGTACGGAGTGTTTGTAGTCGACGTGCCCTCAGCACGGAGTGTCTGCTTGACGTTTCCCCGTTACGGAGTGTCGCTGGTTGACATATCCCTGGTACGGAGTGTCTGCTTGACGTTTCCCCATTACGGAGTGTCGGCTGTTTGACGCAGAGGTCGATGTTGGAATTGGTTGGTTTGATTTGTATTGACATCAGCATCGCTATACTGGAATATGGTACCAGGAGTGAATCATCATTTGCCTTTGCTTATTGGGAAGCGATGGCTTAGAGGACAGGTTTAGA
Organism: Agapanthus africanus; assembly: GCA_030015575.1. Lineage (NCBI taxonomy): Eukaryota > Viridiplantae > Streptophyta > Magnoliopsida > Asparagales > Amaryllidaceae > Agapanthus > Agapanthus africanus. The sequence continues at coordinate 870,922,736 of CM057339.1, forward strand.
TCCCTATCACCTAAGGCTTTTCAATTTTATGAGCCGTAAGGGTCCTATAAAAGCATTTTCTCCCTACGAGTCGTAAGGATCCCGTAGGTGCATTTTCTCCTTAGGAGTCATGAGGACTCCCAAGTGTGTTTTTCCTTCGTGAGTCGTAAGGATCCCAAGAAGGCGTTTTCTTACGAGTTGTAAGGATATCACAAGTTTGTTCTCCTCATGTATCGTGAGGACACACGAGTGGATTTCCCTCGTTCCCAGTTTAATGACTTAGAGGTCATCTGTTTCCAGTTTAACAACTTAGAGGTCATCTGTTCCCAGTTTAAAGACTTAGGGGTCTATTATGCCCAGTTTAACGACTTAGAGGTCATCTGTTCCTAGTTTAAAGACTTAGGGGGTCTATTATGCCCAGTTTATTAAAGACTTAGGGGTCTATTATGCCCTGTTTAACGACTTAGAGGTCATCTGTTCCCAGTTTAAAGACTTAGGGGTCTATTATGCTCAGTTTAACGACTTAGAGGCCATCTGTTTCCAGTTTAACGACTTAGAGGTCTATTGGATCAGAAGTTTGGAATTTTGGGGTTAGGGTCGGCATCAGCGTTGCTAACACTGAAGCACATGTGCTAGGAGCAATTCATCATTTGCCTTTCTCTGTTGGGGAACGATGGCTCAGGAGACAAGTTTAGGTCCCCATCACTTAGGACTTTTCAATTTCATGGGCCGTAAGGGTCCCATAAAAGCATTTTTTCCCTACGGGTCGTAAGGATCCCATAGGTGCATTTTCTCCTTAGTAGTCATGAGGACTCCCAAGTGTGTTTTTCCTTTGTGAGTCGTAAGGATCCCACAAAGGTTTGTTCTCCTCATGCATCGTGAGGACACATGAGTGGGTCTTCCCAATGGAGCATAATTCCAAGGGCGGAGACCGACCGCTGGACTGGTGATTGCGGTGGGGTATGGGTATGATAAGAATTATTTGAGCCCTTGGATTGTATACGGTAGTCACCTTGGGGACCAACCGTAGGGCTGGGAGAATTTCGGGAGATTGGATTTTGGTTAGCGTCTGCATTGTTGCACTGGAATATGGCACCAGGAGCGACTCATCATTCGCCGTTTTAGGATTTGGAATTTGGTTGGCGTCTGCATCACTGCACTGGAATATGGTACCAGAAGCGACTCATCATTCGCCGTTGGGATTTGGAATTTGGTTGGAATCTGCATCGCTGTACTGGAATATGGTACCAGGAGCGACTCATCATTCGCCATTGGGACATTCAGAAATTTGACATTTTGGTTGGCGTCTGCATCGCTGCACTGGAATATGGTACCGGGAGCGACTCATCATTCGCCATTTGGGATTTGAGTTTGGAATTTGGTTGGCGACTGCATCGCTGCACTGGAATATGGTACCTGGAGCGACTCATTATTCGCCATTTGGAGGAGTTTTTTTACTGCGATTGCTCTATCATTTCATCTTTTCTTATCGCGAAGGTCGCGATTGCCCTATCATTTCGGCTATTTATTCGTGGTTGCCCCATCATTTCGGCTTTATTTTCATCTTTATTTTTACTCGCCGATTTTTATTGCGAGTTACCCCATCATTTCGGCTTTTATTTTTGTATTCTTGTATTATTTACACATTTTTACATTCCCAGTTTAACGACTTAGAGGTCGATTATTCCTAGTTTAATGACATGGTGGTCAGCGGTTCCCAATTTAACGACGTGGTGGTCAATCGCTCCCAGTTTAACGACGTGGTGGTCATCTGTTTCCAGTTTAACGATGTGGTGGTCAGTCTTTCCCAGTTTAACGACGTGGTGGTTATCTGTTTCCAGTTTAACGACGTGGTGGTCATCTGTTTCCAATTTAAAGACTTAGAGGTCATCCGTTTCCAGTATAAAGACTTAGAGGTCTACCGTTTCCAGTTTAACGACTTAGAGGTCATTTGTTTCCAGTTTAACAACTTAGAGGTCATCCGTTTTTAGTTTAACGACTTAGAGGTCATCTGTTTCCAGTTTAACGACGTGGTGGTCATCTGTTTCCAGTTTAAAGACTTAGAGGTCATCTGTTTCCAGTTTAACGACGTGGCGGTCATCTTTTTCCAGTTTAACGACTTAGAGGTCTACTGTTTCCAGTTTAATGACTTAGAGGTCATCTGTTTCCAGTTTAAATACTTAGAGGTCTACCGTTTCCAGTTTAACGACTTAGAGGTCATATGTTTCCAGTTTAAAGACTTAGAGGTCTACCGTTTCCAGTTTAACGACTTAGAGGTCATATGTTTCTAGTTTAAAGACTTAGAGGTCTACCGTTTCCAGTTTAACGACGTGGAGGTCATCTGTTTCCAGTTTAACGACTTAGAGGTCATCTGTTTCCAGTTTAACGACGTGGTGGTCATCTGTTTCCAGTTTAAAGACGTGGTGGTCATCTGTTTCCAGTTTAAAGACTTAGAGGTCTACCGATTCCAGTTTAACGACTTAGAGGTCATCTGTTTCCAGTTTAACGACGTGGTGGTCATCCGACGGGGAGCTTAGAGAAGATACCTGATTGAGCAATTTTCAAGGGCACCGCTGGAGCTTGCCCGAGATTCCTTATTACTTTGTCGGTGTTGATGGCCTTGCCCTAGCTGGGGCCAAGGAAAGTCGTTCAAATACCGACTTGCGTTCGAAGGTTGCAGTTGAAAGTCGTTAACCTTTACAAAGAAATATGATTTTAGTACAGGCAGTTGATATGTATATTGATTGAGTTCGCATGAATATTTAACCCGAAATATTGGAGGAGAGATGAGTCCCACCGGGCGTGCCAGAATCTGTAGGGTGTTTTTCGTCACCCCATTGAGATGGGAATACGCACGCGCTTGTCAGGCACATTACAGATTCCCCTTGCCTGGGATAGGCTGGGGTTTATTGATTGTGGGGATCCGAATCTTCGGCAGCCGCGGACTAAGCTGCCGTTAATTACCCCTCGCCTTTGAAGCGAGGGAACCTCCGATTGACGGGTCAAACCGGTCATGCGAACTCAATGTGCGGTGTTGTGTTTTAAACGGGTTTTGGATATATCGGGGGCCCCGCAGAGTTTTTACGGAGGAGGTATTTTTAGTGTGGAGTGTGTGTAAAAATGAGGGGAAAATGGCGTCCAAAGGACGCGTGGGTGCCAGCGCCTCGCGTGCCTAGCATGCAGGCGTTGGGCGCCAGGCGTTGAGCGCCAGCGCCCCACGTGCCTGGGACGCAGGCGCTGTGCGCCAGAGTGCCAGCGCCCCACGTGCCTGGCACGCGGGAGCTGGGCGTCAGCAGCAAAAGGGACTTTGTCTCTGCACTGGGAGCTGTGCTCCCGATTTGACTTATGGAGTTGAACTCCTGACAGAGATTAATTTATAGAGTTGAACTCCAATAGGTCTTGAATGGAGTTAAACTCCTAAAAATATTTAGAAATGATCAAAGGGGGCTGCTTTGTTTCTCCCCTTTGGCCCTGGATATTCCCAAAATGGGATTTCTGGAGATGGGTCTCCTTCTTCTTCCTCTGTTGGCCGGATCTTGAAGAACAAGAAGTATAAGATTTTAAAAATCTCTTATTTTTGAGATCTGATGGGAGATCTGAGTTCCCCTTTGTGGGTTTTGTGGTGAAAAACTATTTAGTTTTGGAAAAGGAAGAGTAAAACTCTTGATTTAATGAAGAAGGTTTAGAACCTTGAGGAAGGAGAAGGGGCCTAAAAACCTAGAGTTTTTAGAGAATGAAAAGTGTATACTTTATTCATCATCATGTTGCCTTTTATAGGTTTACACATTTACATATAGCCCATTGGGCTTTACAAAATGGCATTTTGCCCATCCCATGCCTCAAGTGCTCATTTCTTTTGCTCATAAGTCATGGGCTTTAAAAAAAATTGGCTTTATGCCCATTTTGCTTACATTCATGCATAAAAAATTACATCAAAATATTTATTACATGATTTTTATTTTGGCATGGAGGAGGCCGGTCGCGAGGCTCGACTTGGGCATAGGCCTACTTGATCTGGGCTTGGGCCTACCTGGCTTAGGGTTGACCTTGACTTTGACTTGGTTAACCAGGGTGCAATTTTCGACCCCAACAGTAGAGAAGGAAGAAAACCATCTAGTCTAAGGGTGGTGTACAGAAGCTAATGAGCAAAGACAAATAAAGGGATTTGGAGAGATGGTAAAGAAATATAAGGTTATAGTCATGAATCTGAATAATGGAAGAGGCATTACTAGGAATACCCGGATACCCTTTCGAAACATTTTCATGTTTCAGTTTCACTATGCGTTGTTAATTGAAAACTGATCTTTCAATTAGATCCTTACTCCAGGGTATGTATTTACCAGATTTGATTCTCACATCTGTAAGGTTTTACAGATGATGAGTGGGAGTAAATTATTGGGAATTAGGTGATTATATTCTCATTATATCGGAATTCGTTGTAATTGGTGATATTTGAGGAAATCGCCTGGGGTTTTGCCTGACGGCAAATATTTGGTTTTGAATATCCGTTGTTATGCATCAATTTCAAACTGACATATCTGTATGTTTATTTTATAAAGTGAGATATGACTTTTTGAAATTATGTCCATAACATTTACCTATATCAGTTGATGATTGGGTAAGGAGTATTAAACAACGGTGTAATTCTTCTTAACCATAGTACCGTTTTCAACCTACGACGTACAGGGTTTGAGTTATTCAACTCAGGAGACTTATACAAAGTATTGTATGTTGTTCAGTGTCCATTAGGACAGAGGGGATAGTACTCGTACTATATTCTGTTTACTTGTGACTTCTCCAGTTTTAGACAAGTATTTCGTAGAAATACAAGGTCCAAGTTTTGAGAAGTTATAGGTATAAGAATAAAATAGAGAATCATGTGTTGCAAGTATCAGGATTCTTCAAGGTGATCGAACATATAGATACTTGTGTTTGGTATTCAGTTGATAGTAATGGTTTGGAGAACTTGCTTCTTTTTCAGATTACTCATATTTAGATGTACTCCTAGTTGAGTAATGCTGATAGGCCTCCTTCCATTTAGTTGATATGCACTGGAGACAGCTGCATGATTTGAATCTGGTTCTAATTAAATCAGTGCCTCTGTTTCTATATTGTATATAGAATGGTTCATATCTTAACGATGTTAAGGTATATGGAGTTGTCCGGCTTATGCTTAAAACCAGACTCTGGAAAACTCAAGGTACATTTCAGTAATGGCAGTTTGTGGGTTATCCTGGGCTATGACGAGGGTCAACTTTCTACCATCTGGAAGATCAATAGTGTTATTGTTCTTTACTCGCCACAATTTTAGTAAAATGGACTTTTTCGGAAAACAGTAGTGGGAGTATGGTAGAACTGGAAGAGATTCCAGAACCACAAACGATTACTGAAAATTTAATAGAACCTAAAGATTTAATCAGGTTTGACATTCCATTAGCCACTCCGCAGATATGGTGGGTAACCTCAGGCACCCGAGAGGTACTCCGGTATCCTCAAAGACGGTGACAGGGAGGTTCTTGTTTATCCAGACTTGCCATTACTGTTGTTCAAGACTGTGAGACCCGGCAGGAGGATGAGTATAGCGTCGTTCTAAAGTTTACTTTAGAAGTGCATGTGTATATGACTCTGCCAGAGGGTTGTTATAGTCAGTGGGAGCAGCGGAAGCATAGTGGACAAGTAGCTTGTGTCTATTTATAGACTAAAGTAGGTATGACGGAGATAGATCATCTATTTTTATGTGACAGTCATAGGTTTTTTGACTTCATCAGAATAGGGGATGGATCTGTTAAGAAGGTAGTAGGGTGTGATGTCCTGGTATTTGGATGACATACACTTTGTAGGAAGTGAAATTCCTGTACTACAGTCGGTTATATTGTGCTTGTCACACAGTGGTTTCTCCACATAGGATATGGATATAATATCCGGCATTCTGGTTACTTGATCTATGGTTTTAGATCTAGATTTGGGTAGTTTCCCAATCCGGGTACTTAGACAGTATTCTAAAGGTGTTTTAGAATGGACGACTCCTGACATGGTGGTGTACCTGCAGGTGATGGAGTCACCCTTTCTAAAGGTGTCTTCCAGACTAAAGGGAAGAGGGATGTGCATGATTGGCATATCACTTGCTTAGGCAATTGAGTCAATCATGAGATGTCAAGTACCACACCAGATGTTGTTTTTGCACAAGATACAATAAGTTTTTCTATTAATCCAATTCTAGAGAAACGTTCGGAAGCAGTTTATGAACATAAGTGGATGTTCTAGGGATATGGTAACGGCAACCTCTTTCGGGAGACGGTTATCATTCCAGGCATCCAAGGTGACCTGGATGACAGAGTGACTGTCAGAGTTATAGTTTTCCCACTTTTGAGGGACAGTAGTTTGGACAGGTGGTCCAAGCGGATACTGAGGGAGGAATGGCGCAGGATACTGATTAAGTTTAGTGGACGATACAGTCTAAGAAGTTTGCTGGATTTGGAGTTCATTTGTGAACTGGGTCCCATCAGATATCCAGACATATTCTAAGACAGGTATTGCTCATTTCAGGAGATGGCTTTCTCCGCGAACTTGAGATAAAGAGAGACATAGAAAGAAACATTGGAGCGGATCCACTCACTGAGGCTATTTCTTGAACGCAATAGTTTTACAAACGAGCTTTGTGAAACTGATTAGTAGAGAAGTTGGGTATTCGGTATCACACGGGCTGTAAGTATGCGACACCGCAATAATTAACCTTAAGTGCAAGTGGGAGATTGTTGGCTATAGTGCCCTCAAGTTAATTATTGGATCGCAGGCACGTGATTGTAATGATTGAGGGAGGACCTATGTAACGTTTTAAAAATAAATAAATAAATAATTAATTAAGGTCATTAAATATCATAGCTAGGTCATATAAACCATTACTATATTTTATTCTCATCAATTTGTATTGAATTGAAAATTCAAGAATAAGGTTTAGATCAAGTTAGGGTTTTTTATTACTTGATTAATATTTCAATGGGTAGATTTGTATCTTAAAACATGCAAGATCTAGTCTAATTGTTAAATTGTAAAATGGTTACATTTAATATGCCCAAATTAAGATATTTTGTAAACTAGGTTTATATATATATATATATATATATATATATATATATATATATATATATATATATATATATATATATATATATATTGGTGAGATAAAATTCTAATTAGGGTTTTTATCATTAGGTTATGGTTTTAATGAGTAGTTTAACATGTTAAAGGAATGCTAAACATAATCTAGTTACTAGTTGCTAATTTTAGTTTAAAAATTGTGATAATTATGCTAATTTTGCTAACTAGGTTTTAGAAATTAATTTAAAATGTGGGATTAAAATCTAGTTAGTGTTTTTAGCACATAATTAAGGTTTCCATGAGTGGTCTAGCATTTTAAAATATGCAAAATCTAGCTTAGTTGTTGAATTGTGAATTTTGCTTTAAAAAGTATTAAAATTTGATATTTTTGCAAACTAGAATTTTCAATTCAATACAAATTGATGAGAATAAAATATAGTAATGGTTTATATGACCTAGCTATGATATTTAGTGAATATTATGACCATTAGTTTCGTTTAAATATCAAGCTTTAAAATAAAACGGTTAATTGACGCTTTCTAGGTTTTGCGAAATAGAACGATTTGATTGATTTTAAGGTTTTAATGAATTAAACCCTGTTTTATATTATAATTAATGAGTTTTGGAACTACGATTTTTACGTTTGTGTTTCATTTCGATCAATCGGCATTTGTACGCCGATGTCGAGGGTTATTTGGTTCTTTTGCATGAGCGGGTCATAGGTTTTGACCTATGCGCGTTTCGTGCGCCGTTTTGGTTTTGCCCGCGGTTTCGGTTTACGATATTATATATGTTTGCGTATAGGTACCCCTCATGTAGACTTCGGACGATGAAGAGGAGGATGGCAGTATCGACTTCGGCAGACAAGGACCAGGTGAGTAGATGTATATCTACGGGGGAAGTCGGGTGGATAGCGTATAGCACCCCGCAAACGTAGGATAAGGATATTACGTACTGTTATTAGGAAGCCGGACGTGACCTTAGATTCTTGGCGAGTAGTGTCCTGTTAAAGACTTAGGTTGGACTAGACTGATTTAGAAAGACTTAACCAGAGGATGACTGCCTTGGAGGGAATTCGTAGGTTTCATGTAGACACACATACACACGCACACACATAAACTTGACTTGGTGTATATATGTGTGTGTGTGTGTATATATAGGGATGTGTGTAGGTATACACACACACACACAACATATACATGTGATATGAGGAGGTTATGATACATGTGGATGAGTCGATATGACTAGGCTTAATGCCGTGATTTTTTGGATATATGATCGAGTTATGAAATGAGATGTGTTATGATAGTAGCAGATCGTTGGATAATGAGATTATATAAAATATATTTATATAAACGATAATATGTGTTGATGACATTTGAAATGAAAGAGACTCTAGAATAGAACCCGAATTGTAATATGTGACTTAATCACGATATGACATATGACATGATATTTTAGTGGATCATTTGACGATATATATTTACACAGACGATGATATATGTTTGATGATAATGGTATGTATGCAATTATAGTACATCATTCTTGATCATGATATTGTTTGATGAGGATACTATACGAACGATGATGTACATATGTGATAGTTGACCCGTACCCCGATTTTGGGATGCCGTACGAAGGATTTTACCGTACAAGGAATAGATGTGATGATTGATTTGCACTCTTGACTCGAGAAAGTCGTACTATATACGTGACGCTATTGAGGCTGGATCGCCGACTACTAGAGATACCGACTCAGACTTTAGGAGGATTCTTCTTACCTTTCGATTAGTGTCTTTAGTTAGTTCCTTAGTTGGTTAGGTAGATCTTAGTTTAGGCTCGAGTCATACTTATTTTCAAATTGTTGAATCGTGCTTTTTCAAACAACAAACCGTATGACTCGTAATCAGTATGTATTTTCTATTTGTGCGTTACTACATTTTCACCGTTATATTCCTATTGTGTTCATCGCATCGCATATTCATACATATGTTTTTTAGCTAATATGAAGCTCTGCCTGTTAGGACACCAGCACTATTACCGATGATGCGCATGTTCCACGCACACTTATTTGCCGGCTCACATACATCATAATCGGTAATTGCTATGTCACGTACACTTTAGAACATATTATCTTTTATTGATATAATCAGCTAAATGCTAGTCCAACATAATATTGTGTGATTACTCTCATGAGCTAGTTTAGACATTGCATTTATTACTTAGACACTTCATGCATTCACATTTTCATATTATCATGCAGTATTGTGGGGCTTATGCCGATACTCATTATTACTTACTCATGATTTTGGGATTTTGGATTTCTATGAGATTTCTGGATTTTGGGGAAAACCGCAAGAATATATATAAAAACTTCTCTCTCTCCCTCTCATTTTAAAATACAAGTTGCGGTTTTCTCGTGATGTATGTGTCGTCTACCATGAGATTTCATATTTTCTGTTGGATTTCGAGACCCGATTTGAGGAGTGGATGAACCGTCTCGGGTACATGGTGGGCCCGGTATGGTACCCCGGGGCAAGAAGATCGAGTTGTAGACGATGAGCCTGGCAGGGAAAGACTACCTGCCGGTGATGTCCGGCACGGCGGATATTCGGAGAATACCGACCGTTGTCGTGAGATTTGATGATATGGGCCGATCCGGACTGTCGGAGCCCGAGATATTGAGACTATGAGATATTGAGACTATGAGGTATTGAGACTTTGAGATTTACATGTTTTGTGTCGATACTTGACACGGGTTTCCATGGATTTCATTGATGATGTTTCAGATTACCGTACAAATTTTACTATGATACAAGTTAAAGATTTCTTATACAGATATATCCAGATTTCATAGTTGATTGTTTTACATTCATGGTGCATGCATACTCATACACATGACATGTTACTACTTGAGGCACTGACACGAGCACTGAGCATTGCACTTACACATAGATTATTACCCTGCCACTACTAGATGACTAATGTTATTTTAGGTATATTATTATGACCTAGGAAAGCGTCGTGCATGAGATTTCTACTCGCAGATGTCCTCTACTCACGAGTTGGCAACTCACCCCCGTTGTGCCAAAGTTTCTTACAGGTTTCGATGTACAGGTTTCCTTGGCAGCTTGCGGGCACATCATTTCATTCAAGGTGATTTGCTTGGTAGGTTGGTTCATTGTATCGGGACCGCCGTTGTACTTTTATTATTTCATTTGTATCTAGTAAGCTCTATCAACTAGACTTGTATTACTTGATAGATTTAGAAGACCAGTTGCTTATTCTTTCGACCTTAGAGTTGCGCTTGTACTATTATGGTTTTCTGGTGGTTTTGATGGTTTTCTTTTGAGTTTTGACCCTCGCCCTTCGGCATTATATATCATAGTGCATTGTGTGGTTGTTTCCGCCTTTTGGCGTAGAGTTAGCTCTCGCTTGGGGATGCCTTTTTATTGTTGCGTATGTATATATTCTTATTTGTACCCGTTTGGGCCAGTTTTTACAAAGGAGACTCTGCCGAAATTTTTGAGAAATTTGATGTTGCTTTTAAACATGTTTTCCTTTACTTCTTCTTTTAAATGGTTTAGATTTCTGGGCTTCGGCTTACTTAGGTTACGTTGCGCCTCTAGACGCTTCATAATTTAAGTGCCGGTCACGTTCCGTACCTTCGGGTCGTGATAACCTATACCGGTAGAACAGTCTTACTCGAGATGATAGTATGCTATCTGGTTTGTCTTTATCATCGTGTACATGCTTCAGGTGACACTACAGATCACTATTACATGTTGATAAAGCCTATAGGATTCATGCTTGATTACCAGTAGTATGATGGCGATCATATATGTGGGAACTGGGTAGTTTATAAGCACATCCATAAAAGGTCCCTAGTCGTGGGAGTTTCGAGACAGGGCATCGATACTCCAGAGTAGACTAATGTATACTGATCGAGACCCCGACGAGGGGTGGTGGCCGGTCTCACAAGTCATTGGTGTCAGTTGGTTCACCTAAGATGTATACAGGTGCTCATTGGATTATGAGTACACTGGACGGACTCGTCGGGAATATGCTAGTTGGTATTATACCTATTGTCAGATAGCAGTTCCCTGGTGACATGTGTACAGGTTAGTCTATCGACCCGAGATCGTCATTTGTCTCATGTGAGTTCCCACTGTGCTTTGATTACTATCCTACCACGACTCAAAGGAGTCGTGCAAACAACTTTTAGTTAGGTACAGTCCCGAGCCACATGGAGGCATTGAGCGGATCGTCAGGGGATTCGTCTCTCCCGATATTGGGGGTTGATGTCGCGGTGTGCACGGGTGGCCATCACTAGAAATCCTTAGCCAATCTAGTCAAGAATTACCGATCTAGGATCGGTAGTTTCTCAGGTGGTGATATGTTTCATGCCGACACTGAATATTAAGTTATTAGGGGTCTGACTTTATCTACCCCCTTAGACTCGATATGCGATACTCATACACGAACGGACCGGACTGTACGGATATTGTTACTATCAGGCTCAGTAAAGGTTTCAGGATGAGTTTGCTTGTCGGTGTTGGGGTCAAAATTTACACCCCGGTTACCAAGTCAAAGTCAAGGTCAACCCCAAGCCAGGTGGGCCTAAGCCCAGGTCAAGCGAGCCCATGCCCAAGTCGAGCCCGCGGCCAGCCTCCCCATGGCAACATAAAAATCATGTAATAAATAAATTTTGATGTAATTTTTATGCATGAATGGGCATAGAGCCAAATTTTTGTAAAGCCCATGGCTTATGTGCAAAAAGAAATAGCATATGAGACATGGGATGGGCAAAATGCCATTTTGTAAAGCCCAAGGGGATATATGTAAATGTGTAGGCCTATATAAGGTAACATGATGATGAATAAAGATACACTTTTCATTCTCTCAAAAAACTAGGGTTTGTACCTTCGCTCTATCTTTTTCAAGTTCTTCTTCTTCCTTTTCATTTTCCAAATAAATCAAGAGCTTAGTTCTTTTTTTTTTAAACTAAACAAAGTTTTACCATAAATCCACCTCCCAAGACTCCATCAAGAGAAGAAAAAAAGGGTCTCTTTTTTTATCATCCAAGATTTAGATTTTGGAGTTTCAAGAGAACCCATTTTGGGCTTCTTCTCAAAACAGAAAGGGGAAAATCTTTTGGAGTTTAACTCCACAAATAAAATTATTTTGGAGTTTAACTCCACTATAGAATTTCTTTTGGAGTTTAACTCTACAGTAAAAATCTTTTTTTGGGGAGTTTAACTCCACATTAAATCTTTTTAGGAGTTTAACTCCATATAAAATTCTTTCGGAGTTTAACTCCACATTTAAAATTCTTTCGGAGTTCAACTCCACAATAGAAATTCTTTCGGAGTTCAACTCCATTTAAATTCTTTTGGAGTTTAACTCCACAAACAAAAATTCCTTTGGAGTTGAACTCCACAATAAAAATCTTTTTTTGGAGTTGAACTCCATTTAAAACTCTTTTGGAGTTTAGCTCCATAATAAAAATCTTTTTGGAATTAAAACTCCATTTAAAATCTTTTCGGAGTTGAACTCCATATTTAAAATTCTTTTGGAGTTTAGCTCCATAAAAAAGTTTCTTTTGAAGTTCAGCTCCATGTTAAAAAAAAATGCCCTTTTTGCCCTCATCACATGCTAGCACGTGAGGGGGAAGGCTCCAATTTAATGGGAACCCTTTTGTCCCCCCTCATATGCTAGCATGTGAGGGGTCACATGCTGCATGTGACTTGCCAGCATGTGACCCTCACATGCTAGTCACATGCCAGCATGTGACCCTCACATGCCAGCATGCGACCCTCACATGTTTTTTTGGAGTTTAACTCCACTATAAAAATTCTTTTGGAGTTTAACTCCACTACAAAAATTCTTTTGGAGTTTAACTTCACAGTAAAAATCTTTTTTTTTGAGAGTTTAACTCCACATTAAACCTTTTCCGGAGTTTAACTCCACATTTAAAATTCTTTCGGAGTTCAACTCCACAATAAAAATTCTTTCGGAGTTCAACTCCATTTAAGTTCTTTTAGAGTTTAACTCCACAAACAAAAATTCTTTTGGAGTTTAACTCCATAATAAAAATCTTTTTTCGGAGTTAAACTTCATTTAAAACTCTTTTTGGAGTTAAACTTCATTTAAAATCTTTTAGAGTTAAACTCCATGAAAAAAAAAATAATTAAAAATTCTGGAGCCCTTTTGCCCCCAGCATGTGAGGGGTCATGATGATGCTCAATATTGGCGATGCGAGATCAGGACACGTGGCGGATGACATGTCCCAAGACCCAGAAGAAAGGGCCCACAGAGGCCGACCAGGCCACCCTGGTACCCGATCTGCAAGCACAAGCTGGCCCTCCTCGGGGCCCCCTGCAGATTTGCCTCCTCGGCCCCTCAGCTCGCCCCGAGCTGCCATAGGACCAAGACTCCTCAGCCCTCTTGCTCGGTTCTATGCTCCCCAGCCGAGGTCATCTTCTTCGGTCCCTCCGACCAACCAACTCCACGACTCACAGGCGTAACCGCCGCTCCGCAAATCTCGCCACACGCAGATTCTCCGTCAGCAACGTCCCACGTTCCACGCCATCACGATTCCCATTAATGGGCGATCCGCTCTTTACGCGGGCGTGACGTCGGGAGCGTAACTGTCGGCGAGATTCTCGCGCCTGCTGCTGTGTGCTGCCGCTATATAAACCCCCATCACAGAGGGGTCAAGTAAGCCATTTTTTATTCCACTTAGCCATTACTCTGCTCGGATCTAGCACTAACTTGATCGTTGGAGGGCCCTCGGTGGTACCAAACCACCCCGGGACTTCTTTGCAGGTACTCGGCGCTAAACTCCTCAAATCACCAATCTCCTCAAAACCCGTTGAGACCCACACTCAACAGAAGATCACCACCAAAATTCACCGGGAGATCAACGGAAGACAACATCTGACGGAGACCCGAAAAGGACCTCCATCAGTTGGTGCCATCTGTGGGAAATGACTCCACAAAACACAAAGTTGGCTTTCCGATCTCCATACACATGGCAAGCGATCACCCTGAAGACCCGGGTACCAGCCACTGCCTTCCCCTCACTGGAGGCTCAGACGAGCCCCCTCCAGCAACCATCATCAACGCCCTCGCCAACCGGATAGATCGGTTGTAGTCCCTCATGGAGGCGCTCATCCGCGTCCAAATGGCCAGACCTGGGCCCCAGGTCTTCGCTCCTCCGCCTCCAGAAGGCTCCGCCCTCGTCGGCACGGCCGACCACCGGGAGACTGCGACCCCCAGCCACAGATCTCATGGGCCGATACTCCCTGAGGCCCGTTGGGCGCCCCCAAGGCTCCACCCTGAGATCCGCCGCCAGAGTTCCTCACCTCGAGCCTCCGCGCGACCCTTACCCCCTTGAGGAGATGTCGGTCACCTCGCCCGTCCACAGGCATGATCGACACCCCCTCTCTCGGCGAGGTCGCACAGGAGGGCTCACCTCGGCGGCTCGAGAGCCACATCGCCCGGAGATCTGAGGAACCTCATCGAGAGGAACCGGGGCCGCTCCCAGACGCAGGTCATCGGCAGCAGAGGCCAGGGGTCCCAAGACGCCAATTCCTCAGGATACCACGGGCGACTCGACGCCCTCGAGAAGAAGATCGAGGGCATGCGCCGGGAGGCTCACCTCTCGAGCGACGGGGCTAAATACGCCTCCGACTCGCTCACAAAGCCGTTCACCGAGGAATTGCTCTCCATCCACGTCTTCTCGCACAACAAGCCCCCAAAGGTCTCTCTGTTCGACGGGAAAACCGACCCGAAGGACCATTTGGACGCTTTCACCGTGGGGATGAGCTTCCAGGACCACTCCGACGCCGCCCAGTGCAGGGCCTTCCCAGCCACCCTCATCCGCGCAGGTCGGGACTGGTTTCGAGGGCTCGAGCCCCGCTCAATCTCGACCTTCGATGAGCTGGCTACCCAGTTCCTCGACCACATCGTTGGAAACCGTCGGCAGAAGCGCACGGTCGACCACTTCTTCACGGTAAAGAGTGGGGACAAAGAGACGTTCAAGGCCTACATCACCCGTTTCTACAACGCCCTTCTCGAGGTCCCCGAGCACCGGGACGAGACCGTCATCACGGTGCTCAGATCTGGTCTGAGGCATAAGGAGTGGTTGCGCTCGTTTGCGTTGGCACAACCTAAGACCATGGCCGAGGTCAAGGCGTGGACCGAGCACGGGGTTCAGCTGGAATCCGAGGTGAACGCAAACCTCCCCCGAGCAGAACGGTCTGACCAAAAGAAGATGGCTCGGGAGGAGAGGCTGGAGAGTCAGCAGCCCTATCACTCAAAGTTCCAAGAGTATACCCTACTCAACGTCTCCCTAGCAGTATTGCTAGAGGAGGCCCAGAACGAGGGGTTCTTCAAGTTCCCTCCAATCCCGCGTCAGGCCGTGAAGCGAACCCGGGGCCCTTACTGTGCTTTCCACCGGACGCTGGGCCACGCCATGGAGGATTGTAAGCAACTCAGGGACTACATCGAAGAGCTCATCTGATCGGGACACCTCGCCGCATACTTGAGGGACAAACGGCAGGCCGACCGCGAGCAGGAGCAGCGTCACCCTCCCGCTGAGCTGACCATCGGTCAGATCATGCTCGTTTCGGCAGACGACCAGCACGGAAATCAGGAAGCCCCATACCCGGTGCCAAGCATGGAGGCCAACAATCCTCTAGGGGCTCGGGCCGAGCCAATAAGGTCATCTACTAGCATGAACTTTTATTTTAAGGCAATGTAAACTCCTCCTAGGGTCTGTTGTTAATTTAATAAAGATCAATGGAACATTGCGGAAAAGAGGGAAAGATCTCATTTATTCAAAAAAGGTATTATAGGCTCCTCAGCCATACATACAAAAAGAAAAAGAAAATTACAACAGCGGGGGAAGGGGGTACAGAGAGCACCGCTCGTGATACTCGGTAAAGATCTCCGCCAGCCGAGGCCTCGCAGGATCCAACCTCTGCCCTCGGTTCCCCCCGCGCGCGTTGGCTCCGAGCCTCAGCTCGTAGCACTCGTGGACGAGCGCCTCTGATCGAGCCAGCCGGTTAGCGGAGATCAGGCCGAAGCGCCTCAGAGACCGCAGCTTGCCCACGGCCTCGTCATAGAGCTGCTTGGACAGGGGGTTGTAAAGCCCCGGCGACGCCCTCCAGATGGAGTACATCAGCAGCTGCAGCAGGGAGGAGCGTCGGGGGAGCAGCCGGCCGAAGTGGTCCTCGATGCTCCCGTAGACCAACTGCACCATGTCCTCGGTGCAGTTCTGGTCATAGAGGTATACGTCTTCGAAATGGATGATATCGGGGATAGTAAAGGGGAAGTCCTGCATCCTCAACGATCTGTTTATGAAGAAAAGAAGGACCAGTGCTCCTTCAGCCTCATATAGCCCACTGCGCCCCAACAGAACTCAATAGTCGCCCGCCTTCGCCTAAAAAATTCGCTGCCACGTGGCGATCAACGAGCCTTCCCTGGCGGAATTGAAACGACGCGACCCTGGCACTTCGCCTCCCCCCACATTCAATGCACATGCTGCGTGCGCGTTCGCCGCGACCGTTCCTGTTCCCTATACCTGCGACTGGATGGTCGGGAAAAACCTTATGAAGAATCAGCCGAGCAACTACCATGCTCGGTTATCCCTGGTGGGTAGCTTCCCTACCGCAACGCCAGGGACCAGAAAGTCCTCCCAGAGGCAGTCAAGCCCGACCCTCGCTCGGCTATCCCTGGCGGGTAGCTCCCCTACCGCAACGCCAGGGATCAGAAAGCCCTCCCAGAGGCAGTCGAGCCCGAGGATCCCTCGCTCGGCTATCCTTCAGGACAAAAGCCCTCGCCAGGAGGCACCGGGCAGTAACCCTGCCCGGCCAAGGGTCCTTGGTAGGCTTCTTACAGCCCCTCCCGCACCAAGGACTAAAGTCCTCCCAGAGGCAGTCAAGTCCTTGGTCGGCTATCCCCGGCTGGTAGCTTCCTACTACAACCGACAGGGATCAAAGTCCTCGCCACGAGGCACTGGGCGGTAACCCTGCTCGGTCCCCGTCTTGAAGGATCAAAGCCCTCGCAAGAGGCAACCGAGCAGCTGCCCTGCTTGGTCAACTCCGTCTGGTAGCTCCCTACCCACGACTCCAGGGATCAAAGCCCTCACAAGAGGCACCCGAGAGGCTACCCCGCTCATTCATCCTAGGCTGGTAGTTACCTACCCACGACGCCAGAGATCAAAGCCCTCGCCAAGAGGCAACCGCGCAGCTTCACTGCCCGGTCATCCTTAGTGGGCTTCTTACAGCCCCTCCAACGCTAAGGATTAAAGCTTTCGCAAGAGGCAACCGAGCAGCTACCCTGCTCGGACTTCTCTGGCGGGTAGCCTCCCTACCGCAACGCCAGGGACCAGAAATTCCTCCTTAGTGGCAGCTCAGTAGCTTCCCTACTGCAACGCCAGGGATCGGAAAGCCCTCTCAGAGGCAGTCGAGCCTGAGAATCCCTCGCTCGGCTATCCGTCAGGACAAAAGCCCTCGCCAAGAGGCACCGGGCAGAAACCCTGCCCGGCCAAGGGTCCTTAGCAGGCTTCTTACAGTCCCTCCCACGCTAAGGACCAAAGTCCTCCCAGAGGCAGTCGAGTCCTTGCTCAGCTATCCCCGGCTGGTAGCTTCCTGCCACAATCGACAGGGATCAAAGTCCTCGCCAAGAGGCACTGGGCGGTAACCCGCTCGGTCCCCGTCCTGAAGGATCAAAGCCCTCGCAAGAGGAAACCGAGCAGCTACCCTGCTCGGTCATCTCCGGCTAGTGGTCGATGCTCGCATTGCCAGAAGTCAAAAGATGGCACCTCCCATGAGGCTGGCGAGCAGCCTCCCACTCATGCTTGGCACAAATACGGCGAACAGCGCTTTGCCCGTCACCCGCAGAGGATCTGAGACCCCAGTGATGGGCATCAAGTCTATCCAGGTCCAAACGATCTCCCCTCGACTTCGGGGTCCATGGGGATACCTCCTCGGCAGCGCTTGGCATGCTCGTCGGCGAGTGATCGAAATCAACTTGACGGACGATCGCTAGACAGATGGCCAACCTGACATGAAAACACAATGGTGCAAGCAGAGATATCTTACGAGCATTCTTCACAAACAGATGATAGAGCGCGATTCGATGAAACCAAAGAAAAATTTTATTACTACCAAAGACAAAGGCTTTACAAAGGGTATTTTTTGGGCTCCCTAGCCTTACAAAATTCCCAAAACAAAGAAATAAAAGGGGGAAGACGGGGGCTCTAGACCTCGGGGCCAGGTACGACCCCGGGGTCCTCGACATCCACCACGTGACGCGCGGGGTCCTTGGCGGTTTCTTCGTCAAGAACCTCTTCCCTCTGCTCGTCGGCGTCCGCGAGGGGGAATTCGGCTCGGAGATCTCCGTCGGCAAACTCCGGCATCCGGGCCTTAACGGCATTGAGGGCCTCGTTCCAGATGCGGGTCGTAGCCACGGCCAGGTCATCATAGAAGTCCTTCGACTTCTTGTAGCTCTCCACCGCCTTCGCCGCCTTCAGGTCGGCCGACTTGGCTGCCTCGGCCGTCGCCCCAAGCTCCTTCCGGAGGGTCTTCACCGTCCTCTTCAGGTTGCCGGCAAGCACCTGAGCATCCTCGAGCTTGGCCTCGGCAGTCACGGCAGCCTCGCGGTATCGGGCTACCTCCCATTTCCCGGCCTCCGCCTCTCCTTCCAAGGCGGCAACCCTCGCCGTCACCGCCTCCAGCTCCCGCCTGGAGCTCTCTTCCAGCGAGGTGAGTCGACCCGCAGCCTCCAGCGCCGGGGCTACCACCTCGGCTTCCATACGCAAGGCGAGGGCAACGTGCTGGAGAACCTGGGAGATACGAAAGAGATCAGAAAGATGAAGGAGGCACCGAATCTCACAATGAACCAAACACTTACCTGCATGGACTCCTGGGCGATGGATGCCAGCTGAGCCCTGAAGGCCCCCCGGGAACTCTACCCCCGGCCGAGGCCTCTATCTCATACAGACAGCTATCCGCAACGGATAGCCCCGATGGCACCGTGAATCGGAGGAACCCTTCCTCCACCATGATCGGCGAGGACCGGCCCCAGGAAGGTCTCTGGGAGGTCCTCTTGAGCAGCTCCGAGGGAGAGCCGATCTTCTCCTCCGAGCCCGAATCCTCCAGAACCAGGGCCCACTTCCGGCCCGACACTCTGCTGGGACCCGGGGCGGGATCCGCCCCCGAACGCTCGCGGGACACCACCACCGGAGCAGTAGGAGTTGGGGATTGCTTCGCGCGAGAAGAGCTGGCACCCCCAGCCTTCGTAACCTTCCTCGGTTGGCTCATGGAGGCTTTAAGCGAGTCGAAGTCCATGGATCCTGCACAAAACAAATACCTAACAAGTCAGCGACACGAGCAAAACACAAGCCAAAAAGCAAGCCTAACTTACCGACGAACTCAACGGGGCTGAGCCCGGCCCAACTCAGGACCCTCTCAGACAGCAGCACGTCAGGTCGGGGGATGGGCTCCCACGACGCCACTCTCACCGCGATGGGGTCATTGGACTGGTTTCCCGGCAAACATTTCTCCCTCGACCACTTGGTAGGCACGGGCCAGTCCTCGCCCTCGGGAGGGGAAACGAAGAAAAATTTCTTCTTCCAATCATGAATAGAAGAGGGCAAGGCCACGACCCCGGTCCCGGTAGAGCCCCCCGGCCGCTTTCTAAAAGAGAGATAGACCCATCTCGGGTCGCCCGCTCGACCACCAGGGTGATTTTTGAAGATGAGAGAAGAATCGAGAAGGGAGAGGCTGAAGGGAATCGCCTGTAACTTCAGGCGAATCAAGAACCCGAGGAGGATCCTCCACGAGTTCGGCACTAACTGGCCGGGAGCCAAACCGAAAAATTCAGCGCTGCGATGACCTCGGGAGAGAAGGGCAGGCGCATTCCGCCCCAAAAAGCTTCCAAATACAAGGCGATCTCCCTGCCCCGTACTTGATTCGCCCTCTTTCTCTCCTTGGCCCGTTGGAGCTTGTAACACGAGGGGATGTGGAAGCGAGCCCGAGCATTGGCGAGCTCGTCCTCATGCCTCACCCAACACGAGGTGCCGGGGGCCGCATATACCGCCTCCTCCCTGGGGGCTGCCCCCGCCGTACGATCCCGGGGAGAGGATCCGACCCCTGCTCTCCGGGGGGACTCGGCCATAACTAAAGGGTTCCTAAAACCTACTCCTACAACATCTACCGACTCTACAAAGCAAGACATCTAACCTTGAAAATGGGAATCCTCAGGAACCGAAAGCGAGAGAAAGAAGATGAGTGTCCAACAACCAGGACTTAGAAGAGGGAAATATGAAGGAGTAGGGGCCCAAGGACGGGCCCCACCCCTATTTATTGCTGCAAGCGACTTCATCCAACGACGCCCGTCATCTCCCGCCAAAACGACTCCTCACGTCCAGCGACTCCAATCACTCCACGTGTCGATCCTGCGCTGGACCGCATCCCATCAGACGCCGCAGGCCTGCATACGTCACGTCGGCCAATCGACGCTTGACATGTGGACCGTCGCTTCAGTGGCAGAATGCACGAACCGACGCACCTTCCTTAAATGCAGAGATCTCGCCCTGATTCGCTGACAGAAAAGACAAATGACAGTCCGAGGACTCGTCCTGACGAAGCCTTATGAAGGAGCTCACCTCGGGAGGCCTGGCAGTCCACTCCTGACCCGACCCGCTAGCTGGTCGGGACAAGAGTGGGGGGTTAATGATGATGCTCAATATTGGCGATGCGAGATCAGGACACGTGGCGGATGACATGTTCCAAGACCCAGAAGAAAGGACCCACAGAGGCCGACCAGGCCACTCTGGTACCCGATCTGCAAGCACAAGCTGGCCCTCCTCGGGGCCCCCTGCAGATTTGCCTCCTCGGCCCCTCAGCTCACCCCGAGCTGCCACAGGACCAAGACTCCTCAGCCCTCTTGCTCGGTTCCGAGCTCCCTAGCCGAAGCCGTCTTCCTCGGTCCTTCCGACTGACCAACTCCACGACTCACAGGCGTAACCGCCGCTCCGCAAATCTCGCCACGCTCTTTACGCGGACGTGACGTCGGGAGTGCAACTGCCGGCGAGATTCTCGCGCCTGCTGCTGCGTGCTACTGCCGCTATATAAACCCCATCACAGAGGGGTCAAGTAAGCCATTTTTTATTCCACATAGCCGTTACTCTGCTCAGATCTAGCACTAACTTGATCGTCGGAGGGTCCTCGGTGGTATCAAACCACCCCGGGACTTCTTTGTAGGTACTCGGCGCTAAACTCCTCAAATCACCAATCTCCTCAAAACCCATTGAGACCCACACGCAACAGAACATCACCACCAAAATCCACCGGGAGATCAGGACAACATCTGACGGAGACCCGAAAAGGACCTCCATCAGGTCACATGCTAGCATGTGACCCCCCCTCACATGCTAGCATGTGACTCCCCCCTCACATGCTAGCATGTGAGGGGAGGCTCCCATTAAATGGGAGCCCGGGTTCTCCCCCTTTTTTAAAATTCTTTTTTTCTTTCTTTCTTCTTTCTTCCTTCTTTTCTTTATTTAATCATTTTTTTATTTAAAAAAATATAAAATAAAATAAATAAATATTAAATAAATAAAAATAAATTATAAATAATATTTAAAAATTTAAAAAATAATAAAAAATTAAAATAAAAAAATTCTCTAAATATTTATTTACTTATTTATTTTTGTTTTTTTTATATAGAAAAATATATATATCTTTTTTTTTAACAAATGGAACAAAAAAAAAACAAAAACACCAACATACCGCACATTAAGTTCGCATGACCAGTTTAACCCGTCAATCGGAGATTCCCTCGCTCCAAAGGCGGGGGGTAATTAACGGCAGCTTAGTCCGCGGCTGCCGGAGATTTGGATCCCCACAATCAATAAACCCTAGCCTATCCTAGACAGGGGGAATCTGTACTGCGCCTGACCAGCGCGCGCATATTCCCATCTTAATGGGGTGACGAAAAATACCCTACAGATTCTGGCACCCCCGGTGGGACCTATCTCTCCTCCCATATTTCAGGTTAAGCATTCATGCGAACTCAATCTATATACATATCGATATTTATACTAAAATAATGCTTTTTCATGCAGGTTTTCAAGCAATCACTTCTCAACGATGTCTCCAAAAATGAGCTCAGCTCTCAGCACGGCTCCTATCTCCTACACGATGAAGATGGACGCCAGGACGGTCCTCCCGGCCAGTCTCGGGTGACAATGGGAGGAGCCGCCGCTACCATTTGGCTCTATTCTGTTCGTGTCAGCTAACGCCGTCCCTGCTCTTCAAGCTCCGGTAACTGACAAACCGGTCTCGAAAGGCAAGAGACCAAATGTGGTGGTCTCAAGGGCGCCCCAACTCAAACGCAAGTCGATGTTTGAACGGCTCTCCTTGGACCCAGCTGGGGGCAAGGCCATCAACACTAACAAAGCAACAGGACGTCTCGAGCAAGCTCCGGCGATGCCCCTGACAACTGCTCGATCGGGTGTCTTCTCTAAACTCCCCGCTAATCGAATCACGGTGGCTTCCCAGGAAACAGATGCCCGCCGAGCCTTTAAAATTGAGAAGCTAAGGCAGAAAATGCTCAGATATAGAGCCAACAAAAGGGCTAGGGCTCCTTCTAGGCTGAACCTCATGAGGTTCGAAAAACATGGCTACCCCGCCAAAGATGAGGAAATGGCTGGATATGTGGTCCACACTGTCTATATGGTGGGCACGCACAGCAAGAGCAAGGACGGGGCCATCGCATCTCAAATCCAATCTGGGTTGAATGTGGCTGTCGCTTCCCAAGAACAGAAGCCTCCACTGGATGATGAAAACCCTCTCGATGAGGATGATAGGCAGAAAGACCCCTCAGCCCATGTAGAGTCAAGCTCGGACAGCGAAGAAAAGCCGACTTTTCGCCCCAGGACCGCGGAGCAAGAGCTGCTTCAAGAGCTCCGAAAGCAGCTCAGAAATAAAGACAAGGAGATAACCAAACTCTACTCCAAAATTGACGACTTGACGAATGTCGTGATGCAGCTCACGGCCCAACTTGCCTCTCAGCCGCCCAAACAAGTGCAGGACTCTGCTCATGAACTGGGAAACGGTGTCCCAAGGCAGCCGACGTCTATTCCCTCAAATCTAAAGGTGGGCGGACCGCACGAAAGCTAGTCGCATCCTATCTCTGGAAATGTCTTGGCTACCGATGCCAGTAGCCCGCTAACTCAAGATCAAATCATGGATTTGGTTGCCAACTAAGTCAAAACATTGGTAGCCGAAGCTGAAGCGTAAAAAGATATCAGCAGTAGTGGGAGACCATATCCTGCTCAGTATGATCTGGTAGAATTTCCTAACGGCTATGTCATCCCCAAATTCAGAAGATTCGATGGGACAGGAAATGCAAATCAGCACATCGCCCACTTTAAAGCCTCATGTGGGAATACTGGGAGCAATGATGCGCTTCTCCTTCACCAGTTCGTTAATAGCCTGGCCGATGTTTCTTTCGACTGGTACGCGAGCATACCGGATGGCTCCGTCATAACTTTCATCCAAATGGAGTCTCTGTTTCGGTAGAGGTTCATAAGCGTCAGCGATAAGATCACCATCGCCGACCTCGTAAGGACCAAGCCAAAGAACAACGAAAGCAGCATGGATTTTATAACCCGATGGCACAATCTCTCCGTCAAATGTGAACCGCCGATTGAGCAGGACCAATCTGTCAGTCTCCTCGTCGGAAATCTCAACAATTGGATGGCCCTGTTTCTATGCACTGCGGGTCTCAAAACATTCCAAGAGCTGACCAGAAAAGTCCAGATGTTAGAGCGCTCAAAGCAGGAGTCCTCCTCGGATTCCCAAAATAACAATAGGTCCTGGAGAAACCGAAAGGACGATAATCGCAAAGGCGGAAATTCCGACAATTCTGAATCTTTCAACACTTCGGCTAACCGAAATAAGTGAGAGATGAGCGGGCCTTGTGCCAACCAGCCTCGGAAGCCAGTGTTCGGAGAGGGAGGAGAATCTCCACTGAAAAAGAAGTTGGATAAGGTCTATTCCTTCAGAAGGGACAAAATCCGTAAAATATTCAAAGACGCCCTGAGGAACGGTCTACAACTGCCAGAGTCAAAAAGACCGCAGGAAGCGAATATGACCGATGACCCCAAATACTGCCCCTATCACAGAGTGATAGGTCATGCCATTGAGGACTGCTTTGTCTTCAAAGATTGGATTGAAAGCAATACAAGGCAGGAGATATAGAACTGTCTAAAGGCGTGTTAGTAAACAGTCAAGCTGCGACTGCTAATTTCATACAAACGGAGACCGAAGTTCTTCGTGAAACTGATTCTCTCAGACATCTGCCTTTCTCTGAAAACAGCTGGCCACTATGTCATTAAACTGGGAATAATCGACCTCTAAGTCGTTAAACTTGGCATGTAAAAATGTGTAAATAAAACAAAAATAATAATAAAAATAAAAATACAGCCGAAATGATAGGGCAACCGCGAATAAAAAGCCGAAATGATAGGGCAATCACGACCTTCGCGATAAGAAAAACTGAAATGATAGAGCAATCGCGGTAAAAAATAAAAAATAAAAAAATCCTCCAATGGCGAATGATGAGTCGCTCCTGGTACCATATTCCACTGTAGCGATACAGATGCCAACCAAATTCCAAATCCCAATGGCGAATGATGAGTCGCTCATGGTACCATATTCCAATGTAGCGATGCAGACGTCAACCAAATTCCAAATCCCAAGATGGCGAATGATGAGTCGCTCTTGGTACCATATTCCAGTGTAGCGATGCAGACGCCAACCAAATTCTAAATCTCAAAACGGCGAATGATGAGTCGCTCCTGGTACCATATTCCAGTGTAGCGATGCAGACGCCAACCAAATTCCAAATCCCAAAATGGCGAATGATGAGTCGCTCCTGGTACCATATTCCAGTGCAGCGATGCAGACGCCAACCAAATCCCATACCCCAACGGCGAATGATGAGTCGCTCCTGATACCATATTCCAGTGCAGCGATGCAGACGCCAACCAAAATTCAAATTCCCAAAATTCTTCCAGCCCTACGGTTGGTCCCCAAGTTGACCACCGTATACAATACACGGGCTCAAATAATTCTCATCATATCCATGCCCCACCGCAATCACCAGTCTAGCGGTTGGTCTCTGCCCTTGGAATTATGTTCCATTGAGAAAGACCCACTCATGTGTTCTCACGATGCATGAGAAGAACAAACCTTCGTGGGATCCTTACGACTCACAAAGGAAAAACACACTTGGGGGTCCTCACGACTCCTAAGGAGAAAATTCACCTACGGGATCCTTACGACTCGTAGGGAGAAAATGCTTTTATGGGACCCTTACGGCCCATAAAATTGAAAAGCCTTAGGTGATAGGGATCTAAACCTGTCTCCTAAGCCACCAATTCCTAAATCCTCTCATGGCAAATGATGATTCGCTTCTGGTACCATATTCCAGTGTAGCGATGCTGATGTTAACCCAAATCAAATCAAATCAACAATCTCTGCGTCGGAATCTTGCTTCGTCTCAAAGTGTACCCTATGTCGAAAATCATGCTTTGCCTTGGAGTATCCACCTTCCCTGTCGGAATTATGGTTCGGCTCGGAATCAACCGGCGACTTCCTCGTCGGAATTAAGCTCCGCCTCGGAATCAAGTCGACCAACAAGCTCTGCGCCGGAATCATACTTCGTCTCAGAGTGCACCCCGTGTCGAAATCATGCTTCATCTCGGCGTATCTGCCTTCCCTATCGGAATTATGCTTCGTCTCGGAATCAAGTCAGCCAACAAGCTCTGCGCTGGAATCATGCTTCATCTCAGAATGTACCCCGTGTCGAAATCATGCTTCACCTCGGAGAATCTGCCTTCCCTGTCGGAATTATGCTTCGCCTGGGAATCAACCTCAACATCGAAATTATGTTATGCTTCGGTCAGAATATCTGCCGCTTGTAGGGTGTTTTTCGTCACCCCATTGAGATGGGGATACGCGCGCGCTTGTCAGGCGTATACTACAGATTCCCCCTGCCTAGGGTAGGCCGGGATTTATTGATTGTGGGGATCCAAATCTCCGGCAGCCGCGGACTAAGCTGCCGTTAATTACCCCTCGCCTTTGGGGCGAGGGAACCTCCGATTAACGGGTTAAAATGGTCATGCGAACTCAATGTGCAGTGTACGTGTGTTGTGTTTTGAAAGGGGGGTTTGGATATATCGGGAGCCACGCAGAGTTTTTACGGGGGTCCCGCTACCCGGATAGCGGGCTGGGGGTCAAGGGGGCTAGCAGCCCCCTTGCGGGGTGCGGGGCAGCGCCACGTTAGAAATTTTTTTCTAACAGGGACAGTGTCGCGGAGTATGTGTGTGTGTAAATATGTATACATATGTGTATATATATATATGTATATATGTATATATATATATAAAAGAAAGAGGGGGAAAAGGCATCCAAAAGATGCGTAGGGCCAGCGCCTTGAGCGCTGTGCGCTTAGGTGCTGTGCGCTCAGGCGCAAGCGCGCCACGTGTCGGCACGTGGGCATTTTGCGCTTGAGCGCAAGCGCGCCACGTGTCGGCACGTGGGCGCTTTGCGCTCGAGCTCAGTGCGCCTGAGCGCAGTGCGCCAGAGCGCAGCACGTCACGTGTCAGCATGTGGGCGCTTTGCGCTCGAGCACAGTGCGCCTGAGCGCAAGTGCGCCACGTGTCGGTACGTGGGCGCTTTGCGCCCGAGCGCAGTGCGCCTGAGCGCAATCGCGCTGTTGGGGTAAAAATTTACACCCCGGTTGACCAAGTCAAAATCAAAGTCAACCCCAAGCCAAGTGGGCCCAAGCCCAGATCCATTGGGCCCATGCCCGGGTCGAGCCCGAACATGAAGCGGCCGGCCTTCCTCCATGCTAAGATAAAAATTTTGTAATAAAATTTTTTGTTGTATTTCTTTTTTTATGAATGTAAGAAAAAATAGGCATAAAACCAAATTTTTGTAAAGCCCATGACTTATGTGCAAAAAGAAATGGCACATGAGCCATGGGATAGGCAAAAAGCCATTTTGTGAAGCCCAAGGGGCATGTGTAAAGTGTATGGCCTATAAAGGCACAAAAAATAATGAAAAAAACACAACTTTTTCTCTCTCTAAAAATTTTCCAGATCTGAGATCTTTCCTTCTTCTTCAAGGTTCCAAAACCTTCTTCTTTCTCTTGAATTAAATCAAGAGTTTTACTCTTCTTTTTATAAAACAAATTAGTTTTTCACCACAAAACCCACAAAGGGGAACTTGGATCTATCATTAGATCTCAAAAAGAAAAGATTTTTAGATCTCACATCTCTTGAGCCAGCCAACAGAGGAGGAAGAAGAAGAACACATTTCCCCAACCAAAACATTCTTCTTTTTTTTCAGGAGTTTAACTCCACTATTTTCTCTTTCGAGAGTTTTTGGGGCTAAAAGCCCTCTTTTCCTCGCCGGCGCGCTAGCGCTCGAGTGCAAAGCACCTACGTGCCGACACGTGGCGCGTTTGCGCTCCAGCGCACTGCGCGCGAGCGCAAAGCGCCCACGTGCCGACACGTGGCGCGCGCGCTTGCCAGCGCACTGCGCCCGAGCGCAAAGCGCCCACGTGCCGACACGTGGCGCGCGCGCTTGCCAGCGCACTGCGCCCGAGCGCAAAGCGCCCACGTGCCGACACGTGGCGCGCGCGCTTGCGCTCCAGCGCACTGCGCTCCAGCGCGCAGTACTCATGCGCAAAGCGCCCACGTGCTGACACGTGGCGCGCGCGCTTGTGCTCCAGCGCACTGCGCTCCAGCGCGCAGCACTTATGCGCAAAGCGCCCACGTGCCGACACGTGGCGCGCGCGCTTGCGCTCCAGTGCTTGCGCTCCAGCGCGCAACGCTCATGCGTAAGGCGCCCACGTGCCGACACGTGGCGCGCGCGCTTGCGCTCATGCGCAAGGCGCCCACGTGCCGACACGTGGCGCGCTTGCGCCTGAGCACACAGCACCTAAGCGCACAGCGCCCAAGGTGCTTCCCCACGCATCCTTTGGATGTATTTTTCCCCTTTATTTATATATACATGTATATATATACATATGTATACATATGTACACATACACATACTCCACGACACTGTCCCTGTTAGAAAAAAATTTCTAACGGGGCGCTGCCCCGCACCCCGCAAGGGGGCTGCTAGCCCTCTTGACCCCCAGCCCGCTATCCGGGTAGCGGGACCCCCGTAAAAAAACTCTGCGTGGCTCCCGATATATTTAAACCCCCTTTCAAAACAAAACATATGTACACTGCACATTGAGTTCGCATGACCAGTTTAACCCGTTAATCGGAGGTTCCCTCGCCCCAAAGGCGAGGGGTAATTAACGGCAGCTTAGTCCGCGGCTGCCGGAGATTCGGATCCCCACAATCATTAAACCCCGGCCTACCCTAGGCAGGGGGAATCTGTAGTACGCCTGACAAGCGCGCGCGTATTCCCATCTCAATGGGGTGACGAAAAACACCCTACAGATTCTGGCACGCCCGGTGGGACCAATCTCTCCTCCCATATTTCGGGTTAAACGTTCATGCGAACTCAATCAATATACATATCGATTGCCTATACTGAAATGATGTTCTTTTTTTCCATGCAGCAATCAACCTTCGACGACAATGTCTTCCCAGACGAATTCAGCTTCCAACGTGACCCCGATTCCGTACGTGGTCAAGATCAACGCTCGTGTGGTTCTCCCTGCAAGCCTCAGTCGGCAGTGGGAGGAACCGCCCCGCCAGTTTGGCTCCGTCATCATCTACCCTGCCGGAAGTGCTCATCTGGAGGAAATCCCGGCGGAACAGGTGGCCAAGCCGGTCCCAAGGGGCAAGAGGCCGAATGTTGTGATTGCTAAGGCACCACAACCGAAACTTAAGATGGTGTCTGAACGACTCCCTGGCGCTCCAGCTGGAGCCAAGACTTCCGGTGCGAAGGGCAACATCAAACGTCGCAGACGAGCTCAGGCGGTGAATCTAACAAATGCACAATCGAGCGTATCTCCAAGGCCCTCCATCGCCCGGTCTGCGGCGTCTTCCGAAAGAGCCGAAGTCTGCCAGGTGCTTAGAACAGAAAAGTTAATGCAGAAGCGGCTCAGGTATCGAGCCAACAAGAGGGCCAGGGTTTCGGCCAAATGGAATCGTGTGAAGTTCCAAGTGCAGGGTTGCCCCACGACGACGGCTGGGTCGGACGTAAGAATCAGCAATTCCTTCGAGCCTCTGAAGTGGGTTCAGAAAAACGCCATGACCGCCAGAATCAAGAAGACAGCGGTCCGAACAGTGCCACAAAGAGACGTGTCCCGGCCCCAACAGAAAAAGTATGACACTGTCTCTTCAAGAGTCTATCAAGCACTCTGTGCCGCACGAAAGCAGTGGGGCAAACCCAGAAAAGAAGCGCCAGCACCATTCAAGGACCTGGTTAGGCCAGCCGCCTTCAATCGACTACCAGCTACCGAAACAAGGGGGTCAAGACAGCGATCCATGAAATCAGCTGCCAATGATAGAAAGACAGCCGGATATATCATCCATACGGTCTATATGGCGGGCGGGCGCCCCAGCGACAACCTTCGCAGCAAAAGCAAGGATGGGGCCACCACATCCCAAGCCCAATCTAGCCTGAATGTGGTTGCCGCTGCCCAAGAACAGCCGCCCCCGCTGGATGAAGAAAACCCTCTCGATGAGGATGATAGGCAGAAAGACCCCTCGGTCCACGCAGAGTCAAGCTCGGACAGCGAGGAAGAGCCGACTTTCCGCCCCAGGACTGCGGAGCAAGAGCTGCTTCAAGAGCTTCGAAAACAGCTCAGGAGCAAAGATAAAGAGATGGCCAAGCTCTATTCGAAGATTGACGACTTAACGAACGTGGTGATGCAGCTTACAGCTCAAATTGCTCGAGCGCCTCCCAATCAAGCACAAGCCGCTACTAATCAGCCGGGTGATGACAATCCGAGGCAGCCAATGCCTGTTCCTTTGGGACCAAGACTGGTCGAGCCGCATGAAAGCGGCCACATTCCGCTTCTGGGGACGCCTTGGCCCCAGATAACACTATCCCGCTAACACAGGATCGGATAATGGATTTGGTCACCAGTAAGGTTAAAACATTGGTGGCCGAAGCTGAAGCTCAGAAAGAAATCGGCAGTAGCGGGCGGCCATATCCCGCGCAGTACGATCTGATTGAGTTCCCAAGCGGCTACGTCATTCCTAAGTTCGGAAGATTTGATGGAACGGGAATGCAAATCAGCACGTCGCCCACTTCAAAGCATCGTGTGGAAATACAGGGGGCAATGACGCGCTCCTTCTTCGTCAGTTTGTCAACAGCCTGACCGGTGTCGCTTTCGACTGGTACGCGAGCATACCAGACGGGTCCGTCATTACCTTTGCCTAAATGGAATCTCTGTTTCGGCAAAGGTTCATGAGTGTCAGTGATAAAATCTCCATTGCCGACCTTGTGAGGACCAAGCCGGGGAAGAATGAAAGCAGCACCGACTTTATCGCTCGATGGCGTAATCTCACAGTCAAGTGTGAACCGCCGCTGGAGCAGGACCAGTCCGTCAGCCTTCTCATTGGGAACCTCAGCAATTGGATGGTCCCATTCTTGTGTACGGCGGGCCTCAAGACATTTCAGGAGCTAACCAAGAAAGTCCAAATGCTGGAACGCTCAAAGCAAGAGTCCCCGCAGGACTCTCAGAGAGACAAAACTTAGAAAAGCAAGCGGGACGACAACCGTAGAAGCGGGTGTTCCAGCAGTACCAATGTCTTCAATGCGTCCGACAATGAAGAAAAGCGAAGGGCGGCCGAATCCAAAACTAACCGGTCTCGAAAGCCATTGCTGGGAGGAGATGGGCCTTCCCTAGAGGAGAAAAAGAACAAGGTTTACTCTTTTAGAAGGGACAAGGTCCGCAAGATATTTAAAGATGCCTTGAACAACGGTCTACAATTGCCGGAGTCGAAAAGACCCCAAGAAGCAAAATGACCGACAATCCTCTGTATTGCCCGTACCACCGAGTAGTGAGCCATGCGATCGAGGATTGCTATATCTTCAAAGACTGGGTCGAGAAGCAGTACAAGGCTGGAGAGATCGAGCTGTCCAAAAGCGTGTTGGTGAACAATCAAGTTGCAACCGCCAACTTTATACAGACAGAAGTTGAAGCCTTCTGGGAGCAGACAGCTGAACCTGCTGCCCTGACAAACGAAACTGACTCATCGCGGCCTCCGTGGAGTATGCACATATCTAATAAGACGAAGAAGATGCTAAAGCTACTTCAGAAAGAGCCCAGGATGGAATGGGAAGGACAGAAGAAGCCTACCAGTCCAGCTGCCAATGCGGCTCCATCAGGCTCAAAATCCAAGAAGCTCAAGAAGAAGAAAAGTGCAGCTCGGCGCGAAAAAGAGTCTGCAGGGAAATCGACCATTCAAAAATATATCGATTCCCTCGAAGAATATGAACAAAAGGAAAGAACATTGATTCAATTGAAGGAGTTCTTCCCTGTACAAGCGGCTGAAATTCTGGAGGAGTTAGAAGAAGACTCCAATGAAGAGATCCCAGTAGTGACCTGCTACGCCATCCATCTTGGCAGCGACTCGGAAGAGGAGCTCTGTTTTCCCGAAGAGGACGAAGAGCTCGCCACAACGGCCAATCAAATCCAGCTCAGAAGCGGCAGGGCTCTACCGCCAAATCAGGGCAACACCCCAAAAGGGAAGGAAAAACAAGTCGCTAATGAAGAAGATGGCAGAGAACCGGCTGATGAAAACACAAGTCCTTCCTCGGTGGACTATAATGTCTTGGCACATCTCCGGAAGCTTCCGTCTCTCCTGAGCATCTACGACGCCTTGGTCCTATCTAAGGAGCTTAGAGATGTTCTCATTCACGCTCTACAAAACCCCGAGCGGTATCAGGCTCACTTTGCGGAAATTAATATGAAAGAAGCCCAGCACGCTTTGCATGCCGCCGCAGTCACATTTAAGGATGAAGACTTGCTACTGGGAACGGCTGAGCATAATCGGCCGCTTTACGTGACGGGGTACAGCGACGGAGATCGAATTAATCGCATATTGATTGATCCGGGGTCCTCGGAGAACATCATGAACTTGCGAACTCTGAAGAGTTTGTCAATGGACGTCCGATACCTGTCAAGGGAAAGGATTGTCATTCAAGGCTTCAAGCAAAATTGCCAGCAAGTTCTGGGGTCTATAGCTTTGCCAATCAAATTCGGGGATCTGCAAACCGAAGCTAAGATATACGTGATCGACGCCGACACGTCTTATAAGATTCTCTTGGGGCGGCCATGGCTCCACGATTATGGCATCATTCCGTCAACTCTCCATCAATGCATGAAGTATACTAAAAATGGCGAAGAAAGACGCATTGACGGAGACATCCAGCCGTTCGGTGTGCATGAAGTCCGATATGAAGATTCTCGGTACTTTATGAACCACCAAAATGCTAAGCCACAATTGACTGAGGATAGACCGGCCCCAAGACTCAAAAGCAAATCTGCGCCGGCTATCACTTTCAAAAGCAAAAATATCCAAGTGCGCCCGCATTTCGGCAGCGACACTGATGAGTCCGACGCTGGAAGTCCGTCCTTCCGCAAAACTCGCCCTCATTTCGGAAGCGATACGGACGAATCTGTTACTGAAGGCCCATCCAGCAGCAAAGCCCGCCCTCATCTTGGCAGTGACACTGAAGAGTCAGAAGAAGAGGACCTGTCGTGCAACAGCTGTGCAGATTGGCCCCCCATGCAGCAAGCGAAACTACGAGAGACCTTCGAAGTCGCAGAAGGGTCCCTAGCCGTCACAAGGGTACCAGAGTAGATGTGCAAAGAGCTCGATGCGTTGTCAGTCTCCACCGTAGACCAGCTGAAAACTTTCTACGTTCCCGGGAGGAAAAGTGGACAGAAGGGCATCCTGTTTTATGGGTCAAACCCCGTTGTGCATCCGGACGATTTGTCTGTCGCATGCCTTCCATACGAAAGAGGCATAAGGGCCGTCCTCAATCCCAGATACTATGCGCCCGAGATGCGGGAATACTTCAAAAAGTGCGGATGCCGGTTATATCAAACGGAGTCCGAAGCAAAGTTTTACGAAGGGCTATGGCATCTACCCCAGGTCCGAGCACTCATCGATGGACGATTTCCAGATAAACGGAGTATAGGCTACGTTCAACCTAATTCCAAAGCGTGCTACATGATCTATGTTGGTGAGGCCAGCGAAAGATCAAATGATGATGACGAGATAGCCGAGCCAGAAGAAGCTCCTCAAGAGCTCGAAGATGGCGGACAAGCAACCTTTGATGAGCTAACCGAGATTGACTTAGGAACGCCCGATAATCCAAGGCCGACCTATATCAGCTCACTCTTGTCGGAGGAAATGAAAGAGCAGATAATTGCCCTACTGCATGAGTTCGTCGACTGCTTCGCGTGGACGTACAAAGAAATGCCTGGCCTTTCCCCTGAAGTGGCCGTACATAAGTTGGCTATATCTCCTGATGCTAAGCCAGTCAAACAAGCTCCTCGAAGAATGAGAAGGGAACTAGAAGAAAAGGTCATCGAGGAAACTAAGAAGCTCATCGATGCTGGCTTCATCAGGGAAGAGAAATATGCAGACTGGATCGCATGCATAGTCCCAGTGAAGAAGAAAAATGGGCAGATCCGAGTTTGTGTCGATTTCAGGGACCTCAACAAGGCATGTCCTAAAGACGACTTCCCGCTACCGGTCATGGAAATGATGGTCGATGACACCTCAAATTACGAACTGTTCACCTTTATGGATGGCTCGTCTGGATATAATCAGATCAAGATGTCGCCTGAGGATGAGAAACGCACAGCATTTCGAACTCCGATAGGAATATATTGCTACAAGGTGATGCCGTTCGGACTGAAGAACGCAGGTGCTACATATCAAAGGGCAATGACCAATATCTTCGATGACCTAATTCATAAAGTCGTCGAATGTTATGTTGATGATCTAGTCGTTAAGACTGAAACCAAGGCCGATCATATCCAGGATCTTAGGACCGTTCTCACTAGACTGAGGGAATTTGACCTGAAGATGAATCCTCTGAAATGCGCTTTTGGCGTGTCATCGGGAAAATTCCTGGGCTTCATAGTTCGACATCGAGGAATCGAAGTTGACCCATTAAAGATAAAGGCCATCATGGAGATGCCCCCTCCGAAGAGTCTGACGCAGCTAAGATCTTTTCAAGGCAAGCTTGCTTATATACGGAGGTTTATCTCAAATTTATCGGGGAGATGTAGGCCCTTCTCAAAGCTCATGAAGAAAGGAGCTCCTTTTATCTGGGATGCCGAATGTCAAGAAGCGTTCGAAAGCATCAAACAGTACTTGTTGCACCCTCCAGTGTTGGCCGCTCCCATTCCAAATAAACCGCTGATTCTCTACACTGCCGCGTTAGATGAGTCACTTGGTGCGCTCCTTGCTCAGAACAATGAGGAGGGAAAAGAGAATGCCTTCTACTACCTCAGTCGAACTCTAGTCGGGGTGGAACACAACTATTCCCCAATCGAAAAGCAATGCCTGGCTCTGATGTTTGCTGTGAAGAAGCTGAGGCACTATCTGCTTGCTCATCGGGTTATGCTGATCTCCAAGGTCGACCCGCTCAAACACTTGATGACCAGAGCAAGCCTAGCCGGCAGAATGGCAAGATGGGCTGTCATGCTACTTGAGTTTGACATAGTTTATACTCCTCAGAAAGAAGTAAAAGGGCAAGCTCTTGCAGACTTTCTCGCTGCTCATCCCATAACAGAAGGGTCACCACTCAATTGCGAGTTACCCGACGAACAAGTGCTACACCTAGAGAATGACGAGCCATGTTGGGAGCTCTACTTCGATGGGGCCTCATCGATAAAGACCTCCAGTAAATCAAGTGTCCCGGAGATAAAAGCAGAGATAGGATTGGTATTCATCACACCATCAATGGGGACCCTACGGCGTTCTTTTGCTCTCACCGAGCCTCGCACAAACAATGAGGCTGAGTATGAAGCTCTGATAGCTGGTTTGGAGCTCGCCATAGAAATGGAAATCCTTCGGCTACGGGTTTACGGTGACTCCCAGCTTGTCGTCAACCAAGTAAGCGACGACTATAAGATATACAAACCCGAGTTAGCTCGGTACAGAGGCCGAGTGGTGGAACTCATGAAACGGTTCACTCACATTGAACTAACAAGAGTCCCTAGAGCGTTGAACGGAAAGGCTGACATACTCGCTCGCCTAGCCAAGGAGCTGGCTGATCCTGACATGGACGAAATTCTGATCACGGTCAGGAGCCGACAAATTCTACCCCCAGTCTCTCTACGAGAAGAGGAAAGCGCGGAACAGAAGAACAGTCCTGCCGAAGAAGCTTCGATCATCCAAGACGAGCCCGATTGGAGAGAACCCTTCATAGAGTACCTCCGATACGACAAGCTGCCCGAAGAAAAATCTGCGAGGATTCAGCTGAAGAAAAGAGCTCTTCGATACGTGTTTGTAAATGACACGTTATACCGCAGGTCATATGACCAACCCTGGCTCAGGTGTCTGTCATTGGCCGAAGCCCAAAAGGTCATGAAAGATGTTCACTCGGGCGTTTGCGGTGCTCACCAATCTGGCCCCAAGATGCGACTTCAAATCAAACGGCTTGGGTATTACTGGCCCACCATGATACGGGATTGCGGAGAGCATGCAAAGAAATGTCAGATCTGCCAAATCCATGGTGATTTCATTCACAAGCATCCCAATCCGTTGCATCCTACGGTGGCGTCGTGGCCCTTCGAAGTCTGGGGCACCGACATTGTTGGCCCAATTGATCCTCCATCATCGAAAGGCCACCGGTTCATACTGGCCGCGACAGACTACTTCTCCAGATGGGCTGAAGCTGTCCCGCTAAAAGAAGTCAAGACAAAAGATATTCTGACATTCTTCCAGCATAATATTCTATACCGCTTCGGTACACCAAGAAGAATCATTTCTGACAACGGGCCTTCTTTCAAGAGCTTCAATGTCTCAAGGTTCGCTACTCAGCACAAGATAGACTGGAGATATTCCTCCATCTATAATCCAAGAGCCAATGGGCTAGCAGAAGCCTTCAATAAGACTCTGTGCAAGCTCCTGAGGAAAAATGCTTCAGCCAACAAGAGAGACTGGAATCTCAAACTTCACGAGGCGTTGTGGGCATATCGTATCACGCACCGTACTCCAACTCAGTCCACTCCATACTCATTGCTCTTCGGAGTGGAGGCGGTCCTCCCCCTCGAAGTCGAAGTTCCAAGCTTAAGAATGGCCGTTCAGCACGAGTTGACGGAGGAGGAAAACGCGCTCCTTCGACTTGAAGAGCTCGATGCCCTCGAAGAAAAGAGGCTCGCGGTGCAGCAAAATCTGGAGCTATACCGAGCCCAAATGTCACGGGCCTATGACAAGATAACCCGTCTTCGCGCTTTCAAGAAAGGTGAATTGGTGTTGGTCCTCAAAAGACCGATCATCCTCAATCGACATGCCAAGGGAAAATTCGAGCCAAACTGGGAAGGACCATACGTCATCGAGAAAGTGTTAGACGGAGGATCCTACCAACTAATAAGTGCTAAGGGAGAAAGGCCTATGCCACCCATCAACGGCCGATATCTCAAGAAATACTACACGTGAATGCTCCAAGTCGCAGGCGAATTGAGCACATCAGCCCTACGGTCTGGATCATACATCCTGCAAAACCGTATACAATCCACGGGCGTAAATGACCCCTATCTCTCCCAAATCCTGCCGGTGAGACTACTTTTAAAGTCCCACCAGCGGCAAAAAAAAAGAAAGAAATAAAAAAAAAACAAAACAAACGGTATGTCCACAAGCAAAATGGGCACGGATGAAAACCCGAAAAGGCTCCGTGAGTAAAAACAGCAGGACTACCGGCGAGTCTGTGAAAACCCGAAAGGGCGCAAACTCGTGAAAAGAGATGAAATAGAGTTGAAATACACTCACAAAGTCCTCTCGACCTTGTGAGGAGAAAACCCTGCGTGAGATCCTTACGACTCACAAAGGAGCAACACACTTAGGAATCCTCACGATTCCTAAGGAGAAAACACACCTGCGGGATCCTTACGACTCGTAGGGAGAAAATGCTTTTATGGGACCCTCACGGCCCATAAAATTGAAAAGCCTTAGGTGATAGGGACCCAAACCTGTCTCCTAAGCCATCGATCCCCAACAGGCAACGGCAAATGATGAGTCGCTCCTGGCATTTCGCTTCAGTGTTAGCGGTGCTGATGTCGACCAAAAACCCAAATCCCAAGTCCTCCTAAGGCAAATGATGAGTTGCTCCTGGCATTATTCCAATGCAGCAATGCTGATGCCAAACAAGATCCAAATTCCAAGTTCCCAAATGGCGAAGGATGAGTCGTTCCTGGTACCATATTCCAGTGTAGCGATGCAGACGCCAACCAAAATCCAATTTCTCAAAATTCGCCAGCCCTACGGTTGGTCCCCAAGTTGACTACCGTATACAATCCACGGGCTCAAATAATTCTCGTCATACCCATGACCCACCAAAATCACCAGTTATGCGGCTGGTCTCCGCCTTTGGAATGATACTCCATTGAGAAGACCCACTCATGTGTCCTCACGATACATGAGGAGAACAAACCTTTGTGGGATCCTTACGACTCATAAAGGAAAAACACACTTAGGAGTCCTCATGACTCCTAAGGAGAAAATACACCTGCGGGATCCTTACGACTCGTAGGGAGAAAATGCTTTTATGGGACCCTCACGGCCCATAAAATTGAAAAGCCTTAGGTGATAGGGATCTAAACCCGTCTCCTAAGCTATCGCTCCCCCAACAGGAATAGGCAAATGATGAATTGCTCCTGGCACGTGTGCTTCAGTGTTAGCAGCGCTGATGCCTACCCTAACCCCAAAATCCCAAACTCCAATCCAATAGAACCCTAAGTCTTTAAACTAGGGACAGATGACCCCTAAGTCGTTAAACTAGGAACAGATGACCCCTAAGTCGTTAAACTAGGGACAGATGACCCCTAAGTCGTTAAACTAGGAACAGATGACCCCTAAGTCATTAAACTGGGTACGAGGGAAATCTCCTGGTAGATGATGATTCGCTCCTGGTACCATATTCCAGTGCAGCGATGCTGCTGCCAAACCAAAACCAAAATCCCCAAATCCTGTCATGACAAATGATGATTCGCTCCTGGTACTATATTCCAGCGTAGCGATGCTCATGTCAACCAAAATCACGTCAAGTCAGCAAAACAACCAATGACCTTCCTGGCAGAATCAAATTCCATCTCGGAAACAAGTCAACTTCATCCCTGACATCGCAAGAAGGGGAGCAAGTCAAATCCAGCACCGACCGTCCAAGTCGTAAAAAGGGCAGAATCGACCGTCCACGTCACTAAAAGGGCAGCACCGACCGTCCAAGTCACAAAAAGGGCAGTACCGACCGTCCAAGTCGCAAAAAGGGCATAACTGACCGTCCACGTCGCTAAAAGGGCAGCACCGACCGTCCACGTCGCTAAAAGGGCAGCATCGACCGTCCAAGTCGCAAAAAGGGCCATACCGACCGTCCACGTCGCTAAAAGGGCAGCACCGACCGTCCAAGTCGCTAAAAGGGCAGAACTGACCGTCCACGTCGGTAAAAGGGCAGCACCGACCGTCCATGTCGCTAAAAGGGCAGCACCGACCGTCCAAGTCGCAAAAAGGGCAGTACCGACCGTCCAAGTCGCAAAAAGGGCAGAACTGACCGTCCACGTCGCTAAAAGGGCAGCACCGACTGTCCACGTCGCTAAAAGGGCAGCATCGACCGTCTAAGTCGCAAAAAGGGCAGTACCGACCGTCCACGTCGCTAAAAGGGCAGCACCGACCGTCCAAGTCGTAAAAAGGGCAGAACCGACCGTCCAAGTCGCAAAAAGGGCCGCATCGACCGTCTATGTCGTAAAAAGGGCAGTGCCAGCTTCCCAAAAGGTGGGAACCGAATCAAGTCGCCTCCACGTGAAAGAAGATCCATCAATTTCATGCACACGACCCACATATGTGGTGTGCATTTATTGATGGGGGGCAATTTGTTGGGGTAAAAATTTACACCCCGATTGACCAAGTCAAAATCAAAGTCAACCCCAAGCCAAGTGGGCCCAAGCCCAGATCCATTGGGCCCATGCCCGGGTCGAGCCCGAACATGAAGCGGCCGGCCTTCCCCCATGCCAAGATAAAAATTTTGTAATAAAAATTTTTGTTGTATTTCTTTTTTTATGAATGTAAGAAAAAATAGGCATAAAGCCAAATTTTTGTAAAGCCCATGACTTATGTGCAAAAAGAAATGGCACATGAGCCATGGGATAGGCAAAAAGCCATTTTGTGAAGCCCAAGGGGCTATGTGTAAAGTGTATGGCCTATAAAGGCACAAAAAATAATGAAAAAAAACACAACAAC
Source organism: Agapanthus africanus (assembly GCA_030015575.1). NCBI lineage: Eukaryota > Viridiplantae > Streptophyta > Magnoliopsida > Asparagales > Amaryllidaceae > Agapanthus > Agapanthus africanus. The sequence goes on from CM057339.1 coordinate 870,962,292, forward strand.
TTTTTCTCTCTCTAAAAATTTTCCAGATCTGAGATCTTTCCTTCTTCTTCAAGGTTCCAAAACCTTCTTCTTTCTCTTGAATTAAATCAAGAGTTTTACTCTTCTTTTTATAAAACAAATTAGTTTTTCACCACAAAACCCACAAAGGGGAACTTGGATCTATCATTAGATCTCAAAAAGAAGAGATTTTTAGATCTCACATCTCTTGAGCCAGCCAACAGAGGAGGAAGAAGAAGAACACATTTCCCCAACCAAAACATTCTTCTTTTTTTTCAGGAGTTTAACTCCACTATTTTCTCTTTCGAGAGTTTTTGGGGCTAAAAGCCCTCTTTTCCTCGCCGGCGCGCTAGCGCTCGAGCGCAAAGCGCCTACGTGCCGACACGTGGCGCGTTTGCGCTCCAGCGCACTGCGCGCGAGCGCAAAGCGCCCACGTGCCGACACGTGGCGCGCGCGCTTGCGCTCCAGCGCACTGCGCCCGAGCGCGCAGCACTCATGCGCAAAGCGCCCACGTGCCGACACGTGGCGCGCGCGCTTGCGCTCCAGCGCGCAGCGTTCATGCGCAAAGCGCCGACGTGCCGACACGTGGCGCGCGCGCTTGCGCTCCAGCGCGCAGCGCTCATGCGCAAGGCGCCCACGTGCCGACACGTGCCGCGCGCGCTTGCGCTCATGCCCAAAGCGCCCACGTGGCGACACGTGGCGCGCTTGCGCTTGAGCACACAGCACCTAAGTGCACAGCGCCCAAGGTGCTGCCCCACGCATCCTTTGGATGTATTTTCCCCCTTTATTTATATATACATGTATATATATACATATGTATACATATGTACACATACACATACTCCACGACACTGTCCCTGTTAGAAAAAAATTTCTAACGGGGCGCTGCCCCGCACTCCGTAAGGGGGCTGCTAGCCCTCTTGACCCCCAGCCCGCTATCCGGGTAGCGGGACCCCCGTAAAAAAACTCTGCGTGGCTCCCGATATATTTAAACCCCTTTCAAAACAAAACACGTGTACACTGCACATTGAGTTCGCATGACCAGTTTAACCCGTTAATCGGAGGTTCCCTTGCCCCAAAGGCGAGGGGTAATTAACGGCAGCTTAGTCCGCGGCTGCCGGAGATTCGGATCTCCACAATCATTAAACCCCGGTCTACCCTAGGCAGGGGGAATCTGTAGTACGCCTGACAAGCGCGCGCGTATTCCCATCTCAATGGGGTGACGAAAAACACCCTACACGCGCCACGTGTCGGCATATGGGCGCTTTGCGCTCGAGCGCAGTGCGGCGGAGCGCAAGCGCGCCACGTGGGCGCTTTGCGCTCGAGCGCAGTGCGCCTGAGTGCAAGAGCGCCACGTGTCGGCATGTGGGCGTTTTGCGCACGAGCGCTGAGCGCTGGCGAGACAAAAGGACTTTTAGTCCCAGAACCAGAAGCTATGCTTCAGAAAGGAAATATTTATTATATATATATATATATATATGTAAATATATGGAGTTAAACTCCTAAAATGTTTTGGTTGATGAAAAGGGTTCTTCCTCTTCCTCCTCTGTTGGCTGGATCTTGATGATCAAGAGATGTGAGATCTAAAAATCTCTTCTTTCTGAGATCTAATGGTAGATCCAAGTTCCCCTTTGTGGGTTTTGTGGTGGAAGACTTCTTAGTTTTTGAAAAGAAAGAGTAAAACTCTTGATTTAATTCAAAAGAAATGAGAATGTTTAGAACCTTGGAGAAAGAGCAGGAGGCACAAAAGATCTCAGATCTAAAATTTTTTGTGGAGAGAATGAGAAAAGTCCATTTTATTCTTCATCATGTTGCCTTTTATAGGCTTACATATTTACATATAGCCCCTTGGGCTTCACAAAAATGGCATTTTGCCTATCCTATGGCTCATGTGCCATTTCATTTTTGCACATAAGCCATGGGCTTACAAAATATTGGCTTTATGCCCATTTTGCATACATTCATGTATATAAAAAATTACATAAAAATTATTTATTACATGATTTTGTTGTTGGGATGGGGAGGCTGGCCGCGGGCTCGACTTAGGCATGGGCCCTCTTGACCTGGGCTTCGGCCCACCTAGCTTGGGGGTTGACCTTGACTTTGACTCGGTCAACCGGGGTGTAAATTTTTACCCCAACAAAGTGCCCCCCATCAATAAATGCACACCGCACATTTGAGTTGTGTACATGAAATTGATGGATCTTGAAGTTGGACTTCGAGGTAGAACATCATTCCAGGGGCGGAGCATCATCCCGGAGTTCGGAGCATCTTTCCGAAGAGCGAAGCATGATTCCAGAGTTCGGAGCATCTTTCCGAAGAGCGGAGCATAATTCCAAGGATCGGAGCATCATTCCGATGAGCGGAGCATCATTCCAATTTGCGGAGCATAATTCCAAGGATCGGAGCATCATTCCGATGAGCGGAGCATGATTCCAGGGGATCAGAGCATCATTCCGAAGGGCGGAGTATGATTCCAGGGATCGGAGCATCATTCCGATGAGCGGAGCATCATTCCAAGGATCGGAGCATCATTCCGATGAGCGGAGCATCATTCCAATTTGCGGAGCATAATTCCAAGGATCGGAGCATCATTCCGATGAGCGGAGCATGATTCCAGGGGATCGGAGCATCATTCCGAAGGGCGGAGCATCATTCCGAAGGGCGGAGCATCATTCCGATGAGCGGAGCATGATTCCAGGGGATCGGAGCATCATTCCGATGGGCGGAGCATGATTCTAGGGATCGGAGCATCATTCCGATGAGCGGAGCATCATTCCAATTTGCGGAGCATAATTCCAAGGGTCGGAGCATCATTCCGATGAGCGGAGCATGATTCCAGGGGATCGGAGCATCATTCCGAAGGGCAGAGCATGATTCCAGGGATCGGAGCATCATTTCGATGAGCAGAGCATCATTCCAAGGATCGGAGCATCATTCCGATGAGCGGAGCATGGTTCCAGGGATCGGAGCATCATTCCGAAGGGCGGAGCATGATTCCAGGGATCAGAACATCATTCCGATGAGCGGAGCATGGTTCCACGGATCGGAGCATCATTCCGAAGGGCGGAGCATGATTCCAGGGATCGGAGCATCATTCCGATGAGTGGAGCATCATTCCAAGATTCGGAGCATCATTCCGAAGAGCGGAGCATGATTCCAGGGGTTCGGAGCATCATTCCGAAGGGTGGAGCATGATTCCAAGGGTCGGAGCATCATTCCGATTTGCGGAGCATGATTCTAAGGATCGGAGCATCATTCCGATGAGCGGAGCATAATTCCAGGATTCGGAGCATCATTCCGAAGGGTGACAGAAATTCTAACCGAAGCATAATTTCGATGCGGAGGTTGATTCCCAGGCGAAGCATAATTCCGACAGAGAAGGTAAATACTCCGAGGCGAAGCATGATTTCGACATGGGGTACATTCTGAGACGGAGTATGATTCCGGCGCAGAGCTTGTCGGTTGACTTGATTCCGAGGCGAAGCATAATTTCGACAGGGAAGGAAGGTACACCGAGGCGAAGCATCATTTCGACACGGGGTGCACATTCTGAGACGAAGCTTGATTCCGACACAGAGCTGGTTGGTTGATTTGATTCCGAGGCGGAGCATAATTCCGGCAGGGAAGGTAGATATCCCGAGGCGAAGTATGATTTCGACACGGGGTAAATTCTGGGACGGAGCATGATTCTGCCGCAGATGTTGTTGGTTTGATTTGATTTGGGTTGACATCAGCATTGCTACACTGGAATATGGTACCAGGAGCGAATCATCATTTGTCATGAGAGGATTTGGGGATTGGTTTTTTTTGTTTGGCATCAGCATCGCTACACTGGAATATGGTACCAGGAGCGAATCATCATTTGCGTTTGCTTATTATGAAACGATGGCTTAGGAGACAGGTTTTAGGTTCCTATCGCCTAAGACTTTTCAACTTTGTGAGCCGTAAGGGTCTCACAAAGCATTTTCTCCCTACAGGTCATAAGGATCCCGTAAGTGCATTTTCTCCTTGGGAGTCGTGGGGACTCCCAAGTGTGTTGCTCCTTTGTGAGTCGTAAGGATCTCACGCGGGAATTTTCTCCTCACAAAGTCGAGAGGACCTTGTGAGTGCATTTCATCTCTTTCACACGAGTTTGCGCCCTTTCGGGTTTTCACAAACTCGCCGGCAGTCCTGCTGTTTTTACTCACGGAGCCCTTTCGGGTTTTCACAAACTCGCCGGCAGTCCTGCTGTTTTTACTCACGGAGCCCTTTCGGGTTTTCATCCGTGCCCATCTTGCTTGTGGACATACCTTTTTTTTAATTTTATTATTTTTTTTGGAGAGATTGGAATTGTTTTACGCCCGTGGATTGTATACGGTTTTGCAGGATGTATGATCCAGACCGTAGGGCCGGAAAAATTTCAGGACTTTGTTGGCGTCTGCATCGCTGCACTGGAATGTGGTACCAGGAGCGACTCATCATTCGCCGTTGGGGTATGGGATTTGGAATTTGGTTGGCGTCTGCATCGCTACACTGGAATATGGTACCAGGAGCGACTCATCACTCGCCACTTGGGGGTTGGGGAGCGATGGCTTAGGAGACAGGTTTAGATCTCTATCACCTAAGTCTTTTCAATTTTATGGGCCGTGAGGGTCCCATAAAAGCAAATTCTCCATACGGGTCGTAAGGATCCCATAGGTGTATTTTCTCCTTAGGAGTCGTGGGGACTCCTAAGTGTGTTCTTCCTTCGTGAGTCATAAGGATCCCACAAAGGTTTGTTCTCCTCATATATCGTGAGGACACATGAGTGGGTCTTCTCAATGGAGCATAATTCCAAAGGCGGAGACCAGCCGCGTAGCTGGTGATTACGGTGGGGTATGAGGGTGATGAGAATTATTTGAGCCCGTGGATTGTATACGGTAGTCAATTTGGGGACTAACCGTAGGGCTGGAAGAATTTTGGGAAATTGGATTTTGGTTGGCGTCTGCATCGCTGCACTGGAATATGGTACCAGGAGCGACTCATCATTCGCCGTTTTTTTTGTTTTTGCATTTTTTGTTACCGCGATTGCTCTATCATTTCAGCTTTTCTTATCGCGAAGGTCGCGATTGCCCCATCATTTCGGCTTTTATTCGCGGTTGCCCCATCATTTCGGCTTTATTTTCATCTTTATTTTACTCGCGGATTTTTATTGCGAGTTGCCCCATCATTTCGGCTTTTCTTTATTTTCCTTTTATTTACACATTTTTTTATTTACATTTTTTTACATTCCCAGTTTAACGACTTAGAGGTCGACTGTTCCCAGTTTAATGATGTGGTGGTCGACTGTTCCCAGTTTAATGACGTAGTGGTCGACTGTTTTCAGAGAAAGGCAGATGTCTGAGAGAATCGGTCTCACGAAGAACTTCGGTCTCCATTTGTATGAAATTGGCGGTTGCAGCTTGACTGTTTGTTAACACGCCTTTGGACAGTTCTATCTCTCCTGCCTTGTATTGCTTTTCGACCCAATCTTTGAAGACGAAGCAGTTCTCAATGGCATGACCTATCACTCTGTGATAGGGGCAGTATTTGGGGTCGTCGGTCCTATTCGCTTCCTGCGGTCTTTTTGACTCTGGCAGTTGTAGACCGTTCTTCAGGGCGTCTTTGAATATTTTACGGATTTTGTCCCTTCTGAAGGAATAGACCTTATCCAGCTTCCCTTTCAGTGGAGATTCTCCTCCCTCTCCGAACATTGGCTTCCGAGGCTGGTTGGCGCTAGGTCCGCTCATCCCTTACTTATTTCGGTTAGCCGAAGTGTTGAAAGATTCAGAATCATCGGAGTTTCCGCCTTTGCGATTATTGTCCTTCTGGTTTCTCCAGGACCTATTGTTATTTTGAGAATCCGAGGAGGACTCCTGTTTTGAGCGCTCCAGCATCTGGACTTTCCTGGTTAGCTCTTGGAATGTTTTGAGACCCGCGGTGCATAAAAACGGGGGCATCCAATTGTTGAGATTTCCGACGAGGAGACTGACAGATTGGTCCTGCTCTATCGGCGGTTCGCATTTGATGGAGAGATTGCGCCATCGGGTTATAAAATCCGTGCTGCTTTCGTCGCTCTTGGGCTTGGTCCTTACGAGCTCGGCAATGGTAATCTTATCGCTGACGCTCATGAACCTCTGCCGAAACAGAGACTTCATTTGGACAAAAGTTGTGACGGAGCCATCCGGTATGCTCGCGTACCAGTCGAAAGCAACATCGGTCAAGCTATTAACGAACTGGCGGAGGAGAAGCGCATCATTGCCCCCAGTATTCCCGCATGAGGCTTTGAAGTGGGCGATATGCTGATTCGCATTTCCCGTCCCATCGAATCTTCCGAATTTGGGGATGACATAGCCGCTAGGAAATTCTACCAGATCATACTGAGCAGGATATGGTCTCCCACTACTGCTGATATCTTTTTGCGCTTCGGCTTCGGCCACCAATGTTTTGACTTTGCTGGCAACCAAATCCATGATTTGATCTTGAGTTAGCGGGCTACTGTCATCGGTAGTCAAGACATTTCCCGAGATAGGATGCGACTGGTTTTCATGTAGTTCGCCCACTTTTGGATTTGAGGGAAAAGGCGTCGGCTGCTTTGGGACACCATTTCCCGGTTCACGAGCAGAGCCCTCCACTTGATTGGGCGGCTGAGAGGCAAGTCGGGCCGTGAGCTGCATCACGACATTCGTCCAGTCATCGATTTTGGAGTAGAGTTGGTCCATCTCCTTGTCTTTGTTTCTGAGCTGCTTTCGGAGCTCTTGAAGCAGCTTTTGTTCCGTGGTCCCGGGTCGGAAAGTCGGCTCTTCTTCGCTTTCCGAGCCTGACTCCTCATGGACCGAAGGGTCTTTCCGCCTATCATCCTCATCAAGAGGGTTTTCATCACCCAGCAGAGGTGGCTGTTCTTGGGAAGCGGCTACCACATTCAAGCCAGATTGGGTTTGAGATGTGGTAGCCCCGTCCTTGCTCTTGCTGCGCGTGCCCACCGTGTAGACAGTGTGGACCACATACCCAGCCATTTCCTCATCTTCGGCGGGGTAACCCTGTTCTTCGAACCTCATGAGGTTCAGCCTGGCAGGAGCCCTAGCCCTTTTGTTGGCTCTATATCTGAGCCTTTTCTCCCTCAGCTTCTCGATTTTGAAGGCTTGGCGGGCATTCGCTACCCGGGGAGCCATTGTGAGTTGATCAGCGGGGAGCTTAGAGAAGACACCCGATCGAGCATTTGTCAGGGGCGCCGCTGGAGATTGCTCGGGACGCGTTGTAGCTTTGTTGGTGTTGATGGACTTGCCCCCAGCTGGGGCCAAGAAAAGTCGTTCAGATACCGACTTGCGTTTGGGTTGGGGCACTCTTGAGATCACCACATTTGGTCTCCTGCCTTTCGAGACCGGTTTGTCTGCCACCGGGGCTTGAGGAGCTGGGATGGCGCCAACTGGCATGAACATAATAGAGCCGAATGGTAGCAGCGGCTCCTCCCATTGTCGCCCGAGACTGGCCGGAAGGACCATCCTAGAGTCTATCCTCATCGTGTAGGAGACGGGAGCTGAGTTCATCATCGAAGACATCGTCGGAAGGTGATTGCTTGAAAATCTGCATGAAAAAGCATTATTTTTAGTATAAATACCGGTATGTATATTGATTGAGTTCGCATGAACGCTTAACCCGAAATATGGGAGGAGAGATTGGTCCCACCGGGCGTGCCAAAATCTGTAGGGTGTTTTTCGTCACCCCATTGAGATGGGGATACATGCGCGCTTGTCAGGCGTATACTACAGATTCCCCCTGCCTAGGGTAGGTCGGGGTTTATTGATTGTGGGGATCCAAATCTCTGGCAGCCGCGGACTAAGCTGCCGTTAATTACCCTTCGCCTTTGGAGCGAGGGAACCTCCGATTAATGGGTTAAAATGGTCATGCGAACTCAATGTGCAGTGTACGTGTGTTGTGTTTTCTAACAGGGACAGTGTTGCGGAGTATGTGTGTGTGTAAATATGTGTACATATGTGTATATATATATATATATAAAAGAAAGAGGGGGAAAAGGCATCCAAAGGATGCATGGGGCCAGCGCCTTGAGCGCTGTGCGCTTAGGTGCTGTGCGCTCAGGCGCAAGCGCGCCACGTGTCGGCACGTGGGCGTTTTGCGCTTGAGCGCAAGCGCGCCACGTGTCGGCACGTGGGCGCTTTGCGCTCGAGCGCAGCACGCCACGTGTCGGCATGTGGGCGCTTTGCGCTCGAGCGCAGTGTGCCTGAGCGCAAGTGCGTCACGTGTCGGTACGTGGGAGCTTTGCGCTCGAGCGCAGTGCGCCTGAGCGCAATCGCGCCTGAGCGCAATCGCGCCACGTGTCGGCATATGGGCGCTTTGCGCTCGAGCGCAGTGCGCCTGAGCGCAAGCGCGCCACGTGTCAGCACGTGGGCGCTTTGCGCTCGAGCGCGGTGTGCCTGAGCGCAAGCACACCACGTGTCGGCACGTGGGCGTTTTGCGCTCGAGCACTGAGCGCTGGCGAGACAAAGGGACTTTTAGTCCCAGAACCAGAAGCTATGCTTCAGAAAGGAAATATTATATATATATATATATATATATATATATATATATCTATGTAAATATATGGAGTTAAACTCCTAAAATGTTTTGGTTGATGAAAGGGGCTCTTCCTCTTCCTCCTCTGTTGGCTGGATCTTGATGATCAAGAGATGTGAGATCTAAAAATCTCTTCTTTCTGAGATCTAATGGTAGATTCAAGTTCCTCTTTGTGGGTTTTGTGGTGGAAGACTTCTTAGTTTTTGAAAAGAAAGAGTAAAACTCTTGATTTAATTCAAAAGAAATGAGAAGGTTTAGAACCTTGGAGAAGGAGTAGGAGGCACAAAAGATCTCAGATTTAAAATTTTTTGTGGAGAGAATGAGAAAAGTCCCTTTTATTCATCATCATGTTGCCTTTTATAGGCTTACATATTTACATATAGCCCCTTGGGCTTCACAAAAATGGCATTTTGCCTATCCCATGGCTCATGTGCCATTTCATTTTTGCAAATAAGCCATGGGCTTACAAAATATTGGCTTTATGCCCGTTTTGCATATATTCATGTATATAAAAAATTACATAAAAATTATTTATTACATGATTTTGTTGTTGGCATGGGGAGGCTGGCCGCGGGCTCGACTTAGGCATGGGCCGGCTTGACCTGGGCTTCGGCCCATCTAGCTTGGGGGTTGACCTTGACTTTGACTCGGTCAACTGGGGTGTAAATTTTTACCCCAACACCGCTCTTCGGAATTATGCTCCGACCCGTGGAATCATGCTCCGCTCTTCGGAATTATGCTCCGACCCCTGGAATCATGCTCCGCTCTTCGGAATGATGCTCCGATCCTCGGAATTATGCTCCGATCCCCGAAGTTATGCTCATCGGAATGATGCTCCGATCCCTCGAATCATGCTCCGCTCTTCGGAATGATGCTCCGATCCCTGGAATCATGCTCCGATCATCAGAATGATGCTCCGATCCCTGGAATCATGCTCCGCTCTTCAGGAATGATGCTCTGATCCCAGAATTATGCTCCAACCCTCGGAATTATGCTCTGATCCCCGGAATTATGCTCTCGGGATGATGCTCTGCACCTGGAATGATGTTCCACCTCGAAGTCCAATTTCAAGATCCATCAATTTCATGCACACAACTCATATGCGTGGTGTGCATTCATTGATAAGGGGCACTTTGTTAGGGTCAAAATTTGCACCCCGGTTACTAAGTCAAAGTCAAGGTCAACCTCAAGCCAGGTGGGCCCAAGCCCAGGTCAAGCGGGCCCATGCTCAAGTCGAGCCCGCGGCCAGCCTCCCCATGGCAACATAAAAATCATGTAATAAATAAATTTTGATGTAATTTTTATGCATGAATGGGCATAAAGCCAAATTTTTGTAAAGCCCATGGATTATGTGCAAAAAGAAATAGCATATGAGACATGGGATGGACAAAATGCCATTTTGTAAAGCCCAAGGGGCTATATGTAAATGTGTAAGCCTATATAAGGCAACATGATGATGAATAAAGATACACTTTTCATTCTCTCAAAAAACTAGGGTTTGTGCTTCCACTCTCTCTTTTTCAAGTTCTTCCTCTTCCTTTTCATTTTCCAAATAAATCAAGAGCTTAGCTCTTATTTTTTTAAACTAAACAAAGTTTTACCATAAATCCACCTCCCAAGACTCCATCAAGAGAAGAAAAAAGGGTCTCTTTTTTTATCATCCAAGATCTAGATTTTGAAGTTTCAAGAGAACCCATTTTGGGCTTCTTCTCAAAAGAGAAAGGGGAAAATCTTTTGGAGTTTAACTCCACTACAGAAATTCTTTTGGATTTTAACTCCACAGTAAAAATCTTTTTTGGGGAGTTTAACTCCACATTAAATCTTTTTAGGAGTTTAACTCCATATAAAATTCTTTCGGAGTTCAACTCCATTTAAATTCTTTTGGAGTTTAACTCCACAAACAAAAATTTCTTTGGAGTTGAACTCCACAATAAAAATCTTTTTTTGGAGTTGAACTCCATTTAAAACTCTTTTGGAGTTTAACTCTACAATAAAAATCTTTTTGGTGTTAAAACTCCATTTACAATCTTTTCGGAGTTGAACTCGATATTTAAAATTCTTTTGGAGTTTAACTCCATAAAAAAATTTCTTTTGAAGTTCAGCTCCATGTTAAAAAAAATGCCCTTTTTGTCTCATCACATGCTAGCACGTAAGGGGAAGGGCTCCCATTTAATGGGAGCCCTTTTGGCCCCCCTCACATACTAGTCACATGCTAGCATATGACCCTCACATGCTAATCACATACCAGTATGTGACCCTCACATGCTATTTTGGAGTTTAACTCCACTATAAAAATTCTTTTAGAGTTTAAGTCCACTACAAAAATTCATTTGGAGTTTAACTCCACAGTAAAAATCTTTTTTTTGGAGTTTAACTCCACATTAAATCTTTTCCGGAGTTTAACTCCACATTTAAATTCTTTCGGAGTTCAACTCCACGATAAAAATTCTTTCGGAGTTCAACTCCATTTAAGTTCTTTTGGAGTTTAACTCCACAAACAAAAATTCTTTTGGAGTTTAACTCCATAATAAAAATCTTTTTTCGGAGTTAAAGTCCATTTAAAACTCTTTTTGGAGTTAAACTGCATTTAAAATCTTTTAGAGTTGAACTCCATGTAAAAAAAAATAATTAAAAATTCTGGACCCCTTTTGCCACAGCATGTGAGGGGTCACATGCTAGCATGTGACCCCCCTCACATACTAGCAAGTGAGGGGTCACATGCTAGCAAGTGAGGGGTCACGTGCTAGTATGTGACCCCCCCTCACATGCTAGCATGTGACTCCCCCCTCACATGCTAACATGTGAGAGGTCACATGCTAGCATGTGACCCTCTATGTCGCATGCTAGCATGTGATCCCCCTCACATGCTAGGGGTCACATGCTAGCATGTGAGGGGAGGCTCCCATTATATGGGAGCCCAGGTTCCCGCCTTTTTTCTAAATTCTTTTTCTTTCTTTCTTTTCTTCTTCCTTCCTTCATTTCTTTATTTAATCATTTTTTATTTAAAAAAATATAAAATAAAATTAATAAATATTAAATAAATAAAAATAAATTATAATTAATATTTTAAAATTAAAAAAATAATAAAAAATTAAAATAAAAAAATTCTCTAAATATTTATTTACTTATTTTTGTTTTTTTATATAGAAAAATATATATATATCTTTTTTTTTAACAAATGGAACAAAACAAAAAAAACACACACCAATGTACTGCACATTGAGTTCGCATGACCAGTTTAACCCGTCAATCGGAGGTTTTCTCGCTCCAAAGACGGGGGGTAATTAACGGCAGCTTAGTCCGCGGCTGCCGGAGATTCGGATCCCCACAATCAATAAACCCCAGCCTACCCTAGGCAGGGGAAATCTGTACTGTGCTTGACCAGCGCGTGCGTATTCTCATCTTAATGGGGTGACGAAAAACACCCTACAGTCGACCTCCCTTTCGCTCAATACCTGGGTAGCCGTTACGTACAGCTAGTGCCACTGACATGCTTGTGGTTAAACCCACCGCCAGCGTATTGTCGAGTCTTTAGAATCCCACACAGAGGGTTTTCCTAGTTCGGGCGAAACGTTGTAGAGGCCGTATGGTTTTATGGCAGGGTTCGATCATATACGTGCACTTGTGTACGGATCATGATCGGACGGATAATACTGGTGGGCTTTGGTTTAAGCCGGATTCTAGTATTATATTGTTGGATTACTTTCGTCTCGTTGTATTTATATTCAGTCGGAATACGGATGCGGTATGTATATACGGATGAGGGATATTCTTTTAATTCGTTACAAGATTACTTTAGTAGATGCCATTTTCTTTTTGTGATAAACATTTAGGGTTTTAAATGTTTATGTGAGTGGAAGTGTGACTCATGGCTTGGCATGGATTCATGCATGTGCACTTATGAGTAATGGTGGCATGATGGTTTTTTGTTTTGTGTAAGATATTTATTGTGAGATATTTGTAGTGAGCTTGGAGATATTTATTCTTGAGTTGTTTCTTTAGTTGCTAGCATGATATAAGCTCAAAACAAATACTCACACAATAACACAAAATAAAAGGCAGTCACTCATTTTTCTTTGTTTGCTTTTTTCTTTTCTTGAGCTCACACTTCTTCACTCCCATGGCATCTTCTTCAACCTCCACACATACCCTCTCATGAGTTGAGAATCCTTGGGTGTTTTGAGATAAAGTATTCACATACACTCTCTACTTCATTTTGGCTATCTAGGTTAGCAAACTAGATACTCGAGTTGCTTCGGTTTTAAGGCGGGAGCCCGTATTACGAACCTTCGTTGAGTTAGACAAAACCTGAGAAGCGAAGGAAGGATCTTCTTTGATGTGAGGAGACCTGAGATCAAGCTTGATCAAGAAAGCCGTGAGGAGCTTGGGACAGAGGTTGAAGACCGAAGGACACGGATTGATCGGTATAACCTCTCTAAACTCCTTTAATAGAACTGGTATAGGGTTAATGGTTCGATCCGGGAATCGGGTTCCGTTAGCGCCGGGTTTTTAAAGTTTTTGTTCCGCATTTGGCCACGGATTGATGGCCGGGGCGCTGGCGTAACCCAACATTTTCAAAGGAGTAGCCATTCTAGACACGGAATTCAGTAACGCTGTTAGGAATCCTCTTTACTCAATGTGTCACTCCCGAGAGTTGGTGTATCGCTTGATGCGAGGAAAAGTATTGAAACAATAATGCATAATACAAGAATAAATGGAGACAGTAGACGGAAACGGTGACGTGGCAAGCCCGTGGCATATTTATCTAGAGAATGTCATTCCCTAAATAAATATACTAAGCGTATTGAAACAATAATGCACAATACAAGAATAAATGGAAACAGTAAAATTTTTCAACAAACATCTTTGTTTACATTCAACTTCCAATATTTACAAGTACATGAGTTTCAACTGGAAAGTAAATACAATAAAAGAAAATGCTTAAACATATGGCATACATAAGCTGAATAAAAAGTGAAGTTAAGCTAATTCTGAAGAGCAATATGCTTGTAGTCTTCCTCTATGGCCTCCACTTCCTCCGTCTTGACCGTATCTGACGAACATTCCAAGAAAATAAGGGTGGGTGGAATACCCGTCAGCGAACTAGCGCTCGGTAAGTCCCAAGGATAAAATAAGAGTAAAATAATGATAAGTAGAGAATATATATATGACGAGTAAAAGTATATGATCATGGGTAAATATGTACTATATGTCTCTATATGGTCACTGTGTTAATGTTAAGTTCCAAGTGTGAATGTCAAGGCAGCCATAGAAGTATTCACGAGCTCAAGGGTGGGGCTCCAAGAGCAAGGAAACACGGGCCTATTTCATGTGTTAGCATCGGGCTCTAGGCTGTGGATGAGTCGACCCGACTGATATTCGAGTAAAATAAAAAAAGAGATTAATACGAGACTCCTGAAGCTCTGTTAGATTTACATAAGAAACTATCCTAAGCACCCCGAGTAAAATATATATTATAATTGTAAGATAGTTTTAGTTTATTTGATTGGTTGATTATAACATGACTTGATCGAAACCATATATTGCAAAAGGTGAAATAATGAAGTCGAGTGAGTCGGGTAAGATGCGAGTCATGTCCATTGCAATCTTGGGTCGGGTCAAGCTAGTTCGAGTAGATTGAGTTTGAGTTCACGTTCAAGTTTAGATTCGAGTTTGGATTCGAGTTCAGGTCTTTTTCATATGAATTGATTTAAACTTATGTTCGGGAGAAATCGGCAACTGCTGCACATGGACGACAGAATTTGTGTTTTTTTCCAAGATAATTGCTATTGATAATTTTGTTAAGTTGTCTAACCTGAATAGGCATGCACTCACTTTCTCCGGCTCTTTGAGGCTCAAGAGAAATGATACCGCTTAAACCTATATTAATCTAGAGTTCTTAAATATTATTTGCATATCTCGAGCAGGTTTTATGAAAAATAGTTTAATATTGTTTAGAAATAAATCTCGAAGGTGATTTTTAATATTTAGGACTTTCATGAACATGTATTTTGATTGGTGTGATGTTTTAGTGATAAAACCTAGCTTTTTGAAAGTTTATGGTATTTTTAAATGAAAACTACTGCTTTTGGAAACTTGTTGGTATTTTATTAAAAATTATAATCTTTCATTTTAAAAATATAGCTTCATAATTTGTTTTTTTTATTGAAAATACGGATTCATGGTTTTGTATAATTTTCCAAAGTTTAGTTTTGTTTAGAAAAATCGTATTTCTTAAAAACCGTATTTTTATTTTCTTTCGAGACCGAATACTCCGTGAGGAGTTCTGCATCTTGCTCTACTATCCCAAGAAGATGTGATAATCCGCACCATCCATTAGCGGTCCCCTAATGAGGGTTGTAGAGACACAATTGTCAAGAATTTAAAATATCGATTAAAAGAAACCTGTTTTAAAAAATATGTGATATTTTAATGTAAAACCTATTATTTAAATAAACCCTATGTTTAGAACCTCGTATGAAACTATAGTGTGCGTGTGGGATAAGTCGTTACTCCGTGAATGATCTAAAAGTATATACTCTAGTTATTGAAATTACAGTTATATTAAAGTTCATGATATTTTAATGAAAAGTTTGTTAGATGATTGTTTCACATTAATTTTTTTGTTAAACTATAGGCTAAATGATATACATTAATTTATATGATTGTTTCACATTAATTTTTTTGTTAAGAGTGGTGTAGGATATTAGTTTGACTTATTTTGGTTATAAAGTGGAGTACAAATGTTAAAAAATCAATATATCGAAGCTAACTCCATTTTGTCGATGTGTTTTTAGAAGGCGATTTGAGATGAAAGAAATAAAGAGAGAAGGAAAACTTACTAGCTTAGATCGTTAACAAGAATGAGGGGAAGCCTTCGGGTGTCGTCGGAAAGGCTTCGGTCGTCGAGCTTGGCTTGCTACTCCACTTGGGTGCTTAACTCCACTTGGTACTTAGAGAGTTTGAGAGAATTTTTGATAGAAATTTTAGAATGGGGGGAGTTAGGGAATGGGGGTGGTATTTATAGTTAAGAATTTAGGGTTTAAGAATTAAAAGTTGGATTAAAAGAATTAAATTTGATATTAAATGGTGAATTGAATAGTCATTGTTTAATTGCAGAGAAATCAAACAGTGTAGAGGAGTAGAGGGGAGCCGAAGGGACTTGTGTGCAAAGCACGGAGGTGATTGGACACATTTGGACCGGCGGCGGCAGCCATTTAGGGGAAATGGGCGATCGGATCTTGAAGGTTTGCCTCGAGATTTGTGTCATGTGTTTAGATGTGTGTTTACTGCTCTTTGCGTCTGTTTGATTTTTCTGAAACTTTTCGTTTCTCCGTGTATTACACGTGCAACTCTTGGGCTTTCGAAAAATTAAAAAGAAAAATCTTTAGAAATTTTGGGACTGATGAGATTCGAACATACAGGCTACGTCCCAGCAGTGTAGAGGCTTTACCAGTGAGCTACAAATTGCTTTTTAGTTTTATTGAACAAAAATAATTTATAACTTCTACACAGTCTGATATACCTTTTTCTATACATTTAAACAAGTAATTATGTACAGAGATTTCAGAGTCATTACAAAAACATTGTTTGAACGTTTCCCAGTAGATGGGCTCTTTCAATTTACTTTCTTCTGCCTCTCACCATATTCTGGTATTATCCGTGAGTTGCAGTTTAGCAATATTTATCCATGCATCCTTAGGAATTTGAGCGGCACCAAGATTATTGACGATTCTTTTGAGTCATTTCTCAGCTTCTAAAGGAAATATTCTCCCGCAAAACCTTGAGAAATTGGAGCTAGTGCCTGCCCTAAAATTTCAGCTTGTTGCTGCCTACTTTCTCGCAGCTCCTGGTGAAGGGCAGCCGTTTGTTGTTGCTGTTATTCTAATAGCCTTACATCATTTGCAATATAGCTGCTTGTTGAACAACGGCTTTATTGATCCTATTTCCTGTTCCAACTAAAATTTTCAGCCAAGAGCTACTTGTTCCCTTATAAAAAAGTAAATAATAAATAAAAAGCGATGGGAAAAATTCCCCAAATGGAGTATCACGTGCCCACACGTGATGCGCCTTGGAGCAAAGATTATAGGTATTGCGCTTAACAAATAAGGCTGAAACTGAGCCTCACGTGCAGGCACGTGAGCATCTATATACAAAGTATATCGGCACCTTCCTAAAACAAATAACATGCCAGAAAAGCTCACGTGTCAGCACGTGATGCTCTTTGTTGGGCTTAACTTCCTAGGGGTCATGTACCACACGTGACATTCCTGAACATCAGCTCACGTTCCAACACGTGATGCTTTTCTCTGGGACTGCTGCATATAAGCAAACCGGTTTAATGCTATAGGGTCACGTGCTACACGTGAGGGTTCCTAATGCCTTCCGAGCCGATAAAATTAAATTCTAAATAAGAGGGATCAAATCTCTATTTGGAAAATATTTCCTTAGATCTTTCTAAACAAGAAAGATTACGCTCTATAAAATAGAGCACCGTTGGATTAAAGATCCAATGGTGATTAAAAATCACCAACCTACAGAATAAGCTCTGTATGGGAAAATATTTCCCCAATCTTTCAAAACAAGAAAGATTACGCTCTGTAAAACAGAGCACCGTTGGATTAAAGATCCAATGGTGATTAAAAATCACCAAGCTACAGAATAAGCTCTGTATGGAAAAATATTTCCCCAATCTTTCTAAATAAGAAAGATTACGTTCTGTAAAACAGAGCACCGTTGGATTAAAGATACAATGGTGATTAAAAATCACCAAGCTACAATAAGCTCTGTATGGGAAAATATTTTCCCAATCTTGTTAAAAAAACAAGAAAAATATCTTCTGTAAAACAGAATTCCCTGGATAAAAAATCCAACGGCAGATAAAATCCACGAATCAATTAAAAAATTACTCAATGAGAGAATTCCTTAACTAAATCAACAAACTTGCCTCTACTATATAAAAGACCCGAGACTGAAAGGAGACAGGGAGGAGAGATACACATATACACAGAGACGGGGTGAGGGGAAGAAAAATAGAAAGAGAATTTAATTCTCTATAAAGAAGAGGAACCCTTCCCAAAAGCTCCTACAAAACAAAGAGAGAATTTAATTCTCAAACCAAGAGTTTAACTCTTCTTAAAGAACTTAGTTCTTCCTCTGGTTAAGATCTGCAGAAGCAGATCTCCCTACAAGTTGAGAATTTAATTCTCATCGGGAAGATTCCGTAATGCAGATTCAAAACCTAGGGGAAAGAACTGAGTTCAAAAGAGTTTAACTCCTACAAAACATATGGGAATTTAAATCTTCTGATAAAAATAGGGTTTAACCCTATATAAGAATTTAATTCTTATCAAAATAAGGTACTTGAAATGCTCAAAACTCTCCATGCACGTAAAAGAAATGATCAGTGTTCAATGCTATAGCAACAAATCACGTGTTTCCACATGAGCACCTCTGAGGAACAAAAAGGAAAGACTGAGAGCAAATCATGTGTTCCCACGTGACCCGTTAAAACGAGCGCTCAGCAATTACATGAAAAAGGGAATAAATCCAAAGACAGTTCTCATTTTGGGGCGCCTCACGTGACCCCCAATAGTGCTTAGCACTTATTAAGGAAGGGGGAATAAACCAAAGACAATTCCCAACTTTGGAGCGCCTCACGTGTCCACACGTGACCCCCAATAGTGCTTAGCACTTATAAAGGAAGAGAGAGTAAATCCAAAAGAAACGGTGCCCAGCTTTGGGGCGCCTCACGTGCCCTCACGTGATGGCCAAAACAATTAAGTGTTTAACACTTATATACAGATGGGGATTTCGACCCAAGTATACAGCGCCAACTTTCAGGCGCCTCACGTGCCTCACGTGAGCACCCCAAATTTCAGTGTTTAACACTGCTTTTGAGCCTCACGTGGGAGCACGTGAGCGCCGAGGAGATATTAGTGTTTAACACTATGAGAGGCTAACCTTAGCCTAAAATAGCTAAGTCTCCCGAGGCCGAAAACCTTTTGACCATCAATCAACCGAGCCCTCCTATACTCAGATCTCCCCTAGATCGATCTTAGTTCCAAAGATAACTAATGATCTCCTAATACATGGCATCTAAAATGATGTTCGTTCCACCATGATCTCTCCCTTCAATCTAGAGTTCGGTTCAAGGGTACATCTCTCCATACCTCTGATACATGTCGTTATAATTCTTCAACGTTTTAAGATGGAGGGTCCCGACAACCAACAGCTCTTTTGGTACACTCCCAAACCCATGAGCACACAACAATGGACCGCAATGTCCTTAAACTAGCTGTGGACCGCAATATCCTTAAATTAAACCCTCACCCCCAAAAAATGGTGATATATGGACCGTAACGTTCTTAAACTAAAGCAATAGAGCCCAAATGCTCTTTTGTTGGGTCTGAATGATCCCAAAAATCCTGCCGAGTAGATCTTAGTCTAAAATTAGACTAACGTATCCTCAACAAATATTTAAGTTGATCTTAATCCCAAACGAGATTAACGATCCTTATCTTAAACCAAATCCAAATCTAAGAAAATACAGATTTGGACTAATCCACGCCCTACGGGTGACAACATAAATTAGTCTCCGTATACAATCCACGGGCAACCAAAAATAAAACAAACACACACGACATGAAGTAACCTTCTGGAGCAGGAGAAAGTGGTTACCGCGATACGGTAGCGTAATTAACTACAGGGGCTTGCATCTGCTGGGAAGAGCGTCCCCACAATCAAAACCCCCTCGCAAACGAGGGAGAATCTAACGAAGTCTGCTACAATGGTCGCATCCGTCTAAACCTCCGATGCACGGTGCCATAAATCAACTTGGCATCTTCGGAGAGGTGGACGGATAAAACCAAATAGCATCTATCCCCAAATTCAGACAAGACGTCTGTCTTTCCCATTTTCGGCGGTAAACAGATTCTGGCACACCCGGTGGGACCATCTTCCTCTTTCCACTTCACACTTCGTGTGTCATGTTTCTCTCGCAATCAAATAATCGCGGTGTATATGTTTGTGGTTGCCCTTAAGTGATGGGATACTGAAGCCGGTGTTTCGTCTTTATGAAGAATGGCGTTTGCTTCCACCCTAGAAACTCAGGCTTTATCATATATGGTGGAGTCAAGTATGAGCCACTTGCAGCCTTAAATCTCTGCAATCCGGCTTTTCAAGAAATCAATGGGCTTCTCTTTGGATTGATGCTCCTACCTCCCACCCTCGGCACCTCAACGCCGATGGAGGAAGCCCAGAGGAAGTCTGTCTTCTATAGGTTGGTTCCCCAAACTGCAACTTTACCGACAGAATCGGCTCTCAAACAACTGACATCTGCCAAGGACCAAGGTTGACGCAGGGGGCGGAATATTAAGCTCTCAAAGGAAACAGGGGGCAGGCTCGGAAAAATCCTGAGGCTAATCAAATCACGGCCGCAAGAAACGGTCGAAGTCGATATCGGCATCATACAAAACGAGCTGGGGGCAGTTCTCCATATGGTCCTGTTTTAACTATAGTGGTGAATGTTGTTGTTCCAACCGGGAACATCTTCAAACTGTTGCGAAGGGTCAGACAAAATTCTCCCACCGTAATATTAAAGAAGTCTCCGCAGCCCATGCAGATCCCACGAGGGCAGAAACCAGTTCGCTCCCTAAGACAACTTTCCTCATCTATATATAAGGTGTGGAAGCAGGTGAATGTTTCTATCTTAACCGCAGCTCTTCCCCTAGACGTCAGCCAAATTCTGACAAATCCCCTTTCAAATACAAGGGGACTCATCCCAAGATGGATCCTGATGCAGCGGTTCCTCCCAAAACCAAAGCATCTTTCCACAAAAAAAGAGGCCTAATAAAGCTCAAGTGCCCGAAGCAAACTCCAAAGGCCAAAACTCCAAACACCCAAGCCTGGGGGCATGGTAGTTCACTTAGTCTATGTGGTGAATTCCAAAGATGAAGTTTGAGTTTCTACTAGTCACCAACCTCAAATTCGGTCCCTGACAAAAGTTCAACTGCAACGTGAAAAGCTGCAGGAGATGCTCGCTCAGGCGGCAGCAAACGCTAATCCATCGCCTAAGGAAAATCCCGAGGACGCACCCGAAGAAAGAGTAGAGAAAGAGTCGGATATTGATTTCCTAAAACGCGCTCTGAAAAAGAGAGATGAAGAAGCGGCAGAAATGTCCACTAAAATGAACCAGATGGTTCTTCTGATACAGAATATGGCTGGAATGATGGTTCAATCGGAACCACTGATAAATGAACTGCCGGTAATCGGTCTTAAAGATAAATATGGCATTTCAAATCCTCTGCCAATCTCATCAATGTCTGAGGAGGAAATGATTCCTAAAAGAAAAGCTGGACACATATATCGCTCAGCGAATCAAAGCTCACAACCAAGGACCCGTCTAAGAAGAACAAGGTGGATTATAATGTCCTGGCACACCTGAGGAAGATACCCTCACAATTAAGCATTTTGGATGCCCTTCTCCTGTCTAAAGAGGCACGAGATTCCCTGATCAAGGCGTTACAAGAGCCTGATCAGTTTCAAACCTTCCTGGCGGAAGAAAAGATGAAAGACGAGCTGGAAGAAGTTCACACAGAATATATCACCTTCATCGATGAATACCTCCTCCTCGAAACGTGCGAGCACAACCGTCCGTTATATGTAACCGGGTACTGCCACGACATTAAGATAGGGAAGATTCTGGTTGACAATGGGTCCTCTGTTAACCTTCTCAATGTAAGAGTACTGAAGGAGATCTGCATGAATGTTCAACACCTGGACCGGGATAAAATTACCATCCCCGGGTTTGACTCCCAGTCATCACGAACGCTCGAGTCTGTAATACTGACATTACGCTTTGGGCTGCTCATCACTGACATCAAGTTCCATGTTATTGACGCCAAGACTTGCTACAATACTTTGCTCGGCAGGCCTTGGTTACATGAGTACAACATCATTCCTTCTACACAACATCAGTGTATGAAGTATTTCAAGGACGGCCTCGAGTATAGAGTTATAGGGGAGATGAACCTATTCTCCTTAAATGAAGTCCGCAAATATGAAGACTCCAAGTACTTCTTACCAGACTTCGAAGACATGGAAAGATGTCGCAAACCAGAGAATAAACAAAAAGCTATCGCCACTATCCCGATATTTGGGAGCGATACCAAGGAGGATGAAGAGATGGTCTACATGGGACAACCCCAAGGCAACAGGCCAGGACCATCTACTCCTATTTTGGTCTTTGGCAGTGACTCTGAAGACGAAACCAACGCAGTGATCTTCGTCCGCCTGCCCGCCAATGCAGACATTTGTTAGAGCTGACCAGAGTTTACAGATTACCATGGTTCCGCAACGGCATTAC
This sequence comes from Agapanthus africanus, assembly GCA_030015575.1. Taxonomy (NCBI): domain Eukaryota; kingdom Viridiplantae; phylum Streptophyta; class Magnoliopsida; order Asparagales; family Amaryllidaceae; genus Agapanthus; species Agapanthus africanus. The sequence continues at coordinate 870,984,226 of CM057339.1, forward strand.
AAAGAACTTGATGCACTTAATACGTATAGCGTGCAAGAGCTGCAGACTTCTACGTCCCTCCTAAGAAAAAAGGTGAAAAGGAGATCCTTTTCTACCAATCCACGGAGACTAAAGTGGAGAAAGTAGTATGGTACGGTGCCGAACCTGCGCTCGACAGGCTTCAACTAATCCTTCTGCCCAGATACTATGCAGAGGGACTGAAAAGGCTATTGAGATGCCAATGTGTACCCTTCAAGCAGACTGCTCGACAAGCCCAGTTTTGTAACAAGATTTGAGACATTCCCGGGACTCAGCGGAAGATGCCCAACGGGAGAATGGAGACGACTGGCCTTGGATACATTCAATCCAATAAACGGGAGCGATTACATGGCTGCCACGTCATAAATAATTCCGATGGAGAAACGAATGCATTTCCAGATGGCGTTGATGTCGAACCAGAGCGAGATCCCGCCGTGAGAATACCAAGCCCGTCATTCGAAGAACAGATCGACAAGCTAATAAGAGAAGCGGGTCAAAAGGTTCAGGATGACCATAGCCGCGAAATAGCCATTTACGAGAAAGCCAGGACGCAATGTATCATTCAGCAGGTTATGGAAGAAGAAGACGATGATGCCCTTCACCCCCATCCCGCTGTGCGCTCTTATGGCAAGAAAAAAGCCCGACGTAGAAGCAAAATCAAGGTGAAGAATAGGGACGGTGTTCAAAAACAGCGAAGCGGATCCAAGAAGTCACGCGAGTGAGAAAAAGTCAGCTGGAACCCGTCTTTTATGAAGAAGATGGATCGGAAGTACTCTTTCCCTCAAGGCAAGATAAGGAAAATATTCAACCTTGTCATGAAGTATCAAATGATGACGCTCCCGGAGTCTCGATACCCCAAACAGAGGAACGAGGTCCATCACCCGGATTATTGCTCCTACCACCGAATAGTGAGACATCCTCTTGAAGACTGCTTCACCTTCAAAGACTGGGTTGAAGCTCAGTATCAGCAAGGCATGTTTGCTCTGACAGTTGGTGGGTAGCCCCACCACGAAAGCATGAGCCGAGAGCAACCTACACTGCGAGGGAAAGTCTAGATCATCATCGAGCTTGGAAACGAGCTCGTACCTGCCATATGATAATATTCTCAATGGAAGGAGAGCACGAGAATATGAACGACCTCTCCCAGTGCTTCTCAAATGAAGATGAGAACGAGGCGATCTCAGAATTTCCACCGGTGCCAAAAGAGCTGGAAGATGGGATACACACCACAACAGACAACTTGAGAAAAATCGACCTGGGGACGGCAAACGATCCAAGGCCAACGTTCATTAGTGAGCTGCTGTCTAAAGAGAAGGTGGTTACATTAAAGGACGTGCTTATGCAATATAAAGACTGCTTTGCATGGAATTATTTCGAGATGCCGGGACTAGATCCAAAAATAGCCGTGCATAAACTGGCAATATCACCGGACGTTAAGCCAGTCAAACATGCACCAAGAAGAATGCGGCTCAAGCTTGAAATGAGTATCAATGCCAAATTCAAGAAGCTAATCGACTCCGGCTTAATCCAAGAGGTTCAATACCCTGACTGGATCGCCAATATCGTTCCGGTAATGAAGAAAAATGGGACAGTACGCATCTGTGTAGATTTTCGGAACCTCAACAAAGCTTGTTTGAAGGATGACTTCCCAGTGCCTGTAACCGAGTTGATGATCGATAACATATCCACCCATGAAGTCTTCTCCTTCATGGATGGATCTTCGGGGTATAATCAAATAAAGATGCATCCTGAAGACTAAAAGCACACCGCTTTCCGGACTCTGCTGGGCATATTCTGCTACAAAGTGATGCCCTTTGGTCTGAAGAACGCTGGCGCTACTTACCAGAAGGCCATGATAAAGATCTTCGATGACCTCATACATGAGATTGTCGAATGTTATATCGACGACCTCGTGGTGAAAAGAAAATCGTACGAGTAGCACTGGGAGCATTTGAAGATAGTGTTCCAGCGTCTTCGAAAATATAACCTGAAAATGAACCCTTTGAAATGCGCATTCGGAGTCTCCTCAGTTAAATTCTTAGGATTCATCGTACGGCATCGAGGCATCGAAATAGACCCATCAAAGATCAAGGCGATTATGGAAATGCCCGCGCCAAGAACTCTCAAATAACCGCGGTCTCTCTAAGGAAATCTTGCGTATATCCGATGATTCATAGCTAACCCCTCTGACAAATGCCGCCCCTACAGCTATCTAATGAAGAAGGGGACCCCGTTCGTTTGGGATCGTAAATGCCAAAGTGCACTGGATGAAATCAAGCAATATCTGCAGAACCCGTTGATACTGACCGCTCCGGTCAAAGGAAAGGCTCTCATCCTGTACACAACAGCCCTTGAAGGTTCTCTAGGCACGCTATGGGCACATGAGAACGATCAGGGAAATAAGAGAGCTCTCTACTATTTGAGTCGAGTTCTCCTGGGGGCAGAAAACAATTACTCTCCCATCGAAAAGCATTGCCCGGCGCTAATCTTCGCGATAACGAAGCTTTGACATTATGCCCTGACACATGAGGTCCATCTCATATCAAAGGTGGATCCTCTCAAGTATTTGATGTCAAGAGCCATGTTAATGGGAAGGCTTGCTAAATGGGCCTTCCTCTTGATGGAGTTCTCGATAGTATATCAACCCCTCAAGGCAATAAAAGGCCAGACCATCGCTGACTTTCTCGCAGAGCATCCGATACCTGCCGACTCTTCCTTGAACCGCAAGTTGCCGGACGAACACGCGTTTGACGCAATTGATGGGGAGAAAGAAGGGAGTGATACCCGATGGGAACTCTACTTCGATAGAGCGTCCTTCTTGAAGAAGCGAAGCAAAACACCCCCGTGATTAAAGCCGGGGTGGGCTTTATCTTTGTGGCTCCACAAGGAGGGATAATGCGACTTGCCCTTTCTTTAACGGATCTGAGAACAAACAATGAGGGTAGGTATGAAGCTTTGATAGTAGGTCTTAAGACTGCTATCGACATGGGAATTGAAAACCTCCTCATATATAGAGACTCCCAGCTGGTCGTTAGCCAAGTAAATAGCGACTACCAGACGTGCAAGCCAGAACTGATCAGGTATGGTGAAAGAGTGCAACAACTGCTGCAGCAAATCCCCTCCTACACCCTGAAAATCATACCGCGTGCGGAAAATAGTAAGGCGGATGCGTTAGCCAAACTCGCTAAAGAACTGGCCGACGAAAACCTTGATGACGTAAGGATCATTATGCAAAGTCGCCGGATTCTCGCGCCAGCAGAAATATCTCCGGAGTCGTCTAAAGAAGAGGAAGCGACCAAACAAGCAGTTTTCCAAGTAGAAGACGAATAAAAGGCTGAAGATTGGAGAGAAGTCTTTATAGATTACTTCAAATCCCATCAAACGCCCAAAAATGCATCTTCGAGACATCAGCTCATGAAACGAGCTCTGTCTTTCGCCTTCGTCAATGATACCCTATATAAGAGATCGTTCGACAGTTTGTGGCTAAGGTGCCTGGGACCAGAAGAAGCAAAAAGAGTCATCCAAGAAACTCATGACGGACTCTGCGGTTCCCATCAGGCCGGGCCCAAGATGAAGCTGAAGATCAAGAGAATGGGCTACTACTGGCCCACGATGATTCAAGACTGCATTGAATATATGAAGCAGTGTCACTCGTGCCAAATTCACGGGGACTTTATCCACCAACATCCGAATCCGCTACACCCGACATTGGCTAGCTGGCCTTTCGAAATGTGGGGAACCGATATAATCGGGCCCATCGAACCAGCATCATCCAAGGGACATCGGTTCATACCAGCAACAACCGATTACTTCTCTAAGTGGGCAGAAGCAATACCGTTAAGAGAGGTGAAGACGGAGAACATCCTCCATTTCTTCAAGACACATGTCATCTACCGGTTCGGCATTCCGCGACGGATCATCTCGGATAACGGGCCAGCCTACAGAAGCCATAAAATCAGTCGTTTCGCACAACGACATAATATAGATTGGAGATATTCTTCGGTCTATAATCCCCAAGCTAACGGTCTAGCTGAAGCTTTCAACAAGACCTTGTCAAAGATCATAAAGAAAACGGTGTCCAGAAATAAAAAGGACTGGCATGAGAGATTGCATGCAGCTCTCTAGGCTTATCGGACCACGTTCAAGACGACCACGAATACAACGCCATTTGCGTTGGTATTCGGTACGGAAGCAGTACTTCCCTTGGAGATAGAGCTACCCTCTCTACGAGTGGCGGTTCGGTACGAACCGACAGATGAAGAAAATGCCCATCTTCGGCTTGAGGAGCTCGATGCCCTTGATGAAACCCGTCTCATGGCGCTACAAAACCTAGAAGCTTACAAAGCAAGGATGACGCACTCATACGAAAGATTGACTAGGCCGAGAACATTCCGCCAAGACGAACTCATGCTAGTCGTAAAAAGACCTATGATCCCCAATCATGGTAAATGGGGGAAATTCGAGCCGAACTATGAGGGCCCGTATATCATAGACAAGGTCTACTAAGGCGGGGCCTACTTGTTCATGGATATGCATGGAGAAAGACATTTCCGGCCAATAAACGACCGGTTCCTTAAGAAATATTACGCTTGACAAGTCACGGCTCAGGTTAATGATGGATGACGACGCTCGTGTCCACTCGCTATCTTCCTGAGTCCAAACTCTATAAGTAGTATCCGGCAAAGCCTCGCCTCAAAATCCCAACGGACCGCAACATCCTTAAACTATCTGTAGACCGAGATGTCCTTAAACTAACAACGGACCGAGATGTCCCTAAACTAACAACGTCGCCTCAAACACGGAGATAGTGGAATGCAAGTCCACAAGTCCCAGCGATGAGGACTGCAACTAAAATCCCACCGGCAAACAGATGGGTCACATGCGGCGAAACTATTTTCGAGAGTTTCATCGTTGTAAAAAAAGGTACGTCCACAAGCGAAATGGGTGCGGATGAAAACCCAAAAGGGCTCCGTGAGTAAAAACAGCAGGACTGCCGATGAGCTCATGAAAACCCGAAAGGGCGCAGACTTGTAAAAAAAAATATTCATACACACTTGTAAGATCCTCTCGACCTTGTAAGGAGAAAATACCTGCGTGAGATCCTTACGACTCACAAGAGAGCAACACACTTAGGGACCCCCATGATTCCTAAGGAGAAATTACACTTACGAGATCCTCACGACTCATAAGGAGAATCCCTCTTATGAGACCCTCACGGCTCATAGGATTCGAAAGTCTTAAGTTACAGGGATCTGAACCTGTTCTTAAGCCATCACATTCCCTAAGTTGCCCTACATACGGTCCTATATCGGCCCTTGTATACAATCCACGGGCATAAATAAACGTTCCCCTCATCTAGTTCCACCAATGGCATGAAATTTCCCCATTTGGTGAACGACACTTATAAGTCCTCTCGACTTGTAAGGAGAAAACACTCTTGTAAGATCCTTACGACTTGCAAGAGAAAATATCACTTAGGAGTCCTCACGACTTCTAAGGAGAACCTACACCTACGGGATCCTCTCGACTCGTAGTGTGAAAACCCTTTTGTTGGGGTAAAAATTTACATCCCGGTTGACCGAGTCAAAGTCAAGGTCAACCCCAAGCTAGGTGGGCCCAAGCCCAGGTCAAGCGGGCCCATGCCCAAGTCGAGCCCGTGGCCAGCCTCCCCATGCTAACAACAAAATTATGTAATAAATAATTTTTATGTAATTTTTTATATACATGAATGTATGCAAAATGGGCATAAAGCCAATATTTTGTAAGCCCATGGCTTGTGTGCAAAAATGAAATGGCACATGAGCCATGGGATGGGCAAAACGCCATTTTTGTAAAGCCCAAGGGGCTATATGTAAATATGTAAGCTTATATAAGGCAAAATGATGATGAATAAAATGATACTTTTCATTCTCTCAAAAACCTAGGGTTTGTATTTCTTTCCCTCTTCTGAAGGTCTCAAACCTTCTTCTTTCTTCTGAATTAAATCAAGAGTTTTACTCTTCCTTTTCAAAAACAAAATAGTTTTTCACCACCAAACCAACAAAGGGGAACTTGGATCTGTCTTTAGATCCCCAAAAGGAGAGATTTGAGATCTCACATCTCTTGATCTTCAAGATCCAGCTAACAGAGGAGGAAGAAGAAGAACCCCTTTCACTAAACCCAAAAAAAAAACACACTCAGGAGTCCAACATCTTTCTGATTTCTCTTCCGAGAAATTTTTTTTTAGGCTAAAAGCCTCCTTTTCTCACCGGCGCTCAAGCGCAGAGCGCCCGCGTGCCGACACGTGGCGCGCTTGCGCTCAAGCGCTCAACGTTCGAGCACAAAGCGCCCACGTGCCGACACGTGGCGCGCTTGCGCTCAAGCACGACCGCTCGAGCGCAAGTCGCCCCGGTGCCGACACGTGGCGCGCTTGCGCTCAGCGCGAGCGCTCGAGCGCAAGTCGCCCCCATGCTGACACGTGGCGCACTTGCGCTCAAGCGCCCAGCGCTCAAGCGCAAGTCGCCCCCATGCCGACACGTGGCGCACTTGTGCTAGAGCGTCAGGCGCTGAAGCAAAAAGCGCCCACGTGCCGACACGTGGCGCGCTTGCGCTCAAGCGCAGAGCGCCAACGTGCCGACACGTGGCACTCTAGCGCCTGAGCGCATAGCACCTAGGCGCACAACGCCCAAGGTGCTGCCCCCACGCATCATTTGGATGCCTTTCCCCCCTTTTTTTTTCTTATATATATACATATATATATATACTTATGTATACATATGTGCATACACACATACTCCACGACACTGTCCCTATTAGAAAAATTTTTCTAACGGGGCGCTGCCCCGCACCCCGCTAGGGGGCTGCTAGTCCCCTTGACCCCCAGCCCGCTATCCGGGTAGCGGGACCCCCGTAAAAACTCTGCGTGGCTTCCGATATATTTAAACCCCTCCTCCAAAACAAAACACACGTACACTGCACATTGAGTTCGCATGACCAGTTTAACCCGTTAATCGGAGGTTCCCTCGCCCCAAAGGCGAGGGGTAATTAACGGCAGCTTAGTCCGCGGCTGCCGGAGATTCAGATCGCCACAATCAATAAACCCCGGCCTACCCTAGGCAGGGGGAATCTGTAGTATACGCCTGACAAGCGCGCGCGTATTCCTATCTCAATGGGGTGACGAAAAATACCCTACACCTTTATGAGGCCCTTACGGCTTATAAAGTCAAAAGCCTTAGTCGACATGATCCTAACCCTGTCTACCAAGCCACCTTTGTTCAAATCAGCAAAGGCAAATGATGATTCGCTCCTGGCAATATCCCAGTTGTAGCGATGTTGATGCCTAAACCAGTATCAAATTCCAAGTCCTCTCAAGGTAAATGATGATTCGCTCCTGGTAATATCCCGGTCGTAGTGATGCTGATGCCTAAATCGATATTAAATTCCAAGTCCTCTCAAGGCAAATGATGATTCGCTCCTGACCATATTCCAGTCGCAGCGATGCTGATGCTAAGATTGGTATTAGATCTCAAGTTCCATACTCGCAGCAAAAAAAATCAGCGAGCCAAAAATGCATATGAAATAGCCGAAGTGATAGGGCAACTTGCAACAAAAATCAGCGAGTAAAATATATGCATATAAAAATAGCCGAAATGATTTGGTAACTCGCAATAAAAAGCAGCAAGTAAGAAGAAAAAACAGCCAAAATGATTGGGCACTGCAAAAAAATAGTCGAAATGATTGGGTGATCACGACTTTCGCGATATAAAAAGCTGAAATGATAGAGCATCGCGGAAAGAAAAAAATGAAACTTTTGCCCTGCAGGTGAGATCACATTGACCGTTGTATACAATCCATGGGCACAAATGGAAAGGGAACCATATCGTCCTACCAGGCTTCGTCGAAGGGAAGCCAAATCTCGATGGCTACATCTACAGCCTAGAAATCAACAACGACATTCCTTTTCGTTCCAACCAGAAGCAGATATGACGTTAGCGAAACGGAGCCACGACAAAGTTCCCTAGTTCCAAAATCTCGACGGTTCACAGACAGCCTAGAGACTATCTCGGAGCCACGACAAATTCCCCTAGTTCCAAATCTCGATGGTTCACAGACAGCCTAGAGACTACCTCGGAGCCACGGCAAAGTCCCCTAGTTTCAAATCTCGAATGTTCAGAGACAGCCTATAGACTATCTCGGAGCCACTGTAAAGTCCCTTAGTTCCAAATCTCGACGGTTAACGGACAACTTAGAGACAAGCTCGACATTCGTCGCAATATTGAGTACACAATGTCAATAAGCGAAGCAAAGGAAGATCTCTAGATTCAGGGTCTTGACGGCAACTCAAATGAGGCCTGAAAGACTATCGGAGATCATCCCACTCCAGCGCGGAGTGGTCATGACTCATCGGGGCTTCCAAACTGAGCCTAACCTTAAGTAAAAAGCGACATGGAATATCGCTAACGCTTGCTCTTTCACGGTAATATCACCTGGAAGATTACTTGAAAACGTCTTGTCCAGCCCCCGAAGGGATCAGAGACACGACAGTTGCGGGGCTACTTGAACAGCAATATTCGTATCGAGGAATACACCGACCAACGCGACAGTACGACAGGTACAAAACCCTAGTACCACAGACCCTAACGGACTTCTATTAGCAGGAGTTAACTGTGACGTTAGGACATCCTTACGAGAACTTCTCGATTCGTCTCGACTCGTAAGGAAATTAGTGTCCTTGCGAGAACTTCTCGACTCGTCTCGACTCGTAGGGAAAAGCCTTAGGAAATAGAGATAAGGACCTGTTTCCTAAGCACCGGGGCCCTGCAAGTTGGTCCAAGATGGACTATTGCAAACTATTCACGGGCCACACTCTCCAAAGTCGAATATCGACAAGGAGGGAAACAACCACTTACGAGTCCTCTCGATTTGTAAGGAAAAAATTCTCTTGTGAGATCCTTACGACTCTCAAGAGAAAATGCACTTAGGAGTCCTTACGACTCCTAAAGAGAAAATACACTTGCGGGATCCTCACGACCCGTAGGGAGAAAAGTCTTTATGAGACCCTCACGGCTTATAAAATTGAAAAGTCTTAGGCGGCAGATCTGAACATGTTTCCTAAACCATCGCTGCCCTGCAAGTGAGCCCAAGATGGACTATTGCATACTATCCACGGACCACACTCTCCGAAGTCGAATATCAACAAGGAGGAAAAGAAAACCACTTACGAGTCCTCTCGACTTGTAAGGAGAAAAATTCTCTTGTGAGATCCTTACGACTTTCAAGAGAAAACGCACTTAGGAGTCCTCACGAATCCTAAGGAGAAAATACACCTACGGGATCCTCTCGACTCGTAGGGAGAAAAGTCTTTATGAGACCCTCACGGCTCATGAAGTTGAAAAGTCTTAGGCGGCAGATCCAAACCTGTTTCCTATGCCATCGCTGTTCTACAAAGAGGTAAGGATGGACTATCTGCGGGCCACATTTTCCAAAGCCACATTCGCCAATGAAATATAGAAGCTACTTATGGGTCCTCACGATTCGTAAGGAAAAATACCCGAGTAAGATCCTCGCGACTCATGGAGGCGACGAACACTTAAAAATCCTCACGATTTCTAGGGAGAAAATACACCTATGAGATCCTCACGACTCGTAGGGAAAATAATGTCCTTACGAGAACTTCTCGATTCGTTTTGACTCGTAAGGAAATTGGTGTCCTTGCGAGAACTTCTCGATTCGTTTCGACTTGTAAGGAAATTAGTGTCCTTATGAGAACTTATCGATTCGTCTCGACTCGTAAAGAAATTAGTGTCCTTGCGAGAAATTCTCGATTCGTCTCGACCCGTAAGGAAATTAGTGTCCTTACGAGAAATTCTCGATTCGTTTCGACGCGTAAGAAAATTAGTGTCCTTACGAGAACTTCTCGATTTGTTTTGACTCGTAAGGAAATTAGTTTCGTTATGAGAACTTCTCGATTCGCTTCGACTCGTAAGGAAATTGGTGTCCTTACAAGAAATTCGTGTTTCGTTTCAACTCGTAAGGAAATTGGTGTCCTTGCGAGAACTTCTCGATTCATCTTGACTCGTAAGGAAATTGGAGCCCTTGCGAGAACTTCTCGATTCGTCTTGACTCGTAAGGAAATTGGTGTCCTTACGAGAAATTCTCTATTCATCTCGACTCGTAAGGAAAATGGTGTCCTTGCGAGAAATTCTCGATTCGTCTCGACTCGTATGGAAATTAGTGTCCTTACGATAACTTCTCGATTCGTTTCGACTCGTAAGAAAATTAGTGTCCTTACGAGAACTTCTCGATGCGTTTCGACTCGCAGGGAAAATAATTTCCTTGCGAGAACTTCTCGATTCGTCTCGACTCGTAGGGAAAATAATGTTCCTGCGAGAACTTCTCGATTCGATTCGACTCGTAAGGAAATTAATGTCCTTACGAGAACTTCTCGATTCGTCTCGACTCGTAAGAAAATTAGTGTCCTTGCGAGAACTTCTCGATTCGTAAGGAAATTAGTGTCCTTGCGAGAACTTCTCGATTCGTCTCGACTCGTAGGGAAAATAATGTCCTTACGAGAACTTCTCGATTCGTCTCGACTTTTTGGGAAAATAATGTTCCTGCGAGAACTTCTCGATTCGTTTCGAATCGTAAGGAAATTAGTGTCCTTACGAGAACTTGTCGATTCGTTTTGACTCGTAAGGAAATTAGTGTCCTTGCGAGAAATTCTCGATTCATCTCGACTCGTAAGAAAATTAGTGTCCTTACGAGAACTTCTCGATTCATCTCGACTCGTAAGGAAATTGGTGTCCTTGCGAGAAATTCTCGATCCGTCTCGACTCATAGGGAAAACAGTGTCCTTGCGAGAACTTCTCAAACGTCTCAACTCATAGGGAAAACATTGTTCCTGCGAGAACTTCTCGATTCGCTTCGACTCGTAAGGAAAACAATGTTCCGGCGAGAACTTACGGCTCATGAAGATAAAAAAAAGTCTTAGGCTACAAGGACCCTAAAACTTGTCTCCTAAGCCATCAATTCTATAGCCATGCATGACTCTGCACTACTTCACCCACGTACATACTTACGTGGGCAAAGTAGTGGGGGGCATTTGTTCCCACCAAAATTTTCGGCTAAGAGCTACTTGTTCCCTTATAAAAAAATAAATAATAAATAAAAAAGCGATGGGAAAAATTCCCTAAATGAAGCATCACGTGCCCACACGTGATGCGCCTTGGAGCAAAGATTATAGGCATTGTGCTTAACAAATAAGGCTGAAACTGAGCCTCCCGTGCAGGCACGTGAGCATCTATATACAAAGTATATAGGCACCTTCCTAAAACAAATAACAGGCCAGAAAAGCTCACGTGTCAGCACGTGATGCTTTTTGTTGGGCTTAACTTCGTGGGGGTCATGTGCCACACGTGACATTCCTGAACATGAGCTCACGTTCCAACACGTGATGCTTTTCTCTGGGACTGCTGCACATAAGCAAACCGGTTTAATGCTATGGGGCCACGTGCTACATGTGAGGGTTCCTAATGCCTTCTGAGCCGATAGAATTAAATTCTAAATAAGAGGGATCAAAACCCTATTTGGAAAATATTTTCTCAGATCTTTCTAAATAAGAAAAATTATGCTCCGTAAACAGAGCACCGTTGGATTAAAGATCCAATGGTGATTAAAAATCACCAAGCTACAGAATAAACTCTGCATGGGAAAATATTTCCCCAATCTTTCTAAACAAGATAGATTACGCTCTGTAAAATAGAGCACCGTTGGATTAAAGATCCAATGGTGATTAAAAATCACAAAGCTACAGAATAAGCTCTGTATGGGAAAATATTTCCCCAATCTTTCTAAACAAGAAATATTACGCTCTGTAAAAGAGAGCACCGTTGGATTAAAATTCCAATGGTGATTAAAAATCACCAAGCTACAGAATAAGCTCTGTATGGGAAAATATTTTCCAAATCTTGTTGAAAAAACAAGAAAAATATCTTCTGTAAAACAGAAGTCCCTGGATAAAAAATCCAACGGCGAATAAAATTCCCGAATCAATTAAAAAATCTCTCAATGAGAGATTTCCTTAACTAAATCAACAAACTTGCCTCTACTATATAAAGGACCCGAGACTGAAAAAAGACAGGAAGGAGAGATACACATATACACAGAGAGGGGGAGAGGGGAAGAAAAATAGAGAGAGAATTTAATTCTCTATAAAGAAGAGGAACCCCTCTCAAAAGCTCCCACAAAACAAAAAGAGAATTTAATTCTCAAACCAAGAGTTTAACTATTCTCAAAGAACTTAGTTCTTCCTCTGGTTAAGATCTGCAGAAGCAGATCTCCTTACAAGTTGAGAATTTAATTCTCATCGGGAAGATTCTGTCATACAGATTCAACATCTATAGGAAAGAACTGAGTTCAAAAGAGTTCAACTCTTACAAAACATATGGGAATTTAATTCTTTTGATAAAATTAGGATTTAACCCTTTATAAGAATTTAATTCTTATCAAAATAAGGGACTTAAAATGCTCAAAACTCAGTCCAAGATTTCCATGCACGTAAAAGAAATGATTAGTGTTCAACGCTATAGCAACAAATCACGTGTTCCCACGTGAGCACCTCCGAGGAACAAAAAGGAAAGACTGAGATCAAATCACGTGTTCCCACGTGACCCCTTAAAACGATCGCTCAGCAATTACATGGAAAAGGGAATAAATCCAAAGACAGTTCTCATTTTGGGGCGCCTCACGTGTCCACACGTGACCCCCAATAGTGCTTAGCACTTATAAAGGAAGGGGGAATAAACCAAAGACAGTTCCCAGATTTGGGGCGCCTCACGTGCCCACACGTGACCCACAATAGCGCTTAGCACTTATAAAGGAAGAAGGAATAAATCCAAAAGAGACGATGCCCTGCTTTGGGGCGCCTCACGTGCCCACACGTGATGGTCAAAAGAATTAAGTGTTTAACACTTATATACAGATGGGGATTTGGACCCTAGTATACAGTGCCAACTTTCAGGCGCCTCACGTGCCTCACGTGAGCGCCCCAAATTTCAGTGTTTAACACTGCTTTTGAGCCTCACGTGGGAGCACATGAGCGCTGAGCAGATATTAGTGTTTAACACTATGAAAGGCTAACTTTAGCCTAAATTAGCCAAGTCTCCCGAGGCCAAAACCTTTTGACCATCAATCAACCGAGCCTTCCTATACTCAGGCCTCCTCCAGATCAATCTTAGTTCCAAAGATGACTAATGATCTCCTAATACACGGCATCTAAAATGATGTTCGTTCCACCATGATCTCTCCCTTCAATCTGGAGTTCGGTTCAAGGGTACATCTCTCCATACCTCTGATACATGTCATTGTAATTCTTCAACGTCTTCAGAGAGATGGAGGGTCCCGACAACCAACAGCTCTTTTGGTACACTCCCAAACCCACGAGCACACAACATTGGACCGTAATGTCCTTAAACTAGCTGTGGACCGTAATGTCCTTAAACTAAACCCTCACCCCAAAAAAATGGTGATCTATGGACCGTAATATCCTTATACTAAAGCAATAGAGCCCAAATGCTCTTTTGTTGGGTCTGAATGATCCCTAAAATCCTGCTGAGTAGATTTTAGTCTAAAATTAGACTAACATATCGTCAACAAACATTTAGGTTGATCTTAATCCCAAACGAGATTAACGATGTTTAAATCAAACCAAACCCAAATTTAAGAAAATACGGATTTGGAATAATCCACGCCCTACGAGCGACAACATAAATTAGTATCCGTATACAATCCACGAGCAACCAAAAATAAAACAAACACACACGATATGAAGTGACCTTCTGAAGCTGGAGAAAGTGGTCACCGCGATGCGGTAGCGTAATTAACTGTAGGGGCTTGCGCCTGCAGGGAAGAGCGTCCTCACAATCAAAAACCTCTCGCAAACGAGGGGAATATGACGAAGTCCACTACAACGGCCGCATCCGTCCAAAGCTCCGATGCATGGTGCCATAAATCAACATGGCATCTTTGGAGAGGTGGATGGATAAAACCAAATAGCATCTGCCCCCAAATTCAGGCAAGACGTCTGTCTTTCCCGTTTTCGGCGGTAAACATTTCCTCTTCTATTGCGATTAGGGTGTCGTCTGACTATCGTGATCTGAATAAGAAGGGGTTAGGCTACAAACAGACTGAAGGACGAGACAAGATAGTAACTTGTACGAAACAACAATAATTAATGCAAGAGAAAAACTAATAAAAGGAAAAATAAGAGACACAGGAGAGATTTTTGCTCGAAATAAAGATATTATTCAACTTCAACCAAGAGAGTACAATTGAAAAGGGAAGGACATGTCCCTACTGCCATACATCGTTTTATTCGGCCAAAAAGAAAAAAAAAACAAGTCTTATTAATCTCGATTATGAGAGCTTAACATGTTGCGATAAGCTCTCGCACTAAGAGTGTCACGCCCCGCTTCCCAGAGTGCGCTAAGATCGGCATATGACAGAGCCAACCATGCTACCCGTGGCTAGGAAGCATCCCTACACAGTCACATTACGGCTGCATATAGATATCAAGAATAGGAAAATAAAAGAAACTATCTAGTACATGTCCATGAGCCAGAAATAACTAGTCAAGAAATAATATGCGGAAGCAATAGATCCAATAAACAATAACAATCTGGAATGTACGTCCCATAATATGGGCTCACATCAGGAATGAAAATACGAAATAAAACTAAACTAACTTGCTACTAACATGATCTTCACTGCTCGGCCTGTTGGTCAAAATACTCCTGAACTGCCTGCGACAGAGATAGAGGATCTGGGCTATGCAAAACTCAGACGTCAGTGCATCATGATATCAAACAATAATACATGAACAGGATACACGAGATATGCAGGCATGAATCATAAACAGTAACATGAATGTAATAAGTAAACACGGATATAGAACAATGAAGTGTATCAATATATGTGACGTGCAGTGATCAATCTAAACTGTGCTACTGGGTTATCTATTCTAAAGTCTTCGAAATCAATTAATGTAATTCTCATCGTAACCCATCGGTGATTATTCTGTAACGTCCAGAAAAACGACAAACAATAGGTATTCCGTAACGCCCAGAAAAAACGGCAAATAATAGGTATTCCGTAACGCCCGGAAAAACGGCAAACAATACGATAGCCCTTTGAGTTATGTTCGGTTACATTCTTGATTTCCTCATACCCCCAAGTTATGTGTTCAAGTCAGGTATTGATAAATCTGAAGCTAATGCCAACACAGGATCAAGCAGGAACAAGTTTGTCTATACAGACAACAGGATATGTCTATCGGGACAACATGTCAGGATTGTCGGCATTAGAAACAGGATCAGGTAACATGTCAAGTAATGATATATCAGGTCATGTCAGGTAGTGTACATGTATCAAGTCATGTCAAGTAGTGGTGAATCAGGTCATGTCAAGTAGTGCACAGGTATCAAGCGAGTGCTCATAATCAAACTGTAGCAAGTATTGAATCATGGTGAAAGTACGGATGTACAATAAAAGTATGGATGCACAAATATCGATTAGAGGTTACATCATGACTAAGTAGGATGCACAATATCAAGCATGTGGTATTAATGTATTAATAATATGAGTTAATGTAATATGGGGTGCAACTAGTTATGCAGAATTAATGATATGGATACACAAATAAACATGGATGCATAAATAACTATCAGGGGTTACAACTATAGTTTCATGACTATGTAAGATACACATTATCTATCATGGGGTGTTAATGTAGCAGTAATATGAAATAACGTGACTTGGAATGCAAATAGATATATATTTAATGGTATGGATGCACAATTATCGATTAGGGTTATATTTACAGTTCCAAGACTAAGTGGGATGCACATTATTAAGCATGGGGTGTTAATACAATAATAACATGAATTAATATGATCTATAGATGCAGTTATATATATTTTAAATGATATGGATGCAAACGAGTATCGGAAAACGGTAAAACTTTAATATGGATGTATAATGTGATAAACGGGTAATATTTTACTTATATGGATGCATAATAATATACCTAGCATGTAGCAAGATGATTAGCATGCGACTAGATATGTAAATAGTGATATGGATGCACACGGATGTCCGAAAATAGTAAAATAGTAAAATGGTAATGTGGAATGCATAATTAAACAATAAGTAATGTTATTATTCAAATGGGTGCAGTATATTGTAGTATAGCATGTAGTAAGATAAACTTGCATGCAACTAGATATGAAAATAATTGTACGGATGCAAACAGACATCGTAAAACAGTAAAATGATAACAGCGGATGTACAATATACTAAACATTAAATATTATTATTAATATGGATGTAAAATATATCATAGCATGTAGCAAGATAAATTTGCCTCGATCGGATCACACGACGGATACGCACGACACGTACGACATCGGTAAATCGTCACAACGCACACACGGCACGCGGGACAGGTCCAGGCAAGGCAAGAGGATGACCACGCAGGTAGAGAACATCCACCGGATCACTCGGATAGTCAGCGACGAGCACGACTCCGGCGGTGATCACCGGAATCAAGAACCAACATCAAGAAAAAGAAAGAAGAAAGAAGAAGAAGAAGTAAGAAGAGGATGCTGTGTATTAAATAAATAAATAAAATATATATAAATATATATATGCAAAGGAGAGAGAGAGTCACGAGAGAGAGAAAAATGGGTTGTTAGTTTGTTAGGAAATAAGTTTAGATTTAAATTTTAAAAAATCTTTTATTAGTTAACTAAATTTTAATTTGTATCAGTTTATAAAATTAATATTATATAAATAAAATTTGATATTCTGGTAAATACAAATATAGTCCAAAACACGTCCGGGTCGGGTCTAAAATTCAGTTTTAAAATACGAAAAATATACATGTCGACCAAAACCAAAATTGGATATCCGGATAACGAAAATGCATACCCCAAGAACGGATGCACATACGTGTGCGTAGCCATCCAAACGAGTCCGTTTCACTAAACGGGACGAGAACAAGATGCGTGGATGCTACCACAGGGTCAGGGGTATCATGCAGGCCATGCAATGTATTTTTTAAAAATATTTTATGTGACTTTAAATGCTATACATAAAAATGCAGATGCCAGATAAATGTCAGTATACAGTAAACAAAAATGTAAGGCACGGATCCATATAATAAACCAGGATAAATTATAAACATGAATCAAGACAGATTTCAAGCAAGCGGGTCGGGTCGGATGCAAATACAGATGTCAAAATACTATTCGCACCCAAAACACAGTAAATCAAGAAACTGCCATAAATAAAGAAATACATGAATTAGAACTGGTATAAATGAACTAGGGTGTTACAAAGAGATAGACGACTATTCCCACAGTGTCTTGCAGGGACGACTGTCTGAGGTTCTTCGGCCTCGAGTTCCTCCTCACTCAAAACTTCATTCTTTGACTCATCCTCGGCTGGAGCATCATTCTCGAACTTCACCTCTATAGGGTCTTCTTCTTCTGCGGAAGCCACCTTTTCAGGATCATCTTCCATAGGTTCATCTTCTATAGGATCTTCTTCTTCATTTTCGGAGTCATTGGCCATCATAGGCTCCGGTGCTGCAGCATCGACTTCCTCATCCTTCGAGTTGCTGTTAGAAATAACTGTCCGGGGGCCTAATACTTCTTCATTTGAATATCCAAGTGTAGACTCAAAGGTGATGTCTGACATGTTGTTCTCGTCCGAAAGATTGGCCATGACCTGAAAAAGAAGGCCATGGTTAGGATGCGGAATACCAAGGAAAGGACAAGGAACATAGGGAAATTATGAAATTGATATAAGTGGATGAGATTCATAAATATATTAAGTCAATTAACGGTTTCATTTTAGTACATTGAGAACCTGCATGAGCCACCACTAAAATCTGTCATGGCCCGCTTCCTAAAAGAATGTGAAGGGGTAACGTGGAATGATCCGCAACCTAACTGTATTGAAGGTGGTCTATTCAATACAGTTACGTTAAGCGTATGAATATCTATAACATGTAGGATATATACCAAAACAAAATAATAAAAGCGGAAGACATTTATTTCCGTTAACCAAACTTTATTACATCCCAAAAGAAATGAGTAAAATAAATTAAATAGTTTAATTACATCGAAGAAAGAAACAAAGCCCTAAACAAGTGGGCAACAAACAAAAAAATGACTAGCTAATCTTCCGTCATCAAGTACGCATAATCTTCATTAGTAGGCTACACACCTTGATCCTCATTATAATACCCGTCCTCATCTAATGAACATTTCAGAGATAGAGAAAAGAGAAAAGGAAAGTCCGCCAGCGAGTTACACTCGGGTAGGATTGCCTCATAAAGAAATAAAGGCACAAAAACGAGCAAGTGTATATAGATATGATGTATATGGATATGAAGGTATGAGGTATATGTAAATAAGGGCATGTTGAATAAGGTATGTGTAAATAAGGGCATGTTGAATGAGCTATATGTGAATAAGTATATATTGTATGAGGTATCTGTTAGGTAAAAATTCGCATTAGTTTGTTAAATAATGGTCTGAATACTTGCAATTATTCCGTTGTGGCCACGGAACAACAGCTGGGGAAGTGAAATGTATAGTTTCACTTCCCGGGATCATGATCGAGTAGTAGGAGAATCCAAGTTCAACATCTCCTTGCCTAATCAAACTACCCATTCCCGTTTTTCAGTGTAAAGATTTTGACGAATTAGAGTTAGTGCGTATATCATCTAGGTATGGAATTTCCATATTGTATGTCATCCACATATTGGATTATTCACCCTCAAAGTAGGGTTAGTATTCGTCCGAAGACCGGGTTAGTATTCTCCTGAATAGCGGGTTAGTAGTCGTCCACATATTAGACTGTTCACCCTGTCTGCAGGGATCTTCATTTGTAAGTATTTCATACCTAGGTTCATGCATTCTAAGCCTAATCGTATCATATATCATGCATGTCGTAAGTTTGTATTCAAATCGTTGATCTCATTTAATATGGACTTCCACAGCCACTCATTATATCTCGTTATCTTTTTAAGTCTGTAAGGTGTATCATAGTATTTTATAAAACCCTTAGTTAATAAAGATCATGGTATTTAATGGTAGTTATTGTTTATAAGAAAACTATGATATTTTACAGTAATTATAATTTTGGGAAACCCATAATATTTTAATGAAAATATCTTTTAATGAAAATTATGGTATTTATTTGAAATTATTTGTTAATAAAGTTTTAGGTATTTTTTGGGAAAATATCTTTTATAAAGGTTATAGTTTTTTATTGAAAATAACCTTTTAGTAAAGATCAAGATATTTAAATGAAATTATATCTTTTTTAGGATTGATTAAGGTATTTTATGTAAACAATAATTTATAAAATCATAGTGTTTATTTGGAGGTAACATTTTAGAAATACGTCCGTATTGGCAACCGCTGCACATGTGTGGCAGAATTTGTGTCCTTTTCAGGGACGATTGCCTATTAACCACGAGGTATTTATGTAAAATATTACCCTATTTAAATTAGAGTATTTTATTAAAAATTGATATTCTACAAAAGTAACTCCGCGTTGGCAACCGCTGCACAAGAACGACAGGATTTGTGTCCTTTTCAGGGACGATTGCCTATTAACCATGGGATGTTTCATGTATAATATTACTCTATTATGATATCTTATTAAATCTTAGTGGTTATAGGCTAAACGTATTAATATAAAAATATTCCCTTAAGTGAAAGGGTATCGATGTAAAAAAAACTATATTATAATTAGCTTATGTAACAAAGAAAAAATATGGTATTTATGCAATCATAGGTTGTTTTGGAATTTTAGGGTATATCCAATATTACGACTTTTCAAAGATTGGGGTATTTTATCGAAACAAAGAAATATCTTATAATATCAATAAAAATATTATATTTTTTAAACCCCTTATAAAATACTTAACTAATCAGTATATGTTTTCAATCATAAACTTTTCATAATATGAGGGCATGTTGTGGAATGACCTATTTTGAGATCATATGGTATGTGTGATATACTATCTTAGCAAAATAATAACCAATATGATATTTAGATGGTATGTGTGATATACCAACTTAGCAACTAATAAACAACATCATGAATTTTTGATTGTAGGTATGTGTGTGAGCATGAGAGATAGGTCGTTATCCCGTGAGGTCAATATCAAGTCTAGATTCTTTCATTAAAATAATGCCGTAACATAAAATGCATGAAGGTTTTAATATCGTATTAAAATGAGTTGCAAGATTATTATCATGTCTAAGAAATCCTAATTGAAGAAGCTGATAGATCAAATGGTGAGAGGCGGATCCTACCTTTGTTTTGAGATGAAGAAGCCGAAATGTCTCGTTGCACTAAAACACGAATACCTCCGCGTTCTGATTTTTCCTCGACGATCGGGTGGAACCACAGCGTCGGCATCGTCGATATGAAGCTCTTGGTATTTTTTTCCAGAATTTTTTGAGTTCTGGGATGTGAGAAATGTGATTAGGAAGGGCTGTATTTATAGAGATTCAACTGGTAACAAATAAATCCCCGGCTGTAAAAAAATCCCATCAGAGCCACAAAAAAATATGCGCCCCAATCATTGCGAAACGACTTGTAATCATTAGTCGCCGCCGCCTACGAATATCGGCCGTTGGATTCGCATCCAACGGCCGAGGCGCACCTGGTCTCATGGTCGCGAGTGGAGGGCTCACGCATTTTGCGTAGTCCCCACCTCGTGGGTGCTGCCTGCAGCACTGGGTCATTGGATTTAAATCTAACGGTCCAGGTTAAACCCTTATATATATATATATATATTCCTTTTAATTTCTAAATCATTTTAAAACAGTTTTTATAATATCGAATTGGTTTGAAAAAATTTGTTTAAAAAATTATGAAAAAAAATCAGAAAATATAATTTGTTGCTATCTTCAGTTTAAAAATGATTTTGAGCTAAAATTAGATAATATTCCTATATCTAAAATATTTGTTAGTTATTATAATTATTTAAAAAAATTAGTTTATCTTTGAAAATCATTTTAATTACGAAATAATTATTTTAATTGATAAAAACAATATGTAAACTGATTTAAGAAAATATTTTTAAGCTTGAGTAAATATAATAAGCTTATAAAATTTCTATACTTATATTTTAAAACGTTGAAAATTTTCTAAAATAAACTTTTAAAAATAGAGACATTTTTTCCCAAAGGTATTTACATTAAATAGACTCATGATACTACGAAGATAATCAAATGACCTTTTACTAAAATAGAACGGGATACAGTCGTTACAATACATGAGCATGGCAATATAGTATAGTATGTGTTGGTCAACATAAATATATAATAAGTGTACATAGTGAACATGAAGTGAATATCATTGTGTCCTAAAAGGTCTCTACAAGGATAATCTAACTTAATGATAGTCCAAGTGTGAATATCAACTAATTTCAAGAGTATTCTCGAACCCATGGATAAAGCCCCACGGACAAGGAATCACGAGCCTAAATCAAAAGTGTTACTAATGGGACTTTAATCGTCATTGAAGTATTCACAAACCCAACGGTAAAGCCCAGGGATAAGGAAACACGAGCCCTCATGATTATATATGTTGGATATAGTGCCCTCAAAATCAATTATTGGATCACAGGCACATGATTGTAATGATTGAGGGAGGACCTATGCCGGTAGGACAGTCTTACTCAAGATGATAGTATGCTATCTGGTTTATCTTTATTATCGTGTACTGCTTTAGGTGACCTTACAGGTCGCTATTACACGTTAATAGAGCCCTTAGGATTCTTGCTTGACTGCCAGTAGTATGATGGCGATCATATACGTGGGAGCTGGGGTCTATAAGTGTAACACCTGAGTTTAGGGTTAGTGGTAATTAAGCGTTAATGTGGGGTTTTTGGTAAAAAGTTTACCAAAACGGGACTCTAGTATTTTATCTGGGTTTATGGTTATTTTTGTGGAATTTTATCTCGACCACACACACTTGTGCACGTCAGATGGGATTAAGATTAGGGTTTGCCATATCTTGAGCTTGTGGGTTAGCCATGTTAAGTTAACCATGGTGGTCTAAACTTTCTTGTTATTTGGTGTTAATTGAGGAGTTTTAGTTTTAAATTGGTTTAAGGTTGGGGTTGCCTTGAGATGAGAAGGGGAGATTATGGTGGGCCTTGATTTGTTTCACATTACCTTCCTTCAAAACTTCATTTACCTCTCAAACTCATCTCACATATATACACACATCAGCCATTTCCTGCTCACTTCAGCCACAAAAGAAAAAAAATAACTGAAGTAAAACAACATCAGCCCTTAAAACCAGCAGCAGTACTACTTCCACAGCAGCACCATCATTGTATCAGCCCAAATTCTGCCTGTTTTCAGCAACCATATCTGCCTAATCCTATGACATCAACTCCCTAACCCCTATGCAGCTGCTACAGCCACCCTAACACCAGAAAATCACAATCAGCCTGTGCATCAGCCTGCTACTTCAGTTCAGCCTCTCCCCTATAGCATCAGCAGCAGCAGCTGCTACAAACAGCACCATCAGCCCCAAAACTTCAGTCATCATCATCATTTTAGCCCTACCATACCCTCCATCAGCAGCAACAGCTACCCCAACACCACATTTCACCCCCCATCAGCCAAATATTACCTCTGTTGCTGCCACTACAACACTTCCTACCCCAAGTAAATAAGCAGAACATTGCAGCAGCAGCATCTTCATAACAGCTCCCCAACCCCAAGCCACACTCTCACAACATCACTACACCCACCAACTACACCACCTCAGCCCAACAATACACCAATACAACACCCCAAAACTTGTATCAGCAACAGCTCTGCAATTTTCAGCAAGTTGCAGACCAGCCCTGTTCCAGCCAAGTTTGCAACACCAGGAGCTTAAGCAGCAGCACATACTCTCCTACTCCTTCTCTTCTCCTTCATCTTGGGTCTTTTGAGGTATAACCCCCGTAACCCGACTCTAAATTGCTAAAATTATGGTTTTCTAGCTTAATTTAGTGTTTATTTTATGTTTAGTGGTAATTTTGGGGTAAAATTGGGGGAATTCTCAGAATGTAATGGTTGTGTTGGTTAGTGTAACCTAAGTAGGTACTGTTGAGACCAGTTAACCAGAGATTTGCCCCAGATTTCTTATAGACACCCGTTTTATCCGACTTGGCGTAATTTAGCAGTTTTATCGACTTTTTGGCCTCTGTTGGATCTGCTGTTGACCCGAGACCTTCAGAATAATTTTGAGAAGACTGTAGCATTGTGAGACTAGTAGAAACACACACACAGAGCACGGGGACCCAACTCCCCCTCACGGCCGCCGGTTTAATCGTTCTGGCCGCAAATTGCGGCCAGAGTAGGGAGTGGGGTGTGGGGATTTTGGGTGTAGGGTCCTTCTGGGTAGGTTAGTGTGTAGGTATCTGTAACTTTTTGATTTTGGGCCTTAGTCAAAATCTGGAGCTATTTGCATGTTTCCGATGTCTTAAGTCTTGTGCGACACGCGCGTGATACGCGTGGTTCTGTGGCGCGCTGCGCGACACAGCGTGTCAGCTTAGGTTCTGGTGGTTTGTGCGCGTCGCGTCGTGTCGTGTGCACACGCGTTTAGTTTCACGCACGCGTATCCCTTTTATCGATATATCGCGTTTTGCAGGATTTTTCCTTATATGATGACTCTTTGTAAATTCTAGGTTCGCCGGCAGGAACTTCGAGCGCAGCAGAGAAAGGCAAGCAGGTGGTCGGACACACTTAGCGCAGGATCACGGGTGAGTAGATTTAACATCTACGGGGGACGATCGTTTGGATGGCGCGAGTCGCCCGTTAGATTTAATAAACTTATAGTTGGTAAACCTGATAGTACTTGTGACATTAGAATGATAATAATAAAACTGGCATAATATTACCGCAGTCATATCTACATGTCATACCCTTATACGCAAATTCATTGTAGGACACATGCACCATTACCAGGTTTTATATGCAGCACGAGCACTATTCATGTGGACACACACACCCTGGTAATTGCCATGTCACGACACTAGATAACCTTAACCTGAAACATGTTAATTGCCTAGAAACATGATATTGCATTAAATATTTAAAACGAAACCATAAGAATTACCATACCTGTGCATATGTATTATCATATCATCTGCTCATGCTTAGTGTAAATCATACATTGCAAATTGATACCATAAGCATTCATAATCATCGACATATGCATTTATGATGATTTCATGAAATTTATGATATTTCTGGATTTTAGGGGAAAGCCGCAAGATTTCAAAACTAATAACTGTTTAAAAAGATAAAAGGTTGCGGTTTTCTAGTGATATAAAGTGTCGTCCACCATGAGTTTGCTGTGGTTTTCGAGATCCGTGTCGAGGAGTGGAGGAACCGTCACGGGTACATGGTGGGCCCGGTACGGTACCCCGGGGCAAGAAGATCGCAGGAGATGGCGTTGAGCCTGGCTGGGGACAGATTACCTACCGGTGATTTCATTTGGCACGGCGGATATCCAGAGGATACCGACCGTGGCCACTGGATTGAGATATGGATTTTGATGTGGATCAGCCGGATGGCTGAGGCCAGAGATACTGGACATGGATATATGAGATTTGGACAGTTTTGAGGTGTCGCTGCTGGACACGGTTTTTACTGATTTCTTGGATATTATGCTGATGTTTAAAAAGGGAGTTTCAAAACAAAGGAAAGGATAATTCTCATACATACTTGATAGTGCTTCATGTGGCATACATACCTGTTATTACATCCATGTGACATATATATACTTGCTAGTACACTGTTGATGCATACATACCTGCTAGTACATGTAGCCATAGCTGCTTTAGGGATGCCAGGACACTTGTGTGCATGCATACGTTAGCCTTAGTAGATGTTATTTATTACTCACGAGCTGGCAACTCACCCTCGTTGTGCCACAGCTTTTCTGCAGGTCCACTCCGTCAGCACGGTAGCGGCGGATACTTTTGCTTCTTTTGCACTTTTTGCCTGGACTCGAGGCTTTTGCTCATAGGTGGGTTATTATCATTTTGTACCACCTTATATATCTGTTGTATCTAGAACACTCCATCTACTGCTACTATTATTTCAATTGTACCTGTTTTATTTGGATTACTGTATATTGACCTAGATGTGAGATTGTGAGATTTGGAGATTTGTTTTATGATATATCTGGGTCGAGCTCACTTGAGTCGACATGCTATTTCTCATGCACTGTTATTCATTTATATTCTACTTGTACCGTTGGGTCTAAGTGAAATTCTGCTGGAATTTTGGTAAAAAGGAAAGTTATTTTAAAAAGGGGCAAATTGATTAGGTAATGAGGTAAATGCTTAAATAAATTGGTTTTGCTTCACTCTAAAATTTCAATTGGGGTTTGTATTCTGGGCCTCGGCTTACTTATTTTACGGACGTCTTGAGACGTTTCGTAACTTAACTGCCGGTCGCGTTCCGTACTTTGCGGGTCGTGACAAAGTTGGTATCAGAGCGTTAGGTTTCAGCTTTCTGAGTATAGGATGACCCTTAGTAGATGGAGTAAGTGACCTAAGCAGGGTAGCGTAGCGTATGTATGTCCGCGGCATACTTGCGATGCGGTACTCCGCCTAGGTGACTTTAGGACATACTTGCTTGAAATTCCTTCTTCGATTCCATGTATCCTTGATTCTATTGCACCGTTCTTATTGTCCTGTTTCCTGTACCCGTCACTATGCCACAGAGGACTACCAGAGCACAGAGGGCTGCCGCCCGAGACGAGATTCGAGCTGGCTCATCCGAGACTAGGACTGAGTAGGGTGGCATGCCTACGCCACAGGGACAGACCGATCCACCTTCCCCAGGCCGTATGGATAGGCTTGAGACTGGTATGGAGGAGTTGCGACAGATGATGGGGAGTATGCAGGAGCTACGTCAGATGGTAGGGTCCCTAGTTGCAGCCGGTCGTGCACCGAGGCCGGAGGACGTACCTACTACATCCCAGACCACTATGATACCTGCTCCTACTACCACCGCCGTGACCATCCCGGTTTCACTACAGGAGTTCATGAGGCTGAGACCTCCAGTTTTCACGGGTACTGATGCAGCGGAGGACCCGCAGACGTTCCTTGACAGCTTGGCCAGGATCTGCCGTTCGCTGAGATGTTCCGATGATCGCTGGGTAGAGCTTGCGAGTTTCCGACTAGAGGGTCTCGCACAGATATGGTGGGAGTCAGTTCTGAGAGGTCGAGCTACAGGTCTACCGCCCATGACCTGGACCGAGTTCACAGCAGTCTTCTTTGCCCGTTTCCTCCCGGAGAGCGTTCGCGACGCCAGAGCTCGTAGTTTCGAGGCCTTGGTCAAGACACCCGGGATGACGGTGTCTGAGTATGATGTTCAGTTTACACAGTTGTCCCGATATGCCCCGTATCTGGTGGATACCGAAGCGAAAAGGGTGAAGAGGTTCATACAGGGACTGGATGCCCAGCTATATCTTGCCATTGGCGCCCAGCATTTCGATACCTATTCGGCAGTATGGATACAGCATTGCAGATGGAGACACGTATTTCAGCGACTTCTGCCGTTCCCGGGCCGAAGAGGATTCGTACCGGCATACCAGATCAGAGACAACATGCCAGATTCATTCCGATAGATAGGGCCGGCAGGGGGTTCGGACGAGGTCAGTTGTACGGATCGTATACACAGGGACATTAGTCGTCGCCAGGGTGCTTTAGGTGCGGGAGTCTGCACCATCGTATTATGGATTGTCCAGTGAGGCGACAGGATGCGGCGACAGTTCCACATGTGACTCTACCTCCATCACCGCCCCCTCCCTAGAGAGCTCTACTACCTGCCACAGGCGATGCTCCACGCCAGTTAGGCGCACCCAGAGACCGTGGGCGCGGCGCACCGATCTAGAGAGGACGAGGAGGCAGAGGCCGAGGCCGAGGTCAGCCCGCTATTGGAGGAGGTCAGGCCCGAGTTTTTGTATTGACACCCCAGGATGCGCAGGCATCCAATGCCGTCGTTACAGGTACCCTATCTGTATGCTCTATTGATGCACACGTGTTGTTCGATCCCGGATCCACGCACTCATACGTTTCCACCCACTTCGTGCCGAGTTTGGGTAGAGAGTCCGGTTTGCTTGATCAGCCGATGGTTGTGACCACTCCTGTGGGAGAGTCATTTGTTGCTAGGCACGTGTTCCGATCCTGTACCGTTCGTGTTGGCGAGCGAGAGCTGCCCGTCGACCTGATCCTTCTTGAGATGTTGGACTTCGACGTTTTTTTGGGCATGGATTGGTTGGCCACGTGCTATGCGTCGGTGGACTGCCGCGGGAAGATAGTTAGGTTTTGTTTTCCCGGCGAGTCGGTTTTTGTTGTGCAGGGGGACCGTGGTGCCGCCCCTCACATTTTGATTTCTTCCCTTCGCGCTGGTCAGCTGATGAGGAAGGGATGTCGGGGATTTCTAGCCTGTGTATGTGATACTAGAGCTACGGATGTTCCATTGGACCAGGTTCCGATTGCATGCGAGTTCCCCGATGTTTTCCCCGACGAGCTGCCAGGACTGCCACCTGAGCGCGATGTCGAGTTCTGTATTGATTTGATTCCTGGCTCGGGGCCTATTTCAATACCGCCTTATCGGATGGCCCCGGCGGAACTTAGAGAGTTGAAGGTTCAGCTGCAAGATTTGCTAGATAAGGGACTTATTCGACCCAGTGTTTCTCCAAGGGGTGCTCCGGTCCTGTTTGTCAAGAAGGACGGAAGTTTGCGCTTATGTATCGACTACCGCCAGCTGAACAAGGTGACCGTTCGGAACAGATATCCGTTGCCACGCATTGATGATTTGTTCGACCAGCTCCAGGGTGCGGGTTATTTTTCGAGGATCGACTTATGATCAGGATACCACCAGCTGCGAGTCCGACAGGAGGATATACCGAAGACAGCCTTCCGTACACGCTATGGCCACTATGAGTTTCTGGTGATGTCGTTCGGACTCACCAATGCCCCCGCAGCATTTATGGATTTGATGAACCGTACCTTCAGGCCGTATCTTGACTTGTTCATCATCGTGTTCATCGACGATATTTTGGTATACTCCCGGAGCCGAGAGGAGCACGAGCAACACCTGCGGATTACGTTACAGACTCTGAGGGAGCACCAGCTGTTCGCAAAGTTCTCCAAGTGCGCATTCTGGCTGGACAGCGTCGGATTCTTGGGTCACGTGATTATGAGAGACGGCATTTGTGTGGACCCGAAGAAGATTGAGGCTGTTCAGCAGTGGCCCCGACCTACATCGGTTACTGAGATCCGTAGTTTTCTAGGCCTGGCAGGCTACTACAGGCGTTTTGTTCAGGACTTTTCCCGTATAGCTGCACCCTTGACCAGTTTAACCCGGAAGGGAGTTCCTTTCGTTTGGACGGAGGAGTGCGAGCGCAGTTTTCAGCAGCTGCGGACGTGTTTGACTACGGCGCCGGTATTATCTTTGCCCTCGGGATCAGGCGGATTTGTGGTCTACTGTGATGCTTCGCGAGTGGGATTAGGATGCGTATTGATGCAGCGTGGCCGGGTGATCGCTTATGCTTCTCGGCAGTTGATGAGGCACGAACAGAATTGCCCTACTCACGATTTGGAGATGGCTGCAGTGGTCTTTGCACTGAAGATATGGCGACATTACCTATATGGCGAGTCGTGCCAAATATTCACAGACCACAAGAGCTTAAAACACATATTCAGCAGCGAGACCTGAACCTCAGACAGCGTCGTTGGATGGAGTTGGTGAAGGACTACGACTGTGAGATCTTATACCACCCGGGCAAGGCGAATGTAGTAGCGGATGCTTTGAGCAAGAGGCCCGGGGGTAGTCTATCCTGTTTGCGCGCAGTGCAGAGGCAGACGTCAGCAGATTGGCAGGTTCTATGCGACAGCCGAGTCGAGTTCGAGTTCACTCCGACAGGGGGACAGCTCGCGCATGTTCGTGCGTGCCCACAGTTGCTTGACCGTATATATGAGGCACAGCGCAGAGACGACCGTTGCTCAGAGATCATGGCACAGATGGGACAGGGTAGATTTTCCGAGTTCGTGATTGATGATCAGGGGATTTTACGATATGGATCCAGACTGTGTGTACCAGATGCCGATGGATTGCACGCGACATTCTTGAGGAGGCACACCGATCAGTGTAAAGTGTCCACCCCGGTTCCACCAAGATGTACCATGATATGAGAGAGACCTACTGGTGGGACGGAATGAAGAGGGACATTGCGGAGTTCGTATCGAGATGCCTGCCTTATCAGCAAGTCAAGGCCGAGCACCAGAGGCCCGCAGGAGAGCTACAGCCGTTACCCATTCCAGAGTAGAAATGGGAGCAGATTTTGATGGACTTCGTTGTGGGTCTACCCAGGACCGGTCGAGGGTACGACTCCATCTGGGTGATCGTGGATAGATTGACGAAAGCGGCTCACTTTCTGCCAGTGAAGACCACTTTCAGCTTCGCTCAATATGCCCAGCTCTACATCGACGAGATCGTGCGGTTGCATGGCGTACCGACTTATATCGTGTCAGATCGAGGCACCCAGTTCACCAGCCGACTTTGGCAGAGACTTCAGGAGGCTTTGGGCACTCGTTTGAGCTTCAGCACAGCATTTCATCCGCAGACAGACGGACAGTCAGAGCGGACCATTCAGACTCTCGAGGACATGCTCAGAGCGTGCGTTTTAGACTTCGGCGGTAGCTGGGATCGTCATTTACCTCTAGTGGAGTTCTCCTATAACAACAGCTTCCAGGATACTATCCAGATGGCACCTTTCGAGGCGTTGTATGGGAGGAGATGTAGATCACCCGTTTGTTGGACCGAGCTGAGCGAGAGCAGTATTTTCGGGCCGCAGATTGTGCAGGAGACGACCGAGAAGGTACAGCTGATTCGAGACCGGATGAGAGCAGCTCAGAGCAGACAGAAATCGTATGCAGACAGGCGCCGTCGCAGATTCGAGTTCGCAGTTGGCGACCATGTTTTTCTGAGGGTCTCTCCGATGAAGGGCGTGATGCGTTTTGGACGAAAGGGAAAGCTTAGCCCTAGATTCGTAGGTCCCTCCGAGATCCTCGAGCGTGTCGGCGCTGTTGCGTATCGTTTGGCTCTTCCACCCAGCTTTTCGGAGGTTCACCCCATCTTCCATGTATCGATGCTACGCAGATATCTTCATGACCCTTCCCACACGATTCAGCATCAGACAGTTCAGCTTGTGCCGGACCTTTCGTTCACCGTGCAGCCAATTGAGATTTTAGATCGGCAAGTGAAGAAACTTCGATCAAAGGTCCTGCCGTCCGTGAAGGTCCTTTGGCGCAGCCCGAGCAGCGAGGAGATCAGTTGGGAGGCCGAGGGAGAGATGCGGAAGAAATTCCCTCATCTTTTTGAAGGTACGCGTAGTTGCATATTTTAAAATTCGGGGACGAATTTTCTTAAGGGGGGAAGACTGTAACACCTGAGTTTAGGGTTAGTGGTAATTAAGCGTTAATGTGGGGTTTTTGGTAAAAAGTTTACCAAAACGGGACTCTAGTATTTTATCTAGGTTTATGGTTATTTTTGTGGAATTTTATCTCGACCACACACACTTGTGCACGTCAGATGGGATTAAGATTAGGGTTTGCCATATCTTGAGCTTGTGGGTTAGCCATGTTAAGTTAACCATGGTGGTCTAAACTTTCTTGTTATTTGGGGTTAATTGAGGAGTTTTAGTTTTAAATTGGTTTAAGGTTGGGGTTGCTTTGAGATGAGAAGGGGAGATTATGGTGGGCCTTGATTTGTTTCACATTACCTTCCTTCAAAACTTCATTTACCTCTCAAACTCATCTCACATATATACACACATCAGCCATTTCCTGCTCACTTCAGCCACAAAAGAAAAAAAATAACTGAAGTAAAACAACATCAGCCCTTAAAACCAGCAGCAGTACTACTTCCACAGCAGCACCATCATTGTATCAGCCCAAATTCTGCCTGTTTTCAGCAACCATATCTGCCTAATCCCATGACATCAACTCCCTAACCCCTATGCAGCTGCTACAACCATCTTAACACCAGAAAATCAGCATCAACCTGTGCATCAGCCTGCTACTTCAGTTCAGCCTCTCCCCTATAGCATCAGCAGCAGCAGCTGCTACAAACAGCACCATCAGCCCCAAAACTTCAGTCATCATCATCATTTCAGCCCTACCATACCCTCCATCAGCAGCAGCAGCTACCCCAACACCACATTTCACCCCCCCATCAGCCAAATATTACCTCTGCTGCCGCCACTACAACACTTCCTAACCCAAGTAAATAAGCAGAACATTGCAGCAGCAGCATCTTCATAACAGCTCCCCAACCCCAAGCCACACTCTCACAACATCACTACACCCACCAACTACACCACCTCAGCCCAACAATACACCAACACAACACCCCAAAACTTGTATCAGCAACAGCTCTGCAATTTTCAGCAAGTTGCAGACCAGCCCTGTTCCAGCCAAGTTTGCAGCACCAGGAGCTTAAGCAGCAGCACATACTCTCCTACTCCTTCTCTTCTCCTTCATCTTAGGTCTTTTGAGGTATAACCCCCGTAACCCGACTCTAAATTGCTAAAATTATGGTTTTCTAGCTTAATTTAGTGTTTATTTTATGTTTAGTGGTAATTTTGGGGTAAAATTGGGGGAATTCTCAGAATATAATGGTTGTGTTGGTTAGTGTAACCTAAGTAGGTACTGTTGAGACCAGTTAACCAGAGATTTGCCCCAAATTTCTTATAGACACCCGTTTTACCCAACTTGGCGTAATTTAGCAATTTTATTGACTTTTTGGCCTCTGTTGGATCTGCTGTTGACCCGAGACCTTCAGAATAATTTTGAGAAGACTGTAGCATGGTGAGACTAGTAGAAACACACACACAGAGCACGGGGACCCAACTCCCCCTCACGGCCGCCGGTTTAATCGTTCTGGCCGCAAATTGCGGCCAGAGTAGGGAGTGGGGTGTGGGGATTTTGGGTGTAGGGTCCTTCTGGGTAGGTTAGTGTGTAGGTATCTGTAACTTTTTGATTTTGGGCCTTAGTCAAAATCTGGAGCTATTTGCATGTTTCCGATGTCTTAAGTCTTGTGCGACACGCGCGTGATACGCGTGGTTCTGTGGCGCGCTGCGCGACACAGCGTGTCAGCTTAGGTTCTGGTGGTTTGTGCGCGTCGCGTCGTGTCGTGTGCACACGTGTTTAGTTTCACGTACGCGTATCCCTTTTATCGATATATCGCGTTTTGCAGGATTTTTCCTTATATGATGACTCTTTGTAAATTCTAGGTTCGCCGGCAGGAACTTCGAGCGCAGCAGAAAAAGGCAAGCAGGTGGTTGGACACACTTAGCGCAGGATCACGGGTGAGTAGATTTAACATCTACGGGGGACGATCGTTTGGATGGCGCGAGTCGCCCGTTAGATTTAATAAACTTATAGTTGGTAAACCTGATAGTACTTGTGACATTAGAATGATAATAATAAAACTGGCATAATATTACCGCAGTCATATCTACATGTCATACCCTTATACGCAAATTCATTGTAGGACACATGCACCATTACCAGGTTTTATATGCAGCACGAGCACTATTCATGTGGACACACACACCCTGGTAATTGCCATGTCACGACACTAGATAACCTTAACGTGAAACATGTTAATTGCCTAGAAACATGATATTGCATTAAATATTTAAAACGAAACCATAAGAATTACCATACCTGTGCATATGTATTATTATATCATCTGCTCATGCTTAGTGTAAATTATACATTGCAAATTGATACCATAAGCATTCATAATCATCGACATATGCATTTATGATGATTTCATGAAATTTATCATATTTCTGGATTTTGGGGGAAAGCCGCAAGATTTCAAAACTAATAACTGTTTAAAAAGATAAAAGGTTGCGGTTTTCTAGTGATGTAAAGTGTCGTCCACCATGAGTTTGCTGTGGTTTTCGAGATCCGTGTCGAGGAGTGGAGGAACCGTCACGGGTACATGGTGGGCCCGGTACGGTATCCCGGGGCAAGAAGATCGCAGGAGATGGCGTTGAGCCTGGCTGGGGACAGATTACCTACCGGTGATTTCATTTGGCACGGCGGATATCCAGAGGATACCGACCGTGGCCACTGGATTGAGATATGGATTTTGATGTGGATCAGCCGGATGGCTGAGGCCAGAGATACTGGACATGGATATATGAGATTTGGACAGTTTTGAGGTGTCGCTGCTGGACACGGTTTTTACTGATTTCTTGGATATTATGCTGATGTTTAAAAAGGGAGTTTCAAAACAAAGGAAAGGATAATTCTCATACATACTTGATAGTGCTTCATGTGGCATACATACCTGTTATTACATCCATGTGACATATATATACTTGCTAGTACACTGTTGATGCATACATACCTGCTAGTACATGTAGCCATAGCTGCTTTAGGGATGCCAGGACACTTGTGTGCATGCATACGTTAGCCTTAGTAGATGTTATTTATTACTCACGAGCTGGCAACTCACCCCCGTTGTGCCACAGCTTTTCTGCAGGTCCACTCCGTCAGCACGGTAGCGGCGGATACTTTTGCTTCTTTTGCACTTTTTGCCTGGACTCGAGGCTTTTGCTCATAGGTGGGTTATTATCATTTTGTACCACCTTATATATCTGTTGTATCTAGAACACTCCATCTACTGCTACTATTATTTCAATTGTACCTGTTTTATTTGGATTACTGTATATTGACCTAGATGTGAGATTGTGAGATTTGGGGATTTGTTTTATGATATATCTGGGTCGAGCTCACTTGAGTCAACATGCTATTTCTCATGCACTGTTATTCATTTATATTCTGCTTGTACCATTGGGGCTGATTTTACAAGTGAAATTCTGCTGGAATTTTGGTAAAAAGGAAAGTTATTTTAAAAAGGGGCAAATTGATTAGGTAATGAGGTAAATGCTTAAATAAATTGGTTTTCCTTCACTCTAAAATTTCAATTGGGGTTTGTATTCTGGGCCTCGGCTTACTTATTTTACGGACGCCTTGAGACGTTTCGTAACTTAACTGCCGGTCGCGTTCCGTACTTTGCGGGTCGTGACAAAGTTGGTATCAGAGCGTTAGGTTTCACCTTTCTGAGTATAGGATGACCCTTAGTAGATGGAGTAAGTGACCTAAGCAGGGTAGCGTAGCGTACGTATATCCGCGGCATACTTGCGATGCGGTACTCCGCCTAGGTGACTTTAGGACATACTTGCTTGAAATTCCTTCTTCGACTCCATGTATCCTTGATTCTATTGCACCGTTATTATTGTCATGTTTCCTGTACCAGTCACTATGCCACAGAGGACTACCAGAGCACAGAGGGCTGCCGCCCGACGAGATTCGAGCTGGCTCATCCGAGACTAGGACTGAGTAGGGTGGCATGCCTACGCCACAAGGACAGACTGATCCACCATCCCCAGGCCGTATGGATAGGCTTGAGACTGGTATGGAGGAGTTGCGACAGATGATGGGGAGTATGCAGGAGCTACGTCAGATGGTAGGGTCCCTAGTTGCAGCCGGTCGTGCACCGAGGCCGGAGGACGTACCTACTACATCCCAGACCACTATGATACCTGCTCCTACTACCACCGCCGTGACCATCCCGGTTTCACTACAGGAGTTCATGAGGCTGAGACCTCCAGTTTTCACGGGTACTGATGCAGCGGAGGACCCGCAGACGTTCCTTGACAGCTTGGCCAGGATCTGCCGTTCGCTGAGATGTTCCGATGATCGCTGGGTAGAGCTTGCGAGTTTCCAACTAGAGGGCCTCGCACAGATATGGTGGGAGTCAGTTCTGAGAGGTCGAGCTACAGGTCTACCGCCCATGACCTGGACCGAGTTCACAGCAGTCTTCTTTGCCCGTTTCCTCCCGGAGAGCGTTCGCAACGCCAGAGCTCGTAGTTTCGAGGCCTTGGTCAAGACACCCGGGATGACGGTGTCTGAGTTTGATGTTCAGTTTACACAGTTGTCCCGATATGCCCCGTATCTGGTGGATACCGAAGCGAAAAGGGTGAAGAGGTTCATACAGGGACTGGATACCCAGCTATATCTTGCCATTGGCGCCCAGCATTTCGATACCTATTCGGCAGCTATGGATACAGCATTGCGGATGGAGACACGTATTTCAGCGACTTCGGCCGTTCCCGGGCCGAAGAGGATTCGTACCGGCACACCAGATCAGAGACAACATTCCAGATTCATTCCGATAGATAGGGCCGGCAGGGGGTTCGGACGAGGTCAGTTGTACGGATCGTATACACAGGGACAGTAGTCGTTGCCGGGTGCTTTAGGTGCGGGAGTCTGCACCATCGTATTAGGGATTGTCCAGTAAGGCGACAGGATGCAGCGACAGTTCCACATGTGACTCTACCTCCATCACCGCCCCCTCCCCAGAGAGCTCTACTACCTGCCACAGGCGATGCTCCACGCCAGTTAGGCGCACCCAGAGGCCGTGGGTGCGGCGCACCGATCCAGAGAGGACGAGGAGGCAGAGGCCGAGGCCGAGGTCAGCCCGCTATTGGAGGAGGTCAGGCCCGAGTTTTTGCATTGACACCCCAGGATGCGCAGGCATCCAATGCCGTCATTACAGGTACCCTATCTGTATGCTCTATTGATGCACACGTGTTGTTCGATCCCGGATCCACGCACTCATACGTTTCCACCCACTTCGTGCCGAGTTTGGGTAGAGAGTCTGGTTTGCTTGATCAGCCGATGGTTGTGACCACTCCTGTGGGAGAGTCATTTGTTGCTAGGCACGTGTTCCGATCCTGTACCGTTCGTGTTGGCGAGCGAGAGCTGCCCGTCGACCTGATCCTTCTTGAGATGTTGGACTTCGACGTTCTTTTGGGCATGGATTGGTTGGCCACGTGCTATGCGTCGATGGACTGCCGCGGGAAGACAATTAGGTTTTGTTTTCCCGACGAGTCGGTTTTTGTTGTGCAGGGGGACCGTGGTGCCGCCCCTCACATTTTGATTTCTTCCCTTCGCGCTGGTCAGCTGATGAGGAAGGGATGTCGGGGATTTCTAGCCTGTGTATGTGATACTAGAGCTACGGATGTTCCATTGTACCAGGTTCCGATTGCATGCGAGTTCCCCGATGTTTTCCCCGACGAGCTGCCAGGACTGCCACCTGAGCGCGATGTCGAGTTCTGTATTGATTTGATTCCTGGCTCGGGGCCTATTTCAATACCGCCTTATCGGATGGCCCCGGCGGAACTTAGAGAGTTGAAGGTTCAGCTGCAAGATTTGCTAGATAAGGGACTTATTCGACCCAGTGTTTCTCCGTGGGGCGCTCCGGTCCTGTTTGTCAAGAAGAAGGACGGAAGTTTGCGCTTATGTATCGACTACCGCCAGCTGAACAAGGTGACCGTTCGGAACAGATATCCGTTGCCACGCATTGATGATTTGTTCGACCAGCTCCAGGGTGCGGGTTATTTTTCGAGGATCGACTTATGATCAGGATACCACTAGCTGCGAGTCCGACAGGAGGATATACCGAAGACAGCCTTCCGTACACGCTATGGCCACTATGAGTTTCTGGTGATGTCGTTCGGACTCACCAATGCCCCCGCAGCATTTATGGATTTGATGAACCGTACCTTCAGGCCGTATCTTGACTTGTTCATCATCGTGTTCATCGACGATATTTTGGTATACTCCCGGAGCCGAGAGGAGCACGAGCAGCACCTGCGGATTACGTTACAGACTCTGAGGGAGCACCAGCTGTTCGCAAAGTTCTCCAAGTGCGCATTCTGGCTGGACATCGTCGGATTCTTGGGTCACGTGATTATGAGAAACGGCATTTGTGTGGACCCGAAGAAGATTGAGGCTGTTCAGCAGTGGCCCCGACCTATATCGGTTACTGAGATCCGTAGTTTTCTAGGCCTGGCAGGCTACTACAGGCATTTTGTTCAGGACTTTTCCCGTATAGCTGCACCCTTGACCAGTTTAACCCGGAAGGGAGTTCCTTTCGTTTGGACGGAGGAGTGCGAGCGCAGTTTTCAGCAGCTGCGGACGTGTTTGACTACGGCGCCGGTATTATCTTTGCCCTCGGGATCAGGCGGATTTGTGGTCTACTGTGATGCTTCGCGAGTGGGATTAGGATGCGTATTGATGCAGCATGGCCGGGTGATCGCTTATGCTTCTCGGCAGTTGATGAGGCACGAACAGAACTGCCCTACTCACGATTTGGAGATGGCTGCAGTGGTCTTTGCACTGAAGATATGGCGACATTACCTATATGGCGAGTCGTGCCAAATATTCACAGACCACAAGAGCTTAAAACACATATTTCAGCAGCGAGACCTGAACCTCAGACAGCGTCGTTGGATGGAGTTGGTGAAGGACTACGACTGTGAGATCTTATACCACCCGGGCAAGGCGAATGTAGTAGCGGATGCTTTGAGCAAGAGGCCCGGGGGTAGTCTATCATGTTTGCATGCAGTGCAGAGGCAGACGTCAGCAGATTGGCAGGTTCTATGCGACAGCCGAGTCGAGTTCGAGTTCACTCCGACAGGGGGACAGCTTGCGCATGTTCGTGCGCGCCCACAGTTGCTTGACCGTATATATGAGGCACAGCGCAGAGACGACCGTTGCTCAGAGATCATGGCACAGATGGGACAGGGCAGATTTTCCGAGTTCGTGATTGATGATCAGGGGATTTTACGATATGGATCCAGACTGTGTGTACCAGATGCCGATGGATTGCGGCACGACATTCTTGAGGAGGCACACCGATCAGTGTATAGTGTCCACCCCGGTTCCACCAAGATGTACCATGATATGAGAGAGACCTACTGCTGGGACGGAATGAAGAGGGACATTGTGGAGTTCGTATCGAGATGCCTGACTTATCAGCAAGTCAAGGCCGAGCACCAGAGGCCCGCAGGAGAGCTACAGCCGTTACCCATTCCAGAGTGGAAATGGGAGCAGATTTCGATGGACTTCGTTGTGGGTCTACCCAGGACCGGTCGAGGGTACGACTCCATCTGGGTGATCGTGGATAGATTGACGAAAGCGGCTCACTTCCTGCCAGTGAAGACCACTTTCAGCTTCGCTCAATATGCCCAGCTCTACATCGACGAGATCATGCGGTTGCATGGCGTACCGACTTGTATCGTGTCAGATCGAGGCACCCAGTTCACCAGCCGACTTTGGCAGAGACTTCAGGAGGCTTTGGGCACTCGTTTGAGCTTCAGCACAGCATTTCATCCGCAGACAGACGGACAGTCAGAGCGGACCATTCAGACTCTCGAGGACATGCTCAGAGCGTGCGTTTTAGACTTCGGCGGTAGCTGGGATCGTCATTTACCTCTAGTGGAGTTCTCCTATAACAACAGCTTCCAGGATACTATCCAGATGGCACCTTTCGAGGCGTTGTATGGGAGGAGATGTAGATCACCCGTTTGTTGGACCGAGCGGAGCGAGAGCAGTATTTTTGGGCCGCAGATTGTGCAGGAGACGACCGAGAAGGTACAGCTGATTCGAGACCGGATGAGAGCAGCTCAGAGCAGACAGAAATCGTATGCAGACAGGCGCCGTCGCAGATTAGAGTTCGCAGTTGGCGACCATGTTTTTCTGAGGGTCTCTCCGATGAAGGGCGTGATGCGTTTTGGGCGAAAGGGAAAGCTTAGCCCTAGATTCGTAGGTCCCTTCGAGATCCTCGAGCGTGTCGGCGCTGTTGCGTATCGTTTGGCTCTTCCACCCAGCTTTTCGGAGGTTCACCCCATCTTCCATGTATTGATGCTACGCAGATATCTTCATGACCCTTCCCACACGATTCAGCATCAGACAGTTCAGCTTGAGCCGGACCTTTCGTTCACCGTGCAGCCAGTTGAGATTTTAGATCGGCAAGTGAAGAAACTTCGATCAAAGGTCCTGCCGTCCGTGAAGGTCCTTTGGCGCAGCCTGACCAGCGAGGAGATCAGTTGGGAGGCCGAGGGAGAGATGCGGAAGAAATTCCCTCATCTTTTTGAAGGTACGCGTAGTTGCATATTTTAAAATTCGGGGATGAATTTTCTTAAGGGGGGAAGACTGTAACACCTGAGTTTAGGGTTAGTGGTAATTAAGCGTTAATGTGGGGTTTTTGGTAAAAAGTTTACCAAAACGGGACTCTAGTATTTTATCTAGGTTTATGGTTATTTTTGTGGAATTTTATCTCGACCACACACACTTGTGCACGTCAGATGGGATTAAGATTAGGGTTTGCCATATCTTGAGCTTGTGGGTTAGCCATGTTAAGTTAACCATGGTGGTCTAAACTTTCTTGTTATTTGGTGTTAATTGAGGAGTTTTAGTTTTAAATTGGTTTAAGGTTAGGGTTGCCTTGAGATGAGAAGGGGAGATTATGGTGGGCCTTGATTTGTTTCACATTACCTTCCTTCAAAACTTCATTTACCTCTCAAACTCATCTCACATATATACACACATCAGCCATTTCCTGCTCACTTCAGCCACAAAAGAAAAAAAAATAACTGAAGTAAAACAACATCAGCCCTTAAAACCAGCAGCAGTACTACTTCCACAGCAGCACCATCATTGTATCAGCCCAAATTCTGCCTGTTTTCAGCAACCATATCTGCCTAATCCCATGACATCAACTCCCTAACCCCTATGCAGCTGCTACAGCCACCTTAACACCAGAAAATCAGCATCAACCTGTGCATCAGCCTGCTACTTCAGTTCAGCCTCTCCCCTATAGCATCAGCAGCAGCAGCTGCTACAAACAGCACCATCAGCCCCAAAACTTCAGTCATCATCATCATTTCAGCCCTACCATACCCTCTATCAGCAGCAGCAGCTACCCCAACACCACATTTCACCCCCCATCAGCCAAATATTACCTCTGCTGCTGCCACTACAACACTTCCTACCCCAAGTAAATAAGCAGAACATTGCAGCAGCAGCATCTTCATAACAGCTCCCCAACCCCAAGCCACACTCTCACAACATCACTACACCCACCAACTACACCACCTCAGCCCAACAATACACCAACACAACACCCCAAAACTTGTATCAGCAACAGCTCTGCAATTTTCAGCAAGTTGCAGACCAGCCCTGTTCCAGCCAAGTTTGCAGCACCAGGAGCTTAAGCAGCAGCACATACTCTCCTACTCCTTCTCTTCTCCTTCATCTTGGGTCTTTTGAGGTATAACCCCCGTAACCCGACTCTAAATTGCTAAAATTATGGTTTTCTAGCTTAATTTAGTGTTTATTTTATGTTTAGTGGTAATTTTGGGGTAAAATTGGGGGAATTCTCAGAATATAATGGTTGTGTTGGTTAGTGTAACCTAAGTAGGTACTGTTGAGACCAGTTAACCAGAGATTTGCCCCAGATTTCTTATAGACACCCGTTTTACCCGACTTGGCGTAATTTAGCAGTTTTATCGACTTTTTGGCCTCTGTTGCATCTGCTGTTGACCCGAGACCTTCAGAATAATTTTGAGAAGATTGTAGCATGGTGAGACTAGTAGAAACACACACACAGAGCACGGGGACCCAACTCCCCCTCACGGCCGCCGGTTTAATCGTTCTGGCCGCAAATTGCGGCCAGAGTAGGGAGTGGGGTGTGGGGATTTTGGGTGTAGGGTCCTTCTGGGTAGGTTAGTGTGTAGGTATCTGTAACTTTTTGATTTTGGGCCTTAGTCAAAATCTGGAGCTATTTGCATGTTTCCGATGTCTTAAGTCTTGTGCGACACGCGCGTGATACGCGTGGTTCTGTGGCGCGCTGCGCGACACAGCGTGTCAACTTAGGTTCTGGTGGTTTGTGCACGTCGCGTCGTGTCGTGTGCACACGCGTTTAGTTTCACGTACGCGTATCCCTTTTATCGATATATCGCGTTTTGCAGGATTTTTCCTTATATGATGACTCTTTGTAAATTCTAGGTTCGCCGGCAGGAACTTCGAGCGCAGCAGAGAAAGGCAAGCAGGTGGTCGAACACACTTAGCGCAGGATCACGGGTGAGTAGATTTAACATCTACGGGGGACGATCGTTTGGATGGCGCGAGTCGCCCGTTAGATTTAAGAAACTTATAGTTGGTAAACCTGATAGTACTTGTGACATTAGAATGATAATAATAAAACTGGCATAATATTACCGCGGTCATATCTACATGTCATACCCTTATACCCAAATTCATTGTAGGACACATGCACCATTACCAGGTTTTATATGCAGCACGAGCACTATTCATGTGGACACACACACCCTGGTAATTGCCATGTCACAATACTAGATAACCTTAACCTGAAACATGTTAATTGCCTAGAAACATGATATTGCATTAAATATTTAAAACGAAACCATAAGAATTACCATACCTGTGCATATGTATTATCATATCATCTGCTCATGCTTAGTGTAAATCATACATTGCAAATTGATACCATAAGCATTCATAATCATCGACATATGCATTTATGATGATTTCATGAAATTTATGATATTTCTGGATTTTGAGGGAAAGCCGCAAGATTTCAAAACTAATAACTGTTTAAAAAGATAAAAGGTTGCGGTTTTCTAGTGATATAAAGTGTCGTCCACCATGAGTTTGCTGTGGTTTTCGAGATCCGTGTCGAGGAGTGGAGGAACCGTCACGGGTACATGGTGGGCCCGGTACGGTACCCCTGGGCAAGTAGATCGCAGGAGATGGCGTTGAGCCTGGCTGGGGACAGATTACCTACCGGTGATTTCATTTGGCACGGCGGATATCCAGAGGATACCGACCGTGGCCACTGGATTGAGATATGGATTTTGATGTGGATCAGCCGGATGGCTGAGGCCAGAGATACTGGACATGGATATATGAGATTTGGACAGTTTTGAGGTGTCGCTGCTGGACACGGTTTTTACTGATTTCTTGGATATTATGCTGATGTTTAAAAAGGGAGTTTCAAAACAAAGGAAAGGATAATTCTCATACATACTTGATAGTGCTTCATGTGGCATACATACCTGTTATTACATCCATGTGACATATATATACTTGCTAGTACACTGTTGATGCATACATACCTGCTAGTACATGTAGCCATAGCTGCTTTAGGGATGCCAGGACACTTGTGTGCATGCATACGTTAGCCTTAGTAGATGTTATTTATTACTCACGAGCTGGTAACTCACCCCCGTTGTGCCACAGCTTTTCTGCAGGTCCATTCCGTCAGCACGGTAGCGGCGGATACTTTTGCTTCTTTTGCACTTTTTGCCTGGACTCGAGGCTTTTGCTCATAGGTGGGTTATTATCATTTTGTACCACCTTATATATCTGTTGTATCTAGAACACTCCATCTACTGCTACTATTATTTCAATTGTACCTGTTTTATTTGGATTACTGTATATTGACCTAGATATGAGATTGTGAGATTTGGGGATTTGTTTTATGATATATCTGGGTCGAGCTCACTTGAGTCGACATGCTATTTCTCATGCACTGTTATTCCTTTATATTCTG
Source organism: Agapanthus africanus (assembly GCA_030015575.1). Taxonomy (NCBI): domain Eukaryota; kingdom Viridiplantae; phylum Streptophyta; class Magnoliopsida; order Asparagales; family Amaryllidaceae; genus Agapanthus; species Agapanthus africanus. The sequence continues at coordinate 871,026,834 of CM057339.1, forward strand.
CTTGTACCGTTGGGGCTGATTTTACAAGTGAAATTCTGCTGGAATTTTGGTAAAAAGGAAAGTTATTTTAAAAAGGGGCAAATTGATTAGGTAATGAGGTAAATGCTTAAATAAATTGGTTTTCCTTCACTCTAAAATTTCAATTGGGGTTTGTATTCTGGGCCTCGGCTTACTTATTTTATGGACGCCTTGAAACGTTTCGTAACTTAAGTGCCGGTCGCGTTCCGTACTTTGCGGGTCGTGACAATAAGCACATCCTTAAAAGGTCCCTAGTCGTGGGAGTTTTCGCGACAGGGCATCGATACTCCGGAGTAGACTAGTGTATACAGTCGAGACCCCGACGAGGGGCGGTGGCCGGTCTCACAAGCCATTGGTGTTAGTTGGTTCACCTAAGATGTATACATGTGCTCATTGGGTTATGAGTATACCGGACATGACTCGCCGGGAATATGCTAGTTGGTATTATACCTGACGTCAGATAGCAGTTCCCTGGTGACATGTGTACAGGTTAGTTCATCGACCTGAGATCATCATTTGTCTCGTGTGAGTTTCCACTGTGCTTTGATTACTACCCTACCACGGCTCAAAGGAGTCGTGCAATCAGGTTTTAGTTGGGTACAGTCCCGAGCCACATGGAGGCAGTGAGCGGATCGGCAGAGGTTTCGTCTCTCCCGGTATTGGGGGTGAGATCGCGCTGTGTCTAGGAGAGCCATTACATGAAGTCCTTGGCTAAGGCAGGAGATTTACTGGTAGGTATTCCAGTAGTATCTCAGGGTGTTCTGGGCTACACTCCGACACGACTTGTACCACTTTTGGAGGTTGTAGGGTGTTTTTCGTCACTCCATTGAGATAGGAATACGCGCGCGCTTGTCAGGCGTACTACAGATTCCTCCTGCCTAGGGTAGGCCGGGGTTTATTGATTGTGGGGATCCGAATCTCCGGCAGCCGCGGACTAAGCTGCCGTTAATTACCCCTCGTCTTTGGGGCGAGAGAACCTCCGATTAACGGGTTAAACTGGTCATGTGAACTCAATGTGCAGTGTACATGTGTGTTGTTTTGGAATGGGGGTTTGGATATATCGGGAGCCACGAAGAGTTTTCATGGGGGTCGGGACGTGGGCGTTTCGCGCTTGAGCGCTGGGCGCTTAAGCGCTGGCGCGCCACGTGTCGGCTCGTGGGCGCTTTGCGCTGGAGCGCAAGCGCGCTACGTGTCGGCACGTGGGCGCTTTGCGCTGGAGCGCAAGCACGCCACGTAGGCGCTTTGCGCTTGAACGCAGGGCGCTGAAGCTCAAGCGAGCCACGTGTCGGCACGTGGGCGCTTTGCGCTTGAGCGCCCGCGTGCCACGTGTCGGTACGTGGGCGCTTGGCGCTTGAGCGCTTGGGCGCCGACGAAGAAAAGGGGGCTTTTAGTCCCAGAACCAGAAGCTATGCTTCAGAAAGGAAATATTTATTATATGTGTGTGTGTGTGTGTGTGTGTGTGTGTGTGGAGTTAAACTCCTAGGATGTTTTGAAGCTGATGAAGGGCTTCTCCCCTTGAGCCCTAGTTCTTCCCCAAAGTGGGGTTTCTGGAGATGAATCTCCTTCTTCTTCCTTTGTTTGGCCGGATCTTGAAGATTAAGAGATGTGAGATTTTAAAGATCTCTTCTTTTTAAGATCTAATGACAGATCCAAGTTCCCCTTTGTGGGTTTTGTGGTGAAAAACTATTTAGTTTTGGAAAAGGAAGAGTAAAACTCTTGATTTAATTCAAAAGAAAGAAGAAGGTTTGAAACCTTCAGAAAGGGGAAAGAGGTACAAACCCTAGGTTTTTTTAAGAGAATGAAAAGTTGTTATTTTATTCATCATCATTTTGCCTTATATAGGCTTACATATTTACATATAGCCCCTTGGGCTTTACAAAAATGGCATTTTGCCCATCCCATGGCTCATGTGCCATTTCATTTTTGCACATAAGCCATGAGCTTACAAAATATTGGCTTTATGCCCATTTTGCATACATTCATGTATAAAAAATTACATAAAAATTATTTATTACATGATTTTGTTGTTGGCATGGGCCCGACTTGGGCATGGGCCCGCTTGACCTGGGCTTGGGCCCACCTAGCTTGGGGGTTGACCTTGACTTTGACTCGTTCAACCGGGGTGCAAATTTTTACCCCAACAAATTGCCCCCCATCAATAAATGTGCACCGCACATTTGTGTTGTGTGCATGAAATTGATGGATCTTGAAGCTGGACTTCGAGGTGGAACATCATTCCGGGGGTGGAGCATCATCCCATGGGATCGGAGCATCATTCCGATGAGCGGAGCATGATTCCAGATATCGGAGCATCATTCCGAAGGGCAGAGCATGATTCCAGGATTCGGAGCATGATTCCAGGGATCGGAGCATGATTCCGATGAGCGGAGCATCATTCCAGGGATCGGAGCATGATTCCGATGAGCGGAGCATCATTCCAGGGATCGGAGCATGATTCCGATGAGCGGAGCATGATTCCAGGGTTCGGAGCATCATTCCGAAGAGCGGAGCATGATTCCAGAGAATCAGATCATTCCGATGAGCGGAGCATGATTCCAGGGTTCGGAGCATCATTCCGAAGAGCGGAGCATGATTCCAGAGATCGGAGCATCATTCCGAAGAGCGGAGCATGATTCCAGGGGATTGGAGCATCATTCCGATGAGCGGAGCATGATTCCAGGATTCGGAGCATCATTCCGAAGAGCGGAGCATCATTCCAGGAATCGGAGCATCATTCCGATGAGCGGAGCATCATTCCAGGGATCGGAGCATGATTCCGATGAGCGGCAGACATTCTGACCGAAGCATGATTTCGATGCAGAGGTAGATTCCTAGGCGAAGTATAATTCCGACAAGGAAGGCAAATATTCCGAGGAGAAGCATTGATTTCGACACGGGGTATATTCTGAGACAGAGCATGATTCCGGCGCAGAGCTTGTTAGCTGACTTGATTCCGAGACGAAGCATAATTTCGACAGGGTAGGCAGGTACACCGAGGCGAAGCATCATTTCGACACGGGGTGCATTCTGAGACGAAGTATAATTCCGACGCAGAGCTTGCTGGTTGACTTGATTCCGAGGCCGAGCATAATTCCGACGAGGAGGTCGTTGGTTGATTCCGAGCCGAAGCATAATTCCGACAGGGAAGGCAGATACACCGAGGCGAAGCATCATTTCGAGACGGGGTGCATTCTGAGACGAAGCATAATTCCGACGCAGAGCTTGCTGGTTGACTTGATTCCGAGGTGGAGCATAATTTCGACGAGGAGGTCGTTGGTTGATTCCGAGCTGAAGCATAATTCCGACAGGAAAGGCAGATACAGCAAGGCGAAGCATGATTTCGACACGGGGTGCATATTCTGAGACGAAGCATGATTCCGATGCAGAGCTTGTTAGTTGATTTGATTCCGGGGTGAAGCATAATTCCGGCAGGGAAGGTAGATATCCCGAGGCGAAGCATGATTTCGACACGGGGTAAATTCTGGGACGAAGCATGATTCCGCCGCAGAGGTTGTTGGTTTGATTTGATTTGGGTTGACATCAGCATCGCTACACTGGAGTATGGTACCAGGAGCGAATCATCATCTGTCATGAGAGGATTTAGGGATTTAGGTTTTTGTTTGGCATCAGCATCGCTACACTGGAATATGGTACCAGGAGCGAATCATCATTTGCGTTTGCTTATTAGGAAACGATGGCTTAGGAGACAGGTTTTAGGTCCCTATCACCTAAGACTTTTCAATTTTGTGAGCCTTAAGGGTCTCACAAAGCATTTTCTCCCTACGGGTCGTAAGGATCCCGTAAGTGTATTTTCTCCTTAGGAGTCGTGGGGACTCCCAAGTGTGTTGCTCCTTTGTGAGTCGTAAGGATCTCACGCGGGAATTTTCTCGTCACAAAGTCGAGAGGACCTTGTGAGTGCATTGCATCTCTTTCTCACGAGTTTGCGCCCTTTCGGGTTTTCACAAACTCGCCGGCAGTCCTGCTGTTTTTACTCACGGAGCCCTTTCGGGTTTTCATCCGTGCCCATTTTGCTTGTGGACATACCTTTTTTTATTTTTATTTTATTATTTTTGGAGAGATTGGGATTGTTTTAGGCCCATGGATTGTATACGGTATTGCAGGATGTATGATCCAGACCGTAAGGCCATAAAAATTTCGGGACTTTGTAGGCGTCTGCATCGCTGCACTGGAATATGGTACCAGGAGCGACTCATCATTCGCCACTTGGGGTATGGGATTTGGAATTTGGTTGGCGTCTGCATCGCTACACTGGAATATGGTACCAGGAGCGACTCATCATTCGCCACTTGGGGATTGGTAAGCGATGGCTTAGGAGACAGGCTTAGATCCCTATCGCCTAAGGCTTTTCAATTTTATGGGCCGTGAGGGTCCCATAAAAGCATTTCTCCCTACGAGTCGTAAGGATCCCGCAGGTGCATTTTCTCCTTAGGAGTTGTGAGGACCCCCAAGTGTGTTTTTCCTTTGTGAGTCGTAAGGATCCTACGAAGGTTTGTTCTCCTCATGCATCGTGAGGACACATGAGTAGGTCTTCTCAATGGAGCATAATTCCAAAAGGCGGAGACCAGCCGCGTAACTGGTGATTGCGGTGGGGCATAGGTATGATGGGAATTATTTGAGCCTGTGGATTGTATACGGTAGTCAATTTGGGGACTAACCGTAGGGCCGGGAGAATTTTGGAAATTTGAATTTTTGTCGGCGTCTGCATCACTGCACTGGAATATGGTACCAGGAGCGACTCATCATTCGCCGTTTTTTTTGTTTGTTTTACCGCGATTGCTCTATCATTTCAGCTTTTCTTATCGCGAAGGTCGCGATTGCCCTATCATTTCGGCTATTTATTCGCGGTTGCCCCATCATTTCGGTTTTATTTTCATTTTCATTTTTACTCGCTGGTTTTTATTGCGAGTTGCCCCATCATTTCGGCTTTTCTTTATTTTTCTTTTATTTACACATTTTTTTTATACACACACATTTTTTTTACATTCCCAGTTTAACGACTTAGAGGTCGACTGTTCCCAGTTTAATGACGCGGTGGTCGATTGTTTTCAGAGAGAGGCGGATATCTGAGAGAATCTGTTTCACGAAGAACTTCGGTCTCCGTTTGTATGAAATTGGCGGTCACAGCTGGACTGTTTGTTTACACACCTTTAGACAGTTCTATCTCTCCTGCCTTGTATTGTTTTTCGACCCAGTCTTTGAAGACGAAGCAATCCTCAATGGCATGACCTATCACTCTGTGATAGGGGCAGTATTTGGGGTCGTCGGTCCTATTCGCTTCCTGCGGTCTTTTTGACTCTGGAAGTTGTAGACTGTTCTTCAGGGCGTCTTTGAATATTTTACGGATTTTGTCCCTTCTGAAGGAATAGACCTTATCCAGCTTCTCTTTCAGTAGAGATTCTCCTCCCTCTCCGAACATTGGCTTCCGAGGCTGGTTAGCGCTAGGCCCGCTCATCCCTTGCTTATTTCGGTTAGCCGAAGTGTTGAAAGATTCAGAATCATCGGAGTTTCCGCCTTTGCGATTGTCGTCCTTTCGGTTTCTCCAGGACCTATTGTTATTTTGGAAATTCGAGGAGGACTCCTGTTTTGAGCGCTCCAGCATCTGAACTTTCCTGGTCAACTCTTGGAATGTTTTGAGACCCACGGTGCATAGAAACGGGACTATCCAATTGTTGAGATTTCCGACGAGGAGACTGACAGATTGGTCCTGCTCTATCGGCGGTTCGCATTTGACGGAGAGATTGCGCCATCGGGTTATAAAATCCGTGCTGCTTTCGTCGTTCTTGGGCTTGGTCCTTACGAGCTCGGCAATGGTGATCTTATCGCTGACGCTCATGAATCTTTGTCGAAACAAAGATTCCATTTGGACGAAAGTAGTAATGGAGCCATCCGGTATGCTCGCGTACCAGTCGAAAGCAACATCGGTTAAGCTATTAACGAACTGGCGGAGGAGAAGCGCATCATTGCCCCCAGTATTCCCGCATGAGGCTTTGAAGTGGGCAATGTGTTGATTCGCATTTCCCGTCCCATCGAATCTTCCGAATTTGGGGATGACATAGCCGCTAGGAAATTCTACCAGATCATACTGAGCAGGATATGGTCTCCCACTACTGCTGATATCTTTTTGCGCTTCGGATTCGGCCACCAATGTTTTGACTTTGCTGGCAACCAAATCCATGATTTGATCTTGAGTTAGCGGGCTACTGTCATCAGTAGCCAAGACATTTCCTGAGATAAGATGCGATTGACTTTCATGCGGTCCGCCCGCCTTTGGATTTGAGGGAATAGGCACTGGCTGTCTCGAGACAATGTTTCTCGGCTCATGAGCAGAGCCTTGTGCTTGATTGGACGGCTGAGAGGAAAGTTGGGCCGTAAGCCGTAAGACGACATTTGCCAAGTCGTCGATCTTTGAGTAGAGCTTGGCCATCTCTTTGTCTTTGCTTCTGAGCTGTTTTCGGAGCACTTGGAGAAGTTGCTGCTCCGCATTCTTAGGCTGGAAAGTTGGCTCATCTTCGCTTTCCGAGACCGACTCCTCATGGACCGAAAGGTCTTTCCGCCTATCATCCTCATCGAGAAGGTTTTCATCACCCGGCAGGGGCGGCTGTTCTTGGGAAGCGGCAACCACATTCAAGCCAGATTGGATTTGAGATGTGGTGGCCCCGTCCTTGCTCTTGCTGCGCGTTCCCACCATGCAGACAGTGTAGACCACATACCCAGCCATTTCCCCATCTTCGTCGGGGTAACCCTGTTCTTCAAACCTCATGAGGTTCAGCCTAGCAGGAGCCCTAGCCCTTTTGTTGGCTCTATATCTGAGCCTTTTCTGCCTTAACTTTTCAATTTTAAGGGCTCGGCGGGCATCCATTTCCTGGGAAGCCACCGTGAGTCGATTAGCGGGGAGCTTAGAGAAAACACCCGATCGAGCAGTTGTCAGGGGCACCGCCGGAGCTTGCTCGAGAGGCCCTGTTGCTTTGTTGGTTTTGATGGCCTTGCCCCCAGCTGGGGCCAGAGAGAGTCGTTCAAACAACGATTTGCGTTTGAGTTGGGGCGCCTTCGAGACCACCACATTTGGCCCCTTGCCTTTCGAGACCGGTTTGTCTGTCACCGGGGCTTGAGTAGCTGGGATGGCGCCAACTGGCATGAACATAATAGAGCCAAATGGTAGCAGCGGCTCCTCCCATTGTCGCCCGAGACTGGCCGGAAGGACCGTCCTGGAGTCTATCTTCATCATGTAGGAGATGGGAGCTGAGTTCATCTTTGGAGACATTGTTGGAAGGTGATTGCTTGAAAACCTGCATGAAAAAGCATTATTTCAGTATAAATATATGTATGTATATTGACCGAGTTCGCATGAATGCTTAACCCGAAATATGGGAGGAGAGATTGGTCCCACCGGGCGTTCCAGATTCTGTAGGGTGTTTTTCGTCACCCCATTGAGATGGGAATACGCACGCGCTTGTCAGGCGTACTACAGATTCCCCCTGCCTAGGTTAGGCCGGGGTTTATTGATTGTGGGGATCCGAATCTCCGGCAGCCGCGTACTAAGCTGCCGTTAATTACCCCTCGTCTTTGGGGCGAGGGAACCTTCGATTAACGGGTTAAACTGGTCATACGAACTCAATGTGCAGTGTACGTGTGTATTGTTTTGGAAGGGGGGTTTGGATATATCGGGAGCCACGCAGAGTTCTGTAGAGTATGTGTATGTGTACATATGTATACATATGTATATATATACATGTATATATATAAAGGGGGGAAAAGACATCCAAAGGATGCGTGGCGCCAGCGCTCTGAGCGCAAGAGCGCTAGCGCGCCATGTGTCGGCACGTGGCGCTTCGCGCTTGAGCGCTGGGCGCTTGAGCGCAAGCACGCCACGTGTCGGGACGTGGGCGTTTCGAGCTTGAGCGCTGGGCGCTTGAGCACAAGCGCGCCACGTGTCGGCACGTGGGCGCTTTGCGCTGGAGCGCAAGCGCGCTACGTGGGCGCTTTGCGCTTGAACGCAGGGCGCTGAAGCGCAAGCGAGCCACGTGTCGGCACGTGGGCGCTTTGCGCTTGAGCGCAGGGCGCTCGAGCTCCCGCGCGCCACGTGTCAGCACGTGGGCGCTTGGCGCTTGAGCGCTTGGGCGGCGGCGAGGAAAATGGGGCTTTTAGTCCTAGAACCAGAAGCTATGCTTCAGAAAGGAAATATTTATTATATATATGTGTGTGTGTGTGTGTGTGTGAGTGTGTGTGTGTGTGTGTATATGGAGTTAAACTCCTAGGATGTTTTGAAGCTGATGAAGGGCTTCTCCCCTTGAGCCCTAGTTCTTCCCCAAAGTGGGGTTTTTGGAGATGAGTCTCCTTCTTCTTTCTTTGTTTGGCCGGATCTTGAAGATCAAGAGATGTGAGATTTTAAAGATCTCTTCTTTTTAAGATCTAATGACAGATCCAAGTTCCCCTTTGTGGGTTTTGTGGTGAAAAACTATTTAGTTTTGGAAAAGGAAAAGTAAAACTCTTGATTTAATTCAAAAGAAAGAAGAAGGTTTGAAACCTTCAGAAAGGGGAAAGAGGTACAAACCCTAGGTTTTTTTGAGAGAATGAAAAGTTGTTATTTTATTCATCATCATTTTGCCTTATATAGGCTTACATATTTACATATAGCCCCTTGGGCTTTATAAAATTGGCATTTTGCCCATCCCATGGCTCATGTGCCATTTCATTTTTGCACATAAGCCATGAGCTTACAAAATATTGGCTTTATGCCCATTTTGCATACATTCATGTATAAAAAATTACATAAAAATTATTTATTACATGATTTTGTTGTTGGCATGGAGAGGCTGGCCATGGGCTCGACTTGGGCATGGGCCCGCTTGACCTGGGCTTGGGCCCACCTAGCTTGGGGTTGACCTTGACTTTGACTCGGTCAACCGGGCTGTAAATTTTTACCCCAACAGGGTCTGACTTTTACCAACCCCCTAGGCCCGACATGCGATGATCATAGACGACGGACCGGACTGTACGGATATTGTCACTGACAGGCTCAGTAGGGTGTCAGGATGAGTTCGCTCATCGACCTCCCTTTTGGTCAATACATGGTGGCCTGTTACGTACAGCTAGTACCACTGAAGTGCTAGTGGTTAAATCCACAGCCAGTGCATCGACGAGTCTTTAGAGTCCCCCACAGACTGTTTCTCAAGTTTCGGGCGAAACGTTATAGAGGCCGTATGATATATGGCAGGGTTCGATCATATACGTGCAGTAGTGCACGGATCATGATCGGACGGATCATACTAGTGGGCTTTGGTTTAAGCCGGATCCTAGTATTAGATTTGTTGGATTACTTTAGTCTCATCGCATTCGCATTCAGTCGGAATGAGGATGCAGGTATGTATGTACAGGTGAGGGGTATCCTTGTGATCCGTCACGAGTTTACTTTAAATGTTGCCGTATCTTTTTGTTGTTGTAAACATTTGGGTTAATGTTTACAAATGGAAATAATGAGCTAGAAATTATGATTAGGAGCATTAATTGTGACACATGCATAAGTGGTGACTCATGGTCTCTTTCTTTGTACATGTGTCACATTATGTGATTGATTTGTGAGTTGAAATGAGAGGAAGAGAGAGAAGGGCAGCCATAGATAGGTTGGCTCTTGTATTATTCTTGATCTCACTCTCTCATTTTGATATACAACACAAGAAAAAGAAAACCTCTTCTTCTTCTTCTTCCTCTAGCTCACCATTTCCATTGATGGCTTCATCTTCAACCTTCATCCATATAATGGATGCAAGAGACAAAGTTGTCACACACATTCTCTACTTCACCTTGGACATGTCGGCTAGCGAACTTCGTGTCCGAGTTGCTTTAGATGAAGCGGGAGCCCGTAAAAAGACTCATTGATGTGGAGCCCTTCCGACGAGAAGACCGGAGATCGGAGATGCCGCGAGGAGCTTGGGTTGGTGGCCAAAGACCGAAGGACACGGATCGATCGGTATAGCCTTTCCAACCCTTCTCTAGTTTGCTAGTTATAGGTTAATGGTTCGATCCGGGATTAAAGTCTGCGATAGCGCCGGTTTCAAGTTTAGAAAATGTTTTCGTTTCCGCATTTTGGCCTCGGACAGACGGTCGGGGCGCTACCGTAGACTTATATGGTATCAGAGCCACGCCATTAACCTTTACTAGCTTGTTCTAACGTATTTAAAACATCGATCAAACGAAATTTCCGAAACCGCGATTCCATTTCATGAAGTTTCTGTCTAAATTTTTTTGTCGTTGAAAAATTATTTTGAGTGTGTCAGAAAATCAGGCAGGCTTTTCTAAGACCACTGCAGAAATTTTGTAGAATGATCGTACTGTAGCACCGTAGAACCGCGGCCGTACCCACGTTTTGGCCGCGGTTCCTCCGCAGTACTGTAGCTTCACTGCACCAAATTTTCTACAGTGGTCTCTGACTTGGAATTGGGGTTTCTGGTATTTTTAGTTTTGGCCCAGATTATTTTAAGTGCTGGATTTGTGCTTGGGGCCCACTTCGGGAAATTTTGTCGATCGAAAAATTTTAATATGTTAGTTTACAGTTCTTACATTATATCTGTGACCGTGAATGTCATTCGAGCGGTAAATCTTGTCTAATTGCTATAGTTCTTTTAGACGGATTTGCTAACGTGGCATTCACGTTGATGTTCTGTGTTGTGCTATGATATTGGGGATTTGTCGTGGTGGATAGCCTGGATGCAATGGTAGTACAGTTTTGTTATATTTGTACATTTGATATTGCGGGGCGAGCGTCCGACATGTGGACTGTCGTCACTGCCTGTTTGTATATTATTCTTTTTGGGCACGACCGGGCTTAGGTCGATGTACCTGTTGTATATATTTTACTTTCTGTACTAGGATTACCCCGCGGTGGGGTGCACGGATAGCCGGGTTCTAGAGGGCAACGAGCCCGCATCTCATGGCTTTGAGACGGAGGGGGCTTCACTCTAGAATTGGCGGGCTATTCGCCGCACTCGTAGGGGGTACAGGTTGACCGGAGGAGGGGTGCTCAAGTTACCGGATTCCGTGAAGTGCTGGGTGGTCCATTCACTTTGTTGAAGGGGCTGCCTCGCTTCAGGTTTTGGCGGGTAACTTACCGCACCCGTAGGGGTCTAGGATTTCATTGCACAGGCTATCCACACGACCAGGGGAACGTCGGGTTTCAGTAGCGGCTCTATGAAACCCGGGGATCCCAGATTATCTGTATTGTTTTGTGATGCTTATTACTCTCTGTGATGTTGCATTTCATCACGCCATGAGCGAATATTATATATTGATATATATACTAGTAGATGTTGCATATGTTTTACACCCGCGCTAGTCCAGTCCCCGCTCTGTCGTTAGTTAAGTAACCTAACGGGTGATGACGGGACCCAGTGGCGAATGCGGATGGCATATACGTACATCGTATTTTCGTTCTTTATTGGCGTGATCAATTGATGGGACTGCATTGATTTGGATCAATGCAAGCTAAACAAACCTATTCTGATGTTGTTGGAACATTTTTCAAAAGGCTGTTATTGCAAGGACGTTCTCTTTTGTTTTGCACAGTGGTATTCGGCTATGAATATCCAGCACCTCAGTCGACAAGGCAAGGGCCGAGATCCCTTCACCGGGAGTGACCCCTTGGGCAAAAGTTTGCGTCAGGGTAATAACTTCACTATAGTCGATTACTTTTTGCTTTGCATCATGGTATTCAGTTGGAATATCCTGTACCTCATTCTACGGGGAAAGAGCCGAGATCCCTTCACCGGGAGTGACCTCTTTAGCAAAGGTTTTCACCACTATATTTTTATAAAAAGCTATCTGGTTCCTTCAACGATATCAAGTTCATTACGTTAAAGGTTTTTCGCCAAAAACCATTCGTAGCCCTTCGTCATTTCAGACGGGTAGCACTTAGTATTAATGCTATGTTTGTTGGCCTTAGTCAAGGCATAGTGTATAGTAGCTATTTGTTACTTTTCTGCAGTATATATAGATGCGTTGGTTTGGGACAGTCGTACAGCCTTGTTGGCCCTAGTCAAGGGCTTGTACGGGTGGGTTCAAATTAACCTGGACAATGACGGGTAGAACTTGACATGTGACTTATGATTTGTTCGCCTTAGTCAAGGTCATAAGAGCATGGGGTAAAAATCACATCGGGAGTTTCTAAAGAAATTGAAACTTGTCAGATATGCGCATACCTTCTGGAGTGTGATAACGTGAGTGGATTCCATCACGTTATCATGCGATGATAGTTGGATCCCGATTCCCATTGATGAGTTGGTTTACTCTTCGGGTGATCCTGACTAATTCTTCTTTCAGGTTTGGAGGAGAATTTGAGGATACAGTGGGATGTTTCCTGATTAGATAAAGTGATAACCATTCTGATCTAGGTTAGAGTGCACGCAGAGTGTTTCTTTTCTCTCTCTCTTTGGCAGCGACCATGACCCGACCCTTGACTATGATTCAGTGACCAAGTTAACCGAACCTTCTTAAAACACTGGCTTTTGGATTATCAGAGTTGCATACCTCATTGCCACTCCTACTTTTACCCTTTTCTCCAGAACATCCCGTATTACTACGAACATCCACTTCCATTGGATAAAACCATCGTATGGTTATATACGAACTCGAAGGAACTTGTTCCAGATTCGAGGATGGTTTCTGGTTCTGGAGAAAATGAATAGGACTATTCAGTTGTCTTTTCCTTTTACCTTCTTTCAGGTTGCGAGTGCTCCTTGGATTAGGACGGTACACCTATTACGCTAATTAGATAGTCTTCATCTAAACCATAGACAGGTGCCGAAAGGTAGGGCATGAAGAAAACCATTTAGCCTAAAAGGTGTACAGAAGGTATTAAGTAAAGACAAATAAAGGGATTAGTAAGAGGGCAAAGTAAATTGCGACTGCTATTCACGACCAAACCAAGTATTTCATTACCACTCCTACTTCACCTTTGTATTTCTCCGGAACACCCCGTATCACTACGAAGATCCACAGTTTATTGGATACTCCATCGTATGGTTATATACGAACTCGAAGGGACTTGTTCCAGTTCGGGGATGGATTCTGGTTCAGGAGAAATAGGAATAAGGTTTATTCAGTTGTCTTTTATCTTTACCTTCTCTCGCGTTGCGAGTGCTCCTAGGATTAGGAGAGTACACCCATTATGCTTATTGGATAGTCTTCTTCCAAACCATAGACTGGTGCCGAACGGTAGGTAAGGAAGAAAACCATTTAGCCTAAGAGGGTGTACAGAAGGTAATGAGTAAAGACAGATAAAGGGATTTGGAGAGATGACAAAGAAATATACGGTTACAGTTGTGAATCTGATAATGGAAGAGGCATTACTAAGAATACCCGGATACCCCTTCGAAACATTTACATGTTTCCGTTTCACTGTGTATTGTTAATAGAAAACTGATTTCCCAATTAGTACTTACTCCAGGGTATGTATTTACCAGGTTTGATTCTCACATCTGTATGGTTTTACAGATGATGAGTGGGAGTAAGTTATTGGGAATTGGGTGATCATCCTCATTATATCGGGATTCGTTGTAATTGGTGATATTTGAGGAAATCACCTGGGTTGTTTGCCGGACGGCAAATATTTGGTTTTGAATATCCGTTGTAATGCACCAATTTCAAATTGATATATCTGTACGTTTATTTTTATAAAGTGAGATATAACTTTTTGAAATTATGTCTATGAAATTTACCTATATCAGTGGATGGTTAGGTAAGGAGCATTAAACAGCGGTGTAATTCTTCTTAACCATAAGTACAATTTTCAACCTACGATACACAGGGAATGAGTTATTAGACTCAAGGGACTTATACAGAGTATTGTATGTTGTCCAGTGTCCATTAGTACAGAGGGGTTGGTCCTCGTACTATATTCGGTTTACATATGACTTCTCTAGTTTTTAGACAAGTGTTTCGTGGAAACACAAGGTCCAAGTTTTGAGAAGTTATAGGTATATGAATAAATTAGAGAACCAGGTATTGCAAGTATCAGGATTCTTCAAGGTGATCGAAGATGTGGATACTTGTGCATGGTATTCAGTTGATAGTAATGATTATGAGAACTTGCTTCTCTTTCAGGTTACTCGTATCTGGATGTATTCCTAAGTTGAGCAATGATGATCGGCCTCTCTCCATTTAGTTTACATGCATTGGAGACAGCTGCATGATTTGAATCTGATTCCAATTAAATCAGTGTCTCTGTTTCTATATTGGATATAGAACGGTTCGTATCTTAACGATGTTAAGGTACGGGGAGTTGTCCGGCTTATGCTTAAAACCAGACTCTGGATAACTCAAGGCACGTTTCTGTAATGGTTGTTTGTGGGTTGACCCGGGCTATGACCCGGGCTATGACGAGGGTTGACTTTCTACCATCTGGAAGATCAATAGTGATATTGTTCTTGACTCGCCACAGTTTTAGTAAAATGGACTTTTTCAGAAAACAATAGTGGGAGTATGGTAGAACTGGAAGTGATTCCAGAACCGTAAACGATTACTGAAAATTTAATAAGAACCTAAAGATTCAATATGGTTTGACATTCCATTGGCCACTCCGCAGATAAGGTGGGTAACCTCAGGCACTCGAGAGGTACTTCGGTATGCTCAAAGACGGTGACAGGGAGGTTCTTGTTTACCCAGACTTGACACTACTGTTGTTCCAGACTATGAGATCCGGCAGGAGGATGAGTATAGCGTCGTTCTGAACTGGCTTTAGAAGTGCACGTGTATATTATTCTGCCAGAGGGTTGTCGTAGTTAGTGGGAGCAGCGGAAGCATAGTGGACAAGTGGCTTATGTCTATTTATAGACTAAAGCGGTAATAGCGGAGATAGATCATCTATTTTTGATGTGACGGTCATGGGTTTGACTTCATCAAAATAGGGGATGGATCTGTTAAGAATGTAGTAGGGTGTGATGTCCTAGTTTTTGGATGACATACACAGAGTAGGAAGTGAAATTCCTATACTACGATCGGTTATACTCTGGTTGTCACACAGTGGTTTCTCCACAAAGGATATAGACATAATATCAGACATTCTGGTTACTAGATCTATGGTTTTAGATCTAGATTTGGGTAGTTTCCCAATCTGGATACTTAGACAGCATTCTACAGGTGTTTTAGAATGGACGACTCCTGGCACGGTAGTATACCTGCAGGTGATGGAGTCGCCCTCTCTAAAGGTGTCTTATAGACTAAAGGAGAGAGGGATGTGCATGATTGGCAGATCACTTGCTTAGGCAATTGAGTTGATCATGAGATGTCAAGTACCACACCAGATGTTGTTTTTGCACGAGCTGCAATAAGTTGATATTGATCCAATCCTGAAGAAACGTTCGGAAGTCGCTTCAGAACATAAGTGTATGTTCTAGGGATATGATAATGACAGCCTCATTCGGGAGACGGTTATCATTCTAGGCTTCCAAGGTGACCTGAATGACAGAGTGACTGTCAGAGTTATAGTTTTCCCTCTGACGAGGGGCAGTATTTTGGACAGGAGGTCCAAGCGGATACTGAAGGAGGCATGGCGCAGGATATTGATTAAGTTCAGTTGACGATACAGTCTAAGAAGTTTTGGATTTGGAGTTCATTTATGAACTGGGTCCCATCAGATATCCAGACATATTCTAAGACAGGTATTGCTCATTTCGGGAGATGGCTTTCTCCGCGGACTTTAGATAAAGAGAGACATACAAAAAAAAATATCAGGGTGGATCCACTCACTGAGGCTATTCCTCGAACGCAGTAGTTTCACAACCGGGGTTTGTGAGACTGATTAGTAGAGGAGTTGGGTGTTCGGGATAATACGGGCTGTGAATATACGATATCGCAATAATTAGTCTTGAGTGCAAGTGGAAGATTGTTGGATATAGTGCCCTCAAAGTCAATTATTGGATCACAGGCACATGATTGCAATGATTGAGGGAGGACCTATGCCGGTAGGACAGTCTTAAGATGATAGTATGCTATCTGGTTTATCTTTATCATCGTGTACTGCTTTAGATGACCTTACAGGTCGCTATTACACGTTAATAGAGCCCTTAGGATTCTTTCTTGACTGCCAGCAGTATGATGGCGATCATATATATGGGAGCTAGGGTCTATAAGCACATCCTTAAAAGGTCCCTAGTCGTGGGAGTTTTCGAGACAGGGCATCGATACTCCGGAGTAGACTAGTGTATACAGTCGACACCCCAACGAGGGGCGGTGGCCGGTCTCACAAGCCATTGGTGTCAGTTGGTTTACCTAAGATGTATACATGTGCTCATTAGGTTATGAGTACACCGGACAGGACTCGCCGGGAACATGCTAGTTGGTATTATACCTGACGTCAGATAGCAGTTCCCTGGTGACATGTGTACAGGTTAGTTCATCGACCTGAGATCGTCATTTGTCCCGTGTGAGTTCCCACTGTGCTTTGATTACTACCTTACCACGGCTCAAAGGAGTCGTGCAAACAGGTTTTAGTTGGGTACAGTCCCAAGCCACATGGAGGCAGTGAGCGTATCGGCAGGGGTTTCGTCTTTCCCGGTATTGGGGGTGAGATCGCGCTGTGTCTAGGAGAGCCATTACACGAAGTCCTTGGCCAAGGCAGGAGATTTACTGGTAGGTATTCCAGTAGTATCTCAGGGTGTTCTGGGCTACACTCCGACACGACTTGTACCGCTTTTGGGGGTCTGACTTTTACCAACCCCCTAGGTCCGACATGCGATGCTCATAGATGAACGGACCGGACTGTACGGATATTGTCACTGACAGGCTCAGTAGGGTGTCAGGATGAGTTCGCTCATCGACCTCCCTTTTGGTCAATACCTGGTAGCCCGTTACGTACAGCTAGTACCACTGACGTGCTAGTGGTTAAATCCACAGCCAGTGCATCGACGAGTCTTTAGAGTCCCCCACAGACTGTTTCTCAAGTTTCGGGCGAAACGTTGTAGAGGTCGTATGATATATGGCAAGGTTCGATCATATATGTGCAGTAGTGCACAGATCTTGATCGGACGGATCATACTAGTGGGCTTTGGTTTAAGCCGGATCCTAGTATTAGATTTGTTGGATTACTTTAGTCTCATCGCATTCGCATTCAGTCGGAATGAGGATGCAGGTATGTATGTACAGGTGAGGGGTATCCTTGTGATCCGTCACGAGTTTACTTTAGATGTTGCCGTATCTTTTTGTTGTTGTAAACATTTGGGTTAATGTTTACAAATGGAAATAATGAGCTAGAAATCATGATTTGGAGCATTAATTGTGACACATGCACAAGTGGTGACTCATGGTCTCTTTCTTTGTGCATGTGTCACATTATGTGATTGATTTGTGAGTTGAAATGAGAGGAAGAGAGAGAAGGGCAGCCATAGATAGGTTGGCTCTTGTATTATTCTTGATCTCACTCTCTCATTTTGATATACAACACAAGAAAAAGAAAACATCTTCTTCTTCTTCCTCCAGCTCACCATTTCCATTGATGGCTTCATCTTCAACCTCCATCCATACAATGGATGCAAGAGACAAAGTTGTCACATACATTCTCTACTTCACCTTGGACATGTCGGCTAGCGAACTTCATGTCCGAGTTGCTTCGGATGAAGCGGGAGCCCGTAAAAAGACTTATTGATGTGGTGCCCTTCCGACGAGAAGACCGGAGATCGGAGATGCCACGAGGAGCTTGGGTTGGTGGCCAAAGACCGACGGACACGGATCGATCGGTATAGCCTTTCCAACCCTTCTCTAGTTTGCTAGTTATAGGTTAATCGTTCGATCCGGGATTAAAGCCTGCGATAGCGCCGGTTTCAAGTTTAGAAAAAGTTTTCGTTTCCGCATTTTGGCCTCGGACAGACGGCCGGACTTACAATATATTGTGTTAGTATTCAAGAATTCATATACTAGGGGGCTCCTAAGATTCCATTGGACTCACACTCAAACTACCCCAACAATCCGTATATATTAGATTATATTTAACGTCACAAGCCATGATCGAATCTATGAATACAATAGAGAGTACAAGTTCCATGTCAAGTTTTCTAAGATTGATTTAAAGTCAAGATCGAGTCAAGTTCAAGTATTCATGTCAATTTGTATTCATGGTTCGAGTCATTACGTATTCATGGTTCGGATCAAGTTAAGCCAAGCATGCAATATGTTTTATCACGCAAGTCATGTAGATACAATAAATAAGCAATCACATAGTATGAGATGAGACAAGTATAATGTTCAAGTAACGACCAGAAACAATACTATAAAGAAGTGTTATGTACGACTAATTATTCAAATCAATTGGATTCAGAATATAAATAGGAAATATAGCCCTAAGTGTTATGCACACGCGAGTTCCAGTCGCGCCTAAATACAGCTATTGGTTTGGGAGATATACTCATTTTCGTATCGCCATGCAGAACAGATCAGAATCTGTCCAGTCCCGACACACATATTTAAAAACATAGTTTGAGTTAATTTCCGTCGGTTTTCAAGTTTCGAAAATTATTAGAAACTTGTAGGTTTTTCGGTCTACTTATCCAAACAATTAAGTTCCGCTCAATTTGGATTCAAGAAGCTCTAGTTATGGTCATATTAACATCAGATTTTAAAACAGAAATTCTGATTTTCGGACTGCAAATATGGGTTATTTTGCAGAGCATATAATGGGTTGTTCTATGCATTTCTGAGTCACCTACTATATAGCAAAGTTATAGGTCTGTAAATTATGCGTCTATACATCTAAAGTATATCATGAACCGATATCGGAAGCTCAAGATATGTCATATTTTAAAAAACAGTGTACGAATCATGACAGTTTCCGTCCAGATTCGTCACATAATTTTATAACGTAGTTTTCTATATTTTACGTCGGAATTCAGGAAATCAGTATAACTAAGAAACTCTAGATTTTTCGATCTAAATGTCCAGAACACTTGAAAATGCTTAATTTGGATTACCTATAACAGAGTTATGACCTCTCGAATAAATCCTTTAAAAACGGTTTTCATATTTTGCTAAACAATGACTAAAAAGCCTAACCGTTTCCATTTCGATTCTGAATTCTTTCCTTCCAACTAAAAGCACGTGTAAAAATCTATAGAATATTTAGACCTAGTTTTTCATATAAACTTTGGCTATTGAAATTATATCTTGGTCCATAAAAATTTTATTGGAAAGATCCAAGTATTCCGGGGTCGTATTTGAGATTAACAAGAACATGTTATTTACTTGAAACTCCGTTTTCTTTTAAACTAAATAAAATAAAATAAAAACAACAAGCAATAAAATATGAAAAGCATGCTGACATGCAAATGAATCGGTCATGACATATATATTAAAATCGACATAATTCTTCATAATAATCTAATTTATTATAAATAAATTTTAGGCGCTAAAAGGAAGAGAAAATGAAAGGTCGTTTGTGGATTATGAGAGAGTTTTAAAAAATAGATAAAAATAATTCCAACACCCATGGTTTGAACATGTATCCTATGAACTAGAAATGCAATGACTTAACCAATGGAATACAAGCAAACTATTCCATATAATTAAATAGAAACAAATATATACAGAATTTGAAAAGAGAATAATTTAAAATATAAACGGAATAAATAATTTTCTTAAATAATTTTTTTTCTTTCAAATAAAACAAATTCTATTTTCAAAATTTTCTTCTTAAAACAAAATCGAATAAATTCTTTATATTAAAGAAATCAAAATAAATATTTTAAAATAATCCCTTAAAACCTTTTCTTTTTGCGAAACAAATCATTTCGAAACCAATATATTTTTTTTATTAAAAAGTATTATAATAAAAATAAGGTTATTACATTCTACCCTCCTTAAAAATTATTTGTCCTCGAAATTACTCATGGAGGATATTGCAATAGAGCAACGAAAAGTGATAGGATAATGCAGTCGCAGAGGCTGGGATCGGAGGCAAGTAGTATCGTGTGACTTGTTTTAAAGGTGAAAGAAGGATGTTCCAAGGGATGCAAGTAAGGAGATAACTTGAATGGAATCATAAGTAATTCTGAAGATGAATGTCAGTGATTGGGAATCTCGAACACTGCTCTCCTTTGACGATGGTCGAGGGTAGCGAAGAAGGTTTGAAATTAACCAGAACGATTCAAGAACAAAAACAAAGAGAGTTCTAAGAGATACAAGTGGAAAGGAGTGGACGGAATTCAAGGAATCAAAAGTCGAGATGTGATTTTCAAGGAAGTCGAAAATGAAGATCAAGATAGATTCAAGGATTAAGATGAGATTCAAAGGAAAGATTAAATGTTGCTGGATTTCTAAATTTTTGTAATATATTGCTTTCGACGTTCATGTAGAACTGACCTGCATGGGCCATCAATAAAAACTGTCACGCCTCGCTTCTCAAAAGAACGGTAACAGGTACGTGATAATGCCCGCGAAATATTTATTCTGAGAAAGTCATTTCTCGCAACAAATACGCTAAACGTTTATAAGCAATATAAAGTAACAAGAAATAACAAGTGAATAAAATTCAGCTACTATTTATTACATTCAAAATTCCAGAGTTTCAAACTAATACAATATGTCTTAAACAAAAATACAATAATAAGGAAGCCTTAAATAAGAGGCATACTGAAAGTAAAGGCTGAAATGAAATCTAGTCATCCGCTTGCGATGAAGGTAAAGGGTACTTCTCTTCCGTAGGTTTTATCTCTTCTGTTCTTAAGTCACCTGACGAACATTCTAAAGAAAAAATGAAATCAGAATGGAATGCCCGTCAGCGCTTGCACTCAGTAAATCCTCAAAAGAGGTGTGAATCATATAAATAAATTACAAGATCACGCATATGGAAATCATGAAGTGAACAAGTATAACATGTACATGGCAACTATATGATATATGAGCATGGCAATGTAGTATAGCATGTGTTGGTCAACATAAGTATGTAATAAGTGTATATAGTGAATATGAAGTGAATGTCAATGTGTCTTAAAAGGTCTCTATAAGGACAATTTAATCCAATGACAGACTAAGTGTGAATGCCAACCAATTTCAAGAGTATTCTTGAACCCATGAGTAGGGCCCCAAGGGCAAGGAATCACGGGTACGAATCAAGAGTGTTAGTAACGGGATTTCAATCGTCATTGAAGCATTCACAAAACCAAGGGTAAGGCACCGAGGGAAAGGAAACACGGGCCCTCATGATTGTATATTGTGTTAGTATTCAAGAATTCATGTACAAAGGAGACTTCTGAGATTCCGTTGGATTCACACTCAAACTATCTCAACACCCCGCATATATTAGATTATAGTCAATGTCACAAGCCATGATCGAATCCATGAATACAAAAGAGAGTACAAATTCCATGTCAAGTTTTCCAAGATTGATTTAAAGTCAAGATCGAGTCAAGTTCAAGTATTCATGTCAAATTCAAGTATTCATGTCAAGTTGTATTCATGGTTCGAGTCGTTATGTATTCATGGTTCAGCTCAAGTCGAGTCAAGCATGCAATAGGTTTTATCATGCAAGTCATGTAGATATAATAAATAAGTAGTCACATAGCATGAGATGATGCAAGTATAATATTCAAGTAATGACCAGAAACAATGTTATAAAGAAATATTATGTACGACTAATTACTCAAGTCAATTGGATTCGGAATGTATACGGGAAACATAACCCTAAGTGTTATTCATATGTGAGTTCCAGTCGCGCCTAAATACGACTACTGGTTTGAGAGATATATCCGTTTTTGTATCGTCATGCAGAACAGATCATAATCTGTACAGCTCCGACACACATTTTTAAAACACAGTTTGAGTTAATTTCCGTTGGTTTTCAGGTTTCGAAAATTATTAGAAACTTATAGGTCTTTCGGGCTACTTATCCAAACAACTAAATTCCGCGCGATTTGGATTACTGAAGCTCTAGTTATGGTTATATTAACATTGGGTTTTAAAACATAAACTCTGATTTCTGGACAGCAAATATGGGTTTTCTTGCAGGGCATATAACAGGTTGTTCAATACGTTTCTGAGAAGTTATAAGTCTGCAAATTATGCATCTATACATCTTAATTTTGTCATGAAGCGATATCGGGAGCTCAAGATATGTCATATTTTAAAACGGTGTACGGATCAGGACAGTTTCCTTCCAGATTCGTCACATAATTTTATAACGCAGTTTTCTATATTATACGTCGGTATTCAGGGAATCAGTATAACTAAGAAAATCTAGATCTTTCGATTCAGATGCCCAAAACACTTTAAAACGCTTAATTTGGATTACTTATGACAGAGTTATGGCCTCTCGAATAAAACCTTTAAAAGAAGTTTTCATATTTTGCTAAACAACGACTAAAAAGCCTAATCGTTTCCATTTCAATTCTGAATTTTTTCTCTTTTAACTAAAAGCACGTGTAAAAATCTATAGAATAGTTAGACATAGTTTTTCATGTAAACTTCAGCTATTGAAATTATATCTTGGTCTCTAAAAATTTTATTGGAAAGATCCAAGTATTCCGAGGTCGTATTTGAGATTAACAAGAACATGGTTGTTCCCGCCAAATTTTTTAGCCAAAACTTGTTCTTCTTTTCATAAAAGTATAGGACGGCCCCTACGTGTAAAGCATGTGAGTATCACCTTCAGATAGGATTAAATCCTATGACAGCCCCCACCTGCAAAGCACACGAGCACTCACATGCAAAGCATGTGAGTATTGCCTTCGGATAGGATTAAATCCTATGATAACTCCTACGTGTTAAACACGTGCGCACCCACATGCAAAGCATTCAAGTGCTGCTTCAAATAGAATCAAATCTTATATTGGTTCCTACGTGTTAAACATGTAAGCGTCTCACGTGATATCTGCGTGAGCGTTAGTGCTAGCATTTTGGTAGCGCCTCACGTGGTATCCACGCGAGCGCACTTGCCAGTCTCTTGGCACCGCTTCACGTGATATCCACGTGAGCGCTATAGGTCAGTGCCCCATGTGCAATGCACGTGAGTGTTTTTTTTGTAGAATTAAATTCTATTTAGGAAATATTTTCCCGATCTTTCTAAAATAAGAAAGATCTTCTTTCTTAAACAGAGGACGTTTGGATCAAACATCCAATGGTGATTATAAAATCATCATCTGATCATCTGATAGAATTAAATTTTATCTTAAGAAAATATTTTCCTAATCTTGTTAAATAAACAAGAATGATCTTCTCTGTAAAATAGAGAGCCCTTGGATTAAAATCCAACGGTGAATAAAATTCACTGGTTGATCTTTAAGATCATTTCGATTGATTCTAAATCAATCATGATCTCTCAATGAGAGATTTCCTCCAATAGATTGATTTCTCTCTTCTCCTATAAATAGGAGCAGAAAAATACGAAAGGAGGAAGGACCACACCAAAAACTTCTGTAAAAAAATATATAGAAGGTTCTCAATCTTCCACAAAACAACAGAGAATTTAATTCTCAATAAGGAAGATCGTCTCCATCCTCAAAACCCTAGGTAAAGAAAATATCGAGATCAAAATATCTTCTTTACTTGACATATCTAAGGGTTTAACCCTTCTCAAAGAACTTAGTTCTTTCTCTGGATCTGAGATCTACGAGACAAATCTCCCGCAAGTTGAGAATTAATTCTCATATCTTGTTCTTGAGAATCAAAAATTCATGGGAGAATATGGATACAAGAACATGAAGAACATGGAGTCTATAATACTCCAGGAACTTAGTTCCTTCAAATCAAGAACTTAGTTCTTAAAGAACCTAATCCCAAATCCTCAAAATAGTGATCTTGGTGATCGTTAATGGTCAAAATACCATTGACAGAGATTTAACCTTTCTTAAAACTTGAACAGAGACCAAATCTCTAAGAACCCAGCGCCTCACGTGAAACACACGTGAGCGCTCAAAATCAAGAACTTAATTCTTTCAAATCAAGAACTTAGTTCTTAAAGAATCTGATCCAAAATTCTCAAAATAGTGATCTTGGTGATCGTTAATGATCAAAATACCATTAACGGATCAACAGAGATTAAATCTCCAAATAACATAGCATCTCACGTGAAACACACGTGAGCGCCAGAAGCCCATCGCACTCGTGAGCGCCAGAAGCCCATCGTTTCACATGAAACACACGTGAGCGCTAAAAGAAGCCAAGTCTGGACGCCTCATATGAAACACACGTGAGCGTACAAAACTGAGTGCCCCACATGCAACACACGTGAGCACCAGAAAAGACTAGTGCTTAGCACTATTTCAGCGCCTCACGTGAAACATACGTAAGCGCTATATATCTGAGTGCTTATCACTGCTGGGTAGTATAAAATCTCAATCTTAGCTCAAATTGGCTAATTCTGTGAAGCTTAAGGCTCTTCGTTGATTTTAGTCCCATATACGACTAGTTATCTCTCATCGATGATATCCAAAATGATATCCATCTCATATTTTCTAAGTTAATCTTAGTCTCATATGAGACTAACAGTTTTTAGATCCACCATGATTTTTTCCCTCAAATACGGGATTTGGTTCAAGGGTACATCTTTCCACATCTCTGATATATGTCGTTGTAATTTCTCAACGTGTTCAGAGAGATGGCGGGTCCCAACAACCAACAACTTCTCTTCCTTCGTCCCAAACACGGAAATGTTTGATCGAAATGTCCTTAAACTAATATCCGCCCCAAATACGACGATAATGGACCGTGATGTCCTTAAACTAATATAACTGGGCTCATATGTTTATTTGTTTCTAAGTTGATTTTAGTCTCAAATATGACTAATAATCATTAGATCAAACCAAAGTTTCCCGTGAGTTGATGGACCTCACAAATGTGAGAAATA
The DNA here is from genome assembly GCA_030015575.1 of Agapanthus africanus. NCBI lineage: Eukaryota > Viridiplantae > Streptophyta > Magnoliopsida > Asparagales > Amaryllidaceae > Agapanthus > Agapanthus africanus. The sequence goes on from CM057339.1 coordinate 871,051,690, forward strand.
CGTTCTAAGTACATTCCCGTTGGCAAACCAAGTAACCAACGAGGACCCTATCAAGCAAATTCTTGACCCAAACCCAAATCATGAAAATATATGTACGGATTTGGACTAATCAGCGTCTTACGGGCGACAACATAAATTAGTCTCCATATACAATCCACGTATACAATCTACAAGAAACCAAAATAAATAAAACACGACACGACACGACACGAACTACCGGAGAAGGAGAAAGTTGTTATCGCAACTTGATAATGTAATTAACCGCAGGGGCTTGCGCCTACAAGGAAGAGCGTCCCCACAATCAAAAAAACCCCATAAATGAGGGGAAATCTGAAGAAGTCTGCTATATCGGTCGCATCTATCTAAACCTCTAATATACGGTGTCATAAATCAACTTGGTATCTTCGGAGAAGTTGGTGAATATGTCCAAATAGCATCTACCCCAAATTCAGGCTAGACGTCTCCACGTCTCAGTCTCTGTTTTCGGCGGCAAACAATGGTATTTATTTAAAATTCCGTTTTCTTTTAAAACTAAATAAAATAAAATAAAAACAGCGAGCAATAAAAAATGAAAAGCATGTAGACATGCAAGTGAATCGGTTATGACATATATATTAAAATCGACATAAAAGATTATACTATCACTTTGTTTTGTATTCGTTATTTAAACATGGAGATTACCGAATTTATGTGCAAGTATAGATAAAGTAGAGGTATGGCAAGCGGAATGAGATTCAACAAAAAGAAGTCTAAGAAGGGGAGAGAAACGGATGGGACTTACAGGTTATGTGAGTCGGTATAACAACCAGCTCACCGTTTTTTTCTATCTTAACAGCGGGAAGCAACTCTTGCGGCTACGAGATCCAAAGGAGACGAAGTGAAGAAAAGGAAGCTATAAGTTTTAGCCATTGATTTTTCTGAATTTATGTAGAGGATTGAGGAGGAGGAGGAAGAAGGAAGAAAATGAATATATAAAAAGGGATTTATGTTCACCATAATTCTTCGTAATAATCTAATTTATTATAAATAAATTTTGTGAGTTGGGAAGAGAAAATGAATGGTCATTTGTGGGTTATAAAAGAGTTTTAAAAAATAATAGATAAAAATAATTGCAAAACTTAGGGTTCAATCATGTGGCCTATGAACTAGCAATGCAATGATTTAACCAATGAGATACAAGCTTACTATTCCATATAATTAAATAGAAACAAATATGTACAGAGTTTCAAAAGAGAATAATTTAAAAGATAAACAGAATAAATAATTTTCTTAAACTAATTTTTTTTCTTTCAAATATAACAAATTCTCTTTTCAAAATTTTCCTTTCAAAACAAAATCAAATAAATTCTTTATATTAAAGAAATCAAAATAAATATTTTAAAACAATCTTTCAAAATCTTTTCTTTTTATAAAACGAATCATTTCGAAACAAATATATTTTTATTTATTAAAAAGCATTAGAGTAAAAATAAGGTCGTTATTCCTCCCTCTTTTTTAGAAATATATGGATGTAAAATTAATTTTAGCCCCTTAATATTTTTGCAATTACAACTCACACCTCAAAATATCAATCTTAGATTAAAAGGATTGATATTTCATCATATCAATAAAATTCATTTATATAAAAAAAATCTATCTAAAAATAATCCTTTTTCATCTATAAATTGGGAAATGCTATTCAATAACAAGCAAAATATCAAAAAACAGAAGAAAATATTTTTTTTTATATTTCTGAAAATTTCTCAATTTTCGTGTGCTATAACAAATAAATATTGAAAAACCCAATAAGAATACAAAGTCGTTCCTTTTATTCAAAAAATCTCCGTTCCATTTTGAGGTTTTAAAAATTTCGTGATTTTCGTCTACTGCATGCAAAATATTGATAAATAGATGAAAACAGAAAAAATTAAGATTTTCGAAAATTTCGCGGATTTCGTTTGCTATAGCAAAAAAGAAAATTTGAAAAACCGAAAAAAGTAAAATATTGAGATTTTTGTATGGTATGCATACAAAATATTGAAACTTTTAGGGGTTTTAAATCGCCCATTTTGCTTGCTATAAAAAGTAAAATATTGAAATAACGGAAGAAAACAGAAAATTTTGAGTTTTAAAAATTTTGCGATTTTCGTTTACTATATATATGAAGAAAAAATACTGACGTAATCAATGAAAACAAAAATATGCGGTTTTTACAATTTTTATGTTATGCATATAAAATACGAAAAGTTCGAAATAAAGTGAAAATTTTGAGATTTTTTAAAATTTTGCGATTTTCGTGTGTTTTACCATAGTTGTTAATATTTTACGATACGATTTCTGATACATAGCAGCTCTCTGTATCAGAAAATCTATTGTATCTTACGATATATGATACATATCATACAGTATGATACTTTCCGATGTGATTTACGATATGAATAATACAATATTTAAATGGCTCATTTGTTATTGGGTCAGACCTAGATCTCCCATGTCGGGTTTTAAGACCTTAAAAATATAAAATATCTCATCTCTAAAGTTCTAACTAATCTGAGCCGCAAAATGCAAGGCTTTAGAAACTCTAATCATGTCCTTATGTGCACTCATAAAGAAGAAATATATTAAAAGTTAGAATAACTAATACTCAATGCCTTGGTTTATATTAAGTAGAACTTGCAACTAAAAATAAGGTAAAATAAACGAAAACAAAACGAGAGGCATATCATCCGATTTGTTTATCGAATAAAGAATCCAATGATGGATTACAAAGAAAGAAGGTCCTTACTAACCGGAAGACGATTCTTGGATAGATATTCATGAATAGTTTGAAGTTGATGGAGAACCAAGTGGTATGAAAAGAAGAAATGTGCTATAATGATATTATATTTACTAGCTAATTTTGTTAACTTTTTTAAAAGTTCTTAGTATTTTTTAACCGATTTTTTATGGGACCACGAAATTATATATTCCAAAAAAATTGCAAAAAAAAAAACCGAATATAGTGGAAGTGAAGTAAGAAGAAGAGTTCATAGAATACAAAAGCGAAGAAGTGGAAGATGAGAACATCATCATCGACGATGATGATAGGTGATGAATTAATAGGTCACTGTTGATTGATTAGTAATTTTGTTTTGTTATTTTTTGAAAGTTTTTAGTCATAATGTGTGAACTTAGTTAAAAAATGTTGTTGCTTGTGAAACATATGCCTATGTCATGTGAGTTACACTTTTCGACTATAGTACTATTTTGTTTAATTACTTATTAGTTATGATTTTTCAAACGACTTATATTGTTTCATCTATTTTTCTGTTTGAACTTTATATATATTGTGTCGATTGACTGGAAATATACTACTTTTTATAATTCTTATAATATACCGTCATTCCATATTACTAATTTAATCATATAATTGTGAAAAATATAGTTATATGCTTGCTCAGTTATTGCACAAGAGATTATCATATTTTAGGATATATGATACGATATGATACAGAAGCAAAAACGATATACGATTCATATCATGATTTGACAACTTTGGTTATTACATGCAAAACATTTTTTTAAACATTACATGTGCGTGGTGTGGTGTGAGCACAGATTCACCTTTTTACATGCAAATCATTGAAAAACCAAAAAAAAAAAACACATTTCTACAAATTTAAAATTTTCGCGATTTTGCGTGTTCTATATGCAAAATATTAAAAATCTAAAGATCTTTGAGATATTCGAAAAATTCACGATTATCAAATGCTATGTATCAAGTAAAATATTGAAGAACCGAAAAGATAAAATCCAAAATTTATAAAGTTGCGCGATTATCGCGTGCTCCATATAGCATGCAAAATTATGATACATGGAATAACTCAGAACATTTTTAAGAGATCTAAAAATTTCTTGATTTTCATGTGACATAGCATGCAAAATATCCAAAAACCAAAAAGAAAGAAATGTTTTGAGATTTTTTAAAAAAAATCGTGATTTATAACAGGCAAAATATTAAAAACCAAAAAAATAAAAATTATAAGATCTTTGAAAATTTCATGATTAATGACATACAAAATATTTTAGATTTTGGGATTTAAAAAATTTTGCTATTTTCGTATGCTGTATTATGCAAAAAAAATTGATATTAGGAAGAAAACCAAAAATTTTGAGATTTTTGAAAATTTCATAATTTTGATGGGCAGTATGTAAAAAATTAAAAAAAAACCGATGAAATCGAAAAAAGTTACGAGATTTTTGAAAATTTCACATTTTTTTTGTATGATTACAAAATATTGAAAAGCCAAAAAAAATAAAATCCCTTTATGATTTTTGAAAATTTCGCGATTTTCGTGTGGAATAATAAACAAAATATTGAAAAATTAAAGAAAACATAATATTTCAAAATTTTGGACAATTTTATGATTTTCGTGTTATATAACATGCAAAAATTTTTAAAATAGAAAAAACTCAGATATTTGAAAATTTCACAATGTTGATGTGCTAATAAACAAAAATATTGAAAAACCGAAGAAAAAAGAAATTCGGAGAACCTTAAAATTGTTGCGATTTTCGTGTGCTACAAGCAACACATAAAAAATTTGTATAGAAAAGAAAATTTTCAGATTGTGGTAAATTTTACGATTTTCATTTTGTATATCAAGCAAAATATTGAAAAATCGAAAAATATAATATTTTGATATTTTTGAAAATATGGCAATTTTCTTATGCAATAATAAGGAAAATATTGAAAAATTAAAGAAAACAAAAAAAATTGGAATTTTTAAAATTTCATGATGTCCGTGTGTCGCAGCAAGTAAAATGTTGAAAAACCAAAGGCAACTGATAATTTTGGGATTTTCTTAAATTTCACTATATTCATATGATATACGAAGCAAAATATTGAAAAGCCACCGAAAATAGAATGGTATGAGATTTTCTAAAATTTCACGATTTTCGTGTGCCATAACATGCAAAACATTGAATTATTAAAAAAATTTAAAAGAAAATTGAGCCTTAAAAATTTCACGATTTTCATATGCCAGATGGTGCAAAATAAAATTTTTTTAAGAAAACAAAAAAATTAGGATTTTTTAATGCTTTACAAATTTCGTGTGCTATAAGCAAAATATTGAAAAACCACATAACAGCAAATTTCAAGATTTTTGAAAGTTCCTTGATTTTCGAGCTATATCATGTAAAATATTGAAAAACGAACGACATCAGATTAAATACGAGGATTTTGAACATTTCGCAATTTTCTTGTGTTGTGCATGCAAAATATTTGAAACACCGAACTAAACAGAAAAATTCGCGATTTTCTTGCACGATAGCACGCAAAATATTGAAAAAGGTAGAAAATACAAAAGTTAAATATTTTCATATGGTATTAACATGCAAAATATTGAAACATCGGAGATAACAGAAAATATTTAGGATTTTTGAAAATTTTGCTATTTTCGATTGCTATAGCAAAATATTGAAAAAACCAAATATAACTGAAATTTCCTCCTATTTTGTGTACTAAATAGCATGCAAAATATTGAAAATTTTAAAGAAAAAAATTGGGATTTTTCAAATTTATCGCGATTTTCGTATGTTATAACAAGCAAAAAATTGGAAAGTCGAAAAAAACAGAAACTCCTGGGATTTTTAAAAATTTCGTGATTTTCGTGGGTTTTTACATGCAAAATTTTATTTAAAAAATATCAAAAGAAGATTTAAATATATGAAAATTTCGCGATTTTTCGTATGCTATATAGCAAGGAAACTATTGAAAACCTAAAGAAAAATTCCCAAGCATTTGTAGGATAAGCCTTCATAAATTTTTACATAAGAATTTTATAAGTATAAAATACTACAACTTACAGATCATATTCATTTATATCACAATAAACTTCTAAATTAATTCACTTTTCTAGACTTTGAACTTCATACCCATGCATTGCGTTGCTAGTAGCTGTGTAAGCTAATATACTGAACTTCAAGCACAGTATAAGCGCAACATAAGCATTATTGTGATACATAATGTAGTGGTATACTTGAGGGATGATAATTATTTTTTGTGCTTACGAAATCAAATGGAAACTCTTTTGTACAGGGTTAAGCCTGTCGTGCTACTTCTATGACCAAGAAGGGTTCGGGGAACCATCTCATCAATTAGGCTCCCTAGTGTAATTTATCTTTTTCCGAATTTGTTCAGGTTTTTTATACGGAATCCAGTTAATGATTGGCAACCTCATGGAGAAAGAATATTAATGGAATGCTATAATAAAGTGTTCTTTGATTTGCAAGTTGATGAAATTAACAGTAAACATTTGTAGAATTTAATGACATAATGACCCATCCAAATAAAAATACATTCTTATTACAAGTATCTTGAAGTCCAACAATACTGTATGTCGCAAAGCAATGCAGTTGAGCAATAATAACATAAAACATGTTAGAAACTTTATAAACATAATAATATAAACACACAATCTATATCATTACCCTTCAAGTAGTGCTTGAAATATTTTAGGATCTGAAACATGTAACCCTAGGCACAATCACGGAGAAACATTTGAAACCTACTTATTTTGCTTCTAGCTAAACATTACCTTGAAGCTCGGACTTAAATCCACAAGTTGTTAAGTGGCTCGCAAGCTTTTCCCCCAATTCCTGCTGCCAATTGTGTGCCCTTTTTGCTTCAGGAACAACCCATACAACCGCTGTCTCCTTCTCGAAGCTTACAGTGGCTAATGATACTTGAGGCTGCACAAATATTCTACATTAATACCTGAATGTCACATACATACCAAACAATCCCCCTCCCCTCCCCCTCTCATTTTGATAAGCCATCTAATGACACAGAAATTGAGATATAGAAAACAAACCAAATGAATGGTCTTTTTTTGTTAGGGGTTTTCACTGTCATAAAAGTCAGATGAATCGGATAGACCATTGTTGTTTTGTCTGGATAAGAAATATAAAATATATGCCTTAGGTGTTATTTACTTGTTACAGTTCACCAATAATTCTGATTTTAATTACCAAACTACGGTACTTCTCTCATGACAAAAACTTCTATAAATATTTCTCCAGCATTTTTTCGGCTATTTGTTTCGCGATGTGAAAATGAGTTAAACTTTCTGCATGTCTAGTCCTTTGTTTGAACGCAAACTCAACTCATCCATACTTCTCACACAGTATGTCCAGCTCACTTGTCAAAGTAAATTGCAGTCAAAGTATACAAAACTTGTATTCCTAGTTCGATACATCTTGTTTCAATTTCACCGGCCATTGTACCCTAATTTAGAAAATACTAGGTAGAACAATGTTACCTTGATTTGCTCTTAATTTTACCCTTTTCTGCTGGAAATTTAAATAAAAAAACATATCTAACACATCAATTTAAAGAGATGGTGTCAAAACTTGTTATGTTTATAAGAAAAACATCAATTAATAGATAGTAGATATCATGAGTTAAATATTATAATCATATCAGGAAAAAAGAAAGATCCTTACTTCGACAAAATGAGGGTTAATTTCATAAAGCACCATTGAACTTTCATGTTTCTTGAGAGCGCCGTCAACTTTAAAATTGCCATAAATCCCGCTAGAATTTGACTACTTGTATGATAATGTTAGCTCCTTCAATTCGTTTAAGACACAAACAGATTGATTATACATGAACTGAATAGCCCCTAAAAGAAACTGAATATGACATTTTTTTGGCGATTATACTCCAACAATATACCATCCAAGGAGGGTTCATGGCATTTTTAAAGACAAATGGTGTCGTCTCAAAAAACTTGAAAGTTCGATGGTACTTTGTAAAATATACCCACAAAATGATGCTCAACCATTTCACAGACCTTAATTTATATTGTAGGAACTTATAAAAAAAACACCTGTTATATGCATCATTGCTTCTTTATATAAAATGTCAAAATTACGATTAGTAATCAATGCAGGTGTCTATTATGGGCTCTATGCACTCAATAAGCAGTGGAAATAACATTTATTTTTAGAGAAACAGAAGTTGTAGCTAGTGCACTGTGAATTCTAGATTTACCCGCAGAGCTTCTCTTTCCTTGGATGGGGATGATTCATAGGCCTTCCAAGAAGGAGACATCTTAAGGAAAGTTGTACTGTTTGGGAGTGTTACGAAGAATTAGCTTTTAACTCCCTCCTTACTCTCAAATCCCAAAAAAGCATTACAATTTTATTCCTGGGTCTTGTTGTAAATCCTCTATCGATTACTCTTACTCTCTCATTGCGATGTTCCTTTGAAGTTTTCTTATCGGCCTCTGATGTATTCCTATCAATATTTCTCAAATAACAACAACAACATCATCATCATCATCATCAACATCAACTTCTTATAATAAATCAATGCCATACTATATAGCATGAGGTCATTACTAACTTCAAATTTTCCCCAAATATACTTGTAAATAACTGATGCATTATGAATCAATTATCGATATTAACACATGACTGCAAAATGATAATTGAATCCATTAAGCAAATAAGGAAAAAGCACAAATCAATCTATCTTACTTGACTTTCCAAGATTCGCTTCACGCTCGCAGCACATCCACCACAAGACATCCCCTACAAGATATCACCAAACTTCGGCATTAACACTCGATTGTTGAGTCGATTTGCAATTTAAAACGATTAAAGTTGCAAACTTTTTAAGGATAAGAAATCGCTTACCCCAACAGTGAGAATTATAGCATCATCGCCATCAATTCCCAGATCGGCGACCTCGTTCGATTCTCCAACAGCAATCGACCTCGGCTCCGTCTCTCCTCCGCCGTCTCCATCGCCGCCGCCTCCGCCGGAGCGACCATTCCCGCCGCCGCCGCCGCCGGCAGAACCGGATAAGGCCGCAGAGCGCGAGAAAGAGGCGAGCCCGCGAGGAGATCGAAGTGAGTTCAGGGCGAAAGAGTATGGTTTCTGTGGTAAGGGTTTGAGATGGAGATGGGGGTTAGGGTTTATGGTATCGGAGAAGGGGAGGAGGGGTATTTTGGGAATAGCGATCGAGTTCATTGGGGTCTCCTTGTTATCGTCGAATGAACCCTTTCTCCTCTTCGTTCCATGTTATTCAAGCGGGAGATGAAGCTATGGGTAAGGGTTAGGTGAAGCTGGTGGAGGAATGGCCTTAGCTTTTCATATATTCACGAAATCGCCATTCAATCTCACGGCTTCCCTTTTGTGTTTTGACCAACTAATATAATATAATGCTGCGCCCAGAAAGGGCAAAACAAACACGTGCGGGACATGTGTCCCGCATGGTTCAAGTTGGATAGATGCCGTCCGTTAGTTTTGCATTCTGGGTTGTGCGTAATAAAAACCTCATATTTCCCACATAATATACGCTTAATCGTGTATTAGACAGAATACGATTTTCTCAAATAGGGTGTGATGTAAGTGTAAGGATTCCTATAATTATTAGTTAGGGTGCGCAGGTAGGTAGGATAATCCTACGTTACCGTGAAATATTACATGCTTGTTTAGCCGAAAAAAATATTTCCGGAAATGTAGGATTATCATGAGAATCAAATGACCCCGTTTCATGGTAATCCTATTCGACACAAATCGGATTTTTGCCGCCGGACGGCCATAGTTTGCCGATCGATAGTCGCCGATCGGCTGTTCATTGCCGGCCTCGCAGCCATCTACCAGCCTTTCTCCGGCCTCACCATCTTTCGACGGTTATATATATATCTATATATATATATATATATATATATATATATATATATATATATATATATATATATATATATTACCGGGAATGATTAAAATATACCAAGCAAGTTAATGTAAAATTTCTTAGAATTAGATGGCCGGTCATCTCATTCCTGGAAATGCGAGAATTCCCGATAATCTTCCATTCCACGTACCAAGAGCAATTTACTCACATTGGTTAAATACAAAAGTAGATTAATACTCAACTTAATTATCTAAAATGATAAGTAATTTTAAAACAAGAAAGAGATTTAAAAGGACACATAAATCGAAATGAAAAGAGGCAATTCCTTTTATCGGAACATCAGAAGTATTAAGAATAAAGATTCATCATGTACTTAAATGAAATTGCCTTTTAGATTGATAATTCCTGTTGTTTAGGCTTCTAACTAATTAACCTAGAAATCATAATGCTTTATCAAGATTTGAAAAAGAGAGCAAAATTGGGAATGTCACATAGAAAGCCGGTAAAGTAGAGACTTTGTCTTCGGTAAACTTTTTCAAGACTTTGGTTTATGAGCATATTTAGAAGCGAAGATGAAGCCTTACATGACCTAAATTCAACAAAATGATCCGTGAAGGGATCGTGTTGAACTCGACCCGTATAAACTTAATATTTCCGAGTTGCATATTGGGAATGGTAAGAACTGACGCTACATTCTTCTTCCCTGATTGATACTGAAAGTTGAAATCGTTGTCAACCATGAGTTCGAGTTATTTGCTTTGTCGCATATTGAGCTCTTTCTGCGTAAGAATATATTTCAAGCTTCAGTGGTCCGTAAATATCTCCGCTCACTCTCTCAACAAGTAATGCCTCCAAATCTTGAGAGCAAAAATTGCTGTCGCCAGCTCAAGGTCGTGTGTAGGATATTCCGCTCATGTGTACCCAGAAGCGTATGCCACCACTTTACCGTGTTAATGCAATACACAACCAATTCTCTTTACAGAGGCATTACAATGGATGTCGAAACCCCCCGATCTATTGGGAATGGTAAGAATTGGCACTGCGGTCAACTTCATCTTCAACTCCGTAAAAGCTTGCGCGCAAGCCTCAGACCATTCATATTTCATATCTTTTCTAATGAGACAACAAGTCAACAGCTCAGCGATTTTAGAGAAATCCTTAAGCAGCAAGACCTTAGAAAGTTCGGATTTTCGAGACCAACTTTGGGACGGACCAGTCTCTGGCTGCTGCTGCTTTGGCAGGGTCCACAGAAATATCCCCACCGGACACAGTATATCCCAGGAAAGATATCTGATCTAACCAACACTCACACTTGTTGTATTTGGAATACAACTTGTTTTGCCGCAATCTCTCCAACACTATGTGGAAATGCTCTACATGCGCTTCTCGACTCTTCGAGTACACTAAGATGTCATTGATGAAGATTACAACGAACTTATCAAGATATGCATAGAACACCTGGTTTATCAAATTCAAGAAGTCCGCGAAAGTGTTGGTCACACCGAAGGGCATAACAAGAAACTCATAGTGCCCATACTTGGCTCTGAATGTTGTCTTCTGGATATTCGATATTTTGACTTTGACTTGATTATAGCCAGACCTAAGGTCTAGGTTAGAGAAAACTTTGAATCCACTTGATTGGTCAAACAAATCGATGAGCGGAAAAAAATAAGGGTTACATATGGGGAAAAAAAACTTTCTTTCTTTTTTAGGCTTGGGTTAGGATTTTTTCACTAGATTTTTTGATGAAATTTTCTACAAGCTTTTTTTTAATCTATGGCAATAATTATCTTCCAATTACCTATTCACTGTCGTTTGGATCTAATCTTCAAATTGGGATGATCTTAATGATGGGGTTAGTTTGATAGTTTTCTGCAATTTTGATTTGATTTGGCTAGGCAATTTTGATTCGATTTGGTTAGGAAAAAAATTCCAGTGTTAATTGGCTTGTGTTTTGGAGGGTTAGTAGAGTTTAAGATTACCAATATTTCTCTATCTCCAATTCTCAAAACCCACTTTCTATTTTCAGTTAAGCAACCAACAAATTGAACACAATATTCTTGTAACATTTCAAAAAAATAAAATATTAGTTTTGGAAATTTTTATAATTAAATAATAAAATATTGAATATTTTAATAAGGCGGTATAATTAAATACCGATAAATTGGGGAAAAAATATGGAAATTACTAAAAAGAGAGTGTTTTATGTGAATTATGCAAATTATAAGTTTTTATGATTTATTTATACACTATTTAGTGCTAATCGCGATTAAATATCGCTAATCGCGTATTAATCTTGTTTTGTGCACATGACATGCACATGTCATTTTTAGCACTTGTTACATTTTTCTTTCATGCTTTCTTTTTATTTATCATGTATGGTTATAAAATTTAAGAGAAGAGAAGAAAAGGAAAAGAAAAGAAAAGAAAAGGAATATGAATAAAGAAATGGGGTATGGGCATGAGAGAGAGTGTGAGGGGTCTTCATTGACCATGGCATTGTTTACTCCTTCATCGTTCTTCATTTTTCCTCTCCCTCATCCTCAAGGGCTGCTGCCCTCACTCCCTCCCCCTCTTCATCCTCTCAAACACCATTAAAAACACCTCAAAACTCAATCACCGTTTCATTAAAAATGTGCATGAGCTCACTAGCTACACTGTGAACCAAGAAAGCTTGCATTTTGGACACTTGGGGCAACTCAAGAATTTTCTTGAGTTGCCAAATGAGGTATTCTCTTAACCATTAGCATAGTATTTCCATTGCCTTTACATCCATATTAAATTAGAACCGATAATGTGTGTTTTTGGGAACTTTGAAAACTTTGAGTTGAGAATTAGGGTTTTAGTTGAACCCAAAAGGTGAAATTAAGGTTAGTAGAGACTATACAACCCCTGTGGTGATTGATTGGAGACCTAAACCAGAGACTAGAACTCCGGAATACGAACTTAGAAACCCGACATCGGAAGAATTGTGGATTCTGTAAGTGTAAAATGAAATCTGCTAACACCCGGGTGACCTGAAAATTATTTAGCAAATACAGAGAGATGTGCAGGTGATTTAGAGCATACCCTAAAGACCCGAGACCCCACTTCCACCTTTGGGCCGCAGATTTATTCAATCTGGCCGCAATTTGCGGCCAGGATGGGTTGTGTTTGGTTCGTGCTTCGTCTGTAGCTCCATCTCCTGTAAACTAGACCCTTGGCATATGCAAAATTGACTAATTTGACCTAGGGTAAAATCTGGGACCATTTTCAAGAGTTGATGTTTTGATTCGGGGGTTCGTTTTGCGTATTTTGAATTCTGAATTTTTGTGATTTGTGTTATATTCGATCACTTGACATTTGTACGTCGAAATCGAGTGTTATTTGATGGTTTTGAAAGCGTAGTCCATAGGTTCTAACCTATAGGTTTTTAGCGTGTCGTTTTGGTTTTGAATTGGGTTTTAATGCGACACGATACGTTATGATGTGTAGGTACCCCACGAGAACTTCGAGACGACAAGCAAGCGCGTGGCGACGTCAGCAACGGCAAACGAGAGCAAGGTGAGTAGATTATATCTACGGGGGGAGTCGGGTGGATGGCGTATAGCACCCCCGCAGTTCGATGTATAATATGATATATATATATATATATATATACTATATATATATGATGTCTTTTATGTGTGACATGGATATTCAAGATATGATTATGTGTTAAATGGTTAGATTAGGGTTATTAGAAGTGAACTAGTATAGCTTCTTAGTCGCGAACCCTAGAATAGGTTTACACCCATACGCACACACATGCATGTTTGTTATACTTGTGCGTATTTGGGTATATACACACACACACACACACACACACACACACACACACACACACACGTATACCTACACATGGATGATGAGGATTGTATATGATATGAGGAGATGGGTCGATGAGATTGGGTATGGTGCCACGAGATCGGTGATATGATGTGGTTCGTATTAGGAGATACGGCATGAGATTTTAGCGGGCCTTTAGGCGTGTGTTTTCATACACGCATATATATACAGAGGGTATCAGTTTGTACTAGACTTAGATCAGTACCCCAGTTCATGAGATATGGTGATAAGGATACCAGATAAATGATGAGATGAATGTGATATTTGACCCGTACCCAGATTGGGATGTCGTACGACGGATTTACGTACGAGCTATATATTGATGATAGATTCGCACTCTTAACTCGAGAATGTCATATTTTATATTGTATCGTATGTGATACTATTGAGGCGGGATCACCGACTATTATATTTATATGTATATCGACTCAGATTTAAGTGGTTTCCATACCCTTTCGATTAGCTTGTTAGTTAGATCTGTAGTTTACTTAGTAGATGTTAGACTAGACCCGAGTCATGCCTATTTCAAAACTAACGAATCGTGAGTATTTTAAAGACAGGCCAAGGGATTCAACGGATATTTTCAAAAGACGCATCTTTTCTTAAAAACACCGTAGCCCTTATTTTTCTAAACACCACGATTCGTCTTATTTCAAATGGCAAAACTGTATGACATTTACATATTGATGTAGATTCTTTACTGTTGCGTTTATTGTTCGATTTCCGCATATTCTTGCTATTCGCATCACATTGCATGTGTAAATGTGTTTATTGTTATATTAAACCCATTCTGTCAGGACACCAGCACCATTATCGATGATGCGTATGTTCCACGTACACCTGCTTACCGGCTCACACACTTCATCATCGATAATTGCCATGTCACTACACAGTAGGATTGTTGCATCAGGATATGGCTATATGTACATCCATATTAGCACACATACATATTGTACACTCATACTTGCGTATATACCTACTTGTACATCCATATTGGCACACAGGCATATAGTACACTCATACTTGCGTATATACCTACTTGTACATCCATAATGGCACACAGGCATATTGTACACTCATACTTACGTATATACCTACTTGTAAATCCATATTGACACGCATGCATATTGTACACTCATACTTGTGTATATACCTACTTGTACATCCATATTGGCACACAGGTATATTGTACACTCATACTTTCGTATATACTTGCTTGTACATCTATATTGGCGCACAGGCATATTGTACACTCATACTTGCATACATACATGTTTGCACATACATAGATGATTCTGGCTTGATTTTGGAGATTTGGGAATCGCAAGATATATTTTAAAACTGAATTCATTTAAAGGAGCGGTTTTCCCTCGATATGTGTATATTATTGTTTATATTGCATGATATACTGATATGCTTACATTTCTATTATATGTCGCATACATCATGCTTTATGATTATACGTATTGAGATATGTTGTTTCCATGACATTTCTGGATTTGAGAACCGTGGGTATTTCAAAAGAAAGTATGTACTATTTTAAAAACCCGGTTTCTCTTGATATGATATTTCAGTGCGTCCACCATGCGTTTTCTCGGTTCTGAGATGTGTGATATGTGAAACCCGATTCGAGGAGGCGGATGATTCCGTTTGCGGGTACATGGTGGGCCCGGTATGGTACCCCGGGACAAGAAAAGGATGCTGTATATACAGACGGTGAGCCTGAAAGAGAGACTACTACCTACCGGTGATTGTATTTGAGCTCGGCGGATATCCGGAGGATACCGACCGGAGTTGAGAGATGATACGGGCCGATCCGGACCGACGGAGCCCGTGGGCCGATCCGGACTGACGGAGCCTTATATATATATGAGGATTTACGTGCCGATGCTGGGAACAGGTTTCATGATGTTTTTGAGTGTCGATACTGGACACTCAGGTTCCATGATTTTGATGTGTCGCGAAGGACACACGTTGATTTATATCCTTATACTTCCATGCATATGCTTTATGATATTTACATGCATGATGTTTTGTGTCATTGGTTGACACGTGGACGAGATCCACATGCATACAGACATTGATTACATAGTTGGATGATATCCACATAGTTATAGACTTCATGATATAGTTGACATTGATTCATGTTGATTACATTGATGATACCTCATCTTTATGATATGTTGCTACCTGAGGCACTGACACGAGCACTTGGTATTACACTGATGTATAGATGTTTACCCTTGCCATCTTATCATACTTCAGACTTTATTATTTTGAGGATATATATTATTACTGATCGTTTGACCTAGAATTGAGTCATACATACGATTTCTGCTCTGTGATGTTTTCTACTCACGAGTTGGCAACTCACCCCCGTTGTGCCACAGTTTCTTACAGGTTTTGCCTTACAGGTTTCATTGCGGCTTTCTGACACACTGCTTCCTTTCTGGGTGATTGCTTTGGTAGGTGGGTTCACTCGCATCGTGACCACCATTGTACTTATTTATTTTCAATTGTATCTAGTAAAATTCCATCAACCAGACTTGTATATTATTTCAGACTTAGAAAACCAGTTGTTATTATTTCGACCTTAGAGTCGCGCTTGTATTATTATGGATTTCATGTTGTTTTGAGTTTCCTTTTGAGTTTTGATTCTCGCCCTTCGGTATTGTATACTATATTGCTTGCGTGGTTATGACCATCAATTGACGAAGAGTTAGCTCCCGCTTGGGGATGCCTTTATTCATATTATGCGTGTTGTACCCCGTTTGGGGCCAGTATTTACAAAGGAAACTTTGCCGAAATTTTCAGAAAAGACTTGGGATTTTAAAAACGCATAATTTGGCTTATGCTATTAAAACTACTTCTTTAAAACCAGTTTTCGTTCATTTACTATTTAAAATGGTTTTAGATTTCTGGGCTTTTGGCTTACTTGAATTAAATGGGGTCCTATAGGCTTCATATGATTCAAGGGCCAGTTACGTGCCATTTCGGGTCGTGACAAAGTTGGTATCAGAGCGCTAGGTTAACCTTAGTTCGAGTCTAAGTTTGACTATGCGAAGCCTAGAGCGTTTGTACATATTCGGAACTTAGGCTTGACCTTACGGAACTTAGACTTAGTCGAGAGGGTATTAGACCCGAACTTTCGTCGCATAAGTTGACCTTAGTTGATGGAGTAGGTGACTTAAGGAGAGTGACATACCGTGTGTATGTTCCGCGGCATACTTACGATACGCTGCTCCGTTTAAGAAGCCTTAGGATGTACATTTCCTTGCACAGTATTATATTCATTCCTATGATCTATCTTCATCGATATCGGTTTATGGTTTTGCTGCCACGATTGTACGGGCAGAGAGAGCTACGGCTAGAGTTGCGTCAGCACGAGCTCGTCACGGACGAGGACTGACCTGGGCGTGATTCCAGGGACATACGATTGCATTGAGGCGTCGTTTTATTGTGTTTTCGCGCCATGAGCGTTTGACGGGCCGCTTTACGAGATTTCTCGGACGTGCAGATCAGCACCAGAGGATTGAGCCACTGATAGAGGCCAGCCAGCATGTGATGACCATTGATGTATCGCTTATTCATGATGATTGAGGCACTGTTCAGCGTGCAAACGAATGAGCCAGTTGTTGCTGCGAACGACGAGATATTGTCCCAGATGTTGGAGCTATTGCAGTACGAGTTGTACTTAGAGATATGATAGAAGGTCGCTAGTCACCCGAGGATGAATGATTATGACATGTGGTCCGTTCGCTTACCCCGATGTGAGGTCGTCAGATAGGTTGATTCCAGCTAGAGACGTCTTCACGCAGGTACGTTGAGAGTCGATGGAGACGATCGAATGTCAGGAGCCCATTTTCCAAGTTTAAAGTATTCAGAGACAAATGCAAGTAATGCTATGGACCCTCTAGAAGAATGAAACCCTAACTCGACGTAATGACCATGGAACACCTTTGAACTTTAGGGTTTGTGGCAGTTCAGCAGTGCCATTTGTGAGGCTTGGGTTTGCCCTTCTACGGTTCGTCCACAGGTGTTGTGGCATGTACTGGAGTACTATTAAACTGTACCCAAGATGTTTAGCTCTTGGGGGAAATTATGGAACCTTGACGAATCGATCGAAAGGTTCGACATCTTTCGGATATCATGTGATGGGATGCATTGCTTGGGAGACTCCAGATACGAGTATAGCCGTTGGAGCACAGTCCATGCAGCCACGATGAGACGAGTCCGAAGCAGTCGACAGCAGAGAAAAGTGGAGTAAGAGATTCGTACGAGATCTTGATGAGATGACGTTCCACTCCGCCGACATCAGAGATGCGATACACATGCAGAGGCGTTGATTATTGATATATTTTCCAGAAGGAGTCGCGATGAGAATGCAGCCGTTCCAGAACAAGAAACATATATAGTAAAGGGTGGTAACTTCTGGGCAATTCGGAAGAAACGAGATTTGAGAGAGATCTCGACAGGACCTTTCTGGAATACTATGCGAGAAGACTTGGACCCAGGAGCGGTCATATTGCGCACACCCAGCAGGCCAGAGTTCGGCATCGTCGACGAGATAGTTGGCCAGAGATCTGTAGAGGATGTGCCAGAGCGGGACTGTTTCCGTCGTCATTCCATATTGAACCGTTGAACCGAGGAGCTATGCACTTAGCAATCTGCAGTGAGAGACGGGAGCCTCAGGGCGCCAGACGACAGGCCATGAACAGGAGGCAAGTAGATATCTTGCTCTGCTAGTATTGGATGCACCGACACCTTCTCGACCTTTGAAGGAGGAAATATCGAAAACGGTATTTATGATTTGTGATTTAGTGATTCGATTATCACGTATCCGTCCCCTTGGATTTCGGTATTTTGGGCGGTCTATTCGCATGATTTAGTCTTGATGACTAAATTTCATGATATTTGTTTTCGTGCACCATGGTTGCACCTACTGGGTATTTATATTTTGTGCAAAGTTATTACAATTAAGATATGCTTTATATTCCATTGTGTTGATTTATGATTTGTACACAGTTATTGCACTTGATATCGTTTTGTGTCTTGGCTGCACATGTTTATGATTTTATGGATTTCATACAGTTGGGTTGATTTTGTGCACATGCTATGCACACGATTTGGTTTTTGCACTCGGTATAGCTTATATGTGCTTGTAGTGCATTGATATGTGTTTTGTGCACGCAATTGCATACGTTTATGATTTTTACACCTTGCTACACTCGGTGTTGCTATTTACGCATTTGAGTTATTGTATTGGTATTTTGTGCACTAGATGCACTGTATTGGTATTTTGTGCACAGGATGCACTGGATTTGTATTTCGTGCACAGGATGCACCAGATTTATATTTCGTGCATTTGTTGCACCGGATTTATATTTCGTGCATTTGTTGCACCGGATGTATATTTCGTGCGTTTGTTGCACTGGGTTTACATTTTGTGCACCACGGTTGCACCTGACTTCGGTTTGATATCATTCGATATGTTGATTTTGATTTCATGCCTATGTTATGCATGTGATCTGACTTATGCTTTCGGCATAGTTTTCATGCGCTTTTAGTGTTTTAATTTGATTTGTGCACGCTGATGTACATGGTTATGAGATTATATACCGCGGTATAGCTGATTTAGATTGAGCTGTATTGTATACCGTCGATTTCGATTCTGATATTGATGTTGATTTCGTGCACTCTGTGCATTTGATTTGGATTCTTGCGCATATTTGGCGCGCTTGGATTGGATTTTGCGCATGTTCGGTGCTTGATATTGGATTTCGTGATTTCGTGCATGTTGGATGCCCATGATTTAAATTTTATTCGTGCATGATGGATGCACCTGATTTGGACTTTCGCGCATATTATAAGATGCGATTTTGGTACACACCAGATACACTGAATCGAGATTCTTCGTGCATATCAGATGCACCTGATATTTGTTGTCAGGCACACCCGTTGCCTTTGACAGGTGTTTCGTGCACACCCGTTGCACTTAGATGTTGTTTCTGTGCACATGTATGGCACATTTATGAATTTTGATTTCCGTGCGCACCAGACGCACGTAGCATTCATATGCACATTTTGGGATTGATTTCTTATGGAGCAGTACGTTTTTATGATATTTGCTACTAGTTTTCGTACCGAGCAGGACTAGTCAGAGGACAGTACCTGGATATATTTTGCATGCATTGATAGTTTTCGAAAGGATTTCCAAAAAGGGAGCTATAGTCTCAGTATTTACCTACGTGTCTGATATGACACGAAACGTTTAAAAATAAGGAAACCTTTCTAAATTGTTTTCAAAACGGCGGGACGTACATATTAAACAAAGGATATACACATATATGGTTATTTTCTTACAATAGACGTTCGCCACTGTGCAGTGTTGTGTGCATCGCACAGCGATTTAAAACGGTTTGGCATGCATTTCCTTCAGATATTTACATGTATAAATTTGATGTTTACATGTATAGTTTTGATGTATATCACGTTGGGTTTCGTATTGGATTTGACATTGGTCTCTTCACCATGACTCCGATGATTGCGGGATACTTGACGGAGTTTTGATTTTGAGCTATCTGCTCATTGTTCATGCGCATGCATTGCGCTATGATGCGTTTTATGTATTGATGATTTCGGAGCCCCGACGACTTGGACTTTTTACTGAAATGTTTTAGTATTGATGGGTTTAAATTTAAATTCGGAGATCGAATTTCTTTAAGGGGGGAAGATTGTAACATTTCAAAAAAATAAAATATTATTTTTGGGAATTTTTATAATTAAATAATAAAATATTGAATATTTTAATAAGGCGGTAATTAAATACCGATAAATTGGGGAAAAATTTGGAAATTACTAAAAAGAGAGTGTTTTATGTGAATTATGCAAATTATAAGTTTTTATGATTTATTATACACTATTTAGTGCTAATCGCAATTAAATATCGCTAATCGCGCATTAATCTTGTTTTGTGCACATGGCATGCACATGTCATTTTTAGCACTTGTTACATTTTTCTTTCATGCTTTCTTTTTATTTATCATGCATGGTTATAAAATTTAAGAGAAGAGAAGAAAAGGAAAAGAAAAGAAAAGAAAAGGAATATGAATAAAGAAATGGGGAATGGGCATGAGAGAGAGTGTGAGGGGTCTTCATTGACCATGGCATTGTTTACTCCTTCATCATTCTTCATTTTTTCTCTCCCTCATCCTCAATGGCTGCCGCCCTCACTCTCTCCCCCTCTTCATCCTCTCAAACACTATTAAAAACACCTCAAAACTCAATCACCATTTCATTAAAAATGTGTATGAGCTCACTAGCTGCACTTTGGACCAAGAAAGCTTGCATTTTGGACACTTGGGGCAACTCAAGAATTTTCTTGAATTGCCAAATGAGGCATTCTCTTAACCATTAGTATAGTATTTCCATTGCTTTTACATCGATGTTAAATTAGAACCGATATTGTGTGTTTTTGGGAACTTTGAAAACTTTGAGTTGAGGATTAGGGTTTTAGTTGAACCCAAAAGGTGAAATTAAGATTAGTAGAGGCTATACAACTCCTGTGGTGATTGATTGGAGACCTAAACCAGAGACCAGAACCCCGGAATACGAACTTAGAAACCCGACATCGGACGAATTGTGGATTCTGTAAGTGTAAAATGAAATCTGCTAACACCCGGGTGACATGAAAATAATTTAGCAAACACAGAGAGATGTGCAGGTGATTTAGAGCATACCCTAAAGACCCGAGACCCCACTTCCACCTTTGGGCCGTAGATTTATTCAATCTAGCCGCAATTTGCGGCCAGGGCGGGTTGTATTTGGTTCGTGCTTCGTCTGTAGCTCCATCTCCTGTAAACTAGACTCTTGGCATATGCAAAATTGACTAATTTGACCTAGGATAAAACCTGGGACCATTTTCAAGAGTTGCTGTTTTGATTCGGGGTTTCGTTTTGCGTATTTTGAATTCTGGATTTTTGTGATTTGTGTTGTATTCGATCACTTAACGTTTGTACGTCGAAATCGAGTGTTATTTGGTGGTTTTGAAAGCGTAGTCCATAGGTTCTAACCTATAGGCTTTTAGCGTGTCGTTTTGGTTTTGAATTGGGTTTTAATGCGACACGATACGTTATGATGTGTAGGCACCCCACGAGAACTTCAGGACGACAAGCAAGCGCGTGGCGACGTCGGCAACGGCAAGCGAGAGCAAGGTGAGTAGATTATATCTACGGGGGAAGTCGGGTGGATGGCGTATAGCACCCCCGCAGTTCGATGCATAGTATGATATATGTAGGGTTCCTAGGCACTCTAATGGAGTCTCACAAGTGATCAAACATGGCCAATTGAAATTTTACAAGTGCCTACAAACCCTAATACGGATCGTTAACTAGATATATAGGCGAAAAAGCAACTAGTAAACTACTTTACTAAGAGAATACGGAAATACAACCTTTGTAGATCCGGTGCTCCACCTCCATAGCTCCGCAATGAAGTCCTCTCGCTGTCCAAAACAAATTCCGGGCTCTAGCGTCGGCTTCATCGGAGAATAGGCGAGCTAGGTCGTCGATGTCCATGCCGAAGATGATCTACGTCGAAGCATCGCTAGATCAAGCTCCAACTTCACCAAGTCAAGAAAACTTGTGAAGGAAACATCCTATACTACTTGGCAAGAGGTAGAGGATGAAGAAATAGGAAGTGGGTAGACTTTAGTTTTGGATTTCCTACACTTTTTCATCAATCACCATTGATGTAGCAAGCTTTCTTCTCATGTTGAAGAAGAAGAAGATGAAGAAAAAGAATATGATAAGTATTATGTAAATGATAAATAAATCAATACTTATCATTTACTAACCCTTGGTTAGTTGTAGAAAATGGACCATGGTTAACTAGAATGGTTAGGGTTAAGTATAAGACAAGGATGGTGGACTAATTCAAAGCTTCAAGAATCTTCAACTAGCAAACAAAAATAGCAACCATTCTTTTCTCATCTTTTTCCAAAATAAATAAATAAATAAATAAGAAAAAAGAAAACCCTAATCATAATCTTAACCATGGTCTAATTCTTTACACTAACCCTAGCTTGCTTGTATCATCAAACATGATACAATCATGTGCACAAAATATATCATATATGCAATGTGCACAAACCAAGTGAGTAAATCCATTTAAAGTGAACCAATACTAGTTAATGCAAAGTAATATATCAAATATATATAATTATGCATTAAATCATTAAATCAACACTTGATTCAATGATCCGGTCATGTCGCATATAACCGACTAGTATTCAATGTATCGGCTTATCGAATCAATCCTTGATTCGATAACTAGGTTATATCGCATACAACCATTCGACACATTCATCGCGAGAATGAAATACGGTATCACATACACGAATTATTCTCGGTCCCGCACATATCTCATATGCGCTCCTATTTCGTTTCGCTTGAGCCAGGAAACTTCTGTGTAGGACTCTAAAGACTCGTCAATACGCCGGCAGCAGATGATGATCATATCAAACACCCACAAGCCGCAAGCGGTCTGCTAAACGTAACGGCCACCCGGGTATTGAGCGATCAGAAGATCGACGAGCAAGCCCGCTCACACTCCTGTGAATCCAACCAGTAACACTTACCGTACAGTCCGGTCTGTTCGTCTGATATGTCGCATATCTCGCCTAGGGGTGGTAAACGTCAGACCCCAGTAGCTCGATAAGTCATGCCGACGTAGGGTCCATAACATTCGTGAAACTACTGATAACTCTTACCAGTATATCACTGCAACCCTGGCCAGGGATTTCCTGTTATAGCCAGTCGAGCATAGCACAACATCAACCCCCAATACCGGGAGAGATGAATCCCCTCCTATCGCTCATTGCCTCCATGTGAATCGTGACTGTACCCAAAAACCACCTGTTTGCACGACTCAGTAGAGCCGTGGTAGGGTGGAAATCAAAGCACAGTGGGAGACACACAAGACTCTATGACGATCTCGGGTCAACAGACTAAGCTGTACCAGTGTCACCAGAGAACTGCCATCTGACGTGAGGTATAATACCATCTGGGAGTTCTCGGCGAGTCCGTTCAGTGTACCCAGTCTCCACTGAGCACCCGTATACCATCTCTGATGTCAAACACCAATGGATATGGGATCATCCATCGCCCATCGCATGGGTCGAGAAGATATGCGCTAGTCTACTCTGGAATATCGATGCCCCGTCTCGATATTCCCACGACTAGGAACAATGAAGGATGTACTCATTTACTACCCAGGCCCCACTAGTATGATCTGCATCATAGTCCAGGAAGTCGAGTACACATCCTAAGGGCTTTATCAACATGTAATCAGAGAGACAGAAAGTATACATGTTAAGATAAAGAGCAACCAGATAGCGTACTATAATGTCGAGCAAGAAAGTCCTACCTATATATGTCCCAGCATCCACTACAATATACATCCAATGTACAGTAATGGCCTCTAGGGCATACATATAACTAACAATATATATATTCTATATATATATATATATATATATATATGATGTCTTTTATGTGTGACATGGATATTCAAGATATGATTAGGTGTTAAATGGTTAGATTAGGGTTATTAGAAGTGAACTAGTATAGCTTCTTAGTCGCGAACCCTAGAATATGTTTACACCCACACGCACGCACATGCATGTTTGTTATACTTGTGCGTATTTAGGGATATATATACACACACACACACACACACGTATACCTACACATGGATGATGAGAATTGTATATGATATGAGGATATGGGTCGATGAGATTGGGCATGGTGCCATGAGATCGGTGATATGATGCGGTTCGTATTAGGAGACACGACATGAGATTTTAGTGGGCGTTTAGGCGTGTGTTTTCATACACGCATATATATATACAGAGGGTATCAGTTTGTACTAGACTTAGATCAGTACCCTAGTTCATGAGATATGATGATAAGGATACCTGTCACGTCCCGCTTCCCAGAGTACGCTAAGATGGGCACGTGACATAGCCAACCATGCTAGCTGTAGGTAAGAAGTATCCATCCACAGTCACATTACGGCTGTAGAGATATCAAGAACAAAATATAACTATCTAATACATGTCCATAAGCCAAGATAAAACGAGTCAAGAATAATAAACATGCGGAAGCAAGAGATCCAATACAAGAATATCTGGAAAGTAGGTCCCATAATGCGGGCTCACATCAGGAATGAAATGTAGAAAAGTAAAGGAACTAACTACTACTGAATCCTCACTGCTCAGCCTGCTGGCTGAAGTACTCCTGCTCGGACTGCAGCAAAGGTGCGGAATCTGGGCCATGCAAAACCCAGACGTTAGCGCGTCATGTCATCAAGCAATAAAATATAAACAGGTAATAAGCAATGCAAATATAATCATGAATGGTAAAGCAGGTGTAACAGCAATATAAATTAGGGCAGTGAAGGGTAGTGTGCAGTGAGTATACTAAACTGGTCTATTGGGTTATCTACTCTCAAGTCTTTGAAATCAATTTGATGAATCATCGATGTAACTCAATAGTATCCCGTGCGTGCCCGGGACCACGGTCAAGATTCTCGGGCTGAATCCAAGACGTGCCGCTAGGCAGTAAAAGGTAGCATGTACAGATGAGTGATGTCAGCATCATCACCCCGGGGCTGGCCTAGCCCGTAAGACTGATCAGAACAGGTATCGAACTGTCGAGTTACAAGTCAGGTTTCATCATTGATTTCCCCATACTCCCAAGTTATATGTGTTCAAGTCAGGTATTTAAGTAATCAAGAACTAATGCCAACACAGAGCAAGTAGGTGCAGGTTTGTCTGGATAGACAACAGGAACGGTCCGTAAGGACTACATGTCAGGTTCGTTGGCATTAGACACAAGATTAGGTAACAGGTCAAGCCATGGTACATCAGGTCAAGTCAAGTAGTGTAAGGTACCATGTCGAGTCAAGTAATATGTGTGTAGCAAGTCATGTCAGGGTGTAAAAGATATCATGTGGGTGCCCAAAATCAACTA
Source organism: Agapanthus africanus (assembly GCA_030015575.1). Lineage (NCBI taxonomy): Eukaryota > Viridiplantae > Streptophyta > Magnoliopsida > Asparagales > Amaryllidaceae > Agapanthus > Agapanthus africanus. The sequence continues at coordinate 871,077,256 of CM057339.1, forward strand.
TATAATCATGATTATAATAAACAAGCATGGGTATCCACAACACAATAAATTGTAACATGTAATAAGTTAAGCAATATGTGCAGATTAGACTACTTAGCTGTACGGTTATCAGGTTGTGTTTTAAGAGATGGTTACAATATTATATGTATACAGTATAAAAATTATGGATGTTAAAATCAGGTTAATAAGCATTAAGTAATCTAGGGATGCAATGACATGTATAATATGTTCAATGGATGCAGTTATAACTAAAACCGGTTAAAGATGCGCACAGATGTCCGATAGGGTAAAACTAGAGAAAAGGGTATCATGGCTATAAAACAATTTTGATTATGTGATCTAACATATAAATATGATTACTAGGTATAGTCAACTGGATGCAACAATTAGGTTTCAAGTTCTAGATCAGAAAATATGTAAACGGAACGTTGTGCGGTTAACTTGGAATTCAAGATTTTAGATTCTATCTACAGATTTAATAAGAAAATAGATAAATTAATATAGAAATAGTATGAATAGCATGTAGCAAGTTTCACTTGCCTCGACGGATCGTGATACGGAAAACGGAACGTTACGCGTCGGCGGGGAAAAGTCGCGACGCGCGCACGGTACACGGAATGAGCCCAAACGACGAACGGTGGAGTCACACGGGTCAGAGGTCCTTGCTGGGTCATTGGGAAACGTCGCCGGTAAGGTCGGATTCCGGCGAACCAGAAAAACAGTAAACATCAAACCTAGAAAAGAGATGTATGAAAGGAAAGAGAGAAGAAGAGAAGGAGGATTGAGTAGAGGAAGCTCACAACGGTCTGTGGAGGGGTCGTGAGGATCGACGACGTCGACGGAGCTCCGGTGCACGACCTGCAGAGAACCACCGGCGGTTTAAAAAGACTAACAGAATAAAAAGAATTGAAGAAGGGGAAGGAAGGAGTATGGAGGAGAGGAAGGAGGGGCGATGCTCACTGGGGTGTGCGCGAAGGCCGCGGACACGGGGAGGAGGTCACCGACGGCGACAGTTCCGGCGATGCAAAGTGCAAGGGGTGCACGGCTGCTCGGCGTGAGCGCAGGTTGATCGGTGAAGAAGGGAGTGGAGGCAGAGGTGACGAAGGTGAGGAGGCGACGAGGTTTGTACGGGCGTCGGCGGCGCTAGGGCAAAGGCGAGAGACGGCAGCTAGGGTTTTCTGGGAATGGGTTCTTGAGAAAAAGAACGATGCAGGGAAAAAATATATTAGAGGGGAGAGAGAGAGAGAGATTTGTGCGAGAAGAGTGAGAGAGAGAGATTCGCGCAAGAGGAGAGAGAGGAAGGGGCAGTGAAGGGAGAGAGAGATGTGGGCCCGGCAACAGCTAAAGGAGAGGTTACGATTGGCTAAGAGATTTTGTTTTAGGAAATTTTATTAAAGATTTTGAATATTTTCAACGAGTGATTCCAATGGCTGGGAAAAGATTTCATCACAAAAATATTTCTTCTGTTGCCTTAGCAAGAAAATAAATTAAATGGATTTGAAAAAAATATTTAAATGATTAGAATTTGGCGGGAAATAAAACAATTCAGAAATGCGCCTAGATTGGGTCCAAAAATTTGAATTTGAAATGTGAAAAATATTAGCAAGTTCCAAAATTTGAAATGAAGGATTTTGTAATGAAAAATCATACCCCCAAGAACGGACGCACGTACGTGCGCGTAGTCGTCCAAACACGTCCGTTTCACTGAACAGGACGAGAACACGATGCAAGGACGCTACCACAGGGTTAGGGGTATCAAGCAGACCATGACAAGTATATTTTAAATTATTTTAAGTAACTTGAATGGTTATATGCAAAAATAAGAAATCTTGGTGTAGTCTATAGTTAGGAAACAACGAGTTCAGTAAACGGGTCGAATATAAGGTAACCCACCATTTGCAACTAACAGGGAAAATGAAATAAATATTTCAAACAACACATACGGTAACTGAAATTGGTATAACTGGACTCGGTTGTTACATTATACCCAACTACAAAAAGAATTTCGTCCTCGAAATTCCAAGAACATAAAAAGGAAAAATGACCAATAACTACAAGAAAAGATAAGGAAACTTCTGCCGGATTTCATCTTCTCGTTCCCAAGTTGACTCTCCATGTGAGCGACTACCCCAAGAAACAAGTACAAGAGGGATAACCTTGTTACCTTTTCCCTTCGATCCACAATTGCAACCGGTCGCTCCTCAAAAGTCAAGTCTTCTCGTACCATCAGCTCCGAATGATCCAACACATGCGTTTCATCGCGAACATACTTACAGAGTTGAAATACGTGAAACACATCATGAACATTCGCCAAGGATTGCGGTAACGCCAATCGATACGCTACCTCACCAACACGCTCCAAGATCTCAAAGGGTCCGACGAATCGAGGAATGAGCTTTCCTCGACTTCCAAAACAAATCACCCCTCTAGTCGGTGATATCTTCAAGAATACCAAATCACCCACGGCGAATTCTAGAGGTCTTCTCGACGTATCTGCCCAACTCTTCTGTCGGTCTTGTACTGCTTTCATATGATTCCGAATTGCATTAACTTTCTCAATTGTCTGCACAACCAAATCTGGTCCCAACAATCTTCGTTCACCGACATCGTCCCAACAGACAGGTGAACGACACTTGCGACCATACAAAGTTTCGAATGGAGCCATCTGAATCGTCGCCTGGAAACTGTTGTTATAAGAAAACTCCACTAAATGTAGATGATCCTCCCATGAACCCTTGAATTCCAACATGCAAGCTCTCAACATATCTTCAAGAGTTTGGATCGTTCTCTCCGACTGGCCATCTGTTTGAGGATGATAAGCTGTGCTAAACTTCAATCGAGTCCCTAAACTTTCCTGTAAGCTCCTCCAAAAGTGTGATAAGAACCGAGTGTCACGGTCGGACACGATGCTCACCGGTACTCCATGCAGTCTTACAATCTCCTGCATGTACCGTTCTGCCAAAGTTTCTGTTGATTGACCAACCCGAAAAGGAATGAAATGAGCTGCCTTGGTCAAACGATCAATAATCACCCATACTGCATTGTTGCTTTTTGGACTCCGCGGTAGAGCTGTTACGAAATCCATAGTTATATGTTCCCACTTCCACTGAGGAATCGGAAGTGGTTGCAGTGAACCAGCAACCCTTTGATGTTCAGCCTTAATTTGCTGATACACCAAGCACTTTGCCACAAAGCGAGCAATTTCCCGCTTCATGCCTTCCCACCAGAAATGATGTCGTATGTCTCGATACATCTTCGTGCCTCCAGGATGTACGGAATAAGCTGAGTTGTGCGCCTCCTTCATAAGTTCTTCACGAATATCTCCCTTTGGCATACACAACCGACTACCATATCTCAACGAACCATCTTCATAGATCAGTAAATCTGTTCGAAGTCCAGCTTCAACCTGTTCTCGAAACCTTTGCAATCTTGGGTCCTGTGATTGCGCTGCTTTAATATTCTCGATTAACGACGAATGTACTTGCAGCCGCATCAACTGTCCCGAAGAATGCGGTTGCACAACCACCAAATCAAATCTTCGAAAGTCTTCAATGAGTTCTTTCCATGTAGTCAACATCTGAATAGCTGGTAACCGACTGAGCGCATCCGGCACAACATTAACTTTCCCCGGATGGTACTTAAGATCAAGATCATAGTCAGCCATCAGCTCCAACCATCTACGCTGCCTCATATTAAGTTCCTTCTGCGTGAACACATACTTCAAGCTCTTATGATCAGTGAACACCTCGACCCTTTCGCCCAAGAGGTAGTGTCTCCAAATCTTTAAAGCGAAGATCACAGCCGCAAGCTCCAAGTCATGAGTTGGGTAATTCTTCTCATGGGTCTTCAACTGTCTCGATGCGTATGCTATAACCTTCCCATGCTGCATCAAAACACATCCTAATTCTTTCCCAGATGGATCGCTGTGAATCACCAATCCTCCGGAACTGTCTGGCACGGTCAGAATAGGAGCGGTTATCAATTTCTGTTTCAACGCCTCAAAAACTGACGCACAACTATCCTTCCACACAAAAGGTATCTCCTTACGCGTAAGCTTGGTCAACGGCTCCGCCAGACGAGCAAAGCTCTCCACAAATCTTCTGTAATACCCGGCTAGTCCAAGAAAGCTCCTTATCTCCGCAACATTCTTCAGAATCGGCCAATCGCGAACTGCTGTAATCTTTTCGGGATCGACGGCGATTCCATCGCCAGACACAACATGCCCCAAAAACTTTACTTCTTCCAGCCAAAACTCGCACTTGCTCATCTTCGCATATAATTTCTCTTGTCTCAACGTCTGCAGTGCGATCTTCAAATGTTCAGCATGCTCATCAATACTCTTCGAGTAAACCAGAATATCGTCAATGAACACCATGATAAACTGGTCCAAGAATGGCGAAAAGATTCGGTTCATCAAGTCCATGAATATCGCTGGTGCATTCGTAATTCCGAAGGGCATCACTAAGTACCCGTAATGTCCATATCGAGTTCGGAACGCCGTCTTGCAAATATCCTCTGCTTTCACCCGGACCTGATAATATCCGGATCGCAAATCCAGCTTCGAGAATACCCACGCGCCACTAAGCTGCTCAAAAAGTTCGCCAATGCGAGGGATCGGGTACTTGTTCTTAATAGTCACCCGGTTTAATTCTCGATAGTCGATGCACATCCTTCTTGTGCCATCTTTCTTCTTAACTAGAAGAACTGGAGCTCCCCAAGACGAGTTACTGCTTCGAATCCAACCCTTCTCAAGCAATTCAGTAACCTGCTTCTTGACTTCTTCCAACTCCACTGGTGCCATTGGATAATACGCTTTAGAAACTGGCGCTGCACCAGGAACAAGATCAATCGCGAACTCCACGTCTCGCCTCGGCGGTAAACCTGATATGTCTTCAAACACGTCCATAAAATCTCGAACAACAACTGGCGCTTCACTTTTATCAACCTCCATTGATGCAAGAATATTAGTTGTCGGCCTAGCCCTAAACTCGACTGGCCCGACAGAACTGCTTCCTCCAGTAAAGATAAACTCGGGGTGCCCGGGAATCTGGAAAATTACTTTCTTTGCCCTATAATCAATGTGAGCATGGAAAGTGCCGAGAAAATCCATTCCCAAGACGACTTCATAGCTGCCTGTATCAATCACCAAGAAATCTGCAAAAAGCTCCCGTCCGCAAACAACAACTGCACAATCTTTACATTCTCTACTAGATATGATTTTCCCATTCCCAGTGTGTATGTTCCAGAAACTAGACAGGGTCGTGCAGGTAATCGAATATGTAGCTATAAACTTAGACGACATAAAACAATGGGATGCACCAGAATCAAATAACGCTAATGCGGGAAAACCATGAACGGGTAGAATACCTGAAACAACTTCTCCTAAAGCCTTAGCTTCCTCAGCCGTCAAGGTAAAAGCTCGAGCCTAATTGGGTCCTTGAGTCAGCTGATTCTGTCCTTGAAATGGTTTCTGCGGTGGCTTCTGAATATCATCCCTCGTGCGAAACTTCGACGGACAAGCGCTGACAGTGTGATCTGCCGCTCCACAAACCAAACAGAGTCCCTGCCTCCTTCGACAATCCTTTTGCACGTGTCCAGGTAAATGGCAGTAGTCACAAATCACGCTCCTTCTTCGATCAACGACAACAGGCTTCTTCATCGGTGTTACGCCACGACGGTTCACTGGAATACCCCTGTGTCCATGTGCTCGGTTCGGTGCAAAAGTCGGCTTCCGTACTGTAATTGTTGTTTGCTGAGAACTCCCAGTCTTCCCAGATAAGCTCTGCTGTTCTCGGGCTGCCGTAAGTACCTGTGAGAAAGTGGTCAAACCCAGGAAGACAATCTGCCTCTGGATGTCCACATCCAAGCTGTGCATGAACCTCCTTACCCTGTCTGCATCATTGGCAACTAAAGGTCCAGCGAACCTACTGAGCCGCGTTCATTCCGCTGCATGTACATCTACAGGTGCACCGTTCTGCTTTAAACTAATGAACTTCTCTTCCATTTCCTCCCGTGCAGTCCGCGGGAAGAACTTCTCCAGGAAACTCTTCGAAAAATCCGCCCACTTGATCGGCTTGGGCAAGCGGGTCTCCTCCACAAGCCACCATTCACGGGCGTAATCCACTAACTGGATGCGTACCACATCCACCCTCTTATCATCTGGGATCTGCGCCGCAATGAGTAGATTCTCCGTGTCAACCAGCCACTGCTCTGCTGGCAACGGCTCCTCCAAACCAGTAAAGACAGACGGATCCAGTCTCCTGAAATCTGCTACGGTCCCCACTCGATCTACTAGTCTGGCCCCAACATTGTTCACGGACTGCTGAACGGTCCGCAAACCTTCCTGAAACGATTCAGCTTGTTGCTGGATCAGCACGGTCTGTCTCTTTTGATTCTCCAACATCCCACGTATTACTCCAAGCATAGCGGCTTCGTCAACACGCCTTTGGTACGTCTTCAGATTCTTGTCTGCCATATTCCTGAAATCAAAAACACCTAAGGATTAGCATGATAACAGATTCAAAGTAAATCAAGGCTAAAACTCCGAGTTACTTAAATAGAGTACCGCATTGTAACCATGCCGCGGTATCATAGCTACAATTACATAACTCCACCCAAGTCGCCTAAGTTCTAGAGATAATAAGGAATCAGGTTTCAATTCGATATGCAAACGAAGTTTGCACATCGTAAAAGATATAATCAGGAGGAGGTTAGATTCAAGAACGGTAAAACGGCCAGGTGGCAGGACATGTTTTCTAAACACAGGTATTCTGATTCGTGTATTGGGTACAATACCCAAATACAAAAGAATCAAACCCGATTAACCTATGGCTCTGATACCAAAACAACCATGTCACGCCCCGCTTCCCAGAGTACGCTAAGATGGGCACATGACATAGCCAACCATGCTACATGTGGGTAGGAAGTATCCATCCACAGTCACATTACGGCTGTAGAGATATCAAGAACAAAATATAACTATCTAATACATGTCCATAAGCCAAGATAAAACGAGTCAAGAATAATAAAAATGCGGAAGCAAGAGATCCAATACAAGAATAACTGGAAAGTATGTCCCATAATGCGGGCTCACATCAGGAATAAAATGCAGAAAAGTAAAGGAACTAACTACTACTGAATCCTCACTGCTCAGCCTGCTGGCTGAAGTACTCCTGCTCGGACTGCAGCAAAGGTACGGAATCTGGGCCATCCAAACCCCAGACGTTAGCGCGTCATGTCATCAAGCAATAAAATATAAACAGGTAACAAGCAATGCAAATATAATCATGAATGGTAAAGCGGATGTAACAGCAATATAAATCAGGGCAGTGAAGGGTAGTGTGCAGTGAGTATACTAAACTGGTCTATTGGGTTATCTACTCTCAAGTCTTTGAAATCAATTTGATGAATCATCGATATAACTCAATAGTATCCCGTGCGTGCCCGGGACCACGGTCAAGATTCTTGGGCTGAATCCGAGACGTGCCGCTAGGCAGTAAAAGGTAGAATGTACAGATGAGTGATGTCAGCATCATCACCCCGGAGCTGACCTAGCCTGTAAGATTGATCAGAACAGGTATCGAACTGTCGAGTTACAAGTCAGGTTTCATCATTGATTTCCCCATACTCCCAAGTTATATGTGTTCAAGTCAGGTATTTAAGTAATCAAGAACTAATGCCAACACAGAGCAGGTAGGTGCAGGTTTGTCTGGATAGACAACAGGAACGGTCCGTAAGGACTACATGTCAGGTTCGTTGGCATCAGACACAAGATTAGGTAACAGGTCAAGCCATGGTACATCAGGTCAGGTCAAGTAGTGTAAGGTACCATGTCGAGTCAAGTAATATGTGTGTAGCAAGTCATGTCAAGGTGTAAAAGATATCATGTGGGTGCCCAAAATCAAATATATAATCATGATTATAATAAATAAGCATGGGTATCCACAACACAATAAATTGGCACATGTAATAAGTTAAGCGATATGTGCAGATTAGACTACTTAGCTGTACGGTTATCAGGTTGTGTTTTAAGAGATGGTTTCAATATTATATGTATACGGTATAACAATTATGGATGTTAAAATCAGGTTAATAAGCATTAAGTAATCTAGAGATGCAATGACATGTATAATATGTTCAATGGATGCAGTTATAACTAAAACCGGTTAAAGATGCGCACAGATGTCCGATAGGGTAAAACTAGAGAAAAGGGTATCATGGCTATAAAACAATTTTGATTATGTGATCTAACATATAAATGTAATTACTAGGTATAGTCAACTGGATGCAACAATTAGGTTTCAAGTTCTAGATCAGAAAATATGTAAACGGAACGTTGTGCGGTTAACTTGGAATTCAAGACTTTAGATTCTATCTACAGATTTAATAAGAAAATAGATAAATTAATATAAAAATAGTATGAATAGCATGTAGCAAGTTTCACTTGCCTCGACGGGTCGCGATACGGAAAACGGAACGTTACGCGTCGGCGGGGAAAAGTCGCGACGCGCGCACGATATACGGAATGAGCCCAAACGACGAACAGTGGAGTCACACGGGTCAGAGGTCCTCGGTGGGTCGTCGGGAAACGTTGCTGGTAAGGTCGGATTCCGGCGAACCAGAAAAACAGTAAACATCAAACCTAGAAAAGAGATGTATAAAAGGAAAGAGAGAAGAAGAGAAGGAGGATTGAGTAGAGGAAGCTCACAACGGTCTGTGGAGGGGTCGTGAGGATCGACGACGTCGACGGAGCTCCGGTGCACGACCTGCAGAGAACCACCGGCGGTTTAAAAAGACTAACAGAATAAAAAGAATTGAAGAAGGGGAAGGAAGGAGTATGGAGAAGAGGAAGGAAGGGCGATGCTCACTGGGGTGTGCGCGAAGGCCGGGGACACGGGGACGAGGTCACCGACGGCGACAGTTTCGGCGATGCAAAGTGCAGGGGGTGCACGGCTGCTCGGCGTGAGCGCAGGTTGATCGGTGAAGAAGGGAGTGGAGGCGGAGGTGACGAGGGTGAGGAGGCGATAAGGTTTTTACGGGCGTCGTCGGCGCTAGGGCAAAGGTGAGAGACAGCAGCTAGGGTTTTCTGGGAATGGGTTCTTGAGAAAAAGAACGATGCAGGGAAAAAATATATTAGAGGGGAGAGAGAGAGAGAGATTTGTGTGAGAGGAGTGAGAGAGAGAGATTCGCGCGAGAGGAGAGAGAGGAAGGGGCAGTGAAGGGGGAGAGAGAGATGTGGGCCCGGCAACAGCTAAGGGAGAGGTTGCGATTTGCTAAGAGATTTTGTTTTACGAAATTTTATTAAAGATTTTGAATATTTTCAACGAGTGATTCCAATGGCTGGGAAAAGATTTCATCACAAAAATATTTCTTCTGTTGCCTTAGCAGGAAAACAAATTAAATGGATTTGAAAAAAATATTTAAATGATTAGAATTTGGCGGGAAATAAAACAATTCAGAAATGCGCCTGGATTGGGTCCAAAAATTTGAATTTGAAATGTGAAAAATATTAGCAAGTTCCAAAATTTGAAATGAAGGATTTTGCAATGAAAAAGAATACCCCCAAGAACGGACGCACGTACGTGCCCGTAGTCGTCCAAACACGTCCGTTTCACTGAACGGGACGAGAACACGATGCCAGGACGCTACCACAGGATTAGGGGTATCAAGCAGGCCATGACAAGTATATTTTAAATTATTTTAAGTAACTTGAATGGTTATATGCAAAAATAAGAAATGTTGGTGTAGTCTATAGTTAGGAAACAACGAGTTTAGTAAACGGGTCGAATATAAGGTAACCCACCATTTGCAACTAACAGGGTAAATGAAATAAATACTTCAAACAACACATACGGTAACTGAAAATGGTATAACTGGACTCGGTTGTTACAATACCAGATAAATGATGAGATGAATGTGATATCTGACCCGTACCCAGATTGGGATGCCGTACGACGGATTTACGTGCGAGCTATATATTGATGATAGATCCGCACTCTTGACTCGAGAATGTCATATTTTATATTATATCGTATGTGATACTATTGAGGCGGGATCACCGACTATTATATTTATATGTATATCGACTCAGATTTAGATGGTTTCCATACCCTTTCGATTGGCTTGTTAGTTAGATCTGTAGTTTACTTAGTAGATGTTAGACTAGACCCGAGTCATACCTATTTCAAAACTAACGAATCGTGAGTATTTTAAAAACAGGCCAAGGGATTCTACGGATATTTTTAAAAGACGCATCTTTTCTTAAAAACACCGTAGCCCTTATTTTTCTAAACACCACGATTCGTCTTATTTCAAATGGCAAAACTGTATGACATTTACATATTGATGTAGATTCTTTACTGTTGCGTTTATTGTTCGATTTCCGCATATTCTTGCTATTCGCATCGCATTGCATGTGTAGATATGTTTATTGTTATATTAAACTCATGCTTTTAGGGCACCAGCACCATTATCGATGATGCGTATGTTCCACGTACACCTGCTTGCCGGCTCACACACTTCATCGTCGATAATTGCCATGTCACTACACAGTAGGATTGTTGCATCAGGATATGGCTACATGTACATCCATATTGGCACATATACATATTATACACTCATACTTGCATATATATCTACTTGTACATTCATATTGGCACACATACATATTGTACACTCATCCTTGCGTATATAACTACTTGTACATCCATATTAGCACACAGGCATATTGTACACTCATACTTGTGTATATAACTACTTGTACATCCATATTGGCACACATGCATATTGTACACTCATACTCGCGTATATACCTACTTGTACATTCATATTGGCACACAGACATATTGTATACTCACACTTGCGTATATACCTACTTGTACATCCATATTGGCACACAGGCATATTGTACACTCATACTTGCGTATATACCTACTTGTACATCCATATTGGCACACAGGCATATTGTACACTCATACTTGCGTATATACCTACTTGTATATCTATATTGACGTACATGCATATTGTACACTCATACTTGCATACATACATATTTGCACATACATAGATAATTCTGGCTTGATTTTGGAGATTTGGGAATCGCAAGATATATTTTAAAACTGGATTCATTTAAAGGAGCGGTTTTCCCTCGATATGTGCATATTACTGTTTATGTTGCATGATATACTGATATGCTTATATTTCTATTATATGTCGCATACATCATGCTTTATGATTATACGCATTGAGATATGTTGTTTCCATGACATTTCTGGATTTGAGAACCGTGGGTATTTCAAAAGAAAGTATGTACTATTTTAAAAACCTGGTTTTTCTTGATATGATATTTCAGTGCGTCCACCATGCATTTTCTCGGTTCTGAGACGTGTGATATGTGAAACCCGATTCGAGGAGGCGGATGATTCCGTTTGCGGGTTCATGGTGGGCCCGGTATGGTATCCCGGGGCAAGAAAGGGGTGCTGTGTATACAGACGGTGAGCCTGGCAGAGGGACTACTACATACCGGTGATTGTATTTGAGCTCGGCGGATATCTGGAGGATACCGACCGGAGTTGAGAGATAATACGAGCCGATCCGGACTGACGGAGCCCGTGGGCCGATCCGGACTGACGGAGCCCTATATATATATGAGGATTTACGTGCCGATGCTGGGCACAGGTTTCATGATGTTTTCGAGTGTCGATGCTGGACACTCAGGTTGCATGATTTTGATATGTCGCGAGGGCCACACGTTGATTTATATCATCATACTTCCATACATATGCTTTATGATATTTACATGCATGATATTTTTGTGTCATTGGTTGACACGTGGACGATATCCACATGCATATAGACATTGATTATATAGTTGGATGATATCTACATACTTATACACTTCATGATATAGTTGACATTGATTCATGTTGATTACATTGATGATACCTCATATTTATGATATGTTGCTATCTGAGGCACTGACACGAGCACTTGGTATTACACTGATGTATAGATGTTTATCCTTGCCACCTTATCATGTTTCAGACTTTATCATTTTGAGGATATATATTATTACTGATCGTTTGACCTAGAATTGAGTCATACATACGATTTCTGCTCTGTGATGTTTTCTACTCACGAGTTGGCAACTCACCCCCGTTGTGCCACAGTTTCTTGCAGGTTTTGCCGTACAGGTTTCATTGCGGCTTTCTGGCACACTGCTTCCTTTCTGGGTGATTGCTTTGGTAGGTGGGTTCACTCGCATCGTGACCACCATTGTACTTATTTATTTTCAATTGTATCGAGTAAAATTCCATTAACCAGACTTGTATATTATTTCAGACTTAGAAAACCAGTTGCTATTATTTCGACCTTAGAGTCGCGCTTGTATTATTATGGATTTCATGTTGTTTTGAGTTTCTTTTTGAGTTTTGATCCTCGTCCTTCGGCGTTGTATATTATATTGCTTGCGTGGTTGTGGCCGTCAATTGACGAAGAGCTAGCTCCCGCTTGGGGATGCCTTTATTCATATTATGCATATTGTACCCTGTTTGGGGCCAGTATTTACAAAGGAAACTTTGCCGAAATTTTCAAAAAAGACTTGGGATTTTAAAAATGCATAATTTGGCTTATGCTATTAAAACTACTTCTTTAAAACCATTTTTCCTTCATTTACTATTTAAAATGGTTTTAGATTTCTGGGCTTTTGGCTTACTTGAATTAAATTGGGTCCTATAGGCTTCATATGATTCAAGAGCCAGTCACGTGCCATTTCGGGTCGTGACAATTCTACTATGCCGTAAAATAATACATATCAAACAGATAAAAGAATGATCGGTGTGTGTTGTAGGTGTAAGAACTAAAGAAAGAAATAAAGGTGGAAAGACAAGATCTATGCTACCACCGTTAAAACAGTTACATTGAAAGCTTATGCTAGGTTTACATACTTTTAGAAATTATTTGGTAGTTTCTAGAAATCATGAGTATGTTTGATGGTAGAAAGTTTAAATTTAATTATCTAGCTAGATAACATTAAATGGGCGGCAACAAAAACAACTTGATTAAGAGTTTTATATTTTAAAATTAGAGAGAAATATAAACTACAAAAATGGCAGAAAATTGCCTGCCATTTCTATCTCATTCCTGTCATTAACTGATTTATCCTATCATTCTTCTATAAATAATAGCAAACCCCTGCTCCTCGCTATCATCAACGCTAGTAGCCCTATAGCTTAATTTCCATCAATGGAAATCTCAAATTTCCTCATCCTCTCACTATTCTATCTCTTCGTCATCTCCCCTTCGACGATTATCGCCGGCATTAGCGATGTGGTTCCACCGGGGAAGTCCTCAATACCGACGACCAATGTATCCTAGACGATTGCAACCTGGTTCTTTACAACCATGCTAGTGGATTCCAATGCAATACTCATGGTGATGGTGCTCAAAAGTGGTATTTCCCCAGGTCCGGGCACGTGGCAGATGACGTGTCCCAGAGGCTACTAAGAAGGAATAGATGGCATACACCAGAGGTGCTCCTCGGGACCTCGTCCCCGAGAACGCATCTGACCTATCTCTAACCTCCCGGAGTACCCTCCACATTCACCCAACGAACTGTCAACAGCTCGTCTCCGAGCCTCCTAACGTGCCGAGCTTCCTAGGCCTCCCGGCTCGTCTCTGAGCCTCCTGACGTGCCGAGCCTTCTCGGCCTCTCGGCTCGTCTCTGAGCCTCCTGACGTGCCGAGCCTTCTCGGCTCCCCCGATCAACCGAGAACGGGGAGCCTAAGCGCCTCCGCAACTGCTCCGCGTATCTCGCCAAAGCGAGATATCCGCCGCCCCAAGCTCCGCGTCCCACGCAGGCTCGTTCCCCCATTAATGAGCTGATCCCACCATTAACGCAGGATTAAAATAAAGGTGTAACTGACGGCGAGGATCTCGCACCGTCTCTCTCCAGGCGACCTCTATATAAACCCCTCCTTCAGACGACTCAGGTAACGCGATCTTAATCCAATAAGACACTACCCTGCTCATTTTCTTCGGCTAACTTGATCGTCGGAGGGTCCTCGGTGGTATAACCACTCCGGGACTTCTTTGTAGATAGCTCGGCTTCCACCTCAAACTCAACCCATTGAGATCCACATGCTCGAGGAGACGACCTCCAAACCAAATCTCAATCGTCCAAGACCGCCATCGCAGGATCGGTGGAGGATAGCAACTGAAGGAGATCCGAAGCTCCATCAGTTGGCGTCATCTATAGGAACGACAAAAGTTTCTTCCAACGACAAAAGTTGATCTTCCGCACATGATCCAATGACGAGCGATGACCGCAACGATTCAAATACGAGCCACCACAACGGAGGCGGAGGCGGCTCGCCTCCCCCACCAAACCTCCTCAACGTCTTATCGGCTCGAATCGACAGACTTACGTCGATGGTGGACGCCCTTGTCCGTGTTCAGACGGCGGGCCTGATCACCAGATCCCGGTTCCCCTTCCCCGAGACAGCGATGTACGCAGAAGGGCGGATGATCTCGCCTCCCCCAGCGTAACTGAGCGCCGGCGAGCCAACTCCCGCAACCACGGCCCACGGGCGGGCCATGATTCCATGACCCGCTGGGTTCCGAAAGGCTCCACGCCCCGGTCTCGGGGAAGACAGGGCCATCGCCCCGAAGTCCGACCTGCGCCCACGCCCTCTAAGGAGGTGTCGGTCAGCTCGCCTGCTTCCAGGCATGACCGACGCCCCCACTCGAGTCAAAACCGAGGAGGTGCACGTCGGGACTACACCAAAAGAACCTTGTTTCCCCAATCAGAGCAAAGCTCTGTTCAAAATTTTGAAATTTGAAATGAAGCAGCGTCTCATAGCAGCGCCAGCGCTGAGAGTCAAAAACTCTGAGGCAGCGCTCACGTGCAAAGCACATGAGCGCTGGCGCCAAGTGCGCTGCACTCTAAGCAGCGCACCACGTGCAAAGCACGTAAGCGCTAGCGCTAAGAGCGCTGCAGTTTATGCAGCGCACCACGTGCAAAGCACGTGAGCTCTAGCGATAGAACAAAATGTTCTTGGCTCTTGGATCAAAGATCCAACGAATATGATTAAAAATCATTAATTAATCAGAATAAAATTCTGTTAAGGAAACATTCCTCGCAATCTTTCCAAACAGGAAAGATTGTGCTCTGAAAATCAGAGCACCGTTGGATCAATGATCCAATGGTGATTAAAAATCACCAAAATACAGAATAAATTCTGTATGGAAAAATATTTCCCAATTTTATTAAAAACAAGAAGATTGCCTTCTGTAAATCAGAAGCCCTTGGATCAAAGATCCAACGGTGGGGAAATCCCCAAATCAGTTAGAGAAAAGATCTCTTCAACCGATTCAACAAATTAGTCTACCCTATATAAAGGCCCCAAGACATCAAGTCTCATATAGAGGAAACCCCCCTCCCCACAAACTTGGAGAAATTTCATAAAGAAGAGCAAGCTCTCAGCAGAAGAAGAACTTTTCTTCAAGGTAAAATATAGAGCTCAAAGCATCTCATCAGAAAAAGAATTTAATTCTTTTGCCAGGTCATAAATCTTTAAGACAAATGGTCTTTCACAAAAGAGATTATAACATCTCATTATAAAAAGGGGGAGAATAATTCAATTCTCTTAGGATCATAGATCTATAAAGGTAAAGCCTTTCACCAAGAACATAAGAGATTGAAACATCTCCTATAAAATAAGAATTTTGTTCTTAGATCCTTGAGATAGAGTCTCTTATAAGAGAAAATTTAATTCTCAGAGCGCAAAACTGCCTAAAAAGAGCCTTAGCGCTCCAAGTGTAAAGAAGCGCTCTGCGCTCATTGTCTGGCGAACAGCGCCAAGCGCGCCACGTGCTCCTCACGTGTGCGCTACATAAACAGAAGCGCTCTGCGCTCATTGTCTGGCGAACAGCGCCAAGCACGCCACGTGCTCCTCATGTGTGCGCTACATAAACAGAAGCGCTCTGCGCTCATTGTCTGGCGAACAGCGCCAAACGCGCCACGTGCTCCTCACGTGTGCGCTATTTTACAAGAAGCGCTCGGCGCTCATTGACTGGCGTTCAGCGCCAAGCGCACCACGTGCTCTTCACATGTGCGCTACATAAACAGAAGCGCCCTGCGTTCATTGACTGGCGCTCAGCACTAAGCGTGCCACGTGCTCCTCACGTGTGCGCTAAGAGAACATAAATTGTTCTTTGAATGATAAAGCCCAGAGCCATAATGAGTGCTCAGCATTCAATAAAAAACAAAAAGTTTGTCAGAACCCAAACTAATGCTCAGTATTGCTAAATGTTCAACATTTTAATTGAGTGGGCCGAGCCCAAGTTGGCCACAGATCCCTCATTCAGATTAATTGAGCCCATATGCTCACAAATCTTTGATCTTAGTTCCAAATTGGACTACAGATCTCCCAACTAATATTGGTTCAAGGGTACATCTCTTCACTCCTCTGATATTTGTCGTTGTAATCCTTCAACGTCTTCAGAGAGGTGACGGGTCCCGACAACCAGACATTTTATGGACTGTGGGGCATGATGTCCTTAAACTTTACAGACTATGACGTCTTTAAACTATGGACTATGATGTCCTTAAACTCCATGGACTATCTTATCCTTAAACTTTTGGACCGCAAAGTCCCTAAACTAAAACAATAGAGCCCAAATGCTCTTTTGTTGGATCTAAATGATCCCGTTAAGTTGATTTTAGTCTAAAATTAGACTAACGTATCCTTAACAAACCGTTAAGTTGATCTTAGTCTAAAATTAGACTAACGTATCATTAACAAATATTTAAGTTGATCTTAGTCTCAAATGAGATTAACGATCCTTAAACACAAACCAAAACCCAAATCTAAGAAAATACGAATTTGGACTAATCCACGCCCTATGGGCGATAACATAAATTAGTCTCCGTATACAATCCACGGGCAACCAAAAATAAAATAAACACACACGACATGAAGTGACCATCTGAAGAAGGAGAAAGTTGTTATCGCGATGCGGTAGCGTAATTAACTGCAGGGGCTTGCGCCTGCAGGGAAGAGCGTCCCCACAATCAAAAACCCCTCAAACGAGGGGGAATCTGACGAAGTCTGCTACAACGGCCGCATCCGTCTAAACTTTCGATACATGGTGCTATAAATTAACTTGGTATCTTCGGAGAGGTGGACGGATAAAACCAAATAGCATCTGCCCCCAAATTCAGGCAAGACATTTGTCTTCCCGGTCTTTCGGCGGAGAATAGATTCTGGCACGCCTGGTGGGACTCGAACCCACAGTCGCCTGATTAGAAGTCAGAGGAGTGACCTATGGGCCTCAAGCGGCCTCTGTTTTCACGATGCCAGTGGAACGGGTGACGCAAGCCACCACTGGGCTGTTCTTCGGTACCATGCTCTCACCAATGAGCTTCAACGCCCCATTGTCGACGCAGGAGGCTCCAAAGAAGTCGGTCTTTGATCGGCTTACCACCACCGCGGCCCCTCTCAACGGGTCGCCCAAATCCAGCGCATCGGTTTTCAACAGACTGGGCCAAAGCTCAAGTGGGCCTGTGAAGAAGCCTGCGATACCCGAAGCGGTCATCCCAAAGCGGATAAACATCCCTTCTCCGGTGAAAGAAGTCGTCAAGGCGGCTTCCCCTGCTAAGGAGTCGGTCTTTGCAAAACTGACCGTTTCAGCTCCCGTTCCAGGCGAAATCATCAAAACTGCTACCCCTATCCGAAAGTCTACCTTCGACAGATTGATCATTCCTTCTCAGCGGACGTCAGTCTTCGATAGGCTGGCACCAACAGCAACCCCTCATCAGAGTAGGGGGCATGAAGAAGCTCATCCAACAGCAGATGTGGTCCTGTCCGCACGACATGCTCGCCGTCGTCACTGGCGCCGAGTAAGGAAGGCTGGGGGTAGTTCCCCTTCTGCACTGACTCTGCCAACTCCAGTGGTGGAGATCAATGCTGCTGTTCCAACTGGGAACAGCTTTGAACCACTTAGGAGGGTACACAAGAACTCTCCGAAGGCCGTGCTAAAAAGATCTCCTCCACCTATGGAGAACACTACAAAGGTGAAGTCAGAGTAGCCCCCTCAGCAGCTGTCCTCCAAAATTCACAGGGTCTGGAGAAGAGTCCAAGATTCTGTGGTTAACTAAGACTACTCCCGCAAACCAAAAAAAATGAAGGTTCGGCAAGAGAAGGACTACCCTGTCGTACCGCAAAAGGTGTCATCCAATTGGGTGCCCGCTGCAACGGCCCTCTCAACTTCGACCGCTCACAAAAGAAGGAGGCCGGAGAAAGTCTCCATGTCCGCGGCGAATCTTAAGAACACTAAATCTAAACGCCCCAAGTCTGGGGGCATAGTGGTGCACACTGTTTATATGGCATCCGGGAAAGAGGATAGCCGTATGCCCACGGGTCATCGACCGCTCACCCGATCAATGACAAAGGCCCAGGAGCAGAAACAGAAGCTCCAGGAAATGTTAACACAGATGGCTGCACTCACTGGGCCAAAAGAAAGCCCGGAGATATCGTCAGAGCAGCGTCATGAATAAGAAACTGATGCTGAGTTCCTCCGCAGAATCCTTGAGAAGAAGGACAAAGAAGCAGCGGAACAAGCTGTCAACATAAAACGAATGGCGCTTTTGTTCCAAGACATGGTCGGGATGATATTACAGCCGGATCCTCCAGCTGAAGACACTCCGATTATCCTTGAAGACGACCGAGGGGAGACATCAAACCCTCTTCCAGCTTGTTCAGCAGCTAAAGAGGAGACCATCTCTAAAGCCTCCTTGGATGACTACATCGCTCGGCAGATACGAGCTCATCAAGTAAGCGAAGCGGCCGGGCAAATTGTTAAGACTGGACGACCCTATCCGGGTTGGTACGACCAAATAAAGTACTCACCGGGATGTACGATCCCTAAATTCCATGTATATAAGGGGAAGGGGAATCCATACCAACATATCGCTCAATTCAGAGCTTTGTGCGGCAACACCGGAGGTGACGATAAGCTACTGCTTCGCCAATTCGTTGGCAGCTTATCGGAGACAGCTTTTGAATGGTACTCTTGTAGGGTTAGCATAGCACCTTGTGAAGGTTTTGGCAAGCATCAATCATGCTACTTTTAAAATTTTTGGGGTGCTAAACAAACCCTAACCAAGATCTTAACTAAAGAATTAGGGTTAACATGCATGTAAACAACTTTACATCTAAGAGAGAGGGATTACAACCTTTGTAGTCCGTTCCTTCGCTTCATAAGCTCCGTGTTGAGGTCCCTTCGCTGCGATAAACATGAACTCCGACTCTCGAGTGGCTCCATGAGGTAAATGAGACACCTTGCTTGTAGTCTTCATGATCTAAGATGATCTACCTTGAAGAATCTCTAACCCAAACTTACACTTCACTAAACAACTTATTAGATAAATGAACACCCTAATATAAGTGGCTAGAATAGATGAGGATGATGAAGCAGGAATTTAGCTCTCTTTTGTTTTCAATTTCTCACACTAATTCATCACATGCAAAAAGCTAGCAAGCTTTTTCAAGGAGGAAGAAGAAGAAGAAAGTTTTTGTGATGAATAATGAATTATTATCATGGTTACAATTGCAACCCTTAGTTAAGAATGAAAGGCTTAACCATCGTAAAGAATAAACCATAGGTAAAGGGTTTGGGTTGGGTTAACAAATATCTAAACAAAATATCAAGCTAAAGACAAAAGAAAACTTTATTAAGCTTCATGAAAAAGCTAACCCAAAAGCTAACCTAAATCCAAACCCTAACTTGTTTAAACTCTACAAAACATGTTGCATTTGTAATCCTAACTTGTTACAATATTATATATCACATATATAATATATTTTTGCAACAAAAGAAAATAATACAATTAACATATATCGCATATATATCAATGTATTATCCGGTGAGAAAATGAATCAATAAAGCGAGCTTATATTAGTTAACATAATGTAATATATCACATATATAATTATACATTAAATTATCGAATCAACACTTGATCCGACAATCCGGCTATAGAGCATATAACCGACTAATATAACATGTACCGATTCATCGAATCAACACTTGATCCGATGACCCGGCTATATCTCATATACCCGGCCGATATCACATATCGCGAGAATGGAATACGGTATCTCATATCGTAATATTCTCGGTCCCGCACATATCACATATGTGCTCCTACTCCGTTTTGCCTGAGCCAGGAAACCTCTGTGTAGGAGCCTAAAGAATCGTCAATACTCCGGCAGTAGGTGATGATCATATCAAACACCCACAAGCTGCAAGCGGTCGTTAAATATAACAGCCACCCAGGTATTGAGCGATCAGAAGATCAACAAGCAAGTCTGTACATTCTCCTGTGAATCCAATCAGTAACACTACCGTACAGTCCGGTCTCTTCGTCTGACATGTCGCATATCCAGTCTAGGGGTGGTAAACGTTAGACCCCAGTAATCGATAAGTCGTGTCGATGTGAGGCTCATAACAGATCGAGAAACTACTGATAACACTTACCAGTAGCACTCCATATCATCCCTGGCCAGGGACTTCCAGTTATAGCCAATCGAACACAGCACAACATCAACTCCCTATACCGGGAGAGATGAAACCCCTCCTATCGCTCATTGCCTCCATATGATTCGGGACTGTACCCAAAAGCCATCGTTTTGCACGCCCACTTGGACGTGGTAAGGTGGAAATCAAAGCACAGTGGAATCACACAAGACTCTATGACGATCTCGGGTCTACAGACTAACCTGTACCAGTGTCACCGGAGAACTGCTATCTGACGATAGGTATAATACCATCTAGGAGTTCTCGGCGAGTCCGTTCAGTGTACCCAGTCTCCACTGAGCACCCATACACCATCTTTGATGTCAAACACCGATGGATATGGGATCATCCATAGTCCATCATATGGGCCAAGATGCGTATACGCTAGTCTACACTGGTGTATCGATGCCATGTCTCGATACACCCTCGACTAGAAACAGTTATAGGATGTACTCGTTGACTACCCTGGCCCCACTAGTATGATCTCATCATAGTCCCAGTAGTCGAGTACATATCCTAAGGGCTTTATCAACATGTGAGAGCAAGACAGTAAACTAATACAAGTCAACATGTTAAGACAAAATGAAACTAAATAGCATACTATCATGTCGAGGAAGAAAGTCCTCTCTATATATATCCAAGCATCCACTATAAAATACATCATATGTACAACAATGGCCTCTAGGGCATATATATAACTAACAATCTCCCACTTGCACTAAAGCCAGCTGTTGTAGTATCTCATACCCAACATCCCGAAGAGTTTCTCAAACTGTATCTGGGGAATGGCCTTCGTGAGTGGATCCGCAGTGTTGTCCTTCGTATCAACTCTCCTAAGCTCGATCTCCCGGCGATCAACTATCTCCCGGATCAGGTGATCCCGCCTCAGAATATGTCTGGACTTCTGATGGGACCTGGGTTCCTTGGACACACCCACAGCTCTATTGTTATCACAATACAAAGGTATTGGATGCTCAATGGACGGAACCACACCAAGTTCAGTGATAAACTTCTTCATCCAGACAGCCTCTTTGGCAGCATCGTTGGCAGCGATGTATTCAGCCTCCATCGTCGAGTCTACAACGGTTTCCTATTTGGAACTCTTCTAACACACCGCCCCTCCATTGAGGGTAAAGACAAATCCCGAGTGCGACTTAGAGTCGTCCTTATCACTCTGGAAGCTCGAATCGGTAAAGGACTCCACTTGGAGTTCACCGTTACCATACACCAAGAACATCTCCTTAGTCCTTCTTAAGTACTTGAGAATGTTCTTCACAGCTGTCTAGTGACTCTCTTCAGGATCTGCTTGATACCTACTCACTACACTTAGTGAGTATGCTACATCGGGTCTGGTCATAGCATCGCATACATGATAGAGCCTACTGCCGAAGCATAGGGTATCCCTTACATGCGAGCTCTCTCCAAATCAGTCTTGGGAGACATCTCTTTGGAGAGAGTGAGTCCAGAGATCGTGGGTTGGTTCCCACGCTTGGATTCTTCCATACTAAACCTCTTTAGTATGGTGTCAATGTACCTGGATTGGGACAATCCCAGTATCCGTTTAGATCTATCTCTATAGATCTTAATTCCCAAAATGCAGGAGGCATCACCTAGATCTTTCATTGAGAATCTATGTGATAAGAAGAGCTTGACCGAGTGCAGCATAGGAACATCATTTCCTATTAAGAGTATGTTATCCACGTATAATACGAGGAAGACAACCTTACTCTCTACAACCTTCTTGTAAATACAAGGTTCATCTATGTTTTTAATGAAGTCAAACTCTTTCACAACAACATCAAAACAGATGTTCCAACTCCGAGATGCTTGCTTTAACCCGTAGATGGATTTAAGCAGCTTGCACACCTTTCCGCTGCTCCCACTGTCTATGAAGCCATCTGGCTGAGTCATGTATACGCACTCCTTTAAATCACCATTTAGAAAGGTGGTCTTAACATCCATTTGCCAGATTTCGTAGTCATGGTATGTAGCAATGGCAAGTAAGATCCGGATGGACTTAAGCATAGCTACTGGTGAAAAGGTTTCGTCATAATCCATACCTGGTCATTGACGAAAACCCTTTGCAACAAGTCTAGCTTTGAAAGTATCCACTTTTCCATCTACACCAAGTTTCTTCTTAAAGATCCATTTGCTCCCAATGGGTTTTACCCCTTCAGGAGCAACTTCCAAAGTCCATACTTTGTTGGTGTACATGGATTCCATCTCAGATCGCATTACATCCAGCTACTTCACAGAGTCCCCACTCGTAATGGCCTGCTCGAAACTAGTTGGGTCATCATCTTCCATGATGCAATCCTCGCTCCTACCGTCTATGAGAAAACCATATTATCTCTCAGGTGGATGAGGAACCCTGCTAGATCGGCGGAGAGGCTGGGGTTCGTCGGGAACTACTGAATCATCTGGTTCCACTAAATCTTCAGTTGTAGTTTGTGGTGCTAGAACTTCTTCCAGCTCTACCTTTTTGCCACTAATTTCTTTTGCAAGAAATTCCTTTTCTTAAAAGGTGGCATGTTAAGTAACAAACACCTTTTGCTCCTCACTATGGTAGAAAAAATATCCATAAGAATTCTTCGGATATCCCACAAACTTGCAGAGAACTGATCGTGCCTCGAGTTTGTCCGGATTTTGCCTTTTGACATAGGCCGGAAAACCCCATATCTTAACTCGTTTAAGATAAGGTCTCTTCCCACTCCATATCTCATATAGTGTGGTAGGTACAGATTTAGATGGAACTTGATTCAATAGGTATGTTGCTATCTCAAGCGCATAACCCCAAAAGGAAATAGGCAACTCAGCATTGCTCATCATAGAGCGCACCATATCTAATACGGTGCGATTCCTCCGCTCCGATATACCGTTGTGCTGTGGTGTATAAGGAGGAGTAAGCTGAGAGAGAATCCCATTCTCTTTTAGATAGTCTAGGAACTCTTTACTCAAGTACTCTCCTCCTCGATCAGATCGAAGGATCTTAATACTTTTGCCCGTTTGGTTCTCTACTTCGTGCTTATATTCCCTGAATTTCTCAAAAGCTTCATATTTGTGTTTCATCGGGAACACATGTCCGTATCTTGAGAGATCGTCAGTGAATGTAATGAAGTAAGAAGAACCGTTCCTGGCATGTGTAGACATGGGACCACATACATCACTATGTATCAGCCCTAAGAGTTCTGTAACTCTTTCTTCGTGTCCACTAAACGGAGTTTTGGTCATTTTGTCTTTGAGACATGACTGGCAAGTTTCATAAGATGATAATTCGAACGTATTCAGATATCCATCCTTATGTAACTTAGCTAGTCGTGTCGCATTGATATGACCCAGTCTACAATGCCACAAGAAGGATTCGTTCATTTCTGAACTTTTCCTCTTGTGTGTGTTCTGTACATTAAGAACTGTGCTTTGGTTGAGAACGTATATGCCATTATTTAACGATCCTGATCCAATCAACTTTTGATCCAGGAATATGTTCATAACATTATCCTGTACTACAAAATTATATCCTTCTTTGCTCAATAAAGAAACTGATATAAGAGTGCATATCAGGGTCGGAATGTAATAGCATTCGTTCAGAACCAATGTATTACCATTCGGTAACACAAGGTGATATTCGCCAACTGCTTTGGCTGCAACATCTGCACCATTCCCTACTCTTACGGAATGATCATCCATTCTCAGTTCTCTACCTTTACGTAGCCCACGTAACATATTACATATGTGGGTCCCGATCCGGTATCTAATACCCAGGACGTAGAGTGAACTGAGAAACAGTTCTCGATAAATAACACACCCGAAGAAGATGCATTAGCATGCTTGTTCTTCGTTTGGGCGGCATGAGAATCCAGATATTCTCCTATTCCCTGCTCAGTCTTATAACACTTATAAGAAAGAACGGGACCAACGTTCCCCTGCTCAGTATAATAAGCGGGTTCAGTCAATACATCCATATTATTATCTTGATTAAGGCCTGACATGATCCGGAATTAGTTGCGCCTGACTCCAAGAATGGGTAGCAATAATCAAAACGCTCAAGCCCAGCCGTCAAAGTCTTCGAAGAAGAAGAAGAAGGTCAAGAAGCCCGTGAAGCATAATGACAAGCGCACGGACCTGCAAAAACATATTGACGCGCTAGAGAAATATAACCAGAAGGCGTGAACCCCGGTCACGCTTCAAGAATTTCTCAACCACATCCTTGAAGATGGAGATAGCGACAAAGATGAGGTAGAAGACTCGTCAGATGAACCTGAAGACTATGTGGCAAGCTGCTACGTGATCTCTCACTCGCCGGTAGATAGTGAAGAAGCTCCTGATGTAGAGAAAATGGGGGCAGATCCCGAACTAGAACTCCTAGGACAGTCAGACGAGATGATTGATGTATTCCTAAATGAAGCCCGTCAGAAAAGCAAAGCCAATCGAGAGCGTGAACTGGATATATTTGAAAAAGCCAAACGCCGGCGACTGAATGAAAAGGTTGAAGCACTCCAACCAGATCGAAGCACGTTCGCCGCAGACAAAAGCAGGTTCAAGATAAGGAAAAGGTTCGCTAGAGCCCTGTCAATAGGAATGAAGTTGCCCTCGTTCAGAGGAAATTCTCCTGGCGATATACATCTTGATGAAGCAGACGTACATCCTAACTTTTGCTTATACCATCGGAGGATCACACACCCTACCGAGCAATGCAACGTCTTTAAAAATTGGTGGCAGGGATACGTTGCTCACCGGCAACATTTCAAGCGAATGAAGCGCAAAACTCGTCGGGAACAAAGAAGCACGACAGATGAGCATAAAAGAACTGCCGGTGAATGCCACATGGTTAATTCCGGGGGATCGCAAGTTCTCACCTTCGGGAGTGATTCTGATGAAGAAATAGCTCTCGACCCTCTCTTCAAGGAATCCATCTCTGAAACAGAAGAGATGAAGGCCTGGGAGAACATTCAGCTGCGCAATCGCACGATACCTGAAAAGAATCTCGGACCCGCAAACAAGGGATCGAACAAAAAGGATAAGGGGAAAGAAAAGGTCCCTGAGGATATCACCCTCGATGACCGAGTTGTCGAAGAGCTGGCAGCCAAGGACCCGCCCAAGAAAAACAAGGTGGATTACAACATTCTGGCACACCTGAGGAAGATACCCTCACAGCTAAGCATTCTCGACGCCCTTCTGCTATCCAAAGAGGAAAGAGATTCTCTGATCAAGGCATTACAAGAGCCTGACCAGTTTCAAACTTTTCTCGCCGAAGAAAAAATGAAGGACGAGCTGGAAGAAATTCACACAGCTGACATCACTTTCGACGATGAAGATCTCCTCCTCGGAACGTGTGAGCATAACCGTCCCCTATATATCTCCGGGTATTGCCATGACATTAAGATAGGGAAGATCCTAGTTGACAATGGGTCCTCTGTCAATCTATTAAATGTGAGGGTTTTAAAAGAAATCTGCATGAGCGTTCAACACCTCGCTCGGGATAAAATCACTATCTCCGGATTCGATTCCCAGTCATCACGGACGCTTGGGTCTGTGATACTGACGTTACGCTTTGGGCTGCTCGTCACTGACATCACGTTTCACGTCATTGACGCCAAGACTTGCTACAATGCTTTGCTCGGTCGGCCTTGGTTACACGAGTACAACATCATCCCTTCTACACAACATCAGTGTATGAAGTATTTCAAGAATGGTCTCGAGTATACCATGACAGGGGAGTTGAACCCATTCTCCATGAACGAAGTCCGCAAATATGAGGACGCAAAGTACTTTCTACCAGACTTTGAAGACACGGAAAGATGCCATAAACCGGAGAATAAGCAAAAAGCTATCACCACCATTCCAGTCTTCGGAAGCGATACCGAGGAGGAAGAAGAGATAGTCTATTCGGGACTTCCCCGATACAACAAACCGGGACCGTCTACCCCTATTCTAGTCTTTGGCAGTGACTCTGAAGACGAGATCAACGCAGTATTCTCGGCTCGTCCATCAGTGCAAGCCTTCATTGGAGATGATCAGAGTTTGCAAATCGCCATGGTTTCGCAAGAGCATTACAAATAGCTCGACGCACTTGATACCTACAGTGTGCAGGAACTGCAAACGTTCTACGTCCCTCCCAGGCGAAAAGATGAAAATGCGATCCTCTTTTATCGATTCGCGGAAACCAAAGTGGAGAAAGAAATCTGGCATGGTGCCGATTCTACGCTTGACAGGCTCCAGCCCATCCGTTTGCCCAGATACTATACAGAAGGATTAAAAAGGCTGTTGAGACGCCAAGGCGTACCATTCAAACAGACTGCTCGACAAGCTCAGTTCTACAACAGGATCTGGAACGTCCCTGAAACTCAGCGAAAATTGCCCAACGGGAGAATGGAAACGATCGGGCTTGGATATGTTCAATCCAAGAAACGGGAGCGATTCCATGGCTGCTACGTTATACATGACTTTGATGAAGAAGGAGATGCTCTGTTAGAAGACGCTAATCCTGAACTAAAATAAGGTCCCGCCATGAAAGTGCCAAGTCCGTCGTTCGAAGAACAGATGGATAAGCTAATAAGGGAAGCGGGTCAAAAGGTCCGGGATGACCATAACCGTGAAATGGCCATCTATGAAAAAGCCAGAACGCAGTGCCTCCTTCAGCAGGCTACAAAAAATAACGATGCCCTTCGTCGCCAGCCCATCATACGAAAGACTCGACGCGGAAGCAAAAATAAAGTGAAGAACGGAAAAAATGTTCGACGGCAGCAAAGCGGGTCCAAGAAGCTTCGCGATCGCAAATTGAGCAGCCGGGATTCGTCTTTTATAAAGAAGATGGGTCGAGCATACTCTTTTCCCCAAGACAAGACAAAGAAGATATTCGATCTTGTCATGAAATATCAAATGATTACCCTCCCGGAGTCCAAGCACCCTGAACAAGCAAGTGAGGTTCATCACCCAGATTATTCCTCCTATCACCGAGCGATAGGACATCCTCTCAAAGACTGCTTCACATTCAAGGACTGAGTAGAAGACCAGTATCAGCAAGGCGGGTTCGCTTTATCCAGCAGTTAGAGGGTAACCCCGCCACAGAATCATGAACTAAAAACCACGTATGCAGCGAGAGTAGAACCAGATCAACATCGGTCTTGGAAATGATTTCGTACCTCGTCACGTAATAACGCTGACAGAAGAAGGAGTGCCCGAGAATATGGATGACCTCTCCTGGTGATTCGAAAACGATGATGACGAAGTGATCTCAGAGTTTCCACCGACGCCAAAAGAGATGGAAGATGGAATACATACTACTGCGGACAACCTAAGGAAAATTGACTTAGGGACGGTAAACGACCCGAGGTCTACGTTCGTCAGTGAACTGTTTTCCGAAGAACAGGTAGCTACGCTACGAGACGTGCTCGTGCAGTATAAAGACTGTTTCACATAGAACTATTCCGAGATGCCGGGGCTAGATCCAGAGATAGCTGTGCATAAATTGACGATATCTCCGGACGTCAAGCCGATCAAACAGGCGCCAAGAAAAATGTGGCTCAAACTTGAAATGAGTATCAACGCCGAGATCAAGAAGCTAATCGACTCCAAATCCATCCAAGTGATTCAGTACCCTGACTGGATTGTCAACATCGTCCCAGTAATGAAGAAAATGGGATGGTGCGTATCTGCGTAGACTTTCGGGACCTCAACAAAGCATGTCCAAAGGATGACTTTTCCGTACCGGTCACCAAGCTGATGATGGATAACACGTCCACTCACGAAATCTTCTCCTTCATGGATGGCTCATCAGGATACAATCAAATAAAAATGCATCCCGAAGACCAGAAGCATACCGCTTTCCGGACCCCGCTAGGCATATTCTACTATAAAGTGATGCCTTTCGGTCTGAAGAACGCCGGCGCTACCTATCAGAGGGCCATGATGAAGATTTTCGATAACCTCATACATGAAGTCGTCGAATGCAATATCGACGACCTTGTGGTGAAAAGCAAATCGCACGAGGAGCATTGGGAGCATCTAAAAATAGTGTTCCAACGTCTTTGGAAATACAATTTGAAGATGAACCCTCTGAAATGCGCGTTCGGAGTCTCATCAGGCAAATTCCTAGGATTCATCGTACGACACCGAGGCATCAAAATAGACCCGTCGAAAATCAAGGCGATCATGTAAATGCCCCCACCAAGAACTCTCAAGCAACTGCGGTCTCTTCAAGGGAAGCTCGCGTTTATTTGGCGGTTCATAGCCAATCTTTCCGGTAAATGCCGTCCTTACAGTCACTTGATGAAGAAGGGAACCTCGTTCATTTGGGATCGCAAATGCTAAAGCGCACTGGACGAAATCAAGCAATACCTGCAGAATCCGCTGGTACTGACCGCTCCGGTCAAAGGAAAGCCCCTCATTCTGTATACAACCGCCCTTGAGGGTTCCTTAGGCGCGCTATGGGCACAAGAAAATGACCAAGGGGAAGAGAGGTCCCTGTACTATTTAAGCCGAGTTCTCCTGGGAGCAGAAAACAATTACTCCCCTATCGAAAAACATTGTCTGGCGTTAATTTTCGCGATAACGAAGCTCAGACACTATGCGTTGGCACATGAGGTCTATTTCATATCAAAAGTGGATCCTCTCAAATATTCGATGTCAAGAGCCATACTAACAGGGCGGCTCGCTAAATGGGCCCTACTCTTAATAGAATTCTCGATAACTTATCGACCGCTCAAGGAAGTGAAAGGCCAGGCCATCGCCGACTTCCTCGCTGAGCATCCGATACCTGCCGATTCACCCATAAATTGTGAATTGCCAGACGAGCACGCGTTTGACACGATCGATGGGGAGAAAGGAGAGAGTGATACCCAATGGGAACTCTACTTCGACGGAGCATCTTCCATGAAGAAGCGAAAGCACATCACTCCTATAATCAAATCTGGGGTAGGCCTCATCTTCGTGACTCCACAAGGTGAGATAATGCGCTTTGCCTTCTCCTTAACAGAGCCGAGGACGAACAATGAGGCCGAATATGAAGCTTTGATAGCAGGTCTTGAGATCGTTGTTGACATGGGAATCGAGAACCTCCTCATATACGGAGACTCCCAGCTGGTCGTTAGTCAAGTAAATGGTGACTATCAAATGTGTAAACCAGAGTTGGTAAAGTACGGCGAGAGAGTGCAACAATTGCTGATTCAAATCCCAGCCTACATCCTGGAAAGCATACCGCGCATGGAATATAGCAAGGCGGATGCATTAGCCAAGCTTGCTAAAGAACTGGCCGACGAGAACCTCGATGACGTAAGGATCGTTGTGCAAAGCCGTCGGGTTCTCGCACCGGTAGAAATATCTCCGGAGTCGTTTGAAGAAAAGGAAGAGACCAAGCAAGCGGCCCTACAGATAGAGGACCAGGAAAAGGTCAAGGATTGGAGAGAAGTCTTTATAGACTACTTCAAATCCCGTCGAACACCTGAAGAAGCGTCCTCAAGACATCAGCTCATGAAACGAGCTCTATCCTTCACCTTCGTCAATGATACGCTGTATAAGAGATCGTTCGACTCTCTATGGCTGAGATGCCTGGGACCGAAAGAAGAAAGGAGAGTTGTCCAAGAAACTCACGACGGACTCTGCGGTTCTCACCAAGCCGGGCCGAAGATGAAACTGAAGATCAAAAGGATGGGCTACTATTGGCCTACAATGATCCAAGACTGCCTCGAATACGCGAAGCAGTGCCACTCGTGCCAGATTCACGGGGACTTTATCCACCAGCATCCAAATCCGCTACATCCAATGGTGGCTAGCTAGCCGTTCGAAATGTGGGGAACTGACATAATCGGGCCCATTGAACCAGCATCGTCCACAGGATACTGGTTCATACCGGCGACAACCGATTATTTCTCCAAGTGGGCAGAAGCAGTACCACTAAGAGAAGTGAAGACGGAGAATATCCTCCATTTCTTCAAAACACATCATCTATCAGTTCGGCACTCCGCGACGGATTATCTCCGATAACGGACCGGCCTACAGAAGCCATAAAATCAGCCGCTTCGCACAGCAGCATAATATAGACTGGAGATACTCTTCGGTTTATAATCCCCGAGCTAACGGTCTGGCTGAGGCTTTCAACAAGACCTTGACGAAGATCATAA
The DNA here is from genome assembly GCA_030015575.1 of Agapanthus africanus. Classification (NCBI taxonomy): domain Eukaryota; kingdom Viridiplantae; phylum Streptophyta; class Magnoliopsida; order Asparagales; family Amaryllidaceae; genus Agapanthus; species Agapanthus africanus. The sequence continues at coordinate 871,107,951 of CM057339.1, forward strand.
AGAAGACGGTGTCTCGAAATAGGAAGGACTGGCACGAGAGATTGCATGAAGCTCTCTGGGCGTATCGAACCACATTCAAAACGGCCACGAACACAACGCCGTATGCATTGGTATTCGGCACTGAAGCAGTGCTCCCCTTAGAGATAGAGCTACCCTCCTTATGAGTGGCAGTTCATTACGAGCTAACGGACGAAGAGAATGCTCATCTTCGGCTTGAGGAGCTCGACGCCCTCGACGAAACCCGGCTCATAGAGCAGCAAAGCTTGGAAGCTTACAAAGCAAAAAATGACGCGCTCATACGAGAGATTGACTAGGCCGAGAACATTCCACCAAGGCGAACTCGTGCTAGTGGTCAAGAGACCTATGATCCCTAATCGTGCCAAACGGGGGAAATTCGAGCCAAACTACGAAGGCCCGTACATCATAGACAAAGTCTACCAAGGTGGGGCTTACTTGCTCAAGGATATGCATGAAGAAAGACCCTTCAGGCCAATAAATGGCCGTTTCTAGAAGAAATACCATGCTTGACCGAGACGTCTATAAACTACTATGGATCGCAGCATCCCAAGGCTGACGCAAAAAAAGGGTACGTCCATAAGCAAGATGGGCACGGATGAAAACCCGAAAGGGCTACGTGAGTAAAAACAGCAGGACTACCGGTGAGTTTGTGAAAACCCGAAAGGGCGCAATCTCGTTAAAAGATACTTGCAAGGTCCTCTCAACCTTGTAAGGAGAAAATACCTACGTGAGATCCTTACGACTCACAATGGAGCAACACACTTAGGAATCCCCACGATTCCTAAGAAGAAAACACACTTACGAAATCCTCAAGACTCGTAAGGAGAATTGCCCTTTGAGACCCTCACGGCTCATAGGGTTCAAAAGCCTTAAGCTACAGAGATCCGAACCTGTTCTTAAGCCGTCATACACCCCAATTTTGCCCTACAAGCGGTTCAGTGCTGACCCTTGTATACAATCCACGGGCACAAATAAACGTTTCCCTAACAGAGTCTCACCAGCGACTAGGAATATGCTCATACGGCGAACGACACTTGTAAGTCCTCTCAACTTACAAGGAGAAAACACTCTTGTAAGATCCTTACGACTTATAAGAGAACACACACTTAGGAATCCTCACGATTCCTAAGGAGAAAAGACACCTACGAGATCCTCACGACTCGTAGGGAGAAACACCTTTATGAGACCCTTATGGCTCATGAAGTCGAAAGCCTTAGTCGACAGGATCTTAACCCTATTTGCTAAGCCATCTTTGTTCAAACTGACGAAGGTAGATGATGATTCGCTCCTGGCAATATCCCAGTTGTAGCGATGCTGATGCCTAAATTGGTAACAAATTCTAAGTCCTTTCAAGGCAAATGATGATTCGCTCCTGGCAATATTCCAGTTGCAGCGATGCTGATGCTAAGATTGGTATCATATCTTGAGTTCCATACTCGCAAAAAAAAGGCACGTCCATAAGCAAGATGGGCATGGATGAAAACCCGAAAGGGCTTCGTGAGTAAAAACAGCAGGACTACCGGCGAGTTTGTGAAAACCTGAAAGGGCGTAATCTCGTTAAAAGACACTTGCAAGGTCCTCTCGACCCTGAAAGGAGAAAGCATAGAGGTACCCGAGCACCACGAAGAAACAGTCATCACCGTGCTGAGGTCGGGTCTTAGGCACAAAGAGTGGCTTCGCTCTTTTGCATTAGCGCAGCCTAAGACCATGACCGAAGTGAAAGCATGGACCGAGTGGGAGATCCAACTCGAGTCCAAGGTGAACTCCAACATGCCCGGGGGCGACCAAGCAGATCGGAAGAAGAGGAACAAGGAAGAGGAAAGGAAAGACGATCGTCCGAAACCTTACTCCCCGAGGTTCCAAGAGTATACTCCCCTAAGCATTTCCCAGACCGAGCTGCTGGAGGATGCTAAAGGCGAAGAATTTTTCAGGCTCCTGTCAGCTACCCGAGGGACGGACAAACGGCCCCGAGGCCCGTAGTGCGCCTATAATCGAGCACAAGTGTAAGTCGATGCCACGCACCCCGTGAGATCGTGGGGAGGCGGAAATTGGAAAAACAATAATCTTAGTATCGCAACATCGACTATTATCCATGATCGTATTCTAAACCATATCTAGCATCTAACCTATGAGGTATAAACTAAAGTACAGAAGTTATACCTCACGAATCCAGTCCTTCTATGCTTCTCTCGCTGTCCTCCTCTCCTGCACGAACCCTTCGGAGTGATACGGTTGTCGCCTCCTCGTCAGCTTCCTCGAATCCAAGATGATCCACCCGAGTGTTTGTGTACCGAGCTTTCTCTTATATGCCAAAGAAACTAGATCAACTAGTGTGCTAAACTAGAAGACCTATAGTGTGTAGATGATGTAGATGGATTGAGGAGTCTTCTATTGCCCTAGGTTACTCAACACATGAGTGTTCTAGGGCTTGAAGGAATTGGAGATGGCTATGGAAATTTCTAGTGAGCTAAAGGTTGAAAGAAGGAAATGGCTTCTTCTTTTCTTTTCTAAACCGAACTCTTTTAATTATTGCATAGATAAATCTATTATCAATAATCAAAAGGGGTTCAATTTACAAAAGAATGACTCATGGGTCAAATGAGCACCATGTGTCCAAAGCACCCAAGTCCGTATTCATGCAATATCCATATAATTTCCAATCACATAAAATGTATTAATAATTTAAACTAAAATGATTAATACAATTATGTCATGCCATCTACAAAATCATTTTGTATAAATTACAAAAACGCCTCTCGTCCGTATATACATACCCGTATTCGTATTCCGAAAAATACGAATACAGAAGAGGAAGACAATCCATCAGTACAATACTAGGATCCGGCTTAAACCAAAGCCCACTAGTATTGTCCGTCTGAATCATCATGCGTGCACAAGTACACGCACGTGATCGAACCCTGTCGTAAAACCATACGACGTCTACACGTTTTGCCCGATGCAAGGAAACGCTCTGTGTGGGACTCTAAAGACTCGACACTACGCTGGCAGTGGGTTTAACCACGGGCCGCAAGCGGCACTAGCTGTACGTAACGGTCCCCAGGTAGATGTCGATAAGAAAGCCGATGAGCATAACTCATCTGAACTCCTACTGAGGCTGTTTGTGACAATCTCCGCACAGTCCGGTCTGTTCGTCTAAGAGTGTCGCATATCGGTCCTAGGGGGTGGCAAGCGTCAGACCCCTAATAGTGCAATAAGTCATGTCGGAGTGCGGACAAAAAATACCCTGAGAAGCTACTGGAATCCCTACCAGCAATTCTCGCTTGCCCTGGCCAGGGACTTTATGTAATGGCTTTCCGAACACAGTGCGACATCAACCCCCAATACCCGGAGAGACGAATCCTATCTAACCGCCACTGCCTCCAAGTACTTCGGGACTGCACCCAACTACTACCTGTTTGCACGACTCAGAAGAGCCGTGGTAAGGTGGTAATCTAAGAACAGTGGGAACACACTTGAGGCGAAGTAGCAGTGTCAAGTCGACGGACTAAGCTGTACTCATGTCACCTGGAAACTGCTACCTGACGATAGGTATATTACCAACCAGCAGTTCCCCATGAGTCCGTCCAGTATAACTCATAACCCAATGAGCACCTGCATACTATCTTCAGCACGACGTACTGATGGCTGTGGGACAGACCATCTCCCCTGCTGGGAAGAGAAGCGTATACACTAGTCTACTCTGGAGTATCGATGCCCTGTCTCGATAATTCTACGACTAGGGACCTGTATAAGGATGTGCTTGTAGACTACCCAGCCCCCACAAGTGTGACTACCATCACAACGCTGGTAGTCAAGCAAAAATCCTAAGGGCTCTATCAATATGTATTAGCGATGTGTTAAAAGAAACATACACACATATTAAGATAGACACAAACCAAGTAGCATACTACTATATCGAGCAAAACTGTCATAAATCCGTGTATATATCTCAAACTTCCAAAATGTAATATATAAACTAGTACTATACAATAATGGCCTCTAGGGCATATCACACTAACAACAAGGACATCCGACCGAGGATTGTAAATAGCTGCGCAACTACATCCAGGAGCTGATCTGATCCGGTCGCTTGGAAAAGTACTTACGAGACAAACGTCAAACAGATCGAAGGCAAGCCGGTCAAATTAAAGACGCGGAGTAGATGATCGGACAGATCATGGTCATCACCGACTGGCCCAAGTCCGAGCAATAAGGACATCTGCCGATCCCGGTCACTCAATACAGGAGAATCTAAACTAAAATCACATAATTTGTATTTTGTTTACTAATAAAGATTCTCGCTTCTCTGCGATCTGAACTGCTTCCCTTTGTTTCCATGCTGAAACTCAGTGCAAGACCGACGAATGTCTTCCTGCTCATCCGCAGCGGGTAGATTCCTGCCCGACAAACACTGTGGATCAAAGCCCTCCTCTTGAGGCCGCCGAGCAATTTCATGCTGGCCAATCCGCAGCGGGTAGCTTCCTGCCCATCAACGCTGTGGATCGAAGCCATCATAACGAGGCCGCCTAGCAATTTCATGCAGGCCAATCCCTAGTGGGTAGCTTCCTACCCATCAACGCTAAGGATCTAAAGCCCTCCTCGTGAGGCCACCAAGTAGCTTCCCTGCCCGGTCCATCCCTAGCGGATAGATTCCTACCCATCAACGCTAAGGATCCAAAGCTTTCCTCTCTAGGCCGCCGAGCAATTTCATGCTGGTCAATCTGCAGCGGGTAGCTTCCTGCCCATCAACGTTGTGGATCGAAGCCCTTATCACGAGGCCGCCTAGCAATTTCATGCTGGCTAATTCCTAGCGGTTAGCTTCCTACCCATCTACACTAAGGATCGAAGCCCTCCTCACGAGGCCACCGAGCAGCTTTCCTGCCCGGTCCATCTCTAGCAGGTAGCTTCCTACCCATCTATGCTAAGGATCGAAGCCCTCATCTTGAGGCCACCGGGCAGCCTCATGCTCGGTTCATCATGGCGGGTAGCTTCCTACCCCACAATGCCAAGGATCGAATGCCCTCATCACGAGGCGACCGGGCAGCCTCGTGCTCGGCTCATCCTGGTGGGCAGCTTCCTACCTCACGACGCCAAAGATTGAAAGCCCTCATCACGAGGCGACCGGGCAGCCTCCTGCTCGGTTCATCCTGGCGGGTAGCTTCCTACCTATCTACGCTAAGTATCGAAGCCCTCCTCATGAGGTCACCGAGCAACTTCCCTGCCCGGTCCATCCCTAACGGGTAGCTTCCTACCCATCTACGCTAAGGATCGAAGCCCTCATCTCGAGGCCACCGAGCAGCTTCCCTGCCCGGTCCATCCCTAGCGGGTAGATCCTACCCATCTACGCTAAGGATCGAAGCCCTCATCTCGAGGCCACCGGGCAGCCTCCTGCTCTGTTCATCCTGGCGGGTAGCTTCCTACCCCCACAACGCCAAGGATCGAAAGCTCTCATCACGAGGTGACCAGACAACCTCCTGCTCGGTTCATCCTAGCGGGCAGCTTCCTACCCGACGCCAAGGATCGAAAGCTCTCATCACGAGGTGACCGGGCAGCCTCCTGCTCGGTTCATCCTGGCAGGTAGCTTCCTACCCATCTACGCTGAGGATTGAAGCCCTCCTCATGAGGCAACCGAGCAGCTTCCCTGTCCGGTCCATCCCTAACGGGTAGCTCCCTACCCATCTATGCTAAGGATCGAAGCCCTCATCTCGAGACCACCGAGAAGCTTCCCTGCCCGGTCCATCCCTAGCGGGTAGATTCCTATCCATCTACGCTAAGGATCGAAGCCCTCATCTTGAGGCCACCGGGAAGCCTCCTGCTCGGTTCATCCTGGCGGGTAGCTTTCTACCCCACAACGCCAAGGATCGAAAGCCCTCATCACGAGGCCACCGGGCAGCCTCCTGCTCGGTTCATCCTGGCGGGCAGCTTCCTACCCCACGACGCCAATGATCGAAAGCCCTCATCACGAGGCGACCGGGCAGCCTACTGCTTGGTTCATTTTGGCGGGCAGCTTCCTACCCCACGACGCCAAGGATCGAAAGCCCTCATCACGAGGCGACCGGGCACCTTCCTGCTCGGTTCATCCTAGAGGATAGCTTCCTACCTATCTATGCTAAGGATCGAAGCGCTCCTCATGAGGCCACCGGGTAGCCTCCTGCCGGTCTATTCCTAGCGGGTAGCTTCTTACCCATCTACGCTAAGGATCGAAGCCCTCATCTCGAAGACACCGAGCAGCTTCCCTTCCCGGTCCATCCCTAGCGGGTAGATTCCTACCCATCTACGTTAAGGATCGAATCCCTCATCTCGAGGCCACCGGTTAGCCTCCTGCTCGGTTCATCTAGGAGGGTAGCTTCCTACTCCACAACGCCAAGGATCGAAAGTCCTTATCACGAGGCGACCTGGCAGCCTCCTGCTCGGTTCATCCTAGCGGGCGGCTTCCTACCCCATGATGCCCAGGATCGAACACCCTCATCATGAGGCGACCAGGCAGCCTCCTGCTCGGTTCATCCTAGCAGGCAGCTTCCTACCCAACGACGCCAAGGATCAAAAGCCCTCATCACGAGGCGACCGGGCAACCTCCTGCTCGATTCATCCTGGCGAGCAGCTTCCCACCCCACAACACCAAGGATCGAAAGCTCTCATCCCGAGGCGACCGGGAAGCCTCCTGCTCGGTTCATCCTGGGGGGCAGCTTCCTACCCCGCGACGCTAAGGATCGAAAGCCCTCATCACGAGGCGACCGGACAGCCTCTTGCTCGGTCCATCTACTCCAGGCAGCTTCCCGCCCTATAAAGATATGGATCAAAGCCCTCGTCACGAAGCCGCCGAACATCTTCATGCTCGGTCTCAATGGTGGATCCCTGAGTCTCACATTGAACCAGCTGGCAAGCCTCTGCCCGGCGCATGCACCCAAAGAAGGCAAGCTCCTAACATGAAAAGAGCTCGAGTCCGGTCAATAGCCGGTCCGAACAGACGAAACGATGTCTCATTTCGTTCCAGGGCAATCGACGTCATGATTCTCGGTGCCAAACTGAGCAGAAGAAAAACTGAGTAGGGCACTCTCGATCCGACCCATGAATAGGTCGGAAAGAGAGTGGGGAGCTAATGATAGTGCTCAAAAGTGGTATTTCCCCAGGTCCCGGCACATGGCAGATAACGTGTCCTAGAGGCTACTGAGGAGGAATAGATGGGATGCACCAGGGGCGCTCCTCAGGACCTCGTCCCCGAGGACGCATCCGACCTATCAGAGACCTCCCGGAGTACCCTCCACATTCACCCAACGAACAGCCAACAGCTCGTCTCCGAGCCTCCTGACGTGCCGAGCTTCCTCGGCCTCCCGGCTTGTCTCCGAGCTTCCTGACGTGCCGAGCCTTCTCGGCTCCCCCGATCAACCGAGAACGCGGAGCCCAAGCGTCTCCGCAACGGCTCCGCGTATCTCGCCAAAGCGAGATATCCACCACCCCACGCTTCGCGTCCCACGAAGGCTCGTTCCCCCATTAATGAGCGGATCCCGCTATTAATGCGGGAATAACGTAAGGGCGTAACTGACGACGAGGATCTCGCACCGGCTCGCTCCAGGAGACCTCTATATAAACCCCTACTTCAGACGACTCAGGTAACGTGATCTTAGTCCAATAAACCTCTACTCTGTTCATTTTTCTCGGCTAACTTGATCGTCGGAGGGTCCTCGGTGGTACAACCACCCCGGAACTTCTTTACAGATAGCTCGGCTTCCACCTCAAACTCAACCCCCGTTAATGAGCGGATCCCGCTATTAATGCGGGGATAACGTAAGGGCGTAACTGATGGCGAGGATCTCGCACCGGCTCGCTCCAGGCGACCTCTATATAAACCCTTACTTCAGACGACTCAGGTAATGCAATCTTAGTCCAATAAACCACTACTCTGCTCATTTTTCTCGGCTAACTTGATCGTCGGAGGGTCCTCGGTGGTACAACCACCCCGGGACTTCTTTACAGATAACTCGGCTTCCACCTCAAACTCAACCCATCGAAATCGACACGCTTGAGAAGACGGCCTCCAAACCAAATCTCAACCATCCAAGACCACCATCGCAGGATCGACGGAGGACATCATCTGAAGGAGATCCGAAGCTCCATCACATGGCTTTGGTTTTAACCGCACTTCGACTCTCGATGACCGCGGACATCTTGTTGCTAATAGTGCTTATGGGTCCGTAGTTTGGATGGGCATCACATCCCCTTACCCACAACCTGACACGAAACAAGGTAAGTAGTGCCTATGGGTCCGTAGTTTGGTTGGGCATCACATTCCTTTACCCACAACCTGACACGGAACAAGGTAAGTAATGCTTGTGAAGGAACGGAGTACTTTGGACAGAAACATTCCATCGTAGTTCTCATTGTTGAAATTCTTCTCATTGTTGAAATTCCCGACAGACCACTCATCCATGATTCATGAATTTTGTGTTTCAAATGAAAGCTTCCGTCGAGAATATCAATATCAATGTCCTTCGCATTGACTATTCTGAACTTTCCTTGACAAGTAAAATCTTATTTGATATTATTTTATTACAGGCAAGTATGCGGCAGTAGTCCAGTACACAAATGTAGCATATAAACGAAGGAGGTTAAATTTGGATGGAGATCATGCCCTGGGCATACTCCAATGCATAAATTTACAGTACCTCTGAAACAATAAACTCTAATGTTATAAATGACCTTATATACAACAAGCTTCAATCTAGGGCATGAGAAACAATCTGTTATTCGGGATGCAATGCACCTGCACAAAAGAAGAGAAAGAGGGCAATTTTCAGACAGCTCCGTGGGATGAACCCTTCTCTTTGTTACTGACTGGACACCCATGACATGGCTAATACATGGAAGGTTTCTTTAGCAATTCTGCTCACACGACCATCTCTGCCTCTCTCAAATTCGTTGGGATCCCGATATCTAACCTCATCGTCGCCTTGTACTACTCCGGCACCTCTCTTTCACGCAAATCTCCACCACGGCCAGCGCCTGCCCATAGAAATTCCTCAGCTCCCTCTGTAGCTCCTCCTGGCCCCGCGGCATGTGCCACACGTACCTTGGCGGCACCAAGTCATCCAATACCGCCGCTGCCACCCGTTCCTCTGCTGGTGCTTGTGGGCCCCATAGTTCTGCGCCTTGTGCCCAGTGGGACCTGCATGCACCTCCAGGCAGTACCCACAGACCCTGACCGCATACTTCCTCATCAGCCTCTCTGCCCAGTCCCTCACCCTCTCCCAAATTGCCAATGTCTCCTCAGCTAGCAATACTGTTTCCTCCACTCATGGAGGCCCCTGCAGGTCTCGGCACGAAGGCCTCGGCATGATTGAAATGGGTGTCCTGTTGATCCAACATGAATTTCGTTGCAATGCCTGTAAAACGTGATCATCATACACACAATTAAAGCAATTATTTGTAATATGGGTGTCCTGTTGATCCAACATGCTGCGAGGATTTCAATTAGATGCCATTTTGTCGTTCTGTCAATATTTGTAATATTTTCATTCGAGTGGAAATTAATATTAAGTCAAACCTCGTGTCATAATGCCTTATGGATGTGCAGAGCACATGCGGAACGATCCCTTGGAATGGTAATGAATGGTATATGCTTATATAAGATCCTGATGATGAAATGGGGAACAAGGAAGTCATTGGCTGCTCGATGGATTAAATCTATTAACTCATGCAAAATGGCGAACAATTGAAATTAGTTGTACATACAAAACTGAGAGGTCGATCACCATCTTGTTGTGGCATTAGTGTACGAAAAGCTTCATCTATTAACTACTAACTGGAAGTGTGGATGGTATATATCGAGACGGAATATTAGAGAAGTTAGTGTGCTTGATTGGAATAAGAAACAACTGGTAGTAAAATGGTGGTGTACATCAAACAAAACTGTTAGCTTCGGTAGTGTTCCACTCCACAAATCAAGATTCATACATGCATAGCTGTGAGTTATCATGATGCAGCAAAACGATGAAAACAAGTCTATATGTGGGGCGCCATATCATAAAAGAAGGGTTACTTGCACATAACCCTATTGTAGCTTCCCTCTATAGCACTAATACCCTCTAGTGATTTATTCACGCAAACACCATGTCCTAATCTCTGGTCATCAACCAAAAGAATTAAAAAAAAACAATTCAAATTCTAATATAAACAACACAAAAGGCAAAAGGTTTTAGAATTAAATTTGACAATCATCTGAGCTGCGTAGAGTTGAATTTGAGTGTTTTTTGAGGGATTTAACCGATGGGCAGAGGGGGTTACGCTAGTAAATAACTTGAGGCGCCAGGCGGTATAAGTGCGCTACTGGTTTGTTTTGTTTTCTTAGCAATTTAACCAAATGAAAGAATGCATAGTAGGGAAATAGGACCAAATAAAAAGGGAATAGATTCAGAAATTTACTTGCAAGTTTGCACCGGTACCACATTCAAAAGCTTCTTCAAGTTGTTTATCAGCATGATTCTTGCATTCATCACCTCATATGCAACAGGTATTAGGTTCTTAACAAGCATCCCATTTCTGGGAGGTAGTGTCGGTTTCCTAGGCTTTCCCTTTAAGTTATTGAGTCTCGCTCTTGCTGCTCGTCTCAGTTCATCTATGGGTACTGGAAATGGTTTCTTCTCCCTCCTTGAGTAGTAGCGAGGTAGATCGGCGTTTTGAGGATAATTGCTTTGAATATCTGAGTTGTCTGAATGGGCTCGGCAACAATTCTCGACTCTGAACATCGATGGCAACTTATATCGATAACAACCATACTGCAAAATTAAGAAAAGAAAAGGGATTATAATTTGCATAGTAAAACGAAGAGATAGCTAATCAGAAACTAATGTTAAGCTCCTACAAGAAACATGAAAGAATATCTCCAGAAGCTAAACTAGTAGTCAAATTAACATAAACTAGACAGATTGTTCGCAGGTATAGTAACCTCAAACAGAGATCATGGTCAGTGACTAATGCAGGAAATATACTCAGAACTAAAAGCATAATTTTTAAAATAAATAAATAAAGTAGATATTTTGAAGAGCTATCCTTACAGAAAGATGATGTACGTCCAGTCAGAAAAAAAGAAATAAGGATATATTAAAATTTTTGACTTAGAAACTTAAGTTCATTATATTTTCCTAGTAGCACCTGAGATGCTGCAGAGTAGTGCTTTCATCTTCAATATAAGCAGATCCATACTATGCCAGGCCACATAGCATCGCAATCTTACATAATTCTGTTTTTGCATTATAAAGTTATAATCCTCGACAAGTTTTCCTTTGCTTCTTTGAATCATCTAAATGACTGCACCAAAATCCAGTTGAAATTTTTCATGTAGCAAACTTCAATACTTAAAGTATAAAACATTGAAGCAACACAAACATGAAAGGATCTTAATAACTATTTTAGCAACACAACTAACGTCACAACTGCTAGCTCTGGGTGACCACGCCTTAATCTCAGTAACTTTGTTGTAATGCATTTTGGGTTATATGTACATTCAAAACCCTTCGCTATAATTCTTAGTTTGTATTTAGTAGTAATAGATTCACAATTGCCAGCAACACAAAATCGCACATATCAAAGCTAGGGTTTGCCTGTTTGTCATGATTTTCTGAAAATCATTGACTCAATCCGTGATGATGGGGGAACATTCAGTATATGACAGGAGGATATAGTGACATGAGTCCATGCTTTATTTTTTGTTTGGGCCTAATTTGGCTCATACTTGAGTCGAGCCTAAGTTTGTGATGTAGGAGCAGGAGCCGAAACCAAAGTCGAATACGAGGGTGAACCGAAGCCGAAGCCGAAGCCGAGGCCGCATAGGAAATATTTTGTAAAAGATTCGGAATTTGATAAAAGATTCGGCCATAATATAAATTGAAGATTTGATAGAAGATTTGGAAAGATCCGGCAGAAGGTTTATTAGAACTTAAATTATGAGTTGATAACAACCATTGAGGAGTTTGTCGAGGACGAGGAAGAAGTGAAAGAACCTATCTATGATGAGTATGATGATGATGATGAGGGCAATGAGATTACTCATAGTGAATATGGAGTGTCTCTTTTGATTCAGCAATATATGAATGGCCGAGCGAAAGAGGACGAAGATGATTGGCCAAAACCTGAAGGAGTGTGCAACAACAATTTGGCTAGTAATAATTTTCTGAATATGGCCGAATTAATTGAAGCGATTGAGGAAAATGGTGAGATGTACGTTTTGAAAGCGTTACAGGATACCAAGGAGACTTCGAGTTATCCACAAACCCCGGAAAGTCTCATGGAGGAGTTTTCTGATAATATACCAAGATGAAATTGCCTGCTAGATCGCCGCATGCCCGAGCTCCTTTTGACTGAGATATTCAACATCCTATCAATCTTGCTCCGCCTGACCGAGATATTCAAGTTCGAGCCAAGTGAAGAACGAAAAGTACAAAGCGGCAACGGACAAGCATAGAAGACCGGCCGAGTTTGCAGTTGGCCGAAAAGAGATGTTAATTATGATGAGGTTCAAAAGCATTGTGCTCGAGATAATAAAGAACTTGTACTAAAAAGATTCATATTTTTGAAATACATGGTTGTTGGCACAAAAAAATGCATTAATATTATACATTCAACTTAAATATACATGTATGTATGATATTGATGGGAAGGCATTTGTTGGAGTCAAAAATAATGACTCTTAAAAGTACTCAAATCGGGTACTTATGAATCTGCACATAGGCTGAGTTCAAATGCATATAGAGTTCAGCATACTTGGTAAATTGGGGCAAATGAAAATTCATTTGAAAGCCCATTGAGTCTGGTTTCCAAAAAATCAAACAGTGTATTCTTTGGACTTCCCCAGAGTAAATCATTGAACCCTGTGCGTGTAAAATTGAGCTGTCTGGACCCCTTTTAGGGTGTTGGGAGCCTTCTTTTTATGTCGGGGGTCCCCTTTTGGGTGTTAGGAGCTTCCTTTTGGTGTCGGGAGCCCCATAAAATAGACAGTTTTGGCTTATTTTAAAGGGGATTTATCTCCTCCCACTCATCCTAAGATCATGAGAGATCATGGGAGAGTAGTTTCATAACTACTCCCTCCTATTAAGAAGTATATATATTTCTAAATAAACAAGAAAAAGGGAGAAATGATGAGATAGAAAACTTAGAGATAAATTTTCAAGTGCTCATAGCCTTTGAAGAAGAGGAGGTGAGGGCTAGAGGACTGGAATTCCCATTCCTCTCTTCCTTCTCATACGCTCTCTCTATCTTTATCTCTTTCCCTCTCTGATCAAGGATCAATAAAAGATCCATGTGAAACTTCTATAAGTTTCATCTTCAAATGGAAAGATTTAACATCCATGGCCATGGATTCCCACTTCTTCAATAAGGAAGAAGATAACATGAATCTACAATGATTTGGACTGAATCTAGAACATGGATCATTTCATGTTCTGCATAAAAGTGAAATAGATCACCCTGTTTTCTTCACATAATTCAGAAAAAGAATTAAACTCTATTTCTTCAAAATATAAAGAAATGGATCAAAATCTCCATGTCCCCTAATAAAACATTTTGAATAGGAAAACCTTATTCATTTTTGAGATATAAAAATCATATCTTCATACATGGAATCTAGTGTAAAAACACTATATTTCTCTTTGAACATGGCCATAAAACTATGTTCTACTTTTGAACACAATTCATGTGTTCATATTGCATAAAAAATCTTTGAAAATGATACCATACATCATTTTCATTGTTTGTGTAGAAAGCTCAATTTGATGAGCTTTCATATAAAAAGGAAACCGTTTATTTACTAAAAACTCCCATCACATTTGCGTCATTTTAACAAAACTATCATTACCTTTAAAACTATCAAGAAACTATCAATTTTAACAGTGACACGTCAACACAGTCAGCACCACATCAACTAAGCTGCCACATCAGCAATTATTTTTAAAAACTGTAAAATACCCCTCATCTAACCTTAACATAATTTCTGAATAAAATAAAAAACTAAACCATCTTTGTTCCCTCTAGCCACCGGGGCAACACGTCGGCGCCAGCTCCCCCCATCCCCCCTCTGCCTCATCATCGGCAACAGCATCTTCATCTTCTTCCTCTTCCATCCCGCCGATCTCCTCGCCAGCGTTAGCGCCACCTTCTTCAATCTTATCGTCGGCGTCACCCATCCATCCCGCCGATCTCCTCGTCGGCGCCACCCCTCCATCCTTTGCCGCCTCCTGCGCAACATCATCTTCATCATCATCAACATCCTTTTCTTCTTCCTTTTCTCCAATCTCGTTGTCGGTGTCCCCTTCCGCTCCCCCGATCGGCGCTGCACCTCCACCCTCTGCCCCTGTCCCCTCCACACAAAAGACGACATCATCATCACCAACATCATCATTTTCATCATCTTCTTCTCTTCCGATCTCGTCGGCACCCTCGCCGGTGCCGCCCCCTACCGATCCCTCCTCCGATGGCTCCTCCTCTGGTTTACCTCTTGTTAAAGTTTTGATTATTTAAAGTTGAGAGGACGACTATATATTTTATTTACATGAGTACACATATTTTTGATATGTGGGTTCCATCAATAAGACTCAAACATTATTGAGATTTGGCCTATTTTATATTTTATACCCATGGACCTCTCATGGTTTTTCTAATGTAGAACTATTTTTCTCCCATCATTTGGTTTTTACTTTTAACATTCCTCTCACGTACAACCATCACTTTTTTTGGTGGGGTTGTCACCTAAATTGCACAACACTCGTAGAGCTATTCTCTCAGACACTTTTTTATTGTACCTATACACTGTTTCTCTCAGAGGTATTGTTGAGATTTGGATCGAGCCATTTGCTTTGATATCATGTTAAAGTTTTGTTGAGATCCTATTGATCTGGGCTCTGATGCCATGTGAGAATTATTTATATTTATATTAAAGAATGAGGGGGATGCGTATATATTTTTATTTATGAGTGTACACGGACTTTTGATATAAATGGGTTCCAACAATTAGACCCAAATTATATTTTATACTCATGTACCTCTCATAGTTTTTCAATGTGGGACTATTTTAGTCTAACATCTCAACACCCCCTCTCACGTAGAACCATCACTTTTCTTTGTGTGGTTGTCACGTGGATTGCACAACACTTATAGAGGCAGGTCTCTCAAGGCATTTTTTTGTGCTTATAGTCTGCTTCTCTCAGAGGTATTGTTGAGGTCCCGATGCACTTTTTGTGCTCTGATACCCATATCAGATTATATATATATATATATAAAGAGGGGACGGTTATATAATTATATTTAAGTGTACACGGGCTTTTAATATAAGTGGGTTCCAACAATAAGACTTGAGCCTTGTTGAGGTTTATCCCATATTATATTTTATACCATGTATCTCTTATATTTTTTCCAATGTAGGACTATTTTAGTCTCTCACATCTCACTCCCCCCTCACGTGCAACCATCACTTTTTTCTTTGATGTGGTTGTCACGTTAATTGCACAACACTTGTACTAGAGCTAGTCTCTCAGAGGCATTTTTTTATGCTTGTATACTGCTTCTCTCAGAGGTATTGTTGAGATCCCGATGCACTTTTTTGTGCTCTGATACCATGATAAAGTTTTGATTATTTAAAGTTGAAGGAGCGATTATATATTTTATTTATATGAGTGTGTATGGGTTTTTTAAATAAGTGGGTTCCATCAATAAGACTAAGTCTTGTTGGGGTTTGGCTCATTTAATATTTTATACCCATGCACCTCTCATACCTTTTTCCAATATGGGACTATTTTTCTCCCATCATTTGGTTTTTACTTTTAACACCCCTAAAAGAAATTAATTATTTAAGAATATATTTAATAATTATTAAATTATTTAAAATGTTTTATAATTAAGTAATTATATTAGGAAAATGGCAAAATAGTCATTTGACATGAATAGTAACGTTGACCGTCAAGTCATGGTAGTTTCTTCATGGTTTCGAAGGTAATGGTAGTTTTGTTAAAATGGCCCAAATCTGTTAAGAGATTTTAGTAAATAAGCCAAAAGGAAACTCTCTAAAAAAGAGTTTCTCATCTTGGCAAAAAATGTGCCATCGGAAGGCCCCAAAATAGGCCCCCGCCTATGTCGAGACCCCTTCCGACGTCCGGAGACCCCTAAATGGGCCTCCTGCAAGAGAAACGTTTATGTTTCTTGACAATTGAGGGTCCCACATAAAGTGACCCCACTTCCACTTCAAGATGAAATGATGTGGCCTCATATAGGGTAAGTTTCATATGAAAAGGAAACTCTCTAAAAAGAGTCTCATCATGGCCAAAAATGTGCCATCGGGAGGCTCCAAAATAGGCCTCCCGACTATGTTGAGAGACCCCCCAAATGGGCCTCCCACAAGAGAAACATTTCTGTTTCTTGATAATTGAGGGTCCCAGATAAAGTGACCCCACTTTCACTTTAAAATGAAGTGATGTGACCCGCACATAGGGCAGTGCCTATCTACATAGGTCAAAATTTGACATTAAAATACCCCTAGATATCAAAATTCTTTATAACTTTGTACACTTTGTAATTTATATTGAAATTGTATACAATATGAATGAAATACAATGAGATTTCTTTATCATTCTCTGTTTGCAAGTATTTTATAAATGTGATCTCCATGATGTGATTTGAGCGACCTAACAAGATAGCCCGTCTAGGTAATCCTTTAGACATTAGGGTGTAATAAACGATAGGTACTTGCGCCTATGAGAAGTCTCGAACCCAGAACCTTCAGGTCAAACTTTTAAAACTCAAATACTTGTTTTGTTTAATCCCCTACCTATTTTAAACGTTCACTCGTCAGAGGTCCTATAGAGGGTAAACAGAAATGGCGACTCTGCTAGAGACTTTAAATTCTCCTTATGTTACTCTGAATCACATTACTCGGTGTGTTTTGTCTCAGAATCTCTAGTTGACGGAACCCAGAAAGATCACATGTGCTTGCAATAATAAGAGTCGGCTGAATTTTACACCGGTTCAGAAGGGCTATATACTAATGAGGTCTCCCAAGTCTAATAAACGACGAAGCAGGGCCATGTTTCCTCTTACGCCACTATTGTGACATTATGAAATCTTTCGAGTCAAAAAATCATTCTTAAAACATGAATGTTCGACGTGCTTTGTTTTTATGACTTAAAATTTCTAATGTCACAATGGTTTTCTTTACAGGATTACTCAAACCATCAATGGCATTCAACGGAAACAACAATAACGCATCGGTCGCCGATCTCGCTTCTGCTGCAAAAATAGTGAGATCAATGTTCTCGATCATCGAGGCTAATCCACAATTCATCTTGCCGGCAAATAGGCTCGAGGGATATGATCCCGAGGAGTGCCCATTCGGCACCATCAACGACTTTCCGGTGCTGCAAGCCAGGCAGAAGGTGACTGTCAAGACTAGGCTCAACTTCAAGGTGGGGAAAGCACCCGCGCTGACCCAGGAGAACCGTCAGGCTGTACCAGTCTTAGCCAAACCCGTTCCCGTCTCAAAGAAAGTGACACGCCACGTCAAAGACGAAAAAATGGTCATTACTAATACGACTACCATCTACGGGGGCAGTCCATGGCGGTGCCTACTCTCAACGCTGGAATGAAACGAAAGTCGGTTTTTTGAAAGACTTTCTTTCACACAGGGGCCTCAGCAAGTTTCCTAAGAAGATAGCGATGTCATCTTTAAGGCAGGCTGCTTTGCTGCTCTTTCATACATAAAGAAGAACGAGACGTCTCGCAATGAGAGAAGGGTTGCTAAACAAGTCCATAATGAGAACACCGACCCCATTCTCCGACACCGACAGTGAAGGCATTTACACCGCTTAGTTGCATCAGATGCGGTAACTAGAGAATAGTCCGAATGTCGCGGGATCATCCAGTCAGCAACATTCGAGGACGAACACTAACTAGAATGTTTATACAGCCTACGAGAAATCCAAAACTTTGCGAAAGATGGTTCCCCTTGTGACCTTCTACAGCAAGGACCGACAGTCTTTGAAAGGTTTGTCGGAAGAAGTTCAACTCCGGTTAGTAGTTTCCGAAGATCATCAGTTCTATAAGAGACTTACAATTCCGAAGCTAATTTGTCCCCGCCTTCTCCAACAATTCATGTGCATCGGATGACGGGGCATATAAATGAAGAAAGAAACAATCTGCAAACAAACATAAGCGATGGTCTTGGGGAATCTCCTCGAAGCCAACCAGCCATATTAAATATGGAGGATCTGCCATAAAATGGCCTGACAAACCCACAAGATGCAGAAGGAACCACCTTCAATAATGAAATGGATGATCTACTTATGCGTGTTGCCGACAACCCCGCTTATGAAGCGGAAGATGATGGCATGGATGATAGGGTTTCTCTAATGCAAGTGACATAACGCGCAAGAAACAAAAACCGTCAAGTCAAAGAAATGCAGGCCCAGATGGAAATCTGACAGCAAGCCTACTGCATATGGCCACCTAAATACAGAGTCTAGCAAAAGCGTCTACGTTAATTCCGTCTGTAGATAAAACAGAACTACCATCACATCTACCTAATTCGAGTCCGAATGCGCCTCATACGAAACAACTTTTACCGAGCCTCCGAAAAGAAGCAACTTCGAGTAAAACGACAATGGCCAACATAGATATGTCAAACCTGCAAAAGCTCATCGCAAAGCAAGTAAAACAAAAGAACGCAGACACGGTGATGAAACTGTGACATAACAAGCCTTTCCACTACTACAATGAAGTAGTAGTGAAGCTGACAGGGGTATTCTTTTCATTGTGCAGAAGACTTCGTTATGTTCACTACTACAATGCTTAAACTGTGACATAACAAGTATTGCAAAATAAATGCTTAAATTTTTTGATTGGTTATGTTCACTACTACAATGAAGCTGGAAAGGCAAGTATTTTATTTTATAAACCAATAAATTAAATAAAGATTGTGTCCCTACGGAGTAATCCGTAAGGATAAATGTCTCTACGGAGTAAGACGTAGGGGCAATTATTACTCCGTATGAGCATGTTCAGGGCGAAGACTTGCACCTGCGGCCTTTAAACCTACGGAGAAATTTTATGTTCCTACGGATATATCCGTAGGGGTGGTGATTTGCCCATACGGATAAATCCGTAGGGGCAACCCATTATTGTAGTAGTGGCTTACTCTTTGAATTCAAAAATTAAAGCATATTATGAAGCCATGGATGAAATGTTATGTAGCAAGATTTGGTTTTAAATAAATAATTTAATCTAAAGATATATGTTTCTATTTTAATCTCAGTACTTTATATTTCTTTGCAGAATATTCTGTTAACACCGTTTTAGATTATTTGGGGTTATTATACTGCCCCTCCCGGATTCTCTCTTATTTTTGTAAATGTTTTGTTAATATTAGTGTTTTTTGAAATATATTTTTCCCAAATCTTTTAACCTATTCAAACCTAGTCTTGAAATTTCTTATGACTAGGGTTTACTACATAAGATAGATAAATAGGGAATATAATTCACCAAAAAAGATAATTCACCAAAAAAATACATAGCGATATATATAGAAAAACCTTGGTTAAAATTTTTTTTACATTTGAAAGCAAATTAAATAGGGAATATAATTCACCAAAAAAGAAATAGAGAATATAAAGATAATACTTTTGAGATAAGTAAAAATCAACCTTGGTTAATCTAATGGCAGTTCAAGTTCTAGAGTATCTTAATAAATTTAAGGGATAAATATCAAAATAGATCAAAGGTCATTTTTTAAAAAAATACAGAGCGATTGAAACCCCATATGTATTAAGATAGGATTACTATATATATATATATATATGATCAAATTGGAAATTTAAATAGAATTCTGTTTTTCCTAATCTTTTGATGAAATCAGTCCAAGTCTGATCCATCTTAGTCTAACTACTACCCCATATATATTAAGAGAGAATAGAAGAAGCAGCAGAAGGTCATGGAGAAGCCAGAGACGGTGAGAAAGATTTGGGTTAGTGTTGATGGTCAACCTGTGAAAGACGTATGGAACTATAATATCATCAAGCAATTGGATTTGATATCAAAACTCTGGTGCAGTTTTCCTTATGTGTTCATCAATACAAAATTTTCGAGGTTCCTCCGGTCAACTCCTCGTGGTGCTTCCGAGGAAGATTGTTACCGTGATATGAAGTTCAACGTCGATAATCTAAACCTAGTTCATTTGGGAGTCATGTTGACGGACGGATCCATGTCTTTTTCTTGGCAATTCAACTTTGCGGATTTCAATCCCGAAGTTGATGCATGCTCACAAGCCTCGGTGCAGTTTTTGAAGAAGCACGGTATCAATTTCGGACGAAACCGTATGCAGGGAGTGGAGGCGCACGTTCTTTCCGCCCTTCTATTCAAGTACCTGATCGACGGATGCAATAAGACCAGATGGATATCTTTCCATGGGATTTACGACTTTGCCTACCTGATCAAGTTGATACACCGTACGCCGCTCCCGGACACGTTATCCGGATTTCTGCAACCGGTGTCGAATCTCTTTGGTTTGGTTTACGATGTTAAACACATGTCTAGGACTTGCAATGTCCCTTCCTTTGGTAAGGTAAGGTTGGTGCAACTGGCGAAGATGCCGGAGATCGATGATGCTTGGATTTCGTTATGAAAGTTAGGGTTGTGCAAGTCTTCTATGCTGGAGATCATCGATGATGCTGGAGATCGATGCTGGAGATCGATGATGCTTGGATTTGATATGTTTTCAACGAAATTGGATTTGATATGCTTGGATTTCATGGAGATCGATCGATGATGCTTTGGTAAGGTAGGGTCATGAAATTTCTCTGCACAATAAAAAACCTTCTCCTTTTCATCCGTGCAAGCCCTCTAGACGATGAAAACATATCAAATTCAATTTCGTTGCGTAAGTCTTCTGCACAACGAAAAATCTTCATCTTTTCATCCATAAAAGCTCTCTCTACAATGAAGATATATCAAAATCCAATTTCATTGTGAAAGTCATCCGCACAACAAAAAACTTTTTTCTTCTCATTTGTGAAAACCCTTCCCGATGAAAATACATCAAATCCAATTTCGTTGTGAAAGTCCTCTGCACAACAAAAAATATTATTCTTTTCATCTGTGAAAGCCCTCTCCACGATGAATATATATCAAATCCAATTTCGTTATGAAAGTTCTCTGCACAACGAACCTTTTTCTTCTCATCTGTGAAATCCCTAACTCTTTTCTTTTCATCTGTGAAATCCCTCTTCATGATAAAAACATATCAAATCCAATTTCGTTGTGAAAGTTCTCTACACAACGAAAAATCTTACGAAGTGTAAATTCATCTTGAAAACCCTCCTGGTCATAAGTGTTGATTGTGTGGATTTCTATTGGTATTTTGAATCCTTGTTATGGGTAACGGATGACTCTGCTTCCTGTTCTTCACTGACTACCTTGTGTTCAGAAGCCAGCGAAAACCACTTTTACACACTTATTCCATAAATCATGACTGAAATGACTTTAAACTACGCAGGGACAACCCATTGCAGTGCCAGCTTCCACTACAAGACTGAAAATAAAGTCTGTCTTCAAAAGACTCCTACACAGGGGGCAACAAGTGCATTCCGGTAAGTGATGATAGCATCACCTTCACTGAGGACTACATATCGGGTCATCTTGTTTGGGATTTTGTTGGAATTGAATATTTGTTAGTTACAAGTAACGGATGAAGACAATGTCCGCTCTTCGCTTCTGTCCTATATTCAAGCCGCAACATTTTTAACTTACGTCCAAAAGGACTTCTTTAAGTCCCAAAGGACTCTTTACGTCCCAAAAGTCTTTTACGTCCTAAAAGACTTTTCTTTACGTCCCAAAGGACGCTTTACACTTCCTTACGTCGTTTAACCCCGCACTTATGATTAAAGCAAAATCCAAACTGATAATGGTTTTTGCCTAAGATTTCGGGTCTTACTCGAGATAAATCGGGCACGTTCTAACGAGGCGGCTCATTATGGTTTATCACAAATCGCTATGGATATGCATACAAAGTAAGCAAGACCTAAAAATAAGACCGAAACTTATCCCAAAAGGAACTCATAAAAAATGTTATTCTACAGGTCTCATGGTCAAATATCCACATTGCGCAAACACCGACGAAAGGCAATGCCGAGATAAAACCAAGATTGCTCCCAAAAGGAAACTCACTAAAACCTTTTGCCTCAATAGTCCCACAATATTATCCACCCTACAGATACGCCTAAACGGCAGTACCTAGATATATCTGAGATTTGTCCTAAATGATATTTATCAAAAGATTATCATAAGGTCCCGTAGTTATATAAAATATCGCGGATAAGCTAAGAGCAGTCCTGAAAATAAATCTGAATTTAAAAGACTTATCTTATGTGTCTCGTGATAATATAAAACAGACAGATGGCCTGAAACATGAATACTATATATCCGGCCTCGTCCTCATATATATATAAATAGGTTAAAGCCCAAACAAATAATGATTTTTGCCCGAATATACGGATTTTGGATCTGGCTCGAGATAAATTGGGCATGCTCTAATGAGATGGACATTATGGTTTATCACCGGTCGCTATGGATATGCATACAAAGTAGGTAAGACCTAAAAATAAGATCCCACAAGGAACTCATAAAAAGTCTTATTCTACAAGCCTTATAGTTAAATATCCACAATGCGTAAATGCAGACGAAAGGCAGTACCGAGATAAAGCCGAAATTAATCCCAAAAGGAAACCCACTAAAGTTTTGCCTCAATGGTCCCGGAATGCTATCCACCCTACGGATACGCCTAAACGGCAGCACCTAAACATATCTTAGATGGATCCCAAAAAGGATATCATCGAAAAAATTGTTATAAGGTCCCGTAGTTATATAAAATATTGTGGATAAGCCCCGAAATGCATTAGCTGAGGTAAATCTAAGTATATTCTAAAAAAGAATTACTCTAGAGAAAAATTTATCTCATAGGTCCCGTGATAATATAAAATACACGGATGGGTCGACCCTACTTTAGTATCTTTAAAAAAATACGGATATTAACATTCTAGCCCCGTTTTCTATCAATATTTAGTAAGGCTAAAACCAATATATTAATGGTTTAGCCCGACTTAACTCTTTTTGGAAAACAATGAACGGGATGATCGTAAGAACGATATCCACTAAAAGTGCATCCACTTCCTATCTGAAACGACCTTAAACTAATATTATGAATTAAAGATCATGTTATAGAACGTCTAACGACTTTTACATTCGAAATGACTATAAACTAATACTCATGTCTGAAATAATTGTTAAACTAATATTATGAATTAAAAGTCATGTCCACGTCAAACGACTTTTATGTCCGAAATGACGGTAAACTAATACTCATGTCCACAATGACAATAAACTAACATCCATCCAAAATGACTGTAAACTAATACTCATATCCGAAATGACCGTAAACTAATATCCATATTTGAAATAACTGTAACTAATACCAATGTCCGAAATGATTTTAAACAACACAGAGGCAAAGCCATAGCGGCGCCAACTCCCACTACAAGACTGAAAAGAAAGTTTATCGTCCGCAAAGACGTTAAAATTTCATTCTTTGAATCTTAATTTTCTTCGCAGATTATCTTTCGTATCTACGGAACTGAAGATATATACGAAATCGAGTGGTGTCACTATCCATCCCAACTGTATTATGTGAAAGTTCTATTCACAATAGAAAAAATCTTTCAAACCTGAACATGGGTCATTCCTCCAGGTCCCCGAAACTCGAAGACGGGTTATTACCCAGTGTCTTTCCAAGTTAGGGAAAGAAGTTTTCCATTTATAAAAGTCTTCTCCGTAATGGAAAACCATATATTTTCTCCATTTGTGAAATCCACCTTCACAGTAAAAAACATTTTTCAAACCTAAATATGAGTTATTCCTCATGACCCAAAAACTCGAAGACGGGTCATCACCCCGTGTCCTTCCAAGCTAGAGAAAGAAGTTTTTCTATTTAAAGAAGTCGTTCTCACAATAGAGAATCCACCAAATTCAATACAACAAATTTAGTGACATAACTACATTTTCGCATTTTTTTCTTTAAATTATAGATATTGAAGAAGAATTTTTCTAAAATCCGTTGTGAAAAATTCTCCACACAACAGGAGATTCAAGACACAATGAAAGATTCAAGAATGAAAGAATGTGACACATCGTGTAAAAAACTTGATAAGATGTATACACTCCTTGTCGGGGGCATTTGTTGATACAAAAAAATGCAATAATATCATACATTCAACTTATATATACATGTATGTATGATATTGATGGGAAGGCATTTGTTGGAGTAAAAAATATTGACTCTCAAAAGTACTCAAATCGGGTACCTATGAATCTGCACGTAGGCTGATTTCAAATGCCTATAGAGTTCATCACGGTTGGTCAATTGGGACAAATGAGTTCATTTGAAAGCCCATTAAGTCTAGTTTCGAAAAATCAAACGGTGCGTTGTTTGGACTTCCCTAAAAGAAGTTAAGGTCAAATCATTGAACCTTGCGCGTGCAGAATTGTGCTGTCGAGACCCTCGTTTTGGGGCGTCAGGAGCCTCCTTTTTAATGTCCGTAGCCCCCTTTTGGGTGTCGAGAGCTCTTTTTTGGCGTCGGGAGTCCTTTAAATTATGCAGTTTTGGCATATTTTTATGAGGGGGTGAGGTTTATCTTCCCTCAATCGCCCTGAGATGATGGGGTTGTGGTTTCATAACTACTCCTTACTCCTAAGAAGTCTATATACTTCTAAATAAACAAGAAAAAGGAAGAAATGAAAAGCTAGAAAACTTATAGATAAGTTTTCAGGTATAAGTTTTCAGGTGCTCATAGCCTTTGAAGAAGGCAAGGATAGGAGGAATGGAATTCTCATTCCTCTCTTCCTTCTCATACGCTCTCTATCTTTATCTCTTTCCCTCTCTGATCAAGGATCGATAAAAGATCCGTGTGAAATTTCTA
This sequence comes from Agapanthus africanus, assembly GCA_030015575.1. Lineage (NCBI taxonomy): Eukaryota > Viridiplantae > Streptophyta > Magnoliopsida > Asparagales > Amaryllidaceae > Agapanthus > Agapanthus africanus. The sequence goes on from CM057339.1 coordinate 871,132,964, forward strand.
TTATAAGTTTCATCTCCAAATGGAGAGGCTTAACATCCATGGCCATGAATCCCCACTTCTTCAGTAAGGAAGAACATGAATATACATGTTCTTCACTGATTTGGATTGAACCTAGACCCATGTTCTACATAAAAATGAAATAGGCCACCATAAGAAATAGAATTATACTCTATTTCTTCAAAATATAATGACATGGATCAAAACCCCCATGTCTCCCAATAGAATATTTTGAATTGAAAAACCCTATTCATTTCTGAGATATGAAAATCATATCTTCATACATGGAATCTAGTGTAAAAACACTATATTTCTCTTTGAATATGGCCATAAAACTATGGTATGCTTTTGAACACAATTCATGTGTTCATGTTGCACAAAAAATCTTTGACAATGATTTCATACATCAAATTCATTGTTTGTGTAAAAAGCTCAATTTGATGAGCTTTCATATAAAAAGGAAACTCTCTAACCAGAGTTTCTCATCTTGGCCAAAACTGTGCCATCAGGAGGCCCTAAAATAGGCCTCCCGCCTATGTCGGGCCCCCTCCCGATGTCGGGGGACCCCCAAATGGGTCCATCGCAAGAGAGACATTTATGTTTCTTGATAATTGAGGGTCCCACGTAGAGTGACCCCACTTCCACTTCAAGATGAAATGATGTGGCCCCATATAAGACAATTTCATAGGAAAAGAAAACTCTTCTAAAAAGAGTTTATCTTGGACAAAAATATGCCATCGGGAGGCCCAAAAATAGGCTTTCCGCCTATGTCGGGACCCTCTACCGACATCGAGAGGCCCCTAAATGGGCCTGCCATAAGAGAAATATTTTTGTTTCTTGATAATTGAGGGTTTCACATAGAGTGATCCACTTTCACTTCAAGATGAAGTGATGTGACCCCCACATAGGGCAGTGCCCATCCACATGTCAAATTTTGACATTAAAATACCCCCAGATATCAAAGCTCTTTATAACTTTGTACACTTTGTAATTTATATTCAAATTGTACACGATATAAATGAAATATAATGAGATTTCTTTATCCTTCTCTGTTTGCGGGTATTTTATAAATGTAATCTCAATGATGTGATTTGCGCGGCCTAACAAGATAGCCCGTCTAGGTAATCTTTTAGACACTAGGATGTAATTAATCATGGGTGCTTACGCCTATGGGAAGTCTCAAACTCAGGACCTTCTGGTAAAACTTTTAAAACTCAAATACTTGTTTTGTTTAATTCCCTTCCTATTTTAAACGTTCACTTATTAGAAGTTCTTAAGAAGGTAAACATTGGCCTGCAAAAAAAATCATGTTTCATGTTAAGACTTTTTTCAACAGAAGGTAACATTATGGAATCGAATTATTGTCTTATTTATATACCATTCAAGAGAGCCATATTGGAGGCATGATGGGTTTATTTGGTCGTGATAAAACCATAAACTTATTGAAGTAGTCAAACTATAAATATAAAGCCGAAACTGACAAAGGTTGAAGACTAACGGAGTTTCAAAAAAGAGACATGATCGAGAATAATTTTTACTTCGAGCAATTTTCACTTTATAAATTTAGGAAGTTGAAGGATCGAGCTGATGCTTCATTGAAAGTGTTGAAGCAAATTTATCTAAAACCCTACGTTGAGGATCAAGGCAAGACAAACTCAAGGACGAATTCTTTGCAACCAGGGAAGTCCTAAGTTACACGGACACATATTTTTTATTGTCATATCCGTGTCGAACACAGATTCGTGTCCGACACGTGTCCGATACAGAATTTCCGTGTCGCTTTTTGAAATTAGATGGTTTTGGATTTGGACACATGTCGGACATGTTTTAGTGTCGCCATGACACAAAAATTGATTCTCGTAGTAGCAGCGACCCTATTTTCTCAATTGAAGGCGAGAAAAAACATAATCTTATTGAAACTATTATGAGTTGTTGACTTTTTCTTACCATTTTACTCACGTTTAGTGCTGAATATAATTCAAATGATGAAATATATAATGCTTTTGCTTAAATTGTTAGAAAAATTATGAAATTATGTGTTTTTACTAAAATTATGTTTAAGTATAGTAGTTTATAGTACGGTTATTGCTAAAATTATGTCAAATACAGTTTTAAAAATGCTGGATCATATTATTTTCTTCAAGGAAATTGCTGACATTGTGCTGAAATAATTTATTTTTTTACTAAAATTTGATAAATACAATCAAAAAATATTGAAATGCTAAGGTTTTTGCTGAATATGTTGTGGTATTATATTTCTTATATATATACGTGTGTGTGTGTGTGTCTGTGTGTGTGTCCGTCCTCGTATCCTATATTTTGTATTTTTCCGTATCGCTGCGTCGTATCGTATCATGTCTGTGTCCCCGTGTTCGTGTCCATAGGGAGTCTTATGCAGAAGAGCCAAAACTGAAATGGAGCGGGAACCGAAGCCGAGGGTGAATATGAAAGATTTCGTAAAAGATTTTGGGATTTGATAAAAGATTCGGTCATGATTTAAATTGAAGATTTGATAGAATATTCGGCAAAAGATTTATTATAATTTAAATTAAGATTTGATAGAAGATTTTTTGCAATTTAAATTGTTTAGATCTAATTAGTTTAGATTAGTTTTAGTGAAAATGTTGCTTTTTAGCATTAAAGCTGCGGCTCTGTTCATGAAGGAGAGGCGTTCATACCTCGTCCTTATTTATCTTTGGTTTTGTTCTTGTGATTTCTCTTGAGAGTTAGAGATCGTGCGGAGTTTCAGGTCTTCGTAGACCGATCCTCATCGGTTTGTGTTTTAGCTCATCAGCTATTACTTGTAGATTACTGGGTATTGGGTTTTATTCACTCCAACAGCATGCTTATAACTACTACAAGCCATCACCTGTCCTGTGTCATCTATTGATGGCTTTAAGAAGAATTAAGAATTTGTTGCATCTTCTAGCATGAACCACTCAAACTCTTGTTGCCACCTAGCATACTAAGATATGATCCCTTAGTTTACGATCAAAATCCCAACTATAAACCTCAACTCATCAACAAAGCCATCACCCTAAATACTAGTCGAAATATCGTATGATAATTAATCAAATATGAACTCATGCATTCATGTATGCAACAAATTCAATTAAACGGGCAAATTTTTTTCATTCACCAAAATACTTAAACTGCCCTAATCACTGCAATACCCACACAATAAGCAAACAAATCCAAATCAATATATAGTGAGAAAAAATTCAAAGGGAGATACAGACCAACCTGCGTAGAGCTCTTCAATGTATGAAAGCTAGTGAGATTGAGGGGGGAGAAGAAGAGGGATTTTGATGAGGACAAGGGTTTTTTTGGATGAAAGAAGAAGAGCAAGAAAGGTGAGGAGCTGGAATTGGGCGGTGGAAGAGGAAGCCATCGTAGAGCTGAAACCCTAGACCAAGTACAAATCCATGTATTTTACTTGACTTACCAAGATTCGCTTCACGCTCCCAGCACATCCACCACAAGACATCCCCTACAAGATAGCACAAAACTTTGCATTAACACTCCGATTCTTGGCTCAATTTGCAATTTTGAAAAGATTTACAACAATTAAAGTTGCAAACATTCTATTTTTTTTAAAAAAATCGCGTACCCCAATAGTGAGGATTATAGCACCGTCACCATCAATTACCAAATCAGCGACCTCATTCGATTCTCCAATCGCAATCCATCTCTCAGTCTCTCCTCCGCATCTCCGTCGTCGTCGCCGCCGCCGCCGCCGCCGCCGGAACAGGATAAGGCCGCGGAGCACGAGAAAGAGGCCAAACTGCGAGGAGATCGAAGGGAGTTTGGGCCGAAGGAGTAGGATTACGGTGGTAAGGGTTGGGGATGGAGATGAGGGTAAGGATTTATGGACAATTTTTAATACCGAACCATTTTTTAAATAATAATGTTTAAAACAAACCACTTTGAAAATTTAATACAAAAGACACCACCTTCTGTCTCGTAGGCATCACGTCAGCGCCAGCTCAGCATTAACGCTGACGTCAATAATTTTTTTTATTAAAGAACGCAGTTTGAAATTGCGCTCATTACAAATGTATGAGACGCACTTTCAAACTGCGCTCCTTACAATTGTACTGGGCGCGGTTTCAAACTGCGCCCCTTAATAAATGTATGGGGAAATTGTGTCCCATACATTTGTAATGAGCGCAGTTTCAAACTGCGCCTCCTTAATAAAAGCAAAATAATACGAATCATTGTCATTGTTGGGACTTTGTTTTTTTTTTTTGTGCGATTGCAAACTGTGTCCCAAAAAGAAATATACTCATTCACGGGTCTGTGTATTTCTATAGTGCGGTTTGAAGGTGCGCACCGAAAGAAAACATAATCATTCATGGGTATGTGTTTTTCTGGGACGCAGCTGCAAACTGTGCCCCAAAAAAGAAGCATACTCATTCACGGGTCTGTGTTTTTCTATGACACGGTTTGAAGGCACGCTCCAAAAGAAAGCACAATCATTCACGGGTATGTGTTTTTCTGGGACGCAATTGCAAACTGCGCCCCAAAAAAACACATACCAATGAATAATTGTGTTCGTAATATTAAGAGTTTAATCTCTTCCTTACTATCTTGAATCTCACTCTCTGTGCTGAGCACTCTCACACTTTCTCATATCTCATGGCCACCACATTCTCTATCTTTCTCTATCTCAATTCCTAGTCTCTCTCTCTCTCTCTCTGTAACGACTCTGAATTTACTGCACGAAATTTTTCAGTTTAATGTATAGAAAAGAGTTTACAAGCCTGGGTACAATTTATAAGTTAATTTTTATTTAAAAATAGCAAGAAATAACTTGTACTTCACTGGTTAAATTCTTGCACTGCTGTGACATAGCTCCTTTGTTCGAATTCCATCAGCCACATTATTTTTTCCTGATTTTTTTAGAACTTTTTGGAAGCCCAAAAGTTTACACGTGCAATGCACATAAAAACGAAATGACAGAGAAATCAAACATGTGCACAATGTTTTAAATACAGACTTGATCAAACATAGACTTTTTATTTCAACTTTAAAACAAATTTTAATTCACCATTTTAATTCAAAAACTTTAATTCCACACTATAAATACTACCCCATATCCTAGCCCTTCATCATTCTGAAAATTACAGGCAAAATTCTCAAAATTTTCTAAGTACAAGTGGAGTAGAAAAGGAGTTAGCAAGCGATCAAGTTCCAGCGAGTATCGAAGCAAATTTCGGCGACCTCGCGACGCCACGACGACAACCCCCTCTCCTTCTACCTTCTCTTAACCTAACCAACTTGTAAGTCCCTTCCAATCCTCATTCCCTCTCTTTAAAAGTTCATTTTCAAAACATATGTCGAAAATGGAGTTAAAACCGACATCTTCTTCTAAAACTCTATAATTCCACTTTCTTACATATTCTTCATTCATATTCCTATACCATACTTGTTAACATAAAACCAATGTTTAGAACCAACTTTTAAATCAAAAATATCATGCAAAATAACTTTAAATCAACTTTTGCATACCTTGAAGTTTGTATATATCATTTTATTTGTTTTGCTTAGACATACATTTATGAAAATTCACGAGGTAATGACATGCCTCTCACATACACACATGGTTCCATAGCACAATACTCTTCGAACGTATTTTTGTTACGAATACAATACAACAACAATAACTGAGCCTTTTATCCCAAGCATATGGGGTAGGCTACATGAACCAATATGAGAATCACGCCGGGTCCAGCACATGAATCCTCCGCCTCCACTCACTCCTATCGAACAATATACTTTCATTGAGGCCTTTGGCAACCATATCTTTTCGTATCACCTCCATCCATGTTTTCTTCGGTCTTCTTTTCGCCCTTTTGACATTGCCCATATCGAGAGTATCCATTCGTCGAATCGGTACTTCTATAGGTCCGCGTCGCACATAACCAAACCATCTTAGCCGGTTTTCCTGCATCTTCTCCTCCACAAGTGCTACACCAACCTTTACATGAATATCCTCATTTCGCACCTTATCTTTTCCAGTGTTACCGCACATCCAACGAAGCATGCGCATCTCCTCTACGTGCATCTTCTGTGTATGATGCTTCTTAGGAGCCCAACATTCTGTACCATATAATAAGGCAGGCCGAATAGCGCTCCGATAAAACTTCCCTTTCAATTTTAACGGAAAGTTACGATCACACAAAATCCCTGTTGCACTCCTCCATTTCAACCAACCAGCTTAGATCCTTTGATTAATATCACTATCGATTGTTGGGGTAAAAATTTACACCCCGGTTGACCAAGTCAAAATCAAAGTCAACCTCAAGCCAGGTGGGCCCAAGCCCAGGTCAAGTGGGCCAATTCCTGGAGCGAGCCCGAACATGAAGCGGCCGGCCTCCCCCCATGCCAAAATAAAAATTTTGTAATAAATAATTTTGTTGTATTTCTTGTATTTTTATTTTATGAATAAATGTAAGAAAATGGGCATAAAGCCAAATTTTGTAAAGCCCATGGCTTATGTGCAAAAAGAAATAGCACATGAGCCATGGGATGGGCAAATGCCATTTTTGTAGATCCCAAGGGGCTATATGTAAAGTGTATAGCCTATAAAGGAAAACATAATGAAAATATCTCAACAACTTTTTCTCTCTCCAAAAAAGGAATTCAGATCTGAGATTTTTCTCCTTCCTCAAGGTTCTAAAACCTTCTTCTTTCTCTTGAATTAAATCAAGAGTTTTACTCTTCCTTTTAAAAAACAAAATAGTTTTTCACCACAAAACCCACAAAGGGGAACTCAGATCTTCCATTGGATCTCAGGAAGGAGAGATTTTTAAAATCTCATACTTCTTGATCTTCAAGATCCGGCCAACAAAGGAAGAAGAAGGAGACCCATCTCCAGAAACCCCACTTTGGGGAAGATCCAGGGCTCAAGGGGAGAAGCCCCCCGCTTCAAAATATCCTAGGAGTTTAACTCCTCATATATATATATATACATATATATATATATATATCTACAAAATAATAAGTGTGCCTTTCTGGGAGTACAACTCCTATTGCAGGGACCAGGTCCCTCTTGCGTTCAAAGCGCTAGCGTCCGAGCGCCTGACACGTGGGGCATTAGCACTCAAAGCGCTAGCGCTCTTGCGCTCACGTGGGGCGCTAGCGCTCAAAGCGTTAGCGCTCTTGGGCTCAAAGCGCTAGCGCCCGAGCGCCTGACACGTGGGGCGCGAGCGCCCACGTGCCTGACGCTAGCGCCCGAGCGCCTGACACGTGGGGCGCTAGCGCCCGAGCGCTTTCTCCCACGCATCCTTTGGATGCCTTTTCCCCCTTTACACACACACACACATACTCCACGACACTGTCCCTGTTAGAAAAAAAATTCTAACGGGGCGCTGCCCCGCACCTCGCAAAGGGGGCTACTAGCCTCCTTGACCCCCAGCCCGCTATCCGGGTAGCAGGATCCCCGTAGAAACTCTGCGGGGCCCCCGATATATCCCAAACCCCTTCAAAACACAATACTGCACATTGAGTTCGCATGACCAGTTTAACCCGTCAATCGGAGGTTCTCTCGCTCCAAATGCGAGGGGTAATTAATGGTAGCTTAGTCAGCGGCTGCCGGAGATTCGGATCCCCACAATCAATAAACCCCAGCCTACCCTAGGCAGGGGGAATCTGTAATGCGCCTGACAAGCGCGCGCGTATTCCCATCTCAATAGGGTGACGAAAAACACCCTACAGATTCTGGCACGCCCGGTGGGACCTTTCTCTCCTCCCATATTTCGGGTTAAACGTTCATGCGAACTCAATCAATGTACATATCGATTGCTTATACTGAAATGATGTTTTCTTTTCGTGCAGCAATCAACTTTCAACGACAATATCTCCGAAGACGAATTCAGCTTCCAACGCGACCCTGATCTCGTACGTGGTCAAGGTCAATGCTCGTGTGGTTCTCCCCGCAAGACTCAGTCGACATTGGGAGGAACTGCCCCGCCAGTTTGGCTTCGTCATCATCTACCCTGCCAGAAGCGCTCATCTGGCAGAAATCCCGGCAAAACAAGTGGCCAAGCCGGTCTCAAAAGGCAAGAGGCCGAATGTCGTGATCGCCAAGGCACCACAACCGAAACTTAAGACGGTGTCTGAACGACTCTCTGGTTCTCTAGCTGGGAGCAAGACCTCCAGTACAAAGGGCAACATCAAACGTTGCGGACGAGCCCAGGCGATGACTCCAACAAATGCACAATCAGGCGTATCTCCAATGCCCTCCATCGCCCAGTCTACGGTGGCTTCCCGAAGAGCCGGAACCTGCCAAGCGCTCAAATCAGAAAAGTTAAGGCAGAAGCGGCTCAGGTATCGAGCCAACAAGAGGGCCAGGACTTCGGCCAGGTGGAGTCGTGTGAGATTCCAAGAGCAGAGTCATCCTGCGACGACGACTGAATCGGCCGTAAAAACCAGCAATTCCTTCGAACCTCTGAAGTGGGTTCAGAAAAATGCCATGACCGCTAGAATCAAGAAGACAACGGTCCGAACGTTGCTAAAAAAAGACGTGTCCCAGCCCCAACAGAAAAAGTATGACACTGTCTCTTCAAGAGTCTATCAGGCGCTCTGTGCCGCACGAAAGCAGCGGGGCAAACCCAGAAAAGAAACCTCGGCACCATTCAAGAACCTGGTCAGGCCAGCCGCCGATAATGAAAAGATGGCTGGATATATTATCCATACGGTCTATATGGGGGGCGGGCGTCCCAGCGACAACCTTCGCAGCAAAAGTAAGGATGAGGCCACCACATCCCAAGCCCAATCTGGCTTGAATGTGGTTGCCGCTGCCCAAGAACAGCCGCCTCCGCTGGATGATGAAAACCCTCTCGATGAGGATGATAGTGTCACGACCCGCAGGGTACGGAACGTGACTAGCACTTAAATTACGAACGTCTCAAGGCGGACGTAATCTAAGTAAGCCAAAGCCCAGAAATCAAAACCAATTAAGCAGCAGAGTGAATGAAAAACCAATCAATTGAAAACAAATTTATCAAATAAGTCATATCAAACCCTTTTAAAAGCAATGTCCATTTTTCCGAAAATTTCGGCAGAGTCTCCTTTGTAAATACTGGCCCCCAAAATGGGTACAACAAGAATATATATGAATACAAAAAATAAGGCATCCCCAAGCGGGAGCTAGCTCTTCGCCACAAGGCGGTCACAAATCCCACGCAATGTAAATCAGCAATGTGTATAAATAAACATAAGAAGCACAAGTAAAATATCATGTCGACTCAAGTGAGCTCGACCCCAAAATACAGCATAAAAAGTTGACAAATCTCACAGTCTCGTCTCTAGGTCAATACACAACAATATAAATAACAGGTACAGCTGATACAGTAGATGGAGTACTCTAGATACCATAAATATATAAGGTGGTACTAAATGATAACACAACCCACCTACGAGCAAAAGCCTCGAGTCCAAGCAAAGGAGGCAAAAGAAGCTAGTGCGCCCGCTGCTACTGAGCTGACGGAGCGGACCTGCAAAAAAGCTGTGGCACAACGGGGGTGAGTTGCCAACTCGTGAGTAATAAATAACATATATAGAGGCTATCGCAAGCATGCACACAAGCATCCTAGCATCTACATACAGGTATGACAGGATATACTAGCAGGTATGTATGCAACATGAATGTACTAGCAGGTATGAATGCAATATGAATCAACTCGTGATCTGAATATATAGGTACAAGAAGTCATATTTTTCTTTTAGGAATCTCTTTTTTTTTTGAAATATCAGCACAATACCAATAGAATCAACAAAAATCCGTGTCCAGCATCGACACCTCAAAACTGTCTCAATCTCATGTATCCATATCATAGTATCTCTGACCTCAGCCGTCCGGCTGACCCATATCAAATGTCAATATCTCATCATCTCGCGGCCACGGTCGGTATCCTATGGATATCCGCCGTGCCAAAAAAAATCACCGGTAGGTAGTCCATCCCCTGCCAGGCTCATCATTTACTACTCGAACTTCTTGCCCCGGGGTACCTTACCGGGCCCACCATGTACCCGAGACGTTTCATCCAACTCCTCAAAACGGATCTCGAAAACCACAACAAACTCATGGTGGACGACACTTACATCACTAGAAAATCGCAATTTTGCATATTTTAAAAAGGGTAATAAGTTTCAGAAATTTTGCGACTTTCCCCCGAAATCCAGAAATATCATAAATCTCAAGAAATCCTCATAAGTGCATATATCAATGATAATGAATGCATATGGTGTCACTAATCAAATTGCAATGTATGATTAATAGACTAGACATGAACAAATGATGTAATGAGATACATGCACATAAATAGCAATTCTACAATTTTATTTTAAGGATTTAATGCAATAGCATAGGTTTACGCATCAATATGGTGACAATGTTCTAGATTATAAGTTACCTAGTGTCGTGGCATGGCAATTACTAGAGCGTGTGTGTACACATGAATAGTGCTCGTGCTGCATATAAAAACCCTGGCAATGGTGCAGGTGTCCTATGGAACGAGTTCACATATGTAGGTAAAACATAGATCATGAATGTAGCAGATAACATGCAAATATTATACCCCTGATTACTAACATCACTAAGAATCTTTTAAAATTACTAAAACTATCGGGCGATGATTTGTATGAAAAACTTGTATTTACCGCAATCAGAAACGGCGTCGCTTTGCAGCTAGCCGGTGAGTACGGGTCGATCCACAGAGATGGGTAGATTTCTTATTGTGTCTTTACGAGTTGATTCCAACTGTTGTTTGGATTGATTTAATCTAAAAAACTAGATCTATCACTGAACTAAATTAATCTAAATTAAAGTCTTGCTAGGGCTAGGTTTAGGGGAAGTTTGGAGATTAAAGGTTTCCTTACCGCTTTCATTGCCCTATTTTAGATCTATTAGATGTTACGATAATTATCAATAAAGTGGATCCGAATCTCTTGGGAAGATGTTTCTTCCTCTAGATTCGTATCCTTCCTTTATCGATAATTACCCTAACCCCCATGGAAAACACGCGCAACCGGCCCTTTATACTACGATTCATCGTTACCTCGAGAGGTAGGATGCCGTAGGGAGCGGTTGTGCGTGCATGCATGGAGTTCTAACTCTTAGGTATGGATGGCATGAAAGGGGTGAGAGATCTCATCTCTCAAACCTTTCCCTAAGGCTAACCCTAACAAGCGAGGAGACTACTCGCTCATTAGGGGATGATAAGACATACTAATTAAAAGAATTAAAATAAAATAACTTACTAGGTTGACGGCTCCCTCCAAGCAATATAGAACAGATCTGAATAATACTCCCAGCAATTATGAATTTTATTGATTGAAAAGAGGCATCATGTTTTACAATTTTTGATTACAATTTATAAGAAAACAGGGAAACTAGGGTTACAGACTCTCGCACATGTGAAAATACAGATTTGCCCACTGAAAATCCAAACACCCGCACCGACGCACCGACACAAGAAGTCGGCGCCGACACGGGCATTAAATGGCCGCGGAACCGCGGCAATAGGGCGCTTGGGCCGCGGTTCCGCGGCCCTTTGGTGAGATCATCTCACCAAACTTTCTGGGTTGCTTCTTGTTGGCTTGGGCTTCTTACTTATATATATCTTTTCTCTGTTTGGCTTCTTATTCTTCTCCAGATTTTTCAGTGAAAACTTGTAGCGATCTTTTAACCGTTTGCCATGACATTTTGGACCTTGCACTGTTCTTCGTCTCGGCTTGAGTAATATCCGTCTGGTTGTTGGTCAAAAGTCCCTTTTCTGTATCAACTTTCGTCTTTTTCACTGTATTTGCTTCAAGAGCCTGTATCCTGTAACATGCAACAAATGTGCGTCAAGAGTACCTGTTTATTTATAAAACGGATAAGAATAGGGGGATGAAAAATGCAATATTATGGTCTGAACAAATACCCCCAAACTTATCTTTTGCTCGTCCTCGAGCAAACTTATTTTTATTCACTAAAAACCTAACCACACTTTCGCAGGGAAACGCGATTGCACTGAGCACGTGCAACAAGCCGTTAAACCTCTAGGTGTCCCTAGTAGGAGGAGTGTTGTCTCCTGAGGGTTTTCAGCGGATTACACCCACAAAATCCTATCAATTCGGCCCATTAACTTTTGTTCTCCAATTAGGTTTTCTAACAAGGAATTCTATTATCTTCTACTTGTAAATTATCCACCCATATTCTTCACGCTTCCTCATCATTTAACTTAAGATTATATATGTTCTATAGATTTACTTAGCTTTCGGCATCTCTTAAGTCTTCCTTCTAGGGTTTCATCTCCACTTAGGAATTTCTATCAACTCTATTAAAGATACAAGTTTTATCTTTCCTTCCTTTCTCTCATCTAAACTCTAATTACATATCCCCACGTGTGTGTATAGATCACCCCTACACTTGGAAATTCAAATCAAGCAATCATACTCTCGTCCATTGTCCAAAGCACTTATTAATTAGTGAATTTTTAAATGAAATTTTTGCTTACACATCCTTCATGCGACCGTTAATACTTCTTGAGGTACCAACGACCGATTACAAGATGTGTTAGCACTTTAAAGCGTACTTCCTAGTTTTGCAACACCCAAAGCTTTAGCAGTGACTCCCAAACCAGTTGGTCTAAAGCACTAGGTGATGAAGCACCCTCGCTAAATATTTTTCTATTTTTGCAGCCTTAAGTAATCACAAAAACCAGTGTCCATTTTTTTATTCTTTATTCACACTTTTTTTTTATTTTCATTGTACTAAGGACTTTAGACAAGAGCATTTCAAGGTCTCTTCTACTATTCCAAGTTTCAAGGTGCGTGATTGTGCATTTTGTAGGGTATACATTTTCAGAAATTAGACTTAAGCTAGGAACTATTTTTCAAACTTATACTCTAATAAGAACATCAATACTCTTCCCTTGTTTCGACTTAGTCCAAGAAGTGAACCCAAAATTTGCCTATTTCTAAATAAACTACAAGGCATATACTTTCTACTGTTAAACTTTGAGGAATGTTATTTTTAGGGTTTTTAATTCACTAAGTCTAAGATCTAGTTGTTCCTAGTTAGTTGGCCTATTTGTCAAACTCATGTTAATTAGCCAAAATTGAATACATTAATTTTTATAATTTTTGAAAATTTTCAATTTTTATTGGTTTTCAAATAAGTATGCAAATGCAAAAATATGTACAAATGAATGCGAAGGAAGAAGACGTACCGAGCATACCCCCAAACTTGAACTTGACAGTGTCCTCACTGTCATACTAAACCAAGAGGGTCACAATACCGGCACTTCCCTGTTTATTTATTTATAATTTTTTTTGTTAACAAGACAAAAAATATATACAGAAAGGCCCTCCCCCAAACTTCATTTAAACTATGTTAGACATTACTGCCAAACCTTATATAGACCAAACGTTAACACCAACCAGTTGAAAAATTTATCAGTAAAGAGTATTGGTTGGTGGAAGAATAAGTTGTAGCGATCCGCAAAGAATTGGGAAAGGTAGAAGTAGAGGTATGGAAGGTGTGGAGGTAAATATACAGGCAATGGTGATATATCAAAACGAGAATGTAAATGATCAGCAATCAGTGGAGTATTGGCATTCTCGTAACTTATTAAAAGAAATGGGGGTGGTTCAACTTCTAAAGGAGGAGGTTGACTAACCACAATATCCCCAAGATGTTCCTGTGGGTCCTCTATTGAATTGGCATCATCCATCAATTTCATATGATATTCGATTATAAGGGAACTGATCTCCTCGATGTCCGCCATAGTCTAACCGAAAACTTGCCGCCTATCGTGTAAGACTTTTAAAATAGCGTTCTCTTGCTCGAAAGCTAGAGAGGCTGATATGATAATGGGAAAAGTCTCATTCTCACCTATGTAAGTATATTTAAGGTGAGGCGGTAAGGACATGAGTTCGAGTTTCGGAGATGAAAGAATCATTGCGGAATCTACCTCGAACTCAAAGGACTCCAACACAGGTTCGAAATCACTGCAAACAACCGATTCGGATGGTTCGACTAACTCATCCAAAAATTCAAAAGACTCATATTCGGGCTGTGAGTCGTCATCACCCGAAAAAGTGAAACATTCATAATCAATATCGGTTGTGTGAATGGTGGTAGGCTCAAGGAGGGACGCACTAGTGGCGTCAAAACTGTTTTCATTAAACAAGAATCTTTCAAGCTCGCAGTCCTCCTGCGTGATTTCGTGAATAGAGCAAACTTCTCGTGTACTAGTTTTTGGTACGGGGGGCAGACTTCCCATCTTATAAATATTGAACTCACTAGACATTTTTCCAAAGGATAGAGTCATGGAGCCATTGCGACAGTTTATCACAGCATTGGAAGTGGCCAAAAATGGTCGACCGAGAATCACCGGAATTTGGTTTCTTGGGTTAGCAACAGGTTGTGTATCCATAACGATAAAATCAACGGGGAATATGAACTCCCCGACTTTGATCAACACATCCTCTAGCTGACCCCTTGGATGGGTGATTGATCGATCAGCCATTTGGAGAGTACAACGAGTGGGTTTCAACTCTCCAACCCCTAATTGTTCGTACACGGAGTAGGGAATCAGGTTAACACTCGACCCAAGATCTAAAAGTGCTCGATTAATTTTTTTATCCCCAATTGTGATTGAAATCGTAGGACAGCCGGGGTCCTTTCGTTTTTGGGGTAAGGTTTGATGGTGGTTAATAGCATTGCTCACTGCACTAGCCACTAGCACTTTCTTGGGTACTTGAGATGCTTTTCTCTTTGAGGTGCATAAGCCCTTTAAGATTTTCGCGTATGAAGAGACTTGTTGGATTGCATCTAAGAGAGGTATATTTATGCTAACCTGCTTAAATAACTCCACAATCTTCTCCACTTGTGCAGTTGGTTTATTGGGACTCAACCTGTTTGGAAATGGTGCATTTTGAAAATTAGTTGAGTCACATGTTTGTGGAGTAGAATGTGGAGTAGGAACGGATCCCGGTGTAGATGTGTTCATATTGTGAGAAATGGGTCCGTTCGAGCTAGAAGAAGTAGAGCCATGTGAAGGGTGGAGAATAGGCTCTAAAGAAAAAGGTGAAGAAGAAAGTGAAGAAAATGAAGAAGGGGAAGATGACGATGGAGAAAAAGAAGAAGAAGACGAAGAAGAAGAACCACCGGCGGGGATGTCATCACTAGTTCCCACACTATTTTGCAACACTCTTCCGGATCTCAACGTGGTCACCGCATTAACATTGTGATTGTGATATGCGTTTTGTGGGTGACCGGGATTAGGCAATGGTTGAGATGGAAGCTTTCCCTTTTCTCTCTCGCTCAACGCAGCAGTTAATTGTGCAATTTGTGCCTCAATAGATTTGATACTTTGATCGTGTGAGGCATTGTTATGCATTAAAGATTGAACATAACTTTCAAATCTTGCTGCGGATTCTGTAGATTGCTTGAGAAATGCATTTAGACTTTTCTCGAGCGAGCTAACCTTATCATCATTTGGTTGAACTAAATTGTTCGTTTGATTTGTATAAGGTTGTTGTTGGAAAGGTTGCTGGTTTTGAGTTTGTAAGGGTGCTTGTTGTTGTTGTGGAGGAGGTCTTTGAAAATTATTGTTCCCTTGGACTTGTTGATTTTGGTTCCAAGCGAAATTCGGGTGACTCCTCCACCCCGGATTGTATGTCGAAGAGTACGGATCATTTCTTTGTCGTTGCTGAAATGCAGTATTGACTTGATCCTGTCCTTGAATAGGTGCATTATAAGGACACTCTTCGGTTAGATGTGATGGATTAGAACAACAAGCACAAACAGTTCGTGTGGGTAGAGTAGGGGCATGAGAAGACGATGAGATTTTGGTCTCAATGGCTTCTAGCTTTTTCATAAGTGCGGCCATCTCGGCCTTCATAGCAATCGACATATCTATTTGATGTATGCCTGCCCTAGATTGACCAACAGAAGAAGATGATGTGGTCTTGGTACTCTCCCACTGAATTGTTTGCTCACTAAGATCCTCAAGAAACTGCCAAGCTTCGTCGCTAGACTTGGAGAGAAAATGACCTTGACATATAGTTTCTAGCAACTGCTTCGTTGCCGAGTTCAATCCCTCATATAATATTTGGCAAAGTTGCCAACTTTCAATCCCATGATGAGGGCATTGAACGAGTAGGTCTTTAAATCTCTCGAAGCACTTCCAAAATGGTTCGGAAGGAAGCTGTGAAAATTGTATAATCTCGTTACGGATTCTAGCAGTTTTGTGATGAGGATAGAACTTTTTCAGAAAAGCTCTCACAAACTCGTCCCAATTTCTAATGGAATGTGATGCGGTGCTATATAGCCACTTCTCGGCTAGGTCACATAAGGTAAAAGGAATGACCCTTAGCCTTATAGCGTCATCACTTAATTGGGTCGTTTTCATCATAGCGCAAACGTTTTGGAATTTATTAATAAAGATATATGCATCTTCGGACTCCAAACCATGAAATTTTGGCAGCATATTGATGAAATGTGGTTTTATTTCAAAGTTGTCCCCATTTGCCGGTGGGGGTGAAAGACATGTAGGTAAAGAAGTGCGGACGGGGTAGAAGAGATCCTGGAGCGCGATTCGTGCGGGCGCTACAACAGGCGGAAGATTCGGGTTATTCGCACCTAATTGAGGTGGAATCATTCCCGTCGGTAAGGTATCGTTGGGGTCGTGTCCCGACATACCTTCGAAAGAAGAATTTAAAGGTGGAGGTAAGGAAATGGACGGAATGTCGACGAAGGGTTCGTCGAAGGGTTCGTCGGTCGGTACCAACGAAACACGGACTAATCGGGCGTTAGTATCCCTAGTCCAAAGTGACATACACTAAAGGAGTAGTGTAGTCAGAAAAAAAATAGAAAAACAGAATGTGGGGGTAAGATACGTCAATGGAGGGAAGTGATGGAAGTGAGTTGCAAGGTTTCTTAGCGACAAGTTGCAAGTTTTGAAAAGATTTTATCTTTTTTTTTTATGTGAGAGTTTTGCAAAGAAGTTTTGAAAAGAGACTCGTGACACAAATGTATCAACCACACATGCACAATCAGGCCTAGATCTAGGGTCACCTAGGTCTGCTAGACAGCTCCTAACTAGGGCTAGAAATAGGACCTCAAATCGCCTCTTCACCGACAAGTGCGGCCAGGTAAGTGGGAAGGAACCACCACCACAGTGGGCCTAATTAATAACCACTAGCCTAGACACCGCAAGGTCAGTTAGGATAAACGGTCGATGCCTATACTAGTCCTTTTCCTTTTGAGCTCGATGTCCTTAGGTCTGAGTCTAATATTTTTTTTATTAATTGTGGTCAATGCACATGCTTTAGGTGTTTTCTGGGGTCCTGGGAAGGGTGATGAAATCCCCACCCAATCTGAGTTTGGTCAATTAGCCCCTTAAAGTCCGATTAAATTATGCAAAACAATAAAATTCACTTGCAATCAAATTTTTTTTAGCGCGGCGCAAAGAAACCTGCAGAAAATCTGTTATTGAGAAGGGGGAGAAATATATTTTTTTTTAGCGCAAAGAACCCTACAGAAATTTTTTTACAGTGGATATATTATAGGTTACAGAGGGGAGAATGAGGATCAAACCCACAAAATTTGATGCGCTGACGTGGCAGTCAGAGCGCGGAACCGCGGCACTTGGCACGTTTCGGCGGCGGAAGTGCGGTCCTTTGAGGGAATCAGGGTCTGAAAATTTTTGTACTGTTCTGTGCTTACAATTCCTCTTTGTTCTTATGCTCCCTTTTCTGTTTTGACCTTCTGTAAAATTCCAGATTCGCAATCCTTCGCTGTTCCTGCAAGATTCAAACAACAAACCCTTCAAACAGATCAAAATTGATAATTTTTGTATTTTTTTATATTTTCAGATTTTTATAATTTTTTTAAAAATTAATATCAACCCGAAAATTCACAAAAAGAAATATTACGCCATCCCCGGCAACGGCGCCATTTGATTAGTCCAAAAAACTTGTATTTACCGCAATCAGAAACGGCGTCGCTTTGCAGCTAGCCGGTGAGTACGGGTCGATCCACAGAGATGGGTAGATTTCTTATTGTGTCTTTACGAGTTGATTCCAACTGTTGTTTGGATTGATTTAATCTAAAAAACTAGATCTATCACTGAACTAAATTAATCTAAATTAAAGTCTTGCTAGGGCTAGGTTTAGGGGAAGTTTGGAGATTAAAGGTTTCCTTATCGCTTTCATTGCCCTATTTTAGATCTATTAGATGTTACGATAATTATCAATAAAGTGGATCCGAATCTCTTGGGAAGATGTTTCTTCCTCTAGATTCGTATCCTTCCTTTATCGATAATTACCCTAACCCCCATGGAAAACACGCGCAACCGGCCCTTTATACTACGGTACATCGTTACCTCGATGGGTAGGATGCCGTAGGGAGCTGTTGTGCGTGCATGCATGGAGTTCTAACTCTTAGGTATGGATGGCATGAAAGGGGTGAGAGATCTCATCTCTCAAACCTTTCCCTGAGGCTAACCCTAACAAGCGAGGAGACTACTCGCTCATTAGGGGATGATAAGACATACTAATTAAAAGAATTAAAATAAAATAACTTACTAGGTTGACGGCTCCCTCCAAGCAATATAGAACAGATCTGAATAATACTCCCAGCAATTATGAATTTTATTGATTGAAAAGAGGCATCATGTTTTACAATTTTTGATTACAATTTATAAGAAAATAGGGAAACTAGGGTTACAGACTCTCGCACATGTGAAAATACAGATTTGCCCACTGAAAATCCAAACACCCGCACCGACTCACCGACACAAGAAGTCGGCGCCGACACGGGCATTAAATGGCCGCGGAACTGCGGCAATAGGGCACTTGGGCCGCGGTTCCGCGGCCCTTTGGTGAGATCATCTCACCAAACTTTCTGGGTTGCTTCTTGTTGGCTTGGGCTTCTTACTTATATATATCTTTTCTCTGTTTGGCTTCTTATTCTTCTCCAGATCTTTCAGTGAAAACTTGTAGCGATCTTTTAACCGTTTGCCATGACATTTTGGACCTTGCACTGTTCTTCGTCTCGGCTTGAGTAAGATCCGTCTGCTTGTTGGTCAAAAGTCCCTTTTCTGTATCAACTTTCGTCTTTTTCACTGTATTTGCTTCAAGAGCATGTATCCTGTAACATGCAACAAATGTGCGTCAAGAGTACCTATTTATTTATAAAACGGATAAGAATAGGGGGATGAAAAATGCAATATTATGGTCTGAACAGGCGATTTGCGCCATCCAAACGATAGTCCCCCGTAGATGTTACATCTACTCACCGGAAATCCCCAGCTAGCTATGTCCAATCACCGCTTTCCTTTTTCGTGCCGCGTCCGAAGTCTCCGCGACCGATCCTGGAATTTGCACCAATACAAAACATAAGGTTACATATCATGAAACGACGCAAATCTCGAACGAAAATATCAACGTTCACAAGCTAGGCACAACGTGCACAAGGTGCGCGGAACACACACGAAAATCGCAAAAACTAACTAGAATCGTCGTTTTGGGGCGCCCGGCAAAAGTAAAACCCGATCAAACAAAATTCCACACTCACACATCCTAAATGTCGTATGATATGCTAAAAATATAATCAAGATATCACAATAATTCATCACATAATTTCTATAAAAACCTAGTAAGCATTAAAAATTCCAAATTCGTGCAAATATCGCGTATTTGCGATAAAGTGCACACAACATCGCGCAAATACCCAAGTTAACCATTAGAAATCCACTACAATTAATTTAACCCAATTACCATGCTACAAAACCCATTATCCAAACACAACCCTTTTCTTGATTTTCATGAAACAAGCATAACAACCAAATTAACACTAAAAAAACTAGATTTACACAATTGAAACCCACATAAACAAAATGACCACTTAGATTAGGCTAACAAAACAACTAGATAACAAATAGATTTAATTAACCTAATTATGGTTTTCCAAACCCTAATTCAACTCAAGCCATAAACTTTAAAAAAAACTAGTATGCAAATAACACTAAAATTAACACTAAAACAACTAAATTAAAGGAATTTAACTATAAGAATTTAAATGGGTAGAAATTATACCTCAAAATCTAGAGATCTAGCAAGAAGAATTTGCCACCAATGATGGCTTCATAGCACCATAATCCATGCAAGAAAGGCTAAGAAGAATGGGATGAAGGATGGGGATTAATTTGTGAGGTTTAATTTGGATTTTTGGAGCAATTTTGATGAAATTTGATGATGAAAAGAGATGGGACAAGGAGGGGGAGGGGGCTGTTGTTTCGTCCAGAGGATGGAGGGATGGGGAGAGTGAGGGGAGTGTGGAATTTTGGCCAAGTCAACCCCTCAAAAAGCAAGTACACCATACCTCTAAATTAGTATATAAAAAACCTTAATAAAACCATCCATTTCTCCAAGATTTGAAGTCAAACAAGGGGGAAAAAAGTGTGCTGTAGTTGGAGGTGGGGCCGGCCAAGGGAGTGAGGAATGAGTGTGAGAGATTTTACAGACAAAATTTATGCAAAAAGACCCCCCACAACATCAAAATTGCGAGTTTAAGCTTAAATTAATTAAATTTTTGTTTTCCATAAATAAAACCAATTAGAACTTGAAATAAATTACTAAAAAATTATATTAGTAACTAGATTTTAGTTGTCATGGTTCTATTGATTAAAATTAGCCCATTCAATTTTGTATTTATCGCTAAAATAATGTATTTTTAACAGCTTAAAATATTATTAAAAAATAGTAAAATGGGAAAAAAATTTTAAATAACCAGAAATTTATAAGTAACTCATTAACTACTAAAAACTAGCAATTACCTATCCAAATTAGGTATAATTAGGCCTAAACTGCAAAATAACTATAATGACGATTTACGGAAAAATACCAAATTTTCACCGATTTTCGGGAAAACACCAAAACGACTTTTCAAGACGTTACAACCTTCCCCCCTTAAAGAAATTCGGTCCCCGAATTAAAAAATATAGCTACGCGTACCTTCAAAGAGATGGGGATATTTCTTCCTCATCTCGTCCTCGGTCTCCCAGGTGACCTCCTCGCTGCTCGGGCCATGCCAAAGGACCTTGACGGTCGGTATAACTTTCGATCTCAATTTCATCACCTGTCGATCCAGGATGACCACCGGCTGCTCTGCAAAAGAAAGGTCGCGCTCTAGCTGGACAATCGGGTGCTGAATCGCATGCGAAGGGTGGTGAAGGTACTTGCGGAGCATCGAAACATGGAAGACGGGGTGAACATCGGGAAAGCTGGGTGGAAGAGCCAAATGATACGCAACTGCGCCGACACGCTCGAGGATCTCGAAGGGATCCATAAATCTGGGACTAAGCTTTCCTTTTCGCCCAAATTGCATCACACCCTTCATCGGAGAGACCCTCAGAAAAACATGATCGCCAACTGCGAACTCTAGTCTGCGACGGCGTCTGTCTGCATACGATTTCTGCCTGTTCTGAGCCGCTCTCATCCGGTCTCGAATCAACTGTATCTTCGCGGTCGTCTCCTCAACAAGCTGCGGCCCCAATATACTGCTCTCGCTGAGCTCTGTCCAACAGACAGACGATCTGCATCTCCTCCCATACAAAGCCTCAAAAGGTACCATCTGAATAGTATCCTGGAAGCTGTTGTTGTAGGAGAACTCCACTAAAGGTAAATGATAATCCCAGCTACCACCAAAGTCCAAGACGCACGCTTGGAGCATGTCCTCGAGAGTCTGAATAGTCTGCTCTGACTAGCCGTCGGTCTGCGGATGAAATGCTGTGCTGAAACTCAAACGGGTGCCCAATGCCTCCTGAAGTCGATGCCATAGTCGGCTAGTAAACTGGGTGCCTCTGTCGGACACGATACACGTCGGGACTCCATGCAGTCGTACAATCTCGTCGATGTATATCTGGGCATACTGAGCAAAACCGAAAGTCGTCTTCACTGGCAGGAAGTGAGCCGCTTTCGTCAATCGATCCACGATCACCCAAATGGAGTCGTACCCTCGACTGGTCCTGGATAGACTCACAATGAAGTCCATAGAAATCTGCTCCCATTTCCACTCCGGAATGGGCAAAGGCTGCAACTCTCCTGCTGGCCTCTGGTGCTCGGCCTTGACTTGCTGACAAGTCAAGCATCTTGATACGAAGTCTGTGACGTCCCTCTTCATCCCGTCCCACCAAAAGACATCTCTCAAATCGCGGTACATCTTGGTGGAACCCGGATGAACGCTGTATGTCGATTTATGCGCCTCCTCAAGAATTTCACGTCGTAGTCCCTCAGAATCTGGTACGCACAATTGAGTCCCAAATCGCAGTACTCCCTGATCATCGATCACGAACTCGGAATCTTTGCCCTGCCTAATCTGCTCCATGATCTCTGAAAGACGGTCATCGCTGGGCTGTGCCTCTCGAATATGGTCAAGTAACTGCGGACGTGCACGAACATGTGCAAGCTGTCCCCCTGTTGGAGTGAACTCGAACTCAACTCGGCTGTCGCATAAAATCTGCCAATCTGCTGACGACTGCCTCTGTACTGCGCGCAAACAAGATAGACTACCCCCGGGCCTCCTGCTCAAAGCATCCGCCACTACATTAGCCTTGCCTGGGTGATACAAGATCTCGCAATCGTAGTCCTTTACTAGTTCTATCCAACGGCGCTGTCTGAGATTCAGGTCTCGCTGCTGAAATATGTACTTTAAGCTCTTGTGATCAGTGAATATCTGACACGACTCGTCGTATAGGTAGTGTCACCAGATCTTAAGTGCAAAGACCACTGCAGCCATCTCCAAATCGTGAGTGGGGTAGTTCTGTTCATGTTTCTTCAACTGCCGTGAAGCATACGCGATCACCCTGTCATGCTGCATCAATACGCACCGTAGCCCCACTCGTGAAGTGTCGCAATAGACCACAAATCCGTCTGATCCTGATGGCAATGATAACACCGACGCCGTAGTCAAATAAGTCCGTAGCTGCTGGAAACTGTGCTCGCACTCCTCCGTCCAATCGAAAGGAACTCCCTTCCGGGTCAATCCGGTCAAAGGTGCAGCAATACGGGAGAAATCCTGAACGAATCGCCTGTAGTAGCTAGCCAGGCCTAGGAAACTGCGGATCTCCGTACTGATGTCGGTCTGGGCCACTGCTGAACGGCCTCGATCTTTTTCAGGTCCACATATATGCCATCTCTCGTAATCACGTGACCCAAAAAACCAACGCTGTCCAGCCAGAATGCACACTTGGAAAATTTTGCGAAAAGCTGGTGCTCCCTCACAGTCTGCAACGTAATCCGCAAGTGCTGCTCGTGCTCCTCTCGGCTCCGGGAATACACCAAAATATCATCAATAAACACGATGATGAACAAGTCAAGATACGGCCTGAATATATGGTTCATCAAATCCATGAATGCTGCTGGGGCGTTGGTGAGTCCGAACGACATCACCAAAAACTTATAGTGGCCGTAGCGCGTGCAGAAAGCTGTCCTCGGTATATCCTCCTTTCGAACTCGTAGCTGATGGTATCCTGATCGCAAATCGATCCTCGAGAAATATCCTGCCCCCTGAAACTGGTCGAACAAATCGTTGATACGTGGTAAGGGATACCGGTTCCGTACGGTAACTTTGTTCAGCTGGCGGTAGTCGATACACAAACGCAAACTACCGTCCTTCTTCTTGACAAATAGGACCGGAGCACCCCACGGAGAAACGCTAGGTCGAATAAGCCCCTTATCTAACAAATCCTGCAACTGATCCTTCAGCTCTCTAAGCTCCGCCGGGGCCATCCGATAAGGCGGTATGGAAATAGGCCCTGAGCCGGGAATCAAATCAATACAGAAGGCAATATCGCGCTCAGGCGGTAGCCCAGGAAGCTCGTCAGGGAAAACATCTTGGAACTCACATACAATCGGAACCTGGTCCAATGGAACATCTGTAGCTCTAGTATCGCAAACATAGTCTAGGAATCCCCGACATCCCTTCCTCAACAACTGTCCAGCGCGAAGAGAAGAAATCAATATATGAGGGGCGGCACCACGGTCCCCCTGCACAACAAAAGCCGGCTGGCCGGGAAAACAAAATCTAACTGTCTTCTCACGGCAGTCCACCGACGCATAGCACGTGGCTAACCAATCCATGCCCAAAAGAACATCGAAATCCAACATCTCAAGAAGGATCAAGTCGACAGGCAACTCTCTCTCGCCAAAACAGACAACACAGGATCGGAACACGTGCCTAGCAACAAACGACTCTCCCAAAGGAGCGGTCACAACAAGCGGCTGATCAAGCAAACCGGACTCTCTACCCAAACTCGGCACGAAGTGTGTGGAAATGTACGAGTGCGTGGATCCGAGATCAAACAACACGTGTGCGTCAACATAACATACTGATAAGGTACCTGTCACAACGGCATTGGATGCCTGTGCATCCCGCGGCGTTAAAGCAAATACTCGGGCCTGACCCCCACAAATAGCTGGCTTTCCTCGGCTTCGGCCTCGGCCTCCTCGTCCTCTCTGGATCGGACCGCCACGTCCACGGCCTCTGGGTGCATCAAACTGACGTGGAGCATCGCCTGTGGTAGGAAGTAGAGCTCTCTGAGGAGGAGGTGGTGATGGTGGTAAGGTCACATGTGGAACTTTCGCCGCTCCCTGCCGTCTCGCCGGACAGTCTCTGATAAGAAGGTGCGGACTCCCGCACCCATAACATCCTGGCGCCGCCCGTTGTCCCTGCGGATATGAACCATATAACTGACCCCGCCCAACTCCTCTGCTGGCACCATCTCTCGGGAAGAATCTGGCACGATACCTCGGAGCTGGCACGTCGGTACGAATCCTCTTCGGCCCAGAAACGACCGAAGTCGCTGAAATGCGTGCCTCTATCCGTAATGCCGTGTCCATAGCAGCTGAATAAGTGTCGAAGTGCTGGGCGCCGATAGCAAGAAATAGCTGGGTGTCAAGTCCCTGCACGAACCTCTTCACTCTCTTTTCTTCAGTATCCACCAAATACGGAGCATATCTGGACAACTGCGTGAACTGGACATCGTACTCAGACACCGTCATCCCTGGGGTCTTGATCAAAGCTTCAAAACTGCAAGCCCTAGCGTCACGAATGCTCTCTGGGAGGAAACGAGCTAGAAAGACTGCTGTAAACTCGGCCCAAGTCATAGGAGGTAGACCTGCAGCTCGACTTCTCACGACTGGCTCCTACCATGTCTGCGCGAGGCCCTCCAGACGGAAACTCGCGAGCTCCACGCATCGATCGTCAGAACATCTGAGCGAATGGAAAATCCTGGCTAAACTGTCAAGGAATGTCTGCGGATCCTCTGCTGCATCGGTGCCCGTGAAGACTGGAGGTCTCAGCCTCATGAAATCCTGTAGCGATACTGGGATAGCCACGGTAGTAGTAGTAGGAGCAACTGTCTAGGCAGCAGGCACCATGGTAGTTTGTGATGTGGTAGGTACGTCCTCCGATCTCGGTGCACGACTGGACGCTACTAAGGATCCCACCATCTGTCGTAACTCCTGCATACCTCCCATCATCTGTCGTAGCTCCTCCATACCAGACTCTAGCCTATCTATGCGGCCTGGGGAATGCGGATCAGTCTGTCCCTGAGGCGTAGGTATACCACCCTGCTCGGTCCTTGTCTCGGACGAGCCTGCTCGGATCTCATCTCGGGCGGCAGCCCTCTGCGCTCTCATAGCCTTCGGCGGCATAGTGGCTGGTACAAGAAACAGGATAATAAGAACAGTGCAATAGAATCATAGGATACACGGAATTGAAGAAGGAATTTTCAAGTAAGTATATCCTAAAGTCACTTAGGCGGAGTACCGTATCGCAAGTATGCCGCGGACATACACACGCTACGTTACCCTGCTTAAGTCACTTACTCCATCTACCAAAGGTCATCCTACACTCAGAAAGGTAAAACCTATCGCTCTGATACCAACTTTGTCATGACCCGCAGGGTACGGAACGTAACTGGCACTTAAATTACGAACGTCTTAAGGCGGACGTAATCTAAGTAAGCCAAAGCCCAGAAATCAAAACCAATTAAGCAATAGAGTGAAGGAAAAACCAATCAATTGAAAACAAATTTATCAAATAAGTCATATCAAGCCCTTTTAAAAGCAATGTTCATTTTTCCGAAAATTTCGGCAGAATCTCCTTTGTAAATACTGGCCCCCAAAATGGGTACAACAAGAATATATATGAATACAAAAAAAGGCATCCCCAAGCGGGAGCTAGCTCTTCGCCACAAGACGGTCACAAATCCCACGCAATGTAAATCAGCAATGTGCATAAATAAACATAAGAAGCACAAGTAAAATATCATGTCGACTCAAGTGAGCTCGACCCCAAAATACAGCATAAAAAGTCCACAAATCTAACAGTCTCGTCTCTAGGTCAATATACAACAATATAAATAACAGGTACAGCTGATACAGTAGATGGAGTACTCTAGATACCATAAATATACAAAGTGGTACAAAATGATAACACAACCCACCTACGGGCAAAAGCCTCGAGTCCAGGCAAAGGAGGCAAAAGAAACTAGTGCGCCCGTCGCTACTGAGCTGACGGAGCGGACCTGCAAAAAGGCTGTGGCACAACGGGGGTGAGTTGCCAACTCGTGAGTAATAAATAACATCTATAGAGGCTATCGCAAGCATGCACACAAGCATCCTAGCATCTACAATACAGGTATAGCAGGATATACTAGCAGGTATGTATGCAACATGAATATACTAGCAGGTATGAATGCAATATGAATCAACTCGTGATCTGAATATATAGGTACAAGAAGTCATATTTTTCTTTTAGGAATCTTTTTTTTTTGAAATATCAGCACAATACTAATAGAATCAACAAGAATCCGTGTCCAGCATCGACACCTCAAAACTGTCTCAATCTCATGTATCCATATCATAGTATCTCTGGTCTCAGCCGTCCGGCTGACCCATCTCAAATATCAATATCTCATCATCTCGTGGCCACGGTCGGTATCCTCTGGATATCCGCCGTGCCAAAAAAAATCACCGGTAGGTAGTCCATCCCCTGCCAGGCTCATCGTCTACTACTCGAACTTCTTTCCCCGAGGTACCTTACCGGGCCCACCATGTACCCGAGACGGTTCATCCAACTCCTCGAAACGGGTCTCGAAAACCACAGCAAACTCATGGTGGACGACACTTACATCACTAGAAAACCGCAATTTTGCATATTTTAAAAAGGGTAATAAGTTTTAGAAATTTTGCGACTTTCCCCCGAAATCCAGAAATATCATAAATCTCAAGAAAAGAAATCCTCATAAGTGCATATGTCAATGATAATGAATGCATATGGTATCACTAATCAAATTGCAATGTATGATTAATAGACTAGGCATGAACAAATGATGTAATGAGATACATGCACATGAATAGCAATTCTACAATTTTATTTTAAGGATTTAATGCAATAGCATAGGTTTACGCATCAATATGGTGACAATGTTCTAGATTATAAGTTACCTAGTATCGTGGCATGGCAATTACCAGGGCGTGTGTGTACACATGAATAGTGCTCATGCTGCATATAAAAACCCTGGCAATGGTGCAGGTGTCCTATGGAACGAGTTCATATATGTAGGTAAAACATAGATCATGAATGTAGCAGATAACATGCAAGTATTATACCCCTGATTACTAACATCACTAAGAATCTTTTAAAATTACTAAAACTATCGAGCGACTTGCGCCATCCAAACGATAGCCCACCGTAGATGTTACATCTACTCACCGGAAATCCCCAGCTAGCTATGTCCAATCACCGCTTTCCCTTTTCGTGCCGCGTCCGAAGTCTCCGCGACCGATCCTGGAATTTGCACCAATACAAAATATAAGGTTACATATCATGAAACGACGCAAATCCCGAACGAAAATATCAACGTTCACAAGCTAGGCACAACTTGCACAAGGTGCGCGGAACACACACGAAAATTGCAAAAAATAACTGGAATCGTCGTTTTGGGGCGCCCGGCAAAACTAAAAACCGATCACACAAAATTCCGCACTCATACATCCTAAATGTCGTATGATATGCTAAAAATATAATCAAGATATCACAATAATTGATCACATAATTTCTATAAAAACCTAGTAAGCACTAAAAATTCCAAATTCGTGCAAATATCGCGGATTTGCGATAAAGTGCACAAAACATCGCGCAAACACCCAAGTTAACCATTAGAAATCCACTACAATTAATTTAACCCAATTACCATGCTACAAAACCCATTATCCAAACACAACCCTTTTCTTGATTTTCATGAAACAAGCATAACAACCAAATTAAAACTAAAAAAAAACTAGATTAACACAATTGAAACCCACTTAAGCAAAGTGACCATTTAGATTAGGCTAACAAAACAACTAGATAACAAATAGATTTAATTAACCTAATAATGGTTTTCCAAACCCTAATTCAACTCAAGCCATAAACTTTAAAAAATAACTGGTATGCAAATAGCACTAAAATTAACACTAAAACAACTAAATTAAAGGAATTTAACCATAAGAATTTAAATGGGTAGAAATTATACCTCAAAATCTAGAGATCTAGCAAGAAGAATTTGCCACCAATGATGGCTTCATAGCACCATGATCCATGCAAGAAAGGCTAAGAAGAATGGGATGAAGGATGGGGATTAATTTGTGAGGTTTAATTTGGATTTTTGGAGCAATTTTGATGAAATTTGATGATGAAAAGAGATGGGACAAGGAGGGGGAGGGGGCTGCTGTTTCGTCCAGAGGATGGAGGGATGGGGAGAGTGAGGGGAGTGTGGAATTTTGGCCTAGTCAACCCCTCAAAAAGCAAGTACACCATACCTCTAAATTAGTATATAAAAAACCTTATTAAAACCATCCATTTCTCCAAGATTTGAAGTCAAACAAAGGGGAAAACAGTGTGCTGTAGTTGGAGGTGGGGCCGGCCAAGGGAGTGAGGAATGAGTGTGAGAGATTTTACAGACAAAATTTATGCAAAAAGACCCCCTACAACTTCAAAATTGCAAGTTTAAGCTTAAATTAATTAAATTTTTGTTTTCCATAAATAAAACCAATTAGAACTTGAAATAAATTACTAAAAAATTATATTACTAACTAGATTTTAGTTGTCATGGTTCTATTGATTAAAATTAGCCCATTCAATTTTGTATTTATCGCTAAAATAATGAATTTTTAACAGCTTAAAATATTATTAAAAAATAGTAAAATAGGGAAATTTTTTTAAATGACCAAAAATTTATAAGTAACCCATTAGCTACTAAAAACTAGCAATTACCTATCCAAATTTGGTATAATTAGGCCTAAACTGCAAAATAACTATAATGACGATTTACGGAAAAATACCAAATTTTCACCGATTTTCGGGAAAACACCAAAACGACTTTTCAAGACGTTACAGATAAGCAGAAGGACCCTCCGGTCCAGGCAGAGTCAAGCTCGGACAGCGAGGAAGAGCCGACTTTCTGTCCCAGCACCGCGGAGCAAGAGCTGCTTCAAGAGCTTCGGAAATAGCTCAAGAGCAAAGATAAAGAGATGGCCAAGCTCTATTCGAAAATTGACGACCTAACGAACGTTGTGATGCAGCTTACGGCTCAAATTGCTCAAGGTCCTCCCAATCAAGCACAAGTCGCTACTCATGAGTTGGATGATGACAATCCAAAGCGGTCGATGCCTGTCCCTTTGGGTCCAAGATTCGTCGAGCCACACGAAAGCCGGCCGCATTCCGCTTTTGGGGACACCTTGGCCCCAGATAACACCATTCTGCTAACACAAGATCGGATAATGGATTTGGTCACCAGCAAAGTTAAAACATTGGTGGCCAAGCTGAAGCTCAGAAAGAAATTGGCAGTAGTGGGCAGCCATATCCCGCACAGTACGATCTGATTGAGTTCCCGAGCGGCTACGTCATTCCTAAGTTCGGAAGATTTGACGGAACGGGAAATGCCAATCAGCACGTCGCCCACTTTAAAATATCGTGCGGAAATATAGGGGGCAATGATGCGCTCCTTCTTCATCAGTTTGTCAACAGCCTGACCGGTCTCGCTTTCGACTGGTACGCGAGTATACCAGACGGGTCCGTTATTACCTTTGCCTAAATAGAGTCTCTGTTTCGGCAAAGGTTCATGAGTGTCAGTGATAAAATCTCCATTGCTGACCTTGTGAGGACCAAACC
Organism: Agapanthus africanus; assembly: GCA_030015575.1. Lineage (NCBI taxonomy): Eukaryota > Viridiplantae > Streptophyta > Magnoliopsida > Asparagales > Amaryllidaceae > Agapanthus > Agapanthus africanus. The sequence goes on from CM057339.1 coordinate 871,163,181, forward strand.
GGGGAAGAATGAAAGCAACACCGACTTTATCGCCCGATGGCGTAATCTCACAGTCAAGTGCGAACCGCTGCTAGAGCAGGACCAGTCCGTCAGCCTTCTCATTGGGAACCTCAGCAATTGGATGGTCCCATTCTTGTGTACAGCAGGTCTCAAGACGTTTCAAGAGCTAACCAAGAAATTCCAAATGCTGGAACGCTCGAAGCAAGAGTCTACCCCGGACTCTCAGAGAGACAAGACTTGGAAAAGCAAGCGGGACGACAACCGTAGAAGCGGGAGTTCCAGTAGTACTAATGTCTTCAATGCGTCCGACAATGAAGAAAAGCGAAGGGCGGGCGAATCCAAAACCAACCGGTCTCGAAAGCCAGTGCTGAGAGGAGAAGGGCCTTCCCTAAAGGAGAAAAAGAACAAGGTTTACTCTTTCAGAAGGGAAAAGGTCCGGAAGATATTTAAAGATGCCTTGAACAACGGTCTACAATTGCCAGAGTCGGAAAAACCTCAAGAAGCAAAAATGACCGACAATCCCCTGTATTACTACCGAGTAGTGAGCCATGCGATCGAGGATTGCTATATCTTCAAAGACTGGGTCGAGAAGCAGTACAAGGCTGGAGAGATCGAGCTGTCCAAAAGTGTGTTGGTGAACAATCAAGTTGCAACCACCAACTTTATACAGACAGAAGCTGAAGCCTTCTAGGAGCAGACAGCCGAACCCGCTGCCCTGAGAAATGAAACGGACTCACCGTGGCCTCCGTGGAGTATGCACATATCTAATAAGACGAAGAAGATGATAAAGGTACTTCGGAAAGAGCCCAGGACGGAATGGGAGGGGCAGAAGAAGCCTACCTTTCCAGCTGCCAATGCGGCTCCATCAGGCTCAAAATCCAAAAAGCTCAAGAAGAAGAAAAGTACAGCTCGGCGCGAAAAGGAGTCTGCAGGGAGATTGACCATTCAAAAATATATCGATTCCCTTGAAGAATATGAACAGAAGGAAAGAACTCTGATTCAATTGAACGAGTTCCTCCTTATACGAGCGGCTGAAATTCTGGAGGAGTTAGAAGAAGATTCCAATGAAGAGATCCCAGTAGTGACCTGCTACGCCATCCATCTTGGCAGCGACTCTGAGGAGGAGCTCTGTTTTCCCGAAGAGGACGAGGAGCTCGCCACAAAGGCCAACCAAATCTAGCTTAGAAGCGGCAGGGCTTTACCGCCAAATCAGGGCAACGCCCCAAAAGGAAAGGAAAAATAAGTCGCTAATGAAGAAGGTGGCAGAGAACTTGCTCATGAAGATTCGAGTCCTTCCCCAGTAGACTATAATGTCTTGGCTCACCTCCGAAAGCTTTCGTCTCTCCTTAGCATCTACGATGCCTTGGTTCTATCTCAAGAGCTTAGAGATGTTCTCATTCATGCCCTGCAAAACCCTTAGCGGTATCAGGATCGCTTTGCGGAAATTAATATGAAAGAAGCTCAGTACACTCTGCATGCCACCGCAGTCACGTTTAAGGATGAAGACTTGCTACTGGGAACGGCTGAGCATAATCGGCCGCTTTACGTGACCGGGTACAGCGACGAAGATCGGATTAATCGCATATTGATTGATCCGGGGTCCTCAGTGAACATCATGAACTTGGGAACTCTAAAGAGTTTGTCAATGGACGTCCGACACTTGTCAAGGGAAATGTCACGACCCGAAAGAGCACGGGACTGGCCCTTGAACCATATGAAGTCTATAGGACTCCATCTGATCCAAGTAAGCCAAAAGCCCAGCAATCTAAAACCATTTTAAGAGTAAATAAAGAAAACCGGTTTAAAGAAGTGAAGAAAAACATGTTTGAAAGTCAAAGTTTGTAAATAACTAAGCCGAATATGCATTTTAAAAAATAAGTACGGTCTTTTCTAAAAATTTCGGCAGAGTTTCTTTTGTAAAAACTGGCCCCGAACGGGGTACAACAAGAACAATATATATATGCAATGATAAAAGGCATCCCCAAGCGGGAGCTAGCTCTTCATCAATCGACGGTTACAACCACGCAAGCAATATAATATACAACGCCGAATGGCGAGGTTCAAAACTCAACAGAAACCCAATAAGCATGAAAACCGCAATACTACTAAGCGCGACTCTAAAGTCGAATAATACATCACTAATGTCTAAGTCTGAAACAATATACAAGTTTTGGTTGATGGAATTTCTAGATACAATGAATAATACAAGTACAATGGTGGTTCTTGATGCAAAAGAACCCACCTACCAAATGCAATTCACCCGCAAGGAAGCAGTGTACCAGAAATGCCGCAATGGAACCTGTACGGCAAAACCTGCAAGAACTGTGGCACAACGGGGGTGAGTTGCCAACTCGTGAATAGAAATATCTACAAGCAGAAACCGAATGCAAGACATAATCCTAGGTCAATACGATCAGTATAATATAAACCACAAGAGTACGTCTGAAGCATGATAAGGTGGCAATGTAACATCTAAACATGTATGTAGTGCCAAGTACTCAGGTAATAACATGTCATCAGTATAAGGTATGTCTGCATGAAGTAAATATGAAGAAGTATCAAATGGATATCAATACACATATATTAGCGTCCCATTCCACTAATATTGGTGTAAGGGTATATATAACAGCGCCCTCATACCCTGTTATATATACAAATGAAGTATGATCAATGTAATAAAAGTCTGTATGTATGTGGACCCCGTCCACCTGTCACCCAAATGACAATAAGCATTATGCATGTAAATGTCATAAAGCATATGCATGGAAAATATGAGGATATAACCAAAAGCATGGAACCTGAGTGCCTAGCATCGACACTCGAAAACATCATGAAAACCTGTGCCTAGCATCGGCACGTAAATCCTTATATACCGGGCATCCGTCAGTCCGGGTCAGCCCACTCTCTCATATATCGGGCATCCGTCAGTCCGGGTCAGCCCTCTCTCAATATATCGGGCATCCGTCAGTCCGGGTCAGCCCTCTCTCAATATATCGGGCATCCGTCAGTCCGGGTCAGCCCTCTCTCAATATATCGGGCATCCGTCAGTCCGGGTCAGCCCTCTCTCAATATATCGGAAATATCATAAAAACAACATACCTCAATGCGCAAATCAGAAAGCATGATGCATGTGACATATAAATGAAATGCAAGTAACAATATATCCTGCAGCATGGAATAATAGTATGCGCATATAAGGTCATGTCCTGATGCAACAGTACTACAGTGTAGTGGCATGGCAATTATCGATGATGAAGTGTGTGAGCCGGCAAATAGTATACGTGGAACATACGCATTATCGATAATGGTGCTGGTGTCCTAACAGCATGATAATAATATAGCGATAAACATATGCAAGCAATGCGAATAGCATGAATATGCGGAAATCAAGTAATCAACACCACAGTGAAGAATCTACTATGCAAACTACAGATCTAGGTATCCAGTAAATCGGGAGAGGTATGGAAACCACCTAAATCTGAGTCGATATATATATAGATATACTAGTCGGTGATCCCGCCTCAATAATATCGTGTACGATACAGTATATCGTAAGACATCCTCGAGTCATGAGTGCGGATCTATCATCAATATAGGCTCGTACGGTAAATCATCGTACGTCATCCCAAGAGCTGGGTACGGTCAATATCACATTATCTCATCACATAGCAGGTATCACTATCATCATATCACATAATCTGGGGTACTGATCTAAGTCTAGTACAACTCGAATCCATCTATAAAGTATGAATGCGGGGGTAAACACACATCCAAAGCCCGCAAGAATCACATGTCGTATCCCAAATACGAATCAAATCAAATCACCGATCTCACGGCACAAAGCCCAAAACCATCGACTCATCTCCAATGTCATCCAATATCATCATCAACACAGTGTAAATATAAGGAATATGCAAGTGTGTGCGTATGGGTGTAAACCTATCCTAGGTTTCGCAACTAGGAAATATTCTAGTTTACTTCCAACCCTAACACATCTAACACATCTCAAATAATCCATGACACTATACTATCATATAAAAACACACAAGGTATACCAACTACGGACTGCGGGGGTGCTATACGCCATCTACCCGACTTCCCCCTGTAGATATAATCTACTCACCTTGCGTCTTTATCTGTCCATGTCACCTCGCGTTTGCTTGTCGTCCCGAAGTCTTCATGGGGTACCTACACATCAAAGTATCGTATATGCGCATTAAAACCAATTCAAAACTAAAACGGCATACGAATCCCAAAACGATACGATAAGGGGCATATAGGTTAGAACCTATGGCACGCCTTCAAAACCATCAATAAATCCTCTATATCGTCGTATAAACGCCAAATAGTCGAGGTAAAACATAAGACACAAATTCAGAATTGAAAATACGGAATACGGAAACACGAATCCAAAACAGCAACTAAGGAAATAGGCTCCAGATTTCACCCTAGGTCAAATTAGACAAATCTATACATGCCAGGGGTCAAGTTTAATGGAGAAAGGGCCCTGCACCAAAAACGAGGCAAAACCCTCCTGATCTGGCCGCAAATTGCGGCCAGAAGGGTTAAATCTGCAGCCGGGAATGGGAAGTAGGGGCTAGGGTTCTAGGGTTAGCTTCCTTGATGCCTGCACATGTCACTGTCAACTCAATTTTATTTTAGGGGTCTCGGGGTGATAGCAGATTCCCAAATACGATCACAGATTCACAGTTTTCCCCGATATCGATTCCGTCAATCCTTATTCTGTGTTCTAGCTTCAGGTTTGGTCCAATCTATCATCACACCAGGGGTTCTAGGGTCATCACAAGCCTCAATTTCATCTTTAATCTCAGGTCTAACCCTAAACCCTAACTTGAAGTTCACAAGTCCATCAAACGACATCATATCGATATGAAACTAGAATTGATGCAATAAGAATTGAAATACTAAACTAGGGGTGCAGAAATTACCTTCTTTGGCAACTCAAGAAAATTCTTGAGTTGCACAAAGTCCTCCAAATCCATTCTTGCTAGGCTCAAAGTGTAGCTAGTGAGCTCGGGAACATTTATTGTGAAATGGGAATAGGGTTTTGGGGTGGATTTCATTGTGGATCTAGGGTTGAAGAGAGAGGAGGAAGAAGAGGGAGCAGCAGCAGCAGCAGCTCTTCATGAAGGGGGAGAGAAAATGAGAAGGGAAATGATGGAGGAAAGGGTCAAAAGTCAAAAGCAACCTACTCTCTCTCTCTCATCATCATGCTACTTTTTCCTTTTCTTTTCTTTTTCTCTTAATTCCTTCTCACTCAAATAGTAAACCCAAATGAGAAACCATGGTAGAAAATGCACAAGTGTAGGAAAATAAAAGATATGTGCATGTTTTGCACAAAATTGTTTAAAAGCCGATTAGCGATTTTTAATCGCGATTAGTATTAAATTAGCATATAACTAATCATAAAAACTTAAGAATGGCATAATTCCATAAATTACCCTATTTTAGAATTTTCCATAATTTTTCCAAAATTTTTCCTATTTATTTGTATTTAATAATGCCAAAATATTAAAATATTCATTAAAATAATATTAAATTATAAATTTTCCCAAAAATTAATATTTTATTTTTTAGAAATGTTACAATCTACCCCCCTTAAATAAATTCGGTCTCCGAATTTAAATTTAAACCCCCAAATACCAAATCATTTCAGTAAAAATCCAAATTGTCGGGGTTCCGAAAACATCAATACGTAGCGAATATCATAAAAATGTACTGCTCTATAAGAAATCAATCTCCAAAATGTATATAAGAATATCCGGTGCGTCTGGTGCACACGGAAATCAAAATCCATATATGTGCCATACATGGGCACAAAACAACATCTAGGTGCAACTGGTGTGTACGAAACATCTGTCATAGGCAACGTGTGTGCCTGACAGCAAAATCAGGTGCATATGACATGCACGAAGAATCCCGATTTAGTGCATCTGGCGTGCACCAAAATCGTATATCAAAACACTAAAGGTGCATGAAAACTATGCTGGAAGTGTAAATCAAATCACTGCATAAGATAGGCGTGAAATCACAATCAATAGCTCAAATGTAATAACTATGCGCAAAATATAAATACCCAGTGGGTGCATGAAACAAATATCATGAAACTCAGTCATCATGCAAACAGAACGCCCAAAATACCAAAATCCAAGATGACGGATACGTGATAACCGAATCACAAAATCACAAATCATAAACACCGTCGTCGGTAGTTCCTCCTTCATGGTCGAGAAGGAGTCGGTGCATCCAATGCTAGCAGCGCAAGATATCTACTTGCCCCTTGCTCACGGTCCGGCGTCCTCTGACTCTGGGTCCTTATCTTCTCTGCGGATTACCTATCTCGCAGTCAATCGGCTCATCGGCCCTGTCAGGTGTGCTAACGGGGACGATTCCGTTCTGGCACTTCTCTGGTCATCTCTCGGTCAATCCTCACGACCACTCATAAAGTTGCATATTATTGGCGTCGGCCTCTGGCTCTCTGAATGCACGTCACATATCTGATCCTGGGTGCAAGCATCATTGAAGCAGTGTCCTGGAAGGGATCCTGCTCAGGGTCTCTTCCAATCATGCCTATGCCAATCTGTACGGAGTCTGGTACTCTTGCATAATCTCTTCTCGCTCAATGGACATCTGTGTCCTCAGCACAACATTTCTCGGAATCTGGTTGCATCCCAACGCCTCTGTAAGCATATCTGACCTCTGGTCTCGACGGGAAGTAATGACAGCTCGTTAGCGTCTCGCACGAACCTCTTCTCCGCTTGTCTGTATCTCCGTCCACTTCGACGTCACGTCTCAATCTGCGCACTGCAATGCTCTCGGCTATGGTCGATCCGAAGTCTCTCGCATATCTCTTTTCTGCCGAATTGCCCGGAATTCATCGTCCAATGCTGAAGCTAATTCTTGTTCCGGAATGGCTGCATACTCATCGCGTCTCTTTCTGGAAGGTATATCCATATACAATGCCTCCGCGTGCGTATCGCATCTCTGATGTCAGCGGAGGGGAACGTCATCTCGTCAAAATCTCTACCGAACTCTTTACTTCACTCTGCTTCAATGTCGACTGATTCGGACTCGTCTCATCGTGGCTGCACGGACTGCGCTCCAATGGCTATGCTCATATCTGGAGTCTCCCAAGCAATGCATCCCATCACATGATGTCCGAATGATGTCGAATCGTCTGATCGACTCGTCAGACCCTCATAATCCCCCAAGAGATCAACATCTTGAGTACAGTTTAATAGTATCGAGTACATGCCACAGTGTCGGTGGTCCAGCCGTAGAAGGGCAAACCCAAGCCTCACTAATGGCGCCGCGGAACTGCCGCAAACCCTAAGGTTCAAAGGCTTTCACACGGTCATTAAGTCGAGTTAGGGTTTCATTCTTCTAGAGGGTCCATAGAATCACCTGCATGTCTTTCCGTATACTTTAAACTTGGAAAATGGGCTCCTGACATTCGATCGTCTCTATCGACTCTCAACGTCTCCGCGTGAAGTCGTCTCTAGCTGGAAGCAATCTATCTGATGACCTCGCATCCGGGTAAGCGAACGAATCACTTGTCCTAGCATCCCTCCTCGGTGACTAGTGACCTTCCATCATATCTCTAAGTATATACTCATGCTGCAGTAGCTCCAATCATCTGGGCGATATCTCGTCGTTTGCAGCAGCAACTGGCTCATTCGTCTGTACGCTGAACAGCGCCGCAATCCTCCAGGAAAGGCGATACATTGGCGGTCATCTCTAAATCGGTCTGCTCTAGATCCGAGTAAGACTCCCCACACTGAAAATCTTCAACTCAACTGGGCCTGCTCCAGCGCACAAGTCGGACTAATCACCTTCGTCTCCCAAATCGGGTAGACTAACTGTCATCTGTCTCATATCCGCCTGGAAGCTCCGGCGATCTCAGCTCGCAAGCTCCGGAAACGACATCCTATCAATCTCAGCAACAGCTGGTCCATCTGTCTGCACGGTAGGCGACATCATAATCTCTGAGGTATGATGTACATCAACAGTCCTCTCTCAACTGGAAGCTCTAACAATGGCCCGATCATCCGGTGCAAAACCAAGCACTTGCCTCCACTAGAGGTCATAATCACCAATACTAACTCGAGACGTTCCCATGTCACCAGAAAACACAATGGTCGGCCCTCGTACCAGACGAGCTCGCCCTGACCATAACCCTAGCAGCAGCCCAAACTGCGCTCAAACATGGCGACAGGACCCTCAATCAAGTATCGAAGAGAGCAGATCAATGGCAAGAAAGAAAACAACAGATCCAGAGTGGATACATGATCATAAGAAGGAACAACATCAATGAAAGTATGATCATGGAACTAATAGAATCGGGGATCTCAAATGGATGTATAATCATGGATATGAAGAGAATCACTGATCTCGAAAATATGTACATCCTAAGGTTCCTTAAGCGGAGTGGCGTGTCGTTAGTATGCCGCGGAACATACCCACGATACGTCACTCTACTTTAGTCATCTATTCCATCAACCAAGGGTCATCCTACGCGACGAAAGTTCGGGTCTAATACCCCTCGACTAAGTCTAAGTTCCGTAAGGTCAAGCCTAATCTCCGTATATATATAAACGCCCTAGGCTCCACATAGTCAAACTTAGACTCGAAACAAGGTCAACCTAGCGCTCTGATACCAACTTTGTCACGACCCGAAAGAGCACGTGACTTGCCCTTGAACCATATGAAGTCTATAGGACTCCATCTGATCCAAGTAAGCCAAAAGCCCAGCAATCTAAAACCATTTTAAGAGTAAATAAAGAAAACCGGTTTAAAGAAGTGAAGAAAAACATGTTTGAAAGTCAAAGTTTGTAAATAACTAAGCCGAATATGCATTTTAAAAAAAAAGTACGGTCTTTTCTAAAAATTTCGGCAGAGTTTCTTTTGTAAAAACTGGCCCCGAACGGGGTACAACAAGAACAATATATATATGCAATGATAAAAGGCATCCCCAAGCGGGAGCTAGCTCTTCGTCAATCGACGGTCACAACCACGCAAGCAATATAATATACAACGCCGAATGGTGAGGTTCAAAACGCAACAGAAACCCAATAAGCATGAAAACCGCAATACTACTAAGCGCGACTCTAAGGTCGAATAATACATCACTAATGTCTAAGTCTGAAACAATATACAAGTTTTGGTTGATGGAATTTCTAGATACAATGAATAATACAAGTACAATGGTGGTTCTTGATGCAAAAGAACCCACCTACCAAATGCAATTCACCCGCAAGGAAGCAGTGTGCCAGAAATGCCGCAATAGAACCTGTACGACAAAACCTGCAAGAACTGTGGCACAACGGGGGTGAGTTGCCAACTCGTGAATAGAAATATCTACAAGCAGAAACCGAATGCAAGACATAATCCTAGGTCAATACGATCAGTATAATATAAACCACAAGAGTACGTCTGAAGCATGATAAGGTGGCAATGTAACATCTAAACATGTATGTAGTGCCAAGTACTCAGGTAATAACATGTCATCAGTATAAGGTATGTCTGCATGAAGTAAATATGAAGAAGTATCAAATGGATATCAATACACATATATTAGCGTCCCATTCCACTAATATTGGTGTAAGGGTATATATAACAGCGCCCTCATACCCTGTTATATATACAAATGAAGTATGATCAATGTAATAAAAGTCTGTATATATGTGGACCCCGTCCACCTGTCACCCAAATGACAATAAGCATTATGCATGTAAATGTCATAAAGCATATGCATGGAAAATATGAGGATATAACCAAAAGCATGGAACCTGAGTGCCTAGCATCGACACTCGAAAACATCATGAAAACCTGTGCCTAGCATCGGCACGTAAATCCTCATATACCGGGCATCCGTCAGTCCGGGTCAGCCCACTCTCTCATATATCGGGCATCCGTCAGTCCGGGTCAGCCCTCTCTCAGTATATCGGGCATCCGTCAGTCCGGGTCTGCCCTCTCTCAATATATCGGGCATCCGTCAGTCCGGGTCAGCTCTCTCTCAATATATCGGGCATCCGTCAGTCCGGGTCAGCCCTCTCTCAATATATCGGAAATATCATAAAAACAACATACCTCAATGCGCAAATCAGAAAGCATGATGCATGTGACATATAAATGAAATGCAAGTAACAATATATCCTGCAGCATGGAATAATAGTATGCGCATATAAGGTCATGTCCTGATGCAACAGTACTACAGTGTAGTGGCATGGCAATTATCGATGATGAAGTGTGTGAGCCGGCAAATTGTGTACGTGGAACATACGCATTATCGATAATGGTGCTGGTGTCCTAACAGCATGATAATAATATAGCGATAAACATATGCAAGCAATGCGAATAGCATGAATATGCGGAAATCAAGTAATCAACACCACAGTGAAGAATCTACTATGCAAACTACAGATCTAGGTATCCAGTAAATCGGGAGAGGTATGGAAACCACCTAAATCTGAGTCGATATATATATAGATATACTAGTCGGTGATCCCGCCTCAATAATATCGTGTACGATACAGTATATCGTAAGACATCCTCGAGTCATGAGTGCGGATCTATCATCAATATAGGCTCGTACGGTAAATCATCGTACGTCATCCCAAGAGCTGGGTACGGTCAATATCACATTATCTCATCACATAACAGGTATCACTATCATCATATCACATAATCTGGGGTACTGATCTAAGTCCAGTACAACTCGAATCCATCTATAAAGTATGAATGCGGGGGTAAACACACATCCAAAGCCCGCAAGAATCACATGTCGTATCCCAAATACGAATCAAATCAAATCACCGATCTCACGGCACAAAGCCCAAAACCATCGACTCATCTCCAATGTCATCCAATATCATCATCAACACAGTGTAAATATAAGGAATATGCAAGTGTGTGCGTATGGGTGTAAACCTATCCTAGGTTTCGCAACTAGGAAATATTCTAGTTTACTTCCAACCCTAACACATCTAACACATCTCAAATAATCCATGACACTATACTATCATATAAAAACACACAAGGTATACCAACTACGGACTGCGGGGGTGCTATACGCCATCTACCCGACTTCCCCCTGTAGATATAATCTACTCACCTTGCGTCTTTATCTGTCCATGTCACCTCGCGTTTGCTTGTCGTCCCGAAGTCTTCATGGGGTACCTACACATCAAAGTATCGTATATGCGCATTAAAACCAATTCAAAACTAAAACGGCATACGAATCCCAAAACGATACGATAAGGGGCATATAGGTTAGAACCTATGGCACGCCTTCAAAACCATCAATAAATCCTCTATATCGTCGTATAAACGCCAAATAGTCGAGGTAAAACATAAGACACAAATTTAGAATTGAAAATACGGAATACGGAAACACGAATCCAAAACAGCAACTAAGGAAATAGGCTCCAGATTTCACCCTAGGTCAAATTAGACAAATCTATACATGCCAGGGGTCAAGTTTAATGGAGAAAGGGCCCTGCACCAAAAACGAGGCAAAACCCTCCTGATCTGGCCGCAAATTGCGGCCAGAAGGGTTAAATCTGCGGCCGAGAATGGGAAGTAGGGGCTAGGGTTCTGGGGTTAGCTTCCTTGATGCCTGCACATGTCACTATCAACTCAATTTTATTTTAGGGGTCTCGGGGTGATAGCAGATTCCCAAATACGATCACAGATTCACAGTTTTCCCCGATATCGATTCCGTCAATCCTTATTCTGTGTTCTAGCTTCAGGTTTGGTCCAATCTATCATCACACCAGGGGTTCTAGGGTCATCACAAGCCTCAATTTCACCTTTAATCTCAGGTCTAACCCTAAACCCTAACTTGAAGTTCACAAGTCCATCAAACGACATCATATCGACATGAAACTAGAATTGATGTAATAAGAATTTAAATACTAAACTAGGGGTGCAGAAATTACCTTCTTTGGCAACTCAAGAAAATTCTTGAGTTGCATAAAGTCCTCCAAATCGATTCTTGCTAGGCTCAAAGTGTAGCTAGTGAGCTCGGGAACATTTATTGTGAAATGGGAATAGGGTTTTGGGGTGGATTTCATTGTGGATCTAGGGTTGAAGAGAGAGGAGGAAGAAGAGGGAGCAGGAGCAGCAGCAGCTCTTCATGAAGGGGGGAGAGAAAATGAGAAGGGAAATGATGGAGGAAAGGGTCAAAAGTCAAAAGCAACCTACTCTCTCTCTCATTATCATGCTACTTTTTCCTTTTCTTTTCTTTTTCTCTTAATTCCTTCTCACTCAAATAGTAAACCCAAATGAGAAACCATGGTAGAAAATGCACAAGTGTAGGAAAATAAAAGATATGTGCATGTTTTGCACAAAATTGTTTTAAAGCCGATTAGCGATTTTTAATCGCGATTAGCATTAAATTAGCATATAACTAATCATAAAAACTTAAGAATGGCATAATTCCATAAATTACCCTATTTTAGAATTTTCCATAATTTTTCCAAAATTTTTCCCATTTATTTGTATTTAATAATGCCAAAATATTTAAATATTCATTAAAATAATATTAAATTATAAATTTTCCCAAAAATTAATCTTTTATTTTTTTGAAATGTTACAGGAAAGGATTGTCATTTAAGGCTTCAACCAAAATTGCCAGCAAGATCTAGGGTCCATAGCTCTGCCAATCAAATTTGGGGATCTGCAAACTAAAGCTAAGATATACGTGATCGACGCTAACACGTCTTATAAAATTCTCTTGGGGCTGCCGTGGCTTCACGATTACGGCATCATTCCGTCAACTCTCCATCAATGCATGAAGTATACTAAAAATGGCGAACAAAGACGCATTGACGGAGACATACAGCCGTTCGGTGTGCATGAAGTCCGATATGAAGATTCTCGGTACTTGATGAACCACCAAAATGCTAAGCCACAACTGACTGAGGATAGAGCGGCCCCAAGACTCAAAAGCAAATCTGAGCCGGCTGTCACTTTCAAAAGCAAAACTGCCTAAGTGCGCCCGCGTTTAGGTAGCGACACTGATAAGTCCGACGCTGGAAGTCCGTCCTTCCGTGAAACTCGCCCTCGTTTCGGTACCGATACGGACAAATCTGTTACTGAGGCCCCATCTAGCAGCAAAGTCCGCCCTCATCTTGGCAGCGACACTGAAGAGTGGGAGGAAGAGGACTTGCCGTGCAACAGCTGTGCAGATTGGACCCCTATGCAACTGTAACGTTTTAAAAATAATTAAATAAATAATTAAATGAATAAAATTGTTTAAGTGAATTTTATGAATTTCGGTAAAGTAAAATGTATTTTTCGTAAAACTAAACCGTGATTGTTTTTCATTATAATTTCAAAAATACCTATTTTAATTATGTAATTACTAGTAAATGGTGTTTATTTAGCCACTTATAAATTTTTAGTTTAATTAAATATTTTTCCTAAATTAATTATTTTAAATATTAACATAAGCTTTATTTTTACACTAAATCAGTGTAAATTACAAATTTGAATGATTTTAATTTGTAAAAATGAACCATGGCATATTAGAATTTAGTGTGTATCATGCAAAATTTATTTGCAAATTTTTCCATTTTTTTAGAGCTTTCTTGAGTTGCTATAGTAAAGAAATAAAAGAAAATGAAGAAATTCATGAAAAGAAATTAAGTGAGATATTATTTGATGAAGTTTCTACACAACTCATGAAACTCTTTTCTCTTTCTCCCTCCCTCCCTTGCTTGGCCGGCCACACTCTCATGGCAGCCCCCCTCATTTCCCACTTCATTTTTATTACAAAAATTCATCAAAAATACATCAAAAAATTCAATAAAAATCCACAAAATCCTATTTATTGCATACCCTTTATTCCTTGCTCATTTTTATATGGATTTTGGAGATGGAAATCATGCATTTTGGAGGCTCATTTTCTTGTTTGGATTTCATATTTTGGAGGTATAAATTTCCTTCTTTTGTTTATTTGTTATTAGATGTTTCTTTTAAGCATGTTTAGATTTAATGAATTAATTCTATGTTCAATTTTTAAAATTCAAGTTAGGGTTTGTAAATTCAAGTTATGATTTTTATTAATTGATTAGGGTTATAATAGTTAGTTTAACACTTTTAGAATTGGAAAATCTTGCATGGTTGTTGAATTGTAAATTTTTCATTTAAAATTGTTTAAATTAGGAATTTTGCTAACTAGGTTTCTATAAAACATAATTTTTGGTGAAATAAAATTCCAATTAATATTTGTAACACTAGATTGTGGTCTTAATAAGGGTATTAACTTGTTGGTGGAATGGAAACTTAAATTGATTGCTAGTTTCTATTGATAATTGATAAATTGTGATAAAAAATGCTATTTTGTAAACTAGATTTTAGAAATTCCTAAATAAATGAGATTAAAAATATAATTTATGGTTTCATTAAATCATTATCATCATGAATTGTGGTTTAATACATTAATTCATGCAAAATCATGTTTTGTGGTGGAATTGTGGTATTTTGCTTGAAAAATGTTGAAAATTGTTAAAGGTTGCAAACTAGAAATTTCAAATTAATACAAATTTGTGTAATAAAAATATAGTAATGGTTTGTATAGTCTAGTTATGCTATTTAATGAGTTTTATAACCATTGGTTTCATTTAAATGTCAAGTTTTGATGAAAAACGGTAAATTGGCATTTTCGGGTTTTACGAAATTGGACGGTTTGATGGATTTTAGGGTTTCGATGGATTTAATCATGTTTTATAATATAAGTAATGTGTTTTAAAACTACGAGTTATTTGTTGATGTTTATCTCGATCCATCGGAGTTTGTACGCCGATATCGAGCGATATTTGGTTCTTTTGCGTGGACGGGACATAGGTTTTAACCTATGCTGGTTCATTGCGTCGTTTTGACTTTTGTATATGATTCAGTTTACGATGCTATTTATATGTTTGCGTTTAGGTACCCCTCACGTGGACTGCGGGTGATGAAGAGGAGGATGGCGACACCGTCTTCGGCAGACATGGACCAGGTGAGTAGATGCATATTTACGGGGGGAAGTCGGGTGGATGGCGTTTAGCACCCCCGCAACGTAGAATAGGGATAGTACGTATTGTCATTAGGAAACCAAATGTGACCCTAGATTCTTAATGTGTAGGACCCTAGTAATGACCCTAGGCTGGATTAGACTGATTTAGGAAGACCATATCAGAGGATGAATATCTTGGAAGAGGTTCGTAGGTTTCAGATAGAAACACACACCCGCACACACTGAAACTCGACTTGGTGTATACGTGTATGTGTATATATATATAGGACTAGGTATAGATATATATATATATATATATACAACACGTATATGGGATTCATTGATGTGATATGATATCTGAGCTACGATGAAATAGTATA
The DNA here is from genome assembly GCA_030015575.1 of Agapanthus africanus. NCBI lineage: Eukaryota > Viridiplantae > Streptophyta > Magnoliopsida > Asparagales > Amaryllidaceae > Agapanthus > Agapanthus africanus. The sequence continues at coordinate 871,178,583 of CM057339.1, forward strand.
ACTGGGCTTGATGCCATAATTCTTGGCTATACAGTCGTATTAAGTGTTAGCGGATCATTAGAGAATGAGATAATGAACACGTACATAAATTATAATGGGTGGTGATGATATTGAGGTATATGGGACTCTAAAATAGTACCTGGACTGTAACTTGTGATTGATCACGATATGGGATATGTATGACTTGATTTCGATATCATATAGGTGTGACCTGATGTCGATATCATATAGGTGTGACTTGATGACAATATGATATCAGTATGACTTAATCACAATATGATACATATGACATGATATTTCTGAGGATAAACTAATGATGCATTTTATGATGGCAATGATATATGATTGATGTATGCGATTACAGTTTAGCACCTTGATCATGAGATGTGTTGACGATGACATTATACGAATGATGAGGCACCTAGGAGATACTTGACCCGTACCCCGATATTGGGATGCCGTACGATGGATTTTACCGTACGAGGCATAGATATGATGATTGATCCGCACTCTGGATTCGAAGAAGCCGTACTACGTACGTGACGCTATTGAGGCTGGATCGCCGACTATTAGAAATATTGATTCAGACCTTAGGTAGACTCTTGTTTCTTATTGACTAGTTTCTTAGGTTTAGTTCCTTAGGAGGTTAGATGGACACTAGTTTAGGTTTGATTCATATAGTGGTAGTTGTACTCGTATATCGCAGAGGAGTGGATAATGCACATCTGTCTTTACATTCATACTGTAATCATCATGGTGTATGTTCTTACATATGTTGCTATAATCAGTATAAACCTTACCTGTTAGGACACCAGCACCATTACCAATGATGCGCATATTCCACGCACACTTATTTGCCGGCTCACACACATCATCATTGGTAATTGCTATGTCACGTACACTTTAGATCATATTATCTTTTATTGATAGAATCAGTTAACAACTAGACCGATATAATATTGTGATTACTTTCTGATGTTAGTATAGACATGATATTTATCACTTAGACATTCATGCATTCATATTTTCATGTTATCATGTAGTATTATGGGCATATGCTGACACTTATCATATACTTACTCATGATTTTGAGATTTGGGTTTCTATGAGATTTATGGATTTTGGGGAAAACCGCAAGAATATATAAAAACTTCTCTCTCTCCTCCTCTCTTTTTAAAATATAAGATGCGGTTTTCTCGTGATGTATGTGTCGTCCACCATGAGATTTCATGTTTTCTGATGGATTTCGAGACCCGATTCAAGGAGTGGATGAACCGTCTTGGGTACATGGTGGGCCCGGTATGGTACCCCGGGGCAAGAAGATCGAGTTGTAGACGATGAGCCTGGAAGGGGAAGGCTACCTACCGGTGATGTCTGGCGCGGCGGATATCCGGAGGATACCGACCGTTGTCGTGAGATTTGATGATATGGGCCGATCCGGACTGACGGAGCCCGAGGTATTGAGACTATGAGGCTTGAGATTTACATGTTTGTGTCGATGCTTGACACGGATTTCCATGGATTTCATTGTTGAGATTTCAGATTCCTATACACATTTTACTATGATAACAGCTAAAGATTTCTTATACAGATATATCTGGATTTCAGGATTGATTATTTTATATTCATGGTGCATGCATATCCATTCATATGACATAGTATTATATTATAAGGCACTGACACGAGCACGGAGTATCTGTATTTACACGTAGTTGTTACCCTGCTATTACTAGATGATTAGGATATAGTAGTGTATTATTTTATGACCTAGGATAGCGTCGTGCATTCGATTTCTTTTCGTAGATGTCTTCTACTCACGAGTTGGCAACTCACCCCCGTTGTGCCAAATTTTATTACAGGTTCGATGTACATGTTTCCTTTAGCAGTTGCTGGCACATCATTTTCATTTCGGGTGATTTGCACGGTAGGTTGGTTCATTTGTATCTGAACCGTCGTTGTATTTTTATTATTTCATTTGTATCTAGAAAGCTCCATCAACCAAACTTGTATTATTTGATAGATTATTGGACCAGTCTTTTATTTCGACCTTGGAGTCGCGCATGTATTATTCTGATTTGGTGGATTTGTTTTCTTTTGAGTTTTGAGCCTCGCCCTTTGGCGTTGTATATTATTGTGCTTGTTGTGGTTTTTTCCGCCTGTTGGCGTTGAGCTAGCTCCCATTTGGGGATGCTTTTTATTATTTATGTATATTATACTTATTGTACCCGTTTGGGGCCAGTTTTTACAGAGGAGACTCTGCCGAAATTTTTGGGAAAATTTGCTGATGCTTTTAAACTTGTTTTCTTCATGTTTTCTTTTACTTCTTTTGCTTTTATATGGTTTAGATTTCTGGGCTTCGGCTTACTTAGGTTACGTTGCGCCTCTAGACGTTTCGTAATCTAAGTGCCGGTCACGTTCCGTACTTTCGGGTCGTGACAAAGTTGGTATCAGAGCGCTAGGTTTAACCTTGTATAAGTCTAGGTGACCCTTGGTTGATGGAGTAGGCGATTTAGGTAGAGTAACGTACCGTGGGTATGCTCCGCGGCATACTTACGATACGCTACTCTGCTTAAGGAGCCTTAGGATATACATTGTTTGCACCGTATTTCATTCGTTTCTTTGATCTATCTTCGTCGATGTCGGATGGTGGTTTCTGTTACCACGGGCAGAGGGAGCTGCGGCTCGAATGCGATAACCATTAGAGTATTGGTTATTCTTGAGGATTGAAGCATTGTTTAGCGTGCGGATGAAGGGTATTCACATGCCGTCCGGATGAAGTTAAAGGGTTCGAACGATTATCAGAAAACCATGTTCCCAAGTTTAAGATATTCGGAAGAACATGCAGGTATTTCGATGGACCCTCTAGAAGAATGAAACCCTAACTTGATATAATGACCACGAGAACGCCCTTGAACCTTAGGGTTTACGGCAGTTCCGCGGTGCCATTAGTGAGGCTTGGGTTTGCCCTTCTACGGCTGGATCATCGATGCTGGGGTATGTACCGGATATTTTTAAACTGTACTTGAGTGTTGAGCTCTAGGGAAATTATGGGATTTTGATGGATCGATCGAAAAGTTTAATGTAGTCCGGATATCAAGTGAAGGGATCGACTACGTGGGAGACTCTAGATATGAGTATTGCCGTGGGTAGCACAGTCAGCACAGCTACGAAGAGACGAGTTCAAAGCAATCGACATCAGAGGAAAGAGGCGGACATTGACGATAGTGTTTACGATTGTGATTTAGTGATTTGAATTTCATATTTTCGTTGATTGGATTTTGGTATTTTGAGGACTTTGTTCTACGATTGGTATTTCATGTGTGTACCTTCATTTCATTCTATTTGTGTTTCATATATCAGTTGTATTGATATTGTTTAGTACACACCCAGTACACTTGATTTGGTTTTATATATTTTGAGATTTTTGATTTGATTTCGTGCATAGGGGTTACATATGATTTTGACATATGTTTCGACCTAGTTTTCATGCATTTTTGTGCTGTGATTTCGATTTTGATATTCGATGTATGTTTTCGTGCACCATGTGCACCTGATTAGGATTCTTGCGCATACTTGGCGCACTTGATGCGATTTTGTGCACACCAGATGCACTAAATCGGGGTTTTGTGCAGATTAGATGCACCTGATATTGAGTCGTGCACGCCCGTTGCACTTGACAGATGTTTTTGGTGCACACCTGTTGCACTTAGTTTTGTTGTTGTGTGTATTCGTGGTATCTGTATTTGGTTTCGATTTCAGTGCGCACCGGACGCACATGATATTTTATTGATGTGATTGGGATTGATTTCAGTTTGAGCAGTATGTTTTCATAATCATTATTATTTGATTTAGTAACCAGGCGGGACGTGTATGTTAAATAAAAGATATATATATATATATATATAGCTATATTTTTTTTAAAAATTAAACGTCCGCTACTTATGCCGTGACACGTGCATTGCACGGCGATTTTCAAGAGGGGTTTTTGTATGCTTCTTTATTATGATGTTTAGGCGATTTTACTAGGATGCGAACTATATATAAGTTATAGATTGATGTATATTATGATGGTTTTCATATTGGGTTTTGATATTTTATTCTCGCCATAACTCCGATGATTGCGTTATGCTTGACGGAGTTGATTTTAGTTATGTATTGATGATTTCGGAGCCCCGACGATTTGAGTGTTTGCTAAATATTTTAATATTTGGAGGGGGAGTTTTAATTTAAATTCGGGGACCGAATTTCTTAAAGGGGGGAAGATTGTAACGTTTTAAAAATAATTAAATAAATAATTAAATGAATAAAATTGTTTAAGTGAATTTTATGAATTTCGGTAAAGTAAAATGTATTTTTCGTAAAACTAAACCGTGATTGTTTTTCATTATAATTTCAAAAATACCTATTTTAATTATGTAATTACTAGTAAATGGTGTTTATTTATCCACTTATAAATTTTTAGTTTAATTAAATATTTTTCCTAAATTAATTATTTTAAATATTAACATAAGCTTTATTTTTACACTAAATCAGTGCAAATTACAAATTTGAATGATTTTAATTTGTAAAAATGAACCATGGCATATTAGAATTTAGTGTGTATCATGCAAAATTTATTTGCAAATTTTTCCATTTTTCTAGAGCTTTCTTGAGTTGCTATAGTAAAGAAATAAAAGAAAATGAAGAAATTCATGAAAAGACATTAAGTGAGATATTATTTGATGAAGTTTCTACACAACTCATGAAACTCTTTTCTCTTTCTCCCTCCCTCCCTTGCTTGGCCGGCCACACTCTCATGGCAGCCCCCTCATTTCCCACTTCATTTTTATTACAAAAATTCATAAAAAATACATCAAAAAATTCAATAAAAATCCACAAAATCCTATTTATTGTATACCCTTTATTCCTTGCTCATTTTTATATGGATTTTGGAGATGGAAATCTTGCATTTTGGAGGCTCATTTTCTTGTTTGGATTTCATAATTTGGAGGTATAAATTTCCTTCTTTTGTTTATTTGTTATTAGATGTTTTTTTTAAGCATGTTTAGATTTAATGAATTAATTCTATGTTCAATTTTTAAAATTCAAGTTAGGGTTTGTAAATTCAAGCTATGATTTTTATTAATTGATTAGGGTTATAATAGTTAGTTTAACACTTTTAGAATTGGATAATCTTGCATGGATGTTGAATTGTAAATTTTTCATTTAAAATTGTTTAAATTAGGAATTTTGCTAACTAGGTTTCTATAAAACATAATTTTTGGTGAAATAAAATTCCAATTAATATTTGTAATACTAGATTGTGGTCTTAATAAGGGTATTAACTTGTTGGTGGAATGGAAACTTAAATTGATTGCTAGTTTCTATTGATAATTGATAAATTGTGATAAAAATTGCTATTTTGTAAACTAGATTTTAGAAATTCCTAAATAAATGAGATTAAAAATATAATTTATGGTTTCATTAAATAATTATCATCATTAATTGTGGTTTAATACATTAATTTATGCAAAATCATGTTTTGTGGTGGAATTGTGGTATTTTGCTTGAAAAATGTTGAAAATTGTTAAAGGTTGCAAACTAGAAATTTCAAATTAATACAAATTTGTGTAATAAAAATATAGTAATGATTTGTATAGTCTAGTTATGCTATTTAATGAGTTTTATAACCATTGGTTTCATTTAAATGTCAAGTTTTGATGAAAAACGGTAAATTGACATTTTCGGGTTTTACGAAATTGGACGGTTTGATGGATTTTAGGGTTTCGATGGATTTAATCATGTTTTATAATATAAGTAATGTGTTTTAAAACTAAGAGTTATTTGTTGATGTTTATCTCGATCCATCGGAGTTTGTACGCCGATATCGAGCGATATTTGGTTCTTTTGCGTGGACGGGACATAGGTTTTAACCTATGCTGGTTCATTGCGTCGTTTTGACTTTTGTATGTGATTTAGTTTACGATACTATTTATATGTTTGCGTTTAGGTACCCCTCACGTAGACTGCGGGCGATGAAGAGGAGGATGGCGACACCGTCTTCGGAAGACATGGACCAGGTGAGTAGATGCATATCTACTGGGGGAAGTCGGATGGATGGCGTTTAGCACCCCCGCAACGTAGAATAGGGATAGTGCGTATTGTCATTAGGAAACCAGATGTGACCCTAGATTCTTAATGTGTAGGACCCTAGTAATGACCCTAGGCTGGATTAGACTGATTTAGGAAGACCATATCAGAGGATGAATATCTTGGAAGAGGTTCGTAGTTTTCAGATAGAAACACACACCCGCACACACTGAAACTCGACTTGGTGTATACGTGTATGTGTATATATATATATATAGGACTAGGTATAGATATATATATATATACACAACACGTATATGGGATTCATTGATGTGATATGATATCTGAGGTATGATGAAATAGTATAACTGGGCTTGATACCGTGATTCTTGGCTATACAGTCATATTAAGTGTTAGCGGATCATTAGAGAATGAGATAATGAACACGTACATAAATTATAACGGGTGGTGATGATATTGAGGTACATGGGACTCTAAAATAGTACCCGGACTGTAACTTGTGATTGATCACGATATGGGATATGTATGACTTGATTTCGATATCATATAGGTGTGACCTGATGTCGATATCATATAGGTGTGACTTGATGACAATATGATATCAGTATGACTTAATCACAATATGATACATATGACATGATATTTCTGAGGATAAACTAATGATGCATTTTATGATGGCAATGATATATGATTGATGTATGCGATTACAGTTTAGCACCTTGATCATGAGATGTGTTGACGATGACATTATACGAATGATGAGACACTTAGGAGATACTTGACCCGTACCCCGATATTGGGATGCCGTACGATGGATTTTACCGTACGAGGCATAGATATGATGATTGATCCGCACTCTGGATTCGAGGAAGGCGTACTACGTACGTGACGCTATTGAGGCTGGATCACCGACTATTAGAAATATTGATTCAGACCTTAGGTAGACTCTTGTTTCTTATTGACTAGTTTCTTAGGTTTAGTTCCTTAGGAGGTTAGATGGACACTAGTTTAGGTTTGATTCATATAGTGGTAGTTGTACTCGTATATCGCAGAGGAGTGGATAATGCACATCTGTCTTTACATTCATACTGTAATCATCATGGTGTATATTCTTACATATGTTGCTATAATCAGTATAAACCTTACCTGTTAGGACACCGGCACCATTACCAATGATGCGCATATTCCACGCACACTTATTTGCCGGCTCACACACATCATCATTGGTAATTACTATGTCACGTACACTTTAGATCATATTATTTTTTATTGATAGAATCAGTTAACAACTAGACCGATATAATATTGTGATTACTTTCTGATGTTAGTATAGACATGATATTTATCACTTAGACATTCATGCATTCATATTTTCATGTTATCATGCAGTATTATGGGCATATGCTGACACTTATCATATACTTACTCATGATTTTGAGATTTGGGTTTCTATGAGATTTATGGATTTTGGGGAAAACCGCAAGAATATATAAAAACTTCTCTCTCTCCTCCTCTCTTTTTAAAATATAAGATGCGGTTTTCTCGTGATGTATGTGTCGTCCACCATGAGATTTCATGTTTTCTGATGGATTTCGAGACCCGATTCGAGGAGTGGATGAACCGTCTCGGGTACATGGTGGGCCCGGTATGGTACCCCGGGGCAAGAAGATCGAGTTGTAGACGATGAGCCTGGCAGGGGAAGGCTACCTACCGGTGATGTCTGGCACGGCGGATATCCGGAGGATACCGACCGTTGTCGTGAGATTTGATTAGATGGGCCGATCCGGACTGACGGAGCCCGAGGTATTGAGACTATGAGGCTTGAGATTTACATGTTTGTGTCGATGCTTGACACGGATTTCCATGGATTTCATTGTTGAGATTTCAGATTCCTATACACATTTTACTATGATAACAGCTAAAGATTTCTTATACAGATATATCTGGATTTCAGGATTGATTATTTTATATTCATGGTGCATGCATATCCATTCATATGACATAGTATTATATTATGAGGCACTGACACGAGCACGGAGTATCTGTATTTACACGTAGTTGTTACCCTGCTATTACTAGATGATTAGGATATAGTAGTGTATTATTTTATGACCTAGGATAGCATCGTGCATTCGATTTCTTTTCGTAGATGTTTTCTACTCACGAGTTGGCAACTCACCCCCGTTGTGCCAAATTTTATTACAGGTTCGATGTACATGTTTCCCTTGGCAGTTGCTGGCACATCATTTTCATTTCGGGTGATTTGCACGGTAGGTTGGTTCATTTGTATCTGAACCGCCGTTGTATTTTTATTATTTCATTTGTATCTAGACAGCTCCATCAACCAAACTTGTATTATTTGATAGATTATTGGACCAGTCTTTTATTTCGACCTTGGAGTCGCGCATGTATTATTCTGATTTGGTGGATTTGTTTTCTTTTGAGTTTTGAGCCTCGCCCTTTGGCGTTGTATATTATTGTGCTTGTTGTGGTTGTTTCCGCCTATTGGCGTTGAGCTAGCTCCCGTTTGGGGATGCTTTTTATTATTTATGTATATTATACTTGTTGTACCCGTTTGGGGCCAGTTTTTACAGAGGAGACTCTGCCGAAATTTTTGGGAAAATTTGCTGATGCTTTTAAACTTGTTTTCTTCATGTTTTCTTTTACTTCTTTTGCTTTTATATGGTTTAGATTTCTGGGCTTCGGCTTACTTAGGTTACGTTGCGCCTCTAGACGTTTCGTAATCTAAGTGCCGGTCACGTTCCGTACTTTCGGATCGTGACAGCAACAAACAAAACTATGAGAGACCTTCAAAATTACAGAAGGGTCCCTAGCTGTCACAAGGGTGCCAGAGCAGATGTGCAAAGAGCTCGATGCATTATCAGTCTCTACCGTGGACCAGCTGAAAACTTTCTACGTTCCCGGAAGGAAAAGTGGACAGAAGGGCATCCTGTTTTATGGGTCAAATCCTGTTGTGCACTCGGACGATTTGTCTGTCGCGTGCCTTCCCTATGAGAGGGGCATAAGAGCCGTCCTCAATCCCAGATACTATGCACCCGAGATGCGGGAATACTTCAAAAGGTGCGGATGCCGGCTATATCAAACGGATTCCGAAGCAAAGTTTTATGAAGGGCTATGGTATCCGCTCCAGGTCCGAGCACTCATCGATGGACGAATTCCAGATAGACGGGGCATAGGCTTCATTCAACCCGATTCCAAAGCATGCTACATGATCTATGTTGGTGAAGCCAGCGAAAGATCAAATCATGATGACGAGATAGCCGAACCAGAAGAAGCTCCTCAAGAGCTCGAAGATGGCGGACAAGCAACCTTTGACGAGCTAACCGAGATTGACTTAGGAACGCCCGATAATCCAAGGCCGACCTACATCAGCTCGCTCTTGTCAGAGGAAATGAAAGCGCAGATAATCGCCCTGCTGCAAGAGTTCGTCGACTGCTTCGCGTAGACGTACAAAGAAATGCCTGGCCTTTCTCCTGAAGTAGCCGTGCATAAGCTGGCTATATCTCCTGATGCTAAGCCAGTCAAACAAGCTCCTTGAAGAATGAGAAGGGAGTTGGAAGAAAAGGTCATCGAGGAAACCAAGAAACTCATTGATGCCGGCTTCATCAGGGAGGAAAAATATGCGGGCTGGATCGCATGCATAGTCCTAACAAAGAAGAAAAATAGGCAGATCCGAGTTTGTGTCGATTTCAGGGACCTCAACAAAGCATGTCCTAAAGACGACTTCCCGCTACCGGTCATGGAAATGATGGTCGATGAAACCTCAAATTACGAGTTGTTCACCTTTATGGATGGCTCATCGGGATATAATCAGATCAAGATGTCGCCTGAGGATGAGAAACACACAGCATTTCGAACCCCGATCGGAATATATTACTACAAGGTGATGCCGTTCGGACTGAAGAACGCAGGTGCTACATACCAAAGGGCGATGACCAATATCTTTGATGACCTAATTCATAAGGTCGTTGAATGTTATGTTGATGATCTGGTCGTCAAGACTAAAGCCAAGACCGATCACATCCAAGATCTTAGGACCGTTCTCACCAGACTGAGGGAGTACGATCTGAAAATGAATCCTCTGAAGTGCGCTTTTGGCGTGTCATAGGGAAAATTCCTAGGCTTCATGGTCCGACATCAAGGGATTGAAGTTGACCCATCCAAGATAAAAGGCCATCATGGAGATGCCCCCTCCGAAGAATTTGATGCAGCTAAGATCTTTTCAAGGCAAGCTTGCTTATATACGAAGGTTCATCTCAAATCTATCGGGGAGATGTAGGCTCTTCTCAAAGCTCATGAAGAAAGAATCTCCTTTTATCTGGGATGCCGAATGTCAAGCAGCGTTCGAAAGCATCAAACAGTACTTATTGCACCCTCCAGTGCTGGCCATTCCCATTCCAAATAAACCGCTGATTCTCTACACTGCCGCGCTAGATGAGTCACTCGGTGCGCTCCTTGCCCAGAACAACGAGGAGGGAAGAGAGAATGCCCTCTACTACCTCAGTCGAACTTTAGTCGGGGCAGAACACAACTATTCCCCGATCGAAAACCAATGCCTGGCTCTGATGTTCGCTGTAAAGAAGCTGAGACACTATCTGCCCGCTCATCGGGTTATGCCGATCTCTAGGGTCGACCCGCTCAAACACTTAGTGACCAAAGCAAGCCTAGCCGGTAGAATGTCAAGATGGGCTATCATGCTACTTGAGTTTGACATAGTTTATACTCCTCAGAAAGCAGTGAAAGGGCAAGCTCTTGCAGACTTCCTCACCGCTCATCCTATACCAGAAGGGTCGCCGCTAAATTGTGAGTTACCCAACGAACAAGTGCTGCACCTCGAGGAAGGTGAGCCATGTTGGGAGCTCTACTTCGATGGAGCCTCATCAATAAGGACCTCCAGTAAATCAAGCGTCCCAGAGATAAAAGCAGGGATAGGATTAGTGTTCATCACGCCATTAATGGGAACCCTACGGCGTTCTTTCGCTCTCACCGAGCCTCGAACAAACAATGAAGCTGAGTATGAAGCTCTGATAGCTGGTTTGGAGCTCGCCATAGAAATGGAAATCCTTCGGCTACGGGTTTACGGTGACTCCCAGCTTGTCGTCAACCAAGTAAGCGGCGATTATAAGATATACAAACCCGAGTTAGCTCGGTACAAAAGCCGAGTGGTGGAACTTATGAAACGGTTCACTCATATTGAGTTGATGAGAGTTCCTAGGGCGTTGAATGGAAAGGCTAACATACTCGCTCGCTTAGCCAAGGAGCTGGTTGATCTTGACATGGACGAAATTCTGATCACAGTCAGGAGCCGACAAATTCTGCCCTCAGTCTCTCTACGAGAAGAGGAAAGCGCGGAACAGAAGAGCAGTCCCGCTGAAGAAGCTTCGATCGTTCAAGACGAGCCCGATTGGAGAGAACCCTTCATAGAGTACTTCCGATACGACAAGCTGCCTGAAGGAAAATCTGCGAGGGTTCAGCTGAAGAAGAGAGCTCTCCGATACGTGTTTGTAAATGACACGCTATACCGCAGGTCATATGACCAACTCTGGCTCAGCTGTCTGTCATTAGCCGAAGCCCAAAAGGTCATGAAAGAAGTTCACTCGGGCGTTTGCGGTGCTCACCAATCTGGCCCCAGGATGCGACTTCAAATCAAACGGCTTGGGTATTACTGGCCCACCATGATACGGGATTGCGAAGAGCATGCAAAGAAATGTCATATCTACCAAATTCACAGTGATTTCATTCACAAGCATCCCAATCCGTTGCATCCTACGGTGGCGTCGTGGCCCTTCGAAGTCTGGGGCACCGACATAGTTGGCCCAATTGATCCTCCGTCTTCCAAAGGCCACCGGTTCATATTGGCCGCAACTGACTATTTCTCCAGATGGGCTGAAGCTGTCCCGTTAAAAGAAGTCAGGACAGATGATATTCTGATGTTCTTCCGGCATAATATTTTATACCGCTTCGGTACACCAAGAAGAATCATTTCTGACAACGGGCCTTCTTTCAAGAGCTTCAAAGTCTCAAGATTCGCTACTCAACATAAGATAGACTGGAGATATTCCTTCATCTATAATCCAAGAGTCAATGGGGGTAGCTGAAGCCTTCAATAAGACTCTATGCAAGCTCTTGAGGAAAAATGCTTCAGCCAACAAGAGAGACTGGAATCTCAAGCTTCACGAGGCGTTGTGGGCATATCTTACCACGCACCGTACTCCAACTCAGTCCACTCCATACTCATTGCTCTTCGGAGTGGAGGCGGTCCTCCCCCTCGAAGTCGAAGTTCCAAGCTTAAGAATGGCCGTTCAGCACGAATTGACGGAGGAGGAAAACGTGCTCCTTCGGCTGGAAGAGCTTGACGCCCTCGAAGAAAAGAGGCTCGCGGTGCAGCAAAATCTGGAGCTATACCGAGCCCAAATGTCACGGGCCTATAACAAGATGACCCGTCTCCGCGCTTTTAAGAAAGGTGAATTGGTGTTGGTCCTCAAAAAACTGATCATCCCCAATCGACATGCCAAGGGAAAATTCGAGCCAAACTGGGAAGGACCATACGTCATCGAAAAAGTGTTCGACGGAGGATCCTACCAACTAATAAGTGCCAAGGTAGAAAGGCCCATGCCACCCATCAATGGCCGATACCTCAAGAAATACTACGCGTGAATGCTCCAAGTCGCAGGCGAATTGAGTACACCAGACCTACGGTCTAGATCATATATCCTGCAAAACCGTATACAATCCACGGACGTAAACGACCCCTATCTCCCCCAAGTCCTGCCGGTGAGACTGCTTTTAAAGTCCCACCAGCGCAAAAAAAAAAACGGTATTTCCACAAGCAAAATGGGCACGGATGAAAACCCGAAAGGGCTCCGTGAGTAAAAACAGCAGGACTGCCGCGCGAGTTTGTGAAAACCCAAAATGGCGCAAACTCGTGAAAAGAGATAAAACACACTCGCAAAGTCCTCTCGACCTTGTGAGGAGAAAATCCCTGCGTGAGATCCTTACGACTCACAAAGAGGCAACACACTTAGGAATCCTCACGATTCCTAAGGAGAACATACACCTGTGAGATCCTCTCGACTCGTAGGGAGAAAATGCTTTTATAGGACCCTTACGGCTCATAAAATTGAAAAGCCTTAGGTGATAGGGACCTAAACCTGTCTCCTAAGCCATCGTTCCCCAACGGGCAACGGCAAATGATAAGTCGCTCCTGGCATTTCGCTTCAGTGTTAACGGTGCTGATGCCGACCAAAAGCCCAAATCCCAAGTCCACCCAAGGAAAATGATGAGTTGCTCCTGGCATTATTCCAGTGCAGCAATGCTGATGCCAAACCAAAACCAAAATCTAATTTCTCAAAATTCTCCCGGCCCTACGGTTAGTCCCCAAATTGACTACCGTATACAATCCATGGGCTCAAATAATTCTCATCATACCCATACCCCACTACAATCACCAGTCCAGCGGCCGGTCTCCGCCTTTGTACTTATGCTCCATTTGGGAAGACCCACTCTGTGTCCTCACGATACATGAGGAGAACCAACTTACGGGATCCTCACGACTCGTAAGAAAACACCTTCGTGGGATCCTTACGACTCATAAAGGAAAAACACACTTGGGGGTCCCCACGAATCCTAAGGAGAAAGTGCACCTACGAGATCCTTTCGACTCGTAGAGAGAAAATGCTTTTATGGGAACCTTACGGCTCATAAAATTGAAAAGCCTTAGGTGATAGGGACCTAAACCTGTCTCCTAAGCCATCGCTCCCCAACAAGAAAAGGCAAATGATGAATTGCTCCTGGCACGTGTGCTTCAGTGTTAGCAACGCTGATGCCTACCCAACCCCAAAATCCCAAAACTCCAATCCAATAGACCCCTAAGTCTTTAAACTGGGAACAGATGACCTCTAAGTCGTTAAACTGGGAACAGATGACTCCTAAGTCGTTAAACTGGGAACGAGGGAAATCTCCTCATGGCAGATGATGATTCGCTCCTGGTACCATATTCCAGTGCAGCGGTGCTGATGTCAACCCAAGTCACATCAAATCAGAAAAACAACCAATGGCCTCCCTGGCAGAATCAAACTCCATCTTGGAAACAAGTCAACTTCATCCCTGACACCGCAAGGATCGGAGCAAGTCAAATCGAGCACCGACCGTCCAAGTCGCAAAAAGGGCAGCATCAACCGTCCACGTCGCTAAAAGGGCAGTATCGACTGTCTAAAAGGGCAGCGCCGATCGTCCAAGTCGCAAAAGGGCAGCATCGACCGTCCATGTCGCAAAAAGGGCAGCACCGACCGTCCACGTCACTAAAAGGGCAGCATCGATCGTCCAAGTTGCAAAAAGGGCAGAACCGACCGTCCACGTCGCAAAAGGGCAGCACCGACCGTCCAAGTCGCAAAAAGGGCAGTACTAACCGTCCACGTCGCTAAAATGGCAGCATCGACCGTCCAAGTCGCAAAAAGGGCAGCACCGACCGTCCATGTCGTTAAAATAGCAGAACCGACCGTCCAAGTCGCAAAAAGGGCAGCACCGACCGTCCAAGTCGCAAAAATGGCAGCACCGACCGTCCACGTCGCTAAAATGGCAGCACCGACCGTCCAAGTCGCAAAAAGGGCAGCACCGACCGTCCATGTCGCTAAAATGGCAGAACCGACCGTCTAAGTCGCAAAAAGGCAGAACCGACCATCCACGTCGCAAAAAGGGCAGCACCGAGCGTCTATGTCGTAAAAAGGGCAGTCCCAGCTTCCCAAAAGCGGGAACCAAATCAAGTCGCCTCCATGTGAAAGAAGATCCATCAATTTCATGCACATGACCCAGATGTGTGGTGTGCATTTTGATGGATGTATATGCCCTAGAGGCCAGTATTGTATATGTATACATATGGATACTAGGGATATGTATGTACAGAACAATCTTGCTCAGTTTTATAGTATATTATTTGACTTGTCTTTATCGGGATATGTGTATTTATTTATATTATTGTTATATCTGGTTTGCACATATTGATAAAGACTCGATACGGTAGTATACTATTGTGGTTTGTCTTTATCTTAACATGGCATATGTCATACTCGTTATTACATATTGCGGTTACATGTTGATAAAGCCCCTAGGATCTTGCTTGACTACCTGCGTTGTGATGGCGATCATACTTGTGGGAGCAGGGTAGTCCATAAGCACATCCTTAAATGGTCCCTAGTCGCGTGAGTATCGAGACGGGCACTGATACTCCAGAGTAGACTGGTGTGTACGTTTCTACCCCCGTCGGGGATGGTTGGTCCCGCAGCCATTGGTCTGATGCATATAAGATCGTATACAGGTGCTCACTGGGTGTGAGTACACTGGACAGACTCGCCGAGAACTTCCATGTGGTACTATACCTATCGTCAGATGGAAGTTTCAGGTGACATGTGTACAGGTTAGTCTTTGGACCCGAGATCAGCATTTGTCTCGTGTGAGTTCCCACCAAACTTTGATCACTACCCTACCACGGCTCTTCTGAGTCGTGCAAACAGGTTTTGGTTGGGTTCAGTCCCGAGCCACATGGAGGCAGTGAGCGATTGTCGGGGATTCATCTCTCCCGGTATAGGGAGTCGATATCGCACTGTGATTCGATTGGTCAGGACCATAAGACCTTGGCCAAGGCACTTGGGATTTACTGATTGGTTGATCAGTAGTTTCCCGGATTGGTCCTGAGCCACATCGGCACGACTTATCAGGTTATTAGGGTCTGACGTTTACCATCCCCCTAGACCCGATATGCGATACTCTTTGACGAAGAGACCGGACTGTATGGATATTGTCACGGATAGGCTCAGTAGGAGTTCGGACGAGCTTGCTCGTCGGCCTTCCTTTTCGACAGGTACCTGGGCAGCCGTTACGTACAGCTAGTGCCGCTGATGTGCTTGTGGTTAAACCCACTGCCAGAGTACTGTCGAGTCTTTAGAGTCCCATACAGAGGGTTTCCCTGATCCAGGCAAAACGATGTAGTAGCCGTATTGGATACGTGCAGGGTTCGATCGATTGATGTACTTAGTACTCGGATTTTCGATCGGACAGTTTGTATACTAGCCGGCTCGGGTTTGAGCCGGATTATTAAATCAGGTATTGATTTAATAATTTACGTATATGTATTTCGATATATATATCTTAGTATTACGTTCTTCGTGTTTTTCTATCTCTTTGGGCATTCGGATTTTTATCTGATTGCCGGTACATATGTACGGTAGATTGAAATCCGTATTTATTACAGATTTCCTTCTAGAAGGTGGCCACCTCATTATGTATTTTCCTTTTATTTGATAATTGAAAATGAGGTGTAAAGTAAAGGGTATGGGAGGAAAAGAGGTGACCATGCTTCAATAGTAGTCAAATGAATTTATAATTCATTTTGGAGTTACTATTGAAGCATGGTTGCTAATTGTTTAATGAAAGAATTGATATACCAAACCAAGGTATTGATTTTCTCTTTCATGCAATGCTTCATAATTTTTCTTAAACTCTCATTTCTCTTGAGTTCCTCCCTCCTCTAGCTTTCCTCCACCTTCATTTTCTTCCTCTTCACTACCTTCTCATGTGTTGAGAATCAAGTGAAGAGGCAAGAAAGAGATAGCTTCACACTTAGAACTCCAAACTACATCCTAGACCACTTGGACTAGCATCTCCTCTAGTTGCTCTTTTAGCATATTGCAAAGAGCTAGAGCCATGGACCATACTCCTCGGGTGGATCATCTACGACAAAAAGAGGCCGGAGAACAAGCCCGATCCTGATGGACCGATGGAGCCAGATTTGGAGTTCAAGCATGTTCAAGGCGCTTGTTAGGAGCTAAGGATGAAGAAAGAAGACCGAAGGACTTGGTTCGTTTGGTGAGGTTTCTATCATAGTAGATAGCACTTCTTCTTTTGCTAAGTAGTTTTTATGGAAAGATCCGGTTTTAGGGTTTAGTCTAGCGCCAAGTTTCGTTCGTTTTGAAATTTTTGTTCCGCATTGGGCCCACGTGAGTTGGACGGGGCGCTAGGGTAACCCTTCATGGTATCAGAGTTATCCCATAAAACCTACACTAGCTTGTTTAAACGTGTTTAGAATAACGATCGACTGAAAATTTCAAAAACCGCATTTCAATTCATGCAGTTTCTGTCGTTTTTAAAAAGTGCTCGAAAAATCAATTTTATGGTCTTAGAAAATCATGCATGCTTTTTTAAGATGACAGAAGAAAATTGGTCACGTGATCCCTCCAAACCACCGCGGAACCGCCGCGAAAACCCCCTATTGGCGACGCTTCCGCGGCCGTTTTGGAGCCCACGTGAACAAAATTTCTTCTGGGCCTCTTATATTCGGAATTGTGGTTTTTGGAATAATTATTTTTGGGCCCAGATTTTTTACAGTGTTGATTTAATACTTGGGGCCCACTTGGAAAGTTTAGTCGATCGTAATTTTAAAATACGTATTTTATTTTCAGTACATTCACTTTTATCTGCGACCGGGAATGTCACTCGATCGGTAAAACTCGTCTGATTGCTATATGTTCCTTTAGACGGGTTTTGCGAACGTGACATTCGCATTGATGTTGTGTGCTTGTGCTGTGACTGTGGTTGGATTGTCGTGGTGGATAGCATATGGTGCAATATTAGAAATACAGTTTATAATTCATTTGTACATTTGTTATTGCGGGACGAGCGTCCGACATGTGGACTGCCGTCTTTACCGGGTTGTATATTATTTTGGGGGCACGACTGGGTTGAGGTCGATATCACCGCTTGTATATATTATTTTTATTTTCTGTATTAGGATTACCTCGCGGTGGGGTGCACGAATAGCCGGGTTCTAGAAGGCAACAAGCCCGCATCTCATGGCGCTGAGATGGAGGGGGCTTCATTCTAGAACTGGCGGGCTATTCGCTGCACTCGTAGGGGGTACAGGTTTTCATTGCACAGGCTATCCACACGACCGGGAATGTCGGGTTTTATTTGCGCTCAAATGAAACTCGGGGCTCCAAGATTATCCACCATTCTGTATTGTTATCTGTGATGTTGTTTATTATCATGCCTGGGACGAATGTTATATATACTTATATATATACTAGTAGATGTTGTATATGTTTTGCACCCGCGCTAGTCCATCCCCCGCTCTGTCGTTGGTTATGTAACCTAACGGGTGATGACGGGGCCCCGCGGCGAATGTGGATGGCATATACTTACATTTTATTTTCGTTCTTTTCTGGTGTGATAGGTTACAAATTGATGGGACCGCATTAATTTTGATTAATGCAAGATAATAAACCTAAAAGATGTTGTTGGAACCAAGCTTTAAAAACTGACATTACAGACGTTCTCTTTTGCTTTGCACAGTGGTATTCAGTTTGGAATACCCAGCACCTCATTCGACGAGGCAAGGGCCGAGATCCCTTCACCGGGAGTGACCCCTTGAGTAAAAGTTTGCGTCAGGGTAATAACTTCACTATAGTCGATTATTTTTGCTTTGTATCGTGGTATTCATTATGGAATATCCTGCACCTCATTCGACGAGGAAAGAACCGAGATCCCTTCACAGGGAGTGACCTCTTTAGCAAAGGTTTTCGTCACTATATATTTACAAAACTACTCAGGTTCTTTCAACGATATCAAGTTCATTACGTTAACGGGGTTTTCACCAAAAACCCAGCCGTAGCCCTCCGTCGTTTCAGATAATTACTACTTAGTATTCGTGCTGTGTTTGTTGATTATTCGTCAAGGCACAGTGAACGGTAGCTGAGTAATAGTTCTCTGTTGCACAGATAGATGCGATTGGTTAGGACGGTCGCATGATTTTGTTGATTATTCTTCAAGGATCATGCGGGTGGGTCTAATGCAATCCAGGATAATGACGGGTTGAACTTGACTAGGACCTTTTGATTTGTTGATTATTCGTCAAGGTCACTTGGGTCTTAGGGGTAAAAACTACATCGGGGGTTTCAAACATACAGGAAACTTGCAGATTTAGCATACCTTCTGGAGTGTGGTGACTAGAGTGGATTCCATCTAGTGCATCATACAATGATAGTTGGATCCCGATCCCACTGATGAGTAGGATTACTCTTGGGAGATTTTTCACTTAACAATCAATGCTATAAGCCAAGTAGGTGTCTAGAACGGTGTTAGCGGGGCTACGCCTCCAGGGAAAAGAGGTTATGTAATTAAGGAAGTTCGCGAAAGCGTTGGAAAACCTCCCTCGAAGTACCAACACCAGCCTGGCTGAAAGGTTAAGCAAGTATTGTGACGTGCGATTAATCCTGACTAGTTCTTCTTTTAGGGTTTGAAGAAGAATTTGAGGAAACAGTGGGAGCCATCCTGGTTAGATAAATTAATAACCAATCTAATATTGAAAGAGCGCACGCTGAGTGTTTTCCCTCTCTCTCTCCAGGTAGCAACCATTTCACGCCCTAATCAAGATAATAAAATGTATCGCTTGACCGATCCGAATTCTTATTCGGGGCTGGGGAACGTCGGTTCGACTTTAACTTACGACAACTGTCATAAGTATGAGTAAGGGAAAGAGGAAAGTTTGAATTTCTTGATAACCCCATCGAAGAAGAAATATACTGTTGCGTCTTCTTCAGGTGTTCTTGTTATTGAGAACTGTTTTTCGGTCAGTCCTACCTCCTGGGTACTCGATACCGGATCAGGATCGCATATCTGTAATTTATTGCAGGGACTGAGAAAAAGTAGGATAGTAGGACCTGGTGATATGTCCCTCAGACTAAAGAACGGAGCATAAGTTAATGCTGCAGCCGTCGGTGAATATCACCTAGTACTACCAAATGGCAATGCTATGATTTTGAACAATTGCTACTATGTACCTTCCATACTTTGCAACATCATATTAGTTTCTTTACTTGATAAAGACGGATATAAATTTGTTCTTGATAGAAATATCATGAACATTTACCTTGATAAGGTACTGGTTGCAGAAGGTACACTGTGTAATGGTATCTATGTTTTAAATCAAAACACAGTTCTCAATGTACAAAACACACGTAAGAGGAAGAGTTCAGATACGAACGAATCCTACTTATGGAATTGTAGACTTGGTCATATCGGAGAGAAAAGACTGAGTAAGTTACATAAAGATGGATTCTTGAATACATTCGAATTTTCATCTTATGAAACTTGTCAGTCTTGTCTCAAAGGAAAGATGACCAAATCTCCGTTCACCGGACATGGAGAAAGAGCAGCAGAGCTCTTAGGACTCATACACAGTGATGTGTGTGGTCCGATGTCTATACATGCAAGGGGAGGGTTCTCATACCTCATCACATTTGTCACGCCCCGCTTCCCAAAATACGGAATACGAGGGGTAGACAAGGCCAGCCATGCTCCTACGGTCAAGGAAATGTCCTGCCGTAGTCACACTTCGGCTTCTAGTTTATCATGGTAAACAGTAAACGATGCGCAGGTAATGAGAAATGCAGTAACTGATAGATACAATAATATAAACTGACCTGAAGTGGAACAAACGAAAGTAACTCGGGATAGCAAGTCAAGAAGTCTGTGATGCTCATCTAGTTCTGATCCAAGCTAAATCTTCTCCTCACACTGAGCATGCATACTCAGGTCGTCAGAGCGACACAATAGCAATATAATATATATAAAATCAAGTGACAGTTCTAACAGTGGTAACAGATATGAACAACAGCAGATCGATGACAACATGAGTATGAATGTGCAGTAATCAATGCAGCGGAACAGTAAATCAGTATAACTATATGTCACGTATGCCACACAGTATAAAGGAATAAAAATGCCAGTATCCCTATCAGTCTCTAAGTCTCACTGTACAGGTCACTAAGCCTATCGTCAGTCCAAGTGTGAGAGTCAACCACTCGCGAGTGTCCTCCATCCAAGGGTAGAACCCAAGGGCAAGGGACCACGGGCCCAACATGTAACAAGATTATCACGGTGTATATATCACGTACCCTGTAAATCTCCATATAACTCCCTAAATATATAAGCCGGCATGGGACTCCCGAGATTCTGTTGAACTCACACTTAAACTACCCCACACCCCGTAGTCTACATCAAACGCTAACCATCACCCTAAATACTAATCGATCCGTGACAAGTCTGCGCGAGAACTGGAGGCAGGACCTCCATCAAGCACGTCCCGACTAATACCTAAGATAAATGGCAGTGTCGGATGTCTTATCTGTGACACCCGTGCAAGCGCTTCCATAAATGTCCCATACCACTTATAGTCACACGTACACGCACCCCACAGACGTCGACAATGCAATAGAACAATAAGGTCACTGATTGTGTGCAAGTACTCATCACTTTCACTTAATCATGAATACACGAACACTGACGTACTTGCCACAATCATCACTAAAATCTAACATTGGGTGAATGCACGATATCACAAGGTTATCACTACAATGATATAGGTATGATATGATGCATGAACAGTATATAAGCACAATTAAGGTGTCATAAAAACAGTAGTCTATCACTTGCACGATTTATCATGAAACGTACGTATATAATTTAGTGAAACAATAAACAGGTAGTAATTAGTATGTTCAGTTATCCATCCATAGAATTTTGTTTCAAGCCAATCGGGTTCCAGGATCAATAGTTATAACCATTTCATTTTAAGCGCACGCGGCTGGAAATCCAATTTCAGAATCAGAAGTCCGTTTCGCAACGCATTTTAACCCCAGTTGGGATCAGAATTTAGTGACGCTACAATTGGATGAATTCTAGGGTTTTCAGTAAAGTTTTCAACACAACAAACGGATCTTCAATCGCGTCTGTACGTTAGGAGTTATAATCTGTTTAATATTAACGTGTCAATTCTGATTCTGCTGGGACTGTTATGTGTCCCGATCTTTTAAATTACAGATTAAATATCAAACGGTAACGAAACAGAATGAAACCAAATGTGTTGTCTAGATAACAGAGTTACCTACAATAAGAAGTGGAGTTCCGCAACCTACGAGTTAAGAAAATCGTATGGTATCCATTACGGAACAGCAAGCACAATTTGAGTCGCTCTGGACTGCAGTCCAGAGTCGCACTCCGATCCAAGTATCATCATAGTTTGAGCACAGGAATGTCCGGAAACCAGTATAGGGTTAAAGTTCATTGAGTCGGCTTCGATTTTAGCCCTCGAACGCACCATTCTATTATGTATATGATTTATGGTGAATTTAACGGTTTTCAGGTACAAAAGAATTCCAGTTTTATGGTTAAACTTGGGGGTAGTCGTTTTAATCGTTAACGGTCATATTTTCTGATGAAATTAGCACATGTTAACCATCTCTACCAGGGCCAATATAATTTATCTTGTTCCGTCAAATTTGATAAAGATTTCCTAAGAGAACAAGTATCGAACAGTTGTGTTGAATAATCTTACGGAAAAGAGAAGCATAATTTATATACGATATTGATTTGTAACATATATAGAATAGCATGAAAGCAAGTAAAAACTTGCCTGGAGATGCCCCGGGATGTACGGTGGCTGTGTCGTCACGAACGCGCGACACACGCGCGGCACGGCAACTTGATTTGGCTCGGACTCGTGTCTCGGCAGCGGCGGCTCGCAGCTTGGTGGTCGGGGTTCTGCTGTGAAGCTTGGCCCTTGTGCGTCAAGGGGTTCGATGATGGGTGATGATGACGATGGTGAGAGTGTTAGAGAGAGAGAGAGAGAAGTGAGAGGGAGAGAGAGAGAAAGTTAGAGAGAGAGGTTTAGGGGCAGAGGAATAGAGAGTGAGAGAGAAAGACAGGGAGAGTGAGAGAGATAGTAGGGTGAGAAGTGACAGAGATTAGAGAGAGGGGGCAGAGAGATTGCAGCGAGGGCGAGAGGGTGAGCAGAGTGAGAAAGAGAGAGGGAATTGAAAGAGAGTTACACAGAGAGAGAGAGAGAGAGAAACGAGAGAGAGATGAGGGGGAGAGGAACTGAGAGAGGTGAGTGTGTATTGAGTGTGAGAGAGAGAGTTAGAGAGAGAAGTGAGAGGGAGAGAGAGAGAACTGAGTTAGAGAGAGAAAAGAGAAAGCACAGGGAAGAGGGAGGAAGTGATCGGAGGTCGGGGGAGTGTGGGGAGCTCGGGAATGGAGAGGGAGATGAAGCATGAGAGAGGGTGTGGAGGTCGTGGTGAGGTTGGTGATGTCGGGGTGATGGGACGGTGAAGTTTTCCGGTGACGACAGAGGGAACGAGGGGGTCGGCGGTGGTGGATGGGTTTATTGGGTGCTCGGGTGTTGGGTCGTCGGGTATTGGAGGGAGGTGAGGAGGTGATGGGTGCAGAGTGGAGGAAGACGAGGGAGCTCGGGTAGTTTGCAGTCGTCGACGTCGTCGTCGGCGGCGAGGCGAGTGAAGGGGTTGGCTGATGACGGGTGCAGGGTGAAGAAGAGAAGAACGAGGGAGGGGGCGAGCGAGGAGGAGGGTATGATGGAAGTGAGGGAGAAGAGATGGGGAGACGAGGGGATGAGCGTCGTGGGTGTAACGCTCGCGAGCGTGGCGCGCGACGAGCGACGACGTGGGCGAAGGAGGCGGCGTGGGCGGAGGAAACGCGCGCGGGAGAAGGGGAAAATAGCCGTTGGGGGAGATGGGGGTGTAGAGAACGGGTCGGGTCGAAGATGCGTGGGAGTGGGCTGCTGGGGAGAAGAGTGGGCCAGGTCAGAAAAATAAGGGATTAAATTGGGAAAAAGAGCGGGCCGGGCCAACAAAACAATTTCCTTTTATAGAAAAAGTTGAGAAGGTGGGCTCGGGCAGAGTTTTTAAAGGGATTGGGTTTAAATTAAAGAACAGTGGGCTGGGATATTAAGGATTTATTAGGGAAAATTTAGTGGGCCGAGTAAAATATATATATAAAAAAAGGAAAATGGAAAAGGCCGGGCCGAGGGGATTTGTTAAAGAAAAGAATGGGTGGCCTCGGGGTTTTATAAGAATAAAGGAGAAAAACATGGGCTGGCTGGAATAGATAAGAGAAAGAAAGCAGAGGTTGGCTTTGGGCTGTGGGATTTGGGCTAAAGAAAATGAATTTATTTAATGAATGAGATTGGGTTTCTATTAAAGGCGAATGGTATTGGCTAAGGGAAATTGTTGGAAAAATATAATAGGGTCTGGGTTTTGAAAATATAAATAATAAATTTATAAAATAAAATAAAAGATAGATAATTCATAATTAAGAAATAAGTAGAATTAAAGGTACGAATTTTGGTATAAAAGGGCTGGGTATTACATCATACCACCCTTACAAAAATTTCGTCCTCGAAATTTAAAATAAACGATAAATAATACAACATAGGCGAAGGCTATCATATTGCAACTAACACATCAGTTTTATTTGAAATAGTCGGATGAAGAAATTTGAAGGTTCATATATGTGAGAACATCATACAAAATACCGTTTTGAATAAGTATAAAACAAGGACAACTACAAAGATAACTTATGAGAATAACAATAACATCAATGATGAACAAAGATATTCAAGACATACTCGAAAAATCGAAACTCAATTATATGCATATGTAAGTATATCAAAAGTAGTACGTCAGAAATAAATAGTATAAGGCACAAACATTGATAATAGTAACCATAAACACAATACTCGAGAATAAAGTAACGACAAATAAATAGCGAAAATTAGTCGGTAGGTTAAAACATCTTAGCAAATTGTATCGGTTAATGAACGTAGGAAGCTCATATAGTGAGAATAAGAAATATGGGACAAGAATATGCGCGGTATAAGGTCGCGCTACTGAAAATGGGAATAATAATAATGCACTTAAATACATAAAACGGAGAAACCAATAACACGTACTCTTTGATAAATTTAAAATAATGAAAACTAAATTTTGAATAATAATGTCTCTAAATATACTTGGGGTAATAGAGAAATCACCAATATGAATAGGGCTAGCTAGGGTAGTGATTACAAGAAGGTGTGGCTCTATCAGAAGGTCGGAGTGTGGCGGCTTTAGGTTGAATGCTAAGGAGATTGGGATAGGGTCAGCACAGGAAGCATGGATGAGCAACAAAGGAATACAAAGGAAAGGTGTGGGGGAAACAACAGTCGGCACAACCCACGAATCAAAATTTGAAGAGTTAGTGAACTCGGAAGTTTCACAGGAACTGTTCTCCTCCCAGAAGGATTCTCAACGGGGCACAGACGAGGGATGGAGGGTGGCTCATTCCAAGGATCAGGGTGCGGTACTTTCAAAATCGAAACGGGGTGAAAACTATACCATGAGTAGGGGTGGACAGTCAGGGAACTCAGCAGAAAAATAAATGGATATGGGAAATAAACAAGTATCAATCGAACCAATAATCAAAAGATTTATGAATTCAGAAGATTTATTTCATTCAAGAAAATCTGAAACAAGGCATTGTCAAAGGCGAAAAGTGGCCCTAACTATACACATTTTTATTTGGCCAGAAAGACAACATCAAAAGATATTCCGTCAATCACGGTTGTGGAGGTTCAGCAGGTTGCGGTAGGCTCGCGCACCCAGGTAGGGTCGTCCATTTCCATACCGCCCTGCAGGTATCGCTATTGGAGGTTCTTCCACCACAAGATCTTGATCTTCTGGTCCTTCTTCCTCGGATAGAGCTTCTTCATCGAGATCTGATTCCATGTGATCCTCTCTTTCTGGGTTTTCTTCCATGGGGTCTTCCTCCCCTGGATTTTCTTCTATTGGATTTCCCTCGGGATCTTCCTCTATCGGGTCTCTTCAGGATCTTCTTCTTCTTCGTCGGAATCAGCTATCACTTTAAACTCCGGGGCGGCCACTCCTTCGTCCTATGAAACGTGGTTTCCGAAGTTGACTTGGGGACCGTTGATCTCATCGTCAGAACTCGTCATCGTGTGGTCTAAGGATACGCATGACTGTGCATCCTTATCTAGATGCGGCGCTGCTCCAGGGTGTGCCATGGCCCGAAAAGAAAGTCATGATTAAACAATGGAATGAATAAGGAAAATGGCCAAGTGTACAAGGTATGGAAAGATATGCGGTGAAAGGAATTGAAAGCTCAGAATTTAAAATACTGTGATAATGAATAGAATTTGATATAGAGAAAGCATGAGAATGATACATATATTATGATTCAAATTTTATTTCATCCAACTAAAGTTCGACGGATACAAAGGTTCAAATGGAAGGAAATATTCATAAAAGATGACAACATTATTATTGAAATTGGAAATCATAGAATTCTTCTTCGATTGCCAGAACGCTGCATCATCGTTACGCAAGTTGAATCCTGCGTTAGATCCGCCTTATGGTCGAAGTTCAAACTACGCGATGATCCTCACTTGGTAGAAGTGGGGAGTGTGGACGAGTTTCCTCCTTGTAGTCTTTTCCTTTCTGGACAACCGTTGATGAGATGTTTGTCGGAACCGCATATCAGACATTTCCCTTGGGCACGGCGACAATCCTTCTGAAGATGTCCTGGCCTCTTACAGTACCCACAGCAAGGGTTCTTCTGATGCTTCTGTTGACGCTTCATCTTCTTCTCTTTTCCTCGTCTAATAGGGATCCCTTTATGATAGGAGGCTCCCGCTGGGGTCTGACTCACCTGTCTTCTCAGCCCTTCAGCTAATAGGTCGTTTGTTCGCTCCTGGGCTTCCTTTAAACCTTGTAGTACACTAAGGATCTCAACAGTCTGATTCTGGGGAGCGGATAAAGATGAAGAGTCGTTGGAAGACATGATCCTGAAACAACAGTTTCGAGAATGATATGAGTCACACGCTAAATGAATCAAAATATGATATGGATAGGACAAGGATTCAAGAATATCAGAGATGCTGAATTTATTACAAGTGGGGAATCAACTGCTTGACTTTAAGTCACTCGAATAGAGTACGGTAGTGCAATTGCAACCACGTAATCTTGTCAAGTCACCTGAAACCATAGTGAAGGGATAGCTGGACACACGATGTGAATATGGATCAAGAATGACAAGTTTACAACCTAGACCAAGGATGTCTTAGATTGCCAAACTATACACGGAAAACTGCAATCCCAATCGAAGCAAAACCTGGGCTCTGATACCAACTAAACCATGTCACGCCCCGCTTCCTAAAATACGGAATACGAGGGGTAGACAAGGCCAGCCATGCTCCTACGGTCAAGGAAATGTCCTGCCGTAGTCACACTTCGGCTTCTAGTTTATCATGGTAAACAGTAAACGATGCGCAGGTAATGAGAAATGCAGTAACTGATAGATACAATAATATAAACTGACCTGAAGTGGAACAAACGAAAGTAACTCGGGATAGCAAGTCAAGAAGTCTGTGATGCTCGTCTAGTTCTGATCCAAGCTAAATCTTCTCCTCACACTGAGCATGCATACTCAGGTCGTCAGAGCGACACAATAGCAATATAATATATATAAAATCAAGTGACAGTTCTAACAGTGGTAACAGATATGAACAACAGCAGATCGATGACAACATGAGTATGAATGTGCAGTAATCAATGCAGCGGAACAGTAAATCAGTATAACTATATGTCACGTATGCCACACAGTATAAAGGAATAAAAATGCCAGTATCCCTATCAGTCTCTAAGTCTCACTGTACAGGTCACTAAGCCTATCGTCAGTCTAAGTGTGAGAGTCAACCACTCGCGAGTGTCCTCCACCCAAGGGTAGAACCCAAGGGCAAGGGACCACGGGCCCAACATGTAACAAGATTATCACGGTGTATATATCACGTACCCTGTAAATCTCCATATAACTCCCTAAATATATAAGCCGGCATGGGACTCCCGAGATTCTGTTGAACTCACACTTAAACTACCCCACACCCCGTAGTCTACATCAAACGCTAACCATCACCCTAAATACTAATCGATCCGTGACAAGTCTGCGCGAGAACTGGAGGCAGGACCTCCATCAAGCACGTCCCGACTAATACCTAAGATAAATGGCAGTGTCGGATGTCTTATCTGTGACACCCGTGCAAGCGCTTCCATAAGTGTCCCATACCACTTATAGTCACACGTACACGCACCCCACAGACGTCGACAATGCAATAGAACAATAAGGTCACTGATTGTGTGCAAGTACTCATCACTTTCACTTAATCACGAATACACGAACACTGACGTACTTGCCACAATCATCACTAAAATCTAACACTGGGTGAATGCATGATATCACAAGGTTATCACTACAATGATATAGGTATGATATGATGCATGAACAGTATATAAGCACAATTAAGGTGTCATAAAAACAGTAGTCTATCACTTCCACGATTTATCATGAAACGTACGTATATAATTTAGCGAAACAATAAACAGGTAGTAATTAGTATGTTCAGTTATCCATCCATAGAATTTTGTTTCAAGCCAATCGGGTTCCAGGATCAATAGTTATAACCATTTCATTTTAAGCGCACGCGGCTGGAAATCCAATTTCAGAATCAGAAGTCCGTTTCGCAACGCATTTTAACCCCAGTTGGGATCAGAATTTAGTGACGCTACAATTGGATGAATTCTAGGGTTTTCAGTAAAGTTTTCAACACAACAAACGGATCTTCAATCGCGTCTGTACGTTAGGAGTTATAATCTTTTTAATATTAACGTGTCAATTCTGATTCTGCTGGGACTGTTATGTGTCCCGATCTTTTAAATTACAGATTAAATATCAAACGGTAACGAAACAGAATAAAACCAAATGTGTTGTCTAGCTAATAGAGTTACCTACAATAAGCAGTGGAGTTTCGCAACCTACAAGTTAAGGAAATCCTATGGTATCCATTACGGAACAGCAAGCACAATTTGAGTCGTTCTGGACTGCAGTCCAGAGTCGCACTCCGATCCAAGTATCATCATAGTTTGAGCGCAGGATTGTCCGGAAACCAGTATAGGGTTAAAGTTCGTTGAGTCGTATTCGATTTGAGCCCTCGAACGCACCATTCTATTATGTATATGATTTATGGTGAATTTAACGGTTTTCAGGTACAAAAGAATTCCAGTTTTATGGTTAAACTTGGGGGTAGTCGTTTTAATCGTTAACGGTCATATTTTCTGATGAAATTAGCACATGTTAACCATCTCTACCAGGGCCAATATAATTTATCTTGTTCCGTCAAATTTGATAAAGATTTCCTAAGAGAACAAGTATCGAACAGTTGTGTTGAATAATCTTACGGAAAAGAGAAGCATAATTTATATACGATATTGATTTGTAACATATATAGAATAGCATGAAAGCAAGTAAAAACTTGCCTGGAGATGCCCCGGGATGTACGGTGGCTGTGTCGTCACGAACGCGCGACACACGCGCGGCACGGCAACTTGATTTGGCTCGGACTCGTGTCTCGGCAGCGGCGGCTCGCAGCTTGGTGGTCGGGGTTCTGCTGTGAAGCTTGGCCCTTGTGCGTCAAGGGGTTCGATGATGGGTGATGATGACGATGGTGAGAGTGTTAGAGAGAGAGAGAGAGAAGTGAGAGGGAGAGAGAGAGAAAGTTAGAGAGAGAGGTTTAGGGGCAGAGGAATAGAGAGTGAGAGAGAAAGACAGGGAGAGTGAGAGAGATAGTAGGGTGAGAAGTGACAGAGATTAGAGAGAGGGGGCAGAGAGATTGCAGCGAGGGCGAGAGGGTGAGCAGAGTGAGAAAGAGAGAGGGAATTGAAAGAGAGTTACAGAGAGAGAGAGAGAGAGAAACGAGAGAGAGATGAGGGGGAGAGGAACTGAGAGAGGTGAGTGTGTATTGAGTGAGAGAGAGAGAGTTAGAGAGAGAAGTGAGAGGGAGAGAGAGAGAACTGAGTTAGAGAGAGAAAAGAGAAAGCACAGGGAAGAGGGAGGAAGTGATCGGAGGTCGGGGGAGTGTGGGGAGCTCGGGAATGGAGAGGGAGATGTAGCATGAGAGAGGGTGTGGAGGTCGTGGTGAGGTTGGTGATGTCGGGGTGATGGGACGGTGAAGTTTTCTGGTGACGACAGAGGGAACGAGGGGGTCGGCGGTGGTGGATGGGTTTATTGGGTGCTCGGGTGTTGGGTCGTCGGGTATTGGAGGGAGGTGAGGAGGTGATGGGTGCAGAGTGGAGGAAGGCGAGGGAGCTCGGGTAGTTTGCAGTCGTCGACGTCGTCGTCGGCGGCGAGGCGAGTGAAGGGGTTGGTCGATGACGGGTGCAGGGTGAAGAAGAGAAGAACGAGGGAGGGGGCGAGCGAGGAGGAGGGTATGATGGAAGTGAGGGAGAAGAGATGGGGAGACGAGGGGATGAGCGTCGTGGGTGTAACGCTCGCGAGCGTGGCGCGCGACGAGCGGCGACGTGGGCGAAGGAGGCGGCGTGGGCGGAGGAAACGCGCGCGGGAGAAGGGGAAAATAGCCGTTGGGGGAGATGGGGGTGTAGAGAACGGGTCGGGTCGAAGATGTGTGGGAGTGGGCTGCTGGGGAGAAGAGTGGGCCAGGTCAGAAAAATAAGGGATTAAATTGGGAAAAAGAGCGGGCCGGGCCAACAAAACAATTTCCTTTTATAGAAAAAGTTGAGAAGGTGGGCTCGGGCAGAGTTTTTAAAGGGATTGGGTTTAAATTAAAGAACAGTGGGATATTAAGGATTTATTAGGGAAAATTTAGTGGGCCGAGTAAAATATATATATAAAAAAAGGAAAATGGAAAAGGCCGGGCCGAGGGGATTTGTTAAAGAAAAGAATGGGTGGCCTCGGGGTTTTATAAGAATAAAGGAGAAAAACATGGGCTGGCTGGAATAGATAAGAGAAAGAAAGCAGAGGTTGGCTTTGGGCTGTGGGATTTGGGCTAAAGAAAATGAATTTATTTAATGAATGAGATTGGGTTTCTATTAAAGGCGAATGGTATTGGCTAAGGGAAATTGTTGGAAAAATATAATAGGGTCTGGGTTTTGAAAATATAAATAATAAATTTATAAAATAAAATAAAAGATAGATAATTCATAATTAAGAAATAAGTAGAATTAAAGGTACGAATTTTGGTATAAAAGGGCTGGGTATTACAACATTCACTGACGATCTCTCTAGATTCGGATATGTGTATCTTATGAAACACAAATCTAAAGCTTTTGAGAAATTCAAAGAATTCAGGAATGAAGTAGGGAACCAGATTGGCAAAAGTATTAAGATCCTCTGGTCTGATAGGGGAGGGGAGTACTTGAGCACGGAATTCCTAGATTACTTAAAGGAGAATGGAATTCTCTCTCAGCTTACTCCTCCTTACACACCACAGCACAACAGTGTATCGGAGCGGAGGAATCATACCCTATTGGATATGGTTCGCTCCATGATGAGTAATGCTGAGTTGCCTCTTTCATTCTGGAGATATGCACTTCAGACAACAGCATACCTTTTGAATCAAGTTCCGTCCAAATCTGTGCCCAACACTCCATATGAAATATGGAGTAGCAAGAAACTATGTCTTAAATTTATTAAGATATGGGGTTGTCCGGCCTATGTGAAAACACAGAAACCAGACAAACTAGAGGCACGGTCAGTTCTATGTAAGTTTGTGGGATATCCTAAGGATTCACTAGGATATCTGTTCTACCACACTGAGGAACAGAAGGTGTTTGTATCTCGCCATGCTACCTTCTTAGAAAGGGAGTTTCTTGCAAAAGAAACTAGTGGGAGTACGGTAGAACTGGGAGAAATCCATGAACCACAAAATGTAACTGAAGATTTGGAGGAACCACTAGATTCAGTAATCCCAGACGAACCTCAGCCACTCCGCAGATCTAGTAGGATTTCTCATCCGCCCGAGAGATGCTACGGTTTTCTCATAGATGGGTATCGAGAGGATTGCATTTTGGAAGAAGATGATCTTACTAGTTTTAGGCAGGCCATTATCAGTAGGGACTCTGATAAGTGGCTGGATGCTATGCAATCTAAAATGGAGTCCATGTACACCAATAAAGTGTGGACCCTGGAAGTTGCTCCACCTGGGTAAAACCCCTTGGATGCAAATGGATCTACAAGAAGAAACTTGGTGTAGATAGGCAGGTGGAAACCTATAAGGCTAGACTCATTGCCAAAGGTTTTCGTCAAAGACCAGGAGTGGACTATGACGAAACCTTTTCTCCAGTGGCTATGCTCAAATCCATTAGGATCCTGCTTGCCATTGCTGCCTTCCATGACTATGAGATCTGGAAAATGGATGTAAAAATGGCTTTTCTAAACGGAAGTTTAGAAGAGTGTGTTTACATGGATCAGCCAGAAGGTTTTGTAGACAGTGGGAGCAGCGGGAAGGTGTGCAAGCTGCTCAAATCCATTTATGGATTGAAGCAAGCATCGCGGAGCTGGAACATCTTTTTTGATGAGACAGTCAAGGACTTTGACTTCATCAAGAACGAAGATGAGCCATGTATATATAAGAAGATTGTAGGACGAACTGTCGTATTCCTAGTCTTGTACGTGGACGACATTCTTTTGATAGGAAATGACATTCCTATACTACAATTGGTCAAGCTATTCTTATCACAACGGTTCTCCATGAAAGACCTAGGTGATGCCTCGTATATTCTGGGGATCAAGATCTACAGAGATAGATCCAAGAGACTACTGGGACTTTCGCAGTCCAAATACATAGAGACCGTACTAAAGAGATTTAGTATGGAAGATTCCAAGCGCGGTAATATACCCGCATTGCACGGAATCACCCTCTCCAAGAAGATGTCTCCCAAGACTGACGAGAAGAGGGTTCGCATGAGCACAATACCCTACGCTTCAGCGGTAGGATCTATAATGTATGCGATGCTATGTATAAGACCAGATATAGCTTATGCGCTAAGCGTGGTGAGCCGGTATCAGTCAGACCCTTGTGAGAACCACAGGACAGCAGTAAAGAACATTCTCAAGTACCTGAGAAGGACTAAGGAGATGTTCTTGATTTACGGTAATGGAGACCTCAGGGTCGAGTCCTTTACCGACTCAAGCTTCCAGAGTGACAAGGATGACAGCAAGTCTATCTCGGGTTTTGTGTTTACCCTCAACGGAGGGGAGGTATGTTGGAAGAGCTCCAAACAGGATACCGTCGCAGACTCGACGATGGAGGCTGAATACATTGCTGCAAGCGATGCCGCAAAAGAGGCAGTCTAGATAAAGAAGTTCATAGCTGAACTTCAGGTGGTTCCGTCCATTGTTGATCTGATACCAGTGTATTGTGATAACAATGGGGCTATAGCTTTAGCAAAGGAATCACGGTCCCATCAGAAATCCAGGCACATCTTAAGGCGGTATCACCTGATCAGGGAGATCGTAGATCGCCAGGAGATCGAGGTCCGGAGAGTGGATACGAAAGACAACACGGTGGATCCATTTACAAAGGCCCTCCCTCAAGCACAGTTCGAGCAAATTTTTGGGATGTTGGGTATGCGGTACACCAGCAGCTG
Source organism: Agapanthus africanus (assembly GCA_030015575.1). Taxonomy (NCBI): domain Eukaryota; kingdom Viridiplantae; phylum Streptophyta; class Magnoliopsida; order Asparagales; family Amaryllidaceae; genus Agapanthus; species Agapanthus africanus. The sequence continues at coordinate 871,212,029 of CM057339.1, forward strand.
GCCTTAGAGCAGACGTTGGGTATTCGGTACGCCAATCACCGGCCTTTAGTGCAAGTGGGAGATTGTTGGATGTATATGCCCTAGAGGCCAGTATTGTATATGTATACATATGGATACTAGGGATATGTATGTACAGAACAATCTTGCTTAGTTTTATAGTATATTATTTGACTTGTCTTTATCGGGATATGTGTATTTATTTATATTGTTGTTATATCTGGTTTGCACATATTGATAAAGACTCGATACGGTAGTATACTATTGTAGTTTGTCTTTATCTTAACATGGCATATGTCATACTCGTTATTACATATTGTGGTTACATGTTGATAAAGCCCATAGGATCTTGCTTGACTACCTGCGTTGTGATGGAGATCATACTTGTGGGAGCAGGGTAGTCCATAAGCACATCCTTAAATGGTCCCTAGTCGTGTGAGTATCGAGACTGGGCACTGATACTCCAGAGTAGACTGGTGTGTACGTTTCTACCCCCGTCGGGGATGGTTGGTCCCGCAGCCATTGGTCTGATTCACCTAAGATCGTATACAGGTGCTCACTGGGTGTGAGTACACTGGACGGACTCGCCGAAAATTCTATGTGGTACTATACCTATCGTCAGATGGAAGTTCTCAGGTGACATGTGTACAAGTTAGTCTTTGGACCCGAGATCGGCATTTGTCCCGTGTGAGTTCCCACTGAACTTTGATCACTACCCTACCACGGCTCTACTGAGCCGTGCAAACAGGTTTTGGTTGGGTTCAGTCCCGAGCCACATGGAGGCAGTGAGCGATTGTCGGGGATTCATCTCTCCCGGTATAGGGAGTTGATATCGCACTGTGATTCGATTGGTCAGGACCATAAGACCTTGGCCAAGGCACTTGGGATTTACTGATAGGTTGATCAGTAGTTTCCCGGATTGGTCCCGAGCCACATCGGCACGACTTATCAGGTTATTAGGGTCTGACGTTTACCATCCCCCTAGACCCGGTATGCAATACTCTTTGACGAAGAGACCGGACTGTACGGATATTGTCACGGATAGGCTCAGTAGGAGTTCGGACGAGCTTGCTCGTCGGCCTTCCTTTTCGACAGGTACCTTGGTAGCCGTTACGTACAGCTAGTGCCGCTGATGTGCTTGTGGTTAAACCCACTGCCAGAGTACTGTCGAGTCTTTAGAGTCCCATACAGAGGGTTTCCCTGATCCAGGCAAAACGATGTAGTAGCCGTATTGGATACGTGCAGGGTTCGATCGATTGATGTACTTAGTACTCGGATTTTCGATCGGACAGTTTGTAATACTAGCCAGCTCGGGTTTGAGCCGGATTATTAAATCAGGTATTGATTTAATAATTTACGTATATGTATTTCGATATATAAATCCTAGTATTACGTTCTTCGTGTTTTTCTATCTCTTTGGGCATTCAGATTTTTATCTGATTGCCGGTACATATGTACGGTAGACTGAAATCCGTATTTATTACAGATTTCCTTCTAGAAGGTGGCCACCTCATTATGTATTTTTCTTTTATTTGATAATTGGAAATGAGGTGTAAAGTAAAGTGTATGGGAGGAAAAGAGGTGACCATGCTTCAATAGTAGTCAAATGAATTTATAATTCATTTTGGAGTTACTATTGAAGCATGGTTGCTAATTGTTTAATGAAAGAATTGATATACAAAACCAAGGTATTGATTTTCTCTTTCATGCAATGGTTCATAATTTATCTTGAACTCTCATTTCTATTGAGTTCCTCCCTCCTCTAGCTTTTCTCCACCTTCATCTTCTTCCTCTTCACTATCTTCTCATGTGTTGAGAATCAAGTGAAGAGCCAAGAAAGAGATAGCTTCACACTTAGAACTCCAAACTACATCCTAGACCACTTGGACTAGCATCCCATGTCCTCTAGTTGCTCTTTTGGCATATTTCAAAGAGCTAGAGCCATGGACCATACTCCCCGGGTGGATCATCTATGACAAAAGGAGGCCGGAGAACAAGCCCGATCCCGATGGACCGATGGAGCCGGATTTGGAGTTCAAGCATGTTCAAGGCGCTTGCTAGGAGCTAAGGATGAAGAAAGAAGATCGAAGGACTTGGTTCGTTTGGTGAGATTTCTATCATAGTAGATAGCACTTCTTCTTTTGCTAAGTAGTTTTTATGGAAAGATCCGGTTTTAGGGTTTAGTCTAGCGCCAAGTTTCGTTCGTTTTGAATTTTTTGTTCCGCATTGGGCCCACGTGAGTTGGCCGGGGCGCTAGGGTAACCCTTCACATTTATTGATGGACGACAATTTGTTGGGGTAAAAATTTACACCCCGGTTGACCAAGTCAAAATCAAAGTCAACCCCAAGCCAGGTGGGCCCAAGCCCAGGTCAAGTGGGCCAATGCCCGGAGCGAGCCCGAACATGAAGCGGCCGGCCTCCCCCCATGCCAAAATAAAAATTTTGTAATAAATAATTTTGTTGTTTTTCTTGTATTTTTATTTTATGAATAAATGTAAGAAAATGGGCATAAAGCCAATTTTTGTATAGCCCATGACTTATGTGCAAAAAAAAATGGCAAATTAGCCATGGGATGGGCAAATGCTATTTTTGTAGAGCCCAAGGGGCTATATGTAAAGTGTATAGCCTATAAAGGCAAAGATAATGAAAATATCTCAACAACTTTTTCTCTCTCCAAAAAAGGAATCCAGATCTGAGATTTTTCTCCTTCCTTAAGGTTCTAAAACCTTCTTCTTTCTCTTGAATTAAATCAAGAGTTTTATCTTCCTTTTAAAAAACAAAATAGTTTTTCACCACAAAACCCACAAAGGGGAACTCAGATATTCCATTAGATCTTAGAAAGGAAAGATTTTTAAAATCTCATATTTCTTGATCTTCAAGATCCGGCCAACAAAGGAAGAAGGAGTCCCATCTCCAGAAACCCCACTTTGTGGAAGATCCAGGGCTCAAGGGGAGAAGCCCCCCTCATCAGCTTCAAAATATTCTAGGAGTTTAACTCCTCATATATATATATATATATCTACAAAATTATAAGTGTGCCTTTCTGGGAGTACAACTCCTATTGCAGGGACCAAGTCCCTCTTGCGCTCAAAGCGCTAACGTCCAAAGCGCTAGCGCCCGAGCGCCCATGTGCCTGACATGTGGGGCACTAGCGCTCAAAGCGCTAGTGCTCTTGCACCGAAAGCGCTAGCGCCCGAGCGCCTGACATGTGGGGCACTAGCGCTCAAAGCGCTAGCGCTCTTGCACTCAAAGCGCTAGCACCCAAAGCGCTAGCGCTCGAGCGCCTGACACGTAGGGCGCTAGCGCTCAAAACGTTAGCGCTCTTGCGCTCAAAGTGCTAGTGCCCAAAGTGCTAGCGCCTGAGTGCCTGACACGTGGGGCACTAGCGCTCTTGCGCTCAAAGCGCTAGCGCCCAAAGCGCTAGCACCCGAGCGTCCACGTGCCCGATACGTGGGGCGCTAGCGCTCTTGCGCTCAAAGCACTAGCGCCCGAGCGCTTTCTCCCACGCATCCTTTGGATGCCTTCCCCCTTTACACACACACACACACACGACACTGTCCCTGTTAGAAAAAAATTTCTAACGGGGCGCTGCCCCGCACCCCGCAAAGGGGGCTGCTAGCCCCCTTGACCCCCAGCCCGCTATCCGGGTAGCAGGACCCCCGTAAAAACTCTGCGGGGCCCCGATATATCCCAAATCTCTTCAAAACACAACATTGCACATTGAGTTCGCATGACCAGTTTAACCCGTCAATCGGAGGTTCTCTCGCTCCAAGGGGTAATTAACGGCAGCTTAGTCCGCGGCTGCCGGAGATTCGGATCCCCACAATCAATAAACCCCAGCCTACCCTAGGCAGGGGGAATCTGTAATGTGCCTGACAAGCGCGCGCGTATTCCCATCTCAATGGGGTGATGAAAAACACCCTACATCGATCTCTCCATCCTTTTGGATGATGGAACCTAGATATCTAATCTGATCGCTCGGTGATATCTCTTGCCCGTCCAATATTATACCAATATGGTTTTGACTTCTCTGTTTACTAAATTTGCAATGCATATATGCTGTCTTGGACCTGCTCAATCTGAACCCCCGAGATTCCAACGTTTGCCTCCATAATTCCAATTTGGCCTTAACCCCTGTTTTCGTCTCATTTACTAGAACAATATCATCAGCGAATAGCATACACCAAGGTACCCCATCTTGGATAGTTCTAGTAAGCTCATCCATCACGATGGTAAACAGGAATGGACTTAATGCAGATCCTTGATGTAAACCAATTGTAATCAGAAAATCACTCGTTAGGCCGCCGCAAGTTCTGACATTTGCCACTACTCTATCGTACATGTCCTTGATTATGTCAATGTAATTGACGGGGACCTCCTTCTTCATCATTGTCCCCCATAATACCTCTCTAGGTATCTTGTCGTACGCTTTCTCTAAATCAATAAATATCATATGCAAATCTCTTCTCCTCTTTCGAAAACGCTCGACGAGTTGACGAAGCAAATGAATAGCCTCTGTCGTCGATTGTCTAGGCATGAACCCAAACCGGTTTTCTATTATTTTAACATCCTTTCTTAGCCTGTGTTCAATCACTCTCTCCTAAAATTTCATGGTGTGACACATAAGTTTTATTCCACGGTAGTTTGTTACGAATACAATATTGCATTAAAATACCATTTACTATAAAAAATGGTTTTCTTTTAAATCGTGTTTTAATTTCCTTTACAAATATGCCTCTACAACCATTTTTAGGGGACCCGCTATTGGATGGTACGGATTATCGCACATCCTTGGGCTAATAGAGCGAGATACAGACCTCCTCACGGAGCATTCGATCTCGAAAGATTTTAAATACGATTTTTAAGAAAAACGCATTTTCTAATTTAATAAAATTTAATTATTAATAATTATATAAATATTACAAATCCATATATTTTCAAAATATAATAAAATTACATTTTTCTTAAATAAAAGAATTGCAAGTTTCACTGAAATACCATCAAGACACCAACAAAAGTCAAGTTTTACAGTAAAATACCATGAACCTTCCAAGCTAAGTAATTATCACTAAAATATCTCAAATCCTTAAAATTCACATCCATGAAAACCCTAAATAATATAAATAAATTCTCGAGGTTTATTTTGAAACTATATTAAAAATATTTTTATAAAACCCCCTCGAGTTATATAAAACAATACTTAAGGACTTAGTAAATATAGGTTTAAGCAGAATCAATTCTCTTAATCCTCAGGTAGCCGGAGAAAGTGAGTGCTTGCCTATTTAAGGTAGAAAACTTAACAGTGTTATCAATGGTAATTGTCCTGGAAAAAGACACAAATCCTGACGTCCATGTGCAGCAGTTACCGATAACTACCGAACCTAATTCAGGATCTAAATCAGTTACAAGTGTTTGACTCAAGTCTGAGTCTAAATCAAACCTAAATCCAAACTCAAATCAGAATCCAACTCAAATATGAATCCAAAATCTAACATGCATACTTGAATATGAACCTGAATACCTGAATTCAAACACGGATATCAACATGAATACTTGACTTGACCGAATCATAGCTATAACTTGACACGACTACAAGATTATATCTTGAACCTGATTACTTGAACAACTTGTTAGTGATATATGCCCTAGAGAACATTATTGTATCATACTGGATTGTATATTACATATTAGATGCTTGGGATATTTCACAGTCATAATAACAGTCTTGCTCGAAATTGTACTATGCTACCGGGTTTGTTTCTACCTCAATATGTGCATGTGTTTCTTTTACCATATCGCTTATACATATTGGTAAAGCCCTTAGGATCTTTACTTGACTACCAGCGTTGTGATGGCAGTCACACTTGTGGGGACTGGGTAGTCTATAAGCACATCCTTATACAGGTCCCTAGTCGTTGGATTATCGAGACGGGGCATCGATACTCCGGAGTAGACTAGTGTATACGCTTCTCATCCTAGCAGGGGATATGATCTGTCCCATAACCATTAGTACGCCGTACTGGAGATGGTATGCAGGTGCTCATTAGGTTATGAGTTACACTGGACATGACTCGTCGGGAACTGCTGGTTGGTATTATACCTATCGTCAGATAGCAGTTCCTAGGTGGTATGGGTACAGCTTAGTCCGTTGACTTGCCATCGCTACTTCGTCTCCAGTGTGTTCCCACTGCACTTTGATTACTACCCTACCATGCTCAAAGGAGGCATGCAAACAGGTAGTAGTTGGTTGTAGTTCCAAAGCACTTAGAGACAGTAGCGATCAGATAGGATCCGTCTCTCCTGGTATTGGGGGTTGATATCGCGCAGTGTTCGGAAAGCCATTACATAAAGTCCCTGGCCAGGGCAGTCGATAAATACTGGTAAGGTACTCCAGTAGTTTCTCATGGTGTATTGGGCTCTCCTCTGACACGACTTATCGCGTTGTTAGGGGTTTGACGTTTACCATCCCTCTAGGCCGGTATGCGAGTATCTTAGACGAACAGACCGGACTGTACGGAGATTGTCACCGATAGGCTCAGTAGGAGTCCGGGTGAGTTTGCTCATCGGTCTTCTTATCGACAGATACCTGGGTAGCCGTTACGTGCAGCTAGTACCGCTGACGGCTTGTGGTTAAACCTACTGCCAGCTTACCGTCGAGTCTTTAGAGTCCCACACAAAGAGTTTCCCTGCTTCAGGCAATTGATGTAGACGTCGTATGGTTTTACGACTGGGCTTTGATCACGTACGTGTACTTGTACATGGATGTTGATCGGGCAGACAATACTAGTGGGCTTTGGTTTAAGCTGGATCCTAGTATTGTATTATTGGATTGTTATCGTCTCAGTGTATTCATATTTTTCGGAATACGGATACATGTATGTATATACGGTGAGAGGGGCATTCTTGTAATTTTTCAAGGCATGCTTCTAGAAGGTGCCACCTCATTATTTGTATTATCCATTTTTCAAATGGATTAATGAGGTGAATATCGGAGGAGACATCCATGGCATGGGTAAGGAATGGGTATTTGATTTTTTAATTAGTCTTAACTTACTATTCAAGCATGAACAATATTTTCTATTGTGAAATATTGCATGCTTGAATTATTGTGAAGAGATATACCCATTTCTCATACACTTAGCCATTCACTTGTTCATTCTATTTTTCACTCTTGAGTTGCTCTCCTTGAGCTCTCTAGGTTTCCTCCATATTCTTCTTCCTCTAATTAAACCTTAACCTTCACATGTGTTGTGAGATAAGGGTTTAGTGAGACTAAACAATCCATTAGACTTTCTACATCTCCTAGGCTAGTTGGATTAGCGAACCATCTACCCTAATTACCTCATTTAGAGGTTGAAGCTTGGAGCACATTCTCTTGCGGTGGATCATCTTTGACGCAAGAAGGCCGATGGAGCAAGCCCGATCCGATCACCGAGGAACCTTGGAGAAGAGCACTAGAAGACCCGAAGGACCGTATGTTGGAGGTATAACCATTCTAACAGAGTAGTTAAACCTCTAGATAGATTAGCTAGTTAAGGCTTTAGTAAAGATCCTAGAGTTTTAGCCGGTGTTGCGTAGTCAAATATTATCGTTTTTGAAAATTCCGCCTCCCCACTAACCGCAGGGTGCGCGACATCGGTTTATAGTGGTATCAGAGCCTACAAAACCTTAACTAGTTAGTTATAAAAGTGTTAGAAATTCGACCGACAAAGAAATCCCAAAATTACATCCGAAAACCCACGTTTCTGTCGTTTTTCAAAACAGGTCCAAAAATCTTTTCAGGGGCCTTAAAAATACGTGCAGGGTTTTATTAGAAAGCAAAAGAAATTTGGGCTCCTGAATCGGCAAGACCGCCGCGGAACCGCGGCAGAACAGAGCGTTCTGCCACCGTTCCGCGGCCGAGTCAACCCCGACTCGGTCCAAATTTTTTCTGTTGTTATATTTTGGTGATTTGTGATATTTAGGATATTTTGTTTCTGCCCAGGATCTTTTTGTGTACAGTGTTGTACTTAGGGTAGATTCAAATTTGGTTATCGATCGAAATTCTAAGTATTTTAGCTAATTGGATCTTCTTTGTTTGATATCTGTGCTGAACGTCTGCTAATCGCTATATGTCGATTAGTGGGGGTTGCACAGATCTGTGATGTGATCTATGATGGTTTGTATATATGAATTTTATTGGATCGTTGTGGATGAATAGCCAGGGGATGTGAGAAGAGTGTTTTCTTTTCTTCCATTCAATGGAATTTGTAAAAGTGATGTAATATTATTTTGCGGGGCACATCTGGGTTGAGGTTGTAGCCACCGTTGTATATTATTTCTTTTTACTGTTTTGCTCCTAGGATAGACCCAAGGTGGGGTGCACAAACTACCGGGTTCTTTGAAGTGCCGAGTGGCCTACTCATTTTACTGAGGGAGGTTGCTTCACTTCAGAAATTTAGCAGGTAGTTTGCCGCACCCGTAGAGGTCTAGGGTGGGGTGTTTAGCTATTCATCACGACCATAGAATCCGTCTTTCGTTACAACCTTAAACGAAACGCGGAATTCCTAATATATCCAATATATTCATCTGTGATCTGGAATGCCTATTATTGCGTGAGACAAATGCATATATATATATATATTATATATATATCTAGTAGGCGTTGCTTATGTTTTGCACTCGCGCTAGTCCAGCCTCCGCTCTGCCGGTAGTTAAGTAACCTAATGGTGTATGACGGGGCCCCATGGCGAATACGGATGGCATAAGCGTACGTTGTATTTTCGTTTCTTTTGCTGCAATGATAGAATTTGTATGTTGGGACCGCATTAACAAAGATTAATGCAAAGTTAAAAAACCAAAGCTCAATCGTTGGAACAATTTCAAAATCACTCGGTTTTCTTCAAAAAGCAATTTTAAATGCGAAGCTTAAACCACTCATTTTAAAAAGCTATCATGGTTCCTTCGACTATATCAAGTTTACTACGTTCACGGTTTCGCCAAAACCATCTGTAGCCTTCCGTCATTTCATATGAATATTCAGTAGTATTCAAGCTATGTATTTTGACCTTCGCCAAGGCATAGTGATTGGTAGCTGCTGCGTATTCATATGTAGCATAGATAGATGCGTTGGTTTGGGACAGTCGTACTACTATTTTGGCCTTCGTCAAGGGTATGTACGGGTGTGTTCAAATTAACCTGGATAATGACGGGTAGAACTTGACATGTGACTTATGATATGTTGGCCTTCGTCAAGGTCATAAGAGTATGGGGCAAAAATCCATATCGGGAGTTTCTAAGGTACTGAAACTTGCTAGTGCTGTATACCATTTGGAGTGTGATAATCTTGGTAGGCTTCCTTCAATTTTATCACACAATGATATTTGGATCCCGATCCTACTGTAAGTATGCGCTACTCTTCGAGAGATTTTTCCACTAAACGATCAATACTATAAACCAAGTAGGTGTCTAGAACAGTATTTGCAGGGCTACGCCTCCAGGGAAAAGATATTATGTAATTAAACAACTTCGCGAAAGTGTTGAAAAACCTCCCTCGAAGTACCAACACTAGCCTGATTGAAAGGTTAAGCAAGAATTGTAAAAGTGAGATTAATCCTGACTAATTATTCTTTTATGGTTTGAGGAAGGTTCGAGAGAACAGTGGGAGCCATCCTGTTTAGATAAATTAATAACCAATCTAAAGTTGCAAGAACATCATGCTAAGTGTTTCTTCTCTCTCTCCTAATTGCAGCGACCACTATAACCGGACATAGGTTATTAGATAATAATTTGACTGGGCCAAACTATATTGATTGGCTAAGGAATGTCCAGATGGCACTTACCTGTGACAAGATGGACTACCTCCTTACTACCAAAGCCCCCGCCGTCTCAGGTCCAGGTTCCATCGTCGCGGATATGGATATCTATCAGACATGGGAAAAGGATTGTGCGAGAGCCAAGTGCCTCATGTTAACCTCACTGGATAGCGAACACCAGAGGCAGCACGAGAAGATGGACTTAGCTTCCATCTTCCTCCATACCAAAGTTTTATATGGAGAACAATCTCGTATCGCAAGATATGAGACCTCGAAGATATTGTTTCAAGCAAAGTTGTCTATCGGGTCATCTGTAGGGGACCACATCCTTACGATGATTAGCTATATTGAACAACTCACGGACCATGGGACCACGTTGGAGAACGAGTTATGCATTGACTTAATTCTAGAGTCCCTACCATCTACTTATGCCCAGTTTATCTTGAATTCTAAAATTCAAGGGAAGGAAGTTACACTTCCAAACCTCCTCAACTTATTGAGGAGCTCAGAGGGCACCCTGAAAGAATCCAGGGAGACACCCGCTCTGCTTATTGGGGAATCTTTCTCTTCTAGATCCAAGGAGAAAATCAAGGGAGAGACGAAGAAGGCCTCCACCAAGTCGATAAGCGGTGTCAGTAAGGTAGAGGGAAAGGGCAGGGCAAAAGTTTCGGGGCTAGTAATAGGGAAGGAGGCATGTCTTTGTAGTCACGGGAAAGCGCATTGTCAGAAAGACTGTAGGGCTTGGAAAGCCAGAAGCCAGGATTCGAAGCACGTTGTGGTTTTGGCTTCGAGTGTGTTTGTAAATGAAAACTGCCTGTCAATTAACTCTACTTCCTGGGTACTAGATACCGGATCAAGATCTCATATCTGTAATTCATTATAGGCTTTGAAAAACCGTAGAGCTATCAAGACAGGTGATATGACTCTCAGAGTTGCTAACGGAACGAGCGTGGACGCTGTATCCGTAGGGGAATATCACCTATGATTGACAAGTGGACAAATATTGATTCTATGTAACTGTTTGTATGTACCTAGTCTAGCTTGTAATATCATATCCGTATTTTTACTTTCTAAAGAAGGATATGATTTTACATCTGTAAGCGGTGTGATCCACATCCACCTAAATCAAAATTTGATTGGGTCAGGTACATTAGATAACGATATATATGTATTAAATCAAGCTCATGTTTTTAACGTTCATAACATACTTAAAAGAAAGTCTCTGGAGTTAAATCAGGGTTTCTTATGGTATTGTAGACCGGGTCACATCAATGAAACACGGTTGATGAAGTTACATAGAGAAGGATATTTGGATCCGTTCAAACATAAATCTGAGGCCTTTGAGAAATTCTGGGAATACAAGAATGAAGTAGAAAAATAAACCGGCAAAAGTATCAAGACACCGAGATCTGATCGAGGTAGTGAATACTTAAGCGCCGAATTCCTAGGCTACTTAAAAGAGAATGGAATTCTCTCTCATATTACTCCTCTATGCACACCTCAGCACAATGGTGTATCAGAAAAGCGGAACAGAACCCTATTGGATATGGTTCGTTCCATGATGAGTAATGCTGAGTTACCGTGCTCCTTCTGGGGCTATGTACTAGAATCAGCTGCATATCTTTTGAACAAGGTTCCTACTAAGTCAGTGCCTACCACACCATATCATATGTGGAGTGGGAATAAACCCTATCTTAAGTATCTTAAGATATGGGGATGTCCAGCTTTTATAAAAAAGCAGCATGCAGACAAGCTCGATGCACGCTCAGTATTGTGTAAGTTTGTAGGATACCTGAAGAACTCAAGGGGATATCTTTTCTATTACGCAGAGGAACAAAAGTCTTTGTTTCTCGGCATGCCCACTTCTTAGAAACTCAATTTTTAGAAAATGAGATAAGTGGGAGCGCAATAGAATTGGAAGAAATTCCACAACCGCAAACTATTATTGAAAGCATGGTGGAACCAGACGTTTCGAAAGAACCTGACATACCTACGCCACTCCGCAGAACTAGTAGGCTATCTCATCCGCCCGAGAGATACTACGGTTTTCTCATAGACGGGGATAGAGAAGATTGCATCATCGATGATGATGAGCCAACTAGCTTACAGCTAGCCATTCAGAGTAGAGACTCGGTAAAACGGCTGGATGCAATGCGGACCGAAATGGAGTCCATGTACACCAACAAAGTATAGACTTTAGAATTTGCTCCAGAAGGGTTATAACCCGTAGGCTGCAAATGGCTCTTCAGAAAGAAGATTGGTGTAGATGGACAGGTTGAAACCTATAAGGTTAGACTTGTTGCAAAAGGTTTTCGTCAAAGACCTGGTCTGGACTGTGATGAAACCTTTTCTCCAGTGGCTATGCTTAAATCCATTCAGATCCTTCTTTCCATTGCTGCCTTCCACGACTATGAGATCTGGCAGATGGACGTAAAGACCGCTTTTCTAAATGGAAATTTAGAAGAGTGCGTCTATATGGATCGGACGGAGGGTTTCATTCAGAGTGGGAGCAGCGGAAAGGTGTGCAAGTTGCTTAAGTCCATTTATGGACTAAAGCAGGTATCGCGGAGTTGGAACATCTGTTTTGATGAGACGGTCAAGGAATTCGACTTTATTAAAAATCCAGATGAATCATGCATATATAGTAAAATTGTAGCGAGAACTATGGTATTCCTTATTTTGTATGTGGATGATATTCTCTTGATAGGAAATGACATTCATATGTTACAATCAGTCAAGAGATTCTTGTCACAGAGGTTTTCCATGAAGGACCTGGGTGATGCCTCCTATTTTCTGGGGATCCAGATCTATTGTGACAGATCTAAACGGATGTTAGGACTCTCACAGTAAAGGTACATCGACACCATACTGAAACGATTCAGTATGGAAGATTCTAAGCGCGGTGATCTATCGGCTTGTCACGGAATCACCCTCTCCAAAGAGATGTCTCCCAAGATTGATTTGGAAAAGGCTTGCATATCTATTATACCTTACACTTCAGCGGTAGGCTCTATAATGTATGCGATGTTGTGTACCAAACCAGATGTAGCATACGCCCTAAGTGTTGTAAACCGGTATCAGTCAAACCCAGGGAAGATGCACTGGACAGCAGTGAAGAACATTCTCAAGTACCTGAGAAGGACTAAGGAGATGTTCTTGGTGTACGGCAGGGAAGACTTCCAGATCGAGGCCTTCGTCGACTCCAGCTTCCAGAGTGACAAGGATGACTCCAAGTCCATATCGGGTCATGTCTTTACCCTTAATAGAGGGGCGGTTGTTTGGAAGATCTCCAAACAGGAAACCGTTGCTGACTCAATGATGGAAGCGGAGTACATTGCTGTCTGTGATGCCGCAAAGAAAGCAGTCTGGATCAGGAAGTTCGTGGCAAAGCTTCAGGCGGTTCCATCCATTGTTGATCCAATACCGCTGTATTGTGACAACAAATGCGCTATAGTTTTGGCGAAGGAACCAAGGACCCATCAGAAGTCCAGGCACATCCTGAGGCGGTTCCACCTGATAAGGAAGATCACTGATCGACGGGAGATCAAGGTGCGGAGAGTAGAGACAGAGAACAACGCTGCAGATCCACTCACAAAGGCTATCCCTCAGACAAAGTTCGAGTGGCTAATCGAGATAATAGGTCTGCGATATGCCAATACATGACCTTAGTGCAAGTGGGAGATTGTTAGTGATATATGCCCTAGAGGCCATTATTGTATCATACTGGATTGTATATTACATATTGGATGCTTGGGATATTTCACAGTTATAATAACAGTCTTGCTCGAAATGATAGTATGCTACCTGGTTTGTTTCTACCTCAATATGTACATGTGTTTCTTTTAGCATATCGCTTATACATATTGGTAGAGCCTTTAGGATCTTTGCTTGACTACCAGCGTTGTGATGACAGTCACTCTTGTGGGGGCTGGGTAGTCTATAAGCACATCCTTATACAGGTCCCTAGTCGTTGGATTATCGAGACGGGGTATCGATACTCCGGAGTAGACTAGTGTATACGCTTCTCATCCCAGCGGGGGATATAGTCTGTCCCACAGCCATTAGTACGCCGTACTGGAGATGGTATGCAGGTGCTCATTAGGTTGTGAGTTACACTGGACATGACTCGTCGGGAACTGCTGGTTGGTATTATACCTATCGTTAGGTAGCAGTTCCCAGGTGGCATGGGTACAGCTTAGTCCGTTGACTTGCCATCGCTACTTCGTCTCGAGTGTGTTTCCACTGCACTTTGATTACTACCCTACCACGCTCAAAGGAGTCGTGCAAACAGATAGTAATTGGGTGTAGTCCCGAAGCACTTGGAGACAGTGGCGATTAGATAGGATTCGTCTCTCCCGGTATTAGGGGTTGATATCGCGCAGTGTTCGGAAAGCCATTACACAAAGTCCCTGGTCAGGGCAGTCGATAAACACTGGTAAGGTACTCCAGTAGTTTCTCATGGTGTATTGGGCTCTCCTCTGACATGACTTATCGCGTTGTTAGGGGTCTGACGTTTACCATCCCCCTAGGCCAGTATGCGAGTATCTTAGACGAACAGACCGGACTGTACGGAGATTATCACCGACAGGCTCAGTAGGAGTCCGGGTGAGTTTGCTCACGGTCTTCTTATCGACTGATACCTGGGTAGACATTACGTGCAGCTAGTACCGCTGACGGCTTATGGTTAAACCTACTGCCAGCGTATTGTTGAGTCTTTAGAGTCCCACACAGAGGGTTTCCCTGCTTCAGGCGATTGATGTAGACATCGTATGGTTTTTCAACTGGGCTTCGATCATGTACGTGTACTTGTACATGGATGCTGATCGTGCAGACAATACTAATGGGTTTTGGTTTAAGTCAGATCCTAGTATTGTATTATTGGATTGTTATCGTCTTAGTGTATCCATATTTTTTGGAATACGGATACAGATATGTATATACTGTGAGAGGGGCATTCTTGTAATTTGTCAAGGCATGCTTCTACAAGGTGCCACATCATTATTTGTATTATCCATTTTTCAAATGGATTAATGAGGTGGATATTGGAGGAGACATCTATGGCATGGGTAAGGAATGGGTATTTGATTTCTTTATTAGTCTTGACTTACTATTCAAGGATGGGCAATATTTTCTATTGTGAAATATTGCATGCTTGAATTATTCTGAAGAGATATACCTATTTCTCATACACTTAGCCATTCACTTGTTCATTCTATTTTTCACTCTTGAGTTTTTCTTGAGTTGCTCTCTTTGAGCTCTCTAGGTTTCCTCCATCTCCTTCTTCCTCTAACTAAACCCCTAACCTTCACATGTGTTGTGAGCCAAGGGTTTAGTAAGACTAAACAATCTATTAGACTTTCTACATCTCCTAAGCTAGTTGGATTAGCGAACCATCTACCCTAGTTATCTCATTTAGAGATTGGAGCTTGGAGCACATTCTCTCGCGGTGGATCATCTTTGACGCAAGAAGGCCGATGGAGAAAGCCCGACCCTATCACCAAGAAGCCTTGGAGAAGAGCACTAGAAGACCCGAAGGACCGTATCTTGGAGGTATAACCATTCTAACAGAGTAGTTAAACCTCTTGATAGATTAGCTAGTTAAGGCTTTAGTAAAGATCCTAGAGTTTTAGCCGGTGTTGCGTAGTCAAATATTATCGTTTTTGAAATTTCTGCCTCCCCGCTAACCGCGGGGTGCGTGACATCGGCTTACACAACTTGTATCCATGGTTTTTTTTCATCACAGAAAACTTCATTTTAATACCACTCATTCATTATCAATTTTGTTATATATCGGTATTATTAACCAGTGTCTGCTCAGTAAATAAATATTACAGGTATTCGTGACAAAACACTGGAAAACATACTCAAATTCACGGATATGACATTTGTGAGATGACACTGTAATCAGAACAGAAACCGATCGTGATTCAAAGAGCTCTTTTGCAAACAAACATATGTACACAATTTTGGTCTAACACATTACAAGTGTACACATAAGCTCTTTGGTACATGGACCTAGGTGGGGTTGCCTTGTGCAAGTGGGCACACTCATGACTTATCCAAGTGGTGGGCACATATGGGTGTATAAATGAAGAAAAAGTATTGATATGAGTTCCCTCCAATTCTTCTGAATGCAAATCAGGGATAAATAAACAAATCAAATAGCACCAGAGTGATTATGGAGAGCACTCGACGCCACCACACCAACACGAGACCCAAAGCCCATGACTTGGCCGGCGAGACTTCCCTAAAAACTGGCGCCGCCGGCCCCACCATGGGGAAATTGTCCCCATTTTTCTTCTGGTCGTTTATTGGCATCACACCATCCCATTTATATTGTTTGTTTATTCTGCTGTGTTGCCTATAAATACCATAACAGATTTAGAGAGAAGGGTATGTAAAAAAAATGTATATACCCATTCCATGCTTTAGTTTTTGGTTTAGCTTGAGAGTTGTGTGAGCCTATGCTTGGTTCCCTCTTTTTCTTCCCTTTTGGAGCTTTCTTTTGAGAGCTTCATTATAGAGGTTGAACATGTGACCAACATCTTGTATCTCAACTCATTCAAGTGTTAATATATTTGTTATTGCTTTTCTTTCTTTGCTTACTTCTTTTGTTATTTGCTTTTCTTTTTATCATGCTTGAGTAATATCTTTTGGTTGTAGTGATGGTAAGGATGCGAGATGAATGGCTTTGCCTTCCTCCTCCTCTTGTTAATATTTAATGTGCTTATAATATGATTATAAACTTAGGATTGTAACTTGGATTGGGTTGATATGGTATGTTGATTCCATGGTTACTTGGTAATCTCATCACATACCATATTCTCTCCAAAAACCCAATTTCGCAACCTTAAGGTTAGAATCAATTTAGTGTTGAGATTGCTAAGTTTAGATACGGTATTTTGTGATCAAGTGGCTTGAAAAACCTCTTGGTTTCATATACCCTATACTATCAAAGAACCCTTAGCAAACTTAACACTAAAACTACTTGCTCTCACTCACTAATTTATGTTTTTGATGTTGTGGTATGCTTGCTAACCCTTATACTTAGTGTTGATACTTCAAACTTGGACATACAAATGGTAAGTGAACAAGACGGATTCATTTCGTGTTTTGCGTCGAAATCCGATAACTTGATGATTTGTGCTTCGCAACCGTCTTGACAAGTCATGCTTCATGTCAGGATCGACACAAGGACAGACAACTCATGATCAAGGAAGCGTAGAAGAAATCGCCGCGTTTCAACCATCCGAGCCAAAACCACGGCCACCTTTCTTCTTTAACTTGTTTCTATATTTTCGTATTTTTATTTTTTGTGACAACCAAACCCAATTCTTTATTTCTCGAACCTTAAGCAACAATATCTAATCACCAATTCCATATGAATCGACCCGTATTTGCCGGCTTGCTACAACGTGCCATGCACTTACGGTTTTATAAATTTTAAAACGAGACCGAGCTCGCGTGCGCAATATTTCCAAAACTGATTCCTTTTCAAAAACCTACACGTTTGCGCGCGCGGGTGAAGTCCCAACAAGTTTTTGGCGTCGTTGCCGGGGAGTTAGTGGTCATTAGGTATTGTTATTTCTGGTTCGTACTAACAAACTAACCATTAACTCAATTTTTTTTCAAAAGTAACACAACACTATATTTCTAACTCTTTGTTCTTTGTCCTTGTAATCTGCTAACACCCTGTGCTTAATATAAAAAATCAAAGTATACCAAAAGAACACTAAATTGGCCTGGAGGAGCCACACAAAATTGTTGCACCCTTTACTTTCATTTAGCCGGCGACATCTTTCAAAAAACCGGCGCTGCCGGCCCCCTCTGGGGTTTTTGAGTTTTTTCTTTTTGGGTGATCTCCAGTGCACTGCTAGTATTCTATTGGTATTGTTTGATTTTTATGATTTTGTGTCTGCTGGAATTGGGGCAGATATATCGCTTTTGGTACTAAATATCGTTTTTTCCGACATTTTCAGATTTCAACGGAATTATGAGGAGCGATCGTGCGGAGCAAGGTTCAAAATTCAATTGCAAAACGTTAGTGAAGTACAGTGCCAAAGATCCGGATAGTTTGACCAGCGCAAGCGAACATTCAAATACCCATAATCACTTCAAAAAGGGTTTCTAAACCCAAAATCGCATCGGTACGTATTTTCTAACACTTTCGCTCAAATCTGACGCATTCCAATATTCTATCTTCTGCAGGATTTTTCGCTCAATTTGCCACCATGAAACAGAGAACTGACCCGTATTTGTTACAGCACTTAAGCTTAAAATGAAAAAGAATTGCTTAATTGATTGATTTCTTAAATTCTTTTATTGATTTGCGCATTTGCATCTTAATACGGATATTAAGGGCACGAAACCAAACAAGACACGGTAAATGATTTCATCACCTTTCTCCGTGGCCCACAAATCACAAAATTGCATTCTTACATACCCACAGTAATTTTATAATCAATTAGAACTCTGACCTTAAGGACTTCACACTCATTAGGAGAAGTTAACTGTATTTAGAGTACCGCTTAACGGTATATCGTTCACGGGGTGTCTAGACAAGTGTTCACGTCGAAACCGCCAAAAGAGAAAGGGTTATTCTAATTAAGGAATTTCGCGAAAGCGTTGGAAAACCTCCCTTTATCTCTGCACTTACCTGGCTTTGTGATCTGTATATTTTGAGCCCGTTTCTCGACACAGTTTTACTTCGACAATCAGGTTCTTGAGCAGGTCTAGTTGACTTAGCATAACATAGACTGTTAGGGGTATGATATTCTTTGTTTTTATGATATTTGTGAGTTCTTGTTGATATGGGTGATACACAGTTTAATTTGATTCTTCACGATCCGCATCCTTTTGTTTATACTCATACCCAATTCTTTTGTTCAAATTGCCAAGATTCTTTCCACATTCATTAAAACTGTCCTTTTCTAGGGGTGGCCAACCGTCCCAGAATTTTGATATCAGTCACCCACCAAACACTCTTGAAGTCCCACTTCAAAAATAGATCAAATGGTTGAACACTTAGAGAAAGAGGTCGAAAGAATGACGACTTTAGCATCACCACCATCACAACCCTCCTTTCCTGAAACAACTGACACACCATTAGGATATGATAGTGAGATGGATACTAGGTTGACCGCTTTAGAGAAAGATATTGAAGTGATGACTGCAGTCGAGAATCAAATAACTGCGGCGCTAGCCCTGTTCATGCAACAATCTGAGCAATTGTTTCTTGCTCAAGCTCAATCATTGGCTAGAATCGAAGAACAAGTGAAATATTTAGCTGTGAGGATTTTAGGGAGTGAATACCGTCAACTGGAAACCAATAATGTCAATATCTGTCATCTAAGTGAGATAAATGATCAAATAAATTTTGATGATTTCATAGATGATGATACAATTGAGTTGACTGAGTGTTATCAGGAAAAAACAAGAAAACCCTCTGAGTCAGTCCAACTCTAGCCTTTAGGTACCAATTGAACCTCTTGTCACTAGTGATCTAGATGTTGATTTAACCGATATACCACTTGAAGATGAAATTCTTGCACCGACTGATTTTTGCACTCCAATTTTACAGGAGAGAGCTTATGAATTTGCTGGGTATGGTTGTGATAGATTGTTACAAGAAATCAAGGATCAGGAATCCATAATTTTTGTATCATTTATTGATATTGTTTCGGAAGAAACGTTAGTGTGGAAACCTACATTTTTAGATGACATAGACCTACCCATATATGAATGTGATGAGGGAGGCTAGTTTTGGGAATTGTGAGCTGTAACAATGAGAGTAGGATTGTGCAGGATTATAGGGAGGAAGACAGTCTTGAGAAACATTTTTTCATGCCGAGTTTTGAGGAGATATTTGCGGATGAACTTGATATTCTTGGTGAGTTTAAGTCAGAATCAATTTGGGAACATCCTAAGAATGTTCTTTTGCTGAACTTTTTGAGGTTGAACTCCAGTTTTTAAACGAACTTGACCTCGAAACTCAACACATGCTTCTTAAAAATTCAATTCATTCGGGCAACAATTCTTTGACTCCTTCTAAACTTCATCTACGCATTCAGTATCTTCTGATCCATACTTTCACACACACATGCCCTTTACTAACATCTAACTATACTATGTACATTCTCTTTTTCTTTTTCTTATACCTTTTCTTTTACCAGCCTTGGCCGTATATCGATAAAAATTTTGAATGGCTAGTATTAATTTCTGGATTAACACAATCTCTTAAGTCGTATATACTGTAATTAGTCTTAGATTTTTCTTTTTTGTGAATAAAATCCTCACCCTGATGTCTAAGTTTAAGCTACCGAAGACGGGGGTAACGATGAAGACATCGTAAAACTCAGGTTTGGGGGTGAGCACTCCGTTTATTTTGTTGCATTGCATATTAAAAAACCCATAAAAATTGAAAAATTTCTTCAAAAACATAAAAACTTTTTTCGTCATGTTAGCTAGTGAGGGAACTTAGACTCGAAGTCTGACGGTTCGGTTGATAAGATAAAAATAACTAAATCCTTTTCGGAAGATTGAAAACCCAAAAGATAACTCTCCTTTGAGCTTAACTGTAGCTAATATACGTCTTTTATATCACTTTACACGTGTCACGAGTTCTTGAGAATTAGATGAGATGTCTGACATATCTCAAACCTTTTGAAAATTGATAAACATTTTTAGGATCAAACAGATTTGTTCTGAATTAAGTAATACCAAGAATAGTTCACAAGGTGAAATGAATAGGAAGGATATTATTGAGGTTTTAATAGAAACTAAAAGTCTGAAAAATAACTCATCTGGAACCTTGTTGGAGTGATTACACACCTTATCCATATGAATACGTCTTTCAGAATTAAAAAGAATAGCTGGCAATATCTCCATTCGCACTGCTTTCAGAATATTTTTTAAAAAAAAGTAATAAAATGAGTCTTTTGTTTTATGGCCTTGGTAACTTGGGTAATTAAGTCCTTGGGGTGTCACCACACCTAATTCCCTAAAACTATTTGGTTTGGGAGTCATTGACCCAAAACTTGCTAAGTTTCCAATCGCTAAATAAAACAAGCTAAGCAAGTGTTCTCTCCGAGTTAAAAGTACTCACGATTCTTGTTAGGTTACGCCGGTGCCCCGGCCATCAATCCGTGGCCAAATACGGAACAAAAACTTTTAGAAACCTGCGCTAACAGAACCCAATTCCCGGATCGTACCATTAACCCTATACTAGCTATATGTAAAAGAGTTTAGAGAGGTTATACCAAACGATCCGAGTCCTTCAGTCTTCAACCTCTGTCCTAAGCTCCTCGCGGCTTCCTTGATCAAGTTTGATCTCCGGTCTCCCCCATCGAAGAAGATCTACGTCGAGGGTTAGTAATACGGGCTCCGACCTTAAAACCAAGCAACTCGAGTATCTAGTTTGCCAACCTAGATAGCCAAGATGAAGTAGAGAGAGTTTGTGATTACTTTGTCTCAATACATCCAAGGATTCTCAACTCATGAAAGGGTTTGGGTGGAGGTTGAAGAAGTTACAATAAGGTGAGGAAAGTGTGAAGCAAAGCTTGGCAACTCAAGAAAAATGGTGGCTGCCTTTTCTTTTTGTGTGTGTTGTGTTTTATTTAGTTGTGAGCAACTAAAGAAAATCCTCTCTCAAAAATATCTGCCATCTCACAACTAAATATCTCACAACCCTACAAAAATCCATCATGCCACTATGGCTCATCTCATGACTCAACACCATGAGTCACCAAGTGCATGCACCAAAGAATCAAATCCAAAACTAACCCTCACACTTTCCACCTCACATAAACATTTAAACCAAAATGTTTAACACATAAAAAGAAATGGCATTTCTAAAGTAAACTTGTAACGAATTTCAAGAATACCCCTCATCCGTATATACATACCCGCATCCGTATTCTGACTGAATACGAATACAACGAGACGAAAATAATCCAACAATATAATACTAGGATCCGGCTTAAACCAAAGCCCACTAGTATTATCCGTCCGATCATGATCCGTGCACAAGTGCACGTATTTCATCGAACCTTGCCATAAAACCATACGGCCTCTACAACGTTTCGCCCGAATAAAGGAAACCCTCTGTATGGGACTTTAAAGACTCATCAATACGCTGGCAGTGGGTTTAACCATAAGCACGTCAGTGGCACTAGCTGTACGTAACGACTACCCATGTATTGAGCGAAAGGGAGGCCGACGAGCAAACTCATCCTGAAACCCTACTGAGCCTGATAGTGACAATATCCGTACAGTCCGGACCGTCCGTATATGAGTATCACATATTGAGTCTAAGGGGGTAGATAAAGTCAGACCCCTAATAACGCGACATTTAGTGTCGGTATGAAGCCCATCACCACCTGAGAAACTACCGATCTTAGATCAGTAATTCCGACTACCTTGGCCAAGGATTTCTGGTGATGGCCACCCGTGCACTCCGCGACATCAACTCCCAATACCGGGAGAGACGAATCACCTGACGATCTGCTTACTGCCTCCATGTGGCTCCGGACTGTACCCAACTAAAACCTGTTTGCATGACTCCTTTGAGCCGTGGTAGTGTAGTAATTAAAGCAGAGTGGGAACTCACACGAGACAAATGACGATCTCATATCGATAGACTAACCTGTACACATGTCACCAGGGAACTGCTATCTGACAATAGGTATAATATCAACTAGAATGTTCCCGGCGAGTCCGTCTGGTGTACTCATAACCCAATGAGCACCTGTATACATCTTAAGTGAACTAACTGACACTAATGGCTTGTGAGACCGGCCACCGCCCCTCGTTGAGATCTCGATCAGTATACACTAGTCTACTCTTGGAGTATCGATGCCCAGTCTCGAAACTCCCACGACTAGGGACATTTTAAGGATGTGCTTATAGACCACCCAGCTCCCATATATATGATCGCCATCATACTGCAGGTAGTCAAGCATGAATCCTAAGGGCTCTATCAACATGTAATAGTGATCTGTAATGTCACCTAAAGCATGTACACGATGATAAAGACAAACCAGATAGCATACTATCATCTTGAGTAAGACCGTTCTACCGGTATAGGTCCTCCCTCAATCATTGCAATCACATGCCTGCCATCCAATAATTGACTTGAGGGCACTATAGCCAACAATCTCCCACTTGCACTTAAGGCTAATTATTGCTGTGTCGCATACTCACAGCCCGTGTGATACCGAACACCCAACTTCTCTACTAATCAGTTTCATAAAGCTCGTTTGTAAAACTATTGCGTTCGAGAAATAGCCTCAGTGAGTGGATCCGCTCCAATGTTTCTATCTCTGTCTCTCTTTATCTCAACTTCGCGGAGAAAACCATCTCCCGAAATGAGCAATACCTGTCTTAGAATATGTCTAGATATCTGATGGGACCCAGTTCACAAATGAACTCCAAATCCTTCAAATTTCTTAGACCGTATCGTCAACTGAATTTAATCAGTATCCTGCGCCATACCTCCTTCAGTATGCGCTTGGACCACCTATCCAAACTACCGCCCCTCGTTAAGAGGAAAAACTACTCTGACAGTCACTCTGTCATTCAGGTCACCTTGAAAGCCTGGAATGATAACAGTCTCCTGAAGGAGGTTGCCGTTACCAAATCCCTAGAACATCCACTTATATTCATAAACTGCTTCCGAACGTTTCTCCATAATTGGATTAATATATAAACTTATTGCAGCTAGTGCAAAAACAACATCTGGTGTGGTACTTGATATCACATGATTGACTCAATTGCCTAAGCAAGTGATATGCCAATCATGCACATCCCTCTCCCCTTGAGTCTGTAAGACACCTTTAGAGAGGGTGACTCCATCACCTGCAAGTACATCACCATGCCAGGAGTCGTCCATTCTAAAATACCTTTAGAATACTGTCTAAGTATCCAAATTAGGAAACTACCCAAATCTAGATCTAAAACCATAGATCCAGTAACCAGAATGCCTGATATAATATCCATATCATATGTGGAGAAGCCACTGTATGAGAACCACAGTATAACCGATCGTAGTATAGGAATTTCACTTCCTAGAAAGTGCATGTCATCCAAATACTAGGATATCACACCCTACTACCTTCTTAACAGATCCATCACCTATTCTGATGAAGTCAAAGCCTATGACTGTCACATTAAAAATAGATGATCTATCTCCGCTATACATGCTTTAGTGCTTTAGTCTATAAATAGACATAAGCTACTTGTCCACTATGCTTCCGCTGCTCTCACTGACTACAACAACCCTCTGGCAGAGTCATATACACGTGCACTTCTAAAGCTAGTTTAGAACGACGCTATACTCATCCTCCTGCTGGGTCTCATAATCTAGAACAGCAGTAATGTTAAGTCTGGGTAAACAAGAACCTCTCTGTCACCGTCTTTAAGGATACGGAAGCACCTCTTGGGTGCCTGAGGTTACTCATGATATCCGCGGAGTGGCTAATGGAATGTCAATCCCGATTGAATTTTTAGGTTCTATTAAATTTTCAGTAATCGTTTGTGGTTCTGGAATCACTTCCAGTTCTACCATACTCCCACTACTGTTTTCTGAAAAAATCCATTTTACTAAAATTGTGGCGAGTCAAGAACAATATCACTATTGATCTTCCAGATGGTAGAAAGTTAACCTTTATCATAGCCCGGGATAACCCACAAACTGCCATTACAGAAACGTGCCTTGAGTTATCCAGAGTTTGATTTTAAGCATAAGCCGGACAACTCCATATACCTTAACATTACTAAGATATGAAACATTCTTTATACAATATAGAAACAGAGGAACTGGTTTAATTGGAACCAGATTCAAATCATGCAGCTGTCTCCAGTGCATGTTAACTAAATGGAAGGAGGCCGATCAGCATTACTCAACTAGGAGTACATCCAAATATGAGTAACCTGAAAGAGAAGCAAGTTCTCAAAACCATTACTATCAACTGAATACCAAACACAAGTATCTACATCTTCGATCACCTCGAAGAATCCTGATACTTGCAACACATGGTTCTCTACTTGATTCTTGTACCTATAACTTCTCAAAACATAGACCTTGTATTTCTACGAAATACTTGTCTAAATCTGGAGAAGTCATAAGTAAATAGAATATAGTATGAGTACCAACCCCTTTGTCCTAATAGACACGGGACAACATACAATACTTTGTATAAGTCCCCTGAGTTGAATAACTCAAACTCTGTGCGTCATAGGTTGAAAACTGTACTATGGTTAAGAAGAATTACACCATTGTTTAATACCCCTTACCCAATCATCAACTGATATTGGTAAATGTCATGGACATAATTTCAAAAAGTTATATCTCACTTTATAAAATAAACGTACAGATATATCAGTTTGAAATTGGTGCATAACAACGGATATTCAAAACCAAATATTTGCCGTCAGGCAAAACCCCAGGCGATTTCCTCAAATATCACCAATTACAACGATTTCCGATATAAAGAGGATATAATCACCTAATTCCCAATAACTTACTCCCACCCATCATCTGTAAAACTATACAGATGTGAGAATCAAACTTGGCAAATACATACCCTGGAGTAAGGTTCTAATTGGGAAATCAGTTTTCAATTAACAACGCATAGTGAAAATGAAACATGAAAATGTTTTGAAGGGATAGCTGGGTATTCCTAGTAATGCCTCTTCTATTAACCAGATTCATGACTGCGACCTTATATTTCCTTGCCATCTCTCCAAATCCCTTTATTCGCCTGTACTCATTTCTTTCTGTACACCACCCTTAGGCTAAATGGTTTTATTCCTTCCCTACCGTTCGGCACCAGTCTATGATTTGAAAGAACACTATCCAATAAGTGTAATATGTGTACTTTCCTAATCCTAGGAGCACTCGCAATCTGAGAGAAGGTAAAGATAAAGGACAACTGAATAAACCTTATTCTATTTCTCCTGAACCAGAATCCATCCTCGAACTGGAACAAGTTCCTTCGAGTTCGTATGTAACTATATGACGGATTATCCAATAAATGTGGATCTTCGTAGTGATACGAGGTGTTCTGGAGAAATTCAAAGGTGAAGTAGGAGTGACGATGATATACGTGGTTTCGTCATGAATGATAGTAGTCGCAATTTACTTTGCCCTCTTTCTAATCCCTTTATTTGTCTTTACTTATTACCTTCTGTACACCATACTTAGACTAATTGGTTTTCTTCCTTCCCCACCTTTCGGCACCTGTCTATGGTTTGGAAGAAGACTATCCAATAAGCGCAATAGGTGTACCCTGTTGGATATAGTGCCCTCAAAGTCAATTATTAAATCGCAGGCACGTGATTGCAATGATTGAGGGAGGACCTATACCGGTAGGACAGTCTTACTCAAGATGATAGTATGCTATTTGGTTTATCTTTATCATCATGTACATGCTTTAGGTGATATTACAGATCACTATTACACGTTGATAGAGCCCTTATGATTCTTGCTTGACTACTAGCAGTATGATGGCGATCATATATTGGGTAGTCTATAAGCACATCCTTAAAGTGGTCCCTGGTCGTAGGAGTTTCGAGACTGGGCATCGATACTGCATTAGAAGACTAGTGTATACAGTCGAGACCCCGACGAGGGGCGGTGGCCAGTCTCACAAGCCATTGGTGTCAGTTGGTTCACCTAAGATGTATACAGGTGCTCATTGGGTTATGAGTACATCGGACAGGACTCGCCGGGAATATGCTAGTTGGTATTATACCTGACGTTAGATAGCAGTTCCCTGGTGACACGTGTACAGGTTAGTTCATCGACCTGAGATCGTCATTTGTCTCATGTGAGTTCCCACTGTGCTTTGATTACTACCCTACCACGGCTCAAAGGAGGCGTGCAAACAGGTTTTAGTTGGGTACAGTCCCGAGCCACATGGAGGCAGTGAGCGGATCGACAGGGGTTTCGTCTCTCCCGGTATTGGGGGTGAGATCGCGCTGTGTCTAGGAGAGCCATTACACGAAGTCCTTGGCCAAGGCAGGAGATTTACTGGTAGGTATTCCAGTAGTATCTCAGGATGTTCTGGGCTACACTCCGACACGACTTGTACCGCTTTTGGGGGTCTGACTTTTACCAACCCCCTAGGCCCGACATGCGATACTCATAGACGAACGGACCGGACTGTACAGTTATTTTCACTGACAGGCTCAGTAGGGTGTCAGGATGAGTTTGCTCATCGGTCTTGTTAGTGTATATGCCCTAGAGGCCATTACTGTATCATACTAGTTTGTATATTACTTAATGGAAGCTTGGGATATTCACAATTGTATAGACAATCTTGCTCAAAATAGTAGTATGCTACTTGGTTTGTTTCTACTTCAATGTGTGTACATGTGTTTCTTTTAACATATCGCCTATACACATTAGTGGAGCCCGTAGGATCATTGCTTGATTACCAGCGTTGTGATGGCAGTCACACTCGTGGGGGCTGGGTAATCCACAAGCACATCCTTATGCAGGTCCCTAGTCGTAGGACTATCGAGACAGGGCATCGATACTCCGGAGTAGACTAGCGTATGCGCTTCTCATCCCAGCAGGGAGACAGTCTGTCCCACAGCCGTCAGTACGTCGTACTTGAGATAGTATGCGGGTGTTCGTTAGGTTACGAGTACACTGGACAGGACTCGTCGAGAACTGTTGGTTGGTACTATACCTATCGTCAGTTATCAGTTCTTAGGTGACATGAGTACAGCTTAGTCCGCTGACTTGACACTGTCACTTCGCCTCGAGTGTGTTCCCACTGTACTTTGATTACTATCCTACCACGGCTCAAAGGAGTCATGCAAACAAGTAGTAGTTGGGTGCAGTCCCGAAGCACTTGGAGGCAGTGACGGTTAGATAGGATTCGTCTCTCCCGGTATTGGGAGTTGATATCGCGCTGTGTCTAGGAGAGCCATTACACATAGTCGTCCCTGGCCAGGGCAAGCGAGATACACTGGTAGGTTTCCAGTGTTATCTCAGGGTGTTCTGGGCTACACTCCGACACGACTTGTACCGCTATTAGGGGACTGACGTTTACCACCCCCTAGGCCCGCCATGCGATACTCTCAGACGAACAGATCGGACTGTACGCAGATTGTCACAGACAGGCTCAGTAGGAGTTCGGATGGGTTCGCCTCATCAGTCTTCTTATCGGCATCTACCCGGGGGCCGTTACGTACAGTTAGTACCGCTTGCGGTCTGTGGTTAAACCCACTGCCAGCGTAATGTCGAGTCTTTAGAGTCCCACACAGAGGGTTATTCGCCTTTGGGCAAAACAGAGTAGAGGTCGCATGGTTTTGTGACGGGGTTCGTTCACATCCATGCACTTGTGCACGTTTGGTGTCCGGACAGTCATTACTAGCGGGCTTTGGTTTGATCCAGATCCTAGTATATGTTTTGGGATTAGTTTTATCTCATTGTATTCGTGTTCCTCGGAACACGAATGCGGGTGTGTATGCACAGTTAACTGAGGCAGAGGCAGAGGATTCTCATTAGGGTTTTGGTACGGGTGTGTATGCACAGTTGACAGTTGTCGTTTACCAAACCCTAATGAATATGTGAAATATCAATTAATAATATTAATTAAAGGAAATTGAGTTATGGTTAGGGTTGTTGACTTGTTGACCAAGGTTAAAAAGTTGACCATCATCATTTCAAGCAAAGATGCTCTTTGATCTTTGCAAAACTCATTTAATGTGAAATGATAATGGTCTTTTCAACCTACCATCACCTTTTCCTTTTTGATTAATATTGTTAATTTGATAATTCACATATATTTGTTATGGTTGCAAAACTCATTTTCATTCTCTCATATTCATTCTCTCTCATCCTTTGCTCTTCCTCTTCCTCTAGCTCAAGGAAAATCCTTCTCATGAGTTGAGAACCATTTCCTTTGAGATAAAACATCAAAGCCACTCTCTACTCATCCTAAGGTTGAAGGTCTAGCAAGCCTAATACTTTAGTTACCTTAAGTTCGAGAAAGGAGCTCAAGGTAGAGACCCTCAGGTGGATCCATCTTCGGCAAGAGAAAGCGACGAGGAGAGAACCATTCGACCACCACAAGGAGTCCAAGAGAAGGAGTTCAAGTTAAGGTATAACCCCCTAACTGAGTAGGTAAAGCTCTTGTTAGTTTCTAGTGTGTTGTTTAGCAAAGATCCGGGTTTGCTAGTCCATGTTACCTAGACCCTAAAATCGTTTTTCACCATTTCCGCAAGCCCGAAAGAACCGGGAGAGGTAACGTGGACTTACAGTGGTATCAGAGCCTAGCTAAACACACATTAGTATGTTAGCAAAGTATCTAGAATTTCGATCGGACAAAAAACCGCAAAACACCCCGGAAAAATGAACTTTCTGTCGATTTTATTTTCTGCTCAAAAAATAATAAATCATGTACTAAAAATCGGCTCAGGATTTTTAAAGAACACCCAAGAAAAACGATCCTGTGACTTGTCCAACTCACCGCGGAACCGCGGTAAGAGCATGCTCTTGCCGCGGATCCGCCGCCGAGTTGACTCGGCCGTGGGTCGTTTCTCCTGCAGTGTTCTTATATTGGTGTTTTGTGATTTTTATGATGGTTTGTTTCTGCCCAGAATTTCCAGAGAACAAATTTGTATTTGGGGTGGTTACAAATCCGTATTTTGATCGAACTTCTCTAGACTTTGGCTAATGGGTTATATCTGTGATGTGATATATGTATTGAACGTCTGCTAATCGCTATACGTCGATTAGTGGGGGTTATACATATCTGTGATCTGTAATGTTGATGGTTTGTGTATATGAATTCGTTGGATTGTCGTGGATGAATAGCCGGGGGGTTGTGAGATGAAAATTTTGTTTATCTTTCAATTCATGTAATATGTAAATTTGATGTAATATTATTTGTATGGCCGCACATCCGGGATGAGGTTGTAGCCGCCATTGTATAATTTCTTTTTACTGTTTTTGCTCCTAGGATAGACCCAAGGTGGGGTGCACAAACTACCGGGTATCTCGAAGTGCCGAGTAGCCTACTCATGTTGTTGAGGGAGGTTGCTTCACTTCGGGTACGTGACGGGTAGTTTGCCGCACCCGTAGGGGTCTAAGGTGGGGTATTGGCTATTCATCGCGACCGTGTAATCCGCTTTTCGTTACAGGCTCGAACGGAATGCGGATTCCTAGTATATCCAATGTATTCATCTGTGATCTGGAATGGCTATCATTGCATCTGACGAATGTATATATCTATATATGATATCTATTTAGGCGTTGCTTATGTTTTGCATCCGCGCTAGTCCAGCCCTCGCTCTGTCGTTAGTTAAGTAACCTAACGGGTGATGACGGGGCCCCGTGGCGAATGCGGATGGCATAAGCGTACGTCATATTTTCGTTGTTTTCTGCAATGGTAGGAATAAATGATGGGACGCATTAAATTAATGCAAGAAAATAAACCAAGTAAAAGTCGTTGGAACACTTTCAAAACCACTCGGTTCTTTTCAAAAACCAACTTTTAAATGCGGAGCTTGAACCACTCGTTTTAAAAGCTATCTTGTTCCATCGATTATATCAAGTTCACTACGTTCACGGTTTCGCCAAAACCATTCGTAGCCCTCCATCATTTCAGTTAAATATTCGGTAGTATTCAAGCTATGTATTTTGACCTACGCCAAGGCATAGTGATTGGTAGCTGCCGGATATTTATCTGTTGCATAGATAGATGCGTTGGTTTGAGACAGTCGTACTGCCATTTTGGCCTACGTCAAGGGTATGTACGGGTGGGTTCAAATTAACCTGGATAATGATGGGTAGAACTTGACATGTGACTTATGATATTTTGACCTACACCAAGGTTATAAGAGCATAGGGCAAAAATCCACATCCGGAGTTTCTAAAGAAACTGAAACTTGCTAGCGCTGCATACCATTTGGAGTGTGATGATTCTGGTAGGATTCCTTCAGTTTTGTCACACGATGATATTTGGATCCCGATCCTACTGTGAGTATATGCTACTCCTCCGGAACTTTCTCACTTAACGATCAATGCTATAAACTAAGTAGGTGTCTAGAAAGGTGTTAGCGGGGCTACGCCCACAGGGAAAAGAGGTTATTTAATTAAGGAACTTCGTGAAAGCGTTGGAAAACCTCCCTCGAAGTACCAACACTGGCCTGGCTAAACGGTTAAGCAAGTATGGTACGGTGAGATTGATCCCGACTAATTCTTCCTTTATGGTTTGAGGAGGGATTCGAGAGACAGTGGGAGCCATCCTGTTTAGACAAACTAAAAACCACTCTAAACTTACAAGAGCATCATGCTAAAGTGTTTCTTCTCTCTTTCCTAATTGCAGCGACCAATCATGACCGTGTTCCCCTCCGAAAGACGGCGCGACGACAGAGAGACGTCGTGCCTGAGATTCGGGGCAGATGCTATTTGGTTTTATCCGTCCACCTCTCCAAAGATGCCAAGTTGATTTATGGCACCGTGTATCGGAGGTTTAGACGGATGCGACCGATGTAGCAGACTTCGTCAGATTCCCCCTCGCTTGAGGGGTTTTTGATTATGGGGACGCTCTTCCCTGCAGGCACAAGCCCCTGCAGTTAATTACGCTACCGCATCGCGGTAACAACTTTCTCCTTCTCCAGAATTTCACTTTGTGTCGTGTGTGTTTATTTTGTTTGTGGTTGCCCGTGGATTGTATACGGAGACTAAGTTATGCCGTCGCCCGTAGGACGTGGATTAGTCCAAATCCGTATTTACTTAAATTTGGGTTTGGTGTTTTAGTTTAAGGATACGTTAGCCATGTTTGAGGCTAAGATCAACTTAAACGGGATCGTTTAGATCCGACAAAAGAGCATTTAGGGGCTCTATTGTTCCAGTTTAGGGACGTAGTGGTCCATGTTCCAGTTTAGGGACATGGTGGTCCATTGCATGTATGGCCGTCGGGACCCGTCACCTCTTTGACGTCGTTGAAGGATTACAACGACAGGTGTCAGAGGAGTTCTGAGATGTACCCTTGAGCCAAAGTTGATTGGTGGGTCAATAGTCCGATTTGGGACTAAAGTCTGTTCGAAGGTTTAAGGATACGTTAGCCATGTTTGAGGCTAAGATCAACTTAAACGGGATCGTTCAGATCCGACAAAAGAGCATTTAGAGGCTCTATTGTTCTAGTTTAGGGACGTAGTGGTCCGTTGCCAGTTTAGGGACATGGTGGTCCATTGCCAGTTTAGGGACATGGCGGTCCATTGCCAATGTGTGGTTAACGGGACCTGTCACCTCTCTGACGTCGTTGAAGGATTACAACGATAGGGGTCAGAGGAGTTCCGAGATGTACCCTTGAACCGGATGTAAATTGATTTAAGAGAGCAGCCGTGCTCAGTCAATTTAATTTGAGGACTTACGGTCATGATTGGGCTAAGTCCAGTTGAGAATATTCAACGTTTTTCTTGATTTTTAGCCTATTAGGCCTGTGCTAGGGCTTTGCCCCTTTTAAATGATGCACAACATCTGTTCTGGTCTGACAGACCCTTATCTGGGCTCTGCCCCTTTTTAAAAAAGAATGATGCATTGCATTTGTTTTTTTGGGCTCTGCCCTTTTTGAAAATAATGCATAGCATTTACTAGGCCTGTTAGGCCTTTTTAATTGGGCTCAGCCCTTCTTTTTAATGATGCACTGCATCAATTAATCTGACAGAAAGCCATGTGGTCTGTCAGACACTCTACGCTAATTAATGAGCGCAAGCGCATGTGGAGGTGACACGTGTCACGCTTTGGTGAGTGCAAGCGCAGTTAGCGCAGTGCGCTGTGTCAGTGCGCTGCGCTGTTGCGCTGCTGCCACGTGGCGCGCCCTGGTGAGTTGTGCCAATTTCAGAGAACAATGCTCTATTTTAAAAGTGCATGGCGCAAATGATTCTGGAGCTGACACGTGGCGCTCTCTGGTGGCTTGCGCCAACCTAAGAGCGCAACAGTGCCAATTTTGCAAGTGCAGGGCACTGTTTTATATTTTGATCAATTTTAGATCAAAGAAAACAAGTTTTTCTTGTTTTCAAAGAACCAGTGGTTCATAAAAAAGTGCAAGGCACTGTTATTATTTATTTTTCTTTTTATTGAAGATCATTGATCTTGTTCTTAGATCAATGATCCATTTCAGATGAACTTCTTCTTTTTCATAAAGGTTTTTACCTTTTTTCTTGAGTTCTTCAAAATTCTTTAGAGCTCTTCTCTTTTTGTTGTTTTTCTGATGTTTTTTGATGTCCCTCTCCTTTTGAATTGAGGTCTAGGGGCCTTTATATAGTGCCCATAAATTTGTTAAATTTGTTAAAGAGATCTTTCTCTGAGTGATTTGGGGAATTTTCCCCACCGTTGGATTTTTGATCCAAGGGCTTCTGTTTTACAGAAGACAATCTTATTGTTTTAACAAGAACAGAAAGATTTTACTGGAATTTAATTCTGTTTGGCGCAAATGCCCCAGCGCTTGACATGTGTCGCGTAGCGCAAGGCGCGGCGCAAGGCGCGGCGCAACTGCGCGGCCACGTGTCGCGCAGCGCAGAGCGCAGCGCAACTGCGCTGCCACGTGGCGCGCAGCGCAGAGCGCAAGTCAGCTGAAGCGTTGCTTCATTTATTTTAATTTTAATTTTCAAAACAGAGCTTTGCTCTGATTGGGGGAAACAGAAGCGTTGCTTCATTTCCCGCCTTGGAATTTGAACAGAGTTTTGCTCTGATTGGGGTAAACAAATGCCCCCCACCGTTGTACTTACATGGCCCCCAAACGTGAGCGCAGTGGTGGCAGAATTCCAACCGCCGCGGCAACTTTTGGAAGTTGAAAGGGCATTTGATGCCTATAAATAAGACCTTTGGTCCCTTACATGATTTTCCATCTTCAAAATTTTACTTTCAGAACTCAGAGCCCTGCTTTTTATTTTCAAGAACTCCAAGAGTTAAACTCTTAAAACTTATAGGTGAAAATTTAAATTTAAATTAAATTAAATTAAATTAATTTTCATTGACAGAGCCTTGCTCTCCATAGATCCCTGATATAAAGAAGACCCATTTAGGGTTTCACTTAGCAGAGCTTTGCTCTAAAGGGGTCTAAGGAGAACTAAGGAGAACCCTATTAGGGTTCCATTAATAGAGATTTGCTCTCTAAAAGATTTCCTTGTATTTTCTCATTTCATTAATGGAGCTTTGCTCCTTCCAAATCATATAAAAGAACTCTCAGGAGTTTTTCATTGATCTTGGAGTTTAAAGATGGCATTTTATTTCTCGGTGCATTATATCGCTTTGCTTAATCAGTCTTTCTGATAATTTTGTTGATTCTCTTTCACAGAGACAATGGACGCCCACATGTACGAGCTTGACGAGATCATCTCTTAAGGGGACATCCGCCGACTTGGCCGTTCTCAAAATCGAGAGTTCACAAATGCGGAGTGTGCTGAAATCATGAGCCGCTTCGACGCATATAACGGTCAACTGCTTCCCCGACATTCCTCTCTCCTGAAGCTTATCGTGGGAGCCATCTGGGAAGCGCTTCCCCTATTCTGTTCTGGCGTGCCGCTTAGGGCGTTGGATGCTGCTGAGGATAAGGTGCACTCTGTGTATCTGATGCACTTAATCTCGAAGAGACGGCGAGACAATCTTGTCGATCTCCTGCACCAGGCTTTCCAACAGTTCGCCATACTCGCTGCTTATTGGAGGGAGGAGGACATCAGGGGGGACCCCGACACTTGTGCTCGTGAAAGAAAGCACACTAGGATGGTTCGCCAGGCTTGGAAAGTCTTAGATAGGGTTACTTTCGAGTTCCTCAATCCATGTCCTGGGTCTGAGGTTATACCATTGTAGAAATTTTAATAATGTTGTTATTTATTTCTTTATGATTGTAAGAACCCTTTTGTACTATGAATGGAAATTTTTTTATTTCAGCTTGTCTCATTTCTCGTTCTGAGTCTTTTGCACACACATGAATGGATGTGTTTCGCACGCTTGATCAAATGCAAATCGAATGTCCTTTCTGTCGCTTCCCTCTTTCTTTTATTATCAGTATACTGCTTTAGTAAACATGGTTGATAGGTGATAGAGCGAACATCCTGTATTGGCTTCTTCAAAAGGCAGCGATGGCTTAGGCCGCAGGTTCAAATCTGCTGCCTAAGACTTTTCAACTCTATGAGCCGTGAGGGTCTCATAGAGACTTTTCTCCCTACGGATCGAGAGGAGCTCATAGGTGTATTTTCTCCTTAGGGGTCGTGAGGACTCCTAAGTGTGTTTTCTCTTATAAGTTGTAAGGATCTTATAAGAGAATTTTCCCTCTTATGAGTCGAGAGGACCCGTAAGCGGTTGTTTCCCTCCTTATCGAGATTCGAGTTGGGAGATTGAGACCCATGGATAGTATGCAAGAGATCGTTTTGGGCCAACTTGCAGGGTCCCAGTGCTTAGGAAACATGTTTTTTTTTGCCCACTGCCTAAGGCTTTATCTCACGAGTTGAGCCGCATCGAGAAGTTCTCGCAAAGACATCAATTTCTTCACAAGTCGAGACGAATCGAGCATTTCTCGCAAGAATATCCTAACGTCACAGTTAACCTCTGCTCTTTACGACAGAAGTCCGTTAGGGTCTGCGGTACTTAGGGTTTTGGCCGTCGTACCGTCGCATCAGCTGATATATTCCTCGATAGGCAATTGTGCTGTTCGAGTAGCCCTGCGACTGCCGTGTCTCTGATCCCTTCGGGGGCTGGACAAGACGTCTTCAAGCAATCTTCCTAGGCAGTTTGACCGTCGGAAGAGCAAGCGTTAGGAATTTGCCATGCCACTTTTTACTTGAGGTTAGGCTCATTTTGGAGAGCCCCGATGAGTCATAACCACTCCGCGCTAGTATGGGATGATCTCCGATAGTCTTTCAGGTTTTATGTGAGTTGCCGTCAAGACCCTGAAGCTAGGAATCTGGCCTTTGCTTCGTTTTTTGGTATCGCGTTTGCTGTTTCGAGACGAACGTCGCGGTTGTCTCTAGGTTGCTGGTGAACCGTCGAGGTTTGGAACTAGGGATTTTGCCGTGGCTCCGTTTGTTTGATTGTCGCGTCTGAACCCTGCTGGAGGAAGAACGCTGGGGTGACAACTCGTCTGCTGTATCGAGACGAACGTCGCGGTTGTCTCTAGGCTGCTGGTGAACCGTCGAGATTTGGAACTAGGGATTTTGCCGTGGCTCCGTTAGTTTGATGATGTTGCATCTGCTGTGTCGAGATGAATGTCGCGGTTTGTCTCTAGGTTGCTGGTGAACCGTCGAGATTTGGAACTAGGGATTTTGCCGTGGCTCCGTTAGTTTGATTGTCGCGTCTGAACCCTGCTGGATGAAGAACGCTGGGGTGACAACTCGTCTGCTGTATCGAGACGAACGTCGCGGTTGTCTCTAGGTTGCTGGTGAACCGTCAAGATTTGGAACTAGGGATTTTGCCGTGGCTCCGTTAGTTTGATTGTCGCGTCTGAACCCTGTTGGAGGAAGAACGCTGGGGTGACAACTCGTCTGCTGTATCGAGACGAACGTCGCGGTTGTCTCTAGGTTGTTGGTGAACCGTCGAGATTTGGAACTAGGGATTTTGCTGTGGCTCCGTTTGTTTGATGATGTTGCGTCTGCTGTGTCGAGACGAACGTCGAAGTGGCGACCATTCCGTACTGGTGTGAGATGATCTCCAGTTGTCTTTCAGGATTTATATGACTCGCCGTTAAGACCTTGAAGCTAGGAATCTGGCTTTCGCTTCGTTTGCTTTGTCACGTCCGAATCCTGTTGTAGGAAGAACGCTGCCGTGACATCTCGTCTGCTGTATCGAGACGAATGCCGAGGTGGAGCTGGGATATTGCCGTCACTCCGCATTGTTTTGACCGTGAGGTCTTTTGTTGGCGTTGTATCTGCATCTTGATGGACTGCGAAGGAACGCCGTTGTCAACATCTCGTCTGCTGTATCGAGACGATTGTTGAGATGAAGCTGGGATTTTGCCGTCACTTCGTTTTGCTGACCATGGGGTCTTTTATTGACGTTGCATCTGTATCCTGCTGGACTGCAAAGGAACGCCGTTGTTGACATTGCGTCTGCTATAACGAGACGGCTGCTGAGGTGGAGCTAGGATTTTTCCGTCACTCCGCTTTGTTTCGACCATGAGGTCTTTCGTTGACGTTGCATCTGCATCCTGCTGGACTGCGGAGGAACGCCGTGATTGACATCTCGTCTTCTGTATCGAGACGAATGCTGAGGTGGAGCTGGGATTTTGCCGTTGCTCCGTTTGATGGTGTAACCTCTGTGTCATGCTGGAATGAGGAAGCCCACCGTTGTTGGTCTCCAGGCTGTAGATGTGGCCTTTGAGATTTGGAACTAGGGACTTTGCCATGGTTTCGTTTTGTTGCGACTCTGAGGTCGATTGTTGACGTCACGTCTGCATCTGGTTGGAGTGCGGAGAAACGCCGTTGGTGATCTCTAAGTTGTCGATGTTGACGTCGAGACTCTGAGGCTAGGGATCTTCCTTTGCTTCCTTTGTTGACATTGTGTCTGCAATATTGCGACAAATGTCGAGATCGTCTTTAGGTTGTCTATGAACCGTCGAGATTTGGCTTCGTTTTCTGGTGGAGCCTGTTGGGAAGGTATGGTTCCCTCTTTGTTGGTGCCCCTGGATTATATACATGGATCAATGTGATCTCACTTGTAGGGCAAAAAGTTTCATTTTTTTTATCACTTCATCATTTTTTTTATTCTCTCCGCGATACTCTATCATTTCAGCTTTTTATATCGTGAAAATCGCAATTGCCCAATCATTTCGGCTATTTTTCGCGGTGCCCAATTTCGGCTATTTTTCTTTTTACTCGCTGCTTTTTATTGCGAGTTGCCCAATCATTTCGGCTGTTTTTCTTTTTACTCGCTGCTTTTTATTGCGAGTTGCCCAATCATTTCGGCTGTTTTTCTTTTTACTCGCTGCTTTTTATTGTGAGTTGCCCAATCATTTCGGCTGTTTTGCATGCATACATTTTTTTTTACTTGTTGATTTTGTTGCAAGTTGCCCCATCATTTCGGCTATTTCGTATGCATGTATGACTCACTGTTTTTTTTTATCGCGAGTGTAGAACTTGGAATCTGGTGCCAATCTCAGCATTAGCATCGCTACAACTGGAATATTGCCAGGAGCGAATCATCATTTGCCATGAAAGGGCTTGGAATTTGATACCGGTTTAGGCATCAGCATCGCTACAGCTGGGATGTTGCCAGGAGCGAATCATCATTTGCCTCTATCGATGTCGAACAAAGGTGGCTTAGCGGACAGGGTTAGGATCCCGTCGACTAAGGCTTTTGACTTCATGAGCCGTAAGAGTCTCATAAAGGTATTTCTCCCTACAAGTCGTGAGGATCTCGTAGGTGTGTTTTCTCTTTAGGGATCGTAAGGATTCCTAAGTGCATGTCCCTCTGTAAGTCATAAAGATCTTACAAAAGGGTTTTCTCCTTATAAGTCGAGAGGACTTACAAGGGTTGTACACCATATGGACATATCCCTAGTCACGGGTGTGACTTGGTTAGGGAAATGTTTGTTCGCGCCCGTGGATTGTATACAAGGGTC
The DNA here is from genome assembly GCA_030015575.1 of Agapanthus africanus. NCBI lineage: Eukaryota > Viridiplantae > Streptophyta > Magnoliopsida > Asparagales > Amaryllidaceae > Agapanthus > Agapanthus africanus. Next base: position 871,250,394 of record CM057339.1, read on the forward strand.
AGTATTGAGCCACTTGTAGGGCAATAGTGGAAGGTTGTGGGAGTTGCTTAAGAACAGGTTCAGGTCTCTGTAACTTAAGACTTTCAAATCTTATGAGCCTTGAGGGTCCCATAAGAGAGTTCTCCTTACGAGTCATGAGGATCCCGCAAATGTATTTTCTCCTTTGGAATCGTGAGGATACCTAAGTGTGTTGCTCCCTTGTGAGTCGTAAGGATCTTACGCGGGTGATTTCTCCTTACAGGGTCGAGAGGATCCTGTAGGTGTCCTTTAACGAGGTTGCGCCCTTTTGGGTTTTCACAAACACTCGTCGGTAGCCCTGCTGTTTTTACTCACGGAGCCCTTTCGGGTTTTCATCCGTGCCCATTTCGCTTATGGACATATCGTCTCCTTTTTTTTTTAACGAGGTCGCGCCCTTTCGGGTTTTCACGAACACTCGCCGGTAGCCTTGCTGTTTTTACTCACGGAGCCCTTTCGGGTTTTCACCCGTGCCCATTTTGCTTATGGACATACCGTTTTTTTTAAATGAGGTCGCGCCCTTTCGGGTTTTCACGAACACTCGCCGGTAGTTCTGCTGTTTTTACTCACGGAGCCCTTTCGGGTTTTCACCCGTGCCCATTTTGCTTATGGACATACCGTTTTTTTTATCACGCCAGCCTGAGGATGCCGCGGTAGTAGTTTGAAGACGTTTCGGTCATTTGCATGTTTTAGGACATTGCGGTCCATCATTAGTTTAAGGACGTTTCGGTCCGCCATTAGTTTAAGGACGTTTCGGTCCGCTGTTAGTTTAAGGACGTTGCGGTCTGCTGTCGCCGTATTCGAGGCGAATCTCTAGTTTACTGACTTTTCGGTCTATGGGGCTTTCCCTATGAATGAGCATGATGCTCCCGGCGTATCCATCTTTCTCGGAGCGTGCGGTTGTGGCGGGCTCACCTTCCAGTTTTCAGACAGCGCGAACTTGCCCCGTTGGTATTGGTCTTCAACCCAGTTTTTGAAGACGTAGCAATTCTCGATCAGGTGACCTGCTGTTTGGTGGTAAAGGCAATAATTGAGATCGTTGACATCATCCAGTTGTAGTTGGTGTTTCGGCTCCGGTAGAGTGATAAGCCTGTTATGTACTGCCACTTCGATCAGCCTTCTTGTTTCATCCTGGGGAAATGAGTAAGGACGTCTTAGCCTTTCCTCGAGGGATATGCATGGACGCATATTGTTTGGACGAACAACAGATCTAGGGCCACTCGACTGTTGTTGAGTGTTGGCGACGAGGGTCATTTTCCCCTTTCCTTTATCCTTTTTGCTCGATCCTTTGTTTATGGGACCGAGATTTTTTCCGAGTAGCGTGCGATTGCACGGCTGAATGTTCTTGCAACTCCTCAATTCCTTCATTTTTGAAATAGATTCCTTAAGGAGAGGGTTGAGGGCAGCTTCTTCGTCAGAGTCACTTCCAAAAGTGATAATTTGCGATCCCTTGGAGTCGGCTATATGACAGTCATCGGTGGCTCTTTTGCGCTCATCTATCGCATTTTTCCGACGTCTACGAGCTTCACACTTTGTCCTGTTGAAATGTTGCTTTTGAGCGACATACCCTTGCCACCAACATTTAAAGGAGTCGTAGTCTTCGGTAGGATGTATGACCTTCTGATGATATAAGCAGAAGTTAGGATGCATCTCTACTCCACCGAGAGTATTTTCTTCAGAGGGTGGTAGCTTCATTCCCACTGATAGGGATTTGGCGAACCTTTTCCTCGTCTTGAATTTGTTTTTATTCGCAGCGGATGACTTTTGATTTGACGGAACTGCCTCGACTCTTTGGTCTAATAGTGGGTGTTTGGCTCCTTCCAGTATGGTCATCCCATGCTCTTGATTGGCTTTAACTTTCAGACGAATCTCATTCAAGAAGACATCGATCAACTCGTCCGACGGCTGCGGAATTTCTGGTTCAGGGTTCGCCCTCGGTTTCTCGGCGCAAGGAGCATCTTTATCATCCACCAATGAGTGAGAGGTCACATGACAAGTCATTATGCAGTCTTCGGATTCACCTGATGAGTCTTCTCCATCGTTTTCGTCCTCGACAAAAGAACAAGTTGCCCCCGGCGTGTCCGTCTTCTTTGGAGAGTGCGGCTGTGGTGGGTTCACTTTCCAGCTTTCAGACAGCGCGAACTTGCCTTGTAGGTACTAGTCCTTGATCCATCCCTTAAAGACGAAACAATCCTCGATCGGATGACTTACCGTTTGGTGGTAAGGGCAATAATTGGGATTATTAAGATTGCCTGGCTGCGACAGACGCTTTGGACTCGGCAGATTGATGAGTCGGTTGCGCACTGCCAGCTCGAACAATCTTCTCGTTTTATTCTGAGGAAATGAGTAAGGACGTCCTAGTCTCTCCTCAAGGGATGGGCGTGGACGCACGCTATTTTGGCGAACGACCGGCTTTGAGTTGCTCGGCTGTTGTTGAGCATTGGCGACGACGATCGCTTTCCTTTTTCCTTTCTCATTTCGAGAATCTGGTTTTGGAGGAGAAGGTCCATGGCCCATCTGGTCCATTTGGGCTAACTTGTCGATCAAGGCCTGGAAGGTGGTCGGCCTGAAGAACATCATGAATTGCGAGATGGTCGCTTGCGGATCAAGGGTACCTACAAACATGCCTACTGCAGGAGCCTCTTCTATGCGTTGTTCGCATTTCGACCATAGGTTCTGCCATCGTGTTGCGTATTGGACCCATGTTTCGCTGGGCCTTATCCTGGCATTTATCAGTGCTGTTATCGGGGTACGTTCACTAGCACTCGCGAATCTTTGTGTAAATAGTAGCTCCATCTCCGCAAATGTTTTGACAGAGTCATTAGGTAGCTCCGAATACCATTCAAAGGCTGTTTTTGCTAAGCAGCCGACGAATTGGCGAAGCAACAATTTGTCTTCAAGGACGATTGGGGGATCTTCAGCTGGAGGATCTTGTTGGATCATCATTCCCACCATGTCCTGGAACAGGAGGGCCATTCGCTTTATGTTGGCTACTTGTTCAGCAGCCTCTTTATCCTTCTTCTCCAACATCCGGCGAAGGAATTCAGCATCAGTTTCTTGCTCCTGGCGTTCATCCGAGGATGCTTCGGGACTTTCTTTTGGCCCAGTGAGTGCAGCCATCGCGTTCATCATTTCCTGGAGCTTTTGCTGTTGCTCCTGAGCTTTGGTCACTGACCGTGTAAGCGGTCTATGACCTGTAGATGCACGGCTGTCCTATTTTCCCGACGCCATGTATACTGTATGAACTATTATGCCCCTAGACTTAGGGCGTTTAGGTTCACCGCCTTTGGCATTTGCCGCGGGCGTGGGAATTTTCTCTGGCCTCCTTCTCTTATGGGCCGTTGAAGTTGAGGGGGCCATTGCAGTAGGCACCCTGGTGGTGGTCGTCCTTTGCTGTTTGTTCGGATGGTTCTTTTCTTCTTGCACTTTCCTTGTCTGTTGGTGAAAGTGATCTTGGTCGATTACGGAGTCTTGGACCCTCCGCAAGACCTTGTAAATTTTGGAGGACAGCCGTTGAGGGGGCTGCTCCAGCTTTATTTCTGTAACCCTCTCCGCAGGTGGAGGAGATCTTTTCAGCAGAGCAGTTGGAGAGTTCTTACGCACCCTCCTTAACGGTTCAAAGCTGTTCCCAGTTGGAACAGCAGCATCAACTTCCACCATTAGAGCGGGTGGAGTTAGCCCCAAGGGGGAGTTGCCCCCAGCCTTCCTTACTCGGCGCCAGTGGCGACGTCGAGCATGACGAGCCGTTGGGACTGACTCGGCGATAGAGACAGCTTCTTTTTGCCCCCTGTCTGAATGAGGTGCTGCCGGTGTCAGCCTCTTAAAGACTGATGTTGTCTTTTGAGTGTCGATATTCAATCTGTCAAAGACAGATCCTCGAGCAGGGGCAGGAGCCGGAATAGACAGCCTTGAAAAGACTGACTCTTTGACAGGAGAAGCCGCCTTGACGACTTCTGGAGCAGCGGTTGCTGCCTTACTCGGGACAATCACTTTAGAGTTCATGGGCTTCCTGGCGGGCCTATCAGAGTTCTGATCCAGCCTGGCAAAGACAGAGGATGTTGATTTGATATTGGACGACCCGTTGGCAGGGGCTGTTATAGCAGTGAGCCGATCGAAAACCGACTTCTTGTTCGCTTCTGGTGCGGGTATTGGCATGGTGAAGCTTGCCGGCAGGATCATGGTCCGGAAAAATAGGCCAGTGGTGGCTTGGGTCACCTGTTTTACCGGCATGGCCAGGATGGAGGCCGCTTGAGGCCCATATGCTACACCTCCAGGTGAGGTGGAGCGTCGGTTGCATTGGCACTTCGAGCAATTCGAGCAGTTAGAGGCCATTGATGCTTGATTTCTGCGCTAGGCAAAAGACCAAATCTTAGTAACTTGAAACCCAAAGGCAACCATTAACAAACCGCGATTCGTTCATGATGACGACACACGAAGTGTGGAGTGGAAAGAGGAAAAGGTCCCACCGGGTGTGCCAGAATCTGTTCCCCTCCGAAAGACGGCGTGACAACAGAGAGACGTCTTTCCTGAGATTCGGGGCAGATGCTTTTTGGTTTTATCCGTCTACCTCTCCGAAGATGCCAAGTTGATTTATGGCACCGTGTATCGGAGGTTTAGACGGATGCGACCGATGTAGCAGACTTCGTCAGATTCCCCCTCGCTTGAGGGGTTTTTGATTATGGGGACGCTCTTCCCTGCAGGCGCAAGCCCCTGCAGTTAATTACGCTACCGCATCGCGGTAACAACTTTCTTCTTCTCCAGAATTTCACTTTGTGTCGTGTGTGTTTGTTTTGTTTGTGGTTGCCCGTGGATTGTATACGGAGACTAAGTTATGCCGTCGCCCGTAGGACGTGGATTAGTCCAAATCCGTATTTACTTAGATTTGGGTTTGGTGTTTTAGTATAAGGATACGTTAGCCATATTGAGGCTAAGATCAACTTAAACGTTCATTAAGGATACGTGAGCCTAATCTCCAGATTCAGATCAACTTAACGGGAAGAGCAATTAGGGGCTCTATTGTTCCAGTTTAGGGACGTAGTGGTCCATGTTCCAGTTTAGGGACATGGTGGTCCATTGCATGTATGGCCGTCGGGACCCGTCACCTCTCTGACGTCGTTAAAGGATTACAACGACAGGTGTCAGAGGAGTTCCGAGATGTACCCTTGAGCCAAAGTTGATTGGTGGGTCAATAGTCCGATTTGGGACTAAAGTCTGTTCGAAGGTTTAAGGATACGTTAGCCAAGTTTGAGGCTAAGATCAACTTAAACGGGATCGTTCAGATCCGACAAAAGAGCATTTAGGGGCTCTATTGTTCTAGTTTAGGGACGTAGTGGTCCGTTGCCAGTTTAGGGACATGGTGGTCCATTGCCAGTTTAGGGACATGGTGGTCCATTGCCAATGTGTGGTTGTCGGGACCCGTCACCTCTCTGACGTCGTTGAAGGATTACAATGATAGGGGTCAGAGGAGTTCCGAGATGTACCCTTGAACCGGATGTAAATTGATTTAAGAGAGCAGCCGTGCTCAGTCAATTTAATTTGAGGACTTACGGTCATGATTGGGCTAAGTCCAGTTGGGAATATTCAACGTTTTTCTTGATTTTTGGCCTGTTAGGCCTGTGCTAGGGCTTTGCCCCTTTTAAATGATGCACAACATCTGTTCTGGTCTGACAGACCCTTATCTGGGCTCTGCCCCTTTTTAAAAAAGAATGATGCATTGCATTTGTTTTTGTTTGGGCTCTGCCCTTTTTGAAAATAATGCATAGCATTTACTAGGCCTGTTAGGCCTTTTTAATTGGGCTCAGCCCTTCTTTTTAATGATGCACTGCATCAATTAATCTGACAGAAAGCCACGTGGCCTGTCAGACACTCTGCGCTAATTAATGAGCGCAAGGGCATGTGGAGGTGACACGTGTCACGCTTTGGTGAGCGCAAGCGCAGTTAGCGCAGTGCGTTGTGTCAGTACGCTGCGCTGTTGCGCTGCTGCCACGTGGCGCGCCCTGGTGAGTTGCGCCAATTTCAGAGAACAATGCTCTATTTTAAAAGCGCATGGCGCAAATGATTCTGGAGGACACGTGGCGCTCACTGGTGGCTTACGCCAACCTAAGAGCGCAATAGTGCCAATTTTGCAAGTGCAGGGTACTGTTTTATATTTTGATCAATTTTAGATCAAAGAAAACAAGTTTTTCTTATTTTCAAAGAACCAGTGGTTCATAAAAAAGTGCAAGGCACTGTTATTATTTATTTTTCTTTTTATTGAAGATCATTGATCTTGTTCTTAGATCAATGATCTATTTCAGAAGAACTTCTTCTTTTTCATAAAGGTTTTTACCTTTTTTCTTGAGTTCTTCAAAATTCTTCAGAGCTCTTCTCTTTTTGTTGTTTCTGAAGTTTTTTGATGTCCCTCCCCTTTTGAATTGAGGTCTAGGGGCCTTTATATAGTGCCCATAAATTTGTTAAATTTGTTAAAGAGATTTTTCTCTGAGTGATTTGGGGAATTTTCCCCACCGTTGGATCTTTGATCCAAGGGCTTCTGTTTTACAGAAGACAATTTTCTTGTTTTAACAAGAACAAAAAGATCTTACTGGAATTTAATTCTGTTTGGCGCAAATGCCCCAGCGCTTGACACGTGTCGCGCAGCGCAAGGCGCAGCGCAACTGCGCTGCCACGTGGCGCGCAGCGCAGAGCGCAAGTCAGCTGAAGCGTTGCTTCATTTATTTTAATTTTAATTTTCAAAACAGAGCTTTGCTCTGATTGGGGGAAACAGAAGCGTTGCTTCGTTTCCCGTCTTGGAATTTGAACAGAGCTTTGCTCTGATTGGGGTAAACAGACCGGACTTAAGTTATTACTAGATAAAAATATACTGACAGGGCCAAACTACAAAGATTGGCTCAGGAATGTCAAAATGACAATCACTTATGACAAGTTGGGGTATCTCCTTACCACCAAAGCTCCCCCTGTCCCAGGTCCCACCTCCAGCGTCGCGGATATAAAAATCCGTAAGACATGGGAGATCGATTGCGCGAAGGCCAAGTGCCTCGTGCTTGCCTCTATGGACAATTAACATCAGAGGAGGCACGAGAATATGGACCTGGAATCCATATTTCTTCATACAAAAGAACTGTATGGAGAGCAATCCCGTATCGCCCGATACGAAGTCTCGAAAAAGTTGTTTTCGACGAGATTGGTCGTCGGATCATCGGTAGCGGAACACGTGCTTAAGATGATTGGCTTCATTGAAGAGCTCGCGGACCTTGGGACCACGTTAGAGAACGAGCTCTATACGGACTTGATTCTCCAGTCTCTTCCTTCCACTTACGCCCAGTTTATCCTGAACTTCAACTTGCAAGGAAAAGAGGTTGAACTTCCGGAGCTCCTCAACATGTTGAGGAGTGCAAAGGGTACCCTACAGAAAGGTAAGGAAATATCCACTTTGTTTGTAGGAGGATCTTCCTCTTCTAAGTCCAAGGCGAAAGCCAAGGGAAAGAAGAAGAAAGCCCCCGCCAAACCAAGGGGCGGTGTTAGTAAAGTGAATACGAAGGTAAAGGTAAAGGCAACAAAGGTAGTGGGAAAGCTTATGGGAAAGGAAGAATGCTTTTACTGTCACAAGAGTGGACACTGGAAAAAGGATTGCAGGGCTTGGAAGGCCAGAAACCAGGATCCGAAGCAAGTTGCGGGTTCGGCTTCAGGTGTGTATGTTATTGAAAACTGTCTATCAGTAAACTCTACATCCTGGGTATTGGATACCGGATCAGGATCTCATATCTGTAATTCTTTGCAGGCACTGAGAAGGCGTAGGGTTTTGAAGGCAGGTGATATGACCCTCAGAGTTGCAAACGGAGCTGGCATGGATGCTGAGTCCGTGGGGGACTATCACCTGGGATTGTCAGATGGGCATGTTTTAGTTTTGCATGATTGTTATTTTGTACCCAATGCAACTTGTAATATCATATCTGTATCTTTATTATCTAAAGAAGGTTATGAATTTGCATTTGTAAGCAATGTTGTAAACATTCACCTTAATCAAGTTTTGATTGGGTCAGGTACATTAAACAATGGTATATACGTATTAAACCAACCATAGATTTTCAATGTCCAGAATACACATAAAAGAAAGTCTCCAGAAATAAATTATGCTTTCTTATGGCATTGTAGACTGGGTCACATCAATGAGAGAAGGTTGACAAAGTTACATACAGAAGGATATTTGGATCCGTTCGAATATCAATCATATGCAACTTGTCAATCCTGTCTCAAAGGAAAGATGACAAAGACTCCGTTCACTGGACACGGAGTAAGAGCGAGCGAGCTCTTGGGGCTCGTACACAGCGATGTGTGCGGTCCAATGTCTACATATGCGTGAAGTGGTTATTCTTACTTCATTACTTTTACGGATGATTTTTCAAGGTTCGTACATGTCTTCTTAATGAAGCATAAATCTGAAGCCTTTGAAAAGTTCCAGGAATACAAGAATGAAGTAGAAAAACAAACAGGCAAAAGTATCAAGACACTAAGATCTGATCGAGGTGGTGAATACTTAAGTGCCGAGTTCCTGGATTACTTAAAAGAGAATGGAATTCTCTCTCAGCTTACTCCTCCATACACTCCGCAACATAACGGTGTATCGGAGAGACGGAACCGAACCCTATTGGATATGGTACGTTCCATGATGAGTAACGCTGAGTTGCCGCGATCATTCTGGGGATATGCGATAGAATCAGCTGCATACCTTTTGAACCGAGTTCCAACTAAGACTGTGCCTACCACACCATATGAGATATGGAGTGGGAAAAAACCCTATTTTCAATATCTGAAGATCTGGGGATGTCCAGCTTTTGTCAAAAAGCAGCATGCGGACAAACTCGAGGCACGCTTAGTACTGTGCAAGTTTGTGGGATACCCAAAGAACTCTAGGGGGTATCTTTTCTATTACGCAGAGGAACAAAAGGTCTTTGTTTCTCGTAATGCCCACTTTCTGGAACACCAGTTCTTAGAAAAGGAAATAAGTGGGAGCGCAATAGAACTGGAAGAAATTCCAGAACCACAGACTATTACTGAAAGCTTAGTAGAACCAGAGGGTTCGAAAGAACAGGACATTCCTGCACCGCTCCGCAGGAGTAGTAGGCAATCTCATCCGCCCAAGAGATACTACGGTTTTCTCATAGACGGGGATAGAGAGGATTGCATCATTGATTATGATGAGCCGACTAGCTTCCAGCAGGCCATCCAGAGCGTTGACTCGGTAAAATGGCTGGATGCAATGCGGACTGAAATGGAGTCTATGTACACCAACAAAGTATGGACTTTGGACATTGCTCCAGATGGGGTAAAACCCGTGGGATGCAAATGGATCTTCAAAAGGAAGATTGGTGTAGATGGACAGGTCGAGACCTATAAGGCTAGACTTGTTGCAAAGGGTTTCCGTCAAAGACCTGGTTTGGACTATGACGAAATCTTTTCTCCAGTGGATATGCTGAAATCCATTCGGATCCTTCTTGCCATTGCTGCCTTCCACGATTATGAGATTTGGCAAATGGACGTAAAGACCGCTTTTCTAAATGGAAATTTAGAGGAGTGTGTTTATATGGACCAGCCAGAGGGTTTAGCAGCGGAAAGGTGTGCAAGTTGCTTAAGTCCATTTATGGACTAAAGCAGGCATCGCGGAGTTGGAACATCTGTTTTGGTGAGACGGTCAAAGATTTTGGCTTTATCAAAAATCCAGATGAACCATGCATCTATAGTAGATTTGTAGCACGAACTGTCGTATTCCTCGTTTTATACGTGGATGACATTCTCTTGATAGGAAATGACATTCCTATGCTACAATCTGTCAAAGGATTCTTATCACACAGGTTCTCCATGAAAGACCTGGGTGATGCCTCTTACATTCTGGGGATCCGGATCCATCATGATAGATCCAAAAGGATATTAGGACTTTCGCAGTCCAGGTACATCGACACCATACTGAAAAGATTCAGTATGGAAGATTCCAAGCGCGGTAATCTACCAGCTTGTCACGGGATCACCCTCTCCAAAGAGATGTCTCCCAAGACTGATTTGGAAAGGGATTGCATGTCTATTATACCCTACGCTTCTGCGGTAGGCTCTATAATGTATGCGATGTTGTGTACCAGACCAGATGTAGCTTATGCACTGAGTGTGGTAAGCCGGTATCAGTCAAACCCTGGGGAGAAGTACTGGATAGCGGTAAAGAACATTCTCAAGTACCTGAGAAGGACTAAGGAGATGTTCTTGGTGTATGGCGGAAAAGACCTCCAGATTGAGGCCTTTGCTGACTCCAGCTTCCAGAGTGACAAGGATGATTCCAAGTCCATGTCGGGTTTTGTCTTTACCCTCAATGGAGGGGCGGTGTGTTGGAAGAGTTCCAAACAGAAAACCGTTGCTGACTCGACAATGGAAGCGGAATATATCGCTGCATCTGATGCCGCAAAAGAAGCCGTCTGGATGAGGAAGTTCTTGAAAGAACTTCAGGCGGTTCCGTCCATTGTTGATCCAATACCTCTGTATTGCGACAACAACGGGGCTATAGCGTTAGCGAAGGAACCCAGGTCCCATCAGAAATCCAGACACATCTTAAGGCGGTATCACTTGATCAGGGAGATCGTGGATCCCCAGGAGATCGTGGTTCGGAGGGTTGCATCAGAAGATAACAATGCAGATCCATTCACGAAGGACTTTCCCCAGACTCAGTTCGAGCGGCTGATCGAGATGATAGGTCTTCGATACGCCAGTACATGGCCTTAGTGCAAGTGGGAGATTGTTAGTGTATATGCCCTAGAGGCCATTACTGTATCATACTAGTTTGTATATTACTTAATGGAAGCTTGGGATATTCACCATTGTATAGAAAATCTTGCTCAAAATAGTAGTATGCTACTTGGTTTGTTTCTACTTCAATGTGTGTACATGTGTTTCTTTTAACATATCGCCTATACACATTAGTGGAGCCCTTATGATCTTTGCTTGATTACCAGCGTTGTGATGGCAGTCACACTCGTGGGAGCTGGGTAATCCACAAGCACATCCTTATGCAGGTCCCTAGTCGTAGGACTATCGAGACAGGGTATCGATACTCCGGAGTAGACTAGCGTATGCGCTTCTCATCCCAGCACGGGAGACGGTTTGTCCCACAGCTGTTAGTACGTCGTACTTGAGATAGTATGCGGGTGCTCGTTTGGTTACGAGTACACTGGACAGGACTCGTCGGGAACTGTTGGTTGGTACTATACCTATCGTCGGTTATTAGTTCCCAGGTGACATGAGTACAGCTTAGTCCGCTGACTTGACACTGTCACTTCGCATCGAGTGTGTTCCCACTGTACTTTGATTACTACCCTATCACAGCTCAAAGGAGTCGTGCAAACAGGTAGTAGTTTGGTGCAGTCCCGAAGCACTTGGAGGCAGTGACGGTTAGATAGGATTCGTCTCTCCCGGTATTGGGAGTTGATATCGCGCTGTGTCTAGGAGAGCCATTACACATAGTCGTCCCTGGCCAGGGCAAGCGAGATACACTGGTAGGTTTCCAGTGTTATCTCAGGGTGTTCTGGGCTACACTTCGACACGACTTATACCGCTATTAGGGGACTGACGTTTACCACCCCCTAGGCCCGCCATGCGATACTTTCAGACGAACAGACCGGACTGTACGCAGATTGTCACAGACAGGTTCAGTAGGAGTTCGGATGGGTTCGCCTCATCAGTCTTCTTATCGGCATCTACCTGGGGGCCGTTACGTACAGCTAGTGCCGCTTGCGGTCTATGGTTAAACCCACTGCCAGCGTAGTGTCGAGTCTTTAGAGTCCCACACAGAGGGTTATTCGCCTTTGGGCAAAACAGAGTAGAGGTCGCATGGTTTTGCGACGGGGTTCATTTACATCCGCGCACTTATGCACGTTTGGTGTCCGGACAGTAATTACTAGCGGGCTTTGGTTTGAGCCAGATCCTAGTATATGTTTTGGGATTAGTTTTATCTCATTGTATTCGTGTTCCTCGGAACACGAATGTGGGTGTGTATGCACAGTTAACTAAGGCAGAGGCAGAGGATTCTCATTAGGGTTTTGGTACGGGTGTGTATGCACAGTTGACAGTTGTCGTTTACCAAACCCTAATGAAAATGTGAAATATCAATTAATAATATTAATTAAAGGAAATTGAGTTATGGTTAGCGTTGTTGACTTGTTGACCAAGGTTGACTTGTTGACCAAGGTTAAAAAGTTGACCATCATCATTTCAAGCAAAGATGCTCTTTGATCATTGCAAAACCCATTTAATGTGAAATGATAATGGTCTTTTCAACCTACCATCACCTTTTCCTTTTTGATTAATATTGTTAATTTGATAATTCACATATATTTGTTATGGCTGCAAAACTCATTTTCATTCTCTCATATTCATTCTCTCTCATCCTTTGCTCTTCCTTTTCCTCTAGCTCAAGGAAAATCCTACTCATGAGTTGAGAACCATTTCCTTTGAGATAAAACACCAAAGCCACTCTCTACTCATCCTAAGGTTGAAGGTCTAGCAAGCCTAATACTTTAGTTACCTCAAGTTCGAGGAAGGAGCTCAAGGTAGAGACCCTCAAGTGAATTCATCTTCGGCAAGAGAAGGCGACGAGGAGAGAACCATCCGACCACCACAAGGAGTCCAAGAGAAGGAGTTCAAGTTAAGGTATAACCTCCTAACCGAGTAGGTAAAGCTCTTGTTAGTTTCTAGTGTGTTGTTTAGCAAAGATCCGGGTTTGCTAGTCCATGTTACCTAGACCCTAAAATCGTTTTTCACCATTTCCGCAAGCCCGAAAGAACTGGGAGAGGTAACGTGGACTTACAGGTCTCCCTTTTGGTCAATACCTGGTAGCTCGTTACGTACGGCTAGTACCACTGACGTGCTAGTGGTTAAATCCACAGCCAGTGTATTGACGAATCTTTAGAGTCCCCCACAGACAGTTTCTCAAGTTTCGGGTGAAACGTTGTAGAGGCCGTATGGTATTATGGCAGGGTTTGATCATATACGTGCAGTCGTGCACGGATCATCATCAGACGGATCATACTAGTGGGCTTTGGTTTAAGCCGGATCCTAGTATTAGATTTGTTGGATTACTTTAGTCTCATCACATTTGCATTCAGTCGAAATGCGGATGCAGGTATGTATATACAGGTGAGGGGTATTCTTGTGATCCGTCACGAGTTTACTTTAGATGATGCCGTTCTGTTTATTGTTGCAAACATTTGGATTAATGTTTGCTTGTTGAAATTGTGAGTGGAATTCATCATGAGGTGCATTAAATGTGGCATATGCAATCTAGTGACTCATGATATCATTATTTGTGCAAATGTCACATTTTATGATTGATTATTATATCGATATGATGCTTGGAGAGAGAGGGGGCAGCCATGTTAGGCTTGGGGTTGCTTTTGATTTATTCTAGCACTCTCATTATTCTTCATCTCAATACATTAACACAAGAAAAGAAAAGCTCTTCTTCTTCTTCTTCCTCTAGCTTATAACTTCCACCAATGGCATCATCTTCAACGTCCATCCATACACTCTCATGTGTTAAGAATCAATAGATGCTTGAGACAAAGTTATCACACACATTCTCTACTTCACCTTTGACATGTCGGCTAGCAAATTTTATGTTCGAGTTGCTTCGGATGAAGCGGGAGCCCGTAAAAAGACTCATTGATGTGGTGCCTTTCCGACGAGGAGACCGGAGATCGGAGATACCGCGAGGAGCTTGGGATGGTGGCCAAAGACCGAAGGACACGGATCGATCGGTATAGCCACTCTCACTTCTTAGTAGTTAACTAGTTTAGCGTTAATGGTTCGATCCGGGTCAAAGACTACGATAGCGCCGGTTTCCTAAAAAGTTTTTGTTTCCGCATTTGGCCTCGGATCGACGGCCGGGGCGCTACCGTAGACTTACATGGTATCAGAGCCACGCCATTAACCTTTACTAGCTTGTTCTAACGTGTTTAAAATATCGATCGATCGAAATTTCCGAATCGTATTTTCATTTCAGTGTGCTTGCTGTCGAATTTAAAAGTTGTTCAAAAAATTATTTTAGGCATCTTAAAAATACATGCAGGCATTACTAAAGCTACAGAAAAAGTTTGGAGACCTAACTCCAAAATTCCACTGCGGAACCACCGCTAAATGTCGCATTTAGCGGCCCTTTTTGGCCACAGTGCCCTAAAATTCCAATTGGTTTGATCTTTCCGGCCGGGATCTCCTGATGAAGTCAATAAGAAAAAGTCTCTTCTCTCATGGAGTGAGCAAAAAGAGATTTTCTGGAGCTTTAGTTCTTGGAAATATGATTTTTGTGATATATAGTTTCAGCCCAGATTATTTTTAGTGCTGGAATTGTACTTGGGGCCCACTTTGGGAAATTTTGTCGATCGAAATTTTAAATACGTTAGTTCACAGTACTTACATTACTATCCGTGACCGTGAATGTCATTTGATCGGTAAATCTTGTCTAATCGCTATAGCCCTTTTAGACGGATTTGCGAACGTGACATTCACGTTGATGTTCTGTGTTGTGCTGTGATGTTGCAGATTTGACGTGGTGGATAGCCTGGATGCAATGGTAGTACAGTTTGGTTATATTTGTACATTTGATATTGCGGGACGAGCGTCCGACGTGTGGACTGCCGTCACTGCCTGTTTGTATATTATTCTTTTGGGGCACGACCGGGTTGAGGTCGATGTACCCGTTGTACGTATTTTATTTTCTGTACTAGGATTACCCCGCGGTGGAGTGCACGGATAGCCGGGTTCTAGAGGGCAATGGGCCCGCATCTCATGGCTTTGAGACGGAGGGGGCTTTACTCTAGAATTGGCGGGCTATTCGCCGCACTCGTAGGGGGTATAGGTTGACCCAAGGAGGGGTGCTCAAGTTACCGGACTCCGTGAAGTGCTGGGTGGCCCATTCACTTTGTTGAAGGGGGCTGCCTCTCTTCTGGTTTTGGCGGGTAACTTGCCGCGCCCGTAGGGGTGTAGGATTTCATTGCACAGGCTATCCACACGACCAGGGGAATGTCGGGTTTCAGTTGTGGCTCAATGAAACCCGGGGATTCCAGATTATCTGTATTGTTCTTTGATGCTTATTAATTTTCTGTGATGTAGCATTTATCATGCCTGGAGCGATTATTATATATTGCTATATATATACTAGTAGATGTTGTATATATTTTACACCCGCGCTAGTCCAGTCCCCGCTCTGTCGTTAGTTAAGTAACCTAACGGGTGATGACGGGACCCAGTGGCGAATGTGGATGGCATATACGTACATCATATTTTCGTTCTTTTGTGGTGTGATTAATTGATGAGACTGCGTTGATTCAGATCAATGCAAGGAAAACAAACCTATTCGATGTTGTTGAAACAATTTTCAAAAAGGCTGTTATTGTAAGGACGTTTTCTTTTGTTTTGCACAGTGGTATTCGGTTATGAATATCCAGCACCCATTCTACGAGGCAAGGGCCGAGATCCCTTCATCGGGGGTGACCCCTTGGATAGAAGTTTGCGTCAGGGTAATAACTTCACTATAGTCGATTAGTTTTTGCTTTGCATCGCGGTATTCATTTGTAATATCCTGCATCTCATTCTACGGGGAAAGAGCCGAGATCCCTTCACCGGGAGTGACCTCTTTAGCGAAGGTTTTCGTCACTATATTTATAAAAAGCTATCCGGTTCCTTCAACGATATCAAGTTCATTACGTTAAAGGTATTTCGCCAAAAACCATTCGTAGCCCTCCGTCATTTCAGAAAGGTAGCACTTAGTATTCATGCTATGTATGTTGGCCTTCGTCAAGGCATAGTGTATGGTAGCTATTTGTTTCTTTTCTGTTGCATAGATAGATGCGTTGGTTTGGGACAGTCGTACTACTATTTTGGCATTTGTCAAAGGTATGCACAGGTGGGTTCAAATTAACCTGGATAATGACGGGTATAACTTGACATGTGACTTATGATATGTTGGCCTTTGTCAAGGTCATAAGAGCACGGGGTAAAAATCACATCGAGAGTTTCTAAAGAAACTGAAACTTGTCAGATATGCGCATACCATCTGGAGTGTGATAACGTAAGTGGATTCCATCACGTTATCATGCGATGATAGTTGGATCCCGATTCCCACTGATAAGTTGGTTTACTTCTCAGGTGATCCCGACTAATTCTTCTTTCAGGTTTGGAGGAGAATTTGAGGTTACAGTGGGAGGTTTCCTGATTAGATAAATTGATAACCATTCTGATCTAGGTTGAGTGCACGCAGAGTGTTTTCTTCTCTCCTCTCTCTCTTTGGCAGCGACCATGGCCTGACCCTAGACTATGGCTTAGTGACCAAGTTAACCGAACCTTCTTAAAACACTGGCTTTTGATTGTCTGGGTTGCATACCTCATTGCTACTCTGCATTTACCCTTTTTCTCCGGAACATTTCGTATCACTATGAACATCCACTTCCATTGGATAAAAACCATCGTATGGTTATATACGAACTCGAAGGAACTTGTTCCAGATTCGAGGATGGTTTCCGGTTCTGAGGAAATGAATATGACTATTTAGTTGTCTTTTCCTTTTACCTCTCTCAAGTTGTGAGTGCTCCTTGGATTAGGATGGTACACCTATTACGCTAATTGGACAGTCTTCATTCAAACCATAGGCAGGTGACGAAAGGTAGGGAATGAAGAAAACCGATTAGCCTAAGTGAGGTGTACAGAAGGTAATAAGTAAAGACAAGTAAGGGATTAGAAAAAGGGCAAAGTAAAATGCGACTGCTATTCACGACCAAACCAAGTATTCATCGCCACTCCTACTTCACCTCTTGTATTTCTCCATAACACCCCGTATCACTACGAAGATCCACAGTTATTTGGATAATCCATCGTATGGTTATATACGAACTCGAAGGAACTTGTTCCAGTTTGGGATGGATTCTGGTTCAGGAGAAATAGGAATAAGGTTTATTCAGTTGTTTTTAATCTTTACCTTCTCTCAGGTTGCGAGTACTCCTAGGATTAGGATGGTGCACTTATTACGCTTATTGGATAGTCTTCTTCCAAACCATAGGCTGGTGCCGAACGGTAGGGAAGGAAGAAAACCATTTAGCCTACGATGGTGTACAGAAGGTAATGACTAAAGACATATAAAGGGATTTGGAGAGATGGCAAAGAAATATACGGTTACAGTTGTGAATTTGATAATGGAAGATGCATTACTAAGAATACCAGGATACCCCTTCGAAACATTTACATGTTTCAGTTTCACTGTGTATTGTTAAAAGAAAACTGATTTCCCAATTAGCCCTTGCTCCAGGGTATGTATTTACCAGGTTTGATTCTCACATCTGTATGGTTTACAGATGATGAGTGGGAGTAAGTTATTGGGAATTAGGTGACCATCCTCATTATATCGGGATTCGGTTGTAATTGGTGATATTTGAGGAAATCATCTGGGTTTTTGCTGGACGGCAAATATTTGGTTTTGAATATTCGTTGTTATGCACTAATTTCAAACTGATATATCTGTAAGTTTATTTTTTTAAAGTGAGATATAACTTTTTGAAATTATGTCCATGATATTTACCTATATCAGTTGATGGTTAGGTAAGGAGCATTCAACAGCGGTGTAATTCTTCATAACCATAGTACAGTTTTCAACCTATGACACACAGGGAATGAGTTATTCAATTCAGCGGACTTATACAAAGTAATGTATGTTGTCCAGTAGGACAGAGGAGTTGGTCCTCGTACTATATTCTGTTTACTTATGACTTCTCTAGTTTTAGACAAGTGTTTCGTAGAAATACAATGTCTAAGTTTGAGAAGTTATAGGTATATGAATAAAGTAGAGAACCAGGTGTTGCAAGTATCAGGATTCTTCAAGTGATCGAAGATGTAGATACTTGTATTCGGTATTTCGGTTAATAGTAATGGTTTTGAGAAACTTGTTCTCTTTCAGGTTACTCATATCTGGATGCATTTCTAAGTTGAGTAACGCTGTATCGGCCTCCTTCCATTTAGTTGACATGCACTGGAGACAGCTGCATGATTTGAATCTGGTTCCAATTAAATCAGTGCCTCTGTTTCTATATTGTATATAGAATGGATCATATCTTAACGATGTTAAGGTATATGGAGTTGTCCGGCTTATGCTTAAAACCGGACTCTGGATAACTCAAGGCACGTTTCTGTAATGGCTGTTTGTGGTTGACCCGGGCTATGACGAGGGTTGACTTTCTACCATCTGGATGATCAATAGTGATATTGTTCTAGACTCGCTACAGTTTTGATAAAAATGGATTTTATCAGAAAACAGTAGTGGAGTATGGTAGAAGTGGAAGTGATTCCAGAACCACAGACGATTACTGAAAATTTAATTGGGACCTAAGAATTGACATTTCATTAGCCACTCCGCAGATATGGTGGGTAACCTCAAGCACCAGAGAGGTACTCCGGTAGCCTCAAGGATGGTGACAGGGAAGTTTCTTGTTTACCCAGACTTTCCATTGCTGCTGTTCTAGACTATGAGACCTGGCAGGAGGATGAATATAGCGTCGTTCTAAATTAGCTTAGAAGTGCACGTGTATATGACTCTGCCAGAGGGTTGTCGTAGTCAGTGGGAGCAGCGGAAGCACAATGGACAAGTAGCTTATGTCTATTTATAGACTAAAGCGGATATAGTGGAGATAGATCATCAATTTTTGATATGACAGTCATAGGTTTGACTTCATCAGAATAGGGGATGGATTTGTTTAGAAGGTAGTAGGGTATGATGTCCTGGTATTTGGATAACATACACAGAGTAGGAAGTGAAATTCCTATACTACGATCGGTTATACTTTGGTTGTCACACAGTGGTTTTTCCACAAAGGACTTGGATATTACATCAGACATTCTGGTTACTAGATCTATGGTTTTAGATCTAGATTTGGGAAGTGTCCCAATCTGGGTACTTAGACAGTATTCTAAAAGTGTTTTAGAATGGGCGACTCCTGGCATGGTAGTATACCTGCAGGTGATGGAGTCATCCTCTCTAAAGGTGTCTTGCAGACTAAAGGGGAGAGGGATGCGCATGATTGGCATATCACTTGCTTAGGAAATTGAGCCAATCATGAGATGTCAAGTACCACACCAGATGTTGTTTTTGCACTAGATGCAATAAGTTGATATTAATTCAATCCTGGAGAAGCGTTCGGAAGCAGTTTATGAACAAGCGGATGTTCTAGGGATATGATAACAACAGCCTCTTTTGGGAGACGGTTATCATTCCAGGCTTCCAAGATGACCTGGATGACAAAGTGACTGTCAGAGTTATAGTTTTCCCTCTGACGAGGGGCAGTAGTTTGGACAGGTGGTCCAAGCGGATACTGAGGGAAGCATGGTGCAGGGTACTGATTAGATTCAGTTGACGATACAGTCTAAGAAGTTTGGATTTGGAGTTCATTTATGAACTAGGTTCCATCAGATATCCAGACATATTCTAAGACATGTATTGCTCAATTCGGAAGATGGCTTTCTCCGCAAACTTGAGATAAAGAGAGACATATAAAGAAATATCAGGGCGGATCCACTCACTGAGGCTATTCCTCAAACTCAATAGTTTTACAAACGAGCTTTGTGAAACAGATTAGTAGAGGAGTTGGGTGTTCGGTATCACACGAGAAGTGAGTATGCGACATCACAATAATTAGTCTTGAGTGCAAGTGGGAGATTGTTGGATATAGTGCCTTCAAAGTCAATTATTAGATCGCAGGCACGTGATTGCAATGATCGAGGGAGGACCTATGCCGGTAGGACAGTCTTACTCAAGATGATAGTATGCTATTTGGTTTATCTTTATCACCGTGTACATACTTTAGGCGATATTACAGATCACTATTACACGTTGATAGAGCCTTTAGGATTCTTGCTTGACTACCAGCAGTATGATGGCGATCATATACGTGAGAGTTGGGTAGTCTATAAGCACATCCTTAAAGTGGTCCCTGGTCGTGGGAGTTTCGAGACTGGGCATCGATACTCCATTAGTAGACTAGTGTATACAGTCGAGACCCCAACGAGGGGCGGTGGCCAGTCTCACAAGCCATTGGTGTCAGTTGGTTCACCTAAGATGTATACAGGTGCTCATTGGGTTATGAGTACACCGGACAGGACTCGCCGGGAACATACTAGTTGGTATTATACTTGACGTCAGATAACAGTTCCCTGGTGACATGTGTACAGGTTAGTTCATCGACCTGAGATCATCATTTGTCTCATATGAGTTCCCACTATGCTTTGATTACTACCCTACCACAGCTCAAAGGAGTCGTGCAAATAGGTTTTAGTTGGGTACAGTCCCAAGCCACATGGAGGCAGTGAGCGAATCGGCAGGGGTTTCGTCTCTCCCGGTATTGGGGGTGAGATCGCGCTGTGTCTAGGAGAGCCATTACACGAAGTCCTTGGCCAAGGCAGGAGATTTACTGGTAGGTATTCCAGTAGTATCTCAGGGTGTTCTGTGCTACACTCTGACATGACTTGCACCGCTTTTGGGGGTCTGACTTTTACTAACCCTCTAGGCCCGACATGCGATACTCATAGACGAACGGACTGGACTGTACAGATATTATCACTGACAGGCTCAGTAGGGTATCAGGATGAGTTCGCTCATCGATCTCCCTTTTGGTCAATACCTGGTAGCCCGTTACGTACGGCTAGTACCACTGACGTGCTAGTGGTTAAATCCACAGCCAGTGTATTGACGAGTCTTTAGAGTCCCCCACAGACAGTTTCTCAAGTTTCGGGCGAAACGTTGTAGAGGCCGTATGGTATTATGGCAGGGTTTGATCATATACGTGCAGTCGTGCACGGATCATCATCGGACGGATCATACTAGTGGGCTTTGGTTTAAGTCGGATCCTAGTATTAGATTTGTTGGATTACTTTAGTCTCATCGCATTTGCATTCAGTCGAAATGCGGATGCAGGTATGTATATACAGGTGAGGGGTATTCTTGTGATCCGTTACGAGTTTACTTTATATGATGCCGTTCTGTTTATTGTTGTAAACATTTGGATTAATGTTTGCTTGTGGAAATTGTGAGTGGAATTCATCATGAGGTGCATTAAATGTGGCATATGCAATCTAGTGACTCATGATATCATTATTTATGCAAATGTCACATTTTATGATTGATTATTGTGTTGATATGATGCTTGGAGAGATAGGGGGCAGCCATGTTAGGCTTAGGGTTGCTCTTGATTTATTCTAGCACTCTCATTATTCTTCATCTCAACACAATAACACAAGAAAAGAAAAGCACTTCTTCTTCTTCCTCCTCTAGCTCATAACTTCCATCAATGGCATCATCTTCAACCTCCATCCATACACTCTCATGTGTTGAGAATCAATGGATGCTTGAGACAAAATTATCACACACATTCTCTACTTCACCTTGGACATGTCGGCTAGCAAACTTCATGTTCGAGTTGCTTCGGATGAAGAGGGAGCCCGTAAAAAGACTTATTGATGTGGTGCCCTTCCGACGAGGAGACCGGAGATCGGAGATGCCGCAAGGAGTTTGGGATGGTGGCCAAAGACCGAAGGACACGGATCGATCGGTATAGCCATTCTCACTTCTTAGTAGTTAGCTAGTTTAGCGTTAATGGTTCGATCCGGGTCAAAGACTACGATAGCGCCGGTTTCCTAAAAAGTTTTTGTTTCCGCATTTGGCCTCGGATCGACGGCCGGGGCGCTACCGTAGATTTACATACCCTCCATTAATCCTAGGAGCCCTCACAACCTGAGAGAAGGTAAAAGAAAAGACAACTGAATAGTCCTATTCAATTTCTCCAGAACCAGAAACCATTCTCGAATCTGAAAAAAGTTTCTTCGAGTTCGTATGCAACTATACGATGGTCATATCCAATAACTATGGATCTTCGTAGTGATACGGAATGTTCCGAAGAAATGCAAAGGGTAAAAGTAGGAGTGGCAATGAAGTATGCAGCTTTGACAATCCAAAAGCCAGTTTGTTTTGAGAAGGTTCGGTTAACTTGGTTTATGAGTTCTAATCTTGGGTCGGGCCATGGTCGCTGCTAAAGAGAGAGAGAAAAGAAACACTCAGCGTGCACTCTAATCTAGATCAGAATAGTTAATCACTTTATCTAATCAGGAAGTCTCTCACTGTATCCTCAAATTCTCCTCCAAACCAAAAGGAAGAATTAGTCGGGATCATCTAAAATCACCCGAGGAGTAAACCAACTCATCAGTAGGAATCGGGATCCAACTATAATCGCATGATAAGCTGATGGAATCCACTTAAGTTATCACACTCCAGAAGGTATGCGCATGCCTGGCAAGTTTCCTTTATGTTTGAAACTCCCGATGTGATTTTTACCCTATGCTCTTATGACCTTGACAAAGGCCAACAAATCATAAGTTACATGTCAAGTTCTACCCGTCATTGTCCAGGTTAATTTGAACCCACCAGTACTCGCCCTTGATGAAGGCCAACAAGGCTATACGATTATCTCAAACCAACGCATCTATCTATACAACAGAAAAGTAACAAACAGTTACCATACACTATGCCTTGACGAAGGTCAAGAAACATAGCATGAATACTAAGTGCTACCCGTCTAAAATGATGGAGGGTTATGAATGGTTTTTGGCGAAAAACCTTTAACGTAATGAACTTGATATCGTTGAAGGAACCGGATAGCTTTTTACAAATATATAGTGGCGAAAACCTTTGCTAAAGAGGTCACTCCCGATGAAGGGATCTTCGCTCTTTCCTCGTGGAATGAGGTGCAGGATATTCCAAACTGAATACCACGATGCAAAGCAAAAAGTAATCGACTATAGTGAAGTTATTACCCTGACGCAAACTTCTGCCCAAGAGGTCATTCTCGGTGAAGGGATCTCGGCTCTTGCCTCATCGAATGAGGTGCTGGATATTCATAACCGAATACCGCTGTGCAAAACAAAAGAAAACGCCCTTGTAATAACAGCTTTTGAAAATTGTTCCAACAATATCGTATATGTTTGTTTTCCTTGCATTGATCATAATCAACGCAGTCCTATCAATTAATCACTCCAGAAAAGAACGAAAATATGATGTACGTATATGCCATCCGCATTCGCCACTGGGCCTTGTCATCACCCGTTAGGTTACTTAACTAACGACAGAGCGGGGGCTGGACTAGCGCGGGTGAAAAACATATACAACATCTACCAGTATATATATATATATATAACAATATATAATAATCGTTCTAAGCATGATAAATGCAACATCACAGATAAGAGATAAGCATCACAGAACAATACTGATAATCTGGGAGCCCCGGGTTTCCTTTGAGCCGCAAGTGAAACCCGACATTCCCCTGGTCGTGTGGATAACCTGTGCAATGAAAACCTAGACCCCTACGAGCGCGGAAAATTACCCGCCAAAACCAGAAGCGAGGCAACCCCCTTCATCTAAGTGAATGGGCCACCCGGCACTTTACGGAATCCGGTAACTTGAGCACCCCTCCTTGGGTCAACCTGTACTCCTTACGAGTGTGGCGAATAGCCCGCCAGTTCTAGAGTGAGGCCCCCTCCGTCTCAACACCATGAGATGCGGACCCGTTGCCCTTCAGAACTCGGCTATCCGTGCACTCCATCGCAGGGTAATCCTAGTATAGAAAAGAAAAATATATACAGCGGTGTCATCGACCTCAACCCGGCCGTGCCCTAAATAAATAATATACAAACAGGCAGTGACAGCAGTCCACATGTCGGACGCTCGCCCCGCGATTTCAAATATACAAATAAAACTAAACTGTACTAACATTGCACCTAAGTTATCCACCACGATGATTCCGCTACAACACAGAACATCAACATGAATGTCACGTTCGCAAACCCGTCTAAAAGAACTATTGCAATTAGACAAGTTGTACCGCTCTAATGACATTCACGGTCGCAGATAGTAATGTAAGTACTGTAAAACTTTAAATAGTGTTAGAAATATTGACTTCGAAACACCCCGAATAGCCCCCAAACTAAAGGATAAAACCATATCCAAATTGGGCTAAACTAGCAATACCACTAAACCAATATTCCAGAGAATAGACCACACCCAAAATACGAAGTCCCAACTCACCTCATAAACCGGCCAGACCAGTTTCTAGGCATTTGTACCCGGCTCAAAATTATTGGAATGGACTCGTGTTTGGGGAGTGTTCTAGTTGTCACACAGGTATTCTTTGCAGTTGCTTAAATATTTTTAGAAGACTATATAAAATTCGACAGAAACTAGAATATGTTTGGTGTTGTTTCAGAGTTGTTTCGGTTTTGATACTTTAATATCGTTTAAACAAACTAGTATGTGGTTAATGGGTTGGCTCTGATACCATGTTGGGTTACGCCAGCACCCCGGCCATCAATCCGTGGCTAAATGCGGAACAAAAACTTTTAGAAACCAGCGCTAACGGAACTCGATTCCCGGATCGTACCATTAACCCTATACTAGCTATATGTAAAAGAGTTTAGAGAGGTTATACCAAACGATCCGAGTCCTTCGGTCTTCAACTTCTGTTCTAAGCTCTTCACGGCTTCCTTGATCAAGTTTGATCTTCGGTCTCCTCCATCGAAGAAGATCCATGTCGAGGGTTAGTAATACGGGCTCCGACCTCAAAACCGAAGCAACTCGAGTATCTAGTTTGCTAACCTAGATAGCCAAGATGAAGTAGAGAGAGAGTTTGTGATTACTTTGTCTTAATACACCCAAGAATTCTCAACTCATAAAAGGGTTTGGGTGGAGGTTGAAGAAGATGCCATGAGGTGAGGAAAGTGTGAAGCAAAGCTTGGCAACTTAAGAAAAATGGTGCCTGCATTTTCTTTTTGCGTGCGTTGTGTTTTATTTAGTTGTGAGCAACTAAAGAAAATCCTCTCTAAAAAATATCTGCCATCTCACAACTAAATATCTCACAACCCTACAAAAATCCATCATGCCACTATGACTCATCTCATGACTCAACACCATGAGTCACCAAGTGCATGCACCAAAGAATCAAAGCCAAAACTAACCCTCACACTTTCCACCTCACATAAACATTTAAACTAAAATGTTTAACACATAAAAAGAAATGGCATTATTTAAAGTAAACTTGTAATGAATTACAAGAATACCCCTCATCCGTATATATATACTCGCATTCGTATTCCGGCTGAATACGAACAGCGAGACGAAAATAATCCAACAATATAATACTAGGATCTGGCTTAAACCAAAGCCCACTAGTATTATCTGTCCGATCATGATCCGTGCACAAGTGCACGTATCTGATTGAACCCTGCCATAAAACTATACAACCTCTACAACGTTTCGACCGAATTAGGGAAACCCTCTGTGTGGGACTCTAAAGACCCATCAATACGCTGGCAGTAGGTTTAACTACAAGCACGTCAGTGGCACTAGCTGTACGTAACGGCTATCCAGGTATTGAGCGAAAGGGAGGCCGACGAGCAAACTCATCCTGAAACCCTACTAAGCCTGACAGTGACAATATCCGTACAGTCCGGTCCGTTCGTCTACGAGTCTAAGGGGATGGATAAAGTCAGACCCCTAATAACGCGACATTTAGTGTCGGTACGAAGCCCATCACCACCTGAGAAACTACCGATCCTAGATCAGTAATTCTCGACTGCCTTGGCCAAGGATTTCTGGTGATGGCCACCCATGCACTCTACGACATCAACCCCCAATACCGGGAGAGACGAATCCCCTGATGATCCGCTCACTGTCTTCATGTGGCTCGGGACTGTACCCAACTAAAATCTGTTTGCACGGCTTCTTTGAGCCGTGGTAGGATAGTAATCAAAGCACAATGGGAACTCACACGAGACAAATGACGATCTCAGGTCGATAGACTAACCTGTACACATGTCATCAGGGAACTGCTATCTGACAATTGGTATAATACCAACTAGCATGTTCCCGGCGAGTCCGTCCGGTGTACCCATAACCCAATGAGCACCTGTATACATCTTAGATGAACCAACTGACACCAATGGTTTGTGAGATCGGCCACCACCCCTCATCGGGGTTTCGATCAGTATACTCTAGTCTACTCTTGGAGTATCGATGCCCAGTATCGAAACTCCCACGACTAGGGACATTTTAAGGTTGTGCTTATAGACTACCCAGCTCCCACGTATATGATCGCCATCATACTGCAGGTAGTCAAGCATGAATCCTAAGGGCACTATAAACATGTAATAGTGATCTGTAATGTCACCTAAAGTATGTACACGATGATAAAGACAAACCAGATAGCATACTATCATCTTGAGTAAGACTGTTCTACCGGTATAGGTCCTCCCTCAATCATTGCAATCACGTGCCTGCGATCCAATAATTGACTTGATGGCACTATAGCCAACAGTTCTTTGTAGGAGAATAATCTTGGCGGAGATGAGTTTTCAATTATAAACAGTTTTTTAGCGGAGATATGAAAGTTTATATTTATAAATACTTTTTGCACGATCATGAAAGGTGTGTATGAATAACAATAGAATAAAGGTAGGAGTGAAAAATAAGAGTTGGTTCTCTGTTAAAAATGATATAAATTCCGACTTGAAACTTAACCGAGAACAAAACTTGAGAAAATCTTAAGTCTTTTCAAACTCGTATGATCCTTTAGAAGTCTATCCTGATCCGTATTTATGACATGATGACCCTTATCAAGTTTTTAAAAACTTAACGACACTATTCACACAACAACGTAAAGGCGTGTATAAGCTTATGTTAAATAAATTGTGAGGAGTGAAAAATAACGGTTGGACGTTTCTAACTAGGATGATAGAACTTCTAAGCTTTAATACTTAACTTAAGCTTAGAATTAACAGTTTCCTCACGACACTAACTTGACAGGATTTTATGGGTGTAGTCTGCTGAAAACCCTCAGGAGACAACACTCCTCCTACTAGGGACACCTAGAGGTTTAACGGCTTGTTGCACGTGCTTAGTGCAATCGCGTTCCCTGCAAAAGTGAGGTTAGGATTTTGTTTTGCTCGGGACGAGCAAAACATAAGTTTGGGAGTATTTGTTCATCACAGAAAACGGCATTTTAATACCACTCATTCATTATCAATTTTTTTATATATTGGTATTATTAACCAGTGTCTGCTCAGTAAATACAGATTACAGGTATTCATGACAAAACACTGGAAAACATACTCAAATTCTGGGATATGACATTTGTGATCCAACACTGTAATCAGAACAGAAAACCGATCATGATTAAAAGAGCTCTTTTGCAAATAAACATGTGTACACAATTTTGGTCCAACACATTACAAGTGTACACATAAGCTCTTTGGTACATGGACCTAGGTGGGGCCTGCCTTATGCAAGTGGGCACACTCATGACTTATGCAAGTGATGGGCACATGTGGGTGTATAAATGAAGAAAAAGTATTGATATGAGTTCCCTCCAATTCTTCTGAATGCAAACCAGGGATAAATGAATAAATCAAACAGCACCAGAGAGATCATGGAGAGCGCTCGAGGCCACCTGTCATGCCCCGCTTCCCAGTGTACGGCGAAGGGGACGCGACGAGGTCACCACGTATTTATTCAGAAGTAAATACGCTAAGCGTAACTAAGCAATATAAAAGAAATATACACAAGAGATAAATGTAATGAACAACAACTTTATTTATTAACATTCTTTTGTACAATGCATGGAAAAGTAAATACATGGGATAAAGCGATGCCTAAACAGTGGCATAACAGAAATGAAAAGTACTGAAAGTAAATGTGTATAATGAAACTAAAGCTCTGGGTCGTAGGCTAGCTGGTCCAGATCCTCGCTGGTGGGATCGATCTCCGGAAGGTCTGAAACATCTGACAACGTTCCAAAGAAGAAAGAGAAGGAATGTCGTCAGCGAACAAATCGCTCGGTAAGTCCCAAAGATAAGGGAGGAGTAGAATGGACAGAGAGAGAGTGTAGCTTTTAAAGTTGTATTATATTGATGTAATGTTGCATTTAGTGTTAATTCTGTTGTTTGTAGCTTGGTACAGAAAAGGCCAGTGAATACGAGAGGAGTCTCAGTATGCCAGAGAGTAAGGCAACGGAATATAGAGTACAAGGCTCCGTTATACAACCCGGAACAACGGCAATTGAATTCAAGTTAGGTGTCTTAAATCTTGCAGTCTCGTGCCACTTCTAACACCTTCCGTACCAATCTACCCCTTAAACCCCGCGATGTCTTGATTGTATTGTTTGTATTGTATTGAAATTGTATTGTCTTGTATTATAGATTGTTCAGATGGATGACTTACTGAAACCATGATATCAGTAAATGGATATAACTGGAGAATCATGTAGATGTATGAATCATGTAGATGGATGTATATCCATGGTTCGGTTTAGTCAAGTTGTATAAATTGATAGATTGAACAGATTGAATATATGGATTCATGGATTCATATTGAATTGTAGTTTGTACTTGAATCATATTCAAGTCAGATTATTTATAACGAGATTCAGTCTGAGTCAGAACAATTAGAAAAGAAATTGAAATTCCGAATTAGGTTTTGAAGTTATCGGTAATCGCTGCACATGGGCGGCAGGATTTGTGTCTTTTTCAAAGACGATTATCGTGTTGATAACACCTTTTGTTAAGTTGTCTACCTTAAATAGGCAAGCACCCATATCTCCGGCTTCCTGAGGCTCAAGAGACTGGTCTCGCTTAAACCTATATTTACTAGGGTCCTTATTATAATTTATAAAACTTGAGGGGGTTTTTTGTAAAAATAATTTGTATAATTTCCAAAATACACCTCAAGTATTTAATTATCGTCTTTTGAGTTTTCATAGATGTTGATTCTATATAGGTGACATTCTAGTGAATAAAACTTATTTTTCATAATATATGGTATTTAATTATAATATATTGACTTGTACGGAATTGCATGGTATTTTCATGTAAAGCGATTCTTTTGATTTAGAAAAGTTGGAATATTTATTTTATAACAAAAATTAAATATTTTGATGATACATATATATATATATATTTATATAAAATAATTTTAATTTATTATTTTCTAGAAATCTCATTTTCTTAAGATATTTGTATTTTTAAAATCTTTCGAGACCGAATACTCCTTGCGGAGGTCTGCATCTCGCACTACTAAGCCTAGGGATGTGTGATAATCCGCACCATCCCAGACGGGTTCCCCAAAATGGGTTGTAGCGGCGCTTTGCAAAGATTTGTATAAATACGTAATCTTGTAGAAAACGGTTTTAATAGTAAAAGGTATTTAAGTGTAATTTCGTATTCCCGTATTCTATGTTCGCGAA
The DNA here is from genome assembly GCA_030015575.1 of Agapanthus africanus. Taxonomy (NCBI): domain Eukaryota; kingdom Viridiplantae; phylum Streptophyta; class Magnoliopsida; order Asparagales; family Amaryllidaceae; genus Agapanthus; species Agapanthus africanus. The sequence goes on from CM057339.1 coordinate 871,279,757, forward strand.
AGGCATCGTGCTATATTGCATATAAGTGTTGTGAAGAGATAGGTCATTACCTGGTGATCTATTCAAAGGTATAGCAAGAAATATGATGTTGTAATGTCAGAACTAAACTATATGGTATTTTATAAAAAAGTACGATAAAAATTGCAATATGAAATATTTTGGTGTGAAACTTGTTCATGATGCTTTGTTAATGATTAATAGTCAAGATGTGAGAGTTTGGAATGGTTGTTTTTAATGAAAATTGCACTTTTTAAAGGAAACCGAATCGGAAGTCGGATTAACTCCGCTTCCGTTGGGTTTTAGAAATACAAGTTTTAAGAATAGAGAATAGAAGAGGGAGGAGGGAATTACTGGCTTTTGGTTTAGAGGAGAGGAAGAGGGAGTGGAAGTAGGTTCCGGTGCGTCGTTTCGTCGCCGAGATCTCCTAGGATCGTCGTCGGAAGATCGCCGGAGTTTCGCCCTTCGCTAACTCCACTTGCACACAAAGGTTTTAGAGGATTTTCTTGAGAATTTTGGACAGAGATTTTGGGGTGAGGGGTGTGTGTTTAGGTGTGGTATTTATAGAAAAAACTAGGGTTAGGGTAGGTGAAAGGGTGTGAAATAAAATCTATTAAATTTTGTATTAAAAAATAGTTTAATAGAGTTTTAAAAAGCTTTGTTAATGTGCAGAAAATTTAAAGTGTACAGGGGTTTTAAGAAGGCCAAAAGACAGAGAAGTCATGAAGGAGACTCGGCGATTTGACCGAGTCAACCCGGCCTCGCCGGCCGAGTCGCCGGCCCGAGTCGGCCGAGTCAGGCCGGGGCTCATCGCCACGTGTCCACCGTCGGTTGGTGTAGCTCCTGGGTCAGTTTGTTTTACATGTGATGTTTGGTTTTTACGAGTTATGCACGTGTAGGCTCTTGGGATTCTAAAAATTTAGAAGAAAACAATATTAAAAAAATAATGTGGGTGATGAGATTTGAACTCTGGTGCTTTGGTTTTGCAGTGCAAGGTCTTACCAATGAGCTACAAGCTCCTTCTTGCTATTAAAAAGCAAAACAAACTTATAACTTGTGCTCAGGCAAAAGCACCCCTTTCTGTATTTTTGAAATTTTTTTTTACAGAAAGTTGTGCAGAAAGTTTAGGGTTGTTACATTCTACCCTCCTTATAAAAATTTCGTGCTCGAAATTTGTAAAAGGAAAGTGTAACAGATTCAAGGAAAGTTTGGTGACTGAATTACCGATAGTGTATGAAAAATAACAAAGTGATACAAGGGTTTTAAAAATGTGAAAGAGACTTACTAGTGTTACCTTGGTTTACGGCCTCTGCTTCTTCTACCGCTAAAGTGTAAGCCTGTCGCCCTGGTACATTTCTCTTAGTTGGAGGCATATTCCTCTGTCCTTGAGGCATGTTTCTCAGTGCCTGATGGAATTGGCGATTTGGCTATGCAGAAGTTCTACGTGGAGGGGGTGTTGGGAGTGCAGGACGAGGTGCAGGAGCCTGGATAGCTGGCCGCTGCGGGTAGTTGGTGGGTGTGTGAGCTGGGTTGCTATTATAAGGACAGTTTCCAATTCCGTGATTGGATGCGCCATAAATTAGACACAGGCCTTTTGCGCGCCTACAGTTCTTTCACAAGTGTCCCTTTCTATGGCAGTAGTAGAAAAAGTCTGGACTTGGCTGGTTATTGGTTTCTTCTGGTCTCCTAGGTTCAACAGTTGGTTTTGAAGAGGCTCCTCCTGCCACTTGATTGGTAGGGCGCTTCACTCCGGCAGATTGAGGTCCGCCCTTTCCCTTCACTACTACCTTATATTTTCGGGTAGCTTTCAGAGCCAAATCATGGGTTGGGAAATATCATGTAGCTAATGCAGCTTGGATTTCCGGGTCCAACCCTTGCTGAAATCTTCTAGCTCTTATCTCAGCAGTCGGTATGAGATGGGCCGCAAACCTGTTACGGTCTTGTGTTAGCTGTGTAGTATGTGATATATTGAAGATTCGAATTATTGAGATATATCTTACCTACTGAGCATGGCGAACTCAGCGTCATATTCATCTATAGATTTGGTCCACATGGAATCTTGTTGCAGATGGATGAACTGCTGTTCCATTTCAAAGCGGGCAGTCTCAGGGAAATACTTTGCGTCGAGCATGTCACGGAAAGTCTTCCATTCGATGGGTTGATCAAGACGGCTTTCTTCCGCCTTCCACCAAACTCGTGCATTGTCCGTGAGCTGTAGTTTTGCAACTCGGACCCAAACTATTTCTGGCACTTGTGCTGCTGCCAGATCATCTTCGATATTCTGAGCCCATCCCTCAGCTTCTAGAGGGCTCTCTTTTCTTGAGAACTGTTTGGGGGTGCAAAACCCTGAATTGCTTCACCCCAGGTGCTTCTGCCTCTGGTCGGTTCATCAAGATAGCAGTCTGCTGCTGCTGTCCTTCCAGGAGGCTGCGGACCGCCTCAAGCAGAATCGTCTGCTTGTTGATCGGAGCAGGGACGGCAGGTGTGAGTGGTAGTGGTGGAGGTGTGTTGTTGACATTGGTGCTGGTGTTGTTCGGGGAATCCATAACCTTGAATGACAAATTTGGGTTAGGACAGATTCAAAGTATATGAAATGATAAGATTCAAGAAGTATGAATTGTAAAGAATGTTTTCAGTTACTGGTTTTTGTGTTATATTACTTAGGTTGTTCACGCAGAACTGAACTGCATGGTAGGGTTCCATATAGCTCTGACCTGTATGGGCCACCAACAAAACCTGTCACGCCCGGCTTCCCAGTGTACGGCTAAGGGGACGCGACGAGGCCGCTACGTATTTACCCAGAAGTAAATACGCTAAGCGTAACTAAGCAATATAAAAGAAATATACACAAGAGACAAATGTAATGAACAACAACTTTATTTATTAACATTCTTTTGTACAATGCATGGAAAAGTAAATACATGGGATAAAGCGATGCCTAAACAGTGGCATAACAGAAATGAAAAGTACTGAAAGTAAACGTGTATAATAAAACTAAAGCTCTGGATCGTAGGCTAGCTGGTCCAGATCCTCGCTGGTGGGATCGATCTCCGGAAGGTCTGAAACACCTGACAACGTTCCAAAGAAGAAAGAGAAGGAATGTCGTCAGCGAACAAATCGCTCGGTAAGTCCCAAAGATAAGGGAGAAGTAGAATGGACAGAGAGAGAGTGTAGCTTTTAAAGTTGTATTATATTGATGTAATGTTGCATTTAGTGTTAATTCTGTTGTTTGTAGCTTGGTACAGAAAAGGCCAGTGTATACGAGAGGAGTCTCAGTATGCCAGAGACTAAGGAAACGGAATATAGAGTACAAAGCTCCATTATACAACCCGGAACAACGGCAATTGAATTCAAATTAGGTGTCTTAAATCTTGCAGTCTCGTGCCACTTCTAACACCTTCCGTACCAATCTACCCCTTAAACCCTGCGATGTCCTGATTGTATTGTTTGTGTTGTATTGAAATTGTAATGTCTTGTACAGATGGATGACTTGCCGAAACCATGATATCAGTAAATGGATATAACTGGAGAATCATGTAGATGTATGAATTATGTAGATGGATGTATATCCATGGTTCGGTTCAGTCAAGTTGTATAAATTGATAGATTGAACAGATTGAATATATGGATTCATGTATTCATATTGAATTGTAGTTTGTACTTGAATCATATTCAAGTCAGATTATTTATAACGAGACTCAATCTGAGTCAGAACAATTAGAAAAGAAATTGAAATTCCGAATTAGGTTTTGATGTTATCGGTAACCGCTGCACATGGGCGGCAGGATTTGTGTCTTTTTCAAAGACGATTATCGTGTTGATAACATCTTTTGTTAAGTTGTCTACCTTAAATAGGCAAGCACCCATATCTCCGGCTTCCAGAGGCTCAAGAGACTGGTCCTGCTTAAACCTATATTTACTAGGGTCCTTATTGTAATTTTTAAAACTTGAGGGGGTTTTATGTAAAAATAATTTGTTTAATTTCCAAAATACACCTCAAGTATTTAATTATCGTCTTTTGAGTTTTCATAGATGTAGATTATATATAGGTGACATTTTAGTGAATAAAACCTATTTTTCATAATATATGGTATTTAATTATAATGTATTGACTTGTACGGAATTGTATGGTATTTTCATGTAAAGGGATTCTTTTGATTTAGAAAAGTTGGAATATTTATTTTATAACAAAAATTAGATATTTTGATGATACATACATATATATATTTATATAAAATAATTTTAATTTTTTATTTTCTAGAAATCTCATTTTCTTAAGATATTTGTATTTTTAAAATCTTTCGAGACCGAATGCTCCTTGCGGAGGTCTGCATCTCGCACTACTAAGCCCACGGATGTGCGATAATCCGCACCATCCCAGATAGGTTCCCAAAAATGGGTTGTAGCGGTGCTTTGCAAAGATTTGTATAAATACGTAATCTTGTACAAAACGGTTTTAATAGTAAAAGGTATTTAAGTGTAATTTCGTATTCCCGTATTCTATGTTCCCGAAAGGCATCGTGCTATGTTTCATATGAGTGTTGTGAAGAGATAGGTCATTATCTCGTGATCTATTTAAAGGTATAGCAAGAAATATGATGTTGTAATGTCAGAACTAAATTATATGGTATTTTATTGAAAAAGTAGGATAAAAATTGCAATATGAAATATTTTGCTGTGAAACTTGTTCATGATCCTTTGTTAATGATTAATAGTCAAGATGTGAGAGTTTGGAATGGTTGTGTTTAATGAAAATTGCACTTTTTAAAGGAAACCGAATCGGAAGTCGGATTAACTCCGCTTCCGTCGGGTTTTAGAAATACAAGTTTTAAGAATAGAGAATAGAAGAGGGAGGAGGGACTTACTGGCTTTTGGTTTAGAGGAGAGGAAGTGGGAGTGGAAGTAAGTTCCGGTGCGTCGTTTCGTTGCCGGGATCTCCTAGGATCGTCGTCGGAAGTTCGCTGGAGTTTCGCCCTTCACATACTCCACTTGCACACAAAGGTTCTAGAGGATTTTCTTGAGAGTTTGGACAGAGATTTTGGGGTGAGGGTGTGTGTTTAGGTATGGTATTTATGGGAAAAACTAGGGTTAGGGTAGGTGAAAGGGTGTGAAATAAAATGTATTAAATTTTGTATTAAAAAATGGTTTAATGGAGTTTTAAAAAGCTCTGTTAATGTGCAGAAAATTTAAAGTGTACAAGGGTTTTAAGAAGGCCAAAAGACAGAGAAGTCATGAAGGAGACTCGGCGATTTGATTGAGTCAACCAGGCCTCGCCGGCCGAGTCGAGCCGGGGCTCGTCGCCACGTGTCCACTGTCGGTTGGTGTAGCTCCGGGTCAGTTTGTTTTACATGTGACATTTGGTTTTTACGAGTTATGCACGTGTAGGCTCTTGGGATTCTAAAAATTTAAAAGAAAACAATATTTAAAAAATAATATGGATGATGGGATTTGAACTCTGGTGTTTTGGTTCAGCAGTGCAAGGTCTTACCAATGAGCTACAAGCTCCTTCTTGCTATTAAAAAGCAAAACAAACTTATAACTTGTGCTTAGGCAAAAGTACCCCTTCTGTATTTTTGAAAGGAAAAAAAATTTAAAGAAAGTTGTACAGAAAGTTTAGGGTTGTTACACCACCACACCAACACGAGACCCAAAGCCCACGACTTGGCCGGCGAGACATCCCTAAAAATCGGTGCCGCCGGCCCCACAATGGGAAATTGTCCCCATTTTTCTTCTGGTCGTTTATTGGTAGCACATCATCCCGTTTATATTGTTTGTTTATTCTGTTGTTTTGCCTATAAATACCAGAACTGATTTAGAAAGAAGGGCATGTAAAAAAATGTATATACCCATTCCATGCTTTAGTTTTTGGTTTAGCTTGAGAGTTGTGTGAGCCTATGCTTGATTTCCTCTTCTTCTTCCTTCTTGAAGCTTTCTTTTTAGAGTTTCATTATGGAGGTTGAACAAGTAACCAACACTTTGTATCTTAACTCATTCAAGTGTTAATATATTTGTTATTGCTTTTCTTTCTTTGCTTACTTCTTTTGTTATTTGCTTTTCTTTTTATCATGCTTGAGTAATATCTTTTGGTTGTGGTGATGGTAAGGATGCGAGATGTGTTGGGCTTCCCTTGCACCTAGTCTAGGGTTTAGTAGCATCACTCATGCCACTTTAAAATTTAGAGAGGTGCAAAGCAAGCAAACCATGAATCTTTACTCGAAATCTAGGGTAACAAGTTTGTATCACATACAAAGAAGTAAAGAGAGTAGGATTACAACCTTTGTAGTCCATTCCTTCGCTTCATAAGCTACGTGTTGAGGTCCCTTCGCTGTGATCATCAAGAACTCCGACTCTCGTGAGGCTCCAAGAGATGAATGATGCATCTTGCTTGAAATCTTCTTGATCTAAGATGATCTACCTTGAAGAATCTCTAACCCAAGCTTACACTTCACTAATGAAGTAATTAGAGAAGTGAACACCCTAATCTAAGTGGCTAGAATAGATGAGGATGATGAAGTAGGAATTTTACACTCTTTTGTTTTCAAGTTCTCACCATTTATCATCACAAACACAAAAGTAGCAAGCTTTTTTCAAGAGCAAGAAGAAGAAGAAGAAGCAAAAGCTTTTGTGATGAATAATGAATTCTATGTGTGGTTACAATTGCAACCATGAGTTAAGAATGAAGGCTTTAACTCATGTAGAGAATAAACTATGGTTAAGGGTTTGGGTTGAGTTAACAAATATCTTCATAAAATATCAAGCTAGATGACAAAAGTCAAAGATTCATGAAACTTCATGAAAGCTCCATCCAAAACTTAACCCTAATCCAAACCCTAACTAGGTTTAAACCCAAAAACCATGTTGCATTTGTAACCCTAACATGTTACAATATTATATATCACATATACAATATATTTTGTAATAAAAGAAAATAATATAATTAACATATATCGCATATATATCAATGTATTATCCGGTGAGAAAAAGAATCAATAAAGCGAACTTATATTAGTTAATGTAACGTAATATATCACATATATAATTATACATTAAATTAGCGAATCAACTCTTGATCCGACAATCCGGCTATATTGCATATAACCGACTAATATAACATGTACCAATTCATCGAATCAACACTTGATCCGATGACCCGGCTATATCACATATACCCGGCCGATATCACATATCGCGAGAATAGAATACGGTATCTCATATCGTATTATTCTCGGTCTCACACATATCACATATGTGCTCCTACTCCGTTTTGCCTGAGCCAAGAAACCTCTGTGTAGGACTCTAAAGAATCGTCAATACGCCGGCAGTAGGTGATGATCATATCAAACACCCACAAGCTGCAAGCGGTCAGCTAAACGTAACAGCCACCTAGGTATTGAGCGATCAGAAGATCAACAAGCAAGCCTGTACATTCTCCTGTGAATCCAATCAGTAACACTACCATACAGTCCGGTCTCTTCGTCTGATATGTCGCATATCCAGTTTAGGGGTGGTAAACGTCAGACCCCAGTAACCGATAAGTCGTGTCGATATGAGGCTCATAACAGGTCGAGAAACTACTGATAACTCTTACCGGTAGCACTCCATATCAGCCCTGGCCAGGAACTTCCAGTTATAGCCAATCGAACACAGCACAACATCAACTCCCTATACCGGGAGAGACGAAACCCCTCCTATCGCTCATCGCCTCCGTGTGATTCAGGACTGTACCCAAAAGCCACCGTTTTGCATGCCTCTTGGACGTGGTAAGGTGGAAATCAAAGTACAGTGGGAATCATACAAGACTCTATGACGATCTCGGGTCTACAGACTAACCAGCACCAGTGTCACCGGAGAACTGCTATCTGACGATAGGTATAATACCATCAAGGAGTTCTCGACGAGCCCGTTCAGTGTACCCAGTCTCCACTGAGCACCCGTACACCATCTTTGATGTCAAACACCGATGGATATGTGATCATCTATCGCCCATCATATGGGTCAAGATGCGTATACGCTAGTCTACTCTGGTGTATCGATGCCCTGTCTCGATACACCCTCGACTAGGAACAGTTATAGGATGTACTCGTTGACTACCCTGGCCCCACTAGTATGATCTCATCATAGTCCTAGTAGTTAAGTACATATCCCAAGGGCTTTATCAATATGTGAGAGTAAGACAGTAAACCAATACAAGTCAACATGTTAAGACAAAGTGAAACCAGATAGTATACTATCATATCGAGTAAGAAAGTCCTCTCTCTATATATATCCAAGCATCCACTATAGTATACATCATATGTACAACAATGGCCTCTAAGGCATATACATAACTAACAATCTCCCACTTGAACTAAACCCAGCTGTTGTAGTATCTCATACCCAACATCTCGAAGAGTCTCTCAAATTTTATCTGGGGTATGGCCTTCGTGAGTGGATCCGTAGTGTTGTCCTTCGTATCAACTCTCCTGACCTTGATCTCCTGGCGATCAACTATCTTCCGGATCAGGTGATACTGCCTCAGAATATGTCTGGACTTCTGATGGGACCTGGGTTCCTTAGCCAAAGCCACAGCTCCATTGTTATCACAATACAATGGTATTGGATGCTCAATGGATGGAACCATACCAAGTTCAGTGATGAACTTCTTCATCTAGACAGCCTCTTTGGCAGCATCGTTGGCAGCGATGTATTCAGCCTCCATCGTCGAGTTTGCAATGATTTCCTGTTTGGAACTCTTCCAACACACCGCCCCGCCATTGAAGGTAAAGACAAATCCCGAGTGCGACTTAGAGTCGTCCTTATCAGTTTGGAAGCTCGAATCGGTAAAAGACTCCACCTGGAGTTCTCCATTACCATACACCAAGAATATCTCCTTAGTCCTTCTCAAGTACTTGAGAATGTTCTTCACAGCTATCCAGTGACTCTCTCCTGAATCTGCTTGATACCTACTCACTATACTTAGTGAGTATGCTACATCGGGTCTGGTACATAGCATCGCATACATGATAGTGCCTACTGCCGAAGCATAGGGTATCCCTTGCATGCGAGCTCTCTCAAATCAGTCTTGGGGGACATTTCTTTGGAGAGAGTGAGTCCAGAGATCGTGGGTTGGTTCCCACGCTTGGATTCTTCTATACTAAACCTCTTTAGTATGGTGTCAATGTACCTGGATTGGGACAATCCCAGTATCCGTTTAGATCTATCTCTATAGATCTTAATTCCCAAAATGCAGGAGGCATCACCTAGATTTTTCATTGAGAATCTATGTGATAAGAAGAGCTTGATCGAGTGCAGCATAGGAACATCATTTCCTATCAAGAGTATGCCATCCACGTACAATACGAGAAAGACAACCTTACTCTCTGCAACCTTCTGTAAATACAAGGTTCATCTACGTTCTTGATGAAGTCAAACTCTTTGACTACAACATCAAAACAGATGTTCTAACTCGCGATACCTGCTTCAAACCCGTAGAATGGATCTGCTTCAACCCGTAGATGAATTTAAGCAGCTTGCACACCTTTCCGCTGCTCCCACTATCTATGAAGCCCTCTGGCCCGAGTCATGTACACGCACTCCTCTAAATCACCGTTTAGAAAGGCGGTTGTTCCCTGATAAAATATCAGGAAATACCCCAATGGGGTATCACGTGATCACACGTGACCAAGGGGCACGTGCTGACACGTGATGGTTTCCTGGGATTCTGTTTTAATAGAATTAAATTCTAATCAAACAATTAATTAATGGAGTCACGTGCCCACACGTGATGGACCTTTAAACCCACTGAAAGGGATTAATAAAGTATAATAAAATAACAAGGAAAAATCCCAATGGGGCATCACGTGCTCACACGTGACCAAGGGTCACGTGCTAACACGTGATAATTCCTTAGTTCTTTAAAAAAAAAATAGAATTAAATTTGGTTAAATGCTTAATTGGGGAGTCACGTGTCAACACGTGATGGGTTCATAGCTCTTTAATTAATAGAATTAAACTTTATTTAAATGATCAAAACATTGGGATCACGTGCCAACACGTGATGGGCTTTAAAAGCCTTATGAGTTAATAGAATTAAATTCTAATTGAGGGAAATCAAAGACCCTAACTGGGAAAGTATTTTCTTTAAATCTTTCCAAACAAAAAGGGATTATGCTCTGTAAAGTGGAGCACCGTTGGATTAAAAATCCAATGGTGATTAAAAAATCATCAATTTATGGAAAGATTTTATACAAGGAAAGATTTCCCTAAAATCATCAATCCTCACGTGACCCCTGATAAACATTCTAATAATTTAGGGCATGAGTACCCATCACGTGCCCACACGTGATGGCTATGAAAACTAAAAGTGTTTAACACTTATTTGCAGTTCTGAGAACAAAGTAAAGGAGATCTGGCCCCACCTCTGGTGCCCTCACGTGACCCCTTCCTTTCTAGTGTTTAACACTATTTTGGGTATTCATCTCTAGTGTTTAACACTGCTGTCCTCTAGTGTTTAACACTATTTTAAAGCCAATCTTAGCCAAATTGGCTAAGTTTTCCAGAGGTAAAAACCTCCCCTTCAACTGAACCTCAAAGTTGAGTAAAACTCAGAGTCACAATGTTTAATGCTCAGTCAAAAACAAAAATGTTATCAGAGCCCTCAAACTCTTGTTTAGCATTGCTAAATGATGATGGGTTGAACCCAAATAAATGTCTAATGGTCCAATATAGGGCCAATATTTCAAACTTAATTGGACTTAGCCCAAGTTGGCTGTTCAGTTGATAAAACTGCACATTTGTTATTACATTTTTCCTACTATTTCTATATTTAAAAAGGTCTTTATTATAATATATCATACATATGAGGGTTTATCTGTAAAAATACTATTTTCCATGTGTTGATATATTATAATTAGCATTTGGTAGGAAAATGTATGCAAATAATATCATTGACCAAATCTTAACTCTACTAAATATTATTTGAGTTGTTGTGCAGAATTTGCAGGTCTAAAATCAAGGAAATCAAGTTGTTAAAGTAAACCTGCCTAATTAAGAAACCAAAACTTAGAAGTCAAGTCTGGCAGCAACTACGAGAAGATTTCCAAGTTCCAAAGGTTCCAAGGATCGCCAAATGTCACACAGAGGACATCACAGAAAATTGATCAAAGGCCCAGATTAAATGGTCGCGGATCCGCGGCCATACCCCCCTTGGGCCGCGGATCCACGGCAATGTTAGGGAGTTAGGGGCTGCGCTTTTCTGGGGAAAATCTTTGCTGTTTTCTTCCTAATTTGGAAGCAAAGGTTCTGGCTTTGAGACTATAAATAAAGACCGAGAGCCTCTTGAAAAAATCATCAAGTCGACGCTATCACGAAGTTCAAGAAGGCTCACGCATCCAGACTGATCATCAACTGTTCGTCTACCTCCTTGGAAGAGATCGAGAAGCAAACTAGTCTTTGTAATCATTTTCTAAGGAATCAAAGTGTAATGAATATTGTTGATTAATAAAAGTAGCTTTCTTTTTCTTATTCTATTTCTTCGTACTTTAATTATGCAATTTCTCTCCATCTCTTTTTCTCCCAACATGCGCGAGTAATTCTCCGCTTGTTAGGGTTCATAGGATTAGGGTAGGCTAATGGATGATGAACATCTCTAAACTCTTTTTAAGTCCTATAAAGTTTATAAACTTTATCAAAAGAATCATTAACATCCTAATCGGGCGCGCTAACAATTCATTGTTAGTCCCGACCGCGATTAGAGATTAGATTAATGATTGTTTTGGTAAAGGCTAGAGATGAACGGAGTTCCGTGTCGAGATAAGGGTTAAGAGTGGGATTCCTTTTCCCTCCAGAAATCCTAATCTACATGCATCACCGTCGTTCTAGTTTTAAATCTATTAAAAGATAAAAAGAGTAATTTTTAATTAATCATCCATAACTACTAAATCCTAATGAACCCTATAAGCCCTCTTCTTATATAAACTTACATCCGTAGTTAATCTAGATCTATATTTTGCATTCTTGTTTAACGTAGATCTAGATCCTACAACCATTTTACAATATTCTTTATCCTTCCTCCTCCCCTTTCTCAACACATCTAAAGTAAGAGTAAAATATTCAACGTTTCCCTGAGGACGACCTGTACTCACCTCGGTCTAGCTACGCGCGACACCGTTCTGATTGCGGTTAACTACACACACTCTTTCGAACCAATCAAATGGCGCCGTTGCCGGGGATACGTGCGTAATTTTTTATTCTTGTTATTTGTGATGAATTCTTATCCGATTTATATCATAATTAAAACAAAACTGCAAATTGCATATTTAACGATTTGTGCGTGAATTTTTTGCAAGGAGATCTGGAGTCACAGACTTGAGGAAATAGGAAACAGAGACATTCTTAGAGATCTAGAGGAGCACAGAAAATTTTATCAAAAGATCCTTCTCTCTTGCGGCAGAACCGCGGCAAAAGAGGTATATTCGCGGCGGAAGCGCGGCGCATTAGGGGATCTAGGGCTTCAGTCTTCTCTGGTACGATTCTAACCTCTTCCTCTCTCCTCTAAAATCCAATAAAATCTATTTTCTGCAGGATTCTTTGCAAAATAGCGCCGTTCAAAAATCTTTTTGCAAAAGTTTTGTGATTGGTTTTGTTTTGCATATTTTAATACGGACTTTAAGGGGCAAAGACCAAATCCAGATTAGGTAGGGATTTCATCACCCTTCCTAAGCCCCACAAATCACAAACAGAGCATCTGCATCAACCCTACATTAATTTAAAAAATATCTAGACCAGACTCTAAGGACTGTCGCACTCATTAAGGACAGAGGAAGGTCGTGGGTAATTTATCGCTTATCCGCATTACTTTTGTGGTGCCTAGGCAAGTGTGTCTAAGGCAAGTGGTTTACTTAATTAGGCCCGCTATTTTCGGTGATTCGTATAGCGGATACCTCCCACTTACCTGGCACTTACCTGGCCATAAGAGTAGTAAAAAGGTGGTAGAGGATTGATCCTACGGCTTGTCCTTTGGAAGTCTAGGAGCGGTTTAGAGACTGAACCTAGGTAACCTTAGTTCTAGGGTTGTTTGTGCATTTTAGAATGATTTGTCTTGAGTCCCACTTTTTTCAAAACAAACAAATTTTAAATCACACACACGCTGCCACTTGCACTAAACCCGCTTAGTGCATGCTCGGCTGGACACGGGATTCTAGTGCCCATCTTGTCCGCGTTCCTGCTATCGACACCGAAGTCAGTACTTCTTCATCTTCTTTTCCCCCACCACACACCACGACCGAGATGGACGGTACTCCATCAGATTATAACACCACGCTGCCACCGCCCGTAGGTGCGCAGAATCCACCGCGCATCTCTCTCCAAGAGAGATGCTATCCTATCCGTGGTCCCCTTCTTACTTGTCTATCCATTCTACCAGCTAACGGGGATAATTTCGAAATTAAACCCCACTACATCAATCTGCTGCCCAAATTTTACGGGCTTGAGTCGGAAGACGCGTACGTTTTCATCACCAAATTCAAAAACGTATGCGCAATCATGGGTACTTCACAATTGACTGTGGATGCTATGCGCTTGCGTCTTCTCCCATTCACTCTGTGCGACTTGGCAGAAAAATGGCTTTATAATACTGCCGCACACTCTATCACTAATTGGGATGAATTCGTAATAGCATTTCTTAAGAAGTTTTACCCAAACCATAAGACCGCCCGTGTTAGGAGCGAGATCAACCAGTTCACCCAGCTTCCCAATGAACCATTTTGGAAGTGCTTTGAACGTTTCAAAGATCTGCTTGTCCAATGTCCTCATCATGGAATCAATAGATGGGATTTATGCCGAATTATATATGAGGGCATTAATCCATCGACAAAGCAGATGCTTGAAACAAATTGTCAATGCAATTTCATGTCTAAAGATGACGGTGAAGCTTGGAAATATCTGGAAGACCTTGCTGAACACACTTTGCAGTGGGAAAGCGTAAGACCATCTTCTTCTAAGGGAAGTATTCATCAGCTCGATATTTCCATCACAGTAAAAGCCGAAATGGCAGCGATACAGAAGAAACTCGACGCTATTGAAAACAAGTTCTCATCATTCTCCCTAAATCAGGTCACGCTTCCCAAGACCGTCTGTGGTTGCTGTTCAGATCCTTCACACTTAACGGAAGAATGTCCTATGAATGCATCGTTTCAAACTAATGCTGCTTTTCAGCAGCGACCTAGAAACGATCCTTATTCTTCCACGTACAATCAAGGATGGAGGAATCATCCTAACTTTGCTTGGAACCAAAACCAACAAAGCAATTATCAAAGACCTCCTCCATAGCAACCACAACCACAAAGTCAGCTCCCCTTTCAGTCACAAAATTTTCAAAATCCGGCCAACACATCTACACCACAAGTGGCCGGTACTGACAACTCTTCACTCGCACAAACTTTGGATATGTTTATGAAACATACCATTCAAATGTCGGCTGATATGAAATCTTCTATTGATACCATACAGAAAAACTCTGCCTCCCACGGTGAGAGTATTAAATCAATAGAAAACCAAATTGCACAGTTGAACGCCGCAACGAGTGCGAGAGAGAAAAGGAAACTCCCATCTCAATCCTTACCGAATTCTGGCCATTCACAAAATAATAATGTGAATGTCGTTACTACGTTGAGATCGGGGAGAGTGCTGAATAACCGAGTGGGTGAGCAATTTGATGTTAGTGACACCAATGATACCCCAGCTTCTTCTTCTTCTTCCCCTAATTCGTCTAGTCTCCCACCTTCATCCGAGCCTATTCTCCGTTTTCCTCAAGGCTCGAACATTTCGCCAAATCTATCTAAGTCGATTCCCACTCCAATTTTGGGATTGAATCCGTCCCCACAGTCTTCTCCACAAACGTTGGACCCAAAACTTATTGATCAAGCTTCATTTCCAAACAGATTAAGGGCCAACAGACCTAACCCACAAATGGAGAAGATTGTGGAAATGTTTAAGCAAGTTAGCATGAATATTCCTCTCCTAGATGCTATTCAACAAGTCCCATCTTATTCAAGAATCCTTAAAGACTTGTGCACCAGGAAGAGAAAAACTCAAGTGCCTAAGAAGGTTTTCATGACGAGTAATGTTAGCACAGCTTTTATCCAGCAAATACCAAAGAAACGTAAGGACCCTGGCTGTCCTACAATCTCTATTTCTATTGAGGGTAAAAATATTAATCGTGCTTTACTCGATCTTGGCGCTAGCGTTAACTTGCTTCCTTATTCAGTATACGAGCAGTTAGGAATTGGAGAGTTAAAACCCGCCCATTATACTCTCCAGATGGCGGACCGATCAATCACCAAACCTCGGGGTGAACTAGAGGATGCGTTAATTAAAGTCGGGGAATTCATATTTCCCGTAGACTTTATTGTTTTAGATACACAACCTGTGGTAAACCCACGCAATCAAATCCCGGTGATACTTGGTCGACCCTTCCTAGCAACTTCTAACGCTGTAATTAATTGTCGTAACGGTTCTATGAACTTATCCTTCGGGAAAATGACAATTGAGCTTAATATTTACAAGCTAGGAAGTCAGCCATCAGAACCTTCTGCTCATTTGCTGGATGTTTGTTCCATCCACGAGATAGCTCCCGAAAGCTGCATGGATGAGGAACTTTGCTTTGATGATCTCGATAACACTAATGAGACATCGTTTGATCTTGCACCACTTCATAGTGAGAATATGTTCAATGAGTCCGTCCTTGAGACTGAACCCGTTGACTCGTTGCAAAAGTCAGCAGCACTTTCTGAGTCAATATCTTATGCAAGTTTTGAACCTCTTAGGGAGTCCGAATATCATTCCCTTACCCCACCTTCTATTGTTTCTTCGCCAATTCTTGATCTCAAACTGCTACCTTCTCATCTTAAATATACATATTTAGGAGAGAATGAGACTTTGCCAGTGATTATATCCGCTTCTCTAGCCTTAGAACAAGAGAACACACTTTTGGCAGTGTTGAGATCGAATCGGCAAGCATTTGGTTGGACAATGGCTGACATCAAAGGGATTAGTCCCTTAATTGTTGAATATTACATACATCTGATGGATGAAGCCAAACCAACCCGAGACCCACAAAGACGGTTAAATCCCGTTATGAAGGAGGCGGTAAAGAAAGAAATCGTCAAGTGCTTTGATAGTGGAATAATTTACCCTATATCTGATAGCCAATGGGTAAGTCCAATTCATGTGGTCCCTAAAAAGTCTGGCATCACGGTCATCACTAATGAGGCTAATGAGTTAATCCAAACACGCATCCAAACTGGGTGGCGCGTATGTATTGATTACAGGAAACTCAACGCCGCGACGAGGAAAGATCACTTCCCTCTACCTTTCATTGACCAGATGTTAGAACGATTAGCTGGACACGAATACTACTGTTTCTTAGATGGGTACTCTGGCTATAACCAGGTCCCCATCGCCGAAAATGATCAAGATAAAACCACATTTACTTGTCATTTCGGTACTTTTGCTTATAGACGCATGCCCTTTGGGTTATGCAACGCTCCCGCTACATTTCAGCGGTGCATGATGGGGATATTTTCAGATATGGTGGAGAATTTTCTGGAAATTTTTATGGACGATTTCTCCATTTTTGGGGACTCCTTTGAGGATTGCCTTCGTAATCTTGACGCGGTTCTTACCCACTGTAAGGATAAGAACTTGACTTTGAATTGGGAAAAATGCCATTTTATGGTCCAAGAAGGTATTGTACTTGGACATATAATTTCACGAAAAGGCATTGAGGTTGACAGAGCTAAAATTGATGTCATCCATAACCTCCCTCGTCCCAAATGCGTCAAAGATATACAATCCTTCCTTGGCCATGCAGGATTTTATAGGAGATTTATTAAGGACTTTAGCAAAATTGCTAGACCCTTAATCCTTCTATTGGCCAAGGATACTACATTTCACTTCGATTCGGATTGTGATGCTGCTTTTGAATCGCTAAAAAGATCGCTCACTACAGCCCCTGTTCTATCATCTCCGGATTGGAACCACCCGTTCGAGCTTATGTGTGATGCCTCAGATTTTGCTATTGGTGCTGTTTTAGGACAGCACATTGATAAGATGCCACATGTAATTTACTATGCAAGTAGGACTTTGAATGATGCACAAATAAATTATACAACTACCGAGAAAGAACTCTTGGCAGTTGTATTTGCATTAGAGAAATTCAGGCCCTACTTGATTGGCTCGCCAATTGTGGTTTACACAGATCACTCCGTCCTACGACATCTTTTATCGAAGAAGGATGCGAAGGCCAGGCTAATACGTTGGATCCTATTGTTACAAGAATTTGATCTTGTCATCCGAGACAAGAGTGGATGTGAAAACGTTGTAGCCGACCATCTTTCACGCATCACTTCTTCGCCAACTTTGACCGTGCCGATAAATGACTCATTTCCTGATGAACAGCTCTTGACTGTATCCTACGAACCTTGGTTCGTGGATATCGTGAACTATCTTGTGATGGGACTTATTCCTAACGATTGGTCGAAACAAGACAAACTTCGATTTCTATCCCAAGTAAAATACTTTTACTGGGATGAACCTTATCTGTTTAAGTATTGTTCCGATCAAATCATTCGCAGGTGTGTCCTTAACGATGAATTCAAGAGCGTGTTATCATTTTGTCATGATCATGCATGCGGCGGTCATTTTGGTCCTCGAAAAACGGCGGAGAAAGTTTTGCAATGTGGCTTTTATTGGCCAACATTATTTAAAGATGCATATGAACATTGCAAAACTTGTCCGCGATATCAGCATTTGGGTCGGATTTCACGAAGAAATGAGATGTCGCTCCAACCTATATTGATTGTGGAAATATTCGATATTTGGGGTATTGATTTTATGGGCCCTTTTCCCAACTCCTTTGGGAACTTATACATCTTGTTAGCGGTTGATTATGTCTCGAAATGGGTGGAAGCTATACCGTGTCGCACTAATGACAACAAGGTTGTCATTAAGTTCCTTAAAGAGAATATCTTTTCGCGATTCAGACACCCTCGCGCTATAATTAGCGACAACGGGACACATTTCTGTAATCGGTCTTTCGAGACAATGATGCGGAAATATTCAATCACTCACAAGCTTTCTACGCCCTATCATCCCCAAACAAGCGGGCAGGCTGAGATCTCAAATAGACAGATCAAACAAATCTTGGAGAAGACGGTTTCTAAGAACCGTAAAGATTGGTCAACCAAATTGACGGATGCTCTTTGGGCATTCCGCACCGCTTATAAGACCTATCTTGGTATGTCTCCATACCGCCTTGTGTTTGGGAAGGCATGCCACCTTCCTGTCGAGATCGAACATAAAGCAATGTGGGCTATTAAAGAGCTTAATTTTGATCTTGATCATGCAGGCAGCTATCGGAAGCTGCAATTGAATGAGCTAAGCGAACTCCGCGATGAAGCTTACGATAATGCGGTGATAGTAAAGAACAGGACTAAAGTGTTCCACGATAAAAACCTTTTTCGAAAAACCTTCACATCGGGGCAACAAGTCCTTCTTTACAATTCCCGTCTCCATCTTCATCCGGGTGAGCTTAAATCTCGTTGGAAAGGACCTTTTGTGGTGCGGTATGTACATCCGCACGGGGCAGTAGAAGTTGAAAATTTGAAAAACGGTTCAATTTTTAAAGTAAATGGGCATAGATTAAAACCGTATTTTTCTGCTGACCCCGCGGAGGAACTCCTGTTTTTACAGGAGCCGCTTTATCAAAACTGAATTTCCTCCGCCTCACCTCCATGTTTTGGTAACATTTTCTCATTTTAAGAATGGAGGTGAGTGAAAATGGATTTAATTGAATATCTGTGCGTGCCAAAGAACAAGTTTGGGGGTAGTTTTCATTTAACTATTATTTTACCCCTTGTATCTCTCCCCTAATATACAGGTCCATGCTCTCAAAAGGCTACATCAGTGAGGACACTGCTGAAAACAGGTTTGGGGGGAGGTTTGTATTCACTGAATTATCTTTGACACTGGGCATTCAAATTTTTTTTATAACATAAGAGTAGAAAGTTAAAAATTACATCCAAAAGATAGGAATAGTTTAAGAAAACCAAGAAAATTAGAAGTTTTCTTAAACGAACTGGTAATAAGTAGTTATGAGCTGTTGTCCCAAGGGTTAGTAAGATGAAAGAAGCCACTAATCTGAGGATAAAAATAAGTCTGAAAAATAGTTTCTATTCTGGAAGCCAAACATTTGAATGTTGATATCCTACTATATGCACTTACACACGTCTTGAAACTCGGGATAGTAGAGGATACCTTGAAATGCTCTTGTCTAAAAGCCAAAGTATGAAGGAAATAATAAATGAAAAAAATTTAAAAGTGGTGAAAAGAAAAATGAACACTGGTTTTGTTATCGCCAAGGCAGCAATAAAAAAATATAGCGAGGGTGCCTCATCACCTAGTGCCTTAGACCAACTGGTTTGGGAGTCACTGCTAAGCCTTAGGTGGTGCAAGACGAGGAAAATACTATCACCTAATCAGCAAGCACATAAGTAATCGGTCGGTTAGTACCTCAAGAAGTATTAACGGTCGCATGAAAATGTGTGAGCAAATCTATAAATATTCATCAAATTAAAAAGTACTGAGGTAGATGGACAAGAGTATGATAGCTTGAATGAATTCTCTGAGTGTAGGGATGTTCTATACACACACGTAGGGGTATATGATCAATGTTTGGATGAAAGATAGGAATGAAGAATAAGACGATATTTTATTGAGGGATGATGTGATTTCTAACATCTTTTCATGACTATTAAGATGGGGCTCATGACAACTGAAAAGTTAGTGTAGTTGGAAACTCTAAATTTTCAAAGTATTTCTTTTATGGTTCTTATCTTTATATGTAAATTTCACCATCTCTCTTTTATTAAAGGATTTTGTGGGTGTAATCCGCTGAAAACCCTCAGGAGACAACACTCCTCCTACTAGGGACACCTAGAGGTTTAACGGCTTGTTGCACGTGCTCAGTGCAATCGTATTTGCCTACGAAAGTGTGCTTAGTTTTCTCCTTTCTTTTTCTCCTTCTCTTGAATAAACTAATTTGCTCGGGACGATCAAAGATAAGTTTGGGGGTATTTGTTCAGTTGATAAAACTGCACATTTGTTATTACATTTTTCCTACTATTTCTATATTTAAAAAGGTCTTTATTATAATATATCATACATATGAGGGTTTATGTGTAAAAATACTATTTTCCATGTGTTGATATATTATAATTAGCATTTCGTAGGAAAATATATGCAAATAATATCATTGACCAAATCTTAACTCTACTAATATTATTTGAGTTGTTGTGCAGAATTTGCAGGTCTAAAATCAAGGAAATCAAGTTGTTAAAATAAACCTGCCTAATTAAGAAACCAAAACTTAGAAGTCAAGTCTGGCAGCAACTACGAGAAGATTTCCAAAGGTTCCAAGAATCGCCAAATGTCACACAGAGGACATCACAGAAAATTGATCAAAGGCCCAGATTAAATGGCCGCGGATCCGCGGCCATACCCCCTTGGGCCGTGGATCCGCGGCAATGTTAGGGAGTTAGGGGCTGCGCTTTTCTGGGGAAAATATTTGCCGTTTTCTTCCTAATTTGGAAGAAAAGGTTCTGGCTTTGGGACTATAAATAAAGACCGAGAGTCTCTTGGAAAAATCATCAAGTCGACGCGATCACGAAGTCCAAGATGGCTCACGCATCCAGACTGATCATCAACTGTTCGTCTACCTCCTTGGAAGAGATCGAGAAGCAAACTAGTCTTTGTAATCATTTTCTAAGGAATCAAAGTGTAATGAATATTGTTGATTAATAAAGGTAGCTTTCTTTTTCTTATTCTATTTCTTCGTAGTTTAATTATGCAATTTCTCTCCATCTCTTTTTCTCCCAACATGCGCGAGTAATTCTCCGCTTGTTAGGGTTCGTAGGATTAGGGTAGGCTAATGGACGATGAACATCTCTAAACTCTTTTTAAGTCCTATAAAGTTTATAAACTTTATCAAAAGAATCATTAACATCCTAATCGGGCGCGCTAACAATTCATTGTTAGTCCCGACCGCGATTAGAGATTAGATTAATGATTGTTTTGGTAAAGGCTAGAGATGAACAGAGTTCCGTGTCGAGATAAGGGTTAAGAGTGGGATTCCTTTTCCCTCCAGAAACCTTAATCTACATGCATCACCGTCGTTCTAGTTTTAAATCTATTAAAGGATAAAAAGAGTAATTTTTAATTAATCATCCATAACTACTAAATTCTAATGAACCCTACAAGCCCTCTTCTTATATAAACTTACATCCGTAGTTAATCTAGATCTATATTTTGCATTCTTGTTTAACGTAGATCTAGATCCTACAACCATTTTACAATATTCTTTATCCTTCCTCCTCCCCTTTCTCAACACATCTAAAATAAGAGTAAAATATTCAACGTTTCCCTGAGGACGACCTGTACTCACCTCTGTCTAACTACGCGCGACACCGTTCTGATTGCGGTTAACTACACACACTCTTTCGAACCAATCATTGGCCATAAGTCCTCAATTCAGAATTAACTGAGCCAATGTGCTCATAATCTAATTAATTGATCTTAGTTCCAAATTGGACTACAGATCCCCTAATCAACTTTGGTTCAAGGGTACATCTCTTCACTCCTTTGATATTTGTCGTTGTAATCCTTCAACGTCTTCAGAGAAGTGACGGGTCCCGACAACTACACATTTCACGGATTATGATGTCCTTAACCTTGACTGTGAGGTCTTTAAACTTACAGACTATGATGTCCTTAACCTTGACTGTGAGGTCTTTAAACTCACGGACTACGATGTCCTTAACCTCGACCGTGATGTCTTTAAACTAATAATGGACCACCATGTCCTTAAACTGGTAATCGACCACAATGTCCCTAAACTAAACAATAGAGCCCAAATGCTCTTTTGTTGGATCTAAATGATCCTGTTAAGTTGATCTTAGTCTAAAATTAGACTAACGTATCCTTAACAAACTGTTAAGTTGATCTTAGTCTAAAATTAGACTAACGTATCATTAACAAACGTTTAAGTTGATCTTAGCCTCAAATGAGACTAACGTATCCTTAAACCCAATCCCAAACCCAAATCTCAGAAGATACGGATTTGGACTAATCCACGCCCTATGGGCGACAACATAAATTAGTCTCCGTATACAATCCACGGGCAACCGAAAATAAAACAAACACACACGACACGAAGTGACCATCTGGAGAAGGAGAAAGTGGTTACCGCGTGCGGTAGCGTAATTAACTGCAGGGGCTTACGCCTGCAGGGAAGAGCGTCCCCACAATCAAAAACCCCTCAATTGAGGGGGAATTTGACGAAGTCTGCTACAACGGCCGCATCCGTCTAAACCTTCGATACACGATACCATAAATCAACTTGGAATCTTCGGAGAGGTGGACGGATAGCACCTAATAGTATCTGCCCTCGAAATTCAGGAAAGACGGACCTACGCGGTCCCGTCTCCGTGTTTCGGAGGAGAACAGATTCTGGCACGCCCGGTGGGACCTCGTTTTCCTCTTTCCACTCCACACTTCGTTTGTCGTGTTCGTGAACGAATCGCGGTTTGCTAATGGTTGACCTTGGGTTTGAGGTACTAAGATTTGGCGTCTTGCTTGGTGCAGAAAGTGAAGGATCAACGGCGTCCACTTGCACGAAGTGTTCCAGCTGCAACTGCAACTCCCGTTTCGCCTCAACTGGAGGTATAGCTTATGGGCCCCATGCGGCCTCCCTATTCACAATGCCGATAGAACAGGTGACGCAGGCTACCACCGGTTTGTTCTTCGGGACCATGCTCCCACCAGTGAACATTAACATCCCGCTGCCTCAAGAAGCACAGAAGAAGTCGGTCTTTGATCGGCTCACTACTACCATGGCCTCTCTCAACGGGTCGTTCGATGTCAAGCCAACAACATCAGTCTTCGATAGGCTGAGCCTGAACTCTAATGGGCCCGTCAAGAAGCCCACGATACTGGAAGCGGCCATCCCAAAACGGATAGCCATTCCTGCTCTCGAGGTCACGAAAGAAGCTTCTCCCGTCAAGAGATCAGTCTTTACGAGGCTGGCCACTCCGGCTCCCGTCCCTGCTCAAAGATCTGTCTTCGACAGATCGGATACTGCTGCTCGACGGACGTCGGTCTTCAAGAGGCTGGTACCAGCAGCGCCTCACCAGAACAGGGGGCATGATGAAGTCACCCCTCAAGCTGAAACAACCCCAATGGCTCGACACGCTCGATGTCGCCACTGGCGCCGAGTAAGGAAAGCTGGGGGTAACTCCTCCTCTGGGCTAACTCCACCAGCCTCAACGGTGGAAGTCAATGCTGCTGTTCAGACTGGGAACAACTTTGAATTGCTGAACAAGGTGCGCAAGAACTCTCCTATCGCCGTACTGAAAAGATCTCCTCCACCCATGGAGAATGTTACAGAAATGAAGCCGGAACAATCCCCTCAGCGGCTGTCCTCCAAAATCTAAAAAGTCTGGCGACGGGTTCAGGACTCAGTGATTGATCAAGATTACTCTCACCGGCAGAAGAAGGTGAAGGTTCAGCAGGAAGAGAATCGTCCTGTCAAGCTGCGAAGGACGACAACTACCTGAGTGCCCACTGCAACGGCCCCCTCAACGTCAACTGCTCAGAAGAGAAGGAGGCCAGAGAAAGCCCCTGTGATTATGGCAGACCACAAAGACACTGAGCCCAAACGCCCCAAGTCTGGGGGCATAATGGTGCATACTATTTATATGGCTTCCGGAAAAGAGGAAAGCCGCACTTCTACGGGTCACCGACCGCTCACCCGATCCGTGACGAAAGCCCAGGAGCAGCAACAGAAGCTTCAGGAAATGCTAACGTAAATGGCCGCACTCACCGCGCCAAAAGAAAACCCTGAGGCATCATCGGAGTAGCGTCATGAACAAGAAACCGATGCTGACTTCCTCCGCAGAGTCCTCGAAAAGAAGGACAGAGAAGCCGCAAAACAAACAGCTAATATAAAATGAATGGCGCTTCTCTTCTAAGACATGGTCGGGGTGATGTTACAGCCAGAACTTCTAGCTGAAGACCCTCCGATCATCATTGAAGACGATAGAGAGGAGACATCGAACCCTCCTCCGGCTCTTTCAGCAGCCAAAGAGGAAACCATTTCCAAGGCCACTCTGGATGACTATATTGCTCAGCAAATACGAGCTCACCAGGCGAATGAAGCGGCTGGCCAATTCGTTAAAACTGGGCAACCATATCCAAGCTGGTATGATCAAATAAAGTATCCGTCGGGATATACGATCCCCAAATCCCATGTATACAAAGGGACAGGCAATCCCCATCAACATGTCGCTTAGTTCAGGGCTCTTTGCGGTAACACCGGAGGTGATGATAAACTGCTCCTTCGCCAGTTCGTCGGCAGCTTGTCAGAGACGGCATTCGAATGGTATTCTAAACTTCCAAACGACTCTATCAAGACATTTGCGGAAATGGAACTGCTGTTTACGCAAAGATTCGCGAGCGCAAGCGAGCGTACCCTGATTACCGCATTAATTAACGCCAGGGTAAAGCCAGGCGAAACGTGGGTTCAATATGCAATACGATAGCGGAATCTTTGGTCGAAATGCGAACAACGCATCGAAGAAGCGCCGGCGGTGGGCATGTTCGTGGGCACTCTGGACCCTCATGTAACCATTTCCCAATTCATAATGTTCTTTAAGCCGACCATGTTTCAAGCCTTGATCGACAAGCTGGCCCAGATGGACCAGATGGGTCATAGACCGTCTCCTCCGAAGCCGGAGCCGCGGAACGAAAAGGGTAAAGGGAAGGCGACATTTGTTGCGAATACTCAATAGCAGCCCAGTGCCCTAAAACTAACGGATCAACTGGAAGAGAGACGGCGATACTACAATGAGAAAATGAAGCATCCTTATTCGTTCCCTCGGGACGAAACGAAGAGACTGTTCGAACTAGCGGTGCGTAACAGGCTCATCAATCTGCCGAATCCGAAACGACCGTTGCAACCCGGCGAGACTAATAGTCCCAATTATTGCCTTACCATCAAACGGTAAGCCATCCAATCGAAGATTGCTTCTTCTTTAAGGGATGGATCGAGGACCAGTACCAACAAGGCAAGTTTGCGCTGTCTGAGAAGTGGAAAGTAAGCCCACCACAACCGCACACTCCTAAGAAGACGGACACACCGGGGGCATCGTGCTCTTTTGTTGAAGAAGCTCCATGGGAGGTCGCTCTTTCAGCCAAAACTAAAATAATGCTGAACGATCTCCAGACATGCCCGACGGTCAGGTGGAAGAATCCGCTGGAACCTGAGATTATCAAGGGAATGCTGAAACCGTGCCCAACTCCAAAAATTGGTGGTGATATTCAAAACACTCACACCCAGCCGTTAAAGTCTTCGAAGAAGAAAAAGAAGACCAAAAAGCCCGTGAAGCTTAGTGACAAGCGCACGGACCTGCAAAAGCAGATTGACGCGCTAGAAGAGTATAACCAGAAGGTGCGAACTCTAATCACACTCCAAGAATTTCTCAGTCACGTCTTTGAAAACGGAGATGATAAAGGAGACACGTTGGATGAATCTGAAGATTACGTAGCAAGTTGCCATGTGATCTCTCACTTGTCGATAAACGATGAAGAAGCTCTTTACACAGAGAAACTGGGGGCAGGTCCTGAGCCGGAACTTCTAAGGCCATCAGACGAAATGATTGATGCATTCCTGAATGAAGCTCTTCTTAAAAGTGTTCATAATATCGTATTTCGGAGTGGCGCGCTTGTGCTCAAGCGCCCAGTGCTCAAGCGCAGAGTGCCCACGTGCCAACACGTGGCACTCTGGCACCTGAGCGCACAGCACCTAGGCGCACAGCGCCCAAGGTGCTGCCCCCACGCATCCTTTGGATGCCTTTTCCCCCTTTTTTCTTCTTATATATATACATATATATATACACACACATATGTATACATATGTGCATACACACATACTCCACGACACTGTCCCTGTTAGAAAAAATTTCTAATGGGGCGCTGCCCCGCACCCCGCAAGGGGGCTGCTAGCCTCCTTGACCCCAGCCCGCTATCCGGGTAGCGGGACCCCCGTAAAAACTCTGCGTGGCTCCCGATATATTTAAACCCCCCCTCCAAAACAAAACACACGTACACTGCACATTGAGTTCGCATGACCAGTTTAACCCGTCAATCGGAGGTTCCCTCGCTCCAAAGGTGAGGGGTAATTAACGGCAGCTTAGTTCGCGGCTGCCGGAGATTCGGATCCCCACAATCATTAAACCCCGGCCTACCCTAGGCAGGGGGAATCTGTAGTGCGCCTGACAAGCGCGCGTATTCCCATCTCAATGGGGTGACGAAAAACACCCTACAGCCGTGTCGCATTGATATGACCTAGTCTACAATACCACAAGAAGGATTCGTTCATTTCTGAACTCTTCCTTTTGTGTGTGTTTTGCTCATTAAGTACTGTAGTTTGATTGAGAACGTATATGCCATTATTTAACGAGTCTGATCCAATCAACTTTTGATTCAGGAATACGTTCATAACATTATCCTGTACTACAAAATTATATCCTTCTTTGCTTAATAAAGAAACCGATATAAGATTGCATATCAGGGTCGGAATGTAATAGCATTCGTTCAGAACCAATGTATTACCTTTTGGTAACATATGGTGATATTCACCAACTGTTTTGGCTGCAACATTTGCACCATTCCCAACTCTTACGGAATGATCATCCTCTCCTGGTTCCCTACCTTTCCGTAGCCCATGTAACATATTATATATGTGAGATCCTGATCCGGTATCTAATACCCAGGATGTAGAGTGAACTGAGAAACAGTTCTCGATAACTAACACACCTGAAGAAGATGCATCAACATGCTTATTCTTCATTTGGGTGGCGTGAGAATCCAGATATTCTACTATTCCCTGCTTGGACTTATAACAATTATAAGTGGGAGAGGGACCAACGTTCACCTGCTCAGTATAAAAAGCGGGTTCAGTCAATACATCCATATTATTATCTTGATTAAGGCCTGATATAGTCGCTACCTGGAGAGAGAGAGAAGAAAACACTTTAGCGTATGCTCTTGCAAGATTAGACTGATTATTATCTTATCTAATCAGGATGTCTCCCACTGTTTTCATCAAGTCTTCCTTCTAACCCTAAAAGGTAAGACTAGCCGGGATTAATTACACCTTACAAGTTCGCCAATCTTTCAGCCAGGTCAGTGTTGGTACTTTGAGGGAGGTTCCCCGTGCTTTCGCATAGACCTAATTAAAATAAACCTTGTTTTTCCAGAGGCATAACCCCGTTAACACCTTTCTACACACCTACTTGATCGGCTAATTGTCCTGTGTAAAATTCTCCCAGGAGTAACTTTTACTCGCAATGGGTATCGGGATCCAACTATCTCATAGAAGGTATGCAATCTTATTGCAAATTTCAACTCTTGAAATTCCTGATAATGCTTTTACCTCTAGCAACTCATGACCTTGGCTAAGATCAACAAATCATAAGTGCTAGCCAAGTTCAACCCGTCATTTCCCGATTGAATTAAACACACCCGTACGACCCTTGGCTAAGGTCAACAAAATCGTACGACTACCCTAACTCAATCACATCTCATGTTTTAGCAGATAAATACTAATTAGCTACCGTACACTACGCCTTAGCTAAGGTCAACAAACGTAGCACGAATACTAACTAGTACCTATCTGAAATGACGGAGGGCTACGCAGGTTTTTCAGAAAAACCATGAGCGTAATGAACTTGATATCGTTGTAGAAACATGTGATTTTGAAAAAGAGTGTTTTTGAGGCTTTTCTAGTTTCGCTAAAGTGGTCACTCCCGGTGAAGGGATCTCGGCTCTTTCCTTATCGAATAAGGTGCAGGATATTTCATAAATACCGCGGTGCAAAGCAAGAACTATAGAAGCAATCAAAAACTAAACCGCGAGTTTGTAGCATCTGCCAGTTTTGCTAAAGAGGTCACTCCCGGTGAAGAGATCTCGGCTCTTTCCTCATCGAATAAGGTGCAGGGTATATCACATATACCACTATGCAAAGCAAAAAACTATAGCTACCCTTTTTGAAAATTTGATTCTACAACATCTTTTAGGTTTTTTTTCTTTTATTAATCTCATTAATAAATCACATCATTTATGCTTCCTAAGCATCATAGAAGAAACGAAAGCAGTAATATATATATATATATATATATATATATATATATATATATATAATATAAGCATTCGTCTCAGGCAGTAATATAATCTCATCACAGAACATTGCAGCAGAAGATAACATATGAAATATTGGATATACTAGGACGTCCATGTTTTATATCGAGCCAGTATAAAACATGGATTCCACGGTCGCGATGAATAGCCAAACCCACATCCCTAGACCCCTATGAGAGCGGCAAGTAACACTGCCAATTCTAGGGTTAGGAGACCCGGTCTCGACTCCTCGAGATGGCCTCCCACTGAACCCTAGAACCCGGTTACTTGAGCTCCCCTCCTTGGGTCTATCCTAATGCGGAAAAGTAAATAATATACAATGGTGACATCAACCTCAACCCGGAAGTGCCCCCCCCCCCCAAAAAAATATTACATACAATGAATTTTACATGAATGAAGATAAAAACCCTCATCTCACATAAAACCCCGGGCTATTCAGAACACGACGATCCAATATAACATATCACAGCAAAACATAATATCTCATATCATCAACGTAAGCAAGTATGCGTATCCCGATTGTCGTTGATGTATAGCAACGAAGCCGGTGATACACCACATACTACGCTTACGGTCGCAGAAAAGAAAGTGAAAAACTACAATATTTGGAATCCATAATCTCCTTAGATATCGTAAACCCGAAATATCACATATTACGGATTTCATGCCTAACTATATGAATTCCACATATTGTATCACAATCACAGAATATCAAGATGATGTTTAACGTTTCGATCGAATCAACATACACTCACAAATTACCCCCGTGAGCTCAACACTTGAGCAAAGTTAAAACACTCAAAAACCATGCCACAGTGTCTATGGACCAGCCGTAGAAGGAGTTAACCAACGCCTCACCTATGACACCACGGACTACGGCAAACCCGAAGGTTCGTTCGCGGTTTCGTGGGCATAGAATCGAGTTAAGGTTATTATAGTCTTCTAGGGGGTCCATAGAGGTACTTGCACGATTTTATGAGTACAATCAACTTCGAAAAATTACAACACTTGGAAATTTCAGCGGGGTACAAAAGGTGGTGTGCGAAGTTCGATCGAACTGCTAAAAATAGTCAAGGTTACCAATACAGTGTTAAAATATACGACAACGAAGCACTACGAATTAGCACCGGGTCAAACTAATCATCACATGAAAATTGGGCTAAATAAACAATACTAGGAAATCCAAACTGGAGACATGAGAACACAGGAGGAATACGGGGGCCAGAGGAGGTGAAGGGGCAGGCCAAGCCGGAATTATTGGCTAGGGGATCGGCCAAAAACCGAGCACCCCCCCCCCCGTATTTCACCCATGTTCATATATTGTCCCAAAGATCATTCTGCACCTGTTTGAAAAAAATTTTAAAGACTTTTTGCAAAATTTCCAGAGAGCAAAATGGGGTGTTCATAATATCGTATTTCGGAGTGGATTTCATTTTCGTAATTGTTATAACAACGTATCTAAAATTCTAGTTTGGCTCTGATGCCACTGTTGGGCTTCCCTTGCACCTAGTCTAGGGTTTAGTAGCACCACTCATGCCACTTTATAATTTAGAGAGGTGCAAAACAAGCAAATCATGAATCTTTACTAGAAAATCTAGGGTAACAAGTTTGTATCACATACAAAGAAGTAAAGAGAGTAGGATTACAACCTTTGTAGTCCGTTTCTTCACTTCATAAGCTCCGTGTTGAGGTCCCTTCACTGCGATCATCAAGAACTCCGACTCTCGTGAGGTTCCAAGAGGTGAATGATGCATTTTTCTTGAAGTTTTCTTGATCTAAGATGATCTACCTTGAAGAATCTTTAACCCAAACTTACACTTCACTAATGAAGTAATTAGAGAAGTGAACACTCTAATCTAAGTGTCTAGAATAGATGAGAATGATGAAGTAAGAATTTTACACTCTTTTGTTTTCAAGTTCTCACCATTTATCATCACAAACACAAAAGCTAGCAAACTTTTTTCAAGAGCAAGAAGAAGAAGAAGAAGCAAAAGCTTTTGTGATGAATAATGAATTCTATGTGTGGTTACAATTGTAACCATGAGTTAAGAATGAAGGCTTTAACTCATGTAGAGAATAAACTATGGTTAAGGGTTTGGGTTGGGTTAACAAATATCTTCATAAAATATCAAGCTAGATGACAAAAGTCAAAGCTTCATGAAGCTTCATGAAAGCTCCATCCAAACTTAACCCTAATCCAAACCCTAATTAGGTTTAAACCCAAAAACCATGTTGCATTTGTAACCCAAACATGTTATAATATTATATATCACATATACAATATATTTTGTAACAAAAGAAAATAATACAATTAACATATATCGCATATATATCAATGTATTATCCGGTGAGAAAAAGAATCAATAAAGCGAACTTATATTGGTTAATGTAACATAATATATCACATATATAATTATACATTAAATTAGCGAATCAACTCTTGATTCGACAATCCGGCTATATTGCATATAACCGACTAATATAACATGTACCAATTCATCGAATCAACACTTGATCCGATGACCTGGCTATATCACATATACCCGGCCGATATCACATATCGTGAGAATAGAATACGGTATCTCATATTGTATTATTCTCGGTCCCGCACATATCACATATGTGCTCCTACTCCATTTTTCTTGAGCCAGGAAACCTCTGTGTAGGACTCTAAAGAATCATCAATACGCCGGCAGTAGGTGATGATCATATCAAACACCCACAAGCTGCAAGCGGTCAGCTAAACGTAACAGCCACCCAGGCATTGAGCGATCAGAAGATCAACAAGCAAGCCTGTACATTCTCCTGTGAAACCAATCAGTAACACTACCGTACAGTCCGGTCTCTTCGTCTGATATGTCGCATATCCAGTCTAGGGGTGGTAAACGTCAGACCCCAGTAACCGATAAGTCGTGTCGATATGAGGCTCATAACAGGTCGAGAAACTACTGATAACTCTTACCAGTAGCACTCTATATCATCTCTAGCCAGGGACTTCCAGTTATAGCCAATCGAACACAGCACAACATCAACTCCCTATACCGGGAGAGACGAAACCCCTCCTATCTCTCATTGCCTCCCTGTGATTCGGGACTGTACCCAAAAGCCACCGTTTTGCACGCCCTCTTGGACGTGGTAAGATGGAAATCAAAGTACAGTGGGAATCACACAAGTCTCTATGACGATCTCGGGTCTACAGACTAACCTGCACCAGTGTCACCGGAGAACTCCTATCTGATGATAGGTATAATACCATCTAGGAGTTCTCGGCGAGTCCGTTCAGTGTACCCAGTCTCCACTGAGCACCCGTACACCATCTTTGATGTCAAACACCGATGGATATAGGATCATCCATCGCCCATCATATGGGTCAAGATGCGTATACGCTATTCTACTCTGGTGTATCGATGCCCTGTCTCGATACACCCTCGACCAGGAACAGTTATAGGATGTACTCGTTGACTACCATGGCCCCACTAGTATGATCTCATCATAGTCCTAGTAGTCAAGTACATATCCCAAGGGCTTTATCAACATGTGAGAGTAAGACAGTAAACCAATACAAGTCAACATGTTAAGATAAAGTGAAACCAGATAGCATACTATCATATCGAGCAAGAAAGTCCTCTCTATATATATATCCAAGCATCCATTATAATATACATCATATGTACAACAATGGCCTCTAGGGCATATACATAACTAACAAGATGAATGGTTTTGCCTTCCTCCTCCTCCTGTTAATGTTTAATGTGCATATAATATGATTATAAACTTAGGATTGTAACTTGGATTAGGTTGATATGGTATGTTGATTCCATGGTTACTTGGTAATCTCATCACATACCATATTCTCTCCAAAAACCCCATTTTGTAAGGTTAAGGTTAGAATCAATTTAGTGTTGAGGTTGCTAAGTTTAGATATAGTATTTTGTTATCAAGTGGCTTGACAAACCTCTTGGTTTCATATACCCTATTGTCACGTCCCTCTTCCCAGTGTACGAGCAGAGGACGCGATGGGGCCGCTACTTATTTACTCAGAAGTAAACAGGCTAAGCGTATCTAAGCAATATAAAGTAAAATACACAAGAGACAAAATGTAAATAAACAACAACTTTATTTATTAAACATTCTTTTTACAATACCAAGGAAAAATAAATACATGGATGGAAAGCAATGCCTAAACAATGACATAACAGAAATGTAAATGAAATGTACAAGTAAACTAGAGCTCTGGGTCGAAGGCTATCTGATCCAAGTCCTCGCTGCTGGGCTCTGTCTTCAGAAGGTTCGATCCACCTGACAACATTCCAAAGAAGAAAGAAACAGAATGTCGTCAGCGAACAATCGCTCGGTAAGTCCCAAAAATAAGAAGAGACGGAATAGACAGAAGAAGAATGTAACTTTTTAGAGTTGTATTATATTGTTAACGCTGTTGTTTGTAGCTTGGTACAAAAGATGCCAGCGTAAATGAGAGGAGTCCAACTTACACCGTGGACTTTGGTAACCCGTAGTACAAGGCTCCGTCGATAATACCACGGAACAACGGCATGGATATAGTTACGTCTTAAGTGACCACCTCATGCCACCTTTAACATATTCCATACCAGTCTATCCCTTATAAAACCCCGCGATGTCTTGATTTGTATTGATTGTATTGTATTGTCTTGTATTGTAAATTGTATAGATGGATGACTTGCTGAAACCATGATATCAGTAACGGAACGGATATAATGGATGAACATGTAAATGGAGTATATCCATGGTTCGGTTCAGTCAATACAGATTGATATAGATTGAATAGCTGGATTTATATTGAATCATTTTGTATTGTAGTTTGTACTTGAATCACATTCAAGTCAGGTTGATTAGATTGAGACCCGGTCTGAGTCAGACAATTAGAAAAGAAATTGAAGTCCTGAATTATATTTTGGTGCTATCGATAACTGTTGCACATGGACGATATGATTTGTGTCTTTTTCAAAGACAATTACCGTGTTGATAACACCGCTTGTTAAATTGTCTACCTTAAATATGCAAGCACCCATATCTCCGGCTCCCTGAGGCTCAAGAGACTAGTCCCGCTTAAACCTATGTTTACTAGGGTCCTTATTGTAATTTAGTATAACTAGAGGGTCTTATGTAAAAATAATTTTGGTATAATTTTCAAAATACACCTCAAGCATTTAATTTTCGTCTTTAGGGTTTTCATTGATGTATATTTTATAAATGTGACATTTCTAGTGAATAAAACCTAATTTTATAATAAATGGTATTTATTTGAAATATGAATATTGTTTTGAATTTTCATGGTAGTTTCATGTAATATTGGAATTCTTTTCTTGAATTTTGGAAACATGGAATATTATATATATTTAAAATAAGTATTTTGGTAATAATTATATATATATATAAATATATATATATATATATATTTAGTGAAAATAATTTTATTTATTTTCTTGTAAAAATCTCATTTTCTAAAGAAAAATGTATAAAATTCCATCGAGTCTGAATGCTCTTTACGGAGGTCTGCATCTCGCTCTACTAACCCCAAGAATGTGCGATAATACACACCATCCCGAACGGGGTTCCCCAAAATGGATTGTAGAGGTGCAATTGCATGGGAATGTTTTAATACATCTTTTAAAGAAAACGGTTTTATAAGTTAAAGGGATTTATTTGCAAGGTCGTATTTCCCGTATTCTATTATCCCAAGATTCATCGTGCTATGATAGGGATGTGTGTTGTGATGAGGTAGGTCATTACCTCATGAGTTTTGTAAAGATAACATGGTTAAAAGGTATAAACATGTCGATATGAAACATAAAGGTATTTTAATGCAAAATTGAAATACAACTTGTTATGGTTATCATTTTGATGTCAAACTTGTTCTATTGTCTAGTTAACGATTACTAAACAATATATCGAAGGTTGTAGGTTTGTTATTAAGAAAAAGTTGTATTTTTAAAAGAAAAGAGAATCGGAAGCCGGATAACTCCGCTTCCGACACGTTTTAAAATTGTAGAGTTTGGGAATAGCAAAAGAGAGAGAGAAGGGGGGCTTATTGGCTTTAATGAGAGGGGAGAGGTAGGAGGAGGTCTAGGATTCATCGGTGCTTCATTTCGTTAACTCCACTTGTATGCTAAGCACTTGAGAATTTTGTATAGTTTTTGTATAGAATTTTCAGTGTGAAGGGATGCAAAAATGGAGTGGGTATTTATACGACAATCTAGGGTTTAGGGGGTGATAAAAATGCATTTAAATTTACATTAAAATGGTATTTAAAGGGGGTTTTAATTCTCTGAAAAATGCAGGGAAAACAAACAGATAGAGGTTAAAGAAAGGAGTCCAAGGGTTGCAGGGATCCAAAAAAAATTGGGTTTGGGCTTGGCTGGACCGGCGGCGCCGGCCCGAGCATCATCCTCGCTGGTCCGATCATTGGTTTGGGGTCTCGGATTCTCGCCACGTGTCCACGGCGATTCAACTAGCCTATTTAACATGTTTGATTATTCTGTAACTTACCCTATTACGTGTAGTGCACGTATAGACTCTTGGACTTCTAAATGGTTAAAAGAATTTAAAATAAAAAGATATTGTGGATGATGGGATTTGGACTCTGATGCTTTGGTTCAGCAGTGCAAGGTCTTACCAGTGAGCTACTAGCTCTTTCTTGCTGTTCAAAAGCAAATTAAACTTATAACTTGTGCTCAGGCTTAGGTGTCCCTTTCTGTATTTTTTTTTGAAAAAATTTAGTACAGAAAGTTAGAGTTGTTACACCTATACTATCACAAAACCCTTAGCAAACTTAACACTAAAACCACTTGCTCTCACTTACAAATTTGTGTTTTTGATGTTGTGGTATGCTTGCTAACCCTTGTGCTTAGTGTTGATACTTCAAGCTTGGACATACAAATGGTAAGTGAACAAGACGGATTCGTTTCTTGTTTTGCGTCGAAATCCAATAACTTGATGATTTATGCTTCACAACCGTCTTGGCAAGTCATACTTCACGTCCGAATCAATGTAAGGACGGACAACTCATGATAAAGGAAGCGTAGAAGAAATCGCCGCGATTCAACCATCCGAGCCAAAGCCACGGCCACCTTTCTTCTTTAACTTGTTTATATATTTTCGTATTTTTATTTTTTGTGACAATTAAACCCAATTCTTTATTTCTCGAACCTTAAGCAACAATACCTAATCACCAATTCCCTGTGAATCAACTCGTACTTGTCGGCTCGCTATAACGCGCCGTGCACTTACAGTTTTATAAATTTTAAAACGAGACCGAGCTCGCGTGCGCAATATTTCCAAAACCGATTCCTTTTCTAAAACCTACATGTTTGCGGGCGCGGGTGAAGTCCCAACAGTTTCGGCAAGACTTGTAATATACTCTATACAATACATTATGGGGTTAACGGGGTAGATTGGTACGAAATGTATTAACGTGGCACGAGATGGTCACTAAAAGACAGCTACATAAACTCTCATGCCATTGTCCCGTGAGTTTTGACGGGGCCTTGTACTACATGTTACCAAAGTCCATGGGGTAAGATGGACTCCTTTCGTATACACAGATACCTTCTGTACCAAACTACAAACAACTACGTTAGAATAGCAATTATATAACTGTACATCTTATCAGTTCCATTTCATACTACTTGTTATATTCTTTTCTTTCTTTTGGGACTTACCGAGTGCTAGTTCACTGACGACATTCATGTCTATTTCTTTCTTTAGAATGTTCGTCAGGAGGACCGGACTCTTAAGAGATCGAGCCGAGCCAGGTAGACTTAGACCAGTTCACTACCCAGCAGGACTTCTAGCTTTCCTTGTACTTATTTTCATTCTGTATGCCACTGTTTAGGCACTGCTTTACTCATTGTATTTTTCCTTTTCAAAACAGTTGTATGCAAAAATGAATGTTAATAAAAGTTGTTGTTCATTTTATATCACTTGTCATTCTTATGCATTTTTATATATTGCTTAATTACGCTTAACGTATTTATTTCTTAGTAAATACGTTACGGCCTGCCATGTCTTCGCTTCCGTACACTGGGAAGCGGGGCGTGATAGGTTTTGTTGGTGGCCCATGCAGGTCAGTTTTGCATGAAGTCCTACGCAATATATATCACAAGAATTATAAGATTCAGCAACTATGCATTCTTTACATTTCAAATTCCTTAAATCTATCCTAACCTTTCTTTTTCTATCAAGGTCATGGATTCTCCCAACAATACAAGCATGAACGTCAATGGCAACACCTCACCGTTTACTCTACCACCACTACCACTTGTCGTTGCAGCTCTCATCAATAAGCAAATGGCACTACTTAAGGCTATCAAGAGCCTCCTGGAGGGTCAGCAGCAGCATACTGCTGTCTTCATGCACCGCCCAGAGGTCAAGGCATCCGGAGTCGAGCAATTCCGGGCACTGCACCCGAAAACATTGGGAAAGAGAGTTCACTGGAGGCAGGAGAATGGGCTCAGTCTATCGAAGATGACCTGGCAGCAGCACAAGTGCCAGAGATTGCTTTGGTGAGAGTTGCGAAGCTGCAACTAACAGATAACTCCAGAGTCTGGTGGAAGGCTGAAGAAAGCCGATTCGCCCAACCGATTGAATGAAAGACGTTTCACGATATGTTCGACGCGAAGTACTTTCCTGAGACTGCCCTTTTCGACATGGAATAGCAGTTCATCCACTTACAACAAAGATCGATATGGAGCAAGTCCATGGATGAATACGATGCTGAGTTTACCATGCTTAGCAGGTAAGATATTGTCTCAAATTCAAATTCCTGATATCACTTATTACACTACTAATACAAGACCGTAACAGGTTCGCGGCACACTTGATCCCGACTGCTGAGATCCGGGCACGAAGATTTCAGCAAGGGTTGGACCCGGAAATCCAAGCTGCACTCACTACAGGGGATTTCCCAACCCATAATCTTGCACTAAAAGCTGCCCGACGCTATGAGGCAGTGGTGAAGAAGAAGGACAGATCTCAAACTGCCGTTATGAAACGCTATGCCACAAAGATGACACGAGGAGCCTCTTCCAGGCCAACTTTTGCACCCAGGAGACCGGGAGTAACATTTAACCGGCCCAGTCCAGACTTTTGCTTCTACTATAAGAGGAATGGACACCTGGCGAAAGACTGCAGACGTGCAAATGGCATGTGCTTAGTTTGTGGCGCATCCACTCACGCCATTGGAGCATGTCCATATCGACTCAACCCAGCTTCAGCACCTAGACTCGCAATCACCTTTCCGCAGCGGCCAGCTATTCAGGTTCCTGACCTCGTCTTTCTCTCCCTTCTCCATCTCCACATGGACCTCTTGCAAAGCCTCCTCATCAATTCCATCAAGCATAGAGGAACATGCCTCAAGGGTAGAGGAACGTCCCCTAAGGACAGAGGAATATGCCTTCGGCAAGGAGGAACGTATCCAGGCGTCAGGCTTTCACAATGACTGTTGAGGAAACTGAAGCCACTGGCCAAGTTATCACAGGTACTTCCCAATCCTTTCATCTTTTCAATCCTTGTATATCACCATATTTTTCCTGTATCTAAAACCCAACTTCACGCAACTTAGGTACTATACTAGTAGCCACCCTTCCTGCACTCGCACTGTTCGACACTGGAGCGTCACACTGCCTCATGTCATAACGATTCGTGAGAACGCATACGATTCCCGTGAAGCCACTCATTTTAAGCTGGAATGTCAGTTCCGGGAATGGAGTATTGAAGGCAACGATGGGATTTGATCAGTGTCCAGTTGTAGTTTGCGGATGAGAATTTTATGCAAATTTCAAAGTACTGGACATCTCAAATTTCGATGTTGTGTTGAGAATGGACTGGCTGGGAGTTTTCTATGCTACGATTGACTGCCGTCAAAGGAGGGTAGTATTTGAGATACCAGATCACCCAGTCTTTTACTTCAAGAGTGGAGACAGAACGTTGGAGCCAGAAATATTCCGTGCCAAGCCAAAGAATGCAGAAGTGTTTACTCTACCGACGGAAAAAGAAAATCCAGAGGTAGTTCGAGAGTTTGAGGATGTGTTTCTTGAAGATATATCAGGTTTGCCTCCCGATCGAGCTCTTGAATTCAACATTAACTTAATATCTGGCGCAAAACCGGTGATCAAAGCTCCATACCGGTTGCTGAAGGATTGAAGGAGATCTGTACTTAGTTGGACGAATTCTTGAAGAAAGGTTGGATTCGTCCTAGTACTTCAAGTGGGGGATCTCCAGTTTTGCTTGTGAAGAAGAAAGAAGGTTCATGCATAATGTGTATAGATTACCGAGCTCTGAACGAAGTGACGATAAAGAACAAGTATCCACTACCGCACATCGACGATCTGTTCGATCAGCTAAGTGGGTCTTGCGTATTCTCAAAGCTAGATCTTCGTTCGGGTTATCATCAGGTGAAGGTCAAAGAATCTGATATTCCGAAGACAGCTTTCAGGACTCGCTATGGTCATTTCAAATATCTTGTGATGCCATTTGGAATGACCAATGCACCTGCTATTTTTATGAATCTGATGAACCAAGTTTTCCGAGAGTACTTAGATAGGTTTGTTGTTATTTTCATCGACGACATCCTGGTGTATTCAAAGAATCAGAAAGAACACGCCGAGCATTTACAGATTGTCCTGGAGACATTGCGACAGCATCAAATCTATGCCAAGTACAGCAAGTGTGAATTTTGGCTAGATCAAGTCGGATTTCTCGGATATATT
The DNA here is from genome assembly GCA_030015575.1 of Agapanthus africanus. Lineage (NCBI taxonomy): Eukaryota > Viridiplantae > Streptophyta > Magnoliopsida > Asparagales > Amaryllidaceae > Agapanthus > Agapanthus africanus. The sequence continues at coordinate 871,318,789 of CM057339.1, forward strand.
GTTTCAGGCGAAGGAATTTCAGTAGATCCAGCTAAGGTGTCAGCTGTCAGCGAGTGGCCGACACCAAAGACAGTGAATGATATACGAAGTTTCTTGGGATTAGCAGGATACTGCTGAAGATTCTTCGAAGGTTTCTCGAAGATTGCAGCATCCCAGACCAAGCTCACACGTAAAGATGAAGCATTCGTGTGGTCAGAAACATGTGAACAAGTTTTTGTAGAACTCAAGTCGAGGTTAACTTCAGCTCCTATCCTTGTAATACCGGATCAATCTGAAGGCTTCATCGTACATTGTTATGCGTCTGGTAAGAGATTAGGATGCGTTCTACATTAACATGGAAAGGTTGTAGCTTTTGTATCAACACAGCTGAAATTTCATGAGCGCAACTATCCAACACATGATCTGAAGTTGGCCGCCGTTATCTTTGCACTTAAGATTTGACGCCACCATCTTCTGAGAGAACGAGTGGATATATACACTGACCACAAGAGTCTGAAGTATATATTTACTCAGAAGGAATTGAACATGTGGCAGAGAAGATGACTAGAACTCATGGCGGACTTCGACATCAACCTATAATATCATCCAGAGAAGATGAATGTAGTTCCTGATGCACTTAGCCGTCAGCCATTAGCAATGAATCTCACCGCTCAGTGGAAGCTACAACAGGAATTACACAGATTGGAGATCGAAGTAGTTATGCCAGGTAGCGCTTCGTATTCGATGAACTTACAAGTCCGGTCAACTATTGTCAATCAGATTAAACCTGCTCAAGCAAATGATGTCAAGCTGCAAAAGATCTAAGAACAAGAAGAAAGTGGACTTCGAACAGACATCATCATCCACGAAGACGGATCCTTGAGATATGGAAGTCGATTGTGTGTATCACACGGCTCAGTTCGAGAAGAGTTGATGAAAGAAGCTCACAGCTTCCGTACTCAGTACACTCCGGTGGTACAAAGATGTATAAGGATCTATGGCAACATTACTGGTGGCATGTAATGAAGCGTAAAGTAGCCAGAAGCGTGGCCAAGTGTTTGGTGTGTTAGTAAGTAAAGACCGAACATCATAGAACAGCTGGTCTACTTCAGCCATTACCAATCCCAGAATGGAAATGGCAGCACATTACCATGGATTTCGTGACTGCCTTTCCTCACAGCACGAAAGGTAACAACACCGTATGGGTTATTGTGGATTGACTCACTAAATCGGCTCACTTTATTTCCTTTCGAGTTGGCCAATCTACCGAGACATTAGCAAAGAAGTACATGGAGGTAAGCATGAATCTAAAGTAAGATTTAACCTCAAGATGTACTATTTTTGATACTCATGAACTCATGCAGGAGATCGTGAAATTACATGGAGTACCGGTTTTCATCGTCTCTGATCGTGATACAAGATTTTGATCATAATTTTGGCAGAGTCTGCAAGCTAGCCTGGGAACGAGCCTGAACTTCAGCATGGCTTAACATCCACAAACGGATGGACAGTCTAAGCGAACAATTCAGATTCTGGAGGATATGCTAAGAGCTTGTATGTTAAACTTCGGAGTTTCGTGGGAAGATCACCTACACCTTGTGGAGTTTTCATACAACAACAGTTATCTGGCAAGTATTGGAATGGCACCATTTTCAGCACTCTACGGAAGGAAGTGTCGATCACCACTAAGTTGGGACGATATTAGAAATCGTGAACTCCTTGGACCAGAGATGATCGTGGCAACTGTAGACGTAGTTCGCACGATCAGGGAAAGAATGTTCATAGCCCAAGACAGACAGAAGCATTGGGCAGATGCAGAGCGGCGACATCTGGAGTTCTAACTTAGAGACCATGTTTTTCTGAAGATCTGTCCAAACAGAGGAGTAATCCTCTTTGGCAAGAGAGGTAAGCTCAGTACGAGATATATAGGACCGTTCGACATTTTCGAGCGAGTCGAAGAAGTGGCATATCGTTTAGCACCACCACCTTCATTGGAAAGAGTGCACAACGTGTTCCATATATCCCAGCTTCAAAGATATGTGAGCGACCCCAACCACATCATTGATCACTCCAAGCTCACTGTACAGACAAACCTAACTTGTGAGAAACAACCCATTGAGATCCTGGATCGAAAGGTGAAGACATTACAGAATAAGGAAGTAAACTTGGTCCGAGTGATATGGAGAAAAGATTCGCCAGAAGAATCAACGTGGGAACGAGAAGACGACATGCGTACAAGACACCCTTACTTATTTGTAAATTAGTCTCTATATAAATGTAAATTTCGAGAATGAAATTTTTATAAGGAGGGTAGAATGTAACGACTCTGAATTTACTGTATGAAAATTTTCAGTTTAATATATAGAAAGGAGTTTATAAGCCTGAGTACAATTTATAAGTTATTTTTTGTTTAAAAACAGCAAGAAATAACTTATAGCTCACTGGTAAAAGCCTTGCACTGCTGTGACGTAGCCCCTGTGTTCGAATCCCATCAGACACATTATTTTTTTCTGATTTTCTTTTTAAACTTTTTGGAAGCCCAAAGATTTACACGTGCAATGCATATAAAAATGAAAAGACAGAGAAATCAAACATGTGCACAATGTTTTAAATACAGATTTGAACACGTGGCACCAATCCACTGGCCCCCTTCACCAAAACGACAGGCAGAAATGCCCCCACAGCCGGCACCGACGGGCCCCCCGAGCCCAATGAGGCCCGGGCTTTGTACACACAACCATTCCCCTACCCCTAACTCCTCTGCACTGTTTGATTGCTCTGCAATCAAACGGAGACTTTTAATTTCACCTCTAAACCAAATTTTAATGCATTTTAATTCACTATTTTAATTCCAAAACACTAATTCCACACTATAAATACTACCCCATGCCCTAGCCCTTCATCATTCTGAAAATTATAGCCAAAATTCTCAAAATTTTCTAAGTACAAGTGGATTAGAAGAGGAGTTAGCAAGCGATCAAGTTCCAGCAAGGATCGAAGCAAATTCCGGCGACCCCGCGACGCCACGACAACAACCCCCTCTCATTCTACCTTCTCTTAATCTGACCAACTTGTAAGTCCCTTCCAATTCTCATTCCCCTTCTTTAAAAGTTCATTTTCAAAACATGTCGGAAGTGGAGTTAAAACCGACATCTTCTTCTAAAACTCTATAATTCCACTTTTTCTTACATATTCTTCATTCATATTTCTACACCATGCTTGTTAACATAAAACCAATGCTTAGAACCAACTTTTAAATAAAAAATACCATGCAAAATAACTTTAAATCAACATTTACATACCTTGAAGTTTGTATATATCATTTTATTTGTTTTGCTTAAATAAACCTTTATGAAAATTTACGAGGTAATGACCTACCTCTCACATACACACATGGTTCCATAGTACGATACTCTTCGAAAGTATTTTTGTTATGAATACAATATTATATTAAAATACCATTTACTATAAAAACGGTTTTCTTTTAAATTGTATTTTAATTTCCTTTGCAAATATGCCTCTACAACTATTTTTAGGGGACCCGTTATTGGATGGTGTGGATTATCGTACATCCTTGGGCTAGTAGAGCGAGATGAAGATCTCCTCACGGAGCATTCGATCTGGAAAGGTTTTAAATACGGTTTTTAAGAAAAACGCATCTTTCTAATTTAATAAAATTTAATTTTTAATAATTATATAAATATTAAAAATCCATATATTTTCAAAATATAATAAAATTACATTTTTATTAAATAAAAGAATTACAGGTTTCACTAAAATACCATCAAGATACCAACAAAAGTCAAGTTTTACAGTAAAATACCATGAACCTTCCAAGCTAAGTAATTATCATTAAAATACCTCAAATCCTTAAAATTCACATCCATGAAAACCTTAAATAATAAAAATAAATTCTCGAGGTTTATTTTGAAACTATATTAAAAATATTTTTATAAAACCCCCTCAAGTTATATAAAACAATACTTAAAGACTTAGTAAATATATGTTTAAGCAGGATCAATTCTCTTGAGACTCAGGGAGCCGAAAAAAGTGAGTGCTTGCTTATTTAAGGTAGAAAACTTAACGGTATTATCAATTGAAATTGTCTTGGAAAAAGACACAAATCCTGACGTCCATGTGCAGTAGTTAGCGATAACTCCCGAACCTAATTTAGGATCCAAATCAGTTACAATTGTCTAACTCAAGTCTGGGTCTAAATCAAACCTAAATCCAAACTCAAATCAGAATCCAACTCAAATATGAATCCAAAGTCTAACATGCATACTTGAACATGAACCTGAATACCTGAATTCAAACACACATATCAACCCGAATACTTGATTTGACCGAACCATGGCTATAACTTGACATGACTACAAGATTATATCCTGAATCTAACTATTTGAACAACTTGTATCCATGATTTCGGAAAGACTTGTAATATATTCTATACAATACATTACGGGGTTAACGGGGTAGATTGGTATGGAATGTATTAACGTGGCACGAGATGGTCACTAAAAGACACCTACATGAACTCTCATGTCGTTGTCCCGTGGGTTTTGACGGGGCCTTGTACTACATGTTACCATAGTCCATGGGGTAAGATGGACTCCTCTCGTATATACAGATACCTTCTGTACCAAGATATAAACAACTACGTTAGAATAGCAATCATATAACTGTACATCTTATCAGTTCCATTTCATACTACTTATTATATTCCTTTCTTTCTTTTGGGACTTACCGAGCGCTAGTTCGCTGACGACATTCCTGTCTATTTCTTTCTTTGGAATGTTCGTCAGGATGACCGAACTCTCAGGAGATCGAGCCGAGCCAGGAGGACTTGGACCAGTTCACTGTCCAACAGGACTTCTAACTTTCTTTATACTTATTTTCATTTTGTATGCCGCTGTTTAGGCACTTCTTTACTCATTGTACTTTTCCTTTTCAAAACAGTTGTATGTAAAGATGAATATTAATAAAAGTTGCTGTTCATTTTATATCACTTGTCATTCTTGTGCATTTTTATATATTACTTAATCACTCTTAACGTATTTATTTCTTAATAAATACGTTGCGGTCCGCCACGTCTCTGCTTCTGTACATTGGAAAGCGGGGCGTGACACTCTCAATGTCGGGATTTTCATCTACAGGATTGCCATCAATCGATGAAATTAAGAAGTGCATCTCTTACACCGTGGTAAAATCTATATATACGATGATAGACTACTCCAGTTACGAAGGCATTCTCTATCGATTACGAGGGGGGATGAACTAGCCGATAAAGATCAATCGTGAAATCATGTCACGCCCTGCTTCCCAGTAGACGGAAACGGTGACGTGGCAAACCCGCAATGTATTTACCAAGAAAATACATTAAGCGTAATTAAGCAATATAATAATTTGCAAGAATAACAAGAGTAATAAAATGATACAGCAACTTTATTTACATTCAACTTTATATACAACAGTCTGAAATAAAAGATACAATAATAAAAGCAAATGCCTAAAATGTTGTATACCGAAAGTAAGAGCAGACTGGGCGGAGCTAGTAGTTAGGCTGTGCTGCGAACTGGTCCAAGTCCTCCTGGCTCGGCTCTGCGTCTTCAGAGTACAGTCCTCCTGACGAACATTCCAAAGAAAGAAAACAGAAAGGAACGTCGTCGGTGAACTAGCACTTGGTAAGTCCCAAAAGAAGTTAGAGAAGATAGTATATAATGTGAATAGAAACCAGATAAACAGTGGACATGTAAAATTGTATATGATCATTCACAGGTATAAGATAGTTATTCTAACGTGCTTATTTGTAATTTGATAAAGAAAGTATTCATGTATACGAGAGTAGTCCATCTTACCATGTGGACTATGGTAACATATAGTACAAGGCCCCGTCATAACCCATGGGACAATAGCACGTGAATTCATGTAAGTGTCTTTTAAAGCAACCTCTCATGCCACGATATACATTCTGTACCAATCCACCCCTTTATCCCCGCATATTATATTGTATAGATTAAGATTATAGGTCTTGGCCGAATCTATGGATATAAAATGTACAGGTTCAGGTTCAAAATATAATCATGTGTTCAGGTATTCATGTCAAGTTCATGTTAAGCTATAATCATGGTTTGGTCAAGTCGAATCAAGTATGCAAGTTTGAGTTTGATGTTTGAATTCGAGTATTCAGATTCATGATCAAGTATTCAAGTTTGTATTTGATTTTGGATTCTGGTTTTAGTTTGGACTCATATTGAGTCAGAAACTTATGAACGGATTTAGCTCTTGAAATCTTAGGTTCGGGAGTAATCAGCAACTGCTGCACATGGACGGCAGGATTTGTGTCTTTTTCCAAGTCAATTGCCATTTGATAACCCCGTTAAGTTGTCTAGCCCGAATAGGCAAGCACTCACTTTCTCCAGCTCCCCGAGGCTTAAGAGAAATGATACCGCTTAAGCCTATATTAATCTATAGTCCTTAAAATATTGTTTTGCATATCTCGAGGGGGTTTTATGAAAATATTCTTTAATATAGTTTAAAAATAAACCTCAAGGGTGATTTGTACCATTTAGGTTTCCATGAACATGTGTTTTAATTATTATGGTATTTTGGTGATGAAACTTAGCCTTTTAAAAAGTTTATGGTATTTTATTGAAAACTAGCTCTTTTGGAAACTTGATGGTATTTTATTAAAATTCTAATATTTCATTTTCAAAAATAGTTTCATAATATGTTTTTATTGAAAATACAGATTCATATTTCTATTCTATAATTTTTCAAAAATTAGTTTTGTTTAGAAAAGTCGCATTTCTTAAAAAACAGTATTTTTTATTTCCTTTCGAGACCGAATACTCCATGAAGAGTTCTGCATCTCGCTCTACTATCCCAAAAATGTGCGATAATCTGCACCATCCATTATTGGGTCCTCTAACGAGGGTTGTAGAGGCATAATTACCAAGAATTTCAAAATACCGATTAAAAGAAACCCGTTTTGAAAAGGTGTGGTATTTTAATGTAAAAGTCATTCTTTAAAATAGCTATATGTTTAGAGTACCATGCTATGAAACCATAGTGTGCGTGTGGGATAGGCCGTTACCCCGTGAAGTTTTCCTAAAGGTGTTGTTAACAATTATCGAAAAGAGCGTTATACTAAAGTTCATGGTATTTTAATGAAAAGTTCGTTATATGATAGTTTCACATGAAGGTTTTGGATAAATTCAAAACTAAATAATTGTAAACCAAGTTACAAGTAGTGTGAGAAAGTTATTTTGACATATTTTTCTTTAGAAAGAGGAGTACAAAGGTTAAAACTACACATATCGGAGTTAACTCTACTTTTCCGATATGATTTTAGATGATAGTTTTGAGATGAAAGAAGAAGAGAGAAAAAGGACTTACTCGCTTTGTAGCGTTGGAAAGAGGTTAAAGAAAAGAGGGGTATTCCCGTGGTGTCACGGAAACTTCGGATACGGTTTCGATCTACGATAGAAGAAACTTGGTTGCTAACTCCAATTGCACTTAGAAACTTTTAGGATGATTTTGATGGAAATTTTCAGAATAGAAGGAAGATAGGGCATGGGGTGGTATTTATAGTGAAGAATTAGGGTTTGGGAATTAAAAAATGTGAATTAAAAGAATTTAAATAGTGTTAAATGGTGAATTGAAGGGTCTCTGTTTGATTGCAGGAAAATCAAACAGTGCAGAGGAGTTGAAAAGTCAAGTGTGCAAAGCACGGAGACGATTGAAGGCATTGGGACCGTCGGCGCCGGCCCTTTGGGGAGTTTGGACGATCGGATTTGATCGGGTTGTCTCGAGATTTGTGCCACGTGTCAACTTGAGTGTGTTCACCTCATTACGCCTGTTTGATTTTTCTGAAATTTTTGTTTCTCCGTGTATTGAACGTGCAACTCTTGGGCTTCCGAAAAATTAAAAAGAAAAATCTAAAAATAATTATGTCTGATAAGAATCGAACACATAGGCTATGTCAAAGCAGTGTAGAGGCTTTAACAGTGAGCTACAAATTGTTTCTTTCTTTTATTAAACAAATCTAACTTATAACTCTTATACAGGCTGTAATACCCTTTATTGTGAAATAATAAGAAATTTTTGTACAGCGATTTCAGAGTCGTTACAAATCCTGTGGCTCTTGCACATAGCTGTATTGGATGCATCCCGTCTCCCCCTGAAGAAGTAACCCATGATCACCATGGGGAAGGAAATCGCCGTCTCCACTCCTTTCATTCTATGGGTCTTCTTTCAGGAAATATCGAGTGCTCCGCAAGTTCTCTCTACCGCATCTTTATGCACCGTCGGACTTTGAACCATCTCGAACTCACTCGAGATTCCGTGGTAGGTGACGAAGCCATTGATGCAATTACAGAGCGGATTAATTCTGTTGCTGTGGAGCTAAATAACGTAGAGGATTTATTTCTGAAATTTTAGTGATGCATTATAGTGTTGTTACTGTTCTCGGTATCTATTTTATTTGCATCATTCTCGTGTATGTTATGGATGTGTGTACCATGTGTACGTAATATATCATGTATGAACATGTGTTTGTGTGAGAGAGAATTAACGTTTGAATTAAAGTGAATTAAAGTGTTGTTTTGTAAAGAAATGATCGGGGAAAATCGGACAACACCTCCTTCGTAAATTTTGAATAAAATTCATGTATATGCATAGTAAAATAATAACATCCATAGACGGAGCTAATTCAATGCCCAAACGACGGAGACTCAATGCCCAAACGGTGGAGACACAATCCACGCACAATATACGACGTCCCAACAGCGAAGAACAATAATTTGAAAACAATAAACAATGTAAAATAAATGACGAATTCATCATAATACAATACAACACAAATACTCCGTGCAATCTAACGAAGTCGTTGCACTATCTCTGGTGTCCTCCTCTTCACTACAGGACGTCGAGCCTGTAACGGTTCGGCTTCGTCGGCAGCAGGTGGCTGAGACGGCTCTGGCTGCGATGGTCCATACTCGTACTCATCGGGATACTGAGACGGCTCCAGCTATGCCCATCTATTCCTTATTCGTACATATGTGATAGGAATGGCAGGTGCAGACACAGCTGGTGGAAGCACGGGTGGTGCAGGGACTGGTGGCGAGGCACGGATGGTGCAGGAATGGGTGGTGGAGGCACGGGTGGTGCAGACACGGCCGGTGGACGTGTGAATCTATGCCTTGTCATCACACTCTTGATCAGGGACTTGATGTTCATAAAACAGCTCGCTGAGTCCCTGGTCCCTATGTAATTGTAAATTTCGAGGACGAAATTTTTATAAGGAGGGTAGAATGTAACGACTTTGAAATCACTGTACAGAAATTTCTTGTTATTGTGCAGAAAAGGGTATTACAGCTTGTGTAAGAGTTAGAAGTTAGATTTGTTTAATAAAAGCAAGAAACAACTTGTAGATTACTGTTAAAGCCTCTACACTGTTGTGACGTAGCCTGTGTTCGATTCCCATCGGACACAATTATTTTTTTTATTTTTCTTTTTTAATTTTTGGAAGCCCAAGAGTTGTATGCGCAATACATGGAGAAATGAAAAGTTTCAGAAAAATCAAACAGACACAATGAGGTGTACACACCTAAAAACCCACGTGGCACGAATCTCGAGGCGATTGGCTCAAATCCGACTGCCCAAACCCTTGAATCGGCTGGCACCAACGGTTGAAATGAACCCAAATGGCTCTGTGCTTTGCACACACACCCCTTCAATCCCCCTTAACTCCCCTGCACCGTTTGATTTCTCTGCAATCAAACAGAGACCCTTCATTTCACCAATTAACACATTTTTAATGCTTTTTAATCCACAATTTTAATTTCCAAACCCTAATTCTTCACTATAAATACCATCGCATGCCTTAGCTCTTCACCATTCCGAAATTATATTAAAAATTCTCTCAAAAAGTTCCTAAGTGCATATGGAGTCAAGGTGGAGTTAATGATCAAGCTTGTTCCGTCGAAGATCGAAACCGTTTCCGGAGCTCCCGCGACGCCACAAAGACCCCTCCCTTCTTCCTTATCCTTTTCTTGATATTACCAAACCGTATGTCCTTCACATCCCTCTTTCTTTTCATCTCATTTCATCTCCTAATCATATATCGGTAAAGTGGAGTTATTCTCGATACATTTCTTTTTAAAACCTAGAACTCCCTTTTCCTTTATACCTTGGTTAATCTAATTTTACCATCCTACTTGTAACTTTAATTACAATATTTTAGGTTCAAGTTTAACCAAAATTCTCATGTGAAACAAACATAAACGAACCTTTTCTTTAAAATACCTTGAACTTTAGTATCATCACCTTTTCGATAACTGTTAAAACAATACCTTTAGGAAAACTTCATAGGGTAATGACCTACCCCATACGCATACTTTGGGTTCATAGCATGATGTCTATATATATGTATGGTTGGTTCAAAGAAATGCTTTTCATTAAAATACCACATCTTTTAAAAACCGGGTTTCTTTTAAAGCGGTATTTTGTAATTCTTGGTAAAGACGCCTCTACAACTCTTGTTAGGGGACCCGCTAATGGATGGTGCAGATTATCGCACATCCGTGGGATAGTAGAGCGAGATGCAGAACTCCTTACGAAGTATTCGATCTCGAAAGGAAATAAAATACGTTTTTTTAAAGAAACGTGAATTTTCTAAACAAAACTAATTTTTGAAAATTATATAAAAATTATAAATCCGTTTTTTCAATATATTATGAAACTATATTTTTCTAAAAATGAAAGATTAAAATGTTAATAAAATACCCTCAAGTTAGCAAAAAGGGCTAGTTTTCAATAAAATACCATAAACTTTTAAAAGCCAAGTATTTATCATTAAAATACCCCAATAATTAAAACACATGCTCATGAAAACTCTAAATCTTATAAATCACCCTTGAGCTTTATTTTTAAAACTATATTAAAGAATTTTTCATAAAACCCCATCGAGATATGCAAAACAATATTTTAAGGACTCTAGATTAATATAAGTTTAAGCGGGATCAATTCTCTTGAGCACCAGGGAGACGGAGAAAGTGAGTGCTTGCCTGTTCAGGTTAGAAAACTTAACGGAGTTATCAATGGCAATTATCTTGGAAAAAGACACAAATCTTGCCGTCTATGTGCAGCAGTTGTCGATTACTCTCGAATCTAAGAAAGTTGAGAGTTAAATCTGTTCATAAGTGTCTGACTCAATCTGAGTCCAAACTCAAACCAGAATCCAAAATCAAATACAAACTTGAATACTTGATCATAAACCTAAATACTTGAATTCAAACATCAAACTCAAACTTGTATATGTTTACCGCCGGAAACAGAGACGAAGCGGAATGGATCGTCTTGCCTGAATCTGGGGGCAGATACTATTTGGATTTATCTGTCCACCTCTCCGAAGATGCCAAGTTGATTTATGGCACCGTATATCGAAGGTTTGGACAGACGTGACCGTTGTAGCGTGACTTTATCAGATTCCCCCTCACTTGTGAGGGGTTTTTGATTGTGGGGACGCTCTTCCCTACAGACGCAAGCCCTTGCAGTTAATTACGTTACCGCGTCACTATAACCACTTTCTCCTGCTCCGGAGGTTCATTTCGTGTCGTGTGTGTTTTTGTTTTAGTTTGGTTGCCCGTGGATTGTATACGAAGACTATTTTATGTCATCGCCCGTAGGGCGTGGATTAGTCCAAATCCGTATATTCTTAGATTTAGGTTTGGGTTGATTTAAAGATCGTTAATCTGGTTTGAGATTAAGATCAGCTTAAACATATGAGCATTTGGGCTCGATTATTTAAGAATATCGCGGTCCATTATCACCATGTTTGAGGCGAGGTGTTAGTTTAAGGACGTTTCGGTCCTTTATCACCATTTTGGAGGCGAAGTTTTAGTTTAAGGACATTTCGGTCCATTATCGCCACGTTTGAGGCGAATTTTTATTGTAAGGACTTTTCGGTCTATTATTGCCATTTTGGAGGCGAATATTAGTTTAAGGACATTTCGGTCCACTGTCGCCATTTTTGGAGGCGAATATTAGTTTAGGGACATTTCGGTCCACTGTCGCCATTTTGGAGGCGAATATTAGTTTAGGGACATTTCGGTCCAACATTTGTCTTGCGCACACGTGTATTTGTTACGTCACGAAGTGAACAATGGAATGTGCCCAATTTGGGGCAGCTATGCACATCAATTTGGAAGTGCATTAACGAAAGAAGTTGTTGGTCGTCGGGACCCGCCACCTCTTTGAAGACGTTGAGGAATTATAACGACATATATCAGAGGTGTGAAGAGATATACCCTTAAACCAAATCCCATATTTGAGGGATGGTTATGGACTTAATAATTTTTGGTCATATTTGAGACTTTGGAAATCAAGAGCATATAGGCTCGATTGATTTATAAAGAATGAGGTTTAAGCTCAGAAAACATAGCCAATTTTGGGTTGTGATTGAGTTTCCATAATTACCCAACCGTACTGAGCACTGGGACATACAACGCTCACGCGTAAAATACGTGGGGTGCTGGATTAGTGCTAAGCAATAGAGTCCTGTGGTACTCACGTGTGAAACACATGAGGTGAGCCTTTTTTAGTCATTATTTTTTGACTTATCATGGAGTGCCGAGCATTCTGTATGATACACATGTGGGAAGTACGTGAGTGCTGGGCTTTGGGCTTTATTTGTTCATTTCCCTCTTTTCACAGAAGTGCTAAGCACTTGGATAGAGCTCACGTGCATTTCACGTGACTGCTTCCTTTTGGGGCGGCTGCCTATTCGACAAAGAAGTTTTTCTTTACTGTTTAGGCGCCCATGTGAGAAACACGTGAGGCAACTTTGTTTGTTCTTTTTGTTTGTTTTTTAGCACTTCTTGTGGGAAACACGTGAGGCTTCAAAAATAGTGCTAAGCACTAAACGAATCACCAAGTTATTCTTGATCTCTGTTAATGACATTTTTTAGTCATTAATGATCATCAAGATTTCGGTTTTGAAGATCTTGGATCATCATTGTCATTTATATTGAAGAACTAAGTTCTTTTTCACTTTTATAAGAACTAAGTTCTTCATGTAGGGTTAAACCCTAATTTTTGGAGGAATTAAATTCCCATATATTCCTGTTCTTTCATTTTCTTTTATAATCTAATTTTTTCCCCTAAGTTTTGAATCTGCAGAACAAAATCTCCCCGATGAGAATTAAATTCTCAACTTGTTGGTAGATCTGCTTCTGCAAATCTCAACCAGAGGAAGAACTAAATTCTTATATGAAGGGTTAAAACCTTAGATATGCAAAGAAGAGACACTATAATCTCTGTGTTTTTTTTACCTAGGGTTTCAATGAGGCAAGTCTTCTTGTTCTTTGAGAATTAAATTTTCTTTCTTTTTCAAGAGCTCACTATATATATATATATTTGCTGAAACTTATGGGGAGTTCTCTCTCTATCTCGATTTAATCTCTTTGTTCCTATTTATAGGAGAAGGGAAAAAATCAGTGTGTTAAGAAAATCTCTCATTGAGAGATCATGAAGATTAATTGGTGAATTTTATTCACCGTTGGATTTTCAATCCAAAGGCTATCTGTTTAACAGAGAAGATTTCTTGTTTGTTTAACAAGATTAAGAAATATTTTCCTATGAATATCTTATTAATTTAACAAAATTAGGAAAATATTTTCCGAAAATAGAATTTTATTCTATCAAATGATAGGGGGTGATTTTATAATCACCGTTGGATCTTTTGATCCAAGCGTCCTCTGTTTAACAGAGAAAATCTTTCTAATTTGATAAAGATCAAGGAAATATTTCCCACATAGAATTTAATTCTATCAGATGGTTTGATTTGTGATATTTCATCACGATTAGATTTTAAATCCAAAATTCTCTATTAGAGAAGAATCTTTCCGTATTACAAAGATCAGGGAAAATATTTCCCAAATAGAATTTAATTCTATCACATAGAATTTAATTCTATCTTACCAAATAGTGCAGCATGAGAACTCACATGTTTAACACGTGACCCCTAGCATGGGTTTTAGCCTGCTTTATTTTCAACGCTCATATGCATATAAACTCTCACGTGTTTAGCACGCGAGGCCTGTTTGGCTTTCCAATTATTTGATTGCAGTGCCTATATGCTTTGCATATAGGCGCTCACGTGTTTAGGCTCTTTTAGCTCATTTGTTTTTTTAAATGCAGCTCGTATATACTTTTGCATATTGTTGCTCACGTGTTTACACGTGAGGCTTATTTAGCCTATGAGTTGTTTTAACTACAGCACCTATATGCTTTGCATATAGGCAATCACGTGTTTAACACGTGAGGCTTATTCAGCCTATGAGTTGTTTTAACTGCAGCACCTATATGCTTTGCATATGGGCGCTCACGTGTTTAACACGTGGGGTTTGAGCATATGGGCGCTCACGTGTTTAACACGTGGGGCTTGAGCAGTGGGGAATTTTTCTCCCCTTTTCTTTCTTTTTATGAGGGAACAATGTACTTGACTCGACTTGACCGATCTATTATTATAACGTGACATGAACTCAACATGACAACCTGAACACATGATTACATCCTGAACATGAACCTGATATTTTATATCCATGAATTCGGCCAAGACCTATAATCTTAATCTATACAATACCATACACGGGGATAAAGGGGTAGATTGGTATGGAACGTATATCGTGGCACGTGAGGTCACTTAAAAGACACCTACATGAATTCACGTGCCGTTGTCCCGTGGATTATGACGGGGCCTTGTACTACATGTTATAATAGTCCACGGGGTAAGCTGGACTCCTCTCGTATACATGAATACTTTCTTTATTAAACTACAAATAACCACGTTAGAATAACCATCTTATACTAGTGAACGATCATATACAACCTTACCTGTTCATTTCACATTACATACTATCTTCTCTTTCTTCTTTTGGGACTTACCTAGCGCTAGTTTGCTGACGACATTCCTTTCTATTTATTTCTTTGGGATATTTGTCAGGAGGACCGGACTCTGAGGAGATAGAGTCGTGCCCGGAGGATTTGGACCAGCTTGCTGCATAGCCAGATTACTAGCTCTTTCCAACCTGCACTTTCTTTCTGTATGTCATTATTTAGGCATTACTTTATTTATTGTATCTTTTATTTCAGAAAGTTGTATGTAAATAAAGTTGCTGCTTCATTTTATTACTCTTGTCATTCTTGTTCATTGTTATATTGCTTAATTATGCTTAACGTATTTATTTCATAGTAAATACGTTGCGGGTTTGCCACGTCACCGTTTTCGTCTACTGGGAAGCGGGGCATGACAGATTTTGTTGGCGGCCCATGCAGGTCAGTTCTACATGAAGTCTTAAGAAATATATCATAAGAATTATAAGAATTAGCAACTATACATTCCTTACATTTCAAATTTCTTGAATCTATCTTAACCTTTCCTTTCTATCAAGGTAATGGATTCTCCCAACAACACTAGTACCAATGTCAATGGCAACACACCACCACCTACTTTACTACCACCCCCTACCGTTGCTGCTCCAATTAATGAACATACGGTGCTTTTAGAAGCCATCAAAAGTCTTCTGGAGGGCCAGCAGCAGTAAACTGCTATTCTCATGAACCGCCCGGAAGCCGAAGCACCTGAAGTAAAGCAAATTCCATATGTTGCATCCAAGGAACTTTTCAGGAAAAGAAAGTCCTCTTGAGGCTGAAGAATGGGCTCAGAGTATAGAGGACGACTTTGCCGCAGCACAGGTACCAGACATAGCTTGGGTTCGTGTAGCCAAGCTCTAGCTCACAGACAATGCAAGAGGCTGGTGGAAAGCTTAGGAAAGCCATCTCATACATCCCATAGAGTGGAAGACGTTTCGCGATCTGTTCGATGCGAAGTTCTTCCCCGAGACTGCTTGTTTTGAGATGGAGCAACAATTCATCCACCTGTAACAAGGCTCCATGTGGGTAAAATCAGTGGATGAATATGATGCCGAATTCATCATGCTTAGCAGGTAAAGAATCTGTATCAAATTCTGTTCCATAAAATACATCACTATCCTGACATCAACATCTTATCAGGTTTGCGGCACATTTGATCCCGACCGATGGGATTCGGGCTAGATGAATCCAACAGGGCTTAGACCCGGTGATTCAGGCGGCATTAGCCACAGGCGATTACCCAACTCATGAACTCGCCTTGAAGGCAACACGTCGTTATGAAGCTGTGGTCAAGAAGAATGGTAAGCCCCAAACAGCTGAAATCAAACGCTCTGCTACACAGATGATAGGAGGAGCCTCTTCTAGGCCAACTTTTGCACCCAGGAGGCCAGGAGGATCATTTAACCAGTCCAATCCAGATTTCTGTTTCTACTGCAAGAGAACTGGACACCTGGCGAAAGACTGTAGGCGTGCAAATGGCCTATGTCTGATTTGTGGCGCATCTAATCATGTGATAGGAGCATGCCCATATCATTTTAACACAGCGCCAGCACCCAGACCCGCAATCACAGCCCCACAGAGGCCAGCCATTCAAGCACCTGCACCCCGCCTAAGCCTTTCTGCACCAGCTCCATGTGGACCACCTGCACAGCCTCATTGTCAATTCCATCAGGCATAGAGAAACGTGCCTCAAGGGCAAAGGAATGTGCCTCTGATAAGGAGAATGTACCAAGACGACAGGCTTTCATAATGACGATCGAGGAGGCCGAAACCACTGAACAAGTCATCACTGGTAAAATCCCCCATCCGTTCAATCTTTCAATCCTTGTGTATCGTTATACTTTTCCTATATCTAAACACAACTTCACACAACTTAGGTACTATACTAGTAGCCACCCTTCCTGTACTCGCACTTTTCGACACTGGAGCTTCACACTGCTTCATGTCATAACGATTCGTGAGAACACATGCGATTCACATGAAGCCACTCATTTCAAACTGGAATGTCAGTTCCGGGAATGGAGTCTTGAAAGCAACTATGGGGTATGATCAGTGCCCAGTTGTAGTTTGCAGTTAAGAATTCTACGCAAATTTCAAAGTACCGGACATACCAAATTTCGATGTTGTGTTGGGAAGGGATTGGCTGGGAGTATTCTATGCTACAATTGACTGCCGTCAATAGAGGGTAGTATTTGAGATACCATATCACTCAGTCTTCTATTTCAAAAGTGAAGATAGAACTTTGGAGCCAGGAAGCTACCATGCTGAACCGAAAAATGCAGAAGTGTTTTCTCTACCTGCGGAAGAAGAAAAGCCCGAAATAGTTCGATAGTTCGAGGATGTTTTCCCTGAAGACATATTAGGTTTGCCTCCAGATCGAGCTCTTGAGTTTAGTATTGATTTACAATCTGGTGCACAACCTGTAATTGTCACGCCCCGCTTCCCAATATACGGGAAGGGGACGCGGCGAGGTCCGCTACGTATTTACTCAGAAATAAACACGCTAAGCGTATCTAAGCAATATAAAGTAAAATGTACACAAAAGACATGAATATAAATGAACATCAACTTTTATTTATTTAATAATTCTTTACAAGTACAACTAGAAATGTAAATACAGGATTAGAAAGCAATGCCTAAACAATGGCATAACTGAAATGAAAAGTATATACAAGTGCCTACAGCTCTGGGTCGATGGCAAACTGCTCTAAGTCCTCAGTACTGGGCTCGATCTCTAGTGAGTCGGATCCACCTGACAACATTCCAAAGAAAAAGAGAAATAGGAATATCGTTAGCGAACAATCGCTCGGGAAGTCCCAAAGAAGGAAAGAAGTAGAATAGACAGAAAAGAGAGTATATCAAGTATAATGTTTGATTGTTATGTTAACGTAGTGTTTGTAGCTTGGTACATAATATGCCATGTTCCCTTATAAAAAATAAACAGAAATAAAAAGCAATGGAAAATTCCCCAAATGAAGCATCACGTGCCCACACGTGATGCGCTTTGGAGCCAAAATTATAAAGCATCACACTTAACAAATGGGACTGAAATTGGGCCTCACGTGCCACACGTGAGCACCTATATACAAAGTATATTGGCGCCTTCATAAAACAAACAGCAGGCCAGAAGGCACATCACGTGCCAACACGTGATGCTCTTCTTTAGGAATGCTGCATATAGGCAAACCGGCCTAGTGCCACTGGATCACGTGCTACACGTGAGTATTCCTAATATCTTCTGACCCGATAGAATTAAATTCTATATAAAAGGGATCAGAACCCTATTTTGGAAATATCTTTCTAAACAAGAAAGATTGTGCTCTGTAAATCAGAGCACCGTTGGATCAAAGATCCAATGGTGATTAAAAATCACTAAGATACAGAATAAGTTCTGTATGGGAAAATATTTTCCCAATTTTATTAAAAACAAGAAAAATGTCTTTTGTAAAACAGAAGTCCTTGGATCAAAGATCCGACGGTGGATAAATTTCCCAAATCAATTAAGAGATCTCTCAATGAGAGATTTTCTCAACCAAATCAACAAATCAGCCTCCACTATATAAAGGCTCCAAGACTTCAAGTCTAAGAGAGAAGAACCCCCCATAAACTTCAAGTTTAAAAAGAGAAGAATTAGAGAGAGAAACCCCCTGATAAGTTTTAAAAAAAGAGAATTTAATTTTCTAGAGAGAAGAAGATCTCCTCAAAGAAAAGAAAAAACCCTAGGTAAGAAGGAACAAAACGCAGACAACATCTTACTTCTTCTTCGTCTCCACAAGAGTTTAACTCTTCCAAAAGAACTTAGTTCTTCCTCTGGTAAAAGATCTGCAGAAGCAGATCTCCCCACAAGTTGAGAATTCAATTCTCATCGGGAAGATTTTGCCATGCAGATCCAAAACCTAGGAGAAGATCTAAGTTCAGAGAATTTAATTCTCTCAAAAGGCATATAGGAATTTAATTCCTCTGATAAAACTAGGGTTTAACCCTTCATATAAAAACATAGTTCTCCCTTCTGGTAAAAGATCTACAGAAGCAGATCTCTCCACAAGTTGAGAATTCAATTCTCATCAGGGAGACTCTGCCATGCAGATCCAAAACTTAAGAGAAGAACTAAGTCCAGGGAATTAAATCCTTATAAAAAAAATATGTATAATAAGTGATTTGAGATTTCTAAGACTCAGAGAAAGAATTCCATGCATATTGATGATCACGTGTTCACACGTGACCACCTGTGATGAACCCAAAAGAAAGATTGAAATATATCACGTGTTTACACGTAACCCCTCCTAAAAATGCTTAGCACCTTCGAAATGAAAAAGGAATAAACCCAAGGAAACAATGTCTAACTCTAAGGCGGCTCACGTGCTCACACGTGATGGCCACAAGGATAAAAGTGTTTAACACTTATATAAAGATGGGGAATAAAACCAAGCGAACAGCACCACCTTTAAAAGCATCACGTGCGATACATGAGCACTCTCAAATTCCAGTGTTAACACTGCCTCAAAGTATCACGTGGGGGTACGTGATCGCTGAAAATATATTAAGGAACCAACTTCGACAACAAATCAGTTAAGTTCCTCCTGAGATTAAATCTCCAAGCAAACCGAGCCTCTATGCTCAGAATTGATAATTCCTCAATCTGAAATTTGGTTCAAGGGTACATCTCTTCACACCTCTGATACATGTCGTTGTAATTGTTCAACGTCTTCAGAGAGGTGGAGGGTCCCAATAACCATTCTCTTGGCGCACCCCTAAATTGATGAGCCAGAAACCCAATAGACCGCAACGTCCCTAAACTAAACTCTATGGACTATGATGTCCTTAAACTAATGGACCGCAATGTTCCTAAACTCTATGGACTATGATGTTCTTAAACTAATGGACCGCAATGTTGAACAAAACTCTATGGACTATGATGTCCTTAAACTTATGGACCGCAACGTCCCTAAATTAAACTCCATGGATTATGATGTCCTTAAACTTATGGACCGCAACGTCCCTAAACTAAACTCCATGGACTATGATGTCCTTAAACCAATAGACCGCAACGTCCCTAAACTAAACTCTATGGACTATGATGTCCTTAAACTTATGGACCGCAACGTCCCTAAACTAAACTCCATAGACTATGATGTCCTTAAACTTATGGACCACAACGTCCCTAAACTAAACTCTATGGACTATGATGTCCTTAAACTTATGGACCGTAATGTCCCTAAACAAAACTCTATGGACCGTAATGTCCCTAAACTAAACTCTATGGACTATGATGTCCTTAAACATGGACTATGATGTCTTTAAACCCAATGGACCGTAATGTTCCTAAACTAAACTCCATGGACTATGATGTCCTTAAACATGGACTATGATGTCCTTACACCCAATGGATCGTAATGTCCTTAAACTAAAACGATAGAGCCCAAATGCTCTTTCGTTGGATCTAAACGATCCTAAAACCTTGTTAAGTAGATCTTAGTCTAAAATTAGACTAACGTATCCTTAACAAACAATTAAGTTGATCTTAATCTCAAACGAGGTTAACGAGCCTTAAATCAACCAAACCCAAATCTAAGAAAATACAGATTTGGACTAATCCCCGCCCTAAGGGTGACAACACAAATTAGTCTCCGTATACAATCCACGGGCAACCAAAAACAAAACAAATACACACGACACGAAGTGAACATCCGGAGAAGGAGAAAGTGGTTATCGCTACGCGGTAACGTAATTAACTGCAGGGGCTTGTGCCTGCAAGGAAAAGCATCCACACAATCAAAAAACCCTCGCCAACGATGGGGAATCTGACGAAGTCTGCTCCAACGGCCGCATCTGTTCAAACCTCCGATATACGGTGTCATAAATCAACTTGGTATCTTCGGAGAGGTGGATGGATAAACCCAAATAGCATCTGCCCCCAAATTCAGGCAAGACGTTTGTCTTCCCGGTTTTCGGCAATAAACAGATTCTGGCACGCCCGGTAGGACCTTTTCCTCTTTCCACTCCACACTTCGTGTGTCGTGTTTCGCGAACAAATCGCGGTCTGCTATGGTTGCCTGTGGATTCGAGGTACTGAGATTTGGTGTCTTGCACCCGTGCAGAGAAAAGAAGATAAATGGATTCCAGCTGCACCAACTGCAACAACAACTCCCACTCCGTCCCTGCTGGAGGAGTAACTTATGAGCCCCAAGCGGCCTCCATCTTCGCAATGTTGGTGGAACAGGTGACACAGGCCACCACTGAGTTGTTCTTCGGGACCATAATCCCGCCAACAAGCTTCAGCGTCCCGATGCCGTCACAGGAAGCTCCGAAGAAGTCGGTTTTTGATCGGCTTGGAACTATCGCGGCCCCTCTCAATGGGTCATCCAAGTCTAATACCTCAGTCTTCGACTGGGTGAGCCTAAGCTCAAATGGGCCCGTGAAGAGGCTCGCAATACCGGAGAAGGCTATCCAAACTCCTGTTGCAGATGAAGTCGTCCAAACTACTTCCCCTACTCGAAAGTCGACCTTCGATAGGTTGACCATTCCTTCCCAGCGGATGTCAGTCTTTGACAGGCTGGCGCCAATAACAGCCTCTCCTCAAAGCAGGGGGTATGATGAAGCTACTCCGATGATAAAGGTGATCTCGGCTACGCGACATGCTCGACGTCGTCACTGGCGCCGAATGAGGAAAGCTGGGGGCAATTCCCCTTCTGGACTTACCCCACAAGCTCCAATGGTGGAAGTTGATGCTGCTGTTCCAACTGGGAACAGCTTTGAACCTATCAGAAGGGTGCGTAAGAACTCTCCAACTGCCGTGTTGAAATAGTCTCCTCTACCTGTAGAAAATGTTACTAAAGCAAAGCCGGAACAGCCCCTTCAGCGGCTGTCCTCCAAAATCCACAGGGTCTGGCAAAGATTCCAAGACTCTGTGATCGACAAAGACTACTCCCACCAACAAAAGAAAATGAAGGTCCGGCAAGAGGAGGGTCATCCCGCCGTCATACCACGGAAGGTATTGTCTGCAACTGCCTCCCAACTTCGATCGCCCATAAAAAGAGAAGGCCAGAGAAGATCCCTGTGCCTACGACAAATCTCAAAGGAAGTGGACCCAAACGCCCCTAGTCTGGGGGCATGATAGTGCACACCGTCTACATGGTTTTCGGAAAAGAGGAAAGCCGTACTTCTGGGGGTCATCGACCACTTACGCGGTCCATAACAAAGGCTTAGGAGCAACAACAGAAACTCTAGGAGACGCTGACAAAGATGGCCGCATTCACTGGGCAGAAGGAAAGCCCGGAAGTATTGTCGGATCAACGCCAGGAGCAGGAAACCGACGCCGAGTTCCTACGAAGGATGCTCGAGAAAAAAGATAAAGTGGCCGCGGAACAAGAGGCTAATATAAAACAAATGGCACTCCTGTTCCCAGATATGGTGGGCATGATGATTCAGCCGGACCCTCCAGCCGAAGATCCCCAAGTTATCATTGAAGATGACAGAGGGGAGACATCAAACCCTCTTCCAGCTTTATCAGTAGCCAGGGAGGAGACGATCTCGAAAGCTGCGCTTGATGACTACATAGCTCAACAAATACGAGCTCATCAGGCAAGTGAAGCTACTGGCTAAGTCGTCAGAACTGGGCGACCCTATCCAAGTTGGTACGATCAAATTAAGTACCCGCCAGGATACACGATCCCTAAATTTCACGTATATAAGGAGACAGGCAATCCCCATCAGCACGTCGCTCAGTTCAGGGCTCTATGAGGCAATACTGGAGGTGACGACAAACTATCGCTTCACCAATTTGTTGGCAGCTTAGTGGAGACGGCATTTGAATGGTACTCGGAACTTCCGAATGACTCCATCAAAACATTCACAGAAATGGAGTTGCTGTTTACCCAGCGTTTCGCAAGTGCCAGCGAACGCACCCCGATCACGGCATTGATCAATGCCAGGGTGAAGCCAGGAAAGACTTGGGTTCAGTATGCAATTCGGTGGCGGAACCTATGGTCGAGATGCGAACAACGCATAGAAGAAGCTCCTGCCGTGGGCATGTTCGTGAGGACTCTGGATCCGCAGGCAACCATATCCCAATTCATGATGTTCTTCAAGCCAACCACTTTTCAAGCCTTGATCGACAAGCTGGCCCAAATAAACCAGATGGGCCATAGACCGCCCTCCTCGAAAACGGAGCTTCGAAATGAAAAGGGCAAAAGGAAAGCGACCTTTGTCTCCAACTCTCAGCCGAGTGATCCGAAACCAGCTGCTCACCAAAACGATAAACAGCAATCACTCGGAGAAAAGCTGAGACGTCCTTACTCATTCCCTTGGGATAAAATGAGAAGACTGTTCGAACTGGCGGTGCGCAACAAGCTTATCGCTCTACCAGATCCGAGACGCCCACTGCAACCAGGCGACGTCAACAATCCTAATTACTGCCTTTACCACCGGATAGTGGGCCACCCAATCGAAGATTGCTTCGTCTTCAAAAATTGGATTGAGGACCAGTACCAACAAGGCAAATTTGCGCTGTCTAAAAACTGGAGGGTAAACCCACCACAACCGCACGCTCCTAAAAAGATGGACACACAGGGGGAATCATACTCATTTATAGAGGAAGCTCCATGGGAAGTTATTCTTTCGGCTAAAACTAAAAGAATGCCAAAAGATCTTCAATCATGTCCGGCGATTGGGTGGAAAAGCCCACTAGAGCCAGAAATCATTGAGGAAATGCTGAAACCATGCCCAACATCGGGAATTGGTAGCGATGGGCAAAATACCGAGGCCCAGCCGTCGAAATCTTTGAAGAAAAAGAAGAAGACCAAAAAGCCCGCGCAGTCTGATGACAAACGCATGGATTTGCAAAAGCATATTAACGCACTGGAGAAATATAACTAGAAGGTGCGAACCCCGGTCATACTCCAAGAGTTTCTCAACCATATCCTTGAGAGCGGAGATAATGCCAATGATGTGGGAGAAGACTCGTCAGAAGAACCCGAGGATTATGTGGCAAGTTATAACATGATCTCTCATTCACCAATAAATGACGAAGAAGCTCACTCGGCATCAGAAGATAATATAGAGGAACTGGGGGCAGGATCGGTACCAAAATCCCTGGAACCGTTAGACGAGATGATTGACATGCTGCTGAACGAAGCCCGTCAGAGCAAAGCTGATCAAGAGTGTGAAATGACCATATTTGAAAGGGCCAGGCATCGGCATAAAGTTGAAGAAGTCATGGTAGGGATGAGTCGCAAAGCACTCCAACCAGGTTGAAGCACGCCCACGGCAGACAAAAACAGGCTTAAGACAAGGAAACGGTTTGCTAAAGCTCTGTCAATGGAAATGAAGCTGCCATCTTTAAAAGGAGATACTCCTGGCGGTATACACCTTGACGAAGCGGATATACATCCTAACTACTGCTTATACTATCAGAGGATTGCACACCCTACTGAAGAATGCATGGCCTTTAAAAAGTGTTGGCAGGGATACGTTGCTCACGGACAATATTTCAAGCGGATGAAGCGCAAAACTCATCAGGAGCAGAGAAGCACGACAGATAAGCACAAAAGAACTTCCGGCAACTGTCACATGGTTGATACCAGGGGATCACAAGTTCTCACCTTCGGAAGCGATTCCGACGAAGAAATAGCCCTCGACCCTCTCTTCCAGGAATTCACCTCAGGAAAAGAGGAAGAGATAAAGAACTGTGAGAATATTCAGCTGCGTAGTCGTATGTTGCCTGAAAAGAATCTCTGACCTACAAACAAGGGTTCGAACAAAACAGATAAGGGGAAGGAAAAATTCCTTGAAGATATCGCCCTCGATGATCAAGTCGTCGAAGAGCTGGCAGCCAAGGACCCGCCCAAGAAAAACAAAGTGGATTACAATGTCCTAGCACACCTGAGGAAGATACCCTTACAGCTAAGCGTTTTGGATGCCCTTCTGTTGTCTAAAAAGGCACGAGATTCTCTGATCAGGGCATTACAATAGCCTGAGCAGTTTCAAGCTTTCCTTGCCGAAGAAAAGATGAAAGACGAGCTGGAAGAAGTTCACACAGCCGACATTACCTTCAGCAATAAAGACCTCCTCCTCGGAACGTGCGAGCAAAACCGTCCCCCTGTATGTCACCGGGTACTGCCATGACATCAAGATAGGGAAGATCTTAGTTGACAACGGGTCCTCTGTCAACCTCCTAAATGTGAGGGTGCTAAAAGAAATCTGTATGAGCATTCAGCACCTCGCTTGGGATAAAATCACCATCTCCGGGTTCGACTCCAAGTCATCACGGACGCTTGGGTCTGTAATACTGACATTACACTTTGGGCTGCTCGTCACTGACATCAAATTTCATATCATTGACGCCAAGACGTGCTACAACGCTTTGCTCGGCAGGCCTTGGTTACACGAGTACAACACCATCCCTTCTACGCAACATCAGTGTATGAAGTATTTCAAAGATGGCCTCGAGTATACCGTGACGGGGGAACTAAACCCATTCTCCGTAAATGAAATCCGAAAGTATGAAGATGCAAAGTGTTTCCTAACAAACGTTGAAGACACGAAAATATGCCATAAACCGGAGAATAAGCAAAAAGCTATCACCACTATTCCAGTCTTCGGGAGCGATACCGAGGAGGAAGAAGAGATGTTCTATTCGGCGCTGCCCCAATGCAACAGGCCGGGACCATCTACCCCTATTCTGGTCTTTGGCAACGACTCTGAAGACGAAGTCAACGCAGTGTTCTTGGTCCGTCCATCAATACGAGCCCTTACTGAAGATGATCAGAGTTTGAAAATCACCATGGTTCCGCGGCAGCACTACAGAGAGCTTGATGCGCTTGAGACATATAGTATGCAAGAGCTGTAGACATTCTACATCCCTCCCAGGAGAAGAGGTGAAAAGGCGATCCTATTCTATCGATCCACGGAAACCAAAGTCGAGAGAGAAGTCTGGCGTGGTACCGAACCTGCGCTTGACTGTCTCCAACCAATCCGTCTGCCCAGGTACTACACGGAGGGATTGAGAAGGTTATTAAGATGTCAAGGCATATCTTTCAAACAGACTCCTCGACAAACTCAGTTCTACAACAGGATTTGGAACGTCTCCGGAACTCAGCGAAAATTGCCCAGCAGAAAAATGGAAACAATTGGGCTTGGATATGTCCAGTCTAAGAAACAGGAGCAATTCCATGGCTGCCATGTCATAGATGACCTCGATGAAGAAGGGGGTGCTCTTTTAAAAGACGCTGACGTTGAACCAGAACAAGGTCCTGTCATAAAAATGCCGAGTCCGTCGTTTGAAGAATAGATGGACAAGCTAGTGAGGGAAGCGAGTCAAAAGGTTCAGAACGACCACAGCCGTGAAATGGCCATTTACGAGAAAGCCAAGACGCAATGCCTCCTTCAGCTGGCTACGGAGGGTGACAATGCCCTCCACCGTCAGCCCGCCATGCATTCCCAAGATAAGAAAAAGGCCCGACGCAGAGGCAAAACAAGTTAAAGAACGGAAAAAACGTTCGACAGCGGCAAAACGGATCCAAAAGGCCACACGATCGAGAAAGGGACAGCCGGAATCCCTCTCTTATGAAAAAGATGGGTCGAGCATATTCTTTCCCTCGAGACAAGACAAGGAGAATCTTTGACCTTGTCATGAAACCTCAGATGATGACACTCCCGGAGTCCAAGCATCCCGAACAAGCAAATGAGGTCTATCAACCGGATTATTGCTCCTATCACTGAGCAATATGACACCCTCTTGAAGGCTGCTTCACCTTCAAAAACTGGGTCGAAGGCCAATATTCAGGTTTGCTCTATCCAACAGTTGGAGGGCAGCTGTTCAGTTGATAAAACTGCACTTTTAATATGACAGTTTTCCTACTATTTCTATATAAAAAAAAGGTGTTTATTATAATATATGACACATATGAGGGTTTATCTGTAAAAATACTATTTTTAAGTGTTTATATATTATAATTAACATTATGAAGGAGAAAGTAAGTATATAATATCCATGTAACATTTGGCCCATTTAATATGCTTACCTTATTAAATACCTTTGACCAATTCTCTTAAAACTAAAATATCATGACAAATGAATAAAGATAATATCTCAATAAAAACAAATTCTACTAACATCATTTATTGAGATAATTGTGCAGAAATTATATCATGACTGAAATCAAGGAAATCCGAGTTGGCAAGATCAAATCTGCCCGAAGATATTCAAGTAAATTGAAGAAACTAATTCTGGCAGAAACGTAGAGAAGATTTTCAAAGTCTAGATACTCAAAAGATCTCCAAGTGTTACAGATATGAAGCTATAAAAATTAGAGGCCATGATCTCACCAAAAGGCAGCGGATCCGCGGCCAAATCTATCCAATGGCCGCGGTTCCGCCGCACTTCTGAGGATTTAGGGCTCGGGATTTTGGTGGTTGGGATCCTAACAACTAGTTTCCATATTAGAAAACTAGGGTTCTGGCTTTGTGACTATAAATAAGGACCGAGAGCCTCTTGGAAAGATCATCAAGCTGAAGAGATCACGAAGTTCACGACAGGCTCACGCAGCCAGGCCGATCATCAACGGTTCATCCACCTCCTTAGAAGAGATCGAGAAGCAAACTAGCATTTTTGTAATCGTTTTCTAAGGGAATAAAGTGTAAATGAATTTTGTTGATTAATAAAGGTAGTTGTTTTCTTATTCTATCTCTTTGTAGTTTTAATATGATTTCCCTCTCCATCTCTTCTTCTCCCAACATGCGTGAGTAATTCTTCGCTTGTTAGGGTTCATGGGATTAGGGTAGGTTAATGGATGATGAAGATTCTTAAACTCTTTTCAAGTCCTATAAAGTTTATAAACTTTATCAAAAGAATAGTTAACATCCTAATTGGGCGCGCTACCAATTCATTGCTAGTTTCGACCGCGATTAGAGATTAGATTAACAATTGTTTTGGTAAAGGCTAGATATGAACGGAGTTCCATGTCGAGATAGGGGTTAAGAGTAGGAACCCTTTTCCCTCCAGAAACCCTAATCTGCATGCATCACTGTCGTTCTAGTTTTAAATCTATTAAAGGATAAAAAGAGTAATCTTTAATTAATCATCCATAACTACCAAATCCCAATAAACCCTACAAGCCCCCTTTTACTATAAAACCTACATCCGTAGTTAATCTAGATCTATATTTTGCATCCGTGTTTAACGTAGATCTAGATCCTACAACCATTCTTCACCATTATTTATTCTTCCACCTTTCTTTCTCAACACGCCTAAAGCAAGAATAAATTATTCAATGTGTCCCATAGGACGACCCGTACCTATCTCGGTCTAGCTACACGCGACACCGTTATTGATTGCGGTTAACTATAACACACTTCTTTAAATACAGATCAATCAAATGGCGCCGTTGCCGGGGATACATGCGTAATTTATTTTTCTTACTATTCGTGTTGAATTCTTTTTCGATCTATATCATAAATATAAAACAAAACCGCATCTTGCATATTTAACAATTAGTGTGTGATTCTTGCAAGGAATTCTGGAGTCACTTTAGCGAGGAGATAAAGATTCAGAGACATTCATCAAGTCCCAGAGGAGAAGCGGAGGCTACTGTAAAAAAATTGTCAAAAGATCCCCTCATCTAGCGGCGGAACCGCGGCCTAATTGGTGGATCTTGGCTTCAAAATTCTCTGGTATCTTCTACAACTCTTTATCTCTCCTCTGAAAAATCCAATAATATATTTTCTGCAGGATTCTTTGCAAAAATATCGCCGCTCAAAAATCTTTTTGCGTGCTTTGTTTTGCGGGTTGTTTTTGCATATTTTAATACGGACTTTAAGGGGCAAGATAACAATTCAGATTAGGTGGGGATTTCATCACCCTTCCTAGGCCCCATAAATCACAAAACGAGCATCCGCATAACCCTATATTAATTTAAAAATATCTAGATCAAGACCCTAAGGACCGTCGCGCTCAAGTAGGACAGAGGAAGGTCATGAGTAATCTATCGCTTATCTGCATTTCGTTTGTGATGTCTAGGCAAGTGTGTCTAAGGCAAGTGGTTACTTAATTAGGCCCGCTATTTTCGATGATTCGTATAGCGGATACCTCCCACTTACCTGGCACTTACCTGGCCACAGGAGAGATAAAGAGGCAGTAAAGAATTTATCCTGTGATTTGTCCTTTGGAAGTCTATGAGCGGTCTAGTGCTTGACCTAGGTGACCTTAGTTCTAGGCTTTGCTTGTGCATTTTATGATTTTTGTGAGTAAACCCCCAAGTCCACTTTCAAAACAAAACAATCCAAATAGAGCTTAAATCTTTTCACCCTCTTTTCTTTTCACCTTCTTATAATGGATAACCCAACAGACGAACTCTTGCTGAGCCTTTACTATCCACAACCAGATATTTCTTGTCTTCGTAATCGCTTCGGTATACCATCCGACTCTCCCATTTCTTTAAGAGATCGGATAGAACAAGCGATAGAAACAGTTGGCCACCTCAGTCCAGGTCTTATCAACCGTATCCTAATTCTACATCTGTTTCAGTTGATACTCCGAGTGGGGATACCCCTAGACGCATGTCCATTGCTGAGCATATAGCAAGGGCTAACGGCCAAAGTTTCAATCTGGACCAATATCAACCATCACCGCCACTTTCTAAAGAAGAATTTCATAATCGGTTTGTGGCATATATGATGTCTATTGAAAATAGCCAGCCAACCAACCAACCAATATCAATATTCTTCTTATTATAATGTTGATCGTACTCCTGCCCAATTTTCGCAACCATTCTATTCCTATCAATCCTATCCAAATTTTACACCTTCTCTAGACAGTCCTTTTAATTAGTCATTTGGGAGTTTTAATTATCCACAAGAATTTCAATTTTATACTGAAACCCCTTATCAACCCAAGTCTAGTCTTGAGCGGACATTAGAAAAATATGTGGAAATGTCGCACCAATTTAGAAATGAAACAACAGAGTGGATCCAAGCAAATAATTTCAAACCAGCCCAAAAATTATCAGTATATAATACGGCCATAGGACAAATTGAGAATTTGGGTAATGAGAGAGAGTGGTACACCCTTCTAAATCAAACCTCCCCATCCCAAATTGAAATCCACAACTCCAGTTTCACAGATCTTTCGAGTACACCAAATGATTCACCAATTGAGGATAGAATGTCTGATGAGTTGTGTGACTTTGTAGTGTTTGATTACCCGATTGTGAAGGGTCCATTTCAAGTGAAACCATACCCAACCCTTGTGATCTCTACACCTCCACTCTTGAACCAAAATTGATTGAAACCATAATTTTAATGAGGTGTTTGAGAATTCTAACCTTCACTTGAATGAGGAGATTGACGTAGGGGATATATTGAATGATGAACCCGAAAATTTGGATGAGTTTGTCCCATCAATTCATCAGGTCCTTTCACTTCCTTGTGGTCATTATCTCGAGCCATTAATTATTCTTCCCGAACCCCAAATATGTCTTGAAGTTGATGATAATTGTATAACTGAACAGTTGACCGAAATTCAGCCTTCATCTCCCACATCTGGTTCAGCGATACTCGACACACTAATTTATTTACCCATTTCACCTTCTACTTTCTCAGGTTCTTCTTCTATTCTTTTTATAATTTCAGTGAGTGTTAATGAATCACAATCCTATAATTCAAGTTTGATAATTCCAGAAAGCCAACTTGATTTGGATATTTTTAAAAATAATGTAGATGAGTTTTTCGAGTCTCCTACTTCCATAATTTTTGACAAATCAAGTATGATAAATTCTGGCACAAAACTTACTGACAGCAAAATGTTTAATTACACCATCGATGAAAGTTTCGAAGAACTTTTTGCTGACGAACTTGCATTCCTAAACAACACGAATTTTGTGATTAATTAACCTCCACCTATAGAAGTTGAACCACTACCCTTTCTTCTTATAAAATACGAGAATACCAATATTCCACTCATTTCTGATCATTCACATTCTCGTTTTTATATATCATCACCTCTTATCTCCTCACATTCACGTTCACGCAAACCCTTTCCATACCACCACTTATCTCTTCCCCATTTCTTATTGGCTCTATATAACATTTTCTTCCACCAACTTATACGTTACATTGATAAAATTTTTGAATGGTTGGTATTAACTTTTAATATTTGTAAAGTCTTATATTGACCAAATAACTTCACCCCGCCTTAAAATGCTTAATATTGTTTAACTCAAGTTTGGAGAGTTATATTTTTGGCTCTTGAAAATAAAATTTGTCCTCAAAATTGTGAGCCAAAAATAAGTTTGGGGGAGGATTTTCACTTTCAATTTTTTTGTTGCCCCCGTTAATAACCTTTCTTGCCAAGTCTACAGGTTTTTGAGATTTAAAAGAGACAACAGTGAGGATACTGCTGCAAACAGGTTTGGGGAAGGTTTGTGCTTATTTACGCGTTACATTGCATTACACTATATATAAGCACAAAACTTTTTGATAATAAAAGTTTGAAAGTGAAAATTTACATATGAAAGATAGGAATAGTTTGAGAAAAATAAGAAAGTTAGAGGTTTTCTTAAACAAAACTAGTAATAAGTAGTTATGAGCTGTTGTCCCAAGGGTTAGTAAGATGAAGGAAATTGCTAATCTGAGGATAAAAATAAGTCTGAAAAATAGTCCCTATTCTTGAGACCAAACATTTGAACGTTGATACCCTACTATACGCACTTACACACATCTTGAAACTTGGGATAGTAGAGGATACCTTGAAGTGCTCTTGTCTAAAAGCCTTAGTATAAAAAAAATAGTAAGTATAAATGGTGAAAAAAAATGAACACTGGTTTTGTAATTACCAAGGCAGCATAAAAAAATATAGCGAGGGTGCTTTATCACCTAGTGCCTTAGACCAACTGGTTTGGGAGCCACTGCTAAGCCTTAGGTGTTGCGAAATGAGGAATTACGACTAAATGCGCGAGCACATTTTCTAATAGGTCGGTTAGTACCTCAAGAAGTATTAACGGTCGCATGAAGAATGTGTGAGCAATTTTATCGAAAAAATTCACCGACTAAAAAGTACTTTGGAAGATGGACAAGATTATGATAGTTTGAATTGAATTCTCTAAGTGTAGGGATGTATTTTACACACACGTAAGGGTATATGATCAATGTCTGGATAAAAGATAGGGAGGAAGACTAAAGGCTATGTTTTATTGAGGAATAATGTAATTTCTAACATTTTTTCATGATCATTAAGACAGAGCTCATAGCAACTGAAAAACTGGTGTAGTTGAAAACTCTTATTTTCAAGTTCTTTCTTTTATAGTTCTTATCTTTGTATGTAACTTTCACCATCTCTCTTTTATTATATGATTTTGTGGGTGTAATCCGCTGAAAACCCTCAGGAGACAACACTCCTCCTACTAGGGACACCTAGAGGTTTAACGGTTTGTTGCACGTGCTCAGTGCAATCGTGTTGCCTACGAAAGTGTGCTTACCTATTTCTTCTTCTTTTTCTCCTTCTCTTGAATAACTAGTTTGCTCGGGACGATCAAAATTAAGTTTTGGAGTATTTGTTCAGTTGATAAAACTGCACTTTTAATATAACAGTTTTCCTACTATTTCTATATAAAAAGGTGTTTATTATAATATATGACACATATGAGGGTTTAACTGTAAAAATACTATTTTTATGTGTTTATATATTATAATTAACATTATGAAGGAGAAAGTAAGCATATAATATCCATGTAACATTTGGCCCATTTAATATATTTACCTTATTAAATACCTTTGACCAATTCTCTTAAAATTAAAATATCATGACAAATGATTAAAGATAATATCTCAATAAAAACAAATTCTACTAATATCATTTATTGAGATAATTGTGTAGGAATTATATCATGACTGAAATCAAGAAAATCCGAGTTGGCAAGATCAAATCTGCCGAAGATATTCAAGTAAATTGAAGAAACTAATTCTGGCAGAAACATAGAGAAGATTTTCAAAGTCCAGATACTCAAAAGATCACCAAGTGTTACAGATATGAAGCTATAAAAATTAGAGGCCATGATCTCACCAAAAGGCGGCGGAACCGTGGCCAAATCTATCCAATGGCCGCGGTTCCGCCGCACTTCTGAGGATTTAGGGCTCGGGATTTTGGTGGTTAGGATCCTAACAACTAGTTTCCATATTAGGAAACTAGGGTTCTGGATTTATGACTATAAATAAGGACCGAGAGCCTCTTGGAATGATCATCAAGTTGAAGAGATCACAAAGTCCACAACAGGCTCATGCATCCAGGCTGATCATCAACGGTTCATCTACCTTCTTAGAAGAGATCGAGAAGCAAACTAGCATTTTTGTAATCATTTTCTAAGGGAATAAAGTGTAAATGAATTTTGTTGATTAATAAAGGTAGTTGTTTTCATATTCTATCTCTTTGTAGTTTTAATATGATTTCCCTCTCCATCTCTTCTTCTCCGAACATACGCGAGTAATTCTTCATTTGTTAGGGTTCATGGGATTAGGGTAGGTTAATGGATTATGAAGATCCTTAAACTCTTTTTAAGTCCTATAAAGTTTATAAACTTTATCAAAAGAATAATTAACATCCTAATTGGGCGCGCTACCAATTCATTACTAGTCTCGACCACGATTAGAGATTAGATTAACAATTATTTTGGTAAAGGCTAGATATGAACGGAGTTCCATGTCGAGATAGGGGTTAAGAGTGGGAACCCTTTTCCCTCCAGAAACCCTAATCTACATGCATCACTGTCGTTCTAGTTTTAAATCTATTAAAGGATAAAAAGAGTAATCTTTAATTAATCATCCGTAACTACTAAATCCCAATGAACCCTACAAGCCCCCTTCTACTATAAAACCTACATCCGTAGTTAATCTAGATCTATATTTTGCATCCGTATTTAACGTAGATCTAGATCCTACAACCATTCTTCACCATTCTTTATTCTTCCACCTTTCTTACTCAACACGCCTAAAGTAAGAATAAAATATTCAACGTTTCCCAGAGGACGACCCGTACTCATCTCGATCTAGCTACACGCGACACCGTTATTAATTGCGGTTAACTACAACATACTTCTTTAAATACAGATCAATCAGTAGCCCCACCACAAAGGCATGTGCCAAAAGCAATATATATAGCGAGAGTAGAACCAGATCAACATTGGTCTTGGAAACGATATCGTACCTGCCACGTGATAACGCTGTCAGAAGAAGGAGAGCGCGAAAATATGGATGACTTCTCCTGGTGCTTCGAAAATGAGGATGAAGACGAGGTGATCTCAGAATTTCCACCGGTGCCAAAAGAATTGGAAGATGGGATACACACCACGGCGGAAAACCTAAAAAGAGTCGACTTGGGGACGGCAAACGACCCGCGTCCAACGTTCGTCAGTGAGCTGCTGTCTGAGGAACAGGTGGCTACGCTAAAAGACGTGCTCATGCAGTATATAGAGTGCTTCGCATGGAACTATTCTAAGATGCCGGGGCTAGATCCGGAAATAGCTGTGCATAAATTGGCGATATCTCCGGACGTCAAGCCAGTCAAACAAGCACCAAGAAGAATGCGGCTCGAACTTGAAATGAGCATCAACGCCGAAGTCAAGAAGCTAATCGACTCCGGCTTCATCCAGAAAGTTCAATACCCCGACTGGATTGCCAATATTGTCCCGATGATGAAGAAAAATGGGACAGTGCGCGTCTGCATGGACTTTCGAGACCTCAATAAAGCTTGCCCGAAGGATGATTTTCCCGTACCGGTTACCGAGTTGATGATAGATAACACATTTACTCATGAAGTCTTCTCCTTCATAGACGGATCATCAGGTTACAATCAAACAAAGATGCATCCCGAAGACCCGAAGCATACCGCTTTCCGGACTTCTCAGAGCATATTCTGCTACGAAGTGATGCCTTTCGGTCTGAAGAACACCGGCACTACCTATCAGAGGGCCATGACAAAGATCTTTGATGACCTCATACACGAGATTGTCGAATGTTATATTGACGACCTCGTGGTGAAAAGCAAATCGTACGAGGAGCATTGAGAGCATTTAAAGATAGTGTTTCAGCGCCTTTGAAAATACAACCTAAAGATGAACCCCCTGAAATGCACGTTCGGAGTTTCCTCAGGCAAATTCCTAGGATTCATCGTACGACATAGAGGCATCGAAATAGATCCGTCAAAGATCAAGGCGATTATGGAAATGCCTTCTCCAAGAACTTTAAAACAATTGCGGTCTCTATAAGGGAAGCTCGCGTACATCTGACGGTCCATTGCTAACCTTTCCGGCAAATACCACCCCTACAGTCATCTAATGAAGAAGGGAACCCCGTTAGTTTGGGATCGCAAATGCCAAAGCGCACTGGACGAAATCAAGCAATACCTGCAGAATCCGCCGGTACTGACCGCTCCGGTCAAGGGAAAGCCTCTCATTCTGTACACAACAACCCTCGAAGGTTCGTTAGGCACGTTATGGGCACAGGAGAATGACCAAGGGAAGGAGAGAGCCCTCTACTATTTGAGTCGAGTTCTCCTGGGGCAGAAAACAACTACTCCCCTATCGAAAAACACTGTCTGGCGTTAATCTTCGCTATAACGAAGCTTCGGTATTATACATTGGCGCATGAAGTCCATCTCATATCAAAAGTGGATCCTCTTAAATATTTGATGTCAAGAGCCATACTAACGGGACGGCTCGCTAAATGGGCCCTACTCTTAATGGAATTCTCGATAACATACCGACCTCTCAAGACAGTGAAAGGCCAGGCCATCGCCGACTTCCTCGATGAGCATCCGATACCTGCCGACTCACCCCTAAATTGCGAATTGCTAGACGAGCACACGTTTGACACGATCGACGGGGAAAGAGGAGGGAGTGATACCCGATGGGAACTCTACTTCGATGAGGCATCTTCCATGAAGAAGCGAAAGCACAGCTCCCCCATAATCAAATCTGGGGTAGGCCACATCTTCGTGACTCAACAAGGAGGGATAATTCACTTTGCTTTTTCCTTAATGGAGCCAAGAACAAACACCAAAGTGGAATATGAGACTTTGATAGCAGGTCTTGAGATCGCTGTTGACATGGGAACCGAAAATCTTCTTATAAACGGAGACTCCCAGCTAGTCGTTAGTCAAGTAAACGACGACTATCAAACGAGCAAACCAGAGTTGGTAAAGTACGGTGAGAGAGTGCAACAGTTACTAACTCAAATTCCCTCCTACGTCCTGAAAAGCATACCGCGTACAGAAAATAGCAAGGCGGACGCATTAGCCAAACTCACAAGAACTGGCTGACGAAAACTTCGATGACGTGAGGATCGTTGTACAAAACCGTCGGGTTCTTGCACCAGCAGAAATATCTCCGGAGTCGTCTGAAGAAAAGAAAGCGACCAAGCAAACAGCCCTACAAATAGAGGACCAAGAAAAGGCTAAGGATTGGAGAGAAGTCTTTATAGACTACTTCAAATCCAGCCAAACACCTGAAGACGCATCCTCAAGACATCAGCTCATGAAACGAGCTCTGTCTTTCGCCTACGTCAATGATACTCTATATAAGAGGTCGTTCGTGTCATGACCCAAAGTTTGGATATGACCGGCACTTGGATTGTAAAATATCTAAAGATATCGACACAATCCGAGTAAGCCAAAATCTAAGATCAAAAACCCTCTTTGCTGAACTTTAAGAAAAATTTAGCTTTTAAATAAAAATTTCAATTTTTAAGTATTTCAGATCTTAACAGCAACTCTCTATTTAATTAATAATAACAGCAGTTATACAGTGTTTAATTAGGTTGCATCCCTAATTGGGAGCAATGATGCCAACAGCGGAAATCAATACACAATTATAATACGCCATCAAAGAAAAATCTCAGACATAAGAACAAGAAATATCATTTACTACAACTAAACCATCTCATCTGTCGAAATAATATACATATAACCATATATCGTTCTAAGTCACTATACAAGGTCTGATGGAGGAACTCTAGATTCAATATACATAACCAAAAGAGGAGGCTACTACATAGGTAACCCACCTAGCAAAAAGAGTGATAAACTGATAAGTGGATCCATCTGCTGCTATACGTCCACTCGACTCCTGTAAGAAATTGTGGCACAACGGGGGTGAGTTGCCAACTCAGTGAATAAAACTAACATATATCGGCTGATAATATAAGTATGCTGAACTAGAACTAATATCAACAATGATGAATGTGATGCATAATAACAAATGGAAACATGAATATGTATTACTCAATGTATAAATCAAAACTGAAATCTCATCAATTATTTTCCAAATAAGGTTCATTTTCTTCCCGTGTCCAATATCGACACAAATCTTCGGTGTTTCATCAGGCATCATTCCCCGAACGATCTTGTCAATCAAATAACACCGGTCGGTATCATCCAGATATCCGCCGTGTTTACTACTGACTCCGGTATCGAGTATCCTCGTTAGGCTCCCCGCTTAAAGTGCGGCTCCTGCCCCTCGGCCCCGACCGGGTCCACCATGAATCCGGCTGTATAGCTACCCCACCCAGCCCGGATATACGTAAGAAATTCCGCAACCGTATAGCTACCCCACCCGGTTCGGAACAAAACCAAATCAAAAAACGACATTTCATGGTGGACATGTCACATCAATCATGAAAATCATTGAATCCTTTCAATAGTGTATAAAACTCAAAAACCAAAATCAGTAGTAATCCAATGCATCTTATATCAGGACTACAATTACTTGGAGATAAAACATGATAACATTTATGAAAAATAACTACCATTCTTGATGTTTAAGGTATGATGGGAATCATATTTAGTATAATAAGTACTAAGTGTATATGTGACATGTTAATATCGACGAGGTGTAGTGTAACATGTAGATATGTGCATGTGCAACATGACTCATCGATAATTTGTGCAGTGTTCTAACAATTATTAACATGATAATATTTATATATATGAATGCGTACGATCAAACTCTATAAACGAAGGAACGATTGTAATTTAAACTTAAACCACGGGCGTATCACGCCATCTATACAAAATCCCCCGGTAGATATTTAGTCTACCCACCAGAATACGTCGAATTTATTCAGATCATCAATTCCTTTCCTTTCCTTGCGGCCTCCGAAGTTTCCGTACTCGAATCTAATATCGAAATTAACTTGTATTAGAAACGGCTAAACTCTGATACGGCGAAAACATAGAAATACAAGTTTTACGTACTAACTATACTACGCACGACTATTTTAAACTATCTAACACTTATACTAACTGGGTTTAATTTTGATCGTTGTTCCCAAAAGAAAACAGAATCGTGTTACGAAACGTCCGTGTCGTGTTTTAAACGTTTTAACCCCATTTCAGATATTAACTCCCAGATTTCCCATACTGAAAATTTAACTTAAACAAACAATACCAAATATCCTAACATCTATACAAAGACGTACCCTAAAACCCACAATACCCAAATCCCCAAGAAATCCGGCGATGCCGGAATTTCCCTATGACTCGCCGGCCAAATTCCGAGCAAAAGGATTCGTACTCCTAGGTTTTATTCTAGGTCCAACATACAATATTAAGGCACTGTTTGGTTAAGCTAGTTATTATCTAAGTTATAGCAGATCTTCACAGAGCCTATATTTCCCTAAAATACAATTTTTCCGATATCCGATTCTACAATTTTACAGTTATAGAACTAAAATCCTACTGAGTTTAAGAATTATACCTACTGAACATTGCTAAGAATGATTCCTCCAAGATACCCAAGTCCTTAGCTCCTAGCTTGATGGTAAAAACCCTTAGCACTTACTTCTTCTTCTCTTCTCTCTTTTTCTTATTTTCTTTTGTATGTTTTATGTTTTCTTTCTTTCCTTTGAAATTTTCTTATTTTAATTTTGGTTAAATTGATCTGAACACTTGATATAGGATAAAGGGAATGAGTGAGGTGTAAGAGGAGGTGTCACCAAAAGAGTTATGGTTGTTTCATGCAAGGTGGAGGTGGTGTGCATGAAGTGTGCATGCAAGAAGGAGGTGGCTATGCAAGATTAATCCTAAGTTGTCTTGAGGAATTTCTGACCTTAAACCTTACCTAACCCTTTTACACTTACACCCTCAACATTTCTAAGTTTTCACAATTATCTAAACTTTGCACAAAAACCCTTCACTACATATGTTATTATATACCACCATTTTTATTAAAATGAAGCTAAATTTCACACTAAAACCCTTGTAATTTACTAATATTACAAACTAAAAGTTAACTTTATTTAGTTTCACACACTACTTATGAAAATGTCCTATTTGGTTTTAATAACTTTTGAAATTAACATTTTATTATTTAATTAATTAAATTTATTTATTTTCTAAAATTTTCATAATGTTACAATATTCCCCCTTAAGAAAATTCGGTCCCCGAATTTAAAACTTAACTATACGTACCTTCAAACAGATGTGGAAATTTCTTCTGCATCGCATCCTCGGTCTCCCAAGTGATCTCCTCGTGATTCATTCCTCGCCAAAGAACCTTTACAGATGGAAGTACCCTTGATCTTAGTTTCTTTGCCTGACGGGCTAGAATAGCTACTGGCTGTACTGTGTAGGATAAATCCAGCTCAAGCTGTAAGGTCTGATGCTGAATCGCATGAGAAGAATCGTGAAGATACTTGCAAAGCATAGACACTTGAAACACCGGATGCATATCGGGAAAACTTGGTGGAAGTGCTAAACGATAAGCTACAGCACCCACTCTCTCCAGAATCTCGTAAGGTCCGACATAGCTGGGGCTGAGCTTCCCCTTTTTACGGAAACACATCACACCCATCATCGGAGATACACGAAGAAACGCATGATCTCCTATGTCAAACTCGAGTCTACGACGGCGTCGATCGGCATATGATTTTTGTCTGCACTGGGCCGCTCTCATCCTGTCCCGTATCAACTGGATCTTTTCTGTAGTCTCCTGTACTATCTGCGGCCCAAAATGCTACTCTCGCTGAGTTCTGTCCAGCAAACGGGTGATCAATATTTCCTCCCATACAAAGCTTCAAAGGTTGCCATCTGGATCGTCTCCTGAAAACTGTTGTTGTAAGAAAATTCTATCAAAGGTAGGTGACGACTCCAGCTACCACCGAAATCAAGACTGCAGGCTCGATGCATATCCTCTAGAGTCTGTATGGTCCGCTCTGACTGACCATCTGTCTGCGGGTGAAAAGCTGTACTAAAACTCAATCGTGTACCTAAAGCCTCTTGAAGTTTCTGCCATAACCGGCTTGTAAACTGTATACCCCTGTCGGACACTATGCACGTCGGAACTCCATGCAATCGTACAATCTCGTCGATATAGATCTGAGCATACTGCGCATACCCAAACGTTGTCTTTACCAGAAGAAAGTGAGCTGTCTTTGTCAATCTGTCTACAATCACCCAGATGGAATCATACCCTCTACTAGTCCTGGGTAGACCCACAATGAAATCCATGGAAATCTGCTCCCATTTCCACTCCGGAATAGGCAAGGGCTGCAACTCTCCTTCCGGCCTCTGGTGCTCGGCCTTGACTTGCTGAAAAGTCAAGCATCTTGAAACAAACTCCGCGCCATCCCTCTTCATTCCTTCCCCACCAATAAACATCCTTCAAGTCATGATACATCTTGGTGGAACTAGGATGAATACTATATGCTGATCTATGATCTCCAACAAGCGAGCATCTGTGGCCATGTCTCTTGGATGCGATCCAATAACTGAGGACGGGTGCGAATATGAGCTAACTATCCTCCTGTCGATATGAACTCAAACTGTACATGGCTATTACATAGAATTTTCCAGTCTGCGGATGACTGTCTCTGCACTATGCCCAAATAAGATAAGCTACCTCCGGGCCTCCGACTTAAAACATCTGCTACAACATTTGCTTTGCCCGAATGCTAACGAATCTCGCAATCATAATCCTTCACCAGTTCCATCCATCGCCGCTGCCTTAGATTCAGATCCCGCTGCTGAGAAATATACTTCAAGCTCTTGTGATCTG
This sequence comes from Agapanthus africanus, assembly GCA_030015575.1. Taxonomy (NCBI): domain Eukaryota; kingdom Viridiplantae; phylum Streptophyta; class Magnoliopsida; order Asparagales; family Amaryllidaceae; genus Agapanthus; species Agapanthus africanus. The sequence continues at coordinate 871,359,738 of CM057339.1, forward strand.
TAAATATCTGGCACGACTCACCGTACAAGTAATGCTTCCATATCTTCAGTGTGAAAACCACCGCAGCCATCTCTAAGTCATGAGTTGGGTAGTTCTGCTCGTGCATCTTCAGCTGCCAAGAAGCATAAGCTACAACCCTTCCATGCTGCATCAACACACAGCCTAAACCCACTCGAGAGGCATCACAATACACCACAAAACCACCTGACCCAGAAGGTAAAGATAAGACTGGTGCAGTCGTCAAGCGAGTCTTCAACTGCTGGAAACTCTGCTCGCATGCATCTGTCCAAAGAAATGGAACTTCCTTTCTAGTCAGTCTAGTCAACGGTGCAGCGATCCGAGAAAAATCCTGCATAAAACGTCGGTAATAACCGGCCAGACCCAAGAAATTTCGAACCTCTATAACTGACATAGGTCTGGGCCAGCGCTGTACCGCTTCGATCTTCTTTGGGTCCACACGTATACCATCTCTCGTAACTACGTGACCCAAGAAATCCACACTATCCAACCAGAAAGCACACTTGGAGAATTTAGCGAACAGCTGATGCTCCTTCAAGGTCTGCAACGTAATGCGCAAATGGTGCTCGTGCTCCCCCCGTCTCCGGGAATAAACAGAATATCATCAATGAATACAATAATAAACTGATCAAGGAATGGCCAGAAAATACGGTTCATCATATCCATAAAAGCTGCTGGGGAATTGGTGAGTCCGAACGACATCACCAGAAACTCGTAATGCCCATACCGTGTGCAAAAAGCAGTTTTTGGAATATCATCCTTCCGAACTCTCAATTGGTGATACCCTGACCTCAAATCAATTTTCGAAAAGTAGCCAGCTCCCTGCAGCTGATCGAACAAGGCATCGATACGAGGTAGTGGATACCGATTTCGCACAGTAACTCGATTCAGCTGCCTGTAGTCTATGCACAGTCTCATACTACCGTCCTTCTTCTTAACAAACAAGATAGGAGCTCCCCACGGCGATACACTTGGACGAACAAGCCCTCTATCCAATAACTCTTGCAACTGACACTTGAGTTCTTTCAACTCCGTTGGGGCCATCCGCTAAGGTGGTATAGAAATAGGCCCCGTACCCGGAATCAAGTCAATGCAAAATTCAATATCGTGATCGGACGGTAATCCTGGTAATTCAGCAGGAAACACATCCGGAAATTCTCGTGCGATCGGAACCTAGTCCAACGGGACTTCAGCGGTTCCCACGTCTTGAACAAACGCTAAGAATCCACGACAACCCTTCTTCAAGAGTCGCCCCGCACAAAGAGCTGAAATCATGTTGGCAGGAGTTATATTACAGTCTCCTTGCACAACAAGGATCTGTTCATCGTGAAAACAAAATCTGACTGCTTTCCCCCGACAATCTATATAAGCATGACAAGCGGCCAACCAATCCAAACCAAGAAGTATATCAAAATCTAACATATCAAGGAGAATCAAATCCACTAATGAATCTCTATTACCAATACGTACTGAACAAGCCCTGAATACATGTCGAGCTACAAAGAATCTCCTACAGGAGTAATCACAACTAGCAGTAACTCTAACAACGACAACTCTCTCCCCAGAGAAAGTACAAAGTGTGCAGATACATAAGAATGCGTAGAACCAGGATTAAATAAAATATGTGCATTTAAGGAACATACGAAAGGAGTACCTGTCATGACTGCATTGGATGCCTGGACATCCCGTGGAGTCAAAGTAAAGACCCAAGCCTGGCCCCTACCAGCACCCTGACGTCCTTCCGTAGAGTCTACAATTCCTAGCGAAATGCCCTGGACTTCCACAACTAAAACAGGTAGATGGGGGCCTCTGCTCATCGGGGTACGAACTGAACATCTGGCCCTGAGTCCGACCTCGACCAAAACTGTGGCTTGGAATATATCTGCCTCGACCTCCTCGTCCTCTCAAATTACGACCGTCACGACCACGGCCTTTATGGGCATTGATCTGGCATGGAACAACAACAGGTGTAGAAGGTAACGTGCTCGGAGGAGGTGGTGAAGATGGTGAAGCCACATGTGATACCGATGCCTCACTTTGTCGCATCACGGGACAATTCCGAATAAAATGATACGGACACCCACACCTGAAACATCTTTGTACGGGCTGCAAAACATATGGGTATAAGTAACATAACCGGTCCCTAAAGAATCCGCCACGACCTCTACGAACATGTCTAGGAGCTAATGTACTAGTATGAATTCGCCTTGGTCTCTGAACAACTGTACGTGGAGTAATGGTCGATCTCCGTGCTTGACTAATCTCTATCCACGACCCGATCACTTGGCGCATCTCCTGAACACTCGCCTCCATCCTAGCTATACGATCAATAGAGGGTGGATCAATCTGTTCCTGAAAGATAGGCACACTGCCTTGGTCTGTCCTCGTCTCAGACGAGCCAGCTCCAATCTCGTCTCTAACAGCGGCCCCCTGAGTCCTCGTAGTCATTGATAGCTTAGTGGCTAGAGTAAGAAACATGATTGATAAGGACATTGTAATTGAATCACTGGATACATGGAATCAAGAAAGGAAGTATGAATAAATATGTCCTAAGGTCATTCATGCTGAGTATCGTAGCGTAAATATGCCGCGGAACATATGCATAGTACTCTACTCATCCTAAATCACCTACTCCATCAACCAAGGGTCAACCTACGTAACGAAATTAAAGCCTACTTTATTCAATTCACTACTCGGTTTCGTAAGGTTAATCCTAGGCTCTGATACCAACTTTGTCACGATCCAAAGTTTGGATATGACCGGCACTTGGATTGTAAAATATCTAAAGATATCGACACAATCCGAGTAAGACAAAAACCAAGATCAAAAACCCTCTTTGCGGAACTTTAAGAAAACTTTAGTTTTTAAATAAAAATTTCAATTTTTAAGTATTTCAGATCTTTACAGTAACTCCCTATTTAATTAATAATAACAGTAGTTATACAGTATTTAATTAGGTTGCATCCCTAATTGGGAGCAACGATGCCAACAGCGGAAATCAAGACACAATTATAATACAACATCAAAGAAAAATCTCAGACATAAGAACAAGAAATATCATTTACTACAACTAAACGATCTCAGCTGTCGAAATAATATACATATAACCATATATCGTTCTAAGTCATTATACAGGGTCTGATGGAGGAACTTTAGATTCAATATACATAACCAAAAGAGGAGGTTACTACATAAGTAACCTACCTAGCAAAAAGAGCGATAAACTGATAAGTGGATCCGTCTACTGCGATACATCTACTAGACTCCTGCAAGGAACTGTGGCATAACGAGGGTGAGTTGCCAACTCATTGAATAAAACTAACATATATCGGCTGATAATGTAAGTATGCTGAACTATAACTAATATCAACAATGATGAATGTGATGCATAATAACAAGTGGAAGCATGAATATGTACCACTCAATGTATAAATCAAAACTAAAATCTCATCAATTATTTTCCAAATAAGGTTCATTTTCTTCCCGTGTCCAACATCGACACAAATCTTCGTTGTTTCATCAGGCATCGTTCCCCGAACGATCCTGTCAATCAAATAACACCGGTCGGTATCACTCAGATATCCGCCGTGTTTACTACTGACTCCGGTATCGAGTATCCTCGTTAGGCTCCCCGCTTAAAGTGCGGCTCCTGCCCCTCGGCCCCGACCGGGTCCACCATGAATCCGGCTGTATAGCTACCCCACCCAGCCCGGATATACGTAAGAAATTCCGCAACCGTATAGCTACCCCACCCGGTTCGGAACAAAACCAAATCAAAAAACGGCATTTCATGGTGGACATGTCACATCAATCATGAAAATCATTGAATCCTTTCAATAGTGTATAAAACTCCAAAAACAAAATCAGTAGTAATCCAATGCATCTTATATCAGGACTACAATTACTTGGAGATAAAACATGATAACATTTATGAAAAATAACTACCATTCTTGATGTTTAAGGTATGATGGGAATCATATTTAGTATAATAAGTATTAAGTGTATATGTGACATGTTAATATCGACGAGATGTAGTATAACATGTAGATATATGCATGTGCAACATGACTCATCGATAATTTGTGCAGTGTTCTAACAATTATTAACATGATAATATTTATATATATGAATGCATACGATCAAACTCTATAAACGAAAGAACGATTGTAATTTAAAATTAAACCACGGGCGTATCACGCCATCCATACAAAATCCCCCAGTAGATATTTAGTCTACTCACTGGAATACGTCGAATTTATTCAGATCATCAATTCCTTTCCTTTCCTTGCGGCCTCCGAAGTTTCCGTACTCGAATCTAATATCGAAATTGACTTGTATTAGAAACGGCTAAACTCCGATACGGCGAAAACATAGAAATACAAGTTTTACGTACTAACTATACTACGCACGACTATTTTAAACTATCTAACACTTATACTACCTGAGTTTAATTTTGATCGCTGTTCGCAACAGAAAATAGAATCGTGTTACGAAACGTCCGTGTCGTGTTTTAAACGTTTTAACCCCATTTCAGATATTAACTCCCAGATTTCCCATACTGAAAATTTAACTTAAACAAATAATACCAAATATCCTAATATCTATACAGAGACCTACCCTAAAACCCACAATACCCAAATCCCCAAGAAATCCGGCGACGCCGGAATTTCTCTATGACTCGCCTGCCAAATTCCGAGCAAAAGGGTTCGTACTCCTAGGTTTTATTCTAGGTCCAACATACAATATTAAGGCACTGTTTGGTTAAGTTAGTTATTATCTAAGTTATAGCAGATCTTTATTGAGCCTATATTCCCTAAAATACAATTTTCCGATATCCGATTCTACAATTTTACAGTTACAGAACTAAAATCCTACTGAGTTTAAGAATTATACCTACTGAACATTGCTAAGAATGATTCCTCTAAGATACCCAAGTCCTTAGCTCCTAGCTTGATGGTAAAAACCCTTAGCACCTACTTCTTCTTCTCTTCTCTCTTTTTCTTATTTTCTTTTGTATGTTTTATGTTTTCTTTATTTCCTTTGAAATTTTCTGATTTTAATTTTGGTTAAATTGATCTGTAAACTTGATATAGGGTAAAGGGAATGAGTGAGGTGTAGGAGGAGGTGTCACCAAAAGAGTTGTGGTTGTTTCATGCTAGGTGGAGGTGGTGTGCATGAAGTGTGCATGTAAGAAGGAGGTGGCTATGCAAGATTAATCCTAAGTTATGGTGTCTTGAGGAATTTCTGACCTTAAACCTTACCTAACCCTTTTACACTTACACCCTCAACATTTCTAAGTTTTCACAATTACCTAAACTTTACACAAAAACCCTTCACTACATATGTTATTATATACCACCATTTTTATTAAAATGAAGCTAAATTTCACACTAAAACCCTAGTAATTTATTAATGTTACAAACTAAAATTTAACTTTATTTAGTTTCACACACTACTTATGAAAATGTCCTATTTGGTTTTAATAACTTTTGAAATTAACATTTTATTATTTAATTAATTAAATTTATTTATTTTCTATAATTTTCAAAATGTTACAGTTCGACTCTCTGTGGCTGAGATGACTGGGACCGGAAGAAGCAAGGAGAGTCGTCCAAGAAACTCATAATGGACTTTACGGTTCTCATCAAGCCGGGCCAAAGATGAAGATGAAGATCAAAAGAATGGGCTATTATTGGTCCATAATGATTCAGGACTACCTCGAATATGCGAAGCAGTGCCACTCGTACCAAATTCATGGAGACTTTATCCACCAGCATCCAAACCCGCTACACCCAACAGTGGCTAGCTGTCCGTTCGAAATATGGGGAACCGACATAATTAGGCCCATCGAACCAGTGTTATCCAAAGGACATCGGTTCATATTGGCGAAAACTGATTATTTCTCCAAGTGGGTAGAAGCCATACTGCTAAGAGAAGTGAAGACGGAGAACATCCTCCATTTCTTCAAGACACACGTCATCTATCGGTTCGGCACTCCGCGACGAATTATCTCCGATAACGGGCCGGCCTACAGAAGTCACTGAATCAGCCGCTTCGCACAGCAGCATAACATAGACATGAGATACTCTTCGGTCTATAATCCCCGAGCTAACGGTCTAGCTGAGGCTTTCAACAAAACCTTGACAAAGATCATAAAGAAGACGGTGTCCAAAAATAAAAAGGACTGGCACGAGAAACTGCATGAAGCTTTCTGGGCTTATCGGACCGCGTTCAAAATGGCCACAAATACAACGCCATTTGCGTTGGTATTCGGCACAGAAGCGATACTCCCCCTCGAGATAGAGCTACCCTCTCTACGAGTGGCGGTTCATTACGAGCTAACAGACGAAGAGAATGCTCATCTTCGGCTTGAGGAGCTCGACGCCCTTGTTTACCGCCTAAAGCTGGGAAAGACAAACGTCTTGCCTGCATTTAGGGGCAGATGCTATTTAGGTTTATCCGTCCACCTCTCTGAAGATACCAAGTTGATTTATGGCATTGTATATCGAAGGTTTGAACAGATGCAGCCGTTGTAGCAGACTTCGTCAGATTCTTCCTCGTTGGAGAGGGGTTTTGGATTGTGGGGACGCTCTTCCCTGCAGGCGCAAGCCCCTGCAGTTAATTACGTTACCGCGTAGCGATAACCACTTTCTCCTTCTCCGGATGTTCACTTCGTGTCGTGTGTATTTGTTTTGTTTTTGGTTGCCTGTGGATTGTATAAGGAGACTAATTTATGTTGTTTCCCATAGGGCGGGGATTAGTCCAAATCCGTATTTTCTTAGATTTGGGTTTGTTTGATTTAAGGATCGTTAATCTCGTTTGAGATTAAGATCAAACTTAAATGGTTGTTGAGGATACGTTAGTTTAATTTTAGACTAAGATCTACTCAACAGGATTTTAAGATCATTTAGATCCAACGAAAGAGCATTTGGGCTCTATCATTTTAGTTTAGGGACATTACGGTCCATTGGGTTTAAGGACATCATAGTCCATAGAGTTTAGTTTAAGGACGTTGCGGTCCATTGGGTTTAAGGACATCATAGTCCAAGTTTAAGGACATCATATTCTATAGAGTTTAGTTTAGGGACGTTGCGGTCCATAATTTTAAGGACATCATAGTCCATGGTTTAAGGACATCATAGTCCATAGAGTTTAGTTTAGGGACGTTGCGGTCCATCGAGTTTAGTTTAAGGACAATACGGTCCATAGAGTTTAGTTTAGAGACATTATGGTCCATTGGGTTTAAGGACATCATAGTTCATGTTTAAGGACATCATAGTCCATGGAGTTTAGTTTAGGGACATTACGGTTCATTGGGTTTAAGGGCATCATAGTCTATGTTGTTTTGGCTCATTGGTTTAGGGGTGTGCCAAGAGTTATTGGTTATTAGGACCCACCACCTCTCTGAAGATGTTGAAGAATTACAACAACATGTATCAGAGGTGTGAACAGATATACCCTTGAACCATATTTCAGATTGAGGAATTATCAGTTCTGAGCATAGAGGCTCGGTTTGCTTGGAGATTTAATCTCAGGAGGAACTTAACTGATTTATGGTTGAAGTTGGTTCCTTAATATATTTTCAGCGATCACGTGCCCCCACGTGATACTTTGAGGCGGTGTTAAATACTGGAATTTGAGAGTGCTCACGTGTCGCACGTGATGCTTGTAAAGGTGGTGCTGTTCGCTTGGTTTTATTCCCCCATCTTTATATAAGTGTTAAACACTTTTATTCTTGTAGCCATCACGTATGAGCACGTGAGGCGCCTCAAAGTCAGATATTGTTTCCTTTTATTCCCTTTTCTTTTAAAAAGTGCCCAGCACTATCAGTGGGGGGGTCACGTGTGAACACGTGATCTATTTCAATCTTTTTTTTTGAGTTCATCACAGGTGGTCACGTGTGAACACGTGATCATCAATATGCATGGAATTCTTTCTCTGAGTTTTAATAATCTCAAATCCCTTATTGTATATATTTTTTTATAAGGATTTAATTTCTTGGACTTAGTTCTTCTCTTACCTTTTGGATCTGCATGGCAGAGTCTCCCCGATGAGAATTAAATTCTCAACTTGTGAAGAGATCTACTTCTGCAGATCTTTTACCAGAAGAGAGAACTAAGTTCTTATATGAAGGGTTGAACCTTAGTTTTATCAGAGGAATTAAATTCCTATATGCCTTTTTGGGAGAATTAAATTTTCTGAACTTAGATCTTCCCCTAGGTTTTGGATCTGCATGGCAAAATCTCCCCGCTGAGAATTAAATTCTCAACTTGTGAGGAGATCTGCTTCTGCAGATCCCAACCATAGGAAGAACTAAGTTCTTTTGGAAGAGTTAAACTCTTGTGGAGACGAAGAAGAAGTAAGATGTTCTCTGTGTTTTGTTCCTTCTTACTTAGGGTTTCTTCTTTTCTTTGAAGAGATCTTCTTCTCTCAAGAGAATTAAATTCTCTCTTTTATTTAAACTTATCAGGGGGTTTCTCTCTCTATTTTTTCTGTATTTGAACTTGAAGTTTATGGAGGGGGTTCTTCTTTTTTAGACTTGAAGTCTTGGGGCCTTTATATAGTGGAGGCTGATTTGTTGATTTGGTTAAGGAAATATCTCATTGGGAGATCTCTTAATTGATTTGGGGAATTTATCCACCGTCGGATCTTTGATCCAATGACTACTGTTTTACAGAAGACATTTTTCTTGTTTTTAACAAGATTGGGAAAATATTTTCCCATACAGAACTTATTCTGTATCTTGGTGATTTTTAATCACCATTGGATCTTTGATCCAATGGTGCCCTGATTTACAGAGCACAATCTTTTTTGTTTAGAAAGATTTGAGGAGTATTTCCTCAATTAGAATTTAATTCTGTATCTTGGTGATTTTTAATCACCGTTGGATTTTTGATCCAACGGTGCTCTGATTTACAGAGCGCAATCTTTCTTGTTTAGAAAGATATTTCCAAAACAGGTTAGCATGTGACCCAGTGGCACTAGGCCGGTTTGCCTATATGCAGTCCTAAAGAAGAGCATCACGTGTTGGCACGTGATGCGCCTTCTGTCTTGCTATTTGTTTTATGAAGGTGCCTATATACTTTGTATATAGGTGCTCACGTGTGGCACGTGAGGCCCAACTTCAGTCCCATTTGTTAAGTGTGATACTTTATAATTTTGGCTCTAAAGCGCATCACGTGTGGCCACGTGATGCTTCATTTGGGGAATTTTTCATTGCTTTTTATTTCTGTTTATTTTGTATAAGGGAACAATGCCCCCAAAGCGTTGTTCTCACGTGGCTTGCACGTGAGTGCAACGCTGTCACCTTTACAGCCGTCAGATGGCCTAGGGGAACGGGGAGGTGAACCGTCCCTGTCACATCTTATAAATGCAAGGGTTTGGCCTTTGGGAAGCCAATGTTCTTTCATCTTCTTCCTTCTTTGTTTTCTTTGAGAATTTAAGTCTCCTCTTCAGAGCTTAGTTCCCTGCCATTGCAATTCCAGAGTTAAACTCTGTTTAGAAAAAGAAACTTTTTCTAGGTAAAGATCTCGAACATTAGAGAAACCCTTTCCTTTAAAGAAAACTTCTAGATTTTAAATCCATCATGAGAGCTTTGCTATCCTCTAAAACTCATCTCTTAAAGATCCAAAGATGTGATTTTTGAGTAATAACTCTCAATGTTTTGGGTATTCCTCCTCTGACCTTTAAGGATTCATAGCATTTAATTTTTCATTTCCTTTTTATGGGGTTTCTGGAATTTAATTTCATTGCATAAAAGGAATTTAATTCCTCACCGAAGAGCTTAGCTCTGAAAGATCAAGAGGGCCCTTCGGGAATTTGATTCCCCTGTGTTCTTGAAAAAAAAATTTGAGGGATTTTCCTTTATTTTTACCCATTTAACAGAATTTGTAATGGGTGTTCTTTCGTGAAGATGTTCCAAGTCGTTTAAACTCCAATGTGCATTTATTAAGAATCTTTTTTTATTCTCACAACGATTACTCTGCCTCGTGATTGACGGGCCGTCATACTGATTTTGTGGGGTCTATTATTTTTGCAATTAATGGTCCCATAGAATAAACTTCTTGTTGTTTTCTTCTGCTGTTTATATATATATAAGTTGCATTAATAGTTTCTCCTCCTTTTATTTCTGGAACAATGGCTTCTCTTCCCTACTTTCCTTTTACTCGCTCAGACGCTGCTTTTCCACAATCGCCGTCGGACGAAGAAGCAATGGCGATGATCAGGGCCCATGATAGGGACTGTACCAGTTTGCTCTTGTGGGGAACTTGGTATGGACTTATCATCCGGGGCAGCCGCAGCTTTATTTGCGAAGTGCTAACAGGGCCTCTTCGCCCAATTTCGCCGATGGATCATCCGCAAACTGCTTTTGCGGTGGAGGCGGCTAATTGGACTCCTATAAGCCGGCTTGAGCTGTCGACAACTGGGATACCCAACCAGCCTTTATTGGCCATAGACATTTTGCAGCGTCGCATTTGTCAGGGTGAAGCCCAGCCTTGGGGACAAATTTATAAGATAAGGCTTGCCCCTCGCCACCCAATGGGCTATCTTCCCTGGGCTCGATATGTTCTGTCTGCCCATCGTGCGCGATTGCAGAAGGTCGGACTCTATCAGGCGGTGTATGCGTCCCTTTTTCATTATCAGTCCCCTCATGTCTGATGGGTTAAGGCTTTTGTGAACCAGTGGAATCTTCCCACCAACACCTTCTTGCTAAGGAATCGCGAGGTCTCTATTTCATTAGAAGAGTTTCGCGAGGTTTTGGGTCTACCAATCAGGGGAGAGCGTTATGAAGAGTTGCTGCCTCCCGATGAGTATGTATTTGAGACGATGCCGGCTTCTCTTGACGGCTTGACAACTGAAAACGCCGTCCGCCATAAGCACCCTAGCTTAATCAATGTTTTGGTTATTTTCGAGAAACTGTTCGCAGCGTCGGAAGGGTACGGCGTCACTTTTGAGAGCTTCATTGCCTGCTTTATCTGCGAAGATGCTTTGTTCAAGACGGCTCCAAAGTTTGCGAACATCAACGACCCTTTTGGGTTTGGGCTAGACAAACTGCCGGCCAAAGAAGAAGATTTACTGCAATTTTATATCCCGATCTTGTCCGCCGTGTCCTTCGATTCGATTGCGGCTCCCGGAATGGACGAAGAGACCTTCTTTGTCGGTTTTATTAGCTATTGGCTCAGCCAGTTCGCCATTCCAACGCATCGTCGCTTCATGAGAGCTTCGGTCATCTATCCTGCTCATCGCGTCGCTGAAGGGACACGACTGGCCATGGGTATCGTGGGGCTATCACGCTTATACTATGGGCTGAGGGCTGCGGCCAATATTTTGACCCCGGGTGTAGATGTTGTGAGTTTCTCCCTCCACTACTTCACGTCGTGGATCGAGATACATGTATTGGGGGAGTTCGCAGCGCATCGGAGGCCAGATTTCTATGACGCTTACACCTTCCCGCGGTTCATGAGGTTGGTGGATGCTTCTGCTCCTGATCCAACTCATCTAGGGGCCCTTCGTGTGTTGCTTAACCCATATGCTAACGAAGGTGGGATGGTATTCAACGACCGAGTCCTCTCTGTTCCTTCGGGGCCTGTCCAATAGCTATTCGATTTATCGAAATGGGGAGCACCATCCTTAAAGCCTAAGGAAATTATGCACTTGTATTCGATTAGGCCGGGTTATTTAGTGTTCCGTCGAAATGATACGGCTCTTTTCATGCAGTATAATCCGCACCGCTTTGCTCGGCAATTGGGTTATAACCAGGGTGTTCCCTTCAAGGCATTTTTGGTGGAGCCCAACTTGTCTCTGGGTGTTGTTCGTGACATCATCCATCACTTCATGTAGCTGAACACCGGCTCTCGTTTCATAATCCCCGAGGCCAACTATATTCTAAGGTGTGTGGGGTCTTTTACGGGTTAGTACCGTCATCGAGTTGGTCCCGTAATTGTCGAGGAGAAGCGGATACTCTTCAGATATAGAGCTCCCGCCCCGACCCAAGCCACGGGCGTTCCGTGGATAGTGGTTCGCCCTCCATTGAGGGGTAACGGTGCCTTACTTATCCCTGAGGCGGCGGATGCGGAATCGACTCCTCCCACAGTTGGTATGCCAATGCGCACTAGAGTCCAGACAAAGGCTTCCGATAAGGCGCCAGCAGTAGTTTCATCAGTTGCGGCGTCATCAATGGCAGTGTCATCACCGGTAGTACCGCCAAAAAAGAATACTGAAGGCGGGGTTGGGCAGCGTCGTGCCAAAGCGCCGAGGGGAACGAAGCGATCCTCTTCTAGCGTTAGCTCCAGCTCGAAAAGGAGGAAGAAAACGGTTGCTGGCTTACTTGACCTTCTGCTGGAATCCGAGCCTATTGTTCAAGATGAACCAATATCGATGCAGGAGCCGGATGATGGTCTCACTTACCCTGTCTCGTCTGCTAAGAAAGCCGCGCAATTGGCTGAAGCATTAAGGCGTTCGCAGGATGAGACCGAGAATGTACACATCCCGAAAAGGCCCTACCCCCGGTTATCTTCGACGAAGATCCTCCATCGCTACAGAGAGTACATATGGGTCCTTTGCGATAGGAAGACGAGATAGCCCTAAAGCAGCCTATCTCAGCTGCTTCCAAAGATGAGCTGGCATTGAAGACCGGTGGCCATGTATCTGCTTTCGAAGCTCGGCGAGCACATTTCCTCAGGAACGAACGACGGCTTGAAAAAGCTATAATAAAGGCGTCCGGGCGTATCGGTATGCACGTTTTCCTTATTTTCCTTTTGGCAAGTAGTTTGTATCGCTCTCATATCTTCTTATCTTTGCAAAAACTTTGCAGGGACTTCAGCAACAACAGAGGATTTGAGCCTAAGTCACGCCCTGACTGTGGATTCTATAAATGTCTCCGATGAGGCACTGGTAGGTGCGGAGGAGATCGTTGTAGCTATTATTCCTGCTGTGGAGATTCCACTGGTAGCCTCCGTTCCCTCGGTGCCTGTTCTTCAGAAGAGGTGACCTTATCGGCTGTAGATCTAATGGATCTTTTTGGTGACGACTTGAAGATTATGGAAAGGGTAGTTGAGACCGTTGTCCCTTAATTAGAGCATGAAGTGGCGGTCATTGCCCCTCAATTGGAAGCTGTCACACTAGCAAATGTCTCCGGTGATGTTCCTGAGGGCATTGAGGAGGCTGCTGAAGCTGCTATCCCTCCGGTTCAAGATGGGAAGAGCATTGAAGGTAGTCTTCTATACTTTGTTTTAATAGTCTTTCCATTATCTGAACCTTTCCTTCCTTTCAGAACTACGAGAATTGGCGGCTTCTATTATGGACCTATCTCCCAGGAAGTCCTTCCAGCGCTTACTTGACATAGCTGCCATACGGGCAATATCCCCGCAAAGCATTTTCCTTTCTTCCGGGCAAGGTCTGTGCTCTTTGACCCTTTACTTTATTATCACTTTTTTTACGATGATGCTAACATGTCCTCTGCAGTTCTGGAATCCGATGATGAAGTGGGGATCCTTGATGGGCCTGGGGATCTTTTAAACCCCCCTTGCATGGCTGTGGGTAAGTAAAACTCTACCCTTGGTATTGTTTTGTTTATTCCATGTTTGCTAGTCTTGCTGACTAGTCATAAACTTTGACAGCTTTGCCATCTCCGGCTCCATTAGAATCCCGAACCTCTATGCCACCGGGACCATATGCCTGACGTGCGTCTGGAAGGATGGCGAGACACACCATTCACTCCTTGTCGGCCCTTATTGAAGATCTTTGCACTGGAAGTTCTGTTACGGCAGAAGAATTTGCCGCCGAAGCCAATACCTCTTTGCCCTTCCTTGCTACTTATCATGATGAGACATTGGTGCATATTTGGGTTGAGTATTGTCGTAGGGTGGAGGCTTGCTTACATAATCTCGAGTGTATACGCCTTCCTTCCGAGCTCTTAACTGCCAAGGTGAGCCTGCGGGGGTGGATTGAGCGGTGCTCCGCTAATCTTCAGTCTTGCGAAAAGAAGCTCAATCGAAAATTTTCGGATAGGGAGCTAGCTTCAAATGCTTTGGGGGAACTTCAAGCTCAACTCACTGCTAAGACCACCCGTGCGTACGAACTCTGGTGGGTGCTTCAAGAAGCTATCACGGAGGTGGTAGCTATTGATAAAGCCGTTATCTTTACCCGCGAGATGGTTGAAGCTCATAAAGTTGCTGAAAAGGAGCTTGAGAGTCGGCTCGCCTCGTATCAGGCTCAATAGTCTCAGGCGAAGACCCGTCTCATGGCAATAACAAAGCTTGAAGCTGAGGCTCAGCGTAAGAATGATGAACTGACGAACTTATTGCACCGTCCGCCGGCTTAAAGATTTTTTGTATATTTTTTATATTCTCCTTTTTGTATTCACTTATGAATGAGAGTGTCTTTTGATTCTTTTATGAAATGTACCTTATATTAATTTGGATTCATGAATAAAAGACATATTTTATTTCATATTGGCGTGTCCCTTTTAGCAAATGCGTTCTGTAGATAGTCTATCTTGATCTCCTTGCAGGGCAGCGATGGCTTAGGAAACAGGTTCAGATCTGCCGCCTAAGACTTTTCAACTTCATGAGCCGTGAGGGTCTCATAAAGACTTTTCTCCCTACGAGTCGAGAGGATCCCGTAGGTGTATTTTCTCCTTAGGAATCGTCAGGATTCCTAAGTGTGTATTTTCTCTTGAGAGTCGTAAGGATCCCACAAGAGAATTTTTTCCCCTTTACAAGTCGAAAGGACTCGTAAAAGGTTGTTTCCCTCCTTGTCGAGATTCGACTTTGGAGAGTGTGGCCCGTGAATAGTATGCAATGGCACATCTTGGACCGACTTGCAGGGCCCCAGTGCTTAGGAAACAGGTCCTTATCCCCATTGCCTAAGGATTTCCCCTATGAGTCGAGACGAATCGAGGGATTATTAGTTAACATGATTCCGAGACGGAGCATTGTTCCGGCGGGGAGGTCATTGGCTGACTTGTTTCCGAGACGGAGCATTGTTCCTGCGGGGAGGTCATTGGCTGACTTGTTTCCGGGTTGGAGCATCGTTTCGGCAGGGAGGTCATTAGCTGACTTATTTTCGGGTCGAAGCATCGTTCTGGCGGGGAGGTCATTGGCTTACTTGTTTCCGGGTCGGAGCGTTGTTCCGACGGGGAGGTCATTGGTTGACTTGTTTCTGGGTCGGAGCATCATTCCGGCGGGGAGGTCATTGGTTGACTTGTTTCCGGGTCGGAGCGTTGTTCCGGCGGGGAGGTCATTGGCTGACTTGTTTCCAGGTCGGAGCATTGTTCCGGCGGGGAGGTCATTGGCTGACTTGTTTCCAAGACGGAGCGTTGTTCCGGCGGGGAGGTCATTGGCTGACTTGTTTCCGAGACGGAGCATTGTTCGGACGGGGAGGTCATTGGTTGACTTGTTTCCGGGTTGGAGCGTTGTTATGGCAGGGAGGTCATTGGTTGACTTGTTTCTGAGACGGTGCGTTGTCCCGGCGGGGAGGTCATTGGCTGAACTTTTTCCGGGTCGGAGCGTTGTACCGTCGGGGAGGTCATTGGCTGACTTGTTTCCGAGACGGAGCGTTGTTCTGGCGGGGAGGTCATTGGCTGACTTGTTTCCGAGACGGAGCGTTGTTCCGGCGGGGAAGTCATTGGCTGGCTTGTTTTCAAGACGGAGCGTTGTTCCGGTGCGGAGGTCATTGGGTGACTTGTTTCCGAGACGGAGCGTTGTTCCGGCAGGGAGGTCATTTCTGGCAGGGAGGTCATTGGTTGACTTGTTTCTGAGACGGTGCGTTGTCCCGGCGGGGAGGTCATTGGCTGAACTTTTTCCGGGTCGGAGCGTTGTACCGTCGGGGAGGTCATTGGCTGACTTGTTTCCGAGACGGAGCGTTGTTCTGGCGGGGAGGTCATTGGCTGACTTGTTTCCGAGACGGAGCGTTGTTCCGGCGGGGAAGTCATTGGCTGGCTTGTTTTCAAGACGGAGCGTTGTTCCGGTGCGGAGGTCATTGGGTGACTTGTTTCCGAGACGGAGCGTTGTTCCGGCGGGGAGGTCATTTGGTGACTTGTTTCCGAGACGGAGCGTTGTTCCGGCGGGGAGGTCATTTGCTGACGTATTTCCGAGACGGAGCGTCGTTCCGGCGGGGAGGTCATTTGCTGACTTGTTTCCGAGACGGAGCGTCGTTCCGGCGGGGAGGTCATTGGTTGACTTGTTTTCGAGACGGAGCATTGTTCCGACAGGAGGGTCATTTGTTGACTTGTTTCCGGGTCGGAGCGTTGTTCTGACGGGGAGGTCATTGGTTGACTTGTTTCCGGGTCGGAGCATCGTTCCGACGGGGAGGTCATTGGTTGACTTTTTTCCAAAACAGAGCGTTGTTCCGGCGGGGAGGTCATTGGGTGACTTGTTTCCGAGACGGAATGTTGTTCCGGCAGGGAGGTCATTGGCTGACTTGTTTCCGAGACGGACCGTTGTTCCGGCGGGGAGGTCATTAGCTGACTTGTTTCCGAGACGGAGCGTTGTTCCGGCGGGGAGGTCATTGACTGACTTGTTTCCGCGACGGAGCGTTGTTTCGGCAGGAGGTCATTGGTTGACTTGTTTTCGAGACGGAGCGTTGTTCCGACAGGGAGGTCATTGGCTGACTTGTTCCCGAGACGGAGCGTAGTTCCGGCAGGGAGGTCATTGGCTGACTTGTTTCTGAGACGGAGTGTTGTTCTGGCAGGGAGGTCATTGGTTGACTTGTTCCACTTTCTGCGGTGTCGAGAAGGAACGCCGTGTTGATCTTCTTAGATGCAGATGTTTCCATCGAGATCTGACTCTCCTTTTGACAGAGTCTATTGGGAAATGTAGTTCCCTTTTCGTTTATACCCATAGATATTATACAGGGGTCAGTATGGACTCGCCTGTAGAGCAAAAGTTTCATTCTTTCATTTTTTTATTTCTTTTCGCGATGCTCTATCATTTTAGCTTTTTATATCGCGAAAGTCGCGATTGCCCAATCATTTCGGTTATTTTTCGCGGTGCCCAATCATTTCGACTATGTTTCTTTTTACTCGCTGTTTTTTATTGCGAGTTGCCCAATCATTTTGGCTATATATATTTTTTTGTATTTTTAGCTCGCTGGTTTTGTTGCGAGTACTGACCTGAGATCTGATACCAATCTTAGCATCAGCATCGCTGCGACTGGAATATTGCTAGGAGCGAATCATCACTTGCCGTGAAAGGACTTAGAATTTGTTACTGATTTAGGCATCAGCATCGCTACAACTGGGTTATTTCCAGGAGCGAATCATCATTTTTCTTTGTTGATTCGAACAAAGGTGGCTTAGCAAACAGGGTTAGGATCCTGTCAACTAAGGCTTTTAACTTCATGAGCCGTAAGGATCTCATAAAGGTGTTTATCCCTACGAGTCGTGAGGATCTCGTAGGTGTAATTACTCCTTAAGAATCGTGAGGATTTTTAAGTGTGTGTTCTCTTATAAGTCATAAGGATTTTACAAGAGTGTTTTCTCCTTATAAGTCGAGAGGACTTACAAGTGTCGTTCACCACATGAGGGCATTTCGTGCCATTGGTGGAACTTGGTGGGGGAGACGTTTACTTGTGCCTGTGGATTGTATACAAGGGTCAATATTGAACCGTTTGTAGGGAAATCTGGGGAATGTGATGGCTTAAGAACAGGTTCAGATCCCTGTAGCTTAAGGCTTTTGAATCCTATGAGCCGTGAGGGTCTTGTTCATATCATAATTTTGCATTATTATATTCCCCATTCTTATTAATTTTACAAATAAACAGGTGCTTTTGATTCATGTCTGCTACATAGTTGCAGGTTACAGGTTCTCGGAACAAAAACAGTGAAAAAGATAAAAAGACGATACAAAAGTGAGACTACGACCGACAAATGGAAGAATCTTGATCAAGTCTACAGTTTGGAAAATAAATGAAGATCAATGAACAACTTCACAAAGCACAAAAGCAGCGCAAAGTTCAAGACTTCGACACGAAGCAAGCGGTAAAAGTCCACGACTTTATTCACTGTGGAGATCTGGAAGAGAACCAGAAGACATTCTGAATAAAAAACTGAAGAAAATAGAAGTAAAAATGCAACAAAAGAAGCCCAGAGAAATTGAGCCTACAAGCCCACTCCATGGCCGTGGAACCGCGGCCAAACAGGGGTTTTGGCCGCGGATCCGCGGCCATGGTGTGCCCGTGTCGGTGCAAAAATCCTGTGTCGATGCGTCGGTGCATTAGTTAGGTTTCTTAGGGGGTAAAATTATATAAGCAGATGTGAGTCGATTGTAACCCTAGGGTTTCTATGAATCTATAAATAGAAGCCCTAAAACCATTTTTAGGTCATGCCTCTTTTCATTTCATCTATTCGGATCTGAAAATTCCTGTGTAAATGTTTGGAGAGAGCCATCAATAAAGTAACTAGTTTTATTTAATTGCCTTAGTTAATTTTTATTCTGCCGTAGTATAATTTTCTTATCTGCCCTAGTTAGATAGATAGATATGTTTTTCAATTCCTTAATGAGCGAGTAGTCTCCTCGCTTGTTAGGGTTAGATTTGGGGAAGGCTTGAGAGATGAAAATCTCTCACCCCTTTCTTACCCATCACACGTTTTTATAGGACTCCATGCATACATACACACACCGTTCCCTACGGCACCCTACCCCACTAGGTAACGGTGATACCGTAGTATAAACGACCGGTTGCGTATGTTTTCCATGGAGGTTAGGGTAAGAATTAAGAAAGGAAGGATTAGAACCTAGAGGAAGAAACATCGTTTCTTGCCGATGGTACTAATCCCCTTTATTAATTGTTACCATAACACCTAAAGAAATCTAAATTAGGGCATTGAAAGTGGTGAGGAAATCTTCAATTTCCAAACTTAACCTAAACCTAACCCTAGCAAGATTCTAGTCTTAGTATAAATCAGTTTATTTTTTAGCGATAATCCATCCACACCGTTTGGAATTAACTCGTTAGACCAAATTAGGAAATACACAACATCCCTATGGACCGACCCGTACTCACCGGCTAGCTACCAAGCGACGCCGTTCTTGATTGCGGTTATAAAATTTCTTTAAGATCAATCAAATGGCGCCGTTGCCGGGGATGGCGTAGTATTTTCTTTTTGCAATTTCGGGTTAATATAAAATTAAAAAATCATAAAAACTGAAAAATAAAAATATAAATAAAAATTATCATCTTTTTATTGTTCGAAGGGTATTTTCGTATGAATTTTGCAGGATTAACGAACGAGTTCGGATCTGGAAAAATCCAGAGATCAAAACAGAAAACGGCAAATCTGAACAACAGAGAAAAATCAAACCAGAGGAGCAGAATTTTTTTCGGGAACCGAGCCGCCGCCTCCACCGCGGAACCGCCGCGCGAAGCCCCCTCCGACCGCGGAAACGCCGCGCCTTGGTCGATTCAGCACGTGGAAAAATCTCTGTTTGCTTCTTTTCTCCTTCCTCTGAACCCTAAATATCTCCTCTGTAAAATCTCCTGCAGGATTCTTTGCGCTAAAAAAAATCTCTCCCCCTTCCAATAATTGATCTTGTGCAGGATTCTTTGCGCCGCGCTAAAAATAAAAAATTTTGTTTGCAAGTGGTTGTTTACTGTTTTGCATATTTAATCGGACTTTAAGGGGCTTGAAACCAATCCAGATTGGGTGGGGATTTCATCACCCTTCCCAGGACCCCAGAAATCACATAAGGCATATTGCATTGACCACCTTTTAATTAAAAAATATTAGACTCAGCCCTAAGGACATCGCGCTCAATAGGACAGAGGACATATCAGGTTTACCGCCGAAGCGAGACGTGGAGTTCGCAATTGAACTTGTTCCTGGTGCAGCGCCAATCTCAAAGGCGTATTATCCGATGGCACCAGTAGAGTTGGAAGAAGTCAGGAAGCAAGTTACCGAATTGCTAGAGAATGGGTTAATTTTGCAGCAGCAACTCACCTTGGAGAGCTCCAGTTCTTCTAGTAAAGAAGAAAGATGGCACAAGGAGGATGTGCATCGATTCTCGAGAAGTAGACCGGGTGATTATTAAGAGCAGGTACCCAATCTCTCGCATTGGCAAACTATTTGAGCAGCTTAGTGGCGCGAGGGTATTCTCGAAGCTGGATTTACGATTCGGATACCATCAGGTCCGAGTTAAAACAGGAGATATTTGCAAGACTGCGTTCCGAACTCAGTATGGACATTACGAGTATTAGTGATGCTCTTCGGAGTAACGAATGCATCGGCAATATTTATGGACTTGATTAACCGAATCTTTTCACCATTCTTGGACCAGTTTATAATGGTGTTCATTGAAGATATTCTGGTCTACTCGAGGAGTATTGAGGAGCATGCGGCACACTTGAAGATCGCACTGCAGACATTGATGCAAGAAAGATTATATGCAGAGATGAGCAAGTGCGAGTTTTGGCTTAAAGAAGTAAAGTTTTGAGGCATATCGTATCTAGAGATGGGATCACTGTTTATCCAAGGAAGATTGCAGCAGTTCAAGATTGGCCGATTCCGAAGAACGTTGTGGAGATCAGAAGTTTTCTTGGACTTGCCAGGTATTATAGAAGGATCGTGGAGAATTTTCTCGTTTGGCTGAGCCTTTGAGCAAGCTTACGTACAAGGAGGTACCATTTGTGTGGACAAATAAGTGTGAGTCGGCTTTTGAGACGTTGAAGCGAAGATTGATAACCTCTCTTATTTTAACCGTGCCAGACAGTTCCGGAAGATTGGTGTTTCGCAGCAACGCATCGGGGAAAGGATTGGGATGTGTTTGATGTTGCGTGGGAAGGTTGTAGCTTACGCGTCAAGACAGTTGAAGGCCCATGAGAAGAATTTCTCAACTCATGACTTGGAGCTTGCGGCTGGGATTTTCGCTTTGAAGATTTGGAAACACTACTTATTGGGCGAAAGGGGTCGAAATATTCACCGATCATAAAAGCCTAAAGTACATGTTCGCTCAGAAGGAGCTAATTTTGAGACAACGAAGATGGTTGAAGCTGACGGCTGACTACGATCTTGATCTTAAGTACCAACCGGGAAAAGTTAATGTTGTACCAGATGCGCTTAGTCGGTTGCCAGCAATTCAGATGTCGACTGCACACGAAGGAATTTATTGAAGATTTTCGGAGATCCGAGTTAGAGATTGTGCTACCGCATTCTTCGGGACAGTTGATGCAGCTGCAAGTACAGTCGTCGTTGATGGAGAATATTAAAGCAGCGCAATTACAGGACCCGAGATTGCAGAAGTTTTGAGAACAGGTTGAGGCTGGACTTCGAACAGACTACTGCTTCATGAAGATGGTTCGCTGCGGTATGGTAGCCATTTGTGTGTGCCAAAAGGAGATATTTACGAGGGTGTTATGAAGGAGGCACACAGTTCCGCATATTCCGTACATCCAGGAGGCATGAAGATGTACCGAGATCTACGACAGCAATTCTGGTGGAAAGGCATGAAACGGGAGATTAC
Organism: Agapanthus africanus; assembly: GCA_030015575.1. Lineage (NCBI taxonomy): Eukaryota > Viridiplantae > Streptophyta > Magnoliopsida > Asparagales > Amaryllidaceae > Agapanthus > Agapanthus africanus. The sequence goes on from CM057339.1 coordinate 871,381,214, forward strand.
CGCTTCGTAGCAAAGTGCTAGGTGTGTCAGCAAGTTAAGGCTGAACATCGAAGGATTGCTGGTTTATTGCAACCACTTCTGATTCCTCAGTGGAAGTGGGAACATATAACCATGGATTCGTGAAGGCTTTACCGCGGAGTCCAAAGGGCAATAATGCAGTTGGGTGATTGATGATTGTTGGTCAATCAACGGAAGCGTTAGCAGAACGGTCCGTACAGGAGATTGTAAGATTGCATGGAGTACCGGGGAGCATCGTGTCCGACCGTGACACTCGGTTCTTATCACACTTTTGGAGGAGCTTACAGAAAAGTTTGGGGACTCGATTGAAGTTTAGTACAGCTTATCATCCTCAAACAGATGGCCAGTCGGAGAGGACGATCCAAACTCTTGAAGATATGTTGAGAGCGTGTATGTTGGACTTCAAGGGTTCATGGGAGGATCATCTACATTGGGTGGAGTTTTCTTACAGTAACAGTTTCCAGGCGACTATTCAGAGGGCTCCATTCAAAGCATTATGGTCGCAAGTGTCGTTCACCTGTTTATTGGGACGATGTTGATGAACGAAGTTTGTTGGGACCAGATTTGGTTGTGCAGACAGTTGAGAAGGTTAATAGATTCTGGAATCATATTAAAGCAGCACGAGACCGATAAGGAGTTGGGCAGATAAGTTGAGAAGACCTCTAGAATTCGTCGTTGGTGATTTGGTATTCTCGAAGGTATCACCGACTCGAGGGGTGATTCGTTTCGGAAGTTGAGGAAAGTTTAGTTCTCGATTTGTTGGACCTTTCGAGATTTTGGAGCATGTTGGAGAAGTGGCGTATCGTTTGGCATCACCGCAATTGTTGGAGAATGTTGATGACGTGTCTCATGTATCTCAACTTCAGAAGTATGTTCGAGATGAAGCACACGTGCTGGATCCTTCAGAGCTGACTGTACGAGAAGATTTAGCCTTTGAGGAATGACTGATGTCGATTGTGGATCGAAAGGAAAAGGTCCCTAAGAATAAGGTTATCTATCCCTCTTGTACTTGTTTCTTGGAGAAATCGCTCGCATGGAGAACTCACTTGGGAATGAGAAGACGAAGTCCAACCGAAGTTTCCCATCTATTCCTGTAGTTTCTTGATTGTTTATCCTTTCTTGTTCTTGGAATTTCGAGGATGAAATTCTTGTGTAGTTGGGTATAATGTAACACCCGAGTTCATTTATACCAATTCCACTTTCTGTATTTACTTATCCATGGTCGATTCTTGAGTTAGCGTGTTTGGGTGCGAATGGTATCTTACATATTACTTTGCATTCGACCCGACCCGCTTGCTTGAACCTGTTTAACTCTTATTTATAGATTACCTTGACTGGTTGCATGGGCTAGTGCATCTCATAAGTTAGTTTATACTGGTATTTTATGTTGTATCGCATCTGTTGCATATACCAATTTAAATCACGAAAAATAAATTAAAATTGCATGACATGGCCTGCTGATACCCCTAACCTTGTGGTAGCGTCCGCGCATCTTGTTCTCGTCCCGTTCAGTGAAACAGACGTATTTGGATGGCTACGCGCACGTACGTGCATCCGTTCTTGGGGGTATGCATTTTCTTTAACTGAGCATTCATTTTGAAATTTAGAAGTCGCATATATTTTTAATATTTTAAATCTGAATTTTTGGACCCGACCCGGGCGTGTTTTGGAGTAGGTTTGTATTTGCCAAAATCTCAAAACGGATTAATATTATATATATATATATATATATATATATATAAACTATTATATTTTTCCTTTAACTAACTTATACTAATAAATCTTTTCTATGTTAACTGTTGAGATGTGTATGTTATATTTTTTTTTTAAGTTAGGAAATCTTGTGTGATCTCTCTCTCCGTCTCTCTCTCTCTCCTTTTTCCCATTCTCTCTCTCTCCTCCCCCACGAGATCTCTCTTTCTCTCCTCCACTAAAATATAAATTTCTCTCTCCTCCTCCCTTTCTCACTCCCCTCGATCTCTCTCACCCTCTCTATCTCTCTCCTCTCGTACTCTCTCTCTCTCTCATTCTCTCTCTCACCATTCTCTCTCTCTATACATATATACATATATTATATATATATATATATATATATTAACTTTAACCTTCTTCCTTACGTCTCTCTCTCTCTTCTCCATCTTCTTTTCTTTCCGCCTCGCGAGCGTCGAACCCACGCCGAGCCCTCGCCTGCCTCGCGCTCGTCGCCGTCGACCTCCACCATCAACCTCCATCTCTTCCACTCCTCTCTCCACTCCTTCCTTCCTCTCTCTCATCTCCCTGAAAATTCCCTGCACAACCACTGTCACGACCCGAAAGAGCACGTGACTGGCCCTTGAACCATATGAAGTCTATAGGACTCCATCTGATCCAAGTAAGCCAAAAGCCCAGAAATCTAAAACCATTTTAAGGATAAATAAAGGAAACTGGTTTTTAATAGGTAAAGAAAACATGTTTTGAAGTCGAGGTTTTTAAATAACTAAGCCGAATATGTATTTTAAAAATGTAAGGTCTTTTCTAAAAATTTCGGCAGAGTTTCTTTTGTAAATACTGGCCCCGAACGGGGTACAACAAGAACAATATATGTGCAATGATAAAAGGCATCCCCAAGCGGGAGCTAGCTCTTCGTCAATCGACGGTCACAACTACACAAGCAATAATATACAACGCCGAATGGCGAGGATCAAACTCAAAAGAAACTCAATAAGCATGAAAACCGTAATACTGCTAAGCACGACTCTAAGGTCGAAATAATATACAAGTTTTGGTTGATGGAATTTCTAGATACAATGAATAATACATATACAAGGGTGGTTCTGATGCAAAGAACCCACCTACCAAAAGCAATTCACCCGCAAAGGAAGCTGTGTGCCAGAAATGCCGCTATGGAACCTGTACGGCAAAACCTGCAAGAACTGTGGCACAACGGGGGTGGGTTGTCAACTCGTGAATAGAGAATATCTACAAGCAGAAATCGAATGCATGACATAATCCTAGGTCAAAACAATCAAATATATGACCTCAAAGAATAAGCCTGAAGCATGATAAGGTGGCAATGTAACATCTAAACATGTAGGTAGTGCCAAAACTCGTGCCAGTGCCTCAGGTAATAACATGTCATAAATATAAGGTATGTCTGCATGAAGTAAATATGATGAAATATCAAAATGGATATCAATACACATATATTAGCGTCCCATTCCACTAATATTGGTGTAAGGGTATATATAACAATGCCCTCATACCCTGTTATATATACAAATGAAGTATGATCAATGTAAATCCAGTCTGTATGTGATCAATGTAATAAAAGTCTGTATGTATGTGGATCCCGTCCACCTGTCACCCAATGACAATACGCATCATGCATGCAAATATGAGGATATAATCAAAATCATGGAAAACATCATGAAACCTGTGCCTAGCATCGGCACGAAAGTCTTCATATGTCGGGCATCCGTCAGTCCGGGTCAGCCCACTCTCTCATATATCGGGCATCCGTCAGTCCGGGTCAGCCCACTCTCTCATACATCGGGCATCCGTCAGTCCGGGTCAGCCCCACTATCTCATACATCGGGCATCCGTCAGTCCGGGTCAGCCCCACTATCTCATACATCGGGCATCCGTCAGTCCGGGTCAGCCCCACTATCTCATATATCGGGCATCCGTCAGTCCGGGTCAGCCCCATTATCTCATATATCGGGCATCCGTCAGTCCGGATCAGCCCCACTATCTCATATATCGGGCATCCGTCAGTCCAGGTCAGCCCCACTATCTCATATATCGGGCATCCGTCATTCGGGTCAGCCCCACTATCTCATATATCGGGCATCCGTCATTCGGGTCAGCCCCACTCTCTCATACATCGGGCCCCACCATGTACCCTCATACGGCACCCACTCCTCGTAAGGGGTATAAAATCAGAACCGATAAATCTTATAATTGCAGCACAAATATCATATCGAGAAAACCGGGTTTTTCAAATAAGTACATACTTTCCTTTAAAATTATCCACGGTTCCCAAATACAGAAATATCATGAAAAACGAATATCTCGATGCGTATAATCAGAAAACATGATGTATGTGACATATAAATGAAATGCAAGTATAACAGGATATCATGCAACATGGAAAAAAATAGTATGCATATACAATGAGATGCGGAATCGAATAAATCAACGCAACAATGAAGAATCTACACCAATATGTATATGTCATGCAATGGTGCCATTTGAAATAAGATGAATCGGGGTTTTAGTAAAATAAGGGTTACGGTGTTTTTAAGAATAGATGCGTCCTTTGAAAATACCCATAGAATCCCTTTACTTGTCCTTAAGATATTCCCGATTCGTTATTTTTGAAATAGGTATGACTCGGGTCTAGTCTAACATCTACTAAGCCCAGTCCATCAGGAGGGGTAAGGAAACCACCTAAATCTGAGTCGATATATATATATATATATATATATATATAATAGTCGGTGATCCTGCCTCAATAGTATCGCGTACGATACAGTATATCATATGCCAATCCTCATGTCATGAGTACGGATCTATCATCAATAAAGGCTCGTACGGTAAATCATCGTACGGCATCCCAATAGCTGGGTACGGGTCAATATCACATTCCTCTCAACAAATATCAGGTATCATTATCATCATATCACATAATCTGGGGTACTGATCTAAGTCTAGTACAACTGATACCATCTATATGACTGCGTGTGTAAACACAAGTCCAAAGGCCCGGTAGAGATCACATGTCGTATCCCAAATACGAATTGTATCAAATCACTAATCTCGTGGCACAAAACCCAATATCATCGACTCATCTCCAAAGTCATCCACTATCCATCATCATCACAGTGTAAGTATAGCTAATCAACATGTGTGTGCGTGTGGGTGTAAACCTATCCTAGGGTTCGCAACTAGGAAATATTCTAGTTTACTTCTAACCCTATCGCATCTAACACATCTCAAATAATCCACGACACTATACTATCATATATATATATACACATAAGGTATACCAACTACGGACTGCGGGGGTGCTATAAGCCATCCACCCGACTTCCCCCTGTAGATATAATCTACTCACCTTGCGTCTTTACTGTCGACGTCACCACACGTTTGCTTGTCGTCCCGAAGTCTTCATAGGGTACATACACATCAAAGTATCGCAAATGCGTATCAAAACCAATTCAAACTAAAACGGCATACGAATCCCAAAACGATACGATAAGGGGCCTATAGGTTAGAACCTATGGGCACGCCTTCCGAAACCATCAACAACCCTCGATATCGTCGTATAACGCTAAGTAGTCGAGGTAAAACACCATACGCAAATTCAGAATTAGAAATACGGAATACGGAAACACGAATCCAAAACAGCAACTAGGGAAATAGGCTCCAAATTTCACCTTAGGTCAAATTAGACAAATCTATACATGCCAGGGGTCTAATTTATACATGTAGGAGCTCTGGAACAAAAACGAGACATTTTGGTGCTGGTCTGGCCGCAAATTGCGGCCAATTAGAATAAATTGGCGCCCGAAGAAGAGAGTTAGGGGCTGGGGTCTTGGGGTTGGCTTCCTGGGTGCCTGCACATCTCACTGTCCAATCAATTTTATTTTAGGATATCTCGGGTGATAGCAGATCTCATATAAGCTTCCCAGATTTAACAAATTTTCCGATATCGGTTTCTATAAATCCGTATTCTGGATTAAAACTTCAGGTTAAGGTCCAATATAACATCAAACCAGGATTCTAAGGTCACAACAAATCTCAATTTCACTTTACAACTCAAATTTACCCTAATCCTCTCTAGGGTTGTCCAAAATGCACAAAACTTCGTCGAAACGACATCAAACTTTAAAAGAGGCTTAATCACTAGAAATGATACAACAATTGTGAAGGAATTACCCCCAATAGAGACTCATGAATCCTTAACAGCGCCAAATCATAAACTTTCTTGGTCCAAATGGTTGCTTGAAGGCTTGTGCACACTTTTAATGAAAGGAGAGTGGTGTTTTGGGGATGTTTTTGAGATGTTTTTGAGGCTCTTGAAGAGGGGGAGAATGGGGAGCAGCAGCAGCAGCAGCAGCTGAGGGAATAGAGGGAAAGAGATGAGGGAAGTGAGAGGGAGAGAAAAAGAGGTCCAAGGTCAACTCTCCCCATACCTAATACATGCCCATGCCTCCTTTTCTTTATTCCTTTACCATTTCTTTTCTTTTCTTTCTCTTTTCTAAAACCCTTCTCACTTGAATAGTGAACCCAAAATAACATGGTGGAAAAATGCACAAGTGTAAGAAAAAAAAGATATGTGCATGTTTTGCACAAAAATACCAAAAATCCAATTAGCGATTTTTAATCGCGATTAACACTAAATTAGCATATAACTAATCATAAAAACTTTAAAATGGCATAATTCTATAAAATACCCTATTTTATAATTTTCCATAATTTTTCCAAATTTTTCTGTATTTAATTATACCTAAATATTAAAATAATCAATAAAATAATATTAAATTATAAAAATTCCCAAAAATAATATTATTATTTTTTTTGAAATGTTACAATCTTCCCCTCTTAAATAAATTCGGTCCCCGAATTTAAATTTAAACCCCCAAATACTAAAACATTTCAGTAAAAATCCAAATTGTCGGGGCTCCGAAAACATCAATACATACCGAATATCATAAAAATGTACTGCTCTACTAGAAATCAATCCCCAAAATGTATATATAAGAATATCCTGTGTGTCTGGTGCGCAAGAAATCAAAATCCATATATGTGTCATACATGTGCACAAACAACGTCTAGGTGCAACGGGTGTGCACGAAACATCTGTCATATGCAACGTGTGTGCCTGACAGCAAAATCAGGTGCATTTGACATGCACGAAGAATTTCGATTTTGTGCATCTGGCGTGCACCAAAATCGTATATCAAAACATTAAAGGTGCATGAAAACTATGCTGGAAACGTAAATCAAATCACTGCATAAAATAGGCGTGAAATCACAATCAATATCTCAAATGTAATAACTATGCGCAAAATATAAATACCCAGTGGGTGCATAAAACAAATATCTTGAAACTCAGTCATCAAAACTAAATCATGCAAACAGAACGCCCAAAATACCGAAATCCAAGATGACGGATCCGTGATAATCGAATCACAAAATCACAAATCATAAATACCATCGTCCGTAGTTCCTCCTTCAAGGTCGAGAAGGAGTCGGTGCATCCAATGCTAGCAGCGCAAGATATCTACTTGCCTCTTGCTCACGGTCTGGCGTCCTCTGTCTCTGGGTCCTTATCTTCTCTACGGATTACCTATCTCGCAATCAATCGGCTCATCGGCCCTGTCAGGTGTGCTAACGGAGACGATTCCGTTCTGGCACTTCTCTGGTCATCTCTCGGTCAATTCTCACGATCACTCAAAAGCAGCATATCACTGGCGTCGGCCTCTGGTTCTCTGAATGCTCATCACACATCTGCTCCTGGGTGCAAACATCATTGCAGCAGTGTCCTGGAAGGAATCCTGCTCAAGCTCTCTGACGATCTTGTCTATACCGATCTGTACGAAGGTTGGTACTCTTGCATAATCTCTTCTCGCTCAATGGACATCTGTGTCCTCAGCACAACATTTCTCGGAAACTGGTCGCATCCCAACGCCTCTGTAAGCATATCAGGTCTCTGGTCTCGACGGAAAGTAATGACAGCTTGTCAGCGTCTTGCACGAACCTCTTGTCCGCTTGTCTGTATTACCATCCACTTCGACGTCACGTCTCTATCGGCGCACTGCAATGTTCTCGGCTATGGTCCATCCGAAGTCTCTCTCAAATCTCTTTTCTGCCGAATTGCTCGGAAGTCATCGTCCTTTACTGGAGCTAATTCTTGTTCCGGAACGGCTGCATACTCATCGCGCCTCCTTCTGGAAGGTATATCCATATACAATGCCTCTGCGTGCGTATCGCATCTCTGATGTCAGCGGAGTGGGACGTCATCTCGTCGAACTTTCTTGCGAACTCTTTACTTTCCTCTGCTTCAATGTCGACTGATTCGGACTCGTCTCATCGTGGCTGCATGGACTGTGCTCCAACGGCTATACTCGTATCTGGAGTCTCCCAAGCAAAGCATCCCATCACATGATATCCGAATGATCTCGAATCATTCGATCGACTCGTCAGAACCTCATAATCCCCCAAGAGATCAACATCTTGAGTACAGTTTAATAGTATCGAGTACATGTCACAGCGTCGGTGGTCCAGCCGTAGAAGGGCAAACCCAAGCCTCACTAATGGCGCCGCGGAACTGCCGCAAACCCTAAGGTTCAAAGGCTTTCACACGGTCATTAAGTCGAGTTAGGGTTTCATTCTTCTAGAAGGTCCATGGAATCGCTTGCATGTCTTTCCGTATACTTTAAACTTAGAAAATGGGCTTCTGACATTCAATCGTCTCTATCGACTCTCAACGAACCTGCACGAAGTCGTCTCTAGCTGAAATCAATCTATCTGATGACCTCGCATCGGGGTAAGAGAACGAACACATGTCCTAGTCATTCATCCTCAGGTGACTAGCGACTCACCATCATCTCTAAGTATATGCTCATGCTGCAGTAGCTCCAATCATCTGGGCGACATTTCGTCATTTGCAGCAACAATTGGCTCATTCGTCTGTACGCTGAACAACGCCTCAATCCTCCAGGAAAGGCGATACATTGGCGGTCCTCTCTAAATCGGTCTGTCTAGATCCGAGTAAAACTCTCCACACTGGAAATCCTTAACTCAACTGGGCCTGCTCCGGCGCATAAATCGAACGAATCACCTTCGTCTCTCAAATCGGGTAGACTAGCTATCATCTGTCTCATATCTGCCTGGAAGCTCCGGCGATCTCAGCCCGTAAGCTCCGGAAGCGACATCCTGTCAATCTCAGCAACAGCTGGTCCATCTGTCTGCACGGTAGGCGACATCATAATCTCTGGGGTATGCTGTACATCAACAGTCCTCTCTCAACTGGCAGCTCTAACAATGGCCCGATCATCCGGTGCAAAACCAAGCACTCGCCTCCACTAGAGGTCACAATCACCAATACTAACTCGAGACGTTCCCATGTCACCAGAAAACACAATGGTCGGCCCTCGTACCAGACGAGCTCGCCCTGACCGTAACCCTAGCAGCAGTTCTACTGCGCTCCAACATGGCGACAGGAACCTCAATCAAGTATCGAAGAGAGCAGATCAATGGCAAGAAAGAAAACAACAAATCCAGAGTGGATACATGATCATAAGAAGGAACAGCATCGATGAAGGTATGATTATGAAACTAATAGAATCGAGGATCTCAAATGGATATATAATCATAGATATGAAGAGAATCAATGATCTCGAAAATATGTACATCCTAAGGTTCCTTAAGCGGAGTGGCGTGTCGTAAGTATGCCGCGGAACATACCCACGGTACGTCACTCTACTTTAGTCACCTATTCCATCAACCAAGGGTCATCGTACGCGACGAAAGTTCCGGTCTAATACCCCCTCGACTAAGTCTAAGTTCCGTAAGGTCAAGCCTAAGTTCCGTATATATATAAACGCCCTAGGCTCCACATAGTCAAACTTAGACTCGAACCAAGGTTAACCTAGCGCTCTGATACCAACTTTGCCACGACCCGAAAGAGCACGTGACTGGCCCTTGAACCATATGAAGTCTATAGGACTCCATCTGATCCAAGTAAGCCAAAAGCCCAGAAATCTAAAACCATTTTAAGGATAAATAAAGGAAACTGGTTTTTAATAGGTAAAGAAAACATGTTTTGAAGTCGAGGTTTTTAAATAACTAAGCCGAATATGCATTTTAAAAATGTAAGGTCTTTTCTAAAAATTTCGGCAGAGTTTCTTTTGTAAATACTGGCCCCGAACGGGGTACAACAAGAACAATATATGTGCAATGATAAAAGGCATCCCCAAGCGGGAGCTAGCTCTTCGTCAATCGACGGTCACAACCACACAAGCAATAATATACAACGCCGAATGGCGAGGATCAAACTCTAAAGAAACTCAATAAGCATGAAAACCGTAATACTGCTAAGCACGACTCTAAGGTCGAAATAATATACAAGTTTTGGTTGATGGAATTTCTAGATACAATGAATAATACATATACAAGGGTGATTCTGATGCAAAGAACCCACCTACCAAAAGCAATTCACCCGCAAAGGAAGCTGTATGCCAGAAATGCCGCTATGGAACCTGCACGGCAAAACCTGCAAGAACTGTGGCACAACGGGGGTGAGCTGCCAACTCATGAATAGAGAATATCTACAAGCAGAAATCGAATGCATGACATAATCCTAGGTCAAAACAATCAAATATATGACCTCAAAGAATAAGCCTGAAGCATGATAAGGTGGCAATGTAACATCTAAACATGTAGATAGTGCCAAAACTCGTGCCAGTGCCTCAGGTAATAACATGTCATAAATATAAGGTATGTCTGCATGAAGTAAATATGATGAAATATCAAAATGGATATCAATACACATATATCAGCGTCCCATTCCACTAATATTGGTGTAAGGGTATATATAACAGCGCCCTCATACCCTGTTAGATCGAGCGGTGAAGTTCCTGTCGGTATGTAGTTTTACTTTCCAGGTGTTTCATTTATTGTATCTTTTGCTTCCGCATATCATTATTTCTTGACTCATTCATTCGGGCTCATGGACATGCACTAGATAGATCAGTTTACTTTCATGTTCTTGATATCTCTACAGCCGTAATGTGACTGTAGAGGGATTTTCCTATCCACAGGTACCATGGTTGGCTATGTCACGTGCCCATCTTAGCGTACTCTGGGAAGCGGGGCGTGACAGTAGGCATCGACCGTTGATCCTAACCTGAATTTGTGGTGTCTAGGCAAGTGTGTCTAAGGCAAGTGGTTACTTAATTAGGTCCACTACTTACGTGGTGGAGAGCCTCCCATTTACCTGGCACTTACCTGGCCACAATTGGCGGTGAAGAGGCGGTTTGAGGTCCTACTTCTTGCCCTTTGGAACAGTTCGGAGCTGTCTAGCTGACCTAGGTAGCCCTAGATCTAGGCCTGATTGTGCATTTGTGGTTGATTGAACGTGTGTCTAAGCCCTTTATCGAAAATCTTTTTTGTAAAGAAAAAAGAAAAAAAGGAAAAAAATTTTACAAAAACTTGCAACTTGTCGCTAAAAATCCATGCACCCCACATACACCACATTCTTTCCATTGACGTTTTCTTACCTCCACATTCTGTTTTTCACTTTTTTGACTACACTACCTCTTTAGTGTATGTCCGGTTGGACTAAGGACACTAGTGCCCGATTAGTCCGTGTCTCGTTGGTACCGACCGATGAGACTTTCGACTCCGAAGTCGAAATTCCTTCCACTTCCGTACCTTCACCTTCACATTCTTCCTCTGAAGGGATGTCGGGATATAATCCTAACATCACCTTACCCACAGGACTGATTCCACCTCCGTTAGGTGCGAATAACCCGCAACACCCGCCTGTTGAAGCGCCCCAATGAATCGCGCTCCAGGATCTTTTCTACTCTGTCCGCACCGCCTTACCTGCTTGTCTTTCACTCCCACCGGCAAATGGGGACAATTTTGAGATCAAACCCCACTTCATCAATATGTTGCCAAAATTTCACGGACTGGAATCTGAAGATGCCTATATCTTCATAAACAAATTCCAAAACGTTTGTGCAATGATGAAAACAACCCAATTATCAGATGATGCTATAAGGCTAAGGGTCATTCCTTTCACTTTATGTGACTTAGCCGAGAAGTGGTTATACAGCACAGCATCACATTCAATTAAAAATTGGGACGAGTTTGTTAAAGCTTTTCTTAAAAAGTTTTATCCTCATCACAAGACCGCGAGAATTCGCAATGAGATTATACAATTTTCCCAGCTTCCTTCCGAACCATTTTGGAAGTGTTTTGAAAGATTCAAAGACCTACTTGTTCAATGCCCTCATCATGGTATCGGAAATTGGCAACTTTGCCAAACTTTATACGAGGGATTGAACCCAGCAACGAAGCAGTTGCTGGAAACCATTTGTCAAGGTCACTTTCTAACCAAATCTAGTGAGGAAGCTTGGCAATTTCTCGAGGATCTTGCTGAACAAACACTTCAGTGGGAAAGCTCTAAGACCACCTCATCTTCTTCTGTTGGTCAATCTAGGGCATGCATACGTCAATTAGATATGTCGATACCAATGAAGGCCGAGATGGCCGCACTTACGAAAAATCTAGAAGCAATTGAGACCAAAATCTCATCGCCTTCTCCTGCCCCTGCTTTACCCCCACGAACTGGTTGTGCTTGTTGTTCGGATCCATCACACCTTACCGAAGAGTCTCCTTACAATCCACCTGTTCAAGGACAAGATCAAGTCAATACTGTCTTTCAGCAACGACAAAGAAATGATCTATACTCTTCGATTTATAATCCGGGATGGAGGAGTCACCCAAATTTTGCTTGGAATCAAAATCAACAATTCCAAGGAAACAACAATTTTCAAAGGCCTCCTCCTCCACAACAACAAGCACCGCAACAAACTCAATACCAGCAACCCTTCCAACCACAACCTTACCCAAATCAAACGAACAATTTTGTGCCTAACAACTTTTACCCTCAAAACAATTTTGTTCAACCAAATGATGATAAGGTTACCTCGCTAGAAAGAAGTCTAGATGCGTTTCTACAACAATCTACACAATCCGCAGCAAGGTTGGAGACTTCCATTCAGTCTTTGGTGCACAACAATGCTTCATACGATCAAAGCATCAAATCTATTGAGGCCCAAATTGTACAACTAACTGCTGCGTTGAGAGAGCGAGAAAAGGGAAAGCTTCCATCTCAACCATTACCAAATCCCGGTTACACACACAACGCACATGTAGCATATGAACATCAAAATCATAATGTAAATGCGGTGACCACGTTGAGATCTGAAAGAGTGTTGCAAAATAACGTGGGTAATAGTGATGTAACCCCCGCCAGTGGTTCTTCTTCATCTTCCTCTTTTCCATCTTCATCTTCTTCGTTAGAGCCTATTCTTCTTTTTTCAAAAGGCTCTTCTTCTTCTGATCCGAACGGACCCACATCTCACTTCATGAACACACCCACACTGGGATTCGTTCCAACTCCACATTCTACTCCACAGACATTGGACTCAACAGATTTTCAAAATGCTCCGTTTCCAAACAGGTTGAGTTCCAATAAACCAACTCCACAAATGGAGAAGATTGTGGAGTTATTTAAACAGGTTAGCATAAATATACCTCTCTTGAATGCAATCCAACAAGTCCCTTCTTACACGAAAATCTTAAAGGGCTTATGCTCCTCGAAGAGAAAGTCACAAATACCCAAGAAAGTGCTAGTAGCTAGTGCCGTAAGTAATGCTATTAACCAACGTCAACCCTTACCTCAAAAATGAAAGGACCCTGGCTGTCCTACAATTTCAATAACAATTGGGGATAAGAACATCAATAGAGCACTTTTAGATCTTGGGTCTAGTGTTAGCCTACTTCCTTACTCCGTGTACGAGCAATTAGGTGTTGGAGAGTTGAAACCCACTCGTTGTACTCTCCAAATGGCTGATCGATCAATCACCCATCCTAGGGGTGAGTTAGAGGATGTGTTGATCAAAGTAGGGGACTTCATATTCCCCGTTGATTGTATTGTTAAGGACACACAACCTGTTGCTAACCCACGGAACCAAATTCCGGTGATCCTCAGTCGACCATTTTTGGCCACTTCCAATGCCGTAATCAATTGTCGCAATGGCTCCATGACTCTATTATTCGGGAAGATGTCTAGTGAGTTCAATATTTACAAGATAGGAAGTCTGCCCCCCGTGCCTAAAGCTAGTACATGAGAAGTTTGCTCGATTCACGAAATCACGCAGAAGGACTGCGAGCTTGAAAAAATTCTGTTTGATGACAACAGTTTTGATGCCACTAGTGCGTCCCTCCTTGAATCTAACACAATTGGCACAACCGATGTTGATTACGAATGTTTCACTTTCTCGGATGATTTTGATGACTCACCGCCCGAGTATGAGTCCTTTGAATTTTTGGATGAGTTAGTTGAACCATCTGATTTGGTTGTTTGCAGTGATTTCGAACCATTGTTGGAATCCTTTGAGTTCGAGGTAGATTCCCCAATTTTACCTTTGATTGTTTCGCCTCCGAAACTCGAACTCAAGCCCTTGCCGTCTCACCTTAAATACGCTTACCTAGGTGAGAATGAGACCTTTCCCATTATCATATCGGCCTCTCTAGCCCTTGAGCAAGAGGAAGCTCTTTTAATGGTCTTGCAAAATAACCGGCAAGCTTTTGGCTGGACTATGGCGGACATCGAGGAGATTAGTTCCCTCATAATTGAATATCATTTGCATATGATGGATGATACCAAGTCAATAAAGGATCCACTTAAACATCTTGGGGATTGTATGGATAATCAACCTCCTCCTTTAGAAGTTGAACCACCCCCTTTTCTTTTAAAAAGCTACGAGAATGCCAATATTCCACTGATTTTTGATCATTCACATTCTCGTTTTGATTCATCATCACCTCCTATCTCTTCACTTCCACGTTCATACAGACACTTTCCATACTACCACTTATCTCTTCCCCAATTCTTTTTGGCTCGGTACAACATGTTCTTCCACCGACCGATACTCTACACAGATAAATTTTTCAACTGGCTGGTGTTGACGTTTGGTCTTTGCAAAGTTTGGCAATGACGTGTAATATCGTTTCACTGAAGTTTTGGGGAACCTTTTTGTATATAAATTTTGTTTTTCTTTTAACAAAAAAAAAGAATTTTTTTTTTGTAAATAAATAAACAGGGGAGTGCCGACATTTTGACCCTCTTGGTGTAGCATGACAGTGAGGACACTGTCAAGTTTAAGTTTGGGGGTATGCTCGGTAAGCCTTCTTCCTTCGCATTCATGTGTATATTCTTGCATTTGCATACTTATTTTAAAACCCATAAAAATTGAACATTTTTTAAAAATTATAAAAACCAAAAGTATTCAATTTTGGCCATAATTGACTTGAGTTTAACAAAAAGTTTAACTAGCTAGGAAAAACTAGATCCTAGACTTAGTAAATTTAAAAACCCTAAAAATAACCTTTCTAAAAATTTAACGGTAGAAAGTGTATGTCTTTGTAGTTTATTTAGAAATATGCAAATTTCGAGCTGACTTCTTGGGCTAAGTTAAAAAAAGGGAAAAGTATTGATATTTTTATTAAAGTATAAGTTTGAAAAATAATTCCTAAGCTTAAGTCTAGATTCTGAAAATATATACCCTACAAATTGCACAAACACGAACCTTGAAACTTGGAATAGTAGAAGAGACCTCGAAATGCTCTTGTCTAAAGTCCTGAGTACGAAGAAAAATAAAATAAAAATACAAGTGTGAATAAAGAGATAAAAAAAATGAACACTGGTTTTTGTAATTACTTAAGGCTGCATTAATAGAAAAAAAAATTTAGCGAGGGTGCTTCATCACCTAATGCCTTAGACCAACTGGTTTGGGAGTCACTGCTAAAACCCTTAGGGATTACAAGACTAGGAATTACACTTTAATGTGCAAACACATTTTGTAATCGGTCGTTGGTATCTCAAGAAGTATTAACGGTCGCATGAAAAATGTGTGAGCAATTTCATCTAAAAGTTCACCAACTAAAAGTACTTTGGACGATGGACAAAAGTATAATAGCTTGATTTGAATTTCCAAGTGTTGGGGTGATATATACACACACGTAGGGATATGTAATTGGGGTTTAGATAAGAGATAGGAATGAAGAATATGACTTATATCTTTAATAGAGATGATAAAAATTCCTAAGTTGAGATGGAACTCTAGAAGAAAAGCTTAAAAGATGCCAAAAACTAAGTAAATTCACAAGAATATATATAATCTTAAGTTAAATGATAAGGAAGCGTGAAAAATAGGGGTGGATAATTTATGAGTCGAAGATAATAGAATTCCTTGAACCTAATTGGAGAATAAAAGTTAATAGGCCGAATTGATAGGATTTTATGGGTAGTATCCGCTGAAAACCCTCAGGAGACAACACTCCTCCTACTATGGACACCTAGAGGTTTAACGGCTTGTTGCACGAGCTCGGAACAATCGCGTTTCCCTGCGAAAGTGAGGCTAGGTCTTTTTCGATAATAAAACTAGGTTTGCTCGAGGAAGAGCAAAAGATAAGTTTGGGGGTATTTGTTCATATCATAATTTTGCATTATTATATTCCCCATTCTTATTCATTTTACAAATAAACATGTGCTTTTGATCCATGTCTGCTACATAGTTGCAGGTTACAGGTTCTCGGAACAAAAACAGTGAAAAAGATAAAAAAGACGATACAAAAGTGAGACTACGACCGACAAATAGAAGAATCTTGATCAAGCCTACAGTTTGGAAAATAAATGAAGATCAATGAACAACTTCACAAAGCACAAAGGCAGCGTAAAGTTCAAGACTTCAACACGAAGCAAGCGGTAAAAGTCCACGACTTTATTCACTGTGGAGATTTGGAAGAGAACCAGAAGACATTCTGAATAAAAAAACTGAAGAAAATAGAAGTAAAAATGCAACAGAAGAAGCCCAGAGAAATTGAGCCCACAAGCCCACTCCATGGCCGCGGAACCGCGACCAAACAGGGATTTTGGCCGCGGATCCGCGGCCATGGTGTGCCCGTGTCGGTGCAGAAATCCTGTGTCGATGCATCGGTGCATTAGTTAGGTTTCTTAGGGGGTAAAATTGTAAAAGCAGATGTGAGTCGATTGTAACCCTAGGGTTTCTATGAATTTATAAATAGAAGCCCTAAAACCATTTTTAGGTCATGCCTATTTTCATTTCATCTATTCAGATCTGAAAATTCCTGTGTAAATATTTGGAGAGAGCCATCAATAAAGTAAGTAGTTTTATTTAATTGCCTTAGTTAATTTTTATTCTGCCGTAGTATAATTTTCTTATCTGCCCTAATTAGATAGATAGATATGTTTTTCAATTCCCTAATGAGCTAGTAGTCTCCTCGCTTGTTAGGGTTAGATTTGGGGAAGGCTTGAGAGATGAAAATCTCTCACCCCTTTCTTGCCCATTACACGTTTTTATAGGACTCCATGCATACATACACACACCGTTCCCTACGGCATCCTACCCCACGAGGTAACGGTGATACCGTAGTATAAACGACCGGTTGCGTATGTTTTCCATGGAGGTTGGGGTAAGAATTAAGAAAGGAAGGACTAGAACCTAGAGGAAGAAACATCGTTTCTTCCCGACGGTACTAATCCCCTTTATTAATTGTTACCATAACACCTAAAGATATCTAAATTAGGGCATTGAAAGCGGTGAGGAAATCTTTAATTTCCAAACTTAACCTAAACCTAACCCCAGCAAGATTCTAGTCTTAGTATAAATCGGTTTAGTTTTTAGCGATAATCCATCCACACCGTTTGGAATTAACTCGTTAGACCAAATTAGGAAATACACATCATCCCTGTAGACCGACCCGTACTCACCGGCTAGCTACCAAGCGACGCCGTTCTTGATTGCGGTTATAAAAATTCTTTGAGATCAATCAAATGGCGCCGTTGCCGGGGATGGCGTAGTATTTTCTTTTTGCAATTTCGGGTTAATATAAAATTAAAAAATCATAAAAACTGAAAAAAAAGATATTAAAAAAAATTTATCATCTTTTTATTGTTTGAAGGGTATTTTCGTGTGAATTTTGCAGGATTAACGAATGAGTTCGGATCTGAAAAAATCCAGAGATCAAAACAGAAAACGGCAGATCTGAACAACAGAAAAAAGTCAAACCAGAGGAGCAGAATTTTTTTCGGGAACCGAGCCGCCGCCTCCGCTGCGGAACCGCCGCGCGAAGCCCCCTCCGACCGCAGAAGCGCCACGCCTTGGTCGATTCAGCACGTGGAAAAATCTCTGTTTGCTTCTTTTCTCCTTCCTCTGAACCCTAAATATCTCCTCTGTAAAATCTCCTACAGGATTCTTTGCGCTAAAAAAAAATCTCTCCCCCTTCCAATAATTGATCTTGTGCAGGATTCTTTGCGCCGCGCTAAAAATAAAAAATTTTGTTTGCAAGCGGTTGTTTACTGTTTTGCATATTTAATCAGACTTTAAGGGGCTTGAAACCAATCCAGATTGGGTGGGGATTTCATCACCCTTCCCAGGACCCCAGAAATCACATAAGGCATATTGCATTGACCATCTTTTAATTAAAAAATATTAGACTCAGCCCTAAGGGCTTCGCGCTTAATAGGACAGAGGACTAGTTGTAGGCATCGACCGTTGATCCTAACCTGACTTTGTGGTGTCTAGGCAAGTGTGTCTAAGGCAAGTGGTTACTTAATTAGGTCCACTACTTACGTGGTGGAGAGCCTCCCACTTATCTGGCACTTACCTGGCCACAATTGGCGGTGAAGAGGCGGTTTGAGGTCCTACTTCTTGCCCTTTGGAACAGTTAGGAGCTGTCTAGCTGACCTAGGTGACCCTAGATCTAGGCCTGATTGTGCATTTGTGGTTGATTGAACGTGTGTCTAAGCCCTTTATCGAAAATCTTTTTTGTAAAGAAAAAAGAAAAAAAAGGAAATTTTTTTACAAAAACTTGCAACTAGGACCTCGGCCTTCATTGCCATGTCAACAGCGATCTCCGTTGCAACTAGGACCCTAGATCTACCCCAGATTTGATTATGGGGGAGATGTGCTTTCACTTCTTCATGAAAGATGCCCTATCGAAATAGAGTTCCCATCGGGTATCAGTCCCTCCTCTTTCCCCGTCGATCGTGTCAAACGTATGCTCGTATGGCAATTCACAATTTAGGGGTGAGTCGGCAGGTATCGGATGCTCAACGAGGAAGTCGGCGATGGCCTGGCCTTTCACTGCCTTGAGAGGTCGGTATGTTATCAAGAATTCTATTAAGAGTAGGGCCCATTTAGCGAGCCGTCCCGTTAGTATGGCTCTTGACATCAAATATTTGAGAGGATCCACTTTTGATATGAGATGAACCTCATGCACCAAAGCATAATGCCGAAGCTTCGTTATAGCAAAGATTAACGCCAGGCAGTATTTTTCGATAGGGGAGTAGTTATTTTCTGCCCTCAGGAGAACTCAACTCAAATAGTAGAGGGCTCTCTCCTTCCCTTGGTCATTCTCCTGTGCCCATAGCGCACCTAACGAACCTTCGAGGGCTGTTGTGTACAGGATGATAGGTTTTCCCTTGACTGGAGCGGTCAGTACCGGTGGGTTCTGCAGATATTGTTTTATTTCATCTACTGCACTCTGGCATTTACGATCCCAAACGAACGGGGTTCCCTTCTTCATCAGATGACTGTAGGGGCGGCATTTGCCGGAGAGGTTGACTTGGAGTTTGACACATGTTTAGGCATCTGTATCGCTACAACTGGGATATTGCCAGGAGCGACTCATCATTTGCCTTTGCTGATTTGAACAAAGGTGGCTTAGTAGACAGGGTTAGGATTCTGTCGACTAAGACTTTTGACTTTATGAGCCGTAAGAGTCTCATAAAGGGTTTTCTCCCTACGAGTCGTGAGGATCTCTTAGGCGTATTTTTCCCTTAAGAATCGTAGGGATTCCTAAGTGATGTCTTCTCTTATAAGTCGTAAGGATCTTCCAAGAGTGTTTTCTCCTTATAAGTCGAGAGGACCTACAAGTGTTATTCACCATATGGAGACATTTCTTGCCATTTGTAGAACTTGGCAAAGAAATATTTATTCGTGCCCATAGATTGTATACAAGGGTCAATATGGACCGCCTGTAGGGCAATTTAAGAGATATGACGGCTTAAGAACAGGTCTAGATCCCTGTAACTTAAGACTTTTGAATCCTATAAGCCGTGAGGGTCTCACAGGGGGATTCTCCTCACGAGTCGTGAGGATCTCATAAGTGTATTTAACGAGATTGCTCCATTCCGGGTTTTCACAAACTCGCCGGCAGTCTTTCTGTTTTTACTCCCGGCGCCCTTTCGGGTTTTCATCCGTGTCCATTTTGCTTGTGGACGTAACGTTTTTTTTTAGCGGGGCATTCCACTAGATTGTAGGATTTGTTTGTAGGCCCTTTAATATCCTTCCTGTCCTTTGAGAAGAAAGGATCATTCTATATAGAGATTCTTCTGCTAGTGAGAAATATACCCCCTGTGTATATCTCGGGGGGAACAAGTACCCATGCCGTCGCTATTTTGGCGACAGGTTGCTTCAGAGCTGCTTATTTTTGTTGAGCGTAGGCAATAAACGCCATCTTGCCTCTGCTTTTCATTCGTCATCATCGGATGAGAGTCTTGACCCATTTGATCCAATCGAGCCATTTTATCCATGAGTTCTTAGAAGGTCGTCAGCTTGAAGAGGGCCATATACGAAGACGCCTTTGAATTTGGGTCAAGGGTGGCTATGAGCATTCCCATGGCTGCAACTTCATTGATGCGTTGCTTGTATTTGACCAGAGATTTCGCCATCGGGTAACATATTGAATCCAAGTCTCATTCGGTCTAACCCTTTCGTTGACCAGCGCCGTCACGGTAGTATATTCGTTCTCATTAGCGAATCCCTGACAGAAGAGCATATCCATCTCGTCGAAGGTGTTCACGGAGTCATTCGAGAGTTCCGCATATCATTCGAAGGCAATGCACGCCAGACAGCTCACGAACTGTCGGAGGAGAAGTATATCAGTATTGCCACACATGGATTCAAATCGCGCAATGTGCCGGCGAGAATTCTCAGTTCCTTTGTACATATGGAACGTTGGAAGTGTGTACTCTGGCGGGTACTGTATTTGATTGTGCCATGTCGGATACGGTTGACCAATCTTGATTGATCTATTTGCCGCTTCACTGGCGTAGTGAGCTTTGATTTGCTGAGCGATATATTCGTTCAGCTTTGCTTTTGGAATCATTCCCTCCTCAGCTATTGATGAGGTTTGCAGAGGATTTGAAATGTGACTCTTGTCTATAAAACCGACTACCGGTGGTTCATATGCCAGTGGTTCCGATTGAACCATCATTCCAACTATATTCTGAATCAGAAGGGTCATTTGGTTCATTTTAGTGGACATTTTCTGCCGCTTCTGCATCTCCCTTTTTCAGAGCGCGCATTAGGAAATCAATATCCGACTCCTTCTCTATTCTTTCTTCGGGTGCGTCCTCAGGATTTTCCTTAGGCGATGGACTAGCGAGTACTGTTGCCCGAGCGCGCATCTCCTGCAGCTTTTCACGTTGTAGTTCAACCTTTGTCGGGGACCGAGTTTGAGGTCGGTGACCAGTAGAAGCTCAAACTTCGTCAAAGGAATTCACCACATAGACTATGTGAACTACCATGCCCCCAGGCTTAGGCTGGTTTGAGTTTTGGCCTTTGGAGTTTGCCTCGAGCACTTAAGCTTTATTAGGCCTCTGTTTTTTTTGGTGAGAAGCCGCTTCGGTTTTGGGAGGAACCGCTGTATCAGGATCCGTCTTAGGATGAGTCCCCTGCTTCCACACCTTATATATAGATGAGGAAAGTTGTTTTAGGGAGCAAACTAGTATCCGCTCTCATGGGATCTCCATGGGCTGCAGAGATTTCTTCAATATTGCGGTGGGAGAATTTTGTCTGGCCCTTCACAACAGTTTGAAACTGTTCCCAGTTGGAACAACAACATTCACCACTGAGGTTAAAACAGGACCATATGGAGAACTGCCCTCAGCTCATTTTTTATGATGCCGATATCGACGTCAACTGTTTCTTACGGCCAGGATTTGATTAGCCTCAGGATTTTGCTGAGCCTGCCCCTGTTTCCTTTGAGAGCTTAAATATTCTGCCCCCTGCGTCGGCAAAGCTGCAGCTTGGGGAACGAGTCTGTGGAAGACAGACTTTCTCTGGGCTTCCTCCATCGGCGTTGAGGCACCGAGGGTGGGAAGTGGGAGTATCGACCAAAAAAGGAACCCGTTGATTTCTTGAAGAGCCGGATTGCAGAGATTTGAGGCTACAAGTGGCCCATTCTTGACTTCACCGGATATGACAGAACCTGAATTGCTAGGGTGGGAGCAAACGCCATTCTTCAAAGAGACGAAACACCGGCTTCAGTATCCCATCACCCAAGGGCAACCACAAACATATATACCGCAGTTATTTGATCGCAGAAAAACACAACACACGAAGTGTGGAGTGGAAAGAGGAAAAGGTCCCACCGGGCGTGCCGGAATCTGTTTATCGCCGAGAGCCGGGAAAGACAAACGTCTTGCCTGCATTTGGGGACAGATACTATTTGGGTTTATCCGTCCACCTCTCCGAAGATACCAAGTTGATTTATAGCACCGTATATCGAAGGTTTGAACAGATGCGGCCGTTGTAGCAGACTTCGTCAGATTCCCCCTTGTTGGCGAGGGGTTTTTGATTGTGGAGACGCTCTTCCCTGTAGGCGCAAGCCCCTGCAGTTAATTACGTTACCGCGTAGTGATAACCACTTTCTCCTTCTCCGGATGTTCACTTCGTGTCGTGTGTATTTGTTTTGTTTTTGGTTGTTCGTGGATTGTATACGGAGACTAATTTATGTTGTCGCCCGTAAGGCGGGGATTAGTCCAAATCCGTATTTTCTTAGATTTGGGTTTGTTTGATTTAAGGATCGTTAATCTCATTTGAGATTAAGATCAAACTTAAACGGTTATTGAGGATACGTTAGTCTAATTTTAGACTAAGATCTACACAACAGGTCAAGTAAGTGCTGGAAAGACTTCCTGGGAGATAGGTCCACAATAGAAGTCGCCAATTCCCGTAGTTCTGAAAGGAAGGAAAGGTTCAGATAATGGAAAGACTATTAAAACAAAGTATATAAGACTACCTTCGATGCTCTTCCTGTCTTGAACCGGAGGGATAGCAGCTTCGGCAGCCTCCTCCATGCCCTCAGGAACATCACCGAAGACATTTGCTAGTGTGACAGCTTCCAATTGAAGGGCAACGGCCACCACTTCAGGCGCCAATGAAAGGACAGCGGTCTCAACTACCCTTTCCACAATCTCCAAGCCGTCACCAGAAAGATCCATTAGATCTACGGCCGATAAGGTCACCTCTTCTGGAAGAACAGGCACCGAGGAAACGGAGGCTACCAGTGGAAGCTCTACAGCAGGAATAGCAGCTATAACGACCTCCTCCGCACCTACCAGTGCCTCATTGAAGACATTTATAGAATCCACAGTCAGGGCGCGACTTAGGCTCAAATCCTCTGTCGTTGCTGAAGTCCCTGCAAAGTTTTTGCAAAGATAAGAAGATATGAGAGAGATACAAACTGCTTGCCAAAAGGAAAATAAGGAAAACTTGCATACCGATATGCCAGGACGCCTCTATTATAGCTTTTTCAAGCCGTCGTTCGTTCCTGAGGAAATGTGCTCGCCGAGCTTCGAAAGCAGATTCATGGCCACCAGCCTTCAATGCCAGCTGATCTTCGGAAGCGGCTGAGATAGGCTGCTTGAGGGCTATCTCGTCTTCCTGTCCCAAAGGACCCATATGTACTCTCCATAGCGATGGAGGATCTTCGTAGAAGATAATCGGGGGATAGGGCCTTTTCGGGATGTGCACATTCTCGGTCTCATCCTGCGAATGCCTTAAAGCTTCAGCCAATTGCATGGCCTCCTCAGCAAACGAGCCAGGGTAAATGAGACCATCATCCAGCTCCTGCATCGATATCGGTTCGTCTTAAACAATAGGCTCGGACTCCAGCAGAAGGTCAAGCAAGCCAGCAACCGTTTTCTTCCTCTTTTTCGAGCTAGAGCTAACGCTAGAAGAGGATCGATTCCTTCCCCCCGGCGCTTTGGCGTGACGCTGCCCAACCTCGCCTTCAATACCCTCTTTTGGCGGTACTACAGGTGATGACACCGCCATTGATGATGCCGCAACTGATGAAACTACTGTTGGCGCCTTATCGGAAGCCTTTGCTTGGGCTCTAGTGCATATTGGCATACCAACTGTGGGAAGAGTCGATTCCGCATCCGCCACCTCAGGGATAAGTAAGGCACCGTTACCCCTCAATAGAGGGCGAACCACTGTCCGCAGTCGTGGCAGAATGCCCGTGGCTTGGGTCAGGACGGGACCTCTATATCCGAAAAGTATCCGCTTCTATGAGCAAAGTTATAGGCGCTGAGATACACAATTTGAGATGGGGTCACGTGCCAGCACGTGATGGATTCCTGAACCCTTTGAACTAATAGAATTGAATTCTGATCAAAAGGGGTCACATGCCCATACGTGATGGGCTTTTAAACCCACTGAAGGAATAATAAAACAGCAAGAAAAAACCCAATGGGGCATCACGTGCCCACACGTGACCAGGGGTCACATGCCGACACGTGATGAGTTCCCGAGCTCTTTAAAAGAATGGAATTAAATTCTGATTAAATGGTCAATCAGTGGGGTCACGTTCTAATACGTGATAGGCTCTTAAACCTTCTGAACTAATAGATTTAAATTCTAATTAAGTGAAATCAAAAACCCTAATATTTCCCTAGATCTTTCCAAACAAAAAGATTGCGCTCTGTAAAGTGGAGCACCGTTGGATTAAAATTCCAATGGTGATTAAAAATCACTAATTTATAAAAAGATTCTATACTAGGAAATATTTTCCTAAAATCTGCCAGGAACAACAAATAAAATATCTTTTGGATTAACGAAAAAAAAAAGAGATACAACAACAGAGAGAGAATAAAAAAAAAGAGAATTTAATTCTCCAGAGAGAAAAGAAGGTTTCTTTAGAAAAGAAAGAAATCCTATGTAAGAGATCATCCTATAAGCTCTCACAAAATAAAAAGAGAATTTAATTCTCAATCTAAGAGTTTAACTCTTCTAAATAAGAACTTAGTTCTTTCTTTGGTTGAAGATCTGCAGAAGCAGATCTCCCCATAAGTTGAGAATTTAATTCTCATCGGGAAGATTCTGCCATGCAGATCCAAAACTCAGAGGGAGAATTGGGTTTAAAGAATTTAATTCTTCCAAATACATAGGAATTTAATTCCTCTAAATAAAATTAGGGTTTAACCTTATAAAAGAATTTAATTCTTAACAAGGGGTCCATCTATCCATGCACGTAAAAAGATCAAAGTACCCAACAGGATCACGTGGCAACACGTGACTCTCCCCCTCAATGATCAAAAGAGAATGAATAAGATTAGGTCACGTGCTCCCACGTGACCCTTAAACAAATTTCTCAAAATAAAGGCAGAACAGACTTTGGGCGCCCTCACGTACCCCCATGTGACCCCTAACAAACACTTCAATATCCAAAACATGGATACCCATCATGTGCCCACATGTGATGGCCATAAAGGCTAAGTGTTTAACACTTACTTGCATATTCTGAGAACAAAATAAAGGAAGTTTGGGCCCAATACTCAAGCGTCTCACGTGACCCCACGTGAGCGCTTCTTTTTAAGTGTTTAACACTATTTTGCGCGCTGCATCCCTAGTGTTTAACACTATTGTGAGCGCATCACGTGGGAGCACATGATAGCTGAGTGTACTCTAATGTTTAACACTATATCCAAGTCAATCTTAGCTTGAGCTAGCCAAGTTTTCCAGAGGCAGTACCCCTTTCTTTTGACTGAACCTCAAATACACTCTTGTCTTCCAAAATTTTTTCATCTCATATGACATTCAAAACAAAACCCAGAGCCTTTCAATCAACTTTGGTTCGATGGTACATCTCTTCACACCTCTGATACATGTCTCGTTATAATTCTTCAACGTCTTCAGAGAAGTGGTGGGTCCCAATGACCAATAACTATCTGGTGCATTTCTAAACCCATGTTTGAATCTGAACTTGGACCGCAATGTCCCTAAACTAAACAATAGAGCCCTAATGCTCTTATGTTGGATCTAAATGATCCTGTTAAGTAGATCTTAGTCTAAAATTATACTAACGTATCACTAACAAACATTTAAGTTGATCTTAATCCCAAACGTGATTAACGATCCTTAAATCAATCCAACTACAGATTCCCCCAACCAATATTGGTTCAAGGGTACATCTCTTTACTCCTCTGATATTTGTCATTGTAATCCTTCAATGTCTTCAGAGAGGTGACGGGTCCCGACAACCAGACATTCCATGGACTGTGGGTTCCTTAAACCAATATGGACTATGATGTCCTTAACCTTGGACTGTGGGGTCTTTAAGCCCATGGACTATGATGTCCTTAACCTTAGACTGTGGGGTCTTTAAACCCATGGACTATGATGTCCTTAACCTTAGACTGTGGGGTCCTTAAGCCCATGGACTATGATGTCCTTAACCTTGGACTGTGGGGTCCTTAAGCCCATGGACTATGATGTCCTTAATCTTGGACTGTGGGGTCCTTAAACCCATAGACTATAATGTCCTTAACATCGGACCGAAATGTCCCTAAACTAACAATGGACCGTAATGTCCCTAAACTAAACAATAGAGCCCAAATGCTCTTTTGTCAGATCTAAACGATCCCGTTAAGTTGATCTTAGTCTGAAATTAGACTAACGTATCCTTTGCATACGTTTAAGTTGATCTTAGTCTCAAATGAGACTAATGTATCCTTAAACACAACCCCAAACCCAAATCTAAGAAAATACGGATTTGGACTAATCCACGCCCTACGGGCGACAACATAAATTAGTCTCCGTATACAATCCACGGGAAACCAAAAACAAAACAAACACACCTGACCCGAAGTGACCATCTAGAGAAGAAGAAAGTGGTTACCGCAATACGGTAGCGTAATTAACTGCAGGGGCTTGTGCCTGCAGGGAAGAGCATCCCCACAATCAAAAACCCCTCAAATGAGGGAGAATCTGACGAAGTCTACTACATCGGTCGCATCCAGTGCCTCAGTTTTCAACAGAATGGGCCAAAGCTCAAGTGGGCCCGTGAAGAAGCCCGCGATACCTGAAGCGGCCATCCCGAAGCGGATAGCCATTCCTGCTCCTGAAGTCGTCAAGGAAGCTTCTCCTGCTAAAGGGTCGGTCTTCACAAGACTGGCCGTTTCAGCTCCTACTTCACGTGAAGTCACGAAGGCTGCTTCCCCTGTTCGAAAGTCGGCCTTCGCAAGACTGACTATCCCCTCTCAACGGACGTCAGTCTTCGACCGGCTAGCGCCAATAACACCTCTCCACAAAGCAGGGGGCATGAGGAAGCTCATCCAACAGCGGAGGTGATCCCGGCTGCACGACATGCTCAACATCGCTACTGACGCCGAGTGAGGAAGGCTGGGGGCAGTTCCCCTTCCGGACTCACCCCACCAACTCCAACGGTAGAAATTGATGATGCTGTTCCAACTGGGAACAACTTTGAACCACTTAAGGGGGTACGCAAGAACTCTCCGACGGCCGTGCTGAAGAGATCTCCTCCACCTGTGGAGAGTGCTACAAAGGCAAAGCTGGAGCAGCCCCCTCAGCGGCTGTCCTCCAAAATTCACAAGGTCTGGCGACAGGTCCAAGACTCCGTGATTGATCAAGACTACCCCCGCCGACAGAAAAAGATGAAAGTTCGGCGAGAAGGGGATCATCCTGTCAAGCCACAGAAGGTGTCATCTATTTGGGTGCCCGCTGCAATGGCTCCCTCAACTTAGACCGCCCACAAAAGAAGGAGGCCGGAAAAAATCCCTGCATCTTTGGCAAACCGCAAGGACACTGAATCTAAACGCCCTAAGTCTGGGGGGTATGGTGGTACATACTGTCTATATGGCATCCGGGAAAGAGGATAGCCGTATCTCTACGGGCCATCGACCACTCACCAGATCTGTAACAAAGGCCCAGGAGCAACAACAGAAGCTCCAGGAAATGTTGATGCAAATGGCCGTACTCACAGGGCCAAAAGAAAGCCCCGAAACGTCATCGGAGCAACGTCAAGAACAAGAAACTGATGTTGAGTTCCTCCACAGAATCCTCGAAAAGAAGGACAAAGAGGCAGCGGAACAAGCTGCCAACATAAAACGAATGGCGTTCTTATTCCAAGACATGGTCGGGATGATGTTACAGTCAGATCCTCCAGCTGAAGATCCTCCGATTATCCTCGAAGACGACCGAGCGGAGATGTCAAACCCTCTTCCATCTTGTTCAGCAGCCAAATATGAGACCATCTCAAAAGCTGCCCTGGATGATTACATCGCTCAGCAGATACGAGTTCATCAGGCGAATGAAACGGCTGGGTAAATTGTTAAGACTGGACGACCCTATCCGGGTTGGTACGACCAAATAAAGTACCCGCCGGGATACACGATCCCCAAATTCCACGTATATAAGGGGACGGGGAATCCACACCAGCATGTAGCTCAATTCAAGGCTCTGTGCGGCAACACTGGAGGTGATGATAAACTACTGCTCCGCCAGTTTGTTGGCAACTTGTCGGAGACAGCATTCGAGTGGTATTCGGAACTCCCGAATGACTCTATCAAGACATTTGCAAAGATGGAGCTGCTATTCACCCAACGTTTTGCGCGTGCTAGCGAACGTACCCCAATCACAGCATTGATCAATGCCAGGGTGAAGCCAGGAGAGACATGGGTACAGTATGCAATACGGTGGCGGAATCTATGGTAAAAGTGCGAGCAACGCATTGAAGAAGCGCCTGCGGTAGGCATGTTCGTGGGTACACTTGATCCGCAGGCGACCATTTCGCAATTCATGATGTTTTTCAAGCCGACCACTTTCCAAGACTTGATTGACAAATTGGCCCAAATGGATCAGATGGGTCACAGACCATCTCCTTCGAAACTGGAATCTCGAAATGAAAAGGGGAAAGGGAAAGAAACCTTCGTAGCTGTTTCCCCCAATCAGAGCAAAGCTCTGTTTGAATTTTAAAATTCAAAAATTGAAGCAACGCTTCAGATTCCTTGCGCTGCGCGCCACGTGTCAACAGCAGACATGCCAACGCCAGGAGCGTGCGCCCAAGGCAGCGCACCCCCAATCAGAGCAAAGCTCTGTTTCAAAATTCAAATTTTAAGAAAATTGAAGCAACGCTTAAGATCGCTAGTGCAGTTGCGCTGCGCTCTGCGCTGCGCGCCACGTGTCAAACACAGGCGCGCTAGCGCAGTTGCGCTGCGCTCTGTGCTGCACGCCAAGTGTCAAACACAGGCGCGCTAGCGCAGTTGCGCTGCGCACCACGTGTCAAACACAGGTGCGCTGGCGCAGTTGCGCTCTGCGCTAGCGCACCTGTGTTTGACACGTGGTGCGCAGCGGAACTGCGCCAGCACTGGAATTTAAATAATAAATTATTAATTAATCAGAATTAAAATTCTAGAAAGATCTTTCCAATCTTATTAAAATAAGAAGATTGTCTTCTGTAAAACAGAGGCCTTAGGATCAAAGATCCAACGGTGGGGAAATATCCCCAGATCAATCAGAGAAAGATCTCTGTAACTAACTTAACAAATCAATTAGCCCTATATAAAGGTCCCTAGACTCCAAGTCTCAGAGACATACAGAAGAGAGAGAACCCTCTGAAAACTTTGAGAAAAAACTCAAAGAGAAAGAAAAGGCAAGCCTTTAAAGAAAGAAGGTCATCTTCTTCATCTTTAAAGGTAAAGAATTTAATTCTTGAAGAACAGAGATGAAAACGTCTCACAAAAAGAAGAATTCTCTTCTAAAAAGATCAAAGATCTAAGAACAAGATCAATAAAAAAGAAAAAGATCAAAGAAAGATCTAATCATAAAAATTTAAAGAAGTAATTTACTTCATCCACAGATCATTTGATCTATAAAGGCACAGCCTTTTGTTGAGAACAAGAACTTTTGTTCTTGGATCTTGAGGTAAAATCTCTTTTGAGAGAACAAACAACTTGTTCTTTGATCTTAATTTGATCAAGATGCGCTCTGCGCTATTGGACAGTGCCTTGCACTTTTGAAACGCGCCTTTGCGCTCCTTGGACTGGCGCACGTCACCAGAACGCGCCACGTGTCAACCACAGAACCATCTGCGCTTTGCGCTTTTAAAATAGCGCATTGTGCTCTTGGAGTGGCGCACTGCGCCAGAACGCGCCACGTGTCATTCACTGGCGCAGCGCACTGGCGCAGCGCACTCAGAAAGCACAGTGCGCTAACAGACTTGCGCTTAGCGCAAAGCGTGACACGTGTCACCTCCGTATGCACTAGCGCATTGCGCTCTTTGATTGGCGCAAAGCGCCTAACAAGCCACGTGGTGCACTATCAGACCACTATAAATGCTATGCATTATTAAAAAGGGCAGAGCCCAAGTAAAGGTATAACAGGCCAAATATAAATGTCCCACCGGGCATGCCAGAATCTGTTCCCCTCCGAACAATGGAGACGCGACCGCGCAGGTCCGTCTTGCCTGAAATTTAGGGCAGATGCTAATTGGTGCTATCCGTCCACCTCTCCGAAGATGCCAAGTTGATTTATGGCACCATGTATCGAAGGTTTAAACGGATGTGGCCGATGTAGCAGACTTCGTCAGATTCCCCCTCGCTTGAGGGGTTTTTGATTGTGGGGATGCTCTTCCCTGCAGGCGCAAGCCCCTGCAGTTAATTACGCTACCGCATCGCGGTAACAACTTTCTCCTTCTCCATATGTTCACTTCGTGTCGTGGGTGTTTGTTTTGTGTTTGGTTGCCCGTGGATTGTATACGGAGACTAAGTTATGATGTCGCCTGTAGGGCATGGACTAGTCCAAATCCATATCTTTTTTAGATTTGGGTTTGGGGGGGTTGTGTTTAAGGATACGTTAGCCTTATTTGAGGCTAAGATCAACTTAAACGTTTGTTAAGGACACGTTAGTCTAATTTTAGACTAAGATCGACTTAACGGGAACCTTTAGATCCAACAAGAGAGCAATTGGGCTCTGTTGTTTAGTTTAATGACATTGCGGTCGATAATTAGTTTAAGCACATTACGGTCCAATGTTAGTTTTAAAACATTGCGGTCGAGGTTAAGGACATCATAGTCCGTGAGTTTCAGGACCTCACAGTCCGGTGTTAGTTTTAAGACATCACGGTCGAGGTTAAGGACATCATAGTCCGTGGATTTAAGGACTCCACAGTCCGATATTAGTTTTAAGACATCACGGTCGAGGTTAAGGACATCATAGTCCATGGGTTTAAGGACTCCACAGTCCGATGTTAGTTTTAAGACATCACGGTCGAGGTTAAGGACATCATAGTCCATGGGTTTAAGGACTCCACGGTCCGATATTAGTTTTAAGACATCACGGTCGAGGTTAAGGACATCATAGTCCGTGGATTTAAGAACTCCACAGTCCGATATTAGTTTTAAGACATCACGGTCAAGGTTAAGGACATCATAGTCCGTGGATTTAAGGACTCCACAGTCCGATGTTAGTTTTAAGACATCACGGTCAAGGTTAAGGACATCATAGTCCATGGGTTTAAGGACTCCACAGTCTGATATTAGTTTTAAGACATCACGGTCGAGGTTAAGGACATCATAGTCCATGAGTTTAAGGACCCCACAGTCCGTAGCAATGTGTGGTTGTCGGGACCGTCACCTCTCTGACGACGTTGAGGGATTACAACGACAAATATCAGAGGAGTAAAGAGATGTACCCTCGAACCGGGTGTAAATTGATTGGAAGAGCAGATGAGCTCAATTCAATTTAAATTGAGGACTTATGTCCAGAATTGGACTAAGTCCAGTTAAAAATGTCTAACATTTTATTTTTGTTCTGCCTGTTAGGCCTTTATTTGGACTCTGCCCTTTTAATAATGCCAAGCATTGGGCTCTGACATTTCTTGTCTTATATTGAATGCATAGCATTTATCAGAACAAGGTATGTTCTGACAGCGCGCCACGTGGCGCACTAAGTGCTTTGCGCCAGTCAAAGAGCGTGTTGCGCTACTGTCGGTTAGCGCACACGAGGAGGACACGTGTCGCTTAGCGCTAAGCATTAGTTTGTTAGCGCACTCCACCGTCCCCTCAGGCTCGACGGTCGCCGCCGCTCCTCCAGTGAGACTCGGCCCTGCAGGACAAGATATATAAGAACCGATAGTTTAAGACTTTAATAACAAAGCCTCAAAAAACACATTACCTGAGGCGGATTTACCGTTGGCTTCCCGAGCTGCACGCGCCGCCCGTCTATGAGTAGTAGACAAGGCGACCGGGAGCTCCTCTGAAGGAGTAGCAGCGGGAGTAACGGCGCTTGAGCCCACTCCCGCAGCCAGAGCAGCGCTACGCTCCCTTGCTGCGCGCCTTACGCGTTTCCTTTCCTCCCGAGCCGTTGCTACAGACCTTTTTGAAGCCTCCTTTAGTAAGGCGTCGTCGTCCGCGTTCAGGGTTACCTCCAGAGCCGTCAAGGCTTCCATCATCGGCTTTTTAAGAAGGGCCTCTCGTGGCAATCCCGAAGAGGCCGGGACTTCAGTAGCTGGCCCGGGGAGAATTCCTGCATCAGCTTGCGAGGTAGGTCTTGTTGCCCCTGCAATGAGATAAGCAAAGGTTTAGATTGGCCATAAAAAAGGAAAATGAAGACTCAATAAGCCGAGACGTACCAATGCCCAATAGAGCTCGATTTCTCTCTTCCTCCTCGAAAGTCCTGAGGGAAGCCGCCAGAACCTCCTCGGTATTGAAGCCTATTACAAAAAGATTGTCAGTCAAGACATGACAATGAAGATATAACGCAATGACAAAAGTGCGACTAATGTTTACCTGATTGCATGAGGGCGTTTATTTTCGCTTGGTGGCTCGCAAGTTGCGCAGAAGCAGCAATAGCGGCGTCGAAGTCGGTGTCTTCTAGCGCTACGAAGAAACTCTCGTTGGTTCCATACTCACTTAGGCCTTCGGTAAGAGGGGCCTGAGGCTCTAAGCCGAGTACGGCATCAAGGGAAAGGATCGACTTCTTCTTCTTCTGCGCGCGAGCCCCGGTCGCACCCAAAATCAACTTACGCTTCGTGGGCACCTTGGGACGGCGGGTCCCGATGTCCGAGCCTATGCCGGATTCAGGCGAAACCACGTTTACCGTCTCCATGGGAGCACGGGGGGCTGAGGGCACGTCCACAGGATCATGGGGAATCCACGCGTAGGGCTTAGCACACGTGGAGGCTCATCTCCAGCATCTCCTCTTAGTGGAGGAGGGACAGGGGTCCTTCGTCTTAGGGGAACGTTGCGATTGCTGGCCGGGGGCGCACCCTTGCGATCAAGCAGCAGCCGTTTCTCTTCCCGGATAACAGCGCCCATCGCGTGCTGATACCAAGCCCCATATACGTTGAGGGCCCGTGGAATGCAACTCGGCTCGCTAATGAAGAAGTGGGAGCCCGTATTCAGCCGCATAAAATGATGTAGTGCACTCCGTATCCCCTCCCTGGTGGCCGCAGGCTCTTCCAAAAACGCCTCCAGTGGGAGCCCTTGGTTATAACTTAACTGCTGGGCGAAGCGATGGGGGTTGTACCTCATAAAAAGCGCCGCATCGTTCTTCCTGAACACAAGGAAGCCCGGCCTAATAGAATATAGATGTAGAATCTCCCGGGCTTTCAATACAGAGGCCCCGTCCTTGAAATTATCACGCAACGCTAACACCGCCTTAGAGGTTTCCGGGCCGATTGTCATGACCTTGTCCATGAAAGAAATGCCTGCTCCGACCGTGTGCGGACGAAGAAGCAACCCCCAAGCCTCCCGCGGAGGCGGATTCACGATAGAAGCGCCAATCAGCCTCATAACTCTCGGAAATCTGTACTTCTCGTAAAACGAGGGTCTTTTATGAATGCCAAACACACCGAGCACGTGCATTTCCATCCACGAAGTAAAGTAGTACAACGGGAAGTTAGCGGGTTGCACCCCCGGTTCAGTTGCGTCCGTCGCCACGCTGAGACCATGGTACAGGTGGGCCAACCCGGCAATTCCAATCGACAATTATATGCCAGCCACCATCCGATGCGCTGGGTAGAAGACGGACGGCCTTATGTAGCGCGGGAGCATGGGGAGCGCGAACCAGCACAGCCATAGCCCCAGAAACCCGAGAAAGAAAGTCTCCTCGTCGATGCCCGGAGCAGCGATTTCCGACAGAGGGATGATTGCGGCATCGTGGAGATAAAAACCCTTTTGGTCGTCTTCCAGTGCTGGTCGACGATCTAAGCCAAGGCCGAAGGGGTCGTCAAGCTTGGAAAATTTTTCGCCCCGTTGCGATACAATCTCCGGTCGAAGAACGCGGGCGATGAAGTCTGCGAAACTAACTCCCCGTCCTCCCGATTCCAAGTAAAGGCTTTGATACATATTCAACACCTTTACCAGACTCGGAAACTGGTGCTGAATAGCGTTCTCCGGCGTCAAGCCCATCACCAACGGCTTGGTGGCAAAAGCATATTCATCAGGAGGAAGCAGCTCCTCATAGTGCTCCCCCCTCACCGGCAAACCGGAAATCTCAGCAAATTCTTCTAGAGGGATGGAAACTTCCCTGTCCATTAAAAGAAAGGTATGGGTGGGGATGTTCCATTGCTCCACGAACGCCTTAGTCCACCATGTCGGAGGAGCAGAGTACTCGAACAGCGAGGTGTAAACTGCGGGGTATAGACCGATCTTCAGCAGGTGCGTCTTCTTCGCTGACAAAATATACCTGGCCCACTGCAAATACCCTGCCGAGTGTCGAGGGGTCAACCCGATGTTGTAGGGTTGTCCCCAAGGGCGCAATTCGCCCTGGCATATGCGCCGTCCCAAAATATCTACGGCTGTCTGCAGCTGCACGGGTATGGCAGCAATCGAAGGTTGAAGAAGACCCTCCGAAGTCCAATTTACGACCTCCACGGCATAGTTCACCGGGGGTACATCTGCATATGAGATCGATGAGATTGGCTCTGACGGCGTCGCACAAGAGAAGCATCGGCAACTTTTGATAATTTCGTTGTACCACCTACCCCACAGGTGAAGGTTTTTGTATTCCGGGTCGTAATCTTTGATGAGCGCAAGAACCTCCCGGTCCACCGGTGCTTCAGGGAATCCTCCCTCTGAACGGAAAAACGGGAATGAGAGATCAGAAGACATGTTGCCTGCAAGAAAAAGTGAAATTCAATTATCAGTATTATAATTTAAAATCCCGACGCTCGGTACTTTAAAACTCGTACCACACTGCAATGCAGTGGAGAGGGAGACCAAAGGGGGACCCACAAAATCCAGATGACAATGCATCAATTAATAAGACGGCCTCATCATTGGATGAGACTGTCAATTAATGAGGAAATCCTCAAAGAATATTCTTATTAAATGAGAAATCCCTCAAGACAAGGAGAAAATCTCCCTTTCAGAGCAAAGCTCTATAACAGAGTGACACTTGTCAAACTCTGGTCACGAGGGAATAAAATTCCTTAAAGAGCCTAGCTCTGTAATGATGATGGAAAATCCATCAAAATTCAATGAAAAATAACTCCTAAGAATTAAAGTTCTGGGATCTTAAAGATTCATGAAAAAACTCTTAAGAGTTCTTCATCAAAAGATCAAAAGATCTATACATTGTCAAAAGAGCAGAGCTCTGACCCATGGGCTAAGAAACCCTAAGGAAAGATCTATTTAGATCTATGGGTTCTTAGAGCAAAGCTCTGTTTATAAAACCCCAAAGGGGTTTTCTTTAGATCAAAAGATCTATGAGAGCAAGGCTCTGTTAATTAAAATTAATTTAATTTAATTTAATTTTTACCTAAAATTTTCTAGAGTTTTAACTCTTGAAGTTCTTGGAAATGAGAGCAAGGATCTGAGATAAAAATTCTTGAAGATGATAACCATCTGAGGACTAAGGGTCCTATTTATAGACGCCGAAGCGGCTCCTCAAATTCTGAGTTGATCCAATGGCTCAGATGTTGCCACCGCTGCACTCACGTGTGCGCCACGTGAGCGCAACGGTGGGGGGCATTTGTTTCCCCCAATCAGAGCAAAGCTCTGTTTGAATTTTAAAATTCAAAAATTGAAGCAAAGCTCTGTTTCAAAATTCAAATTTTAAGAAAAGCTCTGTTTCAATAGCAGACACGCCAGTGCCAGGAAAACTCTGTTTCAAAAGCTTTGTTTCAAAATTCAAAAAAATCCCACGTGTCAATAGCAGACACGCCAGTGCCAGGAGTGCTGCACCCAAGGCAGCGCACCCCCAATCAAAGCAAAGCTCTGTTTCAAAATTCAAATTTTAAGAAAATTGAAGCAACGCTTCAGATCGCTAGCGCAGTTGCGCTGCGCGCCACGTGTCAAATACAGGCGCGCTAGCGCAGTTGCGCTGCGCGACACGTGTCAAACGCAGGCGCGCTAGCGCCAATTACGCCAGCACTGGAATTTAAATAATAAATTATTAATTAATCAGAATTAAAATTCTAGAAAGATCTTTCCAATCTTATTAAAATAAGAAGATTGTCTTCTGTAAAACAGAGGCCTTAGGATCAAAGATCCAACGGTGGGGAAATATCCCCAGATCAATCAGAGAAAGATCTCTGTAACTAACTTAACAAATCAATTAGCCCTATATAAAGGCCCCTAGACTCCAAGTCTCAGAGACATACAGAAGAGAGAGAACTCTCTGAAAACTTTGAGAAAAAACTCAAAGAGAAAGAAAAGGAAAGCCTTTGAAAAAAGAAGATCATCTTCTTCATCTTTAAAGGTAAAGAATTTAATTCTTGAAGAACAGAGATGAAAACGTCTCACAAAAAGAAGAATTCTCTTCTAAAAAGATCAAAGATCTAAGAACAAGATCAAGATCTTCAATAAAAAAGAAAAAGATCAAAGAAAGATCTAATCATAAAAATTTAAAGAAGTAATTTACTTCATCCACAGATCATTTGATCTATAAAGGCACAGCCTTTTGTTGAGAACAAGAACTTTGGTTCTTGGATCTTGAGGTAAAACCTCTTTTGAGAGAACAAACAACTTGTTCTTTGATCTTAATTTGATCAAGATGCGCTCTGCGCTATTGGACAGTGCATTGCACTTTTGAAACGCGCATTTGTGCTCCTTGGACTGGCGCACGTCACCAGAATGCGCCACGTGTCAACTACAGAACAATCTGCGCTTTGCGCTTCTAAAACAGCGCATTGCGCTCTTGGAGTGGCGCACTGCGCCAGAACGCGCCACGTGTCATTCACTGGCGCAGCGCACTCAGAAAGCGCAGTACGCTAACAGACTTGCACTTAGCGCAGAGCGTAACACATGTCACCTCCGTATGCACTAGCACATTGCACTCTTTAATTGGCGCAAAGCGTCTGACAAGCCACGTGGCGCACTATCAGACCACTATAAATGTTATGCATTATTAAAAAGGGCAGAGCCCAAGTAAAGGTATAACAGGCCAAATATAAATGCTATGCATTTAATTACAGAGCCCAATGCTATGGATTATTAAAAAAGGGCAGAGCCCAAGTAAAAGCCTAATAGGCAGAACATTAATAAAATGTTAAACATTTTTCAACTGGACTTAGCCCAATTCTGGCCATAAGTCCTCAATATAAATTGAACTGAGCACATCTGCTCTTCCACTCAATTTACACCCGGTTCGAGGGTACATCTCTTCACTCCTCTGACATCCGTCGTTGTAATCCTTCAACGTCGTTAGAGAGGTGACGGGTCCCAACAACCACATATTTCACAGACTGTGGGGTCCTTAAACTCATGGACTATGACATCCTTAACCTCGACCGTGATGTCTTAAAACTAATACCGGACTGTGGGGTCCTTAAACTCATGGACTATGATGTCCTTAACCTCGACCGTGATATCTTAAAACTAATATCGGACTGTGGAGTCCTTAAATCCATGGACTATGATGTCCTTAATCTCGACCGTGATGTCTTAAAACTAACATCGGACTGTGAAGTCCTTAAACTCACGGACTATGATGTCCTTAACCTTGACCGCGATGTCTTAAAACTAACATCGGACCATAATGTCCTTAAACTAATTATCGACCGCAATGTCATTAAACTAAACAATAGAGCCCAATTGCTCTCTTGTCGGATCTAAGCAATCCCGTTAAGTTGATCTTAGTCTAAAATTATACTAACGTATCATTAATAAACGTTTAAGTTGATCTTAGCCTCAAATAAGGCTGACGTATCCTTAAACACAACCCCCCAAACCCAAATCTAAGAAAGATACGGATTTGGACTAGTCCACGCCCTACGGGCGACAGCATAACTTAGTCTCCGTATACAATCTACGGGCAACCAAACACAAAACAAACACCCACGACACGAAGTGAACATATAGAGAAGGAGAAAGTTGTTACCGCGATGTGGTAGCATAATTAACTGCAGGGGCTTGCGCCTGCAGGGAAGAGCATCCCCACAATCAAAAACCCCTCAAGCGAAGGGGAATCTGACGAAGTCTGCTACATCGGCCGCATTCGTTTAAACCTTCGATACATGGTGCCATAAATCAACTCGGCATCTTCGGAGAGGTGGACGGATAGCACCAATTAGCATCTGCCCTGAATTTCAGGCAAGACGGACCTGCGTGGTCGTGTCTCCGTTGTTCGGAGGGAAACAGTCGCCAATGCTCAACAGCAGCCCGGTGGTCCAAAACTAACTGATCGCCAAGACGAGAAACGGCGATTCTTTAATGAGAAAATGATGTGTCCTTATTCGTTTCCCCGGGACAAAACAAGGAGATTGTTCGAGCTGGCGGTGCGCAACAGGCTCATCAACTTGCCGGATCCAAAACGCCCATTGCAACCTGGCGAGGCTAATAATCCCAATTATTACCCCTATCACCAAGCGGTAGGCCATCCAATCGAAGATTGCTTCGTCTTCAAAGGGTGGATTGAGAACCAATACCAATAGGGCAAATTCGCATTGTCCGAGAATTGGAAAGTAAACCCGCCCCAGCCGCACGCTCTCAAAAAGGCAGACACATTGGGAGCATCATGCTCTTTTATAAAAGAAGCTCTATGGGAGGTCGTTCTTTTAGCCAAAACGAAAAGAATGCTGAAGGATCTCCAGACATGCCCGGCGATCAAATGGAAAAGTCCGCTAGAACCCGAAGTCATCAAGGGAATGTTGAAGCCACGCCTAACTCCAAGAATCGGTGGTGATAGTCAAGGCGCCCATACCCAGCCGTCAAAGTCTTCGAAGAAGAAGAAAAAGACCAAAAAGCCCGTAAAGCCTGGGGACAAGCGCACGGACCTGCAAAAGCAGATTGAAGCGTTGGAAGAATATAACCAGAAAGCGCGAACCCCGGTCACGCTTCAGGAATTTCTCAGCCACGTCCTTAAGGACGGAGATAACGACAACGAAGATGACTCGTCGGATGAACCTGAGGATTATGTGGCGATCTGTCACACGATCTCTCACTCGTCAATAGATGGTGAAGAAGCTCCTGATGTATAGAAACCGGGGGCAGATCCCGAACCAGAACTCCTAGGACCGTCAGATGAAATGATTGACGCATTCCTGAACGAAGCTCTTTTGAAAAGCAAAGCTGATCGAGAGCGCGAAATGGCCATATTTGAAAAGGCCAAACGCCGGCGACTGGACGAAAGGGTTAAAACACTCCGACCAGATCAAAGCACATCCGCTGCAAATAAAAGCAGGTTCAAGACAAGGAAAAGGTTCGCCAAATCCATATCGACAGGAATGAAGCTCCCCTCTTTCAGAGGAAATTCTCCCGCCGGTATACATCTTGATGAAGCGGACGTACATCTTAACTTCTGCTTATATCATCAGAAGATTGCACACCCTACTGAAGAATGCAACGCCTTTAAAAATTGGTGGCAAGGGTATGTTGCTCACAAGCAGCACTTCAAGAGGATGAAGTGTGAAGCTCGTCGACAACAGAAAAATGCGACAGACGAACGAGGAAGTGTTGCCGACAACTGTCACGTGGTTGATAGCAGGGGATCGCAAGTTCTCACCTTCGGGAGCGATTCTGAAGAAGAAATGGCTCTCAGCCCTCTCTTCAAAGAATCCACCTCAGAAAAAGAGAAAGAAACGAAAAGCTGCGAGAACATTTAGCTGCGCAATCGCACGCTACCCGAAAAGAATCTCGGACTCGCAAACAAAGGATCGAACAAAAAGGATAAAGGGAAGGGAAAAGCGACCTTTGTCGCCAACGCTCAACAACAACCGAGTGGCCCGAGACCGGTTGCTCACCAAAGCAACAAGCGGCAATCCCTCGATGAGAAGTTGAGACGTCCCTACTCGTTTCTCCGGGATAAAACAAGGAGGCTGTTCAAACTAGCAGTGCACAACGGGCTCATCACTCTACCGGAGCCGAAACACCCATTACAACTGAACGATGTCAACGATCCTAATTACTGCCCCTACCACCGATATTGGGCCATCCGATCGAAGATTGCTACGTCTTCAAAAATTGGGTTGAAGACCAGTATCAACAGGGCAAGTTCGCGCTGTCCGAAAACTGGAAGATGAACCCGCCATAACCACATGCTCTGGAAAAGATGGACATGCCGGGGGCATCATGCTCATTCATAGAGAAAGCCCCATGGAAAAAAAAGTCTGTAAACTAGAAATTCGCCTCAAATATGGCAACCATGGACCGAAATGTCCTTAAACTAACGACGGACCGAAACGTCCCTAAACTAACGACGGACCGAAACGTCCCTAAACTAACGATGGACCGCAATGTCCTAAAACTTGCAATTGATCGAGACGTCTATAAACTACTACGGACCGCAGCATCCCAAGGCTGACAAAAAAAACGGTATGTCCACAAGCAAAATATGCACGGATGAAAACCCAAAAGAGCGTCGTGAGTAAAAATAGCAGAATTACCGGCGATGTTTGTGAAAACCCGAAAGGGCGCAGACTCGTTACAAAAAACAAAACAAAAAAACGGTATGTCCACAAGCAAAATGGGCACGGATAAAAACCCGAAAGGGCTCCCTGAGTAAAAACAGCAGGACTACCGGCGAGTTTGTGAAAACCCGAAAGAGAGCAATCTCGTTAAAAAACACTTGCAAGGTCCTCTCGACCCTGTAAGGAGAAAATACCTGCGTGAGATCCTTACGACTCACAAAGGAGCAACACACTTAGGGATCCCCACGATTCCTAAGGAGAAAATACACTTACGAGATCCTCATGACTCGTAAGGAGAATTCCCTTTTGAGACCCTCACGGCTCATAGGATTCAAAAGCCTTAAGTTGCAGGGATCTGAACCTGTTCTTAAGCCATCACAACCCACAGACTGTCCTACAAGCGTTTTAATATTGACCCTTGTATACAATCCACGGGCATGAATAAATATTTCCCTGACAGAGTCCCACCAGCGACTAGAGATATGCTCACACGGTGAACAAACACTTGTAGGTCCTCTCGACTTGTAAGGAGAAAACACTCTTGTAAGATCCTTACGACTTATAAGAGAACACACGCTTAAGAATCCTCACGATTCTTAAGGAGAAAATGCACCTGCGAGATCCTCACGACTCATAGGGAGAAATACCTTTATGAGACCCTTATGGCTCGTAAAGTCAAAAAGCCTTAGTCGACAGGATCTTAACCCTGTTTGCTAAGCCACCTTTGTTCGAACTGACAAAGGCAAATGATGATTCACTCCTGGCAATGTCCAAGTTGTAGCGATCCTGATACCTACATCAGTATCAAGTTCTAAGTCCTTTCAAGGCAAATGATGATTCGCTCCTGGCAATATTCCAGTTGTAGCGATGTTGATGCCTAAATCGGTATCAAATCCTAAAATCGTAGCGAAAAGTTCGTGAGCCACAAATGCATATGAAATAGCCGAAATGATGGGGCAACTTGCAACAAAATCAGCAAGTAAAATATATGCATACAAAATAGCCAAAATGGTTAGGCAACTCGCAATAAAAAGCAGCGAGTAAATAAAACAAATAGCCGAAATGATTGGACACCGCGAAAAATAGCCGAAATGATTGGGCAATCGCGATTTTCGCGATAAAAAAAGCTGAAATGATAGAGCATCGCGGAAAGAAAAATATATAAAATGAAACTTTTTCCCTACAGATGAGATCACATCGATCCCTGTATACAATCCAGGGGCACAAACAAAGAAAGGATCATATCATCCCACCAGGCTCCGTCAGAAAGAGAGCCAAGTCTCGATGGCAACATCTACAGCCTAGAGATCATCAACAGCGTTCCTCCTCATTCCAGCAGGATTAAGACGCGACAATCAACCTTGGAGCCATGGCAAAGTCCCTGTTCCAAATCTCGACGGTTCACAGACAGCCTAGAGATCACCAACAGCGTTCCTCCTCAGGATTCAGACGTGACAATCAACCTTGGAGCCATAGCAAAGTCCATGTTCCAAACTTCGACGGTTCACAGACAACCGACAGAGCACCTCCTGGTC
Source organism: Agapanthus africanus (assembly GCA_030015575.1). Taxonomy (NCBI): domain Eukaryota; kingdom Viridiplantae; phylum Streptophyta; class Magnoliopsida; order Asparagales; family Amaryllidaceae; genus Agapanthus; species Agapanthus africanus. The sequence goes on from CM057339.1 coordinate 871,423,513, forward strand.
CCGTAGAATACGTCTAATGTCAATCCTGACCCCGTGGGAAACGTCCAGAGCATCTCCTGGTCCCTAGAACACGGCTAATGTCAATCCTGACCCAGTGGGAAACGTCCAGAGCAAATCCTGGCCTCGTGGAATACGGCTAAAGTCAATCCTGACCCCGTGGGAAACGTCCAGAGCACCTCCTGGTCCCGTAGAACACGGCTAATGTCAATCCTGACCTCGTGGGAAATGTCCAGAGCAAACCCCTGACTCCGTGAAATGTGGATAAAGTCAACCCCTGACTCCGTGAAATGCGGATAAAGTCAACCCCTGGCTCCGTGAAATGCGAATAAAGTCAACCCCTGACTCCGTGAAATGCGGATAAAGTCAACCCCTCCTGGCCCCGTAGAACACGGCCAGAGTCAATCCTGACTCCGTGAGAAACAGCCAGAGTAAACCCTCGAACTCCACGTCAAAGCAATGCTTTGACTCGGGAGCAGGTCAACTCATCAATCACTTACGAGTCCTCTCAACTTGTAAGGAGAAAATTCTCTTGTGAGATCCTTACGACTCTCAAGAGAAAACACACTTAGGGATCCTCACGATTCCTAAGGAGAAAATACACCTATGGGATCCTCTCGACCTATAGGGAGAAAATTCTTTATGAGACCCTCACGGCTCATGAAGTTGAAAAGTCTTAGGTGACAGATCTTAACCTTGTCTCCCAAGACATCATTGCCTTGCAGAAAGGTCAAGGTAGATTTTCTACAGTCTACACTCTCTTAAGTCAAACATCGACAAGAAAGGAAACAACCACTTACAAGTTCTCTCGACTTGTAAGGAGGAAAATTCTCTTGTGAGATCCTTACGACTCTCAAGAGAAAACACACACTTAGGAGTCCTCATGACTCCCAAGGAGAAAATACACCTACGGGGTCCTCTCGACTCGTAGGGAGAAAAGTCTTTATGAGATCCTCACGACTCATAAAGTTGAAAATTCTTAGGCAGCAGACCTGAACCTGTTTCCTAAGCCATCGATACCCTACAAGAAGGCTAGGACGAAATATTCTCTACGCTTGCAAGAGTAACATAGCGACAATACAACAAAGAGGAAAAATGACAGAAGGAGACAAGAAAAATATCTCTTTTATTCATGAATCAAAATGAATACAAATTACAATCTATGAAAGAATAAAAAAATATACTCTCATTCAGGAGTATGTACAAAAGAAGAATAAAAGGAAAAATATACAATTTTTCAAGCCAGCGGACGATGTAACAGATTTGTCAGTTCATCCTTTTTCCGCTGGGCCTCGGCTTCATAATTTGTTATCGCTACGAGACGGGCCACCGCTTGAGACTGTTGAGCCTGGTATGAGAAAAGCCGACTTTCAAGATCCTGTTCAGTGACCTTGTGGGCTTCAACCATCTCGCGGGTAAAAATGACGGCTTTATCAATAACTACCATCTCCCTGATAGCTTCTTGAAGCACCCGCCAGAGTTCATACGCACGAGTGGTCTTGGCCATAAGTTCAGCCTGAAGTTCCCCCAGCGCATTTGAAGCCAGCTTCCTCTCTGAAAATTTTCGGCTGAGCCTCTTCTCGCATGACAGCATATTTGCGGCGCACCGTTCAATCAGCCCCCGCAAGCTCTCCTTTGCAGCCACAACCTCTGAAGGAGGGCGCGTACATTCAAGACTATGCAAACAAGCCTCCACCCGACGACAAAACTCGACCCAGACTTGCACCAACATTTTTCTATGGTAAGTAGCAAGAAAGGGGAGAGAACTGTTGGCTTCGGCGGCAAATTCTTCGGCCATGATCAAACTACCATCACGAAGGTCTTCGATCAGAGCTGACAAAGAGTGAAGGCTTAGCTTTGCTATCCGTTCAGAGGCACGTAGAGCATAGGGGCCGGGTGGCATGACGATGCGAGATTCCAGCGTGGTAAGAACTGGTAAAGCTGTTAAGATTTATAAACAATCAGCGAGACTTGCAAGCAAAGAAGCAGATGGAACAACGTCGAAACTTTACTTACCCACAGTCATGCAAGAAGGGTCCAAAAGATCCCCAGGCCCGTCAAGAATCTCAACTTCGTCATTGGCTTCCAGAACTACAGAAGACATCAGTATCATTATATGAAATAATAATAATGCCATGAGAAGAAGACAAATAACACTAACCTTGCTCGGAAGAGAGGACGATGCGTTGAGGGGATATTGCCTGCAGAGCGGCCATCTCTAGCAAATGCTGAAAGGATTTTCGAGGAGACAAATCAGCAATAGACGCCGCCAACCCGCGTAATTCTGAAAAGACAGAAAGGTTCAGATGATGGAGAGATTATTAAAATAAAATATAGAAGGCTACTTTCGATGCTCCTCCCGCTTTGAACAGGAGGGATAGCTGCTTCGGCAGCTTCCTCCGTACCTTAGGCGCATTATCGGGGACACGGGCCGGTATAACAGCTTTCAATTGAGGAGCAGCGGCCACCGCTGTAGGCTCCAATGAAAGGATGGTGGCCTCGACTGCATGTCCCATAGTCTCCGGGCCATCCCCAGAAAGATCCATTGAATCTGCGGCTAATGAAGATGCCTTTTCCGGGAGAACAAGCACCGGGAGAACGGAAGCCACCAATGGAAGCTCTGCAGCAGGAATAGCAACTGTAGCGTCCCCCTCCACACCTACCGGTGTCTCATCGGGGATATTTACAGAGTCCACAGTCAAAACTCTACTTGAGCCCAGATTCTCTGCCATTGCCGAAGTCCCTGCAAAGTTTTCACGAAGATAAGGATATATATATATATAAGCAGTGCAAAATACTACAAAAAGATGTATAAGTATACCAATGCGCCAAGAAGCTTCTAGTATGGCTTTTTCAAGTCGGCGTTCCTTCTCAAGAATTTGTGCTCGCCGAGGTTCGAAGGTAGATTTGTGGCCACCAGTCCACAACGACAGCTCATCTTTGGTATCGGCCGAGATAGGCCGCTTAAGGGCAATCTCGCCTCCCTCTTCCAAAGGACCTATAAATGTCCGCCGTATCGATGGAGGATCTTCCTAGAAGATAACAGGAGGATAAGGCCTCTTCGGGACCCTCACATTTTCAGTCTCATCCTGGGAGCGTCTTATAGCCTCAGCCAATTGTGCGGCTTCCTCGGCAGATGAACCTGGAAAAAGAAGACCACCATCCGGATCTTGCATAGCTATTAGTTCATCTTGAAAGATAGGCTCGGATTTCACTAAAAAGTCGAGCAGATTGGTGACTGTCTTCTTTCGTCTCTTTGACCCAGAGCTAACACCAGAAGACGATCGCTTCTTTCCCTTCGGCGCTTTGGTGTGACGTTCCCCAATCTCGCTTCCAGTATTCTCTTTTGACAGTACTACCGATGATGACACTGCCATCGATGACACTGCAACTGATGGAACTGCCGCTGGCGCCTTGGCGGAAGCCTTTGTCCGAGCTCTAGTACGCATCGGCATCCCTGCAGTGGGAGGAATCGACTCAGTTTTTGCCGCCTGCAAGATGACGACCGCACCACCATCTCTCAAAAGAGGGCGAACGACTGACCGTGGTCACAACGGAACGTGAGCAGCTTGAGTTGGGGCAGGAATTTTATATTCAAAGAGCACTCGCCTTTCCGTAGCAATGATAAGACCAACCCGGGTGGCGATACCAGCCCACAAAGGAGCCCACAGACCTGGGGAGATAGTCAGGTTCTGGGATCATGAACACGGAGCCAGTATTCAGCCGCATAAAATGATGAATAACATCGCGAATAACTCCTAACGATGAAGTAGGCTCAACCAAGAACGCTTTAAAGGAGACGCCCTGATCATAGCCCAGTTGCCGAGCAAAGCGGTGCGGATTATACCGCATAAGGAGAGCCGTATCATTCTGACGAAACACCAAATAGCCTGGCTTGATCGAGTACAGATGCATGATCTCCCTAGGCTTTAAAGAGGGTGCTCCCCCTTTTGACAAGTCGAACAACTGCTGGACAGGCCCCGCCGGAGCAGAAAGAACACGATCTATAAACATCATTCCTCCTTCGTGGGTATATGTATTGAGCAGAACACGGAGGGCCCCTAATTGAGTCGGATCGGGTGCGGAGGCATCAACCAATCTCATAACTCGGGGGAAAGTGTAGGAATCATAGAAGTTCGGCCGTTGATGTGCCGTGAATGCCCCCAGCACGTGCATTTCAATCCAAGATGTGAAGTAATGAAGGGGAAGATTCACAACATTTACACCTGGAGCCGAAGTGTTGGCCGCAACACTTAACCCGTGATAAAGATACGATAGTCCCGCGATGCCGACGGCCAACTTTGCCCCTTCAGCTGCACGATGGGTGGGATAAAAAACGGAAGCTCTCATGAAGTGTCGGTGTGACGGTATCACAAACCAGTTGAGCCAAAGGCTAATAAAGCCGACGAAGAAGGTCTCTTTGTCTATGCCAGGGGCCGCAATTGCATCAAAAGACACGGCCGACATGATCAGAATGTAGAACTGCGGTAGATCTTCTTCTTTGGCCGACAGTTTATTCAACCCAAACCTAAAAGGGTCGTCAATGCTCACAAACTTCGGGGCCTCCTTGGATAAAATATCCCCCCGAATAAAACAGGCGATAAAGCTCTCGAAAGTGACACCTTGCCCTTCTGACTTCGCAAATAATCCGTCGAAAATTCCCAGGGCCTTGATCAGACTGGGATACCTATGACGAACGGCGGTTTCGGCTGTCAGACCATCGAGCATAGCCGGCATGGTAGAGAAAACGTATTCATCTGGAGGCAACAGTTCCTCGTAATGCTCCCCCCTAATGGGCAGTCCTGAAATCTCACGGAATTCATCCAATGAGATAGACACTTCTCGATCCCCTAGCAGGAAGGTGTTGGTGGGCTGATTCCACTGGTTCAAGAAAGCTTTGATCCATCAGACGTGGGGAGCATGGTAATGAAAGAGCGATGCATACACCGCCTGATATAGTCCAACCTTCTGCAGTCTTGCACGGTGGGCAGAAAGAATATAGCGAGCCTAAATAAGGTAGCCCACTGGGTGCCGAGGAGTGATACCCACTTTATAAACCTGCCCCCAAGGTCGAACTTCACCTTGGCAAATCCGACGCCCCAAGATGTCTATAGCTGGCAGGGGCTGATTAGGTATCCCAGAAGTAGAGGGCTCTAGCCGGCCCGAAAGAGTCCAATTGGTCACTTCTGCTGCATAAGCAGTCTGTGGGCGTTCCATCGGCAATATAGGACGAAGAGGTTCCATCGGCTCCCCGCAAATAAAATTCCGGCGACCCCGGATGATATGACCATACCAGGTTCCCTAAAAAAGCAGACCGGTGCGATCCGGGTCATGGGCTCTAATCATCGCCATCGCCTCTTCGTCAGACGGTGACTGAGGAAAGGCAACATCCGAGCGGGTAAAAGGGAAGTATGGAAAGAAGCCATTGTTCCTAAAACAAAGGAAGGGGAAACTGTTAATAAAACCCACATGTGTATATATATATATATATATATATATATATATATATATATCTATTTACATAAAGATAGTGGAAGAAAACGACAAGCTACTTATTTCATGGGACCATTGGTTGTAAAACACATGGGCCCCACAAAATCAATATGGGGGCTTACTAATAATGAGGCTGGGTAATCATTATGAGAACAAAAGGAAGATTCTCAATAAATTCAAACAACTCTACACATTCCCCCAAGGAGAAAACCCATTGCAGAAACTCTATGCAAATCAAGAAGGATCTCTCCTAAACTATTTTTGCAAGAACTACTCAGGATGAAAAATCCCAAGAAGTCTTCTTTTAAGAACTAAGTTCTTTAGAGGAATTAAATTCCTTTTGAACAGAGGAATTAAATTCCCAGAAAAATTTTCAGAGCTAAGCTCTTTGGAATGGAATTAAATTCCAGAAGCAGACAAGTATCATCATCAATCCCCTGAGATCAGAGAAACGCCTGGCAGAGGGGGTTTATTATTTAAAGATCGAACATTCTTAAAGAACTTGGAAAGATGGGCTTTTGTTGAAGGGAAAACCCTTGGTGTGGATTTAAAATCCAAATAGTTTTTATATGTAAAAGTTCTTCGGTCGTTCAAAACCATTACCTGAAAAAAAAATCCTTTCTTGAACAGAGTTAAACTCTGAAATTTTTTGGAACAGAGAACTGAGCTCTGAGGAATAGAATTAAATTCTCAAAGGAAAATGAACAAGGAAGAATATGAAAGAGTGGAGGCGCTTATGAAGAGACCCTCGTATTTATAGGATGTGATGGGAAACGGTTCATATGCCCCCTTCCCTAGGCAAATCCAACGACCACAAAAATGACAGCGTTGCAGTCACATGCAAACACGTGAGAACAACGCTGTGGGGGCATTTGTTCCCTCATGGGAACTGAATAAAGCAGCAAGGAAATACACAAGAGGAGCATCACGTGTCCACACATGATCGGGCATCACCTGGGGACACGTGACCTTCTATGAGCAAAGTTATAGGCGCTGAGATACACAATTTGAGATGGGGTCACGTGCCAGCATGTGATGGATTCCTGAACCCTTTGAACTAATAAAATTGAATTCTGATCAAAAGGGGTCACGTGCCCATGATGGGCCTTTAAACCCACTGAAAGGAATAAAAAAACAGCAAGAAAAAAACCCCAATGGGGCATCACGTGCCCACACATGATCAGGGGTCACATGCCGACACGGGATGAGTTCCCGAGCTCTTTAAAAGAATGGAATTAAATTATGATTAAATGGTCAATCAGTGGGGTCATGTGCTAACACGTGATAGGCTCTTAAACCTTCTAAACTAATAGATTTAAATTCTAATGAAGGAAAATCAAAAACCCTAATATTTCCCTAAATCTTTCTAAACAAAAAGATTGCGCTCTGTAAAGTGGATCACTGTTTGATTAAAAATCCAATGGTGATTAAAAATCACCAATTTATAGAAAGATTCCATACGAGGAAATATTTTCCTAAAATCTGCCAGGAACAACAAATAAAATATCTTTTGGATTAAAAATCCAATGGTGAATAAAATTCACTGAGTGATCTAAAAGATCATGTTGGTTACAAAATCAATCAAAATCTTTCAATGAAAGATTGACTAAACAAACTGATTCTTTTCTTTCTCCTATAAATAGGAGCCAAGAAGAGAAGACGAAAAAAAAAGAGAGATACAACAACAGAGAGAGAATAAAAAAAAGAATTTAATTCTCCAGAGAGAAAAGAAGGTTTCTTTAGAAAAGAAAGAAATTCTAGGTAAGAGATCATCCTATAAGCTCCCACAAAATAAAAAAGAGAATTTAATTCTCAATCTAACAGTTTAACTCTTCTGAATAAGAACTTAGTTTTTCCTTTGGTTGAAGATCTGCAAAAGCAGATCTCCCATAAGTTAAGAATTTAATTCTCATCGGGGAGATTCTGCCATGCAAATCCAAAACTCAGAAGGAGAATTGGGTTTAAAGAATTTAATTCTTCCAAATACATAGGAATTTAATTCCTCTAAATAAAATTAGGGTTTAACCCTATAAAAGAATTTAGTTCTTAACAAGCGATTCATCTATTCATGCACGTAAAAAGATCAAAGTACCCAACATGATCACGTGGCAACACGTGACTCTCCCCCTCAATGATCAAAAGAGAATGAATAAGATTAGGTCACGTGCTCCCACATGACCCTTGAAAAAATTTCTCAAACTAAAGGCAGAACAGACTTTGGGCGCCCTCACGTGCCCCCACGTGACCCCTAACAAACACTTCAATATCCAAAACATGGATACCCATCACGTGCCCACACGTGATGGCCATAAAGTCTAAGTGTTTAACACTTACTTGCATATTCTGATAACAAAATAAAGGAAGTTTGGGCCCAATACTCAAGCGGCTCACGTGACCCCACGTGAGCACTTCTTTTTTAGTGTTTAACACTATTTTGTGCGCTGCATCCCTAGTGTTTAACACTATTCTGAGCGCATCACATGGGAGCACGTGATAGCTGAGTGTACTCTAGTGTTTAACACTATATCCAAGTCAATCTTAGCTTGAGCTAGCCAAATTTTCCAGAGGCATTACCTCTTTCTTTTGACTGAACCTCAAATACACTCTTGTCTTCCAAAATTGGTCATCTCATATGACATTTAAAGCAAAACCCAGAGCCTTTCAATCAATTTTGGTTCGAGGGTACATCTCTTCACACTTCTGATACATGTCGTCGTAATTCTTCAACGTCTTCAAAGAGGTGGTGGGTCCCAATGGCCAATAACTATCTGGTGAATTTCTAAACTCATGTTTGCATCTGAACTTGGACCGTAATGTCCCTAAACTAAACAATAGAGCCCAAATGCTCATATGTTGGATCTAAACGATCCTGTTAAGTAGATCTTAGTCTAAAATTAGACTAATGTATCCTTAACAAACATTTAAGTTGATCTTAATTCCAAACGTGATTAACGATCCTTAAATCAATCCAACTACAGATTCCCCCAACCAATATTGGTTTAAGGGTACATCTATTTACTCCTCTGATATTTGTCGTTGTAATCCTTCAACGTCTTCAGAGAGGTGGCTGGTCCCGACAACCAGACATTTCATGGACTGTGGGTTCCTTAAACCCATGGACTATGATGTTCTTAACCTTGGACGGTGGGGTCTATGATGTCCTTAACCTTGGACTGTGGGGTCTTTAAGCCTATGGACTATGATGTCCTTAACCCTGGACTGTGGGGTCCTTAAACCCATGGACTATGATGTCCTTAACCTTAGACTGTGGGGTCATTAAGCCCATGGACTATGATGTCCTTAACCTTGGACTGTGGGGTCCTTAAGTCCATGGACTATGATGTCCTTAACCCTGGACTGTGGGGTCCTTAAGCCCATGGATTATGATATCCTTAACCTTGGACTGTAGGGTCCTTAAACCCATGGACTATGATGTCCTTAACATCGGACCGAAATGTCCCTAAACTAATAATGGACCGCAATATCCCTAAACTAAATAATAGAGCCCAAATGCTCTTTTGTCGGATCTAAACGATCCCGTTAAGTTGATCTTAGTCTGAAATTAGACTAACGTATCCTTAACATACGTTTAAGTTGATCTTAGTCTCAAATGAGACTAATGTATCCTTAAACACAACCCCAAACCAAAATCTAAGAAAATACGGATTTGGACTAATCCATGCCTTACGGGCGACAACATAAATTAGTCTCCATATACAATCCACGGGCAACCAAAAACAAAACAAACACATACGATACGAAGTGACCATCTGGAGAATGAGAAAGCGGTTACCGCGATGCGGTAGCGTAATTAACTGCAAGGGCTTGCGCCTGCAGGGAAGAGCGTCCCCACAATAAAAAACCCCTCAAAAGAGGGGGAATCTGACGAAGTCTGCTACATCGGCCGCATCAGTCTAGACCTTCGATACACGGTGCCATAAATCAACTTAGCATCTTCGGAGAGATGGACAGATAGCACCAATTAGCATCTGCCCTCGAAATTCAGGCAAGACAAACCTACGCGGTCGCGTCCCGGTCTTTCGGCAGAGAACACCGCATGAAGTGATGAATGATGTCACGAACAACTCCCAGAGACGAGTTGGGCTCCACCAAAAATGCCTCGAAGGGAACACCCTTGTTATAACCCAATTGCCAAGCAAAGCGGTGCGGATTATACCGCATGAAAAGAGCCGTATCATTTCGATGGAACACCAAATAACCCGGCCTAATCGAATACAAGTGCATAATTTCCTTAGGCTTTAATGATGGTGCTCCCCGTTTCGATAAATCGAATAGTTGTTGGACATGTCCCGAAGGAACAGAGAGGACTCGGTCGTTGAATACCATCCCACCTTCGTTAGCATATGGGTTAAGCAACACACGAAGGGCCCCTAGCTGAGTTAGATCAGGAGCAGAAGCATCCACCAACCTCATGAGCCGCGGGAAGGTGTAAGCGTCATAGAAATCTGGCCTCCGATGCGCTGCGAACTCCCCCAATACATGCATCTCGATCCACGACGTAAAGTAATGGAGGGAGAAACTCACAACATCTACACCCGGGGTCGAAGTATTGGCCGCAGCGCTCAGCCCATAGTATAAGTGTGATAGCCCAACGATACCCACGGCCAGTCGTGTCCCTTCAGCCACGCGATAAGCAGGGTAGATGACCGAAGCTCTCATGAAGCGACGATGCGTTGGAATGGCGAACCAACTGAGCCAAAGGCTGATAAAGCTGACAAAGAAGGTCTCTTCGTCCATGCTAGGAGCCGCAATCGAATCGAAAGACACGGCCGACAAGATCGGGATATAAAACTACGGTAAATCTTCTTCTTTGGCCGGCAATTTATCTAGCCCAAACCCAAAAGGGTCGTCGATGTTCGCAAACTTTGGAACCGTCTTGGACAAAGCATCTTCGCGCATAAAGCAGGCAATGAAGCTCTCAAAAGTGACGTCGTGCCCTTCCGACACTGCGAACAATTTCTCAAAAATAACCAAAACCTTGATTAAGCTAGGGTGCTTATGGCGAACGGCGTTTTCAGTCGTCAAGCCGTCAAGCGAAGCTGGCATCGTCTCAAACACATACTCATCGGGAGGCAGCAACTCTTCATATTGCTCTCCCCTGATTGGTAGTCCCGAAATCTCGTGAAACTCTTCTAATGAAATAGAGACCTCGCGATCCCTTAGCAAGAAGGTATTAGTGGGAAGATTCCACTGGTTCACAAAAGCCTTAACCCACCAGACATGAGGGGGCTGATAAAGAAAAAGGGACGCATACACCGCTTGATAGAGCCCGACCTTCTACAATCGCGCATGATGGGTGGACAGAACATATCAAGCCCAGGGAAGATAGCCCGTTTGGTGGCTAGGGGTAAGCCATATCTTATAAATTTGTCTCCAGGGTTGGGCTTCACCCTGACAAATGCGACACCCCAAAATGTCTATGGCCGGCAAAGGCTGGTCGGGTATCCTAGTTGTCGACGGCTCAAGCCGGCCTATAGGAGTCCAATCAGCCGTCTCCACCGCAAAAGCAGTCTGCGGACGCTCCATCGGTGAAATTGGGCGAAGAGGCTCTGCTGACAATTCGCAAATAAAGCTGCGGCGGCCCCGGATGATATGTCCATACCAAGTTCCCCACAAGAGCAAACTGGTACAGTCCATGTCATTGGCCCTGATCATCGCCATTACTTCTTTGTCCGACGGCGATTGTGGAAAAGCAGCGTCTGAGCGAGTAAAAGGAAAGTAGGAAAGAGAAGCCATTGTTCCTGAAATAAAGGGTGGAGAAACTATTAATGCAACTTATATATATATATATATATATATATATATAAACAGCAGAAGAAAACGACAAGAAGTGTATTCAATGGGACCATTGATTGCAAAAATAATTGACCCCACAAAATCAGTATGACGGCTCGCCAATCATGAGGCAGAGTAATCATTGTGAGAATAAAAAAAAAGATTGTTAATAAATGCACATTGGAGTTTAAATGATTTGGGACATCCTCACGAAAGAACACCCATTACAAACTCTGTCAAATGGGTAAAAATAAAGGAAAAATCCCTTAAAAAAAAAAATTTCAAGAACACAGGGGAATCAAATTCCCGAAGGGCCCTCTTGATCTTTCAGAGCTAAGCTCTTCGGTGAGAAATTAAATTCCTTTTACGCAATGGAATTAAATTTCAGAAACCCCATAAAGAGAAAATGAAAAATCAAATGCCATGAATCCTTAAAGGTCAGAGGAGGAATGCCCAAAGTATTGAGAGTTATTACTCAAAAATCACATCTTTGGATCTCTAAGAGATGGGTTTTAGAGGAGAGCAAAGCTCTCATGATGGATTTAAAATCCAAAAGTTTTCTTTAAAGGAAAGGGTTTCTTTAATGTTCGAGATCTTTACCTAGAAAAAGTTCCTTTTTCTAACAGAGTTGAACTCTGGAATTGCAATGGCAGAGAACTAAGTTCTGAAGAGGAGAATTAAATTCTCAAAGAAAACAACGAAGGAAGAAGATGAAAGAACAATGGCTTCCCAAATGCCAAACCCTTGCATTTATAAGACGTGACAGGGGCGGTTCACCTCCCCGTTCCCCTAGGCCATCTGACGGCTGTAAAGGTGACAGCGTTGCACTCATGTGCAAGCCACGTGAGAACAACGCTGTAGGGGCATTTGTTCCCTTATAAAAAATAAACAGAAATAAAAAGCAATGGAAAATTCCCTAAATGAAGCATCACATGCCCACACGTGATGCGCTTTGGAGCCAAAATTATAAAGCATCGCACTTAACAAATGAGACTGAAGTTGGGCCTCACGTGCCACACGTGAGCACCTATATACAAAGTATATAGGCGCCTTCATAAAACAAACAGCAGGCCAGAAGGCGCATCGCGTGCCAATATGTGATGCTCTTCTTTAAGACTGCTGCATATAGGCAAACCGGCCTAGTGCCACTGGGTCACGTACTACACGTGAAGATTCCTAATATCTTCTGACCCGATAGAATTAAATTCTATATAAAAGGGATCAAAACCCTATTTTGGAAATATCTTTCTAAACAAGAAAGATTGTGCTCTGTAAATCAGAGCACCGTTGGATCAAAATATCCAATGGTCATTAAAAATCACCAAGATACAGAATAAGTTCTGTATGGGAAAATATTTTACCAATCTTGTTAAAAACATGAAAAATGTCTTCTGTAAAACAGAAGTCCTTAGATCAAAGATCCGACGGTGGATAAATTCTCCAAATCAATTAAGAGATCTCTCAATAAGAAATTTCCTCAACCAAATCAACAAATCAGCATCCACTGTATAAAGGCCCCAAGACTTCAAGTCTAAGAGAGAAGAACCCCCCACCCCAAACTTCAAGTTCAAAAAGAGAAGAAAACAGAGAGAAAAACCCGCTGATAAGTTTTAAAAAAAAAGAGAATTTAATTCTCTAGAGAGAAGAAGATCTCCTCAAAGAAAAGAAGAAACCCTAGGTAAGAAGGAACAAAACGCAGAGAACATCTTACTTCTTTTTCGTCTCCACAAGAGTTTAACTCTTCCAAAAGAACTTAGTTCTTCCTCTGGTAAAAGATCTGCGGAAGCAAATCTCCCCACAAGTTGAGAATTCAATTCTCATCGGGGAGATTTTGCCATGCAGATCCAAAACCTAGGAGAAGATCTAAATTCAGAGAATTTAATTCTCCCAAAAAGGCATATAGGAATTTAATTCCTCTGATAAAACTAGGGTTTAACCCTTCATATAAAAACTTAGTTCTCCTTTCTGGTAAAAGATCTGCAGAAGCAGATCTCTCCACAAATTGAGAATTCAATTCTCATCGGGGAGACTCTGCCATGCAGATCCAAAACTTAAGAGAAGAACTAAGTCCAGGGAATTAAATCCTTATAAAAAAATATGTATAATAAGGGATTTGAGATTTCTAAGACTTAGAGAAAGAATTCTATGCATATTAATGATCACGTGTTCACACGTGACCACCTATGATGAACCCAAAAGAAAGATTGAAATAGATCACGTGTTCACACATGACCCCTCCTAAAAATGCTTAGCACCTTCGAAAAGAAAAAGGAATAAACCCAAGGAAACAATGTCTAACTCGTAAGCGCCACACGTGCTCACACGTGATGGCCACAAGGATAAAAGTATTTAACACTTATATAAAGATGGGGAATAAAACCAAGCGAACAACACCACCTTTAAAAGCATCACGTGCGACACGTGAGAACTCTTAAATTCCAGTGTTAACACTGCCTCAAAGTATCACGTGGGGGCACGTGATCGCTGAAAATATATTAAGGAACCAACTTCAACCACAAATCAGTTAAGTTCCTCCTAAGATTAAATCTCCAAGCAAACCGAGCCTCTATGCTCAGAACTGATAATTCCTCAATCTAAAATTTGGTTCAAGGGTATATCTCTTCACACCTGATACATGTCGTTGTAATTCTTCAACGTCTTCAGAGAGGTGGAAGGTCCCAATAACCAATAACTCTTGGCGCACCCCTAAATTGATGAGCCAGAAACCCAATGGACCGCAACGTCCCTAAACTAAACTCTATGGACTATGATGTCCTTAAACCAATGGAACGCAACGTCCCTAAACTAAACTCCATAGACTATGATGTCCTTAAACTTATGGACCGCAACGTCCTTAAACTAAACAACATGGACTATGATGTCCTTAAACTTATGGACTGCAACGTCCCTAAACTAAACTCCATGGACTAAACTCTATGGACTATGATGTCCTTAAACTTATGGACCGTAATGTCCCTAAACTAAACTCTATGGACCGTGATGTCCTTAAATATGGACTATGATGTCCTTAAACCCAATGGACCGTAATGACCCTAAACTAAACTCCATGGACTATGATGTTCTTAAACATTGACTATGATGTCCTTAAACCCAATGGACCGTAATGTCCCTAAACTAAAACGATAGAGCCCAAATGCTCTTTCATTGGATCTAAATGATCCTAAAACCTTGTTAAGTAGATCTTAGTCTAAAATTAGACTAACGTATCCTTAACAAACATTTAAGTTGATTTTAATCTCAAACGAAATTAATAAGCCTTAAATCAACCAAACCCAAATCTAAGAAAATACGGATTTGGACGCCCTACGGGCGACAACACAAATTAGTCTCCGTATACAATCCACGGGCAACAAAAAACAAAACAAATACACACGACACGAAGGGAACACCCAGAGAAGGAGAAAGTGGTTATCGCTACGCGATAACGTAATTAACTGCAGAGGCTTGCGCCTGCAGGGAAGAGCGTCCCCACAATCAAAAACCCCTCGCCAACGAGGGGGAATCTGACGAAGTCTGCTACAACGGCCGCATCTATTCAAACCTCCGATATACGGTGCCATAAATCAACTTGGTATCTTCGGAGAGGTGGACAGATAAACCCAAATAGCATCTGCCCCCAAATTCAGGCAAGACGTTTGTCTTCCCGGTTTTCGGCGGTAAACATGTCAATGTATACGAGGGGAGTCCAACATACACCGTGGACTTTGGTAACCCGTAGTACAAGTCTCCATCGATAATACTACGGAACAACGGTATGGATGTAATTACATCTTTTAGTGATCACCTCGTGCCACTTTTAACATGTTCCGTACCAGTCTACCCCTTTAAAAATCCCGTAATGTCTTTTGTATTGATTGTATTGATTGTACTGATTGTATTGTATTATCTTGTGGTAAATGGAAGACTTGCCGAAACCATGATATCAGTAAACGGAATGGATATAAATGGATAGTCATGTAATCAGAGTATATCCTTGGTTCGGTTCGGTCATGTTCATGTTGATATAGATTGAATTCTGGCATTCATGGATTCATGTTGTATTGCAGTTATACTTGAATTGAATTCAAGTCAGATTGTATTCAGATTTGACCTTGGCTCGAACTGAGTCAGACTTTTAAACAAAATTGAAGTCCTGAATTAATTTTTGATGTTATCGGTAACTGCTGCATATGGACGGCAGGATTTGTGTCTTTTTCCAAGACAATTACCATGTTGATAACACCGTTGTTAGGTTATCTACCTTAGATAGGCAAGCACCCACATTCTCCGGCTCCCTGAAGCTCAACAGAACTGGTCCCGCTTAAACCTATATTTACTAGGGTCCTTATTGTTATTTAATGTAACTTGAGAGGGTTTTATGTAAAAATAGTTTGATATATTTTCAAAATACACCTCAAGTATTTCATTATCGTCTTTAGGGTTTTCATAGATGTATATTTTATAAAAGTTAAATTTTCTAGTGAGTAGAACCTAGTTTTCATTGTATATGGTATTTTAATGAAATATTGGAATTTGTATTGAATTGTAATGGTAGTTTCATGAAATTGTGATTCCTTTGATTTAGAAAACATGGAATATTTATAATATATTTTAAAAATAGATCTTTTGATAATATTCATATATATATATATATATATATATATAATAAAAATAAATTTTATTTATTTTGTAGAAATCTCATTTTCTTAAAAATTGCATCAAAAAAATTCCATCGAGATCGAATGCTCCTTGCGGAGGTCTACATCTCGCTCTACTAGGCCTGAGGATGTGTGATACCCCGCAAAATCCCGATTGAGGTTCCCCAAAATGGGTTGTAGAGGCTCAATTGTAAGGAATTAGATAACACACTTTTTAAAGAAAACGGTTTTATAAGTTTTAGGGTATTTAAATGTAATGTCGTATTTTGTCCCAAAAGAATATTTTACAAACCATCGTGATATGTCAAAGATGTGTGTTGTGATGAGGTAGGTCATTATCTCGTGAGTTATCTAAAGATAATACAAGGAAATATGTTGAATTGTGTTGAAAGTAAAGTATATGGTATTTTACCGTAAAAATGCGATAAAAGTTGCATAATAGATTCTTTTGAGATGAAACTTGTTCTAATGTGTTTGTTAATAATTTCTAAACAATCTATTAAAAATTTATAGGTTTGTTATTAGGAAAAATTAGAATTTTAAAGAAAAGAGCTTCGGAAGCCTGAATAACTCTGCTTCCGACGAGTTTTGAAAAGGAGAAGTTTTAGAATAGAAAAAGAAGAGGGGAGAGGGAACTTACAGGTTATAAAGAAAGAAGGGAGGTAGAGAAAGACTTTGGAACCATCGGGGCGTCGTTTCGTCGCCGGATTTTTCTTGGAACGTCGCCGGAACTTCGCCTCTTGCTAACTCCACTTGCACAACTTGGGACTTGGAAATTTTAGAGAGTTTTTGTAATGAAATTCTGAGTGAGGAGGGGTGAAATGGGGTGTGGTATTTATAGGGAAAATTAGGGTTTTGAGGGTTAATGAATGCATTAAAAATACACATTAAAAATGAATTAAAAAGAGAAATTATCACTTTCTGGATGTTTTCAGAGTAAACAAACAATATGGGGGTAGTGGGGTAGGCGAAGAGGTGCAGGGTTAAAAAATTGGGGACCATCCCCTACGGGGGGCCCGGCAGTGCCGGTCGAGATCCGGTGATGTGTGTGTGGGATTTGGCCACGTGTCCCTGCCGCTTGGTATAACTCAGTGCACGTGTTTGTTTAATCTGTGACTTTTCATTTTGTGTGCAGTTCACGTGAAAACCTTTGAGCCTCTAAAAGTTTAAAAGAAAAATCAATAAAAATAATTTGTGGATGAGGGGATTTGAACACAGGAGCTATGTCACAGCAGTGCAAGGCTTTAGCAATAAGCTACAAGTGCTTTCTTATTGTTCAAAAGCAAATTAAATTTATAACTTATGCTCAGGCTTAGGTACCCTTTTCTGTATTTTGGAAAATTTTGTACAGAAAGTTTAGGGTTGTTACAGTAATCAAAGCTCCATACCGGTTAAGTCCGGAAATATTGAAGGAGATCTGTATTCGGTTGGACGAACTACTGAAGAAAGGTTGGATCCGACCCAGTACTTTAAGTTGGGGATCTCCGGTGTTACTAGTGAAGAAGAAGGAAGGTTCTTACAGGATGTGTGTGGATTATCAAGCTCTGAACGAAGTGACGATTAAGAACAAGTATCCACTACCACACATCGATGACCTTTTCAATCAGTTAAGTGGGTCTTGTGTCTTTTCAAAACTAGATCTTCGTTCGGGTTATCATCAGGTGAAAGACAAAGAGTCCGACATTCCGAAGACGGCGTTTAGGACTCGTTATGGTCATTATGAATATCTCGTAATGCCATTTGGAGTGATTAATGCACCTGCCATCTTTATGAACCTGATGAACCAAGTTTTCCAAGAGTACTTAGACAGGTTCGTTGTCATCTTCATCGACGACATCATGGTGTATTCAAAGAATCGGAAGGAATACGCCGAGCACTTACGGATTTTCCTGGAGACATTACGACAACATCAGCTCTACGCCAAATACAACAAGTATGAATTTGGCTAGACCAAGTTGGATTTCTCGGACATATTGTTTTAGGCGAAGGAATCTATGTAGATCCAGCTAAGTGTCTGCTATCAGCAAGTGGCCGACACCAAAGACGGTGAAAGATATACAAAGTTTCTTGGGATTAGCAGGATACTGCCGATGATTTATCGAAGGATTTTCAATGATCGCAGCACCCCTGACCAAGCTCACACGTAAAGACGAAGCATTCGTGTGGTCAGCAGCATGTGAAAACGCTTTTGTAAAACTCAAGATGATATTAACCTCTGCTCGTATCCATGTAATACCGGATCAATCTGGCAGATTCGTCGTGCATTGTGATGCATCCGGTAAAGGATTAGGATGTATACTATACGAGCATGGAAAAGTTGTGGGTTTTGCATCAAGACAACTAAAGGTTTATGAGCGCAACTATCCAACATATGATCTGGAATTGGCAGCCATCATCTTCGCACTCAAGATTTGGTGCCACTGTCTTTTGGGAGAATGAGTGGATATATACACTGACCATAAAAGTCTGAAATATTTATTTATTTAGAAGGAACTCAACATGCGGTAGAGAAGATAGCTAGAACTCATGGAGGACTTCGACATCAACCTACAGTATCATCCTGGGAAGGTGAACGTAGTTCCCGATGCCCTTAGTCGCCAGCCTTTAGCAATGAACCTCACCGCTCAGTGGAGACTACAACAAGAATTGCATGGAATGGAGATTGAAGTAGTTATGCCAGGTAACGCTTCATATTTGATGAACTTACAAGTCCATTCCACTCTTGTCAATCAGATCAAGGCAGCTCAAGAAAATGAAGCCAAGCTACAAAAGATCTGAGAACAAGTAGAAAATGGACTTCAAACTGACTTCATCATCCACGAAGATGGATCCTTGCGATATGGAAGTCGATTATGCGTAGCAATCAGACCTGTTCGAGAAGAGTTGATGAAAGAAGCTCACAGCTCTCCTTATTTTGTACATCCCGGCGGCACGAAGATGTACAAGGATCTACGGCAACACTACTGGTGGTATGGAATGAAGAGAGAAGTAGTAAGGAGCGTAGCCAAATGTTTGGTGTGTTAGTAAGTAAAGGATGAACATTATAGAACTGCTGGTCTACTTAAGCCGTTACCAATTCCAGAATGGAATTGTCAGCACATTACCATGGACTTCATGACTGTCTTTCCTCGCAGCACGAAGGGTAACGACGTAATATGGGTTATTGTGGATCGACTCACCAGATCGGCTCACTTTATTCCATTTCGAGTTGGCCAGTCAACCGAGTCGTTAGCAAAGAAGTACATGGAGGTGAGTATAAATCTAAAGTAAGATTTAAATCTTCAAGATGTGTCATATTTGATACCCATAAACTCATGCAGGAGATCATGAGATTACATGGAGTTTCTGTTTGCATCGTCTCCGATCGTGATACAAGATTCCGATCATAATTTTGGCAGAGTCTGCAAACTAGCCTGGGAACGAGCCTGAATTTCAGCACAGCGTATCATCCACAAACAGACGGATAGTCTGAGTGAACAATTCAGATACTGGAAGATATACTAAGAGCCTGTATATTAGACTTCGGAGGTTCGTGGACCTTGTGGAGTTTTCATACAACAATAGCTATCAGGCAAACATTGGGATGACACCATTCACAGCACTCTACGGGACGGAAATGTCGTTCCTTGCTGAGTTGGGACGACATTGGAGATCGTGAACTCCTTAGACCAGATATGAACGTGGCAACTGTGGACGTGGTTCGCAAGATTGGGGAAAGGATGCGCATAACCCAAGGCCGACAGAAACATTGGGCAGTTGCAAAGCGTCGACACTTGGAGTTTCAACCCGGAGAACATATATTCTTGAAGATCTCTCAAAACGGAGTGATACATTTTGGTAAGAGGGGTAAGTATAACACCCAAGTGAATTTATACCATATTTTATTTGAGTATTTTTTAATCTTGTGACAGTTTCTTGATTATTATCGTTTTTGGTGCGGATAGTGCACTTGGTATCTATGGTTAGTATCCGACCCGACATGCATGATCGAAACCCATTATGGTTCTAGATTACGACATATCCTTACTAGTACAGAGGATCCGTGCACATTTATATTTGATATACACTTGTATCATAAATTTTGTTATCCGCGTATTTTTTAATAATACAAATTATAACCAAACATATATTTTAATATCCAGCATGGCCTGTTATCATACCCCATATCTTGTGATTGCATTCATACATCATGTCCCAGTCTAGTTTAATAAAACAGACTCGTTTGGATCGCTACATATTTTTACGTGTATCCGTTCTGGAGGGTATGCATTTTATTTAACCGGATATCGCATTATGGTTTTGGCCGATACGTATTTTATTCATATTTTAAAACTAGAATTTTAGAAGAGACCCAGGTAATTATCGGAGCAGTTTGATATTAGCTATTTAAACATAAACTAAATATATTATAATATTTTTTAAAACCTAAACTAATCTCATAGTTTTATATAATATATATATATATATATATATATATAATATTTTTTCAACTAAATTAAAATCCTCACATCTCTCTCTCTAAACCCTCCGTCTCTCTCCTCTCGTATACTCTCCCCTGCCACTCTCCCTCTCCCTTATATAATATAATTTTTAAAACCTAATTATATAAAACACACACCTCTCTCTCTCCTCCCTTTCGTTCTCTGTTTTCTTCTTCCCTCGCTCGCGACGAAACCCAAAACCTTAGCTTCATCCCTCGCCTTCACTGCCGACTTCCCAACCCCGCCTTCATCACAACCTCGACCTCCGCTACCACCTCCATCTTCTCCCCTCTCTTCTTCTTATCCTTGCAAAACCCCGACCGCGACCCTGCAATAAGAGAGCAACCCAAGAACCGTCCCTCATCTCGTCGTCGACACCCTTGTCGACTTTACCTCATCACCCCGACATCAACACCCTCTCACTACCTCACCTCCCTCCTCGAACACCCTACACAACAACCCCAAGAAAACTCAAACCCCGAGCATCCAAGAACCCATAACCCAACAACCTGCACCCTACAAACCCCTCACCGTCGGCCACCCTCACCTCGCCGTCGTCTTCATCATCACCTCCACTTCCTCCTCTCCTCCATCCCCCTCTCCATACCCGAGCTCCCTGCACCCTCGATAGACCCCGACACCGACCACAACAGAACCCAGAACCCATCGCCCTCACTGACGGCGTCCCATCGTCGCCTTCACCAGCTCCCCTTTCTTCTTCCCTCTGTGCCCTGAACCCAGAGCTCGATCACCAGCAGCCACAACCCATTCTCTTCTTTTCTTTCTTCTCCTTTTGGATTTCTTGCTCTCCGGCCGTAGCCGGAGTCGCGCGCGTCGCTGATGATCCGGACGACCCAGTCGTCATCATCATCCAGCGTGGTCACGCCTTGGATTATCCAAGTCAAGTCCTGTACGCGCGTGTGTTGCATTGCGACGTTTATCCGACATAGAACGTGACATACATACCCCGTCGTGAGATCCGATCAGGCAAGTTTATCTTGCAACATGCTATGTTAATATATTTACATCCATATGAATAAAAATAATACATGTATTTTAATTATGCATCAAACATTATAGTTTTACCATGTTTCGATATTCATTCGTATTCGTACTGACAATTGCTATCTAGTTGCATGCCAGAACCTCATTATATCATATTACTTCTATATTAGTGCAACATGCTCTCTAGTTGCATCATACGTAGTCATGGATATGTATACAGATTATTACAGATAGACACATATGCATCCTGATATATGTCGTGCTTACCATGTCCAGATATTCGTTACAGTTTCACATTTGGTATTTATCTGATATATATGCATCACATGACACGTTCACGACACACTACTTGACTCATTACTTGGATCTAGTTACTAATGCCAACAATCCTGACTTGTTGTCCTGACGGACGTTACTTGTTATTTGCATAGACGAAAACCTATACATGCTTGATCCTGTGTTGGCATTAGATCTATATTGGCAATACCTTACTTGAACACAAATCTGGGGATAAAGGGGAAATCAAGAATGTAACCGAAATATAACTCAAAAGGCTATTATTACATATTTGCCGTTTTTCCGGGCGTTACGGAATAATCCTGTTTGTCGTTTTTCCGGGCGTTACGGAATATCCTGTTTGCCGTTTTTCCGGGCGTTACGGAATAATTACATGTTTGCCGTTTTTCCGGGCGTTATAGAATATCATGTTTGCCGTTTTTCCGGACGTTATGGAATAATCCTGTTACCGTGGTCCTGTGGGGAATGAACGGGACATAGACTGATGGGTTACGATGAGGATTACATTAATTGATTTCTAAGACTTATAGTATAGCTAACCTAGAAGCCCAATTTTGGTTACACATCACATGCACACACGTACCTCACTGTTTATATTTATGTTGTTAATTTATATTCATGTTTACATATCTCGTTACATCCTGGTTATTACTGCTGTTTTGATATTACGACGCACTGATGTCTGGGTTTTGCATGGCCCAGTCCCTCTATCTCTATCGCAGGCTGAACAGGAGTACTTTAGCCGTCAAGCCGAGCAGTGAGGGATTAGATTTAGAGATGCGTTTAGTTTAGTTATTTTTCATAGCTTTATTTCTTGATGTGACCCCATATTGGGACGTATTTTTCAGATGTTGTTTATTCGATATTAATTCGTTTCCGCTTATACATTTTTCTTGACTCTTTTATTTTAGTAAATGGACATGTACTAGCTAGTTTTTATATTTTACAGTTCTTGATATTCTATAGACAGCCGTAATGTGACTGTGAAGGGATAATTTTTATCCACAGGTAGCATGGTTGGCTCTGTCATGTGTCGTAGTTTGCGCACTCTTGGAAGCGGGGTGTGACAGGGTTTGTTTGGTATCAGAGCCATAGGACTCAGGATTAATCAGATTTAGTTCTTTTATAGTTGGGTATTAAACCCAATACATTAACCAGCAAACCTGGAATTAAGAACATGTCCTGCCACATTATTGTCTTGTCATTCAAATTCTTGAATTTTATTTTTCCCTTAACTCTTTTATCTTGACGATATGGAAATGACTTTGCATCTCAATTGTGAATCTTCCTGATTTCTTATTGTTTTTCCCTTCTTATTCCTTCGATTCTGATAGTAGAATTTGGGTGATTTGAATGGAGTTGTGTAATTGTAACTATGTACCGTGGAATGGTTACAATGTGGTACTCTATTTTGGTAACCTGGGATCCTATTTTGATTCATTTTCCTGACTTATGTTCATTGTACTACTTTGTTTCTCTCGGTTTCATTGCTTACAAGTTTATGTCTTATCGCAAACTTGAATCCAACAATCATGTTATATCTTTCCTCTCGTTCCGTAAGAACCAATCCATTTGTGTTTCGAAGAACAAGGAGAAACACAGGAGAACATATGATGATTGCTGTAATACAGACTGCTTCAAGGATGATCAGATGTAAGATGTTTGATTGAAGAAGTTTTGACAGACCCGCCTTAGATTTTTAGAGTGGCGCAGCGAAAGTGTGGTTGGCTGATAACCCACAAATCTTAGAACAAACTTACAAATTCATGATGAAAGAAACCATTTACTGAAAGGCGAAGTTCGTAAACAAGTTGTAGATGAAGCATTGATAGCAGCTCGAGATTCATGGATGTGTTCAAGAACATCTCGGGTTTACCGCCAAAATGAGATATGGAGTTCACGATTGATCTTATTTATTGAGCAGCGCCGATTTCAAAGGCTTATTATTCAATAGCATCGGTGGAACTGGAAAAAGTAAAGAAACAAGTTGCCAAATTGCTAGAGAAGGGTTGGATTCGTAGCAGCGGTTCACCATGGGGAGCTCCAGTTCTTCTAGTCAAGAAGAAAGATGGCACGCGGAGGATGTGCATTGATTATCGAGAATTAAACCGGGTGACTATTAAGAACAAGTATCAAATCCCTCGCATAGACGAATTATTCGATAAACTCGGTGGCGCGAGAGTAATCTTGAAGTTGGATTTACGATCAGTGCATCATCAAGTTCGGGTGAAAGAAGAAGAGATTTGCAAAACAACGTTCCGAACTCGATATGGGCATTACGAGTACTTAGTGATACCATTCAGAGTCACGAATGCACCGGCGATATTTATGGACTTGATGAACCGGATCTTTTCACCATATTTGGACCAGTTCATAGTGGTGTTTATCGATGATATTCTGGTCTATTCAAGGAGCCAAGAAGAGCATGCAGAACACGTGAAGATCGCACTGCAAACGTTGAGGCAAGAAAGGTTATATGCTAAGATGAGCAAGTGCGAGTTTTGGCCCGAAGAAGTGAAGTTTTTGGGTCATGTCGTATTCGGAGATGGAATTGTCATTGACCCTGAAAAGATTGCAGCAGTTCATGATTGGCCGATTCCAAAGAACGTAGCAGAGATCCGAAGTTTCCTTGGGCTTGCCGCATATTATAGAAGATTCGTGGAGAATTTCGCTCGAATAGTTGAACCATTGACCAAGCTAACACGAAAGGAGGTATCGTTCGTATGGACGGATAAATATGCGTCAGCTTTTGAGGCATTGAAGTAAAGATTGACCACCGCTCCTATCTTGACAGTGTCAGACAGTTCCGGAGGGTTGGTTATTCACAGCGACGCATCTGGGAAAGGCTTAGGATGTGTTCTAATGCAGCATAGGAAGGTTATAGCCTACGCGTCGAAACAATTGAAGATCCATGAGAAAAACTACCCAACTCATAATTTGGAGCTAGCAGCAATAATTTTTGCTTTGAAGATTTGGAGACACTACTTATTGGGCGAAAAGGTAGAAGTATTTACCGATCACAAGAGCCTAAAGTATATGTTCATACAGAAAGAGCTCAACATGAGGCAGCGTAGATGGTTAGATCTGATGAATGACTATGATCTTGATCTAAAATACCATCCGGGGAAAGTTAATGTAGTGCCAGATGCGCTAAGTCAGTTGCCAGCAATATGGATGTTGACTACACAGAAGGAGATTATGGCTGATCTTCAAAGGTTCGAATTGGAGATCGTGTTACCGCATTCTTTGGGACAGTTGATGCAGTTGCAAGTACAGTCATTCTTGATTGATAATATTAAAGCAGCGCAGTCGCACGATCCAAGGTTACAGAAATTTCGAGAACAGGTAGAAGCGGGACTTCGAACGGACTTGTTGATTCATGAAGATGGTTCGTTATGATATGGGAGTCGTTTATGTGTACCGAAGGGAGATATTCGTGAAGAAGTCATGAAGGAGACACATAGTTCCGCATATTCCGTACGTCCGGAAGGCACGAAGATGTACCAAGATCTACGACAATATTTCTGGTGGGAAGGCATGAAAAGAGAGATTGCTCGCTATGTATCGAAGTGCTTGGTGTGACAGCAAGTCAATACTGAATATCAAAAGGTAGCTAGTTTATTGCAACCACTTCCGATTTCTCAGTGGATGTGGGAACATATAACCAAGGATTTCGTGACAGCTTTACCACGGAGTCTAAAGGGCAATAATGCAATTTGGGTGATTGTTGATCGATTGACCAAGGCAGCTCATTTCATACCATTTCGAGTTGGTCAGTCGACGGAAGTTTTAGCAGAACAGTTCCGATCGTGATACCCGATTCCTATCTCACTTTTGGAGGAGCCTACAGGAAAGTTTTGGAACTCGACTGAACTTTAGCACCGCCTATCATCTTCAGACAGATGGTCAGTCTGAAAGAACGATCCAAACTCTTGAACAAATGTTGAGAGCATGCATGTTAGATTTCAAGGGTTCATGGGAGGATCATTTGCACTTGGTGGAGTTTTCATATAATAACAGTTTTTAGGCGACTATACAGATGGCTCCATTCGAAGCATATATGGTCGCAAGTATCGCTCGCCCGTCTGTTGGGACGATGTTGGAGAATTTTTTTTATTAGGACCGGATCTTATCGTGCAAACCGTGGAGAAAGTCAACATGATCCGAAACTATATGAAGGCGGCACAAGATCGACAGAAAAGTTGGGCCGATACAGGACGAAGACCTCTGGAGTTCGCAGTTGGCGATCTTGTATTCCTGAAGATATTACCGACCAGAGGAGTGATCCATTTTGGTAGTCGAGACAAGATTAGTCCTCGATTCGTGGGGCCTTTCGATATTATCGAGCGCGTCAGAGAAGTGGTTTATCGATTGGCATTACCACCATCATTGGAAAGTGTTCACGATGTGTTTCATGTATCTCAACTCCGCAAGTATGTTCGAGATGAGACGCATGTCCTAAATCACTCGGAGCTGATGGTGTAACAACCTAGTTCATTTGTACCAATTCCAGTTCTCGTATTTTCTTAATTGTGGTATTTTTCCTGATTTATCGTGTTTTGGGTGCGAATAGTATTTTACATTTTACATTGCATTCGACCGACCCACTTGCTTGAAACTTATTTGATTCATGTTTAAGAATTATCTTGACTTGTTACATAGACATGTGCATTTTCATGAATACTGCATACTGGCATTTTATCTGGCATTGCATCTTTTATCTTATAACATTTTAAGTCACGTAAAATATTTTAAAAATACATAACATGGCCTGCTTGATACCCCTACCCCGTGGTAGCATCTGCGCATCTTGTTCTCGTCCCGTTCAGTGAAACGGACGTGTTTGGATGGCTACGCGCATGTACGTGCATCCGTTCTTGGGGGTATGCATTTTCGTTACCCGAGCTTTCATTTTGAAATTTGGACGTCGCATATATTTTTCATATTTTAAATTTGAACTTTTAGACCCGACCCGGGCGTGTTTTGGAATAATTTTGTATCCCGCCAAAATTCAAATTTTATTAAATTTAATATCTTTATTTTTAATCGACAGTTTTAAATTTAAATAACAAACTAAATCTTTTTAATATAAAATCCTAACTATTTTACCCGATCCTTCTCTCTCTCTCTGCGCCTGGGCCCCACATCTCTCTCTTTCTCATCCTCGCGCAGATCCCTTTCTCCTCTCTCTTCTCTTTCTCTCTCTCTTCTACTAAATTACAATTTTATCTCTCCTTACTGTTCTCTCTCTCTCCTCTCGATCTCATTATCTCACTCTCTCCCTATATATAATTATAACCCTATTCCTTCCTCTCTTCTCATTTTTTCCTGCCGCGAGAACCCAGCGGACCCTAGCCCATCGCCTGCCTCGCGCTCGCCGTCGCCCAAGCCTCCGACAACGCCCCTATCGACCTCTCCTCGTCCTCACCTTCCTCCCACTCCTCTTCTCCCTCTCCCCTTCTCCGAGCCGTAGACCCGACAACACCCACCAAACTCCCTGCAACCCACAGAACCCATCTCCTCCACTTCCTCGGTCTCCGTCGTCGCCACCACAGCCGACGACCTCCCTCGTCGTCTCCACCTCCTCTTTTTCCTCCTCTCCTCTCTCACCTTCCCCGACTAACCCTCGAACCACCGAAGAACCCGAGCACCTCTGCCACCCCTGCACACCCGCTCTACCGCCGGCGAGATCGCTGCAGTTGATCTCGTCGTCGCCCTCTTGTTTCCCTGACCACAGTGCAAACCCCAGTAAGCCTCTTCCTTTCCCTTCTTCTTCCTTTTCTTCTTTTCTTTTCTTTTTCTTTATCTTTCCTGAAATCTTGAATTGCAGCCATCGCCGGAGCCAGGATCGACGCCGACGATCCAGACGACGTACCTGACCTGCGTGATCACCCTCGTGCGTTACTTAGACCCGTTCCGTATGCCGTGCGTGCGTCGCGACTTTTCGCCGACGTGAGACGTTCCGTACACATCCGTTCTCGTTCCGTCTAGACAAGTTAATCTTGCTACATGCTATATAACTCATTATATACCTATTTAAATAAATATCACACCTGTATTTTAAATCAAGCATCCCATGTTCATATTACAGCTTTTCGACATTCCGTTTACATTTGTATAGTGCATTTCAGATCTAGGGCATGCAAACCAATCTTAAATACATGCTACATTACTTTAGACGCATCTATTTTAACAAATGGAATACTTGTATTTTAAATCATGCACCCCATGTTTAGTTTTATAACTTTTCGATGTTCCGTTTGCATCCATATCATATAGAATACATATAGCTGCATTTACAGATCTCATTAATAACCTAATACTGTTGTTTTAATACCCCATGTTTAATAAAGTGCATCCTAATTAGTATTAGAACTATAAATGAAACCCTAATCGATAGTGTGCATCCATGTCATTGACTTTCTATCTATGTGCATACCATTCATGTTAGTTCATTTTATTAGTACTCTATACTTGATTTTGTGCACCCATACTTGTTACAGTTTGATTATGAGCACCCACTCGACACTTGTGCACTACCTGACATGACCTGATACACTACTACTGACATGACTTGATACCTGTGCACTACTTGACATGACTTGATACATGTACACCACCTGACATGACCTGATGTACCACAGCTTGACATGTTACCTGATCTTGTTACTAATGCCGACAATCTTAACTTGTTGTCCCTACGGACATTTCCTGTTGTCTATACAGACAAACCTATACCCGCTTGATCCTGTGTTGGCATTAGCTCCCAATTTATCAATACCTGACTTGCACACATAACTTGGGGTATGGGGAAATCAAGAATGTAGCTGAACGTAACTCAAAGGGCTATTATATCATTTTACCGTGGTCCCGTGGGGAATGAACGGAACATAGACTCACAGTCTATTACATCATTTTACCGTGGTCCCGTGAGGAATGAACGGGGCATAGACCGATGAGTTACGGTGAGGATTACATTAATTGATTTCGAATAACCTTAGAGTAGATAACCCTATAGCACAGTTTAGACTACTCACTGCACTTCACCTGTTTATATCCTGTTCACTGATCTATATTCATGTTACGGTTTACTTGCTACTGATGACTTGTTACTGTTCATACTTCATGCCTGCATATTTCATCACATCCTGCTTGCTTAGAATTATTGATATTATGGCGCACTGACGTCTGGGTTTTGCATGGCCCAGATCCCTTATCTTTATCGCAGGCTGTCCAGGAGTATTTTGATCAACTGGCCGAGCAGTGAAGACCTGTTATTAGTTGGTTTAGTTTCTTTCAGTATTTTCATTCCTGATGGGAGCCCGCATTATAGGACGTACATTCCAGTTCATTATTGTATTGGATCTTTCTGCTTCCGCATTATTTACATTTTTGACTCGTTATTCTGGCTCATGGACATGTATTAGATAGTTGTTTATTATTTTACTGTTCTTGATATCTCTACAACCGTAATGTGACTGTGGAGGGATATTTCCTATCCACAGGTAGCATGGTTGGCTCTGTCACGTGCCTATCTTAGCGCACTCTGGGAAGTGGGGCGTGACAGGGTTTTTTTTTGTATCAGAGCCATAGGATCTAGGTTAATCGGGTTTGATTCTTTTGTAGTTGGGTATAGGACCCAATACACGAATCAGAATACTCGTGATTAGGAACATGTCCTGCCACTTTACCAT
This sequence comes from Agapanthus africanus, assembly GCA_030015575.1. Classification (NCBI taxonomy): domain Eukaryota; kingdom Viridiplantae; phylum Streptophyta; class Magnoliopsida; order Asparagales; family Amaryllidaceae; genus Agapanthus; species Agapanthus africanus. The sequence continues at coordinate 871,452,934 of CM057339.1, forward strand.
CTTGCCATTCTTGAATCTTAACTTCCTCCTGATCCTTACCTTGACGATATGCAAATCTCTTTGCATCTCGACTTGAAACTTTTGGTTCCCTATTGTTTCTCCCTGTTCGTTTGATTCTAATACTAGGATTTCGGCGACTTGAATGGAGTTATGTGATTGTAACTATGAACTGCAGCATGGTTATAATGCGGTACTCTATTTAAGTAACTTGGAGTCCTGGTCTTGATTCACTTCCTTATTTCATGGTCGTTATATTGCCTTGCTTCTCTTGCTTTCCAGTTCATGTTTATCGCAAGCTTGAATCATGTTTACCATGCTTATCTTCTTCAGTATCTTGGCTTCAGGTGAAGTCATTTCGGATATCCTACTTGTTCATGTTTTTCCCGCACTAGCATTATTCGATTCTGGTGCATCCCATTGTTTGTTATTGTCTTGGGAATGGATTTTCTCGGCACTTTCCACGCTCACATTGAGTGTTGGGCAAAGAAAGCGATTTTCCAGATTCCCGAACATCCGGAGTTTGTTTTTGCTGGAGGTAGCAGTTCTGTCAGTCCAGTCGAGTTTAGGGCTAGGCCGACAAACAGTGTTCTTTCGTCGATAGAAGTTGATAAGGAGGAAGCGCCAGTTGTAGTTCGAGAGTTCATGGACGTGTTCGAGGACATCTCAGGTTTACCGCCAAAACGAGATGTGGAGTTCGCGATCGATCTTGTTCCTGGTGCAGCGCCAATCTCAAAGGTGTACTATCCAATGGCACCAGTGGAGTTGAAAGAAGTCAAGAAGCAGGTTACTGAATTACTTGAGAAGGGTTGGATTCGCAGCAGTAATTCACCTTGGGGAGTTCCAGTTCTTCTAGTGAAGAAGAAATATGGCATAAGGAGGATGTGCATTATCGAGAATTAAACCGGGTGACTATTAAGAACAAGTACCCGATCCCTCGCATTGGCGAATTGTTCGAGCAACTCAGTGGCGCGAGGGTATTCTCGAAGCTGGATTTGCGATCCGGATATCATCAGGTCCGAGTTAAATCATAGGATATTTGCAAGACCGCGTTCCGAACTCGATATGGGCATTACGAGTATTTAGTGATGCCATTCGGAGTCACGAATGCACCGGCGATATTTATGGACTTGATGAACCGAATCTTTTCACCGTTCTTGGACCAGTTTATAGTGGTGTTCATTGATGATATTCTGGTCTACTCGAAGAGCATTGAAGAGCATGAGGAACACTTAAAGATCGCACTGCAGACATTGAGGCAAGAAAGATTGTATGCAAAGATGAGCAAGTGCGAGTTTTGGCTTGAAGAAGTGAAGTTTTTGGGGCATGTCGTGTCCGGAGATGGAATCGTCGTTGATCCCGAGAAGATTGCAGCGGTTCGAGATTGGCCGATTCCGAAGAACGTAGCAGAGATCGGAAGCTTTCTTGGACTTGCTGGGTATTACAGAAGGTTCGTGGAGAATTTTGCTCATTTGGCTGAACCTTTGACCAAGCTTACGCGGAAGGAAGTATAGTTCGTATGGACGGATAAATGTGCGTCAGCTTTTGAGGCGTTGAAACAGAGATTGATAACCGCTCCTATTTTAACCGTGCCAGACAGTTCCGGAGGATTGGTGATTCACAGCGACGCATCTGGGAAAGGATTGGGATGTGTTTTGATACAGCATGGGAAGGTTATAGCTTATGCATCGAGGCAGTTGAAGACCCATGAGAAGAATTACCCAACTCATGATTTGGAGTTAGCAGCTGTGATTTTCGTTTTGAAGATTTGGAGACACTACTTATTGGGCAAAAGGGTCGAAGTATTCACTGATCACAAAAGCCTGAAGTATGTGTTCATACAGAAGGAGCTTAATATGAGGCAGCTTAGATGGTTGGAGCTGATGGCTGACTATGATCTTGATCTCAAGTACCATCCGGGGATAGTAAATGTTGTGCCGGACGCGCTTAGTCGGTTGCCAGCAATTCAGATGTTGACTGCGCAAAAGGAGCTTATCGAAGACTTTCGGAGATTCGGGTTGGAGATCGTGCTACCGCATTCTTCGGGACAGTTGATGCAGCTGCAAGTACAGTCGTCGTTGATCGAGAATATTAAAGCAGCGCAGTTACAGGACCGTAGATTGCAAAAGTTTCGAGAACAGGTTGAAGCTGGACTTCGAACGGACTTGTTGATTCATGAAGATGGTTCGTAGCGATATGGTAGCCGTTTGTGTGTGCCAAAAGGAGATATTCGCGAAGAAGTTATGAAGGAGGCGCATAGTTCCGCATATTCCATACATCCAGGAGGCACGAAGATGTACTGAGATCTACGACAGCATTTCTGGTGGGAATGCATGAAACGGGAGATTGCCCGCTTTGTAGCGAAGTGCTTGGTGTGTCAGCAAGTTAAGGCTGAACATCAAAGGGTTGCTGGTTTATTGCAACCAATTCCGATTCCTCAATGGAAGTGGGAACATATAACCATGGATTTCGTGACAGCTTTACCGCGGAGTCCAAAGGGCAACAATGCAGTTTGGGTGATTGTTGATCGATTGACCAAGGCAGTTCATTTCATACCATTTCGAGTTGGTCAATCAACGGAAGCATTGGCAGAACGGTACATGCAGGAGATTGTAAGATTGCATGGAGTACCGGCGAGCATCGTGTCCGACCGTGACACCCGTTTCTTATCACACTTCTGGAGGAGCTTACAGGAAAGTTTGGGGACTCGATTGAAGTTTAGCACAGCTTATCATCCTCAGACAGAAGGCCAGTCGGAGAGAACGATCCAAACTCTTGAAGACATGTTGAGAGCTTGCATGTTAGACTTCAAGGGTTCATGGGAAGATCATCTACACTTGGTGGAGTTTTCTTACAATAACAGTTTTCAGGCGACTATTCAGATGGCTCCATTCGAAGCATTATATCTTCGTAAGTGTCGTTCACCTGTTTGTTGGGACGATGTTGGAGAACGAAGATTGTTGGGACCGGATTTGATCGTGCAAACAGTGGAGAAAGTTAATAATATCCGGAATCATATGAAGGCGGCACAAGATCGACGGAAGAGTTGGGCCGATACATCGAGAAGACCTCTAGAGTTCACTGTTGGTGATCTGGTATTCTTGAAGATATCACCGACTAGAGGAGTGATTCATTTTGGGAGTCGAGGCAAGCTTAGTCCTCGATTCGTTGGGCCTTTCGAGATTTTGAAGCGTGTTGGAGAAGTGGCTTATCGATTGGCTTTACCACAATCTTTGGCGAATGTTCATGACGTATTTCATGTATCTCAACTCCGTAAATATGTTCGAGATGAAATACACGTGCTGGATCATTCGGAGCTGACTGTACGAGAAGATTTGACTTTTGAGGAGCGACCGATGTCGATTGTTGATCGAAGAGAAAAGGTTCTTAAGAACAAGAATATCCCTCTCGTACTTGTTTCTTGGGGAAATCGCTCGCATGGAGAATCAACTTGGGAACGAGAAGATGAAATCCGACAGAATTTCCCACATCTATTCTTGTAGTTTCGGGATTGTTTATCCCTTCTTGTTCTTGGAATTTCGAGGACGAAATTCTTTTTGTAGTTGGGCATAATGTAACAACCTAGTTCATTTACACCAATTCCAGTTCTCGTATTTTCTTAATTGTGGTATTTTTCCTGATTTATCGTGTTTTGGGTGCGAATAGTATTTTACATTTTACATTGCATTCGACCGACCCGCTTGCTTGAAACTTATTTGATTCATGTTTATGAATTATCTTGACTTGTTACATAGACATGTGCATTTTCATGAATACTGCATACTGGCATTTTATCTGGCATTGCATCTTTTACCTTATAACATTTTAAGTCACGTAAAATATTTTAAAAATACATAACATAGCCTGCTTGATACCCCTAACCCCGTGGTAGCATCCGCGCATCTTGTTCTCGTCCCGTTCAGTGAAACGGACGTGTTTGGATGGCTACACGCACGGACGTGCATCCGTTCTTGGGGGTATGCATTTTCGTTACCCGAGCTTTCATTTTGAAATTTGGACGTCGCATATATTTTTCATATTTTAAATCTGAACTTTTAGACCGACCCGGGCGTGTTTTGGAATATTTTTGTATCCCGCCAAAATTCAAATTTTATTAAATTTAATATCTTTAATTTTAATCGACAGTTTTAAATTTAAATAACAAACTAAATCTTTTTAATATAAAATCCTAACTATTTTACCCGATCCTTCTCTCTCTCTCTGCGCCTGGGCCCCACATCTCTTTCTCTCTCACCCTCGTGCAGATCCCTCGCTCCTCTCTCTTCTCTTTCTCTCTCTTTTCCACTAAATTACAATTTTATCTCTCCTCACTGTTCTCTCTCTCTCTCCTCTCGATCTCATTATCTCTCTCTCTCTCTCCCTATATATAATTATAACCCCATTCCTTCCTCTCTTCTCATTTTTTCCCGCCGCGAGAACCAAGCGGACCCTAGCCCATCGCCTGCCTCGCGCTCACCATCGCCCAAGCCTCCGACGACGCCCTATCGACCTCTCCTCGTCCTCACCTTCCTCCCACTCCTCTTCTCCCTCTCCCCTTCTCCGAGCCCTAGACCCGACAACACCCACCAAACTCCTACAACCTGTTGGAGATAGTGCCCTCAGAGTCAATTATTGGATCACAGGCACGTGATTGCAATGATTAAGGGAGGACCTGTCCCGGTAGGACAGTCTTACTCAAGATGTTAGTATGCTATCTGGTTTATCTTTATCATCGTGTACTGCTTTAGGTGACCTTACGAGTCGCTATTACACGTTGATAGAGCCCCTAGGATTCTTGCTTGACTACCAGCAGTATGAGGGCGATCATATACGTGAGAGCTGGAGTCTATAAGCACATCCTTAAAAGGTCCCTAATCGTGGGAGTTTCGAAACAGGGCATCGATACTCCAGAGTAGACTAGTGTATACAGTCGAGACCCCGACGAGGGGCGGTGGCCGGTCTCACAAGCCACTGGTGTCAATTGGTTCACCTAAGATGTATACAGGTGCTCATTGGGTTATGAGTACACCGGACAGGACTCGCCGGGAACCTGCTAGTTGGTATTATACCTGACGTCGGATAGCAGTTCCCTGGTGACATGTGTACAGGTTAGTTCATCGACCTGAGATCGCCATTTGTCTCGTGCGAGTTCTCACTGTGCTTTGATTACTACCCTACCACACTCAAAGGAGACGTGCAAACAGGTTTTAGTTGGGTACAGTCCCGAGCCACATGGAGGCAGTAAGCGTATCTGCAGGGGTTCGTCTCTCCCGGTATTGGGGGTGAGGTCGCGCTGTGTCTAGGAGAGCCAGTACATGAAAAGTCCTTGGCCAAGGCAGGAGATTTGCTGGTAGGTATTCCAGTAGTATCTCAGGGTGTTCTGGGCTACACTCCGACACGACTTGTACCGCTATTGGGGGTCTGACTTTTACCAACCCCTAGGCCCGCCATGCGATACTCATAGACGAACGGACCGGACTGTACGGATATTGTCACTGATAGGCTCAGTAGGGTGTCAGGATGAGTTCGCTCATCGACGTCCCTTTTGGTCAATAGCTGGTAGCCCGTCACGTATGGCTAATACCTCTGACGTGCCAGTGGTTAAATCCACAGCCATAGTATTAACGAGTCTTTAGAGTCCACCACACACTGTTACTCAGGTTTCGGGCGAAACGCTGTAGAGGCCGTATGGAGATATGGCAGGGTTCGATCAGATACGTGCGGTATTGCATGGATCGTGATCGGACGGATTTTACTAGCCGGCTTTGGCTTAAGCCGGATCCTAGTATTAGACAGTGTAGTTTTGTCTCTTTGCATTTGTGTTCAGTGGGAATACAAATGCGGGCATGTATATGCAGTAGCGGGGTTTTCCTGTAATTTATTACGGGATCAGTTTTCTGAGGTTACCAGTTTGCATTCCGTTCCGGCCAGTTTTCCTTTGTTCCTTCACGGCCGGACTTTCTGATGGAGGGGGTTATTTGCAAGTTTGCAAATATGTTATTGTGGAGGGGTTTCTTGCATTTGTGGCTTCTTTCATCATGAGATTCCTTTTGAGTCCATTCCTATGCATTTAATGAGAAAGGGATTGAATTGGATTGGTTTTTGACCTTAGTGTGACTTTAATCCTTTTATTTTCTATCATACATATTCTTTTCTTGCATGATTCCTTTTCTCATCTCCACAATTTTCCACCATGAGGGGCCGGCCACTTTTGAGGGGAGAAATGAGAGAAGTTCTTTTTGATGGGTGGCATTCTTTCATCATCTCATTTTTCCTTGCTAGGAAAAATGAAAGCACCATTTTTCCTTATCTTCATTCCTCTACATCCATGGCAACTTCACCCCAAAGAGACAACCATTCTACACTACGTCTACAGCAAGTCTTGGACGCGTCGGCTAGCCAACTTCACGCCCGAGTTGCCTCGGTCCAGAGGTGGGAGCCCGTAAAAGAATCCGGCTACGTGGTGCCCTTTCCGACGATGAGGTGATGGACGGAGATTCCACGGGAGATCGGAGTGGAGACGAAGACCGAAGGACACGGATCGCTTGGTATAACTCTCTACCCATCTTTTAGTTTGCTAGTAGCTAAGTTAATGGCCTGATCCGGGTTAAAAGTGCGCGGTGGTGCCGGTTTGCTAGTTTGCAAAGTTTTTCGTTTTCGCATTCCAGCGTCGGATCGATGGCCGGGGCGCCGCCGTGCACTTACACAACCCATAGAACCCATCTCCTCCACTTCCTTGGTCTCCGTCGCCACCACAGCCGACGACCTCCCTCGTCGTCTCCACCTCCTCGTTTTCCTCCTCTCCTCTCTCACCTTCCCCGACTAACCCTCGAACCACCCAAGAACCCGAGCACCTCTGCCACCCCTGCACACCCGCTCCACCGCCGGCGAGATCGCCGCAGTTGATCTCGTCGTCGCCCTCTCGTTTCCCTGACCACAGTGCAAATCCCAGTAAGCCTCTTCCTTTCCCTTCTTCTTCCTCTTCTTCTTTTCTTTTCTTTTTCTTTATCTTTCCTGAAATCTTGAATTGCAGCCATCGCCGGAGCCGGGATCGACGCCGACGATCCAGACGACGTACCTGACCTGCGTGATCACCCTCGTGCGTTACTTGGACCCGTTCCGTGTGTCGTGCGTGCGTCGCGACTTTTTGCCGACGTGAGACGTTCCGTACACATCCGTTCTCGTTCCGTCTAGACAAGTTAATCTTTCTACATGCTATATAACTCATTATATACCTATTTAAATAAATATCACACCTGTATTTTAAATCAAGCATCCCATGTTTATATTACAGCTTTTCGACGTTCCGTTTATATTTGTATAGTGCATTTCAGATCTAGGGCATGCAAACCAATCTTAAATACATGCTACATTACTTTAGACGCATCTATTTTAACAAATGGAATACCTATATTTTAAATCATGCACCCCATGTTTAGTTTTATAACTTTTCGATGTTCCGTTTACATCCATATCATATAGAATATATATAGCTGCATTTATGGATCTCATTAATAACCTAATACTGTTGTTTTAATACACCATGTTTAATAAAGTGCATCCTAATTAGTATTAGAACTATAAATGAAACCCCAATCGATAGTGTGCATCCATGTCATTGACTTTCTATCTATGTGCATACCATTCATATTAGTTCATTTTATTAGTACTCTATACTTGATTTTGTGCACCCATACTTGTTACAGTTTGATTATGAGCACCCACTCGACAATTGTGCACTACCTGACATGACCTGATACACTACTACTGACATGACTTGATACCTGTGCACTACTTGACATGACTTGATACATGCACACCACATGACATGATCTGATGTACCACAGCTTGACATGTTACCTTATCTTGTTACTAATGCCGACAATCTTGACCTGTTGTCCCTACGGACATTTCCTGTTGTCTATACAGACAAACCTGTACCCGCTTGATCATGTGTTGGCATTAGCTCCCGATTTATCAATACCTGACTTACACACATAACTTGGGGTATGGGAAAATCAAGAATGTAGCTGAACGTAACTCAAAGGGCTATTATATCATTTTACCGTGGTCCCGTAGGGAATGAACGGAACATAGACTCACAGTCTATTACATCATTTTACCGTGCTCCCGTGGGGAATGAACGGGGCATAGACCGATGAGTTACGGTGAGGATTACATTAATTGATTTCGAATAACCTTAGAGTAGATAACCCTATAGCACAGTTTAGACTACTCACTGCACTTCACCTGTTTATATCCTGTTCACTGATCTATATTCATATTACGGTTTACTTGCTACTGATGACTTGTTACTGTTCATACTTCATGCCTGCATATTTCATCACATCCTGCTTGCTTAGAATTATTGATATTATGACGCACTGATGTCTGGGTTTTGCATGGCCCAGATCCCTTATCTTTATCGCAGGCTGTCCAAGAGTATTTTGATCAACAGGCCGAGCAGTGAGGACCTGTTATTAGTTGGTTTAGTTTCCTTTCAGTATTTTCATTCCTGATAGGAGCTCGCATTATGGGACGTACATTCCAGTTCATTATTGTATTGGATCTTTCTGCTTCCGCATTATTTTTATTCTTGACTCGTTATTCTGGCTCATGGACATGTATTAGATAGTTGTTTATTATTTTACTGTTCTTGATATCTCTACAGTCGTAATGTGACTGTGGAGGGATATTTCATATCCACAGGTAGCATGGTTGGCTCTGTCACGTGCCTATCTTAGCGCACTCTGGGAAGCGGGGCGTGACAGAAGGTAAGGGAGGACTTGACATATGAAGAAAGACTGATGGCGATTGTGGATCGACGAGAAAAGGTCCTGAAGAACAAGGTTATCCCTCTAGTACTTGTTTCATGGGGAATCGCTCGCACGGAGAATCAATTTGGGAACGTGAAGACGAGATTCGATAGAAGTTTCTATACCTATTTTCTTAGATTCATATTTTCTTGTCTTTTCTTGTTCCAGGAATTTCGAGGACGAAATTCTTTTGTAGTTGAGTATAATGTAACACCCTAGTGCATTTATACCATATTTTATTTGAGTATTTTCTAATCTTGCGACAGTTTCTTGATTATTATTATCGTTTTGGGTGTGGATAGTGCATTTGGTATCTGTAGTTAGTATCCGATCTGACCCGTATGATCGAAACCCATCATGGTTCTAGATTACGACATATCCTTACTAGTACAGAGGATCCGTGCACATTTATATTTGATATAAACTTGTATCATATATTTTGTTATCCACATATTTTTTTTAATAATAAAAATTATAACCAAACATATATTTTAATATCTAGCATGGCCTGTTATCATACCGCATATCTTGTGAGTGCATCCATAAATCATGTTCCAGTCTAGCTTAATAAAACAGACTCGTTTGGATCGCTACGTATTTTTACGTGTATCCGTTCATGGGGGTATGCATTTTATTTAACCGGATATCGCATTATGGTTTTGGCCGATACGTATTTTATTTATATTTTAAAACTAGAATTTAGAAGAGACCCGGGTAATGTTCGGAGCAGTTTGATATTAGCTGTTTAAACCTAAACTAAATATATTATAATATTTTTTAAAACCTAAACTAATCTCACAGTTTTATATAATATATATTTTAAACTAAATTAAAATCCTCACATCTCTCTCTCCCTACGATCTCTATCTCTCTCCCTCTCCTCTCGTATACTCTCTTTCCCCTGCCTCTATCCCCTATATAATATAAATTTTAAAACCTAATTATATAAAACACACCTCTCTCACACCTCCCTTTATGTTCTCTATTTTCTTCTTCCCTCGCTCGCGACGAAACCCAAAACCCTAGCCTCATCCCTCGCCTTCGCCGCCGACCTCCTAACCCCACCTTCATCACAACCACGACCTCCGCTACTACCTCCATCTTCTCCCCTCTCTTCTTCTCATCCCTGCAAACCCATGACCATGACCCTGCAACCCGAGAGCAACCCAAGAACCGTCCCTCACCTAGCCGTCGACACCCTCTTCGACCTTACCCCATCACCCTGACATCAACACCCTCTCCACTGCCTCACCTCCTTCCTCGAACACCCTGCACAACAACCCCAAGAAAACCCAAACCCCGAGCACCCAAGAACCCATAACCCTACAACCTGCACCCCATAAACCCCTCACCACCGGTCACCTTCACCTCACCGTCATTTTCATCATCACCTCCACTTCCTCCTCTCCTCCATCTCCTTCTCCATACCCGAGCTCCTTGCGCCCTCGACAGACCACGACCATGACCACAACAGAACCCAGAACCCATCGCCTTCGCCGACGACAGCCCATCGTCGCCTTCACCTGCTCCCCTTTCTTCTTCCCTCTGTGCCTTGAACCCAGAGCTCGATCACCATCAACCACAACCCATTCTCTTCTTATCTTTCTTCTCTTTTTTCTTTCTTTTCTTTCTTCTCTTTTGTATTTCTTTCTTTCCAGCCATCGCCGGAGTCGCGCATGTCGCCGATGATCCTGACGACCCAGTCGTCGTCGTCATCCAACGTGGTCACATCTTGGATTAGCCAGGTCCAGTCCTGTATGCGCGTGTGTTGCAATGCGACGTTTATCCGACGTCGAACGTGACGTACATACCCCGTTGTGAGATCCGATCAGGCAAGTTTATCTTGCAACATGCTATGTTAATATATTTATATCCATATGAATAAAAATAATACATGTATTTTAATTATGCATCAAACATTATAGTTTTACCGTGTTTCGATAACCGTTCGTATCCGTACTGACAATTGCATATCTAGGTTCATGCCAGAACCTCATTATATCATATTACTTCTATATTAGTGCAACATGCTATCTAGTTGCATCATACGTAGTCATGGATACATATACAGGTTATTACAAATAGACACATATACATCCTGATATCCGTCGTGCTTACCATATCCAGATATTCGTTACAGTTTCACATTTGGTGTCTATCTGATACATATGCATCACATGACATGTTCATGACACACTGCTTGACTCATTACTTAGATCTAGTTACTAATACCAACAATCCTGACTTGTTGTCCTGACGGACGTTACTTGTTGTCTGCATAGACGAAAACCTGTTCCTGCTTGATCCTGTGTTGGTATTAGATCTATATAGGCAATACCTGACTTGAACACAAACCTTGGGGTAAAGGAGAAATCAAGAATGTAACCGAAACGTAACTCAAAAAGCTATTATTACATATTTGCCGTTTTTCCAAGCGTTACGGAATAATCATGTTTGCCGTTTTTCCGAGCGTTACGGAATATCTTGTTTGCCATTTTTCCGGGCGTTATGGAATAATCATGTTACCATGGTCTCGTGGGGAATGAACGGGGCATAGACTGATGGGTTACGATGAGAATTACATTAATTGATTTCAAAGACTTATAGTATAGCTAACCTAGAAGCCTGGTTTAGGTTACACAGCACATGCACACACGTACCTCACTTTTTATATTTATGTTGTTGATTTATTTTCATGTTTACATATATGGTTATATCCTGGTTATTACTGCTGTTTTGATATTATGACGCACTAACGTCTAGGTTTTGCATGGCCCAGTCTCTATATCTCTATCACAGGCTGAACAGGAGTACTTTAGCCGTCAAGACGAGCAGTGAGGGATTAGATTTAAAGATGTGTTTAGTTTAGTTATTTTCCATAGCTTTATTTCTTGATGTGAGCCCATATTGGGATGTATTTTTCAGATGTTGTTTATTGGATATTAATTCGTTTCCACTTATACATTTTTCTTGACTCTTTTATTTTAGCATATGGACATGTACTAGCTAATTTTTTGTATTTTATAGTTCTTGATATCCTATAGACAGCCATATTGTGACTGTGGAGGGATGATTTCTATCCACAGGTGGTATTGTTAGCTTTGTCACGTGCTGTAGTTTGCACACTCTGGGAAGCGGGACGTGACAGTAAGTTAAGTCCAAGATACATAGGACCGTTCGACATACTCGAACGAGTTGGAGAAGTGGCATACCGTTTAACACTACCACCCTTATTGGAAGGAGTGCACAACGTGTTCCACATACCCCAGCTGCAACGATATGTGAGCGAACCCAGCCACATACTTGATCACTCAGAACTTACGATACAAACTGACCTAACATGCGAGCAACAACCAGTTGAAATCCTGGATCAAAAGGTGAAAACATTATGGAACAAGGAGGTGAACTTGGTCCGAGTGATGTGGAGAAGAGATTCGCCAAGAGAATCAAGTTGGGAATGAGAAGAAGATATGCGTACACGATACCCTTACCTATTTGAAAATTAGTCCCTATGTAATTGTAAATTTCGAGGACGAAATTTTTATAAGGAGGGTAGAATGCAACGACTCTGAAATCACTGTACAGAAATTTTTTATTATTGTACAGAAAAGGGTATTACAGCATGTGTAAGAGTTATAGGTTAGATTTGTTTAATAAAAGCAAGAAACAATTTGTAGCTCACTGGTAAAGCCTCTACACTGTTGTGACGTAGCCTGTGTGTTTGATTCCTATCAGACACAATTATTTTTTTTATTTTTCTTTTTTAATTTTTGGAAGCCCAAGAGCTGCACGTGCAATACACGAAGAAATGAAAAGTTTCAGAAAAATCAAACAGGTGCAATGAGGTATACACACCAAAATACCCACGTGGCACGAATCTCGAGGCGATTGCCTCAAATCCGACTGCCCAAACCCTTGAATTGGCCGGCGCCGACGATTGAGATGAGCTCAAATGGCTCTGTGCTTTGCACACACACCCCTTCGACTCCCCTTAACTCCTCTACACTGTTTGATTTCCCTGCAATCAAACAAAGACCCTTCATTTCACCAATTAACATATTTTTAATGCTTTTTAATCCAAAATTTTAATTCACAAACCCTAATTCTTCACTATAAATCCCACCCCATGCCATAACTCTTCACCATTCTGAAATTCTAGAAAAAATTCTCTCAAAAAGTTCCTAAGTGCAAGTGGAGTCAAGTGGAGTTAACGACCAAGCTTGTTCCGTTGAAGATCGAAATCGTTTCCGGAGCTCCCGCGACGCCACGAAGTCCCCTCCTTTCTTCCTTATCCTTTTCTCGATATTACTAAATCGTAAGTCCCTCTCATCCCTCTTTCTTTTCATCTCATTTCATTTCCTAATCATATATCGGTAAAGTTGAGTTATTCCCGATACATTTCTTTTAAAGCCTAGCAGTCCCATTTCCTTTATATCTTGGTCAATCTAATTTTACCATCCTACTTATAACTTTAATTACAATCTTTTAGCTTCAACTTTAACCAAAATTCTCATTTGAAACAAATATAAACGAAAATTTTCATTAAAATACCTTGAACTTTAGTATCATCACATTTTCGATAACTGTTAAAACAATACTTTTAGGAAAACTTTACGGGGTAACGACCCACCCCACACGCACACTTTGGGTTCATAGCACAATATCTATATATATGTATGGTTCATTCAAAGAAATGTTTTTCCTTAAAATACCACATCTTTTAAAAACCAGGTTTCTTTTAAAACGGTATTTTGTAATACTTGGCAAATATGCCTCTACAACCCTTGTTAGGGAACCCGCTAATAGATGGTGCAGATTATCGCACATTCTTGGGATAGTAGAGCGAGATGCAGAACTTCTCACGGAGTATTCGATTTCGGAAGGAAATAAAATACGGTTTTTTTTAAAGAAATGCGAATTTTCTAAACAAAATTAATTTTTGAAAATTATATAAAAATTATAAATCCGTATTTTCAATATATTATGAAACTATATTTTTCTAAAAATGAAAAATTAAAATGTTAATAAAATACTATCAAGTTACCAAAAGGGCTATTTTTCAATAAAATACCATAAACTTTGATACCCCAATAATTAAAACACATGCTCATGAAAACCCTAAATGTTATAAATCACCCTCGAGGTTTATTTTTAAAGCTATATTAAAGAATTTTTCATAAAACCCCCTCGAGATATGCAAAACAATATTTTAAGAACTCTAGATTAATATAGGTTTAAGCGGGATCAATTCTCTTGAGCCACGGGGAGCCGGAGAAAGTGAGTGCTTGCCTATTCAGGTTAGACAATTTAACGGAGTTATCAATGACAATTGTCTTGGAAAAAGACACAAATCCTGCCGTCCATGTGCAGCAGTTACCGATTACTCCCGAATCTAAGAAAGTCAAGAGTTAAATCTGTTCACAAGTGTCTGACTCAATCTGAGTCCAAACTCAAACCAGAATCCAAAATCAAACACGAACTTGAATACTTGATCATGAACCTAAATGCTCAAATTCAAACATCAAACTCAAACTTGTATACTTGACTCGACTTGACCAATCCATGGTTATAACATGACATGAACTCGACATGACAACATGAACATATGATTACATCCTGAATATGAACCTGACATTTTATATTCATAGATTCGGTCAAGACCTATAATCTTAAGCTATACAATATCATACGCGGGAATAAAGGGGTAGATTGGTACGGAACATATATCGTGGCACGAGAGGTCACTTAAAAGACACCTATATGAATTCATGTGCTATTGTCCCGTGGATTATGACGGAGTCTTGTACTACATGTTACCATAGTCCACGGGGTAAGATGGGCTCCTCTCATATACATGAATACCTTCCTAATCAAACTACAAATAAGCATGCTAATTCGCTGATGACATTCCTTTCTGTTTCTTTCTTTGGAATGTTCGTCAGGGCGACCGGACTCTGAGGAGATAGAGCCGAGCCCGGAGGACTTGGACCAGCATGCTGCACAGCCAAATTACTAGCTTTTTCCAGCCTACACTTACTTTCTGTATGCCATTATTTAGGCATTGCTTTGTTTATTGTATCTTTTATTTCAAACAGTTGTATATAAAGTTGAATGTAAATAAAGTTGCTGTTTCATTTTATTACTCTTATCATTCATGTTCATTGTTATATTGCTTGATTACACTTAACGTATTCATTTCATAGTAAATACGTTGCGGGCTCTCCACGTCACCGTTTCCGTCTACTGGGAAGCGGGACGTGACACACGTGCATCTGAATAACATCGTTGCAGACGATCGGCGTCCGCGCATGCCAGAAGCCGGTGTCTACCAAGCATAATGGATGGAGTGCCCATCAAGTTATGTGTGTACGGTGTCCACGTAACTGTTGTCTCCTCCATGATATCAAACTCATTGCAGTAGAAGCGGAGATTGCGATCCGGCATTACATCCCATAACCTGGGCACATTCCATATGAATAGAAATTACACATAAGTTAATATTCCAAAAAAACTTGAAATTTGAAATATGCGTATAGTTTCAATTATTTACTGGTATCCATATGGCCTTTGACCATCTAAAGCGAACTGTGTCGTAATAGTCTGGCGACCAATAGAGAGATATGTCTATGACCATATCTGAAATACAATATGATAGAATTACGTCTTATATTGAATATCAATTTAATTACGCAAAATTGGTAGAATGTGGTTTTAAGTATTGTATACCTGACGAAGCGTCAAACAGCCCCCAAAACTCTTCTACTCTATCAATGCAGCCATTCTCAGCTCGCTGTAGAGGAATGACAGAACTGCACTCCTCTACGATAAAGTAGCACACTGGTCGAGATCAGCTAAAAGAGGCAGCCAGGCAAGACTAACTCTGCTCTTACTCTTATCCGGAAACAAGCGAACCCCTATTTGATGTAAAATGTAGACTCGTGCATGCTGCTCGATCGCCGCAGGGGTAGCATCCATGGCAGGCTCAGCACTAAACGTCACCCGTAGCCAACTCAAGTTAATACTACTGCCTCTCATTTGCCCAACAAGCGGAATCCTACCCAACAAGCTGAGACACAAATCTGACCAATCGTGGTTGTACTCCACAGCAGCCACCTCTCCGTATATAGGCAGACTAAGCAGCACAGCGACATCCTGAAGGGTGATAGTCATCTCACCAACTCTAAAATGAAATATGCAGGTCTCTGGTCTCCATCTATATACCAAAACCGTAATCAAGCCTCTATTCAGACGTATATACTCTAATCTGGATAGAAAATGAAAGCCTGCCCGTTGCAGCTCAGTCTGCACACGGGCATCTCCAGCTAGGATTTGGCTGCTCTGGACTGAATGGTCAACGTATGTAATCACCTGATCACTCTGTCAATTACAAAAAGAGAACTTCTATCAGTAACGTATAAATAACATATGTAATTAAAGAAAATAATATTACAAAGTTTTACTTGTACTATTGCGACGTTGGCCGACCTGTGGTCAGCCTGCAAGTACAGAACACTCGTATCTATAGGTTCAGGATCTATAGGTATATTTGCACAATGAAAAAGTCGAGTTATATTATCTTTGAAAAAATAAACATATATAACAAAGAACATATGTGTGTGGGTATGTGTGTGCAGATGTATGTTTGTTTTTTGTTTTTGGACACGCGCGCGTGTGTATATGCATGTGTTTGTATTTCAAAATGTAGGCGGTGATTACCAATGGCGGCATTGGGCTGGAGGATTTTTGCATCGTGTCTTGTTATGACCATACTCATTAAAGATGATGCATCTATTTTGCCTACACCCTTCTCATGAATCATCCATAACACCTTTGATACTAGTAGAACATAGTCATCATGCTTATCTCCTACTGATAGGTGGTAATATCATCGGACCGTTATATACCTTCCAATATCGGTTATCGGGTACAGGATGTAACAACGGGGCATAAGTAGTTTGTATTTGGGGATAGAATACCACTTTGAAGCAAGCTCTTGATGTGCAGTGTTCCCCCCACCCTCTAGTCGTGTGCATGCTGAAATTACATGTGAACAATGCTACTTTTGCAACTTAGGAATTTTGCGCGTACAACTGCAGTTCTTACCATCAATGACTACGCCGTAATTTTTTTCATCTTTGTCAGTCACCTGCCATTCGGACTGGCTGAATCTCACGATCCAAGTATGCCTAGCATCAGTAGCCCTTTTTGTTATTAATTGTTCGAACTTAGGACATAACTTTTCCGTCCAATCTTGTCCCTCCTGACGTCGTGAAAGAAGTATTTGTTCGCCCTGTAAAAAGTCCGTCCTACTAAGGCTTGAATAGACAAAGATCGAGATCCTTTTAAAACCCCGTTAAAGATTTCTGAAGTATTCGTACTCATCATGCAAAATCGCCTACTACCAACTTTCGAAAGAGCCCATCTTTTTTCTTCATTTTTTAGACCACTTTCAATCCAAGTATCTGCTCTTGGACATATACGTTTAACTTCCTCTCTCAGCTCTGTATAGGTCAAGTCATCTGGGGCACATGTAATTTGAGAGAACAAACTCTGCAAGATTTTGCCACTAAATCCGGTAGTTGAGAAGTTGGCTCTGATATGTCACATACAATAACGATGTCTGTAAGGTTCTGGTCATGATTTCGTAATACAGTCGGAATCCCTTTTATCTGAACAGATATGAAAGTAATGTGCCTTCCCCGCACAGATGAAATGTAGAGATGAATGCAAGCAATAAACCATTCCCAATTTTCAGTGGTTTTATCTCCAACTACAACATATGCCAAAGGATAAAGGTCATCATTTGTATCGGCACCGGTAGCAATGAGCAAAGTCTCTTTGTATCTGCCGTATAAGTGGGTCCCATCAATACTAAGAATGGGACGACAATAAGCGAAACCATCAATGGCCGGTCTAAATACCCAAAATACACCGGCAAAACATCTCATTCTTTCTGATATTGAAACGTCGGTTATCTTGAATACAATCCCGGAATTAGTAGATTTGATGGCGGCAAGATATCGTGTTAAATGTTCATACGAATCTTTCCAATCTCCGTATATTTTAGGCAATGCTCTGTTCAACGCATTCCATACCTTCATATAATTTATTTCAATGAATAATGTATCTTTTATAAGGACTTAAATCGTTTTGGGGGTCAAATTGACATCCGCTTTCACAAAAGGCAATATCTTGTTGCATATGAATGCAGAAGTGACCTGTTTATGATTTGAATTCACTACAGAATTCACACAAGTATGATTGTCCACATACTTCTTTATCTACCAGTATCCTGTCGGTGATTTCTTTGAGATATATGCATGAAGCCTCTGCGGGCAGTTCACGTCTGTTTTTCAAACGACGGTGTACTTGGTTGTGTTAATCTTGATTGGTTTAAAAGAAACACCATGTTTAATTGACCAAACGCCGACTGCCTGAATTAACTTTTCCTAATTCTCGAGCAAATCGCTGACCTTCAACCCACTTTCAATATCGACTGCCGAAATCCTATCAGCACGAAAGTTGACATTCTCCATTACTGATGTAAATAGCATGCGAGCATCTGTCATATTATCAGCAAGTGGATATTCAAACTCAACGAAGTCATTGTTAACACATGAATTAGTAATTCACTGCATAATTCATCAGCAAGGACATGCGCAATTTGCATACTATTTTGTGCTTGAATCTCGTCCTCATCACTATCATCATCATCATCATTTTCATCTCCATTATGTTCCAACACCATTGGATCCGTAGTAGGTACATCGGTTGGATGTGCGAAACCAACATTGGGAATTTGTATAGTGCTTGATGTTCCGACTTCATACCGACGAAATCCCGACCTATTGTCTGGAAACAGTGTCCATCTCGTATTGTAATCCGTATTGTATGACTGCATGTACTCGGTATTTTGGGGCATAATATTGAAGCCGAAACTTGGTGTTGGCATGCAATTAAAACTGAAGTTTGGCGATGATACGCAATTATAACCGGGCGGCGGTACATTAGAACTGCACACAAATTTATGAATACTTAGTAACTATTGCATACCTTCACTATCAATAAATAGTGTTCCGTTAAATGTATATGCGGTATAAAGAAATGTAAGGTAATACTTACTTCGTAAACCACCAATTCACTAGCGTCCTGCTTGATGTGCTTTTACCTACGTAACTTTGATCTATATATTGTTCATCATTGGCAGGAGATATAAATCCGATAGAATCAGCATTCATATTGAGCATGCCTGTCATTTCTCTTTGCGGGTATTGCTCGGATGCTCGAAAAGAAAGATCGAGCACTTCAGAATAAGGTTCGGGCAGTTGAGCGGATGTAAATATCTCCTTCTTCACAAACAGCTCGATCGATTTCTATTCCGATACAAACATGACTTATGTATCCTCGTCATCGGATACTTCAACTGCGGTATATTCATGCTCCGTCGGCCATTTGCATATTAAGGAGATATTGAACTTTAACGGATTGATTTTGGTAGCTTTGTACACTACTTGGCACAACTCGTTGTATGTGCTAGACTTCTTGACTTTAGTCATCTTAGTTTTTCCTCCGACGTATTCAGGAATTTTATTTATTCCAATCGATAATTAGCCACCGAAGTAGCAAACTAGATGGATGTAATCATCCTTCATTTTCCCACAAACCAGAAAAATTTGACGCATGTTTTGAGAGTTCTCATCAAACAAATTACTTATTTATCTTCACTTTTATACTAACATAATTATATAAACTTACAATAAAGTCAACATTTCAAGCATGTAACAAGTTGTAAGAACTTGTATCCTACACATTGATCCGTCACAAGTAAAATCGGGAAAACCCCTAATATATATCTAATTTTATCGAATTGCTTTCCTAATACCAAATTTGAACCAAATATTTTTATGAATTTTTTAAAAAGAAAATTAGGGTTTTGCTAACCTTCTTGATGCTCACGGGGGTGATGACGATGGCGAGGATAAAGACGATTGTTCGTTGGTGAATTTCCGTCTAAATTTGCACTAGAAAGAGAATGTGAGATCCGGACCGTGGCAAGAGGGGGGGAGAGAGAGTGATCGAGAAAGAGAGAGAATGACAGAGATGAGAGAGAGAGACGGAGATGAGAGAGAGAGACAGGTCGCCAGGAGGGAGGAAGAGAAGCTGGGGGGAAGAGAGAGAGAAAGAGGAACCACAGAGAGAGATGAGAGATGGATAATAGAGAGGAATGAGGAAAGTAAATAGATCGAAGCTATTTAAATTAGGGAATTGGGTGCACTTTTAAAGCCGCGCCCCATTGTTTTTCAGTAAATTACATGGGCGTACTTTGAAATTGCGTCCAGTGAGGAAATAAAAATTTGTGGCGGGCACTGTTTTAAACCGCGCCCATTACATTTGTATTGGACACAGTTTGGAACCGTGCCCAATACATTTGTAAGGGGCACAGTTTCAAGTGCACCCCTTACAGTTGTAATGGGTGCACTTTCAAACCGCGCCCCGTAAATTTTTTTTATTCACGGTAGATTGTAAGGGGCGCAGTTTGAAAATGTGCCCCATATATTTGTAATGAGTGCAGTTTCAAACTGCGTCCCTTAATAAAAAATTTTAATTAACGCCAGCCCAGCGCTGACGTGGCGCCTACAAGACAGAAAGTGGTCCCTTTCTGTAATAAGTTTTCAAAATGGTTTGTTTTAAAAATTATTATTTAAAAATAGTTTGATATAAAAAATTGTCCAGGGTTTATAGATTGGAACAAGGGGAGGAGGGGTATTTTGGGAATAGCGATGGAGATAACGGTTAGGGTTTGAGATGGGGATATATCGTCGAATGAATACTTTCTCCTTGTTCCATGCTTTTGAAGGGGGAGATGAAGTTGCAAAAACAACTTTCCTACCGCAATTTGTCTAACAAAAAATTTACCAAAGAAACAAATGCCATGGACTCGCACGTTTAACACTATTACCTAGAAGTTGTGGGTCTTGCTGTTTTGTCTTTTGGGCAAACTTTTGGATAGAGAAATTACGGGTAAGAAAAGTATTGCTCATGAAGTTATAGGTAAGGGTAGGTGAAGCCGGAGGAATGGCCTTGGCTTTTCATACATTCACGAAATAACCATTCCGACCATGTTTACGAACACACGGTTTATGGGCTTGTTTGGGAACGGAGTTAACTCTTGTAAAGTGCGGTTTCGTGAAGTTAACGAAAGTTAATTCCAAAATGGCAACTTTGTCATGTTTGGGGCTCATTTTGGAGTCGAGATAACTCCAATTTTTCAATCTTAAACTGCAGTTATCTCAACCCCAATCCGATCAAAGTTTACAAAACTCCATTTTTGGAGTTTAGGACTTATAAACCATAATTTGCATGCCTTCTAGCTCCACTTTAAAATAAACCATGGTTATCCTAACTTTGTATCCAAACCGAGCCTATGTAGCAAACCGAAGTTTCATAAAGTTGAGAAAGCTATACTCCAATTTGCTAACTAAACCGTATTTGGGGATCATTTTGGAATTGAGATAATTACGGTTATCTCAACCCAAACTTGAGATAAATAGCAGTTACATCAACTCCAATTTGATCAAAATTTACAAAACTCAAATTTTGAAGTTTGAGATACATCCTCTCTAGCTCCACTTAAAAATAAACCACAACTATTCTAACTTTATATCCAAACAAGGGCCTCAATTTCATTGTTTTCCCTTTTGAGTTTTGACCAATTAATATAATATGACCCTGCGCCCAGCAAGGGTAAAACAAACATGGGGCATGTGCTCCGGCAGGGTAAAACAAACTTGGTTTTGCGATCTGGGTGGAATTTAAACATCATATTTCCCACATAATATACACTTGATTGTCTATTAGACAATATACGACTTTCTCTAATAGAGGGTGATGTAAGTGTAAGGATTTGTATAATTGTTAGTTATAGTAATTTACTCTCGACTTGGGTTAACTAGGAATGTAGATTAATACTCAGCTTAATTATCCAAAAGTATAAGTAATTTTAAAACAAGAAAAAGGTTCAAAAGGACGGATAAATCCAAATGAAAAGAGAGGATTTTTTTTTTGGAACATCAAAAGTGTAGAGAATAAAAATTCATCATATACTTGAATGAAATTGCTTTTTAGATTGATACTTCCTGTTGTTTAGGCTTCTAACTAGTTAACCTAGAAATCATAGTACTTTATATGAAGATTTGGAGAAAAAAGAGAGCAAAATTGGGAATGTCAAACATTGAAAGCCGGTGACCTAGAGGCTTTGGTTCATGAGCACAATTTAGAAGCGAAGATCAAGCCTTATATGACCCAAATTCAACAAAATGAGCCGTAAACCGATCCTGCTGGAAACCCCACCTTCCCCCTACAACAAAACACACCCTAACTAATAAATAAAAGGGTAGATTATCAAAAAGCCCCCGGCCTGCTCGGGTTGTCTAAAAATCATGATATTTTTAAAATTGTTAGGAAGGTCCTACTGTTCAAAATATTTATGAAAAAACCATCGGGCCGCATTGCATTTAAACCTTTACTCTTTTCAATTGTTTAGTACAAGAATTTTTTTTTTATAGAAATTACATGCAACTGCTGATTAATTGAGGCCAGAGGTCTTTCAACAAGCTCAAATGTCCAATGGATTTACATAAGTTTTAACAGGACCCGGAGCTTTTTGAGAATTTACCCAAAAAAAAAATTTCTACCTCAGCCTCCGCCATCATCATCAGAAAACAAAAACCTCACGCACACAAAATTAATTCTGAGAGAGAATGGGGAGCCGACTGGGGCGCCGCGTGATCCACTTCGCGAACCTGCCGATAAAGCTGCTCCTCCCAAACCCACCCTTCGATTCCATCCGCGAGTTCGCTCTCAAGACGATCCCCTCCGCGTCGAAGATCGAGATCCGCCGGGTCCTGGAGTCCCTCTACGGCTTCGACATCGACGACGTCCGCACCCTCAACATGGAGGGCAAGAAGAAGAAGCGCGGAGGGTTCCTCGCCGCCAAGCCCGACTACAAGAAGGCCTACATCACCCTCAAGGAGCCCCTCTCCATCTCCCCAGACCTGTTTCCTGTCCCTTGGATCCAGGAGTCCATGCAGCAGCGCATGGGCAAGAAGAAGAAGGGCAAGACCTCGGTGGTCGAAGAGGATGGAGACGATGCGGCGGGTGAAAATTCGGGTCGGATCGGGCACTGGATGGAGGATCCGAGAAGAGAGGAAGTGGAGAGGAGAGGGGATAAGAGGAGGGATGGGGGAGGAGGAGGAGGGAGGAGGACGGTGATGGAGGTAAGAGGGAGGGTGAGGGGGAAGGAGAAGGAGGTCGAGGAGACGAGGTTCCCGTGGAGTAGCATGAGGTCTTGGAGGAGGTAAAATGTTTTTTGTAGATTGATTTTTATTAGGTATGCTCGCTAGGCGTTTGATGAAATTCCCATGTGAGTTGTCGCTCTGTTTCGTTTTGTCATTACCTCGGATTCGTCTGATTTATGTTGTTATAATAATTCCTGATCTAATAGTTGATCGTCATGTATCCTATTACAATTAAAATGCATTGCGTCTATAGTAGTAAACGGGAATCGAATTTGCAACTAAATGTGTGGGACCTTGACATAGCAGGTCTGATGCTGTAGAGTAGGCCATTTTGCGGTCCTTTTGTATTTATTCTCCCCAAAACAAGAACAAGGTCGATTTAATGTTGTTTTGGAACTGGTCTCCTTTGTGAGAATTTATGCCTTTCTCATTAAAAAATAGTATCATCGCCTGTTTTTTCGGTGTGGTTTCATTTTTTGATCTAATTTTGTTCTTTTACAACTTTTTAATATCAATGTCGTCTTATCAAATCATGAGTATATAACTATGTGTTTCATATCCACACATCATCACGTCTTCAATGATGTTCTATTAGACTAAAACGTAAGATTGTGGTGCTTATTCTATTAACTCAGTGGATGTGCTTGCTGGACTCTACTCTTAAAACAGTAAATTGTGTGCGCCAGTGGATGTTAGATGCAATCCCTTCATCTAGAAAAATAATTCCAATAACATTGCCATCAAGTGGGATCATTTTCTGAATCTGCTTTTATGTGACTGCATATCCAATGAGATAGGAGCATGCCTACAGTCAGGGGCGGAGGGAGGTGTGGGCATGTGTGGGCAATTGCGTACACTTCCCCCCCGCAACTTCCATTGCCATATATTTTGGCTACATTTTAGGAATAATTAACTACTGCTCAATATAGTGATAATTCTCCCAATTTATCTGCTTTTGCCCCTAAATTTAACTTGTAATTTTCTAATTATTTTCCCTTTATTTATGGAATCTCAATTTAGAGCTTTAATTGGTATTTTTATAACACCCCTGAAAAGTTGATAATCTCTAGCTGAAAGATTAAATTTCTCTCCTTTTGATGTAGAAATCACATGAAAGAGAAAAATTATAGTTGCAATACCTGATCTGATGGGTTAATAATAAGTATACAATGTAAACAACTCAAAGTAAATTCAAATTCAGCATTTTCCTCGTTTGTGTAGATAATTTTCTTTTTCTTTTTCATATTTTAGCGGGAAAATTGCAAAATTTGTAGTAAATTTAAAAGTGTTTTTTCATACTTTTTATTGATTCATTACCAAATGAAATAAGAGCCATATATTACGCACTATGTATGAACTCATGCTATACCACATAGTATGTTTTTCGCCCACACTATGAAATTTTTTTGGGTTCGCCACTGCCTACAGTGTATTGTGATCATCGTGTATTTATTGTGTAACTGATTGCATTTCATCTTGAATATGCAAACAAGCAGACATCTTCATGCATGGTTTCTTTACATCTTCAAACTAATACTTGTGAATTTGGTCACTTTTACTTTGCCTTTATTTATTATACTCCTTTAAATGAATCTATTTAGTGGAAGACTTTGTTGTTTGAAGTTGGCATACTTGCTAATCTCCTGATATTCGTTTGTCATTTAAAATCAATATCTTTGTCTGCTAATTTGAAATTTTTCTCTACTTAGGATCCATCATTCATTGTGATGATGAGATTAGAAGGTTGTTGTTCATAAAAGCCAGGTGGGATTGGAGGATTAGGTTCTTATTACAGAATACCAACATTACAGGATGACTGACTTTGGGCCATTAAGAAAAATGTCCAAATTAGAAGTATAGTTTATATGACATTTTTGAGGTAAATGAGTTGCAGCAATCTAAGATATAGGATAAGAAATCTGCATCTGGAAGAAGATTATATGTAGCTCTATAAAGAATAAAATGAGGGAGAATTGATTAAGATGGTTTTGGCCTATAGAATGAAGGTTGATGATAACTAAGGGCCAGCTGGGAACATAGAGAATTTTCTCGCAAAAACATAAGTGGATAATGCGTGCCAGTTAGAACTGTGAAGAGAATTGTACTTAATAGAAATTTTACCAATGTTTGTTTTTGATAAACGAAGCGAGATGCATTAAGCCTATTTGGCATAAAGTTAACAGCAAGAGTCTATTTATCGCAGAGAAAAAAATGCTTGATTGGTTAATTTTGATTTTTGAGTTCATATACGTCACGCCCCGCTACCCAAAATACGGGATACGAGAGGCGACTAGGCCAACCATGCTCCTACGGTCAGGAAACAATCCCGCCGTAGTCACATTTCGGCTTCTAGCATTACATGGTAATCGGTAAGCACAACACATAAATAAAGGAAACACATCACTAGTTTATTACATCAAATTTCATTGTTCACAGTTTACAATAGTTCGAAAGAAAAGAAAATTACTAACCAAGTGCGAATACAAGGTTGGTTTATGGAAAGCGGTAAAAGTACTGATGGTACGACCGTCTAGATCTCTGCGAACTCGAATGATAGGTCCGACTTCTGAACTAGGTCTTCTCCAAGCTCCAAGCATGCATCGGATCGTCAGAGCGATGCAATAGCAATAATATGATAACAATAATGATGCATGTAATAAAAGTAATAACAGTAGGAACAGTGAATGCAAATAATCGATATGTCTACAATCGATGCAATGTATGCCATGTGTTCCTACTGGTCTCCAAGTTAGTTTTGAAATCGAGTTTGCGGAAATGAGTGGTCATGTTTAACGAGGGTCTCGTACGTATCCGAGACTACGGTCCACTGTTGCCCGGTATATAACACTGTCAGCCGGACCGCTAAGTCCAAACCTAATATATATAAGAATCGGTGCTCGAATGATCATCCTCTAAATCGCCAATCTCGCTAAATACAAATTCCTTTCCATTTCGATTTCCCCTTTTCCTCTAGGTTTCACTATCTATAAGTATGGGTTAGTTGTGTACAAGTACTCACAATAATACTGTTTTATTCACTATTCACTGTACTGTTCACTATCACGAATCGTTCACTTTTCACTGGCGTATCCGACACAACTAAACCGATACCATTCACGTTCGACAATGCAATATATACTAAGAATTAATAAGGGCGCTCACTATTGCTAAAGGTATCACAGTGGGGTAAATATGTGAATCATACCGCTAAGCATGTCATGCAATAATTCATTACGCATCTTGGGAATTAAAAAAAAAATAAACACATCAAATCATACGATCATAATTAAGCAAAATAATACAAAAGGGGTAGAAGGTATACTTAATTAGTCATTCAACGAAATTGGTTTCAAATCAATCGGGTTCCGGGTTTACGAATTACGGTCATTTCTTTTTAAGTGTTCTCTACTGGAAATTCAGCTCCTGAACTGAAAGTCCGTTTTGTAACACAGTTTTCACCATGTTGGGATCATAATTAGGTGATACTACAGTTGGGTAATATTTAGGTTTATTAATTAGGTTTCCAACGCACCAGACGGATCGACAATATCCGCTCTGTGCTGTAAGATATGCATTGTTTAAGATTAGGATATACGTTCTGTCTCTACTTAGGACTGCAGCACGTATCGATGATTTAAAATATAATTAAAATAGCAAACGATGGTAAAAACAAATGAAACCACCACCATTAGTTAGCTAACAGAATATTCTTCGCAACGGTATAGGGTTCCGTATAATATCATTTTCATACAGAGTTGTAAAAGCATTTTAATTCAGGTGTCGCCAAGCAGTGTTGTTCTGGACTGCAGTCCAGAGCCGCATCCCCGAACAGCTTTCGTCATCGTTTTAAAACAGTATTGAAATATAAATCACATGGGGTTCTAGGGTGTCGAGTTGGTTTCGATACGAGCCTTCGAACACACCGTTCCAGTATGTATCCAAATTACTATGATTTTCACAAGTTAGGTGTACGAAAAATTCCAGATTTGGTGAAACTAATTAGGGGTGATATTTCTTGGCATTAGGGTCCGTATTTTCATT
This sequence comes from Agapanthus africanus, assembly GCA_030015575.1. NCBI lineage: Eukaryota > Viridiplantae > Streptophyta > Magnoliopsida > Asparagales > Amaryllidaceae > Agapanthus > Agapanthus africanus. The sequence goes on from CM057339.1 coordinate 871,480,085, forward strand.
CTAACTTTTTACATATCATCCATTATCACTAAAGCAAGTAGCCCTATATTCCGTCATATTTGATTTAGTTTCCGAATTGAGTACTTAACCGGTGTACACTAGTAACTAGCGATCCCAATTGCTCCATAAAAAGGACCCAAAATATATTCACATGGTTAATAAACTTAATATGAGTTCGACCTGATATGAACAAACACGATGGCTCAAAGTATGTGTGCTCGATTAAACTCATTGCTACCAAGTAACGATACTTCTATGCACGTTAACCCGCATACGTTCATAACGATATCAAATAATATTATAATCTACGATAGCATGATTTGCAAGAGAAATAGGGTTTCCACTTGCCTTTTGACGAGACGAAAATGGCCGAGGAGACGGGTCGCACGGGCGCAAGCACGGCACGACGCACGCACAACTAGGCACGCCACGACAAACTCGACCTTGGCTTGAGCTTTGCACGGGTTCTGATCTTGGTCTTGGGCTGGAGCGTGTTGTGCAAGGTGGTTGTCGACGAGGGCTCGGGCGACACTAGGTGGGCGGAGGCAGCAACGACGAGTGGAGGTCGGTGGTGCTGGAGAAAAGTAGCTGGGGTCTTGAAAGCGAAGGTGGTTGGCAGTGGTGATGGATGGCTCGTCAAAGGTGTTGACGGCGACGTCGGTGATGGAATGAACGGCGATGAAGGAGGCTTCGTTGTGCGCACATGGTGGGGTTGTGAGGAGTTCGGTTGAGGGGCACGGTTGACGGGGGAGGAGCTCGGAAGTTGTTGTAGAGGAGCAAAGGAGGTAACTCCGGCGATGGGTGCTCGGTGTGGTGGGGGCACGATGGGGCGGTGATGGTGGCGCGGCTCTGGTGAGGTTTGGGAGGGGTTTTGGAGGGAACGAGAAGAGAGAGTGTGTATGTGAACAAGAGGAGAGAGAGTGAACGGGGGGAGAGAGTTTAAAAAGAGAGAATTAATAAAATTAAATAATAATTAATATGATAGATTTGGATATTGATGAGGATTTATGGGGAATTTAAAAGAGAATAATTTTTTTTGAATTTGCAGGGAGAGAAGAAATTGTTGGGGGAAAAAGGAAGAGGAGAGTTTGGGCTATTGGGTTTGGGTCTTGAGAAAAGAGATAGGAAAAAGAAAAAGAAAAGGGTTTGGGTTTAGGTTAGGAAATAGTCGATATAGAAAACTAGAATAGGAAAAATAATAGAATTTAAATTAGGGGAATAATATTATTAAAAATATGGTTAATACGTACACAGGAAAACCAGTTCTTACATCATACCCTCTTTACAAAAATTCACCCTCGAAATTAAGGAACGAAAACAAGCAAAGATACAAACAACTACTCGAAAAGATGTCAGAACTGCGAACGGATATCCTCCTTATGTTCTCAGGTAGCTTGTCCAGGTGAACGACCGTCCCAAGATAGTCGGACTTACGGAATGACCTTATTCTTTAGTACCTTCTCTCTACGGTCGAGTATAGTAGTAGGCTGCTCCACATAAGATAAGTCGGTACCCAATGTCAATTCTAAATGATCGAGAACGCGACTGTCGTCTCGAACTTAGCGCCGCAACTGTGGCATATGAAACGTGTTGTGCACGCCAGCTAGCGATGCGGGTAAGGCAAGTCGGTAAGCTACCTCCCCTACTCGCTCCAATACCTCGAACGGTCCCGATGAATTATCGGGGACTGAGTTTCCCGCGACTCCCAAACCTGATAACACCGCAGGTAGGTGAAATCTTCAGGAATACATAATCACCGACTTCGAATTCTAACGATCTCCTGCTGGCATCTGCCCAACTCTTCTGTCGGTCCTTAGTTGTCTTAATGCGTTGTCTGATCATCTAGACCTGTCTGCCGTCTGAGCTATAAGTTCGGGGCCCAATAATCTTCGCTCACCAACATCATTCCAACAAACAGGGGATCGATATTTCTGTCCGTAAAGTGCTTCGAATGGAGCCATCTGGATACTAGCTTGGAAGCTGTTGTTATAAGAAAACTCCACTAGATGAAGGTGATCTTCCCAATAACCCTGAAAGTCTAGCATGCACGCCCTCAACATGTTCTCGAACGTCTGAATAGTACGCTCGAACTGTCCGTCCGTCTGTGGTTGGTAAGCCGTGCTGAACTTGAGACGTGTATCCCGACTCTTGTGTAAGCTCTTCCAAAAGTGTGAAACGAATCTGGTGTCTCGATCCGATACTATGCTGACCGGAACTTCGTGAAGTCGCACTACTTGTATGTACTTCGCCGCAAGCGACTCTGTCGATTGCCCCACTCAGAAAGGTATAAAATGTGCTGCTTTCGTAATACGGTCGACGATAACCCAGACGGCGTTGCCTCTTGGACTCCGTGATAAAGCAGTCACGAAATCCATAGTGGTGTGCTTCCATTTTCATTCGGGTATCGGAAGCGGTTGTAACAAACCCGCTGTTCTCTGGTGTTCAGCCTTTACTTATTGGCATATTAAGCATTTGGACACAAACCGTGCAATCTCCCGCTTCATCCCGTTCCACCAATAATGCCGCTTCATATCTCGATACATCTTCGTAGTTTCCAGATGCATTGAATAAACTGAACTATGAGCCTCAGCTACTACTTCCTTTCGAACATCCCCTGGGGAACGCAGAGTCTGCTACCGAATCTCAAAGAACCGTCTCGATATATGAGCAATTCTGTTCTTAGTCCGGCTTCCACTTGCTCTCTGAACTTTTGCAATCGAGGATCATCGGCCTGTGCAGGCTTAATGCGATCTACCAATGAAGACTGCATCTGTAATTGCCAAAACTGCCTGGTTGCACTCGGTGTAACAACCTCCAGTTCGAGCTTCTGAAAGTCTTCAATGATGCTCCTCTGGGTGGTCAACATCATGACCGCTGGCTTGCGACTGAGAGCGTTGGGTACGGCATTTACTTTCCCTGGATGGTACTGTAAGTCTAAGTCGTAGTCCGCCATCAGTTCTAGCCATCGGCGTTGCCGCATATTTAATTCCTTCTGAGAGAACACGTATTTCAGACTCTTATGATCCATGTACAATTTCACTTTTTCGCCTAAAAGGTAATGTCTCCAGATCTTTAAGGCGAAAACCACTGCCGCTAACTCCAAGTCGTGTGTTGGGTAGTTCCACTCGTGATTCTTCAGCTGTCGTGAGGCATAAGCAATTACCCGACTGTGCTGCATCAGAACACAGCCTAAACCTTTCCCTGAAGCATTGCTGTGTATCACCAAACCATCCGAATTATCTGGCACTGTAAGAATAGGAGCCGCGGTCAACTTTTGTTTCAGTAACTCAAAAGCCTGAGCACTTTCCTTTGACCACACGTAAGGCACTTCCTTCCGTGTCAGCTTTGTCAAGGGTTCAACAACTCACGCAAAGTCCTGGATGAACGCCGATAATATCCTGCCAATCCTAGAAAGCTTCTGATCTCCGCCACCGACTTCGGTGTCGGCCAATCGCTAACGGATTCTATTTTCGCCGGGTCCACTGAAATGCCTTCGCCCGAAACAATATATCCCAAAAACTGCACTTTGTTGAGCCAGAACTCACACGTACTCAATTTTGCGTATAGCTTCTCTTCCCGCAGAATTTGTAGTACAGTTCGTTAATGTTCGACATGCTCCTCTCGAGTCTTAGAGTAGACTAGTATGTCGTCGATGAATACAACGACAGACATGTACAAGTATTTTGCAAATACCTTATTCATCAGATCCATGAATATTGCTGGAGCATTAGTAACACCGAACGGCATTACAAGAAACTCATAATGCCCGTATCGGGTTCGGAAAGCTGTCTTGCATATATTTTCAGCCGTTACTCTGATCTGGTGATAAGCCGAACGAAGATCCAGCTTCAAAAATACCTTGGCACCACCCAATTGATCAAATAAGTCGTCAATGCGAGGAATGAGGTATTTGTTCTTTATCATTACTCTGTTCAGCTCAGGTAGTCTATGCACATCCGTAGCGATCCATCCTTCTTCTTCACCAACAAGACTGGTGTACCCCCACGGTGAAGCGCTTGGGCAAATAAATCCCTTCTCCAAAAGATCTCCAATTTGCTTCTTCAATTCTGCCAATTCAACTGGTGTCATTCTGTACGGTATTTTAGAAACCGGTGATGTACCTGAAATCAGGTCAATTGAGAATCCCAAGACGTGAGGAGGTGGTAGTCTTGGTAACTCTTCAGGGAACACATCGAGAAAATCCCGAACGATCTCTGGTGCTGGGTTCTCATCAATCTCCATAGCCGTCAACATCTTCGGCTTGGCTCTATATTTGGCTGGCTCCAAAGATTCGCTTCCGCCTTCGAAAACAAACTCAGAGTGATTGGGGATGCGGAAGGTCACATTCTTAGCTCGGCAATCAATGATCGCATGGAACGTACTCATCCAATCCATCCCGAGAATGGCGTCATAGCGACCTGTCTCGATTAAAAGGAAATTTGCATAGAATTCCCTGCCACACACTACAACTGGACAAGATCTGCATTCTCGACTAGACACTATAATACCATTACCCATATGTATTTCCCATCCCTTGGTCAATGGTTTATGTGGTATGGAGTGAGTGTCGACGAAATATGCAGATATAAAACAATGTGATAATCCAGAATCAAATAGTACTCTAACCGGCATATAATGAACGAGTAGAGTACCTGTAACAACTTCAGTTGAAGCCTCTGCTTGCTCGGCAGTCAGGGTGGAATCCTGCCCCTGACCGTGACCTGTGTTGGTCTGCCTCTGCTCTAATGACCTCTGATGCTGCGATCTAGATCTTTCATGTAACTCTATTAGTTGAGGACAACCACTAACCCTGTGCTGGCTAGATCTGCAAATCAAATACTGGCCCTTGGCACGGCGACAGTCTTTTTGGGTATGCCCGTCCCTGTGACAGTAGCCACAGACTAAAGCCTTTGTGGTTGCTGTTGGGGCATGAAGGGATGCTTCATCTGCGTCGTCTCTAGCCTGTGAATTGGTATGACCCCTCGGGACAATGTATAAGTACGTGCCGGGATAACTGGGGGCTTCCCGTCACTCGAGCTGGGGCCCTTGAATTTATTGATTAGCTTCTCCTGAATTCGTGCAGTATTGAGCATCTGCGCGAAAGTTTGCAACTTGAGAGACGCAATCAACTGTTGCAGCTCAAAGTCAAGTCCCTGCAAGAATCGTCCGACTTTGGTGGTCTCTGAAGCGACTATATATGAAGCGAATCGGCTCAGACTGTTGAACTCTGCCGTATATACGTCAACGGGACGGCCGTTTTGCATCAGCAAAATAAATCTTTCTTCCATTTCTACTTTGGCTGCAAAATAAATCTTTCTTCCATTTCTACTTTGGCGGTGGAGGGGAAATAGTGGTCCAAGAAGCATTTTTTGAACTTGCTCCACTCAATCGGCCCATTGATCTGCTCTCTTCGACGGACCACTAAGTATGGGCTTCATCCTCCAGCTGGATCTTTATCACGTTCACCTTCTCTTCATCGGGGACCCGTGCAGCCGTTAGTAGGTTCTCCACATTGACCAGTCATTGCTCGGCCTCGAGTGGTTCGACTGGCCCTGTAAATACAGCCGGGTGTAGCCTCCAGAAATTTGACACAGTGCCAGCTCTGGTAGGTGTAGCTGGTGCAGCGGCGCCCTCGAGGGCGGCAATGAGAGCGGAGGGTCCTCCTAATGCGATAATTGCCCTAAGACCCTCGGTAAGTAGTCCATCTTTTTCTTTTGGGCTTCCGCGAGGGTCGTCAGTGCGTTCAGGATCCTCTCTGTGCGATCCTGAGAACTAGAGTCCGAAGAGAGGTCGTTCGGGGAAATCATGCCGCTGGAAAAAGATGAACGGATAGATATAAGGATGAAAGTGAAAGATAGTGAAGTGAAAATAATATAATAAAGCGTAGTTAATGTTATCCTTTAATACTAAAGCCTGGCGCTCTGATACCAACAAAACCATGTCACGCATCGCTACCCAAAATACGGGATAGAGGAGGCGTCTAGGCCAGCTATGCTCCTACGCTTCTACGATCAGAAAACAATCCCGCCGTAGTCATACTTCAGTTTCTAATATTACATAGTAATCAGCAAACACAACACAGAAGTAAATGAAACACGTCACTAGTTTATTATATCAAATTTCATTGTTCACAGTTTACAATAGTTCGAAAGAAAAGGAAATTACTAACCAAGTGCGAATACAAAGTTGATTTATGGAAAGCGGTAAAACTACTGATGGTACGACCGTCTAGATCTCTGCGAGCTCGAATGATAGGTCCGATTCCCGAACTGGGTCCTCTCCAAGCTCTGAGCATGCATATTTAGGTCGTAAGAGCGACGCAATAGCAATAATATAATAATAATAATGAGGCAAGTAATAAAAGTAATTACAGTAGGGACGGTGAATGCAAGTAATCGATATGTCTACAATCGATGCAATGTATGCCATGTGTTCCTGCTGGTCTCCAAGTCGGTTTTGAAATCGAGTTTGCGGAAAAGAGTGATCATGTTTAACGAGGTCTCGTGTGTACTCAAGACTACGGTCCACTGTTGCCCGGGACATAACCCTATCAGCCGGACTGCTAAGTCCAAACTTAATATATATAAGAGTCGTTGTTCAAATGATCATCCTCTAAATCGCTAACCTCGCTAAATACAAGTTCCTTTTCACTTCGATTTCCCCTTTTCCACAGGTTTCATTATCTATAAGTATGAGCTAGTTGTGTACAAGTACTCACAATAACACTGCTTTATTCACTATTCACTGTACTGTTCACTATCACGAATCGTTCACTTTTCACTGGCGTACTCGACACAACTAAACTGATACCACTCACGTTCGACAATGCAATATATACTAAGAATTAATAAGGACGCTCACTATTGCTAAAGGTATCACAGTAGGGTAAATATGTGAATCAAGCAGCTAAGCATGTCATATGCAATAAGTCATTACGCGTCTTAGGAATTTAGAAAAAAAATAATCACATTAAATCATATGATCATAATTAAGCAAAATGATACAAAAGGGGTAGAAAGTAAACTTAATCAGTCATTCAACGAAAATTGGTTTCAAATCAATCGGGTTCCGGGTTTGCGAATTACGGTCATTTCTTTTTAAGTGTTCTCTGCTGGAAATTTAGTTTCTGAACTGAAAGTCTGTTTCGTAACACAGTTTTCATCATGTTGGAATCATAATTAGGCGACGCTACAGTTGGGTAATATTTAGGTTTCCAACGCACCAGATGGATCGACAATATCCGCTCTGTGCTGGAAGATATGCATTTTTTAAGATCAGGGTATACGTTTTGTCCCTGCTTGGGACTGCACCACGTATCGATGATTTAAAATACAATTAAAATAGTAAATGATGGTAAAAACGAATGAAACCACCACCATTAGTTAGTTAACAGAATATTCTTCGCAACGGTATAGAGTTTCGCATAATATCATTTTCATACAGAGTTGTAAAAGCATTGTAATCTAGGTGTCGCCAAGCAGTGCTGCTCTGGACTGCAGTCCAAAGCCACATTCCCGAACAGTTTTCGTCATCGTTTTAAAACAGTATCGAAATATAAATCACAGGGGGTTCTAAGGTGTCGAGTCGGCTTCGATATGAGCCTTCGAACACACCGTTCTAGTGTGTATCCAAATTACTATGATTTTCACAAGTTAGGTGCACGGAAAATTCCAGATTAGGTGAAACTAATTAGGGGTGATATTTCATGGCATTAGGGTCCGTATTTTCATTCTAACTTTTTACATATCATCCATTATCACCGAAGCAATTCAGTAGACCCATGTTCCGCCATATTTGATTTAGTTTCCGAATCGAGTACTTAACTGGTATACACTAGTAACGAGCGAACCCGATTACTCTATAAAAAGGACCCAAAAGATATTCACATGATTAATAAACCTAATATGAGTTCGACCCGATATAAACAAACACAATGGCTAAGTATGTGTGTTCGATTAACTCATTGCTACCAAGTAACGATATTTCTACGTACGTTAACCCGTATACGTTCATAACGATATCAAATAATATTATAATCAACGATAGCATGATTTGCAAAGGAAATGGGGTTTCCACTTGCCTTTTGACGAGACGACAATGATGGTCGCGGCGACTGGTCGCACGAGCACGGCACGACGCACGCACGGCTAGGCACGTCACGGCAAACTCGACCTCGGCTCGAGCTTGACGCGGGTCCTGACCTCGGTCCTTGGCCGGAGCGTGTTGTGCACGGTGGTCGTCGACGAGGGCTCGGGCGGCACTAGGTGGACGCGGCGGAGGCAACAACGCGAGTGGAGGTTGGTGGTGCTGGAGAAAAGTAGCCGGGGTTTGGAAGTGAGGGTGGCTGGCAGTGGTGGTGGATGGCTCGTCGGAGGTGTTGACGACGACGTCGGTGATGGAATGAACGGCGACGAGGGGTGCTTCGTGGTGAGCGCGCGGTGGGGTTGTGAGGAGTTCGGTTGAGGGGCGCGGTCGACGGGGATGGAGCTCGGAAGTCGTTGCAGAGGAGCAAAGGTGGTAACTCCGACGATGGGTGCTCGGTGTGGTGGGGGCATGATGGGGCGGTGATGGCGGGGCGGCTCCGGTGAGGTTTGGGAGGGGTTTTGGAGGAGAACAAGAAGAAAGAGAGTGTGTATGTGATCGAGAGGAGAGAGAGAGTTTGAGAGAGAGTGAACGCGGGGGGGGGGGGGGGGGGGAGAGTTTAAAGAGAGAGAGAGAATTAATGAAATTAAATAATAATTAATATGATGGATTTGGGTATTGATGAGGATTTATGGGGAATTTAAAAAAGAATAATTTTTTTTTAATTTGAAGGGGAAGAGAAGGAAACTGTTGGGGGAAAAGGAAGAGGAGAGTTTGGGCTATTGTGTTTGGGCCTTGGGAAAAGAAATAGGAAAAAGAAAAGGGAAAAATGTTTGGGCTTGGGTTAGGAAATAGTTAATATAGAAAACTAGAATAGGAAAAATAATAGAATTTAAACTAGGGGAATAATATTCTTAAAAACACGGTTAATACGTACACAGGAAAGCCGGTTCTTACAATATAATGTAAGTAAATGGTTGACGGTAGGCATGTCCATGCACACGCTTGCCTATATGTACATGCATTTGGTACAATCGCTCTTTATTCATGTAATTATAATTTATTCTTATTATTATGTTATCACACAAAACTAATACTTGCATGGGCGTGAGCACATTTCATACTTTCTAGGAATTGCTGGGTCTTAACCTGTATCTTGTCAGTCTTTATATCCACTTCTGAATTTTGTTTGGTTCTAAAGCAGTTTGTAAAGATAAATTATTTTTGGTCCGTACACGTTGCCGAATTGCATCTCATGTGGGAATTTTTTGTGTTATTGCTTCCGTTTTTTATTAACTTCTGAATCTACTTTGTCCTCGAAGCACTGAATAGATACCTTACTTTTAGTTGTCGACCTGCTTGTACCTTGTGATTGTGAGGGATAATTAACCTTTTAATATATGGTCATCCTAGTGCAAAGAGAGATCTCAGTTCTACTTTACTGTAACTATAGGCATACAGAAACCGATGTAAAATAGCAATTAGTACCATAGAAAATTCATCTATATGTTCTTTTTGAAGGGATAATCAGGTGGCCTGCCTCAGTTATGATTGCTGATTCCATCAGACAATATCTATCTTGTAATTTGTCTCATTGCTTACTCGTTTATCCTTCCTTTTTATAATAAGTCATGATTTCATTTCTATTATAGCCTGAATGCCTGATATATATGGTTATCTTTTAGAAGGACTCCAGGAATTAGAAATTTAGAATTGTTTTATAGTCCCTAATTCAGAGGTCAGGACTTGCATAACAGAAAGAGGAATCATGCTTGGTGAAAATTATTTTCTTGGATGAAACAAGGGTAAGATATCTTAGTACAAGTTGAATGTCATGGGAAGAGACTTATATTTAAGTAATAATAATATCAATAGGTTGTGGACTTGGAGACAAATGGCTTGGCATAAAAAAAATTCCAAATTCTTCTATTTTAATAATATTTTAAAGCCGACTGATGTGCGCATGTAGCAACTTCTGCTGTGAATGCAATAGCCTAACTGTTGTAATTTTCTGAAGAAGGCTATATTTCCCCTGTGGTCCATTTAGTACTGTTGCATATCAATCCATTGTGATGATGAAGTCAGAAGGTTGTTCATAAAGTCCAAGAGGGATGGTTAAATTGTAGAAGGGTGTATGGAGGATTATATTGTTACAGAATACCAATGAAATTGATGGAAATTTTTTATAGATGTCTATACGACTGTGGGCCATTAAGAAAAATGTCCAAATGATAAGTATAGCTTAACTGAGATATTTGAGATAGATGTGCTGCAATAATCTAACATATGGAATAAGAAATGACTGCATCTGTAAGAAGCTAAAGGTAGCTTTAATAAAGAATAAAACGAGGGAGAATTAATTGAGATGGTTTTGATCTATAGAATGGGGGTTGATGATACCCAAGGGCCAGTTGGGATCATAGAGAGTTTCCTAACAAAACAGAAGGTGGATAATGTGCGCTTGTTAGAACTATTGACAGAACCGTAGTTAATGGAGCGACAAGCACCAATGTAGGTATTGACGAGTATGATTGATAGATGCATTGAAAAGATATTGAAAAGATGAGTTGGTAATCAATTTTATTGAGAATGATACAATTTTTTTAATAATGTTGAATCAAAGATAACAGTTCATATAACCTACTCCAAAAGGTCAAGATGAAGTCTTACTGCTCCATGCGTATTTCGTAGTTTTCCCCCTACTTTTGTATTGTCACTTTTTATTGTCAATGTCTTGTCTACCTTATCATAATCTAATTATAACTATCCGAGTATTCTGCTCAAATCAGAGTCCATGATAACATTCTGCTAGAGGTTTCATGCTTTTGTTCCATCTGTTTGTGACAATTTAATGATATTTGATTCAGAAGTCACCTACATTTTTCGCAAGGTAGAAGAATGAACAGTGCAGAAGGCTGTCAGTAAGAGGCAGCTTATAAATTGAAAAGTGTCTTTGTATTGTCCTCATTCCATCTCAAAATTTGATCATGTTTTTGGTTATTTCAACTCTGTTAGCACCTTGATTCAGAAATATTTGAAAAGCAGTTCGTCACAACATTGAAGCACAAGGGCATAATCCTAGATGGCCACAACCAGGAGGCAACAATGAGGGTAGTTAAATATAGAGATACCAATGAAAGTTGAGGAGCAAGAGAGTCAGGGAGAAACAAGTACTAGGAGTAGAGTAGTTATCAGTTATATGTTATCGGTTATATGTGCAGATGGATGTTGATTTAGGCAGTGAAAATATACTGATTGGAAGACGGTTGTTGGGGAGAATTAAGTTTTAGGGCTAGACCTGAAGGAGCATTGGTTCGGGCAAGATAGAAAGAGCTTCATACATAGTAACAAAGACCTGGCTCATTGGTAAAGCATTGAGTGGGATGTAGGAAATCCCAGGTTCGAGTCTTTTAACATAAAACACATGAAGTAAGGAAAAGTTCAACAGATGAGATAACACTTTAACCATGCTGAATGGAGAAAAACTCAACAGAGATTACCAAGATTCCATCAACACCATTTATAGACATGTGAGGTTTTTTACCATCGTCGTCACCACCACCTCCATCTAAACCTCAGTCAAATAAAACCTAGATCAATATGCACCAAATTTTGCCGGTATTGGGTTGTTTGAAATAGCTTGGTTTTAAGATCAACTTGGGGCATGTTAGCCCTTACCCGAACCAGTGTAATTGTTCAAACCCTAGATTTAGTGCCCATCTTTTGCTATTTAGTTTTTAACAACGAATGGGAGCTAAACCTCATAGTAATTTTATTAGATAGCTCCCACGTTTGAGAGCAAAGTTTTGTTGCAGGAGCCCTGTTAGTCAGTTGGAGGGCATTCAACACCATTTGGATGTCTGGTGTCACTTTCATAATTCGTCTTGTAAAATGGTTGTTGGTATAAAAACATGAATCCTAACCACTGATCCAAGTATATATAATGTATCCTTTAAGTTAATTTTTTTTCCTGGGCGGATTGTTTTCTGAAAGTTTTCTTGGCATAATTGACAAACTTTCAGTAGTTTATGATTTCCAATATTCATGCCTGCATTATAGATGATAAAGTACAATTTTATAAATGCTATTCTTCAACTCCTGTCAGCATCCATAATTTTTTCTTCTTCTTTTTTCCTCTTGTTATCAAGATGGTTTTCGGGTTATTCTAGTATGTATGCGCTCTCGCCCATGTAAATAACCTGCATACGTTGTCGAAAGTAACACAAGTTAATTCCATTCTCTTAGAAAGTTCTTGTTAAAAATATCTAGTTTGACTGCTGCTTTAGGATATGTTTCGTACCTTGACATGGTGGAATATTAGGATGACCTACATTCCAGCAGGGGGAGGGGGGAACCTTGTTCATTTATGTGGCCATATATTACACATAATTATATTGAATCGAACTGCTTTCTTGTTACCAGGTGATGCGGGAACCGATACGAAAAGGCTAGGGAGGTTATTCAGACCAGTTCTTGTTGGTTCTTGGGTGAAGCTCTTCCCTCATTCCTCAAATGGGATGCGGATGCTTGTAATGCATCTTGCAAGATGACCTTTTGTTGAATTACTGTCACTTGTATTTCGTATGTTCATCCGAATTTTATTTTGTGTTCTAAAAGTGCATGTGGATGCCGAGTGATTTAAGCAAAACATGGCGCTGTCTTGAATAAATTGCAGCTCTTTTGATCTCCCAGGAATTGTTCAATTCAAGTATTTGCTGTTGATAGAGCTGATACATGCAAGAAAAATTATGCAAACAGCAGCAGGATACAGTTTAATTTTGCTACATCGATCAATGCACCTTGAATTTATAAACCGATGCTGTATAGCAAACGAACAAGATTACAGGCCAACTGAATCAACATCAGGAAAAAAAAAAGCCGAAGCAGTACAGAATGAATCGAGCAAGATCCCCAGCATATAAACGAGCAAGATCAAGTGAAAGATGAGGGGGGACCTTTAACGAAAAATGAAAACCAAAAACAAATTTTACCAAATGAACCTTGTCAATGTCTCTCTCATTGGATCAGAACGATCTCACGAACGATGCCACATTTGCACTTTACCCCAACTCGCACCTCCACTTCGCCATGTGCTCCTCCTCTTCCCTGTATGAAAAAATTTACATTCCAAGGACATCGATTAATAAAAATCGCAAGAAAACAAATTCTTGAAACACAAGAAGTTATAAAGATCGATCAGCAGTGATAACCTTATCCTGCTCCGCGGAGCACGGCACCGTCTTCGGCGACGAAGCGGTCGAATTGGATCGCTCCAAAACCCTAGCAGCGCCCAAAGATCCCCCTTTCCCATTCCCAACGCTACCAGATCCAGAGGCCGGCGGCTGCTCGGCCTTCGCCTCCTCCATCGGCGGCGATTTCGACGGGGCCGCCGCCGGAGGAGGCGATTTCAGCTCCGGAGAGCGCCTGATCTTGAAAGAACCGGAATCTTCGAGCGCCGGCTTCGTCCGCTTCGCCTCCTGCGCCGGCAAGGCCTCGGAGGTCAGATCGGAGGAGGGAGTGACGGCGGCGGCGGAGGAGGAGGGAGAGTTGAGGTCGAAGACGAGGATCTTCTTGCGGGGGGCGGAGGAGTCGTAGAGGCAGCGGCGCTTGAGGTTGCCGCAGCAGGGGCAGGGGTCGGAGAAGCCGACGGAGGAGGCGGGGCTCTCCTTCCTCAGCTCGGCCAGGTACGCCATTGCCATCGGCGACGACGACGACGATTCCTTCATCTTTCTTTCTTTCTTCTTCTTCTTCGATCTCTGTTTCTTTTCTTTTCTTTGTTGATTTCTTGATGATTCGAGGTTTGTTTTTTTGGCAACGAAATGACTGGGGCTTGATATAACGGGGATTTAGGCGGGAGTTTGAGGGATTTAGGCTGCTTAATGGGCCTGCAGGTTCATTAGGCCCATCGTTTTAAGTTAGGATCCAAACGCCAACAATAGGATAGGGGAGGGGTTAAATGCTCTATACTATTGATAGTGGGAACTCCTGACTGCTGTATCTAAACTTGGATGCTAGTCAGACCGAGCTGGCTTGGGTTCGATATGGTTTCGATTGGGGTCGAACTCGGTAAGGGCTTGTTTAAGTTTCAGTTTCGTACGTTTATTAACTGACTTTACTAGACCATTTAATAATTAAGCCTGTATAGGGGTCAAACTCGAGCTAAACTGGCTTGTCAATACATAACTCGGCTTCGTCTTGTTTATGTTTATGTATTATTAAATGATGTTTATAATCTAAAATGAAAAATATTTAGTTAATCTATGTTGTTTTCCTCTTCTTTCTTCCTTTTTTCAAGCCAACAATGATATCATCGTATATATTCATCAGGCAATCAAGACCCAAATACCTTTCCAACCAGTTAAGCATTTATCCATCCAACTAGTTGTGCGTCTTGGTATGCGAAATGGAATATTACAGGAAATCTACATGTTTGTAGGAGTGTGATTTCCAAGACATATGATTGCGGAAAATGTTGTATTAAATCACTTGATATATATATGGTTTGATCATTCTTGGTAATATATATGATCAATGGTGGGTGCTGGTCAACGGTGGCGGATGGGTGTCGACGGTGACAACAGACATTTGGAAAGGGAGACAACGATAGATGAACAGAAGCAGGAGTGACAGAGAGTCGCCTTAAGTCAGAAGACAAGTGACCAGCGGAATATAAATGTTGGTGGCAGGCAGAGGCCGGAAGCTAATGGCGGTGGCAATGGACAACGGTTTTGATAGTGGTTATGACAGGCTAGAATATTTCATTCGAATATTTAGTTTGACACCTATATGTAGACCAATATTGGCACTTGACGCGTGCCGTATCGCGTCAAGATGTCACCTTCCGTTGATCTGCTGTTGGCGATGATGGACGGCCGAGATTTGAGTTGGAGGATAGCTCCTGAAATGTGTGGATCTCAATGGGTTTGAGGTTGTTGGGACCGAGCTACCTGCAAGGAAGTCCCGGGGTGGTTGTACCACCGAAGACCCTCCGACAATCAAATTAGACAGGAAATCCGAGTAGAGTAACGGCCTAGTGAGTGGAAAATGACTTACTTGAACCGTCTGAAGGAGGTGTTTATATAGCGGTGGCAGCAGGTAGGCAGGTGCGAGAATCACGCCGGCCGTTACACCCCCGACGTCACGCCCGCGTGATGGGCGGGATCTCCCATTAATGACGAGACATGCTCGTTAATGGGGATCGTGATGGCGTGGAACGCGGGATCGTGAGCAGCGGATATCTCGCGCATGGCGAGATTCACGGAGGCGAGGCGGAAGCACCTGCGAATGATGTCGTTGGCCGGTCGAAGGAACCGAGAAAGATGAGCTCGGCGGGGGCTCGGGACCGAATGGGAGGCCGGGCTATCTCGGTTTTGTGGTAGCTCGGAGGCGAGCTGAGAGGGCCGAGGAGGCCAAATGTGCAGGAGGCTCGGAGGCGAGCCAACGGTTGTTTGCAAGGCGGGCATAGGAGTGGTGTGGACGGCCCAGAAGGTCGGCCACGTGCATGGGTTGCAGACCCGGGTGTTCCTCCGACGTGCCATCCTTAGTCCTTCCTTGCGGGCTTCGGGACACGTCATCAGCCACGTGTCACGATCTGGGAGATCACCGATATCGAGCATCATCATTAGCCCCCCACTCTCGTCCCGACATGTTCACGGATTGGGTCGAGGGTGGTCTGCCGGGTCACCCGAGGTGAGCTCCTCGTTGTAGATATCGTGAGCGTGTGTTCCCGGGCAATCAACTGTATTTTCTTGGTGATGTCAGCGGATCAAGGGCCAGATCTTGCATTAAAGAGGATGCGCCAGATCGTGCGTACGTCCACGAAAGCGACAGCCCACGTGTCAGGCGCTGGTTGGCTGACGCGACGGGCCGCAGGCTTCTGGCGTCTGATGGGATACGGCCAATGCGCGTGCGACAGGTAGGGCGATCGTGGCCGTCGAATGCACTAAGCCGTTTTGGCGTGAGATGACTGTTGCCATAGGATGTGTACGCCGGCAGCTATAAATAGAGGTGGGGTCCCCATCAAGGGCCATACCTCTACAAATTTTTCTCGTCCTGAGTCTCGTTAGTTCGACGCTCTCCTTTTTAGGTCGGATCTCTGCGTTTCCCCTTCCAACGACCCATCCTCTTAATCAGGTTAGATGTCTTCCTCTGAAGAGTTTGTAGAAATAGATCGGGAAGGGTCTAGAGTGCCCCCTGTAGATTCTTCTTCTTCTTCTTCCTTTGCTTCTTCTTCCACTGAGTCGGAGTCTTCCCGGGAAGTTAGGACCAGATCTTCTTCTCGGGGTCGCGAGATGGGGGCGGTTCCAGAGCGAAGGTCGTTGACGCCCCTAGTGTGTCATCCTCGGTGAGGTATGAGGACGAGCTTGCCACCGCTCGGGCTCGTTTCCATATTCCTACCAGCTATACGCTACGTTTGGCCGAGGAAGGAGAGAGGGCAAATCAGGTACGGGCTAAAGAGATTGCCTTGTACCTGGAAGCCTTTTGGGCCGGAATGTGCCTGCCTTTCTCTCCCGAGGTTGTTAGAGCGTTGAACCATTTCAGGATAGCTCCGGGCCAACTAGTGCCGAACTCCTGGAGGATTCTTCTTGGGTTCTTGATCTGCCTGAAATTGCAGTCGATCTCTTTCAGACTGTCCACCCTTTCCTCTTCTCTCATTTACAAAATCCACTCTGACACTCGCGCGGGCGAGCCGAGGTGGGTATACCTCTCGTTTAGGAAGCAGCGGGGAAGTGCTCCCGAATCGGGGATCATCGTCGTGCCTTCTTCTATCCACGATTAGAAGAAGAAGTTTTTTTTGTTGGGCCGCCCGAGGGTGAGGACTGGCCCGTGCTCACCTAGTGGTCTAGGGATAGGTGTCGGCGAGAGGGCCAGTCGAGCGATCCCGAGGCGTAGAAAGTGGCGGAGTGGGAGCCCATTCCTCGAGCCGACGTGCTGCTTTCTGAGCAGGCCTTGAGTTGGGCTGGGCTCAGCCCCGCCCAGTTCGCGGGTAAGTTAGGAGTTTGCAGGCGATCTGTTAGACTTGCATTTATTTTACTTTTACTCGTGTTGCTGACTATATTGTACCTTGTCTTGTGCAGAACCCATGGACGCGAGCAAACTTCGAGCGGCCATGCGCAAGCCGAAGAAGGGATCGAAGGCTGGAGGTGCCAGCTCTTCCCGTTCGATGTCGGCCCCGACTTCCCCGGCAGCCGCCCCACCCCGGCATTCGAGTGCGGGTCGTGCCCCGGAGCCCAGCCAGGCACCGAGCCGAAAGCGGGTTCGGGAACAGGAGGCTGAGGCTTCGGAGATGGAGACCGGCTCCCCGGCGTCGTCTCTCAAGCGCTACCCCCGGACGGTTCCGCGGACTCCGGCCTCCCCGAACTTGGTGGACAAGGGGAACCTCCGCTTTGAGGTGCCCTCGGGGCTCTCCGTTGCTGACAGCTTGCTGACGGATATGGAGAGGTCGGCCGGAGGCAAGGTTTCTCGGGGGACCCTAAGGGCGCAGATGGTGGCGATCGCCCAAGAGGCCGTGCAGGTTAGTGCTCGCACCTTACTTGATTTTTCTCTCAGCGTCTTACCATTCGTGAGATTTGGTGCCTCCCTTTCCTTTCTGACCCCCTCTGATTTCTTCAGGTCCTCCAGCACGTCGCCCTCGTCGTCCAGATGGAGGACGAGGAAATTACCTCGGAGATGCGAGCCGCGGGCGAGCTCTCCTCGCTGGAGGAGAGCTCGAAATTGGAGCTGGAGGCGGCGATGGCAAGGGTCGCCGTCCTAGAGGGCGAGGTGGCGGCCGGGAAGTAGGAGGTTGCGGTCGGGAAGCAGGAGGTCTCCAGGTACCGTGAGGCCGTCCAGGTCGCCGAGGCCAAACTTCAGGGCTCCAAGTTGCTCGTCGACACCCTGAAGAAGTCGGCGGGCGCCCTTCGGAAGGAGCTGGAGGCGGCGGTAGAGGGGATGAAGCGGGTCGAGCTCAGGGCGGCGAAAGCGGTGGAGAACTACAAAAGGTCGGACCATTTTTACGCTGACCTAGCCGCAGCCACTACCCTCATCTGGCATGAGGGCCTCGACGCCGTTAAGGCTCGGATGCCGGAGTTCCCCAATGAAGAGCTCCGGAATGAATATACTCGTGGGGACGACACGCAGGGGATGCCCCCGGGAGCACTGACGGGGAAGGGACTCCCGTCGAAGGCGGCGCCGAGGCTCCTGTGATGGGCGCGGCCCCAGTCGTGGTGGACGTTGAGCTCCCTGGGGTTTCGCTCGGCCCTGAGGCCTGAAGCCCCTCGTCTTCTTGTTTCTTTTCTTTTGTTGCATCGGGAATTTTGTAGGCCTTCGGGCATTTTGTAAGGCTGGGGAGCCTACAATACCCTTGTAAAGACTTTTGGCTTTGTAAATAAAAACTTTTTGCAGTGGTATTTGCTCGCGTATTTTCCTTTGCCGGTAAACACTTGTATTTGCGCAGTTCAGCCTTCACGTCGGGTCGATTTTTCGTCTGGCGATCGCACGTCGAGTTGAATTCGACTATTTGCCAAGTGTGTAAAGACCGGTGAAGGGTCGGTATCTCCATTCCCCCGAAGTCGAGATTGGGATCGCTTAGACGTGGATGGCCTCATGGAGAGGGCTTGGGTTGTGGCATCGGCGGTTAGTAACACCAGTTACGGATGACCAAGCATGGTAGATGCTCGGTTGCCTCTTATCGAGGGCTTTGATCCCCGGCGTCGTAGGGTAGGGAACTACCAACCAGGGATAGACGAGCAGGGTAGCCGCTTGGCTGTCTCTTGGTGAGGGCTTTGATCTCTGGCACTGTGGGTAAGGAGTTACCAGCTACCGTGCTCGGCTGCCTCTTAATGAGGGCTTCGATCCTTAGCGCGGGAGGGGCCATAAGAGGCCTGCTAAGGACGGGCCGAGCAGGGTTGCTGCCCGGTGCCTCTTGGTGAGGGCTTTGATTGTTAAGGATGGGGCCGGACAGGATTGTTGCCCGGCGCCTCTTGGCGAGGGCTTTGATCCCTGGCGTTGTGGGGTAGGGAGCTACCAGCCAGGGATAACCGAGCAAGGGCGGACCCGGTTGCCTCTTGGCGAGGGATTTTGATCCTTTGCACAGGAGGGGCCGTAAGAGGCCTACTAAGGACGGGCCGAGCAGGGTTGCTGCCCGGTGCCTCTTGGCGAGGGCTTTGATCCTTAAGTATAGGCCGGGGAGGGTTACTGCCCTGTGCCTCTTGGCGAGGGCTTTTGATCTCTGGCGTCGTGGGTAGGGAACTACCAGCCAGGGATAGCAGAGTAGGGTAGCCTCTCGGCTGCCTCTTGGTGAGGGCTTTGATCCCTGGCATCGTGGGGTAGGGAACTGCCATCCAGGGATAGCCGAGCAGGGTAGCCGCTCGGCTGCCTCTTGGTGAGGGCTTTGATCCCTGGCGTCGTGGGGTAGGGAACTGCCAGCCAGAGATAGCCGAGCAGGGTAGCCGCTCGGCTGCTTCTTGGTGAGGGATTTGATCTCTAGCGCTGTGGGTAAGGAGCTACCAGCCAGGGATAGCCGAGCAGGGTAGCCGCTCGGCTGCCTCTTGATGAGGGCTTCGATACTTAGCGCGGGAGGGGCCATAAGATGCCTGTTAAGGACGGGCCGAGCAGGGTTGCTGCCCGGTGCTTCTTGGTGAGGGCTTTGATCCTTAAGAACGGGGCTGGGCAGGGTTGCTGCCCGGTGCCTCTTGGCGAGGGCTTTGATCCCTAACGCTGTGGGGTAGGGAGCTACCAGCCAGGGATAACCGAGCAAAGGGCAGGCCCGGTTGGCTCTTGGCGAGGGCTTTTGATCCTTAGCGCGGGAGAGGCCGTAAGAGGCCTACTAAGGACGGGCCGAGCAGGGTTGCGTCCCGGTGGCTCTTGGCGAGGGCTTTGATCCTTAAGGACGAGCCAAGTAGGGTTACTGCCCGGTGCCTCTTGGCGAGGGCTTTTGATCCCTGGCGTCGTGGGGTAGCGAACTACCAGCCAGGGATAGCCAAGCAGGATAACCGCTCAGCTGCCTCTTGGTGAGGGATTTGATCCCTGGCGTCGTGGGGTAGGGAACTACCAGCCAGGGATAGCCGAGCAAGGTAGCCGCTCGGCTACCTCTTGGTGAGGGCTTTGATCCCTGGCGTCGTAGGGTAGGGAACTGCCAGCCAGGGATAGCCGATCAGGGTAGCCGCTCGGCTGCCTCTTGGTGAGGGCTTTGAACCCTGGCGATGTGGTTAAGGAGCTACCAGCCAGGGATAGCCGAGCAGGGCAGCCGCTCAGCTGCCTCTTGATGAGGGTTTTGATCCTTAGCGCGGGAGGGGCCGTAAGAGGCCTGCTAAGGATGGTCTGAGCAGTGAAGCCGCCCAGATGATTTTGGAGGTTCTGTCCGACCTTTCCGGTGTAAGTATGGGGAATAGGGACAGTCGCGGGCAACACGTGTATTCAACGCGTGCGAGAGGTGAAGCGCCGGAGCCGCGTCGTTTCGATTTTGCTAAAAAGGCTCGAGGTTTGCCGCGTGGCGGTACAGCTGTGGGTGAAACGGACGACTATTGGATTTTCGAGGGCGAAGCGGGCTATAAAGCGGAGGGGGCGTTGATCACTCCTTTCTTCACACCCAAAACGTAAGAATGGAGGACTTCCCTTTCACGATCCCCGACATCGTAAATTTCGAGGACGTGTACCTCTATGACCAGTACTGTACCGAGGACACGGTGCAACTAATGATTGGCCGCATTGAGGATCATTTCGGCCGACTGTTTCCCCGGCGCTCCCCCTGCTCCAGCTGTTGATGTACTCCATCTGGAGGGCATCGTCGGGGCTCTACAACCCCTTGTCCGAGCAGCTGAGGGACGAGGCAGTTGGTAAGCTAAGGTCCTTGCGGTGCTTCGGCCTAATCTCGGCGGGTCGGCGGGATCGCTCGGTGGCGCTCATCCTTGAGTGCTATCAATTGAGGCACCACGCCGGCATTCGTGGGCGGCATCAAAGCCAAAGGGCTGAAGCGGCGAGGGCTCGGTTGGCGGAAGTATGCTCGGAGTACCGCGAGCAGTGTTTCCTGCACCCCCTTCCCCTGCTATTGTAATTTTTCTTTTTCAGTGTACGGCTGAGGAGCCTATAATACCCTTTGAATAAACAACTCTTCTTTTTGCAATGTTTTATTGATCTCTTCTTATTATATGAACAGAAAGATCCTGAGAAAGTTTACATTGCCTTAGTAAAAGAAGTACAAGCTAGTAGATGTTCTGTTTATTTGCACAGCTTGAGCCCCTCGGATGTCTGTTGGCCTCCACGACTGGCGCGGGGTGTTGAGCCTCGTAGATATCCAACGTACCCTCCGCTGACACGACCATGATTTGGCCGATTGTCAACTCGCCGGGAGGGGGACGCTGCTCCTGCTCGCGGTCAGCTTGCCGCTTGTCCCGCAAGTACGCTGCAAGGTATCCCGAACGGATGAGCTCCTCGATGTAGTCTCGGAGCTGCTTACAGCTCTCCGTGAAGTGGCCTAGCGATCTGTGAAAACCGCAGAAGGGGCCTCAAGTACGCTTTGCCGCCATGCGCGAGAACGGGGGGAGCTTGAAGAACCCCTCGCCGTTGGCCTCCTCAAGAAGTACCGTTTGGGAGACGTTAAGCGGATTGTACTCCTGAAACCTCGGGGTGTAGGTCTTTGGCCGCTTAAGTCTCTTTCTGTCTTCCCTCGCTCTTTTCTTCTGGTCAGTTTGCTCTGCCCCGGGGAGATTTGCGTTCACCTCGGACTCAAGCTGGATTTCGCGCTCGGTCTAGGTCTTTACCTCGGCCATGGTCTTAGGTTGCGCTAATGCAACGGAGCGTAACCACTCCTTGTGCCTAAGACCGGACCTCGGGGCTATGATGACTGTCTCATCCCGATGTTCGGGGACCTCGAGAAGGGCATTGTAGAAGCGGGTGACGTACGCTTTGAACATTTCTTTGTCCCCGCTCTTGATCGTGAAGAGATGGTCGACGGTCCGTTTCTGCCGTCTGTTCCCGACGAAATGACCGAGGAATTGGGTGGCCAGCTCGTCGAAGGTTGAGATCGAGCGAGGCACGAGTCCTCGGAACCAGTCTCGTCCGGAGTGGATGAGAGTGGCCGGGAAAGCTCGGCATTGGGCGGCGTCAGAGTTGTCTTGGAAGCTCATCCCGGCCATGAACGCGTCCAGATGGTCCTTCGGGTCTGACTTCCCGTCGAAGAGAAAGACCTTGGGGGGCTTGTTCCGGGAGGAGACATGGATGGTGAGAAGCTTCTCGGGGAAGGGCTTTGTAAGTGAGTCGGCGGCGTATTTAACCCCGTCGTTCGAGTGGCGACCTTCTCGATGCATGCCCTCGATCTTCTTTTCGAGGGCATCGAGCCGTCCATAGTACCCTGACGATTCGGCACATTTCGATCTTTGGCCCCTGCCGTTGGAGACTTGCGTTTGGCCGCGGCCTCGGTTCCTTTCAATGAGGTTTCTTAGGTCACCCGGCGAGGTAGTCTTTGAGCTGCCGTGACGAGTCCCGTCCGTGTGACCCCGTCGAAGGAAGGGGTGTCGGTCATGCGTGGGAGCAGGCGAGCTGACCGACATCTCCTCGGGAGGGACAGGAGCGCGTAAGGGCTCGGGGCGAGGCACTCGGACGACAGACCTCGGTGTTGAACTGTGGGGCGCCCAGCGGGTCATAGAATATGTCAACCCGGGAGATCTGCGGCCGTGAGAGGCAGCGAGGCGGTGGTCGGCAGTGCCGACACGAGCAAAGTCTTCTCTCCCTCTGTAGGGGTCCCGGTCCCGAAGTAGGGAAGTGGCGACCTAAGGAGCTTGCCCCGCCGTTTGGACACGGACGAGTGTGTCCACGACGGACGCGGGTCGATATATCCGGACGGCTAGGGCGTTGATGGCGTTCGGGGGAGGAGATTCTTCCGCGCCTCCGTTGTGGGGAAGGCGGCGGCTAGTGCTTGGATCGTCGTGGTGACCGCTCGCCATTGGGTTGAGATCGGAAGATGAACTTTGTTGAGTGGAATCAAGATTTCCCACAGACGACGCCAGCTGACGCGTGCCGTATCGCGTCAAGATATTACCTTCCGTTGATCTGCTGTTGGCGATGACGGACGGCCGAGATTTGAGTTGGAGGATAGCTCCTGAAGTGTGTGGATCTCAATGGGTTTGAGGTTGTTGGGGCCGAGCTACCTGCAAGGAAGTCCCGGGATTGTTGTACCACCGAGGACCCTCCGACGATCAAGTCAGACAGGAAATCCGAGCAGAGTAACAGCCTAGTGAGTGGAAAATGACTTACTTGAACCGTCTGAAGGAGGGATTTATATAGCGGTGGCAGCAGACAGGCAGGTGCGAGAATCACGCCGACCGTTACGCCCCCGACGCCACGCCCGTGTGATGGGCGGGATCTCCCATTAATGGCGAGACAGGCTCGTTAATGGAGATCGTGATGGCGTGGAACGCGGGATCGTAGGCAGCGGATATCTCGCGCATGGCGAGATTCGCGGAGACGAGGCGGAAGCACCTGCGAATGATGCCGTTGGTCGGTCGAAGGGACCGAGGAAGATGAGCTCGGCGGGGGCTCAGGACCGAGTGGGAGGCCGAGCTATCTCGGTTTTGTGGTAGCCCAGAGGCGAGCTGAGAGGGCTGAGGAGGCCAAATATGCAGGAGGCTCGGAGGCGAGCCAACGGTTGTTTGCAAAGCGGGCATAGGAGTGGTGTAGACGGCCCAGAAGGTCGGCCACGTTCATGGGTCGCAGACCCGGGTGTTCCTCCGACGTGCCTTCCTTGGTCCTTCCTTGCGGGCTTCGGGACATGTCATCAGCCACGTGTCACGATTTGGGAGATCACCGTTATCGAGCATCATCAGTTAGTGGGAATCTAATTATTGAAGAAATTGTATAATTTACGAAAATATTATTTTTCTTAAAACAAGCATGGAGAAACACTTGCAGTTACGCAAACACTTGCAAAATTTCCAATCCCAGAGGTCTATGGCATCATAAATATAAGATATCTCGACCCGTTTATCAATCTGAATAAATTGCGCGATGCCCTTAGCATCTCCTTCAACTATGACCTGCTTTGTATCCCCCTGCTAGAAGCAAACTGACTCCCTCTTCGTGCCGCGGCAGCTTTGATATTCTTTAACAACACTAACCAAGCTAACATATGAGCCTTCTGCATCAAGCACCCTCATTTTGAGCCTCTTGCAATCAAACAAATTAACATATAGCACCTATACCTTTCTCCTTAATAAATGCACCATCAAAGTTGATTTTAACAATTCCTTGAGCCGGTACCTTTCACTATGTTCTAATGCAAGCTCCCATGCCTTTGAATTCAGTGGTGGAACCAAGGGGCATGAAGATCAGGATCCGGAGTCCCTCCTTTTATATCCCTATGCCAGTACAAACTATTAGGATCCAACGGCTCACAATTCTGTACAACAGGGGGACAAGAGGCCCACAGATTGGTGTTATTTTGAACTAACATGTGTGGCCAGGATTGCTAATAGCAGGTAATGTAGGACGGCAACAATAAGACCGGTGGACACGTGTGTGCGGATGCAAAATGATAAAATAGACACTTGATGAAATGGAACACTATAGGAAAAATCCTAAATGATGCAAATCACATGCAAATGAGATCCGGTATTCGATAGCCGCGAAAGATAAATAATATAAAATAGCACGCTAAATATCTACAATTGAACCTCCAATTTAAAGATTCGATTTGCGTTAATATCAGATTGTCTATCGAGCATAAATCACCTAAACAATAGATGCATGATTCAAATATTATAAAGCAAATTTAGATTCAAATGATCCTAAAATAAAATACCAAAATATGCCAATATTAAGAGCTTAAACCCAAAAATCATAATACCAATGAAGATCTTAGTCTAATAATCCAAAGAGGCACTTATTATACCTTTTTAATAGCTTGTTGTTGGATGTATATGCCTTCATAATAGATGATGGGCACATATTTGATGAATCAACATGCAACAGAACACATTTCCAAAAATAAATCCTTTGTTTTTGCCTTAGGTTTCTCGGTTCTTCTGTTCTTCTTTTCTTTTTATTTTCTTTATCTGATCTGAACAGCGGCCTGCGGCTTTCAAATAGCGAAATTGCGAACGCGATGAAATCGTCAATTGGATCTTGTTGATCGTCTTGTTGAAAAGTTGATTTGATGACCCATTCAGGACAATGAAGAGGTTGCTCATGTTGGGATAGATGACCGACCGCAGCCGATCTAAAAATTCGACCGCAACCGAACAATGGTAATCGATCGCAGCCGATATCAAAATTCTTCGCATAGATCCCAAACTCAAAATTTTTTTAATAGCAAAATCTTAATCATTCATCAACCCAAATAAAACCCTGATGCCTCTCTCAATAAATAGAGAGGTACATATCATATTATTAGAACAAACCCAAAATAGAATCAAAACATTTATTTGGACTTTGCAAATAAGTCCAAAATATTTAACAATTCAAATTAATAAACTATTAATGCAAATTTAAAAATAAAAACTCCTATATGATGGTCGCACATCATTCTCTCCGGCTTAAAAAATTCACCACCCGGTGAATGGTAAAATGATGAAACTCTAACGGTGCGTAAACCCCGGGTGAATGACCACTCTGCTCAGTCAGAAAATTATGATCTCAATTGGAACTCCGAAAGCCATAAGCTGGACTGTCTCTCAAGAATAGCAGCAAGAATCAGTTGGTTTAAAAAATGGGTCAAATTCTCAATATTAAACACCATCAGAATATCTAAACTAGGTTATGACCCAAATTTCCAAAATATAATATGGATCTAAACATTGAGTGTTAGTTTAATTATTCTCTAGACGCACTTTTATCAACACTCATCTCTTGCTTTAAATCTTTAGTTCACATGTAAATATTAGCTGCAATTTTATATAATTTATTTATCACAACTATTTACCGTCGAATCTCAAAATGAAATATGCAGATGTTGTGAATAAAATACAAACCCGCTCTAAGTTCGCACCCTACGGACAATACTCACATGACGTGAGGGACGTGTGCTTGATGTTTTGGACAAACTAAACATTAACACCAACCAATTAAACATCCTATCGTTATGTAAATATAAACGATGACACACATCGTGTAGAAGAAAGTCGATGAACACCCTAAACTCAATAGTATGCATAGTGGCAGTGGTGTGTCTAGATATAGATGAGAAAAATCGACTCTTTTCTAAATGTCGAAGCCAATGTACCTATAGTGGACTGAAGTTTAAGTCTCGCCACATCTAGCTGCACTAAAATGTCAATGTGTTGACTGGTGGTATCAAATTTCCTTGGATTCAACGGAAAGTACGGAATGATGAGTACTTATGACGCAATCGTGGAACTAATCATGGATGCACTATCAACAAGGACGTGAATATCAACATGTGTCATTGTACCATCCTCAATAACGGACTGCATAGGTTCAATGGAGATCTGATCTAACATGGGATTAGCCATGATATCATTAGACTCAACTATAACATCACTAGACTTCTCAAAAACCTCTTGACACTCTATCGAATGATCTGGAGACTGACTAGAACTCTCAACATATATGCTATAAACGACCAAATTTAGAGACTCAATAAATACGTTACAATCGGTATCAACAACAAGTGGCTTCTCGAGAGTCTCGCTGATGACATTAGTATACTCAACGCTAGAGGGATAACGAGTGGTCTCCGTAAAAGTCACAATTTTCCTATATGTCGACGAAGACTTGGAGTCACATTATTTGTGCGGTCTTGACATATAATACTCATCATCATCATCATCATCAATATACTCATAATTATCATGATCATGATAATCAAGGGTGTCATCATAATAATCAATACTCTTCCTGCTAAATGGAACCTTAGAAAAAAGCTTTAGACGTATCTCTTTGTAACGATGACTTTAGGATCAAATCTAGACTGATGTGAAATCGGAAAGTATTCTTCCACCAATATGGCTTTCATATCTTCCCAATACACAATAGGATCTTGTCTACGAGTTTCAAGTTTGTGTTCTAGTCCAGTCCAAAAATTTCTAGCTTCCCCTTTTAATTTCCATTTAGCCAATCTGATCCTACAATAATCAGAAAAATCATGATAATCTATATAGTCATCCAATTCAGCTAACCAATCACGGATAAATTGCAAATTCTGTTTACCGTAGAAATGAATAGGTTCGGAAGACTTAACCTTACAATTAAACATCTCATTCTCATAATTGTCCTTACGAACATATTTATCGTGTCTTGGAGAATAATCGTTTGGACAATCATCATATGATTCATAATCGGTGTCCCTACAGTCTCGGTGATCGTAAAAATTGACGCTTTGTACGTTAGCCCCAAAATTCCTGCCGCGATTAAACATGGCCTAATATAGGCTCTAATACCAAACTAACGTAGGAGGGGAACGATAAGGCTAGTGGACACATGTGTGCGGATGCAAAATGATAAAACAAGCACCCGATGAAATGCAACACTATAGGAAAAATACTAAATGATGCAAAGCACATGCAAATGAGATCTGATATTCGATAGCCGCGAAAGATAAATAATATAAAATAGCAAGCTAAACATCTGCAATTGAACCTCCAATTTAAAGATTAGATTTACGTTAATATCAGATTTTCCATCGAGCATAAATCACCTAAACAATCCATGTAGGATCCAAATATTACAAAGAAAATTTAGATTCAAAAGATCCTGAAATAAAATACCAAAATATGCCAATATTTAGAGCTTGAACCCAAAAATCATAATACCAATCAAGATGTTAGGTTTTGGGCTTGGTACACGGAATGGAAGATTATCGGGAGTCCTCGCATTTTCGGAAATGAAATGATCGGGCATCTAATTCGAAGGAATCTTGCATTAACGTGTTTGGTATATTTTAATCATTCCTGATAAGATATATATGTGAAACCGACGACCGGCGGCGAGGTCGGAGAAGGACCAGGGGATGGTGGCAAGGCCGGCGACGAACGGCCGATCGGCGGGGGGTCGGCGACGAACAACCGATCAATAGCGGGGCTGACGATGAACGGCAAAGGGCGGCGGACGACTGGCGACGCACCATGGCGGTTGGCAACGAACATCCGATCGACGGCGGGCCAGACGGTGACAGGTCGACGATGACCGGCGGCGAACGACCAATTGGCAATGGGCCAGCCAACGGATGACCGACGATTGGCGGTGAGGACGACCAGCCAGTGGGTGGAGAGGGAGGCCGGTGGCGGATGGTCATGGGTCATTTCATGTTAGGCGGGAATATTTTATGGTAACTTGGATAGACAAATATTTTGGAGAGAATAAAATTATGATGAAATAGGATAATTTGATTACCATGTTAATCTTATATTTGAGGGGATATCTTTTACACATAAACGAACTTGTTAATATTCCATCGTAATATTACCATCTAAATTATCTACTAATAATCCAAAAGAGGCACTTATTATACCTTCTTAATAGCTGGTTGTTGGCTGCATATGCCTCCATAATAGATGATGGGCATGTATTTGATGAATCAACATGCAACAGAACACATTTTCAAAAATAAATCCTTTGTTTTCGCCTTTGCTTTCTCGGTTCTTCTGTTCCTCTCTTTGTATTTTTTTTATCTGATCTGAACAGTGGCCTGCGGCTTTCAAATAGCACACACGCGATGGAATAGTCGATTGGATCTTGTTGATCGTCTTGTTGAAAAGTTGATTTGACGACGCGTTCAGGACAATGAAAAGGTTGCTGGTGTTGGGATAGATGACCGACCGCAGCCGATCTAGGGATTCGGCCGCAGCTAAACAATGGTGATCGACCGCTACCGATATCAAATTCTCCGCAGAGATCTTGTTGAGGCTCACAGACGGGAACCCCCAGATTTACGACACGCAACAGATGACGTGTCGTCCACGTAAGCCCACTAGATTCATGAGGTCACGGAGTCGGAATCAATATGACACGTGGGGGCTTTCCTCGGGTCTCGTCTCCGAGGTTGCACCCGACCTTTCAGAGATCTCTCCGAAGTACCTCCCCTATACGCCTAGCAACCTGCCAACGACTCGCCTCCAAAATGTCCTACAGCCAAGCTAAGACGGCTTCCTCGCTCGTCTCCGAGCTATCGCATAGTCGAGATTCCTCAGCATCCCGTTTTGCCGGGAACACGAAGCCTGAACGCCTCCGTAACGGTTTCGTATATCTCGCCACAACGAGATCTTTGCCGGCCCACGTTCCGCATCCCACACTAGCGTATCTTATCATTAATGAGCGTATCCCGTCATCTACGCGAATGTAACGCAGGTGCGTAACGGACTGCGGGAATCTCGCATCGGGTCGCTCCATGCGACCGCTATATAAACCCCTCTTCCAGACAATTCAGGTAACTCGAACTGATTCCAATACGCCGCTACACTGCCATTATTTTTCGGTACTTACTTGATCGTCGGAGGGTCCTACGGTGGTTACCCACCCCGGGACTTCCCTTGCAGATAACTCGACGTCAACGACAACCCATTAAGATCCACACATTCAACCTTTACTCCCAATCTAAATCGTTCAGAACTGCTTGCAGTAAGATTGACGGAGGATAACTACTGAGGGAGATTCGTACCTCCATCAGTTGGCGCCGTCTGTGTGAAGCGAGAAGCTCCTCCATCCAAAAAGTTGATTTTCCGCCTTCGATTCAATAGCAAGCGATAATCACGACGACCCCTGCACGAGCCATCCCTTCCTCCATAACGGAGGCGGGAGCGGCCCAACTCCCCCTCCTAACATCATCAATGCATTATCCGCTCGGATCGATAGGCTCACAGTGATGGTGGATGCACTCGTCCGCATTCAAGAGGCCGGCCGTGCCCGCCAAACCACAGTTTCCCCTTTCCGGGATGACGACGTACGCAGGAAGAAGGAAGCGCCGCCCTGCCGAATCCCCACTCAAGAGGCAGAAGAGGGTGGTTTTTCGGTCCTCCCGGCCGGGATTCAGGAGGAGGGAGACTTCTGCATTGAGATGCCCTCGAGGATTTCTGTGGCCGACAATTTACTGGCGGACATGGAAAAGACGGCGGGGACTAAGATTCCCCGAGGAACCATGCAGACCCAAGTGGCGGCAATAGCTCAGAAGGCTGTTCAGGTTGGTAGCTCTTCGAGAATTTCTCCCAAGTGTTTTTTGCTTTGTTTTATCTTGTTTTAGCTTTTAACTCGGTTCCCGTTTTCCTCAGATCCTCTAGCATTGTGCCCTACTCGCCGCAATAGAGTTCGAGGAGGTGACCCCGGCGATAAAGAAGGCGGGAAAATCTTTCTTGTGAGAGGAAGAGCTCCTCGCCCGGCTGCAGCAGGCGGAAGAAAAGGCGGCCCTTCTCGACTCGAGGTTGGTCACGGAGGGCCTGACGGTTGCTAAATTGAAGGAGTCCCATCGGCTCCTGACCGACTCTAACCGGGCTATCCAGGCCCAGATGGAGGAGGCCAACAGGTTCTACGATGCCATGAAAAGGCAGAGGGACTCGTTCAAAAGAGATGCCCGGGCTTCCCTCGAGACGACGAAGTTGGCAGAAAGAAGAGCGGAAATGGCCGTGGAAGAATACAAGACTTCCGATCAGGGCATTGTAAAGACCCGAGGAAGACCTCCATATCGCATAGATTAGCACTTGCAGGAGAAGAGACCGTCGGGAAAGTATACGCACACGGTGGCCCTCCAAACGGCATATCACGGCCTCATACGTCGTCTCGAAACGGTCGAGATCATAGAAATACACGTCGTCCCGAGATACGAACTTCTTGATGGTGTATACGCAGCCCGTCATCTTGAAGAAACGTAGCAACTAGGAGGAAGTCGGTGTGGGAATTCGAAGGTGAGGCAATGCCTTCGATATTTATAGCCTCAACAAAAATCTTCCAACGGCCGAGATTTTCTCGCGCCATAGCTCAAATCACGAAATGTTGCACTTTCCCGATAAGGCACGGCCATGTGGCATCTGATAGCGGGTTGCCGTCCCCCCATACGGGTCAAGGAAGGTTGAACGACATTCCCAGGAAAACCATAGAATCTGGAAAACTCTCGTCAAGAGACGGCCAAGTAGTTCCTGCTCGTCTCATCCGATGAAGGCAGCTTCCTGCCCGGCCACTCTGCGGATCTAAAGCTCTCGTCAGGAGGAAAATGCTCGGCTCATCCGCTAAAGGCGGTTTCCTGCTTGGCCACTCTATGGATCCAAGCCCTCGTCCAGAGGCGACCGAGTAGTTTCCTGCTCGGCTCATCCGCTAAAGGCAGCTTCCTGTCTGGCCACTTTGCAGATCTAAAGCTCTCGTTAAGAGGAGGCCGAGCAGTTTCCTACTCGGCTCATCCGCTGAAGGCAGCTTCCTGCTTGGCCACTCTGCGGATCCTAAGCCCTCGTTTAAAGGCGGCCGAGCAGTTTCCTACTCGGTCTTTTTAAGGTCTAATTCATGCGAGGTGCTCGATCGTCACCTCGACTTTAGGATGATGGTGGATGCCAGAGTACCCACACTTGGCGTTCGCTCGATTCAGACGTGGCGCTCGATCGTCACCTCGACTCCGGGTGAGGGAGGACTCCGGTCTACCTATACTTGGCTTTTCGCTCGCTCTTACGTCGCGCTCGCTCAACACTCAAAACTCGACTTTACACATACTGGACACCGACTTATCTACACTTGCAAAATTAAAAGCACTCCATAGACGAGCTAAAAGTACTTTATTTATATTCAAAATTGTGTATAAGGTACTATGGGCTCCCCAGCCTTACAAAATTGTCCGAGGCTTACAAAAAATTTAACAACATAACCGACTTGGGAGTTGCTCAAACCGCCTTCTCGGTGCCACTTCTCCTAGCTCGGTGTAACGTTCTGAAAATCGTTTAGGGGAAATTTCCGATAATCGGTAAAATAACTGGTATTTTCCGTAAAAACCAGGATATAATTATATTTTTTTTCATAGACTTAAATATACCTATTCTAGCTATATAATTGCTAGTAATTGGTATTTAAGGGGTCACTTATAAAATTGCTAGTTTACTAAAATATTTTCCGTAATTAATTGTTTTAATATTATTTTAAGCTTTCACTAATACATTTAATTAGTGATAGTTACAAATTAGAATGGGTTAATACAAGTTTTGTGTATCATAACACATTAAACCAAAGTGTAACAGGTTGTTTTTGAATTTAAATGAAATTCCAATATGGTTCTAGAAATTTTAGAAGTAGAGTTTAAAAAGAAAAGAAAATAAAAAGAAAATATTAAACAATAGCATACAAGCATTTATTTGAGGTATGAACACCTCTCTTACACAACACACCCACCCCATTCCCTTGCATGGCTCGGCCATGAGGCAGCCCCTCCCCAACTCCCCACTTCAAATGTTTAAGGAAAAGATAATGAAAAGGAAAAAAAATAAAGAAAGAAGAAGGCATGGGATTTAATTAGTGAGGTATGGGCTTTGTTTTTTTTCCTTTGACTTTACAACACTCACTCTCTCTCCTCACCTCAAAATTCTGGCCGAGCCTCCCCATGGTACTGCCCAAAATTTCCCCATCTCATTTCTCTTCAAAAATTCATCAATTTTGCCTCAAAAATCTAAACAAAAATCCCACAAACTCCAAATCCAATCTTTACCAATTTTTCCTTGGCTACTCTAGTATGGATCTTGGTAAAAAGAAGTAAGTTTGGGAGGCTAAGATACATGTAGATCTACAAATCTTGGAGGTATAAATCTTAACCCAACACTTAATTTGTTAGTTAATTGCTTAAAGCTAACTTAATTAGGTAATATTATGGTTTTAATTTCAAGTTTGAAAATTAAAAGAGAGGGTTTTGGATCAAGTTAGGGGTTTTGATCATTGATTATGGTTGTGAGATATAGTTTAATATCTTAAGCCATGCAAAACTTAATCTTGTTGTTAAATTACTAATTGTTACTTGTAAATTATTCTAATTAAAATATTTTGCCAACTAGGTTTTTAGGATTGATATAATTAGATGAAATAAAAATTTAGTTATAGTTTGTGTGACTTAGTTAAGATATTTAGTGAGCATTGTGGCCACTAAAATTGTTAAAATATCAAGTTTGTACTAAAACGGTTAAAAGAAGTTTACTAGGTTTTTGGGTTAAATCGATTTTATTTAAGTTTGAGGTTTTGGCGAATTATAACCTTTTTCATATAATATTTGATGTGCCGTGGACGCGCGATTGGTGCGATTGGGTTTTTGGTTTGGTAGTTGCCACGTATTACGACCCTAGTTGTGGTCTGTGGCGTTGTCGCGAGCGCGTTTTGTACACTAAGTGCGTGCACGTCTAGTTAGGACGCGTGGTTGAATTGTATTGGTTGTGTCCGTGACTAATTATATATTTATTCTCTTTTTACTTATGTATATTTCTAGGATCGGGTGCAGATGTGTCGGACGTGGCGCGGAAATGACAGAGCTGAAATCGGATCAGATTAGCCGAAGCGTCCAGGTGAGTAGATGTATATCTACGGGGGAAGTCGGGTGGATGGCGTATAGCACCCCCGCAATTTCGTAGGTATGATGCATTTATATGTGTGTGTGTGTGTATGTGTGTGTGTGTGTGTGTAGTTGCGAGATGTCTATACTTAGCAAGAAAGACTTTAGGAGACGTGGGTTGGTTTTAGTGTAATTGAAAGAAAGTGATTTTAGTTAGTTTCTTAGTCACGAACCCTAGAGTAAGGTATACACACACATGCATACACGTGATATGTTTTTGGTGTATATGATATATGTATATGTGTGTGTGTGTGGATGTGTTGATATATATATATATATATATATATATATATATATATATATATATATATATACACGGGTGATGAAGATAATATATTATACTCGGAGGAGAGTCGATATGATTGGACATGATGCCGTGAGATCGGTTATGTGATTTGGGTCGTGTTATGAGATACGGCATGATATTATAGCGGATCGATGTGCGATGAGCTTTCATACATACGCGGATATATGATGATGGTATTGGAATGCACTAGACTTTAGATCAGTACCCCTAGTTCATGATGTTATGATAGCAATACCATATGAATAATGAGGTAAATGTGATAATTGACCCGTACCCCGATTTTGGGATGCCGTACAATAGATTTTACCGTACGAGATATAAATATGATGATTGATCCGCACTCTTAACTCGAGAATGTCGCATTATATATTTTATCGTACGTGACGCTATTGAGGCGGGATCACCGACTGCTAGATATATCGACTCGGACTTAGGTGGATTTCCTTACCCTTTCGTTTAGTCTCTTAGCTTCGTCCTGTAGTTTACTTGGTAGATATTAGACTGGGCTCGAATCATAGTTATTTTCAAAACTAACGAATCATGAGTATTTTAAAAACAGACTGAGAGATACTACGGATTTTTTAAATGATGTACCTTTTCTTAAAAACACCGTAGCCTCTATTTTCTAAAAAGCATGATTCGTGCTATTTCAAATGTCAATACTGTATGGCTCGTATATATAAAAAAATGTATATTCTTCATTATTGCGATTATTATTCATTCTCCGTTTAATTCATGGTGTCCTCATCGCATTGCATGCTTATACCTGCGTTTTCTTTAGTCTTTATGAACCCTATTGTTAGGACACCAGCACCATTACCGATGATGCGTATGCTCCACGTACACTTGCTTGCTGGCTCACATACATCATCATCAGTAATTTCCATGTCACGTACACTTTAGAGAATATTACTTCATGGATATAATTGCTAGTAGATAGTTCCGATATATAATTACTATGCTGGTTTAAATATTGCATTCTTGCTTAGATACCATGCATGTATATGTATTCATTTGTCATACGATATTATGAGGCTTTATGCCGGTAATTCAGTGTTTATTTACTCTTGATTATGGGATTCGGATTTTCGCTGAGATTTGTGGATTTGGAGAAACCGCATGGATTTATAAGCTCATTATCATTTCTAAAAATAGAATTTGCGGTTTTCTCGTGATATGATATTTGTGGCGTCCACTATATGTTTTCTCGGTTCTTGAGCTGTATCACATACCCAATTCGAGGAGGGGGATGCACCGCCTGCGGGTACATGGTGGACCCGGTACGATACCTCGGGGAAAGAAGATCGCACAGATGGCGTTGAGCCCGGTAGGAGAGCACTACTAACCGGTGATTGTATGGAGACTGGACGGATATCCGAAGGATATCGTTCGGAGTTATGGGCCGATCCTGACGATGCGGAGCCTGAGATATTGAGATTTGATGACACAGGCTAGTCCGGATTGCCGGAGCCCGAGATATTGAGATATTGGGATATGTATTTTGTGTCAATGCTTGACACGGATTCCCTGTTGAGTTCATTGATGATACTTCGATTTTTATACAGAAATCTCACTGAGATAAGAAAACAGTTTTCTCATTTAAGATGTATTCTGTTTTCATGCATTCATACATTATATATGTGATATGTTGCTACCTGAGGCACTGACACAAGCACTTGGGATTACACTTGCTAGATGATTACCTTTGCCATTATTAGATGTCTCAGGTTATATATTTTGAGGATAGTATTGTATGACCTAGGAGAGAGTTATATATGCGATTTTTTCTCAGTGATATTTTCTACTCACGAGTTGGCAACTCACCCCCGTTGTGCCACAGTTTCTTATAGGTTTTGCCGTACAGGTTTCGTTGCAGCTGCTGGCACACTGCTTCCTTCCGGGTGGTTGTCTTGGTAGGTGGGTTCACTCGTATCGTGACCACCATTGTACTTATTTATATTCAGTTGTATCTAGCAAACTCCATCAACCAGACTTGTATATTTTGATAGACTTAGAAAACCAATTGTGTATTATTTCGATTTTAGAGTCGCGCGCTTGTATTATTGGGGTTCTTCTCTGGTTTTCTTGAGGATATTGGTTTTCTTTCTGAGTTTTGATCCCCGCCCTTCGGCGTTGTATATTATATTGCTTGCGTGGTTGTTTCCGCCAAATGGCGAAGAGCTAGCTCCCGCTTGAGGATGCCTTTATTCATTATTTATGTATTTCATGTGTTGTACCTGTTTGGGGGCCAGTATTTACAAAGGAGACTCTGCCGAATTTTCAGGAAAATATGACGTTGCTTTTAAATGTTTAATGCCACTTACTTAGTTAAAACCACTTGCTTTAAACAAGTTTTCCTTCACTTCTTCTTTTAAATGGTTTAGATTTCTTGGCTTTTAGCTTACTTGAATTAGGTGGGGTCCTATAGACTTCACATGATTCAAGTGTCAGTCACGTGCTATTTCGGGTCGTGACACTCGGTGCCTCCGTCAGGGTCTATGATGGCAACCTCTGGCTCGGCGCTTCCGCCCCCCGCCTGGCTTCCCGCAACCGGCTCGGCAACGCCCCATTGTGGCACTTCTTCGGCAAGGGGTGCCTTGCGCATAGCTTCTGATCGTCAAATCCGGGCAGGGCTTCCTTGACGGCATCAAGGGCTTGTGCCACCCGACGGCTGCGGAATATATAGAACTGATCGGAATCCTTGTATTCTTCCACGGCCATTTCTGCTCCGCTCTCTGCCAACTTCGCCGCCTTGAGGGAAGCCCGTGCATCTCTTTTGAACGAGTCCTTCTGCCTTTTCATGGCATCGTAGAGCCCGTTGACCTCCTCCATCTGGGCCTGAATAGCCCGGTTAGAGTCGGTCAGGAGGTGATGAGACTCCTTCAATTTAGCAACCGTCAGGCTCTCCGCGACTAATCTCGAGTCGAGAAGGGCCGCCTTTTCTTCCGCCTGCTGCAGCCGGGCGAGCAGCTCTTCCTCTCGTAAGGAAGATTCGCCCGCCTTCTTTATTGCCGGGGTCACCTCCTCGGACTCTGTCACGCCCCGCTTCCCAGAGTACGCTAAGATGGGCACGTGACATAACCAACCATGCTACCTGTGGGTAGGAAGTATCCATCCACAGTCACATTACGGCTGTAGAGATATCAAGAACAAAAATAAAACTATCTAAAACATGTCCATAATCCAAGATAACAGGAGTCAATAATAAATAAATGCGGAAGCAAAAGATCCAATACAAATAACTAGAATGTATGTCCCATAATGCGGGCTCACATCAGGAATAAAATGCATGGAAGAAAAACTAACTACTGCTGAACTCACAACTCATTCTGTTGGCTGAAATACTCCTGCTCGGACTGCAACAGCGGTACGGAATCTGGGCCATGCAAAACCCAGACGTCAGCGCGTCAAGTCATCAAGTAATAACATAATAAACAGGCAATGCGAATATAAACATGAATAAAGCAAGGGTAACAATTATATGAGTCAGAGCAGTGCAGGGTAGTGTGCAGTGGGTAAACTGGACTGTTCTATCAGGTTCTCTATTCTAAAGTCTTTGAAATCAAATTGATGAATCATCGATGTAACTCAATAGTATCCCGTGCATGCCCGGGACCACGGTCTAAGACTCTCGGGCTGAAACCGAGACGTGCCACTAGGCACTAACAGGGAAAGGATAAAGACCAACAATGTCAGCAGCATCGTCACGAGGCGGGCCTGGCCTCTAAAACTAATCAGTACAGATAGTGAACTGTTGAGTTACAAGTCAGGTTTCACCTTGGATTTCCCCATACCCCCAAGTTATATGTGTATGTCAAGTCAGGTATCCCGAAATCAAGAAACTAATGCCAATACAGGATCAGGTAAACAGGTTTGTCTGGATAGACAACAGGAACGGTCCATGAGGACTACATGTTAGGTTTGTTGGCATTAGACACAAGATCAGGTAACGGGTCAGGTCATGGTACATCAGGTCAAGTCAAGCAGTATACGGTAACATGTCGGGTAGATCAATATATATGTAGCAAGTCAGGTCAAGGTGTAAACAATATCATGGGTGTGCTCACAATCAGTTATACAAGCAAGCATGGTTATCATCACATGATATAAGCAATGAATAAGCAATAGGAAGATTTACTCAATTTGCAGTACAGTTATCAGTTGTGTCACAGATATGATTTCAACATTATAAGAATGCAGTAAGACAATTTATAGCCATTTAATCATGTTAACAGTTTAAGAACTTGAGAGGTGCAATGATTTATATAAAGGTTCAATACAGCTATTACAGGTTAACATGCATACGAGTGTCCGAATGGAACAAAACTATAGAGACAAATGCCATAAGCTATGTTAACATTAAAAAATGTGATTAAACAGGTAAATGTGGTTATTAGGTTCAATTGCAACTGTAGGTTCCAAGTTTAAAGATAAAATGATATATAACACTATTGTACATGAAAATGAAAAATGATCGTACCAAAGTTAAATTTACAGGTTTAGGGTGTCATACTATATACGTAAATATTGTATAGCATGTAGCAAGGGGTACTTGCCTCAACGGGTCGCGGATCGAAAAAACGGAACGATAAATGTCGGCGGGGAAACTCGCGACGGGCGCACGGTTCACGAAATGAACCCAAACGACGACAATGGAACCCCACGGGTCGGGGTACCTCGCTGGAACGTCGGGTCACGTCGTCGGCATCGTCGGATTCCGGCCGAGGAATGAACAGGGAATGTCAAGATATGGAATCAAGAAAGGAAAAGAAAAACAGAGAAGAAAGGAGGTAGGATCAGAGAAGGGGTGCTCACGATGATCCGTGGGACGGGTGGTGACATTCGACCTCGTCGACGGAGCTCCGGCGGCCAGCCAATAGTGACCGCGACAGGAATTTGCATTTCAAGAAAACCTCGACAGAGAAGGGAAAAAGAGAAGAAAGGAAAAGAGGAAGGAAGCAATGCTCACTGAGAGGGTGCTTGCGAGGCCGGGGCACGGAGGCGAGACCGCCGGCGGCGACTCACGGCGGTGCGACAGCGTGCAGGGGGTGCAGGTGGTCGCGGTGAGGGTGCAGGGCGCGCGGGGGTCGATGAAGGAAGATGTGGGTGAGACGCTGCAGAGGAGGCGAGGGTGCTGGTGACGGTGTCGTCAGCGTTGGGGTTGCGGCGGCGAGGAGGGAGACGGCGGTGGCTAGGGCTCGCTGAGGGTTTGGGTTCTGCGTAAAAGAAAGGAGAAGGAAGGAAAGAGATTATATATAGAAGAGAGAGAGAGAGAGAGATAATGAGGAGAGAGAGAGAGATACGAGAGAGGAGAGAGGTAGAGAGAGGCGGTGAGAGAGAGAGATAATGAGGAGAGAGAGAGAGATACGGGGAAGAGAGAGAGGGAGAGAGAGTGCGAGTGGGGCCCACGGGAAAGATTTGAGAAGGCTGATTGGTTGAGGGAAAAAATTAGAGGTTAGAAAAATTTATATAAAAGATTTATAAGGTTAAGTGAACAGTAGATAATATGGTTAAACAATAATATACGATGGTTTATAAGATATTAGAAATTTGGGATTTTGGCGCAAAATAAAACATTTCCAAATTGCGCCCGGGTCGGGTCCAAAAATTTGAAATTGAAATAATAGAATTTTAAGCGGGATCCAAAAGTGAAAATGAAGTGTTTTATGATTAAAAAGCATACCCCCAAAACGGACACACGTACGTGCGCGTAGCCGTCCAAACTCGCCCGTTTCACTGAACGGGACGAGAACACGACGCACGGACGCTACAACGGGGTTAAGGGTGTCCAGTAGGCCAAGATGAATATTTTTAATTTTATTTTAGATGCCATAAATTGTTATATGCAGAAATGAATTTGCCGGGTAAAATTTACAGTAAATAACAATCAAGCAAGATAAGTGAAAAGAGTACCACATTACGCTCAAACAGTAACTGAAATTAGTAGCATTGGGCTCGGGTGTTACAGACTCCATTGTGGCGAGCAGGATGCAATACCGGAGGACCTGAGGAAAACGGGAACCGAGTTTAAAGCTAAAACAGGATAAAACAGAGCAAAAAACACTTGGAGAAATTCTCGGAGAGTTACCAACCTGAACAGCCTCCTGAGCTATTGCCGCCACTTGAGCCTTCATGGTTCCTTGGAAAATATTAGTCCCCGCCGTCTTTTCCATGTCCGCCAGTAAACTGTCGGCCATAGAAAGCCCCGAGGGCACCTCGATGCAGAAGTCGCCCTCCAGCACCTGAATCCCGGCTGGGGGGGCGAGAAACCACCCTCTTCTGCCTCTTGAGTGGGGATTCGACAGGGGGGCAAGAAACCACCCTCTTCTACCTCTTGAGTGGGGATTCGACAGGGGG
Organism: Agapanthus africanus; assembly: GCA_030015575.1. NCBI lineage: Eukaryota > Viridiplantae > Streptophyta > Magnoliopsida > Asparagales > Amaryllidaceae > Agapanthus > Agapanthus africanus. Next base: position 871,520,317 of record CM057339.1, read on the forward strand.
CGGCGCTTCCGTCCTAGTCCGATGCGTCGTATCTCACGCGTGCTTCTACCCTCCCCCGCGGCGTTCCTTCAGAACGGGGGGTGCTGCGGAAGCTTTGGCTGAAGGTTGTCGGGGAGCCATGCCTAGAGCAGACCGGGACGAGCTTGCACCACCGCCCTTCTTTCCCTGGGCCTTGGCGACCATGGCAGCCATAATCTTCGAGCGATCTATCGGCTCTGCGAGATACACATAAGAAGGAGATCAGCGACCAAAAAAAGCAACAAAATTTTGTAACTCTAAATAGATCGGCGAAAGCCCTAATTTACCCACAAAGCGCGTGGGACCGAGTCCTGCTGATCAGTCGAAAATATTGCATTCTTAACACATCAATTTCCCTATTCTTTCTAATCATCTAAGGGTGTTTATTGTAAATATAACACGGATTACAAATTCATCTGGAAAATACCAAATACCACGTGTTATTGTTATAATCGACACTCTGGAGGGAAATTGTGTGTTTATTACTACTCGCATGATATTGTATATCTCAACACATTTTATCGAGATTGTATGCAGAAAATTCTTCAGGTCAAAAAACAGGAATCGCAAAAGTGCCGATAAAGCGCAGCAAGTCAAAGACTTGAAATCTGGCAGCAACCAAGAAATAATTATAAGATCTCAGACATCAAAAGAACACCCAAATACCAACACCAAGATACCCCAGAAAAATGAGCCAGTGAACTCATCAAATGGCCGTGGAACCGCGTCCGAGTTGGCCGAGTTGCCGCGGTTCCGCGGCCGAGTTGGGGGCTCCGGTGACGTAACCTCTTCAGAACCTTCTCTGTAACTACATAGCTTCTTCAAGACACTTTATTTCCACGTGGCTTCTTTTGGAAGGCTCTGCATAACAACCTTCTTTTAGAAGGCTTCTTATAACAAGCTCATTCTAGAAGGCTCTCTCTAACAACCTAGCTTATGAGGGAAGATTCATTTGAGATTTATAAAAGGGGATCTAGATCTCAATTTTGGGGGGTTAATTGGTTGTTGAATATTACACCATTCTAGCACAAATCCAAATCAATTCAATTCAATTTGAGTGACACAACTTGAGCCAAATCAAGATCCATTGAGAGCAAAATCAAGCGACAATCGAAAATCCTTTATTGCAACGCTGATCATCATCCAAGCAAGAGATCCACGACGATCCGCGACTCACAGCGATCGAGCCATGCAAAGATCGACGACGAATTTCCTTTCAAAGGAGCGATCGAGAGCTAGTCTTGTAAACTCAAGTTGAGAGGCGTAATTTGAAGGAGATTTAAATAAAGGTGACGATTGTAATTCTCGCTTTCTATACATTCTTGCATTATGAAATTCTTTGTTCTTGATTATTCAATTTTCATGATGTGTGAGTGAATTCTCCGCTTGTGGAGGATTCGAGAGAATCGGTAGATCTAGTGATGATAAGATCTCTTTACTAATCTTAAGTCTTATGAGATTTGTGAACCTTAGCAAAAAGAATCATTGATGACCTAATTTGGAGCAAGATCACTTTCTTAATTATTTTGTTGCAAATTAACGATCAAACAATTGATGATTTTCTTTGCTAGAGGCTAGATCCGAATGATGATCAACGAAAAGATAAGGGATAGTGAAGGAGAAACCCTAGTCTCTTTAATAGATCCCTAATCTTCATTCATTATCATCGATCTAGCTACAAATTATCAATAGATAAGATTAGTCATCTCTAGATTCATCACTACTACTAATTTGATCGAATCCTACAAGTTATTCTTCTTAATCTTGATAAATCAAATTGATATTGGATAAATTCTTTATTTCTTGATTCTTGATATTTTTCTAGATGTTTCTTAAAAATCAATCTCATAAATCTTGAATCGTTTTCTTTACTATTTTCATTTCAATTCATCTAAAACAAGATCGATCAAAACACGAATCTCTGTGAACGATCCGTGCTCACTAACAATCGCTACAAGCGACACCGTTATTGGTTGTGGCGATACAAATTTCTTTGGTTGTGATTACATTTCAAAACACGATCCAAAATTTTAGAATCAATCAAATGGCGCCGTTACCGGGGATTGCATGCTATTTTGTTCGTTCTTGAAATTTGAGTTGAAATTTTATTATTCCATCAGAATTTTAAATCAAAATCGCATCAAGCGCTTAACGATTAGTTGTGAATTTTGCAAGAGAATCTGGAATCATTTGAGCATTGAGATCAAGATTCTGGAGCATTAAAGAAGGCCAGTGAAGCAACAGAAGCACTAGGAAAACTTTTAGTGCAGAGATCTTGTGAACCGACCGCGGAACCGCGGCCATTAGCAAGGATCCGCCGCGGAACCGCGGCTCTTTAGTCGAATTGGAGCTCCTATTTCCTCTGGTATACTTCTTACTTTCTTATCTTCTCCTTGCTCTTATCTAATAACCATTTTCTGCAGGATTCTTTGCAAAAAATTCCCAGCGCCGCTAAAAGAAAAATTGTTGCGTGTTTTGATATTGGTTGTCTGCATATTTTAATACGGAAATTAAGGGGCAAAGACCAAATTCAGATTAGGTAGGGATTTCATTACCCTTCCTAAGCCCCAAAAATCACAAAACTAGCATCCGCATCACCCTCATTAACTAAAAAATATCTAGACAAGACTCTAAGGACCGTCGCGCTCAATTAGGACAGAAGAAGCTCGTGGGTAATCTATTGATTATCCGGGTTTCTTTTGTGGTGTCTAAGGCAAGTGTGTCTAAGGCAAGTGGTTACTTAATTAGGCCCACTACTTACATAGTGGAGAACCTCCCACTTACCTGGCATTTACCTGCCCACAGAAAGGATAAAGAGGCAGTAGGGGATTTATCCTGCGATTTGTCTTCTGGAAGTGTAGGAGCGGTCTAGTGACTTGACCTAGGTGACCATTAGATCTAGGGTTGCTTGTGCATTGTTGTGTGATTTTTCAAAATCCGTCTTTTTCAAAACAAGCACCAAACCAACTTTTCTCTGATTATCACAACGCTGCTACTTGTGCTAAACCATTTAGTGCATGCTCGGCTAGACACTGGATTCTAGTGCCCGTCTTGTCCGCATTCCTCCTATCGACTCCGAAATCGGTATTTCTACATCTTCTTTTTCCTCACCACATCCACTTCGATGGACGAATCTCCATCGAACTTCTTTAACACCACTCTGCTACCGCCCGCAGATGCGCAGACCCCACCGCGTATGTCTCTCCAAGAGAGATGCTACGTGATACGTGGTCCTCTTTCTACCTGTCTTTCCATTCCACCAGCCAATGGAGACAATTTCGAAATCAAACCTCAATACATCAATCTTTTACCCAAATTTCACGGTCTTGAGTCTGAAGACGCATACGTTTTTATTACCAAATTTGAAAACGTATGTGCTATGATGGTTTCTTCACAGCTTTCTGTGGATGCTATGAGATTACGTCTTCTCCTGTTCACTTTGTGCGATTTAGCCGAGAAGTGGCTATATAACACAGCCGCACATTCTATTACAAACTGGGATGAATTCGTCGTAGCTTTCCTTAAGAAATTCTAGCCCAATCATAAGACAGTCTGAGTCCGTAGCGAAATAAATCAATTTACCCAGCTTCCCAATGAACCATTTTCGAAGTATTTTGAACGCTTCAAGAATCTGTTAGTTCAATGTCCTCATCACGGAATCCATCGACGGGATCTGTGCAGAATCATATACGAGGGCATTAATCCTACAACAAAACAGATGCTTGAATCCATGTGCCAATGCAACTTCATGTCTAAAGACGATGGTGAAGCTTGGAATTTTTTAGAAGATTTCGCTGAAAAAACTTTACAATGGGAGAGTGTAAGTCAATCATCGTCTAGGGGTAGTATCCATCAACTGGATGTTTCCATAGGAGTCAGAGCTGAAATTGCAGCAATGCAAAAGAAACTTGACGCTATGGAACACAAATTTTTGTTAGCCTCCCTAAATCAAATGACACTCCCCAAAACTGTCCGTGGATGCTATTCTGATCCATCACATTTGACGGAAGAATGTCTATTGAATTCTCCGTTTATGGGTCAAGAGCACACAAATGCTGCTTTTCAGCAAAGACCTAGAAACGATCCATTTTCTTCCACTTATAATCAGGGTTGGAGGAATCACCCTAACTTTGCTTGGAAACAACACCAAACTCAAAATACGGTTCCAAACCAAAACAACTTTCAAAGTGTCCCTCCACAATAACAACAACCACTACAACTGACTCAGCACCTCTATCAATCACAAAACTTTCAAAATTCGGTCAACACTTCTGCACCGTATAATTCTTTCCAATTGACCGGTACTGATAATTCCTCTTCACTCGAACAAACCATGAATTCGATTCTGAAAAATTTCATGCAAGTTTTGGCTGAGATAAAGTCTTCTATCGATAATATTAAGAACGATACCACCTCTCAAGGTGTGAGTATTAAATCGATGGAAGCACAAATTGCACGTTTGAATGCCGAAATGAGTGCTAGAGAGAAAGGGAAACTTCCGTCTCAACCCCTACTGAATCCTGGACATTCACAACACGATAATGTGAATGCCATTACAACGTTGAGATCCGAAAGAGTGCTGAATAACCAAGTTAGTGAAGAGATTGATAATCATGATGAATTAATCAATAACACCCCGCCTTTCACTTCCACTTTTCCTTCCACTTCTACTTCCACTTCTGACCCTTGTTCGTCTACCCCACCACCTTCTTACGAGCCTATTCTCCGTTTTCCTCAAGGCTCGAACCCTCAGCACACTTCTTCTAGTCCACCAAAGACGATCCCCACTCCTATTCTGGGATCTGTTCCACACACACCACCTTCTCCAATGTTGGACCCAGCTATTATTGCTAAAGCTCCTTATCCAAATGGGTTAAGGGGAAACAAAACAAGTTCACATTTGGAGAAGATTATGGAAATATTTAAACAGGTTAACATCAACATCCCTCTCCTAGATGCTATCCAACAAGTCCCGGCTTATGCGAAAGGACTTGTGCACTAGGAAGAGGAAGACTCAAGTGCCCAAAAAGGTATTCATGACAAATAATGTTAGCACTGATTTTACCCCACAATTACCAAAGAAATGTAAGGACCCTGGCTATCCTACAATCTCGATTTCTATTGGGGGTAAAAACATTAACCGTGCTTTACTTGACCTTGGCGTAAGTGTTAACCTGCTTCCATATTCTGTTTACGAGCAGTTAGGGATTGGAGAGTTGAAACCTGCTCATTGCACTCTCCAAATGGCAGACCGATCAATCACCAAACCTAGGGGTGAACTAGAGGATGTATTGATTAAAGTCGGGGAATTTATATTCCCTGTGGACTTTATTGTTCTTGATACACAACCTGTAGCGAACCCAAGGAACCAAATTCCGGTGATTCTTGGTCGACCTTTTCTTGCCACTTCCAATGCTGTCATTAATTGTCGAAACGGTTCTATGAACCTATCTTTTGGAAAAATGACAATTGAGCTGAACATTTAAAAGATTGGACGTCAGCTGTCTGAACCCTCTGCTCATATTCTTGATATCTGTTCTGCCCACGAGATAGCTTTCGAAAGCTGCAAGGTTGATGAACTTTACTTTGATAATATCAACGACATTAGCACATCAATATTTGATCTTGCACATCTTAGTTAGGACACTTTTGATGAGTCCTGTTGGGGTAAAATTTTACACCCCGGTTGACCAAGTCAAAATCAAAGTCAACCCCAAGCCAGGTGGGCCCAAGTCCAGGTCAAGCGGGTCCATGCCCAAGTCGAGCCCGCGGCCAGCCTCCCCGTGCCAACAACAAAATCATGTAATAAATAATTTTTATGTAATTGTTTATGCATGAATGTAAACAAAATGGGCATAAAGCCAATATTTTGTAAGCCTATGGCTTATGTGCAAAAATGAAATGGCACATGATCCATGGGATGGCTAAAATGCCATTTTTGTAAAGCCCAAGGGGCTATATGTAAATATGTAAGCCTATAAAAGGCAACATGATGATGAATAAAGTAACACATTTTCATTCCCTCAAAAAACTAGGGTTTGTGCCTCCATTCTCTCTTTTTCAAGTTCTTTCTCTTCCTTTTCATTTTCCAACAGATTGAGATCTGCCCCTCATCTTTACCACTGCCTCACAATGGCGGCCAGCTTTCAGAGCCGATTCATGAGTCGGAAAATCTCCTGTGGCTAATGCAGCCTGGATCTTCGAATCTAACCCTTGTTAAAATCGACGGGCTCTGATCTCATCCGTCGGTATCAGGTGTGCCGCAAATCTGTTAAAGTATTGTGTTAGATGTGTAGTATGTGATTTACGGAAAAATCGAAGTATTGAGACATATCTTACTGACTGAGCATGGTGAACTCAGCGTCATATTCATCTACTGACTTGGTCCACATTGAACCTTGTTGCAGATGGATGAACTGCTGTTCCATGTAAAACCTGGCAGTCTCAGGGAATTATTTTGCGTCGAACATGTCACAGAAAGTCTTCCATTTGATGGGTTGATCAAGACGACTTTCTTCCGCCTTCCACCAAACCCGTGCATTGTCCGTGAGCTGCAGCTTCGCAACTCGGACCCAAGCTATCTCTGGCACTTGTGCCGCTGCCAGATCATCTTCGATGCTTGTAGCCCATTCCTCCACTTCCAGAGGGCTCTCTTTTCCTGAGAATTGTTTAGGGTGCAAAGCTCTGAATTGCTCCACCTCAGGTGCTTCTGCCTCTGGTCGGTTCATCAGGATAGCAGTCTGCTGCTGCTGTCCTTCCAGGAGGCTGCGGATTGCCTCAAGCAGAACCGTCTGCTCGTTGATCGGAGCAGCGACGGCAAGTGTGACTGGTAGTGGTGGGGGAGTGTTGTTGACATTTGTGCTGGTGTTGTTTAGGGAATCCATAACCTTGAAAGAAAAATTTAGGTTAGGACAGATTCAAAGTATAAGATTCAAGAAGTATGAATTGTAAAAATGTTTTCAGTTGCTGGTTCTTATGTTATATTGCTTAAGTTGTCCATACAGTGCTGAACTGCATGGTAGGGTTCCATACAGCTCTGACCAGCAAGGGCCACCAACAAAATCTGTCACGCCACGCTTTCCAGTATACGGGCAGAGGACGTGACAAGGCCACTACGTATTTACTCTGAAGTAAACACGCTGAGCGTATCTAAGCAATATAAATAAAATGCACAAGAGACAGAGACAATAGATATAATTGAACATCAACTTTATTTATTAATATTCTTTTTACAATACATCTGAAAATGAAATACGTGGAATGAAAAGCAATGCCTAAACAATGGCATAACAGAAATGGAAAGTACTGAAATAAAATGTATAAGTAACTAGAGCTCCGGGTCGAAAACTAGCTGGTCTAAATCCTCGCTGGTGGGCTCGATCTCCAGTGAGTCCGAAATACCTGACGACATTCTAAAGGAGAAGAAAGAGAATGTCGTCAGCGAACAAATCGCTCGGTAAGTCCTGTAAATAGACAAGATTGGAGTAGACAGAATAGAGAGTATATTGTTATAATGTTGTATTTAATGTTAATACTGTTGTTTGTAGCTTGGTACAGAAGAATGCCAGTGTATACGAGAGGGGTCCCACTATTCCGGAGACTAAGGTATACAGAGCATAAGGAACCATTCAGCCATAGTACAACGGCAATTGAATTCAGGTTAGGTGTATTATGGTTACAGTCTCGCGCCACTTCTAACACCTTTCTCACCAATCTACCCCTTATAAACCCCGCGATGTCTTGATTGTATTGTTGTATTGTTTGAAGTGTATATTGTATATAGATGGATAGCTTGCCGAAACCATGATATCAGTAAATGGACGTAACTAGAGAATCATGTAGATGGATGTATATCCATGGTTCGGTTCGGTCAAGTTGTATAGATTGATTAGATTGAATAGACGGATTTATAGATCCATGTCGTATTGAAATTTGATACTTGAATCATATTCAAGTCAGATTGATTATATCGAGACTCAGTCCGAGTCGGACAATTTTAAAAAAAATTGAATCCTGAATTATATTTTTGTGCTATCGGTAACTGCTGCACATGGACGGAAGGATTTGTATCTTTTTCAAAAACAATTACCGTGTTGATAACACCGTTTGTTAAGTTGTCTCCCTTAAATAGGCAATCACCCATATCTCCGGCTTCCCGAGGCTCAAGAGACTGGTCCCACTTAAATCTATGTTTACTAGAGTCCTTGTTGTAATTTAGTATGAGGGGGTTTTATATAAAAATAATTTTGTATAATTTTCAAAATACATCTCAAGTATTTTATTATCGTCTTTAAAGTTTTCATTGATGTATATTTTTTCAATGTGATATTTCTAGTGAATAAAAGCTAATTTCATAATATATGGTATTTATTTGTAATATTGGAATTGTATGATATTTTCTTGTAAATTGAATGTTTTTCTTGAATTTTAGAAATGTGGAATATTATAAATATTAAAAATTGATATTTTGATATTAATTACATATATATATATATATTTATTAAAAATATAAGTTTTATTTATAATAGAAATCACATTTCTTAAAGAAAATTGTATTTTAAATCTTTCGAGATCGTATGCTCCTTGCGGAGGTCTGCATCAAACTCTACTAAACCCGAAGATGTGCGATAATCCACACCATCCCGAACAGGTTCCCTGAAATGCGTTGTAGAGGCGCATTTGCAAAGATTTGTTAAAATACACATATTGTAGAAAAAGGTTTTTTTATAAGTCGGAGGTAGTTATGTGTAAAGTCGTATTTTTCCCAGATCTATGTTCCCAAATTTCATTGTTCTATGTTACAAATGAGTGTTGTGAAGAGGTAGGTCATTACCTCATGAGTTTTCTAAGGTAATACGGTTTTAAAAAGTTCAAGCATGTCGAAATGAAACATAAGGGTATTTTAATCTAAAAGTGGAATAAAACTTGCTACGGTTATTATTTTGATGCCAAACTTGTTCTATTATCTTCGTTAATGTTTAATGGTTATGACATAAGAGTTTTGTATTATTGTGTTTAAGAAAAAATAGAACTTTTTGAGGAAAACCGAATCGGAAGTCGGACTAACTCCGCTTCCATCGGATTTCAGTTTTGAATGTTTTTAGAATAGTGAAAAGAGAAAGAAGTAGGGACTTACAGGTTATTTGACTAGAAGAAAGAGGGAGGAAGAGGTAGGAGGTGCGGGTGTGTCGTTTCGTCGTCGGAATCTCCTCGGATCGTCGTCGGAAGTTCGTCGGAGCTTCGCCCTTTGCTAACTCCACTTGCACCCAAAAAGTCTTGGGAATTTTCTTGAGAGTTTAAGCAAGGATTTAGGAGTGAGGAGGGGTGATTTGAGGGTGGTATTTATAGGAAAAATTAGGGTTTAGGGTAGTGAAAGGGTGTATTAAAAATTTGTATTTAAATTTTCATTAAAAAGGATTAAAAGGGGGTATTATAATTCTCTGGTTAATTGCAGAGAATTTAAACAGTGCAGGGGGAGTGGGGTAGTCTAAAGGGTGCAGGGGGTTCAAGAAAAAGTGGGATTGGACCGAGTTGACCCGACGGCGCCTGCCGAGTCAGGCGCTTCGCCTGCCAGAGTCGGGCGAGTCGGGGCTCGTATCTTCGCCATGTGTCCCCGACGCTTGGCCTAGTCTCGTGAACACATTGTTTATTCTGTAAGTTACCCTATTACGTGCAGTGCATGTGTATACTCTTGGGCTTCTAAAAAATTAAAATAATTTTAAATAAAAATAATGTGTGGCTGATGGGATTTGAACTCTAGTGCTTTGGTTCAACAGTGCAAGGTCTTACCAACCTTCTTGCTGTTCAAAAGTAAATCAAATACTTATAGTACTCACAGGAAATGTAAATACCCCAAATATATATTAACTTTTAATCAAATTTATGTATATAAGCATTGGAGTTGTTACAGTCTACCCTCCTTACAAAAATTTCGTCCTCGAAATTTACAATTTATTTTAAGGACTAGTTTACAAATAAGTGAGGATATCTTGCAGGCATATCATCTTTCCTTTCCCATGTCGATTATCCTGGAGTGTCTTTTCTCAATATCACTCGAACAAAATTAACTTCCTTGTTCCGAAGTGACTTCACTTTCCTTTCCAGGATTTCAACAGGTTGTTGTTCACAAGATAAGTCGGCCTGTACAGTGAGCTCGGAATGATCGAGAATATGGCCGGGGTCACTCACATACCTTCTGAGTTAGGATATGTGGAACAAATTGTGCACTCCTTCCAATGAAGGTGGATGTAACGCCTTGAAAAGCCGTTTTGGTATTTTCCCGAAAATCGGTAAATATTTGGTATTTTTCCGTAAATTGTTGTTATAATTATTTTTCAATATAGGACTATTTATACCTAATTTGGATAGATAATTGCTAGTTTTTAGTAGCTAATGAGTTACTTATAAATTTCTGGTCGTTTAAATTTTCCCCCCTAATTTACTATTTTTAATATTATTTTAAGCTGTTAAAAATACATTAAATTAGCGATAAATACAAATTTGAATGGGCTAATCACATACTTTAGAACCATGACAACTAAAATCTAGTGAGTAATATAAATTTTTAGCATTTTATTCCAAGTTCTAGTTGTTTATAATCTAAGGAAAATTAAAATTTTAAATAATTAAACTAAAACTTGCAATTTTGAGCTTGTCGGGGGGTCTTTTTGCATAGATTTTTTTATACACTCTCTCACCAATCCTCATCCTCCCTTGGCCGGCCCACCACAGTAGGAAACTACTCTCTTTCTTTTTTTTTTGGGTCTTCAACTCTTGTGAACAATATGATATGAAAAGGATTTAAATATGTTAATTTGGGTATGGTGTAGTTTGGAGATGGGAGAGAGTTGACTTGGGGAAAATTCCACAAATCCCACACATTTCTCCACCATCCCTCACCTGGCCCGAGAGCTGCTGCTGCTCCTTCCCCCAAATTTCCTTTTTTTTCCTTCAAAAAAACTTCACAAGTTGCTTCAAAATCCAACTTTTACCTCAAAATTTCAAGCCATTCTTCTTCCTTTCTCCTTAGCCTTTCTTGCATGGATCTTGGATGCTAGGAGGTCATCTTTGGAGGCAAATACTCTTGCTATATCCCTAGAAATTTGAGGTATAATCCTTACCCATTTAACACTTGTGGCTAAATTCCTTGATGAAATTGTTTTAGTGTTAATTTAGTGCTAATTTCTAATCTAGATTTTTTAAAGTGAATGGTTTGAGTTTAAACTAGGGTTTTAGAAAATCATTACTAGGTTAATTAAATTTATTTTGCTATCCAATTGTTTTACTAACCTAATCTAAGAGGTTAACTTGCTTAATAGGCTTCAAATTAGTGTTAATCTAGGTTTTTCTAGTGTGAAATTTGTTTGGAATTGCTAGTTTATAAAATCAAGAAAGGGTTTATTTATGGAAAATAGGTTTTGAAGTATGGTAAATGGGTTAAATTGAGTGTTGTGGATAGCTAGTTGTGTGGATTGGATGTTTGTGCGATGATGTGAACACTTTATCGCAAATCCGCGATATTTGCACGAATTTGGAATTTTTAGTGCTTACTAGGTTCTTATAAAAATTAAGTGGTGAGCTAATTCTGAGATTTTGATTATATTATCGGCATCTCCTACGAATTTTAGGGTATGTGAATGCGAAATTTGGTTTAATCGGGTTTGGTTTTGGCGGTTGGTTCGAAACGACAATTTTAGTTAAGGTTGTAGTGTTTTTCGTATGTGTTCTGCGCACCTTGTGCACAATGTGCCTAACTCGTTGACGTTGACCCTTTCATTTTGTGACATGCATCGTTTCATGATGTGTAACCTTATGTTTTGTGTTGTGCAAATTCCAGGAGCGGTCGCAGAGACTTCGGACGCGGCATGAAAAGGGAAAGCGGTGATTGGATCGAGCTAGCTGGAGATTTCCGGTGAGTAGATGTATACATCTACGGGGAGAATCGTTTGGATGGCGCGAAGCGCCCGATAAATTTAGAATTTCTAGCAATACCATCTTGTTGCATGTAGTCCCTGGTTACCTATTTTATGGCACTGCATGACCAGTATATCCATATTTATGTTAAATTCATCGTATAAAAACCATTGAAACCATTAAATGAGATATGCAACACAGGAAATAATTGGCTTGCTTAATTCATTATATATAATTGTGCGATTTCATCTCATAGGACACTTGCACCATTACCAGGGTTTTATGCAGCACGAGCACTTTTCATGTGGACACACACGCCTTGGTAATTGCCATACCACAAACACTAGATAACTTGTTTAAACCGGAATTTAGAATAATTTCACTATATAATACATATAAACCGGTACTAATATAGTAAATTCCGCAAGATGAACATGTAGAATTGCTAGTCATATGCATGTACCTCGTTACATCATTCGATCATACATAGTCTTTATGTCATATATTGCAGTTCGCACTGTTGATACCATAGGCATTCATCATCATTGAAATGCATACTTATGGTACTTTCTTCTTGAGGATTTCAGTATTTGAGTTTTATGAGATTTTGGAGAAACCGCAAGGATTTAATAAAACTGATATCATTTTAAATGTGGCAAGTTGCGGTTTTCTCATGACATGATATTTGTGTCGTCCACCATGAGTTTTCTGTTGGTTTTCGAACCCGTTTTGAGAAGTTGGATGAACCATCTCGGGTGCATGGTGGGCCCGGTAAGGTACTCCGAGGCAAGAAGTTCGAGTAGTAGACGATGAGCCTGGCAGGGACGGACTACCTACCGGTGATTGTTAGCGCGGCGGATATCCAGAGGATACCGACCGTGACCGTGAGATGTTGAGATATTGATATTTTGAGATGGACCAGCCGAACGGCTGGGGCCGGGATATTAGATACAGATACTTTGGGAAACTGAGATATTTATTTGAGGTGCCGATGCTGGGCACGGATTTCTGTTGATTTCATATGATATTTCCTCAGATATTTCACAGAAATTTTCCTAAGATGAAAATAATGATTTCCTCATATCAGCATATTCAGATCACGTGTTACATTGCATTCATGTCGCATACATGTTAGTACTTCACACCATATCAATATTGTAGAATTGTGACACTTTGCGCACATGCTTACGATAGTCTTTATAGATGATACATATTACTCACGAGTTGGCAACCCACCCCCGTTGTGCCACAGACTTTTTGCAGGTCCGATCCGTCAGTACTGTTGCGGCGGACGCACTTCCTCCTTTTGCGTGGATTTGAGGATTTTTGCTCGTAGGTGGGTTATGTGTTTATTTTGTCTTCCATCTTGTACATTCATTGTATCTAGTGTACTCTATCTACTGTATCATCTACCAGTATTGTTGTATATTGACTTAGAGGCGAGACAGTGAGATTTGTGAGTATGTATATTATTTCTTTGGGCCACGCTCACTTGAGCCGACATGTTGCTTATTACTTGTGCTTTCTTTTGCTTATTTTGCACATTGCTGATTTATATTGCGTAGGATTTATGTCCGTCTTGGGGCGAAGAGCTAGCTCTTGCTTGGGGATGCCTTATTTCATATTTTTGATATATTCCTGTTTTGTACCCGTTTGGGGGCCAGTATTTACAAAGGAGACTCTGCCGAAATTTTCGGAAAAATGGATGTTGCTTTTAAAAAGGTTTAATGTGACTTATTTGATTAAAATCGCTTTCAATAAATTGGTTTTCTTTCACTCTACTGCTTATTTGGTTTTGATTTCTGGGTTTTGGCTTACTTAGATTACGTCCGCCTTGAGACGTTCGTAATTTAAGTGCCAGTCACGTTCCGTACCTTTCGGGTCATGACAAAGTTGGTATCAAAGCGATAGGTTTTACCTTTCTGAGTGTAGGATGACCATTAGTAGATGGAGTAAGTGACTTAAGCAGGGTATCGTAGCATGTGTATGTCCGCGGTATACTTGCGATACGGTACTCCGCCTAGGTGACTTTAGGATATACTTGCTTGAAATTCCTTCTTCAATTCCGTGTATCCTATGATTCTATTGCACTGTTCTTATCATCCTGTTTCCTGTACTAGCCACTATGCCGCCGAAGGCTACGAGAGCGCAGAGAGCTGCCGCCTGAGATGAGATCCGAGCAGGCTCATCCGAGACGAGGACCGAGCAGGGTGGCGTACCTACGCCTCAGGGACAGACTGATCTGCCTTCCCCAGGCCGCATAGATAGGCTAGAGTCTGGTATGGAGGAGTTGCGACAGATGATGGGAGGTATGCAGGAGTTACGACAGATGGTGAGATCCTTAGTAGAGTCCAGTCGTGCATCGAGATCGGAGGACGTACCTACCACAGCACAGACTATGATAGTACCTGCTGCCCAGACAGTTGATCCTACTACTACAGTGGTTATTCCAGTATCACTACAGGATTTCATGAGGCTGAGACCCCCAGTCTTCACCGGCACTGATGTAGCGGAGGATCCGCAGACATTCCTTGACAATTTAGCTAGGATTTTCCGTTTGCTCAGATGTTCCGACGATAGATGGGTGGATCTTACGAGTTTCCGTCTGGAGGGCCTTTCGCAGACATGGTGGGAGTTAGTCGAGGGAGGTCGAGCTGCAGGTCTACCTCCTATGACTTGGGCCGAGTTCACAGCAGTATTTCTAGCCCGTTTCCTTCCAGAGAGCGTTCGTGATGCTAGAGCTCGTAGTTTTGAGGCTTTGATCAAGACTCCAGGGATGACAGTGTCCGAGTATGATATCCAGTTTACTCAGTTGTCCTGATATGCTCCGTACTTGGTTGATACTGAAGAGAAGAGGGTAAAGAGGTTTGGGCAGGGACTTGACACACAGCTATTTCTTGCCATCGGCGCCCAGCACTTTGACACTTATGCAGCTGTGATGGACACGGCATTATGGATGGAGGTGCACATTTCAGAGACTTCGGCCGTTTCTGGGCCGAAGAGGATTCGTACCGATATGCCAGCTCAGAGGCATCGTGCCAGATCCTATCCGAGAGATGGTTGCGGCAGAGGAATTAGACGGGGTCAGCTATTTGGTTCTTATCCGCAGGGACAGCAGGCGTCGCCAGGATGTTTTGGGTGTGGGATTCCACACCATCGTATCAGAGACTGTCCGGTGAAATGACAGGGAGCGGCGACAGTTCCACACGTGACTTTACCACCTCCACCACCTCCTCAGAGAGCTCTACTTCCTGCCCCCGGTGATGCTCCACGTCAGTTAGCCGCTCCTAGAGGCCGTGGACGCGGCGGTCCTGTTCAGAGAGGACGAGGAGGCCGAGGCCGAGGCCAGCCAGCTATTGGTGGAGGACAGGCCCGAGTGTTCGCTTTGACTCCGCAGGATGCGCAGGCATCCAATGCCGTTGTGACAGGTACCTTGCCAGTATGTTCTTTCGACGTGCGAGTATTATTCGACCCAGGTTCCACACATTCGTATGTATCTACATACTTTGCACCGATGTTGGGCCGTGAGTCATCGTTGTTAGACCAACCGCTTGTTGTTATTACACCGGTAGGCGAGTCGTTTGTCACTTGTTTTGTGTTTCAATTGTGTTCCGTTCGTATCGGGGAGAGGGATTCGTCGGTTGATTTGATTCTCCTCGATATGTTGGACTTTGATGTGCTTCTGGGCATGGACTGGCTGGCCACTTGTTATACATCTGTGGACTACCGTGAGAAGACAGTCAGATTTAGCTTTCTGGGAGAGCCAGCCCTTGTTATTCAGGGAGACCGCAGCGTCACCCTTCCCAGCTTGATTTCGTCTCTTCGCACCGGTCATCTCTTGCAGAAGGGATGTCAGGGATTCTTAGCGTATATTTGTGATACTCGAGCTGCAGAGGTTCCTTTGGACCAGGTCCCGATTGTTAGTGAGTTCCCTGATGAGCTGCCTGGGTTACCGCCTGAGCGCGACGTAGAGTTCTGCATTGACTTGATTCCCGGCTCGGGGCCTATTTCTATACCGCCTTATCGGATGGCCCCGGCGGAGCTTAGAGAGCTGAAGGATCAGTTGCAGGATTTGTTAGATAAAGGGCTTATTCGACCTAGTGTGTTTCCGTGGGGAGCTCCTGTCCTGTTCGTCAAGAAGAAAGATGGCAGTTTGCGCTTGTGCATTGATTACCGCCAGCTGAACAGGGTTACCGTACGAAACAGATATCCCTTACCACGTATTGATGATTTGTTTGACCAGCTTCAGGGTGCGGGATACTTTTCGAGGATTGATTTGCGATCGGATTACCATCAGTTGCGGGTGCGGCAGGAGGATGTTCCGAGGACGGCTTTTTGCACACGTTACGGGTACTATGAGTTTTTGGTGATGTCGTTCGGACTCACCAACGCACCAGCCGCGTTTATGGATTTGATGAACCACATTTTCAGGCCGTATCTAGATCTGTTCATTATCGTGTTTATTGACGACATTTTGGTGTATTCCCAGAGCCGAGAGGAGCACGAGCAGCACTTGCGGATCACATTACTGACTTTGAGGGAGCACCAGCTGTTCGCGAAATTCTCCAAGTGCGTGTTTTGGCTTGACATCGTTGATTTCTTGGGTCACATGGTTACGAGAGATGGCATATGTGTGGACCCGAAGAAGATCGAGGCCGTTCAGCATTGGCCCAGACTAGCATCAGTTACAGAGATCCGCAATTTCTTAGGCCTGGATGGCTACTACCGATGATTTGTTCAGGACTTCTCCCGTATTGCTGCACCGTTGACCGGGTTGACCCGAAAGGGAGTTCCTTTTTATTGGACCGAGGCATGCGAGCATAGCTTCCAGCAGTTGAAGACTCGTCTGACTACTGCTCCAGTGTTGTCATTGCCTTCGGGATCGGGTGGATTCGTGGTTTATTGCGACGCTTCTCGAGTGGGATTAGGTTGTGTGTTGATGCAGTACGACAGGGTTATTGCGTATGCTTCTCGGCAGCTAAAGACACATGAACAGAACTATCCTATGCACGATTTAGAGATGGCTGCAGTGGTGTTTGCACTCAAGATCTGGAGACATTACCTATACGGCGAGTCGTGCCAGATATTTACGGACCACAAGAGCTTGAAGTACATATTTCAGCAGCGAGACCTGAATCTGAGACAGCGCCGTTGGATGGAGCTGGTGAAAGACTATGATTGTGAGATGCTTTATCGTCCGGGCAAGGCGAACGTAGAGGCTGATGCTTTGAGTAGGAGGCCCGGAGGTAGTTTATCTTGTTTGAGCGCCATACAGAGGCAGTCGTCAGCAGATTGGCAGATTTTATGCGACAGCCAAGTTGAGTTCGAGTTCACTCCGACAGAGGGACAGCTTGCGTATGTTCGTTCACGTCCGCAGTTGCTTGACCGTATTCGAGAGGCACAGCCCAGTGATGACCGTCTTTCAGAGATCATAGAGCAGGTTCGGCAGGGCAGAGTTTCCGAGTTTGTGATCAGTGATCAGGGGTACTGCGATTTGGGACTCGATTGTGCGTACCAGATTCTGAGGGACTGCGGCGTGAGATTCTTGAGGAGGCCCATAGATCGAGGTATAGCGTCCATTCCGGTTCCACTAAGATGTACAACGATTTGCGAGAAGTTTACTGGTGGGACGGAATGAATAGGGACATCACAGATTTCGTGTCGAGATGCCTGACTTGTCAGCAAGTCAAGGCCGAGCACCAGAGGCCCGCGGGAGAGTTGCAGCCTTTGCCCATTCCGGAGTGAAAATGGGAGCAGATTTCTATGGACTTCATCGTGGGTCTACCCAGGACCAGTCGAAGGTATAACTCCATTTGGGTGATCGTGGATCGTTTGACGAAGGCGGCTCACTTCCTGCCAGTGGAGACCACTTTCGGATTTGCTCAGAATGCCCAGATTTACATCAACGAGATCGTACGGTTGCATGCCGTCCCGACTTGTATCATGTCAGACCGAGGCACCCAGTTTACCAGCCGACTATGGCAGAGACTTCAGGAGGCGTTGGGCACCCGATTGAGTTTCAGCACAGCATTTCATCCGCAGACCGACGGCCAGTCAGAGCGGACTATTCAGACTCTTGAGGACATGCTCCGAGCGTGCGTTTTAGACTTCGGAGGTAGCTGGGATCATCATTTACCCATAGTGGAGTTCTCCTACAACAACAGCTTCCAAGATACTATTCGGATGGCACCTTTCGAGGCCTTTTATGGGAGGAGATGCAGATCGCCCGTCTATTGGACAGATCTCAGCAAGAGCAGTATTTTGGGGCCGCAGATTGTTGAGGAGATGACCGCGAAGATACAGTTGATTCGAGACCGGATGAGAGCGGCCCAGAGCAGGCAGAAATCGTATGCGGACAGAAACTGTCGCAGACTAGAGTTCGCAGTTGGCGATCATGTTTTTCTGAGGGTCTCTCCGATGAAGGGCATGATGCGATTTGGGCGAAAAGGAAAGCTTAGTCCCAGATTTGCGGGTCCCTTCGAGATCCTCGAGCGTGTCGGCGCAGTTGCGTATCGTTTGGCTTTTCCATAGCTTTCCTGATGTTCACCCTGTCTTCCACGTTTCGATGCTCCGCAAGTACCTTCACGACCCTTCCCATGCGATTCAGCACCCGACGGTCCAGCTGGAGCGCGACCTTTCTTTTGCAGAGCAGCCGGTGGTCATCCTAGATTGGCAGATGAAGAAATTGAGATCGAAGGTTATACCGATCGTCAAGGTCCTTTGGCGTGGCCCGAGCAGCGATGAGATCACCTGGGAGACCGAGGACGAGATGAGGAAGAAATATCCCCATCTCTTTGAAGGTACGCATAGCTAGATTTTTAAATTCGGGGACCGAATTTCTTTAAGGGGGAAGATTGTAACGTCTTGAAAAGTCGTTTTGGTATTTTCCCGAAAATCGGTAAATATTTGGTATTTTTCCGTAAATTGTCATTATAATTATTTTTCAATATAGGCCTATTTATACCTAATTTGGATAGGTAATTGCTAGTTTTTATTAGCTAATGAGTTACTTATAAATTTCTGGTCGTTTAAATTTTTTTCCCTAATTTACTATTTTTAATATTATTTTAAGCTGTTAAAAATACATTAAATTAGCGATAAATACAAATTTGAATGGGCCAATCACATACTTTAGAACCATGAAAACTAAAATCTAGTGAGTAATATAAATTTTTAGCATTTTATTCCAAGTTCTAGTTGTTTATAATCTAAGGAAAATTAAAATTTTAAATAATTAAACTAAAACTTGCAATTTTGAGCTTGTCGGGGGGTCTTTTTGCATAGAATTTTTTAATACACTCTCTCACCAATCCTCATCCTCCCTTGGCTGGCCCACCACAGCAAGAAACTTCTCTCTTTCTTTTTTTTTTGGGTCTTCAACTCTTGTGAACAATATGATATGAAAAGGATTTAAATATGTTAATTTAGGTATGGTTTACTTTGGAGATGGGAGAGAGTTGACTTGGGGAAAATTCCACAAATCCCACACATTTCTCCCACATCCCTCACCTGGCCCGAGAGCTGCTGCTGCTCCCTCCCCCAAATTTCCTTTTTTTTCCTTTAAAAAAACTTCACAAGTTGCTTCAAAATCCAACTTTTACCTCAAAATTTCAAGCCATTCTTCTTCCTTTCTCCTTAGCCTTTCTTGCATTGATCTTGGATGCTAGGAGGCCATCTTTGAAGGCAAATCCTCTTGCTATATCCCTAGAAATTTGAGGTATAATCCTTACCCATTTAACACTTGTGGCTAAATTCCTTGATGAAATTGTTTTAGTGTTAATTTAGTGCTAATTTCTAATCTAGTTTTTTTAAAGTGAATGGTTTGAGTTTAAACTAGTGTTTTAGAAAATTGCCTTCTGTAAGTTCTGTATGGGAAAATATTTTCCCAATCTTGTTAAAAACAAGAAAATTGCCTTCTGTAAGACAGAAGCCCTTGGATCAAAGATCCAACGATAGGAAACATCCCCAAATCAATCAGAGGAAGGATTTCCTTAACTGATTTAACAAATCAGCCTCCACTATATAAAGGACCCAAGACTTCAAGTCTTGTACAGAGGAACCCCCCCATAAGTTCTGAAAGAAAAAGAGAAGAGCAAGCTCTGAAAAGAAGAATTTCTTCAAGATAAATAAAACAGAGAGATCAAAACATCTCATGAAAAGGAAGAACTTAGTTCTTTTTCTAGATCATAGATCTACAAAGACAGAAGTTTTTCATAAGAGTAGGAGAGATTGGAGCATCTCATTATAAAAAAAGGAGGGAGAAGAACTTAGTTCTCTTTAGATCACAGATCTATAAAACAAAGACAAAGTCTTTCACAAAAAACAGAAGAGATCATAGCATCTCCTATTAAAATAAGAACTTAGTTCTTAGATCCACGAGACAAAGTCTCTTATAAACGAGAACTTAATTCTCAGAGCACAGAATTAATCAAGAGCACTTTGCACTCATTAGCTAGCGCTCAGTGCCAAGAGCGCTACGCGTTTCTCACGTGAGCACCACTTAATAAAGAGCGCTCTGCACTCATTGGCAGGCGCTGAGCGCCAAGCGCGCCACGTGCTCCTCATGTGTGCGCCATTTTCATAAGAAGCACCTTAGCGTTCCAAGTCTGGCGCTCAGCGCCAAGCGTGCCACGTGCTCCTCACGTGTGCGCTATTTCATAAGAAGCGCCTCAGCGCTCTAAGTCTGGAGCTCAACACCAAGTGCTCTGTACATAAAGGCTCTGTACATAAAGCGCTCTGCGCTACAAAGAGTGTTCAACACTCAATAAAAGACAAAAGAAGAAGGGGTGTCAGAACCCAAAATTAATACTCTGCATTATTGAACAAAAAAGGGCCTGAGCCCAAACAAATGTTAACATTTTGTTCAAAAATGAATGGACTGAGTCCAAATAAGTGTTCAAACACTTTAACTGAATGGGCTGAGCCTAAGTAGGTCATAAATCCTCCAATTCAGATTAATTGAGCCCATGTGCTCCTAATATTTTTAATTGGTCTTAGTCCCAAACCTGACTATGTATCCCCCTATCCAACATTGGTTCAAGTGTACATCTCTTCATTCCTCTGATATGTGTCGTTGTAATTCTTCAATGTCTTCAGAGAAGTGACGGGTTCCGACAACCAGACACTCCATGGACTATCATGTCCTTAAACTTATGGACCGCAATGTCCCTAAACTAAACCCCACAGACTATGACGTCTTTAAACTCCATGGACTATGATGTCCTTAAACTCCATGGACTATGATGTCCTTAAACCCAATGGACCGCAATGTCCCTAAACTAAAACGATAGAGTCCAAATACTCTTTCATTGGATCTAAATGATCCCAAAATCTTGTTGAGTAGATTTTAGTCTAAAATTAGATTAACGTATCCTCAACAAACGTTTAAGCCGATCTTAATCTCAATGAGAATAACGATCCTTAAACCCAAACCAAACCCAAATCTAAGAAAATACGGATTTAGACTAATCCACGCCCTACGGGCGATAACATAAATTAGTCTCCGTATACAATCCACGGGCAACCAAAAATAAAAATAAACACACACAATACGAAGTGACCATCTGGAGAAGGAGAAAGTTGTTACTGCGATGCGGTAGCGTAATTAACTGCAGGGTCTTGCGCCTGTAGGAAAGAGCGTCCCCACAATAAAAAACCCCTCAAATGAGGGGGAATCTGACGATGTCTGCTACAACGGCCGCATCCGTCTAAACCTCCGAAACGCAGTGCATAAATCAACTTGGCATCTTCGGAGAGGTGGACAGATAAAATCAAATAGCATCTATCCCCAAAATTCAGGACGGACGTCCCAATGTCCCGATCGTGTCTTTTCGGCGGAGAACAATGACTCCGGCAATGCTAGACGCCGCGGAAGACAAGATCGAGTGCTTCCACGAGGCACTTCTAATCACCGTAGCTCTGAGGGATCGCTCTGTTCGGCTACTAAGCCAGATACGGGCTCAGCGGGTCGTCCTTTCTGCCTTCGCTGATGGGTACGGTGTTGACCGATGGGTAGCTACTCCTCGTGAAGATCGCCACTTTGTCATGGTGGAGAAGGCAGAGAGGGAGTTAGATAATTTTATCCATAGTTTTGTGAATCCCTGTACTTTCGATCCCGTGTTTGGTGATCTATTTCCTATAGAATAAAATGTTCAATTAAATGCTTTGTTTTTGTCATTGAACACCCGTTCTTCCTCTGATGTGTGCATGTGCGTATATATGAATGAGCCTGGTTTCACACATATTTATAAATGAAACTTAAGCCGGCATAAACAGGAACAAATAGCTCTTGGCCGAAGATTTTGGCGGGAACATGTATATTAAAAAGAAATTTTTTTTACAGAAAATTCTGGGTCGCTATATTAATGTATAGAAAATTCAGGGTCGTTACACTTCATCTGTCAGCTCGTATCGAACCGCTACTCGTAGATAGGGGAGTTCTATTTCCAATGGGAGGACTGCTTTCGTGCTGAACACCAATGCATACGGTGTCGAATTTGTGACCGTCTTGAACATTGTTCGGTACGCCTAGAGATCATCATGCGACCTTTCGTATCAGTCCTTTTTGTTTCTGGACACCGTCTTTTTTATAATCTTTATCAAGGTCTTATTGAAAGCTTCATCTAGACCGTTGGACTGAGAATTATAAACTGAAGAGTATCTCTAATTTATTTTATATTGTTGTGCAAAGCGGCTGATTTTATGACTTCTATAAGCTGGCCCATTATCCGAGATTATCCGTCGCGGGGTGCCGAACCGATATATGACATGGGTTTTGATGAAATTGAGGATATTCTCCGTCTTCACCTCTCTTGGTGGTACTGCTTCTGCCCACTTAGAGAAGTAGTCATTCGTTGACAGTATAAACCGATGTCCTTTGGAGGACGCTGGTTCGACAGGGCTAATTATATCTGTTTCCCGCATCTCGAACGGCCAGCTGGCCACTGTCGGGTGTAAAGAATTTGGATGTTGATGGATAAAGTCCTCATGAATTTGGCACGAGTGACACTGCTTCGCATATTCGAGACAATTTTGAATCATTGTGGGCCAATAGTAACACATTCTTTTTATATTCAGCTTCATTTTTGGTCCAGCTTGGTGAGAACCGCAGAGTCCATCGTGTATTTCTTTGACTACTTTCTTTGCTTCTTCCTGCCCCAAGCATCTTAACCATAAACAATCAAACGATCTCTTATATAGAGTATCATTGATGAAGGCGAAAGACATAGCTCTTTTCATGAGCTGATGTTTAAACAACGCATTTTTGGGCGTTCGTTGGGATTTGAAGTAGTCTATGAAGACTTCTCTCCAATTCTTAAACTTTTCTTCTTCCTCTTTTTGAAGGGCTACTTGTTCGGTCGTTTCTTTTTCTTCGAATAGCTATATCAGGTCTTCCGAAGATATATTTGTTGGCGCAAGAATACTGCGGTTTTGCACAAATGATCCTTACGTCATCAAGATCTTCATCGGCCGGTTTCTTAGCCAATTTGGCCAATGCATCCGACTTGCTGTTTTCTGCACGCAGTATACTTTCCAAGATGTAGGAAGGGATTTGTGTCAGCAGTTACTGCACTTTTCGCTTTATTAGTTCTGGCTTGCATGTTTGATAGTTTCCATTTACTTGGCTAACGATCAGCTAGGAATCTCCATATATGAGGAGGTTTTTGATTCCCAAATCGATAGCGATCTCAAGACCTGCTATCAACGCTTCATATTCAGCTTCGTTATTAGTCCTTGGCTCTGTTAAGGAAAGGGCATAACGCAATATCCCTCCTTGTGGAGTCACGAAGATAAGACTCACCCCGGCTTTGATTATGGGGGTGTTTTGTTTTCGCCACTTCATGAAAAATACTCCATCTAGAGTTCCTATCGGGAATCATTTTCTTCTTCGGTTGTATCGAACACATGTTCGTCTGGCAATTCGTAATTTAATGGGGAGTCAGCTGGTATCAGATGCTCCTTAAGAAAGTCGGCAATGGTCTGCCCTTTCACTGCTTTGAGGGGACGATACATTATCGAGAACTCCATCAGGAGGAGAGCCTATTTGGCGAGCCTTCTTGTTAGTATGGCTCTTGACATTAGATATTTGAGAGGATCCACTTTCGATTTGAGATGGACTTCGTGTGCCAAGGCGTAATGTCTGAGCTTCGTTATTGTGAAGATCAGTGTCAGGCAATGCTTTTCGATGAGGGAATAGTTGTTTTCTGCCCCCAGGAGAACTCGACTTAAATAGTACAGAGCTCTTTCCTTTCCCTGATCGTTCTCTTGTGCCCATAGTGCGCTTAGAGAACCCTTTAGGGCCGTTGTATATAGGATAAAGGGTTTTTCCTTAACCGGAGCGGTCAATACCAGCGGATTTTGCATGTATTGCTTGATTTCGTCTAGTGAATTTTGGCACTTTTGATCCCAGACGAACGGGGTCCCCTTTTTCATCAAATGACTATAGGGATGACATTTTCCAGGGAGGTTAGCTATGAACCGCCGGATTTATGTGAGCTTTCCTCGGAAAGACCTCGGTTGTTTGAGGGTCCTTGGCGTGGGCATTTCCATAATCGCCTTGATCTTTGTGGGATCGATTTCGATACCCCGGTGGCGTATGATGAATCCTAGGAATTTACTTGAGGAGACTCCAAACGCGCATTTCAGGGGATTCATCTTCATATTATATTTCCGAAGATGTCGAAACACTATTTTTAGATTCCCAATGTTCCTCATGAGATTTGCTCTTCATCACAAGGTCGTCGATGTAGCATTCGACAATTTCATGGTGAGGTCATCGAAGATCTTTGTCATGGCCCTCTGGTAGGTAGTGCCATCATTCTTCAAGCCGAAGGGTATCAACTTATAGCAGAATATGCCCAGTGGAGTCCGAAAGACGGTATGCTTTTGGTCTTCTAGATGCATTTTTATTTGGTTGTATCATGAAGATCTATCCATAAAGGAGAAGACCTCATGGGTAGACGTGTTATCGATCATCAGCTCGGTAACAGGTACTGGGAAGTCATCCTTCAGGAAAGCTTTGTTGAGGTCTCGAAAGTCCACGCAGATGCGGACCGTCCCATTTTTCTTCATCACTGGAATGATGTTAGCGATCCAGTCGGGATATTGAACTTCTTGGATGAAGCCGGAGTCGATTAGTTTTTTGACCTCAGCGTTGATACTCATCTCAAGTTTGAGTCGCATCTTTCTCGGTGCCTGTTTGATTGGCTTTATTTCCGGTGATATAGCCAGTTTATGTACTACCACTTTTGAAACTAGACCCAACATTTTAGAATAGTTTCAGACGAAGCAATCTTTATACTGCATGAGCACATCTTTTAACGTGGCTACCTATTTTTTAGATAGAAGTTCACTGACGAACGTTGGCCTCGGAATCATTTTCCGTCCTTAAGTCAATTTTTCATAGGTTTTCCACCGTAGTGTGTATCCCATCTTCCAGCTCTTTTGGTACTGGTGGAAACTCTGAGATCACCTTTTCCTCATCTTCATTTGCGAACCACATGTGGAAGTCATTCATAGTCTCATGCTCTCCCTCTTTAAGAGTGTTATCATATGGCAGGTGCGAGTTCGCTTCCACTCTTGTTGTTGAGCTGGTCCTAACCCGACGTTGTAGGTTTCTTTCGGCTCATGCTTTTGTAGTAGGGTTACCCTCCAGCTGTCGGATAATATAAACCTGCCTTGTCGATACTGATCTTCTACCCAGTCTTTGAAGGTGAAGTAGTCTTCAAGGGGATGGCCTATTACTCGGTGATAGGAGCAATAATCCGGATGATGGTCCTTGTTTATTTGTTCGGGGTGCCGAGACTCCGGAAGCGTCATCATTTGGTACTTCATGACAAAGTTGAATATTTTTCTTGTCTTGTCTTGTCTTGAGGGAAAGAGTATTCCCGACCCATCTTCTTTATAAAGGATGTGCTCTAATCGAGTTTTTCTCGATTGCACGGCGTCTTGGATCTGCTTTGTTATCTTCGAACGTTGTTTGCGTTCTTTGCCCTATTTTGCCTCCATTTCGGGTTTTTTTCCATTCATGAGAACAAATATCAGGCCGGGGATGAAGAGCATTACGGTTTACTTTTTCTGCAGATTGCCGGCTGAGACGCTGCGTTTTGGCCTTTTCATAAATGGTCATTTCATGGCTTATTACCTGGTGATAGGAGCAATAATCCGGATGATGGACCTCGTTTATTTGTTCGGGGTGTCGAGACTCCGGAAGCGTCATCATTTGGTGCATCATAACAAGATTGAATATTTTCCTTGTCTTGTCTTATGTTAAGGGAAAGAGCATTCCTGACCCATCTTCTTTACAAATAATGGGCTCCAATCGAGTTTTTCTCGATTGCACGGCGTCTTGGATCCGCTTTGTTGTCTTCGAACGTTGTTTGCGTTTTTTGCCCTGTTTTTGTCTCCATTTCAGGGTTTTCCCCTTTCATGAGAACAAATATCGGGTCGGGGATGAAGAGCATTTCGGTCTACTTTTCCGCAGATTGCTAGCTGAGATGCTGCGTTTTGGCTATTTCATAAATGGCCATTTCGCGGCTGTGGTTGTTCCGGCTGGTTTGACAAGCTTCTTTTATTAGCTTATCAATTTGTTCTTCCAGCGACAAACTTAACATTTTTAGAGCGGGTTCTCGCTCCGATCCGACGTCATGGCTATTTGGAAGAACATTTTGTGCTTCACTTGAGCTGTTTACGACGCGAAAACTATAGATATGTTCCCGTTTCTTGGAACAAACATATCCAAGCACGGTTGTCTCCATCTTCCCATTGGGCATCTTTCGCTGAGTCCCGGGAATATCCCAAAGCTTTTTGTAGAATTGGGCTTGTCGAACAGTTTGTTCGAGGGGTATACCTTGGTATCTTAACAGCCTTTTCAATCTCTCTGTGTAGTATCTTTGCAGAAGGATTGGTTTAAGCCTGTCGAGTGCAAAATTGGCACTATGCCAGACTTCTTTTACTACTTTGGTCTCCGTAAATTGGTAGAAGAGGATCGTCTTTTCACCCCTTCATCTAGGAGGCACGTAGAAACTCTGTAGCTCTTGTATGCTATATGTATGGAGCACATCAAGTTCTTTGTAATGCTGAGACGGAGCCATTGTAATTTGCAGACTTTGATCTGTTCTGGCAAAAATTTGCATTGACGGACGGACAGAGAACACTACGTTGGCCCCGTCCTCAGAGTCGCTGCCAAAGACCAAAATAGGAGTAGATAGTTCGAGCTTATTGTTCTGCCTTTGGGGTTGCCCCGAGTAGACTATTTCTTCAACTTCCTCGGTATCGCTCCCAAAGATTGGGATAGTGGTGACGGGCTTCTGTTTATTCTCCGGCTTATGGCACCTTTCAATATCCTCGAAGTCTGGTAGGAAGTACTTTGCTTCTTCGTATTTCCGGACTTTGTTTATAGAGAACGGATTTAGCTCTCCCATGACGGTGTACTCCGAGCCATCCTTGAAATACTTCATACACTGATGTTGTGTAGAAGGGATGACATTGTGCTCGTGTAACAAAGACCTGCCGAGCAAAGAGTTGTAGCAAGTCTTGGCGTCAATGACATGAAATTTGATGTCGGTGACGAGCAACCCAAAGTGTAGCGTCAGTATTACAGACCCAAGTGTCCTTGATGACTGTGAGTCGAACCCAGAGATGGTAATTTTATCACGGGCAAGGTGCTGAAAGTTCATGCAAATCTCCTTCAGCACTCTCACGTTGAGAAGGATAACGGAGGATCCATTGTCAATATTGATTTTCCCTATCTTGATGTCGTGGCAGTACCCGGTGATGTATAACGGGTGATTATGCTCGCATGTACCGAGAATGAGATCCTCATCACCGAATGTAATGTCAGCCGTGTGGACCTCTGCCAGCTCATCTTTCATCTTTTCTTCTGCGAAGAAAGCTTGGGACTGATCGGGCTCTTGTAATGCCTTGATCAGGGAATCTCGTGCCTTTTTGGACAGGAAAAGAGCATCCAATATGCTCTGTTGCGAGGGTATTTTCCTCAGATATGTCAGGACGTTGTAATCCACCTTATTTTTCTTAGGCGGATCTTTTGCCGCGAGCTCTTTGACTGCTTCTTCATCGAGGGCAATCTCCTCGGGGATTTTTCCTTTCCTTTTGTCCTTTTTGTTCGAACCTTTATTTGCAGGTCCGAGGTTCCTCTCAAGCACGTGCAGTTACGCAGCTGAATATTCTCGCAGTTCTTCTCCTCCTCTTCTTTTTCGGAGGGGAGTCTTTGAAGAGAGGGCTGAGAGACGTTTCGTCCTCAGAATCGCTTCCGAAGGTAAGAACTTAGGGGTTTTCCCCTTCCAAACTAGTTCCAACCATATGACAGTTTCCAGTCATTTCTCCATGTGTGTTCATCTCACTATTTTGCTGTCGACGAGTACGAGCTTCACGCTTTATCCTCTTGAAGTGTTTTTTATGGGCAATGTATCCTTGCCACAACTTCTTGAAGGCACTGCATTTCTCAGTGGGGTGGGTGACCCTCCGATGATATAGGCAGTAGTTTGGGTATGTATCTTCTCCATCGAGGCATATGACCCCAGGAGTGTTCCTTATGAGAGGTGGCAGTTTCATCCCCATTGACAAGGCTTTAGCTCACCGCTTCTCTGTTTTGATCCTGCTCTTATTTGTAGTAAGTGTGCTTTGGTTTGGTTGGAGTACTTTACGACTCATCCTTACCGCAGCTTCTTTGTCCTGACGCTGACGTTTAACCTTTTCTTATATGGCTGTCTCGCGTTCTCAGTCAATTTTGCTTTTTTGAAAGGCTTCGTTTAACAGCCTATCGATCGGGTCTTCTGGCAGTTCCGGGGATTTTAGCGCCGATTCTGCCCCAGTTCCACATTGTTTTCTGACGCTGAAGGGGTTTCTTCTTCATATAACGATGAATGGGAGACTATGTGGCAACTTGCTATACGGTCTTCGGTGTCTTCTGACGAGTCATTATTCCCATCATTGTCGCTGTCTTCGTCTTCAAGAATATGCTTGAAGAATTCTTTGAACGTGACCGGTGTCTGCGCCTTCTGGTTGTACTCCTCCAGCACGTCAATGTAGTTTTGTAGATCAGTGCGCTTGTCGCCATACTCGGCAAGCTGCACAGGCTTCTTGGTCTTCTTCTTTTTCTTCGAAGACTTCGAAGGCTTGACTTTGGGCTCGTCAACAATTTTCGGTGTGGAATGAGGTTTTAAAATCCCTTCAATTATTTTGGGTTCAAGTGGGCTTTTCCACCTGACTGCTGGACATGATTGTGGATCCTTCAGTATTCCTTTAGTTTTTACTGAAAGAATGACTTCCATGGAGTTTCTTCCATGAGTGAGCATGATGCCCCCTGCGCATCCATCTTTTTGGGAGTGTGCTTCTGGGATGGGTTTACCCTCCAGTTATCAAACAGCGGGAATTTCCCCTATTGATACCAGTCTTCGACCCAGTTCTTGAAGACGTAGCAATTTTCAATTGGGTGGCTCACCATTCTATGATTGGAGTAGTAGTTAGGGTTGTTGCGTCGCCAGGTTGCAAGGGACGCCATGGGTCTGGCAATATGATGAGTTTATTACGCATTGCCAATTCGAACAATCTCCTCGTCTTGTCGCGGGAAAACGAATAAGCAAGTCATAGTCCTTCCTCTAAGTATGGGCGCGGACGTGCGTTGTTTTGGCGAGCAGCTGGTTTTGGGCCACTTGGCTGTTGTTGCGTATTGGCAACGAAGGTCGCTTTCCCTTTACCCTTGTTATTTCGAGGGTCTTTATTTGAGGAGGAAAGCCCGTGGCCCATCTGGTCCATTTGAGCCAGTTTATCTATCAGAGCCTGAAAGGTTGTTGGTTTGAAGAATATCATGAAATAGGACACAGTCGTTTGAGAATCAAGGGTTCTGATGAACATGCCCACGGCATGGGATTCTTCAATGCGCTGTTCGCATTTAGACCACAGGTTCCGCCATCGGATCGCGTATTGTATCCAGTTTCTCCCGGCTTTACCCTGGCATTGATTAATGCCGTGATCGGAGTGCGTTCGCTCGCGCTGGCGAAACGCTGTGTGAACAGCAGCTCCATTTCTGCAAATGTTTTCACGGAGTCATTTAGGAGCTCCGAGTACCATTCGAAGGTTGTTTCTGACAGGCTTCCTGTCACGCCCCGCTTCCCGGTATACGGCGAAGGGGACGCGACTGGACCGCTACGTATTTACTCAGAAGCAAATACGCTAAGCATAACTAAGCAATATAAAAGAAAATATACACAAGAGACAAGGTATAATAAAAATAGCAACTTTTATTTATTAACATTCTTTTGTACAATACATGAAAAGGAAATACAACTGAAATAAAAGCGATGCCTAAACAATGGCATAACAGGAAATGAAAAGTACTGAATGGAAAATGTACAATGTCTAGAGCTCAGGGTCTTCGCTATACTGGTCCAAGTCTTCTGTAGTTGGCTCGATCTTTGACGGATCCAAATCACCTGACGACATTCAAACTTCACTGTACTGGTCCAAGTCTTCTGTAGTTGGCTCGATCTCTGACGGGTCCAAATCACCTGACGACATTCAAAGAAGAAAGAAATAGAATGTCGTCAGCGAACAGGTCGTTCGGTAAGTCCCAAAGATAATAGGAGAAATAGAATAGACAGAGAGTAAGAGAGAGAGAGAGAGTAGCTTTTACAGCTGTATTATATTGTTATATTGTTGTATTTAGTGTTAACGCTGTTGTTTGTAGCTTGGTACAGAAGGATGCCAGTGTATACGAGAGGAGCCTCACTTGCCCCGGAGACTAAGGTATCAGGAACTCAAGGAACCGTTTATACCACGGTACAGCAGCAACTGGATTCATGTTAGGTGTCTTAATCTTACCGTCTTGTGCCACTTTTAACATCTTCCGTACAAATCTACCCCTTAAACCCTGTAGTGTTTTGATTATATTGTTTGTCTTGTAAATTGTATTGATTGTATAATTGATTGACTGACCAAAACCATGATATCAGTAAACGGATGCAACTGTATAATTATATAAATGGAATAACTGGAGAACCATGTAAATGGAATGTATATCCATGGATCGGTTCGGTCAACTTATATAGATTGATAATTGGATTCATGGATTCAGGTTGAATTGTAATATTGAAGATTTGTAGATTGTAAATTGTAGATTGTAGATTGTACTTGAATCATATTCAAGTCAGATTATAATGAGACTCACTCTGAGTCAGAAAAGTAAATTGATGTCCTGATTGTTTTTTATGTTATCGGTAACCGCTGCACATGGACGGCAGGATTTGTGTCTTTTTCAAAAACGATTACCGTATTGATAACACCATTATTAATTTGTCTACCTTAGATAGGTAAGCACCCACTTCTCCGGCTCTCTGAGGCTCAAGAGATTAGTCCCGCTTAAACCTATGTTTACTAGGGTCCTTAGGGTAATTTATAGAACTTGAGGGGTTTTTATGTAAAAATACTCTTGTATAGTTTTCAAAATACACCCCAAGTATTTATTAATCGTCTTTAGAGTTGTAATGAATGTAGATTTTATATTGTGATATTTCTAGTGAAAATATTCTAATTTCAGAAATAAAGGTATTTATTTGTAATATTGATTTGTATGGAATTCATGGTATTTTAGTGTAAAATTAATTCTTGTGATTTTTAGAAAAAGGTGGAATATTTATATCATAACAAAATAGGTATTTTAATGATAATTATACATATATTTATACAAAAATAATTTTAATATATTTTTTATATTCTAAAAATCTCATTTTCTTAAGATATCGTATTTTAAATCTTTCGAGACCGAATGCTCCTTGCGGAGGTCTGAATCTCGCACTACTAAGCCTTAGGATGTACGATAATCCACACATCCCGAACATGTTCCCCAAAATGGGTTGTAGCGGCGCTTTGCAAAGATTGTATAAATACTAAATCCTTTAAAGAAACGGTTTTATTAAGTAAATGGTATTTATTTGTAAAGATGTCAATTTTCCGTATTCTATGTTCTAGGGTCTCCTAAGTCAACTAGACTATTCCTAACTGGTCCAACGACAAGTTGTGAGATGCCTCAAATCGTCTCTTCACCGCCAATTGTGGCCAGGTAAGTACAAGTGAAGAAAGGAGGGTTCCGCTCACGAATCACCGTGAGACGGGCCTTTTAAAGTTACCTTTCTCACTTGCCTAGCCTAGACACCACAAAACCAGATTTAGATAAACGACTGATGTCCACAACTTATCCTATTTTCATAATAATTGGTATTTATTTAAAAAGTGTATCGATACTAATTCTTTTAGAAATGGTTTTATTAAGTAAAGGGTATTTATATGAAAATGTTTGTTTTCTCGTATTCTAAGCTTTCAATGGTATCGTGTTAGGTTGTATATGAGTGTGTGAGGAGGTAGGTCGTTACCTCGTGCTCTACTTTAAAGGTATAGCAAGTTTAATGGAGTTAAATGTAGAATTGAAACAATGTGGTATTTAAGTGAAAAATACGATAAATTGAAATAGCCATTATTTCATGTGATAAAACTTGATCAATTTGGTTGATTAGTGTTTAATACTCAACATGAGAAAGTTTAAGTATGATTGTATTAGTGAGAAAAGGAATTTTTTAAGAAACCGAATCGGAAATCGGATTTGTTCCGATTCCGTCGGGTTTTGTAAAACCGTATTTTTTCTTGATAGAAGAGATAGATAGGAATTGGGACTTATGGGTTTTAGATCACACAAGAGAGTGAGAGGGAAGTAGAGGAATCGCCGATGTGTTGCGTCGTCGCCGGTAGTTTCTAAAACGATCGCCGGAAGTTTGCCGTAGATTTCGCCGGAGTTTCGCCTCGAGCTTGTTTTCAAAGTACACAAGTTTTCTTGGAATTTTGAGAGAATGGGCTCAGAATTTTGGGATGAGAGGGTAGAGGGTAGGGGTGGTATTTATAGGGTTAGGCTACGGTTAGGGTAGGTGAAAGGTTAAAATGAAAAATGTGATAAAATGTATTAAAAATGTATTAAAGTAGAGTAATTGGGGTTTTAAAAGAGCTCTGGAAATGGTCTGAGGCTGAAATTATGCAGGTGCATAGGGAATATGAAAAGACACAACTTTCATGTTGGGGCCGTCGCCGGACTCGGCCGACTCGGCCTTGACTCGGTCGGAGGACTGAGACGGCCGAGTCAAGGCCGATTTGGCCGATTCCCGGCCGAGTCAGGCAGCCGGGATCCCCCCGACGGTTTATCTAACCTCTGGAAATGTTACATCTTTGGGTGTAGTGGGGTTTTTGTGAGATATACACGTGTAAACTCTTGGTATTCTAAAGGTTTTAAAAAAATCAATATTAAAAATAATGTGTGGTATGGGATTTGAACTCTGGTGGCTTGGTTCAGCAGTGCAAGATATTACCAATGAGCCACAAGCTCCTTCTTGTAATTATAGAGCTAATTAATTACTTAAACTAATAACATTAAATGTAAATACCCCAAATATACATTAATTTTAAAGCAGATTTTTGTACATAAAAATAGAGTTGTTACATTCTTTTAACTTGTAATTAAAAAGCAAAATAATTACTTATCTCTTGTGCTCAGGCTAAAATACCCCTTTAAGGATTTTGAAAAAAAACAATTTAAAAATTTGTATAGAAAAAGTGTATAAGAAAATTAGGGTTGTTACATTCTACCCTCCTTATAAAAATTTCGTCCTCGAAATTTGTAAAAGGAAAGTGTAACAAATCCGAGAAAAGTTTGGTGCTGATGTACTGACAATATGTGAAAAATAACAAGGTGGTGCAAGGGTTTTAAAAATATGAAGAATGTGTGAAGGAATGAAAGAATGCGAAGGTTTTGATAAAATTGTAAAAGAGATGAGGGAATTTTGGGTTAGGACAGATTCAAGGTATATAATTCAAAGAATATGAAATGATAGGATTCAAGGAGTATGAATTGTAAAAAATGTTTTAGTTGCTGGTTCTTGTGTTATATTGCTTAGGTTGTTCACACAGAACATAACTGCATAATATGGTTCTATACAGCACTGACCTGTATGGGCCGCCAACAAAACATATCGCGCCCCGCTTCCCGGTATACGGCGAAGGGGACGCGACTGGTCCGCTACGTATTTACTCAGAAGCAAATACGCTAAGCGTAACTAAGCAATATAAAAGAAAATATACACAAGAGACAAGCTATAATAAAAACAACTTTTATTTATTAACATTGTTTTGTACAATACATGAAAAGGAAATACAACTGAAATAAAAGCGATACCTAAACAATGGCATAACAGGAAATGAAAAGTACTGAATGGAAAATGTACAATGTCTAGAGCTCAGGGTCTTCGCTGTACTGGTCTAAGTCTTCTGTAGTTGGCTCGATCTTTGACGGGTCCAAATCACCTGACGACATTCAAAGAAGAAAGAAATAGAATATCGTCAGCGAACAGGTCGCTCGGTAAGTCCCAAAGATAAGAGGAGAAATAGAATAGACAGAGAGTAAGAGAGAGATAGAGTAGCTTTTACAGTTGTATTATATTGTTGTATTTAGTGTTAACGCTGTTGTTTGTAGCTTGATATAGAAGGATACCAGTGTATACGAGTGGAGTCTCACTTGCCCCGGAAACTAAGGTATCAGGAACTCAAGGAACCGTTTATGCCACGGTACAACAGCAACTGGATTCATGTTAGGTATCTTAATCTTACCGTCTCGTGCCACTTTTAACACCTTCCGTACCAATCTACCCCTTAAACCCCGTAGTGTTTTGATTGTATTGTTTGTCTTGTAAATTGTATTGATTGTATAATTGATTGACTGACCGAAACCATGATATCAGTAAATGGATACAACTGTATAATCATGTAAATGGAATAACTGGAGAACCATGCAAATGGAATGTATATCCATGGTTCGGTTCAGTCAAGTTGTATAGATTGATAATTAGATTCATGGATTCGGGTTGAATTGTAATATTGAAGATTTGTAGATTGTAGATTGTAGATTGTACTTGAATCATATTCAAGTCAGATTATAATGAGACTCACTCTGAGTCGGAAAAGTAAATTGATGTCCTGATTGTTTTTGATGTTATCGATAACCGCTGCACATGGACGATAGGATTTGTGTCTTTTTCAAAGACGATTACCGTATTGATAACACCATTATTAATTTGTCTACCTTAGATAGGTAAGCACCCACTTCTCCGGCTCTCTGAGGCTCAAGTGATTGGTCCCGCTTAAACCTATGTTTATTAGGGTCTTTAGGGTAATTTATAGAACTTAAAGGGGTTTTATGTAAAAATACTCTTGTATAGTTTTCAAAATACACCCCAAGTATTTATTAATCGTCTTTAGAGTTGTAATGGATGTAGATTTTATATTGTAATATTTCTAGTGAAAATATTCTAATTTCAGAAATAAAGGTATTTATTTGTAATATTGATTTGTATGGAATTCATGGTATTTTAGTGTAAAATTGATTCTTGTGATTTTTAGAAAAAGGTGGAATATTTATATCATAACAAAATAGGTATTTTAATGATAATTATACATATATTTATACAAAAATAAATTTAATATATTTTTTATATTCTAAAAATCTCATTTTCTTAAGATGTCGTATTTTAAATCTTTTGAGACCAAATCCTCCTTGCGGAGGTCTGAATCTCACACTACTAAGCCCGAGGATGTTCGATAATCCGCACCATCCCGAATAGGTTCCCCAAAATGGGTTGTAGCGGCGCTTTGCAAAGATTGCACAAATACTAAATCTTTTAGAAAACGGTTTTATTAAGTAAATGGTATTTATTTGTAAAGATATTAATTTCCCGTATTCTATGTTCTAGGGTCTCCTAAGTCAACTAGACTATTCTTAACTGGTCCAAAACGATAAATTGTGAGATATCTCAAATCGCCTCTTCACCGCCAATTGTGGTAAGGTAAGTACAAGTGAAGAAAGGAGGGATCCGCTCACGAATCACCTTGAGACGAGCCTTTTAAAGTTACCTTTCTCACTTGCTTAGCCTAGACACCACAAAATTAGGTTTAGATAAACGACTGATGTCCACAACTTATCCTATTTTCATAATAATTGGTATTTATTTAAAAAGTGTATCAATACTAATTCTTTTAGAAATGGTTTTATTAAGTAAAGGGTATTTATATGAAAATGTTTGTTTTCTCGTATTCTAAGTTTTTGATGGTATCGTGTTAGGTTGTATATGAGTGTGTGAGGAGGTAGGTCGTTATCTCGTGCTCTATTTTAAAGGTATAGCAAGTTTAATGGAGTTAAATGTAGAATTGAAACAATGTGGTATTTAAGTGAAAAATACGATAAATTGAAATAGCCATCTTTCATGTGATGAAACTTGATCAATTTGGTTGATTAGTGTTTAATAGTCAACATGAGGAAGTTTAAGTATGATTGTATTAGTGAGAAGTGGAATTTTATAAGAAACCGAATCGGAAATCGGATTTGTTCCAATTCCGTCGGGTTTTGTAAAACCGTATTTTTTCTTGATAGAAGAGATAGGTAGGAATTGGGACTTACGGGTTTTAGATTACACACGAGAGTGAAAGGGAAGTAGAGGAATCGCCGATGTGTTGCGTCGTCGCCGGTAGTTCCTAAAACGATCGCCGGAAGTTTGCCGTAGATTTCGCCGGAGCTTCGCCTCGAGCTTGTTTTCAAAGTACACAAGTTTTCTTGGAATTTTGAGAGAGTGGGCTCAAAATTTTGGAGTGAGAGGGTAGAGAGTAGGGATGGTATTTATACGGTTAGGCTAGGGTTAGGGTAGGTGAAAAGTTAAAATGAAAAATGTGATAAAATGTATTAAAAATGTATTAAAAGTGGAGTAATTGGAGTTTTAAAAGAGCTCTGGAAATGGTCTGAGGTTGAAATTTTGCAGATGCATAGGAAATATGAAAAGACACAATTTTCATGTTGGGGGCGTTACCGGAATTGGCCGACTCGGACGTGACTCGGCCATGACTCGGTCGGAGGACTGAGTCGGCCGAGTCAAGGCCGATTTGGCCGATTCCCGGCCGAGTCAAGCGGCCGGGATCCCCCCCGACGGTTCATCTAACCTCTGGAAATGTTACATCTTTGGGTGTAGTGGGGTTTTTGTGAGATATGCACGTGTAAACTCTTGGTATTCTAAAGGTTTTTTAAAAAATCAATATTAAAAATAATGTGGGGTATGGGATTTGAACTCTGGTGGCTTGGTTCAGCAGTGCAAGGTTTTACCAATGAGCCACAAGCTCCTTCTTGTAATTATGGAGCTAATTAATTACTTAAATTAATAACAGTAAATGTAAATACCCCAAGTATACATTAATTTTAAAGCAAATTTTTGTACACTAAAATGGAGTTGTTACATTCTTTTAACTTGTAATTAAAAAGCAAAATAATTACTTATCTCTTGTGCTCAGGCTAAAATACCCTTTTAAGGATTTTGA
Source organism: Agapanthus africanus (assembly GCA_030015575.1). NCBI lineage: Eukaryota > Viridiplantae > Streptophyta > Magnoliopsida > Asparagales > Amaryllidaceae > Agapanthus > Agapanthus africanus. The sequence goes on from CM057339.1 coordinate 871,557,658, forward strand.
AAAAAAACAATTTAAAAATTTGTAAGGAAAAAGTATATAAGAAAATTAGGGTTGTTACACTTCCGACGAACTGGCGAAGCAACAGTTTGTCGTCGCCTCCCGTGTTGCCATACAGAGATCTGAACTGCGTGATGTGCTAGTGAAGGTTGCATGTCCCTTTGCATACATGGAACTTGGAGATCATATATCTCGGCGGTTATTTGATTTGATCATACCAGCCTGGATATGGTCGTCCAGTTCTGACAATTTGGTCGGCGGCTTCATTATCTTGATGAGCTCTTATTTGTTTAGCAATGTAATCATCAAAGGCGGCCTTGGAGATTTTTTCTTCTTTGGCCACTAATAAAATCGGAGGAGGGTTTGATATTTTCCCTCTATCATCGTCGATGATTATCAGCGGATTTTTAGCCGGGGGTTCTGGATGGATCATCATTCCAACCATGTCCTGGAATAAAAGAGCAATTTGCTTCATGTTAGCAGCTTGCTCAGCGGTCTCTTTGTCCTTTCTCTCGAAAACCCTTCGCAGAAACTCTGTATCGGTCTTTTGCTCTTGGCGTTGCTCGGCCTCTTTGTCCGGACTTGTTTTCTGTCCAGTGCATGCCGTCATTTTGTTCAGTATTTCCTGGAGCTTTTGTTGTTGCTCCTGAGCATTTGTCAGCGACCGAGTTTGCGGTTGGTGACTCACCGAAGCATGGCTCCCTTCTTGCCTATTAGTCATATAGACCGTATGTACGATAATGCTTCCAGACTTAGGGCGTTTAGATCCATTACCTTTAGAATTTGCCGCTGGCGGTAGTGTTTTCTCCATCCTCGTTCTTTTATGGGAGATTGGAGTCGAAGGAATTGTTGTGACAGGCCCCTGCTTAAGAGAAGTCCTTCATTGTATGGCGGAGGAGTGGTCTTTTTCTTATCGAACCTTCGATTTCTTTGGTCGACGAGAGTGGTTTTGGTCAATCACAAAGCCCTGGACTTTTTACAAGACCCTATGAATTTGCGAGGAAAGCCGCTGATGAGGCCGCTCCGGCTTTGCCTGCACTGTAACTTCTGCAGGTTGGGGTGATTTCTTTAGCACCGCCGTTGGAGTGTTTTTGTGCACCCTCTTGAGCGGATCAAAGATGTTCCCGGTTAGAACAGCAGCGTCGACTTCCACCAGTGGAGCTGGTGGGGTGAGTTTAGAGGGGGAGTTGCCCCCAGCTTCTCCCACTCGGCGCCAGTGGCGACGTTGAGCGTGCCCCGTAGAAGGGACCGCCTCAGTTTTGGAAGAGGCTTCATCTTGCCCCCGGCTTTGCTGAGAGATTTCAATCGGTGTTAGCCTGTTGAAGATCGACATCCTTGATGGAGTTTGAGGAGGGTCGGCCAATCTTTTGAAGACCGGCCGTCTGATGGGGGAAGCGCTTTTGACGGTTTCACCTGTAGCAGGAGTTGGGAGGGCTATCCGTTTTGGGGTAGCCCCTTTAGATATCACGAGCTTCTTTGCGGGCCTGTTTGAGTTCTTGCTCAACCTGTTGAAGACTGAGACGCCAGATTTGGACGGCCCGTTGAGAGAGGCTGTTGTGGTTGCCAGTTGATCGAAATCTGACCTTTTAGGAGCTTCCTCTTACGGCGCTGAGGCACCGAAATACATAGGTAGGAGCATGGTCTAAAAGAACAATCAATTAGTGGCTTGTGTGACTTTCCCTACTGGCATTGAGAAGATAAAGGCCACATTGGGCCCATAATTCACTCCTCCCGTTGAGGTAGAGCGAGAGTTGCTGTTGCATGCAGTACATTGAGAAGCCATTGATTTTCTGCATAGGAGCAAGACACCAAATTTTAGTATCTCAAATCCAAGGGCAACCATAGCGAACCGCGATTTTGTTTACGAAACACGACACACAAAGTGTGGAGTGGATAAAGGAAAAGGTCGCACCAGGCATGCCAGAATCTGTTCACCGCCGAAAGACCAGACCGAGAGGTTGGGACGTCTAGCTTGAATTTGAGGGCAGACGCTATTTGAACTTCTCCATCCACCACTCCGAAGATACCAAGTTGATTTATGGCACCGTATATCGGAGGTTTGGATGGATGCGACTGTTGTAACAGACTTCATCAGATTCCTCCTCATTTGTGAGGGGTTTTTGATTATGGGGACACTCTTCCCTGCAGGCGCAAGCCCCTGCAGTTAATTACGTTATCGCATTGCGATAACCACTTTCTCATTCTCCAGCAGTTCACTTCGTGTTATGTTGTGTTTGTTTTATTTTGGGTTGCCCGTAGATAGTATACGGAGACTAGTTTATGTCATCGCCCGTAGGGCGCGGATCAGTCCAAATCTGTATATTTTAGATTTAGGATTGGGTTTTGAACATAGCTTATATATTTCTTTAGTTCAAAAATATTTTGTTTTATTTAAGGACCGTTAATCTAGTTTGAGATTAAGATCAATTTAAATATATAAGTATTCGGCTCAATTTATTTTTAACTAAGGATACGTTAGTCCTAGTTGAGACTAAGATCAACTTAGCAATATTTTAAGGATCATTAAATTTTATTAAGATCTAACAATAGAGCATTTAGGCTCAGCTGCAAGAAAAACTTCAGAGGCTTAACCAATTTTGGCTTAGTCTGCTCAGTCTCTTTTTTGTTCAAATGTGCTAAGCGCTTATTTAGGCTCTGTTTGTTCAGCCCCCCTTTTTTTTAGGCAAATGTGCTAAGCACTTGTTTGAAGCTCTGGTGCTCATATGGGTATTATGTGAAGCCTTCAGTTATGGGCGCTGCCTAATCAGTGCTAAGCACTCAGTTATTTTGACTGAATATATATATAGTGCTAAGCACTTTTTTCATATTGCGTCCACGTTAGGAGCAAGTGCAGCGCTGGGCACTGCCCAATCATTGCTAACCATTTAGCCATTTTAGTTGTATATGAAGTGCTAAGCACTTTAGTATGGCGTCCTCGTAAGGAGCACACGAGGCGCTGGGCGCTGCCCATCAGTGCTAAGTACTTAGCCGTTTTATCTGTATATGAAGTGCTAAGCACTTTTGTTCAGCGCTCATGTATATTTCATGTGAGGCGCTGGCCTTCTGCTTTAGACGCCCGCATATTTTTCATGTGAGGTGCTGGGCGCTGTTGGGAGGGCGCCCGAGTGGGAAGCACGTGATGTGCTAAATTCTTTTCTTTTTGAGAGATTGAATCTCTGTTAATGGCATTTTGGCCATTAATGATCACCAAGATCTTTGTTTTGAAGATCTGGGATCAGGCTTTCTTTAAGAATTAAGTTCTTTTATAAGAACTAAGTTTCTTTTAGGGCTAAACCCTATTTCCGAGAAATTAAATTCCCTTAGGATAGATTCTTTTCCTTTTTTTCCTTTTTAACCTAGTTCTTTTCTGAATCTTTGATTCTTAAGAACAAGATCTTCCCGATGAAAATTAAATTCTCAATTTGTGGGAGACTTGTCTTGTGGATCTATGATCCAGAGAAAGAACTAAGTTCTTGAGAAGGGTTAAACCCTTAGATATGGTATGATAGGTAAAGGAGATATTTTGATCACTGTGGTTTCTTTATTTAGGGTTTGAGAGGAAAAAGATGTTCTTCAATATTGAGAATTAAATTCTCTGTTGTTTTTAAGAGCTTTCTGTATTTTTGCAAAAACTTATGGAGGGTTTTCTCTTGCGACGCTGAGGCACCGAAACTCACAGATGGGAGCATGGTCCCAAAGAATAGTCCCGTAGTGGCTTGTGTGACTTGCCCCACTGACATAGAGAAGATAGAGACCGTATTGGGCCCATAAGTCACTCCTCCCGTTGGGGTAGAGCGATAGTTGCTGTTGTATGCAGTGAATTGAGAAGCCATTGATTTTCTGCATAGGAGCAAGACACCAAGTTTTAGTACCTAGAATCCAAGGGAAACTATAGTGAACCGCAATATTTTTCGCGAAACACGACACACAAAGTGTAGAGTGGAAAGAGGAAAAAGTCCCACCAGGCGTGCCAGAATCTGTTCACCGCCGAAAGACTGGACCAAGACGTCGTGACGTCTAGCCTGAATTTGGGGGAAGATGCTATTTGGACTTCCCCATCCACCTCTCCGAAGATATCAAGGTGATTTATGGCATCGTATATCGGAGGTTTGGATGGATGCGACAGTTGTAGCAGACTTCATCAGATTCTCCCTCATTTGTGAGGGGTTTTTGATTATGGGGACGCTCTTCCCTGCAGGCTCAAGCTCCTGCAGTTAATTACATTGTCGCGTTGCGATAACCACTTTCTCCTTCTCCAGCAATTCACTTCGTGTCGTGTTGTGTTTGTTTTATTTTGGATTGCCCGTGGATTGTATACGAAGACTAGTTTATGTCATCGCCCCTAGGGCGCGGATCAGTATGTTCCCCTCCGAATGGCGGCCAAGACAGGGACGTCTTGCCGGAGATTCGGGGCAGATGCTATTTGGTTTTATCCGTCCACCTCTCCGAAGATGCCAAGTTGATTTATGGCACCGTGTATCGGAAGTTTAGACGGATGCGACCGATGTAGCAGACTTCGTCAGATTCCCCCTCATTCGAAGGGTTTTTGATTGTGGGGACGCTCTTCCGTGCAGGCGCAAGCCCCTGCAGTTAATTACGCTACCGCATCGCGGTAGCAACTTTCTCCTTCTCCAGCTGGTCACTTCGTGTCGTGGGTGTTTGTTTTGTTTGTGGTTGCCCGTGGATTGCATACGGAGACTAATTTATGTCGTCGCCCGTAGGACGTGGATTAGTCCAAATCCGTATTTTCTTAGATTTGGGTTTGGGGTTTTATGTTTAAGGATATGTTAGCCATATTTGAGGCTAAGATCAACTTAAACGTTTGTTAAGGATACGTTAGTCCAATTTGAGACTAAGATCAACTTAACAGGATAGTTTAGATCCAACAAGAGAGCATTTGGGCTCTATTGTTCTAGTGAATGTATGGTCGTCGGGACCCGTCACCTCTTTGACGACGTTGAAGGATTACAACGACAGATATCAGAGGAGTTCAGAGATGTACCCTTGAACCAAAGTTGGTTGGGAGATCTATAGTCCAATTTGGGACTAAAGTCTGTTTGAAGGTTTCGGTTTAAGGATACGTTAGCCATATTTGTGGCTAAGATCAACTTAAACGTTTGTTAAGAATACGTTAGTCTAATTTGAGACTAAGATCGACTTAACAGGATCATTTAGATCCGACAAAAGAGCATTTGAGCTCTATTGTTCTAGTTTAGGGACATAGTGGTCCATTGCCAGTTTAGGGACATAGTGGTCCATTGCCAGTTTAAGGACATAGTGGTCCAACATTCCCATTTTGGGGACGAATATTGGTTTAAGGACGCATTAGTCCATGAGTTTAAGGACCCCACAGTCCGTATTAATGTGTGGTTGTCGGGACCCGTCACCTCTCTGACGACGTTGAAGGATTACAAAGACAAATATCAGAGGAGTTCGGAGATGTACCTGTTCCCGCCAAAATTTTGGCTCAAAACCCGCTCTGTATCAAATAATAACAATAAAAATAAATAAATAAATAAATAAATAATAATAATAAAGGAGAAAATCTCCCTTTCAGAGCAAAGCTCTGTTCAAATTCCAAGGCGGGAAATGAAGCAATGCTTCTGTTTCTCCCAATCAGAGCAAAGCTCTGTTTTCAAAAATCCAAATAATAAAGGAAGCAAAGCTTCAGGTAACTTGCGCTCTGCGCTGCGCGACACGTGTCAGCGCAGTTGCGCTGCGCGACACATGTCAGCGCAGTTGCGCTAGCGCAGTGGCGCTGCGCTCTGCGTTGCGTGACACGTGTCAAGCGCAGGTGTGCTTGCGCCAACTGTGCCAGCACTGAAATAGAATTAAAATTCCAGAAAGATCTTTTTGATCTTGTTAAAATAAGAAGATTAACTTCGGTAAAACAGAAGCCCTTGGATCAAAGATCCAACGGTGGGGAAACATCTCTAAATCACTCAGAGAAAGATCTCTTTAACTGATTTAAAAAATCAATTGGCACTATATAAAGGCCCCTAGACTCCAAGTCTAAAGGAGGGACACACAGAGAAAAAGATAGAGAATTCCTCTAAAACTTTTGAGAAGAAACTCAGAGAGAGAAAAGGTAAACTTTTGAAAAAAGAAGAGTTTCTTCTAAAAAGATCATTGATCTAAGAACAAGATCAAGATCTTGGATAAAAAATAATAAGAAGAAGAAGAAGAAAGAAGAAGTAATTTATTTCTGTATAAAGGCAATGCCTTTTGATGAACCACTGGTTCTCTGAAAACAAGAAAAAACTTGTTTTCTTTGATCTAAATTTGATCAAAATATAAAACAGTGCCTTGCACTTTGAAAATTTGCACTATTGCGCTCCTTGGATTGGCGCAAGCCACCAGGGAGCTCCACGTGTCGGCCCCAGAATAACTGTGCTATGCGCTTCTAAAACAGAGCCCTGCTCTCTTAAATTGGCGCAAGTCATCAGAGCGCGCCACGTGTCAGCAGCGCACTGGCGCAGCGCACTGCGCTAACAGACTTGCGCTCACCAGAGCGTGACACGTGTCACCTCCACATGCGCTTGTGCCTTGCGCTCTTTAATTGGCGCAAAGCGCCTGACAAGCCACGTGGCGCTCTGTCAGACTAATTAATGCAGTGCATTATTAAAAAGAAGGGCAGAGCCCAATTAAAAGAGGCTAACAGGCCTAATAAAATGCAATGCATTATTAAAAAAGGGGTAGAGCCCAAACAAAGGTCTGTCAGACCAAAACAGATGCTGTGCATTATTTAAAAAAGGGCAGAGCCCAAATAAAGGTCTAATAGACCAAACAAAAATGCCATGCATTATTAAACAACGGCTGAGCCCTAGTAAAGGCCTAAGAGGCCAAATGCAAATAAAATGTTGAATATTTTCAACTGGGCTTAGCCCAATTCCGGCCGTAAGTCCTCAAATTAAATTGAACTGAGCACAAATGCTCCCTCAAATCAATTTACACCCGGTTCAAGGGTACATCTCCGAACTCCTCTGATATTTGTCATTGTAATCCTTCAACGTCGTCAGAGAGGTGATGGGTCCCGACAACCACACATTGATACGGACTGTGGGGTCCTTAAACTCATGGACTAATGCGTCCTTAAACCAAAACCCCAAACCCAAATCTAAGAAAATACGGATTTGGACTAATCCACGTCCTACGGGCGACCACATAAATTAGTCTCCGTATACAATCCACGGGCAACCACAAACAAAACAAACACCCACGACACGAAGTGACCATCTGGAGAAAAAGAAAGTTGTTACCGCGATGCAGTAGCGTAATTAACTGTAGGGGCTTACGCCTGCAGGGAAGAGCGTCCCCACAATCGAAAACCCCTCGAACGAGGGGGAATCTGACGAAGTCTGCTACATCGGCCGCATCCGTTTAAACCTCCGATACATGGTGCCATAAATCAACTTGGCATTTTCGGAGAGGTGGACGGATAAAACCAAATAGCATCTACCCCGAATCTCAGGCGAGACGTCCACGTCGCGCCGTCATTCGGAGGGGAACAGATTCTGGCACGCCTGGTGGGACCTTTTCCTCTTTCCACTCCACACTTCGTGTGTCGTGTTTTTCCCGCGATCAAATAATCACGGTGTGTATGTTTTTGGTTGCCCTCAGGGGAGTGGATATTGAAGCCGGCATTTCGTCTTTATGAAGAATGGCATTTGCTCCCACCTTAGCAACTCAGGCTCTGTCATATCCGGCGGAGTCATGTATGGGTCATTTGCAGCCTCAAACCTCTGCAATCTGACTTTTCAAGAAATCAACGGGCTTCTTTTTGGGTTGATGCTCCCACCTCCCACCCTCGGTGCCTCAACGCCGATGGAGGAAACCCAGACGATGTCTGTCGCCAATAGGCAGGCTCCCCAAGCAGCAGCCTTGCCGACGGAATCGGTCCTCAAACAGCTGGCACATGCCAAAGACCAAGGTCGTCGCAGGTGGCAGAATATTCAAGCTCTTCAAGAAATCAATGGCTTCAAACTGCACTAACTGCAACAGCAACTCTCGCTCTGTCCCACCTGGAGGAGTAACCTACGGGCCCCTAGCGGCCTCCCTTTTCACTATGCCAGTGGAGTAGGTAACTCAAGCCACCACTGAGCTATTCTTCGGGACCATGCTCCCGCCAACGAGCTTCAGCGCTCCTGTACCATCGCAAGAAGCTCCCAAGAATTCGTTTTTCAGCGCTCCTGTGCTTATTTACGCCTTACTTTGTATTATACTATATATAAGCACTCACAAAAAATTGTTATAATAAAAGAGTAGAAAGTGAAAAAAATTATATTTAAAAGAGAGGAATAGTTTAAGAAAAACAAGAAAGTTAGATGTTTTCTTAAATGAAACTAGTAATAAGTAGTTATGAGCTGTTGTCCCAAGGGTTAGAAAGATGAAGGAAATTACTAATCTGAGGATAAAAATAAGCCTGAAAAATAGTTCATATTCTGGAAGCCAAACATTTGAACGTTGATACCCTACTATACGCACTTGCACACATCTTGAAACTCGGGATAGTAGAGGATACCTTGAAATACTCTTGTCTAAAAGCCAAAGTATGAAGAAAATAAAAGTGGAGAATAAAAGATAAAATGGTGAAAAGAAAAATGAACACTGGTTTTGTTATCACCAAGGCAGCAATAAAAAATATAGCGAGGGTGCTTTATCACCTAGTGCCTTAGACCAACTGGTTTGGGAGCCACTGCTAAGCCTTAGGTGTTGCAAGACGAGGGAAAACACCTAATTAGCAAGCACATGAGTAATCAGTCGGTTAGTACCTCAAGAAGTATTAACGGTCGCATGAAGAATGTGTGAGCAAATTCCATCTAAATATCTACTAAAAAGTACTAAGGTGGATGGACAGGAGTATGATTGCTTGAATTGAATTCTCTGGGTGTAGGGATGTGTAGTTCACACACGTAGGGGTATATGATCAATGTTTGGAAGAAAGGTAGGAATGAAAACTAAGGGCGATATTTTATTGAGGGATAATGTAATTTCTAACATTTTTTCATGACCATTAAGATAGGGCTCATAGCAACTGAAAAGCTGGTATAGTTGAAAACTCTTATTTTCAAGTTCTTTTTTTTATAGTTCTTATCTTCATATAACTTTCGCCATCTCTCTTTTATTATAAGATTTTGTGGGTGTAATCCGCTGGAAACCCTCAGGAGACAACACTCCTACTAGGGATATACCACTGGCGCCGAGTAAGGAAGACTGGGGGCAACTCTCCTTTTGGACTGACTCCGCCGACTACAACCGCCCTCGAAGGTTCCTTGGGTGCGTTATGGGCGCAAGGGAATGACCAAGGGAAAGAAAGAGCTCTCTATTACTTAAATCGAGTTCTCCTGGGGGCAGAAAGCAATTACTCCCCCATCGAAAAACACTGCCTGGCGTTGCTCTTCGCGATAACAAAGCTCAGGCACTATGCGTTGGCACATGAAGTCCGTATTATATCGAAGGTGGGCCCTCTCAAATATTTGATGTTGAAGTCCATATTGACAAGGAGACTCGCTAAATGGGCCTTGCTCTTAATGGAGTTTTCGATAACCTATCAGCCTCTTAAAGCAGTGAAAGGCCAGGCCATCGCCGACTTCCTTGCCGAGCATCCGATACTTGCCGATTCTCCTCTGAATTGCGAGCTGCCAGACGAACACGCGTTTGGTGCGATCGACGGTAGTGATACTCGATGGGAACTCAATTTTGATGGAGCGTCTTCCATGAAGAAGCGCAAACAAAGCACCCCATAATCAAATCAGGGGTAGGCCTCATCTTCGTAACTCCACAAGGAGGGATAATGCGCTTTGCTTTATCCTTAACAGAGCCGAGGACGAACAATGAAGCCGAATACGAAGCTTTGATAGGAGGCCTCGAGATCGCCATCGACATGGGAATTGAAAACCTCCTCATATACGGAGGCTCCCAACTGGTCGTTAGTCAAGTAAACGGCGACTACCAGACGTGCAAGCCAGAGCTGGTAAAGTATGGCGAGAGAGTACAACAATTACTGACTCAAATCCCCTCCTACATGCTGGAAAGCATACCGCGCGCGGAAAATAGCAAAGCAGGTGCACTAGCTAAGCTCGCTAAAGAACTGGCCGATGAGAACCTCGATGACGTAAAGATCGTGGTACAAAGACGTCGGGTGCTTGCCCCAGCAGAAATATCTCCGGGATCATCCGGAGAAAAGGGACTGATTGAGCAAATGGCTATGCAAATAACAGACCAGGAAAAGGCTAAGGATTGGAGAGAAGTCTTTGTAGACTACTTCAAATCTAGTCGAACGCCTGAAGATGCGTCCTCAAGACATCAGCTTATGAAACGAGCTCTGTCTTTCGCCTTCGTCAATGATACTCTGTACAAGAGGTCGTTTGATTCTCTGTGGTTGAGATGTCTGGGACCTGACGAAGCGAAAAGAGTCGTTCAGGAAGTTCACGACGGACTCTGCGGTTTTCACCATGCAGGCCCGAAAATGAAGTTGAAAATTAAACGGATGGGCTACTATTGGCCAACGATGATTCAGGACTGCCTCGAATAGGCGAAGCAATGCCACTCATGCCATATTCATAGGGACTTTATCCATCAGCACCTAGATCCTCTACATCCAACAGTGGCTAGCTGGCCGTTCGAAATGTAGGGGACTGACGTAATCGGCCCCATCGAACCAGCATCGTCCAGGGGACATCGATTCATCTTGGCGACGACTGACAACTTCTCCAAATGGGCAGAAGCAGTACCGCTGAGGAACTCCATTTCTTCAAGACGCACGTCATTTATCGGTTTGGAACTCCGCGAAGGATCATCTCCGATAACGGGCCAGCCTACAGAAGCCACAAGATCAGCCGCTTCGCACAACAACACAATATAGACTGGAGATATTCCTCAGTTTATAATCTCCGAGCTAACGGTCCAGCTGAGGCTTTCAACAAGACCTTGACGAAGATCGTGAAGAAGACGGTGTCCTGAAATAAGAAGGACTGGCACGAGAGACTGCAAGAAGCTCTCTGGGCGTATCGAACTACGTTCAAGACGGCCACGAACACAACGCCGTACGCGTTAGTCTTCAGTACAGAAGCAGTACTCCCCCTCGAAATAGAATTACCTTCTCTACGAGTGGCTGTTCATATCAGAATACTGCATTTTTATACCGCCCATTCTTACGCTCGTGTGTTTATAGGTAAGTGCTTTTTATCCGTGTTTATCACATATTTGCAGAATACAGGTTCTCGGTTCTAAAACGGTGAAATTCATGGAAAACACGACAATATCCGGGTTCCTGCCAACCACTGATAAAACACGGTCTCCGCTCTTCATCCGTATGTTACCAGATATCAGTTAAGAGACAAAATGTCAAATCATTGTCGTTATCAGGCACAAGGCTCAATGGTAGCACAAGATCCAAGAGATCTACGCGGAGCTCGAGGCAATCATGACAAAAACATCCACAAAAAGTCCACCCTTCCTCAACAGAAATTCTGGAAGAATTGTGAATGTATTTTCAGAAAATGTATGTACCAAACAGTTGGAAAAATCCAACCAGGGACCCCAACCAAAAACCACTGCCCAATTCCACTGTTCGGCCGCGCATGCGCGACCAAAATGGGGTTTTGGCCGCGCAAGCGCGGCAAGGTGGGGCCCACTCCCTGCCGAATTTCAGGGGCACTTTTGGTACTTCAAATATGGTCTGCTGGTTGCCCTAGAACCCCATTTCTCTGCCTATAAATACAGCAGAACTTGCCAAAGCCAAGGGTCATTCTTTTGATTCATTTTGTAGCCTCTTTTGTTAGGATTTTGTATAGTTCTTCTTCTTCCTCTTCATTCCTCTTCCATGAAATTGTAAGTGAGAAGCTTTTTTGTGGAGGTGAATAAAGATGAAGGCTTGTATCATTCTCTTGTGTTTCTTCTCCCCCTTGAGATTTTTGCTTTCTCTTGCTCATTCAACCTCTTTATTGAGCTTGAATGGGTAAGGGTTAGTTATTGATCTCAAAGGTCGTATTTTCTTCCGGGACTAGCACTTCATTTCACATGCGCTTTCTACCCTTCCCTTGATCTTGCAACCTCTTCATTGAGCTTGCAAGTTTAAGGGTTGGCTATTGAGCACATGCTTGGCTTGGGTCCTAGTTCCGTATTCTTTTATTACTCGCTTTTTATTACTTGTCTTTTTATTACTTGCATTTTATTTCATGCATTTTATTCACGCTCTTTAATACTTGTATCTTTTCTTTTCTTTGTTCTTTTCTTTTTGTTCTCTTTTGTTTATTTTGTGAATGTTGTAATTATTGTTGTTGTTAAGAATTAATACGGTTTTATAAGTTAACATTTCCTTCTCATTTCCTTTTCCCGTTATTTTCCTTTTGAACTCCGCCCAAACCATACGCAAGCGCTCCGTTAGGCACCGTACCCTGACAAGGTAACGGTGATTCCTAACCACGACCGGTTGCGTTCGGTTTGGCCGGAGGCGAAGGCAAGAGACAAGAACGGAAGGACAAGGGTAAATAAGCCGGATTCCTCGAATACCGCGTTTAAATCCCCTAATCCACGTTGTTGCCGATTGCTTAGCTTCAATTGGTCAAGACTCGGCTCAAAGGTTTTGAGTACGGATTTCTTAGCTTATAATTTCGTATTTTCTTAACAACTTTATACTTGCAGATAAACACATAGGTTAGAACAAACAAACATACAAGATTCTTTATTGACTCGTCTAAAGCAAGAAGGTAAGATAACACCATCTCCCTGTGGACCGACCCGTGCTCACCGGCTAGCTGCATAGCGACACCGTCCTGATCGCGGTAAACTTTAATTCTTTCATCCGACACGCCAAAAGCGTGCGATCAAATGGCGCCGTTGCCGGGGAGACGGTAGCGTATTTTCTTTCTTGTTATTCGGGTTAATATTCTTTTTGTATATAAAAAAAATATATATTCTTTTTTGTTTTTTGGACAATATTTTTGTGGGCAAGTGTGCAGAATTTTGCGTATTTGCAAACTGCGATAGTGGGGAAGCAAAGTGTACATTCAACGTTTAGGTGATTACGAAGTACAGTGCCAAAGATCCGGGTAGTTTGACCCGCGCAAGCGAACCTTTCAAGCTTACCGGATTTGAATCAACGGGGGTTTCCTAACCCAAAACTTAACGGTACGTACTTTACTAACACCTTCTTCTCAAATCCGACGCTTCCAATATACTATTCTTTGCAGGATTCTTTGCAAGTTCGCTAGCAAACGCCAAAATTGACTAACCCGTATTTGTTGCAGCGCCGCGCTTAAAATAAAAAAAAACGATTGTTTGATTCTTTACAGAATTTTTGAATTGCGCATTGCATACATTAATACGGACTTAAGGGCAAGCGAACCCCACAACATACGGTAAAGGATTTCATCACCTTTTCCGTGGCCCACAAATCACGAACCTGAGCATAACGATAACCCGCACAAATTTTAAAAGAAACTAGACTTTTAGCCTTAAGGACTTCGCGCTCACTAGGAGAAGTTAACTGTATTTAGAAGCTTGCTTAACGGTATATTGTTTACGGGGTGTCTAGGAAAGTGTTAACGGCGAAACCGCCAAAAGAGAAAGGGTTATTTAATTAAGGAACTTCGCGAAAGCGTTGGAAAACCTCCCCTTATCTCTGCACTTACCTGGCCTCGTGATCAGTGTATTTTTAAGCCTGTTTCTCGACACAGTTTTACTTCGACAATCAAGTTCTCGAGCAAGTCTAGTTGACCTAGGTAAACCCTAGAACGATTAGGTGTGTGGTATTTTTGTGTCGTGATTAATTTTTGTCCATATTCTTTTTTGTGTATATTTCATTCTTTTGCTAACAACTAACTAAATAAAAAAAAAAAATCACATTCTTTTTCCCCTCCTTTTCTCTGTCTTTCTTTCTTCTCTCTTCATATCATGGGTACCCCTCCTCGTAAAACTCTTGCCGAACTTTGGTACCCACAACCAGACATTACATCATACGGTTCTTGTTTTGGTCGAACTTCAAACGATCCATCCATGCCAAAAATTTCACTGAAAGATCGCATAGCAGCGTCTAGGACAAACACTTGCACTCCTCATTCCACTTCGTATCAACCTTTTCAACCTCCCGCACCCGCTTATGTTGATACCCCTTTTGCAAGTCGTCCTTTGTCCATCGCTGAACGTATTGAACAATCTCGTACCCGATCTTTCACTCCTTTCACCACTTCAAATTCTTGGGATCAACAATTCCATTCACCTTCTTATCCAAATGTTGATCCCACTCCTGTCCAGCCATTCAATTCCTACCAATCCTATCCTACTTTTGCACCTTCCCTAGACATTGCTTCAGAACCGTCTTTTGGGAGTTTTCAGTATCCATACAACTTTGAATCTTTCACTGAAACCCCTTCACAACCAATGTCTAGTCTAGAACAGTCGTTGGAAGACTTTAGGGTAGCGTCAAGCCAACAAATGATGGATTTGAATGCGTCCATGGCCGCCCTCATACAACCTAGAGATCCGGTAGCTAGTTTTCAACTAGCTCCAACTTTTTCAATGTATGATGAGGCGGCAGGACAGGCTGTGAATTTGAGTGGAGAGAGTGAGATGTACCCCCTTCCAAATCAAACCTACCCGTCCCAAATTGAATCCCACAACTCCTGTTTTGAAAGTCTATCGAGTATCCCACATGAATTATCAATTGAAGATAGAATGATGAATGAGTTGTGCGACATCGTAGTGTTTGATTTGCCAGATTGTGAAGGGTCCCTTCCAAGTGAAACCATACCTAATCCTTTTGACCTCTACACCTATATCTTAGAACCAGAATCGATTAATATCCATGCTTTTGATGAGGTGTCAGAGAATTTTGATTTTCACTGGATTGAGGATATTGACGCTGGGGATATTTTGGATGATGAACCCGTAGATTTGGCTGAGTTTGTCTCTTCAAATCATCATCCCAAGTCATTAAATGTTTTTCCCGAACCCCATATGCGTCTGGACTTTGAAGAAATATGCATGGATGAGCTTAACTTTGAGGAAAATTTTGAGGATATTTCTGAGGATGATACAGTTTTAATTGATGAGTCGGATTTTCCAATTCATCCTAATCCTTCCACTGACTGTGTACACCCTCCTGAACCCTTAACCGATACCCTTCCTCAACCACTTCCCTCCATCCTTTCCATCGTTCCGACCTTGCAAGAACCCGTATCACTTACATTTCATATGTCTGGTTTACCAAGTTCGGCGTACCCATGGTTTCTCACGAACCTTGAGGGATTTGACCCAATCTCTCGACGGGTAAATATATTAGCACAATCGCTTTCCACACATCGGTCATCACAAATTGTGCTAATCTATTTACTCCATTTGCACCCTCAAGTTCGTATTCCACTTCTTTTTCCCTTCCGCCATTCTTCTTCCCCTCATCTACCGAGACCGCATTCCACTTCTCTCCACAAGCGGTCTCGCGTAATCTCCATTTCTTACCTCTTCACCCTCTTTCACCAACCACTGCTGTACCATGATAAAATCTTTGAATGGTTGGTGTTAACTTTTGGCCTGTGTAAGGCCTTGTATAGATGGATACTGTTCTTTCCCCCCTAATCCTGAACTTCAACGCTTAACAGTGGAAACACTGTTTTACTTAAGTTTGGGGGGGACACTTTTTTTGTATATATTTTTGGTTTTCCTTTTTTTTTGTTTTGTATATAATTTGTTTTTAGGAAGCGCCGGCAATTTTGACCCTCTTGGTATAGCCTGACAGTGAGGGCACTGTCAAGTTTAAGTTTGGGGGTGTGCTCGGTAAGCTTTCTTCCTTCGCATTCATATGTATATTTTGCATCTGCATATTAAATCCATAAAATCCATAAAAATCTGAAAATTTTCTAAAAATATAAAAACTTTTTTGTCAAGTTAGCTTGTGGAAGAATTCTGATTCAACATTCGACGGTTTTTGTTTGAAAAGATAGGAATAACTAAATCTTATGTTTAGATTTTGAAAACCTGAAAGATAACTCTCCTTTGAAGTTAACTATAGTTGATATACGTCTTTACATCACACTACACGTGTTGTGAGTCTTGGAAATTAGATGACAAGTCTTTTATGTTTAAAAAAAAAAAAACTTTTAAACAGATAAATGATTTTCTGAGGATCAAATAGGTTTGTTCTGAAATAAGTAAAATATCAAGAATAGTTTATGAAGTAAGTGAATATGAAGGAATGTTATTGATGCCTTAATTGGAACTAAATCTGAAAAATAACCCATCTGAAACTTGATTGGAATGATTACACACCGAATCCACTAAACACGTCTTTTATCCAAAAAATAATTGAACTGCCAGTTATATCTCCGTTCGTATTGAATCATCATGTTTTTCCCGCCAAACTGTCTTTTGTTTTTGGACCTAGGTAACTTGAGTAATTAAGTCCGCTGGGGTGTTTCTACACCTAATGCCCTAAAACCAACTGGTTTGGGTGCATTGGCCCAAAGCTCGCTAAGAAGCCTAGAAAGTCCAGTTTTAAAACAAAATCAAGCAAGTGTTCTCTCCGAGTTAAAATTCCTAACGGTTCTTTGTGTGAGAATAATCTTGATAAAAGACAAGCTTTTATAAAAAAAAATTTAACGGAGATATGAAGGTTTTACTCTATGATAAAGACTATTGCACGTTCACAGAGGTGTGTATGAAATGAAAACAAGAAAAAGGTGGAGTGAAGAATAAGACCTAGTTTCCTGTTAGGGAAGATAGAAATTCTGAAGTTGAAACCTTACTGGAAAACGAAACTTGAAAAATGCTTAACTCTCTATAAAACTTATGTGATCCTTTTAAAATAGTTATCTGGGCTTTATTATGTGACATAATGACTTTATTCGACCTTTCGGGAACTTAACGACACTATTTGCACTGCACGTAAAGACATATAAAATCTGTAGTTAAATAAGAAGAGAGATGTGAAAAATAAAGGTTCGATAGTCTAAACTTAGGATTATAGAATTGTTATTTTCTGAAACAAAACTTTAGGGGCTTGAATCTTAGTTATTTTTACAAGCTAGCTTGACCGGATTTTGTGGGTAGTATCCGCTGAAAACCCTCAGGAGACAACACTCCTCCTACTAGGGACACCTAGAGGTTTAACGGCTTGTTGCACATGCTCAGTGCAATCGCGTTCCCTGCGAAAGTGCGGTTATCATTTTATTTTTGTGAATAATTGGTTTTGCTCGGGACGAGCAAAAGTTAAGTTTGGGGGTATTTGTTCATATCAGAATACTGCATTTTTATACCGCCCATTCTTACGCTCGTGTGTTTATAGGTAAGTGCTTTTTATCCGTGTTTATCACATATTTGCAGAATACAGGTTCTCGGTTCTAAAACGGTGAAATTCATGGAAAACACGACAATATCCGGGTTCCTGCCAACCACTGATAAAACACGGTCTCCGCTCTTCATCCGTATGTTACCAGATATCAGTTAAGAGACAAAATGTCAAATCATTGTCGTTATCAGGCACAAGGCTCAATGGTAGCACAAGATCCAAGAGATCTACGCGGAGCTCGAGGCAATCATGACAAAAACATCCACAAAAAGTCCACCCTTCCTCAACAGAAATTCTGGAAGAATTGTGAATGTATTTTCAGAAAATGTATGTACCAAACAGTTGGAAAAATCCAACCAGGGACCCCAACCAAAAACCACTGCCCAATTCCACTGTTCGGCCGCGCATGCGCGACCAAAAGGGGGTTTTGGCCGCGCAAGCGCGGCAAGGTGGGGCCCACTCCCTGCCGAATTTCAGGGGCACTTTTGGTACTTCAAATATGGTCTGCTGGTTGCCCTAGAACCCCATTTCTCTGCCTATAAATACAGCAGAACTTGCCAAAGCCAAGGGTCATTCTTTTGATTCATTTTGTAGCCTCTTTTGTTAGGATTTTGTATAGTTCTTCTTCTTCCTCTTCATTCCTCTTCCATGAAATTGTAAGTGAGAAGCTTTTTTGTGGAGGTGAATAAAGATGAAGGCTTGTATCATTCTCTTGTGTTTCTTCTCCCCCTTGAGATTTTTGCTTTCTCTTGCTCATTCAACCTCTTTATTGAGCTTGAATGGGTAAGGGTTAGTTATTGATCTCAAAGGTCGTATTTTCTTCCGGGACTAGCACTTCATTTCACATGTGCTTTCTACCCTTCCCTTGATCTTGCAACCTCTTCATTGAGCTTGCAAGTTTAAGGGTTGGCTATTGAGCACATGCTTGGCTTGGGTCCTAGTTCCGTATTCTTTTATTACTCGCTTTTTATTACTTGTCTTTTTATTACTTGCATTTTATTTCATGCATTTTATTCACGCTCTTTAATACTTGTATCTTTTCCTTTCTTTGTTCTTTTCTTTTTGTTCTCTTTTGTTTATTTTGTGAATGTTGTAATTATTGTTGTTGTTAAGAATTAATACGGTTTTATAAGTTAACATTTCCTTCTCATTTCCTTTTCCCGTTATTTTCCTTTTGAACTCCGCCCAAACCATACGCAAGCGCTCCGTTAGGCACCGTACCCTGACAAGGTAACGGTGATTCCTAACCACGACCGGTTGCGTTCGGTTTGGCCGGAGGCGAAGGCAAGAGACAAGAACGGAAGGACAAGGGTAAATAAGCCGGATTCCTCGAATACCGCGCTTAAATTCCCTAATCCACGTTGTTGCCGATTGCTTAGCTTCAATTGGTCAAGACTCGGCTCAAAGGTTTTGAGTACGGATTTCTTAGCTTATAATTTCGTATTTTCTTAACAACTTTATACTTGCAGATAAACACATAGGTTAGAACAAACAAACATACAAGATTCTTTATTGACTCGTCTAAAGCAAGAAGGTAAGATAACACCATCTCCCTGTGGACCGACCCGTGCTCACCGGCTAGCTGCATAGCGACACCGTCCTGATCGCGGTAAACTTTAATTCTTTCATCCGACACGCCAAAAGCGTGCGATCAGTGGCAGTCCACTACGAGCTGACGGACGAAGAAAATGCTCACCTTCGGCTTGAGGAGCTTGACGCCCTTGATGAAACCCGGCTCATAGCGCAACAAAATCTGGAGGCTTATAAAGTAAAGATGACGCGCTCATATGAAAGATTGACCAGGCCGAGGATATTCCACCAAGGCGAACTCGTATTAGTGGTCAAAAGACCTATGATCCCCAATCGCGCCAAGCGGGGAAAATTCGAGCCGAACTATGAAGGCCCGTACATAATAGACAAGGTCTACCAGGGTGGAGCCTATCTACTCATGGATATGCACGGTAAAAGGCCTTTTAGGCCAATAAACGGTCGCTTCCTAAAGAAATACTACGCTTAACGAGTCACAGCCTAGGTCAATGATAGATGACGACGACTATGTCCGCTCGCTATCTTCCTAAGCCTAAACTCTATAAGTAGTAACCGGCCTTCTTCAGCAACGGACCGAAACGTCCTTAAACTAATGACGGACCACTACGTCCTAAAACTAGCTGTGGACCGAGATGTCGATAAACTACGGTGGATTACAACATCCCAAAGCCGATAAAAAAAAAGAATAAAAAAATATTTAAAAAATAATAAAAACGGTATGTCCATAAGCAAAATGGGCACGGATGAAAACCCGAAAGGGCTCCGTGAGTAAAAACAGCAGGGCTACCGGCGAGTGTTTGTGAAAACCCGAAAGGGCGCGACCTCATTAGAAAAAAGAATAAAAATAATAAGAATAAAAAAAACGGTATGTCCATAAGAAAAATGGGCACGGATGAAAACCTGAAAGGGCTCCGTGAGTAAAAACAGCAGGGCTACCGGCGAATATTTGTGAAAACCCGAAAGGGCGCAACCTCGTTAAAAGACACTTACAAGGTCCTCTCGACCTTGTAAGGAGAAACCACCCGTGTGAGATCCTTACGACTCACAAGGGAGCAGCACACTTAGGGATCCCCACGATTCCTAAGGAGAAATTACACTTGCGAGATCCTCACGACTCGTAAGGAGAACTCTCTTATGGGACCCTCACGGCTCATAAGATTTGAAAGTCTTAAGTTACAGAGACCTGAACCTGTTCTTAAGCAACCCCCACAACCTTCGATAGTGCCCTACAAGCGGCTCAATACTGACCATTGTATACAATCCACGGGCGCGAATAAACATTTCCCTAACCAAGTCCCACCCGTGACTGGGGATATGTTTATACGGTGAACAACCCTTGTAAGTCATCTCGACTTATAAGGAGAAAACCCTTTTGTAAAATCCTTACGACTTACAGGGGAACATACACTTAGGAATCCTCACGATCCCTAAGGAGAAAACACACCTACGAGATCCTCACGACTTGTAGGGAGAAATACCTTTATGAGACCCTTACGGCTCATGAAGTCAAAAGCCTTAGCCGACAGGATCCTAACCCTGTTTACTAAGCCACCTTTGTTCAACATTGATAGAGGCAAATGATGATTCGCTCATAGCAATATCCCAGTTGTAGCGATGCTGATGCCTAAACCGGTATCAAATTCCAAGCCCTTTCATGGCAAATGATGATTCGCTCCTGGCAATATTCCAGTTGTAGCGATGCTGATGCTGAGATTGGCACCAGATTCCATGTTCTACACTCGTGATAAAAATCAGCGAGCTAAAAATGCATACGAAATAGCCGAAATGATGGGGCAACTTGCAACAAAATCAGCAAGTAAAAAAAATGTATGCATACAAAAACAGCCGAAATGATAGGGCAACTCGCAATAAAAAGCAGCGAGTGAAAATAAAATAAATAACCGAAATGATTGAGCAACTCGCAATAAAAAGCAGCGAGTAAAAATAAAATAAATAGCCGAAATGATTGGGCACCACGAAAAATAGCCGAAATGATTGGGCAATCGCGACTTTCGCGATATAAAAGCTGAAATGATAGAGCATCGCGGAAAGAAATAAAATGAAAAATATAATGAAATTTATGCCCTACAGGCGATATCACAGCAATCCCTGTATACAATCCAGGGGCACAAACACAGAAGGAAACATATCTTCCCTCCCCATGCCCCATCAGAAAACGGAGCCAAGTCTTGACGGCAACCCATATAAAGCCCGAAAGACAATCGGAGATCATCTCACCCCAGCGTGGAGTGATCACCACTTCGATGTTCGTCTCTACACAGCAGACGAAATGTCACCACAACGTCCCTCCTCCAACAGGATTCGGACACACCACAGCAAGCGAAGCGAAGGCCAAATTCCTAGCTTCAGGGTTTTGACGGTAACTTATATAAAACCTGAAAGACCACCAGAGATCATCTCACCCCAGCGTGGAGTGATCACCACTTCGACGTTCGTCTCTACACAACAGACGAAATGTCACTACAACGTCCCTCCTCCAACAGGATTCGGACACACCACAGCAAGCGAAGTGAAGGCCAAATTCCTAGCTTCACGGTCTTGACGGTAACTCATATAAAACCTGAAAGACCACCAGGGATCATCTCAACTCCGAGGAAATCAGTGTCCTTGGCAAATACCTCGATTCAGGGAAATCAGCGTCCTTGACGAGAGCACCTTGATTCGCGTCGACCCGCAGAGAAATCAGTGTCTTTGCAGGGATACCTCGACTCGTCTCAACCCCAGGGAAATCAGTGTCGTTGGCAACCTCCTCGATTCAGGGAAATCAGTGTCCTTGACGAGAGCACCTCGATTCGCGTCGACCCACAGGGAAATCAGTGTCTTTGCAGGAATACCTCGACTCGTCTCAACCCCAGGGAAATCAGTGTCCTTGGCAACCCCCTCGATTCAGGGAAATCAGTGTCCTTGACGAGAGCACCTCGATTCGCGTCGACCCACAGAGAAATCAGTGTCTTTGCAGGAATACCTCGACTCATCTCTACCCCAGGGAAATCAGTGTCCTTGGCAACTTCCTCGATTCAGGGAAATCAGCGTCCCTGACGAGAGCAACTCGATTCGCGTCGACCCGCAGAGAAATCAGTGTCTTTGCAGGAATACCTCGACTCGTCTCAACCCCAGGGAAATCAGTGTCCTTGGCAACCTCCTCGATTCAGGGAAACCAGTCTCCTTGACGAGAACACCTCGATTCGCGTCGACCCGCAGGGAAATCAGTGTCTTTGCAGGAATACCCCGACTCGTCTCAACCTCAGGGAAATCAGTGTCCTCGGCAACCTCATCAATTCAGGGAAACCAATGTCCTTGACGAGAACACCTCGATTCGCGTCGACCCGCAGAGAAATCAGTGTCTTTGCAGGAATACCTCGACTCGTCTCAACCACAGGGAAATCAGTGTCCTTGGCAACCTCCTCGATTCAGGGAAACCAGTGTCCTTGATGAGAACACCTCGATTCGCGTCGACCCGCAGGGAAATCAGTGTCTTTGCAGGAATACCTCAACTCGTCTTAACCCCAGGGAAATCAGTGTCCTTGGCAACCTCCTCGATTCAGGGAAACCAGTGTCCTTGACGAGAACATCTCGATTCGCGTCGACCCGTAGAGAAATCAGTGTCTTTGCAGGAATACCTCGACTCGTCTCAACCCCAGGGAAATCAGTGTCCTTGGCAACCTCCTCGATTCAGGGAAACCAGTGTCCTTGATGAGAACACCTCGATTCGCGTCGATCCGCAGGGAAATCAATGTCTTTGCAGGAATACCTCGACTCATCTCAACCCCAGGGAAATCAGTGTCCTTGGCAACCTCCTCGATTCAGGAAAACCAGTGTCCTTGACGAGAACACCTCGATTCGCGTCGACCCGCAGAGAAATCAGCGTCTTTGCAGGAATATCTTGACTCGTCTCAACGCCAAGGAAATCAGCGTCCTTAGCAACCTCCTCGATTCAGGAAAATCAGCGTCCTTGACGAGAGCATCTCAATTCGCGCCGATCCGCAGAGAAATCAGTGTCTCTACAGGAATATACGACGCCAGTAAAGCGGAGTCACGGCAAATTTCCCAGTTCCATGACTCGACAGTACATCAATGACCGAGAGTCAAACCCCTGACCCGTGAAAGACGGATAAGGGCAACTTTACCCATCACTTGCGAGTCCTCACGACTCATAAGGGAGTAAATTCTCTTGTGAGATCCTTACGACTCTCAAGAGAAAACGCACTTAGGAATCCTCACGATTCCTAAGGAGAAAATACACCTACGAGATCCTCTCGACTCGCAGGGAGAAAATTCTTTATGAGACCCTCACAGTTCATAAAGTTGAAAAGTCTTAGGCTACAAGGACCCTAAACTTGTCTCCTAAGCCCTCAATTCGGTGACCATGCATAACTTTGCACTACTTCACCCACGTACATACTTACGTGGGCAAAGTAGTGGGGGGGCATTTGTTCCCGCCAAAATTTTGGCTCAAAACCCGCTCCGTATAAAATAATAACAATAAAATAAATAAATAAATAAATAATAATAATAAAGGAGAAAATCTCCCTTTCAGAGCAAAGCTCTGTTCAAATTCTAAGGCGGGAAATGAAGCAATGCTTCTGTTTCCCCCAATCAGAGCAAAACTCTGTTTTCAAAAATCCAAATAATAAAGGAAGCAATGCTTCAGGCAACTTGCGCTCTGCGCTGCGCGACACGTGTCAGCGCAGCGCAGCGCAGTTGTGCTGCGCGACACATGTCAGCGCAGTTGCGCTGCACGACACGTGTCAAGCGTAGGTGCGCTTGCGCCAACTGTGCCAGCACTGAAACAGAATTAAAATTTCAGAAAGATCTTTCTGATTTTGTTAAAACAAGAAGATTATCTTCTGTAAAACAGAAGCCCTTGGATGAAAAATCCAACGGTGGGGAAACATCCCTAAATCATTCAGAGAAATATCTCTTTAACTGATTTAATAAATCAATTGGCACTATATAAAGGCCCCTAGACTCTAAGTCTAAAGGAGGGACACACAGAGAAAAAGATAGAGAATTCCTCTAAAAAAATTGAGAAGAAACTCAGAGAGAGAAAAGGAAAACCTTTGAAAAAAGAAGAGTTTCTTCTAAAAAGATCATTGATCTTAAAACAAGATCAAGATCTTGGATAAAAAATAATAATAAGAAGAAGAAGAAAGAAGAAGTAATTTACTTCTGTACAAAGGCATTGCCTTTTGATGAACCACTGGTTCTCTGAAAACAAGAAAAAACTTGTTTTCTTTGATCTAAATTTGATCAAAATATAAAACAGTGCCTTGCACTTTGGAAATTTGCACTGTTGCGCTCCTTGGATTGGCGCAAGCCACCAGGGAGCGCCACGTGTCGGCCCCAGAATAACTGTGCTATGCTCTTCTAAAACAGAGCCCTGCTCTCTTAAATTGGCGCAAGTCATCAGAGCGCGCCACGTGTCAGCAGCGCACTAGCGCAGCGCACTGCGCTAACAGACTTGCGCTCACCAGAGCGTGACACGTGTCACCTCCACATGCGCTTGCGCCTTGTACTTTTTAATTGGCGCAAAGCGCCTGACAAGCCACGTGGCGCTCTGTCAGACTAATTAATGCAGTGCATTATTAAAAAGAAGGGCAGAGCCCAATTAAAAGAGGCTAACAGGCCTAATAAAATGCAATGCATTATTAAAAAAGGGGTAGAGCCCAAACAAAGGTCTGTCAGACCAAAACAGATGCTGTGCATTATTTAAAAAAGGGCAGAGCCCAAATAAAGGTCTAATAGACCAAACAAAAATGCCATGCATTATTAAACAAGGGCAGAGCCCTAGTAAAGGCCTAAGAGGCCAAATGTAAATAAAATGTTGAATATTTTCAACTGGGCTTAGCCCAATTCCGGTCGTAAGTCCTCAAATTAAATTGAACTGAGCACAAATGCTCCCTCAAATCAATTTACACCCGGTTCAAGGGTACATCTCCGAACTCCTCTGATATTTGTCGTTGTAATCCTTCAACGTCGTCAGAGAGGTGACGGGTCCCGACAACCACACATTGATACGGACTGTGGGGTCCTTAAACTCATGGACTAATGCGTCCTTAAACCAACAATACAGACTGTGGGGTCCTTAAACTCATGGACTAATGCGTCCTTAAACTCATGGACTAATGCGTCCTTAAACCAACACTCGTCCCTAAAATGGGAACAATGGACCACCATGTCCCTAAACTGGCAATGGACCACTATGTCCCTAAAATCGAACAATAGAGTTCAAATGCTCTTTTGTTGGATCTAAACGATCCCGTTAAGTTGATCTTAGTCTGGAAATTAGACTAACGTATCCTTAACTAACGTTTAAGTTGATTTTAGCCTCAGAAAAGGCTAACGTATCCTTAAAACGAAACCCCAAACCCAAATCTAAGAAAATACGGATTTGGACTAATCCACGTCCTATGGGCGACCACATAAATTAGTCTCCGTATACAATCCACGGGCAACCACAAACAAAACAAACACCCACGACACGAAGTGACCATCTGGAGAAAGAGAAAGTTGTTACCGCGATGCGGTAGCGTAATTAACTGTAGGGCTTGCGCCTGCACGGAAGAGCGTCCCCACAATCAAAAACCCCTCGAACGAGGGGGAAACTGACGAAGTCTGCTACATCGTCCGCATCCGTTTAAACCTCCAATACACGGTGTCATAAATCAACTTGGCATCTTCGGAGAGGTGGACGGATAAAACCAAATAGTATCTGCCCCGAATCTCAGGCGAGACGTCCACGTCGCGCCGTCATTCGGAGGGGAACAGTACCCTTGAACCGGATGTAAATTGATTTGAGAGAGCATTTGTACTCAGTTCAATTTAATTTGAGGACTTATGGCCAGAATTGGGCTAAGTCCAGTTGAGAATATTCAACATTTTATTTGTCTTTGGCCTGTCAGGCCTTTATTTGGGCTCTGCCCTTTCTAATAATGCACTGCATTTTTTATTTGGTCTGATAGATCTTTTAATTAGGCTCTGCCCTTTATAATGCGCTGCATTAAATGTTCTGACAGTGCCCCACGTGGCTTGTCAGGCGCTTTGCGCCAATTGAGGAGCGCAAGGCGCAAACTCATGTGGAGGTGACACGTGTCACGCGCTGGTGAGCGCAAGTTTGTTAGCGCAGTGCGCTGCGCCAGTGCGCTGCTGCCACGTGGCGCGCTCTGGTGACTTGCGCCAAACCAAGAGAGCAGTGCTCTATTTTTAGAAGCGCAAGGCGCAGTTGTTCTGTGATTGACACGTGGCGCTCTCTGGTGGCTTGCGCCAATCCAAGGAGCGCAACAGTGCAGATTTCAAAAGTACAAGGCACTGTTTAATATCTTGATCAGATTTAGATCAAAGAAAACAAGTTTTTCTTTTTTCCAGAGAGGTTCTACCTCAAATTTCAAGAACCAGTAGTTCATCAAAAGGCAATGCCTTTATATAGATCAAAAGATCTTGTCATGAAGTAGATTACTTCTTTATTATTATTTTTTATTAAAGATCTTGATCTTGTTCTTAGGTCATTGATCTTTTTAGAAGAAATTCTTCTTTTTTCCAAAGGTTTTACCTTTTTTCTTTCTCTCTGATTCTTCTCAAAGTTTTTAGAGAGGTTCTGTATCTCTATCTCTGTATGTGTGTCTTTTAGACTTGGAGTCTAGGGGCCTTTATATAGTGCCAATTGATTTATTAAATCAGTTAAAGAGATCTTTCTCTGATTGATTTAGGGGTGTTTCCCCACCGCTGGATTTTTGATCCTAGGGCTTCTGTTTTACAGAAGATAATTTTCTTGTTTTAAGAAGATTAGAAAGATCTTTCCAAGATTTTATTGTTTAAATTCTGGCACAGTTGGCGCAAGCGCACCTGCGCTTGACACGTGTCGCGCAGCGCAGAGCGCAGCGCATCTGCGCTGACACGTGTCGCGCAGAGCGCAGCGCAACTGCGTTAGCGCAGTTGCGCTGACACGTGTCGCGCAGCGCAGAGCAACTGCGCTGACACGTGTCGCGCAGCGCAGAGCGCAAGTCATCTGAAGCGTTGCTTCCTTTATTTTTATTTGAATTTTTAACACAGAGCTTTGCTCTGATTGGGGGAAACAGAAGCGTTGCTTCATTTCCCGCCTTGGAATTTGAACAGAGTTTTGATCTGATTGGGAGAAACAAATGCCCCCCCACCGTTGCGCTTACGTGGCCCCAGACGTGAGCGCAGCGGTGGCAGAATTCCAACCGTTGGAAAGTTGAAACGGCTCTCAATGCCTATAAATAGGACCTTTGGTCACTTGGATGATTTTCATCTCTTCATAAGAATTTTTATTCAGAGCCTTGCACTTTTGTTTAAGCGCTTTTAAGAGTTAAAACTCTAGAAAAATTTTAGGTAAAAATTAAATTAGATTAAATTAAATCAATTTTAAGAGCCTTTCTCTCAATAGATCCCTGATCTAAAGAAAACCCATTTAGGATTTCACTAGCAGAGGTTTGCTCTATAGGTCTAAAGGGATCTAAAGGGGACGAAAGAGAACCCTATTAGGGTTCTATTAGTAGAGCTCTGCTCTCTAAAGGGTTTTTCTTGTGTTTTCTTAATTCATTAATGGAGCTTTGTTCCTTCTAAATCATATAAAAGAACTTTTAAGAGTTTTTCATGGATCTTGGAGGTTAAAGATGTCATTTTATTTTTTGATGAATTATGTCACCTTGCTTAATCAGTCTGTCTGCTTATTTTTGCTGATTTTCTTTTACAGGAGTAATGGACGCCCACATGTACGACCTTGATGAAATCATCTCTTACGGCGACATCCGCCGACTCGGCCGTTCTCAGAATCGAGAATTCATAAATGCCGAATGTGCCGAAATTATGAGTCGCTTTGACGCATATAACGGTCAACTGCTTCCTCGACGCTCCTCTCTCCTGAAGCATATTGTGGGAGCAATTTGGGAAGCGCTTCCTCTATTCTTTACCAGTGTGCCGCTTAGGGAATTGGACACCGCCGAGGACAAGATGCACTCGGTGTACCTGATGAACCTAATCTCGAAGAGACGGCGAGACAATCTTGTCGATCTCTTGCACCAGGCCTTTCAACAGTCCGCCATTCTTGCTGCCTATCGGAGGGTGGAGAACATCAGTGGGGATCCCGACGCCCGTGCTCGCGAAAGGAAGCACACTAGGATGGTTCGCCAAGCTTGGAAAGTCTTGGACAAGGTCACTTTCGAGTTCCTCAATCCATGTCCAGGATCTAAGGTGTTGCCGTTGTAATCATTTGGATAATGTCTTTGTTTATTTCTTTATGATTGTAAGAAGTTTCCAAGTATGAATGACAAATCTTTTGCCTCCTTCCTTTATTTTCTACTTTGTTATTAGCGTATCCCTTAAGTAAGCATAGCCTGTAGATGATATAGAACATTCCATCTTGGATACTTAGGGGAGTAGTGATGGCTTAGGAGGCAGGTTCAGATCTACTGCCTAAGACTTTTCAACACTATGAGCTGTGAGGGTCTCATAAAGAATTTTCTCCCTACGAATCGAGAGGATCTCGTAGGTGCATTTTCTCCTTAGGAATCATGAAGATTCCTAAGTGCGTTTTCTCTTGAGAGTCGTAAGGATCTCATAAGAGAATTTTCTTCCTTACAAGTCGAGAGGACTCGTAAGTGATTGATGAGTTGATCTACTCCCGAGTTAATGCATTGCTTCAACAGGGAGTCGAGGGTTGACTTTGGGTTGTCTGTGCACCACCGAGTCATGGAACTGGGAACTTTGCCGCGGCTTCTCTTTGCTGACGTTGTATATTCCTGCAAAAACACTGATTTCTCTACAGGTCGGCGCGAATCGAGATATTCTCGTCAAGGACGCTGATTTCCCTGAATCGAGGTATTTGCCAAGGACGCTGATTTCCTCGGAGTTGAAACGAATCGAGGTATTCCTACAAAGACACTGATTTCTCTGCGGGTCGACGCGAATCAAGATGCTCTCGTCAACGGCGCTGATTTCCCTGAATCGAGGTATTTGCCAAGGACACTGATTTCCTCGGAGTTGAAACGAATCGAGGTATTCCTGCAAAGACACTGATTTCTCTGCGGGTCGACGCGAATCAAGATGCTCTCGTCAAGGACGCTGATTTCCCTGAATCGAGGTATTTGCCAAGGACACTGATTTCCTCGGAGTTGAAACGAATCGAGGTATTCCTGCAAAGACACTGATTTCTCTGCGGGTCGACGCGAATCAAGATGCTCTCGTCAAGGACACTGATTTCCCTGAATCGAGCTATTTGCCAAGGACACTGATTTCCTCGGAGTTGAGACGAATTGATGTATTCCTGCAAAGACGCTGATTTCTCTGCAGGTCGACGCGAATCAAGATGCTCTCGTCAAGGACGCTGATTTCCCTGAATCGAGGTATTTGCCAAGGACGCTGATTTCCTCGGAGTTGAAACGAATCGATGTATTCCTGCAAAGACGCTGATTTCTCTGCGGGTCGACGCGAATCGAGATGTTCTCGTCAAGGACACTGATTTCCTTGAATCGAGGTTGTTGCCAAGGACGCTAATTTCCTCGGAGTTGAGAAGAATCGATGTATTCCTGCAAAGACGCTGATTTCTCTGCGGGTCGACGCGAATCGAGATGCTCTCATCAAGGACACTGATTTCCTTGAATCGAGGTTGTTGCCAAGGACACTGATTTCCTTGGAGT
Source organism: Agapanthus africanus (assembly GCA_030015575.1). NCBI lineage: Eukaryota > Viridiplantae > Streptophyta > Magnoliopsida > Asparagales > Amaryllidaceae > Agapanthus > Agapanthus africanus. The sequence continues at coordinate 871,587,163 of CM057339.1, forward strand.
TGAGACGAATCGATGTATTCCTGCAAAGACGCTGATTTCTCTGCAGGTCGACGCGAATCGAGATGATCTCGTCAAGGACACTGATTTTCCTGAATCGAGGTTGTTGCCAAGGACACTGATTTCCTTGGAGTTGAGACGAATCGATGTATTCCTGCAAAGACGCTGATTTCTCTGCAGGTCGACGCGAATCGAGGTGCTCTCGTCAAGGACACTGATTTCCCTGAATCGAGATTGTCTCTAGGTTGTCTATGAACCGTCGAGACTTGGAGCTAGGGATTTTGCCGTGGCTCCATTGTTGTTGTCGCGTCTGAACCCTGCTGGAGGAAGAACGCTGTGGTGACATGTCGTCTGCTATATCGAGATGAACGCCGAGGTGGTGAGCACTCCGCGCTGGTGCGAGATGATCTCCGATTGTCTTTCAGGCTTCATATGAGTTGCCGTCAAGACCCTGAACCTAGGAATTTGGCCTTCGCTTCGTTTGTTTTGTCATGTCCGAATCCTGTTGGAGGAAGGACACTGTTGCTGATATTGTGTCTGCTGTATCGAGACGAATGCTGAGGTGGAGCTGGGATTTTGCCGTCATGCCGCTTTGTTTCAACCATAGGGTTTTTCGTTGACGTTGCATCTGCATCCTGTTGGACTGCGAAGGAACTCCGTTGTTGACATTGCGTCTGCTGTAACGAGATGAATGCTAAGGTAGAGCCGAGATTTTGCCGTCACTCCGCTTTGTTTCGACCATGGGGTCTTTCGTTGACGTTGCATCTACATCCTGCTGGACTGCGAAGGAACGCCGCTGCTGATTCTTAGGCTGTAGATATTGCCGTTAAGATTTGGATCTAGGGACTATGCCGTGGCTCCGTTTCGTTGGGACTCTGAGGTCGGTTGTTGATGTCATGTCTGCATCTGGTTGGAGTGAGGAGAAACGCCGTTGGTGATCTCTAAGTTGTCGATATCGACGTCGAGACCCTAAAGATAGGGATCTTCTTTTGCTTCGTTTGTTGACATTGTGTCTGCAATATTGCAACAAATGTCGAGGTTGTCTCTAGGTTGTCCATGAACCGTCGAGATTTGGCTTCACTTTCTGGTGGAGCCTGTTGGGAAGGTATGGTTCCCTCTTTGTTTGTGCCCCTGTATTGTATACAGGGATCGACGTGATATCACCTGTAGGGCAAAGGTTTCATTCATTTTTTTTACATTATTATTTTATTTCCGCGATGCTCTATCATTTCAACTTTTATATCGCGAAGGTCGCGATTGCCCAATCATTTCGGCTATTTTTCGCGGTGCCCAATCATTTTAGCTATTTTTCTTTTTTACTCGCTGCTTTTTATTGTGAGCTGGCCAATCATTTCGGCTGTTTTTTTTATTTTACTCGCTGCTTTTTATTGCGAGTTGCCCAATCATTTCGGCTATTATTTTTTTATTTTACTCGCTGCTTTTTATTGCGAGCCGTCCAATCATTTCGGCTATTTTGCATACATATATTTTTACTTGCTGACTTTGTTGCAAATTGCCCCATCATTTTTCCTATTTCGTACGCATTTTTGGCTCGCTGATTTTTTTTATCGCGAGTGTGGAACTTGGAATCTGATACCAATCTTAGCATCGGTATCGCTACGATTGGAATATTGTCAGGAGCGAATCATCATTTGCCATGAAAGGACTCAGAATTTGATACCGGTTTAGGTATTAGCATCGCTACAACTGGGATATTGGCAGGAACAAATCATCATTTGCCTTTGTCGATGTTGAACAAAGGTGGCTTAGTAAACAGGGTTAGGATCCTGTCGACTAAGGCTTTTGACTTCATGAGCCGTAAGGGTCTCACAAAAGTATTTCTCCCTACAAGTCGTGAGGATCTCGTAGGTGTGTCTTCTCCTTAGGAATCGTGAGGATTCCTAAGTGCATGTTCCCCTTTAAGTCGTAAGGATCCTACAAAAGGGCTTTTCTCCTTATAAGTCGAGAGGACTTACAAGGGTCGTTCACCATATGGACATATCCCTAGTCATGGGTGGGACTTGGTTAGGGAAATATTTATTCGTGCCCGTGGATTGTATACAAGGGTCAGTATTGAGCCACTTGTAGGGCAGTATTGGAGGTTGTGGGGGTTGCTTAAGAACAGGTTCAGGTCTCTGTAACTTAAGACTTTCAAATCTTATGAGCCGTGAAGGTCCCATAAGAGAGTTCTCCTTACGAGTCGTGAGGATCTCGCAAGTGTAATTTCTCCTTAGGAATCATGAGGATCCCTAAGTGTGTTGCTCCCTTATGAGTCGTAAGGATCTCACGCGAGTGGTTTCTCCTTACAAGGTCGAGAGGACTCTGTAAGTGTCTTTTAACGAGTTTGCGCCCTTTCGGGTTTTCACAAACACTCGCCGATAACCCTGCTGTTTTTACTCACGGAGCCCTTTTGGGTTTTCATCCGTGCCCATTTTGCTTATGAACATACCGTCTTTTTTTAATATTTTTTTTATTCTTTTTTTCAAACGAGGTTGCGCCCTTCCGGGTTTTCACAAACACTCGCCGGTAGCCCCGCTGTTTTTACTCACGGGGCCCTTTCGGGTTTTCATCCATGTCCATTTTGCTTATGGACATACCGTCTTTTTTTTACCACGTCAGCCTAGGGATGCCGCGGGTTGGTAGTAGTTTAACGACGTTTCGGTCATAAGTCAACGCACGATTACGCAGCTAGATTTTGTCGCAAATCTTCGCATGTTTTGTGCCGGAGGTGGATTCCTTGAAGAGAGGGCTGAGGGCGATTTCTTCGTCAGAGTCGCTTCCAAAGGTGATAACTTGCGATCCCTTGGTGTCGGCTATGTGACAGTTGCCAGCAGCTCTATCGTGCTCATCTGTCGTGTTTTTCCGTTCCCGATGAGCCTTGCGCTTCACTCGTTGAATGTGTCGTCGATGGGCAACATATCCCTGCCACCAGTTTTTAAAAACTATGCACTCTTCGGTGGGGTGTGCAATCCTCTGATGGTATAGGCAGAAGTTAGGATGTATATCCGCTTCATCAAGACGTATATTGCCAGGGGAATTTCCTTTGAGAGAGGGCAACTTCATTCCTATTGCCATGGTCCTAGCGAATCGTTTCCTTACGTTAAGCTTGCTTTTGCTGGCGATAGGGATGCTTTGCTCCATTCGGGGCGTCTCGACCTTTTCCTCCAGTCGTTGGCGTTTGGCCTTTTCAAATATAGCCAGTTCACGCTCTCGATTGGCTTTGCTTTCCTGACGGGCTTCGTTTAGGAATGCATCAATCATTTCATCTGATGGTCCTAGAAGTTCTGGTTTGGGACCTGCCCCCAGTTTCTCTGTGCAAGAAGCCTTTTCATCATCTGTAAACGAGTGAGAGATCACATGACAACTTGCTACGTAACCCTTAGATTCATCCGACGAGCTTTCTCCAGCATCTTCCTCCTGAAAGACATGGCTGAGGAACTCTTGGAGCGTGACGGGAGTCCACTCCTTCTAATTATATTCCTCCAGCGCGTCGATCTGTTTTTGCAGGCTCGTGCGCTTGTCAGCAGGCTTCATGGCCTTTTTGGACTTCTTCTTCTTTTTCGAAGATTTTAACGGCTGAGTGTGAGCATTTTGGCTATCACCAATCTTTGGAGTTAGGCGCGGTTTCAGCATCCTCTTGATGATCTCAGGTTCCAACGGGTTGTTCCATCTGATCGCCGGGCATGTCTGGAGATCATTCAACATCTTTTTGGTTTTGGCGGAAAGGGCCACCTCCCATGGGGCTTCTTCAACAAAAGAGCACGATGCCCCCGGCATGTCCACCTTTTTAGGAGCATGAGGTTGTGGCGGGTTCACCTTCCAGTTTTCGGATAATGCGAACTTGCCTTGTTGACATTAATCTTCGATCCATCCCTTAAAGACGAAGCAATCTTCGATTGGATGGCTTACCGCTTGGTGGTAAAGGCAGTAATTAAGATCGTTGACATCGCCTGGCTGCAACGGACGTTTTGGACTTGGCAGATTGATGAGTCTGTTGCGCACTGCCAGCTCGAACAGTCTCCTTGTTTTATTCCGAGGAAACGAGTAAGGACATCACAATCTCTCCTTAAGGGATGGGCGTGGACGCACGTTGTTTTGGCGAACAACCAGCTTTGAGTTGCTCAGCTGTTGTTGAGTATTGGTGACTACGATCGCTTTCCCTTTTCCTTTCTCACTTCAAGGGTCTAGCTTTGGAGGGTCCGGCTGTACCATCATCCCTACCATATCTTGGAAGAGGAGCGCAATTTGTTTTATGTTAGTCGCTTGCTCTGCGGCTTCTTTGTCCTTCTTTTCGAGGACCCTGCGTAAGAAGTCAGCGTCAGTTTCTTGTTCGTGGCGCTGCTCTGATGATGCCTCCGAGCTTTCTTTTGGCCCGGTAAGTGCAGCCATCGCAGTCATCATTTCCTGAAGCTTCTGTTGTTGCTCCTGGGCTTTGGTCACGGATCGAGTGAGCGGTCGGTGACCCATCGAAGCACGGCTTTCCTCCTTTTCGGAAGCCATATAAACAGTATGCACCACTATACCCCAGACTTGGGGCGTTTGTGCTCAGCGCTTTCACGGTTCGCCATATTCACAGGGGCTTTTTGCGGCCTCCTTTTCTTTTGAGCGGTCGAAGTTGAGGGGGCCGTTGTAGTGGGCACCCAAGTAGCCGTCGTCTTTTGTGGCTTGACAGAGTAGTCCTTCACCTGCCGAACTTTCATCTTTTTCTGTTGGCGAAGATAGTCTTGATCAACAACCGAGTCTTGGACTTGACGCCAAACTTCGTAAATCTTAGAGGACAGCCGCTGAGGGGACTGTTTTGGTTTCATTTCTGTGACCGTCTCTACCGGTGGTGGAGATCTTTTCAGTACGGCGGTAGGAGAGTTCCTACGCACCTTGTTAAGTAGTTCAAACCTGTTCCCGGTTGGAACAGCAGCATTGATTTCCACCATCGGAGATGGCGGAGTTATCCCAGATGGGGAGCTGCCCCCAGCCTTCCTTACCCGGCGCCAGTGACGACGGCGAGCATGTCGCGCGATTGGAGTTGGTCTAGCCGTAGGGGTGACCACCTCATGCCCCCTGTGTTGGTCAAAATTTGATGGTATCAGCCTTTTAAAGACCGACGTCCGTTGAATGGGGACGGTCAACCTATCAAGAGCGGACTTCCGAGTAGGGGAAGCAACCTTGATGATTTCGCCTGGAACGGGAGTAGGGATGGCTATCCGCTTCGGGATAACGCCTTCTGGTATTGCAGGCTTCTTCATGGGCCCGTTGGAGCTTTGGCCTAGTCTGTTAAAAACCGAGACAGTGGAGTTGGGCGACCCGTTGAGAGGGGCCGCGGTAGTTGTAAGCCGATCAAAAACCGACTTCTTTGGAGCTTCTTGCGACGTCATTGGGGCATTGAAGCTCATGGGTGGGAGCATGGTCCCGAAGAATAGTCCAGTGGTGGCTTGAGTCACCTGTTCCACCGGCATCTTGAAAAGGGAGGCCGCTTGGGGCCCGTAAGTCACTCCTCCAGCAGGGACGGAGCGAGAGTTGCAGTTGCAGTTAGTGCAGTTTGAAACCATTGATCTTCTTTTTTCTGCACGGAGCAAGACACCAAATCTAACTATCTCAAATCCACATGCAACCATAGCAAACCGCGATTCGTTCGCGAACACGACACACGAAGTGTGGAGTGGAAAGAGGAAGAGGTCCCACCGGGCGTGCCAGAATCTGTTCCCCTCCGAATGGCGGCCAAGACAGGGACGTCTTGCCTGATATTCGGGGCAGATACTATTTGGTTTTATCCGTCCACCTCTCCGAAGATGCCAAGTTGATTTATGGCACCATGTACCGGACGTTTAGACGGGTGCGACCGATGTAGCAGACTTCGTCAGATTCCCCCTCGTTCGAGGGGTTTTTGATTGTGGGGACGCTCTTCCCTGCAGGCGCAAGCCCCTGCAGTTAATTACGCTACCGCATCGCGGTAGCAACTTTCTCCTTCTCCAGCTGGTCACTTCGTGTCGTGGGTGTTTGTTTTGTTTGTGGTTGCCCGTGGATTGTATACGGAGACTAATTTATGTCGTCGCCCGTAGGACGTGGATTAGTCCAAATCCGTATTTTCTTAAATTTGGGTTTGGGGTTTTATGTTTAAGGATACGTTAGCCATATTTGAGGCTAAGATCAACTTAAACGTTTGTTAAGGATACGTTAGTCCAATTTGAGACTAAGATCAACTTAACAGGATCGTTTAGATCCAACAAGAGAGCATTTGGGCTCTATTGTTCTAGTGAATGTATGGCCGTCGGGACCCGTCACCTCTCTGACGACGTTGAAGGATTACAATGACAGATATCAGAGGAGTTCAGAGATATACCCTTGAACCAAAGTTGGTTGGGAGATCTATAGTCTAATTTGGGACTAAAGTCTGTTTGAAGGTTTCGGTTTAAGGATACGTTAGCCATATTTGAGGCTAAGATCAACTTAAACGTTTGTTAAGGATACGTTAGTCTAAATTGAGACTAAGATCGACTTAACAGGATCATTTAGATATGACAAAAGAGCATTTGGGCTCTATTGTTCGAGTTTAGGAACATAGTGGTCCATTGCCAGTTTAGGGACATAGTGGTCTATTGCCAGTTTAAGGACATGGTGGTCCAACATTCCCATTTTGGGGACGAATATTATTTTAAGGACGCATTTGTCCATGAGTTTAAGGACCCCACAGTCCGTATTAATGTGTGGTTGTCGGGACCCGTCACCTCTCTGACGACGTTGAAGGATTACAACGACAAATATCAGAGGAGTTCGGAGATGTACCCTTAAACCGGATGTAAATTGATTTGAGAGAGCAGTTGTGCTCAGTTCAATTTAATTTGAGGACTTATGGCCAGAATTGGGCTAAGTCCAGTTGAGAATATTCAACATTTTATTTGTATTTAGCCTGTCAGGCCTTTATTTGGGCTCTGCCCTTTCTAATAATGCACTACATTTTTTATTTGGTCTGATAGACCTTTTAATTGGGCTCTGCCCTTTATAATGCAATGCATTAAATGTTCTGACAGTGCCCCACGTGGCTTGTCAGGCGCTTTGCGCCAATTGAGGAGCGCAAGGCACAAATTCATGTGGAGGTGACACGGGTCACGCGCTGGTGAGCGCAAGTCTGTTAGCGCAGTGCGCTGCTGCCACATGGCGCGCTCTGGTAACTTGCGCCAAACCAAGAGAGCAGTGCTATGTTTTTAGAAGCGCAAGGCGCAGTTGTTCTGTGATTGACACGCGGCGCTCTCTGGTTGCTTGCGCCAATCTAAGGAGCGCAACAGTGCAGATTTCAAAAGTGCAAGGCACTGTTTAATATCTTGATCAAATTTTGATCAAAGAAAACAAGTTTTTCTTTTTTCCAGAGAGGTTCTACCTCAAATTTCAAGAACCAGTGGTTCATCAAAAGGCAATGCATTTATATAGATCAAAAGATCTAGTCATGAAGTAGATTACTTCTTTATTATTATTTTTTATTAAAGATCTTGATCTTGTTCTTAGGTCATTGATCTTTTTAGAAGAAATTCTTCTTTTTTCCAAAGGTTTTACCTTTTTTCTTTCTCTCTGAATTCTTCTCATAGTTTTTAGAGAGGTTCTGTATCTCTATCTCTGTATGTGTGTCTTTTAGACTTGGAGTCTAGGGGCCTTTATATAGTACCAATTGATTTGTTAAATCAGTTATAGAGATCTTTCTCTGATTGATTTAGGGGTGTTTCCCCACCGTTGGATCTTTGATCCTAGGGCTTCTGTTTTACAGAAGATAATTTTCTTGTTTTAAGAAGATTAGAAAAATCTTTCCAAGATTTTATTGTTTAAATTCTGGCACAGTTGGCGCAAGCGCACCTGCGCTTGACACATGTCGCGCAGCGCAGAGCGCAGCGCAACTGCGCTAGCGCAGTTGCGCTGACACGTGTCGCGCAGAGCGCAGCGCAACTGCGCTGACACGTGTCGCGTAGCGCAGAGCGCAAGTCATCTGAAGCGTTGCTTCCTTTATTTTTATTTGAATTTTTACCACAGAGCTTTGCTCTGATTGGGGGAAACAGAAGCGTTGCTTCATTTCTCGTCTTGGTATTTGAACAGAGTTTTGCTCTGATTGGGGGAAACACAGTACAAATCCGTATATTTTAGATTTGGGTTTGGGTTTTGAACATAGGTTATATATTCCTTTAGTTCAAAAATATTTTGTTTTATTTAAGAACCGTTAATCTAGTTTGAGATTAAGATCATCTTCAATATATGAGTATTTGGACTCAATTTATTTTTAACTATGGATACATAAGTCCTATTTTAGACTAAGATCAACCTAGAAATATTTTAAGCATCATTAAATTTTATTAAGATCCAACAACAGAGTATTTAGGCTCAGCTGCAAGAAAAACTTCAGAGACTTAACCAATTTGGACTTAGTCTGCTCAGCCTTTTTTTGTTCAAAAGTCCTAAGCACTTATTTGGGCTCTGTTTGTTCAGCCCCCCTTTTTTTTATGCAAAAGTGCTAAGCACTTGTTTGAAGCTCTGGCGCTCATATGGGTATCATGTGAAGCCTTCAATTATGGGCGCTACCTAATCAGTGCTAAGCACTCAGTTATTCTGACTGAATATATATATATATATATATATATAGTGCTAAGCACTTTTTTATATGGCGTTCACGTGAGGAGCACGTACGGGGTTGGGCGCTGCCTAATCAGTGCTAAGCACTCAGCTGTTTTGGCTGTATATGAAGTGCTAATCACTTTTGTATGGCGTCCGCGTGAGGAGCACGTGAGGCGCTGGGCGCTGCCCAATCAGTGCTAAGCACTCAGCCGTTTTGGCTGTATATGAAGTGCTAAGCACTTTTGTTCAGCGCTCATGTGTATTTCACGTGAGGCGCTGGCCTTCTGCTTTGGGCGCCCGCATGTTTTTCACGTGAGATGCTCGGCGCTGTTAGGAGGGCGTCCACATAGGAAGCACGTGAAGCGCTAAATTCTTTTCTTTTTCAGAGATTGAATATCTGTTAATGGCATTTTGGCCATTAATGATCACCAAGATATTTGTTTTGAAGATCTAGGTTCAGGTTTTCTTTAAGACCAAGTTCTTTTATAAGAACTAAGTTTCTTTTAGGGTTAAATCATATTTTTCGAAGAATTAAATTCCCATAAGATGGGTTCTTTTCATTTTTTCTCTTTTTCTTTTTAACCTAGTTCTTTTATGAATTTTTGATTCTCAAGAACAAAATCTTCCCGATGACAATTAAATTCTCAACTTGTGAGAGATTTGTCTTGTGGATCTATGATCCAGAGGAAAAACCAAGTTTTTGAGAAAGGTTAAACCCTTAAATATGCTATGATAGGTAAAGGAGGTGTTTTGATCTCTGTGGTTTCTTTATTTAGGGTTTGAGAGGAAAAAGATATTCTTCTCTATTAAGAATTAAATTCTCTGCTATTTTTTAGAGCCTTCTGTATTTTTACAGAAGCTTATGGGGGATTTCCTCTTTATGAGACTTGAAGTCTCGGGTCCTTTATATAGTGGAGGAAAATTGTTAAGTAGTTTTGAGAAAATCTATCATTGAGAGATTCCAATTGATTTAATTGGTCTCAAAATTTGTTTGAGGAATTTTACCCACCGTTGGATCTTTGATCCAAGAATTTCTGTTTTACAGAATATATTTTCTTGTTTTTAACAAGATTGGGGAAATATTTTCTTATATACAGAATTTATTCTGTCAAACGGTAATTTTTAATCACCATTGGATTTTTGATTCAAGGGCTCTCTGTTTTACAGAGAGCAATCCTTCTTTACTTAGAAATATTGGGGAAATATATTTCTCAAAATAGAATTTAATTCTATTGTTTGATAATTTATCATTACCATTGGATTTTTGATCCAACGGCTCTATTTAACAGAGAGCGTCCCAATTTTTTAGGGAAATATCCTCATGTAGAATTTAATTCTACTGATTTAAATTTGGGCTCCGGCGCTCATGTGTTATGCACGTGGGCGCCACTTAAGAATTTAATTCTTATTTATTATAGGCGCTCCTGTGCTTTGCACATTGGCGTCTACATGAGCTTCACGTGCGGTGCCATCATAGGATTCAACCCTAAGGGGTTGGCGCTGGCACTGGAGCCCTCGTGAGGAGCACGTGAGGCGCTGCCTCATTAAATTTTAACAGAGCTTAGCTCTTCAGTTACGTTCAAATATTGGGGGAACAGTTTATATAACGACTTTGAAATCTCTGTACGGAAATTCTTCTGTTAATATACAGAAAAGAGTTTGACAGCATGTGTATGAGTTATAAGTCACTTTTATTAAATAAAAGCAAGAAGCCACTTGTATTTCACTGGTAAAGCCTTTGCACTGCTGTGACGTAGCCTATGTGTTCGATTCCCATCAGGCACAATTATTTTTCTGATTTTTCTTTTAAACTTTTTAGAAGCCCAAAAGGTTGCACGTGCAATAAACGGGGAAATGAAAAGTTCAAAAAAATCAAACATGTGGAAAATGGTGTAAGTACAGAGTTGATCTGGTAGCACGAATCTCGAGACAATTGCCTCAAGATCGAACGGTGGAAATTGCCATTGGGCCGGCGAGGAAGGTCGGATCGAGACCAATGAGCTCCGTGCTTTGCCCACTCGTCTCTTTAACTCCCCTCAACTCCTCTGCACTGTTTGATTTCCCTGCAATCAAACAGAGACCTGTTCACGTGATAATTTCTGAGTTCTTTAAAACAACAGAATTAAATTCTGGTCAAATACTTAATCAGGGGGTCACGTGCCAACACGTGATGGGTTCCTAAAGATCTATGAATTAATAGAATTAAATTCTAATTAAGAGGGAATTAAAAACCCTAACTGGAAAAATATTTCTCTAAATCTTTCCAAACAAAAAAGATGGTGCTCTGTAAATGGAGCACCGTTGGATTAAAAATCCAATGGTGATTAAAAATCACCAATTTATAGAAAGATTCTATACAAGGAAAGATTTCCCTGAAATTTGCCAGGAATAACAGATAAAATATCTTTTGGATTAAAAATCCAACGGTGAATAAAATTCACTGAGTGATCTAAAAGATTATGTTGGTTACAAAATCAATTAAAATATTTCAATGAAAGATTTACTAAACAAATTGATTCTTTTCTTTCTCCTATAAATAAATGCCAAGAGAGAAGGAAAAAGGGGGAAGAGGAAGAGAGAGAGAAAAGAAGAGCATTTAATTCTCCAGAGAGAAAAGAAGGTCTCTTGAAAAAAGAAAGAAACCCTAGGTGAGAAATGGGAAAGAGATCTACGTTCCATAAAACAAAGAGAATTTAATTCTCAATTTAAGAGTTTAACTCTTCTGAATAAGAACTTAGTTTTTCCTTTGGTTGAAGATCTGCAGAAGCAGATCTCCCCACAAGTTGAGAATTTAATTCTCATCGGGAAGATTCTGCCATGCAGATCCAAAACTTAGAGGGAGAATTGAGTTTAAGGAATTTAATTCCCCCAAATTCATAGCAATTTAATTCCTCTAAAACAGAACTAGGGTTTAACCCTATATGAGAATTTAATTCTCCAAAATTCATAGGAATTTAATTCTTCTAAAATAGAACTAGGGTTTAACCATATATGAGAATTTAATTCTCCCAAATTCATAGGAATTTAATTCCTCTAAAACAGAACTAGGGTTTAACCCTATATAAGAATTTAATTCTTCCACATGCATAGGAATTTAATTCCGCGAAGGCGAAAGAATTTTCCAAGTTCTTCTCTAAAGGCTCGGGTTCTTTCTTTTCTGATTGAACCTCTCTGGCTAGGGTTTAACCCTACAGAGAATTTAATTCTTAAAACAAGAGACTTAAAAGCTCTCCATGCATGTAAAGAACCGGGTCACGTGGTGACACGTGACCCCCATCCTCAAAAATTAGAAAAGAAGGAACAAGACTAGGTCACGTGTTCCCACGTGACCCTTAAACAGACTCCCCAAAATAAGAAGGAATTAGCCCAGAGGCAATGCCTCACATGCTCCCACGTGACCTTCAAAACAAAGAGAACAAAGGCAAAGGCAGTACTGATTTTGGGCACTCTCACGTGTCCTCACGTGACCCTTAATAAACAATTTAATAATCAATAAATGGATATACATCACGTGCCAACACGTGATGGACAGAAGATCAGAAGTGTTTAACACTTATTTGCAGATTTGAGAATAAAATAAAGAAGGTCTGGCCCCATCTCAGGCGCCTCACGTGACCCCACGTGACCCCTTCCTTTCTAGTGTTCAACACTATTTTGAGCATTTTGTCTCCGGTGTTTAACACTGTTTTAAATATATCATGTGAGGACACGTGACCGCCAGATGTCCTTTAGTGTTTAACACTATTCTAAAACCAACTTAGCCCAAATTGGCAAAGTTTTCCAGAGGCAAATATCCCCTTCAAATGAGCCTTAAAATCCAGAGCTATAATGATTAATGCTCAAAGATAAAATGTTGTCAGAACCCCTGTTTAGCAGTGCCAAATAATGGGGGGTTGAACCCAGATAAATGTTTATTGGTCCAACAAAGGGCCAACATTTCAAACTTAATTGGACTTAGCCCAAATTGGCCATAAGTCCTCAATTCAGATTTAACTGAGCCAATGTGCTCATAATCGAATTAATTGATCTTAGTTTCAAATTGGACTACAGATCACCTAATCAACTTTGGTTCAAGGGTACATCTCTTCACTCCTTTGATATTTGTCATTGTAATCCTTCAACGTCTTCAGAGAGGTGATGGGTCCCGACAACCACACATTTCACAGACTATGACGTCTTTAAACTGGACTGTGGGGTCCTTAAACTCATGGACTATGATGTCCTTAACCTCGGACTGTGGGGTCCCTTTAAACCCACGGACTATGATGTCCTTAACCTTGGACCGTAATGTCCTTAAACTAACAATCGACCGCAAAGTCCCTAAACTAAACAACAGAGCCCAAATGCTCTCTTGTTGGATCTAAACGATCCCGTTAAGTTGATCTTAGCCTAAAAATCAGACTAACGTATCCTTAACAAACGTTTAAGTTGATCTTAGTCTCAAATGAGACTAACGTATCCTTAAACCCAACCCCCAAAGCCAAATCTAAGAAAATACAGATTTAGACTAATTCACGCCCTACGGGCGACAACATAAATTAGTCTCCGTATACAATCCACGGGGAACCAAAAACAAAACAAACACACACACGACACGAAGTGACCATCTGGAGAAGGAGAAAGTGGTTACCGCGATGCGGTAGCGTAATTAACTGTAGGGGCTTGCGCCTGCAGAGAAGAGCGACCCCACAATCAAAAACCCCTCAAATGAGGGAGAATATGACGAAATCTGCTATATCGGCCACATCCGTTTAAACCTTCGATATACGGTATCATAACTCAACTTGGCATCTTCGGAGAGGTGGAGGGATAGCACCAATTAGCATCTTCCTTGAAATTCAGGCAAGACAGACCTGCGCGGTCGCGTTTCCGTGTTTCGGAAGGGAACAGATTCTGGCACGCCCGGTGGGACCTTTTCCTCTTTCCACTCCACACTTCGTGTGTCGTGTTCGCGAATGAATCGCGGTTTAATATGGTTGCCCTTGGGTTCGAGATACTAAGATTTGGTTTTGCTCTCGTGCAGAAAAAAGAGATGGCCTCTAACTGCTCCAGCTGCAACTGCAACTCACGTTCCACCTCATCTGGAGGTATAACCTATGGGCCCCAAGCAGTCTCCCTGTTCAAAATGCCAGTAGAGTAAGTAACTCAGGCCACCACTGGGCTGTTCTTTGGGACCATGACCCCACCGATAAGATTCAATGCCCCGCTGCTGTCACAAGAAGCCCCAAAGAAGTCGGCCTTTGATCGGCTTACTACTGCCGCGGCCTCTTTCAATGGGTCGCCCAACTCCGCTGCCTCAGTTTTCAACAGATTGGGCCAGAACGCCAACAAGCCCACGATACCTGAAGCAATCATCCCAAAGCGGATAGCCATCCCGGCTCAAGCGGATGAAATTATTAAAGAAGCTTCTTCTGCCAAGAAGTCGGTCTTCACAAGGCTGACCGTTCCGGCTCCGGCTCCAGGAGAAGTCATCAAAGCTGCTTCCCCCGCCCAGAGGTCTGTTTTTGACAGATTGAACATCGCTTCTCAACGGGCATCAGTCTTTAAGAGGCTGACGCTGGTGACAACCCTTCGCCAACATAGGGGGCATGAGGAAGACCATCTCTAAGGCCGCCTTGGACGACTACATCACTCAGCAAATACGAGCTCACCAGGCGAACGAAGCGGCTGGGCAGATCGTTATGACTTGACGACCTTATCCAGGCTGGTATGACCAAATAAGGTACCCGCCGGGATATACGATCCCTAAATTTCATGTATATAAAGGGACGGAAAATCCGCATCAGCACGTCGCTCAATTCAGAGCCTTTTGCGGTAACACTGGAGGTGATGATAAATTTCTGCTCCGCCAGTTTGTTGGTAGCTTGTCGGAGACGGCGTTCGAGTGGTATTCGGAGCTTCCCAATGACTCTGTCAAAACTTTTGCAGAAATGGAGCTGCTATTCACCCAGCGCTTTGCGAGTGCTAGTGAACGCACCCCAATAATGGCATTGATCAATGCTAGGGTGAAACCGGGAAAGACATGGGTTCAATACGTAATACGATGGCGGAATTTGTGGTCAAAATGTGAGCAGCGCATCGAAGAAGCACCGACAGTGGGCATGTTCGTGGGCACTCGTGACCCTCAAGCAACTATTTTCCAATTCATGATCTTCTTCAAGCCGACCATGTTTCAGGCCTTGATCGACAAACTGGCCCAAATGGACCAGATAGGTCATAGACCGTCTCCTTCAAAGCCGGAGCCATAGAATGAAAAGGGCAAAGGGAAGGCGACCTTCGTCGCCAATGCTCAACAGCATCCCAGTGGCCCAAAACTAACTGATCGACTAGACGAGAGACGGCGATACTATAATAAGAAAATAAAGCGCCCTTATTCATTTCTCCGGGACAAAACGAGGAGATTGTTCGATCTGGCGGTGCGCAATAGGCTCATTAATTTGCCGAATCCAAAACGCACATTGCAACCCGGTAAGGCTAATAATCCCAATTATTGCCCCTATTACCAAACGATGGGCCATCCACTCGAAGATTGCTACGTCTTCAAAAATTGGGTTGAAGACCAATACCAGCAAAGCAAATTCGCGTTGTCTGAAAATTGAAAGGTGAATCCGCCACAACCACATGCTCCGAAAAAGATGGACATGCCGGAGGCATCGTGCTCATTCATAGAGGAAGCTCCATGGGAAGTTGTTCTTTAGGAAAAAACTAAAAAAATGCTGAAAGATCTTCAAACGTGTCCGGCGGTCAGGTGGAAAAGTCTGTAAGAGCCTGAGATCATTGAGGGAATGCTGAAACCACGCCCAACAATGGGAGTTAATAGTGATGGTGGACAAAACATTCAGGCCCAGCCGTCAAAATCTTCGAAGAAAAAGAAGAAGACCAAAAAGCCCGCGCAGTTTGATGACAAGCGCACGGATCTGCAAAAGCATATTGACGCGCTGGAGGAATATAGCCAGAAGGCGTGAACCCCGGTCACACTCCAAGAATTTCTCAACAATATCCTTGAGAGCGGAGATAACAACAATAAAGACGTGGATGACTCGTAAGAAGAATCTGAGGACTATGTGGCAAGTTGCCACATGATCTCTCATTCGGCGTTAACTAATGAAGAAGCTCACTCAGCGATAGAAGACAGCATAAAATAGCTGGGGGCAGGATCGAAACCAAAACCCTTAGAACCGTCAGACGAGATGATTGACTTGCTACTGAACGAAGCCCGTCTGAAAAGCAAAGCCAATCGAGCGCGCGAACTGGCTATATTCGAAAAAGCCAAACGCCGATGACTGGATGAAAAGGTCGAGGCACCCCAACCAGATCGAAGCATCCCTATCGCCAGCAAAAGCAAGCTTAAACTAAGGAAACGATTCGCTAGGGCCCTATCAATAGGAATGAAGTTGCCCTCTTTCAAAGAGAATTCTCCTGGCGGTATACATCTGGATGAAGCGGACATACATCCTAATTTCTGCTTATACCATCAAAGGATTGAACACCCTACCGAAGAGTGCATCGCCTTTAAAAACTGGTGGTAGGAATATGTTGCCCACCGACAACACGTTCAGCGAGTGAAGCGTAAGGCTCGTCGGGAATAGAAAAGCACGACAGATGAGCGCAAAAGAGCCGCTGGCAACTATCACATAGTCGACACCAAGGGATCGAAGTCATCACCTTTGGAAATGACTCTGACGAAGAAATCGTCCTCAGCCCTCTCTTCAAGGAATCCACCTCCGATACAAAAGATGCGAAGATTGGCGAGAAAATATTGCTGCGTAATCGTACGTTGCCCGAAAAATCTCGGACCTCTGACCGAAACGTCGTTAAACTAATACAAACCCGCGGCGTCCCCAGAATGGAATGGTGTAAAAAAACGGTACGTCCATAAGCGAAATGGGCACGGATGAAAACCCGGAAGGGCTCCGTGAGTAAAAACAGCGGGACTACCGGCGAGTTTTGTGAAAACCCGAAAGGGCGCAATCTCGTCAAAAGACACTTGCAAGGTCCTCTCGACCCTGTAAGGAGAAACCACCCGCGTGAGATTCTTACGACTCACAAAGGAGAAACACACTTAGGGATCCCCACGATTCCTAAGGAGAAATTACACTTGCGAGATCCTCACGACTCATAAGGAGAACCCTCTTATGAGAACCTCACGGCTCATAAGATTCAAAAGCCTTAAGTTACAGGGATCTGAAGCTGTTCTTAAGCAGTCATACCTCCCGATTTTGCCCTACAAGCGGTTCGATATTGACCCTTATAGACAATCCACGGGCACAAATGAACATTTCCCTAACAGAGTCCCACCAGCGACTAGGGATATGCTCACACGGCGAACAAACACTTATAGGTCCTCTCGAATTGTAAGGAGAAAACACTCTTGTAAGATCTTTACGACTTATAAGAGAACACACACTTAGAAATCCTCAAGATTCCTAAGGAGAAAACGCACCTACGAGATCCTCACAACTCGTAGGGAGAAACACCTTTATGAGACCCCTACGGCTCATGAAGTAAAAAGCCTTAGTCGACAGGATCCTAACCCTGTTTGCTAAGCAACCTTTGTTCGACATCGACGGAGGCAAATGATGATTCGCTCCTGGCAATATCCCAGTTGTAGCGATGCTGATGCCTAAATCGGTATCAAATTCCAAGTCCTTTCATGGCAAATGATGATTCACTCCTTCCAATATTCTAGTTGCAGCGATACTGATGCTGAGATTGGCACCAGATTCCAAGTTCCACACCCGCGATAAAAAATCAGTGAGCCAAAAATGCATATGAAATAGCCGAAATGATGGGGCAACTTGCAACGAAATCAGCAAGTAAAAATGTATGCATACAAAAACAGCCGAAATGATTGGGCAACTCGCAATAAAAAGCAACGAGTAAAAAGAAAAATAGCCGAAATGATTGGGCAATCGCAATTTTCGCGATGTGAAAAGCTAAAATGATAGAGCATCGTGGAAAGAATTTAAAAAAATGAAAGAATGAAACTTTCTGCCCTGCAGGTGAGGTCATATTGACCCCTGTATACAATCCATGGGCACAAACAAGAAGAGAAAAATATCGTCCCACCAGGCTTCGTCGAAGCGAAGCCAAATCTTGACGGTTCATAGACAACCTAAAGATAATCTTGACATTCGTCGCAATATTGCAGACACAATGTCAATAAACGAAGTGAAGGAAGATCCCTAGCTTCAGGATCTCGACGTCAATATCGACAACTTAGAGATCAACACCGGCGTTCTTCCTCCCTCCAATCGGATGCAGACGCAACATCAACAAACGGAGCCACGACAAAGCCTCTTACTCCCAAATCTCGACGGTTCACAAACAGCCTAGAGACTACCCCGGAACCATGGCAAAGTCCTCTAGTTCCAAATCTTAACGGTTCACAGACAGCCTAGAGATCACCAACGGCGTTTCTCCTTACTCCAGCAGAATGTAGATGCGACGTCAACAAACGACCCCAGGGTCAAAACAACGGAACCATGGCAAAGTCCCCTAGTTCCAAATCTCGACGGTTCACAGACAGCCTAGAGATCACCAACGGCGTTTCTCCTTACTCCAGCAGAATGCAGACGCGACGTCAACAAACGACCCCAGGGTCAAAACAACGGAACCATAGAAAAGTCCCCTAGTTCCAAATCTCGACGGTTCACAGACAGCCTAGAGATCACCAACGGCGTTTCTCCTCACTCCAACCAGATGCAGACGTGACGTCAACAACCGTCCTCAGAGTCGCAACGAAACGGAGCCATAGTAAAGTCCCTAGTTCCAAATCTCAATGGCCACATCTACAGCCTGGAGACCAACAACGGTGTGCCTCCTCATTCCAGCAGGACACAGATGTTACACCATCAATCGGAACCACGGCAAAGTCCTAGTTCCAAGACTCTACGGTCTACAGACAACCTAGAGTCAACCAATGACTTCCCCGCCGGATCAATGCTCCATCTCGGAAACAAGTCAACCGACCTCCAGGGAAATCAGTGTCCTTGGCCAAACCTTAATTCAGGGAAATCAGCGTCCTTGGCGAAAACCTCGATTCGCGTCGACCTGCAGAGAAATCAGCGTCTTTGCAGGAATACCTCGATTCGTTTCGACCTCCAGGGAAATCAGTGTCCTTGGAAAAACCTCGATTCAGGGAAATCGGCGTCCTTGACGAGAGCATCTCGATTCGCATCGACCCGAAGAGAAATCAGCGTCTTTGCAGGAATACCTCGATTCTTCTCAACCCCAGGGAAATCAGTGTCATTGGAAACCTCCTCGATTCAGGGAAATCAGCGTCCTTGACGAGCGCATCTCGATTCGCGTCGACCCGGAGAGAAATCAGCGTCTTTGCAGGAATATTTCGATTCGTCTCAACCCTAGGGAAATCAGTGTCCTTGGCAACCTCCTCGATTCAGGGAAATCAGCGTCCTTGGCAAGAGCACCTCGATTCGCGTCGACCCGCAAAGAAATCAGTGCCTTTACAGGAATACCTCGATTCGTCTCAACTCCGGGGAAATCATTGTCCTTGGCAAAACCTCAATTCAGGGAAATCAACGTCCTTAGCGAGTGCACCTCGATTCGTGTCGACCCGCAAAGAAATCAGTGTCTTTGTAGGAATACCTCGATTCGTCTCAACTCCGAGGAAATCGGTGTCCTTGGAAAAAACCTCGATTCAGGGAAATCAGCTTTCTTGACGAGAGCACCTCGATTTGCATCGGCCCGCAGAGAAATCAGTGTCTTTACAGGAATACCTCGATTTGTTTCGACTCCAGGGAAATCAGTGTCCTTGGCAAAAACCTCGATTCAGGGAAATCAGCGTCCTTGACAAGAACATTTTGATTCGCGCCGACCCGCAGAGAAATCAGTGTCTATGCAGGAATATACATTGTCAGCAAAGCGGAGCCGCGACAAAGTTTCCAGTTCCATGACTCGGCGGTACACAGACAAACCAAAGTCAACCCTTGACCTCCCTGTTGAAGCAATGCTTTGACTCGGGAGTAGGTCAACTCATCAATCACTTACGAGTCCTCTCGACTTGTATGGAAGAAAATTCTCTTGTGAGATCGTTACGACTCTCAAGAGAAAACACACTTAGGAATCCTCACGATTCCTAAGGAGAAAATACACCTATGAGATCCTCTCGACTCATAGGGAGAGAAGTCTTTGTGAGACCCTTACGGCTCATAAAGTTGAAAATTCTTGGGTGGCAGATCCTAACCCTGTCTTCCAAGCCATCACTGCCCTGCAAGGAGGTCAACATGGACTATCCACGGGCCACACTCTCCGAAGTCGAACATCGACGATGAGGGAAACAACTACTTACGAGTCCTCTCGATTTATAAGCGGGAAAATTCTCTTGTGAGATCCTTACGACTCTCAAGAGAAAGCACACTTAGGAATCCTCACGATTCCTAATGAGAAAATACACCTACGAGATCCTCTCGACTCGTAGGGAGAAAAGCCTTTATGAGACCCTCACGGCTCATAAAGTTAAAAAGTCTCAGGAAACAGATCCTAACCTTGTTTCCTAAGCCATCGCTATCTTATAAAGTGTTCAAGATGAACTGTTATCTACCATCTATGGGCCATACTTGCCAAAGCTACATGCCACTGAAATGGAGAAGTTACTCATGAGCATATAAACTACTTCACGCCAGAGTAAAACATAAAGAAATAGAAGAGTGCGGCTCATGGAGCTGAGGGTTTGGAACTATATCCCTTAAGAGTCGAGATTTGAGTCAATGATAAATGACGATACTTGTGTCCGCTCGTTATCTTCTCAGATCAAGATTCTGAAAATTATATACCAACCCAAAACTGGTCATACGCTATGAATTACTCTGCACTACTTTACCCACGTATATAATTACATGGGCAAAGTAGTAGGGGGCATTTGTTCCCGCAAAAAAAATTTCTGCACAAAAGAGCCCAAGGTATCAAATGGCAGCGATACGTTTAAGAAAATGTGAACCAGTATTTTTAGGGCTATATTTTGACAAACTCCCGAATGTGAAACAGCTAAATTCTGATGGTATCGAAAGCGTCTCGAAAAACCCTTCGATTTGATATATTATGGGCTTCATAATTCATCCGGGATCAAAAGTTATAAGCAAATATGCTATGCACGTGTAATCTAAGGAAGAAAATGCGAACCAGTATTTTCCGGGCTGCATTTTGACAAACTCCCGAATGAGAAACAGCTAAATTCCAATGGTATCGAAAGTGTCTCGAAAAATTCTTCGATTTGATATATTATGGGCCTCATAATTCATCCGGGATCAAAAGTTATGAGGCATCACGTGCCCACACGTGACCAGGCATCACGTGCCCACACGTGACCGGGCATCACATGCAGACACATGACCATTTACAGGTAAAGCCTGTAGGTACTGAATAAAATAAATAATTGGAAATAATTAATCAGTCACGTGCCTACACGTGATGGGCCTTAAACCCACTGAAAAGAATTAAAGGTATAATAAAATAAAAAGGAAAAATCACAATGGGGCATCACATGCCAACACGTGACTAAGGGTCACGTGCTGACACGTGATAATTTCTGAGTTCTTTAAAACAACAGAATTAAATTCTGGTCAAATGCTTAATCAGGGGGTCACGTGCCAACACATGATGGGTTCCTAAAGATCTATGAATTAATAGAATTAAATTCTAATTAAGAGGGAATCAAAAACCTTAACTGGAAAAATATTTCTCCAAATCTTTCCAAACAAAAAAGATGGTGCTCTGTAAATGGAGCACCGTTGGATTAAAAATCCAATGGTGATTAAAAATTACTAATTTATAGAAAGATTCTATACAAGGAAAGATTTCCCTGAAATTTGCCAGGAATAACAGATAAAATATATTTTGGATTAAAAATCTAATGGTGAATAAAATTCACTGAGTGATCTAAAAGATTATGTTGGTTACAAAATCAATTAAAATATTTCAATGAAAGATTTACTAAACAAACCGATTCTTTTCTTTCTCCTATAAATAAATGCCAAGAGAGAAGGAAAAAGGGGGGAGAGGAAGAGAGAGAGAAAAGAAGAAAATTTAATTCTCCAGAGAGCAAAGAAGGTCTCTTGAAAAAAGAAAGAAACCCTAGGTGAGAAAGGGGAAAGAGATCTGAGTTCTATAAAATAAAGAGAATTTAATTCTCAATTTAAGAGTTTAACTCTTCTGAATAAGAACTTAGTTTTTCCTTTGGTTAAAGATCTGCAGAAGCAGATCTCCCCACATGTTGAGAATTTAATTCTCATCGGGGAGATTCTGCCATGCAGATCCAAAACTTAGAGGGAGAATTGAGTTTAAGGAATTTAATTCCCCCAAATTCATAGGAATTTAATTCCTCCAAATGAAACTAGGGTTTAACCCTATATGAGAATTTAATTCTCCCAAATTCATAGGAATTTAATTCCTCCAAATGAAACTAGGGTTCAACCCTATATGAGAATTTAATTCTCCCAAATTCATAGCAATTTAATTCCTCTAAAACAGAACTAGGGTTTAACCCTATATGAGAATTTAATTCTCCAAAATTCATAGGAATTTAATTCCTCTAAAACAGAACTAGGGTTTAACCCTATATGAGAATTTAAACAGAACTAGGGTTTAACCCTATATAAGAATTTAATTCTTCCACATGCATAGGAATTTAATTCCACGAAGACGAAAGAATTTTCCAAGTTCTTCTCTAAGGGCTCGGGTTCTTTCTTTTCTGATTGAACCTCTCTGGCTAGGGTTTAACCCGACAGAGAATTTAATTCTTAAAACAAGAGACTTAAAAGCTCTCCATGCACGTAAAGAACCGGGTCACGTGGTGACACGTGACCCCCATCCTCAAAAATCAGAAAAGAAGGAACAAGACTAGGTCACGTGTTCCCACGTGACCCTTAAACAGACTCCCCAAAATAAGAAGGAATTAGCCCAGAGGCAATGCCTCACGTGCTCCCACGTGACCTTCAAAACAAAGAGAACAAAGGCGAAGGCAGTACTGATTTTGGGCGCTCTCATGTATCCTCACGTGACCCTTAATAAACACTTTAATAATCAATACATGGATATACATCACGTGCCAACACGTGATGGCCAGAAGATCAGAAGTGTTTAACACTTATTTGCAGATTTGAGAATAAAATAAAGAAGGTCTGGCCCCATCTCAGGCACCTCACGTGACCCCACGTGACCCCTTCCTTTCTAGTGTTTAACACTATTTTGAGCATTTTTTCTCCGGTGTTTAATACTGTTTTAAATACATCATGTGAGGACACGTGACCGCCAGATGTCCTTTAGTGTTTAACACTATTCTAAAACCAGCTTAGCCCAAATTGGCTATGTTTTCCAGAGGCAAATATCCCCTTCAAATGAGCCTTAAAATCCAGAGCTATAATGATTAATGCTCAAAGATAAAATGTTGTCAGAACCCCTGTTTAGCAGTGCCAAATAATGGGGGGTTGAACCCAGATAAATGTTTAATGGTCCAACAAAGGGCCAACATTTCAAACTTAATTGGACTTAGCTCAAATTGGCCATAAGTCCTCAATTCAGATTTAACTGAGCCAATGTGCTCATAATCTAATTAATTGATCTTAGTTCCAAATTGGACTACAGATCACCCAATCAACTTCGGTTCAAGGGTACATCTCTTCACTCCTTTTATATTTGTCGTTGTAATCCTTCAACGTCTTCAGAGAGGTGACGGGTCCCGACAACCACACATTTCACAGACTATGACGTCTTTAAACTGGACTGTGGGGTCCTTAAACTCATGGACTATGATGTCCTTAACGTCGGACTGTGGGGTCCCTTTAAAACCACGGACTATGATGTCCTTAACCTTGGACCGTAATGTCCTTAAACTAACAATCGACCACAAAGTCCCTAAACTAAACAACAGAGCCCAAATGCTCTCTTGTTGGATCTAAACGATCCCGTTAAGTTGATCTTAGCCTAAAAATCAGACTAACGTATCCTTAACAAATGTTTAAGTTGATCTTCGTCTCAAATGAGACTAACGTATCCTTAAACCCAACCCCCAAATCCAAATCTAAGAAAATACGGATTTGGACTAATCCACGCCCTACAGGCGACGACATAAATTAGTCTCCGTATACAATCCACGGGCAACCAAAAACAAAACAAACACACACACGACACGAAGTGACCATCTGGAGAAGGAGAAAGTGGTTACCGCGATGCGGTAGCGTAATTAACTGCAAGGGCTTGCACCTGCAGGGAAGAGCGTCCCCACAATCAAAAATCCCTCAAATGAGGGGGAATCTGACGAAATCTGCTACATCGGCCGCATTCGTTTAAACCTTCGATATACGGTATCATAACTCAACTTGGCATCTTCGGAGAGGTGGACGAATATCACCAATTAGTATCTGCCCCGAAATTCAGTCAAGACGGACCTGCGCGGTCGCGTCTCCGTGTTTCAGAGGGGAACAAGACCTTTCATTTCCCCATTTAACATCATTTTAAATATTTTTTAATCCAAATTTTAAGTCCCAAACCCTAATTTTCTACTATAAATACCATACCATGCTCTAGCTCTTCTCCATTCTGAAAATTCTAGCAAAAACTCTCTCAAAAGTTCTTAGGTGCAAGTGGAGTAAAATGGAGTTAGCAAGCAAGCTTCTTTCGTCGAACATTGAAGCCGATTCCGGAGCTCCCGCGACACCACGAAACCTCCTTCTTCTTCCTAACTCCTTCTTTGAGATTTTCAAATCGTAAGTACCTCCCAAGCCCTCTTTCTCTTCATTGAAATTCATCTTTAATCTTATATCAGTAAAAGTGGAGTTATTACCGACATTTTTTTCTAAATCCTAGAAACTCTCTTTTTCCTTTATATAACGATCAATCTAATTTTACACATTACTTGTAACCTTAAATATCAATGTTTAGAATCAAGTTTACCCAAGAATCTCATGTGAAACATCCATAATTAAACTTTTTCATTAAAATACCTTGAATTTTATTATCATTTCTTTACGTTTTCGTTAAAACCATACATTTAGGAAAAACTTCACGGGGTAAAGACCTACCCCACACATACACTTGGTATCATAGCACAATGTCTATTTGTATGTATATTGGTTTGAAATATAATCTTTACAATAAAATATCACATACTTTAAAACCAGATTTCTTTTAAAGCGGTATTCCATATTCCTTTGCAATTATGCATCTACAACTCTCGTTAGGAGACCCGCTAATGGATGGTGCAGATTATCGCACATCCTGAGAATAGTAGAATGAGATGCAGCGCTCCTCATGGAGTATTCGATCTCGAAAGGATAAAAATACGGTTTTTAAGAAAAACGAAGTTTCTAAATAAAACTAAATTTTTTAAAATTAAAATTATATAAAATTATAAATCCATATTTTCATTATATTATGAAACTGTATTTTTATAAAAATGAAAAATTGAAAATGTCAATAAAATACTATCAAGTTACTAAAAAGGACTGGTTTTCAATAAAATACCATAAACTTTTAAAATCTAGGTATTTATCATTAAAATACCTCAATACTTAAAACACATGCTCATCAAAACCGTAAGTAATACAAAACACCCTCAAGATTTTATTTTTAACTATATTAAAAATATTTTTCATAAAACCCCCTCGAGATATATAAAACAATATTTTAAGGAGTTTAGTAAATACAGATTTAAGCGGGATCAATTCTCTTGAGCCCCAGAGAGCCGGAGAAAGTGAGCGCTTGCCTATTTAGTTGAGAAAACTTAACCGGAGTTATCAATGGCAATTGTCTTGGAAAAAAACACAAATCCTGTCGTCCGTGTGCAGCAGTTGCCGATAACTCTCGAACCTAAGAATTCAAGAGTTAAATCAATTCACAAGTGTGTGACTGAGTCTGAGTCCAACATCAAACCTGAATCCAAAATAAAAAATGAATACTTGATCATGAATATGAATACTCGAATTCAAATATCAAATTCAAATATGTATACTTGACTTGACTTGACTGAACCATGGTTATAATTTGATATGAACTTAATATGAATACCGGAACACAATGGTTACTATTGAAACTGACTTGACTCGAATCATGAATACAACTTGACATGAATACATGAACACTTGACACGAATACTTGATATTGACATGAACTCAATCTTGAAACTTGATGTATTTATGGATTCGAGCAAGGCTTGTAATTTTAGCTGTAACATAGAATATACGGGGTGTTAGGGTAGTTAATGTATGAATCCAATGAAATCTTAAGAGTCTCCTTATATTATGAATCCATGTCTACTAACACAAGCAATCTTTCATGAGGGTCCATGTTTCCTTACTCCTGAATTATAACATGTTGAGTTTGGACTACTTCAACACTAGGTTGAAGTCTCGTTACTTGATTCAGACCCGTGGCTCCCTACCCCTGAATTACATCCTGTTGGATTCGAGAACACTCTCGAGATTGGTTGGCATTCACCTCTAAACTTATGTTACATTAGTTAACCCATGTAAAGACCTTTTAAGACACTTACTTCATGCTCACTTTATCTACACCACACGGCCATGTGTTCATACCATAATATTGCATTATTATATTCCCCAGTCCTAGTTATTTTACAAATAAACA
Source organism: Agapanthus africanus (assembly GCA_030015575.1). Classification (NCBI taxonomy): domain Eukaryota; kingdom Viridiplantae; phylum Streptophyta; class Magnoliopsida; order Asparagales; family Amaryllidaceae; genus Agapanthus; species Agapanthus africanus. The sequence goes on from CM057339.1 coordinate 871,613,350, forward strand.
GGTACTTTTGACCCATGTCTGCTACATAATTGCAGGTTACAGGTTCTCGGAATAAAAACAGTGAAATGATGAAAAGACGATGCAAAAGTGAGAGTTCGACCAACAAACAGAGGATCTTGATCATGCCTACAATTTGAAGACTAAACGAAGGACAACAATTCACAAAGAACAAAGGCAGTGCAAGGTTCAAGACTTCATCACGAAGCAAGCGGTAAAAGTCCACGACCTTATTCACAGTGGAGATCTGGAAGAGAACCAGAAGCCTATCTGAGAAAACACCTGAAGAAAAACCAAGTAAAATGAAACCAGAACCAAGACCAGAAGATACAGCCCATAAGCCTCTAACTTGGCCGTGGAACCGCGGCTAAACCTGGCCTTTGGCCGCGGATCCATGGCCATTAAGAGCCCGTGTCGGTGGATTTTCTTTAGGCGGCTGCAGAGCGTTGACTAGGTCTTTTTCTTAGGGGGTATTTTTGTAAAAGAAAATATGCGAGTCAATTGTAACCCTAGGGTTTCTATGATCTATAAATAGAAGCCCTAATACCTCTTTTGAGGTATGCCTCCTTTCATTAATAAAATTCAGATTTCTTTTGGAGAGCATCGATATCTCTTTTCATATCATCTATTCAGATCTGACAACCCTGTGTAAATGTTTGGAGGGAGCCATCTGTAAAGTAAGTAGTTTTATTTAAGTGCCTTAGTTTAGATCTTTAATTCCTTGCCCTAGATAGATAGATAGCATGTTCTTCAATTCCTTAATGAGCGAGTAGTCTCCTCGATTGTTAGGGTTAGTTTTGGGAAAGGCTTTTGAGAGATGAGATCTCTCATCCCTTTCTTGCCCATCACATATAATCAATAGGACTCCATGCATACATGCACACACCGCTCCCTACGGCACCCTATCCCACGAGGTAGCGGTGATACCGTAGTATAAAGGCCCTGTTGAGCGTGTTTTCCATGGAGGTTAGGGTAAGGATTGATAAAGGAAGGATAAGAACCTAGAGGAAGAAACACCTTCCCGAATGGTTCTAATCCCCTTTATTAGTAATTACCATAACACCTCATAGATCTTAATTTGGGTATAGAAAGCAGTGAGATTTATTTACATTTCCAAATCTACTCTAAACCTAACCCTAGCAAGATTTAGATCTAGATAGATTTAGTTTTTAGATTTAATCAATCCGACACCCATCGAAATTAACTCGTAAGAACAACTAGGAAATTCACAACATCCCTGTGGACCGACCCGTACTCACCGGCTAGCTACCAAGCGACGCCGTTCTTGATTGCGGTTTAGAAATATTTTTGACGTACGAATCAAATGGCACCGTTGCCGGGGATGGCGTGTTATTTTCTTTTTGCAATTTCGGGTTAATCTAAAATTAAAAAAATCATAAAAACTGAAAAATCAAAAAATATAAAAATTTATCATCTTTTATTTTTGTGAAGGGTATTTTTGTTTGAATTTTGCAGGATCTACAATCAAGTTCGGATCTGAAAAATCCAGAAAGCGAAACAGAAAACTGAAGATCTGAACAACAGAGGATTTCCATAACAGAACAACAGAAGAAATTTGGAGGACCGAGTCAACAAGTCAACTGCGGAACCGCGGTCAAAGGTGCGTTTCGGCGGCGGAACCGCGGCAAGAAGTGACGTCAGAAAAAAATAAGGGTCGCGGAACCGCGGCGGGAAGCAGTCTTGGCGGCGGAACCGCGACAAGAAGTGACGTCAAAAAAAAAGGGCCGCGGAACCGCGGCGGGAAGCAGTATTGGTGGCGGAACCGTGGCAAGAAGGTGTCTGAAAAAAAAACCCACTGTAACTTTCCTCTTCTTCTCTGAAACCCTAATATCTCCTTTGAAATTTTTTTCTGCAGGATTCTTTGCGCAAAAAAATTCTCTACCCCTTCTCAATAACTTGATCTTGTGCAGGATTCTTTGCGCCGCGCTTAAAATAAAAAATTTGATTACAAGTGGTTGTTACTGTTTTGCATATTTTTAATCGGACTTTAAGGGGTTTGAAACCAATCCAGATTGGGTGGGGATTTCATCACCCTTCTCAGGACCCCAGAAATCACATAAGGCATATGCATTGACCATTCTTAATTAAAAAAAATACTAGACTCAGCCCTAAGGACGTCGAGCAATATAGGACAGAGGACTAGTTGTAGGCATCGGTCCTTGATCCTAACCTGACTTTGTGGTGTCTAGGCAAGTGTGTATAAGGCGAGTGGTTACTTAATTAGGGTCACTACTTGTAGTGGAGAGCCTCCCACTCACCTGGCACTTACCTGGCCGCAATTGGCGGTGAAGAGACGGTTTGAGGTCCTATTTCTAGCCCTTTGGAACAGTTAGGAGCTGTCTAGCTGACCCTAGATCTAGCCTGATTGTGCATTTGTGGTTGATTGAAAGTGTGTTTAAGCCCTTTATCGAAAATCTTTTTTGCAAAAAGTTCCAAAAAAAAGGAAAATTTTTTTTAAAAAAAGGCTTGCAAATTTTGTCGCTAAGAAATCCTTGCACCACCCACCTTCTTTCTCTTCTCCTTTTTACATCATGGGTACCCCACCTCACAAATCTCTTGCCGAATTTTGGTACCCTAAACCAAATTTTGCTTCATACGCGAATTGTTTTGGTCGATTTAAGGACGACCCCTCCATGCCCAAATTATTTTTGAAAGATCGAATAGAAGCGTCTAGGAGAAACAGCTTGACTTTGCAATCCACTTTGTATCAATCGTGTCAACCTTCACCACCTTCTTATGTTGATACCACTTTTTCGAGTCCTATTGTACCTCCTAAACCCATGTCTATTGCTGAACACATTGAACAATCTCGTAACCGATCTTTCACTCCTCTCAACACATCCAGTTCTATGGATCAACAAGTTCATTCACCTTTTTATCCAAATATTGATCTTACTCCTGTCCAACCATTCAATTCCTACCAGTCTTACCCAACTTTCCCACCTTCACTAGACATTGCTTCGACACAACCATTTGGGAGTTTCACACATCCAAACAATTTTGAATCTTTTACTGAGACCCCTTCACAACCCATGTCTAGTCTAGACCAGTCGTTAGAAGCCTATATGGTAGCGACAAACAAAATGCTAAGGAATGTGGATGCGTCCATAGCCACCCTTATACAACCTAGTGAACCGGTAGCTGGTTTCCAACTAGCTCCAAAAATTCCAATGTATGAGGAGGCGGTTGGACAGAGTGAGAATTTGAGAGGAGAGAGTGAGTTTTACACCCTTCCAAATCAAACCTACCCATACCAAATTGAACCCCACAACTTCGGTTTTCAAACAAGTGTCCCAATTGATTCAACAGTTAAGGATAAAAATGAGTTGTGCGACTTTGTAGTGCTTGATTTGCCAGATTGTGAAGAGTCCCTTTCGAGTGAAACCATCACCAATCCTTTTAATATCCACACCTCCAATCTAGAACCTGAATTGATAAATATCCATGCTTTTGATGAGGTATCAGAAAAAAATTGATTTTCACTTGATTGAGGATATAGACGCCGGGAATATTTTGGATGATGAACCCGTAAATTTGACTGAAATTTTATCTCCAATTCATCATCCCGAGTCAGTAATTGTTTCTCCCGAACCTCATATGCGTCTAGATTTTGATGATAATGGCATGGATAGGCTAAATTTTGAGGAGAATTATGAGGATGGTATTGAGGAGAGTATTGAGGATAATATTGAGGATGAACCATTTTTGTTTGATCTGTCAGATTTTCCACTTCATCTTCGTGAACCTTTAACTAAATCAAACCCCCTCCTTTCCATCGTTCCGACCACGCAAAAGATCACGCTTGAAGACTGTGAGCTTGAAAATTTTCTCTTTGAATCTGACACAGTGCTCACAGACGATAATGATTACGAGTGTTTCACTTTTTCGGACGATGTTGAAAACTCACCTCCCGAGTTTGAGTCCTTTACATTTTCAGATGAGTTAGTTGAACCATCAGACTCGGTTGCTTACAGTCAATTCGAACCATTAATGGAATCCATTGAGTTCGAGACAGATTACTTAGGTGAGATTAAGACTATCCCTAAACCACTCCCTTTCGTCCTTCCTATCGTTTCGACCACGCAAGACTCCGTCGCGTTTCCATTTTCAATGGAGGGTTTACCAAGTTCGACGTACCCATGTTTTCTTCCGAATCTTAAGGGATTTGACCCCATTTCTCGACGGGTTGATAGATTAGCACAATCGCTTTTAACACATCGGTCATCACAAATTGCGCTAATTTATTCTCTCGATTTACACCCTCAAGATCGTACCACACTTCTTTCTCTTTTCCGCCCTTCTTCTCCTCCACCGAGACCATATTCTACCTTTATCTCCACACGGTCTCGTGTGCTTCTCGTTTCTTTTCTTTCCACTCCATTTTTTCACCAACTCTACCATTACCACGATAAGATTTTTGAATGGTTGGTGCTAACCTTTGGTCTGTGTAAGGCCTTGTTTAGTTTCGGGAGGATCTTGTTGTATTTATGTATATATATTTTTTGTTTTCATTTTCTATTAACAAAAAAAAATAAAAAATAAAAATATATATAAAAATAAAAAAAATTATAAATAAATAAACAGGGGAGTGCCGACATTTTTTAACCTCTTGGTGTAGCATGACAGTGAGGACACTGTCAAGTTTAAGTTTGGGGGTATGCTCGGTAAGCCTTCTTCCTTCGCATTCATGTGTATATTTTTGCATTTGCATACTTATTTTAAAACCCATAAAAAATTGAAAAATTTCAAAAAATTATAAAAATTAAAGTATTCAATTTTAGCCCTAATTAACTTGAGTTTGACAAATAGGTTAACTAGCTAGGAACAACTAGATCTTAGACTATTAAAATTTAACGGTAGAAAGTATATGTCTTTGTAGTTTATTAGAAATAGGCAAATTTTGAGTTCACTTCTTGGACTAAGTTAAAACAAGTGAAGAGTATTGATATTTTTATTAAAGTATAAGTTTGAAAAATAATTCCTAGCTTAAGTCTAAATTCTGAAAATATATACCCTACAAAATTGCACAAACACGAACCTTGAAACTTGAAATAATAGGAGAGACCTTGAAATGCTCTTATCTTAAGTCCTAAGTACGAAAAAAACATATATATACAAGTGTGAATAAAGAGATAATAAAAAAATGAACACTGGTTTTTGTGATTACTTAAGGCTGCAAAAATAGAAAAATATTTAGCGAGGGTGTTTCATCACCTAGTGCCTTAGACCAACTGGTTTGGGAGTCACTGCTAAAGCCTTAAGTGTTACAAAACTAGGAATTATGCTTTAATGTGCAAACACATTTTGTATCGGTTGTTGGTATCTCAAGAAGTATTAACGGTCGCATGAAGAATGTGTAAGCGAAATTCATCTAAAAATTCACCAATTAAGAAGTGGTTTGGACAACGGACAAGAGTATGATTGCTTGATTTGAATTTCCAAGTGTAGGGGTGATTTATACACACATGTAGGGGTATGTGATTGGGGTTTAGATAAGAGATAGGAATGAAGAATAGGACTTATATCTTTAATAGAGATGATAAAAATTCCTAAGTTGAGATAGAACCCTAGAAGGAAAACTTAAGAGATGCCAAAAGCTAAGTAAATTCACAAGAATATATATAATCTTAAGTTAAATGATAAGGAAGCATGAAGAATATGGGTGGATAATTTACGAGTCAAAGATAATAGAATTCCTTGTTGGAAAACTTAATTGGAGAATAAAAGTTAATGGGCCAAATTGATAGGATTTTATGGGTAGTATCCGCTGAAAATGCTCAGGAGACAACACTCCTCCTACTAGGGACACCTAGAGCTTTAACGGCTTATTGCACGAGCTCAGTGCAATCGCGTTACCCTGCGAAAGTGAGGTTAGGTTTTTGTTGAGAATAAAACTAGGTTTGCTCGAGGACGAGCAAAAGATAAGTTTGGGGGTATTTGTTTATACCATAATATTGTATTATTATATTCCCCGGTCCTAGTTATTTTACAAATAAACAGGTGCTTTTGACCCATGTCTGCTACATAATTGCAGGTTACAAGTTCTCGGAATAAAAACAGTGAAATGATGAAAAGACGATGCAAAAGTGAGATTTCGACCAACAAACAGAGGATCTTGATCATGCCTACAATTTGAAGACTAAACGAAGGACAACAAACAATTTCACAAAGAACAAAGGCAGTGTAAGGTTCAAGACTTCGTCACGAAGCAAGCGGTAAAAGTCCACGACCTTATTCACTGTGGAGATCTGGAAAAGAACCAGAAGCCTATCTGAGAAAACACCTGAAGAAAAACCAAGTAAAATGAAACCAAAACCAAGCCCAGAAGATACAGCCCACAAGCCTCTAACTTGGCCGCGGAACCGCGGCCAAACCTGGCCTTTGGCCGCGGATCCGCGGCCATTAAGAGCCCGTGTCGGTGGATTTTCTTGAGGCGACTGCGGAGCGTTGACTAGGTCTTTTTCTTATGGGGTATTTTTGTAAAAGAAGATATGTGAGTCAATTGTAACCCTAGGATTTTTATGATCTATAAATAGAAGCCCTAATACCTCTTTTGAGGTATGCCTCCTTTCATTAATAAAATTCAGATTTCTTTTGGAGAGCATCGATACCTCTTTTCATATCATCTATTCAGATCTGACAACCCTGTGTAAATGTTTGGAGAGAGCCATCTGTAAAGTAAGTAGTTTTATTTAATTGCCCTAGTTTAGATCTTTAATTCCTTGCCCTAGATAGATAGATAGCATGTTCTTCAATTCCCTAATGAGCGAGTAGTCTCCTCGCTTGTTAGGGTTAGGTTTGGGGAAGGCTTTTGAGAGATGAGATCTCTCATCCCTTTCTTGCCCATCACATATAATCAATAGGACTCCATGCATACATGCACACACCGCTCCCTACGGCATCCTATCCCACGAGGTAGCGGTGATACCGTAGTATAAAGACCCGGTTGAGCGTGTTTTCCATGGAGGTTAGGGTAAGGATTGATAAAGGAAGGACAAGAACCTAGAGAAAGAAATACCTTCCCGAATGGTTCTAATCCCCTTTATTAGTAATTACCATAACACCTCATAGATCTTAATTTGGGTATAGAAAGCGGTGAGATTTATTTACATTTCCAAATCTACTCTAAACCTAACCCTAGCAAGATTTAGATCTAGATAGATTTAGTTTTTAGATTTAATCAATCCGACACCCATCGGAATTAACTCGTAAGAACAACTAGGAAATTCACAACATCCCTGTGGACTGACCCGTACTCACCGGCTAGCTACCAAGCGACGCCGTTCTTGATTGCGGTTTAGAAATATTTTTGACGTACGCATCACCATGCTATACTATGCTCATGTTATTTTGTCATAATAAATATATAGAACTGCATGTTAAATAGAATTGCCATGCTTACATTAAATGACATGTTTAAACAACATATCTCCTAGTCTATTATTTCATGATATACATTTTCTTTATCATTATACTTCACACCTAAATTCTTGGGGACTTACCGAGCAAAAGTTCGCTGACGGGCATTCCACCCATCTTTGTTTCTTGGAATGTTCATCAGATACTGTGTAGATTGAGGAGGTGTATACCATTGAGGAGGAGCACGATCAGATCACAACTAAGGACTAGAATAGTTAACCTCTCTTTCAGTTTATGTATGCCACCTGTTTAGGCATTTCTCTTCTTGTATTTTCTTTCAGTTGAACTTATGTATTGTAAATGAATCAAGTTGAATGTAAATAAATTTGTTGAAGTTTAAATCTCATCTTAATTTCTTGTCAATTTATTTTGCTCAATTACGCTTAATGTATTTATTTCGGAAAATGACCTTTTCAAAATAAATACGTCACGGGCTTACCACGTCACCGTTTCCGTCTACTGGGAAGCGGGGCATGACAATATACTTTCCTGACATGTAACTTGAATCGTTTTTTATATTATATTTATCACAACTCATGTTATGCACTGCTTATTTATCATATTTATACATTTATTACATTATACATCCCTCATTCATGCTATGTAATCTCTATCGCTGAATCTACTCGACTTACAAGAATAAATATGTTACATGCTACACTTGACTCGACTCGAACTAAGAATACAACTTGACATGATACTTGAATATTATATGAAGTTGACACGAATACATGCAATTGAAATGAACCCAACTTGACATTGAATTCGTACTCTCTCTCTCTCTCTCTCTCTCTCTCTCTCTCTTATATTTATGGATTCGATCAAGACTTGTTATATTATCTGTAAATTTGATACGCGGGGTATTGGGGTAGTTTGAGTTGTGAATCCAACGGAATCTCAGGTGTCCCATGCTAACAATCACGAATACTAACAATCATGAATACTAACACATTCATGAGGGCCCGTGATTTCTTGACCCTGGGACCCTACTCTTGGATTTAGGAATACTCTTGAGATTGGTTGACACTCACATCTTGAACTTATATTGGTTAGTTTACCTTTGTAGTGCCCCTTATAAGACACATTATTATTTAATTCATGATCAGCACTTTTATTTGTTACATGCTCATATTAACCGACACAATAGCTACACTACACGACATGCTATATTTGTTTGTCATGCTCATGTTATATTACCATACTTACATAGTTTCCATTAAAAAATGCCATATTATAATTGTTCATGTTTCATGATTTCCATTCATGCTATATTACAAGTCACCTTGCACTTTAATTATATAATTCATGCCTGTTTTGGGGACTTACCAAGCGCAAGTTCGTTGACGGGCATTCCATCCTGTTTCTTTTCTATACTTGGAATGTTCGTCAGGTGACTTAGGGGCGAAGGAGGAGTGCTCTCAACTTGCATCACAAGGGGACGACTGGTTTCATTCAGCTTTATTTTCAGTATGCCTCCTGTTAAGGCTCTCAGATCTTGTGTCAATGTTGAACTCTATGGAATTTTCGAAAGTAATAGCTAGTTGTTTGGATTTTCATTCTCATGATTTATTCTTATTACATTGTATATTGCTTATAAACGCTTAACGTATTTGTTGCGAGAAAAGATCTTTTCGAAATAAATACGTCGCAGGTCTCGTCACGTGCCCGTTATCGCTCTTTGGGAAGCGGGACGTGACAACTATAAAGCCCTCTCTCGCTAGTTTTTCATTCAAAGTTAACATCCCGTTAGGGATGCGGAGCTGGAGATGGAGCTTGAGCTGGTTTATTACCTTCTAGATATTTAAGTAGGTTTTTCTTCCCAAAAAAAAGCACCAACATTCTTGTTTGGTTAAAAATTGGGATTTAAAACAACTAAAGAATCATTTTCGTTTCGAATGAGCTTGTCCACTAACTTGAATCTTGCAATTCAAGGGACAACAGCACTTGAAAAACTCGTTATTAGAGAAAGTTGAGAAAAACAAGCATATTTTCTTGATCAATTTGAGAGATCTTTGAACGAAAATCTAACCCTAAATCCAATTTAGGAATTTTGGGTGAAGAAAAGGGCCGGGGGTTTTGAGACCCTCCCTCGATGTTCACCGTTAGTTTTCTAACGAAGTAATGGAAGATATTAAAAAGATTTTCTTTTTAGCATGTTAGGACTTTTTAGTGCAATTTAAATGTACAAGAGTTTTTTTAAGTAAATACAAAATAAGGGTTTTTTAGTAACTAGCGAAATATGAAAATAAGGGTTTTTTAGTAACTAGCGAAATATGATAGACTTTTTAGTAAAAATACATCCAAACAAGCATGTCAATATTTGATGGGAATCTCGGATTACACCTGGATTAGCTCTTGCCAAGAGCATCCTCTAGTTTAATTTTCTTTTAGATTCGATCTTGATGTTCCAAAAGTGTATGCATATTGTATTCATATTATTTAGTACTTTTTAAACGTTCATTTGGTTGTAGAATAGAAAATGTCCTATAGTAAATCGTTAAATTTTCGATCATCCGATATAAATGCAAGAACCGTTGAATCAGATTTTTTTCCTTTTTATGTTTACATTCATTAATCAATATAACATGTTGATCAAGATAAACAATATTGGTCGTTAAAAATCAATCATTTTTTGAATTTTGACCGATCTATGAGAGTTTCTCTTCTACATTAGCGGACCCTTGCCTCTACTAATTAATATAATGATAACTCTTAAGTGATATGTCAAATTGATTTGTAACTAACCATATTTTTTTTGTCACATCTCGACCTCTACTTAAAATTAAACTTCAGTTTTTCTAACCCCATGTCTGAACATAGGCTGACTCTGTACAACCCGACAGTAATAGTGATGATAAGAAAGTTTCAAGAAAAATGCATTGAAAAAATGGTTAACTTTTTATATATCATTTTTTTATATAAAAAACTGTTATAAGCCCTTAGATGCCCTTATTATTATAAGTAAAATTTTCTTAAAGATATGTTCAAATATTTTTCTATGATGCCAACATAGTGCATCTCATATGCCTTGAACACTTGTTATTCTTTATTTTGAATTGCTTTGTTCGATTTATTAAGAGAACAAGGACACTAGGCATTGAAGCATATGGTGAAATTACAGCCACATGACTTGATGTGATTAAACATTCAAACCCAATTGTAGAAGAACTAGATGTATGCAATTAAATTTTTAAACGCTTGCAATTGTATTTTTAGTTCCTTTATATAAGAACAGGCCCTTAGTGAATTAATTTGAGAGAGATGAGTTGGACATCTACACTTAGGAAATGTTTCCATTATTTAAATTTTCCTACAAAACTAAGAAGAAGATGACATGTGGCATACTTAATTTCTAATTTTAATAGTAAAGATGAGAAAACAATAATATTTTACTCAAATATATAAAGATGGTGTGGAGCATACAATGCCATTGTAAGACAATGTCCAAACGACAAGACAACACAATACTCATTTATCTATGTCTATGTCTCTTAACTTCGCTGGTGCTAAACTGCTAATTATAAAGATTCTTGAATTTGCAAAAGAAATCTACACATGGATTAAACGAATATAATGTGTTGCTATATGTACCGTCAATTTCTACTGTCGTATTGTTATACTCCGTTTTCTTATAAATAAATATACACAGCCTTATCTAAATACTGTCCAAATGGATAAGGATAGCAGAAATCATGTGCTTTCATAGATTTATGTAAAAGTTACTATTATCTGTTTAAAATTGATCCATTAAATATTGTTAAGGATTATTTCTTAGCTATATATATGAGGGCATGGGTTCTACTTCTGTTGAATCCTGACGCGTGCCGTATCGTGTCAAGATTTTACCTTCCGTTGATCTGCTATTGGCGATGATGGACGACCGAGATTTGTGTTGGAGGATAGCTCTTGAAGTGTGTGGATCTCAATGGGGTTGAGGTTGTTGGGGCCGAGCTACCTGCAAGGAAGTCCCGAGATGGTTGTATCACCGAGGACCCTCCGACGATCAAGCTAGACAGGAAATCCGAGCAGAGTAATGGTCTAGTGAGTGGAAAATGACTTACTTGAACCGTCTGAAGGAGGGGTTTATATAGCGGTGGCAGCAGGCAGGCAGGTGCGAGAATCACGCCAGCCGTTATGCCCCCGACGTCACGCCCGCGTAATAGGCGGGATCTCCCATTAATGGCGAGACAGGCTCGTTAATAGGGATCATGATGGCGTAGAACGCGGGATCGTGGGCAGCGGATATCTCGTGTATGGCGAGATTCGCGGAGGCGGGGCGGAAGCACCTGCGAATGATGCCGTTGGTCGGTCGAAGAGGAAGATGAGCTCGGCAGGGGCTCGGGACCGAGTGGGAGGCCAAGTTATCTCGGTTTTGTGGTAGCCCAGAGGCGACCTGAGAGGGCCGAGGAGGCCAAATGTTCAGGAGGCTCGGAGGCGAACCAACGGTTGTTTGCAAGGCGGGCATAGAAGTGGTGTGGACGGCCCAAAAGGTCGGCTACGTCCATGGGTCGCAGACCCAGGTGTTCCTCCGACGTGCCGTCCTTGGTCCTTCCTTGCGGGCTTCGGGACACGTCATCAGCCACGTGTCACGATATGGAAGATCACCGATATCGAGCATCATAATTAGCCCCCCACTCACGTCCCGACCTGTTCACGGGTCGGGTCGAGGGTGGTCTGCCGGGTCACCCGAGGTGAGCTCCTTGTCGTAGATATCGTGAGTGTATGTTCTCGGGCAATCAACTGTATTTTCTTGGTGATATCAGTGGATCAGGGGCCGGATCTCGCATTAAAGAGAATGCATCGGATCGTGCGTACGTTCACCGAAGCGACAACCCACATGTCGGGCGCTGGTTGGCTGACGCAATGGGCCCAGGCTTCTGGCGTCTGATGGGATACGGCCAATGCGCGTGCGACAGGTAGGGCGATCGTGGCCGTCGAATGCACTGAACCGTTTCGGCGGGAGATGACTGTCGCCGTAGGATGTGTACGCCGGCAGCTATAAATAGAGGTGGGGTCCCCATCAAGGCCCATACCTCTACAAATTTTCCTCGTCCTGAGTCTCGTTAGCTCGGCGCTCTCCTTTTTAGGTCGGATCTCTGCGTTTCCCCTTCCGAGGACCCATCCTCTTAATCAGGTTAGATATCTTCTTCTGAAGAGTTTGTAGAAATAGATCGGGTAGGGTCTAGGGAGTCCCCTGTAGATTCTTCTTCTTCTTCTTCCTCTGCTTCTTCTTCCACTGAGTCGGAGTGTTCCCGGGAACTTAGGGTCAGATCTTCTTCTCGGGGTCGCGAGATGGGGCGGTTTCCAGAGCGGATGTCGTGGACGCCCCTGGTGTATCATCCTCGGTGAGGTATGAGGACGAGCTTGCTACCGCTCGGGCTCGTTTCCATATTCCTCCCGGCTATACGCTACGTTTGGCCGAGAAAGGAGAGAGAGAAAATTAGGTACGGGGTAAAGAGATTGCCTTGTATCTGGAAGCCTTTTGGGCCGGAATGCACCTGCCTTTCTCTCCTGAGATTGTTAGAGCGCTGAACCATTTCGGGATAGCCCCGGGCCAGCTAGTGCCGAACTCCTGGAGGATTCTGTTGGGTTATATTCACGCCCGAGCCTCCAAACGAGGCGGTTTGCGGAACAAAACTTTCCTAGAGCTTTAAAAGGGGCGAAAAGATAACTCAAAAACCGGATCTTTACCATAAAACCAACTAGCAAACAAAGAGATGCTAACTACTATGAAAGATGGTATACCAAAAGAATCGAGTTCTTCGTTCTTCGTTCTTCATCCTTAGCTTCTTGCATCCACCTTGAACATGTTTGAACTCCAACTCCGGCTCCATCGGTCCTCCGGGATCGAGCTTGTTCTCCGGCTTCCTTTTGTCGTAGACGATCCACCCGGGGAGTATGATCCATGGCTCTAGCTCCTAACTATGTAACTAAAGGAGCAACTAGAGAACTTGGTTTGCTAAACCAAGTAGTCTAGGATGTAATTTGGATTTCTAAGTGTAAACCTATCTCTTTCTTGCCTCTTCACTTGATTCTCAATACATGAGAAGGTCTAAGAGGAAGAAAATGAAGGTGGAGGAAGCTAGTGAGGAAGGAGAGGAATGAGAGCTCAAGAGAAAAATGAATGAAGCATGAAAGAGAAAATCACACACCTTGGTTTTGTGTATGAATTCTTTCAATCAACAAATGACAACCATGCTTCAATAGTAACCACAAATGAATTGAAAATTCATTTATTAAAGCATGGTCATGCCCATTCCTCCCATTCCTAACACTTTACACCTCATTTCCATTTATTGAATAAATGGAAAATGCATAATGAGGTGGCCACCTTCTAAAAGGAAATCTGTAGTAAATACGGATTTCAGTCTACTGTACAAATATACCGGCAATCAGATAAAAATCCGAACGCCCAAAAGAGATAGAATAACACGAAGAACGTAATACTAGAATATATATATCGAAATACATATACGTAAATTATTAAATCAATACCTGATTTAATAATCCGGCTCAAACCCGAGCCGGCTAGTATTACAAAATGTCCGATCGAAAATCCGAGTACCAAGTACATCAATCGATCGAACCCTGCACGTATCCAATACGGCTACTACATCATTTCGCCTGAATCAGGGAAACCTTCTGTGTGGGACTCTAAAGACTCGACAGTACTCTGGCAGTGGGTTTAACCACAAGCACGTCAGCGGCACTAGCTGTACGTAACGGCTACCCAGGTACCTGTCGAAAAGAAGGCCGATGAGCAAACTCATCCGGATCTCCTACTGAGCCTATCCGTGACAATATCCGCACAGTCCGATCTCTTCGTCAAAGAGTATCGCATACCCGGTCTAGGGGATGGTGAACGTCAGACCCTGACAACCTGATAAGTTGTGCCGATGTGGCTCAGAACCAATCCGGGAAAACTACTGATCAACCTATCAGTAAATCCCAAGTGCCTTGGCCAAGGTCTTATGGTCCTGACCAATCGAATCACAGTACGATATCGACTCCCTATACCGGGAAAGACGAATCCCCGACAATCGCTCACTGCCTCCATGTGGCTCGGGACTGAACCCAACCAAAACCTGTTTGCACGACTCAGTAGAGCCGTGGTAGGGTAGTGATCAAAGTTCAGTGGGAACTCACACGAGACAAATGCCGATCTCGGGTCCAAAGACTAACCTGTACATATGTCACCCGAGAACTTCCATCTGACGATAGGTATAGTACCACATGGAAGTTCTCGGCGAGTCCGTCCAGTGTACTCACACCCAGTGAGCAGCTATGTACGATCTTAGGTGCATCAGACCAATGGCTGCGGGACCAATCATCCCCCGATGGGGCTAGAAACGTACACACTAGTCTACTTTGGAGTATCAGTGCCCAGTCTCGATACTCACGTGACTAGGGACCATTTAAGGATGTGCTTATGGACTACCCTGCTCCCACAAGTATGATCGCCATCACAACGCAGGTAATCAAGTAAGATCTTAGGGGCTTTATCAACATGTAACCGCAATATGCAATAACGAGTATGACATATGCCATGTTAAGATAAAGACAAACCACAATAGTATACTACCGTATCGAGTCTTTATCAATATGTGCAAACCAGATATAACAACAATACAAATAAATACACATATCCCGACAAAGACAAGTCAAATAATATACTATAAAACTGAGCAAGATTGTTCTGTACATACATATCCCTAGTATCCATATGTATATATATACAATACTGGCCTCTAGGGCATATACATCCAACAATCTCCCACTTGCACTAAAGGCCAGTGATTGGCGTACCGAATACCCAACGTCTGCTCTAAGGCCAGCTGCTGGCGTACCGCATACCCAACATCCCCAAAAGTCGCTCGAACTGTGCTTGAGGGAGGGCCTTCGTAAATGGATCCGCCGTGTTGTCCTTTGTATCCACTCTCTGGAACTCGATCTCCTGGCGATCTACGATCTCCCTGATCAGGTGATACCGCCTTAAGATGTGCCTGGATTTCTGATGGGACCGTGGTTCCTTCGCTAAAGCTATAGCCCCATTGGTATCATAATACACTGGTATTGGATCAACAATGGACGGAACTACCTGAAGTTCAGCTATGAACTTCTTCATCCAGACCGCCTATTTTGCGGCATCGCTTGCAGCAATGTATTCAGCCTCCATCGTCGAGTTTGCGACGGTATCCTGTTTGGAACTCTTCCAACATACCGTCCCTCCGTTGAGGGTAAACACAAAATCCGAGACAGACTTGCTGTCATCCTTGTCACTCTGGAAGCTTGAGTCGGTAAAGGACTCGACCCTGAGGTCTCCATTACCGTAAATCAGGAACATCTCCTTAGTCCTTCTCAGGTACTTGAGAATGTTCTTTACTGCTGTCCAATGGTCCTCACCTGGGTCCGACTGATACCGGCTCACCATGCTTAGCGCGTAAGCTACATCTGGTCTTGTACATAGTATCGCATACATTATAGATCCTACCGCCGAAGCGTAGGGTATAGTGCTCATGCGAACCCTCTCCTCGTCAGTCTTGGGAGACATCTCCTTGGAGAGGGTGATTCCGTGCAATGCGGGTATGTTACCGCGCTTGGAATCTTCCATACTAAATCTCTTTAGTACGGTCTCTATGTACCTGGACTGTGAAAGTCCCAGTAGTCTTTTGGATCTATCTCTGTAGATCTTGATCCCCAGAATGTACGAGGCATCACCTAGGTCTTTCATAGAGAACCTTTGTGATAAGAATAGCTTGACCGATTGTAGCATAAGAATGTAATTTCCTATCAAAAGAATGTCGTCCACGTACAAGACTCGGAATACGACAGTTCGTCCTACAATCTTATTATAAATACATGGCTCATCTTCGTTCTTGATGAAGTCAAAGTCCTTGACTGTCTCATCAAAACAGATGTTCCAGCTCCGCGATGCTTGCTTCAATCCATATATGGATTTGAGCAGCTTGCACACCTTTCCGCCGCTCCCACTGTCTACAAAACCTTCTGGCTGATCCATGTAAACGCAATCTTCTAAACTTCCGTTTAGAAAAGCCATTTTTACGTCCATCTGCCAGATCTCATAGTCATGGAAGACAGCAATGGCAAGCAGGATCCTAATGGATTTGAGCATAGTCACTGGAGAAAAGGTTTCGTCATAGTTCACTCCTGGTCTTTGACGAAAACCTTTTGCAACGAGTCTAGCCTTATATGTTTCCACCTGCCCATCTACACCAAGTTTCTTCTTGTAGATCCATTTGCATCCAACGGGTTTTACCCCAAGTGGAGCAACTTCCAGGGTCCACACTTTATTGGTGTACATGGACTCCATTTCAGATTGCATAACATCCAGCCACTTATCAGAGTCCCTACTGATAATGGCCTGTCTGAAACTAGTAGGATCATTTTCTTCCAAGATGCAATCCTCTCGATCCCCATCTATGAGAAAACCGCAGTATCTCTCGGGCGGATGAGAAATCCTACTAGATCTGCGGAGTGGCTGAGGCTCGTCTGGGATTACTGAATCTAGTGGTTCCTCCAAATCTTCAGTTATAGTTTGTGTTTCTGGAACTTCATCCAGTTCTACTGCGCTCCCACTAGTTTCTTTTGCAAGAAACTGCCATTCTAAAAATTTGGCATTCCGAGAAACAATAATCCTTTGTTCCTCTGCATGGTAGAATAGATACCCATTAGAATCCTTTAAGTATCCCACAAACTTACACAAAACTGACCGTGCCTCAAGTTTGTCCGGGTTCTGCTTTTTAACATAAGCAGGGCAACCCCAAATCTTAACACGTTTAAGATACAAACTCTTACCACTCCATATTTCGTACCGAGTTTTAGGCACGGATTTGGATGGAACTTGATTCAAAAGATGTGCTGCTGTTTGAAGTGCATATCCCCAGAATGAAAGAGGCAACTCAGCATTGCTCATCATGGAGCGAACCATATCCAATAGGGTACGATTCCTCCGCTCCGATACACCGTTGTGCTGTGGTGTGTAAGGAGGAGTAAGCTGAGAGAGAATTCCATTCTCTTTTAAGTAATCTAATAATTCGGTGCTCAAGTACTCCCCTCCCCTGTCAGACCGGAGGATCTTGATACTTTTGCCAGTCTGGTTCTCTACTTCATTTCTGAATTCTCTGAATTTCTCAAAAGTTTCAGATTTGTGTTTCATAAGATACACATATCCGAATCTAGAGAGATCGTCAGTGAATGTGATGAAGTACGAGAACCCACCCCTTGCATGTATAGACATCGGACCACACACATCACTGTGTATGAGTCCCAAGAGCTCTATTGCTCTTTCCCCGTGTCCGGTGAATGGAGATTTGGTCATCTTTCCTTTGAGACAAGATTGACAAGTTTTATAAGATGAAAATTCAAACGTATCTAAAAGTCCATCTTTATGCAACTTACTCAGCCTTTTCTCTCCGATATGACCAAGTCTACAATACCACAAGTAGGATTTGTTCGTATCTGAACTCTTCCTCTTGCGTGTGTTTTGTACATTGAGAACTGTATTCTGATTTAGAACATAGATACCATTACGCAGTGTACCTTCTGCAACCAGTACCTTATCAAGGTAAATGTTCATGATATTTCTATCAAGAACAAAGTTATATCCATCTTTATCAAGTAAAGAAACTGATATGATGTTGCAAAGCATGGAAGGTACATAGTAGCAATTATTCAAAGTCATAGTATTGCCATTTGGCAACACTAGGTGATATTCACCGACGGCCGCAGCATTAACTTGTGCTCCGTTCCCTACTCTGAGGGACATATCACCAGGTCTAACTATCCTACTTTTTCTCAGTCCCTGCAATAAATTACAGATATGAGATCCTGATCCGGTATCTAGTACCCAGGAGGTAGGACTGACCGAAAAGCAGTTCTCAACTACAAGAACACCTGAAGAAGATGCAACGGTATGTTTCTTCTTCGATGGGGTTATCAAGGAATTCAAATTTTCCTCTTTCCCTTGCTCATACTTATGACAGTTGTCGTAAGTTAGAGTCGAACCGACGTTCCGCAGCCCCGAATAAGAATTCGGATCGGTCAAGCGATACATTTTATTATCTTGATTAGGGCATGAAATGGTTGCTACCTGGAGAGAGAGAGGGAAAACACTCAACGTGCGCTCTTGCAAGATTAGATTGGTTATTAATTTATCTAATCAGGATGGCTCCCACTGTTTCCTCAAATTCTTCTTCAAACCCTAAAAGAAGAACTAGTCAGGATTAATTGCACGTTACAATACTTGCTTAACCTTTCAGCCAGGCTGGTGTCGGTACTTCGAGGGAGGTTTTCCAACGCTTTCGCGAAGTTCCTTAATTACATAACCTCTTTTCCCTAAAGGCGTAGCCCCGCTGACACCGTTCTAGACACCTACTTGGTTTATAGCATTGATTGTTAAGTGTGATAATCTCCCGAGAGTAATCCTACTCATCAGTGGGATCGGGATCCAACTATCATTGTGTGATGCACTAGATGGAATCCACTCTAGTCACCACACTCCAGAAGGTATGCTAAAATCTGCAAGTTTCCTGTATGTTTGAAACTCCCGATGTGGTTTTTGCCCCCAATGACTTATGACCTTGACACAGTCAACATATCATAAGTAGCAAGCCAAGTTCAACCCGTCATTGTCCAAGATTGCATTAGACCCACCCGCATGACCCTTGACACAGTCAAAATGGTCATACGACTGTCCTAACCAATCGCATCATGTGCCACAAACAAGTATTTCTCAGCTACCGTACACTACGCCTTGACACAGTCAATATACGCAGCATGAATACCAAGTAACACTTGTAAGAAATGACGGCACGGCTGGGTTTTTGGCGAAAAACCCGTTGACGTAATGAACTTGAGATAGTTAAAGAAACCTGAGTAGTTTTTGTAAATATATAGTGGCGAAAACATTTGCTAAAGAGGTCACTCCCTGTGAAGGGATCTCGGCTCTTTCCTCGTCGAATGAGGTGCAGGATATTCCAAACTGAACACCATGATGCAAAGCAAAAATATTCGACTATATTAAATTTATTACCCTGACGCAAACTTTTACTCAAGGGGTCACTCCCAGTGAAGGGATCTCGGCCGTTGCCTCATCGAATGAGGTGCAGGATATTCTAAACTGAATACCACTATGCAAAGCAAAAGAGAACGTCTGTAATGTCAGCTTTTAAAGCTTGGTTCCAACAACATCTTTTAGGTTTATTATCTTGCATTAATTAAAATTAATGCGGTCCCATCAATTTGTAACCTATCACACCAGAAAAGAACGAAAATAAAATGTACGTATATGCCATCCACATTCGCCACGGGGCCCCGTCATCACCCGTTAGGTTACTTAACTAACGACAGAGCGGGGGCTGGACTAGCGCGGGTGCAAAACATATACAACATCTACTAGTATATATATAAGTATATATAACATTCGTCCCAGGCATGATAATAAACATCACAGATAACAATACAGAATGGTGGATAATTTTGGAGCCCCGGGTTTCATTTGAGCCGCAAATAAAACCCGACGTTCCCTGTCGTGTGGATAGCCTGTGCAATGTAAACCTGTACCCCCTACGAGTGCGGCGAATAGCCCTGCCAATTCTAGAATGAAGCCCCTTCCGTCTCGGCGCCATGAGAATGAAACCCCTCAGTCTTTACGCTATGAGATGCGGGCTTGTTGCCTTGTAGAATCCGGCTATTCGTGCACTCCACCGCGGGGTAATCCTAATACAGAATATTAAAAAATATATATATATATATACAACCGGTGACATCGACCTCAGGCCGGTCGTGCCCCAAAATAATATACAAACGGCAAAGATGGCAGTCCACATGTCGGACGCTCGCCCCGCAATAACAAATGTACAAATGAATTATAAACTGTATTTTTAATATTGCACCACACGCTATCCACCACGACAATCCAACTACAATCACAGCACAAGCACACAACATCAACGCGAATGTCACGTTCGCAAAACCCGTCTAAAGGAACATATAGCAATCAGACGAGTTTTACCGATCGAGTGACATTCCCGGTCGCAGATAAAAGTGAATGTACTGAAAATAAAATACGTATTTTAAAATTACGATCGACTAAACTTTCCAAGTGGGCCCCAAGTATTAAACCAACACTGTAACAAAACTGGGCCCAAAAAATAATTATTCCAGAAACCACAATTTCAAAAATTAGAGGCCCAGAAGAAATTTTGTCCACGTGGGCCCCAAAACGGCCGCGGAACCGCCTCCAATAGGGGGTTTGCGCGGCGGATCCGCGGCGGTTTGGAGGGAACACGTGACCAAATTTCTTCGGGGTTCTTATAAAAGCCTGCATGATTTTCTGAGACCATAAAATTGATTTTTCGAGCACTTTTAAAAATCGACAGAAACTACATGAAATGAAATGTAGTTTTTGGAATTTTCGGTCGATCGTTATTCTAAAAAAATTTAAACAAGCTAGTGTATGTTTTATGGGATGGCTCTAATACCATGTTGGTTTATATTCACGCCCGAGCCTCCAAACGAGGCGGTTTACGGAACAAAACTTTTCTAGAACTTTAAAAGGGGCGCAAAAATAACTCAAAAACCGGATCTTTACCATAAAACCAACTAGCAAACAAAGAGATGCTAACTACTATGAAAGATGGTATACCAAAAGAATCGAGTTCTTCGGTCTTCGTTCTTCATCCTTAGCTCCTTGCATCCACCTTGAACATGTTTGAACTCCAACTCCGGCTTCATCGGTCCTCCGGGATCAAGCTTGTTCTCCGGCCTCCTTTTGTCGTAGACGATCCACCCGGGGAGTATGATCCATGGCTCTAGCTCCTAACTATATAACTAAAGGAGCAACTAGAGAACTTGGTTTTCTAAACCAAGTAGTCTAGGATGTAGTTTGGATTTCTAAGTGTAAAGCCATCTCTTTCTTGCCTCTTCACTTGATTCTCAACACATAAGAAGGTAGTGAAGAGGAAGAAGATGAAGGTGGAGGAAGCTAGTGAGGAAGGAGAGAAATGAGAGCTCAAGAGAAAAATGAATGAAACATGAAAGAGAAAATCATACACCTTGGTTTTGTGTATGAATTATTTCAATAAACAAATGGCAACCATGTTTCAATAGTAACCACAAATGAATTGAAAATTCATTTGTTGATTATTAAAGCATGGTCATGCCCATTCCTCCCATTCCATACACTTTACACCTCATTTCCATTTATTGAATAAATAGAAAATGCATAATGAGGTGGCCACCTTCTAGAAGGAAATCTATAGTAAATACGGATTTCAGTCTACTGTACAAATATACCGGCAATCAGATAAAAATCCGAACGCCCAAAAGAGATAGAATAACAGGAAGAACGTAATACTAGAATATATATATAGAAATACATATACGTAAATTATTAAATCAATACCTGATTTAATAATCCGGCTCAAACCCGAGCCGGCTAGTATTACAAACTGTCCGATCGAAAATCCGAGTACCAAGTACATCAATCGATCGAACCCTGCACGTATCCAATACGGCTACTACATCATTTCGCCTGAATCAGGGAAACCCTCTGTGTGAGACTCTAAAGATTCGACAGTACTCTGGAAGTGGGTTTAACCACAAGCACGTCAGTGGCACTAGCTGTACGTTACGGCTACCCAGGTACCTGTCGAAAAGAAGGCCGATGAGCAAACTCATCCGGATCTCCTACTGAGCCTATCCGTGACAATATCCGCACAGTCCGGTCTCTTCGTCAAAAAGTATCGCATACCGGGTCTAGGGGATGGTGAACGTCAGACCCTAACAAAATGATAAGTCGTGCCGTTGTGGCTCAGGACCAATCTGGGAAAACTACTGATCAATCTATCAGTAAATCCCAAGTGTCTTGGCCAAGGTCTTATGGTCCTGACCAATCGAATCACAGTGCGATATCGACTCCCTATACCGGGAGAGACGAATCCCCGACAATCGCTCATTGCCTCCATGTGGCTCGGAACTGAACCCAACCAAAACCTGTTTGCACGCCTCAGTAGAGCCGTGGTAGGGTAGTGATCAAAGTTCAGTGGGAACTCACACGAGACAAATGCCGATCTCGGGTCCAAAGACTAACCTGTACACATATCACCCGAGAACTTCCATCTGACGATAGGTATAGTACCACATGGAATTTCTCGGCGAGTCCGTCCAGTATACTCACACCCAGTGAGCACCTGTGTACGATCTTAGGTGCATCAGACCAATGGCTGCGGGACCAACCATCCCTCGACGGGGATAGAAATGTACACACTAGTCTACTCTGGAGTATCAGTGCCCAGTCTCGATACTCACGCGACTAAGGACCATTTAAGGATGTGCTTATGGACTACCCTGCTCCCACAAGTATGATCGCCATCACAACGTAGGTAGTCAAGCAAGATCCTAGGAGCTTTATCAACATGTATCCGCAATATATAATAACGAGTATGACATATGCCATGTTAAGATAAAGACAAACCACAATAGTATACTACCGTATCGAGTCTTTATCAATATGTGCAACCCAGATATAACAACAATACAAATAAATACACATATCCCGACAAAGACAAGTCAAATAATATACTATAAAACTGAGCAAGATTGTTCTGTACATACATATCCCTAGTATCCATATGTATACATATACAATACTGGCCTCTAGGGCATATACATCCAATAGATTCTCCTTGGGTTCTTGGTCCGCCTAAATTTGCAGTCGATCCCTTTCAGACTGTCCACCCTTGCCTCTTCTCTCATTTACAAAAACCACCCTGGCACTCGTGCGGACGAGACGAGGTGGGTATACTTCTCGTTTAGGAAGCAGCGCGGAAGTGCTCCCGGATCGGGGGTCGTCGTCGTGCCTTCTTCCAACCACGATTGGAAGAAGAAGTTTTTCTTTGTTGGACCGCCCGAGGGTGAGGACTGACCCGTGCTCACCCAGTGGTCTAGGGATAAGTGTCGGCGGGAGGGCCAGTCGAGCGATCCTGACGCGCTGAAAGTGGCGGAGTGGGAGCCCATTCCTCGAGCCGACATGCCGCTTTTTGAGCAGGCCCTGAGTTGGGCTGGGCTCAGCCCCGCCCAGTTCGCGGGTAAGTTAGAAGTTTGCAGGCGATCTGTTAGACTTGCGTTTATTTTACTTTTACTCGTGTTGCTGACTCCATTGTACCTTGTCTTGTGCAGAATCCATGGATGCGAACAAACTTCGAGCGGCCATGCGCGAGCCGAAGAAGGGATCGAAGGATGGAGGTGCCAGCTCTTTCCGTCCGACGTCGGCCCCGTCTCCCCCGGCAGCCGCCCCACCCCGGTGTTCGAGTGTGGGTCGTGCCCCAGAGCCTAGCCAGGCGCCGAGTCGAAAGCGGGTTCGGGAACAGGAGGCCGAGGCTTCGGAGATGGAGACCGGCTCCCCGGCGTCGTCTCTCAAGCGGTTCCCCCCGACGGTTCCGCGGACCCCGGCCTCCCCGATCTTGGTGGACGAGGGGAACCTCCGCTTTAAGGTGCCCTCGAGGCTCTCCGTTGCTGACAGCTTGCTGACGGACATGGAGAGATAGGCCGGAGGCAAGGTTTCTCGGGGGACCCTAAGGACGCAGATGGCGGCGATCGCCCAAGAGGCCGTGCAGGTTAGTGCTCGCACCTTATTTGATTTTTCTCTCAGCATCTTACCATTCTGAGATTTGGTGCCTCCCTTTCCTTTCTGACCCCTCTCTGATTTCTTCAAGTCCTCCAGCACGTCGCCCTCGTCATCCAGATGGAGGACGAGGAAATTGCCCCGGCGAGGCGAGCCGCGGGCGAGCTCTCCTCCCTGGAGGAGAGCTCGAAGTTGGAGCTGGAGGCGGCGATGGCGAAGGTCGACGTCCTAGAGGGCAAGGTGGCGGCCGGGAAGCAGAAGGTTGCGGCCGGGAAGTAGGAGGTCGTCGGGTACCGCGAGGCCGTCCAGGTCGCCGAGGCCAAGCTTCAGGACTCCAAGTTGCTCGTCGGCACCCTGAAGAAGTTGGCGGGTGCCCTTCGGAAGGAGATGGAGGCGGAGGGAGAGGGGACGAAGCGGGCCGAGCTCAGGGCGGCGAAGACGGTGGAGAACTACAAAAAGTCGAACCATTTTTACGCCGACCTAGCCGCAGCCACTACCCTCTTATGGTATGAGGCCCTCGACACCGTTAAGGCTCGGATGCCTGAGTTCCCGGATGAAGAGCTCCAGAATGAATATCCCCGCGGGGACGACGCGCAGGGGGATGCCCCCGGGAGCACTGCCGGGGAAGGGACTCCCGTCGAGGGCGGCGCCGAGGTTCCTGTAATGGGCGCAGCCCCAGTCGTGGTGGACGTTGAGCTCCCCGGGGTTTCGTCCGGCCCTGAGGCCTGAAGACCCTCGTCTTCTTGTTTCTTTTCTTTTGTTGCATCGGGAATTTTGTAGGCCTCTGGGCATTTTATAAGGCTAGGGAGCCCACAATACCCTTGTAAAGACTTTTGGCTTTGTAAATAAAAACTTTTTGCAGTGGTATTTGCGCGCGTATTTTCCTTTGCCGGTAAACACTTGTATTTGCGCAGTTTAGCCTTCACGTCGGGTCGGTTCTTCGTCTGGCGATCGCACGTCGAGTTGAATTCGATTATTTGCCAAGTGTGCAAAGACCGGTGAAGGGTCGGTATCTCTATTGCCCCGAAGTCGAGGTTGGGATCGCTTAGACGTGGATGGCCTCATGGCGAGGGCTTGGGCCGTGGCGTCGACGGTTAGTAACACCAGCTAAGGATGACCGAGCATGGTAGATGCTCGGTTGCCTCTTGTCGAGGGCTTTGATCCCTGGCATCGTGAGGTAGGGAACTACCAGCCAGGGATACCCGAGCAGGGTAGCCGCTCGGCTGTCTCTTGGTGAGGGTTCTGATCTCTGGTGCTGTGGGTAAGGAGTTACCAGACAGGGATAGCCGAGCAGGGTAGCCGCTCGGCTGCCACTTGATGAGGGCTTCGATCCTTAGCACAGAAGGGGCCGTAAGAGGCCTGCTAAGGACGGGCCGAGCAGGGTTGCTGCCCGATGCCTCTTGGTGAGGGCTTTGATCCTTAAGGACGAGGTCGGGCCGGTTTGCTGCCCTGCGCCTCTTGGCGAGGGCTTTGATCCCTGGCGTTGTGGGGTAGGGAGCTACCAGCCAGGGATTATAAGTCTACGGTAGCGCCCCGGCCGTCAATCCGAGGCCAAAATGCGGAAACGAAAACTTTTTCTTAAACTTGAAACTGGCGCTATCGTATACTTTCACCCTGGATCGAACCATTAACGCTAAACTAGCTAACTACAAGAAGTGTGAGACAAACCGATCAATCCGTATCCTTCGGTCTTTAGCCACCATCCCTAGCTCCTCGCGGCATCTCCGATCTCCGGTCTCCTCGTCGGAAGGGCACCACATCAATGAGTCTTTTTACGGGCTCCCGCTTCATCCGAAGCAACTCGGACACGAAGTTTGCTAGCCGACGTGTCCAAGGTAAAGTAGAGAATGTATGCGATCACTTTGTCTCAAGCATCCATTGATTCTCAACACATGAGAATGTATGGATGGAGGTTGAAGATGAAGCCATGGTGGATGTTGTGAGCTAGATGAAGAAGAAGAAGAAGAGGCTAATTTCTTCTGTGTTATTGTGTTGATAAAATGAGAGCTAGGATAATAATACAAGAGCAATCCCAAGCCCATATGGCTGTCCACTCTCTCTCCAAGCATCATATCAACACAATAATCAAATCCTAATGTGACATTAGCACAAATAAAGAGACCATGAGTCACTAAACATGTCCATGTCACATTAAATGCACCTCATGATCATTTCCACTCACAATTTCCACATGTAAACATTAATCCAAATGTTTACAACAAAAAGATACGGCAACATCTAAAGTAAACTCGTGACGGATCACAAGGATACCCCTCACCTGTATATACACACCTGCATCCACATTCCAACTGAATGCAAATACGATGAGACTAAAGTAATCCAACAAATCTAATACTAGGATCCGGCTTAAACCAAAGCCCACTTGTATGATTCGTCCGATCATGATCCGTGCACTACTGCACGTATATGATCGAACCCTGCCATAATACCATACGGCCTCTACAACGTTTCGCCCGAAACTTGAGAAACTGTCTGTGGGGGACTCTAAAGACTCGTCAATACTTTGGCTGTGGATTTAACCACTAGCACATCAGTGGTAATAGCTGTACATAACGGGCTACCAGGTATTGACCAAAAGGGAGGTCGATGAGCGAACTCATCCTGACACCCTGCTGAGCCTGTCAGTGACAATATCCATACAGTCCGGTCCGTTCGTCTATGAGTATCGCATGTCGGGCCTAGGGGTTTGGTAAAAGTCAGACCCCCAAAAGCGGTACAAGTCATGTCGGAGTGTAGCCCAGAACACCCTGAGATACTACTGGAATACCTACCAGTAAATCTCCTGCCTTAGCCAAGGACTTCGTGTAATGGCTCTCCTAGACACAGCGCGATCTCACCCCCAATACCGGGAGAGACGAAACCCCTGCCGATCCGCTCACTACCTCCATGTGGCTCGGGACTGTACCCAACTAAAACCTGTTTGCACGACTCCTTTAAGCCGTGGTAGGGTAGTAATCAAAGCACAGTGGGAACTCACACGAGACAAATGACGATCTCAGGTCGATGAACTAACATGTACACATGTCACCAGGGAACTGCTATCTGACGCTAGGTATAAAACCAACTAGCATATTCCCGACGAGTCCTGTCCGGTGTACTCATAACCCAATGAGCACCTGTATATGTCTTAGGTGAACCAACTGACACCAATGGCTTGTGAGACCAGCCACCGCCCCTCGTCGGGGTTTCGATCCATATACACTAGTCTACTCTGGAATATCGATGCCCTGTCTCGAAACTCCCTCAACTAGGGACCTTTTAAGGATGTGCTTATAGACCCCAGCTCCCACGTATATGATCGCCATCATACTGCTGGCCGTCAAGCAAGAATCCTAAGGGCTCTATCAACGTATAATAGTAATCTGTAATATCACCTAAAGTATGTACACGATGATAAAGATAAACCAGATAGCATACTATTATCTTGAGTAAGACTGTCCTACCGGCATAGGTCTTCCCTCAATCATTGCAATCACGTGCCTGCGATTCAATAATCCAACAGGGATAACCGAGCAAGGGCGGGCCCGGTTGCCACTTGGCGGGGGCTTTTGATCCTTAGCGCGGGAGGGGCCATAAGAGGCCTACTAAGGACGGGCCGAGCAGGGTTACTGCCCGGTGCCTCTTGGCGAGGGCTTTGATCCTTAAGGATGGGCCGGGGAGGGTTACTGCCCTGTGCCTCTTGGCCAGGGCTTTTGATTCCTGGCGTCGTGTGGTAGGGAACTACCGGCCAGGGATAGCCGAGCAGGGTAGCCGCTCGGCTGCCTCTTGGTGAGGGTTTTGATCCCTGGCGTCATGGGGTAGGGAACTGCCAGCCAGGGATAGCCAAGCAGGGTAGCCGCTCGGCTGCCTCTTGGTGAAGGTTTTGATTCCTGGCGTCGTGGGGTAGAGAACTACCAGCCAGGGATAGCCGAGCAGGGTAGCCGCTTGGCTGCCTCTTGGTGAGGGCTTTGATCTCAGGCGCTGTGGGTAAAGAGCTATCAGCCAGGGATAGCCGAACAGGTAGTCGCTCGGCTGCCTCTTGATGAGGGCTTCGATCCTTAGCGTGGAAGGGGCCGTAAGAGGCCTGCTAAGGACGGGCCAAGCAGGGTTGCTGCCCGGCGCCTCTTGGTGAGGGCTTTGATCCTTAAGGACGGGGTCGGGCAGGGTTGCAACCCAGTGCCTCTTGGCGAGGGCTTTGATCCCTGGCGTTGTGGGGTAGGGAGCTACCAGACAGGGATAACCGAGCAAGGGCGGGCCCGGTTGCCTATTGGCGAGGGCTTTTGATCCTTAGCGCGGGAGGGGCCGTAAGAGGCCTACTAAGGACGGGCCGAGCAGGGTTGCTTCCCGGTGCCTCTTGGCGAGGGCTTTGATCCTTAAGGACAGGCCGAGCAAGATTACTGCCCGGTGCCTCTTAGTGAGTGCTTTTGATCCCTGGCGTCGTGGGATAGGGAACTACCAGCCAGGGATAGCCGAGCAGGGTAGCTGCTCGGCTGCATCTTGGTGAGGGCTTTGATCCCTGGCGTCATGGGGTAGGGAACTACCAGCCAGGGATAGCCGAGCAGGGTAGCCGCTCGGCTGCCTCTTGGTGAAGGCTTTGATCCCTGGCGTCGTGGGGTAGGGAACTGCCAGCCAGGGATAGCCGAGCAGGGTAACCGCTCGGCTGCCTCTTGGTGAGGGCTTTGAACCCTGGCGCTGTAGGTAAGTAGCTACTAGCCAGGGATAGCCGAGCAGGGTAGCCGCTCGGCTGTCTTTTGATGAGGACTTCGATCCTTAGCGCGGGAGGGGCCGTAAGAGCCCTGCTAAGGATGGTCCGAGCAGTGAAGCCGCCCAGACAATTCTGGAGGTTCTATCCGACCTTCCCGGTGTAAGTATGGGGAATAGGGACAGTCGCGGGCAACACATGTATCGAACGCATAGGGGAGGTGAAGCGCCGGAGCCGTGTCATTTCGATTTCGCCAAGAAAGGCTCGAGGTCTGCCGCGTGGCGGCACAGCTGTGGGTGAAACGGGCGACTGTTAGATTTTTGAGGGTGAAGCGTGCTATAAAGCGGAGGGGGCATTGATCACTCCTTTCTTCACATCCAAAACTTAAGAATGGAGGACTGTTCTTTCACGATCCCCGACATCGTAAATTTCGAGGACGTGTACCTCTATGACCAGTACTGCACCGAGGACACGGTGCAGCTAGTGATTGGCCGCATTGAGGATCATTTCAGCCGACTGCTTTCCCGGCGCTCCCCCTGCTCCAGCTGTTGATGTACTCCATCTAGAAGGCGTCGCCGGGGCTCTACAACCCCTTGTCCGAAGAGCTGAGGGACGAGGCGGTTGGTAAGCTAAGGTCCTTGCAGCGCTTCGGCCTGATCTCCACGGGTCGGCGGGATCGCTCGGTGGCACTCATCCTTGAGTGCTATCAATTGAGGCACCACGCCGGCATTTGTGGGCGGCATCAGAGCCAAAGGGCTGAAGCGGCGAGGGCTTGGTTGGCGGATGTATGCTCGGAGTACCACGAGCAGTGTTTCCTGCACCCCCTTCCCCTGCTATTGTAATTTTTATTTTTCAGTATACGGCTGAGGAGCCTATAGTACCCTTTGAATAAACAAACTCTTCTTTTTGCAATGTTTTATTGATCTCTTCTTATTATATGAACAGAAAGATCCTGAGAAAGTTTACATTGCTTTAGTAAAAGAAGTACAAGCTAGTAGATGTTCTGTTTATTTGCACAGCTTGAGCCCCTCGGATGTCTGTTGGCCTCCGTGAGCGGCGCGGGGTGTTGAGCCTCGTAGGTATCCGACGTACCCTCCGCTGACACGACCATGATTTGGCCGATTGTCAACTCGCCGGGAGGGGAACGCTGCTCCTGCTCACGGTCAGCTTGCAGCTTGTCCCGCAATTACGCTGCAAGGTGACCCGAACGGATGAGCTCCTCGATGTAGTCTCGGAGCTGCTTACAGCTCTCCGTGGAGTGGCCTAGCGATCTGTGAAAACCGCAGTAGGGGCCCCGAGTACGCTTTGCCGCCATGCGCGAGATCAGGAGGAGCTTGAAGAATCCCTCGCCCTTGGCCTCCTCAAGCAGTACCGTCTGGTTGACGTTGAGCAGGGTGTACTCCTGAAACCTCGGGGAATATGGGCTTTGGCCGCTCAAGTCTTTTTCTCTCTTCTCTCGCCCTTTTCTTCTGGTCAGTTTACTCTGTCCCGGGAAGATTTGCGTTCAACTCGGACTCGAGCTGGATTTCGCGCTCGGTCCAGGCCCTTACCTCGGCCATGGTCTTAGGTTGCGCTAATGCAAAGGAGCGTAACCACTCCTTGTGCCTAAAACCAGACCTCAGGGCTGTGATGACTATCTCGTCCCGATGTTCGGGGACCTCGAGAAGGGCATTGTAGAAGCGGGTGACATACGCTTTGAACGTTTCTTTGTCCCCGCTCTTGATCCTGAAGAGATGGTCGACGGTCCGTTTCTTCCGTCTGTTCCCGACGAAATGGCCGAAAAATTGGGTGGCCGGCTCGTCGAAGGTTAAGATCGAGCGTGGGTCCTCGAAACCAATCTCGTCCGGAGCGGATGAGAGTGGCTCGGAAAGCTCGGCATTGGGCAGCGTCAGAGTTGTCTTGGAAGCTCATCCCGGCCGTGAACGCGTCCAGATGGTCCTTCGGGTCTGACTTCCCGTCGAACAGCAAGACCTTGGGGAGCTTGTTCCGGGAGGAGACATGAACGGTGAGAAGCTCCTCGATGAAGGGCTTTGTGAGTGAGTCGGCGGCATATTTAGCCCCGTCGCTCGAGTGGCGACCTTCTCAATGCATGCCCTCGATCTTCTTTTCGAGGGCGTCGAGCCGGCCATGGTACCCCGACGATTCGGCACATTCCGATCTTTGGCCCCTACCGTTGGAGACTTGCGTTTGGCCGCGGCCTAAGTTCCTTTCAATGAGGTTTCTTAGGTCGCCCGGCGAGGTAGTCTTCGAGCTGCCGAGACGAGTCCCGTCTGTGTGACCCCGTCGAGGGAGGGGGTGTCGGTCATGCCTGGGAGCAGGCAAGCTGACCGACATCTCCTCGGGAGGGAAAAGAGCGCGTAGGGGCTCGGGGCGAGGCACTCGGGCGACAGACCACGATGTTGAACTGTGGAGCGCCCAGCGGGTCATAGAATATGTCGGCCCGGGAGATCTGCGGTCGTGAGAGGCCACGAGGCGGTGGTCGGCAGTGCCGACGCGAGCAGAGTCTTCTCTTCCTCTGTAGGGGTCCCGGTCCTGAAGTGGGGGAGCGGCGACCTGGGGAGCTTGCCCCGCCATTTGGATATGGACAAGTATGTCCACGACGGACGCGAGTCGATCTATCCGGGCGGCTAGGGCGTTGATGGCGTTCGAGGGAGGAGATTCGTCCGCGCCTCCATTGTGGGGGAGGTGGCGGCGAGTGCTTGGATCGTCGTGGTGACCGCTCGCCATTGGGTTGAGATCGGAAGATGAACTTTGTTGAGTGGAATCAAGATTTCCCACAGACGGCGCCAGCTGACGCGTGCCGTATCGCGTCAAGATATTACCTTCCGTTGATCTGCTGTTGGCGATGATGGACAGCCGAGATTTGAGTTGGAGGATAGCTCCTGAAGTGTGTGGATCTCAATGGATTTGAGGTTGTTGGGGCCGAGCTACCTGCAAGAAAGTCCCGGGGTGGTTGTACCACCGAGGACCCTCCGACGATTAAGTTAGACAGGAAATCCGAGCAGAGTAATGGCTTGGTTAGTGGAAAATGACTTACTTGAATCATCTGAAGGAGGGGTTTATATAGCGGTGGCAGCAGGCAGGCAGGTGCGAGAATCACGCCGGCCGTTACGCCCCCGACGTCACGTCCGCGTGATGGGCGGGATCTCCCATTAATGGGGAGACAGGTTCGTTAATGGAGATCGTGATGGCGTGGAACGCGAGATTATGGGCAGCGGATATCTCGCGCATGGCGAGATTCGCGGAGGCGAGACGGAAGCACCTGCGAATGATATCGTTGGTCGGTCGAAGGGACCGAGGAAGATGAGCTCGGCGAGGGCTCGGGACCGAGTGGGAGGCCGAGCTATCTCGGTTTTGTGGAAGCCCGGAGGCGAGCTGAGAGGGCCGAGGAGGCCAAATGTGCAGGAGGCTCGGAGGCGAGCCAACGGTTGTTTGCAAGACGGGCATAGGAGTGGTGTGGACGGCCCAGAAGGTCGGCCACGTCCATGGGTCGCAGACCCGGGTGTTCCTCCGACGTGCCGTTCTTGCTCCTTCCTTACGGGTTTCGGAACACGTCATTAGCCACGTGTCACGATCTGGGAGATCACCGATATCGAGCATTCAAATCCATATTTCTAGAAGAAATGGAATTAAGACGTGACATTAAAAATCTAGTTCAGAATTGGTTTGTTTTGGTTTGAATGTATACTGCATTTTTGAAAGGAGATGATGACCAGATGTGTGCTTGGGGGTTGAACATTAATATGACGCTTTGATTTCACAACTTTAATGGCAAATTGAAGCGACATGGCTAGCTCAGAATTTAATAACAAAATTTATAGCTGCCAGTATGTACTACGAAGTGTTGGTTAGCCTAATATTGTTGCATTTAAGATGATGATAATTAATAGCGTGGCACCTCAATTAATTAATTAATTAATTAATCTTGCATGTCCATTTCATTCTGAATTTTGAGACTGCAACTTGATTATCTATTTCAACCGGTTCGCCTGGTTTATCTTCGCTCTAGTTCAGCTTGTTATATGGTTGGGTTACAGGACGAGTTGATCTCAGGAAAGGATAAACAAGTTTGACATGAACATATATGCGAATGAGTTCTCCTAAATTATGCACTACTACAATAAGGGGTTGTCCCTACGGTTATAAGAATCCGTAGGGACAACTTTTTACTGCCCCTACGGATTAATCCGTAGGTCCATAGAGTTACCCTTACGGTGCCCTACGTATTAATTAAAAAATATTAAAATGTAATCTTTTATTTGATCCTACGGAGCCGCAAAAAATAAGCCCTACGGATTAATCCGTAGGGGCAACGATGAGTTATTTATAAAAAAATAAAGCTCAGTAATTCCTCATCGTCATCTCCAAAATTTCCCACTCTCTCCCGTGATCGATTTCCGCGCGCGCCTCCTCGCCACCACACCTCGTCGCCGGTACACCCATCGTTGACTTCGTCGTCCGTTGGTCGCACCACAGTCGTCGTCGACTTTGTCTCGTCGTCGACTGTGTCTCGTCGTCGTTGGCTGCACCACAGTCGTTAGGGTTAGGATTAGTGTTAGTTTGGATTAATTAGGGTTGGGGTTTGGGTGATGATTAGGATTAGGTTAATTTGGGTTAGGATTTGGGCTAGGGTTAATTTGGGTTAATTAGGCAAAATGGGGTGTATTTGTGTTAGGATATTGATTAGGGTTGGGATTAGATTAATTGGGTTAATTTTGGATTAATTAGGAATAATTTGAGTTAGTGTTAGGGTTAGGGTTGATTTGGGTTAATTAGGTTAATTTGAATTAATTGGGTTAATTTTGGATTAATTAGGGATAATTTGAGTTAGAATGATGATTAGGGTTAATTTAGGTTAATTTGGATTATTTAGGGTTAGGGTTTAGGGTGCACTAATTCATTCAGTAGAATACTTGATGAAAACGTAAACATACAAATTTACCGTACACGCAAGAAAAATTTACCTTAAACTAAAATGTTCGAACCCTTAATAATGAAACGTAAACGTAAAATCTGTTCAAGTTAAAACCAATATATGATACTCGATGATAATATGAAACTTTCATATTCTCATCGATATTCATATATCATATTATTACTTCATATTTCTACGATCTATACATATATTGCATGCATATGTAATGATTGTACTCTTATTTAGATTTGATGATGACGACCGGAGCAGCGAGTGGCGGCAGGAACACCAGCAGCGGCAACGGCAGAGACAAGGGCAGAGGCAGAGTGGTTCTGCCGCCCGGAGAGCTGCGTAGGGAGCTTTAGAGCGCTGGTCTTGCACTTCGATCGGAGACCCCTTCGGATGACTCCTTCCGTGTGGACTTTGCCATACCTCCAGGTATATTGCACGCATATTCATTTTGAATGGAATATTATAGATATACACATATATTTATTTCAAAATTACCTATATAGTCAATGTTTAATTGTCTAGCTGGTAGTGGTGCGTCCACATCAGAGGCGGAGGCCACTACCACACCTGCAGGTATGTTTATATATATTATAGTGCATGCATATTGATTTAGAATGTTATATCATAAATATACACACATTCTTTTTGCTCTTACTTAGATAATCATTATTTGATTGTCTAGCTGTAGGTGAGGCCTCCACATCTCGGGCAGAGCCCGCCACTGTATCTGCGGGTATGTTTATTTATCCTATATTACATGCATATTGATTTAGAATATTATATTATTGATATACACATTCTTTTTGTAATTACTTATATAATCTATTTTTACCTGTCTAATTATAGGTGGTGCGTCCACATCTGGCGCAGGAGTCACTCCCGTCACTTCTATACCCTCCGCTCAGTCTGCAGGTTAGTATGAATAAATATAAAATATTTATTCATTTTACATATTGTCACGCCCCGCTTCCCAAAATACGGAATACGAGGGGTAGACAAGACCAGCCGTGCTCCTACGGTCAGGGAAAAGTCCTGCCGTAGTCACACTTCGGCTTCTAGTTTATCATGGTAAACAGTAAATGATGCGCAGGTAATGGGAAATGCAGTAACAGAAAGATACAATAATATAAACTGACCTGAGTAGAACCAAAGAATGTAACTCGGGAGGACAAACCAAGAAGTCTGTGATGCACGTCTAGTTCTGGTCCAAGCTAAATTTTCTCCTCATACTGAGCATGCATACTCAGGTCGTCAGAGCGACTCAATAGCAATATATTATATATGAAAAAAAGTGACAATTCTAACAGTGGTAATGGACATGAATATCAGTGAATCGATAATAGCATGAATATGAAAGTGCAGTAATCAATGCAGCGGAAAAGTAAAGCAGTATAACAATATGTCACGAATGTCAACACAGTATAGAAGGATGTAAATGACAGTAACCCTATCAGTCTCTAAGTCTCACTGTACAGGTCACTAAGCCTATCGTCAGTCCAAGTGTGAGAGTCAACCACTCGCGAGTGTCCTCCACCCAAGGGTAGAACCCAAGGGCAAGGGACCACGGGCCCAACATGTAACGAATGTATCACGGTGTCTATAGCACATACCCTGTAAATCTCCATATAACTCCCTAAATATATAAGCCGGCATGGGACTCCCGAGATTCTGTTGAATTCACACTTGAACTACCCCACACCCCGAGGTCTACATCAAACGCTAACCATAACCCTAAATACTAATCGATCCGTGACAAGTCTGCGCGAGAATTGGAGGCAGGACCTCCATCAAGCACGTCCCGACTAATACCTAAGTTAAATGGCAGTGTCGGATGCCTTATCTGTGACATCCGTGCAAGCGCTTCCATAAGTGTCCCATACCACTTATAGTCACACGTACACGCATCCCACAGACGTCGACAATGCAATAGAATAAAAGGGACACTGATTGTGCACAAGTACGTATCACTTTCACTTAATCACGAATACACGAACACTGACGTACTTGCCGCAATCAATACTAAAATCTAACACTGGGTAAATGTACGATGTCACTAGGTTATCACTACAATGATATAGGTATGATATGATGCATGAACAGTATAAGAAGCACAACTAAGGTATCATAAAAACAACAGTCTATCACTTGCACGATTTATCATGAAACATATGTATATAATTTAGCGAAATGATAAACAGGTAGTATTTAATATGTTCAGCTATCTATCCTTAGAATTTTGTTTCAGGTCAAACGGGTTTCAGGATCGTTAGTTATAACTGTTTCATTTTAAACGCACGCGGCTGGAAATCCAATTTCAGAATCAGGAATCCATTTCGCAACGCATTTTAACCCCACTTGGGATCATAATTTAGCGACGCTACAGTTGGATGAATTCTATGGTTTTCAGTAAAGTTTTCAACGCCACAAACGGATCTTCAATCGCGTCTGTATGTTAGGAGTTATAATCTTTTTAATATCAACATGTCAATTCTGAATCTGCTGGGACTGTTATGTGTCCCGATCTATTAAATTACATATTAAATATCAAACGGTAACGAAACAGAACGAAACCAAATGCGTTGTCTAGTTACCAGAGTTATCTACAATAAGCAGCGGAGTTCCGCAACCTACAAGTTAAGAAAATCCTATGGTATCCAGTATGGAACAGCCCGCAAAGACTGGAGTCACTCTGGACTGCAGTCCAGAGTCGCACTCCGATCCGAAAATCATCCCAGTTTAAATACAGAAATGTCTGGAAACTGATATAGAATCAAAGTTCGTCGAGTTAGCTTCGATTTGAGCCCTCGAACGCACCATTCTAATATGTGTATGATTTATGATGAATTTAACGGTTTTCAGGTACGCAAGAATTTCAGCTTTACGGTTAAACTTGGGGGTAGTCATTTTAACTGTTAACAGTCGTATTTTCTAATGAAATTTGCACACGTTAATCATCTCTACAAGGGCCAATATAATATGTCCGGTTCCGTCAAATACGATAATGATTTTCTATGGGAACAAGCATCGAACAGTTTTGTGACAATATATAACATCAATCAAACATGGAATATATCTATGATTCTGATTTGTAATATATACGGAATAGCATGAAAGCAAGTAAGAACTTACCTGAGAATGTCCCGAGATTGTATGCTGACGGCAACGCCATGAACGCGCGACACACGCGCGGCACGGCACTAGATTTGGCACGAACTCGTGTCTCGGCAGCGGCGGCTTGGTTGTTGGGGTCGTGTCGGCGAGGGTGGTGCTCGTTGACGTGGAGCTGCTCGCTGTGGTGGACGGTAGAGTGGGTGTTATAGAGAGAGAGAGAGTAAGTGAACAGAGAGAGAGAGAGAGAGAATGAGATATATATATAGAGAGAGAGAATTGAGAGTGTATCAGGGGAGAGAGAGAGAAGAGTTAGAGCAGAGAGAGATGGAGATGCAGAGCAGAGAGAGAGATAGAAGAGGCTGAGAGAGAGAGAGGTGTACAGAGAGAAGGAAGTGAGGGAGAGAAGATGCAGGGGGAGAGAGAAAGAGCAGAGAGAGAGAGTTTAACAGAGAGAGAGAGAGAGAGACAGAGAAAGAGGGTGAGGGAGAGGTCGGAGAGAGAGACAGTGAGAGAAAGGGAGAGAGCTGAGAATCAGAGAGGGAGAGTGTGGAGGTCGTGGTGGGATCGGTGACGGCGCAGTGGGGCAGGCAGTGAGGAGCTCGTCGACGTCGAGCGTCGAAGGTGAGGAAACCCGAGGGGTGCCGTGGGTTTCGAGGATACAGGGGCTCGGTTGGGTTTGCAGGCGAGGGGGAAAAAAGAGTGCTCGGGTG
The DNA here is from genome assembly GCA_030015575.1 of Agapanthus africanus. Taxonomy (NCBI): domain Eukaryota; kingdom Viridiplantae; phylum Streptophyta; class Magnoliopsida; order Asparagales; family Amaryllidaceae; genus Agapanthus; species Agapanthus africanus. Next base: position 871,650,882 of record CM057339.1, read on the forward strand.
TTGAGGGCAGAGAAGAGGGAGGGAAGGTGGTGAAGAGGCGAGGTTGGGCGAGGGAATTGAGCTCGGTGGAGGTGTCGTCGTCGTCGTCGTCGAGGGGAAAAAATGGGGTGCAGGGCAATGGTGATGGAGGTAGAATGAGGAGAGAAAGAATTTGAGGAGGCGGGGTGAGTGAGGGATATGGAGGCGTGGTCGCGGGTCGTGGGGAGTAACGGCAGCGGGAACAAGGGCGCGGGGAGCGGCGAGGAACGCGGTCGCGAGCGGGGTTGAGGGAGAGTGCCGTTGGAGTTTTGAATTGGGAGAAGAACAGTGGCGGGCCAGTTTGGGCTTGGGCCAAGAAGAAAATAAGGAGGAAAATGGAGACGGGCCGGGAAAGAAAAAGGAATTAATAAGTGAATTAAAGAAAAGAGAACGGCCCGTGGACTTAAAAGAAAAGGAAATTGGATTAGTGTGGGCCGGTTTCTGTTGGGTTGGGAGAAATTAATTGGGGAATAAAAATAGAAGCGGGCCAGGGCTGAGTTGGGCTAAATAAAATTAAAAGGAAATTGGTTGAAGAAAAGAGACTGGGCTGGTCTGAAGAAAAATGAAGGGAAAAATAACAAAATAAAAGAGATGAGTGCTGGGCTGAATGAATGGAATGTTTTAAGGGTTTTTATCAAAACTGATGGGCTGAGGGATTTTAACAGGTTGGGGCTAAAATTGGGGCTGGCAAAATAGAAGAGAGGGAAAAGAAAAGGCCGGGCCTCTGGGCTGCAGAAATAATTGAAGAGAAAAGGGAATTTTAGATAGAGAATTTTATGGAGTGGGCTGGGGTTGGGCCAGAGTAATTTTGAACAACATTATTAGGGAAAATATATGGGAAAAATTTGTAAAAGGGTTGGGAAAGTGTTTTGGGTAAAAAAAATAATTTAAGTTATAAAAGAAGGGTTTAGAATTTGGATTTATAAAAGAGGTTATAATAAATAAATAATTTTGTAAATAAAACTCATAGATTTATAAATAAAGATAAATGAAATTCCAAAGTAACAAAACACGGACTTGGTATAAAAAGGGGCTGGGTGTTACACATATGCTCTAAGAATAAACATGAATTTCATGTAATTTTATCGTCAATATTTATTTTCTAGTTTGAGGGGATGCGTCCACGTCCGGGTCACCGGCTGTTCCTCACCGGAGAAACTATTGTCCCGCTTGTGCTGCTGCCCAGCCCAAGCTCGTGTTGCTGTCGCCGTAGGTATATATCGCACTTCAACATTCGTTAAATCTTGATTTCTTAATACCACTTTGTCTTAATATTGCTTGTCTTGATATTTCTTGTGGATGCAGTGCAGCCCTATCCCGGGAGGGGGACTCGAGGGCCGAATCAGTCCCACAGGCTGAAGCCCGATAGAGCTAATGGGGAGACAGCATTCCCCCTCTTCTTTACCCCCGATTATCGCTATATCGGCAATTATGCCGAGAGGTTCGGCCGGTATATGGGGATGAGAGCCGCACCGTAAAGAAGTATTCACTTCACGTTGAGTGGGGAGATCAGCACCGATACTCATTTACCCTCTTCTGGGATCAGGCTCGGGTATTAATATATATTTTCATTTGACTTATCCAATATATTTATTATTATTTTACACTTGCAATTTAAATACATTGTTTTTTTGTATTTACAGCTGGATTACGACTTTCAGCATATACCCGACCTTGATCACCCTGAGAGAGTGCTCGATCTTCACACTCCGTACCAGGGCTTGATGAACAATATGCAACCAAAGGTCCGATACAATAGGAACGAGCTGAAAATCGACTGCTATTCCTTATGGATGGTGACCCCCGAGGCAGAGAAAGCGTCTCTCTTACATACTCCGGCCTTTACGAGAGTCGATGTAGATACATGGTCTCTCTTGTGCCAATATTTTGACTATCAGCGCAAACAGGTTTGTAATTTAAATTTAATTCATTATTTAGTATATAATTTATTTTTTTGTGTTGCTTAATTAGAAAACTAAATATGAATGTGTTATGCAGAAATAAGCCGATCAAAATAAAGAGAATAGAAAGTCGGCAAAGAGGGGTCGCCCCACTTATACAGGAAGCTCGAGAAATATTACCCGTGCCATGGAGGTATCGGTAAATTACAATAGATCTATTTTGATATAATATAATATTAAGAGTTATTTTATAATATATGTAAATTTTTTGCGAATTGCAGAAAGTTCAGACCCTGGCTTAGTGTAGTACACCGAGCGTGCTGACCGCGTATCTTACCGTCCACGATATCTCGACAGATCCCGCTACGGGCGAGTTTCGATTCTCCGACACCGCTACCCAGGGATACCGCATAAGTGTTAATGTTTATTCTAACAGATTTGAAATTTTTGTTTTGAAAAGTTTAAATTTAAATGATATACTTATATTTTAATGGTTAATGTGGGTGTAGGAGCGGGTGGTGGAGCATGCGGAGGTATCGGGAATCAATTTTACTGGACAGACCAATCCGATACTGCTGACTCCGGTCCTAAACGCTGCACACAGAGGGCACCACGGAGGTTGGGAGAGAGGCCGGGGACTGGATCCTAGCAGGACCCATATGAGGTTGGAATCCACTCCGCTGGTTACTTCCCCTAACCCCCCTCCCGTTAGCGACATTTAGAGCATGATATTGCCGCCTTAAAGACCGTCGTCAAGAAGTTGAAGGAAATGGTACGTACACTAGTTAATAGCAAAATATTATATCACATTATAGATAGTAACATATGCAATATTAGTAGCCTGGGCTTAATTGGTTGTAGATTTTGCTTTGATTAATCATACTTATATAAAACTATCTAATTAAAATAAACTACGGTTTTCTAAATTAGATACCCAAACGAGACCTAAGTCCCTAAGTATTCTTAGATTAGGGTTTCGCAATAATCTGATAATGATACGAACTCGACTAAAATCGAATACACCGTTCTTACTCGTTTATTACACAAAATTTAACAGATGCGAAAAGTTACTTCGGTCGCGGCACCATATGCATCTCCTTCGGCCGCGGCTCCGCAAGCCACTACCTCGGCCGCGGTTACGCAGACCACTCCTGCAGCTCCACAGCCCGCTCAGACTCCCGTACAGTCCGCTCTTTCATTAGTCGAGTTTTTGACGACTCATGGCTGCACCGAGAAGCAGATGTGCTAAATTGCGGCGTTTATCAGAGGTGGAGGAGCTGGACCGAGCCAGGATAGCTTTTTTTATATTTTTGAGATTGTATGTACTTCTCTAATATATATTGTATAATTTTTGGACAATATTGGTGGTCGTTTGCTTGTTCACGATGATTTAGAATAATATCGTATTCTGTTTATTTAATTCTGGTATATATTATGCGTGAGATGTTGATTATGAATATTTATGTAATTGATTATATGATATATATATTATTGTCGACAGAACGGGGAAAAAACATGAAACTTTTTTTTTAAACCTGATATTTTGTCCCTACGGATTAATCCGTAGGGCCATATATTGCACCTACGGATTAATCCGTAGATCCAATATTTGCCCCTATACAGTTAGCCGTAAGGGCAAAATATCAGGATACCTCATATTTTATCTCTTTGGACTCAGTAACAGAGATAAAACTTGTCCCTACGAATTTATCCGTAGGGGCATTTCTCTGGACCTACGGATATATCCGCAAGGGCAAGTATTTTATTTTATAAACCAATAAATTAAAATATGTATCAGGTCCTACGGAGTAATCCGTAGGGATACGTGTCCTTACGGAGTAAGGTGTAGGGCAAGTATACTCCGTAAGGACATGTTCCGGACGAAAACTTGCACCTGCCGTCTTTGTACCTATGGAGGAATTTTTATGTCCCTACGGCTATATCGGTAGGGGCAGTGCTTTGCCCCTACGAATAAATCGGTAGGGGCAACCCCTTATTGTAGTAGCCAATAAGACCAAAATGCCACTAGAGCACAAAAGAAGAAAATAAAAATACTTGCAGAATGGTTATTTGATATTTGAGTGTATTAGATAAGATTTTAATAAATGTTTACATATCAGATTCACAGATGGTTTGATTGTTGAGTCGGTTGATGGAGACACTTTTATAGAATGATGGAAAAATATGAGAAAAATATGTGACATGAAATAAGAAGATAAAAATGGTGAGCAAGGTTTTTTTTTGCCGTATCTGGTGGATATTACAATCACGGAAGGGATTGGTGTTCAATGAGACGACTGGCCTGCATGACAGCGATGAGAGATCAAAGGGGCAGAGCCAGGATTTGGGGGGTTCGCGGGAGAGGGGGTATACTCTATATTTAATTACGGCAAAGCTTATGAAAAATAAAAATAAGACAAATAAGTAAAAAAAAAAGTTGGATAATCAAAATAATTTTGCCATTGGAACTCTTTTCTTCAGAAAAAGATATTAATCATTATTATTATCTCACAACAATTACAAATTTTCGCCACATTAGACTACTACTATTTAGATAACAATGGGAAGACAAAAATATGAAAAGTCCAGAGTTTTTATTAAAATTTTCTTTTTAAATAAGTAACATATGCGGTATGGTGTATGAATAAGGAAGAAAAACAAAACAAAATTAATCACTGTAAAGGGTCTAGAACCCATGATCTTCAGGACTGGGAACCTCCGCTTGGGTTCTCTACTACTTTCCTTGCTGATGTGGGACCATCATTGGAGTTTTTTTTAAAAATTTGCATTAATAGTTTATTAGTTTGAATTGTTAAATATTTTGGACTTATTTGCAAAATCCAAATAAATTGTTATTTTGATTTTATTTTGGGTTTATTTGAACAATGTAATAGGGTGCTCACTGTCTAGAGAGGGATCAAGGGTTTTATTTGGGTTGATGAATGATTAAGATTTTGCTATTAAAAGAAATTGAGTTTGAGATCTAATGGAGGTACGAATCCCCATCAGTAGTTGTCCTCCGTCGATGTTTCTGCAAACGGTTCTGAACGGTTGAGATTGAGAGTAAAGATTGAATGTGTGAATCTCAATGGGATGCCGTTGATGTCGAGCTACTTGCAAGGGATGTCCCCGGCAACGGCGCCTAAAACTTGTTGGGAATTCACCTGCGCGTGCAAACGCGTATGTTATGAAAACGGATATGAAATGAAGGAAACAGAATGCGCACGCAAAATTGTTCACGTTTTAAATATTTATAAACCGCAAGTGCACGACGCGTTGTAGCAAGCCGGTAAGTACAGGTCGATCCGCATGGAATTATGTATTGGGTCTTGATGTTTAAGGTTCAACAAATTAACGAATTGGGTTGGTTGTCACAAAAAATAAAGAAAGAATACGAAAACAAGAAAACAAGAAATTAAGAAATTAAGAAAGAAATAGTTGCGGCTTTGGCTCGGAAGATTGAATCACGACGATTCTTTCGACGCTCCCTTTGATCATGAGTTGTCCGTCCTTACGTCGATCCCGGCATGAAGCATGACTTGTCAACGCGGTTACGGAGCACAAGTCATCAAATTTCGATATTCGCCGCAAAACACGAAACGAGTCCGTTTGTTCACTTACAGTTTTGTATGTCCAAGTTTGGGGTATCAACACTAAACACAAGGGTTAGCAAGTATACCACAATATCAAAAACACAAATTAGTGAGTGAGAGCAAATGATTTCAGTGTTAAGTTTGCTAAGAGTTTGTGATGGTATATGGTATATTAAACCGAAAGATTTGTCAAGTCATTTAATCATAAAATACCATATCCAAGTTTAGCAAACTTAACACCGAATTGATTCTAACCTTAGGTTTGTTAGATGGGGTTTGTGGGAAGAATATAGTATGTGATGAGATTACAAAGTAACCATGGAATCAACATACCATATCAACCCGTCCAAATTACAATACTAAGTTTAAAATCAAAATTAAGCACATTAAACATTCACAAGAGGAGGAGGAGGTAAAACCTTTCATCTCACTTTCTCACCAATACCACAACCAAAGAAAAATTAGTTAAGCATGATAAAGAAAAGCAAATAAGAAAAAGAAAGTAAGTATACAAAAAACAACAATATTATTAATACTTGAAGAAGAGTTACAAGATTTTGGTAACTTATTCAATCTCTATAATGAAGCTCTCCAAAAAAAGCTTCAAGAGGGTAGAAGAAGAAGAAACCAAGTTGAAACTCACTCACTTTCAAGCCTAAACAAAAACAAAAGAAACTAAAAAAGTATACTATATGGCAGAATGAGAGAGAGCCCTTCCTTTGCTCACTGGTCTGCTTTTATAGGCACAAAAGAAAAATTAACAAGCAGTAAAAATAAAGTGACGTGGCAGTAAGGGATGGGCTGTAGAAAACTGCGGGCTATTGGAGCAAGGGGGCCGGCCTGCTCGGCCAAAGTAGGCATGTGGTCGGTCCAACACCGAGCACTGAGGCTCGTGCTTGTTGTGTGGTCATGTGTGCATCCCAATATCACTCTGGTGCTGCTAGTTTTGTCTATAAAGGCCTTGGATGCACTCAGGGATTTGGAGGGAACAAGATGCCACACATCACATCAAAACTTTTAGCATTAAAACTCATGTCCCCCCATGTGCCCACTTCATCATGTCTTGTGTGCCATGGGCAACCCCACCATGGTCCTAGTGCCAAAGAGCTAGTGTCACACATGTATTGTGTTGGACCAAAAATTATGTGCACACTTGTTTATTGCAAAAGCTGTTTGGATATCGGTCGGTTTCCTGTTCGGTTTGCAGTGTCAGCTCCCAAATGTTATATCCGTGATTTTGAATGTGTTTCCAGTATTTTATCACGAATACCTATAATCTGTAATTACTGAGCAGATACTGGTTAATAGTACCGATATATACAAAAACAGATAACGAATGAGTGGTATTAAAATGCAGTTTTCTGTGATGAACAAATACCTCCAAACTTATCTTTTGCTCGTCCCGAGCAAAACAAAAAATCCCAGCCCCACTTTCACAGGGAACGCGATTGCACTGAGCATGCGCAACAAGCCGTTAAATCTCTAGGTGTCACTAGTAAGAGGAGTGTTGTCTCCTGATGGTTTTCAGCGGATTACACCCACAAAATCTAGTTGAGTTAGCGTCGTGGAGAAATTGTTGATTCTAATCTTCAAGTTAAGAATCAAAATTAGAAGTTCTATTATCCAAGTCAGAAACGTTTAAACCCTATTTTTCACTCCTCACAATTTATTTAACATAAGCTCATACGTGTCTTTACGTGGTTGTGTGGATAGTGTCCACAAGTTTTTAAGAACTTGATTAGGGTCATCATGTCATCATTACAGACCATGATAAACTTCTGAAGGATCACACGAGTTTGAAAGGAGTTAAGATTTTCTCAAGTTTTTGTTCTCCAGTTAAATTTCAAGTCAGAATATATATCATTTTTAACAGAGAATCTAAGTCTGAGGTTTCACTCCTACTTTCTCTTGTTGTTGTTCATACACACTTTTCGTTATCGTGCAAAACGTCTTTTCTAAATATACCTTCATATCTCCGCAAAAAAACTATTTTAATAGAAAACTCGTCTTCGCCAAGATTATTCTCTCACAAAGAACCATGAGGACTTTTAACTCCGAGAGAACACTTACTTAGCTTGTTTTATTGGCAATTGGAAACTTAGCGAGGTTTGGGTCAATGACTCCCAAACCAGATAGTTTTAGGGCATTAGGTGTGGAGACACTCCAAGGACTTAATTACCCAAATTACGAAGGCCACAAAACAAAAGACTCATTTTATTTTAAAATATTCCGAACTCAGTGAAAACGGAGATATAGCCAGCATTTTCTTTTAAATCTGAAGACGTTACATGTGATAAGGTGTGTAATTACTCCAACAAGGTTTCAGATGGCTTATTTTTCAGACTTATAGCTTCTGTTAAACCATCAATAATATCCTTCATATTCACCTTACTTTATGAACTATTCTTGATATTACTTAACTCAGAACAAACCTGTTTGTTCCAAAAGATCTTTATCAATTTTAAAAGTTTATAGACATGTGTGACATTCATCAAATTCTCAAAAACATACGACACGTGAAAAGTGTTATAAAAGACGTATATCAGTTATGGTTAAATACAAAGGAGGGTTATTTTTCGGGTCGTCGGTCTCACAAAAAGGATTTAGTTATTTCTAACTTATCAACCGAACCGTTAGATTTTGAATCTAAGATCCCACACTAGCTAACATGATAAAGTTTTTATATTTTTAGGAAATTTTTTCAATTTTTATGGGTTTTTTTAATATGTATGCAATGCAGAATATACACATGATGCAGCAAAATAAACGCAGTGCTCACCTCCAAACCTGAGTTTTACGATGTCCTCATCATTGCCCCCGTCTCTGGTAGCTAGACTTAGACATCAGGGTGAGAATTTTATTCAAAGAAAAAGAAAAAACCTAAAATTAATTACAATATTTACATGTTAAAAGACTGGGTTAGTCCTGAAATTAATACCAGCCATTTAAAGATTTTGCCTATATAGTGCAATGGCTGGTAAAAGAATATGTATATACAAAAGAAAAAGAAAAAGAAAAGGTATATGTTAGATATTAGTGAAGGGCATGGACGTGTAAAAGTAGAGATCAAAAGACACTGAAGATGAAGATGAAGTTTTGAAGAGGTCAAAGAATTGTTTCCTGGATGAATTGAATGTTCAAAAAGCACGTGTTGAGTTCCAGGGTCAAGTTCGTGTAAAAACTGGAGTTCATCCGCAAAAAGTTCAGCAAAAGAAAGGTTTTTAGGATATTCCCAAATTGATCCTGACTCAAACTCACCAAGAATATCAAGTTCATCCGCAAAAATTTCCTCAAAACTCGATATGAAAGAATATTTTTCAATGTTGTCTTCCTCCCTATGATTTTTCACAATCATATTCTTATCATTATGGTTTTCTAGCCGTCCCAATACCATTTCTTTCTCATCACATTCACAAACGGGTAGGTATATGTCATCCAAAAAAGTAGGTTCCCACACTAACATTTCTTCCGAAATTATATCACTAGGTGATACAAAAATTGTGGGTTTCTGATCATTGATCTCTTCTGACAATCTATCCAAACCATACCCGACAAATTCACAAGGTCCCTCATTTAAAATAGGATTACAAAAATCATCGGTCTGCTTCGGAGGGTTTTCTTGTGTGTCCTGGTAAAACTTAGTCAATTCAATCGTATCATCATCTATGAAATCATCAAAATTCGTTTGATCGTTTATCTCACTCGGATGACTTCCTATATGATAGACATTAACACTATTGGGTTCTGATTGACTGTGTTCACTCCCTAGAATCCTCACAGCTAAATATTTCGCGTGTTCTTCTATTCTAGCTAAAGATTGAGCCTGAGCGTGAAATAATTGCTCAGACTGCTGTATACACAGGGCTAGCGTAGCAGCTGTTTGATTCTCGACCTCAATCATCACTTCAATACCCTTTTCTAAAGCGGTCAACATAGCATCCATCTCACTATCATACCCTAATGATGTGTCAGTTGTTTCAGGTAACGAGGGTTGTGATGGTGGTGATACTAAAGCAGTCAATCTGTCGACCTCTTTCTCTAAATTTTCAATCATTAGGTCTCTAATTGAAGTGGGACTGAGTTCAAGAGTATTAGGTGGGTGACCATTATCAAAAATCTGGGACGGTTGGTCACCCCCTAAGAAATGACAGTTGTCATGAATGTAGGAAGAATTTTGGCTATTTGAACAAGTGAATTGGGATTGAGTATAAACAAAAAAATAAGAATCGTGAAAAATTGAATTAAATCGTGTATCACCCATATCAACAAGAATTCACAAATATCACAAAAATAAAGAATATCACACCCCTAGCAGTCTATGGTATGCTAGTCAACTAGACCTGCTCAAGAACCTGATTGTCGAAGTAAAACTGTGTCGAGAAACGGGCTCAAGATATACCGATCACGAAGCCAGATAAGTGCAAGAGATAAGGGGAGGTTTTCCAACGCTTTCGCGAAATTCCTTAATTAGATAACTCTTTCTCTTGAACACTTTCCTAGACACCCCATGAACGATATACCGTTAAGCGATATTCTAAACACAGTCAACTTCTCCTGATGAGCGCAATATCCTTAAATTCAGAGTTCTAATTGATTTTAAATTACTAGGGGTATGCAAAAATGCAGTTTTATGATTTGTGGGCTATGGAAAAATGTGATGAAATCCTTTACCGTATCTTGTTTGGTCTTTTTGCCCTTAAATCCATATTAAGATGTAAATGCGCAATCAATAAAAGAATTCAAGACATCAAGCAATTTAAGCAATTCTTTTTCGTTTAAATTTAAGCGCTGCAAAAAATACGGTTAGTTCCCCGGCAACGGCGCCACAAATTTGTTGGGAATTCATTTGCGCTCGCAAACGCGTATGTTATGGAAACGGATATGAAATAAAGGAAACGAAATGCGCACGCAAAATCGTTCTCGTTTTAAATATTTATAAACCGCAAGTGCACGGCGCTTTGTAGCAAGCCGGCAAGTACGAGTCGATCCGCAGGGAATTGTGTATTGGGTCTTGTTGTTTAAGGTTCAACAAATTAATGAATTGGGTTCGTTGTCACAAAAAATAAAGAAAGAATACGAAAACAAGAAAACAGGCAAGTAAGAAATTAAGAAAGAAATGGTTGCGGTTTTGGCTCGGAAGATCGAATCACGACAATTCCTTCAACGCTCTCTTTGATCATGAGTTGTTCGTCCTTACGTCGATCCCGGCATGAAGCATGACTTGTCAACGCGGTTGCGGAGAACAAGTCATCAAATTCCGATATTCGCTGCAAAACACGAAACGAGTCCGTTTGTTCACTTACCGTTTTGAATGTCCAAGTTTGGGGTATCGACACTAAACACAAGGGTTAGCAAGTATACCACAATATCAAATATATAAATTAGTGAGTGAGAGCAAATGATTTCAGTGTTAAGTGTGTTAAGAGTTTGTGATAGTATATGGTATATGAAACCGAAAGATTTGTCAAGTCATTTAATCACAAAATACCACATCCAAGCTTAGCAAACTTAACACCGAATTGATTCTAAGATTAGGCTTGCAAGATGGGGTTTGTGGGGGAGAATATGGTATGTGATGAGGTTACAAAGTAACCATGGAATCAACATACCATATCAACCCGTCCAAATTACAATACTAAGTTTAAAATCAAAATTAAGCACATTAAATATTCACAATAGGAGGGGGAGGCAAAGTCTTTCATCTCACTTCCTCACCAATACCACAGCCAAAGAAAGATTAGTTAAGCATGATAAAGAAAAGCAAATAAGGAAAAGAAAGCAAGTATAAAAGAAACAACAATATTATTAATACTTGAAAAAGAGTTACAAGATTTTGGTAACTTATTCAGCCTCCATAATGAAGCTCTCCAAAGAAAGCTTCAAGAGGGAAGAAGAAGAAGAAACCAAGTTTAAACCCACTCACTCTCAAGCCTAAACAAAAACAAAAGAAACTAAAAAAGTATACTATACGGTAGAATGAGAGAGAGACCTTCCCTTGCTCACTGGTCTGCTTTTATATGCACAAAAGAAAAATAAACAAGCAGTAAAAATAAGGTGACGTGGCTGCAAGGGAGGAGCTGTAGAAAACTGGGGGCTATTGGAGCAAGGGGGCCGGCCTGCTCGGCCAAAGTGGGCATGTGGCAGGTTCAATACCGAGCACTGAGGCTCGTGTTTGTTGTGTGGTCATGTGTGCATCCCAATATCACTCTGGTGCTGCTATTTTTGTCTGTAGAGGCCTTGGATGCACTCAGGGATTTGGAGGGAACAAGATGCCACACATCACATCAAAACTTTTAGCATTAAAACTCATGTCCCCCTATATGCCCACTTCATCATGTCTTGTACGCCATGGGAAGCCCCACCATGGTCCTAGTGCCAAAGAGCTAGTGTCACACATGTATTGTGTTGGACCAAAAATTATGTGCACACTTGTTTATTGCAAAAGCTCTTTGGATATCGGTCGGTTTCCTGTTATGTTTACAGTGTCGGCTCCCAAATGTTATATCCGTGATTTTGAATGTGTTTCCATTATTTTATAACGAATACCTGTAATCTGTAATTACTGAGTAGACACTGGTTAATAACACCGATATATACAAAAATAGATAACGAATGAGTGGTATTAAAATGCAGTTTTCTATGACGAACAGACCTTCCGACGATCAAGTAAGTACCGAGAAATAATGGCAGGGCAGTGGCGTATTGAAATCAGTTCGAGTTACCTGAATTGTCTCGAAGAGGGGTTTATATAACGGTCGCATGGAGCGAGCCAATACGAGATTCTCTCCGTCCGTTACGCATCTGTGTTACGTTCGCGTAGATGGTGGGATACGCTCATTAATGGTAAGATATGCTAGCGTGGGATGCGGGATGTGGACCGGCGAGGATCTCATTGTGGCGAGATATACGGAGCTGTTACGGGGGCGTTCAGGCTTCGTGTTCGCGGCCAAACGGGACGCTAAGGAATCCCGGCTCTGCGATAGCTTGGAGACAAGCGAGGAGGCCGTCTTAGCTCAGCTGTAGGACATTTTGGAGTTGAGCCGTTGGCTGGTTGCTAGGCATATAGGGGAGGTACTCCGGGGAGATCTCCGAAAGGTCGGGTGCAATCTCGGAGATGAGGCCCGAGGAAATCCCCCCACGTGTCATATTGATTCCGACTCCGTGGCCCCCATGAATCAACTGGGCTTAAGTGAACAACACGTCATCCACTACATGTCGTAAATCTGGGGGTTCCCGTCCGTGAGCCTCATCGTTAGCCCCCTATCACGCCTTGCTTCCCAGTAGACGGAAACGGTGACGTGGTAAGGCCACGACGTATTTATTTCGAGAAGGTCATTTTCCGGAATAAATACGCTAAGCGTAAAATAAGCAATATAAAATGACAAAAGAATAAACATGAGATTAAAACTTCAAAAACTTTATTTACATTCAACTTAATTCATTTACAATACATGATTTTAACTGAAAGAAAATACAATGATGGAAATGCCTAAACAGGTGGCATACATAAACTGAGAAAAGGTAACTGGTCTAGACCTGGGTCTTGGTCTGATCGTGCTCTTCCTCTGAAATGTCTATCTCTTCAGTCTCCATAGTATCTGACAAACATTCCAAGAAACAGAGAAAGGTGGAATGCCTGCCAGCGAAATTTCGCCCGGTTAGTCCTAAGGAATGAAGTGAAATATAAAGTTTGATGATAAGGAAAATGTATATCATGAACAATGGATTATAAAGTATGGTGTGTCAGCATGTCGTTTAATGTAAACATGGAGAGTTTATGTAGCATACAGTTTTATCGTAATATATGTGAACAAGTATGGTAATGTATGACAAGTAGATAAGCATGATAGCATGAACATGGCAAACAAAAGTAACATGACCGTGTAGTGTAAGTATAGTGAACATACAGTGAATGTAAGTATCTTAACAGGTCTCTACTTGGGTATACTAATTTAACGTAAGTTCATGAATGAATGTCAACCAATCTCAAGAGTGTTCTCGAACCCAACAGGCTGTAATTCAGGAGTAAAGAACCACGAGCCCGAATCAAGTGTTAGTAACGGGACTTCAACCTAGTGTTGAAGTATTCCAAAATCAACAGGCTGTAATCCAGAAGTAAGGAAACATGGGCTCTCATGATAGCTTGCTTGTGTTAGTAGATATGGATTCATGATCTAGTGGGACTCCTGAGATTTCATTAGATTCACACAAGAACTACCCCAGCACCCCGTATATGCTAAGTCACAATTAAAATTTCCAGCCTTGCTCGAATCCATGAATACATCAGTTTGCAAGATAGAGTTCATGTATATATCAAGTATTCATGTCAAGTATTCTTGTATTCATGTCAAGTTGTACTCATGGTTCGAGTCAAGTCAAGTCATGTATTCAAGTTTGATATATATGTTTGAATTCGGGTATTCGGGTTCATGTTCAAGTATGCATGCTAAACTTTGGGTTCATGACTTGAGTTTGGATTCTGACTTGAGTTTGGATTCAAGTTCATGATCGAGTATTCATGTTTGGTTTTAAATTCAGGTTTGAGTATTGGATTTAGACATGAGTTAGACTCAGACTTGAGTCAGACACTTTAAACTGATTTAGATCTTAAATTAGGTTCAGGATTTATCGGTAACTGCTGTACATGGACGGCAGGAATTGTGTCTTTTTCCAAGACAATTACTATTGATAACACCGTTAAGTTTTCTACCTTAAATAGGCAAGCGCCCACTTTCTCTGATTTTCTGAGGCTCAAGAGAATTGATCCCGCTTAAACCTATATTTACTAAAGTCCTTAAATGAAATTTTATATAACTCGAGGGGTTTTATTAAAAATATTTTTAATATATAGTTTCAAAATAATCTCGAGAAATTATTTATATTATTTAGGATTTCCATGAATGTGAATTTTAAAGATTTGAGGTATTTTAGTGATAAATACTTAGCTTAAAGAGTTCATGGTATTTTATTGTAAAACTTGTTTTGTATTGATATCTTGATGGTATTTTGGTGAAACTTGAAATTCTTCCATCTTAAAAATTATGAGTTTATTATATTTTGAAAATCTATGGATTTTTAATATTTTATATAATTAAAAAAATTAAATTTTATTAATCTAGAAAATGCGTTTTTCTTAAAAACCGTATTTAAAACCTTTCGAGATCGAATGCTCCGTGAGGAGGTCTACATCTCGCTCTACTAGCCCAAGGATGTGCGATAATCCGCACCATCCAATATCGGGTCCCCTAAAAAGGATTGTAGAGATTTATTTGCCAAGGAATTTTAAAATACAATTCCAAAGAAAACCGTTTTTATAGTAAATGGTATTTTAATGAAATATTGTGTTCGTAACTAAAAATACGTTCGAAAAGTATCGTGCTATGGAAACCATGTGTGATGTGAGGGGTAGGTCGTTACCCCGTGAGGTTTTCTAAAGGTATGATTAAGCAAAACAATTAAATATGGTAGATACAAAGTTCATGATATTTTAATGTGAAAGTTGATTTAAAGTTATGTTTCATGAAATTTTTGAGTGAAAGTTGGTTCTAAACAATAGATTTATGTTAACAAGCAAGGTGTAGAAATATGAATGAGCAATACTTAAGAAAAAGTGTAATTTCTAGGGTTTAGAATAAAATGTTGGTATTAACTCCACTTACCGACATATTTTGAAAAAAGAGATTTTTAAAAAGGAAGAAGAGAGATTGAGAGGGACTTACCATTCGATTATGTTAGGAAGAGGTAGAAGAAGGGTAGGAAAGCTTGGGATGTCGTGGAAACGCCGAGATTAACTTTGATCTTCGCCGAAAGTTGATCTCTTGCTAACTCCAGTTATACTCTTCTTATACTTAGAAAACTTTGAGAATTTTGGCTATAATTTTCAGAATGAGGAAAGGCTAGAGCATGGGGTGGTATTTATAGTGTAGAATTATGATTTTGGAATTAAAAAGATGAATTAAAATGCATTAAAAAGGTGATAAATGGGGAATTGAGGGGTCTCTGTTTGATTGCAGAGTAATCAAACAGTGCAGGGGAGTTAGGGGTAGGCCAAGAGACTTGTGTGCAGAGCCTGGGTCTCATTGCCTACGGGGGGACTGTCGGCGCCGGTTTTTGAGGGTGTTTGGCTAGTCAAATTTGGGAGACGGGCCGTTGGATTTGTGCTACTTGTTCCTCTCTGTATTAATACCCTTTTGCACATGTTTATTTCTTCAGACTTTTCATTTTTATGTGCATTGCACGTGTAAACTTTTGGGCTTCCAAAAAGTTCAAAAAAGAAAATCAAAAACAATATAATGTATCTGATAGGGTTCGAACATAGGGGCTACGTCACAGCAGTGCAAGGCTTTACCAGTGAGCTACAAGTTGTTTTTTATTGTTATTAAACAATATATACTTATAACTTATACTCGGGCTTGTAAACTCCTTTCTGTACATTAAAAAGAAAAAAATTGTACAGAAAATTCAGAGTCGTTACACCCCCAATCTCGTCCTGAAATATTTATGGGTCAGGTCGAGAGTGGTAAGCCCGGTTTTTAATGATTTAGCCTAAGATTTCCCCGCAACGGGTTGTCTGAGGAAGATGCGACGTTTGGCGGCTAATCCTCTCGGATCCTTAGGTCTAGGTGGCGGCTTACGAAGTGCTTTAATTCTTGCGCGTATATTTGGTGACGTTAGCGGATCGGTGAAATGATTGCGCTTTAAAGGAGGCGTCGTTTCGCTCACTCAGACGGTTGGACTACGCACCACGTGTCCATCACCGGGTGGCGGGACATAAGGGGATGTCACCCGAATCCTTGCATGAGGGGACGTGTCCAATGGTCGTTCTCCATGTGGAGTCCCGGTGGCCGCTAGGCGTGACACTTCGTTTCGGCGGGAACGGATTTGGGCCGTTGGATGCCTTCTTACTGAGTGTATAAATAGGGGAGGGGGCATCCCACGGCAGATACTTTACCTTAGTCATCTCTTGTCGTCTGAAGATTGCCTGGCGCACATCCGCTTAGGTCGGAACTTCATCTAAAAAAAAATTCCCTCAGCCAATCCTTCCTTAAATCAGGTTAGATGTCTTCCTCTGAATTATCTATTGATATAGTAGGGGCTGAGTCGGGAGATAAGGCTTCAGCTTCTTAAGCTGAGTCCAGCGGGTCTTCTTCCTCCTCGGCTTCCGATAGCCGGGAGAGTTCTTCTTCTTCTTCATCTTCATCTTCTGTGTCGGGCTCGCCCCCCAGGGGGAACGACGCCCTTGTCCCTAGTCATCGAGGGGCGAAGAGAGCCCCCAAGGTGCGCATCGAGAATATTCATGATGCGCCCTCGGTTTTGAACCGTCTGGATGAGCTTTCCGATATCCGGGCTCGTTTTCATATCCCCTCTGGCTATTCACTCCGTTTGGCCAGAGAGGGCGAGCGAGCAGACCAGGTGCAGGGCAAAGAGATTGTTCTGTACTTGGAAGCGTTCTGGGCTGGGATGCATCTGCCCTTCTCGACTCAAGTTTGTGCCGTGCTCCATTGTTTCCGTCTCGTTCCGGGCCAGCTAGCGCCGAATTCGTGGAGAATCCTCCTCGGGTTTCTGGTCCGGTTGAAGATTGATCGGATCCCCTTTGATTTGATCCTCCTCCTTTCTTTTCTTTTCTATAAAAATCACCTCGGTACCAGTAAGGACGAACCGAGCTGGGTATACCTTTCATTCAAAAAACATAAGGATAGGACGGCCGGCATGGGGGTAGTGGTTGTCCCTCCTTCCATCCATGAATGGAAGGAGAAATTTGTCTTCGTCGGGCCGCCGGAGGGCGAGGATTGGCCTATGCCTATCAAGTGGCATAGGGCCGACTGTCCTAGGGTTAGGCAGTCGAATGCCCCGGAGGTAAGAGTGGTGTCTCAATGGGAACCGATCCAACAGGATGATATCCTGCTTTTCGAGCAGGCTTTGAGCTAGGCGGGTGATTGATTCTAAAATTTCGGATCGTGTTTTGAAATGTAATCACAACCAAAGAAATTTGTATCGCCGCAATCAATAACGGTGTCGCTTGTAGCGATTGTTAGTGAGCATAGATCGTCTACGGAGATTCGTGTTTTAACCGATCTTGTTTTAGATGAATTGAAATGAAAATAGTAAAGAAAACGATTCAAGATTTATGAGATTGATTTTTAAGAAACATCTAGAAAAATGTCAAGAAATCAAGAATTTATCCAATATCAATTTGATTTATCAAGATTAGAAGAATAGTTTGTAGGATTCGATCAAATTAGTAGTAGTGATGAATCTAGAGATGACTAATCTTATCTATTGATAATTTGTAGCTAGATCGATGATAATGAATGAAGATTAGGGATCTATTAAAGAGACTAGTGTTTCTCCTTCACTATCCCTTATCTTTTCGTTGATCATCATTCGGATCTAGCCTCTAGCAAAGAAAATCATCAAATGTTTGATCCCTAATTTGCAACAAAATAATCAAGAAAGTGATCTCGCTCCAAATTAGGTCATCAATGATTCTTTTTGCTAAGCTTCACAAATCTCATAAGACTTAAGATTAGTAAAGAGATCTTATCATCACTAGATCTACCGATTCTCTCGAATCCTCCACAAGCGGAGAATTCACTCACACATCATGAAAATTGAATAATCAAGAACAAAGAATTTCATAATGCAAGAATTTATAGAAAGCGAGAATTATAATTATCACCTTTATTTAAATCTCCTTCAAATTACACCTCTCAACTTGAGTTTACAAGACTAGCTCTCGATCGCTCATTTGAAAGGGAATTTGTCGTCGATCTTTGCGTGGCTCGATCGCCGTGAGTCGCGGATCATCGTGGATCTCTTGCTCGGATGATGATCGGCGTTGCAATAAAGGATTTTCGATTGTTGCTTGATTTTGCTCTCAATGGATCTTGATTTAGCTCAAGTTGTGTCACTCAACTTGAATTAAATTGATTTGGATTTGTGCTAGAATGGTGTAATATTCAACAACCAATTAACCCCCCAAAATTGAGTTCTAGATCCCCTTTTATAGATCTCAAATGAATCTTCCCTCATAAGTTAGGTTGTTAGAGAGAGCCTTCTAGAATGAGATTGTTATAAGAAGCCTTCTAGAAGAAAGTTGTTATGCAGAGCTTTCCAGAAGAAGCCACGTGGAAATAAAGCATCTTGAGGAAGATAGGTAGTTATAGAGAAGGTTCTGGAAAGGTTACGTCACCAGTGCCCCCAACTCGGCCGCGGAACCGCGGCAACTCGGCCAAACTCGGCCGCGGTTCCGCGGCCATTTGATGAGTTCACTGGCTCATTTTTCTGGGGTATCTTGGTGTTGGTCTTTGGGTGTTCTTTTGATGTCTCGAATCTTATAATTATTTCTTGGTTGCTGTCAGATTCCAAGTCTTTGACTTGCTGCATTTTATCGGCACTTTTGCGATTCCGGTTCTTTGACCTAAAGAATTTTCTGCACACAATCTCGATAAAATGTGTTGAGATATACAATATCATGCGAGTAGTAATAAACACACAATTTCCCTCCAGAGTGTCGATTATAACAATAACACGTGGTATTTGGTATTTTCCAGAAGAATTTGTAATCCGTTTTAGATTTACAATAAATATCCTTAGATGATTAGAAAGAATAAGGAAATTGATGTGTTAAGAATGCTATATTTTTGACTGATCAAATTCCCCCAAATTTAATTTTGGCCATCTCGATCAAACATCTTTTATTTAAGAGAAGGAGAAAATATAAGAAAAAGAAAAAAAAAACTAACTAGCATACTTTCGTAGGCAAACACGATTGCACTGAGGACGTGCAATTTGCCTTTAAACCTCTAGGTGTCCTTAGTAGGAGGAGTGTTGTCTCCTGAGGGTTTTCAGCGGATTGCACCCATAAAATCCTATAATAAAAGAAAGACTGTGAAAACTACATGTAAAGATAAGACTTGTAAACGAAAGACTTTGAAAATCATAGTTTCCAACTACATTAGCTTTTCGGTTGTCATAAGCCCTATCTTAATAGTCATGAAAAGATGTTAGAAATCACATCATCCCTCAATAAAACATCGTCTTTATTCTTCATTCCTACATTTCTTCCAAACACCGATCATATACCCCAACGTGTGTGTAGAAGACATCCTTACACTCGGAGAATTCAATTCAAGCTATCATACTCTTGTCCATCTACCTCAGAACTTTTTAGTCGGTGAATATTTTAGATGGAATTGCTCACACATTTTTCATGCGACCGTTAATACTTCTTAAGGTACTAACTGACCGATTACTCATGTGCTTGCTTGATTAGGCGTAATTAGCAATTGCATCGTCTTGCAACACCTAAGGCTTAGCAGTGACTCCCAAATCAGTTGGTTTAAGGCACTAGGTGATGAAGCACCCCCGTTATATTTTTTTATGCTGTCTTGGTGATTACAAAACCAGTGTTCATTTTTCTACACCATTTTATATATTTTCTTCATTTATAATTTTCGTACTTTTGGCTTTTAGACAAGAGCATTTCAAGGTATTCTCTACTATCCCGAGTTTCAAGACGTGTGTAAGTGCGTATAGTAGGGTATCAACATTCAAATGTTTGGCTTCCAGAATAGGAACTATTTTTCAGACTTATTTTCATCCTCAGATTAGTAACTTCTTTCATCTTACTAACTCTTGGGACAACGGCTTATAACTACTTATTACCAGTTTCGTTTAAGAAAACTTCTAATTTTTATAGTTTTCTTAAATTTTTCCAATCTTTTAGATGTAATTTTTCACTTTCTAATCTTTTATTATCTTATTTATGTACACATTTTTTTATTATATGTTTTGTGCTTATGCAAAGTATGATGTAAAGTGATGCGTGAATAAGCACAAATCTCCCTTAAACTTATTTACAACAGTGTCCTCACTGTTACCATCTGTTAAATCTCAGAAACCTGTAAACTTGGGAGGAAAAATTTATTAACGGGGACAAGAATAAGTGAAAGTGAAAATCTCCCCCAAACTTATTCTTTATTTATGTACAATTTTTCTATTTATTATTATTTTTATTATTTTTTTATTTTACTATTTATATATATATATATATATATATATTTATATGTATGTACAAGTTGATTCACCACCATTCTAAAAGATGAGACAATATTACCAAGACATGGAGGTGAGGTGGAGGAAATCAGTCAATATAAAGCGGTTCCTGTAAAAACAGGAGATCCTCCGTGGGGTCAGTGGAAAAATACGGTTTTAATCTATACCCTTTTATTTTGAAAATTGAACCGTTTTCAACATTTTCTACCTCAACTGCCCCGTGCGGGTATACATACCGCACAACAAATGGTCATTTCCACCGAGATTTCAGTTTACCCGCATGAAGATGGAGACGTGAATCGTAAAGAAGGACTTGTTGACCTGGAGTAAAAGTTTTTCTCAAAATATTTTTATCGTGAAATACCTTAGTCTGATTCTTCACTATCACAGCATTATCATAAGGTTCATCGCGGAGTTCACTTAGCTCGTTTAATTGCAACTTCCGAAAGTTGCAGGCTCGATTTAAGTCAAAATTCAGTTCTTTAATGGCCCACATTGCTTTAGGCTCAATCTCGACCGGAAGGTAGAAAGCCTTACCAAATACTAGACGATAAGAAGACATACCGAGATCAGTTTTATATGCAGTACGAAATGCCTAAAGAGCATCCGTCAATTTGGTTGACCAATCTTTTCGGTTTTTAGAAACTGTTTTCTCCAAAATTTGTTTGATTTGTCTGTTGGAAACCTCAGCTTGCCCGCTCGTTTGGGGATGATAGGGTGTCAAAAGTTTATGATTGATTGCATATTTCCGCATCAAAGTCTCGAAAAACCGATTACAGAAATGCGTCCCGTTATCGCTAATGATAGCGCGAGGGTATCCAAATCGCGAAAATATATTTTCTTTAAGAAACTTAATGACAACCTTGTTGTCATTAGCGCGACAAAGAATAACTTCCACCCATTTCGAGATGTAATTAACCGCAAGCAATATGTACAAATTCCCAAAAGAATTGGGAAAATGACCCATAAAATCAATACCCCAAACGTCGAAAATTTCAACCACCAAGATCGATTGAAATGACATCTCATTTCTCCGAGAAATCCTACCCGTATGTTGACACTGTGGACAGATTTTGCAATGATCAAATGTATCTTTAAATAAAGTCGGCCAGTAAAAACCGCATTGTAAAACTTTCTCCGCCGTCTTTCGAGGACCAAAGTGACCTCCACATGCCTGACCATGACAGAAAGATAGAACGCTCTTGAATTCATCATTGGGGACACATCTGTGAATGATCTGGTCAGGACAATACTTAAACAAATAGGGTTCATCCCAGTAAAAATGTTTTACTTGGGATAGAAATCGATATTTATCCTGTTTCGACCATTCGCGGGGATAAGTCATGTTGTAAGATAATTCACTATATCCCCGAACCAAGGTTCAGTGGATACATTCAAGAGTTGTTCATCTGGAAAAGAGTCATTAATTGGCAGGGTCACAAGTGAAGAAGAGATGCGTGAAAGATGGTCAGCTATTACGTTTTCACATCCTTTCTTATCTCGAATGACGAAATCAAATTCTTGTAATAGAAGAATCCAACGTATTAACCTACCTTTAGCATCTTTCTTCGATAAAAGATGTTTCAAAGCGGAGTGGTCAGTGTACACAACAATTGATGAGCCAATCAAATAAGGCCTGAATTTTTCTAATGCAAATACAACTGCCAAAAGTTCTTTTTCGGTAGTTGTATAATTAATTTGAGCATCATTCAGGGTCTTACTTGCATAATAAATCACATGTGGCATCTTATCAATGTGTTGTCTTAAGACTGCACCAACAGCAAAATCTGATGCATCATACATTAGCTCAATCGGATGGTTCCAATTAGGAGATGATAGAACGAGGGCTGTAGTGAGGGAATTCTTAAGTGAGTCAAATGCAGCCTCACAGTCCGAGTCAAAGTGAAAGGTTATGTCCTTGGCCAAGAGAAGAGTTAAGGGTCTAGCAATTTTGCTAAAATCCTTAATGAATCTCCTGTAAAAGCCTGCATGGCCAAGAAAAGATCGTATATCTTTGACGCATTTGGGATGAGGAAGGTTATGAATGACATCTATTTTAGCTCTGTTGACCTCAATGCCTTTCCGTGAAATGATATATCCAAGCACAATTATCTTTTGGACCATGAAATGGCATTTTTCCCAATTCAAGGTTAAGTTCTTATCTTTACAACGAGTAAGAACCGCGTCAAGATGTGATAGGCAATCATCAAAAAAATCTCCGAATATCGAGAAATCGTCCATGAAAATCTCCAGAAAATTCTCGACCATGTCCGAGAATATCCCCATCATACAGAGCTGAAATGTAGCAAGAGTATTGCATAACCCAAAGGGCATGCGTCTATAAGCAAAAGTACCAAAAGGACAAGTAAATGTGGTTTTATCTTGATCCTTTTCGGCAATAGGGACCTGGTTATAGCCAGAGTATCCGTCCATGAAACAATAATATTCACGTCCAGCTAAGTATTCTAACATTTGGTCAATGAAAGGTAGAGGAAAATGGCCTTTCATCGTTGCAGCATTGAGTTTTCTATAATCAATACATACACGCCACCCAATTTGAGCGCGTGTCTGGATTAACTCATTAGCCTCATTTGTTATGACCATGGTGCCAGATTTCTTAGGGACTACATGAATTGGACTTACCCGTTGGCTATCAGAGATTGGGTAAATGATACCACTGTCAAGGCATTTGACGATTCCTTTCTTTACCGCCTCCTTCATTATGGGATTCAACCGTCTTTGTGGTTCTCGAGTTGGCTTGGCTTCATCCATCAGATATATATGATGTTCAACAATCAAGGGACTAATCTCTTTGATTTTAGCCATAGTCCAACCAAAAGCCTGCCTATTAGATCTCAATACAGTCAAAAGCGCGTTCTCTTACTCTGAGGCAAAAGAAGCTGATATGATCACAGGTAAAGACTCATTCTCACCTAAATATGCATATTTAAGGTAAGAAGGTAACTGTTTCCCCCAATCAGAGCAAAACTCTGTGCAAATTCCAAGGCGGGAAATGAAGCAACGCTTCTGTTTCCCCCAATCAGAGCAAAGCTATGTGTTAAAAATTCAAATAATAATAAAGGAAGCAACGCTTCAGATGATTTGCGCTCTGCGCTGCGCGACACGTGTCAGCGCGGTTGCGCTGAGCTCTGCGCTGCGCGACACGCGTCAGCGCGGTTGCGCTGCGCGACACGTGTCAGCGCGGTTGCGCTGGCGCGGTTGCGCTGCGCGACACGTGTCAGCGCAGGTGCGCTTGCGCCAACTGTGCCAGCATTTAAACAATAAAATTTTGGAAAGTTCTTTCCAATCTTGTTAAAAACAAGAAGATTACCTTCTGTAAAACAGAAGCCTTGGGATCAAAGATCCGACGGTGGGGAAATATCCCCAGATCAATCAGAGAAAGATCTCTGTAACCAACCTAATAAACTAATTGGCCCTATATAAAGGCCCCTAGACTCCAAGTCTAAAACATACAGAGATAGAGATACAGAACTCCTCTAAAAATTTTGAGAAGAGCTCGAAGAGAAAAAAGGTAAACCTTTGAAAAAAAAAGAAGTTCTTCTAAAAAGATCAATGATCTAAGAACAAGATCAAGATCTTCAATAAATAATAATAATAATAATAATAATAATAAAAAAGAATAAATTTTACTTCTTTATTAGATCTTTCGATCTATATAAAGGCATTGCCTTTTGATGAACCATTGGTTCTTGATCTTGAGGTAGAACCTCTAAAGAGATTATTTTCTTAGATCTAAATTTGATCAAGATGTGCTCTGCGCTATGGAACAGTGCCTTGCACTTCTGAAATAAGCCTCTGTGCTCTTGGGTTGGCGCAAGTCACCAGAACACGCCACGTGTCAACCCCAGAATAATCTGCGCCTCGCGCTTTAAAAAATTAGCATTACGCTCCTGGATTGGCGCAAGTCACCAGAGCGCGCCACGTGTCAGCAGCGCACTGGCGCAGCGCACTGCGCTAACAGACTTGCGCTCAGCAGAGCGCGACACGTGTCAGCAGCGCACTGCGCTAACAGACTTGCGCTCACTAAATTGTAACACGTGTCACCTCCACATCAGTTTGCGCCTTGCGCTCCTCAATCGGCACAAAGCGCCTGATAAGCCACGTGGCGCGCTGTCAGACCATTGAATGCTCTGCATTATTAAAAAAAAGGGACAGAGCCCAATTAAAAAGGCCTAACAGGCCAAAATAAATGCTATGCATTTAATTGAAAAGCCCAATGCTGTGCATTATTTTAAAAAAAGGGGCAGAGCCCAAGCAAAGGCCTAAACAGGCCAATCATGGACAAAATATTTTCAAATGGACTTAACCCAATTCTGGCCGTAAGTCCTCAAATTAAATTGAACTGAGCACAACTGCTCTCTCAAATCAATTTACATCCGGTTCAAGGGTACATCTTCGAACTCCTCTGATATTTGTCA
The DNA here is from genome assembly GCA_030015575.1 of Agapanthus africanus. Lineage (NCBI taxonomy): Eukaryota > Viridiplantae > Streptophyta > Magnoliopsida > Asparagales > Amaryllidaceae > Agapanthus > Agapanthus africanus. The sequence continues at coordinate 871,675,890 of CM057339.1, forward strand.
TTGTAATCCTTCAACGTCGTCAGAGAGGTGACGGGTCCCGACAACCATACATTGATACGGACAATGGGGTCCTTAAACTCATGGACTATGATGTCCTTAAACCAATATTCGTCCCCAAAATGGGAATGTTGGACCACCATGTCCTTAAACTGGCAATGGACCACCATGTCCCTAAACTGGCAATGGACCACCATGTCCCTAAACTAGAACAATAGAGCCCAAATGCTCTTTTGTCGGATCCAAACGATCCTGTTAAGCTGATCTTAGTCTCAAATTAGACTAACGTATCCTTAACAAACGTTTAAGCTGATCTTAGCCTCAAATATGGCTAACATGTCCTTAAACCAATATTCGTCCCCAAAATGGGAATGTTGGACCACCATGTCCTTAAACTGGAAATCGAGCCCCCAAATACTCTTTTGTTGGATCTAAACGATCCCGTTAAGTTGATCTTAGTCTAAAATTAGACTAACGTATCCTTAACAAATGTTTAAGTTGATCTTAGCCTCAAATATGGCTAACGTATCCTTAAACCAAAACCCCAAACCCAAATCTAAGAAAATACGGATTTGGACTAATCCACGTCCTACGGGCGACGACATAAATTAGTCTCCGTATACAATCAACGGGCAACCACAAACAAAAAAAACACCCACGACACGAAGTGACCATCTGGAGAAGGAGAAATTTGTTACCGTGATGCGGTAGCGTAATTAACTGCAGGGGCTTGCGCCTGCAGGGAAGAGCGTCCCCACAATCAAAAACCCCTCGAACGAAGGGGAATCTGACGAAGTCTGCTACATCGGCCGCATCCGTCTGAACCTCCGATACACGGTCCCATAAATCAACTTGGCATCTTCGGAGAGGTAGACGGATAAAACCAATTAGCATCTGCCCCGAATCTCAGGCAAGACGTACTCTCTCGTCGCGCCGCCATTCGGAGGGGAACAGATTCTGGCACGCCCGGTGGGACCTTTTCCTCTTTCCACTCCACACTTCGTGTGTCGTATTCGCGAACGAATCGCGGTTTGTTAACGGTTGCCCTCGGGTTTCAAGTTACTAAGATTTGGTCTCTTGCTTGGCGCAGAAAGCAAACAGCAATGGCGTTCAACTGCTCGAACTGCTCCAACTGCAAGTGCAATCGACGCTCCGCCTCACCTGGAGGTGTACCCTACGGATCTCAGGCGACATCACTGTTCATGATGCCGGTGGAACAAATCACCCAGGCTACTACTGGACTATTTTTCGGGACTATGCTCCCGCCAATGAGCTTCACTGCCCCGGTGCCCGTACAGGAAGCTCCTAAGAAGTCGGTCTTCGATCGACTTACAGCTGCTGCGGCCCCTCTCAACGGGTCGCCCAACACCAATGCCTCGGTCTTCTCCAGACTAGGCCAAAACTCCTGTGGGCCTACGGTGAAACTTGCGGTCCCAAAGAAGGTTATTCAAAAGAGAGTAACCGAATCTGCTCCTGAAGCCGTCAAGGCGACTTCTCCTGCTAAGAGGTCGGTCTTCGCAAGACTGACCGTCCCAACTCCTACTCCCGCTCCAGCTACTCAAAAGGCATCAGTCTTTAATAGGCTGACACTGGCTACAACCCATCACCTGAACAGGGGGCAAGACAAAACCGTCGCTGAACCAATCCCAACAACTCGTCACGCTCGACGTCGCCACTGGCGCCGGATAAGGAAGGCTGGGGCAACTCCCCCTCGAGGCTAACTCCACCAGCCCCAACGGTGGAAATTGATGCTGCTGTTCCAACTGGGAACAACTTTGAGCTGCTGAACAGGGTACGCAGAAATTCGCCAACTGCGGTGCTCAAAAGATCTCCTCCACCGGTAGAGACCGTCATAGAAGCAAAGCCGGAGCAGTCTCCTCAACGGCTGTCTTCCAAAGTCTACAAGAGTTGGCGACGAGTTCGAGAATCGGTGATTGATCCGAATTTCTCCCATCAGCATAAGAAGTCGAAAGTCCGACAGGAGGAAAACCACCCTGTTAAGCAACGGAAGACGACGGCCACCTGGGTGCCCAAAGCAACGGCCCCCTCAACTTCGACGACCCACAAGAGAAGAAGGCCAGAGAAAGTCCCCACGCCTGCGGCAAATGTCAAAGGCAGTGAGCCTAAACGCCCTAAGTCCGGGGGCGTGGTGGTACATACCGTCTACATGGCGTCCGGGAAAGACGACAGCCGTATATCCACAGGTCATAGACCGCTTACGCGATCGATGACTAAAGCTCAAGAGCAGCAGCAGAAGCTCCTAGAGATGATGACCGCGATGGCCGCACTCACTGGGCCAAAAGAAAGCCTAGAAACATCCTCGGATAGGAGCAAGAAACCGATGCCGATTTCCTTCGGAGAATACTGGAAAAGAAGGACAAAGAGGCTGCGGAACAAGCAGACAATATAAAACGAATGGCCCTTCTGTTTCAGGACATGGTGGGTATGATGATCCAGCAGGATCCCCCAGTCGAAGATCCTCCGATTATCCTTGAAGATGACAGAGGAGAAACGTCAAATCCACTGCCGGCTCTTTCAATAGCCAAGGAGGAGACAATTTCCAAAGATACCCTGGATGAATATATAGCTCAGCAGATATGAGTTCACCAGGCAACTGAGGCAGCCGGTCAAGTTGTCAAAACGGGGCGACCATATCCGAGCTGGTATGATCAGATCAAATACCCGCCAGGCTACACGATCCGAAAATTCCATGTCTACAAGGGGACAGGTAATCCCCATCAACATGTTGCCCAGTTCAGGGCTCTTTATGGTAACACCGGCGGCGATGATAAGCTCCTACTTCACCAATTCGTCGGCAGCTTATCGGAGACGGCGTTTGAATGGTACTCCGAGCTTCCGAACGACTCCGTCAAAACTTTCGCTGAAATGGAGTTGTTGTTTACCCAGCGTTTCGCAATCGCCAAAGAGCGTACTCCAATAACAGCTTTGATCAATGCAAGAGTAAATCCGGGCGAAACTTGGGTTCAATATGCAATCCGATGGCGGAACTTGTGGTCAAAATGCGAACAACGCATCGAAGAAGCGCCAGCGGTGGGTATGTTCGTGGGCACCCTAGATCCTCATGCAACTATTTCACAGTTCATGATATTCTTTAAACCAACCACGTTCCAGGCCTTGATTGACAAATTAGCCCAAATGGACCAGATGAGCCATAGACCGTCTCCTCCAAAGCTGGACTCTCGAAATCAGAAGGGGAAAGGAAAAGCGATCGTCGTCGCCAATACTCAACAACAGCTGAGCAACTTGAAGCCGGTTGTCCGTCAAAACAATATGCGTCCACGCATATCCCTCGAGGAGAGGCTAGGACGTCCTTACTCGTTTTCTCAAGATAAAACGAGAAGACTGTTCGAGCTGGCAGTGCGCAACAGACTCATCAATCTGCAGGATTCAAAACGTCCGTTGCAGCCAAATGATGTCAATGATCCCAATTACTGCCCCTACCACCGAGTATTGGGTCACCCGATCGAGGATTGCTACGTCTTCAAAAACTGGATTGAAGACCAATACCAACAAGGCAAGTTTGCGCTGTCTGAAAAATGGAAGGTGAACCCGCCGCAACCTCATACCCCTAAAAAGGTGAATATGCCGGGGGCAACATGCTCCCTTGTTGAAGAAGCTCCGTGGGAGATTGTGTTATCAGCCAAAACCAAAAGGATGCTGAATGATCTTAAGACATACCCGACGGTCAGGTGGAAGAACCCGCTAGAACCCCAGATCATCGAAGGGATGCTGAAGCCGTGCCCAACTCCAAAGATCGGTGGTGATGGCCCAAGCACTTATACCCAGCCGTCGAAATATTCAAAGAAGAAGAAGAAAAGATCCAAAAAGCCCGTGAAACCTGGCGACAAGCGCACGGACTTACAGAAACAGATTGACACGCTGGAGGAGTATAATCAGAAGGCACGGACTCCATCACGCTCTAAGAGTTCCTCAGCCACGTCTTTCAAGAGGAAGATAATGAAGAAAGCTCGTCGGATAAATCTAAGGGTTACGTGGCGAGTTGTCATATGATCTCCCACTCGTTTACAGACGATGAGAAGACTCCTTGCACTGAGAAGCTGGGGGCAGATCCTAAACCGGAACTTCTAGGTCCATCAGATGAAATAATTGATGCATTCCTCAACGAAGCTCTTTTGAAAAGTAAAGCTGATCGGGAACGCGAGACGGTCATATTTGAAAGGGCCAAGCGCCGGCGACTAGACGAAAGAGTTGAGACACTCCCATCAAATCAAAAGACATCCGTTGCGAATAAAAACAAATTCAAGACGAGGAAAAGGTTTGCTAAAGCCATATCAATGGGGATGAAGCTACCACCCTCTGAAGGAAACTTTGCCGGCAAAGCAAAAACGCACCCTTCCTACTGCTTATATCATCGAAAGATTTCGCACCCTACCGAAGAGTGCAAAGCTTTCAATAGATGGTGGCAGGGGTATGTTGTTTACCGGCAACATTTTAAGCGGGAGAAGCGCAAAACTCGTCGGGAGCGGAAAAGTACGACCGATGAGTTTATAAGAACTACCAGCGATTGTCGTATGGTTAACGCCGGGGAAGTGCAAATTCTCACATTCGGGAGCGACTCTGATGAGGAAATGGCTCTTAGCCCTCTCTTTAAAGAGTCCACCTCGGGAAAAGAGGAAGAGCCGAAGGCCTGCGAAAACATCCAGCTGCGCAATCGTACGTTACCCAAAAAGAATCTCGGACCCTTAAATAAAAATGATGAAGGAAAAGAAAAGGTCTCTGAGGATATCGCCCTAGATGACCAAGTCATAGAAGAGCTAACCTCCAAGGACCCGCCAAAGAAAAATAAGGTGGACTACAACGTTCTGGCGCACTTAAGAAAGTTACCCTCGCAACTCAGTATTCTTGATGCCCTCTTACTATCAAAAGAAGCAAGAGATTCATTGATCAAAGCGCTACAGGAGCCAGAGCAATTCCAAGCTTTTCTCGCCGAAGAAAAGATGAAGGACGAGCTGGAGGAAGTACACACAGCCGATATCACCTTCGGCGACGAAGACCTCCTCCTTAGGACGTGCAGCACAACCGTCCCCTCTATGTCTCAGGATACTGCCATGATATAAAGATAGGCAAAATCATGGTCGACAATGGGTCTTCCGTCAATCTCCTCAATGTGCGGGTATTGAAGGAAATCTGCATGAGCATCCAGCACCTCGCTCGGGATAAGATCACCATCTCCGGGTTCGACTCTCAATCATCACGGACTCTCGGGTCTGTGATACTGACGTTACGCTTTGGGCTACTCATCACGGACATTAAATTCCACGTCATAGACGCCAAGACATGCTATAATGCTTTGCTCGGCTGACCCTGGTTACACGAGTATAACATCATTCCTTCTACACAGCATCAGTGTATGAAATATTTTAAGGATGGTCTCGAGTATACCGTAACAGGAGAGTTGAACCCATTCTCCGTAAACGAGGTCCGTAAGTAAGAAGATGCAAAATACTTCTTACCAGATTTCGAAGACACGGAGAGGTGTCACAAGCCGGAGAACAAAGCTATCGCCACCATCCCGGTCTTCGGGAGTGATACTGAGGAAGCGGAAGAGATGGTTTATTTGGGTCCACCCCAATACAACAAGTCGGGACCATCCGCTCCTATGTTGATCTTTGGCAGTGACTCGGAAGATGGAGTCTATGCTACATTCTCGGCTCGGCCTTCGGTACAAACATTTGCTGATGAAGAGCAAAGTTTGCAAGTTGCTATGGTTTCGCCCAAACATCATAAAGAATTGGATGTGCTCGATACCTACAGTGTAGAAGAGCTGCGGACGTTCTATGTCCCTCCCAGACGAGAAGGCGAAAATGCGATTCTATTCTACCGCTCTGGGGAAAGCAAAGCGAAGAAAGAAATCTGGCACGGTGCGGATCCTACGCTTGATAGGCTTCAGCCCATCCGTCTGCCTAGATATTACACAGAAGGCTTAAAAAGGCTATTGAAGCGCCAATGGATACCCTTCAAACAGACCGCTCGAAAAGCTAAGTTCTATGATAGGATCTGGAACGTTCCCGGAACTCAGCACAAGTTGCCTAACGGGAGAATGGAAGCAATCGGGCTTGGATATGTTCGGTCCAAGAAACGGGAGCTAATCCGCAACTACTATGTTGTGCATAACTTTGATGAAGAAGGGGATGCTCAATGGGAAGATGCTAACCCTGAACCAGAAAAAGTCCCCGATACAAAGATGCCCAGTCCGTCGTTCGAAGAACAAATGGACAAGCTTATAAGGGAAGCTGGTCAAAAAGTCCGAGACGACCACAACCGCGAAATGGCCATCTACAAAAAAGCCAGGACGCAACGCCTTCTCCAATAGGCTGCGAAAAATGAAAAGGCCCTTCTTTGTCAACCTGTCGTAAAAAAGGCCCGACGCAAAGGCAGAAACAAGTCAAAGAGCGGAAAAGGCATTCAGCAAAGACAAAGCGGGACCAAGAAGCCACGCAGTTGAGAATCGAGCGGTCCGGATTTGTCCCTTACGAAGAAGATGAGTCGAGCATGCTCTTTTCCTCAAGACAAGACGAAGAAGATACATGACCTAGCTATAAAACACCAAATGATTACGCTTCCGGAGTCCAAGCACCCCGAACAAGCAGGCGAAGTCTCACACCCGAACTATTGCTCTTATCACAGGGTAATAGGACACCCTCTCGAAAATTGCTTCACTTTCAAGAATTGGGTCGAAGATCAGTATCTGCTCGGCAAGTTTGCTCTATCTGACAGCTGGAGGGTAACGCCGCCACAGAAGCATGAACCCAAAGCCACGAGAGCAGAACCAGATCCGCATCGGTCTTGGAAGCGAGCTCGTACTTGTCATATGATAACGATATCAAAAGAAGAGCCCGAGAATATGGATGATCTTCCCTGGTGCTTCGAAAGCAGCGATGACGAGGTGATCTCAGAATTTCCACCAGCGCCGAAAGAGCTGGAAGATAGAATACACACCACTGCAGATAACCTCAAGAAAATTGAGTTGGGGACGGTGAACGACCCGCGACCGACGTTCGTTAGTGAACTGTTGTCTGAAGGAAGGGTGGCTTCATTAAAAGATGTGCTTATGCAGTATAAAGATTGCTTCGCATGGAACTATTCCGAAATTCCAGGGCTAGATCCGGAAATTGCTGTGCATAAATTGGCAATATCCCCGGACGTTAAACCAATCAAACAAGCACCGAGAAGAATGCGGCTCGAGCTTGAGATGAGCATTAACGCCGAAGTTAAGAAGCTGATCGACTCTAGGTTTATCCAGGAAGTTCAGTATCCCGATTGGATCGCCAACATTGTCCCGGTGATGAAGAAAAATGGGACGGTGCGCATATGTGTAAACTTTCGGGATCCCAATAAAGCCTGCCCGAAGGACGATTTCCCAGTGCCAGTCACCGAGCTGATGATAGATAACACGTCCACTCAGGAGGTTTTCTCCTTCATGGACGGCTCATCAGGATATAATCAGATAAAGATGTATCCCGAAGACCAAAAGCACACCGCTTTCCGGACCCCTTTGGGTATATTCTGCTACAAGGTGATGCCCTTCGGTCTAAAGAACGCTGGTGCCACCTACCAAAGGGCCATGACAAAGATCTTCGATGAGCTTATACATGAAATAGTCGAATGCTATATCGACGACGTCTTGGTTATTAGCAAATCATACGAGGAGCATTTAGAGCATCTGAAGACCGTATTTCAACGCTTTCGACAATACAACTTGAAGATGGACCCTCTCAAGTGCGCATTCGGAGTTTCCTCGGGCAAATTCCTAGGATTCATCGTCCGACACCGAGGTATCGAGATAGATTCGTCAAAGATCAAGGCGATCATGGAAATGCCTCCACCAAGGACTCTCAAGAAATTGCGGTCTCTCCAAGGGAAGCTCGCGTACATCCGGCGATTTATAGCCAACCTTTCAGGCAAGTGCCGCCCTTACAGTCACCTGATGAAGAAGGGAACCCCTTTCGTTTGGGATCACAAATGCCAGAGCGCGCTGGACGAAATCAAGCAATACCTGCGGAATCCTCCAGTGTTGGCTGCTCCGGTCAAGGGAAAGCCTTTCATTCTTTATACAACCGCCCTCGAAGGTTCTTTAGGTGTATTATGGGCACAAGAGAACCACCAAGGGAAAGAAAGAGCTCTTTATTACTTAAGTCGAGTTCTCCTGGGGCCAGAAAGCAACTACTCCCCCATCGAAAAACACTGTCTAGCGTTGATCTTCGCGACAACAAAGCTCAGGCACTATGCGTTGGCGCATGAAGTCCGTCTCATTTCAAAAGTGGACCCCCTTAAATATTTAATGTCAAAGGCCATATTGACAGGGAGACTCGCTAAATGGGCCTTGCTCTTGATGGAGTTCTCAATAACTTATCAACCTCTCAAGGCAGTGAAAGGCCAGGCCATCGCCGACTTCCTCGCTGAGCATCCGATACCAGCTGATTCCCTTTTGAATTGCGAGCTGCCAGAGGAACATGCGTTTGATGCGATCGACGGTAGTGATACCCGATGGGAACTCTATTTTGATGGAGCGTCTTCCATGAAGAAGCGCAAACAAAGCACCCCTATAATCAAATCGGAGGTAGGCCTCATCTTCGTAACTCCACAAGGAGAGATAATGCGCTTTGCTTTCTCCTTAACAGAGCCGAGGATGAACAATGAAGCCGAATACGAGGCTTTGATAGCAGGCCTCGAGATCGCCATCGACATGGGAATTGAAAACCTCCTCATATACGGAGATTCTCAACTGGTCGTCAGTCAAGTAAATGGCGACTACCAAACGTGCAAACCCGAACTGGTAAAGTATGGCGAGAGAGTACAGCAATTGCTGACTCAAATTCCCTCCTATATGCTGGAAAGCATACCGCATGCAGAAAATAGCAAAGCAGATGCACTAGCTAAGCTCGCTAAAGAACTGGCATACGAGAACCTCGATGACGTAAGAATCGTGGTACAAAGCCGTCGGGTGCTGGCCCCAGCAGAAATATCTCCGGAATCATCCGAAAAAAGGGAGCGATTGAACAAATGGCTATGCAAATAAAAAACCAGGAAAAAGCTGAGGATTGGAGAGAAGTCTTTATAGACTACTTCAAATCCCATCAAACGCCTGAAGATGCGTCCTCAAGACATCAGCTCATGAAACGAGCTCTGTCTTTCGCCTTCGTCAATGATACTCTGTACAAGAGATCGTTTGATTCTCTGTGGTTGAGATGTCTGGGACCTGAAGAGGCGAAAAGAGTCGTTCAGGAAGTTCGCGATGGACTCTGCGGTTCTCATCAAGCAGGCCCGAAGATGAAGTTGAAGATTAAACGGATGGGCTACTACTGGCCCACGATGATTCAGGACTGCCTCGAGTATGCGAAGCAATGCCACTCGTGCCAGATTCATGGGGACTTTATCCATCAACACCCAAATCCTCTACATCCAACAGTGGCTAGCTGGCCGTTCGAAATGTGGGGGACTGACGTAATCGGTCCCATCGAACCAGCATCGTCTAGGGGACATCGATTCATCTTGGCGACGACTGACTACTTTTCCAAATGGGCAGAAGCGGTACCGCTGAGGGAAGTGAAGACGGAGAATATCCTCCATTTCTTCAAGATGCACGTCATTTATCGGTTTGGAACTCCGCGACGGATCATCTCCGATAACGGGCCAGCCTAATGAAGCCACAAGATCAGCTACTTCGCGCAACAACACAACATAGACTGGAGATATTCCTCAGTTTATAATCCCCGAGCTAATGGTCTAGCTGAGGCTTTCAATAAGACCTTGACGAAGATCGTGAAGAAGACGGTGTCCCGAAATAAGAAGGACTGGCACGAGAGACTGCAAGAAGCTCTTTAGGCGTATCGAACTACATTCAAAACGGCCACGAACACAACGCCGTACGCGTTGGTATTCGGTACAAAAGCAGTACTCCCCCTCGAAATAGAATTACCCTCTCTACGAGTGGCAGTCCACTACGAGCCGACGGACGAAGAAAATGCTCACCTTCGGCTTGAGGAGCTTGACGCCCTTGATGAAACCCGGCTCATAGCGCAACAAAATCTGGAGGCTTATAAAGCAAAAATGATGCGCTCATATGAAAGATTGACCAGGTCGAGGACATTCCGCCAAGGCGAACTCGTGCTAGTGGTCAAAAGACCTATGATCCCCTATCGCGTCAAGCGGGGAAAATTCGAGCCGAACTATGAAGGCCCATACATCATAGACAAGGTCTACCAGGGTGGAGCCTATCTACTCATGGATATGCACGGTGAAAGGCCTTTTAGGCCAATAAACGGTCGCTTCCTAAAGAAATACTACGCTTAATGAATCACAACTTAGGTCAATGATAGATGACGACGACTATGTCCGCTCACTATCTTCCTAAGCCCAAACTCTATAAGTAGTAGCCGGCCTTCTTCAACAGCGGACCGAAACGTCCTTAAACTAATGACGGACCACTACGTCCTAAAACTAGATGTTGACCGAGATGTCGATAAACTACGGTGGATTGCAATATCCCAAAACCGATACAAAAAAAAGAATAAAAAAAATATATAAAAAAAATAATAAAAAAAAATAATAAAAACGGTATGTCCATAAGCAAAATGGGCACGGATGAAAACCCGAAAGGGCTCCGTGAGTAAAAACAGCAGGGCTACCGGCGAGTGTTTGTGAAAACCTGAAAGGGCGCAACCTCGTTAAAAAAAAGAATAAAAAGGAATAAAAAAAGGCGGTATGTCCATAAGCGAAATGGACACGGATGAAAACCCGAAAGGGCTCCGTGAGTAAAAACAGCAGGGCCACCGGCGAGTGCTTGTGAAAACCCGAAAGGGCGCAACCTCGTTGAAAAACACTTACAGGGTTCTCTCGACCTTGTAAGGAGAAACCACCCGCGTGAGATCCTTACGACTCACAAGGGAGCAACACACTTAGGGATCCTCATGATTCCTAAGGAGAAATTACACTTGCGAGATCCTCACGACTCGTAAGGAGAACTCTTTTATGGGACCCTCACGGCTCATAAGATTTGAAAGTCTTAAGTTACAGAGACCTGAACCTGTTCTTAAGAAACCCCCACAACCTTCGATATTGCCCTATAAGTGGCTCAATACTGACCCTTGTATACAATCCACAGGCGCGAATAAACATTTCCCCAACAAAGTCCCACCCGTGACTAGGGATATGTCCATATGGTGAACAACCCCTGTAAGTCCTCTCAACTTATAAGGAGAAAACCCTTTTGTAAGATCCTTACGACTTATAGGGGAACACGCACTTAGGAATCCTCACGATTCCTAAGGAGAAAACACACCTACGAGATCCTCACGACTTGTAGGGAGAAATATCTTTGTGAGACCCTTACGGCTCATGAAGTCAAAAGCCTTAGTCGACAGAACCTTAACCCTGTTCGCTAAGCCACCTTTGTTCGACATTGACAGAGGCAAATAATGATTCGCTCCTGGCAATATCCCAGTTGTAGCGATGCTGATGCCTAAACCGGTATCAAATTCCAAGTCCTTTCATGGCAAATGATGATTCGCTCCTGGCAATATTCCAGTTGTAGCGATGCTGATGCTGAGATTGGCACCAGATTCCAAGTTCCACACTTGCGATAAAAAAAATCAGCGAGCTAAAAATGCATATGAAATAGCCGAAATGATGGGGCAACTTGCAACGAAATCAGCAAGTAAAAATGTATGCATACAAAAACAGCCGAAATGATTGGGCAACTCGCAATAAAAAGCAGCGAGTAAAAAAAAAATAGCCAAAATGATTGGACACCGCGAAAAATAGCCGAAATGATTGGGCAATCGCGATTTTCGCGATATAAAAAGCTGAAATGATAGAGCATCGCGGAAAGAATAAAAAAATAATGAAAGAATGAAACTTTTTGCCCTACAGGTGAGATCACGCCGATCCCTGTATACAATCCAGGGGTACAAACAAAGAGGGAACCATACGTTCCTAACAAGCTCCACCAGAAAGCGAAGCGAAATCTCGACGGTTCATAAACAACCTAGAGACAATCTCGACATTTGTCGCAATATTGCAGACACAATGTCAACAAACGAAGCGAAGGAAGATCCCTAGCTTCAGGGTCTCGACGTCGATGTCGACAACTTAGAGATCACCAACGGCATTTCTCCTCACTCCAACCAGATGCAGACATGACGTCAACAACCGACCTTAGAGTCGCAACGAAACGGAGCCACGGCATGGTCCCTAGTTCCAAATCTTAACGACAATATCTACAGCCTAAGAATCAACAACGGCGTTCCTTCGCAGTCCAGTAGGATGCAAATGCAATGTCAACAAAAGACCCCATCGTCAGCAAAGCGGAGTGACGGCAAAATCCCAACTCCACCTCAGCATTCGTCTCATTACAGCAGACGCAATGTCAACAACGGCGTTCCTTCGCAGTCCAACAGGATGTAGATGCAACGTCAACGAAAGACCCCATGGTCGAAACAATGCGGAGTGACGGCAAGATCCCAACTCCACCTCAGCATTCGTTTCGTTACAGCAGACGCAATGTCAACAACGGCGTTCCTTCGCAGTCGAGCAGGATATAGATGCAACGTCAACGAAAGACCCCATGGTCGAAACAATGCGGAGTGACGGCAAGATCCCAACTCCACCTCAGCATTCGTCTCGTTACAGCAGACGCAATGTCAACAACGACGTTCCTTCACAGTCCAGCAAGATGTAGATGAAACGTCAACGAAAGACCCCATGGTCGAAACAATGCGGAGTGACGGCAAGATCCCAACTCCACCTCAGTATTCGTCTCGTTACAGCAGACGCAATGTCAACAACGATGTTCCTTTGCAATCCAGCAGGATGCAGATGCAACGTCAACAAAAGACCCCATGGTCAGCAAAGCGGAGTGACGGCAAAATCCTAACTCCACCTCAGCATTCGTCTCGTTACAGCAGACGCCATGTCAACAACGGTGTTCCTTCGCAGTCCAGCAGGATACGGACGCAACGCCGACAAGAGACCTCACGGTCGAAACAAAGCAGAGTGACGTCCAGCAGGATACGGATACAACGCCGACAAAAGACCTCACGGTCAAAACAAAGCAGACTGATGGCAAAATCCCAACTCCACATCAGCATTCGTCTCGATATAGCAGACGAAATGTCACCACAGCGTCCTTCCAACAGGATTCGGACACACCAAAGAAAATGAAGCAAAGGCCAAATTCCTAGCTTCAGGCTCTTGACGGTAACTCATATAAAACCTGAAAGACCATCGGAGATCATCCCACACCAACGTGGAGTGGTCATCACCTTGACGTTCGTCTCAATACAACAGACGAGACGTCACGACAGAATTATTCCTCAGACAGGATTCGGACACACCAAAGCAAATGAAGCAAAGGCCAAATTCCTAGCTTCACGGTCTTGACGGTAACTCATATAAAACCTGAAAGACCATCGGAGATCATCCCACACCAGCGCGGAGTGGTCATCACCTTGACGTTCGTCTCAATACAACAGACAAGATGTCACGATAGCGTTCTTCCTCAGACAGGATTCGGACACACCAAAGCAAATGAAGCAAAGGCCAAATTCCTAGCTTCAGGGTCTTGACGACAATTTATATAAAGCCTGAAAGACAATCGGAGATCATCTCGCACCAACACGGAGTGGTCACCACCTCGACGATCGTCTCGATACAGCAGACGAGATGTCACCCCAACGTTCTTCCCCCAGCAGGATTCGGGCGCGCCAAAAGCAAACGAAGCGAAGGCCAAATTCCTAGCTTCAGGGTATTAACGGCAAGTCATATAAAGCCTGAAAGACAATCGGAGATTATCTCGCACCAGTGCGGAGTAGTCACCACCTTGACGTTCATCTCGACACAGCAGACGCAACATCACCAAAAGGAGCCATGGCAAAATCCCTAGTTCCAAACCTCGATGGTTCACCAGCAACCTAGAGACAACCGCGACATTCGTCTCGATACAATGGACGCGATGCCAACAAACGAAGCGAAGGCTAAATTCCTAGCTTCAGGGTCTTAACGGCAAGTCATATAAAGCCTGAAAGACAATCGGAGATCATCTCGCACCAGTGCGGAGTAGTCACCATCTCGACGTTCGTCTCGACACAGCAGACGCAAAATCACCAAAAGGAGCCACGGCAAAATCCCTAGTTCCAAACCTCGACGGTTCACCAGCAACCTAGAGATAACCGCGACATTCGTCTTGATAAAACAGACGCAATGCCAGCAAACGAAGCGAAGGCCAAATTCCTAGCTTCAGGGTCTTAACGGCAAGTCATATAAAACCTGAAAGACAATCGGAGATTATCTCGCACCAGTGCAGAGTGGTTACCACCTCGACGTTTGTCCCAACACAGCAGACGCAACATCACCAAAAGGAGCCACGGCAAAATCCCTAGTTCCAAACCTCGACGGTTCACCAGCAACTTAGAGACAACTGCGACATTCGTCTCAATACAGCAGACGCAATGCCAGCAAATGAAGCGAAGGCCAAATTCCTAGCTTCAGGGTCTTAACGGCAAGTCATATAAAGCCTGAAAGACAATCGGAGATCATCTTGCACCGGTGCGGAGTGGTCACCACCTCAACGTTCATCTCGACACAGCAGATGCAATATCACCAAAAGGAGCTACGGCAAAATCCCTAGTTCTAAACCTCGACGGTTCACCAGCAACTTAGAGACAACCGCGACATTCGTCTTGATACAACAGACGCAGTGCCAGCAAACGAAGCGAAGGCCAAATTCCTAGCTTCAGGGTCTTAACGGCAAGTCATATAAAGCCTGAAAGATAATCGGAGATCATCTTGCACCAGTGCGGAGTAGTCACCACCTCGACGTTCGTTTCGACACAGCAGACGCAACATCACCAAAAGGAGCCGCAGCAAAATCCCTAGTTCCAAACCTCGATGGTTCACCAGCAACCTAGAGACAACCGCGACATTCGTCTCGATACAACAGACGCAATGCCAGCAAACGAAGCGAAGGCCAAATTCCTAGCTTCAGGGTCTTAACGGCAAGTCATATAAAGCCTAAAAGACTATCGGAGATCATCCCACACCAGCGCGGAGTGGTTATGACTCATCGGGGCTCTCCAAAATGAGCCTAACCTCAAGTAAAAAGCGGCATGGCAAAATTCCTAACGCTTGCTCTTCCGACGGTCAAACTGCCTAGGAGGATTGCTTGAAGACGTTTTGTCCAGCCCCCGAAGGGATCAGAGACACGACAGTCGGAAAGCTACTCGAACAGCAAGATTGCCTATCGAGGGATACATCAGCCAACGCGACAGTACGACGGACAAAACCTTAGTACCACAGACCCTAACGGACCTTTGTCATAAAGAGCAGAGGTTAACTGTGACGTTAGGAAATTCTTGCGAGAAATACTCAATTCGTCTCGACTCGTGAGAAAATTAGTGTCTTTGCGAGAAATGCTCGATTCGTCTCGACTCGTAAGGAAAAGCCTTAGGCAGCGGGGATTAAAAAACCTGTTTTCTAAGTATTGGGGCCCTGCAAGTCGTCCAAAAACGGACTCTTGCATACTATTTACGGGCCACACTCTCCAAAGTCGAATCTCGACAAGGAGGGGAACAACCACTTACGAGTCCTCTCGACTTGTAAGAGGGAAAATTCTCTAGTGAGATCCTTACGACTCTCAAGAGAAAACACACTTAGGAGTCCTCACGACCCCTAAGGAGAAAATACACCTACGAGATCCTCACGACTCGTAGGGAGAAAAGTATTTATGAGACCCTCAGGGCTCATAAAGTTGAAAAGTCTTAGGAGACAGACCTTAACCCTGTTTTCTAAGCCATCGCCACTCTGCAGAAAGCATAAGATTGACAGTTATATACCATCTATTGATCGCACTTGCTAAAATCACATGGCAAGCAACACAGCAAAGAGAAGAAAGCGACAGAAAGAACATCCGATTTGCATTTGATTAAGCGTTCGAGACATACCCATGCATGCATGTGCAAGAGATTCAGAATGAGAAATAAAACACGCTGAAACGAGAAATTTGCCATTCATATTGCAAAAAGGTTCTTACAATTACGAAAGCGATAAATGAAGATGCTATTAAAGCTATTACAATGGCAAAACCTCAAATCCAGGACATGGATTGAGGAACTCAAAAGTGACCTTGTCCAAGACTTTCCAAGCCTGGCGAACCATCCTAGTGTGCTTTCTTTCACGAGCATGGGCGTCGGGATCCCCACTGATGTCCTCCACCCTCCGATAGGCAGCAAGTATGGCGGACTGTTGAAAGGCCTAGTGCAGGAGATCGACAAGATTGTCTCGCCGTCTCTTCGAGATTAGGTTCATCAGGTACACCGAGCGCACCTTATCCTCGGCGGCATCTAACGCCTTGAGCGGCACGCCGGTAAAGAATAGGGGAAGCACTTCCCAAATTGCTCCCACAATAAGCTTTAGGAGAGGGGAGCGTCGAGAAAGCAGTTGACCGTTATAGGTGTCGAAGCGACTCATAATTTCGGCACACTCGGCGTTTGTGAGTTCCCGGTTTTGAGAACGGCCAAGTCGGCGAATGTCTCCATAAGAGATGATCTCATCAAGATCATACATGTGGGCGTCCATTACTCCTGTAAAAGAAAATCAACAAAATCAGCAGACGGACTGGTTAAGCAATTTTTGATTCAAAACAGGCGCAGGAAATTAAACTCCCCGAGAGCAATGCTCTACAGACAGGACTGACACTTGTCAATATCAGTTATGAAAGGAGTTCAAAGAAATCCCCCGAGAACATTGAGAGCTTTGCTCTGAAAAATGATATAGTTCATCAAAAAAAATCTTTTTAGAGAGTAAAGGCTCTATTATTGGAATCCTAAAATGGTTCTCTTTAGATCAAAGATCTATATAGAGCAAAGCTCTGTTAATGGGTAAAACCTTGGTTTCTTAAAAGTTTTAAACTATACCTAAGTTTTAACAGAGTCTTACTCTTGAAAAGTTCTTAAAGCCTAAGAGCAATGCTCTGAATAAAAATTCTTATGAAGAGATGAAAATCATCTAAGGGACCAAATGTCCTATTTATAGGCATTGAGAGCCGTTTCAACTTCCCAACGGTTGGAATTCTGCCACCGCTGCGCTCACGTCTGGGGCCACGTAAGCACAACGGTGGGGGGGCATTTGTTTCCCCCAATCAGAGCAAAGCTCTGTTCAAATTCTAAGGCGGGAAATGAAGCAACGCTTCTGTTTCCCCCAATCAGAGCAAAGCACTGTGTTAAAAATTCAAATAATAATAAAGGAAGCAACGCTTCAGATGACTTGCGCACGTGTCAGCGCAGTTGCGCTGCGCTCTGCGCTGCGCGACACGTGTCAGTGCAGTTGCGCTGCGCGACACGTGTCAGTGCAGTTGCGCTGCGCGACATGTGTCAAGCGCATGTGCGCTTGCGCCAACTGTGCCAGCATTTAAACAATAAAATTTTGGAAAGATCTTTCCAATCTTGTTAAAAACAAGAAGATTACCTTCTGTAAAACAGAAGCCTTAGGATCAAAGATCCGACGGTGGGGAAATATCCCCAGATCAATCAGAGAAAGATCTCTGTAACCAACCTAAGAAACTAATTGGCCCTATATAAAGGCCCCTAGACTCCAAGTCTAAAATATACAGAGATAGAGATACAGAACTCCTCTAAAAATTTTGAGAAGAGCTCGAAGAGAAAAAAGGTAAACCTTTGAAAAAAAGAAGAAGTTCTTCTAAAAAGATCAATGATCTAAGAATAAGATCAAGATCTTCAATAAAATAATAATAATAATAATAAAAAAGAAGTAATTTTACTTCTTTATTAGATCTTTCGATCTATATAAAGGCATTACCTTTTGATGAACCATTGGTTCTTGATCTTGAGGTAGAACCTCTAAAAAATTCTTTTCTTTGATCTAAATTTGATCAAGATGCGCTCTGCGCTATGAAACAGTGCCTTGCACTTCTGAAATGAGCCTCTGCGCTCTTGGGTTGGCGTAAGTCACCAGAACACGCCACGTGTCAACCCCAGAATAATCTGCGCCTCGCGCTTTAAAAAATGAGCATTGTGCTCTTGGATTGGCACAAGTCACCAGAGCGCGCCACGTGTCAGCAGCGCACTGTGCTAACAGACTTGCGCTCAGCAGAGCGCGACACGTGTCAGCCGCGCACTTGCGCAGCGCACTGGCGCAGCGCACTGGCGCAGCGCACTGTGCTAACAGACTTGCGCTCACTAAAGCGTGACACGTGTCACCTCCACATCAGTTTGCGCCTTGCGCTCCTCAATCGGCGCAAAGCGCCTGACAAGCCACGTGGCGAGCTGTCAGACCATTGAATGCTCTGCATTATTAAAGAAAAGGGACATAGCCCAATTAAAAAGGCCTATCAGGCCAAAATAAATGCTATGCATTTAATTGAAAAGCCCAATGCTGTGCATTATTTTAAAAAAAAGGGCAGAGCCCAAGCAAAGGCCTAAACAGGCCAATCATGGACAAAATATTTTCAAATGGACTTAACCCAATTCTGACCGTAAGTCCTCAAATTAAATTGAACTGAGCACAACTGCTCTCTCAAATCAATTTACATCCGGTTCAAGGGTACATCTCCGGACTCCTCTGATATTTGTCGTTGTAATCCTTCAACGTCGTCAGAGAGGTGACAGGTCCCGACAACCATACATTGATACAGACTGTGGGGTCCTTAAACTCATGGACTATGATGTCCTTAAACCAATATTCGTCCCCAAAATGGGAATGTTGGACCACCATGTCCTTAAACTGGCAATGGACCACCATGTCCTTAAACTGGCAATGGACCACCATATTCCTAAACTGGCATTGGACCACTATATCCCTAAACTAGAACAATAGAGCCCAAATACTCTTTTGTCGGATCCAAACGATCCTGTTAAGCTGATCTTAGTCTCAAATTAGACTAACGTATCCTTAGTAAACGTTTAAGCTGATCTTAGCCTCAAATATGGCTAACATGTCCTTAAACCAATATTCGTCCCCAAAATGGGAATGTTGGACCACCATGTCCTTAAACTGGAAATCGAGCCCCTAAATGCTCTTTTGTTGGATCTAAACGATCCCGTTAAATTGATCTTAGTCTAAAATTAGACTAACGTATCCTTAACAAATATTTAAGTTGATCTTAGCCTCAAATATGGCTAACATATGCTTAAACCAAAACCCCAAACCCAAATCTAAGAAAATACGGATTTGGACTAATCCACGTCCTACGGGCGACGACATAAATTAGTCTCCGTATACAATCCACGGGCAACCACAAACAAAACAAACACCCACGACATGAAGAGACCATCTGGAGAAGGAGAAAGTTGTTACCGCGATGCGGTAGCGTAATTAACTGCAGGGGCTTCCACCTGCAGGGAAGAGCGTCCCCACAATCAAAAACCCCTCAAACGAGGGGGAATCTGACGAAGTCTGCTATATCGGCAGCATCCGTCTGAACCTTCGATATACGGTACCATAAATCAATTTGGTATCTTCAGAGAGGTGGACAGATAAAACCAAATAGTATCTGCCCCGAATCTCAGGCAAGACGTCTCTACGTCGCGCCGTCATTCGGAGGGGAACAGTAACAATTTGAGATATAATGTCGGAGGAGAAACAATAGAAGGTGGGGTAAAAGAATGACATTCAGATTCACGAAGAAGCTCGTAGCCTGCAAAGGATACAGAATCGGAAAGTGATGAGTCAAAAGTTTCAGACTCGGGATTGGACTTGTAGGGTGTTTCTCGTCAACCCGTTGAGATGGGAATACACGCGCGCTTGTCGGGCACATTACAGATTCCCCCTGCCTATGGTAGGCTGGGGTTTATTGATTGTGGGGATCCGAATCTCCGGCAGACGCGGACTAAGCTGCCGTTAATTACCCCTCGCATTTGGAGCGAAGGAACCTCCGATTGACGGGTTAAACTGGTCATGCGAACTCAATATGCAATGCGTTGGTGTGTGTGTGTATTTTTTTTGTTTTGTTCCACTTGTAAAAAAAAAGGATATATATATATATATATATATATATTTTTTTTTTCTATATATAAAAACAAAAATAAATAAGTAAATAAATATTTAGAGAAATTTTATTTAAAATTTATTATTATTTTTTTAATTTTAAAATATTATTTATAATTTATTTTTATTTATTTAATATTTATTTAATATTTTTTTAAATAAAAAAAGGATTAAATAAAGAAAAGAAAGAAGAAAAGAAGAAAAGAAAATAATTATGTTTTTTTTTAATTTTTAAATATTATTTAGAATTTATTTTTATTTATTTAATATTTATTTATTTTTATTTTAAATAAAAAAAAAGGAAGAAAGAGAAAAAATTTTAAAAAAAAAAGTGGGGTCACATGTTAGCATGTGACCCCTCATGTGAGGGGGGGTCACATGCTAGCATGTGACATGGAGGGTCACATGTTAGCATGTGACCACTCATGTAAGGGGGGTCACATGCTAGCATGTGACATGGAGGGTCACATGCTAGCATGTGACATGGAGGGTCACATGCTAAGGGGGAGTCACATGCTAGCATGTGATCCCTCACATGCTAGTATGTGAAAGGGAGTCACATGCTAGCATGTGAGGGGGGTCACATGTTAGCATGTGACACCTCACAAGCTGAGGGCAAAAAGGGTTCCAGATTTTTTTTTTTACGTGGAGTTCAACTCCAAAAGAATTTTATATGGCTAAAAAAATATAATGTGGAGTTAGACTCCCCCAAAAAAGTATTTTTTTGTGGAGTTAAACTTCTGAAAGAATTTCTGTAGTGGAGTTAAACTCCAAAAGAATTTTATTTGTGGAGTTGAACTCCAAAGGAATTTTATTTGTGGAGTTGAACTCCAAAGGATTTTTAAATGCGGAGTTGAACTCCGAAAGAATTTTATATGAAGTTAAGCTCCTAAAAAGATTTAATATGGAGTTAAACTCCAAAAAAAAGATTTTTACTGTGGAGTTAAACTCCAAAAGAATTTTTGTAGTGGAGTTAAACTCCAAAATAATTTTTCTGGTGGTGGAGTTGAACTCCAAAAGAATTTTATTTGTGGAGTTGAACTCCAAAAGATTTTCTCCTTTCTCCTTTGAAAAAAAACCCAAAATGGGTTCTCTTGAAACACCAAGATCTAGATCTTGGATGATAAAAAAAGAGACCCTTTTTCCTCTCTTGATGGAGTCTTGGGAGGTGGATTTATGGTAAAACTTTGTTTAGTTTAAAAAAAAAGAGAGCTAAGCTCTTGATTCATTTGGAAAATGAAAAGGAAGAGAAAGAACTTGAAAAAGAGAGAGTGGAGGCACAAACTCTAGTTTTTTGAGGGAATGAAAATGTGTTACTTTATTCATCATCATGTTGCCTTTTATAGGCTTATATATTTACATATAGCCCCTTGGGCTTTACAAAAATGGCATTTTAGCCATCCCATGGATCATGTGCCATTTCATTTTTGCACATAAGCCATGGGCTTACAAAATATTGGCTTTATGCCCATTTTGTTTACATTCATGCATAAACAATTACATAAAAATTATTTATTACATGATTTTGTTGTTGGCACGGGAAGGCTGGCCGCGGACTCGACTTGGGCATGGGCCCGCTTGACCTGGACTTGGGCCCACCTGGCTTGGGGTTGACTTTGATTTTGACTTGGTCAACCGGGGTGTAAAATTTTACCCCAACAAATTGCCCCCCATCAATAAATGCACACAACATATGTGGGTCGTGTGCATGAAATTGATGGATCTTCTTTTGCGTGGAGGCGACTTGCTTTAGTTCCCACTTTTTGGGATGCACTGCCCTTTTTACGACGTGGACGGTCGACGCTTGATCCGTCTCCGAGATGGAGTGTCTGTGGTAGACGTTTCTCTGGCCCAGAATAAGCCCAGAGTAATTTGGTAGATGTGTCCCCGGCACGGAGTGCCTGCTGTAGGACGTTTCCCCGAGACGGAGTGCCTGTGGTAGGACGTTTCCCCGAGACGGAGTACCTGTAGTAGGACGTTTCCCTGAGACGGAGTGCCTGGTGTAGGACGTATCCCCGAGACGGAGTGCCTGCTGTAGGACATTTCCCCGAGACGGAGTGCCTGCTGTTGGACGTTTCCCCGAGACGGAGTGCCTGTGGTAGGACGTTTCCCCGAGACGGAGTGCCTGTGGTAGGACGTTTCCCCGAGACAGAGTGCCTGCTGTAGGACGTATCCCCGAGACAGAGTGCCTGCTGTAGGACGTATCCCCGAGACGGAGTGCCTGCTGTAGGACGTTTCCCCGAGACGGAGTGCCTGCGGTAAGACGTTTCCCTGATACGGAGTTCCTGTGGTAGGACGTTTCCCCGAGACGGAGTGCCTGCTGTAGGACGTATCCCCGAGACGGAGTGCCTGCTGTAGGACGTTTCCCCGAGACGGAGTGCCTGCTGTAGGACGTTTCCCCGAGACGGAGTGCCTGTGGTAGGACGTTTCCCCGAGACGGAGTGCCTGTGGTAGAACGTAATCCCCGAAACGGAGTGCCTTCTGTAGGACGTTTCCCCGAGACGGAGTGCCTGCTGTTGGACGTTTCCCCAAGACGGAGTGCCTGTTGTAGGACGTATCACAGAGACGGAGTGCCTGCTGTAGGACGTTTCCCCGAGATGGAGCGCCTGCTGTTGGACGTTTCCCCGAGACGGAGTGCCTGTGGTAGGATGTTTCCCCGATACGGAGTGCCTGTGGTAGGACGTTTCCCCGAGACGGAGTTTCTGCTGGTTGACGTGTCCCCGATGCGGAGTGTCATTGGTTGACGTGTCCCTGATGCGGAGTGTTTGTGTTGGACGTTTCCCTGATGCGGTGTGTCTGTGTTGGACGTTTCCCCAATCCAGAGTGTCGCTGGTTGACGTGTCCCCGGCACGGAGTGTCGCTGATCGACTTTTCCCCGGCACGGAGTGTCGCTGATCGACTTTTCCCGGCGCGGAGTGTCCGATGTTGGAATTGGTTGGTTTGATTTGTTTGATTTGAGTTGAAATCAGCATCGCTATACTGGAATATGGTACCAGGAGCGAATCATCATTTGTCTTTGAGAGGATTTGGGAATTGGTTTTCTGTCGGCATCTGCACTGCTGCACTGGAATAATGCCAGGAGCAACTCATCATATGCCCCGGGAGGATTTGGATTTGTTTTTTTATTGGCATCTGCATTGCTGCACTGGAATAATGCCAGGAGCAACTCATCATTTGCCCCGGGAGGATTTGGATTTGGTTTGTTTGGCATCTGCATTGCTGCACTGGAATAATGCCAGGAGCAACTCATCATGTGCCCCGAGAGGATTTGGGAATTGGTGGCTTAGGAGACAGGTTTAGATCCTTGTCACCTAAGGCTTTTCCATTTTGTGAGCCGTAAGGGTCTCACAAAGTTTTTTCTCCCTACGGGTCGTAAGGATCCCGTAGGTGTATTTTCTCCTTAGGAGTCGTGGGGACTCCTAAGTGTGTTGCTCCTTTGTGAGTCGTAGGGATCTCACGCGGGAATTTTCTCCTCACAAAATCGAGAGGACTTTGCGAGTGCATTTCATTTCTTTTTTTCTTTTACGAGTTTGCGCCCTTTAGGGTTTTCACAAACTCGCCGGCAGTCCTGCTGTTTTTACTCACGGAGCCCTTTCGGGTTTTCATCCGTACCCATTTTGCTTGTGGACATACCGTTCTTTTTTTTTGGAGAGATTGGGATTGTTTTACGCCCGTGGATTGTATACGGTTTTGAAGGATGTATGATCCAGACCGTAGGGCCGGAAAAATTTCAGGACCTTGTTGGCGTCTGCATCGCTGCACTGGAATATGGCACCAGGAGCGACTCATCATTCGCTATTGGGGTATGGGATTTGGAATTTGGTTGGCGTCTGCATCGCTGCACTGGAATATGGTACCAGGAGCGACTCATCATCCGCCACTTGGGGGTGGGGGAGCGATGGCTTAGGAGACAGGTTTAGATCCCTGTCACCTAAGACTTTTCAATTTTATGGGCCGTGAGGGTCCCATAAAAGCATTTTCTCCCTACGAGTCGTAAGGATCTCACAGGTATATGTTCTCCTTAGGAGTCGTGAGGACTCCCAAGTGTGTTTTTCCTTCGTGAGTCGTAAGGATCCCACGAAGGTTTGTTCTCCTCATGTATCGTGAGGACACATGAGTGGATTTCCCTCGTTCCCAGTTTAATGACTTAGAGGTCGAATGTTTCCAGTTTAACGACTTAGAGGTCATCTGTTTCCAGTTTAACGACGTGGTGGTCATCTATTTCCAGTTTAACGACTTAGAGGTCATCTGTTTCCAGTTTTAAAGACGTGGAGGTCATCTGTTTCCAGTTTAACAACTTAGAGGTCATCTGTTTCCAGTTTAACGACGTGGTGGTCATCTGTTTCCAGTTTTAAAGACGTAGAGGTCAATGTTGGAATTGATTTGGAATTTCGGGATAGGGGCCGGCCTCAGCGTTGTTAACACTGAAGCACATGCGCCAGGACACATGAGTGGGTCTTCCCAATGGAGCATAATTCCAAAGGCGGAGACCAGCCGCGTAACTGATGGTTGCGGTGGGGCATGGGTATGCTGAGAATTATTTGAGCCTGTGGATTGTATACGGCAGTCAATTTGGGGACCGGCCGTAGGGCCGAAAGAATTCTGGGAAATTGGATTTTTGTTTGGCGTCTGCATTGCTGCACTGGAATAATACCAGGAGCAACTCATCATCCGCCCTTGTTTTTTTTTGTCTTTTTGTTTTTTTTTGTTTTACCGCGATCGCTTTATCATTTCAGCTTTTCTTATCGCGAAGGTCGCGATTGCCCTATCCTTTCAGCTTTTATTCGCGGTTGCCCAATCATTTCGGCTTTATTTTCATCTTTATTTTACTCGCTGATTTTTATTGCAAGTTGCCCCATCACTTCGGCTTTTATCTTTCTTTTATTTACATATTTTTTTATTTACATATTTTTTTACATTCCCAGTTTAACGACTTAGAGGTCGATTGTTCCCAGTTTAATGACGTGGCGGTCGATTGTTCCCAGTTTAATGACGTGGCGGCCGATTGTTCCCAGAGAAAGGCGGGTGTTTGAGAGAATCAGGTCCGTGAAGGACTTCGGTCCCCGTTTGTATGAAATTGGCGGTCGCAGCTTGATTGTTTGTTAACACGCCAGGGGACAATGATATTTCTCCCGCCTTGTATAGTTTCTCGACCCAATCCTTGAAGATGCAACAGTCTTCAATAGTGTGCCCCAGCACTCGGTGGTATGGGCAAAAGTTAGGATGATCAGTCTTGTTCGCTTCACTTAGCCTCTTCGGAACTGGTAGCCGCAGGCCATTCTTCAGAGCATCTTTAAAATTTTGTGGACCTTGTCCCTTTGGAATGAGTAGACCTTATTTCTTCTTTCCTCCAAAGTTGGCTCTCGAGACTGGTCAGTTTTTGCTCCTCCCGTTCTCTGCTTATTTGGAGAATCGGTGATGTTAGAACTTCCGCCTTTTCGGTTGTCGTCCCTACAAGGTTTCGGTCTGTTTGTGAACTGAAGATCCTGAGCGGACTCGGGCTTTGATCGTTCCAACGTTTGGACCTTTTTGGTCAGCTCTTGGAATGTTTTGAGACCCGCGGTACATAGAAACGGGGCCATCCAGTTGTTGAGATTTCCGACAAGGAGACTGACAGATTGGTCCTGCTCTATCGGCGGTTCGCATTTGACGGAGAGATTATGCCATCGGGTTATAAAATCCGTGCTGCTTTCGTCGCTCTTGGGCTTGGTCCTTACGAGCTCGGCAATGGTAATCTTATCGCTGACGCTCATGAACCTCTGCCGAAACAGAGACTCCATTTGGACAAAAGTTGTGACGGAGCCATCCGATATGCTCGCGTACCAGTCGAAAGCAACATCGGTCAGGCTATTAATGAACTGGCGGAGGAGAAGCGCATCATTGCCCCTAGTATTCCCGCATGAGGCTTTGAAGTGGGCGATGTGCTGATTCGCGTTTCCCGTCCCATCGAATCTTCCGAATTTGGGGATGACATAGCCGCTAGGGAATTCCACCAGATCATACTGAGCAGGATATGGTCTCCCACTACTGCTGATATCTTTTTGCGCTTCGGCTTCGGCCACCAATGTTTTGACTTTGCTGGCAACCAAATCCATGATTTGATCTTGAGTTAGCGGGCTACTGTCATCGGTAGCCAAGACATTTCCCGAGATAGGATGCGACTGATTTTCATGTAGTTCGCCCACTTTTGGATTTGAGGGAATAGACGTCGGCTGCTTTGGGACACCACTTCCCGGTTCACGAGCAGAGCCCTCCGCTTGATTGGGCGACTGAGAGGCAAGTCGGGCCGTGAGCTGCATCACGAAATTCGTCAAGTCATCGATTTTGGAGTAGAGTTTGGCCATCTCCTTGTCTTTGTTTCTGAGCTGCTTTTGGAGCTCTTGAAGCAGCTCTTGCTCTGCGGTCCTGGGGCGGAAAGCCGGCTCTTCTTCGCTTTCCGAGCCCGACTCCTCATGGACCGAAGGGTCTTTCTGCCTATCATCCTCATCGAGAGGGTCTTCATCACCCAGCAGAGACGGCTGTTCTTGGGAAGTGGCCACCACATTCAAGCCAGATTGGATTTGAGATGTAGTGGCCCTGTTCTTGCTCTTGCTGCGCGTGCCCACCATATAGACTGTGTGGACCTCATATCCAGTCGTCTCTTTCTCATTAGCGGGGAGCTTAGAGAAAGCACCCGATCGAGCAATTGTTGAGGGCGCCGTTAGAGCTTGCTCGAAACGCCTTGCAGCTTTGTTGGTGTCGATGGCCTTTCTCCCAGCTGGGGCCATGGAGAGTCGTTCGGGAACGGACTTGCGCTTGGGCTGAGGTGCCCTCGCAACCACCACATTTGGTCTCCTGTCTTTCGAGACCGGTTTGTCTGCCACCGGGGCATGAGGAGCTGGGATGGCGCCATCTGGCATGAACATAATAGAGCCAAATGGTAGCAGCGGCTCCTCCCATTGTCACCCGAGACTGGCTGGAAGGACCGTCCTAGAGTCTATACTCATCATGTAGGAGACGGGAGCTGAGTTCATCATCGAAGAAATCGTCGGAAGGTGATTGCTTGAAAATCTGCATGAAAAAGCATTATTTTAGTATAAATATAGACATGTATATTGATTGAGTTCGCATGAACGTTTAACCCGAAATATGGGAGGAGAGATTGGTCCCACCGGGCGTGCCAGAATCTGTAGGGTGTTTTTCGTCACCCCATTGAGATGGGAATACGCGCGCGCTTGTCGGGCGCATTACAGATTCCCCCTGCCTATGGTAGGCTGGGGTTTATTGATTGTGGGGATCCGAATCTCCGGTAGCCGCGGACTAAGCTGCCGTTAATTACCCCTCGCATTTGGAGCGAAGGAGCCTCCGATTGACGGGTTAAACTGGTCATGCGAACTCAATATGCAATGCGTTGGTGTGTGTGTATTTTTTTTGTTTTGTTCCACTTGTAAAAAAAAGGATATATATATATATATTCTATATATAAAAACAAAAATAGATTAGTAAATAAATATTTAGAGAAATTTTATTTAAAATTTATTATTATTTTTTTAATTTTAAAATATTATTTATAATTTATTTTTATTTATTTAATATTTTTTAAATAAAAAAGGATTAAATAAAGAAAAGAAAGAAGAAAAGAAAATAATTATGTTTTTTTTTAATTTTTAAATATTATTTATAATTTATTTTTATTTATTTAATATTTATTTATTTTTATTTTAAATAAAAAAAAGAAGGAAGAAAGAGAAATTTCTTTTTATAAAAAAGTGGGGTCACTTGTTAGCATGTGACCCCTCATGTGAGGGGGGTCACATGCTAGCATGTGACATGGAGGGTCACATGTTAGCATGTGACCACTCATGTAAGGGGGGTCACATGCTAGCATGTGACATGGAGGGTCAATGCTAGCATGTGACCCCTCACATGCTAAGGGGGAGTTACATGCTAGCATGTGACCCCTCACATGCTAGCATGTGAAAGGGGGTCACATGCTAGCATGTGAGGGGGGTCACATGTTAGCATATGACCCCTCACATGCTGGGGGCAAAAAGGGTTCCAGATTTATTTTTTTTACGTGGAGTTAACTCCAAAAGAATTTTATATGGCTAAAAAGTATAATGTGGAGTTAGACTCCCTCCAAAAAAGTATTTTTTTGTGGAGTTAAACTTCTAAAAGAATTTCTGTAGTGGAGTTAAACTCCAAAAGAATTTTATTTGTAGAGTTGAACTCCAAAGGAATTTTATTTGTGGAGTTGAACTCCAAAAGATTTTTAAATGCGGAGTTGAACTCCAAAAGAATTTTATATGGAGTTAAACCCCTAAAAAGATTTAATATGGAGTTAAACTCCAAAAAAAAGATTTTTACTGTGGAGTTAAACTCCAAAAGAATTTTTGTAGTGGAGTTAAACTCCAAAATAATTTTTCTGGTGGTGGAGTTGATCTCCAAAAGAATTTTATTTGTGGAGTTGAACTACAAAAGATTTTCTCCTTTCTCCTTTGAGAAGAAACCCAAAATGGTTTCTCTTGAAACTCCAAGATCTAGATCTTGGATGATAAAAAAAGAGACCCTTTTTCCTCTCTTGATGGAGTCTTGGGAGGTGGATTTATGGTAAAACTTTGTTTAGTTTAAAAAAAAAGAGAGCTAAGCTCTTGCCAACCAGATGGCAGGAGGAACCTCATCAAGGCCACCATTTGTGTCCAGGAGACCGGGGGTACCAATTAACCAGCCTAGCCCAGCCTTTTGTACCTACTGCAAGAGAGATTGACATTTGGAAAAAGACTGCCGGCGAGCCAACCGTCTTTACTTAGTGTACGGCTCAGCTACTCATGATATTGGGTCTTGTCCCCGAAGACACAACCCAATTGCTGCACCAAGGCCAGCAATCACTTAACAGCAGAGACCAGCCCTTCAGGCACCTGCTCCAAGACTCACTCTCCCTGCTCCACCACCTAGAAGACCACCGACTGCACCTCCTCCTCGCCAGTTCCATCAAGCTCAATGGAATATTTCGTGGAATGCTCCTCTGGTCAGGAGGAATGTACCATGGCGATAGGATTTCACGATGACCGTGGAAGAAACTGAGGCCACTGGGTAAGTTATCACTGGTAACCTTTTCTTCTCAAGCTTTTCTTTCAGTCTGAACACCTACCTATATATTTTTTCCTATACCTAAAACATATCCCACATACCTTAGGTACAATCTTAGTAGCCTCACTCCCTGCACTAGCACTTTTCGATATTGGAGCATCTCTTTGCTTTATGTCGCAACGGTTCGTCTGAACTCATGCGATTCCAGTCACACCGCTTGTATCCAGCTGGAATGTCAGTTCAGAAAATGGCGTTTTAAAGGCAACAATGGGATACAGCTTGTGTCTAGTAGTCATCTGCAGCAGAGAATTCAATGCTGACTTCAAGGTGCTGGACATACCGAACTTCGATGTGGTTCTAAGTATGGATTGGCTCGGAACATTTTATGCTACTATTGACTGTCGTCAAAGGAGGGTAGTATTCGAGATTCTAGAGCATCCGGTCTTCTATTTAAAAAGTGGAGACCGTACCCTGAAGCCAAGTACTTACAAGGAGAAACCAAAGAAGGCAGTGATTGCAGCAATTCAAGCGGAGGAAGGATCAAAGCCAGAAGTGGTTTGAGAGTTAGAAGATGTGTTTCCTGACGATATATCAGGTTTGCCTCTCGATCGAGCTCTTGAATTCAGTATTGATTTAGTACCAGGAGCGCAACCGGTGATCAAAGCACCGTATCGATTAAGTCCGTAAGGTTTGAAGGAAGTCCGAACTCAGTTGGACGAATTATTGGCGTAAGGATGGATTCGTCACAGCACTTCAAGTTGGGGATCACCATTATTGCTTGTGAAGAAGAAGGAGGGTTCATAGAGAATGTGCATCGGTTATAGAGCCTTGAACGAAGTAACGATAAAGAACAAGTATCCGCTACCGCGTATCGACGATTTATTCGATCAGCTAAGTGGATCTTGTGTTTTCTCCAAATTAGATCTTCGTTCAGGTTATCATCAGGTGAAGGTCAAGGAAGCTGATATTCATAAAACAGCATTCAGAACTCGCTATGCTCATTATGAATTTCTTGTGATGCCATTTGGAGTGACCAACGCACCAGCAATATTCATGAACCTGATAAATCAAGTTTTCCGGGAATACTTAGACAGGTTCGTTGTCATTGTCATCGACGACATTCTGCTGTATTCTAAGAGCCGGAAAGAACATGCCGAGCACCTACGAATTGTCCTGGAAACTCTACGACAACATCAACTCTACGCCAAGTACAGCAAGTGCGAGTTTTGTCTAGATCAAGTTGGTTTCCTTGGACATATTGTATCAGGCGAAGGAATCTCTGTGGATCCAGCGAAAGTTTCAGCAGTAAGCGAATGGCTGACTCCAAAGTCAGAGAAGGACATTCGAAGTTTCTTGGGTCTAGCTGGATATTACAGAAGGTTCATTGATAGCTTTTTGAAGATAGCAACACCCCTGACCAAGCTCACACGTAAAGATGAAGAATTCATGTCGTCAGAATCATGCGGACAAGCTTTCGTAGAACTCAAGTCAAAGTTGACATCAGCACCTATTCTCGTTATACCGGACCAATCTGGAGGTTTCGAAGTGCATTGCGATGCATCCGGTAAGGGATTAGGATGTGTTTTACATCAGCATGGTAAGGTTGTGGCTTATGCTTCAAGTCAGCTGAAGATTCATGAGTGCAATTATCCGACGCATGATTTAGAATTGGAAGCCGTTATCTTCGCTCTTAAGATTTGGCGCCATTATCTTCTTGGTGAACGAGTGAACATATACACAGATCACAAGAGTCTAAAATATGCTTTTTCTCAGAAGGAGCTTAATATGCGGTAGAGACGATGGTTAGAACTCGTGGCGGACTTTGACATCAACCTGCAATATCACCCGGGAAAGGTGAATGTGGTACCTGATGCCCTTAGGCGCCAACCATTAGTAATGAATCTCACCGCTCAGTGGAAGCTTCAACAAGACTTGCATCAGATGGAGATTGAAGTAGTCATGCCATGTAACGCTTCAATTTTGATGAACTTACAAGTTCAATCTACTATTATCAATCAGATCAAAGCAGCTCAAGCAAGTGATACTAAGTTGCAAAAGATCAGAGAACAAGTAGAGAATGGACTCAGAACAGACTTCATCATCCATGAAGATGGATCTTTGAGATATGAAAGCAGATTATGTGTGCCAAAAGGTTCTGTTCGGGAAGAGTTAATGAAAGAAGCTTACAGCTCTCCCTACTCAGTACACCTTGGAGGTACAAAGATGTACAAAGATCTACGTCAAAATTACTGGTGGCATGGAATGAAGCGTGAAGTAGCCAAAAGCATCGCTAAATGCTTGGTGTGTCAGCAAGTAAAGGCTGAATATCATAGGACTGCTGCATTACTTCAACCGTTACCTATCCCAGAATGGAAGTGGTAACGCATCATAATGGATTTTATGAATGCACTCCCTCACAGCACAAAAGGTAACTATGCGGTATGGGTTATTGTGGATCGACTCACAAAGTCGGCTCACTTCATCCCATTTCGAGTTGTCCAATCTACTGAGACATTAGTGAAGAAGTACATAGAGGTAAGAATCTAAGTAAGATTTAAACTCTTCAAAATATACTATCTATGATACCCATGAACTCATACAGGAAATTATGAGACTTCATGGAGTACCGGTCTGCATTGTCTCCGATCGTGACATTAGATTCCGATCACAATTTTGGCAAAGTCTGCAAGCGAGCTTGGGAACAAGTCTGAACTTCAGCACAGCTTATCATCCATAAACTGATGGTCAATCTGAGCGAACTATTCAGATCTTGGAGGATATGCTTAGAGCGTGTATGCTAGACTTCGGAGGATCGTGGGAAGATCACCTACATGTTGTGGAGTTTTCATACAACAACAGCTACCAAGCAAGTATAGGAATGGCACCTTTTGCAGCACTTTATGGAAGGAAGTGTCGATCGCCATTAAGTCGGGACGACATCGGTGATAGAGAACTCCTTAGACCTGAAATGATAGTGGTAACTGTTGATGTGGTTCGTACTATCAAAGAGAGAATGCGTATAGCCCAAGATCGACAGAATCACTAGGCTGATACAAAGCGCTGTCATTTGGAGTTCCAGCCGGGAGATCATGTATTTTTGAAGATATCTCCAAACCGCGGAGTGATTTGATTTGGAAGACGGGGTAAGCTAAGTCCGAGATACATTGGACCGTTCGACATACTCGAATGAGTCGGTGAAGTGGTTTAGCACTTGGCACTTCCACCTTCATTGGAAGGAGTGCACAATGTGTTCCACATATCCAACCTCAGAAGGTATGTGAGTGATCCCTTCATTGGAAGGAGTGCACAATGTGTTCTACATATCCCAACTCAGAAGGTATGTGAGTGATCCCTGCCATATTCTCGATCATTCCGAGCTCACTGTACAGGCCGACTTATCTTGTGAGCAACAACCTATTGAGATCCTGGACAGGAAAGTGAAGACATTTCGGAACAAGGAAGTCAACTTGGTTCGAGTGATGTGGAGAAAAGACACTCCAGTAGAATAGACATGGGAAAAGGAAGATGAGATGCGTGCAAGATATCTTCACTTATTTATAAACTAGTCCTTAAAATAAATTATAAATTTCGAGGACGAAATTTTTGTAAGGAGGGTAGACTGTAACAACTCCAATTCTTATGTACATAAATTTGATTAAAAGTTAATGTATACTTGGGGTATTTACATTTCCCGTGAGTACTATAAGTATTTGATTTACTTTTGAACAGCAAGAAAGAGCTTGTAGCTCATTAGTAAGACTTTGTACTGCTGAACCAAAGCACCTGAGTTCAAATCCCATCAGCCACACATTATTTTTATTTAAAATTCTTTTAATGTTTTAGAAGCCAAAGAGTCTACACGTGCACTATACGTAATAGGGTAAGTTACAGAATAAATAAACGTGTCAACAAGGCTAGGCCAAGCGTCAGGGACACGTGGCGAAGAGACGAGCCTCGACTCGCCCGACTCGGGTCGGCGAATCGCCTGACTCGGTCAGCGCCGCCGGGTCGACTCGGTCTGATCCCACTTTTCTTGAACCCCTGCACCCTTTCAACTATCTTACTCCCCCTGCACTGTTTAAGTTCTCTGCAATTAACCAGAGAATTAAAATACCCCATTTTAATCCTTTTTAATGAAAATTTAAATACAAGTTTTTAATACACCCTTTCACTACCCTAAACCCTAATTTTTCCTATAAATACCACGCTCAAATCACCCCTCCTCACTCCCAAATCCCTGCCCAATCTCTCAAGAAAAATTTCAAGACTTTTTGTGTGCAAGTGGAGTTAGCAAAGGGCGAAACTCTAACAAACTTCCGACGATGATCCGAGGAAATTCCGACGACGAAACGACGCACCGGCACCTCCTACCTCTTTCTCCTTCTCTCTTCTAGTCAAATAACATGTAAGTCCCTACTTCTTCCTCTTTTCACTATTCTAAAAACATTCAAAACTAAAACCCGACGGAAGCGGAGTTAGTCCGACTTCCGATTCGCTTTTTCCTCAAAAAATTCTATTTTTTATTCAACACAATAATATCAAACTCTTAAGTCATGACCATTAAATATTAACGAAGATAATAGAACAAGTTTGGCATCAAAATAATAACCGTAGAAAGTTTTATTCCACTTTTACATTAAAATAACCTTATATTTCATTTCGGCATGCTTGAACTTTTTAAAACCGTATTACCATAGAAAACTCACGAGGTAATGATCTACCTCCTCACAACACTCATATGTAACATAGCACGATAAAATTTGGGAATATAGATCTGAGAAAAATACGACTTTACACATAACTACCTCCGACTTATAAAAAACATTTTTCTACAAGATTTGTATTTTAACAAATCTTTGCAAGTGCCCCTCTACAACCCATTTTGGGGAACCCATTCGGGATGGTGTGGATTATCGCATATCTTCGGGTTTAGTAGAGTGAGATGCAGACCTCCGCAAGGAGCATACGATCTCGAAAGATTTAAAATACAATTTTCTTTAGGAAATGTGATTCCTATTATAAATAAAACTTATATTTTTAATAAATAAATATACTTGTAATTAATATCAAAATATCTATTTTTAATATTTATAATGTTCCACATTTCGAAAATTCAAGAAAACATTCCATTTATAAGAAAATACCATACAATTCCAATATTACAAATAAATACCATATATTATGAAATTAGGTTTTATTCACTAGAAATGTCATATTGATAAAATATACATCAATGAAACTTTAAAGATGATAATAAAATACTTGAGGTGTATTTTAAAAATTATACAAAATTATTTTTATATAAAACCCCCTCAAGTTACACTAAATTACAATAAGGACTCTAGTAAATATAGGTTTAAGTGGGACCAGTCTCTTGAGCCTCAGGGAGCTGGAGATATGGGTGCTTACCTATTTAAGCTAGACAAATTAACAAATGGTGTTATCAACACGGTAATTGTCTTTGAAAAAGACACAAATTCTGCCGTCCATGTGCAGCAGTTACTGATAGCACAAAAACATAATTCAGGATTTAATTTCTTTTCAAATTGTCTGACACAGACTGAGTCTCGATATAATCAATCTGACTTGAATATGATTCAAGTATCAAATTTCAATACAACATGGATCTATAAATCCGTCTATTCAATCTATACAACTTGACCGAACCGAACCATGGATATACATCCATCTACATGATTCTCCAGGTACATCCATTTACTGATATCATGGTTTCGGCAAGCCATCCATCTATATACAATATACACTTCAAACAATACAACAATACAATCAAGACATCGCGGGGTTTATAAGGGGTAGATTGGTACGGAAGGTGTTAGAAGTGGCACGAGACTGTAACCATAATACACCTAACCTGAATTCAATTGACGTTGTACTGTGGCTGAACGGTTCCTTATGCTCCGTATACCTTAGTCTCCGGAATAGTGGGACTCCTCTCGTAGACACTGGTATTCTTCTGTACCAAGCTACAAACAACAGCGTTAACATTAAATACAACATTATAACAATATACTCTCTATACTGTCTACTCCAATCTTGTCTATTTACATGGCTTACCGAGCGATTTGTTCGCTGACGACATTCTCTTTCTTCTTCTTTAGAATGTCGTCAGGTATTTCGGACTCACTGGAGATCGAGCCCACCAACGAGGATTTAGACCAGCTAGTTTTCGACCCGAAACTCTAGTTACTTATACATTTCATTTCAGTACTTTCCATTTCTGTTATACCACTGTTTAGGCATTGCTTTTAATTCCATATATTTTCTTTTCAGATGTATTGTAAAAAGAATGTTAATAAATATAGTTGCTGTTCAATTATATCCATTGTCTCTGTCTCTTGTGCATTTTATGTATATTGCTTAGATACGCTCAGCGTGTTTACTTCAGAGTAAATACGTAGTGGTCTCGTCACGTCCTCTACCCGTATACTGGGAAGCGTGGCGTGACAGGTTTTGTTGGTGGCCCTTGCAGGTCAGAGCTGTATGGAACCCTACCATGCAGTTCAGCACTGTATGGACAACCTAAGCAATATAACACAAGAACCAGCAACTGAAAATATTTTTACAATTCATGCTTCTTGAATCTTATACTTTGAATCTGTCCTAACCCAAATTTTTCTTTCAAGGTTATGCATTCCCCAAACAACACCAGCACGAATGTCAACAACACTCCCCCACCACTACCACTCACATCTGTCGTCGCTGCTCCGATCAACGAGCAGACGGTTCTGCTTGAGGAAATCCACAGGCTCCTGGAAGGGCAGCAGCAGTAGACAGCTATCCTGATGAACCGACCAGAGGCAGAAGCACCTGGGGTGAAGCAATTCAGAGCTTTGCACCCTAAACAATTCTCAGGAAAAGAGATCCTTCTGGAAGCGGAGGAATGGGATAAAAACATCGAAGATGATCTGGCAGTGGCACAAGTGCCAGAGATAGCTTGGGTCCGAGTTGCGAAGCTGCAGGTCATGGACAATGCACGGGTTTGGTGGAAGGCGGAAGAAAGTCGTCTTGATCAACCCATCGAATGGAAGACTTTCTGTGACATGTTCGACGCAAAGTACTTCCCTGAGACTGCCAGGTTCGACATGGAACAGCAGTTCATCCATCTGCAACAAGGTTCAATGTGGACCAAGTCAGTAGATGAATATGACGCTGAGTTCACCATGCTCAGTCGGTAAGATATGTCTCAATAATTCGATTTTTCAGTAAATCACATACTACACAACTAACTGTCACGCCCCACTTCCCAGAGTACGCAAACTTGGGCACGTGACATAGCCAACCATGCTACCTGCGGGTAGGACGCATCCGTCCACAGTCACATTACGGTTGTAGAGATATCAAGAACAGTAAAATAAACTAAACTAATACATGTCCAACTCCATAATAACAAGAATCAATAAACAATAAGTGCGGAAGCTAATAATCCAATACAAAGAATAAACAGTACGTCCCATAATGCGGGCTCACATCTGAAAATGAAAAGCAATAAATAAACTAAATCCTAAGGACTCACTGTTCAGCCTGCTGGCTGAAGTACTCCTGCTCGGTCGACGACAAAGGGACGGAATCTGGGCCATGCAAAACCCAGACGTCAGCGCGTCATGATATCAAGTATACAATATAAACATGGTAATAAACAATGCAAGCATGAACATGAATAAAGCAGTAATAAGAAATAACAAGCAGGGTAGTGTGCAATGGTGACTGAACTGTCCTATCAGGTTTTCTACTCTATAGTCTTTGAAACCAATTGATGAATCATCGATGTAACTCAATAGTATCCCGTGCGTGCCCGGGACCACGGTCATGATCCTCGGGGCTGAATCCGAGACGTGCCGCTAAGCAGTAAAAGGTAGTAGGATAGATGAGTGATGTCAGCATCAACACTCCGGAGCTGGCCAAGCCCGTAAGACTGATCAGAACAAGTATCGAACTGTTGAGTTACAAGTCGGTTTCACCTTTGATTTCCCCATACCCCCAAGCTATGTATGTCAGGTCAGGTATTCAGTAGTCAAGGACTAATGCCAACGCAAGGTCAAGTAAAAGTAGGTCTGTCTGGATCGACAGCAGGAACGGTTAGGTTTGTTGGCATTAGGCACGAGATCAGGAAACAAGTAATGTCATGGTACAACGGGATGAGTCGATAAGTATGTATATGTCAGGTGTAGCAGGGTCAGGCCAATATGTCGTGCAATCGGTAAGTGCTCACAACAGGTATACAATCGATAATGAACAGCAGCAGGAAACAATAATTAACCACAATATTCCATATAACTACAGTGATGTTTTTATTCACTTATCAACAGGTTCAATCATCTTTAGGTTGTAATAGCCACAAGGTAAAGCAGTATTCACACTTATAAATTAAGGAACTACATGAAATTATACTAAATGTCATAATTGTCTCAAGAATGGTTTAACAGTTCAAGCAGATATGATTCAGTCATTTTATTTAGTTAAAGCATGGATTGATGTGGGTTAATTAATTATGAGAAACGGTTGCAACGATTCCATTATGAGGATAACAGCAATATTACGATATCAAATGTCATCATTAAGTTACGGTATTAAATAGTTGGAATTAAATTGCGTGGCGAGACTAGATCTCGCACGCTAGCATGTTCAAGCAAGTATTCAGATACTTGCCTCGACGGTCTGCAAATTGGAACACGGATGCGATGTCGGTAGAAACCACGATACGAAAGCACGGGCCACGGATCAAGTCCCAACAGAGGTCAACGGGATCACATGGACCAGGGGACTTCGCTGGAGCGTCGGGTTCGTCAGACGGCACGGTCGGATTCCGGCAAAAGTTATCGGCAACAAGTTAGCAATAAGATAAACACACAAGATCAGCGGGGTTTTGCACCAAAGGAAGTAAAGTGATGCTTACAGAGGAGAACAGGGGTAACTATGACGGGCCCGACGGCGATGGACCCACCGGCGGTGAACAGGAGGTGCGGCGAGGGTGCTGGAACGGCTGAGAGGGCTCGGGGTCGCTGGAAAGGGTGTTGCGGCGAGTTGGAGGAGAGGGGGTCGGCTCTGGTGGTCGAGGGGAAGAAGTAGGTGGTCGAAGGTGGCGTCGACGAGGTCGCCGGCGCGCTTTCCCGGCGAACGGCGGAGGTAGGCAATGGATGAAGGCTCGGGTTTACTGTTCCGGCGAGGGGAGGAGGGAACGACGACGAGGTCGGGTCGAGTAGGGTGAAAGGGAGTCGTGGGAGGCGTCGACGGTGAGAGGCGACGTCGACGGCGAGGTCTACGAGGGTGGAGGCGAGGTCGGGAATGGGTGCAGTGCGGGAAGGAGCGGGAGTCGTCGGGAAACGGGAGGAGGAAGGCGCGGGGGTCTCGTGGTGGCGAGGGCGGCGACGGCGAGGTCGCGGGGGATCGGCGGTGAGGTCGCGGTAGGCTAGGGTTAGGGTTGGTTGGGTTTTTCTCGCGAGGAAGATAGGTTAAAGGGAGGCGGCTGCATGCGATAATATATATAGAGTAAGAGAGAGAGAGAGAGATTGGAGAGAGAGAGAGATTCCTGAGGATGAGAGAGAGAGACTGAGGGAAAGAGAGGCGGGGCCCACGAGCTCAATTGGAGCTCGTGATTGGCCACGAGATTAGATTTGAGAAGGAAATTGCGTAGGATTTGAGGGATTTGCTGTTATGAATTATAGATTTGAATATATATATATATTCGATATTAAATTTAAATGGGCCCTTTTTGGCGCGAAATGAAACATTTCCAAATCGCGCCCGGGTTGCGCCCAAATGTTCCAAATTCAAATTTTAGGATTTTAAGCGGGTTCCAAATTTTGAAAAGAGGTGTTTAGTGATTAAAATGCATGCCCCCAAGTCGGACACTTGCACGCGCGCGTAGTCGCCCAAACTGGCCCGTTTAGCCAAACGGAACGGAATCACGACACGCGGACGCTACCATGCGACTAGTGGCGACGAGTAGGCTAACATGGACATCTTAAATTTCATTTTCGGAGTTAAAATTTGTTATGTGCCAAAATGACTTAACCGGGTAAAATTTAGCAATAAACACCAGAAAATCAGGAAAATTGGAATGAGCAATAAATAACCCTCAACTAGTAATGTACATAGTATTATTGGGCTCGGGTGTTACACTAACACAATACTTTAACAGATTTGCGGCACACCTGATACTGACGGATGAGATCAGAGCCTGTCGATTTCAGCAAGGGTTAGATTCAGAGATCCAGACTGCATTAGCCACAGGAGATTTTCCGACTCATGAATCGGCTCTTAAAGCTGGCCGTGAGGGGCAGATCTCAATCTGCTGGAGTTAAGCGCCCTGCCAACCAGATAGCAGGAGGAATCTCATCAAGGCCACCATTTGTGTCCAGGAGATCGGGAGTACCAATCAACCGGCCCAGCCTAGCCTTTTTTACCTACTGCAAGAGAGATGGACATTTGGCAAAAGACTGTCGGCGAGCCAACCGTCTTTTCTTAGTCTGCGGCTCAGCTACTCATGAGATTGGGTCTTGTCCCCGAAGACACAACCCAATTGCTGTACCCAGGCCAGCAATCACTTACCAGCAAAGACCATCCCTTCAGGTACCTGCTCCAAGACTCACTCTTCCTACTCCACCACCTAGAGGACCACCGACTGCACCTCCTCCTCGCCAGTTCCATCAAGCTCAACGGAACGTTTCGAGGAATGCTCCTCCGGCCAGGAGGAATGTACTACGGCGATTGGCTTTCACGATGACCGTGGAAGAAGCTGAGGCCACTGGCTAAGTTATCACTGGTAACCTTTTGTTCTCAAGCTTTTCTTTCAGTCTTAACACCTACCTATATATTTTTTCCTATACCTAAAACATATCCCACACACCTTAGGTACAATCTTAGTAGTCTCACTCCCTACACTAGCACTTTTCGATACTGGAGCATCTCATTTCTTTATGTCGCAACGGTTCGTCCGAACTCATGCAATTCCAGTCACACCGCTTGTATCTAGCTGGAATGTCAGTTCAGAAAATGGCGTTCTAAAGGCAACAATGGGATACAGCTTGTGTCCAGTAGTCGTCTGCAGCAGAGAACTATGCCGACTTCAAAGTGCTGGACATATCGAACTTCGATGTGGTTCTAGGTATGGATTGGCTCGGAACATTTTGTGCTACTATTGACTGTCGTCAAAGGAGGGTAGTATTCGAGATTCCAGAGAATCCGGTCTTCTATTTCAAAAGTAGAGACCGTACCCTAGAGCCAAGTACTTACAAGGCGAAACCAAAGAAGGCAGTGATTGCAACAATTCAAGCGGAGGAAGGATCAAAACCAGAAGTGGTTTGAGAGTTCGAAGATGTGTTTCCTGACGATATATCAGGTTTGCTTCCCGATCGAGCTCTTGAATTCAGTATTGATTTAGTACCAGGAGCGCAACCGGTGATCAAAGCACCGTATCGATTAAGTCCGGAAGGTTTGAAAGAAGTCCGAACTCAGTTGGACGAATTATTGGCGTAAGGATGGATTCGTCACAGCACTTTAAGTTGGGGATCACCAGTATTGCTTGTGAAGAAGAAGGAGGGTTCATACAGAATGTGCATCGATTATAGAGCCTTGAACGAAGCAACGATAAAGAACAAGTATCCGCTACCGCGTATCGACAATTTAATCGATCAGCTAACTGGATCTTGTGTTTTCTCCAAATTAGATCTTCGTTCAGGTTATCATCAGGTGAAGGTCAAGGAAGCTGATATTCATAAAACAGCATTCAGAACTCGCTATGGTCATTACGAATTTCTTGTGATGCCATTTGGAGTGACCAACGCACCAGCAATATTCATGAACCTGATGAATCAAGTTTTCCGAGAGTACTTAGACATGCTCGTTGTCTTCGTCATCGACGACATCTTGGTGTATTCTAAGAGTCGGAAAGTATATGCCGAGAACCTACGAATTGTCCTGGAAACTCTACGACAACATCAACTCTACGCCAAGTACAACAAGTGCGAGTTTTGGCTAGATCAAGTTGGTTTCCTTGGACATATTGTATCAGGCGAAGGAATCTCTGTGGATCCAGCGAAAGTTTCAGCAGTAAGCGAATGGCTGACTCCAAAGTCAGAGAAGGACATTCGAAGTTTCTTGGGTCTAGCTGGATATTACAGAAGGTTCATTGATGGCTTTTCGAAGATAGCAACACCCCTGACCAAGCTCACACGTAAAGATGAAGAATTCGTGTGGTCAGAAGCATGCTACTAGCTTTCGTAGAACTCAAGTCAATGTTGACATCAGCACCTATTCTCGTTATACCGGACTAATCTAGAGGTTTCGATGTGCATTGCGATGCCTCCGGTAAGGGATTAGGATGTGTTTTACATCAGCACGGTAAGGTTGTGGCTTATGCTTCAAGACAGCTGAAGATTCATGAGCGCAATTATCCGACGCATGATTTGGAATTGGAAGACGCTATCTTTGCTTTTAAAATTTGGCGCCATTATCTTCTTGGTGAACGAGTGAACATATACATAGATCACAAGAGTCTGAAATATGTTTTTTCTCAGAAGGAGCTTAATATGCGGTAGAGACGATGGTTAGAACTCGTGG
Organism: Agapanthus africanus; assembly: GCA_030015575.1. Classification (NCBI taxonomy): domain Eukaryota; kingdom Viridiplantae; phylum Streptophyta; class Magnoliopsida; order Asparagales; family Amaryllidaceae; genus Agapanthus; species Agapanthus africanus. The sequence continues at coordinate 871,717,575 of CM057339.1, forward strand.
CGGACTTTGACATCAACCTGCAATATCACCCGGGAAAGGTGAATGTGGTACCTGATGCCCTTAGACGCCAACTATTAGCAATGAATCTCACCGCTCAGTGGAAGCTTCAACAAGACTTGTATCAGATGGAGATTTTCCATGATCATTCGGTAAGATATGTCTCAATAATTTGATTTTTCATTAAATCACAAACTACACAGCTAACACAATACTTTAACAGATTTGTGACACACCTAATACCGACGGATGAGATCAGAGCCCGTCGATTTCAACAAGGGTTAGATTCGGAGATCCAGGCTGCATTAGCCACAGGAGATTTTCCGACTCATGAATCGGCTCTGAAAGCTGCCCGCTGTTATGAGCCAGTGGTAAAGATGAGGGGCAGATCTCAATCTGCTGGAGTTAAGCGCCCTGCCAACCAGATGGCAGGAGGAGCCTCATCAAGGCCACCATTTATTTCCAGGAGACCGGGAGTACCAATCAACCGGCCCCGCCCAGCCTTTTGTACCCACTGCAAGAGAGATGGACATTTGGCAAAAGACTGCCGGCGAGCCAACCATCTTTGCTTAGTCTGCGGCTCAGCTACTTATGATATTGGGTCTTGTCCCCGAAGACACAATCCAATTTCTGCACCCAGGCAAGCAATCACTTACCAGCAGAGACCAGCCCTTCAGGCACCTGCTCCAAGACTCACTCTCCCTGCTCCACCACCTAGAGGACTACCGACTGCACCTCCTCCTCGTCAGTTCCATCAAGCTCAACGGAATTTTCCGAGGAATGCTCCTCCGGCAAAGAGGAATGTACCACGGCGACAGGCTTTCACGATGACCGTGGAAGAAGCTGAGGCCACTGGCCATGTTATCACTGGTAACCTTTTTTTCTCAAGCTTTTCTTTCAATCTTAACACCTAACTACATATTTTTTCCTATACCTAAAACATATCCCACATACCTTAGGTACAATCTTAGTAGCCTCACTCCCTGCACTAGCACTTTTCGATACTGGAGCATCTCATTGCTTTATGTCGCAAAGGTTCGTCCGAACTCATGCGATTCCAGTCACACCGCTTGTATCTAGTTGGAATGTCAGTTCAGAAAATGGCGTTCTAAAGGCAACAATGGGATACAGCTTGTGTCCAGTAGTCGTCTGCAGCAGAGAATTCTATGCAGACTTCAAGGTGCTGGACATACCGAACTTCGATGTGGTTCTAGGTATGGATTGGCTTGGAACATTTTATGCTACCATTGACTGTCGTCAAAGGAGGGTAGTATTCGAGATTCCAGAGCATCCGGTCTTCTATTTCAAAAGTGGAGACCGTACCCTGGAGCCAAATACTTACAAGGCGAAACCAAAGAAGGCAGTGATTGCAGCAATTCAAGCGGAGGAAGGATCAAAGCCAGAAGTGGTTTGATAGTTCGAAGATGTGTTTCCTGACGATATATCAGGTTTACCTCCCGATCGAGCTCTTGAATTCAGCATTGATTTAGTACCAGGAGCGCAACCGGTGATCATAGCACCGTATCGATTAAGTCCGAAAGGTTTTAACGAAGTCCGAACTCAGTTGGACGAATTATTGGCGTAAGGATGGATTCGTCACAGCACTTCAAGTTGGGGATCACCATTATTGCTTGTGAAGAAGAAGGAGGGTTCATACAGAATGTGCATCGATTATAGAGCCTTGAACGAAGTAACGATAAAGAACAAGTATCCGCTACCGCGTATCGACGATTTATTCGATCAGCTAAGTGGATCTTGTGTTTTCTCCAAATTAGATCTTCGTTCAGGTTATCATCAGGTGAAGGTCAAGGAAGCTGATATTCATAAAACAGCATTCAGAACTCGCTATGGTCATTACGAATTTCTTGTGATGCCATTTGGAGTGACCAACACACCAGCAATATTCATGAACCTGATGAATCATGTTTTCCGGGAGTATTTAGACAGGTTCGTTGTCATCTTCATCGATGACATTCTGGTATATTCTAAGAGTCGGAAAGAACATGCCGGGCACCTACGAATTGTCCTGGAAACTCTACGACAATATCAACTCTACGCCAAGTACAGCAAGTGCGAGTTTTGGCTAGATCAAGTTGGTTTCCTCGCACATATTGTATCAGGCGAAGGAATTTCTGTGGATCCAGCGAAAGTTTCAGCAGTAAGCGAATGGCCGACACCAAAATCAGTGAAGGACATTCGAAGTTTCTTGGGTCTAGCTGGATATTACAGAAGGTTCATTGAAGGCTTTTCGAAGATAGCAACACCCCTGACCAAGCTCATACGTAAAGATGAAGAATTCGTGTGGTCAGAAGCATGCGAACAAGCTTTCGTAGAATTCAAGTCAAGGTTGACATCAACACCTATCCTCGTTATACGGGACCAATCTGGAGGTTTCGAAGTGCACTGCGATGCATCCGGTAAGGGATTAAGATGTGTTCTACATTAGCACGGTAAGATTGTGGCTTATGCTTCAAGAGAGCTGAAGATTCATGAGCACAATTATCCGATGCATGATTTGGAATTGACAGCCGTTATCTTTGCTCTTAAGATTTGGCGCCATTATCTTCTTGGTGAACGAGTGAACATATACACAGATCACAAGAGTAAGAAATTTGTGTTTTCTCAGAAGGAGCTTAATATGCGGCAGAGACGATAGTTAGAACTCATGACGGAGTTTGCCATCAACCTGCAATATCATCCGGAAAAGATGAATGTGGTACCTGATGCTCTTAGTCGCCAACCATTAGCAATGAATCTCACCGCTCAGTGGAAGCTTCAACAAGATTTGCATCAGATGGAGATTGAAGTAGTCATGCCAGGTAACGCTTCAAGCTTGATGAACTCACAAGTTCAATCTACTATTGTCAATCAGATCAAAGCAGCCAAGCAAGTGATGCTAAGTTGCAAAATATCAGAGAACAAGTAGAGAATGGACTCAGAACATATTTCATCATCCATGAAGACAGATATTTGAGATATAGAAGCAGATTATATGTACCAAAAGGTTTTGTTCGGAAAGAGTTAATGAAAGAGGCTCACAGCTCTCCCTACTCAGTACACCCTGGAGGTACAAAGATGTACAAAGATCTACGTCAAAATTACTGGTGGCATGGAATGAAGCGTGAAGTAGCCAAAAGCATCGCTAAATGTTTTGTGTGTCAGCAAGTAAAAGCTGAACATCACAGGACTGCTGGATTACTCAACCGTTACCTATCCCAGAAAAGAAGTGGCAACATATCACAATGGATTTTATGACCGCATTCCCTCGCAGCACAAAAGGTAACGATGCGGTATAGGTTATTGTGGATCGACTCACAAAGTCGGCTCACTTCATCCCATTTCGAATTTGCCAATCTACTGAGACATTAGCAAAGAAGTACATGGAGGTAAGAATCTAAATAAGATTTAAACTCTTCAAAATTTACTATCTCTGATACTGTAACGTTTTAGAAATCGTTTGGGCGAATTTTCCATTATTCGATAAAATAATACGTGTTTTCCGTAAAAAGCAAGATACAATTAATTTTCAACATAGATTTAAATACACCTATTTTAACTATATAATTGCTAGTATTTGGTATTTATTTAGCCACTTATAAATTATTTGTGAACTTAAATATTTTTCCTTAATTAATTATTTTAAATATTATTATAAGCTTTTAATTATACATTTAATTAGTGATAATTACAAATTAGAATGGGTTAATTATACAAATGTGAACCATGACAACTTAGAATCAAGTTTGTAACATACTCATTCTTTCTACACTTATCTCCATAATTCTAGATAATTCTAGGGTAGTTTTGAATAATAAAATAAAACAAATAATTAAGGAAATAAGTGATTAAGTGTAATAATTAAGGATGTTTCTACACACACCCACACATTTCCCTCTCTATCTCTCTTTCCTCCCAACTTGGCCAAGCCCTCCATTTTTATCACTTGTTTAAGGTTACAATGTGTAGTTTATCCTCTTAAGACTTAGAAAACCTAATCTAGTTGCTAAATTGCTAAATTGTTACATTTAAAATTGTCCAAATTATATAATTTGCTAACTAGATTTTTATAATTAATGCTAATAGGTGAGATAAGATTTTAGTTAAGGTTTGTGTGGCTTAATTAAGATATTAAGTGAATATTGTGGCCACTAGATTTGTTAAAATATCAAGATTTAAACTAAAATGGAAATTGATGCTTATTAGGTTTTCGGAATAAATCGATTTGAAATAAAGTTGAGATTTTGATGTTATGCAACCTTTTTAAATAATATCTAGTGTGTTGTGAGTGCGCGTTTGGTGCGATTGGGTTCTAGGTTTGGGGATTGTCACGTATAACGACCCTGGTTGTAGTTTGTGGCGTTGTCGCAAGCGAGTTTTGTGCACCAAGTGTGTGCATGTCTTGTTGTGCGCGTGGATTAACTTGTATCGTTTGTGTCCGCGACTAATCGTATATTCATCCTCTTAATTGCTTGTGTGTGATTCTAGGATCGGATGCAGAGGCGTCGGATATGGCGTGGAAAAAGACATGGTTGAGATCGGATCAGATTAGCCGAGGCATCCCAGTGAGTAGATGTATACATCTATGGGGGATCGTCTGGATGGCGCGAGGCGCCCGATGGTTTAGTATTACGTGTAGTACTTGCATTATATGCGTAGTTTCCTAGTTATGCATCTCATTGCATTGCATCATCTTATATAGTTAATATATGTGTGTGTGTGTGTGTGTGTGTGTGTGTGTGTGTGTGACATCATTATAGGACACTTGCACCATTACCATTGGTTCATACCGCACGTGCACTATTTATGCGAACACACACGCCTTTGGTAATTGCTATGTCACGAACACTATAGAATTGGATTAGAATCGTCAATCGTGCATTTGCATTATATATGATCTGTGGATTTATACTTGTATAATCATTTCTTTAAAATGGATACGTAGGGTTGTTAATCATATATACATACCTCATTGCATCATGATTCATGCATAGTTTCTCGCCGTACTTCGCATGGTATATACTACCGTATCATAGATTTCCACATTACTGACATGTTTATATATTGTGATTCTTCTCAAGAATTTCAGTATTTATGAGATTTCTGTATTTTGGGGAAACCGCAAGAATTTTATAAACCTATTATCATTTTTAAAAAAAGAAATTTACGATTTTCTCGTGATGTGATGTGTGTGGCATCCACCATACGTTTTCTCGGTTCTTGAGCAGTATCATATACCCTATTCGAGGAGGGGGATGCACCATCTGTGGGTACATGGTGGTCCCAGTATGGTATCTCGGGGAAAGAAGATCGCACAGATGGCGTTGATCCCGGCAGGGGAGCACTACCTACCGGTTATTTGTGACGCGACGGATATCCGGAGGATACCGACCGTAGTCGTGAGATTGATGATATGGACCGATCCGGACTGACGGTGCCCGAGATATTGAGATATTGAGATTTGAGATACAGAGATATTGAGATATTGTGACATTGAGATGTCGAGACATTGAGATATTGTGACATTGAGATATTGAGGCATTGAGATATACATATTTAGTGTCGATACTTGACACGGATTTCAGTTGATTTCATTGATGATACTTCAGTTATTTCACAAAAGTTTTACTAAGATAAGAATACAGATTTTCTCGTACCAAACATATTCAGGTTTCATGTGATTATGCATTCATGTTGCACACATACTAGTGCATTGCATCATATCGGTATGTATAGGCTGTGACGCATTGCGTGCATACTTACGATAGCCTTATTAGATATTACATACTACTCATGAGTTGGCAACTCACCCCCGTTGTGCCACAGTATCTTGCAGGTCTGACCTGTCAGCACAGTAGCGGTGGGCGTACTTCCTCTTTTGCTTCGTTGCATCGATTGGCAGCTTTGCTCACAGGTGGGTTTTTGGAGGATTTTCTTTTGCTCCCACCGTGTATTTTATTTTGTATCTAGTATACTCCATCTACCCTTATATATTGGACTAGACAGTGAGATTTGTGAGACTTGTATTGTGGTTTTTGGTGTTGATGCTCACTTGAGCCGACGAGATGTCTTCTTACTTTCGTGCTTTTATTTGCTTATTCCGCACTCGATGATATATATTGCATGTGGTTGTATTTCCGCCATTGGCGAAGAGCTAGCTCCCGCTTGGGGATGCCTTTATTCTTGATTATATGTATTTTCTTGTGTTGTACCCGTTTGGGGGCCAATATTTACAAAGGAGACTCTGCCGAAATTTTCGGGAAATTTGATGTATTTAAATGTTTTAAGGTGACTCTTACTTTACAAAAATTATCTTTTAAATTAAGGTTTTCCTTCACACTATTTCTTTAATTGGTTTAGATTTCTGGGCTTTGGCTTACTTAGATTACGTTACGCCTTGAGACGTTTCGTAATTTAAGTGCCAGTCACGTTCCGTACCTTCGGGTCGTGACAAAGTTGGTATCAGAGCGTAGGGTTTTACCTTTCTGAGTGTAGGATGACCCTTGATAGATGAAGTAGGTGACTTAAGCAGAGTAACGTAGCGTGTGTATGTTCCGCGGCATATTTATGATACGGTACTCCGCCTAAGTGACCTTAGGATATATAATTGCTTGTATTTCCTTCCTTGATTCCGGAAATCCTTTGATTCGATTTCAATGTTCCTATCGATCATGTTTCTTGTTCCAGCCACTATGCCGCTGGAGACTACGAGGGCCAGAGGGCTGCCGCCGGGGATGAGATTAGAGTAGGCTCGTTTGAGACGAGAACCGATCAGGGCGGTACGCCTACCCCTCAGGGACAGAGTGGTCCGCCTTTTTCCAAGACGGATGGCTAGGCTGGAGTCGAGTATTCAGGACGTGCGACAGATGATTGGATTGTTAGTGGTGGTTAGCCAAGCTCCGAGAGCCGATGATGTCCCTCCAACTGTGGGGACTGTGATTGTACCTGCTGCTCAGACAGCTGTTTCTGTTGTTATCGAGATTATTTTCCATATCCTTGCAGGAGTTTTTAAGGCTGAATCCTTTAGTTGTTATCGGCATAGATGCAGCGGAGGATCCGTAGACATTTCTCAACAGGATGGCTAGGATTTGTCATTCACAGAGATGTTCTGGCGAGATATGGATTGAGCTTGCGAGTTTTCATCTAGAGAGGTCTTGCTCAGACGTGGTGCGAGTCAGTTGAGAGAGGCCGGGCTGCAGATCTACTTCCTATGATTTGGGATGAGTTCATAGCTATATTTCTTACTCGTTTCTTTCCGGAGAGCGTTTGAGATGTCTGAGCTCGTAGTTTCGAGCCTTTGCGTAAGACTTCAGGGATGATAGTGTCAGAGAACAACATTCAGTTTACTTAGTGGTTTGATATGCTCCTTACCTGGTGGACACCGAAGAGAAATGAATAAAGAGGTTCGTGTGGAGATTGGACATGCAGTTATTTCTTGCTATCGGCGCCCAGCAATTTGACATTTACGCCGCTGTTATAAACGCAACCTTATTGTCGGAGGAGCGCATTTCTGAGATTTCAGTCATTTCTATACCGAAGCGGATTTGTACCGGTATACCAGCTCAAGGCGGTTAGATAGACGTCGTTAGGACAGGCATTCGTTCGGTGTTGTCTTCCGATGCGTACTTCTTTCTGGTGTCGTTTGAAATGGTATCCGCATACTTTGTATCGAGGTCTAACCGATAGTAGTCCTTGCTAAATTAGCCGCTTGTTGTGATTTCTTCAGTAAGCAAATCTTTTGTTGCTCGATATATTTTTCATTCTTGTTTGTTTTGTTCGTATCAGAGATAGGGATTCTTCGGTCAATTCGATTTTTTTCTCGATATGTTTGACTTCGAAGTTTTTCTGAGCATGGATTGGTTAGCCACATGTTATGCATCCATGGACTGTCGTGAGGAGGCAGTCGGATTTAGTTTTTCGGGTAAGCCAGTTCTTGTTTTCAGGGAGACCGTAGCGTCACCTTTCCCAGTTTGAGTTCTTTTTCGTGCTAGTCAGCTTTTGAGAAAAAGGGATGTCAGGAATTCTTGGCGTATGTTTGCGATGTTGGAGCCGTAGAGGTCTTGTTTGACCAGGTCCCGTTTATGAGGGAGTTTCCAGATGTCTTTCCTAAAAAGATGCTTGGTTCTTCGCTAGTGCGCGATATTGGGTTCTGCTTTGATTCGATTCCTGGCACGGAGCCTTTTTCTATACCGCCATATTGGATGGACCGGCGGAGTTTAAGGAACTGAAGAATCAGTTGCAAGATTTGTTGGATAAGGGCTTGTTCGTTCGAGTGCGTCACCTTGGAGAGCTCGTGTCCTATTCATCAGAAAGACGGCAGTTGTATTTGTGCATCGTTTTTCGTCAGTTGAATTAGGCTACTGTGCGGAACAGATATCCCTTACCTCATACAGAAGATTTGTTCGATTAGCTCTTGGATGCGGGACATTTCTCGAAGATTGACTTGCGATCAGGTTACCATTAGTTGCGATTTTGAGAGGATGATATTCCGAAAACTGCTTTTCATACGTTACGGGCGTTACGAGTCTTGGTGATGTCGTTCGAGCTCACCAATACCCCAGCAGCATTTATGGATTGATGAACCGTATATGCATGCCGTTTCTTGATCCGTCTATCATCATGTTCATTGAGGACATCCTAGTATATATTTGGAGCCGAATGGAGCCTGGACAGTAAATGAGGATTTCGTTGCAAACTTTGAGGAAGCACCAGCTATTCATTAATATATCCAAGTGTATTTTCTGGTTGGATAGTATTGACTCCTAGAGTCATGTAGTTAAGAGAGATAGTATATGTATGGAACCGAATGAGATCGAGGTCGTTCAGCCCTGGCCCAAACCTGTATCAGTAATGGAAGTTCGCAACATTTTGGGGGTTTGGACGGATACTATTGATTTTTCGTACGGGATTTTTCGCATGTAGCTGCAATATTGACCGGGTTAGCCTGGAAAAGCAATTCTTATCATTGGATTAAGGTATGCGAGCAGAGCTTTCGGCAGTTGAAAACTTGTTTGACTACGGTGCCAATATTAATTTGCCTTCAGGATCAGACGGTTTTGTTGGTTACTGCGATACTTCTCGGCAGTTGAAGAAGCATGAGTAGAACTATTCCGCGCATGATTTAGAAATGGCTGCAGTGATTTTACACTTAAGATTTGGAGACGATTCATGCCAGATATTTACGGACCACAAGAAGCTTAAGGTACATCTTTCAGCAACGAGATCTAAATTTGAGACAGCGTAGATGAATGGGACTAATGAAAGACTATGACGGCGAGATTCTTTATCATTCGGGCAAGAAGAATGTTGGGGTAGATGCTTTAAGTCGTAGGCCCGCAGGTAACTTTTCTTGGTTGAGCACAGCTTAGAGACGGTCGACGGCAAATTAGCAAATTCTTTATGACAGCCGAGAATGGTTCGAGTTACGTCGACTTGGGGACAACTTGTCCGTGTCCGTGCACATCCACAGTTATTTTATCATATCCGTGAGGCACAGTCCGATGACGTTCGTTGGTCAGAGATCATGGAGCAGGTTCGACAAGACAGAGATTCAGAGTTCGTGATTGATGATTAGAGAACACTACGATTTGGAACTCGACAGTGCGTACCATATTCTAAAGGACTGAGGCGCGAGATTCTTAAGGAGGCACATCGATCGGCATATAGTGTTTATCCGGGTTCCACCAAGATGTATTATGATTTGAGAGAAGTCTACTAGTGTGAAGGGATGAAGAGAGATATCACAGATTTCGTTTCGGGGTGCTGACTTGTCAGCAAGTCAAGGCTGAGCATCAGAGGCCAGCAGTAGAATTACAACCTTTGCCTACTCCGGAGTGGAAATGGGAGCAGATATCTATGGAATTTATTGTGAGTCTACCTAGGACCAGTCGTGAGTATGACTCTATTTGGGTGATCGTAGATCGATTGACGAAGGCAGCTTACTTTCTGCCAGTAAGGACCATTTTCGGATCCGTTCAGTATGCTCAGATATATGTTGATGAGATTGTATGACTACATGGAGTTCCGACTTGTATTGTGTCTAACAGAGGCACCCAGTTCGCCAGCCGACCATGGCAGAAACTTCGGAAAGCTTTGGACACCAATTAAGTTTCAGTGTAGTTTTCTATCCGCAGACCGACGGTCAATCAGAGAAGACCATTCAGATTCTTAAAGACATGCTCCGGGCTTGCATTCTAGTTTTCGGTGGCAGTTGGAATCGCCACTTGCCCTTGATAAAGTTTTCCAATAATAACAACTTCCAGGAGAAAATTCAGACGGCACCTTCGAGGCGTTATATGGGAGGAGATGTCGATCGCTCGTATGAATGGACAGAGCTCGGTGAGAGCTGTATTTTGGGGCCACGGTTTGTTCAGGAGACGACCGAAAAGATTCAGTGATTCAGGATATGTGGAGAGCGGCCCAGAGTGGGCAGAAATCTTATGTGGATGGATGTCGTTGCAACTTGAGTTCGCCGTTGGAAATCATGTTTTCTTAAGGTTTCTCCGATGAAGCACATATTGAGATTCAGGAGGAAAGGAAGGCTTTGTTTTAGATATGTAGTCCCTTAGAGATTCTCGAGCGTGTCGGCACAGTTACGTATCGTTTGACTCTTCCACCCAGCTTTCTAGATGTTCAACCCGTATTTCAGGTATCGATGCTCCGCAAGTATCTTCCGTACCATGCTCACGCGATACAACATCAGACGATCTAGCAGGAGCGCAATCTTTCTTTAGCCTAGTAGCCGATAGTCATTCTAGATCGGCAGGAGAAAAAACCGGGGTTCGAGGTCATACCGACCGTAACGGTTCTTTGGCGTGGTCCGAGCGACGAAGAGGTCACGTAGGAAGCCGAGGTCAAGATGTGGAAGAAATATTCACATCTCTTCGTGGGTATGCGTAGTTAGATTTTAAATTCGGGGACCGAATTTCTTTCAGGGGGGAAGATTGTAACGTTTTAGAAATCGTTTAGGCAAATTTTGCGTTATTCGGTAAAATAATACGTGTTTTCCGTAAAAAGAAAAATACAATTAATTTTCAATATAGACTTAAATACACCTATTTTAACTATGTAATTGCTAGTATTTGGTATTTATTTAGCCACTTATAAATTATTAGTTTACTTAAATATTTTTCCTTAATTAATTATTTTAAATATTAATATAAGATTTTAATTATACATTTAATTAGTGATAATTACAAATTGGAATGGGTTAATTGTACAAATGTGAACCACGACAATTTAGAATCAAGTTTGTAACATGCTCATTCTTTCTACACTTGTCTCCATAATTCTAGATAATTCTAGGGTTGTTTTGAAAAATAAAATAAAACAAATAATTTAGGAAATAAGTGATTAAGTGTAATAATTAAGGATGGTTCTACACAAACCCACACATTTCCCTCTCTCTCTCTCTTTCCTCCCAACTTGGCCGAGCCCTCCTTGTGGCAGCCCCAAATTTTCCCCACTTCATTTTGACTTCAAAAATCTCATAAATCCATCAAAAATCAATACAAAACCTCACTAATTCCCCATTCAACCTTTACCTAATATTCTTTGGCCCAAGCTTGCATGAATCAAGGAGCAAGATGGCATTTTGGAGGCTAAGTTTTGCAAGTGTGGATCGCATTCCAAACTATTTTGAGGTATAACCTTACTCTAATTGTTACCTGTTCTAATCTAATTTTTAATTAAGAATTAGTTAGGTTTTAATTGCAAATTTGGAAATTCAAGAATAGAGTTTGAATTCAATTAGGGTTTTTATCACTTGTTTAAGGTTATAATGTGTAGTTTAACCTCTTAAGACTTGGAAAACCTAACCTAGTTGCTAAATTGCTAAATTGTTACATTTAAAATTGTCCAAATTATATAATTTACAAACTATATTTTTATAATTAATTCTAATAAGTGAGATAAAATTTTAGTTAAGGTTTGTGTGGCTTAATTAAGATATTAAGTGAATATTGTGGCCACTAGATTTGTTAAAATATCAAGATTTGAACTAAAATGAAAATTGATACTTACTAGGTTTTCGGAATAAATCGATTTGAAATAAAGTTGAGATTTTGATGTTATGCAACCTATTTCATATAATATCTAGTGTGTTGTGAGTGCGTGTTTGGTACGATTCGGTTCTGGGTTTGGGGAATGTCACGTATCGCGATCCTAATTGTAGTTTGTGGCGTTGTCGCGAGCGCGTTTTGTGCACCAAGTGTATACGTGTCTTGTTGTGCGCGTGGATTGACTTGTGTCGTTTATGTCCATGACTAATCATATGTTCATCCTCTTAATTGCTTGTGTGTGATTCTAGGATCGGGTGCAGAGGCGTCGGATGTGGCGCGGAAAAAGACATGGTTGAGATCGGATCAGATTAGCCAAGGCGTCCCGGTGAGTAGATATATACATCTATGGGGGATCGTCTGGATGGCTTGCTTAGTCGCCGTTTTCCTATGAAATTTCTATGAAATTCAATCTGATTCCTCTTGAAAGACTGTCAACAATGTCGTCTAGGGCCTTTTAGGCTTGCTTAGTCCCCGTCTTCCTAGCCTAGTAAGCGATCGTTCTGGTGCAATAGATCCCCTGGTTCAAGGGCATGATTAGCTGTTTAGGTCTTCTCCCTATCAATCAGTAGAAAGAGCACGCGAAGGGATGGTTCGGAATGCCCGAGGACTGACAAGCACCCATCGTCGCAGCCTTTACCGGGTTTCGGCTCTTGGAATCACATCCAGCAGTGGTTGGAACAGCTCGCAAAATCCAACCACTTCACCTACTTCATTGCCCCCAACCGTTTCCCGTAAGAAAGTTCGAAGGTTGTGAAAGGGAGATCTTGTCGATTGACTTTAGAAGGCCTTGCCCGGCACGAGCTGAATGGAGTATCGACAAGCAACTAAGACAAGTAAACTGAGTGCCCCTTCGCGAGACTTATGATTTTCAGTTCAATACTTTTTTTTCTCTCTACGCGAGGCGTCCTATAGTTTAGTATTACGTGTAATATTTTCATTATATGCGTAGTTTCCTAGTTATGCATCTCATTGCATTGCATCATCTTATATAGATAATATGTGTGTGTGTGTGCGTGTGTGTGTGTGTAACATCATTATAAGACACTTGCACCATTATCATTGGTTCATGCCGCACGTGCACTATTTATGCGAACATACACGACTTTGGTAATTGCTATGTCACGAACACTATAGAACTGAATTAGAATCGGCAATCGTGCATTTGCATCATATATGATCTGTGGATTTATACATGTATAATCATTTCTTTAAAATGGATACGTAGGGTTGGTAATCATATATACATACCTCATTACATCATGATTCATGCATAGTTTCTGGCCGTACTTCGCATGGTATATACTACTGTATCATAGATTTCCACATCACTGGCATGTTTATATATTGTGATTATTCTCGAGAATTTCAGTATTTATGAGATTTCTGGATTTTGGGGAAACCGCAAGAATTTTATAAACCTATTATCATTTTTTTAAATAGAAATTTACGGTTTTCTCGTAATGTGATGTGTGTGGCGTCCACCATGAGTTTTCTCGGTTCTTGAGCGGTATCATGTACCCGATTCGAGGAGGGGGATGCATCGTCTGTGGGTACATGGTGGACCCGGTATGGTACCTCGGGACAAGAAAATCACACAGATGGCGTTGAGCCCGGCATGGGAGCACTACCTACCGGTTATTTGTGACGCGGCGGATATCCGGAGGATACCGACCGTAGTCGTGAGATTGATGATATGGGCCGATCTGGACTGACGGAACCCGAGATATTAAGATATTGAGATTTGAGATACAGAGATATTGAGATGTCGAGACATTGAGATATTGTGATATTGAGATGTCAAGACATTAAGATATTGAGGCATTGAGATATACATATTTAGTGTCGATGCTTGACACTGATTTCAGTTGATTTCATTGATGATACTTCAGTTATTTCATAAAAGTTTTACTAAGATAAGAATACAGATTTTCTCGTACCAAACATATTCAGGTTTCAAGTGATTATGCATTCATGTTGCACACATACTAGTGCATTGCTTCATATCGGTATATGGAGGTTATGACGCATTGCGTGCATGCTTACGATGGCCTTATTAGATATTACTTACTACTCACGAGTTGGAAACTCACCCCCGTTGTGCCACAATATCTTGCAGGTCTGACCCGTCAGCATAGTAGCGGCGGGCGTACTTCCTCTTTTGCTTCGTTGCATCGATTGGCAGTTTTGCTCACAGGTGGGTTTTTGGAGGATTTTCTTTTGCTCCCACCGTGTATTTTATTTTGTATCTAGTATACTCCATCTACCCTTGTATATTGGACTAGATGGTGAGATTTGTGAGACTTGTATTGTGGTTTTTGGTGTCGATGCTCACTTGAGCCAACGGGATGTCTTCTTACTTTCGTGCTTTTATTTGCTTATTCCGCACTCGATGATATATATTGCATGTGGTTGTGTTTTCGCCATTGGCGAAGAGCTAGCTCCCGCTTGGGGATGCCTTTATTCTTGATTATATGTATTTTCTTGTGTTGTACCCATTTGGGGGCCAGTATTGACAAAGGAGACTCTACCGAAATTTTCGGGAAATTTGATGTATTTAAATGTTTTAAGGTGACTCTTACTTTACAAAAATTATCTTTTAAATTAAGATTTTCCTTCACTCTATTTTTTTAATTGGTTTAGATTTCTGGGATTTGGCTTACTTAGATTACGTTACGCCTTGAGACGTTTCGTAATTTAAGTGCTAGTCACGTTCCGTACTTTCGGGTCATGACAGATGCCCATGAACTCATACAGGAAATTGTGAGACTTCATAGAGTACCGGTCTGCATTTTCTCCAATCGTAACACTAGATTCCGATCACAATTTTGACAATGTCTGCAAGCGAGCTTGGGAACAGGTCTGAATTTCACCACAGCTTATCATCCACAAACTGATGATCAGTCTGAGCGAACTATTCAGATCTTGGAGGATATACTTAGAGCGTGTATGTTAGACTTCGGAGGATCATGAGAAGATCACCTATATCTTGTAGAGTTTTCATACAACGCGTTATGCTCCATATTTAGTTCCCACAGAGGAGCTCAGGGTGAAGAGATTTGTGAGGAGCCTGGATACGCTGTTGTTCTTTACCATGGGCTCCCAGCACTTCGATACATATGCATAGGCTATGGATGCGGCAATTCATGTAGAGGAGCGTCTGAACGAGACGACGGTTGTTCCAGAATCAAAGCGAGCCAGACCTATTGGATTAGCTTCCGGGCAATTTGGCAGAGGCCGAAAAAGATTCGTTCCAGGACGTAGTAGTGGTCGAGGTTGAGCTCAGGGCCGAATGTATGGCTCGTACCCCAAGGAGCAGAGGCCACCGTCGACATATTTCAGTTGCGGACATCCAAGGCATTTCGCTAGAGATTGTAGACACCAGGGAGGGACTGTAGTTCCGCAGGCTACTTTACCCCCTCTACCTTCTTCTTCGATGGCATTACTTCCTCCACCAACTGCTACTTTACGCCAGGCAGTTGCACCGCGAGGCCGTGGTTTTGCAGGATGTACTCAGAGGGAATGAGGAATCTTTTAATTTAACCTCATTTCAAAAACCATTCGGCATATGCTTTAAACTAAGAAATCTTTGAATTTAAAATGCGATCTCATTTTCATTACTTTTAAAACCGTGCCTCCTTATTTCCACAAACAGGATTTAGACCTTGGTTTCTGGCTTACTTAGATTATGTCGGCATCTTTAGACGTCACACAATCTAAGTGCCGATCACGTGCCAAATTCGGATCGTGACAGTAAGGCCCATGACTACTGATTCAGTAGCGAAGATATACTCGTCAGGAGGAAGTATCTCCTCATAATACTCCCTATGACAGGTAACCCAGAAATTTCTGCAAATTCTTCCAGCGAAATCGATACCTCACGATCCGATAAAAGAAACGTGTGGATCGGAATATTACACTGCTCCAGAAAGGATTTAACCCACCACACATGAGGAGTGTGGTAATAAAAGAGAGACATGTAGACCGCTGGGTAATAAAAGAGAGTGTGGTAATCTAACGGGCCTACTAAAGGTAACCAGCCGGATGTCGATAGGTCACTCCTATTGTGTAAACCCGACCCCAAAGACACGCTTCTCCTTGACACATGCGACGCCCTAAAATATCTAGGGCCATCGGCGGCTGGAATGGTATCGACTCCATGGAAGGTTGGAGACGACCTTCCACAGTCTAATTGAGCTCTTCCTCTGCATAAGCGACCTGCGGAGGGTCATCATAATGAATTGACGGGATCGGTTCTGATGACACCGCACAAGTAAAGTTGCGGCGACCCCGAATAATATAGCTATACCACGATCCCTATAGATGAAGATATTTTTGTTTTGGATCGTAGTCCCGGATTAAAGCAAAGACTTCACGATCTATAGGTGCGTCGGCAAAAGCGCTCTCCGAACGAACGTAAGGAAAAAAAGAACTGGAAGCCATAGTACCTGAAAAGAAAAACCAGTAGAGAGTTAGTAATTGGCATACAGTCTAAAATAGAAAAAACAGTGGGCCCCATAAAATCAAGATGATGGCTCATCAATGATGAGACATGCACCCATTGTGAGAATCCAAAAGGATTCTCATTAAATGAAATCCCATTAAACGGTGGAGTTAAAAACTCTCAATGTTCTCGAAAAGCGAGTTCTGTTAAAAGATAAAATAGATTCAAATCTGTAAGAAGGGTGTTAGAACCCTAAAAAGGAATAGGAAGGGGAATAAAATTCCTAAAAGTTCCAAAATTTATCAGAGTTAAGCTCTGTAAGGCAAAATGGAATTAAATTCCTCCGATAATGGGATTAAATCCCAGAAATCCCCATAGGAAATATAATAGAATTGAATTCCAGAAACCCTCAAAGAACAGAATCAATGATAGGGTAAAACCCTAAGAAGAGAACTCACGATTCTCAGGAATGCCCATCAATTTAAGACCCACAGTCTACTAAAAAACCAGGGAAAAGTTCTCTGAGAGATCATTTCAAGAAAAGAGCCGAGCTCTGATAATGGGTTAAAAATCCAAAACAAAAAAGGGAGGTTCTTTTAAAAGTTGAACCTTGTTCATAATCCTTACCAATTTTTTTAGCAGAGTTTAACTCTGATCAGAAGGAGTTCTATGGGCAGAGATCTAAACTCTGAGATTAGAATTAAATTCTCAAGAAAGAAAAAAACTTAAGCAAGATGATAAGACGATAGTCATCTCAAGGGCCAAAGGCCCTATTTATAGGATGTGGAGGGATGATTCAACTCCCTAGAAAATCAAACGGTGGAAAAAGTGACACCGTTGCACTCACGTGTGAGCCACGTGAGAACAATGGTGGGGGGAATTTGTTCCCCCAATATTTGAACGTAACTGAAGAGCTAAGCTCTATTAAAATTTAATGAGACAGTGCCTCACGTGCTCCCCACGAAGGCGCCAGCGCCAACCCCTTAAGGTTGAATCTTATGATGGCGCCACACGTGAAGCTCACGTGGGCGCCAATGTGCAAACCACATGAGCGCCTATCATAAATAAGAATTAAATTTTTAAATGGCGCCCATGTGCACAACACGTGAGCGCCAGCATCAAAATTTAAATCGGTAGAATTAAATTCTACATGAGAATATTTCCCTAAAAAAATTGGGATACTCTCTGTTAAACAGAGCCATTGGATCAAAGATCCAATGGTGATGATAAATCATCAAACAATAGAATTAAATTCTATTTTGAGGAATATATTTCCCTAATCTTTCTAAATAATGAAGGACAATTTAAAAAGGATTTTGTATTAGAAGAAATTAAAAGACATTAAAAGTGAATGAATGACATTAAAAGAGGATTAATGGAGGAAAATGAAAGATTATGGGGTTAAAGAATTGATTGGGCAGTTTTGGGATGTAAAACAAACAATCCCGAGTCTAAACGGCGTGTTTATTGAGTTTCTGAAATGTTTCAGGGCCGAGAGGATGTATGAGACGACTCAAAATGTTGTTGAGCCGACTCATGAGAATAGAGAACAAAAAAACTTTACAGGCAAGTTTTGAGACGACTCAAACTTCTTTTGAGCCGGCTCAAGGGGTCAGAGAATGAATTAGGCAAATTGGCATGTGAAAATTAACAGACGAGAGGCCAAAGGACTCGTGCTCACTGAATGGGCACGCGCGGGGCCAACTTGGCCGCCTGAAGCACTCTATGGGCCGCCCGAGGCTGGTCCACCTCACTTGATGGGTTCAAGCTTCGAACTCCATGCTCGGGTCGATGTAGACGATGGAACATGGAGTTCCGGGGCTCGAAAACATTAAAAAGAAAATGGAATAAAAGAATTAGGCAACAAGGATTCGAACATAGGGACTATGGAACAGTGATTGGTGTATTTTAATGCATATTTTATATCTATATTATCTTTATTTTGCATATTTTGCATATTTTATATCTATATTATTCTTCTATAAACCTTCTTAACTCCGTGCATCACTCGTGAAAGTTCCGGGGCTCGAAAACATTAAAAAGAAAATGGAATAAAAGAATTGGGCAACAAGGATTCGAACATAGGGACTATGGAACAGTGATTGGTGTATTTTAATGCATATTTTATATCTATATTATCTTTATTTTGCATATTTAATTCTACTGCTAGTATGTTTTTTTAAATAATGCAGATTATAGGTCTAAAGGGTAAAAGTATACAAAAAGCGTATTACGTGAGTTGGATATGGACAACTTGATACTTAAACAGATACAAGAGTGAGATTTACTAAATAGCAATGGTGGAAAAAGATTCACAAAGTTAAGAAGAAGCCACAGACCAAATTTGAAGGCCGGAACTTACCAAATTTCGGCCAGGGCCGAATTTTGCCAAGTTTGGGCCAGTTTTTGAAAGAGTTGGCTTTGGAAATTTTTAAGGTTCCTTACTGCTTCGAAAAGATTTTTCTTTCTATTCTTGAAATTAGCCAAATGTCTATATATACTTCAATGCTTAGATAGTGGCAACACTGTCTAACTTAAGATTGGGGGATTTTTTGTGTATATATATTTTATTTGTTGTTTTCTTTTATCTAAAAAAGATCTCCGATAAATTTTAAAACCTCAACAATTTTGAACCACTTTGTATGGCGTGATAGTGAGGGCACTATCCAGTTTAAATTTGGAGGTATGCTCAGTGAATTCTCTATCCTTGCACTCATTTTGCATTACATGAATATTTAAAACCCATAAAAATTAAAATTTTCCAAAACATAAAAACGTTGTCATCAAGTTAGCTAGTAAGGTAACTTAGATTTTATTCCGAAAATTTAGCATGATAGGTTAGAAATAACTAAATCTTAGGCTTAGGAATTGAAAACCCTAAAAATAACCCTCATTGAGTTTAGCCGTAATAAACATACGTCCTTGCTGTTTTTTTAGAAGTAATCTTGAGTTTAGTTATTGAGTTAAGTTGAGATGAAGGAAAAGTATTGAATGCTTTATTGAAGGTTAAGCCTGAAAAATAGTTCTTACTCCTGAGTCCAAATTTTGAAAGTATATACCCTACAAACTGCACTTACACGCATTTTGAAACTTGGGATAGTAGATGATACCTAAAAATACTCTTGCCTGAAAGCCTGATATGAAAGAAAAAAGGTATTATAACCAACCATCATTAGAGCATCACTGAAAACAAATATATCTGATCTTAAAATAAAAGAAAAGAAAAGGAAAAGAAAAGGGAAAAAAATATATTGCAAGACCTGAAAACTGCTATTTTCGCTTTAATAAGCTCACACATTCGGTAATCGGCCGATTAGTGCCTCAAGAAGCAGTAGTAGTCGCATGAAATGTATGTGAAAGAATTTGCCAATCATTAATAAAAAGAAGTAGTACTAGGTATTAGGGTAAGGGTACTATAGCTTAAATTGAATTCTTGAGTGTAAAGGTGAAATTTACACGCACGTAGAGGTATACGATCGATATTTGGCGGAGAGCTAGGAATAAAGAATACATCTTATGTTTTCTGTAAAGATGATAAAACTTTCGGATTGGAGACTGCGCTTTAGAAGGAAAACTCAAGAGATACCGAGGTCTTTATAAACTGAAAAAACGTATAACATCTTAGGTTGAATGAATAGCAGGTGTGGAAAATAAGGGGTGGATATTTCTAATTTAGGATGATATAGTTTCTAATTTAGATGCTAAACCGTAGGATTAGAGTCAAGATTAACTTATGAAACTAGTTTGACGGGATTTTGTAGGGAGTATCCGTTGAAAACCCTCAGAAGACAGCACTCTTCCTACTAGGGACATCTAGAGATTTAACAACTTGTTGCACATGCTAAGTGCAATCGTGATACCTACGAAAGTGAGCTTAGGACTTTATTTGAAAATAAAATAGTTCTTCTCGAGACGAGCAAAAGATAAGTTTGGGCGTATTTGTTCACATCAGAATTTGCCTTTAATACCGCTCATTCTTATGCACATTTGTATATAGATATGTGCTTTTGATCCGTGTTTGCTACATGATTACATATTACAGGTTTTTAGTCTAGAATAATGCAAATCACGCACATTCTCTACAGTTGAAACAAATTCAGAATAACTTCCGAAAACAGATAAAATCCCGGTTCCGGCCATCCACATCCGTCAGGTGCCGCTTACCAGTACAAGGGACAAGATCAAGCGATGGTCATTCGTGTCAGGGACAAGCACAAAGCACGAGGGAGGAAGCACAAGGATCAAGGTTGTAACGCGGAGCTCGAGGGAGATCAAGGCACAAAATTCAATTGAGTTGTCATTTTGGACTTTTAAAAATCTGAGAATATTTTGGAAGGATTTTGCAAATATGAACCTATTAAACAGAAGAAGATAGCAGTATAAGAACCCACAAGAAAAATGGCGCACCAATCCCAAAATAGGATCGCGGATAAGCGAAACTTTGGTCATTTTGGCGGCGGATCGGCGGTCCCACTGACGCAAGACTTGACGAATTTTCATGGGTGTTTTGGTCATTGTGTAAGGGCTCAGAATATCGCCCTATGGTTTCACTTCACTGACTATAAATACTCCAGTTCTGTAACGTTTTAAAAATAATTAAATAAATAAAATCGTTTAAGTGAATTTTATGATTTTCGGTAAAGTAAAACGTATTTTTCGTAAAACTAAACCGTAATTATTTTTCATTATAAATTTAAAAATACCTATTTTAATTATGTAATTACTAGTAAATGCTGTTTATTTAGTCACTTATAAATTTTTAGTTTAATTAAATATTTTTCCTAAATTAATTATTTTAAATATTAACATAAGCTTTATTTATACACTAAATTAGTGTAAATTTCAAATTTGAAGGGGTTTAATTTGCAAAAATGAATCATTGCATATTAGAATCTAGTGTGTATCATGCAAAATTTATTTACAAATTTTTCCATGATTCTAGAATTTTCATTAGGTGTTTTAGAAAAGAAATGATAAAAATTAAATGAATTGTTGAAAAGACATAAAGAAGTTGATATTTTGGGTGAAGTTTCTACATTTTTCTTCACTTTTCTCACTCTCCTCTCCCTCCTCCATGGTATGGCCGGCCTCAACCCCCCATGGCAGCCCCCCATCTTCAAAATTTAATTTACCTTCAAAAATCCAAATAAAAATCCACAAAATCCTAATTAATTCCTACCCTCTATTCTTTGCTCATCTTTACATGGATTTTGGAGATGGAAAGCATTCATTTTGGAGGCTTATTTTAATGTTTGGATTTCATGTTGTGGAGGTACCCCTCTCGTGGACTGCGGGCGATAAAGAGGAGGATGGCGACATCATTTTCGGCAGAAAAGGACCAGGTGAGTAGATGTATATCTACAGGGGGAAGTCGGGTGGATGGCGTTTAGCACCCCCGCAAACGTAGAATAGGGATAGTACTTATTGTCATTAGGAAGCCAGACGTGACCTTAGATTCTTGATGAATAGGACCCTAGTAATGACCCTAGATTGGACTAGACTGATTTAGAAAGACCATACCAGAGGATGAATACCTTGGAAGAGAATCGTAGGTTTCAGGTAGATGCACACACACGCACACACTAAGACTCGATGTGGTGTATATGTGTATGTGTATATATATATAGGACTAGGTGTAGGTATATATATATATACACAATACGTATATGTGATACAAGGATGTGATATGATACACGGGGATGAAACAATATAACTGGGCTGATGCCGTGATTCTTGGCTACGGTCGTGTTATGATGTTAGCGGATCATTAGGAAATGAGTTAATGAATAGGTATACATAGATAATAAAGGGTGGTGATGATATTGAGGTACATGGGACTCTAAAATAGCACCCGGACCATAACATGTGATTGAAATTCTGATATGATATATGTGTGACTTGATTACGACATCATACAGGTGTGACTTGATTTCGATATCATATATGCGTGACTTTATTATGATATCATATAGGTGTGATTTGATTACGATATGATACAAGTGTGACTTAATCACAATATGACACATATGACATGATATTTCTGAGGATAAATTAACGATGTATATTTATGCTGGCAATGATATATGATTGATGTACGCGAGTACAGTATAGTACCTTGATCATGACATGTGTTGATGATGATATTATACGAATGACGAGACGCGTAGGTGATACTTGACCCGTACCCCGATATTGAGATGCCGTACGATGGATTTTATCGTACGAGACAGAGATGTGATGATTGATACGCACTCTTGTTTCGAGGAAATCGTACTACGTACGTGACGCTATTGAGGCTGGATCGCTGACTATTAGAGATATGGACTCAGACTTTAGGTGTACTCCTATTTCTTATCGACTAGTTTCTTAGGATTAGTTCCTTAGGAGGTTAGATGGACACTAGTTTAGGTTCGAGTCATATAGTGGTAGTGGTACTTGTATATCGCAGATGAATGGGTATTACACATCCGTCTTTACATTCATACCGTAATCATAATGTGCATGTTCATACATATGTTTCTATAATCAGCATAAAACTTTGCCTGTTAGGACACCAGCACCATTACCGATGATGCGCATATTCCACGCACACTTATTTGCCGGCTCACACACCTCATTATCGGTAATTGCTATGTCACGTACACTTTAGATCATATTATCTTTTATTGATAGAATCAGCAAACAGCTAGATCGATATAATATTGTGATTACTCTCTGATGTTAGTCTAGACATGGCATTTATTACTTAGACATTCATGCATTCATATTTTCATATTATCATGCAGTATTATGGGGCATATGCCGACACTTATCATATACTTACTCATGATTTTTGGGATTTTGGATTTATATGAGATTTCTGGATTTCTGGGGAAAACCGCAAGAATACATAAAAACTTCTCTCTCTCTCTCTCCTCCTCTCTTTTTAAAACATAAGATGCAGTTTTCTCGTGATGTATGTGTCGTCCACCATGAGATTTCATGTTTTCTGTTGGATTTCGAGACCCGATTCGAGGAGTGGATGAACCGTCTCGGGTACATGGTGGGCCCGGTATGGTACCCCGGGGCAAGAAGATCGAGTTGTAGACGATGAGCCTGGCAGGGGAGGACTACCTACCGGTGATGTCTGGCACGGCAGATATCCGGAGGATACCGACCGTTGTCGTGAGATTTGATGATATGGGCCGATCCGGACTGACGGAGCCCGAGATATTGAGACTATGAGACATTGAGATTATGAGGTATTGAGACTTAAGATTTACATGTTTTGTGTCGATGCTTGACATGGATTTCCATGGATTTCATCGTTGATATTTCAGATTTCTATACACATTTTACCATGATAAAAGCTAAAGATTTCTTATACAGATATATCCAGATTTCAGGATTGATTGTTTTACATTCATGGTGCATGCATACTCATTCACATGACATATTACTATTTGAGGCATGGACACGGGCATGAAGCTTTTGCACTACACGTAGTTTATTACCCTGCCATTACTAGATGATTAGTATTATATTAGTATATTATTATGACCTAGGACAGCGTCATGCATTCGATTTCTTTTCGCAGATATCTTCTACTCACGAGTTGGCAACTCACCCCCATTGTGCCAAATTTTATTACAGGTTGATGTACAGGGTTCCTTGGCAGTTTGCTGGCACATCGTTTCATTCCTTGGCAGTTTGATGTACAGGCTTCGGCTTACTTAGATTACGTTGCGCCTCTAGACGCTTCGTAATCTAAGTGCCTGTCACGTTCCGTACTTTCGGGTCGTGACAAGTTCAAAGCCAAGGAAAAACTGCTTTATTTTCTCAGGATTAGTTCTAGTTTAGTGTAAACACCCTCTTTTTTTTCATCTTTTCTCCATTAAAATATAGTGAGAGCTTTTGAGTGGATGAATAATGAAGATGAGAGTTTTATCTAGCTTGTATCTTTTGTATTGTTAACTTAGTTTTTATTACTTGCTTGTTATTTTCTTGTATTGTCTTTTGATTCTTAGCTTAATTTTATTACATGTTTGTTAATTAATTGTTGGTTTTTATTTGATCTTCTTCTTCTCTTCTCTTTTATTTATCTTTTACAAAACTATGATACTCAAGTGTGATTCTTGCTTAGGTGAGACCCTAAGAAGCTAGTTTATGCCCTTATTCTCATTTCTTTTCTCCTTTTCGATTTTGTTTTCTTTTTATAATGAGTGGGTAGTTTACTCCCTTGTTAGAGTTAAGGAAGGATAGTATGAGAGATGAAAAAATCTCTTGCGCTTCTTTTCGCCAAACAATTTGAATTGAACCTAGACCAAACAAACATAACCCTCTCCTTTAGGTGCACTATAAGCGACATATAGCTTTGACCTAAGTTGAGAATTGTTTTAGGCGCACTACAACGTGACATGTAGTTGTGACTTAATTAGAGACTTGTTGTAGATGTTTCGCCTAGGGTTGGAAATAAGAATATGGAACGGACGAACAAGAGGCATTAGGATTGTATTTAGCATTGGAAAACTTGCTTAAACTCGTAAATATCATTTCTATATCATCCTAATCCCCGTTACTTCCGATTATTCTCATACCATTTCAATGATGTCATAAGACAAGCAGAAGAATAATTCCTAACTCTACTAACCAACAATTACTTGACTCGTCTAAAATAAGAACGAAAACACATACCATCTTTTCGTGGATCGACTCGTACTCAACCGACCAGCTATTAAGCGAAACCGACTTGATTACGGTAAGTAGAACAAGTAGAACGCATATCATATCACGAAACTTCTACCAATCAAATGGTGCCGTTACCGGGGAGACGGAAGCGTATTTCTTTCTTGTTATTCAGGTTAATTTGTATATAAAAAGAAAAACAAAAAAAACAAAAAGAAAATAAACACCATCTTGTTATTCTTTAATTCTTTTGTGCGAGTGTGCAGGATAGGGAGAAGGGCAAGTTCAGTGCCAAAGTTGTGGGATGTTTGACCCACATCTTGCGGCCACACCGTTGTAGATCAAGGCGAAACCGTGCCAAAATCTGGAGCTAATCCAGTGAACAAATCGAAAACCGGAAGCTGAAAACCAGAAGAAAAGATGAAGTGGAGTACACTACAGAAAATTATAGTCTCAATTCCTTAAAAACACCGTGGAAACGCGGTCTAACCATTGCAATTGCCGCGGTTCAGCGGCCATACTTTGGCTTTAAAGCCCTAATTTTCTTGTGATTTCTTCTCTTCACCAGAATCCCCCTCTGAGCTCCAATAAATTGCCTTTTCTGCAGTATTCTTTGCGCAAACTCTCTCTCCCTTTCCAATAAATTATTTTTGTACATGATTTTTTGCGTCACCGCT
This sequence comes from Agapanthus africanus, assembly GCA_030015575.1. Taxonomy (NCBI): domain Eukaryota; kingdom Viridiplantae; phylum Streptophyta; class Magnoliopsida; order Asparagales; family Amaryllidaceae; genus Agapanthus; species Agapanthus africanus. The sequence continues at coordinate 871,743,410 of CM057339.1, forward strand.
AAATAATTTTTTTTTTGTTTTAGATTTTGATTGTTTTATCGATTTGCATGCAGTAATACGAACATTAAGGGGCTTGAACACCAATTCAGATTGGGTGGGGATTTCATTACCCTTCCTAAGACCCCTAAAAATCATTAAAAAAAAGCATATGCGGTATCTTGAGTTAATTAAAAAAATATCTAGACCAAACCTATAAGGACTTGTCGCACTCATTTATGACAAGTAAAGGTTGCGGGAAATCGGTCGTTTATCTAAACTTGATTTTGTGGTGTCTAGAGTAGACAAGTGAGTAGATAATTTTAAAAGGCTCATCTCCCGATTATTCATGAGTGGAACCCTGCTTACCTGGCCACAATTGGTAGTGAAGAGGCGATTTAAGTGTTATCCTGCAACTTGTCACTTGAAGGTCTAGGAGCGGTCTAGTTGGTGTCAGTGATATATACCCTAGAGGCCATTATTGTATAGTACTAGATTGTATATTACATTTTGGAAGTTTGGGATATATACAGATATATAACAATCTTGCTCAATATGATAGTATGCTATCTGGTTTGAGTCTATCTTAATATGTGTATGTATATTTTTTTACGTATCGCTAATACATGTTATAGAGCCTTTAGGATCTTTGCTTAACTACCAGCGTGATGGCAGTCACACTAGTAGGGGCTGGATAGTCTATAAGTACATCCTTAAACTTGTCCCTAGTCGTAGGATAGACTGGGCATCGATACTCCAAAATAAACTAGTGTATACGCTTCTTATCCCTGTCAGGGGAGATGGCCTGTCCCGCGGCCATTGGTATACGGTACCAAACATAGTATACAGGTGCTCATTAGGTTATGAGTTACACTGGACGGACTCACTGGGAACTGCTGGTTGGTATTATACCTATCGTCGGATAGCAGTTCTCCAGTAACATGAATACAGCTTAGTCCGTTGACTTGACATCATTATTCGTCTCGAGTGTGTTCCCACTATACTTAGATTACTACCCTAACATGGCTCTAATGAGTCGTGCAAACATGTAGTAGTTGGGTGCAGTCCCGTAGCACTTGGAGGCAGTAGGGGATAGAAGGGATTCGTCTCTCCCGGTATTAGGAGTTGATATCACACTGTGTAAAGGTTCCTGGCCAGGGCCAGTGGGATTTACTGGTAAGTACACCAGTAGTTTCTCAGGTTATATTGGGCTCCACACCAACACTACTTGTCGCGCTATTAGGGGCCAGCCCTTAAGCCCGATATGCGATACTCTTTGACGAACAGACCGGACTGTACGGAGAATGTCATCTATAGGCTCAGTAAGGATTCGGACGAGTTCTCTTGTCAATCTTCCTTTCGACAAATACTTAAATAGATGTTACATACAGCTAGTGCCACTGACGTGCTTGTGCTTAAACCCACTGCTAGTTTATTGTCGAGTCTTTAGAGTCCCACATAGAGGGTTTCCCAGTTCAGGCGAAACGGTGTAGTTTGCGTATTTCGATACACTCGGGTGTTCGATTGAACACGTGTATTTATACACGTGTTTTAATCGGACGGTTTGGTAGTACTAGAAGATTTGAAAGACAGCCAGTTTTGATACTAGTATTATATAGCTCTCTTTTGGGTATTTGTATTTTAATATGAATACAGTATTTATACGAATACGTATTTGTATAAATACGGGTATTTGTGCTTTGATACAAATACATGTATTTCTTTCTAAATATCAATACATGTATTTTGTATTTTCGGTACAAATACGGTATTCGTATTTTGGTAGAAATACGGTATACATATTTATTATAAATACGTGTTTAGGATATACTTAATTATATACACATTTATGTGTGTGTGTACCTAGTGAGGTGGCTACACTCTTTCTCCTTTTTCTTCATGATAAATGAGGAAGTGTGTGGGCTTATTCACCCTAGAGAGTCACTAGCCCGCCGACTCTTTTGAGCTTGAAGAGATAAGATGAGTGTGAGATATTTTTGGATGGTTGATTTTTTTTCAAGAAAGATATTTCTCTAGTAACCATTCTCTTCATCTTCTTCCTCATTTTCTCTTCTTGGGTTTTGAGAATTAAAATAAAGCATCTTGTTTCATAAACTACACGCTCCTAAGTATCTTGTCCTAGCAAGACTCGATCTTTAATTGCTTCAGTTGAAGCTATCGCTTGAATCGGTATTCTCGGATGGATCGTCTTTGACATGAGAGTTCGACTTCGAGAGCTCGATCCGAACACTTAGGAGCTTGAGGAGTAAACCTTTCAAGACCCGAAGGACCGTCTACAAAGGTTGTTACACTAACCTAGTAGCTAAAACTCTAATTAGTGTAGTTTAGTTTAGTATTTGAGCTTGTATTCTAGGGTTTTAGTGTATTGTGCTTAAGATTTTTTAAAGTTTTTAATTCCGCAAAGCCGTAGTAGCCACGGCAAAGAGCACCATACACTTACACTAGTATCAGAACCTACCCAAACACTTAACTAAATGGAATGGACAAGGTTTAAAGTCTCAAAACCGAAATAGTTCTATAATCGAAAAACCTAACTCCAAGTTTCTGTCGAAAATTTTTTGGTCTCTGAAAATTATTTTGCGTATTGCAGAGACATATATATACCACTAGAATACTACTGTAGAAACACGAGACCCTAATTAAAAAATGTAGCCGTAATTTTATTCAATATTCCCGCAATTTGCGGCCCATTTTTTGAGTTTGGTATCGTGCTTCGTGCAGTGGTTTGGTCACTTGGAATTAGGATTTTTGTAATACGCAACTTTGGCCCAGATTTCCTATAGTGTTATTTTTGTATTCGAGCTTAACGGAATGTTTCGAAGTTGAGATTTTAGCATCGTTTATTTTCTTTGTGTTTGTATATGTTTTTCTAAATATCGACTAATTAACGGAATGTTTCAAAGTTGAGATTTTAGCATCGTTTATTTTCTTTGTGTTTGTATATATTTTTCTAAATATCGACTAATTGCTATACGTCGATTAGTAGGGGTTGCACATATCTAATATCTAGTCGTTGCGGTTTGTGGATATGAAATATTGGAACGTCGTGATTGAATAGCCGGGAGATGTAAGAAGAGTGTTCTTTTCTTTCATTCATGTATTTGTAAAGTAATGTAATACTCTTTTGCGGGGCACATCCGGGTTGAGGTTGTAGCCACCGTTGTATTATTCATTTACTTTTCTGCACCTAGGATAGACCCAAGGTGGGGTGCACAAACTACCGGGTTCTCGAAGTGCCGTGTGGCCTACTCATTTCATTGAGGGAGATTGCTTCACTTCAGGGATTTGGCAGATAGTTTGCCACACCCGTAGAGGTCTAGGGTAAGGGTTTTGGCTATTCATCGCGACCGTGGAATCCGTTTTTCATTAGAGGTTAAAACGAAACGCGGAAATTCTAGTATATCTAATATTTTCATCTGTGATCTGAGATCTGTGATGACTATTATTGAGTGAGACGAATGGATAAATATAGATTATATATAATAAATGTTGCTTATGTTTTGCACCCATACTAGTCCGACCCCCACTCTGCCATTAGTTAAGTAACCTAACGGTGTATGACGGGGCCCCGTGGCGAATGCGGATGGCATAAGCGTACGTTCTATTTTCGTTTCTTTCTATAATGATAGGGTTAAATGATTGGACCGCATTAATTTTGATTAGTGCAAAGAAAACAAACCAAAAGCTTAAATCGTTGGAACAATTTAAAAACCACTCGGTTTTCTTTTAAAACAACTTTTAAATTTGGAGCCTAACCACTCCTTTTAAAAGCTATGAGGTTCCTTTGACTATATCAAGTTCATTACGTTCACCAAAACCAGTCGTAACCATCCGTCATTTTAGATGGGTATCCACTAATATTCAAGCTATGTATTTTGACTTTCGCCAAGATATAGTGATTGGTAGCTATTTTTATATCTGTCTATAGCATAGATAGATGTGTTAATTTAGGACAGGCGTACAACTATTTTGGCCTTCGTCAAGGTTTTGTCCGAATGGGTCTAGGTTAGCCTGCACAATGACAGGTAGAACTTGACTTGCGTCTTATGATATTTTGTCCTTCATCAAGATCATAAGCGTCTGGGGCAAAAATCCACATTGGGAGTTTCAACGGAAAAAGAAACTTGCTAATTTTGCATACCATTTGGAGTGATGATTTTGGTAGGATTCCTTCAAAGTTATCACACAATAATAGTTGGATCCCGATCCTACTATGAGTAATGATTATTATTCTTATGGAGAGTTTTTCACTTTACGATCAATGCTATAAACCAAGTAGGGTGTTAGCGGGGCTACACCACCAGGAAAAAGAGATTATTTAATTAAGGAACTTCGCAAAAGTATTGTAATACCTCCCTCGAAGTACCAACACTAGCCTAGCCGAAAAGTTAAAGCAAGAATTATAGGGTGCGATTAATCTTGACTAATTCTTTTTTTATGCTTTGAAGGAGTATTCGAAAAAACGGTGGGAGCCATCCTGTTTAGATAAACTAAAAACCAATCTAAAGTTGTAAGAGCGTCATGCTGAGTGTTACTTCTCTCTCTCTCCTAATTGCAGCGACCATGATGACCGGGCTTAAGTTACTATTAAATAAAAATATATTGACGGGATCAAACTATAAACATTGGCTAAGTATTGTTCAGATGGTCATTACTTATGATAAGCTGGTTTACCTCCTTACTACTAAAGCCCCCACCGTCCTATGTCCAAAATCCACCGCTGCGGACATTGAAATCCGTAAGACATGGGATATAGACAGTGCGAAAGCCAAGTGCCTCGTGTTTGTCTCTATGGATAATGAACACAAGAGGCGGAACGAGAATATGGACCTTACTTTTATATTCTTCCATACCAAAGATTTATATGGAGAGCAATCTCGTATCGCAAGCGACGAGATCTCGAAGAAATTGTTTCAAGCGAGATTATCTATCGGGTCATATGTAAGGGACCATGCCCTTAACATGATCGACTACATTGAAGAGCTCGCGGACCTTAGAACCATATGGGAGAACGAGTTGTACATAGACTTTATTCTACAATACCTCCCTTCTACCTATAACCAGTTTATATTGAATTTCAATATATAAGATAAGAAAGTTATACTTCTAGAGCCTCTCAACATGTTGAGGAGTGCAGAGGGCACCCTGAAGAAATTCAAGGAAACATCCACTCTATTTGTTAGGAAAGCTGCTTCCTCTAGATCTAAGGCGAAAGCCAAGGGGAAGAAGAAGGCCCCCACCAAACCGAAAAACGGTATCAGTAAGGTGCAGTGGAAGGGCAAGGCAAAAGTTGGAGGGCCGACAGTAGAGAAAGGGGAATGCTTCTATTGTCACAAGAAATGCCATTGGAAGGACTGCAGAGCATGGAAAGCCAAGAACCAGGATTCGAAGCAAGTTGTGGTTTCAGGTTCAGGTGTGTTTATGATTGAAAAATGTCTGTCAATCAACTCTACTTTCTAGATATTTGATACCGGTTCAGGATCTCATATCTGTAATTCATTACAGGCACTGAGAAGCCATAAAGTTATTAAAGCAGGTGATATGATCCTCAGGGTTGCGAACGGAGCGAGTGTGGATGCTGTTTCCGTATGGGAATATCACCTAGGATTGACAAGTGGAAACATTTTGGTTTTTCGCAACTGTTTTTGGGTACCAAGTTTGACATGCAATATCATTTCTGTATCTTTATTATCTAAAAAAGGTTATGATTTTACATTTGTAAGTAATGTTGTAAACATTCACCTTAATCATGGTATGATTGGGTCCAGTATACTAGACAACGGTATACACGTATTAAATCAACACCAAGTTTTCAATGTCCAGAACACACTCAAAAGAAAGATTCCAGAATTAAATCAAGCTTTCTTATGGCATTGTAGACTAGGTCACATCAATGAAACACGGTTGTCGAAGTTACATAAAGAGGGATATTTGGATCCGTTTGAATATCTGTCTTATGCAACTTGTCAATCATGTATCAAATGAAAGATGACAAAGACTCCGTTCACTGGACACGGAGAAAGAGCCACCGAGCTCTTGGGACTCATAAACAGTGACGTGTGTGCTCCAATGTCTACACATGCAAGAAGTGGTTATTCCTACTTCATTACTTTTACGGATGATTTCTCAAGATATGGACATGTATTCTTAATGAAATATAAATCCGAGACCTTTGAGAAATTTCAGGAGTAAAAGAATGAAGTGGAAAAATAAACAGGCAAAATTATCAAGACACTTTGATCTGATCGGGGTGGTGAATACTTAAGTGCCGAGTTCCTGGGATACTTAAAAGAGAATGAAATTCTCTCTCAGCTTACTCCTCCATACACACCTCAACACAACGGTGTATCGGAAAGGCGGAACCGCACCTTACTAGATATGGTGCGTTCCATAATAAGTAATGCTGAGTTACAGCAACATTTCTGGGGTTATACACTAGAATCTGCTGTATATCTTTTGAACATTCCGACTAAGTCAGTGCCTACCACTCCATATGAAATGTGGAGTAGGAAGAAACCCTATCTTAAGTATATTAAGATATGTGGATGTCCAGTTTTTGTCAAAAAGTAGCATGCGGACAAGCTCGAGGCATGACCAGTACCGTGTAAGTTTGTGGGATAACTAAGGAATTCCAGGGGATATCTTTTCTATTACACAGAGGAACAAAATGTTTTTGTTTCTCGACATGCCCACTTTCTGGAGACTCAAATTCTTGAAAAAAAAATAAGTGGGAGCACAATAAAACTGAAAGAAATTCTAGAACCATAATTTATTACCGAAAGCGTGGTGGAACCAGAAGTTTCAAAAGAACCGGATGTGCCTGCACCACTCCACAGATCTAGTAGGCAGTCTCATCCGCCCGAGATATACTACGGTTTTTTCGTAGACGGGGATAGAGAGGATTGCATCATCGATGATGATGAGCCAACTAGTTTCTAGCAGACCATCACGAGCAAAGACACAGTAAAATGGCTGGATGCAATGCGGTCCGAAATGGAATCCATGTACACCAACAAAGTTTGTACTTTGGACGTTGCACCTCAAGAGTAAAACCCGTAGGCTGCAAATGGATCTTCAGAAAGAAGATTGGTATAGATGGACAGGTTGAAACTTATAAAGCTAGACTTATAGAAAAAGGTTTTCGTCAAAGACCCGGTTTGAACTATGATGAACCTTTTCTCTAGTGGCTATGATTAAATCCATTTTATTTTGTTTTGTTTGAAAATAAAATGGTTCTGCTCAGGACGAGCAAAAGATAAGTTTGGAGGTATTTGTTCATATCAGAATATTGCATTTAATACCGCTCATTCTTATGTATATTTGTATATAGGTAAGTGCTTTTGATCCGTGTTTGCTACATGATTACAGATTACATGTTCTCAATCCAGAATAGTGCAAATCACGCACATTCTCTACAGTTATGACAAATTCAAAACAACAGCCGAAAACAGATAAAATCCGGGTTCCAGTCATCCACATTCGTCAGGTGCCGCTTACCAGTACAAGAGATAATATCAAGCGATGGTCATTCGTGTCTGGGATAAGCACAAAGTACGAGGGAGGAAGCATAAGGATCAAGGTGGCAACGCGGAGCTCGAGGGAGATCAAAATACAAAATTCAATTGAGTTGCCATTTTAGACTTTTGAAAATCTGAGAATATTTTGGAAGGATTTTGCAAATGTGAACTTACCAAAGAGAAGAAGATAGCAACACGAGAACCCACAAGAAAAATGGCGCGCCAATCCCAAAATAGGACCACGGATCAGCGAAATTTTGGTCATTTTGGCGGCGGATCAGCGGCCCCACTGACGCAAGACTTGACGAATTTTCATGGGTGTTTTGGTCATTGTGTAAGGGCTCAAAATATTACCCTGGGGTTTCTTTCACTGCTTATAAATGCTCCAGTTCAGAGGCAAAGAAACCATACTTTATTTTCTTAGGATTAGTTCTAGTTTAGTGTAAACACACTCTTCTTCTTCATCTTTTCTCCATTAAAATGTAGTGAGTGTTTTTGAGTGGATAAATAATAAAGATAAGAGTTTTATCTAGCTTGTATCTTTGTATTGTTAACTTAGTTTTTTTTACTTGCTTGTTATTTTCTTGTATCGTCTTTTGATTCTTAGCTTAATTTTATTACATGTTTGTTAATTAGTTGTTGGTTTTTATTTGATCTGCTTCTTCTCTTCTCTTCTCTTTTATTTATCTTATGCAAAATTATGATGCTCAAGTGTGATTCTTGCTTAGGTGAGATCCTAAGAAACTAGTTTAAGCCCTAATTCTTATTTCTTTTCTCCTCTTTGATTTTGTTTTCTTTTTATAATGAGTGAGTAGTTTACTCACTTGTTAGGGTTAAGGAAAGATAGTATGAGAGATGGAAAAATCTCTTGTGTTTCTTTTCGCCAAACAACTTGAATTGAATCTAGACCAAACAAACATAACCCTTTCCTTTAGGCGCGCTATAAGTGACATATAGCAGTGAGGTAAGTTGAGAATTGTTTTAGGCGCACTACAACATGATATGTAGTTGCAACCTAATTGGAGACTTGTTGTGGATTCGTCTAGGGTTGGAAATAAGAGTATGGAACGGATGGACAAGGGGCATTAGAATTGGATTTAGCATTGGAAAGTTTGCTTAAACTCGTAAATATCATTTCTATGTCCTTCTAATTCCTGTTACTTCCGATTATTCCAACATCATTTCAATGATGGCACAAGACAAGTATAAGAATAATTTCTAACTCTATTAACCAACCCTAACCCTAACAATTCCTCTTGAACATATACACACACAACACTTAGGATAGAATTGAACAACTTTGACATTCTTTACTTGACTCGTTTAAAATAAGAACAAAAACACATTCCATCTCTCCGTAGATCGACTCGTAATCAATCGGCCAGCTACCAAGCAAAACCGACTTGATTGTGGTAAGTAGAACAAGTAGAACACATGTCATATCACGAAACTTCTACCAATCAATATCCTCTCTAGGGCTTATTTTTGTTAGTTTTTGGGAAAGATCAAAGATATCTTTTTAAGTTATTCTTAATATGAAGTTTGTTTATTTGCTTATTCTTTCTTCTATTATGAGTAGCTAATTTATTTGCCAGGGTTTTTGAGTTATACTTGTTATGATTGGTGTTTAATTTCTTCGATCTATTCTTTTTTATTTGTGCTTTCATAATGAATCTCTAGGATAAAAATTAATTCTTTTGGATGCTATTCTAAGAAACTAAATAAATCGATAAATGGTTGACAACCATAAGGTTTGTTTAGGAAAAAGTGGTATCACGAACAAACTAGTTATTCTTATGATGGATTGATGACCTTGAAGATTAATTAGGGAAGGTAAAGACGGATTTTTTTATCATAATTGATTCAACCTAATTGTGTTAGATATGTATGCTCTAGAGGCAATTATTGTAATTGTTGGATATATATATATGTATATGACAGTCTTGCTCGATATGATAGTATGCTATCTGGTTTGTATTTATCATTCATATGTATAAGTTTTATTTGTTATTACGTATCGCTAATACATGTTGATAAAGTTCATAGGATCTTTGCTTGATTACCGGGACTATGATGTGATCATACTAGTGGGACCTGGGTAATCCATAAGAAGATACTTAAATGTTTCTAGCCGTGGAAGTAGCGAGACTGGACATCGATATTCCACAGTAGACTAGTGTATGCATTTCTTGACCTCGACCGGGACGATGGTTGGTCCTACAGCCATTGATGTTTGATACAAAAGATTGTATACAGGTGCTTATTGGTGAATGAGTACACCGAATGGACTCACCGAGAACTCCTAAATGGTAATATACCTATTGTCAAATAGCAGTTCTCTGATAACATGAGTACAGGGTATTCTATAGACCTTAAATTGTCATAGTGTCTTGTGTGTGTTCCTACTATACTTTGATTACTATCCAACCATGTCATTAAAGAGCCGTGCATACAGGTTATAGTTGGGTAAAGTCTGGAAGAACATGGAGGTAGTGAGTGGACGAAGGGATTCATCTCTTCCCGGTATAGGGAGTTGATGTTGTGATGTGCTAGATTGGCTATAACCATAAGTTTCTAGCCATGGCGGTTGAGGTAAACTGATAAGTGTTATAAATTGTATCTCAAATGGTTATGAGTCAGACATCAACATGATTTATCGGGTTATTGGGAGTCTGACGATTTCCACCTCTTAGACCCGGTATGCAACACTCTCAGACGACTGTATAATGAATGTCACTTATAGGCTCTATAGGATTTCGGATGAGCTTGCTTGTTGATCTTCCTTTCAATCAATACATGTGTAGTTGTTGTGTACAGTTAGTACCGCTGACGTGCTTGTAGGTCATAGATATGATCCTGACCTACTTCCAGCGTATTGTCGAGTTTTTAAAGTCACACACAGAGGTTTCCCGGCTCAGGCGAAACGATGTAGAGTGCGTATAGGATACGTGCAGGAGTTCGATTAAGCACGTGTATTTGATACACGTACTTTATTTGGGCGTTTGATGATATTAGCCAGTATATTTAGTGATATGACCGGATTATTAAATCAAGTGTTGGTTTGGTATACACACACACAGACACACATACACACAGACACACATACACACACACACACATACACACACTAATTTCATTCTTAATTTATTTCTCTCTCTCTTTTATATATTTGTATATGATACAAATATATTTTATCATGCATGTTTATACATAATATTTGTGTGTATGAGACGCACATAGGAATGATATGAGAAAAAAAAATTCTTTATTTTTAAAGAAAAAATGAGTCATTTATTAGAAGCTTGTGGAAATTTTAAGAGATTCTTTTGTTCTTATCTCTTGAGATAAATATGGCTAAGACTTTTGTTCTCATCCTCATTCACTTCATCATCTTATCTCTCTTAGAAAATTTTAAGAAGAGAACTAAGAAATAAAAAGAGAGGGAAAAGAGTAAGAAAATAATCTACATCATTCTTCCTTCACTTATTAGCAAATTTGTGAAGTTTAGTTGCTTCACGTACACCTAATTTGTGAAGTGGGAGCTTTTGTTGAACAAATCTTAAGGTGGATCATGTTTGACAAAGAGTTCCATATTCAAGCTCGACCCCAAAGTCTAGGAGCTTAGCCGGAGTCCAAGAAGAGGAGGCCAATGCGCTACAAAGGTTGTAGCCCATCTAACTCCTAGTTTAGTCTCTTGGTGTTTGCAATTTTTGGTTTTTGGGTTCATTCTAGGGTTTAGGGTGTATTAGCTCTCGAGATTTTTTAAAATTACACTTCTGCTTCGCTTTACATTGATGCATCAAGAACATAGCACCTTGACACTGGTATCAGAGCCACCCTAAAGACTTTAACTAGTTTAGACGATATTTTAATTCTGGATCAAGAATTTTTCCCGTTTTCATTTTCCAAGATTAAGCCACTCTGTCCAATTTGAAAATCGTGACCTGAAATTTTTTTGATGTACGCCAAAGTGTTGGTTTTGAATGGTAAATGACAGGGAAGAAGCCCGAGGCATTCTTTGCACTCTGGCCACCTGGATCGGAATTTTGGCCATCTGGGTCGGTCAGGGGGCAACAATTTTGCCCCCAGGCTCCTCCTGTGGCTTAATCTATAGGAACTTGGATTTTTAGGATAATTCTTTTTATCCTAGATTTTGGTTTGATCATCCTTTTGTCTATGGATCATTCGGAAAAACTTCTTGATCAAGATTGTAGCATGGTTTATGTTTCCAGAATTATAGATATGCGTTGGTAAACGTCGTCTAATTGCTATATGGACAATCAGACGAGGTTGTGCATTTGATATTTTGCGATGTTGTTGTTGTTGTTTGATTGGATATTGTGAAGGTGGGGCTAGATTGTCGTGATAGATAGCCCCTTGTGTTTTACTTGTTTGTACATTCGATTCGTATACATGTATTCATTTATTCGAGACGAGCGGCTAGTTTGTGTTCATCGTTGCCGCTTAGTGTATATTCTTTTATTGGGACACGATCAGGCTGCGATCATAGTCACGGTTGTATTATTTTTCATTCCATGTATATAGGATAAACCACAGAGAAGTGCTCAAGTAACCGGGTTCTAGAATGCAGTGGGTGACCATATCAAGGAGTTGAGACCGAGTCACCTCATTCTAGAGTTGGTAGAGTTGCACTTGTAGGGGTTAGGATAGATCTGCGGTGGGGTGCTCAAGTTACTGGGTTTTAGAATGCGTTGGATGGCCCACTCACGTCGTTGAGTTTGTGTTTCCTCGCTTCTAGAATTGGCGGGTAGCTTGTCGCACTCATAGGTGTCTTGGATCGATCACGTACGGTCTATTCATACGACCGGGAAATCTCACGTTTCGTTTGCGGCTTAAATGAAACGCGGGGTTCCTAGTTTATCCGCATTTCCATATTGATTACTGTTTATCGCATGCCTGTAATATGATTACCTTCCTGTGATGATATATATAAATGGTTCTATATGTTTTGCATCTGCGCTAGCCCAGTCTCCGTCCTGCCGTAAGTTAAGTAACCTTACGGTGAAGACCCAAGACCCCGTGGCGAATGCGGATAGCATATAAAGTATTCTATTTTGGTTGTTTCTGGTGTGACTAGAAACTTAAATGATGGGACTGCATTAATTTGGATTAATGCAAAGAAAGAAACCTAAAATGATGTTGTAGAAACAAATTTTAAAACCACTCGGTTTTCTTCAAAACCACTCATTTTAAAAATGGAGCTTAAGCCACTCCATTTCAAATCATTAGGTTTCTACAACGATATCAAGTTCATTACGCTAATAGTTTTCATCAAAATCAACCGTAACCCTCCGTCATTTCAGATGAGTAGCGCTTAGTATTCATGCTATGTATGTTGGTCTCCATCAAGGCATAGTGTATGGTAGCTGAGTGTTGCTTATCTGCAGCATAGAGATGCAATTATCTAGGACAGTAGTATAATCGCGTTGGTCTCTATCAAGTACTTGTGCGGGTGAATCTAAATTAATCATGAAATGACGGGTTGAACTTGACTAGCGACTTATGGCACATTGTCCTCTGTCAAGTCCATAAGCCGCTTGGGGCAAAAACTATATCGGAAGTTTCAAGTGTTGAAATTTGCAATAAGATTTCATACCTTCTATATGATAGTTAGATCCTGATCCCCACTGTGAGTAAAAGTTACTCCCGGAAGATTTTTCACTTCACAACTAGCTAACCCGTTAGGTGTCTAGAAAAGTGTTAACGTGGTTATGCCTCTGTGGAAATGGGGTTATTTAATTAGGTCTGGGCAAAATCATATGAAGCTTCCCTTGGAGTACCAATACTGGCCTGGCTGAACGGTTAGCGAACTTATGGGGTGTATATAATCCCGGCTAGTTCTCCTTTTAGGTTTTGAAGGAGGATTCGACGAAACAGTGGGAGCCATCCTGATTAGGTAAATTAACAAACCAATCTAATCTTATAAGAGCGCACGCTAAGTGTTTCTTTTCTCTCACTGTAGCGACCATTTCATGCCTAAATCAAGATAATAATATGTATAACTTGACTGAACCTATACTAGGATAGGGAACATTATTTCTGCTATAACTTGTTGCAACAGTCATGAGTATGAGCATGGTTTAGAGGAATGGAAGGATTTCCAAAAAACCCTGATGAAGAAGAAGCATTCTGATGCATTTTCTTTGGGTGTGTTGGTTATTGAGGACTGTTTCTCAGTTTGCTCTACGGCTTGGGTATTGGATACCGGATCATGATCCTATATTTGTAATATGTTACAAGGGTTAAGAAGAAAAAGAGCAGTAGGAAAGGGTGATATGTCCCTCAGAGTAAAGAACGGAGCAATTGTTGCTGCTGATGCTGTCAGCGAATATCACCTTGTGTTGCCGAACTGAAATACATTGATTTTGAACAACTGTTACTATGTACCGTCTATACTTTGCAATATCATATCTGTTTTTTATTAGATAAAGATAGGTATAACATTGTCTGATAGAAAAATTTTATGAACATTTTCCTGAATTAAGTGTTGATTGGATTTGGTACATTAAGTGATGGTTTATATATTCTAATCAAAATGGAATTTTCAATATACATAACATACACAAGAGGAAGAGTTCAGAAACGAACGAAGCTTTCTTGTAGCAATGTAGACTTGGTCATATCAATGAAACCAGACTAGCTAAGTTACATAAGGATGGATTTTTGGATTCGTTCGAATTTAAATCTTATGAAACTTGTCGGCCTTGTCTCAAAAGAAAGATGACCAAAACTCCGTTCACGAGACACGAAGAAAGAGCCATGGAACTCTTAGGACTCATACATAGTGATGTATGTGGTCCAATGTCTACACATGCAAGGGGTGGGTACTCCTACTTCATTATATTCACTGATGATCTCTCTAGGTTCGGATATGTGTTCCTGTTGAAACAAAAATCTGAAGTTTTTGAGAAATTCAAAGAATATAAGAGAGAAGTAGAGAACCAAACAGGCAAAACTATTAAAATCCTGCGATCTGATCGAGGAGGGGAATACTTAAGTACGGAATTTCAAGACTATCTAAAAGAGAATGAGATTCTCTCTCAGCTTACTCTTTTGTATACACCACAGTACAACGGTGTATCGGAGCGGAGAAATCGCACCCTATTAGATATGGTACACTCTATGATGAGTATGCTGAGTTGCCTTTATCTTTTGGGATTATGCATTGAGACAGTTGCAAACCTATTGAATAATGTTCCAACCAAATCCGTGCCTAAGACTCCATATAAAATATGTAGTAGTAAGAGACCATGTCTTAAACGAGTTAAGATATGGGGTTGTCCGGACTATATTAAAAACCAAAATTCGGACAAACTTCAGGCACGATCAGTTTTATATAAGTTTGTAGGATATCCTAAGTATTCAAATGGATATCTTTTCTACCACAACAAAGAACAAAAAAAATTTGTTTCTAAACACGCCACCTTTCTTGAAAGGTTATTTCTTGAAAAAGAAAATAGTGGGAGCACGGTAGAACTTGACGAAATTCCAGAAACACAAAATGAAACTGAAGATTTAGTAGAGCAACAGGATTCGATGGTCCCGGATGAAAATCAGCCACTCTGGACGAAACATAGTATAAGTTCAGATATCAAATTTGTTGTATACAAGTACGCATCACTTTCACGATTTAATCACGCTTTCACTTATATCACTTTCACTTTTAAACAGCTTCACTAATGTACTTTTCACAACCCAATCGATACCACTTATCACTAAACAATTCACTACAGTCATTAGGGTATCAATGTAAGTGGTCACTAATCACTGGATTTAAAGCAGTCACACGATATGATAGAAATACAGTAAATACACTTCAAGTAAAATATGGGCAGCCAATGTCATCCAGTTTGCAAAATTCATCATAATTCATACATGCAGAATTGCAGAATTAGGTAAAACAATATAAAAAGCATATAAAGTATACTCATTTATCTAAACGGTAAAATTGGTTTCTTCTCAATCGGCATTCAGGTTTGGGAGATACGATCATTTTAACACAGGTGTTCACTGCTGGAATTCCAGTTTCAGAATTGGAAGTCCAATTTCGAACGCAGATTGCTATTAGTTGCGTACAAAATTAAGGGTCACTCAAGTTCAAGAAAATATAGATATATTAGTTAAGTTTCCAACGCAGCAGATGGAACAGTAATAACCATTATTTGTAAGGAATTATGATCAGTTTAAGTTCAATACGTATAAATGTCACTGCAGAAAACAGCAAGACATACTGACAGTATAAATTATGTTATAATTATCAAAAAGTAATGGAATTGTATGAAAAGTATATTAGTGAAGTTTCCAACGCAACAGACGGAACAGTAATAACCATTATTTATAAGGAGTTATGATCAGTTTAAGTTCGATACGTATAAATGTCACTCTAATTTGATTATCTACGCATCGATATAAGTCCATGCACATTATCATGTTCATACAAGGATATACGGGGTTCAAATTGTTAGTTATATGTATGCCATAGAGGCCATTACTATACATAGGATGTATATTGTAGTGGATGCTTGGACATATATAGGGAGGACTTTCTTGCTCGACATGATAGTATGCTATCTGGTTGATCTTTACCTTAACATGTACACTGATTGTCTCTCTGTTACATGTTGGTAAATCCCTTAGGATGTGTACTTGACTACCAGGACTATGATGCGGATCATACTAGTGGGGACATGGTAGTCTATAAGTACATCCTTCAAGGTCCCTAGTCATGGGTGTATCGAGACGGGGCATCGATATACCAGAGTAGACTAGCGTATACCTTCTCGACCCATAAAGATGGGCGATGGATGATTCCATATCCATTGGTGTTTGACATCAGAGATGATATACGGGTGCTCAGTGCAGACTGGGTACACTGGACGGACCCGCCGAGAACTCCCAGATGGTATTATACCTTACGTCAGATGGCAGTTCTCTGGTGACACTGGTACAGGTTAGTCTGTAGACCCGAGATCGTCATAGAGTCTTGTGTGATTCCCACTGTGCTTTGATCTCCACCTTACCACGTCCAAGAGGGCATGCAAAACGGTGGTTTTTGGGTACAGTCCCGAATCACATGGAGGCAATGAGCGATAGGAGGGGATTCGTCTCTCCCGGTATAGGGAGTTGATGTTGCGCTGTGTTCGATTGGCTATAACCGGAAATCCCTGGCCAGGGTTGCTGAGATTTACTGGTAAGTGTTACCAGTAGTTTCTCGAACTGTTATAGACCTCATATCGACACGACTTATCGAGCTATTGGGGTCTGACGTTTACCATCCCTAGGCAAGATATGCGACATATCAGACGACGAGACCGGACTCTACGGTAAGTGTTACTGGTTGGATTCACGGGAGTGTGAGCGGGCTTGCTTGTTGATCTTCTGATCGCTCAATACCCGGGTGGCCGTTACGTTTAGCAGACCACTTGCGGCTTGTGGGTGTTTGATATGATCATCACTTGCTGCCGGCGTATTGACGGGTCTTTAGAGTCCTACACAGAGGTTTCCTGGCTCAAGTGAAACGAAATAGGAGCGCATATGAGATATGTGTGGGACCGAAAATAATACCAGTATGTGATACTGTATTCTATTCTCGCGATATGTGACATTGATCGGTTATATGCGATATAGCCGGGTTATCGGATCAAGTATTGATTCGATAATTTGTTACTATTGATATTAGTCGGTTATATGCAATATGACCGGATCATTAAGTCAAGTGTTGATTTAATGATTTAATATATAATTATATATTTGATATATTACTTTACATTAACTAATATTGGTTCACTTAAGATGTTTTTCTCACTTGATTGTGCACATTGTATATGTGATATATTTTTGTGTACAAGATTGTATCATGTTTGATGATACATGCAAACTTGGGTATATGTTTGTTTTAAACCATGTTTAGTTAATGGTTAGGGTTTCATTTCCTTTATTTACTTATTCATTTATTTATTTATTCATTTAGGCAAGAAATAAAATGGTGGCTTTATTTGGATTTCACTTGAAGCTTCATGAAGCTTTGAAAGTGATAACCATTTTGTTTCTTTCCTTAACCCAACCATTTAACTAAACCCTAGTTTATTCTCTACACTTAACCATGGTTGCAAAATGATAACTATCACTTGTTTTTATTTTAATTGTTTTTTTTTTCTTTTTTTGATTCTTCTTCTTGATCTTCTTCATGAAGAGAAAAAGAAAAACCTTTCCTTGAAATTTCTATGTGATGATTCCAAGTGAGAAATCCAAATCCAAAGTGAACCCACTTCCTATTTTTTCATCCTCTACCACTTGCCATGTAGTATAGGGTGTTTACTTCACAAGTTTCATGACTTGGTGAAGTTGGAGCTTGATCTTGAGTTGCCTCGACGTAGATCATCTTCGGCATCGAAGTCGACGACCTAGCCCGATCTTTTATCCGATGAAACCACCGTGAGAGTCTAGGATTCCGATGGTTGCAGCGGAGGGACGTCATCACGCAGCCAAGGAAGTGGAGGACCTGATCTACAAAGGTTGTATTTCCATTCACTTAGTAGTTAAATTGTTAACTAGCTTGTAGTTTCGCCTAATTTCTAGTTAACGATCTAGTCTAGGGTTTCTCGGCACCGGAAAATTTTGAATTTGGCATGATTGATGCCTTGTGAGACCTCATTATTGTGCCTAGAAACCCTACAGTGGTATCAGAGCCTAGCTAGAGCCTTAGGCGAAGTGTAGACGATGTTAGAAGTCCGATTGAACCCCGAAACCCTAAACGGAACCCTTCTCTGTACATTTTTTTTAATTTGTGGATTTTTGTGAATTAAAAATATGCAGAAAAATAAGCAGGGTTTTATATGAATTACTGTGCAAAACGTGGCCCTAAGTCGATCAAAGCGCCGCGGTGCCACGGCACAAGCAGGCTTGTGCGGCGGTTCCGGGCCGTACGGTCAGTTCTTTCACTAAATTTTGCACAGTAATGACACTATTTTATTCCTGAGTTTTCTGGGAATTTTTAATTTATATTCTACTGTTGTGTTATCTGGGGTGTATTGGGGATTCGATGTTTCGATCGGAATGTTTAACTTCGTCTATGGTTTTTTCCGGATAATTTTAGAAAATATTGAAAAGTTCGACTGGATATAAATACCCACTTTTTCCCCTGTCGGGAAATTTCCAAGTGTTGGATCTTTCCGTAGTTTAAGAACGTTCGAAGTAGTGCAAGTAACGCGATGGACCCTCTAGAAGACAACAAACCTTAACTCGATTATGTGACCGTCTTGAACTGCCCTTTGAACCTTAGGGTTTGGGGCAGTACGGCGTGCCACATGTGAGGCGTTGGCTTGACCCTTCTACGGCTGGACCGTTGGTACTGAGGCATGAAGTGAATGTTTTTAAACCTATTTCATGTGTTGAGCTGTTTCGGGAAAACTTGGGTGTTTGATTGTTCGATCGAAAAGTTTAACATTTTCTATTTATCTGGAATGTGATACAATATTTGGAATTCACAAATAGTTATGAGATAACTAATATGAATGTTATAAACATAGCACTTTAGTCTCACTTGATCGGTTGCCACGGAATTTTGATGCGATCAAAAGTCCGTCGCAATCACGTAGCGTACGCGGATACTCGCCGGATAAACTTAATAGACAGCTACATCCCTTAGCCCCGACCAAGTGACTGTAGGAGAACCCCGTCGCCGAAAGCATCCTTTCGGGTGCTCGCGGTAGCGGTGTTCCGCCTTGGTGCACTTAGTCGACGGTATCGGGGGTGCGGCCGTCTACTAAAGTTTGCGACGAGCATTCGATCAGAATGTCGGGAATCTTGTTGAATTGTCCGACATAATATTGAAAAGTGTTTTCGATAATGAGACTGAAATGCGGGGTTTATAATTGTTAGGCATGTGATGTCTAAGGAATTCATTTGGTTAAGCATGCGATGTCTAAAGAGTTTGCGGATTCCAACTGTTGTAGTTTTACACTTTCTTTTCTATGACCGTAAGTGTAATATGTGATATCGCCGGTTTCGTTGCTATATGTCAACGACAATTGGGATACGCATGTTTACTTACGTTGATGACATGTGATGTTATGTGTTGCTGGATATGTTATATTGGATCGTCGTGTTTGAATAGCCGGGGGGTTTTTATGTGAGATGAGTGTTTTTCATTTTCATTCATGTAAAAACTTGTATGTAATATTCTTTTATTGGGGCACTTCCAGGTTGCGGAAGATGTCACTTTTTGTATATTATTTACTTTTCCGCACTAGGATAGACCCAAGGAGGAGAGCACAAGTAACCGGGTTCTGGAGTCCAGTGGGAGACCAACTCGAGGAGTCGAGTCCGGGTCTCCTAACTCTAGAATTGGTAGGGTTGCTTGCCGCTCTCGTAGGGGTCTAAGGGTGTGGGATTGGCTATTCATCGCGACCGTGGAATCCGTGTTTTATACTGGCTCGTATTGAAAACACGGACGTCCTAGTATATCCAATGTTTCATATGATTCTTCTGCTGCGATATCTGTGATGTGATCATGTGATGTTCTGTGATAAATACTGTATATAGTATATATGATATATTATATAGACATTACTTATGTTTTACACCCGCGCTAGCCCTGCCCCGCTCTGCCGTTAGTTACCTAACCTAACGGTGCACGAGGGGACATCGAGGCGAATGCGGATGGCATAAGCGTACGTTATATTTATCTGTGATGTTTAGGTGCTTAAATGATGGGAATTCATTAATATGATTAATGAAAGAAAAAGAAACCTAAAGATGTTGTATAATCGAATTTCAAAAATAAAACAGGTAGCTACAGTTCTTGCTTTGCACAGCGGTATATATGATATATCCTGCACCTTATTCGATGAGGAAAGGGCCGACGATCCCTTCACCGGGAATGACCCCTTTAGCAATAACTGGCAGATGCTACACACTCGGTTTGTCTTTTGATTGCTTCTATAGTTTCTGTTTTGCACAGTGATATATATAATATATCCCGCACCTCATTCGACGAGGAAAGGGCCGACGATCCCTTCACCGGGAGTGACCCCTTTAGCAAAACTAGAAAAGCCTCAAAAACACTCCATTTTAAAATCATTTGATTCTACAACGATATCAAGTTCATTACGCAATAGGTTTTCAGAAAAACCTGTCATAGCCCTCCGTCATTTTAGATAAGTTGTATATAGTATTCGTGCTACATTTGTTGGCTTTCGTCAAGGTGTAGTGTGCGGTAGCTATATGCTGCTTATCTGCTGCATACGATGCGATTGGATTAGGGTAGTCGTACGGCTTTGTTGGCTTTCGACAAGGGTCGTGCGGGTGGGTTTAATTCAGTCAAGAAATGTACGGGTTGAACTTGACTAGCGGGCTATGGTTTGTTAGCTTTCGTCAAGGTCATAGCACGTTAGGGGCAAAATATTATCGGGAATTTCAAGTGTTGAAATTTGCAATGAGATTGCATACCTTCTATGAGATAGTTGGATCCCGATACCCACTGCGAGTAATTGTTACTCCTGGGAGAGTTTTACACATTACAATTAGCCGATCAAGTAGGTGTCTAGAAAGGTGTCAACGGGGTTACGCCTCTGGGAAAACGAGGTTTACATTAATTAGGTCCGTGCGAAAGCACGGGGAACCTCCCTCAAAGTACCGACACTGGCCTGGCTGAAAGATTGGCGAACTTGTAGTGTGTAATTAATCCCGGCTAGTCTTTCCTTTTAGGGTTTGAAGGAAGATTTGATAAAAACAGTAGGAGCCATCCTGATTAGATAAAATAATAACCAATCTGATCTTGCAAGAGCATACGCTGAGTGTTTTCTTCTCTCTCTCTCTCCAGGTAGCGACCATATCACGCCTTAATCAAGATAATAATACGGATATTTGACCGAACCCGCTTGTTATACTGAGCTGGGGAACGTTGGTCCCGCTCCAACTTATAATTGTTATAAGACAGAGCAGGAAATTGGGGATTACCAGAATTCCCGTGCCGCCCAAACGAAGAAAGTGCATACTGATGCATCATCTTCGGGTGTGTTCATTACAAAGAACTGTTTCTCTGTATCCTCTACGTCCTGGGTATTTGATACCGGATCAGGATCCCAGATATGTAATCTGTTACATAGGGCTACAGAAAGGTAGAGAACTAAGAACGGGTGATAAGTTTCATGAGACAGAAAACGGTGCAAGTGTTGCAGCCAAGTCTGTTGGTCATTGTCATCCTGTATTCCAAATACATTGATTCTGAACGAATGTTTTTAGATACCGAACCTGATATACAAAATCATATCAGTCTCTTTATTAGTAAAGAAATGATAAAATTTTGTATTGTTGGATAATGTTTTGAACATTTCCTATATCAAAAGTTGATCGGTTCAGGCACGTTATCTAAAAGCATTGATGTTCTAAATCGAACTACAGTTCTTAGTATACAGAACACACACAAGAGGAAGAGTTCAGAAATGAACAAATCCTTCTTAAGGTTTTGTAGACTAGGTCATATCAATGTGACCCGACTAGCTTAAGTTACATAGTAGATGCATATTTAAATCAGTTTGAATTTACATCTTATGAAACTTGCGAGTCATGTCACAAAGATATAATGACCTCAGCTCTATTTATTGGAAACAGAGAAAGAGTTAGTAAACTCTTGGGACTGATACATGATGATGTATGTAAGGTCCCCTGTCTACACATGCCAGGACCGGTTCTTTGTACTTCATTACATTCTCTGATGATCTCTCAAGATTCAGTCATATGTTCCTGTTGAAACACAAGTCTGAACCTTTTGAGATATTCACAGAATATAAGTTAGAAGTAGAGAACCAATACGGGTAGAAGTATTATGTCCTATGATGAGATCAGGGAGGAGAATACTTGTGCATAGAATTCCTGGAATATTCTAAAGGAGAATGAGATTCTCTCTCAGCATTACTCCTCCGAATACACCATAGCACGATGGTATATCAGGGCGGAGCAATCATACCCTATATGATAAGGTGTGCTCTATGATGAGTACTACTGAGTTACCTATTTCCTTTTGGGAGTTATGCACTTGAGAAGCTGCATACCTATTGAATAGGGTTCAAATCAAATCAGTTGCCTACCACTTCATATGTGATATGGAAAGGGAAGAGCCCATATCTTAAGTAAGTTAAGATTTGGGGTTGTCCAGCCTATGTCTAAAAGCAAAATCCGGACAAGCTCGAGGCCAGGTCTGTTATGTAGAACTGGAAAGGTTCCAGCTATACAAACTACAGCAGATGATTTGATAGAACCAAAGGATTCAATAGTAACCAACGAACCTCAGCCTCTCCGCCGATCTAGTAGGGTTCCTCACCCACCTGAGAGATACTTCGGTTTCTCTATGACAGTGGGAGCGAGGATTGCATCATGAGATGATGACCCAACTAGTTTCGGGCTGGCCATCAGGAGTGGGACTCTGTAAGAATGGCTGGATGCTTAGCGATCTGAGATGGAATCCTTATACACCAACAAAGTATGGACTTTGGTTGCTATATCTGAAGGGTTAAATCCCCATCAGGAGTAAGTATATCTTGAGAAGATTACTTGGTGTACATGGAAAAGTTGAGACTTTCAAAACTAGACTTGTTAAAGGTTTGCATCATTGACCAGGTATGGATTATGTTGAAACCTTTTCTAAGGATCTATGTTTAAGTCCATCCAGATCCTACTTGCCACGGCTACATACCATGACTACGATATCTGGTGGTTGGGTGTCATGATTGCTTTTCTAAATGATGTTTTGGAAGAGAGCGTCTATAAGTACACAGCCAGAGGGCCTCATAGACAGTGGGAGCAGCGGAAACGTGTGCAAGATGTTTTATGTGATAAAACAGGAATCGCGGAGTTGGAACATCTGTTTTGATGAGTTGGTCAAAGAGTTTGACATCATCAAAATGGTAGATGAACCTTGTATATACAAAAAGGTAGTAGAGAGTATGGTGGTGATCCTCATAGAGTACGTGGATGACATACTCTTGATAGGGAAGTAGTTTCCTATGCCGCGCTCGATCAATCTCCGCTTATCACAAGGATTCTCCATATAGGATCAAAATGATACCTCCTAATCCCTGAGTTTTCATCTATGAGATAGATGTAATTGGATGTTAGGATTCTCACTAGATGTAGTGAGATGGTATCAATCGATCCTGGGGAGAATCACTGGAAGTGTTCCAGGGTGATAAGGACAACTGAATGTCAGTCACAGGCATTGTCTTTACCCTCTATGGAGGGACGGTATGTTGGAAGAGTTCCAAGCTAGATACCGTGACATACTAGACGATTAAAGGCAAGATACATCGCTACTTAAGATGCTACCAAAGAGGCTGTCTGGGTGTATATTAGTTCATAAGATGAACTTAGTTCCTCCCATTGTGTGACAATGGAGTTGTGACTTATGCCAAGGAACGTCCGTCCCATCAGTGATCCAGACATATTCTAAGGCAGTATCACCTGATCATGGAGATGGTTGATCTCCAAGGTGATCGAGGTTAGGAGAACAGACTCAGAGGACAACACGGCGAATCCACTCATAAAGGCCTTTTCCCAGAGAGAGACTTTTATGGGATGGTTGAGTATGAGATACTACAACCACTGCTATCAGATGGCCCTAGTGCAAGTGGGAGATTGTTAGTTATATGTATGCCCTAGAGGCCATTACTATACATAGGATGTATATTGTAGTGGATGCTTGGACATATATAGGGAGGACTTTTTTGCTCGACATGATAGTATGCTATCTGGTTGATCTTTATCTTAACGTGTACACTGATTGTCTCTCTGTTACATGTTGGTAAAGCCTTTAGGATGTGTACTTGAATACCTGGACTATGATGCGGATCATACTAGTGGGGACATGGTAGTCTATAAGTACATCCTTCAAGGTCCCTAGTCGTGGGTGTATCGAGACGGGGCATCGATATACCAGAGTAGACTAGCGTATACCTTCTCGACCCATAAAGATGGGCGATGGATGATTCCATATCCATTGGTGTTTGACATCAGAGATGATATACGGGTGCTCAGTGCAGACTGGGTACACTGGACGGACTCGCCGAGAACTCCCAGATGGTATTATACCTTACGTCAGATGGCAGTTCTCTGGTGACACTGGTACAGGTTAGTCTGTAGACCCGAGATCGTCATAGAGTCTTGTGTGATTCCCACTGTGCTTTGATCTCCACCTTACCACGTCCAAGAGGGCGTGCAAAATGGTGGTTTTTGGGTACAGTCCCGAATCACATGGAGGCAATGAGCGATAGGAGGGGATTCGTCTCTCCCGGTATAGGGAGTTGATGTTGCGCTGTGTTCGATTGGCTATAACCGGAAATCCCTGGCCAGGGTTGCTGAGATTTACTGGTAAGTGTTACCGGTAGTTTCTCGAACTGTTATAGACCTCATATCGACACGACTTATCGAGCTATTGGGGTCTGACGTTTACCACCCCTAGGCAAGATATGCGACATATCAGACGACGAGACCGGACTGTACGGTAAGTGTTACTGGTTGGATTCACAGGAGTGTGAGCGAGCTTGCTCGTTGATCTTCTGATCGCTCAATACCCGGGTGGCCGTTACGTTTAGCAGACCGCTTGCGGCTTGTGGGTGTTTGATATGATCATCACCTGCTGCCGGCGTATTGACGAGTCTTTAGAGTCCTACACAGAGGTTTCCTGGCTCAAGCGAAACGAAATAGGAGCGCATATGAGATATGTGCGGAACCGAGAATAATACCAGTATGTGATACTGTATTCTATTCTCGCGATATGTGACATTGATCGGTTATATGCGTTATAGCCGGGTTATCGGATCAAGTGTTGATTCGATAATTTGTTACTATTGATATTAGTCGGTTATATGCAATATGACCGGATCATTAAGTCAAGTGTTGATTTAATGATTTAATGTATAATTATATATTTGATATATTACTTTACATTAACTAATATTGGTTCACTTAAGATGTTTTTCTCACTTGATTGTGCACACTGTATATGTGATATATTTTTGTGTACAAGATTGTATCATGTTTGATGATACATGCAAACTTGGATATGTGTTTGTTTTAAACCATGTTTAGTTAATGGTTAGGGTTTCATTTGCTTTATTTACTTATTCATTTATTTATTTATTCATTTAGGCAAGAAATAAAATGGTGGCTTTATTTGGATTTCATTTGAAGCTTCATGAAGCTTTGAAAGTGATAACCATTTTGTTTCTTTCCTTAACCCAACCATTTAACTAAACCCTAGTTTATTCTCTACACTTAACCATGGTTGCAAAATGATAACCATCACTTGTTTTTATTTTAATTGTTTTTTTTTCTTTTTTTTATTCTTCTTCTTGATCTTCTTCATGAAGAGAAAAAGAAAAACCTTTGCTTGAAATTTCTATGTGATGATTCCAAGTGAGAAATCCAAATCCAAAATGAACCCACTTCCTATTTTTTCATCCTCTACCACTTGCCATGTAGTATAGGGTGTTTACTTCACAAGTTTCATGACTTGGTGAAGTTGGAGCTTGATCTTGAGTTGCCTCGACGTAGATCATCTTCGGCATCGAAGTCGACGACCTAGCCCGATCTTTTCTCCGATGAAACTACCGTGAGAGTCTAGGATTCGGATGGTTGCAGCGGAGGGACGTCATCACGGAGCCAAGAAAGTGGAGGACCGGATCTACAAAGGTTGTATTTCCATTCACTTAGTAGTTAAATTGTTAACTAGCTTGTAGTTTCGCCTAATTTCTAGTTAACGATCTAGTCTAGGGTTTCTCGGCACCGGAAAATTTTGAATTTGGCATGGTTGATGCCTTGTGAGACCTCATTAGTGTGCCTAGGAACCCTACACAAATACAGGTATCAAAAGAGAGTGTTGCTTTAGACTGCAGTTCAAAACCGTATTTCTCTCCAATTTGCAATGTCATAACAAGGTAATATTCAGTAAAAATTAACATATTTCTATAGGTTATCTAATTATCTTTAAAATGATCCCAAGAACGTCACAAAAGGATTTATATTTAATTTACTACGAATTTGATACGGAGACATGTACAGTAAGGTTTAGATTTGACGACGCCACTTGGGGCATCATTTCATGGCCGTAATTACGATATCTTTAATTTAAACTTCTACACGACATTAGGTAACAAGAAATGAAACCATTGATCATAGTTTTGGGGATTTTAAATAGGGTTTTGGTTTAAGCACGATGTATCAAACACTTAACACACACACACACATAAACTCGTCATTAACATTTAACCACTTAATTAATATCTTTATATATATATATATAGCATGATTAAACAAGTGAACGGGGTTCACTTGCCCTGGTCGCTGATATAGAAGGAACACGAAGTGAATAGTATTCGTCTTGTCACATGAGACGGCGTCTACGCGACGTGGAGCAAGTGGGGCTCGAACACGATACACGCGTGACAGAGATATAGGGTGGAGATTCGGCGGTTGCGACAGAGTTGACGACAGCGATGGCTATGAAAAAACATCGAGAAATCCCAAAAAATGGATTTCAGATACCTAATCGTAGCTAAACCGGTTGAGTGAAGCGAAGAACCTCCGAGCGTAACGACGTAGACGCTGCACAACTGTGTCATCTTGACGATTTCGAAATTGGAAGTAAGTGTATGTAGTGGCGGAGGCCGAGCTGGTAAGCTAGCTCATAGGGCTGGCTGCCGGATGCGCTAAGGCTGCTTATTTTTTCACACGTTGAGCCCTTCTCCTCGGTTGTGAGATGACAGTGCCTGTTGTCGATAGGTGGTTTGTTTCTATTCAAAATTCGACGATGACGTTTGTGTTCATATTGGCGATTTCTGATGTGAATTCGGCGGGAAAACGACGTTGGCAACTTGGATGGCAGCGGTGGCTTGGATGGCAACGGAACACCCGCATCTACAAGGCTCAGCTTGGATTTGGTGTTCGGGTTTGAAGAGCTCGGCTTGAGGGAAGAAGGGAGTGGGGAGTTTGTGGTGGTGTGGTGAAGGTAGCGGTGTTGAGGTGAGGTCGACGGCGAGGCTCACCGGCGATGGTTAGCCGTGACAAGGTCAAGGTGGAGCGAGGTGCGGTGGCGGTGATAGCAGTAAGGCAATGAGGGAGTTCGGGTTTGAGAGGGAGAGGAAGCTGGTGGTGGTTCGGTGCAAGCAGAGGGATCGTCGGAGATGAAAGGGACACCGGCGAGGTTGCTAGTGGGTGCTCGGTTAGGCGTTGGAGGGAGAGTAGGGTGGCTTGGGTGAAGGAGTGAGGGAGGTGGTGGAGTTGGTTGTGGTGGAGCTTGGCTCGAGCTCGTCGGCGGAGGAGGTTGCAGCAGTGTGAGGTGGCTCCGGCGAAGTAAGCTCGGTGAGGGGCTCGTGTGTTTTGGGTTAGGGGGAGAAGGAGGGAGAGAAAGAGAGAGAGAGAGAGAGAGAGAAAAGAGGCTCTGCATATAAAAGAGAGAAAATAAGTGATTTAAGGAGGAAATTAAGAGGGGATTAAATGTTGCTTAATGGAAATTGAGTGATGATATTTGATTGAGATTGAGGGGAATATCATGAAGGAATTTTAAAAGAAAGAAGGGGTAGGGAGTGAGAAGAAGAGAAAGAGAAGGGGTCGGGCCTGGTTTGGTGTTGGGCTTGAGCCAGGAAAGAGAATGGAGGGAATGAGATTAGGAGCATGGGCCAGGTTGGGTGCTCGGAAAAATATAAGGAAAAAATAAGAAAGTAGTGGTAGAAAAATAGAGGTAATATTTGACGTAAATTAGGAAAATAAACTAGGAAAGAAATAAGAAAATTATTTAAAGTAACTTTAGTAAAACACGAAATACTTCATACGACAGACACAGGTTATTACAACCGCCTTTCTAAATAGTGATTTAAAAAAGAGCGTGTGTATGACACAGTCAGAGGCTTTGTGGACAGTGGGAGCAGCGGTAAAGTGTGTAAAGTGTTTAAATCCATTTATGAATTAAAACATGTATCACAGAGTTGGAATATCTGTTTTGATGTTGCTGTCAATGAGTTTGACTTCATCAAAAATATAGATGAACCATATATATATATATATATATAAGAAGGTTACAGAGAGTGTTGTCGTAATACTCGTATTGTACATTGACGACATTTTTGAAAGTATATCCTAACACCTCTACTAGGGTTTTAACAAAAGCAAGTATGCAATTTTAAAAAATCTAGAGGGCTAAGTCTACAAGTTAGAATCAAACTAAAGGTTTAGGATTTCATAGAAAGAAAACTAGAGATTAATACTAAGTGAAGAGGAGCTACAACCTTTGTAATTTAGTCCTTCACTTCTAAAACTCCAAGTAGAAATCCCTTGAACAAGCTTTCTAGATGTCTTCTTTATCGAAGATGGTCCACCTTGAGGCAACTCTCTCTCAAGCTCTCACTTCATTAAACAAAGTTTTAATGAAGATAACTACCTAAACTAATTTGCTAGTTTAGTTTAGATAGTTGAAATAGGGTTTTAGCTCACTTAACTTTCTTTCTTATTTTTACTTTTCTTTAAAAATAAAAACCAAGAGAGAGAAACGAAGGAGATGAAGATGAGAAGAACTTGATGTTGTGGATGAGAATGAAGAGTTTTTGGCCATGGTTATCTACCAAGATAAAACAAGAATGAGTCATTAGATCTACACTCATCTTAAAATAATGACTCATTCTTTTATCTTTAAAAGATAAAAAGATAAAGCACTTCATTCTTATCTCCATTTCAATGTGATTCGCATACTCCCATCATATTTGTATCTGTAACACCCTAATTCATTTATATCAGTTCTAGTCAAGTATTTCTTTATTTATGGTAGTTTCTTGATTTACTGTATTTTGGGTGCGAATAGTATTTTGACATTTGTATTTGCATCCGACTTGCCCCGCTTGCTTGAAACCAGTCTTGATTCATATTTGTGATTCATCCTGACTTATTACATGGACTCATGCACTTCCATATTTACATACTGCATTTTGGCATTTTACCTGGCATCTGCATTTTAATATAACATTTAAGTCACATAAAATATTTTTAAAATACATTGCATGGCCTGCATGATGCCCCTGACCCTGTGGTAGCATCTGCGTATCTTGTTCTCGTCCCGTTCAGTGAAACGGACTTGTTTGGATGGCTACGCGCACGTACGTGTATCTGTTCTTGGGGGTATGCATTTTCGTTACCCGGATATCCAACTTTAATTTTGGTCGATATGTATATTTTTCGTATTTTAAAACTGAATTTTAGACCCGACCCGGACATGTTTTGGACTATATTTGTATTTACCAGAATATCGAATTTTATTTATATAATATTAATTTTATAAACTGATACAAATTAAAATTTAGTTAACTAATAAAAGATTTTTTAAATTTAAATCTAAACTAATTTCCTAACAAACTAACAACCCTTTTCTCTCTCTCTCGTGACTCTCTCTCTCTCCTCTGCATATATATATTTATATATTTTTTATTTATTTATTTTTTCTTTCCTTATTTAATACACAGCCTCTTCTTCTTACTTCTTACTTCTTCTTCTTCTTTCTTCTTTCTTTTTCTTGATCTTGTTTCTTGATTCCGGTGATCACCGCCGGAGCCGTGCTCGTCGCTGACGATCCGAGTGATCCAGTGAACGTACATTGCCTGTGTGATCACCCTCTTGCCTTGCCTGGACCCGTCCCGCGTGCCGCGTGTGCGTTGCGACAATTTACCGACATCGAACGTGCCGTGCGTATCTGTCGCGTGATTCGATCGAGGCAAGTTAATCTTGCTACATGCTATATTACTATATTCTATATCCATTTGAATAATAACACTCCATAATGATTAGTTATGCATCCACATTATCATTTCGGCATGTTTTACCGTTTTTGGACATCCGTATGCGTCCGTACAATCTATTTCCTATTTAGTGCATACAAACTTATCTTGTTACATACTACACTACAATATACTGCATCCAATTGAATATTTCCATTTCATATTATTTAGTTGTGCATCCCGTATTTACCAGTTTATCATTTTACGGTTATATGACATCCGTATGCATCCATATCAGTATTTACATATCTAGACGCATGCAAATTCATCTCGCTACATGCTAGGTATAGTATTGTGCATCCATATGAGTAAAATGTTAACCGTTTATCATATTATACATCCATATTAAAGTTTTACCGTTTTCGGATACCCGTTTGTATCCATATCATTTAAAATATATATAACTGCATCTATAGATCACATTAACTCATATTATTATTGTAGTAACACCCCATGCTTAATAATGTGCATCCCACTTAGTCTTGGAACTGTAAATGTAACCCTAATAGATGTTTGTGCATCCATACCATTAATTATATATCTATTTACATTCCATGTCACGTTATTTCATGTTACTGCTACATTAACACCCCATGCTAGAAAATGTGCATCATACATAGTAATGGAGCTATATTCGCAATCCTTAATAGTTATTCTTGCATCCATGTATATTTGTGTATCCATACCATTGATTCCGCATAACTGGTTGCACCACATATTACATTAACTCATATTATTAATACATTAGTACCCCATGCTTGATATTGTGCATCTTACTTAGTCATGATGTAACCCCTGATAGATATTTGTGCATCCATGCTTTTATTGTACATCCGTACTTTTACCCTGATTCCATACTTGCTGCATCTTACTGTTGGGCACACATTTGTTACACTGTGTACTACTTGACATGACCTGATACACCACTACTTGACATGACTTGATACATGTACACTACCTGACATGACCTGGTACACCACTACTTGACATGACTTGATACATGTACACTACCTGACATGACCTGATATATCACTACTTGACATGTTACCTGATCCTGTTTCTAATGCTGACAATCCTGACATGTTGTACTGATGGACATATCCTGTTGTCTGTATAGACAAACATGTTCCTGCTTGATCCTGTGTTGGCATTAGCTTCAGATTTATCAATACCTGATTTGAACACATAATTTGGGGGTATGGGGAAATCAAAAATGTAACCGAACGTAACTCAAAGGGATACCTATTGTTTATCATTTTTCCGGGCATTACGGAATACCTATTGTTTGCCATTTTTCCGGGCGTTACGGAATACCTATTGTGTTTGCCGTTTTTCCGGGCGTCATGGAATAATCACCAATAGGTTACGATGAGAATTACATTAATTGATTTCGAAGAATTTAGAATAGATAACCCAGTAGCACAGTTTAGATTACTCACCGCACGTCACAAGTGCTTATTCCCTTCACTGTTTCTTATTCGTGTTACTGTTATACTTTTATTACTGTTCATACTCGTGCCTGCATGTCTTGCAACCCCCTGATAATGTTATTGTTGATATTATGATGCACTGACGTCTGGGTTTTGCATGGTCCAGATCCTCTACCCTTGTCGCAGGCTGATCAAGAGTATTTCCGCCGTCAGGCCGAGCAGTGAGGATCCTGTTAGTATCCAGTTAGTATCCAGTTTAGTTATGTTTACCTTCCAAATGTTATTGATGTAAGTCTACGGTAGCGCCCCGGCCGTCTGTTCGAGGCCAAAATACGGAAACGAAAACTTTTTCAAACTAGAAACCGGCGCTATCGTATGCTTAAAACCCAGATCGAACCATTAACTTACAACTAGCTATCTAGAGAGAGAGTTGGAAAGCTATACCGATCGATCCGTGTCCTTCGGTCTTTGGCCACCATCCCAAGATCCTCGCGGCATCTCCGGTCTTGTTCTCCTCATCGGAAAGGGCACCACATCTACGAGTCTTTTTACGGGCTCCCGCTTCATCCGAAGCAACTCGGGCACGAAATGTGCTAGCCGACGTGTCCAAGGTGTTGTAGAGAATATTTGTGATCACTTTTTCTCTTGCATCCATTGATTTGGATGGAGGTTAGAGCTGTTGCCATTGATGGAGATAATGAGCTAGAGGAAGAAGAAGAAGAAGAGGCTAACTTTCTTTTGTGTTTTCATATGATAAAAAGAGAGCAAGAAGAGAATAATACAAGAGCCAACCTTGCCCTTGGCTGCCCCTCTCTCCCCTCTCATCAAATCAACTCACAAATCCATCATATAATGTGACACATGCACAAGAAAAGAGATCATGAGTCATCACTTGTGCATGTGTCACAATTAATGATCTTAATCATGATTTTGTGCTCATAATTTCCATTAACAGACATTAATCCAAATGTTTGCAACAATAAAAAGATACGGCAACATATAAAGTAAACTCGTGACGGATCATACATACCTGCATCCGCATTCCGACTGAATGTGAATGCGACGAGACTAAAGTAATCCAACAAATCTAATACTAGGATCCGGCTTAAACCAAAGCCCACTAGTATGATCCGCCCGATCATGATCCGTGCATTACTGCACGTATATGATCGAACCCTGCCATATATCATACGGCCTCTACAACGTTTCGTCCGGAACTTGAGAAACTGTCTGTGGGGGACTCTAAAGACTCGTCAATACTTTGGCTGTGGATTTAACCACTAGCACGTCAGTGGTACTAGTTGTACGTAACGGGCTACCAGGTATTGACCAAAAGGGAGGTCGATGAGCGAACTCATCCTGACACCCTACTGAGCCTGTCAGTGACAATATCCGTACAGTCCGGTCCGTTCGTCTATAAGCATCGCATGTCGGGCCTAGGGGATTGGTAAAAGTCAGACCCCCAAAAGCGGTACAAGTCGTGTCGGAGTGTAGCCAAGAACACGCTGAGATACTACTGAAATACCTACCAGTAAATCTTCTGTCTTGGCCAAGGACTTCGTGTAATGGCTCTCCGAGACACAGCGCGACCTCACCCCTAATACCGGGAGAGACGAACCCCTGCCGATCCGCTCACTGCCTCCATGTGGCTCGGGACTGTACCCAACTAAAACCTGTTTGCACGACTCCTTTGAGCCGTGGTAGGGTAGTAATCAAAGCACAGTGGGAACTCACACGAGACAAATATCGATCTCAGGTCGATGAACTAAACTGTACACATGTCACCAGGGAACTGCTATCTGACGTCAGGTATAATACCAACTAGCATGTTCCCGGCGAGTCCTGTCCGGTGTACTCATAACCTAATAAGCACCTGTATACATCTTAGGTGATCCAACTGACACCAATGGCTTGTGAGACCGGCTACCGCCCCTCGTCGGGGTCTCGACTATATACATTAGTCTACTAATGGAGTATCGATGCCCAGTCTCGAAACTCCCACGACTAGGGACCTTTTAAGGATGTGCTTATAAACCCCAGCTCCCACGTATATGATCGTCATCATACTACTGGTAGTCAAGTAAGAATCCTAAGGGCTCTATCAATATGTAATAGCGACCTGTAAGGTCACCTAAAGCAGTACACGATGATAAAGACAAACCATGGTAGCATACTATTCTCTATAAACGTGTAATAGCGAACTACAATGTCACCTAAAGTATGTACACGATGATAAAGACAAACCAGATAGTATACAAAACTCTCGAGTAAGACTGTCCTACTGGTATAGCTCCTCCCTCAATCATTGCAATCACGTGCCTGCGATCCAATAATTGACTCTGAGGGCACTATATCCAACAATCTCCCACTTGCACTCAAGGCTAATTATTGCGATGTCACATACTCACAGCCCGTGTGATACTGAACACCCAACTCCTCTACTAATCAGTCTCACAAAACTCGTTTGCGAAACTATTGCGTTCGAGAAATAGCCTAAGCTAGTGGATCCGCTCTGATGTTTCTTTCTATGTCTCTCTTTATCTCAAGTTCGCGGAGAAAGCCATCTCCCGAAATGAGCAATACCTGTCTTAGAATATGTTTGGATATCTGATGGGACCTAGTTCATAAATGAACTCCAAATCCAAACTTCTTAGAGTATATCATCAACTGAAACCAATCAGTATCCTGCGCCGTACCTCTCTCAGTATCCGCTTGGACCACCTGTCCAAAATACTGCCCCTCTTCAGAGGGAAAAACTATAACTCTGACAGACACTCTGTCATCCATGTCACCTTAGAAGCCTGGAATGATAACCGTCTCCCAAAAGAGGCTGCCGTTATCATATCCCTAGAACATCCACTTATGTTCTAAAACTGCTTCCGAATGTTTCTCCAGGATTGGATCAATATCAACTTATTGCATCTACTGCAAAAACAACATCTGGTGTGGTACTTGAGATCTCATGATTGACTCAATTGCCTAAGCAAGTGATCTGCCAATCATGCACATCCCTCTCCCCTTTAGTCTGTAAGACACCTTTAGAGAGGGTGACTCCATCACCTGCAGGTACACTACCATGCCTGGAGTAGTCCATTCTAAATACCTTTAGAATGCTGTCTAAGTACCCTGATTGGGACACTTACCAAATCTAGATCTAGTAACCAGAATTTCTGATATAATATCCAAATCCCATGTGGAGAAACCACTGTGTGACAACCAAAGTATAACCGATTGTAGTATAGGAATTTCTCTTCCTACTCTGTGTATGTCATCAAATACCAGAACATCACACCCTACTACCTTCTTAACAGATTCATCCCCTATTCTGATGAAGTCAAACCTATGACTGTCACATCAGAAATAGATGATCTATCTCCGTTATATCTGCTTTAGTCCATAAATAGACATAAGCTACTTGTCTACTATGCTTCCACTGCTCCCACTGACTACGACAACCCTCTGGCAGAGTTATATACACGTGCACTTCTAAAGCTAGTTTAGAACGACGCTATACTCATCCTCCTGCCGGGTCTCATAGCCTGGAACAACAGTAGTGTCAAATCTGGGTAAACAAGAACCTCCCTGTCACCGTCCTTGAGGCTACCGGAGTACCTCTCAGGTGCCTGAGATTACCCACTATATCTGCGGAGTGGCCAATGGAATGTCAATCCAGATTGAATCTTTAGGTTCTTATCAAATTTTCAGTAATCGTTTGCGGTTCTGGAATCACTTCCAGTTCTACCATACTCCCACTACTGTTTTCTGAAAAAATCCATTTTTATTAAAACTGTGGCGAGTCAAGAACAATATCACTATTGATCTTCCAGATGGTAGAAAATCAACCCTCGTCATAGTCCGGGTCAACCCACAAACAACCATTACAGAAACGTGCCTTGAGTTATCCTGAGTCTGGTTTTAAGCATAAGCCGGACAACTCCCCGTACCTTAACATTGTTAAGATATGAACTATTCTATATCCAATATAGAAACAGAGGCACTGATTTAATTGGAACCAGATTCAAATCATGCAGCTGTCTCCAGTGCATGTCAACTAAATGGAGAGAGGCCGATCAGCATTACTCAACTTAGGAATACATCCAGATATGAGTAACCTGAAAGAGAAGCAAGTTCTCATAATCATTAATATTAACTGAATCCCATACACAAGTATCTATATCTTCGATCACCTTGAAGAATCCTGATACTTGCAACGCCTGGTTCTCTACTTTACTCTTATACCTATAACTTCTCAAAACTTAGACCTTGCATTTCTACGAAACACATGTCTAAGAACTAGAGAAGTCACAAGTAAACAGAATATAGTACGAGTACCAACCCCTCTATCCTAATGGACACTGGACAATATACAATACTCTGTATAAGTCCCTTGAGTCTAATAACTCATTCCCTATGTGTCGAAGGTTGAAAACTGTACTTATGGTTAAGAAGAATTACACCGTTGTTTAATGCTCCATACCTAATCATCCACTGATATAGGTAAATGTCATGGACATAATTTCAAAAACTTATATCTCACTTTAAAAAATAAACGTACAAATATATCAATTTGAAATTTGTGCATAACAACGGATATTCAAAACCAAATATTTGCCGTCCAGCAAACAACCCAGGCGATTTCCTCAAATATCACCAATTACAACGATTCCTGATATAATGAGGATGATCACCCAATTTCCAATAACTTACTCCCACTCATCATCTGAAAAACCATACAGATGTGAGAATCAAACCTGGTAAATACATACCCTGGAGCAAGGACTAATTGGGAAATCAGTTTTCTTTTAACAGTACACAGTGAAACTGAAACATACAAATGTTTCGAAGGGGTATCCGGGTATTCCTAGTAATGCCTCTTCCATTATCCAGATTCACGTCTGTAACCGTACATTTCTTTGCCATCTCTCCAAATCCCTTTATATGTCTTTAGTCATTACCTTCTGCACACCCTTTTAGGCTAAATGGTTTTCTTCCCTCCCTACCGTTCGGCACCAGCCTATGGTTTGGAAGAAGACTACCCAATAAGCATAATGGGTGTACTCTCCTAATCCTAGGAGTACTCGTAAGCTGAGAGAAGGTGAAGATAATAGACAACTGAATAAACCTTATTCCTATTTCTCCTGAACCAGAATCCATCCCCGAACTGGAACTAAGTCTCTTCGAGTTCGTATATAACCATACGATGGAGTATCCAATAAACTGTGGATCTTCGTAGTGGTACGGAGTGTTCTGGAGAAATACAAAGGTGATGTAGGATTGGCGAAGAAATACTTGGTTTGGTCGTGAATAGCAGTCGCAATTTACTTTGCCCTCTTACTGATCCCTTTATTTGTCTTAACTTATTACCTTCTGTACACCATCGTTAGGCTAATTGGTTTTCTTCATTTCCTACCATTCGGCACCTGCCTATGGTTTGGAAGAA
Source organism: Agapanthus africanus (assembly GCA_030015575.1). Lineage (NCBI taxonomy): Eukaryota > Viridiplantae > Streptophyta > Magnoliopsida > Asparagales > Amaryllidaceae > Agapanthus > Agapanthus africanus. The sequence continues at coordinate 871,780,629 of CM057339.1, forward strand.
GACTATCCAATAAGCGTAATAGGTGTACTGTCCTAATCTAAGGAACACTCGCAACCTGAGAGAAGGTAAAAGGAAAAGACAACTGAATAGTCCTATTCATTTTCTCCAGAACCGGAAACCATCCTCGAATCTGGAACATGTTCCTTCGAGTTCATATATAACCATACGATGGTTTTATCCAATGGAAGTGGATGTTCATAGTAATACGGGGTGTTCTGGAGAAAAGGGTAAAAGTAGGAGTGGCAATGAGGTATGCAACTCAGACAATCCAAAAGCCAGTGTTTTAAGAAGGTTCGGTTAACTTGGTCACTGAGTCATAGTCAAGGGTCGGGTCATGGTCGCTGCCAAAGAGAGAGAGAAAAGAAACACTCTGCGTGTACTCTAACCTAGATCAGAATGGTTACCAATTTATCTAATCAGGAAACCTCCCACTGTATCGTCAAATTCTCCTCCAAACCTGCAAGAAGAATTAGGCGGGATCACCCGAGGAGTAAACCAACTCATCAGTAGGAATCGGGATCCAACTATCATCGCATGATAACGTGATGGAATCCACTTACGTTATCACACTCCAGAAGGTATGCGCATATCTGGCAAGTTTCAGTTTCTTTAGAAACTCCCGATATGATTTTTACCCCATGCTCTTATGACCTTGACGAAGGCCAACATATCATAAGTCACATGTCAAGTTCTACTCGTCATTATCCAGGTTAATTTGAACCCACCCGTACATACCCTTGACGAAGGCCAAAATAGTAGTACGACTGTCCCAAACTAACGCATCTATCTATGGAACAGAAAATTAACAAATAGCTACCATACACTATGCCTTGACGAAGGCCAACATACATAGCATAAATATTAAGTGCTACCTTTCTGAAATGACGGAGGGCTACGAATGGTTTTTGGCGAAAAACCTTTAACGTAATGAACTTGATATCGTTGAAGGAACCGGATAGATTTTTATAAAAATATAGTGGCGAAAACCTTTGCTAAAGAGGTCACTTCCGGTGAAGGGATCTCGGCTCTTTCCCCGTAGAATGAGGTGCAGGATATTCCAACTGAATACCACGATGCAAAGCAAAAAGCAATCGACTATAGTGAAGTTATTACCCTGACGCAAACTTCTGTCCAAGGGGTCACTCCCGGTGAAGGGATCTCGGCCCTTGCCTCGTCGACTGAGGTGCTGGATATTCATAACCGAATGCCACTGTGCAAAACAATAGAGAACGTCCTTGCAATAACAGCCTTTTTTGAAAAATGTTCCAACAACATCAAAATAGGTTTGTTTAGCTTACATTGATCCAAATCAATGCAGTCCCATCAATTAATCACACCACAAAAAAACGAAAATATGATGTACGTATATGCCATCCGCATTCGCCACTGGGTCCCATCATTACCCGTTAGGTTACTTAACTAACGACAGAGCGGGGACTGGACTAGCGCGGGTATAAAACATATACAATATCTACTAGTATATATATCAATATATAATAATCGCTCATGGCGTGATAAAATGCAACATCACAGAAAAGTAATAAGCATCACAGAACAATACAGATAATCTGGGATCCCCGGGTTTCATAGAGCCGCTACTGAAACCCGACGTTCCCCTGGTCGTGTGGATAGCCTATGCAATGAAATCCTAGAACCCTACGGGTGCAGCAAGTTACCCGCCAAAACCTGAAGTGAGGCAGCCCCCTTCAACAACGTGAATGGACCACCGAGCACTTCACGGAATCCGGTAACTTGAGCACCCCTCCTTGGGTCAACCTATACCCCCTACGAGTACGGCGAATAGCCCGTCAATTCTAGAGTAAAGCCCCCTCCGTCTCAAAGCCATGAGATGCGGGCCCATTGCCCTCTAGAACCCGGCTATCCGTGCACCCCACCGCGGGGTAATCCTAGTACAGAAAGTAAAAATATACAACGGGTACATCGACCTCAGCCCGGTCGTGCCCCAAAAGAATAATATACAAACAGGCAGTGACGGCAGTCCACATGTCGGACGCTCGCCCCGCAATATCAAATATACAAATTACAACCAAACTGTACTACCATTGCACCAGGCTATCCACCATGACAAATCCGCAACATCACAACACAAGACAGAATATCAACGTGAATGTCACGTTCGCAAATCCGTCTAAAAGAACTATAGCAATTAGACAAGATTTACCGATCAAATGATATTCACGGTCACAGATATAATGTAAATACTGTGAACTAACATGTTTAAAATTTTCGATCGACAAAATTTCCCGAAGTGGGCCCCAAGCATAAATCCAGCACTCAAAATTAATCTGGGCCCAAACAAAAATTACCAAAAACCCCAATTCCAACTCAGAAATCACTGTAGGAAAAATGGTGCAGAGAAGTTACTGTTCTGCGGCGGAACCGCGGCCAAAAGGGGGGTACGGCCGCGGTCCACGGCTCTACAGTGACTTCATGCAACCATTTTTCTGCAGTGTTCTTATAACAGCCTGCCTGATTTTCTGCAACACACCAAATAATTTTTTGACAACAAAAAAAATTCGACAGAAACTGCACTTTTTGAAATCGCGGTTTTGGAAAATTCGGCCGATCGAAGTTTTAAATACGTTAGAGTAAGCTAGTAAAGGTTAATGGCGTGGCTCTGATACCATGTAAGTCTACGGTAGCGCTCCGGCCGTCTGTTCGAGGCCAAAATGCGGAAACGAAAACTTTTTCAAACTAGAAACCGGCGCTATCGTATGCTTAAAATCCGGATCAAACTATTAACCTACAACTAGCTATCTAGAGAGAGGGTTGGAAAGCTATACCGATCGATCCGTGTCCTTCGGTCTTTGGCCACCATCCCAAGCTCCTCGCGGCATCTCCGGTCTTGTTCTCCTCGTCGGAAAGGGCACTGTAGGGTGTTTTTCGTCACCCCATTGAGATGGGAATACGCGCGTGCTTGTCAGGCGTATTACAGATTCCCCTTGCCTAGGGTAGGCGGGGGGTTTAATGATTGTGGGGATCCGAATCTCCGGCAGCCGCGGACTAAGCTGCCATTAATTACCCCTCGCCTTTGAAGCGAAGGAACCTCCGATTGACGGGTTAAACTGGTCATGCGAACTCAATGTGCAGTGTTGTGTTTTGAAGGGGTTTTGGATATATCGGGGCCCCCGCAGAGTTCTTACGGGGGTCCCGCTACCCGGATAGCGGGCTGGGGGTCAAGCCCCCTTGCGGGGTGCAGGGCAGCGCCCCGTTAAAAAAAATTTCCTAACAGGGACAGTGTCATGGAGTATGTGTGTGTACATATGTATACATATGTATATATATATATATATGTATATATATAAAAAAAAGGAAAATGCATCCAAAGGATGCGTGGGGCCAGCGCCTCGTGTGCATGGCACGCAGGCGCGAGGCGCTGGGCGCGAGCGCTCCAAGCGCTGGGCGCACCACGTGTCGGCACGTGGGCGCAAGCGCACTGGGCGCTAGCGCGCCACATTCTCGGCACGTGGGCGCAAGCGCACTGGACGCTACGCGCACCACGTGTCGGCACGTGGGTGCAAGCGCACTAGGCGCTAGCGCACCACGTGTCCGGCACGTGGGCGCAAGCGCACTGGGCGCTGGGCGCACCACGTGTCGGCACGTGGACGCAAGCGCACTGGGCGCTAGGGAACCACGTGCTCGGCACGTGGGCGCAAGCGCACTGGGTGCTGGGCGCACCACGTGTCGGTACGTGGGCGCAAGCGCACTGGGCGCTAGCGCACCACATGCTCGGCATGTGGGCGCAAGAGCACTGGGCGCTAGGCGCACCACGTGTCGGCACGTGGACGCACGCGCCCTGGGTGCCAGATCACCACGTGTCGGCACGTGGGCGCAAGCGCCCTGGGCGCTGGGCGCTAGGCGCCAAACAGAAAGGGGACTTCGGTCCTTGCACTGGGAGCTGTGCTCCCGATTTGTGGAGTTAAACTCCTAAAAGGTTTTAGAAGTGATCAAAATGGGGCTGCTTTGTTTCTCCCTTTGGCTCTGGCTCTCCCCCAGATGAGATTTTTTTGGAGATGGGTCTCCTCCTTCCTCCTCTGTTGTTAGGATCTTGAAGATCAAGAGATGTGAGATTTAAAAATCTCTCCTCTCTGAGATCTGATGGCAGATCTGAGTTCCCCTTTATGGGTTTTGTGGTGGAAAACTACTTAGTTTTGATAAGAAAGAGTAAAAGTCTTGATTTAATTCAAAAGAAATGAGAAGGTTTAGAACTTTGGAGAAGGTGCAGGAGGCACAAAAGAACCCTAGTTTTTTTTTTGGAATGAAAAGTATTGCTTTATTCATCATCATGTTGCCTTATATAGGCTTACACATTTACATATAGCCCCTTGGGCTTTGCAAAATGGCATTTTGCCCATCCCATGGCTCATGTGCCATTTCATTTTTGCACATAACCCATGGGCTTACAAAAATATTGGCTTTATGCCCATTTTGCATACATTCATGTATAAAAAATTACATAAAAATTATTTATTACATGAATTTGTTGTTAGCATGGGGAGGCTGGCCTCGAGCTCGACTTGGGCATGGGGCTGCTTGACCTGGGCTTGGGCCCACCTAGCTTGGGGGTTGACCTTGACTTTGACTCGGTCAACCGGGGTGCAAATTTTTACCCCAACAGGCACCACATCTACGAGTCCTTTTACGGGCTCCCGCTTCATCCGAAGCAACTCGGGTACGAAGTGTGCTAGCCGACGTGTCCAAGGTGTTGTAGAGAATGTTTGTGATCACTTTGTCTCTTGCATCCATTGATTTGGATGGAGGTTAGAGGTGTTTCCATTGATGGAGATAATGAGCTAGAGGAAGAAGAAGAAGAAGAAGAGGCTAACTTTCTTTTGTGTTTTCATATGATAAAAAGAGAGCAAGAAGAGAATAATACAAGAGCCAACCTTGCCCTTGGCTGCCCCTCTCTCCCCTCTTATCAAATCAACTCACAAATCCATCATATAATGCGACACATGCACAAGAAAAGAGACCATGAGTCATTACTTGTGCATGTGTCACAATTAATGATCTTAATCATGATTTTGTGCTCATAATTTCCATTAACAAGCATTAATCCAAATGTTTGCAACAATAAAAAGATACGGCAACATCTAAAGTAAACTCAGACGGATCACAAGGATACCCCTCACCTGTATATACATACCTGCATCCGCATTCCGACTGAATGCGAATGTGACGAGACTAAAGTAATCCAACAAATCTAATACTAGGATCCGGCTTAAACCAAAGCCCACTAGTATGATCCGCCCGATCATGATCCATGCACTACTGCACGTATATGATCGAACCCTGCCATATATCATACGGCCTCTACAACGTTCCGCCCAAAACTTAAGAAACTGTCTGTGGGGGACTCTAAAGACTCGTCAATAGTTTGGCTGTGGATTTAACCACTAGCACGTCAGTGGTACTACCTGTACGTAACGGGCTACCAGGTATTGACCAAAAGGGAGGTCGATGAGCGAACTCATTCTGACACCCAACTGAGCCTGTCAGTGACAATATCCGTACAGTCCGGTCCGTTCGTCTATGAGCATCGCATGTCGGGCCTAGGGGGTTGGTAAAAGTCAGACCCCAAAAAGCGGTACAAGTCGTGTCGGAGTGTAGCCCAGAACACCCTGAGATACTACTGGAATACCTACCAGTAAATCTCCTGCCTTGGCCAAGGACTTCGTGTAATGGCTCTCCTAGACACGGCGCGACCTCACCCCCAATACCGGGAGAGACGAACCCCTGCCGATCCGCTCACTGCCTCCATATGGCTCGGGACTGTACCCAACTAAAACCTGTTTGCATGACTCCTTTGAGCCGTGGTAGGGTAGTAATCAAAGCACAGTGGGAACTCACACGAGACAAATGACGATCTCAGGTCGATAAACTAACCTGTACACATTTCCCCAGGGAACTGCTATCTGACGCAGGTATAATACCAACTAGCATGTTCCCGGCGAGTCCTGTCCGGTGTACTCATAACCCAATGAGCATCTGTATACATCTTAGGTGATCCAACTGACACCAATGGCTTGTGAGACCGGCCACCGCCCCTCGTCGAGGTCTCGACTGTATACACTAGTCTACTAATGGAGTATCGATGCCCAGTCTCGAAACTCCCACGACTAGGGACCTTTTAAGGATGTGCTTATAGACCCCAGCTCCCACGTCTATGATCGCCATCATACTGCTGGCAGTCAAGCAAGAATCCTAAGAGCTCTATCAACATGTAATAGCGACCTGTAAGGTCACCTAAGGCAGTACACGATGATAAAGACAAACCATGGTAACATACTATTCTCTATCAACGTGTAATAGTGAACTACAATGTCATCTAAAGTATGTACACGATGATAAAGACAAACCAGATAGTATACAAAGCTCTCGAGTAAGACTGTCCTACCGGTATAGGTCCTCCCTCAATCATTGCAATCACGTGCCTGCGGTCCAATAATTAACTCTGAGGGCACTATATCCAACAATTGCTCATTGGATTTATTGCTTCCATATATTATTTCTTGACTCGTTATTTCTGGCTCATGGACATGTACTAGATAGTTTATTTTATTTTCCTGTTCTTGATATCTATAGACAGCCGTAATGTGACTGTGGAGGGATGTTTCCTAACCACATATAGCATGGTTGGCTCTGTCACGTGCCGATCTTAGCGCACTCTGGGAAGCGGGGCGTGACAGTATCATCTACCATGACACAAAACATATTTATATATTTATATCATATATATAAATATATAAAGAGAAGAAAATATCAAGTGAGCATAATATTAGTTAATATATATATATATATATATATATATATATATCAAATTATCAAATCAACACTTGATTTAATAATCCGGTTATATCATATATAACCCGGCTAATATTAAATAACGCCATATTAGAATACGGTATCATATATCCGTATATAATCAAGCTCCGGCACATATCTCCATATATGTCTTATTTCGTTTCGCTTGAGCTAGGAAACCCCTTTGTGTGACTCTAAAGACTCGTTAATACGTCGGCAATATATAATGATCACATCAAACACCAACAAGTACGTCAGCGGTACTAGCTACACGTAACGGCTACCCAGGTATTGAACAAATAGAAGATCAATAAGTAAACTTGTCCAAACTCCCTGTAGAGCCTATAAGCAACACTTACCGTATAGTCCGGTCTCTTCATCTGATATGTTGCATATCGAGTCTGGGGGTGGTATCGTCAGACCCTAACTCGATAAATCATACCAATGTGTGGCCTATAACCAATCGAGAAACTAATGATAACATTTATCAATAAATCTTATCAGCCATAATCAGGGACTTGCAATTATAGCCAATCGTGCATAGCACAACATCAACTCCCAATACCGGGAGAGACGAAACCTCTCCTATCGCTCACTGCCTGCATGTGACTCGGGACTGTACCCAACTACCACATGTTTGCATGACTCAGTAGAGTCGTGGTAGGGAGGTAATCAAAGCACAGTGGGAACCACACAAGACACTATGACGATCTCGGGTTTACAGACTAACCTATACAAGTGTCACCAGAGAACTGCTATCTGACGATAGATTTGGTACCGTATAAGAGTTCTCGGCAAGTCCGTTCGGTGTACTCATTCTCCAATGAACACCTGCATACAATCTTTGGTATCAAACACTAATGGTTGTGGGATTAACCATCGCCCTATACAGGGTCAAGAAACGTACACACTAGTCTACACTGGAATATCGATGCCCTGTCTCGATACTCTCTCGACTAGGAACAATTAAGGATGTGTTTGTGGACTACTCAGACCCCACTAGTATGATCTCCATTATATTCCTGGTAGTCAAGTAAACATCCTAAGGGCTTTATCAACATGTATTAATGAAATAGTAAACTAGAACAAATGCACAAGATAAGATAAAGAGTAACTAGATATCATACTATCATGTTGAGCAAGAATGTCTTATATATATATCCAGGCATCCACTATAATTTACAATAAAAGCCTCTAGGACATACATATCACTAACAATTCTCTTGATAGGAAATGATATTCCTATACTACAATCGGTCAAACTCTTCTTGTCACAGAATTCTCCATTAAAGACCTGAGTGATACTTCCTACATTCTGGGATTAAGATCTATAGGGGTAGATCTAAAAGGATGTTGGGATTGTCCCAATCCAGATACATAGACACCATACTAAAAAGATTTAGTATGGAAGATTCCAAGTGCGGTAATTTACCAGCTTGTCACGGAATCATCCTCTTTAAAAAGATGTGGCTGATGAGGAGAGGGCTCGCATGAATGATATACCTTACGCTTCGGCGGTGAGATCCATCATGTATGTGATGTTATATACCAAACCGGATGTAGTTTACGCACTTAGTATGGTAAGTAGGTATCAATCGAACTCAGGGGAGAAGTATCGGACAGCTGTGAAGAACATTATTAAGTATGAAGGAGTAATGAAATATTCTTGGTGTATGGTAATGGTGATCTCCAAATGGAAGCCTTTACTGATTCAAGCTTCCAAAATAACATAGATGACAACAAGTCTGTCTGGGGTTATATGTTTACCCTTTATGAAGGGGCGGACTGTTGGAAAAGTTCCAAATTGGATACCGTAGCAAACTCAACAATGGAGGCTGAATATATCGCTGCTAACGATACTGCCAAAGAGGCTGTCTAGATGGAAAAGTTCATCACGGAAGTTGGAGTTGTTCCAACCATTGTTAATCCAATACCCTTGTATTGTGATAATAATGGAGTTATGGAGCTAGCCAAGGAACTCCGGTCCCATTAGCGTTCCAGACATATCTTGAGGCGGTATCACCTGATCAGGGAAATAGTTGATCGTCGCGAGATCGAGATTCGGAGAGCAGACATGAAGGACAATACAGTGGATCCATTCACCAAGGCCTTCCCTCATATATAGTTCGAGCGACTTTTTGAGATATTGGGTATGTGATACGCCAATAATTGGCCTTGGCGCAAGTGGGAGATTGTTAGATGTGTATGCCCTAGAGGCAATTATTGTAATAGTTGGACATATATATATACAAGATAGTCTTGCTCGATATGATAGTATGCTATCTAATTTGTCTTTATCATTCATGTGTATATGTTTTATTTGTTATTATGTATCGCTAATACATGTTAATAAAACCCGTAGGATCTTTTCTTGATTACTAGGACTATGATACGATCATACTGGTGGGACCTGGGTAATCCATAAGCACATCCTTAAATGTTCCTAGTCGTGAAAGTTTCGAGACTGGGCATCGATATTCCAAAGTAGACTAGTGTATATATTTCTTAACCCGACCAGGGTGACGGCCGGTCCCACAGCCATTGGTGTTTGACACCAAAAATTATATGCAGGTGCTTATTGGTGAATGAGTACATCGAACGGACTCACCGAGAACACTTAGATGATATTATATCTATTGTTAGATAGCAGTTCTCTGGTAACTGTTAGGGTTAAAATAGACATCTCATTGCCAAAGTCAAAACGTCAAAGTCAACACCCAAGTGAACCCGGATCCGACCACAAGCAACTGGGCTCACGCCAAAACCATCTCAAGCCCAAACAAAGACGGCCGGCCATCGAAGAAGAAATAATTTTTATTTGTAATAAATAGTGTTTTTTACATGTAAATAAGTGTTAGGTTGTAAATTAAATGGGAAAAAGGTCAAATTATGAAAAACCAATGGCTTATGTGTAAAAGAAATGAGCACATGAGTATAGAGGAGGCAAAAGAGCCATATTGTAAAGCCCAAGGGGCAAAATGTAAATTTAAAGCTTATATAAAGCAAACATAACAAAGAAAATAAAAAGAACATTTTCATTCCCCAAAAATTTTTAGGATTTGCCCCCTCCCCCCCTCTCTTTTCTAGTTCTACTCCTTCCTCTCATTTTTCAATTAAATCTAGAGGTTAACATTTCTTTTTCCAAAACAATAAATTTTAGCCATAAACCCTTTGAGAGGAACACCAATCCTCCATCAAATCCCCTCAAAAAAGATTTTTATCTACCTTCTTCTTCCTCCTCAAAATCCAATTTGAAAGAGGAGGAGGAAGAAGAACCCACTTTCAAAATTCTCATTAGGACAAAATTCAAGGCTTTGAAGAAGGAAAAGGGACCCCTTTTCATCATCCAAGATCCAAACTCAAGGGTTTGAAGATTCAAGAGAGCCCTTTGAGGCCAAATAAGGAGGAAGTTGGAGGTGCCCCCCTCCATTTTTTTGAGCTAGTGCTCCTTTTGGGTTTTGACCCCCTTTTTGCGCACCGCTTGCACCGGGTGCGCACCGTGCCAGGTGCGCACCGTGATAGGTTTGCACCTGGTCGGGTGCGCACCATGCCGGGTGCGTGTCGAGCCGGGTTCACACCAGGCCAAGCCATGTGGACATTACATAGCCGTGCGCACCCCTGGCACGGCTATACACCGCTTTTTAAAAAAAGGATAAACAAAGTCTTCTTTTAAAGTTTTCCTTATGCATACTTACAAAACAAAATAAACAAAAAAATGAAATGAATACGCCCAACCATATTTGTTTTTCAAAAACACAAACATTCCACACTCAAAAATCTTCTCCCATTAGAAAAGTTCCTGCACCCCGCAAAGGGGCTGCTAGCCCCCTTGACCCCCAGCGGGACCCCCGTAAACTCTCTGAGGCCCCCGATAGACCCAAAACACCCTCAAAACACACATCGCACATTGAGTCCGCATGATCTGTTCGACCCGTTAATCGGAGGTTCTCTCACTCCAAAAGCACTAACGACAATTTTGTCAGCGGCTGCCAGAGATTAGGATCCCTACAATCAATAAACCCCAGCCTACCCTAGGCCGGGAGAATCTATACATGCATGACAAGCATGTGCATTCCTATCTCAATATTGTGTCGAAAAACACTCTCAGATTTCAGCACGCCCAATGGGACCTATCTCTCCTCCCATATTTCGGGTTAAGCAATCATGCGAACTCATTCAATATAATATATCGATATTTGTACTGAAATCGTGCTCTTTTATGCAGCAACCAATTTTCAACAATCAACATCATTCAACGATGTCTCCAAAGAAGAACTCGGTTTCATATGCAACTCCAATTACGTACACCATCAAGATGAACGCACGGGTGGTTCTCCCAGCAAGCCTTACACGGCAATAGGAGAAACCACCGCGTCAATTCGGTTCCATCCTGATCTCTCCAGCCTTCAGCGCTCATGCAGTGGAGGCCCCAGCAAGCCAAGTGGCCAAAACGGTCTCAAGAGGGAGGAGACCAAATGTTGTCATCGTGAAGGCGCCCGATCCCAAGCACAAGTCCGTATTTGAACGACTCTCTGTTGCTCCAGCTGGGGGCAAGGTTGTCAACACCAAGGCGACCATAAGGCATCTCGGGCAAGCTCAGGCGGTGCCTTTGACAACCGCACGGTCGGATGTCTTCTCCAGACTCCCCATCAATAGACCTTCGGCGGCTTCCAGGAAAGCATATGCCCGCCAAGCCCTCAAAATCGAGAAGCTAAGACAGAAACGGCTCAGGTATAGAGCCAATAAAAGGGCTAGGGCTCCTGCGCGGCTGGATTTCGTGAGGTTCCAGAAGGATGGTTACCTCGCGATGCAAACCGGATTGGCCGTGAAGTTCGCCAACTCTTTTGAACCGTTGAAAATGGTTCAGAAGAATACTATGACCGCAAAAATCAAGAAAACTGCGATTCAGACAATGCTGCGAAGAGATGTGTCTAAGCCTCAGCACAGGAAGCATGACACTATTTCCTCAAAAGTCTATCAAGCGCTCCTAGCCAACCGAAAGCCAAGAAGGGAGTTCGAGCAAAGGGCACCGATCTTACCTGAAACTCCAGCTAGATTATCCGTCTTCAGCCGCCTATTCTTTCCCAAGAAGAGTTGGTCGAAGCAATAGACCAAATGCTCGGCAAATGCTGCTGCCAATGGAAAAGGCTTGGCTGGATGCACGGTTCACACAGTTTATATGGAAGGCACGCGCCCCAGTGATAACCTGCGCAGTAAAAGAAAAGATGGGGCTACCACTTCCCAGGCCTAATCTGGCTTGAATGTGGCTGCCACTTCTCAAGTCCAGCCTCCCTTGGAAGACAATGAAAACCCTTTTGGTGAAGCTGCTACGCAAAAAATCCCCTGATTCAGGAGAAGTCGAGCTCAGAAAGAAATGATGAGCCAATTTTCATCCCCAAGACCGCAGAACAACAGCTGCTCCAAGAACTTCGGAAGCAGCTCAAAAGCAAAGACAAGGAGATGACCAAGCTTTACTCCAAGATTGAAGGTTTGACAAATGTCGTGTTACAACTCACAGCTAAAATCACCCAAGGGCGGCCTAATCAAGCGCAGGGCTCTACCCATGAACCGGGAAGCGATTCCCCGAAGCAGCCAACGCCTATTCCCTCAAGTCCAAAGACAGGCGAGGCCTGTGAAAATCTCCCGCATTCCACTTCAAGCGACATCTTGACTCTATATGATGGCGGCCTGCTAACACAAGATCGGATCATGAATTTGGTTGCCAATAAAGTCAAGACGTTGATAGCCGAAGCGCAGAAAAACATTGTCAGTAGTGGGAGACAATACCCGGCACGATATGATCTCATGGAGTTTCCCAACGGCTATATCGTCCCTAAATTTAAAAGATTTGATGGAACGGGAAATGCAAGCCAGCACATTGCCCACTTCAAATTGTCGTGCGTAAATATCGGTGACAATGATGCAATTCTCTTCCGCCAATTCGTTAATAGCTTGACTGATGTTGCCTTCGACTGGTATGCAAACATACCGGACGACTCTATCACTACATTTGCTCAAATAAAATCTCTGTTTAAGCAAAGATTCATGAGTATCAGCGATAAAATTACCATTTCTGACTTGTGAGAACCAAACCAAAGAACAACGAAAGCAACATAGATTTATAGTCCGATGGTGCAGTCTCTTTGTCAAGTGTGAACCGCCGTTAGATCAAGATCAGTCCGTCAGCCTTCTTATAGAAAGTCTCGGCAGTTGGATGAATCCTTTCCGATGCACGGCGGGCCTCAAAACATTGCAGGAGCTTATAAGGAAGGTTCAAATATTGGAACGCTCAAAGTAAGAGTTCACCTCGAACATCCAAATTAATAACAAACCATGGAAGAACCGGAAGGATGACAATCGCAAAGGCGGGAGTTCCAACAACACCGATACTTTCAATGCATCTGACAATGAAAACAAGCGAAAAGCAAGCGGAGCAAAGACCGATTGACCTCGAAGGCCAATACTGGGAGGAGAAAGACCGACTTTAGAAGAGAAAAAGAATAAAGTCTACTCTTTTAGAAGGGACAAGGTCCGTAAAATATTCAAGGACGCCCTGAACAACGGTCTACAACTCCCAGAGTCAAAGAAGCTTCGGAAAGCAAAAATGACTGACAATCCCCTGTATTGCCCATACTAAAGAGTAGTGATTCATACAATCGAAGACTATTATATCTTCAAGGATTGGGTCGAGAAGTAATACAAGACCGGAGAAATTGAACTGTCCAGTGGCGTGTTAGTAAAAAATAAAGCCGCAACTGCCAACTTCATACAGATAGGAGCCGAAGTCGTCTGGGAACAAATAGCTCAATCATCCGCTCCAAGAAATGATGCCAATCTGTCGCAACTTCCGTGGAGCGTACACATATCCAAGAAAACGGAGAAGATGTTGAAGCTGCTTCAAAAAGAGCCCAGAATCGAATGGGAAGGGCAAAAAGAGCCCATTGTTCCGGCTATCACTTCGGCTCGATCGAACTCAAAGCCCAAGAATCTTGAAAAGAAGAAAAAGAAAAATGCAGCTCGACGCGAAGAAAGGTCTGCGGGGAAATCGACCATACAAAGATATATCGATTCTCTCGAAAACTATGTGCAAAAGGAAAGGGCCCTAATCAAATTGAAAGAATTCTTCCCTAACGAAGCGGCAAAAATCCTAGACGAGCTAGAAGAGGATGTCGATGATGTAGTCTCTATGGTGACTTGTTATTCCATCCATCTTGGCAGTGATTCTAAGGAAGATCTCTGTTTTCCCAAAAAAAAGACGATGAGCTTGCCACAAAAGCCAACTAGATCCAACTCCGAGACGGCAAAGTGCTACCACCAAAACAGGGCAATCGCCCAAAGGAAAAATAAAAACAAGATGCAGTTGAAAGGGACGATGGAGAGCCGACTCATAAAGACTCGGGCTCTCCTTCGGTAGAGTACAATGTCTTGGCTCATCTTCGGATGCTTCTATATCTCCTGAGTGTCTATGATGCTCTTGTTCTTTCCAAAAAGCTTAGAGATGTCCTTATTTATGCGTTACGAAATCCTGAGCGGTACCAAGTTTGCTTCGCGGAAATCGATATGAAAGAAGCCCAATACACCCTACACACAGTTTCACTTGCATTCAAGGACGAAGACCTACTACTAGGGACAGCCGAGCATAATAGGCTACTTTACGTAATAGGATACAGCGAAAAAGTGAAAAAGACAGGATCAATCGCATATTGATTGACCCAGGATCCTCGGTAAACATCATGAACCTGCGGACTTTAAAAAGCTTGTAGATGGATGTCCGGCACCTATCAAAAGAGAGAATCATCATCCAAGGCTTCAACCAGAATTGCCAATGGGTCTTAGGATCCATAACTCTTCCAATCAAGTTCGGGGAGCTGCAAACAGAAGCAAAGATATACGTCGTCGATACTGATATGTTATACAAGATCCTCCTGGGGCGGCCATGGCTACATGACTAAGGTATTGTTCCGTCAACACTCTATCAATGCATGAAGTATACCAAAAATAGCAAAGAAAGGCACAATGACAAAAACATACAGCCGTTCGGTGTACACAAAGTCCGGTATGAAGATTCTCGATACTGCACGAACCTCCAAAATGCTAATCCACAACCGGCCGAGAACGAAATGGCCCTGAAATCTGAAAGCAAGCCTGAGCCAGCTATCATCTTTAAATCAAAAAACCTTCGAATGTGTCAGCATTTCGAAAGTGACACCGATGAATCTGACACTAGAAGCCCATCGCTCCATAAGGTTCGACCGCATTTTGGCAGTGACACCAAAGAGTCTGACATTGAAGGCCCGTCCTCCAAAAAAACTCACCTGCATTTCGGCAGCGATATTAATGAATCAGATACGGAGGATCCGTCCTGCAACAGGTGTACAAACAGGACTCTTATGCAAAAAGCAAAGCGGTGGGTGACTCTTGAAATCAAAGAAGGATCTCTGGTCATCACAAAGGCCCCGGATCAGATGTACAAAAAGCTTGATGCACTGTCAGTCTCCACTGTGGATCAATTGAAACCTTCTATGTCCATGGAAGAAAGAACGGGCAAAGAGGCATCATGTTTTGTGGGTCAGACCCCGTCATGCACCTGAACGACTTGTCCTTAATATGCATTCCTTATGAAAGAGGCATAAGAGTTATCCTAAACCCCAAGTACTATGCGTCCAAAATGTATGAATATTTTAAGAAATGCGGATGCTCGTTATATGAAACGGATTCTGAAGAAAAATTCTATGAGGGCTATGGTATCCGCTTCAAGCCCGACCTCTCATCGATGGGCGAATCCCAGATAGGCGGGGCATAGGTTTCATCCAGCCTGATGTCAAACTTTGCTATATGATCCACATTGGTAAGACTAGCAAAAATTTGAGGGATGATGATGAGTTATTTGAGCCAGAAAAATCCCCTTAAGAGCTCGAAGATGGTGGACAAGCGACTTTCGACGAACTAACTGAAATCGACTTGGGAACGCCCTACGGCCGACCTACATCATCTCACTCTTTCTAGAAGGAGTGAAAGAACGGATAATCGCCCTGTTGCATGAGTTTTTCGATTGCTTCACGTGGACATACAAAGAGATGCCCGGCCTCTCCCCTGAGATGGTTGTGCATAAGCTGACTATATCTTCTTAGGCCAAGCCGGTCAAGCAATCTCCTCAAAGAATGAGAAGAGAGTTGGAAGAAAAGATCACTGAGGAAACCAAGAAACTCATCGATACCGGCTTCATCAAAAAAGATAAATATGCTAATTGGATCACATGAATTGTCCCACTAAAGAAGAAAAAAGGGCAGATCCGAGTTTGCGTCGATTTCAGAGATCTTAACAAGGCATGCCCTAAAGATGATTTCCTGCTCCCGATCATGGAAATGATGGTCGATGATGTCTCAAGTTACGAAATGCTCACCTTCATGGATAGTTCTTCCGGGTACAATCAAATCAAAATGTCGCCCGAGGATGAAAAAATCACAGCTTTTCGAACCCCGATCGGCATATACTGCTATAAGATGATGTCGTTCGGACAAAAGAATGCTGGAGCCACTTATCAAAGAGCAATGAACAATATCTTTGATGACTTAATCCATAAAGTCGTTGAATGCCACATTGATGATTTGATCGTCAAAAATAAAGCCGAAGCAAATCACATCCAAGACCTCTGGATTGCCTTCACCAGACTGAGAGAGAACAATCTAAAGATGAATCCTCTGAAATGCGCTTTTGGCGTGTCATCAGGAAAATTCTTGGGCTTCATAGTCTGACATCGAGAGATCGAAATCGACCCGTCAAAGATAAAAGTAATCATGGAGATGCCTCCTCCAAAGAATTTGACGCAGCTTAAGATCCTCCCAAGGCAAGCTCGCTTATATACAGTGGTTCATCTCGAGCCCATCAGGGAGATCTCAACCTTTCTCAAAGCTCATTAAGAAAGATGCTTCTTTTGTCTGGGATGCCGTATATCAAGATACGTTCGAAAGCGTCAAGCAATACCTATTACACCCTCCAGTACTCGCCACTCCCCTTCCAAATAAACTGCTGATCCTCTACACTGCTGCACCAGACGAATCACTCAGCGTGCTGCTTGCCCAAAATAACGAGGAGGAAAAAGAAAATGCTCTCTACTACCTCAACCGAACTTTAGTCGAAGCAGAACATAGCTACTCCCCGATTGAAAAGCAGTGCCTAGCCCTGATATTCGTCGTAAAGAAGTGAAGACACTATCTTTGTAACAACTCCATTTTTAGTGTACAAAAATTTGCTTTAAAATTAATGTATACTTGGGGTATTTACATTTACTGTCATTACTTTAAGTAATTAATTAGCTCTATAATTACAAGAAGAAGCTTGTGGCTCATTGGTAATATCTTGCACTGCTGAACCAAGCCACCAGAGTTCAAATCCCATACCCCACATTATTTTTAATATTGATTTTTTTAAAACCTTTAGAATACCAAGGGTTTACACGTGCATATCTCACAAAAACCCCCCACTACACCCAAAAGTGTAACATTTCCAGAGGTTAGATGAACCGTCGGGGGGGATCCCGACCGCCTGACTCGGCCGGGAATCGGCCAAATCGGCCTTGACTCGGTCTGACTCAGTCCTCAGACCGAGTCACGGCCGAGTCAGCCGATTCTGGCGACGGCCCCAACATGAAAGTTGTGTCTTTTTATATTCCCTATGCATCTGCGAAATTTCAGCCTCAGACCATTTCCAGAGCTCTTTTAAAACCCCAATTACTCCACTTTTAATACATTTTTTATACATTTTATCACATTATTCATTTTAACCTTTCATCTACCCTAACCCTAGTCTACCCTATAAATACACCCCCTACCATCTACCCTCTCACCCCAAAATCCTGAGCCCGCTCTCTTAAAATTTTTTCAAGAGTCGTGTACTTTGAAAACAAGCTCGAGGCGAAGCTCCGACGAATTCCCGGCGGAACTTCCGGCGACCGTTTTAAGGAACTACCGGCGACGGCGCAATACATCGGCGATCTCTCTAGTTCCCCCTCACTCTCTCGTGTAATCTAAAACCCGTAAGTCCATTTCTATCTCTCTTTTCCATTCTCAAAATACGAAATTACAAAATCCGACGGAATCGGAACAAATCCGATTTCCGGTTCGGTTTTCTATAAAATTCCACTTCTCACTAATACAATCATACCTAAACTTCCTCATATTGACTACTAAACACTGATCAAACAATTTGATCAAGTTTCGTCACATGAAATGATAGCTTTTTCAATTTATCGTATTTTTCACTTAAATACCAAATTGTTTAAATCCTTCATTTAACTCCATCAAACTTGCTATACATTTAAAGTAGATCACGAGGTAACGACCTATCTTCTCACACACTCATATGCAACACCCCCGAGAACCTAGAATACGAGAAAACAAACATTTTCATTTAAATACCATATACTTAATAAAACCATTTCTAAAAGATTTAGTTTTGATACGCTTTTAAAGAAATACCACTTATTATGAAAATACAATAAGTTGTGGACATCGATCGTTTATCTAAAACTGACTTTGTGGTGTCTAGGCTAGGCAAGTGAGAAAGGTAACTTTAAAAGGCCCGACTCACGGTGATTCATGAGCGGATCTCTCCTTTCCTCATTTGTACTTACCTAGCCATAATTGGCGGTGAAGAGGCAATTTGAGGCATCTCACAACTTGTCGTCTGGACCAGTTAGGAATAGACTAGTTGACTTAGGAGAATCTAGAACATACAATACGGAAAATATACACCTTTACAAATAAATACCATTTACTTCATAAAACCGTTTTCTAAAGGATTTAGTATTTACAATCTTTGCAAAGTGCCGCTACAACCCACTTTGGGGAATCCGTTCGGGATGGTGCGGTTTATCGCACATCATCGGGCTTAGTAGTGCGAGATTCAGACCTCCGCAAGGAGCATTCGGTCTCGAAAGATTTAAAATACGACATCTTAAGAAAATGAGATTTCTAGAATATAAAATATTTATTAAAATCATTTTTGTATAAATATATGTATATTTATCATTAAAATATCTATTTTGTTAAGATATAAATATTCCACCTTTTTCTAAAAATCACAAGAATCAATTTTACATTAAAATACCATATATTCCACATAAATCAATATTACAAATAAATACCTTTATTTATGAAACTAGGATATTTTCACTAGTAATATCCCAATATAAAATCCACCTTCATTACAACTCTAAAGACGAATAACGAATACTTGAGGTGTATTTTGAAAAGTATATAAAAAGTATTTTTACATAAAACCCCCTCAAGTTTTACAAATTACCCTAAGGACCCTAGCAATTATAGGTTTAAGAAATAATCAAGACTTCGATTTACATTTCTAATTGTCTGACTCGGGTTTGAGTCTGATTAATCTAACTTGAATATGATTCAAATCAATGTACAATCTACAATCTTCAACATGAATCCATGAATCCAATTATCAATCTATACGACTTGACTGAACCGAACCATGGATATACATTCCATTTACATGGTTCTCCAGTTATTCCACTTACATGATTCTGTGGATACATCCATTTACTGATATCATGGTTTCGGTCAGTCTTACAATTATACACTCAATTCAATTTACATTACAAAACAATACAAATAAAACACTACGGGGTTTAAGGGATAGATTGGTACGGAAGGTGTTAAAAGTGGCACGAGGCGGTAAGATTAAGACAGCTAACCTATATTCCGTTGTTGTTGTGCCATGGCTTAACGGTTCGTTGTACATTCCGTTTGCCCTGGTCTCTAGCATATAGAGACCCCTCTCGTATACACTGGCATCCTTCTGTACTAAGCTACAAACAACAGCGTTAACACGACATTACTACAAGATAATACAAATTTAAAAGATACCTTTTTATTCTGTCTATTATACTTTCCTCTTATCTTTGGGACTTACCGAGCAACCTGTTCGCTGACGACATTCTATTCTTTTTTCTTTGAATGTCGTCAGGTGGTTTGGACCCGGCAGAGATCGAGCCATCTGCAGAAGACTTGGAGCAGTTTGCTGAAGAACCAGAGCTCTAGTTTCATTGTACATTTTCCATTCAGTACTTTTCATTTCCTGTTATGCCATTGTTTAGGCATCGTTTTATTTCAGTTGTATTTCATTTTCATGTATTGTATAAAAGAATGTTAATAAATAAAAGTTCCTATTTTTATTATATCTTGTCTCTTGTGTATTTATTTTTATATTGCTTAGATACGCTTAGCGTATGTACTTCTGAGTATATACGTAGCGGCCTCATCGCGTCCCCTTCGCCGTACACCGGGAAGCGGGGCGTGACAGGTTTTGTTGGTGGCCCATGCAGGTCAGAGCTGTATGAAACCCTATCATGCAGTTCTGTTCTGCGTGAACAACCTAAGCAATATAACACAAGAACCAGCAGCTAAAACATTCTTTACAATTCATGTTCCTTGAATCTTACAATTTCATATTCCTTGAATCTTATCATTTCATGTACTTGAATCTGTCCTAACCCAAATTTTTCTTCAAGGTTATGGATTTCCCGAACAACACCAGCACCAACGTCAACAACACACCTCCACCACCACTACTAATCGTTCCTGCTATTCCTGCGCCACCCACCGAGCAAACCATGCTACTTGAGGCGATCCGCAGCCTTCTTGAGGGACAGCAACAACTCCTGAACCGTCCCGAGACTGACGCACCTGGGGTAAAGCAATTCAGGGCTTTACATCCCATGCAATTCTCCGGAAAGGGAAGTCCTCTTGAAGCTGAGGAATGGGCACAAAGCATAGAGGATGATCTGGCGGCAGCACAAGTGCCATACATAGCTTGGGTCCGTGTGGCGAAACTGCAGCTCACGGACAATGCTCGCAACTGGTGGAAAGCGGAAGAAAGCCGTCTGTATAGACTATTGAATGGAAGACCTTTTGCGAGAAGTTCGACGCGAAGTACTTCCCTGTGACTGTCAGGTTTGCCATGGAGCAGCAGTTTATTCATCTACAACAAGGTTCGATGTGGGACAAGTCAGTGGATGAATATGACGCTGAATTCACCATGCTAAGCCGGTAAGATATGTCACAATAGTTCAATTTTTAAATATCACATAATACACAACTAACACAATTCTTTAAACAGATTCGCGGCACACTTGATACCGACGGACGAGATCAGAGCCCGTCGCTTTCAACAAGGTTTGGACACGGAAATTCAGGCTGCACTAGCCACAGGGAAATTTTTGACTCATGAGGAAGCTCTGGAAGCTGCCCGCAGTTATGAGGCAGTGATAAAAGTAAGGGGCAAACCTCAGTCTGCAGGAGTTAAGCGCCCTGCCAACCAGATGGCAGGAGGAGCCTCGTCCAGGCCACTTTTGGTGCCAAGGAGACCCGGAGTACCGAACCATCGTCCCACCCCAGCCTTTTATACCTACTGCAAGAGAGCCGGACATATGATGAAAGACTACCGGCGAGCCAACCGTCTTTGCTTAGTCTGCGGCTCAGCTACTCATGATATTGGGTCTTGTTCCTAAAGGCAAAACCCAGTTGTTGCACCCATGCCAGCAAACAATTACCCACAGCGCCCAGCCATCCAAGCCCCTGCTCCAAGACCTGCACTACCTGCACCACCCAGAGGACCACAAGCTGCACCACCTCCTCGTCAGTTCCATCAAGCTCAAAGGAACGTTCCGAGGAATGCTCCTCAGGCCAAGAGGAATGTACCAAGACGCCAGGCTTTCACTATGTCGGTGGAAGAAGCTGAGGCCACTGGCCAAGTCATCACTGGTAAACTTTTCTTCTCAAACTTTTCTTTTAGCCTTGTTTATCTACACACTTTCCCTATACCTAAAACATATCCCACATACCTTAGGTACAATCTTAGTAGCCTCACTACTTGCACTAGCACTGTTTGATACTGGAGCATCGCACTGCTTTATGTCGCAACGGTTCGTCCGAACCCATGCGATTCCAGTCTCACCGCTTGTATCCAGCTGGAATATCAGTTCAGGAAATGGCGTTCTAAAGGCAACCATGGGATACATCCTGTGTCCAGTCGTCGTCTGCAGAAGAGAGTTTTATGCTGACTTCAAAGTACTGGATACACCGAACTTCGATGTGGTTCTAAGAATGGATTGGCTTGGAACTTTTTATGCTACCATCGACTGTCGTCAAAGGAGGGTAGTATTCGAGATTCCAGACCATCCGGTCTTCTATTTCAAGAGCGGAGACCGTACCCTGGAGCCAAGTACCTACAAAGCAAAGCCAAGAGAAGCAGTAGTTGCAGCAGCTCAAGCGGAGGAAGAATCAAAACCAGAGGTAGTTCGAGAGTTCGACGATGTATTTCCTGACGATATATCAGGTTTGCCTCCTGATCGAGCTCTTGAATTCAGTATTGATTTACTACCAGGAGCACAACCAGTGATCAAAGCACCTTATAGATTAAGTCCGGAAAGTTTGAAGGAGGTACGAACACAGTTGGATGAATTATTGGCGAAAGGATGGATTCGTCCCAGCACTTCAAGTTGGGGAGCACCTGTACTACTTGTGAAGAAGAAGGAAGGTTCATACAGAATGTGCATCGATTATAGAGCCTTGAATGAAGTCACTATAAAGAACAAGTATCCACTCCCGCGCATCGATGATTTATTCGATCAGCTAAGTGGATCTTGTGTGTTCTCTAAATTGGATCTTCGTTCAGGTTATCATCAAGTGAAGGTCAAGGAAGCTGATATTCACAAAATAGCTTTCAGAACTCGCTATGGACATTACGAATTTCTAGTGATGCCATTTGGAGTGACCAATGCACCAGAATATTCATGAACCTAATGAATCAAGTTTTCCGAGAGTACTTAGACAGGTTTGTTGTCATCTTCATCGACGACATCCTGGTGTATTCTAAGAGTCGGAAAGAGCATGCAAAGCACCTACGAATTGTCCTGGAAACTCTTCGACAACATAAACTCTATGCCAAGTACAGCAAGTGCGAGTTTTGGCTAAAGCAAGTTGGTTTTCTTGGACATATCGTATCAGGAGAAGGAATTTCTATGGATCCAGCAAAAGTTTCAGAAGTTAGTGAATGGCCTACACCAAAGTCAGTGAAGGACATTCGAAGTTTCTTGGGTTTAGCTGGATATTACAGAAGGTTTATTGAAGGCTTTTCAAAGATAGCAACACCCCTGACCAAGCTCACACGTAAAGATGAGGAATTTTTTTGGTCAGAAGCATGCGAACAAGCTTTCGTAGAACTCAAGTCAAGGTTGACATCTGCATCTATTCTCGTAATACCGGATCAATCTAGAGGATTCGAAGTGCATTGTGATACATCTGGTAAGGGATTAGGATGTGTTCTACATCAGTACGGTAAAGTTGTGGCTTATGCTTCAAGACAACTGAAGACTCATGAGCGCAATTATCCGACGCATGACCTGGAATTGGCAGCCGTCATCTTTGCTCTCAAGATTTGGCGCCGTTATCTACTTGGTGAACGAGTGAACATCTACACAAATCATAAAAGTCTGAAGTATGTGTTCACTCAGAAGGAGTTGAATATGCGGCAGAGAAGATGGTTAGAACTCATGGCGGACTTTGACATCAACTTGCAATATCACCCAGGGAAGGTGAATGTAGTACCTGATGCTCTTAGTCGCCAACCATTAGCAATGAATCTCACCACTCAGTGGAAGCTTCAGCAAGACTTACATCAGATGGAGATCGAAGTAGTCATGCCAGGTAACGCTTCACGTTTGATAAATTTACAAGTTCAATCAACCATTGTCAATCAGATCAAAGCAGCTCAAGCTAGTGATGCTAAATTGCAAAAGATCATAGAACAAGTGGAGAATGAACTCAGAACAGACTTCATCATCCATGAAGACTGATCTTTGAGATATGGCAGCAGATTGTGTGTACCAAAAGGTTCTGTCACGCCCCGCTTCCCAGAGTACGCTAAGTTGGGCACGTGACATAGCCAACCATGCTACCTGCGGATAGGAAAAATCCCTCCACAGTCACATTACGGCTGTAGAGATATCAAGAACAGGAAAGTAAACTAACTATCTAGTACATGTCCATAAGCCAGAGCAAAAGAGTCAAGAATAACGATGTGCGGAAGCCAAGAAGTACAATAATGAAACCTGGAAGTAAGACTACATACCGACAGGAACTTCACCGCTCAGGCTAACAGCGGCACTACTCCTGATCAGTCTGCAACAAGGTAGAAGAATCTGGGCCATGCAAAACCCAGACGTCAGCGCGTCATGTCATCAAGTAATAAAGTGTAACAGGGTAACAAGCAATGCAAATATAATCATGAGTGATAAAGCATGTGTACAGTGATATAAATCAAGGCAGTGAAGGGTAGTGTGCAGTAAGTAAACTAAACTGGTCTATTGGATTATCTATTCTAAAGTCTTTGAAATCAATTGATGTACTCCTCATGTAACTCAAAGGATATGTTCCGTTACCCCCCCCCCTCGGGACCACGGATCAGGAATATGGGAACCACGAGTGGTTCTGTCCCGTTACCCCCCGGGACCACGGATCAGGAATGTAAGAGTCACAAATAGCTCTGTCTCGTTACCCCCCGGGACCACGGATCATGTAATACCCTTGTAAGTCACACTTGGTTACACCTTTGATTTCCCCATACCCCCAAGGTTATGCGTGTCAAGTCAGGTATTCCGTAATCAAGAACTAATGCCAACACAGGATCGGGTAAGAGCAGGTTTGTCTGGATAGACAACAGGAGCGGTCCGTGAGGACTACATGTCAGGTTTGTTGGCATTAGACACGAGATCAAGTAACGGGTCAAGCCATGGTACAACAGGTCGAGTCAAGTAGTGTACGGTACCATGTCGGGTCAGATAATATGTGTAGCAAGTCATGTCAGGGTATACCAGATATCATGTGGGTGCTCATAATCAACTAGCATAATCATGGTTATAAATAAACAAGCATGGTTATAAACAACACGATCTAAACAATAAGTTAAGCAATAAAGCAGATTTACTTAATTAGCTGTACAGTTATCAGTAGTGTTTTAGTGATGGTTTCAACAGTATATGAATACAGTATGACAATCATGGCCGTTAAATCATGTTAACAAATATTAAGAATTACCAGGGATGCAGTGATCTATAAATAGGTTCACTGGACGGAATCAAAGCTAAAACTGGTTTAAACGCAAACGAGTGTCCGATGGATTAAAACTATAGAAAATTACCATAGGCTATGACAATAGTTAAAATGTGACTAAAACATATGATTGTGGTTATGTGATTTAACATTTAAATGCGATCATGTATGCTTAGTAACTAAATGCAATGGTTACCTTTCAAGCTCTAGATCTAAGATAGCATAAACAGATGCAAACGGAACATCGATTTGATATAAAACGATGCATGGGGTACTATATTCAAACTACAGGTATTTTATATATTAGAAGATGTACAAAATGATTTAAATAGCATGTAGAAAGATTAACTTGCCTGGACGGATCAGGAATAGGAATACGGAACGTCTTACGTCGGCGGAAGACGTCGCGATGTGCGCACGGTACACGGAACGGATCCAAACCACGCACAGTGTGATTACACGGGTCAGGTACGCTCGCTGGGTCGTCGGGATCGTCGATGGCACGGCCGCATTCCGGCGGTGATCGGAAAAAGAAATCAAAAGTAAAGAAAAGAAAAGAAAGGAAGAAAAAGAAAGGAGAAGAATAATGAGAAGGTGGTCTCTAGGGTGTGGTGCTCTGGGTCAGAGGAGGTCGTGGTGATGGGGTGGCGTCGGCAACGGGTCTCCGGCGATCACCTGAAACAGATCAAGAACGAGAAAGAAAGAGAAAAGAAGAAGAAGAAGAGGAAACTAGGGTTCGGTGTTCATGGTTTAGAAGGGAGGTGAGGCGAGGCAGGGGACATGACGACGACGACAGGGTACGGTCGTCGAGGAGATCTCCGGCGAGGTAGGAAGTGCAGGTGATGGATCGTAGGTTTGGTGCAGGGTTTCAGGGTTAGGCTGCAGCGGGGTTATCAAGGTGGTACAAGTGGGAAAGGAGAGGAGGAGGTGATACGGGAACGTCGACTAGACTGGTCGGCAGTGATGGTGCCGGCCACGACGATGTGGGCGAGGCGGAGGTTGCAGGGGCAGTTTCTAGGTGTCGGGTCGAGGGTTTTCTTTGTAGAGGAAGAGAAGGAAAGAGAGAGGAGTGGAGGAGAAGATAGGGAGAAGTAGATGATAGAGACGAGGAAAGAAGGAGATGTTGACGATGACGATGAAATCGGCGGCGATGGAGGTGAGTATGGTGTTGGGTTCTGGCCACGGTGGGGTTCTGTGAGGTGCAGGCTAGGGAAAGGAGAAAGAAGAAGAAGATGGTGACGATGACAAGGAGGAGGAGATGGGATGGAGGTAGTGACGAGATCGAGGAAAGGTCGAGGAAGTAAGAGGCGGCTAGGGTTCTCGTGCTCAAGGTTCGAATGAGGGAGACGAAGAAGGAGGGATAGAAGGGAGGTAACGTTAGGGGAGGTAGCGGTGACGGGATCCATCCTCACCGCGAGAGGAGTGAGAGAGAGACGCGAGAGGAGAGAGGAAGAGAGAAGCGAGAGGAGAGAGAGAGGAGGAGAGAAGATTTTGTCTCGTAGTGGGGGTGAGCGAAAACGAGGAAGAGAGAGAATAAGAAAAGGAAGAGAGAGAGAGACGAAGGTGGGCCAGCGACGAGGGAAGAAGTGCTGTGATTGGTGAGGGGAAATTAGTTTAGGGAAAAAAATTTTGAAAAGGATTTTCTGGTGGGTTTTAAAATATACCGTGGCTTTAGAAAAATCTAAGATAGGCTGTAAATTTATTTTAAGCGGATTTTAAGAAATTTGAAATAAATAGGATTTTGGCGGAATACATAATATTTCAGAATTGCGCCCGGGTCGGGTCCAAAATTTGAATTTCAAATATGAAAAATGTTGGCAAACTCCAAAAATTAAAATGAAAGATTTTGTCATAGAAAAGCATACCCCCCGAGTACGGACGCACGTACGTGTGCGTAGCCGTCCAAACGCGTCCGTTTCACTGAACGGGACGAGAGCACGATGCAAGAACGCTACCACAAGGGTAGGGGTAACAAGCAGGCCATGAAAAGCAATTTTAATTTATTTTACATGATTTAAACTGTTATATGCAAAACATGCGATGCTAGATAAAATATCGGTATATACTAAATCATGAGATGTACTAGTCCACGCAATAAGTCAAGGCAATCTATAATAAGAGTCAAACAGGTTCAAGCAAGCGGGTCGGGTCGAATGCCCGGTAACATGTAAAATACCATTCGACCCAAACACGATAAATCACGAACAGACCATGGATAAGTAAATACGGAAACTGGAATGGGTATAAATGAACTCGGGTGTTACATTATACCCAACTACAAAAGAATTTCGTCCTCGAAATTCCAAGAACAAGAAGGGATAACAATCAAGAAACTACAAGGATGGATATGGAAACTTCTGCCGGATTTTATCTTCTCGTTCCCAAGTTGACTCCCCATGCGAGCGATTACTTCAAGAAAACAAGTACAAAAGTGATAACCTCGTTCCTAAGAACCTTTTCCCTTCGATCCACAATTTCAACCGGTCGCTCCTCAAAAGTCAAATCTTCTCGTACAGACATCTCCGAATGATCCAATACATGCGTTTCATCCCGAACATACCTACGGGGTTGAGATACAAGAAACTCGTCATGGACATTCTCCAAAGATTGCGGTAACACCAAACGATGCGCCACTTCTCCAGTACGCCCAAAAAATCTTAAAAGGTCCAACGAATCGAGGACTAAACCTTCCTCGACTTCAGTAACGGATCATCCCTCTAGTCGGTGACATCTTCAAGAATACTAAATCACCAACAGCGAACTCTAGAGGTCTTCTCGATGTAACTGTCCAACTCTTTTGTCGGTCTTGTGCTGCTTTCGTATGATTCCGGATAGTATAAACCTTCTCAACTGTCTGCACAACCAAATCTGGTCCCAACAATCTTCGTTCCCCGACATCATCCCAATAAATAGGTGAACGACACTTGCGACCACATAAAGCTTCGAATGGAGCCATACCAAAAGTCGTCTGGAAACTGTTGTTGTAAGAAAACTCCACCAAATGTAGATAATCCTCCAATGAACCCTCGAAATCTAACATGCCATCTTCCCACATGTCTTCAAGAGTTTGGGTCGTTCTCTCCGACTGGCCATCTGTCTGAGGATGATACGCTGTACAACTTCAAACTAGTCTCCAACTTTCCTGTAAATTCCTCCAGAAGTGCGATAAGAAACGGTGGTCACGGTCGGTCACGATGCTCACTGGTACTCCATGAAATCTTACAATCTCCTGCATGCACTGTACTGCCAAGCTCCCATTGATTGACCAACTCGAAAATGGTATGAAATGAGCTGCCTTGGTCAATCGATCAATCAATCACCCAAACAGCATTGTTGCCCTTTGGACTCCGCGGTAGAGCTGTCACGAAATCCATGGTTATATGTTCCCATTTCCACTAAGGAATCGGAAGTAGTTGCAATAAACCAGCAACCCTTTGATGTTCAGCCTTAACTTGCTGATACACCAAGCACTTTGCCACCAAGCGGGCAATCTCCCGTTTCAAACCTTCCCCCCAGAAATGCTGTCGTACGTCTCGGTACATCTTCGCGCCTCCTGGATGTACGGAATAAGCTGAACTGTATGCCTCCTTCATAAGCTCTTCACGAATATCTCCAATGGCACACACAGACAACTATCACAACGAACCATCTTCATGAACCACCAAGCCCGTTCGAAGTCCAACTTCAACCTGTTCTCGAAACTTCTGCAATCTTAGGTCCTGCAATTGCACTGCTTCAATATCCTCGATCAACGATGACTGTACCTACAGTTGCATCATCTATCCCAAAGAACGCGGTAGCACGATCTCCAACTCGAATCTCCGAAAGCCTTCTATAAGTTCCCTTGGTGAAGTCAACATCAAAATTGTTGGCAACCGACTAAGCGCTTCCGGCACAACCTTAACTTTCCCGGATGGTACTCAAGATCAAGATCGTAGTCAGCCATCAGCTTCAACCATCTTCGCTGTCTCACAATTAGCTCCTTCTGAGCGAACACGTACTTAGGCTTTGGTGATCGGTGAATATTTCGACCCCTTTCACCCAATAAGTAGTGTCTCCAAATCTTCAAGCGAAAATCCCAGCTGCAAGCTCCAAGTCATGAGTTGAGTAATTCTTCTCATGGGTCTTCAACTGTCTCAACGCGTAAGCTACAACCTTCTCATACTGTATCAAAACATATCCAAAAACTTTCCCAGATGCGTCGCGGTGAATCACCAATCCTCCGGAACCGTCTGGTATGGTCAAAAAAAAAGCGGTCATCAACCTTGCTCCAACGCCTCAAAGGCTGACGCACACTTATTCGTCCACACAAATGGTACTTCCTTGCGCGTAAGCTTGGTCAGAGGCTCTGCCAAATGAGCAAAACTCTTCACGAACCTTCTATAGTCTCCTGCAAGTCCAAGAAACTTCTGATCTTTGCAACGTTCTTCGGAAACGGCCAATCTTGAACTGCTGCAATCTTCCCTGGATAAACGACGATTCCATCTCCAGCTACGATATGCCAAACTTTACATCTTCAGGCCAAAACTCGCACTTGCTCCTCTTTGCATACAATGTTTCTTGCCTCAATGTCTGCAGTGCGATCTTCAAGTATGTCGCATGCTCTTCAATACTCCCCGAGTAGACCAGAATATTTTTAATGAACACCGCCAAAACTGGTCCAAGAAAGGCGAAAAGATTCGGTTCATCAAGTCCATAAATATTGCCGGTGTATTCGTTACTCCGAAGGGCATCACTAATTCTTGTAATGTCCATACCGAAGTCGGAACGCAGTCTTGCAAATATCTTCTGATTTAACTTGGACCTGATGGTATCCGGATCGCAAATCCAGCTTCGAGAATACCCTCACGCCACTAAGCTGCTCAAACACTTTGCCAATGCGAGGGATCGGGTACTTGTTCATAATAGTCACCCGGTTAATTCTCGATAATCAACGCACATCCTCCTGGTGCCGTCTTTCTTCTTTACTAGAAGAACCGGAGCTCTCCAAAGTGAGTTGCTGCTGCGAATCCACCTCTTCTCTAGAAATTCGGTAACCTGATTCTTGACTTCCTTCCACTTCACTGGTGCCCTTGGATAGTACGCCTTTGAGATTGGCGCTGCACCAGGAACAAGATCAATCACGAACTCCACATCCTGTTTTGCGGTAAATCCGAGATGTCCTCAAACACGTCCTTGAATTCTCGAAATATAGCCGGCGCTTCTTCCTTACCCACTTCCATCGACGAAAGAACATTGTTTGTCGGCCTAGCCCTAAACTCGACTGGCCCGACAGAACTGCTTCCTCCAGCAAAACAACCTCCGAATGTCCGGGAATCTGGAGAATCACCTTCCCTTCCACACAATCAATATGAGCATGAAAAGTGCCGCGAAATCCCATTCCCAAGACAGCAACAAACAAGGAAATGCACCAGGATTGAATAATCCTAACGCGGGGAAAAACAAGAACGAGTAAGCTACCAAGATGACTTCATCCGAAGTCAAGATACTGAAGAGGGTCAACCACGGTAAACATGATTCAAGCTGGCGATGAAACAATAACTGGTAAGCAATGAAACTGAGAGGGACAAGGTAGTACAACGATCATGGAACATGGAAGTGAATCAAGACCAGGACTCCAAGTTACTTAGATAGAGTACCGCATTGTAGCCATGCTGCAGTTCATGGGCACAATTACATAACTCCACACAAGTCGCCCAAATCCTAGTATCAGAATCAAAGAACAGGCAGAAACAATAGGGAACCAAAAGATTTTCAGTCCAGATGCAAAGTGGTTTGCATATCGCCCAAACAAAGGATCAAGAGAAGGATATGATTCAACAATCATGATAATCAAGGTGGCCGGACATGTTCCTAATCACGAGTATTCTGATTCGTGTATTGGGTCCAATACCCAACTACAAAAGAATCAAACTCGATTGACCTATATCCTATGGCTCTGATACCAAAAGAACCATGTCACGCCCCGCTTCCCAGAGTACGCTAAGTTGGGCACGTGACATAGCCAACCATGCTACTTGCGGATAGGAAAAATCCCTCCACAGTCACATTACGACTGTAGAGATATCAAGAACAGGAAAATAAACTAACTATCTAGTACATGTCCATAAGTCAGAGCAAAAGAGTCAAGAATAACGATGTGCGGAAGCCAAGAAGTACAATAATGAAACCTGGAAGTAAGACTACATACCGACAGGAACTTCACCGCTTAGGCTAACAGCGGCACTACTCCTGATCAGTCTGCAACAAGGTATAAGAATCTGGGCCATGCAAAACCCAGACGTCAGCGCGTCATGTCATCAAGTAATAAAGTGTAACAGGGTAACAAGCAATGCAAATATAATCATGAGTGATAAAGCATGTGTACAGTGATATAAATCAGGGCAGTGAAGGGTAGTGTGCAGTAAGTAAACTAAACTGGTCTATTGGATTATCTATTCTAAAGTCTTTGAAATCAATTGATGTACTCCTCATGTAACTCAAAGGATATGTCCCGCTACCCCCCGGGACCACGGATCAGGAATATGGGAACCACGAGTGGTTCTGTCCCGTTACCCCCCGGGACCACGGATCAGGAATGTAAGAGTCACAAATAGCTCTGTCCCGTTATCCCCCGGGACCACGGATCATGTAATACCCTTGTAAGTCACACTTGGTTACACCTTTGATTTCCTCATACCCCCAAGGTTATGCGTGTCAAGTCAGGTATTCCGTAATCAAGAACTAATGCCAACACAGGATCAGGTAAGAGCAGGTTTGTCTGGATAGACAACAGGAGCGGTCCATGAGGACTACATGTCAGATTTGTTGGCATTAGACACGAGATCAAGTAACGGGTCAAGCCATGGTATAACAGGTCGAGTCAAGTAGTGTACGGTACCATGTCGGGTCAGATAATATGTGTAGCAAGTCATGTCAGGGTATACCAGATATCATGTGGGTGCTCATAATCAACTAGCATAATCATGGTTATAAATAAACAAGTATGGTTATCAACAACACAATCTAAACAATAAGTTAAGCAATAAAGCAGATTTACTTAATTAGCTGTACAGTTATCAGTAGTGTTTCAGTGATGGTTTCAACAGTATATGAATACAGTATGACAATCATGGCCGTTAAATCATGTTAACAAATATTAAGAATTACCAGGGATGCAGTGATCTATAAATAGGTTTACTGGATGGAATCACAGCTAAAACTGGTTTAAATGCACACGAGTGTCCGATGGATTAAAACTATAGAAAATTACCATAGGCTATGACAATAGTTAAAATGTGATTAAAACATATGATTGTGGTTATGTGATTTAACATTTAAATGTGATCATGTATGCCTAGTAACTAAATGCAATGGTTACCTTTCAAGCTCTAGATCTGAGATAGCATAAACAAATGCAAACGGAACATCGATTTGATATAAAACGATGCATGGGGTACTATATTCAAACTACAGGTATTTTATATATTAGAAGATGTACAAAATGATTTAAATAGCATGTAGCAAGATTAACTTGCCTGGACGGATCAGGAACAGGAATACGGAACGTCTTACGTCGGCGGAAGACGTCGCGATGTGCGCACGATACACGGAACGGATCCAAACCACGCACGGTGTGATCACACGGGTCAGGTACTCTCGCTGGGTCGTCGGGATCGTCGATGGCACGGCCGCATTCCGACGGTGATCGGAAAAAGAAATCAAAAGTAAAGAGAAGAAAAGAAAGGAAGAAGAAGAAAGTAGAAGAATAATGAGAAGGTGGTCTCTAGGGTGTGGTGCTCTGGGTCAGAGGAGGTCGTGGTGATGGGGTGGCGTCGGCAACGGGTCTCCGGCGATCACCTGAAACAGATCAAGAACAAGAAAGAAAAAGAAAAGAAGAAGAAGAAGAAGAGGAAACTAGGGTTCGGTGTTCATGGTTTAGAAGGGAAGTGAGGCGAGGCAGGGGACATGACGACGACGACAGGGTACGGTCGTCGAGGAGATCTCCAGCGAGGTAGGAAGTGCAGGTGATGGATCGTAGGTTTGGTGCAGGGTTTCAGGGTTAGGCTGCAGCGGGGTTAGCAAGGTGGTACAAGTGGGAAAGGAGAGGAGGAGGTGATACGGAAACGTCGACTAGACTGGTCGGCGGTGATGGTGCCGGCCACGACGATGTGGGCGAGGCGGAGGTTGCAGGGGCAGTTTTTAGGTGTCGGGTCGAGGGTTTTCTTTGTAGAGGAAGAGAAGGAAAGAGAGAGGAGTGGAGGAGAAGAGAGGGAGAAGTAGATGATAGAGACGAGGAAAGAAAGAGATGTTGACGATGACGATGAGATCGGCGGCGATGGAGGTGAGTATGGTGTTGGGTTCTGGCCGCAGTGGGGTTCTGTGAGGTGCAGGCTAGGGAAAGGAGAAAGAAGAAGAAGATGGCGACGATGACAAGGAGGAGGAGATGGGATGGAGGTGGTGACGAGATCGAGGAAAGGTCGAGGAAGTAAGAGGCGGCTAGGGTTCTCGTGCTCGGGGTTCGAATGAGGGAGACGAAGAAGGAAGGATAGAAGGGAGGTAACGTTAGGGGAGGTAGCGGTGACGGGATCCATCCTCACCGCGAGAGGAGTGAGAGAGAGACACGAGAGGAGAGAGGAAGAGAGAAGCGAGAGGAGAGGGAGAGAGGAGGAGAGAAGATTTTGTCTCGTAGTGGGGGTGAGCGAAAACGAGGAAGAGAGAGAATAAGAAAAGGAAGAGAGAGAGAGACGAAGGTGGGCCAGCGACGAGGGAAGAAGTTCTGTAATTGGTGAGGGGAAATTAGTTTAGGGGAAAAAATTTGAAAAGGATTTTGTGGTGGGTTTTAAAATATACCGTGGCTTTAGAAAAATCTAAGATACGCTGTAAATTTATTTTAAGCGGATTTTAAGAAATTTGAAATAAATAGGATTTTGGCGGAATACATAATATTTCAGAATTGCGCCCGGGTCGGATCCAAAATTTGAATTTCAAATATGAAAAATGTTGACAAACTCCAAAAATTAAAATGAAAGATTTTGTCATAGAAAAGCATACCCCCGAGTACGGACGCACGTACGTGTGTGTAGCCGTCCAAACGCGTCTGTTTCACTGAACGGGACGAGAGCACGATGCAAGAACGCTACCACAAGGGTAGGGGTAACAAGCAGGCCATGAAAAGCAATTTTAATTTATTTTACATGATTTAAATTGTTATATGCAAAAGGTGCGATGCCAGATAAAATATCGGTATATACTAAATCATGAGATGTACTAGTCCACGCAACAACTCAAGGCAATCTATAATAAGAGTCAAACAGGTTCAAGCAAGCGGGTCGGGTCGAATGCCCAGTAACATGTAAAATACCATTCGACCCAAACACGATAAATCACGAACAGACCATGGATAAGTAAATACGAAAACTGGAATGGGTTTAAATGACTCGGGTGTTACAGGTTCTGTCCGGGAAGAGTTAATGAAAGAAGCTCACAGCTCTCCCTACTCAGTACACCCTGGAGATACCAAAATTTACAAAGATCTACATCAGAATTATTGGTGGCATGGGATGAAGCGTGAAGTAGCCAGAAGTGTCGCGAAATGCTTGGTATGTCAGCAAGCAAAAGCTGAACATCACAGGACAGCTGGACTACTTCAACCGTTACCAATCCCAGAGTGGAAGTGGCAACACATCACGATGGATTTTGTGACTGCTCTTCCTCGTAGCACAAAGGGTAACGATGCTATATGGGTCATTGTGGATCGACTCACAAAGTCGGCTCACTTCATCCCATTTCGAGTTGGCCAATCAACTGAGACGCTAGTAAAGAAGTACATGGAGGTAATAATCTATTTAAGATTTAAACTCTTCATAATGTACTATCTCTGACACCCATGAACTCATACAGGAAATTATGAGACTTCATGGAGCACCGGTCTGCATTGTCTCCGATCGTGACACGAGGTTCCGATCGCAATTTTGGCAGAGTCTGCAAGCAAGCTTGGGAAAAAGTCTGAACTTCAGCACGGCTTATCATCCACAAATAGATGGTCAGTCGGAATGAACTATTCAGATCTTGGAGGATATGCTCAGAGCGTGTATGTTAGATTTCAAAGGATCGTGGGAAGATCACCTGCATCTTGTGGAGTTCGCGTACAATAACAGCTACCAAGCAAGCATAGGAATGGCACCTTTTGTAGCATTGTATGGAAGGAAGTGTCGATCACCATTAAGTTGGGACGACATCGGGGATAGGAAACTCCTTGGACTAGAGATGATAGTAGCGACCGTTGATATGGTTCGTACTATCAGGGAAAGAATGCGCATAGCCTAAGATCGACAGAAACACTGGGCTGATGCGAAGAGATGACATATGGAGTTCCAGCCAGGAGATCATATATTCTTAAAGATATCTCCGAACCGCGGAGTGATCCGATTTGGAAGACGGGGTAAATTAAGTCCGAGATATATTGGACCGTTCAATATACTCGAACGAGTCGGTGAAGTGGCATACCGCTTAACGCTTCCACCCTCATTGGAAGGAATGCATAATGTGTTCCACGTATCCCAACTCAGAAGGTATGTGAGTGACCTCAGCCATGTTCTTGATCATTCCGAGCTCACTATACAGCCCAACTTGTCTTGTGAGCAACAGCCTGTGGAGATCCTGGACAGGAAAGTGAAGACACTTCGGAACAAAGAAGTTAACTTGGTCCGAGTGATGTGGAGGAAAGACACTCCAGGAGAGTCCACTTAGGAAAGAGAAGATGAAATGCGTGCAAGATATCCTCACCACTTTGTAAACTAGTTCTCAAATAAAAGTGGTAAATTTCGAGGACGAAATTTTTGTAAGGAGGACAGGAAAGTGAAGACACTTCGGACGCTGTTACAAAAGGAAAACAGGTGGTAGACTTCACCTAGCCAGGAGCGTTGGTGAGTAGATTTAACATCTACAGGGGAATCGCCCGCATGGCGTTATGCATCTGGGCTAGAGATATTACTTTTGTCGCATATTCTATGTCATATTTAGAATTGCGTATTTACCCTACTACTTAGTTATTATTATGCTTGGACTAGTATCCTTAGGACACTGCACATATTATTGACGACTCATGTTACACGAGCACTGATTGTATACTACACACATCGTCAATAATTGCCATGTCACGCACAACCCACTTATAGATATAATATTGCTTGGTTAGGTACATTAGGACATTAATTCATATTTCTTATCGCATATGACATTTAGTATACCTGTATATCCACATGCTTACACATATGCCTTCACATACTTACGTGCCAGATACTTGTATACTTATAGAGTATTGTACTATTAGCGATAGGTGCATACACACTTTATGCCGCAGCTACAGGTATACCTTGCACCCATATTTCACTTATACCCAGGGGGTATACTACATCATTACTTATAGGTAGATACATATATCTTGCTATACCTTATTGTTTACACATATATCTGGTTATAGCTACATGTTTACCTTTACTTGATGTTATTTGCAGTTAATTAGCGGCTTTTTCTTTATATGCTTTCATACAGTTTTATATTGCATATATTATATTCATGGATTTTCGCATTGAGATATGGATTTTTCATGATGTTTTCTGGATTTGGGGACCGTGGGAGTTCATGAAATTATGCATTATTTGAAAAACCCGGTTTCTCTTGATATGATATTTCAGCATCCACCATGAGATTTATCGGTTTTGATTATATACTCCATACGAGGGTCGGGTGCTGTATGAGAGTACATGGTGGGGCCCGGTACGGTTCCCCTCAGCAGGATTAATCGATGGTCCATACCGATTGAGCCTGGAAGGTGGGCAAGTACCTACCGGTGACATTACCAATGACTCAGCGGTTATCATGTGGATACCGACGGGAGTCATGTACGTATAAATACGTCGAGAGGCGAGGGTCAGAGCTAGGCACTCGTGCTTTCGGTATAGCGTATGATACGTACCTATCGGGATACCAGTCTTGGTGACAGCACCTGATAGATCAGTATTTCTGTGTCGATACTTGACACATTGTTTTCATGATATTCCTTTTTACTTCTTTGTATATATAACAGTGAAATGGGACGCTGTTATATATGCCCTTACACCAATATTAGTGGAATGGGACGCTAATATATGTGTATTGACATTAATTTATATACATCATCATATTTATTCATGCAAATATATTTAGGATGTTAGATTTTTACTCGATAATTTGATTTGGGATATAAGTGATTTATTTGAGATTGGACACAGGATATATATATGAGATTTGCTGATTTTGTACAGTCGGGATATATGAGATTTACTTGATATTGTACATTCAGGATTTGTGAGACTTGTATGATATGAGAGCCAATTTGGGGGCTGATTTGAGGAAATTGGGATTTGGATTGTCTTGATGGATTGTGATCCTACCACGATGTCAGGATTCCGTGGAAATGACATATTTCTTTCCATACTCCACATTTATTATTATGCACTGCTTCATGTATTAGTAGTACCTGTTAGAGTACCTTTCATGACTGTTGCATCTACATACCTTTATTATATGCATTGTTTCATGTGTAGTTGTACCTGTTAGTGTACCTTTCATGATTTTGCATATATACATCTTCATATCATTAGTGCATGATTATTGCATACCGATTGTTATATTATTATTGCTTCATGTATTAGTTGTACCTGCTAGTATACCTTTCATGATTATTGCATTCATATGACCTGTTATTGCTATTAATTGCATATGTTAGATTCGTGATGTACGTGCATACTTGCGATTACCTTCATATGTTATTTACTATTCACGAGTTGGCAACTCACCCCCGTTGTGCCACAGTTTGTTTTGCAGGGTGTTCCCGAGAGTAGTCGAAGCAGGCTATTCACCTATCCGATCATCTTTTGCTGCGGATACCGCTTCAGCTCATAGTGTGCAGTTTTGCTTAGGTGGGTTTTATGGTTATCCGTATTGTTGTATTGTATATTCGTTGTATCCTTGTACTCTCCATCTACTATATTTTCTTGTTGACTTAGAGACTTGGTAAGGACGATATTGTATATTATTTTGTGACTTGTTGTCTTTTATACAGTTTCCTTTCTATCGTTTTTTATTTCTTCGTTTCGGCGTCGTATATTTGTTGTGGTGGTTGTTTTCCGCCCTTGGGCGTGTATTTGCTCACGTTTGGGATACTTTATTTATATTTATGTTGTACCCATTTTTGGGGCTAGTTTTTACAAAGGATGTGTTACCAAAATTTTAAAGAAAGAAAGTTGGACTTTTAAAGAATTTGGGTTGTGACTTCAAAAACTTTTAAACAATGTTTCTTATCTTTTCTTGTCTTTTAATGGTTTAGATTTCTGGGTTTTGGCTTTCTTTTACTGTGTTACGCCTGTAGACGTTGCGTAGTATTAGGGCCGTCACGTGCTAATTTCGGGTCGTGACAAAGTTAGTATCAAAGCGCTAGGTTTTTACCTTTCGGAGTGTAGGATGACCTTGGTATGATGGAGTAGGTAGCTTAAGTAGAGTAACGTAGTGTGTGTATGTCTGCAGCATACTCACGATGCGGTACTCCGCCTAAAGTGACCTAAGTACAATTTGCTTGAAATTCCTTCCTTGATGATTCATATTCTTGTGATTCGATTTCCGTGTTCATATCGAATCATATTTCCATTTATAGTCTTTGCCGCCGACGACTATGGGGACTCAGAGAAGTGCAGCGAGGGCCGAGGTCAGAATTGACTCAGGTAGGACGAGGACTGACCAGGATGGCGCGCTTGTTGCACAGGTGCAGACGGATCCGCCTTCGACAGATAGTATCGCTAGGCTTGTGACAGAGATGCAGGACATGCGCCAGATGATGAGTTCATTGGTTGAGGCCGTTCGAGCGCAGCGATGGGAGCTTGTCACCCCTATTAACCAGTTGTTCCTTGCGATCAGCATGCAGCAGTCCGTCACCTACATAGCACCAGTGGATGCAGCCCCAGTTTACGAGACACGTATTCCAGAGACTCTGAGAGTTCCGGGACAGTGGAGGACTCGTACCGGTGTACCAGCTCAGAGACAGAGGCCTAGTCGTCGAGACAGCTTTCGTGACCGTCGAGGGAGTAGCAGAGGTTTGGGGCGAGGAGAGTCGTGTTAGCTAGATCAGCCATTTGTTGTGTTAATTTCTGTCAGCGATTCTTTTGTTGCACAACACGTATTTCAATCGTGTGCCAATCGGGTAGGAGATTCATCCGTCACTTGATCCTTCTAGAGATGTTAGATTTGATGTTCTCCTGGGCACGGATTGGTTAGCTACGTGCTAGGCGTCTGTAGACTACCGCGAGAAAACAGTCAGGTTTGGTTTTCCCGGCAAGTCAGTTCTTATTGTGTAGGGGGACAGTGGTGCCGCCTCCCACAGCTTGAATTCAGCCTTTTTCGCTAGTCGGCTTTTGAGAAGAGGATGTCGAGAATTCTTGGCGTTCATTCATGATACCGTAGCCACAGTGGGTTTGTTGGACCGGTTTTCCTTCATGCGAGAGTTTTCCGACGTTGTTCCAGATGAGCCGGCGGAGCTTGGGGAGCTTAAGGATCAGCTGCAGAGTTGTTTGTTGGGATTTGTGCATCTGAGTGTTTCGCATTAGGGAGCTCCTATTTCTGTTCGTCAAGGAGGAAGACGGCAGATTGAGGTTGTGTATTGATAGATCGTCGGCTGAACCGGATTATGGTGCGAATAGGTATCCTTTACCTCTCATTGACGATTTCTTCGATCAGCTCCAGAGTGTGAGACATTTTCTAAGTTTGTTCGGGATCAGGTCATCATTGTTGCGGGTTCGGAGTGATGACATTCCGAAGACTGTCTTGTGTGTGCTATGGGCTTTGTGTGTTTTGGTGTGTCATTGGACTCACCAATGCTCTAGCAGCATTCGTAGTTATGATGAACCAGATTTCTTCAGGCCGTTCCTCGACCAGTTATTGTTGTGTTATTGATGACATTCTGGTCTATTTCAATGTGTCTTGAGGAACAGGAGAAGCACTTGAGGATTTATTTTGCAGATACTGGGGGAGCACCAGCTGTTTGCTAGATTCTCGGAGTGTTCCTTCAGGCTTGTTTGTGTTGACTCCTAGGTCTTGTAGTCACGGGAGACGGTTTTCGTATGGTTCCGAGGAAGATCGAGACCATACAGCTTTGGCCCAGACTTGTGTTCGGATGGAGGTCCGCAGATTTTTGGGCTTAGCAGGTTTTTACCGCCGTTTCGTACAGTATTACTAGTGTAGTGCTGTACTGTAGACTGGACTGACCGGAAAGGAGGTTTCTTTTCTTTGGATTGAGGCATGTATGCGGAGTTTCGGCGGTTGAGGACTCGGTTAACAACTGCATCAGTTCTTTCTTTGCTTTCTGGTTCGGGCGACTTTGTTGTTTAACTGTGATGTTTCCTGAGTGGGGCTCGAGTGTGTACAGAGGTGACATTATAGAGTTATCGCTTTTGCTTCCCTACACTTGGAGGAAGTACTAGCAGGATATCTCACTCATGATCTGGAGATGGCCGCGGTGGTCTTGCGTTAGAGATTTGGAGACACTACATGTTCGAGAGTCGTGTCAGATTTTCACGGACTACTAGAGCTTAATGTACATCTTCCTGCAGCAGGTTCTTATTGTTGCGATAGTCTTCTGCAGATTTACAGTTCTTGTGCGATCGTTGAGTACAGCTTAAGTTCACCTCTATTGAGGGGACAGCTTGCTCATGTCCGCGTCCGACCACTTTTCCTTAATTGCTTTCGCGAGGCACTGCCCGCCGATGCTCGTTCTTCAGAGATACTTGAGCATACTCAGCTGGGTAATGATTCGGAGTCCTTGATTTGTGACAAGGGTGTGCTAAGTTTAAGGACACGTTTGTGTACATGATACTATTGGGCAGAGACGCGAAATCCTATAGCAGGCGCATCAGTCAACTCTCTGTATTCATTCGAGTTCCACCAACATTTGACGTGACTTGTGAGATAGTTACGGGTGGGCAAGGATGTAAAGAGAAGTTTCGGGTTTTGTTTCAAGGTGTCTGTCTTGTTGTGTGCTTAGGTTGAGCATCTGAGACCGGCTGGAGAGTTGCAACCTTTAACCGTTCTGAAGTGGGAGTGGGAGTAGATCTCTACGAATTTCGTTATGGTGTCTACCCAGGTCTAGATAGGGTGTGACTCCATTCGGATGCTTGTTGTCCGGTTATGCTCAGTTTGATCAGTTGTTCTTTGTTAAGTTTGTGCGTTGCACGGAGTTCCTTCATGGGTCGTATCCAATAAAGGCACCCTGTTTGCTTGCTGTCATTGGCAAGAATTCAGGAAGCCTTGGGCACTGGTTGAGCTTTAGCTCCATCTTTCCATCCGCGGGATGATGGTTGTTTGAGAGCGGGCTATACCGACTATGGAGGATATGCTTGTGCGTACGTCTTAGTTGTTGTCGGCAGTTGGGGATCGTCACTCGCCATTGTTAGGATTCTCCTTCAATAGCTGTTATCAGGAGGCACTCCAATTGGCAACCTTTAGGTTTAGTTGTTAGGTCGTGTCGATCACCAGTCTGTTTTTCTAACTCTGCGTAGTAGGATTTTTGGACCCCAGCTAGTCTAGAGACTTCGGAGTTGATCCAGTTGATTTAGGTCAGGATGAGAGTAGTCCATTGCGGACAGAGGTCTTATGCCGACCGTGTTGGTCGCAGACTTGAGTTCGCAGTGGGAGATCATGTATTCCTACGGATTTTCCGATGAATGACGTGTTGAGTTTTGGGAAGCTTATCCCAGAATTTTAGGTCCTTTTGAGATCCTTAAAGCGAGTTAGTTTCGTTGCCTTTAAATTGGCACTTCCGCCCAGATTATTGAGTATTCACCCCGTATTCCTTGTGTTGATACTTTGCAATTACCTTCATGACCTTTCTTACATGATTCAGCACCAGACCATTTAGCTTGGACGCGATCTTTCGTTCACCAGCAGCCAATTGTGTTAATGGCTCGGCAGGTGAAGAAACTTCGGTCAAGGGTCTTGCTATCTGTGAAGGATTTTCTTGGACGTATCCGTATAGTGAGGTAATCACTTGGGAGGCTGCGAGCGAGATATGAGAGTTTGTAATCTTCTTTTTGAAGGTATGCTTAGTGAAAATTTTTAATTCAGAGACGAATTTTTATAAGGGGGGAGATTGTAACACCTTAAATTTCGGTTAGTGTTTGTTTAGACGTTAATGCGGGTTTACTGTAAAAAGTTTACCATTTCGGGTTCCTCACATTTTATAACATTTAATTAATAATTTATGTAACACCCGAGCCCAATGCTACTAATTGCTGTTACCGTTTGAACGAAGTGTGGCACTCATTTCATTTATCTTGCTTGATTGTTACTTACCGTAAAATTTTTACCCGGCAAATTCATTTCTGCATATAACAATTTTTGGCATCTAAAATAAAATTATAAATATTCATCTTGGCCTGCTTGACACCCCTAACCCTGTTGTAGCATCCGTGCATCGTGTCCTCATCCCGTTCAGTGAAACGGGCGAGTTTGGACGGCTACGTGCACGTACGTGTGTCCGTTTTGGGGGTATGCTTTTTGATCATAAAACACTTCATTTTAAATTTTGGATCCCGCTTAAAATCCTATTATTTCAATTTTAAATTTTTGGACCCTACCCGGGCGCGATTTGAAAATGTTTTACTTTGCGCCAAAATCCCAAATTTTAATATATTTTAAACCATTCGTATATTTCAATTCCTTTAACAATCCTATATATTTTTTTTAACTGTATAAGATTTCTAAGAATTTTAAATCTTTCTAAATTAACCCCTCCAACCAATCAGCTCCCTCTCCTTCAACCCGTGGGCCCCCTTCTCTCTTCTCTCTCTCCCTCTCTCCCCCCCCCCCCCACATCTCCCCCCCCCCACATCTCTCTCTCTCTTCTATATATAATCTCTCTCCCCCTCCTTTTCTTTTTTTACACTGAAACAACCCATCGCGAACCCACCCTCGCGCAAACCCTAACCACCGTGCTCCTCGCCGCCGCAGCCCCAACGCCGTCACCACCGTCACCTGCATCGTCGCCTCCTCAACCTCGTCTCACCCACATCCTCCTTCCTCCTTTCCCCACGTTCCCGTGCACCCTACACCATCACCGCGGCCATCTGCACCACTGTACGCGTCTGCGTCGCCTTGAGTCGCCGCCGGCGATCTCGATCCGCCTCCCCGGCCTCGCACATCCCCTCTGTAAGCTTCTTCTCCTCTCCTCCTCTTTCCTTTCCTCTTTTTCCCTTCTCTGTGAAGTTTCTTGATATGCAGGTTCTTGTCGCTGCCGTCGTAGGCCACCGCCGGAGCTCCGTCGACGAGGTCGACCGTCACCACCCGTCCCACGGATCATCGTGAGCACCCTTTCTCAGATCCTACTTCCTTTCTTCTCTATTTCTCTTTTCTCTTCTTGTTTACGTGTCTTGATCTTTACTGTTCATTCCTCGGCCGCAATCCGACGATGCCGACGACGTGACCCGACGTTCCAGCGAGGTACCCCAACCCGTGTGGTTCCATTATTCGCCGTTTGGGTTCATTCCGTGAACCGTGCGCCCGTCGCGAGTTTCCCCGCCGACATTTTTAGGTTCCGTTTTTCCCAGTTCGCGACCCGTCGAGGCAAGTAACCCTTGCTACATGCTAAACAATATTTACTTATAATTAATGACACCCTAAAATCCGCAATTTAACTTCGGTATTATAATTTCCCACTTTTTCATGTACAATATTGTTATATATCATTTTATCTTTAAACTTGGAATCTACAATTCGCAATTGAACCTAATAACCACATTTACCTGTTTAATCACATTTTTAATATTGACATAGCTCATGGCATTTATCTCTATAGTTTGTTCCATTCGGACACCCGTATGCATCTTAACCTGTGATAGCTGTATTGAACATTTATATAAATCATTGCACCTCTAAAGTGCTTAAACTTGTTA
Source organism: Agapanthus africanus (assembly GCA_030015575.1). Classification (NCBI taxonomy): domain Eukaryota; kingdom Viridiplantae; phylum Streptophyta; class Magnoliopsida; order Asparagales; family Amaryllidaceae; genus Agapanthus; species Agapanthus africanus. The sequence continues at coordinate 871,824,544 of CM057339.1, forward strand.
ACATGATTAAAAGGCCATAATTGTCATACTGCATTCGCATAACATTGAAATCATCTCTGTGACACAACTGACAACTGTACTGCTAATTCAGTGAATCTGCCTATTGCTTACTTCATTGCTTATCTCATGTTGTTAATGCCCATGCTTGATTATATAACTGATTGTGAGCACACCTGTGATATCGCTTGCTTCTTGAACTGTCTTGCTACCTACACATTGATTGACCCGACATGGTACCGTATACTGCTTGACTTGACATGATATACTATGACCTGACCCGTTACCTGATCTTGTGTCTAATGCCAACAAACCTGACATGTAGTCCTCATGGACCGTTCCTGTTGTCTATCCAGACAAACCTGTTTACCTGATCCTGTGTTGGCATTAGTTTCTTGATTTCGGATACCTGACTTGACATACACATATAACTTGGGGGTATGGGGAAATCAAAGGTGAAACCTGACTTGTAACTCGACAGTTCACTACCTGTTCTGAGTGTACACATTCATGTTTTGTGCCTAGCGGCATGTCTCGGTTTCAACCGAGAATATTGTGGCCGTGGTCCCGGGTATGTACGGGATACTATCGAGTGTACACATTCCTGTTTTGTGCCTAGCGGCATGTCTCGGCTGCAGCCGAGAATATTGTGGCCGTGGTCCCGGGTATGTACGGGATACTATTGAGTTATATCGATGATTCATCAATTTGGTTTCAAAAACTTTAGAATAGAGAACCTGATAGAATAGTCCAGTTTACCCACTGCACACTACCCTGCACTGCTCTGATTTATATTATTATTACCCTTGCTTTATTCATGTTTATATTCGCATTGCCTGTTTATTATGTTATTACTTGATGACTTGACGCGCTGACGTCTGGGTTTTGCATAGCCCAGATTCTTCTACCTTGCTGCAGACTGATTAGGAGTTTTGCCACCGATTAGACGAGCGGTGAGGTTCCTGTCGGTACGTAGTTTCACTCCAGGTGTTTCATTATTGTATCTTTTGGCTTCCGCATATTGTTATCTCTTGACTCTTTTACTCTGGCTTATGGACATGTACTAGATAATTTTATTTTGTTCTTGATATCTCTACAACCGTAATGTGACTATGGATGGATGCTTCCTACCCACAGGTAGCATGGTTGGCTATGTCACGTGCCCATTTTAGCGTATTCTGGGAAGCGGGGCGTGACAATTTATTATTATTTGTTATAAGCATGCACGCACGTGTGCACGTAAATGCGAGGATTTGTTTGTGCTAATTTTGTTCTTAGCAACCTTGACACTTAACCTAATCTTTGCTTAACCCTAATCCTTAACCATTCCTAGATATTTTCTTTTGTGTGAGTGAAGATATTTGTTAGATGAGAAGAGGTGGCAAAGTGTGTATGAATGCATTAAATGGTGAATTAATGCATATGATACACTCACCTCTCATTCTCACCCTACACTCACCTCCCTCTCTCTTTATTAATCACCCTCTCTTTCTTTCTCTATCTCTTTTCTTTTCTCTCATTCCTCTCTCAACAACTGAACACTTAGCTTCTCTTCACCTTTTCTTCACAAATCAATCACTAAACATCACAAATATCATCAAAAATCACATTTTTTCCATCACTTGCCTCTTGGATGTCTTGGAGCATGCAAAGCTTGGATCTTTGAGTTCTTTTGTGTAGGTATTGATCTCTTTTTGTTCTTTAGGTGTTTATTGTGTAGCTTAGCTTTAAAGTTGCTGTTTTTATCGCGTATCGTATCGTTTCGGGTAAATATCGTATTTTTAGTGTTGTTTTAGGGTCTCGGATGATCTGCTGTTAAACCAGGTACTTGTTGCAAAAATTGACTTGACAGTAACCTAGTGTAGTGACCTAGAATCTACCCTCAAAATACGAACCAATTCCATCATGATCGGGCCGTAGATTTATTGCTTCTGGCCGCAATTTGCGGCCAGACTGGGGAGTTGGGGTTTGGGTTTTTTGGGTAGGGGTCTCTGGGGTTGTTTGTGATCTCATGGTACTTGCAATTTTTACAGATTACTAGTACAGAAAAATCTGGGACCATTTGTGTGTTTCTAGTGTTTCGTTTCGTGCGATACGTTATCCGATACGATGCGTGTTCCGTGTTGCTGTTGCGCTGAGTTGGTTTCGTAGTGTCGCTATACGCGTTAGCTACAATACGAACCCTTTAGAGTACGCAGGTGTGTCGTGTTGGTTCGTGTAGATTGTATGTATTTTGGGTCTATTATTAATATATACTTGTTTTATCGTATTATGTTGCAGGTTCGCAGGCGGGGACTTCGGACGCTGCTACAAAAGGAAAACTGGTGGTAGACTTCACCTATCCAGGAGAGTTGGTGAGTAGATTTAATATCTAGAGGGGAATTGCCCGCATGGCGTTATGCGTCTGGGCTAGAGATATTACTTTTGTCGCATATTCTATGCCATATTTAGAATTGCGCATTTACCCTACTACTTAGTTATTGTTTTGCTTGGACTAGTATCCATAGAACACTGCACATATTATTGACGACTCATATTGCACGAGCACTGATTGTATGCTACACACACCGTCAATAATTGCCATGTCATGCACAACCCACTTATAGATATAATATTGCTTGGTTAGGGACATTGGGACATTGATTCATATTTCTTATCGCATTTGACATTTAGCATACCTGTATATCCACATGCTTACACATATGCCTTCACATACTTACGTGCCAGATACCTGTATACTTATAGAGTATTGTACCATTAGCGATAGGTATATACACACTTTATGCCACAGCTACAGGTATACCTTGCACCCATATTTCACTTATACCCAGGGGGTATACTACATCATTACTTATAGGTAGATACATATATCTTGCTATACCTTATTGTTTACACATATATCTGGTTATAACTACATATTTACCTTTACTTGATGTTATTTAGACTTGGATAAATTAGAAACCGCATGATATTTATATTAATTTGTTGCAGTTAATTAGCGGCTTTTCCTTTATATGCTTTCATACAGTTTTATGTTGCATATATTATATTCATGGATTTTCGCATTGAGATATGGATTTTTCATGATATTTTCTGGATTTGGGGACCGTGGGAGTTCATGAAATTATGCATTATTTGAAAAACCCGGTTTCCCTTGATATGATATTTCAGCATCCACCATGAGATTTATCAGTTCTGATTATATACTCCATACGAGGGTCGAGTGCTGTATGAGAGTACATAGTGGGGCCCGGTACGGTTCCCCTCGGCAAGATTGATCGATGGTCCATGCCGATTGAGCCTGGAAGGTGGGCAAGTACCTACCGGTGACATTACCAATGACTCAGCGGTTATCATGTGGATACCGACGGGAGTCGTGTACGTATAGATACGTCGAGAGACGAGGGTCAGAGCTAGGCACTCGTGCTTTCGGTATAGCGTATGATACGTACCCATCAGGGTGCCAGTTTTGGTGACAGCACCTGATAGATCAGTATTTCTGTGTCGATACTTGACACATTGTTTTCATGATATTCCTTTTTATTTCTTTGTATATATAACAGTGGAATGGGACGCTGTTATATATGCCCTTACACCAATATTAGTGGAATGGGACGCTAATATATGTGTATTGACATTAATTTATATACATCATCATATTTATTCATGCAAATATATTTAGGATGTTAGATTTTTACTCGATAATTTGATTTGGGATATAGGTGATTTATTTGAGATTGGATACAGGATATATATATGAGATTTGCTGATTTTGTACATTCAGGATATATAAGATTTACTTGATATGGTACATTCAGGATTTGTGAGACTTATATGATATGAGAGCCAATTTGGGGGCTGATTTGAGAAAATTGGGATTTGGATTGTCTTGATGGATTGTGATCCTACCACGATATCAGGATTCCGTGGAAATGACATATTTCTTTCCATACTCCACATTTATTATTATGCACTGCTTCATGTATTAGTAGTACCTGTTAGAGTACCTTTCATGACTGTTGCATCTACATACCTTTATTATATGCATTGCTTCATGTGTAGTTGTACCTGTTAGTGTACCTTTCATGATTTTGCATATATACATCTTCATATCATTGGTGTCTGATTATTGCATACCGATTGTCATATTATTATTTCTTCATGTATTAGTTGTACCTGCTAGTGTACCTTTCATGATTATTGCATTCATATGACCTGTTATTACTATTAATTGCATATGTTAGATTCGCTCTGTTCGTGCATACTTGCGATTACCTGCATATATTATTTACTATTCACGAGTTGGCAACTCACCCCCGTTGTGTCACAGTTTGTTTTGTAGGGTGTTCCCCAGAGTATTCGAGGCAGGCTATTCACTTATCCGATCATCTTTTGCTGCGGATACCGCTTCAGCTCATAGTGTGCAGTTTTGCTTAGGTGGGTTTTGTGGTTATCCGTATTGTTGTATTGTATATTCGTTGTATCCTTGTACTCTCCATCTACTATATTTTCTTGTTGACTTAGAGACTTGGTGAGGACGATATTGTATATTATTTTGTGACTTGTTGTCTTTTATACAGTTTCCTTTCTATCGTTTTTTATTTGTTCGTTTCGGCGTCGTATATTTGTTGTGGTGGTTGTTTTCCGCTCTTGGGCGTGTATTTGCTCCCGTTGGAGATGCTTTATTTATATTTATGTTGTACCCATTTTTGGGGCTAGTTTTTACAAAGGATGTGCTGCCAAAATTTTAAAGAAAGAAAGTTGGACTTTTAAAGAATTTGGGTTGTGATTTCAAAGACTTTTAAACAATGTTTCTTATATTTTCTTGTCTTTTAATGGTTTAGATTTCTGGATTTTGGCTTTTTTTTACTGCGTTACGTCTGTAGACGTTGCGTAGTATTAGGGTCGTCACGTGCCAATTTCGGGTCGTGACAGTAGATCTTAGATCGTCATGGTGTCTTGTGTGTATTCCCATTGTACTTTGATTACTACCCAACCATGGTTTTAAAAAGCCATGCATACAGGTTTTAGTTAGGTACAGTCTCGAAGCATATGGAGGCAGTGAGCGGTCGAAGGGATTCGTCTCTCTCTGATATAGGGAGTTGATGTTGCGCTGTGCTAGATTGGCTATAACCATAATTCCTTGGTCAAGACGGTTAAGATAAACTGATAAGTGTTATCAGTTGTATCTCATATGGTTATGAGTCAGACATCAGCACGACTTATCGGGTTATTGGGAGTCTAACGGTTTCCACCTCCCAGACCCGGTATGCGACACTGTCAGACGAAAAGACCGGACTGTACAATAAATGTCACTTATAGGCTCTGTAGAATTTCGGAGGAGCTTGCTTTTCGATCTTCCTTTCGATCAATATATGGTCAGCCGTTACGTACGGGTAGTACCGCTGACGTGCTTGTAGGTCATGGATATGATCCTGACCTACCGCCAGCGTATTGTCGAGTCTTCAGAGTCCCACACAGAGGTTTCCCGGCTCATGCGAAACGATGTAGAGTACATATGGGGATACGAGAAAGAGTTCGATTAGGCACGTGTATTTGATACACGCAGGCTTTTGATGATATAAGCTAGTATATATAGTGATATAACCAGATTATTAAATCAAGTGATGATTTGATAATTGTGTGTGCGCGTGTGTGTGTGTTTACTAATTTCATTCTTACTTTATTTTTCCCTCTCTTTTATATATTTGTATATGATACAAATATATTTTATCATGCATGTTTATACATGATATTTGTGTGTATAAGATGCACATAAGAATGATATGAGAACAAATTATTTTCTTTATTTTTAAAGAAAAGAATGAGTCATTTATTAGAAGCTTGTGGAAATTTTGATAGCTTCTTTTGTTCTTATCTTTTGAGATAAGTATGGCTAAGACTTTTGTTTTCATCCTCATTCTCTTCATCTTCTTTTCTCTCCTAGAAATTTTTTAAAAGAGAGCTAAGAAATAAAAAGAGAGGAGAAAGAGTAAGCAAATAATCTACATCATTCTTCTTTCACCATTTTAGCAAACTTGTGAAGTTTAGTTTCTTCACATACATCTAGTTTGTAAAGTGGAAGTTTGTGTTGGACAACTATCAAGGTGGATCATTTTTGACAAGGGGTTCTACATTCAGGCTAGATCTCGAAGTCTAGGAGCTTAGCCGGTGTCCAAGGAGAGGAGGCCAAGGCGCTACAAAGGTTATAGCCCCTCTAACTCCTAGTTTAGTCTTTTGGTGTTTGCAAGTTTTAGTTTTTGGGTTGATTCTTGGGTTTATGGTGTATTGGCTCTCTAGATTTTTTAAAATTACACTTCCGATCCGCTTTACATTGATGCATCGATTGCATAGCACCCTTACAAATTGATCTAAGGTAATTAGACTATTCCGACAAAACAAGATAATCGATAAATTGACAACTTATGTTTTTATTTAGTAGAAGGGCAGGATCTCCTAATTGCTAGATTAATTAGAACTAAATATTTAAATTTATTGCTAAGTGATTTTATTAGATTGATAAGGTATTACTACAATTGTATGATTTATGCTTTCTTTTAATGATTGACATTCCATTGCGATAAAAGTTTACTCTATACTTTTATGTGATTGATAGTTAATAAACTTAAATGTGGGAATTCGAAAAGAATAGATATCTTATAAAACACTATGATTAGTAATGGTAATTCAAACCCAGGACTTTCTTTATTATTTGAAATTCTCTTTATTTTGAAACTTGCAATTTTAATTTCTTTTATATGCTTTTGATTGGTGCAATTTATTGCGTATTTTTATACCACATTTATCATATTATTTACATATTTTATACTATCCCAATGGTGTTTTATGATATAATACAATTTATTGGACTTAATTGCAAAATGATACAAAAGATTAATTACGGTCGTAAAATGGATATTTAATTTAAGTTAATTAAAAATAGAGAATTGATCAGTCACATTTATTTCATATCTTTACTATCATTTTCTCTATTTTTATTAATTAATAAATTGTATCATTTATAATTTGAGAACGTATGTGGAGTTATGATAGAAATATTTATTCATACGTTTCTTAAACAATAAGTAATATGATTATGAGTTAATTGGTTTCCTAAATGAAATAAATGCTACTAAAAGATTTATTTTGAATATTTTTTTCAGGTTTATAGATAACCATATCAATTCAAAATAACAAATCAATTGAGGAGATCTAATCAAAGCAAGAGATCAATTTCAGCCTACCTAGTTTAGTGACATCAAAAGATTCAGTGGAAATCTATTATAATTAGAAATTGAGATTATTTGGAAAATTTGTATTCTCTTATATCTTTTATTACTTGATCTCCAAACTTCTTAGCCCTATATATAAAGAGGTAATGTTAGGATTGAAGGCATCTTCCCATATGGTTTAATTGTTTAGGGTTTTGATAGAGATCAAAGATATTTATGATGGTTGTTTTTAATATGAAATTTGCTTTATTTGATAATCATCTCTCTATTATGAATAGCTAATCTATTTTTCTAGAATTTAGAATTATTCTTTCTATCATGATTGTAGTGTTTTAATATCTCTATCTCTTTTCCATTGGTTTTCATTGTGAATTTCTCTTTTTGTTTTTCATCTTATAAACTAAATCGTATGATGATAGTTGACGTCTTGAATAGGTTTAGGGAAAAATGATAAACACCAAAAAACTAGTTAGATTAATAATAAAGAGACGAACTAGAAATCTAATTAGGGAAGGTAAGAGATAATTTTTAATCAAAGAAATGCAGCCTAGTTGATTAAGGTAGTCTAGATTCACCGATAACATAGTAGTTGTAGATTGATTACCTATAAGTATTAATCGAAGGTAGTTGCTAGATTATCGTTAATTAACTAGAACTATTATTTGGATTCTTTTGCTAGATGATGTGGTGTGATTGATAGGGTAGATCTTTAAACGTATGATTCATGCCTTCTTTAATTGATATTTCATTGTGAAACTGGAATACTCTATGTTTTTATATAATTGATAATAATAAATTAAAACATGTCAGTTGGGAAAGAATAGAATCATATAAACCAACCATGATAGTAAAGATAATTCGACACCTTAGGCTTGCTTTATTATTTAAAACCCACTTTTACATTTATTTGCAATTTAATTTTTAGTTTAACATCAACTATTTTCGTACTTGTTTTAGAATTAATTAAGATTCAACATCTTATTGTGAATCGATCCTCAAATATTACAATTGCACGACTGTATATTTGCGGTTAAAATTTAGAGACTAATAAAATCTCCATCAAGTTTTTGATGTCGTTGCCGAGAATATGTTAGAAATTTTAGTTAATTTTAATTCAAGTTATTTTTTTATTTATTATTGTTATTATTCTATTTTATTTTGCAAATTTTTTAATTTTTTTCAAGAAACGAGACATACAACTGGAGAGCTTGGATCATGCAGAGACAGATCCTAGGTCTAGGTTGTAGGCAAGTTTCCTTTCTTCTCTAACCCTCTCTTTCTCCAATAAATTGCCCTCTTCTGCAGGTTTCTTTACAATTGCGCTGCCAAGAAAATATTTGTATTGTTAAAGATTTCTTGCATGATTGATTTTCTTTGCATAATTAATATGGATTTTAAAGGGCAAGAAATCCAAAAGCAACATTAAGTTGGGATTTCATCACCCTTCGTAGGCCCCAAAAATCACAAACAGAGCATAAGCATTTACCGTTCATTAATTAAAAAATATCTAGACTCAACCCCCTAAGGACATTCACACTCAGATAGGAAAAGAGAAGGTTATGGGTAATCTATTGTTTATCTGCATATGTTTTGTAGTGTCTAAGGCAAATGGTTTACTTAATTAGGCCCGCTATTTCGGTGATTCGTATAGCGGATATCTCCCACTTATCTGGCACTTACCTGACTACAAAATTGATAAAGAGATGATAAAGAATTTATCCTACAACTTATCCCTCAGAAGTCTAGGAGCAGGTTTAGTGATTCGATCTAGATGACCCTAGTTTTAAGGATAGCTGCGCATTTTGCGGTTGCGATTTGTTAAGGTCCGTAGTTAATTTTATGCATTTAAAATATAGGTGATGAACATGCTAAACTGACTTTATGTGAACTTTGTTATCCGGATAATCCAACACTTGCTGATTGCATTAGAATGGATAAATATAAGAACGGTTATAATTTCCCTTATACATCCACAACCGACAATGAGGATAGGTTATGTGCAGAGTTATATGATCTTAGGCAAAAGGTTGAGATATTAAAAGTTAACTACCAGATTCCTACTAATTAACCTTTTCAATTTTTTTGCACTAATTATCAAAATATATCTCATGTTTATGAAAATTGTCCATTTATTATTGGATTTGGTAATTGGAGAAATCAACAAAATTGTTAGAATCGTTGCATGTATTCTGAAGTTCCTAAACATGAATTAGTCCCACAGTTTCAACCCAACCCTTACTATGATATAGGCTCTCCTTCCAATCCAATTCAAACTAACACAACTTTCACTCCTTCCAATTTCATAGACCAACAGCAATTCCAACCATATCCATACTATGATGTCGGCCCTCCTTACGATCATATTCAATCAAATTCTTATCAATCCTACTAAACTTTTCCACCTTCATTTAATAATGATGAGAAAACGAGACATATTGAAACACAGGTGGCCACTTTTATTCAAAACGCAGAGCTACCAACCAATCGATGACTAATATTGAAATTCTTCTTGGCCAGATAACTGCTGCAATTGCTAATAGGAAAGAGTAAGAGACTATCCCAACGTAAACCCATGCAAACCCGATTGTTCCCAACACCTTAGAACATCATAATCAGCCTATTGAGGAAGTGTTTGAGAATAACCATGGTTTGGAATGTATAACCAAAAAACGTTTAAGCCATGAGTGTCCTATATATGAGTGCGAATCTACATCAAGGAAAATTGAGAGATATAAGGAGTGCCGGATTTGTGATTATACGCTTGAATCTTGTGGTTTAGATGAGTCTGATTTTTTGATACATGAGGAAAGTGAGGATGGGTCTATGTCAAGTTAGTTTGACACCTACCCTCAGAATTTTGAATTTTCAATTTGGCCTTCAACATTAAATTTATATGAAGATGATTTGTTTGATGATATGTTTGAAGTTGAGAAGTTTGATTTAACTAATTGTAAAATTTTTTAGAAAAATATTTTTGACGACTCAAAAGTAGCTGATAAAATTTTTGAGAAAATTATCGATGAAGAAACTGCGTCTGTAAATGAAGCTTGTGATTTTGATGGCATTGACTTGGCTATAATATTTGAAGAAACTACTAATAGGGAACCCACAGTTTCTGTAAGAACGTATAATGAAATTTTCGAAGAAAATTTAGAGTGGGATCCCATATATTTGGATGATAAAAGACAACCCATGAGTCAATTTAAGAAGGGGAAAAAAAGAATTGTTGGATGAAAGATATGATGAACTTTTTGATAATTCCACTATAATAATAGAAGAAGTTTACGAGGAAGAGATGGATAATTTTGATGAATGATGTTTTGAAAAAGATAGTTTTGAGGACCTTGATAGATTAACTAGGGAAGGTAAAGACGGGGGTTTTATCATAGTTGATTCAACCTAATTGATCTAGGGTAATTAGACTATTCCAACAAAACAAAATAATCCATAAATTGACAATTTATGTGTTTATTTAGTAGAAGGATAGGATCTACTTGTTGCTAGATTAATTAGCACTGAATATTTAAATTTATTGCTAAGTGATTTTATTAGATTGATAGGGTATTACTACAATTGTATGATTTATGTTTTCTTTTAATGATTGATATTTCATTTCGATAAATATCTGCTCTATACTTTTATGTGATTGATAGTTAATAAACTTAAATGTGGTAATTGGAAAAGAATAGATATCTTATAAACACCATGATTAGTAAAGCTAATCCAAAACCCTATGCCTTTCTTTATTATTTGAAATTCTCTTTATTTTGAAACTTGCAATTTTAATTCCCTTTATGTACTTTTTAATTAGTTTAGTTAAATAAATCATATCTTTTATTTTAATTCGTTTTAACTTAATTAAAGTTCACGCGCCTCCCTATGATACAATCCATAAATACTATAATGAAATTACTGTGCACTTGCGGTTAAAATTGAGAGACTACTAAAATCTATATCAAACAGCGGTGTAAGGATTTAACCAATGGGCCACAAGCTTGTTCTTGTACATTAGTTATCAAAAAATAATTATAACTCAATACTCGAACAGAAAGAACGTTATTTTATCAAAGAAAGATATATTTTGGGGTCGTTACAATAGTACAATTTAAATGTATAGACGTCTTTTAAGTAAATACGAAGTCTGGGTTTTTTTTAATTTTCTTAGTAATCAAATTACTCCATTTCATGATAATCATATTCTCCTCAAATCCGGTGTAAATTACCACGAAATATTCCCATTTAACACAAGATGTGTTATGACCGTCGGCCATCCGCCGCCGGCCGGCATGCAGCCGTTCGGTTTCGATTGGCCGCCGGCCGGCCGCGCAGCCCCTTCGCCGGTTGGTCACGGCCCCATCGCCGATCGGCCAATGTCCGCCGGCTGCCCGTCGTCGCTAACGTTCGACCGCCCGCCGCCGGTTAACAGTTGCACATACATATATTATTATGGATAATTAAAATATACCAAGCATGTTAATGCAAAATTGCTTGGAATTATATGCCCAGTCATCACATTCTCGAGAATGTGAGGATTCCTGGGAATCTTTCATGATAATCTTTTATTCCATGCACCGAAGGCAATCTCTCTTGTGTCAATGGATTCCCACTTTTCTCCAAATTAATATACACACACCTTTTTCTTATTGAACCAAATGACAAAATAAAAAACCATGTATCATGGATTAAACCGGACTGATCCTCAATCAAAACCCAAGACCTTTAATTTAACTAAAAAGCGGAGGAGTCATTTTCCATTGGGCATTATCTTGAGCTCCTTTCATGGTTTGGAGTTAGCTCATATCATTTATTCCTAGATGTTGTGCAGTATCTAAGGCTTTCAATACTATTCCTCAAAGGGCAATTTGGTTGAGCTCATAAAATTATGAGAAAGAGAGAGTGAGAGAGAGAGATGATAAGATTATATAAGAGAGTGGGAAATATAATTGGGGGGGGGGGGGGGGGGGGAGGGGGGTTGGCATTGAATATTTTGAAGAGATCTCTTCTCTCTTATAAAGAAAGTATTAATGAAGAGAATTGAAGTAAAGTTAATGGTGGCAGGTGAGTTGAACCCATGACCTATGACCGTCTTCTTCCAGCTTTAAATGGATTTATGATGATGATGATGATCCTATCCTTTCACTTCCCAAAATGCCCTTCCCCTCTTAGGTATAGGATAATTTTCAACTGCTTTCTTTGCTTCATTGGCTATATATTCATCACTATATAGGTAACTGTTGAGTCTTTAAATATTAGCTTCATATGTATCAAAAGGTTCAATAAAAAAATTAGAAAACTTGCTTGTTGTTGTTGTTGTTGTTCGGCTATTTGCATTTGATCTAAGGAAAGCTATAGACAATAAAGAGAGTGGCCATAAAATTTGAGTGCAAATTAGGCGGGAAGAAAATATCTATCTTAATTAATTGGGAAATTTCACAAAAACCACCCTTTAATGCAGCATATGTTTTCAAAACCATCATTGAGAGATTTTTTCGCATACTGAAACCCCTAGGCTTTCTTCCATTAAACACAACCCTCTCAAGATCCCCTGCCATTAATTTTTTTATGAAATGATCAAAATACCCTGCTATATAGCAGACTCTTAAAATGGGGATGAAAGGGCATTTTTGGAAGCAAAAAGTAAAATTGTAACTTAAAATGTTTAAATTTTAACAACAGGGGTCGAAGGGGGGTTACGTGTAACGGAGAAATGTTCGGGAGGTTTCTGTGCATAAAAAATTCTCCAAGAGTAGTTTTGAGAACATATGCTATGATACAGAATGGTTTTGGTGAAATTCCTCTAATTAATTGAGCTCCATGCAATTTAAGCTCCAGCAGCCAAAAAGATGTTGAGATCTATGGTTGCATGAGCCATTTCATTCACATATCAAGCCTACCCATCGATCGTTCCCATGCATTAACTCCAACGTGGATCCCACGTGTCCAGCAACTTATTTATAAACACTTCATTGCTATCATCACAGTTTTTGTACGTAATATCATGATCATGTGAAGTTTAACTCAATATTATACCATCTTACAAGTTGATATTTTATAAATAAATACATTAATGTTTTCTTTGGTCATGTATAAAATTTTTAACCAGCCCTATGAGGCTGTATATCTTGATTTCTTATATATGACATGATATAGATATGCCTTTTGCAGAAAAAATATATGAGAAAAGAGTTTTTGTGCGAGGGATTCCTACAAATCCTCACGCGCGCGCGACAGGAAATGGGGAACCCCCACCCCCACCCCAAGTTTGTTCTTGTCCCGAAGGAAGAGCATAGGAATCCTTGTGCAAGTACACTATGCTCAAAAAACATACAGCATAAGCCATATTCTCATGTCTACCTCTATGAAATACTTTCAATCAATTTGTGATCGTTGTAAAATAAACATCATCTGCATTGGAAATACGATAGAGGATGGAAAACTAAATGCAATGCTCTAAGATGAAATTTTTTACTGAGTGTCGGTCATGTATCCCATCATTACATCATTAGAGAAAAAGAAAATAAAACCACAGGTCTCGTCAAACCGTCTGAAGTATGTCCAAAATGTTTCATTTGGTCCTCTCTCCTATTTAAATGCATTACACCCGATATACTAATAGTTTCTCCAGTAGATCGCCCTCCACTATCTACTAAATGAAAAAAAAATGTACTCCATGTAGGTTCTACCTTATGGATAGTAAAAATATATGTATACACTTATTTCTTTTTCCTTTTCTTTCCTCTTTTCTGAGAACAAAAAGGACAGATGGTTAACTTTGACTAGCCCAATAAAACAATTAGAAATATGAAATAGTACTCCTAAATTCAATATGAAATTGTCAATATATAGTAATGGGCACTCATTTAAAATGGTAGATATTTCAGAATTCAATATGAAATATTTAGAGGAGAGAGGGAGAGAGAGAGAGAGAGAGAGAGGTTTCTCTCTTTAATTCACGAGAGGTGTGGGTGGTTTTAATTAGGGTTTAAAGGGGGGTGTTGGGGTGCTTTAAATTTGAGTTCTTTGGGGTGACCCAAATGTGGGAAGTTGGAGTTATTGAAAGAGCAATGTACATTCAATCACCCATCAACTGTTTTAATATTATTACTACTCACCTCCCTCTCCCTCTCCCTCTCCCTCTCTTATTCTCACCCCCCCCCCCTATCTTGCACCCCCCTCTCTAACCTCTTAATTAGTCCCACACTTAATTGTGAAGTTTATGATTAGCAGTACCTTTCTTTGTTGCCCCTTTATCACACGTGAATATGTGCTGAGATGAAGCTAGAAAAACTAAAGAAAAGGGTCATTGTAATCTTATGAAACATGTGAGGTGGAAAATGATATTATTATGTTTGGGGGAGGTGAGCGTATCTCAATAGGTAAAAATATGATTTGTTGTGTGTTGTGTGTGTGTGTCTGGGGGGTGGGGTGGGGGCGGCGGGGGGGGTGTTTGTCCTTTCAAATGACCTTTAGATCCTTCTTTTTAGTTCCATCCACCCTCTTAAATGGACCCAAAGCTATCCTATATAACAAGCTCAAATCCCACCATTGGATACTACTGCAACTGCTACTACCCTCATATACACCAAAACAAAGGAGAGAGCAAGGAAAGGAAAAGAAGCTCTCTTCATCAAAATCCATGGTGTCCTTGCAAGCAAAATTTTCTCAAGAGGAGAAGAAGGAAGTGAGCCCAAACTTTGAGAACTTTTTCCAATCAATTAAGAAAAGGAAGTGGCAAGATGGAGGTGATGAAACCAATGAGTTCACTACCAAGGAGCCCAAGTTGCGGAAAGAAAAGGAGCAAGCTAACATTGAGCTCCACCTTGATGCTCCCTTTCCTTTAGAGTGGCAAAGATGCCTTGATATTAAGGTATACAAACTATACATATGGCTAAATTGCATGAAAAAGTACTCCAATTTATCCATATAGATACGGCCATTCTCTTATAATAATAAAAAAACCTATACTTTGATCTCCATTTTAGATGCCGTTTTTGTATAACTTTTGTTTTCAAATTTTCTCTAAGGTATGTTTTTAAAAACAAACCATTAATGAAACAGTGGCGAAATTCATAGGCATATTGAAAGCGAGAAATCCGGCGGAAATAGAAAAGTTAGCACATGTTAAAGTTGAAGATAAACTTCAAGTTTATAGAGCGAAAATAAAATTTAATATGCATGAAAAAACCTAACAATTAATTAATGGGACATTTTCAATGGTGCAGTCAGGCCAGATACACTTCTACAACACAAGGACTCACAAGAGGACCTCGAAGGACCCAAGGTCTAGCCCCGAGCCGCCACCGAGCTCGCTCAAACCAACTATCGACCTCGAGCTCAAACTCAACATGAAGCATGTCGAACATGAAGAAGGCCAAGTGCTTAGGCATGATTTCGCTAAGAATCAGTGCAATTATGGGAACAATTCAACGAAATACGAGATTTCGCTCGATATCGATCGACAAGAGATGGTGGCCGCGGTGTGCATGAAGTGCCATATGCTTGTGATGATGTTGAAGGCGTCTCCGTCTTGCCCGAATTGCAAGTTTATGCATCCTCAAGGCCAAGACCCTTCTTTGATTCGTAATAATAATAAGCATGATGGTAAGCTCTTGTGTTGCAAAGATTAGCTATGAAATTATAACTTAGGGGACAAGGAGATATTGAGGGTAATTCTAATGATAATGTAGATTACATTATATATATATTATACAAGAAGAGATGTCTTCAATATTGTATGTATAATTAATAATAGGCATACTATTCTAGTGAGTAGGGAAATGAAACATCTCATTGCAAGGTATGTAATATTGTGGTATGAAAGAAGAATAGTGTAGAGTAAATGCAAATCTTTTGTTGGAGGATCAGTAGGGCTTAGTTGATTTTGGCATCGGAGTGAATAAACTTGACAATATTGTAGGTAAGAATTGAGAACAAACCACGTGATATATTAATTGTTAGCACCAAAATAAATGTTTTTTGATGTTATATGGCGTATAAGGTTGGAATTCCAAATTAAAGTAACATGATATATTAGTATCACCAACTGTGCACCAAAATATATTTAGGTGATGTCCTTATTGTATTAAATTTGAATAGATTATAAGAGTAAGTGGGCCCAGCGGTAAAACCTCTTTAATAGATTATGAGAATGGCATTATACCCTAATGGTAAATCTGCTTTACAGTTTAAGAGGTTTGGGATTCAAATCCCGTTTACATTATATGACAGCCTATTATTAAAGGAAGGGTTATCACCAAAAGATTCTATGTAGGTAAATATTAACAAGTACCGGTAAAATTGGATACTCATGGCAAAAGTAACATTAAGTGATAACCAAGATTTTAAATATAGGAGATCGGAATCGCATTGGAGAGATACTTCATACGGGTAATATATCAAGCGATATCACCATATCGGTCAATATTTCATCAGTTTTATCGTATCGTAAGGGGTCCCAAAAAAATATCATCTGATATTCAATTAGAATGATAAATAAAAGTTGTTGTAACGATTGTAAGGTAGTGTCATGTGAGAGTGTAACCACTCAATATAGACTTTTAGTTTTAGATGTTCGGTTTAGAAGATAACCTGTAAAGATTAGACGTGAGGTGGAGCCTAGAATTAAGTGGTGGCGTGAAGGAAGATGATAAAGAAGCCTTTGTAAACCATGTAGCTTAAGGAGCTGATTAGAAGTCTGAAGATAATTTAAACACAACATGTAACAAAATGGCTAGTTGCATTAAAATGGTTGCTAGAGATCTACTTGATGAGTTGAGGGGTGGTGCTCCACAACTTAAGAACATGTCATGGTGGGATAAAAAAATAAAGACTGCTATTAAAATTAAAAGTGATTCTTATAGAGATTTGAAGAAAAGCAGAGATGTAAAAAAATTTGAGGAGTATAAAATAGCTAAAAAGAATATTAAGAAATCTGTTTAGGAAACCAAAACTAAGGTATACAAAGAGATGTACGAGAAGTTGGACATCAAGAAATCTGAAAATGATATATACAGGATTGCTCGAATGAGAGAAGAAAGCCAGAAACTTGTGTACGGTGAAGTGTGTCAGATAAAAATCAAAAGATTTTAGTTCGAGATGAGAATATCAATAAAATGTGGAGAGATTTTCTGACAAATTGTTCAATAAGAGCTTTACTAATAAGGATTTGGATGGACTTGACATTCAATCTCAAGATATAACCGTGATTTCATGCGTAGGATAAGAATATCAGAAGATTTGGAGATGATGAAATCAAAGAAAACTGTTGGTCCATATGAGAATCTTATTAAGATATGGAGATATCTAGAAGAGATTGGCGTTAGATGGCTGACGGACCTATTTAATAAAATTTGGCAGACCAAAAAGATACCAAATGAGTGGAGAAAGAATACCCATGTAAAGAATAAGGGTGAATTTGCTTAAATTACCGTAAAATAAAACTCATATCAAACCATGAAGTTTTGGGAAAGGGAGATTGAACACAAACTAAAGCAAGATGTTAAGATAATATAGAACCAATTTGAGTTCATGCATGCACGATTGATTAGTCAAATATATTACACATTTGTATGAAAGTTTTTCCTACTATTATTAACTACTAAAAGGTGTTAATTGTAAATAAAGAACATATGTGGATTTATTTGTAAAAATTTTATTGCCATATGTTTCTTCATTTATAATTAATATAATTAGGGAAAATATATGCATATAATATTTAAATAAAATATTATTAATATATGCATATCATATCAAATATTCCTAATCAATATTCTTAAGATATTATATCATATAAATGGTTGGAATAATATCTCAAAATAATAACAAATGCTATTAACATTTTGATATGAGATATTGTACAGGATTTATATTAGATTAGCCCAGCTCTGAAATCTAAGTAGGAGATCCACATCAAATCGGAATATCAAACCGAATCTGTCAAAAATTAGAAGCAAATCGAGGAATCTAGCAACGGCGGAGATTAAGGGCAATATTTTCAAAATCTATATATCAAAAGGATCTCCAAATATCGAGAGAGAAACCCAGAAAAAACCCCAAGTCATGATCCTACCAAACGGCGGTGGAAGGACGGTCAAATAGGGCTTTTGGCGGCGGAAGGACGGTCATTTAGCGGCCGTTGGATGTGAATTTTCAGGGGCATGATCGTAATCTCACATACTTTAATATGGCATCTAGGGTTTCACATTTCAGAGTTTATAAAAGGACCGAGAGCTATCTATCTAATACATCTATCGCAAGAATTCGAGAGAGAGATCTAGCGAGCAACTAGGTTCTTGTAATCTACATTTTAAAAAGAAAATTGTAATGCAATAGTTAATAAATAAAGGTAGTTTTTGTTTTAATTATTTTTGCATTTACTTTTACGCGTTTACTTTACGCATTACTTTTCCGCATTAATTTTCCGCATTACTTTTCTACATCTTAATTATGGTTTCATTCTTCTTCACCCTTTCTTCTAAATCGCTACTAACCATGAGCGAGTAATTTCTTACTTGGTAGGATTTGTAGAATAGGGTAGAATAATGGATGAAATATCTTTTAATTTCTTTTGGCATTTTGATATTTATACACCTTAGCAAAATAAATATTAACTTTCTTATCTGGTGTACTATCAAGTTATTAATAATCACGACCACGATTTGAGATTAATTAAACACTTGTTTTGTTAAGGCCTTGAAATTAATAAAGATCAATGGAAGGACAAAGGATAGTAGTGGGAAACCCTAGTTCACTCCAAGAACCCTTAATTCACATTCATCATTATTTCTCTAAGTTTTAAACTATTAAAAGGTCAAAAGAGACATTTCTAAACATTCATCCATTAGCTACCGAGTCCTATAAACCCTACAAGCCATTCTATTATAAATTTTATATCTACATTAAAATAAAACGACAACAAACCATCCTCTCTTTTATCAATTCGTCTAAAGTAAGAAAAGAAGTTCACGTTTCCCTACGGACGACCTGTGCTAATCACGGCTAGCTATTTGCCATACCGTCTTAATTGCGGTTATTTACAACATACATACACCTTTTCGCATCCAATCAACGATCGACGACAGAAACTGTTCATTTGCTTCATCAACTTATCAAACGTTTTCGAGAGAGGGGAAGGGATTTGCATATGCTTTTTATTGACTTTAAGAAAGCTTACGACAAGATATCTAGAGAGGTTTTATGGCGAACAATGATGAAGAAGGGAGTCTCAATCAGATACATTGACATAACCAAGGACATGTATGATAGAGTAGTGGCAAATGTAAATACTTGAGGCAGCTTAACAAGGGATTTTCCGATCATAATTCACTTGCATCAAAGATCTGCATTAATTCCATTCTTATTTGCCATAGTGATGAATGAGCTTACTAGAACTATCCAGAATGAAATACCTTGGTGTGTGTTATTCGCTGATGATATTATTCTGGTAAATGAGACGAAAGTAGAGATTAATGCCAAATAGAAGTTATGGAGACAAACATTGGAATCTCGGGGGTTTAGATTGAATAGGTCCAAAAAGGCATATATGCGATGTCAATTTAGTAAACAGAGAAGTCGAGATCACAGTGGTATAATACCGAATGGGCAAGATATATCACCAAGCGATCAGTTTAGATTTCTAGGTTCTATCATCCAAAAGGATAAGGAGATCGATAACGATGTAGACCAGAGGATTCAGGCTGGTTGTTTACCCTCTTTATAAGCTCTAACAATCGAATTATTAAGATAAAGGTAGAGTTTAAACAAAACAAGTTTAGAGGTTTTAGTTTGACCGGAAGATCTTAGGGTTCGAGACTTCCGATAAGCGTAAGCACTTACCGTTAATTATACCTTAATGTCTACGGAAATACTTAGACGGTATATCATGTTAAGCAATTCAAAATCACATCAATAATAAAGATCAAATCACAAATATATAAACTTGCAAATGAAGAGTAACATAAAGCAGTCATCGAAGGAGATTTCATTTATATTGTTTGTTTACAACATAGATACGTATGCATTTATTTACATCTTAAATTCATACATAGGAGGGAGAGATACAAATATGGTTTGAACGGTAGGATGAATGTTTTAATATCAAAAATTGATATTACATTTGGAGTTCAACTGAGTATTTTCACTTGTGGAATCCACACTTAAGTAAACAAAATGAAAGCGGGATTCTTTGTGACTCATCATAAGATCTAAACCCTATAGAGAGTGGATGCGGATATCTTCTAGATAGATATCCGCTCCAACTTGGCATTTGCGAGTACTTGAGCCAAAACCCTTTTTGAAACGGATACGGATATCTTCGAGATATATATGCGCTCCAAACTAGTATTTGTGGATATCTCTTTTAAGATACCCGCAACGTTCTAAGCTTGCGGACATTCATTTTAAGATATTCGCAATTTAGGGGTGTCCTTCATCAAATCATGCGGGTATCTTTTTAGATACCCGATGGGGTGTTTTATTATACTTATTGGGGCATTTTCTTGAAATACTCGTAATAAGTGGATCTCGAATGTCAAGCGGATATGTCTTTAGAGTGTCCACTAAAGTCATCACAAATATGCATTTTGAGATACCCGCCATAGGAATATCTTATTTGAAATACTTTGTATTATGATTTTAATATCTTTAAACGGGTTGTTCTCAATTCTTTTAAGAGAGAAAATGAACTTTTAGTGTTCTTTAAAAGATGTACACTTTAATATTAAATTGATTTTATCCAAAATACAAATGTGCAGCATTTCCCATTATACTTGTGAATTGTTGTGGAGAATATAGACTGTTTAAAGTATATATTCTCATATAAGTGGAGAAAGATAGGATTTCTCCTACTTTCGTTTTCCTCCGTTTGTCCAAGAATATGAAATTAATCATTTTTTAAGTCTATCGGGGAGTTCTTAATTTGTAGGAATTGATAGAATTCCTCCAAGCCCTCAACCTTAAATATGCCTCATATAAAGATCCCTGTTAGAAACAAGAAATAAAAAACGGTTAGAAGAAACTCTTCACCAAAGTCACCACATTCTTCTTTCTTCTTCTTGTTATTGTTGTTGGAGATGAGAACAAAAAGAGTCTTCAAGTCTCGAAATCTATAAAAGAAAGTTGTGAATTTCCTCTCTTATTGAATAATGAGGGATGGATCATTTTTTCTTTCTTTAAGGTATATACATAAGTGAAGTAGTTATAAAAATACTCCCTCATTTTGAGGGAAGTGGGGAAAGAGAACAACTCCCTTACTACCATATTGAAAATGGTCAAAAACCATAAATGTGGGTATCTTTTTAGAGATACCTGCAACCGCTTGATCAAAGTGGATACCTGTTTTGACTTTGGTCAATTAGAGATAACCGCATTTAAGAAGTATCGCATTTAGGAGATATCCGGCTCGAAAGATATCCACAAATGGTAAATTTAGGATTCTTTTATTGGAGTTCAAATTTTTTATGTCAATTCTATTTAGTTGAAACAGAGGAGTGCAACGGGGATTTTGTGTGATCATAACTTTCCGTTAAAATTGAAAAGGAAGTTTTATTGAAGCGTTATTCGGCCTGCCTTATTATATAGTACGGAATGTTGGGCTCCTAAGAAACATCATACACAGAAACACTACTACAAATAAGGGTTGCCCCTACGGATTTATCCGTTGGGGCAACCCACTGCCCCTACGGATATATGCGTAGGGGCGAAAAAATATCCCGTAGGTGCAAAGGCCGTAGGTGCAAGTTGAAGCCCTGAACTTGCCCCTACGGGCAAATTCTTGGCCCTACGGATATATCTGTAGGTCCTGTTGCCCCTACGGAGTAATGCGTAGGGTAAAAAAAAGTTATATTATTTATGGTTTTTTTAATATATTAACTGTACCTACGGATATAACCGTAGGGGCATGATATAACGCCTACGGATAAAGGCGTAGGTACCTGTCCGTAGGGACCGTATATCAGGATATCTGATATTTAGCCCCTACGGATAACACTGTAGGGGCTAGTCTTTTGGCCCTACGGTTTTGTCCGTAGGGACACTCCCAACCCCTGGTTCTGCGATCAGTGGGAAAATATCAGTTACTGCTATTATTTGGCCCCTACGGGCTTAGCCGTAGGGGCAAAATGTGTACCTACGGTTTAATCCGTAGGTACATAATATTTGTATTTTTTTTTTAAAAATGGGTTGCTTGATTTTTTCCCGCCCTGTGCACAATAATATATACATCAATCAAATATAAAATTAATCATCACACAACATATATCGCAGTATTCATATTCACATCTCACGCATATAATATACAAAAGAAACCAAAAAACTGAATATGATATAAATATAAACCAAAATCAATATCGCCCAAAATGTTTCAAAATGTAGTACAATATGTATCATATAAATAAATATATGTTTAAAAAAATAAGAATCAAAATGCTAGCCTAGCTCGGTCCAGCTCCACCTCTGATAAACGCTAGAATCTTGCGCCTACCCCGTCGCGTCTGGACCTAACGTGTGCAATAAGCGTGTAAGAACTCTATTTTATTCGAATTCTTATCATTATCGAGTTATTTCGAAACCCCATTTGGATATCTAGTTTGGAAAACTGTAGTTTATTTTAATTAGATATGTACATGTATGATTAATAAAACCTAAGTCTACAACCAAATACGTACTGATATTGGATATGTTGATATCTATAATATGACATGATATTTTACTATTAAGTAGTATACATACCAGCATCTCCTTCAACTCCTGAACGGTGGCCTTCAAGCTCTCCAGTTCCTGCTGGATACGTCGCTCACTGGAGACGGAGGAAGTAACCACCGGGGTGGAGTCCAACCTCATATGGGCCCTGCTAGAGCCCAGTCCTCGGCCTCTCTCCCAACCTCCGTAGTGCCGTCCGTGTGCGGCGTCCAGGACTGGGGTCAGCAGCCTCGAATGCTGCCTTCCCCCTAGCAACTGTCAGAACATTATATTTAGCACATACTGGTCTATAAAATTGACAAGAAATACCAAAATCAACAAATTCAAAGCCTTACCTACAGAGATAGAAGATGTGCTCCTCCGGTATCTGCATGTATCAAAATTTGAATAATATTAATTAATTTCAGTACATACATATTAACAAAGTAAACCCGCATATAGCGCTGCTTACACATAAGACAGGGGGTGAACAAGCTCTTGTAGATCATCAGGCGCAAATCTAATCTCATCAAGCAGCCCATGATAATGAGTTGGACGACTAGACAAGGTCCACGACTTACAATCATTCCCGCATACGAGCATATATAAAAATCATAGTTTCTAGGATGACAAATTTTATTGTCAACTACTGTCACCACCTACAGCTAGACAATAATAAAAATTACTAAGAGCAAAAGGAATGTGTGTATATTTATGATATAGCATTCTAAATCAATATACATGCCCTATATGATATATAAACATACCTGGAGGAACGGGAGTGGCCTCTGTCCCTGATATGGACGCATCACCAACAACTAAACAATCAAACATTGACAATATAAGTAATTTTGACATAAACAGGCATGGATATCTATAATATTATATTCAAAATGGATATTAGAGAGCGCACCTGCAGTGAGAAGTGATAAAAGTATCACCCAACAAGGGTGTAATTTACAGAATCAGTTGAGACTCTTGAAAGTCATAGAAGAACCTGACCTGCACAAATCTGATGTATGCTTTCCATTGGACACTAAGAAGTCTCTAAAGGGAAAAGCCTATGTGAAAGCCATCATTAGTTCATATCAGAAGATTGATACTGAAACAGAGAACAAGGAATGCCATTTTCTTCTTCTTCTGCCACATTACTGTCTTCTCCTTCTTCTTCTGCCACATTACTGTCTTCTCCTTCTTATTATGTGCGCGTGCAAATTCAATGACTATATTGAGAATATGGATTAATAGTGGGTAGGAAAAGTATTTCTCAAATTGCTTTTGCGTCTAAAAACCATAAACTACTAAGTAATAGCATACATAATTTTTTTAGTATAAAGGTTGTTATTTTAAGTTTTCCCTTATAGAGATATGATCTAACTGCATTTATAAACTATAAGTGTGCAGAAAATTATGATAAAAAACCATAAGAAAGGGTCGTAGCCATGCATAACCTTGAATCTACATACCAAATCATGCACAAGCATGCAATTATTGTCACCTTGCCTTGGAATATAAAATATCTTGGAAGACTATAAGCGAGCATTTAAATCTTGATAGCTTTTGACTTCAACATATATTTTTCTCAAGTACCATGAAATATACTTCCTCCGTATAAACCGTTTTCAGAAAGATGGATTAACAATGACAAATTATCCATTGTGGCTCACTAGGTTAGCATTTTCTCTTCTATTGACCATCTTACTAATCTGCTTGGTAAATTTATTCGGAACCGGCTGCGAATCATTAAAAGACATGCATAAGAAAGAAAGCTAAAATACAGATATATAGCATACCGATACATCGAAACTTCAAAGTTGCGATGACAATCCAGAGATATTTATTTCTACACACGTGGTGCGCGTGCGAATGCGTCAGGCATCATGGACAAATATTTGAGAACATGGAAAGTATTATTAGTATAAAGTAATTAAAGCTTTTAAACGCGTTGGGTAGATATTTTCTTAGTTGATGCAATCATATCATGAGGACTAAATTTAAGCTATTATACATATGCATATGTATTTTTCTAACCTAATATATATCACACACACACACACAGAGAGAAAGAGAGAGAACACCAGTTTGGTAGAGAAATCAGGTAGCAGGATCGTGAAGAAATGGAGTCCATAGTATTGCTCATCATCATCATCCATGATCCTTTTGAAAAAATATTATCAAAAGGATCATGGATGATGATGATGAGCAATGCTATGGACTCCATTTCTTCAGGGTCCTGCTATCTGATTTCTCTACCAAACTGGTGTTCTCTCTGTGTGTGTGTGTGTGTGTGTGATATATTAGGTTAGAAAAATACATATGCATATGTATAATAGCTTAAATTTAGTCCTCATGATATGATTGCATCAACTAAGAAAATATCTACCCAACGCGTTTAAAAGCTTTAATTACTTTATACTAATAATACTTTCCATGTTCTCAAATATTTGTCCATGATGCCTGACGCATTCGCACGCGCACCACGTGTGTAGAAATAAATATCTCTGGATTGTCATCGCAACTTTGAAGTTTCGATGTATCGGTATGCTATATATCTGTATTTTAGCTTTCTTTCTTATGCATGTCTTTTAATGATTCGCAGCCGGTTCCGAATAAATTTACCAAGCAGATTAGTAAGATGGTCAATAGAAGAGAAAATGCTAACCTAGTGAGCCACAATGGATAATTTGTCATTGTTAATCCATCTTTCTGAAAACGGTTTATACGGAGGAAGTATATTTCATGGTACTTGAGAAAAATATATGTTGAAGTCAAAAACTATCAAGATTTAAATGCTCGCTTATAGTCTTCCAAGATATTTTATATTCCAAGGCAAGGTGACAATAATTGCATGCTTGTGCATGATTTGGTATGTAGATTCAAGGTTATGCATGGCTACGACCCTTTCTTATGGTTTCTTATCATAATTTTCTGCACACTTATAGTTTATAAAGGCAGTTAGATCATATCTCTATAAGGGAAAACTTAAAATAACAATCTTTATACTAAAAAAATTATGTATGCTATTACTTAGTAGTTTATGGTTTTTAGACGCAAAAGCCATTTGAGAAATACTTTTCCTACCCACCATTAATCCATATTCTCAATATAGTCATTGAATTTGCACGCGCACATAATAAGAAGGAGAAGACAGTAATGTGGCAGAAGAAGAAGGAGAAGACAGTAATGTGGCAGAAGAATAAGAAAATGGCATTCCTTGTTCTCTGTTTCAGCATCAATCTTCTGATATGAACTAATGATAGCTTTCACATAGGCTTTTCCCTTTAGAGACTTCTTAGTGTCCAATGGAAAGCATACATCAGATTTGTGCAGGTCAGGTTCTTCTATGACTTTCAAGAGTCTCAACTGATTCTGTAAATTATACCCTTGTTGGGTGATACTTTTATCACTTCTCACTGCAGGTGCGCTCTCTAATATCCATTTTGAATATCTTGATATTTTGAATGTAAAGATATTCAAAATGGATATTAGAGAGCGCACCTGCAGTGAGAAGTGATAAAAGTATCACCCAACAAGGGTGTAATTTACAGAATCAGTTGAGACTCTTGAAAGTCATAGAAGAACCTGACCTGCACAAATCTGATGTATGCTTTCCATTGGACACTAAGAAGTCTCTAAAGGAGAAAATCCGTGTATATGCTTTGTGTGTGCGTTTGTCGTTGAAAAGAATAAATTATCGATAATTAAAGTTAGATTTGAGGATACCCATGTATGAGTTGTATTCTATATATGTGTGTTTCGATTTATGATTTCGCTTAAGTGTAGGCTTGTTTTTACTTAAAGAAGTATCACCATCTACTATATATAAAAAAATGTAGCAAACTAGGACTAGAACTCATTTAACATTATCAACTAGTGAGATTTCAATGTCGAAAACTCCCTAAAGAGGAAAATTACTAAAAGGAAAAGACTCTTTGAACAAAACGCATCCACTAGCAATAATATGGAACTGAGACTCGATCAAGATTCTCTGGACTAAAAAATTCCAAGGAATTGCTATTTGAATAACGTTAATTTGGAACACGATCGTTGTAAGTTGTACTTTTCCCGACTTGTGTCATGCCCATGAGCACACAAACTTCTCCCCAATCACAAATCCCAGTCCAGATTGGTATTCAAAATTTATTTAATTAGTTTGTGATCCACATCATTGATTCATTGCTTGAGGCATCAATATAGGCACAAATATCACTGAAGCAGCCTAAATCACCATATGAACCGGTTATCGGTTTCAATTCCACCAGAATTAGAATTTCATCCGAACAACTTTCACACAGTAATCGGAACCTGGTCAACAAATTTGTCATGCCCGTTGTGGTTTTACTTATGTACAGTACTTCCACAAAATACGTGCTGTCATTTCTAAATGGAAGTTTCTCAGTGCCACCATAGTAGCAGAAGATGGAATTGTTTATCGCAACTAGATTATGCTAAGCCTCGGATAGATTAGGCAAACATGATCTTGAAGAATATAATTAGCAGAGGAAAAATATAATAAAACAAAACAAAGTGTAGCAAATAAGATAAAATAAAATAAAGATATAGAAAATAAAACATTGGGCTTAGGATTTGTAAGCTAGAAGTACAAAATGAAAACAAGTAGTACCTTTCTAACTACGGCATAGTCTACAAGAGACAAGTTAAGCTCCACATCTGACTCAGCCTGATATGAATGTACAACCTACAGAACTGGGCTTGGACATGCTTCAATTCTTGGCCGCTCTGATGCCATTTGTTTATCAAACATAGAGATGTGCAAACATTGTTGGCAAATTACTCGGCAGAACTTAACTTGCATTTATTTCTAATGCCTGCAAAAAGCAGCCTTAGTTTTAGGCTAAACAGAAAAGTGGTTTGTTTGATTACCTCAGCTTCAAGCTGGTCAAGGATTTGTAAGATTCTCTGATGGTAAGTCTGTTCTGATTCAGCCTTAACTGCACAAAGTGCAACAATACAAGTCAAATATGATAACCATGACATGCTAATTCATGCAGGTAACATAACTAGTAAATGATGAATTAAGTACCATTGCAAGTGGATGCGTTTTGTTGAATCAATATGATCCTGAGACTCGATCAAGATTCTCTGGACTAAAAAATTCCAAGGAATTGCTATTTGAATTACGTTAATTTGGAACACGTTTGTATGATTGAAGCTAAGAAACAAATATATTTCCATATTATATCATGCATTGTTTTATCAAAAATAATTTTATCGCATACCTAGCTATGTGCTGAAGTAGGCTATATATCTCAACAGAGAGAGAAATTTATAACCAACATGCCACGAATATTGAGATTGTATATATATATATATATATATATATATATATATATATATATATAAGTAGACATTTGAATCTAGACAAATAGAAAACAAAACTTTATTGCTCTCTTGTCTCTTATCAAAATCATTAGAAATGTTCATTTTTTCGGGGCTCAAAATTTCCTTCACAAGCTTTAAAAGAAACCTAGAAAAATTCTCACCCCCTGCCGCAACCCCCTGCCCCAACCCTAACCCTAACCCTAACCCCAACCCGAGCCCCGGCCAGTACCCCAACCCCAACCACGGCCCTAGCCGCAGCCCGAGCCCGAGCCCCAATCCCAACCATATATGAAAAACAACCTATGTTCGGTCTTTGAGCATATATGCAAACGAGGCTATGCACAGGAGGCCGCGGTGGGAGACCCACTCATGCTTAGTTTTTTAGCACGAGTCCTTTAGAACGTTTGCGTTTGGTTTTTATATTTCAAAACGTTCAAATTAATTCTGAACTGGGCATTGATTAATTTTTCAAATTCAATTCTTTTTAATGTCATTTTCACTCCATTCGCTCTTCAATTGCTTCTTCGTCCTCCAATTCCACAAAATTCTGCAGCCATCTCCGTCAAAACTGACTAGTATTATCATCAACAGCCCCACCCCAGCAGCACCCTAGCAGCAACCCTAAGGCAAACCCTAACCCCAGCAGCACCCCAGCTAGCTAAACCCCAACACCAACCCTAAGGCAAACCCTAACCCCAGCCCCACCCCAGCAGCAGCCGAACCCCAACCCTAACCCTACTCCGACCCCGACCCCGACCGCGACCACGACCCCTGCCCAACCCCAACTCGAGCGCGCAACCCCAGACCCAACCATGAACCCTAAGCCCAAAATAATCCAAAAATTCTTTAATTTAGCTCGAGATTTCCTCACCTGAACGGCTGCTGCTGGGGCGGTGGTGACGGCCTGAACTGCGGTGGCGACGGCCTGAACTGCGGTGGCGACGAGAACTGCGGTGGCGACGAAACCGGCGGTGGCGACGAGGAGAACGACGGTGGCGACGACCGCGAGGCGATTTGGGGTTTTTTTCGCGCGCGATCGAGAGAGAGAGAGAAATTGAGCGTAGGCGATCGATCTGGGTTTTTGTTAAATCGATATTTACTTGCCCCTACGGATATACCCGTAGGTCCTTTGTTTGCGACTCCGTAGGGAAAAACACCAAATTAAGAATTAATATTTTTATTCTTGGACGTCTGTTCCCGTAGGGGCAACCACTTAGCCCTACGGATTAATCCGTAGGGCCAAGTTAAATCTGCCCCTATGGATTCCAATATCCGTAGGGGTAACCCCCTATTTTACTAGTGAAAATGCATGACGGAGATGCGAGCTTCATTGGATGTGTGATAACATTAGAAAGAAAAAAGTGCGAAATGAGGATATTCGTACAAAAGTTGGTGTAGCACCCGTGGAGGAGAAAATGAGAAGAAAACGGTCTAAGATGGTTTGGTCACGTACGACGCAGACCTACAGAAGCACCGGTTTGACGAGTGGATATTCTTGATTTAGACCAAGTCAAAAGAACGAAAGAGTGATCGAAGAAAACATGGATGAAGGCGATACAAAAAGATATGGACGCCAAAAGGCTTAATGAAAATATATTGTTTGATAGGAGTGAGTGGAGGCGAAGGATTCATGAACTCGACCTGGTATGATTCTCATGTTGGGTCATGTAGCCCTATATACTGGGGATAAAAGGCTCAATAGCTGCTGTTGTTGTTATTAATAGCCGATATTGGACTCACTGGTGTGATAACACATGAAATGATAATCACAATTGCATGTTTATAATCATAAGGGTTTTACATACTATCCCTTCTTCCTTTATTGTCCCTATTTGTATTGTTCAGTTGACAGTAGTTATCACCTTCCAATAATTTACTTTATATCTTTTTACTACATTCCATCTTCCTACTATATATTATCCCTTCTTCCTTTATTGTCCCTATTTACATGTATTGTCCAGTTGACAGTAGTTATCACCTTCTTATCATATACTTTATATCTTTTTTGTTTCTTCAAGCAACATCTTATCATATGCTTTATAATGTAATCTCGAACCATCTTTGCACTACATACCATCCCTTCTTCCTTTATTGTCCCAATTTTACATGTATTGTCCAATTGACGGTAGTTATCACTTTATCATATGCTTTATATCTTTTTTGTTTCTTCAAGGAACATGTTTTTACTTGTCACTCCATGTTTTCCAATAAATGGAAAGCGAGACGTGGACGAGATCCGTGTCGTATCTATACAGGGGAATACACTTCCTCCTCAATACGGACACTTTAAGATTCATGTCTTAATAAAGGGACTCTTGAGCAAATTGAAACAACTCATTTCCAAACAACCCCAAACCTCATTTCTATATTTATGTAGTTCATATGCAAATCGAACACAAGTCCACGGATACATGTTGTTCAGTTTCATATCAAGTCACGGAATCACGGGTTCTAGATGTACGCGTATCACGAGGTTCATGTTAGGTTCACGATGAATACAAATAACTAAAATATGGCAACAACAAGCATGCCAATTCTATCCGAGCCAGAAAAGTAGCTATTGGTTCGAATGAAGAAAAACACAGTTTCATGTCTTAATTCGGAAAAGCCATCAATATGAAAGTTTTAGTTCAAGAAGTCAAGCAACCAACAAAACCGAGTTTACCTCAGGAGTTACCGGGTTTTCGATGACACTGCGCAGAACAGGCCAATCCTGTCCAGATTTGACACATAATTTTAAAAGACAGAAATGAAATATCTCTTTTGGTTTTTTTCTGAAATAGTTATCAACTAATAAAAGTTTCGCCTTTCGATCTACTTATATGAGAAATCAAATTTTGCACAATTTGGGTTTCTAAAAATTGGAGTTGCGAATTTTAAAAACGTAGATGTTGAAAACGGTCTTCAGGACTGCCGAAAATATTGGCTATGAGTCGTAAAACTTAAACTAGATATCAAATCGTTTTGAAATTTTTACAGTGCGCTTATAAAAATATCTATTATCTTAACTAATTTTCTTGGAATCTTCAGAGATCAAAATTTTAGCCAAAACCCACCTCGAAATCGACTTGGTGTAAAAAGAGAGGTATATCGGGTGTCCAAACATATGGTTTCATCAAAAAAAATTTAAGGTTTAATTTCCAATGAAAGAAAATGTAGAGAAGTGTGTGAATCCATTCTTGTACAAAGAACAATTAAGGCAATGCATGCATATGAAACAAGCATATATACTAATCTGCATGAAACATACATTAAAACTATTATAAAAATTATGTTAAAATGTTATTGCGAGGAAAATCCCTTTTAATTATCCGGTCTATAGGAATTCATGCAAGATCTTTCGTTACCCAATTCAAGCTTTTTCCTTACTAATGTTTAGCAATTGTCTCATGTTTATTTAACAAGATAAATCACAAGTATTTAACATTTTCTCAGAAAAAATACATGGAGGTCAAAATTATTACTAGCCACTTCGACATCTAGACTAGATACTTGATTTTATTAAAAAGCACTTTTATATGGGAGTGCCCTGGTAGAACATGAGCATCGGCATGGGTGGCGACATGGCAAGAGCAGAGGAGGCCTAACTAAAGAGGAGGACGAGGGACATACAGATTTTGCAAGGTGGTCTAACAACCGTCCTTGCCGATTTTCCCGAGCAGTGAAAGAAACTCCGGCACCTTCACAACTCAAAAGAGAGTTGAGACAAAAGGGAGAGAGTTCTTAGTTTGATTGTGGGTTGGGGGGGTTGGGGGGTGGGGTTTGAAAAGAAAGGAGATGGAATGGAAGAGGAACATATAATAGAAGTGTGTGAATCCATTCTTGTACAACAAACAATTACCGATGCATATGAAACAAGCATACCAATCTCATGTTTATGCAACAAGATAAATCATAGCTATGGGTATTTAACATTTTCTTAAAAAAATACATGGAGGTCAAAATTGCTAACCGCTTTTGCGTTTAGACTAGATATTTGATTTTATGAAAAAACATATTTATATGGGATATATGGAAGGGTTAATGTAGAACACGAGCATCAACATGGATGGCGGCATGGCAAGAGAAAAGAAGGCCTAACTAGAGACGAGGACGAAGGACTTACGGATTTTGCAAGGTGGTCTAACAACCGTCCTTATCGATTTGTCCCGAGAGGTGAAAGGAACTTTGGCGTCTTCACGACTCGAGAGAGAGGAGAAACAAAAGCGAAAGAGCTCTAAGTTTGATTGTGTGGGGATTTGAGAAGAAAGAAGGAGAAGGGAAAGAAACATATAATAGAGTGTTTATGGTCATAACAACTCTCCCTAATAATTCTAATTTATTATGTGAATTCATTTTGGGAGTTTTAAAAAAGAAATATAAAAGATCATAATTCATTTATAGGTTATTTGAGGGTTCTGTAAAGGGATTTCATAAAAAATAATTGCAACATCCAAGATTTGATCTTGTGAACTCTAAAATAACACTTAAACGTCTCAACCAATGGGAAACTTATAGGCATTCTCTTAAAAATAAAAAATAAATCATTTACAAGATAAACAGAATAAATCATTTCTTTAAACTAATTTTTTTCTAATAAAACAAATTCTCTTTTCAAAAACTTTCTTTCAAAACAAAATCCAATAAATTCTTTTTATCTAAAAACAGCAAAATAAATCTTTTAAAATAATCTTTTTTACAAAATAGAATCATTTCGAAACAAATAGATTTTTATTTATTTGAAAACAGCATACTAAAAACATGGTCATTACAATACTATTTTTGTGTCATCTTTGAAAAATTGGGAGTGATCCATTGTAAACCGGTCCGTGTTTTTTAAAAATGGGAACTCCCAATCTACGACAGATTTTAACGATCCGATCAGTTCAAGTTGATCACGCTACCCTCAAATACATGTGTGAAAAATCAAGGGATTTAAAAACTTCTAGCCTATGCATCGATGGGTGCAAAAATGTGCAAAAATGAATGTCTTTCGATAATGCAACATAAATGTCATTCGATGCATAGACCAGAGGTCTTTAAATCTCTTGATTTTTCATACACATGTATTTGAGCATAGGGTGATCAACTTGAACGGATCGGATCGTTAAAATATGTTGTAGATCGAGAGTTCACGATTTTAAAAAACGTGGACCGGTTTGCAATGGATCTGATGGAGGTCCTTTTCGGGTCTCCCTCAGATGTTGTCTTCCGTCGATCTCCTGGTGGATTTGGAAGGTGATCTCCTGTTGCGTGCGGATCTCAATGGGTTTTGAGGAGATTGGTGATTTGAGGAGTTTAACGCCGAGTACCTGCAAAGAAGCCTCGGGATGGTTTAGTATCACCGAGGACCCTTCGACGATCAAGTTAGTACGAGATCCGAGCAGAGTAACGGCTAAGTGGAATAAAAATGGCTTACTTGACCCCTCTGTGATGGGGGTTTATATAGTGGCGGTAGCACGCAGCAGCAGGCGCGAGAATCTCGCCGGCAGTTACGCTCCCGATGTCACGCCTGCGTAAAAAGCGGATCGCCCATTAATGGGGATCGTGATGGCGTGGAATGTGGGATGTTGCTGGCGGAGAATCTGTGCATGGCGAGATTTGCGGAGCGGCGCTTACGCCTGCAAGTGGTGGAGTTGGTCGGTCGGAGGAACCGAGGAAGATGGACTTGGCGAAGGAGCTCGGGAACGAGCGCGAGGGCCGAGGAGTTTTCGGTCTTGTGGCAGCTCGGGACGAGCTGAGAGGCCGAGGAGGCCAAATTTCAGGGGGCTCTGAGGTGAACCAGCTTGTGTTTGCAGGTCGGGTACAGGGATGGCCTGGTCGGCCCCTGTGGCCCTTTCTTCTGAGTTCTGGGACACGTCATCTGCCACGTGTCCTGATCTTAGAGACCGCCAATATTGGGCATCATCATTAGCCCCCCACTCTTGTCTCGACCAGCTAGCGGGTCGGGTCGGGTCAGGAGTGGACTGCCGGGCCGCCCGGGGTGAGCTCCCTCCTAGGGTTTCGTCGGGACGAGTCCCCGGGCTGTCAGCTGTCTTTTCTACCAGCGAATCAGGGCGAGATCTCTGCATTTAAGGAAAGTGCGCCGGTTCGTGCATCCTGTCACTGAAGTGACGGTCCACAAGTCAAGCGTCGGTTGGCCGACGTGACGTGTGCAGACCTGCGACACCTGATGGGGTGCGGTCCAGTGTAGAAACGACAAGTGGAGCGATCGGAGCCATTGGACGCGAGGAGGCGTTTTTGGCGGGAGATGAAGGGCCCCGTTGGATGAGGTCGTTCGAGGGGATAAGTAGAGGCGGGGCCCGCTCCAGTGCCCCTACTCTTTCATATTTCCTTTCTTCTAAGTTTTGGCAGCTCAGCGCTCTTCTTCTTTTGGATACATGGTTCGCTCCCACCCTTTGGGTTTCTCGTTCCAGAGGGAGGCCAGCAGCGCGCTGTGCCCCTGGCTGGCTCATGCCCTGCGCCGAATGTTCCGCCGGCGATAGGGCCGTTCGCTTCGTTGACGGCTCCCGGTGATTGTTCCGATGGCGGCCAGAGACGTCCACGGTCATCCGAGCCCCAGACGAGAGACAGAGGGGAGGGCGAGGACGGGGTCCCCCTTAAGAGGAAAAGGACAATCTCTCGTGCGCCGCCGTCGATGGTTCCTGAGGGGATTCCCGTGCAGGGGGTGATGCCGTCTTCATGGCTCTATCTGGGCTTTCCGTCACTGTCGGCCTGCTCGCCGGGATGGAAGAGTCGGCTGGGGGAAGGCTTCCGCACGGTACCCTGAGGGTCCAAATGGAGGCCATAGCCCAAGGGGCGGTCCAGGTACGAACTTCACTACGCGTTGTTTTTTACCTTCCTTTCTTTGGCTCGAGCGCCCCCGAGTTTCTCATCCACTTCCCATCGGGTCCTTCAATACTGCGCCCTCGCTATCCGTACGGAGGCCGAGGGGGCGTTCCACGCACCAAGGCCAGTAGAAGCGTTTCCATCGGAGGTCGAGGCCCTGCGGCATGACCTGCGTCTGGAGAGGGCGAGGTCCGATGTCTTGGCAGCCCGTGCAGAGGCTACGGAGCTCACCAATTCAGCGAATCGGGGCGCCTACCGTCGCCTGAGTGCATCCTACCGAGTTGCCGAGAGGAAGCTGCCGGATCTGGCCGATCGTCTCGCGACCATGGAGAAGGAGAGAGACGCCAGCAGGGGGGATGCCGAGGCGGCGCTTTTGGTGGCCGAGACTGCCAAGGCTTGGGCTAGGAAAGCTGTGGCTGATTATAAGGTGTCTGAGCAGTTTTACGTCGAGCTTGGTGAGTATTCCGCCGTCGCGTGGAATAAGGCTCTGGATGCTATGAAGGAGCAACTTCCCGAGTTCGCCGATGGCGAGCTCCGTGCTCGGGTCCCACTCCCGGCGGTAAGGCCTCCGGCAGACAATGATGAGGAAGGCGAGGCGCACCCCTGGTGGCAAAACCTCCGGTGGTGAATCCTCCGGCAGGCCGCGATGAGCGAGGCGCAAAGGGGGGGTTTGCGACTTAGGCCCTTTTTTGTAAGACTCCGGGCAGTTTGTAAGGCTGGGGTGCCCAAAGTACCTTTTGAAAAGGCTTTGCCTTTGGTAATAAAACTTTTTTTTCTTTGGTTTCATCGGTTTGCACTTTATCTTCTGTTTGTGAAGAATGCTCGTAAAATACCTCTGCTTGCACTGTTGGGCTTCTATGTCAGGTCGGCTGTCTGTCCATTGATCGTTCGTCGAGTTGATTTCGGTCACTTGCCAAGCGTGCCAAGCACTACTGAGAAGGAGGCATCTCCATGGCCCCGAAGTCGAGGGGAGATCGCTCGAGACTTGGATAGACCTGATGCCTCTTGTTGGTGCCTCGGATCATCTGCATGTGATGGGCAGAGGGCTGTCCGCCGTATTTGTGCCGAGGATGGATAGGAAGCTGCTCGGTTTCCCCTTGGCGAGGGCTTCTGTTTTCTGGCGCTTCGAGCAACGACCATTAGCTGGGGACGGTCGAGCGAGGGCCGGGCTCGACTACCTCTAAGAGGACTTTGGATCCTTAGCGTTGGAGGGACTGTAAGAAGCCCACTAAGGATGACCGGACAGTGAAGCTACGCGGTTGCCTCTTGGCAAGGGCTTTGATCTCTGGCGTCGTGGGTAGGTAACTACCAGCCTGGGACGACCGAGCGGGGTAGCCGCTCGGATACCTCTTACGAGGGCTTCGATCCCTGGCGTCATGGATAGGGAGCTACCAGCCGGAGTTGACCGAGCAGGGCAGCCGCTCGGTTGCCTCTTGTAAGGGCTTTGATCCTTAGCGTTGGAGGGGGTGCAAGAAGCCCACTAAGGATGACCTGGCAGTGAAGCTGTGCGGTTACCTCTTGGCGAGGGCATTTGATCTCTGGCGTCGTGGGTAGGCAACTACCAGCCTAGGACGACCGAGCGGGGTAGCCGCTCGGATGCCTCTTACGAGGACTTCGATCCCTGGCGTCATGGGTAGGGAGCTACCAGCCGGAGTTGACCGAGCAGGGCAGCCGCTCGGTTGCCTCTTGCGAGGGCTTTGATCCTTCAGGACGGGGACCGAGCAGGGTTACTGCCCAGTGCCTCTTGGCGAAAATAAGTGGATATAAGCAATAAACAAGCATCAAGCAAACCAATAATCAAAAAGGTTTACGAATTTAGAAGATTTATTTCATTCAAGAAAATTTGAAACAAGGCATTCTCCAAGACTAAAAGTGGCCCTAAACTATACACATTTTATTTGGCCAGAAGATAACATCAAAAGAAATTCCATTAGTCGCGGTTGTGGAGATACAGTAGGTTGCGGTTGGCTCGCGCACTCAGGTAGGGGCGTCCATTTCCATAGCGCCTCGCAGGTATCGCTATTGGAAGTCCTTCCACCACAGGATCTTGATCTTCTGGTCCTTCTTCCTCGGATAGGGCTTCTTCATCGAGATCCGATTCCATGTGATCCTCTCCTTCTGGGTTCTCTTCCATGGGGTCTTCCTCCACTGGATTTTCTTCTATTGGATCTTCCTCTATCGAGTCTTCTTCTATAGGGTTCTCTTCAGGATCTTCTTCTTCTTCGTCGGAATCGGCTATCATGTTAAACTCTGGGGCGGCTACTCCTTCGTCCTCTGAAACGTGGTTTCCGAAGTTGACTTGGGGACCGTTGATCTCATCGTCAGAACTCGTCATCGTGTGGTCTAGGGAAACGCATGACTGTGCATCCTTATCTAGATGCGGCGCTGCTCCAGGGTGGGCCATGGTCTGAAGGAAAAGAGTTAAGATTAAGCAGTGGAATACATCAAGAAGAATAGTTAAGTGTACGAAGCATAGGAATATAGTATGAATAAGAGGAAAGACAAGAGAATGATACATATTTTACGATTCAAGCTTTATTGCATTCAACTAAAAGTTCGACAGATTCAAGATTTCAAACAGAAAGAAATAATCATAAAAAAAGATAACGACATTATTACTGGAATTGGAAAACATAAAATTCTTCTTTGATTGCCAGAACGCTGCATCATTGTTACGCGAGTCGAATCTTGTGTTGGGTCCGCCTTATCGTCGAAGTTCGAACTACGCGATAACCCTCACTTGGCAGAAGTGGGGAGAGTGGACGAGTCTCCTCCTTGTAGTTCCTTCCGTTCTGGGCAACCGTTGATGAGATGTTTGTTGGATCCGCAAATCAGACATTTCCCTTGGGCGCGGCGACAATCCTTCTGAAGATGTCCTGGCCTCTTACAGTACCCACAGCAAGGGTTCTTCTGATGCTTCTGTTGACGCTTCATCTTCTTCTCTTTTCCTCGTCTAATAGGGATCCCTTTATGATAGGAGGCTCCCGCTGGGGTCTGACTCACCTGTCTTCTCAGCCCTTCAGCTAATAGGTCGTTTGTTCGCCCCTGGGCTTCCTTTAAACCTTGTAGTACACTAAGGATCTCAACAGTCTGATTCTGGGGAGCGGATAAAGATGAAGAGTCGTTGGAAGACATGACCCTGAAACAACAATTTCGAGAATGATATGAGTCACACGCTAAATGAATCAAAATATGATATGGATAGGACAAGGATTCAAGAATATCAGAGACGATGAATTTTATTACAAGTGGAGAATCAACCGTATGACTTTAAGTCACCTAAACAGAACACGGTAGTGCAATTGCAACCACGTAATCTTGTCAGGTCACCCGAAACCATAGCGAATGGATAGCCGAACACGCGATGTGAATATGGATCAAGGATATCAAGTTTACAACCTAGACCGAGAAATGTCTTAGGTTGCCAAGCTATACACGGAAAACTGCAATCCCAATCGATGCAAAACCTGGCTCTGATACCAACTAAACCATGTCACGCCCCGCTTCCCAAAATACGGAATATGAGGGGTAGACAAGGCCAGCCATGCTCTTACGGTCAAGGAAATGTCCTGCCGTAGTCACACTTCGGCTTCTAGTTTATCATGGTAAACAGTAAACGATGCGCAGGTAATGAGAAATGCAGTAACTGAAAGATACAATAATATAAACTGACCTGAAGTGGAACAAACGAAAGTAACTCGGAATAGCAAGTCAAGAAGTCTGTGATGCACGTCTAGTTCTGATCCAAGCTAAATCTTCTCCTCACACTGAGCATGCATACTCAGGTCGTCAGAGCGACACAAAAGCAATATAATATATATAAAATCAAGTGACAGTTCTAACAGTGGTAATAGATATGAACAACAGTAAATCAATGACAGCATGAGTATGAATGTGCAGTAATCAATGCAGCGGAACAGTAAATCAGTATAACGATATGTCACGTATGCCACACAGTATAAAGGAATAAAAAAATGCCAGTATTCCTATCAGTCTCTAAGTCTCACTGTACAGGTCACTAAGCCTATCGTCAGTCCAAGTGTGAGAGTCAACCACTCGCGAGTGTCCTCCACCCAAGGGTAGAACCCAAGGGCAAGGGACCACGGGCCCAACATGTAACAAGAATATCACGGTGTATATATCACGTACCCTGTAAATCTCCATATAACTCCCTAAATATATAAGCCGGCATGGGACTCCCGAGATTCTGTTGAACTCACACTTAAACTACCCCACAACCCGTGGTCTACATCAAACGCTAACCATCACCCTAAATACTAATCGATCCGTGACAAGTCTGCGCGAGAACTGGAGGCAGGACCTCCATCAAGCACGTCCCGACTAATACCAAAGATAAATGGCAGTGTCGGATGCCTTATCTGTGACACCCGTGAAAGCGCTTCCATAAGTGTCCCATACCACCTATAGTCACACGTACACGCATCCCACAGACGTCGACAATGCAATAGAACAATAAGGTCACTGATTGTGTACAAGTACTCATCACTTTCACTTAATCACGATTA
This sequence comes from Agapanthus africanus, assembly GCA_030015575.1. Lineage (NCBI taxonomy): Eukaryota > Viridiplantae > Streptophyta > Magnoliopsida > Asparagales > Amaryllidaceae > Agapanthus > Agapanthus africanus. The sequence continues at coordinate 871,864,124 of CM057339.1, forward strand.
CACGAACACTGACGTACTTGCCACAATCATCACTAAAATCTAACACTGGGTGAATGCACGATATCACTGGGTTATCACTACAATGATATAGGTATGATATGATGCATGAACAGTATATAAGCACAATTAAGGTGTCATAAAAACAGTAGTCTATCACTTGCACGATTTATCATGAAACGTACGTATATAATTTAGCGAAACGATAAACAGGTAGTAATTAGTATGTTCAGTTATCCATCCATAGAATTTTGTTTCAAGCCAATCGGGTTCCAGGATCATTAATTATAACCTTTTCATTTTAAGCGCTCGCGGCTGGAAATCCAATTTCAGAATCAGAAGTCCGTTTCGCAACGCATTTTGATCCCAGTTGGGATCGGATTTTAGTGACGCTACAGTTGGATGAATTCTAGGGTTTTCAGTAAGGTTTTTAACGCAACAGACGGATCTTCAATCGAGTCTGTACGTCAGGAGTTATACTCTGTTTAATATTAACATGTCAATTCTGATTCTGCTGGGACTGTTATGTGTCCCGATCTACTAAATTATAGATTAAATATCAAACGGTAACAAAATAGAATGAAACCAATTGTGTTGTCTAGCTAACAGAGTTACCTATACTAAGCAGCAGAGTTCCGCAACCTACGAGTTAAGTAAATCCTATGGTATCCAATACGGAACAGCAAGCACGACTGGAGTCGCTCTGGACTGCAGTCCAGAGTCGCACTCCGATGCAATTATCATCACAGTTTAAGTACGGGAATATCTGGAAACTAGCATAGGGTTAAAGCTCGTCGAGTTGGCTTCGATTTGAGCCCTCGATCGCACTATTCTAGTATGTATATGATTTATGGTGAATTTAACGGTTTTCAGGTACAACAGAATTACAGTTTTACGGTTAAACTTGGGGGTAGTCGTTTTAATCTTTAACAGTCGTATTTTCTAATGAAATTTGTACATATTATCCATCACACCAAGGGCCAACAAGAACAATCTGGTTCCGCCAAATTTGATAATGATTTCCTAAGGGAACAAGTATCGAACAGTTACAGCACATAATTGATCTAAACTTGCAACTTTATGATATATGTAATTAACGATCGTAACTTAGGTAAATAGCATGTAAGCAAGTAGAAAACTTGCCTGGAAGAAGTCTCGGGGTCGCAAGGCAGCAACGTCGTCACGAACGCGTGATATACGCCGTGGAACCGATTCGCGCGAGCTTGGATCGAGATGCGGATCTCGCGTCGTTTTGTCCGGAGTCGTCTTGTGTTTGCCGGGAGTATAGAGTGGTGCTCAGTGGGTCTCCCGGGATGTGTTAGGGTCGGCGTCGGTGCTCCGGCAATTGACAGCAGCGGGGGTCGAAGCTTTTAGTGATCAATGGGTGTGGGTTATGGAGAGAGAGAGGGGGCAGTGTAGAGAGAGAGAAAAACAGGGGAAGAGAAAGAGTGCATAGAGAGGCTGAGTGAGAGAGAGGGTATAGAGAGAGAGAGAGAGAGAAAGAACTGAGGTAGAGAGAGAGAGAGAAACTGAGAGTGAAAGAGAGAAAGAGATTTCAGTGAGAGGGGAGAGCGAGGGATGGAGCTCGGGTGCATGCAGGGGCTCCGTAGAGGCTGAAGGGGAGCTTGGGTTTTGGTGAGGTAAGCTCGGGGAAGAAGGCGAAGAGTTTGGTGGTCACCGGAGGAGTCGGGGATGCAGGCGAGGCCGCCGGTGAGTCATGGGTTCTCGTCGGAGACGTGGGTTGTAGGGGACTCGAGTTGATGTGGGTAGAGCCGTGAAGGGAGAAGGAGGGTAAATGATTTGGTGTGGTGGTGTTTTGGAGGAAGCGGAGATGGTGGCGATGTCGACGGTGCAGTTGTCGTGGGTCGCGAGAGATGCAGTAGGTGAGAAGGTGGGAGAGAGAGAGGAGGAGGAGGGAGGTCAAGTGAAAGAGGAATGAGGCGACATGGGGTTAGAGGGGGGTGTGCGCGACGTGGGGTAACGGCTCGCGACGAGGGCAGAGGAGGAGGCGTGGGCGACGACGAGGAAAGTGGATCTCACGCGTGAATGGAGGAAAGAGCCGTTGGAGGGAAGATGAATAGGGTAGCGGGTCGGGTGGAGAAGAAGCGGGCGAGGGCTGAAGGAGAGAGGGCACAAAGAGTGGGCCGGGCCAAGGCAACAAAATAAAAGGGGAAAAATTTAAGGATACGGGCCAGGGAGAGTGGGCTGAAAGTTGGACAAAAAAAATCAAATAAATAAAAATAAAGGGAGGAAAGGGGGCCGGGCTGAGGAGATAGAAGGGGAAGGGCCGGGAAAATTTATAAAGAATTTATTTTAAGAAAACGTGTGGGCTGAGGGATTAAAAATAATGGTTAAATTAAATTGGTTTTATTTGTTTTAGTTTTTGGTTTTAGATTCTGGGTTTTGACTTTTAGGGTTAAGGAAAAAATATAGACTTTGGGATTCAAGCAACCACCTTCTACAGAATAATTTCGAGGCAAATTAAATCTCTGGAATTTGGAAAAATACAGGGAAAATTCTTATAGATGGAGAACGGGGATTTACAGTGGGCTGGGAAAAGAAAGAAGGATTTTAGTTATTAAAAGAGGGCCGGGCTGTTGGGAAAGGGCTAAATAGAATGAATGAATTTTAGGGAATTGATTTGAATGGAAAGAAACGGGCTGGGAAAGTTGGGCCAGAAGGATATTTAAATGCTTTGAAGGCGAAAAGGTTTTGGGTTTAATAAAGTTTCTTTAAATAATTGAATGATTAAAAAAAAATAACAAATTTATAGTTTTCAGAGAAATACAGATTTAGGTGTATAAAAAGAACCGGGTATTACATCATACCACCCTTACAAAAATTTCATCCTCGAAATTTAAAGAAATAATAAGTTATAGAACATAAGCGAAAGCCATCATAGTTGCAAACTAATATATAAGGATTTACTAAAAATCCGCGGACGAAGAAACTTGAAAATAAATATATAAGTAAGAACAATATACGGAATGGTAGGTCAAATAGATATAAGGCAGGAACAACTATAAGGGTAAATACATGTATACGAGAATATATGTATCAATAGCGAACAATAATAATCAAAGAGTGTTCGATAAAAGTCGAATCCCACATATGTGCACATCTAAGTAATTCAAAATAGCAAACAGAAATAATAAGTATAAGGCTCAACCACTTATAATAGTAAGCATATGCATAATACTAGAAATAAGATAACGATAATAAAGTAGTGAAGGATTTGTTTGTAGTTTAAAACATTTTAGGATGATGTATCGATCAATTAGTTTTGAATCAACTTAGAAAACTCACATAACGAAAACGGGGAACATGGAACAATATATGCGCAATGTGAGTTTGCGCTACTGAAAATGAGGATAATAGTAATGTACTTAAAATACATAAAACGGAGTAATCAATAACACGTACTCTTTTATAAAAACAGAAAACTAAATTTTCGAATAACAGTGTTCCTAAATATAGCTAGGGTAACAAGAAAAACACAAAGGGTATAGGGCCAGCTAGGGTAATGATTACAAAGAAGTGTGGCTCATTCAAAGGTCAGAGTGTGGTGGTTTTAGACTGAAGGTAAAAGGGATTGGAATCGGGTCACACAGGAGGTAAGGATGAGCAACAAAAGAATACCAGAGAAAAGTATGGGAGAAAGCAACGGTCGGTACACCACACGAGTCAAAATTTGAAGAATTAGTGAACTCGGAGGTTTCACAAGAACTGTTCTCCTTCCAGAAGGATTTCAAACGGGGCACAGACGAAGGATGAGGATGGCTCATTCCAAGGATCAGGGTGCGGTACTATCCAATCGAAACGAGGGTGAAAACTATACAACGAGTAGGGGTGGACAGTCAGGGATCTCAGCCGAAAATAAGTGGATATAAGCAATAAACAAGCATCAAGCAAACCAATAATCAAAAAGGTTTACGAATTTAGAAGATTTATTTCATTCAAGAAAATTTGAAACAAGGCATTCTCCAAGACTAAAAGTGGCCCTAAACTATACACATTTTATTTGGCCAGAAGACAACATCAAAAGAAATTCCATCAGTCGCGGTTGTGGAGATACAGTAGGTTGCGGTAGGCTCGCGCACTCAGGTAGGGGCGTCCATTTCCATAGCGCCTCGCAGGTATCGCTATTGGAAGTCCTTCCACCACAGGATCTTGATCTTCTGGTCCTTCTTCCTCGGATAGGGCTTCTTCATCGAGATCCGATTCCATGTGATCCTCTCCTTCTGGGTTCTCTTCCATGGGGTCTTCCTCCACTGGATTTTCTTCTATTGGATCTTCCTCTATCGGGTCTTCTTCTATAGGGTTCTCTTCAGGATCTTCTTCTTCGTCGTCGGAATCGGCTATCACGTTAAACTCTGGGGCGGCTACTCCTTCGTCCTCTGAAACGTGGTTTCCGAAGTTGACTTGGGGACCGTTGATCTCATCGTCAGAACTCGTCATCGTGTGGTCTAGGGAAACGCATGACTGTGCATCCTTATCTAGATGCGGCGCTGCTCCAGGGTGGGCCATGGTCTGAAGGAAAAGAGTTAAGATTAAGCAGTGGAATACATCAAGAAGAATAGTTAAGTGTACGAAGCATAGGAAGATAGTATGAATAAGAGGAAAGACAAGAGAATGATACATATTTTACGATTCAAGCTTTATTGCATTCAACTAAAAGTTCGACAGATTCAAGATTTCAAACAGAAAGAAATATTCATAAAAAAAGATAACGACATTATTACTGGAATTGGAAAACATAAAATTCTTCTTTGATTGCCAAAACGCTGCATCATTGTTACGCGAGTCGAATCTTGTGTTGGGTCCGCCTTATCGTCGAAGTTCGAACTACGCGATAACCCTCACTTGGCAGAAGTGGGGAGAGTGGACGAGTCTCCTCCTTGTAGTTCCTTCCGTTCTGGGCAACCGTTGATGAGATATTTGTTGGATCCGCAAATCAGACATTTCCCTTGGGCGCGGCGACAATCCTTGTCACGCCCCATTTCCCAAAATACGGGATACGAGGGGTAGACAAGGCCAGCCATGCTCCTACGGTCAAGGAAAAGTCCTGCCGTAGTCACACTTCGGCTTCTAGTTTATCATGGTAAACAGTAAACGATGCGCAGGTAATGAGAAATGCATTAACTGAAAGATACAATAATATAAACTGACCTGAAGTGGAACAAACGAAAGTAACTCGGAGTAGCAAATCAAGAAATCTGTGATGCACGTCTAGTTCTGATCCAAGCTAAATCCTCTCCTCACACTGAGCATGCATACTCAGGTCGTCAGAGCGACACAATAGCAATACAATATATATAATCAAGTAACAGTTCTAACAGTGGTAATGAATATGAATATCAGTAAATCAATGACAGCATGAATATGAATGTGCAGTAATCAATGCAGCGGAACAGTAAAGCAGTATAACGATATGTCACGTATGCCAACACAGTATATGAGGAATATAAATGCCAGTATCTCTATCAGTCTCTAAGTCTCACTGTACAGGTCACTAAGCCTATCGTCAGTCCAAGTGTGAGAGTCAACCACTCGCGAGTGTCCTCCACCCAAGGGTAGAACCCAAGGGCGAGGGACCACGGGCCCAACATGTAACAAGAATATCACGGTGTATATATCACGTACCCTGTAAATCTCCATATAACTCCCTAAATATATAAGCCGGCATGGGACTCCCGAGATTCTGTTGAACTCACACTTAAACTACCCCACACCCCGGGGTCTACATCAAACGCTAACCATCACCCTAAATACTAATCGATCCGTGACAATTCTGCGCGAGAACTGGAAGCAGGACCTCCATCAAGCACGTCCCGACCAATACCTAAGATAAATGGCAGTGTCGGATGCCTTATCTGTGACACCCGTGCAAGCGCTTCCATAAGTGTCCCATACCACTTATAGTCACACATACACGCATCCCACAGACGTCGACAATGCAATAGAACAATAGGGTCACTGATTGTGTACAAGTACGTATCACTTTCACTTAATCACGGATACACGAACACTGACGTACTTGCCACAATCATCACTAAAATCTAACACTGGGTGAATGCACGATATCACTAGGTTATCATTACAATGATATAGACATGATATGATGCATGAACAGTATATAAGCACAATTAAGGTGTCATAAAAACAGTAGTCTATCACTTGCACGATTTATCATGAAACGCACGTATATAATTTAGCGAAACAATAAACAGGTAGTAATTAGTATGTTCAGTTATCCATCCATAGAATTTTGTTTCAAGCAAATCGGGTTCCAGGATCATTAGTTATATCCATTTCATTTTAAGCGCTCGCGGTTGGAAATCCAATTTCAGAATCAGAAGTCCGTTTCGCAATGCATTTTAACCCCAGTTGGGATCATAATTTAGCGACGCTACAGTTGAATGAATTCTAGGGTTTTCAGTAAAGTTTTCAACGCAACAAACGGATCTTCAATCGCGTCTGTACGTTAGGAGTTACAATCTGTTTAATATTAACATGTCAATTCTGATTCTGCTGGGACTGTTATGTGTCCCGATCTTCTAAATTACAATTTAAATATTAAACGGTAACGAAACAGAATGAAATCAATTGTGTTGTCTAGCTAACAGATTTATCTATAGTGAAAAGCGGGGTTCCGCAACCTAAGAGTTAAGTAAGTCCTGTGGTACCCATTACGGAACAGCTACCAATAACTGGAGTCGCTCTGGACTGCAGTCCAGAGTCGCACTCCGATCCTATTTTCATCATGGTTTAAGTACAGGAATGTCTGGAAACTAATACAGGGTTAAAGTTTGTCGAGTCGGCTTCGATTTGAGCCCTCGAACGCACCATTCTCGTATGTATATGATTTATGGTGAATTTAACGGTTTTCAGGTACAATATAATTTCAGTTTTGCAATTAAACTTGGGGGTAGCCGTTTTAATCTTTAACGATCACATTATGCAGCGAAATTCATACTCTAAGTTCACAGCTATACGGGCCAACCAATACCATTTAGTTCCGTCAAATTAGGGAAAGATTTCTTTTGGGAACACACGTCGAACAGGTTAAGGCACATAATTAGTTAAACTTGTACTTTAATAATCTATGCATTTAACGATTATAACTTAAGTAACATAGCATGTAAGCAAGTAAAAACTTGCCTGGAGCAGTCCCGGGGATGTACGGTGGCTGTGTCGTCACGAACGCGCGACACACGCGCGGCACGGCGACTTGATTTGGCTCGGACTCAGCTTGGTGGTCGGGGTTCTGCTGTGAAGCTGGGGCTCGTGCTGTTGGTAGTTAGCGGGTGCGACGGAGAGGGGCTGTAGAGTTAAGGGGGAAAAGAGAGAGAGAGAGAGTTCAGTGAGAAAGAGAGGGAGAGAGAGAGTTCAGTGAGAGAGAGAGAGAACTGTGAGCGAGAGAGAGAGTGAGAAAGAGAGAGCTGTGAGTGAGAGAGAGAGAGAGAGAGAAGAGACTGAGAGAGAGGGAGCTGAGAGAGTGAGAGAGAGAAGAGTCTGAGAGAGAGGGAGCTGAGAGAGTGAGAGAGAGAAGAGTATAGAGAGATAGTTAGAAAGAGAGGGGGAGGGCAGAGGGAGAGAGTTAGGGTGAGAGAGTTAGAGAAAGACAGAGAGAACGAGGGGGAGAGAGAGATTAGGCAGAGAGGGAGAGAGAGAGAGAACTCAGGGAGAGAGAGAGAGAGTGAGAGAGGAGAGCCAGAGAGAGAGAAGTGAAACAGGGAGAGGGAGATCGGGAGAGAGTTAGAGAGAGTTAGAGAAAGACAGTGAGTGAGGGAGAGAGCTGCGTGATGACGAGAACGGCGACGATGATGATGATGCGGGAGAGGTCGACGACGAGACTAGAAGCTTGCCGGCGTCGGGGGCAGGGGACTCGGGGTGCAGATGAGTGGGTGCAGGGGAGTGGAGTTGATGGGGAAGGTGATGATGATGCAGAGGCGTCGATGGGGTGGCCGGAGGTGCGATGGGATCGGGTGATCGTCGGCGGCGAGAGGGGTGCAGGCGAGGTGGGGAAAGTGAAGTGGTGATGTAAGGAGAGGAAGAGAAAGAGATGACGAGAGAGAAAGGGAGTGTACTGAGAGAGAGGGAAAGCAGGGGGAGACGAGGGTGCGCGAGTGGACGTAACGGCGCTCGAACGTGGCCGACACGAGCACAGTCGTGGGCGAAGGAGGCGGCGTGGGCGGAGGAAACGCGCGCGGGAGAAGGGGAAAATAGCCGTTGGGGGAGATGAACAGGGTGGGGAGTCGGGTGCGGGTTGGAGCTGAGGAGACGTGGGCTGGGCCAGGGAAGAAAGAAAATAATTGGTGAAAGGAAAATGTGGGCTGGGCCGGGGTTTATTAGGAATTTTAATGGGAAATTTAAAAGGGAGTGGGCCGGGCCAGAGTTAAATAAAAAAAAAGGAATTAAAAGAATGTGGGCTAAGTAAGGAATTTGGGCCGAGGGATTTTCAAAGAAAAGAATGGGTGGGCTCGGGGTTTTATAAAAATAAAGGAGAAAAACATGGGCTGGCTTTGGCTGAGGGATTTGGGCTAAAGAAAATGAATTTATTTAAAGAATGAGGTTGGGTTTCTATTAAAGACGGATATTGGGTTTCTTTTATACCAGAGATTGGGTTTATATAATAGGGTCTGGGTTTTGAAAATATAAATAATAAGTTTATAAAATAAAATAAAAAGGTATATAATTCATAATTAAGAAATAAATAGGATTAAAGGTACAAATTTTGGTATAAAAGCGCTGGGTATTATAATCCTTCTGAAGATGTCCTGGCCTCTTACAGTACCCACAGCAAGGGTTCTTCTGATGCTTCTGTTGACGCTTCATCTTCTTCTCTTTTCCTCGTCTAATAGGGATCCCTTTATGATAGGAGGCTCCCGCTGGGGTCTGACTCACCTGTCTTCTCAGCCCTTCAGCTAATAGGTCGTTTGTTCGCCCCTGGGCTTCCTTTAAACCTTGTAGTACACTAAGGATCTCAACAGTCTGATTCTGGGGAGCGGATAAAGATGAAGAGTCGTTGGAAGACATGACCCTGAAACAACAATTTCGAGAATGATATGAGTCACACGCTAAATGAATCAAAATATGATATGGATAGGACAAGGATTCAAGAATATCAGAGACGATGAATTTTATTACAAGTGGAGAATCAACCGTATGACTTTAAGTCACCTAAACAGAACACGGTAGTGCAATTGCAACCACGTAATCTTGTCAGGTCATCCGAAACCATAGCGAATGGATAGCCGAACACGCGATGTGAATATGGATCAAGGATATCAAGTTTACAACCTAGACCGAGAAATGTCTTAGGTTGCCAAGCTATACACGGAAAACTGCAATCCCAATCGATGCAAAACCTGGCTCTGATACCAACTAAACCATGTCACGCCCCGCTTCCCAAAATACGGAATACGAGGGGTAGACAAGGCCAGCCATGCTCCTACGGTCAAGGAAATGTCCTGCCGTAGTCACACTTCGGCTTCTAGTTTATCATGGTAAACAGTAAACGATGCGCAGGTAATGAGAAATGCAGTAACTGAAAGATACAATAATATAAACTGACCTGAAGTGGAACAAACGAAAGTAACTCGGAATAGCAAGTCAAGAAGTCTGTGATGCACGTCTAGTTCTGATCCAAGCTAAATCTTCTCCTCACACTGCGCATGCATACTCGGGTCGTCAGAGCGACACAAAAGCAATATAATATATATAAAATCAAGTGACAGTTCTAACAGTGGTAATAGATATGAACAACAGTAAATCAATGACAGCATGAGTATGAATGTGCAGTAATCAATGCAGCGGAACAGTAAATCAGTATAACGATATGTCACGTATGCCACACAGTATAAAGGAATAAAAAAATGCCAGTATTCCTATCAGTCTCTAAGTCTCACTGTACAGGTCACTAATCCTATCGTCAGTCCAAGTGTGAGAGTCAACCACTCGCGAGTGTCCTCCACCCAAGGGTAGAACCCAAGGGCAAGGGACCACGGGCCCAACATGTAACAAGAATATCACGGTGTATATATCACGTACCCTGTAAATCTCCATATAACTCCCTAAATATATAAGCCGGCATGGGACTCCCGAGATTCTGTTGAACTCACACTTAAACTACCCCACACCCCGTGGTCTACATCAAACGCTAACCATCACCCTAAATACTAATCGATCCGTGACAAGTCTGCGCGAGAACTGGAGGCAGGACCTCCATCAAGCACGTCCCGACTAATACCTAAGATAAATGGCAGTGTCGGATGCCTTATCTGTGACACCCGTGCAAGCGCTTCCATAAGTGTCCCATACCACCTATAGTCACACGTACACGCATCCCACAGACGTCGACAATGCAATAGAACAATAAGGTCACTGATTGTGTACAAGTACTCATCACTTTCACTTAATCACGAATACACGAACACTGACGTACTTGCCACAATCATCACTAAAATCTAACACTGGGTGAATGCACGATATCACTAGGTTATCACTACAATGATATAGGTATGATATGATGCATGAACAGTATATAAGCACAATTAAGGTGTCATAAAAACAGTAGTCTATCACTTGCACGATTTATCATGAAACGTACGTATATAATTTAGCGAAACGATAAACAGGTAGTAATTAGTATGTTCAGTTATCCATCCATAGAATTTTGTTTCAAGCCAATCGGGTTCCAGGATCATTAATTATAACCTTTTCATTTTAAGCGCTCGCGGCTGGAAATCCAATTTCAGAATCAGAAGTCCGTTTCGCAACGCATTTTGATCCCAGTTGGGATCGGATTTTAGTGACGCTACAGTTGGATGAATTCTAGAGTTTTCAGTAAGGTTTTTAACGCAACAGACGGATATTCAATCGAGTCTGTACGTCAGGAGTTATACTCTGTTTAATATTAACATGTCAATTCTGATTCTGCTGGGACTGTTATGTGTCCCGATCTACTAAATTACAGATTAAATATCAAACGGTAACGAAACAGAATGAAACCAATTGTGTTGTCTAGATAACAGAGTTACCTATACTAAGCAGTGGAGTTCCGCAACCTACGAGTTAAGTAAATCCTATGGTATCCAATACGGAACAGCAAGCACGACTGGAGTCGCTCTGGACTGCAGTCCAGAGTCGCACTCCGATGCAATTATCATCACAGTTTAAGTACGGGAATGTCTGGAAACTAGCATAGGGTTAAAGCTCGTCGAGTTGGCTTCGATTTGAGGCCTCGATCGCACTATTCTAGTATGTATATGATTTATGGTGAATTTAACGGTTTTCAGGTACAACAGAATTACAGTTTTACGGTTAAACTTGGGGGTAGTCGTTTTAATCTTTAACAGTCGTATTTTCTAATGAAATTTGTACATATTATCCATCACACCAAGGGCCAACAAGAACAATCTGGTTCCGCCAAATTTGATAATGATTTCCTAAGGGAACAAGTATCGAACAGTTACAGCACATAATTGATCTAAACTTGCAACTTTATGATATATGTAATTAACGATCGTAACTTAGGTAAATAGCATGTAAGCAAGTAGAAAACTTGCCTGGAAGAAGTCTCGGGGTCGCAAGGCAGCAACGTCGTCACGAACGCGTGATATACGCCGTGGAACCGATTCGCGCGAGCTTGGATCGAGATGCGGATCTCGCGTCGTTTTGTCCGGAGTCGTCTTGTGTTTGCCGGGAGTATAGAGTGGTGCTCAGTGGGTCTCCCGGGGTGTGTTGGGGTCGGCGTCGGTGCTCCGGCAATTGACAGCAGCGGGGGTCGAAGCTTTTAGTGATCAATGGGTGTGGGTTATGGAGAGAGAGAGGGGGCAGTGTAGAGAGAGAGAAAAACAGGGGAAGAGAAAGAGTGCATAGAGAGGCTGAGTGAGAGAGAGGGTATAGAGAGAGAGAGAGAGAGAGAGAGAAAGAACTGAGGTAGAGAGAGAGAGAAACTGAGAGTGAAAGAGAGAAAGAGATTTCAGTGAGAGGGGAGAGCGAGGGATGGAGCTCGGGTGCGTGCAGGGGCTCCGTAGAGGCTGAAGGGGAGCTTGGGTTTTGGTGAGGTAAGCTCGGGGAAGAAGGCGAAGAGTTTGGTGGTCACCGGAGGAGTCGGGGATGCAGGCGAGGCCGCCGGTGAGTCGTGGGTTCTCGTCGGAGACGTGGGTTGTAGGGGACTCGAGTTGATGTGGGTAGAGCCGTGAAGGGAGAAGGAGGGTAAATGATTTGGTGTGGTGGTGTTTTGGAGGAAGCGGAGATGGTGGCGATGTCGACGGTGCAGTTGTCGTGGGTCGCGAGAGATGCAGTGGGTGAGAAGGTGGGAGCGAGAGAGGAGGAGGAGGGAGGTCGAGTGAAAGAGGAATGAGGCGACATGGGGTTAGAGGGGGGTGTGCGCGACGTGGGGTAACGGCTCGCGACGAGGGCGGAGGAGGCGGCGTGGGCGACGGCGAGGAAAGCGGATCTCGCGCGTGAATGGAGGAAAGTGCCGTTGGAGGGAAGATGAATAGAGTAGCGGGTCGGGTCGAGAAGAAGCGGGCGAGGGCTGAAGGAGAGTGGGCCGGGCCAAGGCAACAAAATAAAAGGGGAAAAATTTAAGGATACAGGCCAGGGAGAGTGGGCTGAAAGTTGGACAAAAAAAATCAAATAAATAAAAATAAAGGGAGGAAAGGGGGCCGGGCTGAGGAGATAGAAGTGGAAGGGCCGGGAAAATTTATAAAGAATTTATTTTAAGAAAACGTGTGGGCTGAGGGATTAAAAATAATGGTTAAATTAAATTGGTTTTATTTGTTTTAGTTTTTGGTTTTAGATTCTGGGTTTTGACTTTTAGAGTTAAGGAAAAAATATAGACTTTGGGATTCAAGCAACCACCTTCTACAGAATAATTTCGAGGCAAATTAAATCTCTGGAATTTGGAAAAATACTGGGAAAATTCTTATAGATGGAGAACGGGGATTTACAGTGGGCTGGGAAAAGAAAGAAGGATTTTAGTTATTAGAAGAGGGCCGGGCTGTTGGGAAAGGGCTAAATAGAATGAATGAATTTTAGGGAATTGATTTGAATGGAAAGAAACGGGCTGGGAAAGTTGGGCCAGAAGGATATTTAAATGCTTTGAAGGCGAAAAGGTTTTGGGTTTAATAAAGTTTCTTTAAATAATTGAATGATTAAAAAAAATAACAAATTTATAGTTTTTCAGAGAAATACAGATTTAGGTGTATAAAAAGAACCGGGTATTACACGGGCAATGATGCTGTGCAGTCGCCTCTTGGTGAGGGCTTTGGCTCGCAAAGACAGAACTCTATTCGAGGTGTTCTGACGTTTCTTTATTCGAATGTACAGGATTTTTAGAAAACATTTACATCATCTTTGCGAAAGGAGGGGTACACACTTGTTGGCCTCGGCCTCATTGGTATAACTTGAGCTTCTCAGCGTTGTAAGGCCGCGGGAGCTTGCGTCCGTCCGCGTTTTGTAGGCGGTAGGCTCCGCCGAGCGCCTCAGAGACGAGGAAGGGACCATCCCACTTCGATGAGAACTTATGAAGCCTGCCTTGATCAACGAACTCGTTTCGCCGTAGGACCAGATCCTCAGTCTGGAAGGAGAGGTGCTTGACCCGAGCGTTGTAGTATCGGGTCGTTTGTTGTTGGTAAGCGGCAGCCCTGATCTGAGTCCGATCTCTCTTCTCCAATAAGATGTCCGGGTTGGTCCGTAGCGCCGAGGTGTTCGCGTCATCATCAAAGTGCTCGACCCGATAACTGGGTAGCCCGATCTCCGCTGGGACCATTGCCTCGGTCCCGTAGCAGAGGCTGAAGGGAGTTTCCCCGGTGGGGGTTTTCTTTGACGTGCGCAAAGCCCATAAGACCCGGGGCAGCTCTTCGACCCAACTGCCTTGTCGCCCTTCTAGGCGGGTCCGGAGACCTCGGAGGACGTCTCGGTTAACGACTTCGGCCTGCCCGTTGCATTGGGGATGCGCGACCGCGGCGAACTTCATGAGGATATGGTATTCTTTGCAGAAGTCCTTCACTTTCTCGTTCTCGAAGTTCATCCCGTGGTCGGTGATGATAATTCTCGGGATGCCGAACCGGAGTATCAGATTGTTTTGCAGGAACTTGATGGTCGTAGCGGCGTCCAATTTCCTGATGGGGACGGCCTCGATCCACTTGGTGAAGGAGTCTACTGCGACGAGGACGTATTTGTGCCCGCCTGTACCGGTAGGGAACTGGCCGATCATGTCCAATCCCCACTGGATGAACGGCCATGGGGATGTTAGGGCTATCAGCTCGGTAGCGGGGAGGCGAGAGATGCTGCCGTGGAGCTGGCAACTCTTGTATCTCTTGACTAGCTTCTGGGCGTCCTCATGAATAGTGGGCCAGTAGTACCCCTGGAGCAATGCCTTTTGGATCAAGGTTCAGGCCCCTTGGTGCGCACTGCCAACCCCCTCATGGATTTCCCGAAGGACGTAGTCGGCTTCGTGGGGGTCAATGCACCAGAGCAGGGGCTGAGTGAAGAACTTCTTGTAGAGGTTCCCATTGCTCCAGATGAAGTGGCGGGCTTTGGCCCAGAGACGGCGGGCGGCTCCCCGATCTCCTGGGAGCGTACCATCTTTCAGGAATTCCACAAGGGGCTTCCTCCAGTCTTGGTCGCCTTCCTGCGCCGCATATACGTGGAGTGTTGTCGCTCCGTCTTCCACGCTGAGCTGAGTCAAGGTTTCGAAGAGGATAGACCGCTTATTGTTGGCCGAGTATGACGAGGCCAGCTTGCTCAGGGCGTCAGCTTGAGCATTCAGCTGCCTGGGTATTTGTTCTACTTGGACTTCGTCAAAGTTCCTCCGGAGTTTCCTCGCCTCGTCTAGGTACCTCATCATCAGGGGCTCCCGAGCTTCAAAGCAGTCGGTCACTTGACCGACGACAAGGGCCGAGTCACTGCGGATTCGGATTATCTTCAGTCTCAGCCCGGCGGCCATGCACAGTCCGGCCAGGAGGGCCTCGTACTCTGCCGCGTTGTTTGAGGCTTTGAAGCCGAGCTTCAGAGAGTACTCTATTTCCGCGTCGTTCGGGCCCCAGATAATGAGCCCGGCACCAGAGCCTTCCTCGGTTGAAGACCCGTCGACGTAGATGACCCACTCAGGAACCAAGCCAGGCCTCTCTGCGATGGGATACTGAGTTGCGAGGGGCGGCGTGGACTCCGGTTTCTTGCTAGGGATGGTGCATTCGACAATGAAATCGGTCAGGGCCTGCGCTTTGATGGCCTGTCTCGGGCGATATTTTATGTCAAACTGAGATAGTTCCCACCTCCACTTTTCTAAGCGGCCCGAGGACTCTGGTGATGCAAGGATAGCCCCCAACGGGCACTCGGTGAGGACGATGATGGCGTGTGCTTGGAAGTAGTGCCGCAGCTTTTTCGAGGCCACCACGAGGGCCAAGACAATCTTCTCTATGGCTGGATATCTCATTTCTGCTTCCTTAAATACGTGGCTCACATAGTACACCGGCTTCTGCGCTCCACCAACCTCCCGGACGAGCACCCAGCCTGCTGCTTGGTCGGATACCGCCAGATACAGTGACAGCTCGTCTCCTTCAACTGGTCGGGTGAGCAGCGGTGGCGTTGCGAGGTGCTTCTTCAATTGGTCGAAGGCGGCTTGGCACTCCTCCGACCACTCGAACCTCGGGATCTTCTTCAGAGCCTTAAAGAACGAGAGGCATTTCTCCCCTGACCTGGACATGAAACGGCTCAGAGCGGCGACTCGTCCCGTGAGCCGCATGATCTCGACGTTGGTCTTGGGCGCGGCCATGTTGAGGATAGCATCGATTTTCTCTGGGTTAGCTTTGATTCCACGGTGAGTGACCATGAAACCGAGGAACTTTCCCCCGGTGACTCCGAATGCGCATTTGGCGGGGTTTAGCTTCATCTTGAACTTGCGGAGCACTTCGAAAGCCTCGCCCAGATCCCTGGCATGGTCAGCCGACGAGACGGATTTGACTAGCATATCGTCAACGTAGACCTCCATATTCCTGTCGATCTGTGGCTTGAACATGCGATTGACCAACCGTTGGTATGTGGCCCCGGCGTTCTTGAGGTCGAAGGGCATCACCTTGTAGCAATATACATCCCGGTCCGTTGTGAACGCGGTGAGATTTTCATCTTCCGGATTCATACGGATCTGGTTGTAACCGGAGAAAGCATCCATGAAGCTTAACAGCTCGTGGTCGGCCGAGCTGTCGACGAACTGATCTATCCGAGAGAGTGGATAGTTGTCCTTGGGGCAGGCCTTATTGAGGTCGGTGAAGTCGACGCGCATGCACCACTTCCCGCTTGACTTCTTGACCAGAACTACGTTCTCCAGCCACTCCGAGTAGGGTACATTCCTGATGAAGTTGGCGGCGAGAAGTCGATCAACCTCCTCTTCGATAGCTTTCTGTTTGACCGGGGCGAAGCTTCGCTTCTTCTGTCTGACGAATCGGGCCGCAGGATCAACCCCGAGCTTATGGGAGATGATCTTGGGGTCAATCCCAGGCATGTCAGCAGGCGCTCAAGCGAAGACGTCGGAGTTACATCTGAGGAATCTGACCAGGTCATCTCGCTGAGTCTCTGTCAGGAGTGATCCGACCTGGACGGTTTTTTCCTCATCCCCTTCTGTCAGGGGCACCTCGGTCAGTGGTTCGACCGGTGTCCCCCGGACTTCTTTCCGCTCGTCTCGGGTGTCCAGAGAACCCTCGATGTCGTTATTTACCTCAGCGTCGTCGGCCGGCTGCTCGGACGAAAATGTTTCGGTAAGGCATACCTTCACGGCCCGCTGGTTCCCATAGACCCGACCTATCCCGCCCTGATCGAGAGGGAACTTCATCACCAGGTGGTAGGTCGATATCTGGGCCTGGAGGGAGTTCAGCGTCGGGCGGCCGAGGAGGACGTTGTAGGCCGATGGAACCTTTGCTACGATGAAGTCCACAGGCAACGTACATGTGCGGCCGGGCTCCCCGATGTTGAACTGCAGGGTGACCATCCCTTGCGCCGGGATGGAGTGGTTGGTGAACTCTGAAAGGACGTGGGAGGTCGGTTTCAAGTCGGCTGGGATGAGCCCCATGCGCATAAAGCAGTCGTGGAAGAGGATGTCTACCGAGCTGTCCGAGTCGACAAGTATCTGGTGGACCTCGTACCGGTGGATTCGGTCCGTGATCACCAGAGGGTCGTTGTGAGGCATGGATATACCGTGGAGGTCTCCGTCGCCAAAGGTGATAGGCTCGTGACCCCTGGCCTTTTTCTCGGGCGGCTGTTGGCTTTTGTTGCCGGCGTGGGGCGCCGAGTCTCGCAGGAGCTCGACTGGCCCCCTGTCGTCATGACCATAGTTCTTGATGGGCCTCGGTTCCTTCCGGCGAGGTCCCCTGGGCTCCTGGGTAGGGTGGTCCCCGAGCTGCCTTGGCGGGCTTCGTAGGCGCGACCCCGTCGAGGGAGGGGATGCCGGTCGTGCCTGGAAGCAGGCGAGCTGACCGCCACTGCCTCGGTAGGGACAGGGGGGCGACAAGGCCTGAGGCGAGACTCTCTGACGTGGGACTTCGAGGTTGAATGGGAAAAATCGAGGGGCCTGCAACCGCCGGAGTCCGCGAGGCGGTGGCTGGCGGAGGAGTCGATGACATTCGGTTGAGGCTCACCCGCGCTTCCGCTGAGCAGGAGGTGGCGGCTGGTACCTGGATCTTCAGGGTGATTACTTACCATGTGGATGGAGATCGGAAGGCCAGCTTTATTTTTTGCGGAGATTTCCCCACAGACGGCGCCAACTGATGGAGGTTCTTTTCGAGTCTCCCTCAGATGTTGTCTTCCGTCGATCTCCCGGTGGATTTGGAAGATGATCTCCTGTTGCGTGCGGATCTCAATGGGTTTTGATGAGATTGGTGATTTGAGGAGTTTAACGCCGAGTACCTGCAAAGAAGTCCCGGGGTGGTTTGGTACCACCGAGGACCCTCCGACGATCAAGTTAGTACAAGATCCGAGCAGAGTAACGGCTAAGTGGAATAAAAATGGCTTACTTGACCCCTCTGTGATAGGGGTTTATATAGTGGCGGTAGCACGCAGCAGCATACGCGCGAGAATCTCGCCGGCAGTTACGCTCCCGACGTCACGCCTGCGTAAAGAACGGATCGCCTATTAATGGGGATCGTGATGGCGTGGAACTTGGGATGTTGCTGGCGGAGAATCTGCGCATGGCGAGATTTGCGGAGCGGCGGTTACGCCTGCGAGTGGTGGAGTTGGTCGGTCGGAGGAACCGAGGAAGATGGCCTTGGCGAAGGAGCTCGGGAACGAGCGCGAGGGCCGAGGAGTTTTCGGTCTTGTGGCAGCTCGGGGGGAGCTGAGAGGCCGAGGAGGCCAAATTTCAGGAGGCTCTGAGATGAGCCAGCTTGTGCTTGCAGGTCGGGTACAGGGATCGCCCGGTTGGCCTCTCTGGCCCTTTCTTCTGAGTTCTGGGACACGTCATCTACCACGTGTCCTGATCTTGGAGACCGCCAATATTGAACATCATCAGGATCACTCCCTTTTGATAAATGCTATAAATTTGATCGATTTAGTCGGAATTGGATTTTGACGCCTATCGTATCATAATGGCTGTAAACCCAAACCAATCACTCCAATATATACGAGAACGTCTCCAGAACCTCGAAGCTATTATGTCATATATCTGTTGTTGAGGTGCCTCAACAACTTACTTATAAACCCATTTATCAAATTATAGAATAAAATAAAATTCCTAATTCTCCATTTTTAACCATGGACAGCAAGACGGTCTCTCTGACTGACGAATTTCTCCAGCGCAAATGAGCTAACTCCGATCACGCTCCCTCTCTCACTCCTCCCCAGAAACTCATATCAAATCCCATCACCAAAACCTCTTTGCCCCTTAATCAAACCTTAACACCATCTAAATTCCCAGTCTTCCTCCCCAATTTCAAAACCCTAAAACCTTAATCATCTTATAAATGGCAGACAGCTGCTTTGATTTCAAACTCTTTACTCGTTGACGTTTCGGCCATGAGTATTAGGTTAACACTGAGAAAATGATCTCTGGTGCTCGTTTCAATTGATGTGACAGGGAGGAAGAGGAGACAATGATGGAAAGGGCTAAATTGAAGACGAGGATGGAACGGGCTACAAGATGAGGGGGCATGTGGTGGAATAGCTCGTAGGTAACCGAGCATGGGATTGTATTTTAGTTTTTATTATGATAATTAATGAGGTGTGTGATTATAATTGGTTTTGAAGCTTGAACATCACAGGATAACATTGTAGCTTCAGCGATACTGGATATTTTCTCCATATATACGAAACTTTGATTTTCGCTAATATCTGAATCAACACCATACAATTATACGAGATAATGAATCTAAAGCAACACCATACAGTTAAGAAAGAAATTCCAATATATAGATGCATGGTAAGTAATGATCTTGACAATAAATCTATATAAAACTACATAGCACGAGTATATATAACACATAATGCATGAGCTGCCTCCTTTGATGTTTTACTGAGGGAGACAACAAAAATGTTGCCTTCAGATTTTTAACACTTTTCTATATCTTGTAATTTTATTTTTATTTTTATTTAAAAATGAGAGTCAAAACTAATTTAAGTCGGCTCTAGACTAGAATATGAATTTACAGAGCTTGACAATAGCCAGTAATAAATTATTAAAAATAAAAATGTCAAAACACCACGATATAAGAGGGGTTCAATATCAAGAACTAGAGTTCAACTCCCAAATGTCGTCTTTTGAATTCCATTATCCTTTCTCTGCGTAACCAGGGCTTTCACCCACCCGAGCGGACTGCAAGATAATCGGTCAACCTAGCAACACATTCGGCGGCATTTCTCATCATAAAATCAGTGATAACGCAGGCGAGAAATATCCCATTAATCCTGCGAATGACTTGTTCGATTGAACTGATACTCTCGTAAGAGGTCAAGTAACCTATGAAAAAGTTACCGTCATGCATGCATGAATTTTTCAACCTTTCATAAATCAACATGCAGACCATCTCCCATTCAAAACAACTTCAAGAGAAAAAAACACGAGAATCAACATTGTAAAAACCTAATTTGGGCCCACAACACACGGGCCCATAAATGAATGCACATGAGCTTTTCAATATAGTGAGACTCCATCCCAAAGACTCAAACCTTATAAAGGTTTATCTCATCTTATATCTTGTATCCATATGCATCATATAGTTTTTCCAATGTGGAACTAAATATTAAGCATATTCTCAACAAACATAACCGAACCGAACCGAGCCGAGTTGTAGGCATGGAAAAGAACAACAAACTAGTAAAAAGCAGTAATAACAGTAGAAGAGCTTCTGACTGATTGATATCTTCGGGAGCTAACCAAACACACATACATTTTGGGTAGAATAATAATCCTCGCATGCATGGTGAGACTAAGCAGAAGCTGCAGAACTATTCAAAACGGAAAAAGACGAATGAAATCATGTGTCATTTCGAGTCGAAATCGGCTACTCCAGATTCACAACAACTTACACAATGATAAAGCTCATGGACAACAAATCTTCACAACACAGCAGCACCTGCAAGTCACTGTAATATTCAATTAAGGGACATCAAACCATATGATAATTGATGAAAGACACAACTTAATAAGGAAAAAGTTGTTTAAAAAGAAGAAGAAGAATTACCGGTCTATGGTACATTGGTTAAGTTCCTTGACATGCATTGTTAGTCCAGGCCTAACTCAACCACTTTAAGAGGTTTTGTCCAACTGAAACCCAGAACAAACCTCCATAGCTTCTGTCGGCTATAATGTCCTCAAGACAATTATTGTAATCGCAGGCAAGCGATTATGATGATTGAGGGAGAACCTATACGGGTAAAACAGTCTTACTCGAGATGATAGTATACTATATGGTTCATCTCTATTATCATGTACATGTATTATGTGGTATTACAGATCACTATTATATGTTGATAGAGCTCATAGGATTCTTGCTTGACTACCAGGGTTATTGTAGCGATCATACTTATGAGAATTGGGTAGTCTATAAACAAATCCATAAATGTCCCTAGTCGTGGAAATATCGAGACTGGGCATCGATATTCCAAAGTAGACTAGTGTATATATTTCTTAATCCTGACGAGGGGCGATGGCCGGTCTCACAGCCATTGGTTTCAGTTAGTCACCAAAGATAGTATACAGGTGTCACTAGAGGTGAGTACACTGGACGGACTCACCGGGAACATGCTAAATGATATTATACCTATTGTGAGATAGCAGTTTTCAAATGACATGAGTACAGATTAGTCTGTCGACCTAAAATCGTTATTTATCTCGTATGAGTTCCCACTGTGCTTTGATTACTACCCTAACACGGCTCAAAGAAGTCGTGCAAACAGCTTTTAGTTGGGTACACTCCCAAACCACATGGAGATAGTGAGCGGATCGTCGGAGATTCATCTCTTCTGGTATTGAGGGTAGATGTCACGCTGTGTACGAATGGCCATCAGTAGAAATCCTTGGCCAGGATGGACAAGAATTACTGATTTGGATCAGTAGTTTCTTAATATATGATGGGCTTCACACCGACACGAAATATCATGTTATTAGAAGTCTGATTTTATCCACCCCTGTAAACCCGATATGTGATACTCTTAGACGAACAGACCGGACTGTACGGAGATTGTCACGGACAGGCTCAGTAGGGATACAGATGAGTTTGCTCGTCGGCCTTTATTTCGTTCAATACCTAGGTAGCCGTTATGTGCTTGTGGGTAAACCCACTGCCAGCGTATTGACGAGTAAGTCCTACACAGAGGGTTTTTCCGGTTCAGATAAAATGATGTAGTGGTCGTATATTGATACGTACAGGGTTCCGATTAGGTATGTGTGCTAGCCACACGGACTTTAATCGGACGGATGATAATACTAGCCGGTTTAGGATTAAGCCGGATTATTAAATCAAGTTTTGATTTAATAATTTATATATATATATATATATTTCGATATGTATATTCTAATATTATATTCATTGTATTTTTCTGTCTCTTGGGTATTTGATTTTGATACGAATACGGAAATGTATTTGCGGGGACGTATTCTTGTATTAATATAAGAATACTTCTAGAAAGAGGATATCTCATTTCTAGGTTTTTATTTAAAAAGAAATTATGAAATGAGCTGGAAAAGAGAAATGGTGGAGGGTATGGGCAAATAAATTATTAATTCATTTGCATATACTATTCAAGCATAGTTATAATTTTAAAATGGTAAAAATTCTTTTAACAAACAATTGAAACATGCTTGAATTTAAAAAGTGAATTTTTCATTCTACCACTTTTCTTCTCTCTCTTCCATGGCTCTTCCTTCTTCTTCATTATCTTCAATCCTCCCATGAGTTGAGAATCAAGAAAATAAAAGAGAGAAAAATGCTAGAACACTCACACACATCCTAAGCATCTTAGATTAGCAACCTACGATCCTTAGTTACTTCATTAATGAAGTTGAAGCTTGAACTTGATTCCCTCGGATGGATCATCTTCGATGAAGGAAAACCGGATTTCAAGCACAATCCGGAGCTCTTGAGAGCATGCTCGAGTCCAACCCAATTGGAGCAAACGAGGATGCTATAAAGGTTGTGATTTCTATCTTTTTATACTTGCTAGTTTAGGTGTTTGGTTAGATTCTTGGATGTAAATTTCTAGTACCATAAAATTTTTCGTTTTTAAATTCCGCATTGGCCGCGGGTTAGCGGCGAGGACACTAGGAACCGACAGCTTCCATATATACATACATGGTGACCAAGAACACTTGCGTAACAAAATTTAACTCCTCCATTACAGTTGTGAATCGGCACACAACTGTAATCAAAACCGCACCTAACCAAACTACTGCCAATTATACTGCTAATTGCGGTTACCATCCATGTTTGGTCATCGCGGGTAATTATTTGGAGCTCCATAACCCGCACCACTCCCGCCTCCACCTCTAAAGACCACCTGTCCCAGGATATGGGGGCCCATAAGAAATAGCAAGAAATAGAGAGAAGATATTGAAGGAAGACAAAGCCTTAGAGAGAATCCTCTCTCTTGGGGCTTCTCTCTCTCTCTCTCTCTCTATATATATATATATATATATATATATATATACACACACACACACATACATATACACACACACACACACACACACACATATATATATATACACACATACATACATACATACATATATATATATATAATACTGTTACAATTAGATCAATCATACAATCTCTCAATCATATTTAGTTGTAACAAAATCTCTACGAAATCTCCTATAAAAATCTTTCCAAACAATTCAGAGTCGTGCATGGCCAAACGTCTTACTCGCACAAGGGCGGACGTCTGGCTGCACTTTGTTAAGCGAAAGCCAAATCCAGACGTCTGTCCTTTACAGATGCAGACATCTGGCTGCGCTCTGTTAGCGCACTTGCCAATTCCAGACGTCTGACCTGAAAGGGACAAACGTCTGTCGTCATGGTCGAACGTCTGACATGAAGGATCAGACATCTGTAGGCCTGATAACATTAATTCGTTATTACGCCCCCTCAAGCTGAACGACGGCGGAACGACGTTGAGCTTGAAACACGGTTCGACAAAGCGTTGTCGCGAGAGTGGCTAGGTGAGAGCGTCGGCGAGCGTGGAGATGTAGTGAACAATAAATTGGTTATGAGCAACATGTTCGCGAACAAAATGAAAGTCAATTTCAACGTGTTTAGTGCGAGCGTAGAAAACAGAATTAGCAACAAAGTATGTAAGCGCCAATGTTATCACACAACACAGATTGGAAATGATTGAATCATAGCTTGTGAAGGATTAAAACCAAATAAGCTTGGCCATGGCATTTGCTAGCGCCTTGTATTCAACCTCTGTGCTTGAGAGAGCGACCGTTGCTTAATTCTTGAAGCTCCATGAAATGATATTGCAACCCAAGAAGATAGTATAGCCACTGGAGGAACGACGATCCATAGTATTCTCAGTCCAGTCAGCATCACTGAAAGCATGCAGATGTCGTAGCGAATCTCGATAGAGAAGAAGACCATGAGAGTGCATGTCTTGAAGATAGAGTAGGATGCTCGATAGGAGCTTGCATTGCTGACAGGCCCGATTGACTGCAAAGGAGACATCGGGACGAGTGATGGTAACATATTGAAGAGCGCACAATGCTGCGGTACATAAAAGGACCGGCGATGGGAGTGGAAAGAGAATCATCGGTAATCGTGACGGTGGCCATAGGTGTAAACATCGGATGTGCGGCAGTCATTTTGGAGCGCTTAAGAATATCCACAATATATTGAAATTGAGATAAAAGGCAGCTATCGAGGTGAGAACAGAGTTCGATCCCAAGGAAATAATGAGCGGCGCCAAGATCATGAATGGAGAATTCCCGTTGAAGAGACAATAAGGTCAATAACGTCGCTTTGATCGGAACCAGTGATTAGAATATCGTCGACATAAATCAAAACATAAATTCATAAGCGTCGGTTCCAACGAAAAAACAGCGAGGTATCGGTCTTAGAGCCAAGAAAGCCAAGTTGAAGGAGTTGAGTACTCAGACATTTGAACCAAGCACGAGGAGCCTGACGAAGTCCGTAAAGAAAGCGATGCAGTCGACTGACATGGTTGGGAAATTAAAGGTGAGTGAAGCCCGGGACGGGTCCATATAGACCACTTCCTCAAGATGGTCATGTAAAAATGCATTCAATACATCCAACTGTCGCACTGGCCAACCCGAACTAATCGCAATTGTAAGAATCAAGCGAACTGTATTGATCTTGATAACTGGACTGAAATTGTCGAAGTAGTCGGTGCCGGGTTGTTGCCGAAACCCCTTAGCCACGAGCCACGTCTTATGACGGTGAATCGAACCATCAGCACGATGTTTCAGCTAAACACCCATTTACACCCGACGATATTGAAATGAGATTGGCGAGGGACAAGCAACCATGTGTCGTTGCGAAGTAGAGCATCGAATTCAGAGGATATAGCCTCACGCCACGACGGGTCCTTTAATGCTTGGGTAAAGCAGGTGGGCTCGATCGAAGTGCTAGCAAGAAGTATTGTAGGTAATGCGTGACTGCTAGTGAGCGCGTAAGGTGGCAGATAATCAACGACCGGGTCAGTGGAGGCATAGATGTCAGCAAGAGCGCATGCGAAGAATAGGACTCATCGGAGGTGATCGGCGAGGTAGTAGAAGGGGAGTCCGGGAGTGGGGAGGATTGTACCGAATGTTGGGGACCAGGTTCTTCTGCAAATGGAGACCGAGGAGCACGAGTGTGAACGGGACTGGGAGTTGATGGTGGGTAGCTCGCTGGAGAAGAGCAACCGTAGACGAGCGGCTATGTTGAGCAAGTTGTGGCCACTGGCGTAGGGAAGGCCTAAGGATGCCAGCTGCACGAGGGGGCGGTGGCAGGCACTAGTGGTTAAGTTGGATTTTGAACAGGGCCAGAACCAAGGATGCCCGCTCCTGGAAGGGGCCCAGTGTTCTGTGGCAAGCCTGTAGGAGAATCTGAACCTAAAAAAGGGAAGCAACTTTCATCAAAAATAACATGTCTAGAAACATACATTCGGCCGGATTGTACGTGAAGACAACGGTAACCATGGTGTTGAGTACTATAACCCATGAACACACAGCGATCAGACCGATTAGCAAGTTTATGTGGAGAGTAGGGATGAAGCCAGGGATAACACAACCAAATATGCGTAGGTAGGTATAATTAGGATTGTGACCAAATAATTTATAGAGGTATCGTTGTGAATGACCGGTATAGGGAGATGATTAATTAGAAAAACGGCGGTTTGGACGGCCTCATTCCAATAATAAGAAGGGATGGAGGCGTGAACAAGAAGAGCACACGCGGTCTTTATAGTGTGACAGTGTTTACATTCCGCTGCCCTGTTTTATTCGGGAGTGTGAGGACAGGAAGCACGATGGAGGATACCCTCCAAAACTAAATGACGATGAGGGGATTGATATTCACCACCCTAATCAGAGTGAAACATATGTATTTTCCTATTGAAATAGTGTTCAACATGTCGTTGGAAGCGATAAAAGATATCAAATAAATCAGACTTATTACGCATTAAAAATAACCGGGTAAATTTGCTATAGTCATCAACAAAAGTAACATAATAACGGAAACCATAATGAGATAGTTTATAGCTTTTAGCCTTCATGCAACTAAAACAGACCAACACTCTACGACTTTTAATAGTTGGTAAATGAAAATGAGATAGAATCCTGACTACAGTTTTTAAGGCGAGATGACCTAAGCGAGCATACCATGAGGAAGTAGTACGTTCGCCAAGCGTGGTGAAAAACGAGACATTTGGAAGAGACAATTGGTACAGTTCATTATTCGGATCCTTCACAAAACAATCAAATGGGTGAAACTCAAAAATAATATTATTATCTTTAGTAAATTTATGAACAAATAAGAGATTTTTCTTTATTGAAGGAACATGAAAAACATTGTTCATGTGAAGTGATCGAGAAGATGATGGAATTGACATGTGATCATAGTTAAGAATACGCAAGCATGTACCATTACCTATGCGTACTATATCCGTACCTTTGTAAGAGGCTGCCGAAAGAAGTTGAATGTAGTCTGGTGTGATGTGATGAGTTGCCCCCGAGTCAGGATACCAGTCAGGAGAAGCAATGCTTGGACCACTAGAGGAATATGGTGATGTATGTGACAGCATGGCATATGTTGCATGTCCTTGATAGTACCCATCTGATCTTCCATTCTGAGACTACGGAGCAGAAAATTGCGGAACGCCTATTAGACCGCTAGAGAAGGTCTGATTGAAGCGTTATGGACAGCTATTCCCATAGTGGTCAGTTGTCATGCAGACTGGCATCGATGAGGACTACGATCGCGGCCTCGACCATGACCCCGGCCATTGCGACCTCCATGACTGCCACGCTCGATATTATAGCCACGCTGATAGGAATCTGAAGATGAAACTCCACGGCCCATGGTTGCGGTGTTGATAGATGGAAAATGAGTGGCATCAAGAGACTTATCTTGTTGCTAGCAAAAGCTCTTGTGCGCAAATAGCATGCCATGCATATCTTCAAGCGAGATATTGTCTATGCGGGTTGTGATAGCAAGAACAAAAAAGTCATAGGCCTATCCTAGGCCGGTCAAAATATGCATGACAAAATCAACATCGGAAATTCTATGCCCAATGACCGCAAGATTGTCGAAGACGGTCTTAATGTTCTGAACGTACTCTGTGGTGGAGGCGGATCCTCGTTTGATATTCTGAAGTTGTGTCTTCAGTTGAAGGATGCGAGCGCGAGAGTGCGATACGAAGGCTTTGGCAAGTGTCTTGCATACCGCATGTGTTGTAGTTTTACCGACCACCAAAGAAACTAGGAATTCAGTCAGAGACACTAACATCCAACTCACAATCGATTGATCCTTTTGAATCAATAAAGCATGTGCCGGATTGTATGATGGAACAAGCGAATTTTGTTCATCAGGAATAGTCATGGGCGGGCACTTTTCAGTGCCGTCGACGATGCTCATGTACCGTTGCGACTTGAGGACAGGTTCAAACTGCATCTTCCAGCCAAGGTAGTTGTCACGGGTGAGTTTGATGTGGAGAAATGACATGATATTCGGTCTATGTGTTGAAGAGGACGACAATGCATTAGGGTTAAGAATTGGTGTTGGGACGAGGAGCGGAATTGATGAAACGGAGGATTGATCTGAGTTGATTGTCATTGTAGTAGAAATACAGAGAGAAGAAATTTTTTAATGGTGTTAGCCTTTATGGCTCTGATACCATAAAAAAAATAGCAAGAGATGGAGGAAGGCTCCAATGCCGTAAAAAATTAATAAAATATAGAGGAAGAAGAAGATATTGAAAGAAGAAGAAGCCTTAGAGAGAATCCTCACTATTGTGGCTTTTCTATATATATTATCAATCTCTAAAATGCTGATACAATTAGATCAATCATACAATCTCTCGATCATATTTAGTTCTAACTAAATCTCTATAAAATCTCCCATAAAAATCTTTCTAAACAATACAGAGTCACGCAGGGCTAGACGCCTGACCCGCACAAGGGCAAACGTCTGGCTGTGCTCTGTTAAAGCGGAAGCCAAATCCAAACATCTGTCCTTACCGATGCAGACGTCTGGCTGAGCTCTGTTTGCGCGCTAGCCAATTCCAGACGTCTGACCTGGAAGGGTCTAGTCAATTCCAGACGTCTGACCTGGAAGGAACAGACGTCTGTCATCATGGTCAGGGTCAGACGTCTGTCGGCCTGATAACTTTGATTCGTTATTACCACACGGCCTTATAGTGGGTTGTGGATGGGCTGAGGTCAGCCAGGACGGACCTGAGGATGGAGATCCCTGTTTGTTGAATCGGATGAAAGCAGGTGTGGGGTTGTGGATGGTTGAGCTTTTGGCGCTTCGCCATTTCCTCGTGTTGTCATTGCTGCTGGCGTTTTTCTCTTCATTTGGAACTGGTGTGACGATTCATATTTTGGTAAACTGCATTCATTTGAAAAGGAAAACTAATGGCTATCATTTACATGGATTTAATGCAGAAGAATGTAGAGTTAATTGCATTTAAGACCTCTCATCTATGCCTTGTTCAAAACTTATCTCAACTGGTTTATTAGCACTCGACTCCCCCGAGTTAGTGACAATTAGGACAAATTTCCTCTTCAATGTCATATCAAGACGGACTCAAAGGGTGTTGTGTGTTTATAAATCAATACAGAAGTGGTAAGTGCTGGGATGAATTGTACATTAAGGGTCTAATTAATATATGCTATTAACCCAAGCACACATGGGTCACTCTCGAAATATATGAAAACAAACCTTTTGGGATCGGATGGTAACCGGTCGGTCCAGAAGAGCTCTGCATCTCGTGCGTCCTTCTCAGAGATTCTCCAAAATCACAATAGGAGAACCGACGATCAGAGATCTACGGAAAATCATGAAAATAGAGCATAAACAAGTGTTTCATTTAGAAGTTCCAAATGTTAAGGTGAGTGGTTGCATACATAGAATGTTGCAAACAGATATAAGCAAACAAGCAATGCATCAAAGTTGATTATGCTACAAAAATGACAGTGGACGTGTATGCTAAAAATATAAGTTATTTTAGAATTTTCTTACCATTTCCAATACCAACAAGAAAGTGTGTGCTGATATAAATATATGGTCGAGCTTTGCACAGACGAACAATTAATAAGATCTATGTAATTTTCCATGACAAAAGAAATATCACCAAGTTCCAGTCAAGCGGTACTGGCCAGTTTCCATAGCCTTTTTTTTGGGCGGCGTGGGGGGTGGAATTCCAGTTTAGGTGAAAGTCAAGTAGTACTGAAAAAGGAGTTTTCAATTAAGGTATTCGTCATGTGGATGGATACTTGAAAGTGGAGCTGAGATATTAGCCACTTCCTGGTTCCGGTTAGGGTGGAGACGGTGAAAATTAACCTTTCTTTCAAAATGTCGGGAGCCAATAGTTGAATTATATTTCTTTTTGAATTTATTTAAATGATTAAATTTGTGTTTTTTTAATTGAATAAACTAAATTGTGAAAATATTATGTCCCGATGTAATGTTATTGAATTTAGGTCCGTTGTTAGTAGATCAATGCATTAATTGAGTTTAACTAGTGCCGCGGAATTTCAAATAAGAAATCTAGTTTTATATTTCGGTTAACCTATTAAAATCTTGTTGTAACAAAAAAATAAAAGAAATAATCGTAGACGACAATATGAGTTAGTTTTCAATGATAAGTTGTGTTAGTCCTCATAGTGACAAGGAGCACATGTATCAAAAACTCCTAGAACATATTCATCTTGTTATAAACAAAACAGCCTTATGTGAAATACACAAATGAAAGTCAATATATACCCCAAAAAAACAACCCACAATAATTAATATACCCGAGATCATCCTCTCTAGTAACTCTAGTGCGTGGCAGTCAAAACTGTCGGGCACACATGGCTTTTAATCAACTTAAGCAAATGTAAATACAACAATCTAATCTAAAACTTTGGGGAAGCCACACATCTGTTATCATACATCACATTAAAAGAATCTAAAATGGAAAACCTACAGTATACAACAAGTTAGCAGGTATCACACGCCTCTTCAGTGGCCTTGGTGGCTGGAAGTTGTTATATCAGGGCATCTTAGAAACACCTGGCCAATTAATCTCATCAGGACTTCCACAAATTTCAAAAATCTTGGTCAGCTGTTCTGGCTGCAGAAAAGAAGTGGTTATCATAATGCAGGTCCTCTCTCTCTCTCTCTCTACACACACATAAGCGCAACGCACATGCATACATATAAGAACTTAAAAATCACCTGAACAAAATGATGCAAAACAAGTCAAAGTGATAAAACTTAAATTAGACGGTAGTGCTAGCTAGGAATAGACGGTAGTGTTCAAACATAATTTCCTATCTGTTGGGCAATATGCTCTGTGTACACATCTGAGACTCGAAAAGGACAAGGGCAAAAGATGGAATATGTGCCTTATGTTGATGGTGCATCTAGCTTTAAGGGAGGGTAAGCAAAAGGAAAAGAACACAGATAGGGATATAACAATGTTAAAGTCCTAAATGAATATTTAGCCATGAATCACCTGGCATATCTGAAGGAAAAAGAAAAAGGCAGGATTTTTACGTTGCTGAAAACACAGCTTTATATACTTATCAAGTAAAATAAGAACCACAATAAGCAATAAAGCACTCTAACCTCATTCTTTCCAGGTAAGATCAGTTTTCCATGCAGAAGCTCTGCAAATATACAGCCAACAGAGCACACGTCAACAGCTGGACCATACTTTGTTGCTCCAAGCAAAAGCTCTGGTGATCTGTAACCAAACCCATATCAACCTGACCAATTAAACATGAAGAGGCGGTGTCCCATTAACTATTTACTTACGACAGCTTACCTATACCATAAAGTGATGACACGATTTGTCATTTGTGAAGAATAAGTGGGGGTGGGTGGGGGGGAGGGGCGGCAGAGAGAGAGAGATTATGAGAGAGAAATGTTTTAGGGAAATATAATGGATAGAAAGGCATAAACCTAATCATCCTCTTTATATAGACAATGTCATTATATTATTATACACTTATTAAGCATCTAAGAATATATAATAGCCCGGTGTACAATACGGTTATTCTAACACTTCTCTTAAGCTAGAGCATAAATATCATACATGCCCAGCTTGTTACAAATAAAATGCACTTTATTCATTCCCAAAAGTTTTGTGAATAGATCTACTAACTGATGAGCAGATTGAACATAATAAGCATCAATGATCTCATCTTCAACCTTCTCCCTCACGAAATAACAATCCACCTTAATGTGTTTCAGTCAATCATGAAATACAGGATTAAAGGCGATATAGATTGCAGCTCTATTATCACAATATAGCCGCATAGAGTAACTGGGCTCAAAACCAAGCTCTCCAAGCAAAAAGTGAATCCAAACAAGCACACAAGTGGTGTTCGCTATGGTTCGGTATCCGATTCAGCGCCGGAGCGAAACACTACGCTATGCTTCTTACTCTTTCAGGAGACCAAATCACCTCCTACAAACACGCAATATCGTGTAGTAAATCTGTAGACCCGGCCCAATCTGCATCAGTAAAACTCGCCACCTGAGAATGTCTATGACCTGAGTACAATAGACCCTTTCCTAGAGCATTTCTTCAAATAGCGAAGTATCCGAATCACAACATCCCAATGAGCTGCAGGAGAATCGGTCATGAACTGGCTCACGACGCTAACTAGGCATGTGATATCAGGTCGGGTGACGGTGAGGTAATTCAACTTACCGACCAATCGTTGGTATCTTCCGGGATCTTTAATCAATTCATCTTGTCCCGGAAGCGGCATAGTATTAGGACCCATTGGAGCCTTCATTGGTTTGCACCCTAACATCCCAGCTTCAGTCAGCATATCAAGCACATACTTCCACTGTGAGATGTAAATGACATCTTTCGATCGAGCAGCCTTGATATCC
Organism: Agapanthus africanus; assembly: GCA_030015575.1. NCBI lineage: Eukaryota > Viridiplantae > Streptophyta > Magnoliopsida > Asparagales > Amaryllidaceae > Agapanthus > Agapanthus africanus. The sequence goes on from CM057339.1 coordinate 871,896,175, forward strand.
AAAAAGTATTTAAGGCTTCTAAGGTTCTTAGTTTGAAACTTCGTCTGAAGGTGGTGTTTAAGTTATGCAATACCGGCCACATCATTACCAGTAATCACTATGTCATCGATATATATCACTAATAGAATACGAAGGCCATTGGCGTTATTACGATAGAACACCGAATGATCATGAGCATGCCATCTTAGGTCAAACGAAATAACCACTACAGTAAATTTCCCAAACCACTCGAGAAGACTGTTTTAATCCACACAATGACTTCTTCAAACAACAAACTAGACCAAACTCCTCTTGAGCAACAACATCAGGCGGTTGCTCCATATAGATCTCGACTAAAGAACCATGAAGAAACACATTTTTCACATCAAGCTGGTGCAGTGGTCAATGATGGATAACAGCAAGAGACATAAGTAGGCGAACAAAGGTCGTCTAGACCACAGGAGAAAAGGTTTCCTCATAATCAATGACGTAAGTCTGCGAATACCCTTTAGCAACCAAACGTGCTTTTAAGTGGGAAAGGGTCCCATCAGGATGAAGCTTCACAGTAATACCCAACGGCACCCTACTGCCTTCTTCCCAGCTGGAAGAGAAACCAGATCCCAAGTCTGATTCTATTCGAGGGCATGCATCTTATCAATCATAATCTAGGTCCACCCTTTATGAGACAAGGCATCATAGGACTTTGGTAAAATATAAGAGTCGAGTGATGAAAGAAACTTCTGATATGCCGAAGATAATGAGAAGTCGCCACATGGTGAGCTATAGGCTGAGAAGTGCAACTGCGGGTGCCTTTCCGTAAGGCAATAGGGAGATCAATGTCAGACTCCAGCAGAGCTTAAGACTCTCGGAGATCAACAACAAGAAGCGAAGGTTCCGAAACCGTACGGGCTCGATGAGCATACACCCTTGTAACCGGTGGTGTGGGTCCCAACAGTGGGAAATCAGGGATGGGAGGTGGGTCAATAGAAGTAGTACGGATGACCTCTAACATGATGGGTGGAGAATTAATCGACTCAAAAGGGATGTTTTCTTGTGACAAAAGATATGAGATATCTAAAGGAAAGAAACTGTTCATGTTTATAGGTGTAAGATGTATAAAAGTATAGGGTGAACTCATGAAAAGTCACGTCAGCTGATATAAATCGACGACGTAACCCAGGAATGTAGCAACGATATCCCTTTTGAGTCCAAGAGTACCCAAGAAAAACGCACTTAATGGTCTTGGGGTCCAGTTTAGAGCCCTCAAGTTGTAGATCATGGACAAAACAAACACACCCAAAGACCTGCGGAGGAACAAGAAATGATACTACCAAGGGGAACTGATGATTCTCACAAATGGTGTCTCCTCATATTACGACACGTGGCAGATGACGTGCTCCGGACTCTACGGGGGTGGAATAAATGAGCCGCGTTGGGGGCATTCCCCGGAGCCCCTTCTCGGCGGACGTACCCAACCTTTCGAGAAACCCCCCTGAAGACATTCCACCTTCATCTAGGAGACTACCAACAGCTCGTCTCCGAGCTTCCTCAATCTCCTCGCTCGCCTCCGAGCCATCTCTCGTGCCGAGCTTCCTCGGCCTCCCGTCCGCCTCCGAGCTCCAGGCATGCCGAGCTTCCTCGGCCTCCCACTCGTCTCCGACCCCTGATGTGCCGAGCTTCCTCGGCCTTCCCCAATCAACCGAGATTGCAGAGCCCTAGCGCCTCCGCAACGGCTCCGCTTATCTCGCCAAAGCGAGATAACTGCCACCCTACGTCCCGTGGCCCAAGCTGGCATGTCCCCTCCATTAATGAGTGTATCTCGTCATTAATAAAGGGATCCCGTCATTCACACACACATAACATCAGGGACGTAATCGAAGGCGAAGATCTCGCACCTACTTGCTCCATGTGACCACTATAAAACCCCTCTCTCAGACGACTCAGGCAAGGCAATTTGAATCCAATAAACCACTACTCTGCTCAAATTCCTCGGCTAACTTGATCGTCGGAGGGTCTTATGGTTGCCACCCATCCCGTGATTTCTTTGCAGGTAGCTCGGCTTCCATCTCAAACTCAACCTATTGAGATCCATACACTCAAGGAGGCAATCTCCGAATCCAATCTCAACTGTCCAGCAACGCTCACGACAAATCGACGGAGGACAGCATCTGAAGGAGATCAGGGCCTCCATCAGTTGGCGCCGTCTGTGGGAACGAAAGACTTATTTTATTCCACCAACAAAAGTTGATCCTCCGCCCTCGATCCAATGGCGAGCGACGACCGCAACGATCCAAATACGAGCAGCCACAACGGAAGCGGAAGCGGCTCGCCTCCCCCTCCTAACGCCATCAGTGTCTTATCTGCTCGGATATACATCCTCACATCGCTGGTAGATGCTCTCGTTCGCGTCCAAGCAGCGGACCAAACCAACCAGGCCGCAATTCCCCCTCTCCGGGATAACGACGCCCGCAGAAGGACAGACAGACATGCTTCGGCCTTCAATCCGACTCGCGCTCATCCCAGCATCATAGGGCGCCGGCATACCAACTCCGATCACCGTCACCCGCATGCGGTGATTAATTCCATGACCCGCTGGGCGCCGGACAGCTCCACACCCTGTTCCAATGCCCACCGCGCGTTCTCGCCCCTCGAGGAGGTATTGGTCGGCTCGCCTGCTTCCAGGCATGACAGACACCTCCCCTCCCGCCGAGGTCGCGCGAACGACGAATGCCGGGGCCACTCGAGAAAGTCCTCACCCGAGGATTTGCGAAATCTGATAGAGCGGAATCGAAGCCGCATACTGGCGCAAACCCAGAGCGGGGATAGTCACCACTCCGACTGTGCAGAATTCTCGGGTTACCACCACCGACTTGAGACCCTCGAGAAGAAAATCGAGAGCATAAACCGGGATGGCCAAGCATCCGGCGAAGGGGCCCGATACTCCGCTGATTCGCTAACGAAACCCTTTACGAAAGAACTACTGGCCGAGCATGTCTCGTCTAGGAACAAACCCTCCAAGGTGGCCCTCTTCGACGGGAAATCCGACCCGAAGGACCATCTAGACACGTTTACGGTGGGCATGAGCTTCTAGAATAACTCTGACGCGGCCCAATGCCGAGCTTTTCCTGCCATCCTTATCTGGGCTGGCCGGGACGGGTTCTGGGGACTCATGCCATACTTTATCTCGACCTTCGATGAGCTGGCCACCCAATCCCTCGGCCACTTCGTCGGGAATCGACGACAAAAGAGAACAGTTGACTACCTGTTCACCATAAAAAGCGGGGACAAGGAATCCTTTAAGGGATATATCACTCGTTTCTACAACGCTCTTCTCGAGGTCCCCGAGCACCGGGATGAAACTGTCATCACCACACTAAGGTCGGGTCTTAAGCACAAAGTGTGGCTCCGCACTTTTTCATTAGCGCAACCTAAGACCATGGCCGAGGTAAAAGCTTGGACCGAGCGGAAGATCCAACTCGAGTCAGAGGTGAACGCCAACCTGTCCCGGGACGACCAAGCCGACCAAAAGAAGAGGGGCAGAGAAAAGAAGAGGGTCGACCGGCCAAAACCATACTTCCCGAAATTCCAGGAGTACACTCCTCTTAACATCTTCCAGACCGAGCTGTTGGAGGAAGCGAAAGGCGGGAGATTCTTCAAGCTCCCGCCAGTCACCCAAAGAGCGGCTAAGCGTATCCGGGGACCGTACTGCGCCTTCCATAGGTTGCAGGGTCACCCGACCGAAAACTGCAAACAACTCCGTGACTACATCGAGGAGTTGATCTGCTATGTCCGCCTGGCGAAGTACCTGCGGGACAAGCGGCAGGCAGACCGGGAGCAAGAGAACCAACCCCCTCCCAAGGAGTTAACGATCGGGCAAATCATGGTCGTCACCTCGGAATCTGCTCGCGCGGCCGGCAAAAACCGCCGCCTCCTACCAGTCGAGGGTACAAGCGATCCATCCCAAAAGAAGTGCAGGACGACCGAGCCCATCATTTTCACCGATGAAGACCTCCACGGTATATCCTTGCCCCACAACGACCCCCTCGTTATAACAGCCCGGGTCCACCGTTACGAGGTACAAAGGATATTGGTCGATTCCGGAAGCTCGACAGACATACTCTTCTACGACTGTTTCAAGCATATGGGGCTGAGACCGTCCGATCTACGGCCCACCTCCCACGTCCTCGCAGGGTTTACAAACCACTCCATCCCGGCCGAGGGAATGGTCACCCTCCTCCTCAACATTGGTGAAGCAGGCCATACGAAGACTGTACCGGTGGATTTTATCATCGCTAAGATCCCTTCATCCTACAACATCCTCCTGGGACGCCCGACATTAAATGCCCTACGGGCTCAAATCTCAACCTACCACCTTGCGGTCAAATTTCCATTAGACAAAGGGGATAGATCGGGCTTACGGGAACCAGCAGATCGCCAAGATTTGCTTTGTCTTAACGTCTCCCGCCGGAGAGCAGAGCGACGACTTTGAGGACACAAACGATTTTCAAGGATCTTTGGATACACGCGACGACTAGAAATCCGGGGAGCCTTGGTGGAAACGCTGACAGAAGTCCCACTCGTTATGGGGGTCGATGGACGAACCATTCAGATAGGATCTCTTTTAACAGGAGACCGTCGCGAAGACTTAATCTGCTTCCTTCAAAGAAATTCAGACGTTTTCGCCTGGACACCGGCGGACATGCCCGGGATCGACCCTAAAGTTATCTCACACAAGCTCGGGATCGACCCTAAAGCCAGACCCGTGACAAAAGAAGAGAAGCTTTGCGCCGATCAAACAAAAGGCGATTGAGGTCGAGGTCGATAGATTACTCGCAACCAACTTTATTAGAAATATTGACTACTCGGATTAGCTAGCGAACGTGGTAATGGTCAAAAAGGCGAACGGGATGTGGCGCATGTGCGTCAACTTCACGGATCTGAACAAGGCCTGCCCGAAAGACAACTATCCCCTCTCTCGGATAGACCAGCTAGTGGACAGCTCAGCCGGCCATGAATTGCTAAGCTTCATGGACGCTTTCTCCGGCTACAATCAGATCTGGATGAACCCGGCAGATGAAGAACTCACCACGTTCACCATGGATCGGGGGGTATACTGCTACAAAGTGATGCCCTTCGGTCTTAACAATGCTGGGGCTACATATCAGCGCCTAGTTAACAAACTGTTCAAACTGCAGATCGGGAAGAACATGGAGATCTACGTCGACGACATGCTCGTAAAATCAACCTCATCGGACGAGCAAGTGAATGCTGGGTCGAGGAACTATCTTGTGGGCACTGCGAACGTCAAGGAAAACACATACGGGAGAAACCCCGTTCAGTCTCTGCTACGGCACCGAGGTAATGGTCCCGACAGAGATCGGACTGCCCAGTTACAGGGTCGAACATTTCAATGACGAAGCCAACACCTCGGCACTCCGAAACAACTTGGACGTCTTATTAGAGAAGTGGGACTGAGCACAAATCAGAGAGACCGCCTATCAATAGCAAACCGCTCGCTACTACAATGCCCGGGTCAAATATCGAGTCTTCAAGACAGGAAATCTGATCTTGCGAAGAAACGAGTTCGCAGACCCGAGCAGGCTACATATGTTCTCCCCGAAGTGGGATGGACCTTTCCTCGTGAAAGAGGTGTTGCCCGACGGGGCATACCGCTTACAGGACGCTCGGGGAAATAATTTTCCCCGGCCTTATAATGCTGAAAAGCTCAAGTTATACAAATGAAAAAATGTATCTGTATTTTCTTTCTTAAATAAATAAAGTTGTTCCTACTGGCGTTTAGTTAAAGTTTAAAAGTTGTGCAAGAAGGAAAAAAGAAGAAGAAACAACACACTGCCGCCAAAAACAAACTTTATTGATTAAGGGGTATTATAGGCTCCTCAGCCTTACAAAAAATAATTACAGCAAGGGGAGCCGGGAATTAAGGAAGCATTGTTGATGGTACTCCGAGGAAATCTCCGCCAGCCGAGCCCTGGCTTCCTCAGTGGCCACGTAAGCGCCATCCGCTGGACCAAAATCAGCGATCAGCCTCCTCTAGAAACACTCCAGAAGAAGGTCCGCTGACCGGTCTGGATGCTCTTCGAGATCAGGCCAAGATGGTAGAGCGAGTGCAACTTTTCGATCGCCTCGTTCCTCAGCTGTGGAGACAGGGCATTGTGCAGCCCCGGAGACATCCTCCAGATCGCGTAAATGAGCAGTTGGAGGAGGGGAGATCAACGGGGAAGAAAGCGTCCAAAGTGGCCCTCCACGCGGTCTATCACCGCCCCGTACGTCTGTTCGGAGCGATCGAGGCTATAAAGATACACATCGTCACAAGAAATTATCTCCCTGATGAGCACACACGGACGTCCGGACATTTTCAGAAACACAAGACTAGAAAGAAGTCAACATGCATTCGCTATTTATAGCCTCAACAAAATCTTCCAACGGGCGAAAGTTTACTCACGCAGCGACGCGAATCGCGGGACGTCTCAATTTTCCGATATGGAATGGCCACGTGTCGGCCATGCCTGTCTTCAAGGGTGGCAATGCGGCCCCCGGAAGTTTGAACGACTCCCTCACTCCCGCTAATGCGGCCCACGGAAGGTTGAACGATGCCCTCACTCCCGCCAATGCGGTCCACGGAAGGTTGAACGACGCCCTCACTCCCGCCAATGCGGCTGCGGAAGTTTGAACGACGCCCCACGAAGGCGTAGGGGAGTCTCTAAAGCCCACCCAACAAGGCTTTCGCAGGGGAGTCTCTAAAGCCCTCCCAACGAGGCCACCGAGCAGCTTCCATGTCCGGTCCATCCCTAGCGGGTAGATTCCTACCCATCTATACTAAGAATCTAAAGCCCTCCAACGAGGCCACCGAGCAGCTTCCCTGCTCGGTTCATCCCTAGCGGGTAGATTCCTACTCATCTACGCTAAGGATCTAAAGCCCTCCTCTATCCCGAGCGACTAGCTTTCTACTCATCACCGCTCAGGAGCTAAAGCCCTCCAAAAGAGGCCACCGTGCAGATTCGTGCTCGGCTAGTCTCCGAGAGGTAGGTTCCTACCCTGCGAAGACACGAGTCTAGAAACCGCATTAGGGAGGAATCAGTCAATGCCGACCTATTCTACATTTTTCAACTCATGCTAAGAAACGTGGTTGTCAACCCGACTGAGGAATGGACTGATACCGACCTTCCTACACTTAGATATCTTTCGGTTCATCCTAAATGAACGATCGCCACCTCGACTCCGGGAAGCGGGAGGGCACCGACGTTCTTACACTTGGTAATTAATCGACTTACACTCGACGCACGACCGTCGTCTAAAAAGTTGGGCATCGACCTACGGCCTACCACTCGAGTCGAGGGAAAGACTGACGAACTGAAGTACTCACGCAGAAAGCACACAGTCATGCAGAGGAAAATAAGATCGGCTTTATTTATATTCCAGAAATTTTTACAAGGTATTCTGGGCTTCTCAGCCTTACAAAACGCCCGGAGGCTTACAAAACTTTAAAAAAAAGAAGGAAAAAAAAGAAAAGGCATGAAAGCTCAGACCGTAGGCCCGGGAAGGATCTCGCCCTGCTCGACGCCGACGTCGGGAACCAAAACGGTGACTTTTGGGTCGGCGCTTCCACCGACAGCCTCACCCCGGTGCTTCCACCGGCAGCCTCACCCCCGACAGCATCCCAGCGGCTTCCACCTGCGGTGCATCCTTGAAGAGAGGGTACTGGACCCGGAGCTCGCTGTCGGCGAACCCGGCATCAACGCCTTGATGGCGTCGAGAGCCTAGTGCCAAACAATGGCCGAGACGTCGGCGAGCTCGGCGTAGAACTGGTCCGACACCTTGTACCTCTCCACGGACTTCGAAGCTTGGAGCTCGGCAAGCTTCACCGCATCGAGCACTGCCTGGGTGTCCCTTCTGCTGGCATCCCTCGACTTCTTCATCGCAGCGTAGAGCTTGCTAACCTCCTCCCTAGATGGCCTTGTTGGATTCACTCAGAAGTCGGTGAGACTCTTTACACTTGAAGTTCGTCAACTCCTCGGCGGCCACCCGGGTTTCGAGGACGGCTATCCTCTTCTTCGCCTGCTGTAGCTCCAGGAGTAGATCCTCCTCACGTGAGGACGATTCGTCCGCCTTCCTCATGGCCGGGGCAATCTCCTCGAATTCCATATTAACAAAAAGGGTGCAGTGTTGGAGGACCTGAGAAAAGCAGCAAAAGGAGTTAAAAATGTTCAAACTGAGAAAAAATACTTAACAAAATTCTTAAAGGAAAATGGATACCGACCTGAACCGCATCCTGAGCAATGGCGGCTACTTGGGACTTTAGGGTCCCTCGAGGAATTTTGCTCCCGGCCGATTGCTCCATGTCGGAGAACAGGCTGTCGGCGAAGGAAAACCCCGAGGGCACCTCAAAACAGATGTCCCCTTCCTGCATGAGGATCCTGGAGGGTGGCGAGCGAGAGATGGTCCTTTTGTGCCTCTTGAGGGGGACCTAGGTGAGGTCGACTTCATCCTCCACCTTCCTCGTCCGGGGCTCCGATCCCCGTGCATGCTTCTGGCTTTCCCTGCGGCGGACTTCCGGGGCTCGGGGCGCAGCGGAAGGCTTCGCCGGTGCCAGTTGGTTTTGGGGCCGAGCTCGGACCGGGACGGGACGAGCTAGTGCCCCCGGTCTTCTTTCCTGCCTTTGCGGCCATGGCGGCTATGAATTTGGATTGGTCCATTTACTCTGCAAAAAGGAGAAAACACGAAAGAGAGTTAGCGACGCTGGAAGGGGCAAGCAAAACCTAGTAACGTCTATATAGATCGTTCAAAGACCTAACTTACCCAGGAAGCGTGCGAGGCTGAGCCCGACCCAGCTAAGAGCCTGCTCGGAAAGCAGAACGTCGACCTGCAGGATCGGCTCCCATATGGATACCGCCCTCGCCTCAGGAGAGGACGAATGCCTCGTCCTCGAGCAGTCGGCCCTATGCCACTGTGTAGGCACAGGCCAATCCTCGCCCTCAGGTGGACCGACGAATATGAACTTCTCCTTCTATTCGTGGATGGAAGAAGGGGCGACGACTACCCCGACCCGGCCACCCCACCCTTGCGTTTTTTGTAAGAAAAATACACCCAGCTCGGCTCATCCTTGCTGGTGCCGGGATAATACTTATAACAAAGAAAGGAGATTAGGAGGGTCAAACTAAAGAGGATATTTTCAGGTTTCAACCGGACTAGAGAGCCGAGGAGGATTCTCCACGAGTTTGGCGCTAGCTGGCCCGGGACAAGATGGAAGCAACGAAGCACCCCACATACCTCGGTTGGGAAAGGCAGACACATTCCCGCCCGGAATGCTTCCAAATACAGGGCAATCTCCTTATCCTGCACATGGTCCGCTCGCTCACCCTCTCTAGCTAAACGAAGAGAATAGTTAGAAAGGATATGGAATCGAGCCCGGATCTCGACAAGCTCGTCCACATTCCTCAAGACGGAGGGCGCATCGCGGGCGTTCTCGACGAGCACCTTGGGAGCCCTTGTTGCCGCCCGACGGTGGGTGACGGGGACGGCCCTGACTCTCGGATGCGAACCCGACACAAAGGACGAAGAAGAAGACGACGAACCCTCTTAGCTATCTGAAGCCGAAGAAGAGGAAGATCCTCTAGACTTAGCTCCAACAACTGGAAGCTCATTGTCCGACCTTACCCTAACCATCTCTACAGATTCCTCAGATAAAAACATCTAACCTGACTCAAAGAAATGGGTTGGCCGAGGAAAAAGCACGGGTGATCCGATCTAAAAGGAAGGAGCACCGGGCAATCTCTGACAACGAGGGTGAATTATGGTGGAAGTGTTGGCCCTAAGGAGTCCCCTCCTATTTATGCACTCCACAGAAAGCATCCAACGGCCCAGATCAATTCCCGCCAAAACAAAGCGCCGCATCTGCCAGCCGTCAAAACTCCACGTGGCGATCGGCCATTGGGGATGCCCCTTCGTTTGCAGGTGACAACGACAGCCTGCCGCGTTCGCCAACCTGCGTCAAACACGTGGCCGGCCGCCCAACAGACGAATGAGCGAAATGGCGCTCTCTTTAAAGCGCGATCATTTCATTGATCCGCTGACGCCGTCGTGGATACAGGAAAAAATTTAGGTGAACGACGAGGCAACACATGGTCCCAAGGATCGAAACGACGCAACCACCAAACGCCATACCGTTTCCGGATGATCCGCATGACAATTCCTTAGCGCAAAATTGAGCAAAAGAAAGACCGAGCATACTACTCTCGACCCGACCCTTGGATAAGTCGGGACAAGAGTGGGGGACTAATGATGATACTCACAAGTGGTGTCTCCTCAGATTACGACACGTGGCAGATGGAGTGTCCCGGACTGTACGGGGGTGGAATAAATAAGCCGCATCGAGGACATTCCCCGAGACCCCTTCTCGGCGGACGTACCCGACCTTTCAGGAGACCCCCTGAAGACATTCCACCTTCATTTAGGAGACTACCAACAACTCGTCTCCGAGCTTCCTCAGTCTCCTCGCTTGCCTCCGAGCCATCTCTCGTGCCGAGCTTCCTCGGCGTCCCCCTTGTCTCCGAGCTCCAGGCATGCCGAGCTTTCTCGGCCTCCCGCTCGTGTCCGAGCCCCTGATGTGCCGAGCTTTCTTGGCCTCCCCCGATCAACCGAGATTGCAGAGCCCTAGCGCCTCCGCAACGGCTCCACGTATATCGCCAAAACGAGATAACCGCCGCCCCACGTCCCACGCTGGCGCATCCCCCCATTAATGAGCGCATCCCGTCATTAATGAAGGGATCCTGTCATTTACGCACGCGTAACGTCAGGGGCGTAACCGAAGGCGAAGATCTCACGCCTGCGTACTCCATGCGACCACTATAAAACCCCTCTCAGACGACTCAGGTAAGGCAACTTGAATCCAATAAGCCACTACTCCGCTCAAATTCCTCGGCTAACTTAACATCGGAGGGTCCTACGGTGGCCACCCATCCCGGGACTTCTTTGCAGGTAGCTCGGCTTCCACCTCAAACTCAACCCATTGAGATCCACACACTCAAAGAGGCAACCTCTGAATCCAATCTCAACCGTCCAGCAACGCTCGCGACAAATCGACGGAGAATGGCATCTGAAGGAGATCAGGGTCTCCATCAGGAACAAAGTAGAGTGAGGAATCTGTCCATTTAGAACAAAGGAGGACATGCAATTAATCAAGTAATTGACAGTAAAGACCGCATCCCAAAAAGATTTAAGCACTCGCATATGGAATAAAAGGGTGTGAGTAACCTCCACCAAATGTCGATTCTTCCTCCCTGTCACCCCTATTTTGTTGTGGAGTGTAAGGATAAAAGGATTCATGAACAAATCCAAGTTCTTCCATATACTTACTAAAGGGCATACTGAAATACTCATTAAGATTGTCACTCCTCAAGGTACCAACAGCGACTCCAAATTGAGTCCAAACTTCATAATAGAATATCTGGAAATGAGAGAGCACTTCATTTCTAGATTTTATCAAATATAACAATAAGACTCGAGAAAAATCATTGATAAAGGTCACAAAATAGTGAAAGCCTCCTTGAGCAATAACAAAGCATGGCCCCCAAACATCAAAATGTATTAAAGCAAAAGGTTTATCCGCTCACTTACTAACATGAGATGGGTAGTTAGGGCGATGATGCTTACCCAACTCACAAGACTGATACTCTAAATTAGATAAAGTACCAAGAGAGGGAACAATCCTCTTCAAGCTCTGTAGAGAAAGATGACCAAACTGACAATGGCCATCAAAGGCGGATGTGGATGCTGTTGGGCGTGGATGCTCATCGAAATGGTACAACCCGTTAACCTCGGTTCATATGCCAATCGTCCGCCACGTCCGAAACTCCTGAAAAACGTATCCACCAGACAAGAAAGTTGCATCACAGTTCAAACCTCGAGTCAGCTAACTAATAGAAAATAAGTTGAAAGGAAACCCCAAGTATAAGACAGTATAGAGAGACAACTGTGATGTAGCACAAACAGACCCTACTCCCTTTATGTCAGAGATGGTGTCGTTCGCTAAGATCACTGGGGTACACATAGGCCTTGGCTTATACGAGGATAATATGCATCTCCTGTCATATGGTCTGTCGGAGTCGATCACCTAAGGACGACATACAGAAGTCGAAGTAATGAAGGCTACAGATTACCTCTCGAAAGACCTGAAGTGGTCACAGCTGTAGCTCGAGGAATAGCTGATCCAACAGATCTACGAGAAGCAGACGAAGTCATTAGAAGCCTCAATTGAGCAATCTCCTCCACTATAGATTTGACGGAACTCTCAGACGATACTGAGTCCGTCGAAATAGTGGAGGATGCAGAATATGAAGTCCCAACGTGTGCACGAACGACAGGGCGAGGAGGCCTCCTATTCAGCTTCCCTCAGGTACTGTGAATGTGTCCCTCCTGATAGTGGAAATCACAAAACCGGGGATCTCCTCATCATCTGCCTCTGGCTCTACCTCCACCACGACCTGCTCTCCCTCTCCCTCGTGGAGAGTAAGATGTGGGAAAGTCTCCGGCCTAATGAGAGCATTGTGCACATCAGATGCAGGCTGCTCATTGGTGATCTCCGAATGAAAAATCTGGTGAAGAGTATGATAAGTAAGCGTGAGGGTAATATCCGACTTCCTAAGTAAGATCGGATGAGCTGACTGATATCCAGGCCATAGCCCACCAAGAAAAATGATCACAAAGAGAGCCTCATGTCACCTCCTCATCTACGCAACATCACTAGTGATCGGGAACTCCAAGACCCGCTGAGCGAGACGACAAAACTCTGAATAATACTAGTGCGGTGAGCAGGTTCCTTGCTGAATCTTATACAGCCGGTGCACCAAATCATAAACCTTTGAAAGGCTCTGCTGCGATGAATAGAGCTCGTGGGGCTGATCTCAAATCATCTTCACGGATCCCAAGTGCACAAGCTCATCCATGATCTGTTGCTCCATTGAGTTAAGCATAAGATGACTCAACTGAGCGTCATCTGCCTCCCAATCAGCGGTAAGTGGATCAGGGGAGGCTTCGTCAAATGACCATCATTCCTCCGTCCTTTAACATAACGCTCCACCATGAGTTTTCAACTATGGAAATTTTGATCATCAAGCTTGAAATTCACAATATTGGTGGCTATAATATTGGTCGAAGAGATCGGCTTACTCTCGGATTTGCTCTCAATCGTCATCTCTAAGAATCAAAGAACAACTCCTCAGACAAGAACAAGCAAGGAATTACTCCTCCAACCCAGCAACGAAAGGAATTGATGGAGGTCCTTTTCGGGTCTCCCTCAGATGTTGTCTTCCGTCAATCTCCCGGTGGATTTGGAAGGTGATCTTCTGTTACGTGTGGGTCTCAATGGGTTTTGAGGAGATTGGTGATTTGAGGAGTTTAACGCCTAATACCTGCAAAGAAGTCCCGGGGTGGTTTGGTACCACCGAAGACCCTCCGACGATCAAATTAGTACGAGATCCGAGCAGAGTAACGGCTAAGTGGAATAAAAATGGCTTACTTGACCCCTCTGTGATGGGGGTTTATATAGTGGCGGCAGCACGCAGCAGCAGGCGCGAGAATCTCGCCGGCAGTTACGCTCCCGACGTCACGCCCGCATAAAGAGCGGATCGCCCATTAATGGGGATCGTGATGGCGTGGAACGTGGGATGTTGCTGGCGGAGAATCTGCGCGTGGCGAGATTTGCGGAGCGGCGGTTACATCTGTGAATGGTGGAGTTGGTCGGTCGGAGGGACCGAGGAAGATGGCCTCGACTGGGGAGCTCGGAGATGAGCAGGAGGGCCGAGGAGTCTTGGTCGTGTGGCAGCTCGGGGCGAGCTGAGGGGCCGAGGAGGCCAATTTGCAGGGGGCTCCGAGGAAGGCCGGCTTATGCTTGCAGGTCGGGTACAGGGGTGGCCTGGTCGGCCCCTGTGGACCCCTTCTTCTGAGTTCAGGGACACATCATCCGCCACGTGTCCTGATCATGGAGATCGCCAATATTGAGTATCATCATTAGCCCCCCACTCTTGTCCCTACTAGCTAGCGGGCTGGGTCAGGAATGGACTGCTGGGCCGCCCGGGGAGAGCTCCTTCCTAAGGTTTCGTCGAGACATGTCCCCGGGCTGTCATTTATCTTTTCTGTCAGCGAATCAGAGCGAGATCATTGCATTTAAGGAAGGTGTGCCGGTTCGTGCATCCTGCCACTGAAGCGACGGTCCTCGTATCAAGCGTCGGTTGGCCGACGCAACGTGGACAGACCTGCGGCGTCTGATGGGGTGCGGTCCAGTGCGGGAACGACAAGTGGAGCAATCGGAGCCGTTAGACGTGAGGAGGCGTTTTGGCAGGAGATGAAGGGCACCGTTGGATGAGGTCGTTTGCGGTGATAAGTAGAGGTGGGGCCCATTCCGGGGCCCCTACTCTTTCATATTCCCTTTCTTCTAAGTCTTGGCCGCTCGACGCTCGTCTTCTTTCTTCCGCTTTTGCTTCCCGAGGACCCATCTTATTCAGGTTAGATGTCTTCTTTCGGGGGATCTGTAGATGTTGTAGGAGTAGGTTCTAGGGACCCTTTAGTTGAGCCTGAGTCTTCTCGGGGAGTAGGGATCGGACCCTCTTCTCGGGATCGCGCGGCGGGGGCAGCCCCCAGGGAGGAGGCGGTAGATGATGCCCCCGGCGCCTCGTGTTGGGTGAGGCATGAGGACGAGCTCGCTAATGCTCGGGCTCGCTTCCACATCCCCTCATGTTATACGCTTCGTCTGGCCAAGGAGGGAGAGAGGGCAGACCAAGTGCGGGGTAGGGAGATCGCCCTGTACTTGGAAGCCTTTTGGGGTGGAATGCGCCTGCCCTTCTCTCCCGAGGTCATCGAGGCGCTGAACTTCTTCGGGTTAGCCCCTGGCCAACTAGTGCCGAATTCATGGAGGATTCTTCTCGGGTTCCTGATCTGCCTGAAGTTACAGGCGGTTCCTTTCAGCCTTTCCCTCCTCGATTCTTCCCTCGTTTTCAAAAATCATCCTAAGGGTCGAGCGGGCGACTCGAGGTGGGTCTACCTCTCTTTTAGAAAGCAACAGGGGGGCGCCGCAGGGACAGGGGTTGTGGCTCTGCCTTCTTCCATTCACGACTGAAAGAAGAAGTTCTTCGTCTCGCCTCCCGAGGGCGAGGACTGGCCCGTGCCTACCAAGTGGTCAAGGGAAAAATACTTGCCGGGGAACCAGCCCAATGACCCCGCCGCGGTGAGAGTGGCATCGTGGGAGCCCATCCCCCGATTCGACGTGCTGCTATCTGAAAGGGTCCTGAGTTGGGCCGAGCTCAGCCCCGTTGAGTTCGTCGGTAAGTTAGGCTTGCTTTTGGCTTTTATATTGCTCATGTCGCTGACTTCTTTGCATTTGGTTTGTGCAGGACCCATGGATATGGACGAGCTTCGAGCTTCCATGCGCCAGCCGATGAAGGTCACGAAGGCTGGGGGCGCCAGCTCTTCTTGTGCGAAGCCTACCCCGGCTCCCTCTCCTCCGGTGGCCATGTCCCGTGAGCGTTCGGGGGCGGATCCCGCCCCGGGGCCGAGCAGAGCGCCGGGCCGAAAGCGGGCCCGAATTCTGGAGGACCCGGCCTCGGAGGAGGAAATTGGCTCCCTATCGGAGCCGCTTAAGAGGTCTTCCCGGAGGTCTTCCCGGGGCCCGCCCTCGCCGATCATGGTGGAGGGGGGCCTCCAGTTCGCGGTGCCCTCGGGGCTATCAGTTGCGGATAGCTTGCTGCACGACATAGAGAAGTCGGCAGGGGGTAAGATCCCTAGGGGAACCTTCAGGGCTCAAATGGCGTCCATCGCCCAGGAGTCCGTGCAGATTAGTGCTCGGTTGTTTGTGAAACTCGGCACCTCCTTCGTCTTTCTGATTCCTATCTTTCAGGTTCTCCAGCACGTTGCCCTCGCCTTACGCATGGAGGCCGAGGTGATAACCCCGGCGATGAAGGTTGCGGGCCAGCTCGCCTCGCTGGAGGAGAGCTCCAAGCGGGAGCTAGAGGTGGTGATGGTGAGGGTCGCCGCCCTGGAGGGCGAGGTGGAGACCGGGAAATGGGAGGTTGCCCGGTACCGCGAGGCCACCGTGGCTGCCGAGGCCAAGCTTGAGGACGCTCGGGTGCTCGTCGGCAACCTGAAGAAGACGGTGAAGACCCTTCGGAAGGAGCTGGGGGCGGCGGCCGAGTCGGCAGAGTCGGTCGACCTGAGAGCGGCGAAGTTGGCCGACCTCTCGGTGGCGAAGGCGGTGGAGGGCTATAAGAAGTCGAAGGGCTTCTATGATGACCTGGCCGTAGCCACAACCCTCATCTGGCATGAGGCCCTCGACGCTGTTAAGGCCCGGATGCCGGAGTTCGCCGACGAAGAGCTCCGGGCCGAATACTCCCTCGCGGACGCAGAGGAGCAGGGGAAAGAGATTCCTGACGAGGAAGTCGCCGAGGACCCTGCTCGTCTTGTGGCAGAGGTCGAGGATCCCGAGGTCGCGCCTGGCCCCAAGGCCTAAAGCCCCCGTCTTCCTTTTCCTTTATTTTGTTGTTTCTGGAATTTTTGTAAGCCTCCAGGCAGTTTGTAAGGCTGGGGAGCCCAAAATACCCTTTGTAAAGACTTTGCCTTCGGTAATAAAACTTTTTCTTTGGTTTCATCAGTTTGCACTTTATCTTCTGTTTGTGAAGAATGCTCGTAAAATATCTCTGCTTGCACTGTTGGGCTTCCATGTCAGGTCGGCTATTTGTCTAACGATCGTTCGTCGAGTTAATTTCGGTCATTTGCCAAGCGCGCCAAACGCTGCTGAGAAGGAGGCATCTCCACGGCTCCGAAGTCGAAGGGGGATCGCCCAGACTTGGATAGACCTGATGTCCCTTGTTGGGGCCTCGGATCCTCTGCATGTGATAGGCAGAGGGCCGTCCGACGTATTTGTGCCGAGCATGAATGGGAAACTGCTCGGTTTCTTCTTGGTGAGGGCTTTTGACTTCTGGCATTGTGGGTAGGTAACTACCAGCCTGGGATGACCGAGCGGGGTAGCCTCTCGGATGCCTCTTGCGAGGGCTTCGATTCCTGGTGTCATAGGTAGGGAGCTACCAGCCAAAGATGACCGAGCAGGGTAGCTGCTCGGTTGCCTCTTGCGACGGCTTTGATCCTTCGGGATGGGGACCGAGCAGGGTTACTGCCCGGTGTTTCTTGGCGAGGGCTTTTGTCCTGAAGGATAGTCGAGTGAGGGATCCTCGGGCCCGACTGCCTCTGGGAGGGCTTTCTGATCCCTGGCGTTGTGGTAGGGAAGCTACCCGCCAGGGATGACCGAGCAGGGATGACCGGGCAGTGAAGCAGCGCGGTTGCCTCTTGGCGAGGGTTTTGATCTCTGGCGTCGTGGGTAGGCAACTACCAGCCTGGGATGACCGAGCGAAATAACCGCTCGGATGCCTCTTGCGAGGGCTTCGATCCCTGGTGTCATGGGTAGGGAGCTACCAGCCGAAGATGACCGAGCAGGGTAGCTGCTCGGTTGCCTCTTGCGAGGGCTTTGATCCTTCAGGACGGGGACCGAGCAGGGTTACTGCCCAGTGCCTCTTGGCGAGGACTTTGATCCCTGTCGGTTGTAGTAGGAAGCTACCAGCCGGAGATAGCTGAGCAAGGACTCGACTGCCTCTGGGAGGACTTTGGTCCTTGGCGCGGGAGGGGCTGTAAGAAGCCTACCAAGGACCCTTAGCCGTGCAGGGTTACTGCCCGGTGCTTCTTGGCGAGGGCTTTTGTCCTGAAGGATAGCCGAGCGAGGGATCCTCGGGCTCGACTGCCTCTGGAAGGGCTTTCTGATCTCTGGCGTTGCGGTAGGGAAGCTACCCGCTAGGGATAGCCGAGTGAAGGTCGGGCTCGACTGCCTCTGGAAGGACTTTCTGATCCCTGGCGTTGCGGTAGGGAAGCTACCCGCCAGGGATAGCCGAGCGAGGGTCGGGCTCGACTGCCTCTGGGAGGACTTTCTGATCCCTGGCGTTGCGGTAGGGAAGCTACCCGCCAGGGATAACCGAGCAGGGTAGCTGCTGGGTTGCCTCTTGGCGAGGGCTTTGATCCCTGGCGTTGCGAGTAGGGAAGCTACCGGCCAGGGATAGCCGAGCAGAGAAGCTGCTCGGCTGCCTCTACGGATGTAATGACCCCAAAATCTTTATACATTTGTATTATCCCTCTTCAATAATATACCGTATTTATTTGTACTTGGTATTTTCCTTTTTCTATTAAATTTATTATTATTTTATTCCTCAATCTATTATGTATTTTTTTTCTAGGTACAATTTCTTTTTCTTATATTTAATTTTTTTAACTTCTCATTCTTATTTTTCCTTTCATAAATATTTAACTCAAATCCATTATTCTTATTCTCCACAGCCCATCTAAAAAGCCCATTTTCTTTTTAAGCAACATCATATATTTAATTCTAATTAAATATGTGCATGAACAACCTTATAGCTCATTGGTTAAGTCCTTGCATTGTTATTCCATAAGTCACATGTTCAAATCCCCATTCTTGCAATTATTTTTTTATCATTTTTTATTCTTCCCATAACCTACAAATGAGACCTTTCATTTCCAAAATGAATGGTGACCTTTCATTTCTCTTTTAATTCTCATGTTAAATGCATATATTATTATTCACCATTACAACATCTTTATTTGTCCTCCTCCATCTTTTCCTTCCTCATATTTTTCTATCTCTCACTTCTTTCTCTTCACCAAGATGACAAGAAGAAGAACATGAAGAAGTCTTCAAGAAGGTCTCGCTAGTAACGCGAGGCTATCGGCGGATAGACAAGCCCGGTGACAATACCGGCTTGTGCATGTAAGTCCCTTCTCTCTCCTTTCCCTCACCTCTTTTTTTTCCTCTTGTCATGCATCGTGAACCCCCTATTCTTTTCATATCATAATCCATAAGAGAAGACACACATAAACATATACATATACATAAACATAAGTTTAGATATATATATGATTCTATATGGTTTAATAATATCTTATTATCTCTTGTTCAAATTAAAGTATTTTTAATTCTTTCTTCATGATTATGAATGTTTATTACAAGTTGTGAGAACATAGATTTCAATCCATAATATATCTACGATATCTCATGGAATCGGTTTGGTTATTAAAAGAAAGGATAAAGCTTGCATAAAAATACTAGTTAATCTTTTTGCCGATTTTAGTATACACATCAATACCTTTAGGTTTAAAATAATTTTTAGACATTGATTTTTACTTCTGAAAATTTCATGGAATTTAAATATGATAGATTATATTATTTTATACATGCTGTAAAAATTTTAGATTGATCCGCATAACGGTTTGTGAATTACATCGTATTTATTCACTGATCGTAAAACAGAAAACTGCAGTTATCGGTCAATTTCTAGGACATATAACTTGGTATACCGGTATCCAAATTGAGCAAACTCAGGTGTTTTTCATATCTACATCGAATGATCTAGATTTTCTTAGTTTTATAGTTTTACTGAAAACCCATCTAAGATAAAGAAAACTGCATTACAATATTAAGTGACGGATCTGGACAGAATCTGTTCCGATTCGCACACTGTTTTTAAATTGGACATAACTCGAACACCCGATGTCCGTTTGTGACAAAATTTAGATGTGTAGATGCACCATTGATAGAACTATAATTTTATGTATATTATATTACTTAGGAATGCATGAAACAACCTGATATAGGCTTTGCAATAGAATATATAGTTGCTGTCCAGAAATCTGAATTTCTGTTTTAAATGCTGATATTAAAATGATCATAACTAGAGCTTCAGAAATCCAAATCATGTGAATCTTGGTGTTTTCGATAAGTACATCGAAATACCTACAATTTTCTAATAATTTTCGTAACCTGAAACCTGATACAAATTAACTCAA
Source organism: Agapanthus africanus (assembly GCA_030015575.1). Lineage (NCBI taxonomy): Eukaryota > Viridiplantae > Streptophyta > Magnoliopsida > Asparagales > Amaryllidaceae > Agapanthus > Agapanthus africanus. The sequence goes on from CM057339.1 coordinate 871,916,065, forward strand.
ACTGCGTTTTAAAAATATGTGACGGTGCCGAATAGATTCTGATCTGTTTTGTGCGACGATACGAAAACATATATATCTCTCAAACCGGTAGTCATATTTAGGTAAAATTGGAACTCACGCATGCAAAACATTTAGAGCCATATTTCTGTTTATATTTCGCATTCGTTCAACTTGATTAATTAGTCGTACATAATATTTCTTTACAGCATTGTTTATGGTAGTTACTCGAATAATATACTTGACTCATTTCATGCTATTCGAACATGTATACATATTTAGCTTGATCATTAAATTGTTGTATGTACTTAAAGACGATAATTAAATACTTGAGTTATATTTTGAAAACTATACAAAAATATTTTTACATAAAACCCCCTCAAGTTTATAAATTACCCTAAGGACCCTAACAATTATAAGACCACGATTCATAATTCTGATTGTCTGACTCGGGTTTGAGTCTGATTAATTTGACTTGAATCTGATTCAAGTCAACCTATAATCTACAAGATTCCAATTCAAAATGAACACATGAATCCATGAATACAATTATCAATTTATACAATTTGGCTGAACCGAACCATGGATATATTCCTTTTACATGATTCTCAGTATTCCAGTTACATGACTCTACGGTTACAACCGTTTCCTGATATCATGGTTTCGGTCAGTCAGTCAATCAATTATACAATCAATACAATTTACAAGACAAACAATACAATCAAAACACTACGGGGTTTAAGGGGTAGATTGGTACGGAAGGTGTTAAAGGTGGCACGAGACGGTAAGATTAAGACACCTAACATGAATCCAATTGCCGTTGTTCCGGGTTGTATAACGGAGCCTTGTACTTCCATTTGCCCTGATCTCTAGCATATAGAGATCCCTCTCGTATACACTGGCAGCCTTCTGTACCAAGCTACAAAACTTGAATATGTTTCAAGTCAATCTATATTCTTTTATATTCTAACTCAACATGAATACATGAATTCCAGATCCAGTTAACAATCTGTTTGAATGAACCGAACCATGGATATTCCTTTTACATGATTTCCAGTATTCCATTTACATGACTCTACGGTTATAACCGTTTCCTGATATCATGGTTTCGGTCAGTCAATCAGTAAATCAGTCAATCAGTCAATCAGTCAATCAAGTCAATCAAAGTCAATCAAGCAATCATTACAAGTTTATAAGATAACAATACAAATATGACATCGCGGGGTTTAAAGGGGTAGATTGGTACGGAAGATGTTAAAAGTGGAATGAGGTGGTCAGATTAAGACACCTAACCTATATTCAGTTGCTGTTGTACCGTGGCATAAACGGTTCCTTATACTATATGTGCCCTTAGTCTCTGGCATATAGAGACTCCCCTCGTATACACTGGCAGCTTTCTGTACCAAGCTACAAACAATATCGTTAAACAATATTCCATAATATACTACAATACAAAACTTTAGAAAATACCATACTCGGTCACTCTCATTCTTCATTCTTCTTTGGGACTTACCGAGCGACCTGTTCGCTGACGACATTCTATTTCTCTCTTCTTTGAATGTCGTCAGGTGCGTTGGACCAAGTTGAGACCGAGCCTACAAGTGAAGATTTGGAGGAATTCCAGGAAGACCCAGAGCTCTAGACTTTGTACTTGCTCTTCTCAGTATTTCTTTTATCATGCCATTGTTTAGGCATTGCTTTTCAGTTCAGATGTATTTCCATTTCATGCATTGTAAAAAAGAATGTTATTAATAAAAGTTGCTGTTCTTTTATACTCTTGTCTCTTGTGTATTTATATTGCTTAGTTACGCTTAGCGTATGTACTTCTGAGTATATACGTAGCGGGCCTCGTCGCGTCTCCTTCGCCGTATACTGGGAAGCGGGGCGTGACAACGGAGGACTTTGATTCTTAGCATTGGAGGGGCTGTAAGAAGCCCACTAAGGATGACCGGGCAGTGAAGCTGCGCGGTTGCCTCTTGGCGAGGGCTTTGATCCCTGGCGTTGCCAGTAGGGAAGCTACCGGCCAAGGATAACCGAGCAGGGTAGCTGCTCGGCTGATTCTTCATGAGGTCTCGCCCGACCATCCAGTTGCAGGTATGGAGAACAGGAACGGTCGCGGTGAACGTGCGCGTAGCACGCGCATCGATTGTGCGGGAAAGCGAAGCGCCAGAGTCGCGTCGTTTCGATTCCGCCAGAGGAGGCTCAATGATCGCCCAGCGGACGAGTATCGACCTGTGAGATATGTAGCCATGGGACGTAGCCTGCCGGTGGTCAGCCGTGTCGATGAGGGCAGAGTCTTCTGGAGGCGGAGGAGCGGCGATCTGGGCTCTGGCCTGGCCGTTTGGACTTTAGTCGGTCTATTCGGCCGGCGAGGGCCTTGATGACGGTCGCCGGAGGAGATTCATCCGCGCCTCCAATGAGGGAGAGGCGGCGGCTGGTACCTGGATCTTCAGGGTGATCGCGCACCATGTGGACGGATATCGGAAGGCCAACTTTGTTTTTGTGGAGTTTGCGTTCCCACAGACGGCGCCAACTGATGGAGGTCCTTTTCGGGTCTCCCTCAGATGTTGTCTTCCGTCGATCTCCCGATGGATTTGGAAGGTGATCTCCTGTTACGTGCGGGTCTCAATGGGTTTTGAGGAGATTGGTGATTTGAGGAGTTTAACGCCGAATACCTACAAAGAAGTCCCGGGGTGGTTTGGTACCACCAAGGACCCTCCGACGATCAAGTTAGTACGAGATCCGAGCAGAATAACTGCTAAGTGGAATAAAAATGGCTTACTTGACCCCTTTGTGATGGGGGTTTATATAGTGGCGGCAGCACGCAGCAGCAAGCACGAGAATCTCGCCGGCAGTTACGCTCCCGACGTCACGCCCGCGTAAAGAGCGGATCGCCCATTAATGGGGATCGTGATGGCGTGGAACATGGGATGTTGCTGGCGGGGAATCTGCGCGTGGCGAGATTTGCGGAACGGCGGTTATGCCTGTGAGTGGTGGAGTTGGTCGGTCGAAAGGACCGAGGAAGATGGCCTTGGCTGGGGAGCTCGGAGACGAGCAAGAGGGCCGAGAAGTCTTGGTCCTGTGGCAGCTCGGGGCGAGCTGAGGGGCCTTGGAGGCCAATTTGCAGGAGCTCCAAGGAGGGCCAACTTGTGCTTGCAGGTCGGGTACAGAGATGGCCTGGTCGGCCCCTATGGGCCCCTTCTTCTGAGTTCAGAGACACGTCATCCGCCACGTGTCCTAATCATGAAGATCGCCAATTTTGAGTATCATCACGAATCAACAAACGATTCCACACAAAAGGTTTGGATTGATCCTCCAAAATACGATCCACACCCAAAAGAAACATCAATCAAACAAACGACCACCTCTCGGATCCGATCACGGTCTCCGATACATCGACAACACACTCTGTATACCAAATCATAATGGAAATAGCTTCCAACTCCTTCAAGATTCACAAAAAGAATTTTTGCTCACTGCCACAACCGAGCCCAATCCTTCAGCAGTAGCCCAACCGAGCAACAAAACTCCAGATCCAACGCCAAGAAAGTTACTCGAAACTCCAAAGTGGCTCCGATGGCCAAGCCGAGGTCAGATCCAGTCTCCAATGACGATGTCGATGTTAGATCTAGCCGACGAATTCAGGCGAGAGTCGACGAGGGCTTCCAAGCAAAGATCGATGGCATCCATTGATACTGGATCGAAATCGAGTGAAGAATGGAAGTCGAGGTCGAAGAAGTTGAAGACGACGACGATGGCGGCGCTCAGGTGGTCGATTGAAGTCGACGACGACGGTGGCGGCGCTTCAGGTGCTCGAGTGGCTCAGGTGATAGATCGAAGTCGAGAAGGGGCCTAGATGAACATCGACGACGATGAACGGTGCTCTGGCGAGATGGGCGATGGGGGCAGGATCAGACGAGGTCGAAGACGTTGGCAATGGCCAGATCTGCGGCTAAGAGTTAGGGCTTGGGTGTGTAGGGATGGACGGTGAGGATTAAATCAATAGGATTTGAGTGATTCAGATCGCTCTGATACCGCGTGAAAATTGAGAGGGATTATGAGTGAGAAATGTTTTAGGGAAATGTGCACTATCAATGTCACGGTGTAAAATTAGCATCGGAATAAAATTTGCTAAAGGGCTGTTTGGTTGCAGGATTATGGAATTTGGATTCCAAAAATAGTACGGTTGAAATTTCTGGATTTGGTAATTTGTTGTTTGGTTGGTTTTGGATTTGTAGATCTGGATTTGTAGATCCTTGTAATCTTTGTTTGGTTGTTGGAAAAAAAATAGGATTTGGATTTGAGGATTTTAGAGAGAGATAGAGAGAGAGAGGATGGTTAAATAAATAAAGTGCATGGGCCCCATCTAAAAGTACAATGAATAGTGCCAAATCCTTGAGAATCCATGAAAATTTTTAGGATTCATGAATCCTTCTTTTGTGGTGGGCCCCCCATATAAAACAAAGGAATCCTAGAAATCCTAATCCTGCAACCAAACACAAAATTATGGAATCCTAGGATTCCACAATCCAAAATCCTAATCCAAACCCATAATCCTGCAACCAAACAGGCCCTAAGGGCATGTTTGGTTGCAGAATTATAGAATTTGGATTCCGAAATAGTAAGTCTGAAATTTCTGGATTTGGTAATTTGTTATTTGGTTGGTTTTGGATTCATACTATTGGATTTGTAGGTCCTTATAATTTTTGTTTGGTTGGTGAAAAATGGTGGGATTTAATTTTTGTTTGGTTGGTGAAAAAATGTGGGATTTGAATTTGAGAATTTTAGAGAGAGATAGATAGAGAGAGGATTATTAAATAAATAAAGGACACGGGTCACATCTAAAAGTACAATGAATAGTGCCAAATCCTTGAAAATCCTTGAAATTTTTTAGGATTCAAGAATCCTTATTTTGTTGTGGGCCCTCCCATAAAAAAACAAAGGAATTCTAGAAATCCAAATATATCAACCAAACACAAAATTATGGAATCCCAAAATTCCACAGTCCAAAATCCAAATCCAAATCCATAATCCTGCAACCAAACGGGTCCTTCCATAATCCTGCAACCAAACAGGCCCTAAGGGCTTATTTTGTTGCAGGATTATGGAATTTGGATTTCAAAATAGTACGGTTGAAATTTCTGGATTTGGTAATTTGTTGTTTGGTTGGTTTTGGATTTCTAATATTGGATTTGTAGACCCTTATAATTTTTGTTTGATTGGTGAAAAAAATGGGATTTGAATTTGAGAATTTTAGAGAGAGATAGAATTATTAAATAAATAAAGTACACAGGTCTTATCTAAAAATACAATGAATAGTGCCAAATCCTTGAAAATTCTTGAAATTTTTAAGGATTCAAGAATCCTTATTTTGTGGTGGGCCCCTCATAAAAAACAAAGGAATCCTAGAACTCCATATCTATCAACCAAACACAAAATTATGAAATCCCAGAATTCCACAATCCAAAATCGAAATCCAAATCCATAATCCTGCAACCAAACATGCCCTAAAGGAATAAGCCAAGAAATAACAGGAACCTTTCTATAGTGATCTTTTATGGAGTACTTGATTCATGGGGCAATAATGCAATACAGTTAGAGCTGCCTCCAGAAACATAAAACCCTTCAACAAAATGGATAGACACAGTCATAACATAGAGAATCAATAATCCATACCCTTTCTCTTACATTATTCATTCTAATTTTTTTCCATGCAGTTATTTTCCTGGTTCTTATTTCTTTTGCCATATACGTCTGTCTGCGATATCTAAAAAGGAAACAGGAAATACATTCAACCGTGGAGTCTCAGAATAAATGAACAAATTGATAAACAATAACTTCTAAACTCTGATTACTCCAACAAGTTATAAGCATTGCATGGGTTCACACTAATACACACGGTAGCATGCTCCGAAGTACCGAAAATCATAGATTTTATCTTATTTAAGCAACAAAAGTGTCGAAAACCGTGGCAGTTTTGTGGAAGGAAAAAACACATAGGCAGGTTATTTAATATAATTGAAATATTAATCATATGCATTTCTCAGAAATGACGTGTCGGGACCTCATGGTGCCAAGATTGATTTATAGCCTGTGCATTTATCCAAATCTCTCTGGTGCGTCTTATTTGATTAATAAATGCCGGCTCAAAAATCCAGATAAATAAATTTCTCTAATTAGCGGTATATCTCAAATTACCCATAAGTCCTTCCACCATTATGCTCCGGTTTCTCCAAACAATCCGCACTTCAACAACCCTGCGACGGAGATTCGTCAAGGTCCAGCGGCGCGGGAGCCGCTGCCGCCTTTTACAATCTCTCCGAGATCATCAGGAGGAAAAAGGAATCAAAAACCTAGTAAGAAGCAAGAAGTCGCCGAAATTAACGTGACAAGCATACGGAAGAAAGGAAGGGCTTGTAACGGTAATAAGTGAAAAGGAAGGAAAATATAATAACCCATTGAGGTTTTGAGAGCGTGGAAGGGGACAAATAAGAGAAAGGTAGCCTATTTGAGGGATTGATTGGCGGCGCGAACAGAGAGAGGAGAGAAAGGAGCAAAATGATATGATAATTTTATGAGATTTTACCATGATCGAATATGAGACCGACACGAATCCAAGTCCAATCCGACAGTGGACCGGGTCGAATAACGTAATTAGGATCCAATGAAAATCTCAAATATATATATATATATATATATATATATATATATATATATATATATATATATATATATATATATATATAGAAAGAGAGATTAATGGAGGAAAGAGGCCTTAGGAGGGAATTTCCTCCTATGGTGTCGAAAAAATACACCCTCTCTCATTTTTTTCCGACGATCACCACCCACCATCTTCATCGTTATTATCTAAGATGTGGGTACACCAAATATCATGTGATTCTACAAACTTTTCACCGTTGATTTAGTAGGTTTAAAATTAACGGTTTACCGACAATAGAACTTTTTACATTGCTAAATCAACGATGAAGAGGTCGTAGAATCACATGAAATTTGGTGTAACCACATCTTAGATGATAACGATGAACATGGTGGGTGCCGATCGGCGAAAAAAATGAGGGATTGTGTATTTTTTCGATGACATATGAGAAAATTCCCTCCTATGGCATCTTTCCTCCATTATTCTCATATATATATATGAGAATAATGAACAAAATAGGCCCTAATAGACCTTTTCGTTAGTTGGCGTTAAAAAATTATATCCTCCACGTTTTTTTCTGATTATCGGCATCTATCATCATCATCATCTTTATTATGTAAGATGTGGATATACCAAATTTCATGTGATTCCATAATTTTTTCATCTTTGAATTAGCAATATAAGAAGTTATATTGTCGGAAAACCGTTAATCTCGCACCCACTAAATCAATGATGAAAAGTGATGGAACCACATGAGATTTTGTGTATCTACATCTTAAATGATAAAGACGATGATGATGGGTGTCGATGGTTGAAAAAAATCTTGGAGGGTGTATATTTTCGACGGCATAAGAGGAAATTCCCTTCTTTAACACCTCCCTCTCTCTCTATATGTATAGAGAGAGAATTGTCACGCCCCGCTTCCCAAAATACGGAATACGAGGGGTTGACAAGGCCAGCCATGCTCCTACGGTCGATGTAATATCTCTCCGTAGTCACACTTCGGCTTCTAGCTTTACGTGGTAATCAGTAAACAATGCACAGGTAATGAGAAATGCAGTAACTGAAACAAAACAAATACAAAGAACTAACCTGATGGAGATCAAAAGAGTATAGCTCTGGATAGCTGATCAAGATGTTTGCGATGTACGTCTGGTCCTGGTCCAAGCTAGACCCACTTCTCACTCTGAGCATGCATACTCAGGTCGTCAGAGCGACGCGATAGCAATATATATATAGGTGCAAGTGGTAACTCGTACAGTAATAATGAATATATAACAGTAAATCAAGATAGTAACGATAAGAACATGAAGTAGCCAATGCGGGTGTCTAAAAGAGCAGGTGAACCGTAAAGCAGTAAAATAGTATGTCCGGTGTATCGATTCAGTAAGCAATGCATGTCAATGTCACTATCCCTATCAGTCTCTAAGTCTCACTGTACAGGTCACTAACCCTATCATCAGTCCAAGTGTGAGAGTCAACCACTTGTGAGTATCCCACACCCAAGGGTAGGACCCAAGGGCAAGGGAACACGGGCCCGAGTCGCTCATAATAATCAGTGATATCCCTATATATCTCCATATATCTCCATATGTGCCGGCATGGGACTCCCGAGAATCTGTTGAACTCACACTCAAACTACCCCACACCCCGTGGTCTACGTCAAACGCCAACCATAAACTCAAATACCAGCCGGTCCATGACGAGTCTACGTGAGAACTGGAGACAGGATCTCCATCAAGCCTGTCCCGACTGATAACCAAGATAAATGGGTAGTGTTTGGTGCCTTACCCGTGACACCCATACAAGTGCTTCCATAATTGTCCCATACCAATTATAGTCACACTTATACATGTCCCACAGACGTCGGCAATGCAAAGAATCAATAGGGTCCACTGATTGTGTACAAGTACGAGTCACTTCCACTTATCCATTCATACTCAACACTAACGTACTTGCCACAATCACCACTAATACCTAAAACTGGGTAATGCACATGATCACTGGATTACCAATGCAATGACATATATATAAGGTGATGAGAATACGATAATTCAGGCATGATTAAGAAGTCATAAGTCAGCGTCCTACCATTTGCATAATTTATCATAAATCCTACGTGCAAAATCTAGAGAAACAATAAAAAGGGGGTAAGCAGTATGTCTAATGATCTATCCATAAAAATTAGTTTCACGTTAATCGGGTTTCAGGATCACTAGATATGGCCATTTCATTTTAAGCGTTCACTGCTGGAAATCCGGTTTCAGAATCGGAAGTTCGTTTCGTAACGCATTTTAATCCCAGTTGGGATCAGAATTTAGCAACGCTACAGTTAAATGAAATTTAGGGTTTTCAATAAAGTTTCCAACTCAATCGGCGGATCAGTATTATATTACTCCAATAGAGAGTTATGGCTAGATTAAGTTAGGGTGTAAAATCTGCTTCTGCAGAATTCAGCAAGACATGTCGACAAGGTAAAATGAATTAAAAATATCAAACGGTTGAGGAAACCAATGAAGCCAGTTGAGTAAGAAAGCTAATCCAATTTCCTATGTAACGATATAGGTTCCCGTGCATTCTCCTACATGAGCAATGATAAACAGGGGTTTAACAACAGGAGTTAACCTGGATTTCCATTCTGGACTGCAGTCCAGAATTATAATCCACCGCAGTTATCTCTATCATAATGTACCACAATTCAGTGATCAACAATATTTTACAGTAGGTTAACCAGTTAGCTTCGCTACGAGCCGTCAAACGCTAAAATCCGGTTTGTACACAATTTAATATAAAATTTATAGTTTGGGGTGCATGAAGGTTTTCAGGTTTTACAACAGAAACCGAGACCACCTTTTATGTGAGTAAACGACATAGTTTTGGAACCAAAGTCTCAAGAAACATTTCTAACTACTCGGGCCATCACATTTCATATTTTGCCGTCAATTTAACATGAGTTTCCCATTCGGCCGTGCATCGAGTACTTGAGTTATGCGGTTCACGTAAAAGAGTATGCGACAATTATAGTAATTAGAATTGTAACATATACAAGTAGCATGAAGCAAGTATTAAACTTGCCTGGTAACGAGTCGATAATAGTACTGCAGCGGAAACAGTACGATCGCGTCACGAACGCAGCACCGGTTCAGCTTTTGGAATCAGATAAATGTAGTCAAACCCAGGTAACTACTGTGCACTCATTTTCATCAGCTCCAAGATTTAGACATACTTTGATTTGATGTGAGGGAGGCAGAGGTGCTGTGTGAGAGAGAGAGAGAGATTTAGAGAGAGAGGGGGACTTAGAGAGAGATAGAGAGAGAGAGAAAGAGAGCGCTTAGAGAGAGAGAGAGGTTCAGAGAGAGAATTAGAGAGATGGAGAGAGAGAGGTTCAGAGAGAGAATTAGAGAGATAGAGAGAGAGAGGTTTACCCGGTGATGACGGGGGTCGACGTAGGCGCCGGCGAGGGCTCGGCGTCGGGGGTTGCAGGGGAGGCGTTCGTGCTCGGCGGTGGGCTCGGTGTGTGGGCAGTGGATGAAAAGGAGGGAGACGCGCGGGGGCGAGACGGTCGTAGTTGTCGTCGATGTCGTCGGCGTTGGCGGTGGTCGTCGAGATGGCCGGCAGTGGTGATGCGAGGGGGTGAGAGATGGGTTTTGTTTGAAGGAGGTGGTGGAGCTGCAGTGGCGGTGTGTAGGAGGAGAGGGAGGTGGCGACGAGGCATGGGTAAGGTCGACGACGAAGAGACGAGCATCATCGACGAGGGCAGGCGAGGGCGTGGGTTCGTTGTGCAGGGGATTGATCTTTGAGGTTTCCTGAGAGAGGAGAGGGGAGAGAGGAGAGATTGAGGAGTTCGGGGCGTGTGGCGTGGGCGACGAGCGTGGGGACTTCGGCGTCGTGGGCGACGTGGGCAACGTGGGGGTGTGGCTCGCGCGGGGAAAAGGAAAAGAAGCGGGAAAGGTTTTGGACGTGGGGAAAGAGTTGAGGAGCGGGTCGGGTTGTTGGGTAAGGGTTTGGGCTGAAGCATGGGCTGGGCCAGGGGATGTATTATATATTTAGTTTTAACTAACCTTTTTATTTGTTTGGGCGGGGCCGGGATTAAGGTTTTAATTAGTATATTTAGTTTATTTTCAGTTGGGCTTGGGGAAGTAGAAACGGGCTGGGGGATTTATTTAAAAGGGAATTTATTTCGTAGGGGAAAGGAAATGGGGTGTTGGGCTGGCTTGGGTTAAGGAAATTTAATCCAAATGGAGGGGAGAGGGATGGGCCAGCTAATAGAGAAAATAGGAAAGCAAAAAATGAAAATGGGGCTAGGGTTTGTGAAAAGAGAGAAGGAAAAATAAAATGGACTGGGAGTTTAAAATATTTTAAATAGTTTATAAATATAAATAAATAAATTTGTAAGTAACCATTTTTATAAAAATATGGATATTGGTGTATTAAGGAACTGGGTATTACAAGAATAATGTAGAAAAGAGGGGTCAGGAGGTTTTTTCGTTAGGCGGCGTCAAATATCTTTATCCTCCACGATTTTTTTCGGCGATTAGCACCCGTCATCATCCTCTTTATCATGTAAGACGTGGATACACGTACCATTTTTTCAATGTTGAATTAGCAATGTAAAAAGTTCTATTGTCGATAAACCGTTAATTTTGCACCTACTGAATCAACGGTCAAAAGGTGATGGAATCACATGAAATTTGGTGTATCAACATCTTACATAATAAGGATGATGATAATGGATGCCGATCGCTGAAAAAAATCGTGGAGAGTGTATTTTTTCTGAAACCATGGTCTCGTGGATTTCGAGACCGAGCTCTAAACATTGTCACGGAGGTCCGTCTTGTTGATCGGAATAAATTTTCCCAGATCGCGGATTAAAATGATTTCAAGGCCTCTAAACTTAATCCTTTTAAACTCCAAAATGACCGGAGGTTCGCTAAGTTTCAAACGGCTTTCTGTTTAAACCGTGGTTTCGATGCTACAAGAATTTTAGCAAATGCAGTACACATGAAAGAAAAAAGAGGAGAGATCAGCCATAAAATAATAAATGGTTATACTAAAGGGATAAAAGAGGAAGTGGTTAATATGACATTAAATTTATTCCCTTTGTAAAGTGTTTGAAAATTAGAATGCCTAATAGAGAAAGGAGTTCTTTGTTTTTTCTTTAAATTGAAACTGGAAGTACCATATGCCATCTTGTATATACCCTCTTGTGTCTAAAATTACTCATAGTGACGTTGTTAATTAGACGACCATAAATTTTGTGGAACCCTCTTTCTACGATAAGACGGTAGCTTTTTAACTCAAAAGAAATAATGTTTTAAAAACTTGTTGCTAAAGCAGGCCTAAAGGGTTTTGTTAGTAATTTTAGCATTTGGTTAATTTTAATATTTTGGTTAAGTAGGTGCTGGGAGTTACAAGGAGCATGCTGGTTAATAGCGAGTTGATGGTATTAAAATTCGTGTGATGGAAATAAAAATTAATATGCCAGTCCTTTATCATTAACGATCTATGAAATACGGATGTACGAGCATAATAATTTTCAGGCTTATCTTTGTGATCATGAATATCTCAAATTTGCTTACCTCTTAAACTACCAAGAAGAACTTACAATTCTGCATGTCGGCTTTTGCCATCTATAACATGTGAAGATCATGGAAAACACGCTTCTTGTGTGAAAACTATATGGATAAGGATAGACACTTGATATGCGAGGTGGTGGGTCATTCATACCACGAACGCATTTTTTTTATAAATCGAACCTCTCTTTAGGGATTGGACTTGGATCTCACATATTAGAAAGTAAATTGGTACCAACTGATATATGTCCAGTTGGTTCATACTGCAGATGTTTATCTAACTTATTAAGAAGCTAGTTTTCTTGACAAGGAAAATTAACAATGTTTCTCTGGCTGCATAATGCGAGTTATATTCAGTTTTGAGGACTTCTCATAACTTATTTGATATGTTGTTTTTTGATACCTTGCATAGACAGAAAACATTCCACCATACATTATTAGAGCCAATAAGACATATATAAATATGATACTTAGGCACCAAGTAAAGCAATATTTGATCAAATATCTAAACAAATACACTCATATATCTAATATCAACTATTCCTAAAATACCTCTCACACACACACAACCCTCCCTAACACTAACTCAGTGGATTAAATATTGTGAGTTTGGATTACAACTAAAACACTCGATAGAATTATTTAAATCACTTGCAAACATGCTTGACAGATAAATCACTTCGGTATCGTCAATTTCAAGTGGTGACGGCGTGGCCGCATGGTAACGACAAGATAGAGCTGTCGGAGGAGACCTATTTGACGTATGGAGATATGGCATGATCGCGTGTTTGCGACGAGAAGAAGCCATGTAATAGATCTATCGAACGTATGCCAACTACATGGTTGTGTGATGACAACGAGTTAGAGCCGTTAAAGGAGATCTCTTTGTCAATGGAATTGACGATGATGGGAGCGTGAAGCAATATCAAGACAACGCCAAGGAAGCGAAGAGGCGTTGGAAAGTCATTGCGGATACATAAATAAAAAGATATCTCGAATTTTTTTCATTTCTTTTTTGGAAGGAGGAAGAAGCAGCAAGAAGAATGAAATCCTAGACATAAGCAAACCTTCACAACCATGATAACTTGCATTAACAGAAAACATTCCTCCATTCATTTTTAGAGACAATAAGGCATACATAAATATATGATGATACTTAGACACCAAGTAAAGCAATACTTGGTCAAGTATCTAAACAAATATGCTAGTGTCTCTAATATCAAATATTCCTAAAATATATTCTGCAGTTTTTCCGTCGTATTGCGTAGTTTCGTTAAATCGTCGTTTAATGAAACACGGAGGCACCTAACCCTCGTTTTAATTCAAAAAAATATTTTATTTTCATTTTTAAGGGATATTTCACAAAAAACATTTGACTCACGTGTCAAAACCAACCGGCACAGATTCACAGCACCAAAAGTTACGCTCCATTACACATGACCCCGATGTTAATTTAGTTATCAGTCGACCCATATACCCTTCTTGCTTCTTCTCTCTGCTAAAGGCTCATGTAATGTTTCCTCCTTTCTGGTAAATGCTGAATTCTTAAGTCTCGGTTTAGGCTTTGTCAAACTTCTCTAAATTTTCGAGTCGGTCTTGTTTCTTGATGAGCGCTTAAGGCTGGAGTCTAGAGTCCGTGTGATATTTGTTAGATTTGTAGTTTGGTTAAGACAGAATTAAAAGTTTTGAGACGTGTATGATACGCTTTCCGAAATGTGATATTGCTCCCACTAAATGGGGCAGAAGGCAATCACCCCGAAACATACAACAAAGCCCCTGAGAAATGCCGAGGTGCCCTAATCAAAGAGACAAACGCCGAGGTGTCCTATCAAAGACAATAATAAATAAATATTAAAAGCCCACTAGAAATTAGCTTCACTTGGCTCATAACCCACTTTATTTGAGATATTACTTAATGATTGGGAATTATTATAAAGGCTTGGACATTCGTTTCTCCATCCAATATGGGACTATTTCCCACATACAAATACTACCAATAGATTCAAACTACCAACAATATTTTGATCCTGTTCGGTGCGAGATCTGGGGAAGCCGAGGTATGCTCCAAAAATTCAAACACTACCTGGTGACATGTTGATTTTTTTCATCGTTCTTGTAGTTTGGAGAAGCTTTTTTCCAGATGGTGTTTTGCAAGTATATGTTGATTCTCCTATAGCCTTCTGGTCTGATTTGCACCCAAAATCCGTTGCAAAAACAACTTCATTTCTTATGTTTGGCGAGCAACGGCTCAATATTGGATTTGATAAGGCATTTACAAAAATATAACATTTTTTTGCAATATCTGTGTTGGCCAAAATGGTATTGTTGCGATTTTTAAATAAACATCACTATGATCATCATCAAGGCTGCAAGATAAACCTATTATTAGCCAAACAAGCAAATTTGTAAACTGTCAAAATTTATAAAGAAGAAATTTTGTATTAGAGAATTTATGAAGAAAATTTTTTGGATTGAATATTTGATAAACTTTACATCTGCCTTTACAATATACACACGCACAATAATGCTTGCGTAGCAGGTAAATAAAAAAGGAAAATGATAAATACATGCTTGACTGCGAAGTAATCATAAAGGGAAAAGATAATGACAGAAGATTATGATCGATGTAATCAGCACTAAATAAAATATAGTGCGATTTTATTGCTAATTGCTAGGAAGGAAATTTTTGATGGTTGATACTCAAATCTTGCATGATAAATTTAGCTAATAACAAGAATCAAATCATCAGTAGTCTTTTTCTTGCTCACACATCCAAAAATGTTCAGGTCTCAGATTTTATACTACATAGCCAGAAACCCCAACAGCGAGTTCCAAACAAAACACACCCCAAATCCTCAGTTTAGTTCTCTTTATCTTGAAATCATTATAACAGGCATCAGAAAGTCTTCGAGCACAGTGTTCGTCCATGCCATGTTTTTGAGCATTTAGCATGAGGGATGCTCCGCATCATCGAGTGATAAGAAAATGTTTCCGGAAACCAAGGATGCACAAACAAAATTCGAGACGCAACACCACCAAACACGAGATTCATTTCTACTTCATTTTTTTTATCCCACCTACTCCAGCATAATATTTTCAAACATGGTTCCCCCCCTAATCTCAATTTGTTACAAACCGGTCAGCACACACAATTTAGTTTTCATAGGGCCTGTGTGGATTGGAATATTTTTGGTCAACGGTTGATTAAAAATCACATCAAGATGGGGCTCATAGATGGAGTTCATAGGGCCTGTTTGGATAGGAATATTTTTGGTCAACAGGTGATTAAAAATCACATCAAGATGGAGCCCAAGTAGACAGTGTGTTTGGATATCTCTTTTACTATTCAACAAGTGATTATTTTACCACGGGTCCCATTATGACTGGCTTAAAAATAACACCTTTTCCCACTTAAAATCAAGCTGCGATTTCCAAGCCTATTCCATAAGTGATTATGTAATGGTAGAGTTGAACAAGTAATATACCATAATGCCCCTTATCTTTTTCATCTAAATTTTAACATTAATGATGCGTTCTTTTGATCATTTTACACTCAATAATCACTTATTCATCTTTTCATCCAAACACACTATTTACTTATAATTACTTTTCATATAAAATCATCCAAACACTAAACAACTTATTTGCGATAAGCACTTATAAATGATTTTTTCACTTTTTTCAGAAATAGTCACTTACAAATGATTATAGCAAATATCCACTTACAAATAAGCTCATCCAACCATGTCCATAGCCATATAATGTTTTTCAATTTAAAAAAAAAATTATAACTCAAAGCTAAAGATGCTCTTTTTTCTCAACCTTTTCCACGATCCGCATCTTTTCTTTCCTATGTACACAACATCTCCCTCGCGTGCACGTGACGATGTCCAGCGGTCAACGACACGAAAGCAACCGGAAGCACTCGGTCAAATGTTTTTCCCCATACAGCCCCCGAGTCTCCGCCCCCAGCAGCTTGCGCCAGTCGCAAATATTCCCGGTAATTTTCCAGGCAACCCAGTGGCATTTCCGTCATTTCCAGACAAAAAACGCACTTTTCAGTAGGTCGAAGGCTCGAAGGTCCCCTTTCACTTCCTAATACCAAATCCGTAGCTCTTGCGCCTCATCTTCCTCAAATTGCTCCCCTTTTCAAAACCCTAGGGATCGGTCGCTCGATCGACGATTCGCTTTCTTTGAACTTTCGTCCTTGCTTATAATCATCGAAATTGGATGCTGAATCTGTTGGTGTTTATGAAATTAGTGTAAAATTTCAGTGATTTGTTGTTGCTCTGATCTATGGCGGAGTCGAGGAGATGCGCGTTGACTCATCAGTTTGGTCAGAATCTTGCCGATCTTGCTTCTTTTTTGATCTATTTTGTGAGAATTGATGTGATTGCTTTAGATTAGCTGGAGAAATAGCGATTTTGGACTGTTTAGGTTTGTTTACAGGCTTAAAGTATGGATTTCTGATTGTTAGATTCGTATTCGAACACTGTTAACACCACAGATTTTGCGTGCTCAACTTATATACCGTGTTTTTAATGATCAGAAGATTTTAATGCAAAATGGCAGTCCTATTAGTTTGATTAGATGTTTATTCTGATTAGTCTGATATCTTAGGAGCACGAAGAAAATTGCTCATGGTCTGTTTCAACTATAAGCAGACTTGCTTTCAGTTAGCAGACGATGGATAAATTGATTTTCATGCAGTAGCTTGTTAAATTTGAAGTTATCAGTATGTTATAATACACAATATTTATTATGTTATGCTTACATATGTAACGAGTGTTTGATAGTTTGTGTGATAGGATTTTTATAGTCTCCAAATTAAAATGCAAGTATACAGTTATATCGTGTAGTACTTGAGGATCGTTCCCACGAAAAGCGGTGTTAACTATTTTAAAACTAAATTAAAGAAAAGATTTGATTTAAAATTGAAATTAAATTGAAATTAAAATAAAAATGCAGAAATTTGAAAGCAAGGAAATTAAAAATGGTTGGTTTTTTTATAATAAAAAGAAGATCAAGGGTTTTTGAATTGCTTTTCTAATGTGGTGGTTTATACGATAAAACTTATATTCTTTTTCCTAGATTTAATTAACGATCTATTAATAACATAAAAGTAGAATGAATTATTTGATTTAATCCTATCCCATCAATTATATTATATCATTTAGATTTAATTAAAACCCTAATTCTAGTTTACTAGATTTAACCTAGGTTTAACCGTCTGTGTATTTGTAGGTCTAGAAGCTACAACTAACATATTTTAGGTTTTCCCAAAGATTAAATTAATAACTAGTTTGAATATCTATGATTTATAATTATCTCTACCGTCCCTAATTAGATTTCTAGGCGTCAACTATCATTAACCTAATTAGTTTCTAGGTTTCTTATCTATTCCCAATTCTTAAAGGCGTCAACTTTTCATTGTAAAAATTAGATTTTTTAGATTAAGAACAAAAAGAGAATAACATAGATCAGAATAGACATTCATATTAAAGCAAAAATAAAAGAATATTTGAAATACCCACCACAATAGAACACAAACCAAAACCCTAGATGCAAAGTTTAGCAAGCATGGTTAAAAAGAAGCTAAACATCTTTATTTAGAAAGATAGAGAACTTACAAGTAGTTGATCTCTCAAAAGAAAACCCTAAAGTTTATTGCCAAGAGATGATTTAAATCCTATACCATACATGAGTTTATATAGTTTTTTGTGAGACTTGGAACAAACTTCTAAAGATAAACAAAGAATACCAAGTTACCCTAAAAATATCAACTCAAATATCCACTAAATTTCAGCTGATTTGCCTTCATTGATGATTTCGGCCGAAAATTTGAGTCATCCATCTTTGATTTGTTGTGTCTTCTGTTATTTTGCGTCAAGATTCCCAAAGTTTGTTTCAACCGTGATAATTGCTTTCCTGATTTTGATATAGCTCTATAAAGTCTACATTGCATGCTATAATCCGTCTTTTAGTACAATTTTCCGTTTTTTTGCGTCTATGTTATCTGCATTTATCGACAAGAGCATCCAAAATAGCATAAAATATGAAATATAAACGATAAATGTGATATAAAAATGTGCAATAAACTGCACCTATCAAATACTCCAATACTTAACTTTTGCTAGTCCTTAAGCAAATCTAGGGTTTCAACTAAACTAAATTAACGTCTAATTCTATCAACTAAAATCTAACTAAACTACCACTATAAAAGAAAATAAAGGAAACAAAAATAGGAAAGTGAACTAAATATAAAGATAGGAACATATAAAGAAAAAACTTGAAAATAAGAGTTTCGAACTACACGAGATTTTCTGTTTTTATGAGCCCTATCTTAATAGTCTTGAAAAGAACCCGAAAATCACATCCGTTCAATAAAATATCGTCCTACTCATCCTCCTTACCTTCCCTCCAAACATCGATCATATATCCCTGCGTGTGTGTAAAGGACACCTCTACATTCAGAGAGTTCAATTCAAGCTATCATACCCTTGCCCATAGTCCTCAGTACTTTTTAGTTGGTGACATTTTTGATGGAGTTGCTCACACATCTTCATGTGATCGTTAATGCTTCTTGAGGCACGCACCAACCGATTAATGAATGTGCTTACTTATTAAGGCGTAATTAACAATATTCTAATTTTGCAACACCTAAGGCACGTCAAATGATCCCAAACCAGTTGGTCTAAGTTACTAGATGATTGAACACTGTCGCCGAAATTTTTTATGCTACCTTGACGATTGCAAGACAGTGTTCATTTTTTCGTGATATTATTTTTCTTCTTTTTTTCGTGGTATTTATCTTTTGTTGATAATTATATTCTTCCTTCATACTAAGGCATTTTATGCAAGAGTATTTCAAGGTCTTTTATACTATCCCAAACTTTAAAATGTGTGCATGTGCATATAGCAGGGTATCAACGTTCAGAAGTTTGGACTCAAGAATAGGGACTATCTTTCAGACTTATTTCTATCCGCAGACTAGTGACTCTTTCATCTTACTAACCCTTGGGGCAATAGCTCATGACCACGCATTTCTAGCTTTATTCTAAAATATTTAATTTTCGTTCTTTTTTAAATCTCTTCATCTCTTTTATATACATATTTCACTCTCTAATTTTCATTTTCAAAATCTTCTAATTTTTCTACGAAAATCTAAAATAAAATGAAAAGAAAAACCTAAAAAATGGACAATTTTTTAAAATAAAAAATAACCGTTACCAAACCACCCCACACTTTATGTTAAACAATGTTCTCATTGTGTTAGAGTACGTATCTTGTTGTACCCGCATGGTTATGCTTACCTTTTCTGAAATCTTTTCGGTTTTAAATTCTCCATTCCTACAAAAGAAGATGTGGGTGAACATTTTGGTACCCAAACTTTCTTAGGTTTATGGGGGTTTGTTTTAGGGACCCATTTCAAATCAGGATATAAAGATATATTTCTTTTCAACTCACAAGAATATACAAAGTGATCATGTGCACCACAATAGTGACAAGTGATTAGATGTACCCATGAAACTAGAATTATGATTAGAATAGTGGCTGTCAAATTTAGATGAAAAGGGTTTTTGAAAATTTGAAGTTTTAAAATCAAAATCACCTTTATTTAAAAAGTTTTTCCCTTTGTTTGGGAAAGGATCAATCTTTTCCTTTATCAATGCATCTTGAGAATTGTAGGATAATTTTAAAGAATCAATTTCGTTTTTAAAAGTTGAAATCAACTTTTCATGATTATTTTTCAAAACATCCCATGACAAAATTAAATCATCATTTTCAATTTGTAAAGTATTAATAGTTTTTGATTGAATATCAAGCTTTGAAAGAGATTCAATTTTCTCCTTCTCTAATTTATCAATTTGTGAAAGAATCATTTTTCTCTCTTTCTAATTTATCAATCAAAATATCATTTTCGCTAGTAAATATTTCAATCAAACTATTATTTTCTTCTTTCAAAGAATTGCATGTTAAAATCAAGCTCTCTTTTTCGTTTTTCTAAGATTCATTAAAAGAAGTCAATTCCTTTTTCTCCTTTTCTAATAACAAAATTTGGTTTTCAAGGAAGCTATTTTGAGTTATCGTATTAAGTTGATAATGAAGAATAGGAGAAGTATCATTAAGTTTATCATATGTATCAACAAATGAAGATCGCTCTCATCGTCATCACTATTAAATACACCTCTCTAGATGTTTCTCTTAGCTCTTTCAACCCACTATCCTCAAAGTTACCTCATCCTGAGAAACTTCTTGAATTATATGAACTTCACGATTCTGATCATACATATCGCTTTGTTAGCTTCCTAGGTTAAAAATATTTAATTTTATTTTAAAGTTTCCAAAGTAAAGCTGCATAGAACTATTGCGACAGTTGATCAACGCATTTGAGCTGGCTAAGAATGGTCGACCTAGATTCACCGGAATTTGATTTTTAGGTTTTTTTATAGGTTGTGTTTCTAAAACAATAAAATCCACAGAGAATATAAATTCTTCTATTTTAAGCAACACATCCTTAATTTCATCTTTCGGTGTCTTAATGGATCGGTCAACCAACTGTAAAGTAACCTTCATAGGTTGAAGATCTTTCAATCCTAGCTGTGCATTAGACTAAAAAAGGTAGATGGTTTACACTAGCGTTTAGATTAAGTAAAGCTCTATTAATGACTGTAACTCCTTTGATGCAAGAAATTGTAGGACAATCAGGGTCTTTATACTTTATGTGCATTGCATTAGGTAGGATGTCACTAACATTTCCTGCTAGAAAAACCTTCTTAGGCACTTGTGTTTGCCTCTTTTTAGTATATACGTCTTTAAGGAATTTAGTATAGAATGTAATTTGGCCAATCATGTATAGGAGAGGTATGTTGATCTTGACTTGTTTAAATGCGTCTATCATTTCGCCACTTTAGCATCTTGCTTCTTGGTCTTTAAACGTTTTGGCTATGGTGCTTTAGGCTCAAGAGGGGTATCTATAGAAGATGGATGTAATGCGGGTGTGGATGTAGGAATTGATGCCGACTATATAGGAATATCGGGAGTTTGTTGCTTCTCATTAGCTGGTATCTCAACAGAATTATCGGGCATCCTAATTTGGTTATCATCCAGCCTTCCCGATCTTAACGTGGTTATAACATTCATTTGAGCGTGATTTGTAACAGGTTGACTAGGTAAGTTGCTTAGCTTACGTCTTCCTAATGCTGCAACTAGCTGACCAATCTGCCTTTCCATACTAGCTGACCAATCTGCCTTTCTATATTAGCCATTAATTGTTTAAGTGGTGTAAGTTCATTTTGCAGAAGGGTGTTCAGCTGCTGTTCAACGTTATTAATCCTATCATTCCCATACCCTTGATGTGGATATAGTGTGTTAGGTTGGGTGGAGCACCTTGTCTTAGGTTTTTGAATTGTTGGCTAGTGTTGCCTTGATTCCATTGTAAATTAGGATGGATCCTCCATCATTTGATTATAAGTTTGAAAATAAGGATTATTATTATTATTTTGATATGCAGCATTGGCGGTCTTTTGCCCTTGAGGAACGCTTAGAAGGGGACATTCTTCAGAAAGGTGGAAAGAGTCTTGACAGTTTAGGCAAGGAGAGAGTTGACTGACTTGAGCAACGGGGGCGGGGATAGTTGATAGCTTTTCAATTGATTTCTGAATGGCAGCCAACTGGGCTTGCATTCCAATTGTAGCTTCAACCGCGTGGTATGGAGTCAAAGTTTATGTTAGAGTCCATTTATCAAGGGGACTTTATGATGAAGAAAGAGGACGATGCATGGGACCTTTTAGAACAATTGTCTGATAAGACCATGCAGTGGGAGAGTTCTAGTGTGAGGGTCGACTCTAAAAAGTCCCATGCATCGTCCTCTTTCTTCATCATAAAGTCCCCTTGATAAATGGACTCTAACATAAACTTAGACTCCATACCGTCATACACTATTTGACATAGTTCCCACTTAGCTATACCATGATGGAGGCATTTTATGAGGTCCTTAAAATATTTCCAAAAAGATTTTCCCGGTTTTTGCGAAAAAGTCTTAATTTCATTTCGAAATTTGGCGGTTTAAAATGTGGGTAGAAGTTTTTAAGAAATATTTTAGTGAACTCATCCCATATCCTATTAGTATTGGCCGTCACACTGTAAAGCCAATGCTTAGTTTTATCAGTGAGGGCAAAGGGGATAAGTTTAAGCTAAACTGCATTTTGGTTTAACTGCTTAAGTTTAAACATTTGATGTAAGTCTTCAAACTCCTTTATGAAGACGTAGACGTCTTCAGATTCTAAACCATGAAACTTAGGAAATGAGTTTATGAAAGCAGGTTTTATTTCATAGTTACCGGCTGCTAGTGGTAAGACCATGCAAGATGGCAATGGTGTGCGGACAGGATAACATCTATCCTGTAGGGTAGGTGTAGCGGGAACGAGCTCAGCCATTGGATCTTCTGAATCAAGACGAGTCAATCTATGTTTTTTGTCTCGACCCCACACGTGCATACACCGTACGCAAAAGAATATAAGTTATATTCTTTTATGGTTTTTTATATGCAAAAACTAAGTTGATTAGGGATTGTAAACAAAATCAAAATTAAAGATACGCAAATAATCTAGATTTAGGGTTACCTAGGTCAAGTTACTAGACCCGCTTCTAACTACCAAGAGATAAATTGTGGGATAGATCCTTTAACAGCTCTTTAATAATCTTGAAGCCAGATCATTTCCGGTTAAGTGAGAGGTTTCCGCAATACAAATTACCGAAATAGTGGGTCTTAATTAAATAACCACGACTAGTCACACGTCACTAGACATCTCAAGATTGAATCGAATAACTATTAGATTACCTACAACCTCCTCTTGTCTTATTGAGCGCGAATGTATTTAGGAGGCTGAGTCTAGATATTTTTTAAATTAATATAGGTTAATGCAGATGCTCAATTGTGTTTTATGGGGCCTAAGAAGGGTGATGAAATCCCTACCTAATCTGGATTTGGGTTGTTGCCCCTTAGAATCTATTTAAATATGCAATGCAATCACACAAAAATCTAAAACAAAAATCTAAACTAATATTTTTTAGCGGCGCAAAGAATCCTGCAAAAATCTGTTTAGTAGGAATCAAATCGAGATTTAGCGATGAACGAGATCGTACCTCAAATCTAGAGATTTGCCACCGTAGAGTATTTTTCGTCACCCTATTGAAATAGGAATGCGCGTCGCTTGTCAGGTGTATACAAATTCCCCCTGCCTGGGGTAGACATGGTCTATTGATTGTGAGGATCCAAATTTTCGACAACCGTGGACTAAACTGCCGTTAATTACCCCTCGCTTTTGGAGTGAGAATCTCCGATCAACAGGTCAAACGAATCATGCGAATTCAATGTGCAGTATGGGCGTGTTGTGTTTGGGAACAAGTTTGAGGTTGCTTCGGGCATATCGGGGCCTCATAAAGTTTTACAGGGTCCCGCTACCCGGATAGCGGGCTGGGGTTAAGAGGGCTAGCAGCCCCCCTTGCTGGGTGTAGGGCAGCGTCTCGTTAGAATTTTTTTAACGGGAGGTGATGGGTGTATGTGTCAAGTGCGTGGTGATGAGTGTATATATGTCAAGTGCGCACGTGGCAATGTGCACACTTGACAAAACGCGCACCTAGTAAGGGGTGCACATGACAAATGCGCACCTGCCGAGATGCGCACCTAGCAAGGGGCGCACATGACAAGTGTGCATCGGTCGAGACGCGCACCTAGTAAGGTGCACACTTGGAAAGGTGTGAGGGAGTGAAGGGGGCCGAAGGGGGCCAAAGGGTCCCGAATAAAGCCAAAAGGTCCAGCAAGGTGCGCACCTAGCGAGGTGCACACTTGGCTCGATGTGCACCCAATAGGGTGCGCATCTAGCCAAATGAGCATCTAACACGGTGCTTACTTATCGTGGTGCAACTAGGGTCGAAACCCAATGAAGCAACAGTCCAAATACACCAAGATTTTGACTTTTGAAGATCAAAAGGAGCTTTTCCCCCTTTTTAGGTCTCCTGATGTACACTTAAAAAAAAGAAAGGAAAAGAGAAAGAGAGACTTACACACTAAAGAGCGGCTCAATACTTGAGATTTTGATTTTTTTCGAGGAATCAAGATTAAGATCTTATTATTTTTCAAATTATCCTGGAGGCCTTTTATAGGCTTACATATTTTCATTTAGCCCCATGGCTTGTACAAAATTGGCATTTTGCCTATCTCATGCCCATGTGCTTATTTCTTTTTGCACATGAGCCATGAGCTTTACAAAATTTGGCTTTTTGCCTGTTTATTTTACATTTATTCATGAAAATTACATCAAACCTATTTATTGATTGATGATTATTCCTTTGGCATGGCGGCCGGTCTGGGCTCCCGGACTTGGGTTTGGGCTTGGCCCCGGCTTGTGTTGGGGCATGGGACCGGCTTGGATTCGACATTAGGGTCCGTTTGTTTTGGCTTGAGCCTACTTCACGGTTTGGCTGACTTTTGGTCAAGGGGGTAAATTTTAACCCCAGCAAAGTGTCCCCCATCAATGGATACACACTATATGCATATAGATCGTGTGCGTGAAATTGATGGATTTTCTTTCCCGTGGGGTTGACATGATTTGGTTCCCGCTTTTGGGAGGCTGACAATGCTCTTTTTACGACATGGACGGTCGATACTTGATGTTTCTCCGAGATGGAGTGTCGGTGTATGACATATCTCCAGCATGGAGTGTTGCTGGTTGACGTTTTCCTGAGACGGAATGTGACGTTTTCCCGGCACGGAGTCTCTTGTTGACGTTTTCCCGAAACGGAGTGTCGGTGTGACGTATCCCCAAGACAGAGTGTCGGTGTATGATGTTTCCCAAGACGGAGTGTCGGTGTATGACGTATCTCCGAGACGGAGTGTCACTGGTTAACGTTTCTCCGAAATAGAGGGTCGGTGTATGACGTATACCCGGGACGGAGTGTCCATTTTACGTATCCTCGATACCGAGTGTCACTGGTTGACATGTCCCCGACATTGAGTGTCACTGTCTGACGTTTTTCCGAGACAGAGTGTCGCTTGTTGACGTGTCTCCGACACGGAGTCACTGTCTGACGTGTTCCCGAGACGGAGTATCATTGGTTGACGTGTTCCCGACACGGAGTGTCACTGTCAAAACGTTTCCCCGAGACGGAGTGTCTGTCTGACGTTTGCCCTTGCATGGAGTGTTTGTTTGACGTTTCCCCTTGCACGGAGTATCACTGTTTTTGACGAGAGGTCGTTGTTGGAATTGGTTGGTTTGATTTGTTCTAGGAGGTTCCAATTTGTCCGGCTGTACTTTTGAGCTTGGAAGCGCTTCCCGGTGGGACTTTAGTCTGATTTGTCTTATTCCTGGTTTGTTTGGCGAGATTTTGAATTTGAGGCATTGCAGTGTGAGACTTGGAATTTGGATTTTTGTTTGTCATCAGCATCACGATACTGGAATATGGTACCAGGAGCAAATCATCATTTGCCATGAGAGAATTTGGGTTTTGATTTTGGTTTGGCATCAATATCGCTACACTGGAATATGGTACCAGAAGCGAATCATCATTTGCCATTAGAGAATTTGGGGATTTTGGTTTTAGTTTGGCATCAGTATCGCTACACTGGAATATGGTACCAGTAGCGAATCATCATTTGCTATGCCCGTTGGGGAACAATGGCTTAGGAGATAGATTTAGGCCCCCTGTCACCGAAGGCTTTTCAATTTTCTGAGCCGTAAGGATCTTAAAAAAGCATTTTCTCTCTACGAGCCGAGAGGATCTCGTAGATGTATTTTCTCCTTAGAAGTCGTGAGGACCCCCAAGTGTGCTGCTCCTTTGTGAGTCGTAAGGATCTCACGCTGGAATATTCTCCTCACAAGGTCGAGAGAACTTTGCGAGTGTGGGATTTGGATTTTGGGTCGGCATCAGCATCGCTAACACTGAAGCCTAATGCCAGAAGCGACCAATCATTTGCCTTGAAAAAATTTGGGATTTGGGTTTTGGGTCGGCATCAGCACAGCCATCACTGAAGCGTAATGTCAGGAGTGACATCATTTGCCTTTGTTTGTTGGGGAACAATGGCTTAGGAGACAGGTTTAGGCCGCTGCCGTCTAGGGCTTTTCAATTTTATGAGCCTTAAGGGTCTCATAAAAGCATTCTCTCCTTACGAGTCGAGAGGATCTCGTAGGTGTATTTTCTCCTTAGGAGTTGTGAGGACCCCCAAACGTGTTTCTCCTTTGTGAGTCGTAAGGATCTCAAGCGGGAATATTCTTCTCATAAGGTCGAGAGTACTTTGCGAGGGGGATTTAGGATTTGGATTCTGGGTCGGCATCATCACCGCTATCACTGAAGCGTAATGCTAGGAGCGACTCATCACTTGCCTTTGCCTGTTAGGGAGCGATGGCCTCCTGTCACCTAAGGCTTTTCAATTTTACGGGCTGTAAAGGTCTTAGAAAAGCATTTTCTCCTTACGAGTCGAGAGGATCTCGTAAATGTAGATTCTTTTTAGGAATCGGGATTCCTAAATGTGTTGCCCTTTGTGAGTCGGTAGGATCTCACGCGGAGATGTTCTCCTTACAAAATCGAGAGGACTTTGCGAGTGTATTTTCGTTTCTTTTCACGAATTTGCGCCCTTTCGTTTTTTTTTACAAACTCGCCGGCAGTCTTGTTGTTTTTACTCACGGAGCCCTTTCGGGTTTTCATCTGTGCCCGTTTTGCTTGTGAACATGCTGTTTTTTTCAACGAGTTTGCGCCCTTGCGGGTTCTCATAAGCTCGCGGGTAGTCTCGTTGTTTTTACTCACGAAGCCTTTTCAGGTTTTCATTCGTGCCTCTTTCTCTTGTGGACCGACCCTTTATTTCTTTTCTTTTTCTTTCTTTTTCATTTTTTATTTCCCAGATTAACGACTTAGGGGTCAACTGCTCCCAGTTTAACGACATAGCGGTTTATTCCTAGTTTAACGATTTAGGGGTCGATTATTCCCAGTTTAACGACTTAGGGGTCGACTCTGTGTGGTTATTCAAAATCCCTGGACTTTATCTCACGGTGCTTCAATGCTCTCTGTCCTTTTGGAGAGACGTGTACGTGTGCCCCGTAGAAACTGCGTGGACCAGGTCATTTTTTGGAGCTGGCGATTGAGCCGTCTGCCCTAATAAGGTTTTGGCCTTCGTTCGAATGGATTGAACGATTGTAGCTTGGTTTTCTGGTAACGTATCTTTGGCCAATGAGACCACTTTTTCATTGAATTGTTTTCAACCCAATACTTTAAAACAAAACAGTCCTCAATGGCATGACTCACCATTCTGTGATACGGGCAGTACAAGGGATCATCAGTCATGTTTGCTTCATGTGGTCTTTTTGATTTAGGCATTGCAGACCGTTTCTCACGGCATCTTTGAATATTTTACACTCTGTCCCTTTTGAAAGAATAGACCTTATTCAATTTTTCTTTCAGGGGCGATTTCCTTCCCCCTCCAAACACTGGTTTTCGAGGCTGGTCGGTATTAGGCCTGCATGTTTCTCGTCCACTTTGGTCGGCAGATGCAGAGGATTTGTGTCCTTGGGATGCCCACCTTTGCGGTTGTTTTCCGGATATCTGGACTTGTTATATTGAAAGTTTGGAAGAGATTCGGGACTTACATATTTCAATATCTGGACTCTTTTAATTAAGTCCTGAAGAGTTACGGGGTCCGCCAATGACTTGCCCTTAATTTTGCCTTGTGTCAATTTGCCGCAGTCATGCATCAAGAGTTCCCTGGAGGCCGACCGCCGTTGATTTTCATGAAGGTGCTCCACCATTAGATTGGAGGGAATAGCTGCCGGCTCCCTTGGGGGTAATCCCTAGCTTATAGATCAAACCTTCATCTTGTTGTGATTGAATTCGAATGACTTGGGTTGCGAGATTTGCCACAACATTTACTAGATTGTCGACTTTGGAATGGATTTTGGTTGACTCTTTGTCTCTGTCCTGAAATTGCTCTTGAAGTCATTGGAATAATGCTCGTTTTGTAATTTCAGGGATAATGACTGGGCTATCCTCATCGCCTGAGCTTGATTCTCCAGAAGCCATGGCTCTTTTTGCTTAGCAGCTTGAGCAGGGTCCTTATCATTATCTGGACCAAGCCGGTATTGAGCAGCGTCAACCATATCATCACCATGGGTGTGAAGCGTAGGAGGATTTGTTTCTCCAGGCCCGACCATGTTGACCGTATAGATTGCGTATCCGTCCGTTGCCTCATTGTCGGTGTTACTTGCAGAACCTTTGGACCGTCGCCATGGTTTGCTCCTTTCAGGGAAGGATGAATAATTGAGAGTGGTCGGTTCCCGAAATACCTCGGTTTCTGTTTGTATAAAATTGGCGGTCACGGCTTGATCGTTTGTCAACATGCCAGGAGATAACGAGATTTCTCCTGTCTTGTATTGTTTCTGGACCCAATCCTTGAAAATGCAACCGTCTACGATAGTGTGTCCCAACACTCGGTGGCATGGGCAAAAATTGGGATGACCAGTCCTGTTTGCATCACTTGGTCTTTTTGGTTCCGGCAGCCGCAGGCCATTCTTAAGAGCATCCTTGAATATTTTGCGGACCTTGTCTCTTGTGAAAAAGTAGATCCCGTTTATCCTTTCCTCCAAAGTTGGCTTCGGAGTTAGTTGACATTAGGCCCGCCTGCCCCTTGTTTATTGCGGTCAACCGAAGTGTTAAAAGATTCAACATCGTCGGATTTTCTACTTTTGCAGTTATCGTCCTTTTGGTTCCTTCAGGATGTGTTAGTTTGGGGCCCCGAAGTGGATTCCTGCTTTGAGTGTTCCAACATTTGAACTTTCTTGGTCAACTCTTGAAATGTCTTTGAGACCCGCGGTGCATAGAAAATGATTCTTCCATGTGCTGAGATTTCCGATGAGGAGATTGACGGGTTGGTTTTGTTCCAACGGTGGCTCACATTTGATGGAGAGATTTCGCCATCGGGTTATAAAATCCGTGCTGCTTTCGTTGTTTTTTGGCTTGGTCCTTATAAGGTCGGCAATGGTAATCTTATCACTAACACTCATGAACCTTTGCCAAAATAGAGATTCCATCTGCATGAAAGTAGTAACGGAGCCATCCGGTATGCTCGCGTACCAGTCGAAAGCGACATCGGTTAAGCTATTGAAAAACCGGCGGAGGAGAAGCGCATCATTGCCCAGTATTCCTGCATGATGCTTTAAAGTGGGCGATGTGCTAATTTGTATTTCCCGTCACATCGAATCTTCCGAATTTAGGGATGACATAGCCATTAGGAAACTCTAACAGATCATACCGAGCAGGATATGGTCTCCCACTACCGCTGACATCTTTTTTGGTTTCGGTTTCGGCCACCAATGTTTTGAGTTTGTTGGTGACCAAATCTATGATTTGATTTTGCGTTAGCGGGTTGCTGTCATCGGTAGCCAAGACATTTCCCGAGATAGGATGTGGTCGACTTTCGTGCGGCTCGTCTGCTTTTGGACTTAAGGGAATGGGTGTCGGCTGCTTCGGGGCACCGTTTCCTGGTTCATGGGTGGAGCCTTGCGCTTGATTGGGCCGTTGAGGGGCAACTTGGGCAGTGAGCTGTAAGACGATGTTTGTTAAGTCATCAATTTTTGAGTAAAACTTGACCATCTCCTTGTCTTTGTTTCTGAGCTGCTTTTGGAGCTCTTGAAGGAGTTACTGCTGCGGTCCTGGGGCGGAAAGTCGGCTCCTCTTCGCTTTCCGATTCCGATTCCTCATGAACTGAGGGATCTCTGCCTCTCAGCCTTACTAGGATGGTTTTCATCATCTTCCGGAGGAGTTTGGTCTTGAGAACTGACAACCATATTCAGGCCAAGTTGGGCTCGGGATGTGGTAGCCCCGTCCTTACTCTTGCTTCGTGTGCCTACCATGTAAACAGTGTGGACCATATATCCGGCTATCTTTTTATCACCGGCATTTGATTTCTCGGACCGCCGACGTGGCCTTTCTGTTTCGGGAAAGACAAATCGATTGAAGATGGCTGGCTCGAATGGGCTTTTGAGTGGCGCTTCTTTTCTGGCTACGCCCCACCGCTTTCGCGCGGCACAGAGCGCCTGATAGGCTCTTGAAGAGATGGTGCCATGCTTTTTATGTTGGGGTTTGGACACATCTCTTTGTAGCATCGTTCGGATCGACGTATTCTTGATTTTGGCGATCATGGCATTTTTCTGAACCCATTTAAGGGGTTCGAAGGAATTGTTGACTTTCACGACCGACTTTGCTGTCATTGCGGGGTAACCCTGTTCTTGGAATTTCACAAAATTCAACTTGGCCAACGTCCTGTCCCTCATGTTGGCTCTATATTTGAGCCGCTTCTACCTTAATTTCTCCGCTTTGAGGGCTTGACGGGCATCCGCTTTCCAGGAAATCGTTGTAGGTCGGTTGATGGAGAGTCTCGAGAAGACATCAAGTCGTGCAATAATCAAGGACACCGCTTGAACTTGATTGCGACGCCTTATGATTTCTTCTGTGTTTACGGTCTTGCCCTTGGATGGAGCAACAGAGAGCCATTCAAAAACGGATTTGCGATTGATTTGGGATGCCTTTGCGACCACCACATTCGGCCTCTTGCCTTTCGAGGTTGGTTTGGCCACTTTCTCTGGTAAGGGCTCCGCAATAGGAGCGCTGCCGGCTGGGTAGATCATGATTGAACCAAACAGGCGTGGAGGCTCTTCCTATCGTCTCATGAGACTTGCCGGGAGGATCACACATGCGTTCGTTTTGACCACGTAGGTCACCGGGGTTGCGTCAGAGACAAAGTTCGTCTTGGAAGACATGGTTGCTGAATTCGAAATTGCAATTGAAAGTAGTTAAGCTGCAAAAAGAAGCATGATTTCAGTACAGACAATTGATATATATGTTGATTGAGTTCGCATGAACGTTTAACCCGAAATATGGGAGAAGAGAGGTCCCATCGGACGTGCCAGAATCTGTAGAGTGTTTTTTGTCACCCTATTGAGATAGAAATGCGCGTTGCTTGTCAGGCGGATACAGAGCCTCCTGTCTGGGGTAGGCATGGGTTTATTGATTGTGAGGATCCAAATCTTCGGCAACCGCAGACTAAGCTGCTGTTATTACCCCTCGCTTTTAGAGCGAGAGAACCCCCGATTAACAGGTTAAACAGATTATGCGAACTCAATGTGCGGTATGTGCGTGTTGTGTTTGAGAACAAGTTTGAGGGTGTTTCGGACATATCGGGGCCTCGCAGAGTTTTTAGGAGGTCATGCTACCTGAATAGCAGGCTGAGAGTCAGGGGGCTAGCAGCCCCTTGCAGGGTGCGGGACAACGTCCCGTTAGAATTTCTTCTAACTGGAGAGGTGATGTGTGTATATGTGTCAAGTGCGTAGTGCGCGGTGATGAGTGTATATATGTCAAAGTGTGCACGTGGTAAGGTGCGCACCAGCCAAAACGCGTACCTAGCAAGGGGCGCACATGACAAGTGCGCACGTGTCAAGACACGCACCTAGTAAAGGTGCGAGGGAGTGAAGGGGCTGTAGGGTCCCGAATGGGCCAAAAGGTCGAGCGAGGTGCGCACATGGGCCGATGCGTATTTGGCTTGACGTGCACCCAATGGGGTGCGCACTAGCTAAATGGGCACCTAGCACGGTATGCACCTATCGCGGTGCAAGTAGGGTCGAAACCCAATGAAGCGACAGTCCAAAAACACTAGGAGTTTGACTTTTGAATATCAATAAGGGCTTTCCCCCTTTTTTTGAACCCCTTGACGTACGCACTTAAAAAGAAGAAAAGAAAAGAGAGAGATTTGCACACTAAAGAGCGGCTCAAAACTCAAGATTTTGATATTTTTTGGGAATCAAGATTAAGATTTTATTATTTTTCAAATCATCATGTGGCCTTTTATATGCTTACATCTTTTCATTTAGTCCTATGGCTTGTACAAAATTGGCATTTTACCTATCTCATGCCCATGTGCTTATTTCTTTTTGCACATGAGCCATGAGCTTTACAAATTTTGGCTTTTTGCCCGTTTATTTTACATTTATTCATGAAAATTACATCAAACCTATTTATCGCTTGATGATTATTCCTTTGGCATGGGGCCGGTCTGGGCTTGAGCCCACCTGCTTGGGCTTGGGTTTGGGCGTGGGCCCGACTTGTGTTGGGGCATGGGCCCAGCTTGGATTCAACGGTGTGGTCCGTTTGCTTTGGTTTGAGCTTACTTGTTCGCGGTTTGACTTTGACTTTTGTTCAATAGGGTATAAATTTTAACCCCAACAGCCATGACTCTGTTGCAATCTTGGCACTTTATCAAAATTTGGAACAAAGTTCAAGAATATGCGCAATAAATGCAACAAACCGCAGATTGAATATTTTGTGAATCCCTAAAAATTTCAGCCGATTTTGATTTCCTATGGGTTTCGGCCGAAATTTTTTTTGATAGGCAAAATCGTCAAGTTGCCTTCTGTTCGTCTCGATCTTCTCTTTCTTGAAATAAAAAACAGAGAATTTGCAGAATCAAATAAAGTAAACTAAATCTAATTTAAAATCTAGAACAAATTTAAAAGCAATTAAACTACATCTTCTCGACAACGTCGCCAAAAACTTGATTGGATTTTTAGAGTCTCCAAATTAAACCACAAATATACTACTGTATCGTAGTCGTACTCGAGAATCGTTCCCACGAAGAAGGGTGTTAACTATTTTTAAACTTAGTTAAAGAAAAGATTTGATTTAAATTTTAAATAAAATTGCAATTAAAATAATAATGCAGAAATTTAAAAGCAAGGAAATTTAAAATGGTTGGTTTTTTACAATAAAAAGAAGATCTAAAGTTTTTGAATTGCTTTTATAATGTGGTGGTTTATATGATAAAACTTTTATTCTTTTTTATAGGGTTAATTAACTCTATTAATAACATAAAAGTATAGAATAAATTATTTGATTTATTCTTCTCCCATCAATTATATTATATCATTTAGATTTAATTAAAACTCTAATTCTAGTTTAATATATTTAATCTAGGTTTAACTGTCTATGTGTCTAGAAACTACAACTTCCATATTTTAGGTTTTCTCCTACATCAAATTAATTACCAGTTTGAATATCTATGATTTATAATTATCTCAACCGTTCCTAATTAGATTTCTAGACGTCAACTATCATGAACCTAATTAGTTTCTAAGTTTCTTATTTATCCCAAATTCTTACTTAAAGACGTCAACTTTTCATTGTAGAAGTTAGATTTTTTAGATTAAGAACGAAGAGAGAATAACATAGATTAGAATAGATATTCATATTAAAACAAGAATAAAAAAACATTTGAAATACCTACCACAATAAAACACAAATCAAAACCCTAGATGTAAAGTTTAGCCAAACATGGTTAAAAAGAAACTAAATATCTTTATTTAGAAAAATAGAGAACTTACAAATAATTGATCTCCCAAAAGAAAACCCTACAGTTTATTGCCAAGAGAGATGATTTAAACCCCAGACTATACATGAGTTTATATAGTCTTTTGTGAGACTTGGAACAAAGTTCTAAAGATAAACAGAAAACACTAAACTATCCTAAAAATCTCAACTGAAATTCCACTAAATTTCGGCTGATTTACCCTTATTGATGATTTCGGCCGAAAATTTGAGACGGTTCCATCTTTGATTTATTGCGTCTTCTGTTATTTTGCGTTGAGATTCTCAAAGTTGGTATCAATCGTGATAATTGCTTCCTTGATTCTGATATAGCTCCATGAAGTCCACATTGCATGCACGTATTCCGTTTTTAGTACAATTTTCCGTCTTTTTGCGTCCAAGCAAGCACTGTTATCTGCATTTATTGACAAGAGCATCCAAAATAGCATAAAATATGAAATATAAACGATAAATGTGGTATAAAAATATGCAATAAATTGCACCTACCTATCAGTGTGCGCGCACTTGTTGTGCCTGATTTTTGAAATGTACTGTGTACATAAAAAATCTATCAACGCATAAGGGTTGGAATAACGAATCCATCTAAATGGTTTTAACCGAAGTATAAAATGCTATTGATCGCTATGGAAAAATACCAATAGAAAACATACACAATTATTTTCTTGAGGCACGCGCAACAGAAATTTTGATGGGTAATCTTTAGTGTCCTTAATTCTTAGGAAGAATAATCTCTTCCAGCTTGTGTCTTTAGGTGAAGTCTGGGACCATCTTATGGGACAAGTTTGCCATTGGAAGGCTTTGCATGTTGGACTATAGCGATCGAACTCTTTAAACATAGATCGTAAATCATTTAAGAACAGATTAAAATGTTGAGCTTGTCTCTGATAAATCTTTAGATATTTTAGAAGCTGTCAATCCTAACAATGCGACAATTTAGATTTAAAAATGTCTAGACAACCAAAACTGTAGATGCAGATATCAAACCATTTGTGAATGAGATCTCTTTGGATGTGAGAAAGACAAAAGGATCTGGTCAGAGTTAATATGCATTTGTATATTTACAAATATGGATATTTATATTCTTCAGTAGAAAATTTGGGTATAGTTTCAAATGCTTATTTCAAATTGTGATACCCCTTCATAATCCACCACCATAACCTATATGTAGAAATAATTTGAACATAAACCACAGACCTTT
This sequence comes from Agapanthus africanus, assembly GCA_030015575.1. Classification (NCBI taxonomy): domain Eukaryota; kingdom Viridiplantae; phylum Streptophyta; class Magnoliopsida; order Asparagales; family Amaryllidaceae; genus Agapanthus; species Agapanthus africanus. The sequence continues at coordinate 871,950,914 of CM057339.1, forward strand.
CATTTACATACGAATGTAGACAGGGAATTACAACTCTTGATTTTACATAATGCTTTTTGACAATATAAAAATTTGGAATTTAGCAATTCAATGTTGAAACATATCAAGCATCGTTTACCATTAAGCAACACATCACCACATATATTTTTTTTATCTCCAATACGAGAGGTCGCAAGTTTGACCCTGAAGGGGCTTGATTTCAAAAAATAAATAAAAAATCACCACATATTTTTATCATATTTTTCAAAATGCATGAAGATAATGAAACTAAAGATGACTGTTTTCCTCTTTAATGCTTAAATTCAATTCAACAATGTTTGCAACGACCTGATTAAATTTTGTATATGTTTACTTTAGCCTACTTTCCAACAATGAGGATCCCTTTTTGTTCCTGACCTACTCACTACATCATTTTTTCTATTGCACATCATAAATTCATAATCAAAGTTAAAATTGTTTCCTTATTTGCATCGACATGCTAAGGTTTTATGTTATTATAGAGTTAGATTTGTGATTTTTCTACTTTTATTACTTGTAATTGCATGTCCATTGGTTAAATATGCATGTGAGACACTAATTTTTTTTGGTGGTTATGTATATAGATCACGTCTGTGAATTTCCCTGAATGTGTTGTCTGTTATTAGTATATTACTGGTTATCTGACAAAATCATTTGCATGCATAGTTATTGAGCAAATACTTCAGGAAGCACAACATCGATGGTTGCGCCCTGCAGAAATCTGTGAAATTCTTCGGAACCATCAGAAATTTCGTATTGCCCCGGAACCGCCAAATAGGCCTCCTAGTATGACCTCTTATTCCAACTTGCTTATTGTCAGACTACTCGTTCTTTGTCATGTTATCTAAACTTTATGTTACATAAAATATGGGAAGCATATAATGCTTGTTCTTACTTAGGTTCTGTGAGTTACAGATATATTGGTTTACCATTTGCCATAAGCTTTCCAAATCATATGTAATAATACTAGACTTATCACTTGAAATAATAGCAAGTCCTTACTACTTCGTCTACAATGAGATTCTGGGCAACGGTATGAATCACTTATAACTTGGCACTTAACCCGACTGGAGAAGTTAACAACTGTTGTTGATAGTGTCAACTGTGCTGAATCTTTTCCCCTCATAATCTTATATATTGCACTATCGGTTTAATGACTTAAATTATTTACTTAATGGCACTTTATATTCTACACCACACAACTGTCTCAGCGGACAACTTATATACATAGAACGACCTATCAATGTATCCATTTACCGTCTTCCACATGTGCAATGAACCGATATGCATGCTTATGATATAGATAGCCTGAATTTAAATATGGGGGTTGTTATATGAGCCAGATTCATTGATTCAAATTTTTGTAAAGTTTAGGTTACAATTTGTCGGGGTACATTAATTTTATTGTTTAAAATAATTATATGATAACCTCATCAAGAACAAAAGGTGGCCATCAGTTTAGCAAATCTAAACTATGAATATAAATAGTTTGCTTCAGCTTATGAATTTGAATTCTAGATTTACTTATTGGCTGTTGACAGTACGCTCAGTTGTTGTCTTGTTTCCCATATTATTCTTCTGAATGGAAGGAATCTATTAAGTTTTGAAGGTTTGACATTAGGCTCATCATGGGTTTTTGGCTGTAGTTGTATTACTTGTGAGCTAGTGATGTATGCATGCTTGTGCTTACGGGGCTCATATAATTCTTCAAAACAAAAGCTTATCAATTGCTTTGTTACTTGATAGCACAAATATTTGGTTACCATTTCTATTATTTGTCAATGTAAAAGACATCAGTTCTAGTCATCAGTCATCACAGATATCAGGCTCCTGATTGATATGCAGTCAATATAAGCTTTCCATTCTAGTCATCACAGATATTTGGTTACCAATTTTATTACTTGTCACACCATGCTGTAAATAATTGACTTGTGCTTGTGTTTTCCTATCTGTCCTGCCATTTTCGTGAGCAATAGCACTCTAGTTTAGTGACATAAAATAATTGCCTATTTTGAGATCATATGATATTTCTTGCGCAGTTGCAAATGCACGCAGACTATCCCATGTTAAACATAATGTAACATGTCATATTTTAAGCCCATTGGTAGTTTCAGAATTTGTATCATGTCTAAAGATCAATTAAACAAATATTTTTCATGGTCTCTTCTGGTTATCCGATGTTGATCTAGTCCTCACCTGCATCCTTTTTCCTTTTTTGGTATAGGTGGTTCACTTTTTCTATTTGACCGGAAGGTTTTAAGGTACTTCCGGAAGGATGGTCATAACTGGAGAAAGAAAAAAGATGGGAAGACCGTAAAGGAAGCTCATGAAAGGCTAAAAGTAAGTGGAAAGTAGATAGTGCATTTTTGGTGTATTTTTGAGAAGTGAATGTTATAACTTATAATGCTTCGACACTTCTGTCTCTCTCTTAAAGGCTTACTTAGACAACTATTGTACCATATGACGCATTTGCACTATATGCATACAGTGTGTCAAACTGTCTTATGCAAGCATATGCCTATGTACAACCAGACATGTATATTTAATAAATAATTAGGTTTGTCTATTGCCTAATCATACATGCATATCCATTCATATTGCATAGTAGTTTTTGTAGTTTGCTGTACATGCATTCTTTATGCCAATATCTTATTGTCTTGGTAGTTTATTCGCAAATTATTAGTGGAATAAAGGCATTATGAGCCATGGTTTGAAATCTTGGGGATCCTGATCCAAGATGGTTGATTCCAATCCCAAAAATGATCATCCGTGTTCCGAGATACCAACTGATACGAAGTAATATTGCGTTATTAGTGGGTTTATCAATGGGGATTTCGAAATAAGTTTATTAGTGGGTTTGTTAATGGGTTAATGGGTTCATTAATGGTTTGATGTTAATTATATGTTATTGGGTTATTACGGTTAGTCTGACGTCATTTATACGAGTTTAGACATCATTAATTACAAAAGAATTTGACAAATTGTTTATAGTTACTTTTAAATGTTTATTTAAGTTTTCTCATAATTCTTAAAAAAATTCTTAAATGATATAAAATCCGTTATTCCGATTCGATATGACCGATACAGCCGAGATTGTCGATTCGGATTCCAAAAGTGACCGTGCAATAGCGATCCCGATACTAAGATTTTAAACCTTGATACGAGGTTCTGGAACTTGCGGGAATCCTTTTACTCTATGGCCATATTAAAAACATAGAAACCACTTGACAATATGTGCGTGTCACCATATTAAAAACATCAGGAATCACATAATAATATCTATCTCACTTCTTTATTTGGAAGCTTCAAAATCACGTTTCATGTCCACTTTACTCTTCTTACCGTGCTCTTTACTCTTCTTTTTAGTATGATGGATTACATGTAATTTTGAAGCTATTAATCCATGCATCATGTCCCTCTTCTTCTATTCCTATCAGCAAATGACCATTCATTTGGATGAGAAGTCGATTTTATTCGAATGAGTTTCTTGATTAAAAAATATGGCAAAGATGCACATTGATAATTGTGCATCTAGTTGATGTTCCAGGAGACCATTCATGGGGTTATAAACATGGAAACTTCCTTTGCCCTTGTTGGCTATGTTGGGCTAATGCGCAGAAGTTGAAGCTGCTTGCTTTTTTATAAATGTGGAAACTTCCTTTACCGTTGTTCGCAATGTTTGACTAATGCACAAAAATTGAAACTGCTTGCTTTGGAAAGTCCAAAAATATTATGAATGGTATACAGTTCATTCTTTTTGGGTTAATGTTTTACTATGATAGGCAGCACATGCATATTTATAGCTTTAAGCATCTATGCAGCCCTTTCTGATTGCTCCAAGCTCTTATGCACGTATCGTGATGATTAATATTGCACATCAATGATAAATTATCAACTGTTGATTAGCTGAGACAAATTTTTAAAAATATTTTCAGTCTGGAAGTGTGGATGTGCTGCACTGCTATTATGCTCATGGAGAAGAGAACGAAAATTTCCAGCGACGAAGCTATTGGATGTTGGAAGAGTATGAAAGAGTCTCGTTTTTGCATATGATATTATAAGCTGTTGGTGTCACCAGGCTATTTGTAGAATTTTCTGGGTTTGATCCTGATGGTATCATGGTCAATTTAATTATACCTATACCTATACATAAACATGCGTTAACATGGTTACATAATTTATTATTTTGCCTCTGTCGCCACTTAAAGTGTATTATTTTCCAATCATAGCAGTCGGTATCTGCGAGAGATTGCTCTTTTAAAGTCCAAGATATGATTTGTATAAGCAACTTACAATTGATGCCCTTACCCTCCATTCTCTTTCTCAAGTTATTTTCTCTTGTCATTTTCAAATTAAGAAACTCGCTTATGCCCAACTTGAGCAGTATATAAGCTTCAATAGATTATGTTTCTTGATAGAGCCATAAGGAAAGTAAACTTGTGAATAGGTAATTGTCTATGCTGAAATGCATCATATCTTTATCTACACCCAACTTTTTCTTAGCTTCACTCAGGAAATAAATTTGTGCATTTGCTGAGGCTAGATAAGTACTCAAAGTCTTATAACATAATAAAGCTGGCGATAGCATACTGCCCCCTGATTCCCGGGTGGGTTCGTGGGAATATTGCCGACCTCCTTTCAGGTGACCAATGGAGTCAGTTTGAAAGCAGCAATAATATTTGCTAATATGAGTAGCAATGAGCCAATCAGTTAATTTATTTCAGGTTTTCAATTGTTTCTCGTTTATTTTATTTGGATTGCTTGTGTGGAAACATGCAAAAGGGTGTATTGTATTCGTCCTAGTTGTCCCCGAAGGCATGGTCCAGAGATTTACAGCATGACCACAATTATGGATACAGATAGCCAGTCTTACAGTCTACCTAAATCTAGCTAACCTGATATTCATCTTCAAAGAAAATCTTTGTTGTCTGTGTTTGGGCGGTATGGGGTTGAGAAGGTAGAAAGATGAAATCTTTTGTTTCACTAAAGGATGTGAGATAATGGTATTTGCGAATAGTTAAAAGGTAATCACGTTACCCGACAAATTATTATATACTATATCTAGAATATAAAATGGAACGGGTTATGCATCTAGCCGTCTATTGATTCGCTGGCTGAAGGATATTATAATCTAAGACATCATTACAAGAACCGAGTTGATGATATAGTTTGCCCATATGTCTTATTGTCATGTTCTCAAGTCAAGGAACCCCATATATATATGACTTATAAAAATGGCTGATATTGTTTACTACAATGCAAATTGGCCCTTCTTAGCTTCTGACAACAAAGAGATATTCAGGATTAGATTTTGCTATTTTCTTTTCTCATGGGTTGGCTCCCAGGCCTAGCTGAAGTACATTTTCCTTTAATTCCCGATCTTACCAGCACAACTGAGCTTTTATAGGATTCGATTTAGTCTCGTCACTTGTGATTCTATCTACCTGTTAGCTTGCACTTCTATGCAATCAGTAGGATGTGCAGGGGTTGTGGTTTATTACTTTCTTTAATGTTTGTGCAATTATACCGTCTTTTTCTTATTTTTTTGTTTTATCTTTTTTAGTTTTTGTATACAACCGCTCGACATTATATCCAGTTACCAATAGAGCTAGATCATTGAGAGTATAACATTTAGCAAGAACCAGTTCCAAGGGTTCGTCAAAATAGTTCAATTCATCTGAGATTGGACCTGCCCACCGAGGAACTTCTGCTTGATAATCCGAGACCTGAGATTTATAATGCCGATTGTCTCTCACATTCTCATTATAAGACCTCGTCTGTCACTAGGCTTTCTATAAATGTGTTCAGACAAAATATCAGCCGAACATTTCTCCAGTAAAGCCTTAGGTCTATTTCTGAAACGAGGCTTACAATATCCATAATCAGCTGGAAGCTTTTTGAATTTCAGATGACAACATGACACATGAAATGCTCTTCATAACAAGGTTGCAAATTAGCATCTTCAGTGGATTTCGTTGATGTATTGATTCCAAGTCTTTGTTTCTCTTTGCACGTTTATTTATTATCAAAGCGAAAATTAGCATCACGAATTCTCATGTTCATGTTCTTGTTGTTGCTCAATTCTCATGTTCTCATGTTGCACAATTTCTCTATGCACGTTTATTTTGCACAATTGCACAAAATAAATCATCACGAGTTCTCATGTTCTTGTTGCACAATTTATTTTACTGCTGATATTATCTGGTCCTTTGGAAGTTGATGACTTCTTTAAATCCCCCCCCCCCTTCATTCTTTCTGTTTTCATTGATCTCTTGATTCTATCCTTGTCTCCCCCCCTCTCTGTGCATTTATTTATTATCACAAGAAAAATAAATCATCACAAATTCTAATGCATTGTTATCCATGCTTTCTGACGTTATGAACTTATGATCGTATATATTTATTATCCTTGTTATTTGGCCTGTAATTTAGCATGCATGGCCACTTTTCTATTTTGACATTTTCTTCTTTGTCAACAATAATTTTTATTTGTTTGTTTGTTATTGCAGGGACTTCATGCACATTGTTCTTGTACACTACCTGGTAGTCAAGGTGTTGTCAATTCACTTGCCTTGTTTGGTTTGATCGGGACAATTATATATTATATAACCGAATGTTGATCTATTATCTCTTGCATATTTTACACATTAAAAAAAATCTTTTTCAGAACTATTCTTTGTTTTTTCCTCATTTAATGTTCTATGTTACATAAGATGATTGAAAATTGGGCATCTCACATATTTTGCTTAGTATATTCTTATGCATGGGCTCATAAATGGATTAATATTAGATGAAGCTTTCCATCCATTCTTGCTGTCCTCTTTCATGTTCATGTGCCTTAACTTTCATGTTCATGTGCTTAAGTAGTTCTAAGGTTTTGAATATCTGTCATTTTGCACCATGATATGCGGGACACTTTCCCTAAGCAAAAACTTGTGCACATATGGCATGACATCTATTCACAACACACATAGCAAACCTCAACACTTACAGATATATAATACATTAACCTTTACTACCTCCATATGCTTAAGATAGAGTAGGTTTTAGATCACTTCATATGTGAATAACAAGACATTATAACAGACCTTTATGAGTTAAATTTACTTATTTTTAAAATGAAATATACTGTCGATATATATGCTGGCTTTTGAAGTATCATCGTAGCCGACACCTCCTGTTTCTGTTTGGAACTCTTGCCTGTCTATATATTTATTAGTTGTGGATTGGCATGTTACCCAATACATAAATCTTAAAACCACCCTAGTGGCAGTAAGGGCTATGGGTATGGGGTATGCTTCTTCTGTACGTATATTCCACTCTGCAATTTGTTTGGAACACCAATGATTTTCTTTTGAATTTCTGCTTATTTAAATACTTTGTACTTTCTATGAATCTAGAGTTACATGTACAATATTAAAGACCTTTTAAATTGTTATTAGATGTAAGCACGAACCTGTGAAGGTTTTGTGTGAGTAATCTCAGTTAGTTTAGTTCCAGAATGATGGGGCTTAATTTATGAATCAAATGCTTTATAACTGTAACAAGGGTATCTTAAACTTGTAGTGTCCAAAATAGTGGAGTCACATACAGATACTAGCAATGCCGATCCATTTATATTTACAGATGTCTTATGTCGGCCTAAGACAATTTGCGGGAGCAAAGCTTTTATCCTAATTCGTAGATATCATATTTAAATGGATGGCAACATAAATCTATTTTATTCATCAAGTTCTGCTATGTGTTTAACCCCCTTGTGTAGATACCTTCTACCATATGTAGGGCTGCTAATTGAACGAGCCAGCTCAGTTTCGATTAGGGTTTGGCTCGGTATCAGCTCGTTCAAGCTCGGTTCAATTATTAACGAGTCGAACATGAGCCAGAAAGTTTGGCTCGTTTATTAAACAAGCCGAACTCGAGCTCAGTCAGGCTCGTTCGATATTTGCTCGATTTCGGCTCGGTTACACGGTTTGAAAATGAAATAAAATAATATGTAGTATATGGCAGATTCTATACAACTCCTAAGACACTTATTCAATTAAAGGGATGTATATCAAATTAACAGAGGTGAATAAATCCATTCCATACTTTAGCTGTCAACTTTTTTTTTATCTTTCCATATCCCAAAGCCCTGGGTCTTAGGTTCTAGTACGTGATTACTGATCACAGACTAGCTTCGTTTTCAAGCCAAGAAGTTCAATCGTCACAAAATGCCTTCAAGTTTTCTTCTCAAGTCCTTATAAATTATAATGGCCATTGGCCCACCCTCAGCCTCCACCAAACACCTCTTTATCGTTTTCCTTTCCGAGATCGTCTAAAAGAAGATGCAGCCAAGCTCGATTTGAGCTCGTTTAAGGCTCGGTAAAATCACGAGCCGAACATGAGCCAGACCCGCGCAGCTTAAGACGAACTCGAGCCGAGCTCGGGCCGGCCTAAAATAAGCGGAGCCGAGTTTGGACAATGGTCGGATCGTTGAAGCTCGACTCGTTTACACCCCTAATCATATGTTTTCTACTTGCTCAATCCAGGCTCTTTTTACCCCCCTTGTGTACCCTAGCCTCTCCTTCTATTGTGATCTTTTTCGTCTTCATTGCTGCACCAATTTCTCTGTAGCACCTCCTGAGCGCGTCACACGTGTTTTCATCATCTTGCTTCTCCCTCAAAAAAAAGAAAAAAAGAAGGAAAAAAGGAAACATCCTACATCTAGTCTCTTTTGATTTTTCCTGCCTTGTCAGTTACTTTTTTGCCACCCATGCATCTCATTATTCTCATTTGAGATGCACAAATTTTTTTTGTGGGCTTGTTCTTAATTGACCATAATACTCCAATTTTCTTTTTCATATAATATTTGTCTTGCAAGCATTAGGCATTCTAGTACCACGTAGGCTTGAAATACACTTCACAGCTTTAATCATCATGATTTAACTTTGTGTGCACATCTTCTCCACAATATTACTATCATGATAATGCTTGAAAATATAGAAAACATAAACTAGTAAAAATAGATATATACTCATGTTTTTGTCATTATCTTTTTTTGCAGTATCACATCTAAGTTCCCTTCTCTTTTTGCGTAATTCTAAATTTTTATGTACTCATGTTTTTGTCATTATTTTTTTGAGGTATAACATCAAAATTCCCTTATCTTTTTGCTTAATTCTATTTTTGAAGGGTTGAAAGCTTCTTTGTGTAATTTTACTTTAGAAAATTGCTCTTCTCCAGTGTGGTCTACTACTTCAATATCCTCTACAGATTATACGATGACAGCTCATCTTGAATATGCTTAGTAAGGTTATTCATTATTAACGCAAAGTGGTAAAAGCTTAATGTCGAGACTTAATCTTACAGGGATTGGTCTTATATTTGCTAAAAAGTATTCTCACAATAACTTTTATAAACTAGTTGCATGATTTTCTATAGGATCATATAGCTAATACTGGGAGTTAATAATGAAGGAATTTGAATTGGTCATTGTCATCATTTCGTGGTATTGGAATGAATTTCAGCAATGATCCCCACTCTTTCTTGTCAACTTTTCTATAATTATCTCTTGTGCTTTATACGAATTAGCAATATGTAATTTATTTGAGGACATAGCCATATGTAATTTTGTTTTCATTCTTGTGCACAATATTATCAGAATAGCAAAGCAAGTTATATTCGAGCTAGAGATGCCGAAGAAAATACCCAAGTTGTCCGTATGGACAGTCCTTCATGTTCCAGTTCTTTTACACATCAAAATCAGCTTCCTTCACAAAGTACAGATGCTGGAAGCCCAATTAGCACGCAGACATCAGAATACGAAGATGTGGAATCTGGTACGGTTGCTACCTTTCCTCCTATTTCTGTTATGCAGCATGGTACAGCGACTATAGTTCACTGATTCATATTTAATTATGCAACCTTCCAGTGTATCTAAAGCGAAATTCGATGCAGCAGATAATTATCAAGGAGACTCTGGATACCACTCTTTCGTTGCGATGCAACAGTATGGAAATGGACCTGGGATAGATACTCGCTTGTTGAACTCTTATTCCTTGACACCCTTGCTTAATGATCAGTGTGAGAAACATGTTTTCCTTTGCTCAAATTCATTTGAAACCTTTAATCCGGGGCTAACTAGATGCATTGCTTTATTGATGTTCAGGTGGTAATCAAGAGCTACAAAATACAATGCCTGATTCTGGTCTTTATTCACTTTCCCAACAGCATGCAACTAAAGTTTTTGATGAAACTGGACCTGGGATAGCTTTCACTGGGTCCAAAACACAGTTTGGTTTGAATTCATGGAAAGCGGTCCTACAACATTGTACAACAGAGTTGCAGAGTGAGCCATTTGATCCAACAGTTGCTTCAACACGAGCTGCTATTTTTGGTGACCCCAAGCAATCTTCTTTGACGCTCGAGGAATATTTCACAAATGATGTGGGTTTGAACCAAGAAGATGTAGCAAGTTCTCAAAGCAAAGCAGTTTGGCAGGTAAAGCTAAAAGAGAAGTCATACTGCTTTATTGTTTCAAAAACTTCATTAATTTGATGATTATGGATAAAATCTACAAGCAGTAATCTATTGCATCGTTACAAAATTAACCTTAGACTGACCTCCTCTCACTTTATGTATTTCAACTGTCAAATCACATGATCCAACAAATCCGCAACAATAAATTCTTCATAAAATCAGACATAAAATTTTGAAATTCACAGGTTACAATCAAATACAAGTAAGCTAGATCAGAAGAAATTTTGAATCTGATATCAAATCCAAAACACCAAAGAAATATCCTGAAGACTAATCTTCATTTAATTAGTCATAAATCATATAAAGTAGACATGAACACAATAGAAATGAGTAAATTGAAAGAAAGCAAGAATCAGTGATTCTTTAGATAAAAAAAGGGTCCAGCAGAAGTGTCGTGGCCAATCATTGTAGGATATGGCTAACACGTGTCTGTTACTGTCCAAGGTTTGTCTGACGAGTGCTTCGCGTAGGACACGTCATATTACTAGTTTTGGTGCTTTATAGCTTCAGTGGATACTGGTTAGCCTTTCAAACTCTGAGACAACATTGAAGACCTTGAAATGAATACTTGAAGCATCAGTTTCTGACTAAAGTTAATAGCCTCTAGAGAATGATTTTTTGCTTCAGCGTCTGGGGTCATTCTCCTGTGAAAACCTTAATTATGCGGACAAGGTTTTACAGGGTTATAACTGAAAACATTCCCAATTAAAATCTTGTATGACCTTTGATATAACACTTTATATCAGGAAATGGTCTGCATACCTTATTCTCTTATGCAATTTAACTGACATACTTTGAAACAGAGACCAGATATCTCATGCAAGTACCTTTTTCTTTCCAGCTTGGTAATGCTGAACCTGCTTCTCCTGTCATGTCAAATCTTGATGTGGAAGATGACCTATCTATAGAGGGAAACCATGCCTATGCGTCTCTACTTAAACAGCTATCATTAGACCTCTCTAATACAGAAGGAGGTTTGAAAAAATTGGACAGCTTCTCCCGATGGATGAGCAATGAACTTGGTGAAGTAGATGACTCACAACTACAATCAACATCTGAGGTGTATTGGAGCACTATTGAAAGTGAAAGTGTTGGCGATGTATCTAGCATGCCCAATCCTGAGCAGTTAGACTCGTATTTAGTGAGCCCTTCCATTTCCCAGGAACAACTATTCAGTATAATCGACTTCTCTCCAAACTGGGCATACACAGGTCTGGAGACGAAGGTATGCGAACATTTACACCTCAAAATTATATTTTCTTGGAATTTTGTCTATTTCATATGTAGCAGGATTTTCCTCTTAACGCCGACTTCATAGAAATGATATTGTAATGCTGATATAAAGAATCAATTGCCCTTGTGTACTTTAATTTTTCTCATTGGCTGTTAGCAGGTTCTAATTACTGGAACATTCTTGAAGAATAAAAAGGACGTAGAAAAATGTAAATGGTCGTGTATGTTTGGAGAAATTGAAGTTCCGGCTGAAATTTTAGCAAATGAAACTCTATGCTGCCATGCCCCGCTTCATAAAGCTGGAAGGGTTCCTTTTTATATTACACGCTCCAATAGGTCGGCTTGTAGCGAAGTACGCGAGTTTGAATACCGAGAGCCCAATGCTCGACACATGGAGAATTCAGATTTCTACAGTAGTGGGGCAAATCTAATGCATCTTCATAAACGTCTTGAGAAGTTATTATCTTTGGGCTCTGTTGAGCACCCTAAACCGACCGCTAAAATGACCAATGAGAGACAGCATTTGATAGGTGAAATTAATATGCTGATGATGGAAATTGATGATGAATGGTTTAATATGTTGGGTCGAGGGCATGAAAAATATTTTGAAAAGCTTTTGAAAGACAAACTGCATGCATGGCTTCTTTACAAAATAGCTGAAGATGGTAAAGGACCCTGTGTCAAGGACAAAGAGGGGCAGGGTGTCCTCCATTTAGCAGCTGCCCTTGGTTATGATTGGGCCATGACACCTACAATAACTGCAGGTGTCAGTGTCAACTTTCGAGATTCCCGTGGATGGACTGCTGTTCATTGGGCAGCATTTTATGGCAGGTATCTATACCATCTATATGGTGTTTCACTACTTTTAAATTGTATGTTGGCTTAATACACATTGTTGTCCCACAACCTAACAACTCAAGCTTTTGGCTAAAGTGGTTCCGGACATTGTATCAGAGCAGACTAAGGGTTTCAAGAGGTTCTAGGTTCAAACGTCGTGACCCAAAGGGCTTAACATATGTATATTTGTTTCCGCCAATTTATTCTGCCTTTACCAATAAGAGTTTTCACTTAAGGCCATTTCATGCGGCAAGGAGAGTTAATATATTAGTTGACTTGATAACCCATAACCGTACCGGTTCTTGGTAAGTACTTATACACTGTTATATTTTTTCCTTGATTTATCTTAATTCTCATTTTTCAGGGAGCGGACGGTTGCTACGCTCATTGGGCTGGGTGCAGACCCTGGAGCATTAACAGACCCATCACCTGAATTCCCTTCTGGAAGAACACCAGCTGATTTAGCTTCTAGCAGCGGGCACAAAGGAATTGCTGGGTTTCTGGCCGAGTCTGCACTCACTAGCCATCTATTTACCCTCACTTTAAAGGATTCAAAAGGCAGTGATTTGGCTAGTGTTTCTGGTGTGAGTGGTGTCAAAGACATTGCAGCTCAGTCTGCTATTCAAACTATTGATGGAGATCCTTCGCTAAAAGATTCATTGAGTGCTGTTCGAAATGCTGCTCAGGCTAAAGCTCGCATACATCAAGTTTTTAGGGCGCAGTCATTCCACAGAAAGAAACTCATTGAGTATGGTGATGGGAAGGGTGGGATATCGGATGAGCGAGCCCTTTCGCTCCTCTCAGTTAAGGCAGTTAAGCCCGGACAGCATGACTTGCATGCTGCTGCTGCTGCTAGAATACAGAACAAGTATCGAGGATGGAAAGGGAGAAAGGAGTTCTTGGTTATTCGGCAAAGAATTGTTAAAATACAGGTGTTTTTTTTTTTTGCTTACCAAAATTTGCATCTAAGCTTCCCATACTTTTGTTCCACATAATTAAGTTATAAACCCATGAGTATGTGATGTTTCAAGAAGTCATCATTGCAATGTAGCATTCAAAGAGTTTCTTCATGAACATGAGTTACACAGCCAGACAGCCCTACAGCCTCTGCCTTATGGGCATGCGTGCGGGCTCCTGCTAGCTGATAACCCGTTCAAATTAGCTTATTTCCTTGCTCGTTGTCTCTCTAGTTGCAAGTAAGTATGATACGCATCATGTTGCTTCCAAATAAAGGTTTTGGCAAGTCAGCAGAGAGCAGACTGCAACTTTCTTGAAAAATCTTTGCAATTCGTGAAGCCAGTTAACAGTAATCGCTGGTTAGCTAAATGGAAATTGTCATTTTTTTATTGGCAAATCAGGGTTTCCGTTATCTAGTCTATCCATTTATTCACTAATCATTATTCATAATTTGAGAGTCGCTTCATCATATTACCGCTTTTAACTCCTTGAGAGTATACTTGGTTTTTCTGCCGACTCCGATGTTTCTTTGACGAATTTTCTATTCCTTACAAGGCTCATGTACGAGGACACCAAGTACGCAAACATTACAAAATTGCTACAACAATATTTATTGTGGAGAGGGCCCTGCGCTGGCGGAGGAAAGGATGTGGATTCCATAATTTCAAGTCAGAAGCAATGATTGAGGGTCCAAGTACTGTTGTGCAGAGCCAGCCTTCAAAAGAGTCTGACTATGATTTCTTGAAAGAAGGAAGAAAACAGACTGAGGTTAGGTTGGAGAAAGCACTTGCAAGGGTTAAATCCATGGTTCAGTATCCTGAAGCACGAGATCAATACAGACGGCTTCTCAATGTTGTCTCAGAACTGCAGGAATCAAAGGTGTGTATATGCTATTATTGTTGGCTAAATTACACCAAATACCCCCAACTATTCTTGGTTTACCTTAAGCTTTATCACATTAAGCTCACTTAAATCTTCGTTTAAGGAGCTCTTCGCTAAATTACCCTTAAATGCAACACACCAGTACTACCATAATAAAAAAACTTTATGATAGTTTAGTAACAAACGAGAATGGTTAAGGGTACTTTAGTGTAATTTAGTCATAATTATAATTGGATCTATGATCTCTTAAAGTAGGTGATATAACTTTGAGCTGAGGAGAAATTTATTGTTCGATTCGGTCCATACTCGAAGCAAATGCAATGCTAGATTGGATTGGAGTTTTAAGGTTCAAACCGTGGACAAAATTTGGGATTAGGCACATTTTCAAAACTAATTAGGGATCTAGACACGAGTTATAACTATTTAGAGATTTAGCACATATGGGTCATCTCACTGCCACATAAGCGCCACATAGGATTGGTAGTTTGGGCTGATGCCAAGTCTAATTCCACACTTTGCAAGTGCGGAATAGCCTAGAGAGCCAAGTTGTCCGATTCCGCACTTGCAAAGTGCGGAATAGGCACTTGACCACATCCAGAAACCATGTCTTAGCAGTTGGGTTTCCGTGTGTGAGCATATTCCGCTCCTTGGAAGTGCGGAATAGGCACGTGTGGGGATTGGCCTTTTCCGCACTTTGCAAGTGCGGAATAGACCCCAACCAGGGAACCAAGTCTGCTACTTGGTCTCTGGCCGAGGCCTTACCCCCAACTGAATTTTCTTTACACCCATTTGCACTGAACTGACCACACAAATGAAAATCATTGTGAAAACTTAAAATCTATAAAAGCTACAGAAGCTTTGTAAATTTCAAACAAAAAACGGACATCACCTTGTAATTTTGACTAAATTCATATACAATATCAATAAAATAAACGCAACCAAACACGGGAGCTAACTCGACGTCAAACACGGCGGAGATACAATCCACACAAAATATTCGACGCCTAAAGGCGAAGAACAAGTGGAAGGCAATAAACAGTATATATAAATAAATATATACATCTCATGAAATTCAATAAAAACAAATACAAAAGAGAGCATCACATCAACCATGACAAAGCCCGTAGAATCCTGGATCGGCATGGTATTTCCTTCGGTTGTGACTGGCTGTGAGGGTTCAGGTTGGTCCGTATCTCTAGAAAGACCAGCTTTGTCTCTGTGTCGACGACATTGACGTTGATAAGTCGCGTTCACTGGTGCTCGAGGGGGCAGAGGAGGATCCAGACGTCGTATCGGACGTCGTTGGAAAAAGCGATTGACTGATCTCCAAATGGCCTCGATCCCACTAGCCGATGTCATATGTCCGTCTATTACGCTATCCGTGACATCATGGACTTGAAACAAGACGTCGGCTTGTAATATAGATAAGTAAATATCTCAAATATATAATATTAAGAAATTACATAATAAAAAATAGAAAGCAACAACAAAGTGTTTACCATCTCACGCTCTACGGATTCCTGCGGCTCATAGTCATCCGTGGAGGACGCCGTCTGAATGTACAACCGAGTAATCCTCGAGTACCTGTCCTTGTAACCTTCTATCGGTAAAGGCGGATCTCTCTGATGTACGACAAGCAGAGCTCGTGCATCCCATCGAAGGATGTAGATATGTTGAAAAGCCCTCCAATCTACAACTCTACCTCTCCATGTGACCCGATCAATCTGCTTTACCAGGTCCGGGATATGCTTTACAAATCCAAACTGTTGTAATACATGGTCGAGGACATGATATGCGACGATGCCGAAACAGATAATAGATTCCGTGCACTTCGAATATCTGGAAACTGTAAACACACATCTGGTAGAGCCCGGTAGATATCCAGTGTATATGGCATCCAGAGTACAGCTCGGTCCGGGAGCATATCTAACTCATTTCGGTAAAACTTGAGCGACCTGGCGGGTGTTCTATTCCATGTCCGACAGATGTTAAACCTGTGACGCGACAATAAAGTATTGTAATTTAGAAGTCACTTACGATTCACATCCTCAAATTTCGTAAAGATTGATTTTAATTAGATAACTTATAGTTTTATCTGCACCCTAATGGCTGATCTCTATCTAGCTGGACCTTCTGGATAAATGTAGGACAACCGGTGGATAGTCGGGTCCAGCACCATATCTGCAGATATCATACTTTATTAGATACCGATATATTTAACATGATAACAAAATCTATCAAGTATTTCAAATTTTTACCTGAAGAAGATAAAGAGAAACCTATAATATTGCACTCCTGCAGAGCGACAGAGATCAACTCCTCGTAAAGGTAAGCCAGCACGACAGTGTCCCATGACAATGTGCAACATACGTCAAGATCGGCTTATAATGGTAGCCATATGAGGTATACCATATTCTTCGATGTGTCGGGAAATGAGGACGTCCCGGGCTGATGAAGAATATAAGCACGTACGTACTGCTTGACCGCCGTCTGATCTGCATCATCTCCGGGGGGGATCGAATGCCTCGCAAAGCTATGTAAGCATGATTGCACCCCTTTTATTTGTGCGGGAGCCTGATCAAGATGCTCAATGCAAAGCTTTCGCTAGTCGTGACCCGTATCCCCTGTCATCGGTGGACCGTGGATGAGCAAACCAAGCAGTACAACAACATTCTGAAGGGTGATCGTCATTTCCCCCACAGGCAAATGAAATGTGAATGTCTCTGGCCTTCATCGCTCGGCCAACGTTGTAATGAGAGGATGGTTGAGACTAATGTAGTCAATCCTCGAGTAGTAATAAAACCCTGCACGTGCTAACCCAGCCTGCACACGTGCATCTTCAATTGCCGATAACCTAACCTGAGCAGTACATATCAAAACGACGTTCTCCTGCACATTAAACAATCAAGCTCGATAGAAATATACAATTAGAAGCAAGTAGTACAAATACTATATTGAATTGAATTAATTTCTTACCGTCACGCATGTCCCCCGATGTCGGTCCGACAGGTATAAAACAGACGGATCTACTAGTACTGAGTCTATCGATACAATAGTTGTCAAAAGTAATACTTCAAATATAACTGCCAATTATACATTAACGAATGCAATACGTAACTGTAGATAAAATACATGTCTAACGAACACAATACGTAGCCGGCGATAAATGATACAATACATCTCAGAACACGATACATCTAGCGACACTACATAACGGTTCTTATGTATACAAGAAATCAACGAACAAAATACATAAATGAATAAAAATCTACAATACATCATTGCGGTTGATTCTGAAGTTAATGTGAAAGTTTAGGACATCGCGATTTTTTATGACTAGGATTTGCAATTGATGCACATGTTGTGCCCTTTCACCCTTTCGCGCCTTCCATACGACGGCTTGGACACCTGTCTTTCTTTCTCGTATTGTTGGATGGGAATATACATGACCCAAGATATTCCTTCCAGTGTCGTTGATCTGGAACATGGCTAAACAAAGGGGCATACGACTCTCGATAGTATCGTGCGTAATACTCTTTGATCCCCTGAAGCTCGTGAACAAGCCGCTATCACATGTTTGAATGGAAGCATCTGTAGTAAAGGTATACTACAACTACAACGACATCCATTATTGTCTATACCGACGTCATACATAATTCCTTTTTTATCCACCACTTCCCAACGATACTTAGAGAATCGACGAAGTTGGCAATGTCAAATGCGGAATATACTTGGCTAACAGAGACGGAGCTCTCTCGATGTGGCCAAGTCAAATTCCGCACTTTGCAAGTGCGGAATATACTTGGCCAATAGAGACTTGGCTCTTTAGATGTGGCCAAGTCAAATTCCGCACTTGCAAAGTGTAGAATAAGACTTGGCCTCATCCATTATGAGTCCAATTTCGCACTTTGCAAGTGCGGAATTTGACTTGCCCAATTTTGCGTGGGTGAAGTCCATATTTCGCACATGCAAAGTGCGGAATTGGACTCCAACACTTTCCAAACTGGTCATCCTACGTGGTGCCTATGTGTCAACGATATGACCAAAATGTGCTAAATCCTTAAATAGTTCTAAAAGTGGCATAATTCCTTAATTAGTTTCTAATTAAAGCTAAATCCCAAATTTTGTCCTTCAACCCGTGCAATTTGGGTTGGAGTCTACATGCGGGGTGATCTTCCTCCCTTCTTGACCCTACATTCAATATAATTTGATTGTAAAGTCCATGAGGAACTCAGTTATCAGAATAACCCCAGCCGATTCGGGCAAATAAGGAACCGGTTTTGTTTATTTAGGGGAAGCGCATCCAAATTGCATTCAACTCATTCCGTATTTGATATCGTGAATGTAATTATTGCTAATATCAGCATGAAAGTAGAGTCTGAATTCAAAACCTTGGGTAAATAATATTAAACACCATTAAACTCTCATTTGTTTAATCAAAACACCATTATTTTGATTATGAAGCCCATGCTAAAGAAGAGACAACCCAAGATGAAGCCCGGTCCGGTCCAAGAAGCTGACGTATATGCTGACGTGCATACGGTCAGCGCGCGGGCGTTGTCTTTCATAATTCCAAGCATGGTTTTTTCAAAGGAGAAATATGACCACTAATTAAAGCTGTCTTCATTTGGAATGGGAGGAGAACAAACATCACGTGGGATTGTATGATCAAATTTGTGAATGCAAGTCAAAAGCATTAAAGATGCTTTGGAGTTTTGTATGATCAAATTTGTGAATGTAAAGACAATTGCATTAAAATTGCTTCGAGTTTTGTGGACTATATTTTACAAAGGCAACGTGGTGGGCGGCGCCATGCTCTCCCACTCTTCTATGTATTAATTCTTCATCGGGACAAAACAACATAGAATACAGAGAGCAATCACAAAATATTGTAATTGTGAGATGACACAGAGATCGTGAGATTTCTTATTAAGAGTATTTTGTAACCGTGTAAAAATTATAGTGGATATCGTAGAGAGTTTTTACGACGCAGAGGTAGCCAATGTTGGGTGAACTGCGAAAACAAATCTCCTTTGTTTTGATCTGTTGTGCATGTATTTAGTTTTTTCGCTCCGATTATCGTTTATTTCTCGCTTGCGCCATGTCTAATTTCTTAATAAGTGGTATCAGACTACGATCTAAGTTAACGATACAAGCACAACAGATCAAAACACAGGAGATTTGTTTTCGCAGTTCACCCAACACTGGTTACCTCTGCGTCGTACACTCTACAATATCCACTATAATTTTTACACGGTTACAAAATACTCTTAATAAGAAATCTCACGATCTCTGTGTAATATCACAATTACAATATTTTGTGATTGCTTTTTGTATTCTATGTTTTGTCCTGATGAAGAATTAATATATAGAAGAGAGCCACCCACCACGTTGCTTTTGTAAATAATAGTCCACAAAGCTTCAAGCAATTTTAATGCAATTGTCTTGCATTCACAAATTTGGTCATACAAAGCTCCAAAGTATCTTTAATGCTTTTGACTTGCATTCACAAATTTGGTCATATAATCCCATGTGATGTTTGTTCTCCTACCTCTAATTCCAAATGAAGACAAAGGTTTAATTAATTGCCCTATTTCTCTTTTGAAAAAACCATGCTTGGAATTATGAAAGGCAACGCCGCGCTGACCGCATGCACGTTAGTGTATGCATCAGCTCTCTGGACCGGGCTTCATTCTTGGGTTCTCTTCTTTAGCATAGGCTTCATAATCAACAATCTTCCACTTGGAGACAATACTCAAGTTCTTCACCAATTTTTTATTCTTTCATTTTTACCGAGTAACTTAGTGGATAAGCACATCACGTGCATGAACCTCATCTTATTTATTTTGAACCAAGGCCTACAAAAGTTGAGCAAAATACAAGGTTTGCCGTATCTACCATCTTTGTCGACATATCTGCGGGATTTATGACTTCATCGATCTTTTCCAGTTTCAATTGTTTCTTCGCCAATAATCCCGCACAAAGTGATACTTCTTGTTGATATGCCGAGTTTTAGCATGAAACGCGGCATTCTTGGCCAACTGTATCACACTTTGACTGTCGCTCTGAAGTGTCCCAACTCTTGCTTCTCACAAAGTTCTACCATTAGATCTTGCAACCACCATCTTTTTGGACGCTTCCGTTATTGCTACATACTCCGACTCTGTAGTAGATAATGTGACAATTGATTGGAGCTTTGATAACCAACTTACCGTTCCTCCGACGGTAAATACATAGCCGGTTGTACTTCTACATGTGTCGATCTCCCGCTAGATCAGTATCCACATAACTATTCACTTCAAGTGAATCTCTTCCATAACATAAAGAATAATTAGAAGTACCAGTTAAATATCGAAAAATCCATTTTACTGCTTCTCAATGTGTATTAGCGGTTTACTGCTCCTATTGCTTGAGCAATATATGGTCTTGTGCAAGCATACATTAAACTACTCACTATCGACGCGTAAGGAATTTTCTACGTCATACCGTTCTCACCTTGCGTCTTAGGATTATGCTCCTTTGATGGTTTAAAGTGACTTGCAAGAGGGGTCATTACTGGTTTTGCTTGTTCCATGTTGAATCGCTTCAACACCTTGATATAGTCTTTTTGAGAAAGCCACTTCCTCTCTTTTCTATCTCTGGTGATTTTCATGCCGAGAATTTGCTTTGTCGCACCCAAATCTTTCATAGGAAATTATGACACCAAAACATGCTTCACAACATTGATTTTCTCTATACTTCGATATGCCAAAAGCATATCATCAACATATAGAGATGGATTATAGCATCGCCATCATTGAATTTCTTCACGAAGACACAGTGATCAGACTCGCAATGTGTAAAGCCTTTTTCACTCATGAATCTATCAAATTTGAGATACCATTGATAAGGAGCTTGCTTCAAATCATACAAGGTTTTCCTCAATCTGTATACTATATCTTCCTTTCCTTTAGCTTCAAAACCATTAGGTTGCACCATGTATAGTTCTTGTTCGAGATCACCATGTAAAAACGCCGTTTTCGCATCTAGTTGCTCAAGACGAAGATCTTGTACTGCTACTATGCTCGGCAAAATTCTTACAGAAGTCATCTTCACAAATGGGGAAAATATTTTATCGTAGTCAATTCCCTCCTTTTGAGAATAGCCTTTGACAATAAGTTTCGTCTTGTATCCGCTTCATCTTTGACTCGGTATATCCACTCATTCAACAAGGCTTTCTTTCTAGCGGGTAACTTGGTTAACTCCCAAGTTTTGTTGAGCATCAGCGAATTCATTTCATCCTTCATGGCATGCTCCCACTCACTGTGAGCACCATTTTGCAATGCTTCTTCAAGAGTCTCCGGCTCACCCGAATCTGAATACAAGATGTGATGATAAACATTATTCGCTGATGGATCAAAAATGACTTTGGGTCTTCTCACATGAGTACTTTTCAACTCTGGAATCTCTGCAGGTGTAGGCTCTGGAATCACCGGTTCATCGACCGGTTTAGGATCATCGATCTCTGTGGAAACTCCTACATCATCACCAGTAGCAGGTTCTTCATGAACCTCCTCATGCTCTTGCAACAATGGCGTATATTGTACTGGTTCAGTGTCTAACTCCATCGTGTCAGACTTGGTTGTTGGCTCTTCAACTTGTTTTTAGTCCTTGGACGTCTCATTCTCGTTGAACACTATGTTCCGAACTCGAATGACTTTTTTGAACTCATAATCCCAAACGCGGTATCCATACTCATCACCGCCATAACCAAGGAACACACACTTACGTGACTTTGCATTAAGCTTCTTTCTCGAGTCACCATTAAGTAATATGCCAAACAACCGAATACTCTTTAATACGAGCAATTAATCGGTTTTCCTGACCATATTTCTTCTGAAAGCTTTCCATCCAACACATTAGATGGACCGCGATTGATCAAGTAAACGGCTGTGTTGACTATTTCGGCCCAAAGATAAATAGGGAGCCCTGCATGTAGCCTCATGCTTCTTGCACGCTCCAAGATGGTCCAGTTCATCCGCTCGGCAACACCGTTATCTTGTGAAGTTCTTGGAACGGTTCTCACTCCATAAATGTCTTCTTCTCTTAAGAACTTAGCGAATGCCAAACTTGTATATTCACTACCGTTGTCAGATTTCAATGCTCTGACCTCGCAATCAGTATCATACTCCACGATAGTCTTCCAATGTTTGAATGTCTCAAAAACATCATACTTCTCTCTGATAGGAAACACCCAAGGCTTTCTCGTGGAATCATCAATAAAGGTCACAAAGTATTTTATTTCCTCCCATCGAAACTTGTTGAACTGGGCCCCAGACATCTGTGAACGCTCTACTTTGTGCTTCACATCATCAATCTGAAAACTAATCGTCTTTTGCTTCCAAGAACACAACTTTCTCAAAAATCCATCTCGAAGCTTTTTAAATCGGACAGCAACTCTCGACGATGTAACTCCACACCTTTCTTGCCAAGATGTCCCAATCGGTAATGCCAGAGAGTAGCATCACTGCATGTGGAAGAAGTGGAAGTTGTCAAGTACTCTGAGCCCGCGCCTTTGAGCATATAAAGCGTGCTTGCATGCTTTCCCTTAGCAACAACCCGTGATCCAGAAGTAATCTTTCATTCTTCATTACCAAAAGCGGTAACATATCCATGTCGGTCCAACACACTAGCCGAGATAAGATTTCTCTTCAGCTTCGGAATTTGTCGCGTCTTACGCAATATTAGACAAGCATCACCATTAGTTTTCACCTTCACAATTCCTTTTCCTGTCACTCGACATTTCTCATCATTACCCACGGTCACATGACCAAAATCACCGCTTTGGTACTCGAGAAATTCACATCGTCTAGAAGCGCAATGAAAAGAAGCGCAAAAATCCAAGAACTAGTCTATAGTCTTCACGGCCTCGCAAGCAGACAAGTACAAATTGTTGAACTGCTCGTTGCTTACAACATGTGCACCATCATAATTGTCACCTTCTCATTTTTGTATTGTTCACAATCCGCTCTTCTATGACCGGTTAGTGACAAGGCAACCATTCTACTCTTACCCCTTAATTTTGATCTCCCACGCCATCTCCCTCTACTTTTACTTTTGCCTCTACCCTTAATCTCGACCCTCCACGGCTAGAGCAATAGCGGATGAAGAACTTTCTCCTGAAACTTTCCTCATCTCTTCATCCATGATGCAACTCATAGTATCATCCAAAGTGATATTCTTTCATAGGACCTGAGATAGTTTGTACAGCGGTATTATAGGAATCTGGTAATGAATATAGGAATAAAAGAGCTTATAATTTTACTTCCAATTTCATTCCCGCACATTCTAATTGGTTTACAACTTGTGTGAAGTTATTCATGTGATCAGTAACTGTGCCTTTCCTGGATAACTTCATGGTCACCAACTTCCGCAACAAGAAGATTTGATTAGACGTCGACAGCTTCTCATATATATATTTGAAAGTAACTCCATGGCTTCTTTTGCAGTTTTAACTTTTGTAACCGGTCTTCTTCGTCAAGCCGAGACGAATAGCACCAAGAGCTTTTCTATCCAAAATATCATACTTAGTGTCACGCCCCGCTTCCCAGAGTGCGCAAGATTTGGGCACGTGACATAGCCAACCATGCTACCTGTGGGTAGGAAGTATCCATCCACAGTCACATTACGGTTGTAAAGATATCAAGAACAGTAAAAATAAACTAAACTAATACATGTCCAAATCCATAATAACAAGAATCAATAAATAATAAGTGCGGAAGCTAATGATCCAATACAATGAATAAACAGTATGTCCCATAATGCGGGCTCACATCTGGGAATGAAATGACATAAATAAACTAAACTCTCAAGAACTCACAGTTCAGCCTGCTGGCTGAAGTACTCCTGCTCGGTCGACGTCAAGGGCACGGAATCTGGGCCATGCAAAACCCAGACGTCAGCGCGTCATGATATCAAGTATATAGCATAAACATGGTAATAAACAATGCAAGCATGAACATGAATAAAGCGGCAATAAGAAGTAATAAACAGGGTAATGTGCAGTAGTGACTAGACTGTCCTATAAGGTTTTCTACTCTATAGTCTTTGAAACCAATTGATGAATCGTCGATGTAACTCAATAGTATCCCGTGCGTGCCCGGGACCACGGTCATGATCCTCGGGGCTGAGTCCGAGACGTGCCGCTAAGCAGTAAAAGATAGTAGGATAGACGAGTGATGTCAGCATCATCACTCCCGGACCGGCCAAGCCCGTAAGACTGATCAGAACAATGTATCGAACTGTTGAGTTACAAGTCGGTTTCACCTTTGATTTCCCCATACCCCCAAACTATGTATGTCAAGTCAGGTATTCAGTAGTCAAGGGCTAATGCCAACGCAAGGTCAAGTAACAGTAGGTCTGTCTGGGTCGACAGCAGGAATGGTTAGGTTTGTCGGCATTAGGCATGAGATCAGGTAACATGTCAGGTTACTTTCCACAGATAGAGTCGATATGTACAGGGTGTTGTGTCCGGTGTGTCAGTACATGTGTCAGGTGTATCAAGATCGGTCAATAAGTAATGCAATCAGGTATATGATGATAACAGGTATAGTAACGAATAATGAACAACAACAGGAACAATAACTGACAATATTATTCTATGTGAACACAGTGATGTTTGTATTTTCATATTAATCGGTTCACGCACCTTTGGGGTGCAAAAGCCACAAGGTGAAGCGATATCGATAACATACGTAATGGAGTTGCATGAATTTAAACTAAGCATAATAATAGTTACAAGGATGATCCAGCAATTTAGGCAATGATGTGCCACATTGGTTAATTAGTTAAAGTGTGGATTAATAGCATACCGATTAACTACAAGTAACTACTACAATGGTTTAACATTTCGGATGATTGTAATTGTCACCAAGTCGTGTGATTATAACAGATAACATGATCATTAAGTTTGTAGCATGTTAAAGCAAGTATTCGGATACTTGCCTCGGCAGTTCCGCAAACCGAAACACGGATGCGATGTCGGCAGAAACGCGATATAGAAGCACGGGCCACGGATCGAGTCCCAACAGAGATCAACGGGATCACACGGACCAGGGGACTTCGCTGGAGCGTCGGGTTCGTCAGACGGCGCGGTCGGATTCCGGCAAAATGTCAAAAGTAACGGAGTTAGCGACAAAACTACGCATTCACGATACGGACCAGCGGGGGGGTGTTGTACCAAAAGGAAGGAGAAGGAAACACTTACAGAGAGATGTACCAGGTGACCCCGGCGAGCTCGACGGCGCTGGAACACCGGCGAAGCGACGGCAGGGGCTGCAGCGAGGGTTGAAAGCTTCGGGGTGCGCGGAAAAGTGTGCTGCGGCGAGCTGGAGGAGAGGGGTCGGCTCTGGTGGTCGTGGGAGAGAGGGAGGTGGTCGGAGGTGGTGTCGACGGGGTCGCCGGCACGTTCCTCCGGCGAACAGCGGGGTAGGCGATGGGTTAGGGCTCGGGTTTACTGCTCCGGCGAGGGGAGGAGGGCAGCGACGACGAGGTCTCGACGAGGAGGGTGAGAGGGAGTCGTGGAGGCGTCGACGGCGAGGTCTACGAGGGTGGAGGCGAGGTCGGAAATGGGTCGCAGGCGCGGGTGTTGTCGGGAGAACAGGGGGAAGAGGGTAGGTGGGTGCGGTGGAGTTCGTGGTGGTGAGGGCGGCGACGGCGAGGTCTCGAGGAGGCCGGCGGTGGGATCGCGAGGTTAGGGTTAGGGTTTGCGTGGGGTTTCTCGTGGTCGCGTGGGGATGAAGGCGGCTGCGTGCATGGGTTATGAAGAGGGAGAGAGAGAGATTGGAGAGAGAGAGAGAAAGAGAAAGAGGAGAGAGGCAGAGAGAGAGATAGAAAGGAGGGGGCCCACGAGCTCAATAGGAGCTCGTGATTGGCCGGGGAAAAATATATATGAAAAGGATTTTAGTAGGATTCGTGAAGGATTTAGGGGGATACGCTGTTAAGAATAGATTAGAATGTATATATATTTATTAGATATTAAATTTAAATGGGCCCTTTTTGGCGCGAAATGAAACATTTCCAAATCGCGCCCGGGTTGCGTCCAAATGTTCCAAATTCAAATTATAAGATTTTAAGCGGGTTCCAAATTTTGAAAATAGGTGTTTAATGATTAAAATGCATGCCCCCAAGTCGGACACTTGCACGCGCGCGTAGTCGCCCAAAATGGCCCGTTTAGCCAAACGGAACGGAATCTCGACACGCGGACGCTACCACGCGACTAGTGGCGACGAGTAGGCTAACATGGACATCTTAAATTTCACTTTCGGAGTTAAAATTTGTTATGTGCCAAAATGACTTAACCGGGTAAAATTTAGCAATAAACACCAGAAAATCAGGAAAATTGGAAAGAGCAATAAATAACCCTCAACTAGTAATATTCATAGTATTATTGGGCTCGGGTGTTACATCATACCCAACTACAAAAGAATTTCGTCCTCGAAATTCCAAGAATACAAGATAGCTAACTACTGGAAAAGGTGAGG
Source organism: Agapanthus africanus (assembly GCA_030015575.1). Taxonomy (NCBI): domain Eukaryota; kingdom Viridiplantae; phylum Streptophyta; class Magnoliopsida; order Asparagales; family Amaryllidaceae; genus Agapanthus; species Agapanthus africanus. The sequence continues at coordinate 871,977,880 of CM057339.1, forward strand.
GAATTTCTGCCGGATCTCGTCTTCTCGCTCCCAAGTAGATTCTCCATGCGATCGGTTACCCCAAGAAACTAGTACAAGAGGGATAACCTTGTTCTTAAGAACCTTTTCTCTTCGATCCTTGATCTCGACTGGTCGCTCCTCAAAAGTCAGGTCCTCCCGAACGGTCAATTCCGAATGATCCAAGACATGAGTCTCATTACGAACATACCTCCGTAGTTGAGACACATGAAACACATCGTGAACTCCTGCTAATGACGATGGTAACGCCAATCGGTACGATACCTCTCCGACACGCTCCAATATCTCGAAGGGTCCAACGAATCGGGGACTAAGCTTTCCCCGACTTCCAAAGCGAATCACCCCTCTAGTCGGTGATATCTTCAGGAATACCAAATCGCCCACGGCGAACTCTAGAGGTCTTCTTGACGTGTCGGCCCAACTCTTCTGTCTGTCTTGAGCTGCCTTCATATGCTTCCTGCTTGTATTCACCTTCTCGACTGTCTGTACCACCAAATCTGGCCCTAATAACCTTCGTTCACCAACATCATCCCAACAAACCGGTGAACGGCACTTACGACCATACAGTGCTTCAAACGGAGCCATCTGAATTGTCGCTTGGAAGCTATTGTTGTACGAAAACTCCACCAGGTGTAGATGATCCTCCCAAGAACCTTTGAAGTCTAACATGCAAGCCCTCAACATATCTTCAAGGGTCTGGATCGTTCTCTCTGATTGTCCATCAGTCTGGGGATGATAAGCTGTGCTGAACTTCAATCGAGTCCCAAAACTTTCTTGTAGACTCCTCCAAAAGTGTGACAAGAACCGAGTGTCCCGATCGGACACGATGCTTACCGGTACTCCATGCAATCCGACAATCTCCTGCATGTACCGCTCTGCCAAAGTTTCTGTAGATTGACCAACCCGAAAAGGAATAAAGTGAGCTGCCTTGGTCAACCGATCGACAATCACCCATACAGCATTGTTGCCCTTTGGACTCCGCGGTAAAGCCGTCACGAAATCCATGGTTATATGTTCCCACTTCCATTGAGGAATCGGAAGTGGTTGCAACAAACCAGCAACCCTTTGGTGTTCAGCCTTGACTTGCTGACACACCAAGCACTTAGCCACGAAGCGAGCGATTTCCCGTTTCATACCTTCCCACCAGAAATGCTGTCGAATATCTCGGTACATCTTTGTCCCTCCTGGATGTACAGAGTAAGCTGAACTGTGTGCCTCCTTCATAAGCTCTTCACGCACATCTCCTTTTGGCACACACACACGGCTACCATATCTCAACGAACCGTCTTCATGGATCAGTAAATCGGTTCGTAGTCCGGCTCCAACCTGCTCTCGAAACTTTTGCAGTCTAGGATCCTGCGATTGCGCCACTTTAATCTTCTCAACTAAGGACGATTGTACTCGTAACTGCATCAACTGTCCTGTAGCACGCGGTAGCACAACCTCCAAGTCAAATCTCCGAAACTCCTCAATGATCTCTCTCTGTGCCGTCAATAACTGAATTGCTGGTAACCGACTTAGTGCATCTGGCACGACATTAACTTTTCCCGGATGGTACTTAAGATCAAGGTCGTAGTCGGCCATCAGCTCCAACCATCTGCGTTGCCTCATGTTTAACTCCTTCTGAGTGAACACATATTTCAAACTCTTGTGATCCGTAAAGACTTCAACTCTCTCGCCCAGAAGGTAGTGTCTCCAAATCTTCAGGGCGAAGATCACGGCTGCAAGCTCCAAGTCGTGAGTCGGATAGTTCTGCTCATGAGTCTTCAGCTGTCTCGATGCGTAAGCGACGACTTTCCCGTTCTGCATCAAAACACATCCCAATCCCTTTCCAGATGCGTCGCTGTGAATCACCAGTCCTCCTGAATCATCCGGTACAGTTAGGATAGGGGCGGTTATCAGCTTCTGCTTCAACGTCTCGAAGGCCAATGCACATCCATCTGTCCAAACAAACGGTACCTCCTTACGCGTAAACTTGGTTAACGGCTCAGCTAGACGAGCAAAGTTCTCCACAAATCTTCTGTAGTATCCGGTGAGTCCAAGAAAACTCCTTATCTCCGCAACATTCTTTGGAACAGGCCAATCCCGAACTGCTGCAATCTTCTCGGGATCAACGGCGATTCCATCGCCCGACACGACATGCTCCAGAAACTTCACTTCTTCCAGCCAGAATTCGCACTTACTCGTCTTTGCGAATAGTTTCTCTTGTCTCAGCGTCGGCAGTGCGATCCTTCTTCTTCACTAAAAGAACTGGAGCTCCCCAAGGTGAGTTGCTGCTTCGAATCCATCCCTTCTCGAGTAATTCACTCACTTGTTTCTTAACTCCCTCCAACTCTACTGGTGCCATTGGATAGTCAGCTTTTGATACTGGCGTTGCACCAGGAGTAAGGTCAAACGCAAACTCCACATCTCGCTTCGGTGGTAAGCCCGAAATGTCTTCAAACACATCCATAAGGTCGCGGACAACTGCCAGCTCTTCATCACTCTCCACTACCATAGCCGCAAGAACACTGTTCGTCGGCCTAGCCCTAAACTCGACTGGCCCGACAGAATTTCTTTCTCCAATGAAAGTAAACTTAGGATGTCCGGGAGTCTGGAAATCACCTTCCTTGCCCTACAGCCAATGTGGGCGTGGAAAGTGCCAGGAAAATCCATCCCCAAGACAACCTCATAACTGCCCGTATCTACCACCAAGAAGTCTGCAAAAAGCTCCCGTCCTCAAACAACAACTGTACAACCTCTACCTTCCTTACTAGCTACGATTTTCCCATTTCCAGTGTGTACGTCCCAGAAACTAGACAGGGTCGTGCAGGTGATCGAGTGTGTAGTTATAAATTTGGATGACATAAACAATGGAATGCTCCGAAATTAAGTAATGCCAAAGCGGGAAAACCATGAACGAGTAAAATTACCTGAAACCACTTCTCCCGATGCCTTAGCTTCTTCCGTTGCCAACACGAACGCTCGAGCCTGCTGTGGTCCTTGAGTAAGCGGTTCCTGTCCTTGGAACGGTCCCTGCGGAGGCTTCTGTGTATCATCCTTTGTGCGAGGCTTCGACGGACAAGCATCAACGGTGTGATCTGCCGCTCCACATCTAAAACAGAGTCCCAGCCTCAAACGACACTCCCTTCGCACATGTCCGGGTTTATGGCAGTATCTACAGATCACTCTCCCCTTCCGATCACCCATACCTGTTTTCTTCATTGGTGCCACGCTGCGCCTGTTCACTGGAATACTTCTACGTACGGACGTGGGGTCCATTGCAAATGCTGGTTCCAGCTCGAGTTGTTCCTTTAGTTTCTCCAACAATCCCCTTATCACTCTTCGCCTGGCGGCTAAGACCGCATGTCCTGGGTCCATCTCCAAATTCTGATCGGCCATATCCCTGGAAATCAAAGTACCCAACATTAGCATGATGATAGTTTTCGAGTATAGATCAAGGCTAGAACTCCAAGATACTTAAATAGAGTACCGCATTGTAGCTATGCCGCGGTATCATAGCCGCAATTACTTAACTCCACCCAAGTCGCCTAAGTCCTAGAGATAACAAGAAGTTAGGTTTTCAAGTTTGACAATGCAAAGTAAGTTTGCATGTCGACATGATCTGGAAGAATGATTCAAGGACGGTAAAACGGTCAAAGTGGCAGGACATGTTTCCTAATCACGGGTATTCTGATTCGTGTATCGGGTGCAATACCCAACTACAAAGAATCAACCCAATAAACCTATGGCTCTGATACCATAAAACCATGTCACGCCCCGCTTCCCAGAGTGCGCAAGATTTGGGCACGTGACATAGCCAACCATGCTACCTGTGGGTAGGAAGTATCCATCCACAGTCACATTACGGTTGTAAAGATATCAAGAACAGTAAAAATAAACTAAACTAATACATGTCCAAATCCATAATAACAAGAATCAATAAACAATAAGTGCGGAAGCTAATGATCTAATACAATGAATAAACAGTATGTCCCATAATGCGGGCTCACATCTGGGAATGAAATGACATAAATAAACTAAACTCTCAAGAACTCACAGTTCAGCCTGCTGGCTGAAGTACTCCTGCTCGGTCGACGTCAAGGGCACGGAATCTGGGCCATGCAAAACCCAGACGTCAGCGCGTCATGATATCAAGTATATAGCATAAACATGGTAATAAACAATGCAAGCATGAACATGAATAAAGCGGCAATAAGAAGTAATAAACAGGGTAATGTGCAGTAGTGACTAGACTGTCCTATAAGGTTTTCTACTCTATAGTCTTTGAAACCAATTAATGAATCGTCGATGTAACTCAATAGTATCCCGTGCGTGCCCGGGACCACGGTCATGATCCTCGGGGCTGAGTCCGAGACGTGCCGCTAAGCAGTAAAAGATAGTAGGATAGACGAGTGATGTCAGCATCATCACTCCCGGACCGGCCAAGCCCGTAAGACTGATCAGAACAATGTATCGAACTGTTGAGTTACAAGTCGGTTTCACCTTTGATTTCCCCATACCCCCAAACTATGTATGTCAAGTCAGGTATTCAGTAGTCAAGGGCTAATGCCAACGCAAGGTCAAGTAACAGTAGGTCTGTCTGGGTCGACAGCAGGAATGGTTAGGTTTGTCGGCATTAGGCATGAGATCAGGTAACAGGTCAGGTTACTTTCCACAGATAGAGTCGATATGTACAGGGTGTTGTGTCCGGTGTGTCAGTACATGTGTCAGGTGTATCAAGATCGGTCAATAAGTAATGCAATCAGGTATATGATGATAACAGGTATAGTAACGAATAATGAACAACAACAGGAACAATAACTGACAATATTATTCTATGTGAACACAGTGATGTTTGTATTTTCATATTAATCGGTTCACGCACCTTTGGGGTGCAAAAGCCACAAGGTGAAGCGATATCGATAACATACGTAATGGAGTTGCATGAATTTAAACTAAGCATAATAATAGTTACAAGGATGATCCAGCAATTTAGGCAATGATGTGCCACATTGGTTAATTAGTTAAAGTGTGGATTAATAGCATACCGATTAACTACAAGTAACTACTACAATGGTTTAACATTTCGGATGATTGTAATTGTCACCAAGTCGTGTGATTATAACAGATAACATGATCATTAAGTTTGTAGCATGTTAAAGCAAGTATTCGGATACTTGCCTCGGCAGTTCCGCAAACCGAAACACAGATGCGATGTCGGCAGAAACGCGATATAGAAGCATGGGCCACGGATCGAGTCCCAACAGAGATCAACGGGATCACACGGACCAGGGGACTTCGCTGGAGCGTCGGGTTCGTCAGACGGCGCGGTCGGATTCCGGCAAAATGTCAAAAGTAACGGAGTTAGCGACAAAACTACGCATTCACGATACGGACCAGCGGGGGGGTGTTGTACCAAAAGGAAGGAGAAGGAAACACTTACAGAGAGATGTACCAGGTGACCCCGGCGAGCTCGACGGCGCTGGAACACCGGCGAAGCGACGGCAGGGGCTGCAGCGAGGGTTGAAAGCTTCGGGGTGCGCGGAAAAGTGTGCTGCGGCGAGCTGGAGGAGAGGGGTCGGCTCTGGTGGTCGTGGGAGAGAGGGAGGTGGTCGGAGGTGGTGTCGACGGGGTCGCCGGCACGTTCCTCCGGCGAACAGCGGGGTAGGCGATGGGTTAGGGCTCGGGTTTACTGCTCCGGCGAGGGGAGGAGGGCAGCGACGACGAGGTCTCGACGAGGAGGGTGAGAGGGAGTCGTGGAGGCGTCGACGGCGAGGTCTACGAGGGTGGAGGCGAGGTCGGAAATGGGTCGCAGGCGCGGGTGTTGTCGGGAGAACAGGGGGAAGAGGGTAGGTGGGTGCGGTGGAGTTCGTGGTGGTGAGGGCGGCGACGGCGAGGTCTCGAGGAGGCCGGCGGTGGGATCGCGAGGTTAGGGTTAGGGTTTGCGTGGGGTTTCTCGTGGTCGCGTGGGGATGAAGGCGGCTGCGTGCATGGGTTATGAAGAGGGAGAGAGAGAGATTGGAGAGAGAGAGAGAGTTGTTGAGAGAGAGAGAGAAAGAGAAAGAGGAGAGAGGCAGAGAGAGAGATAGAAAGGAGGGGGCCCACGAGCTCAATAGGAGCTCGTGATTGGCCGGGGAAAAATATATATGAAAAGGATTTTAGTAGGATTCGTGAAGGATTTAGGGGGATACGCTGTTAAGAATAGATTAGAATGTATATATATTTATTAGATATTAAATTTAAATGGGCCCTTTTTGGCGCGAAATGAAACATTTTAAAATCGCGCCCGGGTTGCGTCCAAATGTTCCAAATTCAAATTATAAGATTTTAAGCGGGTTCCAAATTTTGAAAATAGGTGTTTAATGATTAAAATGCATGCCCCCAAGTCGGACACTTGCACGCGCGCGTAGTCGCCCAAAATGGCCCGTTTAGCCAAACGGAACGGAATCTCGACACGCGGACACTACCACGCGACTAGTGGCGACGAGTAGGCTAACATGGACATCTTAAATTTCACTTTCGGAGTTAAAATTTGTTATGTGCCAAAATGACTTAACCGGGTAAAATTTAGCAATAAACACCAGAAAATCAGGAAAATTGGAAAGAGCAATAAATAACCCTCAACTAGTAATATTCATAGTATTATTGGGCTCGGGTGTTACACTTAGCCTTTACGGCCGCATCAATCTCTTCACCTTCTTTAGTGACCGGCGTCAAACCTAATGTCGGTTCGTATAGATCTTTTTTATATAGATAATATTCTATTTGAAGTTTTCGCCATGCAAAATCGTGACCATCAAATTTCTCAATTTTAATTTTATCCTCCGACATTCTCTTTTGTCGCCGCAGCTAATTTAAGCTCTCGTTGTATCTGAACCAACGTCTTCAAAACTACGATCTAAGAAAGTGGGGAAGAGAACACATGCGTCGTTACCCACCGTTAATTTAGGTCTTAGAATAAAAGACTCTTTGGTTCCCTATGCTCAGATACCACTTGTTAGGAAATTAGACCCGGTTTAATTTCCTAACACATTACTCTTTAAAAAATGCATTAATCACCCTTGAACTTGTAAAACTGCATCATCGATCACATAAAACATCAATTAAAATTTGTTCTTCGACACCCCATTAATGGTACTTATGTTTTCGAACTTCATGTTTAAATTACCATAAACATTTTACTTATTCACGGTAAATCATCTAAAGCTAATTCTAGGATTTGTAGAATAAATGGTGACTTTCAGGACATCTTTAAAGACTGATGGTCTCTTTAGTTTGTTTTGCGTAGTGCAGTTTTTCCATCTCCCTAATTCCTCGCATTGTTTCTGAGCTTCATCAATTTCACTGAATTTGTTGCAGGAAGGTGTTATGAATGAGGATGCTTTGGAGGCTCGAGATGCGCATCTCATGAATGAGCTAGAAGAGCTATGGGACGATGATGACATTTTGATGCCTGGCATTTGAAGAGGGCGACCTTTTCTTTGAAGTTTGATGCTTGCTGTAAATAGCAGCTGGTTTATTTAATCATGGTGTTTTTATATTGACTTGTTTTTATTCACCTTACTAATTATTACAGAAACTCATGACATAATATATTTATTATGTATAGAAACGAATGTTTGTTTAAGTTTTGCTTGCAATGTGAATCTTTAGGTGACCGTTACCTAGTGCAACTATATATATCGAATGTCATATCCTTGTGTAGAAATTTAAGCACTCTCGAGTTGTGCAATTATTTAATCATGGTGTTTGGGTGTTTGGCTTAAATTATTTGGATCATGGTGTTTGTTAATCCAAGAGGGGCCTCTAACTTGTTATATTATTTATAATAGAAGTAATTTCAATAAATTAAAATGTATATTTTTTGGATTTATAATTATTTAATGGGAAGAAATTTCATTTGAATTCAAAACTCCCTACCATTTTGTTGGAGATAATTCTCTCCTCCATTTTATTGTAGTTATGGGAGTTAGGGTGGTTATGAGAGTCATGAAAAGTTTGATTTTGAATTCAGCCGGTAAAAGGATTTCATTCACATTCGTTTCCCTTCTATTTAAACCAATTTTGTTTTGTTTCATACACACAAAAAAGCATAAAACCCAATTCTCTTCATTTCTCTTATCTTCTTTATTTTTCTTTTGGTACTCGTAAAGATCAAATTCTTCGGGACAATTTCCTGCGGGCGCAACGCGGGAGATTGTAAACACAAGCTTGGGTTGTTGTATCCTGAAAGCAAATTGTATCAATCCCCGTGTCACGACCCGGAAAGGACACGCGACTGACACTTGAATCATGTGGAGTCTATAGGACCCTACCAAATTCAAGTAAGCCAAAAGTCCAGAAATCCAAACCTTTCTAGGGTAAATAGTGGAGGTGTAGTTTTAAAATAAGGCACACTGAAATCAAGTTCCTTCTTTAAAACATAAATATATCATACGAAAAACAATGTTTTGTAACTAACTTTAAAATGTGTTTCGTCATTTAAAATTTGGACAGCACCTCCTTTGTATATTTTTACCCGAAAACAATATAAGCGGTAATAAATATTGGCATCCCCAAGCGGGAGCTAGTTCTTCGCCAATTGGAGGAAATAACCACGCAAAGATATAAATATACAACGCCGAATGGCGAGGATCAAAACACAGAAAGAAAGCAAGAAAACTAAAGCATCATCAAGAAACCAAAACAATAATGAATAAGTACAAGAGCGTGACTCTAAGGCCGAAAGAATATACAATAAAGGTTTCTAACTCTATAAATATACAAGGTCTGGTTGATGGAGCTTTTTAACTAGAAACAACTGAATGAAATATACAAGTATATAATAGTGGTCACGATGCAAATGTATCCCACCTATCAATACAATCATCCTGAAGAAGGTAGTGTGCCAGCAAGCCGCAACGGAACCTGTGCGGTCGAATCTGCAAAAAAACTGTGGCACAACGGGGTGAGTTGCCAACTCGTGAGTAGAAAATATCACCGAGTAGAAATCGTATGAGTGACGATCTCCTAGGTTATACAGTACATTAATACTATATAAAGACATCAAGTGGTAGAAAGGATAATAAGATATGCATATGTATAACAATATTCAATTAATCATGTCCAAGTCATAATGTAACACCATGACATATGTAGATATATGTATGAGTGTAAATATAATGTCAAGTACTCGTGTCTATACCACAAAGTGACTACATGGCAAGTGTATCATGTATAAATGCATCATCCAACGTGTGTCCAGCAACGGCACACAAAATCATGATAAAATCTGAGTGCCCAGTATCGACACTCGAAAATATCATGAAAACCGTATCCGTCGGCGACACATAATACTCATATCTCGGGCTCCGTCAGTCCGGATCGGCCCATATCATCTGATCTCACGACTACGGTCGGTATCGTCCGGATATCCGCCGCGCCAAACTATCACCAGTCGGTAGTGCTCCCCTGCCGGGCTCAACATCATCTCCATACGGCCTTTTTGCCCGGGCACCGCACCGGGCCCATCATGTACCCGCAAACGGTGTCTCCTCGCTCCTCGTGGCGGGTAATCATATATCATATATGCTCCAGAATCGAGAAATCTCACGGTGGACGTCACACAACATATCAAGGAAAACCGCATCTTTCTTTTAAAAGGAGCATAAGTTTTCAATTTCACACGCGGTTTCCCAAATCCAGAAATCTCATAATCATGAGTCAATAAGAAAACAATGAATATCGGCATAAACCCCCTCCACAGTGCATAAACAGAATGTATATACATGAATGCATGCGGTATCTAAGTAAGGAATGCAAAGTCTAAAACTAGCATGTGATATCATGAATGCTAAACAAAACTATTAAACTACAAATTATCAGATAGTACGAGTGAAGTAACGGTTCTCTAATGTGTACGTGGCATGGCACGGCAATTACCAATGATGATGAGGTGGAGGTGAAGAAGATGGAGAGAGCTAGAGAGCAAATGAGCTCAAGTCTCATCTAAAGAAAAATGAACAAGTCTAGAATGCAAGTGTTGAATGGCTTTACATATTTACTTCACTTATTGAAGCATACAATTCTTACCATTAAAGAATTGTCATCATGCTTCAATAATGTGAGGTAAATGAATAAAAAATACACAAGACATGCTACACCCATTCCACCAAAAGTCTCCCCATTTTCCACCTCATCATTTCTATTTTCCAAAAAGAGAAAATCCATGCCATGCTTCAATATATATATATATATATCATATTATTAAAGAAAATAATTAGTGAGCAATAATATTAGTTAATATATAATTATATCAAATATAAATATATATCATATTATTAAATTAACACTTGATTTAATAATCTGGTTATATCACATATAACCGACTAATATCATTTATCTGTATATCACATTATCAAATCAACACTTGATTCAATAATCTGGTTATATCACATATAATCTAACTGATATCAAATAACTGCCAGATTAGAATACGGTATCATACACTCGTATTTAATTAGGCCCCCACACATATCATCATATGTGCCCTACTTCGTTTCGCTTGAACCAGGAAACTTCTATGTGGGACTCTAAACACTCGTCAATACGCCAGCGGTAGGTGATGATCACATCAGTCACCCACTACCCGTCAGCGGTACTAGCTGGACGTAACGGCTGCCCAGATATTGAGCGAATTAGAAGATCAACAAGCAAGCTTGTCCAAACTCCCATGAAGCCTATAAGCAACACTTACTATACAGTCCGGTCTCTTCGTCTGATATGTCGCATATCGAGTCTGGGGGTGGTATTGTCATGCCCCGCTTCCCAGAGTACGCTAAAATGGGCACGTGACATAGCCAACCATGCTACCTGTGGGTAGGAAGTATCCATCCACAGTCACATTACGGCTGTAGAGATATCAAGAACAAAATAAAACTATCTAAAACATGTCCATAATCCAAGATAACATGAGTCAAGAATAATAAAATGCGGAAGTGAAAATCCAATACAAAATAACTGGAAAGTATGTCCCATAATGCGGGCTCACATCAGGAATAAAATGCAGGAAAGAAAAACTAACTACTGCTGACACTCACAGCTCAGCCTGTTGGCTGAAGTACTCCTTCTCGGACTGCAACAGCGGTACAGAATCTGGGCCATGCAAAACCCAGATGTCAGCGCGTCAAGTCATCAAGTAATAACATATAAACAGGGTAACAAGCAATGCGAATATAAACATGAATAAAGCAAGGGTAACAATAATATAAGTCAGAGCAGTGCAGGGTAGGGTGCAGTGGGTAAACTAAACTGTTCTATCAGGTTTTCTGTTCTAAAGTCTTTGAAACCAAATTGATGAATCATCGATATAACTCAATAGTATCCCGTACATACCCGGGACCACGGCCCCAGATTCTCGGGCTGAAACCGAGACATGCCGCTAGGCACTAAACAGGAATGTGTACAGATGAATGATGTCAGCAGCATCATTCCAAGGCTGGCCTAGCCTCTAAAACTGATCAGAACAAGTAGCGAACTGTTGAGTTACACGTCAGGTTTCACCTTTGATTTCCCCATACCCCCAAGTTATATGTGTAGGTCAAGTCAGGTATCCCGTAATCAAGAACTAATGCCAACACAGGATCAGGTAAGCAGGTTTGTCTGGATAGACAACAGGAACGGTCCATGAGGATTACAAGTCAGATTGTTGGCATTAGACACAAGATCAAGTAACGGGTCAGGTCTCAGGTCAAGTCAAGTAGTATATGGTACCATGCCGGTTCAATCAATATGTATGTAGCAAGTCAGGTCAAGATGTAAACGATATCATGGGTGTGCTCACAATCAGCCAGCATAATCAACAACATGATCTAATCAATGAGTTAAGCAATAAAGCGGATTTATTATTTAGCTGTACAGTTATCAATTGTGTTAAACAGATAGTGTCAACATAATGTGGATACAGAATGATAAATGTAACTGCTGGAATTAGGTTAATAAATATTGAGTGTCCCAAGGATATGACGACATGTATAATCTGTTTAAAGAATGCAATTGTAATTAGACCGGTTTAAGTTGCACATGAATATCTGATAGGCTAAACTGGAATAAAAGTACCATAGCAGTAAACCAAATGTAATCTATCATGTACAGGGATTGTTAGGTATGAATAATTCGATGCGAGATTAAGTCTCAAGTTCGGAATCATAAAATGTGCAACGGAGCCTTATACGGTTAATTTGAAATCCATTGTTATCACTTCTAAATAGGGGTTTAACAAGAAATAATTAATTTAGTATATCATTAGAGTTAAACAGAAAGCAATATATGTAAGGTGATTTACTGATAATACATTATTAGATCATAGGTAAATATTAAGGCAAGTTTAAATTTCCTGTAGCATGTAAACAAGTATCGGATACTTGCCTTGAAAATGACGATCACGAAAACGGAGGCGCGAACCCAACGTGACACACGATCTCAGCTAGGGCTTGACTTGGGATCTAGGTGGTGCTCGGTTCGATGGTGTAGCTGCTCGGTTGGGTCTTTGAGATGAAGAGATGATGGTGGCAATAGGTGAAGAATTTGGTTGCTGGGTGTTGCGAGATAAGGAGGTGGAGATGAGCAAGAAGATCGTGACGGCGAGGAGACAACGATGGCTGCTCTATTGATGGCGAGGGTGATGAAGATGATGATGATGGCAGTGCTTGAGGCGATGGCTGCTTTGAATCAACTTTAATGGTGCTTGGGTATAGGGTCTTGGGTCGGCAGAGAAAAGAAGAAGAACGAAGTGAGGAGGATGTGGTAGTCGAGTCAGGGTGATGGGTTGCTCTGGGTATGGATGTAGGCGATGGGCAGGAGGCGACGACAGCGAGAAGATGATGTTGGATGATGGGTTTAAGGAAGTAAAGATGGAGACGATCGAGGACGGTGACGAGGCGGTGGAGGCGATGAGGTCGGCGATGATGGCGTCGGCGTTGGGGCTGCGGCGGCGAAGGGCGAGGCGGCTAGGCTTCTCGCGAGGTTGGGTTCTGTTGAGGAAAAGAAAAGAATATAGGAGGAGGAAAGAAATATATGTGGAGGAGAGAGAGAGAGGGATTACGAGAGGAGAGAGAGGAGGGAGAGGGAGAGGGAGAGGGAGAGGGAGAGGGATCGAGAGGAGAGAGAATCGGGGAGGAGAGAGAAAGTTGGCACGTAGTGCCAGGGAGAGAGAGGAAGAATTGGTGGGGCCCAGGGGAAACGGAGGGTTTTGATTGGATGAGGGGATGAAAAGATTAGGAGAAAAATATAAAAGATTTACCGGTTAAGATAAAATCTTTGTTAGTGGAAAAATATTGTGAAAGATTTTTAGGAAAGTAAGAAAAATTCTGGGGTTATATTTTAAATATAATCGACGGTTAAAAAAAAATATTAGAAATTGGGATTTGGCGCAAAGTAAAAATATTTCCAAATTGCGCCCGGATCGGGTCCAAAAATTTGAAATTGAAATAAGAAAATTCTAGGCGGGATCCAAAATTTAAAATGAAGTATTTTACAATCAAAAAGCATACCCCCAAAACGGACACACGTACGTGCGCGTAACTGTCCAAACTCGCCCGTTTCACTGAACGGGACGAGAACACGATGTACGGACGCTACAACAGGGTTAGGGGTGCCAAGCATGCCATGACGAATATTTTTAATTTTATTTTAGATGACTTAAATTGTTATATGCAGAATTGAATTGACGGGGTAAAATTACAATAAGTAATAATCAAGCAAGATAAATGAAATAAAGGCCACACTCCAATCATAAGGTAACAGAAATTAGTAGTGTTGGGCTCAGTTGTTACATTATACCCAACTACAAAAAGAATTTCGTCCTCGAAATTCCAAGAATACAAAGATAGACGACAAAATAACTACAAGAAAAGATAAGGAAACTTCTGCCGGATTTCATCTTCCCATTCCCAAGTGGACTCTCCATGCGAGCGATTACCCCAAGAAATAAGCACAAGAGGGATCACCTTGTTCTTAAGAACCTTTTCCCTTCGATCCACGATTTCAATCGGTCGCTCCTCAAAAGTCAAGTCTTCTCGTACTGTTAGCTCCGAATGATCCAATACATGCGTTTCATCACGAACATACCTACGGAGTTGAGATACGTGAAACACATCGTGCACATTCGCCAAGGACTGGGGTAACGCCAAACGATACGCTACCTCACCAACACGCTCTAAGATCTTAAAGGGTCCAACGAATCGAGGACTGAGCTTTTCGACTTCCAAAACGAATCACTCCTCTAGTCGGTGATTTCTTCAAGAATACCAAATCACCCATAGCGAACTCTAGAGGTCTTCTCGACGTATCCGCCCAACTCTTCTGTCGGTCTTGAGCTGCTTTCATATGACTTCTGATAGTGTTAACCTTCTCAACTGTCTGCACAACCAAATCTGATCCCAATAATCTTCGTTCACCGATATCGTCCCAACAAACAGGTGAATGGCATTTACGACCATACAAAGCTTCAAGCGGAGCCATCTGGATAGTTGCCTAAAAACTGTTGTTGTAAGAAAACTCCACCAATGTAGATGATCCTCCTAAGAACCCTTGAAGTCCAACATGCATGCCCTCAGCATATCTTCAAGAGTTTGGATTGTTCTCTCCGACTGACCATCAGTTTGAGGATGATAAGCTGTGCTCACCTTCAATCGAGTCCCCAAACTTTCCTGTAAACTCTGCCAAAAGTTTCTGTTGATTGACTAACCCTAAAAGGAATAAAGTGAGCTGCCTTGGTTAAACGATCAACAATCACCCATACTGCATTGTTGCCCTTTGGACTCCGCGGTAGAGCTGTCATGAAATCCATGGTTATATGTTCCCACTTCCACTGAGGAATCGGAAGTGGTTGCAATAAACCAGCAACCCTTTGATGTTCAGCCTTAACTTGCTGACACACCAAGCACTTTGCCACAAAGCGAGCAATCTCCCGTTTCATGCCTTCCCACCAGAAATGCTGTCGAATATCTCGGTACATCTTTGTGCCTCCAAGATGTACAGAATAAGCTGAACTGTGTGCCTCTTTCATAAGTTCTTCACGAGTATCTCCCTTTGGTACACACAAACGGCTACCATACCTCAACGAACCATCTTCGTGGATCAATAAATCTGTTCGTAGTCCGGCTTCAACCTGCTCTCGAAACTTTTGCAGTCTAGGATCCTGCGATTGTGCTGCTTTAATATTCTCGATCAACGATGAATATACTTGCAGCTGCATCAACTGTCCCGTAAAATGCGGTAGCACAACCTCCAAGTCAAATCTTCGAGAATCTTCAACGAGCTCCTTCTGCGTAGTTAACACCTGAATTGCTGGTAACCGACTAAGCGCATCCGGCACGACATTAACCTTCCCCGGATGGTACTTAAGATCAAGATCGTAGTCAGCCATCAGCTCCAACCATCTACGTTGCCTCATATTAAGCTCTTTCTGCGTGAACACATACTTCAAGCTCTTATGATCAGTAAAAAGTTCGACCCTTTCGCCTAAAAGGTAGTGTCTCCAAATCTTCAAAGCGAAAATCACAGCCGCAAGTTCCAAATCATGAGTTGGGTAATTCTTCTCATGGGTCTTCAACTGTCTCGATGCGTACGCTACAACCTTCCCATGCTGCATCAAAACACATACCAATCCTTTCCCAGATGCGTCGCTGTGAATCACCAATCCTCCGGAATTGTCTGGCACAGTCAGAATAGGGGCGGTTATCAACTTCTGCTTCAACGTCTCAAAAGCTAACGCACACTTATCCGTCCATACAAAAGGTACCTCCTTGCGCGTAAGCTTGGTCAACGGCTCCGCCAGACGAGCAAAGTTTTCCACAAATCTTCTGTAATATCCGGCGAGTCCAAGAAAGCTTCTTATCTCCGCAACATTCTTTGGAATCGGCCAATCTCGAACTGCTGCAATCTTTTCTGGATCGACGGCAATTCCATCGCCAGACACAACGTGCCCCAAAAACTTTACTTCCTCCAGCCAAAACTCGCACTTGCTCATCTTCGCACACCACTTCTCATGTCTCAACGTCTGCAGTGCGATCCTCAAATGCTCTGCATGCTCTTCAAAACTCTTCGAGTAAACCAGAATATCATCAATGAACACCATAATAAACTGGTCCAAGAATGGTGAAAAGATTCGGTTCATCAAGTCCATGAATATTGCCGGTGCATTCGTTACTCCGAAGGGCATCACTAAGTATTCGTAATGTCCATACCGAGTTCGGAACGCCGTCTTGCAAATGTCTTCTGCTTTCACTCGGACCTGATGATATCCGGATCGCAAATCCAGCTTCGAGAATACCCTCGCGCTACTAAGCTGCTCGAAAAGTTCGCCAATGCGAGGGATCGGGTACTTGTTCTTAATAGTCACCCGGTTTAATTCTCGATAGTCGATGCACATCCTTATCGTGCCATCTTTCTTCTTTACTAGAAGAACTGGAGCTTCCCAAGGCGAGTTACTGCTTCGAATCCAACCCTTCTCAAGCAATTCAGCAACCTGTTTCTTGACTTCTTCCAACTCTACTTGTGCCATTGGATAATACGCTTTGGATGCTGGCACTGCACCAGGAATAAGATCAATTGCGAACTCCACGTCTCGCTTCGGCGGTAATCCCGATATATCTTCAAACACGTCCATAAAATCGCGAACAACAGCCGGCTCTTCACTTTTATCAACTTCCATTGATACAAGAATATTGTTTGTCGGCCTAGCCCTAAACTCGACTGGCCCGACAGAACTGCTTCCTCCAGTGAAGCTAAACTCGGGATGTCCGGGAATCTGGAAAATTACCTTCCTTGCCCTACAATCAATGTGAGCGTGGAAAGTGCCAAGAAAATCCATTCCCAAGACGATCTTGACGGTCCACTGGAATACCTCTGCGACCATGAGCTCGGTTTGGTACAAATGCTGGCTTCCTCACCGCAACTGCTGTCTGCTGCAAACTCCCTTTCATCCCAGATAAACTCTACTGCTCTCGGGCTGCCGCAAGTACTTGTGAGAAAGTGGTCAAACCCAGGGAGACAATTTGCCTCTGGATGTCCACGTCCAAGCTGCGCATGAACCTCCGTGCCCTGTCTGCATCGTTGGCAACTAAAGGTCCAGCGAATCTACTGAGTCTTGTCCATTCTGCGGCATGCACATCTACGGGTGCTCCATTCTGCTTTAGCCCGATGAACTTCTCCTCCATTTCCTCCCGTGCAGTCCGCGGGAAGAACTTCTCTAGGAAACTTTTCGAAAAATCCGCCCACTTGATCGGCTTGGGCAAGTGGTTCTCCTCCACAAACCACCATTCTCGGGCGTAGTCCACTAACTGAATGCGTACCACATCAATTCTTTTCTCATCTGGAATCTGTGCCGCAATAAGCAAGTTCTCTGTGTCAACTAGTCACTGCTCCACTGGCAACGGCTCCTCCAAACCAGTAAATGTAGACGGACCCAACGCCTGAAATCTGCTACGGTCCGTACACGATCAACTGGTTTAGCTCCAACATTGTTCACAGACTGCTGAACGATCTGCAAACTTTCCTGAAACGATTCAGCTTGCTGCTGGATCAGCTCGGTCTGTCTCTTTTGATTCTCCAGCATTCCCCTTATCACTCCAAGCATGGCGGCTTCGTCCACAGGCCTTTGGCACGTCTTCAAATTCTTATCTGCCATATTCCTGAAATCAAAACACCCAGCATTAGTATGATGATAGATTCAAAATATAGATCAAGGCTAGAACTTCCAGTTACTTAAATAGAGTGCCGCATTGTAACTATGCCGCGGTATCATAACCACAATTATATAACTCCACCCAAGTCGCCTAAGTCCTAGAGATAACAAGAAATCAGGTTTTCAAGTCGATATGCAAAGGAAGTTTGCACATCGTAAAAGATATAATCAGGAAGAATGTGATTCAAGAATGATAAAACGGCAAGGTGGCAGGACATGTTTCCTAAACACGGGTATCCTGATTCGTGTATTGGGTATAATACCCAACCACAACAAGAATCAACCCGACTAACCTATTCTCTGATACCAAAAGAACCATGTCATGCCCCGCTTCCTAGAGTACGCTAAAATGGGTACGTGACATAGCCAACCATACTACCTGTGGGTAGGAAGTATCCATCCACAGTCACATTACGGCTGTAGAGATATCAAGAACAAAATAAAACTATCTAAAACATGTCCATAATCCAAGATAACATGAGTCAAGAATAATAAAATGCGGAAGCGAAGATCCAATACAAAATAACTGGAAAGTATGTCACATAATGCGGGCTCACATCAGGAATAAAATGCAGGAAAGAAAAACTAACTACTGCTGACACTCACAGCTCAGCCTGTTGGCTGAAGTACTCCTTCTCGGACTGCAACAGCGGTACAGAATCTGGGCCATGCAAAACCCAGACGTCAGCGCGTCAAGTCATCAAGTAATAACATATAAACAGGGTAACAAGCAATGCGAATATAAACATGAATAAAGCAAGGGTAACAATAATATAAGTCAGAGCAGTGCAGGGTAGGGTGCAGTGGGTAAACTAAACTATTCTATCAGGTTTTCTGTTCTAAAGTCCTTGAAACCAAATTGATGAATCATCGATGTAACTCAATAGTATCTCGTACATACCCGGGACCACGGCCCCAGATTCTCGGGCTGAAACCGAGACATGCCGCTAGGCACTAAACAGGAATGTGTACAGATGAATGATGTCAGCAACATCATTCCAAGGCTGGTCTAGCCGCTAAAACTGATCAGAACAAGTAGCGAACTGTTGAGTTACATGTCAGGTTTCACCTTTGATTTCCCCATACCCCCAAGTTATATGTGTAGGTCAAGTCAGGTATCCCGTAATCAAGAACAAATGCCAACACAGGATCAGGTAAGCAGGTTTGTCTGGATAGACAACAGGAACGGTCCATGAGGACTACAAGTCAGATTGTTGGCATTAGACACAAGATCAAGTAACGGGTCAGGTCTCAGGTCAAGTCAAGTAGTATATGGTACCATGTCGGGTCAATCAATATGTATGTAGCAAGTCAGGTCAAGATGTAAACGATATCATGGGTGTGCTCACAATCAACCAGCATAATCAACAACATGATCTAATCAATGAGTTAAGCAATAAAGCGGATTTATTATTTAGCTGTACAGTTATCAATTGTGTTAAACAGATAGTGTCAACATAATGTGGATACAGAATGATAAATGTAACTGCTGGAATTAGGTTAATAAATATTGAGTGTCCCAAGGATGCGACGACATGTATAATCTGTTTAAAGAATGCAATTGTAATTAGACCAGTTTAAGTTGCACATGAATATCTGATAGGCTAAACTGGAATAAAAGTACCATAGCAGTAAACCAAATGTAATCTATCATGTACAAGGATTGTTAGGTATGAATAATTCGATGCGAGATTAAGTCTCAAGTTCGGAATCATAAAATGTGCAACAGAGCCTTATGCGGTTAATTTGAAATCCATTGTTCTCACTTCTAAATAGGGATTTAACAAGAAATAATTAATTTAGTATATCATTAGAGTTAAACAGAAAGCAATATATGTAAGGTGATTTACTGATAATACATTATTAGATCATAGGTAAATATTAAGGCAAGTTTAAATTTCCTGTAGCATGTAAACAAGTATCGGACACTTGCCTCGAAAATGACGATCACGAAAACGGAGGCGCGAACCCAGCGTGACACACGATCTCAGCTAGGGCTTGACTTGGGATCTAGGTGGTGCTCGGTTCGATGGTGTAGCTGCTCGGTTAGGTCTTTGAGATGAAGAGATGATGGTGGCAATGGGTGAAGAATTTGGTTGCTGGGTGTTGCGAGATAAGGAGGTGGAGATGAGCAAGAAGATCGTGACGGCGAGGAGACAACGACGGCTGCTCTATTGATGGCGAGGGTGATGAAGATGATGATGGTGGCAGTGCTTGAGGCGATGGCTGCTTTGAATCAACGTTAATGGTGCTTGGGTATAGGGTCTTGGGTCGGCAGAGAAAGGAAGAAGAACGAGGTGAGGAGGATGTGGTAGTCGAGTCAGGGTGATGGGTTGCTCTGGGTATGGATGTAGGCGATGGGCAGGAGGCGACGACAGCGAGAAGATGATGTTGGATGATGGGTTTAAGGAAGTAAAGATGGAGACGATCGAGGACGGTGACGAGGCGGTGGAGGCGATGAGGTCGGCGATGATGGCGTCGGCGTTGGGGCTGCGGCGGCGAAGGGCGAGGCGGCTAGGCTTCTCGCGAGGTTGGGTTCTGTTGAGGAAAAGAAAAGAATATAGGAGGAGGAAAGAAATATATGTGGAGGAGAGAGAGAGAGGGATTACGAGAGGAGAGAGAGAGGAGAGAGATAGAGAGGGAGAGGGATCGAGAGGAGAGAGAATCGGGGAGGAGAGAGAAAGTTGGCACGTAGTGCCAGGGAGAGAGAGGAAGAATTGGTGGGGCCCAGGGGAAACGGAGGGTTTTGATTGGATGAGGGGATGAAAAGATTAGGAGAAAAATATAAAAGATTTACCGGTTAAGATAAAAGCTTTGTTAGTGGAAAAATATTGTGAAAGATTTTTAGGAAAGTAAGAAAAATTCTGGGGTTATATTTTAAATATAATCGACGGTTAAAAAAAAATATTAGAAATTGGGATTTGGCGCAAGGTAAAAATATTTCCAAATTGCGTCCGGGTCGGGTCCAAAAATTTGAAATTGAAATAAGAAAATTCTAGGCGGGATCCAAAATTTAAAATGAAGTATTTTACAATCAAAAAACATACCCCCAAAACGGACACACGTACGTGCGCGTAGCTGTCCAAACTCGCCCGTTTCACTGAACGGGACGAGAACACGATGTACGGACGCTACAACAGGGTTAGGGGTGCCAAGCATGCCATGACGAATATTTTTAATTTTATATTAGATGCCTTAAATTGTTATATGCAGAATTGAATTGACGGGATAAAATTACAATAAGTAATAATCAAGCAAGATAAATGAAATAAAGGCCACACTCCAATCATAAGGTAACAGAAAATAGTAGCATTGGGCTCGGTTGTTACAGGTATCGTCAGACCCCAATAACTTGATAATTCATGCCGATGTGTGGCCTATAACGGTACGAGAAACTACCGATAACACTTACCGGTAAATCTCATCAACAACCCTGGCCAGGGACTTCCTGTTATAGCCAATCGAGCATAGCGCAACATCAACTCCCTATACCGGGAAAGACGAAACCCCTCCTATCGCCCATTGCCTCCATGTGACTCGGGACTGTACCCAAAATCCACCTGTTTGCACGAATCTTTTGAGTCGTGGTAGGGAGAAAATCAAAGCACAGTGGGAACCACACAAGACTCTATGACGATCTCGGGTCTACAGACTAACCTGTACCAGTGTCACCAGAGAACTGCTATCTGATGATAGGTATAGTACCAGTTAGGAGTTCTCGGCGAGTCCTGTTCAGTGTACCCATTCTCTAATGAGCACCTGTGCACAATCTTTGATGTCAAACACCAATGGATATGGAATCAACCATCGCCCCCTACAGGGTCAAGAAACGTACACACTAGTCTACTTTGGAATATCAATGCCCTGTCTCGATACTCTCTCGACTAGGAACTGTTAAAGGATGTTCTTATAGACTACACAAGTCCCAGTAGTATGATCTGCATCATAGTCCTGGTAGTCAAGCCAACATCCTAAGGGCTTTATCAACATGTATCAGAGAGATAGTATAATAATACAAGTATACATGTTAAGATAAAGAGCAACTAGATAGCATACTATCATGTCGAGCAAGAAAGTCCTGTATATATATGTCCAAGCATCCACCATAATATACATCAATGTACAGTAATGGCCTCTAGGGCATACATATCCCTAAAAATCTCCCACTTGCACTAAGGCCAGTTGTTGTAGTATCTCATACCCAACATCCCAAATAGTCTCTCGAATTGCGTCTGGGGAAGGACCTTCGAGAGTGGATCCGCTGTGTTATCCTCCGTGTCAACTCTCTTGACCTCGATCTCCCGGCGGTCAACTATCTCCCGGATCAAGTGATACCGCCTAAGAATATGTCTGGATCTCTGATGGGATCGGGGTTCCTTGGCCAAAACCACAGCTCCATTGTTATCACAATATAAGGGTATTGGATGCTCAATGAATGGAACTACACCAAGTTCAGCTATGAACTTCTTCATCCAGACAACCACTTTGGCAGTATCGTTGGTAGCGATGTATTCAGCCTCCATCGTCGAGTCTGCTACGGTATCTTGCTTGGAATTCTTTCAACATACCGCCCCTCCATTGAGGGTGAAGACAAAACCAAAGACCGACTTATTGTCGTCCTTATCACTCTGGAAGCTCGAATCGGTAAAGGACTTCACCTGGAGTTCACCGTTACCATACACCAAGAACATTTCTTTAGTCCTTCTCAATTACTTAAGAATGTTCTTCACAGCAGTCCAGTGTTTCTCCTCCGGATCTGATTGATACCTACTCACTACACCTAACGAGTAAGCTACATCCGGCCTGGTACACAATATTGTATACATGATTGACCCGACTGCCGAAGCATAGGGTATCCCTTACATGTGAGCCCTCTCGAAATCAGTCTTGGGAGACATCTATTTGGAGAGAGTGATTCCTGAACAAGCGGGTAAATTATCATGCTTAGAATCTTCCATACTAAACCTCTTTAGTATGGTGTCTATGTACCTGAATTGGGACAATCCCAACATCCGTTTAGATCTATCTTTATAGATTTTAATCCTCAGGATGTAGGAGGCATCACCAAGATCTTTCATGGAGAACTTGTTGAAAGTATGCCTTAGCACCATGACTAGGTTTTTAGAAGCATCAAGTATACAATTTTAAAAAATCTAGTGTGCTATTGCATGCTATCCTAGAATCGAACTAGAGAATTAGGGTTTTTAAACTAGTAAACAAGCTTTACACTAAGTGAACAGGGAATACAACCTTTGTAGACCGGTCATTCATTTCTAAAGCTCCAAGTAGTGGTCCCCGAACTCTTCTTAGGCTCCACTTGGCGAAAGAAACGAGCTTGCTTAAAGATCTTCGAGGCCGAAAATAATCCACCTTGAGGAATCTCCAACTCAAGCTATATCTTCACTAATTGAGGAATTAATTAAGTAAACAAGCTATACTAAATGGCTAGTTTGGTATAAATTGATGAAATATGAATTTTGCTCACTTTAGAATTATTTTTCTCTTTTTATTTCTTCACATCATCAAAAGCTAGAGAAGAAAAATGAGATGAAGAAGATGATCAAATGATGAACCATAGTGAAAAAATATCTCAAATGATATTTGTAGAGACTTAACCATGGCTAAAGATAATGGTTGGGTTAATAAATATCTAGAGTAAAACAAAATTAGTGGACTAAGTCAAGGCTTCTACTTGCTTCCACAGGCATCTTAAGCCATACCATTTTCCACCTAATTTTGGTTTATCCCTTAATAATTAAATCACCCAAATTATCTTTAGTTTCGTATGAGTCTCATACACCCATATCCAATGTATCATCTAGCATAATAAATACATTAATATATATCTCATATATATATTCAAATGTATTTATAGAAAAGAAATTCTTAAGTGAGCTAATATTAGTTAATATATATATTAATATATTAAATTATTAAATCAATACTTGATTTAATAATCCGGCTATATCATACATAACCGACTAATATTATTTATATGTATATCAAATATACATATAACAAATTATCGAATCAACAATTGATTCAATAATCCGGTTATATCACATATAACCTATATCGTGAGATCAGAATACGGTATCACATACACGCATTAATTTTGGTCCCGCACATATCACATATGTGCCCTACTTCGTTTCGCTTGAGTTAGGAAATCTCTTTGTGGGACTCTAAAGACTCGTCAATACGCCAGCAGTAGGTAATGATCATATCAGTTACCCACAAGCCGTCAGCGGTACTAGCTGGATGCATAGTCACAAATTCGTCGTTCGGGTATAATTCAGCGAGGTCGAAAATTCGGATTCGGAGAACTATTCGGAAAAAATCGGCAGGTATTCGGGAAAGATTCGGTAAGTGTTCGGAAAATGTCCGGGAAGGATTTCGAGTAAGAAATTAATATATGAGACGCTAAATTTTGATTTTGTGAATTATTTGCTGTTTTTTGAATTATTCGCTGTTTTTTCACATAATTTGGGAATAATTCGCGAATTATTCGGCCCGTCGATTAATTCGGCGATTAAGTCGGCTGATAAAAAATTCACGAATTATTCGCGAATTCGGCGAATAATTCGCGAATTATGTGACTATGGCTGGATGTAACGGTTACCCAGGTATTGAGCGAATAGAAGATCAACAAACAAGCTTGTCCAAACTCCCATGAATCCTATAAGTAACACTACCGTACAGTCCGGTCTCTTCGTCTTATATGTCGCATATCGAGTCTGGGGTGAAATCGTCAGACCACAATAACTTGATAAGTCATGCCGATGTGAGGCTCATAACGGGTCGAGAAACTACTGATAACACTTACAAGTAAATCTCATCAACAGCCCTTGCCAGGGACTTCCTGTCATAGCCAATCGATCATAGTGCAACATCAACTCCCAATACCGGGAGAGACGAAACCCCTCCTATCGCTCATTGCCTCCATATGACTCGGGATTGTACCCAAAATCCACCTGTTTGTACGACTCCTTTGAGCCGTGGTAAGGAGGAAATCAAAGCACAGTGGGAACCACATAAGGCTCTATGACGATCTCAGGTCTACAGGCCTACATGTACCGGTGTCACCAGAGAACTGCTATTTGACGATAGGTATAATATCATCTAGGAGTTCTCGGCGAGTCATGTTCGATGTACCCATTCTCCAATGAGCACCTGTGCATAATCTCTGATGGCAAACACCAATGGCTGTGGGATCAACCATCGTCCCATACAGGGTCAAGAAACGTACACACCAGTCTACTCTGGAATATCGATGCACTGTCTCGATACTCCCTCGATTAGGAACAATTAAAGGACTTGTGGACTACCCTGGCCCCACTAGTATGATCTGCATCATAGTCCTGGTAATCAAGCTAACATCCTAAGGGCTTTATCAACATGTATCAGTGAGAGACAGTATAATAATATTAGTATACATGTTAAGATAAAGAGAAATCAGATAACATACTATCATGTCGAGCAAGAAAGTCCTCTCTCTATATGTCCAAGCATCCACTATAATATACAATCATGTACAATAATGGCGTTTAGGGCATACATATAACTAACAATCTCCTACTTGCACTAAGGCCAATTGTTGTAGTATCTCATACCCAACATCCCAAAAAGTCTCTCAAATTGTATTTGGGGGAGGGCCTTCATGAGTGGATCCGCCGTGTTATCTTCATGTCAACTCTCCTGACCTCAATCTCCTGGCGATCAACTATCTCCCGGATCAGGTGATACCGCCTTAGACTGGATCGCTGATGGACCGGGGTTCCTTGGCCAAAACCATTGCTCCATTGTTATCACAATACAAGGGTATTGGATGCTCAATGGATGGAACCACACCAAGTTCAATTATGAACTTCTTCATCAACACAGCCTCTTTGGCAGTATCGTTGGCAGCGATGTATTCAGCCTCCATCGTCGAGTCTGCCACGGTATCTTGATTAGAACTCTTCCAACATACCGCCCCTCCATTGAGGGTAAAGATAAAACCCGAGACCGACTTACTGTCGTCCTTATCATTCTGGAAGCTCGAATCGGTAAAGGACTCCACCTGGAGTTCACCGTTACCATACACTAAGAACATTTATTTAGTCTTTCTCAAGTACTTAAGAATGTTCTTCACAGCTGTCCAGTGATTCTCCTCAGGATCTGATTGATACCTACTTACTACACTAAGTGCGTAAGTTACATCCGGTCTGGTACACAACATTTCATACATGATAGACCCGACTGCCGAAGTATAGGTTATCCCTTGCATGCGAGCCCTCTCCAAATCAGTCTTGGGAGACATCTCTTTGGAGAGAATGATTCCTGAGCAAGTGGGTAAATTTCCACTCTTGGAATCTTCCATACTAAACCTCTTTAGTATGGTGTCAATGTACCTGAATTGGGACAATCCCAACATCCGTTTAAATCTATCTCTATAGATTTTAATCCCCAGGATGTAG
This sequence comes from Agapanthus africanus, assembly GCA_030015575.1. Classification (NCBI taxonomy): domain Eukaryota; kingdom Viridiplantae; phylum Streptophyta; class Magnoliopsida; order Asparagales; family Amaryllidaceae; genus Agapanthus; species Agapanthus africanus. The sequence continues at coordinate 872,004,064 of CM057339.1, forward strand.
GAGGCATCACCTAGATCTTTCATGGAGAACCTTTGTGATAAAAAGATCTTGACCGAGTGTATCATAGGAATATCGTTTCCTATCAAGAGTATGTCATCTACGTACAATACGAGGAAGACAATATCACTCTCAACCTTCTTGTATATATAAGGTTCATCTACGTTTTTGATGAAGTCAAACTCTTTGACTGCTACATCAAAACAGATGTTCCAACTCCGTGATGCCTGCTTTAATCCGTAAATTGATTTAAACAGCTTGCACACCTTTCCACTACTCCCGCTATCTACGAAGCCCTCTGGCTGTGTCATGTACATTCTTTCTTCTAAATCACCATTTAGAAAAGCGGTCTTGACGTCCATCTGCTAGATTTCGTAGTCATGGTATGCAGCGATGGCAAGTAAGATCCAGATGGATTTAAGCATAGCCACTGGAGAAAAGGTTTTATCATAATCCACACCAGGTCGTTGATGAAAACCTTTTACTATAAGTCTAGTTTTGAAAGTCTCAACTTTTCCATCTACATCAAGTTTCTTCTTAAAGATCCATTAGCTCCGGATGGGTTTTACCCCTTCAGGTGCAACTTCCAAAGTCCATATTTTGTTGGTGTACATGGATTCCATCTCAGATTGCATAGCATCCAGCCATTTCACAGAGTCTCCACTTGTGATGGCCTGCTCGAAACTAGTTGGGTCATCATCTTCCATGATGCAATCCTCGCTCCCACCGTCAATGAGAAAACCATAGTATCTCTTAGGTGGATGAGGAACTCTACTAGATATGCGGATTGGCCGAGGTTCGTTGGAGACTATCGAATCCTCTGGTTCCAATAAATCGTCAGTTTCTGTTTGTGTATCTCATGACCACTAATTTCTTTTACAAGAAATTCTTTTTCTAAAAAGGTAGCATGTTGAGCAACAAACACCTTTTGTTCCTCACTGTGGTAGAATAGATATCCATGTGAATTCTTTGGATATCCCACAAACTTGCAAAGAACTGACCTTGCCTCGAGCTTGTCCGGATTTTGCTTTTTGACATAGGCCAGACAAACCCATATCTTAACTCGTTTAAGATATGGTCTCTTTCCACTCCATATCTCATATGGTGTTTTAGGCACAGATTTAGATGGAACTTGATTCAATAGGTATGCGGTTGTCTCAAGTGCATAACCCCAAAAGGAAATAGGTAACTCAGCAGTACTCATCATAGAGCACACCATATCTAATAGGGTACGATTCCTCCGCTCCGATACACCATTGTGTTGTGGTGTATACAGAGGAGTAAGCTGAGAGAGAATCCCATTTTCTTTTAAATAATCCAGGAACTCCGTGCTCAAGTACTCTCCTCCCCGATCAGATCGAAGGATTTTAGTACTTTTTCCTGTTTGGTTCTCAATTTCGCACTTGTATTCCTTGAATTTCTCAAAAGTTTCAGACTTATGTTTCAACATGAACACATGTCCGAATCTTGAGAGATCATCGGTGAATGTGATAAAGTACGAGGAACCATTCCTAGCATGTGTAGACATGGGACCACATACATCACTATGTATCAGTCCCAAGAGTTCAGTAACTCTTTCCCCGTGTCCTGTAAACGGAGTTTTGGTCATTTTGCCTTTGAGACATGATTGACAAGTTTCGTAAGATGTAAATTCGAAATGGTTCAAATATCCATCTTTATGTAACTTAGCTAGTCGTGTCGCATTGATATGACCTAATCTACAGTACCATAAGAAGGATTCGTTCATTTCTGAACTTTTCCTCTTGTATGTGTTATGTATACTTAGAACTGTGGTTTGATTTAGGACGTATATGTCATTACATAACGTGTCCGATCCAATCAACTTTTGATTTAGGAAAATGTTCATAATATTATCCTGCAATACAAAATTATATCCTTCTTTACTTAATAAAGAGATTAATATAATATTGCATATCAGGTTCGATATGTAATAACAGTCGTTCAGAACCAATGTATTACCACTTGGTAATAAAAGGTGATATTCGCCAACTGCTTTGGCTGCAACAATTGCACCATTCCCTACTCTTATATCCTTATCACCCAATCCCAGTTCTCTACCTATCTTAAGCCCATGTAAAAGATTACATATGTGGGATCCTGATCCGGTATCTAATACCCAGGACGTAGAGCACACTGAGAAACAGTTCTCGGTAACAAACACACCCGAAAAAGATGCATCAACATGATCTTTTTTCGTTCGGGTGGCATGGGAATCCTGGTATTCCCCTATTTCCTGCTCAGACTAATAACAGTTATAAGATAGAGCGGAACCAACATTCTCTAGCTCAGTATAACAAGCGGGTTCGGTCAATACATCAATATTATTATCTTTATTAAGACGTATTATGGTCGCTACCTGGAGAGAGAGAAGAAAACACTTTAGCGTATGCTCTTGCAAGATTAGATTGGTTATTATTTTATCTAATCAGGATGGCTCCCACCGTTTTTATTAAATCTTCCTTCAAACCCTAAAAGGTAAGACTGGCCGGGATTAATTACACCCTACAAATTCGCCAATCGTTCAGCCAGGCAGGTATTGGTACTAGTCTCCTCATGCTTTCGCATGGAACTAATTAAATAACCTCGTTTCCGCAGGGGCATAATCTCGTTAACATCTTTCTTAGACACTTATTGGATTAGTTAATTGTAAAGTGCAAAACTCTCTCAGGAGTAACTCTTACTCGCAGTGGATATCGGGATCCAACTATCTCATAGAAGATATGCAATCTCATTGTAAATTTCAACACTTGAAATTCCCAATATCTTTTGCCCCAAGCGATTTATGACCTTGACAAGGTCAACAAACCATAAACCGCAAGTTAAGTTCAACCCGCTCATTTCATGATTGAATTAAACTTACCCGTATGACCCTTGACAAAGTCAACAAGGCCGTACGACCACCCTAATTCAATCGCATCATATGGTTACAGATAAGCACTAATCATCTACCACATTCTACGCCTTGACAAGGTCAACAAATGCAGTACGAATACTAAATAGTCCTTATCTAAAATGACGGAGGGCTATGACAGGTTTTTAAGAAAACCTTTTGCGTAATGAACTTGATATCATCATAGAATTAAGTGATTTGAAAAGGAGTGGTTTAAGCCCCACTTTTTAAAATCGAATAGTTTTCAAAACAAACTGAGTTGGTTATAATATTTACTAGGTTTTGCTAAAGAGGTTATTCCCGGTGAAGTGATCTCGGCTCTTTTCTCATCGAATGAAGTGCGGGATATTCATAAAGAATACCGCTATGCAAAGTAAGAACTAGAGCTACCTTTTTGAAAATTTGATTCTACAATATCTTTAGGTTTCTTTCCTTTTCATTAATCTCATTAAAGAAGTCCCATCATTTATGTTTCCTAAACATCACAGAAGAAACGAAAATAGAACGTACGCTTATGCCATCCGCATTCGCCACAGGGTCCCATAATGCACCGTTAGGTTACTTAACTAACGGCAGAGCGGGGACAGGACTAGCGTGAATGCAAAACATAAGCAACGTTTATTATATATCATATATATAATATAAAATATTCGTCTCACGCAGTTATATGATCTCATCACAGAACATTGCAGCAGAAACCAACATATGAAATATAGGATATATTAGGAGGTCCGTATTTTAAATCAAGCCAGTAAAAAACATGGATTCCACGGTCGTGATGAATAGCCAAACCCACATCCCTAAACCCCTACGAGAGCGGCAAGCAACCCTACCAATTCCAGAGTTAGGAGACCCGGTCTCGACTCCTTGAGATGGTCTCCCACTGGACTCTAGAACCCGGTTACTTATGCTCCCTTCCTTGGGTCTATCATAATGCGGAAAAGTAAATAATGTACATCAATAGTAACATCATCCTCAACCCGGAAGTGTCCCAATAAAAGAATATTACATACAAATTTTTACATGAATGAAAATGAAAAACTCTCATCTCACGCAAAACCCCCCGACTATTCAATTACGACGATCCAATATAACATATCACAGCAACACATAACATCACATGTCATCAACGTAAGTAAATACGCGTATCCCAATTGTTGTTGACGTATAGCAACGAAATCGGCGATACACCACATATTATACTTACGGTCGCAGAAAAGAAATGAAAACTACAACAATTAGAATCTGCAACACCTTAGACATCATAAACGCAGAATATCTCATACTTCGGATTTCATGCCTAACACTATAAATCCGACATTTTAATCTCAAATTAAAAACACTTTTCAATAACCAGTCGGACAATTCAACAAGATTCCCAACAAATGATCGAATGCTCGTCGGAAACATTAGTAGACGGCCGCACCCCCGATGCCGTCGACGAAGTGCACTTAGGCGGAACACCGCGGCCGCGAGCACCTGTAACAACCCTAATTTTCCTATACAATTTTTTTTCAAATATTTTTTTTCAAAATCCATAAAGGGGTATTTATTGTCTGAGCACAAGACTTAAGTCATTAATTAGCAATTTAATTACAAGAAAGAGCTTGTAACTCATTGGTAATACCTTGCACTGCTGAACCAAGCCACCAGAGTTCAAATCCCATGCCCCACATTATTTTTAATATTTATTTTGTTTTAAATTTTATAGAAGCCCAACAGTCCACACGAGATAACTTTCAAACTTTCCACTGAACCTGAAAAACTGAAAGTACCAGAGCCTACACCTCGAGACCCCCACCTCCCGAGCTGGCAACTCGGCCCGACTCGGCCGAGTCGGCCGGTGGACCGGCCGGCTCGGGCCGGCGCCGCCGGACGGCCGAGTCCCCAACAGGAAAAACCTGGCTCTTCCTCTCCCTTACTCCCCTGCACACTTCATTTTCTCAGATCGGTTCCAGAGACCTTTGAAATCCCCATTTACTCCATATTTTAATGAAATTTAATATATTTTTTTACATTTTTTAATTAAAACCCTTCATCTACCCTAACCCTAGCCTAACCCTATAAATACCACCCCTACCCTCTACCCTCTCACCTCAAACTCTGAGCCAACTCTTTAGAATTCTCAAGAAATCTTGTGTACTTTGAAAACGAGCACGAAGCAAAGCTACGACGAAATTCCCGGCGAACTTCCGGCGATCGTTCTTGGAACTCTCGGCGACGAATCGACGCACCGACAATTCCTCTTCTTTCATCTCTTCTCCTAGTTGTCCAAAACCCATAAGTCCCCATTTCTATCTCTTTTTTCTTTTTTAAAAATACGGATTTACAAAACCCGACGGAATCGGAAGAAATCCGATTTCCGATTCGGTTTCTTCATAAAACTTTACTTCTCGTTAATACAATTATGCTTAAACTCTCTCATGTTGACTATTAAATACTAATGAACAAAATTGATCAAGTTTCATTTCATAAAATGATGGCTATTTCAATTTATCGTATTTTTCACTTAAATACCACATTGTTTCAATTCTACATTTAAACCCATTAAACTTGCTATACCTTTAATAGATCACGAGGTAACGACCTACCTCCTCACACACTCATATGCAACATAACACGATACCCTCGAAAACTTAGAATACGGGAAAACAAACATTTCATTTAAATACCTTTTACTTATTAAAACCATTTCTAAAAGATTTAGTATTGATACATCTTTACAAATAAATAACCTTTGAGCTAATAATAAAAATATCTAGACTCGGCCAATTAAGGACTGTCGCACTCATTAGGACAGAGGAAGGTTGTGGGCATTCAGTCGTTTATCTAAACCTGACATTGTGGTATATAGGCTAGACAAGTGAGAAAGGTAACTTTAAAAGACCCATCTCACGGTGATTCGTGAGCGGATCCCTCCTTTCTTCACTTGTACTTACCTGGCCACAATTGGCGGTGAAGAGGCGATTTGAGATATCTCACAGCTTGTCGTTTTGGACCAGTTAAGAATAGTCTAGTTGACTTAGGAGACCCTAGAACATAGAATACGGGAAATTGACATCTTTACAAATAAATACCATTTACTTAATAAAACCGTTTTCTAAAGGATTTAGTATTTATACAAATGTTTGCAAAGCACCGCTACAACCCATTTTGGGGAACCCGTTCGGGATGGTGCGGATTATCGCACATTCTCGGGCTTAGTAGGGCGAGATTCAGACCTCCGCAAGGAGCATTCGGTCTCGAAAGATTTAGAATACGACATCTTGAGGAAATAGGATTTTTAGAATATGAAATATATATTAAAAATATTTTTGTATAAATATATGTATATTTATCATTAAAATACCTATTTTTGTTATGATATAAATATTCCATTTTTTTTTCTAAAAATGTCACAAGAATCACTTTACACTAAAATACTATGAATTCCATACAAATCAATATTACAAATAAATACCTTTATTTATGAAATTAGGATATTTTCACTAGAAATATCACAATATAAAATCTACATTCATTACAACTCTAAAGACGAATAATAAATACTTGGGATATATTTTGAAAAGTATATAAAAGTATTATTACATAAAACCCCCTCAAGTTCTATAAATTACCCTAAGGACCCTAGTAAACATAGGTTTAAGCGGGACCAATCTCTTGAGCCTCAGGGAGCCGGAGAAGTGGGTGCTTGCCTATCTAAGGTAGACAATTAACAAACGGTGTTATCAACACGGTAATCGTCTTTGAAAAAGACACAAATCCTGCTGCCCATGTGCAGCAGTTACCGATAATATCAAAACAATCAGCACTTCAATTTACTTTTCTAATTGTCTGACTCAGATTGAGTCTCTCTATAATCTGAGTTGAATATAATTCAAGTACAATCTACAATCTACAATATTACAATTCAACACGAATCCATGAATCCATTATTCCATATATTCAATCTATCAATCTATACAACTTGACTGAACCGAAGCATGGATATACATTCCATTTACATGGTTCTCCAGTTATTCCATTTACATGATTATACGGTTACATCCGTTTACTGATATCATGGTTTTGGTCAGTCATCCAACTATACAATCTATACAATACAATACAACAATACAATCAAAACACTACGGGGTTTAAGGGGTAGATTGGTACGTAAGGTGTTAAAAGTGGCACAAGACGGTAAGATTAAAACACTTAACCTGTATTCCGTTGCTGTTGTACCGTGGCCCAACGGTTCCTTGAGTTCCTGATAGCTTAGTCTCCGGGGCAAGTGAGACTCCTCTCGTATACACTGGTATCCTTCTGTACTAAGTTACAAACAACAGCGTTAACACTAAATACAACAATATAACAATATAATACAACTGGAAAAGCTACTCTCTCTCTCTCTCTCTTACTCTCTGTCTATTCTATTTTTCCTCTTATCTTTGGGACTTACCGAGCGATCTATTCGCTGACGACATTCTATTTCTTTCTTCTTTGAATGTCGTCAGGTGATTTGGACCCGTCAGAGATCGAGCCAACTGCAGAAGATATGGATCAGTACAGTGAAGACCCTGAGCTCTAGACATTGTACATTTTCTATTCAGTACCTTTAATTTCCTGTCATGCCATTGTTAGGCATTGCTTTTATTTCAGTTGTATTTCTTTTTCATGCATTGTACAAAAGAATGTTAATAAATAAAGTTGCTGTTCGGTTTATATATCTTGTCTCTTGTGATTTTACTTTTATATTGCTTAGTTACACTTAGCGTATTTGCTTCTGAGTAAATACATAGCGGACCAGTCGCGTCCCCTTCACCGTATACCGGGAAGCGGGGCGTGACAGCACCCGAGCGGATGCTTTTGGCAACGGGTTCTCCTATAGTCAGTTGGTCGGGGCGATAGGGCATGGCAATCTAGTAGTGTTACCCGGCGAGTGTTCGCGTACTATACGAGATTGCGACGGAGTTTTGATCCGAATCGAAACTTCGTGGCAATTTATCGAATGAGACTAAATTGCTAGATTTACAATATACTAACTAGTTTTCACAAAACTAATTATTGTGGATTCCAAATATTATATCACAGATCACAGATATCTAGACGATATTAAATATTTCGATCGATTTATCAAACACCCACAATTCCTAGAGACCTCAACAACTTGAGCCTCTGAAAAAATACCCAGAAAGCCAGAAATATCATAATGGAGCAGCATAAGAAAATTGAACCATCAACTCACCAAGACTGCGGTGGAACCGCGACGGAACCTTGGGATTGGCGGTAGTTCCACGGCGCAATGGTGGAGTCATTGTCTCGAAATTCTTATGTCTCCATAATATTACCTGCACGAATTTCTGAATATTTTTAATCTGGAAAAATCCAACTTTTGAAAAATTTTACAGAAACTTGGGAAGATATGGGTTTCGATGTTCGATCGAACACTTTAACGTCGTCTAGGCTACTCCTAATGCTCTAGCTTGGCTCTGATACTATGAAAGTAGGCCTTAGCACCACCACTAGGTTTTTAGAAGTATCAAGTATACAATTTTAAAAAATCTAGTGTGCTGTTGCATGCTATCCTAGAATCAAACTAGAGAATTAGGGTATTTAAACTAGTAAACAATTTTTACACTAAGTGGACAAGGAATACAACCATTATAGACCGGTCCTTCACTTCTAAAGCTCCAAATAGTAGTCTCTTAGCTCCAAGTAGTGGTCTCCCAAACTCTTCTTAAGCTCTACTTGGTGAAAAGAACGAGCTTGTTTAAAGATCTTCGAGACCAAAGATGATCCACCTTGAGGAATCTCTAACTCAAGCTATCTCTTCACTAATTGAGGAATTAGTGAAGTAAACAACCTATTGTAATACCCGGTATTTGGTATATTAAAAAAATTGTATATTTTATAAAAAAAAACTTTATTTCCCATATTTTTCCAAATATTTTCCCCATATTTCTCCTATTTCCTTTTCCGTTAAATTCTATTCTTCCTAATTATTTTCCCACTCTTATTTTAATTTTCTAATTAATTTTCACCTAATTTTTCCTAACCCAAACCCTGACATTTTGGTTCCAAATTATTTTTCCTAAATCCTAACCCCGGCCCAGGCCCACTCCCTAACACTCCTAGCCCGACCCGACACCCGACCCGAACCCGAACCCGACCCGTTTCCCTTTCTTCCCCCCTCGTCTTCTTTTTCCCGCCTCCCTCGCGAGGAGCCCCATGACCCACTCCTCCCTTGCCAACTCCCCGCTCCTCACGCCCGCTTCCCCAAGACCCATGCCACCTCCACAACGAGCTCGCCTCGACCCGCACCTCTCTCTTCCCCCAACGACTCCTTCCCCACTTATCGCGCTGCCTCCGCGAGACCCACGCCCTCTAACGGCCACGACTCAGCCGTGGACCTAACGTCTCCCCGTGATCCCTTTCCCCCTAATCCTCACATGCTCTCCTCATCTCGACCTCACCATCTCTCTGCCTCGCCTCCCACTCTTCTCACAACCATTCCCTCCCTCTCTCCATCCCACTCTCTCAGTTTCCCTCCCCCTCACTCGTCCACTGCCTCACTTCGCCGACGAACCGTCGTCGCCCTCCGCCGTCGACCTCTACCAGAGTCTCCCCTACCTCCTCGGCGACCCTTAACTCCTCCTCCACGGGCATCGACAACGTCATCGTCATCTCGTCGAGCAAGCCCAAGCCTCCCCTGCCTCTCCTCGTTCCCTTTACTTTAACCCAGCACCATCGTCGGCCACCTACTCCCGTCCCCATCGCGGCCCAACTATCCAGCTTCTCCATCACCGAGGCCTTCTACCTCCTGCACCCACTACTACCATCGACGGAGCTCCATCGCCCTCTCTGACCATCACAAACTTCTCCCCTGCTCACCCTCCTCAAGCACCAACCCCAAGCCATTGCACCGATCACCTCGCCGACGGACCCGATCACCTCATCGCCGACCCATCGTCGACGTCTCCCTCGCCTCGCTTCTGACCCCGAAACCCCTTACTGCCGTACCCGACCACTGCAAGAACCCAACCCTGCAACCTCGTCGCCTCTGTCCTCACCTTACCAGAGCTCCAACCGCGACATCGCCAGACTCCTCAAAACCCATATCCACCTCGACCTTGCCTCCAGACCCAAGCCGAGCTTCCCACTGCCGAGCCATCGCTAAACTCCTAGCCGTCGCCTGAACCGTCGCCGCCTCTGCCCAAGCTACCTCATTGCGGACCCACTCCCGCATCATGCCGTGCCCACCTGTGTGCCACGACAGCACTCACTCCGTACCCGGCACCGTGCCACATCGCGCTCACTACTGTGCCCGGTCCAGTGCCCGCCTCCGGATCACCGCGCACCCAGACGTGTCGCGTCCCCTACCCACTCCCCGTGCCATGTCGTGCCAGCCCCCGTGCCATCCCCCGTGCCACACCGTTCCGATCCAGTGCACGCGCCGTGCCACTCCCACACCATGCCTCGAGTCCGGCACCGTGTCGCGCCGTGCCACACACCAAGCCAGGACCACGCCCACTACCGCATCACGCCCGCGTCGCCACTGTGTCCAGTACTGGATCACCGTGCATCACGCCACACACTCGTGTCCAGCATCACGCCGTCTCGTGTGTCGAAACAAACTCTGCAGCAGCGTCGCTTCTATATCAAGCGATCGAAGACAAGTGAACCCCTCACTTGCTTTACGTGCTATAATTATTAGTTGTCAAATCGTGACATGTATATAATGCAAAAGGGTTCGATGTGAATTCTAAACCAAAACCTAAATGAAAATAGCGAAACTTATGATCGATGAATGCCTTTTCTGTTTATAATTATCGTGTAATATCTTGAAGGCAAAATAATGTTGTTTCACACAAGAAACGAAGCCCCCAAGGCAACGTTGAATCTGAAATTCACCGCACAGGCCATGTTCTACAATCCATATTAAATCGAATGCAACTTGCAACTTAGTGGTAAATGGCTCATATCGAAGCCAATAGATAAACCTACAGCACCCCAGAGTTCATCCTTGTATTTTATTAAGCTATAACGACAAATACTGAGGCGATTCGCGGCTCTGAACTGCAGTCTGGGACAGCGTTTCATTTTGGATACCTGGCTTTGGAACACCTGTATACCCCTTCTTTAAACTGAAAATGCACGAAGACCCATATGGTTGCGTAGATAATTTAGTTATCTAACACCTGAAACTGGTCCCGTGCTGTTTCACTATCATTTGATATTTAAATTGCATTTTAACGTACCTAGGTGTTCTGCAGTTTCTGCAGTGACTCTTCTTGCATTGCTACACTAGACATGGCATAACTTTTAATAAAGAACTGTTATTGATAATCCGTTTGATGTGTTGGAAAAATAACAGAAAAATCTACAATTAGTTGAACTGTAGAATTGTCTAATTATGATCCCAACTAGGACTAAAATGTGTTACGAAACAGACTTCCAGTTCAGAAACTGGATTTCCCGCAGTGAACACTTAAAATGAAATGGCCATAACTAGCAAACCTGAAATCCGATTGACCTGAAACCAATTTTTATGGATAGATAATTAAACATACTGCTTACCCTTTTTATATTGTCTTACTAAATTCTGTGCGTGTGATTTATAGTAAATTATGCAAGTGGTAGGACACTGTCTGCTGATACTTTTATTCATATCGTTATTAATTGCATTCTCATCATAGCGGTTATACCCTCATTTTGAATAGTGGTCATAAACATTGATAATCTAGTGACCGTGATACATTACCCAGTGATAGATATTAGGGATTGGATTGTGGCAAGTACGTTAGTGTTAAAGTGTGAATGAATAAGTGAAGTGACACGTACTTGTACGCAATCAGCGGGCCCAACTAATTTATTGCATTGTCGACGTCTATGGGACATATATAAGTTTAACTATAACTGGAATGGGACGGTTATGGAGCACATATATTAGTGTCATAGGTAAGGCGTCAAACACTGTCCATTCATCTTGGGTACCAGTCGAGACATGATGGAGATCCGGTCTCCAGTTCTCATGTAGACTTTTCATGGACCAACTAGTATTTGGGTTTATGGTCGGTATTTGATGCAGACCGTGGGTGTGGGGTAGTTTGAGTATGAGTTCAACGGAATCTCGGAAGTCCCATTGCCGGCATATACAGTGATTTTGGGAGTTGTATGGATGGTGTTACTGATTATTATTGTGCGTGATTCGGGCCCGTGTTCTCTTGCCCCTGGGGCCCTATCCTTGAGTTGGGGATACTCCTGCGTGGTTGACTCTCACACTTGGACTGACGATAGGTTTAGTGGCCTGGACAGTGAGACTTAGAGACTGATAGGTTTAGCGACATGGACATGCATTGATTACTGATTCTATATACCTGCTTTACTGTTTACCTATACCGGTTACTTCATGCTCATGTCATCACTCCATGCTTACTGTTTCATATTCATCATTATTGCACGTGTTTACATATGTATTTCTATTTATTGCTATTGTGTCGCTCTTACGACCTGAGTATGCATGCTCAGAGTGAGAAGTGGACTTAGCTCGGATCAGGATCGGTCGTACCTCGAGAATATCGCGGACATCCAGATCAGTCGCACCAACACTGTCTTTCTCTTGATCCCTATCTGGTATCTCTTATATCCCTTTTGATAGATTAGCGACTGCATTTCCCATTATCTGTGCATTGATTACTGATTACCACATAATGCTAGAAGCCGAAGCGTGACTACGGCAGGATATTCCTTGACCGTATGTAATACCCGGTCTTCATCTACGCCAATACCTGTATTCAAATAAAATATTTTATCCATTTACACTTTATATAAATTTCTAATTATATTTTTGCCTTCCTATGAACCCAACCCTAAACCCAAGTCCATATCTAAATCCCACATTTTTTCCTTTTAAATTTTATTGAGCCCAAGCCCAACAACCCAAATCTTTATTTCAAAAATAACACTTATATTCAAATTATCTACCCTTTCCTCACTTTTCAAAATTCAAATTTTATACCCTCAATTAAACCAAAATCTTACCCAATTAAATTTCATTAATCCTCTCACATTAAAACCATTTTTCCCGTTTCTCTCTCGTTTAATTTTCTTTAATTAATAATAATTTCCCACGATTATATATCTCTTTCTCCCCCTTAAATCCATCTTCCTTATTATTACTCACGTTCTCTCTCCCTCTGTTCTCACCCCCTCTTCTTTTCCCATACCATCTCTCTCTCTCGTTCTCCTTCCTCCTCCTCTCTTCCCGCTCCCTCTCTCGAGCCACACCCACGCCCACACCACACCGACGCCGCGATCACCGCCGTCACCTTCGCCGGAATCACCCCGCCCCTCTCTCCTCTCTCCAAAACCCCGAGTCCCTCCTCCCCACCTCACCTGCACATCCGACCGCGCCTGCTCCAAACACCGCTGCATCTCCTCCTCCGAGCTTCGAGCTCCTTCCCGACGACCCAAATCCGGCCACTTCCCTCCATCATCCACGTCAACCCCACCTCCTCTCCCGAGCACCTCGTCGTTGCAACCCATCTTGCCGAGCTCAACTCCAGCCTTCAACCCTCGACCTGAGCATCGCCGACCAACATCGTCGACCGCCAACTCCATCAACACCGACCCTCCTCACAACCCAGCCCAGCCGTGACCACGTGCTTCGCCTACGGCCACCCTTCGTTGCCCCATACCCGAGCCTTCCCTTGTTTGCCCAACCTTCAAGATTCGGCCACCCGTCGCTGCGCTCACCTCTCCTGAAGCTCGAGCAGCCGACCTTCAGACCTAGCCAATTCCAGCATCCAAGCCGGAGCCTATCGTCGCCGCTGAGCCATTGCACCGAGCCCAATCCGAGGCCAAGTTCAAGCCCAAGGCCAAACCCTTGTCGTTGTTGCCCGTGTGTGTCGTGCCCGTACATGCCATCACCGTCATCATCGCCGCGGCACCATCAACACATCGTCACAGGCAAGTTTAATTACTTGGTTACATGCTAAAATATACATATATATTGATATATCGTCCGATAACATCTCGTGATTAATAATAGACCGTATTAATTTAAGTTAATTTGGATTTGGGTATTAATCGAGTCAAATATCTCAAGTTAATTTCGTATAGAAGTTCTTAAATTATTTCATGTGGATTGAGTGAACGAAATCGACATTTCGATCGATAAACGATTGCTTTGTCTAGGGATTCGATATGGAACTCTTTGAGAAAACCAAATCAAATATGGCGGAACTCATGATAATTAAATCCCTTTACCGTTGATGATTATCTTGTGAAAATCTTGATGTAAAACAATGTCATTTCGCACATGAAATGACATTTTCGACAACCGACTCAAAATCTGGAAATCCCATACATGATATCCCGTAAAATTCATAATAAATCATATTTAAATCGTATCATGGTGTGCTATGGCTCGTATTGAAGATAACAAATTAACCTACAGTACTCTATAATTTTTTTCTAGATTTGAACTAGTTATGACAGAGAGAACTGGGGAGAATTACGACCCTGGACTGCAGTCCAGAGCAGTAATCCCAGTTCACCCTTGTTTTGAGATCACCGTATAACATTGCTCAAATGTGAAAATATGCGGAACCCTATATCTTTACGTAGAAAATTGAGTTAGATTTCTTACCCCACTAGTTTCACTGGATTCCTTAACTGTATGATATTTTTAACATATTTTATAACGACGATGTGTTCTACTGAATTCTGCAGCGGCAGATTTTACACATTGAACTTAACATGACCATAACTCCATGTTGAAATAGAATATTACTGATCCGCCAATTGTGTTGGAAACATAACTGATACCCCTAAAAATTGTTCAACTATAGTGTCGCCTAATTCTGAACCCAACTGGGTGAAATTCGTGTCGCGAAACGGACGTTCAGTTCAGAAACTGAATTTCCTGCAGCGAGCACTTAAAATGAAACGGCTGTAACTTGAATACCGGAAACCCGATTGAACTGAAACTAATTTTAATGAACTTCTGATAGAGTGTACTTATTATCGTATTTGTATCATTTCGTTGAATTCTGAACATATGAATTACTGCAATTTTTGTAAGTTTATGGCGTGCATATTGGTTCATAACATACATGACTTGTTCACGGCATACATACACATCTCTTACCCAATTGCCATATACATAGTGTTAGTGCGTGTTAGTGATCAGTAGACATTGCATTATCGTGCGTGAATGATATTGGTTTAGAAGTGTCAAGTACACCAATGGAAAGTGAATGATTCGTGACAGTGATTAATACAGTGAACAGTGATAAAACCGTGCCATTGGTATGCTTGTACACGACTAAATCAAAATCATAAATAGTGTAAACCTGGGGAAAAAGGGGAAATCGAAGTGGAAAGAGAATCGTATTTAGCGGGACCGTGTTTTAGAGGATGATCATTCGAGCAGTGATATATATATTAGGTAGGATCTAGCGATCCGGCTGACAGGGTTATGTCCTGGGCATTTGGGCCGTTGTCTCGGGTATGTACGAGACTCCTGTTAAACTTGATCCTCCTTTCTACTATACGATTTCAAACATGACTTAGAGACTGATAGGGACACAAATCATACTTTGCATCATATAGTGACATAGCGATTACACGCATTGTACTTTCACTGTTATTACCTCATTTACCTGTTTCACCTCATTGTAATGATATTGCTATTGTGTCGCTCTGACGACCTGAGTATGCATGCTCAGTGATAGAGGTGGATTCGCCTGATCTCGAGAAGACCGTGAAGATCCAGACCAGTGAACCAGCTACATTTTTCCACTGATATCCCTGGTTAGTTGTCCTCTTGTTTACTTCCATTGAGCTCAGATTTCTTTATATCCGATAGTTTTAGTGACTGTATTCTCTTTACCCGTACTGTATTTTACTGATTACCATATAATGCTAGAAGCCGAAATGTGACTACGACAGGATTTTTCCTTGATCGTAGGAGCATGGCTGGCCTTGTCACCCTTGTATTCCGTATTTTGGGAAACGGGGCGTGACACCGTAGGAGCATGGCTGGCCTTGTCAACCCCTCGTATTCCGTATTTTAGAAAGCGGGGCGTGACACCTATACTAAATAGTAAGTTTGATATAGATTGATGGAGTAGAATTTTGCTCACTTTAGAATTATTTTTCTCTTTTTCTTTCTTCACCTCATCAAAAGCTATAGAAGAAAAATGAGATGAAGAAGATGATCAAGTGATGAACCATAGTGAAAAAATATCTCAAATGATATTTGTAGAGACTTAACCATGGCTAAAAATAATGGTTGGGTTAATAAATATCTAGAGTTAAACAAAATTAGTGGACTAAGTCAAGGCTTCTACATGTTTCCACAAGTATCTTAAGCCATGCCATTTTCCACCTAATTTTGGTTTATCCCTTAATAATTAAATCACCCAAATTATCTTTAGTTTGGTATGAGTTTCATACACCCATGTCCAATGTATCATTTAACACGACACAATAATAAATACATTAATATATATCTCATATATATATTTAAATATATTTATAGAAAAGAAATTCTTAAGTGACCTAATATTAGTTAATATATATATTAATATATCAAATATATAATTATGTATTAAATTATTAAATCAATAATTAATTTAATAATCCGGCTATATCATATATAACCGACTAATATCATTTATATGTATATCAAATATACATATAACAAATTATCGAATTAACATTTGATTCAATAATCTGGTTATATTACATATAACCTATATCGCGAGATCAGAATACGGTATCACATACACGTATTAATCTCGGTCCCGCACATAGCACATATGTGCCCTACTTCGTTTCGCTTGAGCTAGGAAACCTCTGTGTGAGACTCTAAAGACTCGTCAATACGCCAACAGTAGGTAATAATCATATCAGTTACTCACAAGCCGTCAGCGGTACTAGCTGGACGTAACGGCTACCCAGGTATTGAGCGAATAGAAGATCAACAAGCAAGCTTGTCCAAACTCTCATGAGTCCTATAAGTAACACTACCGTACAGTCCGGTATCTTCGTCTGATATCTCGCATATCAAGTCTGGGGGTGGAATCATCAGACCACAATAACTTGATAAGTCATGCCGATGTGATGCTCATAACGGGTCGAGAAACTACTGATAACACTTACCAGTAAATCTCATCAACAGTCATTGCCAGGGACTTCCTGTCATAGACAATCGAGCATAGCGCAACATCAACTCCCAATACCGGAGGAGACGAAACCCCTCCTATCGCTCATTGCCTCCATGTGACTCGGAACTGTACCCAAAATCTACCTGTTTGCACGACTCCTTTGAGCCGTGATAGGGAGGAAATCAAAGCACAGTGGGAACCACAGAAGACTCTATGACGATCTCGGGTCTACAGACTAATCTGTACCAGCGTCACTAGAGAACTGCTATCTGACGATAGGTATAATACCATCTAGGAGTTCTCGGCGAGTCCTGTTCGGTGTACCCATTCTCCAATGAGCACATGTGCACAATCTCTGATGTCAAACACCAATGGCTATTGGATCAACCATCGCCCCATACAGGGTCTACACACCAGTCTACTCAGGAATATCGATGCCCTGTCTCGATGCTCCCTCGACTAGGAACAATTAAAGGACTTGTGGACTATCCTGGCCTCACTAGTATGATCTGCATCATAGTCCTGGTAGTCATGCTAACATTCTAAGGGCTTTATCAACATGTATCAGTGAGAGACAGTATAATAATACCAGTATACTTGTTAAGATAAAGAGCAACCAGATAGCATACTATCATGTCGAACAAGAAAGTCCTCTCTATATATGTCCAAGCATCCACTATAATATACAATCATGTACAATAATGGCCTATAGGGCATACATATAACTAACACTTGTGTGATAAGAAGAGTTTGACCGAGTATAGCATAGGAACATCGTTTCCTATCAAGAGTATGTCATCCCCGTACAATACGAGAAATACAACCTTACTCTCTACAACCTTTTTGTATATACAAGGTTAGTCTATGTTTTTGATGAAGTCAAACTCTTTGACAGTTTCATCGAAACAGATGTTCCAGTTCCGCGATGCCTGCTTTAATCTGTAGATTGATTTGAGCTGCTTGCACACGCTTCCGCTGCTCCCACCGTCTACGAAGCCCTCTGGCTATGTCATGTACACGCTCTCTTCTAAATCACTATTTAGAAAAGCGGTCTTGACGTCCATCTGCCAGATTTCGTAGTCATGGTATGCAGCAATGGCAAGTAGGATCCTGATGGACTTAAGCATGGCAACTGGAGAAAAGGTCTCATCTTAATCGACACCTTGTCGTTGACAAAAACCTTTTGCTACAAATCTAGCTTTGAAAGTCTCAACTTTTCCATCTACACCAATTTTCTTCTTAAAGATCCACTTGCTCCCGATGGGTTTTACTCCTTCAGAAGAAACTTCCAAAGTCCATACTTTATTGGTGTACATGGATTCCATCTCAGATCGCATAGCATTCATCCATTTCACAGAGTCTCCACTTGTGATGGCCTGCTCGAAACTAGTTAGATCATCATCTTCCATGATGTAATCCTCGCTCCCACCGTCAATGAGAAAACCGTAGTATCTCTCTGGTGGATAAGGAACCCTACTAGATCTGTGGAGTGGCTGGGGTTCGTTGGGTACTATTGGATCCTCCGGTTCCACCAAATCATCAGTTCTAGTTTGTACAGCTGGAACTTCTTCCAGTTCTACATCATTACCACTAATTTTTCTCATAAGAAATTCCTTTTCTAAAAAGTTGGCATTCCGAGAAACAAAC
Organism: Agapanthus africanus; assembly: GCA_030015575.1. Lineage (NCBI taxonomy): Eukaryota > Viridiplantae > Streptophyta > Magnoliopsida > Asparagales > Amaryllidaceae > Agapanthus > Agapanthus africanus. The sequence continues at coordinate 872,022,775 of CM057339.1, forward strand.
ACCTTTTGTTCCTAATAAAGTTTTTTTGATCGGAATATGTAGAAGATATACCCTCACGAATGTTTAGGATATCCAATAAACATACATAGAACAAACATTTTCTCGAGCTTGTCTGGATTTTGCATTTTAACATAAGCCGGACAACCTCAAATCTTAATAAAATTAAGACATGGTCTCTTCCCCTCCCATATCTCATATGGAGTGGTAGGCACTGATTTGGTCGGAACCCTATTCAATAGGTATGCAGTTGTCTCAAGTGCACAACTCCAAAAAGAAATTGGCAACTCAGCAGTACTCATCATAGAGCGCACCCTATCTAATAGGGTGCAATTCCTCCGCTCCGATACACCGTTGTGCTGTGGTGTATACGGAGGAGTAAGTTGAGAGAGAATCTCATTCTCTTTTAAATAATCATGGAATTTTGTGCTCAAGTATTCTCCTCCCCGATCAGATCGAAAGATTTTAATAGTTTTACCCATTTGGTTCTCGACTTCGCACTTATATTTCTTGAATTTCTCAAAAGCCTCAGACTTGTGTTTCAACAGGAACACATGTCCGAATCTTGAGAGATCATCAGTGAATGTAATAAAGTACGAGGAACCATTTCTGGCATGTGTAGACATAGGACCGCATACATAACTATGTATCAGCACCAAGAGTTCAGTAGCTCTTTCTCTGTGTCCAGTAAACGGAGTCTTGGTCATCTTGTCTTTGAGACATGACTGGTAAGTTTCATAAGATATAAGTTCGAACTGATTCAAAAATCCATCTTTATGCAACTTAGCTAGTCGTGTCACATTGATATAACCCAGTCTACAATGCCACAAGAAGGCTTCGTTCATTTTTGAACTTTTCCTCTTGTGTGTGTTCTATATATTTAGAACTGTAGTTTGATTTAGAACATATATACCGTTACACAACATACCAAACCCAATCAACACTTGATTTAGAAAAATATTCATAACATTATCCTCTAATGTGAAATTATATCATTCTTTAGTTAGCAAAGAAACTGATATAATATTGTACATCATCTTTAGTACGTAGTAACAGTCGTTCAGAATCAATGTATTACCATTTGGTAACATTAGGTGATTTTCGCCAACTGCTTTGGCTGCAATAATTGCTCCATTCCCTACTGTTAGAGACTTATCACCCTTTCCCAGTTCTCTACCTCTCTTTAGCCCATGTAACAAATTACATACGTAGGATCCTGATCTGGTATCTAATACCCAGGATGTAGAGCATACTGAGAAACAATTCTAGGTAATGAACACACCCGAAGAAGATGCATTATCATGCTCTTTCTTCACTCGGGTGGCATGGGAATTCTGATATTCTACTATTTCTAACTCAGACTTATGACAATCATAAGATAGAGCGGAACCTGTTGGCTATAGTGCCCTCAAGTCAATTATTGGATCGCAGGCACGTGATTGCAATGATTGAGGGAGGACCTATACCGGTAGAACAGTCTTACTCGAGATGATAGTATACTATCTGGTTTGTCTTTATCATCGTGTACATGCTTTAGGCGACATTACATATCACTATTACATGTTGATAGAGCCCATAGGATTCATACTTGACTACCAGCAATATGATGGCGATCATATACGTGAGAGTTAGATAGTCTATAAGCACATCCTTAAAATGTCCCTAGTCGTGGGAGTTTCGAGACTGGGCATCGATACTCCAAAAGTATACTAGTGTATACTGATCGAGAGCCCGAAGAGGGGCGATGGCCGGTCTCACAAGCCATTAGTGTTAGTTGGTTCACCTAAGATGTATACAGATGCTCATTGGGTTATGAGTACACCGGACGGACTCGCCGGGAACATGCTAGTTTGTATTATGCCTATTGTCAGATAGCAGTTTCCTGGTGACATGTGTACATGTTAATCTATCGACCTGAGATCATCATTTGTCTCGTATGAGTTCCCACTGTGCTTTGATTACTACCTTACCACGGCTCAAAAGAGTCGTGCAAACAGGTTTTAGTTGGGTACAGTCCCGAGCCACATGGAGGCAGTGAGCGGATCGTCAGGGGATTTGTCTCTCCCGGTATTGGGGGCTGATTTCGCGGTGTGCACGGGTGGCCATCACCAGAAATCCTTGGCCAAGGTAGTCGAGAATTACTGATTCGGATCAGTAGTTTCTCAGGTGGTGATGGGCTTCATACCGACACTGAATGTCAAGTTATTAGGGGTCTGACTTTATCCACCCCCTAGACTCGATATGCAATACTCATAGATGAACGGACGGACTGTACGGATATTGTCACGGTCAGGCTCGGTAGGGGTTTCAGGATGAGTTTGCTCATCGGCCTCCCTTTTGCTCAATACCTGGGTAGCCGGTACGTACAGCTAGTGCCACTGACGTGCTTGTGGTTAAACCCACTGCCAGCGTATTGACGAGTCTTTAGAATCCCACATAGAGGGTTTCTCTGCTACGGGTGAAACGTTGTAGAGGCCGTATAGTTTTATGGCAGGTTCGATCATATACGTGCACTTGTGCACTGATTATGATCGGACGGATAATACTAGCGGGCTTTGGTTTAAGCCGGATCCTAGTATTATATTGTTGGATTATTTTCGTCTCGTTGTATTCGTATTCAGTCGGAATACGGATGCGGGTATGCATATACGGATGAGGGGTATTCTTATAATTCGTTACAAGTTTACTTTGGAAGATTGCTATTTCTTTTCAGATTAAACATTTTGGTTTAAATGCTTATTTGGTGGAAAGTGTGAATGTAAGTTTTGGCATTGATTCTTTCATGCATGCACTTGGTGACTCATGGCGTTGAGTCATGAGATGAATCATGGTGGCATGATGGATTTTCGTAGGGTTGTGAGATACTTAGTTGTGAGAAGATATTTCAGAGAGAGGATTTTCTTTAGTTGCTCACAACTAAATAAAACACAACACTCAAAAAGAAAAAGGCAGCCACTTCATTTTTCTTCACTTGCCTTTTTCTTGAGCTCACACTTCTCCCATGGCATCTTCTTCAATCTCCACCTTATATGTCTCATGTGTTGAGAAACCTAGGGTGTATTGAGACAAAATAATCACACACACTCTTTACTTCATCTTGGCTATCTAGGTTAGTAAACTAGATACTCGGGTTGCTTCGGTTTTGAGGTCGGAGCCCGTATTACAAACTCTCGAGGTGGATCGTCTTCGAAGGGGGGAGACCGGAGATCAAACTTGATCGAGGAAGCCGCGAGGAGCTTGGGACAAAGGTTGAAGATCGAAGGACACGGATAATTCGGTATAACCACTCTAAACTCCTTTACATATAGCTAGTATAGGGTTAATGGTACGATCCGTAGATTAAGGTTCCGTTAGCGCCGGTTTCTAAAAGTTTTTTGTTCCGCGTTTGGCTACGGATTGATGGCCGGGGCACTGGCGTAACCTAACATGGTATCAGAGCCAACCCATTAACCGCATACCAGTTGATTTAGACGATGTTAAAGTATCGAAACCGAAACAACTCCGAAACAATACCAACATATATTCTTGTTTCTGTTGAATTTATTTTAGTCTTCTAAAAACATTTAAGCAATTGCAGAAGACTACCTGTATGACTACTAGAACACAAACCAAAGACGAGCCCCAAACTCCACTTTTAACTCGGCCGCGTTAGTGTAAAATCCGGCTTGGCCGGTTTTTGTGTGGATCCGGGACTTGAGTTTTGGTGTGTTGTCTAGTCTCTGGAATATTGGTTAAGTGGTATTTCTTGTTTAGCCTAGTTTAGGATATACTGTTATCATTTGTGCAGGGGTTATTTGGGGTGTTTCGAAGTCGATATTTCTAACACTGTTTAAAGTTTTACAGTACATGCATTACTATCTGCGACCGTGAATGTCATTAGAGCGGTACAACTTGTCTAATTGCTATAGTTCTTTTAGACGGGTTTGCGAACGGGACATTCATGTTGATGTTCTGTGTTGTGCTATGTTGTGGCTGAATCGTCATGGTGGATAGCTTGGGTGCAATGATAGTACGGTTTAGTTTTATTTGTACATTTGATATCGCTGGGCGAGCGTCTGACATGTGGACTGCCGTCACTGCCTGCTTGTATATTATTATTTGGGGCAGACCGGGTTGAGGTCGATGCCACCGTTGTATATATTTTTCTTTTCTGTACTAGGATTACCCCGCGATGGAGTGCACGAATAGCCGGGTTCTGAAGGGCAACGGGTCCGCATCTCATGGTGTTGAGATAGAGAGGGCCTCACTCTAGAGTTGGCGGGCTATTCGCTGCACTCGTAAAGGGTACAGGTTGACCCAAGGAGGGGTGCTCAATTTACCGGATTCCGTGAAGTGCCGGGTGGCCCATTCACTTTGATGAAGGGGGTTGCCTCACTTCTGGTTTTGGCGGGTAACTTGCCGCGCTCGTAGGGGTCTAGGTTTTCATTGCACAGGCTATCCACACGACCAGGGGAACGTCGGGTTTCACTTGCAGCTCAAAGAAAACCCGGGGCTCCCAGATTATCAGTATTGTTCTGTGATACTTATTGCTTATCTGTGATATTGCATTTATCATGCCTAGAACGATTATTATATATTGTTATATATATACTAGTAGATGTTGTATATGTTTTTCACCCGTGCTAGTCCAGCCCCCGTCCTGTCGTTAGTTAAGTAACCTAACGGGTGATGACGGGGCCCACTGGCGAATGCGGATGGCATATACGTACATTATATTTTCGTTCTTTTCTGGTGTGATTAATTGATGGGACTGCGTTGATTCTGATCAATTCAAGGAAAACAAACCTATTCGATGTTGTTGGAACAAATTTTCAAAAGCTGTTATTACAAGGGCGTTTTCTTTTGTTTTGCACAAAGATATTCGGTTATGAATATCCAGCACCTCATTCCATGAGGCAAGAGCCGAGATCCCTTCACCGGGAGTGATCTCTTTGGCAGAAGTTTGCGTCAGGGTAATTACTTCACTATAGTTGATTATTTTTGCTTTACATCAAGATATTCATTTAGGAATATCCTGCACCTCATTCCACGAGAAAAGAGCCGAGATCCCTTCACCAGGAGTGACCTCTTTAGCAAAGGTTTTTGCCACTATATATTTGTAAAAAACTATCCGGTTCCTTCAACGATATCAAGTTTGTTACGTTAAAGGTTTTTCGCCAAAAACCATTCGCAGCCCTCCGTCATTTCAGACGAGTAGCACATAGTATTCATGCTATGTTTGTTGGCCTTCGTCAAGGCATAGTGTATGGTAGCTATTTGTTTCTTTTCTATTGCATAGATAGATGCGTTGGTTTGGGACAGTCGTACAGCCTTGTTGGCCTTAGTCAAGGGCGAGTACGGGTGGATTCAAATTAAGCTGGACAATGACGGGTAGAACTTGACATGTGACTTATGATTTGTTGGCCTTACTCAAGGCCATAAGAGCATGGGGTAAAAATCACATCGGGAGTTTCAAACATACATGAAACTTGCCAGGCATGTGCATACCTTCTGGAGTGTGATAACTTGAGTGGATTCCATCAGGTTATCATGATAGTTGGATCCCGATCCATACTGATGAGTTGGTTTACTCCTCGGGTGATTTTAGATGATCTTGACTAATTCTTCTTTCAGGTTTGGAGGGGAATTTGATGATACAGTGGGAGACATCCTGATTAGATAAAGTGATTAACCATTCTGATATAGGTTAGAGTGCATACTGAGTGTTTCTTTTCTCTCTCTCTTTTAGCAGCGACCATGGCCCGACCCTAGATTAGAACTCATAAACCAAGTTAACCGAACCTTCTTAAAGCACACTGACTTTTGGATTGTCAGAGTTGCATACTTCATTGCCACTCCTAGTTTTGCCCTTTACTTTTCTCCGGAATATTCCGTATCACTATGAAGATCCACATTTATTGGATATGACCATCATATAGTTACATACGAACTCGAAGAAACTTGTTTCAGATTCGAGAAAGGTTTCCGGTTCTGGAGAAAATGAATAGGACTATTCAGTTGTCTTTTCCTTTTACCTTCTCTCAGGTTGTGAGGACTCCTAAGATTAGGAGAGGGTACACCTATTGCGCTTATTGAATAATCTTCTTCCAAACCATAGGCATGTGCCGAAAGGTGGGGAAGGAATAAAACCAATTAGCCTAAGTGAGGTGTACAGAAGGTAATAAGTAAAGACAAAATAAAGGGATTAGAAAGAGGGCAAAGTAAATTGCGACTACTATCATTCATGACCAAACCGCGTATATCATTCCCACTTCTACTTCACCTTTGAATTTCTCCAGAACACCCCGTATCACTACGAAGATCCACATTTATTGGATAATCCATCGTATATTTACATACGAACTCGAAGGAACTTGTTCCAGTTTGAGAATGGATTCTGGTTCCAGAGAAATAGAATAAGGATTATTCGGTTGTTTTTTATTTTTACCTTCTCTCAGATTGTGAGGGCTCCTGCGATTAGGAGAGTACACTTATTACGCTTATTGGATAGTCTTCTTCTAAACCATAGGCTGATGCCGAAAGGTATGGGAGGAAGAAAACCATTTAGCCTAAGGGTGGTGTACAGAAGGTAATAAGTAAAGACAAAAAAGGGATTTGGAGAGTTGGCAAGGAAATATATGGTCACAGTCATGAATCTGAAAAATGTAAGAGGCATTACTAGGAATACCCGGTTACCCCTTCGAAACATTTTCATGTTTCAGTTTCACTACGCGTTGTTAATTGAAAACTGATTTCCCAATTAGATACTTCCTCCAGGGTATGTATTTACCAGGTTTGATTCTCATATCTGTATGGTTTTACAGATGATGAGTGAGAGTAAGTTATTGGGAATTAGGTGATTATATTCTCATTATATCGGAATTCGTTGTAATTGGTGATATTTGAGGAAATCTCATGTGGTTTTGCGTGACGGCAAATTTTGGTTTTGAATATCCGTTGTTATGCAACAATTTCAATCTGATATATCTGTACGTTTATTTTATAAAGTGAGAAATAACTTTTTGAAATTATGTCCATGACATTTACCTATATCAGTTGATGATTGGGTAAGCAGTATTAAACAGCGGTGTAATTCTTCTTAACCATAATACAGTTTTCAATCTATGACGCACAGGGTTTGAGTTATTCAACTCAGGGGACTTATACAAAGTATTGCATGTTGTCCAGTGTCCATTAGGACAAAGGGGTTGGTGCCCGTACTATATTCTGTTTACTTGTGACTTCTCCAGTTTTAGACAAGTATTTCGTAGAAATACAAGATCCAAGTTTTAATAAGTTATAGGTACAAGAATAAAGTAGAGAACCATGTGTTGCAAGTATCAGGATTCTTCAAGGTGATCGAAGATGTAGATACTTGTGTTTGTTATTCGGTTGATAGTAATGGTTTTGAGAACTTGATTCTCTTTCAGGTTACTCATATTTGAATGCACTCCTAGTTGAGTAATGCTGATCGGCCTCCTTCCATTTAGTTGACGTGCACTGGAGACAGCTGCATAATTTGAATCTGGTTCCAATTAAATCAGCGCCTCTGTTTCTATATTGTATATAGAATGGTTCATATCTTAACGTTGTTAAGGTATATGGAGTTGTCCGGCTTATGCTTAAAACCAGACTCTGGATAACTCAAGGCACGTTTCAGTAATGGCAGTTTGTGGGTTATCCTGGGCTATGACGAGGGGTAACTTTCTACCATCTAGAAGATCAATAGTGATATTGTTCTTGACTCGCCACAGTTTTAGCAAAATGGAATTTTTCAGAAAACAGTAGTGGGAGTATGGTAGAACTGGAAGTGATTCCAGAATAAAAAAAACGATTACTGAAAATTTAATAGAACCTAAAGATTCAATCGGGTTTGACATTCCATTAGCCACTCCGCAGATATGGTGGGTAAAATCAGGCACCCGAGAGGTACTTCGGTATCCTCAAAGACGGTGACAAGGAGATTCTTGTTTATCCAGACTTGGCATTACTGCTGTTCTAGACTGTGAGACCCGGCAGGAGGATGAGTATAGCGTCGTTCTAAACTAGTTTTAGAAGTGCACGTGTATATGACTCTGCCAGAGGGTTGTTGTAGTCAGTGGGAGCAGCGGAAGCATAGTGGACAAGTAACTTGTGTCTATTTATAGACTAAAGCGGGTATAGCGAAGATAGATCGTCTATTTTTGATGTGACGGTCATAGGCTTTGACTTCATCAGAATAGGAGATGGATCTGTTAAGAAGGTAGTAGGGTATGATGTTCTGGTATTTGGATGACATGCACTTTGTAGGAAGTGAAATTTCTATACTACGATCAGTTATACTGTGATTGTCACATAGTGGTTTCTCCACATAGGATATGGATATTATATCACGAATTCTGGTTACTAGATCTATGGTTTTAGATCTAGATTTGGGTAGTTTCCCAATCTGGGTACTTAGACAGTATTCTAAAGGTGTTTTAGAATGGACCACTCCTGGCGTGATGGTGTACCTGCAGATGATGGAGTCACCCTCTCTAAAGGTGTCTTACAGACTAAAAGGGAGAGTGATGTGCATGATTGGCATATCACTTGCTTAGGCAATTGAGTCAATCATGAGATGTCAAGAACCACACCAGATGTTGTTTTTGCACTAGATGCAATAAGTTTATATATTAATTCAATCCCGGAGAAACGTTCGGAATCAGTTTATGAACATAAGTGGATATTCTAGGGATTTGGTAACGGCAACCTCTTTCGGGAGACGGTTATCATTCTAGGCTTCCAAGGTGACCTGGATGACAGAGTGACTGTCAGAGTTATAGTTTTCCCTCTTGATGAGGGGCAGTAGTTTGGACAGGTGGTCTAAGCGGATACTGAGGGAGGCATGGCGCAGGATACTGATTAATTCAGTGGACGATACAGTCTAAGAAGTTTGCTGGATTTGGAGTTCATTTGTGAACTGGGTCCCATCAGATATCCAGACATATTCTAAGACAGATATTGCTCATTTTGGGATATGTCTTTCTCCGCAAACTTGAGATAAAGAGAGATATAGAAAGAAATATTGGAGCGGATCCACTCAATGAGGCTAATTCTCGAACGCAATAGTTTTACAAACGAGCTTTGTGAAACTGATTAGTAGAAAAATTGGGTGTTCGGTATCACAGGGGTTGTGAGTATGCGACACCGCAATAATTAGCCTTAAGTGCAAGTGGGAGATTGTTGGCTATAGTGCCATCAAGTCAATTATTGGATCGCAGGCACGTGATTGCAATGATTGAGGGAAGACCTATACCCGTTGAACAGTCTTACTCGAGATGATAGCATGCTATCTGGTTTGTCTTTATCATCGTGTACATGCTTTATGTGACATTACAGATCACTATTACATGTTGATAGAGCTCATAGGATTCATACTTGACTACCAGCAGTATGATGGCGATCATATACGTGAGAGTTGAGCAGTCTATAAGCACATCTTTAAAATGTCCCTAGTCGTGGGAGTTTCGAGACTGGGCATCGATACTCCAAGAGTAGAATAGTGTATACTGATTAAGACCTCGACGAGGGGCGGTAGCCGGTCTCACAAGCCATTGGTGTTAGCTGGTTCACCTAAGATGTATACAGGTGCTTATTGGGTTATGAGTACACCGGACAGACCCGCCGGGAACATGCTAGTTGGTATTATACCCATTGTCAGATAGCAGTTCCTTGGTGACATGTGTACAGGTTAGTCTATTGACCTGAGATCGTCATTTGTCTCGTATGAGTTCCCACTGTGTTTTGATTACTACCTACCACGGCTCAAAGGAGTCGTGCAAACAAGTTTTAGTTGGGTACAGTCCCGAGCCATATGGAGGCAGTGAGCGGATCGTCAGGGGATTCGTCTCTCCCGATATTGGGGTTGATTTCGCGGTGTGCACGGGTAGCCATCACCAGAAATCCTTGGCCAAGGTAGTCGAGAATTACTGATTCGGATCAGTAGTTTCTCAGGTGGTGATGGGCTTCATACCGACACTGAATGTCAAGTTATTAGGGGTCTGACTTTATCCACCCCCTAGACTCGATATGCGATACTCATAGACGAACTGACGGGACTGTATGGATATTGTCACGGTCAGGCCCGGTAGGGGTTTCAGGATGAGTTTGCTCGTCGGCCTCCTTTTCGCTCAATACCTGGGTAGCCGTTACGTACAGCTAGTGCCACTGACGTACTTGTGGTTAAAGCCACTGCCAGCGTATTGACGAGTATTTAGAGTCCCACACAGAGGGTTTCCCTGCTTCGGACGAAATGTTGTGGAGGACGTATGGTTTTATGGCAGTTTCGATCATATACGTGCACTTGTGCACGGATCATGATCGGACGGATAATACTAGCGGGCTTTGGTTTAAGCCGTATCCTAGTATTATATTGATGGATTATTTTCGTCTCGTTGTATTCGTATTCAGTCGGAATACGGATGTGGGTATGTATATACGGATGACGGGTATTCTTGTAATTCGTTACAAGTTTACTTTGAAAGATTGACATTTCTTTTTAGATTAAACATTTTGGTTTAAATGTTTATTTGGTGGAAAGTGTGAGTGTAAGTTTTGGCATTGATTCTTTCATGCATGCACTAGGTGACTCATGGTGTTGAGTCATGAGATGAGTCATGGTGGCATGATGGATTTTTGTAGGGTTGTAAGATATTTAGTTGTGAGATGGCAGATATTTGACAGAGAGGATTTTCTTTAGTTGCTCACAACTAAATAAAACACAACACTCAAAAAGAAAAAGGCAGCCACTTCATTTTTCTTCACTTGCCTTTTTCTTGAGCTCACACTTCTCCCATGGCATCTTCTTCAACCTCCACCCTATATGTCTCATGTGTTGAGAAACCTAGAGTGTATTGATACAAAATAATCACACACACTCTCTACTTCATCTTGGCTATCTAGGTTAGCAAACTAGATACTCGGGTTGCTTCGGTTTTGAGGTCGGAGCCCGTATTACAAACTCTCGGGGTTGTTCGTCTTCAATGGGGGGAGACCGGAGATCAAACTTGATTGAGAAAGCCGCGAGGAATTTGGGACAGAGGTTGAAGACCGAAGGACACGGATCATTCGATATAACCTCTCTAAATTCCTTTACATATAGCTAGTGTAGGGTTAATAGTACGATCTGTAAATTAAGGTTCCGTTAGCGCCGGTTTCTAAAAGTTTTTTGTTCCGCATTTGGCCACAGATTGATGGCCGGGGCGCTGGCGTAACCCAACTGAACCAACGTTCCCCAGCTCAGAATAATAAGCGGGTTCAGTCAATAAATCCATATTATTATCTTGATTAAGGCGTGTCATTGGTCGCTACGTGGAGAGAAAGAGAAGGAAACACTTTAGCGTGCGCTCTTCCAAGATTAGATTGGTTATTATCTTATCTAATCAGGATGGCTCCCACTGTTTTTATCAAATCTTCCTTCAAACCCTAAAAGGTCAGATTGGTCGGGATTAATTACACCCTACAAGTTTGCCAATCGTTCGGCCATGCAGGTATTAGTACTCTAAGAAAGTCTCCCCATGCTTTCGCATGGAACTAATTAAATAAGCTCGTTTCCCCAGGAGCATAACTCCGTTAACACGTTTCTTAGACACCTACTTGATCAGCTAATTGTAAAGTGGAAAACTCTCCCAAGAGTAACACTTACTCGTAGCAGGTATCGGGATCCAACTATCATATAGAGGGTATGCAATCTCATTGCAAATTTCAACACTTGAAATTCCCAATATTGTTTTTACCCCTAGCTTCCTATTACCTAGACGGAGGCCAACAAACCATAGGCTGCTAGTTAAGTTCAACCCGTTCATTTCTTGATTGAATTAAACCCACTCGCACGATCCTTGACGGAGGCCAACAAAGTCGCACGACTACCCTAATCCAATCGCATCATATATTGCAGATAATCACTAATCAGCTACTGCACACTACGCCTTGACGGAGGCCAACAAACGCTGCACGAATACTAAATAGTACTTATCTGAAATGACGGAGGGCTACGGATGGTTTTTAAGGAAACCTTTAACGTAATTAACTTGATATCGTTGTAGAATCTAGTGATTTGAAAAATGAGTGTTTTTATAGCTTTTGCTAGTTTTGCTAAAGAGGTCACTCCCGGTGAAGAGATCTCGGCTCTTTCCTCATCGAATGAGGTGCTGGATATTTATCAAGGAATACCACTATGCAAAGCAAAAACTAGAGAATCTATTAAAACAAAAACCGAGTGGGTTGTAGCATTTGCTAGTTTTTCTAAAGAGGTTGCCCCCGGTGAAAGGATCTCGGCTCTTTCTTCATCGAATGAGGTGCTGGATATTCATCAAGGAATACCACAATGAAAAGTAAGAACTAGAGCTACATTTTTTTTAAAAAAAAATTCAATTTTACAAAATCTTTAGCTTTCTTTTCTTTTCATTAATCTCATTAATGAAGACCCATCATTTATGTTTCCCTAAACATCACAGAAAAAGAAACGAAAATAAAACGTACGCTTATACCATCCGCATTCGCCACGGGGCCCCATCATGCACCGTTAGATTACTTAACTAACGGCAAAGCGGGGGCTGGACTAGCGCGGGTGCAAAACATAAGCAATGTTTATTATATATATATCATATATATATATAGCATTCGTCTCACGCAGTTATATGATCACATCACAGAACCAAGCAGCAGAAGTCAATATATGAAATATTGGATATATTAGGAGGTCCGTGTTTTAAATTAAGCTAATGATGAGAAACACGGATTCCACGGTTGTGATGAATAGCCAAACCCACATCCCTAGACCTCTACGAGAGCGGCAAGCAACCCTGTCAATTCTAGAGTTAGGAGACCCGGTCTCGACTCCTCGAGATGGTCTCCCACTGGACTCCAGAACCCGGTTACTTGTGCTCTTCGTCTTGGGTCTATCTTAATGCGAAAAAGTAAATAATATACATCAATGGTGACATCATCCTCAACCCGGAAGTGTCCCAATAAAAGAATATTACATACATTTTTACATGAATGAAAATTGAAAAACTCTCATCTCACACAAAAACCCCCGGTTATTCATTCACGACGATCCAATATAATATATCACATCAACACATAATATCACATGTCATCCACGTAAGTAAATATATGTATCCCGAATGTCGTTGACATATAACAACGAGATTTGGGATACCCCACATATTACACTTACGGTCGCAGAAAAGAAATGAAAAACTACAATAATTAGAATCCGCATTACCTTAGACATCATAAACCCGGAATATCTCATATTCCGAATTTCATGCCTAACCCTATAAACCTTGCATTTTAGTCTCATATAGAAAACACTTTTCAATAACTTAGTCGGGTAATTTAACAAGATTCCCGACTACCCGATCGAATACTCGTCGGGAATTTTAGTAGATGGCCGCACCCCCGACGCCGTCGACCAAGTGCACTCAGGCGGAACACCATGGCCGTGAGCACCCGAGTAGATGCTTTTAGCAACGGGGTTCTCCTACAGTCACTTGGTCGGGGCTATGGGGCATGGTTACCTAGTAAAGTTATCCGGCGAGTATTCGCGTACGATGCGCGATTGCGATGGAGTATCGATCCGAATCGAAACTTCGTGGTGATCGATCAATAGAGACTAAATTGCTATATTTACAATTACTAACTAGTTTTCACAAAACCAATTAACTGTGGATTCCAAATATTGTATCACATATCAAACTTAAACTCGAAACGACGTTAAAACATGACTGTGAAACACTCTGAATAGCCATAATAGGAAAGTTAACATCACATGCAAACTGGGCTAATCAAACATAACCTGAAAACCCAAAACCAAACCAACAGAAGACCAAACAAATTCGAGACCAAATAGAGCAAGCAGGGCCGGCGATGCCGGTAAAAATGGGGTTCTCGCCGGGTCGTTTTTTGAGTTTTGGCCTCGAATTTCTCTGGGGTTCTAATTACATCATATGCAACATTCTGTACATGTTTAAAAAATTTTAAGAGAACGTTTTAAAATCGACAGAAATATGGTTTTAAGGTTTCGGTTTTCGGAGTTGTTTCGGTTTCGTGTTTCTATTAACATTGTCTAATCTTCTAGCCGAGCTCTGATACCACGAAAGTGTTTGTTAGCACCACCACTGGATTTTACTAGCATGCATGCCATTTTAAAAAAATTGGGGTGCTAATCGACACTAAATAAGAATCGAAACTGGATGATTAGGGTTTACAAAATGATATCATAAACTTTACACTAAGAGAAAAGTGGCTACAACCTTTGTAGACCATGTCCTTCTCTTCTCAAGCTCCGTGTAGTAGTCCACGCGACTCCACTAGGCTCCACCTAAAGTTGGATCGAGCTTCTTTTGTGATCTTCGTGCTGAAGATGATCCTTCCGAAGCTCTGTTAATCCAAGCTACCTCTTCACTAAACTCTTTAGTGAAGGAAACACACTACACCAAAATTCTAATCTAGTGTAGGATGGCGAAATAGGAGTTTTGTTTGCTCATTAGGGTTCTCACAAGCTCAAGGGTTCACAACCTATGTGAGGGATTGAACTTGGAGGTGGAGGTGAAGAAGATGGAGAGAGCCATAGAGCGAATGAGCTCAAGTCTCATCTAAAGAAAAATGAACAAGTCTAGAATGCAAGTGTTGAATGGCTTTACATATTAACTTCACTTATTGAAGCATACAATTCTTACCATTAAAGAATTGTCACCATGCTTCAATAGTGTGAGCTAAATGAATAAAAAATACACAAGCGCTACACCCATTCCACCAAAAATCTCCCTATTTTCCACCTCATCATTTCTATTTTCCAAAAATAGAAAATCCATGTCATGCTTCACAATATATATATGTGTGTGTGTGTGTGTGTATCATATTATTAAAGAAAATAATTAGTGAGCAATAATATTAGTTAAAATATAATTATATCAAATATAAATATATATCATATTATTAAATCAACACTTGATTTAATAATCCGGTTATATCACATATAACCGACTAATATTATTTATCTGTATATCACATTATCAAATCAATACTTAATTCAATAATCCGATTATATCACATATAACCTAACTGATATCAAATAACTGCCAGATTAGAATACGGTATCACATAGTCGTATTTAATCATGCCCCCGCACATATCAACATATGTGCCCTACTTCATTTCGCTTGAACCAGAAAACTTCTATGTGGGACTCTAAAGACTCGTCAATATGCCAGCGGTAGGTGATAATCACATCCGTCACCCACAACTCGTCAGCGGCATTAGTTGGACGTAACGGCTACAAAGGTATTAAGCGAATTAGAAGATCAACAAGCAAGTTTGTCCAAACTCCTATGAAGCCTATAGGCAACACTAACCATACAGTCCGGTCTCTTCGTCTGATATGTCGCATATCGAGTCTGGGGGTGGTATCGTCAGACCCCAATAACTTGATAAGTCATGCCAATGTGTGGCCTATAACGGTACGAGAAACTACTGATAACACTTACCAGTAAATCTCATCAACAACCCTGGCCAGGGACTTCCTGTTATAGCCAATCGAGTATAGCGCAACATCAACTCTCTATACTGGGAAAGATGAAACCCCTCCTATTGCTCATTGCCTCCATGTGACTCGGGACTGTACCCAAAATCCACCTGTTTGCATGACTCTTTTGAGCTGTGGTAGAGAGGAAATCAAAGCACAGTGGGAACCACACAAGACTCTATGACGATCTCGGGTCTACAGACTAACCTGTACCAGTGTCACCAGAGAACTTCTATCTGACGATAGGTATAGTACCGGTTAAGAGTTCTCGGCGAGTCCTGTTCGATGTACCCATTCTCTAATGAGCACCTGTGTACAATCTTTGATGTCAAACACCAATGGATATGGGATCAACCATCGCCCCCTACAGGGTCAAGAAACGTACACACTAGTCTACGCCGGAATATCGATACCCTGTCTCGATACTCTCTCGACTAGAAACTGTTAAAAGATGTGCTTGTAGACTACACAAGTCCCACTAGTATGATCTGCATCATAGTCCTGATAGTCAAGCCAACATCCTAAGGGTTTTATCAATATGTATCAGAGAGACAGTATAATAATACAAGTGTACATGTTAAGATAAAGAGCAATCATATAGCATACTATCATGTCGAGTAAGAAAGTCCTCTATGTTGGGGTCAAAATTTGCACCCCAGTTGACCAAGTCAAAGTCAAGATTAACCCCATGTAAGCGGGCCCAAGCCCAAGCAAGTAGGCCCATGCCCAAGTCGAGTCCCGCGGCCGGCTTCCCCCATGCCGAAATAAAAAATCATGTAATAAATAATTTTGATGTAATTTTTTATGTATGAATTTAAGAAAATGGGCATGAAGCCAAATTTTTGTAAAACACGTGGCTCATGTGCAAAAGAAAAGAGTACATGAGGCATAGGATGGGCAAAATGCTATTTTGTAAAGCCCAAACGGCTATATGTAAATATGTAAGACTATGTAAGGCAATATGATGATGAAATAAAGAAAACAATTCATTCTCCCCAAAAACTAGAGTTTGTGCCTCCATCATCTCTCTTCCAAGTTCTTCCTCTTCCTTTTCATTTTCCAATTAAATCAAGAGCTTAGCTTTTTTTTTAAACTAAATAAAGTTTTACCATAAACCCACCTCCCAAGACTCTATCAAGAGAAGAAAAAGGGTCTCCTTTTTTATCATCCAAAATCTAGATCTTGGATTCAAGAGAACCCATTTTGGGTTTCTTCTCAAAAGAGAAAAGAGAAAATCTTTTGGAGTTTAACTTCACAAATAAAATTATTTTGGAATTTAACTCTATAATAAAAAACTTTTTCTGGAGTTTAACTCCGAATAAAATTGTTTTGGGAGTTTAACTCCAAATAAATTTTTTTGGAGTTTAACTCCATCACAGGAAAAAGATTTCTTTTTAGAGCTTCTGCTTCCTCTCACGTGAGAGAGAGGGGAGCTCCCAATAAGTAGGAGCTTTCCCTCCTTCTCACGTGAGGGGAAGGCTCCCCATTTAGTGGAGTTTAACTCCACACCAAATAAAAATCTTTTTGGAGTTGAACTCCATTTAAAATTCTTTTGGAGTTTAACTCCACTACAAAAATTCTTTTGGAATTTAATTCCACAATAAAAATCTTTTTTTAGGGAGTTTAACTCCACATTAAATCTTTTTAGGAGTTTAACTCCATTTAAATTCTTTCGGAGTTTAACTCCACATTTAAAATTCTTTTGGAGTTTAACTCCACAATAAAAATCTTTTTGGAATTGAACTCCCTTTAAAACTCTTTTTAGAGTTTAACTCCACAATAAAAATCTTTTCGGAGTTAAATTCCATTTAAAATCTTTTTTGGAGTTGAACTCCACATTTAAAATTCTTTTAGGGTTTAACTCCACAAAAAAAAATTCTTTTGGAGTTGAACTCCATATAAAAAAATATTAATTTTGGAGCCCCACAGGAGGCTCCCATAAAATGGGAGCCTTCCCCTCCCCCTCACGTGAGGGGAGGGCTCCCAATAAATTTCCCCCTTTTTTATTTTTTATTCTTCTTTCTTTCTTTCTTCCTTCTTTTCTTTCTTTTAATCTTTTTTATTTAAAAAATATATATATTAAATAAATAAAAATAAATTATAAATAATATTTAAAAAAAATAACATTTCTCTAAATATTTATTTATTTATTTTTGCTTTTTTATATAATATATATATATATATTTATATATCCTTTTTTCTTACAAATGGAACAAAACAAAATGAACACGTCTCCATTATAATATGTTTAAAAAAAACACACGCACCAACACATCGCATTGAATTCGCATGACCGGTTTTACCCGTCAATCGGGGGTTCTCTCGCTCCAAAAGCGAAGGATAATTAACGACAACTTAGTCCGCGACTACCGGAGATTCGGATCTCCATAATCAATAAACCCGCGCCTATCCTAGGCAGGGGGAATCTGTAGTACGCCTCGTTGGGGTAAAAATTTGCACACCGGTTGACCGAGTCAAAGTCAAGGTCAACCCCCAAGCCAGGTGGGCCCAATCCCAGGTCAAGCGGGCCCATGCCCAAGTCGAGCCCGCGGCCAGCCTCCTCCATGCCAAAATATAGATCATGTAATAAATAATTTTTTATGTAATTTTTTATGCATGAATGTATGCGAAATGGACATAAAACCAAATTTTTGTAAGCCCATGGCTTATGTGCAAAAAGAAATGGCATATAAGCCATAGGATGGTTAAAATGCCATTTTTGTAAAGCCCAATAGGCTATATGTAAAGTGTATAGCCTATAAAGGCAAGGATAATGAAAATATCCCAAGAACTTTTTCTCTCTTCAAAGAAAAATCTAGATCTATGATCTTCTCTTCCTCAAGGTTCTAAACCTTCATCTTTTTTTAATTAAATCAAGAGTTTTACTCTTCTTTTTCCAAAACTAAATAGTTTTTCACCACAAAACCCACAAAGGGGAACTCAGATCTGCCATCAGATCTCAGAAAGGAGAGATTTTTAGAATCTCATATTTCTTGATCTTCAAGATCCAGCCAACAAAGGAAGAAGAAGGAGACCCATCTCCAGAAACCCCACTTTGGGGAAGAACTAGGGCTCAGGGGGAGAAGCCCTTCATCAGCTTCAAAACATCTTAGGAGTTTAACTCCTCATATATATATATATATATATATATATATATATATATATATATATATATATATACAGAATAATAAGTGTTCCTTTCTGGGAGTACAACCCCCATTGCAGATACCAAGTCCCTTTTGCTGCTCGAGCGCCCACGTGCTGACACGTGGTGCGCTAGCGCTCTTGCGCCCAGAGCGCTAGCGCTCGAGCGCCCATGTGCTGACACGTGGCGCGCTAGCGCTCAGAGCGCTAGCGCCCAGAGCGCTAGTGCTCGAGCGCCCACGTGCTGACACGTGGCGTGCTAGCGCTCTTGCGCGCAGAGCGCTAGCGCCCGAGCGCCCACGTGCTGACACGTGGCGCGCTAGCGATCTTGCGCTCAGAGCGCTAGCGCCCAAAATGCTAGCGCCTGAGCGCCCACGTGCTGACACGTGGCGCGCTAGCGCCCAGTGCGCTAACGCTCTTGCGCTCAGAGCGCTAGCGTCCAAAGCGCTAGCCCCCTAGCGCCCACGTGCTGACACGTGGTGCGCTAGCGCTCAGTGCGCTGGCGCCCGAGCGCCCACGTGCTGACACGTGGTGCGCTAGCGCTCTTGCGCTCAAAGCGCTGGCGCTGGCCCCATGCATCCTTTGGATGCCTTTTCCCCTTATACACACACACACACACACACACACACACATGTATACACATGTACACACACACATACTCCACGACACTGTCCCTGTTAGAAAAAAAATTCTAATGGCGTGCTGCCCCGCACCCCGCAAGGAGGCTGCTAGCCCCCTTAACCCCCAGCCCACTATCCGGGTAGCGGGACCCCCGTAAAAACTCTGCGGGGCCCCCGATATATCCAAAACCCCTTCAAAACACAACACTGCACATTGAGTTCGCATGACCAGTTTAACCCGTCAATCGGAGGTTCCCTCGCTCCAAAGGCGAGGGGTAATTAATGGCAGCTTAGTCCGCAGTTGCCGGAGATTCGGATCCCCACAATCATTAAACCCCGGCCTATCCTAGGCAGGGGGAATCTGTAATGCGCCTGACAAGCGCGCGCGTATTCCCATCTCAATGGGGTGACGAAAAACACCCTACACGCCTGACAAGAGCAAGCATATTCCTATCTCAATGGGGTGACGAAAAACACCCTACAGATTCTGGCATGCCCGGTGGGACGAATCTCTCCTCCCATATTTCGGGTTAAAAGTTCATGCGAGCTCAATCAATGCACATATCGATTGCCTGTACTGAAATCATGTTTCCTTGTGCAGGTTAAGTTTCCAATTGCAATCTTCGGACGCAGCAAAATGTTTCCAAGGACGTGCTCGGCTCTCAACACAGCTCCCGTCTCCTACACGATGAAGATGAACGCCAGGACGGTCCTTTCGGCCAGTTTCGGGCGACAGTGGGAGGAGCCGCTGCTACTATTCGGCTCTATTCTGTTCATGCCAGCTAACGCCGTCTCTGCTCTTCAATCCCCGGTGAAGGATAAACCAACCCCGAAAGGCAGGAAGCCAAATGTGGTGATCTCGAGGGCACCACAACCTAAACGCAAGTCGGTATTTGAATGACTTTCCTTGGCCCCGGCTGGGGGGCAAGGCCATCAACGCCGACAAAGTAATAAGGCATCTCGGGCAAGCTCCAGTGGTGCCCCTGACAACTGCTCGATCGAGTGTCTTCTCTAAGCTCCCTGCCAATCGACTCACAATGGCTTCCTGGATAACTGATACCCCGTTCTGCCCAAGAGTGGAGCGCCTTCGCGAAAAACGGCCGCGATTAGCCTCCAGTCTCTCCGATATGTACACCGAACGTCGTAAGTGGATAGTAGGCGAACCTAATACTGACCAACCTCGAAAACTGGTGTTGGGAGAGGGAGGAGAATCGCCTTTGAAAGAGAAGCTGGATAGGGTCTATTCCTTCAGAAGGGACAAGGTCCGTAAAATATTCAAAGATGCCTTAAGGAACGGTCTACAATTGCCATAATCAAAAAGACCGCAGGAAGAGAATATGATCGACGACCCCAAATATTTCCCCTATCACAGAGTAATAAATCATGCTATTGAACACTACTTCATCTTCAAAGATTGGGTCGAAAAGCGATACAAGGCAGGAGAGAAAGAACTGTCTAAAGCGTGCTAGCAAATAGTCAAGATGCGACCGCCAATTTCATATGAATGGAGACCAAAGTCCTTCGGGAACCTGATTCTCTCAGACATCTGTCATTATCTAAAAAGAGTGGACCAAGGCAATAGGCTAAGAGCCAAGCGAGCAACATTGCCGATGGAGAAATAATAGACAGGTACACAACCCATACGGTCTACATGATGGAGCTCAGAGGAACAAATCCTCCTACGCCTTATAGCCATGACAATGACGCGGTTGTTGCCATCCAACACCGGCTCAATCCAAATGATGAAGAGCCCGCTCAGGCCATTGAGCTAAAGGAACCCGTGGTTCGTGCTGAATCAAGCTCAGGTGGTAAAGATGGCCCCGTTGTCGTACCCGGAACTATAGAACAAGCATTATTCCAATGGCTTCAAAAGCAACTTCAGGACAGGGATGGGAAGATGGCTAAGGTCCATTCCAAAGTCGACGAGCTGACAAACGTCATGGCAGATCTCACAACCCAAGTCGCCGGATTACAATTACAGCAAAATCAAATTTTGGTTCGTGAGACAGGGATTGATATCCGGAAGCAACCAACCGATACTCCCTCCAGCCCAAGAGAGGAACACTTTTGCGGAAAACGGCCGCGATCAGCTTCCAGTCTCTCCGATACATACACTGAATGGGCTAAGCGGACCGCAGGCGAATCAAGGACTGATCGGCCTCAAGGACCGGCATTAGTAAAGGCACCTACTCCAACGGAGAGAAAGAAGAAGGTATACTCCTTTAGGAGGGATGAAGTCTGCAAAATATTCGTGGACGCCTTGAACAACGGTCTGCAACTGCCTATTCCAAAGAGACCACGTAAAATGAACATGACCGGCAATCCCATATACTGCCCATATCATAGAATGGTGAGTCATACCATTGAAGACTGCTATATTTTCAAAGATTGGGTGGAGAACCAATACAAACTTGAGAAAGCCTCACAGTCGTCAGATGTACCGACAAGCCACAGAGCTACGGTCATCAACACAACTCCGCCAAGATCAAAGTTCGAAGAGCTGGGATAAGCACACCAACGATCCCTAAGTCGTTAAACTGGGAACAATCGACCTCTAAGTCGTTAAACTGGGGATGTAAAAATGTGTAAATAAAAAAATAATAATAATATAAAATATATAAAAAGCCGAAATGATGGGGCAACTCGCAATAAAAATTAGCGAGTAAAAATAAAGATGAAAATAAAGATGAAATGATGGGGCAACCATGAATAAATAGCCGAAATGATAGGGCAATCGCGACCTTCGCGATAAGAAAAGCTGAAATGATAGAGCAATCGCAGTAAAAAAACGGCGAATGCTGAGTCGCTCCTGGTACTATATTCTAGTGCAGCGATGCAGACGCCGTCCAAAATTTAAATCCCCAACGGCGAATGATGAGTCGCTCCTGATACCATATTCCAGTGCAGCGATGCAGACGCCGTCCAAAACTCAAATCCCCAACAGCGAATGATGAGTCGCTCTTGGTACCATATTCCAGTGCAGCGATGCAGACGCCAACCAAACTCTAAATGTCCTAATGGAGAATGATGAGTCGCTCCTGATACCATATTCCAGTGCAGCGATGCATACGTCAACCAAATTCCAAATCCCCAAACGGTGAATGATGAGTCGCTCCTGGTACCATATTCCAGTGCAGCGATGCAGATGCCGACAATTTCCTAAAATTCTTCCAGCCCTACGGGTGGTCCCCAAACTGACTACCGTATGCAATCCACGGGCTCAAATAATTCTCATCATACCTATACCCCACCGCAATCACCAGTCATGCGGCCGGTCTCCGCCCTCGGAATTATGCTCCATTTGGGAAGACCTACTCGTGTGTCCTCACGATGCATGAGAAGAACAAAACTTGCGAGATCCTTACGACTCATAAGAAAACGCCTTCGTGGGATCCTTATGACTCACAAAGGAAAAACACACTTGGGGGTCCTCACGGCTCCTAAGGAGAAAATGCACCTACGGGATCCTTACGACTCATAGGGAGAAAATGCCTTTATGGGACCCTTACGGCTCATAAAATTAAAAAAGTCTTAGGTGATAGGGACCTAAACCTGTCTCCTAAGCCATCGCTCCCCAACAGGCAAAGGCAAATGATGAATTGCTCCTGGCATCTGTGCTTCAGTGTTAGCAACGCTGATGCCGACCCCTACCCCAAAATTCCAAGCTTCCGATCCAATAGACCCATAAGTCGTTAAACTGGGAATAGATGACCCCTAAGTCGTTAAACTGGGAATAGATGACAATCCCCTCATAGCAAATGATGATTCGCTCCTGGTACCATATTCCAGTGCAGTGGTGCTGATGCCAAACCAAAACCAAAATCCCCAAATCCTGTCATGGCAGATGATGATTCGCTCCTGGTACCATATTCCAGTGCAGCGGTGCTGATGCCAAACCAAAACCAAAATCCCCAAATCCTGTCATGGCAGATGATGATTCGCTCCTGGTACCATATTCCAGTGTAGCGGTGCTGATGTCAACCCAAATCAAACCAACAACCTCTGCGGCAGAATCACGCTTCGTCCCAGAATGTACCCCGTGTCGAAATCATGCTTCGCCTCGGGATATCTACCTTCCCAGCCGGAATTATGCTCCGCCTCGAAATCAAGTCAACCAGCGACACTCCGTGCCGGGGACAAGTCGACCAGCGATATTCCGTGCCGAAGACAAGTCGACCAACGACACTCCGTGCCGAGGACAAGTCGAACAGCCAGCGACACTCCATGCCGGGGACAAGTCGAACAGCCAGCGACACTCAGCGCCGGGGACAAGTCGACCAGCGACACTCCGTGCCAGGGACAAGTCAACCAGCGACCTCCCTGTCGGAATCATGCTCCGCCTCGGAATCAGGTCAACCAGCGACACTCCGTGCCGGGGACAAGTCGACCAGCGACACTTCGTGCCGGGGACAAGTCGACCAGTAACATTCTGTGCCGGGGGCAAGTCGAACAGCGACACTCCATGCCGAGGATAATTCGAACAACCAGCGACACTCCGTGCTGGAGACAAGTCGACCAGTGACACTCCGTGCCGGGGACAAGTCGAACAGCGACACTCCATGCCGGGGACAAGTCGAACAGCGACACTCAGTACCGTCGACCATCCATGTCGTAAAAAGGACAGTGCCGGCTTCCCACAAAGCGGGAACCACATCACTCTGTGCCGGGAAAACGTCTACCATGGACACTCCGTCTCGGAGACGCACCAAGCGTCGACCGTCCATGTCGTAAAAAGAGCAGTGTTGGCTTCCCACAAAGCGGGAACCAAATCACTCCGTGCCGGGGAATCGTCTACCATGGACACTCCGTCTCAGAGACGCGCCAAGTATCGACCGTCCATGTCGTAAAAAGGGCAGTACCGGCTTCTCACAAAGCGGGAACTAAATCAAGTCGCCTCCACGTGAAAGAAGATCCATCAATTTCATGTACACGATCCACATGTGCGATGTGCATTCATTGATGGGAGCACTTTGTTGGGGTCAAAATTTGCACCCCAGTTAACCAAGTCAAAGTCAAAGTCAACCCCAAGTAAGCGGGCCCAAGCCCAAGCAAGTAGGCCCATGCCCAAGTCGACCCCCGCGGCCGGCTTCTCCCATGCCGAAATAAAAAATCATGTAATACATAATTTTAATATAATTTTTTATGCATGAATGTAAGAAAATGGGCATGAAGCTAAATTTTTGTAAAACCCATGGCTCATGTGCAAAAGAAAAGAGCACATGAGCCATGGGATGGGCAAAATGCCATTTTGTAAATCCCAAGAGGCTATATGTAAATGTGTAAGCCTATATAAGGCAACATGATGATAAAATAAAGAAAACAATTCATTCTCCTTAAAAACTAGGGTTTGTGCCTCCATCCTCTCTCTTCCAAGTTCTTCCTCTTCATTTTCATTTTCCAATTAAATCAAGAGCTTAGCTCTCTCTTTTTTTTAAAACTAAATAAAGTTTTACCATAAACTCACCTCCCAAGACTCCATCAAGAGAAGAAAAAGGGTCTCTTTTTTTATCATCCAAGATCTACATCTTGGAATTTCAAGAAAACCCATTTTGAGTTTCTTCTCAAAAGAGAAAGGAAAAAAATCTTGTGAAGTTTAACTCCACAAATAAAATTATTTTGGAATTTAACTCTATAATAAAAACCCTTTTTTTGAGTTTAACTACGAATAAAATTGTTTTGGGAGTTTAACTCCAAATAATTTTTTTTGGAGTTTAACTCCAAATAATTTTTTTTGGAGTTTAACTCCATCACTAGAAATAATTTCTTTTTGGTGCTTTCCCTCCTTCTCACGTATGGGAAAGGCTCCCCATTTAGTGGAGTTTAACTCCACACAAAATAAAAATCTTTTTGGAGTTGAACTCCATTTAAAATTCTTTTGGAGTTTAATTCCACTACAAAAATTCTTTTGGATATTAACTCCACAATAAAAAATTTTTTTTAGGGAGTTTAACTCCACATTAAATTTTTTTAAGGAGTTTGACTCCATTTAATTTCTTTCGGAGTTTAACTCCAGATTTAAAAGTCTTTTGGAGTTTAACTCTACAATAAAAATATTTTTGGAGTTGAACTCCCTTTAAAACTCTTTTTGGAGTTTAACTCCACAATAAAAATCTTTTTAGAGTTAAACTCCATTTAAAATCTTTTTTGGAGTTGAACTCCACATTTAAAATTCTTTTGGGGTTTAACTCCACAAAAAAAATTCTTTAGGAGTTGCACTCCATGTAAAAAAAATTTAAAAAAATATTAATTTTGGAGCCCCACAGGGAAGGCTCCCATTCAATGGGAGCCTTCCCCTCCCCCTCACATGAAGTCACGTGAGGGGGAGGGCTCCCATTAAATGGGAGCCCTTTGTCCCTCTCACGTGAGGTCACGTGAGGGTAAATGGGAGCCTCTTTCTCCTTTTTTTTAATTTTTTTTTCTTCTTTCTTTCTTTTTTCCTTCTTTTTTTTCTTTTAATCTTTTTTATTTAAAAAATATATATTAAATAGATAAAAATAAATTATAAATAATATTTGTTTAAAAAAATAACATTTCTCTAAATATTTATTTATTTTTGCTTTATCTATATATATATATATATATCCTTTTTTCTTATAAATGGAACAAAAAAAATGATCACGTCTCCATTATAATATGTTAAAAAAAACACACACACCAACACATCGCATTGGGTTCGCATGACCGGTTTTACCCGTCAATCGGAGGTTCTCTCGATCCAAAAGCGAGGGGTAATTAACGGCAATTTAGTCCGCGGCTGCCGGAGATTCGGATCCCCACAATCAATAAACCCCATGTTTCCCCCAATCAGAGCAAAGTTCTGTTCAAATTTTAAAATTTGAAATGAAGTAGCGCTTCATAAAAGCACTGGCGCTAAATGCGCCAGTGCTAAGAGTCAAAGACTCTGATGCAGCGCTCACGCGCAAAGCACGAGAGTGCCAGCGCTAGCAGCGTCAGCGCTAAGAGTTAAAGACTCTAATGTAGCGCTCACGTGCAAAGCACGAGAGCGTCAGCGCTAGCAGCGAGCGCTAAGAGTCATAGAATCTGATGCAGCGCCCACGTGCAAAGCACGAGAGCGCCAGCGCTCGCTGCACCAGCGCCAAGAGTCAAAGACTCTAATGCAGCGCTCGCGTGTAAAGCACGAGAGCGCTAGCGCTGGAACTAAATGTTCCCCACCCTCGGATCAAAGATCCAACAAAGATGACTAAAAATCATCAAATTACCTCTGAAAATTAGAGCACCGTTGGATCAAAGATCCAATGGTGATTAAAAAATCACCAAGATATACAATAAGTTCTGTATGGGAAAATATTTTCCCAATTTTGTTAAAAACAAAAAGATTGCCTTCTGTAAAACAGAAACCCTTGGATCAAAGATCCAACGGTGGGAAACATCCCCAAATGAATCGGAGAAAAAATTTCCTTAACTGATTCAACAAATCAGCCTCCCCTATATAAAGGACCCAAGACTTCAAGTCTTGCACATAGGAACCCCTCCACAAAGTTTGAGAAAATTTAAAGAGAAGAGCGAGCTCTCGGAAGAAGAATTTCTTCAAGATAAATAAAACAGAGAGATCAGCGCCATCTCATCAAAAAAGAAGAACTTAGTTCTTTTTCTAGATCATAGATCTACAAAGACAGAAGTCTTTCATAAAAATAGAAGAGATTGAAGTATCTTATCATAAAAAGGGAGGGAGAAGAACTTAGTTCTCTTTAGATCACAGATTCGATCTACAAAAATAGAAGACTTTCATAAAAACAGAAGAGATTATAATATCTCCTATTAAAATAAGAACTTAGTTCTTAGATCCACGAGACAAAGTCTCTTATAAACGAGAACTTAATTCTCAGAGCACAAAATTGATCAAGAGCGCACTGCACTCATTGGCTGGCGCTCAGCGCCAAGCGCGCCACGTGCTCCTCACGTGTGCGCTATTCCACAAGAGCGCTCTGCACTGATTGGCCGGCGCTCAGCGCCAAGTGCGCCACGTGCTGCTCACGTGTGCACTATTTCATAAAGAGCGCCCCGCGCTCATTGACTGGCGCTCAGCGCCAAGCTCGCCACGTGCTCCCCACGTGTGCGCTATCTCACAGGAAGCGCCTTAGCGCACTAAATCTGGCGCTCAGCGCCAAGCGCGCCACGTGCTCCTCACGTGTGCGCTATCTCACAGGAAGCGCCTTAGCGCACTAAATCCGGCGCTCAGCGCCAAGCGCGCCATGTGCTCCTCACGTATGCGCTATCTCACAGGAAGCGTCTTAGCGCTCTAAGTCTGGCGCTCAGCACCATGCGCGCCACGTGCTCCTCACGTGGGCGCTGAGGGAACATAAACTATTCTTTAAATAAAACCCCAGAGCCACAATGAGGGCTCAACACTCAATAAAAAACAAAAAGGTTGTCAGAACTCAAACCAATGTTCAGCATTGTTAAATGAAAAAGGACCGAGCCTAATTAAATGTCCAACATTTTAACTGAGTGGGCCGAGCCCTAGTTGGCCACAGATCTCTAATTTAGATTAATTGAGATCATATGCACATAAATCTTTTTAACCGATCTTAGTCCCAAACTTGACTACAGATCTCCCAACCAATATTAGTTCAAGGGTACATCTCTTCATTGCTCTGATATGTGTCGTTGTAATTCTTCAACGTCTTCAGAGAGGTGGCAGGTCCCGATAACCAGACATTCCATGGACTATGATGTCCTTAAACTTTACGGACTGTGGGGTCCTTAAACTCATGGACTATGATGTCCTTAAACTTTATGGACTGTGAGGTCCTTAAACTTATAGACTATGATGTCTTTAAACTTTACAGACTATGACGTCATTAAACTGTCATGGACTATGATGTGTTTAAACCCAATGGACCGCAATGTCCCTAAACTAAAACGATAGAGCCCAAATGCTCTTTTGTTGGATCTAAATGATCCTGTTAAGTAGATCTTAGTCTAAAATTAGACTAACGTATCCTTACCAAACATTTAACTTGATTTTGATCTCAATGAGATTAACGATCCTTAACCCCAAACCAAACCCAAATCTATGAAAATACGGATTTGGACTAATCCACGCCCTACGGGCGACAACATAAATTGGTCTCCGTATACAATCCACGGGCAACCAAAAAAGAAAACAAACACACACGACACGAAGTGACCATCTGGAGAAGGAAAAAGTTGTTACCACGATGCGGTAGCGTAATTAACTGTAGGGGCTTGCGCCTGCAGGGAAGAGCGTCCCCACAATCAAAAACCCCTCAAATGAGGGGTAATCTGACAAAGTCTGCTACAACGGCCGCAACCGTTTAAATCTCCGATACACGGTACCATAAATCAACTTGGTATCTTTGGAGAGGTGGATGGATAAAACCAAATAGCATTTTCCCCTAAATTCAGGCAAGACGACCTACGCGGTTTCGTCCCCGTTTTCGGTGGAGAACAGATTCTGGCACGCCCGGTGGGACCTTTTCCTCTTTCCACTCCATACTTCGTGTGTCGTGTTCGCGAACGAATCGCAGTTTAATATGGTTGCCTCTGGATTCGAGGTACTAAGATTTGGTGTCTTGCTCCATGCAGAAGATCAATGGCTTTCAACTACACCAACTGCAACAACGGCAATAACTCCCACTCCGTCCTTGCTGGAGGAGTGACCTATGGGCCTCAAGCAGCCTCCGTTTTCACGATGCCAATAGAACAGGTGACGCAAGCCACCACTGGGCTGTTCTTTGGGACCATGCTCCCATCCATGAGCTTCAACGCCCCACTGTCGTCGCAAGAAGCTCTGAAGAAGTCATTCTTTGATCGGCTTACGACTATCGCGGCCCCTCTCAACGGGTCGCCCAAATCCAATGCCTCAGTCTTTAACAGACAGGGCCAAAAATCCAATAGGCCCGTGAAGAAGCCCGCGATACCTGAGGGGGTTATCCCGAAACGGATAGCCATCCTTGTTCCAACAAACGAAATCATCGGAGAAGCTCCTCCAGCTAAGGGATCGGTCCTCGCTAGACTGTCCGCTCCAACTCCCGCTTTGGGCGAGATCACCAAGGCTGCTTTCCCTGCTCAAAATCAGTCTTCGACAGGCTGGACGTTCCTTCTCAACGGACGTCAGTCTTCGACAGGCTGGCACCAACGACAGCCTCTCTTCAAAGCAGGAGGCATGATGGAGCTACCCCCGTGATTGAGCCAATACCATCTACAAGACATGCTCGACGTCGCCACTGGCACCGAGTGAGGAAAGCTGGGGGCAGTTCCCCTTCTGGACTTACCCCACCAGCTCCAACGATGGAAATTGATGCTGCTGTTCCAACTGGGAACAGCTTTGAACCACTTAACAGGGTACGCAGGAATTCGCCAACTACCGTGCTGAAAAAGTCTCCTCCGCCTGCTGAAAAGATCACAAAGGAGAAACCGGAGTATCCCCCTTAGCGGCTGTCCTCTAAAATCCATAGGGTCTGGCGAAGGGTCCAAGACTCTGTGATTAACCAAGACTACTCCCGCCAACCAAAGAAAATGAAGGTTCGGCAAGAGAAGGATCACCCTGTCGTATCACAGAAGGTGTCATCTACTTGGGTGCCCGCTGCAACGGCCCCCTCAACTTCGACCGCCCATAAAAGAAGAAGGCCGGAGAAAATCCCCGGGTCTACGACAAAGCTCAGAGGCACTGAGTCCAAACGCCCCAAGTCGCATGGTAGTGCACACCATTTACATAGCTTCTGGGAAGGAGAATAGCCGTATCTCTACGGGTCATCGACCACTCACCCGATCTTTGACAAAAGCCCAGGAGCAACAGTAAAAGCTCCAGGAAATCCTAGCGAAGATGGCCGCGCTCACTGGGCCAAAAGAAAGCCCGGAAATATCGTCGGAGCAGCGTCAGGAACAGGAAACTGATGCCGAATTCCTCCGAAGAATGCTCGAGAGGAAAGACAAAGAGGCCGCGGAACAAGCGGCCAATATAAAACAAATGGCGCTATTGTTCCAAGATATGGTGGGCATGATGATGCAGCTAGACCACCCAGCCGAAGATCCTCCGGTAATAATTGAAGACGATAGAGGGGAGACATCAAACCCTCTTCCTGTGCTATCAGTAGCCAAGGAAGAGACCATCTCCAAAGCCGCCCTTGAAGACTATATAGCTCAACAGATACGAGCTCATCAGGCGAATGAACCAACCGGTCAAGTCGTCAGAACTGGACAACCCTACCCAGGCTGGTACGATCAAATTAAGTACCCGCCAGGATACACGATCCCCAAATTTCACATATACAAGGGGACGGGCAATCCCCATCAGCATGTCGTCCAGTTCAGGGCTCTTTGCGGCAATACTGGAGGTGACGATAAGCTGCTGCTTCGCCAATTCGTCGGCAACTTAGCGGAGACAGCTTTCGAATGGTATTCGGAGCTTCCGAACGACTCCGTCAAAACGTTCACAGATATGGAGTTGCTATTCACTCAGCATTTCGAAAGCGCGAGCGAACGCACCCAATCACGGCATTGATCAATGCCAGGGCGAAGCCGGGAGAAATATGGGTTCAGTATGCAATCCGGTGGCGGAACCAATGGTCGAAATGCGAACAGCGCATCGAAGAAGCTCCTGCCGTAGGCATGTTCGTGGGTACCCTCGACCCTCAGTCGACTATCTCCCAATTCATGATGTTCTTCAAGCCGACCACCTTCCAGGCCTTGATTGACAAGCTGGCCCAAATGGACCATATGGGCTATAGGCCTTTCCCTTCAAAAGCGGATTTTCGAAATGAAAAAGGTAAAGGGAAAGCGACCTTTATCGCCAACGCTCAACAACAGCCGAGTGAGCCGAAACCAGCTGCTCGCCAAGGCAACAAGCGGCGATCCCTCGATGAGAAGTTAAGACGTCCTTACTCATTTCCCCAGGATAAAACAAGGAGACTGTTTGAACTGGCAGTGCGCAATGAGCTCATCACTCTGCCGGATCCAAGACATCCGTCGCAACCTAGTGACGTTAACCATCCTAACTATTGTCACTACCACAGAATAATGGGTCACCCACTCGAACATTGCTACGTCTTCAAAAACTGGGTTGAAGACCAATACCAGCAAGGCAAATTCGCGTTGTCTGAAAACTGGAAGGTGAACCCGCCACAACCACATGCTCCGAAAAAGATATACATGCCGGGGGCATCGTGCTCATTCATAGAGGAAGCTCCATGGGAAGTTGTTCTTTCGGCAAAAACTAAAAGAATGCTGAAAGATCTTCAAACATGTCCGGCGATCAGGTGGAAAAGCCCGCAAGAGCCGGAGATCATCGATGGGATGCTGAAACCACGCCCAATATCGGGAGTTAGTAGAGACGGGCAAAACATTCAGGCCCAGCCGTCAAAGTCTTCGAAGAAAAAGAAGAAGACCAAAAAGCCCGCGTAGTCTGACGACAAGTGCACGGATCTGCAAAAGCATATTGACGCGCTGGAGGAATACAACCAGAAGGCGCGAACCCCAGTCACGTTTCAAGAGTTTCTCAATAACATCCTTGAAAGTGAAGATAACGACAATGATGAGAGAGACGACTCGTCAGAGGAGCCCGAAAATTATATGGCAAGTTGCCACATGATCTCTCATTCGTCGCTAAGTAACAAAGAAGCTCACTCGGCGTTAAAAGATAACGCAGTGGAACTGGGGGCAGGAGCAGTGCCAAAATCCTTGGATTATGTGACAAGGTCTATCAAGGGAAACCTACTTGTTCATAGAGCATCCGGCGAAACTTCGCCACAAAGCTACTATGGACCGAAAAGTCCGTAAACTAGAAATTTGCCTCAAATATGGCAACAATGGACCGAAAAGTCCGTAAACTAGAAATTTGCCTCAAATATGGCAACAATGGACCGTAATGTCCTAAAACTAGCTACGGACCGAAACGTCTTTAAACTACTACAAACCCGCAGCATTCTAAGGCAGACGCAGAAAAAAACAAAAAAAACGGTACGTCCATAAGAAAAATGGGCATGGATGAAAACCCGAAAGGGCTCCATGAGTAAAAACAGCAGGGCTACCGGCGAGTTTGTGAAAACCCGAAAGGGCGCAATCTCGTTAAAAGACACTTGCAAGGTCCTCTCGACCTTGCAAGAAGAAAATACCTGCGTGAGATCCTTACGACTCACAAGGGAACAACACACTTAGGGATCCCCACGATTCCTGAGGAGAAATTAAACTTATAAGATCCTCACGACTCGTAAGGAGAATTCCCCTATGAGACCCCCACGGCTCATAGGATTCAAAGCCTTAAGTTACAGGGATCTGAACCTGTTCTTAAGCCGTCATACACCCCAATAATGCCCTACAAGCGTTTCAATATTGACCCTTGTATACAATCCACGGGCACGAATAAACATTTCCCCAACAGAGTCCCACCAGCAACGAAGGATGTCCTCACATGGTGAACAACCCATATAAGTCCTCTCGACTTATAAGGAGAAAACACTCTTATAAGATCCTTACGACTTATAAGAGAACATACACTTAAGAATCCTCACGATTGTTAAGAAGAAAACGCACTTACGAGATCCTCACGGTTCGTAAGGAGAAACATCTTTATGAGACCCTTACGGCTCATAAAGTCGAAAGCCTTAGTCGACAGAATCCTAACCCTGTTTGCTAAGCCACCTTTGTTTGGATCGACAGAGGCAAATGATGATTCACTCCTCGCAATGTCCTAGTGGTAGCGATGTTGATGCCTGAATCGGAATCAAATTCCAAGTCCTTTCATGGCAAATGATGATTCGCTCCCGGCAATATTCCAGTCGCAGCGATGCTGATGCTAAGACTGGCACCAGATTCCAAGTTCCATACTTGCGATAAAAAATCAACGGGCCAAAAATGCATATGAAATAACCGAAATGATGGGGCAACTTGCAACGAAATCAACAAGTAAAATATATGCATACAAAATAGCCGAAATGATTGGGCAACTCGCAATAAAAAGCAGTGAGTAAAAAGAAAAATAGCCGAAATGATTGGGCACCGCGAAAAATAGCCGAAATGATTGGGTAATCGCGACTTTCGCGATACAAAAAGCTGAAATGATAGAGCATCGGGGAAAGAAAACAAAATATGTATAAAATGAAACTTTTTCTCTACAGGTGAGTCCATACTGACCCCTGTATACAATCCATTGGCATAAACGAAAAGGAACCACATTTCCCCACCGGACTCTGTCAAAGGGAGAGTCAGATCTCGACGGCAACATCTACAGCCTAAAAATCAACAACGACGTTTCCTCTCACTCCAACCGAATGTAGACGTGACTTCAACAACCGACCTCAGAGTCGCAACGAAGCGGAGCCATGGCAAAGTACCTAGTTCTAAATCTCGATGGCAACATCTACAGCCTGGAGATCAACAACGACGTTCCTCCTCATTCCAGCAGGATATGGACTCGGCACTACCAATCGGAGCCACGGCAAGGTCCCCAGTTCCGAGACTTTGCGGTTCACAAGTAACGACGAAAGTCAACCCCGACACCGTAGCGGCGAAAGTCAACCCCGACACCGTAGCGGCGAAAGTCAACCCTGAAACCGTAACGACGAAAGTCAACCCTCGACCTCCCCGTCGAAGCAACGCTTCGACTCGGGAATAAGTCAACTCATCAACCACTTACGAGTCCTCTCGACTTATAAGGAAGAAAATTCTCTTGTGAAATCCTTATGACTCTCAAGAGAAAACGCACTTAGGAATCCTCACGATTGCTAAGGAGAAAATGCACCTACGAGATCCTCATGACTCGTAGGGAGAAGAATCGGTAGGGTGTTTTTCGTCACCCCATTGAGATGGGAATACGAGTGCGCTCGTTAGGCGCATTACAGATTCCCCCTGCGTAGGGTAGGCTGAAGTTTATTGATTGTGGAGATCCGAATCTCCGGCAGCCGCGGACTAAGCTGCCGTTAATTACCCCTCGCATTTGGAGCGAAAGAACCTCTGATTGACGGGTTAAACTGGTCATGCGAAATCAATGTGCAGTGCGTTGGTGTGTGTGTTTTTTTGTTTTGTTCCATTTGTTAAAAAAAGGATATATATATTTTTCTATATAAAAAAACAAAAATAAATAAGTAAATAAATATTTAGAGAATTTTTTTAAATTTATTAGTATTTTTTAATTTTAAAATATTATTTATAATTTATTTTTATTTATCTAATATTTATTTATTTTATTTTAATTTAATTTAAATAAAAAAGGATTAAATAAAGAAAAGAAGGAAGAAAGAAGAAAAGAAAGAAAAAAAGAATTTTTTAAAAGGAGGGGGGACCCGGGCTCCCATTTAATGGGAGCCTCCTCGCACATGCTAGCATGTGAGGAGGGGGTCACATGCTAGCATGTGAGGGGGGTCACATGCTAGCATGTGACCCCTCACTTGCTAGCATGTGACCCCTCACATGCTGAGGGCAAAAGGGCTCCAGAGATTTTATTTTTTTTACATGGAGTTCAACTCCAAAAGATTTTAAATGGAGTTTAACTCTAAAAAGGGTTTTAAATGGAGTTTAACTCCGAAAAGATTTTTATTGCCGATTTAAACTCCCAAAGAATTTTATTTGTGGAGTTAAACTCAGAAAGAATTTAAATGGAGTTGAACTCCGAAAGAATTTTTATTGTGAAGTTAAACTCCGAAAGAATTTTTATTGTGAAGTTAAATTCCGAAAGAATTTTAAATGTGGAGTTAAACTCCGAAAGAATTTTTATAGTGGAGTTAAACTCCGAAAGAATTTTTTTAGTGAAATTAAACTCCAAAATAGTATGTGAGGGTCACATGCTGGCACGTGCCTAGCATGTGAAGGTCACATGCTAGCATGTGACCTCTCACATGCTAGCATGTGAGGGGGGCCAAAAGGGCTCCCATTAAATGGGAGCCCTCCCCCTCACGTGCTAGCATGTGATAGGGGCAAAAAGGGTTCCGAAAATTTAACTTTTTTTTTACATGGAGTTCAACTCCAAAAGATTTTAAATGGAGTTTAACTCCAAAAAGGGTTTTAAATGGAGTTTAACTCCGAAAAGATTTTTATTACGGAGTTAAACTCCAAAAGAGTTTTATTTGTGGAGTTAAACTCCGAAAGAATTTAAATGTGGAGTTAAACTCCGAAAGAATTTTAAATGGAGTTAAACTCCTGGAAAGATTTAATGTGGAGTTAAACTCCAAAAAAAAAAGATTTTTACTGTGGAGTTAAACTTCAAAAGAATTTCTGTGGTGGAGTTAAACTCCAAAATAATTTTATTCGTGGAGTTAAACTCCAAAAGATTTTCCCCTTTCACTTTTGCGAAGAAGTCCAAAATGGGTTCTCTTGAAACTCCAAGATCTAGATCTTGGATGATAAAAAAAGTGACCCTTTTTTTCTTCTCTTGATGGAGTCTTGGGAGGTGGGTTTATGGTAGAACTTTATTTAGTTTTAAAAAAAATGAAAAGCTAAGATCTTGATTTAATTGAAAAATGAAAAGAAAGAGGAAGAACTTGGAAGGAGAGAGTGGAGGCACAAACCCTAAAGTTTGGGAGAATGAAGAGTGTATATTTTATTCATCATCATGTTGCCTCTTATAGGCTTACGCATTTACATGTAGCCCCTTGGGCTTTACAAAATGGCATTTTGCCCATCCCATGCCTCATGTGCATTTCTTTTGCACATAAGCCATGGGCTTTACAAAAATTTGGCTTTATACCCATTTTACTTACATTCATGCATAAAAAATTACATCAAAATTATTTATTATATGACTTTTTATTTTGGCATGGAGAAAGGCCGGCCGCTTCATGTTCGGACTCGACCTGGGCATGGGCCCACTTGATCTGGGCTTGGGCCTACCTGGCTTGGGGTTGACCTTGACTTTGACTTGGTCAACCGGGGTGCAATTTTCGACCCCAACAAAGTGCCCCCCATTAATAAATGCACACCGCACATTTGAGTTGTGTGCATGAAATTGATGGATCTTGAAGCTGGACTTTGAGGTGGAACATCATTCCAGGGGCGGAGCATCCCTCGGGGAGCATGATTCCCGGGGATCGGAGCATCATTCCGATTTGCGGAGCATAATTCCAGAGTCGGAGTATCATTCCGAAGAGCGGAGCATGATTCCAGGGATCGGAGCATCATTCCGAAGAGCGGAGCATGATTCCAGGGATCGGAGCATCATTCCGAAGAGTGGAGCATGATTCCAGGGTTCGGAGCATCTTTCCGAAGAGTCGGAGCATAATTCCGAGGGTTGGAGCATAATTTCGGGATCGGAGCATCATTCCGAAGAACGGAGCATGATTCCAGAGATCGGAGTATCATTCCGAAGAGCGGAGCATAATTCCGAAGAGCGGATCATGATTCCAGGGATCAGAGCATCATTCCGAAGAGCGGAGCATGATTCCAGGGATCGGAGTATCATTCCGAAGAGCGGAGCTTGATTTCAGGGATCGAAGCATTATTCCGGGATCGGAGCATCATTCCGAAGAGCGGAGCATGATTCCGGGATCGGAGCATTATTCCGAAGAGCGGAGCATGATTCCGGGATCGGAGCATTATTCCGAAGAGCGGAGCATGATTCCAGGGATCGGAGCATCATTCCGAAGAGCGGAGCATGATTCCGTGGGTCGGAGCATAATTCCGAAGAGCGGATCATGATTCCAGGGATCGGAGCATCATTCCGAAGAGCGGAGCAAGATTCCAGGGATCGGAGCATCATTTCGAAGAGCGGAGCATGATTCCAGGGGTCGAAGCATCATTCCGAAGAGCGGAGCATGATTCCAGGGGTCAGAGCATCATTCCGAAGAGCCGAGCATGACTCCAGGGGTCGAAGTATCATTCCGAAGAGCGGATCGAAGCATCATTCCGAAGAGCAGAGCATGATTCTTGGGATCGG
This sequence comes from Agapanthus africanus, assembly GCA_030015575.1. Classification (NCBI taxonomy): domain Eukaryota; kingdom Viridiplantae; phylum Streptophyta; class Magnoliopsida; order Asparagales; family Amaryllidaceae; genus Agapanthus; species Agapanthus africanus. The sequence goes on from CM057339.1 coordinate 872,059,913, forward strand.
AGCATGATTGCAGGGATCGGAGCATGATTCCGATGAGCGGCAGACATTCTGACCGAAGCATAATTTCGATGTAGAGATTGATTCCCAGGCGAAGCATAATTCTGACAGGGAAGGTAGATACTCCGAGGCGAAGCATGATTTCGATACGGGGTACATTCTGAGACGAAGCATGATTTCGATGCAGAGCTCGTTAGTTGACTTGATTCTGAGACGAAGCATAATTTCGACAGGGAAGGCAGATACGTCGAGGTGAAGCTTGATTTCGACGCGGGTACATTCTGAGACAAAGCATGATTCCGGCGCAGAGCTTGTTGGCTGATTTGATTCCGAGGTGGAGCATAATTTCGACAGGGAAGGCAGATACACCGAAGCGAAGCATGATTTCGACACGGGGTACACTCTGAGAAGAAGCATGATTCCAACGTGGAGCTGGTTGGTTGATTTGATTTGATTTGGGTTAACATCAGAATCGCTGCACTGGAATATGGTACCAGAAGCGAATCATCATTTGCCATGAGAGGATTTGAGGATTTAGGTTTTTGTTTGGCATCAGCATCGCTACACTAGAATATGGTACCAGGAGCGAATCATCATTTGCGCTTGCTTGTTAGGAAGCAATGGCTTAGAAGACAGGTTTTAGGTCCCCATCACCTAGACTTTTCAATTTTGTGAGCCGTCAGGGTCTCACAAAGTATTTTCTCCCTACGGGTCGTAAGGATCCCGTAGGTGTATTTTTTCCTTAGGAGTCGTGAGGACTCCCAAGTATGTTGCTCCTTTGTGAGTCGAAAGGATCTCACGCGGGAATTTTCTCCTCACAAAGTCGAGAGGACTTTGCGAGTGCATTTCATCTCTTTTTCACGAGTTTGCGCCCTTTCGGGTTTTCACAAACTCACCGGCAGTCCTGCTGTTTTTACTCACGGAGCCCTTTCGGCTTTTCATCCGTGCCCATTTTGCTTGTGGACATACCCTTTTTTTAATCTTTACCGCCGGTGGGACTTTGAATGTGGTCTCGCCGGCAGGACTTGGGAGTGATTGGGATCATTTTACACCCGTGGATTGTATACGGTTTTGCAGGATGTATGATCCAGACCATAGGGCCGAAAAAATTTCGGGACTTTTTTGGCGTCTGCATCGCCGCACTGGAATATGGTACCAGGAGCGACTCATCATTCGCCGTTGGGGTATGGGATTTGGAATTTGGTTGGCGTCTGCATCACTGCACTGGAATATGGTACCAGGAGCGACTCATCATTCGCCACTTGGGGTTTGGAATTTGGTTGGCGTCTGCATCGCTGCACTGGAATATGGTACCAGGAGCGACTCATCATTCGCCACTTTGGGATTTGGAATTTGGTTGGCGCCTGCATCGCTGCACTGGAATATGGTACCAGGAGCAACTCATCATTCGCCGTTTTTTTACCGCGATTGCTCTATCATTTCAGCTTTTCTTATCGCGAAGGTCGCGATTGCCCTATCATTTCGGCTATTTATTCACGGTTGCCCTATTATTTCGACTTTATTTTCATCTTTATTTTTACCCGCTGATTTTTATTGCGAGTTGCCCCATCATTTCGGGTTTTTTATTTATTTATTTATTTATTTATTCCTTTTTTTTATTTACACATTTTTTTTACATTCCCAGTTTAATGACATAGTGGTCAGTTGTTTTCAGAGAAAGGCAGTTGTCTGAGGGAATCAGTTTCACGAAGAACTTCGGTCTCCGTTTGTATGAAATTGGCGGTCGCAACTTGACTGTTTGTTAACACGCCTTTGGACAGTTCTATCTCTCCTGCCTTGTATTGCTTTTCGACCCAATCTTTGAAGACGAAGCAGTCCTCAATGGCATGACCTATCACTCTGTGATAGGGGCAGTATTTGGGGTCGTCGGTCATATTCGCTTCCTGCGGTCTTTTTGACTCTGGCAGTTGTAGACCGTTCCTCAGGGCGTCTTTGAATATTTTACGGATTTTTTCCCTTCTGAAGGAATAAACCTTATCCAGCTTCTCTTTTAGTGGAGATTCTCCCCCCTCTTCGAACACTGGCTTCCGAGGCTGGTTAGCATTAGGCCCGCTCAACCCTTGCTTATTTCGGTTAGCCGAGGCATTGAAAGATTCAGAATCGTCGGAATTTCCGCCTTTGCGACTATCGTCCTTTCGGTTTCTCCAGGACCTATTGTTATTTTTGGAATCCGATGAGAACTCCTGCTTTGAGCGCTCAAACATCTGGACTTTTCTGGTCAGCTCTTGGAATGTTTTGAGACCCGCGGTGCATTGGAACGGGGCCATCCAATTGTTGAGATTTCCGACAAGGAGACTGACAGATTAGTCCTGCTCTATCGGCGGTTCACATTTGACTGAGAGATTGCCCCATCGGGTTATAAAATCCGTGCTGCTTTTGTTGTTCTTTGGCTTGGTCCTTACGAGCTCGGCAATGGTGATCTTATCACTGACGCTCATGAACCTCTGCCGAAACAGAGACTCCATTTGGACGAAGGTTGTGACGGAGCCATCCGGTATGCTCGCGTACCAGTCGAAAGCAACATCGGCCAAGCTATTAATGAACTAGCGAAGGAGAAGCACATCATTGCCCCCGGTATTCCCGCATGAGGCTTTAAAGCGAGCGATGTGCTGATTCGCATTTCCCGTCCCATCGAATCTTCCGAATTTAAGGATGACATAGCCGCTAGGAAATTTTAACAGATCATACCGAGCAGGATATGGTCTCCCGCTACTGCTAACATCTTTTTGCGCTTCGGCTTCAGCTACCAATGATTTGACTTTGTTGGCAACCAAATCCATGATTTGATCTTGAGTTAGCGGGCTACTGTCATCTGTAGCCAAGACATTTCCCGAGATAGGATGCGACTGACTTTCATGCGGTCTGCTCACCTTTGGATTTGGGGGAATAGGCGTCAGCTGCCCTGGGACACCGTTTCCCGGTTCATGAGCAGAGCCTTACGCTTGATTAGGCGGCTGAGAGGCAAGTCGGGCCGTGAGCTGCAAGACGACGTTCGTCAAGTCGTCAATTTTGGAGTAAAGTTTGGCTATCTCCTTGTCTTTGCTTCTGAGCTGTTTTCGGAGCTCTTGAAGCAGCTCTTGCTCCGCGGTCCTGGGGCGGAAAGTCGGCTCTTCTTCGCTGCCGAGCTTGACTCTATATGGACTGAGGGGTCTTTCTGCCTATCATCCTCATCGAGAGGGTTTTCATCATCCAGCGGAGGCGGCTGTTCTTGGGAAGCGGTAACCACATTCTAGCCAGATTGGATTTGAGATGTGGTGGCCCCGTCCTTGCTCTTACTGCACGTGCCCACCATATAGACAGTGTGGACCACATATCCAGCCATTTCCTCATCTTAGGCGGGGTAGCCCTGTTCTTCGAACCTCATGAGGTTCAACCTAGCAGGAGCCCGAGCCCTTTTGTTGGCTCTATATCTGAGTCTTTTCTGCCTTAGCTTCTCAATTTTAAGGGCTTGGCGGGCATCTGTTTCCTGGGAAGCCACCGTGAGTCGATTAGCGGGGAGTTTAGAGAAGACATCCGATCTAGCAGTTGTCAGGGGCATCGCCGGAGCTTGCTCGAGACGTCCTGTTGCTTTGTTGGTGTTGATGGCCTTACCCCCAGCTGGGGCCAAGGAAAGTCGTTCAAATACTGACTTGCATTCGAAGATTGCAGTCGAAAGTCGTTAACCCTGCAAATAGAAACATGATTTCAGTATAGACAATCGGTATGTATATTGATTGAGTTCGCATGAACGTTTAACCTGAAATATGGGAGGAAAGATCGGTCCCACCGGACGTGCCAGAATCTGTAGGGTGTTTCTCGTCACCCCATTGAGATGGGAATACGCGCGCGTTTGTCAGGCGCATTACAGATTCCTCCTGCTTAGGGTAGGCTGGGGTTTATTGATTGTGGGGATCCGAATCTCCGGCAGCCGCGGACTAAACTGCAATTAATTACCCCTCGCATTGGGAGCGAAGGAACCTCCGATTGACGGGTTAAACTGGTCATGCGAACTCAATGTGCAGTGCGTTGGTGTGTGTTTTTTTTTGTTTTGTTCCCTTTGTTAAAAAAAGGATATATATATTTTTCTATATAAAAAAACAAAAATAAATATTTAAAGAATTTTTTTAATTTATTATTATTATTTTTTTAATTTTAAAATATTATTTATAATTTATTTTTATTTATTTAATATTTATTTATTTTATTTTATTTTAAATAAAAAAAGGATTAAATAAAGAAAAGAAGGAAGGAAGAAGAAAAGAAAGAAAAAAAAGAACTTTTTTAAAAAGGGGGAGAGAACCTGGGATTCCATTTAATAGGAGCCTCCCCTCATATGGGGGGTTACATGCTAGTATGTGAGGGGGGTCACATGCTAGCATGTGATATGGAGGGTCACATGCTAGCATGTGGCATGTGGGGGAGTCACATGCTAGCATGTGACCCCTCATATGCTGGGGGCAAAAGGGCTCCAGAGATATTTTTTTTATATGGAGTTCAACTCCAAAAGATTTTAAATGGAGTTTAACTCCAAAAAGGGTTTTAAATGGAGTTTAACTCTGAAAAGATTTTTATTGCGGAGTTAAATTCCAAAAGAATTTTATTTGTGGAGTTAAACTCCGAAAGAATTTAAATGGAGTTGAACCCCGAAAGAATTTTAAATGTGGAGTTGAACTCCGAAAGAATTTTTATAGTGGAGTTGAATTCCGAAAGAATTTTTATAGTGGAGTTAAACTCTAAAATAGTATGTGAGGGTCACATGCTGGTATGTGACCCACATGCTGGCATGTGACCCTTCACATGCCAAAATAGCATGTGAGGGGGGCCAAAAGGGCTCCCATTAAATAGGAGCCCCCCCTCACGTGCTAGCATGTGATGGGGGCAAAAAGGGTTCCGAAAATTTAATTTTTTTTACATGGAGTTCAACTCCAAAAGATTTTAAATGGAGTTTAACTCCAAAAAGGGTTTTAAATGGAGTTTAACTCCGAAAATAATTTTATTGCTGGGTTAAACTCCGAAAGAATTTAAATGTGGAGTTAAACTCCGAAAGAATTTTATATGGAGTTAAACTCCTGGGAAGATTTAATATGGAGTTAAACTCCAAAAAAAAAAAGATTTTTACTGTGGAGTTAAACTCCAAAAGAATTTCTGTGGTGGAGTTAAACTCCAAAATAATTTTATTCGTGGAGTTAAACTCGAAAAGATTTTCCCCTTTCTCTTTTGAGAAGAAGCCCAAAATGGGTTCTCTTGAAACTCCAAGATCTAGATCTTGGATGATAAAAAAAGAGACCCTTTTTTCTTCTCTTGATGGAGTCTTGAGAGGTGGGTTTATGGTAGAACTTTATTTAGTTTTAAAAAAAAGGAAGAGCTAAGCTATTGATTTAATTGAAAAATGAAAAGAAAGAGGAAGAACTTGGAAGGAGAGAGTGGAGGCACAAACCCTAGAGTTTGAGAGAATGAAGAGTGTATATTTTATTCATAATCATGTTGCCTCTTATAGGCTTACACATTTACATGTAGCCCCTTGGGCTTTACAAAATGGCATTTTTCTCATTCCATACCTCATGTGCATTTCTTTTGCACATAAGCCATGGGCTTTACAAAAATTTGGTTTTATGCCCATTTTACTTACATTCATGAATAAAAAATTACATCAAAATTATTTATTACATGACTTTTTATTTTAGCATGGAGGAGGGCCGGCCGCTTCATGTTCGGACTCGACCTGGGCATGGGCCCACTTGATCTGGGCTTGGGCCCATCTGGCTTGGGGTTGACCTTGACTTTGACTTGGTCAACCGGGGTGCAATTTTCGACTCCAACAAAGTCTTTATGAGACCCTCACGGCTCATAAAATTGGAAAGTCTTAGGGAACATATCCTAACCCTGTTTCGCTACCCTACAAAGAGTTCAAGATGGAAAGCTATCTACTATCTACAGGCCAAATTTGCTAAAATCACATGACAACAACACAGCAAAGGAAAGAAGGCAATAATACAAGATAGAAAAGAAATGTGTCCTTTATTCATGAATTCAATTGGATACAAATTACATCATATGAAATTGAATGGAATAAAAAAATGAATGAAATGAATACATGTTATTCATAAGTTACAAATGTTTAATCGATACAAAAGTAGCTATTGAGAAAGAGGAGAATTTAGCAAATCAGCAAGTTGCTCGTGCACTCCTCTCAGCTCCTTTTCGCGATCAGCCGCCGCGGCCAGCTCCGCTTCGACTTGGGCCTGTTGCTGGAGACAGGATGAAATTTTCTCATCAATTTCCTGCTGAACAGCCTCCTGACTCTGCGCAACCTGCTCAGTAAAGTCAAGCTTCTTCCTCGGCACCAGCCTGTCAGAAATACATCGTTGAAGGTTTTCAAAGATAGAGTTCAGATGTGTAGCGTTCTCTGCGACCTCGACACGCAGTTGGACAGACTCGGCGGAAGTCGCTTCATGTTTCTTTCGCTTAAGGGTCGCCTCTTGTTCGAAATAGCGAAGGAAAAGAACGCTCTGCTCAACCCATGCAGCCCGCTGGGAGTTCGAAGCCAACACCTCCGGAGCAGAATGCCTGAGCTCGATCTCATACAGACGGCCTCAATCTTCCTGCGGTGATTAACCCAAGACTCGACGACGCCCTCGCTGTGGAAGTTCTCGAGCATCGCCAACATGAGATTAACCTCAGCAGCAAAATCTGCAGCAGATGCGAAAGCCTCGGCGTCAAGATCCTCGACGAACTCACTTAACAATCGCAAGCTGTTCGCAGCATCCCTGGAAGATGGGTGTTTAACAAAAGGCCCTGCCGGCATTGGAATTCGAGACTCGAAGGGAGCTGGAGTCGGTGCAATCGCTGCAAAATAAATCATAATCAGATGTCGGCTCGAGAGATAATGAAAAGGCATGAGTAATAGGGTCTACCATACCGGCTACAACAGGTGGTAAAGCTGGGAGTACCGGAGGCATGACTATTCTCTTGTCCCCTCCTCCAATCTGTAACGCTGCAATCAATGCAAAGAAGAATTAGCAATGACATGTTTTCCCATAAAAGAAAGGAAAGGATGTCAGTTAAAAGCTATACTCACCGACACCGGCAGGCAGACTGACTCCCGACTGGAAGGAGAAATGCGGGTTCGGCACCTGATAAAGATGATTAAAGAGAACTCCTGTAAGGTTGCAACGATGCATGGTCAGTACAAGGAAGATGGTATCCACAATTTAAATTAGATAAATCGCAAACCCATACCTTCCAGCATTTGGGAGGACACAAGAGAAGGCAAAGGGACGGCGACCGTCAGAGCAACAATCAGTGACGCTTCTTCGGGTGGCACAATCTTAGCGCTCACCACACCTGCATTCGAAACAAACAAATTGTCATCAGAAGGGACTGAAAGCGATTTTGAAACAAAAGTAAACAGCGACTCGAGACCTACCTGATGGGTCATCAGCCAAAATTGCGATGGAAGCATCACTGGGCGTTGCGATTTCTTCGCTCTCCTTCAGTGGAATGGTTTCAGCGCCAGTGGCTTCATCCCCTGATTCTACGAGGGCCTTTGTGACACTCGCAATGCCAGCCGATAGTAGGGAACCGCAATGGGAAAGAGTGGCAATTAGGGCAGTCCCGGATTCCTGAGAAAGAGTAGCCGCTTCAGGCTCGGTGGTTGCCGTCAACTAACCTACCGCCTCATCGCCAGGACTTGGCCCTGTAAGATATGATATATGAGAATTTGAAGATCAAATTCTAATAAAAAAACCCAGTATTACGTTACCTTGGGGCGGCTTTTCAATTGTCTCCCGAGCCGCGTACACAACCTGTTTATGAACGATAGACAGGGCAGCTAGAGCACCCTCTGACGAAATAGCGACAGATGGGGTGGTGCTTGAGCCTGCACCTATAGCCAAAGCGGCATCACGTTCCTTCGCTGCGCGCTTTCTACGCTTCTTGTCGGCTTTGGCAGTGAGAAGTGACCTCCTCAAGACCTCCGTCAAAGAGACGTCATCGTCCGAATCAGGAGCTGCCTCTGGAGCCGTTATGGAGTCCGTCATCGGCTGCTTAAGTGAAGCTTCCTGCTGGGATAAATGGAGAGCTAGTGCCACCGCAGATGGCTCTGAAAGCATGACCACCTCATCACCTGAGATCGGCACCGCACTCGGGATAACCGGAGTCAAGGTGATCCCTGCAATAGATGAAAGAGAGGGTCAGAACCACGGATGAAGAAAGAGGGGATGAAGGCACAATGAGCCGAATTATACCTAGGCCTAAAGAAGCGCGAAGCCTCTCTTCCTCCTCGAAAGTCTTGAGGGAAACCGCGAAAGCCTCTTCGGCAGAGATACATGTTGAAGAAGAAAGCGTTAGTTAAAGCGTAATAATAAAAAATGTAACCGTGGAAAGATACGACTGAAGCCTACCTGACTGTGCGAGAGTGATCAGTCCTGCTTCATTGCAAGCTAGTTGCTTGGAAACCTCAATGGCAGCCTCTAGATTGGTATCATCCGGCGCCATAAATAAACCCTCATTGGTCCCGTACTCACTTAAGCCTTCGCTGTAAGGAGCATGAGGTTCCTGGGCAAATGAAACGTCCGCAGAAAATAGAGACTTCTTCTTTTTCTGCGACTTAACGCCGGCAGCCGATAACACAAGCTTGCGCTTGGCGGGCAATTTGGGGCGACGAGTCCCGATCTCAGTACCCACACCAAACTTAGGAGACGCTACAGCTACCGCTTCTACAGGAGCATGGGTAGGGGCAGCTCAGGCATAGCGTGCGGGACCATAACCGCAGCAGCTTCTCTCAAAGGGGGACGAACGATGGCCCGTCGCTTTAAAGGAACAGCTGGATTACCAGCAGGGCCTGCACCCTTACGATCGAGCAGCAACTTCTTTTCCTCCCTAATGACAGCACCCATCGCGTGCTGGTATCATGCCACATATACGTTCAGGGCTTTTGGAAAGCAACTCGGCTCACTGATAAAGAAATTGGACCCGATGTTTAGGCGCATAAAGTGGTGCAACGCGCTCCGGATACCCTCTTCAGTGGCAGCTAGCTCAGCTAGGAAGGCCTCAAGCGGGACACCTTGATTGTAGCTTGATTGTTGAGCAAAGCGGTGCGGGTTGTATCTCATGAACAACGACAAATCGTTCTGCCTAAACACTAAAAAGCCTGGCCTTATCGAATATAAGTGAAGAATCTCACGAGCTTTCAAAGTAGAGGCCCCGTCTTTAAAGGTGTCCCGCAGCGGCTGTACCGTCTTAGCAGATTCCTTGCCGATAGTTATAACCTTGTCGACAAAGGTCATACCATCTCCGACCGTACGCGGGCGAAGAATCAAACCCCGAGCCTCTCGCTGGGTCGGTTCCAAGATGGAAGCGTCAACCAGCCGCATAACCCGATCAAAGTTATAAATTTCGTAGAAACGGGCCGCTTGTGAGCTCCGAAAGCGCCAAGCACATGCAGCTCGAGCCACGAAGTGAAGTAATGCATCGGGAGGATTACGGGTTGCACCCATGGCTGAGTGGTGTCTGCCGCCAAGCTAAGGCCATGATATAAATAAGCCAACCCGGCAATCCCAACAGCAACCTGCGTCCCTTCAACCATTCGGTGAGCTGGGTAGTAAACGGACGGCCTCATGTAGTGAGGGTGCATAGGGAGCGCGAACCAACTTAATCATAAGCCGAGGAACCCAAAAATAATGTCTCTTAGTCGATGTCTGGGGCGGCGAGTTCCGCAAAGGGGACAACCGCGGCGTTCGGGAGAAAAAAATTCTTTTGATCCGCTTCCGCTGTCGGCCGGCTATCCAAGCCAAAACCGAAAGGATCGTCGAGCTGGGCAAACTTCGCACCTTGTTTCGACAAGACTTCCGGACGAAGAAAACGGGCGATGAAATCCGTAAAGCTGACCCCGTGGCTTCCGGATTCGAGAAATATGCTCTCGTAAATATTTAGCACCTTGATCAAGCTTGGGAATCGGTGCTGAATAGCATTCTTCGGTGTCAGACCCATCACTACTGAGCGAGTGGCAAAAATATACCCGTCAGGGAGTAATATCTCCTCATAATGCTCCCCTCTGACAGGCAAGCCGGAGATCTCCGCGAACTCCTCTAAAGAGATTGAAACTTCCCGATCCAGTAGAAAAAAGGTGTGAGTTGGAACGTTCCATTGCTCCAAAAAGGCTTTGACCCACCATACAGGAGGCGTGGAATACTGGAAGAGAGAAGCATAAATAGCAGGGTATAGCCCAAGCTTCAGCAGCTGCGATTTCTTGGCCGACAAGATGTACCGGGCCCACTGCAAATATCCGGCTGAGTGGCGGGGAGTCAAACCTATCATGTACGGCTGCCCCCACGGACGCGACTCACCTTGACATATACGCCGCCCCAAGATATCCAGAGCCATTGGCGGCTGTACGGGTATCGCAGCCATGGAAAGTTGAAGCAACCCTCCGAAGTCTAATTGACCTCCTCTATAGCGTAGTTCACCGGGGGTAGGTCGGCATAGTGAATGGCGGAGATCACCTCCGAAGGTGCTGCACAAGAAAAGCTGCGTCGGCCCCTGATGATTGGTTGTACCACAACCCCCATAAATGAAGATTCTTTTGCTCCGGGTCGTGATCTTTGATCAACGCAAAGACTTCCCTGTCCACAGATGCTTCAGGGAATCCGATTTCCGAACGAACGAACGAACGGGAAAGAAGTGTCGAAAGACATAGTACTTACGCGAAAAAGAACAAGAGTTAGCCGTCAATGCTACAGTTTAAAGTTTTGGGTACGGGTACTTTAAATTTGTACCATACTACAATGCAGTGAAAGGGGACCAAAGGGGACCCACAAAATCTAGATGACGGCTCATCAATGATGAGTCGGTCTCATCATTAATGAGACAGTCATTCATAGGAAATCCTAAAAGGATTCTTATTTAATAAGGGGCCCCCTCGGGCCAAAGAGTTAATCTCCCTTGAGAGCAGCGCTCTACAACAAATTAACATCTGTCAACTCTAATGATGAAGGGAATAAAATTTCCCCAGGGAATTTTTTTTTCTGAAGAGCTATGCTCTGTGAAGATGATGGAGTAACCCATCAAAAACCCTAAAAGCAAATCTTTTAATGAATTAAAAATTCCGAGATCTTCAAAATGCATGAACAAACTCTAAGAGTTCTTCATGAAAGATTAACAAATCTTGAAAAGAGCAAAGCTCTGTTAATATGTTAAGAAACACTAAGAAAGATCTCTTTAGATCTATGAAGAGCAAAGCTCTATTGAGAAACCCTAAAAATCTATATGATTTAAGAAGAGCAAAGCTCTGTTAATGGGTGAAACCCTAAATTATGAAATAATCCCTTCAAAAATTTGATCTTTACCTAGATTTTTGACAAGGTTCTGACTCTAAGAGAGTTCTTAAGACAGAGAGTCTGGTACTGAAGGAGAATTAATCCTCAAGAGAAAATAAGAAGATGAATAGAGGTCATCCTAAGGGCCAAAGGCCCTATTTATAGGCACTGGAAGTCGGTTCAACTTCCAAGTTGATCCAATGGCGGAGATGCTGCCACCGCTGCACTCACGTGTAAGCCATGTGAGCGCAATGGTGGGAGGGCATTTGTTTCCCCCAATCAGAGCAAACCTCTGTTCAAAATTTGAAATTTGAAATGAAGCAGCGCTTCATAAAAGCGCTAGCGCTAAATGCGCCGGCGCTAAGAGTCAAAGACTCTGATGCAGCGCTCACGTGCAAAGCACGATAGCGCTGCGCTAGCAGCGCCGGCGCTAAGAGTCAAAGACTATGATGCAGCACTCACGTGCAAAGCATGATAGCGCTGTGCTAGCAGCGCCGGCGCTAAGAGTCATAGACTCTGATGCAGCGCTCACGTGCAAAGCACGAGAGCGCCAGCGCCAAGAGTCAAAGACTCTGATGCAGCGCTCACGTGCAAACCACGAGAGCGCTAGCACTGGAACTAAATGTTCCCCATCCTCGGATCAAAGATCCAACAAAGATGACTAAAAATCATCAAATTATCTCTGAAAATTAGAGCACCGTTGGATCAAAGATCCAATGGTGATTAAAAAATCACCAAGATACAGAATAAGTTCTGTATGGGAAAATATTTTCCCAATCTTGTTAAAAACAAGAAGTTGCTTTCTGTAAAACAGAAGCCCTTGGATCAAAGATCCAACAGTAGGAAACATCCTCAAATCAATCAGAGAAAAGATTTCCTTAACTGATTCAACAAATCAGCCTCCCCTATATAAAAGACCCAAGACTTCAAGTCTTGCACAGAGGACCCCCCCCCCCACAAAGTTTGAGAAATTTGAAAAAGAAGAGCGAGCTCTCGGAAGAAGAATTTCTTCAAGGTAAATAAAACAGAGAGATCGGCACCATCTCATCAAAAAAGAAGAACTTAGTTCTTTTTGTAGATCATAGATCTACAAAGACAGAAGTCTTTCATAAAAATAGAAGAGATTGAAGTATCTCATCATAAAAAGGGAGGGAGAAAAACTTAGTTCTCTTTAGATCACATATTCGATCTACAAAGACAGAAGTCTTTCATAAAAACAGAAGAGATTATAACATCTCCTATTAAAATAAGAACTTAATTCTTAGATCCACGAGACAAAGTCTCTTATAAACGAGAACTTAATTCTCAGAGCACAAAATTCATCAAGAGCGCTCTGCACTCATTGGTTGGCGCTCAGCGCTAAGCGCGCCACGTGCTCCTCATGTGTGCGTTATTCCACAAGAGCGCTCTGCACTCGTTGGCCGACGCTCAGCGCCAAGCGCGCCACGTGCTCCTCACATGGGCGTTGAGGGAATATAAACTGTTCTTTAAATAAAGCCTCAGAGCCACAATGAGGGCTCAACACTCAATAAAAGACAAAAAGGTTGTCAAAACCCAAACCAATGTTCAACATTGTTAAATGAAAAAGAACTGAGCCTAATTAAATGTCCAATATTTTAACTGAGTGGGCCGAGCCTAAGTTGGCCACAGATCCCTAATTTAGATTAATTGAGCCCATATGCTCATAAATCTTTTTAACTGATCTTAGTCCCAAGCTTGACTACAGATCTCCCAACCAACATTGGTTCAAGGGTACATCTCTTCATTCCTCTGATATGTGTCGTTATAATTCTTCAACGTCTTCAGAGAGGTGGCGGGTTCCGATAACCAGACATTCAATGGACTATGATGTCCTTAAACTTTATGGACTGTGGGGTCCTTAAAACTCATGGACTATGATGTCTTTAAACTTTATGGACTGTGAGGTCCTTAAACTCATAGACTATGATGTCTTTAAACTATACAGACTATGACATCATTAAACTGTCATGGACTATGATGTCCTTAAACCCAATGGACCGCAATGTACCTAAACTAAAACAATAGAGCCCAAATGCTCTTTTGTTGGATCTAAATGATCATGTTAAGTAGATCTTAGTCTAAAATTATACTAACGTATCCTTAACAAACGTTTAAGTTGATCTTGATCTCAATGAGATTAACGATCCTTAAAACCAAACCAAACCCAAATTTAAGAAAATACGGATTTGGACTAATCCACGCCCTACGGACGACAACATAAATTAGTCTCCGTATACAATCCACGGGCAACCAAAAAAGAAAACAAACACACACGTCACGAAGTGACCATCTGGAGAAGGAGAAACTTGTTACCGCGATGCGGTAGCGTAATTAACTGCAGGGGCTTGCGCCTGCAGGGAAAAGCGTCCCTACAATCAAAAAACCCTCAAATGAGAGAGAATCTGACGAAGTCTGCTACAACGGCCGCATCCGTCTAAACCTCCGATACACGGTGCCATAAATCAACTTGGTATCTTCGGAGAGGTGGACGGATAAAACCAAATAGTATCTGCCCCCAAATTCAGGCAAGACGACCTACGCGGTTTCGTCTCTGCTTTCGGCGGTAAACACCCCCGCCTATTCTAGGCAGGGGGAATCTGTAGTATGCCTGACAAGCGCGCGCGTATTCCAATCTCAATAGGGTGACGAAAAACACCCTACGCTCTCTCTATATGTCCAAGCATCCACTATAATATACATCGATGTACAATAATGACCTCGAGGGCATACATATCCCTAACACCATGATACATATATGAGATCAATGCATAATAGTGAAGTATTAGTCGGGTTTAGCATTAACTTGTATACAGTTAATTGTATAAAAATTTATAAAATGTCTAAATCACATAAATTCTTTCGAAATCAATAATTCATATTAATTTTCCAAACTATCGCTATATAATTATACCATTCTATTAAAACTGTAAATCCCCGTTTCCATCAATAAAATCTTTCTATATTTTTCCTAGTCCCCCGAACGTTTTCCTATTTTTTCCCTCGTAATTTTGTAGGAAATTGGTTGCTAGGTTTTAGTATTTAAATTTTTCTAAACCTTTAAATAAAGCCCAAAACAAAAACTAAATATATATAAATCCCCCAAGCCAGCCCAGCCCAAGACAAAATTCAATTTAATAAATAAAACCACAAACAGCCGGCCCAGCCCATTTGCCTACCCGCGCCCGACCCGACCCGCTCCATCTCTTCTTCCCCACTCAACCTTTTCCCGCTCCTTTCTTTCACCGCGAGCCCATGTCCCCGCTTCCTTACGTGCCCACGTCGCCTTGCCGACGCCCCGTCTTCGCGACCACGAACCCATGACCCCGACCAAGAACTTGCGCGCCCCTCTCTAACTCTCTCTCCTACTCACTCTCGTTCTCCCTCCTCCTCTCCTCTCACCAAAAAAAACTCCCAGCTTCATCCCCTGCCCCCGCTGAACCACGACGACGACGACCACCTCAGTCACCTCGTCATTCCTCCCTCGCTTCTCTCTCCAAAACTCGAGCCCCACTTCACCTCCCCTCGCCTACACGACCGAACCCCTCTTCACCATCTTCAACCCACCGCAGAGCCCCCTGCACACCATCTCGCCAACGATCACCCGCTCCCATCGCGCCGCCGGCCACCTCGTCAACCCCTCTACATCATCACCATCACCTCCAAAACCCGAGCCCCTCCACTACCTCACTCCCTCGCTGCAAACCCCACACCAAGCTCCAAGCACCCAAACTCGCCACTGCTGCATCTCGCCGGAGCTACCTCCGCCGACCACCGTCGACCCCAACATATCCCCAGGAGCTCCACAGCACCTCACTCCGCCTCCAGCGGTCATGAGCCGCCGTCGAGCGTAGCCGAGCACAAGTCGCTGTCGCGTTCGTGCCGTAGCCGCGCGTGCGTCGATCCCTTGCCATCGTTCATAGACCGCTACCGTGCCATCGTCATCTCCAGGCAAGTACCCTGCTTGCTACATGCTAGATTATTCTGTTACAATTCAAAATCCCATTAATTCCGTGTATATGATTCGTGAAAAATTTTATGACGCAAGTGTTTGATGTGAAACCCGAACGAAAACCTTCCATTAAACTGACGGAAATTAATCATATAAGCTGGCCCGTGAGGCAATGAACATTTTGTTAAAATTTGACTGGAAAATATAATCGTTACTGACTTGAACGATCATCCCCAATTACACCCGTTAAAACTGAAAATTTCCCGCGTCTGAAACTTGTAAAAATCATAATTAATTTTTTACAAATTGGAATGATGCGTTCGAGGGCTCAAATCGAAGAAGACTCGACGACCTGGAACCCCATGAAAGTTTTAAATTTTTTCTGTACTGAAAATACGATGGAAACTGGTTCGGAGAGCGGCTCTGGACTGCAGTCCAGAGCAGCTCTGGCTGTTGATTTCTATCTCGTAATGCTTACCCCTTTGCTTCCTGAACTTGTATATTGCGGAACCCTATACTTTAGTGAAGATGATACAGTTAGATAAATAATGAAAGTGATTTGACCCCTTTTTACCTTCGTTTACTATTTAAACTGTAATTTAAAAGAACAGGACGTATAGCAGTCCCAAACAGAAACATAACTGATACCCTATTGTTGAATAGTGCATAACTTCTGACATAGAGGTGCGATTGAGAATCTGTCTAGTACGTTGGAAACCCTATTGAAAAACCTAAATTTCGTTCAACTATAGCGTTGCTAAATTCTGATCCCAACAGGGTGAACATTGTGTCGCGAAACGGACGTTCAGTTCAGAAACTGAATTTCCTGCAGCGAACACTTAACATGAAACGGCTGTAACTTGCAAAACTGAAATCCGATTGCACTGAAATAAATTTTTCTGAACTGATGACTGAGTTTACTTGTTACCGTCTTTATATCATTTCACTGAATTTTGAACGTATGATTTACTGCAATTTTTATAAGCTCATAAGGTGCATAATAGTTCATATTACACATGACTTGTTAACTGCATAAATGCACATATCTTACCCGATTGCCATACACCCAGTGATAGTGCGCGTTATTATTCAGTGTACAATGCATTATCGTGCGTGAATGATATTGGTTTAGGAGTTCAAGTACACCAATGGAAAAGTGAATGATTCGTGACAGTGAATAATACAGTGAACAGTGACAAAACCGTGTTATTGGTGCATACTTGTACACGACTAGACCATACTCATCAATAGTGTAAACGTGGGGAAAAAGGGGAAATCGAAGTGAAAAGAGCATCGTATTTAGCGAGGACAGTGATTTAGAGGATGATCATTCGAACAGCGACTCTTATATATATTAGGTTGGGCCTAGCGGTCCGGCTGACAGGATTATATCCCGGGCGATAGCGGGCCGTAGTCTCGGGTATGTACGAGACCCTCGTTAAATATGATCCTCCTTTCCACAACTCGATTTCAAAGATGACTTAGAGGCTAATAGGGACACAGATCATACTTTGCATCAGTTAGTGACATATTGATGACCTGCATTTTACTTCCACTGTTATTACCTTCTGTGCTTGTTATTTGTCACTATTATAATATTGCTATTACATCGCTCTGACGACCTGAGTATGCATGCTCAGACCTCGAGGAAGAACCAGTGCAGGAGTCGGACTTGCCCTTCGAGCATGCGGAGATTTAGTCGGGAGTACCTAATTCACTTTTGCTGCTTTCCCTAAAGAGACATTGTAATCGAACTTAGTTGGTAGTCCTTTTTCTTGTTTTATTGTAAATTGTGAACATGAAAGTTGATGTAATAATTTAGTGATGGATTTTCTTTACTTCTGTGCTTTGTTTACTGATTACCATGTAATGCTAGAAGCCGAAATATGAATATGGCGGGTTTATTCCTTGACCGTAGGAGCATGGCTGGCCTAGTCATCCCTCGTTTTCCGTATTTTAGGAAGCAGGACGTGACATGGTTTTGTTGGTATCAGAGCCACGTTTAGTAGTAAGGGATAACACTAACTACACTTTATTACGTTATTTTCGCTTCACTATTCCTGACTTTCATCCTTGTATCTAATCATATCCTTTTAATATCTTACAGCGATATGACGTCCCCGAACGACCACTCCTCGGACTTAAGTTCTCATGATCGCACGGAGAGGATACTTAGTGCACTGACCTTTCTCGCAGAAGCTCAGGAGAGAAAGATGGACCTACTCACTTAGGGACTCAGGGTTATTACCGCTGTAGGGGGACCCTCCGCCCTCATTACTGCCCCCGAGGGCACTGCTCCACCAGCTTTTTTGCTAGGGCTGGCACCGTATCAGATTTCCGGAGGTTACATCCTGCTGCATTTACAGGACTAGCCGAACCACTCGAGGCCGAGCAATGGCTGGTTAATATGGAGAACCTACTGACGGCCGCTAGGGTACCAGATGAAGATAAAGTGAATGTGATAAAGATCTAGTTGGAAGATGAAGCCCGTACTTGGTGGTCAGTTGAAGAAAGCAGACTAGAAAAGCCAATCTAATGGAGCAAATTCAAGGAGTGCTTGGACCACTATTTCCCTTCCACCGCCAAGGCAGAGATGGAGGAAAGATTCATCCTACTGAAGCAGAATGGCCGTCCCGTGGACGTATACGCGGCAGAATTCAACCGTCTGAGCCGATTTGCTCCGTACATGGTCTCTTCAGAGGCCACCAGGGCCAGACGCTTCTTACAAGGACTTGATTTCGAGCTGCAGCAGTTGATCGCGTCACTTGAGTTGCAGACTTTTGCACAGGTACTCAACGCGGCGCGAATTCAGGAGAAACTGATCAACAAATTCAGGAAGCCCCCAGTTGTTCCAGCACGCACCCACGCACCTTCTCGAGGAGTCATACCAGTTCACAGGCCTGGAACGACACAGATGAAGCGTCCATTCGTGCCCCAGCATCGCCCCCAGAGCAAGAACTTAGTTTGCGGCTACTGCAACAGAGATGGGCATACCAAGAAGGACTGTCGCCGCGCCAAGGGACAGTATTTGATTTGCGGATCCAGTCAGCACAGAGTTGGTGGTTGCCCCGAGCGATCAGAGTTACAAGGAGGGTCTAGACCGCAGGAGCAGAGATCACTGGAGCAGAGGCAACCCTACACAGGCCGCGGTCAGGGACGGGCTTTCACCTTGACCGCCGAGCAGGCAGAGGCTTCAGGCGAAGTTGTCACAGGTATTCTACTCGTACATTCCATGTCAGCTAGAGTACTATTTGATTCCGGAGCATCGCACTGTTTCATATCTGCGCATTTCGTTGATACACACTCCATACCACATGAATCATTAACCAAGGGTTGGGAAATACATACGGGTAATGGTGTTATAATATCTAGTCAAGAATGTAGATCATATCCGGTTGTAGTGTGTGGCAGGGAATTCTATGCGAATTTCCTTTTGATCGGGACAGGCAGCTATGACGCAATTCTCGGGATGGATTGGATGAGTACCTTTTATGCAGTTATTGATTACCGAGCAAGGAATGTGATTTTCCTCATTCCCAATCACCCAGAGTTCATTTTCGAAGGCAGGAGCGAATCTTTGGAGCCAGCCAAGTATAGAGCCAAGCCAAAGGAGTTGACAGCTATGGAGATTGATGAGAGCCCAGCCCCAGAGATTGTTCGGGATTTCCTGGACGTGTTCCCTGAAGATTTACCAGGTCTACTATCTTCACGCGTCTTGGAATTCTCGATTGATTTGACTCCAGGTACAGCACCAGTGTCCAAGGCCCCGTACAAAATGTGTAGGGGTTACTAGGCACTCTCATAAGGGTCTACGAGGCATCAACCATGCCCGATTTAAAATTTAGACGTGCCGAACAACCCTTAACAAGATCTTTAAACTAGAGATTAGGCGAAAACAAAGCATGTTAAACACTTTAACACTAAGAGTTTGGGATTACAACCTTTGTAGTCCGGTCCTTCGCTTCATAAGCTCCGTGTTGAGGTCCCTTCGCTGCGATCATCATGTTTCGGACTCTCGAGAGGCTCCACGAAGAGAAAGATGCAAGCTTGCTTCCGATCTTCGATAACAAAGATGATCTACCTTGAAGTTTCATTAATACAAGCTCTCACTCACTAAATGAAGTGAACACTCTCATCTAAATGGCAAGGATAGATGAGGATGATGAAGTAGGATTTATGCTCTCATTTGTTTTCAATTTCTCACTCATTTTCATCACCTTTGAAAAAGCTAGAAAGCTTTTTCATGAAGAACTCAAGGAAGAAGATGAAGAATCCTTTTGTGATGAATAATGAAAATGTTAATATGATTATTAATGTAACCATGGTCAAGGATGACTCATGTAGAGATTTAACTAGGGCTAGGGTTTGGGTTGGGTTAAAGAATGAGTCACTAAAATATCAACATAATATCTTAGCTCAATCCAAAAGAAAACCTTCTAGAAGGTTCATGAAAGAACTAGCCCAAATCAAACCCTAATCTTGTTTAATCTCCACTAAACATGTTGCATTAGTAATCATATCATGTTACAATATTATATATCACATATATAATATTTATTCTAACAAAATAAAATAATACAATTAACATATATCGCATATATATCAATGTATTATCCGAGTGAGAAAAAGAATATTTTAGTGAGCTAATATTAGTTAATGTAATTTAATATATCATATATATAATTATACATTAAATCATCGATTCAATACTTGATCCGACAATCCGGCTATATCGAATATAACCGACTAATATATCATGTACCGATTCACCGAATCAACACTTGATCCGATGATCCGGCTCATATCAAAATAACGCGAGAATATAATACGGTATCTCATATCACATTATTCTCGGTCCTGCACATATCACATATGTGCCCTTACTCCGTTTTGCCTGAGTCAAGAAACTTCTGTGTAGGACTCTAAAGAATCGTCAATACGCCGGCAATAGGTGATGATCATATCAAACACCCACAAGCTGCAAGCGGTCAGCTAAACGTAATAGCCACCCAGGTATTGAGAGATCAAAAGATTAACAAGCAAGCCTGTACATTCTCCTGCGAATCCAATCAGTAACACTCATGTACAGTCCGGTCTCGTCGTCTGATATGTCGCATATCTCGCCTAGGGGTGGTAAACGTCAGACCCCAGTAACTCGATAAGTCGTGTCGATATGAGATCTATAACAGTTCGAGAAACTACTGATAACACTTACCAGTAAATCTCAGCAACCCTGGCCAGGGATTTCCAGTCATAACCAATCGAACACAGCACAACATCAACTCCCTATACCGGGAGAGACGAATGCCCTCCTATCGCTCATTGCCTCCGTGTGATTCGGGGCTGTACCTAAAAGCCACCTTTTTGCACGCCCTCTTGGACGTGGTATGATGGAAATCAAAGCACAGTAGGAATCACACAAGACTCTATGACGATCTCGGGTCAACAGACTACTCTGTACCAGTGTCACCGGAGAACTGCCATCTGACGTGATGTATAATACCATCTGGGAGTTCTCAGCGAGTCTGTCCAGTGTACCCAGTCTCTACTGAGCACCCGTACACCATCCTTGATGTCAAACACCGATGGATATGGGATCATCCATCGCCCATCATATGGGTCAAGATGCGTATACGCTAATCTACTCTGGTGTATCGATGCCCCGTCTCGATACACTCTCGACTAGGAACAATTATAGAATGTACTCGTCGACTACCGTGGCCCCACTAGTATGATCTCATCATAGTCCCAGTAGTCGAGTACATATCCTAAGGGCTTTATCAACATATAACATAGAGACAACCAGAGTACATGTTAAGATAAAGTACAACCAGATAGCATACTATCATGTCGAGTAAGAAAGTCCTCCCTATATATGTCCAAGCATCCATTACAATATACATCATATATACAGTAATGGCCTCTAGGGCATACATATAACTAACAGAATGGCACCGGTTGAGTTGGCAGAATTGAAGAAGCAAATTGAAGAACTCCTGGAGAAGGGGTTTATCCGGCCAAGCGTTTCACCGTGGGGTGCACCAGTTCTGTTGGTGAAGAAGAAAGATGGATCGCTGTGGATGTGTGCGGATGTGTATAGACTATCGGGAGCTGAACAAAAGCTGAACAAAAATCTACCCTACGCATGATTTGGAGTTAGCCGCAGTGGTTTTTGCATTGAAGATCTGGAGGCATTACCAGTTGGGTGAGAAGGTAGAAGTGTACATGGATCACAAAAGTCTGAAGTACGTCTTTACTCAGAAAGAACTAAACATGAGGCAGCGCCGATGGCTAGAACTGATGGCAGATTACGACTTGGACCTTCAGTATCACCCGAGAAAAGTAAATGTTGTACCAGATGCTCTCAGTCGCAAGCAGCGGTCATGATGTTGACCAATCAGAGGAGCATCATTGAGGATTTTCAGAGACTCGAGCTTGAGGTCGTCACACCGAGCGCAATCAAGCAGTTTTGGCAACTACAGGTGCAGTCTTCCCTTGTGGATCGCATCAAGGCTGCACAAGTGGACGATCCTCGATTGCAAAAGTTCAGAGCGCAAGTAGAAGCCGGGCTGAGAACGGACTTACTCATACATGAAGACGGTTCTCTGAGATTCGGTAGCAGACTCTGCGTACCCAAAGGGGATGTTCGAGAAGAGGTACTGACTGAGGCTCATAATTCAGCTTATTCTGTGCATCCGGGAGGTACGAAGATGTATCGAGATCTAAAGCAGCATTTTTGGTGGAACAGGATGGAGCGAGAAATTGCGCGGTTTGTATTCAGGTGCTTGGTATGCCAGCAGGTGAAGGCGGAACATCAGAGGACAGCAGGACTGTTACAACCGCTTCCGATACCAGAATGGAAGTGGGAGCACATTACTATGGATTTCGTGACGGTCTTACCACGGAGCCCTAGGGGCAACAACGCCATTTGAGTTATCGTCGACTGCCTCACAAAAGCTGCACACTCCTTACCATTCTGAGTGGGACAGTCGACAGAGTCACTGGAAGAGAGATACATGCAGGAGATAGTGCGACTTCACGGAGTTCCGGTCAGCATTGTGTCAGATCGAGACACCATATTTGTTTCGCACTTCTGGAGGAGCTTACAGGAGAGTTTGGGTACCCGCCTCAAGTTCAGCACAGCTTATCACCCGCAGACGGACGAACAATCCGAGCGTACGATTCAGACGCTCGAGGATATGCTGAGAGCTTGCATGCTAGACTTCCAGGGTTCCTGGGAAGATCATCTTCATCTAGTCGAGTTTTCTTATAACAACAGTTATCAAGCTAGCATCCAGATGGCTCCTTTCGAAGCACTTTACGGGCGGAAGTGTCGATCCCCAGTTTGTTAGGATGATGTAGGAGAACGAAGATTACTAGGTCCCGAGCTCATTGTTCAGACAATCGACAAGGTCCAAATGATCAGGCAGCGCATTAAGACGGCTCAGGATCGACAGAAGAGTTGGGCGGATACCAGCAGGAGAGCACTAGAATTTGAAGTCGGAGATCGCGTTTTCTTGAAGATTTCCCCTACCCGCGGAGTTATCAGGTTCGGAGGTCACGGGAAGCTCAGTCCCCGTTTCATCGGACCTTTTGAGGTGCTAGAGCGAGTAGGAGAGGTGGCCTATCGACTTGCCTTGCCTCCATCACTAGCTGGTGTGCACAATACCTTCCACGTGTCTCAGTTGCAGCGTTATGTTCGGGATGAGAGCCATGTTCTGGACTATTCGGAGTTAGCTTTGGGTACCGACCTATCTTACGAGGAGCAGCCCACCACCATCCTCGACCGCAGAGAGAAAGTGCTGAAGAATAAAGTCATTCCGTTAGTCCGAGTCTCTTGGGACGGTCATTCCCCAGGAGAATCTACCTGGGAGCGTGAGGAAGATATCCGTGTACGTTTTCCACACCTCTTTGCTTAGTGCTGTTGTTTCGTTGTCTCGTTTTAAATTTCGAGGATGAAATTTTTTGTAAGGGGGGTATGATGTAAATCCCCGTTTCCATCAATAAAATCTTTCTATATTTTTCCTAGTCCCCCGAACGTTTTCCTTTTTTTTCCCTCGTAATTTTGTAGGAAATTGGTTGCTAGGTTTTAGTATTTAAAATTTTCTAAACCTTTAAATAAAGCCCAAAACAAAAACTAAATATATATAAATCCCCCAAGCCAGCCCAGCCCATGACAAAATTCAATTTAATAAATAAAACCACAAACAGCCGGCCCAGCCCGTTTCCCTACCCGCGCCCGACCCGACCCGCTCCATCTCTTCTTCCCCACTCAACCTTTTCCCGCTCCTTTCTTTCACCGCGAGCCCACGTCCCCGCTTCCTTACGTGCCCATGTCGCCTCGCCGATGCCCTGCCTTTGCGACCACGAACCCACGATCTCGACCAAGAACTTGCGCGCCCCTCTCTAACTCTCTCTCCTCCTCACTCTCATTCTCCCTCCTCCTCTCCTCTCTCCAAAAAACACTCCTAGCTTCATCCCCTTCCCCCGCTGAACCACGACGACGACGACCACCTCAGTCACCTCGTCATTCTTCCCTCGCTTTTCTCTCCAAAACTCGAGCCCCACTTCACCTCCCCTCGCCTACACGACCGAACCCCTCCTCACCATCTTCAACCCACGGCAGAGCCCCCTGCACACCATCTCGCCGACAATCACCCGCTCCTATCGCGCCGCAGGCCACCTCGTCGACCCCTCTCCATCATCACCATCGCCTCCAAAACCCGAGACCTTCCACTACCTCACTCCCTCGCTGCAAACCCCACACCAAGCTCCAACCACCCGAACTCGCCACTGCTGCATCTCGCCAGAGCTACCTCCGCCGACCACTGCCGACCCCAGCACATCCCCAGGAGCTCCACAGCACCCCACTCCGCCTCCAGCGGTCAAGAGCCGCCGTCGAGCGTAGCCGAGCACAAGCAGTCGCCATCGCGTTCGTGTCGTAGCTGCACGTGCGTCGATCCCTTGCCATCGTTCATAGACCGCTATCGTGCCATCGTCATCTCCAGACAAGTACCCTACTTGCTACATGCTAGATTATTCTGTTACAATTCAAAATCCCATTAATTCCGTGTATATGATTCGTGAAAAATTTTATGACGCAAGTGTTTGATGTGAAACTTGAACGAAAACCTTCCATTAAACTGACGAAAATTAATCATATAAGCTAGCCCGTGTGGCAATGAACATTGTGTTAAAATTTGACTGGAAAATATAATCGTTACTGACTTGAACGATCATCCCCAATCACACCCGTTAAAACTGAAAATTTCCCGCGTCTGAAACTTGTAAAAATCATAATTAATTGTTTATAAATTGGAATGATGCGTTCGAGGGCTCAAATCGAAGAAGACTAGACGACCTAGAACCCCATGAAAGTTTTAAATTGTTTATATACTGAAAATATGACAGAAACTGGTTCGGAGAGCGACTCTGGACTGCAGTCCAGAGCAGCTCTGGCTGTTGATTTCTTTCTCATAATGCTTACCCCTTTGCTGCCTGAACTTGTATATTGCGGAACCCCGTACTTTAGTGAAGATGAAACAGTTAGCTAAATAATGAAAGTGATTTCACCCCTTTTTACCGTCGTTTACTATTTAAACTGTAATTTAAAAGAACAGGACGTATAGCAGTCCCAAACAGAAACGGAACTGATACCCTATTGTTGAACAGTGCATAACTTCTGACGTAAAGACGCGATTGAGAATCCGTCTAGTGCGTTGAAAATTCTATTGAAAAACCCAAATTTCGTTCAACTATAGCGTCGCTAAATTCTGATCCCAACAGGGTGAAAATTGTGTCGCGAAACGGACGTTCAATTCAGAAACTGAATTTCCTGCAGCGAACACTTAACATGAAACGGCTGTAACTTGCAAACCCGAAATCCGATTGAACTGAAATAAATTTTGCTGAACTGCCGACTGAATTTACTTGTTACTGTTTTTGTATCGTTTCACTGAATTTTGAACGTATGATTTACTGCAATTTTTATAAGCTCATAAGGTGCATAATAGTTCATATTACACATGACTTGTTAACTGCACATATCTTACCCGATTGCCATACACCCAGTGATAGTGCGCGTTATTATTCAGTGTACAATGCATTATCGTGCGTGAATAGTATTGGTTTAGGAGTGTCAACTACGCCAATGGAAAAGTGAATGATTCGTGACAGTGAATAATACAGTGAACAGTGACAAAACCATGTTATTGGTGCATACTTGTACACGACTAGACCATACTCATCAATAGTGTAAATCTGGGGAAAAAGGGGAAATCGAAGTGGAAAGAGCATCGTATTTAGCGAGAACGGTGATTTAGAGGATGATCATTCGAACAGCGACTCTTATATATATTAGGTTGGGCCTAACGGTCCGGCTGACAGGGTTATATCCCGGGCGATAGCGGGCCGTAGTCTCGGGTATGTACGAAACCCTCGTTAAACATGATTCTCCTTTCCACAACTCGATTTCAAAGATAACTTAGAGACTAATAGGGACACAGATCATACTTTGCATCAATTAGTGACATATTGATGACCTGCATTTTACTTCCACTGTTATTACCTTCTGTGCTTGTTACTTGTCACTATTATAATATTGCTATTACGTCGCTCTAACGACCTGAGTATGCATGCTCAGACCTCGAGAAAGAACCAGTGTAGGAGTCGGACTTGCCCTTCGAGCTTGCGGAGATTTAGTCGGGAGTACCTCATTCACTTTTTCTGCTTTCCCTAAAGAGACCTTGTAATCGAACTTGGTTATTAATCCTTTTTCTTGTTTTATTGTAAATTGTGAACATGAAAGTTGATGTGATAATTTAGTGATGGATTCCTTTACTTCTGTGCTTTGTTTACTGATTACCATGTAATGCTAGAAACCGAAATGTGACTACGGCGGGATTATTTCTTGACCGTAGGAGCATGGCTGGCCTAGTCATCCCTCGTTTTCCGTATTTTGGGAAGCGGGTCGTGACAAAAACTAATTCTCATATTTTAATAATATTCATAAAGTTTATTATTTTATTTATTTAAATTCCCAAAAGTAATATTTTATTTTCTGAAATGTTACATCCTGTTGCATTATAGGGGAGCGAATATTGCTTTAAAATTAGAGATTACGTGTCAACCCAATCTATTGTATTTTGTGTTTTTTCTTGTCGGGAAAATTCCCTGCACACTTGCGCTTCACCTCCTCACTTGTTTTTTTTTAAAATTAATTAAAAAAATGTGTTTTTCGAAATCTTATTTTAAATTTTTTTTTTGTAAATATTCATAAATAAATAAAAATGAAATGAAATAAAATGAGCACTTATTTTCGTATTGATTTTCTTTTCAAAAATACACATATCGCATACCACATATTGAGTTCGCATGGTATGTTTGATCAATTAATCGTTTTCTCGTTTTAAAAGCGAGGGGTAATTAACGACAGCTTAGTCCATAGTTGCCGGAGATTTGGATCCCCATAATTATTAAACCCCAGCCTACACCAGACAGGGGGAATCTGTACACGCCTGATAAGCACGCGCATGCCTATCTTAACAGGGTGACGAAAAACACTGTACAGTGACATGAAAGATGAACCAAAGGAATTAATTTCCAAAATTTATATGGTGGAAAGTAACGATCAAAAGAACGAGTTTAAGGCTCTAAAGACTACAGACTTTAAGAAGAAAGGCCAAATAAATAATCTAAAATGTTTCCATTTTAAAAAGGCCAGACACTTCAAAAAAGATTGTTGGATTCTTAAAAAGAAGAAGAAATCAGAAGCAAATGTGTACGAGCAGGGATTCATCACATAAATTTGTAATCTATATGAGTGGAATATTTGTAAGAAAATTTTGTATATGATATGACGTTCAAGTTTGTTTTTAATAAATAAAGATGTTAATTTTAATATATATTTTTGATTCTCATTCTTTTTATGGCATGATAAATTAGATTATTTGTGTTATCATGCATGATTAACTTTTAGTTGCATATGCTAGTCAAGATATTGATAAGTACATAATTTCAATAAATTAATATAGTATACTTTTTATGTTATAATATACTGTGTTTTCCATAGTTGAAAATAAGTTTCGTTTTTTTGGTTTTAGTGATTTAGTCAAACTAACACAAATGTTTTTATTTTTGAAAAAAAAAATTCATTGCTCCGTCCAATTACAGAAAGAAAACGGAGCGGTTAAGAAATCTTCTTATGATACCTATGAGCTAAGTCTAAGTCACTGATTGTCATTATATGTGATAACGATGATGCTAAAATTATGGAAACTCTAGAGGCTTGAGCCTAAGACATTGTTATAACTGACAGTTACTCAACAACGAGTGAGTAATTAGGATAAACTTTTTTCATACAAATCAAAATCTTATTGATCCTTTTACGAAAGGTTTTTCAAATGATTCGCTACAGAAGATATCATTGGGGATAAGGTGAAAACCTTACATTTAGATCAACTATCATTGAAATCCTTCTCGATACTTGTGCTCAAAGTACCGCGAGTTCAAAAGAAGAGTAAATGTTACGATTGATTGTAAAAGTATGAAAACTTATTCCCTGAAATGGTCATGAGTATGAATATTTCTTAATAGATGATAAAGTACAATTACAAGACATACTAGATTATTTACCTATATGAATATGAAGATGCAGCCGCCTTCTATGAGATTAAAAGGTTTTCTCAGAAGCGTTCATGAAACCAAAACACACACACAGTCATAATAGTGCAAACTTATGAATTACTTGATCTTTGAAATTTACGTATGTGCTTTATATGTGGTGCTTTCGTAAACGGCTTCTCGGTTCAAAACTTCGGTTACCGTGCATCTTGATTGAATTTTGATGTGAATGCACTAAGTGAAGATTCAAGTCCAAAAAATTTCTTCATGGTATGTATGTACCCACCTTTGTTTGTTTTTAGAATTTTTTGAAATTGGTGAGAAATGCTATATTATTTATAATACAAGCAATTTCAACAAATTAAAATGTATATGGTTTTTTTGGATTTGTAATTATTTAATGGGGTGAAGTTTCATTTGAATTCAAAACTCCCTTCCATTTTGTTGGAGACAAATCTCCCTCCCATTTTATGGGTGTTAGGGTGGTTATGGGAGTTCTGATAGTTATGGAAAGTTTGATTTTGAATTGAAATGATTCTATTCGTATCATTTCACTTCTATTTAAACCAACTTGTTTTCTTTGTTCCACACATACACAAAAAGCATAACAGCTCATTCTCTTCTCTTATTTTTCTTTTGGTACTCATAAAGATCAAGTTCTTCAGGACAATTCTCTGCGGGTGCAACGCGGGAGATTGTAAACACAAGGTTGAGTTGTTATATCCTGGAAGCAAATCGCATCAATTCCCGTTGCATCGTAGGAGAGCGAATATTGCTTTAAAGATGGCGATTGCGTGCCTCAACCCAATCTATTGTGTTTGTGTTTTTTATTGTCATTAATTTCAACCCTAATTTTGCAACAATCTATCGTGTTTGTGTTTTTTATTGGGGGAGGAAAGTCTTACCCTTGGGGCTACGTTCCATGGTATTGGTTGTTTCTTCTGCATATATTTGAATCATTTTATTTACCTGATTATTAGGTTTATTAAATAAATTTGAACAGAATTTAGAGATATAGGCCCGTCACCAACTACTTTTTCCACCTGTGCCAACTGCTATCGAAAAAGTTTTATTTATGAGAAGAAAAGGGTCGTTCTCAATTGATGTTGCATGTTTTCCTAACGAGGATGGCGAAAGTTGTTAGAAATTTAATTCAATACAGTTGGATTTGGACCCTTGAGGCTTGACAGAGGATGGGTCATGGAGTTGGCATTATTTCATTACAATAAAATAAGTGCCATCTTAGCAAGAGCTTCCTTGTTACATTTTAGAAAAACTTGTGACCCATCGACAATTTTGTTGCACTTCAAATATGCCTCTTCTATTTTATAGATTGAGTTAGACCAAGACATTGAATTTCTTGTGGGTCCTACGTAGTCAATCTCACAAGAGCATATTATAACATGCAATACAAATAGAAACATGAATGCTTAAGCAAAGACAAATGAATATATGCTTACTTATTGTTCGGTCGTTTTGAATTTTTCTGATTTTGTTCTAGTGAAGATTTTAAGGAAGGTAGACAAGAGGGGTAAAAATAAAAAATAAAAAATCAAAATTTAAAAATAGATTTTAGAACCAATACTGGTCAATAAATGAATCTTCCGTAGATAAAACATATATACACTACCAAACATAAGTTATGGCAAATGATGAACCGAAATTAGATGATACCAAGAACAAGTTTCATTTTGCATTTTTCTTTTTGTGGATGATGTGATGAGGAATTGTATAACTGACTCGATTCAATGTATATATATTACTAAATATAATTAGTTATCAAGCAACTTACACCTTTCTACCTTAGACTTTCTCAAAGCCAAGAAGATATTTGGTACTTTAACCGGAATGCATATGTCTAAAGGAAATTAATGATAGGAGTTCGATCAACATTTTTGTTTTGTTGAGGGAAAACAAAATTTCCATTTTGCATTTTAAAATTTTTTTTCGCACCTCAAGTTTACGGCCTTCTTTCTTTTTCCCTTTTAAACAAAGAAAGATAGTAATTCTATTCAACTTCGAGCTTTTGGTTTGCATTTTCTTGACTTTTGGTGACAGCAACTTCCAACTTTTGGTCCGACAAGTAACTGTTGCCAAAAGGGAGGTGCAATTGTTTTCATTAATGGCCTCGTAAAAATAGAAACGTCAATTTTAACACATGGGCTGCCAGAGGTATATACCACAGTCATAAATTCATGATTCTCCAATAATCCGGCGAGGTAGAAAATTCGGATTTGGAAAACTATTCGGAAAAAATCGGCAGGCATTCGGGAAAAATTCGATAAGTGTTCGGAAAATGTTTAGGAAGGATTTCGAGCAAAATATTAATATAAAATTAATATATGAGTTCGTGAATTATTTGTTGTTTTTTGAATAATTCGTTTTTTTGAATAATTCGCGAATAATCCGGGAATTATTCGCGAATAATCCGGCAATAATTTGGCGCGTCCGGTGATGGCGAATAATTCGCAGATTTAATCGGTAGTCACATAATTCGCGAATTATTCACGAATTCGCCGAATAATTCACGAATTATTCATGAATTCACCGAATAATTCACGAATTATGTGACAATGGTCTATACATTCGGTGGAACTATTTGATATTCCCTAATTTTGAATGTCTAGTTGCTAAGAAGAAACTGAGTTCTTTGAAAACAATTTCGTTCACATAGAAAACGAGATAAATGATTTCAAAAGAGACATAACAGAATGCGAGAGAAATTGAGGCAGGACGTAAATCAAAAGGCTGTTACAAACGTGGGCATGCAGATGCCAAAATGATTAACACAAGCAGGCGATCCAACTACAAATTTATGAGATCTAGCAATTAATAGCTGGAAATAAATAAACTATATAACAAATGCAAGCTAAATATTTGCAATAAAACATCCAATTTAAAGCGATTGATTTTGTGCTAATATCGGATAACCCTCAAGAGCAAATGAACTAGACAATTCATGTATCTATAGCTTTGAAATTGAACCCAAATAAATCCAAGATTTAATACTCAATAAGACGTTCAAGTTTGAGTCTCAAATCAATAACTATTAATATTCCAACTAATTAAACCAACAAAGAATGTAGTCACCTGATTGACTTGGCTCTGGTTGGTGTTGAGAAACTCATGGGTAAATCATGATACCCCGCAACCTTACATGTTAACCGAGCACTACAATCAATATGCAAGTTAAGTTTGATACTTCATTAATCAAGAATTTGAAACCGGGGGCTTCTTTGTAAGATCTCAAGGGTGAACTTCCTGTGAAGGACGTGGCCTGCCGTTGACCGAATAGGATGTAGCGACGAAATTGTTGCGATCACGAAGGTGCCAAAGATCCGATGCTAACCTTGACGATGGTGAAGACGAAAATGAAAACCGGTTGATTTTGATGAGATTGTGACGGATAAACTATCGACCGCAGCCGATAAAAAACTCCGATCGCAGCCGAAAAAAAGAGGATTGACCGCAGCAGATTAAACAGCAAAACTCCACAGAAATCTCAAAAACACCAATTTTCAATGGCGAAATTTCATTAACCATTCATTCATCCTCCTCCTAGAAAAAACCCTAATCTCAAATTTTGCAGAAATATCCAAATTAAAATAAAAATAAAATTGCAAAAAGGTACAAACTTATTAAAATGCAAAATTCTTTAAACTAAACTTTAAACGGTGCCCCCTTATCAAAAATAATCCCTCCAAACAACAGGGCAATTGTCTTTGACCATCAACATAAAAAATTCACACATATTAAGAAAATGTATAGACAAAATAGACAATTAGACATTCATCTAAGGAAATTTAACCTGAAAAACCATTCCATCCTGTAAGTCATTAAAATATTTTATCTATAATCGGTTTCCTTAACGAATGTTACATACGGGGAATGGATTAATATTTTCATAATTGCTGTAAATTTTAATTAAAATACTATATTTTTCATTGATGGTCATGTTGGTTATCTTAACTCTGATATATATATATATATAAAGCCACACATTAATATCATCATCTACAGCTGCTTCAAAATAAAATTGTTGTCCTAAGTGCGTCTGCAATATGCTAACAAAAATTGTTGTCCTAAGTGCGTCTGTTTTAACCGATGCAAGTATAATGTATTTGTTCACGAAAAACAAAAAATTTGATATATTCGTATTACACAATACATATATTACCCTAAAATAAATGCAAGAAATTAGTGATCTCATATTTACATTATTTTCTCCTCATTTTTATTTTTTTGAGAAGACGTTGAGTTTATTAACAGAGAAGTAAAACATGCTCCTAGGTAATTCGCAAAAATTTCCAATGGCTCCGATTAATATTTAAAAATCTTCTCTCTTTCTCTCTCTCTCTCTAACTTTTTTCTCTCTCTCATCGTATTGATCGCTCTACATCTCGAACCTACTCTTTCTCTCCGCTCTCTCCACGTCCGATGCCTCCGCCCTCCGCCGGCGGGGCCGCCCTCGCCTCGACGGAAAACCGCGACGCGCGTCAAATTTTGCGCCTCGATCTGGGATCAGAGGACGAGGAATGGCGGCGACTTCGCCGGTGCCTGGAGGCTGCCGGCAAGGGTTTCGCGATCGGCGCTGGTATCAAGGGCGGCCTCGCTCTGTTCTCGATTCTCGCTCGATTGAGGAGCCGCTGGTGACCTCGCTTTTATGATTTTGTAAGAAAAATTGTTCCTTTTGTGATGTTTTTGTTTGTTTTGTGAAAGGAATTTGAGAAGAATAGGGGCCATGACGAATTCGGAGGCAGTGGAGTTGGCGGTGAAGGAGACGGTGAGATATGGGTTGTTTCTTGGAACATTTGCGGGGACTTTTGTTACTGTTGATGAGCTTATTGCTGCCATTGGGGGCCATAAAAGGTGATTGTTTTATGTTGAAGTTCAAGAAAGGTCAAGGACATTTTGAATTCTATGATTAAAATGAGCAAAGTGTTGACATTTTGCAGCTAAAAGATTTTATCAACCTATAAATATGTCGGAATTTGAGAAAGGTTAGGGAAATCATGAATTCTGTCAATAATATTATTATGTACTTTTGGTAAGTGTTCACGTTATTTTTTCTGCCAAAAGTGTTCACATTATGAATATGTTGGAATTTGAGAAGGGGGCAAAATGTGGATTCTATCCATAATATCACCGTATGTTGTAGCAACTATTTGATATCATTAGCATTATCATTATGTTATCCAATAGAAATGGGTTTGCGTGTGGATCAGTACTCAAATTCGAAAATGCTCTTGTATAAAAGTTGATGAAGTTTTTAAACTTATTATAATCTAGTGTCAACCTTCTATGAGTTGGTTGATATTTTGGGACAGACGAATATAAGCTGGCGCAGGCCTTGCCATGATATCTTTTCCGGTTATGTTGTTTAACCTCAAAATTATCAAGCAATCTGTATACAATAGAAATTTACATCCACCTCTTGAATAATATAACCTAAGTTCTATATGAACATCACATCCTGTAATATAAACCAAATTTAAGGTCAAGTTTAATGTACCAGAAAATCTATCATCACACAGAAAATCATGCTATTGCAAGAGAAATGAACCGAGCCCCATGACCACAAAGGAAATATTACTTACTAATCCATTGATTCTAGATAGTCATGTTCATGAGCAAACTATATATGCGTGTTTTCAACTCTTCATTTTGTGATAGAACTATCTTTAACAGTTTTGAATATTATTACTTGATCTTCTTATAGTTGTGGCGTCAAACACAATAAGTTCCTTATCTTGCTTCAGGACCGCAGGTTGGAGATCACTGCTAGCAGGTGCAATTGCAGGTCCATCAATGCTCTTGACAGGACCAAAGACACAACATACTAGCTTGGCTCTCTACATTCTTATGCGTGCTGCTGTATTAGCATCACGTTGTGGGATAAAGAGCAAAAAATTTGGGAAAGTTTGTAAACCACTGACTTGGTCACACGGCGATTTGTTCCTCATGTGTATCTCCTCTTCGCAAATTTTGTATGTTCCACACGTTTCATCTTTGTTCTGACTCTTAAACAAGCTAATTACTTTGCATTAGCTGAATTTTCCTCTGCAAAGTATTGACTTAGTAATCTGGTGGCATGGTAGCATGTCACAGATCTTATCACATACATGCTCAAGTTTTTTGCTATTACTGAAAAATATTTCTGAAAATAATTTTCTAGATAATGTGCAGGAAAGCATTTTTGGATGCAAATGAAAAAATTTCAGTAATTAAGTTGATTGAAATTGACATGCACAGTGTCTCTGGAGCCTTAAATCAATATATCGGTGTATATGATTAATAGGGAAGGACCGGAAAGTGCATGTAGCCGTGCTTGAAAATTGATCGCATATCATGAGAATGACAACCTTTGCACAGTATGCTTAGACAAGCAATGACAAGCATTTCTCTCATACTGCTATTATAACGAGTGCTTATTGCAGGAAAATCATAAGTAGAAGGCCCAATAATGTGTCACTGCACCGAGGATGTATCATGTAACTCTTGTTAAAATATGAACTTCGACTCCCTATTGAGGTTTGGTTGAAGAGTAACCAACTAGCTGTATAACCCGCTTAAGAAATGGTCAAGAGTAAGTTGTACTGGCAATGAATTATGGAAAATGGTTAATTAAATTCACATACTTCTGACGTTTGAATCAAGGTCAACCATTCCTATGCAGATAGAGGGGGTGGATTCTAAATATTTGAAGTGTTGCATTAGCTATTGCATTTGAGGTGTTACCTCCTCTTAACCCACCTCTTAATCTTTGTGAAACGATGTCTAGAGGGCCAATCACATGAGTGCTACTGAACATAGTCGTACATACCATATCTTTTTTTATAAAAAATAGGAAAGAGCAGGATTCATTGAGAGTCCGTACACATACCATATCTTTATTCCTAGCCATAATGGCTTCTGCCCTTTTCCTTTTGTTTACCACATGATTTCAGAAAGTAACTGTGAGTCTAATCTGTAGTGATCTTCCTGACAAATTAGATAACCTTCTCATTCAAGAAATGTCTCACTCTTTTAAATTTTATCCAATATGTATAATAATTGTCTTTATATAAGAAGTTGAAGTATGGATGTGCCATTTTAAGTTGCACATTTATGGACAATCTCCCACTCTTTCTTGACAACTTAGAAGCGGCGACAATTATCCAACCACGATAGATAGTCCTGACGACATTTGAACTTGGGAGCTTGCTGTGAAACTTTGCATTTCAGGTCAGTTTCTGATCAGAGTTTCTCACAAGTCGAGGAGGTGCAAAAATCTACATAAATATGTCCACTAGCCTAGCTATCTGACTTTCATATCAAATCTAGGCAATTTGTAATATTTTTGAGGGAAGCATATGCTGCATATCCAGGAGTTGCTCTAATATCTTGGAAATCATTGTGTTTTGCAAGGAATACATGCTAATCTAGTCTACAGTGGAGTGGTATGATTTATTAATGAACAATGTTTTTTGGATAGCATATATGCCGCCATAACAAACTGCCAAGGCCTGGCACAGACTTGAGGGGCATTGTGATGCGTTAACCACAAGTTTGACTCTATCCGCGCCTTGTTAAATGAGTTTAACAATAATCACAAGAAGATGCGTGTGAACCATGGTTTGAAATTTCAGCCGATTCCAATCCGAGGGTCGATTCTGATCTTAGGAATGACCATCCGAGTTCCGATACCGAGATTTTAAATCTTGGTACTTGGTTCACCGGGTTGTTCTAGTGTTAAGTTTATTAATGAGTTAGTGAGCTTGTTGATGGGTTATTGGTTTATGTGACTTCATTAATTACTAATAAAAATATCAAAAAGTTAATAGTTATTTCTACAACATATTTAAAATCCATCCTAAACATCATTAATTGCTAAGAAACGTGTCAAATTATTTATAGTTATTTTTACTATTTCAAAAATAAAATTGTTAATTATATTTTAAACATCCGTCTACTTGAACAATATAAAAAATGATCGTACGATACAGATGCCTAGATTTTAAACATTGGTTTGAATATGTCCAACTTAGTTATTTATGCATATAACTGATAAAGGACATGCAAAATATACAAATGAAATGTTGAGACACATGGTTGTCAGTCCTCTAAGAGATAGGATTACAAAAATGGGTGAATTTTGATCTTGTAAGTAGCTCCCATATAGGATAAATGAGGGAGAATAGGTAAGTTGGTTTGGTCATATGCAGTAGAGGTTGATAAATGTGCACAACTAATGAGAAGTTATAGACTATAGTTAATGGAGAAATGATGATTAGAGGTATGCCTACATGTAGGATGCAATGAAAAGAATGTTAACTGTTAATTTATCTATGATCATTAACGGATTCATGTAGCTGAACCAAAAAGTTTGGGATAATGGCTTCATGCTTTGTTGGAGATATAGACGCTCTCAATAGAAACATACGGGAGACGATGTGAACTTCTTAAATGTCTGACTCGTAATTTTACAGAATTAAAGAAACTGGCTTATTGTACTATAATTATTTTGTATTTACTTGCATCCTTCATTTCTGATATTTTTTTTCATTTTAACATAATAATATATGTTGGATAATTATGTGCAGTTGTAATTGGTATGCAGATCTGCTTACATTTTGAAGCAAGACAGTCTACCTTCAACATATAGATCGTTTCTTAATAAACATGGTGGAAAAGATGCTGTTATATTGCAAGGTGTCAAAGAAATTGCAAGCAACACTCCATTTACCAACTTGAAAGGGATAGAGAAATATTACAAGTCCATCGACATCGATATCAAACTCGATCCCAACATGAAAGTACCATGTTCAGTATGTATTCCTGACTTTTTATTAAGTATTACAGTATACATAGCTTATCTGTTGTTTCTGTTGATTGTACACGACGGTCTATTTATTTGCCAATAGCTTAAATACTCATTAGCTATATGTTTCTTCCTCTTTTAGTATATAGAAAGGTTCATGATTTTTTCTTGAATTTTAACCGAGCGAGTTGCAAGCTGTAGTTAGTAGATAGAACTTGTAGTAGTAGATAGAAAAAAGAAAGTTTTTTTTGCCAAGGTTCTCTCTCGTATCATGTTCAGAATTTAAATATT
The DNA here is from genome assembly GCA_030015575.1 of Agapanthus africanus. Taxonomy (NCBI): domain Eukaryota; kingdom Viridiplantae; phylum Streptophyta; class Magnoliopsida; order Asparagales; family Amaryllidaceae; genus Agapanthus; species Agapanthus africanus. The sequence goes on from CM057339.1 coordinate 872,096,907, forward strand.
AGGTGTAGTTTTTTGGTGATGAACTTGTCCATTGCATGCGGATGTCCTCAGACACCTAATACATAACTGTTGTTGCAGATAATTCATGGAAATCAATCTTGTTCTGGGCATTTTATTTCTTTCCTTCTTCAAGCATACGGAAGAGCATTGCCTGTTTATCTTCCTGTGTATTTAATCCCTGCACTAATAGTTCATCGTCAGGGTCTCTTGAAAAGGTACTGAGTATTCATATCTTCTATAGCTAGTCAAAGCTTTACAGAGTAGAAAAATAATTGGAACTTTTTGGCGATTATTTATTACATGCCATGGTAAGCATTACTAGGAGAATTACATGATGCATCTTAGCTGGAGAAATCTCTGAACGTAATTTTTGTGACAACAATTTTTGTTTGTTTTTTTAATACAAAATACGAAGGTTGTGGGGTTCGGTTATTAGCAAACAAAAACAATCTGTTCAAAAAATAGTATTTGCATAACAGAGAAGCTGAAAGTCCTGAAATATACACATACTGAAGCTGCCTTTTTCTTCTATTACAGTATGCACTTACTATTTGTCTCTGTGTCTATTGGAGTGATTGATAAAGCAAATTGAACCACGCCTGACACTTCTCTCTTGATCTATTTAACTGATTTTGTCATGAAACACCAAATGGTTCTCTACCTAGAAACATGCTTTGGATGTACATATTTGACTGATAATGTCACTTAAAACGCCAGTGGTGCTCCATCTGATCCCGCTTTTGCCAATTTCAATAAATTTTACTAAAAGGCAAGCCTTCTGATACCATGTTACATTATAAATTTCCTCGTCATTCTGACCGACATGGATTCGGATATGGATACGGGACACGATACGAGTCGGATTCACGGATACACAATACACAATTTCTATAAAAATCAGGGATACGATTCGTTGGGATTTACTAACCTCACACACACATATATATATATATATATATATATATATATATATATATATAAGAATAATGAAGAAAAGAGGCCCTAGGAGGTTTTTTCGTTAGGTGGCGTCAAAAAAATACACCATCCATGATTATTTTTGACGATCGGCACCCATCATCATCTTTATCATGTAAGATGTGGATACACCAAATTTCATGTGATTCCACCACTTTTTCACCGTTGAATTAGCAGTGTAAAAAGTTCTATTGTCGGCAGACCATTAATTTTGCACCCACTAAATCAACGGTGAAAAAGTTATTGAATCACATTGAAATTTGGTGTATCCACATCTTACATGATAAAGATAATCATGGGTGCCGATTGTCGAAAGTAATTGTGGAAGGTGTATTTTTTCGACGCCATAGGAGTAAATTTCCTCATATGGCATATCCCCCCTCTCTATATATATATACACATCCGATCCTATGAGTTCCGACCTCATTTCTTTTTTTGAAGTCCACTTTTCAAACACACAACCCGTCGTGTTTTTCATCGATCATCGTGATCTGCATAGGTTAGATCTGTTATGTATCAAATTTTACGATCTTGTGACCTTCAAGTAATCCATCATATAGACTAAAAAATCGACGGTTTCCGATACATGAAAACAAAATCGCTTGATGGATGCGTTAGAGGTCTCCAAATTTTGATACATAACTTATCTAGCACATATAGATCACGGTGGCCGGTATGGATTGGTGAAGAACACGAGGGGTTCGGTGTTTGAAAAGCCGGTCTCATTTCTTATTATTCAAACACACAATCCGTCGTATTTTTCATCGAGCTGCACCGGCCATCATGACCTACACCTGTTAGATTTACACATGCTAGATAGGTCATGCAGTAAATTTTACGAGATTTGGAGACCTCTAAGTCTCGAACTAATACATCAAATAGAATAAAACATCGACGGTTTTACGATGTATGAAAAACAAGAATCCTTGATGGATGTATGAGAGGTTTCTAAATCTTGTAAAATTTGAAACATAACCCATCTAACATGTGTAGATCATGATGGCCGCTGCGGATTGGTCAAAAACACAACGGATTGTGTGTTTGAAAAAGTGGACCTCAAAATAAGACTGGACCTCATAGGACCAACTCCATATATATATATATATGTGGGGGGAGTGATCCATTGCAAATCGGTCCGCGTTTTTTAAAAACGGGAACTCTCGATCTACGGCATATTTTAACGATCCGATCCGTTCAAGTTGATCACCCTACCCTCAAATATGTGTGTGAAAAATCAAGAGGGTGCAAAAATGAACGTCTTTCGATAATGCAACATAAACGTCATCCGATACATAGGCTAGAGGTCTTTAAACCTCTTGATTTTTCATACACATATTTGAGGGTAAGGTGGTCAACTTGAACGGATCGGATCGTTAAAATATGCCGTAGATCGGGAGTTCTCGTTTTTAAAAAACGCGGACCGGTTTGCAATGGATCACTCCTATATATATATATATATATATATATATATATAAAGAGAAAACGGAGTATACAGTGGCACTGTAGGTAGGGGGTGCTCTACTGCAAATCGGTTCGAGTTTTCTAAAAACGGAACTCTCGATCTACGACATATTTGAACGATCCGATCAATTCAAGTTGATCACCAAACCCTCGAATGTATGTGTTATGAGAAATCAAGGGATTTGAAGATCTCTAACCAATGCTTTAGATGGAGTTTATGTTGCATTATCGAAAGACGTTCATTTTTACACCCTTCAATGCATTGGTTAGAGGTCGTCAAATCTTTTGATTTTTTATACACATGCATTCGAGGGTATGGTGATCAACTTGAACGGATCGGATCGTTCAAATATGTCATAGATCGAGAGTTGCCGTTTTTAAAAAAACGCGGACCGGTTTGCAATAGAGCACTCCTATATATATATATATAAAAACAGAGTATACGGTGTAGGAATTTCCTACATTGGATGACTTGGCAAACTCTAAACTAAGAATACAACCAATATGCTAGTGTCTGGATAGATTGTTGGTGTGGCACTGTAGGAATTTCCTACATTGGCGGATGACTTGGCAAGTCTAAACTAAGAATACAACCAATATGCTAGTGTCGGTGGGTAGATTGTTGGTGTTTTAACCATTGACATGTATTTAATACATTTAGAATACAATATAAAGTTTTAGACCCTGCGAAAAAGAGTTCCATATATATATTCTTGAGGAATCCAATATGGATACACATCCAATACGGATTCGTCTCCTCATCTATGAATCTGTGCAACTTAGATTTTGACCTTGCTTGCCTTGACAGTGTGCATGAGCTGGGCTTTCTTCAGGATGTAATTACTTCCTGGGCTGTATTCTTGATTATCTACGAGTTGTCATTTCTTCTTCCTTTCCTACAGATTGCAACTTCTTTAAGTCTGATCATGCCTGTCGATCTATCTTTTGGCATCTACCATTGTTGTATGCATTTGTATGAAGTCTCATCTCATGAAATGTGAAGAAGCACCTGAATAATTCCTATAAGAGCAGCAATAGTTCATACTGCTCAGGTTGACTTGATGCCTTCTGATTAGGTATTATGTTTTCAAAAGCTTCTACAGTCTTCAGGAGAATTCGAAATAAATTGCCGACAATATTTCAATTTGATTATCTATTTGTAGTATGCTTTTTTCAGTTATTCCATCACTCTGGAATAACCTGGTCTGCTAAAAGCAAGCTAGATAGATTCTCCAGCGTACTGTTCATGATTGGCATGTGTCAAAGGGGTTAGACATGCTATCGATTTTAGTCAATTTGTGCATAGAAAATACTTTTCCTACCCACATCAAATTTCTACCAATATCAACTAACCATGGGCCATCCAATCCAATTTGGCACTAATATCTAGGTGTTGTGAGTCCCTCCAATTTATCTCTTGGATAGATATGAGTAGAAATTTAAAGTGGGTAGGAAAAGCATTCCTCTTATGCTTGTACCCATATGCCTTAATGTGAGAGACAATTTACTCTTTTAGTTGTAGTTTTAGTGCCTTTGCCCCCTTCAGAACTTTCATTGCATACCTTAATTAGTCAGTCTCTTTGACCTCAAGTTTGAAATTGTAAAAATGAACCTATTTTAACTTCTTTTCAAACAGTCAAAACACAGTAACCTATAACAGTTTATTTGTGCCCTGATATCTCTCTTCTTATTTTGATCAGTTTGCATCTTTAAATATCGATACCTTACAGGCAACCAGTCATCACTTATCATGTCTGCCTTTTATGTGCATTTCTATTTTTCATGTTTCTCAGAAGCATTGAGGTTGATCTTGCTATGCTCTCAAGTGGCGATATTCCAGAGGGAATTATTTGACATAGGAGCATGTCTATCATTTCACTATAAGTTGATTTTGGCCTTGCATCAAACAAAACGAGACAAGATTCTGTTGTATCAGGAAATAGACTTTTTCCGTTGAATTTGCTTTTGGATTTATATCAAGCATACACTGAAATTGCATGTCAGCTCATTAACATGACACTCTTTTTTATTAAATATAAACATAGGTTTGAAACAAGTATGGGATCACGAATTTTGTCCTTTACGATATCATTGATGCAATGAAAATTTTCCTTAAGAGACCTTTTCATGAAACATTCCTCTGGCATTTTTTCCTTCTATAGAAAGTGTTATGTTTTCTTTACTGTATTGTTGATGCAATGTATATTTCTTATTTATTTTGTTCAGGCCATATACAATTTTAGGAAAGAGTCTTCTGGGCACTGCAGGATCTAGTTTGTTTCTCTCCACGTATTGTGCATCTGCCTGGTTAGTTTCTCATTACTCATTTCTCTTTTACTTTAGCAGTTAGATACTGCAATAATAATTAGTAATGCATTTGCTATTGAAGCAGTACTTGTTTGGCTCAATCATCTTATCACAAGGAAAGATTTTATGTTAAGCCAGGGCCCCTCAATGTCACTCCAATCTAATCTCTGTTTCTTCATAAATTTGAGCACTAATCTGCTTTTTTTATAGGCTGAGATCTAAAAACTGTTTCATGAAGAAATCAATAATGCGGCAGCTGCACTACAAAATTCTGCCACGTTAACAGTTAACATGAGATCTATATTTCACTAACTTTTAAAAATAACATGCACACAGCACATAAGAAATATGAAATATTCAAATGTCTATATTCTTGACGCATGTGCAGTTTCTTTTATTAATCTATGACGCTGCTTCATATTCTAAAATGTTTCCATGCATACCTTTTTTTTGATGGAAAGTTGAACCGTAGCTCACTTCAATAATATATTGAGTATATTGATAACGACAAGTCTGTTCACATAAAATATAGATGATGCCATCATGCATTTTCTCATGAAGAAACAAGATATTAGATTTATTATGGCCCATAGTTAAGATATTGGGTCACTTTAATGACAAGAGGGCTAGGATAGTATCATAGTTCAAAATCGCTTGCTTTTATGTTACTACTATTCCACTGCCCACTTGGACTTGTAACTAACCTATAGGACATTTTTTTATGGGCCATAACATGATGCAAGTGGGGTTGCACCCCAGCCTTCTTGCCTGACAGCGAGAAGCTTTAGCACAATGCCACAGTGTACACCCGCTAAGAATACAAACCAATGTTTTCGGTTCTAAAAATCAATACATATTGTATTTACTGTATTTGAGTGCGTAGTCTTTGTTCATTTAATTATGCATCATTGATAAAGCCATAGAAGAGGGCGCGGATTTGGTCAAAACCGGCTTTGAAACTTTTTTGTCAAAGCAGGTTATCCACCGTCCTTGGTGTAATACACGGGACGGTTAAGATTTAGTAAGAAAATAAATGAATCCGTAAAAATAGAATTTTTATTTTATTTCAATTTCAGCCATCTTGTATTACATCACGGACAGTGGATAACCAGCTTTGATAAAAAAAAAAGTTTCAAAGCCAGTTTTGGCATGATCCATGGGCCATAGAAGAAGACTAGGTTAGCAGTTAGCTTTAGGGAATTACATTTATCCTCAAGAAGTATTAACCTAAGACAAACCGCTAAAATTGAGTTCAAATCTGAAATTCTTAGATTTAGTTATTACTACACGTAACCTGATGCAATTGGAATTTGAACCTAAGTCCTCTTGCTGGATGGCAAGAAGCGTACCTACTATAAATGCTTGCTTCCTAGATTTATCATCATCATCACCAAGCATAAACTAAAATACAGTTTCATGCTAGCAAAATAGCAAAATCAAACCATGACAATTCTGTTTAAACCTTCAATTATTTTACAGGGCTTGGACTTGCCTTCTTTTTAGAATCCTTCAGCGATGCAACATTCCAATGGTTGCAATGGGAACAGTAAGAAGCTAAAGATCTTCATATCATAAAATAATCCTCACCTTTATAAAAATTAACCCAATCTCTCAATTACAGTTTCCCACAGGATTGGCATTAGCAATCGAGAAGAAGAGCAGAAGGATTGAAATTTCCTTATACTGCTTAGCACGTGCAATTGAGAGCTTTTTCACATGCATGTCTGATGCTGGGTTGTGCCCTCAAGCATCGAAATTGAAAAGAGCAGATGTGGTGGTGTTTAGTGTGGCAACAGCCATCATCATGCACTGCTATGCACAGGAACGAGACGTGTTTCGATCCAAGTACTTGAACGTGCTGGATTGGGTGTTTGGGGTGCCACCTCCATGCGACGACCATGATGAACTTGACAAAGAGAAATGATGATGTGGGAAGCTTAGGAAAAGGGGGTTAGTGTATACTTTTTAGAGAAATTTTATGTATACTAGTTTGATTATAAAGAAATTTATTATTGAAGCAATTGATTTATTTGTAGTTCCTTGTATATTTCAGTGTGCAATGTATTTTTGAACATTCAAAACTGAATCTTACCGGAGCAGATAGAGTTGAATAGATAAGCCCACGAACTTAAAGTTTGTAGGAGCCAGTATCCAATTTTGGTTAATATATAGATATAATATTCTTTGAATGAAATGAAATTTGTTTAGAGATGAACTGTGATGAAATTAGTAGATAAGCCCACGAACTTAAAGTTTGCAGGTCGTTTGTTTATGTTTTGCATATTTGTTGAATGGTCCTCTCAGTCATTTCTTCAATTAATATACTCATCGGTGATGCTAGGTGATTGAAATCAATAATTGACGCGACCGGTATCGCGTCTACCTTCCGTTGATCTACTGATGGTGGCGATGGGTTGCTGAGATTGGATCTGGAGGCTGTCGCTCCTGAAACGTGTGGATCTCAATGGATTTGAGGTTGTGGTCGCCAAACTATCTGCAAGGAAGTCTCAGGGTGGTTGTACCACTGAGGACCCTCCGACGATCAAGTTAGACTAGAGATCCGAGCAGAGTAACGGCTTAGTGGAGTAAAAAATGACTTACTCGAACCGTCTGAAGAAGGGATTTATATAGCGGTGGCAGCATGCAGGGCAGGCGCGAGAATCACGCCGGCAGTTGCGCTCCCGACGTCACGCCTGCGTGATGAGCGGGATCTCCCATTAATGGCAAGACATGCTCGTTAATGGGAGATCGTGATGGCGTGGAACATGGGATGTGGCCGGCGGATATCTCGCGCATGACGAGATTTGCGGGATGGCGGTTGCGCCTGTGAGCAGCGCCGATGGTCGGTCGATGAGACCGAGGAAGATGACCTCGGTGGGAGAGCTCGCGGACGAACGGGAGAGCCGAGGTATCTTGGTTCCGCGGTAGCCCGGAGACGAGCTGTGAGGCTGAGGAGGCTCGGGCCTGTGATAGCTCGGAGACGAGCTGTGAGACCGAGGAGGCCAATTGTGCTGGGGGCTCGGAGGTGAGCCGGCGTTTGCTTGTAGGACGGGCACAGGAGTTGTCTGGTCGGCCACTGTAGGTCTTTTCTTGTGAGCCCTGAGACACGTCATCCGTCACGTGTCATGATATGGGAGATCACCGATATCGAGCATGATCATTAGCCCGCCATTCTCGTCCCGACCAGCTTACGGGTTGGGTCGAGAGTGGTCTGCCGGGTCACTTGAGGTGAGCTTCCTTTCGAAGATATCGTCAGGCGTGTCCCTGGGTAATCCGTCGTATTTTTTGGATGATGTCAACGAATCAGGAAGAGATCTCTGCATTAAAGAGGGTGCGCCGGATCGCGCGTATTTTTGCTGAAGCGACAGACCACGTGCCGGGCGCTGGTTGGCTGACGCGACGGGCCGCAGACCTCGGGCGTCTGATGGGATCCGGCCAATGTGCGTGCGACAGGTGGAGCGATCGTGGTCGTCCAATGCGAAGAGTTGTTTCGGCGGGAATCGACTATCGCCGTTGGATGAGGACGCCGGTGGCTATAAATAGGGGTGGGGTCCGCTTCAGGGCCCATCTTTCTTCATATTTCCCTCACTCTTGATCTTGTAAGCTCGGCGCTGTCCTCTTAGGTCGGATTTCTGCGTTTCCGAGGACTTCTCCATCAGGTTAGATGTCTTTCTTTGAGGGGTCTGTAGATGTCGTCAGAGTAGATTCGAGGGGTCCCTTCGCCGAGTCGGAGCCTTCCCGGGGAGTTAGGGTCAGATCTTCTTCCCGGGGTCGCATGTCAGGGGAGGATCCCAGAGCGGAAGTGGCAGACGCCCCTGGCGTGCCATCCTTGGTGAGATACGAGAACGAGCTTGCCACCGTTTGGGCTCGTTTCCATATCCCGTCCGGTTACACTCTGCGTTTGGCCGACGAAGGAGAGAGGGCGGATCAGGTACGGGGTAAAGAGATTGCCTTGTATCTGGAATCTTTTTGGGCCGGAATACGCCTGCCCTTCTCTCCCGAGGTTGTTAGGGCGCTAAATTATTTTGGGTTAGCCCCGGGCCAGCTAGTGCCGAACTCATGGAGAATTCTCCTTGGGTTCCTGGTCCGCTTGAAGTTGCAGATGATTCCTTTTAGTTTGTCCATCCTCGCCTCCTCTCTAGTTTATAAAGGCCACCCCAGCACCCGCGCGGGCGACCTGAAGTGGGTTTATCTCTCTTTTAGGAAATGACCGGGGAGTGCACCTGGGTCGGGTGTCATCGCCCTGCCTTCTTCCATCCACGATTGGAAGAAGAAGTTTTTCTTCGTTGGACCGACGGAAGGTGAGGACTCGCCCGTGCCCACCCAGTGGTCTAGGGATAGGTGCCGGCGGGGAAACCCGTCCAACGACCCCGACGCTGTGAGATGGCGGAGTGGGAGCCCATTTTCCGGGCTGACGTGCTGCTTTCTAAGCGGGCCCTTAGCTGGGCCGGGCTCAGCCCCGCCTAGTTCGCCGGTAAGTTAGGAGCTCGTAGGCATTCTATTAGGCTTGTGTTTATTTTCATTTTTGCTTGTGTTGCTAACTTCATTATACCTTGTTTTATGCAGAACCCATGGACTTGAGCTACCTTCGAGCGGCCATGCGCAAGCTGAAGAAGGGGTTGAAGGCTGGAGGAGCTAGCTCTTCTCGTCAGACGTCGATCCCGGCTCCCCTAGCAGCCGTCCTGCCCCAGGGCTCGAGCGCGGATCGCGCCCCGGGGCCCAGCAAGGCGCCGAGCCGAAAGCGGGTTTGGGGGCAGGAGGCCCCGGCTTCGGATGTAGAGACAAGCCCTCCGCCGTCGGCCCTCAAGAGGTTCCCCCGCGCAGTCCCGCGGACCCCGGCCTCCCCGATCTTGGTGGACGAGGGGGAGCTCCGCTTTGAGGTGCCCTCGGGGCTCTCTGTCGCCGACAGCTTGCTGTCCGACATGGAGAGGTCGGCCGGGGACAAGGTCCCTGGGTGGACCATGAAGGCACAAATGGCGTCCATCGCCCAAGCGGTCGTGCAGGTTAGTGCTCATACCTCACTCGATTCTTCACTCAGCATCTCATCATTCGCGAGATTTGGTGCTCCTTTTTCTTTCTCACTCTCCTCTGATTTCTTCAAGTCCTCCAGCACGTCGCTCTCGTCGTCCGGATGGAGGAGGAGGAGATAGCCCCGGCGATGCGAGCCGCGGGCGAGCTCTCCTCGCTGGGTGAGAGCTCGAATCGGGAGCTGGAGGCGGCGATGGCGAGGGTCGCTGCCCTTGAGGGCGAGGTGGCGGCCGGGAAGCAGGAGGCGGCGGCTGCGAAGCAGGAAGTGGCGGCTTCGAAGCAGGAGGTCGCCAGGTTCCGCGAAGCCGTCCAGGCCACCGAGGCCAAACTTCAGGACTCCAAGGTGCTCGTCGGCACCATTAAGAAGTCAGCGAGCGCCCACCGGAAGGAGTTGGAGGCTACGGTAGAGGCGACGAAGCGAGCCGACCTCAGAGTGGCGAAGGCGGTGGAGAACTTCCAAAAATCGGAACAGTTCTACACCGTCCTAGTCTCGGCCACCACTGCCATCTGGCACGAAGCCCTTGACGCCGTCAAGGCTCGGATGCCGGAGCTCGTTGACGAAGAGCTCCGAGCTGAATATCCCCGAGGGGATAACGAGCAGGAGGACGGCTCCGGGGAGATACCCGACGAGGGCGACACCGAGGCTCTTATGGTGGGCGCTGGGCTTCCCGAGGCTGCGCCCGGCCCTGAGGCCTGAAGCCCCTTGTCCTCATGTTTTTCCTTCTTTTTGTTGCGTCAGGTATTTTGTAGGCCTTCGGGCATTTTTTTTTTGTAAGGCTGGGGAGCCCACAGTACCCTCGTAAAAGCTTTGACTTTGTGAATAAAGATTTTTGTTTTTGCAGTAGTGTTTGTGCTCATATTTTCCTTTATCGGTAAGCACTCGTATTTGCGCAGCACTGCCTTCGCTTTATGTCGGTTCTTTGTCTAGTGATCACACATCGAGTTGAATCTGTTCGTTTGCCGAATGCACAAAGATCGGTGCGAAGACGGTATCTTCATGGCCCCGAAGTCAAGATGGAGATTGCTTAGATGTAGAACCGGATGCCTCCTGGTGAGGTCATGTTCCTTAGCGTGAGAAGCTTTTAGAGGCATGCTGGTGATCGACCGAGCAGGGTAGCTGCTCGGTGCTTCTTGGCGAGGGCTTTGATCCTTAGTATGTTGGGGTAGGGAGCCACCAGCCAGGGATAACCGAGTAAGGGTGGGCCCGGTTGCCTCTTTCGAGGGCTTTTGATCCTTAGCACGGGAGGGGCCATGAGTGGCCTTCTAAGGATGGGGCCGAGCAGGGTAGCTGCTCGGTGCCTCTTGGCGAGGGCTTTGATCCTTAGCGCGAGAGGGGTCGTGAGTGGCCTACTAAGGATGGGGCCGAGCAGGGTAGCTGCTCGGTACCTCTTGGCGATGGATTTGATCCTTAGCGCGAGAAGGGCCGTGAGTGGGCTACTAAGGATGGCCGAGCAGGATAGCTGCTCGGTGCTTCTTGGCGAGGGCTTTGATCCTTAAGGACTGTCCGAGTAGGGTTACTGCCCGGTGCCTCTTGGCGAGGGCTTTGATCCCTGGTTTGGTAGGGAGCTATCAGCCAGGGATAACCGAGCAAGGGTGGGCCAGGTTGCCTCTTGGCGAGGGCTTTGATCCCTGGTTTGTTGGGGTAGGGAGCTACCAGCCAGGGATAACCCCGGTTTCCTCTTTCGAGGGCTTTTCATCCTTAGCGCGGGAGGGGCCGTAAGTGTCCTACTAAGGATGGCCGAGCAGGGTTACTGCCCGGTGCCTCTTAGCGAGGGCTTTTTGTCCTTAAGGATGGCTGGGCAGGGTTGCTGCCTGGTGCCTCTTAGCGAGGGCTTTGATCCCTGGCGTTGTGGGGTAGGGAAGCTACCAGCCAGGGATAGCTGAGCAGGGTAGTTGCAGGGCTGCCTCTTGATGAGGGCTTTGATCCCTTACGCTGTGGGGGTAAGGAAGCTACCAGCCAAGGATAGCCGAGCAGGATAGCCGCAGGGCTGCCTCTTGATGAGGACTTCTATCCTTGGCGCTGTGGGGTAGGGAAGCTACCAGCCAGGGATAGCCGAGCAGGGTAGCTGCAGGGCTGCCTCTTGGTGAGGGCTTCGATCCCTGGCGTTGTGGGGGGTAGGGAAGCTACCAGCCAGGGATAGCCGAGCAGGGTAGCTGCAGGGCTGCCTCTTGATAAGGGCTTCGATCCTTGGCGCTGTGGGGTAGGGAAGCTACTAGCCAAGGATAGCCAAGCAGGGTAGCTGCAGAGCTGCCTCTTGGTGAGGGCTTCGATCCCTGGCGTTGTGGGGTAGGGAAGCTACCAGCCAGGGATAGCCGAGTAGGGAGCTACAGGGCTGCCTTTTCATGAAGGCTTCGATCCTTGGCGCTGGAGGGGCCGTGGGAGGCCTGCCAAGGATGAACCAAGCAGTGAAGCTGCTCGGTTGCCTCTTAGTGAGGGCTTAGATCCCTGGCGTTTTGGGGTAGGCGAGCTACCGGCCAGGGATAGCCGAGCAGGGTAGCTGCTGGGTTACCTCTTCATGAGGGCTTTAGGAAGATGGACAGCCGTGAGTGACACGTGCCACGAACGCGTGGAGGAGGCAAAGCGCCAGAGCCGCGTCGTTTCGATTTCGCATCGAGCGGCGCGATGTCTGTCGTGTGGCGGCACAGTTACGGGCGACCATTGAACTCCGGGAGCATTGTGGGCTATAAAATAGAGAGATTGTTGATGACTCCTTTTCTCACACCCAAAACGCAAGAATGGAGGACTTCCTTTTCACCATCCCCGATATCATAAGCTTCGAGGACGTGTATCTCTACGATCAGTACTGCACCGATGACACGGTGCGGTTGGTGATAGGCCGGATCGAGGATCATTTCGGTCGATTGCTCCCCCTGCGCTCCTCCCTACTTCAAGTGTTGATATACTCCATCTGGAAGGCGTCATCGGGGCTCTACAACCCCTTATCTGAGCAGCAGAAAGATGAGGCCATTGGCAAGCTGAGGTCTCTGAGGCGTTTCAGCCTGATCTCTATGAGCCGGTTAAATCGCTCGGAGGAGCTTGTCCTTGAGTGCTACCGCTTGAGGCTCGATACCGACGTTAGCGAGGGTCATCGAAGGGAGAGGTTAGACGCCGCGAGGGTTCGGCTGGCGGAAATATTCTTAGAGTACCACGAACAGTGCTCTCTTTACCCCATTCCCCCGCTGTTGTAATATATATTTCTTTTTTGTTCGGCTGAGGAGCCTATAGTGCCTCTTGAATGAATAAGATTCTTTTTCTTTTCTGCAATGCTTTATTGATCCCTTTATTATATAAACAAAAGATCTCAGGAAAGATATGCATTGCTCTGAAAAGAAAATACATGCTAGTAGATGTTCTTATTCGTGCAGCTCGAGCCCCCCGGATGTCTGTTGGCATCTATGCCCGGCATAGGGTACCGAGCTTCGTGGGTACTAGACTATCCTCCGCTGACACTACCATGATCTGGCCGATGGTCAGCTCGGCTGGAGGGGGACGCTGCTCCTGATCGCGGTCAGCTTGCCGCTTGTCCCTCAGGTACACTGCTAGGTGTCCCGAACGGATGAGCTCCTCGATGTAGTCTCGGAGCTGCTTACAACTCTTTGTGGAGTGGCCTAACAACCTGTGGAACCCGCAGTAGGGGCCCCGGTTTCGCTTTGAGGCCATTCGCGGGATTGGGGGGAGCTTGAAGAACCCCTCGCTCTTAGCCTCTTCTAGTAGCACTGCCTGGGAGACATTGAGCGGTGTGTACTCCTGGAACTTTGGGAGATATGGCTTTTGCCGTTCAGGTCCCCTTCTCTCTTCTCTTGCCCTCTTCTTCTGGTCGGTTTGCTGTGCCCCGGGGAGATTTGCGCTTACCTCGGATTCGAGCTGGACCTCGCGCTCGGTCCAGGCCTTTATCTCGGCCATGGTCTTAGGTTGCGCTAGTGCAAAGGAGCGTAACCACTCCTTGTGCCTAAGACCAGACCTTAGTGCCGTGATGACCATCTCGTCCCGGTGCTTGGGGACCTCGAGAAGGGCGTTGTAGAAGCGGGTGGCGTATGCTTTGAACGTCTCTTTATCCCCGCTCTTGATCGTGAAGAGGTGGTCAATGGTGCGTTTTTGCCGCCTGTTCCTGACGAAGTGGCCCAGGAATTGGGTGGACAGCTCGTCGATAGTTGAAATTGAGTGCGGCTCGAGTCCTCAGAATCAGTCTCGCTCGGAGCGGATGAGAGTGACCGGGAAAGCCCGACACTGGGCGGCGTCAGAGTTGTCTTGGAAGCTCATCCCTGCGGTGAACGCATCCAAATGGTCCTTCGGGTCAAACTTTCCGTTGAAGAGGGAGACCTTTGGGGGGCTTGTTGCGAGAGGAGACATGGACAACGAGCAGCTCCTCGGTGAATGGTCTGGTGAGCGAGTCGGCGGCGTACTTAGCCCCGTCGCTCGAACGGTGACCCTCCCGATGCAGACCCTCGATCTTCTTCTCGAGGGCGTCGAGTCGGCCGTGGTACCCTGAAGACTCGGCACATTTTGATCTCAGGCCTCTGCTGTTGGAGGCCTGCGTCTGGCCTCGGCCCCGGTTTCTCTCAATGAGGTTCCTTAGATCTCCCAGCGGGGTGGTCTTCGAGCCGCCGCGGTGAGTCTTGTCCACGCGACCCCGTCAAGGGAGGGGGTGTCGGTCAGGCCTGGTGACAGGCGAGCTGACAGACATCTCCTCAGGAGGGACAGGTGCACGAAGGATCTCGGGACGAGGCGCTCTGGCGACGGACCTCGGCGTTGAACTGTGAAGCGCCCAGCGGGCCTCAGAACGTATCGGCCCGGGAGATCTGCGGCCGTGGGAGGTAGCAATGCGGTGGTCGGCCGTGCCGACACGGACGGAGTCTTCTCTTCCCTTGTAGGGGTCCTGGTCCCGAGGCGGGGGAGCGGCGTCTTGGGGATCTTGCCCCGCCGTTTGGACGCGGATGAGCGCCTCCACGAAGGACGCGAGTCGGTCTATTCGGCCGGCAAGGGCGCTAATGGCATTCGGCGGAGGAGGTTCATCCGCGCCTCCGTTGAGGGGGAGGCGGCGGCTAGTGCTTGGATCTCCGTGACGATCACTCGCCATTGGATTGAGATCGGAAAGTGAACTTTTGTTTTTGTGGAATCAAAGATTTCCCACAGACGGCGCCAGCTGACGCGACCGGTATCGCGCCAAGATGTTACCTTCCGTTGATCTGCTGATGGCGGCGATGGGTTGCTGAGATTGGATCTGGAGGCTGTTGCTCCTGAAGCGTGTGGATCTCAATGGGTTTGAGGTTGTGGTCGCCGAGCTACCTGCAAGGAAGTCTTGGGGTGGTTGTACCACCGAGGACCCTCTGACGATCAAGTTAGACTAGAGTTCCGAGCAGAGTAACGGCTTAGTGGAGTAAAAAATGGCTTATTTGAACCGTCTGAAGAATGGGTTTATATAGCGGTGGCAGCAGGCATGGCAGGCTCGAGAATCACGCCGGCAGTTGCGCTCCCGACGTCACGCCCGCATGATGAGCGGGATCTCTCATTAATGGCGAGACAGGCTCATTAATGGGGGATCGTGATGGCGTGGAACGTGGGATGTGGCCGGCGGATATCTCGCGCATGGCGAGATTCGCGGGATGGCGGTTGCGCCTGTGAGCGGTGCCGATGGTCGGTCGATGAGACCGAAGAAGATGACCTCGGCAGGAGAGTGTAAGTCCACGTTGCGACCCCCGGTTCTTACGGGGAGGCGGAAACGGTATAAAAATCAAATTTTTAGCGCAAGGGGCAACATGGACTAAGCAAAGTCGGGATCTTTACCTAAACTAAAACTAGCATACTTAGCTAAAGAGAGTTAGCTACTCGGATGGAGATGGTTATACCTAAACTCGAACTCCTTCGTCTTCAAGCTCCGATGGTGGTTCGATGGCTCCTTCTCGTTGTCTCCGTACGCCGAAGATAGATCCACTTGAAAGCTCCAACCTTTAGCTCCTTCTTCGTTCTTTGAAGAAACTAGTTCACTTGGTTTGCTAAACCTAGTGAACTAGAATGAGTAGAGAAGAAATAGAATGGGATTTTATCTATGGTTCTTGATTCTCAACTCATGAGACAAGAGAACCATAGATCAAGAGAGGGAGCAAGAGGTTGAGGGTGAGAGCAAGAGGAGAGCTCAAGAACAAGAGAGAGAATGAGCAAGAAAGAATGAGCAACTCTTTTTGTCTTTCACCCTCTCATAATCCAAAGTGATCATAACTCATCATATCAAAAAAGTCTTATGTGATGGTTTGAAGCAACCATAACCTTATCATGTCATGCACTCATTTTACTCAAATGAGCAAGCAAGTAAAAGTCTTTGGCATGAAATGATAACCATGGTTATCATGATGGTTGACTAGTCAAGCCTAGTCAACCGGTCAACAAGTCAACAAAAGTCAACAAGTCAACAAAGTCAACAAGTCAACAAAAGTCAACAAGTCAACAACCATATCACCATAATACTTAATTAATATAATAGTTAATCACATATCATATTCTCATTAGGGTTGAGCATAAAGTCAAATAGTCAACAGTCAACTGTCAACAACCCTAATGAGAATCCGCTGCCTCTGCCTCCCTGTCAACTGTGCATACACACCCGCATCCGCGTTCCGAGGAACACGAATGCAAACTGGATAAATCCAATCCCATAAGGTACACTAGGATCTGGCTTAAACCAAAGCCCGCTAGTGAAAACTGTCCGGACACTGTACGTGCACAAGTGCACTGATGTGACCGAACCCTGTCGCAAAACCATGCGACCTGTCGCAATACTATGCGACCTCTACTCTTTTGCCTAAAGGTGAAAAGCTTTCTGTGTGGGACTCTAAAGACTCGACACTACGCTGGCAGTGGGTTTAACCACAGACCGCAAGCGGCACTAGCTGTGCGTAACGGTCCCCAGGTAATGCCGACAAGAAGACCGACGAGGCGAAACCCATCTGAACTCCTACTGAGCCTGAGTGTGACATTCTCCGTACAGTCCGGTCTGTTCGTCTGATACATCGCATGGCGGGCCTAGGGGGTGATAAACGTCAGTCCCCCAATAGCGGTACAAGTCGTGCCGGAGCGAAGCCCAAAACACCCTGAGATAACACTGGAAACCTACCAGTATATCTCGTTTGCCCTGGCCAGGGACTACTCGTGTAATGGCTCTCCTAGACACAGCGCGATGTCAACCCCCAATACCGGGAGAGACGAATCCTGTCTAACCGTCACTGCCTCCAAGTGCTTCGGGACTGCACCCAACCACTACCTGTTTGCACGACTCCTTTGAGCCGTGGTAGGGTAGTGATCAAAGTACAGTGGGAACACACTCGAGGCGGAATGACAGTGTCAAGTCAGCGGACTAAGCTGTACTCATGTCACCTGGGAACTGATAACTGACGATAGGTATAATACCAACTAGTCAGTTCCCGACGAGTCCTGTCCAGTGTACCCGTAACCTAACGAGCACCCGCATACTATCTCAAGTACGACGTACTGACGGCTGTGGGACAGACCGTCTCCCACACTGGGATGAGAAGCGCATGCGCTGGTCTACTCCGGAGTATCGATGCCCTGTCTCGATAGTCCTGCGACCAGGGACCTGCATAAGGATGTGCTTATAGATTACCCAGCCCCACTAGTGTGACGGCCATCACATCGCTGGTAATCAAGCAAAGATCCTAAGGGCTCTACTAATGTGTATAGGCGATATACAAAAATAAACACATGTACACATTGAAGTAGAAACAAACCAAGTAGCATACTACTATTTTGAGCAAGATTGTATATACAAGGTGAATATCCCAAGCATCCATTAAGTAATATACAAACTAGTATGATACAGTAATGGCCTCTAGGGCATATACACTAACAATCTCCCACTTGCACTAAGGCCATGTACTGGCGTATCGAAGACCTATCATCTCGATCAGCCGCTCGAACTGAGTCTGGGGCAGGGCCTTGGTGAATGGATCAGCAGTGTTATCTTCTGAAGCGACTCTCCGAACCTCGATCTCCTGGCGATCTACGATCTCCCTGATCAGGTGATACCGCCTTAAGATGTGCCTGGATTTCTGATGGGACCTTGGTTCCTTCGCTAAAGCTATAGCCCCGTTGTTGTCGCAATACAGAGGTATTGGATCAACAATGGACGGAACCACCTGAAGTTCTTTCAAGAACTTCCTCATCCAGACAGCTTCTTTTGCGGCATCAGATGCAGCGATGTATTCCGCTTCCATCGTCGAGTCTGCAACGGTTTCTTGTTTGGAACTCTTCCAACACACCGCCCCTCCATTGAGGGTAAAGACAAAACCCGACATGGACTTGGAATCATCCTTGTCACTCTGGAAGCTGGAGTCAGCAAAGGCCTCGATCTGGAGGTCTTTTCCGCCATACACCAAGAACATCTCCTTAGTCCTTCTCAGGTACTTGAGAATGTTCTTTACCGCTATCCAGTGTTTCTCCCCAGGGTTTGACTGATACCGGCTTACCACACTCAGTGCATAAGCTACATCCGGTCTGGTACACAACATCGCATACATTATAGAGCCTACCGCAGAAGCGTAGGGTATAATAGACATGCGATCCCTCTCCAAATCAGTTTTGGGAGACATCTCTTTAGAGAGGGTGATCCCGTGACAAGCCGGTAGGTTACCGCGCTTGGAATCTTCCATACTGAATCTCTTCAGTATGGTGTCGATGTACCTGGACTGTGAAAGTCCTAATATCCTCTTGGATCTGTCACGGTAGATCCGGATACCCAGAATGTACGAGGCATCACCCAGGTCTTTCATGGAGAACCTGTGTGACAAGAACCCCTTGACAGATTGTAGCATAGGAATGTCATTTCCTATTAAGAGAATGTCATCCACGTACAAAACGAGGAATACTACAGTTCTCGCTACAAATCTACTATAGATGCATGGTTCATCTGGATTTTTGATAAAGCCAAATTCTTTGACCGTCTCATCAAAGCAGATGTTCCAACTCCGCGATGCCTGCTTTAGTCCATAGATGGACTTAAGCAACTTGCACACCTTTCCGCTACTCCCACTCTGAACGAAACCCTCTGGTTGGTCCATATAGACACACTCCTCTAAATTTCCATTTAGAAAAGCTGTCTTTACGTCCATTTGCCAGATCTCATAATTGTGGAAGGCAGCAATGGCAAGAAGGATCCGAATGGATTTCAGCATGGCTACTGGAGAAAAGGTTTCGTCATAGTCCAAGCCAGGTCTTTGACGAAAACCCTTTGCTATCAGCCTAGCTTTATAGGTCTCAACCTGTCCATCTACACCAATCTTCCTTTTGAAGATCCACTTGCATCCTACGGGTTTTACCCCGTCTGGAGCAATGTCCAACGTCCATACCTTGTTGGTGTACATGGACTCCATTTCGGTCCGCATTGCATCCAGCCATTTCACTGAGTCAACGCTCTGAACGGCCTGCTGGAAGCTAGTAGGCTCATCATAATCTATGATGCAATCCTCTCTATCCCCGTCTATGAGAAAACCGTAGTATCTCTCGGGCGGATGAGTCTGCCTACAACTCCTGCGGAGCGGCGTAGGAATGTCCTGTTCTTCCAAACCCTCTGGTTCCACCAAACTTTCAGTAATAGTCCGTGGTTCTGGAATTTCTTCCAGTTCTACTGCGCTCCCACTTATTTCTTTTTCTATGAACTGGTGTTCTAGAAAGTGGGCATGACGAGAAACAAGAACTTTTTGTTCCTCTTCACAGTAGAAGAAATATCCCTTGGAATTCTTTGGATATCCCACAAACTTGCACAGTACTGAGCGTGTCTCGAGCTTGTCCGCATGCTGCTTTTTGACAAAAGCTGGACTTCCCCATATCTTAATGTGATTAAGATGGGGTCTCTTCCCACACCACATCTCAAATGGCGTGGTAGGCACAGTCTTAGTGGGAACTCGGTTCAGAAGGTATGCTGCTGATTCTAGCGCATATCCCCAGAATGATCGCGGTAACTCAGCGTTACTCATCATGGACCGCACCATATCCAATAGGGTGCGGTTCCGTCTCTCCGATACACCGTTATGTTGCGGGGTGTATGGAGGAGTAAGCTGAGAGAGAATTCCGTTCTCTTTTAAATAGTCCAGGAACTCGGCACTTAAGTATTCTCCACCTCGATCCGATCTTAGAATCTTAATACTTTTGCCGGTCTGTTTCTCTACTTCATTCTTATACTCCTGGAATTTTCCAAAGGCCTCGGACTTATGTTTCATCAAGAAGACATAACCGTACCTTGAGAAGTCATCCGTAAAAGTAATGAAGTAAGAATGTCCGCTTCGGGCATGTGTAGACATTGGACCGCACACGTCACTGTGTACGAGTCCCAAGAGCTTGCTCGCTCTTACTCCATGTCCAGTAAACGGAGTCTTTGTCATCTTTCCTTTGAGACAAGATTGACAAGTGGCATACGATTGATATTCGAACGCATTCAAATATCCTTCTGTATGTAACTTAGTCAACCTTCTCTCATTGATGTGACCCAATCTACAATGCCATAAGAAAGTCTGATTCATTTCCGGAGACTTTCTTTTGTGTGTATTCTGGACATTGAAAATCTGTGGTTGGTTTAACACGTATATACCATTACTCAATGTACCTGACCCAATCAAAACTTGATTAAGGTGAATGTTTACAACATTACTTACAAACGCAAATTCATAACCTTCTTTAGAAACTAAAGATACAGAAATGATATTACAAGTTGCGTTGGGTACAAAAAAGCAATTACGCAAAACCAAAACATGTCCATCTGACATTCCCAGGTGATAGTCCCCCACGGCTTTAGCATCCATGCTAGCTCCGTTCGCAACTTTGAGGGTCATGTCACCTGCCTTCAAAACCCTACGGTTTCTCAACGACTGCAAAGAATTACAGATATGAGATCCTGATCCGGTATCCAATACCCAGGAAGTAGAGTTTATTGAAAGACAGTTTTCAATAACATACACACCTGAAGCTGAAGCTGCAACCTGCTTCAATTCCTGTGTTCTGGCCTTCCAGGCCCTGCAATCATTCTTCCAGTGTCCTTTCTTATGACAATAGAAGCATTCTTTCTTATCCACAAGCTTCCCCGCTATCTTTGTTGCTTTTCCTTTTCCCTTCGTATCCACTTTACTAACACCGCCCCTTGGTTTGGCGGGGGCCTTCTTCTTCTTTCCCTTGGCTTTCGCCTTGGACCTAGAAGAAGATGTTCCTCCTACAAACAATGTGGATGTTTCCCTACCTTTCTGTAGGGTGCCCTCTGCGCTCCTCAGCATGTTGAGGAGCTCTGAAAGTTCAACCTCTTTTTCTTGTAAGTTGAAGTTCAGTATAAACTGGGCGTAAGTGGAAGGAAGGGACTGGAGAACTATATCCGTATATAGCTCACTCTCCAATGTGATCCCTAGGTCAGCGAGCTCCTCAATGTAGCCGATCACCTTTAGCACGTGCTCGGCTACTGATGATCCGACGGCCATTCTTGTCGAAAATAACTTTTTCGACGCTTCGTATCTTGCGATACGTGATTGCTCTCCATACAGTTCTTTTGTATGAAGCAATATGGATTCCATGTCCATATTCTCATGCCTCCTCTGATGTTCGTTGTCTATCGAGGCAAGCAGGAGGCATTTGGCCTTCGCGCTATCAATCTCCCAAGTCTTGCGGATTTCCTTATCCGCGACGCTGGAAGTTGGACCAGGGACAGGGGGAGCTTTGGTGGTAAGAAGATACCCCAGCTTGTCATAAGTGATTGCTATCTTGACATTCCTGAGCCAATCTTTGTAGTTTGGCCCTGTCAGTTTGTTTTTATCTAGGAGTAACTTAAGTCCAGTCATGTTGATTTGGTCGCTGCAATTAGGAGAGAGAAGAAGAAACACTCAGCATGATGCTCTTGCAAGTTTAGAGTGGTTTTTAGTTTGTCTAAACAGGATGGCTCCCACTGTTTCTCGAATCCCTCCTCAAACCATAAAGGAAGAATTAGCCGGGATCAATCCCACCGCACAATACTTGCTTAACCGTTCAGCCAGGCCGGTGTCGGTACTTCGAGGGAGGTTTTCCAACGCTTTCGCGAAGTTCCTTAATTAAAGAACCTCTTTTCCCTGGGGGCGTAGCCCCGCTAACACCTTTCTAGGCACCTACTAGGTTTATAGCATTGATCGTTTAGTGAAAAATTTCCCGAGGAGTAGCATATACTCACAGTAGGATCGAGATCCAAATATCATCGCGTGACGAAACTGAAGGAATCCTACGAGAATCATCACACTCTAAATGGTATGCAAATCTAGCAAGTTTCAGTACTTATGAAACTCCCGATGTGGATTTTTGCCCCATGCTCTTATGACCTTGACTTTGGCCAAAATATCATAAGTCACATGTCAAGTTCTACCCGTCATTATCCAGGTTAATTTGGATCCATTCGTACCTACCCTTGACTTTGGCCAAAATGGCAGTACGACTGTCCCAAACCAACGCATCTATCTATGCTACACATGAACACCCAATAGCTACCAATCACTGTGCCTTGACTTTGGCCAACATACACAGCTTGAATACTATTGACTATTCATGTGAAACGACGGAGGGCTACGGATGGTTTTGGCAAAACCGTGAACGTAGTGAACTTGATATGGTCGATGGAACGAGATAGCTTTTAAAAGGAGTGGCTCAAGCTCCGCATTTAAAAGTTGTTTTTGAAAAGAACCGAGTGGTTTTTCGAAAGTGTTCCAACGACTTTAACTTGGTTTATTATCTTGCATTAGTTCTTTTAATGCGTGATATTCTTGCATTAGTTCTTTTAATGCGTCCCATCATTTAATCCTACCATTGCAGAAAACAACCAAAATATGACGTACGCTTATGCCATTCGCATTCGCCACGGGGCCCCGTCATTACCCGTTAGGTTACTTAACTAACGACAGAGCGGGGGCTGGGCTAGCGCGTCTGTAAAACATAAGCAACGCCTAAATAATATCATATATAGATATACTGCAATGATAAACATTTCAGATCACAGATAAATACATTGGATATACTAGGAATCTGTAATTCGTACGAGCCTGTAACGAAAGACAAATTACACGGTCGCGGTGAATAGCCAAAACCCCACCCAAGACCCCTACGGGTGCGGCAAACTACCCGCCAAGTACCCGAAGCGTAGCAACCTCCCTCATCTCCATGAGTAGGCCACTCGACACTTCGGCATACCCGGTAGTTTGTGCACCCCTCCATGGGTCTATCCTAGGAGCAAAAACAGTAAAAAGAAATTATACAATGACGGCTACAACCCCGACCCGGTTGTGCGGCCATACAAATAATTATTACATCAATTTATAAATTTACATGAATTGCAAGAAAAGAAAACTCTCGTCTCACAACCCCCGGCTATTCACCCGCGACAATCCAACATATTTATATACACATTCCAGCACATTACAGATCATGTATAACCCCGACCAATCGACTTATAGCGATTAGCCGACGTTCAATACATGCAAACATCACAGATATAACCATCATAGTCAAAGTGCAGTGAAGTTCGGGAAAAATACGGAATTATAGGACCCCAAAAGGAAATTTCTTTTCTGGAAAATCTGGGCACATATAATATATTTCAAAAATCCCAAAACCAACACAGACACACACTGCACGAAAAACGATGCAGAGAAGACGACAAACTGCGGCGCTTCCGCGGCACATACCTACCTCGTGCGGCGGAAGCGCGGCGGTTTGAACGAATTAGGGCAACGTTTTTCTTGGGTGTTCACACAAAACCCTGAGCCGAATTTAGGTATATAAATTGTTTCATTTTGAGCCAAAAAAATTTCAACAGAAACTCAGATTTTGTAAAAGTTTGGTTTTTGGATTTTTCCGGTTCCGAACTTCGTTACACTTCACTACCAAGCTAGTTTAAGTTTAGTTAGGCTCTGATACCACTGTAAGTCCACGTTGCGACCCCCGGTTCTTACGGGGAGGCGGAAACGGTATAAAAATCAAATTTTTAGCGCAAGGGGCAACATGGACTAAGCAAAGTCGGGATCTTTACCTAAACTAAAACTAGCATACCTAGCTAAAGAGAGTTAGCTACTCGGATGGAGATGGTTATACCTAAACTCGAACTCCTTCGTCTTCAAGCTCCGATGGTGGTTCGATGGCTCCTTCTCGTTGTCTCCGTACGCCGAAGATAGATCCACTTGAAAGCTCCAACCTTTAGCTCCTTCTTCGTTCTTTGAAGAAACTAGTTCACTTGGTTTGCTAAACCTAGTGAACTAGAATGAGTAGAGAAGAAATAGAATGGGATTTTATCTATGGTTCTTGATTCTCAACTCATGAGACAAGAGAACCATAGATCAAGAGAGGGAGCAAGAGGTTGAGGGTGAGAGCAAGAGGAGAGCTCAAGAACAAGAGAGAGAATGAGCAAGAAAGAATGAGCAACTCTTTTTGTCTTTCACCCTCTCATAATCCAAAGTGATCATAACTCATCATATCAAAAAAGTCTTATGTGATGGTTTGAAGCAACCATAACCTTATCATGTCATGCACTTATTTTACTCAAATGAGCAAGCAAGTAAAAGTCTTTGGCATGAAATGATAACCATGGTTATCATGATGATCAACTAGTCAACCGGTCAACAAGTCAACAAAAGTCAACAAGTCAACAAAGTCAACAAGTCAACAAAAGTCAACAAGTCAACAACCATATCACCATAATACTTAATTAATATAATAGTTAATCATATATCATATTCTCATTAGGGTTGAGCATAAAGTCAAATAGTCAACGGTCAACTGTCAACAACCCTAATGAGAATCCGCTGCCTCTGCCTCCCTGTCAACTGTGCATACACACCCGCATCCGCGTTCCGAGGAACACGAATGCAAACTGGATAAATCCAATCCCATAAGGTACACTAGGATCTGGCTTAAACCAAAGCCCGCTAGTGAAAACTGTCCGGACACTGTACGTGCACAAGTGCACTGATGTGACCGAACCCTGTCGCAAAACCATGCGACCTGTCGCAATACTATGCGACCTCTACTCTTTTGCCTAAAGGCGAAAAGCTTTCTGTGTGGGACTCTAAAGACTCGACACTACGCTGGCGGTGGGTTTAACCACAGACCGCAAGCGGCACTAGCTGTGCGTAACGGTCCCCAGGTAATGCCGACAAGAAGACCGACGAGACGAAACCCATCTGAACTCCTACTGAGCCTGAGTGTGACATTCTCCGTACAGTCCGGTCTGTTCGTCTGATACATCGCATGGCGGGCCTAGGGGGTGATAAACGTCAGTCCCCCAATAGCGGTACAAGTCGTGCCGGAGCGAAGCCCAAAACACCCTGAGATAACACTGGAAACCTACCAGTATATCTCGTTTGCCCTGGCCAGGGACTACTCGTGTAATGGCTCTCCTAGACACAGCGCGATGTCAACCCCCAATACCGGGAGAGACGAATCCTGTCTAACCGTCACTGCCTCCAAGTGCTTCGGGACTGCACCCAACCACTACCTGTTTGCACGACTCCTTTGAGCCGTGGTAGGGTAGTGATCAAAGTACAGTGGGAACACACTCGAGGCGGAATGACAGTGTCAAGTCAGCGGACTAAGCTGTACTCATGTCACCTGGGAACTGATAACTGACGATAGGTATAATACCAACTAGTCAGTTCCCGACGAGTCCTGTCCAGTGTACCCGTAACCTAACGAGCACCCGCATACTATCTCAAGTACGACGTACTGACGGCTGTGGGACAGACCGTCTCCCACACTGGGATGAGAAGCGCATGCGCTGGTCTACTCCGGAGTATCGATGCCCTGTCTCGATAGTCCTGCGACCAGGGACCTGCATAAGGATGTGCTTATAGATTACCCAGCCCCACTAGTGTGACGGCCATCACATCGCTGGTAATCAAGCAAAGATCCTAAGGGCTCTACTAATGTGTATAGGCGATATACAAAAATAAACACATGTACACATTGAAGTAGAAACAAACCAAGTAGCATACTACTATTTTGAGCAAGATTGTATATACAAGGTGAATATCCCAAGCATCCATTAAGTAATATACAAACTAGTATGATACAGTAATGGCCTCTAGGGCATATACACTAACAGAGAGCTCGCGGACGAATAGGAGAGCCGAGGTATCTTGGTTCCGCGGTAGCCCGGAGATGAGCTGTGAGGCTGAGGAGGCTCGGGCCTGTGATAGCTCGGAGACGAACTATGAGGCCGAGGGGGCCAATTGTGCTTGGGGCTCGGAGGTGAGCCAGCGTTTGCTTGTAGGTCGGGCACAGGAGTGGTCTGGTCGGCCACCGTAGGTCCTTTCTTATGAGCCCTGGGACACGTCATCTGCCACGTTTCATGATCTGGGAGATCATCGATATCGAGCATCATCAGTAACAATGATTCAAAAGCAAGAAAATAAAGTGGTACGGCCTGGTTTGCCTAGGCGGCCGCGTAGGAGGTATGGTTATCAGTAAAAACACATTTTGGATTAATTTTGTTATTTGTGGTTACTTTTTTGTTAAAAAATTGTTGTATTGGGTTCTTTAAAACTATTTTTGTTCGTTTCCCAATTGTAGATATTTAGGAAAAATTCTCAAGAACGTAAACAATTAAGAATGCAGGTCGACGGGGATGCGAATTCGGTTAGAATTCATCTTTAAAGTTAATCATCTGATTAAACATAATTAAACAAAAAGATAAAGTTTAAGCACAAATTAAGATAATTTTAGGTAAAAAATAAGGATAAGATAAAATAATTTTGTTTGAGATCCCACTCCTTTTTCAGTTAAAGCCAAGACCTCCATATGCTGTTCGAAGGTGAAGTATGCAAGATCGAGATACTCATGGTCCTCTTAGTCGAAGTTCGAAGGCGAGATCGAGAGATGCGGTCCTCATGTCCTCGAATTCAATGGCAACCGACAGCACCAAAGTTGACTGCGACGTGGTCCTCATGGTGGAAAAGAAAACCCTAAGTTAATTGAGTCAATTGAGGAACCAAATCCACCGATTTGGGGGTAAAAGTATTCCGGCCTAAAATAACCCTTACATATTATACATTATTCCCCAATCAACAAAGAAAAATACTATATACACAAAAATATAAAGATAAACATAACATATAGAATCACCGATCAAGCGGGTCAATAAGGGGCGGTGCAAGGCTTTTATTTGTGAGATCGGGATTTGTTCCATCTTCAGAGAGTGTTATTGCCGAAGCCATGGGTGTCTTATATGCACTCAAGCTGGCGGTTGTTTTGGCTCCAAGTTCGGTCCATATCGAATGCGATGCTTGCAAAGTTGTAATTGGATGAAGTGCCCAATGCAGGCTCCGCCATGGAGGATCACACCACTCATTCACGAGTGTTGTTGGCTAATTCAATCGAACACCCAAATATCACTTGGTTTTATCCGACACAACCTCAACGAAACGACGCATAAGTTGGCATCCTTTGCAGTATCTTCTAACTTGTACGGATCTTGTCCGGATCTTGTCCGGATCATGGAACTTTCCATGTATCCCGCTATCTTTTTCTATTGCTATTGATTGCACTATATAATAAAGATCGCCAAGGCCTTTTCACCAAAAAAAAGGGGGGCGGTGCTCCATCTAGGCCGATGAACATTAATAGGCCGATGATCCATACCAATGATCTGCAGGAATGGTTAGAAAATATGAAGAAAACTGACAGCTTGAATTGCTGCAATCTAAATGCAGAATCAGTCAAATTGCCTGAGATATTTGTGTTCAAATTATTGGAGAGAGTTTCTTTTTTCAAATTTTTCTGCAACTGTTTTTGGATGATTAGCATCATCCGCCTTAATGGTCATCATGCGATTTTTGACCGTGGATTAGGTTATGGAAAATGTTGTATCATCAACACTCACGACGCAAGAAAGATTTTTTTTTCTCTTATGCCTTTGGACCAATAAGAAAGTCATCATTGTTTGGTTTGTGAATGCACTATTTGCTACATGTTCATACCAGAATATTGCATTTTAATACCGCTCATTCATTATCTATTTTTTGTATATATCGGTACTATTAATCAGTGTCTGCTCAGTAATTACAGATCACAGGTATCCGTGACAAAATACTGGAAATACATTTAAAATCACGGATATATCATTTGTAAGCCGACACTGCAACCGAAACTGGAAACCAACCGATATTCCAAGAGTTTGTTTGTGCAATATGCTTGTGTACGCACTTTTTATCTAAATGGACCAACACAATACAAGTGTGTACACAAGACTTTTTAGCATGTGTGAACACAACTCTTAGAGCATGGACTATAGTGGGGGCAGCCATGATGCATGGCACAAGTGGGCATGAGAAGTGATGTGCATTAAATGTGCATTCAATGCAAAAGATTTTGTGCTGATGTGATCATAGCTACAAGTTTCCCTCCAAGCCCTGAGTGCAACACATAACTTTTTAGACCAAGCAAACAACATCAGAGTGATGTGGGGGACAACACAAGCCAACACAACAAAAACGAGACCCATAGCTCGGATTTGGGCCGAGATCATACCCATTGTGGCCGGCCACTTTTTCCCTTAAAGCTCCCAGACTTCTGTGGGCCCCCTATTGCCACCACGACAGCTCATTTTTATTGTTTGCTTATTTAGTTTTTGAGCCTATAAAAGCAGGCAGTGGGCATGGGTCATTCTTTTGCTTACATTTTTTACACTTCATACTCTTTTGTTTTTCATTTTGTTCTATTATACATAGCTAATCCCTTGAGTTCTTTGCCTTAACTTGATCTTGCTACCTCTTCATTGAGCTTGCAAGGTTAAGCTTTGGTTATTGCACTCAAGGGTTGTATCATCCTTGAAGATTAATAAAAATCTCTTTTGTGCTTCATTTTTCCATGGGTTCTTTATCTTTACTTGATCTTGCAACCTCTTAATTGAGCTTGCAAGTTTAAGTTTAGGTATTTGAATCCATGGCTTGTATTGTGCTATTTGGTTCCATGGTTCTTAATGTTTCTTTCTTGCTGTTTTCATTACTTGCTCTTTCATTACTTGCTCTTTACTTTCTTGCACTTTAATTACATGCTTTACTTACTTGCAATTTACTTTCCATGCAATTTACTTTCTTGTAATTTGTATTCTCTTTTCTCTTTATCTTTTATTTGCTCTTTTTGGTTTGTTCTTGAGATGGTTGTAAATATGTGTTGTTAGGAAAAGAAACTGATATTGTAAATTAAGGTTTCGTTTATCATTTCCTTTTCCCGTCTTTTCCATTTGAAACTCCGTCCGAACCTTGCGAAAGCGCTCCGTCAGGCACTCTACCCTACCAAGATATCGATGATTCCTAACCGCAACCGGTTGCGTTCGGTTTGGCCGGAGGCGAAAGCAAGAGACAAGAACGGAAAGACAAGGGTCAATAAGCCGGATTTCACGAATATCGTGCTTAAATACACTAATCCACGTTGTTTCCGATTGCTCTAGCTTCATTGGTTGAGTTCGGCTCAAAATACTTGAATACGGATTTTCTTAATTTACACTATTCTATCTTATCCTAACAAGCGTTTACTTTGCATATATAGACATAGGTTAGATACGAACATTCCGCCAACGCGCATTAACTCGTTACAACAAGAACCTTAAACGCACCGTCTCCCTGCGGATGACCCGTGCTAATCGCGGCTGGCTGCAAAGCGACACCGTCCTGATCGCGGTTAGACTTTAGAACTTCAAATACTCGACACACCGAAAGCGTGCTGATCAAATGGCGCCGTTGCCGGGGAGACTATAACATTTTTATTTTTGTTATTTCGGGTTAATCATTGTATATCTCACTTATACAACTAACCCTTTTCTTAAAACAACATAAAAATTTAAAAATTTAAAAACCAAATTAAAAAACTAACTTTGCTGACCATTTTGTTCTCTGGAATTAAGACCTGCGAGCACTCGGGATCTCTACAGAAAAAATAAACAATACCAGTGAGGCACTAGTGGAGCACTGTGACAATATAAGAAGTTTGGAGCCCTATCTCTAAGGAAGAACCGGCGACATCATCCCCAAATCCGGCGACGCCGGCCCTTTCACCACCTTTTGCCTCCAAATTTTTCTCTTTGCTCCAGTGTTCTGTTTTTGTCCTATTTTTATTGTTTGTTTTTTATAATTTTTAGTGTGCGGGTATTTGGGCATTCGTATCGTTTTTCCGCACTAAAATCCGTTTTTCCAACATTTCAGATTTTTACGGATTTGCGAACTGCGATCATGGGGAGCAAAGTGTACATTCCAAGTTAAGGTGATTACGAAGTACAATGCGAAAGATCCGGATAGTTTGAGCCGCGCAAGCGAACATTTCAAGTTATTCAGATTTAACTTCAACGGGGGTTTCTAAACCCGAAAATTTATCGGTACGTATTTTGTTAACACTTTTTTTCTCAAATCCGACGCATCCACTATACATCTTTGCAGGATTCTTTGTAAGTTCGCTACCAAACACCAAAAATTGACTAACCTGTATTTGTTGCAGTGCCGAGCATAAACATAAAAAAGACTGTTTGAAATTTTGAACAAATTTTTTAATTGATTTGCGCATTGCATCCGTTAATATGGACTTAAGGGCAAGCGAACCCCATAACATACGGTAAAGGATTTCATCCTCTTTTCCGTGGCCCACAAATCACGAAACTGTGCATAACGTATACCCACACAAATTTTTAAAAGAAATTAAACTTTAAGCCTTAAGGACTTCGCGTTCAGTAGGAGAGATTAACTGTGTTTAGAACACTGCTTAACGGTATATCGCTTACGGGGTGTCTAGAAAAGTGTTAACGGTGAAACCGCCAAAAGAGAAAGGGTTATTTAATTAAGAATTTTCACGAAAGCGTCGGAAAACCTCTCCTTATCTCTGCACTTATCTGGCCTCGTGATCAGTATATCTTGAGCCCGTTTCTCGACACAGTTTTATTTTAACAATCAATTTCTGGAGCAGGTCTAGTTGACCTAGGTGAATCCTAGACCGATTAGGTGCGTGGTATTTTTATGTCGTGATTATTTTTTGTCCAAATTCTTTTTGTGTGCATATTTCATTCTTTTGTTGATAACTAACTAAAAAATAAAATAAAAAAAAATAACTTTCTTTTTCCCCTCCTTTTCTCTTATTTTTCTTCCTCTCTTCATATCATGGGTACCCCACCTCGAAAAACTCTTGCCGAACTTTGGTATCCACAACCAGACATTACTTCCTACGGTTCTTTCTTTGGCCGAATTTCGAACGATCCCTCCATGCCCAAAATTTCTTTGAAAGATCGGATAGACGCGTTTAGGACTACCAATTGGACTCCGCAATCCACCTTGTATCAACCGTTTCAACCTTCACCACCTTCTTACGTTGATACCCCTTTTTCGAGTCCTGTTGTAACCCCAAGACCTATGTCTCTTGCTGAACGTATTGAACAATCTCGTAACCGATCTTTCACTCCTTTCACCACTGCGAATTTTTTGGATCAACAATTCCATTCCTCTTCTTATCCGTATGTTGATCCTACCCCTGTCCAACCATTCAATTTCTATTCATCCTACCCAACTTTTGCACCTTCCCTAGACATTGCTTCTGAACAGCCTTTTGGGGGTTTCCAGTATCCAAACAACTTCGAATCTTTTACTGAAACCCCTTCACAATCTATGTGTCTGGAACAGTCATTGGAAGACTTTAGGGTAGCGTCATGCCAACAGATGATGGATTTGAATGCGTCCATGGCCGCTCTCATACAACCTAGTAACCCAGTAGCTAGTTTTCAACTAGCTCCAAATTTTCTAATGTATGATGAGGCGGTAGGACAGGTTGAGAATTTGAGTGGAGAGAGTGAGCTTTACACCCTTCCAAATCAAACATACCCATTGCAAATTGAATCCCACAACTCCTGTTTTGAAAGTCTATCGAGTGTCCCAAATGATTTATCAATTGAAGATAGAATAATGAATGAGTTGTGTGACTTTATAGTGTTTGATTTGCCCGATTGTAAACGGTCCCTTTCGAGTGAAACCAATCCCAACCCTTTTGACCTCTATACCTCCATCTTAGAACCAAAATTGATTGAAATCCATGATTTTGATGATGTGTGTAAGAATATTGATTTTCACTTGATTGAGGATACCGACGCAGGGAATATTTTCGATGATGAACCCGCAATTTTGG
Organism: Agapanthus africanus; assembly: GCA_030015575.1. Classification (NCBI taxonomy): domain Eukaryota; kingdom Viridiplantae; phylum Streptophyta; class Magnoliopsida; order Asparagales; family Amaryllidaceae; genus Agapanthus; species Agapanthus africanus. The sequence goes on from CM057339.1 coordinate 872,128,831, forward strand.
ATGAGTTGTTCTCTCCAATTCATCATCCCGAATCATTAACTGTTTTTCCTGAACTTCATATGCGTCTAGATTTTGATGATAAGTGCATGGATGAGCTAATTTTTGAGGAAAATTTTGAGGATATTTTTGAGGATGAACCAGTTTTAGTTGATGGGTCGGATTTTCCAATTCATCCTATCTCTTTCATTGACTGTGTACACCCTCCTGAACTTTTAACTGTTACCCTTTCTCAAACACTTCCCTCCATTCTTTCCATCGTTCCGACCTTACAAGAAACCGTATCGCTTTCATTTACTATATCTGGTTTACCAAGTTCGGCGTACCCATATTTCCTTACGAATCTTGTGGGCTTTGGCCCCATTTCTCGACGGGTTAATGATTAGTACAATCGCTTTTTACATAACGGTCATCACAAATTGTACTAATTTATTCACTCCATTTCCACTCTCAAATTCGTATTCCACTTCTTTCTCCCTTCCTCTATTCTTCTCCTCCACCGAGACCGTATTCTGCTTCTATCCCCATAAGGTCTCGTGTATTCTCCATTTCTTTCCTTTCCGCATTCTTTCACTAGCCCGAGCCTTATCCCGATAGAATTTTTGAATGGTTGGTGCTAACGTTTGGCCTGTGTAAAGTCTTGTATAGATTAATACTGTTCTCTCCCTCCTAACTCTGAACTTAACGCCTAAACAGTGAAAACACTATTTCACTTAAGTTTGGGGGGATCCTTTTTGGTGTACATATTTTTGTTTTTTTTTCCTTTTTGTTTTGTATAAAATTTTCTTTTAGAGAGCGCCGACAATTTTGACCCTCTTGGAGTAGCCTGACAGTGAGGACATGGTCAATTTTAAGTTTGGAGGTGTGCTCGGTAAGCTTTCTACCTTCGCATTCATGTGTATATTTTGCATTTGCATACCTTATTAAAACCCCATAAAAATCGAATTTTTTTACATAAATATAAAAACTTTGTCGTCAAGTTAGCTAATAGGGTAACTTAGATTTTTATTCTGAAAGTTTAGTTGATACGTTAGAAATAACTAAATCTTAGGCTTAGGAATTGAAAACCCTAAAAATAACCCTCATTCTGTTTAACTTTGGTAATTATACGTCCTTACAGTTTTTTTTGAGAAATAGATAATCTTGAATTCAGTTCTTAAGTTAAGTCGAAATGAAGGGAAAGTATTGAAGTTTTACTGAAAGATAAGTCTGAAAAATAGTTTCTATTCTTGAGTTCAACTTAGAAAGTATATACCCTACAAACTGCACATATACGCACCTTGAAACTTGGGTAGTAGAGGATACCTAGAAATACTCTTACCTGAAAACCTAGTATGAAAGAAAAAACGGTATTTAAAGCTAAACACCAAAAGAGCATATTGAAAAATATATCCGGTCTTGAAAAAGAAAAATAAAGAAAAGGAAAAGAAATAAAGTCAAGACCTGAAAACTGCTATTTACGTTTTAAGCTCACACATTCAGTAATCGGCTGTTAGTGCTTCAAGAAGCATTAATAGTCGCATGAAAGGTGTATGAGCAACACTGTCCATCATTAAATGAAAAGAAGTAATATTAGGTATTAGGGCAAGGGTACTATAGCTTGAATTGAATTCTTAAATGTAGGGGTGAATAATTTACACACACGTAGGGGTATACAATCGATATTTGGATGAAAAATAAAAATAAAGATTAAGACTTATGTTTTCTGTAAAGTTGATAAAAATCCTTGATTGGAGACCGCACTTTAGAAGGAAAACTCAAGAGATACCGAGATCTTTCTAAATTTTTTTTGGAACGTATAGGATCTAAGGTTAAACAGATAGAAGGTGTGAAAAATAATGGTTGGATATTTCTAACTTAGTATAATAGAATTTCTAACGTAGATACTAAACTGTAGGAGTAGAATCAATGTTAGCTTATGAAACTAGCTTGACGGGATTTTGTGGGTAGTATCCACTGAAAACGCTCAGGAGACAACACTCCTCCTACTAGGGACACCTAGAGCTTTAACGGCTTGTTGCACGCGCTCAGTGCAATCGCGTTCCCTGCGAAAGTGAGGCTAGGATTTTGTTTTGTTCGGAGAGAGCAAAAGATAAGTTTGAGAGTATATGTTCATACCACAATATCGCACTTTAATACCGTTCATTCATTATCTATTTTTTGTATATAACGGTACTATTAACCAGTGTCTGCTCAGTAATTACAGATTACATGTATCCGTGACAAAATACTGGAAATACATTTAAAATCACGGATATATCATTTGTAAACCGACACTGCAACCGGAACTGGAAACCAACCGATATTCCAAGAGTTTTTTTTGTGCAACATGCTTGTGTCACGCCCCGCTTCCCAAAATACGGAAAACGAGGTATGACTAGGCCAGCCATGCTCCTACGGTCAAGAAATAATCCCGCCGTAGTCACAGTTCGGCTTCTAGCATTACATGGTAATAAGTAAACAAAGCACAGCAGTAAAGAAAATACATCACTAAATTATTACATTAAAATCCATTGTTCACAACTTACAAATAAACAAGAAGTGCTACTGACCAAGTTCAAGTACAAGATCTCTTTATAGAAAGCAGGAAGGAAGAAAAGTACTCCAGACTAGATCTACGTCAGCTCGAAAGGTAAATCCGACTCCTGAGCTGGATCTTCCACGAGATCTGAGCATGCATACTCAGGTCGTCAGAGCGACGTAATAGCAATTTATATAATAATGATATGAAACAGGTAAATACGGTAATAACAGTGAAAGTACAATACGTGTAATCACTATGTCACTAAATGATGCGAGGTATGATCTGTGTCCCTATCAGTCTATAGATCATGTTTGAAATCGTATAGTGGAAAGGAGGATCATGTTTAACAGGAGTCTCGTACATACCCGAGACAACGGCCCACATGCCCGGAATATAACCCTGTCAGCCGGATCGATAGATCCTACCTAATATATATATCACTGCTCGAATGATCATCCTCTAAAACACGGTCCCGCTAAATACGATACTCTTTCCACTTAGATTTCCCCTTTTCCCCCAGGTTTACACTATTTATGATTTTGATTTAGTCGTGTACAAGTATACCAATGGCACGGTTTTATCACTGTTCACTGTATTAATCACTGTCACGAATCATTCACTTTCCATTGGTATACTTGACACTCCTAAACCAATATCATTCACGCACGATAATGCAATGTCCACTGATCACTAACACGCACTAACACTATGTATATGGCAATTGGGTAAGATATGTGTATGTATGCCGTTAACAAGTCATGTATGTTATGAACCAATATGCACGTCATCAACTTACAAAATTTGCAGTAATTCATATGTTCAGAATTCAACGAAATGATACAAATACGATAGTAAGTACACTCTGTCAGAAGTTCATCAAAATTGGTTTCAGTTCAATCGGGTTTCCGGTATTCAAGTTACAGCCGTTTCATTTTAAGTGCTTGCTGCAGGAAATTCAGTTTCTGAACTGAACCTCCGTTTCGCGACATGAATTTTACCCAGTTGGGTTCAGAATTTAGCGACGCTAAAGTTGAATAAAATATAGGGTTTCCAATAGGGTGTTCAACGCAATAGACGGATTCTCAATCGCGTCTGTACGTCAAAAGTTATACACTGTTCAACACTAGTATGTCAATTCTGATTCTGCTCTGGACTGTTATACGCCCTGTTCTTTTAAATCACAGATTAAATAGCAAACGACGATAAAACGGGATGAAACCACTTGTGTTATTTAGCTAACAGATTCAACTTTAATAAACTGCAGAGTTCCGCAACATACAAGTTCAGGAAACAAGGTGGTACACATTACGGGACAGTAAACAGTAACCAGAGTCGCTCTGGACTGCAGTCCAGAGCCGCACTCCGATCCAACTATCGTCACAATTTCAGTACAGAAACCATTAGAAACTTACATAGGGTTATAGTTCGTCGAGTCGGCTTCGATTTGAGCCCTCGAACGTATCATTTCAACATGTACATAATTTATGGTGATTTTAACGATTTTCAGATGCGGGAAATTTCTAGTTTTCACGGGTGTATTTAGGGGTGATCATTTAAGTTGTTACAGTTATAGTTTTTCAGTGAAACTTCTACACAAGATTCAATGCCATACGGGCCAGAATATTCAAATGAGTTCCGTCAAATTAACTGAAGATTTTCATTGGGATCATGCATCGAACAGGTATGTCATATAATTTATCGAAAAGTGTAAATATGGAATTTATACGATTTGAGTTTGTAACACAATTAGATTAGCATGTAGCAAGTAAAGTACTTGCCTGGAAACGTTTTGGGGATGCACGGCGGCGGCAACGTTACAAACGCGCGACGAACGGCGTGCTTTGGATGCACGGCCTCGACTCGCGATTCGGGTGCGACGTCGGAGTTGCCCGGAGACGTTTCGCGGTCACTGGAAACGGAGGGGATGCTCAGTGGTTCTCTGTGAGTGCGCTGGGGTCGACGACGGTCGGCGGCGTCGCTCCGGCGATGAACCCAGTGAGCTCGAGGTTGGGTCTTAGGGTTTGAAAGAGAGAGAGAGATAGTGGGCTCGGGTTTGTAGGTTTGGGGGGTGTTGGTGATGATGCTGATGACGAGAAGGGTGTAGGATGGTCGACGATGAGGTGGGGAGTTCGCCAGCGTCGAAGGTGCAGCAAGCTCGGGTGTGCAGGGGGTTTCTGTGAAGGTTAGAACAGGTGAGGAAAGGGCTTCTAGGAGGAGGCTAGGGTGTTCGATAAAGTGGGGGAGTTTGGAGGAGGTTCGTCGTCGTCGTCGGAGGTGAGCGGCGAGGTGCAGCTGCAGTGGGTTGTGGAAGTTCTCGCGAGGGGAGAAGAGGAGGTTTGAGAGTGAGAGTGATGAGGGGGTGAGGAGTAAGGGGAGACGAGGGGGGAGGTTGAGTGGATCGCGAGGGGTGCACGGGTCGTGGGGCAACGGCACGCGACGTGGCCGCGACGGTAGGCGCGAGAAGCGGATCGGAGAAAAAGAGTGAGCGGGAAAAGAGAGAGACATTGGGGAGAAGATGGTGGAAGTGGGTCGGGTAAGGCGAGAGCGGGCTTAAGGAGAATTGTGTTTTGAATTTTTCTGAGAAGGGGAGTGGGCCGAGGGAAATAAAAGCTTGGGCTGCGAAATTATTACTTAAGGATTTGGAGGGCTAAGGTTTGGATGCTGGGCCGGGGGTTTAAAAAATTTAATGTTAATATTTTATTTTATTTGTTGGGCTGGGTTGTGGAATTTTCAGTTTAATTCATATGGTTTCAGTTAATTACCTTGGGCCGTGGTTTAAAGGTTTGGAAAATTTAAACATAGAAACTTAAGTAGCCAATCATTACACCAGGTAATAATGCGGGAAAAATGGGATACCATTAGGGGACCTGGGAACTGTAGGGAAAATTTCATAGATAGGAACGGGGATTTACATTATACCCCCTTTACAAAAATTTCGTCCTCGAAATTTAACAGGGATACAAGGAAACAAAAGTACTAAATAAAGAGATGTGGAAAACGTGCGCGAATATCTTCCTCCCGCTCCCAGGTAGATTCTCCTGGGGAACGACCGTCCCAAGACACTCGGACTAACGGAATGACCTTGTTCTTTAGCACTTTCTCTCTTTGGTCGAGGATAGTAGTGAGCTGCTCCTCGTATGATAAATCGGTACCCAAAGCTAGCTCCGAATAGTCCAGGACATGGCTCTCATCCCGAACATAACGCCGCAACTGTGACACGTGGAAGGTATTGTGCACACCAGCTAGCGATGGAGGCAAGGCAAGTCGGTAGGCCACCTCTCCTACTCACTCTAGCACTTCAAAAGGTCTGATAAAACGGGGACTGAGCTTTCCCCAACCTCCGAACCAGATAACTCCACGGGTAGGGGAAATCTTCAGGAACACGTGATCTCCGACTTCAAATTCTAGTGCTCTCCTGCTGGTATCTGCCCAACTCTTCTGTCGATCCTGAGCCGTCTTAATACGCTGCCTGATCATTTGGACCTTGTCGACTGTCTGAACAATGAGCTCGGGGCCCAGTAATCTTCGCTCTCCCACATCACCCCAACATACTGGGGATCGACACTTCCGCCCGTAAAGTGCTTCGAAAGGGGCCATCTGAATGCTAGCCTGATAACTGTTGTTATAAGAAAACTCGACTAGATGCAGATGGTCCTTCCAGGAACCCTGAAAGTCCAACATACAGGCTCTCAACATATCCTCGAGCGTCTGAATCATATGCTCGGATTGTCCATCCGTTTGCAAGTGATAAGTTGTGCTAAACTTGAGGCGGGTACCCAAGCTCTCCTGTAAGCTCTTCCAAAAGTGCGACACGAATCTGGTGTCCCGATCTGACACGATGCTGACTGGAACACCGTGAAGTCGCACTATCTCATGCATATATCTCTCTGCCAGTGACTCTGTCGACTGTCCCACTTGGAATGGCATGAAATGTGCAGCTTTCGTGAGGCGATCGACGATAACCCAAATGGCGTTATTGCCCCTTGGGCTCCGTGGTAAGGCCGTCACGAAGTCCATGGTAATGTGCTCCCATTTCCATTCTGGTACCGGAAGCGGTTGCAACAATCCTGCTGTCCTCTGATGTTCCGCCTTCACCTGCTGGTATACTAAGCATCTGGATACGAACCTCACAATTTCCCGCTTCATCCCGTTCCACCAAAAGTGTTGTTTTAGATCCCGATACATTTTTGTACCTCCCGGATGCACAGAATAAGCTGAACTATGCACTTCAGCTAGTACCTCTTCTCGAACACCCCCCTTGGGTATGCAGAGTCTGCTACCGAATCTCAAAGAACCATCTTCATGTATGATTAGATCCGTTCTCAGCCCGGCTTCTACTTGCGCTCTGAACTTTTGCAATCAGGGATCATCTGCTTGTGCAGCCTTGATGCGATCCACCAGGGAAGACTGCACCTGTAGTTGCCAAAGTTGACTGAGTGCGCTCGGTGTAACTACTTCAAGCTCGAGTCTCTGAAAGTCCTCAATAATGCTCCTCTGACTGGTCAACATCATGACCGCTGGCTTACGACTGAGCGCATCTGGTACAACATTCACTTTCCCCGGGTAATACTGAAGGTCCAAGTCATAATCTGCCATCAACTCTAGCCATCGGCGCTGCCTCATGTTTAGTTCCTTCTGAGTGAAGACGTACTTCAGACTTTTATGATCCGTGTACACCTCCACTTTCTCGCCCAATAGATAGTGCCTCCAAATCTTCAACGCAAAGACTACTGCAGCTAACTCCAAGTCATGCGTAGGATAGTTCTTCTCGTGATTTCTCAGTTGTCGAGAGGCGTAAGCAACCACTCGGCCGTGCTGCATCAGAACACAGCCTAAACCCTTCCATGAGGCATCACTGTGTATCACCAAACCGCCAGAATCATCTGGTACTGTAAGGATAGGCGCCGTGGTTAACTTCTGCTTCAGTGTGTCAAAAGCCTGAGTACACTCCTCAGTCCACGCAAATGGTACATCCTTCCGTGTAAGCCTCGTCAAAGGTTCAGCGATTCTCAAAAAGTCTTGGACAAACCTCCAATAATAACCTGCCAATCCCAGAAAGCTTCTGATCTCGGCCACTGACTTCGGCGTTGGCCAATCTCTGACGGATTCTATTTTCGCCGGGTCTACTGAGATGCCTTCGCCCAAAACAATGTGTCCCAAAAACTGAACCTTGTCGAGCCAGAATTCACACTTGCTTAATTTCGCATACAGCTTCTCTTCCCGAAGAATTTGTAGAACCGTGCGCAAATGCTCGACATGCTCCTCCCGGGTCTTCGAGTAGACAAGTATGTCGTCGATAAATACAACGACAAACGTGTCCAGTACTTTGAAAACACCCTGTTCATCAAGTCCATGAATATCGCTGGAGCATTGGTAACACCGAACGGCATCACAAGGAACTCATAATGTCCGTATCGGGTCCTGAAAGCCGTCTTGCATACATCTTCGGCTGCCATTCTGATTTGATGATATCCAGAATGGAGATCCAACTTCGAGAATACCTTAGCCCCACTTAGCTGATCGAATAAGTCGTCGATGCGCGGGATTGGGTACTTATTCTTTATTGTGACCTTGTTCAGCTCCCGATAATCTATACACATCCGCAGCGATCCATCCTTCTTCTTTACTAACAGAACAGGTGCACCCCACGGTGAAACACTTGGCCGGATAAACCCCTTCTCCAATAGTTCTTCAATTTGCTTCTTCAACTCCACCAACTCAACCGGTGCCACTCTGTACGGGGCCTTGGATTCTGGTGCCGTACCTGGAGTCAAATCGATCGAGAACTCCAAGACGCGAGGAAGTGGTAGACCTGGTAGATCTTCAGGAAACACGTCCAGAAAGTCCCGAACAATCTCTGGGGCTGGGCTCTCATCAATCTCCATAGCTGTCAGCTCCTTGGGTTTTGGCTCTGTACTTGGCTGGCTCTAAAGATTCGCTTCCGCCCTCAAAAATAAACTCCGGATGATTGGGAATGCGGAAGATCACATTCCTTGCACGGCAATCAATGACTGCATAGAAGGTACCCATCCAATCCATCCCAAGAATTGCGTCATAAATGCCTGTCCCAATCAGAAGGAAATTCGCGTAGAATTCCCTGCCACACACTACAACCGGACATGATCTACATTCTCGACTAGATATTATGATGCTATTACCCGTATGTATCTCCCAGCCCTTGGTTAGTGGTTCATGTGGTATGGAGTGTGTATCAATGAAATGCTCCGATATGAAGCAGTGCGTTGCCCCAGAATCAAATAGTACTCTAGCTGGCAGGGAATGTACGAGTAGAGTACATGTAACAACGTCTCCTGACGCCTCTGCCTGCTCGGCGGTCAAGGTGAAAGCCCGTCCCTGAATGCGACCTGTAAAGGGTTGCCTCTGCTCCTGTGGCCTCTGCTGCGGCGGTCCAGAACCTCCCTGTATCTCTGCTCGCTCGGGGCAACCGCTAATCCTGTGCTGACTGGACCCGCAAATCAAGCACTGTCCCTTGGCGCGGCGACAGTCCTTCTGGGTATGCCCATCTCTATTGCAGTAGCCGCAAACTACGTTCCGTCTCCGGTGGCGATGCTGTGGCACGAACGGACGCTTCATTTGTACCGTTCCAGGCCTGTGGACCGGTATGGCTCCTCGAGAAGGTGCAGGGGTACGTGCTGGAACGACTGGGGGCTTCCTGAACTTGTTGATCAATTGCTCCTGAGCTCTCGCCGCGTTGAATACCTGTGTGAAAGTCTGCAACTCCAGTGATGCAATCAACTGCTGCAGCTCAAAATCAAGCCCCTGCAAGAAGCGTCTGGCCCTGGTGGCCTCTGAGGCGACCATGTATGGAGCAAAACGGCTCAGACGGTTGAACTCTGCCGCATATACGTCCACTGGACGTCCATTCTGCTTCAATAGAATGAACCTTTCCTCCATCTCTGCCTTGGCGGTGGAAAGGAAATAATGGTCTAGAAAGCACTCCTTGAATTTGCCCCACTCAATCGGCCTGTCTAGCCTGCTTTCTTCCACTGACCACCATGTACGGGCTTCATCTTCCTATTGGATCTTTATCACGTTCATCCTATCTTCATCTGGTACCCTGGCGGCCGTTAGTAAGTTTTCCATGTTCACTAGCCATTGCTCGGCCTCGAGGGGTTCAGCTAGCCCCGTGAATGCAGCTGGATGCAACCTCCGGAAGTCTGATACGGTACCAGCCCTAACAGGGTAAGCTGGTGGAGTAGTGCCCTCGGGGGCGGTAATGAGTGCGGAGGGTCCTCCTGCAGCGGTAATCGCCCTGAGTCCCTCAGCGAGTAAGTCTGTCTTCCTCTCCTGAGCTTCCGCGAGAGAGATCAGTGCACTAAGTATTCTTTCCGTGCGGTCCTGAGAACTGGAGTCCGAGGAGGGGTCGTTCGGGGACGTCATATCGCTGGAAGATTCAAAGGATAAGATTAGATCCGAGGACGAAAATCAGAAATAGTGAAACGAAAATAATGTAATACAGTATAGTTAATGTTATCCCTTGTTACTAAACACGGCTCTGATACCAACAAAACCATGTCACGCCCCGCTTCCCAAAATACGGAAAACGAGGTATGACTAGGCCAGCCATGCTCCTACGGTCAAGGAATAATCCCGCCGTAGTCACAGTTCGGCTTCTAGCATTACATGGTAATAAGTAAACAAAGCACAGCAGTAAAGGAAATACATCACTAAATTATTATATTAAAATCCATTGTTCACGGCTTACAAATAAATAAGAAGTGCTACTGACCAAGTTCAAGTACAAGATCTCTTTATAGAAAGCGGGAAGAAAGAAAAGTACTCCAGACTAGATCTCCGTCAGCTCGAAAGGTAAATCCGACTCCTGAGCTGGATCTTCCACGAGATCTGAGCATGCATACTCAGGTCGTCAGAGCGACGTAATAGCAATTTATATAATAATGATATGAAACAGATAAATACGGTAATAACAGTGAAAGTACAATGCGTGTAATCACTATGTCACTAAATGATGCGAGGTATGATCTGTGTCCCTATCAGTCTCTAGGTCATGTTTGAAATCGTATAGTGGAAAGGAGGATCATGTTTAACAGGAGTCTCGTACATACCCGAGACAACGGCCCACATGCCCGGGATATAACCCTGTCAGCCGGATCGCTATATCCTACCTAATATATATATCACTGCTCGAATGATCATCCTCTAAAACACGGTCCCGCTAAATACGATACTCTTTCCACTTAGATTTCCCCTTTTCCCCCAGGTTTACACTATTTATGATTTTGAATTAGCCGTGTACAAGTATACCAATGGCACGGTTTTATCACGGTTCACTGTATTAATCACTGTCACGAATCATTCACTTTCCATTGGTGTACTTGATACTCCTAAACCAATATCATTCACGCACGATAATGCAATGTCCATTGATCACTAACACGCACTAACACTATGTATATGGCAATTGGGTAAGATATGTGTATGTATGCCGTTAACAAGTCATGTATGTTATGAACCAATATGCACGTCATCAACTTACAAAATTTGCAGTAATTCATATGTTCAGAATTCAATGAAATGATACAAATACGATAGTAAGTACACTCTGTCAGCAGTTCATCAAAATTGTTTTCAGTTCAATCGGGTTTCCGGTATTCAAGTTACAGCCGTTTCATTTTAAGTGCTCGCTGCAGGAAATTCAGTTTCTGAACTGAACGTCCGTTTCGTGACACGAATTTCACCCAGTTGGGTTCAGAATTTAGCGATGCTACAGTTGAATAAAATCTAGGGTTTCCAATATGGTGTTCAACGCAACAGATGGATTCTCAATCGCGTCTGTATGTCAGAAGTTATACACTGTTCAACACTAGTATGTCAATTCTGATTCTGCTCTGGACTGTTATACGCCCTGTTCTTTTAAATCACAGATTAAATAGCAAACGACGATAAAACGGGATGAAACCACTTGTGTTATTTAGATAACAGATTCACCTTTAATAAACTGCAGAGTTCCGCAACATACGAGTTCAGGAAACAAGATGGTACACATTACGGGACAGTAAACAGTAACCAGAGTCGCTCTGGACTGCAGTCCAGAGCCGCACTCCGATCCAACTATCGTCATAATTTCAGTACAGAAACCATTAGAAACTTGCATAGGGTTATAGTTCGTCGAGTCGGCTTCGATTTGAGCCCTCGAACGCATCATTTCAACATGTACATAATTTATGGTGATTTTAACGATTTTCAGATGCGGGAAATTTCTAGTTTTCATGGGTGTATTTGGGGGTGATCATTTAAGTTGTTACGGTTATAGTTTTTCAGTGAAACTTCTACACAAGATTCAATGCCATACGGGCCAGAATATTCAAATGAGTTCCGTCAAATTAACTGAAGATTTTCATTGGGATCATACATCAAACAGGTATGTCATATAATTTATCGAAAAGTGTAAATATGGAATTTATACGATTTGAGTTTGTAATACAATTAGATTAGCATGTAGCATGTAAAGTACTTGCCTGGAAACGTTTTGGGGATGCACGGCGGCGGCAACGTTACGAACGCGCGACGAACAGCGTGCTTTGGATGCACGGCCTCGGCTCGCGATTCGGGTGCGACGTCGGAGTTGCCCGGAGACGTTTCGCGGTCACTGGAAGCGGAGGAGATGCTCAGTGGTTCTTTGTGAATGCGCTGGGGTCGACGACGGTCGGCGGCGTCCCTCCGGCGATGAACCCATTGAGCTCGAGGTTGGGTCTTAGGGTTTGAAAGAGAGAGAGAGAGGTAGTGGGCTCGGGTTTGTATATTTGGGGGGGTGTTGGTGATGATGCTGATGACGAGGAGGGTGTAGGATGGTCGACGATGAGGTGGGGAGTTCGCCGGCGTCGAAGGTGCAGCGAGCTCGGGTGTGCAGGGGGTTTCTGTGGAGGTTAGAACAGGTGAGGAGAGGGCTTCTAGGAGGAGGCTAGGGTGTTCGATGAAGTGGGGGAGTTTGGAGGAGGTTCGTCGTCGTCGTCGGAGGTGAGCGGCGAGGTGCAGTTGCAGTGGGTTGTGGAAGTTCTCGCGAGGGGAGAAGAGGAGGTTTGAGAGTGAGAGTGATCAGGGGGTGAGGAGTAAGGGGAGACGAGGGAAGGAGGTTGAGTGGATCGCGAGGGGTGCACGGGTCGTGGGGCAACGGCACACGACGTGGCCGCGGTGGTAGGCGCGAGAAGCGGATCGGAGAAAAAGAGTGAGCGGGAAAAGAGAGAGACGTTGGGGAGAAGATGGTGGAAGCGGGTCGGGTAAGGCGAGAGCGGGCTTAAAGAGAATTGTGTTTTGAATTTTTCTGAGAAGGGGAGTGGGCCGAGAGAAATAAAAGCTTGGGCTGCGAAATTATTACTTAGGGATTTGGAGGGCTGAGGTTTGGATGCTGGGCCGGGGGTTTAAAAAATTTAATGTTAATATTTTATTTTATTTGTTGGGCTGGGTTGTGGAATTTTCAGTTTAATTCATGTGGTTTCAGTTAATTACCTTGGGCTGTGGTTTAAAGGTTTGGAAAATTTAAACATAGAAACTTAAGTAGCCAATCATTACACCAGGTAATAATGCGGGAAAAATGGGATACCATTAGGGGACCTGGGAACTGTAGGGAAAATTTCATAGATGGGAACGGGGATTTACAGCTTGTGTACACACTTTTTATCTAAATGGACCAACACAATACAAGTGTGTACACAAGACTTTTTAGCATGTGTGAACACAATTCTTGGAGCATGGACCATGGTGGGGGCAACCATGATGCATGGCACAAGTGGGCACATGGTGGCACAAGTGGACATGAGAAGTGATGTGCATTAAATATGCATTCAATGCAAAAGATTTTGTGTTGATGTGATTCATAACTACAAGTTTCCCTTCAAACCTTGAGTGTAACACATAACTTTTTAGACCAAGCAAACAACATCAGAGTGATGTGGGGGACAACACAAGCCAACACAACAAAAACGAGACCCATAGCTCGGATTTGGGCCAAGAACATACCCATTGTGGCCGGCCACTTTTTCCCAAAAGCTCCCAGACTTCTGTAGGCCCCTGATTGCCACCACGACTGCTCATTTTTATTGTTTGCTTATTTAGTTTTTGAGCCTATAAAAGCAGGCAGTGGGCAGGGGTCATTCTTTTGCTTACATTTTTTACACTTCATACTCTTTAGTTTTTCATTTTGTTCTCTTGTATATAACTAACCCCTTGAGTTCTTTGTCTTAACTTGATCTTGCAAGCTTTTCATTGAGCTTGCAAAGTTAAGCTTTGGTTATTGCACTCAAGGGTTGTATCATTCTTAAAGATTAATAAAGCTCTATCTTTTGTGCTTCATTTTCCCTTGGGTTCTTTATCTTCACTTGATCTCGCAACCTCTTAATTGAGCTTGCAAGTTTAACGTTAGGTATTTGAATCCATGGCTTGTATTGTGCTCTTTGGTTCCATGGTTCTTAATGTTTCTTTCTTGCCCTTTTCATTACTTGCTCTTTCATTACTTGTACTTTACTTTCTTGCACTTTAATTACATGCTTTACTTACTTGCAATTTACTTTCCATGCAATTTACTTTCTTATAATTTGTCTTCTCTTTTCTCTTTATCTTTTATTTGCTCTTTTTGGTTTGTTCTTGAGATGGTTGTAAATATATGTTGTTAGGAAAAGAAACCGATATTGTAAGTTAACGTTTCGTTTATCATTTCTTTTTCCTGTCTTTTCCATTTGAAACTCTGCCCGAACCTTGCGAAAGCGTTCCATTAGACACCCTACCCTACCAAAGTATCGGTGATTTCTAACCACGACCGGTTGCGTTCGATTTGGCCGGAGACGAAAGCAAGAGATAAGAACGGAAGGACAAGGTTCAATAAGCCGGATTCCACAAATACCGTACTTAAATACCCTAATCCACGTTATTGCCGATTGCTCTAACTTCATTGGTTGAGTTCGGCTCAAAATATTTGAATACGGATTTACTTAACTTACGCTATCCTATCTTATCCTAACAAGCGTTTACTTTACATATATACACATAGGTTAGATACGGACATTCCGCCAACGCGCATTAACTCGTTACGACAAGAACCTTAAACGCACCATCTCCATGTGCTCATCGCGGCTAACTGCAAAGCGACACCGTCCTGATCACGATTAGACTTTAGAACTTCAAATAATCGACACGTCGAAAGCGTGCTGATCACTACACATGTTAGAAGATAATAAATCAATCAATAGGACTTAAAAATTGCAACACACAAAGATACAATATATATGCTGCAAGAAAATAGCCTTCAAAAGAGAAATCAAATTAAACACCACCATCAATAATCCAAACTCCTTCCATTAATCCAAAAATCCCCAAACATACAACCACAAACCCTAACCCTTAAAAAACACAAAAATTTCAGACCTCGTCCTCATGAAGCAACATGTTAGGGATCCCTTTATTGATCGGGAACTTCCGGCCAGTCTCGGGGCAGACGAGGGCGCCCTCCTCGACGTGGATCTCGAGCAGCGCGTGGTGGAAGCGCCGCAGAAAATAGTCGGAGTCCAGCATCGCCGCCTCCGCCTCCTCAGGGAGCTCGCCGTAGCCGACGGATCTGGCGGCGGTGACGAGAGCCTTCCACTCGATCTTGGGGAACACGTTCCTGAGGAAGTCGCCGTTGAAGTCCACCTCCTTCGACACCCACTTCTCCGCCTCCAGGACGAGGGGGAAGCCATTGGCGACGCCCTTGATGTTGCAGGACAGCATGTTGTGAGTCAAAAGTCTCATCTTTTTTCTTCTCCCTTTTTTTTTTTCGCACCTCCTCTTTGAGCTTGATTGATTTTTTTTGGCCAAGAGGGTTTTGGATTCTGATGAATTGATTGATATGGGAAGAAGAGTTTGGGGGTGGTATTTTGCTCCGCGGGTGATACTTTAGTTATGCTGCACTGTTAAGCTTTTGTTTGGTCCGGATTGGGCTGATTTTTTCACTAAAATACCTTAAAGTTTTCTTATATTACAGTAAGGTGATGGTATTCTATTGAAAAGTAAAATCTCTGTTATAACCAAAGTTTAAGGGATTTTAGCGTAACAGAAAACTTTAAGGTAGTTTTATAGAAAAACCGCAAGAGTTATAAGGGTATTTCAGATTTATCCTTATTTGTTGATGGGTGGTTCCATTCTATCTCTATGGCTCTATTCCTTCTTTCTTTGTTATTTTCAAGTCCCATAGAAACTAGAAAGCAACAACAATGCCAAAAAGGTCTGTCTACACCACTTGGAATAGACTTAGCATACTGATTTTACTGTCGGTGGAATCACATGAACCTACAGTCTACAGTTTTATACATCGTGTGTTAGCGAAAAATCAACCATAGGGCGATATCACGTTGCAGCAACGAGGCCAGTATCAGAAAAATTTTACATTCAATTTATTTATTTCTTATATATATGATTTTACAAAACAGCTTTTGCCACGTCATATCGATGTAGGTGGGTCCCAATAGACCGTAGGTGCTTACAAAGTGGGTATTTTCGTACCCCAGTCAAGACATTTAGCATATAACATAGACAAAAATGATTCCCTGCTATTTAAATTCTTAATCCAACATTTATTGTCAGCAACCAAGCACAATACCCATACATGTAAAATCAATCGAGTTCAAATTTTAAAGAAGAAAAATGGACGTCACTTTTCAAAATGCAACTCAAAAACATTACAAAATATAATGTGACATCGAAGCATTAAAAGTATAATACACCAGCCACCAAAACATTCCATACATAAATGAAATGCATCATACATCCGAATTTTAAATAAGTTGCTTAATGTGCATGCTCGAAGATCTATACATCTGCTCTATCCCGTTGCCTCAACTCAGGTTTACTGCCAACACATCTCCCAAAGTCAGAGACATGACTCGCAGATAATGCTAATCCTTATAGAAGAAAACATAAAGGTTCCTGCATCAAGCAAACGAGATATGATCAGAACACACTAAAAAATTAGCTGTTGCCGTGCATGTTTCAAACTACTAGTATACGCAAGGCATGCTTCAGCCACTAAGATGCAGATGGATTTTACTACCGACTACAGCAAAGATTTGTTTATTTTTTTTGACAGCATATCTGATGAATTTACTGCTCTGTTCTCCTCTCCATGTTCATATAATTCGAACAAGTAACATGATGCAACAATCACATAAATTAAACTAGTTAACATGGCTGTCATCATATAAAAAATAATATTGCTTGAACATTATAAAGAATTAAAATTTAGTATCAATATTTGATGTTCATGAGACAATCGATCAGCTTTCAAAAACATATATTTTGTGTTCATGAGACAATCAATTGGCAATATAAAATTTTAAATATGCTCAGCAACTCAGTGATTTTAGATTTAATGCAACTAGCACACGAGTTAAAATCGTCATAAATTGAAAGTTACACTCAAAGCTTAATCAAGAGTTACTCACACACCAGAATGAAACAACCAGGAGATTCATAGGAAAAATGATGAAAAGCGAAATAATTTAGAGCAACATATGATTGCTTGTCTAAAAGAACTGTGAAGACTACTTATATCATCAAATCGTGGTATTGATCAGTGGGAAGCTACAATTGACTACGACATCAGCTAACTTGCCAAAGGTAAAGTCTTGGTGTCAACTATAAATTGTTACTTTGGTTATCTCATTCGAACAATGAAAGAAAAGTGGATATCAACACTACATCGATGGTTACAACATGAATAAGATACATGATTATAAGTTTCGAAGCTTTGTTAGTAGACAGGATTCTTATCTTAATGTACATGATCATATAGTTGTAACTTCGAGCATTATGCATGTATAGGATCAAAAAAGAGTTTTATAAACATCAAAATAAGTTTCCATCACGGTATGTTTTTCATAGTTATTTATGAATACCATAAAAAATATTAACTGAGATTAAACAAAAAAGAAAATTGAAGTGCAAACACAGTCCGACAATGAAATACACCATAATTCGCTCTCAGAACAATGAAAACCACCTTTGCAAAAGTGTCGAAGACATTAATCTTAATGATTTATGGTAAAGGAAGCACATCATGCAGTTGCTCTAACTAGCATCTTACATCAGTTTTGATTGTCGAGAGCAGATCACAACAGGATCTGAATCTATGACTGCTCTCACTGCCAAATCACCAGATAGAAAGTCTGAACCTTGCAGAAAAAACTTCAGCCAGTGTAGGGTTTCATTATCCCATTAGTCCTTCCCTTCTAAATACACCCTTAAACACAATGAAAAATCAAGGAAACAGGATACATACGAAGATGGCTAATCAATTCTCTTTACCACCGAATTGCACTGCATAAATGCATTAGACTGATATCAAATTTCGGATAAATGACAATCGCATGGATATCTTAGCTGTTTCCCTTCATGTCAAATACAAAGACCAATGGGAATTGGGATTAGAAAGATGATTAAGTATAATCCCTGCATTCCTAATAAATTACTAACATTACTGTCAACCAGGTTAATATATACACCAATCAAATTTGGTTCCTTTTCTCTCGAAGATTCAAGCCCTCTGGCACACAAGTTTGCTTGGTGAATTCTAAGGATCACACACACAGAGATATTGAGTGTTCTTCATCATCCTATTTAGACAGGAACACGCTCGTATAGATTTTCCATGTCTAGGGTAGACAAGGATTTATTGATTGTCAGGATTCTAATCTCCGGCAGCTGCGAACAAAACTGCCGTTAATTACACCAGCTCCGAAGTGAGAGAACCTCTGATTAACGGATCACACAAATCATGCGACCTCAATGTGGAATGTTTGCGTTTGGAAAATAAATGTCAGCATGTTTATTTCATTTTTTATTCGGTTCGTTGGTTTATATTTTATTCCATTTTTATTCGATCCTTCCTTTTTTTTGTTTGCTTGTGTATCAGGCTCCTTTATTTATTTATTCTTTATTTTTATATGTTCTTACTTTCATCATTCTTCTTTCTTTTTTTTATATTTTCTTTATTATTATTTTTAATTATGGGTACCTTCCTTCCATTGAGAAAAGTGCCAGAACGTGAAGGGGGCCACATGGGTTGCAGGGGACCTCCCCCTTTGGGGGAGAAGGTCCCCGAAGCTTCGGGCCCCCCGGGGGAGGTCCCCAAAGCTTCGGAGACCTCCTCCCTTGGGGAGGGGCTCGAAGCTCCTGCCCCATTTTTTCTTTTTTCCTGTTTTGATTTGTTGTTTTTTTATTGATATTTATTATTATTATTTTACTTATTATTATTTTTTTGGTAAACGGGACTAGGCGTGAGTTTTGACAACAATTCGGTAGCATGACTGTTGTACCTGCTGATTTGTCGTACGAAAAGATAAGGTACGGAAAACTCCGCACCCACCAAAAATGAAAATATGGACAGAAATCCGCATTCCCGAACCACCGAAGAGAATGACGGATCGAAATCCGCATTCCCGAGTCATCGAGGGAAATACGGATCGATCCACAATCCCTAAAGTTTCCCCATGAGAAAATCCCAAAGGTTTTCCCCTTGATGGGGTCACCCTCGACCGTTTCCGATTGGATCCCAAGCAAAATGAAGTTCTGTTGAATCTTGAATAAAAATAACAAGTTTTTTTTTCTTTTGAGAGGCATTCCCCTGTCATTTTCTTTTCTTTTACTTTTGGAGTTTCATGAACAGGGAAGGGAAAAAATCAAGAAATTCCTCTGTACTTCAAAAGAATATTTTATAAAAAAAAGAGAAACGAGAAAGAAGGTTTTTCAACAATATTTGCAGTGGGTTTTTGAGTAAAAATATTTGTAGTGGAGAAAAAAAAACAAGAAAAATCATTCTCAAAATTTTTAGAAGCACCTGCGAAAGGAACAGAGAGAGAAATAAAAGACAACTCAAAACCCTAGACAACGATTGGGGAATAATTGTTATTGATTTCTCATCATGATAGCTTTATATAGACTCTACACTTTTCATTTGAACCCCTGGCTTTACAATATTGGCTTTTTGCCCATTTCTTTACATTTATTCATTAAAAAATGCTTTAAATTTATTTATTACATAATCTTTTCTTCTCCTCGTCGATGGCCGGCTGACTTCGCTTGGGCTTGAGACGGTTTGGGTGTGCGCCCGGTTGATTGGGGTCGGACCCGGATTAATCGGACCCAGGTCCACTTGGGCGTTGACTTTAACTTCTTTATTTTGACTAACTTTTAATTTTGGCAATGGGGTGTAATTTTTTACCCCAACAAAGTGCCCCCATCAATAAATACACACATGTATAGGTCGTATATGAAATTGATGGATTTTCTTTTGTGGAGAGGTTGACTTGATTTGGTTCCCGCTTTTGGGAGGCTGGCACTGCCCTTTTTACAATATGGACAATCGATACTTGACTTGATCCCCTTTTAGCAACGTAGAGGTCGACACAGCCATTTTTACGATGTGGACGATCGATACTTGATTTGATACCCTTTAAGCTACATAGTGTTCGATACTGTAGGATGTTTTTCGTCACCCTATTGAGATAGGAATATGCGTCGCTTGTCAGGCGTATTACAGATTCCCCCTGCCTGGGGTAGACCGGGGTTTATTGATTATGGGGATCCGAATCTCCAGCAGCTGCGGACTAAGCTGTTGTTAATTATCCCTCGCTTTTGGAGCGAGGGAACCTCCGATTGAAGGGTAAAGCTGATCATGCGAACTCAATGTGCAGTGTGCGTGTTGTGTTTTAAAGGTGTTTTGGACGTATCGGGGGCCTCGCGGAGTTTACGGGGGTGCGGGGAAGAACCCCGTAAGAAATTTTTTCTAACGGGGTTGTGTTTTGAGTATGGAGCGTGTGGGAAAAAAGGTGAGCGTTCTAAAGACGTGTGAAACGGCACATAAGGGCTGGGCGACCACGGATCGTGCTCGGCTCGCGGACGCCACCGGGTCACGCGGTCGCCAGGCGCCAGTAGAACAAGGGGCTTAGCCCCTGAACTGGGAGTTAACTCCCGAGGGATTTTGGAGTTACACTCCTAAAAAAAGGATTTTTATTTAGAGTTAAACTCCTAAAAGATCTGGATTTGAGGTTAAACTCCTTTAAGGATTTGGATCTTAGGCTTGGAGTTGAGCCCCTCAACGATTGATTTGGAGTTAAACTCTTAAAAGGTTTAGATTTTGGATGGTGAAAAGAGATCCATTTTCTTTCTCTTGAAGCCTTAAACTTTCCTAAAATGGGTTATTTTTCCTCTTTTTGTTGGATCTTGGAGAAAAGAGACGGTGAGATTAAAAATCTCCCTTTTAGATATTTGATGAGAGGTCTGAGCTCCCCTTCGAGGGTTTTATGGTGAAATTTTATTTAGTTTTGAGAAAAAAATAGCTAAGCTCTTTATTTAATTGGAAATGAAGAGGAAAAGGAAAAACTTGAGAGAGATGGAAGTACAAACCCTAATATTTTTTAGGGGAATGAATTTTTTTTATTTCATCATAATATTGCCGTATATAGATTTACAAGTTTACACAGCCCCTTCGGCTTTACAAAATGGTATTTTGCCCATCCCATACCAATGTGCTTATTTCTTTTTGCACATGAGCCATGAGCTTTACAAAAATTTGGCTTTTTGCCCATTTATTTTACATTCATTAATGAAAATTACATCAATCTTATTTATTACATAATTTTCTTCGCATAGGGGAGGTCGGCCTCTTCATGTTCAAGCTCGACTCGAGCATGGGCCCACTTGACCTGGGCTTAGGCCCGCTTGCTTGGACTTGTGTTCGAGCTTCGACCCACTTGACCTAGATTTGGGCTTGGGCCCCGCCCTCTTTTCGGGCCTTGACTTTAACTTGTTGACCTCGACCATGGGGTGTAATTTTTTACCCCAACAGATACTGCTTGACTTAGTTCCCTTTTAGTGACATGGACGGCCGATACTGCCATTTTTGCGATGTGGACGGTCGATATTTGACTTGGTTTCTTTTTTAGCGACGTATAGGTCGGTATTGCCCTTTTTGCGACGTGGACAGTCGATACTGCCCTTTTTGAGACAAATGGTCGATGCTCGACTTGGTTTCTTTTTGGCGACGTAGAGCTCGCTACTACCTTTTTTGGGCCGTGGACCGTCGATACTCAACCGATTCCCTTTTAGCGACGTCGAGATCGATACTGTCCTTTTTGCGACGTGGACGATCGATGTTGCCTTTTTTGCAACTTGGACGGTCGATGCTTTCTTTTTGGCGAAATGAAGGTCGTTACTTGATTTGGTTTCCTTCTGCGACGTAGAGGTCATTGCTGCCCTTTTTGCAACTTAGACGGTTGATACTGCCATTTTCGCGAATTGGCCGATCGATACTTGATTTGACTTGCTCCGCTTCTTGCGGTGTCGGGATTTGATTTGCTCCGCTTTTTTCTATCGATACTGGATTTGACTTGCTCCGCTTCTTGCGGTGTCGAGATTTGACTTGTTTTCGAGGTGGAGCTTGATTCTGTCGGGAAGGTCATTGGTTGAATTGGTTGATTTGATTTGTTTTGGAAGTTTTATATCTGTCCGGCCGGACTTTTTAGCTTAGAAGCACTGCCGAGTAGGGCTTTGATTTGTCTGATTCCAGCCTTATTTAGTAGGACCTTTAAGTTTGGAAGTACTTGTCAAGTAGGACTTGGACCCTTCTTTTTTTTGCTGGATTTAAGTTGGAATTTTGGATTCCGAACTGATATCAACGTTGCTAGCACTGGAGCATGTGTGCCAGGAGCAAAGAGGCTTTGGGGATTTGGATTTAGGTTGACGTCTGCATCGCTACACTGGAATAGCGCCAGGAGCGACTCATCATTCGCCTTTAGAGAATTTTATTTGTTCCCGGTTTAACAACTTAAGGGTCATTTGTTCCCATATTAACGACTTAGGGGGCTTTTTTTGTACAAGTTTGTGCCCTTGCGGGTTTTCATAAGCTCACGGGCAGTCTCACTGCTTTTATTCACGAAACCTTTTCAGGTTTTCATTCGTGCCCCCATCGCTTGTGGACTGGCCCCTTTTTTTTATGAGTTCCCCGCTATTTTTACTCACGAAGCTTTTTTAGGTTTTCATGCATGCCCTTATTGCTTGTGGACTGACTTTTTTTATCTCCCAGTTTTACGACTTAGAGGTCGGTGTTGCGCTTATTATTTGTTTGGCCTTACTGGCACTTTGTTGCATAGTAATTTGAGATTCTTGGAGTTTGAATCTGATGGAGCCGGGTCGATGGCCAAGCCAGTAGGTCTTTTTTGATCCTCTTATTTAATTCCGGGATTTTCTTGAAAAGAAACTTCAGTATTTCCTTCGTCTTTTGGACAAGCATATGACCCATGAAGACTGAGGCAGACTCGAATCTTTTCCTGGGGTAGACAATTGGATTGTTTCCTCCCGGAAGATTTCGGCCTTCATTTGTATAACATCGGCAGTCAAGACTTTGATTGTTTGCTAGCACACTGGAAGACAGTGAGATTTTTTTCACGGCATATTTGGCTTTTATTGCGGGACATCCCTGTTCTTGAAACCCGACGAACTCCAATCTAGCGGGAACCGTGGCCCTCTTATTGGCTCTATATCGGAGCCATTTATGTTTCAGCTCTTCAGCTTTAAGGGCTTGGCATGCATCTGCTTCCTTGACGGATATTTTGGGCTAACCGATAGACAGTCTAAAGAAGACGGTTGCATTTGCGGTCGTCATGGGCCTGGGCTGGCCTAGGACATCTTGTTGTCCTCTGTGAGTTGACAGCTTTGCACCCAGATGGAGGGATAGAAAACCGCTTAAACACTGATGATGTTCGGCCTTTTTCCCCTTGTTGAGATCGGTCGGCTGATTTAGCTCATTGGAGTCTCCACGGTAAGGGCGTTGATGGAGATTGAAGAGAATATGATGGACCCGATTTGGACTGGATGTCCTCCTTGAAGGTTCGTCGATGGTAGGATCGCAACACTTGCGACCATGGTGGAATTGAAAAATCAAAATTTAACAAGGACTTGGCATCCAAAAACTAAAAGTTCATTTCATACACTAAAAGTTGCCTAAGCATGAAAACAAGTATATCAAGAGAAGAGTTTAGCAGGCTACAACCTTTATAGCGTATCCGTCCAATTGCGAAAGACCCGAGCTAAACCCCGCCGCCTCCAGATCACGCTTACATGCCGATCTCCCTATTGAAGATGATCCACATCGAGAAAACCCCACAACAAGCTTCATCTCCACCAAAGTCTAAACTTGTGAAGAAACTTGGACCTCCTTAGTTGCTAATTCAAGAGGGGAAGTGGTGTAGTGTTCACTATATTTTTCTCACATGAAAAAAAATCTCATTTCTTTTCTAAGGAAGAAGAAACATGAGAGATAAATGTCATATAAGAATACTTGTGTAGAGAATGGTTGTGGTGTTATTTTTATATTAAAACATTTTCCATTAAGACAAATACAACCATACATCCATACTTTATCTTATATGCCACCGATTCTCTTTGCTTTTCTTTTTCCAAAAAATAAGAAATGATTTGCATGATTCTAGATGTTTAAATAATTTATCATATAAATAATAAAACATCTAAAATACATCAAGTATATGTATCCACATATACCTGGATTTGTATCAAATACAAATACGGAACGAGAGAAAAATAATGTGAATATAATACTAGAATAATATATATATATATTATTAAATCATCACATGATTTAATAATCTGGTTTAATGCTAAACCAGCTAGTATTATCGAGCGTCTGATTATCACATATAATCGAACTCCCGCACGTATCCCCATACGCGCACTATATCGTTTCACCTGAGCGAGAAAAACCTCTACATGAGATTCTAAAGACTCAATCAATACGCTGGCAGTAGATAAAGATCATATCTGTTAATCCACAAACGCGTCAGCGGTACTAGCCACACATAACGGCTATCCAGGTATTAATCAAAAGAAAGGTCGGTAAGCAAACTCACTCGAACACAATCAGAGTTTATCCGTGACAGTCATTGTAAAGTCGTGTCTCTTCGTCTAAGATTGTCGCATATCGGATCTGGGGGATGAAATTTGTCAAACCCTCAATAACCTGATAAGTCGTGCTGATGTAAACCACATAACCACTTGAGATACAACTGATCACTTATCAATTTATCTCAACTGCTTCGATCGAAGACTTCTGGTTATGCTTAATCAAGCACAGCGCGACATCAACCCTATATACCGGGAGAGACAAATTCCTTCGACCACTCACTGCCTCCATGTGCTTCGGAATCGTACCCAACTAAAACATGTTGCCACACCTCAGTAGAGCTGTGGTAGGGTAGTAATTAAAGTACAGTGGAAACACACACAAGACACTATGGCGATCTCAGGTCTAGAGGCTACCGTGTACTCATGTCACCAGAGAACTGCTGTTATCTGACATTTGGTATAATACCAACCAGGAGTTTTCGATGAGTCCTGAAACTCATTCTCCAATGAGCACATGTATACAATCTTTAGTGTTAAACACCAATGGCTATGGGGTCAGCCCCGGTCACGATCAAGAAACGTATACATTAGTCTAAACTGGAGTATCGATATCCAGTCTCGATACTCTGGGAACATTTAAGGATGTGCTTATGGACTACCAGACCCTACTAATATGATCCATATCATAATTCTGGTAGTCAAACAAATATCCTATGGGCTTTCTCCTATGTATCAGCGATACGTGATAACAAATAAAACATATTCACATGAAAGATAAAGGCAAACCAGATAATATACTATCATCTCGAATAAGACTTCTCCATATAGGTCCTCCTTCAATTACGATAATTGCCTTGAGAACATCTATATCCAACATTGCCCCTTTTTTGTATGTGATTTAGTGGAGTAGTCTTTCTACCAGCGGTCTTGATTGTGTATGCGACGGGAGTTACTTCAGAAGCGGGGCTTGTTTTCCCAGAAATTTAACATACATTAGTTTAAAGTCATTTCGGACGTAATTTGAAAACTTGAGAAATTTTAGTTTAATGTCTTTTCAGACATAACTTGACAGCTTGAGAATTTTTAGTTTAATGTCTTTTCAGACATAACTTGACAGCTTGAGAATTTTTAGTTTAATGTCATTTCGAACGTGAACTTATGTAGCAGTTATGTGAAGTGGTTCTTTGTTGGTATTCGAATACAAGGTAGAAGCGAAGAACGATGAACGAACCCTTGTCGTCATTCGTTACTTGCAACTAACAAGCATTCGAAATGCCATCGTTGATTATTGTTGAGAGTTGTTTGTTGTTGAAAGTTGATGATCTGAATGAAGGAGCATGGTTCCATACAAACGTATGACTTGGCTGAGTTCGCTTGACCCGAGAGATGGAAGGAGAGATAGGTTCCACCGGGCATACCAAATGTGCTTTCTTGTAAGGCATTGTACAGATTCCCCATGCTTATGGTGGACAAGGGTTTATTGATTATGGGGATTCTAATCTCCGCCGGCCGCGGACAAAACTGTTTTTAATTACCCCTGCTCAGAAGCGAGGGAACCTCCGATTAACGGATCACACAAATCATGCAAACTCAATATGGAATGTTTGTGTTTGGAAAATAAATGCCAGCATGTTAAATTCATTTTTTATTCAGTTCGTTGGTTTATATTTTATTCCATTTTTTTTCTTACCTTCCTTTTTTGTTTTGTTTGCTTGTGTTTTAGGCTCCTTTATTTATTTATATTTGTTTATTCTTTATTTTTATATATTCTTACTTTCATCATTCTTCTCTCTTTTTTCTATTTTTTCTTTATTATTATTTTTAATTATGGGGACCTTCCCCACCCAGAATGCGATGGCCCCCACTTGGGGAGTAGGTCCCCGAAGCTTCGGAGACCTCCCCGGAGGAGGAATCCGAGGCTCCGGACCCATTTTTTAATTTTTTTATTTGTTGTTTTTTATTGATATTTTTTATTATTATTTTACTTATTATTTTTTATTTTGTAAACGGGACTAGGCACGTGAGTTTCGACAATATTTCGGCAGCATGACTGTTGTGCCTGCCGATTTGTCGTACGAAAAGGTAAGGTACGGAAAACTCCGCACCCACCAAAAATGGAAATACAGGCAAAAATCCGCATTCCAAAGGAAAATATGGACAGAAATCTGCATTCCCAAACCACCGAAGAGAATGACGGATCGAAATTCGTATTCCCGAGCCATCAAGGAAAATACGGATCGATCCGCATTCTCTAGGATTTCCCCAAGGGAAAAACCCGAAGGCTTTCCTTTTGATGGGACCACCCTCATCCGTCTTTGATTGGGTCACAAGAGAAATGAAGTTCTCTTAAATCTTCAAGACTCCAGGCTTGAATCTTGAATAAAAAAACAAGTCTATCTTCCTTTGAGAGGCGTTCCCCTCCATCCGCTCTTTTCTTTTCTTTTCTTTTACTTTTGGAGTTTCATGAACAGGGAAGGAAAAAAATCAAGAGATTTCTCTGTACTTCAAAAGAAGATTTTTTTAAAAGAGAAAAGAAACCTTTTCAACAGTATTTGCAATGGGTTTTTGAGTCTAAAAATATTTGTAGTGGAGAGAAAAAAACAAGAAAAACCTTTCTCAAAAATTTTTGAGGAAGCACCTGCAAGAGGAACAGAGGGAGAAAAATAAAAGACGGCTCAAAACCATAGGGACGATTGGGAGAGAATAATTGTTATTGATTTCTTATTATAATAGCCTTATAAGCTGTACACTTTTCATTTGGGCCCTTGGGCTTTACAATATTGGCTTTTTGCCTATTTTTTACATTTATTCATAAAAAATACATTAAATTTATTTATTGCATTATTTTTTCTTCGCTTCATCGATGGACGGCCGGTTTCGCTTAGGCTTAAGACGGTTTTGGTGTTGGCTCGGTTGCTTAGGGTCGGACCTGAATCCACTTGGACGTTAATTTTGACTTTTTGATTTTGACTTTTAATTTTGGTAATGGGGTGTAATTTTTGACCCCAACAAAACAGAGATTGAGACTTTGAAAGTAGATCAAGGCGATAAAGGGTGGAGGCACAGAGAAATGGCATCATCGGAACAGCAATGACTTCCTTTCATACTTCTGAGATTTTTAAATAAGATATATCATATAAAAATGTTTAACCTCGCTGTCCCGCACAGGTCAATAACAAGGCTGGCATGGCGAACGCATGGACGAACTAGGAATAATGTGAGATTTTACAATAATCAGCCAAAAAAGCAAATCATAAGATACAAGTCCCTACCGCACGCAGCATTAAGCATACAGGTCAAGTTAAGTCTACAATTGTTATCGAGAAAAGAATTTCTAGTATGGGTAGAAGTTGTTTATCCGCCATCTACAAAAACTTGACAAATAAGAAAATATTTCCATGTGAGAATCAATTTGGATGAAGGAAAGGAAAATGTCATAAGCTTGAAGCCTAAGACAAAGTTCCTCGGCACACTCAGACTCACAATGCTGGAAAAAAGGATTAAGTTCTAAACTGCCCTGGAGTTCTCTTCAAGTAACATACAAACTCACTTCACCTAGGGAAAGCTTTCTAGAAATACCTATATGATATATTTAGCATGTCTTTCTAAGAAGAGTCATGTGCGGTAAAAATGCAAGTTAAATTCATTCAGATATCAATAATAACAACAAAGTTAAACCAAATGGTTAGAGTCGGCCATATTACCTTCCTTCTTCATTCAACTCTGTCAACAAACATTTTCCACTGTTGGATCAAGTGATTAACTACTATTTCCTTGGTTTAATCCATATTTGTTTAGGTCATACTTGTTATCATATCACTTAATCAACTTATCTTAGTCACTCACATCGCTTTCACCATTCTCCTCATCTGCACCCATTTTTATGATTTCTACTTAGCCATGGTGAAGCTACCTCATCAAATATATTTCCATAAGCTAATTCTTTTTTAGCCACAATGATGCATTCTAATGAAACTAGTTGCATGGAGGTATATCAGTGTGCCAAATAACGATGATTGGATAACAATGTTTATGCAAGCCATAAAAACTTAAATAATCATTTTGTGCCATATTGCATTATGATCAATATAAGGCTTCGGCAAAATACTGAATATAATTTAATTATCTCGTAACAACCTGTTTCTAAATTATCCCTAGAGTGCAAAAGAATTCATGGAATCAAAAGAAGAAATGCAATGAAAATCACATCGACGAGAAGGAAGCTTCATATATATACTCATAAAAAAAGAATATTTTTGGTAACATTGTATTGAAAGAAGTACCTGACACTCAAAAGAAAATTGCTCAAACTAACAGTCGACAGCAGTATCCTCCAAATCTGAAGCATTTACTGTATCCACTCGTTCTTCTTCAGGAATCACACACCAATTGGGAGATTGCACTGCTCGCAACCACTTAAAATCATCCACATTTGCCCAATTCCCCGTCTCCTCTCCGAGCCCCGAACCCATCAAATCGTCTTCAATCCCTTCATATATAAACCGATAAGGACCAACTCTCACACCACCACAATCTTCTATAATCGGCCGACTCCGAACCCTTAGATAGAAATCCGTGTCTTTCGCTTGATGAATTCTAATCTGATGAGAAGCAAGCATGAACAAACACCCACTCACTTCCTCAATCAAGACCGAGCCGAGCACCAGGCCGCAAAATATTCGGCAATTCGTGATCCGATTGATGAACAAAGCCCTAATCCTCCCTTTCAAGTAAACCTCGCAAGAATCGAGATCAGATAGAGTGAAATCCCCCATCCCCTCTTCCAAAACGCTAAAATTCTTCACCAAAACCGCGCCTTTGTTGTTCCTGAAACCCGGCGAGTCCTTGATCTCTTTGACTGCGACTCCAAAATCGGATCTTTCTTCAGTTTGCTTGAACAATTCGGCGGGGTCTTTCTTCGAAGTCGATTTGTTTCGAAATGAGAATTTCTTTCTAGGGATCAGTTGTGAGGTGGCGCTTTCTAGGGTTTCTTTGAGATCAGAGATGGACTTGAGAGAGGATCGGAGCTCGTAGGAGGGGAGGAAGTAGGAGTTTTGGGCGAGGATCCGGTCGAGATCCGAAATGGAGGCGGAGATCCGGTCGAGTTCGGGTTTGATGGAAGCGGGTTCGGGTTTCGGGTCGGAGGAGAGGAGTCGGGAGAGGTCTGATTGGATGGAGAGCTTGGAGGAAGCGAAGAGGGAGAGGAAGGAGGCGGTGGATTCGGATTCGGGTCCGGGTAGGGAGCGGGTTCCGGGTCGGGTCTGGTGGAGGTTGGAGAGTCGGTCGAGCATGGCTAGGTGCTTCTTGTTGGTTACTAGATCGGCTTCGGGGTTAATGCTTGGGTCGGTGATGGTTGGTTCTTCCATTTGGAGATCGTTGAGAGAGTGAGAAGAGAGACTGAGGCAGAGGAAGAGCTGGGAGAAAGAAAAGAGAGTAGAAATTTGGTGGTAAGATTGAGGGAAAAGACTGTTGGGATAGGCCTGGCCCGTTGAGGTGAATGGTCGGAAGAAAAATGGTCAGGAGAATGACTCAATTAACCAACATCAACCATTATCTTGGATAATTCAGCGTTGTTCTTCTTGATCTCAGTAACTCAATGGACACACACACACCCCAATGGAGTGCGGATCCGTTAGGACGGATTCATATTTTTCAAATTCATGAACTTTCTCGTATGACCGTCTTTCAACGATCCGCTTCGTCTAAGATGTTCTACACGTCGTAGATAGTCTATGGATAAAAAATCATATCGAATGTAAGTGTTTTCCATGTGCAAAACCCTGTTTAAAAATTTTTAAAACTGCACGCTGAAATAAATCCATACATTTTGCACATGCAAACACTTCCATTTGAGATGATTTTTCATCCGCATGCTATTTAGGACATGTAGTACACGTTGGACAGAGCGGATCGTTGAAAAGAGGCCACATAAAAAAGTTTGTGAATTTGGAAAAACACGAACCCGTCCTAACGGATCCACACGCTATACTAATTTTCATGTGTTTTTTATGTACTTTTTGATCTTATATTGGATGATTGCAAAATTAACCGGGTTTTCGACTATTTAACATTTTACGTATTTGTATCAACAAGCAAAAAGTATCCATAGCACATGAAAGTTGGTGTGTTCATGGATCAACCCATGAAGAACAAGATGAACGGTGCCGATCGTTCGAAAAATATGTTGACATATTAAGTTGTTATCAGGAAATTTTCATCGAGAACATTCTCGGGACCATATAACTCTCGTATTGATGTCTAAATATTTTAGTTGGTAAAAAACGGGATTAGGACACACTGCGGTGCAAATCTATTTATTTGGATTCCTCTGTTGATCTCACAAAGACATAGGCCTTTCTGTTCCGCACAAATATAAATTATCAGATTTGCACAGCGGAGGAAAAAATAGAGGATAGATCCCGACACTCCGAAATGATTGTTTGATTTTCTTATGAGAATGTTTTTACCTGCCATTAATCATTTCTTGGATGACGCTTAATGTATTACTGATGATGCTCATAAGTGAGAGCTCCCCGGATCATGACACGTGGCAGATAACGTGTCCCGATATACACGGAAACAGGGCAAGGGCTGCACATTGGAGGCGTCCCCCGGACTATCGTCCCGCTGCCCGGACCCGACCTCCGAGAATTCCCTGAACTCTCCTATGCTCGCCAAGTGAACAACCATTGGTTCCCCGCCGGGCCCTCCTACATGCCGAGCTTCACGGCCTTTCGTCTCGGAGCTATCCAGGAGCCGAACCAGCTCGGCCTCCCGCCCTCTTTTAGGCCTCTCGCCAAGCTAAGCTTCCTCGGTTCCATCGAGCGACCTAGAAGGTAGATCACAGGCGTTTCTGCCACGACTCCGCGAATCCTGACAGACATGAGATATCCGTCGCCCCACGATCCCGTGTTTCACGCGAGTCGCATCCCCCTATTAACGAGCGTATCTTGTTATTAATAGGAGATCCCGCCATTCTCGCAGGCGTAAAGCCAGGGTCGTAACGGCCGGCGAGAATCTCGCGCCCGCTAGCCCATGGCCGCCGCTATATAAACCCCTCTCTCAGACGACTCAGGTAAGGCGATTTTTACCTAATAGGCAGCTACTCTGTCCAATTACCTCGACTAACTTGATCATCGAGGGGTCCACGGTGGTACAATGTGACGACATAAAATTTAGCACATGACCGGCACTTAAATTACGCAACGTCTAAAGGCGTAACGTAAATCAAGTAAGCCGAAGCCCATAAAATCTAAAACTTTTTGCGGAAAATAGTGGGGGTGCAGTTTTGAAATAAAAGTATAATGAATCATGTTTTTCTTTAGATGCATAGCTAATGAAACATGAAAATGCAAGTAGATTATACTAGACTTGAAAACATGCTTCCTCTTTAAAAATTTGGGCAGCACCTCCCTTATATATTTTGATCTAAAAACATACACACAACAATATATAGGTATCCCCAAGCGGGAGCTAGCTCTTCGCCAACTAGCGGAATCACAACCACGCAATAACATATATACGACGCCCAATGGCGAAGAATCAACCCAGAAATAACAAATAAAGAAGTAAGACATCAAAACTCAAGAAAGCGATCATAAACCCATCGCTTTAAGTCTCGCACAAAACCCAAGTCTGACCAGGTCTACCAATATACAATGTCTAGTCTCTGATTTGATTTGATGTGATCTGATGGAGTTTATCTAGATACAATAGAATATAACAGTACGAGAGTGGGCACGATCTAACATGTGTCCTACCTACCAAAGCAAAACACCCAGCGATACCGCAACTGATCCCAAGCGGTCAAACCTGCAAGAACTGTGGCATAACGGGGGTGAGTTGCCAACTCGTGAGTAGAAAACATCAATAAGTAGAAATCGAATAAAACAACGATTTCCTAGGTCACTATATCCTGAAGGTAATACTGTGATATCTAGGGTGACCACATATGCCTATACATCAACAATCGATCAATGCAATGACATATATAAATAAACATCCGACATCATATGCCTGTATACATGTGGATATCATCCACGTGTTCGTCAACGACACAACTAATATCATGGAACCTGAATGTCCAACACCGACACTCGAAACATCATGAAAACATATGCCTGTGTGTGTGTGTGTGTATATATATATATATAAGGATATCAACTACGTGTGTCCATTAACGACACAACTAAATCATGGAACTTGAGTGTCCAATACCGACACTCGAAACATCATGAAAACATATTCCTGTATATATATATATATATATATATATATATATATATATATATATATATACGAGGATATCAACTACGTGTGTCCATCAACGACACAACTAAATCATGGAACCTGAGTGTCCAACATCAACACTCGAAACATCATGAAACCTGTGTCCAATATCGATACGTAAATCCTCATATTTCGGGCTCCGTCGGTCCGGATCGGCCCATATCACGACTACGGTCGGTATCCTCCAGATATCCGCCGTGCCAAACTATCTCGGGCTCCGTCAGTCCGGATCGGCATCTCACGACTCCGGTCGGTATCCTCCAGATAACCGCCGAGTCCAAATACTATCACCGGTAGGTAGTGGTCTCTCTGCCAGGCTCATCGTCTACTGCACAACATACCTTTCTTGCCACGGGATACCATACCGGGTCTACCATATACCCGCAAACGGCCTCATCCGGCTCCTCGAATCGGGTATCACATAACTCATAGCCGAGAAAACACATGGTGGACGTCTCGAAATATCATATTAAGAGAAACCGGATTTTTAAAACAATACATAAAAATATAGCCACGGTTCTCAAATCCAGAATTTCATGAAAACAACATCTCGATGCGTATAGCCATAAAGCATGAGGTATGCAAATATCGAGCAGAAATGTGAGCATATCAAGTACATCATGCGACATAGTATAGTGATGTGAGCATAGCAACATATCATGCAACATAGCATAATGATGTGAGCATAATAAGTATATCATGCAAACGAGTCATAATGATGTGAGCATAGCAAGTATATCATGCAAACGAGTCATAATGATATGAGCATAACAAGTATATCATGCAAACCAGTCATAATGATGTGAGCATAGTAAGTATATTATGCAAACGAGTCATGTGACAATTCTACTGTGTAAGTAACATAACAATTATCGATGATGAAAGTGTGTGGGCCGACCAATCTGTATAAGTGTAATATACGCATCATCGATAATGGTGTAGGTGTACTAGCACAGATATATATAATGCAATGAGAATATCATGCATGTAGCATAAGTACATCATAAGCGAAATGCTACAGGGTGTACGTATCTATAACATAACCGAGTCGGTGAATCTATCAATCGGCATCCAGCCTCATAACATCCGATATGACAATAATCATCGATCATCATCCTCAAATCACTAGCGCGGATCAATCATCCGGTACATCTCAACTCGTACGGTAATCCATCGTACAGGGTCATCAAACAGAATAGGGAATCTATCGACCTATACAATAATGAGGGTACGGATCTAAAGCTCGTACGACATATCACTCATTATACTCATATATATATATATATCAATTCAAATTTGTATAAACGTCATATCTTATCAAATCCACAACACCTCTATCTCAATCTCGTGTCGTGTTTATCGATCTCGAACTCATATCTTATCATTATCAACCCATACTTGTCATCTTTCAATTCTTACCTATCATGATTCACTTTTCATTTCATATTCTCAATCCAATATATATTTCCTAGTGTCAATTTTAATCATATCATATCTTACTAAATCCTATAAGAAGGCTATCTTAAGCTCGTAGCATATCCTTTATCAAAACTATAATTTAAAACACAACTTTCATATCAATGGTTGTAGGGGTGCTATACGCCATCCACCCGACTTCTCCCGTAGATATAAATTTACTCACTTTTAAACTCCTCGCTTAGCCGAAATCGATGTGTTTCGTCGTCTCAGAAGTCCACGCGAAATACCTACAATCAATACATAATCGAAATGCAAACACAATCAATATCCGAAAACCGATACGTCACATGGATTGCCTATAGGTTAGAGCTTATAGCCTACGCATGCAAAAACAACCAAACAACTCTCGTCCGTTGACGTACAAACGTCCAACGACGGAATCAAATCCAAATATAAAAACGATGCATTCCAAATCTAAAAACCAAGAATTCACATATCGAAAATATTAGCCCAAACACTCACAAACAACTCCCAGATTTTGGTTCAGGTAAAAGGGGACTAAACAAGCAAGTACAAGGATAAGTTATAGGATAAGTGAGCTACAGGAAGAAACTCAACACCATAGCTTATAGTGGGTCCGACGACATAGAGAGGAAATCTGGCCTCGCCGGCTGTACTAAGGTGAAACGGGATCGTGTTTTGGTGGTGGTCTTCTAATGGTCTATTTAGATTAATGGACTTGTTTGATTTTCTTGGAAAAATCCCAGATAGCTCCAGATTCCCTGTAGGCTATAAGGTTCACAAAACCGACACGGAACAATTCTAATTTCGTATATCAGGTTCTAAACTCAATTCCAGACCATGAAATCAACCCCTAAGATCTTGTAAACACTCACTACAACTCAATTGGCCACTAGACAGCAACTTATAATTTTCCAAGATCAAATTTCCTAATTAACTCAATTTCTAACTACAATACGATATTTAACGCAAATACTAAACTAAAGTGTATAGATTACCTCATAAGCAATTAAAGAAACTTTTTGAGTTGCCCAAAATCTTCAAAATCCAAACTTGAATTGTTCTAAGGATTCACAATGAGGTTGTGCATGTTTTTAATGAAGATGGCATAGGGTTTTGAGAAGAAAATGAAGATGATGCGTGTAGATAGTGAGGGATGAAGGAGGTATGAAGAAATGGTGAAGAATGCAATGGAGAATGTCACGCCCCGCGTCCCAGAGTGCGCTAAGATCGGCACGTGACAGAGCCAACCATGCTACCTGTGGTTAGGAAACATCCATCCACGGTCACATTACGGCTGTCTATAAGATATCAAGAACAATAAAATAAAAAATGAACTATCTAGTACATGCCCATATACCAGAATACACGAGTCAAGAAATAATATATGCGGAAGCAATAAATCCAGTAAACAATAACATCTGGAAAGTACGTCCCAAATACGGGCTCACATCAGGAAATGAAAGTACGGAAATAAAACTAAACTAAACTAGATACTAACAGGATCCTCACTGCTCGGCCTGACGGTGGAAATACTCCTGATCAGCCTGCGAAAGAGACAGAGGATCTGGGCCATGCAAAACCCAGACGTCAGTGCGTCATAATATCAAACAATAGAATATAATCAGGAGGTAACAAGATATGCAGGCATGAGTATGAATAGTAATGAGTGTATAACAGTAACACGAATATGGAACAGTGAAGTGTATGTGCATGTGGTGAGTAATCTATGCTACTGGGTTAATTACTCTCAAGTCTTTGAAATCAATTTAATGAATCGTCGATGTAACTCAATAGTATCCCATGCATGTCCGGGACCACGGTCAAGACTCTCGGGTTTAATCCGAGACGTGCCGCTAGGCAGTAAACATGTAA
Organism: Agapanthus africanus; assembly: GCA_030015575.1. NCBI lineage: Eukaryota > Viridiplantae > Streptophyta > Magnoliopsida > Asparagales > Amaryllidaceae > Agapanthus > Agapanthus africanus. The sequence goes on from CM057339.1 coordinate 872,164,880, forward strand.
CATGTACAGACGAATGATGTCAGCAGTATCATCCCGGGGCTGGTCTAGCCCGTAAAACTGATCAGTATAAACGTCGAACTGTTGAGTTACAAGTCAGGTTTCATTATTGATTTCCCCTGACCCCCAATGTTATGTGCTCAAGTCAGGTATTGATAAATCTGGAGCTAATGCCGACACAGGATCAAGCAGGTACAGGTTTTGTCTATACAGACAACAATAACGTCCAGCGGGACAACAAGTTGGGGTTGTCGGCATTAGTAATAGGATCAGATATCAAGTCAAGCAGTAGTGTATCAGGTCATGTCATGTGGTGCATATGTATCAAGTGGATGCCCAACAGTAAAATGTAACAAGTATCGAATCACGGTAAAAGTACGGATGCACAGTAAAACATAGATGCACAAATGTCTATCAGGGATTACATCTACAACCCCATGACTACGTATGATGTACATTATCAAGCTTGGGGTGCTAATATAACGGTAACATGATATAATATGACATGGCATGCAACTAGATATATAATAAATTGTACGGATGCGAACGGATATTGTAAAATTATAACATAGCATGTAGCAAGATAAATTTGCATGCGACTAGATATGTGATAAACTGTATGGATACGAACGGCTATCCGAAAACAGTAAAACAATAACATGGATGTACAATACAGTAAACATGTGATATTTTATTCATAAGAATATAGATGGATTAGTATAGCATGTAGCAAGGTAAACTTACCTGAACGGATCTCACGACGGGTGCCTACGCTGCGTCCGATGTCGGTAACTGTCGCGATGCACACGCGGGCGTACAAAACTGAACTAGGCCATGCAAGAAAGTGACCATGCTGACTGGAAACGTCCACTGGATCGCCCAGATCGTCGGCAGCGGCACGGCTCCGGCGATCACCGGAAAACATGAATCAAGAAAGAAAGAGAAGAAGAAGAAGAAGGAGAGGGGACTGGGTTTGGTGTTCTGGGTTTTGGCTCTGGGTCAGAAGAGGTGGCGAGGGGGTGACGTCGGTGATGGGCCGTCGACTGCAAGGTCCACGGCAAGGGCAATGGCTTGCGGTCGTGGGTGCAGGGTTGCTGGGGAAAGGGTTCTCATCGGGGATGAAGTTGGTGGTGATGTCAGGAGGTCGGGGGAGGAGAGGGAGGTGGCTGTGACGGGTGAGGCCGACGAGGTGATCGGTAGTGGTGAAGATGGGTGCAGGCATTGGGTGTGGGCTGTGCGGTTGCGGTTCGTCGGGGTTAGAGAGAGGGGAGAGAAAGGTGAAGTGATGGAGATGAGGATGACGAGGACGAGAAGACGGTGAGGTCGGGTGAAGGAGAGGGTGTCAACGAGGGGTCACCGGCGGTGAAAGCGATAGGTTGGTGGTTCGGTGGGTTGCGACAGGGAGATGGGTTTGTCGGGGTTGTGAGCTCGGGGATGGAGAGAGGAGAGGGAGATGATCGGGGAGAGGCGACGACGAGGCTAGGATGAGCGGCGACGAAGGCAGGCGAGGTCGGGGCTATGGGCTACGTGAGGTGGGAAAAAGAAAAGGTGGGGGAGAAGAGAAGGGATGAAGGATACTGTGGTTTTTTTTTTAAAAAAAGAAATAAGAATAATATATATATATATATATATATATATATATATATATATATATATATATATATATATATAGGGAGGAGAGAGAGAGAGAGTCACGAGAGGAGAAAGAGAGATCTGTTGGGATAGATCAGAGAAAAATATATTTTTTGGTTTTAAAATATATAAACGTATAATATATTAGTTAAATATATTAAGAATATAATATCAAGAAAAATTGAGTTTTTGGTTAATACAAAATTACTCCAAAATATGCTCGTATCGGGTCTAAAATTACGGTTTGAAAATACGGATAATATAAGTGTCGACCAAAACAAAAAAAAAGATGTCCGGTTAAAGAAAATGCATACCCCAAAGAATGGATACATGTAGCGTGCATGCATCGATCCAAACGAGTCCGTTTCACTAAACGGAACGAGAACAAAATACACGGATGCTACCACGGGGTCAGGGGTATGATGCAAGCCATGCTAGGTATTTTTAAAAAATATTATTAGAATATAATTGTATTGTTAAAAAAATGCAGATGCCAAATATAATGCAAGTATGCAGGATACCCAACATGAAAGTGCACGGATCCTCATAACTACCCGGGATAAATCACAAACAGGAATCAAGACAGGTTTCAAGCATGCGGGTCGGGTCGGATACCAAGCACAGATACCCAAAACACTATCCGCACTAAAAAAACAATAAATAAGAAAATAGTCACATGATAAATAAAATAATCGAATCAGGCATGGTATAACGAACTAGGGTGTTACAGAGAAGGAGGGAAAGGGGGCAGCCAAGTCTTCCTGATGGAGGTCCTTTTCGGGTCTCCTTCAGATGTTGTCTTCCGTCGATCTCTCGGTAGGTTTGGAGGTGATCTCCCGTTGTGTGTGGGTCTCAATGGGTTTTTAGGAGATTGGTGATTAGAGGAGTTTAGCGCCGAGTACCTGCAAAGAAGTCCCGGGGTGGTTTGGTACCACCGAGGACCCTCCGACGATCAAGTTAGTACTAGATCCGAGCAGTGTAATGGCTAAGTGGAGTAAAAAATGGCTTACTTGACCCCTCTGTGATGGGGGTTTATATAGCGGTGGTAGCACGCAACAGCAGGCGCGAGAATCTCGCCGGCAGTTATGCTCCCGACATCACGCCCGCGTGGAGAGCGGATCACCTATTAATAAGGATCGTGATGGCGTGGAACGTGGGATGTTGCTGGCGGAGAATCTGCGCATGGCGAGATTTGCGGAGCTGCGGTTACGCCTGTGAGCGGTGGAGTTGGTCGGAGGACCGAGGAAGACAGCCTCGGCTGGGGAGCTCGGGGACGAGCGAGAAGGTCGAGGAGTCTTGGTCTTGTGGCAGCTCGGGGCGAGCTGAGGGGTCACGGAGGCCAATTTTCAAGGGGCCCTGAGGAGGGCCAGCTCATGCTTGCAGGTCGGGTACAGGGGTGGCCTAGTCAGCCCCTGTAGGCCCTTTCTTCTGAGTTCTGGGACACGTTATCTGCCACGTGTCCTGATCTTGGGGGTCATCAATATTGAGCATCATCATTAACCCCCCACTCTTGTCCTGACCAGCTAGCGGGTCGGGTCAGGAGTGACTGCCGGGCCGCCCGGGGTGAGCTCCCTCCTAAGGTTCGTCGGGACGTGTCCTCGGGCTATCGGCTGTCTTTTCTGTCAGCGAATTAGGGCAAGATTTCTGCATTTAAGGAAGGTGCGCCGGTTCGTGCATCCTGCCATTGAAGTGACGGTCAACGTGTCAAGCGTCGGTTGGCCGTCGCGACGTGTGCAGACCTGCGACGCTTGAAGGGGCGCGGTCTAATGTGGGAACGACAAGTGGGGCAATCGGAGCCGTTGGACGCGAGGAGGCGTTTTGGCGGGAGATGAAGGGCGCCGTGGGATGAGGTCGCTCGTGATGATAAATAGGGGTGGGGCCCCTACTTCTTCATATTTCCCCGTTCTAAGTCCTGGTTGTTCGGCGCTTGTCTTCTTTCTTCCGCTTTCGTTTCCCGAGGTCCATTCTTCTCAAGGTTAGATGTCTTCCTTTGTCGAGTCAGTAGATGTCGTCGGAGTAGGTTCTAGGGACCCTTTAGGTGAGCCTGAGTCCTCCCGGGGAGCAGGGGTCGGGCCCTCTTCCCGGGATCGTGCGGCGGGGGCAGCCTCCATGGAGGAGGCGGTAGATGCTGCCCCCGGCGCCTCGGGTTGGGTGAGGCATGAGGACGAGCTCGCCAATGCTCGAGCCCGCTTCCACATCCCCCCGCGTTATACGCTTCGTCTGGCCAAGGAGGGAGAGATGGCAGACCAAGTACGGGGCAGGGAGATCGCCCTGTACTTGGAAGCTTTTTGGGGTGGAATGCACCTTCCCTTCTCTCCCGAGGTCATTGAAGCGCTAAACTTTTTTGGGTTAGCCCCTGGCCAGTTAGTGCTGAACTCGTCGAGGATTCTCCTCGGGTTCCTGATCCGTCTGAAGTTACAGGTGATTCCCTTCAGCCTCTCCTTCCTTGATTCTTCCCTCTTCAAAAATCACCCTGGTGGTCGAGCGGGCGACCCGAGGTGGGTCTACCTTTCTTTTAGAAAGTGACAGGGGGGCCCCGCCAGGACAGGAGTTATGGACCTGCCTTCTTCCATTCATGACTGGAAGAAGAAGTTCTTCTTCGTTTCCCCCCCGAAGGTGAGGACTGGCCCGTGTCTACCAAGTGGTCGAGGGAGAAATGCTTGCCGGGGAACCAGTCCAGTGACCCCGTCGCGGTGAGAGTGGCGTCGTGGGAGTCCATCCCCCATTTCGACGCGCTGCTGTCTGAGAGGGTCCTGAGTTGGGCCGGGCTCAGCCCCGTTGAGTTCATCGGTAAGTTTAGGCTTGCTTTTTGGCTTGTATATTGCTTGTGTCGCTGACTTCTTTGCATTTGGTTTTGTATAGGACCCATGGGCATGGACTCGCTCCGATCTTCCATGCGCCAGCCGAGGAAGGTCGCGAAGGTTGGGGGTGCCAGCTCTTCTCGCTCAAAGCCTGCCCCGGCTCCTTCTCCTCCGGTGGTGGTGTCCCGTAAGCGTTCGGGGGTGGATCCCGACCCGGGGCCTAGCAGAGTGTCGGGCCGGAAGCGGGCTCGGATTCTGGAGGACCCGACCTCGGAGGAGGAGATCGGCTCTCCTTCAGAGCCGCTCAAGAGGAGTTCCCAGAGATCTTCCCGGGGCCCATCTTCGCCGACCATGGTGGAGGAAGAGGGCCTCCAGTTCGCAGTGCCTTCGGGGCTATCCATCGCGGATAGCCTGCTGCATGAAATATAGAGACATCGGTAGGGGGTAGGGTCCCTGGGGGAACTTTCAGGGCTCAGCTGGCGTCCATCGCCCAGGAGTCCGTGCAGTTGAGTGTTTGGTTTTTTTGGTGAGATTCGGTACCTTCTTCGTCTTTCTGACCTCTTTCCTGTCTTTCAGGTTCTCCAGCATGTTGCCCTCGCCTTACGCATGGAGACCGAGGTGATAGCCCCGGCAATGAAGGCTGCGGGCCAGCTCGCCTCGCTGGAAGAGATTTCCAAGCGGGAGCTGGAGGCGGTGATGGTGAGGGTTGCCGCCCTGGAGGGCGAGGTGGAGGTCGGGAAGCGGAAGGTCGCCCGGTACCGCGAGGCCGCCGTGGCTGCTGAGGCCAAGCTCGAGGACGCTCAGGTGCTTACCGGCAACTTGAAGAAGACGGTAAAAACCCTCCGGAAGGAGCTGGGGGCGGCGGTCGAGTCGGCGAAGTCGGCCGATCTGAGAGCGGCGAAGTTGGCCGACCTCTCAGCGGCGAAGGCGGTGGAGGGCTACAAGAAGTCGAAGGACTTCTATGATGATCAGGCCGTTGCCACGACCCTCATCTGGCAAGAGGCCCTCGATGCCGTTAAGGCCCGGATGCCGGGGTTCGCAGACGAAGAGCTCCGGGCCGAATACCCCCTCACGGATGCCGATGAGCAGGGGCAGGAGATTCCTGGCAAGGAAGTCGCCGAGGACCCAGCTCGTCTCGTAGTGGATGTCGAGGGCCCCGAGGTCGCTCCTGGACCCGAGACCTAAAGCCCCCGTCTTCCACCTTCTTTTATTTTGTTGCTTCTGGAATTTTGTAAGCCTCTGGGCATTTTGTAAGGCTGGGGAGCCCAAAATACCCTTTGTAAAGACTTTGCCTTTTAGTAATAAAACTTTTTCTTTGGTTTCATCGGTTTGCACTTTGTCTTTTGTTCATGAAGAATGCTTGTAAAATATCTCTGCTTGCACTGTTGGGCTTCCATGTCAGGTCGGCCATCTGTCCAGCGATCGTTCGTCGAGTTGATTTCGATCACTTGCCAAGCGCGCCAAGCTCTGCCGAGAAGGAGGCGTCTCCATGGCCCCGAAGTCGAGGGGGTGTCACGCCCCGCTTCCCGGTGTACGGCGAAGGGGACGGGACCGGTCCGCTACGTATTTACTGTGAAGTAAATACGCTAAGCGTATCTAAGCAATATAAAGGTAAATCACAAGAGACAAGAGATATAAAAATAACAACAACTTTATTTCTTAACATTCTTTTGTACAATACATGAAAAATAAATACATCTGGAATAAAAGCGATGCCTAAACAATGGCATAACAGGAAATGAAAAATACTGAATAGAAAAAGGTACAATGTCTAGAGCTCGGGGTCTTCGAGAAACTGATCCAAGTCTTCACTGATGGGCTCGATCTCTGCTGTGTCCAGATTACCTGACGACATTCAAAGAAGGAAGAAATAGAATGTCGTCAGCGAACAGGTCGTTCGGTAAGTCCCAAAGATAAGGGAGAATTAGAAAATACAGAATAAGAGGTATCTTCTAAAGTTGTAGAATATTGTAGAATATTGTGTTTACGCTGTTGTTTGTAGCTTGGTACAGAAGGATGCCAGTGTATACGAGAGGGGTCTCTATATGCTAGAGACCAGGGCAAACGGAATATACAAGGAACCGTTAAGCTACGGTACAACAGCAACGGAATATAGGTTAGGTGTCTTAATCTGACCACCTCGTGCCACCTTTAACACCTTCCGTACCAATCTACCTCTTAAACTCTGTAGTGTTTTGATTGTATTGTTGTATTGTATTGTATAAGTTGGATGACTGACCAAAACCATGATATCGGTAAACAGATTGTAACTGCATAATCATGTAGACGGAATAACTGGATAATAGATGTATATCCATGGTTTGATTCAGTCAAGTTGTATAGATTGATAACTGGATTCATGGATTCATGTGTTCATATTGAATTGGAATATTATAGGTTGTAGATTGACTTGAATCATATTCAAGTCAGATATAATCAGACTCAAACCCGATTCAGACAATTAGAAATGTAAATTGAAGTGTTGATTATTTCTTAAACCTATAATTGCTAGGGTCCTCAGGGTAATTCATAAACTTGAGGGGTTGTTATGTAAAATATACTTTTATATATTTTTCAAAATACTCCCCAAGCATTTATTATTCGTCTTTAGGAATGTAATGAATGTGGATTTTATATTGTAATATTTCTAGTGAAAATATCCTAGTTTTATAAATAAAGGTATTTATCTGTAATATTGATTTATATGAAATTCATGGTATTTTAATGTAAAATTTATTCTTGTGATTTTTAGAAAAATGGAATATTTATATTATAACAAAATAGATATTTTAATGATAAATATTATATATTTATACAAAAATAATTTCAATAAATATTTTATATTCTAAAAATCTCATTTTCTTAAGATGTCGTATTTTAAATCTTTCGAGACCGAATGCTCCTTACGGATGTCTGAATCTCGCACTACTAAGCCCGAGGGTGCACGATAAACCGTACTATCCCGAACGGATTCTCCAAAAATGGGTTGTAGCGACGCTTTACAAAGATTGTAAATTACTAAATCCTTTAGAAAACGGTTTTATAAAGTAAATGGTATATTTGTAAAAAGTCAATTTTTCGTATTTTAGGTTCTAGAGTTTTCTAATTCAACTAAACTATTTCTAAATGGTCTAAACAACAAGTTGTTAGATACCTCAAATCGCCTCTTCACCGCTAATTGTGGCCAGGTAAGTACAAGTGAAGAAAGGAGGGATCCGCTCACGAATCATCGTGAGACGGGCCTTTTAAAATTACCTTTCTCACTTGCCTAGCCTAGACACCACAAAGTCAGGTTTAGATAAACGACCGATGTCCACAACTTATCGTATTTTCATATTAAGAGGTATTTATTTTAAAAGTGTAACAAAGCTAAAACTTTTAGAAGTGGTTTTATTAAGAATATGGTATTTAAATGAAAATATTGTTTTATCGTATTCTAAGTTTTTCAATGGTATCGTGTTAGGTTGTAAGCAAGTGCGTGAGGAGGTAGGTCGTTACCTCGTGATCTACTTTAAAGGTATAGCAAGTTAATGGGATTAAATGTGAAATCGAAATATTGTGGTATTTAAGTAAAAATACGATAATTTGGGAACGCTATCATTTCATATGATGAAACTTGTTCAAATTGTTTGTTAAATGTTTGATAGTCAACATAAAAATGTTTAAGCATGAATGTATTGGTGAGAAGTGAAATTTTATAGAAAACCGAATCGTAAATCGGATTTGTTTCGATTCCGTCGGGTTTTGTAATTTCGTATTTTTTTTTAGAAAAAGAGAGAGAGGTTAGAATGGGACTTACGGGTTTGGACAACACGAGAGTGATAAGGAAGAAGAGGGTTCGCCGGTACGTCGATTCGTCGCCGCGAGTTCCTAGCACGATCACCGGAAGTTCGCCGTAGATTTCGTCGGAGTTTCGCCTTTCGCTCGTTTTCAATGTACACAAGATCTCTTGGAATTTTGAGAGAGTGGGCTCAGAAATCTGGGATGAGAGGGTAGAGGGTAGGGGGTGTATTTATAGGGTTAGGCTAGGCTTAGAGTAGGTGTAGGGTTTTTAGTTAAAAATATAAAAATATATAAAAATCATTAAAAAATGGAGTAAATGGGGGTTAATGGGTTCTCTGTAACCGATCTAACTATTTAAAGTATGCAGCGGGGTTGACGAGGAAAAGATACCCAACTTCTATGTTGGGGACTCGGTTGAGTCAAGCCGAGTCAGGGGTCCAGGGGGTGGGGAGTCGTCTCGGGTGATCACTGGTATATTTACTTTTTCATGTATAGTAGGAAATTTGTGAGAAACGCACGTGTAACTGTTGGTATCCTAAAAAATCAAAAACAAAATAATATTAAAAATAATGTAGGGCATAGGATTTGAACTCTGGTGGCTTGGTTCAGCAGTGCAAGGTACCAATGAGCTACAAGCTCCTTCTTGTAATTATGGAGTGAAATAAATACTTAAAGAGATATCAGCAATATTAAATACTCCAAGTATACATTGAATTTAAATCAATTCTTTGTACATTAAAAATGGAGTTGTTACAGTCTACCCTCCTTACAAAAATTTCGTTCTCGAAATTTACAACTTTTATTTGAGGACTAGTTCACAAAGAGGTGTGGATATCTAGTACGCATTTCATCCTCCCTTTCCCAAGTGGACTCTTCTGGAGTATCTTTCCTCCACATCACTCGAACCAAGTTAACTTCCTTGTTCCGAAGTGTCTTTACTTTCCTGTCCAGGATCTCCATAAGCTGTTGCTCACAAGACAAATCGGGCTCTATAGTGAGCTCGGAATGATCGAGAACATGGCTGGGGTCACTCACATATCTTCTGAGTTGGGATATGTGGAACACATTATGCACTCCTTCCAATGAAGGTGGAAGCGCTAAGCGGTATGCCACTTCACAGACTCGTTCGAGTATGTCGAACAGTCCAATATATCTCGGACTTAGCTTTCCCCGTCTTCCAAATCGGATCACTCCACGGTTCGGAGATATTTTCAAGAATACGTGATCTCCTGGCTGGAACTCCAAGTGTCGTCTCTTTGCATTAGCCCAGTGCTTCTGTCGATCTTGGGCTATGCACATTCTTTCCCTGATAGTACGAACCACATCAACAGTCGCTACTATCATCTCTGGTCCAAGAAGTTCCCTATCTCCGATGTCGTCCCAACTTAATGGCGATCGACACTTCCTTCCATACAATGCTGCAAAAGGTGCCATTCCTATACTTGCTTGGTAGCTGTTGTTGTACGAAAACTCCACAAGATGTAGGTGATTTTCCCACGATCCTTTGAAGTCTAACATACACGCTCTGAGCATATCCTCTAAGATCTGAATAGTTCGTTCCGACTGACCATCTGTTTGTGGATGATAAGCCGTGCTGAAGTTCAGACTTGTTCCCAAGCTTGCTTGCAGACTCTGCCAAAATTGCGATCGGAACCTGGTGTCACGATCGGAGACAATGCAGACCGGTACTCCATGAAGTCTCACAATTTCCTGTATGAGTTCATGGGTATCAGAGATAGTACATTATGAAGAGTTTAAATCTTTTAAATAGATTATTACCTCCATGTACTTCTTTGCTAGTGTCTCAGTAGATTGGCCAACTCGAAATGGGATGAAGTGAGCCGACTTTGTGAGTCGATCCACAATAACCCATACGGCATCGTTACCCTTTGTGCTGCGAGGAAGAGCAGTCACAAAATCCATCGTGATGTGTTGCCACTTCCATTCTGGGATTGGTAACGGTTGAAGTAGTCCAGCAGTCCTGTGATGTTCAGCCTTTACTTGCTGACACACCAAATATTTTACGACGCTTCTGGCTACTTCACGCTTCATTCCATGCCACTAATAATTTTGACATAGATCTTTGTACATTTTGGTACCTCCAGGGTGTACTGAGTAGGGAGAGCTGTGGGCTTCTTTCATTAACTCTTCCCGAACAGGATCTTTTGGTACACACAATCTGCTGCTGTATCTCAAAGATCCGTCTTCATGGATGATGAAGTCTGTTCTGAGTCCATTCTCCACTTGTTCTCTGATCCTTTGCAACTTAGCATCACTTGCTTGATCTGCTTTGATCTGATTGACAATGGTTGATTGAACTTGTAAATTCATCAAACTTGAAGTATTACCTGGCATGATTACTTCAATCTCCATCTGATGCAAGTCTTGTTGAAGCTTCCACTGAGCGGTGAGATTCATTGCTAATGGTTGGCGACTAAGAGCATCAGGTACTACATTCACCTTCCCTGGGTGATATTGCAAGTTGATGTCAAAGTCTGCCATGAGTTCTAACCATCTTCTCTGCCGCATATTCAACTCTTTCTGAGTAAACACGTACTTCAGGCTCTTATGATCTGTGTAGATGTTCACTCGTTCACCAAGTAGGTAATGGCGCCAAATCTTGAGAGCAAAAATGACGGCTGCCAACTCCAGGTCATGCGTCGGATAATTGCGCTCATGAGTCTTCAGCTGTCTTGAAGCATAAGCCACAACCTTACTGTGCTGATGTAGAACACATCCTAATCCCTTTTCGGATGCATCGCAATGCACTTCGAATCCTCCAGATTGATCCGGTATGACGAGAATAGGTGCTGATGTCAACCTTGACTTGAGTTCTACGAAAGCTTGTTCGCATGCTTCTGACCACACAAATTCTTCATCTTTACGTGTGAGCTTGGTCACGGGTGTTGCTATCTTTGAAAAGCTTTTAATAAACCTTCTGTAATATCCAGTTAAACCCAAGAAACTTTGAATATTCTTCACTGACTTTGGTGTAGGCCATTCGCTAACTGCTGAAACTTTTGCTGGATCCACAGAGATTCCTTCTCCTGATACGATATGTCCTAGAAAACCAACTTGCTTTAGCCAAAACTCGCACTTGCTGTACTTGGCATAGAGTTGGTGTTGTCGAAGAGTTTCCAGGACAATTCGTAGGTGCTCCGCCTGCTCTTTCCGACTCTTAGAATACACCAGGATGTCGTCAATGAAGATGACAACAAACCTGTCTAAGTACTCCCGGAAAACTTGATTCATTAGGTTCATGAATATTGCGGGTGCGTTGGTCACTCCAAATGGCATCACGAGAAATTCGTAATGTCCATAGCGAGTTCTGAAAGCTTTTTTGTGAATATCAGTTTCCTTGACCTTCACCTGATGATATCCTGAACGAAGATCCAATTTAGAGAAGACGCAAGATCCACTTAGCTGATCGAATAAATCGTCGATGCGTGGGAGTGAATACTTGTTCTTTATAGTGACTTCGTTCAAGGCTCTGTAATCGATGCACATTCTGTATGAACCTTCCTTCTTCTTCACAAGTAGTACAGGTGATCCCTAACTTGAAGTGCTGGGATGAATCCATCCTTTCGCCAGTAATTCTTCCAACTGTGTTCGGACTTCCTTCAAACCTTCCGGACTTAAACGATAGGGTGCTTTGATCACCGGTTGTGCTCTTGGTACTAAATCAATACTGAATTCAAGAGCTCGATTGGGAGGCAAACCTGATATATCGTCAGGAAATACATCGTCGAACTCTCGAACCACATCTGGTCTTGATTCTTCCTCCGCTTGAGCTGCTGCAACTACTGCTTCTCTTGGCTTCGCTTTGTAGGTACTTGGCTCCAGTGTACGGTCTCCGCTTTTGAAATAGAAGACCGGATGGTCTGGAATCTCGAATACTACCCTCCTTTGATGACAGTCAATGGTAGCATAAAAAGTTCCAAGCCAATCCATTCCTAGAACCGCATCGAAGTTCGGTATGTCCAGCACTTTGCAGTCAGCATAAAACTCTCTGTTGCAGATGACGACTGGACACAAACTGTATCCCATAGTTGCCTTTAGAATGCCATTTCATGAACTGACATTCCAGCTGGATATAAGCGGTGAGACTGGAATCGCATGGGTTCGAACAAACCATTACGACATAAAGCAGTGTGATGCTCCAGTATCAAACAGTGCTAGTGCAGGGATTGAGGATACTAAGATTGTACCTAAGGTATGTGGGATATGTTTTAGGTTTAGGGAAAGTGTGTAGATAAACAAGATTAAAAGAAAAATTTGAGAAGGAAAGTTTACCAGTGATGACTTGGCCAGTGGCCTCAGCTTCTTCCACGGACATCGTGAAAGCCTGGCGCTTTGGTACATTCCTCCTAGCCTGAGGAGTATTCCTCGGAACGTTCCTTTGAGCTTGATGGAACTGACGAGGAGGTGGTGCAGTTTGTGGTCCTCTGGGTGGTGCAGGTAATGCAGGTCTTGGAGCGGGTGCTTAGATGGCTGGGCGCTGTGGGTAAGTAATTGCTGGCCTGGGTGCAGCAACTGGGTTTTGTCTTTGGGGACAAGACCTAATATCATGAGTAGCTGAGCCGCAGACTAAGCAAAGACGGTTGGCTTGACAGTAGTCTTTCATCATATGTCTAGTTCTCTTGCAGTAGGTGCAAAAGGCTGGGCTGGGACGATGGTTCGGTACTCCGGGTTGCCTTGGCATGAAAGGTGGTCTAGACGAGGCTCCACCTGCCATTTGGTTAGCAGGGCGCTTAACTCCTGCAGACTGAGGTTTGCCCCTTACTTTATCACTGCCTCATAACTGCGGGCAGCTTCCAGAGCATCCTCATGAGTCATAAATTTTCCCGTGGCTAGAGCAGCCTGAATCTCCTTGTCCAGACCTTGTTGAAAGCGACGGGCTTTGATCTCGTCCGTCGGTATCAAGTGTGCCGCGAATCTGTTTAAAAGATTGTGTTAGCTGTGTAGTATGTAAGATTTAAAAATTGAACTGTTGTGACATATCTTACCGGCTTAGCATGGTGAATTCAGCATCGTACTCATCTACTGATTTGTCCCACATCAAACCCTGTTGTAGATGAATGAACTGCTGCTCCATGGCAAACCTGGCAGTCACAGGGAAGTATTTCGCGTCGAACTTCTGCGAAAAGTCTTCCATTCAATAGGCTGTACCAGACGGTTTTCTTCCGCCTTCCACCAGTTGCGAGCATTATCCGTGAGCTGCAGTTTCGCCACACGGACCCAAGCTATGTCTGGTACTTGTGCTGCTGCCAGATCATCTTCTATGCTTTGTGCTCATTCTTCAACTTCAAGAGGGCTTCTTTTTCCGGAGAACTGCTTGGGATGTAAAGCCCTGAATTGCTTTACCCCCGGTGTGTCGGTCTCAGGACGGTTCAAGAGTTGTTGCTGTCCCTCAAGAAGGCTACGGATCACCTCAAGTAGCACTGTTTGCTCGGTGGGTGGTGCAGGAACAGCTGGTGTGAGAGGTAGTGCTGGAGGTGTGTTGTTGACGTTGGTGCTGGTGTTGTTTGGGGAATCATAACCTTGAAAAAAAATTTAGGTTAGGACAGATTCAAGTACATGAAATGATAAAATTCAAGGAATAGAAAATTGTAAGATTCAAGAAACATGAATTGTAAAGAATGTTTTAGTTGCTGGTTCTTTTGTTATATTTCTCAGGTTTTTCACGCAGAACAGAACTGCATAGTATGGTTCTATACAGCTCTGACCTGCATGGGCCACCAACAAAACCTGTCACGCCCCGCTTCCCGGTGTACGGCGAAGGGGACGGGACCGGCCCGCTACGTATTTACTATGAAGTAAATATGCGAAGCGTATTTAAGCAATATAAAGGTAAATCACAAGAGACAAGAGATATAAATATAACAACAACTTTATTTTTTAACATTCTTTTGTACAATGCATGAAAAATAAATACATCTGGAATAAAAGCGATGCCTAAACAATGGCATAACAGGAAATGAAAAATACTGAATAGAAAAAGGTACAATGTTTAGAGCTCGGGGTCTTCGAGAAACTGATCCAAGTCTTCACTGGTGGGCTCGATCTCTGCTGTGTCCAGATTACCTGACGACATTCAAAGAAGGAAGAAATAGAATGTCGTCAGCGAACAGGTCACTCGGTAAGTCCCAAAAATAAGGGAGAATTAGAAAAGACAGAATAAGAGGTATCTTCTAAAGTTGTAGAATATTGTAGAATATTGTGTTTACGCTGTTGTTTGTAGCTTGGTACAGAAGGATGCCAGTGTATACGAGAGGGGTCTCTATATGCTAGAGACCAGGACAAACAGAATGTACAAGGAACCGTTAAGCCACGGTACAACAGCAACGGAATATAGGTTAGGTGTCTTAATCTGACCACCTCGTGCCACTTTTAACACCTTCCGTACCAATCTATCCCTTAAACCCCGTAGTGTTTTGATTGTATTGTTGTATTGTATTGTATAAATTGGATGACTGACCAAAACCATGATATCAGTAAACAGATTGTAACTGCATAATCATGTAGACGGAATAACTGGATAATGGATGTATATCCATGGTTTGATTTAGTCAAGTTGTATAGATTGATAACTGGATTCATGGATTCATGTGTTCATATTGAATTGGAATATTATAGGTTGTAGATTGACTTGAATCATATTCAAGTCAGATATAATCAGACTCAAACCCGATTCAGACAATTAGAAATGTAAATTGAAGTGTTGATTATTTCTTAAACCTATAATTGCTAGGGTCCTCAGGGTAATTCATAAACTTGAGAGGTTGTTATGTAAAATATACTTTTATATATTTTTCAAAATGCTCCCCAAGCATTTATTATTCGTCTTTAGGAATGTAATGAATGTGGATTTTATATTGTAATATTTCTAGTGAAAATATCCTAGTTTTATAAATAAAGGTATTTATCTGTAATATTGATTTATATGAAATTCATGGTATTTTAATGTAAAATTTATTCTTGTGATTTTTAGAAAAATGGAATATTTATATTATAACAAAATAGATATTTTAATGATAAATATTATATATTTATACAAAAATAATTTCAATAAATATTTTATATTCTAAAAATCTCATTTTCTTAAGATGTCGTATTTTAAATCTTTCGAGACCGAATGCTCCTTGCGGAGGTCTGAATTTCGCACTACTAAGCCCGAGGGTGCACGATAAACCGTACTATCCCGAACGGGTTCTCCAAAAATGGGTTGCAGCGGCGCTTTGCAAAGATTGTAAATTACTAAATCCTTTAGAAAATGGTTTTATAAAGCAAATGGTATTTATTTGTAAAAAGTCAATTTTTCGTATTTTAGGTTCTAGGGTTTTCTAATTCAACTAAACTATTTCTAAATGGTCTAAACAACAAGTTGTTAGATGCCTCAAATCGCCTCTTCACCGCCAATTGTGGCCAGGTAAGTACAACTGAAAAAAGGAGGGATCCGCTCATGAATCATCATGAGACGGGCCTTTTAAAATTACCTTTCTCACTTGCCTAGCCTAGACACCACAAAGTCAGGTTTAGATAAACGACCGATGTCCACAACTTATCGTATTTTCATATTAAGAGGTATTTATTTTAAAAGTGTAACAAAGCTAAAACTTTTAGAAGTGGTTTTATTAAGAATATAGTATTTAAATGAAAATATTGTTTTATCGTATTCTAGGTTTTTCAATGGTATCGTGTTAGGTTGTAAGCAAGTGTGTGAGGAGGTAGGTCGTTACCTCGTGATCTACTTTAAAGGTATAGCAAGTTAATGGGATTAAATGTGAAATCGAAATATTGTGGTATTTAAGTAAAACTACGATAATTTGGGAACGCTATCATTTCATATGATGAAAGTTATTCAAATTGTTTGTTAAATGTTTAATAGTCAACATAAAAATGTTTAAGCATGAATGTATTGGTGAGAAGTGAAATTTTATAGAAAACCGAATCGGAAATTGGATTTGTTCCGATTCCGTCGGGTTTTGTAATTTCGTATTTTTTTTAAGAAAAAGAGAGAGAGAGGTTAGAATGGGACTTACGGGTTTGGACAACACGAGAGTGATAAGGAAGAAGAGGGTTCGCCGGTACGTCGATTCGTCGCCGCGAGTTCCTAGCACGATCACCGGAAGTTCGCCGTAGATTTCGTCGGAGATTCGCCTTTCGCTCGTTTTCAATGTACACAAGATCTCTTGGAATTTTGAGAGAGTGGGCTTAGAAATTTGGGATGAGAAGGTAAAGGGTAGGGAGTGTATTTATAGGGTTAGGGAGGTGTAGGGTTTTTAATTAAAAATGTAAAAATATATAAAAATCATTAAAAAATGGAGTAAATAGGGGTTAATGGGTTCTCTGTAACCGATCTGACTATTTAAAGTATGCAGGGGGGTTGACGAGGAAAAGATACCCAACTTCTATGTTGGGGAGTCGGCCGTCCGGACTGTCGGCCGGCGGCGCCGGCCCGACTCGGCCGAGTCGGGCCGAGTCAGGGGTCTAGGGAGCGGGGAGTCGTCTGGGGTGATCACTGGTATATTTACTTTTTCATGTATAGTAGGAAATTTGTGAGAAACGCACGTGTAACTGTTGGTATTCTAAAAAATCAAAAACAGAATAATATTAAAAATAATGTGGGGCATGCGATTTGAACTCTGGTGGTTTGGTTCAGCAGTGCAAGGTATTACCAATGAGCTATAAGCTCCTTCTTGTAATTATGGAGTGAAATAAATACTTAAAAAGATATCAGCAATATTAAATACTCCAAGTATACATTGAATTTAAATCAATTCTTTGTACATTAAAAATGGAGTTGTTACAGAGGGGATCGCTCAGACTTGGATGGACCTGATGCCCCTTATTGGGATCTCGGATTCTTTGCATGTGACGGGCGGAGGGCTGTCCACCGTATTTGTGCCGAGCATTAATGTGAGGCTGTTCGGTTGTCCCTTGGTGCGGGCCTTTCACTTCTGGCGTTGCGAGCAGCGACCCCTAGCTGGGGCTGGTCGAGCGAGGGTTGGGCTCGATTGCCTCTGGGAGGAATTTAGGTCCTAGCGTTGGGGCTGTAAGAAGCCTACTAAGGATGATCGGGCAGTGAAGCTGAGCGGTTACCTCTTTGCGAGGGCTTTGTTCTCTGGCGTCATGGGTAGGCAACTACCGGCCTAGGATGAATGAGCGGGGTAGCCGCTCGAGTGCTTCTTGTGAGGGCTTCGATTCTTGGCGTCATGGGTAGGTAGCTACCAGCCGGAGATGATCGAGCAGGGCAGCTGTTCGGTTTCCGCTTGCGAGGGCTTTGATCCTTAGCGTTGGAGGGGCTGTAAGAAGCCCACTAAGGATGACCGGGCAGTGAAGCTGCGAGGTTGCCTCTTGGCGAGGGCTTTGATCTCTGGCGTCGTGGGTAGGCAACTACCAGCCTGGGATGAATGAGCAGGGTAGCCGCTTGGGTGCCTCTTGTGAGGGCTTCGATCCCTGGCGTCATGGGTAGGGAGCTACCAGCCAGAGATGACCGAGCAGGGCAGCCGCTCGGGTGCCTCTTGCAAGGACTTTGATCCTTATCGGTTGTGGTAGGAAGCTACCAGCCGGGGATAGCCGAGTAAGTACTCGACTGCCTCTGGGAGGACTTTGGTCCTTAGCGCGAGAGGGGCTGTAAGAAGCCTACCAAGGACCCTTGGCCGGGCAGGGTTACTTCCCGGTGCCTCTTGGCGATGGCTTTTGTCCTGAAGGATAGCCGAGCGAGGGATCCTCGGGCTCGACTGCCTCTGGGAGGGCTTTTGATCCCTGTCGGTCGTGGTAGGAAGGTACCAGCCGGGGATAGCCGAGCAGTGTAGCTGCTGAGCTGCCTCGAAGGAGGACTTGGATCCTTAGCGTTGGAGGGGCCGTGGGAGGCCTGCTAAGGATAACCGGGCAGTGAAGCTGTAACAACCTAGTTCATTTATACCAATTTCAGTTTTCGTATTTTCTTACCTGTGGTATTTTCTTGATTTATCATGTTTGGGTGCGAATGGTAATTTTATATTTTACATTGCATTCGACTCGACCCGCTCGCTTGAAACTTGTTTGATTCATATTTATGAATCACCCTGACTTGTTATGTAGACTTATGCATTCTTTTAACTTTATCGCATACTGGCATTTTATCTGGCATGGTATCTTTTACCATATAACATTTCAAGTCACGAAAAATAAATTAAAATTGCATTTCATAGCCTGCATGATACCCCTAATCCCGTGGTAGAATCCGCACATCTTGTTCTCGTCCCATTCAGTGAAACAGACGTGTTTAGATGGCTACGCGCACGTACGTGCATCGGTTCTTGGGGGTATGCATTTTCGTTACCTGAGCATTCATTTTGAAATTTGGAAGTCGTATATTTTTCATATTTTAAAACTGGATTTTAGATCCGACCCGGGCGTGTTTTGGAGTAAGTTTGTATTTACCAAAATCTCAAAACGGACTAATATTATAATATTATATTCTTTATTTCATTCTAAAGTTTTCTTTAACTAAAGAAATATTTTTATGTAATAAAACTCGTAACAGTAGATCTCAATTCTCCCTCTCTCTTACTTTTTTATAAAAATATATTTTAAATATTTTATTAATCCTATCTAACAGGTTCAAATCTTTCAAAACTAACTAAAATATTTATCCCAACTTATCTAACAAACCATCCTGTCTCTCCCTGACTCAGGCCCCACACCTCTCTTCCCTTTCTCTCTCCTTCTCTCTCTTCCCCACAACGCTCTCTCTTTCTCTCTTTCCCCCACAAAACGACGATTTCATCTCTCCTCACTGTTCATTCCCTCTCTCTCTCCTCTTGATCTCTCTCATTCTCTCAATCTCTCTCCTCCCTCTCTCTCCTCTTGCATTCTCTCTCTCTCAGCCCTCTCTCTCTGTTTATATTTTATACGTTTTTATTTCTTTTAAACCCTATACAAAAACCCACATCCTCTTTCTCTCTCTTCTCTGCTTTATTTTCTTCTTCCTTCGCTGCTGCCTCCCGCCCGCGCCCGTCGCTCGCCTCCACCGTCGTCGACACCACCTTCGTTCACATCAACGCTCTCGCCTCCACTTCCTCACCCCCATCCATCTCCTCCTTTCCCCCCTTCATCTCAGACCGAGCCTGCACCCATACCTGAACCTAACCCATCACCTTCCCTCGCCGTCGCCGCCTCAACGCCCCTGTCTCCACCCTCGCCTTCATCGTCACCATCTCATTTCTCCTCCCTCTCCTTCCTCCATCACCCTGTACCCGACAGCCCATGAACCCGAGCACCATCCCTGCACACCCATGCCTCACCCGAACTCTTCGCCTGCACACCCCGCCTCCACCGCCGGCGACCACGCTCTTCGACCTTTTCCTTCACTTCACCTTTTCTCCTTCCCTAACAAATCCCGAGCACTGCATGCCTCGAACCCTCATCCCAGCCTCGTCGTGCAACCCATTGGCTTCGCCGTCGATCTCACCCTTGCCTTTCTCCCTCTCCGATCACCTTCCTTCTTCTTTCCCTGACCTGAACCTCTCCCCTGCGCTTGAACCTCGATCACCCGACTTCTTATAACCCACTGCAACCTTTTCCTGAAACCCTAGCACCCACTGCCCTTGGCCGGAACCATCGCCGGAAAACCGTCACCTGCACCTCGCCGTCGACGGCCCATCGTCGTCGACGACTTCCTCGCCTCACCTCCGACCCCAGGACAGAGAACAACCCTCTCTTCTTCTCTCCCTTTTCTTCTTCTTCTTCTTCTTCTTCTTTCTTTTTCTTTTCTTGATCTTGTTCTTTTCCGGTGATCACCCGCCGGAGCCGTACCGCTGCCGACGATCCGAGCAACCCTATGGACGTCCCCTACTTGCGTGGTTACCTTCTTGCTGTGCCTGGACCTGTCCCGTGTGCGCGTGTGGATGTTGCAACAATTGCCGACATTGGACGCTGTGTGCGCATCCCGTATCGTGATCCGATCGAGGCAAGCTAATCTTGCTACATGCTATATAATTCATTTTATACCTATTTAAATATATACCATGCCTGTAGTATAAATCTAGTTCCCCATGTTTCATTTTATAATGTTTCGATATTCCGTTTGCATCTGTTTACATCATTTTAGATATAGATCATGAAAATTTATCTTGTTGTATATTAGATTACATTAACCTGCATCCATATCAATATTTATGTCACATAGTGCTTATTTGTACATCCCATAGTACCACTATACAGTTTATAACCTTTCGGACACCCGTTTGCATCCATCTCGTCTAATATATATATAATTGCATCCATAAATCATATTAATGCATAATACTGTGATATTAACATTCCATGTTTAATAAAGTGCATCATCATTAGTGTTGGAACCATAACTTTAACCCTAATCGATAACTGTGCATCCATATGTTTGAATCTGTACCTATTTGCATACCACACAGCATTATTCCATTTTATTGTTACATTGGTACCTCATACTTGTTTTTGTGTACCCATGCTTATTTTAGTTTGATTATGAGCACCCACGTGACATTTTGTGCACCCCTGACATAACTTGATACACCTACTACTTGACACGATGTGATACCGTGCACTTCTTAACATGATATGATACCTATATACTACTTGACTTGACCTGATGTACCATGGCTTTACCTGTTACCTGATCTTGTTACTAATGCCAACAAACTTATCCTGTTATCCCTACGGATATTTCCTGTTGTCTATCCAGACAAACCTATACCTGCTTGATCTTGCGTTGGTATTAGCTCCAGATTTATTAATCCCTGACTTGAATATGCATAACTTGGGGGTATGGGGAAATCAATGATGAAACCTGACTTGTAACTCGACAGTTCGATACCTTTACTGATCAGTTTTAGAGGCTAGGCCAGCCTTGGGATGCTGCTGCTGACATCATTCATCGTTACCCACTACCTTTTAGTGCCTAGCGGCATGTCTCGGTTTCAGCCCGAGAATCTTCACCGTGGTCCCGGGCACGCACGGGATACTGTTGAGTTACATCGATGATTCATCAAATTGATTTCAAAGACTTTAGAGTAGTTAACCCAGTAGACCAGTCAAGATTACTCACTGCACATCACCTATGCCTTACCTTCACTATCCTATTTATGTTACTGTCATACCTGTTTTACCGTTCATACTCATGCATGCATGACTCATTACCCCCTGATTATATTATTATTGATGTTATGACGCACTGACGTCTGGGTTTTGCATTGCCCAGTCCTCTACCTTTGTCGCAGACTGATCAGGAGTACTGCCGCTGTTAGACCGAGCGGTGAGGATCCTGTTGGATCCAGTTTTACTTTCCAGGTTTTTATTTATTGGATCTTTTGCTTCCGCATATTATATTATTTCTTGACTCATTTATTCTGGCTCATGGACATGTACTAGATAGTTTAGTTTACTTTCCTGTTCTTGATATCTCTACAGCCGTAATGTGACTGTGGAGGGATTTTTCCTATCCACAGGTAGCATGGTTGGGTATGTCACGTGCCTATCTTAGAATACTCTGGGAAGCGGGGCGTGACATGGTTTCTTTGGTATCAGAGCCATGGGATATAGGTTGATCGAGTTTGATTCTTTTGTAGTTGGGTATTGGACCCAATACATGAATCAGAATAATCGTGATTAGGAACATGTCCTGCCACCTTGTTATAGTGATTCTTGAATCATATCTTTCTCTTGATCTTTTGTCTTGACGATATGCAAACCACTTTGCATCTCAATTTGAAACCTTTGGTTCCTTATTGTTTCCCCCTGTTCCTTTGATTCTGATACTAGGATTTGGGCGACTTGAACAGAGTTATGTGATTGTACCCATGAACTGCAGCATGGTTACAATGCGGTACTCTATTTAAGTAACTTGGAGTCCTGGTCTTGATTCATTTCCTTGTTCCATGGTCGTTATATGCCTTGCTTCTTTTGCTTTCCAGTTCATGTTTTATCGCAAGCTTGAATCCTGTTTACTGTGCTTATCTTCTTCAGTGTTTGGCTTCAGGTGAAATCGTTTCAGGTATCCTACTTGTTCATGTCCTTCCCGCATTAGAATTATTCAATTCTGGTGCATCCCTTTGTTTGTTGTTGTCTTGGGAATGGATTTTCTCGGCACTTTCCACGCTCACATTGATTGTGGGGCAAAGAAAGTGATTTTCCAGATTCCCGGACATCCGGAGTTGTTTTTGCTGGAGGAAGCAGTTCTGTCGAGCCAGTCGAGTTTAGGGCTAGACCGACAAATAATGTTCTTTCGTCGATGGAAGTGGATAAGGAAGAAGCGCCAGATGTTGTTCGAGATTTCATGGACGTATTCGAGGACATATCAGGTTTACCGCCAAAATGAGATGTGGAGTTCGCGATTGATCTTGTTCCTGGCGCAGCGCCAATCTCAAAGGCGTACTATCCATTGGCACCAGTGGAATTGGAAGAAGTCAAGAAGCAGGTTACTGAATTACTTGAGAAGGGTTGGATTCGCAGCAGTAACTCACCTTGGGGAGCTCCAGTTCTTCTAGTAAAGAAGAAAGATGGCACAAGGAGGATGTGCATTGATTATCGAGAATTAAACCGGGTGATTCTTAAGAACAAATACCCGATCGCTCGCATTGGCGAATTGTTCGAGTAGCTTAGTGGCGCGAGGGTATTCTTGAAGCTAGATTTACGGTCCGGATATCATCAGGTCCGAGTTAAATCAGAAGATATTTGCAAGACTACGTTCAGAACTCGGTATGGACATTACGAGTACTTAGTGATGCCCTTCGGAGTAACGAATGCACCAGCAATATTTATGGACTTGATGAACCGAATCTTTTCACCGTTCTTGGACCAGTTTATAGTGGTGTTCATTGATGATATTCTGGTTTACTCGAGGAGCATTGAAGAGCATGCAGAACACTTGAAGATCGCACTGCAGACATTGAGGCAAGAAAGATTATATGCAAAGATGAGCAGGTGCGAGTTTTGGCTTGAAGAAGTGAAGTTTTTGGGGCACATCGTATCCGAAGATGGAATCGCCGTTGATCCCGAAAAGATTGCAGCAGTTCGAGATTGGCCGATTCCGAAGAACGTTGCAGAGATCAGAAGCTTTCTTGGACTTACCGGGTATTACAGAAGGTTCATGGAGAATTTTGCTCATTTGGCTGAGTCTTTGACCAAGCTTACGCGCAAGGAAGTACTATTTGTGTGGACGGATAAGTGTGCGTCAGCTTTTGAGGCGTTGAAGCAGAGATTGATAACCGCTCCTATCTTGACCGTACCAGACAGTTCCGGAGGATTGGTGATTCACAGCGACGCATCTGGAAAAGGATTGGGATGTGTTTTGATGCAGCACGGAAAGGTTATAGCGTATGCATCGAGACAGTTGAAGACCCCTGAGAAGAATTACCCAACTTATGACTTGGAGCTAGCAGCTGTGATTTTTGCGCTTTGAAGATTTGGAGACACTACTTATTGGGTGAAAGGGTCGAGGTTTTCATCGATCACAAAAGCCTAAAGTATGTGTTCACACAGAAGGAGCTTAAAATGAGGCAACGTAGATGGTTAGAGCTGATGGCTGACTACGATCTTGATCTTAAGTACCATCCGGGGAAGTTAATGTTGTGCCGGATGTGCTTAATCGGTTGTTACAGTTCAGATGTTGACTGCACAGAAAGAACTTAGTGAATACTTTCGAAGATTCGATTTGGAGGTTGTGCTACCGCATTCTTCGGGACAGTGGCTGCAGCTGCAAGTACAGTCATCGTTGATCGAGAATATTAAAGTAGCGCAATTGCAGGACCCTAGATTGCAAAAGTTTCGAGAACAGGTTGAAGCTGGACTTCGAACAGACTTACTGATCTATGAAGATGGTTCGTTGCGATATGGTAGCCGTTTGTGTGTGCCAAGGGGAGGTATTCGCGAAGAGCTTATGAAGGAGGCGCACAATTCAGTATATTCCATACATCCAGGAGGCACGAAGATGTACCGAGATATACGACAGCATTTCTGGTGGGAAGGCATGAAACGGGAGATTGCCCGCTTTGTGGCAAAGTGCTTGGTGTATCAGCAAGTTAAGGCTGAACATCAAAGGGTTGCTGGTTTAATGCAACCACTTCCGATTGCTCAGTGGAAGTGGGAACATATAACCATGGATTTTATGACGGCTCTACCATGGAGTCCAAAGGGCAACAATGCAGTTTGGGTGATTGTTGATCGATTGACCAAGGCAGCTCATTTCACTCCATTTTGAGTCGGTCAATTAACGAAAGCTTTGGCAGAACGGTACATGCAGGAGATTGTAAGATTGCATGGAGTACCGGTGAGCATCGTGTCCGACCGTGACACTCGTTTCTTATCACACTTTTGGAGGAGCTTACGGGAAAGTTTGGGGACTCGATTGAAGTTTAGCACAGCTTATCATTCTCAAACAGATGGCTAGTCGGAGAGAACGATCCAAACTCTTGAAGATATGTTGAGAGCTTGCATATTAGACTTCAAGGGTTCATGGGAGGATCAGCTACACTTGGTGGAGTTTCGTACGATAACAGTTTCCAGGCGACTATTCAGATGGCTCCATTCGAAGCATTGCATGGTCGCAAATGTCATTCATATGTTTATTGGGACGATGTTGGAGAACGAAGATTGTTGGGACCGGATTTGATCGTGCAAACAGTTGAAAAGGTTAACACTATGACAAAAGAGTTGGGCAGATACATCGAGAAGACCACTGGAGTTCGTGGTTGGTGATTTGGTGTTTTGAAGATATCACCAACTAGAAAAGTTATTCGTTTTGGGAGTCGAGGCAAGCTTAGTCCTCGATTCGTCGGACCTTTCGAGATTTTGGAGCGTGTTGGAGAAGTGGCATATCGTTTGGCGTTACCACAATCTTTGGAGAATATTTATGACGTGTTTCACGTACCTCAACTCCGTAATTAGATTCGAGGTAATACACACGTGCTGGATCATTCGGAGCTAACTATACGAGAAGATTTAACCTTTGAGGAGCAACCGATGTCAATTGTGGATCGAAGAGAAAAGGTTCTTAAGAACAATGTTATCCCTCTTGTACTTGTTTCTTGGGGAAACCGCTCACATGGAGAGTCAACTTGGGAACGAGAAGATGAAATTCGGCAGAAGTTCCACATCTATTCTTGTAGTTTCTTGATTGTCTATCCCTTCTTGTTCTTGGAATTTCGAGGACGAAATTCTTTTTGTAGCTGGGTATAATGTAACAACCTAGTTCATTTATACCAATTTCAGTTCCCGTATTTTCTTACCTGTGGTATTTTCTTGATTTATCATGTTTGGGTGCGAATTGTAATTTTACATTTTACATTGTATTCGACCCGACCCGCTCGCTTGAAACTTGTTTGATTCATATTTATGAATCACCCTGACTTGTTATGTAGACTTGTGCATTTTTTTAATTTTATCGCATACAGGCATTTTATCTGGCATGGCATCTTTTACCATATAACATTTTAAGTCACGGAAAATAAATTAAAATTGCATTTCATAGCCTGCATGATACCAATAATCCCGTGGTAGCATCCGCGCATCCTTTTCTCGTCCCATTCAGTGAAATGGACTTGTTTAGATGGCTACGCGCACGTACGTGCATCCGTTCTATGCATTTTCGTTACCTGAGCATTCATTTTGAAATTTGGAAGTCGTATATATTTTTCATATTTTAAAACCGGATTTTAGACCCGACCCGCGCGTGTTTTGGAGTAAGTTTGTATTTGCCAAAATCTCAAAACGGACTAATATTATAATATTATATTCTTTATTTCATTCTAAAGTTTTCTTTAACTAAAGAAATATTTTTATGTAACAAAACTTGTAACAGTAGATCTCAATTCTCTCTCTCTCTTACATTTTTATAAAAATACATTTTAAATATTTTATTAATCCTATCTAAAAGGTTCAAATCTTTCAAAACTAACTAAAATATTCATCCCAACTTATCTAACAAACCATCCTCTCTCTCCCCCTGACTCAGGCCCCACACCTCTCTTCCCTTTCTCTCTCCTCCCCTCTTTTCCCCACAACGCTCTCTCTTTCTCTCTTTCCCCCACAAAACGACGATTTCATCTCTCCTCACTGTTCATTCCCTCTCTCTCTCCTCTCGATTTCTCTCATTCTCTCTCTCTCTCCTTCCTCTCTCTCCTCTCGCATTCTCTCTCTCTCAGCCCCCTCTCTCTGTCTCTCTCTCTGTGTTTATATTTTATACGTTTTTATTTTTTTTAAACCCTATACAAAAACCCACAGCCTCTTTCTCTCTCTTCTCTTCTTTATTTTCTTCTTCCTTCGCTGCCTCCTCCCGCCCGCGCCCGTCGCTCGCCTCCACCGTCGTCGACACCACCTCCGTTCACATCAACGACCTCGCCTCCACTTCCTCACCCTCATCCACCTCCTCCTTCTCCTTTTCCTCCTTCATCTCAGACCGAGCCTGCACCCATACCTGAACCTAACCCATCACCTTCCCTCGCCGTCGCCGCCTCAACGCCCCCGTCTCCACCCTCGCCTTCATCGTCACCATCTCATTTCTCCTCCCTCTCCTTCCTCCTTCACCCTGTACCCGATAGCCTATGAACCCGAGCACCATCTCCGCACACCCATGCCTCACCATAACTCTTTGCCTGCACACCTCGTCTCCACCGCCGGCGACCACGTTCTTCGACCTTTTCCTTCACTTCACCTCTTCTCCTTCCCCGACAAACCCCGAGCACTGCATGCCTCGAACCCTCATCCCTGCCTCGTCGTGCAACCCATTGGCTTCGCCGTTGATCTCACCCTCGCCTTTCTCCCTCTCCGATCACCTTCCTCCTTCTTTCCCTGACCTGAACCTCTCCCCTGCGCTTGAACCCCGATCACTCGACTTCTTATAACCCACTACAACCTTTTCCTGAAACCCTAGCACCCACTGCCCTTGGCCGGAACTATCGCCGGAAAACCATCGCCTGCACCTCGCCGTCGATGGCCTATCGTCGTCGATGACTTCCTCGCCTCACCTCTGACCCCAGGATAGAGAACAACCCTCTCTTCTTCTCTCCCTATTCTTCTTCTTCTTCTTCTTCTTTCTTTTTCTTTTCTTGATTTTTTTCTTTTCCGGTGATCACCCACCGGAGCCGTACCGCTGCTAACGATCTGAGCAACCCTGTGGACGTCCCCTACTTGCGTAGTTTCCTTCTTGCTGTGCCTGGACCTGTCCCGTGTGCGCGTGTGGATGTTGCAACAATTGCCGACATTGGACGCTGCGTGCGCATCCCGTATCGTGACCCGATCGAGGCAAGCTAATCTTGCTACATGCTATATAATTCATTTTATACCTATTTAAATATATACCATGCCTGTAGTTTAAATCTAGTTCCCTATGTTTCATTTTATTATGTTTCGATGTTCTATTTGCATCTGTTTACATCATTTTAGATATAGATCATGAAAATTTATCTTGTTGTATATTAGATTACATTAACCTGCATCCATACCAATATTTATGTCACATAGTGCTTATTTGTACATCCCATAGTACCACTATACAGTTTATAACCTTTCGGACACCCGTTTGCATCCATCTCGTCTAATATATATATAATTGCATCCATAGATCATATTAATGCATAATACTGTGATATTAACATTCCATATTTAATAAAGTGCATCATCATTAGTGTTGGAACCATAACTTTAACCCTAATTGATAACTGTGCATCTATATGTTTGAATCTGTACCTATTTGCATACCACATCACATTATTCCATTTTATTGTTACATTGGTACCTCATACTTGTTTTTGTGTACCCATGCTTATTTTAGTTTGATTATGAGCACCCACGTGACATTTTGTGCACCCCTGACATGACTTGATACACCTACTACTTGACACGATGTGATACTGTGCACTTCTTGACATGACATGATACCTATATACTACCTGACTTGACCTGATGTACCATGGCTTTACCTGTTACCTGATCTTGTTACTAATGCCAACAAACTTGACCTGTTGTCCCTACGGACATTTCCTGTTGTCTATCCAGACAAACCTATACCTGCTTGATCATGCGTTAGCATTAGCTCCAGATTTATTAATCCCTGACTTGAATATGCATAACTTAGGGGTATGGGGAAATCAATGATAAAACCTGACTTGTAACTCGACAGTTAGATACCTTTACTGATCAGTTTTAGAGGCTAGGCCAGCCTTGGGATGATGCTGTTGACATCATTCATCGTTACCCACTACCTTTTAGTGCCTAGCGGCATGTCTCGGCTTCAGCCCGAGAATCTTCACCGTGGTCCCGGGCACGCACGGGATACTATTGAGTTACATCGATGATTCATCAAATTGATTTCAAAGACTTGAGAGTAGTTAACCCAGTAGACCAGTCTAGATTACTCACTGCACATCACCTACGCCTTACCTTCACTATCCTATTTATGTTACTGTCATACCTGTTTTACCGTTCATACTCATGCCTGCATGACTCGTTACCCCCTGATTATATTATTATTGATGTTATGACGCATTGACGTCTGGGTTTTGCATGGCCCAGATCCTCTACCTTTGTCGCAGACTGATCAGGAGTACTGCCGCTGTTAGACCGAGCGGTGAGGATCCTGTTGGTATCCGGTTTTACTTTTCAGGTGTTTTATTTATTGGATCTTTTGCTTCCGCATATTATATTATTTCTTGACTCATTTATTCTGGCTCATGGACATGTACTAGATAGTTTAGTTTACTTTCCTGTTCTTGATATCTCTACAGCCGTAATGTGACTGTGGAGGGATTTTTCCTATCCACAGGTAGCATGGTTGGTTATGTCATGTGCCTATCTTAGCGTACTCAGGGAAGCGGGGCGTGACAGAAGCTGCGCGGTTGCCTCTTGGCGAGGGATTTGATCCCTGGCGTTGCGAGTAGGGAAGCTACCGGCCAGAGATAGCCAAGCAGGGTAGCTGCTGAGTTGCCTCTAAGGAGGACTTGGATCCTTAGCGCTGGAGGGGCCGTAGGAGGCCTGGTAAGGATAACCAGGCAGTG
Organism: Agapanthus africanus; assembly: GCA_030015575.1. NCBI lineage: Eukaryota > Viridiplantae > Streptophyta > Magnoliopsida > Asparagales > Amaryllidaceae > Agapanthus > Agapanthus africanus. The sequence goes on from CM057339.1 coordinate 872,194,107, forward strand.
AAGCTGCGCGGCTGCCTCTTGACGAGGGCTTTGATCCCTGGCGCTGCGAGTAGGGAAGCTACTGGCCGGGTATAGCCGAGCAGGGTAGATGCTCGGCTAATTCTTCATGAAGTTTTAGCCCGACCATCCAGTTGTAGGCATGGGGAACAAGAACGGTCGTGGCGACCGTGCGCGTAGCATATGCATTGAATGTAGGGGGAGGCGAAGCGCCAGGGTCGCGTCGTTTCGTTTCTGCCAGAGAAGGCTTGATGATCGTCGCGTGGCAGCGACTTGTCAGGAGAAAGCGGGCAACTGTTGAACTCCGTTGGGGCGCGGAGGAGCGGCGATCTGGGGCCCAGGCCCCTCCATTTAGACGCGGACAGACGCCTCTACGAGGGACTGTAGCCGATCTATTCGGCTGGCGAGGGCGTTGATGATGGTCGCCGGAGGAGGTTCATCCGTGCCTCCGGTGAAGGGGAAGCGGCGGCTGGTACCCGGATCTTCAGGATGGTTACTTGTCATGTGGACGGAGATCGGAAGGCCAACTTTGTTTTTGTGGAGTTTGCGTTCCTATAGATGGTGCCAACTGATGGAAGTCCTTTTTGGGTCTCCTTCAAATGTTGTCTTCCGTCGATCTCCCGGTAGGTTTGGAGGTGTTCTCCCGTTGCGTGTGGGTCTCAATGGGTTTTTAGGAGATTGGTGATTAGAGGAGTTTAGCGCCAAGTACCTGCAAAGAAGTCCCAGGGTGGTTTGGTACCACCGAGGACCCTCCGATGATCAAGTTAGTACTAGATCCGAGCAGCGTAACGGCTAAGTGGAGTAAAAAATGGCTTACTTGACTCCTCTGTGATGGGGGTTTATATAGCGGTGGTTGCATGCAGCAGCAGGCGCGAGAATCTCTCCGGCAGTTATGCTCCCGACGTCACGCCCGCGTGGAGAGCGGATCGGCCATTAATGGGGATCGTGATGGCGTGGAACGTGGGATGTTGCTGGCGGAGAATCTGTGCATGGCGAGATTTGCAGAGCGGCGGTTATACCTGTGAGCGGTGGAGTTGGTCGGAGGACCGAGGAAGACGGCCTCGGCTGGGGAGCTCGGGGACGAGCGAGAAGGTCGAGGAGTCTTGGTCTTGTGGCAGCTCGGGGCGAGCTGAGGGGTCGCGGAGGCTGATTTGCAGGGGCCCTGAGGAGGGCCAGCTTGTGCTTGCGGTCGGGTATAGGGGTTGGCTGGTCGGCCCCTGTGGTTCCTTTCTTCTGAGTTCTGGGATACGTCATCTGCCACGTGTCCTGATCTTGGGGGTCGTCAATATTGAGCATCATCACTTCCTCTCTCTCTTAGCCCCACTCTCTTCACAAATATCTTTCTCTAGACTCTCTCTCTCTCACAAATATCTCATTTGTTTTGTTTTTCATTCATAACTCCATTCACACACACACTCTCTCTTTCTTCCTTTGCTTCTCTTTTCTTTTCATTGTTTTTCTTTTCCTTCTCATTCTCTATCTTACAAAACTCACAATATGCACAAGTCACAACACAATGCATAACATGCATAAGTCATGGAAAAATGTGGAAATGCGGATTTTACAAAAAAATCCGATAAATATCATTAAAATAAATAAATTATTTTAACTTCCGATAAATTTCCAAATATTGGTACATACTTATACCAATTTACGGAAAATCTCTATTCGGAAATCGAATAGTTTTCGCGAAATATATTATTTTAATATTAAATTTCCAAAAATAATATTTTATATTTCTGAAATGTTACATACAACCACCCAGGACCTATTTGCAGGTAGTTCTCAAACCCAATCTCAGCCGTTCATCGACGCTCGCAACAGATCGACGGAGGACACCATCTGAAGGAGATCCAAACCTCCATCAATTACCATTAAAATAACATTAATTAATTTCAAATGAAATAATGATGGCGAGCTTCATTTTGTTTTGGTTCTTCTCGGATGGGGTTTGCAGAAAATCAATTCATGGAACAATAAAAGAAGCATTCAACAAAATTTGGAAATTACGATTTTTGTAGTGCTTGAGGGCCTGGATGTCAGGTAGAACTTAGGGCATGTTTGCTAATGGGCATGTTCGCTAATGGGCATGTTCGGCAGTTAGGAAGTCATAATAAAGTAAGAAAACAAGAAAGTAGAAGTGGGATGGAAAAAAGGGGGGAAAATATTAATTTTTGTTTGTTTTATTAAGATAAAAATGAGAGAGATGCCGGGTTGGCGTTTATATGGCAGTAGAAAGTGAGTTTGGCTTGTTTGGTTGAAATGATAGAAAATAAGAAAATGTGAGAAAGAAATACAAAGTAAAAATAAAATATAATAAAAATATACACTTTCTTACTTTTGGAAAAGAAAGTGAAATCGAAGAAAAAGATGATGCGAAGGAAAGTACATTACTACTATCCAACTTTCTTTTTGTTCACCCAAATTGTCACATCCTGCTTCTCAAAATACGGAATACGAAAGTAATTAGGCCAGTCATGCTCCTACGGTCTAGCAATAATTTTGCCGCAGTCACACTTCGGTTTCTAACAGTATATGGTAGCTATAATCTAATTCAGAATGAGATAATACAATCACTAAAACTATCAGATATAAATGAAACCAGGCGCAATGGATACAAACAAAAACAAAAGAGACAACTAACCAGTGATATCAAAGGAACGATACAGCTGGTTCATTGGTTTGAATCTTCACGATTTTTTCGAAATAAGGCAGGTCCACTTCTTTCTCTGAGCATGCATACTCATGTCGTCAGAGCGACATAATATTATAATATAATAATACTAAACAGACGACAGTAAATAGTGTAACAACCCCAAATTTCCAGTACAAGTTTTTACAAATTTTTTTCAAAAATCCATAAAGGGGTATTTTAGCCTGAGCACAAATTATAAGTAATTATTTTGCTTTTTAATTACAAGTTAAAAAATGTAACAACTTCATATTTAGTGTACAAAAATTTACTTTAAAATTAATGTATACTTGGGGTATTTACATTTACTGTTATTATTTTAAATAATTAATTAACTCCATAATTACAAGAAAGAGCTTGTAGCTCATTGGTAATACCTTGCATTGCTGAATCAAGCCACCAGAGTTCAAATCCCATACCCTATATTATTTTTAATATTGTTTTTATTTTGAACCTTTAGAATACCAAGAGTTTACACGTGCATATCTCACAAAAACCCCACTATACCCAAAGATATAACATTGCCAGAGGGTAGATGAACCGTCAGGGGGATCCCGGCGGCCTGACTCGGCCGGGAATCGGCCGACTCAGTCCTCCGACCGAGTCACGGCCGAGCTGGCCGATTCCGGCGACGACCCTAACATAAAAGTTGTGTCTTTTCATATTCCCTATGCACCTGCAAAATTTCAGCCTCAGACCATTTCTAGAGCTCTTTTAAAACCCCAATTACTCCACTTTTAATACATTTTTAATACATTTTATCATATTTTTCATTTTAACCTTTCACCTACCCTAACCCTAGCCTAACCCTATAAATACCACCCCTACCCTCTCACCCCAAAATTCTGAGCCCACTCTCTCAAAATTCCAAGAAAACTTATGTACTTTGAAAACAAGCTCGAGGCGAAACTCCGGCGAAATCTATGGCAAACTTCCGGCGATCGTTTTAGGAACTACCGGCGATGACGCAACACATCGGCGATTCCTCTACTTCCCTCTCACTCTCTTGTGTGATCTAAAACCCGTAAGTCCCAATTCCTACCTATCTCTTCTATAAAAAAAATACGGTTTTACAAAACCCGACGGAATCGGAACAAATCCGATTTCCAATTCGGTTTCTTATAAAATTCAACATCTCACTAATACAATCATACTTAAATTTCCTCATGTTGACTATTAAATACTAATCAACCAAATTGATCAAGTTTCATCACATGAAATGATGGCTATTTCAATTTATCGTATTTTTCACTTAAATACCACATTGTTTCAATTCTACATTTAACTCCATTAAACTTGCTATACCTTTAAGTAGATCACGAGGTAACGGCCAATCTCCTCACACGCTCATATACAACCTAACACGATACCATCAAAAATTTAGAATACGGGAAAAACAAACATTTTCATTTAAATACCCTTTACTAAATAAAGCCATTTCTAAAAGATTTAGTATTGATACACTTTTTAAATAAATACCACTTATTATGAAAATAGGATAAGTTGTGGACATCAGTCGTTTATCTAAACCTGACTTTGTGGTGTCTAGGCTAGGCAAGTGAGAAAGGTAACTTTAAAAGGCCCGTCTCATGGTGATTCGTGAGCAGATCCCTTCTTTCTTCACTTGTACTTACCTGGCCATAATTGGCGGTGAAGAGGCGATTTGAGGTAGCTCACAACTTGTCGTTTTGGACCAGTTAGGAATAATCTAGTTGACTTAGGAGACCCTAGAACATAGAATACGGAAAATTGATATTTTTACAAATAAATACCACTTACTTCATAAAACCGTTTTTTAAAGGATTAGTATTTATACAATCTTTGCAAAGCGCCGCTACAACCTATTTTGGGGAACCCGTTCGGGATGGTGCGGATTATCGCACATCCTCAGGCTTAGTAGTGCGAGATTCAGACCTCCGCAAGGAGCAACCGATCTCGAAAGATTTAAAATACGATATCTTAAGAAAATGAGATTTTTAGAATATAATATAAAAAAATATATTAAAATTATTTTTGTATAAATATATGTATATTTATCATTAAAATACCTATTTTGTTATAATATAAATATTCTACCTTTTTCTAAAAAACCACAAGAATAAATTTTACACTAAAATACCACGAATTCCATATAAATCAATATTACAAATAAATACTTTTATTTTTGAATTTAGGATATTTTCATTAGAAATATCACAATATAAAATCCACATTCATTACTGTTAGTTATATGTATGCCCTAGAGGCCATTACTGTACATTGGATGTATATTGTAATGGATGCTGGGACATATATAGGTAGGACTTTCTTGCTCGACATGATAGTACGCTATCTGGTTGCTCTTTATCTTAACATGTATACTTTCTGTCTTTCTGTTACATGTTGATAAAGCCCTTAGGATGTGTACTCAACTTCCAGGACTATGATGCAGATCATACTAGTGGGGCCTGGATAGTCCATGAGTACATCCTTCAATATTCCTAGTCGTGGGAATATCGAGATGGGGCATCGATATTCCAGAGTAGACTAGCGTATGTCTTCTCGACCCATGCGATGGGCGATGGATGATCCCATATCCATTGGTGTTTGACATCAGAGATGGTATACGGGTGCTCAGTGGAGACTGGGTACACTGAACGGACTCGCCGAGAACTCCCAGATGGTATCATATCTCACGTCAGATGGCAGTTCTCTGGTGACACTGGTACAGCTTAGTCTGTTGACCCGAGATCGTTATAGAGTCTTGTGTGTCTCCCACTGTGTTTTGATTTCCACCCTATCACGGCTCTACTGAGTCGTGCAAACAGGTGGTTTTTGGGTACAGTCCCGATTCACATGGAGGCAATGAGCGATAGGAGGGGATTCGTCTCTCCCGGTATTGGGGGTTGATGTTGCGCTATGCTCGACTGGCCATAACAGGAAATCCCTGGCCAGGGTTGTAGTGATCTACTGGTAAGTATTATCAGTAGTCTCACACATGTTATGGATCTTACGTCGGCATGACTTATCGAGCTACTGGGGTCTGACATTTACCACCCCTAGGCGAGATATGCGACATATCAGACGAACAGACCGGACTGTACGGTAAGTGTTACTGGATGGATTCACAGGAGTGTGAGCGGGCTTGCTCGTCGATCTTCTGATCGCTCAATACCCGGGTGGCCGTTACATTTAGCAGACCGCTTGCGGCTTGTGGGTGCTTGATATGATCATCATCTGCTGCCGGCGTATTGACGAGTCTTTAGAGTCCTACACAGAGGTTTCCTGGCTCAAGCGAAACGAAATGGGAGCGCATATGAGATATGTGCGGGACCGAGAATAATGCGTGTATGTGATACCGTATTCCATTCTCGCGATGAATGTGTCGAATGGTTGTATGCGATATAACCTAGTTATCGAATCGAGGATTGATTCGATAAGCCGATACATTGGATACTAGTCGGGTATATGCGACATGACCGGATCATTGAATCAAGTGTTGATTTAATGATTTGATGTATAATTATATATTTGATATATTACTTTGCATTAACTAGTATTGGTTCACTTTAAATGGATTTTCTCACTTGAAGTTCACTTGAAATGCACATTGTATATGTGATATATTTTTGTGCACAAGATTGTATCATGTTTGATGATACATGCTAGCTTGGGTTTGTGTAAAGAATTAAACCATGGTTAGTTAGTGGTTAGGGTTTCATTTGATTTACTTATTCATTTATCTATCTATTTATTTATTTATTATGGAAATGATAAAGTGAAAATGGTGGCTTTCTTTGTTTATTGTTGAAGATTCATGAAGCTTTGACTAAGTGACCATTTTGTCTTCATGCTTAATCCTAACCATCCAAACTAACCATAGTTCTTTCTCTACACTTGACCATGGTTGAAATATGATAAGTATTCATTTTATTTTCTTTTTGAAAATAACTTATCATATTATCTTCATCTTCATCTCCTTCTTCAACATGAAAAAAGCTTGCCTCCATCAATGGCAACTAGTGAAAAAGAGTGAGAAATCCAATTCTAAAGTGAACCCACTTCCTATTTCTTCATCCTCTACCTCTTGCCAAGTAGTATAGGGTGTTTTCTTCACAAGTTTTCATGACTTGGTGAAGTGGGAGCTTGATCTTGTGATACCTCAACGTATATCATCTTCAACATCGAAGCCGACGACCATGTCCGCCCTTTTCTCCGATGAACCCGATGCTAGAGTCATGGATTCAATTTGGACAGCGGAGGGACGTCATCACGGAGCCTAGGAGGTGGAGGACCGGATCTACAAAGGTTGTATCCCCTTTCCTTTTAAGTTAAAGTTGTTTACTTGCATCGCATCACCTATACATCTAGTTAACGATCCGTATTAGGGTTTTTCGGCACTTGTAAAATTTGAATTGGCCATGTTTGATGCCTTGTGAGACTTCATTAGTGTGCCTAGGAACCCTACAATTACAACCTTAAAGACGAATAATAAATGCTTGGGGTATATTTTGAAAAAGTTTATAAAAGTATTTTTACATAAAACCCCCTCAAGTTTTATAAATTACCCTAAGGACCCTAGTAAATATAGCTTTAAGCGGAACCAATCTCTTGAGCCTCAGAGAGCCGGAGAAGTGGGGGCTTGCCTATCTAAGGTAGACAAATTAATAAAAACAATCAGGACTTCAAGTTATTTTGCTGATTGTCTGATTCAGTTTGAGTCTCAGTATAATCTGACTTGAATATGATTCAAGTACAATCTACAATCTACAATCTTCAATATTACAATTCAACCTGAATCCATGAATCCAATTATCAATTTATACAACTTGACTGAACTGAACCATGGATATACATTCCATTAATATGGTGTTCCAGTTATTCCATTTACATGATTCTACGGTTACATCCGTTTACTGATATCATGGTTTCGGTCAGTCAACCAATTATACAATCAATACAATTTACAAGACAAACAATACAATCAAAACACTACGGGGTTTAAGGGATAGATTGGTACGGAAGGTGTTAAAAGTGGCACGAGATGGTAAGATTAAGACACCTAACCTGTATTCCGTTGCTGTTGTACCGTGGCCCAACGGTTCCTTGAGTTCCTGATACCTTAGTCTTCGGGGCAAGTGAGACTCCTCTCGTATACACTGGCATCCTTCTGTACCAAGCTACAAACAACAGCGTTAACACTAAATACAACAATATAACAATATAATACAACTGTAAAAGCTACTCTCTCTCTCTCTCTTACTCTCTATCTATTCTATTTCTCCTCTTATCTTTGGAACTTACCGAGCGATCTGTTCGCTGACGACATTCTATTTTCTTCTTCTTTGAATGTCGTCAGGTGATTTGGAACCGTCAAAGATCGAGCCAACTGCAGAAGACTTGGATCAGTACAGCGAAAACCCTGAGCTCTACACATTGTACATTTTCTTTTCAGTACCTTTAATTTCCTGTCATGCCATTGTTTAGGCATTGCTTTTATTTCAGTTGTATTTCCTTTTTATGCATTGTACAAAAGAATGTTAATAAAAAAATTGCTGTTTTTATTATACCTTGTCTCTTGTGTATATTTTCTTTTATATTGCTTAGTTAAGCTTAGCGTATTTGCTTCTGAGTAAATATGTAGCGGACCGGCCACGTCCCCTTCGCAGCATACCGGGAAGCGGGGCATGACAAGGTTTTGTTGGTGGCCCATGCAGATCAGAGCTGTATGAAACACTATAATGCAGTTCTGTTATGCGTGAACAAACTTAAGCAATACAACACAAGAAACAACAACTAAAACATTCTTTACAATTCATGTTCCTTGAATTTTACAATTTCATATTCCTTGAATCTTATCATTTCATATACTTTGAATCTGTCCTAACCTAAATTTTTCATTCAAGGTTATGGATTCACCAAACAACACCAGCACCAATGTCAACAACACACCTCCACCACTACCTCTCACACCTGCTGTTCCTGCGCCACTCAACGAGCAAACGGTTTTGCTTGAGGCAATTCGTAGCCTCCTAGAGGGACAACAGCAGCTCTTGAACCGTTCCGAGGCTGAAGCACCGAGGGTGAAGCAATTCAGAGCTTTACATCCCAAACAGTTCTCAGGAAAGGGGAGCTCACTGGAAGCTGAGGAATGAGATATTTATCCGGCAGCAGCACAAGTGCCAGAAATAGCTTGGGTCGGAATTGCGAAGCTACAACTCACGAACAATGCATGGAACTGGTGGAAGGCGGAAGAAAGCCGTCTTGATCAGCCCATTGAATGGAAGACTTTTCGTGATAAGTTCGACGCGAAGTACTTTCCTGTGACTGCCAGGTTTGCCATGGAACAACAGTTCATTCATCTACAACAAGGTTCGATGTGGGACAAGTCAGTAGATGAGTATGACGCTGAATTTACCATGCTCAGTCGATTTGAGGCACATTTGATACCGACGGACGAGATCAGAGCCCGTCGCTTTCAATAAGGTTTGGACACGGAAATTCAGGCTGCACTAGCCACAGGGAAATTTCCAACTCATGAGGATGCTCTGGAAGCTGCCCGCAATTATGAGGCAGTGATAAAAGCAAGGGGCAGACCTCAATCTGCCGGTTTGAAATGCCCTGCCACTCAAATGGCAGGAGGAGCCTCTTCCAGGCCAACGTTCGAACCCAGGAGAACTGAAGAACCCAATAACCAGCCAAGACCACATTTCTGTTTCCATTGAAAGAGAGATGGACATTTGATAAAGGACTGTAGGCGCGCAAAAGGCCTGTGCCTAATTTGTGGCGTGTCCAATCACAGAATTGAGACTTGTCCATATAGATACAACTCAGCTCACACATCTACCAACTACCCGCAGCGGCCAGCTATCCAGGCTCCTGAAACTCGTCCTGCACTCCCAGCACCACCTCCACATAGAACTCCTGCAAAGCCTACTCGCTAATTCCAACAGGCAATGAGGAACATGCCTCGAGGGCAGAGAAACAAGCCCCAAGGACAGAATGTACCTCCAGCTAGAAGGAAGGTACCACGGCGACAGACTTTCACATTAGCAGCCGTAGAAGCCGAGACTGTAGGTCAAGATAACATCGGTAAGCCTTTTTCACATTTTTAAAACTCTTGCACCACTTTATTATTTTTCACACACTGTCAGTACTTCAGTCACTAAACTTTCTTGAATCTGTTACACCTTCCTTTTACAAATTTCGAGGATGAAATTTTTATAAGAAGGGTAGAATGTAACAACCCCAAATTTCCAATACAAGTTTTTACAAAAAAATTTCAAAAATCCATAAAGGAGTACTTTAACCTGAGCACAAGTTATAAGTAATTATTTTGCTTTTTAATTATAAGTTAAAAGAATGTAACAACTTCATTTTTAGCGTACAAAAATTTGCTTTAAAATTAATGTATACTTGGGGTATTTACATTTACTGTTATTACTTTAAATAATTAATTAGCTCCATAATTACAAGAAGGAGCTTGTAGCTCATTGGTAATACCTTGCATTGCTGAACCAAGCCACCAGAGTTCAAATCCCATACCCTACATTATTTTTAATATTGTTTTTATTTTGAACTTTTAGAATACCAAGAGTTTACACGTGCATATCTCACAAAAACCCCATTACACCCAAAAATGTAATATTGCCAGAGAGTAGATGAACCGTCGGGGGGGATCCCGGCGGCCTGACTCGGCCGGGAATCGGCCGACTCAGTCCTCCGACCGAGTCACGGCCGAGTAGGCCGATTCCGGCGACGACCCCAACATGAAAGTTGTGTCTTTTCATATTCCTTATGCACCTGCAAAATTTCAGCCTCAGACCATTTCCAGAGCTCTTTTAAAACCCTAATTACTCCACTTTTAATACATTTTTAATACATTTTATCACATTTTTCATTTTAACGTTTCACCTACCCTAACCCTAGCCTAACCCTATAAATACCACCCCTACTCTCTACCCTCTCACCCTAAAATTCTGAGCCCACTCTCTCAAAATTCCAAGAAAATTTGTGTACTTTGAAAACAAGCTCGAGATAAAGCTTCGGCGAAATCTATGGAAAACTTCCGGCGATCGTTTTAGAAACTACCGGCGACGACGCAATACATCGGCAATTCCTTTACTTTCCTCTCACTCTCTTGTGTGATCTAAAACCCGTAAGTCCTAATTCCTACCTATCTCTTCTATAAAAAAAATACGGTTTTACAAAACCCGACGGAATCGGAACAAATTCGATTTCCGATTCGGTTTCTTATAAAATTCCACTTCTCACTAATACAATCATACTTAAACTTCCTTATGTTGACTATTAAACACTAATCAACCAAATTGATCAAGTTTCATCACATGAAATGATAGCTATTTCAATTTATCATATTTTTCACTTAAATACCACATTGTTTCAATTCTACATTTAATTCCATTAAACTTGCTATACCTTTAAGTAGATCACGAGGTAACGACCTACCTCCTCACACACTCATATACAACCTAACACGATACCATCAAAAACTTAGAATACGGGAAAAGCAAACATTTTCATTTAAATACCCTTTACTAAATAAAGCCATTTCTAAAAGATTTAGTATTGATACACTTTTTAAATAAATACCACTTATTATGAAAATAGGATAAGTTGTGGACATCAGACGTTTATCTAAGCCTGACTTTGTGGTGTTTAGGCTAGGCAAGTGAGAAAGGTAACTTTAAAAGGCCCGTCTCACGGTGATTCTTGAGCGGATCCCTCCTTTCTTCACTTGTACTTACCTGGTCACAATTGGCGGTGAAGAGGCGATTTGAGGTATCTCACAACTTGTCGTTTTGGACCAGTTAAGAATAGTCTAGTTGACTTAGGAGACCCTAGAACATAGAATACGGAAAATTGATATCTTTACAAATAAATACCACTTACTTCATAAAACCGTTTTCTAAAAGATTAGTATTTATACAATCTTTGCAAAGCACCGCTACAACCCATTTTGGGGAACCCGCTCGGGATGGTGCGGATTATCGCACATTCTCGGGTTTAGTAGTGCGAGATTCAGACCTCCGCAAGGAGCAATCGGTCTCGAAAAATTTAAAATACGACATCTTAAGAAAATGAGATTTTTAGAATATAAAAAAATATATTAAAATTATTTTTGTTTAAATATATGTATATTTATCATTAAAATATCTATTTTGTTATGATATAAATATTCCACATTTTTCTAAAAATCACAAGAATCAATTTTACACTAAAATACCACGAATTCCATATAAATCAATATTACAAATAAATATCTTTATTTCTGAATTTAGGATATTTTCATTAGAAATATCACAATATAAAATCCACATTCATTACAACCCTAAAGACGAATAATAAATGCTTGGGGTATATTTTGAAAAAGTATATAAAAGTATTTTTACACAAAACCCCCTCAAGTTCTATAAATTACCATAAGGACCCTAGTAAATATAGGTTTAAGCGGAACTAATCTCTTGAGCCTCATGGAGCCGAAGAAGTGGGTGCTTGCCTATTTAAGGTAGACAAATTAATAAAAACAATCAGGACTTCAAGTTACTTTGCTGATTATCTGACTCAATTTGAGTCTCAGTATAATCTGACTTGAATATGATTCAAGTACAATTTACAATCTACAATCTTCAATATTATAATTCAACCTGAATCCATGAATCCAATTATCAATCTATACAACTTGACCGAACCGAACCATGAATATACATTCCATTTACATGGTTCTCTAGTTATTCCATTTACATGATTCTACGGTTACATCGTTTACTGATATCATGGTTTCGGTCAGTCAACCAATTATACAATCAATACAACTACAAGACAAACAATACAATCAAAACACTACAGGGTTTAAGGGGTAGATTGGTACGGAAGGTGTTAAAAGTGGCACGAGACGGTAAGATTAAGACACCTAAGCTGTATTCCGTTGCTGTTGTACCGTGGCCCAATGGTTCCTTGAGTTCCTGATACCTTAGTCTCCGGGGCAAGTGAGACTCCTCTCGTATACACTGACATCCTTCTGTATCAAGCTACAAACAACAGCGTTAATACTAAATACAACAATATAACAATATAATACAACTGTAAAAGCTACTCTCTCTCTCCCTCTTACTCTCTGTCTATTCTATTTCTCCTCTTATCTTTGGGACTTACCGAGCGATCTGTTCACTGACGACATTCTATTTCTTTTTTCTTTGAATGTCGTTAGATGATTTGGAATCGTCAGAGATCGAGCCAACTGCAGAAGACTTGGATCAGTACAGCGAAGACCCTGAGCTCTAGACATTGTACATTTTCTTTTCAGTACCTTTAATTTCCTGTCATGCCATTATTTAGGCATTGCTTTTATTTCAGTTGTATTTCCTTTCATGCATTGTACAAAAGAATGTTAATAAATAAAGTTGTTGTTTTTATTATACCTTGTTTCTTGTGTATATTTTCTTTTATATTGCTTAGTTACGCTTAGCGTATTTGCTTCTGAGTAAATACGTAGCGGACCGGTTGCGTCCCCTTCACCGTATACCGGGAAGCGGGGCATGACAGGTGAAGCATGAAACAACAGTATGAAACACTAAAATGAATGTATAACATAAACAGGTAGTGTAACGACTCTGAATTTTCTGTACAAAATTTTTCTTCTTAAAATACAGAAAGGGGTTTGCAAGTCTGAGCACAATTTAAAAGTTATTCTTGTTTAAGAACAACAAGAAATAACTTGTAGCTCATTGGTAAAGCCTTACACTACTATGATATAGCCCTTGTGTTCGAATCCCATCAGGCAGCGCCCAGCACTTAAGCGCCTCACATGTCTTACACGAGAGTGCCAGCGTTAAAGTTAAAAACTCTTATATGAGCGGCATCAGTGTGCAAAGCACACAAAAATCTTAAACAGCACCCATGTGCATAACACGTGAGCGCCGGCGCCCAGTAGAATTAAATTCTACTCTCTGTTAAATAGAGCCGTTGGATCAAAAATCCAATGGAGATGATAAATCATCAGGATGCAAAATTAAATTCTGTTTGGAGGAAATATTCCTCAAATCTTTCTAAACAAGAAAGACTGCCCTCTGTAAAACAGAGTACCGTTGGATTAAAAATCCAATGGTGATTAAAGAATCTCCAATCTATAGAATAAATTCTGTATGGGTAAATATTTCCATAATCTTGTTAAAAACAAGAAAATACTTTCTGTAAAACAGAAGTTCTAAGATCAAAAATCCAACGGTGGGTAAAATCCCCAAATCATTTGGGATCTTTTAATGAGAGATTTCCTCGGAGCTAATCAACAAACTGCCACTACTATATAAAGGACCCAAAACTTTAAGTCTGAAAGAAAGGAACCCCCTTAAGCTTAAAAAAAAGAGAGAAAGGTTCGAAAGAACAGAGAATTAAATACTCGAGAAAGAAGAACTCTCTTCTTGGAAATTTTAGATAAATAAAACTAGATAAAGATCCTGTGGATCATTCAAGAAAAAATAGAACTCAGTACCCAGCGCCCCACGTGTTCCTCACATGGGCCCTATAGGAGTGCTTAGCACTCATTGAGCGGCGCTCAGCGCCTAGTGCCCTACGTGCCCCTCACATGGACGCCACAGAATAAAAAGATCTCAGAGAGTGGCGCTAGCATCCAGCGCCCCATGTGCCTCTTATATAAGCGCTACAAAAGAACTCAGGAGTGCTTAGCACTTAGTGGGTGACGCTCAGCACCGAGCGCCCCACGTGTCTCTCATGTGGGCACTATAAAAGAACTCAGGAGTGCTTAGCACTCAGTGGGTGACACTCAGCGCCCAGCGCCTCACGTGGCCCTCACGTGGGAGCCACAAAATAAAAAAGTGCTTGGCACTCACTAGGCAGCGCCTGGCGCTTAGCTCCCCACGTGCTTAGCATGTGGGGTGCCATAAAGAGTGTTTAGCACTCCATATAAAGACAAAAGGGGTAAAGTGTTTAACACTTATTGGGCAATTCCCATGACTGAAAACCCTACATGATTATATGCGAGCGTCAAAACTTACATAAGTGCTCAGCACTTTTTGCATAAAAAAGGGGGGCGACTGAGCCCAAACAAGTGCTTAGCACTTTTATTTTTAAATAAAAAGAAAACTGAGTGGACCAAGCCTATGTTAGTTAGGTCCCTTGAGAGTAGAAACTCCTTAATTCAGATCAACCGAGACCATGTGCTCACTACTTCCCAAACTTATCTTAGTCCCAAGTACGATTATCGATCTTCCAATTGATGATATCCCAAAACGATATTCGTCCTACATTCCCCTGAGGAAATCTTAGTCTCAAAATACGACTAATGATTCCTAGGTTTACCATTAATCTTTTTTCCCTCAATTACGGGAATTGGTTCAAGGGTACATCTTTCTACACCTCTGATACATGTCGTTGTAATTCCTCAACGTCTTCAGAGAGGTGGGGGTCCCAACAACTATCTGCTTTTTGATGCACTTCCCAAACTGACGTGCACATCCCAAATCAAACCACATCCTAAACTGTCACGACCCGAAATATTAGCTCGTGACTAACACTTGAATCACGCAACGCCTAAAGGCGTAACGGAATTCAAGTAAGCTGAAAACCCAGAAATCTAAACCTTTTTAAGAAAATAAAGGAGGTGAAGTTTTGAAATAAAGGTATAATGAAATTAAGTTTTCTTAATGCATAGAAAAGGAACATGAAAATGCAAGTGGATTATGCAAGTTTAAAAAACATGTTTCGTCTTTTTGAAATTCAGGCAGCACCTCCTTTGTATATTTTGATCCAAAACCACATATACAAGATAATGATAAAGGCATCCCCAAGCGGGAGCTAGCTCTTCGCCAAACGGCGGATCACAACCACGCAAGACAGTATAAATAAATCTACGACACCCAACGGCGAAGTTCACCACAAAAGATAAATAAATAAGCAAGACAACAAACCACAAGTAGCGGAAAACCCCTCGCTCTAAGTCTCGCAACCACAATCTCACTAAGTCTCATTACTTACACAATATACTAATTTTGATTGATGGAGTTGACTAGATACAATGTGAAATATAAATACAAGAGTGGGTACGATACAGATGCCCCATCTACCAATGCAAAACACCCAAATGAAGTTATTTGCCAGCGATGCCGCTACGGATCCATGCGGTCAACCTGCAAGAACTGTGGCATAACGGGGGTGAGTTTCCAACTCGTGAGTAGAAAAACATTTACAAGTAGAAATCGAATAAACAACGACTCCTAATTCAACTATATCATAAAGGTAATACTATGATATCTAGGGCGACCGGGTCATCATATGTGCCAACAATGTAATCAATACCTATATGTATGCGGATATAATCCAACAATATAACCAATGTCTGTATGCATGTGGATCTCGTCCAACCATATAATCAATGTATGTATGCATGTGGATCTCGTCCAACCACATAATCAATGTATGTATGCATATAAGTATGAGGATATAAATCAACGGTGTCTCTCGCGACACATCAAAATCATGGAATCTGGGTGTCCAACACCGACACCCGAAAACATCATGAAACCCGTGTCTAGCATCGACACGTAAATCCTCATATCTCGGGATCCGTCAGTCCGGATCGGCCCACGGGCTCCGTCAGTCCGGATCGGCCCATATCATCTCTCGACTCCAGTCGGTATCCTCCGGATATCCGCCGAGCCCAAATCACCGGTAAGTAGTAGTCCCTCTGCCAGGCTCATCGTCTACTGCACGACAGATCCGTTCTCGCCCCGAGGTACCATACCGGGTCCACCATGTACCCGCAAACGGAATCATCCGTCTCCTCGAATCGGGTTTCACATGTCACTCCTAGAACCGAGAAAACATATGGTGGACGCACTGAAATATCATATCAAGAAAAACCGGATTTTTTAAAACAATACATACTTTCTTTTAAAATGACCACGGTTCTCAAATCCAGAAATCTCATGAAAACAATATACCTCAATGCGTAAAATCATAAAGCATGATGTATGCGATATGTGATAGAAATATAAGCATATCCGTATATCATGCAACATGGAACAGTGATGTGACATATTGAGGGAAAACCGCTCTTTCAAATGATTCCAGTTTTAAAATATATCTTGCGGTTCTCAACTCTCCAAAACCAAAGCCAGCATCATCTATGTATGTGCAATAAGTATGTATATAGGTATAGATACACTTGGGTTATATACACAAGTATGAGCGTACAATATGTATGCAAGGAGTCATATTATGATGCAGCAATCCAACTATGTAGTGACATGGCAATTATCGATGATGAAGTGTGTGAGCCGGCAAATCTGTGTACGTGTAACATACGCATCATTGATAATGGTGCAGGTGTACTACCACAGGTATATGTAATGCAATGCGGATAATATGAATGCAGCATAAGGTAAATCATCAGCTAAAAGCTATAAGGTATACGTGTCTACAAGACCGAGTCGATGAATCTAACAATCGGCATCCAGCCTCACAACATCGTGTATAGTATCCGTCGTACGACATCCTCTAGTCAAGGATAAGGATAAATCATCAAGTCACACTCATCACGTACGGAAAATTATCGTACGACGACATAAAACCAATAGGGATCCTATCAACCTTTACGATAATGGGGGTACGGACCTAATGTCTCATACGACTTATCATTTAAGATTCACAACATTATATATCTATATACATATGTCCCAAGTCACATCCATAACAATCTCATATCAGGGGACCGGCGAAGGTATCAATCATCTCAATCGACATACGTCCGTATACCAACATATCATCAATCATCATATTACATTGTCTTATCTTTTCATCGCATTTATCTTCCACATCAAGTCAATTTCACATATCTAATCTACCTTTACTATAAGCGTACATATCTAATCTAACACACACACCCGAACCATACAATCAGTTTTTAAAGGGGCGAATCGTAGTTTTGAAAGTAGGGGCTATGGTGTTTTACAAGAAAAAGATATCATTTGAAAATCCGTAACGTCCCTTAAGGTATTTGTTTAAAAGATGCATACGATTCTTCATTTTAAAATAGGTATGGTTCGGATGACACACCTACGTCGGCTATCTAGTCCTATAGTATCCAATACGGCAACACCATCGAACATCGTCCTCAAAACCCGTCATCACGTATCAATCGTATTATATCACCACTAACTATCCTTTAGTTTCAAATATAGTTCTCTAACTATCTTATAACTCTATCCCTAGTTTTCTATTAAAGGTTTCATTAATTAATATCTATATATAAATCGGTTTCCATCAAAGTGTGCGGGGGTGCTATACGCCATCCACCCGACTTCCCCCGTGGATATAGATCCACTCACCTTGGTTCTTGCTTGCCGAATTCGATGACGCCACGCTCCGTCGCCTCAGAATCCACACGAAGATACCTACAATAATAATACATATTGCAACGCTATTAAAGTCAAGTTCCGAAAACCAAAACGGCACAAGTTTCGCTCATAGGTTAAAACCTAAAGCTTCGCGTGCAAAACACGACTAAAAATTCTAGTCGTTGACGTTCAAACGCCACACGACCAAATACAAATCCCAATATCAAAACCAACCATCCCAAAATACGAAAAACATAGCCAAAAACACCCCAATGTGCTCCCAGATTTTACCCTAGGTCAAATCAGCCAATTTTGCATATGTGGAGGGTCTAAATTACAGATACTGGAGCCATGAAACAAACACGAGCCCACAAGTCCCTATTCTGGCTGCAATTTGCAGCCAGAATGAATAAAACTGCGGCCAAAAGGTGGAGTTGGGGTCTCGGGTCTCAGTGGTAGCTTCCTGGGTGCCTGCATGTGTCACTGTGTTCGCTAAATAATTTTTCAGGTCCCCGAGTGTTAGCAGATTCCTAAATACCATCATAATTTTCACAATTCTCCGATATCGATGCATCTAAAGTTCGTATAATGATTTCTAACCCGGGTCTTGGCCAGTAAAAACAGCACTAGGGGTCTTATAACAGCAACTTCCATCACCACAACACAATCCAACCCTAATCCTTCTCTAGGAATCTCTATCTTCACCATTACACACTTAAACCACTTTTAAACTAAACTAGAATACAAAGAACTAAAATCTACACTAAATGGAAGAAGATATACCTCATGGATGCAACTCAAGAAAAACCCTAGTTTGCCAATGTTGTCAAAACCCCACATTTCTTGGTCCAATGTATAGAGGAGAAGGAGGAGATCAACTTTAATGAAAAGGGTTTAGTGTTTTGATGAAGTTTTTAAGATGATCTCTAGGGATGAAGGTAGAGGGAAGCTTGAGGAAGGAGGAGATGCAAAGAAATAATGGGGAAGGAATTGTGGCCGCCCCTTTCTCTCTTCTCTTATTCTCACCCTCTCTCTCAATATTTACCCTTATACCCCATTTTCTTTTTAACCTTTTCTTATTTATTAAAAACCAAACCATATAATACCCAAAACAACACAAGAAAACAATATGTAACCAAAATGCAACATGACATGGTGCACTAGCCATGAAAAATTGTAAAAACACGGATTTGGCTTAATCGCGATTAGCAGTGCACTAATCAGGTTTTCATCGAAACATCATATAATTAATTTTAAAAATGCCAAATCCTTTAAATATATTATTAAATGAATAAATCATTTTAATTTCCATTTATTTCACAATTATTGGTATATATTTATACCCTTTTTCGAAAACCCCAATTTCTCAAATCAGGCAGTTTTCGGGAAATATATTATTTTAATATTAAATTCCAAAAATAATATTTTATATTTTCTGAAATGTTACAATCTTCCCCCCTTAAATAAATTCAGTCCCCAAATTTAAATTTAAACCCCCAAAATCTAAAACATTTTCATAATCAGCTCAAAACAACGGGGCTCCGAAATCACGGAAGATATAGAAATAACACAGCGTGTCAAGTGCGCATGAAAATGAGTACGAAACTTAAAATCGAACTCCGTCAAGCGTCACGCAAATCCTCGGATTTGCACGCATATCCTCGGATTTACAGTGGAGATAAAATCTAGAAATCCACTACAGAAATCTAATGTACACTAGTGAAGTACTATAATACGTATATGATACGCATCCTTGGAAAACTCCAAAATTTGAATAAAATACATGCAAAATCCTTTCTGAATCGCCGTGTGATGCGTAACTCACGGCATAAGTGACGGACACTCATTTGTAAAATAGTAAATATAGTTTCGTATATATTTTGCTCAAATATACGTTCCGTCCTTTTCAAAATATCCCGAAAGGTTTTCCTTTATAAACGTTCGTGTCTCTCACAGACACATAGGAAATAGCGAGACTATAGATCTTTTTCAGAAACCTCTTGGTAAACTTTTAATGCATGCAAAGTACTCAGGTACTGTCCTCGGATCAGTCCTGTTCAGCTACTACATAATATAGTGCCCATCATGAAAACAAAGTGCTCAAAAGCAAAATCAGCCTCAAAAGGCGTATCGAACCATTACGTGTGTTTGGTGCGCACGGAAATCAAATCCAAATACAAGTGCCACAAATGTGCACAAAACCAAAATTAAGTGCAACGGGTGTGCACGACAACAATATCAAGTGCATCTAGTGTGCACGAAAATCTCAATCCAGAACAACTAACGTGCACGAATAAAAATCCCAAATCGAGTGCATCCGGTGTGCACAAAATCACGTCTCATATCATACGCCCAACATGCGCGAAAATTCAAATCAAGTGCATCCATCATGCACGAATGAAATCTAAATCAAGTGCATCAAACATGTATGAATAAAAGCTAAATTAAGTGCATCCATCATGCACGAAAGAAATCTAAATCAAGGGCATCCGATATGCACGAGTAAAAATCTCACTCAAGTGCATCCGATGCGCATAAAATCCAAAATCAAGCGCCTAATATGCGCAAAAATCCTACCCAAGCGCGTCGGGTCCGTAAAAGCATATAGTGCAGTAGCATGCACGAAAACGAACGGCAAGTGCCAACGCGCACGAAAACATAAATCGGATAACACAAATGCTCAAAAACATAAATCGGTGCAGCCATGTACGGAGTATAAATCTAGCGAAACCAATGCACAAAATATAAATCCAGTGCAACAAATGCACGAAAAGAAAATCTAGTGTAACAAATACACGAAACACAAATCCGGTGCATTCAGGGCATGAAATACAGTGCATAAATGCATAAATACAAATCTGGTGCATCAAGTGCATGAAATACAAATACAGTGCATCCAGTGCACAAAATACAACTCCAGTGCATCCAGCGCATGAAATACTAACAGTGCATCCCGTGCACAAAATACTGATCAATAACTCAAATGCGTAAACAGCAATACCGAGTGTACCAAGGTGTATAAAATCATAAACGTGAGCAACTGTGTGCACAAAACACATATCAATGCACTACAAGCACATACAAAATCAAATCGAGTACGTACCACACGCACAAAAATCAAATCAACTGTATGAAATCCACAAAATCATAAACATGTGCAGCCAATGCACAAAACCGATATCAAGTGCAATAAATATGCACAAATCAAAAACCAACACAACGGTGTATAAAATATATATCAAGTGCAATACTATGCACAAAATGTAAATACCCAGTAGGTGCAGCCATGGTGCACGAAAACGATATCATGAAAATCAATCATCAAAACTCAAATCCAAGCGATATAAGCGTGATACTCGGATCACAAACGCAAATCGCAACAAATGACATTGAGGAACACCTCCTACAATGTCGAAAAATAAATCGGTGTGCTTAAAACCGGCAGACAAGAACATCCGCTTGCCTACTGCTCATGGTCTGGCGTTCTCAGTCTCTGGGTCCTTATCTTCTCTGTGGATTCACCAATCTCGCAATCCATCGGCTCATCGGTCCGGTCTGGTGTGCTAACGGGAACGATTCCGCTCTAGCACTTCTCTGATCATCTTTCGGCCAACCATTACGACCACTCGTAAAGCAGCATATTACTGGCATCAGTCTCTGGCCCTATGAATACACATCACACATCTGATCCTGGGTGCAAATCTTATTGCAGCAGTGTCCTGGAAGGAATCCTGCTCAAGGTCTCTCCCGATCTCGTCTATGCCGAACTATACGGAGGCTGGTACTCTTACATAATCTTTTCTCGTTTTCTGGACATCTGCGTGTTCCGCACACATTTCCTCGGGAACTCGTCCCAAACATCAGAGGAATACTCAATACTCGTCCATTCTCTATCAACTCACAACGCATCTGAGTGAGATCCTCTATCCGAAACTGGTCAGTTTGCTGATCTCTTATCACATGATATCCAGACGACGCTAAACTTTTCGATCGAGTCATCAAGGTCCCAAAATTTTCCGAGGGCTCAACACCTGAGCACAGTCTAAAAATATTTGGTACATACCACAGTACCTCTGGACCAGCCGTAGAAGGGCAAACCCAAGCCTCACTGATGGCACCATTAAACTGCCGCAAAACCTAAGGTTCAAAAGCGGTTCCATGGTCATCATGTCGAGTTAGGGTTTCATTCTTTTAGAGGGTCCACAGAATCACTTGCATGTTCCTCCGAACACTTTAAACTTAGGAAAAATAGGTTTCTGACACTCGCTCGAACTTTTTAGTTTCGCCTAGCCGACATGTGAATACCCTTTGTCCGCATGCTAAACAATGCCTCAATCCTCCAGGAAAGATGATACATCAACGGTCATCTCGGGATCAGTCGACTCTAGATCTGAGTAAGACTCTCCACACAGGAAATTTTCAACTCAACTGGGCCTGCGTTGGCGCATCAATCTGACGAATCACCTTCTTCTCTCAACTCGGGATAGACTAGCTATCATCTGTCGCATCTCTGCCTGAAAGCTCCAGCGATCTCAGCTTGTAAAGTCTGGAGGCGACATCCCATCAATCTCAGCAACAGCTGGGTCATCTGTCCACACGGTAGATGACATCATAATCTCTGAGGTAGGCTGTACATCAACAGTCCTCTCACAACAGGCAGCCCTATTAATGGCCCGATCATTCGGTGTAAAGCCAAACACTCGCCTCCAACAAGAGGTCACAATACAAACGCTAACTCGAGACGTTCCCATGTCACCAGAAAACACAACGGTCAGCCCTCATCCACGACGAGCTTGCCCTGACCGCAACACTAGCAGCAGCTCAAACTGTGCTCAAACCACGGTGACAGGAACCTCAATCGAGTATCGAAGAAAGCAGATCAACGGCATGAGAAAAAATGACAGATCCAGAATGGATACATGATCATAAGAAGGAACAACATCAATGAGAGTATGATCATGGAAACAAATAGAATCGAGAATCTCAAATGGATATATAATCAAGGGTACGAAGAGAATCATATATCTCAAAATATGTACATCCTAAGGTTTCTTAAGTGGAGTATCGTATCGTAAATATGCCGTGGAACATACGTACGGTACGCCACTCTGCTCAAGCTACCTATTCCATCAATCAGGGTCAGCCTATGAAATGAAAGTTCGGGTCTAATACCCCCCGTTCAAGTCTAAGTTCCGTAAGGTCAACCCTAGGTTCCGAAATACATACCCACCCTAGACTCCGCATAGTCAAACATAGACTCGAACCAAGGTTAAACCTAGCGCTCTGATACCAATTTTGTCACAACCCAAAATATTAGCTCGTGACCAGCACTTGAATCACGCAACGCCTAAAGGCGTAACGGAATTCAAGTAAGCTGAAAATCCAGAAATCTAAATCTTTTTAAGAAAAGAAAGGAGGTGAAGTTTTGAAATAAAGGTATAATGAAATCAAGTTTTCTTAATGCATAGAAAAGGAACATGAAAATGTAAGTGGATTATGCAAGTTTAAAAAACATGTTTCGTCTTTGTGAAATTCGAGCAGCACCTCCTTTGTACACATATACAAGATAATGATAAAGGCATCCCCAAGCGGGAGCTAGCTCTTCGCCAAACGGCGGATCACAACCACGCAAGACAGTATAAATAAGTATACGACGCCCAACGGCGAAGTTCACCATAAAAGATAAATAAATAAGCAAGACATCAAACCACAAGTAGCGGAAAACCCCCCGCTCCAAGTCTCGCAACCACAATCTCACTAAGTCTCATTACTTACACAATTTACTAATTTTGATTGATGGAGTTGACTAGATACAATGTAAAATATAAATACAAGAGTGGGTACGATACAAATGCCCCACCTACCAATGCAAAACACCCAAATGAAGTTATGTGCCAGCGATACCACTACGGATCCATGCGGTCAACCTGCAAGAACTGTGGCATAACGGGGGTGAGTTGCCAACTCGTGAGTAGAAAAATATCTACAAGTAGAAATCGAATAAATAACGACTCCTAGGTCAACTATATCATAAAGGTAATACTATAATATCTAGGGTGACCAGGTCATCATATATGCCAACAATGTAATCAATACCTATATGTATGCGGATATAATCCAACAATATAACCAATGTCTGTATACATGTGGATCTCGTCCAACCATATAATCATTGTATGTATGCATGTGGATCTCTTCCAACCACATAATTAATGTATGTATACATGTAAGTATGAGGATATAAATCAACGGTGTCTCTCGCGACACATCAAAATCATGGAACCTCGGTGTCCAACATCGACACCCGAAAACATCATGAAACCCATGTCCAGCATCGACACGTAAATCCTCATATCTCGGGCTCCGTCAGTCCAGATCGGCCCATGGGCTCCGTCAGTCCGGATCGGTCCACATCATCTCTCGACTCCGGTCGGTATCATCCAGATATCCGCCGAGCTCAAATACTATCACCGGTAGGTAGTAATCCTTCTGCCAGGCTCATCATCTACTGCACGACAGATCCGTTCTCGCCCCGGGGTACCATACCGGGTCTACCATATACCCGCAAACGAAATCATCCGCCTCCTCGAACCGGGTTTCACATGCCACTCTCAGAACCGAGAAAACACATGGTGGACGCGCTGAAATATCATATCAAGAGAAACCGGGTTTTTTAAAACAATACATACTTTCTTTTAAAATAACCACGGTTCTCAAATCAAGAAATCTCATGAAAACAGTATATCTCAATGCATAAAATCATAAAGCATGATGTATGCGACATGTGATAGAAATGTAAGTATATCCGTATATCATGCAACATGGAACAGTGATGCGGCATATTAAAGGAAAACCGCACTTTTTAATGATTCCAGTTTTAAAATATATCCTGCGGTTCCCAACTCTCCAAAACCAAAGCCAGCATCATCTATGTATGTGCAATAAGTATGTATGTAGGTATGGATGCACATGGGGTATATACGCAAGTATGAGCGTATAATATGTGTAAGGAGTCATATCATGATGCAGCAATCCTACTGTGTAGTGACATGACAATTATCGATGATGAAGTGTGTGAGCCGGCAAATCTGTGTACGTGTAACATACGCATCATCGATAATGGTGCAGGTGTACTAGCACAGGTATAAGTAATACAATGCGGATATTATGAATGCAGCATAAGGTAAATCATCAGCTAAAAGCTATAAGGTATACGTGTTTACAAGACCGAGTCGGTGAATCTAACAATCGGCATCCAGCCTCACAACATCGTGTACGGTATCCGTCGTACGACATCCTCTAGTCAAGGATAAGGATAAATCATCAAGTCACACTCATCACGTACGGAAAATTATTGTACGGCGGCATAAAACCAATAGGGATCCTATCAACTTTTACGACAATGGGGGTACGGACCTAATGTCTCGTACGGCTTATCATTTGAGATTCACAACATTATATATCTATATACGTATGTCCCAAGTCACATCCATAACAATCTCATATCAGGGGACCGGCGAAGGTACCAATCATCTCAATCGACACACGTCCGTATACCAACATATCATCAATCATCATATTACATCGTCTTATCTTTTCATCGCATTTATCTCCCACATCAAGTCAATTTCACATATCCAATCTACCTTTACTATAAGCGTACATATCTAATCTAACACACACACCCGAACCATACAATCAGTTTTCAAAGAGGCGAATCGTAGTTTTGAAAGTAGGGGCTACGGTGTTTTACAAGAAAAAAATATCATTTGAAAATCCGTAACGTCCCTTAAGGTATTTGTTTAAAATATGCATACGATTCTTCATTTTAAAATAGGTATGGTTCGGATGACACACCTACGTCGGCTATCTAGTTCTATAGTATCCAATACGGCAACATCATCGAACATCGTCCTCAAAACCTGTCATCACGTATCAATCGTATTATATCACTACTAACTATCCTTTAGTTTCAAATATAGTTCTCTAACTATCTTATAACTCTATCCCTAGTTTTCTATTATAGGTTTCATTAACTAATATATATATATAAATCGGTTTCCATCAAAGTGTGCGGGGGTGCTATACGCCATCCACCCGACTTCCCCCGTGGATATAGATCCACTCACCTTGGTTCTTGTTTTCCGAAGTCGATGACGCCATGCTCCGTCGCCTCGGAATCCACGCGAAGGTACCTACAATAATCACACATATCGCAACGCTATTAAAATCAAGTTCTGAAAACCAAAACGGCACAACTTTCGCTCATAGGTTAAAACCTATAGCTTCGCGTGCAAAACACGACTAAAAATACTAGTCGTTGACATTCAAACGCCACACGACCAAATACAAATCCCAATATCAAAACCAAGCATCCCAAAATACGGAAAACATAGCCAAAAACACCCCAATGTGCTCCCAGATTTTACCCTAGGTCAAATCAGTCAATTTTGCATATGTAGAGGGACTAAATTACAGATACTAGAGCCATGAAACAAACACGAGCCCACAAGTCCCTAGTCTGGCCGCAATTTGCAGCCAGAATGAATAAAACTGCGGCCAAAAGGTGGAGTTGGGGTCTCGGGTCTCAGTGGTAGCTTCTTAGGTGCCTGCATGTGTCATTGTGTTCGCTAAATAATTTTCCAGGTCCTCGAGTGTTAGCAGATTCCTAAATACCATCACAATTTTCACAATTCTCTGATATCGACAAATCTAAAGTTTGTATAATGGTTTCTAACCCGGATCTTGGCCAGTAAAAACAGCACTGGGGGTCTTATAACAGCAACTTCCTTCACCACAACACAATCCAACCCTAATCCTTCTCTAGGAATATCTAACTTCACCATTACACACTTAAACCACTTTTAAACTAAACTAGAATACAAGGGACTAAAAACTACACTAAATAGAAGAAGATATACCTCATGGATGCAACTCAAGAAAAACCCTAGTTTGCCAATGTTGTCAAGACCTCACTTTTCTTGGTCCAATGTACAGAGGAGAAGGAGGAGATCAACTTTAATGAAAGGGGTTTAGGGTTTTGATGGAGTTTTTAGATGATCTCTAGGGGTGAAGGTGGAGGGAAGCTTGAGGAAGGAGGAGATGTAAAGAAATAATGGGGTAGGAATTGTAGCCGCTCCTCTCCCTCTCTCTTCTCTAATTCTCACCCTTTTTTTCAATATTTACCCTTATACCCCTTTTTCTTTTTAACCTTTTCTTATTTATTAAAAACCAAACCATATATTACCTAAAACAACACAAGAAAAAAATATGTAACCAAAATGTAGCATGACATGGTGCACCAACCATGAAAAACTGTAGAAACACGGATTTGGCTTAATCGCGATTAGCAGTGCACTAATCGGGTTTTCATCGAAACTGCATATAATTAATTTTAAAAATGCCAAATCTTTTAAATATATTATTAAATGAATAAATCATTTTAATTTCCATTTATTTCACAATTATTGGTATATATTTATACCCTTTTTCGAAAACCCCAATTTCGCAAATCGAGCAGTTTTCGGGAAATATATTATTTTAATATTAAATTCCAAAAATAATATTTTATATTTTCTGAAATGTTACAATCTTCCCTCCTTAAATAAATTCGGTCCCCGATTTTAAATTTAAACCCCCAAAATCTAAAGCATTTCCATAATCAGCTCAAAACAACGGGGCTTCGAAATCACGGAAGATATAGAAATAACACAGCGCGTCAAGTGCGCATGAAAACGAGTATGAAACTCAAAATCGAACTCCGTCAAGCGTCACGCAAATTCTCGGATTTGCACGCATATCCTCAAAGTTACAGTGGATATAAAATCTTGAAATCCACTAGTGAAGTACTATAATACGTATATGATACGCGTCCTTGGAAAACTCCAAAATTTGAATAAAATACAAGCAAAATCCTTTCTGAATCGCCGTGTGATGCGTAACTCACGGCATAAGTGACGGACGCTGATTTGTAAAATAGTAAATATAGTTTCATATATGTTTTGCTCAAATATACATTCCGTCCTTTTCAAAATATCCCAAAAGGTTTTCCTTTATAAACGTTCGTGTCGCTCACGGACACATAGGAAATAGCGAGACTATAGCTCTTTTTCAGAAACCTCTTGGTAAACTTTTAATGCATGCAAAGTACCCAGGTACTGTTCTCGGATCAGTCCTGTTCGGCTACTACATAACATAATACCCATCATGAAAACAAAATGCTCAAAAGCAAAATCAGCCTCAAAAGGCGTATCTAACCATCACGTGCGTCTGGTGCGCACGGAAATCAAATCCAAATACAAGTGCCACGAATGTGCACAAAACCAAAACTAAGTGCAACGGGTGTGTACGAAAGTATCTGTCCAGTGCAACGGGTGTTCACGACAACAATATCAAGTGCATCTAGTGTGCACGAAAATCTCAATCCAGTGCAACTAACGTGCACGAATAAAAATCCCAAATTGAGTGCATCCGGTGTGCACAAAATCACGTCTCATATCATGCGCTCAACATGCACGAAAATCCAAACCAAGTGCATCCATCATGCACGAATGAAATCTAAATCAAGTGCATCAAACATGCACGAATAAAAGCTAAATCAAGTGAATCCATCATGCACGAAAGAAATCTAAATCAAGGGCATTCGATATGCATGAGTAAAAATCTTACTCAAGTGCATCCGATGCGCACAAAATCCCAAATCAAGTGCCTAATATGCGCAAAAATCCTACCCAAGCGTGTCGGGTCCGTAAAGGCATATAGTGCAGTAGCATGCACGAAAACGAACGGTAAGTGCCAACACGCACGAAAACACAAATCGGATAACACAAATGCTCAAAGACATAAATCGGTGCAGCCATGTATGGAGTATAAATCTAGCGCAACCAATGCACAAAATATAAATCCAGTGCAACAAATGCATGAAAAGAAAATCTAGTGCAACAAATGCACGAAACACAAATCCGGTGCATTCAGGGCACGAAATACAGTGCATAAATGCATAAATACAAATCTGGTGCATCAAGTGCATGAAATACAAATACGGTGCATCTAGTGCACGAAATACTAATACAGTGCATCCTGTGCACGAAATACCGATCAATAACTCAAATGCGTAAACAGCAACACCGAGTGTACCAAGGTGTATAAAATCATAAACGTGTGCAACTGCGTGCACAAAACATATATCAATCCACTACAAGCACATACAAAATCAAATCGAGTGTGTACCACACGCACAAAAATCAAATCAACTGTATGAAATCCACGAAATCATAATCATGTGCAGCCAAGGCCTAAAACCGATATCAAGTGCAATAAATATGCACAAATTAAAAACTAACACAACGGTGTATAAAATATATATCAAGTGCAATATTATGCACAAAATGTAAATACCCAGTAGGTGCAGCCATGCTGCACGAAAACGATATCATGAAACTCAATCATCAAAACTCAAATTCAGGCGATATAAGCATGATATTCGGATCACAAACACAAATCGTAACAAATAACATTGAGGTATACCTCCTACAATGTCGAAAAATAAATCGGTGCGTCTAAAACCGGCAGACAAGAACATTCGCTTGCCTCCTGCTCATGGTTTGGCGTCCTCAGTCTCTGGGTCCTTATCTTCTCTGTGGATTCACCAATCTCGCAATCCATCGGCTCATCGGCCCGGTCCGGTGTGCTAACGAGAACGATTCCGCTGTAGCACTTCTCTGGTCATCTCTCGGCCAACCATCATGACCACTCGTAAATTAGCACATTACTGGCGTCGGCCTCTAGTCCTCTGAATACACATCACACTGTTAGTGTATATGCCCTAGAGGCCATTACTGTATCATACTAGTTTGTATATTACTTAATGGAAGCTTGGGATATTCACCTTGTATATACAATCTTGCTCAAAATAGTAGTATGCTACTTGGTTTGTTTCTACTTCAATGTGTACATGTGTTTATTTTACTATATCACCTATACGCATTAGTGGAGCGCTTAGGATCTTTGCTTGATTACCAGCGTTGTGATGGGAGTCACACTAGTGGGGGCTGGGTAATCTATAAGCACATCCTTATGCAGGTCCCTAGTCGCAGGACTATCGAGACAGGGCATCGATACTCCGGAGTAGACTAGCACATGCGCTTCTCATCCCAGTGTGGGAGATGGTCTGTCCCACAGCCATCAGTACGTCGTACTGGAGATAGTATGCGGGTGCTCGTTGGGTTACGAGTACACTGGATAGGACTCGTCGGGAACTGACCGGTTGGTATTATACCTATCGTCAGTTATCAGTTCCCAAGTGACATGAGTACAGCTTAGTCCGCTGACTTGACACTGTCATTTCGCCTCGAGTGTGTTTCCACTGTACTTTGATTACTACCCTACCACGGCTCAAAGGAGTCGTGCAAACAGGTAGTAGTTGGGTGCAGTCCCGAAGCACTTGGAGGCAGTGACGGTTAGACAGGATTCGTCTCTCCCGGTATTGGGGGTTGACATCGCGCTGTGTCTAGGAGAGCCATTACACGAGTAGTCCCTGGCCAGGGCAAGCGAGATATACTGGTAGGCTTCCAGTGTTATCTCAGGGTGTTTTGGGCTTCACTCCGACACGACTTGTACCGCTATTAGGGGACTGACGTTTTCCGCCCCCCTAGGCCCGCCATGCGATGTATCAGACGAACAGACCGGACTGTACGGAGACTGTCACATTCAGGCTCAGTAGGAGTTCAGATGGGTTTCACCTCGTCAGTCTTCTTGTCGGCATCTACCTGGGGACCGTTACGCACAGCTAGTGCCGCTTGCGGTCTGTGGTTAAACCCACTGCCAGCGTAGTGTCGAGTCTTTAGAGTCCCACACAGAAAGCTATTCGCCTTTAGGCAAAAGAGTAGAGGTCGCATGGTTTTGCGACAGGTCGCATGGTTTTGCGACAGGGTTCGGTCACATCCGTGCACTTGTGCACGTACAGTGTCCGGACAGTTAACACTAGCGGGCTTTGGTTTAAGCCAGATCCTAGTGTACGTTTTAGGATTGATTTTATCTCGTTTGTATTCGTGTTCCTCGGAACGCGGATGCGGGTGTGTATGCACAGTTGACAGAGAGACAGAGGCAGAGTATTCTCATCGGGGTTGTTGACTGTTGACTGCTGACAGTTGACTGTTGACCATTGACTTTTGCTTAACCCTAATGAGAATAAGATATATGATTAAAATTAACATTAGTTAAGTATTATAGTGACATGGTTGTTGAGGGGTTGACTTTGTTGACTTGTTGACTTTGTTGACCGGTTGACTAGGTTGGACTACTTGACCATCATCATGACAATGGCTATCATTCCATGGCAAAGACTTTTGCTTGCTTGTTTATTTATGCAAAATGAGTGCATGAAATGATATAGCCATTTTGACTTAAACCATTTACACAATACTTGATTACTATTTTTGTTATGATGGCTTTTGGATTATGAGAGGTGAGAATGAGAAGAGTATGGTTCATTCTATCATTTGCTTTCTCTCTCTTGAGCTCTCTCATTCTCAAGCTCTCCCTCTTCCTCTTGCTCTCTCTACCTCAAGGCAAACTATTCTCATGTGTTGAGACTCATTGCCTTAGAGATAAAAAGACACCAAAACATTCCTCTACTCATTCTAGTTCACAAGGCCTAGCAAGCCAAGTGATCTAGTTTCTTCAAAGTTCGAAGAAGAAGCCAAAGGTAGAAGCTTTCGGGTGGATCCATCTTCGGCGCAAGGAGACGACGACGTGAGGCCGATCCGTACACCGGAAGGAGTCAAAGATGAAGGAGTTCAAGAAAGGTATAGCCCCCTAACCGAGTAGGTAAACTCTTGTTAGGTTGTTAGTTAGTAGTTTAACAAAGATCCGGTTTTGAGTCCATGTTACCGCCTCTAGAAAATTGTTTTTTATCAAATTCCGCATGCCCGAAAGTACCGGGAGAGGTAGCATGGAGTTACAGTGGTATCAGAGCCTAGTTAAACTCTATCTAACATGTTAGCCTAGTAACTAGAAGATCGATCAAAGAAAAAGTCGCGAAATACACTCCGATGTCTAACTTGCTGTCGATTTTCAAAGTACTGTAAAAGTAATAAATCATGCTTCAAAAATCGACTCAGGGTTTTTATAGTCTACTGTAGAAAAACGGTCCAGAGATCTCACCAAACCACTACGGAAACGCGGCAATAGCTTGCTATTGCTGCGGTTCCGCGGCCGATTAAGCTCCTCTCTGGATCGTCTTTACTGCAGTTTGTTCTATGGGGTATTTTGGGATTTTTGGTATATGTTTTTTCAGCCCAGATTTTCCAGAAAGAAAAATTTGTTTTGGGGGCTTTAAAAACCGTATTTTGATCGAGTTTCTAAAGACTTAAGCTGACGGGTATTTCTGTGATGTGATATTTGTATTGAACGTCTGCTAATCGCTATATGTCGATTAGTGGGAGTTATACAAATCTGTGATCTGTAATGTCATTGGAATGTGTATATGAATTCATTGGATTGTCGCGGGTGAATAGCCGGGGGTTGTGAGACGAGTGTTTTCTTTTCTTTCAATTCATGTAAATTTGTAAATTGATGTAATAATTATTTATATGGCCGCACAACCGGGTCGGGGTTGTAGCCGTCATTGTATAATTTCTTTTTACTGTTTTTGCTCCTAGGATAGACCCATGGAGGGGGTGCACAAACTACCGGGTATGCCGAAGTGCCGAGTGGCCTACTCACGGAGTTGAGGGAGGTTGCTTCGCTTCGGGTACTTGGCGGATAGTTTTCCGCACCCGTAGGGGTCTTGGGTGGGATATTGGCTATTCACCGCGACCGTGTAATCTGTTTTCGTTACAGCCTCGTACGAATTGCGGATTCCTAGTATATCCAATGTATTCATCTGTGATCTGAAATGGCTATCATTGCAATATATCTATATATGATATTATTTAGGCGTTGCTTATGTTTTACAGCCGCGCTAGCCCAGCCCCCGCTCTGTTGTTAGTTAAGTAACCTAACGGGTAATAACGGGGCCTCGTGGCGAATGCGAATGGCATAAGCGTACGTCATATTTTGGTTGTTTTCTGCAATGGTAGGATTAAATGATGGGACGCATTAAAAGAACTAATGCAAGAAAAATATGCATTAAAAGAACTAATGCAAGAAAATAAACCAAGTAAAAGTCGTTGGAACACTTTCGAAAAACCACTCGGTTCTTTTCAAAACCAACTTTTAAATGCGGAGCTTGAGCTACTCCTTTTAAAAGTTATCTCGTTCCATCGATTATATCAAGTTCACTACGTTCACGGTTTAGCCAAAACTATTCGTAGCCCTCCATCATTTCAGTTAAATATTCGGTAGTATTCAAGCTATGTATTTTGACCTCACGCCAAGGCATAGTGATTGGTAGCTGCCGGATATTTATCTGTTGCATAGATAGAATGCGTTGGTTTGTGACAGCCGTACTGCCATTTTGGCCTACGTTAAGGGTAGGTACGGGTGGGTTCAAATTAACCTGGATAATGATGGGAAGAACTTGACATGTGACTTATGACATTTTGACCTCACGCCAAGGTCATAAGAGCATGGGGCAAAAATCCACATCGGGAGTTTCATAAGTACTGAAACTTGCTAGAGTTGCATACCATTTGGAGTGTGATGATTCTGGTAGGATTCCTTCAGTTTCGTCACGCAATGATATTTGGATCCCGATCCTACTGTGAGTATATGCTACTCCTCAGGAAATTTCTCACTTAACGATCAATGCTATAAACCAAGTAGGTGTCTAGAAAGGTGTTAGCGGGGCTACGTCCACAGGGAAAAGAGGTTATTTAATTAAGGAACTTCGCGAAAGCGTTGGAAAACCTCCCTCGAAGTATCGACACCAGCCTGGCCGAACGGTTAAGCAAGAATTGTACGGTGAGATTGATCCTGACTAATTCTTCCTTTTTGGTTTGAGGAGGGATTCGAGAGACAGTGGGAGCCATCCTGTTTAGATAAACTAAAAACCACTCTAAACTTGCAAGAGCATCATGCCGAGTGTTTCTTCTCTCTCTCCTAATTGCAGCGACCAATCGACATGACTGGACTTAAGTTACTTCTAGATAAAAACATACCGACAGGGCCAAACTACAAAGATTGGCTCAGGAATGTCAAGATGGCAATCACTTACGACAAGCTGGGGTATCTTCTTACCACCAAAGCTCCCCCTGTCCCAGGTCCCAAAACCAGCGTCGCGGATAAGGAAATCCGTAAGACCTGGGAACTAGACTGCACGAAGGCCAAGTGCCTCGTGCTTGCCTCT
This sequence comes from Agapanthus africanus, assembly GCA_030015575.1. Classification (NCBI taxonomy): domain Eukaryota; kingdom Viridiplantae; phylum Streptophyta; class Magnoliopsida; order Asparagales; family Amaryllidaceae; genus Agapanthus; species Agapanthus africanus. The sequence continues at coordinate 872,228,437 of CM057339.1, forward strand.
ATGGACAACGAACATCAGAGGAGACACGAGAATATGGACCTTGAATCCATATTTCTTCATACAAAAGAACTGTATGGAGAGCAATCTCGTATCGCAAGATACGAAGTGTCGAAGAAGTTATTTTCGGCAAGATTGGCCGTCGGATCATCGGTAGCGGAACACGTGCTTAAGATGATTGGCTACATTGAGGAGCTCGCGGACCTTGGGACCACGTTGGAGAATGAGCTCTATACGGACTTGATTCTCCAGTCCCTTCCTTCCACTTACGCCCAATTTATACTGAACTTCAACTTACAAGAAAAGGAAGTTGAACTTTCAGAACTCCTCAACATGCTGAGGAGCACAGAGGGCACCCTACATAAAGGTAGGGAAACATCCACTTTGTTTGTAGGACGATCTTCTTCTTCTAGGTCCAAGGCGAAAGCCAAGGGAAAGAAGAAGAAAGCCCCCGCCAAACCAAGGGGCGGTGTTAGTAAAGTGGATACGAAGGGAAAGGCAAAAGCAACTAAGAAAGTGGGGAAGCTTGTGGATAAGGAAGAATGCTTCTATTGTCATAAGAAGGGACACTGGAAGAATGATTGCAGGGCTTGGAAGGCCAGAACACAGGAACTGAAGCAGGTTGCGGCTTCAGCTTCAGGTGTGTATGTTATTGAAAACTGTCTTTCAATAAACTCTACTTCCTGGGTATTGGATACCGGATTAGGATCTCATATCTGTAATTCTTTGCAGGCGTTGAGAAACCGTAGGTTTTTGAAGGCAGGTGACATGACCCTCAAAGTTGCAAACGGAGCTAGCATGGATGCTAAGGCCGTGGGGGACTATCACCTGGGAATGTCAGATGGACATGTTTTGGTTTTGCGTAATTGCTTTTTTGTACCCAACGCAACTTGTAATATCATTTCTGTATCTTTGGTTTCTAAAGAAGGTTATGAATTTGCATTTGTAAGCAATGTTGTAAACATTCACCTTAATCAAGTTCTGATTGGGTCAGGTACATTGAGCAATGGTATATACGTATTAAACCAACCACAGATTTTCAATGTCCAGAATACACACAAAAGAAAGTCTCCAGAAATCAATCAGACTTTCTTATGGCATTGTAGACTGGGTCACATCAATGAGAGAAGATTGACTAAGTTACATATAGAAGGATATTTGAATCCGTTCGAATATCAATCGTATGCCACTTGTCAATCCTGTCTCAAAGGAAAGATGACAAAGACTCCGTTCACTGGACATGGAGTAAGAGCGAGCGAGCTCTTGGGACTCGTACACAGCGACGTGTGCGGTCCAATGTCTACACATGCGCGAAGCGGTTTTTCTTACTTCATTACTTTTACGGATGATTTTTCAAGATTCGGACATGTCTTCTTAATGAAACATAAGTCCGAAGCCTTTGGAAAATTCCAGGAATATAAGAATGAGGTAGAAAAACAAACCGGCAAAAGTATCAAGATTCTAAGATCGGATCGAGGTGGTGAATACTTGAGTGCCGAGTTCCTGAACTATTTAAAAGAGAATGGAATTCTCTCTCAGCTTACTCCTCCATACACTCCGCAACATAACGGTGTATCGGAGAGACGGAACCGAACCCTATTGGATATGGTACGGTCCATGATGAGTAACACTGAGTTACCACGATTATTCTGGGGATATGCGCTAGAATCAGCCGCATACCTTTCGAACCGAGTTCCTACTAAGACTGTGCCTACCACACCATATGAGTTATGGAGTGGGAAGAAACCCTATCTTCAATATCTGAAGATCTGGGGATGTCCAGCTTTTGTCAAAAAGCAGCATGCGGACAAACTCGAGGCACGCTCAGTACTGTGCAAGTTTGTGGGATACCTAAAGAACACCAGGGGGTATCTTTTCTACCACGCAGAGGAACAAAAAGTCCTTATTTCTCGTAATGCCCACTTTCTAGAACACCAGTTCTTGGAAAGGGAAATTAGTGGGAGCGCAGTAGAACTGGAAGAAATTCCAGAACCACAGACTATTACTAAAAGCTTAGTAGAACCAGAGGGTTCAAAAGAACAGGACATTCCTACGCCGCTCCGCAGAAGTAGTAGGCAGTCTCATCCGCCCGAGAGATACTACGGTTTTCTCATAGACGGGGATAGAGAGGATTGCATCATAGATTATGATGAGCCTACTAGCTTCCAGCAGGCCGTTCAGAGCGTTGACTCGGTAAAATGGCTGGATGCAATGCGGACCGAAATGGAATCCATGTACACCAACAAAGTATGGACGTTAGACATTGCTCCAGACGGGGTAAAACCCGTAGGATGCAAGTGGATCTTCAAAAGGAAGATTGGTGTAGATGGACAGGTTGAGACCTATAAAACTAGACTTGTTGCAAAGGGTTTTCGTCAAAGACCTGGTTTGGACTATGACGAAACCTTTTCTCCAGTGGCTATGTTGAAATCCATTCGGATCCTTCTTGCCATTGCTGCCTTCCACGATTATGAGATTTGGCAGATGGACGTAAAGACCGGTTTCTAAATGGAAATTTAGAGGAGTGTGTCTATATGGACCAGCCAAAGGGTTTCATTCAGAGTGGGAGCAGCGGAAAAGTGTGCAAGTTGCTTAAGTCCATCTATGGACTAAAGCAGGCATCGCAGAGTTGGAACATCTGCTTTGATGAGACGGTCAAAGAATTTGGCTTTATCAAAAATCCAGATGAACCATGCATCTATAGTAGATTTGTAGCGAGAACTGTAGTATTCTTCGTTTTATACGTGGATGACATTCTCTTAATAGGAAATGACATTCCTATGCTACAATCTGTCAAGGGGTTCTTGTCACACAGGTTCTCCATGAAAGACCTGGGTGATGCCTCATACATCCTGGGGATCCGGATCCATCGTGATAGATCCAAGAGGATATTAGGACTTTCACAGTCCAGGTACATCGACACTATACTGAAAAGATTCAGTATGGAAGATTCCAAGCACGGTAATCTACCGGCTTGTCACGGGATTACCCTCTCTAAAGAGATGTCTCCCAAGACTGATTTGGAGAGGGATCGCATATCTATTATACCCTACGCTTCTGTGGTAGGCTTTATAATGTATGCGATGTTGTGTACCAGACCGGATGTAGCTTATGCACTTAGTGTAGTAAGCCGGTATCAGTCAAACCCCGGGGAGAAACACTGGATAGCGGTAAAGAACATTCTCAAGTACCTGAGAAGGACTAAGGAGATGTTCTTGGTGTATGGCGGAAAAGACCTCCAGATCGAGGCCTTTGCTGACTCCAGCTTCCAGAGTGACAAGGATGATTCCAAGTCCATGTCAGGTTTTGTCTTTTCCCTCAATGGAGAGGCGGTGTGTTGGAAGAGTTCCAAACAGGAAACCGTTGCAGACTCGACGATGGAAGCGGAATACATCGCTGCATCTGATGCCGCAAAAGAAGCTGTCTGGATGAGGAAGTTCTTGAAAGAACTCCAGGTGGTTCCGTCCATTGTTGATCCAATACCTCTGTATTGCGACAACAACGGGGATATAGTTTTAGCGAAGGAACCCAGGTCCCATCAGAGATCCAGACACATCTTGAGGCGGTATCACCTGATCAGGGAGATCGTGGATCGCCAGGAGATCGAGGTTCGGAGGGTTGCTTCAGAAGATAACACTGCAGATCCATTCACCAAGACCTTGCCCCAGACTCAGTTCGAGCGGCTGATCGAGATGATAGGTCTTCGATACGCCAGTACACGGCCTTAGTGCAAGTGGGAGATTGTTAGTGTATATGCCCTAGAGGCCATTACTGTATCATACTAGTTTGTATATTACTTAATGGAAGCTTGGGATATTCACCTTGTATATACAATCTTGCTCAAAATAGTAGTATGCTACTTGGTTTGTTTCTACTTCAATGTGTACATGTGTTTATTTTACTATATCACCTATACGCATTAGTGGAGCGCTTAGGATCTTTGCTTGATTACCAGCATTTTGATGGCAGTCACACTAGTGGGGGCTGGGTAATCTATAAGCGCATCCTTATGCAGGTCCCTAGTCGCAGGACTATTGAGACAGGGCATCGATACTCTGGAGTAGATTAGCGCATGCGCTTCTCATCCCAGTGTGGGAGATGGTCTGTCCCACAGCCATCAGTACGTCGTACTGGAGATAGTATGCGGGTGCTCGTTGGGTTACGAGTACACTGGATAGGACTCATCGGGAACTGACCGGTTGGTATTATACCTATCGTCAGTTATCAGTTCCCAGGTGACATGAGTACAGCTTAGTCCGCTGACTTGACACTGTCACTTCGCCTCGAGTGTGTTCCCACTGTACTTTGATTACTACCCTACGACGACTCAAAGGAGTCGTGTAAACAGGTAGTAGTTGGGTGCAGTCCCGAAGCACTTGGAGGCAGTGACGGTTAGACAGGATTCGTCTCTCCCTGTATTGGGGGTTGACATCGCGCTGTTCTAGGAGAGCCATTACACGAGTAGTCCCTGGCCAGGGCAAGCGAGATATACTGGTAGACTTCCAGTGTTATCTCAGGGTGTTTTGGGCTTCATTCCGACACGACTTGTACCGCTATTAGGGGACTGACGTTTTCCGCCCCCCTAGGCCCGCCATGCGATGTATCAGACGAACAGACCGGACTGTACGGAGACTGTCACATTCAGGCTCAGTAGGAGTTCAGATGGGTTTCACCTCGTCAGTCTTCTTGTCGGCATCTACCTGGGGACCGTTACGCACAGCTAGTGCCGCTTGCGGTCTGTGGTTAAACCCACTGCCAGCGTAGTGTCGAGTCTTTAGAGTCCCACACAGAAAGCTATTCGCCTTTAGGCAAAAGAGTAGAGGTCGCATGGTTTTGCGACAGGTCGCATGGTTTTGCGACAGGGTTCGGTCACATCCGTGCACTTGTGCACGTACAGTGTCCGGACAGTTAACACTAGCGGGCTTTGGTTTAAGCCAGATCCTAGTGTACATTTTGGGATTGATTTTATCTCGTTTGTATTCGTGTTCCTCGGAACGCGGATGCGGGTGTGTATGCACAGTTGACAGAGAGACAGAGGCAGAGTATTCTCATTGGGGTTGTTGACTGTTGACTGTTGACAGTCGACTGTTGACCATTGACTTTTGCTTAACCCTAATGAGAATAAGATATATGATTAACATTAACATTAGTTAAGTATTATAGTGACATGGTTGTTGAGGGGTTGACTTTGTTGACTTGTTGACTTTGTTGACCGGTTGACTAGGTTGGACTACTTGACCATCATCATGACAATGGCTATCATTCCATGGCAAAGACTTTTGCTTGCTTGTTTATTTATGCAAAATGAGTGCATGAAATGATATAGCCATTTTGACTTAAACCATTTACATAATACTTGATTACTATTTTTGTTATGATGGCTTTTGGATTATGTGAGGTGAGAATGAGAAGAGTATGGTTCATTCTATCATTTGCTTTCTCTCTCTTGAGCTCTCTCATTCTCAAGCTCTCCCTCTTGCTCTCTCTACCTCAAGGCAAACTATTCTCATGTGTTGAGACTCATTGCCTTAGAGATAAAAAGACACCAAAACATTGCTCTACTCATTCTAGTTTACAAGGCCTAGCAAGCCAAGTGATCTAGTTTCTTCAAAGTTCGAAGAAGAAGCCAAAGGTAGAAGCTTTCAGGTGGATCCATCTTCGGCGCAAGGAGACGACGAGGTGAGGCCGATCCGTACACCGGAAGGAGTCGAAGATGAAGGAGTTCAAGAAAGGTATAGCCCCCTAACCGAGTAGGTAAACTCTTGTTAGGTTGTTAGTTAGTAGTTTAACAAAGATCCGGTTTTGAGTCCATGTTACCGCCTCTAGAAAATTGTTTTTCATCAAATTCCGCATGCCCAAAAGTACCGGGAGAGGTAGCATGGACTTACACACACATCTGATCCTGGGTGCAAATCTTATTGCAGCAGTGTCCTGGAAGGAATCCTGCTCAAGGTCTCTCCCGATCTCGCCTATGCCGAACTGTACGGAGGCTGGTACTCTTACATAATCTTTTCTCGTTTTCTGGACATCTTCGTGTTCCGCACACATTTCCTCGGGAACTCGTCCCAACCATCGGAGGAATACTCAATATTCGTCCGTTCTCTGTCAACTCACAACGCATCTGAGTGAGATCCTCTATCCGAAACTGGTCAGTTTGCCGATCTCTTATCACATGATATCCGGACGATGCTAAACTTTTCGATCGAGTCATCAAGGTCCCAAAATTTTCCGAGGGCACAACACCTGAGCACAGTCTAAAAATATCTGGTACATACCATAGTACTTCTAGACCAGCCGTAGAAAGGCAAACCCAAGCCTCACTGATGGCATCGCTAAACTGCCGCTAACCCTAAGGTTCAAAAGTGGTTCCATGGTCATCATGTCGAGTTAGGGTTTTATTCTTTTAGAGGGTCCACAGAATCACTTGCATGTTTCTCCGAACGCTTTAAACTTGGGAAAAATGGGTTTCTGACACTCGCTCCAACTTTTTAGCTTCGCCTAGACGACATGTGAATACCCTTCGTACGCATGCTAAACAATGCCTCAATCCTCCAGGAAAGATGATACATCAACGGTCATCTCGGGATCGGTCGATTCTAGATCTGAGTAAGACTCTCCACACTGGAAATTTTCAACTCAACTGGGCCTGCGTCGGCACATCAATCTGACGAATCACCTTCGACTATCAACTCGGGATAGACTAGCTATCATCTGTCGCATCTCTGTCTGAAAGCTCCAGCGATCTCAGCTCGTAAAGTATGGAGGCGACATCCCATCAATCTCAGCAATAGCTGGGTCATCTGTCCACACGGTAGATGACATCACAATCTCTGAGGTCGGCTGTACGTCAACAGCCCTCTCACAACAGGTAGCCCTATCAATGGCCCGATCATCGGGTGCAAAGCCAAACACTCGCCTCCAATAAGAGGTCACAACACAAACGCTAACTCGAGACGTTCCCATGTCACCAGAAAACACAACGGTCAGCCCTCGTCCATGACGAGCTCACCCTGACCGCAACACTAGCAGCAGCTCAAACCGTGCTCAAACTACGGTGACAGGAACCTCAATCGAGTATCGAAGAAAGCAGATCAAAGGCAGGAGAGGAAATGACAGATCCAGAATGGATACATGATCATAAGAAGGAACAGCATTAATGAGAGTATGATCATGGAAACAAATAGAATTGAGGATCTCAAATGGATGTATAATCAAGGGTACGAAGAGAATCATAGATCTCAAAATATGTGTTAGTGATATGTATGCCCTAGAGGCCATTACTGTACATACGATGTATATTGTAGTGGATGCTTGGACATATATAGGGAGGACTTTCTTGCTCGACATGATAGTAGGCTATCTGGTTGCACTTTATCTTAACATGTACTCTGATTGTTTCTATGTTACATGTTGATAAAGCCCTTAGGATGAGTACTTGACTACCAGGACTATGATGCAGATCATACTAGTGGGGACAGAGTAGTCGCTAAGTACATCCTTCAAATGTTCGTAGGTGTATCGAGACACAGCATCGATATACCAGAGTAGACTAGCGTATAGCTTCTCGACCCATATAGATGGGCGATGGATGATCCTATATCCATTGGTGTTTGACATCAGAGACAGTATACGGGTGCTAAGTGGAGACTGGGTACACTGGACGGACTCGCCGAGAACTCCCAGATGGTATTATACCCCACGTCAGATGGCGGTTCTCTGGTGACACTGGTACAGGTTAGTCTGTAGACCCGGGATCGTCATAGAGTCTTGTGTGATTCGTACTGTGCTTTGATTTCAACCTTACCACGTTCAAGAGAACGTACAAAACGGTGGCTTTTGGGTACAGTCCCGAGTCACATGGAGGCAATGAGCGATAGGGGTTTTTGTCTCTCCCGGTAAAAGGAGTTAATGTTGCGCTGTGCTCGATTGGCTATAACAGGAAGTCCTTGGCCAAGACTGCTTCAGAGATATACTGGTAAGTGTTATCAGTAGTTTCTCGACCCGTTATGAGCCTCATATCGACACGACTTATCGAGTTTCTGGGGTCTGACGTTTGCCACCCCTAGACGAGGTATGCGACATATCAGACGAAGAGACCGGACTGTACGGTAGTGTTACTGATTGGATTCACAGGAGTGTGAGCAGGCTTGCTTGTTGATCTTCTGATCGCTTAATACCCGGGTGTCCGTTACGTTTAGCAGACCGCTTGCGGCTTGCGGGTGTTTGATATAATCATCACTTACTACCAGCGTATTAACGAGTCTTTAGAGTCTTACACATGGGTTTCCTGGCTCAAGCGAAACGGAGTAGGAGCACATATGTGATATGTACGAGACCGAGATTGATATGATATGAGATACTGTATTCTATTTTCGCGATTCGTGACATTGATCGGATGTATGCGATATAGCCGGGTTATCGGATCAAGTGTTGATTCGATAAGTTGTTACACATGATATTAGTCGGTTATAGACAGATTATTAAATCAAGAGTTGATTTAATAATTTAATGTATAATTATATATTTGATATATTACATTACATTAACTAGTATTAGCTCACTTATGATTTATTTTTTCACTAGATTGTGCACATTGTTTATATGTGATATATGCAAGTGTACATGTTTGTATCATACTTGATGATACATACAAGATGGGTGTATGAGACTTCTACCATGATTAGGTTAAATTAGGGTTTTGTTTATGTCTTAAGAATAACAAAAGAGGATGACTTAGTCAAAATTGTTAAGCTTTCATGAAGCATGTAGAAACTTTGACAAAGTCAACTCTTTTGTCATTTCATAAGATATTATCAAACCCAACCCTTAACCATAGCGTATGGTTTATTCTCTACATGAGTTAAGCATGATAGTTTTAACTCACCAATGGTTACATAATTCATTTGGATGAATTATTGAGATGAGTTCATCTTCTTCTTCTTCTTCCTCCTCAAAAGCTTTCTAGCTCTAATGGAGCTATTTGAAAAAGTGTGAGAAAATCAATTCTAAAGTGAGCCCACTTCCTACTTCTTCATCCTCTACTACTTACCATGTAGTATAGGGTGTTCTCTTCATAAAGTTCATGACCTAGTGAAGGAATAGCTTGAGTTAGTGTCTCCTCGACGTAGATCATCTTCGGCCTCGAAGTCATCGAAGTAAGCACGTTCGTTTCTTCGTGGAGCCTCTCTAGAGTCCGGAGTTCACGATCGCAGCGGAGGGGACTTCTACACGGAGCTATTGAAGTGAAGGACCGGTTTACAAAGGTTGTATTTCTTGCTCACTTAGATTGCAAAGTGTTTGCTTTTCATATTCCGTATTATTTCTAGTTAACGATTTTAGTTAGGGTTAGCTAAAACAGCAAAATTTTAATTTGGCATGGACGATGCCTCCCGTAACCTTGTTTCCATCTTGGGTAACCCTTCAGTGGTATCAGAGCCATGCTAGAAATAAATACGGATTTTGTTAAGATCACGAAACCGAAATAACTCCGTAACTTGAATCGCTAAATCCATGTTTCTGTCGATTTTAAAACGAGCTCCAAAAATTTTTCAAACAAGTGCAGAATCATCCATGAGCATTTATATGTACATGGGAGAAATTTAGGGGCATTTGCTCAGATTTTGGCCGAGCAGATGAAGGGAAAAACCGGGGAGGCCGGCCCCACCTTCTTAGAATGGTCCCAAATTTTTTCCTTGGTCTTTTCTCTGTGGTTTGGTGTTTCAGGTGTTGTTTAATTTTTCTAAGTTTGCATGTGATGTAATCTTACACTTTAAGCAATTCGGAGTGTTTCATATTCGTAGTTTTAATATTGTTTCAGGTGTTTCGCATATTGTCTATACGAAGTTAAAAAGTTCGATCGTATGTCAAAAACCCATTTTTCCAAGTTTAACGTATTCGGAAAAATATGCAAGTGATTCTGTGGACCCTCTAGAAGAACGTAAACCTTAACTCGATTATGTGGCTATCAAAACCACCACTTGAACCCTAGAGTTTGTGATAGTTTAGCGTTTCACATGTGAGGCGTTGGTTTGACCCTTCTACGGCTGGTTCATAGGTACCATGGTATCTTCTGGGTATTATTAAAACTGTGCTCAAGTGTTGAGCTCTCAGGAAATTGTGGGACTTTGATTAATCGATCGAAGAGTTTAACATCGTCCGGATATTACGTGATGGGATACAATATTTGGAATCCACAAGTAGTTATGAGATAACTAATTTGAATGTTATAAATCTAGCAATTTAGTCTCATTTGATCGGTTGCCATGGGATTTTGATATGATCAAAAGTCCGTCGCAATCACGTAGCGTACGCGGATACTCACCGGGTAAACTTAATAGATATCCACTCTCTATAGCCCCGACCAAGTGACTGTAGGAGAACTCCGTCGCCAAAAGCATCCATTAGGGTGCTCGCGGCAGCGGTGTTCCCCCTTAGTGCACTTCGTCGACGGTATCGGGAGGTGCGGCCGTCTACTAAATTTTTCGACGAGCATTCGATTAGGATGTCGGGAATCTTGTTGAATTGCCCGACTAGATATTGAAAAGTGTTTTCGAGATTGATTCGTATGTCAAAAACTATCTATAACCGCAATCAAGAACGGCGTCGCATGACGCTAGCCGGTGAGTACGGGTCGGTCCACAAGGATGTTGTGAATCTCCTAATCGCGCTAACGAGTTAATTCCGAAGGGTGTTCGGGTTGATTATTAAATCTAAAAATCTAATTATTCTATACTACGATTATCTAGATCTAGTCTTGTTAGGGTTGGGTTTAGGGATGGTTTGGAAATGCACGTAAATCTCAACGCTTTCTATACCCGAATGAAGATCTATGAGGAGGTATAGTAATTATCAATAAAGGGGATTAAATCCATTCGGGAAGGTGTTCCTTCCTCTAGGTTCTTGTCCTTCCTTTAGAGATCCTTACCCTAACCTCCATGGAAAACGCGTGCAACCGGGCCTTTACACTACGGTGTCATCGTTACCTCGAGGGGTAGGATGCCGTAGGGCGCGGTGTGTGCGTGTATGCATGAAGTCCTATTGTAAATATTTGGTGGGTTAGAAAGGGATGAGAGATCTCATCTCTCAAAATCCTTCCCCAAAGCTAAACCCTAAACAAGTTCCTAGGGCATGAAATTAAATCTACCTAGGGCAAAGAATTGAAATCTAAACTAGGGCGAGAATTTAAATCTACTTACAGATGCATCCCTCCAATCATCCATGAAGGTTTGTCAGATCTGAATTTCTGAATGGAAAAGAAAACACCGATGCTCTCCAAAGAATTCTAGAATTTATTATTAAAAGGAGGCATAAGAAATTACAATGATTAGAGTTCCTATTTATAAAGAATAGGAAACCCTAGGGTTACATTTGACCCGCATGTCTACATTTACACAAATACCCCTAGGTAGACCCATTCAGCGCCACACAAGACTTGGTAAAATTTTCTGCCATCAAATCCTCAGACCCACAGCGGAACCGCGGCCCCAGCCAGGGTTTGGCCGCGGTTTCGCGGCCAAACTAGAGAGTTGGGCTCTGGGCTTTTGGGTCTTGATTTCTGGATCTTTGGTCTTCTGAATTCTGTGGTTCTTTTCTGAATTTGGCTTCTGATTCTTTCCCAGATTTTCCAGTGAACATTGTTGTGGACTTTAACCGTTTCTTCGAGACGAAAACTTGGACCTTGTGTTGTCTTGTAGTTTGTGAACTGATCTTTATGTAGGCTTGATCAAGATCCTTCTATTTGTTGGTTGCAGTTCCACTTTTGCATCGTCTTTTCTCTTTTTCACTGTTTTCTGTCCAAAAGCCTGTAACCTGTAACATGTAGCAGACATGCGTCAAAAGCACCTGTTTATTTATAAAAAGAATAAGAATGGGGAATATAATAGTGCAATATTATGGTGTAAACAAATACCCCCAAACTTATCTTCTGCTCGTCCTCGAGCAAACTTATCTTTATTCACTAAGATCCTAACCACACTTTCGCAGGGAAACGCGATTGCACTGAGCACGTGCAACAAGACGTTAAACCTCTAGGTGTCCCTAGTAGGAGGAGTGTTGTCTCCTGAGGGTTTTCAGCGGATTAGACCCACAAAATCCTATCAATTCGGCCCATTGACTTTTGTTCTCCAATTAGGTTTTCTAACTAAGAATTCTATTATCATCGACCCGCAAATTATCCACCCATATTCTTCACACTTCCTCATCATTTAACTTAAGATTATATATGTTTTGCAGACCTATTTAGCTTTCGGCATTTCTTAAGTTTTCCTTCTAGGGTTCCATCTCCACTTAGGAATTTCTATCAACTCTACTAAAGATACAAGTTCTATTTTTCATTCCTCTCTCTTATCTAAATTCCAATCACATACCACTACGTGTGTGTATAGATCACCCCTACACTTGGAAATTCAAATCAAGCAATATACTCTCGTCCGTTGTCCAAAGCACTTATTAGTTAGGTGAATTTTTAATTGAATTTTGCTTACACATCCTTCATGCGACCGTTAATACTTCTTGAGGTACCAACAACCGATTACAAGATGTGTTTGCATATTAAAGCGTAATTCCTAGTCTTGCAACACCCAAGGCTTTTAGCAGTGACTCCCAAATCAGTTGGTCTAAGGCACTAGGTGATGAAGCACCCTCGCTAAATATTTTTCTATTTTTTCCAGCCTTAAGTAATCACAAAAACCAGTGTCCATTTTTTTTTCTTTATTCACACTTATATATTTTTTTTCATTTTCATCGCACTAAGGACTTTAGACAAGAGCATTTCAAGGTCTCTTCTACTATTCCAAGTTTCAAGGTGCGTGATTGTACAAATTGTAGGGTGTACATTTTCAGAATCTAGACTTAAGCTAGGAACTATTTTTCAAACTTATACTCTAATAAAAGTATCAATACTCTTCCTTTATTTCGACTTAGCCCAAGAAGTGAACCCAAAATTTGCCTATTTCTAAATAAACTATAAAGACATATACTTTCTACCGTTAAACTTTAAGAAAGGTTATTTTTAGGGTTTTTAATTTACTACGTCTAAGATCTAGTTGTTCTTAGCTAGTTAACCTATTTGTCAAACTCAAGTCAATTAGCCAAAATTGAATACATTAATTTTTATAATTTTCGAAAATTTTCAATTTTTATGGGTTTTCAAATAAGTATGCAAATGCAAAAATATGTACAAATGAATGCGAAGGAAGAAGACTTACCAAGCATACCCCCAAACTTGAACTTGACAGTGTCCTCACTGTCATGCTAAACCAAGAGGGTCAAAAATGCCGGCACTCCCCTGTTTATTTATTTACAATTTTTTTTGTTTTTATTTTTTGTTTTTTTTTTATTTATTATAAAAAGAAAACAAAAAAAATATATGTACATATATACAAAGGTCCCTCCCAAACTTAAGCTTGGCCTTCCACAAGCCAAAAATTAGCACCAACCATTCAAAAATCTTATCGTGGTAGTGGTATAGTTGGTGCAAGAATGGGGTGTGGATGAAAGAAATGAGAAACACGCGAGACCGTGTGGAAAGAAGAATGATAGAATATGGTCTCGGTGGAGGAGAAGAAGGGCGGAAAGAAGAAAGAAGGGTCGCGCGATCTTGAGGGTGTAAATCGAGTGAATAAATTAACGCAATATGTGATGACTGAAGTGTAAAAACTGATTGTGCTAATCTATCAACTCTTCGTGCAATGGGGTCAAATCCCTCAAGATTCGCAAGAAAACATGGGTGCCCCGAACTTGCTATAGGAGATGAAAGCGTAACGGTCATTTGTTCGGTCGGAACAATGGGAAAGACGACAGGGAGTGAATTAGGGATAGTCTCATTCTCACCGTAATAAACTGTTTCGAACTTGAAAGATTCCATTAATGGTTCGAAACTACTATAATCAACCGAGTCTGATGGCTCATCTGAAAATGTAAAGGACTCAAACTCGGGCGGTGAGTCATCAGCATCGTCCGAAAAAGTGAAACACTCGTAGGTGTTATCTTCTGTGAGAATTGTGTCAGATTCAAAGGAAAAGGTTTCAAGCTCACAGTCTTCAAGCGGGGTCGGAACGATAGAAGGGAGGGAGGGTGATATAACAGTTAAAGGTTCATGAGGATGAATTGGAAAATCAGACACATCAAACAAAAATGATTCAACCTCAATGTTATCCTCAAGACTCTCCTCAATACTATCCTCAATATTTAACTCATCCATGCCGTTATCATCAAAATCTAGACGCATATGAGATTCTGAAGAAACATTTAATAACCCAGGATGATAATTTGAACATAAAATTTCAATTAAATCGACAGGTTCATCATCCGAAATATTCCCGGCGTCTATATCCTCAATCAAGTGAAAATTAATTTCTTTAGACACCTCATCAAAAGCATGGATATGTATCGATCTAGGTTCTAGAGTGGAGGTGTAAAGGTCGAAAGGATTAAGTGTAGTTTCACTCAAAAGGGGTTCTTCACAATTTGGCAAATCAAGCACTACAAAATCACACAACTCATTTTTATTTTCAACAGGTGAACTATGTAGGGCAATCGATGGAAAACAGGAGTTGTGGGCTTCAATTGGGTAAGGGTAGGTTTGATTTGAAAATCCTCTCACATTCTCACTCTGTCCAACCGCCTCCTTATGCATTGAAAAATTTGGAGTTAGCGGAAAACTAGCTACCAGTTCAGTAGGTTGCATAAGGGCGGCCACAAACGCTTCCACATTCCTAGTCATTTTATTTGTTGCTGCGATATATGCCTCCAACGACTTTTCCAAACTAGACTTGGATGGTGAGGGGGTTTCGGGAAAAGATTCGAAATTGTTTGGATATGTGAAACTCCCTACAGACTGAGTAGAAACGGTGTCTAGTGAAGGTGGGAAGGTCGGGTAGGACTGGTAGGAAGTGGGTAGTTGGGCAGGGGTAGGGTCAACATGTGGATAACAAGGTGAATAATCGTGTGGATCCCTAGAACTAGATGAGTGGAGAGGGATGAAAGATCGGTTGCGAGATTGAGCAATATGCTCAGCAATGGACATCGGCTTAGGAGTGACAGAAGGACTCGAAAAAGTGGTGTCAACATATGGAGGTGGTAAATGTTGACTTGGTTGACACAAAGTGGGTTGGAAAGTCAAACTGTTTCTCCTAGACGCCTCTATTTGATCTTTTAAAGATTTTTTAGGCAAGGAAGGATCGTCTTTGAATTTACCGAACAAATTGACGTACGGCGCAAAATTGGGTTCAGGATACCAAAGTTCGGCAAGTGATTTATTATGTGGGGTACCCATGTTAGAAGAAAGGTGACAAGAAGGAAGGTTGGGTGGTGCAAGGATTTATTTGTGGCAAAGGTTTGCAAGTTTTCTAATAAAAATTTTCCTTTTTCATTTTATCTTTATTTGGAAAAATTTTGTTGCAAAAAGATTTTCGAGAAAAAAATATGCAACAGAAAATTTACTTGCAATCTATTTCTAATTTAAACAAATCACAAAAATCCTGCACAAGATTGTTATATGGAAAGGAAGATTTTTTTAAGCGCAAGAAATCCTGCAGAAGATTTGACAAAAGATATATGGGGATTTGCAGAGGGAAGAAATAGGAAACAAACCATGCAAAAATTTCGCGATGATGATGCAAGAGGGCCGCGGAAAGGCGGCGGGAGCGCGCTTAGGCCGCGGTTTAGCGGTGGGATGGAGGCTTCAGGGCTCCAAAAAATTTCTGCTGTTCTGTACTTGTAATCCCTCTCTGTTTTGATGTATCCTTTTCTGTTTCGAAGTCTGAATTTTTCCAGATCCGATTTTGTATATCCTGCAAAATTCAAACAACAAAGTATCCCTTCCAAAAATAACAGATGAAATATTTTTATATTTTTTATGATTTTTCAGATTTTTATGATTTTTTATTTTATTTTGATTAACCCGAAATTGCAAAAAGGAAATTTCTACGCCATCCCCGGCAACGGCGCCATTTGATTCGTATGTCAAAAACTATCTATAACCGCAATCAAGAACGGCGTCGCATGAAGCTAGCCGGTGAGTACGGGTCGGTTCACAGGGATGTTGTGAATCTCCTAATCGCGCTAACGAGTTAGTTCCGAAGGGTGTTCGGGTTGATTATTAAATCTAAAAATCTAATTATTCTATACTACAATTATCTAGATCTAGTCTTGTTAGGGTTGGGTTTAGGGATGGTTTGGAAATGCACGTAAATCTCAACGCTTTCTATACCCGAATGAAGATCTATGAGAAGTTATGGTAATTATCAATAAAGGGAATTAGATCCATTCGGGAAGGTGTTCTTTCCTCTAGGTTCTTGTCCTTCCTTTAGAGATCCTTACCCTAACCTCCATGGAAAACGCGCGCAACCGGGCCTTTACACTATGGTGTCATCGTTACCTCGAGGGGTAGGATGCCGTAGGGCGCGGTGTGTGCGTGTATGCATGGAGTCCTATTGTAAATATTTGGTGGGTTAGAAAGGGATGAGAGATCTCATCTCTCAAAATCCTTCCCCAAAGCTAAACCCTAAACAAGTTCCTAGGGCATGAAATTAAATCTACCTAGGGCAAAGAATTGAAATCTAAACTAGGGCGAGAATTTAAATCTACTTACAGATGCATCCCTCCAATCATCCATGCAGGTTTGTCAGATCTGAATTTCTGAATGGAAAAGAAAACACCGATGCTCTCCAAAAGAATTCTAGAATTTATTATTAAAAGGAGGCATAAGAAATTACAATGATTAGAGTTCCTATTTATAAAGAATAGGAAACCCTAAGGTTACATTTGACCCGCATGTCTACATTTACACAAATACCCCTAGGTAGACCCATTCAGCGCTACACAAGACTTGGTAAAATTTTCTGCCATCAAATCCTCAGACCCACCGCGGAACCGCGGCCCCAGCCAGGGTTTGGCTGCGGTTCCGCGGCCAAACTAGAGAGTTGGGCTCTGGGCTTTTGGGTCTTGATTTCTGGATCTTTGGTCTTCTGAATTCTATGGTTCTTTTCTGAATTTGGCTTCTGATTCTTTCCCAGATTTTCCAGTGAACATTGTTGTGGACTTTAACCGTTTCTTCGAGATGAAAACTTGGATCTAGCGTTGCCTTGTAGTTTGTGAACTGATCTTTATGTAGGCTTGATCAAGATCCTTCTATTTGTTGGTTGCAGTTCCACTTTTGCATCGTCTTTTCTCTTTTTCACTGTTTTCTGTCTAAAAGCCTGTAACATGTAACATGTAGCAGACATGCGTCAAAAGCACCTGTTTATTTATAAAAAGAATAAGAATGGGGAATATAATAATGCGATATTATGGTGTGAACAGAGATCGAGACTAAAATGCGGGGTTTATAATTGTTAGGCATGCGATATCTAAGGAATTCATTTGGTTAGGCATGCGATGTCTAAGAGGGTTGCGGATTCCAATTGTTGTAGTTTTTCACTTTCTTTTCTGCGACCGTAAGTGTAATATGTGGTGTATCACCGGTTTCGGTGCTATATGTCAACGACAATTGGGATACGCATATTTACTTACGTTGATGACATGTGATATTATATGTTGCTGTGATATGTTATATTGGATCGTCGTGTTTGAATAGCCGGGGTTTTTATGTGAGATGAGAGTTTTTTCATTTTCATTCATTTAAAATTCATTGTATATAATATTTTTTTATTAGGGCACTTCCGAGTTGAGGATGATGTCACCATTGTATATTATTTACTTTTCTGCATTAGGATAGACCCAAGGCGGGGAGCACAAGTAACCGGGTTCTGGAGTCCAGTGAAAGATCATCTCGAGGAGTCGAGACCGGGTCTCCTAACTCTAGAATTGGTAGGGTTTCTTGTCGCTCTCGTAGGGGTCTAGGGGTGTGGGATTGGCTATTCATCACGATCGTGGAATCCGTGTTTTATACAAGCTTAAAATAAAACACGAAAATCCTAGTATATCCAATATTTCATATGTTGTTCTTCTGCTGCGATATCTGTGATGTGATCATTTGATGTGTTGAGATGGATACATGATATAGTATATGTGATATATTATATAGACGTTGCTTATGTTTTACACCCGCGCTAGCACTGCCCCGCTCTGCCGTTAGTTACCTAACCTAACGGTGCACGAGGGGACATCGAGGCGAATGCGGATGGTATAAGCGTACGTTGTATTTATCTATGATGTTTAGGTAACTTAAAATGATGGGACTTCATTAATGAGATTAATGAAATAAAAGAAATCTAAAGATGTTGTGGAATCGGATTTTCAAAAACAGGTAGCTCTAGTTGTTGCTTTGCATAGCGGTGTTCCTTGTAGAACATCCAGCACCTAGATAAGGAAAGAGCCGAGATCTCTTCACCGGGAGTGACCTCTTTTGCGAAACTAGCAGATGCTACAAACTCGGTTTGTTTTTTATTGCTTTTATAGTTTTTGCTTTGCATAGTGGTATTTGTGAAATATCATGTACCTTATTCGATAAGGAAAGAGCCGAGATCTCTTCACTGGGAGTGACCTCTTTAGCAAAACTAGTAAAAGCCTAAAAAACATTCCTTTTCAAAATCACTCGATTCTACGACGATATCAAGTTCATTACGCAAAAGGTTTTCTTAAAAACTTGTCGTAGCCCTCCGTCATTTCAGATAAATACTTCATAATATCCGTGCTACGTTTGTTGGCTTTCGTCAAGGCATAGTGTGCAGTAGCTATTTATGCTTATCTGTATAAGCATATGATGCGATTGAGTTAGGGTAGTCGTGCGACTTTGTTGGCTTTCGTCAAGGGCCGTGCGGGTGGGTTTAATTCAATCGGGAAATGACGGGTTGAACTTGACTAGCAGCTTATGGTTTGTTGGATTTCGTTAAGGTCATAAGTTGCTAGGGGTAAAATATTATCGGGAATTTCAACTGTTGAAATTTGCAATGAGATTGCATACCTCTAATGAGATAGTTGGATCCCGATACCCACTGCGAGTAAGAGTTACTCCTAGGAGAGTTTTACACATTACAATTAGCCGATCAAGTAGGTGTCTAGAAAGGTGTCAACGGGGTTACACCCCTGGGAAAATGAGGTTTATTTTAATTAGGTCCGTGCGAAAACACGGGGAACCTCCTTCAAAGTACCGGCATTGGCCTGGCTGAAAGATTGGCGAACTTGTAAGATGTAATTAATCCCGGCTAGTCTTTCCTTTTAGGGTTTGAAGGAAAATTTGACTAAAACAGTGGAAGATATCATGATTAGATAAAATAATAACCAATCTAATCTTGCAAGAGCGTACGCTGAGTGTTTTCTTCTCTCTCTCTCTCCAGGTAGCGACCATGTCACGCCTTAATCAAGAAAATAATACGGATGTATTGACCGAACCCGCTTGTTATACTGCGCTAGGGAACGTTGGTCCCGCTCCAACTTATAATTGTTATAAGACCGAGCAGGAAATAGGGGATTACCAGGATTCCCGTACCGTCCAAACGAAGAAAGTGCATGATGATGCATCTTCTTCGGGTGTGTTCATTACAGAGAACCGTTTCTCAGTATCCTTTACGTCCTGGGTATGAGATACCAGATCAGGATCCCGCATATGTAGTCTGTTACATGGGCTACAGATAGGTAGAGAACTGAGAACGGGTGATATGTTTCAAGAGTTGGAAATGGTGCAAGTGTTGCAGCCAAGTATGTTGGCAGTTATCACCCTATATTACCAAATACATTGATTCTGAACGAATGTTATTAGATACCGAACCTGATGTACAATATCATATCATACTCTTTATTTAGTAAAGAAGGATATAATTTTGTATTGTTGGATAATGTTTTGAACATTTCCTATATCAAGTGTTGATCGGTTCAGGCACGTTATCTAAAAGCATATACGTTCTAAATCAAACCACAGTTCTTAATGTATAGAACACACAAAAGAGGAAGAGTTCAGAAATGAACGAATCCTTCTTGAGGCATTGTAGACTAGGTCAAATCAATGCGACCCGACTAGCTACGTTACATTGAGATGCATATTTAAATCAGTTTGAATTTATATCTTGTGAAACCTGCCAGTTATGTCACAAAGATAAGATGACCATAGCTCCATTTATTGGAAACAGAGAAAGAGTTGGTGAACTCTTGGGATTGATACATGCTGATGTATGAAGGTCCCTTGTCTATACATGTCAGGACTGGTTCTTTGTACTTCATTACATTCACTGATGATCTCTCAAGATTCGCACATGTGTTCCTGCTGAAACACGAGTCTGAACCTTTTGAGATATTCAAAGAATATAAGTTAGAAGTAGAGAACCAAAACGGGTATAAGTATTATGTCCTTTGATGTGATCAAGGAGGAGAATACTTGAGCACGGAATTCCTGGACTATTCTTAAGGAGAATGAGATTCTCTCTCAGCATTACTCTTCCGTATACACTACAGCACGTTGGTATATCGGGACGGAGCAGACGTACCCTATGTGATAAGGTGCGGTCTATGATGAGTATTACCGAGTTTCCTATTTCCTTTTGGGGGCTATGCACTTGAGAAGCTGCATACTTATTGAATAGGGTTCCAATCAAATCAGGTGCCTACCACTCCATATGTGATATGGTATGGGAAGAGCCCATCTCTTAAGAATGCTAAGATTTGGGGTTGTCCGGCCTATGTCTAAAAGCAAAATCCGGACAAGCTCGAGGCAAGATCATATCTGTCTGAAGTTTTTTGGATATCCCAAGCATTCGCAAGGGAATATCTTCTACCGCACCGAGGAGCAAAAAGTGTTTTGTTTCTCAGCATACCACATTTTTAGAAAGGGAATTTCTTGTGAAGAAATTAGTGGCCATGAGGTAGAACTGGAAGGAGTTCCAGCTATACAAACTACAGCTGATGATTTGGTAAACCCGGAGGATTCAATAGTTTCCAACGAACCTCAGCCTCTCCGTTGATCTGGTAGGGTTCCTCATCCACCTGAGAGATACTTCGGTTTTCTCTATGACAGTAGGAGCGAGGATTGCATCATGAGATGATGACCCAACTGGTTTCGAGCAGGCTATCAGGAGTGGGGACTCTGTGAGAATGGTTGGATGCTAAGCGATCTGAGATGGAATCCATATACACCAACAAAGTATGGACTTTGGTTGCTTTATGTGAAGGGTTAAATCCGCATCAGAAGCAAGTATATCTTGAGAAGATTACTTGGTGTACATGGAAAAGTTGAGATTTTCAAAGCCATGCTTAAGTCCATCCGAATCCTACTTGCCATTGGTACATACCATGACTACGATATCTGGCGGTTGGGTGTCATGACTGCTTTTCTAAATGATGATTTAGAAGAGAGCGTCTATAAGTACACAGCCAGAGGGCTTCGTAGACAGTGGGAGCAGCGGAAACGTGTGCAAGTTGCTTTATGAGTTAAAGAAGGCATCGCGGAGTTGGAACATCTGTTTTGATGTGGTAGTCAAAGAGTTTGACTTCATCAAAATGGTAGATGAACCTTGTATATACAAAAAAGTAGTAGGGAGTATGGTGGTGATCCTCGTATTTTACGTGGATGACATACTCTTGATAGGAAAAGAGTTTCCTATGCTACGCTCGGTCAATCTCCTCTTATCACAAGGATTCTCCATATAGGATCAAAGTGATACCTCCTAAATTCTGGGTTTTGGATCTATGAGATAGATCTAATTGGATGTTAGGATTCTCACTAGGTGTAGTGAGATGGTATCAATCGATCCTGGGGAGAATCACTGGATAGGATCCAGGGTGGTACGAATGACTGAATGTCAGTCACAGGCATTGTCTTGACCCTCAGTAGAGGGACAGTATGTTGGAAGAGTTCCAAGATAGATACCATGGCATACTAGACGATAAAGGCTGGATACATTGCTACTAAGGATGCTACCAAAGACGCAGTCTGGATGTATATTAGTTCATGAGATGAACTTCGTTCCTACCATTGTATGACAATGGAGTTGTGACTTTGGCCTAGGAACCCCTGTCCCATCAGTGATCCTGACATATTCTTAGACAGTATCACCTGATCATGGAGATGGTTGATCTCCAGGGAGATCAAGGTTAGGAGAGTAGACACAGAAGACAATGGCGCGGATCCACTCACAAAGGCCTATTTCCCAGTAGAGACATTTATGGGATGGTTGAGTATGAGATACGTCAACCACTGCTAATTGTTGGGTATGAGATACTACAACAGATGGCCCTAGTGCAAGTGGGAGATTGTTAGTGATATGTATACCCTAGAAGCCGTTACTGTACATACGATGTATATTGTAGTGGATTCTTGGACATATATAGGGAGGACTTTCTTGCTCGACATGATAGTATGCTATCTGGTTGCACTTTATCTTAACATGTACTCTGATTGTCTCTATGTTACATGTTGATAAAGCCCTCAGGATGAGTACTTGACTACCAAGACTATGATGCAGATCATACTAGTGGGGACAGAGTAGTCGCTAAGTACATCCTTCAAATGTTCCTACTCGTAAGTGTATCGAGACAGGGCATCGATATACCAGAGTAGACTAGCGTATAGCTTCTCGACCCATACAGATGGGCGATGATGATCCCATATCCATTGGTGTTTGACATCAAAGACAGTATACGGGTGCTCAGTGGAGACTGGGTACACTGGACGGACTCGCCGAGAACTCCCAGATGGTATTATACCTCACGTCAGATGGCAGTTCTCTGGTGACACTGGTACATGTTAGTTTGTAGACCCGAGATCGTCATAGAGTCTTGTATGATTCCCACTGTACTTTGATTTCCACCTTAATACGTTCAAGAGAACGTGCAAAACGGTGGCTTTTGGGTACCGTCCCGAGTCACATGGAGGCAATGAGTGATAGGAGGGGTTTCGTCTCTCCCGGTATAGGGAGTTGATGTTGCGCTGTGCTCGATTAGCTATAACAGGAATTCCTTGGCCAAGGACGCTTCAGAGATATACTGGTAAGTGTTATCAGTAGTTTCTCGACCCGTTATAAGCCTCATATCGACACGACTTATTGAGTTACTAGGGTTTTACGTTTGCCACCCCTAGACGAGGTATGCGACATATCAGACGAAGAGACCGGACTGTACGGTAGTGTTACTGATTGGATTCACAGGAGTGTGAGCAGGCTTGCTTGTTGATCTTCTGATCGCTCAATACCCAGGTGGCCGTTATGTTTAGCAGACCGCTTGCGGCTTGTAGGTGTTTGATATGATCATCACCTACTGCCGGCGTATTGACGAGTCTTTAGAGTCCTACACATGGGTTTCCTGGCTCAAGCGAAACGGAGTAGGAGTGCATGTGTGATATGTGCAGGACCGAGATTGATATGATATGAGATACCGTATTCTATTCTCGCGATTCGTGAAATTGATCGGTTGTATGTGATATAGCCGGGTTATCGGATCAAGTGTTGATTCGATAAGTTGTTACACATGATATTAGTCGGTTATAGCCGGATTATTAAATCAAGAGTTGATTTAATAATTTAATATATAATTATATATTTGATATATTACATTACATTAACTAGTATTAGCTCACTTATGATTTATTTTCTCACTAGATTGTGCACATTGTTTATATGTGATATATGCAAGTGTACATGTTTGTATCATACTTGATGATACATACAAGATGGGTGTATGAGATTTATACCATGATTATGTTAAATTAGGGTTTTGTTTATGTCTTAAGAATAACAAAAGAGGACGACTTAGTCAAAGTTGTCAAGCTTTCATGAAGCTTGTAGAAACTTTGACAAAGTCAACTCTTTTGTCATTCCATAAGATATTATCAAACCCAACTCTTAACCATAGTGTATGGTTTATTCTCTACATGAGTTAAGCATGATAGCTTTAACCCACCCATGGTTATATAATTCATTTGGATGAATTATTGAGATGAGTCCATCTTCTTCTTCCTCCTCCTCCTCAAAAGCTTTCTAGCTCTAATGGAGTTATGAGAAAAAGTGTGAGAAAATCAATTCTAAAGTGAGCCCACTTCCTACTTCTTCATCCTCTACTACTTGCCATGTAGTATAGGGTGTTCTCTTCACAAAGTTCATGACCTAGTGAAGGAATAGCTTGAGTTAGTGTCTCCGACGTAGATCATCTTCGGCCTCGAAGTCATCGAAGCAAGCATGTTCATTTCTTCGTGGAGCCTCTCTAGAGTCCGGAGTTCACGATCGCAGCGGAGGAGACTTCTACACGGAGCTATTGAAGTGAAGGATCGGTCTACAATGGTTGTATTCCTTGCTCACTTAGATTTCAAAGTGTTTGCTTTTCATATTCCGTATTATTTCTAGTTAACGATTCTAGTTAGGGTTAGCTAAAACGATAAAATTTTAATTTGGCATGGACGATGCCTCCCGGAACCTTGCTGCCGTCTTGGGTAACCTTTCAATATGTACATCCTAAGGTTTCTTAAGTGGAGTATCGTATCGTAAATATACCGCGGAACATACGTACGGTACGTCACTTTACTCAAGCTACATACTCCATCAATCAGGGTTAGCATATGAAACGAAAGTTCGGGTCTAATACTCCCCGTTCAAGTCTAAGTTCCGTAAGGTCAAGCTTAGCTTCCGAAATACATACCCGCCCTAGACTCCGCATAGTCAAACATAGACTCGAGCCAAGGTTAAACCTAGCGCTCTGATACCAATTTTGTCATGACCCGAAATGTTAGCTCGTGACTAGCACTTGAATCACGCAACGCCTAAAGGCGTAACGGAATTCAAGTAAGCTGAAAACCCAGAAATCTAAACCTTTTTAAGAAAATAAAGGAGGTGAAATTTTGAAATAAAGATATAATGAAATCAAGTTTTCTTAATGCATAGAAAAGGAACATGAAAATGCAAGTGGATTATGCAAGTTTAAAAAACATGTTTCTTCTTTTTGAAATTCGGGCAGCACCTCCTTTGTATATTTTGATCCAAAACCACATATACAAGATAATGATAAAGGCATCCCCAAGCGGGAGCTAGCTCTTCGCCAAACGGCGGATCACAACCACGCAAGACAGTATAAATAAATCCGACACCCAACGGCGAAGTTCACCACAAAAGATAAATAAATAAGCAAGACATCAAACCACAAGTAGCGGAAAACCCCTTGCTCTAAGTCTCGCAACCACAATCTCACTAAGTCTCATTACTTACACAATTTACTAATTTTGATTGATGGAGTTGACTAGATACAATGTGAAATTATATACAAGAGTGGGTACGATACAAATGCCTCACCTACCAATGCAAAACACCCAAATGAAGTTATGTGCTAGCAATGCCGCTACGGATCTATGTGGTCAACCTGCAAGAACCGTGGCACAACGGGGGTGAGTTGCTAACTCGTGAGTAGAAAAACATCTACAAGTAGAAATCGAATAAACAGCGACTCCTAAGTCAACTATATCATAAAGGTAATACTATGATATCTAGGGTGACCGGGTCATCATATATGCCAACAATGTAATCATTACCTATATGTATGCGGATATAATCCAACAATATAACCAATGTATGTATGCTTGTGGATCTCGTCCAACCATATAACCAATGTATGTATGCATGTGGATCTCGTCCAACCACATAATCAATGTATGTATGCATGTAAGTATGAGGATATAAATCAACGGTGTCCCTCGCGACACATCAAAATCATGGAACCTGGGTGTCCAACATCGACACCCAAAAACATCATGAAACCCGTGTCCACCATCGACACGTAAATCCTCATATCTCGGGCTCCGTCAGTCCGGATCGGCTCGCGGGCTCCGTCAATCCGGATCGGCCCATACCATCTCTCGACTCCGGTCGGTATCCTCCGGATATCCGTCGAGCCCAAATACTATCATCGGTAGGTAGTAGTCCCTCTGCCAGGCTCATCGTCTACTGCACGACAGATCCGTTCTCGCCCCGAGGTACCATACCGAGTCCACCATGTACCCGCAAACGGAATCATCCGCCTCCTCGAATCGGGTTTCACATGTCACTCTCAGAACCGAGAAAACACATGGTGGACGCACTGAAATATCATATCAAGAGAAACCAGGTATTTTAAAACAATACATACTTTCTTTTAAAATGACCACGGTTCTCAAATCCAGAAATCTCATGAAAACAGCATATCTCAATGCGTAAAATCATAAAGCATGATGTATGCGACATGTGATAGAAATGTAAGCTTATCCGTATATCATGCCACATGGAACAGTGATGTGACATATTAAGGGAAAACCGTTCTTTTAAATGATTCCAGTTTTAAAATATATCCCGCGGTTCCTAACTCTCCAAAACCAAAGCCAGCATCATCTATGTATGTGCAATAAGTATGTATGTAGGTATGGATGCACATGGGGTATATACGCAAGTATGAGTATACAATATGTATGCAAGGAGTCATATCATGATGCAGCAATCCTACTGTGTAATGACATGGCAATTATCGATGATGAAGTGTGTGAGCCGGTAAATCTGTGTACGTGTAACATACGCATCATCGATAATGCTGCAGGTGTACTAGCAAAGGTATAAGTAATGCAATGCGAATAATATGAATGCAGCGTAAGATAAATCATCAGCTAAAATCTATAAGGTATACGTGTCTACAAGACCGAGTCGGTGAATCTAACAATCGGCATCCAGCCTCACAACATCGCGTATGGTATAATCCGTCATATGACATCCTCTAGTAAAGGACAAGGATAAATCATCAAGTCACACTCATCACGTACAGAAAATTATCGTACGGCGGCATAAAACCAATAGGGATCCTTTCAACTTTTACGACAATGAGGGTACGGACCTAATGTCTTGTACGGCTTATCATTTAAGATTCACAACTGTTAGTTATATGTATGCCCTAGAGGCCATTACTGTACATACGATGTATATTGTAATGGATGCTTGGACATATATAGGGAGGACTTTCTTGCTCGACATGATAGTATGCTATCTGGTTGTACCTTATCTTAACATGTACTCTGATTGTCTCTATGTTACATGTTGATAAAGCCCTTAGGATATGTACTCGACTACTGGGACTATGATGAGATCATACTAGTGGGGCCACGATAGTCAACGAGTATATCCTATAACTGTTCCTAGTCGAGGGTGTATCGAGACAGGGCATCGATGCACCAGAGTAGACTAGCGTATACGCATCTTGACCCATGTGATGGGCGATGGATGATCCCATATCCGTCGGTGTTTGACATCAAGGATGGTGTACGGGTGCTCAGTAGAGACTGGGTACACTGGACGGACTCGCCGAGAACTCCCAGATGGTATTATACCTCACGTCAGATGGCAGTTCTCCGGTGACACTGGTACAGAGTAGTCTGTTGACCCGAGATCGTCATAGAGTCTTGTGTGATTCCCATTGTGCTTTGATTTCCATCATACCACGTCCAAGAGGGCGTGTAGAAAGGTGGCTTTTGGGTACAGTCCCGAATTGCATGGAGGCAATGAGCGATAGGAGGGGATTCGTTTCCCTCGGTATAGGGAGTTGATGTTGCACTGTGTTCGATTGACTATAACTGGAAATCCCTGGCCAGGGTTGCTGAGATTTACTAGTAAGTGTTATCAGTAGTTTCTCAAACTGTTATAGACCTCATATCGACACGACTTATCGAGCTACTGGGGTCTGACGTTTACCACCACTAGGCGAGATATGCGACATATCAGACGACGAGACCGGACTGTATGGGAGTGTTACTGATTGGATTCACAGGAGAATGTACAGGCTTGCTTGTTGATCTTCTGAGCGCTCAATACCTGGGTGGCTGTTACGTTTAGCTGACCGCTTGCAGCTTGTGGGTGTTTGATATGATCATCACCTACTGCCGGCGTATTGACGATTCTTTAGAGTCCTACACAGAGGTTTCTTGACTCAGGAAAAACGGAGTAGGGGCACATATGTGATATGTGTTGGACCAAGGATAATGCGATATGTGATACCGTATTCTATTCTCGCGATATTTGATATCAGCCGAGAAATCGGATCAAGTGTTGATTCGATGAATCGGTAAAATGAGATATTAGTCGGTTGTATGCGATATAGCCGGATTGTCGGATCAAGTGTTGATTCGATAATTTAATGTATAATAATATATATGATATATTAAATTATATTAACTAATATTAGCTCACTAAAAGATTCTTTTTCTCATTCGGGTAATACATTGATATATATGCGATATATGTTAATTGTATTATTTTATTTTGTTACAATAAATATTATATATGTGATATATAATATTGTAACATGATGTGGTTATTAATGCAACATGTTTAGTGGAGATTAAACATGGTTAGGGTTTGATTTGGGTTAAGCTTTTCTAGAAGTTTCTAGAAGCTTTTATTTTTTGTTTTGGAAAAGATATTTTGCAAGATATTTCTTTAACTCAACCCAAACCCTTAACCCTAGTAAAATCTCTACAATGGTTACTTGAACTATGGTTGCATTTTTAACCTTATCATAACTTTCATTATTCATCACAAAAGGATTCTAATGATTATTCATCTTCTTCTTCTTCTTTCTTTCATAGAAAAAGATTTCTAGCTTTTTCTAAGTAATGATTATGTGTGAGAAAAAGATTATAAATGAGAGCAAAAATCCTACTTCATCATCCTCATCTATCCTTGCTCTTTAGATGAGGGTGTTCACTTCATTTAGTGAGTGAGAGCTTGTGTTAATGAAACTTCAAGGTAGATCATCTTTGTTATCGAAGATCGGAAGTAACCTTGCATCTTTCTCTTCATGGAGCCTCTCGAAAGTCCGGAACACGATGATCGCAGCGAAGCGACTTCAACACGGAGCTTTAGAAGTGAAGGACCGGATCTATAAATGTTGTAATCCCTCTCAATTAGTGTTAAAATGTTTAACATGCTTGTTTTCACCTAATCTCTAGTTTAAAGATCCGGCTTTGGGTTGTTCGGCACGGCTAAATTTTAAATCGGGCATGGTTGATACCTCGTAGACCTTTGTGTGTGTGCCTAGCAACCCTACAGTGGTATCAGAGCCAAGCTAGAGGTTTAGGCGAAGTCTAGACGAAGTTTAAAGTTCGATCGAACCCCGAAACCCCAAAACATACCCTTCTCTGGATATTTTGTAAAGCTGTTGATTTTTCCATATTAAAAATACTAAAAAAAATCTGTAGGGCATTTTAGGAATTACTGTGAAATACGACATCTTAATTCCACTAAAGGGCCGCGGAACCGCTGCTTGCTTGCGCGGCGGTTCCG
Source organism: Agapanthus africanus (assembly GCA_030015575.1). NCBI lineage: Eukaryota > Viridiplantae > Streptophyta > Magnoliopsida > Asparagales > Amaryllidaceae > Agapanthus > Agapanthus africanus. Next base: position 872,257,641 of record CM057339.1, read on the forward strand.
CGGCGGAATAGTAGAATTAGGGTTAGGGTTTTGTACAGTAACTTCAGTACCAACTTCCTGATTCTTCTGGGAATTTTTAATTATACTCAAGTGTTGAGTTTTCTGGGTTGTATTGGGGACTCGTTGATTCGATCAGATAATATAATTTCGTTTAAGTTTTTTCTGGATAATTTTAGAAACTGTTAAAAAGTTCGAACGGATATCAATAACTCACTTTTTCCCCTGTCGGAAAATTTTTCAAAAGTTGGATTTTTCCATAGTTTAAGAACGTTCTAAGTCGTGAAAGTAACGCGGTGGACCCTCTAGAAGTCAACAAACCTTAACGTATGTGACCGTCTTGAACTGCCTCTAAACCTTAGGGTTTGCGGCAGTACGGCGTGCCACATGTGAGGCGTTGGCTTGACCCTTCTACGGCTAGACCATTGGTACTGTGGCATGTGATAGATGTTTTAAAACTAATTTCAAGTGTTGAGAACTATTTGGGAAATCTTGGGTGTTTGATTATTCGATCGGAAAGTTTAACACTGTCTATTTATCTGGAATGTGATACAATATTTGGAATCCACATGTAGTTATGAGATAACTAATTTGAATGTTATAAATTTAGCAGTTCAGTCTTAATTGATCGGTTGCCACGAAATTTTGATGTGATCAAAAGTCCGTCGCAATCACGTAGCGTACGCGGATACTCGTCGGGTAAACTTAATGGACAGCCACGCCCCATAGCCCCGACCAAGTGACTGTAAGAGAACCCCGTCGCCAAAAGCATCCGTTCGGGTGCTCGCGGTAGCGGTGTTCTGCCTTAGTGCACTTCGTCGACGGCATCCGGGGGTGCGGCCATCTACTAAAATTTGCGACGAGTATTCGACCAGGATGTCGGGAATCTTGTTGAATTGCCCGACTTGATATTGAAAAGAGTTTTCGATAATGAGACTAAAATGCGGAGTTTATAATTGTTAGGCATGCGATGTCTAAGGAATTCATTTGGTTAGCCATGAGATGTCTAAGGTGGTTGCGGATTCCAACTGTTGTAGTTTTACACTTTCTTTTCTATGACCGTAAGCGTAGTATGTGGTGTATTGCCGGCTTCGTTGCTATACATCAACGACAATTGGGATACGCATACTTACTTACGTTGATGATATGAGATATTATGTGTTGCTGTGGTATGTTATATTGGATTATCGCGTTCTGAATAGCCAGGTTTTTTTTATGTGAGATGAGGGTTTTTATTTTCATTCATGTAAAATTCATCTGTATGTAATATTTTTTTATTGGGGCACTTCCGGGCTGAGGATGATGTCACCATTGTATATTATTTACTTTTCCGCATTAGGTAGACCCAAGGCGGGGAGCAAAAGTAACCAGGTTTTGGGGTCCAGTAGGAGACCATCTCGAGGCGTCGAGACCGGGTCTCCTAACCCTAGAATTGGCAGTGTTACTTGCCGCTCTCGTAGGGGTCTAGGGATGTGGGTTTGGCTATTCATCGCGACCATGGAATCCGTGTTTTATACAGGCTCGTATTGAAAAAACGGACTTCCTAGTATATCCAATATTTCATATATGTTCTTCTGCTGCAATGTTCTGTGATGAGATCATATTACTGCCTGAGACGAATGTTTATATTATATATATGAGATATATGTTATATTGCAGATTTCGTATCAAAAGTGATGCTTGTGAAGTATAATAAAACGGGACTTCATTAATGAGATTAATGAAATAAAAGAAACCTAAGATGTTGAAACTTGTTTAAAAACTGGTAGCTCTAGTTCTTGCTTTGCATAGCGGTGTTCCTTGTAGAACATCCAGCACCTTATTCGATAAGGAAAGAGCCGAGATCCCTTCACTGGGAGTGACCTCTTTAGTGAAACTAGCAGATGCTACAAACTCGGTTTGTCTTTTGATTGCTTCTATAGTTTTGCTTTGCATAGCGGTATTTATGAAATATCCTGCACCTTATTCGATGAGGAAAGAGCCGACGATCCCTTTACCGGGAGTGACCTCTTTAGCAAAACTAGAAAAGCCTAAAAAACACTCCATTTAAAATCACTCGATTCTACAACGATATGAAGTTCATTACGCAAAGGGTTTTCATAAAAACCTATCGTAGCCCTCCGTAATTTCAGATAAGAACTGTTTAGTATTCGTGCTGCGTTTGTTGGCCTTTGTCAAGGCGTAGTGTGCGGTAGCTGAATAGTACTTATCTGCTTAGGCATATGATGCAGATTGGATTAGGGTAGTCGTGCGACCTTGTTGGCCTTTGTCAAGGGCCGTGCGGGTGGGTTTAATTCAATCAGGAAATGACGGGTTGAACTTGACTAGCAGCCTATGGTTTGTTGGCCTTTGTCAAGGTCATAGGAGGCTTGGGGTAAAATATTGTTGGGAATTTCAAGTGTTGAAATTTGCAATGAGATTGCATACCTTCTATAAGATAGTTGGATCCCGATACCCGCTGCGAGTAAGAGTTACCCGTGGGAAAGTTTTACACATTACAATTAGCCGATCAAGTAGGTGTCTAGAAAGGTGTTAACGGGGTTAAAGCCCTGGGAAAACGAGGTTTACTTTAATTAGGTCCGTGCGAAAGCACGGGGAACCTCCCTCAAAATACCGACACTGGCCTAGCCGAAAGATTAGCGAACTTGTAGCGTGTAATTAATCCCGGCTAGTCTTTCCTTTTAGGGTTTGAAGGAAGATTTGGCTAAAACAGTGGGAGACATCCTGATTAGATAAATTGATAACCAATCTAATCTTGTAAAAGCGCACGCTGAGTGTTTTCTTCTCTCTCCTGGTTATGACTATGTCACGCCTTAATCAAGATAATAATACGGATGTATTCACCGAACCCGCTTGTTATACTGAGCTGGGGAACGTTGGTCCCGCTCCAATTTATAATTGTTATAAGACAGAGCAGGAAATATGGGATTATCAGAATTCCCGTGCCGCCCAAACGAAGAAAGTGCATGCTGATACATCTTCTTCGGGTGTGTTCATTACAGAGAACCGTTTCTCAGTATCCTTTACGTCCTGGGTATTTGATACCAGATCAGGATCTCACATATGTAATTTGTTACATGGGCTACAGATAGGTAGAGAACTGAGAACGGGTGATAAGTTTCATGAGATAGAAACGGTGCAAGTGTTGCAGCCAAGTCTGTTGGTCACTATCACCCTGTATTACAAGAATACATTGATTCTGAACGAATGTTATTAGATACCGAATCTGATATACAACATCATATCAGTCTCTTTATTAGTAAAGAAAGGATATAATTTTGTATTGTTGGACAATATTTTGAACATTTCCTATATCAAGAGTTGATCGGTTTAGGCACGTTATCTAAAAGCATTGACGTTCTAAATCAAACCACAGTTCTTAGTATACAGAACACACACAAGAGGAAGAGTTCATAAATGAACGAATCCTTTTTGAGGTATTATAGACTAGGTCATATCAATGCGACCCGACTAGCTCAAGTTACATATAGATGCATATTTAAATTAGTTTGAATTTACATCTTATGAAACTTGCCGGCCATGTCATAAAGATAAAATGACCATAGCACTGTTTATTGGAAACAGAGAAAGAGTTAGTGAACTCTTGGGATTGATACATGCTGATGTATGAAGGTCCCCTGTATACACATGCCAAGATCGGTTCTTTATACTTCATTACATTCTCTGATGATCTCTCAAGATTCAGACATATGTTCCTGTTGAAACACAAGTCCGAAACTTTTGAGATATTCACAGAATATAAGTTAGAAGTAGAGAACCATAAATGGGTATAAGTATTATGTCCTTTGATGAGATCAAAGAGGAGAATACTAGAGCACGGAATTCCTGGACTATTCTAAAGGAGAATGAGATTCTCTCTCAGCATTACTCCTCCGTATACACCACAACACCTCGGTGTATCGGGGCGGAGCAAACACACCCTATGTGATATGGTGTGCTCTATGATAAGTACTACCGAGTTTCTTATTTCCTTTTGGGAGTTATGCACTTGAGAAGCTGCATACCTATTGAATGTGGATTCAATAGTTTCCAACGAACCTCAGCCTCTCCGCCGATCTAGTAGGGTTCCTCACCCACCTGAGAGATACTTCAGTTTCTCTATGACAGTGGGAGCGAGTATTGCATCATGAGATGATGACCCAACTAGTTTCGAGCTAGCCATCAAGAGTGGGACTCTGTAAGAATGGATGGATGCTTAGCGATCTGAGATGGAATCCTTATACACCAACAAAGTATAGACTTTGGTTGCTTTATCTGAAGGGTTAAATCCCCATCAGGAGCAGGTATATCTTGAGAAGATTACTTGGTGTACATGGAAAAGTTGAGACTTTCAAAGCTATGCTTAAGTCCATCCAGATCCTATTTGCCACTGCTACATACCATGACTACGATATCTGGTGGTTGGGTGTCATGACTGCTTTTCAAAATGATGATTTGGAAGAGAGCGTCTATAAGTACACAGCCAGAGGGCTTCGTAGACAGTGGGAGCAGCGGAAACGTGTGCAAGATGTTTTATGTGATAAAGCATGCATCGCGGAGTTGGAACGTCTGTTTTGATGTGGTAGTCGAAGAGTTTGACTTCATCAAAACGATAGATGAACCTTGTATATACAAAAAGGTAGTAGGGAGTATGGTGGTGATCCTCGTAGAGTACGTGGATGATATACTCTTGATAGGGAAGGAGTTTCCTATGCTACGCTCGGTCAATCTCCGCTTATCACAAGGATTCTCCATATAGGATCAAGATGATACCTCCTAAATCCTGGATTTTGGATCTATGAGATAGATCTAATTGGATGTAAGGATACTCACTAGTTGTAGTGAGATGGTATCAATCGATCCGAGGGAGAATCACTGGAAAAGTTCCAGGGTGATAAGGACGACTGAATGTCAGTCGCAGGCTTTGTCTTTACCCTCAGTGGAGGGACGGTATGTTGGAAGAGTTCCAAGCTAGATACCGTGACTTACTAGACGATTAAAGGCAAGATACATCGTTACTAAGGATGCTACCAAAGAGGCAGTCTGGATATATATAAGTTCATGAGATGAACTTCGTTCCTACCATTGTGTGACAATGGAGTTGTGGGTTTAGCCAAGGAACTACCGTCCCATCAGAATTCCAGATATAATTCTTAGGCAGTATCACCTGATCATGGAGATGGTTGATCTCCAGGGAGATCGAGGTTAGGAGAGTAGATACAGAGGACAACAACGCGGATCCACTCACAAAGGCCTTTTTCCCAGTAGAGAATTTTATGGGATGGTTGAGTATGAGATACTTCAACCACAGCTAATTGTTGGGTATGTGATACCACAACAGATGGCCCTAGTGCAAGTGGGAGATTGTTAGTTATATGTATGCCCTAGAGGCCATTACTGTACATACGATGTATATTGTAATGGATGCTTGGACACATATAGGGAGGACTTTCTTGCTCGACATGATAGTATGCTATCTGGTTGTACCTTATCTTAACATGTACTCTGATTGTCTCTATGTTACATGTTGATAAAGCCCTTAGGATATGTACTCGACTACTGGGACTATGATGAGATCATACTAGTGGGGCCATGATAGTCAACGAGTACATCCTATAACTGTTCCTAGTCGAGGGTGTATCGAGACAGGGCATCGATGCACCAGAGTAGACTAGCGTATACGCATCTTGACCCATATGATGGGCGATGGATGATCCCATATCCGTCGGTGTTTGACATCAAGGATGGTGTACGGGTGCTCAGTAGAGACTGGGTACACTGGACGGACTCGCCGAGAACTCCCAGATGGTATTATACCTCACGTCAGATGGCAGTTCTCCGGTGACACTGGTATATAGTAGTCTGTTGACCCGAGATTGTCATAGTATCTTGTGTGATTCCCACTGTGCTTTGATTTCCATCATACCATGTCCAATAGGGCGTGCAAAAAGGTGGCTTTTGGGTACAGTCCCGAATCGCATGGAGGCAATGAGCGATAGGAGGAGATTCGTCTCTCCCGGTATAGGGAGTTGATGTTGCGCTGTGTTCGATTGGCTATAACTGGAAATCCCTGGCCAGGGTTGCTGAGATTTACTGGTAAGTGTTATCAGTATTTTCTCGAACTGTTATAGACCTCATATCGACACGACTTATCGAGCTACTGGGGTCTGACGTTTACCACCCCTAGGCGAGATATGCGATATATCAGACGACGAGACTGGACTGTTCGGGAGTGTTACTGATTGGATTCACAGGAGAATGTACAGGCTTGCTTGTTGATCTTCTGAGCGCTCAATACCTGGGTGGCTATTACGTTTAGCTGACCGCTTGCAGCTTGTGGGTGTTTGATATGATCATCACCTACTGCTGGCGTATTGACGATTCTTTAGAGTCCTACACAGAGATTTCTTGACTCAGGCAAAACGGAGTAGGGGCACATATGTGATATGTGTAGGACCGAGGATAATACGATATGTGATACTGTATTCTATTCTCGCGATATTTGATATCAGCCGAGTCATCGGATCAAGTGTTGATTCGATGAATCGGTAAAATGAGATATTAGTCGGTTGTATGCGATATAGCCGGATTGTCGGATCAAGTGTTGATTTGATAATTTAATGTATAATAATATATATGATATATTAAATTACATTAACTAATATTAGCTTACTAAAAGATTCTTTTTCTCACTCGGGTAATACATTGATATATATGCGATATATGTTAATTGTATTATTTTATTTTGTTACAATAAATATTATATATGTGATATATAATATTGTAACATGATGTGGTTATTAATGCAACATGTTTAGTGGAGATTAAACATGGTTAGGGTTTGATTTGGGTTAAGCTTTTTTAGAAGTTTCTAGAAGCTTTCATTTTTTTGTTTTGGAAAAGATATTTTGCAAGATATTTCTTTAACTCAACCCAAACCCTTAACCCTAGTAAAATCTCTACAATGGTTACTTAAACCATGGTTGCATTTCTAATCTTATCATAACTTTCATTATTCATCACAAAAGGATTCTAATGATTATTCATCTTCTTCTTCTTCTTCTTCTTCTTCTTCCTTTCATAGAAAAAGCTTTCTAGCTTTTTCTAAGTGATGATTATGTGTGAGAAAAAGATTATAAATGAGAGCAAAAATCCAACTTTATCATCCTCATCTATCCTTACTCTTTAGATGAGGGTGTTCACTTTATTTAGTGAGTGAGAGCTTGTGTTAATGAAACTTCAAGGTAGATCATCTTTGTTATCGAAGATCGGAAGCAAGCTTGCATCTTTCTCTTCGTGGAGCCACTCGAGAGTCCGGAACACGATGATCGCAGCGAAGGGACTTCAACACGGAGCTTTAGAAGTGAAGGACCGGATCTACAAAGGTTGTAATCTCCCTCACTTAGTGTTAAAATGTTTAACATGCTTGTTTCCGCCTAATCTCTAGTTTAAAAATCCGGCTTTGGATTATTCAGCAAGGCTAAATTTTAAATCGGGCATGGTTGATGCCTCGTAGACCCTTGTGCGTGTGCCTAGCAACCCTACAAAAACATTATATATCTATATACATATGTCCTAAGTCACATCCATAACAATCTCATATCAGGGGACCGGCGAAGGTATCAATCATCTCAATCGACACACGTCCGTATACCAACATATCATCAATCATCATATTACATCGTCTTATCTTTTCATCGCATTTATCTCCCATATCAAGTAAATTTCATATATCCAATCTACCTTTACTATAAGCGTACATATCTAATCTAACACACACACCCGAACCATACAATCAGTTTTCAAAGGGGCGAATCGTAGTTTTGAAAGTAGGGGCTACGGTGTTTTACAAGAAAAATATATCATTTGAAAATCCGTAACGTCCCTTAAGGTATTTGTTTAAAAGATGCATACGATTCTTCATTTTAAAATAGTTATGGTTCGGATGACACACCTACGTCGGCTATCTAGTCCTATAGTATCCAATACGGCAACATCATCGAACATCGTCCTCAAAACCCGTCATCACGTATCAATTGTATTATATCGTTACTAACTATCCTTTAGTTTCAAAGTTCTTTAACTATCTTATAACTCTATCCCTAGTTTTCTATTAAAGGTTTCATTAACTAATATCTATATATAAATCGGTTTCCATCAAAGTGTGCAGGGGTGCTATACGCCATCCACCCGACTTCTTCCGTGGATATAGATCCACTCACCTTGATTCTTGCTTGCTGAAGTCGATGACGCCACGCTCTGTCGCCTCGTAATCCACGTGAAGGTACCTACAATAATCACACATATCGCAACGCTATTAAAGTCAAGTTTTGAAAACCAAAACGGCACAAGTTTTGCTCATAGGTTAAAACCTATAGCTTCGCATGCAAAACACGACTAAAAGTCCTAGTCGTTGACGTTTAAACGCCACACGACCAAATACAAATCCCAATATCAAAACCAAGCATCCCAAAATACGGAAAATATAGCCAAAAACACCCCAATGTGCTCCCAGATTTTACCCTAGGTCAAATCAGCCAATTTTGCATATGTGGAGGGTCTAAATTACAGATACTGGAGCCATGAAACAAACACGAGCCCCCAAGTCCCTAGTCTGGCTGCAATTTGCGGCCAGAATGAATAAAATTGCGGCCAAAAGGTTGAGTTGGGGTCTCGGGTCTCAGTGGTAGCTTCCTGGGTGCTTGCATGTGTCACTGTGTTCGCTAAATAATTTTCCAGGTCTCCGAGTGTTAGCAGATTCCTAAATACCATCACAATTTTCACAATTCTCCAATATCGACGAATCTAAAGTTCATATAATGGTTTCTAACTCGGGTCTTGGCCAGTAAAAACAACACTAGGGGTCTTATAACAGCAACTTCCATCACCACAACACAATCCAACCCTAATCCTTCTCTAGGAATCTCTAACTTCACCATTACACACTTAAACCACTTTTAAACTAAACTAGAATACAAAGAACTAAAAACTACACTAAATGGAAGAAGATATATCTCATGGATGCAACTCATGAAAAACCCTAGTTTGCCAATGTTGTCAAAACCCCACTTTTCTTGGTCCAATGTATAGAAGAGAATGAGGAAATCAATTTTAATGAAAGGCGTTTAGGGTTTTGATGGAGTTTTTTTGATGATCTCTACGGGTGAAGGTGGAGGGAAGCTTGAGGAAGGAGGAGATGCAAAGAAATAATGGGGAAGGAATTGTGGCTGCCCCCTCTCTCTCTTCTCTTATTCTCACCCTCTCTCTCAATATTTACCCTTATACCCCTTTTTCTTTTTAACCATTTCTTATTTATTAAAAACCAAACCATATAATACCCAAAACAGCATAAGAAAACGATATATAACCAAAATGCAGTATGACATGGTGTACCGGCCATGAAAAACTGTAGAAACACGGATTTGGCTTAATCGCGATTAGCAGTGCACTAATCGGGTTTTCATCGAAACTGCATATAATTAATTTTAAAAATGCCAAATCCTTTAAATATATTATTAAATGAATAAATCATTTTAATTTCCATTTATTTCACAATTATTGGTATATATTTATACCCTTTTTCGAAAACCCCAATTTCGCAAATTGGGCAGTTTTCGGGAAATATATTATTTTAATATTAAATTCCAAAAATAATATTTTATATTTTCTGAAATGTTATACAAACTGGATGCATCCCATATCATCGTTGCTCATCCCGTCACGTAACAAATACACGTGCACGCAAGATGGACAATGGACCTAAACGTTCTTAAACTAACAACGAACCGAAATATCCTTAAACTAAAATCTCACCTCCAAAATGGTGATCAACAGACCGAGATGTTCTCAAACTAGAACTTCGCCTCTAAAATGGTGATCAACGGACCGAGACGTTGTTAAACTAAAATCTCACCTCCAAAATGGTGATCAATGGACCGAGACGTCCTTAAACTAAAATCTCACTTCCAAAATGGTGATCAACAGACCGAGATATCCTCAAACTAGAACTTCGCCACCAAAATGGCGATAATGGACCAAAACGTTCTTAAACTAAAACAACAGAGCCCAAATGCTCTCTTGTTGGATCTGAAACAAAAATGATCATAAAACCTTGTTAAGTAGATCTTAGTCTCAAATTGGGCTAATGTATCCTTAACGAAAACAAATCGAGCCCCCAAATGCTCACATACATTTAAGTCGATCTTAATCTCAAAATAGATTAACGGTGCTTAAATAAAAACCCCAAATCTAAGAAATTTGGATTTGGAATAATCCACGCCCTACGGACGACAACATAAATTAGTCTCCGTATACAATCCAGAGGCAACCTAAACAAATAAAAATACATACGACACGAAGTGAACTTCTGGAGCAGGAGAAAGTGGTTATCGCGATGCGACAACGTAATTAATCATAGAGGCTTACGTCTACAGGGAAGAGTGCCCCCACGATCAAAAACCCCTCGCAAAATGAAGGGGGATTTGACGATGCCTGCTACAACGGCCGCATCCGTCCAAAACTCCGATATACGGTGCCATAAAACAACTTAGCATCTTTGGAGAGGTGGACGAATAAATTCAAATAGCATCTGCCCCCAAAATTCAGGTCAGACGTCCTAACGTCCTGGTCGCATCTTTCAATGGTGAACAGATTTTGGCACGCCCGTTGGGACCTCTTCCTCTTTCCACTCCACACTTTGTGTGTCGTTTTCTCGAACAAAATCGCGGTTTGCTATGGTTGCCCTTGCATTCGAGATACTAAGATTTGGTGTCTTTCTCCTTTGCTAGAAAGAAGAAAAACAACAATAGCTTCCAGCTGCACAAATTGCAATAGCAGCTCCCAATCCGCCCCAACTGGAGGAGGGACATATGGGCCCAACGCGACCTCCATCTTTTCAATACTGATAGGGCAGGTAACTCAAGCCACCACTGGATTGTTCTTCGGGACTATGCTCCCGTCAGTAAGTTTCAGTGCCCTGGTGTCGCCACAGGAAGCTCCAAAGAAGTCGGTTTTCGATCGACTTGCAACTACCACGACCCCTCTCAACAGGCCGAGCTGAAGCTCAAGTGGGCCCGCATAGAGGCTCGCGATACCTGAAAGGGCTATCCCAAAACGGATAGTCCTGCCAACTACTGCAACGGGAGAAGTCATCAGAAGAGCTTCCCCTACTAGAGAGTCAGCTTTCGAAAGATCGGCCGTTCCCTTTCAACGGACGTCGGTCTTCGACAAGCTGGCACCTGCAGCAGCCCCTAACAAAAGCAGGGGGCACGACGGAGCTGCTTCCATAACTGAGTTGGTCCCATCTGCAAGGCACGCTTGACGTCGCCGTTGGTGCCAAGTGAGAAGAGCTAAGGGCAACCCCACCTCTGGACTTACTCCACTAACTTCAATGGTGGAAGTTGACGCCGTTGTTCCAACCGGGAACAGCTTTGAACCGCTAAAGAGGGTGCGCAAAAACTCCCCAACCGCGGTGCTGAAGAAATCTCTCCCACCTGCTGAAAATATGACGCAGGCAAAACCGGAGCAGCTCCCTCAGCTGCTGTCCTCCCAAATTCATAAGGTTCGGCGGAAAGTCCAGGACTCTGTGATCAACAAAGACCACTCTCGTCAACTGAAGAAAATGAAGGTTCAACAAGAGGAAGATCATCCCACCATCATACAACGAGGGACTTCTTCCACACGGGTGCTTGTTACAATGGCTCCTTCAACTGCGACCTCCCACAAAAGGACGAGGCCGGAGAAAATCTTACCGCCTGCGGCAAATTCTAAAGGCGCTGGACCTAAACGCCCCAAGTCTGGGGGCATAATCGTACACACGATTTACATGGCTTCCGGTGAAAAGGAAAGCCGTGCTTCCGTAGATCATTGACCGTAAACTCGATCATTGACGAAAGATTAGGAGCAGCAACAAAGGCTCCAGAAGATGCTGACGAAAATGGCAGCACTCACCGGACAAAAAGAAAATCCGGAATCAACAAGTGAACAGCGCCAGGAGCAGGAGACCGATACAGAGTTCCTGCGAAGGGTGCTAGAAAGGAAAGTTAAGGAGGCCACGGAACAAGCTGCTAATATAAAGCAGATGGCGCTTTTGTTCCAGGACATGGTTGGAATGATGATCCAGCTAGAACCTCCAGCCGAAGACCCGCCGATAATTATCGAGGACGACAGAGGGGAGACATCAAACCCTCTTCCAGCTTTGTCGACAGCCAGGGAGGAAACGATCTCTAAAGATGCCCTTGATGATTAAATAACTCAACAAATACGAGCTCATCAGGCAAGTGAAGCGGCTTGCCAAGTCATCATAACCAGGCGACCGTATCCGGGCTGGTATGATCAAATCAAGTACCCGCCGGGATATACGATCCCCAAATTCCATGTATACAAGGGGACATGCAATTCTCATCAGCACGTGGATCGGTTCAGAGCTTTGTGCAGCAATACTGGAGGTGACGACAAATTGATGCTTTGCCAGTTCGTTGGCAGCCTGTCAGAAACGGCGTTTGAATGGTACTCGGAGCTCCCAAATGACTCCGTCAAAACATTCACGGAAATGGAATTGCTATTCACGCAGCGGTTCGCCAGCGCAAGCGAGCGCACCCCGATCACGGCGTTGATCAATGCTAGGGTGAAGCCAGGGGAGACATGAGTTCAATACACAATCCGGTGGTGAAACCTATGGTCAAAATGCGAACAACGTATCGAAGAAGCTCCGGCCGTAGGCATGTTTATAGGGACTCTAGATCCTCAGGCGATTGTGTCCCAGTTTATGACGTTCTTTAAGCCGACTACCTTCCAGGATTTGATCGAAAAGTTAGCCCAAATGGACTAGATGGGCCACGGGCCTTCCTCTTCAAAAATAGACCCTCGAAATGCAAAGGGTAAAGGGAAAGCGGCCTTCGTTGACAATACTCAACAACAATCGAGTGACTCGAAACCGGTTGCTCACCAAATCAATGCGCGCCCGTGTCAATCCCTCAAAGAGAAGTTAGGACATGATTACTCGTTCCCCCATGATAAAACGAGGAGATTGTTCGAAATGACAATGCGTAACAAACTCATCACTCTGCCTGACCCAAAACGTCCACCGTTGCCCGGTGACGTCAACAACCCCAACTATTGCTCCTATCATAGAATGGTGAGCCACCTAATCAAGATTGCTACGTCTTCAAAAATTAGATCGAGGACCAATATCAACGGGGGAAATTTGCACTTTCCGAGAACTGGAGGGTGAACTCGCCACAGAGACACGCTCCTAAAAAGGTTGATACGCCGGGGTACCATGCTCATTTATGGAAGAAGCTTCATGGGATGTAGTCCTTTCAGCTAAAACCAAAAGAATGCTGAAGGATTTTCAAGCATATCCGGCGATCAGGTGGAAAAGCCCGCTGGAGGCCGAAATCATTAAAGGGATGCTGAAACCGCGTCCTACATCGAAAACTGCTAACGATGGGTAAAACATCCAGTTCAAGACTTCAAAGTCTTCAAAGGGAAAGAAGAAGACCAAGAAGCCCGTTGTTTCCCCCAATCAGAGCAAAACTTTGTTCAAGTTTTCAAAATTTGAAATGAGCAGCGCTTCATAAGAGCGTCAGCGCTCTGAGGCAGCGCTCACGTGCAAAGCACGAGTGCACTAGCGCAAAGGGCGCCAGCGCTCTGAAGCAGCGCACACGCACGTGTGCGCTTGCGCAAAAGGCACCAGCGCTCACGTGCAAAGCACGAGTGCGCTAGCACTGGAACTAAATGTTCTCCATCGTCAGATCAAAGATCCAATAAAAATGATAAATCATCAATTGACCAGAATGAAATTCTGTTAAGGAAAGATTCCTCAAAATCTTTCCAAACAAAAAGATTGTGCTCTGTAAATTAGAGCACCGTTGGATCAATGATCCAATGGCGATTAAAAATCACTAAAATACAGAATAAATTCTGTGTGAGGAAAGATTTCCCAATCTTGTTAAAAAAAGAAGATTGCTTTCTGTAAATCAGAAGCCCTTGGATCAAAGATCCAATGAGAGAAACATCCCCAAATCAATTAGAGAAAAGATCTGCTTAACTGATTGAACAAATCAGCCTTGCCCTATATAAAGACCCCAAGACTTCAAGTCTCTTATAGAGGAACCCCCTATAAACTTTGAGAAATCTCAGAAAGAAGAGCAAGCTCTCGGTGGAAGAAGAACTTTTCTTCAAGGTAAAAAAAATAGAGATAAGAAAATTTTCATTAAAGAAGAAGAAAATAATTCTTCTCATAGATCATAGATCTATAAGACTAAGGTCTTTTTACAAAAAGAGATCATGAACATCTCATTATAAAAAGGGGGAGAATAATTCAATTCTCTTAGGATCATAGATCCATAAAGGCAAAGTTTTTCACCAAAATAAGAGATTGAAACATCTCCTATAAAATAAGAAGTTTGATCTTAGAACCTTGAGACAAAATCTCTTATAAACGAAGATTTATTTCTTAGATCATAAAACTGATTAGAAGCGCTTCTGCGCTCTTGGACTGGCGCACAACGCCAAGCGCATCACGTGCTCCTTACATGTGCGCCACTTAACAAATAGCACTTTGGGCTCATGGACTGGCACTCAGTGCCAAACGCACCACATACTCCTCATGTGGGCGCCACTTAACAAATAGCGCTTTACGCTCATGGACTGGCGTTCAGCGCCAAGCGCACCATGTGCTCCTCACGTGTGCGCCACTGAACAAATAGCGCTTTGTGCTCATAAACCGGAGCTTTGCGCTTATATACTGGCACGTGCGCCAAGCGCGCCACGTGCTCCTCACGTGTGCGCTATATCACAGAAGTGCTTTGCGCTCATTAACTGGTGCTAGCGCGAAGCGCGCCACGTATTCCTCACGCGTGCGCTGATAGAACATAAACTGTTCTTTAAAAAAAAGCCCTAGAGCTATGTTGAATGCTCAGCATTCAATAAAAGACAGAAAGGCTGTCAGAACCCAAATCAATACTCAGCATTGTCAAATGTGTAACATTTTAACTGAGTGGGCCAAGCCCAAGTTGGCCATAAACCCCTCATTCAGATTAATTGAGCCCATATGCTCACAAATCTCATATCTTAGTCCCGATTGAACTACAGATCTCCCAACCAATATTGGTTCAAGGGTACATCTCTTCACTCCTCTGATATTTATCGTTGTAATCCTTCAACGTCTTCAGAGAGGTGACGGGTCCTGACAACCAGGCATTCTACGGAATGTGGGGTCCTTAAACTCATGGACTATGATGTCTTTAATCTTGGACTGTGGGGTCCTTAAACCCATGGACTATGATGTCCTTAACCTCAGACCGTGGGGTCCTTAAACCAATGGACTATGATGTCCTTAAACTTTATAGACTATGACGTCTTTAAACTGGACCGTAATGTCCTTAAACTAATTATGGACCGCAAAGTCCCTAAACTAAAACAATAGAGTCCAAATGCTCTTTTGTTGGATCTAAACGATCCTGTTAAGTTGATCTTAGTCTAAAATTAGACTAACGTATGTTTAACAAACGTTTAAGTTGATCTTAGTCTCTAACGTATTCTTAAACCCAAACCCAAACCCAAATCTAAGAAAATATGGATTTGGACTAATCCACGCCCTACGGGCGACAACATGCATTAGTCTCCGTATACAATCCACGGGCAACCAAAAACAAAACAAACACCCACGCCACGAAGTGACCATCTGGAGAAGGAGAAATTGGTTATCATGATGCGGTAGCGTAATTAACTCTAGGGGCTTGCGACTGCAGGGAAAAACGTCCCCACAATAAAAAAACCATTCAACGAGGGGGATCTGACGGAATCTGCTATATCGGCCACATCCGTTTAAACCTTCGATACACGGTGCCATAAATCAACTTGGCATTTTCGGAGAGGTGGACGGATAGCACCAAAAAACATCTGCCCTCGAAATTTAGGCCGGACGTCCCAACGTCCCGGTCGCGTCTTTCGGCGGAGAACAGATTCTGGCATGCCCGGTGGGACCTTTTCCTCTTTCCACTCCACACTTCGTGTGTTGTGTTCGCGAACGAATTGCGGTTTGATATGGTTGCCCTTGGGTTCAAGGTACTAAGATTTGGTTTTGCTCCCGTGCAGAAAAGAAAACATCAATGGCCTCTAACTGCTCCAGCTGTAACTCCCGTTCCGCCTCATCTAGAGGAGCAACCTATGCGTCCTAAGCGGCCTCCTTTTTGTTAGTTATATGTATGCCCTAGAGGCCATTACTGTACATATGATGTATATTGTAATGGATGCTTGGACATATATAGGGAGGATTTTCTTGCTCGACATGATAGTATGCTATCTGGTTGTACTTTATCTTAACATATACTCTGATTGTCTCTATATTACATGTTGATAAATCTCTTAGGATATGTACTCGACTACTGGGACTATGATGAGATCATACTAGTGGGGCACGGTAGTCGATGAGTACATCCTATAACTGTTCCTAGTCGAGGGTGTATCGAGACAGGGCATCGATACACCAGAGTAGACTAGCGTATACGCATCTTGACCCATATGATGGGCGATGGATGATCCTATATCCATCGGTGTTTTACATCAAGGATGGTATACGGGTGCTCAGTGGAGACTGGGTAGCCGAGAACTCTCAGATGGTATTATACCTCACGTCAGATGGCAGTTCTCTGGTGACACTGGTACAGGTTAGTCTGTAGACCCGAAATCCTGATAGAGTCTTGTGTGATTCCCATGGTGCTTTGATTTCTATCATACCACGTCCAAGAGGGCGTGCAAAAAGGTGGCTTTTGGGTACAGTCCCGAATCACATGGAGGTAATGAGCGATAGGAGGGGATTCGTCTCTCCCGGTATAGGGAGTTGATGTTGCGCTGTGTTCGATTGGCTATAACTAGAAATACCTGGCCAGGGTTACTGAGATTTCCTGGTAAGTGTTATCAGTAGTTTCTCGAACTGTTATAGACCTCATATCGACACGACTTATCAAGCTACTGGGGTCTGACGTTTACCACCCCTAGGCGAGATATGCGACATATCAGACGAAGAGACCGGACTGTACGGGAGTGTTACTGATTGGATTTACGGGAGAATGTACAGGCTTGCTTGTTGATCTTCTGAGCGCTCAATACCTGAGTGGCTGTTACGTTTAGCTGACCGCTTGCAGCTTGTGGGTGATTGATATGATCATCACCTACTGCCGGCGTATTGACGATTCTTTAGAGTCCTACACAGAGGTTTTTTGGCTCAGGAAAAACGGAGTAGGGGCACATATATGATATGTGCGGAACCGAGAACAATACGTGTATGTGATACCGTATTAGATTCTCGCGATATGAAATATTGGCCGGGTATATGTGATATAGCCGGGTCATCGGGTCAAGTGTTGATTCGATGAACTGATACAGATTATATTAGTCGGTTATTTATGAAATAGCTGGATTATCGGATCAAGTGTTTATTCGATAATTTAATATATAATTATATATTTGATATATTAAATTACATTAACTGATATAATCTCACTAAAAGATTCTTTTTCTCACTCGGGTAATACATTGATATATATGTGATATATGTTAATAGTATTATTTTATTTTGTTACAATAAATATTGTATATATGATATACAATATTGTAACATGTTATGGTTATAAATGCAATATGTTTTGTGGAGTTTAATTGTGGTTAGGGTTTGGATTAGGGTTAAGCAAGCATGAAGCTTTCAAGAAGCTTCTTGAAGCTTTGACTTTGACTTTGGATATTTTGTGTAGATATTTGCTTAACTCAACCCAACCCTTTACCATAGTTATCTCTCTACATGGGTTAAGACTTCATTCTTAACCCATGGTTGCATTTCTAACCTTACCATGGTTTTCATTATTCATCACAAAAGAAAATGATCTTCTTCTTCCTTCTTCTTCTTTCATGAAAAAGCTTACTAGGTTTTTCATTAGTGATGAAAATGAGTGAGATTAAGAAAACAAATGAGAGCTAAAATCCTACTTCATCATCCTAATCTATCCTAACCATTTAGATTAGGGTGTTCACTTCATTTAGTGAGTGAGAGCTTGTATTAAAGAAACTTCAAGGTAGATCATCTTAGTTATCGAAGATCAGAAGCAAACTTGCATCTTTCTCTTCGTGGAGCTTTTCGAGAGTCCGGATACTCGATGATCGCAGCGAAGGGACCTCAACACAGAGCTTTAGAAGTGAAGGACCGAACTACAAAGGTTGTAATCCCAAACTCTTAGTGTTAAGTGTTTAACATGCTTTGTTTCGTCTAATCTCTAGTTTAAATATCTTGGTTAGGATTGTTCGGCACGTCTAAATTTTAAATCGGGCATGGTTGATGCCTTATAGACCTTTGCGAGAGTGCCTAGTAACCCTGCAGTAGTATCAGAGCCAACCTAGAGTTTTAGGCGAAGTCTGGACGAAGTTTAAAGTCCGATCGAACTCGGAAACCCCGATTTATACCCTTCTCTGGAAATTTTTCAAAAAGTTGATTTTTTTCATATTAAAAATGCTCAGAAAATTCAGCAGGTAAAGTTATAGATTACCATGAAAAACGGGTCACTGTAGCCCTAAAGGAGCCGCGGAATCGCGGCCTTAACATGCTTCTGGCGGCAGTTCCGCGGCCGTACTGTGGTGTCAGCGATTGATTTTTCTAGGGTTCATCCGTAGCAATTACTGCATGTTTCTGGGGTGTTTTTAATTCTACTCAAGTGTTGAGTTTTCTGGGATGTATTGGGGGCTCGTTGATTCGATCGGATAATTTAACTTCGTTTAATTTTTCCAGGTAATTTTAGAAACTGTTAAAAAGTTCGAACGGATATCAATAACTCACTTTTCCCCTGTCGGAAAATTTTTCAAAAGTTGGATTTTTTCTTGAGTTTGAAACTTCCGGTATATCATGAAAGTAACGCGGTGGACCCTCTAGAAGAACATAAACCTTAACTCGATTATGTGACTGTCTGAACCGCCTCTGAACCTTAGGGTTTGGGGCAGTACGGCGTTGCCACATGTGAGGCATTGGCTTGACCCTTCTACGGCTGGACCATTGGTACTGTGGCATGTGATGGATATTTTTTGAACTCCGCTCAAGTGTTGAGCTATTTGGGAAATCTTGGGTGTTTGATTATTCGATCGGAAAGTTTAACATTGTCTATTTATCTGGAATCTGATACAATATTTGGAATCCACAAGTAGTTATGAGATAACTAATTTGAATGTTATAAATCTAGCAGTTCAGTCTCAGATGATCGGTTGCCACGGGATTTTGATGCGATCAAAAGTCCGTCGCAATCACGTAGCATTCGCGTATACTCGCCGGGTAAATTTAATAGATAGCCATGCCCCATAGCCCCGACCAAGTCACTGTAGGAGAACCCCGTCGCCAAAAGCATCCGTTAGGGTGCTCGCGGCAGCGGTGTTTCGCCTTAGTGCACTTTGTCGACGACATCGGGGGTGCGGCCGCCTACTAAAGTTTGCGACGAGTATTCGATCAGGATATCGGGAATCTTGTTGAATTGCCCGACTAGATATTGAAAAGTGTTTTCGATAATGAGACTAAAATGCGGGGTTTATAATTGTTAGGCATGCGATGTCTAAGGAATTCATTTGGTTAGGCATGCGATGTCTAAAGAGGTTGCGGATTCCAACTGTTGTAGTTTTACACTTTCTTTTCTGTGACCGTAAGCGTAGTATGTGGTGTATCGCCGGCTTCGTTGCTATACATCAACGACAATCGGGATACGCATACTTGCTTACGTTGATGATATGAGATATTATGTGTTGCTGTGATATGTTATATTGGATCATCACGTTTTGAATAGCCGGGGGTTTTATGTGAGATGAGGGTTTTTATTTTCATTCATGTAAAATTCATTTGTATGTAATATTCTTTTATTGGGGCACTTCCGGGCTGAGGATGATGTCACCATTATATATTATTTACTTTTCTGCATTAGGTAGACCCAAGCCGGGGAGCACAAGTAACCGAGTTCTAGGGTCCAGTGGGAGACCATCTCGAGGAGTCGAGACCGGGTCTCCTAACCCTAGAATTGGCAGTGTTGCTTGCCGCTCTCGTAGGGGTCTGGGGATGTGGGTTTGGCTACTCATCGCGACCGTGGAATCCTTGTTTTATACAGGCTCGTATTGAAAACATGGACCTCCTAGTATATCCAATAATTCATATATCTTCTTCTGCTGCAATGTTCTATGATGAGATCATATTACTGCCCGAGATGAATGTTTATATTATATATATGAGATATATGTTATATTGCAGATTTCGTTTCAAATGTGATGCTTGTGAAGCATAATAATATGGGACTTCATTAATGAGATTAATGAAACTAAAAGAAACTTAAAGATGTTGTAGAAACTTGTTTAACAACTGGTAGCTCTAGTTCTTGCTTTGCATAGCGGTGTTACTTATAGAACATCCAGCACCTTGTTCGATAAGGAAAGAGCCGAGATCCCTTCACCGAGAGTGACCTCTTTAGCGAAACTAGCAGATGCTATAAACTCGGTTTGTCTTTTGATTGTTTTTATAGTTTTTGCTTTGCATAGTGATATTTGTGAAATATCTAGCACCTTATTCGATGAGGAAAGAGCCGACGATCCCTTCACCGGGAGTGACCTCTTTAGCAAAGCTAGTAAAGGCCAAAAAAAACACTCCATTCAAAATTACTTGATTTTTACAACGATATCAAGTTCATTACGCAAAGCGTTTTCTTAAAAACCTGTCGTAACCCTCCGTCATTTCAGATAAGTACTAGTTAGTATTCATGCTACATTTGTTGACCATGTTAAGGCGTAGTGTGCGGTAGCTGATTAGTGCTTATCTGTATAAGCATATGATGCGATTGGATTAGGGTAGTCGTGCGACTTTGTTGCCCATGTTAAGGATCGTGCGGGTGGGTTTAATTCAATCGGGAAATGACGGGTTGAACTTGACTAGCACTTATGATTTGTTGACCATGTTAAGGTCATATAGCTGCTAGAGGTAAAAATATTATTGGGAATTTCAAGTGTTGAAATTTGCAATGAGATTGCATACCTTTTATGAGATAGTTGGATCCCGATACCCGCTGCGAGTAAGAGTTACTCCTGGGAGAGTTTTACACATTACAATTAGCCGATCAAGTAGGTGTCTAGAAAGGTGTTAACGGGGTTACGCCCCTGGGAAAACGAGGTTTATTTTAATTAGGTCCGTGCGAAAGCGCGGGGAACCTCCCTCAAAGTACTGGCACTGGGCTGGCTGAAAGATTGACGAACTTGTAGAGTGTAATTAATCCCGGCTAGTCTTTCCTTTTAGGGTTTGAAGGAAGATTTGACTAAAACAGTGGGAGACTTCCTGATTAGATAAATTGATAACCAATCTAATCTTGTAAAAGCGCACGCTAAGTGTTTTCTTCTATCTCTCTCTAGGTAGCGACCATGTCACGCCTTAATCAAGATAATAATACGGATGTATTGACCGAACCCGCTTGTTATACTGCGCTAGGGAACGTTGGTCCCGCATCAACTTATAATTGTTATAAGACAGAGCAGGAAATAGGGGATTAGCAGAATTCCCGTGCCGCCTAAACGAAGAAAGTGCATGTTGATGCATCTTCTTCGGGTGTGTTCATTACAAAGAACTGTTTCTCAATATCCTTTACGTCCTGGGTATGTGATACCGGATCAGGATCCCGCAAATGTAATCTGTTACATGGGCTACAGAAAGGTAGAGGACTGAGAACGGGTGATAGGTTTCATGAGATAGAAACGGTGTAAGTGTTGCAGCCAAGTCTGTTGTTAGTTATCACCCTGTATTAACAAATACATTGATTCTAAACGAATATTATTAGATACCGAACCTGATATACAACATCATATCAGTCTCTTTATTAGTAAAGAAAGGATATAATTTTGTATTGTTGGATAATGTTTTGAACATTTCCTATATCAAGAGTTGATCGGTTCAGGCACGTTATCTAAAAGTATAGACGTTCTAAATCAAACCACAGTTCTTAATGTACAGAACACACGGAAGAGGAAGAGTTCAGAAATGAACGAATTCTTCTTGAGGCATTGTAGACTAGGTTATATCAATGCGTCCCGACTAGCTGAAGTTACATATAGATGCATATTTAAATTAGTTTGAATTTACATCTTGTGAAACTTGCTGGTCATGTCACAGAGATAAAATGACCACACCTCCGTTTATTGGAAACAGAGAAAGAGTTAGTGAACTCTTGGGATTGATACATGATGATGTATGCGAGGTCCCCTATCTATACATACCAAGACCGGTTCTTTATACTTCATTACATTCACTGATTATCTCTCAAGATTCGGACATATGTTCCTGTTGAAACACAAGTCTAGAACTTTTGAGAAATTCAATGAATATAAGTTAGAAGTAGAGAACCAAAACGGGTATAAGTATTATGTCCTTTGATGCGATCAAGGAGGAGAATACTTGAGCACGGAATTCCTGGACTATTCTAAACGAGAATGAGATTCTCTCTCAGCATTACTCCTCCGAATACACCACAGCACATCGGTATATCGGGACGGAGCAATCACACCCTATTAGATATGGTGCGCTCTATGATGAGTACTACTGAATTTCCTATTTCCTTTTGGAAGTTATGCACTTGTGAAGCTGCATACCTATTGAATAGAGTTCCAATCAAATCAGTTGCCTACCACTTCATATATGATATGGAATGGGAAGAGCCCATATCTTAAGTATGTTAAGATTTAGGCTTGTCCAACCTATGTCTAAAAGCATAATCTGGACAAGCTCGAGGAAAAGTCAGTTCTGTAGAAATTTGTTGGATATCCCAAGCATTCGCAAGGGAATATCTAAAGAACCTAACCGAGGAACAAAAGATGTTTTGTTTCTCAACATGCCACCTTTGTGAAAGGGAATTTCTTGTGAAGAAATTAGTGGTCATGAGGTAGAACTGGAAGGAGTTCCAGCTATACAAACTGCAGCTGATGAT
Organism: Agapanthus africanus; assembly: GCA_030015575.1. NCBI lineage: Eukaryota > Viridiplantae > Streptophyta > Magnoliopsida > Asparagales > Amaryllidaceae > Agapanthus > Agapanthus africanus. The sequence goes on from CM057339.1 coordinate 872,280,620, forward strand.
TTGGTAAATTCGGAGGATTCAATAGTTTCCAACGAACCTCAGCCTCTCTGCCGATCTAGTACGGTTCCTCACCCACCTGAGAGATACTTCGGTTTCTCTATGACAGCGGGAGCGAGGATTGCATCATAAGATGATGACCTAACTAGTTTCGAGCAGGCCATCAAGAGTGGGACTCTGTAAGAATGGCTGGATGCTTAGCGATCTGAGATGGAATCCTTATACACCAACAAAGTATGGACTTTGGTTGCTTTATCTGAAGGGTTAAATCCCCATCAGGAGCAAGTATATCTTGAGAAGATTACTCAGTGTACATGGAAAAGTTGAGACTTTCAAAGCTATGCTTAAAATCCATCCAGATCCTACTTGCCACGGCTATATACCATGACTACGATATCTGGCGGTTGGGTGTCATGATTGCTTTTCTAAATAATGATTTGGAAGAGAGCTCTATAAGTACACAGCCAGAGGGCTTCGTAGACAGTGGGAGCAGGAAAATGTGAGCAAAATGTTTTATGTGATAAATCAGGCATCGCGGAGTTGGAACATCTGTTTTGATGTGGTAGTCAAAGAGTTTGACTTCATCAAAATGGAAGATGAACCTTGTATATACAAAAAGGTAGTAGGGAGTATGGTGGTGATCCTTGTAGAGTACGTGGATGACATACTCTTGATAGGGAAGGAGTTTCCTATGCTACGCTCGGTCAATCTCTGCTTATCACAAGGATTCTCCGTATAGGATCAAAATGATACCTCCTAAATCCTGGGTTTTGGATCTATAAGATAAATCTAATTGGATGTTAGGATTCTCACTAGTTGTAGTGAGATGGTATCAATCAATCCTGGGGAGAATCACTGGAAAAGTTCCAGGGTGATAAGGACGACTGAATGTCAGTAGCAGGCATTGTCTTTACTCTCAATGGAGGGACGGTATATGGGAAGAGTTCCAAGCTAGATACCGTGACTTACTAGACGATTAAAGGCAAGATACGTCGTTACCAAGGATGCTACCAAAGAGGTAGTCTGGATATATATAAGTTCATGAGATGAACTTCATTCCAACCATTGTGTGACAATGGAGTTGTGGCTTATGCCAAGGAACCCCCGTCCCATCTGAAATCCAGATATAATTCTTAGGAAGTATCACCTGATCATGGAGATGGTTGATCTCCAGAGAGATCAAGGTTAGGAGAGTAGACACAGAGGACAACAGTGCGGATCCACTCACAAAGGCCCTTTTTCCCAGTAGAGACTTTTATGGGATGGTTGAATATGAGATACTTCAACCACAGCTAATTGTTGGGTATGTGATACCACAACAGATGGCCCTAGTGCAAGTGGAAGATTGTTAGTTATATGTATGCCCTAGAGGCCATTACTGTATATATGATGTATATTGTAATGGATGCTTGGACATATATAGGGAGGACTTTCTTGCTCGACATGATAGTATGCTATCTGATTATACTTTATCTTAACATGTACTCTGATTGTCTCTATATTATATGTTGATAAAGCCCTTAGGATATGTACTCGACTACTGGGACTATGATGAGATCATACTAGTGGGGCAACGGTAGTCGATGAGTACATCCTATAAATATTCTTAGTCGAGGGTGTATCGAGACAGGGCATCGATACACCAGAGTAGACTAGCGTATACGCATCTTGACCCATATGATGGGCGATGATGATCCCATATCTATCGGTGTTTGACATCAAGGATGGTATACGGGTGCTCAGTGGAGACTGGGTACACTGGACGGACTCGGCGAGAACCTCTAGATAGTATTATACCTCACGTCAGATGGCAGTTCTCTGGTGACACTGGTACAGGTTAGTCTGTAGACCCGAGATCGCCATAGAGTCTTGGGTGATTCCTACTGTGCTTTGATTTCCATCATACCACGTCTAAGAGGGCGTGCAAAAAGGTGGCTTTTGGGTACAGTCCCGAATCACATGGAGGTAATGAGCGATAGGAGGGGATTCGTCTCTCCCGGTATTGGGAGTTGATGTTGCGCTGTGTTCGATTGGCTATAACTAGAAATCCCTGGCCAGGGTTGCTGAGATTTGATGGTATGCGTTATCAGTAGTTTCTCGATCTGTTATAGACCTCATATCGACACGACTTATCAAGCTACTGGGGTCTGACGTTTACCACCCTTAGGCGAGATATGCGACATATCAGACGAAGAGACCGGACTATACGGGAATGTTACTGATTGGATTCACGGGAGAATGTACAGGATTGCTTGTTGATCTTCTGAGCGCTCAATACTTGGGTGGCTGTTACGTTTAGCTGACCGCTTGCTGCTTGTGGGTGATTTATATGATCATCACCTACTGCCGGCGTATTGACGATTCTTTAGAATTCTACACAGAGGTTTCTTGGCTCAAGCAAAATGGAGTAGGGGCACATATGTGATATGTGTGGGACCGAGAAAAATACGTGTATTTGATACCGTATTAGATTCTCGCGATATGAGATATCAGCCGGGTATATGTGATATAGCCGGGTCATCGGGTCAAGTGTTGATTCGATGAACTGATACAGATTATATTAGTCGGTTATTTGTGAAATAGCCGGATTATCGGATCAAGTGTTGATTCGATAATTTAATGTATAATTATATATTTGATATATTAAATTACATTAACTGATATAAGCTCACTCAAAAATTCTTTTTCTCACTCGGGTAATACATTGATATATATGTGATATATGTTAATAGTATTATTTTATTTTGTTACAATAAATATTGTATTTTTGATATATAATATTGTAACATGTTATGGTTATAAATGCAACATGTTTTGTGGAGTTTAATTGTGGTTAGGATTTGGATTAGGGTTAAGCAAGCATGAAGCTTTCAAGAAGCTTCTTGAAGCTTTGACTTTGACTTTGGATATTTTGTGTAGATATTTGCTTAACTCAACCCAACCCTTCACCATAGTTAACTCTCTATATGGGTTAAGACTTCATTCTTAACCCATGGTTGCATTTCTAACCTCACCATAGTTTTCATTATTCATCACAAAAGAAAATGATCTTCTTCTTCCTTCTTCTTCTTTCATGGAAATTCTTACTAGCTTTTTCATTAGTGATGAAAATGAGTGAGATTAAGAAAATAAATGAGAGCTAAAATCCTACTTCATCATCCTAATCTATCCTAGCCATTTAGATTAGGGTGTTCACTTCATTTAATAAGTGAGAGCTTGTTTTAAAGAAACTTCAAGGTAGATCATTTTAGTTATCGAAGATCGGAAGCAAGCTTGCATCTTTCTCTTCGTGGAGCTTTTCGAGAGCCCGGATACTCGATGATTGCAGCGAAGGGACCTCAACACGGAGGTTTAGAAGTGAATGACCGGACTACAAAGGTTGTAATCCCAAACTCTTAGCGTTAAAGTGTTTAACATGCTTTGTTTCGCCTAATCTCTAGTTTGAAGATCTTGGTTTGGGTTGTTCAGCACATATAAATTTTAAATCGGGCATGGTTGATATGTTATAGACCCTTGCAAGAGTGCCTAGTAACCCTGCAGTAGTATCAGAGCCAAGCTAGAGCTTTAGGCGAAGTCTGGGCGAAGTTTAAAGTCCGATCGAACTCGGAAACCCCGATTTATACCCTTCTCTGGAAATTTTTCAAAAAGTTGATTTTTTTCATATTAAAAATGCTCAGAAAATTCAGCAGGTAAAGTTATGGATTACTGTGAAAAATGGGTCACTGTAGCCCTAAAGGAGCCGCGGAACCGCGGCCTTAACATGCTTCTGGCGGCGGTTCCGCGGCCGTACTGTGGTGTCAGCGATTGATTTTTCTAGGGTACATCCGTAGCAATTGCTGCATGTTTCTGGCGTGTTTTTAATTCTACTCAAGTGTTGAGTTTTCTGGGATGTATTGGGGACTCGTTGATTCGATCGGATAATTTAACTTCGTTTAATTTTTCCGGGTAATTTTAGAAACTGTTAAAAAGTTCGAACGGATATCAATAACTCACTTTTTCCCCTGTCGGAAATTTTTTCAAAAGTTGGATTTTTTCTCGAGTTTGAAACTTCCGGTAAATCATGCAAGTAACGTGGTGGACCCTCTAGAAGAACACAAACCTTAACTCGATTATGTGACCGTCTGAACCGCCTCTGAACCTTAGGATTTGGGGAAGTACGGCGTTGCCACATGTGAGGCGTTGGCTTGACCCTTCTAGGCTAGACCATTGGTACTGTGGCATGTGATGGATATTTTTTGAACTCCGCTCAAGTGTTGAGCTATTTGGGAAATCTTGGGTGTTTGATTATTCGATCGGAAAGTTTAACATTGTCTATTTATCTAGAATGTGATACAATATTTGGAATCCACAAGTAGTTATGAGATAACTAATTTGAATGTTATAAATCTAGCAGTTCAGTCTCAGATGATCGGTTGCCACTGGATTTTGATGCGATCAAAAGTCCGTTGCAATCACGTAGCGTACGCGGATACTCACCGGGTAAATTTAATAGATAGCCACATCTCATAGCCCCGACCAAGTGACTGTAGGAGAACCCCGTCGCCAAAATCATCCGTTAGGGTGCTCGCGGCAGCGGTGTTCCGCCTTAGTGCACTTCGTCGACGGCATCGGGAGTGCGGCCGTCTACTAAAGTTTGCGACGAGCATTCGATCAGGATATCGGGAATCTTGTTGAACTGCCCGACTAGATATTGAAAAGTGTTTTCGATAATGAGACTAAAATGCGGGGTTTATAATTGTTAGGCATGCGATGTCTAAGGAATTCATTTGGTTAGGCATGCGATGTCTAAGGAGGTTGCGGATTCCAACTGTTGTAGTTTTACACTTTCTTTTCTGTGACCGTAAGCGTAGTATGTGGTGTATCGCCGGCTTCGTTGCTATACATCAACAACAATCGGGATACGCATACTTGCTTACATTGATAATATGAGATATTATGTGTTGCTGTGATATGTTATATTGGATCGTCGCGTTTTGAATAGCCGGGGGTTTTATGTGAGATGAGAGTTTTTATTTTCATTCATGTAAAATTCATTTGTATGTAATATTCTTTTATTGGGGCACTTCCGGGCTGAGGATGATGTCACCATTGTATATTATTTACTTTTCCGCATTAGGTAGACCCAAGCCGGGAAGCATAAGTAACCGGGTTCTAGGGTCCAGTGGGAGACCATCTCGAGGAGTCGAGATCGGGTCTCCTAACCCTAGAATTGGCAGTGTTGCTTGCCGCTCTTATAGGGGTCTAGGGATGTAGGTTTAGCTTTTCATCGCGACCGTGGAATCCCTGTTTTATACAAGCTCGTATTGAAAACACGGACCTCCTAGTATATCCAATATTTCATATATCTTCTTCTGCTGCAATGTTCTGTGATGAGATCATATTACTGCCTGAGATGAATGTTTATATTATATATATGAGATATATGTTATATTGCAGATTTCATTTCAAATGTGATGCTTGTGAAGCATAATAAAATGGGACTTCATTAATGAGATTAATGAAACTAAAAGAAACCTAAAAATGTTGTAGAAACTTGTTTAAAAACTGGTAGCTCTAATTCTTAGTTTGCATAGCTGTGTTCCTTGTTGAACATGCAGCATCTTATTCGATAAGGAAAGAGCCGAGATCTCTTCACCGGGTGTGACCTCTTTAGCGAAACTAGCAGATGCTATAAACTCGGTTTGTCTTTTGATTGTTTTTATAGTTTTTGCTTTGCATAGTGATATTTGTAAAATATCCTGCACCTTATTCGATGAGGAAAGAGCCGACGATCCCTTCACCGGGAGTAACCTCTTTAGCAAAACTAGTAAAGGCCTAAAAAACACTCCATTCAAAATCACTCGATTCTATAACGATATCAAGTTCATTACGCAAAGGGTTTTCTTAAAAACCTGTCGTAACCCTCCGTCATTTCAGATAAATACTAGTTAGTATTCGTGCTACGTTTGTTGACCATGTTAAGGCGTAATGTGCGGTAGCTGATTAATGCTTATCTGTATAAGTATATGATGCGATTGGATTAGGGTAGTCGTGCGACTTTGTTGGCCAAGTTAAGGGTCGTGCGGGTGGGTTTAATTCAATCGGGAAATGACGGGTTGAACTTGACTAGAACTTATGATTTGTTGACCATGTTAAGGTCATATAGCTTCTAGGGGTAAAAATATTATTGGGAATTTCAAGTGTTGAAATTTGCAATGAGATTGCATACCTTCTATGAGATAGTTGGATCCCGATACCCGCTGCGAGTAAGAGTTACTCCAGGAAGAGTTTTACACGTTACAATTAGCCGATCAAGTAGGTGTCTAAAAAGGTGTTAACAGGGTTACGCCTCTGGGGAAACGAGGTTTATTTTAATTAGGTCCGTGCGAAAGCGCGGGGAACCTCCCTCAAAGTACCGGCACTTGCCTGGCTGAAAGATTAACAAACTTGTAGAGTGTAATTAATCCCGGCTACTCTTTCCTTTTAGGGTTTAAAGGAAGATTTGACTAAAACAGTGGGAGACATCCTGATTAGATAAATTGGTAACCAATCTAATCTTGTAAAAGCCCACGCTGGGTGTTTTCTTCTATCTCTCTCCAGGTAGCGACCATGTCACGCCTTAATCAAGATAATAATACAGATGTATTGACCGAATCCGCTTGTTATACTGCGCTAGGGAACGTTGGTCCCGCTCCAACTTATAATTGTTATAAGACAGAGCAGAAAATAGGGGATTACCAGAATTCCCATACCGCCCAAACGAAGAAAGTGCATGTTGATACATCTTCTTTGGGTGTGTTCATTTCAGAGAACTATTTCTCAATATCCTTTACATCCTGGGTATGTGATGCTGGACCAGGATCCCGCAAATGTAATCTGTTACATGGGCTACAGAAAGGTAGAGGACTGAGAACGGGTGATAAGTTTCATGAGATAGAAACAGTGTAAGTGTTGCAGCCAAGTCTGTTGGTAGTTATCACCCTGTATTAATAAATACATTGATTCTGAACGAATGTTATTAGATACCGAACCTGATATACAACATCATGTCAGTCTCTTTATTAGTAAAGAAAGGATATAATTTTATATTGTTGGATAATGTTTTGAACATTTCCTATATCAAGAGTTGATCGGTTCAGGCACGTTATCTAAAAGCAAAGACGTTCTAAATCAAACCACAGTTCTTAATGTACAAAATACACAGAAGAGGAAGAGTTCAGAAATGAACGAATCCTTCTTGAGGCATTGTAGACTAGGTCATATCAATGCGACCCGACTAGCTGAAATTACATATAGATGCATATTTAAATTAGTTTGAATTTACATCTTGTGAAACTTGCCGGTCATGTCACAGAGATAATATGACCACAGCTCCGTTTATTGGAAACAGAGAAAGAGTTAGTGAACTCTTGGGATTGATACATGATGATGTATGCGAGGTCCCCTGTCTATACATACCAAGACCGGTTCTTTGTACTCATTATATTCACTAATTATCTCTCAAGATTCGAACATATGTTCCTGTTGAAACACAAGTCTGGAACTTTTGAGAAATTCAATAATTATAAGTTAGAAGTAGAGAACCAAAAACGGTATAAGTATTATGTCCTTTGATGCGATCAAGGAAGAGAATACTTGAGCATGGAATTTCTGGACTATTCTAAACGAGAATGAGATTCTCTCTCAGCATTACTCCTCCGAAAACACCACAGCACGTCAGTGTATCGGGGCGGAGCAATCACACCCTATTAGATATGGTGCGCTCTATGATGAGTACTACTGAGTTTCCTATTTCCTTTTGGGAGTTATGTACTTGTGAAGCTGCATACTTATTGAATAGGGTTCCAATCAAATCAGTTGCCTACCACTTCATATATGTTATGGAATGGGAAGAGCCTATATCTTAAGTATGTTAAGATTTAGGGTTGTCCAGCCTATGTCTAAAAGCATAATCCGGACAAGCTCGAGGCAAAGTCAGTTCTGTAGAAGTTTGTTAGATATCCCAAGCATTCACAAGGGAATATCTAAAGAACCTAACCGAGGAACAAAAGATGTTTTGTTTCTCAACATGCCACCTTTGTGAAAGGGAATTTCTTGTGAAGAAATTAGTCGTCATGAGGTAGAACCGGAAGGAGTTCCAGCTATATAAACTGCAGCTGATGATTTGGTAAATCCGGAGGATTCAATAGTTTCCAACGAACCTCAGCCTCTCCGCCGATTTAGTAGGGTTCCTCACCCACCTCAGAGATACTTCGGTTTCTCTATGACAGCGGGAGCGAGGATTGCATCATAAGATGATGACCTAACTAGTTTCGAGCAGGCTATCAAGAGTGGGACTCTGTAAGAATGGCTGGATGCTTAGCGATCTGAGATGGAATCCTTATACACCAACAAAGTATGGACTTTGGTTGCTTTATCTGAAGGGTTAAATCTCCATCAGGAGCAAGTATATCTTGAGAAGATTACTTGGTGTACATGGAAAAGTTGAGACTTTCAAAGCTATGCTTAAAGTCCATCCAGATCCTACTTGCCACGGCTACATACCATGACTACGATATCTGGCGGTTGGGTGTCATAACTGCTTTTCTAAATGATTATTTGGAAGAGAGCGTCTATAAGTACACAGCCAGAGGGCTTCGTAGACAGTGGGAGTAGTGGAAACGTGAGCAAGATGTTTTATGTGATAAATCAGGCATCGCGGAGTTGGAACATCTGTTTTGATGTGGTAGTCAAAGAGTTTGACTTCATCAAAATGGAAAATGAACCTTGTATATACAAAAAGGTAGTAAGGAGTATGGTGGTGATCCTCGAAGAGTACGTGGATGACATACTCTTGATAGGGAAGGAGTTTCCTATGCTACGCTCGGTCAATCTCCGCTTATCACAAGGATTCTCCGTATATGATTAAAATGATACCTCCTAAATCCTGGGTTTTGGATCTATAAGATAGATCTAATTGGATGTTAGGATTCTCACTAGTTGTAGTGAGATGGTATCAATCAATCCTGGGGAGAATCACTGGAAAAGTTCCAGGGTGATAAGGACGACTGAATGTCAGTCGCAGGCATTGTCTTTACCCTCAGTGGAGGGACGGTATGTTGGACGAGTTCTAAGCTAGATACCGTGACTTACTAGACGATTAAAGGCAAGATACGTCGTTACCAAGGATGCAACCAAAGAGGCAATCTGGATACATATAAGTTCATGAGATGAACTTCGTTCCTATCATTGTGTGACAATGGAGTTGTGGCTTATGCCAAGAATCCCCCGTCCCATCTGAAATCCAGATATAATTTTTAGGCAGCATCACCTGATCATGGAGGTGGTTGATCTCCAGAGAAATCAAGGTTAGGAGAATAGACACAGAGGGCAACGGCGCGGATCCACTCACAAAGGCCTTTTTTCCCAGTAGAGACTTTTATGGGATGGTTGAGTATGAGATACTTCAACCACAGCTAATTGTTGGGTATGTGATACCACAACAGATGGCCCTAGTGCAAGTGGGAGATTGTTAGTTATATGTATGCCCTAGAGGCCATTACTGTATATATGATGTATATTGTAATGGATGCTTGGACATATATAGGGAGGACTTTCTTGCTCGACATGATAGTATGCTATCTGGTTGTACTTTATCTTAACATGTACTCTGATTGTCTCTATATTACATGTTGATAAAGCCTTTAGGATATGTACTCGACTACTGGGACTATGATGAGATCATACTAGTAGGGCCACGGTAGTCGATGAGTACATCCTATAACTGTTCCTAGTCGAGGGTGTATCGAGACAGGGCATCGATACACAAGAGTAGACTAGCGTATACGCATCTTGACCCATATGATGGGCGATGGATGATCCTATATCCATCGGTGTTTGACATCAAGGATGGTATACGGGTGCTCAGTGGAGACTGGGTACACTGGACGGACTCTCTGAGAACTCCCAGATGGTATTACACCTCACGTTAGATGGCAGTTCTCTGGTGACACTGGTACAGGTTAGTCTGTAGACCCGAGATCGTCATAGAGTCTTGTGTGATTCCCACTGTGCTTTGATTTCCATCATACCACGTCCAAGAGGGCATGCAAAAAGGTAGCTTTTGGGTACAGTCCCGAATCACATGGAGGCAATGAGCGATAGGAGGGGATTCGTCTCTCCCGGTATAGGGAGTTGATGTTGCGCTGTGTTCGATTGGCTGTAACTAGAAATCCCTGGCCTGGTTGCTGAGATTTTCTGGTAAGTGTTATCAGTAGTTTCTCGAACTGTTATAGACCTCATATCGACACGACTTATCAAGCTACTGGGGTCTGACGTTTACCACCCCTAGGCGAGGTATGCGACATATCAGACGAAGAGACCGGACTGTACGGGAGTGTTACTGATTGGATTCACGGGAGAATGTAGAAGCTTGCTTGTTGATCTTCTGAGCGCTCAATACCTAGGTGGCTGTTACATTTAGCTGACCGCTTGCAGCTTGTGGGTGATTGATATGATCATCACCTACTGCCGGCGTATTGACGATTCTTTAGAGTCCTACACAGAGGTTTCTTGGCTCAGGCAAAACGGAGTAGGGGTACATATGTGATATGTGCGGGGCTGAGAACAATACGTGTATGTGATACCGTATTAGATTCTTGCGATATGAGATATCGGCCGGGTATATGTGATATAGCCGGGTCATCGGGTCAAGTGTTGATTCGATGAACTGATACAGATTATATTAGTCGGTTATTTGTGAAATAGCTGGATTATCGGATCAAGTGTTGATTCGATAATTTAATGTATATTTATATATTTGATATATTAAATTACATTAACTGATAGAAGCTCACTAAAAGATTCTTTTTCTCACTCGGGTAATACATTGATATATATGTGATATATGTTAATAGTATTATTTTATTTTGTTACAATAAATATTGTATTTGTGATATATAATATTGTAACATGTTATGGTTATAAATGCAATATGTTTTGTGGAGTTTAATTGTGGTTAGGGTTTGGATTAGGGTTAAGCAAGCATGAAGCTTTCAAGAAGGTTTTTGAAGCTTTGACTTTGATTTTGGATATTTTGTGTAGATATTTGCTTAAATCAACCCAACCCTTCACCATAGTTAACTCTCTACATGGGTTAAGACTTCATTCTTAACCCATGGTTGCATTTCTAACCTCACCATGGTTTTCATTATTCATCACAAAAGAAAATGATCTTCTTCTTCCTTCTTCTTCTTTCATGGAAAATCTTACTAGCTTTTTCATTAGTGATGAAAATGAGTGAGATTAAGAAAACAAATGAGAACTAAAATCCTACTTCATCATCCTAATTTATCCTTGCCATTTAGATATGGGTGTTCACTTCATTTAGTGAGTGAGAGCTTGCGTTAAAGAAACTTCAAGGTAGATCATCTTAGTTATCGAAGATCGGAAGCAAGCTTGCATCTTTCTCTTCGTGGAGCTTTTCGAGAGTCCGGATACTCGATGATCGCAGTGAAGGGACCTTAACACGGAGCTTTAGAAGTGAATGACCGGACTACAAAGGTTGTAATCCCAAACTCTTAGTGTTAAAGTGTTTAACATGATTTGTTTCGCCTAATCTCTAGTTTAAAGATCTTGGTTAGGGTTGTTCGGCACGTCTAAATTTTAAATCGGGCATGGTTGATGCCTTATAGACCCTTGCGAGAGTGCCTAGTAACCCTGCACCTTTTCATAATGCCGGTGGAACAAGTGACCCAAGCCACCACTGGGCTATTCTTTGGGACCATGATCCCTCCAACAAGCTTCAGCGCTCCTGTACCATCGCAAGAACCTCCGAAGAAGTCGGTCTTTGATCGGCTTGCAACTACTGCGGCCCCTCTCAACGGGTCGTCCATGTCTGCTGCCTCAGTTTTCAACAGACTGGGCCGAAGCTCAGATAGGCCTATGAAGAAGCCTATGATTCCTGAAGAGGTTATCCCAAATCGGATAGCTATTCCTACTCCTGAATTCACCAAGGCGAATTCTCCTGCTAAAGGGTCGGTCTTCACAAGACTGGCCGTTACAGCTCCCGTTCCAGACAAAGTCATGAAGGCTGTTTCTCCTATTCGAAAGTCGGCCTTCACAAGACTGATTATCCCTTCTCAACGGACGTTTGTCTTCGACAGGCTATCGCCAATAACAATCTCTCCTCAAAGTAAGGGGCAAGAAGAAGCTCATCCAACAGCGGAGGTGATCCCGGCCGAACGACATGCTCGACGTCGCCACTGGCACCGAGTGAGAAAAGCTGGGGGCAGTTCACCCTCTGGATTTACGCCGCCAGCTCCGACGGTGGAAGCCGATGCTGCTGTTCCAACTGGGAACAGCTTTGAACCACTCAGGAGGGTCCGCAAGAACTCTCCGACTGCTGTGCTGAAAAGATCTCCTCCAGAATGCCACAAAGGCGATGCTTGAACAGCCCCCTCAGCGACTATCTTCCAAAATTTACAAAGTCTGGCGTCAAGTCCAAGACTCAGTGATTGATCAAGACTACCCCCACCGACAGGAAAAGATGAAAGCGCGGCGAGAAGAGAACTATCCTGTCAAGCCATAGAAGGTGTCATCTGTTTGGGTACCCGCTGCAACGGCTCTCTCAACTTCGACCGCCCACAAGAGGAGAAGGCCGGAGAAAATTCCCGTGTCTGCGACAAATGTCAAGGGCACTGAGCCTAAACGCCCTAAGTCTGGGGGCATGGTGGTGCATACCATCTATATGGCATTCGGAAAAGAGGATAGCCGTATCTCCACAGGTTATCGACCGCTTACGCGATCAGTGACTAAGGCTCAGGAGCAACAACAACAAAAGCTCCAAGAGATGCTAACAGCTATGGACGCACTCACGGGACCAAAAGCAGGCCCGGAGACGTCTTCGGAGTAGTGTCATGAGCAGGAAACGGATGCTGAATTCCTTCGGAGAATACTTGAGAAGAAGGACAAAGAGGCTGCGGAGCAAGCGGCCAATATAAAACAAATGGCCCTTTTATTCCAAGATATGGTAGGCCTGATAATCCAGTCGGACGCTCTAGCTGGACCCTCCAGCCGAAGATCCTCCAGTAATAATTGAAGATGATAGAGAAGAGATATCAAATCCTTTTCCGGTTCTGTCAGCAGCCAAGGAGGAGACCATCTTCAAAGCCACGCTCGATGATTATATAGCTCAACAAATACGAGCTCATCAAGCGAATGAAGCAGCTGGCCAAGTCGTCGGAACTGGACGGCCCTATCCGGGTTGGTACGATCAAATAAAGTATCCGCCAGGATACAGGATTCCTAAATTCCATGTGTACAAGGGGACAGGTAATCCCCATCAACATGTCGCTCAGTTCAGGGCTCTCTGTGGCAATACTGGAGGAGATGATAAGCTACTGCTTCGCCAATTCGTCGGCAGCTTGGCGGAAACGGCATTCGAATGGTACTCAGATCTTCCCAACGACTCCGTCAAAACTTTTACGGAGATGGAATTACTGTTTACCCAACATTTCGCCAGCGCTAGCGAGCGCACCCCGATCACCGCGTTAATTAACGCCAGAGTGAAGCCAGGCGAAACATGGGTTCAGTATGCGATACGGTGGCGGAATCAATGGTCGAAGTGCGAGCAGCGCATCGAAGAAGCACCTGCGGTAGGCATGTTCATAGGGACCCTCGACCCTCAGGCGACCATTTCATAATTCATGATGTTCTTCAAGCCAGCTACTTTCTTGACCTTCATTGACAAACTGGCCTAAATGGATCAGATGGGTTATAGACTATCCTCTTCAAAGTTGGAATCTCGAAACGAGAAAGGGAAAGGGAAAGCGACCTTCGTCGCCAATGTACATTAGCAACCCAGTGGTCCAAAACCAATTGACCACCAAGACGAAAGACGATGATTCTTTAATGAGAAACTGAAGCGCCCTTATTCGTTTCCCCGGGATAAAATGAGGAGATTGTTTGAACTAGTGGTGCGCAACAGGATCATCAATCTGCCGGATCCAAAACGCCCATTGCAACCCGGTGAGGCTAATAATCCCAATTATTGCCCCTATCACTAAGCGATAGGCCATCCAATCGAAGATTGCTTCGTCTTCAAAGGGTGGATTGAGAACCAATACCAACAGGGCAAATTCGCACTATCTAAGAACTGGAAAGTAAACCCGCCCCAGCCGCACGCTCTCAAAAAGGCGGACACACCGGAGGCATCATGCTCTTTTGTAGAAGAAGCTCCATGGGAGGTCGTTCTTTCAGCCAAAACGAAAAGAATGCTAAAGGATCTCCAAACATGCCCGGCGATCAAATATAAAAGTCCACTGGAACCCGAAGTCATCAAGGAATGCTGAAGCCGCGCCCGACGCCAAAAATTGGTGGGGATGGTCAAAATGCCCATACCCAGCCGTCAAAGTCTTCGAAGAAGAAGAAGAAGACCAGAAATCCCGTGAAGCTTGGTGACAAGCACATGGACCTGCAGAAACATATTGACACGCTGGAAGAATATAACCAGAAAGCGCGGACCCCGGTCACACTCCAAGAGTTTCTCAACCACATCCTTAAGGACAGAAATGATGAAGGAGAAGACTCGTCGGATGAACCTGAGAATTATGTGGCAAGATGCCATGTGATCTCTCACTCGTCGATAGACGGTGAAGAATCTCCTGACGCAGAGAAACTGGGGGAAGATCCCGAATCGGAGCTCCTAGGACCGTCAGACGAGATGATTGATGCATTCCTGAACGAACCTCTTCTGAAAAGCAAGGCTGATCGAGAGCGCCAAACAATCATATTTGGAAAAACCAAACGCCGACGACTGAACGGAAAGATTGAAGCACCCCAACTAGATAGGAGCACTTCGGCTGCCAGCAAAAGCAGGTTCAAGACAAGGAAAAAGGTTCGCTAAAGCCATATCGATGGGAATGAAGCTGCCACCCTCCGAAGGAAACACTTCTGATGAGATACACCTTAATGAAGTGGATGTGCATCCTAATTACTGTTTATATCATCGAAGGATTGCGCACCCCACCGAAGAGTGCAACGCCTTTAAAAATTGGTGGCAAGGGTGTGTCACTCACAGGTAACACTTCAAGAGGATGAAGCGT
Source organism: Agapanthus africanus (assembly GCA_030015575.1). Lineage (NCBI taxonomy): Eukaryota > Viridiplantae > Streptophyta > Magnoliopsida > Asparagales > Amaryllidaceae > Agapanthus > Agapanthus africanus. The sequence goes on from CM057339.1 coordinate 872,295,679, forward strand.
GAAGCTCGTCGATAGTGGAAAAATGCGACAGATGAACGAGAAAGAGCTACCGGCAACTGTCATATGGTTGATAACAAAGGATCGCAAGTTCTTACCTTCGGGAGCGATTCTGAAGAAGAAATGACTCTCGGCCCTCTCTTCAAAGAATCCATCCCAGTAAAAGAGGAAGAACCGAAGAGCTGCGAGAGCATTCAGCTGCGCAATTGCACGCTACCTGAAAAGAATCTCGGACCTACAAACAAGGGATTGAACAAAAAGGATAAGGGGAAAGAAAAGGTCCCTGAGGATATCTCCCTCGATGATCGAGTCTTCGAAGAGCTGACAGCCAAGGACCCGCCCAAGAAAAACAAGGTGGATTACAACGTTCTGGCATACCTAAGGAAGATCCCCTCACGGCTAAGCATTCTCGACGCCCTTCTGCTATCTAAGGAGGCGAGAGATTCTTTGATCAAGTCATTACAAGAGCCTGACCAATTTCTGTAAGACTACGGTAGCGCCCCGGCCGTCTTTCCGAGGCCAAATTGCGGAAACGAAAACTTTTTCAAAACTAGAAACCGGCGCTATCATATGCTTAAAACCGGCATCGAACCATTAACCTACAACTAGCTAACTAGAGAAGGGATAGAAAGCTATACCGATCGATCCGTGTCCTTCGGTCTTTGGCCACCATCCCAAGCTCCTCGCGGCATCTCCGGTCTTGATCTCCTCGTCGGAAAGGGCACCACATCAACGAGTCTTTTTACGGGCTCCCGCTTCATCCAAAGCAACTCGGGCATGAAGTGTGCTAGCCGACGTGTCCAAGGTGATGTAGAGAATGTGTGTGACAACTTTGTCTCTTGAGGATTTAGTGGATGCCATTGGTGAGGAAATAGTGAGCTCAAAAAAGAGGAAGAAGAAGAAGTTTCCCTCATCTTTTTTCTTTTTGTGTTGTTGCAAATGATAAAGTGAGAGAGAGATCAAGAAGCATAAAATACAAGAGCTAATAACCATCATATGGCTGCCCCTCTCTCTCCTCTTATCATTTCAACTCACTAAACCATCACATAATGTGATATATGCACAAGTAAAGAGACCATGACTCATCACTTGTGCATGTGTCACATTAAATGCGCCTAATCATGATTTTGAGCTCATTATTTCCTTATGCCAACATTAATCCAAATGTTTGCAACAATAAAAAGAGAATGGCATCTACCAAAGTAAACTCATGACGGATCACAAGAGTACCCCTCACCTGTATATACATACCAGCATCCGCATTTCGACCGAATGCGAATGCGATGAGACTAAAATAATCCAACAAATCTAATACTAGGATCCGGCTTAAACCAAATCCCACTAGCATGATCCGCCCGATCATGATCCGTGCACTACTGCACGTATATGATCGGACCCTGCCATATATCATACGGCCTCTATATCGTTTCGCCCGAAACTTGAGAAACTGTCTGTGGGGGACTCTAAAGACTCGTCAATACTTTGGCTGTGGATTTAACCACTAGCACGTCACAGGTATTAGCCGTACATAACGGGCTACCAGGTATTGACCAAAAGGGAGGTCGATAAGCGAACTCATCCTGACACCCTACTGAGCCTGTCAGTGACAATATCCGTACAGTCCGGTCTGTTTGTCTATGAGTATCGCATGTCGGGCCTAAGGGGTTGGTAAAAGTCAGACCTCCAAAAGCGGTACAAGTCGTGTCGGAGTGTAGCCCAGAACATCCTGAGATACTACTGGAATACCCATCAGTAAATCTCCTGCCTCGGCCAAGAGCTTTGTGTAATGGCTCTCCTAGACACAGCGCGATCTCACCCCTAATACCGGGAGAGACGAACCCCTGCCGATCCACTCACTGCCTCCATGTGGTTCGGGACTGTACCCAACTAAAACCTGTTTGCACGACTCCTTTGAGCTGTGGTAGGGTAGTAATCAAAGCACAGTGGGAACTCACACGAGACAAATGACGATCTCAGGTCGATGAACTAACCTGTACACATGTCACCAGGGAACTGCTATCTGACGCTAGGTATAATACCAACTAGCATGTTCCCGGCGAGTCCTGTCCGGTGTACTCATAACCAAATATGCACCTGTATACATCTTAGGTGAACCAACTGACACTAATGGCTTATGAGACAGGCCACCGCCTCTCGTCGGGGTCTCGACTGTATACACTAGTCTACTAATGGAGTATCGATGCCCAGTCTCGAAACTCCCACGACTAGGGACCACTTTAAGGATGTGCTTATAGACCCCAGCTCCCACGTATATGATCGCCATCATACTGCTGGTAGTCAAGCAAGAATCCTAAGGACTCTATCAACGTGTAATAGCGACCTGTAAGGTCACCTAAAGCAGTACACGATGATACAGACAAACTATGATAGCATACTATTCTCTATCAATGTGTAATAGTGAACGACAATGTCACCTAAAACATGTACACGATGATAAAGACAAACTAGACAGTATACAATCATCCTGAGTAAGATTGTCCTACAGGCATAGGTCCTCCCTCAATCATTGCAATCACATGCCAGCGATCCAATAATTGTTAGTGTATATGCCCTAGAGGCCATTACTGTATCATACTAGTTTGTATATTACTTAATGGATGCTTGGGATATTCACCTTGTATATACAATCTTGCTCAAAATAGTAGTATGCTACTTGGTTTGTTTCTACTTCAATGTGTACTTGTGTTTATTTCAGTATATCACTTATACGCATTAGTGGAGCCCTTAGGATCTTTGCTTGATTACCAGCGTTGTGATGGCAGTCACACTAGTGGGGGCTGGGTAATCTATAAGCACATCCTTATTCAGGTCCCTGGTCGCAGGACTATCGAGACAGGGCATCGATACTCCGGAGTAGACCAGCGCATGCGCTTCTCATCCCAGTGTGGGAGACGGTCTGTCCCACAGCCGTCAGTACGTCGTACTTGAGATAGTATGCGGGTGCTCGTTAGGTTACGGGTACACTGGACAGGACTCGTAGGGAACTGATTAGTTGGTATTATACCTATCATCAGTTATCAGTTCCCAGGTGACATGAGTACAGCTTAGTCCGCTGACTTGACACTGTCACTCCGCCTCGAGTGTGTTCCCACTGTACTTTGATCACTACCCTACCACGGCTCAAAGGAGTCGTGCAAACAGGTGGTGGTTGGGTGCAGTCCCGAAGCACTTGGAGGCAGTGACGGTTAGACAGGATTCGTCTCTCCCGGTATTGGGGGTTGACATCGCGCTGTGTCTAGGAGAGCCATTACACGAGTAGTCCCTGGCCAGGGCAAACGAGATATACTGGTAGGTTTCCAGTGTTATCTCAGGGTGTATTGGGCTTCACTCCGGCACGACTTGTACCGCTATTGGGGGACTGACGTTTACCGCCCCCTAGGCCCGCCATGCGATGTATCAGACGAACAGACCGGACTGTACGGAGAATGTCACACTCAGGCTCAGTAGGAGTTCAGATGGGTTTCGCCTCGTCGGTCTTCTTGTCGGCATTACCTGGGGACCGTTACGCACAGCTAGTGCCGCTTGCGGTCTGTGGTTAAACCCACTGCCAGCGTAGTGTCGAGTCTTTAGAGTCCCACACAGAAAGCTTTTCGCCTTTAGGCAAAAGAGTAGAGGTCGCATGGTATTGCGACAGGTCGCATGGTTTTGCGACAGGGTTCGGTCACATCCGTGCACTTGTGCACGTACAGTGTCCGGACAGTTTACACTAGCGGGCTTTGGTTTAAGCCAGATCCTAGTGTACCTTATGGGATTGGATTTATCCAGTTTGCATTCGTGTTCCTCGGAACGCGGATGCGGGTGTGTATGCACAGTTGACAGGGAGGCAGAGGCAGTGGATTCTCATTAGGGTTGTTGACAGTTGACCGTTGACTTTTGACTTTTTGCTCAACCCTAATGAGAATATGATTTGTGATTAACTATTATATTAATTAAGTATTATGGTGATATGGTTGTTGACTTGTTGACTTTTGTTGACTTGTTGACTTTGGTGACTTGTTGACTTTTGTTGACTTGTTGACCGGTTGACTAGGCTTGACTAGTTGACCATCATGATGACCATGGTTATCATTTCATGCCAAAGACTTTTTTCTTGCTTGCTTTTTTGAGTAAAATGAGTGCATGATATGATAACCTTATGGTTGCTTCTAACCATCACCAAAAGACTTTTTTGATATGATGAGTTATGATCACTTTGGATTATGAGAGGGTGAAAGGAAAAAGAGAGCCTCATTCTTTCTTGCTCATTCTCTCTCTTGTTCTTGAGCTCTCCCCTTGCTCTCACCCTCAACCTCTTGCTCCCTCTCTTGATCTATGGTTCTCTTGTCTCATGAGTTGAGAATCAAGAACCATAGATAAAATCCCATTCTAAATCATCTCTACTCATTCTAGTTCACTAGGTTTAGCAAACCAAGTGAACTAGTTTCTTCAAAGAACGAAGAAGGAGCTAAAGGTTGGAGCTTTCAAGTGGATCTATCTTCGGCGTACGGAGACAACGAGAAGGAGCCATCGAACCACCATCGGAGCTTGAAGAGAAGGAGTTCAAGTTTAGGTATAACCATCTTCATCCGAGTAGCTAAATATCTTTAGCTTAGTATGCTAGTTTTAGTTTAGGTAACGATCCCGACCATAGTTTAGTCCATGTTGCCTCTTGCGATAAAAATTCGTTTTTTATACCGTTTCCGCCTCCCCGTAAGAACCGGGGGTCGCAATATGGACTTACAGTGGTATCAGAGCCTAACTAAACTTAAACTAGCTTGGTAGTGAAGTGTAACGAAGTTCGGAACCGGAAAAATCCAAAAATCAAACTTTACAAAATCTGAGTTTCTGTTGAAATTTTTCCTGGTCAAAATGAAAAACTTTATACTCCTAAATTCGGCTCAGGGTTTTGTGTGAACACCCAAGAAAAACGATACAGTGATTCGCCTAAAGTGCCGCGCTTCCGCCGCGTGATCCTTCTTGGACGCCGCGGAACCGCCGCGACTTGGTTTCTTCTCTGCATCGTTTTTCGTGCAGTGTGTTTGTGTGTTGGTTTTGGGATTTTTAAAATATATTATATGTGCCCAGATTTTCCAGAAAAGAAATTTCCTTTTGGGGTCCTATAATTCCGTATTTTTTCCGAACTTCACTGCACTTTGACTATGATGGTTATATCTGTGATGTTTGCATGTATTGAACGTCGGCTAATCGCTATAAGTCGATTAGTCGGGGTTATACATGATCTGTAATGTACTGGAATGTGTATATAAATATGTTGGATTGTCGCGGGTGAATAGCCGGGGGTTGTGAGACGAGAGTTTACTTTTCTTGCAATTCATGTAAATTTGTAAATTGATGTAATAATTATTTGTTTGGCCGCACAACCGGGTCGGGGTTGTAGCCGTCATTGTATAATTTCTTTTTACTGTTTTTGCTCCTAGGATAGACCCGTGGAGGGGTGCACAAACTACCGGGTATGCCGAAGTGTCGAGTGGCCTACTCATGGAGATGAGGGAGGTTGCTACGCTTCGGGTACTTGGCGGGTAGTTTGCCGTACCCGTAGGGGTCTTGGGTGGGGTATTGGCTATTCACCGCGACCGTGTTATCTGTTTTTGTTACAGGCTCGTACAAATTACAGATTACTAGTATATCCAATGTATTTATCTGTGATCTGAAATGTTTATCATTGCAGTATATCTATATAAGATATTATTTAGGCGTTGCTTATGTTTTACAGACGCGCTAGCCCAGCCCCCGCTCTGTCGTTAGTTAAGTAACCTAACGGGTAATGACGGGGCCCAGTGGCGAATGCGAATGGCATAAGCGTACGTCATATTTTGGTTGTTTTCTGCAATGGTAGGATTAAATGATGGGACGCATTAAAAGTACTAATGCAAGCATATCACGCATTAAAAGAACTAATGCAAGATAATAAACCAAGTTAAAGTCGTTGGAACACTTTCGAAAAACCACTCGGTTCTTTTCAAAACAAACTTTTAAAATACGGAGTTTGAGCCACTCCATTTTAAAGCTATCTCGTTCCATCGACCAAATCAAGTTCACTACGTTCACGGTTTTGCCAAAACCATCCGTAGCCCTCCATCATTTCAGTTAAATATTCGGTAGTATTCAAGCTATGTATTTTGACCTCACGCCAAGGCATAGTGATTGGTAGCTGCCGGATATTTATCTGTTGCATAGATAGAATGCGTTGGTTTGAGACAGTCGTACTGCCATTTTGGCCTACGTCAAGGGTATGTACGGGTGGATTCAAATTAACCTGGATAATGATGGGACGAACTTGACATGTGACTTATGACATTTTGACCTCACGCCAAGGCCATAAGAGCATGGGGCAAAAATCCACATCGGGAGTTTCATAAGTACTGAAACTTGCTAGATTTGCATACCATTTGGAGTGTGGTGATTCTGGTAGGATTCCTTCAGTTTCGTCACGCGATGATATTTGGATCCCGATCCTACTGTGAGTATATGCTACTCCTCGGGAAATTTCTCACTTAACGATCAATGCTATAAACCTAGTAGGTGCCTAGAAAGGTGTTAGCGGGGCTACGCCCCCAGGGAAAAGAGGTTCTCTAATTAAGGAACTTCGCGAAAGCGTTGGAAAACCTCCCTCGAAGTACCGACACCGGCCTGGCTGAACGGTTAAGCAAGTATTGTACGGTGGGATTGATCCTGACTAATTCTTCCTTTATGGTTTGAGGAGGGATTCGAGAAACAGTGGGAGCCATCCTGTTTAGACAAACTAAAAACCACTCTAAACTTGCAAGAGCATCATGCTGAGTGTTTCTTCTTCTCTCTCCTAATTGCAGCGACCAATCAACATGACTGGACTTAAGTTACTCCTAGATAAAAACAAACTGACAGGGCCAAACTACAAAGATTGGCTCAGGAATGTCACGATAGCAATCACTTATGACAAGCTGGGGTATCTTCTTACCACCAAAGCTCCCCCTGTCCCTGGTCCAACTTCCAGTGTCGCGGATAAGGAAATCCGCAAGACTTGGGAGATTGATAGCGCGAAGGCCAAGTGCCTCCTGCTTGCCTCGATGGACAACGAACATCAGAGGAGGCATGAGAATATGGACATGGAGTCCATATTGCTCCATACAAAAGAACTGTATGGAGAGCAATCACGTATCGCAAGATACGAAGCGTCGAAAAAGTTATTTTCGACAAGAATGGCCGTCGGATCATCAGTAGCCGAGCATGTGCTAAAGATGATCGGCTTCATTGAGGAGCTCGCTGACCTAGGGATCACATTGGAGAGTGAGCTATATACGGATATAGTTCTCCAGTCCCTTCCTTCCACTTACGCCCAGTTTATACTGAACTTCAACCTACAAGAAAAGGAGGTTGAACTATCAGAGCTCCTCAACATGCTGAGGAGCGCAGAGGGCACCCTACAGAAAGGTAGGGAAACATCCACTTTGTTTGTAGGAGGATCATCTTCTTCTAGGTCCAAGGCGAAAGCCAAGGGAAAGAAGAAGAAGGCCCCCGCCAAACCAAGGGGCGGTGTTGGTAAAGTGGATACGAAGGGAAAAGGCAAAGCAACAAAGATAGCGGGGAAGCTTGTGGATAAGGAAGAATGCTTCTATTGTCATAAGAAAGGACACTGGAAGAATGATTGCAGGGCCTGGAAGGCCAGAACACAGGAATTGAAGCAGGTTGCAGCTTCAGCTTCAGGTGTGTATGTTATTGAAAACTGTCTTTCAATAAACTCTACTTCCTGGGTATTGGATACCGGATCAGGATCTCATATCTGTAATTCTTTGCAGGCGTTGAGAAACCGTAGGGTTTTGAAGGCAGGTGACATGACCCTCAAAGTTGCGAACGGAGCTAGCATGGATGCTAAAGCCGTGGGGGACTATCACCTGGGAATGTCAGATGGACATGTTTTGGTTTTGCGTAATTGCTTTTTTGTACCCAACGCAACTTGTAATATCATTTCTGTATCTTTAGTTTCTAAAGAAGGTTATGAATTTGCGTTTTGTAAGTAATGTTGTAAACATTCACCTTAATCAAGTTTTGATTGGGTCAGGTACATTGAGTAATGGTATATACGTGTTAAACCAACCACAGATTTTCAACGTCCAGAATACACACAAAAGAAAGTCTCCAGAAATAAATCAGACTTTCTTATGGCATTGTAGATTGGGTCACATCAATGAGAGAAGGTTGACTAAGTTACATACAGAAGGATATTTGAATGCGTTCGAATATCAATCGTATGCCACTTGTCAATCTTGTCTCAAAGGAAAGATGACAAAGACTCCATTTACTGGACAAGGAGTAAGAGCGAGCGAGCTCTTGGGACTCGTACATAGTGACGTGTGCGGTCCAATGTCTACACATGCCCGAAGCGGACATTCTTACTTCATTACTTTTACGGATGACTTCTCAAGGTACGGTTATGTCTTCTTAATGAAACATAAGTCCGAGGCCTTTGGAAAATTCCAGGAGTATAAGAATGAAGTAGAGAAACAGACCGGCAAAAGTATTAAGATTCTAAGATCGGATCGAGGTGGAGAATACTTAAGTGCCGAATTCCTGGACTATTTAAAAGAGAACGGAATTCTCTCTCAGCTTACTCCTCCATACACCCCGCAACATAACGGTGTATCGGAGAGACGGAACCGCACCCTATTGGATATGGTGCGGTCCATGATGAGTAACGCTGAGTTGCCGCGATCATTCTGGGGATATGCGCTAGAATCAGCAGCATACCTTTTGAACCGAGTTCCAACTAAGACTGTGCCTACCACCCCATATGAAATGTGGAGTGGGAAGAAACCCTATCTTCAATATCTGAAGATCTGGGGATGTCCAGCTTTTGTCAAAAAGCAGCATGCGGACAAACTCGAGGCACGCTCAGTACTGTGCAAGTTTGTGGGATACCCAAAGAACACCAGGGGGTATCTTTTCTACTACGCAGAGGAACAAAAAGTCCTTGTTTCTCGTAATGCCCACTTTCTAGAACACCAGTTCTTGGAAAAGGAAATTAGTGGGAGCGCAGTAGAACTAGAAGAAATTCCAGAACCACAGACTATTACTGAAAGGTTAGTGGAACCAGAGGGTTCAACAGAACAGGACATTCCTACGCCGCTCCGCAGGAGTAGTAGGCAGTCTCATCCGCCCGAGAGATACTGCGGTTTTCTCATAGACGGGGATAGAGAGGATTGCATCATAGATTATGATGAGCCTACTAGCTTCCAGCAGGCCGTTCAGAGCGTTGACTCAGTGAAATGGCTGGATGCAATGCGGACCGAAATGGAGTCCATGTACACCAACAAGGTATGGACGTTGGACATTGCTCCAGACGGGGTAAAACCCGTAGGATGCAAGTGGATCTTCAAAAGGAAGATTGGTGTAGATGGACAGGTTGAGACCTATAAAGCTAGGCTGGTAGCAAAGGGTTTTCGTCAAAGACCTGGCTTGGACTACGACGAAACCTTTTCTCCAGTAGCCATGCTGAAATCCATTCGGATCCTTCTTGCCATTGCTGCCTTCCACGATTATGAGATCTGGCAAATGGACGTAAAGACAGCTTTTCTAAATGGAAATTTAGAGGAGTGTGTCTATATGGACCAGCCAGAGGGTTTCATTCAGAGTGGGAGCAGCGGAAAGGTGTGCAAGTTGCTTAAGTCCATCTATGGACTAAAGCAGGCATCGCGGAGTTGGAACATCTGCTTTGATGAGACGGTCAAAGAATTTGGCTTTATCAAAAATCCAGATGAACCATGCATCTATAGTAGATTTGTAGCGAGAACTGTAGTATTCCTCGTTTTATACGTGGATGACATTCTCTTAATAGGAAATGACATTCCTATGCTACAATCTGTCAAGGGGTTCTTGTCACACAGGTTCTCCATGAAAGACCTGGGTGATGCCTCATACATTCTGGGTATCCGGATCTACCGTGACAGATCCAAGAGGATATTAGGACTTTCACAGTCCAGGTACATCGACACCATACTGAAGAGGTTCAGTATGGAAGATTCCAAGCGCGGTAACCTACCGGCTTGTCACGGGATCACCCTCTCTAAAGAGATGTCTCCCAAGACTGATTTGGAGAGGGATCGCATGTCTATTATACCCTACGCTTCTGCGGTAGGCTCTATAATGTATGCGATGTTGTGTACCAGACCGGATGTAGCTTATGCACTGAGTGTGGTAAGCCGGTATCAGTCTAACCCAGGGGAGAAACACTGGATAGCGGTAAAGAACATTCTCAAGTACCTGAGAAGGACTAAGGAGATGTTCTTGGTGTATGGCGGAAAAGACCTCCAGATCGAGGCCTTTGCTGACTCCAGCTTCCAGAGTGACAAGGATGATTCCAAGTCCATGTCGGGTTTTGTCTTTACCCTCAATGGAGGGGCGGTGTGTTGGAAGAGTTCCAAACAGGAAACCGTTGCAGACTCGACGATGGAAGCGGAATACATCGCTGCATCTGATGCCGCAAAAGAAGCTGTCTGGATGAGGAAGTTCTTGAAAGAACTTCAGGTGGTTCCGTCCATTGTTGATCCAATACCTCTGTATTGCGACAACAACGGGGCTATAGCTTTAGCAAAGGAACCCAGGTCCCATCAGAAATCCAGGCACATCTTAAGGCGGTATCACCTGATCAGGGAGATCGTAGATCGCCAGGAGATCGAGGTTCGGAGAGTCGCTTCAGAAGATAACACTGCAGATCCATTCACCAAGGCCTTGCCCCAGACTCAGTTCGAGCGGCTGATCGAGATGATAGGTCTTCGATACGCCAGTACATGGCCTTAGTGCAAGTGGGAGATTGTTAGTGTATATGCCCTAGAGGCCATTACTGTATCATACTAGTTTGTATATTACTTAATGGATGCTTGGGATATTCACCTTGTATATACAATCTTGCTCAAAATAGTAGTATGCTACTTGGTTTGTTTCTACTTCAATGTGTACTTGTGTTTATTTCAGTATATCACTTATACGCATTAGTGGAGCCCTTAGGATCTTTGCTTGATTACCAGCGTTGTGATGGCAGTCACACTAGTGGGGGCTGGGTAATCTATAAGCACATCCTTATTCAGGTCCCTGGTCGCAGGACTATCGAGACAGGGCATCGATACTCCGGAGTAGACCAGCGCATGCGCTTCTCATCCCAGTGTGGGAGACGGTCTGTCCCACAGCCGTCAGTACGTCGTACTTGAGATAGTATGCGGGTGCTCGTTAGGTTACGGGTACACTGGACAGGACTCGTAGGGAACTGATTAGTTGGTATTATACCTATCGTCAGTTATCAGTTCCCAGGTGACATGAGTACAGCTTAGTCCGCTGACTTGACACTGTCACTCCGCCTCGAGTGTGTTCCCACTGTACTTTGATCACTACCCTACCACGGCTCAAAGGAGTCGTGCAAACAGGTGGTGGTTGGGTGCAGTCCCGAAGCACTTGGAGGCAGTGACGGTTAGACAGGATTCGTCTCTCCCGGTATTGGGGGTTGACATCGCGCTGTGTCTAGGAGAGCCATTACACGAGTAGTCCCTGGCCAGGGCAAACGAGATATACTGGTAGGTTTCCAGTGTTATCTCAGGGTGTATTGGGCTTCACTCCGGCACGACTTGTACCGCTATTGGGGGACTGACGTTTACCGCCCCCTAGGCCCGCCATGCGATGTATCAGACGAACAGACTGGACTGTACGGAGAATGTCACACTCAGGCTCAGTAGGAGTTCAGATGGGTTTCGCCTCGTCGGTCTTCTTGTCGGCATTACCTGGGGACCGTTACGCACAGCTAGTGCCGCTTGCGGTCTGTGGTTAAACCCACTGCCAGCGTAGTGTCGAGTCTTTAGAGTCCCACACAGAAAGCTTTTCGCCTTTAGGCAAAAGAGTAGAGGTCGCATGGTATTGCGACAGGTCGCATGATTTTGCGACAGGGTTCGGTCACATCCGTGCACTTGTGCACGTACAGTGTCCGGACAGTTTACACTAGCGGGCTTTGGTTTAAGCCAGATCCTAGTGTACCTTATGGGATTGGATTTATCCAGTTTGCATTCGTGTTCCTCGGAACGCGGATGCGGGTGTGTATGCACAGTTGACAGGGAGGCAGAGGCAGTGGATTCTCATTAGGGTTGTTGACAGTTGACCGTTGACTTTTGACTTTTTGCTCAACCCTAATGAGAATATGATTTGTGATTAACTATTATATTAATTAAGTATTATGGTGATATGGTTGTTGACTTGTTGACTTTTGTTGACTTGTTGACTTTGGTGACTTGTTGACTTTTGTTGACTTGTTGACCGGTTGACTAGGCTTGACTAGTTGACCATCATGATGACCATGGTTATCATTTCATGCCAAAGACTTTTTTCTTGCTTGCTTTTTTGAGTAAAATGAGTGCATGATATGATAACCTTATGGTTGCTTCTAACCATCACCAAAAGACTTTTTTGATATGATGAGTTATGATCACTTTGGATTATGAGAGGGTGAAAGGAAAAAGAGAGCCTCATTCTTTCTTGCTCATTCTCTCTCTTGTTCTTGAGCTCTCCCCTTGCTCTCACCCTCAACCTCTTGCTCCCTCTCTTGATCTATGGTTCTCTTGTCTCATGAGTTGAGAATCAAGAACCATAGATAAAATCCCATTCTAAATCATCTCTACTCATTCTAGTTCACTAGGTTTAGCAAACCAAGTGAACTAGTTTCTTCAAAGAACGAAGAAGGAGCTAAAGGTTGGAGCTTTCAAGTGGATCTATCTTCGGCGTACGGAGACAACGAGAAGGAGCCATCGAACCACCATCGGAGCTTGAAGAGAAGGAGTTCAAGTTTAGGTATAACCATCTTCATCCGAGTAGCTAAATATCTTTAGCTTAGTATGCTAGTTTTAGTTTAGGTAACGATCCCGACCATAGTTTAGTCCATGTTGCCTCTTGCGATAAAAATTCGTTTTTTATACCGTTTCCGCCTCCCCGTAAGAACCGGGGGTCGCAATATGGACTTACAATAATTGACTCTGAGGGCACTATATCCAATAATTTCAAGCTTTCCTAACCGAAGAAAAGATGAAGGATGAGCTGGAAGAAGTGCACCCGGCCGATATCACCTTCGGCGATGAAGACCTCCTCTTCGGGACGTGCGAGCATAACCGTCCCCTTTATGTCTCCGGATACTGTCATGATATCAAGATAGGCAAAATCCTGATTGACAATGGGTCCTCCGTCAACCTCCTCAATGTAAGAGTGTTGAAGGAAATCTGCATAAGCGTTCAGCATCTCGCTCGTGATAAAATCACTATCTCCGGGTTTGACTTCCAATCATCACGGACGCTCGGGTCTGTGATATTAACGTTACGCTTTGGGCTACTCATCACGGACATCAAATTTCACGTCATTGATGCCAAGACATGTTACAATGCTTTGCTCGGCAGGCCTTGGTTACACGAGTACAACATCATCCCTTCTACACAGCATCAGTGTATGAAGTATTTCAAGGATGGTCTCGAGTATATCGTGATAGGGGAGTTGAACCCATTCTCCGTGAATGAAGTCCACAAATACGAGGATGCAAAGTACTTTCTGTCAGACTTTGAAGACACGGAAAGGTGCCATAAGCCGGAGAATAAGCAAAAAGCTATCACCACCATTCCGGTCTTCGAGAGCGATACTGAGGAGGAGGAAGATATAGTTTATTCAGGGCTACCCCAATGTAACAAGCCGGGACCGTCCACCCCTATGCTAGTCTTCGGCAGCGACTCGGAAGATGAGGTCAATGCAGTATTTTCTATTCGGCCATCAATACAAGCCTTCGCTGGCGATGATCGGATTTTAAAAATCGCCATGGTTCCGCAAGAGCACTACAAAGAGCTCGACGCACTTGATACCTACAGTGTGCAAGAACTGTAGACGTTCTACGTCCCTCCCAGGCTAAAAGATGAAAAGCCGATCCTCTTTTATCGATCCGCGGAAACCAAAGTGGAAAAAGAAATCTGGCATGGCGCCGATTTTCCGCTTGATAGGCTCCAGCCCATCCGTCTGTCCAGATACTATACAGAAGGATTAAAAAGGCTGTTGAGGCGCCAAGGCGTACCCTTCAAACAGACTGCTCGAAAAGCTAAGTCTATGACAGGATCTGGACGTCCCCGGAACTCAGCGAAAATTGCCCAACAGAAGAATGGAAACAATCGGGCTTGGATATGTTCAATCCAAGAAACGAGAGCGATTCCATGGCTGCTACGTCATATATGATTTTGATGAAGATGGAGATGTTCTAGTAGAAGACGCTAACCCTGAATCAAGACGAGGCCCCGCCATGAAAATACCAAGTCCGTCGTTCGAAGAACATATGGATAAGTTAATAAGGGAAGCGGGTCAAAAGGTCCGGGATGATCATAGCCAGAGATGGCCATCTACGAGAAAGCCAGGACGCAGCGCCTCCTTCAGCAGGCTGCGGAGAATGACAATGATCCTCATCGTCAACCCGTCATACAAAAGACCCGACGCAAAGGTAGAAACAAGTTAAAGAATGGAAAAAACGTTCGACAGTGGCAAAGCGAGTCCAAGAAGCCACGCGATCGAGAATTGGGCAGCCTGGATCCGTCTCTTATAAAGAAGAGGGGTCGAGCATATTCTTTGCCCCAAGACAAGACAAGGAAGATATTCGATCTTGTCATAAAACATCAGATGATGACACTCCCGGAATCCAGACACCCCGAGCAAGCAGGCGAGGTCTCTCACCTAGACTACCTATCACCGAGAGATAGGACATCCTCTCGAAGATTGCTTCACATTCAAATACTGGGTAAAAGACCAGTATCAGCAAAGCAAGTTCGCTCTATCCAGCAGTTGGAGGGTAACCCCACCACAGAAGTATGAACCGAAAGCCATACATACAGTGAGAGTAGAGCCGGATCAACATCGGTCTTGGAAGCGATCTCGTACCTATCACATGATAACGCTGTCAGGAGAAGGGGTAAACGAGGATATGGTTGACCTCCCCTGGTGCTTCGAAAATGATGATAACGAGGTGATCTCAGAGTTTTCACCGGCGCCAAAAGAACGGGAAGATGGGATACACACTACTGCAGATAACCTCAGAAAAATTGACTTGGGGACGACAAATGACCGATGGCCGACGTTCGTCAGTGAGTTGTTGTCTGAAGAAAAGGTGGCTACGCTCAAAGACGTGCTCATGCAGTATAAAGACTGGTTTGCATGGAACTATTCCAAGATGCCAGGATTAGATCCAGAAATAGCCATCCACAAATTTGTGATTTCTCCGGATATCAAACTAATCAAACAAGCGCCGAGAAGAATGCGGCTTGAGCTTGAGATGAACATCAACGCCGAAGTCAAAAAGCTAATCAACTCTGGATTCATCCAAGAGGTTCAGTACCCTGACAGGATTGCCAACATCATCCCAGTGATGAAGAAAAATGGGACAGTGCGCATTTGCGTGGACTTTCGGGACCTCAACAAAGCTTGCCATTGATTTTCCCATACCGGTTACCGAGCTGATGATAGACAACGCGTCCACTCACGAAGTCTTCTCCTTCATGGACGGCTCATCAGGGTACAATCAAATAAAGATGCATCCCGAAGACCAGAAGCATACCACTTTCCGGACCCCGCTGGGCATATTTTGCTACAAAGTGATGCCTTTCGGTCTGAAGAACGCCGGCGTTACCTATCAGAGGGCTATGACGAAGATTTTCGACAACCTCATACATGAAGTCGTCGAATGCTATATTGACAACCTTGTGGTGAAAAGCAAATCGCACGAAGAGCATTGGAAGCATCTAAAAATAGTGTTCCAACGTCTTCGGAAATACAACTTGAAGATGAACCCTCTGAAATATGCGTTCGGAGTCTCTTCGGGAAAATTCCTAGGATTCATCATACGACATTGAGGCATCGAGGTAGACCCGTCAAAGATCAAGGCGATCATGGAAATGCCCCCGCCAAGAACACTCAAACAACTGCGGTCTTTCCAAGGGAGGCTCGCGTATATCCGGCGGTTCATAGCTAACCTCTCCGGCAAATGTCGTCCCTACAGTCACTTGATGAAGAAGGGAACACCGTTCGTTTGGGATCGCAAATGCCAAAGCGCGTTGGACGAAATCAAGCAATATCTACAGAATCCTCAAGCGCTAACCGCTCCGGTCAAGGGAAATCCTCTCATTCTGTATACAACCTCCCTTGAGGGTTCTCTAGGCGCATTATGGGCACAAGAAAATGACCAAGGGAAGGAGAGATCCCTCTACTATTTGAGTCGAGTTCTTCTGGGGGCAGAAAACAAGTACTCCCCCATTGAAAAACACTGCCTGGCGTTAATCTTCGCGATAACGAAGCTCAGGCACTATACGTTGGCGTATGAGGTCCATCTCGTATCGAAAGTGGATCCTCTCAAGTATTTGATGTCAAGAGCCATATTAACGGGACGGCTCGCTAAATAGGCACTATTCTTAATGGAATTCTCGATAACTTATCGACCTCTCAAGGCAGTGAAAGGCCAGGCCATCGCCAACTTCCTCGCCGAGCATCCTATACCTGCCGACTCTCCCTTGAACTGTGAATTGCCAGACGAGCACGCGTTTGACATGATCGATAGGGTGAAAGGAGGGAATGATACCCGATGGGAAATCTACTTCGATGGAGCATCTTCTATGAAGAAGCGAAAGCACCACTCCCCATAATCAAATCTGGGGTAGGCCTTATCTTCATGACTCCACAAGGGGGAATAATGCGCTTTGCCTTCTCTTTAACAGAACCGAGGACGAACAATGAAGCCGAATATGAAGCTTTGATAGCAGGTCTTGAGATCGCTGTCAACATGGGAATTGAATATCTCTTCATATACGAAGTTTCCCAGCTGGCCGTTAGTCAAGTAAATGGCGACTATCAAACGTGCAAACCGGAGTTGGTAAAGTACGGTGAGAGAGTGCAGCAACTTCTGACCCAAATCCCTTCCTACACCCTGAAAAACATATCGTGAGCGGAGAATAGCAAGGCGGATGCGTTAGCCAAACTCGCTAAAGAACTGGCTGACGAAAACCTTGATGATGTGAGGATCGTTGTGCAAAGCTGTCGGGTTCTTGCACCGGCAGAAATATCTCCGGAGTCGTCTGAAGAGAAAGAAGAGACCAAAGAGACATCCCTACAAATAAAAGACCAGGAAAAGGCTGAGGATTGGGGAGAAGTCTTTATAGACTATTTCAAATTCCGTCGAACACCTGAAGATGCATCCTCAAGACATCAGCTCATGAAACGAGCTCTATCCTTCGCCTTCATCAATGACACTTTATATAAGAGATCATTTGATTCTCTATGGCTAAGATGCCTGGGACCTAAAGAGGTAAAGAGAGTCGTCCAAGAAACTCACGATGGACTCTGCGGTTCTCATCAAGCCGGGCCGAAGATGAAACTGAAGATCAAAAGGATGGGTTATTATTGGCCCACGATGATCCAAGACTTCCTTGAATACGCGAAGCAGTGCCACTCGTGCCAGATTCATAGAGACTTTATCCACCAGCATCCAAATCCGCTACATCCAACGGTGGCTAGCTGGCCATTCGAAATGTGGGGAACTGACATAATCGGGCCCATTGAGCCAGCATCGTCCATGGGACATCGGTTCATATTGGCGACAACTGATTATTTTTCTAAGTGGGCGGAAGCAATACTTCTAAGAGAAGTGAAGATGGAGAATATCCTCCATTTCTTCAAGACACGCGTCATTTATCAGTTCGGCACTCCGTGACGGATTATCTCCGATAATGGGCCAGCCTACAGAAGCCACAAGATCAGCCGCTTCGCACAACAGCATAATATAGACTGGAGATACTCTTCGGTCTATAATCCCCGAGCTAACGGTCTAGCTGAGCCTTTCAATAAGACCTTGACAAAGATCGTGAAAAAGACGGTGTCCAAAAGTAAGAAGGACTGGCACGAGAGACTACATGAAGCTCTCTGGGCATATCAAACTACGTTCAAAACAGCCACAAACACAACGCCGTATGCATTGGTATTCGGCACAGAAGCAGTACTCTCCCTCGAGATAGAGTTACCCTCTCTATGAGTAGTGGTTCACTACGAGCTAACCGACGAAGAAAATGCTCACCTTTGGCTTGAGCAGCTCAACGCCCTTGATGAAACCCGGCTCATGGCGCAACAAAACCTGGAGGCTTATAAAGCAAAGATGACGCGCTCATACGAGAAATTGACTAGGCCGAGAACATTCCGCCAAGGTGAACTCGTGCTAGTGGTCAAGAGACCTATGATCCCCAATCGTACCAAACGGGGGAAATTCGAGCCGAACTACGAGGGCCCGTACATCATAGACAAAGTCTACCAAGGCGGGGCTTACCTGCTCATGGATATGCATGGCGAAAGACCCTTCAGGCCAATAAACGGCCGGTTCCTAAAAAAATACTACGCCTGATGAGTCACAGCCTAGGTCAACGATAGATGACGACGCCTATGTCCGCTTGCTATCTTCCCAAGCCCAAACTCTATAAGTAGTATCCAGCGAAACCGCTGTCTCCAAAATGGCAACAATGGACTGAAATGTCCCTAAACTAACAACGGACCGCAATGTCCTGAAACTAACTACTGACCAAAATGTCTATAAACTACTACAAACCGCAGCATCCCAAGGCTGACACTAAAAAATATATTAAAAAAATATATAAAAAAATTTTAAAAAAAAGAAGAAAGAAAACGGTATGTCCATAAGCGAGACGGGTATGGATGAAAACCCGAAAGGGCTCCGTGAGTAAAAACAGCAGGGCTACTGGCGAGTTTTGTGAAAACCCGAAAAGGCGCAATCTCGTTAAAAGACACTTGCAAGATCCTCTCGACCTGGTGAGGGGAAAATACCTACGTGAGATCCTTACGACTTACAAGGGAGTAACACGCTTAGGGATCCCCATGATTCCTAAGGATAAATTACACTTACGAGATCCTCACGACTCGTAAGAAGAATTCCTCTTATGAGACCCTTACGGCTCATAAGATTCAAAAGCCTTAAGCTACAGGGATCTGAACCTGTTCTTAAGCTATCACAATCTGCAATGTTGCCCTACAAGCGTTTCAATATTGACCCTTGTATACAATCCATGGGCACGAATAAACATTTCCCTAACAAAGCCCCACTAACGACTAAGGATATGCTCACACGGTGAACGACCCTTGTAAGTCCTCTCGACTTATAAGGAGAAAACACTCTTGTGAGATTCTTACGACTTATAAGAGAACACACACTTAGGAATCCTCACGATTCCTAAGGAGAAAGCGCACCTACGAGATCCTCACGACTCATAGGGAGAAATACTTTTATGAGACCCTTAAGGATCATGAAGTCAAAAGCCTTAGTCGACAGGATCCTAACCCTGTTTGCTAAGCCATCTTTGTTTAAATTGACAACGGCAAATGATGATTCACTCCTGGCAATAACCCAGTTGTAGTGATGCTAATGCCTACACCGGTATCAAATTCTAAGTCCTTTCACGGCAAATGATGATTCGCTCATGGCAATATTCCAGTCGTAGTGATGCTGATGCTGAGATTGACATCAGATTCCAAACTCAATACTCGTGATAAAAAAAATCAGCGAGCCAAAAATGCATATGAAATAGCCGAAATGACGGGGCAATTTGCAACAAAGTCAGCAAGTAAAAATATATATGCATATAAAAATAGCCGAAATGATTGGGCACCGCAAAAAATAGCCGAAATGATTGGGCAGTCGCGACTTTCGCGATATAAGAAGCTGAAATGATAGAGCATCGCGGAAAGAAATAAAAAATGAAATGAAACGAAACGAAACTTTTTTCCCTACAGATGAGATCACATCGATCCCGATATACAATCCAGGGGCACAAACAAAGAGAGGATCATATCATCCCACCAGGCTCCGTCAGAAAGAAAGCCAAGTCTCGCTGGCAACATTTGCATCTCGAGAGAACAACAACAGCGTTCCTCTTCATTCCAGCAGGATCCAGACGCGACAATCATCCTTGGAGCCATGGAAAAGTCCATGTTCCAAATCTCGACGGTTCACAGACAACCTAGAGATCACCAACAACGTTCCTCCTCATTCCAGCAGGATCCAGACGCGACAATCAACCTTGGAGCCACGGCAAAGTCCCTGTTCCAAATCTCGACGGTTCACAGATAGCCTAGAGATCACCAACAGCGTTCCTCCTCATTCCAGCAGGATCCAGACGCGACAATCAACCTTGAAGCCATGGCAAAGTCCCAGTTCTAAATCTCGACGGTTCACAGACAGCCTAAAGATCACCAACAGCGTTCCTCCTCATTCCAGCAGGATCCAGACACGCCAATCAACCTTGGAGCCATGGCAAAGTCCCTGTTCTAAACTTCGACAGTTCACAAAGAACCGAGAGAGCAAATCCCGATCCCATAGAACACGGCTAAAGTCAATCCTGACCCCGTGGGAAACGGCCAGAGCAAATTCTGGTCCCGTAGAACATGGCTAAAGTCAATCCTGACCCCGTGGGAAATAGCCAGAGAAAATCCTGGTACCGTAGAACATGGCTAAATTCAATCCTGACCCCATGGGAAATAGCCAGAGCAAATCCTGATACCGTAGAACACGGCTAAAGTCAATCCTGACCCCATGGGAAATATCCAGAGCAAATCCTGGTACCGTAGAACACGGCTACAGTCAATCCTGACCCCGTGGGAAACGACTAGAGAAACCCCTGACCCTGTACGGCTAAAGTCAGTCCTGATTCCGTATAGCCAAAGTCAACCCCTCCCGGCCTCGTAGAACACGGCTAAAGTCAATCCTGACCCCGTGGGAAACGACCAGAGCAACCCCTGACCCCGTACGGCTAAAGTCAGTCCTGACTTCGTATGGCCAAAGTCAACCCCTCCCGGCCTCGTAGAACATGGCTAAAGTCAATTCTGACTCTATGGGAAACATCCCCCGTCAAAGCAATGCTTTGACTCAGGAGCAGGTCAACTCATCAATCACTTACGAGTCCTCTCGACTTGTAAGGAGAAAATTTTCTTGTGAGATCCTTACGACTCTTAAGAAAAAACGCACCTAGAATCCTCACGATTCCTGAGGAGAAACCACATCTGCGAGATCCTCTCGACTCGTAGGGAGAAAAGTCTTTATGAGACCCTCACGGCTTATAAAGTTGAAAAGTCTTAGGTGGCAGATCTTAACCCTGTCTCCCAAATCATCATTGCCTCACAGAGAGGTCAAGGTAGGTTTTTTACAGGCCACACTCTCCTAAGTCAAACATCGACAAGAAAGGAAACAACCACTTAAAAGTCCTCTCGACTTGTAAGGAAGAAAATTCTCTCGTGAGATCCTTACGACTCTTAAGGGAAAAGCACACTTAGGAACCCTCACGATTCCTAAGGTGAAAACACACCTACGAGATCCCCTCGACTCGTAGGGAGAAAAGTCTTTGTGAGACCCTCACGGCTCATAAAGTTGAAAAGTCTTAGGCAGCAGACCTGAACCTGCTTCCTAAGCCATCGCAACCCTACAAGGAGACTAAGATGAAATGTTCCCTACTATCTACAGGTCACACTTGCTAAAATCACATGGCGATGACACAGCGAAGAGAAGAAAGCAACAGTAGAACAAAAAAAATATGTATCTTTTATTCATGAATTCAATTGAGTACAAGATGAATCATATAAAAGAATAAAAATGGATACATGTTATTCAAAGATTACAAGTGTTCCATCAATACAAAACAGCTACTGAGGAGGAGGTGTCTTCAATAAATCAGCTAGTTGTTCACGCACTCCTCTCAACTCCTTCTCATGATCGGCTGTCGCTGCCAGCTCCGCTTCAATTCGAGCCCGTTGCTGTAAGCACGATGAAACCTTCTCATCGATTTCCTGTTGGGTAGATTCGTGACTCTGCATGACCCGCTCAATGAAGTCGAGCTTCCGCCTCAATGCTATCCCGTCCGAAATACATCGCTGCAAATTATCAAAGACGGCTCTCAGTTGCACGACATTCGCTTCAACTTGGGCACGCAGCCGAGCAGATTCACCTGAAGCCTCCTCACATTCCTTCCGCCTCAAGGTCACTTCTTGTTCAAAATGGTGGAGGAAGGACATGCTCTGCTCGACCCATGCAGCCCGCTGAGAGTTCAATGCCAGAATCTCAGGAGCAGGATGCCTAAGCTCAAGCTCATGCAGGCAGGCCTCAATCTTTCTGCAGTGGTTAACCCAAGACTCAACGACGTCTTTGTTATGGATGTTCACAAGCGTCGCCAACATTGGATTAACCTCGGAAGCAAAATCCGCAGCGGATGTAGGGGCCTCCGCGTCATGTTCCTCGATGTATTCGCTCAACATACGCAGACTGGTTACAGCGCCTTTTGAAGATGGACGTCTAGAAAAGGGGCTTGCCAGCATTGTGATGCGAGACTCAAACGGAGCTGGAGTCGGTGCGACCGCTACAAAACAAATCATAGTCAGATGTCAGCTCAAGAGATAAAGAAAATGCACGAACAATAGAGTCTACCATACCAGCTATGATAGGGGGCAGAGTTGGGAGTACTGGTGGTGTGACGATCCCCTCGTCCCCTCCTCCAATTTGTAGTGCTGCAATCAACTCAAAATTAACAACGGTTGGGGCACCCGTCTAAGAAAAGAAGGGACGTCGGTTTAGAAAGCTATACTCACCAGCACCAGCAGGCAGAGTAACTTCCGACTGAAAAGAGAAGTGCGGGTTCAGCACTTGATACAGATGATCAAAAAGAACTCCTGCAAGATCACAATGATACATGGTCAATACGCGAAAGACGCTGTCCTAATTTAAATCGCAAACCCATACCTTCCAGTATTTGAGAGGATATAAGAGGAGACGAAGGGGCAACAACCGTCAGATCGGCAGCTGGTAGTGCTTCTTCAGGTGTCACAACCTCAGCGCTCACCACGCCTACATTCGAAGGGAACAAAATGTCATCAGAAAGGATTGCAAAACGAAAAGAATGCAGCAACCCGAAACCTACCAGACAGGTCATCAGCCAAAACGGTGATGGAAGCATCGCCAAGCATCGCAACTTCTTCGATCTCATTTGGGGAGATGGTTTCGCCGCCCGTGGCTTCGTTCCCTGATTCCTCGAGGGCCGTCGTGACACTCGCAATGCCAGGCGATGGCAGGGAACCACAGGTGGAAAGAGCGGCAATTGGAGCAGTCCCGGACTCCTGAGAAAGAGTAGCCGCTTCAGGCTTGGTAGTTGTCGTCATCTTGCCTGCCACCTCCTCACCCGTACTTGGCCCTGCAGGGTAGGGTATATGAGAATCTGAAGATTAAAACTCTGCTAAAAGGACTCAGTGTTACATTACCTTGGGACGACTTTTCAATTGCTTCCCGAATCGCGCGCACCGCTTGTCTATGAGCGGTAGACAGGGCGGCCGGAGCACTCTGTGAAGAAGCAGGGACAGGGGGAGCAACGCTCGAGCCTGCACCTATAGCCAAGGCAGCGTTACGTTCTCTTGCTGCATGCCTCTTGCGCTTCCTTTCTGCCTGGGCCATGAGAGCTGATCTTCTTAAGACCTCCGTCAAGGAGACGTCATCGTCCGAGCCAGGAGCTACCTCTGGAGCCGTTGTGGCGTCCGTCATCGGTTGCTTAAGTGAAGCTTCTTTCGGCAATACTGGCGGAGCTGGGAGTTCGGCAGCCGGCCTTGAAAGCGTCTCCGCACCGCTCTGTGAAGTCGGCACTGCAATCGGGATAACCTGAGTCGAGGTAGTCTCTGCAAAAAGATGGAAAAGAAGAGTTAGTTTACCCATAAAAACGGGAATGGAGGCGCGGTGAGCCGAAATGTACCGGTGCCCAAGGAAGCACGAAGCCTTTTTTCCTCCTCAAAAGTCTTGAGAGAAGCTGCGAGAGCCTCTTCAGTGGAGATGCCTGTTGAAGAAGAAGTGTCAGTCAAAACATGATAATAATAAAAAAACATAACAACGAAAAGATGCGACTGAAGTTTACCTGACTGTGCGAGGATGATCAGTCCTGCTTTGTAGCTAGCTAGTCGCTCGGAAGCTGCAATGGCGGCCTCCAAATCAATATCATCCAGCGTTAAATAAACCCTCATTGGTCCCATATTCGCTTAGGCCCTCGCTATAAGGATCATGAGGCTCCTGGCCGATTGCAACATCTGAAGAGAGTATTGACTTCTTTCTCTTCTGCGAGTGAGTGCCCGTAGCCGCTAGCACAAGCTTACGCTTGGTGGGCACCTTTGGACGACGAGTCCCGATATCTGAACCCACGCCAGACTCAGGAGACGCCACATTCACCGCTTTCACAGGAGCACGGGGTAGCGGCAGCTCAGGCATCATGCACGGGACCACAACCGCAGCAACCTCTCTCAAAGGAGGACGAACGATGGTCCGTTTCTTCAAAGGAATAGTTGGATTACCAGCAGGGGCTACACCCTTACGATCAAACAACTTCTTTTCCTTTCTGATGACAACACCCATCGCATGCTGGTACCATGCCATGTACACGTTCAACACCTTTAGGATGCAGCTTGGCTCACTGATAAAAAAGTTAGAACCGGTGTTGAGCCTCATGAAATGGTGTAGCGCGCTGCGGATGCCTTCTTCTGTGGCGGGCGGCTCAGCTAGAAAGGCTTCAAGCGGAACACCCTGATTGTAGATAGATTGTTGGGCGAAACGATGCGGGTTGCATATCATAAACAACGCCGCATCATTCTGCCTAAACACCAGAAAGCCCGGCCTGATCGAATATAGGTGGAGAATCTCCCGAGCTTTCAAGGTAAAGGCGCCATCTTTAAAGGTGTCCCGCAGCGGCTGCACCGCCTTCGCAGATTCTTTGCCGATACTTAAGACCTTGTCAACAAAGGTCATGCCATCCCCGACGGTACGCGAGCGAAGGAGTAAGCCCCGAGCTTCTTGTAGAGTCGGTTCCAAAATAGAAGCGTCAACCAGCCGCAACAGTCGAGGAAAGTTATATCTTTCATAAAAAAGGGGCCTTTTGTGAATTCCACAGGCGCCAAGCACATGCAACTCGAGTCACGAGGTAAAGTAATGCATTGAGAAGTTCACGGGCTGCACCCCCGGTTGAGTAGTGTCTGCTGCTAGGCTAAGGCCGAGATACAAATAGGCTAACCCAGCGACCCCGACGGCCACTTTCACCCCAATAACCATTCGATGCACTGGGTAGAAGACGGACGGCCTCATACGGCGAGGGTGCATCGGAAGCGCAAACCAGCTCAGCCATAGCTTGAGAAACCCCCAAAAGAACGTTTCTTCGTAGTTCTCAGGAGCTGCAAGCTCTACAAAAGGAACGACCGAGGTGTCGGGGAGAAAGAAACTCTTCTGATCCGCCTCCGCCGTTGGCAGGTTGCCCAAACTTAAGCCAACAGGATTGTCAAGTTTGGCGAACTTCACGGCTTCCTTCGACAGTACTTCCGAGTAGAGAAAACGAGCGATAAAATCCATAAAATTAACCCCACGGCTCCTAGACTCGAGAAATAGGCCCTCGTAGATATTCAACACCTTAATCAAACTTGGTGATTGATGTTGAATGGCGTTGTCCGGGGTAAGGCCCATCATCACCGACTTGGCGGCAAAGACGTACTCATCATGAGGAAGTAGTTCCTCATAAAGCTCCCCTCTAACAGGCAAGCCAGAAATCTCCACGAACTCTTCTAAAGAGATGGAGACTTCCCGATCCAACAAAAGGAAGGTGTGAGTTGGAACGTTCCATTGTTCCAAAAAGGCTTTTACCCACGATGTAGAAGGCGTGGAGTACTGAAAGAGAGAAACGTAAACTGCAGGATACAACCTGAGCCTCAGCAACTGCAACCTCTTGGCGGACAGAATGTACCGGGTCTACTGCAAATATCCGGCTGGGTGACGGAGAGTCAAGCCTATGTTGTATGGCTGTCCCCAAGGGCACGACTCACCGTGGCATATACGCCGCCTTAGGATATCCAACGCCATTGGAGGCTGTACGGGTATCGCAGCCACAGAAGGTTGAAGGAGACCATCTGAAGTCCAATTAACCTCCTCCACGGTATAGTTCACCGGGGGTGGTTCAGCGTAAGAGATCGCCGAAATGGGCTCCGAGGGTACCGCGCAAGAAAAGCTCCGCCGACCCCTGATGATTTGGTTGTACCATGTTCCCCATAGATGAAGATTCTTGTACTCTGGATCATGGTCTTTGATCAATGCAAAAACTTCTCGGTCTACTGGCGTTGCGGGGAATCCGCCTTCCGAACGGACGAACGGGAAGGAAGTGTCGAAAGACATAGTACCTGCACGGAAAAGAATAAATTTTCAGCCGCCAATGCTACAGATTAAGTTCCATCACTAGGTACTTTAAATCCGTACCGTACTGCAATGCAATGAAAAGGGACCAAAGGGGACCCATATAATCTAGATGACTGTTCATCATTAATAAAACAATCTCATCATTTGATGAGACTGTCATTAAACGAGGAAATCCTCAAAAGATTCTCATTTAATGAGGGCCCTCGGGCCAAGGAGTAAATCTCCCATTGAGAGCAGCGCTTTATAACAGAGTGACATCTGTCAACTCTGATGATGAAAGGAATAAAAATTCCTCAAGAGCCTTACTCTGTAAAAATGATGGAATAACCCATCAGAAAACTTAAAATAAAATTTTTAATGAATTAAAATTCTGAGATCTTTAAGATCTATGAACAAACTCTAAGAGTTTTCATGAAAGATTAATAAATCTATATGATTTGAAAAGAGCAAAGCTCTGTTGCTGGGTTAGGAAACCCTAAGAAAGATCTAAGATCTAATAAGAGCAAAGCTTTATTGAGAAACCCTAAAAAAGGTTTTCTTGAAGATCTATGATCTAAGGAGAGCAAAAGCTCAGTTAATGGATGAAACCCTAGTTTATTGACTAATCTCTTTAAAGATTTGATCTTTTACCTAAAAATTTGACAGGGTTCTGTCTTTAAGAGAGTTCTTGAAACAAAGAGCTATGCTCTAAAGGAGAAATTGATTCTCAGAAAATAAGAAAGAAGATGAACAGAAGTCTTCTTAAGGGCCAAAGGCCCTATTTATAGGCACCGAGAGCCGTTTCAACTTCAAAATTGATCTAATGGTGGAGATGCTGCCACTGCTGCACTCACGTGCCATGTGAGCACAACGGTAGGAGGCATTTGTTTCCCCTAATCAGAGCAAAACTCTGTTCAAGTTTTCAAAATTTGAAGTGGGCAGCGCTTCATAAGAGCGCCAGCGCTCTGAGGCAGCGCTCACATGCAAAGCATAAGTGCGCTTGCGCAAAGGGCGCCAGCGCTATGAAGCAGCGCATACGTGCAAAGCACGAGTGCGCTAGCGCAAAGAGCGCCAGCGCTCTGAAGCAGCGCTCACGTGCAAAGCACGAGTGCGCTAGCGCTGGAACTAAATGTTCCCCACCGTCAGATCAAAGATCCAATAAAATAATAAATCATCAATTGACCAGAATGAAATTCTGTTAAGGAAAGATTCCTCAAAATCTTTCCAAACAAAAAGATTGTGCTTTGTAAATCAGAGCACCGTTGGATCAATGATCCAATGGCAATTAAAAATCACTAAAATACAGAATAAATTCTGTGTAGGGAAAGATTTCCCAATTTTGTTAAAAATAAGAAGATTGCCTTCTGTAAATCAAAAGCCCTTGGATCAAAGATCCAACGAGGGAAACATCCCCAAATCAATTAGAGAAAAGATCTCCTTAACTGATTGAACAAATCAGCCTTGCCCTATATAAAGGCCCCAAGACTTCAAGTCTCATATAGAGGAACCCCTATATAAACTTTGAGAAATCTAAGAAAGAAGAGCAAGCTCTTGGTGGAAGAAGAACTTTTCATCAAGGTAAAAAAAAAATCAGAGATAAGAAAAATTTCATTGAAGAAGAAGAAAATAATTCTTCTCATAGATCATAGATCTATAAGACTAAGGTCTTTTTACAAAAAGAGATCATGAACATCTCATTATAAAAAGGGGGAGAATAATTCAATTCTCTTAGGATCATAGATCCATAAAGGCAAAGCCTATTACCAAATTAAGAGATTGAAATATCTCCTATAAAATAAGAACTTTGTTCTTAAAACCTCGAGACAAAGTTTCTTATAAACGAAGATTTATTTCTCAGATCATAAAATCGATCAGAAGCGCTTCTGCGCTGTTGGACTGGAGCACAATGCCAAACACATCGCGTGCTCCTCACATGTGCGCCACTTAACAAATAGCGCTTTGTGCTCATGGACTGGCGCTCAGCGCTAAGCGCACCACGTGCTCCTCACGTGTGCGCCACTTAAAAAATAGCGCTATGCGCTAATGAACTGGTGCTCAGCGCCAAGCGCACCACGTGCACCTCACATGTGTGCCACTGAACAAATAGCGCTTTGTGCTCATAAACCGGCGCTTTGCGCTCATATACTGGCACTTGCGCCAAGCGCGCCACGTGCTCCTCACGTGTGCGCTATATCACAGAAGCACTTTGCGCTCATTAACTGGTGTTAGCGCCAAGCGCGCCACATGTTCCTCACGCGTGCGCTGATAGAACATAAACTGTTCTTTAAAAAAAAGCCCTAGAGCTATGATGAATGCTCAGCATTCAATAAAAGACAGAAAGGCTGTCAGAACCCATATCAATACTCAGTATTGTCAAATGTCTAACATTTTAACTTAGTGGGCCGAGCCCAAGTTGGCCATAAACCCCTCATTCAGATTAATTGAGCCCATATGCTCATAAATCTCAGATCTTAGTCCCAATTGAACTACAGATCTCCCAATCAATATTGGTTCAAAGGTACATCTCTTCATTCCTCTGATATTTGTCGTTGTAATCCTTCAACGTCTTCAGAGAGGTGACGGGTCCTGACAACCAGGCATTCTAACGGACTGTGGGGTCCTTAAACTCATGGACTATAATGTCCTTAATCTCGGACTATGGGGTCCTTAAACCCATGGACTATGATGTCCTTAACCTCGGACTGTGGAGTCCTTAAACCCATAGATTATGATGTCCTTAAACTTTATAGACTATGACGTCCTTAAACTTTATAGACTAAGACGTCTTTAAACTGGACCGTAATATACTTAAACTAATTATGGACCGCAAAGTCTCTAAACTAAAACAATAGAGTCCAAATGCTCTTTTGTTGGATCTAAACGATCCCGTTGAGTTGATCTTAATCTAAAATTAGACTAACGTATCCTCAACAAATGTTTAAGTTGATCTTAGTCTCAAATGAGACTAACGTATCCTTAAATCCAAACCCAAACCTAAATTGTCACGCCCCGCTTCCTAGTATACGGTGAAGGGGACGCGACTGGTCCGCTACGTATATACTCAGAAGTACATACGCTAAGCGTATCTAAGCAATATAAAAGAAAATACACAGGAGACAAGATATAATAAAAACAACAACTTTTATTTATTAACATTCTTTTGTACAATGCATGAAAAGGAAATACAACTGAAATAAAACGATGCCTAAACAATGGCATAACAGGAAATGAAAAGTACTGAATGGAAAATGTACAATGAAACTAGAGCTCTGGTTCTTCAGCAAACTGCTCTAAGTCTTCTGCAGATGGCTCGATCTCTGCCGGGTACAAACCATCTGACGACATTTAAAGAAGAAAGAAATAGAATGTCGTCAGCGAACAGGTCCCTCGGTAAGTCCCAAAGATAAGAGGAAAGTATAGTAGACAGAACAAGAAGATATCTTTTAAAGTTGTATTATCTTGTTGTAATGTTGTGTTACCGCTGTTGTTTGTAGCTTGGTACAGAAAGATGCCAGTGTATACGAGAGGGGTCTCTATATGCTAGAGATCAGGGCAAACGGAACGTACAAGGAACCGTTAAGCCATGGTACAACAGCAACGGAATATAGGTTAGGTATCTTAATCTTACCGCCTCGTGCCATTTTTAACACCTTCCGTACCAATCAACCCCTTAAACCCCGTAGTGTTTTATTTGTATTGTTTTGTACTGTAAATTGAATTGAGTGTATAATTGAAAGACTGACCGGAACTATGATATCAGTAAACGGATGTAACCGTAGAATCATGTAAGTGGAATAACTGGAGAACCATGTAAATAGAATATATATCCATGGTTCGGCTCAGTCAAGTCGTATAGATTGATAATTGGATTCATGGATTTATGTTGAAGATTGTAAATTGTAGATTGACTTGAATCATATTCAAGTCAGATTAATCAGACTCAAACCCGAGTCAGACAATTAGAAATGTAAATCGAAATCTTGATTATTTCTTAAACCTATAATTGCTAGGGTCCTTAGGGTAATTTGTAAAACTTGAGGGGGTTTTATGTAAAAATACTTATATATAATTTTCAAACTACACCTCAAGTATTCGTTATTCGTCTTTAGAGTTGTAATGAAGGTGGATTGTGATATTTCTAGTAAAAATATCCTAGTTTCAGAAAATAAAGGTATTTATTTATAATATTGATTTATATGGAATTCGTGGTATTTTAGTGTAAAATTGATTCTTGTGATTTTTAGAAAAAGGTGGAATATTTATATCATAACAAAATAGATATTTTAATAATAAATATACATATATTTATACAAAAATAATTTTAATAAATATTTTATATTCTAAAAAATCTCATTTTTCTTAAGATGTCGTATTTTAAATCTTTCGAGACCGAATGCTCCTTGCGGAGGTCTGAATCTCGCACTACTAAGGCCGAGGATATGCGATAAACCGTACCATCCCGAACGGGTTCCCCAAAGTGGGTTGTAACGGCGCTTTGCAAAGATTGTAAATACTAAATCGTTTAGAAAACGGTTTTATGAAGTAAATGGTATTTATTTGTAAAGGTGTATATTTTCCGTATTGTATGTTCTAGATTCTCCTAAGTCAACTAGTCCATTCCTAACTGGTCCAGACGACAAGTTGTGAGATGTCTCAAATCGCCTTTTCACCGCCAATTGTGGCCAGGTAAGTACAAGTGAGGAAAGGAGGGATCCGCTCACGAATCACCGTGAGTCGGGCCTTTTAAAGTTACCTTTCTCACTTGCCTAGCCTAGACACCACAAAGTCAGGTTTAGATAAACGACTGATGTCCACAACTTATTTTATTTTCATAATAAGTGGTACTTCTTTAAAGAGTGTATCAAAACTAAATCTTTTAGAAATGGTTTTATTAAATATATGGTATTTAAATGAAAATGTTTATTTTCTCGTATTCTAGGTTCTCGGAGGTGTTGCATATGAGTGTGTGAGGAGGTAGGTCATTGCCTCGTGATCTACTTTAAATGTATTGCAAGTTTGAGGGGGTTAAATAAAGGATTGAAACAATGTGGTATTTAAGTAAAAAATACGATAAATTGAAAAAGCTATCATTTCATCTGACGAAACTTGATCAAATTGTTTGATTAGTGTTTAATAGTCAACATGAGGAAGTTTAGGTATGATTGTATTAGTGAGAAGTGGAATTTTATAGAAAACCGAATCGGAAATCGGATTTGTTCCGATTCCGTCGGGTTTTTGTAAATCCGTATTTTGAGAATGGAAAAGAGAGATAGAAAGGGACTTACGGGTTTTAGATTACACGAGAGAGTGAGGGGGAACTAGAGAAATCGTCGATGTGTAGCGTCGTCGCCGGTAGTTCCTAAAATGATCGCCGGAAATTCCGCCGGGAATCGTCGGAGGTTCGCCTCGAGCTTGTTTTCAAAGTATACGATTCTTGGAAATTTTTGAGAGAGTGGGCTCAGGATTTTAGGGGTGAGAGGGTAGTGTGTAGGGTTGGTATTTATAGGGTTAGGCTAGGGTTAGGGTAGATGAAAAGTTTAAAATAAAAATGTGATAAAATGTATTAAAAGTGGAGTAATTAGGGTTTTTAAAGAGCTCTGGAAATAGTCTGAGGCTAAAATTTTGCAGGTGTATAAGGAATATGAAAAGACACAACTTTTATGTTGGGGTCGTCGTCGGAATCGGCCGACTCGGCCGTGACTCAGTCTGAGGACGGAGTCAGACCGAGTCAAGGCCGATTTGGCCGATTCCTGGCCGAGTCAGGCGACCGGGATCACCCCGACGGTTCATCTAACTCCTGAAAATGTTACATTTTTGGGTGTAGTGGGGGGTTTTTGTGAGATATGCACGTGTAAACTCTTGGTATTCTAAAGGTTTAAAAAAAAATCAATATTAAAAATAATGTGGGGTATGGGATTTGATCTCCGGTGGCTTGGTCCAGCAGTGCAAGGTATTACCAATGAGCCACAAGCTCTTTCTTGTAATTATTGTGTGAAATAAATATTTAAAGTGGTAACAGCAACATTAAATACCCTAAGTATACTTCAAATTTAAATCAATTTTATGTATACTAAAATTGGAGTTGTTACAGTCTACCCTCCTTACAATAATTTCATCATCGAAATTTATAACTTTTATTTGAGGACTAGTTTACAAAGAGGTGAGGATATCTTGCACGCATTTCATCTTCCCTTTCCCAAGTGGATTCTCCTAGAGTGTCTTTCCTCCACATCACTCGAACCAAGTTAACTTCCTTGTTCCGAAGTGTCTTCACTTTCCTGTCCAGGATCTCCACAGGCTGTTGCTCATAAGACAAGTCGGGCTGTATAGTGAGCTCGGAATGATCAAGAACATGGTTGGGGTCACTCACATACTTTCTGAGTTGGGATATGTGGAACACATTATGCACTCCTTCCAATGAGGGTGGAAGCGCTAAGCGGTGTGCCACTTCACCGACTCGTTCGAGTATGTCGAATGGTACAATGTATCTCGGACTTAATTTACCCCGTCTTCCAAATCGGATCACTCCGCGGTTCGGAGATATTTTCAAGAATACGTGATCTCCTGGCTGGAACTCCAAGTGTCGTCTCTTCGCATCAGCCCAGTGTTTCTGTCTATCTTGGGCTATGCGCATCCTTTCCCTGATAGTACGAACCACATCAACGGTCGCTACTATCATCTCTAGTCCAAGGAGTTCCCTATATCCGATGTCGTCCCAACTTAATGGTGATCGACACTTCCTTCCATACAATGCTGCAAAAGGTGCCATTCCTATGCTTGCTTAGAAGCTGTTATTGTACGCGAACTCCACAAGATGCAGGTGATCTTCCCACGATCCTTTGAAGTCTAGCATACACGCTCTGAGCATATCTTCCAAGATCTGAATAGTTCGTTCCGACTGACCATCTGTTTGTGGATGATAAGCCGTGCTGAAGTTCAAACTTGTTCCCAAGCTTGCTTGCAGACTCTGCCAAAATTGCGATCGGAACCTGATGTCACGATCGGAGACAATGCAGACTGGTACTCTATGAAGTCTCACAATTTCCTCCATGTATTTCTTTGCTAGTGTCTTAGTTGATTGGCCAGCCTGAAATGGGATGAAGTGAGCCGACTTTGTGAGTCGATCCATAATGACCCATATGGTATCGTTATCCTTTGTGCTGCGAAGAAGAGCAGTCACAAAATTTATCATGATGTGTTGCCACTTCCACTCTGGGATTGGTAACGGTTGAAGTAGTCCAGCTGTCCTGTGATGTTCAGCTTTTACTTGCTGACATACTAAGCATTTCGCGACACTTCTGGCTACTTCACGCTTCATCCCATGCCACCAATAATTCTGACGTAGATCTTTGTACATTTTGGTACCTCCAGGGTGTACTGAGTAGGGAGAGCTGTGAGCTTCTTTCATTAACTCTTCCCGGACAGGACCTTTTGGTACACACAATCTACTGCCGTATCTCAAAGATTCGTCTTCATGGATGATGAAGTCTGTTCTGAGTCCATTCTCCACTTGTTCTCTGATCTTTTGCAACTTAGCATCACTTGCTTGAGCTGCTTTGATCTGATTGACAATGGTTGACTGAACTTGTAAATTCATCAAACTTGAAGCATTACCTGGCATGACTACTTCAATCTCCATCTGATTCAAGTCTTGTTGAAGCTTCCACTGAGCGGTGAGATTCATTGCTAATGGTTGGCGACTAAGAGCATCAGGTACTACGTTCACCTTCCCTGGGTGATATTGCAAGTTGATGTCAAAGTCCGCCATGAGTTCTAACCATCTTCTCTGCCGCATATTCAACTCCTTTTAAATAAACACATACTTCAGACTTTTATGATCTGTGTAGATGTTCACTCGTTCACCAAGTAGATAATGGCGCCAAATCTTGAGAGCAAAGATGACGGCTGCCAACTCCAGATCATGCGTCGGATAATAGCGCTCGTGAGTCTTCAGTTGTCTTGAAGCATAAGCCACAACCTTACCGTGCTGATGTAGAACACATCCTAGTCCCTTACCGGATGCATCATAATGCACTTCGAATCCTCCAGATTGATCCGGTATTACGAGAATAGGTGCTGATGTTAACATTGACTTGAGTTCTATGAAAACTTGTTCGCATGCTTCTGACCTCACAAATTCCTCATCTTTACGTGTGAGCTTGGTTTGGGGTGTTGCTATCTTCGAAAATCCTTCAATGAACCTTCTGTAATATCTAGCTAAACCCAAGAAATTTCGAATGTCCTTCACTGACTTTGGTGTAGGCCATTCGCCAACTGCTGCAACTTTTGCTGGATCCACAGAGATTCCTTCTCCTGATATGATATGTCCAAGAAAACCAACTTGCTTTAGCCAAAACTCGCACTTGCTGTACTTGGCATAGAGCTTATGTTGTCGTAGAGTTTCCAGAACAATTCGTAGGTACTCTGCATGCTCTTTCCGACTCTTAGAATACACCAGGATGTCGTCGATGAAGATGACAACAAACCTGTCTAAGTACTCTCGGAAAACTTGATTCATTAGGTTCATGAATATTGCGGGTGCATTGGTCACTCCAAATGGCATCACTAGAAATTCGTAATGTCCATAGCGAGTTCTGAAAGCTGTTTTGTGAATATCAGCTTCCTTGACCTTCACTTGATGATAAGCTGAACGAAGATCCAATTTAGAGAACACACAAGATCCACTTAGCTGATTGAATAAATCATCGATGCGCGGGAGTGGATACTTGTTCTTTATAGTGACTTCGTTCAAGGCTCTATAATCTATGCACATTCTGTATGAACCTTCCTTCTTCTTCACAAGTAGTACAGGTGCTCCCCAACTTGAAGTGCTGGGACGAATCCATCCCTTCGCCAATAATTCGTCCAACTGTGTTCGAACTTCCTTCAAACCTTCTGGACTTAATCTATAAGGTGCTTTGATCATCGGTTGTGCTCCTGGTACTAAATCAATACTGAATTCAAGAGCTCGATCGGGAGGCAAACCTGATATATCATCAGGAAATACATCATTGAACTCTCGAACTACCTCTGGTTTTGATTCTTCCTCCGCTTGAGCTGCTGCAACTACTGCTTCCCTTAGCTTTACTTTGTAGGTACTTGGCTCCAGGGTACGGTCTCCGCTTTTGAAATAGAAGACCGGATGGTCTGCAATCTTGAATACTACCCTCCTTTGACGACAGTCGATGGAAGCATAAAAATTTCTAAGCCAATCCATTCCTAGAACCACATCGAAGTTCGGTATGTCCAGTACTTTGAAGTCAGCATAAAACTCTCTGCTGCAGACGACGACTGGACACAAGCTGTATCCCATGGTTGCCTTTAGAACGCCATTTCCTGAACTGACATTCCAGCTAGATACAAGCGGTGAGACTGGAATCGCATGGGTTCAGACGAACCGTTGAGACATAAAGCAGTGCGATACTCCAGTATCAAACAGTGCTAGTGCAGATAGTGAGGCTACTAAGATTGTACCTAAGGTATGTGGGATATGTTTTAGGTATAGCAAAAGTGTGTAGATAAACAAGACTGAAAGAAAAGTTTGAGAAGAAAAGTTTACCAGTGATGACTTGGCCAGTGGCCTCAGCTTCTTCTACTGACATAGTGAAAGCCTGGCGCCTTGGTACATTCCTCCTGACCTAAGGAGCATTCCTCGGAACGTTCCTTTGAGCTTGATGGAACTGAAGAGAAGGTGGTGTAGCTTGTAGTCCTCTGGGTGGTGCAGGTAGTGCAGGTCTTGGAGCAGGGGCTTGGATGGCTGGGCGCTGTAGGTAATTGTTTGCTGGCCTGGATGCAGCAACTGGGTTTTGCCTTTGGGGACAAGAACCAATATCATGAGTAGCTGAGCCACAGACTAAGCAAAGACGGTTGGCTCGCCGGCAGTCTTTCATCATATGTCCGGCTCTCTTGCAGTAGGTACAAAAGGCTGGGCTGGGACGATGGTTCGGTACTCCGGGTTGCCTTGGCACAAAAGGTGGCCTGGACGAGGCTCCTCCTGCCATCTGGTTGGCAGGGCACTTAACCCCTGCAGACTGAGGTCTGCCCCTTGCTTTTATCACTGCCTCATAACTGTGGGCAGCTTCCAGAGCTTCCTAATGAGTCGGAAATTTCCCTGTGGCTAGTGCAGCCTGAATTTCCGTGTCCAAACCTTGTTGAAAGCGA
Source organism: Agapanthus africanus (assembly GCA_030015575.1). Classification (NCBI taxonomy): domain Eukaryota; kingdom Viridiplantae; phylum Streptophyta; class Magnoliopsida; order Asparagales; family Amaryllidaceae; genus Agapanthus; species Agapanthus africanus. Next base: position 872,332,100 of record CM057339.1, read on the forward strand.
CGGGCTCTGATCTCGTCCGTCGGTATCAAGTGTGTCGCGAATCTATTTAAAGGATTGTGTTAGCTATGTAGTATGTGATATTTTAGAAATTTGAAATACTGTGACATATCTTACCGACTTAGCATGGTGAATTCAGCATCATATTCATCCACTGACTTGTCCCACATCGAACTTTGTTGCAGATGAATGAACTGCTGCTCCATGGCAAACCTGGCTGTCACAGGGAAGTACTTCGTGTCGAACTTCTCGGAAAATTCTTCCATTCAATAGGCTGTACAAGACGGCTTTCTTCCGCCTTCCACCAGTTGCGAGCATTGTCCGTGAGCTGCAGTTTCGCCACACGGACCCAAGCTATGTCTGGCACTTGTGCTGCCGCCAGATCATCCTCTATACTTTATGCCCATTCCTCAGCTTCAAGTGGGCTTCCCTTTCCGGAGAACTGCTTGGGATGTAAACCCCTGAATTGCTTTACCCCAGGAGCGTCAGTCTCGGGACTGTTCAGGAGTTGTTGCTGTCCCTCAAGAAGGCTGCGGATCGCTTCAAGTAGTACTGTTTGCTCGATGGGTGGTGCAGGAACAGCAGGAACGATTGGAAGTGGAGGTGGAGGTGTGTTGTTGACGTTGGTGCTGGTGTTGTTCGGGGAATCCATAACCTTGAAGAAAATTTGGGTTAGGACAGATTCAAGTACATGAAATGATAAGATTCAAGGAATATGAAATTATAAGATTCAAGGAACATGAATTGTAAAGAATGTTTTATTTGCTGGTTATTGTGTTATATTGCTTAGGTTGTTCACGCAGAACAGAACTGCATGATAGAGTTTCATACAGCTCTGACCTGCATGGGCCACCAACAAAACCTGTTACGCCCCGCTTCCCATTATACGGCGAAGGGGACGCGACTGGTCCGCTACATATATACTCAGAAGTACATACGCTAAGCATATCTAAGCAATATAAAAGAAAATACACAGGAGACAAGATATAATAAAAATATCAAATTTTATTTATTAACATTCTTTTGTACAATGCATGAAAAGGAAATACAACTGAAATAAAACGATGCCTAAACAATGGCATAACAGGAAATGAAAAGTACTGAATGGAAAATATACAATGAAACTAGAGCTCTGGTTCTTCAGCAAAATGCTCCAAGTCTTTTGCAGATGGCTCGATCTCTGCTAGGTCCAAACCACCTGACGACATTCAAAGAAGAAAGAAATAGAATGTCGTCAGCGAACAGGTCGCTCGGTAAGTCCCAAAGATGAGAGGAAAGTATAGTAGACAGAATAAGAAGGTATCTTTTAAAGTTGTATTATCTTGTTGTAATGTTGTGTTACTGCTGTTGTTTGTAGCTTGGTACAGAAGGATGCCAGTGTATACGAGAGGGGTCTCTATATGCTAGAGACCAGGGCAAACGGAACGTACAAGGAACAGTTAAGCCACGGTACAACAACAACGGAATATAGATTAGGTGTCTTAATCTTACCGCCTCGTGCCACTTTTAACACCTTCCGTACCAATCTACCCCTTAAACCCCGTAGTGTTTTATTTGTATTGTTTTGTACTGTAAATTGAATTGAGTGTATAATTGAAAGACTGACCGGAACTATGATATCAGTAAATGGATGTAACCGTAGAATCATATAAGTGGAATAACTGGAGAACCATATAAATGGAATGTATATCCATGGTTCGGTTCAGTCAAATCGTATAGATTGATAATTGGATTCATGGATTCATGTTGAAAATTGTAAATTGTAGATTGACTTGAATCATATTCAAGTCAGATTAATCAGACTCAAATTCGAGTCAGACAATTAGAAATGTAAATCGAAATCTTGATTATTTCTTAAACCTATAATTGCTAGGGTCCTTAAGGTAATTTGTAAAACTTGAGGGGTTTTTATGTAAAAATACTTATATATACTTTTCAAAATACATCTCAAGTATTCGTTATTCGTCTTTAGAGTTGTAATGAAGGTGGATTGTGATATTTCTAGTGAAAATATCCCAGTTTAAGAAAATAAAGGTATTTATTTGTAATATTGATTTATATGGAATTCGTGGTATTTTAGTGTAAATTTGATTCTTGTGATTTTTAGAAAAAGGTGGAATATTTATATCATAACAAAATAGATATTTTAATGATAAATATACATATATTTATACAAAAATAATTTTAATAAATATTTTATATTCTAAAAAATCTCATTTTTCTTAAGATGTCGTATTTTAAATCTTTCGAGACCGAATGCTCCTTGCGGAAGTCTGAATCTCGCACTACTAAGCCCGAGGATATGCGATAAACCGCACCATCCCGAACGGGTTCCCCAAAGTGGGTTGTAACGGCGCTTTGCAAAGATTGTAAATACTAAATCCTTTAGAAAACGGTTTTATGAAGTAAATGGTATTTATTTGTAAAGGTGTATATTTTCCGTATTGTATGTTCTAGATTCTCCTAAGTCAACTAGTCCATTCCTAACTGGTCCAGACGACAAGTTGTGAGATGCCTCAAATCGCCTCTTCACCGCCAATTGTGGCCAGGTAAGTACAAGTGAGGAAAGGAGGGATCCGCTCACGAATCACCGTGAGTCGGGCCTTTTAAAGTTACCTTTCTCACTTGCCTAGCCTAGACACCACAAAGTCAGGTTTAGATAAACGACCGATGTCCACAACTTATTGTATTTTCATAATAAGTGGTACTTCTTTAAAGAGTGTATCAAAACTAAATCTTTTAGAAATGGTTTTATTAAATATATGGTATTTAAATGAAAATGTTTATTTTCTCGTATTCTAGGTTCTCGGGGGTGTTGCATATGAGTGTGTGAGGAGGTAGGTCGTTACATCGTGATCTACTTTAAATGTATAGTAAGTTTGATAGGGTTAAATGAAGGATTGAACAATGTGGTATTTAAGTGAAAAATACAATAAATTGAGGAAGGTTCCCCGTGCTTTCGCACGGACCTAATTAAAGTAAATCTCGTTTTCCCAGTGGCATTACCCCATTGACACCTTTCTAGACACCTACTTGATCGGCTAATTGTAATGTGTAAAACTTTTCCAGGAGTAACTCTTACTCGCAGCGGTTATCGGGATCCAACTATCTCATAGAAGGTATGCAATCTTATTGCAAATTTCAACACTTAAAATTCCTAATAATATTTTACCCCTAACCTCCTATGACCTTGACAAAGGCCAACAAACCATAGGATGCTAGTCAAGTTCAACCCGTCATTTCCTGATTGAATTAAACCCATCCACACGACCCTTGACAAAGGCCAACAAGGTCGCACGACTAACCTAACTCAATCACATTATATGTTTATACAAATAAGCAGTAATCAGCTACCGCACACTACGTCTTGACAAAGGCCAACAAACGCAGCACGGATACTAAATACTAGTTATCTGAAATGACGGAGGGCTACGACATGTTTTTAAGAAAACCCTTTGCGTAATGAATTTGATACCGTTGTAGAATCGAGTGATTTTAAATGGAATGTTTTTGAGGCCTTTTCTAGTTTTGCTAAAGAGGTCACTCCCGGTGAAGGGATCGTCGGCTCTTTCCTCATTGAATAAGGTGCAGGATATTTCACAAATATCACTATGCAAAGAAAAAACTATAAAAACAATCAAAAGACAAACCGAGTTGGTAGCATCTGCTAGTTTCGCTAAAGAGGTCACTCCCGGTGAAGGGATCTCGGCTCTTTCCTTATCGAATAAGGTGCTGGATGTTCTACAAGGAACACCGCTATGCAAAGCAAGAACTAGAGCTACCAGTTTTTAAACAAGTTTCTACAACATTTTTAGGTTTCTTTTTAGTTTCATTAATCTCATTAATGAAGTCCCATTTTATTATACTTCACAAGCATCACGTTTGAAACGAAATCTGCAATATAACATATATCTCATATATATAATATAAATATTCATCTCAGGCAGTAATATGATCTCATCACAGAACATTGCAGCAGAAGAACACATATGAAATATTGGATATACTAGGACATCCGTGTTTTAAACGAGCCTGTATAAAACACGGATTCCACGGTCGCGATGAATAGCCAAACCCACATTCCTAGACCCCTACAAGAGCGGCAAGCAACACTGCCAATTCTAGAGTTAGGAGACCCGGTCTCGACTCCTCGAAATGGTCTCCCACTGGACCCTAGAACCCGGTTACTTGTGCTCCCCTCCTTAGGTCTACCTAATACGGAAAAGTAAATAATATATAATGGTGACATCATCCTCAGCCCGGAAGTGCCCCAATAAAAGAATATTACATACAAATGAATTTTACATGAATGAAAATAAAAACCCTCATCTCACATAAAACCCCCGGCTATTCAAAACATGACGATCCAATATAACATATCACAGCAACACATAATATCTCATATCATCAACGTAAGCAAGTATGCATATCCCGATTGTCATTGATGTATAGCAACGAAATCGGTGATACACCACATACTACGCTTACGGTCACAGAAAAGAAAGTATAAAACTACAACAGTTGGAATCCGCAACCTTCTTAGACATCTCATGCCTAACCAAATGAATTCCTTAGACATCGCATGCCTAACAATTATAAACCCCGCATTTTAGTCTCGATCTCGAAAACACTTTTCAATATCTAGTCGGGCAATTCAACAAGATTCCCGACATCCTGATCGAATGCTCGTCGCAAACTTTAGTAGACGGCCGCACCCCTGGATGCCGTCGACGAAGTGCACTAAGGCGGAACACTGCTGCCGCGAGCACCGGAACGGATGCTTTTGGTGACGGGGTTCTCCTACAGTCACTTGGTCGGGGCTATAGGGTGTGGCTATCTATTAAGTTTACCCGGTGAGTATCCGCGTACGCTACGTGATTGCGACGGACTTTTGATCGCATCAAAATCCCATGGCAACCGATCATCTGAGACTAAATTGCTAGATTTATAACATTCAAATTAATTATCCCATAACTACTTGTGGATTCCAAATATTGTATCACTCATTCCAGATAAATAGACAATGTTAAACTTTCCGATCGAATAAACAAACACCCAAGATTTCCCAAATAGCTCAACACTTGAGCGGAGTTCAAAAAATATTCATCACATGCCACAGTACCAATGGTCCAGCCGTAGAAGGGTCAAGCCAACGCCTCACATCTGGCAACACGGTACTGCCCCAAACCCTAAGGTTCAGAGGCGGTTCAGACGGTCACATAATCGAGTTAAGGTTTGTGTTCTTCTAGAGGGTCCACCGCGTTACTTGTACGACTTAGAACGTTCTTAAACTATAGAAAAATCCAACACTTGAAAATTTTCCGGCAGGGGAAAAAGTGAGTTATTGATATCCGTTTGAACTTTTTAACATGTTCTAAATTACCCGGACCAAACTTAAACGAAGTTAAATTTTCCGATCGAATCAACGAGTTCCCAATACATCCCAGAAAACTCAACACTTGAGTAAATTTAAAAATTCCCAGAAACATGTAAAAGTACCTACGGATCAACTGTAGCAAAATCTAACCCTCAATCCCCAAGACTTGCCCGCCGCCAATACCCTGGTTTGGTCGCGGTTCCGCAGCGCTTTGATGGATTTAGGGTGTCGTTTTTCACACATATCTATAAAATTACCTGCTGAATTTTCTGAGCATTTTTAATATGAAAAATGTCAACTTTTTGAAAAATTTCCAGAAACTAGATTTTATCGGGTATTCGGAGTTCGATCGGACTTTAAAGTTCGCCTAGACTTCGCCTAAAGCTCTAACTTGGCTTTGATACTATTGTAAGGTTACTAGGCACTCTCACAATGTTCTACAAGGTATCAACCATACCCGATTTAAATTTTAGACGTGCCGAACAAGCCTAACCAAGATCTTAGACTATAGATTAGGCGAAACAAAGCATGTTAAACACTTTAATATCTAAGAGTTTGGGATTACAACCTTTGTAATCCGGTCCTTCACTTCTAAAGCACCGTGTTGAGGTCCCTTTGCTGCGATCATCGAGTACCCGGACTCTAAAGAGGCTCCACGAAGAGAAAGATGCAAGCTTACTTCCGATCTTCGATAACAAATATGATCTACCTTGAAGTTTCTTTAACACAAGCTCTCACTCACTAATAAAGTGAACACCCTAATCTAAATGGTTAGGATAAATTAGGATGATGAAGTAGGAATTTAGCTCTCATTTATTTTCTCAATCTCACTCATTTTCACCACCTCTCAAAAAGCTAGAAAGCTTTTCAAGCAAGAAGGAAGAAGAAGAAGAAGCTAACTCTTTTGTGATGAATAATGAATCCATAGTGTGGTTAGAAATGCAACCATGGGTTAAGTATGATAACTTAACCCATTTAGAGACTTAACCATGGTCAAGGGTTGGGTTGGGTTAACAAATATCTACAAAAATATCTTTACAAAATATCTTTGCAAAAACACAACAAAAAGCTTCTAGAAGCTTCTAGAAAAATTAACCCAAATCAAACCTTAATCATGTTTAATCTCCACTAATCAGGTTGCATTAATAACCCTAACATGTTACAATATTATATATCACATATACAATATTTATTGTAACAAAATAAAATAATACAATTAATATATATCGCATATATATCAATGTATTACCCGAGTGAGAAAAAGAATCTTTTAGTGAGCTTATACTGGTTAATGTAATTTAATATATCAAATATATAATTATACATTAAATTATCGAATCAACACTTGATCCGATAATCTGGCTATTTCACAAATAACCGACTAATATAATCTGTATCAATTCATCGAATCAACACTTGATCCGATGACCCGGCTATATCACATATACCCGGCCGATATCTCATATCGCGAGAATTAATACGGTATCACACACACGTATTGTTCTCGGTCCCGCACATATCATATATGTGCTCCTACTCCGTTTTTCCTGAGTCAAGAAAGCTCTGTGTAGGACTCTAAAGAATCGTCAATACGCCGGCAGTAGGTGATGATCATATCAAACACCCACAAACTGCAAACGGTCAGCTAAATGTAACAGCCACTCAGGTATTGAGCGATCAGAAGATCAACAAGCAAGCCTGTACTTTCTCCTGCGAATCCTGTCAGTAACACTCCCGTACAATCCGGTCTCTTTGTCTGACATGTTGCAAATCTCGCCTAAGGGTGGTAAACGTCAGACCCCAGTAGCTTGATAAGTCATGTCGATATGAGGTCTATAACAGTTTGAGAAACTACTGATAACACTTAGTAGTAAATCTCAGCAACCCTGGCCAGGGATTTCCAGTTATAGCTAATCGAACACAGCACAATATCAACTCCCTATACCGGGAGAGACGAAACCCCTCCTATCGCTCATTGCCTCCATGTGATTCGGGACTGTACCCAAAAGCCACCTTTTTGCACGCCCTCTTGGACGTGGTATGATGAAAATCAAAGCACAGTAAGAATCACATAAGACTCTATGACGATCTCGGGTCTACAGATTAACCTGTACCAGTGTCACCAGAGAACTGCCATCTGACGTGAGGTATAATACCATCTGGGAGTTCTCGGCGAGTCCGTCCAGTGTACCCAGTCTTTACTGAGCACCCATACACCATCCTTGATGTCAAACACCGATGGATATGGGATCATCCATCGCCCATCATATGGGTCAGGATGCGTATACGCTAGTCTACTCTGGTGTATCGATGCCCTGTCTCGATACACCCTCGACTAGGAACAGTTATAGGATGTACTCGTCGACTACCATGGCCCCACTAGTATGATCTCATCATAGTCCCAGTAGTCGAGTACATATCCTAAGGGCTTTATCAACATGTAACATAAAGACAATCAGAGTACATGTTAAGATAAAGAGCAACCAGATAGCATACTATCATGTCGAGCAAGAAAGTCCTTCCTATATATGTCCAAGCATCCACTACAATATACATCACTATGTACAGTAATGGCCTCTAGGGCATACATATAACTAACAGTAGCTTGGTACAGAAAGATCCCAATGTATACGAGAGAGGTCTCTATATGCTAGAGACCAGGGCAAACGGAACGTACAAGGAACTGTTAAGCCACGGTACAACAGCAACGGAATATAGGTTAGGCGTCTTAATCTTACCGCCTCGTGCCACTTTTAACACCTTCCGTACCAATCTACCCCTTAAACCCCGTAGTGTTTTATTTGTATTGTTTTGTACTGTAAATTGAATTGAGTGTATAATTGAAAAACTGACCGGAACCATGATATCAGTAAACGGATGTAACCGTAGAGTCATATAAGTGGAATAACTGGAGAACCATGTAAATGGAATGTATATCCATGGTTCGGTTCAGTCAAGTCGTATAGAATGATAATTGGATTCATGGATTCATGTTGAAGATTGTAAATTGTAGATTGACTTGAATCATATTCAAGTCAGATTAATCAGATTCAAACCCGAGTCAGACAATTAGAAATGTAAATCGAAGTCTTGATTATTTCTTAAACCTATAATTGTTAGGGTCGTTAGGGTAATTTGTAAAACTTGAGGGGTTTTTATGTAAAAATACTTATATATACTTTTCAAAATACAGCTCAAGTATTCGTTATTCGTCTTTAGAGTTGTAATGAAGGTAGATTATGATATTTCTAGTTAAAATATCCTAGTTTAAGAAAATAAAGGTATTTATTTGTAATATTGATTTATATGGAATTTGTGGTATTTTAGTGTAAAATTGATTCTTGTGATTTTTAGAAAAAAGTGGAATATTTATATCATAACAAAATAGATATTTTAATGATAAATATACATATATTTATAAAAAAATAATTTTAATAAATATTTTATACTCTAAAAAATCTCATTTTTCATAAGATGTCGTATTTTAAATTTTTCGAGACCGAATGCTCCTTGCGGAGGTCTGAATCTCGCACTACTAAGTCCGAGGATATGCGATAAACCGCACCATCCCGAACGGGTTCCCCAAAGTGGGTTGTAGCGACGCTTTGCAAAGATTGTAAATACTAAATCCTTTAGAAAACGGTTTTATGAAGTAAATGGTATTTATTTGTAAAGGTGTATATTTTCCGTATTGTATGTTCTAAATTCTCCTAAATCAACTAGTCTATTCCTAACTGGTCCAGACGACAAGTTGTGAGATGCCTCAAATCGCCTCTTCACCGCCAATTATGGCCAGGTAAGTACAAGTGAGGAAAGGAGGGATCCGCTCACGAATCACCGTGAGTCGGGCCTTTTAAAATTACCTTTCTCACTTGCCTAGCCTAGACACCACAAAGTCAGGTTTAGATAAACGACCGATGTCCACAACTTATCGTATTTTTATAATAAGTGGTACTTCTTTAAAGAGTGTATCAAAACTAAATCTTTTAGAAATGGTTTTATTAAATATATGGTATTTAAATGAAAATGTTTATTTTCTCGTATTCTAGGTTCTCGGGGGTGTTGCATATGAGTGTGTGAGGAGTTAGGTCGTTACCTCGTGATCTACTTTAAATGTATAGCAAGTTTGATGGGGTTAAATGAAAGATTGAATCAATGTGGTATTTAAGTGAAAAATACGATAAATTAAAAAAGTTATCATTTCATGTGACGAAACTTGATCAAATTGTTTGATTAGTATTTAATAGTCAACATGAGGAAGTTTTGGTATGATTGCATTAGTGAGAAGTGGAATTTTATAGAAAACCGAATCGGAAATCGGATTTGTTCCGATTCCGTCGGGTTTTTGTAAATCCGTATTTTGATAATGGAAAAGAAAGATAGAAAGGGACTTACGGGTTTTAGATTACACAAGAGAGTGAGGGGGAACTAGAGGAATCGTCGATGTGTTGCGTCGTCGCCGGTAGTTCCTAAAATGATCGCCGGAAATTCCGCCGGGAATTCGTCGGAGCTTCACCTCGAGCTTGTTTTCAAAGTACACGATTCTTGGAAATTTTTGAAAGAGTGGGCTCAAGATTTTTGGGGTGAGAAGGTAGTGTGTAGGGTTGGTATTTATAGGGTTAGGCTAGGGTTAGGATAGATGAAAAGTTTAAAATAAAAATGTGATAAAATATAATAAAAATGTATTAAAAATGGAGTAATTAGGGTTTTTAAAGAGCTCTGGAAATGGTCTGAGACTGATATTTTGCAGGTGTATAGGGAATATGAAAAGACACAACTTTCATGTTGGGGTCGTCGCCGGAATTGGTCAACTCGGCCGTAACTCAGCCGTGACTCGGTCTGAGGACGGAGTCAGACCGAGTCAAGGCCGATTTGGCCAATTCTCGGCCGAGTCAGGCGGCCGGGATCCCCCCCGACGGTTCATCTAACTCCTGAAAATGTTACATCTTTGGGTGTAGTAGGGTTTTTGTGAGATATGCACATGTAAACTCTTGGTATTCTAAAGGTTTTAAAAAAAATCAATATTAAAAATAATGTGGGGTATGAGATTTGAACTCTGGTGGCTTGGTTCAGCAGTGCAAGGTATTACCAATGAGCCACAAGCTCCTTCTTGTAATTATTGTGTGAAATAAATACTTAAAGTGGTAACAACAAAAATTAAATACCCCAAGTATACTTCAAATTTAAATCAATTTGAGTTGTTACATAAATCTACGAAAATACGAATTTGGACTAATTCATGCCCTACGGGCGACAACATACATTAGTCTCCGTATACAATCCACGGGCAACCAAAAACAAAACAAACACCCATGACACGAAGTGACCATCTGGAGAAGGAGAAAGTGGTTACCGCGATGCGGTAGCGTAATTAACTGCAGGGACTTGCGCCTGCAGGGAAAAGCGTCCCCACAATAAAAAAACCCTCAACGAGGGGGAATCTGATGAAGTCTGCTACATCGGCTGTATCCGTTTAAACCTTCGATACACGGTACCATAAATCAACTTAGCATCTTCGGAGAGGTGGACGGATAGCACCAAATACCATCTGCCCTCGAAATTCAGGCCGGACGTCCCAACGTCCCGGTCGCGTCTTTTGGCGGAGAACACCCATACAGCCTGACGACAGGCGCACGAACCTGCAAAAGTACATTGACGCGCTGGAAGAGTACAACCAGAAGGCGCGGACCCCAGTCATTCTCGAAGAGTTTCTCAACCATGTACTTAAGAACGGAGATAGCGACGATGATGAGGGAAATGGCTCGTCGGGATAAACCGAAGATTATATAGCAAGTTGCCACATGGTTTCTCACTCATCGTTAAATAACAAAGAAACTCTCTCGGCGTCGGAAAGCAACACAGAGGAACTGGGGGCAGAAAACAACTACTTCCCCATTGAAAAGCACTGCCTGGCACTGATATTTGCTATAACGAAGCTCAGACACTACGCCTTGGTACATGAGGTCCATTTCATATCAAAGGTTGATCCTCTCAAATATCTGATGTCAAGAGCCATACAACAGGAATGCTTGCTAAATGGGCCCTCCTCTTGATGGAATTCACGATAACGTATCGACCCTTCAAAGCAGTGAAAGGCAAGGCCATCGCCGACTTTCTCGCTGAGCATACAATACCAGCCGATTCTTTCTTAAATTGCGAATTTCCAGACGAACACACGTTCGACACAATCGATGGGGAGAAGGAAGAAAATAATGTCCAATGGGAACTCTACTTCGATGGAGTATCTTCCTTGAAGAAACGGAAGCATAACACCCCTATAATTAAATCCGGGTGGGCCTCATCTTCGTGACTCCGCAAGGGGGATAATGTGTTTCTCCCTTTCCTTAACGGAGCCAAGTACAAACAACGAGGCTAAATATGAAGTTTTGATAGCGGGTCTTGAGATCGCTGTCGATATGGGAGTCGTAAACCTTATCAAATATGGAGACTCCCAGCTGGTCATTAGCCAAGTAAACGGCGACTATCAGACGTGCAAACCAGAGTTGATAAAATATAGCAGGAGAGTGCAGCAACTGCTGACGCAAATCCCCTCCTACATCCTGAAAAGCATACCGCGTGGGGAAAATAGCAAGGCAAATGCGTTAACCAAGCTTTCTAAGGAGCTGGCTGACAAAGATCTCGATGACGTAAGAATCGTTGTGCAAAACAGTCGGGTTCTCACGCCAGCAGAAATACCTTCACAGGATTCGATCGAGCCATCTGAAAGAAAAGAAATGACCAAACAAGCATTTCTTCAAATAAAAGAAAAAGAAAAGCTCAAGGATTGGAGGGAAGTCTTCATAGATTACTTCAAATCCCATCGAACACCCGAAAACGCGTTGTCAAGACATCAGCTCATGAAACGAGCTTTGTCTTTCGCTTTCGTCAATGATACTATATATAAGAGATCATTTGATTGTCTATGGCTGAGATGCCTGGGACCAGAAGAAGAAAAGAGAGTCGTCCAAGAAACCCACGACGGACTTTGCGGTTCTCATCAAGCCGGACCAAAGATGAAGCTGAAGATCAAAAGAATGGGTTACTACTGGCCCATAATGATTCAGAACTGCCTCGAATATGAGAAGCAGTGTCACTCGTGCCAAATTCATGGGGACTTCATCCACCATCATCCAAATCCGCTACACCCAACAGTAGCTAGCTGGCCGTTCGAAATGTGGGGAACCGATATAATCGGCCCCATTGAGCCAGCATCATCCAAAGGACATCGGTTTATACGGGCACCGACTGATTACTTCTCTAAGTGGGCAGAAGCAGTACCGCTGAGGGAAGTGAAGACGGAGAACATTCTCCATTTCTTCAAGACGCATGTCATCTACCGGTTCGACATTCCGCGACGGATAATCTCGGATAATGGGCCAGCCTACAGGAGCCATAAAATCAGCCGCTTCGCAGAGTAGCATAATATAGATTAGTGATACTCCTCTGTCTATAATCCCCGAACCAACGGTCTAGCTGAAACTTTCAACAAGACCTTGACCAGGATTATAAAGAAAACGGTGTCCAGAAACAAAAAGGACTGGCACGAAAGGCTGCACGAAGCTCTTTGGGCGTACCGAACGACGTTCAAAACATCTATGAATACAACACCATATGCGTTGGTATTTGGCACTGAAGCGGTACTCCCTTTGGAAATAGAACTCCATTCTCTCCGAGTAGCGGTTCGATACGAGCTAACAGAAGATGAAAATGCCCATCTTCGGCTTGAGGAGCTCGACGCCCTCGATGAAACTCACCTTATACCACATCAAAATCTGGAGGCTTATAAGACAAGGATGACATGGTCATACGAAAAACTGACTAGGCCGAGAACATTCCACCAAGACGAAATCGTGCTAGTCGTCAAAAGACCTATGATCCCCAATCGGGCAAAATGGGGGAAATTTGAGCCAAACTATGAAGGCCCATATATCATAGACAAGGTCTACCAGTTGCTCATATATGCATGGTGAAAGACCCTTCCAACCAATAAACGGCCAATTCCTCAAGAAATACCACGCTTGACGAGTAACGACTTAGGTCAATAATAGATGACGACGCTCGTGTCCGCTCGCTATCTTCCTGAGTCAAAACTCTAAGTGGTATTCGGAAAAACTTCACCCCAAAAATGGTGATAATGGACCTCTACGTCCTTAAACTGGCAACGGACCGTAATGTCCTTAAACTAAAGTTTCACCCAAAAATGGTGATAATGGACCACTACGTCTTTATACTGGTAATGGACCGAAATATCCATAACCTAGTACTCCGCCTCAAACATGGCGTATCGCCCCAAATACGGTGATATCTTCTCTTGGGATCTATATTGCAATCAAAACTCCAACGGCGAAGACTGCAACTCAAGTCCTATTGTTAAAAAAAACGGTATGTCCACAAGTAAGATGGACACGGATGAAAACCCCAAAGGGCGCCGTGAGTAAAAATAGCAGGGCTACCGACGAGCTTGTGAAAACCCGAAAGGGCGCAATCTCGTTATTAAAAAAACGGTATGTCCAAAAGTAAGATGGGCACGGATGAAAACCCGAAAGGGCGTGATTGAAATAATTTTTCTTGATTGGGTGTAAAAAGTAAAAGAATCAATTCAAATAGTCCCCGATTTCGGCACTATTTGATTGATCGTAGAATGCGAGACTGAGTAAGTAAATAAAATCGATAAGAGTCTCTTTGTGTCGGTAATTAGAAAATTGAATAAAGTTCACAATCAAAAAATTATATTTGACCGCAATCAACTACGGTGTCAGTTGTAGATCGTAAGCGAGTGCAGATCGTCCACAGGGATTGTGCGATTCGTTTTTATATTTGATTTGTTTGAATCGAAAAGTTAATCGAAAAGAAAAGAAAACATGATTCAAGAATTTATCAATTGATTCAGGTGTCACGAGTTTAATCAAGAATCAAGAAACTGATAAACAATCAAGAATTGGGTTTCGATAATATTTCCAACCAAAATGTCAAGAATCTAAATGAGGCTCGTAGGAATCGATCGGATCTATAGACGTGATGTAATTTCAAGATTTCGTGTTCTTGTCCTTCGAAGGATTGATACTAGATCGATGATGATCGATGAGAGTTAGGGCTTTCTTGATGAAACTAGGGTTTCATCGTTTAACCCTTGTTCTTTCATTGATATCATTCACATTCTAGCCTCTAACAATTTCAAGAAACGATCGTAACTCCCCAATCTCGAGCGATATCAATCAAGAAAGCATCGCAACGAATTGGGTCGTCGATTCTTGAACTTGCTAGGGTTTACAAAACTCGTAGGATTCAAGAATCGATTTAAGATATATTACATCATCATTCTATTGATCGTCTCGACTCCTCGACGAGCGGAGTATTACTCAAACATCATCACACAGAAAGTATTCAAGAATTGAAAAGATATCATGATGCGAGAATTTAAAGAAAATAAGATAAAAGAATATCACCTTTTATTTATATCAACAATTTGATTGCAGTCGCTCAAGAACTACAAGAGGAAGAACTAAATTGTCGAATTGGCGTCGCTCGGCTCCGTGAGTCGCGGATCGGCTTGGACCACTTGCTCTGTTGAAGATCGGCTCGGCTCATAAAAGGTTGCAAGGCTTCTTGCTTGATGGGTACTCAGGATCTTGGATTTTGATTGGAATTAGGGTTAGGGTTTCACACAAGTCCTCTCATTAGACTTGTGAAAGAAGATGAAGAGAGTGAATGGCTAAAGATGAACTAATGGATTGATTTTTCCAAGATTGAATTCCTTTTACAAGTGAGCCTAGGGTCTTATTTATAGACTTCTCAAACCCTAGGTCTAGGTTTGAAATTACAATTCCCTCCAAAAGTTTGTTGAGGAGTTTCTAGAAAGAGTTTGTTAGGAGCTAGCTTAGGTTTTAAGCTAGGATTAATTAAGCTTAGAAAACCCTAGTTTGCTGATCTGGCGGAAGCTTCTGGAACATTCTGGAATTTGTCATGTCTTGATGTAGTGTTGACCCTGAGAGAGAGATAATGCACTGAATTTGAGGAGGTAACTCCTTGGACCCACCGCGGATCCGCGGCGCAAGCAGGCTCCTGCCGCGGATCCGCGGCACTTTATGGGGCTTGGGCCTTGGGCTTTTTACAGTGGTCTTGTGCTAACATATTGGGCTTCATCTGATGTGTTGATTTGTATTTGTCCCTTTGGATTGATACCAGAATTGAAATTATTGAGTTGGCGTAATGCTTGATCGGTACCCTGTACATTTTGGCCTTTCTTCTAGATTTTCCTGCACAGATCTCAAAACAAATGTTGCGCAATATAGGGATGATGCGATGCCATGAAATGTGGTCAATTTCCTTTATAGTGTCGGTTTTAGAGTCTAACACATGCAATCTGATATTTTGCGACAGTTTTGCTAATATGTGAAATATGAATGCCGAACACTTCTATATGGATCAAATGATGAGGAAATTGCCGGCTAAAATATGCAATATTTTTTACTAATCAAATCCCCCCAAACTTAATTTCGATCGTCTCGAGCGAACTGTTTTATTAAAAAGAGAAGGAGAAAATAAAGAAAGAGAAAAACTAACTAGCACACTTTCGTAGGCAACACGATTGCACTGAGCACGTGCAACAAGCCTTTAAACCTCTAGGTGTCCCTAGTAGGAGGAGTGTTGTCTCCTGAGGGTTTTCAGCGGATTGCACCCACAAAATCCAATAATAAAAGGAAGATCATGAATATTACATTTAAAGAAAAGAATTGGAGAAGAAAAGCTTTGAAAATTAGGGTTTCCAACTAAGCTAGCTTTTCGGTTGTCATGAGCCCTATCTTAATGGTCATGAAAAGATGTTAGAAATCACGTCCTCCCTCAATAAAACATTGTCTTATTCTTCATTCCTTTCTTTCTTCCAAATATCGATCATATCACCCTGCGTGTGTGTAAAGACATCCCTACACCCGGAGAATTCAATTCAACATATCATACTCTTGCCCATCAGCGTCAGTACTTTTTAATTAATGAATATTTAGATGAGATTGCTCACACACTTTCATGCGACCGTTAATATTTCTTGAGGTACTAACCGACCGATTACTCATGTGCTTGCTTACTTGGTGTATTTTCCTCGTCTTGCACCACCTCAGGCATAGCAGTGACTCCCAGACCAGTTGGCCTTAGGGCACTAGGTGAAGAAGCACCCTCGCTATATATTTTTTATTGCCCTTGGTGATAACAAAACCAGTATCCATTTTCTCACCACTTTATATTTTCTTTATTCACTTATTTTTTCTTTTTATTTCCTTTCCTTCATACATCGGCTTTAAGACAAGAGCATTTCAAGGTATCCTCTACTATCCCAGGCTTCAAGACGTGTGTAAGTGCGAATAGCAGGGTATCAACGTTCAAAATGTTTGGCTTCCAGAATAGAAACTATTTTTCAGACTTATTTTTATCCTCAGATTAGTGACGTCCTTCATCTTACTAACCCTTGGGACAACGGCTCATAACTACTTATTACTAGTTCGTATAAGAAAACTTCTAATTTTCTTAGTTTTCTAAAAATTTTCTAATCTCATGGATGTAATTGTTCACTATCTAAACTTTTATTATCTTATTTATGTACAAAAAAGTGTAATTATTAAAATTATTTTTATACTTGAAATTTTTTTAAATTTTTATGGGTTTTGAAATTTTTTCAATTTTTATAGATTTTTAAAGAAATGTTTTGTGCTTATGCAGATGATATGCAAATGATGCAAAAATAAGCACAAACCTCCCCCAAACTTGTTTTCAACAGTGTCCTCACTGTTGCTAATCGTTATACCTACAAAAACTGTAAGTCTAGGAGGAATTATTAGTGGGGGCAAAATATATAAGTGAAGAACTTCCCCCAAACTTACTCTTTTCACTCACCTTCATTCAAAAAATGATGCAGTGATATACTAGACATGAAGGTGAGACGGAGGAATTTTAATCTAAATAGACTGGCTCTTGTAAGAACAAGAGCTCCTCTGTGGGGTCAGTGGAAAAATACGGCTTAAGTCTATGTCCATTTACTTTGAAAAAGGTGCCGTTTTTAACATTTTCTACTTCTACTGCCCCGTGCAGGTATACAGACCGCACAACAAAAGGTCCCTTCCATCGAGATCGGAGCTTACCCGCGTGAAGGTGTAATCGTGAATCATAAAGAAGGACTTGTTGACCAGGTGAAAATGTTTTCCTTAAAATGTTTTTATCGTGAAAAACTTTAGTCCTATTCTTTGTGATTACAGCGTTATCGTAAGCTTCATCACGGAGTTCGCTTAGCTCATTAAGTTGCAGCTTCCGAAAGTTGCAAGCAAGGTTCAGATCAAAATTTATTTCTTTAATAGCCCACAATGCTTTATGCTCTATCTCGACGGGTAAATGACATGCTTTCCCAAACACTATCCTATATGGAGACATTCCTAGGTCGGTTTTAAATGCAGTTCTGAATGCCCAAAGAGCATCCGTCAATTTAGTCGACCAGTCTTTTCTATTCTTAGCAACAGTTTTCTCCAGGATAAGTTTGATTTGTCTGTTTGAGATCTCAGCCTGCCCGCTTGTTTGGGGATGATAGGGTGTAGAAAGTCGGTGGTTGATTGAGTATTTTCGCACCAGAGTCTCGAAAGATCTGTTGCAGAAATGTGTCCCATTATCGCTAATGATAGCGCGTGGGTGCCCAAATCGCGAGAAGATATTCTCTTTCAAGAACTTAATGACAAGTTTCTTGTCATTAGTGCGACATGGAATGGTTTATACCCACTTTGAGACATAATCAACAGCCAGCAATATGTACAAATTCCCAAAGGAGTTGGGAAAGAGACCCATAAAGTCAATGCCCCAAACATCAAATATTTCAACAACCAAGATGGGTTGCTGAGGCATTTCATTCCTCTGGGATATTCTACCCGTGTACTGACATTGTGTACAGGTTTTGCAATAGTCAAATGCGTCCTTTAATAAGGTCGGCCAATAAAATCCACATTGCAAAACCTTTTCCGCTGTCTTTCTAGGACCGAAGTGACCCCCACAGGCCTGATCATGACAAAATGAAAGAACACTCTTGAACTCTTCATTCGGGACACACCGGCGAATGATCTGATCAGGACAATATTTAAACAAATAAGGCTCGTCCCAGTAAAAGTGTTTTACTTGGGATAGAAAACGGTATTTGTCCTGTTTTGACCAATCGCTCGGTATCAGTCCCGTGGCATGATAGTTCACAATATCCCTGAACCATGGTTCAGCGGATATGCTCAAGAGTTGTTCATCAGGGAACGAATCATTGATCGGCAGGGTCACCGGGGAAGAAATGATGCGTGAAAGATGGTCAGCTACTACATTTTCACATCCTTTCTTATCTTTGATAACAAGATCAAATTCTTGTAACAGTAGGATCCAACGTATTAGTCGACCTTTTGCATCTTTCTTCGCCAGAAGATGTTTTAAAGCGGAATGGTCAGTATATACAACTATAGGTGAGCCAATTAAGTAAGGCCTGAATTTTTCTAATGCAAATACAACCGCTAAAAGTTCTTTTTCTGTGGTTGTATAATTGATATGCGCATCATTCAAGGTCTTACTTGCATAGTATATCACGTGTGGCATCTTATCGATGTGCTGTCCTAAGACTGCACCTACTGCAAAATCAGATGCGTCACACATCAGCTCAAAGGGGTAGTCCCAGTTTGGTGATGATAACACGGGGGCTGAAGTGAGTGAGTGTTTAAGTGAGTCGAAAGCTGTCTCGCAGTCCAAGTCAAAATGGAAGGTCGTATCCTTGGCCAGGAGAAGAGTTAAAGGTCTAGCAATTTTGCTAAAGTCCTTAATGAATCTCCTATAAAAGCCCGCATGGCCAAGGAAAGATCGAATATCTTTGACGCTTTTGGGATGAGGGAGGTTTTGAATGACATCTATCTTAGCTCTGTCAACCTCAATGCCTTTCTGTGAAATGACATGTCCAAGTACAATTCCTTCTTGGACCATAAAATGGTATTTTTCCCAGTTCAAAGTCAAGTTCTTTTCTTTGCAACGAGTAAGAACAGCGACAAGATTCGCTAGGCAATCGGAAAAAGAGTCTCCAAAAATCGAGAAATCGTCCATAAAGATCTCCAGAAAATTCTCTACCATATCAGAGAATATCCCCATCATACACCGCTGAAAGGTAGCGGGAGCATTGCATAACCCAAAGGGCATGCGACTGTAAGCAAAGGTACCAAAAGGACATGTAAAAGTGGTTTTATCTTGATCCTTTTTGGCGATGGGGACCTGATTATAGCCTGAGTATCCGTCCATAAAGCAATAATACTCTCGTCCTGCTAAGCGTTCCAGCATCTGATCAATGAATGGTAGAGGAAAGTGGTCTTTCCTCGTGGCAGCATTGAGTTTTCTATAATCAATACATACACGCCACCCAGTTTGGGCGCGTGTCTGAATCAACTCATTTGCCTCATTGGTTATAACAGTGATGCCGGATTTCTTAGGAACGACATGTATAGGACTTACCCACTGGCTATCGGAGATGGGGTATATAATACCATTATCTAAGAATTTGACGATCTCTTTCATGACCGCTTCCTTCATGACGGGATTCAACCGTCTCTGTGGTTCTTGGGTCGGTCTGGTATCATCCATCACATGTATATGATGTTCAACTATCAAGGGACTAATCCCTTTGATGTCCGCCATACTCCAACCAAACGCCTCTTTGTTAGATCTTAATACCGATAAAAGTGCATTCTCTTGCTCTGATGCAAGAGATGCGGAAATGATAACCGGTAAAGACTCATTCTCACCTAAATATGCATATTTAAGATGAGAAGGTAAAATTTTTAGATCTAATTCAGGTGGAGAAATAATAGAAGGTGGGATCATTGAGTGATTTTTGGATTTACAAAGAAGCTCAGAGCCTGTGAAAGATACAGACTCGGGTGGAGAAAAGTCAGGAGTGCTGGTCTCAAGTGTAGAGAAAGTGTCCTCACTAAGATCATGTGTGAAATCAAACAGAGATGTGGTAATGTCATCGAGATCATTAAAGCAAAGTTCCTCGGCTCCACAACTATCGGGAGCGATCTCATGGACAGAGCAAACATCTAAAATATGAGCAGAGGGTTCTGATGGCTGACTTCCAACTTTGTAGATATTTAGTTCAATGGTCATATTTCCAAATGATAAGTTCATTGAACTATTTCTACAGTTTATAACAGCGTTGGAAGTGGCAAGGAAAGGACGACCCAGAATCACCGGAATTTGGCCCCGGGGGTTTGCTACAGGATGTGTGTCGAGCACAATGAAGTCTACAGGGAAAACAAATTCCCCGACCTTTATCAATACATCCTCTAATTCACCCCTTGGTTTGGTGATAGATCGGTCTGCCATCTGGAGAGTGCAGTGAGCAGGTTTCAGCTCTCCAATCCCTAATTGCTCATAAACAGAATAAGGGAGCAGGTTAACACTTGCGCCAAGGTCTAAAAGAGCACGATTTATGTTTTTACCCCCAATCGAAATCGATATTGTAGGACATCCTGGGTCCTTTCGCTTCTTTGGTAGCTGGGGTATAAAAGCAGTGCTAATATTATTAGACATGAAGACCTTCTTCGGCACTTGAGTCTTCCTCTTCCTAGTGCACAAGTCCTTAAGAATTTTCGCATAAGCGGGGACTTGTTGAATCGCATCTAGGAGAGGGATATTGATGTTAACCTGTTTGAACATTTCCAAAATTTTCTCCATATGAGGACTCGTTCTATTAGCCCTTAACCGATTCGGATAAGGAGCTTTCGCAATGAGCGTCGGGTCCATCACAGGAGAAGGAAGAGGGGGCAGACGAGGTCCCAAAAGAGGTGTGGGGACCGTCTGTGGAGAACTATAAGGTTTGGGAGAAGGTGTCGAGCCTAGTGGGAAATGGAGAATAGGCTCGCGAGAAAGTGGTGTGGTAGAAGAAGAAGGATCAGAAGGAGAAGTGTGTGTGTGTGGAAAGGTCTCAGCCGGGGTGTTGATATGATTTTCAGTATCATCAATACCTTCCCCGACATGATTGTTCAGCACTCTTCCCGATCTCAACGTTGTGATGGCATTTACATTGTAATGCCCAGGATTCTGTAGGGGTTGAGAGGGAAGTTTTCCTTTTTCTCTCGCACTCATTTCGGCTTTTTGGCGTGCGATTTCAGCTTCCATCGTTCTGATACTCTCAGCTTGGGACGCTGAGTTTTTCTTTATCTCACCGACGGAAGATCTAAGCTCAGCCGAAACCTCTATGAAATTTGACAAAAGTGATTTCATGGTTTGAGTGAATTGAGAGAACTCGTCAGAACAGGTCATAGGATTAGACTGTGTAGGAGTGTTGACCTGATTTTGGAAATTTTGTGACTGATAAGGGTGCTGAGTGAGTTGAAGGGGTTGCTGTTGTGGTGGAGGAAGAGCCCTTTGAAAATTATTCGTGTTTGGAACCGTGTTTTAAGATTGGTTTTGGTTCCAAGCAAAATTCGGGTGATTCCTCCAACCCTGATTGTACGTGGAAGAATATGGATCGTTTCGAGGTCTTTGAAATGCGGCATTAGAATGCTCGTGACCTTGAAATGCAGAGTTTAATAGACATTCTTCCGTTAAATGAGACGGATCAGAACAGCACCCACAAACAGTTTTGGGGAGCGACACTGGGTTTAGGGAGGCTGCTGCAAATTTGTGTTCCATAGCGTCGAGCTTCTTTTGCATTACCGCCATCTCAGCTCGAACACCTATGGACACATCTATTTGGTGTACGCCACCCCTATTCAATGGTTGGGTTCCACTCTCCCACTGTAGTGATTTTTCAGCGAACTCTTCTAAATACTTCCAAGCTTCCCCATCATCTTTGGTCATAAAAGTACCTTGACACATGTTTTCATGGCTCTGTTTAGTGTTTGGGTTAATACCCTCATAAATGATTCGGCACAATTCCCATCTCGGGATGCTGTGATGAGGACACTGAACCAAAATATCCTTGAAACGTTCAAAGCATTTAGAGAATGGTTCAGCAGGGAGCTGGGCAAATTGATTCAGTTCGCTACGGATTCGAGCTGTCTTTTGTATTGGGTAAAATTTCTTAAGGAATACCGCTACGAATTCTTCCCAATTCGTAATAGAGTGTACGGTAGTATTATATAGCCACTTCTCTGCTATATCGCACAAAGTAAATGGAAGAAGTCGTAGACGCATAGCATCCACTGAAAGTTGTGACGTACCCATCATTGCGCATACGTTTTCAAATTTGGTAATGAAAACGTAAGCGTCCTCAGTCTCGAGTCCGTAGAATTTGGGTAAAAGATTGATATACTGGGGCTTAATCTCAAAGTTATCCCCGTTGGCTGGTGGTGTGGATAAGCAGGTCGAAAGAGGACCTCGAATAGGGTAGCACCTCTCCTGGAGAGAGATGCGGGGTGGATTCTGCGCACCAACGGACGGCGGCAGATTAGGGTTAAAGAAGTTTGATGGATTCGGATCCATCGGTGTGGGTGTGGTAGTGGGTAAAGAAAAGGTAAATGGAGAAATATCGACTTTGGAGTCGATAATGGGCACGCCGACTAAACGGGCACTAGAATCCCGTGTCCAGCCTATCTTGCACTAAAAAAGGTTAGTACAAGTGGCAGCGTTGGCTTATAATTAGGGGTAATGAATGAATGCGGTGCTTGCTTTGAAAAAGGGACGGATTTTTGAAAAAAATGATGCGACACAACAAATGCAGCACACAAACCCTAGAATCTAGTGGTCACCTAGGTCCGGCTCTAGACCGCTCCTAACTGCCAAAAGACAAGTCGCAGGATAGAATCCTCCACTGCCTCTTTGTCCCCCTGTGGCCGGATAAGTGCCAGGTAAGTGGGAAGGTACTCCACTACGTAAGTAGTGGGCCTAATTAAAAACCACTAGCCTTAGACACACTCGCCTTAGACACCACAAGAAAACCCGGATAAGCAATGAATTACCTACGGCCTTCTCTTATCCTAATTGAGCGCGACAGTCCTTAAAGTCTTCTCTAGATTTCTTTTAGTTAATGTGGGTCAATGCGGATGCAAGTTTTGCGATTTTCGGGGCCTAGGAAGGGTAATGAAATCCCCACCTAATTTGGATTTGGCCGTGCCCCTTAATATCCGTATTTAGAATGCAAACAACCAAGAAACAAAATCACGCACAAATTTACTTTTGCAATTTGCGAGCTGCGATTATTTGCAAAGAAACCTGCAGAAAATTGTTAGTTGGAGCTAAAAAGAGGAGATAGGAGAAGGTAAGAAGCTTACAGAGAAAACCTAGCACAGAGATCCCTCCAGGTAGCCGCGGAACTGCCGCATATGGGCACTTAGGCCGCGCTTCCGTGGTAGGGTAGTGAGAACACTGCACCAAACTTTTTCAGGGAGCTTCTGTAGACTCCCTCAGCTCTCTGGTATATTCCAAAAAAAATTTCCAATTTCCAGCAAGCTCCAGATATCCTTGCAATGAAACACAACAAATTGTTTAGGGTTTGCACGAATTTTGATCTCAAAAATCACAATGAAATAAATCTTTCAATTCAAACTTTGATATGAAACGAATTAGCGCGGATCCCCGGCAACGGCGCCATTTTGATTGAAATATTTTTCTTGATTGGGTGTAAAAAGTAAAAGAATCAATTCAAATAGTCCCCGATTTCGGCACTATTTGATTGATCGTAGAATGTGAGACTGAGTAAGTAAATCAAATCGATAAGAGTCTCTTTGTGTCGGTAATTAAAAAATTGAATAAAGTTCACAATCAAAAAATTATATTTGACCGCAATCAACTACGGTGTCAGTTGTAGATCGTAAGCAAGTGCGGATCGTCCACAGGGATTGTGCGATTCGTTTTTATATTTGATTTGTTTGAATCGAAAAGTTAATCGAAAAGAAAAGAAAACATGATTCAAGAATTTATCAATTGATTCAGGTGTCACGAGTTTAATCAAGAATCAAGAAACTGATAAACAATCAAGAATTGGGTTTCGATAATATTTCCAACCAAAATGTCAAGAATCTAAATGAGGCTCGTAGGAATCGATCGGATCTATAGACGTGATGTAATTTCAAGATTTCGTGTTCTTGTCCTTCGAAGGATTGATACTAGATCGATGATGATCGATGAGAGTTAGGGCTTTCTTGATGAAACTAGGGTTTCATCGTTTAACCCTTGTTCTTTCATTGATATCATTCACATTCTAGCCTCTAACAATTTCAAGAAACGATCGTAACTCCCCAATCTCGAGCGATATCAATCAAGAAAGCATCGCAACGAATTGGGTCGTTGATTCTTGAACTTGCTAGGGTTTACAAAACTCGTAGGATTCAAGAATCGATTTAAGATATATTACATCATCATTCTATTGATCGTCTCGACTCCTCGACGAGCGGAGTATTACTCAAACATCATCACACAGAAAGTATTCAAGAATTGAAAAGATATCATGATGCGAGAATTTAAAGAAAACAAGATAAAAGAATACCACATTTTATTTATATCAACAATTTGATTGCAGTCGCTCAAGAACTACAAGAGGAAGAACTAAATTGTCGAATTGGCGTCGCTCGGCTCCGTGAGTCGCGGATCGGCTTGGACCACTTGCTCTGTTGAAGATCGGCTCGGCTCATAAAAGGTTGCAAGGCTTCTTGCTTGATGGGTACTCGGGATCTTGGCTTTTGATTGGAATTAGGGTTAGGGTTTCACACAAGTCCTCTCACTAGACTTATGGAAGAAGATGAAGAGAGTGAATGGCTAAAGATGAACTAATGGATTGATTTTTCCAAGATTGAATTCCTTTTACAAGTGAGCCTAGGGTCTTATTTATAGACTTCTCAAACCCTAGGTCTAGGTTTGAAATTACAATTCCCTCCAAAAGTTTGTTGAGGAGTTTCTAGAAAGAGTTTGTTAGGAGCTAGCTTAGGTTTTAAGCTAGGATTAATTAAGCTTAGAAAACCCTAGTTTGCTGATCTGGCAGAAGCTTCTGGAACATTCTGGAATTTGTCATGTCTTGATGTAGTGTTGACCCTGAAAGAGAGATAATGCACTGAATTTAAGGAGGTAACTCCTTGGACCCACCGCGGATCCGCGGCGCAAGCAGGCTCCTGCCGCGGATCCGCGGCACTTTGTGGGGCTTGGGCCTTGGGCTTTTTACAGTGGTCTTGTGCTAACATATTGGGCTTCATCTGATGTGTTGATTTGTATTTTTCCCTTTGGATTGATACCAGAATTGAAATCATTGAGTTGGCGTAATGTTTGATCGGTACCCTGTACATTTTGGCCTTTCTTCTGGATTTTCCTGCACAGATCTCAAAACAAGTGCTGCGCAATATAGGGATGATGCGATGCTATGAAATATGGTCAATTTCCTTTATAGTGTCGGTTTTAAAGTCTAACACATGCAATCTGATATTTTGCGACAGTTTTGCTAATATGTGAAATATGAATGCCGAACACTTCTATATGGATGCAAATGATGAGGAAATTGCCGGCTAAAATATGCAATATTTGTGACTAATCAGGGCGCCATGACTAAAAACAGCATGGCTACCGACGAGCTTATGAAACCCCGAAATGGCGCAATCTCGTAAAATTTTCACTTACGAGATCCTCTTGATTCGTAAGGAGAACTTCCCCTATGATCCTCACGGCTCATAGAATTTGAAAGTCTTAAGCTACAGGGACTTGGACCTGTTCTTAAGCCATCGTATTCCTCTTTTGCCCTATAGGCGGTCTGATATCGGCCCTTGTATACAATCCATGGACACAAATAAACAATTTCCCCCACCAAGTTCCACCAATGATGAAGAATGTCCTCATATAGTGAACGACACTTGTAAGTCCTCTCTACTTATAAGGAGAAAACACTCTTGTAAGATCCTTACGTCTTATAAATGAACACACACTTAGGAATCCCCACGATTCCTAAGGAGAAAATATGCCTACGAGATCCTAATGACCCGTAGGGAGAAATAACTTTAAGAGACCCTTACGGCTCATAAAGTTGAAAAGTCTTAATCGATAGGATCTTAACCCTGTGTACTAAGCCACCTTTGTTCAAATCAGCACAGGAAAATGATGATTTTCTCCTGGCAATGTTCTATTAGCAGCAATGCTGATGCCTAAATCGGTATCAAATTCCAAGTCCTCTCACGGCAGATGATGATTCGCTCCTGGCAATGTTCCGGTCGCAGCGATGCTGAGGCCTGAACATGTATCAAATTCCAAGCCCTTTCAAGGCAAATGATGATTCGCTCCTGGCAATATTCCATTCGCAGCGATACTGATGCCAAAATTGGTATCAGATCTCAAGTTCCATACCCGCAACAAAAATCAGCGAGCAAGAAATGCATATGAAATAGCCGAAATGATGGGAAAACTTGCAATAAAAATCAGCGAGCAAAATATATGCATATAAAAACATCCGAAATGTTTGGGCACCGCGATAAAAAGCCGAAATGATTGGGTAATCGCGACTTTCACGATATAAAAAGCTAAAATGATAGAGCATCGCGGAAAGAAATACAATGAAATGAAACTTTGGCCCTACAGGTGAGTCCAAATCAACCCCTGTATACAATCCATGGGCACAAACGAAAAGGAAACCATATTTTCCCAGCACGCTCCGTCAAAGGGAGAGTCAAGTCTTGATGGATCATAAAACAGCCTAAAGACTATCTCAACATTTGTCTCATCACAGCAGACGCAATGTCAACAATGGCGTTCTTTCTTACTCCAAAAGGATGCAGACGCAACGTCAACAATGACTCCAGGGTCAAAACAAAACAGAGCCATGGCAAAATTCCTAGCTCCAAGTCTTGACGATTCATAAAACAACCTAAAGACTACTCTGACATTCTTCTCGTAACAGCAGACGCAATGTCAATAAAGGCTCCGAAATAGCCAAATCAAAAGGAAGCGAAGGCCAAATTCCTAGCTTCAGGGTCTTAACGGCAACCCAAATAAAACCTGAAAGACTATCGGAGATCATCCCACACTAGTGCGGAGTGGTTATGACTCATTGGGGCTCCCCAAACTGAGCCTAACTTCAATTAAAAAGCGACATGGCAAAATTCCTAACGCTTGCTCTTCTGATAATCAAACTGTCTAAGAAGATTACTTGAAGATGTCTTGTCCAGCCCCCGAAGGGATCAGAGACACGACAGTCGCGGGGCTACTCGAACTGCAGCGTAAAGTCTATATATCGGGGAATGCATCAGCCAACGCGACGGTACCACAAACTAAAACCCTAGTACCACAAAACTTAACGGACCTCTGTCGTAAAAAGAAGGGGTTAACTATAACGTTAGGACAAGTTTGCCTATAAGCCCAAGGGAGGTAAACTAAATAAACTCCAAAATGAGTCCATAAACTAGAAACTCTGAAATGAGTGAATAAACTACAGGCTCCGAAACTAGCGCATAAACTACAAACTCTGAAACGAGTAAGTAAACTAATTACCGCCATATTAAGGCAACGAGACACGGATAAGAGCATAAAAGAGAATGTATGTTCTTATGCATGAATCAAAAAGTTTAAGAGATACAACCAATACAAAAATACAATTACAATGATTAAGAAGGAGGTGCTTTCAACAAACTGACGACCCGCTCACGTTCTCCCTGCAATTCCTCTTCGAGTTCAGCTACGGTGGCCAGCACCATTTCGATTTGAGCTTGTTGTTGCAAGCAGGATGAAAGCTTCTTAGCAATTTCTCGTTTGGCAGCTTCACAACTTTGCGTGACCCGCTCAGTGAAGTCGAGCTTTTGCCTTAGCGCCAACCCGTCAGAAATACATCGTTGGAGGTTTTCAAAAATAACTTTTAGTTGCGCGACATTCGCTTCAATTTGGGCGTGCAATTGGACGGATTCACCGGAAGCCGTCTCATGTGCCTTTCGCCTAAGAGTCACCTCTTGTTCAAAATATCGAATGAAAGCGACACTCTGCTCGATCCATGCGATTCGCTGAGATTTCAGAGTTAATACTTCAGGAGTGAGGCGCTTAAGCTCAATCTCAGCAGACAAGTCTCGATCTTCCTGCAATAATCAACCTAAGAACCGACGAGGTCATCAGTGTGGAAATTCATGAGCGTCGCCAGCATTGGATTGACTTCATCAGCAAAATCCGTAGCAGAAGCGAGAGCATCGGCGTCAAGATCCTCGATAAACTCGCTTAACATTCGCCAGCTAGTCACCGCGCCCCTGGAAGATGGACGTTTAGCGAAGGGCCTCGTGGGCATAGGAATGCGGGACTCAAAAGGAGTTGAAGCCGGTGTAATCGCTGCAAAATAAATTATGATCAGATTTCAACTTGAAAGACAAAGAAGACACTTGACGGATGAAATCTGCCGTACCTGCTGTTGAAGGTGGCAAAATAGAGAGCTCCGGAAGCTTGGCTATTCCTTCACTCCCTCCTTTGAACTGTGATACTGGGGTCAATATAAGGAAGGCTTATCAGCAGAAAATTTACTCACGAAAAGGAGAAACACTAAACAAAGAATATACTGACCACTGCTGGAAGAGGGAACGACTTTCGATTAGAAAGAGAAGTGCGGGTGTAGCACTTGGTATAAGTGGTCAAAGAGCACTCCTGCAAAGTTGCGACAACATATGGTTAAGGAAAAGAAAAATTGGTATCTACAATAAAGCAACTAAATGAGAAACCCTTACCTTCCAAAACTCGGGAAGGCACAGAAGGAACCATGATAGTCAAAGCAGCGGCCGACGGTAATTCTTCGGCCAGTTCAACTTCAGGGTTTATTGCGCCTATGCTCAAGACAAAGGAAATATCATCAGAAACGCTTAGCAGGATTAAAAAACTCAAAGATAATAACCAAAGGAATACCTGACAAGTCAGAAACTGAAACCGTGCTCGAAACGTCACCAGCTGTGACGGCTTCTTCGGTTTCCATGGGGAAAGATTCTCCGATTCGGCAAATGGTCTTATCCCTGATTCGACAAGCGCTGTCATAACGCTTGCGTCACCCGCCGATATTAAAGATCCACAGAGGGAAATAGCGGCAGTTGGAATGGTCCCAGAGTCCAGAGAAAGATTGGACGCTTCATGCTCTTTAGTTGCCGGCGCTTCACCTGTCACGCCGTCATCAAAATTTGGTCCTATAAATAAAAATGCGTATGTTAAATAGACAAGGGGAGGAGCTGTTATTAAGGACCATGCGTTGTTCTACCTTGAAGTAGTCGTTCACCCTCTTCTCAAGCTATACGCGCAACCTGTCTATGGGCAGTAGACAGGGCAGAAGGAACGTCCACCGAAGGAATGTCAGTAGGCGGAACATTGCTCGAGCCTGTACCCGCGGCCAAGACAGCGTCGTATTCCTTCGCCACGTGCTTTCTGCGCTTCCTCTCAGCCTGAACCGTAAGAACCGACCTCCTTAAAACTTCCGACAAGGGGACGTCGTCATCCGAACCGAGCTCTGCCTCCAGAGCTTCTACGGCGTCCATCATCGGCTGCTTCAACAACGTCTCCTGTGGTGGCTTTGGGATGGCCTCGGTCGTAGTCAATGGCTCTGAAAGTTTTTCTGCGTCACCGCTTGGGATTGGAATTACACTTGGAACAACCTGGGTTTCGGTACTCCCTACTGCAAGATAAAGAAAAGAGTTAGACCATGAATATAAGGAACTAAAAGAACAAAGGTGTAGTGAAGCAAATTATACCAAGACCCAAGGTGGCGTGAAGCCTCTCTTCTTTCTCAAACGTCTTGAGGGAAGCCACGAGAGCCTTTTCGATAGAAATACCTGTTAAAGAAGAGAGCGTTAATAAAGCATAATAAGGGGAGAAGGGATAGATGTAGAAGAATGTAAATGAAGTATACCCGACTTCGCAATAGAGACCAATGCTGCTTCCTCATGAGCCAGTCGCTCAGAAGCTGTGATGGCTTCCTGAAGATCAGTATCGGTTGCAGGCATGTCAAACAAACCCTCATCGGTGCCATATTCGCACAAGCCCTCACTGTATGGAGCATGGGGCTCCTGGTCGAATACGACGTCAACAGTGAATAGAGATTTCTTTTTCTTCTACGAACTGACATCAACAGCCAACGATAAAATCTTTCGCTTGACAGGCCTGTTTACCGCCGAAAACCGGGAAGACAGACGTCTTGCCTAAATTTAGGGGCAGATACTATTTGGTTTTATCCGTCCACCTCTCCGTAAATGCCAAGTTGATTTATGGCACCGTGTATCGGAAATTTGGACGGATGCAGTCATTGTAGCAGACTTCGTCAGATTCCATCTCGTTGGCGAGGGGTTTTTGATTGTGGGAACGCTCTTCCCTGCAGGCGCAACGGGTAGAGATAACCACTTTCTCCTGCTCCAGATGTTTACTTCGTGTCGTGTGTGTTTGTTTTAGTTTTGGTTGCCCGTGGATTGTATACGGAGACTAATTTGTGTTTTCACCCATAGGGCGTGGATTAGTCTAAATCCGTATTTTCTTAGATTTGGGTTTGGTTTGATTTAAAGATCGTTAACCTTATTTGAGATTAAGATCGACTTAAATATTTGTTAAGGATACGTTAATCCGATGTTGGACTAAGATCTACTTAACGGGGGTTCGGGATCATTTTTGATCCAACGAAAGAGCATTTAGGCTCTATCGTTTTAGTTTAAGAACGTTATGGTCCACAGTTAGTTTAAGGACATTACGGTCCATGGGGTATGCTCATGGGTTCGAGAGTGTACCAAAAAAAAATGTTGTTTGTCGGGAGCTTCCATCTCTCTGAAGACGTTGAAGAATTACAACGATATATATCAGAGGTATGGAGAGATGTACCCTTAAACCAAACTCCAGCTTGAAGGGAGAGACCATGGTCGAACGAACATCATTTTAGATACCATGTGTCAGGAGATCATTAGTCAACTTTGGAACTGAGATTGATTTGGGGAGACCTGAGTATAGGAGGGCTCGGTTGATTGATGGTCAAAAGGTTTTGGCCTCAGGAGACTTGGCTAATTTGGGCTAGGGTTGGCCCCTCACAGTGTTAAACTCTGCTAATTGTTTGGCGCTCACGTGCTCCCATGTGAGGCTCTTAAGCAGTGTTAAACACTGAAATTTGGAGCGCTCACGTATGGCACGTGAGGCACCTGAATATTGGGCACTGTTTCTTTGGGCTTATTCCCTTATTCTATACATATAAGTGTTAAACACTTAAATCTTGTGACCATCACGCGTGGACACGTGAGGCGCCCCAAAGTTAGGCGCTGCCTCCTTTGGATTTATCTTGCTATTCTTTTCTAAGTGCTAAGCACTATTGGAGGTCACATGGGATCACGTGACTCGATCTCAGTTGTTCCTTTTTGTTCCTTAGAGGTGCTCACGTGGGAACACGTGATCTTTCGTTATAGCATTAAACGCTAATATGCACGGAGCTCTTGATCCAAGTCTTGAGAATTTCAAGTCCTTTGTTTTATAAGAATTAAATTCTTATGCAGGGTTAAACCCTAGTTTTATCAGAGGAATTAAATTCTTATGTCTTTGGAAGAATTTAATTCTTCAAACCTAGTTCTTTCCTCTAAGTTTTGGGACTGCATAACAGAATCTCTCCTATAAGAATTAAATTCTCAACTTGTGGAGAGATCTGCTTCCACAGACCTCAACCAGAGGAAGAACTAAGTTCTTTTTTGGAAGAGTTAAACTCTTGTAAGAGGAGATAAATATGCTCTCTAAGTCTCTTTTTTTACCTAAAGTTTCTTTTTCTTCAAAGAGAACTCCTCTTCTTTTTTATTTTCTCAAATCTTATGTGGGGGTCTCCTCCTCTTCTCTCTTCAGTCTCGAATCCTTTATATAGTAGATGCATGTTTGTTGATTTAGTTAAGGAAATCTCTCATTGAGAGATTTTTTGATTGATTCGGGGATTTTATTCACCGTTGGATCTTTGATCCAGGGACTTCTATTTTACAGAAGATATTTTTCTTGTTTTTAACAAGATTGGGAAAATATTTTTCCATACAGAGCTTATTCTGTACCTTGGTGATTTTTAATCACCATTGGATTTTTAATCCAACGGTGCTCTTTTTTACAGAGCACAATTTTTCTTGTTTAGAAAGATTGGGGAAATATTTTCCCATACAAAGCTTATTCTGTAGCTTGATGATTTTTAATCATCATTGGATCATTAATCCAATAGTGCTCTTTTTTCACAGAGCACAATCTTTCTTGTCTAGAAAGATTGGGGGAAATATTTTCCAAATAAGGTTTTGATCCTTCTTTTTTAGAATTTAACTTTATCGGTTCAGAAGGAATTAGGAACCCTTACGTGTAGCACGTAACCCATAGCATTAGACCGATTTGCTTATATGCAGCGGTCCCAGAGAAAAGAATCACGTGTTGGCACGTGAGCTTTTCTGCCCTGTTATTTGTTTTAGGAAAGTGCCTATATGCTTTGTATATAGATGCCCACATACCTGCACGTGAGGCTCAATTTCAGCCCTATTTGTTAAGCGTAATACCTATAAGTTTTGCTCCAAAGCGCATCACATGCGGGCACGTGATGCTCCATTTGGGAAATTTTTCCATCGCTTTTTATTTATTATTTATTTTTTTTATAAGGGAACAAATGCCCCCACAGCGTTGTTCTCACGTGGCTTGCACGTGAGTGCAACACTGTCACCTTTACAGCCGTTGGATTGTCTAAGGGAACGAGGAGGTGAACCGCCCTTGTCACGTCTTATAAATGCAAGGGTTTGGCCTTTGGGAAGCCACCGTTCTTTCATCTTCTTCCATCCTTGTCTTCTTCGAGAATTTAATTCTCTTCTTCAGAGCTTAGTTCTCTGTCTATTGCAATTCCAGAGTTAAACTCTGTTATAAAAAGAAATCTTTTTTAGGTAAAGATCTTGAACATCAGAGAAACCTTTTTCTTAAAGAAAACTTCTGGATTTTAAATCCACCATGAGAGCTTTGCTCTCTTCTGAAACCCATCTCTCAAAGATCCAAAGACGTGATCTTTGAGTTGTAACCCTCAATGCCTTGGGCATTCCTCCTCTGACTTTTAAGGATTCATGGCATTTTATTTTTCATTTCCTCTTCATAGGGGTTTCTGGAATTTAATTCTATCGTACAAAAGGAATTTAATTCCTCACCAAAGAGGTTTGCTCTGAAGATCAAGAGGGCCCTTCAGGAATTTCATTCCCTGATGGTCATGAGAACATTTTCATAGGTTTTTTTCTTACTTGCACAAATTCAAATTTGTTGGGTATTTTAACAGATTTTGCTTTCTCTATGAGGATATCAAGAGTTGTTTAAACTCCCGTGCCCGTTTAATGAGAATCTTTTTAGATTCTCATAATAATTGTTTTCTTGATCATCTCGTTCGCTAAACTCTTGCTGATTTTTCTGTTCAGATACTATAGCCGTTTATTTGTATGATCTTGACGAAATTATCTCCTATGAAGACATTCGCGTCCAAGGCCGCTGTCAAAACCAGGAGTTTACGAATGCTCAATGCGCTGAGGTTATGCGTCGCTTCAATGATTACAACGATCGACTACTCCTCCGTCGTTCCACTCTATTGAAGATCATCGTGGGGGCGATTTTGGAAGCACTTCCTGAATTTAACGAAGCCATACCGCTTGAGGCGCTTGATGATGTCGAAGACAAGATGCACTCAGTATATCTGATGGGCTTGATCTTGAAGAGGCGGCGAGATGGTCTTGTTGATATCTTGCATCAAGTTTTCCAACAGACGACGATAATCTCTGCCTATCAGAGGACGGATGACATCAGTGAGAATCCTGACGCTTGCACTCGTGAGAAGATGCATACAAAAATGGTCAGAGAAGCCAGAAGTATTTTACTCGGCCTTGCTTCTGAATTCCTCAATCCATGTCCAGGATTAAGTGTCTTACCATTGTAAACATTTTCTTTTGTTTTTATACCATGTATAAGTTTTTTGAGCATGAATGACAAAACTTCCTCTTTCCCCTTTTTTTATACTCACGTGTATTCTGCATGAAGTGTCGTTATACTGTTGTTGGAATTCACGTGTTTTGCGCATGAGGTACCGCTGGGGATTTTAATCCTGCACTAGCGCCGGCGCTCATGTGTTATGCACGTGCGGTGCCGCTTTAGTTTTCAAAAGGGATCAATGCTGGTGCTCACGTGCCATGCATGTGTGGCTCTGCCGATGAGGTCGTTTCGCCTCCATTCCAATGAGTCACCTCTTTCTTATCCTATGCTCCCTTTTTTGGCCTCGGGAATAGCTCCACCATGCACGAAATTTTCTGTGCATAGCATTGAATACTTCTCTTTATAACCCGAAGCTACGTCTTCCTCTTTCTTCATAGAGAGAGAACCATTTAGACCTTAGGGTGATCATTTTAAGAAACAAACCAAAGGTTATGGCTTGCAATCGTCCCCACGCTCGTCGACAAACCTGGGAGGTGCCTATCGAGGAGATTGTTCCTCGTTTTGCCGCGCGGTTAGCGGATCCCTTTTTCACTGATGACCAATGTGACGCGACACTGTACGAACACTTGGCCCATAGGGGCTCTCCTCTTCCTATGGGTTCCATTTGGCTCAGGATGATTTTCTTGTCCGTGCTTGCTGATATTCCCCCTTATCCGGCGGAGATGACTCCGGCGATTCTTGATACGGTGAAGGACAAAATTGAGTGTTTCCACAAGGCACACTTAATTACCCAGTCTCTGAAGGATCGTTCGGCGCATTTACTGAGTCAGATAAGAGCCCGGCAGGCCATCATGTCCGCTTTCGCTGATCAGCACGGTGCTAATCGGTGGGGAGCAACACCTCGTGAAGACCGTCGCTTCGACATGGTGGAGAGGGTAGAGAGGGAATTGGAGAACTTTGTATTTTGTTTTGTTAACCCATGTATCTCTGATCCTATATTTGGTGATCTTTTTCCTGTAGAGTAGTATATTTATATCGATGTATTTCCCTTATTATTGATTGTTGAATGTTTTCTGTTGATTGTTTTCTGTTCATCATATATTCGTACGTGTATCCCTCCTCTTTACATGAGTTTTATATTTTACCCTTAGGAATTTTCTTTTAAGTGCGAGCACTATTGTTGTGTTGTACATAAATCTGCACGTTTTGGACACCATTTCCATTTAAGCAGATACGCAGTTGTACTGTTGTATCTCTTTAGCAAATACGTCTTGTAGATAGTCTATCTTGATCTCCTTGTAGGACAGCGATGGCTTAGGAAACAGGTTCAGATCTGCCGCCTAAGACTTTTCAACTTTGTGAGCCGTGAGGGTCTCATAAAGACTTTTCTCCTTACGAGTCGAGAGGATCCCGTAGGTGTATTTTCTCCCTAAGAGTCATAAGGACTCTAAGTGTGTGTTTTCTCTTGAGAGTCGTAAGGATCTCTCAAGAGAATTTTTTCCCTTTACAAGTTAAGAGGACTCGTAAGTGGTTGTTTCCCTTCTCGTCGATATTCGACTTTGGAGAGTGTGGCCCTCGAATAGTATGCAATAGTCCATCTTGGGCCGACTTGCAGGGTCCTAGTGCTTAGGAAACAGGTCTTTATCTCTATTGCCTAAGGCTTTTTCCTACGAGTCAAGACGAATCGAGCAGTTCTCGCAAGTTCACAAATTTCCTTACTAGTCGAGACGAATCGAGAAGTTCTCGCAAGGGTGTCCTAACGTCACAGTTAACTCTTGCTAATAAAAGTCCGTTAGGGTCTATGGCGCTAAGGTTCTTTACCCATCGCATCGTCGTGTTGGCCGATATATTCCCTGATATGCAATCTTGTTTTCGGGTAGCCCCGCGACTGTTGTGTCTCTGATCCCTTCAGGGGCTGGACAAGACGTCTTCAAGTAATCTTCTAGGTAATATTACCTTCAAAAGAGCAAGCGTTAGGGATATTCCATATCGCTTTTTACTTGAGGTTAGGCTTAGTTTGGGAGCCACGATGAGTCATGACCACTCCGCGCTGGAGTGGGATGATCTCCGATAGTCTTTTCAGGTCTCATTTGAGTTGCCGTCAAGACCCTGAAGCGAGGGGTTTTCCTT
The DNA here is from genome assembly GCA_030015575.1 of Agapanthus africanus. Taxonomy (NCBI): domain Eukaryota; kingdom Viridiplantae; phylum Streptophyta; class Magnoliopsida; order Asparagales; family Amaryllidaceae; genus Agapanthus; species Agapanthus africanus. The sequence goes on from CM057339.1 coordinate 872,368,455, forward strand.
GGCTTCGTTTGTTGACATTGTGTCTGCAATATTACGACGAATGTCGAGATTGTCTCTGGGTTATCTGTGAATCGCCGAGATTTGGAACTAGGGGACTTTGTCGTGGCTCCGTTTGTTGATGTCGTGTCTGTATCCTGCTGGAGAGAGGAAGAACGCTGTTGGTTGATCTCTAGGATATGGATGCCGGCGTTGAGACTTGGAACTAGGGACTTTGCCATGGTTCTGGGGTAGTCTCTAGGCTGTCTGTGAACCCTCGAGATTTGGAACTAGGGGACTTTGTCATAGCTCCGTTTTGCTGACGTCGTATCTGCTTCTGGTTGGAACGAGAAGGAACGTCGTTGTTAATTTCTTGGCTGTAGATGTAGCCATCAAGATCTAGCTTCTCTTTGACGAAGCCTGGTGGGACAATGTGGTTCCCTTTTCGTTTGTGCCCATGGATTGTATACAGGGGTCGATGTGATCTCACATGCAGGGCGGTGTTTCATTTTTTGTTTCTTTCCGCGATGTTCTATCATTTTAGCTTTTTATATCGCGAAAGTCACGATCACCCAATCATTTCGGCTATTTTTCGCGGTGCCCAATCATTTTGGCTGTTTTTTTTTACTCGCTACTTTTTATTGCGAGTTGTCCAAACATTTCAGATATTTTTATATGCATATAGTTTGCTCGCTGATTTTTATTGTGAGTTGCCCAAAAATTTCGGCTATTTCATATGCATTTTTGGTTCGCTGATTTTTGCTGCGAGTATGGATCTTGAGGTCTGATACCAATCTTAGCATCAGCATCGCTGCGACTGGAATATTGCCAAGAGCGAATCATCATTTGCCGTGAAAAGACTTGGAATTTGATACCGATTTAGGCATCAGCATCGCTACAACTGGGATATTGCCATGAGCAAATCATCATTTGACTTTATCGATTCGAACAAAGGTGGCTTAGCAAACATGGTTAGAATCCTGTCGACTAAGGCTTTTGACTTCATGAGCCGTAAGGGTCTCATAAAGGTGTTTCTCCCTACGAGTCGTGAGGATCTCGTAAGTGCGTTTTCTCATTAGGAATCGTGAGGATTCTTAAGTGTGTGTTCTCTTATAAGTCATAAGGATTTTATAAGAGTGTTTTCTCCTTATAAGTCGAGAGGACTTACAAGTGTCGTTCGTCAAATGGGGAAATTTCGCGCCATTGATAGAACTTGGTGGGGGAGACGTTTATTTGTGCCCGTGGATTGTATACAAGCGTCAATATTGAACTGCTTGTAGGGAATTCTGGGGAATGTGATGGCTTAAGAACAGGTTCAGATCCCTATAACTTAAGACTTTTGAATCCTACGAGCCGTGAGGGTCTCGCAGGGGGAATTCTCTTCACGAGTCGTGAGGATCTCGTAAGTGTAATTTCTTCTTAGGAATCGTAGGGATCTCTAAGTGTGTTACTCCCTTATGAGTCGTAAGGATCTCACGCAGGTGTTTTCTCCTCACAAGGTCGAGAGGACCTTGCAAGCATGCATGAATTTTTTTACGAGTCTGCGCCCTTTCGGGTTTTCACGAACTCGCCGGCAGTCCTGCTTCTTTTACTCACGGAGCCCTTTCGGGTTTTCATCCGTGCCCATTTTGCTTTTGGACGTACCGTTTTTTTATGGTGGGACTTCACCAACCGGGTAGCTGCGGAGCGAGAGGGACTTAAGTTGCAATCCTTGCTGCTAGGACTTATGGACCTGGATTCCACCGTCGCCAAGTTTTTGAGGCGGCGTATTTAGTTTAAGGACATCACAGTCCATCGTTAGTTTAAGGACATCTCGGTCCATAGTTAGTTTAAGGACGTTGCGGTCCATAGCTAGTTTAAGGACGTTGCAGTCCGTTGCTAGTTTAAGGACATCTCGGTCCGTAGCTAGTTTAAGGACGATGCGGTCCGTTGTTAGTTTAAGGACATTACGGTCCATAGCTAGTTTAAGGACATCTCGGTCCGTTGTATTTCGAGACGAGATTTCGCTGGATACTACTTATAGAGTTTGGACTCAGGAAGATAGCGAGCGGACATGAGTGTTGTCATCCATCACTAACCTGAGCCGTGACTTGTCAAGCGTAGTATTTCTTAAGGATCCGGCCGTTTATTGGCTGGAAGGGTCTTTCGCCATGCATATCCATGAGCAAATAGGCCCCATCTTGGTAGACCTTGTCTATGATGTACGGGCCCTCATAGTTCGGCTCGAATTTCCTCCGTTTGGCACGGTTGGGGATCATAGGTCTTTTTATGACTAGCACGAGTTCGCCTTGGCGGAATGTTCTCAGCTTAGTCAATCTTTTGTATGAGCACGTCATCCTTGCTTTGTAAGCCTCTAGATTTCGCTGCGCCATGAAATGAGTTTCATCAAGGGCATCGAGCTCCTCAAGACGAAGATGGGCATTCTCTTCGTCCGTTAGTTCATACCGAACCGCCACTCCTAGAGAGGGTAGCTCTATCTCCAAGGGAAGTATCATTTTCGTGCCGAATACTAACGCAAATGGCGCGGTGTTCGTGGCCGTCTTGAACGTGGTCCGATAGGCCCAGAGAGCTTCATGCAATCTGTCGTGCCAGTCCTTTTTATTTTTGAACACCATTTTCTTTATGATCTTTGTCAAGGTCTTGTTGAAAGCCTCAGCTAGACCATTAGCTCAGGGATTATAGACTGAAGAGTATCTCCAATCTATATTATGCTGCTATGCGAAGCGACTGATTTTGTGGCTTCTGTAGGCTGGCCCGTCATCAGAGATAATCCGTCGCGGAGTGTCGAACCGGTAGAAGTCATGTGTCTTGAAGAAATGGACGATGTTCTCCATTTTCACCTCTCTTAACGGTATTGCTTCTGCCCATTTAGAGAAGTAATCGGTTGTTGCTAGTATGAACCGATGTCCATTGGATGATGTTGGCTCGATAGGCCCAATTATATCGGTTCCCCACATTTCGAATGGCCAGCTAGCCAACGTTGGATTTAGCGGATTTGGATGCTGGTGGATGAAGTCCCCATGAATTTGGCATGAGTGACACTGGTTCGCATATTTGAGGCAGTCCTGAACCATTGTGGGCCAATAGTAGCCCATTCTTTTGATCTTCAGTTTTATCTTTGGCCCAGCTTGATGGGAACCGCAGAGTCCATTATGAGTTTCTTGAACGACCATTTTTGCTTCTTCTGGTCCCAGGCATCTCAGCCATAGACAATCAAACGATCTCTTATAAAGACTACCATTGACAAAGGTGAAAGACAGGGCTCGCTTCATGAGCTGATGTCTTACGACGCGTCTTCGGACGTTCGATGGGATTTGAAGCAGTCTATGAAGACTTCTCTCCAATCTTTCGCCTTTTCTTCATCCTCCAATTGTAAGGCCTCTTGTTCGGTTTCTTCTTCTTCTTTAGACGTCTTCGGAGATATTTCTGCTGGTCCGAGAATCCGGCGACTTTGCACAATGATCTTTACGTCATCGAGGTTTTCGTCGGCCAGTTCTTTAGCGAGCTTGGCTAACGCATCCACCTTGCAATTTTCTATACGCGGTATGCTTTCCAGGGTGTAGGAGGGGATTTGCGTCAGCAATTGCTGCACTCTTTCACCATACATGATCAGTTCTGGCTTGCACGTCTGGTAGTCGCCATTTACTTGGCTAACGACCAGCTGGGAGTCTCTGTATATGAGGAGGTTTTCGATTCCCATGTTGACAGCAATCTCGAGACCTACTATCAAAGATTCATACTCAGCTTCATTGTTTGTTCTTGGCTCCGTTAAGGAATGGGCAAAACGCATAATCCCTCCTTGTGGAGTCACGAAGATAAGGCCCACCCCAGCTTTAATCATGGGGGTGTTTTGCTTTCGCTTCTTCAAGGAGGACGCTCCATCGAAGTAGAGTTCCCATCGGGTATCATTCCCTTCTTTCTCCCTATCAATTGCATCAAACGCGTGTTCATCCGGCAACTCGCAATTCAAGGGAGAGTCGGCAGGTATCGGATGCTCAGCGAGAAAATCGGTGATGGCCTGGCCTTTTATTGCCTTGAGGGGTCGATATACTATTGAGAACTCCATCAAGTGGAGGGCCCATTTGGTAAGCCTTCCTGTTAGCATGGCTCTTGACATCAAATACCTGAGAGGATCCACCTTTGATATGAGATGGACCTCATGTGCCAAGGCGTAATGTCGGAGCTTCGTTGCTGCGAAGATCAGTGCCAGGCAATACTTTTCGATGAGGGAATAGTTATTTTCTGCCCCCAGGAGAACTCGACTCAAATAATAGAGAGCTCTCTCCTTCCCCTGGTCATTCTCCTGCGCCCATAACACGCCTAAAGAACCTTTAAGGGCTGTTGTGTACAGGATGATGGGCTTTCTCTTGACCGGCGCGGTCAGTACCGGCAGGTTCTGCAAATATTGCTTGATGTCGTCCAGTGTGCTTTGGCATTTATGATCCTAAACAAACGGGGTCCCTTTCTTCATTAGATGACTGTGGGACGTCATTTACCAGAGAGGTTAGCTATGAACCGCCGGATATACGCGAGCTTTCCTTGGAGAGACCGCAATTGCTTGATAGTTCTTGGCGAAGGCATTTCCATAATCGCCTTGATCTTTGACGGGTCTATTTCAATGCCCCGATGTCATACGATGAATCCTAGGAATTTTCCCGAGGAAACTCCAAACGCGCATTTCAGAGGATTCATCTTCAGATTATATTTTCGAAGATGCTGGAACATTATTTTTAAATGCTCCCAGTGTTCCTCATACGATTTGCTTTTAACCACGAGGTCGTTGATATAACATTCGACAATCTCATGTACGAGGTCATCGAAGATCTTTGTCATGGCCCTCTGGTAGGTAGTGCCAGCGTTCTTCAGACCGAATGGTATCCCTTTGTAGCAGAATATGCCCAACGGAGTCCGGAAAGCAGTGTGCTTTTGGTCATCAGGATACATCTTGATTTGGTTGTACCCTGAGGATCCGTCCATGAAGGAGAAGATTTCATGGGTGGATATGTTATCGATCATAACTTGGTGACAGGCACTGGGAAGTCATCTTTCGGACAAGCTTTGTTGAGATCCCGAAAATCTACGCAGATGCGTACTATCCCATTTTTCTTCATTACTGGAACGATATTGGCGATCCAGTCAGGATATTGAACTTCTTGGATGAAGCCGGAGTTGATTAGCTTCTTGACTTCAGCATTGATACTCATCTCAAGCTCGAGCCGCATTCTTCTTGGCGCCTGTTTGAATGGCTTGACGTCCGGCGACATCGCCAGTTTATACACAGCTATCTCTGGATCTAATCCCGGTATCTCGGAATAGTTCCATGCGAAACAGTCTTTATACTGCATAAGCATGTCCTTTAACGTGGCTAACTGTTTCTCAGACAGCAGCTCACTGACGAACGTTGGCCTTGGTTTGTTTGCCGTCCCAAGTCGATTTTTCTCAGGTTGTCTGCTGTGGTGTGTATTCCATCTTCCAGTTCTTTTGGCGTTAGTGGAAATTCTGAAATCAGCTCATTCTCATCTTCATTTGCGAAGCATTGGGAGAGGTTGTCCATATTCTCGTGCTCTTCATCCTTTGAGAATGCTATCATATGGCAGGTATGGGCTCGTTTCCAAGCTCGATGCTGATCTAGACTTTCCCTCACAGTGTAAATTGTTCTCGGCTCATTCTTTCATGGCGGGGCTACCCTCCAACTGTCGGATAGAGCAAACCTGCCTTGCTGATACTGATCTTCAACCCAGTCTTTGAAGGTGAAGCAGTTTTACAACTCGGTGGTAAGAGCAATAATCCAGGTGATGGACCTCGTTTATCTGTTCGGGGTATCGAGACTCCGGGAGCATCATCATTTGATGCTTCATGACAAGGTTGAATATTTTCCTTGTCTTGTCTTGAGGGAAAGAGTACTCCCGACCCATCTTCTTCATAAAAGACGGGTTCCAGCAGACTCTTCCTTGCTCGCGTGGCTTCTTGGATCCGCTTCGCTGTCTTTGAACACCGTCCTCGTTCTTGATCTTATCATTGCTTCTGCGTCGGAATTTTCCCTTACCGCGAGAGCGCACAGCAGGCCGAGGGTGAAGGGCATCGTCGTCTTCTCCTTCCATAGCCTGTTGAATGATACGCTGCGTCCTGGCTTTCTCGTAAATGGCCATTTCGTGGTTATGGTCATTCCGAACCTTTTGACCCGCTTCTCTTATTAGCTTGTCAATCTGTTCTTCGAATGACGGGCTTGGTATTCTCACGGAGGGATCTCGCTCTGGTTCGATATCAACGCTATCGGGAAATGTATTCGCTTCTCCACCGGAGTTATTTATGACATGGCAGCCATTGAATCACACCCGTTTCTTGGACCGAATGTATCCAAGGCCAGTCGTCTCCATTCTCCCGTTGGGCATCTTTCGCTGAGTCCCGGGAATGTCCCAAATCTTGTTATAGAACTGGGCTTGTCGAGCAGTCTGTCTGAAGGGTACGCCTTGGTATCTTAATAGCCTTTTCAGTCCCTCTGCGTAGTATTTAGGATGACGGATTGGTTGAAGTCTGTCGAGCGCAGGTTCCGCACCGTGCCATACTTCTTTCTCCACTTTAGTCTTCGTGGATTGGTAGAAAAGGATCGCCTTCTCACCTCTTTGCTTAGAAGAGATGTAGAAGGTCTGCAGCTCTTGCATGCTGACGTACCAAGTGTATCAAGTTCTTTGTAATGTTGCTGTGGGAAAAGGGTAATCTGTAAACTCTGGTCAGCTCCAGCAAAGGTCTGTATTGACAGGCGGACGGAGAACACTGCGTTAGCCTCGTCCTCAGAGTCACTGCCAAAGACCGACATAGGAGTAGATGGTCCTGGCCTATTGCCTTGGGGTTTCCCGAGTAGACCATCTCTTCATCTTCTTCGGTATCGCTCCCGAATATCGGGATAGTGGCGATGACTTTTTGTTTATTCTCCGGTTTGCGATATCTTTCCATGTCTTCGAAGTCTGGTAAGAAGTATTTGGCGTCTTCATATTTGCGAACTTCATTTATGGAGAATGGGTTCAGATCGCCTGTAACTGTGTACTCGAGGCCGTCCTTGAAGTACTTCATATACCGACTGATGTTGTGTAGAAGGGATGATGTTGTACTCATGTAACCAAAGCCTATTGAGCAAAGCGTTGTAGCAAGTTTTGGCATCAATAACATGGAACTTGATGTCAGTGACAAGCAGCCCGAAGCGTAATGTCAGTATTACGGACCCGAGCATTTGTGATGATTGGGAGTCATAACCGGAGATGGTAATTTTATCCCGGGCCAAGTACTGAACGTTCATGCAAATCTCATTCAGTACACTTACATTAAGAAGGTTGACGGAGAACCCGTTGTCAACTAGGATCTTCCCTATCTTGATGTCGTGGTAATACATGGAAATACTCAATGTCGTGGAAATACAGCGGACGGTTGTGCTCGCACATTCCGAGAAAGAGGTCTTCATCGCCGAAGGTGATATCAGCTGTGTGGAATTCTTCCAGCTCGTCCTTCATCTTTTCTTCTGCCAGGAAGGCTTGAAACTGGTCGGGCTCTTGTAACGCATTGATTAAGGAATCTTATGCCTCTTTAGACAGGAGAAGGGCATCCAAGATACTCAATTGTGAGGGTATCTTTCTCAGATGCGCCAGGACATTGTAATCCACCTTATTCTTCTTGAGCGGATCCTTAGTTGTAAGCTCTTCGACAACTCTATCATCGAGAGCAATCTCCCCGGGGACTTTTTCCTTTCCTTTGTCCCTTTTGCTCGAACCTTTTTTTGAAGGTCCGAGATTCTTTTCAGGCAACGTATGGTTACGCAGCTGAATGTTCTCACAGTTCTTCATCTCCTCTTCTTTTTCAGAGGTGGATTCCTTGAAGAGAGGGCCGAGCACTATTTCTTCGTCAGTATCGCTCCCAAAGGTAAGAACTTGAGATTTTGCTCTTGTCGGGATGGCATCAACCATATAACAGTTACCGGCTGTTCCTTCACGCTCATCTGTCGTGCTTCTCTGCTCCCGATGGGCTTTGCGCTTTACCCGCTTGAAGTGTTGTTAGTTGTCACGACCCAAATGTAGTACGTGATCGGCACTTAAATTACGTGACATGTAAAGATGTTGACGCAGTTCAAGTAAGCCGAAACCCGGAATCTAAATCTTTTTTGAAATTATTGGAGGTGAGGTTTAAATAGTCATCCGATGAAATCAATCTTAAAAATAACATCTAATTTTAACTAAGTATGTTGAAAAACATTTATGACGTTTTGAAACTTGACATCACCTCCTTTGCATTTTTATAAAAACCTGATACAACATAATAATAAAATAGCATCCCAACGGAAGCTAGTCTCCACGTCCGAACGATGGAGCAACCAACAATCTAAATCAGAAATCGACTCCAAAGAGTGCGACATCACCATACATAAACTCTAAGTCTTGCTTCTAAGTCCATAATATACCACTTCTAAGTTGATGGAGTTTCCACTAGATACAAGAATATATGAATAATCAAGAATGAGTATGATACAATAATAACCTACTTACCGATCAATCCCCGAAAAGAATGTGTGCCCAAGCCGTTAATAATCCAAGTGGTAAAACCTGCAAGAAAACTGTGGCACAACGGGGATGAGTTGCCAACTCAGTGAATAAAAGTACATCTAAAGGTAGAAATCGAAATGCGTGACGATACCTAAGTCATAAGTATAGTCCTATCATAATCTGTACCAATATACTATATGATATGCATATGTGCAATACTAACTATCATGCAATCCCAAGTTTAATATCTCAATGTCATATGAGTCAAAATCATGAATCTATAGTTCGTGTTGGAATTCCTTTTTGTATATGAATGTTTGTACAAATATATGCAGGTACTGTCCCCCGGATCGGTCCTGGTTGAATCCAATAATTAATACCTAACTCAGTACCTCATGATAATGACCATATCAATATATATATATATATAGATGTCCAGCATCGACATCGAAATCCAAAATCTCTCGTGTCCAGCATCGACACGTAAATGCAGATATCGTTGACACCATCTCAACAGATGATCGCTACACGATATCCTGGCAACGATTAGTATCCCCTGGATATCTGTCGTGCCTAATCGAAACCCGGTCAATATCCCCTGGATATCTGTCGTGCTCATCTCAGTCTCCGGTATCGAGTATCCTCGCTAGGCTCCCTGCCTACAACTGTGGCTTTCCTGCCCCTCGGTCTCGAACCGGGTCCACCATGTATCCGACTGTATAGCTCCCCCACTCAGTTTGGATAATAACAAGTCCGAAGTCGTATAGCTCCTCCACTCGGGTCGGAATCAGAATCAGAAAACACAAAACTCATGGTGGACGTTTAACTCATCATATCAAAATATCAAGTAAGGAATAAGAATACTTGCAAAAATTATATTGAGGATGTATTATATATATACATATATAACAGTGTCCCATACCACCGATATATATCATCAGGAGTAAAATAACCAGAAAATCTAAGGAAATTAAATACAACATCTATAGTACCAATATTCGTAATCTATAACAGGAATAAGAAAAGACTACGTAATCATATAACATGAGCATAATAATCTCAATTCTTCTGTGTCATGGTACTACTAATGACGTGTAGTGTAGCATACGCGTCTGTGCTCGTGCAACATGGCAATCATTAGTATTTATGCAAGTGTTCTACGGTGTAACAACCTATATATTAACACAAGTATATATACGCATTATCTAATATAACGGTTTCACAGTGACATGGCAGTACCAATGAGGTGTAGTGTAACATATATTCATGTGCTTGTGCAGCATAGTACTCATTGGTATTTGTGCAATGTTCTATCAGAGTGTGCGTAACGCAGAAACGTATAATATGGATAATATAATGCAAACATGTAACGTAAATTAAAACGTAACTATTGTAATTACTTGCTATGAGCTATACCATTATCTTTAGAAATGATCGAAACGTTAAGTTTGAAATAAGGAAGCTGCCGTAGATTTATTTTAGAAACTGGCAAGCATCCTAGTATTTTATTTAAAAGACAAACGAATCGTAGTTTTTAATAGAATATAGCTCACACAAGTATTACATCCTAAAACAGAATATAACTTAACTCTACGAGTCAAAGGATAAATTGGCCATTATTCGGCATATAAATTTCACCATTTCCAATACGTATAAATCCTTGTATTATATCTCATCATATCTCTATATCTGTATCATCTTAAGTACGACATGATCCCTAGTACAAACTCATCAAATCATATCCATGTCGTACGGATCTAACATCACGTACATGTCCCATTTAAAACCATAAATGAATTCTATGCAAATGAAGGACATATAAGATGCGATATTATATCAATACCTTGAATAAATACTATACTAACTAGAGGTCATAATAATATTTATAAGGTTGCGGGGGTGCTATAAGCCATCCACCTGACTTCCCCTGTCGATGTAATTCTACTCACCAACTTAAAAACTCGCTGAATCCACGCTGCTAAATCCCCAACTCCGTCTCGGAATTCTAGAATCATGCCTATATTCGTATTTAAATCGCATTAATGTAAATATCATATCGAAAACTAAAACAACAAGCTAAACGCCCGTAGGTTAGAGCCTACAGCACACTTAACCCAAAACGACAACAAAATTCTGTCGTTAACGTATAAACGTCAACGGTTCAGCTGCAACATCGAAATACGAAAACTCCGTATCGTAAATATCTGAAATTTGATAAAACCATTTCTAAAACGTTCCCAGATTTTACTGTATAACTATTTAGACAACCCAAACAATACAGAGAGTTATCAAATACCCAAAATAGGCCACAGAAGAAAAACCAACACAAAAGGTTACAAGGGAGCCGGCATCGCCGGAATTTAGGGGTGGGTCGCCGGATTTTCTAGGGAGTTTGGGGTTCATGTTTGAAGTGGTGTCTCCTAGTAGTCTCAGTATACTTTTGGTCTTGCTAGTTTTTCTAGTGATTATACCTAATAGTTCTAGATTCATTTACAGGGAGCAAGATATCACAAAACCCCAACTTAAGATACTGCACAACTAAACATGGTACGTGTCGTGTATAGAATTTTACTTCAAAACTGATACTAGCTTACAGATTTAACCTATTGATAAAATAACTTAAATAAACAATACCAAACATCCTAATATAGATATATGGAGCTACCCTAAAATTTACAACAGCAAACTCCTCTAAATATCCGGCGAGATCGGATTTGTCCTTCCTGTCGCCAGCCAAAATCCGAGCAAAGGGGCTCGTCTTCCTATGGGTTATTCTAGGTACAAATTACAAGGTTAAGGCACTGTTTGGGTTTTCTAATTTACATCTAAACTATAGCAGATTCATAAACAGAGTCTAATCTATCAAAATACGATATATACCGATATCATAAAAAAACTGTATTGAACGAAAACAGCAGGATTGAAATTATACCTATCGAATGATTCACAAGAGAACACCAGCTCCAGAATCCTATGATGGAATCCTCTAAGGGTTGTGTATTATTTGATGAAGGGTACACTTGATGAAGGAAGCCATTGCTATCTCTATGTGGCATGAACACTTATAGAATTTATTGGTTTGGAGCTAAAAAGGGTATGGTTTCGGTTGGAACAGCTACTGAATTCCTATAAAAATATGTAAATAGGGTAAGGAGCTTTGTAGAGAAAGCATGTGGTGTGCGATGAGAGGGGGAGGAGGCATGAGAGGAAGGAGGTGGTGTCACTTGATGAAGCATGAGTGATTCATGCAAGAAGGAGGTGTTGGATTTGAAGAAGGAGGTGTAAAAAAAAGAAGGAGGGCGTGGAAAGATGTGAGCAAGGGTGAGGGTGATGTGTTATGAGGGTGTATCCTAGCATATCTTAAACTAACCATAATTTTAAAAAGGAATGTAAAAATAAAGAAACCCTCATAATACAATTCTACATTCATAAAAAATAAAAGATATGAAATAATTAATGTACCACTTAAATGTCATTAGCTTAGTGTAAAATTCAATATCATGTTAAAATAATTAAATATATCATTTTTAATTGATATCACACTTGTATTTACATTTATCAAAATAATTACATTTTTCGGACATGATTCCGATACTCAATTTCATAAGCGATATCATTTTCGTAAACTTATCAATTTTTATTATTTTTATAGTAATAAAAAAATATAATTAAATATTATTAATTTTCCAAAATATTACAGTCTCTCCCCCTTAAAGAAATTAGGTCCCCGAATTTAAATTAAGGATCTTTCTTAAAACATTTTCTTAACCCAATTACTTATTTCAAAAAAAAAATTCCGGGGTACAATTTTAAAACATAATTTTTGCTCGATATAATAAGACTCCAAAATCCCATATGAGTTAAAATGCATCACAATGCAACCGTGTGCGTGAAAACTCAAAAGATATAATCTTTCATAACAGTAACTCTAGCGGTTGCTATGAGAACTACTCCATTTATGACAAAAATTTTGCCAAATACGAAAACCGTTGTGTATCCTAAATACACAAAATCAAAGCCATGATCGAAGTGCAATATCAGTGCACACGACCAACCGAAAATATAAAAATCAAATCTATCACGTATCCTATCAAGTGCAAAGCACGAAAACAAAATCAACCCTAATAGGTTTTCATGTAAGTCTCAAACCACACTTGACGGTGTGCACAAAAATAAAACAGCACTAAGTGCAACAGGCGTGCTCGAAACGATATCCACTGCATCCACTGTGCATGGAATAAAAGTATATAAAATAATACCAAGTGCATCGGGGTGCACCAAAAATCAAATCCAAGTGCATCAGGGTGCACAATTAAATCTCAAGTGCATCGGAGTGCACAAAACTAAAATCAAGTGCATCAGAGTGCACAAAATTAAAACATGCAACTAGTGTGCATAAAATCAAACCAAATATACATAGGATATATATTTAAATTCCTAACCATGTGCATCTGATGTGCACGGAAAATTAGTGTAGTGCATCCGGTGTACACAATACTCCAATCGAGTGCAGCCACCTCACACTAAAATTTCAACAAGAGCACCTGGTGTGCACAAAGCATAAGTCAAAGTGAAATTACTGTACATAAAAATCTCATCAAGTGCACCTGGTGTGCACAAAACATAAATTGATCCTCAAATCCTAAAAATACATATATCGAAATCACGGACGTCGAGTTGTCCTTTCTCCAACGTTGAAAATGAAAGTTTTAGATTATAAAATCGTAAATCGAACTCAAAGGATATCGAAGCATATTCTCTTCAATGCCGGAAGGTGTTTATACCACCGGAATTGGCATAGCAAGAATTACTACTTGCCGTCTGCCACGTTCTGACGTCTTCTGTCTCTGAATTCTGGTTGTTCTTACAGATCTCTAATATCATGGCTTCTTGATGCGATCGTCTAGTGAGGAACAACGACACCATTCGTCTTTTTGTGGATACATCCTTTCACACCTTCTTGACCAGTAGTCCAGTCTTTTATAATGTAACATGTTGATAACGGAATCTCTGTCCTCAGCTTGTGTGCTAACAACTAATCCCAGTCCAATCTTATTTATTATAAATTTCTGGAAGAAAATCCATCAAGTCTTTTACTAAAATCATATATCCAGCCTGCCCGGAACTAGCACTCATTTCTTGACCTGCTTTCTCTTTCATAACCATTGTCATTCTTTTTTTATTTCCTCCTAAAAGTGTGATTGCATACGTCATCAAATCTTCAATATCTACTGTATAGAACAACTATCCACTGAAACTTCGTACCAATCTCTTGTCCTATAAATTCCCTATATCAATCACTTAAGGAGCGTATCTACATAGTCACGTGAATTTGCAAGTCATACTTAGTTATGACCCACTAGGAGTCTTTCAAAATCGGAAACACGAATCCATTACTTCTGATACTCTGTAGAGAAATCTGGCTAATCTCACCTTCAAAGACCCGTCCCAATTTGTCGGATGATAACTTACTCTACGATCTCCATCTTGAACTACTTACATCTGGTCTGAACAAGCTCCATTGGAAGAAGTATATTAACTTCACCGATCTAGTATCGAAGCGCCCCAATGGATTAAAAGTCTTAACCACCCCACACCTGAATGGCTATGAATCCTCCTGATCCATTTTTATTGGTAACATCGTCAAGCTTTAACTTCATGAATTCTGGGAGTAACATCTCGATAATCTCAGCAATGATTGGTACCGCTGTCTGAACAGTACACAACACCATAATCTTCGGAGAGGGAAAAACATCACGTCTCAAGTCTGTCTGATCTCTAACAATGACTCTACCATCTAGTGTGGATCCCGAAGAAACTCTCTCCACTATTAGAATTCGATCAAATAACGACGTGTCTCTATATCATCGGAAAGTCATCCCAGTCAGTCCTTGTCCTAGACAAGTCTGCCCTGACCGTATCTTTAACTGCAGCCCTCTCGGCCCTCATAAACATGGTGATCGAAACAATCAATCATGCATTGACGATGATAGATCAACGAAAGGAATAGAAGGAAGATCTCAAGATATAATTTCTAAGGTATCTTAGGCGGAGTATCATATCGTAAATATGCCTCGGAACATATGTATGATACGTCACACTATTTAGTACCTACTCCATCAACAAAGGTCATCCTATATAACGAAAGTTCGGATATAAGACCCCCAAAGTCAAGTCTAAGTCCTATATGGTCAAGCCCAGATAACAAAATGCATGCCCAGACTCCATATAGTCAACCTAGACTCGAACAAAGGTTATACCAAATGCTCTGATACCAACTTTGTTACGACCCAAATGTGGCACGTGATCGGCTCTTAAATCACGTGACATCTAAAGATGTCGACGCGGTTTAAGTAAGCCGAAACCCGAAATCTAAACTCTTTTTGAAATTATTGGAGGTGAGGTTTAAATAGTCATCTGATGAAATCAATCATAAAAATGACATCTAATTTTAATTAAGTATGTTGAAAAACATTTATGACGTTTTGAAACTTAATATCACCTCCTTTGCATTTTTATAAAAACCTGATACAACATAATAATAAAATAGCATCCCAACGGAAGCTAGTCTCCACGTCCGAACGATGGAGCAACCAACAATCTAAATCAGAAATCGACTCCAAAGAGTGCGACATCACCACACATAAACTCTAAGTCTTGCTTCTAAGTCCATAATATACCATTTCTAAGTTGATATAGTTTCCACTAGATACAAGAATATATGAATAATCAAGAGTGAGTATGATACAATAATAACCCACTTACCAATCAATCCTCGAAAAGAATGTGTGCCCAAACCGCTGATAATCCAAGCGGTAAAACCTGCAAGAAAACTGTGGCACAACGGGGATGAGTTGCCAACTCAGTGAATAAAAGTACATCTAAAGGTAGAATTCGAAATGCATGACGATACCTAAGTCATAAATATAGTCTTATCATAATCTGTACCAATATACTATATGATATGAATATGTGCAATACTAACTACCATGCAATCCCACGTTTAATATCTCAATATCATATGAGTCAAAATCATGAATCTATAGTTCGTGTTGGAATTCCTTTTTATGTATGAATGTATGTACAAATATATGCAGGTACTGTCCCCCGGATCACTCCTGGTTGAACCTAATAATTAATATCTAACTATGTACCTCATGATAATGATCATATCAATATATATAGATGTCCAGCATCGACATCGAAATTTGAAATCTCTCGTGTCCAGCATCGACACATAAATACAGATACCGTCGACACCATCTCAACAGATTATCGCTACCTGATATTCTGGCTACGATCAGTATCTCCTGGATATCTGCCGTGCCCAATCGAAACCCGGTCAGTATCCCCTGGATATCTGCCGTGTTCATCTCAATCTCCGGTATCGAGTATCCTCGCTAGGTTCCCCGCCTACAACTGCGGCTTTCCTGCCCCTCGGTCTCGTACCGGGTCCACCATGTATCCGACTGTATAGCTCCCTCACTCAGTCCAGATAATAACAAGTCCGAAGCCATATAGCTCCCCTACTCGGGTCGGAATCAGAATCAGAAAATACAAAATTCATGGTGGACGTTTAACTCATCGTATCAAAATATCAAGTAAGGAATAAGAATACTTGCATAGATTATATTGATAATATATTATATGTATACATATATAACAGTGTCCCTTACCACCGATATATATCATCAGGAGTAAAATACCCAGAAAATCTAAGCAAATTAAATACAGCATCCATAGTACTAATATTCGTAATCTATAACAGGAATAAGAAAAGACTACGTAATCATATAACATAAGCATAGTAATCTCAATTCTACTGTGTCATGGTACTACTAATGACGTGTAGTGTAGCATACGTGTCTGTGCTCATGCAACATGGCAATCATTAGTATTTGTGCAAATATTCTACGGTGTAACAACCTATATATTAACACATGTATATATAGGCATTATCTAACATAACGGTTCTACAGTGACATGGCAGTACCAATGAGGTGTAGTGTAACATATATTCACGTGCTTATGCAGCATAGTACTCATTGGTATTTGTGCAATGTTCTATCAAAGTGTGTGTAACGCAGAAACGTATAATATGAATAAAACAAACATGTAACGTAATATAAAACGTAACTATTGTAATTACTTGCTATAAGCTATACCATTATCTTTAGAAATGATCAAAACGTTAAGTTTGAAATAAAAAAGCTGCCCTAGATTTAAAATAGAGATCCGTTTTAGAAACTGACACACATCCTAGTATTTTATTTAAAAGAAAAACGAATCATAATTTTTAATAGAATATAGCTCACACAAGTATTACATCCTAAAACAGAATATAACCTAACTCTATGAGTCAAAAGATAAATTGGCCGTTATTCGGCATACAAATTTCACCATTTCCAATACGTATAAATCCTAGTATTATATCTCATCATATCCCTATAACTGTATCATCTTAAGTACGACATGATCCCTAGTACAAACTTATCAAATCATATCCATGTTGTACGGATCTAACATCACGTATATGTTTCACTTAAAACCATAAATGAATTCTATGCAAATGAAGGACATATAAGATGCGATATTATATCAATACCTTGAATAACTACTATACTAAGTAGAGATCATAATAATATTTATAAGGTTGCGGGGGTGCTATACGCCATCCACCCGACTTCCCCTGTAGAGGTAAATCTACCTACCTACTTAAAAGCTCGCTGAATCCACGCTGCTATATCGCCAACTCCGTCTCGGAATTCTCGAATCGTACCTATATTCGTATTTAAATCGCATTGATGTAAATATCATATCGAAAACCAAAACAACAAGCTAAACGCCCGTAGGTTAGAACCTACAGCACATTTAACCCAAAAACGACAACAAAATTCTGTCGTTAACGTATAAACGTCAATGATTCAGCTGTAATATCAAAATACGAAAACTCCGTATCGTAAATATCTGAAATTTGATAAAACCATTTTTAAAACGTTCCCAGATTTTACTGAATAACTATTTAGACAACCCAAACAATACAAAGATTTATCAAATACCCAAAATAGGCCACAGAAGAAAAACCAATACAAAAGGTTACAAGGGGGCCGGTGTCGTCGGAATTTAGGGCCGGGTCGCCGGATTTTCTAGGGAGTTTGGGGTTCATGTGTGAAGTGGTGTCTCCTAGTAGTCTCAGTATACTTTTGGTTTTGCTAGTTTTTCTAGTGATTATACCTAGTGGTTCCAAATTCATTTACAGGGAGCAAGATATCACAAAACCCCAACTTAAGATACTGCACAACTAAATATGCTACGTGTCATGTATAGAATTTTACTTCAAAACTGATACTAGCTTACAGATTTAATCTATTGATAAAATAACTTAAATAAACAATACCAAACATCCTAATATAGAGATATAGAGCTACCATAAAATTTACAACACGAAACTCCTCTAAATATCCGGCGAGATCGGATTGTCCTTCCTGTCGCCGGCCAAAATCCGAGCAAAGGGGCTCATCTTCCTATGGGTTATTCTAGATACAAATTACAAGGTTAAGGCACTGTTTGGGTTTTCTAATTTACATCTAAACTATAGCAGATTCATAAACAGAGTCTAATCTATCCAAATACGATATATACCGATATCATACAAAAACTGTATTGAACTAAAACGGCAGGGTTGAACTTATACCTATTAAATGATTTACAAGAGAACACCAGCTCCAGAATCCTATGATGGAATCCTCTGAGGGTTGTAGTGTATTATATTTAATGATACACATGATGAAGGAAGCTATTGGTATCTCTATATGGCATGAACACTTAGAGAATTTATTGGATTGGAGCTAAAAAGGGTATGGTTTCGGTTGGAACAGCTACTGAATTCCTATAAAAATGTGTAAATAGGGTGAGGAGCTTTGTAGAGAAAGCATGTAGTGTGTGATGAGAGGGAGAGGTGGCATAAGAGGAAGGAGGTGGTGTCACTTGATGAAGCATGAGTGATTCATGCAAGGAGGAGGTGTTGGATTTGAAGAAGGAGGTCTAAAATAAAGAAGGAGGAGGTGGAGAGATGTGAGCAAGGGTGAGGGTGAGATGTTATGAGGGTGTATCCTAGCATATCTTAAACCAACCATAATTTTAAAAAGGAATGTAAAAATAAAGAAACCCTCATAATACAATTCTACATTCATAAAAAATAAAAGATATGAAATAATTAATGTACCACTTAAATGTCATTAGCTTAGTGTAAAATTCAATATCATGTTAAAATAATTAAATATATCATTTTTAATTGATATCATACTTGTATTTACATTTATCAAAATAATTACATTTTTCGGACATGATTCCGATACTCGATTTCATAAGCGAAATCATTTTCGTAAACTTATCAATTTTTATTATTTTTATAGTAATAAAAAAATATAATTAAATATTATTAATTTTCCAAAATGTTACAGTCTCTCCCCCTTAAAGAAATTAGGTCCCTGAATTTAAATTAATGATCTTTCTTAAAACATTTTCTTAACCCAATTACTTATTTCAAAAAAAAAATTCCGGGGTACAATTTTAAAACATAATTTTTGCTCGATATAATAAGACTCCAAAATCCCATATGAGCTAAAATGCATCACAATGCAACCGTGTGCGTGAAAACTCAAAAGATATAATCTTTCATAACAGTAACTCTAGCGGTTGCTATGAGAACTACTCCATTTATGACAAAAATTTTGCCAAATACGAAAACCGTTGTGTATCCTAAGTACACAAAATCAATGCCATGATCGCAGTGTAATATCAATGCACACGACCAACCGAAAATATAAAAATCAAATCTATCACGTATCCTATCAAGTGCAAAGCACGAAAACAAAATCAACTCTAATAGATTTGCATGTAAGTCTCAAACCACACTTGACGGTGTGCACAAAAATAAAACAGCGCTAAGTCCAACAGGCATGCACGAAACGATATCCACTGCATCCACTGTGCATGGAATAAAAATATACAAAATAATACCAAGTGCATCGGGGTACACCAAAAATCAAATCCAAGTGCAACAAGGTGCACAATTAAATTTCAAGTGCATCGGAGTGCACAAAACTAAAATCAAGTGCATCAGAGTGCACAAAATTAAAACGTGCAACTAGTGTGCATAAAATCAAACCAAGTATGCATAGGATATATATATAAATTCCTAACCATGTGCATCTGATGTGCACGGAAAATCAGTGTAGTGCATCCGGTGTACACAACACTCCAATCGAGTGCAGTCACCTCGCACTAAAATTTCAACAAGTGCACCTGATGTGCACAAAGCATAAGTCAAAGTGAAATTACTGTACATAGAAATCTCATCAAGTGCACCTGGTGTGCACAAAACATAAATTGATCCTCAAATCCTAAAAATACATATATCGAAATCACGGACGTCGAGTTGTCCTTTCTCCAATGTTGAAATGAAAGTTTTAGATTATAAAAACGTAAATCGAACTCAAAGGATATCGAAGCATATTCTCTTCAATGCCAGAAGGTGTTTATACCACCGAAATTGGCATAGCAAGAATTACTACTTGCCGTCTGCCACGTTCTGACGTCTTCTGTCTCTGAATTCTGGTTCTTCTTACAGATCTCTAATATCATGGCTTCTTGATGCGATCGTCTGGTGAGGAGCAACGACACCATTCGTCTTATTATGGATACATCCCTTCATACCTTCTTGACCAGTAATCCAGTCTTTTATAATGTAACATGTTGATAACGGAATCTCTGTCCTCGGCTTGTGTGCTAACAACTAATCCCAGTCCAATCTTATTTATTATAAATTCCTGGAAGCAAATCCATCAAGTCTTTTGCTAAAATCATATATCCAGCCTGCCCGGAACAAGCACTCATTTCTTGACCTGCTTTCCCTTTCATAACCATTGTCATTCCTTTTTGATTTCCTCCTAAAAGTGTGGTTGCACACGTCATCAAATCTTCAATATCTACTGTATAGAACAACTATCCACTGAAACTTCGTACCAATCTCATGTCCTATAAATTCCCTATATCAATCACTTAAGGAGCGTATCTACATAGTCACGTGAATATGCAAGTCATACTTAGTTATGACCCAATCGGAGTCTTTCAAAATCGGAAACACGAATCCATTACTTCTGATACTCTGTAGAGAAATCTGGCTAATCTCACCTTCAAAGACTCGTCCCAATTTGTCGGAGGAAAACTTACTGTACGATCTCCTTCTTGAACTACTTACATCTGGTCTGAACAAGCTCCATTGGAAGAAGTATATCAACTTCACCGATCTTGTATTGAAGCGTCCCAATGGATTAAAAGTCTTAACCACCCCACACCTGAATGGCTATGAATCCTCCTGATCCATCAATACTGGTAACATCGTCAACCTTTAACTTCATGAATTCTTGGCGTAACATCTCGATAATCTCAGCAATGATTGGTACCGCTGTCTGAACAGTACACAACACCATAATCTTCGGAGAGGGAAAAACATCACGTCTCAAGTCTGTCTGATCTCTAACAATGACTCTACCATCTGGTGCGGATCCCGAAGAAACTCACTCCACTATTAGAATTCGATCAAATATGAATAAACGACGTGTCTCTATATCATCGGAAAGTCACCTTAGTCAGTCCTTGTCCCAGACAAGTCTGCCCTGACCGTATCTCTGACTGCAGCCCTCTCGGCCCTCATAAACATGGTAATCGAAACAATCAATCATGCATTGACGAAGATAGATCAACGGAAAGAATAGAAGGAAGATCTCAAGATATAATTCCTAAGGTATCTTAGGCGGAGTATCATATCGTAAATATACCGCGGAACATATGTACGATACGTCACTCTCTTTAGTACATACTCCATCAACAAAGGTCATCCTATATAACGAAAGTTCGGGTATAAGACCCCCAAAATCAAGTCTAAGTCCTATAAGGTCAAGCCCTGATAACAAAATGCATGCCCAGACTCCATATAGTCAACCTAGACTCGAACAAAGGTTATACCAAATGCTCTGATACCAAATTTGTCACGACCCAAATGTGGCACGTGGCCGGCACTTAAATCACGTGATATCTAAAGACGTCGACGCGGTTCAAGAAAATCGAAACCCGGAATCTAAACCCTTTTTGAAATTATTGGAGGTGAGGTTTAAATAGTCATCCAATGAAATCAATCTTAAAAATAACATCTAATTTTAACTAAGTATGTTGAAAATATTTATGACGTTTTGAAACTTAACATCACCTCCTTTGCATTTTTATAAAAACCTGATACAGCATAATAATAAAATAGCATCCCAACGGAAGCTACTCTCCACGTCCAAACGATGGAGCAACCAACTATCTAAATCAGAAATCGACTCCAAAGAGTGCGGCATCACCACACATAAACTCTAAGTCTTGCTTCTAAGTCCATGATATACCACTTCTAAGTTAATAGAGTTTCCACTAGATACAAGAATATATGAATAATCAAGAGTGAGTATGATATAATAATAACCCACTTACTAATCAATCCCCGAAAAGAATGTGTGCCAAAGACGCTGATAATCCAAGCGGTAAAACCTGCAAGAAAACTGTGGTACAACGGGGATGAGTTACCAACTGAGTGAATAAAAGTACATCAAAAGGTAGAAATCGAAATGCATGACGATACTTAAGTCATAAGTATAGTCCTATCATAATCTGTACCAATATATTATATGATACACATATATGCAATACTAACTATCATGCAATCCCATGTTTAATATCTCAATGTCATATGAGTCAAAATCATGAATCTATAGTTCGTGTTCGAATTCCTTATTGTGTATGAATGTCTGTAAAATATATGCAGGTACTGTCCCCCGGATCAGTCCCGGTTGAATCCAATAATTAATATCTAACTGTGTACCTCATGATAATGATCATATCAATATATACATATAGATGTCCAGCATCGATATCGAAATCCGAAATCTCTCGTGTCCAGCATCGACACGTAAATGCAGATACCGTCGACACCATCTCAACAGATGATCGCTACCCGATATCCTGGCTACGATCAGTATCCCCTGGATATCTGCCGTGCCTAATCGAAACCCGGTCAGTATCTCCAGGATATCTGCCGTGCTCATCTCAATCTCCGGTATCGAGTAGCCTCACTAGTCTCGCCGCCTACAACTGCGGCTTTCCTGCCCCTCGGTCTCGAACCGGGTCCACCATGTATCCGACTGTATAGCTCCCTCACTCAGTCCGGATAATAACAAGTCCGAAGCCGTATAGCTCCCCCACTCGGGTCGGAATCAGAATCAGAATACACAAAATTCATGGTGGACGTTTAACTCATCATATCAAAATATCAAGTAAGGAATAAGAATACTTGTATAGATTATATTGATGATATATTATATATATACATATATAACAGTGTCCCATACCACCTATATATATCATCAGGAGTAAAATACCGAGAAAATCTAAGGAAATTAAATACATCATCCATAGTACTAATATTCGTAATCTATAACAGGAATAAGAAAAGACTACGTAATCACATAACATAAGCATAATAATCTCAATTCTTCTGTGTCATGGTACTACTAATGACGTGTAGTGTAGCATACGCGTCTGTGCTCGTGCAACATGGCAATCATTAGTATTGGTGCAAATGTTCTATGGTGTAACAATCTATATATTAACACATGTATATATACGTATTTTCTAACATAACGGTTCTACAGTGACATGACTGTACCAATGAGGTGTAGTGTAACATATATTCACGTGCTTGTGCAGCATAGTACTCATTGGTATTTGTGCAATGTTCTATCAGAGTGTGCGTAACGCAGAAACGTATAATATGGATAATATAATGCAAATATGTAACGCAATTTAAAACGTAACTACTGTAATTACTTGCTATGAGCTATACTATAATCTTTAGAAATGATCGAAACGTTAAATTTGAAATAAGAAAGCTGCCTTAGATTTAAAATAGATATTCGTTTTAGAAACTGATACACATCCTAGTATTTTATTTAAAAGACAAACGAATCGTAGTTTTTAAATATAGTTCACACAAGTATTACATCCTAAAAGAGAATATAACCTAACTCTACGAGTCAAAAGATAAATTGGCCGTTATTCGGCATACAAATTTCACCATTTCCAATACGTATAAATCCCTGTATTATATCTCACCATATCGTTATATCTGTATCATCTTAAGTACGACATGATCCCTAGTACAAACTCATCAAATCATATCCATGTCGTACGGATCTAACATCACGTACATATCCCACTTAAAACCATAAATGAATTCTATGCAAATGAAGAATATATAAGATGCGATATTATATCGATACCTTGAATAACTACTATACTAACTAGAGATCATAATAATATTTATAAGGTTGTGGGGGTGCTATACGCCATCCACCCGACTTCCCCTGTAGATATAAATCTACTCACCAACTTAAAAGCTCGCTGAATCCACGCTGCTACATCGCCAATTCCGTCTCGGAATTCTCGAATCGTACGTATATTCGTATTTAAATCGCATTGATGTAAATATCATATCGAAAACCAAAACCACAAGCTAAACGCCCGTAGCTTAGAACCTACAGCACACTTAACCTAAAAATGACAACAAAATTCTGTCGTTAACATATAAACGTCAATGGTTCAGCTGCAACATCAAAATACGAAAACTCTGTATCGTAAATATCTGAAATTTGATAAAACCATTACTAAAACATTCCCAGATTTTACTGTATAACTATTTAGACAACCCAAACAATACAGAAATTTATCAAGTATCCAAAATAGGCCACAGAAGAAAAACCAACATAAAAGGTTACAAGGGGGCCGGCGTCGCCGGAATTTTAGGGTGGGTCGCCGGATTTTCTAAGGAGTTTGGGGTTCATATTTGAAGTGGTGTCTCCTAGTAGTCTCAGTATACTTTTGGTTTTGCTGGTTTTTCTAGTGATCATACCTAATGGTTCCAGATTCATTTACAGGGAGCAAGATATCACAAAACCCCAACTTAAGATACTGCACAACTAAACATGCTACGTGTCGTGTATAGAATTTTACTTCAAAACTGATACTAGCTTATAGATTTAACCTATTGATAAAATAACTTAAATAAACAATACCAAACATCCTAATATAGATAAATGGAGCTACCCTAAAATTTACAACACCAAACTCCTCTAAATATCCGGCGAGATCGGATTTGTCCTTCCTGTCGCCGGACAAAGACCGAGCAAAGGGGCTCATCTTCCAATGGGTTATTCTAGGTACAAATTACAAGGTTAAGGCACTGTTTGGGTTTTCTAATTTACATCTAAACTATAGCAGATTCATAAACAGAGTCTAATCTATCAAAATACGATATATACCGATATCATACAAAAACTGTAGTGAACTAAAACGGCAGGGTTGAACTTATACCTATTGAATGATTCACAAAAGAACACCGGCTCCAGAATCCTATGATGGAATCCTCTAAGGGTTGTAGTGTATTATATTTGATGAAGGGTACACTTAATGTAGGAAGCCATTGCTCTCTCTATATGGCATGAACGCTTAGAGAATTTATTGGTTTGGAGCTGAAAATGGTATGGTTTCGGTTGGAACGGCTACTGAATTCCTATAAAAATGTGTAAATAGGGTGAGGAGTTTTGTAGAGAAAGCATATGGTGTGTGATGAGAGGGGGAGGTAGCATGAGAGGAAGGAGGTGGTGTCACTTGATGAAGCATGAGTGATTCATGCAAGGAGGAGGTGTTGAATTTGAAGAAGGATGTCTAAAATAAAGAAGGAGGAGGTGGAGAGATGTGAGCAAGGGTGAGGGTAAAGTGTCATGAGGGTGTATCCTAGCATATCCTAAACCAACCATAATTTTAAAAAGGAATGTAAAAATAAAGAAACCCTCATAATATAATTCTACATTCATAACAAATAAAAGATATGAAATAATTAATCTATCACTTAAATGTCATTAGCTTAGTGTAAAATTCAATATCATGTTAAAATAATTAAATATATCATTTTTAATTGATATCACACTTGTATTTATATTTATCAAAATAATTATATTTTTCGGACATGATTCCGATACTCAATTTCATAAGCGATATCATTTTCGTAAACTTATCAATTTTTATTATTTTTATAATAATAAAAAATATAATTAATTATTATTAATTTTCTAAAATGTTTCGGTCTCTCCCCCTTAAAGAAATTCGATCCCCGAATTTAAATTAAATCTCTTTCTTAAAACATTTTCTTAACCCAATTACTTATTTCAAAAAAAAATTTCCGGGGTCCAATTTTAAAACATAATTTTTGCAAGATATAACAAGACTCTAAATTCCCATATGAGCTAAAATGCATCACAATGCAACCGTGTGCGTGAAATCTCAAAAGATATAATCTTTCATAACCGTAACTCTAGCGGTTGCTATGAAAATTACTCCATTTATGACAAAAATTTTGCCAAATACGAAAACCGTTGTGTATCCTAAGTACACAAAATCAATGCCATGATCGCAGTGCAATATCAGTGCACACGACCAACCGAAAATATAAAAATCAAATCTATCACGTATCCTATCAAGTGCAAAGCACGAAAACAAAATCAACCCTAATGGGTTTGCATATAAGTCTCAAACCACACTTGACGGTGTGCACAAAAACAAAACAACGCTAAGTGCAACAGGCGTGCATGAAACGATATCCACTGCATCCATTGTGCATAGAATAAAAGTATACAAAATAATACCAAGTGCATCGGGGTGCACCAAAAATCAAATCCAAGTGCATCAGGGAGCACAATTAAATCTCAAGTGCATCGGAGTGGACAAAACTAAAATCAAGTGCATCAGAGTGCACAAAATTAAAACGTGCAACTAGTGTGCATAAAATCAAACCAAGTATGCATAGGATATATATATATATATATATATATATATATAAATTCCTAACCATGTGCATCTGATGTGCACGGAAAATCAGTGTAGTGCATCCGGTGTACACAACACTCCAATCGAGTGCAGTCACCTCGCACTAAAATCTCAACAAGTGCACCTGGTGTGCACAAAGCATAAGTCAAAGTGAAATTACTGTACATAGAAATCTCATCAAGTGCACCTGGTGTGCACAAAACATAAATTAATCCTCAAATCCTAAAAATACATATATCGAAATCACGAACGTCGAGTTGTCCTTTCTCCAACGTTGAAAATGAAAGTTTTAGATTATAAAAACGTAAATCGAACTCAAAAGATATCGAAGCATATTCTCTTCAATGCCGGAAGGTGTTTATACCACTAGAATTTTCATAGCATAAATTACTACTTGCCGCCTGCCACGTTCTAACGTCTTCTGTCTCTGAATTCTGGTTCTTCTTGCAGATCTCTAATATCATGGCTTCTTGATGCGATCGTCTGGTGAGGAGCAACGACACCATTCGTCTTATTGTGGATACATCCCTTCACACCTTCTTGACCAGTAGTTCAGTCTTTTATAATGTAACATGTTGATAACGGAATCTCTATCCTCGGCTTGTGTGCTAACAACTAATCCCAGTCCAATCTTATTTATTATAAATTCCTGGAAGAGAATCCATTAAGTCTTTTGCTAAAATCATATATCCAGCCTGCCCGGAACCAGCACTCATTTCTTTACCTGCTTTCCCTTTCATAACCATTGTAATTCTTTTTTTATTTCCTCCTAAAAGTGTGGTTGCACACGTCATCAAATCTTCAATATCTACTGTATAGAACTACTATCCACTGAAACTTCGTACAAATCTCTTGTCCTATAAATTCCCTATATCAATCACTTAAGGAGTGTATCTGCATAGTCATGCGAATTTGCAAGTCATACTTAGTTATGACCCACTCGGAGTCTTTCAAACTCGGAAACATGAATCCATTACTTCTGATACTCTATAGAGAAATCTGGCTAATCTCACCTTCAAAGACTCATCCTAATTTGTCGGAGGAAAACTTACTGTACAATCTCCTTCTTGAACTACTTACATCTGGTCTGAACAAGCTCCATTGGAAGAAGTATATCAACTTCACCGATCTTGTATCGAAGCGCCCTAATGGATTAAAAGTCTTAACCACCCCACACCTGAATGGATATGAATCCTCCTGATCCATCTATACTGGTAATATTGTCAACCTTTAACTTCATGAATTCTAGGAGTAACATCTCGATAATCTCAGCAATGATTGGTACCGCTGTTTGAACAGTACACAACACCATAATCTTCGGAGAGGGAAAAACATCACGTCTCAAGTCTGTCTGACCTCTAACATTGAATCTACCATCTGGTGCGGATCCCGAAGAAACTCACTCCACTATTAGAATTCGATCAAATATGAATAAACGACGTGTCTCTATATCATCGGAAAGTCACCCCAGTCAGTCCTTGTCCCAGACAAGTCTGCCATGACCGTATCTCTGACTGTAGCCTTCTCGGCCCTCATAAACATGGTGATCGAAACAATCAATCATGCATTGACGAAGAAAGATCGACGGAAGGAATAGAATGAAGATCTCAAGATATAATTCCTAAGGTATCTTACGCGGAGTATCATATCGTAAATATACCGCGGAACATATGTACGGTATGTCACTCAATTTAGTACCTACTCCATCAACAAAGGTCATCCTATATAACGAAAGTTCGGGTATAAGACCCCCAAAATCAAGTCTAAGTCCTATAAGATCAAGCCCAGGTAACAAAATGCATGCCCAGACTCTATATAGTCAACCTAGACTCGAACAAAGGTTAAACCAAATGCTCTGATACCAAATTTGTCACGACCCAAATGTGGCACGTGACCGGCACTTAAATCACGTGACATCTAAAGACGTCGACGCAGTTCAAGTAAGCCGAAACCCGGAATCTAAACCCTTTTTGAAATTATTGGAGGTGAGGTTTAAATAGTCATCCGATGAAATCAATCTTAAAAATAAGATCTAATTTTAACTAAGTATGTTGAAAAATATTTATGACGTTTTGAAACTTGACATCACCTCCTTTGTATTTTTATAAAAACCTGATACAACATAATAATAAAATAGCATCCCAACGGAACCTAGTCTCCACGTCCAAACGATGGAGCAACCGACAATCTAAATCAGAAATTGACTCCAAAGAGTGCGACATCACCACACATAAACTCTAAGTCTTGCTTCTAAGTCCATAATATACCATTTCTAAGTTGATAGAGTTTCCACTAGATACAAGAATATATGAATAATCAAGAGTGAGTATGATACAATAATAACCCACTTACCAATCAATCCCCGAAAAGAATGTGTGCCCAAGCCGCTGATAATCCAAGCGGTAAAACCTACAAGAAAACTGTGGCACAACGGGGATGAGTTGCCAACTCAGTGAATAAAAGTACATCTAAAGGTAGAAATCGAAATGCATGATGATACCTAAGTCATAAGTATAGTTCTATCATAATCTGTACCAATATACTATATGATATGCATATGTGCAATACTAACTATCATGCAATCCCAAGTTTAATATCTCAATGTCATATGAGTCAAAATCATGAATCTATAGTTCGTGTTGGAATTCCTTTTTGTATATGAATGTCTGTACAATTATATGCAGGTACTGTCCTCCGGATCAGTCCTGGTTGAATCCAATAATTAATATCTAACTGTGTATTTCATGATAATGATCATATCAATATATATATATATAGATGTCCAGCATCGACATCGAAATCCGAAATCTCTCGTGTCCAGCATCGACACGTAAATGCAAATACCGTCGACACTATCTTAACAGATGATCGCTACCCGATATCCTGGCTACGATCAGTATCCCCTGGATATCTGCCGTGCCCAATCGAAACCCGGTCAGTATCCCCTGGATATCTGCCGTGCTCATCTCAATCTCCGGTATCGAGTATCCTCGCTAGGCTCCCCACCTACAACTGCGGCTTTCCTGCCCCTCGGTCTAGAACCGGGTCCACCATGTATCCGACTGTATAACTCCCCCACTCAGTCCGGATAATAAAAAGTCCGAAGCCGTTTAGCTTCCCTACTCGGGTCGGAATCAGAATCAGAAAATATAAAACTCATGGTAGACGTTTAACTCATCATATCAAAATATCAAGTAAGGAATAAGAATACTTGCATAGATTATATTGATGATATATTATATATATATACATATATAACAGTGTCCCATACCATCGATATATATCATCAGGAGTAAAATACCCATAAAATCCAAGGAAATTAAATACAACATCTATAGTACTAATATTCGTAATCTATAACAGGAATAAGAAAAGACTACATAATCATATCAAATAAGCATAATAATCTCAATTCTACCGTGTCATGGTACTACTAATGACGTGTAGTGTAGCATACGTGTCTGTGCTCGTGCAATATGGCAATCATTAGTATTTGTGCAAGTGTTCTACGGTGTAACAACCTATATATTAACACATGTATATATACGCATTATCTAACATAACGTTCTACAGTGACATGACAGTACCAATGAGGTGTAGTGTAACATATATTCACATGCTCGTGCAGCATAGTACTCATTGGTATTTGTGCAATGTTTTATCAGCGTGTGCGTGACGCAGAAACGTATAATATGGATAATATAATGCAAACATGTAACGTAATATAAAACGTAACTATTGTAATTACTTGCTATGAGCTATACCATTATCTTTAGAAATGATCAAAACGTTAAGTTTGAAATAAAAAAGCTGCCCTAGATTTAAAATAGATATCCGTTTTAGAAACTGGCACACATCCTAGTATTTTATTTAAAAGAAAAACGAATCATAATTTTTAATAGAATATAGCTCACACAAGTATTACATCCTAAAACAGAATATAACCTAACTCTATGAGTCAAAAGATAAATTGGCCGTTATTCGGCATACAAATTTCACCATTTCCAATACGTATAAATCCTAGTATTATATCTCATCATATCCCTATATCTGTATCATCTTAAGTACGGCATGATCTCTAGTACAAACTCATCAAATCATATCCATGTCATACGGATCTAACATCACGTACATGTTTCACTTAAAACCATAAATGAATTCTATGCAAATGAAGGACATATAAGATGCGATATTATATCAATACCTTGAATAACTACTATACTAATTAGAGATCATAATAATATTTATAAGGTTGCGGGGGTGCTATACGTCATCCACCCGACTTCCCCTGTAGATGTAAATCTACTCACCAATTTAAAAGCTCGCTGAATCTACGCTGCTACATCGCCAACTCCGTCTCAGAATTCTCGAATCATACGTATATTCGTATTTAAATCGCATTGATATAAATATCAAATCGAAAACCAAAACAACAAGCTAAACGCCCGTAAGTTAGAACCTACAGCACACTTAACCCAAAAACGACAACAAAATTCTGTCGTTAACGTATAAACGTCAACGGTTCAGCTGCAACATCAAAATACGAAAACTCTGTATCGTAAATATCTGAAATTTGATAAAACCATTTCTAAAACGTTCCCAGATTTTACTGTATAACTATTTAGACAACCCAAACAGTATAGAGGATTATCAAATACCCAAAATAGGCCACAGAAGAAAAACCAACACAAATGGTTACAAGGGGGCCGGCGTCGCCGGAATTTTGGGGTGGGTCGCCGGATTTTCTAAGGAGTTTAGGGTTCATGTTTGAAGTGGTGTCTCCTAATAGTCTCAGTATACTTTTGGTCTTGCTGGTTTTTCTAGTGATTATACCCAGTGGTTCCAGATTCATTTACAGGGAGCAAGATATCACAAACCCCCAACTTAAGATACTGCACAACTAAACATGCTACGTGTCGTGTATAGAATTTTACTTCAAAACTGATACTAGCTTACAGATTTAACCTATTGATAAAATAACTTAAATAAACAATACCAAACATCTTAATATAGATATATGGAGGTACCCTAAAATTTACAACACCAAACTCCTCTAAATATCCGGCGAGATCGGATTTGTCCTTCCTGTCGCCGGCCAAAATCCGAGCAAAGAGGCTCGTCTTCCTATGGGTTATTCTAAGTACAAATTATAAGGTTAAGGCACTGTTTGGGTTTTTTTAATTTAATCTAAACTATAACAGATTCATAAACAGAGTCTAATATATCTAAATACGATATATATCGATATCATACAAAAACTGTATTGAACTAAAACGGCAGGATTGAACTTATACCTATTGAATGATTCACAAGAGAACACCAGCTCTAGAATCCTATGATGGAATCCTGTAAGGGTTGTGGTGTATTGTGTTTGATGAAGAGTACAGTTGATGAAGGAAACCATTGCTCTCTCTATATGGCATGAACACTTAGAGAATTTATTGGTTTGGAGCTGAAAAGGGTATGGTTTCGGTTGGAACAGCTACTGAATTCCTATAAAAATGTGTAAATAGGGTCAGGATCTTTGTAGAGAAAGCATATGGTGTGATGAGAGGGAGAGATGTCATGAGAGGAAGGAGGTGGTGTCACTTGATGAAGTATGAGTGATTCATGCAAGGAGGAGGTGTTGGATTTGAAGAAAGAGGTGTAAAATAAAGAAGGAGGATGTGGAGAGATGTGAGCAAGGGTGAGGGTGAGGTGTTATGAGGGTGTATCCTAGCATATCTTAAATGAACCATAATTTTAAAAAGGAATGTAAAAATAAAGAAACCCTCATAATACAATTCTACATTCATAAGAAATAAAAGATATGAAATAATTAATCTATCACTTAAATATCATTAGCTTAGTGTAAAATTCAATATCATGTTAAAATAATTAAATATATCATTTTTAATTGATATCACACTTGTATTTACATTTATCAAAATAATTACATTTTTCGGACATGATTCCGATACTCAATTTCATAAGCGATATCATTTTCGTAAACTTATGAATTTTTATTATTTTTATAATAATAAAAAATATATAATTAAATATTATTAATTTTCCAAAATGTTACATTAGTGGGCAACATATCCTTGCCACCACTTCTTGAAGGTATTGCACTCTTCGGTAGGGTGTGTGACCCTCCGATGATACAAGCAGTATTTCGGATGGATATCCGGTTCGTCGGGGCATGTATTCCCAGAAGTTTTTTCTTTGGAAGGTGGCAGTTTCATTCCCATTGACAGATCTTTGGCGAACTACTTCCTTATCTTGATTCTTCTCCTGCTGGTAGTAAGGGCACTTTGATCCGGTTGAGGTACTTTATGGATTCTCATCACCGGAGCTTTTTCATCCTGACACCGGCGCTTGGCCTTTTCGTAAATGGCTGCTTCACGTTCTCGATCTGCTTTACTCTTTTGAAAAGCTTCGTTCAGCAGCTTATCGATGAGGTCATCTGACAGTTCCATGGATTTTGGTTCTGGATCTGCCCCCAGTTTTTCTACGTCTGGAGCTTCTTTGCCATTTATCGACGAGCGAGAGATCATGTGGTAGTTCACCACATACTCCTCGGGTTCTTCTGACGAGTCGTCTCCTTCATCAATGTCACTTCTCCGTTTTCAAGAATATGCTTGAGGAATTCTACCAGTGTGACTGGAGTCCGTGCTTTTTGGTTGTATTCCTCCAGTACGTCGATGTACTTTTACAGACCCGTACGATTGCCGTTGAGCTGCACGGGCTTTTTGGCCTTCTTCTTTTTCTTTAAAGATTTATGAGACTTGGCCTTGGGGTTTTTCCCATCGTTACCAACTTTCAGTGTTGGGCACAGCTTCAGCATTCCGTTAATGATCTCAGGCTCCAGCGGGCTTTTCTACCTAATCGCCGGACATACTTGAAGATCCTTCAGCATTCTTTTAGTTTTAGCTGAAAGGACCACTTCTCACGGAGCTTCTTCTATAAATGATCATGATGCCCCCGGCGTGTCCATCTTCTTAGGAGCGTGCTACTGCGGTGGGTTCACCTTCCAGTTTTCGGACAGCGCGAACTTGCCCTGCTGGTACTGGTCTTCGACCCAGTTTTTAATGACACAGCAATCTTCGCTTGGGTGGCCCACTATTCGGTGGTAGGGGGATTGTTGACGTCGCCCGATTGCAGTGGGCGTCTCGGATCCGGCAGAGTGATGAGCATGTTGCGCACCGCTAGTTCGAATAGTCTTCTTGTTTTATCCCGGGGAAACAAGTAAGGACGTCTCAACTTCTCTTCGAGGCCCGCGGTCTGTTTTTTGGC
The DNA here is from genome assembly GCA_030015575.1 of Agapanthus africanus. NCBI lineage: Eukaryota > Viridiplantae > Streptophyta > Magnoliopsida > Asparagales > Amaryllidaceae > Agapanthus > Agapanthus africanus. The sequence goes on from CM057339.1 coordinate 872,402,213, forward strand.
GAATAACCGGTTTCGGATCACTCGGTTGTTGTTGAGCGTTGGAGACGAAAGTCGCTTTCCTTTTGCCCTTTTCATTCCGAAGATCTGTCTTTGAAGAGGACGGCCTATGGCCCATCTGGTATATTTGGGCCAGTTTGTCAATCAAGGTCTGGAAGGTGGTCGGCTTGAAGAACATCATAAACCGGGATATAGTTGCCTGAGGATCAAGGGTCCCCACGAACATGCCCACAGCAGGATCTTCTTCTATGCGCTGTTCACCTTTTGACCATAGGTTACGCCACCGAATTGCGTATTGAACCCAGGTCTCTCACGGTTTCACCCTGGCGTTGATTAATGCCGTGATCGGGGTGCGCTCGCTAGCGCTCGCGAACCTTTGTGTAAACAGTAGCTCCATTTCTTCAAATGTCTTGATGGAATCATTCGGAAGCGCCGAATACCATTCAAATGTTGTCTCCGCCAAGCTGTCAACAAATTAGTGAAGCAATAATTTGTCGATGCCCCTGATCTCATTGCACAAAGCTCTGAATTGAGCAACGTGTTGGTGCGGATTGCCCGTCCCCTTATACATATGGAATTTGGGGATCGTATATCCTAACGGGTACTTAATTTGGTCGTACCAGCTTGGGTAAGGTCGCCCAGTTCTAACGACCTGGCCTGCCGCTTCGTTCGCTTGATGAGCTCGTATTTGTTGAGCTATGTAGTCATCAAAGGTAGCTTTGGAGATCGTCTCCTCCCTGGCTGCCGATAAGGCCGGAGGAGGGTTCGATGTCTCCTCTCTGTCGTCTTCAATGATTATTGGAGGGTCTTCAACTGGAGGATCCGGCTGTATCATCATTCCAACCATGTCTTGGAATAGAAGCGCCATTTGTTTTATATTAGCCGCTTGTTCCGCAGCATCTTTATCTTTCTTTTCAAGCACCCTTCATAAGAATTCGGTGTCGGTCTCTTTCTCCTGGCATTGTTCCGACAATCCTTCCGGGCTTTCTTTCTGCCTAGTAAGTGCAGCCATTCTTGTCAATATTTCCTGGAGCTTTTGCTGTTGCTCCAGAGCTTTCGTTACAGACCGTGTAAGTGGTCAATGACCCGCGGAAGTACAGCTTTCCTCTTTGCTGGAAGCCATATACACCGTGTGCACAGTCATGCCTCCAGACTTGGGGTGTTTGGGTCCACTGCCTTTGAAATTTGCCGCGAGCAGGGGGATCTTCTCCGGCCTTCTCCTCTTATGGGAGGTCAAAGTTGAGTGGGCCATTGCGGCAGGCACCCATGCAGACGATACCTTTCGTGGTAAGGCAGAGGTACGGTCCTTCTCTTTTCGAGCCATCGTCTTCTTCAGCCGGCGAGAGTAATTTTTGTCAATTACAGAGTCTTGGACTTTCCGCCAAACTCTGTGGATCTTTGAGGACAGCCACTGAGGAGGCTATTCCGGCTTTACCTGTGTTGTGTTTTCGATAGGCGGAGGAGACTACCACAAGATGGCGGTTGGAGAGTTCTTGCGCACTCTCCTGAGCAGCTCGAAGCTATTCCCGGTTGGAACAGCAGCGTCAATTTCCACCATTAGAGCTGGTGGGGTAAGCCCAGCAGAGGAACTGCCCCCAGCTTTCCTCACTCGACGCCAGTGGCGACGTCGAGCGTGTCTTGCGGATGGGATCACCTCGGTTGTAGGAGCGACCTTTTCATGCCTCTTGTTTTGATAAGAGGCTGCTTTTGGTGCCAACCTGTCGAAAACTGACGTCCGTTGAGAGGGAATGTCTAGCCTATCGAAGACTGACTTTCGAATAGAGAAAGCACTTGTAATGATCTCACCTATAGTAGGAGTTGGAACGGCCAGTCTTGCGAAGACCGATCCCTTAGCAGGAGAAGCCCCTTTGATGACTTCGTTTACTGGAGATGGAATGGCTATCCGTTTCGGCATAACCCCTTTAGGTATTGCGGATCTCTTTGCGGGCCCACTTGAGTTTTGGCTTAGCCTGTCGAAGACAGAGACGGCAAACTTAGACGACCCGTTGAGAGGGTCCGTGTTAGTTGCAAGCCGATCGAAGACCGACTTCTTTGGGGCTTCTTATAATGGCATTGAAGCATTGAAGCTCATTGGCGGGAGCATGGTTCCGAAGAACAGTCCAGTGGTGGCCTGAATCACTTGTTCCACTGGTATTGCGAAGATGGAGGGCGCTTGGGGCCCATAAGTCACTCCTCCAGCAGGGACGGAGTGGAAGTTGCTGTTGCAATTGGTGCAGTTGGAAGCCATCGATGTCATCTTCTCTTCTGCATAGAGCAAGACACCAAATCTTAGTACCTCAAATCCAGGGGCAACCATATTAAACCGCGATCCGTTCGCGAACACGACACACGAAGTTTGGAGTGGAAAGAGGAAAAGGTCCCACCGGCCGTGCCAAAATCTGTTTACCGCCGAAAACCGGGAAGACAAACGTCTTGCCTGAATTTGGGGCAGATGCTATTTGGTTTTATTCGTCCACCTCTCCGTAGATGCCAAGTTAATTTATGGCACCGTGTATCGGAGGTTTGGACGGATGCGGCCGTTGTAGCAGACTTCGTCAGATTCCCCCTCGTTGGCGAGGGGTTTTTAATTGTGGGGACGCTCTTCCCTGCAGGCGCAAGCCCCTGCAGTTAATTACGTTATCGCGTAGCGATAACCACTTTCTCCTGCTCCAGATGTTCACTTCGTATCGTCTGTGTTTGTTTTATTTTTGGTTGCCTGTAGATTGTATACGCAGACTAATTTGTGTTGTCGCCCGTGGGGCGTGGATTAGTCCAAATCCGTATTTTCTTAAATTTGGGTTTGGTCTGATTTAAGGATCGTTAACCTTATTTGAGATTAAGATCGACTTAAATATTTGTTAAGGATACATTAATCCGATATTGGACTAAGATCTACCTAACGGGGGTTCGGGATCATTTTTGATCCAAGAAAAGAGTATTTGGGCTCTATCATTTTAGTTTAAGGACGTTACGATCCACAGCCAGTTTAAGGACATTACAGTCCACAGCTAGTATAAGGATATTATGGTCAATGGCAAGTTTAAGAACATTACGGTCCATGGGGTATGCTCATGGGTTCGAGAGTGTACCAAAAAAACTGTTGTTTGTCGGGACCCTCCATCTCTCTAAAGATGTTGAAAAATTACAACGACATATATCAGAGATATGGAGAGACGTACCCTTGAACCGAACTCCAGCTTGAAGGGAGAGACCATAGTCGAACGAACATCATTTTAGATGCCATGTGTCAGGAGATCATTAGTCATCTTTGGAACTAAGATCGATTTGGGAAGAGCTGAGTATAAGAGGGCTTGGTTGATTGATGGTCAAAAGGTTTTTGGCCTCAGGAGACTTGGCTAATTTGGGCTAGGGTTGGCCCCTCACAGTGTTAAACACTGCTAATTGTTTGGCGCTCACGTGCTCCCACATGAGGCTCTTAAGCGGTGTTAAACACTAAAATTTGGAGCGCTCACGTTTGGCACGTGAGGCACCTGAATATTGGGCACTGTTTCTTTGGGCTTATTCTCTTGTTCTATATATATAAGTGTTAAACACTTAAATCTTGTAACTATCACGTGTGGACACGTGAGGCGCCCCTAAGTTGGGCACTGCTTCCTTTGGATTTATCTTCCTATTCTTTTCTAAGTGGTAAGCACTATTGGAGGTCACATGGGATCACGTGACTCGATCTCAGTTGTTCCTTTTTGTTCCTCAGAGGTGCTGTGGGAACACGTGATCTGTCGTTATAGAGTTAAACGCTAATATGCATGGAGCTCTTGATCTAAGTCTTGAGAATTTCAAGTCCTTTGTATTTTAAGAATTAAATTCTTATGCAGGGTTAAACCCTAGTTTTATTAGAGGAATTAAATTCCTATGTTTTTGGAAGAATTAAATTCTTCAAACATAGTTCTTTCATCTAAGTTTTGGGACTGCATAACAGAATCTCCCCGTTGGAAATTAAATTCTCAAATTGTGGGGAGATCTGTTTTCGCAGACCTCAACCAGAGGAAGAACTAAGTTCTTTTTTTTTGAAGAGTTAAACTCTTATAAGAGGAGTTAAATATGCTCTCTAGGTCTCTCTTTTTTTTACCTAGGGTTTCTTTTTCTTCAAAGAGAACTCCTTTTCTTTTTTGTTTTCTCAAATCTTATGGGGGGGTCTCCTTCTCTTCTCTCTTCAGTCTCGAGTCCTTTATATAGTAGAGGCAAGTTTGTTGATTTAATTAAGGAAATCTCTCATCGAGAGATCTTTTTGATTGACTCGGCGATTTTATCTACCGTTGGATCTTTGATCCAGGAACTTCTGTTTTACATAAGACATTTTTCTTGTTTTTAACAAGATTGGGAAAATATTTTCCCATACAGAGCTTATTCTGTATCTTGGTGATTTTTAATCACCATTGGATTTTTAATCCAACGGTGCTCTTTTTTACAGAGTATAATCTTTCTTGTTTAGAAAGATTGGGGAAATATTTTCCCATACAGAACTTATTCTGTAGCTTGGTGATTTTTAATCACCATTGGATTTTTAATCCAACGGTGTTCCTTTTTACAGAGCACAATCTTTCTTGTTTAGAAAGATTGGGGGAAATATTTTCCAAATAGGGTTTTGATCTCTCATATTTAGAATTTAATTCTATCAGCTCAGAAGGTATTAGGAATCCTCACGTGTAGCACGTGACCCATAGCATTAGACCGGTTTGCTCTTATGCAGCGGTCCTAGAGAAAAGCATCACGTGTTGGCACGTTAGCTTTTCTGGCCTGTTATTTGTTTTAGGAAGGCGCCTATATACTTTGTATATAGATGCCCACGTGCCTGCACGTGAGGCTCAATTTCAGCCCTATTTGTTAAGTGTAATGCCTATAATTTTTGCTCCAAGGCGCATCACGTGCAGGCACGTGATGCTCCATTTTGGGAATCTTTCCATCGCTTTTTATTTATTATTTATTTTTTTATCAGGGAACAAGGCCTCCAGACGGCGGGTCCCGATCTCCGAACCAATGCCCGATTCCAGGGACGCCATGGCCACCGCAGTCGCAGGAACATCAGGCCGAAGCTTATCAGGAAAAGCTCGTAGGACTATAACCGTATTGATTTCTCTTAAAGAAAGACGAACGACTGCTCGTCACTTCAAAAGGACCGCTGGATTGACGGCTGGGACGGCATCCTTGTCATCGAGTAACAGCCGACTCTCCTCCCTGACAACAGCACCCGTCGCATGCTGGTACCACGCCATGTGAGCATTCGAAGCTTTCGGCACATAGCTCGGCTCGCTGATAAGGAAATGGGACCCTGTATTTAATCGCATAAAATGATGCATCGCGCTGCGAATACCATCCTCCATAGCAACCGGCTCGACTAAGAACGCCTCAAGAGGAACACCTTGATTATAACTCAATTGTTAAGCGAAGCGGTACGGGTTGTACCTCATAAACAATACCGAGGCGTTCTGTCTAAAAACTAGGAAGCCCAGCCTGATAAAGTACAGGTGCTTGACCTCCCGGGCCCTCAACGCAGAAGCCCCATCCTTAAAAGTATCGTGCAACGGTTGGACCACCTTGGTGGATTCTTTGCCGATAGTCAAGACTCTATCAACAAAGGTCATACTGTCCCCAACCAATCACCGAGCCTCTCACTGTGACGGGTCTGGAGCGGAAGCGTCAACTAGATACATGACCCGGGGGAAGTTGTAGCTTTCGTAGAATCGGGGTCGTTTATGAACACCAAAGGCACCCAGCACGTGCATCTCGACCCATGATGTGAAGTAATGTAATGGGAGATACATGGGCTTTACCCCTGGCTGAGTAGTGTCAACCGCTAAACTCAGGCCGTGGTATAGATGAGCTAACCCTGCGATCCCAACGGCCACGCGCGTCCTTACGACGATGCGATGAGCCGGATAAAAAACAGATATCCTCATGTAGCGGGGGGGTGTCGGAAGCGCGAACCAACTCAGCCACAGGCCAATGAACCCCTAAAATAACGTCTCTTTGTCAACACCCGGGGCAACAATCTTTGCAAAGAGGACGACCGGAGTGTCTGGAATAAAGAAATTCTTTAGATCCGCCTCCGCCATCGGCAAATTATCCAAACCATGTCTGAACGGGTCGTCGAGTTTGGCGAATTTCGCAGCCTGTTTAGACATAATTTTCGGAAGAAGAAAGCGGGCAATAAAATCCGCGAAGCTAACCCCGTGCCCACCAGACTCCAATAATAAATTCTCATACATGTTCAACACCTTGATCAAGCTGGGGAACTGATGTTGAACGGTGTTCTCCGGGGTAAGCCCCATTACCACTGACTTAGTGGCAAAGATGTACTCATCAGGGGGAATTATCTCCTCATAATGCTCCCCTCTGGCGGGTAAACCGGAGATCTCCGCGAACTCTTCTAATGAAATCGAAACCTCTCGATCTGATAAGAGAAAGGTATGGGTCGGGATATTTCATTGTTCCAAAAAGGTCTTGATCCGCCATACATGAGGAGCGTGGTAGTGAAAGAGGGATGCGTAGATTGCAGGGTACAACCCGGTCTTTAATAGAAGCGACTTCTTGGCTGACAGGATATACCGAGCCCACTGTAGATAGCTGGTCGAATGACGGGGAGTCAATCCTATCATGTAAACTTGCCCCTAAGGGTGCCACTCTCCTTTGCATATACGTCGCCCCAAAATGTCCAAGGCCATCGGTGGCTGTACGGGTATCGATTCCATGGAAGGCTGAAAGCGACCTTCCGAGGTCCAGTTGACCTCTTCTACGGCGTAAGTGACTTGAGGCGGGTCAGCGTAATGAATCGCTGGGATTGGCTCCGAAGGTGCTGCACAAGAAAAACTGCGCTGACCCTGGATAATCTGACTATACCATGACCCCCACAGATGAAGAGATTTTTGCTCTGGGTCATGATCCTTGATAAGCGCGAAGACTTCCCGATCTACGGGCGCGTCGGCAAAAGCGCTTTCCGAACGTACGAAGGGAAAAGAGGAATCGGAAGCCATAGTACCTACACAAACAGGGAGGAGTCTGCTATTGAAGCAATGATTAAGGCCTTAACAATCTTTGTCACTTAAAATTGTACTGCACCACAGTTCATAAAAAAGGATAGGGCCCCCACAAAATTAAGGTGACGCCCCCAACAATGATGGGGCAGTCACTCATTAAAAATAGAATCCAAAAGGATTCTCATTTAATGAGAAAATATCATTGTACTCGGGAGTTAAACTCCCTCGAGAATTGTGTTCTGCAAACAGATTTCAAATCTGTTAAGAAAATTAGAGAAGGAATAAAATTCCCAAAATTTTTCAGAGCCAAGCTCTGTAGAACAATGGGATAACATCCCAGAACCTTCAAAAGCAAAGCTTTCTAACGGGATAAAACCCTAAAGATCTTCAAGATTTGCAAGAAAAAAATCATAGAACACTAAGAAATCTTTGTAAAAGAATAGAAAAACTCTGTTAATGGGGTAAAACCCTAGAATATGAAGAGATTCCTTCAAGAGTTTGGTCATAATTCTTACCAAATTTTTGACAGAATTTTGACTCTAAAAGAGTTTCCTTGGACAAAGATCTGAGCTCTGGAAAGAGAATTGAATTCTCAGAGAAAAAAGAAAGCTAAGAAAGATGAACAGTAGTCATCTCAAGGGATAAAGGCCCTATTTATAGGCACAGGAAGACGGTTCAACTTCCAAGAAGATCAAACGGTGGAAAAGGTGCCGCCACTGCACTCACGTGCGAGCCACGTGAGCGCCACGGTGGGGGACATTTGTTTCCCCAATAAAAAAGCAAAGCTCTGTGAAGTAGCGCCCAGCACTCAAGCGCCTCACGTGCCTTACACAAGAGCGCCAGCGCCAAAATTAAAAACTCTTATACGAGTAGCGCCAGTCTGCAAAGCACACAAAAATCTTAAGCAGCGCCCATGTGCACAACACGTGAGCGCCGACGCTCAGTAGAATTAAATTCTACTCTCTGTTAAATAGAGCCGTTGGATCAAAGATCCAACGGAGATGATAAATCATCAGGAGGCAGAATTAAATTCTATTTAGAGGAAATGTTCCTCAAATCTTTCTAAACAAGAAAGATTGCCCTCTGTAAAACAGAGTACCGTTGGATTAAAAATCCAACGGTGATTAAAGAATCACCAATCTACAGAATAAATTCTATATGGGTAAATGTTTTCCTAATCTTGTTAAAACAAGAAAATACTTTCTGTAAAACAGAAGTTCTTGGATCAAAGATCCAACGGTGGGTAAAATCCCCAAATCATTTAGGATCTCTTAATGAAAGATTTCCTCGGAGCTAATCAATAAACTGCCATTACTATATAAAGGACCCAAGACTTCAAGTCTGAGAGATAGGAACCCACCCCATAAGCTTAAAAAAAAAAGAGAACGCTTCAAAATAACAGAGAATTAATTCTTGATGAAGAAGAACTCTCTTCTTGGAAATTTTAGGTAAATAAAAGTAGATAATGATCCTATGGATCATTCAAGAAAAAAAAGAACTCAGTACCCAGCGCCCCACGTGTTCCTCACGTGGGCGCTACAGGAGTACCTAGCACTCATTGAGCGACGCTCAGCGCCGAGTGCCCTATGTGTCCCTCACGTGGGTGCCACAGAATAAAAGATCTCAGGGAGTGGTGCCCAGCGCCCCATGTGCCTCTCACATGGGCGCTATAAAAGAACTCAGGAGTGTTTAGCACTCAGTGGGTGACGCTCAACACCGAGTGCCCTACATGCCTCTCATGTGGGCGCTACAAAAGAACTCAGGAGTGCTTAGCACTCAGTGGGTGACGCTCAGCGCCCAGCGCCTCACGTGACCCTCACGTGGCCGCCACAGAATAAAAAAGTGCTTGGCACTCACTAAGCAGCGCCCGGTGCCTAGCTCCTCACGTGCTTCACACATGGGCGCCATAAAGTTTGTTTAGCACTTTATATAAAGACAAAATGAGTAAAGTGTTTAGCACTTATTGGTCAATTCCCATGACTGAAAACCCTACATGATTATATGTGAGCGTCAGAACTTACATAAGTGCTCAGCACTTTTTGTACAAAAAAGGAGGGGACTGAGCCCAAACAAGTGCTTAGCATTTTTTTTCAAATAAAAAGAAAACTGAGTGGACCAAGTTGGTTAGGTCCCTTGAGAGTAGAAACTCCTTAATTCAGATCAACCGAGCCCATGTGGCACTACTTCCCAAACTGATCTTAGTCCGAAATACGACTATCGATCTTCCAATTGATGATATCCCAAAACGATATTCGTCCCACATTCCCCTGAGAAAATTTTAGTCTCAAAATACGACTAATGATTCCTGAGTTTACCATTAATCAATTTTCCCTTAATTACGGGAATTGGTTCAAGGGTACATCTCTTTACACCACTGATATATGTCGTTGTAATTCCTCGACGTCTTCAGAGAGGTGGTGGGTCCCGACAACTAACTGCTTTTTGGTACACTTCCCAAACTGACGTGCACATCCCAAATCAAACCACATCCCAAACTAGATGCATCCCATATCATCGTTGCTCATCCCGTCACGTAACAAATACACGTGCATGCAAGATGGACAATGGACCGAAACGTTCTTAAACTAATAACGGACCGAAACGTCGTTAAACTAAAATCTCTCCAAAATGGTGATCAACGGACAACCAAGATGTTCTTAAACTAAAATCTCACCTCCAAAATGGTGATCAAGGGATCGAGACGTCCTTAAACTAAAATCTCACCTTCAAAATGGTGATCAACGGACCGAGACGTCCTTAAACTAAAATCTCACCTCAAAAATGGTGATCAACAGACCGAGATGTTCTCAAACTAGAACTTCGCCTCCAAAATGGCGATAATGGACCGAAACGTTCTTAAACTAAAACAACAGAGCCCAAATACTCTCTTGTTGGATCTGAAACAAAAATGATCCTAAAACCTTGTTAAGTAGATCTTAGTCTCAAATTGGACTAATGTATCCTTAACGAAAACAAATCGAGCCCCAAAATGCTCACATACGTTTAAGTCGATCTTAATCTCAAAATAGATTAACGGTCCTTAAATAAAAATCCCAAATCTAAGAAATACGGATTTGGACTAATCCACGCCATACGGGCGACAACATAAATTAGTCTCCGTATATAATCCACGAACAATCTAAACAAATAAAAACACATACGACAGGAAGTGAACTTCCGGAGCAGGAGAAATTGGTTATCACGATGCGATAACGTAATTAACTGCAGGAGCTTACATCAGTAGGGAAGAGCGTCCCCACGATCAAAAACCCCTCGCAAAATGAGGGAGAATCTGACGAAGTCTGCTATAACGGACGCATCCGTCCAAACCTCCGATATACAGTGCCATAAATCAACTTGGTATCTTCGGAGAGGTGGACGGATAAATTCAAATAGCATCTGCACCCAAAATTTAGGACAGACGTCCTAACGTTCCGGTCGCATCTTTCGGTGGTGAACAAACCCTTGGCCTATCCCACTACCCCCGTTCTGTTTATTTTCCCTGCAATTATTCAGAGAATTAAAATTTAGCTTTAAAATCCCATTTTTAATGCTTTTTAATTTTTTCTTCAATTCCAAAGCCCTAATTTTATACTATAAATACAATCTCATACCCTAGCCCCTCCTCATTCTGAAAATTCTAGTCAAAATTATCAAAATTTTCTAAGTGCAAGTGAAGTTGAAGTGGAGTTAGCCCTAGGTCAAATTCCGACGAGAATTCGAGACGTTTCCAGCGATCCCACGACTCCACGAAGACTACTACCCTCATCCTCTACCACCCTTCTCTTCTTTAAACTTATAAGTTCCATATCTCTTCTTCTCTTTCTACTATAAAACTCTTTTTTTCAAAATATATCGGTAAGTGGAGTTATATAGACATTTGTTTCTAAAACCTTTGAAAACCACAATTCTTCTTAAAAATCACTTGTACTCATATATATACCTTACTTGTAATCATTTAACTAATGTTTAAAAACCAATTTCACTCTAAAACTCCACGTTAAATAACTTTAATTAAGTTCTTACGTTTAAATACCATAAAGTTTACATACGGCATCTTTTAAGTATTTTGCTCAGCATACCTTTAGAAAACCTCACGAGATAATGACCTACCTCTCACATACTCACAACTTGATATAGCACGATTCTCTTGAACAATATATTTGTGGCAAAATACGACTTTTTATCAAAATATCTTAAACTGTTAAATACCCGGATTTTTTTAAATTGTGTTGCTTGATTCTTTGCGATTGTGCCTATACAACCCATTTTGGGGAACCCGGTTTGGATGGTGCAGATTATCACACATCCTCGGGACTAGTAGAGTGAGATGCAGACCTCCTCATGGAGCATACGATCTCGATAGAATTTTAATACGATTTTTAAGGAAAAGAGGATTTCTATTTAATAATAAAAAATTTATTTTTAATAATTATATAAATATTATCAAACTACATATTTTTGAGATATTATTAAATTCTATATTTTCTAAACAAAATAAAAGAATTACAAGTTTCATGAAAATACCATCAAAAATCAATCCAAGTCAAATTTTACACTAAAATACCTTGAACTGTTCAAGTTTCACTAGTATACTTCATTCTTTAAAAAATTTACATCCATGAAAACCCTAAATAACATAAATAAATACTTGAGGTTTATTTTGAAAGTATACTAAAAATATTTTTCATAAAACCCCTCAGGTTATATTAAATTACAATAAGGACCCTAGTAAATATAGATTTAAGCGGGACCAATTCTCTTGAGCCTCACAGAGCTGGAGAAAGTGGGTGATTGCCTATTTAAGATAGAAAACTTAACGGTGTTACCAATGGTAATTGTCTTGGAAAAAGACACAAATCCTGTCATCTATGTACAGTAGTTACCGATAATTCCCAAACCTAATTCAGGATCCAAATTATGTTCTATGTATCTGACTCAATTCCAAGTCCAAGTATCAATTTGAATCCAATCCGAACATGAATCCAATATACCAACATGAACCTGAATACCGGTACAATATCAAACATGCAACATAACTTGACTTGACCGAACCATGGCTATGACTTGACTTCATTACATGACTTATTTGATACATCCTGAACCGTTTACATGAACAACTTATACCATGGTCTAAGTAACTCTGATAATCCTAATTCAATACAATATACACTACGGGGTTTTAAAGGGGTAGATTGGTACGGAATGTGTTAAAAGTGGCACGATGATGGACACTAAAAGACACCTACATGAACATCTATTGCTGTTGTCCTATGGTCTTGACGGGGCCTTGTACTACGGGTTACCATAGTCTACGGGAAAAGTTAGACTCCTCTCGTATAAACTGATGTAAGTGCACGGCGGCGCCCCGGCCGTCAGCCCGACGGCCAAATGCGGAAACGGTGATAAACTTTAATTTTTGCGGACTTGGCAAAACGGCACCACCGCGCACTAAAACCGGATCGGGCCATTAAACTAAATCTAGCTAACTACAAAGAGAAGGGGAGAGATGTACCGACTGATCTGAGTCCTCCGGTCTTCATCTCCACTCCGATCTCCTCGCGGGATCTCCGTCCGTCTCCTCCTCGTCGGAAAGGGCACCACGAAGCCGGGTACTTTTACGGGCTCCCACCTCAATACCGAGGCAACTCGCGCATGAAGCCGGCAACTCGACATGCTCAAGATATGCTGTAGGAAGTGTAGTGTAGAGTGCATGTCTCACTTTGGGGTTGGTTGCCATAGATGGAGGAATGGTGTATAGAAAATTGGTGCTTTCAATTTTCTAGCAATGGAATGAGATGAAGAATGATATACTCTCAAAGATGAAGATGAAGCTCTCTCCTTCTTCTCTCTTTTCCTTCTCACTCTTTTCTTCTCACTTTTCTCAAAAAATGAAAAAACTCTCATAACAAAATGGTGGAAGAAGGAATTATCAAGCATGAAGGGAGGTGATGGTAGTAAAAGGAGGAGGGTGACCATAACCATAAACATAATCATCACAAAACTAAACATCAACCTCAAATCACATCTAATCCTTTCTTATCAACATAAAGCATGAAAAGCAAAGATGCTTATCATATCACACCTTATGCAAATAAAACCCTCCACAATATGTTATTTGCAAACTTGCAAATAACACCCTCCATCGGAAAAGTCCGGCCGGGAAAGAACAAAGAAAAACCGGCCGGAACGGAATGCAAACTGGCAACTCCAGAAAACTGGTCCCGTAATAAATTACAGGAAAATCCAATACTGTGCATACACACCCGCATCTGTATTCAGTCCGGATACAAATGCAATGAGACAAAATCTACACTGTACTATACTAGGATCCGGCTTAAACCAAAGCCGGCTAGTAATATCCGTCCGATCCTGATCCGTGCAATACCGCACGTATCTGATCGAACGCTGCCATATAACTATACGGCCACTAGTACAAAACCGTCCGATCCTGATCCGTGCAATACCGCACGTATCTGATCGGACCCTGCCATATCTCCATACGGCCTCTACAGCGTTTCGCCCGAAACTTGAGTAACTGAAAGTGTGGCGGACTCTAAAGACTCGTCAATACAATGGCTGTGGATTTAACCACTAGCACGTCAGAGGTATAAGCCAATACGTGACGGGCCACCAGCTATTGAACAAAAGGGACGTCGATGAGCGAACTCATCCTGACACCCTACTGAGCCTGTCAGTGACAATATCCGTGCAGTCCGGTCCGTTCGTCTATGAGTATCGCATGGCGGGCCTAGGGGGTTGGTAAAAGTCAGACCCCCAAAAGCGGTACAAGTCGTGTCGGAGTGTAGCCCAGAACACCCTGAGATACTACTGGAATACCTACCAGTAAATCTCCTTGCCTTGGCCAAGGACTTTGTGTAATGGCTCTCCTAGACACAGCACGACCTCACCCCCAATACCGGGAGAGACGAACCCCTGAAGATACGCTCACTGCCTCCATGTGGCTCGGGACTGTACCCAACTAAAACCTGTTTGCACGACTCCTTTGAGCCGTGGTAGGGTAGTAATCAAAGTACAGTGGGAACTCACACGAGACAAATGATGATCCCCAGGTCGATGAACTAACCTGCACACATGTCACCAGGGAACTGCCATCTGACGTCTGGTATATGACCAACTAGCATGTTCCCGGCGAGTCCTGTCCGGTGTACTCATAACCCAATGAGCACCTGTATACATCTTAGGTGATCCAACTGACACCAGTGGCTTGTGAGACCGGCCACCGCCCCTCGTCGGGGTCTCGACTGTATACACTAGTCTACTAATGGAGTATCGATGCCCAGTCTCGAAACTCCCACGACTAGGGACCTTTTAAGGATAAGCTTATAGACCCCCAGCTCCCACTTATATGATCGCCCTCATACTGCTGGTGGTCAAGCAAGAATCCTAGGGGCTCTATCAACGTGTAATAGCGACGTGTCATGTCACCTAAAGCAGTACACGATGATAAAGGTAAACCAGATAGCATACTATCATCTCGAGCAAGACTATCCTACTGGGATAGGTCCTCCCTCAATCATTACAATCACGTACCTGTGACCTAATAATTGACTCTGAGGGCACTATCTCCAACAATCTCCCACTTGCACTCAAGGCTAATTATTGCGATGTCGCATACTCACAGCCCGTGTGATACCGAACACCCAACTCCTCTACTAGTCAGTCTCACAAAGCTCGTTTGCGGAACTATTGAGTTCGAGGAATAGCCTCAGTGAGTGGATCCGCTTAGTTGTTTCTTTCTATGTCTCTCTAAATCTCAAGTTCGCGGAGAAAGCCATCTCCCGAAAAGAGCAATACCTGTCTCAGAATATGTCTGGATGTCTGATGGGACCTAGCTCATAAATGAACTCCAAATCCAAACTTCTTAGACTGTATCGTCAACTGAACTTAATCAGTATCCTGCGCGCCATGCCTCCCTCAGTATTGCCTTGGACCACCTGTCCAAAATACTGCCCCTCATCAGAAGGAAAACTATAACTCTGACAACCTCCTTGTCGTCCATGTCACCTTGGAAGCCTGGAATGATAACTGTCTCCCGAATGAAGCTGTCGTTATCATATCCCTAGAACATCCACTTATGTTCTAAAACTGCTTCCGACTGTTTCTCCAGGATTGGATTAATGTCAACTTATTGCATCTAGTGCAAGAACAACATCTGGTGTGGTACTTGACATCTCATGATTGACTCAATTGCCTGAGCAAGTGATCTGCCAATCATGCACATCCCTCTCCCCTTTAGTCTGTAAGACACCTTTGGAGAGGGTGACTCCATTACCTGTAGGTATACTACCGTGCCAGGAGTCGTCCATCCTAAATACTCTTAGAATGCTGTCAAGTACCCTGATTGGGAAACCACCCAAATCTAGATCTAAAACCATAGATCTAGTAACCAGTATGTCTGATGTAAAATCCAAGTCCCTTGTGGAGAAACCACTGTGTGACGACCAAAGTATAACCGATTGTAGTATAGGAGTTTCTTTTCCTACTTTGTGTATGTCATCCAAAATACCAGGATATCACACCCTACTACCTTCTCAACAGATCCATCCCTTATTCTGATGAAGTCAAACCCATGACTGTCACGTCAGAAATAGATGATCTATCTCCGCTACATCTGCTCTAGTCTATAAATAGACATAAGCTACCTGTCCACCAATGCTTCCGCTGCTCCCACTGACTACGACAACCCTCTGGCAGAGTCATATACACGTACACTTCTGAAGCGAGTTCAGAACGACGCTATACTCATCCTCCCGCCGGGTCTCGCAGCCTGGAACAACAGCAATGGTAATTGTGGGTATACAAGAACTTCCCTGTCACCGTCCTTGAGGCTACCGTAGTACCTCTCGGGTGCCTGAAGTTACCCACCTTATCTGCGGAGTGGCCAATGGAATGTCAATCCAGATTGAATCTTTAGGTTCCTTATCAAATCTTCAGTAATCGTTTGTGGTTCTGGAATCACTTCCAGTTCTACCATACTCCCACTACTGTTTTCTGAAAAAATCCATTTTTAATAAAACTGTGGCGAGTCTAGAACAATATTGCTATTGATCTTCCAGATGGTAGAAAGTCAACCCGCGTCATAGCCTGGGTCAACCCACAAACAGCCATTACAGAAACGTGCCTTGAGTTGTCCAGTGTCTGGTTTTAATCATAAACCGGACAACTCCCCGTACCTTAACATCGTTAAGATATGAACTGTTCTATATCCAATATAGAAACAGAGGCACTGATTTAATTGAACCAGATTCAAAACATGCAGCTGTCCCCAGCGCATGTCAACTAAATGGAAGGAGGCCGATCAGCGTTACTCAACTTAGGAATACTTCCAATTATGAGTAACCTGAAAGAAAAGCAAGATCTCTTTATCATTACTATCAACTGAATACCACAAGTATCTACATCTTCGATCTCTTTGAAGAATCCCGATACTTGCTACACCTGGTTCTCTACTCTATTCAAATACCTGTAACCTCTCAAAATTCGGACCCTGTGTTTCCACGAAACACCGGTCTAAAAACTAGAGAAGTCATAAGTAAACCGAATATAGTACGAGGACCTACCCCTCTGTCCTGATGGACCCTGGACAACATACAATACTCTGTATAAGTCCCTTGAGTCTGATAACTCATTCACTGTGTGTCGTAGGTTGAAAACTGTACTTATGGTTAAGAAGAATTACACCGCTGTTTAATGCTCCTTACCTAACCATCCACTGATATAGGTAAATGTCGTAGACATAATTTCAGAAAGGTATATCTCACTCTATGAAAATAGACGTACAGATATATCAATTTGAAATTGGTGCATAACAGCGGATATTCAAAACCAAATATTTGCCGACCGGCAAACAGCCCAGGTGATTTCCTCAAATATCACCGATTACAACGAATCCCGATATAATGAGGATAATCACCCAATTCCCAATAACTTACTCCCACTCATCATCTGTAAAACCATACAGATGTGAGAATCGTACCTGGTAAATACATACCCTGGAGTAAGTATCTAATCGGAAAATCAGTTTTCCTTTAACATTACACAGTGAAACTGAAACATTGAAATGTTTCGTGGGGTATCCCGGTATTCATAGTAATGCCTCTTCCATTATCCAGATTCACAACTACAACCGTATAATTCATTGCCATCTCTCCACATCCCTTCATATGTCTTTAGTCATTACCTTCTGCACACCTTTTATGCCAAATGGTTTTCTTCCTTCCCTACCGTTCGGCACCAGCCTATGGTTTGGAAGAAGACTATCCAATAAGCATAATGGGTGTACTGTCCCAATCCTAGGAACACTCGCAATGAGAGAGGGTGAAGATAAAAGACAACCGAATAAACCTTATTCCTATTTCTCCTGAACCAGAATCCATCCCCGAACTGGAACAAGTTCCATTCGAGTTCGTATATAACCATACGATGGAGTATCCAAATAAACTGTGGATCTTCGTAGTGATACGGAGTGTCCTGGAGAAATACAAAGGTGATGTGGGAGTGGTAACGAAATATTTGGTTTGGTCGTGAATATCTGTTGCAATTTACTTTGCCCTCTTACTAATCCCTTGCTTTGTCTGAACTTAATACCTTCTGCACACCATCGTTATGCTAATTGGTTTTCTTCATTCCCTACCGGTCGGCACCAGCCTAAGGTTTGGAAGAAGACAATCCAATTTGCGTAATAGGTGTACTACCCCTAAACCAAGGAGTACTCGTAACCTGAGAGAGGGTAAAAGGAAAAGACAACTGAATAATCCTATCCGTTTCCTCCAGAACCTGAAACCATCCTCGAATAAATTCTTTCGAGTTCGTATCTAACCATACGATGGCTTTGTCCAATGGAAGTGGACGTTCGTAGTAAAACGGGGTGTCCTGGAGAAAAGGGTAAAAGTAGGAGTGGCAATGAGGTTTGCAACTCTGACAATCCAAAAGCCAGTGTTAAGAAGGTTCGGTTAACTTGGTCACTGAGTCAAAGTCTTAGGGTCGGGTCAATGGTCGCTGCCAAAGAGAGAGAGAAAAGAAACACTCAGCGTGCACTCTAACCTAGATCAGAATGGTCACAATTTATCTAATCTGGAAACCTCCCACTGTTCCTCAAATTCTCCTCCAAACCTGAAAGAAGAATTAGTCGGGGTTACCCGAGGAGTAAACTAACTCATCAGTGGGAATCGGGATCCAACTATCATTGCATGATAACGTGACGGAATCTGCTCACGTCAACACACTCCAGAAGGTATGCGCATATCTGGCAAGTTTCAGTTCTTTTGAAACTCCCGATGTGATTTCTGCCCCATGCTCTTATGACCTTGGCGTGAGGTCAAAATATCATAAGTCACATGTCAAGTTCTGCCCGTCATTATCCAGGTTAATCTGAACCCACCCGTACATACCCTTGACGTAGGCCAAAATAGTAGTACGACTGTCCCAAACCAACGCATCTATCTATGCAACAGATAAATACCCGGCAGCTACCAAACACTATGCCTTGGCGTGAGGTCAAAATACATAGCTTGAATACTACCGAATATTTAACTGAAATGACGGAGGGCTACGAATGGTTTCTGGCGAAAACCTTTAACGTAATGAACTTGATATCGTCGAAGGAACGGATAGCTTTTTAAAAAATATAGTGACGAAAACCGTTGCTAAAGAGGTCACTCCCTGTGAAGGGATCTCGGCTCTTTCCCCGTAGAATGGGGTGCAGGATATTCCAAATGAATACCGCGATGCAAAGCAAAAGTAATCGGCTATAGTGAAGTTAATGCCCTGACGCAAACTTCTGTCCAAGGGGTCACTCCCGGTGAAGGGATCTCGGCCCTTGCCTCGTCGACTGAGGAGCAGGATATTCTAAATGAATACCGCGATGCAAAACAAAAGTGAACGTCCTTGCAATAACAGCTTTTTGAAAAAGTGTTCCAACAACATCAGATTAGGTTTGTTTTTAACTTGCATTGATCCGAATCAATGCAGTCCCATCAATTGATCACACCAAAAAGAACGAAAATATACTGATGTACGTATATGCCATCCGCATTCGCCACTGGGTCCCGTCATTACCCGTTAGGTTAGCTTACTAACGACAGAGCGGGGACTGGACTAGCGCGGATGCAAAACATATACAACATCTACTAATATATATACCAATATATTATATTTCGCTCAAGGCGTGAATAAAATGCAACATCACAGAAAATGAACAGCATCACAGAAACAATACAGATATCTGGGATCCCCGGGTTTCACAGAGCCGCTGAAACCCGACGTTCCCCTGGTCGTGTGGATAGCCTGTGCAATGAAATCCTAGACCCCTACGGGCGCGGCAAGTCACCCGCCAAAACCTGAAGCGAGGCAGCCCCCTTCAGCGCCGTGAATGGACCACCCAGCACTTCACGGAATCCGGCAACTTGGGCACCCCTCCTGGGTCAACCTGTACCCCCTACGAGTGCGGCGAATAGCCCGCCAATCCTAGAGTGAAGCCCCCTCCGTCTCAATGCCATGAGATGCGGGCTTGCTGCCTTCTAGAACCCGGCTATCCGTGCACCCCTCCGCGGGGTAATCCTAGTACAGAAAGTAAAATATACATACAACGGGTACATCGACCGCAACCAGGTCGTGCCCCAAAATAATAATACAAACAGGCAGTGACGGCAGTCCACATGTCGGACGCTCGCCCCGCAATATCAAATGTACATAATACCAACACAACTGTACTAGCATTGCATCCAGGCTATCCCCCACGACCGATCCGCAACATCACAGCAAATACATAGAACATCAACGTGAAAGTCACGTTCGCAAATCCGTCTAACCGGGCTATAGCAGTTAGACCGGATTTACCGATCGAGTGACATTCACGGTCGCAGATATAATGTAAATACTGTGAAAAATGTGTTTAAAATTTTCCGATTGATCAAACTTAACAAGTGGGCCCCCAAACAAAAAAACTGTAGGACTCACAGAAATCCTGGGCCCAATTTAAATATTCCAAAACCCATAATTTAAGCCCATAAGGCCTCTGAAAAAATTTGGTGAAGTGATATGAATAGTGCGCGGCGGAAGGGCCGCACAAATGGGGTTTTCGCGGCGGTTCCGCGCTCCAACTGTGGAGTTACTTCGTCAAATTTTTACAGAACTCTTAGATTTTCCAGTACATCAATATTTTACAACCTGAAAAATTTTTCGAGACCAAAATTTTTCAACAGAAACTGATGCGAACTAAAATGCAGTTTTGGAACTTTTTGGTCGATCGGAAATGCAAACACATTACACAAAGCTAGACTAAGTTAATGGCGAGGCTCTGATACCACTGTAAGTGCACGGCGGCGCCCCGGCCGTCAGCCCGACGGCCAAATGCGGAAACGGTGATAAACTTTAATTTTTGCGGACTTGGCAAAACGGCACCACCGCGCACTAAAACCGGATCGGGCCATTAAACTAAATCTAGCTAACTACAAAGAGAAGGGGAGAGATGTACCGACTGATCTGAGTCCTCCGGTCTTCATCTCCACTCCGATCTCCTCGCGGGATCTCCGTCCGTCTCCTCCTCGTCGGAAAGGGCACCACGAAGCCGGGTACTTTAACGGGCTCCCACCTCAATACCGAGGCAACTCGCGCATGAAGCCGGCAACTCGACATGCTCAAGATATGCTGTAGGAAGTGTAGTGTAGAGTGCATGTCTCACTTTGGGGTTGGTTGCCATAGATGGAGGAATGGTGTATAGAAAATTGGTGCTTTCAATTTTCTAGCAATGGAATGAGATGAAGAATGATATACTCTCAAAGATGAAGATGAAGCTCTCTCCTTCTTCTCTCTTTTCCTTCTCACTCTTTTCTTCTCACTTTTCTCAAAAAATGAAAAAACTCTCATAACAAAATGGTGGAAGAAGGAATTATCAAGCATGAAGGGAGGTGATGGTAGTAAAAGGAGGAGGGTGACCATAACCATAAACATAATCATCACAAAACTAAACATCAACCTCAAATCACATCTAATCCTTTCTTATCAACATAAAGCATGAAAAGCAAAGATGCTTATCATATCACACCTTATGCAAATAAAACCCTCCACAATATGTTATTTGCAAACTTGCAAATAACACCCTCCATCGGAAAAGTCCGGCCGGGAAAGAACAAAGAAAAACCGGCCGGAACGGAATGCAAACTGGCAACTCCAGAAAACTGGTCCCGTAATAAATTACAGGAAAACCCAATACTGTGCATACACACCCGCATCTGTATTCCGTCCGGATACAAATGCAATGAGACAAAATCTACACTGTACTATACTAGGATCCGGCTTAAACCAAAGCCGGCTAGTAATATCCGTCCGATCCTGATCCGTGCAATACCGCACGTATCTGATCGAACGCTGCCATATAACTATACGGCCACTAGTACAAAACCGTCCGATCCTGATCCGTGCAATACCGCACGTATCTGATCGGACCCTGCCATATCTCCATACGGCCTCTACAGCGTTTCGCCCGAAACTTGAGTAACTGAAAGTGTGGCGGACTCTAAAGACTCGTCAATACAATGGCTGTGGATTTAACCACTAGCACGTCAGAGGTATAAGCCAATACGTGACGGGCCACCAGCTATTGAACAAAAGGGACGTCGATGAGCGAACTCATCCTGACACCCTACTGAGCCTGTCAGTGACAATATCCGTGCAGTCCGGTCCGTTCGTCTATGAGTATCGCATGGCGGGCCTAGGGGGTTGGTAAAAGTCAGACCCCCAAAAGCGGTACAAGTCGTGTCGGAGTGTAGCCCAGAACACCCTGAGATACTACTGGAATACCTACCAGTAAATCTCCTTGCCTTGGCCAAGGACTTTGTGTAATGGCTCTCCTAGACACAGCACGACCTCACCCCCAATACCGGGAGAGACGAACCCCTGAAGATACGCTCACTGCCTCCATGTGGCTCGGGACTGTACCCAACTAAAACCTGTTTGCACGACTCCTTTGAGCCGTGGTAGGGTAGTAATCAAAGTACAGTGGGAACTCACACGAGACAAATGACGATCCCCAGGTCGATGAACTAACCTGCACACATGTCACCAGGGAACTGCCATCTGACGTCTGGTATATGACCAACTAGCATGTTCCCGGCGAGTCCTGTCCGGTGTACTCATAACCCAATGAGCACCTGTATACATCTTAGGTGATCCAACTGACACCAGTGGCTTGTGAGACCGGCCACCGCCCCTCGTCGGGGTCTCGACTGTATACACTAGTCTACTAATGGAGTATCGATGCCCAGTCTCAAAACTCCCACGACTAGGGACCTTTTAAGGATAAGCTTATAGACCCCCAGCTCCCACTTATATGATCGCCCTCATACTGCTGGTGGTCAAGCAAGAATCCTAGGGGCTCTATCAACGTGTAATAGCGACGTGTCATGTCACCTAAAGCAGTACACGATGATAAAGGTAAACCAGATAGCATACTATCATCTCGAGCAAGACTGTCCTACTGGGATAGGTCCTCCCTCAATCATTACAATCACGTACCTGTGACCTAATAATTGACTCTGAGGGCACTATCTCCAACAACTGATACATTCTGTACCAAGCTACAAACAACTACGTTAGCATAACAAACAGATAATTTACCAATTTTATTCTCTTTACTCGTCTATTCCATTCTATCTTTTAGAACTTACCAGGCGATAGTTCGCTGACGACATTCATGTCTCTTCTTTTTTTGGAATGTTCGTCAGAAGGACCCGACTCTCAGGAGACCGAGTCTAGCCAGAACGATTTGGAGCAGTTCACAGAGGAGCCAGACTTCCAGGCTTTTACTTGTACTTATTTCTTTTCAGTTCATATGCCACTGTTTAGTCATCGCTTTCTATCATTGTACTTTACTTTTCAGTTGTATGTAAAGAATGGATATAAAAAGTTGTTGTTTATATTACATCTCTTATCATTCTTGTACTTTACATTTATATTGCTTATTTATGCTTAACGTGTTTACTTCTGAGTAAATAAAACGTGTGCCTCGTCACGTCTCTTTACACTGGGAAGCAGGGCGTGATAGGTAGTAATAGTGGGCATGGATCATGGCAGCAATTTATGTTAACATGTAAGTCACTAAACTAACAGCTTTTATGTCATTTGAAATCGACCAGTCGAATATATTCTCATGTTTAGCAAGGGTCTCATGCATGCCTGAGACAACGGTCAAAAATGTGCCTGGGATATTACCCTGTCAGCCGTGCCGCTAGGCACTACACATATCACTGTCACTAATATAGAATGATCATCCTCTAAAACATTAAATATCTTGCTAAGTATGAGTTCTATTCCATCTTGATTTTCTCATTTCACCCAGGTTTCAACTATATGTATGGGGCTAATTGTGTACAAGTACACATCAATAACACTGCTTTATTCACTTCTCACTGCACTGTTCACTTTCACGAATCATTCACTTTTCACTGGCGTACTTGACACAACTAATCCGATACCGCTCATGTTCGACAATGCAATAATCGCTAAGAATCAATAAGAACACTCGCTATCACTCAAGTTATCACAATCGGGTAAGTATGTGAGTTATGCCACTAATCAAGTCATGTATAGTATGAATCACTATGTGCCTTATGATTTCAGAAAACATATTAAATCATATGATCGTAATTAGGCATAATGATTCAATAGGGGTAGAAATTAAACTTAAACAGCAATCTAAAAAAATTGGTTTAAGGTCAATCGGGTTTCTGGTTTGCGAGTTATGGTCATTCCATTTTAAGTGTTCACTGCTGGAAATCCAGTTCCTGAACTGAAAGTCCATTTCGTAACACGCTTTACTCCTTGATGGGATCACAATTAGGCGACGTTACAGTGCAACTATTTGTAGGTATATGAGTTTAATTTACATAGTAGAAGACGGATCAACAATAAGCATCTTAGTTTAATAGTTATGATCAGTTTACTGATGAAGGGTGTAAATTGAAATTGCAGAAATCTGCCGTATATGTCATCTGTTTGAAATATGTTTTAAATACAAAATGATACTAGAATTCAGTGAAACCAGTACCATTGGAAATCTAAAACAACTGTATACATAGCAATAAATGGCTACGCACACTATCACAATTAAACAGTAAGGTTTCAGGTGAGTAAAGTCATGTTTAAGGGGTGAACCTTGCTCTGGACTGCAGTCCAAAGTCAGGTAAGTGGTCTATTTTCAATGTTCAAAGGATATATCTAATAGTAAACCTATATATCATGTTAAATATTATGCAGTACACTTCTCAATGAACCTAAGCATGCCGTGATTGGATTTTTTTGGAATTAATTATGAATTTAAAAGTGTCAAGTGTTCGGTAAAACGCGAGTTTCGGTATAGACGTTAGGGTGCCACTTTATGTGTGAAACGATATCGATTTGCCACCAAATTTCTACAGGGTGTTTGTTAATAGTATTAGGGTTTAAATATCATGAGTTCTGCCATTTTAGACTTTGTTTTCACATAAGGTTCGTATTGAACACCTCGGCTATATATATATATACGATATTCCAAAGAATTATTGGTTTCTTTTATTCAGTCACATGAAAATCATTTCATGAATTTCTAACTTGATATAACCACGGATAGTAACCTTTAGAAGGTCCCAACGTTAATTTAATAGGTGGATTAGCAGCGATTAGTTGGATCTAGGTAGCGTAAAAGTATAGTGTGTGTGTGTTATGGATATTAATTTAGCATGTTAAAGTGAACGGGGATTACACTTGTCTTTGGCGACAATGGCACGACAATGAAGATGAGCGTGACACGGGCACGATCATGGAACGGCATGACCAGGGTTTGGCTAGTGCTCGGTCTTAGGACTTGGCGTAGGTACAATGGAGCATAAGGCTTGGCACGGGTGCTGTGGCCACATCGGTGAAGTTGTGGTGGTCTAAGGGCTTGTCGGCGGCGAGGGATAATGGCTGCCAGCGGTGGTGAAGCTTATAATGGGGAATGGTGTAGAGCTCAGGGGAGAAGAGGGGATCGGCTATGTCTTTGAGGAGGAGAGGATGGTGGAGATTGTGGGTCTCGTCGTTGATGGTGGCTATGTCGACGGTGAGTTACAGCGGAGATCCGGTGGTGGTACAGTTGCAGTGAGATGCTCGGTGGTGGTTGATGGTGCAGGTGGTGATTGGGGTTGGGCTGGAGTGATTCTTGTGGTCGAAAAAAGAAGGCCCAGTGAAGCAAGGGGAGAAGGAGAGGGTGGATGAGGGCACGATGGTGACTAAGGAGCTTGGCTTGGCCGGAGGAGAAGGAGTTGACGTGGTTGGGTGTTGGAGTTGGGTGCTCAGGTTGTTTGGACTGGGGTCAGTGCAGGGAGGTGCTAGGGGGTAGGGGAGATGGCGATGGGCTTTGATGGAGGTCGACGGCGGCGGTGAAGGGTCTAGCGATGGTGATCGGGCTCGGGTGTGTAGGTGTGCAGTGATGAGAGAGAGAATGAGAGAGCGAGTGAGATAGAGAGAGTGAGAGAAAGAGAGAGATTAAGAGAGAGTGAGAAAGACATTGGGAGATGAAGGGAGGAGAGCTCGGGAAGTTCGGTGATATGGGCGAGCGAGTCACCGGGGAGTTCGTTGGCGAGAAATGGGAAGACGTGGGGATGCTTCGGGATTTTTTTGAAACGAAGGAAGAGAAAAATGATAGGAAGAAGGAGGAGATTGTGGGTTTGGGCTTTGGTTTCGGTGGGACGGGCTTGGGCTTGGGCTTAGGCTAGGGAGAAAATAGGGAGGGGAAAAGGAGGACCCGGGTTTAATTCGTTTAAGGTGGGGTTTAGGGTTAGGAAATAAATAGAATATGAAAAATGGAGGGAATAAATTGTAAGGAAAAATATAAATAGGATTTATATACATGAATTATTTGAAGATATTTATTCAAATGCAGATTCAAGTATAGGATGGGACCAGTTATTACACAAACAACAAAAGATTAGAAAGTGCATGTTAGATAAATTACAGAAATAATTGTTAAAATTAATACTTTTATAAAATGAAATATTTTCCTATGAAAACACTCACATACAATAATATAAACCATGAATTGAAAAGTTTAGAATGCGAGCCTGTAGATGTGAGGCATACAGTTGACTGTGCTGCCCTAAAAACGTATAGCCATCCTCCGTACAGGTTTTGCCGATATACACGTTTTCAAGGTTGTAACAACCCTAAACTTTCTGTACAACTTTCTGTACAATTTTTAAAAAATACAGAAAAGGGTACTTTTGCCTGAGCACAAGTTATAAGTTTGTTTTTCTTTTTAATAGGAAGAAAGAGCTTGTAGCTCATTGGTAAGACCTTGCACTGCTGAACCAAAGTACCAGAGTTTAAGTCCCATCACCTACATTATTTTTAATATTGTTTTCTTTTAAATTTTTTTGAAGCCCAAGAATATACACGTGCTAAACCCGTAAAACCAAAAGTCACATATAAAACAAACTACCCCACTGTGCAAACCAACCGACGAGCAACTCACGATGACGATCCCCGGCTCGACTCGCCGTGACTCGGCCAGCGGCGCGGTTGGATCGGCCGGCAAGGCCGGCCGAACTGAGTCGGATCGGCCGATTCCCTTCATGAAATCTGTGACTTTTTGGCTTCTTATAACCCTTGTACACTTTAAATTTTCTGCACACTAACAGAACTCTTTAAAACTCCATCAAACCAATTTTTAATACAAAATTTAATGCATTTTCTTTCACACCCTTTCACCTACCCTAACCCTAGTTTTACCCTATAAATACCACCCCTAAACACACCTCCCTCACTCACAAATTCTGTCCAAACTCTCAAGAAAACTCTCTAGAATTTTTGTGTACAAGTGGAGTTAGCGAAGGGCGAAACTCCGGCGAACTTCCGACGACGACGCTAGGAGTTCCCGGCGACGAAATGACACACCGGAACCTACTTCCACTCCCCCTTCCTCTCCTCTAAACCAAAAGCCAGTAAGTCCCACCTCCCTCTTCTCTATTCTATTCTAAAGAGTTGTAAAACTAAAACCCGACGGAAGCGGAGTTAATTCGACTTTCGATTCGGTTTTCTTTAAAAGGTACAATTTTCATTAAACACAACCATTCCAAACTCTTACATCTTAACTATTAATCATCAACAAAACATCATGAACAAGTTTCATAGCAAAATATTTTATATTGTAATTTTTATCGTATTTTTTCAGTAAAATACCATGTAGTTTGGTTTTGACGTTAAACATCATATTTCTTTCTATACTTTTAAATAGATCACGAGGTAATGACCTACCTCCTCACAACACTCATATACAACATATCATGATACCTTTCGGGAACATAGAATACGGGAATACGAATTTACAATTAAATACCTTTTACTATTAAAACCGTTTTCTATAAGATTACGTATTTTTACAAATCTTTACAAAGCGCCGCTACAACCCATTTTTGGGAACCCGTCTGGGATGGTGTGGATTATCGCACATCCCTGGACTTAGTAGTGCGAGATTCAGACCTCCGCAAGGAGAATTCGGTCTCGAAAGATTTAAAAATACAAATATCTTAAGAAAAATGAGATTTCTAGAAAAATAATAAGTTAAAATTATTTTATATAAATAAATATATATATGTATCATCAAAATATCTATTTTTGATATAATATAAATATTCCAACTTTTCTAAATCAAAACAATCACTTGACATGAAAATACCATGCAATTCTATACAAGTTCAATTCTTTACAATTAAATACCCTATATTATAAAAATTAGGTCTTATTCACTAGAAATGTCACATATATAAAATTTATGTCTATGAAAACTATAAAGACGATAATTAACCACTTGAGGTGTATTTTGAAAAGTATATAAAATTATTTTTACATAAAGTCCCTCAAGTTCTATAAATTACCCTAAGGACCCTAGTAAATATAGGTTTAAGCGGGACCAGTCTCTTGAGCCTCAGGGATCCGGAGATATGGGTGCTTGCCTATTTAAGGTATACAACTTAACAAACGGTGTTATCAACACGGTAATCGTTTTTGAAAAAGACACAAATCCTGCCGCCCATGTGCAACGGTTACCGATAACATCAAAACCTAATTTAGGACTTCAATTTCTTTTCTAATTGTTCTGACTCAGACTGAGTCTCATTATAAATAATCTGACTTGAATATGATTCAAGTACAATCTACAATACTACAATTCAATATGAATCCATATAATCAATCTATTCAATTTATATTGACCGAACCGAACCATGGATATACTTCCATTTACATGATTCTCCAGTTACATCCATTTACTGATATCATGGTTTCGGTAAGTCATCCATCTGTACAAGCTATAATACAAGACATTACAATTTACAATACAACACAAACAATAAAATCAAGAGATCTCAAGGTTTTAAGGGGTAGATTGGTACGTAAAGTGTTAGAAGTGGCATGAGAATGCAAGATTTAAGACACCTAATCTGAATTCAATCATCGTTGTTCCGGGCATTCTAACGGAGCCTTGTACTCTATATTTCGTTGCCTTAGTGTCTGGCATACTGAGACTCCTCTCGTATACACCGGCATCCTTCTGTACCAAGGTACAAACAACAGCGTTAACAATATAACACAACTTTAAAAGTTGCACTCTCTCTTACTCTCTGTCTATTCTATTTCTCCCTTATGTTTGGGACTTACCGACCGATTTGTTTGCTGACGACATTCCTTCTCTTTCTTCTTTGGAATGTTGTCAGGTGGATCGGACCTTCCAGAGATCGAGCCTAGCACTGAAGACTTGGACCAGTTTACTGAAGATCCCGAGCTGTGGTTACACATGTACACATTTCATTTTAGTACTTTCCATTTCTGTTATGCCACTGTTTAGGTATTGTTTTCATTCAGATGTATTTACTTTTCCAAGTATTGTAGAAGAATATTAATAAATAAAGTTGTTGTTTCATTACATTTGTCTCTTGTATACATTTCTTTTATATTGCTTAGTTACGCTTAGCGTATTTACTTCTGAGTAAATACGTAGTGGCCTCGTCGCGTCCTCTGTCCGTACACTGGGAAGCGGGGCGTGACAAAAGTAGAACACTCTCGGCCCGATTTATTCCCCATTGAGTACGAATCACAAGAGAAGCTTAGTTTTGATATCATTGTCAATTAGTATCTGGTGAAATAAAATAAATTAAGAGATTTTCTCAAATCGGATTTTGTATATAATATGCAGTGAAGGAATTGCTCTTTGTTTACACAAAGTTACAAATAGAGAACAATTTAAGGCTTTGTATGTTGTGGGATGAATTTTTTACTTCTCTGTTTAAGTCTATTTATAGACTTCATAAGTAACTGTTAACTTCCAACGGTTACTTTGAAAATTCACATCTCAATCCTCAACGGTTGAGAGCACTCCTTCGATTTGAAATTCAAACTAAGAAATAACCGCCAGTAACTGCCATGTCAGACATCTGGTGTCAGACGTCTGCAGTTCAAAATTTGCTTCACTAGACGTCTGTAATTCAAAATTTCCTATACCAGACGTCTGTAGTTTAAAATAATTCTTAAATAGATTTTTGCTTAGACATATCTGAAATAGAAACAGATATTTGAAAATGGAAATTTCTGTTACCAAACGTCTGTAGTTCAAAAAATTCTCAAGGAGTCGTCTGCTTAGAGCCTCTGAAATTTACTTTGCAACTTAGCCTTGGTATCTTCACAACTGTAATTTTGAATCTTTTAATAATAATCTGATTTAATAAATCCATCAAAAACAAAATAATTAATATTAAACTATTTATACAATATATAGATTAAATCGGAATAATATAATAGTTTATTCACTTTCTAACTTTCTTTTATGCTTTCCTTCTCCCAAATAGCCCCAAAAGGAAAATAAACTAGAAAGTTCTCACTTTCTCACGTTCTTAGTTTGGATATCAAAAATGATGAGAAGAAAGCGTGCATGACTTTCTAACCATATAAGCTTTTGGGCTCATTTCACTTTCTTGCTAAAATGCAAGAAAAGGAATGAAAGTGTTTGGGAAGTAGATAATTTATTGTTATAATATTATTGTTAGCTCATGTTTAAGTGTGCATCTATATACAAGCGCACTTCATGAAATTTGATTTAATCAACTTGCGCACATATATACATGCACAAATGGTGAAATTGATTCAATTGGCTTGCGTACTTTGTAAATGTGCACATAAAAGCTAATGCACGACCCATTCACATGTACTAACGACGGACTTTTGCAACAAAAGAAAATTTCAGCACGAAAATGAAAAGAAGCGCGAAGGTAAATGAAAAGAGGTCTTTCATTAATACGTAAAAAAGGAGGATTACAGGCTGATACTGAGAAATAAAAAACAAATAAAAGTAAAGGCCGTTACATCGCCTGAAAGTTCAGAGCGGTAATAGATTGACCAAGTTATAAGGATACGTGAAGTCATAAACAGACTCTGACAAAGACTCGAAAGCCTTATCCTCTATCATTGTGCGCATCTGTTCGCCTCTATCGTAAGCAGACAAGATCGCCCGATGTTGGAAGATTACATGCAGAAGGGCGGTTGCACGGTCTATCAAACCTTTGGAAATAAATCCCTCAGGAAACCTGAATGCACCTTATCCGCGGCTTGATCAAGAGCAGGGAGAGGCGTTGCATCCATAGCGCCAGAAATGGCTTATGGATGGCTTGAAATATGAGCTGGAGTAAGGTGGAGCGTCGATGAAGTTTTTGCCCATTGTGAGCCTCAAAACGACGAAATACGTCTTCACACTGAGCCTCAGTAAAACCCGGCTCATAAAAGCGGATGTTAGCATGAGAAACAATTTCCCTAATCGTGTAAAAATGGCCGGCCATTACACCTGAAAGAAAAAGACTGGAAGACAGTTTAGTAAAAGGGTGGACTAAAAATATCCAACTTCAAAATTAAAGATTGATTAAGATTAAAATTAAGTGACATCCTTAAAATAAAAGAAACTTTTAAGGTTTATTTTAAGTTAAGTGCGCAACCTAAAGGGTGCGAAGGATAAGTCAAATGCTCAACCCAAAGGGTGCGCACGTTAAATCAAAAGCGCAAATTAAAAGAGGATGCACAAGGTAGAGGTATGCAAGCGCACTTACCAAATTAGTAAGTAAGCAAAGGCTTCTAATAGAAAACAAGAGTTTCAGAAAAAGTACAAGTCTAAAGGGAGTGAAGAAAAGACACTTATTTATAGGGTCTAAAAAGACAGTTCGCATTCTGGCAAGCCCCAAGATAGAACCAATGAATCATAGCTTAACACTTGTTTGTCATTTCGAAAACATGCGAAGAAACAAGTGCGTGCGCATGTTTGATGACAAAATCATATAACACGAGTGCACATGCAATACGTGCGCATATGGTGGGTGCGCATATGCACGTGCAACACATGGACGCATTGTGCACTTAATCAATGACAAGTGCAAATACATGTGCATCCCATGGAAGCAGACGCTTATTGAAAAGGGAATAAATATTGATTGATAAGTGGTCGAATTTTTAATTAACAGTAAAATATTCTGTTAGTTAAATACCTTAACCAAAAGATCTGGGATGAAAGATCCAATGGTGTACATGTCACCCTTAATTGATATAAATCAATTAATTCTTTTTAAATCAATCTAAAATCAGATTGAGATTAAAATAAACTGAAACAAACTGAACAAACCCTAATTTCTTCTCTCCTATAAATAGGAGCCTCTTATGAAGAAATGAGGGACGGAAAATCCTCCTATAAACTGAAAAAAAATTTCAAGTCTTCTCCTTTTTCAACAAAAAACCGCGCAAGATAGAAACAAAAAGAAAAAATTCTCTCTTTTTAAAAAAAACTTTTGCTTTTATACAGAAGACTTTACTTCTTTATGAATCCATGGATTCGCCATTAAAAGATCAAATGATCTTAGAGTTCGTCCCTTGTTCATAGAAATTCATACTTTTATGAGAGATTGATTCTAAAATCCAAAGAAAAAATAAGATGCGCACCAAAAGAAAACAAAACCAAAGTTTTCACTTCTCTGCAAATAAGAGAAGAAATAAAAAAAGATATAAAAACAGAGGTCGTGGCTTCCTGTGCTTTCTGATAAAAGTAAGTGCGCGCCCAAATTAGTGCGCACTTAACAAAAACAGCCTATGAAAGTATGCACATCACGTGATATCCACATGAGCGACTTAACAAAAACAGCCTATGAAAGCATGCACATCATGTCATACCCACGTGTGCGCACTTAACAAAAACAGCCTGTGAAGGCATGTGCATCATGTGATATCCACGTGTGCGCACTTCATGAAAGTTGCCTATGAAGGCATGCACGTTATGTGATACACACTTGTACAACATCCTTGAAATAAAACAGTGTGTAACCACGTGCAACACACGTGCGCACCCTTTCAAAATGAAATAAACGGGCACGTGCATCGCATATACCTGAGCACTTATACCATTTAATCATTGAAACAAAGTTTAATTAAATGATGAAGTTTCTATTGATCAAAATATCAATGAACCTAAGTGATTTTAGTCTCAAAAATGACTAAAGATCCTTAATCTATATTTGTTAAGTTGATCTTAATTCAAAACAGGATTAACAAGCCTTAACTACATACTCCTGAGTTGATCTTAATCTCGAAAAATGACTAACGATTCTTGATAACATATCTTGAACTGATGGACCTCATTCATACGAGATCCGCGTCCTAAGTTCAAACCCAAATTCATATATGTACTGATTTGGACTAATCTGCACCCTACGGACGACGACATAAACCAGTCTTCATATACAATCCATGGGCAACCAAAAATAAAAAAACAAAGCACGACACGAAATGACCTACCGGAGCAGGAGAAAGTTGTTATCGTAACGAGATAACGTAATTAACTGCAGGGGCTTGCGCCTGTAAAAAAGAACTTCCCCATAATCAAAACCCCTTCACAAATGAGGAGGAATCTGATAAAATCTGCTACATTGGTCGCATCTATCCAAATCTCCGATATACGGTGCCATAAATCAACTTGGTATCTTTGGAGAGGTGGATGGATATTTCCAAATAGAATCTGCCCCCAAATTCAGGCTAGATGTCCTCCGCGTCTCAGTCCAGTTTTCGGCGGTAAACATATTCTGCCACGCCCGGTAGGAGCTCTTCATCTTTCCACTCCACACTTCGTGTGTCGTGTTTCGCGAACAAAATTGCGGTTCATGTAACGACTCTATTTTTAATGTGCATAAATTTGTTTAAAGTTAAAATACTAAATGGAGTATTTGCAACCCTGAGTACGCTATAAGTATTTAATTTGATTTTGAACAGCAAGAAAGCAATTGTAGCTCATTGGTAAAGCCTTGCAATGCTGTGACATAGCCCTTCTGTTCAAATCCTATCAGCCACATATTATTTTTAATAATTTTTCTTTCAAACTTTTTGGAAGCCCAAAAGTTTACAGTGCAATACACGTAAAATGAAAAGTCGGATTAAATCAAATATATGGAAATTGATATATGAACAGACCCTAACACGTGGCACCAATCCAAGCATCCAACCCCACCAAACGACCGGCGAAGATGGGATTTGGGCCGGCGCCGCCGGTTTTCCCCGTCGGGAATGCTTCAAAATTTTTAACCCTAGTCATTTGGCCTCCCCCCTTAACCCTAGTACTGTTTGTTTTTCCTGAAATTAAACAGAGAATTAAAATGAGGCATTAATTCAAAATTTTAATGCAATTTAATTCCATTTTTCAATCCTCAAAACCCTAATTTCTCCTATAAATACAACATCACATCCTAGTCCACTCCATTCTGAAATCCATTGTCAAAACTCTCAACTTTTTCCTAGTCCAAGAAGTATACAAGTGGAGTTAGCCCAAGGTCACTTTCCGGTGACGATTCGGGAAGATTCCGGCGACATCGGAACTCCATGAAGCTTCCATATTGTTCCCATGCCTCCCCTCTCTCTTTTCAAACTGTAAGTCCCCTCTCCTCCTCTCTCTTCCTATTCTAAAAAGTTCTCTATTCAAAACTTGTCAGAAGTGGAGTTAATCCGACATCCGATTCTAAATTTGTTAAAAACTCAACTTTTCTTAATAACAAATCAACCATATCTTTATATATTGTTTAGCAACCATAAACCAACTTTGAGAACAAGTTTCAATTTAAAATACCATGCTATAAAACTTGTATTATACTTTTACAGTTAAATACCACATAATTTACCTACGACATTCTTTTATCATAATTACTCATATTACCTTTAGAAAAACCTCACGAGATAATGACCTACCTCTCACAACACTCATCATAACATAGCACGATTGCATGAAAACCATATTTTTGTGGCTAATACAATTTTACATTAAAATACCATTAACTATTAATAACCGTATTTTAAAATTTGTTTTAATTAAATTCCTTGCAATTAAGACTCTACAACCCATTTTGGGGAACCCGATTTGGATGGTGCATGTTATCGCACATCCTCGGGACTAGTAGAGTGAGATGCAGACCTCCTCACGGAGCATCCGATCTCGATGGAATTTTTAATACAATTTTTAAGAATAATATGATTTTCTATTTAATAAATAAATTCTATTTTTAATAATTATTTATATATAAATATTATCAAAGCATCTGTTTTATATTTATAATAAATTCTATATTTTCTAAACAAAGGAATCCCAAATTTCATGAATGTACCATCATAAATCCATACAATTTCAATTTACACTAAAATACCATATACTATTCAATCTAGGTTTATAATCATTAGAATACTTCACTTTTAAAAATTACATTTATGAAAACCCTAAATACGATGAATAAATGCTTGAGATTTATTTTGAAAGTTTATCAAAACTATTTTTCATAAAACCCCCTCAAGTTTATTAATTTACAATAAGGATCCTAGTAAATATAGATTTAAGCGGGACCAATTCTCTTAAGCCTCAGGGAGCCGAAGTAAGTGGGTGCTTGTCTATTTAAGGTAGGAAACTAAAATGGGGTTATCAATGGTAATTGGCTTGGAATAAGTCGCAAATCCTGTCATCTATGTGCAGCAGTTACCGATAACTCCAAAACCTAATTCATGAATCCAATTCTATTTAAGTGTCTGACTTAGAAAGAGTCTCAGTTTAATCTGAATATAATTCTAATCTACATACAATTCAAATATAAATCCAATACATCATGAATCCATATATACTGAATACTATCAAATATCAACATGACTTGAGCTGACCGAACCATGGATATACATTGACTT
Organism: Agapanthus africanus; assembly: GCA_030015575.1. Classification (NCBI taxonomy): domain Eukaryota; kingdom Viridiplantae; phylum Streptophyta; class Magnoliopsida; order Asparagales; family Amaryllidaceae; genus Agapanthus; species Agapanthus africanus. Next base: position 872,437,471 of record CM057339.1, read on the forward strand.
GATTACATGACTATCCGTTTACATCCTTATCCGTTTACATGAACAATTGATATCATGGTTTCGGCAAGTCTTATATCTATAAAACAACACAATATATATTACGGGGTTTTAAAGGGGTATATTGGTATAGAATGTGTTAAAAGTTGCACGATGATGGTCACTTTAATACACCTAACCTGAATATCCGTTGCCATTGTCCCCTGGCTTGATGGGTCCTTGTGCTCGGTATACCATGGTCCATGGAATAGTTGGACTCCTCTCGTATACACTGGCATATTCTGTACCAAGTTACAAACAACTGCGTTAACATAACAATCATATATTATACCAGTATATTCTCTTATCTGTTTATCTATTTCTATCTCTCTTTGGGACTTACCGAGCGATTGTTCGCTGACGACATTCCTTTTCTATTCTTTCTTTGGAATATTGTCAGGAGGACCCGACTCTTTGGAGATCGAGCCCAGCTCAGAAGACTTAGAGCATTTCATCGCGGACCCGGAGCTCTAGTCACTTGTATATACTTTTACTTTCAGTTCATGCCATTGTTTAGGCATTGCTTTCCACATTGTATTTACTTTTCAGTTGTATTGTAAAGAATGTTTAATAAATAAAATTTGATGTTCATTTACATCTCATTCATTTCTTATGTACATTTATATTATATTGCTTATTTACGTTTAACGTGTTTACTTCTGAGTAAATACATTGCGGCCTAGTCACGTCTCCTTATCCGTACACCGGGAACCGGGGCGTGACGGTTTTGTTAGCGGCCCATGCAGGTCAATTCTGTATGGGAACCTAAGCAATATATCACAAGAATCAACAATTAAAACATTCTTTATATTTCATATTCCTTGAATTTATCCTAACCCTATTTTTCTTTTAAGGTTATGGATTCTCCGAAAAATACTAACGTGAACGGCAACACCACACCACCACCTCTTCCACTTACGCCTATCGTTGTAGCTCCAATCAACGAGCAGACGGTATTGCTCGAGGCAATAAAGAGCCTCCTGGAGGGACAGCAGCAGCAGACCGCTATCCTACTGAACCATCTAGAAGCGGAAGCACATGGAGTGAAGCAATTCCGGGCACTGCATCTTAAGCAATTCTCTGGGAAAGAGAGCCCTTTGGAAGCTGAGAAATGGGCTCAATCAATCGAAGATGATCTGGCAGCAGCACAAGTGCCAGACATTGATTGGGTAAGGGTTGCAAAGCTGCAACTTACCGATAACGCCCGAATATGGTGGAAGGCGGAAGAAAGCCGTCTTACACAGCCGATCGAATGGAAGACTTTTCGCGACATGTTCAACGTGGAGTATTTTCCCGAGACTGCCCGATTTGATATGGAGCAGCAATTCATCTATCTACAACAAGGCTCTATATGGAGCAAATCTATGGATGAGTATAATACTGAGTTCACTATGTTGAGCAGGTAAAATATGTCTCAAATATTCGAATTTTCTAATATCACATACTACACAGCTAGCACAAGACCGTAACAGGTTTGTGGTCCATCTCATACTAACTGCTGAGATCAGGCTAGACGATTTCAGTAAGGGTTGGACCCGGAGATTCAAGCTGCATTAGCTATAGGGGATTTCCCAACCCATGATTTGGCTTTGAAGTCTGCCCGAAGATATGAGGCAGTAGTGAAGAAGAAGGGCAGACCTCAATCAGTCTGTGAGAAGCGCCCTGCTACTCAGATAGCAAGAGGAGCCTCTTTCAGGCCACCATTTGTACCCAGAAGACCGGGAGTACCTTTCAACCTGTCCAGTCCAAACTTTTGCACCCACTGCAGGAGGAATGGACATCTAGCGAAAGATTGCAAGCGTGCTTATCGCCTTTACTTAGTCTGTGGCCCATCCACATATGATATTGGATCTTGTTCTTGTAGACTTAATCCAAATCCTGCACCCAGAACAGCAATCACCTATCTGCAGCGTCCAGCTATCCAGACACCTGCACCACGTCTTGTTCTCTCTGCTCCACCTCCTCGTAGACCACCTACTGCACCTCCTCCTCGTCGGTTCCATCAAGCACAAAGGAACCTACTGTTGGGGTCAAAATTTGCACCCCAGTTGACTAAGTCAAAGTCAAGGTCAACCCAAGTAAGCGGGTCCAAGCCCAAGCAAGTGGGCCCATGCCCAAGTCGAGCCCCGCGGCCGGCCTCCTCCATGCCGAAGCTAAAAAATCATGTAATAAATAATTTTTATGTAATTTTTTATGCATGAAATAAGAAAAATGGGTATAAAACCAAATTTTTGTAAAGCCTATGGCTTATGTGTAAAAGAAATGAGCACATGAGGCATGGGATGAGCAAAATGTCATTTTGTAAAGCCCAAAGGGCTATGTGTAAATGTGTAAGCCTATATAAGGCAACATGATGATGAATAAAGGATATACTTTTCATTCTCTAAAAACTCTAGGGTTTTTGTGCCTCCTTCTCCTTCCTCAAGGTTCTAAACCTTCTTCAATTAAATCAAAAGTTTTACTCTTCTTTTTCCAAAACTAAATAGTTTTTCACCACAAAACCCACGAAGGGAAACTCAGATTTTCCATTAGATCTCAAAAAGGGGATATTTTTAAATCTCAACCCCTTTCTCCAAGATCCGGCCAACCGACAGGAAGAAGAAGGAGACCCATCTCCAGAAATCCCATCTTGGGAAGATCCAGAGCCAAAAGGAGAAACAAAGCAGCCCCCTTTGATCATTTCTAAATATTTTTAGGAGTCTAACTCCATTCAAGATCCATTGGAGTTTAACTCTCTAAATTAATCTCTGTTAGGAGTTCAACTCCATAAGTCAAATCGGGAACACAGCTCCCAGTGCAGAGACCAAGTACAGCCCAGCGTCCGCTTGCCAGGCACGTAGGGCGCCGGCGCGCCGGTGCCCAGCCCCCAGCCCCGCATGCCAGGCACGTGGGGCGCCGACGCTCTGGCGCACAGCACCCGCATGCCAGGCACGTGGGGCGCCGACGCTCTGGCCGCAGCGCCCGCGTGCCTAGCACGTGGGGCGCCGGTGCCTTCTCCCACGCATCCTTTGGATGCCCTTTCCCTTTATATATATATATATATATATATATATATATATATATATACACACACACACGCACGCACACACACCCATACTCCACGGCACTGTCCCTATTAGAAAAAAATTTCTAACGGGGCGCTGCCCCGCACCCCGCAAGGGGGCCCTCAGCCCGCTATTCGAGTAGCGGGACCCCCGTAAAAACTCTGTGGGGCCCCCGATATATCCTAAACCCCTTCAAAACACAACACTGCACATTGAGTTCGCATGACCAGTTTTACCCGTTAATCGGAGGTTGCCTCGCACCAAAGGCGAGGGGTAATTAACGGCGGCTTAGTCTGCGGCTGCTGGAGATTCGGATCCCCACGATCAATAAACCCCTGCCTACCCTAGGCAGGAAGAATCTGTAGTACGCCTGACAAGTACGCATGTATTCCCATCTCAATGGGGTGACGAAAATCACCCTACACCTACCTCAAGAACAGAGGAATGGACAGTGGAACGGATAGAGGAATGTAAGCAAATTGGGCATAAAGCCAAATTTTTGTAAAGCTCATGGCTTATGTGCAAAAGAAATAAGCACATAAGGCATGGGATGGGCAAAATGCCATTTTGTAAAGCCCAAGGGCTTATGTGTAAATGTGTAAGTCTATATAAGGCAACATGATGATGAATAAAGGATACACTTTTCATTCTCTAAAAACTCTAGTGTTTTTGTGCCTCCTTCTCCTTCCTCAAGGTTCTAAACCTTCTTCAATTAAATCAAGAGTTTTACTCTTTCTTTTCCAAAACTAAATAGTTTTTCACCATAAAACCCACGAAGGGGAACTCAGATCTTCCATTAGATCTCAAAAGGGGGAGATTTTTAAATCTCACCCCCTTTCTCCAAGAAATGACCAACCGACAGGAAGAAGAAGGAGAACCATCTCCAGAAATCCCATCTTGGGAAGATCCAGAGCCAAAGAGAGAAATAAAGCAGCCCCCTTTGATCATTTCTAAATATTTTTAGGAGTCTAACTCCATTCAAGATCCATTGGATTTTAACTCCCTAAATTAATCTCTGTCAGGAATTCAACTCCATAAGTCAAATTGGGAGAACAGCTCCTAGTGCAGAGACCAAGTCCCATTTACTGCTGGCGCCCAGCACCGGCGTGCCAGGCACGTGGGGTGCTGGCGCTCTGGCGCCCAGCGCCCGTGCGCCAGGCACATGGTGCGCTGGCGTCTGGCACACAGCGCCCATGTGCTAGGCACATGGGGTGCTAGCACTCTGGCGCACTGCGCCCGCGTGCCTGACACGTGGGGCGCTAGCGCTCTGCCTTCTCCCACGCATCTTTTGGATGCCCTTTCCCTCACACACACACACACAAACACCACGACACTGTCCCTGTTAGAAAAAATTTTCTAACGGGGCGCTGCCCCGCACACCGTAAGGGGACTGTTAGCCCTCTTGATCCCCAGCCCGCTATCCGGGTAGCGGGACCCCCGTAAAAACTCTACGGGGCCTTCGATATATCCCAAACCCCTTCAAAACACAACACTGCACATTGAGTTCGCATGACCAGTTTTACCCGTTAATCAGAGGTTCCCTCCCTCCAAAGGCGAGGGGTAATTAACGGCAGCTTAGTCCGCGACTGCCGGAGATTCAGATCCCCACGATCAATAAACCTCCGCCTATCCTAGGTAAGGGGAATCTGTAGTACGCCTGAAAAGTGCGCGCGTATTCCCATCTCAATGGGATGATGAAAAACACCCTACACCTACCTCAAGGACAGAGGAACGGATAGAGGAATGCTCCTCCAGCAAGGAGGAATGTACCGAGGCGACAGGCTTTCACAATGACCGTGGAAGAAGCTGAAGTTTTAGTGCATGTTGCATGCTCCCACAAATCTTGTGAGGCGGCGGAAGCGATAAACGAAAATTTTCTTTGCATACAACACACACTTTTCTAAAGATCTTGTCTAAACCATAACTAGAAAAACCTAACGAGAGATCTTATCTACTATGTTAGGGATTATACCTCAATGATACGGTCCTTCGGGTCTTCTCTTTGGTGCAACTCCTTTGCTCCTTGCCACTCCTTAGCTCCTTTGGATGTTGCCGATGTTCTCGATCTCCGGCCACCCCAAGACCTAGATGATCCACGCGAGAGTTGTCATGCAAGCTAGAAACTCTTCATAAGAGCTTAACCTAGAGACCAAGTTTGCTAGAAGAGGTCACTAGGATCATGTAGAGATTAGGGTATTGGATTATCTTTAATCCTAAACTTTTGTTTCACAACACATGTGAAGGGTAAAGCTTAGGATGAAGGAGGAGAAGAGAAGAAGAAGAGATAAAGTGTTTGTGATAATGAGAGAGTTCAAGCATGAGAAAATGATATATTGCAAATGAAATAATTGAAGCATATAATATAAAATTAGCACCATGCTTCAATAGTAATTCCAAAACAATATAAAATTAAATAACCCATTCTTGCAACCATGCTTGGACTTTCTTATTTCCACCTCATTTATTTATTTTCATAAAATAAATAATGTCATTATGAGGTGTCACCTTTTAGAAGGTATTCTTGTAACAATTACAAGAATACCCCTCCTCCGTATACCGTATACCGTATACCCGTATCCGAATTCCGAAAAATACGAATACCATTAATCCAATAATATAATACCGGTATCCGGCTTAAACCAAAGCCTACCAGTATTATTGTTCCGATTATTATTCCTGTAACAAATACACGAATATAATCGAAACCCCGTCGTTACACCTTACGGATGCTGTAACAACTTAAGGCCTCTACATCTTTCGCCTGAACGAGGGAACCCTCTGTGTGGGACGCTAAACACTCAACAGTATGCTGGCAGTAGGTTTAACCACAAGCGCGTCAGCGGCACTAGCTGTGCGTAACGGCTACCCAGGTACATGACGAAAAAATGGCCGACGAGCGAACTCATCACAACCCCAACGAGCCTGCAAGCAACACTTACCGTACAGTCCGGTCTATTCGTCTGATACGTCGCATATGAAGTCCATGGGTGGTAAATGTCAGACCCCAGTAACTTTATAAGTCATGTTGATTTACGGCCCATAACGGTTCGAGAAACTACTGATAACACTCATCAGTAAATCTCGAGAACCATGGCCAGGGATTTGATGTTATGGCCGATCAAGCATAGCGCGACACCAACTCCCTATACCGGGAGAGATGAAACCCCTCCTATCGCTCACTGTCTCCATGCGATTCAGGACTGTACCCAAAATCCACCTGTTTGCATGACTCGGCAGAGTCGCGATAGGGAGGAAATCAAAACACAGTGGGAATCATACAAGACACTATGACGATCTCGGGTCTACAGACTAATCTGTACAAGTGTCGCCAGAGAACTGCTATCTAACAATTGGTATATATACCATCTAGGAGTTCTCGGTAAGTCCTGTTCGGTGTACCCATTCTCCAATGAGCACCTGTGTACAATCTTTGATGTCAAACACCAATGGTTATGGAATCAACCATCGACCCCCAGGGTCAGGAAACATACACACTAGTCTAACTTGGTAATACCGATGCCCTGTCTCGATATACTCTCGGCTAGGAACTATTAAAGGATATGCTTATAGACTATCCAGGCCCCACTAGTATGATCTCATCATAATCCTGGTAGTCAAGCATAATCCTAAGGGCTTCATCAACATGCATATAAAGATATGAAATATAACACAAGTTAAGATGAAGATAAACCAGATAGCATACTATCATTTCGAGCAAAGATTGTTTCTGCACATATACATGCCTAGCATCCTATACAATACAGGCCTCTAGGGCATACATATCTAACAATCTCCCGCTTGTACTAAGGCATGTAGTTGATACAATAAGTACCAACTGTCTGTACTAGAATCAGTTGCCTGCGTACCGCATGCCCAATAGCTCGAACAGTTTCTCAAACTGGACTTGAGGGATGGCCTTGGTGAATGGATCTGCTGTGTTGTCCTTCGTGTCTACTCTCCGTACCTCGATGTCCCGGCGATCCACTATCTCCCTGATGAGGTGATACCGCCTCAATATATGTTTGAATTTCTGATGAGACCTCGGTTCCTTTGCCAAAGCCATGGCTCCATTGTTATCGCACTACAGAGGTATTGGATTAGCAATGGATGGAACCACTTGAAGTTCAGAAATGAGCTTCCTCATCCAGACTGCCTCTTTTGCGGCATCATTAGCAGCAATATACTCAGCTTCCATCGTAGAGTCAGCGACGGTATCTTGTTTAGAACTCTTCCAACATACCGCCCCTCCGTTTAGGGTAAATACAAACCCTGAGATGGACTTACTATCATCCTTGTCGCTCTGAAAGCTGAAGTCAGTAAATCCCTCCATTTAGAGATCTCCGTTACCATACACCAAGAACATTTCTTTAGTTCTTCTCAAATACTACAGAATGTTCTTCACAGCAGTCCAGTGTTTCTCCCCTGGGTTGGATTGATACCTGCTTACTGCACTCAGTGCATAAGCTACATCTAGGCGAATACACAACATCGCATACATTATAGATCCTAGATCCTACTGCTGAAGCATAGAGAATAATGCTCATGAGAGCTCTCTCTTCATCAGTCTTTGGAGACATCTCTTTGGAGAGGGTGATCCCATGACAAGCGGGTAAATTACCCCTCTTGGAATCTTCCATACTAAACCTCTTTAGTATGGTGTCAATGTATCTCGATTGGGACAATCCCAATAATTTCTTAGATTTATCTCTATAAATCTTAATCCCCAGAATGTACGAGGCACCGCCCAGGTCTTTCATGGAGAACCTTTGCGATAAGAATAGTTTAACTGATTGTAGCATAGGAATATCATTTTCTATTAATAGAATGTCGTCCACGTACAATACGAGGAATGTAACTGTACTCTCTACAATCCTTTTATAAGTGCATGGTTCATCCACATTTTTGATATAACCAAACTCTTTGATTATATCATCAAAGCAGATGTTCCAACTCCGTGATGTCTGCTTTAATCCATAGATAGATTTAAGCAGCCTGTATGCTTTTCCGCTGCTCCCACTATCAATGAAGCCTTCTGGCTGATCCATAAAAACGCATTCTTCTAAATCACCATTTAGGAATGCCTTTTTAACATCCATCTGCCAGATCTCATAATCATAGTGAGCAGCTATAGCAAGCAGGATCCGAATGGATTTGAGCATTGCGACTGGTGAAAAGGTTTCATCATAGTCCAGTCCTGATCTTTGACGAAATCCTTTTGCTACCAGCCTAGCTTTATAGGTCTCCACTTGACCATCCACACTGATCTTTCTTTTAAAGATCCATTTGCACCCTATGGGTTTTACTCCAGAAGGTGCAACCTCCAAAGTCCATACTTTGTTGGTGTGCATGGATTCTATTTCGGATCTCATGGTATCCAACCACTTCACTGAGTCACCACTCGTGATAGCTTGCTGAAAACTAGTAGGGTCATCATCATCCATGATGCAATCTTCTCTATCACCATCAATTAGAAAACCGTAGTATCTATCAGGTGGACGAGAAGTCCTACTAGATCTACGGAGTGGCTGAGGTTCATCAGGTTCTATTGAAATCTCAGGTTCAACCAAATCATCAGTAATTGTTTGTGTATCTAGAATTTCTTCCAGTTCTACCGCATTGCCAATAGTATCATTTGCAAAAAATTCATTTTCTAAAAATGTGGCATACTGAGAAACAAACACCCTTTGTTCCTCCTTGTGGTAGAAGAGATATCCATACGAGTGTTTTGGATATCCCACAAATCTACACAAAATCGATCGTGTCTCGAGTTTGTCTGGATTCTGCTTTTTCACATAAGCCGGACAACCCCATATCCTAAATCTTTTAAGAGATGGTCTCTTCCCATACCATATCTCATATGGAGTGGTAGACACGGTTTTGGTCGGCACCCTGTTCAAAATATGAATTGCAATCTCTAATGCGTGCCCCCAGAATGATATTGGTAACTCGGCATCACTCATCATAGATCGTACCATATCTAATAGGGTGTGATTCCTCCTTTCCGATACTCCATTGTGTTGTGGTATGTACAGAGGAGTGAGCTGAGAGAGAATCCCGTTCTCTTTTAGGAAATCTAGAAACTCTGAGCTTAGATACTCACCTCCTCGATCTGATCGAAATTTCTTGATACTTAGGCCTGTTTGTTTTTCTACTTCAGATTTATACTCCTTGAACTTTTCGAAGGCTTCAGACTTATATTTCATCAAGAACACATGTCCAAATCTTGAGAAGTCATCAGTAAAGGTTATGAAGTATGAAAAACCACCTGTTGCATGTGTAGACATTGGTCCACATACATCACTATGTATGAGGCCTAAGAGTTCAGTAGCTCTCTCTCCGTGTCCAGTAAACGGAGTTTTGGTCATTTTACCTTTGATGCAAGACTGGCAAGTCGCGTAAGATTTATATTCAAACGAGTTTAAATATCCATCTTTATGTAGCTTGGTTAGTCTTGTTTCGTTAATATGACCAAGTCTATAATGCCAAATGAAATCTTCATTTATGTCTGAAACCTTCCTTTTGTTTATATGTTGTATGTTAAAAACTGTATGTTGGTTTAGGACGTATATCCCGTTATTTAATGTATCAGACCCAATCAACTCTTGATTAAGGTTAATGTTCATAACATTAGATTGCAATACAAAATTATATCCTGCATTGTCCAACACCGATACAGATATAATATTACATAACATAGAGGGTACAAAATAACACGGGTTCAAAACCAATATACAACCCGACGACAAACCAAGGTGATACTCTCCCACTGCTGTAGCATGTACTGAGGAACCATTCCCAACCCGGAGAGTGTGATCACCTTTCTTCAAAAACTTTCTATTTCTCAGCCCCTGCAGACAATTGCAGATGTGAGATCCTGACCCAGTATCTAATACCCAGGAAGCAGAGTTAATTGAAAAACAGTTTTCTATTACAAACACGCCTGAAGTGGAAGCTTCACCCTGCTTCTTCTTCTTAAGGTCGGCCAAGTATCCAACGCAGTTTCTCTTCCAGTACCCAATCTGGTGGTAGTGGAAACATTCCCCTCGTCCTGTTGCAGCAGTCTCTTTCTTGTCCCTTCCCGGTGCCTTTTTCACTCCGCCTCTCTGCTTGATGGGATTCTTCTTCTTCTTTCCCTTTCCCTTGGATTTGGCTTTTGGAACGGAGGAAGAAGATGGCCCAGCAATAAGAGCGGGAGTTTTCGCTACCTTTAGTGTGCTCTCTGCACTCCTCAACATATTGAGGAGTTCAGGCAAAGACTTCTCCATGTTGTGCATGTTGAAGTTTACAATGAATTGAGCAAAGGCAGGGGAAAGGGACTGTAGAACAATATCAACATACTGCTCGTTATCCAGGGTCCAACCTAGGTCCTCAAGTTCTTCGATAAGTCCAATCATCTTCAATACATGGTCACTTACAGACATGCCAGCAGCCATTCGCATCTGAAACAACTTTCGAGATGCCTCGTATCGGAGAGTACGAGATTGCTCTCCATACAACTCCTTTGTATGGAGAAAGATGGATTGAACATCCATCTTATCGTGTTGCTTCTGATGTTCATTGTTCATAGAAGCAAGCGCGAGGCACTTGGCTATGGCGCAGACTATATCCCATGTCTTGCGGATTTCTTTATCTAGGGCCTGGGATAAGAGGGGCTGGAGTAGTCAGGACGTATCCGACCTTATCATAGGTCAGGGCAATATTCACGTTCCTTAGCCAATCTTTGTAATTCGGTCCCGTGAGTTTATTTTTGTCTAATAAAAGCTTAAGTCCCGTCATAGGTATCTGCCATTAGGAGAGAGAAAAGAAGACACTCAGAGATTGCTCTTGCATAATTAGATAGGTTATTAATCTTATCTAACTGATGTCTCCCACTGCTTTTTATCAAAATTTCCTTCAAACCTTTCAAAAAGAAAATTAGCCAGGATTAATTGCAATCTGCAAGTTCGCTAACCAGTCCGCCAGGTCAGTGTCGGTACTTCGAAGGAGGTTCTCCGTGCTTTCGCACGGACCTAATTAAAGTAAACCTCGTTTTCCTAGAGGCGTAACCCCATTGACACCTTTCTAGACACCTACTGGATTAGCTAATTGTAAAGTGCAAAACTCTCCCGGGAGTAACTTTTACTCACAGTGGGATCGGGATCCAACCATCAAATAGAAGGTATGCAATCTCATTGCAAATTTCAACTCTTGCAATTCCCGATTTGATTTTTACCCCTAGTGTCTTATGACCTTAACTATGGTCAACAAATATAAGCACTAGTCAAGTTCTACCCGCCATTTCGGGATTGATTTAGCCCCACCCGCAAGACCCTTAACCATGGTCAACAAAGTCATGCGAATGTCCTAATCGATCGCATCAAATGCTTTGTAGGAAGACATCACTTAGCTACCGTACACCACGCCTTAACTATAGTCAACAAACGTGGCACGAATACTAAGTACTATGCTTCCTAAAATGGCGAAGGGCAACGTATGGTCTTTGTGAAAACCTTTAACATTTTTGAACTTGATACCGTTGTAGAATCGAGTGAAAAGAGTGGTTTAAGCTCCAGTTTTAAAAATCGAATGGTTTTGTAGTATCTTTCTAATTTTGCTAAAGAGGTCACTCTCGGTGAAGGGATCTCAGCTCTTTCCTCATCGAATGAGGTGCAGGATATTCATGAATACCACGATGCAAAACAAAAATTAGATCAACTATAAAATCAATCGAGTTCTTTGTAACATTTGCTAGTTTTGCTATAGGGGTCACTCCCGGTGAAGGGATCTCGGCCCTTTCCTCATCGAATGAGGTGCAGGATATTCAAGAATACCATTGTTCCCCTCCGAATGGCGGCGGCGATGACTGAGGACGTATAGGCCTGATGTAGATGCTATATGGTTTTATCCGCCTACCTCTCCGAAGATGCCAAGTTGATTTATGACACCGTGTATCGGAGGTTTAGACGGATGCGGCCGATGTAGCAGACTTCATCAGATTCCCCCTCGCTTGAGGGGTTTTTGATTGTGGGGACACTCTTCCCTGCAGGCGCAAGCCCCTGCAGTTAATTACGCTACCGCATCGCGGCAGCCACTTTCTCCTTCTCCAGAATTTCACTTCGTGTCGTGTGTGTTTGTTTTGTTTGCGGTTGCCCGTGGATTGTATACGGAGACTGAGTAATACCGTCGCCCGTAGGACGTGGATTAGTCCAAATCCGTATTTACTTAGATTTGGGTTTGGTGTTTTTAGTTTAAGGATACGTTAGCCGTATTGAGGCTAAGATCAACTTAAACGTTCGTTAAGGATACATTAGTCTTGTTTAAGACTAAGATCTACTTAACGTGGTGATCCATTTATTATATGGTCGTCAGGACTCGTCACCTCTCTGACGTCATTGAAGAATTACAATGATAGGTATCAGAGGAGTTCAGAGATGTACCCTTGAACCAAAGTTGATTTGGAGTTTTATAGTCCATTTGAATGTTTAAGGATACGTTAGCCGTGTTTTGGGCTAAGATCAACTTAAACGGGACCGTTTAGATCCGGCAAAAGAGCATTTGGAGGCTCTATTGTTCCAGGTTAGGGACGTGGTGGTCCATGTTCCATTTTAGGGACGTGGTGGTCTATCGGTAGTTTAAGGACATTGCGGTCAAATATTAGTTTAAGGATGTCTCGGTCCACGAGTTTAAGGACCCCGCAGTCCATATTCATATGTGGTCGTCGGGACCTGTCACCTCTCTGACGTCGTTGAAGGATTACAACGATGGGTATCAGAGGAGTTCGGAGATGTATCCTAGAACCGGTCGTAAATTGATTTAGGGAGCAGCCGTGCTCAGTCAATTTAATTTGAGGACTTACGGCCACGATTGGGCTAAGTCCAATTAAAGATGTTCAGCATTTTATCTGCTTTTGCATTGCATTTCTTTTTATTTTTATTTGGGCTCTACCCATGAAGGATGCAGAGCATCAATTTGTTTTGGGCTCTGCCCATTTATAAATGATGTGTAGCATCAATTTTACTTGGGCTCTGCCCTTTTATTGCTTTGCAATTTAATTTGTCCTGTTAGGTCTTTTTTACTTGGGCTTGGCCCATTTTTTAAATAATGCATTGCATTTCAGGCGCTTTGCGCCAATCAAAGAGCGCAAGCGCTTGTGGTGACGACACGTGTCATGCAAGCGCAGTGCGCTGCGCTTGCGCTGCTGACACGTGGCGCGCTTTGGTGAGTTGCGCCAATTTCAGATAGCAAAGCTCTATTTCAAAAGCGCATAACGCAAATGGTTCAGATGCTGACACGTAGCGCACTCCCAAGAGCGCAACAGCGCAGTTTGCAAGTGCAAGGCACTCTAAATTTGAGAATCTTTTAGATTCAAGAACCAAAGGTTCATAACAGAAGTGCAAAGCACTGTTTGCTTTCTTGATCTAATTTAGATCAAAGAAAACAAGTTTCTCTTGTTTTTCTTATCTCAGAGAACCAAAGGTTCATAAAAAGTGCAAAGCACTGTTTTTATTTGTTTTTTTATTGAAGATCATTGATCTTGTTCTTAGATCAATGATCTATTAGAAGAAACTCTTCTCTTTTAAAGATTTTTACCTTTTCTCCTCTTGAGATTTCTTCAGAATTCTTTCTATTCGAAATTTTTGATTTCTCACCAAATGTTGATGCCTTTGAATTGAGGTCTAGGGTCCTTTTATAGCGCCCATAAATTAGTTAAATTTGTTAAAGAGATCTTTCTCTGAGTGATTTGGAGAATTTTCCCCATCGTTGGATCTTTGATCCAAGGGCTTCTGTTTTACAGAAGACAGAAGGCAATCTTCTTGTTTTTAACAAGAACAGAAAGATCTTTTTAGAATTTTAATTCTGTTTGGCGCAAGCGTCCCAGCGCGTGACACGTGTCGCGCAGCGCACAGCGCAACGCAACTGCTCTTGCGCAACTGCGCTGCCACGTGTCGCACAGCGCAGCGCAACTGCGCTTGCGCAACTGCACTGCCACGTGTCGCGCAGCGCAACTGCGCTAGCGCCACTGTGCTGCCATGTAGCGTGCAGCGCAGAGCGCAGGCCAGCTGAAGCGTTGCTTCAATTAATTAAATTTTGAATTTTCAACAGAGCCTTGCTCTGATTGGGTGCGCTGCCTTGGGCGCTGTGCTCCCTGCGCTAACGTGTCTGATTTTGACACGTGGCGCTCTGCGCGCAGCGCAGGGGATCTGAAGCGTTGCTTCATTTATTTTAATTTTAATTCTTACTTTAATTTTCAAGACAGAGCTTTGCTCTGATTGGAGGAAAACAGAAGCATTGCTTTTTTTTCCACCTTGGAATTTGAACAGAGTTTTGCTCTGATTGGGGTAAACAAATGCCCCCCACCATTGTGCTTACGTGGCCCCAAACGCAAGCGCAACGGTGGTAGGATTCCAACCGTTGCGGCAACTTTTGGAAGTTGAAAGGGCACTTGATGCCTATAAATAGAACCTTTGGTCCTACACAGATAATTATCATCTTTAAGATTTTTATTTTCAAAAACTTCAGAGCTTTGCTCTTGCCTTTGAGAACTCCTTGAGTTAGATTTTCTTTAACAAAAACTATTTAAGTAAGAATTAGTCTTGACTTAAATCAATTTTAATTAATAGAGCTTTGCTCTCATAGATCTTTGATCTAAAGAAAATCCTTTTGGGGTTTCACCAAATAAAGCCTTGCTCTTAGGAATTTGTTTCAGGGTTTCTTAACCCATGAACAAAACCTTGCATCTTTGGCAAAACACAGATCTCTTTGATCTAAAAAAAAGATGAACTCTTAAGAGTTTGGATAATGAAAATTAAAAAAAGGAGTTTTGTATTTAATGGATTATATCATTAATAGTAATGATCTTAGAGTTCTCGGGGGATTTCTTTAAATTTCCCTTATTATTGAATTTGATAGGCGTCATCCCTATTCGTAGAGCGTTGCTCTCGAGGAGTTTTAACTTTCTGTGTCCCTCCTTTTTTTATCGCTAATCTTCCATTGATGTTTCCTTCAGGCGTTATGGCGGTGCGTCTATACAGTCTACATGAATTCATCACCTACGAGGATATCCGTGTACAGGGCCGCCAACAAGACCAGGAGTTTACGGATGCCCAGTGTGCGGAAGTCATGGGTCGTTTTAACGCACGTGTTGGTTGGTTGCTCCCCCGCCGCTCTGCTCTCCTGAAAGTTGTGTTAGGAGCGATTTGGAGAGCACTCCCGGGGTTCCACGAGGCCTTACCGCTCAATGCGCTGGATGATACCGAAGACAAGGTGCATTCAGTGTACCTGTCGGGGCTGATCTCGAAGAAACGGCGGGATAGCCTCATCAACATCCTGCATCAAATTGTCCAGCAGACGACGATAGTCGCTGCTTATCGAAGGCTGGGGGGCTTGCCGAGGATCTTGACACACAAGAGCGCGAGAGATTGCGCATAAGAATAATCAGAAAGGCCTGAAGAACTCTGAATAGCCTTACTTTTGACTTCCTCAATCCGTGCCCTGGATCTGAGGTTATTCCATTGTAATAATATTTCTCGTTTATTGCTTTATGATTGTAAGAATTTTTTGCTATATTAATGGAAAAGTTTTATCCCAGCTTGTCTTATTCCCCGTTCTGAGTCTTTCGCCTATGCATGAATGAGTGTGTCTCGAACGCTTGTAAATCGGATGTTCTTTTGTCGCTTTCTTTTTCTTATTATCAGTATGTTGTCTTGATGAACATAATTGACAGATAATAAAGTAAGCATCTTAATTCCTCCACGAGATAGCGATGGCTTAGGCCCCAGGTTCAGATCTGCTGACTGAGACTTTTCAACTCTTTGAGCCGTGAGGGTCTCATAGAGACTTTTCTCCCTACGGATCGAGAGGATCTCGTAGGTGGGTTTTCTCCTTAGGAATCGTGAGGATTCCTAAGTGTGTTTTCTCTTATAAGTCGTAAGGATCTTATAAGAGAATTTTTCCTTCTTACGAGTCGAGAGGACCCGTAAGCGGTTGTTTCCCTCCTTGTCGAAACTCGACTTTGGAGAGTGAGATCCGTGAATAGTATGCAAGAGACCGTTTTGGGCCAACTTGTAGGGTCCCAATGCTTAGGAAACAGGCTTCTTTTATGCCTACTGCCTAAGGCTTTATCTCACGAGTCGAGCCGCCTCAAGAATTTCTCGCAAAGACATCAATTTCTTCACAAGTCGAGACGAATCGAACGTTTCTCGCAAGAACATCCTTACGTCGCAGTTAACCTCTGCTCTTTAGGACAGAAATCCGTTAGGGTTCGTGGTACTTAGGATTTTGGCCGTCGTACCGTTGCATAAGCTGATATATTCCTTGATAGGCAATCGTGCTGTTCGAGTAGCCCTGCGACTGCCGTGTCTCTAATCCCTTCGGGGGCTGGACAAAACGTCTTCAAGAAATCTTCCTAGGCAGTTTGACCGTCGGAAGAGCAAGCGTTAGGAATTTGCCATGCCTCTTTTTACTTGAGGTTAGGCTCATTTTGGCGAGCCCCGATGAGTCATAACCACTCCGCGCTGGTGTGGGATGATCTCCGATGGTCTTTCAGGTTTTATGTGAGTTTCCGTCGAGACTCTGAAGCTAGGAATTTGGCCTTTGCTTCGTTTTGCTGGCATCACGTCTGCTGTATCGAGACGAATGTCGCGGTTGTCTCTAGGTTGTTGGTGAACCGTCGAGGTTTGGAACTAGGGATTTTGCCGTGGCTCCGTTTGTTTGATTGTCGCGTCCGAACCCTGCTGGAGGAAGAACGCTGGGGTGACATCTCGTCTGCTGTATCGAGACGAATGTCAAGGTGGAGCTGGGATTTTGTCGTGGCTCCATTTGTTTGATTTTGTTGCGTCTGTTGTGTCGAGACGAACGCTGGGGTGACATTTCGTCTGCTGTATCGAGACGAATGCCAAGGTGGTGACCATTCTATACTGGTGTGAGACGATTTCCAGTTTTCTTTCTGGCTTTATATGGGTTGATGTCAAGACCCTGAAGCTAGGAATTTGGCCTTCGCTTCGTTTGCTTTAGTGTGTCCGAATCCTATCGAAGGAAGGACACTGTTGTTGACATTGCGTCTGTCGTATCGAGACGAATACTGAGGTGGAGCTGGGATTTTGCCGTCGCTCTGCTTTGTTTTGACTGCGAGGTTTTTTGTTGGCGTTGTATCTGCATCTTGATGGACTGCGAAGGAACGCCTTCGTTAACACCTCGTCTGCTGTATCAAGACGAGTGTTGAGATGAAGCTGGGATTTCGCCGTCACTTCGCTTTGTTTCGACCGCGAGGTCTTTTGTTGGCTCTAAGACCCTGAAGCTAGGGATCTTCCTTTTGCTCCATTTGTTGACCTTATGTCTGTAATATTGCGACAAATGTCGAGATTGTCTCTAGATTGTCTATGAACCGTCGAGATTTGGCCTCACTTTTTGATACAGCCTTTTGGGAAAGTATGGTTCCTTCTTTGTTTATGCTCCTGAATTGTATACAGGAATCGATATGATCTCACCTGTAAGGCATGAATTTCGTTGTATATATATATATATATTTATTTTATTTCTTTCCGCGCTGCTCTATCATTTCAGCTTTTATATCACGAAGGTCGCAATTGCCCAATCCTTTCGGCTATTTTTCGCGGCGCCCAATCATTTTGGCTATTTTTCTTTTTACTCGCTGCTTTTTATTACGAGTTGCCCAATCATTTCGGCTGCTTTTTTTTTTACTCGCTGCTTTTTATTGCGAGTTGCCCAATCATTTCGGCTATTTTGCATGCATTCATTTTTACTTGCTGCTTTTATTGCAAGTTGCCCCATCATTTCGGCTATTTCGTATGCATGTGTGGCTCGCTGATTTTTTATCGTGAGTATGCAACTTGGAATCTGACGCCAATCTCAGCATCAGCATTGCTACAACTGGAATATTGCCAGGAGCGAATCATCATTTGCCATGAAAGGACTTGAAATTTGATACCGATTTAGGCATCAGCATCGCTACAACTGGAATATTGTCAGGAGCGAATCATCATTTGCCATGAAAGGACTTGGAATTTGATACCGATTTTGGCATCAGCATCGCTACAACTGGAATATTGCCAGGAGCGAATCATCATTTGCCTTTTTCGATGTTGAACAAAGGTGGCTTAGTAAACAGGGTTAGGATTCTGTCGACTAAGGCTTTTGACTTCATGAGCCGTAAGGGTCTCATAAAGGTATTTCTCCCTACAAGTCGTGAGGATCTCATAGGTGTGCTTTCTTCTTAGGAATCATGCGGATTCCTAAGTGCATGTTCCTCTGTAAGTCGTAAGGATCTTATAGAAGGGTTTTCTCCTTATAAGTCGAGAGGACTTACAAGGGTTGTTCATCGTATGCACATATCCCCAGTCACGGATGGGACTTTGTTAGGGAAATGTTTATTCGCGCCCGTGGATTGTATACAAGGGTCAGTGTTGAGCCACTTGTAGGGCAATATCGAAGATTGTGGGGGTTGCTTAAGTACAGGTTTAGGTTTCTGTAACTTAAGACTTTCAAATCTTATGAGCCATGGGGGTCCCATAAGAGAGTTCTCCTTACGAGTCGTGAGGATCTCGCAAGTGTAATTTCTCCTTAGGAATCGTGAGGATCCCTAAGTGTGTTGCTCCCTTGTGAGTCGTAAGGATCTCACGCGGGTGTTTTCTCCTTACAAGGTCGAGAGGACCCTGCAAGTGTCTTCTAACGAGGTTGCGCCCTTTCGGATTTTCACAAACACTCGCCGGTAGTCTTGTTGTTTTTACTCACAGAGCCCTTTCGGGTTTTCATCCGTGCCCATTTTGCTTATGAACATACCGTTTTTTTCTCTTTCTAACGAGGTTGCGTCCTTTCGGGTTTTCACAAACACTCGCCGGTAGCCCTGCTGTTTTTACTCACGGAGCCCTTTCGGGTTTTCATCCGTGCCTATTTTGCTTATGGACATACCGTTTTTATTATTTTTTATTATTATTAATTTTTTTTATATTCATATTTTTTTCTTTTCCCTTTTTTTTATCTCGTCAGCCTAAGAATGCTGCAGTAGTAGTTTAAAGACGTTTCGGTCGTTTGCAAGTTTTAGGACATTGCGGTCCGTCGTTAGTTTAAGGACGTTTCGGTCCATCGTTAGTTTAAGGACGTTGCGGTCCGCCATTAGTTTAAGGACGTTGCGGTCCGCTGTTATTTTAGGGACGTTTCGGTCAACCGTTAGTTTAAGGACTTTGCGGTCCGCTGTTAGTTTAGGGACGTTTCGGTCCACCGTCGTCGTATTTGAGGCGAATTTCTAGTTTACTGACTTTTCGGTCTATGGGGCTTTCTCTATGACTGAGCATGATGCCCCCGGCGTATCCATCTTTCTCGGAGCGTGCGGTTGTGGCGGGCTCACCTTCCAGCTTTCAGACAGTGTGAACTTGCCCTGTTGGTATTGGTCTTCAACCCAGTTTTTGAACACGTAGCAATTCTCGATTAGGTGACCCACTGTTTGGTGGTAAGGGCAATAATTGAGAATGTTAAGATCGCCCGGCTGCAACGGACGTTTTGGGTTCGGCAGATTGATGAGTTTGTCGCGCACTGCCAGCTCGAACAGTCCTCTTGTTTTATCTTGCGGAAACGAGTAGGGACGTTTCAATTTTTCCTGGAGGGGTTGCCTCTTGTTGTTTCGGTGAACGACCGGTCTAGGGCCACTCGATTGCTGTTGAGTATTGGCTACGAGAGCTGTTTTTCCCTTTCCTTTATCCTTTCTGCTCGATCCTTTGTTTACAGGGCCGAGATTTTTTTCGAGTAGCGTGTGATTGCACGGCTGAACGTTCTCGCAACTTCTCAATTCTCTCATTTTCAAAATGGATTCCTTGAGGAGAGGGTTGATGGCAGCTTCTTCATCAGAGTCGCTTCCAAAGGTGATAATTTGCGATCCTTTGGAGTCGGCTATATGACAGTCGTCGGCGGCTCTGTTGCGCTCATCTATCGCATTTTTCCGATGTCTACGAACTTCACACTTTGTCCTGTTGAAGTGTTGCTTTTGAGCGACATATCCTTGCCACCAACACTTAAAGGAGTCGCAGTTTTCGGTAGGATGTATGATCTTCTGATGATATAAGCAGAAGTTGGGATGCATCTCTAATTCATCGAGAGTATTTTCTTCAGAGGGTGGTAGCTTCATTCCCACTGATAGAGCTTTGGCGAACCATTTCCTCGTCTTGAATCTGTTTTTATCCGTAGTGGATGGCTTTTGATTTGACGGGAGTGCCTTGGCTCTTTCCAGTATGGCCGTTTCACGCTCTTGATTAGTTTTAACTTTCAGACGAATTTCATTCAGGAAGGCATCGATCAACTCGTCTGACGGCTGCGGAATTTCCGTTTCAGGGTTCGCCCTCGGTTTCTCAGCGCAAGGAGCCTCTTCATCATCCGCCAATGAATGAGAAATCACATGACAAGTCGCTACGTAGTCTTTGGATTCATCTGATGAATTTTCTCCATCGTTTTCGTCCTCGACAAAAGAACAAGTTGCCCCCGGCGTGTCCGTCTTCTTTGGAGAGTGCGGCTGTGGTGGGTTCACCTTCCAGCTTTCAGACAGCGCGAACTTGCCTCGTAGGTACTGATCCTCGATCCATCCCTTAAAGACGAAACAATCCTCGATCGGGTGACTTGCGTTTGGTGGTAAGGGAAATAATTGGGATTATTAAGATCGCCTGGCTGCGACAGACGCTTTGGACTCGGCAAATTGATGAGTCTGTTGCGCACTGCCAGCTCGAACAATCTTCTCGTTTTATTTTGGGGAAACGAGTAAGGACGTCCTAGTCTCTCCTCGAGGGATGGGCGTGGACGCACGTTATTTTGGCGAACGACCGGCTTTGTGTTGTTCGGCTGTTGTTGAGCATTGGCGACGACGATCGCTTTCCCTTTTCCTTTCTCATTTCGAGAATCTGGTTTTGGAGGAGAAGGTCCATGGCTCATCTGGTCCATTTGGGCTAATTTGTCGATTAGTGCCTGGAAGGTGGTCGGCCTAAAGAACATCATGAATTGCGAGATAGTCGCCTGTGGATCGAGAGTGCCCACGAACATGCCTACTGCAGGTGCCTCTTCTATGCGTTGTTCACATTTCGACCATAAGTTCCGCCATCGTGTTGCGTATTGGACCCACGCTTCGCCGGGCCTAATCCTGGCATTAATCAGTGCTGTTATCGGGGTGCGTCCACTAGCACTCGCGAATCTTTGTGTAAACAGTAGCTCCATTTCCGCAAATGTTTTGACGGAGTCGTTAAGTAGCTCCGAATACCATTCGAAAGCTGTTTCTGCTAAGCTGCCGACAAATTGGCGAAGCAGAAGTTTGTCGTCGCCTCCAGTGTTGCCGCATAAGGCCCTGAATTGAGCGACATGCTGATGTGAATTCCCCATCCCTTTATATACATGGAACTTAGGGATCGTATATCTCGGCGGGTAACTGATTTGGTCATACCAGCTTGGGTATGGTCGCCCAGTTTTGACGACTTGGCTGGCCGCTTCACTCGCCTGATGAGCTCGTATTTGCTGAGCTATATAGTCATCTAGTGCGGCCTTGGAAATGGTTTCCTCCTTGGCTGCTGACAGAGCCGGTGGAGGATTCGATGTCTCTCCTTTGTCATCTTCAAGGACAATCGGAATATCTTCAGCAGGAGGATCTTGCTGGATCATCATCCCTACCATATCTTGGAAGAGAAGCGTCATTTGTTTTATGTTAGCCGCTTGCTCTGCGACTTCTTTGTCCTTCTTTTCGAGGACTCTGCGTAGGTAGTCAGCGTCAGTTTCTTGTTCATGACGCTGCTCTGATGATGCCTCCGAGCTTTCTTTTGGCCCAGTGAGTGCGGCCATCGCATTCATCATTTCTTGGAGCTTCTGCTGCTGCTCCTGGGCTTTTGTAATGGATCGGGTGAGCGGTCTATGACCTGTAGATGTATGGCTATCCTCCTTCCCCGATGCCATGTATACAGTATGGACCACGATGACCCCGGACTTAGGGCGTTTAGGCTCACCGCCTTTGGCATTTGCCGTGGGCGTGGGAATTTTCTTTGGCCTCCTTCTCTTATGGGCCGTTGAAGTTGAGGGGGCTGTTGCAGCAGGCACCCTGGTGGTGGTCGTCCTTTGCTGTTTGTTCGGACAGTTCTTTTCTTCTTGCACTTTTGCCCTTTTCTGTTGGCGAAAGTGATATTGGTTGATTACGGAGTCTTGGACCCTCCGCCAGACCTTGTAAATTTTGGAGGACAGCCGTTGAGGGGGCTGCTCCAGCTTTATTTCTGTAATCCTCTCCGCAAGCGGAGGAGATCTTTTCAGCATAGCAGTTGGAGAGTTCTTACGCACCCTCCTTAACGGTTCAAAGCTGTTCCCAGTTGGAACAGCAGCATCAACTTCCACTATTAGAGCGGGTGGAGTTAGCCCCAAGAGGGAGTTGCCCCCAGCCTTCCTTACTCGGCACCAGTGGCGACGTCGAGCATGACGAGCCGTTGGGACTGGCTCGACGATAGAGACGGCTTCTTTTTGCCCCCTGTCTGAATGAGGTGCTGCCGGTGTCAGCCTCTTAAAGACGGAGGTCGTCCTTTGAGTGGCAATATTCAATCTGTCAAAAGACAGATCCTCGAGCAGGGGCAGGAGCCGGAATAGTCAGCCTTGAAAAGACTGACTTTTTGACAGGAGAAACCGCTTTGGCGACTTCAAGAGCAGCCGTCTTCTTTGGGATGGCCTTCTCAAGTATTATGGGGTTTTGGCAGGCCCAACAGGTTTCTGGCTCAGCCTGGCAAAGACGGAGGCCACCGGCTTGATATTGGACGACCCGTTGAAAGGGGCCGTTGTAGCTGTGAGCCGATCGAAGACCGACTTCTTATTCGCCTCCGGTGCGGGCACTGGTATGGTGAGCTTGCAGGAGGGATCATAGTTCCGAAAAACAGGCCGGTGGTGGCCTGGGTCACCTGTTCTATGGCATGGCCAGGATGGAGGCCGCTTGAGGCCCATATGCTACACCTTCAGGCGAGCTGGAGCGTCGGTTGCATTGGCACATCGAGCAATTCGAGCAATTTGAGGCCATTGATGCTTGATTTCTGCGCCAAGAAAAAGACCAAACCTTAGTAATTTGAAATCCAAAGGCAACCATTAACAAACCACGATTCGTTCGCGAAGGCGACACACGAAGTGTGGAGTGGAAAGAGGAAAAGGTCCCACCGGGCGTGCCAGAATCTGTTCCCCTCCGAATGGCGGCGGCGACGACTGAGGACGTCTAGGCCTGATATTCGGGGCAGATGCTATATGGTTTTATCCTTCTACCTCTCCGAAGATGCCAAGTTGATTTATGACACCGTGTATCGGAGGTTTAGACGGATGCGGCCGATGTAGCAAACTTCATCAGATTTCCCCTCGCTTGAGGGGTTTTTGATTGTGGGGACACTCTTCCCTGCAGGCGCAAGCCCCTGCAGTTAATTACGCTACCGCGTCGTGGCAGTCACTTTCTCCTTCTCCAGAATTTTACTTCGTGTCGCGTGTGTTTGTTTTGTTTGTGGTTTCCCGTGGATTGTATACGGAGACTGAGTAATACCATCGCCCGTAGGACGTGGATTAGTCCAAATCCGTATTTACTTAGATTTGGGTTTGGTGTTTTTAGTTTAAGGATACGTTAGCCGTATTGAGGCTAAGATCAACTTAAACGTTCGTTAAGGATACGTTAGTCTTGTTTAAGACTAAGATCTACTTAACGTGGTGATCCATTTATTATATGGTCATCAGGACTCGTCACCTCTCTGACGTCGTTGAAAAATTACAACGATAGGTATCAGAGGAGTTCAGAGATGTACCCTTGAACCAAAGTTGATTTGGAGTTTTATAGTCCATTTGAATGTTTAAGGATACGTTAGCCGTGTTTTGGGCTAAGATCAACTTAAACAGGACCGTTTAGATCCGGCAAAAGAGCATTTGGAGGCTCTATTGTTCCAGTTTAGGGACGTGGTGGTCCATGTTCCATTTTAGGGACGTGGTGGTCCATCGGTAGTTTAAGGACATTGCGGTCCAATATTAGTTTAAGGACGTCTCGGTCCACGAGTTTAAAGACCCCGCAGTCCATATTCATATGTGGTCGTCGGGACCCGTCACCTCTCCGACGTCGTTGAAGGATTACAACGATGGGTGTCAGAGGAGTTCGGAGATGTATCCTAGAACCGGTCGTAAATTGATTTAGGGAGCAGCCGTGCTCAGTCAATTTAATTTGAGGACTTACGGCCACGATTGGGCTAAGTCCAATTGAAGATGTTCAGCATTTTATCTACTTTTGCATTGCATTTCTTTTTATTTTTATTTGGGCTCTACCCATGAAGGATGCAGAGCATCAATTTGTTTTGGGCTCTGCCCATTTATAAATGATGCGTAGCATCAATTTTACTTGGGCTCTGCCCTTTTATTGCTTTGCAATTTAATTTGGCCTGTTAGGTCTTTTTGACTTGGGCTTGGCCCATTTTTTAAATAATGCATTGCATTTCAGGCGCTTTGCGCCAATCAAAGAGCGCAAGCGCTTGTGGTGACGACACGTGTCATGCAAGCGCAGTGCGTTGCGCTTGCGCTGCTAACACGTGGCGCGCTCTGGTGAGTTGCGCCAATTTCAGATAGCAAAGCTCTATTTCAAAAGCGCATAGCGCAAATGGTTCAGATGCTGACACGTGGCGCACTCCCAAGAGCGCAACAGCGCAGTTTGCAAGTGCAAGGCACTCTAAATTTGAGAATCTTTTAGATTCAAGAACCAAAGGTTCATAACAGAAATGCAAAGCACTGTTTGCTTTCTTGATCTAATTTAGATCAAAGAAAACAAGTTTCTCTTGTTTTTCTTATCTCAGAGAACCAAAGGTTCATAAAAAGTGCAAAGCACTGTTTTTATTTGTTTTTTTATTGAAGATCATTGATCTTGTTCTTAGATCAATGATCTATTAGAAGAAACTCATCTCTTTTAAAGGTTTTAACCTTTTTCTCCTCTTGAGATCTCTTCAGAGTTCTTTCTATTTGAAATTTTTGATTTCTCACCAAATGTTGATGCCTTTGAATTGAGGTCTAGGGTCCTTTTATAGCGCCCATAAATTAGTTAAATTTGTTAAAGAGATCTTTCTCTGAGTGATTTGGGGAATTTTCCCCACCGTTGGATCCTTGATCCAAGGGCTTCTGTTTTACATAAGGCAATCTTCTTGTTTTTAACAAGAACAGAAAGATCTTTTTAGAATTTTAATTCTGTTTGGCGCAAGCGCCCCGGCGCGTGACATGTGTCAAGCAGCGCACAGCGCAGCGCAACTGCTCTTGCGCGACTGCGCTGACACGTGTCGCGCAGCGCACAGCGCAGCACAACTGCGCTGCCACGTGGCGCACAGCGCAGCGCAACTGCGCTAGCGACACTGCGCTGCCACGTGGCGTGCAGCGCAGAGCGCAGGCCAACTGAAGCGTTGCTTCAATTAATTAAAGTTTGAATTTTCAACAGAGCCTTGCTCTGATTGGGTGCGCTGCCTTGGGCGCTGTGCTCCCTGCGCTAACGTGTCTGATTTTGACACGTGGCGCTGTGCGCGCAGCGCAGAGGATCTGAAGCGTTGCTTCATTTATTTTAACTTTAATTCTTACTTTAATTTTCAAGACAGAGCTTTGCTCTGATTGGAGGAAAACAGAAGCATTGTTTTTTTTTCCACCTTGGAATTTGAACAGAGCTTTGCTCTGATTGGGTAAACAACCACTATGCAAAGCAAAAACTAGAGTTACCCATTTTTAAAAAATTTGATTCTACAACATCTTTAGGTTTTTTTTTCTTCACATTAATCACATTAATGATGTCCCATCATTTACGTTTCCTAAACATCACAGAAAAGAAATGAAAATAGAGCGTACGCTTATGCCATCCGCATTCGCCACTGGGCCCCGTCATGCACCGTTAGGTTACTTAACTAACGGCAGAGCGGGGGCTGGACTAGCGCGGGTGCAAAACATAAGCAACGTTTATTATATATCTCATATATTAATATAGCCATTACAGATCACAGATGAATACATTGGATATACTAGGAATTCCGCATTTCATTCAAGCCTTAATGAAAGTCGGGTTCCACGGTCGTGATGAATAGACAAAACCCCACCCTAGACCCCTACGGGTCCGGCAAACTACCCGCAAAATTCCCGAAGTGGAGCAACCTCCCTCAACAAAATGGGTAGGCCACTTGGCACTTCAAAAACCCGGTAGTTTGTGACCCCACCTTGGGTCTATCTTAAGAGCAAAAACAGTAAAAAGAAATTATACAACGGTGGCTACAAGCTCAACCCGGATGTGCCCCGCAAAATAATATTACATTGCTTTTTACAAATTACATTGAATGAAAGAAAAGAAAAACGCTCTTCTCACATCCCCCGGCCATTCATCACGACGATCGAACATATTCATATACACATACCATCTCATGATATCATTACAGAAGTGTGCAACCCCGACTAATCGACTTATAGCAATTAGTCGACATTTCAAACACACATATCATTAACCAAGAAGACCCAATTAGCCAAGCACTTTAGAATTTCGATCGATAATTTTAAACCATGCCAACACTTGTCACAATCCAGAGCACAAACAATTTTGTGTAAATTCCATATATCCCAGAAACACTATTTTAGTAATCTAAACAAAATGCTGAAAAACGAGTCAACTCGGCCATGACTCGGCCGCGGATCGGCAGCCAAATACTGAGTTTGGCAGCGGATCCACGGCGTTCCTGGCGAGTTAGAGTCTCGTTTTTCTATAGTGTGCTTAGAAAACCCTGCATGTATTTTTAAGGCCACTGAAATGATTTTTTGAATACTTTAAAAATCGACAGAAAACGGGGACAGAAAATGTGTTTTTCCGGGAAAAATTCGTCGATCGAAGTTCTAACTTTTAGCTAATAATCTAATTATGGTTTAGTTAGGCTATGATATCATGTTAGTGCATGTTGCATGCTCCCACAACTCTTGTTAGGCAGCGGAAGCGATAAACGAAAATTTTCTTTGCATAGAACAAACACTTTTCCAAAGATCTTGTCTAAACCATAACTAGAAAAACCTAACTTGAGAACTTATCTTCTATGTTAGGGATTATACCTCAATGATACGGTCCTTCGGGTCTTCTCTTTGGTGCAACTCCTTTGCTCCTTGCCACTCCTTAGCTCCTTTGAATGTTGCCGATGTTCTCGATCTCCGGCCACCCCAAGACCTAGATGATCCACGCGAGAGTTGTCGTGCAAGCTAGAAACTCTTCATAAGAGCTTAACTTAGAGACCAAGTTTGCTAGAAGAGGTCACTAGGATCATGTAGAGATTAGGGTATTGGATTATCTTTAATCCTAAACTTTTGTTTCACAACACATGTGAAGGGTAAAGCTTAGGATGAAGGAGGAGAAGAGAAGAAGGAGAGAGAAAGTGTTTGTGATAATGAGAGAGTTCAAGCATGAGAAAATGATATATTGCAAATGAAATAATTGAAGCATATAATATAAAATTAGCACCATGCTTCAATAGTAATTCCAAAACAATATAAAATTAAATAACCCATTCTTGCAACCATACTTGGACTTTCTTATTTCCACCTCATTTATTTATTTTCATAAAATAAATAATGTCATTATGAGGTGGCACCTTCTACAAGGTATTCTTGTAACAATTACAAGAATACCCCTCCTCCGTATACCGTATACCGTATACCCGTATCCGAATTCCGAAAAATACGAATACCATTAATCCAATAATATAATACCGGTATCCGGCTTAAACCAAAGCCTACCAGTATTATTGTTCCGATTATTATTCCTGTAACAATTACACGAATATAATCGAAACCCCGTCGTAACACCTTACGGCTACCGTAACAACTTACGGCCTTTACAACTTTCGCCTGAACGAGAGAACCCTCTGTGTGGGACTTTAAAGACTCGACAGTACGCTGGCAGTGGATTTAACCACAAGCGCGTCAGCGGCACTAGCTGTGCGTAATGGCTACCCAGGTACATGACGAAAAAGTGGCCGACGAGCGAACTCATCACAACCCCAACGAGCCTGCAAGCAACACTTACCGTACAGTCCGGTCTTTTCGTCTGATACGTCGCATATGAAGTCTAGGGGTGGTAAATGTCAGACCCCAGTAACTTTATAAGTCATGCTGATTTACGGCCCATAACGGTTCGAGAAACTACTGATAACACTTATCAGTAAATCTCGAGAACCCTGACCAGGGATTTGATGTTATGGCCGATCAAGCATAGCGCGACACCAACTCCCTATACCGGGAGAGACGAAATCCCTCCTATCGCTCACTGTCTCCATGCAATTCGGGACTGTACCCAAAATCCACCTGTTTGCACAACTCGGTAAAGTCGCGGTAGGAAGGAAATCAAAGCACAGTGGGAATCACACAAGACACTATGACGATCTCGGGTCTACAGACTAACCTGTACAAGTGTTGCCAGAGAACTGCTATCTGACAATTGGTATATATACCATCTAGGAGTTCTCGGCGAGTCCTGTTCGGTGTACCCATTCTCCAATGAGCACCTGTGTACAATCTTTGATGTCAAACACCAATGGTTGTGGAATCAACCTTCGCCCCCCAGGGTCAGGAAACGTACACACTAGTCTAACTTGGTAATACCAATGCCCTGTCTCGATATACCCTTGACTAGGAACTATTAAAGGATATGCTTATTGATTTAAAGATGTTTTGTCGATCAAAAATATTTACCGCAATCAAGAACGACGTCGCTTGAAGCTAGCCGGTGAATACGGGTCGGTCCACAGGGATGTGTAAATCTCCTTTAAGTTCTTACGAGTTAATTCCAAATGATGTTGGGTCTTAAAAATAAACCTAAGAATTGAAGTTGTATGATACTAGGATTAGAAACTTGCTAGGATTAGGTTTAGGGAAAATTTGGTAAACAAAGATCTACATCTCTTTCCATTGCCATTAATTAAATCTATCATATTTGTGTTATGATAAATATTTATAAAGGGGATTAGGATGATTGGGATGATTGATTCTTCCTCTAGATCCTTGTCCTTCCTTTATTAATCTTTACCCTAACCTCCATGGAAAACCTTAAAATCCGGGCCTTTAGACTACGGAATCACCGCTACCTCGAGGGTAGAAGTGCCGTAGGGAGCGGAATAAGAAGGTATGCATGGAGTTCTAATGTTCATAAAAGTTTGGCAACGAAAAGAGATGAGAGATCTTCATCTCTCAAATCCTTCCCTATTCCTAACCCTAACAAGCGAGGAAACTACTCGCTCATTGAGGGGATGAAAAAAAACATGATTTTATTAAAGAGAGAAAACATCGATTGCAAGTTAATAAAACCTAAACTAAATTAAACTAAGGCGAGAAAAACATTTACCTATAGCAGATATGAAAAACTACAACTACTGCAAGGAAAATAACCTACTTACTTTTGATGCGCTCTAACTTCAAGAAAACGGAATTTTATTCTTGAGTAGAGGCATAAGAAAATACAAAGCTTTTGGGTTCTATTTATAGGACATAGAAACCCTAGGTTTACAATTGCACCGCATGTCTACAATTACAAATATACCCCCAGGAAATCTTTCCATAGCCGCCACAAAGTTTTGGTAAAATTTTCTGCGCATGAGGGCTTCAAACGGCCGCGTAACCGCGGCATGGGCGCGCTTGGGCCGCGGTTCCGCGGCCCTTTAGTGTGATCTCCTGATACTTTTCCCTGGGCTACTTTATATTCTTCTTGGATTTTTATTTCTTCAGTTAGTTTTCCATTTGGGCTTCTACAGTAATTCCAGATCTTCAGTGAACACTTTGCAATGGATCTTTTAACCGTTTTTTCCTTGATAATTTGGATCTTGCGTTGCCTTGTTGATGGTGAACCGTTCTTCTTCTAGGCTTTACTAAGATCTTCCTATTTGTTGGTCAAAAATCCTTCTTTTGTGTCGTCTTTTGTGTTTTTCACTGTTTTCGCGCCAAGAACCTGTAACCTGTAACATGTAGCAGACATGGGTCAAAAGCACCTGTTTTTATTCTTAAATGCATAAGAATGGGGAATACAAAATGCAGTATTATGTTATGAACAAATACCCCCAAACTTATCTTTTGCTCGCCCTCGAGCAAACTTATTATTTTACTTAGTCTCGATAAAAAAATCTAACCTAGCCGCACTTTCGCAGGGAAACGCGATTGCACTGAGCTCGTGCAACAAGCCGTTAAACCTCTAGGTGTCCCTAGTAGGAGGAGTGTTGTCTCCTGAGGGTTTTCAGCAGATTACACCCACAAAATCCTATCAATTTGGTTTTTCGACTTTTTGTTTTCTAACTAGGTTTTCTAACAAGGAAATCTATTATCGTCGACCCGCAAATTATCCACCCATATTCTTCACACTTCCTCATCATTCAACTTAAGATTATACATGTTCTATAGAACTACTCAGCTTTCGACATCTCTTAAGTTTTCCTTCTAGGGTTCCATCTCCACTTAGGAATTTCTCTCAACTTTATTAAATATACAAGTTTTATTCTTTATTCCTTTCTCTTATCTAAACTCTAATCATATATCCCCACGTGTGTGTAAATATCACCCCTACACTTGGAAATTCAAATCAAGCAATCGTACTCTCGTCCATTGTCCAAAGCACTTATTAATTGGTGAATTTTCGCTTTCACATCCTTCATGCGACTGTTAATACTTCTTGAGGTACCAACAACCGATTACAAGATGCGTTAGCGTTTTAAAGCGTACTTCCTAGTTTTGCAACACCCAAGGCTTTTAGCAGTGGCTCCCAAACCAGTTGGTCTAAGGCGCTAGGTGATGAAGCACCCTCGCTAAATATTTTTCTATTTTTACAGCCTTAAGTAATCACAAAAACCAGTGTCCATTTTTTTTCTTTATTCACTTTTTTTTTCTTTTTATTTTCATTGTGCTAAGGACTTTAGACAAGAGTATTTCAAGATCTCTTCTACTAATCCAAGTTTCAAGGTGCGTGTTTGTGCATTTTGTAGGGTACATGTTTTCAGAATCTAGACTTAAGCTAGGAACTATTTTTCAAACTTACACTCTAATAAAAGTTTTAATACTTTTCCTTCGTTTCGACTTAGCCCAAGGAGTGAACCCAAAATTTGCCTATTTCTAAATAATCTACAAAGACATATACTTTCTACCATTAAACTCTAAGAAAGGTTATTTTTAGGGTTTTTAATTTGCTAAGTCTAAGATTTAGTTTTTCCTAGCCAGTTAACCTATTTATCAAACTCAAGTCAATTAACCAGAATTGAATATATTAATTTTTATAATTTTTGAATTTTTTTTCAATTTTTATGGGTTTTTCTGTTTTCTAAATTTTTTATTTTTCAAATTTTCAAATTTTTATGAATTTTTTTATATAAAGATGCAGTGCAGAAATTAAATATGCAAAAGGAAAAGAAATATATACAATATGCAATGCAAAGGATAACTATATACACTACCCTCTCCCCCAAACTTGAGCAAAGCAGTGCCCTCACTGCCCGACCCCACGTCGCACTCGTGAGCGTGAACGTGATCTTTCCCCTCTAGACAAAAGGGTTTGAATACCCCTCTCAATTTCCGTCAGCCGACGGTCGTGATCTCGTGCAGTCGCCCGAAACTCATCCCTCAAAGAATCGATTCTTCTCACTGTTCTCCGCATCAATCGTGCATGCTCCTGGGGAGTTAGTTCTTCCCCGCTCGAAGTCGAGCTCGAGCTAGGGGTGTGTGCGGGTACATTTTCTGCCGGTTCCGTTCGTGTCCAAATATCAGTTAGTCTAAAGTAGGACGACGTGACGCCCTCTACGAGTGGTTGAACCGGAACACCGTCTATCATGTATGAGTCAAATTCCTCGACGGGGAGGAAATAACGGCAGAGTTGGGTAACAAGCATGGGACATGGGTATACGGTACCTCGTTTCCCCGTACCTATAGATTGGAGCAAAACAGTGCACATGTCGAACCTTGGATTTTTCATCATCAGTGTGTGTACGACATGTAATGAAGGGGTGAAAAAAGTCGTGTTATGGGAACTACCAAAGATATTGTTTTGTGCCCACCGGCACACAGTTAAAACGTTCGCGAAAAGGGTCCGTGCTTGGATACCCTTACGCGGTTCTCGTGCACAGTCATTCCCCATCAAGGGCATATAATCCTCAAAGCGCAATGGGTGTTCATGTGCAGGTACACGTGGTATGAGTGTAACCTCGTGTATCATGTCCCTATCGATGTGAATTTCACGATTTCCCCAATTTAGTTTAATGTAACCTAAGTTGTCAAGGCTATTATCCTCCATAGATTCGTAAAATAGGGCAACTAGGTTAGGTAGGGCAAACGCAGATGAGTGATTATAGAGCAGGAAATTCCAGCCCCTCTACGCGATTTCATGTGCAAAATATCTACCGTAAACTTCGTGTGTGAAAACCGGGGTAAAATCTCTCTCAAATTGCATTTTATGTGCCATCTAGATTGTACACAGAAAAATAAGCAATAAACAGATAGGATTTCAACAGAGAGTACCTCCCCTGAAGTTTCAGGGGGTGAAGCTTGCAGACGGCGGCGGTTCAGCGGCAGGAGACGGCTACCGCGGCGGAAACGCGGCGATCTGGTGGCGGCGCTGCGAAATTTTTCTGGAGGGGACAGGAGGTGGCGGCTAGGGTTTTATGAAGATGAAATATTAGGGTTATGAGGACAGGAAGGCTCGGGTCTCTTTAAATAGAGGGGAAAAAGGGTTATTTGAAGAAAACACTCTCAAAAATGAGGATTTTATTTGTAAATTGAAAATTCAGCTCTTGATTCTGAAAATTTGCAATTTGGTCCAAAAAAGTTATTTATTTATTTTTTATTTTCTTATTTTTCATTTTTTATGGTATTTTGGGAATATATATTTACAAATTATATACACACCCCCAAACTTATTTGAAATAATGTTTTGGAAGAAAAGAAATCTGGGGGTGAAAGTGGAGGAATATTACTCAGTATAGATCGGCTCCTGCAAGAACAGGAGCTCCTCCGAAGGGTTTGCTGTGA
The DNA here is from genome assembly GCA_030015575.1 of Agapanthus africanus. Lineage (NCBI taxonomy): Eukaryota > Viridiplantae > Streptophyta > Magnoliopsida > Asparagales > Amaryllidaceae > Agapanthus > Agapanthus africanus. The sequence continues at coordinate 872,470,551 of CM057339.1, forward strand.
GGAACGGTTTCAAACGATGCCCATTTACTTTGAAAAGCGTACCGTCCTCCGGGTTTTCCAGATCAACCGCACCGTGCGGATAAACGGTGCGGACTACAAAAGGTCCCTTCCACCTAGAACGGAGCTTGCCGGGATGTAAATGTAACCGAGTATCATATAATAAAACTTGTTGACCTGGTTTAAATGTCTTTCGCAAAAGGTTTTTATCATGAAATACCTTAACTCGGTTCTTAGCAATCACGGCATTATCATATGCCTCATCCCGCAGCTCTTCTAGTTCATTTAACTGCAGCTTTCGGTTGCTGCCCGCATCTCCTAAAGATAGATTCAGCTCCTTAATGGCCCAAAATGCCTTGTGCTCAATTTCTACTGGAAGGTGGCAAGCCTTCCCGTAAACAAGCCGGTATGGAGACATGCCAAGATCGGTCTTGTACGCAGTACGGAAAGCCCATAGCGCGTCGATTAATTTGAGTGACCAATCTTTACGGTTTTTAGAAACCGTTTTCTCCAAGATTTGCTTAATTTGCCGATTCGAGATCTCAGCTTGCCCACATGTTTGGGGATGGTATGGCGTTGACAGCTTATGGGTGATAGAGTATTTGCGCATTAAGGACTCAAAAGTCCTATTGCAAAAGTGAGAACCATTATCACTTACTATCGCACGAGGGTGCCCAAATCGAGAAAATATGTGTTCTTTTAGAAATCGAGCGACAACCTTGTTGTCATTCGTTCGACTTGGTACAGCCTCGACCCACTTTGAAACATAGTCAACAGCCAAAAGAATATACACATTTCTAAAAGAGTTAGGAAATGGTCCCATAAAATCTATACCCCAAACATCAAAAATGTCTACAACCAAAATTGGTTGGAGCGGCATTTCGTTTCTCCGCGATATCCGGCCCAAGTGTTGGCACCGGGAGCAAGTTTTGCAGTATTCGAATGCATCTTTGAAGAGTCGTGGCCAATAGAAACCACACTGCAAAACTTTCTCGGCTGTCTTCTTTGGGCCAAAGTGCCCGCTACATGCTTGATCGTGGCAAAAAGACAGCACACTCTTAACCTCATTTTCAGGTACACACCGACGAATGATTTGGTCGGAACAGTATTTAAAAAGATAAGGTTCATCCCAGTAAAAATGCTTTACTTGGGACAAAAATCGAAGTTTATCTTGTTTCGACCAATCTTTAGGTATCAAGCCGGTGGCTAAGTAGTTTATAATATCGGCGAACCATGGTTCGCAAGAAACGGTCAAGAGTTGCTCATCGGGGAAAACATCAGTGATAGGAAGTTCAAGTGTAGGCGAAGAAGGAAGTCGTGAAAGGTGATCGGCCACTACGTTTTCACATCCCTTTTTGTCCCTTATAACAAAGTCAAATTCTTGCAGCAAAAGGATCCAACGTATTAACCTAGACTTAGCATCCTTCTTCGCAAAAAGGCGGCGAAGAGCTGAGTGATCCGTGTACACTATAACTGGAGAGCCGATTAAATAAGGCCGAAATTTTTCAAGTGCAAACACAACCGCTAAAAACTCTTTTTCTGTTGTTGTGTAGTTTAATTGGGCCTCATTTAATGTTCGGCTAGCGTAGTAAATTACATGCGGCATCTTGTTAATGTGCTGTCCAAGAACAGCACCAATGGCAAAGTCTGATGCGTCGCACATAATTTCGAAGGGATGCGTCCAGTCTGGAGATGAAAGGATGGGCGCAGAAATGAGTGAGTGTTTCAAAGACTCGAACGCTTCCATGCAAGTTGAGTCGAAAACAAAAGTAGTGTCCTTGGCCAACAAGGGAGTCAAGGGTCTAGCAATCTTGCTAAAGTCCTTGATGAACCGTCTATAAAAACCGGCATGGCCAAGGAAAGCTCGGATATCTTTGACGCATTTAGGAGGAGGAAGATTAGAAATGACTTCGATTTTAGCTTTATCAACCTCTATGCCATTTTGCGAGATGACATGTCCTAAGATAATGCCTTCTCGTACCATAAAGTGGCACTTCTCCCAATTCAAAGTCAGGTTCTTTTCCCTACAGCGGGTGAGAACTGCGTCAAGATGTCGTAAACACTCATCGAAGGAGTCACCAAAAATGGAGAAATCATCCATAAAGATTTCCAAAAACTTCTCCACCATGTCCGAAAAGATCCCCATCATGCACCGCTGAAATGTAGCGGGCGCATTGCATAACCCAAAGGGCATGCGACGATAAGCAAAAGTGCCAAAGGGGCAAGTAAAAGTGGTCTTGTCTTGATCCTCTTTGGCTATGGGGACTTGATTATAACTGGAATAGCCATCTAAAAAGCAGTAGAATTCGTGCCCCGCCAATCGTTCTAGCATTTGGTCAATGAATGGTAAAGGAAAGTGGTCCTTCCTTGTCGCGGCATTGAGTTTCCGGTAGTCGATGCAAACTCGCCACCCAGTTTGGGTGCGAGTAGGAATTAACTCATTCGCCTCGTTGGTAATGACCATGATGCCCGATTTCTTTGGCACGACATGAATGGGGCTAACCCATTGGCTATCCAAGATAGGGTAAATGATACCGCTATCAAGACACTTAACAATCTCCTTCTTGACCGCCTCTTTCATAATGGGGTTGAGGCATCTTTGTGGATCCCTTGCCGGCTTGGCATCATCCATCAAGTGTATATGATGTTCGACTATGAGGGGACTAATCCCCTTGATGTCCGCCATAGACCAGTCGAAAGCTTGCCGATTATCGTATAAGACCGTTAAAAGAGCCTTCTCTTGCTCAAGAGCTAGAGAGGCCGATATGATAACTGGTAAGGTCTCATTTTCACCTAGATAAGCATATTTTAGGTGCGACGGCAAAAGCTTTAGCTCGAGTTTAGGTGGTGAAACAATAGATGGTAACAATCGAGTAACTATTTCAAACTCGAAGGATTCCATCAAAGGTTCAAATTGAGTGTACGCTACCGAGTCGGATGGTTCAACTAACTCATCCGAAAAAGCAAAAGACTCAAACTCGAGTGGAGAGTCTTCAAGATCATCAACAAAGGTGAAACACTCATAATCTTTTTCCGTCGTGAAAGCTGTGTCAGATTCTAGGAGGAACGCACTAGTGGCGTTAATATTGCTGTGATTAAACATGAAATTCTCGAACTCACAGTCCTCCTCCGCGATCTCATCGATCGAGCACACATCAAGTATGCTAGAATTAGGCTCGCAAGGCTGACTTCCTAACTTGAAAATGTTGAGTTCAACTGTCATATTGCCAAAAGATAGATTCATTGAACCATTACGACAGTTGATTACCGCGTTAGAAGTCGCGAGGAATGGTCGACCAAGTATCACCGGAATTTGATTACGGGGGTTAGCGACAGGCTGTGTATCCATAACAATAAAGTCAACGGGGAAAATGAAAGCCCCTACTCTAATTAACACATCCTCCAACTCTCCCCTAGGATGGGTAATTGATCGATCGGCCATCTGGAGAGTGCAATGAGTAGGCTTAAGCTCTCTAACGCCTAATTGTTCGTACACCGAATAAGATAGCAAATTGACACTAGCACCAAGATCTAATAGTGCTCTATTGATGGTCTTGTTCCCAATTGTGATCGAAATAGTAGGACAACCGGGGTCCTTGTGCTTTGGGGGTAAAGAATTGACAAGAGCATCACTAACAGCACTAGCCACGAAAACTTTCTTTGGTACTTGTGACTTCCTCTTTTTGGTGCATAAGTCCTTTAAGATTTTTGCATATGAAGGAACTTGTTGGATTGCATCCAAAAGAGGGATATTTATGCTAACCTGTTTGAACAACTCTACAATCTTCTCCATTTGTGGAGTTGGTTTATTGGATCACAACCGATTTGGAAAAGGAACATTTTGAAAAGTTGTTGAGTCCAACTTTTGCGGATCAGATTGTTGAGTTGGAACGGAACCCTGTGTGGATGTGTTCGTGTTGTGAGAAGAGGGTCTGTTCGAGCTAGAAGAAGTAGAGCCATGTGAAGGATGGAGAATAGGCTCTAACGAAGAAGAAGAGGAAGATGAAGAACCACCGGCAGAGGTGTCATGGTGAATACCGACATTGTTTTGCAGCACTTTTCCGGATCTCAACGTAGTCACAGCATTCACGTTATGATTCTGCTGTTCATGTGCAATATGTGCGTAACCAGGATTTGGGAGTGGTTGAGACGGAAGCTTTCCTTTCTCTCACTCTTTCAATGCTGCGTTGAGTTGTGCAATTTGTGCCTCAATAGCTTTGATGCTTTGATCGTGTGAGGCACTGTTTTGCACCAAAGATTGAACAGAAGTCTCTATCCTAGCTGTGGACTGTGCAGATTGCTTTAGGAATGCTTCTAGACTTCTTTCGAGCGAGCTAACAGCATTTTGAGGGGGGACAAAATTGTTGGGCACAAAATTGTTCATCTGATTAGGGTAAGGTTGCTGTTGGAGAGATTGCTGAAATTGAGTTTGTGGAGATGCGTGTTGTTGTGGAGGAGGAGCTCTTTGAAAATTGTTGTTTCCTTGGGATTGTTGATTTTGGTTCCAAGCGAAATTAGGGTGGCTCTTCCAACCCGGATTGTATGTCGAAGAGTATGGATCATTTCTTTGTCGTTGCTGAAAGGCAGCATTGACTTGATCTTGTCCTTGAGTAAATACAGTGTAAGGACACTCTTCGGTGAGATGTGATGGATCCAAACAACAAGCACACACAGTTCGTGGAGGCACAACAGGGGCAGGAGAAGGTGTTGAGATTTTGGTCTTTCTAGCTTTTTCGTAAGAGCGGCCATCTCGGCCTTCATAGCAATTGACATCTCTACTTGATGTATGCCTGCCCTAGGTTGACCAATAGAAGAAGATGATGATGTGGTCTTGGTGCTCTCCCACTGAATTGTTTATTCACTAAGATCCTCAAGAAACTGCCACGCTTCCTCACTAGATTTGGACAGAAAGTGACCTTGACTAATGGTTTCTAGCAACTGCTTCGTTGCCGGGTTCAATCCCTCGTATAATATTTGGCAAAGTTGCCATCTTTCGATCCCATGGTGAGGGCATTGAACGAGTAGGTCTTTGAATCTTTCAAAACATTTCCAAAATGGTTCGGCAGGAAGCTGTGAAAATTGTATAATCTCATTACGGATTTTAGCAGTTTTGTGATGAGGATAGAACTTTTTAAGAAAAGATTTCACAAACTCGTCCCATTTTCTAATTGAGTGTGATGCGGTGCTGTATAGCCACTTCTCGGCTAGGTCACATAAGGTGAAAGGAATGACCCTTAGCCTTATAGCGTCATCACTTAATTGGGTAGTTTTCATCATGGCGCAAGCGTTTTGGAATTTGTTGATAAAGATATATGCATCTTCGGATTCCAAACCATGAAACTTAGGCAGCATATTGATGAAGTGGGGTTTGATCTCAAAATTGTCCCCATTAGCCAGTGGGAGGGAAAGACAAGTAGGAAGGGCGGTGCGGATGGGGTAGAAAAGATCCTGGAGCGCGACTCGTACGGGCGCTTCAACAGGTGGGTGATTCGGGTTATTCGCACCTAACGGAGGTGGAATCATTCTCGTCGGTAAGGTGTTGTTAGGATCGTATCCCGACATACCTTCGGAAGAATGTGATGGTGGAAGTGAAGAAGTGGACAAGATTTCGACTTCGGAGTCGAAAGGTTCGTCGGTCGGTACCAACGAAACACGGACTAATCGGGCGCTAGGGTCCCTAGTCCAACCGGACATACACTAAAAAGGTTAGTGTAGTCGAAAGATGAAGGACAGAATGCGACGGTAAGAAAAAGTCAATGAGAAGAAGTGGTGTGAGTGAGTGCAAAGATTTCTTTAGCGACAAGTTGCAAGTTTTGAAAAGATTTTCCTTTTTCTTTTTAAGTGAGCTTTTGCAAAAAGATTTTGAAAAGAGACTAGTGACACAAATGCAATTAACCACACATGCACAATCAGGCCTAAGTCTAGGGTCACCTAGGTCAGCTAGACAGCTCCTAACTGTTCCAAAGGGCTAGAGATAGGACCTCAAACCGCCTCTTCACCGTCCGTTACGGCCAGATAAGTGCCAGGTAAGTAGGAAGGAACCACGCTGTGGGCCTAATTAAAAACCACTAGCCTTGACACACTTGCCTAGGCACCGCAAAGACAGGTTAGGATAAACGGCCGATGCCTATACCAGTCCTCTGTCATATTGAGCTCGACGTCCTTAGGGCTGAGTCTAATATTTTTTTAAATTAAAAGTGGTCAATGCAAATGCTTTAAGTGATTTCTGGGGTCCTGAGAAGGGTGATGAAATCCCCACCCAATCTGAATTGGTCAATAGCCCCTTAAAGTCAGATTAAAGTATGCAAAGCAGTAAATCACTTGCAATCAATTTGCTTTTTAGCGCGGCGCAAAGAATCCTGCAGAAAATCAATTATTGGAAGGGGGAAGAAGATTTTTAGCGCAAAGAATCCTGCAGAAAATTTGGCAAAAGATATATGGGGATTTGTAGAGGGGAGAATGAGGAAACAAACCAAGCAATTTTCGTTCAGAGAGGACTCCACCAGACCGCGGTTCCGCCGCAGTTACCACCCCTAGGCCGCGGTTCCGCGGTGAGAAGGAGAGATCGTGCTCTGAAAAAATTTGTATGGCTCTTCTGTAGCAATCTACCTCTGTTCTGATGTACCCTTTCCTGATTCTCCTTCTGTGTTGTTTCAGATCCGTCAATCCTGCAAAGATCTACAAAGAAAACCCTTCAAGCAATAAAAGATGATAGAATTTTTATATTTTTTTGATTTTTCAGATTTTTATGGTTTTTTTTTTATATTTTATATTAACCCGAAATTACAAAAAGGAAATTTTACGCCATCCCCAGCAACGGCGCCATTTGATTTAGAGATGTTTTGTCGATCAAAAATATTTACCGCAATCAAGAACGGCGTCGCTTGAAACTAGCCGGTGAATACGGGTCGGTCCACAGGGATGTGTAAATCTCCTTTAAGTTCTTACGAGTTAATTCCAAATGATGTTGGGTCTTAAAAATAAACCTAAGAATTGAAGTTGTATGATACTAGGATTAGAAACTTGCTAGGATTAGGTTTAGGGAAAATTTGGTAAACAAAGATCTACATCTCTTTCCATTACCATTAATTAAATCTATCAATTAGTGTTATGGTAAATATTTATAAAGGGGATTAGGATGATTGGGATGATTGATTCTTCCTCTAGTTCCTTGTCCTTCCTTTATTAATCTTTACCCTAACCTCCATGGAAAACCTTAAAATCCGGGCCTTTAGACTACGGAATCACCGCTACCTCGAGGGTAGAAGTGCCGTAGGGAGCAGAATAAGAAGGTATGCATGGAGTTCTAATGTTCATAAAAGTTTGGCAACGAAAAGAGATGAGAGATCTTCATCTCTCAAATCCTTCCCTATTCCTAACCCTAACAAGCGAGGAAACTACTCGCTCATTGAGGGGATGAAAAAAAACATGATTTTATTAAAGAGAGAAAACATCGATTGCAAGTTAATAAAAGCTAAACTAAATTAAACTAAGGCGAGAAAAACATTTACCTATAGCAGATATGAAAAACTACAACTACGGTAAGGAAAATAACCTACTTACTTTTGATACGCTCTAACTTCAAGAAAACAGAATTTTATTCATGAGTAGAGGCATAAGAAAATACAAAGCTTTTGGGTTCTATTTATAGGACATAGAAACCCTAGGTTTACAATTGCACCGCATGTCTACAATTACAAATATACCCTCAGGAAATCTTTCCATAGCCGCCACAAAGTTTTGGTAAAATTTTCTGCGCATGAGGGCTTCAAACGGCCGCGGAACCGCGGCATGGGCACACTTGGGCCGCGGTTCCGCGGCCCTTTAGTGTGATCTCCTGATACTTTTCCCTGGGCTACTTTATATTCTTCTTGGATTTTTATTTCTTCAGTTAGTTTTCCATTTGGGCTTCTACAGTAATTCCAGATCTTCAGTGAACACTTTGCAATGGATCTTTTAACCGTTTTTTCCTTGATAATTTGGATCTTGCGTTGCCTTGTTGATGGTGAACCATTCTTTTTCTAGGATTTACTAAGATCTTCCTATTTGTTGGTCAAAAATCCTTCTTTTGTGTCGTCTTTTGTGTTTTTCACTGTTTTCGCGCCAAGAACCTGTAACCTGTAACATGTAGCAGACATGGGTCAAAAGCACCTGTTTTTAATCTTAAATGCATAAGAATGGGGAATACAAAATGCAGTATTATGTTATGAACACTTATAGACTATCCATGCCCCATTAGTATGATCCTATCATAATCCTGGTAGTCAAGCATAATCCTAAAGGCTTCATCAACATGCATATAAAGATATGAAATATAACACAAGTTAAGATGAAGATAAACCAGATAACATACTATCATTTCGAGCAAAGATTGTTTCTGCACATATACATGCCTAGCATCCTATACAATACAGGCCTCTAGGGCATACATATCTAACATGAAGCCACTGGCCAAGTCATCACAGGTAACTCTTTTCTCTCAAGCTTTCTTTCAATCCTTATACATATAAAAGTATCTTTTCCTATACCTAAACATATCCAACATAACTTAGGTACAATCTTAGTAGCCTCACTTCCTACACTAGCACTCTTCGATACTGGAGTATCTCATTGCTTTATGTCGTAACGGTTCGTCCGAACTCATGCGATTCCAGTCAAACCACTCGTATCCAGCTGGAATGTCAATTCTGGGAACGGCGGTCTAAAGGCAACAATGGGATATGACCTGTATCCAGTGGTCGTCTGCAGCAGAGAATTTTATGCCGACTTCAAGGTGCTGGACATACCGAACTTCGATGTAGTCTTGGGTATGGATTGGCTAGGAACTTTTCACGCTACCATCGACTGTCATCAAAGGAGGGTAGTGTTCGAGATTCCAGAGCATCCAGTCTTTTATTTCAAAAATGGAGACCGTACACTGGATCCTAGCACATACAAAGCAAAACCGAAGAAGGCAGTGATTGCAACTCTAAAGGCGGGAGAAGATAAGCTAGAGGTAGTTTGAGAGTTCGATAATATATTTCCTGAAGACATATCAGGTTTGCCTCCTGATCGAGCTCTTAAATTTGGGATTGATTTAGTACCTGGAGCACAATCGGTGATCAAAGCACCATATCGCTTAAGTCCAAAAGGTTTGAAGGAGATCTGTACTCAGCTAGACGAACTTCTGCAGAAAGGATGGATTCGTCCCAGTACTTTAAGTTGGGGATCTCCAGTTTTGCTTGTAAAGAAGAAGGAAGGTTCATATAGAATATGAATTGATTACCGAGCTCTAAATGAAGTCATGATTTTATGAGATTTTATAGATCAAAAATAATTTTACCGTAATCAAGAACGGCGTCGCTTGGTAGCTAGCCGGTGAGTACGGGTCGGTCTACAGGGATGTTGTGAATTTCCTAATCGCTCAAACGAGTTAATTCCGATGGGTGTTCGGATTGATTTATTAAATCTAAAAACTAAATCTATCTATACTAAGATTATCTAGATCTAAATCTTGCTAGGATTAGGTTTAGGATAGGTTTGGAAATGTAAATAAATCTCAACGCTTTCTATACCCAAATTAGGATTTCTTAGGAGTTATGGTAATTATTAACAAAAGGGATTAGAACCATCGGGAAGATATTTCTTCCTCTAGCTTCTTGTCCTTCCTTTATCAATCCTTACCCTAACCTCCATGGAAAACAATCACAACCGGGTCTATATACTACGGCATCACCGCTACCTCGAGGGATAGGGTGCCGCAGGGAGCGGTGTGTGTATGTATGCATAGAGTCCTATTGATTATATGTGATGGGCAAGAAAGGGATGAGAGATCTCATCTCTCAAAAGCCTTCCCCAAAGCTAACCCTAACAAGCGAGGAGACTACTCGCTCATTAAGGAATTTAAAAACATTTATCTAGGGCAGAGAATGAAAAATTACCTAGGGCAAGAATTGAAATTACCTACTTACTTTACAGATGGCTCTCTCCAAACATTTACGCAGGGTTGTCAGATCTGAATAGATGATATGAAAAGAGACATCGATGCTCTCCAAAAGAATTCTAAATTTTATTCATAAAAAGAGGCATGAGGGAGGCATGAAAAAATACAATGATTGGGTCCTTATTTATAGGACATAGAAAACCCTAGGTTTACAATTGACGCACGTCTGCATTTATAAAAATACCCCTAGGTTGACTAGTCAGCGCCGCTCTGGATTTTGGTAAAAAATATTCAGCTGTGGGCTCTGGATTGCAGCGGAACCGCGGCCGCAGCAGGGGTTGGGCTGCGGTTCCGCGGCCCAATAGTGGAATCGTATGCTGAATTTTTGTGTGCTTGCTCTGGGCTTTTTGGTCTTCCTTATTCTTTGGTTGTTTCTTTAAAATAGCTTCTGGTTCTCTTCCATATTTTCCAGTGAATAATTGTGGTGGACTTTTAACCGTGGCTTCGCGATCTTGGACCTTGCATTGCCTGATACTTTGTGAATTGATCTTCATGTAGGCTTGATCAAGATCCTTCTATTTGTTGGTTGTACTCCCACTTTTGCATCGTCTTTTATCTTTTTCACTGTTTTAGATCCATGAACCTGTAACATGTACTATGTAGCAGACATAGGTCAAAAGCACCTGTTTATTTTTAAAATACATAAGAATGGGGAATATAATAATGCAATATTATGATATGAACAAATACCCCCAAACTTATCTTTTGCTCGTCCTTGAGCAAACTTAGTTTTATTCTCGACAAAAACGTAACCTCACTTTCGCAGGGAAACGCGATTGCACTGAGCTCGTGCAACAAGCCGTTAAACCCCTAGGTGTCCCTAGTAGGAGGAGTGTTGTCTCTTGAGGGTTTTCAGCGGATACTACCCACAAAATCCTATCAATTCGGCCAATTGAGTTTTATTCTCCAATTAGGTTTTCTAACAAGGAATTCTATTATCTTCGACTCATAAATCATCCACCCATGGTCTTCACGCTTCCTTATCATTTAACTTAAGATTATATGTGTTCTGCAGACTTACTTAGCTTTCGGCATTTCTGAAGTTTTCCTTCTAGGGTTCTATCTCAACTTAGGAATTTTTATCATCTCTACTAAAGATACAAGTCCTATTCTTCATTCCTATCTCTTATCTAAATCCCAATCACATACCCCTACGTGTGTGTATATATCACCCCTACACTTGGAAATTCAAATCAAGCAATCATACTCCTGTCCGTTGTCTAAAGTACTTATTAATTGGTGAAATTTTAAATGAATTTTGCTTACACATCTTTCATGCGACCGTTAATACTTCTTGAGATACCAACAACCGATTACAAGATGTGTTTGTACATTAAAGCGTAATTCCTAGTCTTGTAACACATAAGGCTTTAGCAGTGACTCCCAAACCAGTTGGTCTAAGGCACTAGGTGATGAATCACCCTCGCTAATGTTTTTTCTATTTTTCAGCCTTAAGTAATCACAAAAACCAGTGTTCATTTTTCTTTATTCATACTTGTAATTTTTTTTCTTCGTACTAAGGACTTTAGACAAGAGCATTTCAAGGTCTCTTCTACTATTCCAAATTTCAAGGTGCGTGTTTGTGCAAGTTGTAGGGTATACATTTTCAGAATCTAGACTTAAGCTTAGGAATTATTTTTTCAGACTTATACTTTATTAAAAACATCAATACTCTTCCCTTGTTTTAACTTAGCCCAAGAAGTGAACTCAAAATTTGCCTATTTCTAAATAAACTACAAAGACATATACTTTCTACTGTTAAACTTTAAGAAACGTTATTTTTAGGGTTTTTAATTTACTAGGTCTAGGATCTAGTTGTTCTTAGCTAGTTAACCTATTTGTCAAACTCAAATCAATTAGGCCAAATTGAATACATTAATTTTTTATAATTTTTGAAATTTTTCAATTTTTATGGGTTTTAAAACAAGTATGCAAAAATATACACATGATGCGAAGGAAGAAGGCTTGCCGAGCACACCCCCAAACTTAAACTTGACAGTGTCCTCATTGTCATGCGATACCAAGAGGGTTGAGAATGTCGGCACTCCCCTATTTATTTATTTACAAATTGTTTTTATAATTTTTTTTATTGTTAAAAGAAAAACAAACATATATATACAGAAAAGCCCCCCCCTCAAACTTCATTGAAACAATGTTAAACGTCATTGCCAAACTTTGCAAAGACCAAACGTCAACACCAACCATTCGAAAAATTTACCTGTATAGAGTATCGGTTGGTGGAAGAATATGTTTTACCGATCCAAAAAGAATTGGGAAAGATAGAAGTGATGGTATGGAAAGTGTGGAAGTGAATAGATAGGAGGTGATGATGAATCAAAACGAGAATGTGAATGATCAGCAATCAGTGGAATATTGGCATTCTCCTAGCTTATTAAAAGAAAAGGGGGTGGTTCAACTTCTAAAAGAGGAGGTTGACTATCCACACTATCCCCAAGATATTTCTGTGGATCCTTTATCGACTTGGTATCATCCATCATATGCATATGATATTCAATTATGAGGGAACTAATCTCCTCGATGTCCGCCATAGTTTAGCCGAAAGCTTGCCGCCTATCTTATAAGACCATTAAAAGGGCGTTCTCTTGCTCGAGAGCTAGAGAGGCCGATATGATAATGGGAAAGATCTCATTCTCACCTATGTAAGCATATTTAAGGTGAGACGGAAAGGGCTTGAGTTCGAGTTTCGGAAGCGAAACAATCATAGGAAAAATTGGGAAATCTATCTCGAACTCAAAGGACTCCAACACAGATTCGAAATCACTGCAAACAACCGATTCGGATGGTTCAGCTAACTCATCCAAAAATTCAAAAGACTCATATTCGAGCTGTGAGTCGTCAAAATCATCCGAAAAAGTGAAACTTTCATAATCAATATCGGTTGTGTCAACTGTGGTGGATTCAAGGAGGGACGCACTAGTGACGTCAAAACTGTTTTCATCAAATAGAAATCTGTCAAGCTCGCAGTCCTCCTGCGTGATTTCGTGAATAGAGCAAACTTCTCATGTACTAGTTTTAGGCATGGGGGGCAGACTTCCTAACTTGTAAATATTGAACTCACTAGACGTCTTCCCGAAGGATAGAGTCATGGAGCCATTGCAACAATTTATTACGGCATTAGAAGTGGCTAAATATGGTCGACCGAGGATCACTGGAATTTGGTCCGTGGGTTAGCAACAGGTTGTATGTCTATAACAATAAAATCAACAGGGAATATGAAATCCCCAACTTTGATCAACACATCCTCCAGCTCACCCCTAGGATGGGTGATTGATCGATCAACCATTTGGAGAGTACAACGAATGGGTTTCAACTCTCCAACCCCTAATTGCTCGTACACGGAGTAGGGAAGCAGGTTAACACTAGACCCAAGATCTAAAAGTGCTCGATTAATTTTCTTATCCCCAATTGTTATTGAAATCGTAGGACAGCCGGGGTCCTTTCGCTTTTGGGGTAAGGGATGAGGTTGGTTAATAGCATTGCTCACTGCATTAGCCACTAGCACTTTCTTGGGTATTTGAGACGACTTTCTCTTTGAGGTGCATAAGCCCTTTAAGATTTTTGCGTATGAAGGGACTTGTTGGATTGCATCCAAGAGAGGTATATTTATGCTAACCTGTTTAAATAACTCCACAATCTTCTCCATTTGTGCAGTTGGTTTATTGGGACTCAACCTGTTTGGAAATGGAGCATTTTGAAAATCTGTTGAGTCCAATGTCTGTGGAGTAGAATGTGGGGTTAGAACGGATCCCAGTGTGGGTGTGTTCGTGAAGTGAAAAATGGGTCCGTTCGGATTAGAAGAAGAAGAGCCTTTTGAAGAATGAAGAATAGGCTCTAGCGGAGAAGATGAAGGTGAAGAAGAAGAAGGAGGAGAAGGAGAAGAACCACCGGCGGGGGTGTCATCATTAGTACCCACATTATTTTGCAACACTTTTCCAGATCTCAACGTGGTCACCGCATTTACATTGTGATATTCATGTGCGTTGTGTGTGACCGGGATTTGGCAATGGTTGAGATGGAAGCTTTCCTTTTTCTCTCTCGCTCAACGCAGCAATTAGTTGTGCAATTTATGCCTCAATAGATTTGATACTTTGATCGTGTGAAGCATTATTGTGCACCAAAGACTGGACGCAATTTTCCAATCTTGCTGCGGATTCTGTAGATTGCTTGAGAAACGCATCTAGACTTTTTTCTAGCGAGATAACCTTATCATTGTTCGTTTGATTTGGATAAGGTTGTGGTTGGAAAGGTTGTTGGTATTGAGTTTGTTGGGGTGCTTGTTGTTGTGGAGGAGGAGGCATTTGAAAGTTGTTGTTTCCTTGGAATTGCTGATTTTGATTCCAGGCAAAATTTGGGTAGCTCCTCCAGCCCGGATTGTAGGTTGAAGAGTAAGGATCATTTCTTTGTCGTTGCTGAAAGTCAGCATTGACTTGATCTTGTCCTTGAATAGGTGGATTGTAAGGACACTCTTCGGTAAGGTGTGATGGATCCGAACAACAAGCAAAACAGTTCGTGGGGGTAAAGCAGGGGTAGGAGAAGATGATAAGATTTTGGTCTCAATGGCTTCTAGCTTTTTCATAAGTGCGGCCATCTCGGCCTTCATAGCAATCGACATATCTAATTGATGTATGTATGCCCTAGATTGACCAATAGAAGAAGATGAGATGGTCTTTGTGCTCTCCCACTGAATTGTTTGTTCACTAAGATCCTCGAGAAACTGCCATGCTTCCTCACTAGATTTTGTTAGAAAGTGACCTTGGCAAATGATTTCTAGCAACTGCTTCATTGCCGGGTTCAATCCCTCATATAATGTTTGGCAAAGTTGCCAATTTTCGATCCCATGGTGAGGACATTGAACCAGTAGGTCTTTGAATCTTTCAAAACACTTCCAAAATGGTTCGGAAGGAAGCTGGGAAAATTGTATTATCTCATTGCGAATTCTCGCGGTCTTGTGATGAGGATAAAACTTTTTAAGAAAAGTTTTAACAAACTCGTCCCAATTTCTAATTGAATGTGATGCTGTGCTGTATAGCCACTTCTCGGCTAAGTCACATAAGGTGAAAGGAATGACCCTTAGCCTTAAAGCGTCATCACTTAATTGGGTTGTTTTCATCATGGCGCAAACGTTTTGGAATTTATTGATAAAGATATAGGCATCGTCGGATTCCAATCCATGAAATTTCGGCAGCATATTGATGAAGTGGGGTTTTATCTCAAAATTTTCCCCATTTGCCGGTGGGGGTGAAAGACAGGTAGGTAAAGAGGTGCGGACAGGGTAGAAGAGATCCTGGAGCGCGATTCGTTGGGGCGCTACAACAGGCGGGAGATTTGGATTATTCGCACCTAACGGAGGTGGAATCAGTCCCGTGGGTAAGGTGTTGTTGGGATTATATCTCGACACACCTTCGGAAGAAGAATTTGAAGGAGGGGGTAAGGAAATGGAGGGAATTTCGACTTCGGAGTCGAAAGGTTCGTCGGTCGGTACCAACGAAACACGGACTAATCGGGCGCTAGTGTCCCTAGTCCAACTGGACATACACTTAAGAGGTAGTGTAGTCAAAAAGGTGAAAAACAGAATGTGGGGGTAAGAAAATGTTAATGAGAAAAAGTGGTGTAAGTGAAGTGCAAAGATTTCTTTAGCGACAAGTTGCAAGTTTTTGAAAAGATTTTTCCTTTTTCTTTTTATGTGGAGCTTTTGCAAAAAGATTTTTGAAAAGAGACTTGTGACACAAATGCAATCAACCACAAATGCACAATCAGGCCTAAATCTAGGGTCACCTAGGTCAGCTAGACAGCTCCTAACTGTTCCAAAGGGCTAGAAATAGGACCTCAAACCGCCTCTTCACCGCCAATTGCGGCCAGGTAAGTGCCAGGTAAGTAGGAGGCTCCCCACTACGAAAGTAGTGGTCCTAATTAAATAACCACTTGCCTTAGACACACTTGCCTAGACACCGCAAAGTCAGGTTAGGATAAACGGCCGATGCCTATAATTAGTCCTCTGTCCTATTGAGCGCGACGTCCTTAGGGCTGAGTCTAGTATTTTTTAATTAAATATGGTCAATACAAATGCCTTATGTGATTTCTGGGGTCTTGGGAAGGGTGATGTAATCCCCATCCAATCTGAATTGGTCAAAAGCCCCTTAAAGCCCGATTAAAGATATGCAAAACAGTAAATCACTTGCAATCAAATCTTTTTTTTATTTTTAGCGCGGCGCAAAGAATCCTACAGAAAATCAATTATCGGAAGGGGGAAGATTTTTTAGCGCAAAGAATCCCGCAGGAGATTTGACAAAAAGATATATGGGTATTTGCATAGGGAAGAAAAAGAGAACAAACAGTGCGAAAATTGCGCGCAGACGTGGCAGAGGGTCCGCGGTTCCTCGGCGGAATGGGGGTTTTCGCGGCGGATTAGCGGCGGTACGGAGGCTTCAGGTCTCCAAAAAAATTGTGTTGTTCTGCTTTTCCAACCCCTTTCTGTTCTGATGTATCTTTTTCTGTTTCGCACTCTGGATTTTTCTAGATCCGTCGATCCTGCAGAGATTCACAAAAAAAATACCCTTCAAACAGTAAATGATAAAATTTTTATGTTTTTGATTTTTTAGATTTTTATGACTTTTTTTATTTTATATTAACCCGAAATTACAAAAAGAAAATAACACGCCATCCCCGGCAACGGCGCCATTTGATTCTTGTGTCAAAGATATTTCTAAACCGCAATCAAGAACGGCGTCGCTTGGTAGCTAGCCGGTGAGTACGGGTCGATCACAGGGATGTTGTGAATTTCCTAATCGCTCAAACGAATTAATTCCGATAGGTGTTCGGATTGATTTATTAAATCTAAAAACTAAATCTATCTATACTAACATTATCTAGATTTAAATCTTGCTAGGATTAGGTCTAGGGTAGGTTTGGAAATGTAAATAAATCTCAACGCTTTCTATACCCAAATTAGGATTTCTTAGGAGTTATGGTAATTATTAACAAAAGGGATTAGAACCATCGGGAAGATGTTTCTTCCTCTAGCTTCTTGTCCTTCCTTTATCAATCCTTACCCTAACCTCTATGGAAAACAATCACAACCGGGCCTTTATACTAGGTATCACCGCTACCTCGAGGGATAGGGTGCCGTAGGGAGCGGTGTGTGCATGTATGCATAGAGTCCTATTGATTATATGTGATGGGCAAGAAAGGGATGAGAGATCTCATCTCTCAAAAGCCTTTCCCAAAACTAACCCTAACAAGCGAGGAGACTACTCGCTCATTAGAGAATTTAAAAACATTTATCTAGGGCAGAGAATGAAAAATTACCTAGGGCAAGAATTGAATTACCTACTTACTTTACAGATGGCTCTCTCCAAACATTTACGTAGGGTTGTCAGATCTGAATAGATGATATGAAAAGAGACATCGATGCTCTCCAAAAGAATTCTAAATTTTATTCATAAAAAGAGGCATGAAGGAGGCATGAAAAAGTACAATGAATTGGGTCTCTATTTATAGGACATAGAAAACCCTAGGTTTACAATTGCCGCACGTCTGCGTTTACAAAAATACCCCTAGGTTGACTAGTCGCGCCGCTCTGGATTTTGGTAAAAAATATTCAGCTGTGGGCTCTGGATTGCCGTGGAACCGTGGCTGTGGCAGGGGTTGGGCCGCGGTTCTGCGGCCCAATAGTGGAATCGTATGCTGAATTTTTGTGTGCTTGCTCTGGGTTTTTGGTCTTCCTTATTCTTTGGTTGTTTCTTTAAAATAGCTTCTGGTTCTCTTCCATATTTTCCAGTAAATAATTGTGGTGGACTTTTAACCGTGGCTTCGCGATCTTGGACCTTGCATTACCTGGTACTTTGTGAATTGATCTTCATGTAGGCTTGATCAAGATCTTTCTATCTGTTGGTTGTAGTCCCATTTTTACATCGTCTTTTATCTTTTTCACTGTTTTAGATCCAAGAACTTGTAACATGTACTATGTAGCAGACATGGGTCAAAAGCACCTGTTTATTTGTAAAATACATAAAAATGGGGAATATAATAATGCAATATTATGATATGAACAAGTCACGATAAAGAAAAAGTATCCGCTACCGCGAATCAACGATCTGTTCGATCAGCTAAGTGGGTCTTGCATTTTCTCAAAGTTAGATTTTTGTTCGACTTATCATTAGGTGAAGGTCAAAGAGTTTGATATTCCAAAGATGGCATTCAAGACTCGCTATGGATATTATGAGTTTCTCGTGATGCCATTTTGAGTGACCAATGCACCAGCCATATTCATGAATCTGATGAACCAGGTCTTTCGAGAGTACCTAGGCAGGTTCGTTGTCATATTCATCGATGACGTCCTGGTGTATTCTAAGAGTCAGAAGGAACACACTGAACATTTGAGGATTGTCCTCGAGACTTTGCGACAGCATTAACTCTATGCCAAGAACAGCAAGTGCAAGTTTTGGCTAGAACAAGTCGGATTTCTCGGACATATCGTTTTAGGTGAAGTAATCTCTGTAGATCTAGCTAAAGTATCAGTAGTAAGTGAATGGTCGACACCAAAGACAGTGAAGGACATTCGAGGTTTCTTAGGATTAGCGGGATACTACCGAAGATTCATTGAAGGCTTTTCGAAGATTGCAGCATCCCTGACCAAGCTCACACGTAAAGATAAAGAATTCGTGTAATCAGAAACATGCGAACAAGCTTTTGTAGAACTCAAGTCAAGATTGATATCGGTACCTATTCTCGTCATACCGGACCAATCTGGAGGTTTCGTTGTGCATTGTGATGCATCTGGTAAGGGATTAGGATGTGTTCTACATCAGCATGGTAAAGTTGTAGCTTATGCATCAAGATAGTTGAAGATTCATGAGCGCAATTATCCAACGCATGACTTAGAGTTGGCAGCTGTTATATTTGCACTGAAGATTTAGCGTCATTATCTTCTTGGAGAACTGGTAGATATATACACAGACCACAAAAATCTAAAGTATGTGTTTACTCAGAAGGAGCTGAATATGCGGCAGAGAAGATGGTTAGAACTTATGGCGGACTTCGACAACAACCTACAATATCATCTAGGGAAGGTGAATGTAGTTCCTGATGCATTTAGTCGCCAACCACTATCAATGAATCTCACCACACAGTGGAAGCTACAGCAAAATTTGCATCAGATGGACATAGAAGTGGTCATGCCAGGTAACACTTCAAGTTTGATGAACTTACAAGTTCAGTCTACAATTATCAATCAGATCAAAATAGCTCAAGCAAGTGATGCCAAGCTACAAAAGATCAAAGAACAAGTAGAAAGAGGACTTAGAACAAACTTCATCATCTACGAAGACGGATCTTTGAGATACGGAAGCAGATTATGTGTATCACAAGGTCCTGTTCGGGAAGAGTTGATGAAAAAAGCTCACAGCTTTCCATATTCAGTACACCCTAGTGGTACAAAAATATACAAAGATCTTTAGCAACATTACTGGTGGTATGGAATGAAGCGTGAAGTAGCCAGAAGCGTAGCTAAATGCTTGGTGTGTCAGCAAGTAAAAGCTGAACATCACAAGACTGTCGGTCTACTTCAACCGTTACCTATTTCAGAATGGAAGTGGCAACACATCAGCATGGACTTCGTGACTGTAGGCTGTTTTTCGTCGCCCCATTGAGATGGGAATACGCGTACGCTTTTTAGGCGCATTACATATTCCCCTTGTCTAGGGTAGGCTGGGGTTTATTGATTGTGGGGATCCGAATCTCCGGCAGCCGCGGACTAAGCTGCCGTTAATTATCCTTTGCCTTTGGAGCGAGAGAACCTCCGATTAACAGGTCAAACTGGTCATGCGAACTCGATGTGCAGTGTACGTGTGTTGTGTTTTGAAAGGGGTTTTGGATATATCGGGGGCACCGCCTTGTTTTTACGGGGGTCCCACTACCCGGATAGCGGGGTAGGGTCAAGGGGGTTAGCAGCCCTCTTGCGGGGTGCGGGGAAGCGTCCTGTTAGAAATTTTTTTCTAACGGGGGACAGTGTTGTAGAGTATGTGTGTGTGTGTATAAGGGAAAGGGCATCCAAAGAATGCATGGCAGAAAGGGCCAGCGCCTCACGTGCGTGGCACGCGGGTGCTTGGGTGCTTGGGGGCTGGCGCTATCGCCTTGGGTGCTAGCGCTTTGGGCGCTAGGGCGCTAGCGCCTCACGTGCCAGGCACGTGAGCGCTCGGGCGCTAGGGCGCCAGCGCCTCACGTGCCAGGCACATAGGCGCTCGGGCACTAGCGCCTCACGTGCCAGGCACGTGGGCGCTCGGGCGCTAGCGCCACACGTGCCAGGCACGTGGACGCTCCGGCGCTAGCGCTTTGGGTGCTAGCGCCTCACGTGCCAAACACGTAGGCGCTCGGGCACTGGGCGGCAAAAGGGACTTGGTCCCTGCATTGGGAGTTGTACTCCCAGAAAGAAATACTTATTATTTTGTGTGTGTGTGTATGAGGAGTTAAACTTCTAAGATATTTTTGAAGCTGATGAAGGGGCTTCTCCCCTTGAGCCCTGGATCCTCTCCAAAGTGGGGTCTTTGGAGATGGGTTCTTCCTCCTTTGTTGGCCGGCTCTTGAAGAACAAGAGGTATGAGATTTAAAAAATCTCCCCTTTTTGAGATCTAATGGAAGATCTGGGCTCCCTTTGTGGGTTTTGTGGTGAAAAACTATTTAGTTTTGGAAAAGAAAGAGTAAAACTCTTGATTCAATTGAAAAGGGGGAAAGAGGTTTAGAACCTTGAGGAAGGAGAAGGAGGCACAAAGAATCCTAAATTTTTGAGAGAATGAAAATTCTATCTCTTATTCATCATCATGTTACCTTATATAGGCTTACACATTTACATATAGCCCCTTGGGCTTTACAAAATGGCATTTTGCCCATCCCATGGCTCATGTGCCATTTCTTTTTGCACATAAGATATGGGCTTTACAAAAATTTAGATTTATGCCCATTCATGCATAAAAAATTACATAAAAATTATTTATTACATGATTTCATTTTGGCATGAGGAAGGCTGGCCGCGGGGCTCGACTTGGGCATGGGCCCACTTGACCTGGGCTTGGGCCCACCTGGCTTGGGGTTGACCTTGACTTTGACTTGGTCAACCGGAGTGCAAATTTTGACCCCAACAAAGTGCCCCCCATCAATGAATGCACACCACGTATATGAGTTGTGTGCATGAAATTGATGGATCTTGAAGTTGGACTTCGAGGTGGAACATCATTCCAGGGGCGGAGCATCATCCCAGGAGCATGATTCCGGGGATCGGAGCATGATTCCGGGGATCGGAGTATCATTCCGAAGGGTCGAAGCATAATTCCAATTTGCGGAGCATAATTCCAGGGATCGGAGCATAATTTCGAAGAGCAGAGCATGATTCCAGGGATCGGAACATAATTCCGAAGATCGGAGCATGATTCCAAGGATCGGAGCATGATTCCGATGAGCAGAGCATGATTCCAGGGATCGGAGCATGATTCCGAAGAGCGGAGCATGATTCCAGGGATCGGAGCATAATTCCGAAGGGCGGAGCATGATTCCAAGGATCGGAGTATGATTCTGATGAGCAGAGCATGATTCCAGGGATCGGAGCATAATTCCGAAGAGCAGAGCATAATTCCAAGGATCAGAGCATAATTCCGAAGGGCGGAGCATGATTCCAAGGATCGGAGCATGATTCCAAGGATCGGAGCATAATTCTGAAGAGCGGAGCATGATTCAAAGGATCAGAGCATGATTCCAGGGATCGGAGCATGATTCCAATGAGCGGAGCATGATTCCAGGGATCGGAGCATAATTCTGAAGAGCGGAGCATGATTCCAAGGATTGGAGCATAATTCCGAAGAGTGGAGCATGATTTCAGGGATCGGAGCATAATTCCGAAGAGCGAAGCATGATTCCAAGGATCGGAGCATGATTCCGATGAGCGGAGCATGATTCCAAGGATCGGAGCATAATTCCGAAGAGCGGAGCATGATTCCAAGGATCGGAGCATGATTCCGGTGAGTGGCAGACATTCTGACCGAAGCATAATTTCGATGTAGAGGTTGATTCCCAGGAGAAGTATAATTCCGACAGGGAAGGCAAATACTCCGAGGCAAAGCATGAACTCGACACGGGGTACATTCTGAGACGAAGCATGATTTCGACGCAGAGCTCGTTAGTTGACTTAATTCCGAGACGAAGCACAATTTCGACAGGGAAGGCAGATAAGCCGAGGCGATGCATGATTTCGACACAGGGTACATTCTGAGACGAAGCATGATTCCGGCGCAGAGCTCGTTAGTTGACTTGATTCCGAGATGGAGCTTAATTCCGACGAGGAGGTCACTGGTTGATTCCGAGCCGAAGCATAATTCCGACAGGGAAGGCAGATACACCGAGGCGAAGCTTGATTTCGACGTGGGGTACATTCTGAGACGTAGTATGATTCCGACGCAGAGCTTGTTGGTCAACTTGATTCCGAGGCAGAGCTTAATTCCGACGGGGAGGTCGTTGGTTGACTTGTCCCCGGCACGGAGTGTCTGTGGTCGACGCTTGTCCGGCACGGAGTGTCACTGGTTTTGATGTAGAGGATGATTCCCAGGCGAAGCATAATTCCGACAGGGCAGGTGGATACTCCGAGGCGAAGCATGATTTCGATACGGGGTACATTCTGAAACAAAGCATGATTCCGCCGCAGAGGTTGTTAGTTTGATTTGATTTGGGTTGACATCAGCATCGCTATACTGGAATATGGTACCAGGAGCAAATCATCATTTGCAATGAGAGAATTTGGGGATTTTGTTTTTGGTCGGCATCTGCATTGCTGCACTGGAATAATGCCAGGAGTAACTCATCATTTGCCCCGGGAGGATTTGTGGAATTGGTTTTTAGGTCGGTATCAGCACCGCTACACTAGAATATGGTACCAGGAGCGAATCATCATTCGCCTTTCCTTGTTGGGAAGCGATGGCTTAGGAGACAGGTTTGAATCCCTATCACCTAAAGCTTTTCAATTTCATGGGTCGTAAGGGTCCCATAAAAGCATTTTCTCCCTACGAGTCGAAAGGATCTCGTAGGTGTATTTTCTCCTTAGGAGTCGTGAGGACCCCCAAGTGTGTTGCTCCTTTGTGAATCGTAAGGATCTCATGCGGGAATTTTCTCCTCACAAAGTCGAGAGGACTTTGCGAGTACATTTCATATCTTTTTCATAAGTTTGCGCCCTTTCGGGTTTTCACAAACTCGCCGCCAGTCCTGCTGTTTTTACTCACGGAGCCCTTTCGGGTTTTCATCCGTGCCCATTTTGCTTGTGGACATACCTTTTTTTTGAATCTTTATTGCCGGTGGAACTTTGAATGTGGTCTCGCCGGTAGGACTTGGGAGAGATTGGGATCGTTTTACGCCCGTGGATTGTATACGGTTTTGTAGGATATATGATCCAGACCGCAGGGCCGGAAAATTTTGGGACTTTGTTGGCGTCTGCATCGCTGCACAGGAATATGGTACCAGGAGTGTTCCCCTCCGAAAGGCGGCGCACAGGACCGTGATGTGTCCTGACGCTGAGATTCAGGACAGATGCTAATTGGTTTTATCCGTCCACCTCTCCGAAAATGCCAAGTTGATTTATGGCACCGTGTATCGAAGGTTTAGACGGATGCGGCCGATGTAGCAGACTTTGTCAGATTCCCCCTCGCTAGAGGGGTTTTTGATTGTGGGGACGCTCTTCCCTGCAGGCGCAAGCCCCTGCAGTTAATTACGCTACCGCTTCGCGGTAACAACTTTCTCCTTCTCCAGAATTTCACTTCGTGTCTTGTGTGTTTGTTTTGTTTGTGGTTGCCCGTAGATTGTATACGGAGACTGAGTAATGCCGTCGCCCGTAGGACGTGGATTAGTCCAAATCCGAATTTACTTAGATTTGGGTTTGGTGTTTTTAGTTTAAGGATACGTTAGTCGCATTGCGGCTAAGATCAACTTAAACGTTCGTTAAGGATACGTTAGTCCTGTTTGAGACTAAGATCAACTTAACGTGATCGTTTAGATCCGACAAAAGAGCGTTTGGGCCCTATTGTTCCAGTTTGGGAGATTCATAGTCCAATTTGGGACCAAAGTCTGTTTGCAGGATACGTTAGCCATTTTTGAGGCTAAGATCGACTCAAACGTTTGTTAAGGATACGTTAGTCCAGTTTGAGACTAAGGTCAACTTAACGGGACCGTTTAGATCCGACAAAAGAGCATTTGGGCTCTATTGTGCCAGTTTAGGGACGTGGTGGTCCATATTTCAGTTTAGGGACGTGGTGGTCCATATTTCAGTTTAGGGACGTGGTGGTCCGATATTAGTTTAGGGACGTTTCGGTCCGATATTAGTTTAGGGACGTTTCGGTCCAATATTAGTTTAGGGACATCTCGGTCCACGAGTTTAAGGACCCCGCAGTCCATATTCATGTGTGGTCGTTGGGACCCGTCACCTCTCTGACGTCGTTGAAGGATTACAACGATAGGTGTCAGAGGAGTTCGGAGATGTACCCTCGAACCGGATGTAAATTCATTTAGGGAGCAGCCGTGCTCAGTCAATTTAATTTGAGGACTTATGGCCATGACTGGGCTAAGTCCAGTTGAATGTTCAACATTTTTATTTGTCTTTGGCCAATTAGGCCTGAGTTAGGGCTTTGCCCCTTTTTAAATAATGCACTGCATTATTTTTGTTTTGTTTGGGCTCTGCCCTTTTATAAATGATGCAGAGCATCTATTTTGTTTGGGCTCTGCCCCTTTTATTGCACTGCAATTTAATTAGGCCTATTAGGTCTTTTTGATTTGGGCCTGGCCCTTTAGGAAATGCATTGCATTTGTCAAGCGCTTTGCGCCAATCAGAAAGCACAACAGTGCAGATTCATAAGTGCAAAGCACTATTAATTTGAGAATCTTTTAGATTCAAGAACCAATGGTTCATAAAAGAAGTGCAAAGCACTATTTGATTTCTTGATCTAATTTAGATCAAAGAAGAACAAGTTTTTCTTTTTATTTCAAGAACCAAAGGTTCATAAAAGTGCAAAGCACTATTTTTTTTATTTCTGTTTTTTTTTTTGGTTTTAAAGAACCAGTGGTTCATAAGAAGTGCAAAGCACTATTAATTTAAGAACCTTTTAGGTTCAAGAACCGATGGTTCATAAAACAAGTGCAAGGCACTATTTGATTTAGATCTAAGAAAAAACAAGTTTTTCTTGTTTTTCTTATCTCAGAGAACCAAAGGTTCATAAAAGTGCAAAGCACTATTAATTTAAGAACATTTTAGGTTCAAGAACCGACGGTTCATGAAACAAGTGCAAGGCACTATTTGATTTAGATCTAAGAAAAAACAAGTTTTTCTTGTTTTTCTTATCTCAGAGAACCAAAGTTTCATGAAAGTGTAAAGCACTATTAATTTAAGAACCTTTTAGGTTCAAGAACCGATGGTTCATAAAACAAGTGCAAGGCATTATTTTTATTTTTATTTTATTTTATTTATTTATTTATTTATTTATTGAAGATCCATTATCTTGTTCCCAAGAGAAATTTCTCTTCTTTCAAGGGTTTTTACCTTTTTTTTTATTCTTCAAGAGTCCTCAAGGGTTCTCTTCTCTCTTTTTTTTTAGCAAGGTCTTCCTCCTCTTTGAAATGAGGTCTAGGGTCATTTTTATAGTGCCCATAAATTAGTTAAAGTTTGTTAAAGAGATAATTCTCTGAGTGATTTGGGGAATTTTTCCCACCGTTGGATCTTTAATCCGAAGGGCTCTGTTTTACAGAAGAAATTTTCTTGTTTTAACAAAAACAGAAAAGATTTTCTCAAATCTTTATTCTGTTTTTTGTATAACTCCTCAGCGCGTGACACGTGTCGTGAAGCGTTTGCGCAACTGCGCAGACACGTGTCGCGCAATAAAAAAAATTTATTTTTTTTATTTTTTTTATTATTTTTTTATTATTTTTTAATTATTTTTTGTTTTTACTGCGCAGCGCGCACTGCGCAACTTTTTTTTTTTTTTTTTGCAAGAGCTTTGCTCTTATGGAGTACGCTACTTCATTTATTTTAACTTTAATTTTCTTTTTAATTTTCAAGACAGAGTTTTGCTCTGATTGGAGAAAAACAGAAGTATTGCTTCTTTTCTCACCTTGGAATTTAAACAGAGCTTTGCTCTGATTGAGGTAAACAAATGCCCCCCCCACCGTTGCGCTTACGTGGCCTCCTAACGTGAGCGCAGCGGTGGCAGGCTCCGAACCGTCGCGCCATCCCTTGGTAGCTGAAAGGGCACTTGATGCTTATAAATAGGACCTTTGGTCCCTTAGATGATTCTTATCTCTTAAAATTTTACTTTCAGAACTTGGAGCCCTGCTCTCTTGTTTAAACACTTTTAAAAGTTCAAACTTTTAGAGAATTTTAGGTAAAAATATTAATTTTAATTAAATTAAATCAATTTTAAGAGCATTGCTCTCAATAAATCCCAGATCTAAAGAAGACCCATTTAGGGTTTCACTTAGTAGAGTTTTGCTCTAAGGGGGTCTATAGAAGACTAAGGAGAGCCCTATTAGAGTTCCATTAATAGAGTTTTGCTCTCTAAAAGATTTTCCCTGTATTTTCTCATTTCATTAATGGAGTTTTGCTCCTCCCAAATCATATAGAAGAATTCTTAAGAATTCTTCATGGATCTTGGAAGTTAAAGATGACATTTTATTCCTCAGTGTATTATATCATTTTACTTAATCAGTCTTTCTGATAATTTTGTTGATCCTCTTTCACAGGAACAATGAACGCCCACATGTATGCTCTTAACGAGATCATCTCTCATGAGGGCATCCGCCGATTTGGCCGCTCTTAAAATCGGGAGTTCACAAACGAGGAGTGTGCTGAAATAATGAGTCGCTTCGACGCATAAAAGAAGCCTGTTTCCTAAGCATTGGGACCCTGCGAGTTGGCCCAAAACGGTCTCTTGCATACCATCCACGGGTCTCACTCTCCAACGTCGAACTTTGACAAGGAGGGAAACAACCGCTTACAAGTCCTCTCGACTCGTAAGAGGGAAAAATTCTCTTGTAGGATCCTTACGACTTACAAGAGAAAACCACACTTAGGAATCCTCACGATTCTTAAGGAGAAAAACCCGCCTACGAGATCCTCTCGATCCGTAGGGAGAAAAGTCTGTTCCCCTCCGAAAGGCGGCGCAAAGGACCGCGATGTGTCCTGACGCTGAGATTCGGGGCAGATGCTAATTGGTTTTATCCGTCCACCTCTCCGAAAATGCCAAGTTGATTTATGGCACCGTGTATCGAAGGTTTAGACGGATGCGGCCGATGTAGCAGACTTTGTCAGATTCCCCCTCGCTAGAGGGGTTTTTGATTGTGGGGACGCTCTTCCCTGCAGGCGCAAGCCCCTGCAGTTAATTACGCTACCGCTTCGCGGTAACAACTTTCTCCTTCTCCAGAATTTCACTTCGTGTCTTGTGTGTTTGTTTTGTTTGTGGTTGCCCGTGGATTGTATACGGAGACTGAGTAATGCCGTCGCCCGTAGGACGTGGATTAGTCCAAATCCGTATTTACTTAGATTTGGGTTTGGTGTTTTTAGTTTAAGGATACGTTAGTCGTGTTGCGGCTAAGATCAACTTAAACGTTCGTTAAGAATACGTTAGTCCTGTTTGAGACTAAGATCAACTTAACGTGATCGTTTAGATCCGACAAAAGAGCGTTTGGGCCCTATTGTTCCAGTTTGGGAGATTCATAGTCCAATTTGGGACCAAAGTCTGTTTGGAGGATACGTTAGCCATTTTTGAGGCTAAGATCGACTCAAACGTTTGTTAAGGATACGTTAGTCCAGTTTGAGACTAAGGTCAACTTAACGGGACCGTTTAGATCCGACAAAAGAGCATTTGGGCTCTATTGTGCCAGTTTAGGGACGTGGTGGTCCATATTTCAGTTTAGGGACGTGGTGGTCCGATATTAGTTTAGGGACGTTTCGGTCCGATATTAGTTTAGGGACGTTTCGGTCCAATATTAGTTTAGGGACATCTCGGTCCACGAGTTTAAGGACCCCGCAGTCCATATTCATGTGTGGTCGTTGGGACCCGTCACCTCTCTGACGTCGTTGAAGGATTACAACGATAGGTGTCAGAGGAGTTCGGAGATGTACCCTCGAACCGGATGTAAATTCATTTAGGGAGCAGCCGTGCTCAGTCAATTTAATTTGAGGACTTATGGCCATGACTGGGCTAAGTCCAGTTGAATGTTCAACATTTTTATTTGTCTTTGGCCAATTAGGCCTGAGTTAGGGCTTTGCCCCTTTTTAAATAATGCACTGCATTATTTTTGTTTTGTTTGGGCTCTGCCCTTTTATAAATGATGCAGAGCATCTATTTTGTTTGGGCTCTGCCCCTTTTATTGCACTGCAATTTAATTAGGCCTATTAGGTCTTTTTGATTTGGGCCTGGCCCTTTAGGAAATGCATTGCATTTGTCAAGCGCTTTGCGCCAATCAGAAAGCACAACAGTGCAGATTCATAAGTGCAAAGCACTATTAATTTGAGAATCTTTTAGATTCAAGAACCAATGGTTCATAAAAGAAGTGCAAAGCACTATTTGATTTCTTGATCTAATTTAGATCAAAGAAGAACAAGTTTTTCTTTTTATTTCAAGAACCAAAGGTTCATAAAAGTGCAAAGCACTATTTTTTTTATTTCTGTTTTTTTTGTTTTAAAGAACCAGTGGTTCATAAGAAGTGCAAAGCACTATTAATTTAAGAACCTTTTAGGTTCAAGAACCGATGGTTCATAAAACAAGTGCAAGGTATTATTTGATTTAGATCTAAGAAAAAACAAGTTTTTCTTGTTTTTCTTATCTCAGAGAACCAAAGGTTCATAAAAGTGCAAAGCACTATTAATTTAAGAACATTTTGGGTTCAAGAACCGACGGTTCATGAAACAAGTGCAAGGCACTATTTGATTTAGATCTAAGAAAAAACAAGTTTTTCTTGTTTTTCTTATCTCAGAGAACCAAAGGTTCATGAAAGTGTAAAGCACTATTAATTTAAGAACCTTTTAGGTTCAAGAACCGATGGTTCATAAAACAAGTGCAAGGCACTATTTTTATTTTTATTTTATTTATTTATTTATTTATTTATTGAAAATCCATAATCTTGTTCCCAAGAGAAATTTCTCTTCTTTCAAGGGTTTTTACCTTTTTTTTTATTCTTCAAGAGTTCTCAAGGGTTCTCTTCTCTCTTTTTTTTAGCAAGGTCTTCCTTCTCTTTGAAATAAGGTCTTGGGTCCTTTTTATAGTGCCCATAAATTAGTTAAAGTTTGTTAAAGAGATAATTCTCTGACTGATTTGGGGAATTTTTCCCACCGTTGGATCTTTAATCAGAAGGGCTCTGTTTTACAGAAGAAATCTTCTTGTTTTAAGAAAAACAGAAAAGATTTCCTCAAATCTTTATTCTGTTTTTTGCATAACTCCTCAGCCCGTGACACGTGTCGTGCAGCGTTTGCGCAACTGCGCAGACACGTGTCGCGCAATAAAAAAAATTTATTTTTTTTAATTTTTTTATTATTTTTTTATTTTACTGCGCACTGCGCAGTTGCGCTTTTTTTTTTTTTCAAAAGCTTTGCTCTTATGGAGTACGCAACTTCATTTATTTTAACTTTAATTTTCTTTTTAATTTTCAAGACAGAGTTTTGCTCTGATTGGAGAAAAACAGAAGTATTGCTTCTTTTCCCACCTTGGAATTTAAACAGAGCTTTGCTCTGATTGAGGTAAACAAATGCCCCCCCACCGTTGCGCTTACGTGGCCTCCTAACGTGAGCGCAGCGGTGGCAGACTCCGAACCGTCGCGCCATCCCTTGGTAGCTGAAAGGGCACTTGATGCTTATAAATAGGACCTTTGGTCCCTTAGATGATTCTTATCTCTTAAAATTTTACTTTCAGAACTTGGAGCCCTGCTCTCTTATTTAAACACTTTTAAAAGTTCAAACTTATAGAGAATTTTAGGTAAAAATATTAATTTTAATTAAATTAAATCAATTTTAAGAGCATTGCTCTCAATAAATCCCAGATCTAAAGAAGACCCATTTAGGGTTTCATTTAGTAGAGTTTTGCTCTAAGGGGGTCTATAGAAGACTAAGGAGAGCCCTATTAGAGTTCCATTAATAGAGCTTTGCTCTCTAAAAGATTTTCCCTGTATTTTCTCATTTCATTAATGGAGTTTTGCTCCTCCCAAATCATATAGAAGAACTCTT
This sequence comes from Agapanthus africanus, assembly GCA_030015575.1. Taxonomy (NCBI): domain Eukaryota; kingdom Viridiplantae; phylum Streptophyta; class Magnoliopsida; order Asparagales; family Amaryllidaceae; genus Agapanthus; species Agapanthus africanus. Next base: position 872,500,784 of record CM057339.1, read on the forward strand.
AAGAATTCTTCATGGATCTTGGAAGTTAAAGATGACATTTTATTTCTCAGTGCATTATATCATTTTACTTAATCAGTCTTTCTGATAATTTTGTTGATCCTCTTTCACAGGAACAATGAACGCCCACATGTATGCTCTTAACGAGATCATCTCTCATGAGGGAATCCGCCGATTTGGCCGCTCTTAAAATCGGGAGTTCACAAACGAGGAGTGTGCTGAAATAATGAGTCGCTTCGACGCATAAAAGAAGCCTGTTTCCTAAGCATTGGGACCCTGCGAGTTGGCCTAAAACGGTCTCTTGCATACCATCCACGGGTCTCACTCTCCAACGTCGAACTTTGACAAGGAGGGAAACAACCGCTTACAAGTCCTCTCGACTCGTAAGAGGGAAAAATTCTCTTGTAGGATCCTTACGACTTACAAGAGAAAACCACACTTAGGAATCCTCACGATTCTTAAGGAGAAAAACCCGCCTACGAGATCCTCTCGATCCGTAGGGAGAAAAGTCTGTTCCCCTCCGAAAGGCGGCGCATAGGACCGCGATGTGTCCTGACGCTGAGATTCGGGGCAGATGCTAATTGGTTTTATCCGTCCACCTCTCCGAAAATGCCAAGTTGATTTATGGCACCGTGTATTGAAGGTTTAGACGGATGCGGCCGATCTAGCAGACTTTGTCAGATTCCCCCTCGCTAGAGGGGTTTTTGATTGTGGGGACGCTCTTCCCTGCAGGCGCAAGCCCCTGCAGTTAATTACGCTACCGCTTCGCGGTAACAACTTTCTCCTTCTCCAGAATTTCACTTCGTGTCTTGTGTGTTTGTTTTGTTTGTGGTTGCCCATGGATTGTATAGGGAGACTGAGTAATGCCGTCGCCCGTAGGACGTGGATTAGTCCAAATCCGTATTTACTTAGATTTGGGTTTGGTGTTTTTAGTTTAAGGATACGTTAGTCGCGTTGCGGCTAAGATCAACTTAAACGTTCGTTAAGGATACGTTAGTCCTGTTTGAAACTAAGATCAACTTAACGTGATCGTTTAGATCCGATAAAAGAGCGTTTGGGCCCTATTGTTCTAGTTTGGGAGATTCATTGTCCAATTTGGGACCAAAGTCTGTTTGGAGGATACGTTAGCCATTTTTGAGGCTAAGATCGACTCAAACGTTTGTTAAGGATACGTTAGTCCAGTTTGAGACTAAGGTCAACTTAACGGGACCGTTTAGATCCGACAAAAGAGCATTTGGGCTCTATTGTGCCAGTTTAGGGACGTGGTGGTCCATATTTCAGTTTAGGGACGTTTCGGTCCGATATTAGTTTAGGGACGTTTCGGTCCAATATTAGTTTAGGAACATCTCGGTCCACGAGTTTAAGGACCCCGCAGTCCATATTCATGTGTGGTCGTTGGGACCCGTCACCTCTCTGACGTCGTTGAAGGATTACAACGATAGGTGTCAGAGGAGTTCGGAGATGTACCCTCAAACCGGATGTAAATTCATTTAGGGAGCAGCCGTGCTCAGTCAATTTAATTTGAGGACTTATGGCCATGACTGGGCTAAGTCCAGTTGAATGTTCAACATTTTTATTTGTCTTTGGCCAATTAGGCCTGAGTTAGGGCTTTGCCCCTTTTTAAATAATGCACTGCATTATTTTTGTTTTGTTTGGGCTCTGCCCTTTTATAAATGATGCAGAGCATCTATTTTGTTTGGGCTCTGCCCCTTTTATTGCACTGCAATTTAATTAGGCCTATTAGGTCTTTTTGATTTGGGCCTGGCCCTTTAGGAAATGCATTGCATTTGTCAAGCGCTTTGCGCCAATCAGAAAGCACAACAGTGCAGATTCATAAGTGCAAAGCATTATTAATTTGAGAATCTTTTAGATTCAAGAACCAATGGTTCATAAAAGAAGTGCAAAGCACTATTTGATTTCTTAATCTAATTTAGATCAAAGAAGAACAAGTTTTTCTTTTTATTTCAAGAACCAAAGGTTCATAAAAGTGCAAAGCACTATTTTTTTTATTTCTGTTTTTTTTTTGTTTTAAAGAACCAGTGATTCATAAGAAGTGCAAAGCACTATTAATTTAAGAACCTTTTAGGTTCAAGAACCGATGGTTCATAAAACAAGTGCAAGGCACTATTTGATTTAGATCTAAGAAAAAACAAGTTTTTCTTGTTTTTCTTATCTCAGAGAACCAAAGGTTCATAAAAGTGCAAAGCACTATTAATTTAAGAACCTTTTAGGTTCAAGAACCGACGGTTCATGAAACAAGTGCAAGGCACTATTTGATTTAGATCTAAGAAAAAACAAGTATTTCTTGTTTTTCTTATCTCAGAGAACCAAAGGTTCATGAAAGTGCAAAACACTATTAATTTAAGAACCTTTTAGGTTCAAGAACCGATGGTTCATAAAACAAGTACAAGGCACTATTTTTATTTTTATTTTATTTATTTATTTATTTATTTATTGAAGATCCATGATCTTGTTCCCAAGAGAAATTTCTTTTCTTTCAAGGGTTTTTACCTTTTTTTTTATTCTTCAAGAGTTCTCAAGGGTTCTCTTCTCTTTTTTTTTTAGCAAGGTCTTCCTCCTCTTTGAAATGAGGTCTAGGGTTCTTTTTATAGTGCCCATAAATTAGTTAAAGTTTGTTAAAGAGATAATTCTCTGAGTGATTTGGGGAATTTTTCCCACCGTTGGATCTTTAATCCGAAGGGCTCTGTTTTACAGAAGAAATCTTCTTGTTTTAACAAAAACAGAAAAGATTTTCTCAAATCTTTATTCTGTTTTTTGCATAACTCCTCAGCGCGTGACACGTGTCGTGCAGCGTTTGCGCAACTGCGCAGACACGTGTCGCGCAATAAAAAAAAATTTATTTTTTTTCTTTTTTAATTATTTTTTATTATTATTTTTATTATTTTTTGTTTTTACTGCGCAGCGCGCAGTTGCGCTTTTTTTTTTTCAAGAGCTTTGCTCTTATGGAGTACGCTACTTCATTTATTTTAACTTTAATTTCCTTTTTAATTTTCAAGACAGAGTTTTGTTCTGATTGGAGAAAAACAGAAGTGTTGCTTCTTTTCCCACCTTGGAATTTAAACAGAGCTTTGCTCTGATTGAGGTAAACAAATGCCCCCCCCACCGTTGCGCTTACGTGGCCTCCTAACGTGAGCGCAGCGGTGGCAGACTCCGAACCGTCGCGCCATCCCTTGGTAGCTGAAAGGGCACTTGATGCTTATAAATAGGACCTTTGGTCCCTTAGATGATTCTCATCTCTTAAAATTTTACTTTCAGAACTTGGAGCCCTGCTCTCTTGTTTAAACACTTTTAAAAGTTCAAACTTTTAGAGAATTTTAGGTAAAAATATTAATTTTAATTAAATTAAATCAATTTTAAGAGCATTGCTCTCAATAAATCCCAGATCTAAAGAAGACCCATTTAGGGTTTCACTTAGTAGAGTTTTGCTCTAAGGGGGTTTATAGAAGACTAAGGAGAGCCCTATTAGAGTTCCATTAATAGAGCTTTGCTCTCTAAAAGATTTTCCCTGTATTTTCTCATTTCATTAATGGAGTTTTGCTCCTCCCAAATCATATAGAAGAACTCTTAAGAATTCTTCATGGATCTTGGAAGTTAAAGATGACATTTTATTCCTCAGTGCATTATATCATTTTACTTAATCAGTCTTTATGATAATTTTGTTGATCCTCTTTCACAGGAACAATGAACGCCCACATGTATGCTCTTAACGAGATCATCTCTCATGAGGGCATCCGCCGATTTGGCCGCTCTTAAAATCGGGAGTTCACAAACGAGGAGTGTGCTGAAATAATGAGTCGCTTCGACGCATACAACGGTCCACTGCATCCCCGACGTTCCGGTGTGCCGCTTAAGGTGCTGGATGCCGCTGAGGACAAGGTGCACTCTGTGTACCTATTGAACTTTATCTCGAAGAGACGGCGAGACAGTCTTATTGACCTCTTGCACGAGATCTGTCAACAGCCTGCCACACTCGCTGCTTATCGGAGGGTGGAAGACATCGGGAGGGACCCTGACGCTTGTGCTCGCGAAAGAAAGCACACTAGGATGGTCTGCGGGGCTTGGAAAGTTATAGATAGGATCGCTTTTGAATTCCTCAATCCATGCCCTGGATATGAGATTATTCCATTGTAACTTTCGTTTATTGTTTTTATGACTGTAAGAACTTCGGGCAATATTAATGGAATTTTTTTTTATCCCAGCTTGTCTTTATTATATATCTTTGTCCTGAGTCTTTTTGCCCATGCATGAATGAATACATCTTGGACGCTTGATCAAACGTAAATCGGGTGCTCTTTCTGTTGCTTTTCCTCTTTCTCAGCATGTCGTCACAATTAGCAGGTAATAGAGTAAGCTTCTTGATTTCTTCATGAGATAGCGAGGGCTTAGGCCGCAGGTTCAGATCTGCTGCCTAAGACTTTTCAACTCTATGAGCCGTGAGGGTCTCATAGAGACTTTTCTCCCTACGGATCGAGAGGATCTCGTAGGCGGGTTTTTCTCCTTAAGAATCGTGAGGATTCCTAAGTGTGGTTTTCTCTTGTAAGTCGTAAGGATGCTACAAGAGAATTTTTCCCTCTTACGAGTCGAGAGGACTTGTAAGCGGTTGTTTCCCTCCTTGTCAAAGTTCGACGTTGGAGAGTGAGACCCGTGGATGGTATGCAAGAGACCGTTTTGGGCCAACTCGCAGGGTCCCAATGCTTAGGAAACAGGCTTCTTTTATGCCCACTGCCTAAGGCTTTATCTCACGAGTCGAGCCGCCTCGACTATTTTTCACAAGTCGAGACGAATCGAACGTTTCTCGCAAGAACATCTTAACGTCGTATTTAACCTCTGCTCTTTACGCCAGAAGCCCGTTAAGGTTGGTGGTACTTAGGGTTTTGGCCATCGTATCGTCGCATAAGCTGATATAGTCCTTGATAGGCAATCGTGCTGTTCGAGTAGCCCTACGACTGCCGTGTCTCTGATCCCTTCGGGGGCTGGACAAGACGTCTTCAAGCAATCCTCCTTGGCAGTTTGACCGTCGGAAGAGCAAACGCTAGGAATTTGCCATGCCGCTTTTTACTTGAGGTTAGGCTCATTTTGGAGAGCCCCGATGAGTCATAACCACTCCGCGCTGGTGTGGGATGATCTCCGATAGTCTTTCGGGTTTTATATGAGTTGCCGTCAAGACCCTGAAGCTAGGAATTTGGCCTTTGCTTCGTTTGCTGGCATTGCGTCTGCTGTATCGAGACGAATGTTGCGGTGGGAACTAGGGATTTTGCTTTGGCTCCGTTTGTTTGATGACGTTGCGTCTGCTGTGTCGAGACGAACGTTGGGGTGACATCTCGTCTGCTGTATCGAGACGGACGTCGAGGTTGTCTCTAGGTTGCTGGTGAACCGCCGAGGTTTGGAACTAGGGATTTTGCCGTGGCTCCATTCGTTTAACGACGTTGCGTATGCTGTGTCGAGACGAACGTCGAGGTGGTGACCACTCCATGTGGGATGATCTCCGGTTGTCTTTCCGGTTTTATATAACTTTGCCGTCAAGACCCTGAAGCTAGGAATTTGGCATTCGCTTCGTTTTCTTTGGTGTGTCCAGATCCTGTTGGAGGAAGGATGCTGTAGTGACATTTCGTCTGCTGTATCGAGACGAATGTCGTGGTGGTGACCACTCCATGTGGGATGATCTTTGTTTGTCTTTCCGGTTTTATATAACTTACCGTCAAGATGTTGAAGCTAGGAATTTGGCCTTCGCTTCGTTTGCTTTGTCACATCCAAATCCCTGCTGGAGGAAGAACGCTGGGGTTGACATCTCGTCTGCTGTATCGAGACGAACGTCAAGGTGGTGACCACTCTGTGCTGGTGCGAGATGATCTCCGATTGTCTTTCCGGTTTTATGTGAGTTACCGTAAAGACGTTGAAGCTAGGAATGTGGCCTTCGCTTCGTTTGCTTTGTCACGTCCGAATCCCTGCTGGAGGAAGAACGCTGGGGTCGACATCTCATCTGCTGTATCGAGACGGACGTCGAGATGGTGACCACTCTGTGCTGGTGCGAGATGATCTCCGATTGTCTTTCCGGTTTTATGTGAGTTACCGTAAAGACGTTGAAGCTAGGAATGTGGCCTTCGCTTCGTTTGCTTTGTCACGTCCGAATCCCTGCTGGAGGAAGAATGCTGGGGTCGACATCTCGTCTGCTGTATCGAGACGGACGTCGAGGTGGTGACCACTCTGTGCTGGTGCGAGATGATCTCCGATTGTCTTTCCGGTTTTATGTGAGTTACCGTAAAGACGTTGAAGGTAGGAATTTGGCCTTCGCTTCGTTTGTTTCGACCATAAGGTCTCTTGTTGACGTTGCTTCTACATCCTGCTGGACTGCGAAGGAATGCTGTTGTTGACATTGCGTCTGCTGTAACGAGACGAATGCCGAGATGGAGTTGGGATTTTGCCATCGCTCCGTTTGATGGTGTAACATCTGTGTCTTGTTGGAATGAGGAGGCACACCGTTGTTGGTCTCCAGGCTGTAGATGTGGCCATTGAGATTTGGAACTAGGGACTTTGTCATGGTTCCGTTTCGTTGCGACTCTGGGGTCGGTTGTTGACGTCACGTCTGCATCTGGTTGGAGTGAGGAGAAACGCCGTTGGTGATCTCTAAATTGTCGATATTGACGTCGAGACCCTGAAGCTAGGGACATTCCTTTGCTCCGTTTGTTGACATCGTATTTGCAATATGGCGACAAATGTCGAGGTTGTCTCTAGGTCATCTATGAACCGTCGAGATTTGGCTTCGCTTTCTGGTGGAGCCTGTTGGAAGGTATTGTTCTCTTTTTATCTGTGCCCCTGGATTGTATACAGGGATCGATGTGATTTCACCTGTAGGGCAAAAAATTTCATTCTTTCATTTTTTTTATTCTTTCCGCGATGCTCTATCATTTCAGCTTTTATATCGTGAAAATCGCGATTGCCCAATCATTTCGGCTATTTTTCGCGGTGCCCAATCATTTCGGCTATTTTTCTTTTTACTCGCTGCTTTTTATTGCGAGTTGCCCAACCATTTCGGCTATTTTGCATGCATACATTTTTACTTGCTGATTTTGTTTGCAAGCTGCCCCATCATTTCGGCTATTTCGTATGCATATATATATATATATATATATATATTTTTTTTTTTGGCTCGCTGATTTTTTTTTTTTTGCGAGTAGGGGATTTGGGATCTGATACCAATCTTGGTATCAGCATCGCTGCGACTGGAATATTGCCAGGAGCGAATCATCATTTGCCGTAAAAGGACTTGAAATTTGATACCGGTCTAGGCATCAGTATCGCTGCAACTGGGATATTGCCAGGAGCGAATCATCATCTGCCATGAAAGGACTTGGAATTTGATACCGATTTAGGCATCAGCATCGCTACAACTGGAATATTGCCAGGAGCGAATCATCATCTGCCATGAAAGGACTTGGAATTTGATACCGATTTAAGCATCAGCATCGCTACAACTGGAATATTGCCAGGAGCGAATCATCATTTGCCTCTGTCGATCCCGAACAAAGGTGGCTTAGTAAACAGGATTAAGGGTCCTGTCGGCTAAGGCTTTTGACTTCATGAGCCGTAAGGGTCTCACAAAGGTATTTCTCCCTACAAGTCGTGAGGATCTTGTAGGTGTGTTTTCTCCTTGGGAATCGTGAGGATTCCTAAGTGCATGTTCTCTTGTAAGTCGTAAGGATCTTACAAAAGGGTTTTCTCCTTATAAGTCGAGAGGACTTACAAGTGTTGTTTGCTGTACAAGCATATCCCTAGTCACGGATGGGACTTTGTTAGGGAAATATTTATTCGTGTCCGTGGATTGTATACAAGGGTCATTATGAGCCGCTTGTAGGGCAATATCGAAGGTTGTGGGGGCTGCTTAAGAACAGGTTAAGGTTTCTGCAACTTAAGACTTTCAAATCTTATGAGCCGTAAAGGTCCCACAAGAGAGTTCTCCTTACGAGTCGTGAGGATCTCGCAAGTGTATTTTCTCCTTCGGAATCGTGGGGATCCCTAAGTGTGTTGTTCCTTTGTGAGTCGTAAGGATCTCACGCAGGTGGTTTCTCCTTACAGGGTCGAGAGGACCCTATAAGTGTTTCTTAACGAGGTTGCGCCCTTTCAGGTTTTCATAAACACTCGCCGGTAGCCCTGCTGTTTTTACTCACGGAGCCCTTTCGGGTTTTCATCCGTACCCATTTTGCTTATGGACATACCATTTTTTTTTATTCTTTTTATTTTTTTTATTTTTTTTTTTTACGAGGTCGCGCCCTTTCGGGTTTTCACGAACACTCGCCGGTATCCCTGCTGTTTTTACTCACGGAGCCCTTTCGGGTTTTCCTCCATGCCCGTTTTGCTTATGGACATACCGTTTTTTTTTCTTTATTTTCTTCTTCTCTTTTTTTTTATTAACGAGGTCGCGCCCTTTCGGGTTTTCACGAACACTCGCCGGTAGTCCTGCTGTTTTTACTCACGGAGCCCTTTCGGGTTTTCATCCGTGCCCATTTTGCTTATGGACATACCGTTTTTTTTGTTTTTTTTTTATATTCTCGTCAGCCTGAGAATGCTGCGGTAGTAGTTTAAAAACATTTCGGTCATTTGCAAGTTTTAGGACATTGCGGTCCATCATTAGTTTAAGGACATCTCGGTCCGTTGTTAGTTTAAGGACGTTTCGGTCCGTTGTCGCCGTATTTGAGGCGAATATCTAGTTTATTGACTTTTCGGTCTATGAGTCCTTCTCCATGAATGAACATGATGCCCCCAGCGTATCCATCTTTTTCGGAGCGTGCGGTTGTGGCGGACTTACCTTCCAGTTCTCAGACAGCGCAAACTTGCTATGTTGGTATTGGTCTTCAACCCAGTTTTTGAAGACGTAGAAATCCTCGATCAGATGACCTACCGTTTGGTGGTAAGGGCAATAATTAGGATTATTAATATCGCCCGGCCGCAACGGACGTTTTGGACTCGGCAGATTGATGAGTCTGTCGCACACTGCCAGCTCGAACAGTCCCCTTGTTTTATCTTGCGGAAACGAGTAAGGACGTTTCAACTTTTCCTGGAGGGATTGCCGCTTGTTGCTTTGGCAAGCAACCGGTCTAGGGTCACCTGATTGTTGTTGAGCGCTGGCGACGAGAGCCTTTTTTCCTTTTTCTTTATTCTTTTTGCTCGGTCCCTTGTTTACGGGGCCGAGATTTTTTTCGAATAGCATGCGATTACATAGCTGAACGTTCTCGCAGTTTCTCAATTCCTTTATTTTCAAAATAGATTCCCCGAGGGAAAAGTTGGGGATGGCTTCTTCGTCAGAGTCGCTTCCAAAGGTGACAATTTGTGATCCCTTGAAGTCGGCTATATGACAGTTTGCGGCGGCTCCTTTGCCCTCATATATCGCATTTTTCCGATATCCACAAGCTTCACACTTTGTCCTGTCGAAGTGTTGCTTTTGAGCGACATACCCTTGCCACCAATAGTTAAAGGACTCGCAGTCTTCGGTAGGATGTATGATCTTCTGATGATATAAACAGAAGTTAGGGTGCATCTCTACCTCAGAGAAAGAATTTTCTTCAGAGAGCGGTAGCTTCATTCCTACTGATAGAGCTTTGGCGAACCGTTTCCTCGTCTTGAATTTGTTTTTACCCGCAGTGTATGGCTTTTGATTTGACGGGAATACCTTGGTTCTTTCTAGTATGGCCATTTCACGTTCTTGATTGGCTTTTGCTTTCAGACGAATTTCACTTAGGAAGACATCGATCAACTCGTCTGATGGCTGTAGAATCTCCGGCTCAGGATTCGCCATTGGTTTCTCAGTGCAAGGAGCCTCTTTATCATCCGTCAGTGAATGAGAAATCATATGACAAGTCGCTGCGTAGTCTTCGGATTCATCCGATGAGTTTTCTCCATTGTTTTCATCCTTGACTAAAGAACAAGCTGCCCCCGGCGTGTCCGTCTTCTTTGGAGAGTGCGGCTGTGGTGGGTTTACCTTCCAGTTTTCAGACAGCGCGAACTTGCCTTGCAGGTATTGATCCTCGATCCATCCCTTAAAGACGAAACAATCCTCAATCGGGTGACTTACCGTTTGGTGGTAAGGGCAATAATTGGGATTATTAAGATCGCCTGGCTGCGACAGACGCTTTGGACTCGGCAGATTGATGAGTCTGTTACGCACTGCCAGCTCAAACAGTCTTCTCGTTTTATTCTGAGGAAACGAGTAATGACGTCCTAGCCTCTCTTCGAGGGATGGGCGTGGACGCACGTTGTTTTGGCGAGCGACCGGCTTTGAGTTGCTCGACTGTTGCTGAGCATTGGCGACGATGATCGCTTTTCCTTTCTCATTTCGGGGATCGGGTCTTGGAGGAGACGGCTTATGGCCCATCTGGTCCATTTGGGCTAATTTGTCAATCAAGGCCTGGAAGGTGGTCGGCCTGAAGAACATCATGAATTGTGAGATGGTCGCCTGCGGATCGAGAGTGCCCACAAACATGCCTACCGCAGGTGCCTCTTCTATGCGTTGTTCGCATTTCGACCATAGGTTCCGCCATCGTGTCGCGTATTGGACCCATGTTTCGCTTGGCCTTATCCTGGCATTTATCAGTGCTGTTATCGGGGTGCGTTTACTAGCACTCGCGAATCTTTGTGTAAACAGCAGCTCCATCTCCGCAAATGTTTTGACAGAGTCGTTAGGTAGCTCCGAATACCATTCAAAGGTTGTTTCTGCTAAGCTGCCGACGAATTGACGTAGCAACAATTTGTCATCACCTCCAGTATTGCCGCATAAGGCCCTGAATTGAGCGACATGCTGATGCGGATTCCCTGTCCCTTTATATACGTGGAATTTAGGGATCGTATATCCTGGCGGGTAACTGATTTGGTCATACCAGCTCGGATACGGTCGTCCGGTTCTAACAATTTGCCCAGCCGCTTCATTCGCCTGATGAACCCGGATCTGCTGAGCTATATATTCGTCTAGGTCAACTTTGGAGATTGTCTCCTCCTTGGCTGTTGCCAGAGCCGGTGGAGGATTTGACGTTTCTCCCCTGTCGTCTTCAAGGACGATCGGAGGATCTTCAGCAGGAGGGTCCGACTGTAACATCATCCCTACCATATCTTGGAAGAGGAGCGCCATCTGTTTTATGTTAGCCGCTTGCTCTACAGCTTCTTTGTCCCTCTTTTCGAGGACTCTGCGTAAAAAATCAGCGTCGGTTTCTTGTTCTTGACGCTCATCCGAAGACGTTTCAGGGCATTCTTTTGGCTCAGTGAGTGCAGCCATTGTAGTCATCATTTCCTGAAGCTTTTGTTGTTGCTCCTGGGCTTTCGTCACGGATCGGGTGAGCGGTCGGTGGCCCGTAGAAGTGCGGCTTTCCTCCTTTCCAGAAGCCATATAAACAGTGTGCACCACCATGCCCCCAGATTTGGGGCGTTTGTGTTCAGCGCTTTTATACTTCGCCATGTTCACAGGGGCTTTTTGTGGCCTCCTTTTTTGAGTGATTGGAGTTAAGGGAGCCGCTGTAGTGGGCACCCAAGTAGCTTTTGCTTTTTGTGGTTTGACAGAGTAATCCTTCCCCCACCGCACCTTCATCTTTCTCTGTCGATGAAGATGGTTTTCATTAATCACTGACTCCTGGACCTTGTTGAGCAGTTCAAAGCTGTTCTTGGTTGGAACAGTAGCATCGATCCTCACCATCGGAGCTGACGGAGTTATCCCAGAGGGGGAGTTGCCACCAGCCTTCCTCACTCGGCGCCAGTAGCGACGTCGGGCATGTCGTGCTGATGGAGTTGTTTCAGCTATAGGGGTGACCTTCTCATGCCCCCTGTGTTGGTCAGAATATACTGGTACCAGCTTTTTATAGATCGACGTCCGTTGAACGGGGACGGCCAACTTGTCAGAAGCGGACTTCTGAACATGGGAAGCAACCTTGGTGATTTTGCCAGGAACGTGAGTTGGAATGGCTATCCGCTTCGGGATAACGCCTTCTGGTATGGCAGGCTTCTTTATGAGCCTGTTAGAGCTCTGGCCTAGTCCGTTAAAAACTGAAGCAGTGGAGTTGGACGACCCGTTGAGAGGGGTCGCGGCAGCGGTAAGTCGATCGAAGACCGACTTCTTTGGAGCTTCTTGCAATGTCATTGGGGCGTTGAAGCTCATTGGTGGGAGCATGGTCCCAAAAAAAAGTCCAGTGGTAGCTTGAGCCACCTGCTCCACCGGCATTTTGAAAAGAGAGGCCGCTCGGGGCCCATAAGTCACTCCTCCAGCAATGACGGAGCGAGAGTTGTTGCTGCAGGCGGTGCAGTTCGAAGCCATCGATCTTCTGTTTTCTGCACGGAGCAAGACACCAAATCTTAGTACCTTGAATCCACAGGCAATCACAGCAAACCGCGATTTGTTTCGCGAACACGACACACGAAGTGTGGAGTGGAAAGAGGAAGAGGTCCCACCGGGCGTGCCAGAATCTGTTCCCCTCCGAAAGGCGGCGCACAGGACCGCGATGTGTCCTGACGCTGAGATTCGGGGCAGATGCTAATTGGTTTTATCCGTCCACCTCTCCGAAAATGCCAAGTTGATTTATGGCACCGTGTATCGAAGGTTTAGACGGATGCGGCCGATGTAGCAGACTTTGTCAGATTCCCCCTCGCTAGAGGGGTTTTTGATTGTGGGGACGCTCTTCCCTGCAGGCGCAAGCCCCTGCAGTTAATTACGCTACCACTTCGCGGTAACAACTTTCTCCTTCTCCAGAATTTCACTTCGTGTCTTGTGTGTTTGTTTTGTTTGTGGTTGCCCGTGGATTGTATACGGAGACTGAGTAATGCCGTCGCCCGTAGGACGTGGATTAGTCCAAATCCGTATTTACTTAGATTTGGGTTTGGTGTTTTTAGTTTAAGGATACGTTAGTCGCGTTGCGGCTAAGATCAACTTAAACGTTCGTTAAGGATACGTTAGTCCTGTTTGAGACTAAGATCAACTTAACGTGATCGTTTAGATCCGACAAAAGAGCGTTTGGGCCCTATTGTTCCAGTTTGGGAGATTCATAGTCCAATTTGGGACTAAAGTCTGTTTGGAGGATACGTTAGCCATTTTTGAAGCTAAGATCGACTCAAACGTTTGTTAAGGATACGTTAGTCCAGTTTGAGACTAAGGTCAACTTAACGGGACCGTTTAGATCCGACAAAAGAGTATTTGGGCTCTATTGTGCCAGTTTAGGGACGTGGTGGTCCATATTTCAGTTTAGGGACGTTTCGGTCCGATATTAGTTTAGGGACGTTTCGGTCCGATATTAGTTTAGGGACGTTTCGGTCCAATATTAGTTTAGGGACATCTCGGTCCACGAGTTTAAGGACCCCGCAGTCCATATTCATGTGTGGTCGTTGGGACCCGTCACCTCTTTGACGTCGTTGAAGGATTACAACGATAAGTGTCAGAGGAGTTCGGAGATGTACCCTCGAACCGGATGTAAATTCATTTAGGGAACAGCCGTGCTCAGTCAATTTAATTTGAGGACTTATGGCCATGACTGGGCTAAGTCCAGTTGAATGTTCAACATTTTTATTTGTCTTTGGCCAATTAGGCCTGAATTTGGGCTTTGCCCCTTTTTAAATAATACACTGCATTATTTTTGTTTTGTTTGGGCTCTGCCCTTTTATAAATGATGCAGAGTATCTATTTTGTTTGGGCTCTGCCCCTTTTATTGCACTGCAATTTAATTAGGCCTATTAGGTCTTTTTGATTTGGGCCTGGTCCTTTAGGAAATGCATTGCATTTGTCAAGCGCTTTACGCCAATCAGAAAGCACAACAGTGCAGATTCATAAGTGCAAAGCACTATTAATTTGAGAATCTTTTAGATTCAAGAACCAATGGTTCATAAAAGAAGTGCAAAGCACTATTTGATTTCTTGATCTAATTTAGATCAAAGAAGAACAAGTTTTTCTTTTTATTTCAAGAACCAAAGGTTCATAAAAGTGCAAAGCACTATTTTTTTTATTTCTGTTTTTTTTTTGTTTTAAAAAACCAGTGGTTCATAAGAAGTGCAAAACACTATTAATTTAAGAACCTTTTAGGTTCAAGAACTGATGGTTCATAAAACAAGTGCAAGGCGCTATTTGATTTAGATCTGAGAAAAAACAAGTTTTTCTTGTTTTTCTTATCTCAGAGAACCAAAGGTTCATAAAAGTGTAAAGCATTATTAATTTAAGAACCTTTTAGGTTCAAGAACCGACGGTTCATGAAACAAGTGCAAGGCACTATTTGATTTAGATCTAAGAAAAAACAAGTTTTTCTTGTTTTTCTTATCTCAGAGAACCAAAGGTTCATGAAAGTGCAAAGCACTATTAATTTAAGAACCTTTTAGTTCAAGAACCGATGGTTCATAAAACAAGTGCAAGGCACTATTTTTATTTTTATTTTATTTATTTATTTATTGAAGATCCATGATCTTGTTCCCAAGAGAAATTTCTTTTCTTTCAAGGGTTTTTACCTTTTTTTTTTTATTCTTCAAGAGTTCTCAAGGGTTCTCTTCTCTCTTTTTTTTTTAGCAAGGTCTTCCTCCTCTTTGAAATAAGGTCTAGGGTCCTTTTTATAGTGCCCATAAATTAGTTAAAGTTTGTTAAAGAGATAATTCTCTGAGTGATTTGGGGAATTTTTCCCACCGTTGGATCTTTAATCCGAAGGGCTCTGTTTTACAGAAGAAATCTTCTTGTTTTAACAAAAACAGAAAAGATTTCCTCAAATTTTTATTCTGTTTTTTGCATAACTCCTCAGCGCGTGACACGTGTCGTGCAGAGTGTGCGCAACTGCGCAGACACGTGTCGCGCAATAAAAAAAATTTATTTTTTAATTATTTTTTAATTATTTTTTGTTTTTACTGCGCAGCGCGCAGCTGCGCGCACTGCGCAGCGCAGTTGCGCTTTTTTTTTTTTTCAAGAGCTTTGCTCTTATGGAGTACGCTACTTCATTTATTTTAACTTTAATTTTCTTTTTAATTTTCAAGACAGAGTTTTGCTCTGATTGGAGAAAAACAGAAGTATTGCTTCTTTTCCCACCTTGGAATTTAAACAGAGCTTTGCTCTGATTGAGGTAAACAAGGAGCAACTCATTATTCGCCATTGGTTGGCGTCTGCATCACTGCACTGGAATATGGTACCAGGAGCGACTCATCATTAGCCACTTGGGGTATGGAGTTTGGAATTTGCTTGGCGTCTGCATCGCTGCACTAGAATATGGTATCAGAAGTCATTCGCCATTTGGGATTTGAGTTTGGAATTTGGTTGGCGTCTGCATCGCTGCACTGGAATATGGTACCAGGAGCGACTCATCATTCACCACTTGGGGTATGGGATTTGGAATTTGGTTGGCGTCTGCATCGCTGCACTAGAATATGGTACCAGGAGCGACTCATCATTCGCTATTTGGGATTTGAGTTTAGAATTTGGTTAGCGTCTGCATCGCTGCACTGAAATATGGTACCAGGAGCGACTCATCATTCACCATTAGGATTTGGAATCAGGAGCGACTCATCATTCGCCTTTTTTTTACCGCGATTGCTCTATCATTTCAGCTTTTCTTATCGCGAAGGTCGCGATTGCCCTATCATTTTGACTTTATTCGCGGTTGCCCCATCATTTTGGTTTTATTTTTATTTTTATTTTTACTCGTTGATTTTTATTGCTAGTTGCCCCATCATTTCGGCTTTTTATTATTATATTTTTTTTACTTACACTTTTTTTTATTTACACATTTTTTATTTACGCACACATTTTTTTTTACATTCCCAGTTTAACGACTTAGAGGTCAACTGTTCCCAGTTTAATGACTTGGTGGTCGATTGTTTTCAGAGAAAGGTAGATGTCTGGGAGAATTAGTTTCATGAAGAACTTCGGTCTCCGTTTGTATGAAATTGGCGGTCGCGTCTTGATTGTTTGTTAACACGCCTTTGGACAGATCTATCTCTCTTGCCTTGTATTGCTTTTCGACCCAATCTTTGAAGACGAAGCAGTCCTCAATGGCATGACCTATCACTCTATGATAGGGGCAGTATTTGGGGTCATCGGTCATATTTGTTTCCTGCGGTCTTTTTGACTCTGGCAGTTGTAGACCGTTCCTCAGGGCGTGTTTGAATATTTTACGGATTCTGTCCCTTCTGAATGAATAGACCTTATCCAGCTTCTCTTTCAGTGGAGATTCTCCTCCCTCTCCGAACACTGGCTTCCGAGGCTGGTTGGCATTAAGCCCACTCATCCCTAGCTTATTTCGGTTAGCTGAAATGTTGAAAGATTCAGAATCATCAGAGTTTCCGCCTTTGCGATTTTCGTCTTTTCGGTTTCTCCAGGACCTATTGTTATTTTAGGAATTTGAGGGGGACTCCTGCTTTGAGTGCTCCAGCATCTGAACTTTCCTGGTCAACTCTTGGAATGTTTTGAGACCCGCGATGCATAGAAACAGGGCCATCCAATTGTTGAGATTTCCGATAAGGAGACTGACAGATTGATCCTTCTCTATCGGCGGTTCACATTCGACGGAGAGATTGCGCCATCGGGTTATAAAATCCATGCTGCTTTCGTTGTTCTTTGGTTTGGTCCTTACTAGGTCGGCAATGATGATCTTATCGCTGACACTCATGAACCTTTGTCGGAACAAAGATTCCATTTGGACGAAAGTTGTGACGGAGCCATCCGGTATGCTCACGTACCAGTCGAAAGCAACATCGATCAAGCTATTAACGAACTGGCGGAGGAGAAGCGCATCATTGCCCCCAGTATTCCCGCATGGGGCTTTAAAATGGGGGACGTGCTGATTCGCATTTTCTGTCCCATCAAATCTTCCGAATTTAGGGATGACATAGCCGCTAGGAAATTCTACCAGATCATACTGAGCAGGATATAGTCTCCCGCTACTGCTAACATCTTTTTGCTCTTCGGCTTCAGCTACTAATGTTTTGACTTTGTTGGCAACCAAATCCATGATTTGAACTTGAGTTAGCGGGCTACTGTCAACGATAGCCAAGACATTTCCCGAGATAGGATGCGACTGACTTTTATGCGGTCCGCCCACCTTTGGATTTGGGGGAATAGGCGTCGGCTGCCCTGGGACACCGTTTCCCGGTTCATGAGCAGAGCCCTGCATTTGATTGGGCGGCTGAGAGGCAAGTCCGGCCGTGAGCTGCAAGACGACATTCGTCAAGTCGTCAATTTTGGAGTAAAGTTTGGCCATCTCCTTATCTTTACTTCTGAGCTGTTTTCGGAGCTCTCGGAGAAGTTGCTGCTCTGCGTTCTTGGGACGGAAGATTGTCTCCTCTTCTCTTTCTGAGCCCGACTCCTCATGAACCGAGGGCTCTCTCTGCTTATCGGCCTCACTAGAAGGGTCTTCATTACCTTCCAGAGGAGGCCGGTCTTGGAATGTGGCAGCCATATTCACACCAGATTGGATTTGAGATGTGGTGGCTCCATCCTTGCTTTTGCTGTGAAGGTTGTCGCTGGGATGCGTGCCCACCATGTAGACGGTATGGATAACACATTCAGCCATCCTTTCATCACTGGCAGCTGGTTTTGCGGAGCGGTCCAGGCTTTGGAAATTCATAAATTTTAACATGGACAGAGCCCTAGCCCTTTTGTTGGCTCTGTATCTGAGCCGCTTCTGCCACAGTTTCTCTGCCTTGAGCGCTTGGCAGGCTTCTGCTCTTCGGGAAGCCGCCATAGGCTGAGTGATGGGGAGGCTTGAGAAGACATCCGCCCGCATGTCCATCGAAGGTATCGCCTGGGCTTGCCCACGACGTCTGGCAACTTCTTTTATTCTGATGGCTTTGCCCCCAGCTGGGGCCATGGAGAGCCGTTTGAACACCGACTCGTGTTTAGGTTGGGGCACCCTCGAGATCACCACATTTGGCCATTTTCCTTTCGAGGCCGGTTTGTCGGTTACCGGAGCTTGAGGTGCAGGGATGGCATTAGCCGAGACAAACAGAATAGACCCAAATTGTAGCAGCGGTTCTTCCCACTGTCGTCCGAGACTTGCCGGGATGACCGTCCTGGCGTCTATCTTCATCGTGTAGGAGACGGGAGCTAAGTTCATCTTTGGAGACATTGTTGAAAATTGATTGCTTGAAAACCTGCATGAAAAAGCATTATTTTAGTATAAATATAGATATGTATATTGATTGAGTTCGCATGGATATTTAACCCGAATATGGGAGGAGAGATAGGTCCCGCCGGGCGTGCCAGAATCTGTAGGGTGTTTTTTGTCACCCCATTGAGATGGGAATACACGCGTGCTTGTCAGGCGCATTACAGATTCCCCCTGCTTAGAGTAGGCTGGGGTTTATTGATTGTGGAGATCCGAATCTCCGGTAGCCGCGGACTAAACTGTCGTTAATTACCCCTTGCCTTTAGAGTGAGAGAACCTCCGATTAACGGGTCAAACTGGTCATGCGAACTCGATATGCAGTGTACGTGTGTTGTGTTTTGAAAAGGGTTTGGGATATATCGGGGGCCCCGCAGAGTTTTTACGGGGGTCCTGCTACCCGGATAGCGGGATAGGGGTCAAGGGGGCTAGCATCCCCCATGTGGGGTGCGGGGCAGCACCCCGTTAATTTTTTCTAACGGGGGACAGTGTTGTAGAGTGTGTGTGTGTGTGTAAGGGAAATGAAATCCAAAGGATGCGTGGCAGAAAGCGACAGTGTCTCACGTGCGTGGCACGCGGGCGCTTGGGCGCCCGGGCGCTGGCGCTATCGCCTTGGGCGCTGGTGCTTTGGGCGCTCGGGCGCTGGCGCTTTGGGCGCTCGGGCCACACGTGCCAGGCACGTGGGCGCCCGGACGCTAGCACCTCACGTTCCAGGCACGTGGGCACTCAGGCGCTCGTGCTTTGGGCGCTAGCACCTCACGTGCCAAACACGTGGGCGCTCGAGCGCTGGGCGGCAAAAGGGACTTGGTCCCTGCACTGGGAGTTGTACTCCCAGAAAGAAATACTTATTATTTTATATATATATGAGGAGTTAAACTCCTAAGATATTTTTGAAGCTGATAAAGAGGTTTCTCCCCTTGAGCCCTGGATCCTCCTCAAAGTGGGGTCTTTGGAGATGGGTCTCCTTCTTCCTCCTTTGTTAGCCGGCTCTTGAAGAACAAGAGGTATGAGATTTAAAAAATCTCCTTTTGAGATCTAATGGAAGATCCGGGCTCCCCTTTGTGGGTTTTGTGGTGAAAAACTATTTAGTTTTGAAAAAGGAAGAGTAAAACTCTTGATTCAATTGAAAAAGGGGAAGAAGTTTAGAACTTTGAGGAAGGAGAAGGAGGCACAAAGTACCCTAGATTTTTGAGAGAATGAAAAGTCTATCTCTTATTCATTATCATGTTGCCTTATATAGGCTTACACATTTACATATAGCCCCTTGGGCTTTACAAAATGACATTTTGCCCATCCCATGGCTCATGTGCCATTTTTTTTGCACATAAGCCATGGGCTTTACAAAAATTTGGCTTTATGTCCATTCATGCATAAAAAATTACATAAAAATTATTTATTACATGATTTCATTTTGTCATGGGGGAGGCTGGCCGCGGGACTCGACTTGGGCATGGGCCCACTTGACCTGGGCTTGGGCCCACTTGGCTTGGGGTTGACCTTGACTTTGACTTGGTCAACCGGGATGCAAATTTTGACCCCAACAGTGACTGCACTTCTTTGCAGCATGAAAAGTAACGATGTTGTATGGGTTATTGTAGATCGACTCACAAAATCGGCTCATTTCATCCCATTTCAAGTTGGCCAATCTACCGAGACACTAGCAAAGAAGTATATGGAGTTAAGTTTGAATCTAAGTAATATTTAACTCTTCAATGTGTACTATCTCTGATACTCATGAACTCATGCAGAAGATCGTGAGATTATATGGAGTACCAGTTTGCATTGTCTCCGATCGTGACACCAGATTCCGATCGCAATTTTGGCAGAGTCCGCAAGCTAGCTTGGGAACGAGTCTGAACTTTAGCACAGCTCATCATCCACAAACAGATGGTCAGTCTGTGCGAACGATTTAGATCTTTGAAAATATGATAAGAGCTTTTATGCTAGACTTTGGAGGATCGTGAGAAGATCACCTACATCTTGTGGAATTTTCATACAACAACAACTGCCAAGCGAGTATTGGAATGGCACCGTTTGCAGTGCACTATGGAAGGAAGTGTCGTTCACCATTAAGTTGGGACGATATCGGAGATAGGGAACTTCTTGGACTTGAGATGATAGTGGTGACTATAGATGTAGTTCGCACTATCAGGGAACGAATGCGCATAGCCCAAGACCGACAGAAGCACTGGGCAGATGTAAAGCACCGACACTTGGAGTTCCTACCGGGCGATCATGTCTTTCTAAAGATCTCTCCAAACCATGGAGTGATTCGTTTTGGAAAGAGGGGTAAGATAAGTCCGAGATACATTGGATTGTTCGACATACTCAAACGAGTCGGAGAAGTGGATTATCGTTTGGCATTTCCACCCTCATTGGAAGGAGTGCACAATGTATTCCACATATCCCAACTCCGAAGATATATGAGCGACCACAGCTACATCCTTGATCACTCCGAGCTCACTGTATAAACAAACTTATCTTGTGAGCAGCAACCCGTTGAAATCCTGGACAGAAAGGTAAAGTCACTTCAGAACAAGAAAGTAAACTTAGTTCGAGTGATGTGGAGAAAAGACTCACCAGGAGAATTAACGTGGGAAAGAGAAGACGACATGCGTGCAAGATACCCTTTCTTATTTGTAAATTAGTCCTTAAATAATTGTAAATTTCGAGGACTAAATTTTTGTAAGAAGGGTACAATGTAACAACTCTGTTTTTAATGTACAAAAATTTGTTTAAAGTTAAAGTACTAAATGGAGTATTTGCAACCCTGAGTACGCTATAAGTATTTAATTTGATTTTGAACGGCAAGAAAGCACTTGTAGCTCATTGGTAAAGCCTTGTAATGTTGTGACATAGCCCCTGTGTTCGAATCCCATCAGCCACATATTATTTTTAATGATATTTCTTTTAAACTTTTCGGAAGCCCAAAAGTTTACACGTGCAATACACGTAAAATGAAAAGTTAGATTAAAACAAACATGTGGAAATTGATATATGAACAGACCCTAACACGTGTCACCAATCCAAGCACCCAACCCCACCAAACGACCGGCGAAGATAAGATTTGGGCCGGCGCCGCCGGTTTTCCCCGTCGGGGATGCTTCAAAAATTTTAACCCTAGTCTTTTGGCCTCCCACCTAATCCCAGTACTATTTGTTTTTACTGAAATTAAACAGAGAATTAAAATGAGGTATTAATACAAAAATTTAATGCATTTTAATTCCATTCTTCAATTCTCAAAACCTTAATTTCTCCTATAAAAACCACATCATATCCTAGCCCTCTCCATTCTGAAATCTATTGTCAAAACTCTCAACTTTTTCCAAGTCCAAGAAGTATACAAGTGGAGTTAGCCCAAGGTCATTTTCCGGCGACGATTCGGAAAGATTCCGGCGACACTGCGACTCCACGAAGCTTCCATCTTGTTCCCATATCTCCCATTTCTCTTTTCAAACTGTAAGTCCCTTTTCCTCCTCTCTCTTCCTATTCTAAAAACATCTCTTTTCAAAACACGTCGGAAGTAGAGTTAATCCGACATCCGATTCTAAATTTGTTGGAAAAAAAAAACTAACTTTTCTTAATAACAAATCAACCATTCCTTTATATATTGTTTAGCAACCATAAACCAACTTTGAGAACAAGTTTCAATTTAAAATATTATGCTATGCAACTTGTATTACATTTTTACAGTTAAATACCACAAAATTTACCTACGACATTCTTGTATCATAATTCCTCATATTACCTTTAGAAAAAGCTCATGAAGAACGACCTACCTCTCACAACACTCATCATGATATAGCACGATTGCTTTAAAACCATATTTTTGTAGCTAATACAATTTTACATTAAAATACCATAAACTATTAAAAACCGTATTCTTTAAATTGTTTTAATTAAATTTCTTGCAATTAAGCCTCTACAAAACATTTTGGGGAACCCGATTTGGATGGTGCGGCTTATCGCACATCCTCGGGACTAGTAGAGCGAGATGCAGACCTCCTCACGGAGCATTCGATCTCGATGGAATTTTTAATACAATTTTTAAGAATAATGTGATTTTCAATTTAATAAAAAAATTCTATTTTTAATAAATATATATATATATATATATTATGAAAGCATCTATTTTATATTTATAATAAATTCTATGTTTTCTGAATAAAGGAATCCCAAATTTCATAAATGTACCATCACAAATCCATACAATTCCAATTTACACTAAAATACTATATACTATTCAATCTACGTTTATAATCATTAGAATACTTCACTTTTAAAAATTATATCCATGAAAATCCTAAAAACGATAAATAAATGCTTGATGTTTATTTTGAAAGTTTATCAAAACTATTTTTCATAAAATGTAACAACCGAGTTCATTTATACCAATTCCAGTTTTCGTATTTATTTATCTGTGGTATTTTATTGATTTATCGTATTTGGGTGCGAATGGTATTTTACACTTTACATTGCATTCGACCCGACCCGTTTACTTGAACTTATTAATTCATATTTATAGATTACCCTGGCTTGTTACACGTGCATCTAGTATAAACTGCATATTGGTATTTCATCTAGCATCGCATATTTTACATATAACATTTTTTAGGTCATGTTAAATAAATTAAAATTGCATTTCATAACCTGCTTGATACCCCTAACCCCATGGTAGCATCCGCGCATCTTGTTCTCGTCCCGTTCAGTGAAACGGATGTGTTTGGATAGCTAAGCGCACGTACGTGCATCCGTTCTTGGGGGTATGCATTTTCGTTACCTGAGTATTCGTTTTGAATTTTGAAAGTCGCATATATTTTTCGTATTTAAAATCTGAATTTTTAGACCCGACCCGGGCGTATTTTGAAATATTTTTGTATCCCGCCAAAATTCAAATTTTATTAATTATAATATCTTTAAATTAATACGACAGCTTAACAAAATATTTTATCTCAACTCTTTTTAACAAACTAAAATATTTTTTAAATTATAATCCCAACTTTCTTATACAACATATTCTCTCCCTCTCTCATCTCGATTTCTCTCTCTCTTTTCTCTTTCTTTCTCTCTTTTTCTCTCCTCACTAACCTCCAAAATTCTTTCTCCTCACTATTCACTCCCCTCTCTCTCTCCTCTCGATCTCTCTCCTCTCGGTTTCTCTCTCTCTCCTCCGCCTGCTCTCTCTCTTTATCTCTCTCACAATTCTCTCTCTCTCTTTCTTTCTTTATATATATATATATATATATATATATATATATATATATATATATAATTATTTATATATATTTTTTTTTTAAAAACCCTATAATTTACATACGTCTCTCTCTCCTCTCCCTTCATCTTCTCTGTTCTTTCGCCTCCATCGCAAACCCTAACCCATGCCATCCTGCGTCGCACTCATCGCCGTCTCCTCACCGCCGGCATCCCTATCTCCTCGTCTTCACCTCCCTCCTCCCTCCTCCTTTCTCCTCCCCTTGACAAGACGGCGACCCCTGCACCTAACTCGAGCCCCTGCAACCCTCCTCGCCGGAGCTCGCCTCACCGCCGATCACCCTCGTCGGCCTTCCCTCATCCTTATTTCCTCAACCTCTCCTCTACCACCTCCTCATAAACGCCGTCACCTCTCCCGAGTCTACACAGAACCCATCACCTCCATCACCTACACCTCGCCTCCCGCCGCCTCCACCCTCGTCGTCGACCTTTCCTCCTCACCTCAACCTTGACAGAACCCAAACCCCTCGACACTACCTCCTTCTCCACCGAGAACACCACCTTGGAACCATCCTCGCTCGTCAGCAACAACCAACCGCTTCTTTCACCCATTGCCATCACCACCGTCTGCATCTCCCCTCACCAGCGGTTCGAATTCAAACTTGTGACCTAGCACTCAATCTCAGCCACATCCTCACCAAGATCCCTTTCTTCCTCCCTTTCCCGAGCTCTTCTCTCCCTGAGCCCGCAGCAACCCAAGAACCGTGCATCTTTCCCGAAACCCCACTGCCTTGGTCTTAGACCTCGCTGGAAAACCCCATCGGCAGAGTTATCTCTCGCCTCGCCTCATCTCTGACCCAGAGTAGCAACCCTCTTTTCTTCTTTCTTTATTTCTTCTTCTTTCTTCTTCTTTTTCTTTCTCTTCTCTTTCTTGATCCGTATTTCCCGATGATCGCCGGAGCCGTGCTACTGCCGACGATTCGAGCAACCCAGTGGACATTCCCTACATACGCAGTTACATTCTTGTATTGCCTGGTTCTGTTCTGTATTTGTGCGCGCAAAGTGTTCGACGAAATGCCCCAATGGAGATTTTCCGTCGTTTTATCGCATTCTTGCTGCGTGCCGTGCATCTGTGGATCCCCGAGGCAAGTTAATCTTGCTACATGCTATTTAAATTATTACATACTTATTTAAATACATATTAAACCTGGTGTTTAAATCTAGTGCCTCATATTTCATTTTAACATTTCGATGTTCCGTTTATATCATTTTAGATCTAGAACATGAAAACATATCTTGTTGCATATTAGATTACAATACAATGCACCCATATCCATATTTATATCACATAGTGCTTATTTGTACATCCCATAGTACCATTTTATAGTTTATAACCTTTCGGACACCCGTTTGCATCCATCTCGCCTAATATATATATATAATTGCATCCTTAGATCATATTAGTGCATAATAATATGATATTAATATTCCATGTTTAATAAAGTGCATCCTAATTAATATTGGAACTATAATCTTAACCCTAATCGATAACTGTGCATCCATGTGTTTGAATTTATACCTATTTGCATACCACATCACACTATTCCATTTTATAGTTACATCGGTACCCCATACTTGTTTTGTGTACCCATGCTTATTATAGTTTGATTATGAGCACCCACGTGACATTTGTGTACCCCCTGACATGACTTGATATACTATTACTTGACATGACTTGATACCGTGCACTAATGGACATGATTGGACCCATGTACACTACCTTACTTGACCTGATGTACCACAGTTTGACCTGTTACCTGATCTTATTAGTAATGCCAACAAACTTGACCTGTTGTCCCTACGGACATTTCCTGTTGCCTTTTCAGACAAACTTGTACTTGCCTGATCCTGTGTTGGCATTAGCCCTAGATTTATCCATACCTAACTGGAACACATAACTTGGGGGTATGGGGAAATCAATGATGAAACCTGACTTATAACTCGACAGTTCGATACCTTCACTGATCAGTTTTACGGGCTAGGCCAGCCCCGGGATGATGCTGCTGACATCATTCGTCGTTACCTACTACCTTTTACTGCCTGCGGCACGTCTTGGATTCAGCCCGAAAGTCTTAGACCGTGGTCCCGGGCATGCACGCGATACTATTGAGTTACATCGATGATTCATCAAATTGATTTCAAAGACTTGAAAGTAGTTAACCCAGTAGACCAGTTTAGATTACTCACTGCACATCACCTGTGCCTTACCCTGCACTGTCCTATTTATGTTACTGTTATACCTGTTTTACCGTTCATACTCATGCCTGCATGACTCGTTACCCCCTGATTATATTATTATTGATGTTATGACACACTGACATCTGGGTTTTGCATGGCCCAGATCCTCTACCTTTGTCGCAGGCTGATCAGGAGTACTGCCGCTGTTAGACCGAGCAGTGAGGATTCTGTTGGTATCCAGTCTTACTTTCCAGGTGTTTTTTTTATTGGATCTTTTGCTTCCGCATATTATATTATTTCTTGACTCATTTATTCTGGCTCATGGACATGTACTAGATAGTTTAGTTTACTTTCCTGTTCTTAATATCTCTACAGCCGTAATGTGACTGTGGAGGGATTTTTCCTATCCACAGGTAGCATGGTTGGCTCTGTCACGTGCCTATCTGTTAGTTATATGTATGCCCTAGAGGCCATTACTGTACATTTGATGTATATTGTAGTGGATGCTTGGACATATATAGGGAGGACTTTCTTCCTCGACATGATAGTATGCTATCTGGTTGTACTTTATCTTAACATGTACTCTGATTGTCTCTATATTACATGTTGATAAAGCCCTTAGGATATGTACTCGACTACTGGTACTATGATGAGATCATACTTGTGGGGCCACGGTAGTCGACGAGTACATCCTATAACTGTTCCTAGTCGAGGGTGTATCGAGACAGGGCATCGATACACCAGAGTAGACTAGCGTATACGCATCTTGACCCATATGATGGGCGATGGATGATCCCATATCCATCGGTGTTTGACATCAAGGATGGTGTACGGGTGCTCAGTAGAGACTGGGTACACTGGACGGACTCGCCGAGAACTTCCAGATGGTGTTATACCTCACGTCAGATGGCAGTTCTCCGGTGACACTGGTACAGAGTAGTCTGTTGACCCGAGATCGTCATAGAGTCTTGTGTGATTCCCACTGTGCTTTGATTTCCATCATACCACATCCAAGAGGGCGTGCAAAAAGGTGGCTTTTGGGTACAGTCCCGAATCACATGGAGGCAATGAGCGATAGGAGGGGATTCGTCTCTCCCAGTATAGGGAGTTGATGTTGTGCTGTGTTCGATTGGCTATAACCGGGAATCCCTGGTCAGGGTTGCTGAGATTTACTGATAAGTGTTATCAATAGTTTCTCGAACTGTTATAGACCTCATATCGACACGACTTATCGAGCTACTGGGGTCTGACGTTTACTACCCCTAGACAAGATATGCGACATATCAGACGACGAGACCGGACTGTACGGGAGTGTTACTGATTGGATTCACAGGAGAATGTACAGGCTTGCTTGTTGATCTTCTGAGCGCTCAATACCTGGGTGGCTGTTACGTTTAGCTGACTGCTTGCAGCTTGTGGGTGTTTGATATGATCATCACCTACCGCCGGCGTATTGACGATTCTTTAGAGTCCTGCACAGAGGTTTCTTGACTCAGGAAAAACGGAGTAGGAGCACATATATGATATGTGCGGGACCGAGGATAATGCGGTATGTGATACCGTATTGGATTCTCGCGATATGAGATATCGGCCGGGTATATGTGATATAGCCGGGTCATCGTATTAGTCGGTTATTTGTGAAATAGCCGGATTATCGGATCAAGTGTTGATTCGATAAATTAATGTATAATAATATATATGATATATTAAATTACATTAACTAATATTAGCTCACTAAAAGATTCATTTTCTCACGGGATAATACATTGATATATATGCGATATATGTTAATTGTATTATTTTCTATTGTTACAAAATATATTGTATATGTGATATATAATATTGTAACATGTTAGGGTTAAAAATTTAACAATGGTTTAGGGTTTAAACTTGGTTAGGGTTTGGATTAGGGTTAGCTTTTGCATGAAGCTTCCATAAAGCTTCATGAAGTTTTGACTTTGTGTTTTGCTTGATATTTTATGAAGATATGATGTTAACCCAATCCAAACCATTAACTCTAGTTAATTCTCTACAAGGGTTAACTCCTTCATGCTTAACCCTTGGTTAGATTTGTAACCACTACAATAATTCATTATTCATCACAAAAGGATTCTATCATCTTCTTCCTTGAGTTCCTTCTTGGAAAAAGTTTTCTAGCTTTTTGCTAAGTGATGAAAATGAATGAGAAAAAGATTATAAATGAGAGCAAAAATCCTACTTCATCATCCTCATCTATCCTTGCCCTTTAGATGAGAGTGTTCACTTCATTTAGTGAGTGTTAGCTTGTGTTAATGAAACTTCAAGGTAAATCATCTTTGTTATCGAAGATCGGAAGCAAGACTGCATCTTTCTCTTCGTGGAACCTCTCGAGAGTCCGGAACACGATGATCGCAGCGAAGGGACCTCAACACGGAGCTTAAGAAGTGAAGGACCGGATCTACAAAGATTGTAATCCCTCTCACTTAGTGTTAAAGTGTTTAGCATGCATAGTTTCGCATAAACTCTAGTTTAAAGATCCGGCTTTGGGTTGTTCGGCACGGCTAATTTTTAAATCGGGCATGGTTGATGCCTCGTAGACCCTTGTGCGTGTGCATAGCAACCCTACAGTGGTATCAGAGCCAAGCTAGAGGTTTAGGCGAAGTCTAGACGAAGTTTAAACTCCGATCGAACCCCGAAACCCTAATTTGAACCCTTCTCTGGACATTTTCTGAAAATGTGATTTTTTTTATGAATTAAAAATGCTCGGAAAATATAGCAGGAAAAACTAAGAATTACTGTGAAGTACGGACTACTAATGCTTTTATATGACCGCGGAACCGCGGCCAAACCAAGGTTTTGGCAGCGGTTCCGCGGCCAAAATTATGACTTAGTCCCTCATATTTCATATATTTATTCGTAGGTCCTTTCTAGTCATTTTTTTCTGGGAATTTTTAATTCCACTCAAAAGTTGAGTTTTCTGGGTTGTATTGGGGACTCGTTGATTCGATCGGATAATTTAACTTTATTTAGTTT
The DNA here is from genome assembly GCA_030015575.1 of Agapanthus africanus. Taxonomy (NCBI): domain Eukaryota; kingdom Viridiplantae; phylum Streptophyta; class Magnoliopsida; order Asparagales; family Amaryllidaceae; genus Agapanthus; species Agapanthus africanus. The sequence continues at coordinate 872,529,355 of CM057339.1, forward strand.
GTTCCGGATAATTTTAGAAACTGTTAAAAAGTTCGAACGGATATCAATAACTCACTTTTTCCCCTGTCGGAAAATTTTCAAAAGTTGGATTTTTTCTTGTGTTTGAAACTTTCGTACAGTCATGCAAGTAACGCGGTGGACCCTCTAAAAGACAACAAACCTTAACTCGATTATGTGACCGTCTTGAACTGCTTCTAAACCTTAGGGTTTGCGGCAGTACGGCGTGCCACATGTGAGGCGTTGGCTTGACCCTTCTACGGCTGGACTATTGGTACTGTGGCATGTGATAGATGCTTTTAAACTCCGCTCAAGTGTTGAGCTATTTGGGAAAACTAGGGTGTTTGATTATTCGATCGGAAAGTTTAACACTGTCTTTTTATCTGGAATGTGATACAATATTTGGAATCCACATGAAGTTATGAGATAACTAATTTGAATGTTATAAACATAGCAGTTTAGTCTCAGATGATCAGTTGCCACGGGATTTTGATGCGATCAAAAGTCCATCGCAATCACGTAGCGTACGCGGATACTCGCCGGGTAAACTTAATAGACAGCCATGCCCCATAGCCCCGACCAAGTGACTATAGGAGAACCCCGTCGCCAAAAGCATCCGTTCGGGTGCTCGCGGCAGCGGTGTTCCGCCTTAGTGCACTTCGTCGACGGCATCCGGGGGTGCGGCCGTCTACTAAAGTTTGCGACGAGCATTCGATCAGGTTGTCGGGAATCTTGTTGAATTGCCCGACTTGATATTGAAAAGAGTTTTCGATAAAGAGACTAAAATACAGAGTTTATAATTGTTAGGCATGCGATGTCTAAGGAATTCATTTGGTTAGGCATGCGATGTCTAAGGTAGTTGCGGATTCCAACTGTTGTAGTTTTACACTTTCTTTTCTGTGACCGTAAGCGTAGTATGTGGTGTATCACCGGCTTCGTTGCTATATATCAACGACAATCGAGATACGCATACTTGCTTACGTTGATGATATGAGATATTATGTGTTGCTGTGATATGTTATATTGGATCGTCGTGTTTTGAATAGCCGGGGGTTTTATGTGAGATAAGAGTTTTTCTTTTTCATTCATGTAAAATTCATTTGTATGTTATATTCTTTTATTGGGGCACTTCCGGCTGAGGATGATGTCACCATTGTATATTATTTACTTTTCCGCATTAGGTAGACCCAAGGCGGGGAGCACAAGTAACTGGGCTCTGGGGTCCAGTAGGAGACCATCTCGAGGAGTCGAGACCGGGTCTCCTAACTCTAGAATTGGCAGTGTTGCTTACCGCTCTCATAGGGGTCTAGGGATATGGGTTTGGGTATTCATCGTGACCGTGGAATCCGTGTTTTATACAAGCTCGTATTAAAACACGGACGTCCTAGTATATCCAATATTTCATATATGTTCTTCTGCTGCAATGTTCTGTGATGAGATCATATTACTGCCTGAGACGAATGTTTATATTATATATATAAGATATATGTTATACTGCAGATTTCGTTTCAAATGTGATACTTGTGAAGCATAATAAAATGGGACTTCATTAATGAGATTAATGAAATAAAAGAAACCTAAAAATGTTGTAGAAACTTGTCTAAAAACTGGTAGCTCTAGTTCTTGCTTTGCATAGCGATGTTCCTTATAGAACATCCAGCACCTTATCCGATAAAGAAAGAGCCGAGATCCCTTCACCGGGAGTGACCTCTTTAGTGAAACTAGCAAATGCTAAAAACTCAATTTGTCTTTTGATTGCTTCTATAGTTCTTGCTTTGCACAGTGATATATATGATATATCCTGCACCTTATTCGATGATGAAAGAGCCGACGATCCCTTCACCGGGAGTGACCTCTTTAGCAAAACTAGAAAAGCCTAAAAAACACTCCATTTAAAATCACTCGATTCTACAACGATATCAAGTTCTTTACGCTCATGGTTTTCTTAAAAACCTGCATAGCCTCCGTCATTTCAGATAAGTACTACTTAGTATTCGTGTTGCGGTAGTTTGGCATGCGTCAAGGCGTAGTGTACAGTAGCTAACTAGTGCTTATCTGCTAGCATACGATGCGATTGGATTAGGGTATTCGTACGGCGTTGTTTGGCATGCGTCAAGGGTCGTGCGGGTGGGTTTAATTCAATCAAGAAATGTACGGGTTGAACATGACTAGCGGACTATGGGTTGTTTGGCATGCGTCAAGGTCATAGCACGCTAGGGGTAAAATATTATTGGGAATTTCAAGTGTTGAAATTTGCAATGAGATTGCATACCTTCTATGAGATAGTTGGATCCCAATACCCGCTGCGAGTAAGAGTTACTCCTGGGAGAGTTTTACACATTACAATTAGCCGATCAAGTAGGTGTCTAGAAAGGTGTTAACGGGATTACGCCCCTGGAAAAACGAGGTTTACTCTAATTAGGTCCGTGCAAAAGCACGGGGAACCTCCCTCAAAGTACCGGCACTGGCCTGGCTGAAAGATTGGCGAACTTGTAGGGTGTAATTAATCCCGGCTAGTCTTTCCTTTTAGGGTTTGAAGGAAGATTTGATTAAAACAGTGGGAGATATCCTGATTAGATATATTAGATAACCAATCTAATCTTGCAAGAGCATACGCTGAGTGTTTTCTTCTCTCTCTCTCCAAGTAGCGACCATATCACGCCTTAATCAAGATAATAATACGGATGTATTGACCGAACCCGCTTGTTATACTGCTCTGGGGAACGTTGGTCCCGCTCCAACTTATAATTGTTATAAGACAGAGCAGGAAATAGGGGATTACCAGAATTCCCGTGCCGCCCAAACGAAGAAAGTGCATGTAGGGTGTTTTTCGTCAGCCCATTGAGATGAGAATACGCGCGCGCTTGTCAGGCGTACTACAGATTCCCCCTGCCTAGGGTAGGCCGGGGTTTATTGATTGTGGGGATCCGAATCTCCGGCAGCCGCGGACTAAGCTGCCGTTAATTACCCCTCGCCTTTGGGACGAGGGAACCTCCGATTAACGGGTTAAACTGGTCATGCGAACTCAATGTGCAGTGTACGTGTGTTGTGTTTTGAAAGGGAGGGTTTGGATATATCGGGAGCCACGCAGAGTTTTTACGGGGGTCCCGCTACCCGGATAGCGGGCTGGGGGTCAAGGGGGCTAGCAGCCCCCTTGCGGGGTGCGGGGCAGCGCCCCGTTAGAAATTTTTTTCTAACAGGGACAGTGTCGTGGAGCACGTGTGTGTGCAAATATGTGTACATATGTATATATATAAAAGAAAGAGGGGGAAAAGGCATCCAAAGGATGTGTGGGGGCAGCACCTTGGGCGCTGTGCGCCTAGGTGCTGTGCGCTCAGGCGCTAAAGTGCCACGTGTCGGCACGTGGGCGCTGGGCGCTTGAGCGCAAGCGCGCCACGTATCGGCACGTAGGTGCTTTGCGCTCGAGCGCTTGCGCTCGAGCGCTTGCGCTTGAGCGCAAGCGCGCCACGTGTCGGCACGGGGGAGACTTGCGCTCGAGCGCTTGCGCTTGAGCGCAAGCGCGCCACGTGTCGGCACGGGGGAGACTTGCACTCGGGCGCTTGCGCTTGGGCGCAAGCGCGCCACGTGTCAGCACCGGGGCGCCTTGCGCTTGGGCGGTTGCGCTTGAACGCAAGCGCGCCACGTGTCGGTACCGGGGCGACTTGCGCTCGGGCGCTTGCGCTTGAGCGCAAGCGCGCCACGTGTCGAGACGTGGGCGACTTGCGCTCGAGCGCTTGCGCTCGAGCGCTTGCGCTTGAGCGCAAGCGCGCCACGTGTCGGCACGCGGGCGCTCTGCGCTTGAGCGCCGGCGAGAAAAAGTGGCTTTTATCCTAAGAAACAGAAGCTATGCTTCAGAAAGGAAATATTTGTTATGTATATATGTATGAAGTTAAACTCCTGGGATGTTTTGAAGCTGATGAAGGGGGTTCTTCTTCTTCCTTCTGTTGTTTGGCCGGATCTTGAAGATCAAGAAGTAGGAGATTTTAAAAATCACTCCTTTTTGAGATCTGATGGGAGATCTGAGTTCCCCTTTGTGGGTTTTGTGGTGGAAAACTACTTAGTTTTGGAAAAGAAAGAGTAAAACTCTTGATTTAATTCAAAAGAATTGAGAAGGTTTAGAACCTTGGAGAAAGAGCAGGAGGCACAAAGAACCCTAGTTTTTGGGGGAATGAAAAAGTCTCTCTTTATTCATCATCATGTTGCCTTTTATAGGCTTACATATTTACATATAGCCCCTTGGGCTTTACAAAAATGGCATTTTAGCCATCCCATGGCTCATGTGCTATTTCATTTTTGCACATAAGCCATGGGCTTACAAAATATTGGCTTTATGCCCATTTTGTTTTCATTCATGCATAAACAATTACATAAAAATTATTTATTACATGATTTTGTTGTTGGCATGGGGAGACTGGCCGCGGGCTCGACTTGGGCATGGGCCCGCTTGACCTGGGCTTGGGCCCACCTAGCTTGGGGGTTGACCTTGACTTTGACTCGGTCAATAGGGGTGTAAATTTTTACCCCAACAAATTGCCCCCCATCAATAAATGCACACAGCATATGTGGGTCGTATGCATGAAATTGATGGATCTTCTTTTGCATGGAGGCGACTTGCTTTGGTTCCCACTTTTTGGGATGCACTGCCCTTTTTACGACATGGACGGTCGACGCTTGACGCGTCTCCGAGACAGAGTGTCCGTGGTAGACGTTTCCCTTGCCCGGAGCGATCCTGTTCCTGCTTTGTAGGAAGCCTGCACTGCCCTTTTTGCGACATGGACGGTCGACGCTTGACGCGTCTCCGAGACAGAGTGTCCGTGGTAGACGTTTCCCTTGCCCGGAGCGATCCGGTTCCTGCTTTGTAGGAAGCCTGCACTGCCCATTTTTGCGACATGGACGGTCGACGCTTGATGCGTCTCCGAGACGGAGTGTCCATGGTAGACGTTTCCCTGACCCGGAGTGATTTGGTTCCCAATTTGTGGGGAGCCTGCACTGCCCGTTTTACGACATGGACGGTCGACGCTTGACGTGTCTCCGAGACGGAGTGTCTGCTTGACGTTTCCCCGTTACAGAGTGTCTGTTGTCGATGTGCCCCCGGCACGGAGTGTCTGGTTGACGTTTCCCCGAGGCAGAGTATCGGCTGGTTGACGTATCCCCGAGACGGAGTGTCTGTTTGACGTTTCCCCGGCACGGGTGTCGCTGTTGGACGTTTCCCTGATGCGGAGTGTCTGTGTTGGACGTTTCCCCGATACAGAGTGTCGCTGGTTGACGTGTCCCCGGCACGGAGTGTCGCTGATCGACTTTTCCCCGGCTCGAAGTGTCGGTGGTTGACTTTTCCCTGATGCGGAGTGTCCGTGTTGGACGTTTCCCCGATGCAGAGTGTCGCTGGTTGACTTTTCCCCGGCACGGAGTGTCGCTGATGGACTTTTCCCCGGCGCGGAGTGTCGAGTGACTTTTCCCCGGCACGGAGTTGTTTCCTGATTTAAAATCAGGAAAGCTTATGGAAAAGGCTTCAGAAGAGGGTCACGTGCCTACACGTGACCAGCAGTCACGTGTTGGCACGTGACACCTAAAAACATCATCAAGTCAAGTTCAGTTTCCTGACTACGTTGAAGAAAATGGGCTTCAGAAAGAGTCACGTGCTCCCACGTGACCAGGGTCACGTGGCGACACGTGACATTTAAAGGCACACCAGTTCCCTGATCAAGTCAAGGAAAAGGCTTCAGAAGAGGTCACGTGCTCCCACGTGACCAGGGTCACGTGTTGGCACGTGACGTTCAAGGCAGCAGACTCGTTCTCCAAAAGAACCAAAGAAAGAGAGTTCAAACAAGGGTCACGTGCTCACACGTGACCAGGGGTCACGTGGTAGCACGTGACGTTTAAGCAGCAATCAGAAGACAGAGCGCAAAGGAAAGGAAAAGGCTCATTCCAAAGGGGGTCACGTGCTCACACGTGACCATGGGTCACGTGGTCACACGTGACCAGCTTTCAAAGCCCATTGTGTTAACAGAATTAAATTCTGAAGGAGATTTAAATCTTTCCAAAGGAGAGTGATTATCTGGGGCCGATCAAATTAAAGATTCAGAGGTGATAGAATATCATCTATCTATGGAAAATCTCGGGTTTGGAAAGATTTCCCCTTTAAATCTAACCAAAATAACAAGGGAGAATCTCTGGATTTAAAATCCAATGGGGAATAAAATTCACCTAATAATCCAAAGGTCCAAAATGAATGATGAATGCAAATCAAATCTCAATGAAGATTCGTCAAAAACTGATTGATTCGGCTGCTTCTCCTATAAATAGGAGCCAAGAGACATACATACAGATAGAGGCGCAGAGAAGAAAAAAAAAAGAAGAAGAGCTTTGATACTTTGAAAAGACTCGGATCGTCTGCGAAAAACCCTAGGTAAGAAAGGGAAGGCCTTTTGAAAGAAAGAGAATTTAATTCTCAACAGAGTTTAACTCTGATAATGTAAAAACAGAAGAACATATTTCTTCTCTCTTTGATGGAGGATCTGCAAAGTGCACATCTCCTCTTAAGGTTGAGAATTTAATTCTCAATGGGTTGAGATCCTGCCATGCAGATCCAAAACACGGAGAAGGAATGCAAGCACGAGAATTTAATTCTCACAGAACTATAGGAATTTAATTCCTTTAAAATAAAAGGAGGGCTTGACCCTATATTATGGGAATTTAATTCCTCCAGAACAAAAAAGAAACAGGGTTTAACCCTAATTAAGAACCTAGTTCTGTTGAAACAGCAGGAATTTAATTCCCTTAATCATACAGAGGATGGAAGTTTAAACTCCTTAAAAACTTTTATTAGGGTTTAACCCTATTCAGCCCTTCACGTATATGAGGAATTTAATTCCTACAGAAAATTCAGAGTTAAACTCTATTCCAGAAAACAAAGTCTTCGAAAGGAAGTAGGAATTTAATTCCTCTGAAATTTATAGTTCGAGGAATTTAATTCCTAAAAGAAGATTAACAAAGCCTCTAAACAAAATACCTAGAGGCAGGGTCACGTGTCATCACGTGACCCCCCCAAGAGAGCTACAGAAAGCCCCTTTGAGGCAGCACCTCACGTGACCCACGTGACCCTCAGCAGAAGCTCTAATCCATAGGCATTTGAATGCCCATCACGTGATGGCACGTGATGCTCTGGAAGACGCGATAATCTCAGCAGAACAAAGGAAGGGAGGGCGCTCTCACGTGCTGCCACGTGACCCCTCTTACCTTAGTGTTTAAACACTAAACTAAAACTCTCGAACCCAGTGTTAAAACACTGTTGGGCCTTAGTGTTCAACACTAATTAAAAAGCTTTATTTGCAGTGTTCAACACTGATTACCTTAGTGTTTAAACACTAATCTGAGATCTTCATTTGCAGTGTTCAACACTGATTACCTTAGTGTTTAACACTAACCTGAAAAAACATTGTTGCTGGTGTTCAACACCAAATATTCTCTTAGTGTTAAACACTAACTTGTCAACCCCATTCCCAGTGTTCAACGCTGACTGCTCTGTAGTGTTTAACACTAGACTTTGGCCCAATTGGTTTAAATGGATGGAGGCAAAGCCTCTCCTGATTGGACTTAGCCCAAGATGGCCATAAGTCCTCAATTTGTGATTAACTGGTCCAATGGACTCATAACATAATTAATTCGTCTTGACCCCAAATTGGGCCAAGGGCTATTTAATCCACTCCGGTTCTAGGGTACATCTCTTCACTCCTTTGATACTTGGCATTGTAATCCCTCAATGCCGTCAAAGAGGTGACGGGTCCCGACGACCACACATTGATATGGACTGTGGGGTCCTTAAACTCATGTCTAATGCAAATTCCTGGTTACGTGGAACGCGGATAATGTCACTCTTTGACCCCGTGGAAAACGTCCAGAGCGGAGCCTGGTCCTCGCCAAGCGCGGCAGTGAACCCGTGTAAAGCATCCAGAGCACATACCGGACTGTGGGGTCCTTAAACCCATGGACTACGACGTCCTTAACCTTGACCGAGATGTCTTAAAACTAACAATGGACTGTGGGGTCCTTAAACCCATGGACTACGACGTCCTTAACCTTGACCGAGATGTCTTAAAACTAACAATGGACCGCAATGTCCTTAAACTACCCATGGACCGCAATGTCCTTAAACTACCCATGGACCGCAATGTCCTTAAACTACCCATGGACCGTAATGTCCTTAAACTAGAACAATAGAGCCCCGCATGCTCTTTTGTCGGATCTAAACGGTCCCGTTTAAGTTGATCTTAGCCTCAAAGATGGCTAACGTATCCTTAAACCTTCAAACAGAGTGGACTATAAATCCCCCCAATTGACTCCGGCTTGAGGGTACATCCTTGAACTCCTCTGACATCCGTCGTTGTAATCCTTCAACGTCGTCAGAGAGGTGACGGGTCCCGACGGCCACACATTCATGGACCACTATGTCCCTAAACTGGAACATTAGAGTCCAAACGCTCTTTTGTCGGATCTAAACGATCCCGTTAAGTTGATCTTAGTCACAAAGTTAGACTAACGTATCCTTAACAAACGTTTGAGTTGATCTTAGCCTCAAGTATGGCTGACGTATTCTCAAACCAAACCCCCCCAAACCCAAATCTAAGATAATACGGATTTGGACTAGTCCACGCCCTACGGGCGACGACATAACTCAGTCTCCGTAAACAATCCACGGGCAACAAAATACAAAACAGACACCCACGACACGAAGTGACCATCTGGAGAAGGAGAAAGTTGTTACCGCAATGCGGTAGCGTAATTAACTGCAGGGGCTTGCGCCTGCAGGGAAGAGCGTCCCCACAATCAAAAACCCCTCAAACGAGGGGGAATCTGACGAAGTCTGCTACATCGGACGCATCCGTCTAAACCTTCGATACGTGGTGCCATAAATCAACTTGGCATCTTCGAAGAGGTGGACGGATAGCACCAATTAGCATCTGCCCCGAATCTCAGGCAAGACGCGGTGTCGCGCCGTCTTTCGGAGGGGAACAGATTCTGGCACGCCCGGTGGGACCTTTTCCTCTTTCCACTCCACACTTCGTGTGTCGTGACTCGCGAACCAATCGCGGTTCGCTAATGGTTGCCCTTGGGTTTCAAGATACTAAGAATTGGCGTCTGGCTTATTGCAGAAAGCAAAGGATCGATGGCTTCTACTTCCGTGAAAGTGTCCAACTGCTCAGACTGCAATTGCAACCAACGCTCTGCCTCTCCAGGAGGTATAGCCTACGGACCCCAAGCTGCCTCGCTATTCACAATGCCCGTGGAACAGGTCACTCGCGCCACCACAGGATTGTTCTTTGGGACCATGGTCCCGCCGACAAACTTTGCCGCTCCAGTGCTGACAACGGAAGCTCCCAAGAAGTCGGTCTTTGATCGTCTTACCCCTGCCACGGCTCCTCTCAACGTGTCGCCCAACGTCAACGCCTCGGTCTTCTCTAGATTGGGCCAGAAATCCTGCAGACCCATCGTGGGACCTACAATCTCAGAGAAGGTTGCTTCTAAGAAAGTGGCCGCTCCTGTCCCAGAAGTCGTCAAGGCAGCCTCTCCGGCCAAAAGGTCGGTCTTTACAAGATTAACGGCTTTAGCTCCCGCTCCTACTACCCAAAGGACATCGTTCTTTGACAGGCTAATACCAACTGCGACCCCACGCCCAGACAGAGGGCAAAACGAAACCGTTCTTACCGCTGACCCTACACCGTCCGCTCGACACGCTCGACGTCGCCATTGGCGCCGAGTGAGGAAGGCTGTGGAACAACTGACTCATAAAAGAAGGAGGCCGGAGAAGACCCCACAGCATGCAGCGACGGCTAAAAGCACTGAGCCCAGACGCCCTAAGTCTGGGGGCATGGTGGTGCACACTGTTTACATGGTCTCTGGAAAAGAGGAAAGCCGCACTTCTACGGGCCACCGACCGTTAACCCGATCCGTGACGAAAGCCCAAGAACAGCAACAGAAGCTGCAAGAAATGATGAATGCTATGGCCGCGCTCACCGGGCCAAAAGAAAACCCAGAAACGTCCTCAGACGCACGCCGAGAGGAAGAAACCGATGCTGAATTCCTTCGCCGGACACTGGAGAAAAGGGACAAAGAGGCTGCTGAACAAGCGGCCAACATACAACGGATGGGCCTTCTCTTCCAAGATGTAATAGGAATGATGATCCAGCAGGACTTACCCGCCGAGGATCCCCCAATCGTTCTTGAAGACGACCGAGGAGAAACGTCAAATCCACCACCAGCCCTCTCAACGGCCAAGGAGGAGGCAATCTCCAAGGCTGACTTGGCTGATTACATAGCCCAGCAAATCCGAGTTCATCGTGCTACTGAGGCAGCTGGTCAAGTCGTGAAAACGGGGCGGCCGTATCCGAGCTGATACGACCAAATCAAATACCCGCAAGGCTATACGATACCAAAATTCCACGTGTATAAGGGGACCGGCAATCCCCATCAACATGTCGCCCAGTTTCGGGCCCTCTGCGGTAACACCGGCGGTGATGATAAATTGTTGCTCCGCCAATTCGTGGGCAGCTTATCAGAAACAGCGTTCGAATGGTATTCGGAACTCCCGAACGATTCTATCAAAACGTTCGCTGAAATGGAGTTGTTGTTCACTCAGCGATTTGCAAGTGCCAGCGAACGCACTCCAATAACTGCACTTATTAACGCCAGGGTAAAACCGGGCGAAACCTGGGTCCAGTACGCTATACGCTGGCGGAACTTGTGGTCGAGATGTGAGCAACGCATTGAGGAAGCACCTGCGGTGGGCATGTTCGTGGGAACTCTAGACCCTCACGCAACTATCTCCCAGTTTATGATGTTCTTTAAGCCAACCACATTCCAGGCCCTGATCGACAAGTTGGCTCAGATGGACCAGATGGGTCATAGACCACCTACACCGAAGTCGGAACCTCGGAATGACAAGGGTAAAGGAAGAGCAACATTTGTTGCAAATGCCCAAGAGCAACCTAACGCCCCGAAACCGACAGATCAACTGGAGGAAAGACGTCGGTATTATAATGAGAAGATGAAGCGTCCCTACTCGTTCCCACGGGACAAGACGAAACGGCTATTCGAGCTGGCAATACGCAACAGACTTATAAACCTGCCAAATCCAAGGCGACCGCCGCAACCCACCGAGGTAAATAACCCTAACTATTGCCCTTACCATCAGACGGTAGGCCATCCGATTGAAGATTGCTTCGTCTTCAAAGGATGGATTGAAGACCAATACCTCCAGGGGAAGTTTGTACTGTCCGAAAAGTGGAAGGTGAACCCACCACAGCCGCATGCTCCGAGGAAACCGGATACACCGGGGGCAACATGTTCTTTTATTGAAGAAGCTCCATGGGAGGTCGTGCTATCAACTAAAACCAAAAGAATGCCGAGAGACCTTCATGCGTGTCCTGCGATCGAATGGAAGGACCCTCTTGAACCTCAAATTATCAAAGGAATGTTGAAGCCCCGCCCAACTACGAAGACTCGCGATAATGGCCCAAATACTCACGCCCAACCGTCAAAATCTTCAAAGAAAAAGAAGAAGAAATCCAAGAAGTCCGTGAAGCCTGGAAAAGAGCACACGAACTTGCAGAAGCAAATCGACGCATTGGAAGAGTACAACCAAAAGGCGCGAACTCCTGTCACACTGCAAGAGTTCCTCAACCACATCTTTCAAGAGGAAGATGATGGAGAGAGCTCGTCAGATGAATCCGAAGAATATGTGGCGAGTTGTAACGTGATCTCCCACTCGTTTACTGATGATGGGAAAACTCATGGCACTAAAAAGCTGGAGGCAGAGCCTGTACTAGAGCATGCATGGCCAATAGATGAAATGATCGACGCTTTTCTAGACGAGATTCGTCTAAAATGTAAAGCAGACCAGGAGCGTGAGATGGCCACATCGGAAGGAGCCAAATGCGGGCAACTGAATGAAAGAGTTGAGCTACCCCTGCCAGAGCGAAAGGTATCCGAAGTAGACAAGAAGATATTCAAGACGAGAAAAAGGTTTGCCAAAGCCATGTCAATGGGGATGAAGCTACCGCCCTCGGAAGGAGATACACACGATGGGGTAGAGACGCACCCTGACTATTGCGCATATCATCGAAAAATATCACATCCCATGGAGGAGTGCGACGCCTTTAAGATATGGTGGCAAGGATATGTCGCTCGTCGGCAACATGTTAAGCGCATGAAACGCAAGAGCCGTCGGGAGCGAAGAAGTACTATCGATGGGCACGACAGAGCTACTGGCAACTGTTACATGGTAAACGCCAGGGGGTCACAAGTTCTCGCCTTTGGGAGCGACTCTGATGAAGAAATCACTCTGGGCCCTCTCTTCAAAGAATCCGTGTTGGGGAAAGAGGAGGAATCGGAGATCTGCGAGAACATTCAGCTGCGCAATCGCACACTCCCGGAAAAGAATCTCGGGCCCGGGAATAGAAAGGATAAGGGAAAGGAAAAGGTCACTGAAGATATCACTTTAGATGACCAAGCCACGAGAGAGCTGGCTGCCAAAGACCCGCCTAGGAAGGGTAAAGTGGACTACAACATCCTCGCGCACCTAAGGAAGCTACCTTCTCAGCTTAGCATTCTCGATGCCCTCCTATTATCAAAAGAAGCGCGAGACTCACTAATTAAGGCGTTACAAGAACCTGAGCAATTCCAAGCCTTCCTCGCCACTGAAAAGATGAAGGATGAACTGGAGGAAGTGCATACAGCCGACGTCACTTTCGGTGATGAAGACCTCCTTCTCGGGACGTGCGACCATAACCGTCCCCTATATGTCTCTGGATACTGCCATGATATCAAGATAGGCAAGATCCTGGTGGATAATGGATCATCCGTCAACCTCCTGAATGTTCGGGTGTTGAAGGAAATCTGCATGAGTGTGCAACACCTTGCTCATGACAAAATTACTATCTCCGGTTTCGATTCACAATCGTCACGAACTCTCGGATCCGTGATACTAACATTACGCTTCGGACTTCTCGTCACAGACATCAAATTCCATGTCATTGACGCCAAGACCTGTTACAACGCCTTGCTCGGCCGCCCTTGGCTACACGAGTACAATATCATCCCTTCTACACAACATCAATGTATGAAGTATTTTAAGGATGGTTTCGAGTATACCGTAACAAGTGAGTTAAACCCATTTTCCGTGAACGAAGTCCGCAAATACGAAGATGCGAAATACTTTTTGCCAGATTTCGAGGATACAGAAAAGTGTCGCAATCCGGAAAACAAAACCGCCGCCACCATCCCTATTTTCGGGAGCGATACCGAAGAAGAGGAAGAGATAGTTTATGCAGGGCCATCTCAACGCAACAACCTGAGGACACCCGCCCCCATATTAGTCTTCGGAAGTGATTCAGAAGATGAAGTTAATGCTGTGTTCTCCAATCGGCTGCTGACACAAGCACCCCTTGGCGATGACCATAGTTTGCAAATCACCATGGTACCGCGAGAACACTACAAGGACCTCGACGCGCTTCAGGCTCACGATGTGCAGGACCTGCAAACATTTTACGTCCCTCCCAGGCGAAGGGGCGAGAAGGTGATCCTATTTTACCGATCCTCAGAGTCGAAAATAGAGAAAGAGATCTGGCACGGCGCAGATACTACGCTCGACAGGCTCCAACCCATCCGTCTGCCCAGATACTATACAAATGGATTAAAGAAGCTATTGAAGCGCCAAGGAGTACCTTTAGAACAGACCGTTCGGCAGGCGCGGTTCTACAACAAGATTTGGGATGTCCCCGGGACTCAACGCAAATTGCCCAACGGGAAGATGGAAACACTCGGGCTTGGATACGCAAGAGCTGGAAAACGGGAATGGGCTCACAGCAGCTACACTATATATACCTTTGATGAAGAAGAGGACGCCCTGTCAGGAGACGCCAACCCTTCATTAAAACTAGACCCCGCGATTGAAGCACCGAGTCCGTCATTTGAAGAACGAACGAACAAGCCTATCAGGAAAACGGGTCAGAGAGCTCAGGAAGACCGCAACCGCGAGATGGCCATCTATAAGAAGGCCAGGACGCAACGTCTATCTCAACGTACCGAAAAAGATAAAAACGCTTATCCTCGTCAATCCGTTGTACGAAAGGCCCGACGCAGAGACGGAAATAAATCAAGAAGCGGCTCGGGTTTGCCCCTCGTGAAGAAGATGAGTCGAGCGTATTCCTTCCCCCGAGACAAGACGGAGAGGTTACTCAACCTCGCTATAAAACATCAAATGATCACGCTTCCAGAGTCTAGACGTCCTGAGCAAGCTAGCCAGGTCTCTCATCCGAGTTATTGCTCTTATCACCAAGCCATAGGACATCCTACCGAGGACTGCTTCATCTTCAAGAACTGGGTCGAGGACCAGTACCGACGGGGCAGATTCGCTTTATCCGACGGCTGGAAGGTAACACCGCCGCGAAAGCGTGAGCCCAAGGCCGCAAGAACAGAACCGGGTCCACCTCAGTCCAGGGAGCGGGTTCGCACTTGTTATACGATTACGATATTAGGAGAAGAGCCCGAGAACGTAGACGACCTTTACCGGTGCTTTGAGAACAGCGATGATGAGGTGATCTCAGAATTTCCGCCCGCTCCGAAAGAACTGGAAGATGGTATACATACTACCGCAGATAACCTCAAGAAGATTGAGTTGGGATCGGCAGACGACCCGCGACCGACATTTGTCAGCGAGCTATTATCCAAAGAAAAGGTGGCTGCGTTAAAGAACGTGCTTCTACGGCATAAAGACTGCTTCGCGTGGAACTACTCCGAGATGCCAGGATTGGACCCGGAGATTGCTGTGCATAGATTAGCAATATCCCCAGATATCAAGCCAGTCAAGCAGGCGCCAAGGAGGATGCGACTCGAGCTTGAGATGAGCATCAACGCCGAAGTCAAGAAGTTGATCGATTCAGGATTTATCCAAGAAGTCCAATATCCCGACTGGATTGCCAATATCGTCCCGGTAATGAAGAAGAATGGGACGGTATGCATATGCGTGGATTTCAGGGATCTCAATAAAGCCTGTCCCAAGGATGATTTCCCAGTACCAGTAACCGAATTAATGATAGATAACACGTCCACTCACGAGGTTTTCTCCTTTATGGACGGTTCATCAGGATACAATCAGATAAAGATGCATCCCGAAGACCAGAAGCATACCGCTTTCCGCACCCCTTTGGGTATATTTTGCTACAGGGTTATGCCCTTTGGCCTAAAGAACGCTGGCGCTACCTATCAAAGGGCCATGACAAAGATCTTCGACGATCTCATACATGACATCGTCGAGTGCTATATCGATGACCTCGTAGTAAAGAGCATGTCGTACGAGGAGCATTTAAAGCATCTGGAGACTGTATTTCAACGCCTTCGGCAATATAATTTGAAAATGAATCCCCTCAAGTGCGCGTTTGGAGTCTCCTCGGGCAAATTTCTGGGATTCATCATTCGACACCGAGGTATTGAAATAGATCCGGCAAAGATTAAAGCGATCATGGAAATGCCTCCGCCGAGAACGCTCAAGCAGCTGCGGTCTCTCCAAGGGAAGCTCGCATACATCCGGCGGTTTATCGCCAATCTTTCAGGCAAATGCCGTCCTTACAGCCACCTGATGAAAAAGGGTACCCCATTCGTTTGGGATCACAAATGTCAAGGTGCACTAGACGAGATCAAGCAGTACCTGCAGAACCCTCCAGTGTTGGCTGCTCCAGTGAAGGGAAAGCCTCTCATTCTTTACACGGCCGCCCTTGAAGGTTCCTTAGGCGCATTATGGGCACAAGAGAACGATCAGGGGAAAGAAAGAGCACTTTACTACTTAAGTCGAGTGCTGCTGGGGGCAGAAAGCAACTATTCCCCCATTGAAAAGCACTGCCTGGCGTTGATCTTCGCAATAACAAAGCTTAGACATTACGCATTAGCACATGAAGTCCGTCTTATTTCAAAGGTGGACCCTCTCAAATATTTGATGTCGAAAGCCATACTGACGGGACGACTCGCTAAGTGGGCCCTGCTCTTGATGGAGTTCTCAATAACGTATCAACCTCTTAAGGCAGTGAAAGGCCAGGCCATTGCCGACTTCCTCGCCGAACACCCGATACCGGCCAATTCTCCTCTGAATTGCGATTTGCCGGACGAGCATGCATTTGATGCGATTAACGGCGGAACCACCCGATGGGAACTCTATTTCGATGGAGCGTCCTCCATAAAGAAACAGAAACAAGGTATCCCAATGATCAAATCAGGGATAGGCCTCATCTTTGCAACTCCACAAGGAGGGATAATGCGCTTCGCCTTCTCCTTAACAGAGCCGAGGACAAACAATGAAGCCGAATACGAAGCCCTGATAGCAGGCCTCGAGATCGCCATCGACATAGGAATTGAGGACCTCCTCATATACGGGGATTCCCAGCTGGTCGTTAGTCAAGTAAATGGTGACTACCAAACGTGCAAGCCGGAGTTGGTAAAGTACGGCGAAAGGGTGCAACAACTATTGACCCAAATTCCCTCCTATACTTTGGAGAACATACCGCGCGCGGAAAACAGCAAAGCAGACGCGTTGGCTAAACTTGCTAAAGAACTGGCTGACGAGAACCTCGATGACGTCAGAATCGTGGTACAAAGCCGTCGAGTGCTCGCCCCGGCAGAAATATCTCCGGAATCATGCGAAGAAAAGGGAACGACTGAGCAGACGACCTTACAAATAAAAGACCATGAGAGGGCCGAAGACTGGAGGGAAGTCTTCATAGACTACTTTAAGTCCCACCGAATGCCTGAAGAAGCGTCCTCAAGACATCAGCTAATGAAACGAGCTCTATCCTTCGCTTTCGTCAACAACATTCTATACAAGAGATCGTTTGATTCTCTATGGCTCAGATGCTTAGGACCTGACGAAGCAGAAAGAGTCGTTCAGGAAGTTCATGACGGACTTTGCGGTTCTCACCAAGCAGGCTCAAAGATGAAGTTAAAAATTAAACGGATGGGTTATTACTGGCCCACGATGATCCAGGACTGCCTCGAGTATGCGAAGCAATGCCACTCATGCCAGATCCATGGAGACTTCATCCACCAACATCCGAATCCACTGCACCCGACGTTGTCTAGTTGGTCATTCGAAATGTGGGGGACTGACATAGTCGGCCCCATTGAGCCAGCATCATCCCGGGGACACCGCTTTATCCTGGCGACAACCGATTACTTCTCCAAATGGGCAGAAGCAGTACCGCTGAAGGAAGTGAAGACAGAGAATATTCTCCACTTCTTCAAGACGCACGTCATCTATCGGTTTGGAACTCCACGGCGGATTATCTCCGATAACGGGCCGGCCTACCGAAGCCATAAGATTAGCCGCTTCGCACAGCGGCACAATATAGACTGGAGATATTCTTCAGTTTACAATCCACGAGCTAACGGTCTGGCCGAGGCTTTCAATAAGACCTTGACGAAGATCATAAAAAAGACCGTTTCCAGGAATAAGAGAGACTGGCACGAAAGGCTGCAAGAAGCCCTTTGGGCTTATCGAACTACGTTCAAGACGGCCACAAACACAACGCCGTACGCGTTGGTGTTTGGGACGGAAGCAGTGCTCCCCCTCGAGATAGAGTTACCCTCTCTACGAGTAGCAGTCCACCACGAGCTGACGAACGAAGAAAATGCTCACCTTCGGCTTGAGGAGCTTGATGCCCTCGACGAAACCCGGCTCATAGCGCAACAACATCTAGAAGCCTACAAAGCAAAGATGACGCGCTCGTACGAACGATTGACCAGGCCGAGGACATTCCGCCAAGGCGAACTCGTACTAGTGGTCAAAAGACCTATGATCCCCAATCGTGCCAAGCGGGGAAAATTTGAGCCAAACTATGAAGGCCCGTACATCATAGACAAGGTCTACCAGGGTGGAGCCTACCTACTCATGGACATGCACGGTGAAAGGCCTTTCAGGCCGATAAACGGCCGCTTCCTGAAGAAATACTATGCTTAATAAGCCACAGCCTGGGTCAATGATAGATGACGACGACTATGTCCACTCACTATCTTCCTAGGAGCAGCCAGCCTTCCCATATCAACGGACCGAAACGTCCTTAAACTAACAAC
Organism: Agapanthus africanus; assembly: GCA_030015575.1. Lineage (NCBI taxonomy): Eukaryota > Viridiplantae > Streptophyta > Magnoliopsida > Asparagales > Amaryllidaceae > Agapanthus > Agapanthus africanus. The sequence continues at coordinate 872,547,463 of CM057339.1, forward strand.
GGACCGAAACGTCCTTAAACTAACAACGGACCGAAACGTCCTTAAACTAACGGCGGACCGAAACGTCCTTAAACTATCGACGGACCGAAACGTCCCTAAACTACTACCGCAACGTCCTTAGGTGAACGAGATGGATAAATAAAAAAAAAATAAAAATAAAAAAAATAAAAATAAAAAAAACAAAAAAAACGGTATGTCCATAAGCAAAATGGGCACGGATGAAAACCCGAAAAGGGCTCCGTGAGTAAAAACAGCAGGGCTGCCGGCAAGTGTTCGTGAAAACCTGAGAGGGCGCGACCTTGTAAAAAAAAATATAAAAAAATAAATATAAAAAAATAAAAAAAAACGGTATGTCTATAAGCAAAACGGGCACGGATGAAAACCCGAAAGGGCTCCGTGAGTAAAAACAGCAGGACTACCGGCGAGTGTTTGTGAAAACCCGAAAGGGCGCAACCTCGTTAAAGGACACTTACAGAGTCCTCTCGACCTTGTAAGGAGAAACCACCTGCGTGAGATCCTTACGACTCACAAAGGAGCAACACACTTAGGGATCCTCACGATTCCTAAGGAGAAAATACACTTACGAGATCCTCACGACTCGTAAGGAGAATCCTCTTATGGGACCCTCACGGCTCATGAGATTTGAAAGTCTTAAGTTACAGAAACCTGAACCTGTTCTTAAGCAAATCCTCCACAACCTCCGATATTGCCTTACAAGAGGCTCAATACTGACCCTTGTATACAATCCACGGGCGCGAATAAACATTTCCCCAGCAAAGTCCAACCCTTGTAGGTCCCCTCGACCCATAAGGAGAAAACCCTCTTGTAGGATCCTTACGACTTACAGAGGAACATACACTTAGGAATCCTCACGATCCCTAAGGAGAAAATACACCTGCAAGATCCTCACGACTTGTAGGGAGAAATACCTTTGTGAGACCCTTACGGCTCATGAAGTCAAAAGCCTTAGTCGACAGGACCTTAACCCTGTTTGCTGAGCCACCTTTGTTCAACATCGACAGAGACAAATGATGATTCGCTCCTGGCAATATTCCAGTTGCAGCGATGCTGATGCCTAAACCGGTATTAAATCCCAAGTTCTTTCATGGCAAATGATGATTCGCTCCTGGCAACATCCCAGTTGCAGCGATGCTGATGCCGAAATCGGTGTCCAAAATCCGAGCTTGCGGCGGAAAAGCTAGCAGGCCACACATGCCTACGAAATAGCCGAAATGATGGGGCAACTTGCAATAAAAAGCAGCAAGTAAAAATGTATGCATGAAAAATAGCCGAAATGATGGGGCAACTCGCAATAAAAAGCAGCGAGTAAAAATAAAACAAATAGCCGAAATGATTGGGCACCGCGAAAAAATAGCCGAAATGATTGGGCAATCGCGACCTTCGCGATATAAAAAGCTGAAATGATAGAGCATCGCGGAAAGAATAAAAGAAATGATGGAAAAATGAAACCTTTCTGCCCTACAGGTGATGCTATATCAATCCCTGTATACAATCCAGGGGTGCAAACAAAGAAGGAGCCGTACTCCTCCCCCAGGTTTCATCATGAGAGGAAGCCAAATCTCGACGGTTCACAAATAACCTGGAGATCATCTCGACGCAGCAGACACAACATCAAGCGAAATGGAACAGCGGCAACCCCCAGTTCCATGGATCAGTGATATACGCATCACCAAGAGTCAAACCTCCATTCCGTGAAATGCGGATACAATCGATAAAATCCCTGGTTACGTGGAACGCGGATAATGTCACTCTTTGACCCAGTGGAAAACGTCCAGAGCGGATCCTGGTCCTCGCAGAGCATGGCAGTGAACCCGTGCGAAGCATCCAGAGCGGAGCCTAGTCCTCGCCTAACGCGGCAGTGAACCCGTGTGAAGCATCTAGTGCAAAATTCCTGGTTACGTGGAACGCGGATAATGTCACTCTTTGACCCCGTGGAAAACGTCCAGAGCGGATCCTGGTCCTCACAGAGCATGGCAGTGAACCCGTGCGAAGCATCCAGAGCGGAGCCTAGTCCTCGCCTAACGCGGCAGTGAACCCGTGTGAAGCATCTAGTGCAAAATTCCTGGTTACGTGGAACGCGGATAATGTCACTCTTTGACCCCGTGGAAAACGTCCAGAGCGGATCCTGGTCCTCGCAGAGCATGGCAGTGAACCCGTGCGAAGCATCCAGAGCGGAGCCTAGTCCTCGCCTAACGCGGCAATGAACCCGTGTGAAGCATCTAGTGCAAAATTCCTGGTTACGTGGAACGCGGATAATGTCACTCTTCGACCCCGTGGAAAACGTCCAGAGCGGATCCTGGTCCTTGCAGAGCATGGCAGTGAACCCGTGCGAAGCATCCAGAGCGGAGCATAGTCCTCGCCTAACGCGGCAGTGAACCCGTGTGAAGCATCTAGTGCAAAATTCCTGGTTACGTGGAATGCGGATAATGTCACTCTTTGACCCCGTGGAAAACGTCCAGAGCGGATCCTGGTCCTCGCAGAGCATGGCAGTGAACCCGTGCGAAGCATCCAGAGCGGAGCCTAGTCCTCGCCTAACGCGGCAGTGAACCCGTGTGAAGCATCTAGTGCAAAATTCCTGGTTACGTGGAACGCGGATAATGTCACTCTTTGACCCCGTGGAAAACGTCCAGAGCGGATCCTGGTCCTCGCAGAGCATGGTAGTGAACCCGTGCGAAGCATCCAGAGCGGAGCCTAGTCCTCGCCTAACGCGGCAGTGAACCCGTGTGAAGCATCTAGTGCAAAATTCCTGGTTACGTGGAACGCGGATAATGTCACTCTTTGACCCCGTGGAAAACGTCCAGAGCGGAGCCTGGTCCTCGCCAAGCACGGCAGTGAACCCGTGTGAAGCATCCAGAGCAAATACCGGACTGTAGAGTCCTTAAAATCCACGGACTATGACGTCCTTAACCTCGACCGTGATGTCTTAAAACTAACGATCAACCACCCCGATTCCCTACAGACTTTGCCTTGGTTTAAGGGTACATCTCTTCACTCCTTTGATGCCCGACGTTGTAATTCCTCAACGTCTTCAAAGAGGTGACGGGTCCCTGCAACCAAACACCGGACTGTGGAGTCCCTAAATCCACGGACTATGAGGTCCTTAACCTTGACCGTGATGTCTTAAAACTAACACCGGACTGTGGAGTCCCTAAATCCATGGACTATGAGGTCCTTAACCTTGACCGTGATGTCTTAAAACTAACATCGGACTGTGGAGTCCCTAAATCCACGGACTATGAGGTCCTTAACCTTGACCGTGACGTCTCTAAACTACGATACCCTGAGAAACTCCCGACTCCGTAAAACACGGACAAGGGTGACCGCATCCAACACTTGCGAGCCCTCACGACCTGTAAGGAATAAAAAACTCTCTTGCGAGATCCTTACGACTCTCAAGGGAAGACCCGCTTAAGGATCCTCACGATCTTTAAGAAGAACTTACACCTATGGGATCCTTTCGACCTGTAGATAGAAAAACTCTTTAAGACCCTCGTGGCTCGTGAAATGCAAAAGCCTTAGGAAGCAGATCTTAACCCTGAATCTTGAGCCATTGCTGTCCTGCAAAGAGATCGAGATAGAGTATCCGCAGAATACATTCAATAGAAAGGGGACACACCATTGAAGAGAAGAATATGTCTTCATTTATAAACCTCCCTTCAACAACAATACTCGATCTAAAGCCAGCACAAACCACCCGATATGGGAGATAACGTGGCAAGTTTCTGATCTGTATCCTATCAAGCACGCATTTGCAACTGTACGAATGTTTAAAAGGAAATGTTGCCGGAGGCACTGATGTGCATGCAACGTAACGATGGTGCTCGTAATTCAAGAAAAACAGACAGCTCATTTACGCAAGCAAGACACACGTACAATTATCTGACAAGCGTGAAAATTCAACAGAAATCATGCAAACCACCAATGATTAAAGGAGTACATTGATTCAAACATGCTACATCAGTGGGAAAAGATTACCAAACAAGGGATCAGAAATACAAGGGTTAACAAAGCAAAACACAAAATTCTCCAACTCCCTTTCCGCCTTCTCCAGCACGTCAAAACGGCGGTTTTCGCGAGGAGTCGCTCCCCACCGGTTGGAGCCGTGCTCATCAGCGAAAGCAGACATGACGGCCCGACGAGCTCTTATCTGACTCAGTAAATGAACTGAGTGATCCTTCAGAGCTTGAGTGATTAGACAAGCCTCATGAAAGCACTCAAGCTTGTCCTCCGCCGCGTCAAGGATCGCCGAAGTCATCTCCGCCGGATGAGGGGGTATATCGGCAAGCACAGACAGGAGGATCATCCGGAGCCAAATGGAGCCCATGGGAAGAGGAGAACCCCGACGGGTCAGTAGCTCGTACATCACCGTGTCACATTGAGCGTCGGTGAGAAGGGGATCCGCCAGCCGCGCAGCGAAGCGAGGAATTATCTCCTCAAGGGGCACCTCCCATGGTTGCCGACGAGCATGGGGACGATCGCAAGCCATGGAGATTGATCGGGGTCTCAAAAATGACCACCTTAAGGTATGAATGGGTTTCTCTGTGAAGAAAAGAAGTAAGGCATAAGGTTCAGGTTATAAAGGGGCGCATTTAATGCCATGCACAAAAAATGTTGTGCATGGTGGAACTATTCTCAAAGCCCGAAAAGAAGGGGAGAGCGTTGGAAATGAAATCCAATGACGCATTGGAATTAGGTTAGGGAAATGAAACGTCCCCATCAAGCAGATCCCTGCATACGCAACACGTGAGCACTAGCCTTTGATGGAAAATGAGGCGGCACTGCACAGGCACAACAGAGAGCTAAGCTCTGAGAACGAGAATCAAATTCTTAAAAGAAAGGTTTGAAAGGAAGGACATGAAAAAGTGAAGGCGCTTCTAAAAGGACGTTTCGTCTACCCTACTCCCCCAAAGCAGGTCCAGCGGTCATAAAAGGTGACAGCGTTGCACTCACGTGCTGACACGTGAGAACAACGCTGTGGGGGCATTTGTTTCCTGATTTAAAATGAGGAAAGCTTATGGAAAAGGCTTCAGAAGAGGGTCACGTGCCTACACGTGACCAGCAGTCACGTGTTGGCACGTGACACCTAAAAACATCATCAAGTCAAGTTCAGTTTCCTGACTACGTTGAAGAAAATGGGCTTCAGAAAGAGTCACGTGCTCCCACGTGACCAGGGTCACGTGGCGACACGTGACATTTAAAGGCACACCAGTTCCCTGATCAAGTCAAGGAAAAGGCTTCAGAAGAGGTCACGTGCTCCCACGTGACTAGGGTCACGTGTTGGCACGTGACGTTCAAGGCAGCAGACTCGTTCTCCAAAAGAACCAAAGAAAGAGAGTTCAAACAAGGGTCACGTGCTCACACGTGACCAGGGGTCACGTGGTAGCACGTGACGTTTAAGCAGCAATCAGAAGACAGAGCGCAAAGGAAAGGAAAAGGCTCATTCCAAAGGGGGTCACGTGCTCACACGTGACCATGGGTCACGTGGTCACACGTGACCAGCTTTCAAAGCCCATTGTGTTAACAGAATTAAATTCTGAAGGAGATTTAAATCTTTCCAAAGGAGAGTGATTATCTGGGGCCGATCAAATTAAAGATTCAGAGGTGATAGAATATCATCTATCTATGGAAAATCTCGGGTTTGGAAAGATTTCCCCTTTAAATCTAACCAAAATAACAAGGGAGAATCTCTGGATTTAAAATCCAATGGGGAATAAAATTCACCTAATAATCCAAAGGTCCAAAATGAATGATGAATGCAAATCAAATCTCAATGAAGATTCGTCAAAAACTGATTGATTCGGCTGCTTCTCCTATAAATAGGAGCCAAGAGACATACATACAGATAGAGGCGCAGAGAAGAAAAAAAAAAGAAGAAGAGCTTTGATACTTTGAAAAGACTCGGATCGTCTGCGAAAAACCCTAGGTAAGAAAGGGAAGGCCTTTTGAAAGAAAGAGAATTTAATTCTCAACAGAGTTTAACTCTGATAATGTAAAAACAGAAGAACATATTTCTTCTCTCTTTGATGGAGGATCTGCAAAGTACACATCTCCCCTTAAGGTTGAGAATTTAATTCTCAATGGGTTGAGATCCTGCCATGCAGATCCAAAACACGGAGAAGGAATGCAAGCACGAGAATTTAATTCTCACAGAACTATAGGAATTTAATTCCTTTAAAATAAAAGGAGGGCTTGACCCTATATTATAGGAATTTAATTCCTCCAGAACAAAAAAGAAACAGGGTTTAACCCTAATTAAGAACCTAGTTCTGTTGAAACAGCAGGAATTTAATTCCCTTAATCATACAGAGGATGGAAGTTTAAACTCCTTAAAAACTTTTATTAGGGTTTAACCCTATTCAGCCCTTCACGTATATGAGGAATTTAATTCCTACAGAAAATTCAGAGTTAAACTCTATTCCAGAAAACAAAGTCTTCGAAAGGAAGTAGGAATTTAATTCCTCTGAAATTTATAGTTCGAGGAATTTAATTCCTAAAAGAAGATTAACAAAGCCTCTAAACAAAATACCTAGAGGCAGGGTCACGTGTCATCACGTGACCCCCCCCAAGAGAGCTACAGAAAGCCCCTTTGAGGCAGCACCCCACGTGACCCACGTGACCCTCAGCTGAAGCTCTAATCCATAGGCATTTGAATGCCCATCACGTGATGGCACGTGATGCTCTGGAAGACGCGATAATCTCAGCAGAACAAAGGAAGGGAGGGCGCTCTCACGTGCTGCCACGTGACCCCTCTTACCTTAGTGTTTAAACACTAAACTAAAACTCTCGAACCCAGTGTTAAAACACTGTTGGGCCTTAGTGTTCAACACTAATTAAAAAGCTTTATTTGCAGTGTTCAACACTGATTACCTTAGTGTTTAAACACTAATCTGAGATCTTCATTTGCAGTGTTCAACACTGATTACCTTAGTGTTTAACACTAACCTGAAAAAACATTGTTGCTGGTGTTCAACACCAAATATTCTCTTAGTGTTAAACACTAACTTGTCAACCCCATTCCCAGTGTTCAACGCTGACTGCTCTGTAGTGTTTAACACTAGATTTTGGCCCAATTGGTTTAAATGGATGGAGGCAAAGCCTCTCCTGATTGGACTTAGCCCAAGATGGCCATAAGTCCTCAATTTGTGATTAACTGGTCCAATGGACTCATAACATAATTAATTCGTCTTGACCCCAAATTGGGCCAAGGGCTATTTAATCCACTCCGGTTCTAGGGTACATCTCTTCACTCCTTTAATACTTGGCATTGTAATCCCTCAATGCCGTCAAAGAGGTGACGGGTCCCGACGACCACACATTGATATGGACTGTGGGGTCCTTAAACTCATGTCTAATGCAAATTCCTGGTTACGTGGAACGCGGATAATGTCACTCTTTGACCCCGTGGAAAACGTCCAGAGCGGAGCCTGGTCCTCGCCAAGCGCGGCAGTGAACCCGTGTGAAGCATCCAGAGCACATACCGGACTGTGGGGTCCTTAAACCCATGGACTACGACATCCTTAACCTTGACCGAGATGTCTTAAAACTAACAATGGACTGTGGGGTCCTTAAACCCATGGACTACGACGTCCTTAACCTTGACCGAGATGTCTTAAAACTAACAATGGACCGCAATGTCCTTAAACTACCCATGGACCGCAATGTCCTTAAACTACCCATGGACCGTAATGTCCTTAAACTAGAACAATAGAGCCCCGCATGCTCTTTTGTCGGATCTAAACGGTCCCGTTTAAGTTGATCTTAGCCTCAAAGATGGCTAACGTATCCTTAAACCTTCAAACAGAGTGGACTATAAATCCCCCCAATTGACTCCGGCTTGAGGGTACATCCTTGAACTCCTCTGACATCCGTCGTTGTAATCCTTCAACGTCGTCAGAGAGGTGACGGGTCCCGACGGCCACACATTCATGGACCACTATGTCCCTAAACTGGAACATTAGAGTCCAAACGCTCTTTTGTCGGATCTAAACGATCCCGTTAAGTTGATCTTAGTCACAAAGTTAGACTAACGTATCCTTAACAAACGTTTGAGTTGATCTTAGCCTCAAGTATGGCTGACGTATCCTCAAACCAAACCCCCCCAAACCCAAATCTAAGATAATACGGATTTGGACTAGTCCACGCCCTACGGGCGACGACATAACTCAGTCTCCGTAAACAATCCACGGGCAACAAAATACAAAACAGACACCCACGACACGAAGTGACCATCTGGAGAAGGAGAAAGTTGTTACCGCAATGCGGTAGCGTAATTAACTGCAGGGGCTTGAGCCTGCAGGGAAGAGCGTCCCCACAATCAAAAACCCCTCAAACGAGAGGGAATCTGACGAAGTCTGCTACATCGGACGCATTCGTCTAAACCTTCGATACGTGGTGCCATAAATCAACTTGGCATCTTCGAAGAGGTGGACGGATAGCACCAATTAGCATCTGCCCCGAATCTCAGGCAAGACGTGGTGTCGCGCCGTCTTTCGGAGGGGAACAGGAGTGTCGCTGATGGACTTTTCCCCGGCACAGAGTGTCGGGTTGACTTTTCCCCGGCACGGAGTGTCGCTGATGGACTTTTCCCCGGCGCGGAGTGTCGGGTTGACTTTTCCCCGGCACAGAGTGTCGCTGATGGACTTTTCCCCGGCGCGGAGTGTCGCGGGTTGACTTTTCCCCGGCACGGAGTAACGCTGATCGACTTTTCCCCGGCGCGGAGTGTCGGGTTGACTTTTCCCCGGCACGGAGTGTCGCTGATCGACTTTTCCCCTGCGTGGAGTGTCGCTGGTTGACTTTTCCCCGGCACGGAGTGTCGCTGATCGACTTTTCCCCGGCACGGAGTGTCGCTGATCGACTTTTCCCCGGCGCGGAGTGTCGCTGATGGACTTTTCACCGGCGCGGAGTGTCGCTGGTTGACTTTTCCCCGGCACGGAGTGTCGCTGATCGACTTTTCCCCGGCGCGGAGTGTCGGTGGTTGACTTTTCCCCGGCACGGAGTGTCGCTGATGGACTTTTTCCCGTCGCGGAGTGTCGGGGTGACTTTTCCCCGGCGCGGAGTGTCGCTGATGGACTTTTCCCCGGCGCGGAGTGTCGGGTTGACTTTTCCCCGGCACGGAGTGTCGCTGATGGACTTTTCCCCGGCACGGAGTGTCGCTGATCGACTTTTCCCCGGCGCGAAGTGTCGGGTTGACTTTTCCCCAGCACGGAGTGTCGCTGATGGACTTTTCCCCGGCGCGGAGTGTCGCTGGTTGACTTTTCCCCGGCACGGAGTGTCGCTGATGGACTTTTCCCCGGCGCGGAGTGTCGCTGGTTGATTTGATTTCGAGGCGGAGCATAATTCCGGCAGGGAAGGTAGATATCCCGAGGCGAAGCATGATTTCGACACGGGGTAAATTCTGGGACGGAGCATGATTCCACCATAGAGGTTGGTTTGACTTGATTTGGGTTGACATCAGCATCGCTACACTGGAATATGGTACCAGGAGCGAATCATCATCTGACTTGAGAGGATGTGGGAATTGTTTTTTTTTTGTTTGGCATCTGCATTGCTGCACTGGAATAATACCAGGAGCAACTCATCATTTGCCCCGAGAGGATTTGGGGATTTTTTTTTTGTCGGCATCTGCATCGCTGCACTGGAATGATGCCAGGAGCAACTCATCATTTGCCCCGGGAGGATTTGGATTTTGTTGGTTTGGCATCTGCATTGCTGCACTGGAATAATGCCAGGAGCAACTCATCATTTGCCCCGAGAGGATTTGGGGATTTTTTTTTGTCGGCATCTGCATTGCTGCACTGGAATGATGCCAGGAGCAACTCATTATTTGCCCCGAGAGGATTTGGGAATGGGTTTTTGTTTGGCATCTGCATTGCTGCACTGGAATGATGCCAGGAGCAACTCATTATTTGCCCCGAGAGGATTTGGGAATGGGTTTTTGTTTGACATCTGCATTGCTGCACTGGAATAATGCCAGGAGCAACTCATCATTTGCCTCGGGGAGGATTTGGGAATTGGTGGCTTAGGAGACAGGTTTAGATCCCTGTCACCTAAGGCTTTTCAATTTTATGGGCCGTGAGGGTCCCATAAAAGCATTTTCTCCCTACGGGTCGTAAGGACCCCGTAGGTGTATTTTCTCCCTAGGAGTCGTGAGGACTCCTAAGTGTGTGGCTCCTTTGTGAGTCGTAGGGATCTCACGCGGGAATTTTCTCCTCACAAAGTCGAGAGGACTTTGCGAGTGCATTTCGTCTCTTTTTCACGAGTTTGCGCCCTTTCGGGTTTTCACAAACTCGCCGGCAGTCCTGCTGTTTTTACTCACGGAGCCCTTTCGGGTTTTCATCCGTGCCCATTTTGCTTATGGACATACCGTTCCTTTTTTTTGTTTTCCTTTTTTTTTTGGAGAGATCGGGATTGTTTTACGCCCGTGGATTGTATACGGTTTTGCAGGATGTATGATCCAGACCGTAGGGCCGAAAAAATTTTGGGACATTATTGGCGTCTGCATCGCTGCACTGGAATATGGTACCAGGAGCGACTCATCATTCGCCACTTGGGGATTTGGATTTGGAATTTGGTTGGCGTCTGCATCGCTGCACTGGAATATGGTACCAGGAGCGACTCATCATTCGCCACTTGGGGATTGGGGAGCGATGGCTTAGGAGACAGGTTTAGATCTCTATCACCTAAAACTTTTCAATTTTATGGGTCGTGAGGGTCCCATAAAGGTATTTTCTCCCTGCGAGTCGTAAGGATCCCGCAGGGGTATGTTCTCCTTAGGAGTCGTGAGGACTCCTAAGTGTGCTTTTCCATTGTGAGTCATAAGGATCCCACAAAGGTTTGTTCTCCTCATGTATCGTGAGGACACATGAGTGGATTTCCCTCGTTCCAAGTTTAATGACTTAGAGGTCGACTGTTTCCAGTTTAACGACTTAGAGGTCATCTGTTTCCAGTTTAAAGACGTAGAGATCATCTGTCTCCAGTTTAACGACTTAGAGGTCATCTGTTTCCAGTTTAACGATGTAGTGGTCATCTGTTCCAGTTTAACGACTTAGCGGTCATCTGTTTCCAGTTTAAAGACTTAGGGGTCTGCTGTTTCCAGTTTAACGACTTAGAGGTCATCTGTTTCCAGTTTAACGACGTAGTGGTCATCTGTTCCAGTTTAACGACTTAGCGGTCATCTGTTTCCAGTTTAAAGACTTAGGGGTCTGCTGTTTCCAGTTTAACGACTTAGAGGTCATCTGTTTCCAGTTTAACGACATAGTGGTCATCTGTTTCCAGTTTAGAGACTTAGAGGTCTACTGTTTCCAGTTTAACGACTTAGAGGTCATCTGTCTCCAGTTTAACGACTTAGAGGTCGACTGTTTCCAGTTTAACGACTTAGAGGTCATCTGTTTCCAGTTTTAAAGACGTAGAGGTCATCTGTCTCCAGTTTAACGACTTAGAGGTCATCTATTTCCAGTTTAACGACGTAGTGGTCATCTGTTCCAGTTTAACGACTTAGCGGTCATCTGTTTCCAGTTTAAAGACTTAGGGGTCTGCTGTTTCCAGTTTAACGACTTAGAGGTCATCTGTTTCCAGTTTAACGACATAGTGGTCATCTGTTTCCAGTTTAGAGACTTAGAGGTCTACTGTTTCCAGTTTAACGACTTAGAGGTCATCTGTCTCCAGTTTAACGACTTAGAGATCGACTGTTTCCAGTTTAACGACTTAGAGGTCATCTGTTTCCAGTTTTAAAGACGTAGAGGTCATCTGTCTCCAGTTTAACGACTTAGAGGTCATCTGTTTCCAGTTTAACGACTTAGCGGTCATCTGTTTCCAGTTTAACGACTTGGTGGTCTGCTGTTTCCAGTTTAACGACTTGGTGGTCTGATGTTTCCAGTTTAACGATTTGGAGGTCATCTGTTTCCAGTTTAAAGACTTAGAGGTCTACCCAGGGGCATAGGTATGATGAGAATTATTTGAGCCCGTGGATTGTATACGGTAGTCAACTTGGGGACCAACCGTAGGTCCGGAAGAATTTTGGAAAATTGGATTTTTGTTTTTGTTTTTTTTGTTTTTTTTCACCGCGATTGCTCTATCATTTCAGCTTTTCTTATCGTGAAGGTCGCGATTGCCCTATCATTTCGGCTATTTATTCGCGGTTGCCCCATCATTTCGGCTTTTCTTTATTTTTCTTTTATTTACACATTTTTTTTGTTTATTTACATATATATATATATATGTATATTTTTACATTCCCAGTTTAACGACTTAGAGGTCGACTGTTCCCAGTTTAATGACATGGTGGTCGATTGTTCCCAGTTTAATGACGTGGTGGTCTTTTTTGCTTATCCCAGCTCCTTGAACTTTGATCTTGGCGGAGCTGTGTTGATGACCTAGCTTTGTGGCTTGCCGATACATCCGAGGATTGTGAGGTTTTTCCAAGCTTATATTGGTCCTCTGCCCAATCTTTGAAAATATAGCAGTCTTCGATGGTATGACCCACCACTCTATGATATGGGCAGTATATGGGATTGCCGGTCATGTTCATTTCCTGTGGCCTCTTTGGAACAGGCAGTTGCAGACCGTTGTTCAAGGCGTCCATGAATATTTTGCGGACTTCATCCCTCCTGAAGGAGTATACCTTCTTCTTTCTCTCCATTGGAGTAGGTGCCTTTGCTGATGCTGGTCCTCGAGGCACATGTCTGGGAGGATTAGGTTCCCGAAAGGCTTCGGTCTCCATTTGTATGAAATCGGTGATCGTAGCTTGGCTGTTCGCTAACACGCCTTTAGACAGTTCTATCTCTCCCATCTTGTATTGCCTTTCGACCCAATCTTTGAAGACAAAGCAGTCCTCAATAGCATGACCTATCACCCTGTGATAGGGGCAATATTTTGGGTCGTCGGTCATATTCTCTTCTTGCGGTCTCTTTGATTCTGGCAGTTGTTGACCGTTTCTTAGGGCGTCCCTGAATATCTTGTGGACATTTTCCCTCTTGAAGGAATAGACCTTTTCCAGCTTCTCTTTCAGAGGCGATTCCCCCCCGGCGTATGTATCGGAGGGACTGGAGGCTGATTGCGGCCGTTTTTCGCGAAGGCGTTCCGCTTTTAGGTTGAAAGGGATATCAGTTGGCTATCCCCGGGTATCAATCCCTGGCTCATGAGCTAAAATTTGATTCTGCTGTAATTGCAATCGGGCGACTTGGGTAGCGAGATCTGCCACGACGTTTGCCAGCTCGTCGACTTTGGAATAGACCTCGGCCATCTTCTCATCCCTGTCCTGAAATTGCCTTTGAAGCCATTGGAATAATGCTTGTTCTGTAGTTCCGGCTATGACAACCGGGTAATCTTTATTGCCTGAGATCAATTCCGTAGGAACCACGGGCTCCTCTGGCTTATCGGCGTGAGCGGGCTCTTCATCATTTAGATCGAGTCGATGCTGGGTAGCGTCAACCATATCATCACCATGGCTGTGAAGAAGAGGAGGGTTCGTTTCTTCTTGTTCAGCCATGTAGACAGTGTGGACTACGTACCCAACCATCTCTTTATCTTTAGCGGCTGATTTCGCGGAGCGGTCCGGGCTTTGGAAATTCATAAATTCTAACATGGCCGGAGCCCTAACCCTTTTGTTGGCTCTGTGTCCGAGCCGCTTCTTCCTCAGTTTCTCCGCCTTAAGCGCTTGGCAGGCTTCTGCTCTCCACGAAGCCGCCATAGGCTGAGTGATGGGGAGCTTAGAGAAGATACCTGATCGAGCAGTTGTCAAGGGCACCGTCGGAGCTTGCTCAAGAGGCCTTGTTGCTTTGTCGGTGTTGATGGCCTTACCCCCAGTTGGGGCCAAGGAAAGTCGTTCAGATACCGACTTGCGTTTGGGTCGGGGCGCCCTCGAGATCACCACATTTGGTCTCTTGCCTTTCGAGACCGGTTTGTCTGCCACCGGGGCTTGAGGAGCCGGGATGGCGTCAACTGGCATGAACATGATAGAGCCAAATGGTAGCAGCGGCTCCTCCTATTGTCGTCCGAGACTGGCTGGAAGGACCGTCCTAGAGTCTATCCTCATCGTGTAGGAGACGGGAGCTGAGTTCATCTTCGAAGACATCGTCGGAAAGTGATTGCTTGAAAATCTGCATGAAAAAGCATTATTTTTAGTATAAATGCATGTATGTATATTGATTGAGTTCGCATGAACGCTTAACCCGAAATATGGGAGGAGGGATTGGTCCCACCGGGCGTGCCAGAATCTGTAGGGTGTTTTTCGTCACCCCATTGAGATGGGAATACGCGCGCGCTTGTCAGGCGTACTACAGATTCCCCCTGCCTAGGGTAGGCCTGGGTTTATTGATTGTGGGGATCCGAATCTCCGGCAGCCGCGGACTAAGCTGCCGTTAATTACCCCTCGCCTTTGGGACGAGAGAACCTCCGATTAACGGGTTAAACTGGTCATGCGAACTCAATGTGCAGTGTACGTGTGTTGTGTTTTGAAAGGGAGGGTTTGGATATATCAGGAGCCACGCAGAGTTTCTAACAGGGACAGTGTCGTGGAGCACGTGTGTGTGCAAATATGTGTACATATGTATATATATAAAAGAAAGAGGGGGAAAAGGCATCCAAAGGATGTGTGGGGGCAGCACCTTGGGCGCTGTACGCCTAGGTGCTGTGCGCTCAGGCGCTAGAGTGCCACGTGTCGGCACGTGGGCGCTCTGCGCTTGAGCGCAAGCGCGCCACGTGTCGGCACGGGGGAGACTTGCGCTCGGGCGCTTGCGCTGGAGCGCAAGCGCGCCACGTGTCGGCACGGGGGAGACTTGCGCTCGGGCGCTTGCGCTTGGGCGCAAGCGCGCCACGTGTCAGCACCGGGGCGCCTTGCGCTCGGGCGCTTGCGCTTGAGCGCAAGCGCGCCACATGTCGGGACGTGGGCGACTTGCGCTCGGGTGCTTGCGCTTGAGCGCAAGCGCGCCACGTGTCGGCACGCGGGCGCTCTGCGCTTGAGCGCCGGCGAGAAAAAGTGGCTTTTAGCCTAAGAAACAGAAGCTATGCTTTAGAAAGGAAATATTTGTTATGTATATATGTATGGAGTTAAACTCCTGGGATGTTTTGAAGCTGATGAAGGGGGTTCTTCTTCTTCCTTCTGTTGTTTGGCCGGATCTTGAAGATCAAGAAGTAGGAGATTTTAAAAATCACTCCTTTTTGAGATCTGATGGGAGATCTGAGTTCCCCTTTGTGGGTTTTGTGGTGGAAAACTACTTAGTTTTGGAAAAGAAAGAGTAAAACTCTTGATTTAATTCAAAAGAATTGAGAAGGTTTAGAACCTTGGAGAAGGAGCAGGAGGCACAAAGAACCCTAGTTTTTGGGGGAATGAAAAAGTCTCTCTTTATTCATCATCATGTTGCCTTTTATAGGCTTACATATTTACATATAACCCCTTGGGCTTTACAAAAATGGCATTTTAGCCATCCCATGGCTCATGTGCTATTTTATTTTTGCACATAAGCCATGGGCTTACAAAATATTGGCTTTATGCCCATTTTGTTTTCATTCATGCATAAACAATTACATAAAAATTATTTATTACATGATTTTGTTGTTGGCATGGGGAGGCTGGCCGCGGGCTCGACTTGGGCATGAGCCCGCTTGACCTGGGCTTGGGCCCACCTAGCTTGGGGGTTGACCTTGACTTTGACTCGGTCAATAGGGGTGTAAATTTTTACCCCAACAGTGCATGCTGATGCATCTTCTTCGGGTGTGTTCATTACAGAGAACTATTTCTCAGTATCCTTTACGTCCTGGGTATGAGATACCGGATCAGAATCCCACATATGTAATTTGTTACATGGGCTACAGATAGGTAGAGAACTGAGAACGGGTGATAAGTTTCATGAGATTGAAACGGTGCAAGTGTTGCAGCCAAATCTGTTGGTCACTATCACCCTGTATTACCAGAATACATTGATTCTGAATGAATGTTATTAGATACCGAACCTGATATACAACATCATATCAGTCTCTTTTAGTAAAGAAAGGATATAATTTTGTATTGTTGGATAATGTTTTGAACATTTCCTGTATCAAGAGTTGATCGGTTCAGGTATGTTATCTAAAAGCTTTGACGTTCTAAATCAAACTACAGTTCTTAGTATACAGAACACACACAAGAGGAATAGTTCAGAAATGAACGAATCCTTCTTGAGGTATTGTAAACTAGGTCATATCAATGCGACCCGACTAGCCAAGTTACATTTAGATGCAAATTTAAATTAGTTTGAATTTATATCTTATGAAACTTGCCGGTCATGTCACAAAGATAAGATGACCATAGCTCTGTTTATTGGAAACAGAGAAAGAGTTAGTGAACTCTTGGGATTGATACATGCTGATGTATGAAGGTCCCCTGTCTACACATGCCAAGATCGGTTATTTGTACTTCAATACATTCTCTGATGATCTCTCAAGATTCAGACATATGTTCCTGTTGAAACAGAAGTCCGAAGCTTTTGAGATATTCACGGAATATAAGTTAGAAGTAGAGAACTATAAACGGGTATAAGTATTATGTCCTTTGATGAGATCAGGGAGGAGAATACTTGAGCACGGAATTCCTGGACTATTCTAAAAGAGAATGAGATTCTCTCTCAGTATTACTCCTCCGAATACACCATAGCACGATGGTATATCGGGGCGGAGCAAAAGCACCCTATGTGATATGGTGTGCTCTCTGATGAGTACTACTGAGTTTCCTATTTCCTTTTGGGAGTTATGCACTTGAGAAGCTGCATACCTATTGAATAAGGTTCAAATCAAATCAGTTGTCTACCACTTCATATGTGATATGGAAAGGGAAGAGCCCATATCTTAAGTTTGTTAAGATTTGGGGTTGTCCGGCCTATGTCTTAAAAGAAAAATCCGGATAAACTCGAGGCAAAGTCAGATCTGTGGAAGTTTGTTGGATATTCCAAGCATTCGCAAGGGAATATCTCCTACCTAACCGAGGAACAAAAGATATTTTGTTTCTCAACATGCCATCTTTGTGAAAGGGAATTTCTTGTGTAAAAATTAGTGGTTATGAGGTAGAACTGGAAAGAGTTCCAGCTATACAAACTACAGCAGATGATTTGGTAGAACCAAAGGATTCAATAGTTTCCAACAAACCTCAGCCTCTCCGCCGATCTAGTAGGATTCCTCACCCACCTGAGAGATACTTCGGTTTCTCTATGACAGTGGGAGCGAGGATTGCATCATGAGATGATGCCCCAACTAGTTTCGAGCTGGCCATCAGGAGTGGGACTCTGTAAGAATGGCTGGATGCTTAGTGATCTAAGATAGAATCCTTATACACCAACAAAGTATGGACTTTGGTTGCTTTATCTGAAGGGTTAAATCCCCATCAGGAGCAAGTATATCTTGAGAAGATTACTTGGTGTACATGGAAAAGTTGAGACTTTCAAAGCTATGCTTAAGTCCATCCAGATCCTACTTGCCACAGCTACATACCATGACTACGATATCTGGTGGTTGGGTGTCATGACTGCTTTTCTAAATGATGATTTGGAAGAGAGCGTCTATAAGTACACAGCCAGAGGGCTTCGTAGACAGTGGGAGCAGCGGAAACGTGTGCAAGATACTTTATATGATAAAGCAGGCATCGCGGAGTTGGAACATCTATTTTGATATGGTAGTCAAAGAGTTTGACTTCATCAAAATGGTGGATGAACCTTGTATATACAAAAAGGTAGTAGGGAGTATGGTGTTGATCCTCGTAGAGTACGTGAATGACATACTCTTGATAGGGAAGGAGTTTCCTATGCTACGCTCGGTCAATCTCCGCTTATCACAAGGATTCTCCATATAGGATCAAAGTGATACCTCCTAAATCCTGGGTTTTAGATCTATAAGATAGATCTAATTAGATGTTAGGATTCTCACTAGTTGTATTGAGATGGTATCAATCGATCCTGGGGAGAATCACTGGAAAGGTTCCAGGATGATAAGGACGACTGAATGTCAGTCGCAGGCATTGTCTTTACCCACAGTGGAGGGATGGTATGTTGGAAGAGTTCTAAGCTAGATACCGTGACTTACTAGACGATTAAAGGCAAGATACATCGTTACCAAGGATGCTACCAAAAAGGCAGTCTGGATATATATAAGTTCATGAGATGTACTTCGTTCCTACCATTGTGTGACAATGGAGTTGTGGCTTTTGCCAAGGAACCCCCGTCCCATCTGATATCCAGATATAATTCTTAGGCAGTATCACTTGATCATGGAGATGGTTGATCTCCAGGGAGATCGAGGTTAGGAGAGTAGACACAGAGAACAGCAGCGCGGATCCACTCACAAAGGCCTTTTTCCCAGTAGAGACTTTTATGGGATGGTTGAGTATGTGATACTTCAACCACAACTAATTGTTGGGTATGTGATACCACAACAGATGGCCCTAGTGCAAGTGGGAGATTGTTAGTTATATGTATGCCCTAGAGGCCATTACTGTACATTTGATGTATATTGTAGTGGATGCTTGGCCATATATAGGGAGGACTTTCTTGCTCGACATGATAGTATGCTATCTGGTTGTACTTTATCTTAACATGTACTCTGATTGTCTCTATATTAAATGTTGATAAAGCCCTTAGGATATGTACTCGACTACTGGGACTATGATGAGATCATACTAGTGAGTCCACGGTAGTCGACGAGTACATTCTATAACTGTTCCTAGTCGAGGGTGTATCGAGACAGGGCATCGATACACCAGAGTAGACTAGCGTATACGCATCTTGACCCATATGATGGGCAATGGATGATCCCATATCCATCGGTGTTTGACATCAAGGATGGTGTACGGGTGCTCAGTAGAGACTGGGTACACTGGACGAACTCGCCGAGAACTCCCAGATGGTATTATACCTCACGTCAGATGGCAGTTCTCCGGTGACACCGGTACAGAGTAGTCTGTTGACCCGAGATCGTCATAAAGTCTTGTGTGATTTCCACTGTGCTTTGATTTCCATCATACCACATCCAAGAGGGCGTGCAAAAAGGTGGCTTTTGGGTACAGTCTCGAATCACATGGAGGCAATGAGCGATAGGAGGGCATTCGTCTCTCCCGGTATAGGGAGTTGATGTTGTGCTGTGTTCGATTGGCTATAACCGGAAATCCCTGGCCAGGGTTGCTGAGATTTACTGGTAAGTGTTATCAGTAGTTTCTCGAACTGTTATAGACCTCATATCGACACGACTTATCGAGCTACTGGGGTCTGACGTTTACCACCCCTAAGCGAGATATGCGACATATCAGACGATGAGACCGGACTGTACGGGAGTGTTACTGATTGGATTCACAGGAGAATGTACAGGCTTGCTTGTTGATCTTCTGAGCGCTCAATACCTGGGTGGCTGTTACGTTTAGCTGGCCGCTTGCAGCTTGTGGGTGTTTGATATGATCATCACCTACTGCCGGCGTATTGACGATTCTTTAGAGTCCTACACAGAGGTTTCTTGACTCAGGAAAAACGGAGTAGGAGCACATATATGATATGTGCGGGACCGAGGATAATGCGGTATGTGATACCGTATTGGATTCTCGCGATATGAGATATCGGCCGGGTATATGTGATATAGCCGGGTCATCGTATTAGTCGGTTATTTGTGAAATAGCCAGATTATCGGATCAAGTGTTGATTCGATAATTTAATGTATAATAATATATATGATATATTAAATTACATTAACTAATATTAGCTCACTAAAAGATTCATTTTCTCACTGGATAATACATTGATATATATACGATATATGTTAATTATATTATTTTCTATTGTTACAAAATATATTGTATATGTGATATATAATATTGTAACATATTAGGGTTATAAATTTAACAATGGTTTATGGTTTAAACTTGGTTAGGGTTTGGATTAGGGTTAGCTTTTGCATGAAGCTTCCATGAAGCTTTGACAATGTGTTTTGCTTGATATTTTATGAAGATATTATGTTAACCCAATCCAAACCATTAACTCTAGTTAATTCTCTACAAGGGTTAACTCCTTCATGCTTAACCCTTGGTTAGATTTGTAACCACTACAATAATTCATTATTCATCACAAAAGGGTTCTATCATCTTCTTTCTTGAGTTCCTTCTTGGAAAAAGCTTTCTAGCTTTTTGCTAAGTGATGAAAATGAGTGAGAAAAAGATTATAAATGAGAGCAAAAATCCTACTTCATCATCCCCATATATCCTTGCCCTTTGATGAGAGTGTTCACTTCATTTAGTGAGTGTTAGATTGTGTTAATGAAACTTCAAGGTAGATCATCTTTGTTATCGAAGATCGGAAGCAAGACTGCATCTTTCTCTTCGTGGAACTGTAAGTGCACGGCGGCGCCCCGACCGTCGATCCGACGCCAGAAACGCGGAAACGAAAAATTTTGCGAAACTTGCAAACCGGCACCACCGCGCACTAAAACCCGGATCGGGCTATTAACCTAGCTACTAGCAAAAAAAGACGGGTAGAGAAGCTATACCAAGCGATCCGTGTCCTTCGGTCTTCGTCTCCAGTCCGATCTCCCGCGGAATCTCCGTCCGTCACCTCCTCGTCGGAAAGGGCACCACGTAGCCAAATTCTTTTACGGACTCCCACCTCTGGACCGAGGCAACTCGGGCGCGAAGTTGGCAAGCCGACGCGTCCAAGGGTACTGTAGGCTAGTGTAGAATACTATGTCTCTTTTGGGGTTTATGTTGCCATTGGTGATGGAGGAGAGAAGGAATGAACTTTGGAGAAGTGTTAAGGATTTTGTGAGAAAGCAAAATGGGATGTATCAATTTCCCTCATCAAATAAAATGAACCTCTCTCATCCTCTCCATGAAGTGGCCGGCCCCTAATTGGAATGAGGAGGGAATCAAAAAGGGAGGTGAGCATAAGATGGTGGAATGGGTGAGCAAAAGCCAAATCAAGCCTCACATCCAAATCAAGATCAACTCTAATCTCATTAATACAAAAGGGTGGATAGAAAAAGAATATAATGATGATGGTCATATCATAATCCCTCAAATGCAAGACACCCCCTCCACAATAACTTATTTGCAAACTTGCAAATAACCCCCTCCATCGGAAAGTTCGGCCGCGAAGGAACAAAGGAAAAGTGGCCGGAACGGAATACAAACTGACAACTTCAGAAAACTGATCCCGTAATAAATTACAGGAAAACCCCGCGACTGCATATACATGCCCGCGTTTGTATTCCCACTGAATACAAATGCAAAGAGACAAAACTACACTGTCTAATACTAGGATCCGGCTTAAACCAAAGCCCGCTAGTATAATCCGTCCGATCACGATCCGTGCAATACAACACGTATCTGATCGAACCCTGCCATATCTCCATACGGCCTCTACAGCGTTTCGCCCGAAACTTGAGAAACTGGTCTGTGGGGGACTCTAAAGACTCGTTAACACCTTGGTTGTGGATTTAACTACTAGCACGTCAGAGGTATTAGCCAATACGTAACGGGCTACCAGGTACTGACCAAAAGGGACGTCGATGAGCGAACTCATCCTGACACCCTACTGAGCCTGTCAGTGAAAATATCCGTACAATCCTGTCCGTTCGTCTATGAGCATCGCATGGCGGGCCTAGAGGGTTGGTAAAAGTCAGACCCCCAAAGGCGGTACAAGTCGTGTCGGAGTGTAGCCCAGAACACCCTGAGATACTACTGGAATACCTACCAGTAAATCTCCTACCTTGGCCAAGAACTTTTCATGTACTGGCTCTCCTAGACACAGCGCGACCTCACCCCCAATACCGGGAGAGACGAACCCCTGCAGATCCGTTCACTGCCTCCATGTGGCTCGGGACTGTACCCAACTAAAACCTGTTTGCATGTCTCCTTTGAGCGTGGTATGGTAGTAATCAAAGCACAGTGGGAACTCACAGGAGACAAATGACGATCTCAGGTCGATGAACTAACCTGTACACATGTCACCAGGGAACTGCTATCTGACGTCAGGTATAATACCAACTAGCAGGCTCCCGGCGAGTCCTGTCCGGTGTACTCATAACCCAATAAGCACCTGTATACATCTTAGGTGAACCAACTAACACCAGTGGCTTGTGAGACCGGCCACCGCCCCTCGTCGGGGTCTCGACTGTATACACTAGTCTACTCTGGAGAATCGATGCCCTGTCTCGAAACTCCCACGACTAGGGACCTTTTAAGAATGTGCTTATAGACCCCAGCTCCCACGTATATGATCGCCCTCATACTGCTGGTAGTCAAGCAAGAATCCTAGAGGCTCTATCAATGTGCAATAGTGACCTGTAAGGTCACCTAAAGCAGTACACGATGATAAAGATAAACCAGATAGCATACTATCATCTTGAGTAAGACTGTCCTATCGGGATAGGTCCTCTATCAATCATTGCAATCACGTGCCTGTGATCCAATAATTGACTCTGAGGGCAATATCTCCAACAATCTCCCACTTGCACTCAAGGTTAATTATTGTGATGTCGCATACTCACAGCCCGTGTGATACCGAACACCCAACTCCTCTACTAGTCAGTCTCACAAAGCTCGTTTGCGAAACTATTGTGTTCGAGGAATAGCCTCAGTGAGTGGATCCGCTTTGATGTTTCTTTCTATGTCTCTCTATATCTCAAGTTCGCGGAGAAAGCCATCTCCCGAAATGAGCAATACCTGTCTTAGAATATGTCTGGATGTCTGATGGGACCTAGCTCATAAATGAACTCCAAATCCAAACTTCTTAGACTGTATCGTCAACTGAACTTAATCAGTAACCTGCGCCATCCTTCCCTCAGTATCCACCTGGACCACCTGTCCAAAATACTGCCCCTCGTCAGAGGGAAAACTAAAACTCTGACGGCCACTCTGTCGTCCAGGTCACCTTGGAAACCTGGAATGATAACTGTCTCCTGAATGAGGCTATCGTTATCATATCCCTAGAACATCCACTTATGTTCTAAAACTGCTTCCGATTGTTTCTCCAGGATTGGATTAATATCAACTTATTGCATCTACTGCAAGAACAACATCTGGTGTGGTACTTGACATCTCATGATTGACTCAATTTCCGAAGCAAGTGATCTGCCAATCATGCACATCCCTCTCAACTTTAGTCTATAGGACACCTTTAGGGAGGGTGACTCCATCACCTGCAGGTACACTACCGTGCCAGGAGTCGTCCATTCTAAATACTCATAGAATGCTGTCTAAGTACCCAGATTGGGAAACTACCCAAATCTAGATCTAATACCGTAGATCCAGTAACCAGAATGTCTGATATAATATCCAAGTCCTATGTGGAGAAACCACTATGTGACGACCAAAGTACAACCGATCGTAGTATAGGAATTTCACTTCCTACTCTGTGTATGTCATCCAAATACCAGGACATCACACCCTACTACCTTCTTAACAGATCCATCCCCTATTCTGATGAAGTCAAACCTATGACTGTCGCATCAGAAATAGATGATCTATCTCCGCTATATTTGCTTTAGTCTATAAATAGACATAAGCCACCTGTCCACCAATGCTTCCGCTGCTCCCACTGATCATGACAACCCTCTGGCAGAGTCATATACACGTGCACTTCTAAAGCCAGTTTAGAACGACGCTATACTCATCCTCCTGCCGGATCTCACAGTCTGGAACAACAGCAATGGAAAGTCTGGGTAAACAAGAACCTCCCTGTCACCGTCCTTGAGGCTACCGGAGTACCTCTCGGGTGCCTGAGGTTACCCACCATATCTACGGAGTGGCTAATGGAATGTCAAATCAGATTGAATCTTTAGGTTCTTTATCAAATCTTTAGTAATCGTTTGCGGTTCTGGAATCACTTCCAGTTCTACCATACTCCCACTACTGTTTTCTGAAAAAATCCATTTTTATTAAAACTGTGGCGAGTCAAGAATAATATCACTATTGATCTTCCAGAAGGTAGAAAATCAACCCTCGTCATAGCCTAGGTCAACCCACAAACAGCCATTACGGAAACGTGCCTTGAGTTATCCAGAGTCTGGTTTTAAGCATAAGCCGGACAACTCCCCGTATCTTAACAATGTCAAGATATGAACTATTATATATCCAATACAGAAACAGAGGCACTGATTTAATTGAACCAGATTCAAATCATGCAGCTGTCTCCAGTGCATGTCAAGTAAATGGAGAGAGGCCGATCAGCGTTACTCAACTTAGGAATGCTTCCAATTATGAGTAACCTGAAAGAGAAACAAGTTCTCTTAATCATTACTATCAACTGAATACCATACACAAGTATCTACATCTTCGATCACCTTGAAGAATCCTGATACTTGCAACACCTGGTCCCCTACTTTATTCATATACCTATAACTTCTCAAAACTTGGACCTTGTGTTTCTACGAAACACTTGTTTAAGAACTAGAGAAGTCATAATTAAACAAAATATAGTACAAGTACCAACCCCTCTGTCCTAATGGACACTGGACAACATACAATACTCTGTACAAGTCCCTTGAGTCTAATAACTCATTCCCTGTGTGTCGTAGGTTGAAAACTGTACTTATGGTTAAGAAGAATTACACCGCTGTTTAATGCTCCTTACTTAACCATCCACTGATATAGGTAAATGTCATAGACATAATTTCAAAAAGGTATATCTCACTCTATAAAAAATAGACGTACTGATATATCAATTTGAAATTGGTGCATAACAACGGATATTCAAAACCAAACATTTGCCGTCCGGCAAACAACCCAGGTACTTCCTCAAATATCACCAATTACAATGAATCCCGATATAATGAGGATAATCACCCAATTCCCAATAACTTACTCCCACTCATCATCTGTAAAACCATACAGATATGAGAATCAAACCTGGTAAATACATACCCTGGAGCAAGTGTCTAATTGGGAAATCAGTTTTCTTTTAACAGTACACAGTGAAACTGAAATATTGAAATGTTTCGATGGGGTATCCTGGTATTCATAGTAATGCCTCTTCCATCATCCAGATTCACAACTATAACTGTATATTTCTTTGCCACCTCTCCAAATCCCTTTATATGTCTTTAGTCATTACCTTCTGCACACCCGTTTAGGCCAAATGGTTTTCTTCCTTCCCTACCGTTCGGCACCAGCCTATGGTTTGGAAGAAGACTATCCAATAAGTATAATGGGTGTACTGTCCTAATCCTAGGAGCACTCGCAATGCGAGAGAAGGTGAAGATAAAAGACAACCGAATAAACCTTATTCCTATTTCTCCTGAACCAGAATCCATCCCCGAACTGGAACAAGTTCCTTTCGAGTTCGTATATAACCATACGATGGAGTATCCAATAAACTGTGGATCTTCGTAGTGATACGGAGTGTCCTGGAGAAATAAAAAGGTGAAGTGGGAGTGGTAACGAAATACTTGGTTTGGTCGTGAATATCAGTCGCAATTTACTTTGTCCTCCTTCTAATCCCTTCCTTTGTCTTAACTTAATACCTTCTGTACACCGTTTAGGCTAATTGGTTTTCGTCATTCCCTACCGGTCGGCACCTGCCTATGGTTTGGAAGAAGACTATCCAATTTGCGTAATGGGTGTACTATCCCCTAATCTAAGGGGCACTCGCAACCTGAGAGAAGGTAAAAGGAAAAGACAACTGAATAGTCCTATTCGTTTTCTCCAGAACCAGAAACCATCCTCGAATAAATTCCTTCGAGTTCTTATATAACCATACGATGGTTTTTTCCAATGGAAGTGGACGTTCGTAGTAATACGGGGTGTCATGGAGAAAAGGGTAAAAGAAGGAGTGGCAATAAGGTATGCAACTCTGATAATCCAAAAGCCGGTATTTAAGAAGGTTCGGTCAACTTGGTCACTGAGTCATAGTCTAGGGTCGGGTCAATGGTCGCTGCCAAAAAGAGAGAGAAAAGAAACACTCAGCGTGCACTCTAACCTAGATCAGAATGGTTATCAATTTATCTAATCAGGAAACCTCCCACTGTAACGTCAAATTCTTCCCCAAACCTGAAAGAAGAATTAGTCGGGATCACCCGAGAAGTAAACCAACTCATCAGTGGGAATCGGGATCCAACCATCATCGCATAATAAAGTGACGGAATCCGCTCACGTTATCACACTCCAGAAGGTATGCACATATCTGGCAAGTTTCAGTTTCTTAGAAACCCCCGATGTGGATTTTTGCCCCATGCTCTTATGACCTTGACGAAGGTCAACAAATCATAAGTCACATGTCAAGTTCTACCCGTCATTGTCCAGGTTAATTTGAACCCACCCGTACAAGCCCTTGACGAAAGTCAACAAGGCTATACGACTGTCCCAAACCAACGCATCTATCTATGCAGCAGAAAGGTAACAAGCAGCTACCATACACTATGCCTTGACGAAGGTCAACAAATATAGCATGAATACTACGTGCTACCCGTCTGAAACGATGGAGGGCTACAAATGGTTTCTGGCGAAAACCTTTAATATAATGAACTTGATATCGTTGAAGGAACGGGTAGCTTTTTAGAAAAATATAGTGATGAAAACCTTTGTTAAAGAGGTCACTCCCGGTGAAGGGATCTCGGCTCTTTCCCTGTAGAATGGGGTGCAGGATATTCCAACTGAATACCACGATGCAAAGCAAAAGTAATCGGCTATAGTGAAGTTATTGCCGTGACGCAAACTTCTGTCCAAGGGGTCACTCCCGGTGAAGGGATCTCGGCCCTTGCCTCGTCGACTGAGGAGCAGGATATTCCAACTGAATACCACGATGCAAAACAAAAGAGAACGCCCTTGCAATAACAGCTTTTTGAAAAGGGTTCCAACAACATCAGAATAGGTTTGTTTATCTTGCATTGATCCGAATCAACGCAGTCCCATCAATTGATCACACCACAAAAGAACGAAAATAATGATGTACGTATATACCATCCGCATTCGCCACTGGGTCCCGCATCACCCATTAGGTTACTTAACTAACGACAGAGCGGGGATTGGACTAGCGCGGATGCAAAACATATACAACATCTACTAGTATATATATCAATATATAATATTCGCTCAAGGCGTGATAAAATGCAACATCACAGAAATGTAACCAGCATCACAGAACAATACAGATATCTGGGATCCCCGGGTTTCACAGAGCCGTTACTGAAACCCGACATTCCCCTGGTCGTGTGGATAGCCTGTGCAATGAAATCCTAGACCCCTACGGGCACGGCAAGTTACTCGCCAAAACCTGAAGCGAGGCAGCCCCCTTCAGCAACGTGAATGGACCACCCAGCACTTTACGGAATCCGGTAACTTGGGCACCCCTCCTGGGTCAACCTGTACCCCCTACGAGTGCGGCGAATAGCCCGCCAATTCTAGAGTAAAGCCCCCTACGTCTCAATGCCATGAGATGCGGGCCCGTTGCCCTCTAGAACCCGGCTATCCGTGCACCCCTCCGCGGGGTAAACCTAGTACAGAAAGTAAAATATACATACAACGGGTACATTTACCTCGACCCGGTGATTGATACGAAAGAGTGTGTTTGTAGTAGTTAATCGCAATCAGAACGGTGTCGCGTGTAGCTAGACCGAGATGAGTACGGGTCGTCTTCTGGGAAACGTAGAACCTTTTACTCTTACTTTAGATGTGTTGAAAAAGAGAGGAGGAAGAAAGAATTTTGTGAATGGTTTCTAGATCTACGTTAAACAAGAATGTAAAATATAGATCTAGATTATTTTAAAGATGTAGTAAATATAATAAGAAGGCTTGTTGGGTTCGTTAGGATTTAGTAGTTATGGACGATTAATTAAAAGTTACACTTTTTATCCATTAATAGATTTAGAACTAGAACGACGGTGATGCATGTAGATTAGGGTTTCTGGAGGGAAAAGGAATCCCACTCTTAACCCTTATCTCGACACGGAACTCCGTTCATATCTAGCCTTTACCAAAACAATCATTAATCTAATCTCTAATCACGGTCGGAACTAGCAAAGAATTGCTAGCGCGCCCGATTAGGATGTTAATGATTCTTTTGATAAAGTTCCTAAACTTTATAGGACTTAAAAAGGGTTTATTTATTTTCATCATCCATTAGCTTACCCTAATCCTACGAACCCTAACAAGCGGAGAATTACTCGCGCATGTTGGGAAAAAAAGATGAAAAGATAGAGAGAGAAAACATAATATAAAATGTAAAAGAATTAAATAAAACAACTACCTTTATTAATCAACTTGAACAATCTACACTTTGATTCCTTAGAAAATGATTACAAAGACTAGTTTGCTTCTCGATCTCTTCCAAGGAGGTAGACGAACAGTTGATGATCAGCCTGGATGCGTGAGCCGTCTTGGACTTCGTGATCTCGTCGGCTTGATGATTTTTCCAAGAGGCTCTCGGTGCCCTTTCATAGTGAAAAGCCAGAATCTTTAGGTTGGAAACTTGGTAAAATTCAGCAGTGATTGATCTCCTAAAATTTTAGCAAAAGATCTCTCTAGATTGCCGCGGATCCGCGGCCAACATGGGGGTTTGGCCGCGGTTCCGCGGCCAATGGTGAGGATCTCTTCATCAACTTTTGGGTGCTCTTTCCTTGTGACATTTGGCAATCCTTGGTACCTTCAGAATTCAGAAATCTTCTCTCGGTTGCTTCCAGACTTGGTCTCCAAGTTTTGCTTCTTAATTTGGCAAGTTTTCTTCAACAACTTGATTTGTTTGATAAATTCTGCATAACAACTTGAAAAATTCTGCACAATAATCTCAAATAATATTTAGTAGACTTAGTTCTACTAGGATTTGGTCAATAGATTTATTTGCATATATTTTCCTACCAAATGTTAATTAAAATATATTAACACATGGAAAATGGTGTTTTAACACATAAACCCTCATATGTATAATATATTATAATAAAGTCCTTTTTTAATATGAAAATGGTAGGAAAAATGTAATAACAAATGTGCAGTTTTATCAACTGAACAAATACCCCCAAACTTATCTTTGATCGTCCCGAGCAAACTAGTTTATTTAAGAGGAGAAAAAGAAAGGAGAAAACTAAGCACACTTTCATAGGCAGACACGATTGCACTGAGCACGTGCAACAAGCCGTTAAACCTCTAGGTGTCCCTAGTAGGAGGAGTGTTGTCTCCTGAGGGTTTTCAGCGGATTACACCCACAAAATCCAATAACAAAAGAAAGATGGTGAA
Source organism: Agapanthus africanus (assembly GCA_030015575.1). NCBI lineage: Eukaryota > Viridiplantae > Streptophyta > Magnoliopsida > Asparagales > Amaryllidaceae > Agapanthus > Agapanthus africanus. The sequence goes on from CM057339.1 coordinate 872,576,645, forward strand.
ATTTACATATAAAGATAAGAACCATAAAAGAAAGACTTTGAAAATAAGAGTTTCCAACTATACTAGTTTTTCAGTCGTCATGAGCCCTATCTTAATAGTCATGAAAAGATGTTAGAAATCACATCATCCCTCAATAGAACATCGTCTTTATTCTTCATTTCTACCTTTCATCCAAACATCGATCATATATCCCTACGTGTGTGAAATGGACATCCCTACACTCGGAGAATTCAATTCAAGCTATCATACTCTTGTCCATCTATCTCAGTACTTTTTAACTTGATGAATATTAAGATTTGCTCACACATTTTCATGCGACCGTTAATACTTCTTGTGGTACTAACCGACCGATTACTCATGTGCTTGCTGATTAGGTGATAATATTTTCCTCGTCTTGCACCACCTAAGGCTTAGCAGTGACTCCCAGACCAGTTGGCCTTAGGGCACTAGGTGAAGAGGCACCCTCGATATATTTTTTTTATTGCTGCCTTGGCGATAACAAAACCAGTGTTCATTTTTTTCTTTTCACCATTTTTATATTTTCTTCATTTTTTTCTTCATACTTTGGCTTTTAGACAAGAGCATTTCAAGGTATCTTCTACTATCCCGAGTTTCAAGACGTGTGTAAGTGCATATAGTAGGGTATCAACATTCAAATGTTTGGCTTCCAGAATAGAAACTATTTTTCAGACTTATTTTTATCATCAGATTAGTGACTTCCTTCATCTTACTAATCCTTGGGACAACAGCTCATAACTACTTATTACCAGTTCGTTTAAGAAAACTTCTAATTTTCTTGGTTTTCTTAAACTATTCCTATCTTTTGGATGTAATTTTTCACTTTCTACTCTTTTGTTATAAAAGAAAATTTTTGAAATTTTTTGAAAATATTGTGCTTATGCAAAATATGATACAAATTGATGTGTAAATAAGCACAAACCTCCCCCAAACCTGTTTACAGCAGTGTCCTCACTGATGTCATCCGTTAAGCTCAAAAACCTGTAGACTTGGGAGGAAATTATTAATGGGGGCAAGAATATAAGAAAGTGAAAATCCTCCCCCAAACTTATTTTAGGCTCACAATTTTGTCAAAATCATTTTCTTTCAAGAGCCAAAATATACCACCCCCCCCAAACTTGAGTTAAACAATTTTAATCTTTTAAAATCACAAGAGGGGGTCAAGATTATTGGTCAATGCCAAGCTTTGCAAAGACTGAAGGTCAACACCAACCATTCAAAATTTTTATCAGTATAGAGTATAGCTTGGTGGAAGAATGTGTTGTATCGAGTCAAGAAAAAATGGGGAAGGGATAAGAGGTGGTCTGGAAAGGGTTTGAAATTAGAGAAAAGAAAGAATGGGGATGAATGTGAATGATTAGGAAGAAGGAATGGTGATGGTTCAATCTCTATAGGTGGAGATTGATCAATCACAAAATCCGTATTGTTTAAAAATTCAAGTTCGTCAGCAAAAAGTTCTTCAAAACTTTTATCAATGGTGTGATTGAACAATTTGCTGTCAACGAGTTTTGTGCCAGAATTTATCCTACTTGATTCAAAAATTATTGAGGTAGAGGACTCGAAAAACTCATCTACCTCATTTTCAAAAATATCCAAATCAAGTTGAATTTCTGGTATTATTGAACTTGAATTAACGGATTGTGATTTATCAAAACTCACTGAAACTATAGGAACAGAAGAAGAACCGAAGAAAGTAGAAGGTGAAATGGGTAAACAAATTGGTATGTCGAATGTTGCTGAACCAGATGTGGAAGATGGAGGCTGTATTTCGGTCTGATCTTCGGGTATACCATTATCATCAACTTCAAGACATATTTGGGATTCGGGAAGAATTAAAGGCTCAAGATGATGACCACAAGGAAGTGAAAGGATTTGATGAATTGGTGGGCCAAAATCATCCAAAATTTTGGGTTCATCAATCAAAATATCCCCAACGTCAATCACCTCATTCAAGTGAAGGTTAAAATTCTCAAACTCCTCATCAAAAGTATGGTTTTCAATCAGTTTTGGTTCAAGAGTAGAGGTGTAGAGATCACAAGGGTTGGGTATGGTTTCACTTGAAATGGACCCTTCACGGTTGGGTAAATCAAACACTACAAAGTCACACAACTTATCAGACATTGTACTTGATGAATCTATGAAACCGGAGTTGTGGATTTCAGTTTGGAATGGGGAGGTTTGATTAGGAAGGGTGTACAGTTCTGTCTTACTACCCAAATCCTTCATAATTTGATTCGTCAGTTCCATAAATTTTTCTAATGTCTGCTCCAGACTAGTCTTGGGTTGATAAGGGGTTTCAGTATAAGATTGAAATTCCTGTGGATAATTAAAACTCCCAAATGACTGATTAGAAGAACTGTCTAGAGTAGGTGGAAAAGTCGGATTGGATTGATAGAAACAGAATGGTTGCGGAACTTGGGTAGGAGTAGGATCAATATTATGATAAGAAGAATATTGATATGGGTTGGTTGGTTGGCTATATACAAACCGCATATCAAACTCTTCTCCGGACAGTGGTGGTGATGGTTGATATTGGTCCGTGTTGAAACTTTGGCCTCTAGACCTAGCTATGTGCTCAGCAATGGACATTCGTCTAGGGGCTTCCTCACTCTGGGTATGAACTAAAACAGGTGTCGGATTAGGATACGGTTGATAAGACCTAGACTGAGGTGGCCAACTGTTTCTTCCTGCTCGTTCTATATGATCTCTTAAGGACATGGAAGAGCCGGACGGTATACCGAAGGGATTTCGAAAACAAGAGATATCTGGTTGTGGACAGCAAAGCTCGGCGAGTGTTCTTCTGTTTAGGTCACCCATTATAAGAAGAGAAGAAAGGGGAAGGGGAGAAAATAATTGGTTTGTTTTGAAAAATGACAGATTTAGACAAATCACACAAAAATGCACAAACAACCCTAGAACTATGGTTACCTAGATCCAGTCTCTAGACCGCTCCTAGACTTCCAAAGGACAAGCTGCAGGATAAATCCTTTACCGCCTCCGTACTACCCTTGTAGCCAGGTAAATGCCAGGTAAGTGGGAAGGAACCACGTCCTGGGCCTAATTAAAAACCACTAGCCTTTGTCACACTTGCCTAGGCACTACAAATGTAATGCGGATAAACGATAGATTACCCACGACCTTCCTCTGTCCTTATTGAGCGCGACAGTCCTTAGAGTCTGGTCTAGATATTTTTTAAATTAATGAAGGGTTGATCTATATGCTCAGTTTGTGATTTGTGGGGCTTAGGAAGGGTGATGAAATCCCCACCTAATCTTGATTTGGTCTTTGCCTCTTAAAGTCCGTATTAAATATGCAAAACAAAACCAATCACAAAACTGTTGCAAAAAGATTTTTGAGCGGCGCGATTTTGCAAAGAATCCTGCAGAAAATAGATTTTATTGGATTTGAGAGGAGAGAGAAGGAGTTGTAAAAGATACCAGAGAAGTATGAAACCCTAGATCTCCTGTTTCCTCAAGTCTGTGACTCCAGATTCCCTCGCAAAATTCACACAATAATCGTTAAATATACAATTTGCAGTTTTGTGTTAATAATGATATGAATCGTCTAACAATTCAACACAAATAGTAAGAATAAAAAATTACGCACGTATCCCCGGCAACGGCGCCATTTGATTGATACGAAAGAGTGTATTTGTAGTAGTTAACCGCAATCAGAACGGTGTCGCGTGTAGCTAGACCGAGGTGAGTACGGGTCGTCCTCTGGGAAACGTGGAACCTTTTACTCTTACTTTAGATGTGTTGAAAAAGAGAGGAGGAAGAAAGAATTTTGTGAATGGTTTCTAGATCTAGGTTAAACAAGAATGTAAAATATAGATCTAGATTATTTTAAAGATGTAGTAAATATAATAAGAAGGCTTGTTGGGTTCGTTAGGATTTAGTAGTTATGGACGATTAATTAAAAGTTACACTTTTTATCCATTAATAGATTTAGAACTAGAACGACGGTGATGCGTGTAGATTAGGGTTTCTGGAGGGAAAAGGAATCCCACTCTTAACCCTTATCTCGACACGGAACTCCGTTCATATCTAGCCTTTACCAAAAAAATCATTAATCTAATCTCTAATCGCGGTCGGAACTAGCAAAGAATTGCTAGCGCGCCCGATTAGGATGTTAATGATTCTTTTGATAAAGTTCCTAAACTTTATAGGACTTAAAAAGGGTTTATTTATTTTTATCATCCATTAGCCTACCCTAATCCTACGAACCCTAACAAGCGGAGAATTACTCGCGCATGTTGGGAGAAGAAGATGAAAAGATAGAGAGAGAAAACATAATATAAAATGCAAAAGAATTAAATAAAACAACTACCTTTATTAATCAACTTGAACAATCTACACTTTGATTCCTTAGAAAATGATTACAAAGACTAGTTTGCTTCTCGATCTCTTCCAAGGAGGTAGACGAACAGTTGATGATCAGTCTGGATGCGTGAGCCGTCTTGGACTTCGTGATCTCGTCGGCTTGATGATTTTTCCAAGAGGCTCTCGGTGCCCTTTTATAGTGAAAAGCCAGAATCTTTAGGTTGGAAACTTGGTAAAATTCAGCAGTGATTGATCTCCCAAAATTTTAGCAAAAAATCTCTCTAGATTGCCGCGGATCCGCGGCCAACATGGGGGTTTGGCCGCGGTTCCGCGGCCAATGCTGAAGATCTCTTCATCAACTTTTGGGTGCTCTTTCCTTGTGACATTTGGCAATCCTTGGTACCTTCAGAATTCAGAAATCTTCTCTCGGTTGCTTCCAGACTTGGTCTCCAAGTTTTGTTTCTTAATTTGGCAAGTTTTCTTCAACAACTTGATTTGTTTGATAAATTCTGCATAACTTGGAAAATTCTGCACAATATCTCAAATAATATTTAGTAGACTTAGTTCTACTAGGATTTGGTCAATAGATTTATTTGCATACATTTTCCTACCAAATGTTAATTAAAATATATTAACACATGGAAAATGGTGTTTTAACATATAAACCCTCATATGTATAATATATTATAATAAAGTCCTTTTTTAATATGAAAATGGTAGAAAAAATGTAATAACAAATGTGCAGTTTTATCAACTGAACACCCGGTCGTGCCCCAAAAGAATAATACAAACAGGCAGTGACGGCAGTCCACATGTCGGACGCTCGCCCCACAATATCAAATGTACATTATAAACAAAACTGTACTAACATCGAATCCAGGCTATCCCCCACGACCAATCCGCAACATCACAGCACAACACAGAACATCAACGTGAATGTCACGTTCGCAAATCCATCTAAAAGGGCTATAGCAGATAGACAGGATTTACCGATCAAATGACATTCACGGTCGCAGATATAATGTAAATACTATGAACTAACATGTTTAAAATATTCGATCGATCAAATTCACCGAAGTGGGCCCCAAGCACTACTGTAGCACTCACAGAAAATCTGGGCCCAAAAAAGGATATTCCAAAAACCCCATTTCCAAGTCCAAAGAGTTCTGTGCAAAAATGGTACAGAGAGGACACTGTACTGCGGCGGAACCGCGGCCAGAAAGGGGGTTTGGCCGCGGTTCCGCGGTCGTCCTACAGTATCATGCCACCATTTTTTCACAGAATTCTTAAAACTTCCTGCATGTTTCTCTGCAACAACCTGAAAAAAATTTCGAGCCAAAAATAATTCGACAGAAAACTGATGCTATAGAAAATACGGTTTTTGGAAATTTGTTCGATCGAAGTTGTAAACACATTAGAACAAGCTAGACTTGGTTAACGGCGTGTCTCTGATACCAATGTAAGTGCACGGCGGCGCCCCGGCCGTCGATCCGACGCCGGAAACGCGGAAACGAAAAATTTTGCGAAACTTGCAAACCGGCACCACCGCGCACTAAAACCCGGATCGGGCCATTAACCTAACTACTAGCAAACTAAAAGACAGGTAGGGAAGTTATACCAAGCGATCCGTGTCCTTCGGTCTTCGTCTCCACTCCGATCTCCCGCGGAATCTCCGTCCGTCACCTCCTCGTCGGAAAGGGCACCACGTAGCCAAATTCTTTTACGGGCTCCCACCTCTGGACCGAGACAACTCGGGCGTGAAGTTGGCAAGCCGACGTGTCCAAGGGTACTGTAGGCTAGTGTAGAATACTATGTCTCTTTTGGGGTTTATGTTGCCATTGGTGATGGAGGAGAGAAGGAATGAACTTTGGAGAAGTGTTAAGGATTTTGTGAGCAAGCAAAATGGGATGTATCAATTTTCCTCATCAAATAAAATGAACCTCTCTCATCCTCTCCATGAAGTGGCCGGCCCCTAATTGGAATGAGGAGGGAATCAAAAAGGGAGGTGAGCATAAGATGGTGGAATGGGTGAGCAAAAGCCAAATCAAGCCTCACATCCAAATCAAGATCAACTCTAATCTCATTAATACAAAAGGGTGGATGGAAAAAGAATATAATGATAATGGTCATATCATAATCCCTCAAATGCAAGACACCCCCTCCACAATAACTTATTTTGCAAACTTGCAAATAACCCCCTCCATCGGAAAGTCCGGCCGCGAAGGAACAAAGGAAAAGTGGCCGGAACGGAATACAAACTGGCAACTTCAAAAAACTGATCCCGTAATAAATTACAGGAAAACCCCGCGACTGCATATACATGCCCGCGTTTGGATTCCCACTGAATACAAATGCAAAGAGACAAAACTACACTGTCTAATACTAGGATCCGGCTTAAACCAAAGCCCGCTAGTATAATCTGTCCGATCACGGTCCGTGCAATACCGCACGTATCTGATCGAACCCTGCCATATCTCCATACGGCCTCTACAGCGTTTCGCCCGAAACTTGAGAAACTGGTCTGTGGGGGACTCTAAAGACTCGTCAACACCTTGGTTGTGGATTTAACCACTAGCACGTCAGAGGTATTAGCCAATACGTAACGGGCTACCAGGTACTGACCAAAAAGGACGTCGATGAGCGAACTCATCCTGACACCCTACTGAGCCTGTCAGTGACAATATCCGTACAGTCCGGTCCATTCGTCTGTGAGTATCGCATGGCGGGCCTAGGGGGTTGGTAAAAGTCAGACCCCCAAAAGCGGTACAAGTCGTGTCGGAGTGTAGTCCAGAACACCCTGAGATACTACTGGAATACCTACCGGTAAATCTCCTACCTTGGCCAAGAACTTTTCATGTATTGGCTCTCCTAGACACAGCGCGAGCTCACCCCCAATACCGGGAGAGACGAACCCCTGCAGATCCGCTCACTGCCTCCATGTGGCTCGGGACTGTACCCAACTAAAACCTGTTTGCACGTCTCCTTTGAGCGTGGTATGGTAGTAATCAAAGCACAGTGGGAACTCACACGAGACAAATGACGATTTAAGGTCGATGAACTAACCTGTACACATGTCACCAGGGAACTGCTATCTGACGTCAGGTATAATACCAACTAGCAGGCTCCCGGCGAGTCCTGTCCGGTGTACTCATAACCCAATGAGCACCTGTATACATCTTAGGTGAACCAACTGACACCAGTGGCTTGTGAGACCGGCCACCGCCCCTCGTCGGGGTCTCGACTATATACACTAGTCTACTCTGGAGAATCGATGCCCTGTCTCGAAACTCCCACGACTAGGGACCTTTTAAGGATGTGCTTATAGACCCCAGCTCCCACGTATATGATCGCCCTCATACTGCCGGTAGTCAAGCAAGAATCCTAGGGGCTCTATCAACGTGCGATAGTGACCTGTAAGGTCGCCTAAAGCAGTACACGATGATAAAGATAAACCAGATAGCATACTATCATCTTGAGTAAGACTGTCCTATCGGGATAGGTTCTCTATCAATCATTGCAATCACGTGCCTGTAATCCAATAATTGACTCTGAGGGCAATATCTCCAACAGGATCCTCTCGAGAGTCCGGAACACGATAATCACAGCGAAGGGACCTCAACACGGAGCTTAAGAAGTGAAGGACCGGATCTACAAAGGTTGTAATCCCTCTTATTTAGTGTTAAAGTGTTTAACATACTTAGTTTCGCATAAACTCTAGTTTAAAGATCCGTCTTTAGGTTGTTCGGCACGGCTAATTTTTAAATCGGGCATGGTTGATGCCTCGTAGACCCTTGTGCGTGTGCATAGCAACCCTAAACTATCTTAGCGCACTCTGAGAAGCGGGGCGTGATAGGGTTTGTTTGGTATCAGAGCCATGGGATATAGGTTAATCGGGTTTGATTCTTTTGTGGTTGGGTATTGGACCCAATACACGAATCGTAAAATCCGTGATTAGGAACATGTCCTGCCACCTTGTTCTCGTGATTCTTGAATCTTATCTTTCTCTTGATCCTTTGTCTTGAAGAAATGCAAACAACTTTGCATCTCGACTGGAAATCTTTTGGTTCCCTATTGTTTCTCCCTGTTCTTTGATTCTGATACTAGGATTTGGGCGACTTGAGTGGAGTTATGTGATTGTAACTATGAACTGCAGCATGGTTACAATGCGGTACTCTATTTAAGTAACTTGGAGTCCTAGTCTTGATTCACTTCCTTATTCCATGATAGTTATATTACCTTACTTCTCTTGCTTTCCAGTTCATGTTTTATCGCAAATTTGAATCCTGTTTACTGTGCTTATCTTCTTCAATGTTCGGCTTCAGGTGAAATCGTTTTAGGTATTCTACTTGTTCATGTCTTCCCCACATTAGAATTATTCAATTCTGGTGCATCCCTTTGTTTGTTGATGTCTTGGGAATGGATTTTCCCGACACCTTCCACGCTCACATTGATTGTAGGGCAAAGAAAGTGATTTTCCAGATTCCCGGACATCCGGAGTTGTTTTTGCTGGAGGTAGCAGTTCTGTCAGGCCAGTCGAGTTTAGGGCTAGGCCGACAAACAATATTCTTTCATCAATGGAAGTTGATAAGGAGGAAGCGCCGGCTATATTTCGAGAGTTCATGGACGTGTTCGAAGACATCTCGGGTTTCTCACCAAAACGAGATGCGGAGTTCGCGATCGATCTTATTCCTGGTGCAGCGCCAGTCTCAAAAGCGTAATATCCAATGGCACCAGTGGAGTTGGAAGAAGTCAAGAAGCAGGTTACTGAATTACTTGAGAAGGGTTTGATTCGCAGCAGTAACTCACCTTGGGGAGCTCCAGTTCTTCTAGTCAAGAAGAAAGATGGCATAAGGAGGATATGCATCGATTATCGAGGATTAAACCGGGTGACTATTAAGAACAAGTACCCGATCCCTCGCATTGGAGAATTATTTGAGCAGCTTTGTGGCGCGAGGGTATTCTCGAAGCTGGATTTGCGATCCGGATATTATCAAGTCCGAGTTAAATCAGAAGATATTTGCAAGACTGCGTTCCGAACTCGGTATGGACATTACGAGTATTTAGTGATGCCCTTCGGAGTAACGAATGCACCGGCGATATTTATGGACTTGATGAACTGAATCTTTTCACCATTCTTGGACCAGTTTATAGTAGTGTTTATTGATGATATTTTGGTCTACTCGAAGAGTATTGAAGAGCATGCAGAACATTTGAAGATCGCACTACAGACATTGAGGCAAGAAAGATTGTATGCAAAGATGAGCAAGTGCGAGTTTTGGCTTGAAGAAGTGAAGTTTTTGGGGCATGTCGTGCCCGGAGATGGAATCGCTGTTGATCCCGAAAAGATTGCAGCAGTTCGAGATTGGCCGATTCCGAAGAACGTTGCAGAGATCAGAAGCTTTCTTGGACTTGTCGGGTATTACAGAAGGTTCATGGAGAATTTTGCTCGTTTGGCTGAGCCTTTGACCAAGCTTACACGAAAGGAGGTACTGTTCGTATGGACGGATAGATGTGCATCAGCTTTCGAGGCGTTGAAGTAGAGATTGATAACCACTCCTATTTTTTACCGTACCAGACAGTTCCGAAGGATTGGTGATTCACAGCGACGCATCTGGGAAAGGATTAGGATGTGTTTTGATGCAGCATGGGAAGATTATAGCCTACGCATCGAAACAGTTGAAGACCCATGAGAAGAATTACCCAACTCATGATTTGGAGCTAGCAGCTGTGATTTTCGCTTTGAAGATTTGGAGACACTAGTTATTGGGCGAAAGGGTTGAAGTATTCACTGATCACAAAAGCCTGAAGTATATGTTCACACAGAAAGAGCTTAACATGAGGCAACATAGATCGTTGGAGCTGATGGCTGACTACAATCTTGATCTTAAGTACCATCCAGGGAAAGTTAATGCTGTGCCGGATACGCTTAGTCGGTTGCCAGCAATTCAGATGTTGACTGCACAGAAGGAACTTATTGAAGACTTTCGGAGATTCGATTTGGAGGTTGTGCTACCTCATTCTTCCGGACAGTTGATGCAGCTGCAAGTACAGTCATCGTTGATCGATAATATTAAAGCAGCGCAGTCACAGGACCCAAGATTACATAAGTTTCGAGAACAGGTTGAAGCTGGACTTCGAACGGACTTGTTGATTCATGAAGATGGTTCGTTGCGTTATGGTAGTCGTTTGTGTGTGCCAAAAAGAGATATTCGCGAAGAAGTTTTGAAGGAGACACACAGTTTCGCATATTCCGTAAATCCTGGAGGCACGAAAATGTACCGAGATCTACGACATCATTTCTGGTGGGAAGACATGAAACGGGAGATTGCCGCTTTGTAGCAAAGTGCTTGGTGTGTCAGCAAGTTAAGGCTGAACATCAAAGGGTTGCTGGTTTATTGCAACCACTTCCGATTCCTCAATGGAAATGGGAGCATATAACCATGGATTTCGTGACGGCTTTACCGCGGAGTCCAAAAGGCAATAATGCAGTTTGGGTGATTGTTGATAGATTGACCAAGGCAGCTCATTTCATGCCATTTCGAGTTGGTCAATCAATGGAAGCTTGGGCAGAACGGTACATGCAGGAGATTGTAAGATTGCACGGAGTACCGGTGAGCATCGTGTCCGACCGTGACACTCGTTTCTTATCACACTTTTGGAGGAGCTTACAGGAAAGTTTGGGGACTCGATTGAAATTTAGCACAGCTTATCATCCTCAAACAAATGGCCAGTCGGAGAGAACGATCCAAACTCTTGAAGACATATTGAGAGCTTGCATGTTAGACTTCAAGGGTTCATGGGAGGATCATCTACATTTGGTGGAGTTTTCTTACAATAACAGTTTCCAGGCGACTATTCAGATGGCTCCATTCGAACCTTTATATGGTCGCAAGTGTCGTTCACCTGTCTGTTGGGACGATATTGGAGAACGAAAATTGTTGAGACCGGATTTGATTATGCAAACAGTTGAGAAGGTTACCACCATCCGGAGTCATATGAAAGCAGCACAAGACCGACAAAAGAGTTGGGCAGATATATCGAGAAGACCTCTAGAGTTCGCCGTTGGTGATTTGGTATTCTTGAAGATATCACCGATTCGAGAGGTGATTCATTTCGGAAGTCGAGAAAAGCTCAGTTCTCGATTCGTTGGACCTTTTGAGATTTTGGAGCGTGTTGGAGAAGTGGCGTATTGATTGGCGTTACCGCAATCCTTGGCGAATGTTCATGACGTGTTTCACATATCTCAACTCCGTAAGTATGTTCGAGATAAAACATACGTGCTGGATCATTCGGAGCTGACTGTCCGAGAAGATTTGACTTTTGAGGAGCGACCGATGTCGATTGTGGATCGAAGAGAAAATGTTCTTAAGAACAAGGTTATCTCCCTTGTACTTGTTTCTTGGGGAAACCGCTCACATGGAGAACCAACTTGGGAACGAGAAGATGAAATCCGGCAGAAGTTTCCATATCTATTCTTTTAGTTTGTTGATTGTTTATCTTTTGTTGTTCTTGGAATTTCGAGAACGAAATTCTTTTTGTAGTTGGGTAGGACGAAATTCTTTTTGTAGTTGGGTATAATGTAACAACCGAGTTTATTTATACCAATTCCAGTTTCCGTATTTATTTATCTGTGGTATTTTATTGATTTATCGTATTTGGGTGCGAATGGTATTTTACACTTTACATTGCATTCGACCCGACCCGCTTGCTTGAACTTGTTGATTCATATTTATAGATTATCCTGGCTTGTTACATAGACACGTGCATCTAGTATAAACTGCATATTGGCATTTCATCTAGCATCGCATATTTTACATATAACAATTTTTAGGTCATGTTAAATAAATTAAAATTGCATTTCATAGCCTGCTTGATACCCCTAACCCCGTGGTAGCATCCGCACATCTTGTTCTTGTCCCGTTCAGTGAAACGGACGTGTTTGGATGGCTACGTGCACGTACGTGCATCCGTTCTTGGGGGTATGTATTTTCGTTACCTGAGTATTCGTTTTGAATTTTGAAAGTCGCATATATTTTTCGTATTTAAAATCTGAATTTTTAGACCCGACCCTGGCATATTTTGGAATATTTTTGTATCCCGCCAAAATTCAAATTTTATTAATTATAATATCTTTAAATTAATACGACAGCTTAACAAAATATTTTATCTCAACTCTTTTTAACAAACTAAAATATTTTTTAAATTATAATCCCAACTTTCTTAGACAACAGATTCTCTCTCTCTCATCTCGATTTCTCTCTCTCTTTTCTCTTTCTTTCTCTCTTTCTCTCTCCCTGCTAACCTCCAAAATTCTTTCTCCTCACTATTCACTCCCCCTTCTCTCTCTCCTCTCGATCTCTCTCTTCTCTCTATCTCTCTCCTCTCGGTTTCTCTCTCTCTCCTCTGCCTGCTCTCTCTCTTTCTCTCTCTCACAATTCTCTCTCTCTTTCTTTATATATATATATATATATAGAATTCTTTATATATATTATATTTTTTAAAAAACCCTATAATTTACACTCGTCTCTCTCTCCTCTCCCTTCATCTTCTCTGTTCTTTCGCCTCCATCGCAAACCCTAACCCATGCCACCCTGTGTCGCGCTCATCACCGTCTCCTCTCCGCCGGCATCCCCATCTCCTCGTCTTCACCTCCCTCCTCTCTCCTCCTTTCTCCTCCCCTCGACAAGCCGGCGACCCCTGCACCCAACTCGAGCCTCTGCAACCCTCCTCGCCGGAGCTCGCCTCACCGCCGATCACCCTCGTCGGCCTTCCCTCATCCTTATTTCCTCAACCTCTCCTCTACCACCTCCTCATAAACGCCGTTACCTCTCCCGAGCCGCACAAAACCCATCACCTCCATCACCTACACCTCGCCTCCCGCCGCCTCCACCCTCGTCGTCGACCTTTCCTCCTCACCTCAACCTTGACAGAACCCAAACCTCTCGACACTACCTCCTTCTCCACCGAGAACACCACCTTAGAACCATCCTCGCTCATCAGCAACAACTAACCACCTCTTTCACCCATTGCCATCACCACCGTCTGCATCTCCCCTCACCGGCGGTTCGAATTCAAACTTGTGACCTAGCACTCAATCTCAGCCACATCCTCGCCAGGATCCCTTTCTTCCTCCCTTTCCCGAGCTCTTCTCTCCCTGAGCCCGCAGCAACCCAAGAACCGTGCATCTCTCCCGAAACCCCACTGCCTTGGTCTTAGACCTCGCCGGAAAACCCCATCGGTAGAGTTATCTCTCGCCTCGCCTCATCTATGACCTAGAGCAGCAACCTTCTTTTCTTCTTTCTTTCTTTCTTCTTCTTTCTTCTTCTTTTTCTTTCTCTTCTCTTTCTTGATCCGTATTTCCCGATGATCGCCGGAGCCGTGCTACTGCCGACGATCCGAGCAACCCAGTGGACGTTCCCTACATACGCGGTTACATTTTTGCATTGCCTGGTTCTGTTCTGTATTTGTGCGCGCAAAGTGTTCGACGAAATGCCCTAATGGAGATTTTCCGTCATTTTATCGCATTCTTGCTGCGTGCTGTACATCTGTGGATCCCCGAGGCAAGTTAATCTTGCTACATGCTATTTAAATTATTACATACTTATTTAAATACATATTAAACCTGGTGTTTAAATCTAGTTCCTCATATTTCATTTTAACATTTCGATGTTCCGTTTATATCATTTTAGATCTAGAACATGAAAACATATCTTGTTGCATATTAGATTACAATACACTGCACCCATATCCATATTTATATCACATAGTGCTTATTTGTACATCCCATAGTACCATTTTATAGTTTATAACCTTTCGGACACCCGTTTGCATCCATCTCACCTAATATATATATATAATTGCATCCTTAGATCATATTAGTGCATAATAATGTGATATTAATATTCTATGTTTAATAAAGTGCATCCTAATTAATATTGGAACTATAATCTTAACCCTAATCGATAACTGTGCATCCATGTGTTTGAATTTATACCTATTTGCATACCATATCACACTATTCCATTTTATTGTTACATTGATACCCCATACTTGTTTTGTGTACCCATGCTTATTATAGTTTGATTATGAGCACCCACATGACATTTGTGCACCCCCTGACATGACTTGATATACTACTACTTGACACGACTTGATACCGTGCACTAATAGACATGATTGGACCCATGTACACTACCTGACTTGACCTTATGTACCACAGCTTAACCTGTTACCTGATCTTGTTACTAATGCCAACAAACTTGACCTGTTGTCCCTACGGACATTTCCTGTTGCCTTTTCAAACAAATCTGTACTTGCCTGATCCTGCGTTGGCATTAGCCCTAGATTTATCAATACCTGACTGAAACACATAACTTGGGGGTATGGGGAAATCAATGATGAAACTTGACTTGTAACTCGACAGTTCGATACCTTCACTGATCAGTTTTACGGGCTAGGCCAGCCCCGGGATGATGCTGCTGACATCATTCGTCGTTACCTACTACCTTTTACTGCCTTGCGACACGTCTCGGATTCAGCCCGAGAGTGTTAGACCGTGGTCCCGGGCATGCACGGGATACTATTGAGTTACATCGATAATTCATCAAATTGATTTCAAAGACTTGAGAGTAGTTAACCCAGTAGACCAGTTTAGATTACTCACTGCACATCACCTGTGCCTTACCCTGCACTGTCCTATTTATGTTACTGTTATACCTGTTTTACCGTTCATACTCATGCCTGCATGACTCATTACCCCCTGATTATATTATTATTGATGTTATGACGCACTGACATCTGGGTTTTGCATGGCCCAGATCCTCTACCTTTGTCGCAGGCTGATCAGGAGTGTTGCCGCTGTTAAACCGAGCAGTGAGGATCCTGTTGGTATCCAGTCTTACTTTCCAGGTGTTTTTTTATTGGATCTTTTGCTTCTGCATATTATATTATTTCTTGACTCATTTATTCTGGCTCATGGACATGTACTAGAAAGTTTAGTTTACTTTCTGTTCTTGATATCTCTACAGCCGTAATGTGACTGTGGAGGAATTTTTCCTATCCACAGGTAGCATGGTTGGCTCTGTCACGTGCCTATCTTAGCGCACTCTGGGAAGCGGGGCGTAACATAAAACCCCCTCAAGTTTAATAATTTACAATAAGGACCCTATTAAATATAGGTTTAAGCGGGACCAATTCTCTTGAGTCTCAGGGAGCCGGAGAAAGTGGGCACTTGCCTTTTTAAGGCAGGAAACTAGAACGGGGTTATCAATGGT
This sequence comes from Agapanthus africanus, assembly GCA_030015575.1. Lineage (NCBI taxonomy): Eukaryota > Viridiplantae > Streptophyta > Magnoliopsida > Asparagales > Amaryllidaceae > Agapanthus > Agapanthus africanus. Next base: position 872,592,258 of record CM057339.1, read on the forward strand.
AATTCGCTTGGAAAAAGTCACAAATCCTGCCGTCCATGTGCAGCAGTTACCGATAACTCCAAAACCTAATTTAGGAATCCAATTCTGTTTAAATGTATGACTCGGACAGAGTTTTAGTCTAATCTGAATACAATTCCAATCTACATACAATTTAAATATAACTCGAATACATCATGAATCCATATCTACTGAATACTATCAAATATCAACATGACTTGAACTAACCGAACCATGGATATACATTGACTTGATTACATGATTATCCGTTTACATCCTTATCTGTTTACATGAATAATTGATATCATGGTTTCAGCAAGTCTTATATCTATAAAACACACAATATACATTACGGGGTTTTAAAGGAGTAGATTGGTACAGAATGTGTTAAAAGTGGCATGATAATAGTCATTTTAATACACCTAACCTGAATATCCGTTGTCGTTGTCCCGTGGCTTGACGGGTCCTTATGCTCCGTATACAATAGTCCAAGGAATAGTTAGACTCCTCTCGTAAACACTGGCATATTCTGTACCAAGCTACAAATAACGCGTTAACATAACAATCATACATTATACTAGTATATTCTCTTATCTGTTTATTCTATTTCTATCTCTCTTTAGGATATACCGAGCGATTGTTCGCTGACGACATTCCTTTTCTATTCTTTCTTTGGAATGTTGTCAGGAGGAATCGACTCTCTGGAGATCGAGCTCAGATCAGATGACTTGGAGCAATTCATCGAAGACCCAGAGCTCTAGTCACTTGTATATACTTTTACTTTCAGTTCATGCCATTGTTTAGGTATTGCTTTTCACATTGTATTTACTTTTTAGTTGTATTGTAAAAAATGTTTAATAAATAAAAAATTGTTGTTCATTTAAATCTCATGTCTTTCTTGTGTACATTTATATTATATTACTTATATATGCTTAACGTGTTTACTTCTGCTAATTACGTCGTGGACCTAGTCACGTCTCCTTATCCATACACCGGGAAGCGGGGCGTGACAGTTCGCTATATTCATGGTTGCCCCTGGACTCGAGATACTAAAACTTGGTATTTTGCTTATGTGCAGAATCAATGGCTCTCAACTGCACTTCCTGCAAAAGCAACTCTCACGCCGTTCTATCTTGAGGGGTGGCTTACAGGCCTAACGCGGCCTCCATATTCTCAATGCCGGTGGGACAGGTCACGCAGGTCACTACCGGACTAATCTTCAGGACCATGCTCCCACCCGCGGGCTTTAACGCTTCAACACCACAAGAAGAAGCTCCCCAAAGATCGGTCTTTGATCTGCCGGCGATCGTGACGGCTCCTATCAGCAAGCCGTCCAACTCTAAAGTCTCCGTTTTCAACAGGTTGGAGAAGAACTCGAAGGGGCTCATAAAGAAGCCCATGATCTCTAAGGGAGCCACCCCAAAGCGGCTAGCACTCCTTGCTCCCGGTACCTATGAAGCTAACAAAAGCTCTTCACCTCCAAGGCGGTCTGTCTGCGGTAGGTTGGTCGATTCTATGCCAGCCCCACCAAGAATGTCAGTCTTCCAGAGGCTGAGCAATGCTAGCGGTATGATGAAGACGCCTCTAATACTGAGGCAATTTCTACTACAAGCCATGCTCGACGTCGCTAGCAGCACCGAGTGAGACAGGCTGGGGGCAACTCCCCCTCTGGGCTTACCCCACCAGCATCTATGGTGGATGTTGACGCCGCTGTTCCAACAGGGAACAGTTTTGACTCGCTTAGGAGGGTGCGTAAGAACTCCCCGACGTAGGTACTGAAAAAATCACCTCCGCCAACAGAAGCTCAAGTACAGGAAAACCCGGAGCTTCCTTATCAACGGCTCTCCTCGCAAATTCATAGAGTATAGCGGAAAGTTCAGGACTCTATGCTTGATGAAAGTTACTCTGGTCGACCTAGAAAATTTAAGGTTCGACAAGAAAACGAGTGCTCCTCCACCATACAAAGGGGGACTTCTCCTAGAAAGACGCCTATCATAGCAGTTCCTTCAGCTCTAACCTCTAATAAAAGAACGAGGCCGGAGACAATTCTACCGCAAGCGGCAAGATCCAAAGGCGGAGGCTCTAAACGCCCCAAGTCTGGGGGCATTACTATCCATACGGTCTACATGGCTAATGGAAAAGAAGATAGCCGTGCTTCTGTGAGTCACATGCCATATACTCGGTCGTTGACAAAAGCTCAGAAGCAACAGCAGAAGCTCCAAGAGATACTGGCCAAAATGGCAGCGCTCACCGAATCAAAAGAAAGTCCGGACAAAGAAGCTGAACAACACTAATATTCTTACGACGAGTGCTGGAGAAAAAAGATAAAGAAGTTGCAGAGCAGGCCGCCAACATAAAGCAGACGACTCTATTATTTTAAGACATGGTTGGAATGATGATCCAACTAGAATCACTGGCTGAATATCCTCCGGTGATTATCGAAGATGACATAGGAGAAACATCAAATCCTCCCCAAGCTTTATCAGCGGCCAGAGAAGAAATAATCTTCAAGGAAGCACTGGATAACTACATTGCTCAACAAATTAGAGCTCATCAGGCAACTGAAGTTGCCCACCAACTGGTCAAAACCGGACGACCCTATCCGGCCTGGTATGACCAGATAAATTACCCACCGGGATATACGATCCCGAAGTTCTACGTATATAAAGGAACGGGTAATCCACATCCGCACAGGTCAGAGCTCTGTATGGAAATACTGGAGAAAACGACAAATTATTGTTTCGCCAATTCGTCGAAAGCCTATCAGAAACAGCTTTCGAACTTTCGAAAGGTACTCGGAGCTCCCAAATGACTCCGTAAAAACTTTCTCTGAAATGGAGCTGCTATTCACGCAACGGTTCACCAGCGCGAGTGAACGCACTCCAATCACAACACTAATCAATGTCAGGGTCAAGCCGGAAACATGGGTCCAATATGCGATCCGGTAGCGGACCCTATGGTCCAAATGCGAACAGCGCATTGAGAAGTCTTCGGCGGTAAACAATTATATTTTATTCTGCTTTCAAAACTTCCTTCCTACTTTCTTACTTCCTATTATTTCAACCAAACAATCAAAGTTCACTTTCCATTGCCATTGCCGCATAAGCGCCGACTCAACTTCTTTCCCACTTTCCTTTCAATAAAACAAATAAGAATTAACACTTTCTTTTAATTTCACTTTCCTACTATTTTTTTACTTTCCTACTTTCTTTTTTACTTTTTCTGGTTGCCAAACATGTCCTAGTGATAGATAGTTCGGAGATGTTTTGTCGCGCCCTCAATGATGGTCTTTTTAGGAGAGACAACAGAAGTTGATATCTTGCCGTTTCGATACCTTTTGTTCTAGATTTACTTATATTGGGCTCCTACTTGTATTGCGATCTATCCCGCTGCTATACTCAGCTAGCTTTTATTTTACTTCGGTTCCAACCTTTTTTTCTTCCAAACAGTAAAAGAAAATATCAAAATAAGCATGAAAGATTTAAGTGTGTAAAGAAAAGAAAAGGTAAAATACCTAATCCACCCCTAAAATTGATGGTTTTAAATGATGGCCTATTTCTTATGGTCTAATTCTTAAACATTTACTTGAGTTTTCTCTATTATCCAAAAGGCCCCAAAATGCTTTAATTCTGTTATCTTGAAACCCCTCCACTTTTGTTTTGTTAAGTTTCGTGGAAAAAAACAATAGGAAATAAATCACGTGTTATGCCCGTGATCCTATTTTTCTTTAAAACTTTACGGCTTGTCTCTGTTCTTCTTCTTTAGTGTTTTCGATTGTGTGGTGACTCACATGATGGTAAATTCTCGTCGAATGTCTGTACACTCGGTTGGGAAGAGCTCCAACCGTGCACATAGCGCAAAGCCACCCTCACTTACAAGCAATTGGCCCAATAATTTATCTTCGCTCGCGGGTCCCACAAGCTCTGCTGACGTGGCAGCATCAAGCGGCTGCAACCTCTAAAGAAGAAAAAGAGTAGAGAGACAGATTGGTTGGGGAGGTAGGCGGGGAGCAGGTAACTCTGAATGCCCCCCATTCTTCCTCCATCTCTTTCCCCATTCTCAAATTCCAGAAAAAATTTAGGGTTAGGGTTTTGAAATGGGGATCGATGGCGTCCTCCGCTCTTGCCTCGTAACCCTAGGGGCCTTCGTGCTGTTGGTTGGCATCCTGACTTTCTCCTTCAAGAAGATGATCGCCACTTACGTCTTCGGCGTTCTCGGCATCGCGGGGCTTTTACTGCCAGATTGGGAGTTCTTCGATCGAGATTTCAGCGAATGGTTCTCTCCGATGCCGGTTCAGTCTCCGCCTCGCAACGACCGTGTTCCTCAAATTGGAAGGTTTGACCTTTAAACTCACCCTGTGGAATTTGTTTTTAATACCTTAATTTTTGGATGCTCTAGTAGTTTCTGATGTTGGGTTTTTCGCTAGCTTTCATTAAAAATCCAATTCTAGTCTTTAGTCGTTGAGATCATGTTGGGGCTTGTATATATTCAGAAACTTAGAATAGTAATTATGTTGGATATCGACGAGGACATGTCTTTTCTGTTGAGAATGGAGAAATGAATCACGTTGAAGGGGATACTCTATGTTTTAGTGATAGATGTGTCCTGCCTTTCTGCATTTGGGCTTCCATCTAAACTCCGGCTTTTAATTTTCATTCCTTTAGCAAGAGAATTCATGGAAACGTTCTCTAAAAAAACCATGGCTTGGTTACGACATGGGAAATGTGACATGGTCGCATGCTTAGCTCATGCAACAAACAGAAGGGAGAGGGTACCGAATCTATTTTAGGGATTGAGAAAGTGGTTGGGTCCTGAATGCGGCTAACCTTATTACTAAAAAAAATACAAATATAAGCAGTTATGGACGAAGGACTGGAGTTCATCTGGCGACGGCCAATATTGCTAGAAAAAAAATCTGCTGTATGCGACTCTACGCCCTTGCATTTACACATGCTAGAATATTTTGTAATTCTATCTCAGCGATTCAATCATTTTGCAAAAAACTAGAAATTAAGTGGATATTAAGGATCCCTTTCCCACGAGAAATTATTCTGTGTGCTGGGTGTAAGACACCCAGGCTAGAGACAAAAAGATATGGAGAATTTCGGGCAACCTTTGGGAAGCTTAGTGGGGTCCGAGTGCTTATATCTTTCTCTCTCATAACCGGGCATATATGGCTGACACATTGTCAAATTTTCCTGTTCCCATGGTCTAGGATATGCCCCATTATTGCTTGATCATGGCCACGCCTCCTTGGTTTACAACTATTTAACACCCTAGATCAATGGAGAAAATTTATTCCAACACTTAATGCGTCGATGAACTTAATACCAGTTTTAGGTAGACATTATGATGTATCATAGGGTGTTTAATTATATTTATTAGGAACATGTTCTACCTATGGAGATTACATCACAGTTCACGACCATCTGAACAGATCTACCATTCTTTGAGATATTCGTAAGACTTCTTTAGATTTGTATGCTCATAGTTTATGTTAAAATAGAGCATATTCTGGCACTTCTCAGATTTGAACCCTAACAGTATTAAATTTACATCCGGAGGCCACAGAGTATTATGGTAAGGCACCTGTAAAGGAAAGTTTCATGCTTCACCACTCACTATAATTTGTTAGTTTCTTATCAATGTTTTTACAGTGCGTATGAATTATATATGGATTGCTGCATCGATACACTTGTACTGGTAAAGAGTGGAAACTGGAAACTGTCTTATATAAGATGCTTGATATTGCACAGATGCATAGAAAGTTATACCGAAATACGAAACTGCTTAAACATGAACATTTGGCATGCCAAGTTTAGATATAGTTTCTTTTTGAGTGAATTTGGTGGGCTATTTCTACTTCCTGCTATATAAGAGGGGAAAATTACTCTTGTATTGTGTGAATTCCCTGTTCTCTCAATTCCTTTACTATCTCTGCTACATTTCCTATCTCAGATACAAGGATATTTTTTGATTCCCCAATGAGATCATTGATGTCTTTGAACACTGGAACAAAACCCTTGATTGCTCCTAAATAAATCTAGCATCATCTAAACCCAAAGTAAGCCTTCTGATTGCTCATAAAAATGTTTCTGATATATTAAAGTAAACATGCCATCTGAAATACAGACTGACATACAAGAATATTTAAGGGAAGATAGAGGGTTGAAAATTTTTAGATGTTGGTTTTGCATACTTTTAGGTATTTGAATTTTGAGGGCCATCCAGTTCCTATAGCGCGTATCACTAAAATATCCCTAAATGGGGATGCACTAAATGGAGTATAAATTTCCCATATGATGGGAAATGAAATATATTAGCCCCACACAGGTTTTGTGAACAAGTGGTTGTTCGATAATGAACGAGGGAGGGAGGGATACATCTACTTTTTTGCCAGAATGGATATTCATCAATATCATTGATATGAATATCGGATATCATATATGCAAAAATCTTTATGTTTGTCACCCAGGAAATCGGTTTGATATACCAAAGTGAAAGGAGAGTTTTCCGCTAGGTACTTGAGCGAATGGGATTTTTGAGTTCATACTGATCGAAGAGGGGTTTCCCAGATATGAAATGAAATCTATTAGACCCACACAAGGAGTAAGTGAGTGTTTCAAATGAGCAAAGATGGCGGGAGGGAGGGACTGCTATTTTTGCAACCATATGAAATCTGCATCTTATTATCATATTTTTCTCTCATTCTGTGCTGCTCTACTTCTAACTTCCAAGTCATAATACTGGGAACACTTCAATAGATCATTACCATTAGACTTAGTTTCAAAATTGTTGGTGGTGTTCGATATTAGGGGAATATTTTTTAAAAACCAAAACTGTAGGAAAATCACGCCATGTTCCTTTAAAAGGTCTTAACAAAACATAGGTCTATTACAAAAGAAAAGTGTAAATAAAAAGAAACAACTTCATAATGTTCCACAAGAACATACAGGAAGTCCTCGACTAAAAGGATAACAACAAAACAAGTCTACACCTCACATAGTAGAAAGTAAAGACGACAGGTGTTCATATCAGTTACATAAAGAACAAAGCCAGTAAAACGAATTTTCTATTATTCTAATACATGCTGTCCTAAGTTATAATTTTGGGAACACTTAGATGATCAATGTCATTCAACTTATCTTCAAGTCAATTGCTGGTGTTTATGTCAGTTGCATTCAGACCAACACCAGTAAAACAATATTTTAATTACACGCATACAAATTCATAGATCATTTTTTTTAATAAAAACTAATAACAAGAGGTTTTTTCTTCATCCCATTGTGCCTATTTTAATTGTCCTCCCCCATTGAATGCTATACATCTACTGTGAATTCATGTCTGTCTGTATCGAACATGTATTTGACACGACATTTCATGCCTTGTAACTGTTTTTCGTGTCTATTATTTTGGATTTTTTTCTTTTTGTATCGGGAGTGATCTCATGTCATGTTTTGGCATGTCTGTGCTTTAAGCATGAAGCCCATCCTCCTTGATTGGGGAAGCAAACCTTTGGAGTGACTAAACCATAATTCGATAAATCCTACCTTCTTGTAATCATATGATCATGCCAAGGTATGCATGCCATTTGTGTAGCTAATATAGTTTTTGAAGTCATCATCTAAATAATTATCAAGATGTGTAGCATAATCGATAAAGATGTCTGTACCCATAATGATCATAACAGTGAGTGTAAATTATATAGTGATTGAGCCGCTAATCATGCTGTTGAGCAGTTTTGAGCATTTTCAGTTTCGAACCAATTAATTGTCAAATTTACTACCCCCCCCCCCACCCACCCAATACTATAACGAAAAATGTAGTCAGAAGCTCACCACCTACGGAACAGAACCAATCACCATCAAACTTGTATCCTCATACTGGTATGTTCGGCTGTTTTTTTTTTGTTTTTTTTTTTTTGAGGGGGGGGGGGCTCAGATTGGAAAACCTCTGCTGACTCAATTAGGCCAAACTTGTGCTGAAAGTGTTGTCCCCTGTAGTAAAAGGAGAAACCGAGACACGCACACATAAATCCACCATAGACACTGTACCATGGGGTTGGGATAGACTTTGGCTTTCTTTTATCTGCAAGGAGAAGCTGAAAATTGCCATCATGCAGCTCCCTGTTCCCATTTCTGTTAGATTCATGATTTTTTTAAAGAGTTAACTACTGAATAGGTTGTGTCAGTATGCACTCATCCAAGTTGTAATTGAGCTGAACTATTGATCTTTGAATCTGGATCCAATATTGTTACTTCGTTGAGTTTGAAAACAGGCCTGGAAAATGGTAATGGAATGTATATCTTAATCTGCTCTAATTACGATGCTATTTTTGGCTTTTATTGTCAATCTGCTGAGCGTTATTTTTCGATTGCAACTGCTGAAGTGTTGAGATCTTCGCAAGGCTGGGCCGGTTAGCTATGTGCTGTTTTCTGAGAACAATTTATTCTATATCGATCATCATTTCGTTTTTCTTAGTTCTCAATACGATATTTAGGCACACATGCTGTACACTTCTATGAAAGTACTTACATTTACTTACCTTTTTCACCTTTCATTCATGCAGGTTTAAGTTTTACCCTCTGAGGGTTGCGCTGCTTGTTACAATCTACAGCTTTGGTCTCTACAAGTGGTGGATGATCATATCAAGCTAAGCTTTGTTTTCCCCCCCTTTTGTCATAAGGGCTTGATGAAGTAATTGCTTTTCAAGGAATGCCAAGCATTTTTAACAAAACTATTATGCTCTTCCTTGTGATTAACGAGATATCGACAATTATCTATAAATTGCAATGTTGGATTGGAGTTATTCTTGTAAGGGTTCTTCTCCCCACGCATCCCCCCTTTTTTATCATGTTAAACTTTCCAGTTATTCATGTGTCCACATGTAAGCTTTTGAATACATACATGTAACCTTATGTGTGTCTTGTAATCATTGTGCGCTAGCTTATAAATTATGTGAGTTGCACAAACTTGATGATTTTTAAAATTTTTTTTATTAAGTTTGGATTTGGACTCTGAAAACATAACCCTGTTTTGATGTTGGTCCTGATGTAGACAAATCAAGGCCATAAAAGTAAGAAAGATTTATTGAAAAGTTAAAATTTATACACTTTCCTTTTTAAGAGAAAGGTCATACATATTAGATTCTTTGTATTAAATTTAATTTTTAGAAGAGTAGTAGTTATTTCTTTCTATTAAGGGTCTTTGGTTGGATTAGGAAGATATTAGTTATTTTTAGTAAGCAATTTATTTCTTTCCAATAGTTAAACTTATGTAATTCTATAAATTGAGATTGGTGTTATTGTTTGTCAAAACTGATAAAATTGAAGTTTTCTTCATCTCATATTGATTATAGACGAACATTTCTGGCAGCGTCCAAACTACTGCCCACCATCTCTGCAGTTTAGATCTCTTGGTCACCAGCTATTGTTATACATATATGTTTGTCATTATACCTTTCGAACTACATTGTTTTCCATGAACCGCATCTGACCGTCATAATACAGGTGACATGAATCTGTTATTGATGGATATGAAAGTTTACAAATATTTCTTGAAAAATCCATGCTAAACATGTGTTCGGTCCTAGCTACAACGTTGGATAAATAAATTTGTCCAACAAATCAGGACCGTTCAAAGTTAACCGCTTCTTAAAGAAGCGGTTAAAATCTACCGGTTGTCATTTAACCGCTACTTAAAGTAAAGGTTATCAACATTGGATAAAAAATTATACAACAAATCATAACCGTTTATAGTTAAACCAGCGGTTAAATCTAACGGTTTTTATTTAACATATATTTAAAGTAGTGGTTTATAGTTAACCCATACATCAACGTTGGATAAAAAATTATACAACAAATCAGAACCGTTTATAGTTAAATCTAACGTTTTTTATTTAATCTATATTTAAAGTAGCGGTTAAAATCAAAAGTTAATTTATTCAACAGATCAGAACCGTTCAGAATTAACCGCCATTTAAGATAGCGGTTAAATCTAACAGCTGTTATTTAACCTCTTCTTAAAGCAGTTGTTAAAATCAAAAGTTAACCGCTGCTTAAGTAATTTATTTTTTAAGCGGTTACAGAATATATCACCTCTCGACTTTCGAACCCTATCTTCCGTAGGACGTCTACGTCTTCCTCAACGAGATTTTTCAAAATGGTTACGGTATATTTTTTTATTTCTATGTTTACATATGCTATCATATTTATTAATCTAGCCTGTGGCCAGACCATTGCCGAGTTAGAAGAAGAAGGAATGGTATCAGACAAAAAAACAATAGAACTAATTGATTTATGTTATAAAATCGATCCAAGAAATAATAGAATACCCAGCAACAATCGCAATTCAAAGCACATGAGAAAACGCCCAATTTACATATGAAAATCCTAACAAAAAACCCTAGATAAATAACAAAAGCTATAGTAATTAAATTAATTAATTTACCTTATGAAATTGATCCAAGAATCAAGAGAATAACTAGCAAGAATCTGTTGGATATAGTGCCCTCAAGTCAATTATTGTAATCACAAGCACGCGGTTGTGATGATTGAGGAAGGATCTATACGGTTAGAACAGTTTTACTCAAAATGATAGTATGCTATCTGGTTTGTCTTTATCATCATGTACATGTATTATGTGGTATTACAGATCACTATTACATGTTGATAGAGCCCATACGATTCTTGCTTGACTACCAGCGTTATGATGGCAATCATACATGTGGGGGCTGGGTAGTCCATAAGCACGACTTTAAATGTCCCTAGTCGTAGAAGTATCGAGACTGGATATCGATATTCCAGAGTAGATTGATATATACGTTTCTAGACCCCGACGAGGTGCGATGGTTGGTCCCACAGCCTGTCACGCCCCGCTTTCCAGTAGACGGAAACGGTGACGGGCAAGCCGCAACGTATTTACTAAGAAATAAATACGTTAAGCGTAATTAAGTAATATATAAAATGAACAAGAATGACAAGTGATATAAAATAACAACAATTTTATTTACATTCATATTTACATACAACAGTTTGAAAATGAAAAGATACAATGATAATAAGCAGTGCCTAAACAATGGCATAAAGGAAAATAAGTACAAGAAACTAGAAGTCAGTCTGGGCCGCAAGCTGGTCCAAGTCCTCCTGGCTCGGCTCGATCTCCTGAGAGTCCGATCTTCCTGACGAACATTCCAAAGAAAGAAACAGAAAGGAATGTCGCCATCAAACTAAAACTCGGTAAGTCCCAAAAGAAGGAAGAGAATATAACAAGTAATGTGAATGAACAAGTAAGTTGTACAGTTATATGATAGTTATTATAACGTGATTGTTTGTAGCTTGATACAGAAGGTATTCATATATACGAGAGGAGTCCATCTTACCTCGTGGATTATGGTAACATGTAGTACAAGGCCTCGTCATAACCCATAGGACAACGACACGAGAATTCATATAGGTGTCTTTTAAGTGGCCTCTTATGCCACGATATACGTTCCGTACCAATCTACCCATTTATCCCTGTTAGTTATATGTATGCCCTAGAGGCTATTATTGTACATATGATGTATATTATAGTGGATGCTTGGACATATATAAGGAGGACTTTCTTGCTCGACATGATAGTATACTATCTGGTTACTCTTTATCTTAACATGTATACTGATTGTCTTTCTGTTACATGTTGATAAAGCCCTTAGGATGTTTACTTGACTACCTAGATTATGATGCAGATCATACTAGTGGGACAAAGGTAGTCCGTGAGTACATCCTTTAATATCTTTAATCGTGGGTGTATTGAGACGGGGCATCGATATGCCAGAGTAGACTAACGTATACCTTCTCGACCCATATAGATGGGCGATGGATGATCCCATATCCATTGGTGTTTGACATCAGAGATGATATACGGGTGCTCAGTGGAGACTGGGTACACTGGACGGACTCGCCGAGAACTCCTAGATGGTATTATACCTCACGTCAGATGGCAGTTCTCTGGTGACACTGGTACAGATTAGTCTGTCGACCCGAGATCGTCATAGAGTCTTGTGTGATTCCCACCGTGCTTTGATTTCCACCTTACCACGTTCAAGAGAATGTGAAAAATGGTGGTTTTTAGGTACAGTCCCGAGTTACATGGAGGCAATGAGCGATAGGAGGGGATTTCATCTCTCCCGGTATTGGGGGTTGATGTTGCGCTGTGCTCGATTGGCCATAACAGGAAGTTCCTGATCAGGACTGTTTTTGAGATTTACCGGTAAGTGTTATCAGTAGTTTCTCGACCCGTTATGAGCCTTACATCGGCATGACTTATCAAGTTATTGGGGTCTGACGTTTACCACCCCCAGGCAAGATATGCAACATATCAGACGAAGAGACCAGACTGTACGGTAGTGTTACTGATTGGATTCGCAGGAGTATGAGCAGGCTTGCTTGTCGATCTTCTGATCGCTCAATACATGGGTGGACGTTACGTTTAGAAGACCGCTTGCGGTCGATTCTTTTGCATAGTCCGGAGGCCGACCACTGCAGAGCAGCGGGGCATTATGGGTGTTTGATATGATCATCACCTACTGCCGGCGTATTGACGAGTCTTTAGAGTCCTACACAGAGCTTTCTTGATTCATGCGAAACGAACTAGGAGCACATATATGATATGTGCGGGACCGAGATTATTGCGCGTATGTGATACCGCATTCTATTCTCGCGATATGTGATATCGGTCGATTATATGTGATATAACCGGGATATCGGATCAAGTGTTGATTCGATAGATTGTTACATTTGATATTAGTAGGTTATATGTGATATAGCTGAATTATTAAATCACGTGTTGATTTAATAATTTAATATATAATTATTTATTTGATATATTAACATACATTAACTAATATTAGCTAACTTAAACATTTCTTTTTCTTACTTGTGTGCATATATATGTGTGTGTGTGTGTGTGTGTGTGTGTGTGTGTGTGTGATATATTAATGTACATTATTTTGTATCATGCTTGATGCCACATGTGACATGAGTGTATGAAACTCACACCAAGCTTATGATAATGTATGGTTTTATTTATTTAAAGTTAATCAAAATTAGTAGGAAATTAGTCACATACTTGGAAGCTTGGAGAAGCTTGGAGCATTTTTGACTTAGTCCACTAGTTTTGTTTTACTTGTAGATATTTATTAACCTAACCATTATTGTAACCCATGGTTTATTCTCTACATGAGTTAGTGTATGACACTAACTCACCCATGGTTGTTATTCTCACCTCATGAGTTCATTCTCTCATTTTTTTATTCTTCATCTTCTTCTTCATTGAGAAAGCTTACTAGCTTTTCTCAAGGTGAGAAAATATTGTGAGAAAAAAGAAAACTAAAGTGAGCTCATTTCCTACTTCACCACCCTCTACTATTAGCCATTTAGTTTAGGGTGTTTGCTTCACTAATTTCACCATTAGTGAAGAGGTAGCATGAGCTTGAGTCTTCTCGACGTAGATCATTTTCGGCCTCGAAGACATTGAGAAAGTTTGTTCATTTCTTCATATGAACCCTCTTCAGAGTCCGGGTGTTCACTACTTGGAGCAAAGAGACTATTACACGGAGCTTTAGAAGTGAAGGACCGGTCTACAAAGGTTGTATTCCTCATTCACTTGGATGTAAAAGTTGTTTACATGTTGTTTCGTTTAAAACTCTAGTTAAAGATTCTAGGTTAGGGTTCTTTAGAACGACAAAAATTAGAAAACAGCATGAATGATGCCTTCCGAAACCTTGCTGCCGCCCTAGGGAACTCTACAGTGGTATCAGAGCCAAACTAGACATTTAAACGATATTTGTTAGTTTACGAAACTGAAACGACTCTGAAACTTGAAACAAAATAATCCAGTTTCGGTCGAATCTTTAATGGCCTCAAAATATTTTTTAAACAACTGCAGAATGTTTTATGAGATATAACATGAACACAGTGAAAATTTGAAGTATTTTGGGCTCAAAGTGGCCGGCCACATCACCCATAAAACTGGTAAGCTCGGCCCATTTTGGGAATTCGGGGTTCAAATTTTCATGGTGTTCCAGTCTCTGGGTTTTGGTGTTTGAGGTGTTGTTTGTTTTTGCTAAATTTTCATGTGATGTTAACTTTCTGTAAAGGCAATTCGGAGTGTTTCGTAATCGTAATTCTAACATATATTCGGGTTATTTAGATGACGTTAAAAAGTTGGAACGGATATCAATAACCCAATTTTTCCCCTCTAAAAATTTTCCAAGAGTTGGATTTTTTCCGAATTTAAAATTTTCAGAAAATCATGCAAGCGATTCTGTGGACCCTCTAGAAGAACGATACCCAAACTCGACTTTTTGGATCGCGGAACCGCGGTAATACTCTAGGGTTTGCCGCAGTTCCGTGGCAACATGAGTGAGGCATGGGTCGGCCCTTCTACGGATTCATAGGAGCTGTGGCGTGTTCTGGATACTTTTTGAACTCTGCTCAAGTGTTGAGCTTGTTGGGAAATTTTGGGTGTTTGCTATTCGATCGAAAAGTTTAACTTCGTTTAGCTATCTGTGATTGTGATACAATATTTGGAATCCACATAATTAGTTATGAGATAACTAGTTTGAATTTTATAAATCTAGCAAGTTAGTTTCATTTGATCGGTTGCCACGGGATTTTGATATTGATCAAAAGTCCGTCGTAATTACGTAGTGTACGCGGATACTCGCTGGGTAACCTTAATAGATAGCCGCGCCCCATAGACCCAACCATGTGACTGTAAGAGAACCCCGTCGCCAAAAGCATCCGTTCGGGTGCTCGCGGCCGCGGTGTTCCGCTTTAGTGCACTTCGTCGACGGCATCGGGGGTGCGGCCATCTACTAAAGTTTCCGACGAGTATTCGATCAGCTTATCGGGAATTTTGTTGAATTACCCGATGGGTTATTGGAAAGTGTTTGCAATATCGAGACTAAAATATGGGGTTTATAATTGTTAGGCATGCGATGTCTAAGGAATTCATTTGGTTAGGTATGAAATCCAAAGTATGCGATACATTGGGTTTATGATGTCTAAGGTGGTTGTGGATTCCAATTGTTGTAGTTTTTCACTTTCTTTTCTGCGACCGTAAATGTAATATTTGATGTATCGCCGGTTTCGTTGCTATATGTCAACGACAATTAGGATACGCATATTTACTTACGTTGATAATATGTGATGTTATGTGTTGTTGTGATATGTTATATTGGATCGTCGTGTTTTGAATAGCCGGGGGTTTTATGTGAGATGGGAGTTTTTCATTTTCATTCATGTAAAAGCTTGTATGTAATATTCTATTATTGGGGCACTTCCGGGTTGAGGATGATGTCACCATTGCTGTATATTATTTACTTTTCCGCATTAGGATAGACCCAAGGAGGGAAGCACAAGTAACCGGGTTCTAGAGTCCAGTGGGAGACCATCTCGAGGCGTCGAGTCCGGGTCTCCTAACTCTAGAATAGGTAGGGTTGCTTGCCGCTCTCGTAGGGGTTTAGGGATGTGGGTTTGGCTATTCATCACGACCGTGGAATCCGTATTTTATACAGGCTTAATTTAAAACCCGGAAATTCTAGTATATCCAATATTTCATATGTTGAGTTCTACTGCGATATTCTGTGATGTGATCGCTTGATATGATAAGATAGATACTGTATATAGTATATATGACATATTATATAGACGTTGCTTATGTTTTTCACCCGCGCTAGCCCTATCCTGCTCTGCCGTTAGTTACCTAACCTAACAATGCATGACGGGACATCAAGGCGAATGCGGATGGTATAAGCGTATGTTGTATTTATTTGTGATGCTTTAAATTAAATGATGGGACATTCATTAATGAGATTAATGAAAGAAAATAAACCTAATAATGTTGTGGAATCGAATTTTCAAAAACAGGTAGCTCTAGTTATTGCTTTGCATAGCGGTATTCTTTGTAGAATATCCAGCACCTTATTTGATAAGGAAAGAGCCAAGATCCCTTCACCGGGAGTGACCTCTTTAGCAATAACTGGCAGATGCTACAATCCTCGGTTTCGTCTTTTGATTGCTTTTCTAGTTCTTGCTTTGCATAGTGGTATTGTGAATATCCTGCACCTCATTCGATGAGGAAAGAGCCGAGATCTCTTCACCGGAAGTGACCTCTTTAGCGAAACTAGCAAAAGCCTAAAAAACACTCCATTTTAAATCATTTGATTCTACAACGATATCAAGTTCATTACGCAAAAGGCTTTCGTAAAAACCTGTCGTAACCCTCCATCATTTCAGATAAATAGTATTTAGTATTCGTGCTGCGTTTATTGACCTTGTCAAGGCGTAGTGTGCGGTAGCTGATTAGTGCTTATCTGCTAGCATATGATGCGATTGGATTAGGGTAGTCATACGACCTTGTTGACCTTGTCAAGGGTCATGCGGGTGGATTTAATTCAATCAAGAAATGACGTGTTGAACTTGACTTGCGTTCTATGGTTTGTTGACCTTGTCAAGGTCATAGATCGCTTGGGGTAAAATTATCGGGAATTTCAAGTGTTGAAATTTGCAATTAGATTGCATACCTTTTATGAGATAGTTGGATCCCGATGCCCACTGTAAGTAAGAGTTACTCCTGGGAGAGTTTTGCACATTACAATTAGCTGATCAAGTAGGTGTCTAGAAAGGTGTTAGCAGGGTTACGCCCTTGGGAAAACGAGGTTTATTTTAATTAGGTCCGTGCGAAAGCACGGGGAACCTCCCTCAAAGTACCGGCACTGGCCTGGCTAAAAGATAGGCGAACCTGTAGGGGGTAATTAATCCCGCCTAGTCTTTCCTTTTAGAGTTTGAAGGAAGATTTGATAAAAACAGTGGGAGCCATCCTGATTAGATAAAATAATAACCAATCTGATCTTGCAAGAGTATACGCTGAGTGTTTTCTTCTCTCTCTCCAGGTAGCGACCATGTCACGCCTTAATCAAGATAATAATATGGATGTATTGACCGAACCCGCTTGTTATACTGTGCTGGGGAACATTGGTCCCGCTCCAACTTATAATTGTTATAAGACTGAGCAGGAAATAGGGGATTACCAGGATTTCCGTGCCGCCCAAATAAAGAAAGTGTATGATGATGCATCTTTTTCGGGTGTATTCGTTACACAGAACTATTTCTCAGTATCCTCTACGTCCTGGGTATGAGATACCGGATCAGGATCCCACATATGTAATCTGTTACATGGGCTACAGATAGGTAGAGAACTGGGAATGGGCGATAAGTTTCAAGAGTTGGAAACGATGCAATTGTTGCAGCCAAAATGGTTGGCGGTTATCACCCTGTATTACCAAATATATTGATTCTGAACGAATGTTATTAGATACCGAACCTGATATACAATATTATATCGGTCTCTTTATTTAGTAAAGAAGGATATAATTTTGTATTGATGGATAATGTTTTGAGCATTTCCTATATTAAGAGTTGATCGGTTCAGGCACGTTATCTAAAAGCATATATGTTCTAAATCAAACTACAGTTCTCATCGTACAGAACACACACAAGAGGAAGAGTTAAGAAATGAACGAATCTTTCTTGAGGCATTGTAGACTAGGTCATATTAATGCTACCCGACTAGCTAAGTTACATTAAGATGCATATTTAAATCAGTTTGAATTTACATCTTGTGAAACTTGCCAGTCATGTTACAAAGATAAAATGACCATAGCTCCGTTTACTGGAAACAGAGAAAGAGTTAGTGAACTCTTGGGATTGATACATGATGATGTAGGTCCCCTGTCTACACATGCCAGGACTGGTTCTTTGTACTTCATTATATTCACTGATGATCTCTTAAGATTCGGACATATGTTCCTGTTGAAATACAAGTCTGAAACTTTTGAGAAATTCATAGAATATAAATTAGAAGTGGAGAACCAAAATGGGTATAAGTATTATGTCCTTTGATGTGATCAGGGAGGAGAATATTTGAGCATGGAGTCCCTAGACTATTCTAAAGGAGAATGGGATTCTCTCTCAACATTACTCCTCCGTATACACCACAGCACAACGGTGTATCGGGGTGGAGCAATCGCACCCTATTAGATATGGTGCGCTCTATGATGAGTACTACTGAGTTCCCCATTTCCTTTTGGGGTTATGCGCTTGAGGAAGCTGCATACCTATTGAATAGGGTTCCAACCAAATCAGGTGCCTACCACTCCATATGAGATGTGGTATGGGAAGAGCCCATGTCTTAAGTAAGTTAAGATTTAGGGTTGTCCGGTCTATGTCTAAAAGCAAAATCCGGACAAACTCGAGGCAAGGTCGGTTCTGTGGAAGTTTGTTGGATATCCCAAGCATTCGTAAGGGAATATTTTCTACCGCACCGAGGAACAAAAGGTGTTTTATTTCTCGGCATGCCACCTTTTTAGAAAAAGAATTTTTATGAAGAAATTAGTGGATATGAAGTAGAACTGGAATTATTTCCAGTTATACAAACTACAGCTGATGATTTGGTAGAACCGGAGGATTCAATAGCTCCCGACGAACCTCGGCCTCTCCGCCAATCTGGTAGGGTTCCTCATCCGCCTGAGAGATACTTCAGTTTTCTCAATGACAGTGGGAGCGAGGATTGTATCATGAGATGATGATCTAACTAGTTTCAAGTAGGCCATCAAGAGTGGGGACTCTGTAAGAATGGCTGGATGCTAAGCGATCTGAGATGGAATCTATATACACCAACGAAGTATGGACTTTAGTTGCTATATCTGAAGGGTTAAACCCCCATCAGGAGCAAGTATATCTTGAGAAGATTACTTGGTGTAGATGGAAAAGTTGAGACTTTCAAAGCTAGAGTTGTTGTAAAAGGTTCTCTTCATCGACCAGGTGTGGATTATGATGAAACCTTTTCTAGTGGCTATGCTTAAAGTCCATCCGGATCCTACTTGCTATTACTACATACCATGACTACGATATCTGGCAGTTGGGTGTCATGACTGCTTTTCTAAATACTGATCTAGAAGAAAGCGTCTATAAATACACAGCCAGAGAGCTTCGTAGACAGTGGGAGCAGCGAAAACATGTGCAAGTTGCTTTACAGGTTAAAGTAGGTATCGCGGAGTTGGAACATCTATTTTGATGTGGTAGTCAAAGCGCTTGACTTCATCAAAATGGTAGATGAACCTTGTATATACAAAAATATAGTAGAGAGTAAGGTGGTCTTCCTCGTATTGTACGTAAATGACATACTCTTGATAGGGAAGGTGTTTCCTATGCTACACTCGGTCAATCTCCTTTTATCACAAGGATTCTTCATAAAGGATCAAGGTGATACGTCCTAAATCCTGGATTTTGGATTTATGTGATATATCTAAGTGGATATTAGGATTCACACTAGGTGTAGTGAGATGGTATCAATAGATCCTGGGGAGAATCACTGGATAGCTTTCAGGGTGGTAAGGTCGACTGAATGTCAGTCACAGGCATTGTCTTTATCCACAGTGGAGGGACAGTATGTTAGAAGAGTTCCAAGCTAAATACAGTGGCAAACTAGACGATAAAGGCTGGATACATCGCTACCAAAGATGCTACCAAAGAGGCAGTCTGGGTGTATATTAGTTCATGAGATGAACTCCGTTCCTACCATTGTGTGACAATGGAGTTGTGGCTTATGCCTAGAAACCCCCGTCCCATCAGTGATCCAGACATATTCTAAGGCAGTATCACCTGATCATGGAGATGGTTGATCTCCAGGGAGATCGAGATTAGGAGAGTAGACTCAAAGGACAACACGGCAGATCCACTCACGAAGGCCTTTTCCCAAGAGAGACTTTTATGGGATGGTTGAGTATGGGATACTACAACCACTGCTATATGATGGCCCTAGTGCAAATGGAAGATTGTTAGTTATATGTATGCCCTAGAGGCCATTATTGTATATATGATGTATATTATAGTGGATGCTTGGACATATATAGAGAGGACTTTCTTGCTCGATATGATAGTATACTATCTGGTTACTCTTTATTTTAACATGTACACTGATTGTCTCTCTGTTATATGTTGATAAAGCCCTTAGGATGTTTACTTGACTACCTGGATTATGATGCGGATTATACTAGTGGGACAAAGATAGTCCGTGAGTATATCCTTTAATATCCCTAGTCGTGGGTGTATCGAGACGGGGCATCGATATACCAGAGTAGACTAGCGTATACCTTCTCGACCCATATAGATGGGCGATGGATGATCCCATATCTATTGGTGTTTGACATCAGAGATGACATACGGGTGCTCAGTGGAGATTGGGTACACTGGACAGACTCGCCGAGAACTCCTAGATGGTATTATACCTCACGTCAGATGGCAGTTCTCTGGTGACACTGGTACATGTTAGTCTATCGACCCGAGATCGTCATAGAGTCTTGTGTGATTCCCACTGTGCTTTGATTTCGACCTTACCACATTCAAGAGAACGTGCAAAACGGTGGTTTTTGGGTACAGTCCAGAGTCACATTGAGGCAATGAGCGATAGGAGGGGATTTCGTCTCTCCCGGTATTGAGGGTTGATGTTGCGCTGTGCTCGATTGGCCATAACAGGAAGTCCCTGGCCAGGGTTGTTTTTGAGATTTACTGGTAAGTGTTATCAGTAGTTTCTCGACTCGTTATGAGCCTCACATCGGCATGACTTATCAAACTATTGGGGTCTGACGTTTACCACCCCCAGACGAGATATGTGACATATCAGACGAAGAGACCGGATTGTACGGTAGTGTTACCGATTGGATTCGCAGGAGTATGAGCAGGCTTGCTTGTTGATCTTCTGATCGCTCAATACTCGGGTGGCCGTTACGTTTAGCAGACCGCCTGCAGCTTGTGGGTGTTTGATATAATCATCACCTACTGCCGGCGTATTGACGGGTCTTTAGAGTCCTACACAGAGATTTCTTGGTTCATGCGAAACGAAGTAGGAGCACATATGTGATATGTGCGGGACCGAGATTATTGCGCGTATGTGATACCGCATTCTATTCTTGCGATATGTGATATCGGTCAGTTATATGTGATATAGCCGGGATATCGGATCAAGTGTTGATTCGATAGATTGTTACATTTGATATTAGTCGGTTATATATGATATAGCCGAATTATTAAATCAAGTGTTGATTTAATAATTTAATATATAATTATATATTTGATATATTAACATACATTAACTAATATCAGCTCGCTTAAATTTTTTTTTCTCACTTGTGTGCATATAAATATATGTGATATATATTAATGTACATTATTTTGTGTCATGCTTGATGCCACATGTGACATGGGTGTATGAGACTCACACCAAGCTTATGATAATGTATGGTTTTATTTATTTAAAGTTAATCAAAATTAGTAGGAAATTAGTCACATGCTTGGAAGCTTGGAGAAGCTTGTAGCATCTTTGACTTAGTTCATTAGTTTTGTTTTACTTGTAGATATTTATTAAGCTAACCATTATTATAACCCATGGTTTATTCTATACATGAGTTAGTGTATGACACTAACTCACCCATGATTGCTATTCTCACCTCATGAGTTCATTCTCTTATTTTTTATTCTTCATCTTCTTCTTCATTGAGAAAGCTTACTAGCTTTTCTCAAGGTGAGAAAATAATGTGAGAAAAGGAAAACTAAAGTGAGCCCGTTTCATACATCATCCTATACTATTATCCATTTAGTTTAGGGTGTTTGCTTCACTAATTTCACCATCAGTGAAGAGTTAGCATGAGCTTGAGTCTTCTCGACGTAGATCATCTTCGGCCTCGAAGACATTGAGCAAGCTTGTTCATTTCTTCATGTGAACCCTCTCTAAAGTCCGGGTGTTCACAACTTAGAGCGAAGGGACTACTACACGGAGCTTTAGAAGCGAAGGACCGGTCTATAAAGGTTGTATTTCTCATTCACTTGGATGTAAAAGTTGTTTACTGTCACGACCCAAATGTGGCACATGACCGACACTTAAAACACGTGACATCTGAAGACGTCGACGCAGTTCAAGTAAGCCGAAACCAGGAATCTAAACCTTTTTTGAAATTATTGGAGGTGAGGTTTAAATAGTCATCCGATAAAATCAATCTTAAAAATAATCTCAATTTTTTAACTAAGTATGTTGAAAAACATTTGTGACGTTTTGAAACTTGACATCACCTCCTTTGCACATTTATAAAAACCTAATACTACATAATAAAATAGCATCCCAACGGAAGCTGGTCTCCGCGTCCAAACGATAGAGCAACCAACATTCTAAATCAGAAATCGACTCCAAAGAGTGCGACATCACCACACATAAACTCTAAGTCTTACTTCTAAGTCCATAATATACCATTTCTAAGTTGATAGAGTTTCCACTAGATACAAGAATTTATGAATAATCAAGAGTGAGTATGATACAATAATAACCCACTTACCAATCAATCCCCGAAAAGAATGTGTGCCCAAGCCACCGACAATCCAAGCGGTGAAACCTGCAAAAAACTGTGGCACAACGGAGATGAGTTGCCAACTCAGTGAATAAAAATAAATCTAAAGGTAGAAATCGAAATGCATGACGATACTTAGGTCATAAGTATAGTTCTATTATAATCTGTACCAATATACTACATGATATACATATGTGCAATACTAACTATCATGCAATCCCAAGTATAATATCTCAATGTCATATGAGTCAAAATCATGAATCGATAGTTCGTGTTGGAATCCCTTTTTGTATATGAATGTCTGTACAAATATATGCAGGTACTGTCCTGTCACGCCCCGCTTCCCAGAGTATGCTAAGATGTGCACGTGACATAGCCAACCATGCTACCTGTGGGTAGGAAGTATCCATCCACAGTCACATTACGGCTGTAGAGATATCAAGAACAAAATATAACTATCTAATACATGTCCATAAGCCAAGATAACATGAGTCAAGAATAATAAAATGCGGAAGCAAAAGATCCAATACAAAATAACTGGAACGTATGTCCCATAATGCGGGCTCACATCAGGAATAAAATGCAGAAAAGTAAAAGAACTAACTACTACTGAATCCTCACTGCTTAGCCTACTGGCTGAAGTACTTTTGCTCGGACTGTAGCAAAGGTATGGAATCTGGGCCATGCAAAACCCAGACGTCAGCGCGTCATGTCATCAAGCAATAAAATATAAACAGGGTAACAGGCAATGCAAATATAATCATGAATGATAAAGCACGTGTAAAGCAATATAAATCAGGGCAGTGAAGGGTAGTGTGCAATGAGAAAAACTAAACTGGTCTATTGGGTTATCTACTCTCAAGTCTTTGAAATCACTTTGATGAATCATTGATGTAACTCAATAGTATCCCGTGCATGCCCGGGACCACGGTCTAAGACTCTTGGGCTGAAACCGAGACGTACCGCTAGGCACAAAAGGAAAAAAGGATACAGACCAACGATGTCAGCAGCATCGTCACGAGGCGGGCCTAGCCTCAAAAACCGATCAGTAAAAGCAAGCAACTGTCGAGTTACAAGTCAGGATTTCATCATTGATTTCCCCATACCCCCAAGTTATGTATGTCAAGTCAGGTATTCAGTAATCAAGAACTAATGCCAATACAGGATCAGGTAGGAGCAGGTTTGTTTGGATAGACAATAGGAACGGTCCGTGAGGACTACATGTCAGGTTTGTTGCCATTAGACACAAGATCAGGTAACAGGTAATACCATGGTACATCAGGTCAAGCCAGGTAATGTATAAAGGGGTCATGTCATGTCAAGAGTGTACGGTACCATGTCAGGTCAAGTAATATGTGTAGCAAGTCACGTCAGGGTGTACAAGATATCATGGGAATGCTCATAATCGACTGGCATAATCATGGTTATAAATAAACAAGCATGGTACTATCAGAACAATAAACAGGCACAGTAACATGATAGCAATAGGTGCAGATTAAACTACTTAGTTGTACGGTTATCAGTTTGGTTTAAGGAATGGTTTTAACATTTCAGGAATGCAGTATTACACTTGTGGATGATAAAATCATATTAATATGTATTAAAACAATCTAGAGATGCAATCGAATGTGAATAAGGCTAAATGTATGCAATCGGTCGTCCGATAGGGTAAAACTACAAAAAAGGGTAATATGGCTATAAAACAAATGTGATTATGAGATCTACATATAAATGTGACTACTAGGTATACTCAACTAAGCGCAACAATCAGATTTCAAGTTTTAGATCTGAAATATATAAACGGAACAATGTACTGTTAATCTGGAATTCAAAGCTTTATATTTTATTTATAGATTAATAGGAAAATAGATTGATTGATATATGAATAGTATGACTAGCATGTAGCAAGATTAACTTGCCTCGACGGGTCGCGAAGCGGTAAACGGAACGTCTCACGTCGGCGAGAAAAGTCGCGACGTGCGCACGGTACACGGAATGAGTCCAAACAACGAACAATGGAATCACACGGGTCAGGGGTTCTCGCAGGGTCGTCGGGATCGTCGCCGGCACGATCGGATTCCGGCAAACCAAGAAAACAGTGAGTATAATCTAAGGTGAAAAATTCATGGAAGAGAAGCAAGAAGAAGAATGAAAAGAATAGAGGGGATTGATTAGAGAACTCACTCACTGGATTGCAGGGGGTGACAGCGTCGTCGGTGAGTCGTCGACGGAGTTCCGACGATCTACAGAGGCACCTTTCATTTAACAGAAAAGAAAAATTAAGATAAGGAAGAAGAGAAGAAAGAAGAAGAGAGGGATGAGAGAGAGAAAGGTTGCTCACAGAGGCTTGGGAGACGGCTGTGGTTGCAAAGGTGGGTAGTCGTCGGCAAGGGATCGCCGGCGAGATCAACGGCAAGGCAACAAGGTCTAAGGTGCAGGGAATGGCTCGGGTGCTCAGGTGCTAGGGTTTTGTGTCTGGGGTTTTGCAGGGTACGAGAAGGGTTGTGTTGAGGTGTTAATGAAGAGGAGGGGAAGGAGATGAGATGGTGCTGATGGTGGGTGCGATGCTGGGGATGTTGGGTTGAAGGGTGCTCGGTGGGTGTGTGCAGGGGAGAGAGGCTTCGGAGGAAGGAGGAGAAGAAGATTATGGAGAGGAGGAGGAGATGACAAGTCTTGATCGGAGTTGAGGAGATAAGGGAGTTAGGGTTAGAGAAAGGTGATCAGGGATTGGAGTTCTCGTGGTGAGGCTGCGGCGTTTAAAGCAGAAGAAGAAGAAGACGTAGAAAGGACGTGACCAGATCGCGGGAGCGGTGACGAGAATCGAGGAGTGAATAGTGATCTGAGAGGAGAGAGAGTGGGCGTGAGAGGAGAGAGAAAGAGAAGGGAGAGAGAGACACGCTCGGGAAGAGAGAGAAAGAGAAGGAGAAAGTAAGAGAGGGAGACGTGGGGCCCAGGGAAATGAAACGAGGGTTTTGATTGGTGGAAAAGAAAGATAGAAGAAGAAATGAGCTCGGTGGGGGCCAGGTGCACCCAAGGAGGGCTTTGATTGGTTAACGAAAATAGGAATTGGTTAGGAAAATTTTAGAAAAGATTTGTTAATATTTTAACGAATGATTTTCATTGGCTGGGGAAGGAAAATGAAGTGTGTTGATTGGCTGTAGGAAAAATAATTGGTTTAGGAAAAAAAATTTGGAAAAGATTTTATTTTGTTTTCTTTTGTTTGGTTTAATAAATTGATAGGCTGAAAATTTACTTTGGCTGATAAAAGATTTAGAAAAATAGGAATTGGCTGAAATACAAAATATTTCAGAATTGCGTCCGGGTCAGGTCCAAAAATTTGAATTTGAAATATGAAATTTATTGGCAAGCTCCAAAAATTAAAATGAAGGATTTTGCAATGAAAAAGCATACCCCCAAGAACGTACGCACGTACGTGCGCGTAGTCGTCCAAACACGTCCGTTTCGCTGAACAGGACGAGAACACGATGCAAGGACGCTACCACAGGGTTAGGGCTATCAAACAGGCCATGACAAGTATTTTTAAACTATGTTAAGTAACTTAATTGTAATATGCAAACATATGTAATGTCGGGGTAAATTTTAACTAGTAACAGTCAAAGCATGATCAATGAAATAAATACCACACACCACACATACGGTAACAGAAATTTGTAGAACTGGACTCGGTTGTTATATTATACCCAACTACAAAAAGAATTTCGTCCTCGAAATTCCAAGAATACAAAGATAGATGTCAAACAAACCACAAGAAAAGATGGGGAAACTTCTGCCGGATTTCATTTTCTCGTTCCCAAGTGGACTCTCCATGTGAGCGACTACCCCAAGAAATAAGTACAAGAGGGATAACCTTGTTCTTAGGAACCTTTTTCCTTCGATCCACAATCGCAACCGGTCGCTCCTCAAAAGTCAAGTCTTCTCGTACCGTCAGCTCCGAATGATCCAACACGTGTGTTTCATCTCGAACATACTTACGGAGTTAAGATACGTGAAACACATCGTGTACATTCGCCAAGGACTGCGGTAACGCCAAACGATACGCTACCTCACCAACACGCTCCAAGATCTCAAAGGGTCCAACGAATCGAGGACTGAGCTTTCCTCGACTTCCAAAACGAATCACCCCTCTAGTCGGTGATAGCTTCAAGAATACCAAATCACTCACGGCGAACTCTAGAGGTCTTCTCGACGTGTCTGCCCAACTCTTCTGTCGGTCTTGTGCTGCTCTCATATGGTTCCGGATAACGTTAACTTTCTCAACTGTCTGCATAACCCAATCTGGTCCCAACAATCTTCGTTCACCGACATCGTCTTAACAAACCGGTGAACGGCACTTGCGACCATATCAAGCTTCGAATGGAGCCATCCGAATTGTCGCCTGGAAACTTTTGTTGTAAGAAAACTCCACCAAATGTAGATGATCCCCCCATGAATCCTTGAAGTCCAACATGCATGCTCTCAACATATCTTCAAGAGTTTGGATCGTCCTCTCCGAATGGCCATCTGTTTGAGGATGGTAAGCTGTGCTAAACATCAATCGAGTCCCCAAACTTTCCTGTAAACTCCTCCAAAAGTGTGATAAGAATCGAGTGTCACGGTCGGACACGATGCTCACCGGTACTCCATGCAATCTTACAATCTCCTGCACGTACCGTTCTGCCAAGGCTTCTGTTGATTGACCAACCCAAAAAGGAATGAAATGAGCCGCCTTGGTCAAAGATCAACACTCACACATACTGCATTGTTGCCTTTTGGACTCCGCGGTAGAACTGTTACGAAATCCATAGTTATATGTTCCCACTTCCACTGAGGAATCGGAAGTGGTTGCAATAAACCAGCAACCCTTTGATGTTCAGCCTTAACTTGCTGACACACCAAGCATTTTGCTACAAAGCGGGAAATCTCCCGTTTCATGCCTTCCCACCAGAACTGCTGTCGTAAGTCTCGGTACATCTTCGTGCCTCCTGGATGTACGGAATATGCTGAACTGTGAGCTTCCTTCATAAGTTCCTCACGAATATCTCCCTTTGGTACAAACAGCTACCATAACCCAACGAACCATCTTCATGGATCAGTAAATCTGTTCGAAGTCCAGCCTCCACCTGTCTACGGAACTTTTGCAATCTAGGGTCCTGTAGCTGCTTGCTTTAATATTTTCGATTAACAACGAATGTACTTGCAGTTGCATCAATCGTCCCGAAGAATGCGGTAGCACACCCTTCAAATCAAACCTCTGAAAGTCTTCAATGAGTTCCTTCTGTGCCATCAACGTCTGAATTGCTGGTGACCGACTGAGCGCATCCGGCACAACACTTTCCCCGGATGGTACTTAAGATCAAGATCGTAGTCAGCCAGCAGCTCCAACCATCTACATTGCCTCATACTAAGCTCCTTCTCCTTGCGCGTAAGCTTGGTCAAGTCTCAGCCAAACGAGCAAAATTTCCCACGAACCTTCTGTAGTATCCTGCAACCTCAAGAAAACTTCTGATCTCTACAACGTTCTTCAGAAACGGCCAATCTTGAGCTGCTGAAATCTCCCTGGATAACGGTGATTCCATCTCCAGCTACGATTTGCCCCAAACCTTACTTCTTCAAGTCAAAACTCGCACTTGCCCATCCTTGCATACGATCCTTCTTGCATCAATGTCTGTAGTGCGATCTTCAAGTGTGCCGCATACTCTTCCATACTCTTCGAGTAGACCAGAATATTTTCAATGAACACCATAATAAACTGGTCCAAGAATGGTGGAAAGATTCGGTTCATCAAGTCCATAAATATTGTCGGTGTGTTCGCTACTCCGAAGGGTATCACTAATACTCGTAACGTCCATACTGAGTTCGGAACGCAGTCTTGCAATATCCTCTGATTTAACTTGGACCTGATGACGTCCGAACCGCAAATCCAGCTTCGAGAATACCCTCGCGCCACTAAGCTGCTCAAATAATTCACCAATTCTAGAGATCGGGTACTTGTTCTTAATAGCCACCCGGTTTAATTCTCGATAGTCGATGCACATCCTTCTTGCGTCATCTTTCTTCTTTACTAGGAGAACTAGAGCTATCCAGGGCGAGTTGCTGCTGCGAATTCAACCTTCCTCAAGTAATTCAGTAATCTGCTTCTTGACTTCTTCCAACTCCACTGGTGCCATTGGATAATACGCTTTAGATACTGGCGTTGCACCAGGAATAAGATCAATCGCGAACTCCACGTCTCGCTTCGGTGGTAAACCCGATATGTCTTCAATCACGTCCCTGAAATCTCGAACAACAGCTGGTGCTTCATCTTCATCAACCTTCATCGACGGAAGATCATTAACTGTCGGCCTAACCCTAACCTCGACTGGCCCGACAGAACTGCTTCCTCTAGACAACCTTTGGGTGTCCGGGAATCTGGAAATTCGCTTTCTTCACTCTACACTCAATGTGAGCGTGGAAAGTGCCGAGAAATTCCATTCCCAAGACTACATCAATTCTACCAGTAACAACTTCCAAGACCTCTGCCATAGCTCCCGTCCGCAAACCATGACGAAACCAACCTTACACCCTCCACTAGCTATGTTTTCCCCAATCCCAGTGTATATGTCGCAAAATTAAACAGGGTCGTGAAAGTCATCGAGTGAACAGCAATAAACTTGGACGACATAAATCAATGGGATGCACTAGAATTGAATAACGCTAATGCGAGAAAATCATGAACAAATAGGGTACCTGAAATGACCTCCTCTGAAGGTTTAGCCCCTTCAGCCAACAAGGGACGAGCCTGAGCTTGATTAGCTCCCCGAATTAACTACTCCTGATCTGGAAGTTGCTCTTGCGATGGCTCCTGAGTATCCTTCTTCAATCTTAGCCTTGACGGACAATTATCAATAATGTGATCCATGATCCACAAATCAGACAAAATCCAAGCCTCTTACGACAATCTCTCCTACAAAGACCCGGTCGTTGGCAGAAGTCGCACAACTGTTAGTTATATATATGCCCTAGAGGCCATTACTGTACATTGGATGTATATTGTAGTGGATGCTGCGACATATATAGGTAGGACTTTCTTGCTCGACATGATAGTACGCTATCTGGTTGCTCTTTATCTTAACATGTATACTTCCTGTCTCTCTGATTACATGTTGATAAAGCCCTTAGGATGTGTACTCGACTTCCAGGACTATGATGCAGATCATACTAGTGGGGCCTGGGTAGTCCATGAGTACATCCTTCAATGTTCCTAGTCGTGGGAATATCGAGACGGGGCATCGATATTCCAGAGTAGACTAGCGTATATCTTCTCGACCCATATGATGGGCGATGGATGATCCCATATCCATTGGTGTTTGACATCAGAGATGGTATACGGGTGCTCAGTGGAGACTGGGTACACTGAACGGACTCGCCGAGAACTCCCAGATGGTATTATACCTCACGTCAGATTGCAGTTCTCTGGTGACACTGGTACAGCTTAGTCTGTTGACCCGAGATCGTCATAGAGTCTTGTGTGTCTCCCACTGTGCTTTGATTTCCACCCTACCACGGCTCTACTGAGTCGTGCAAACAGGTGGTTTTTGGGTACAGTCCCGATTCACATGGAGGCAATGAGCGATAGGAGGGGATTCGTCTCTCGCGGTATTGGGGGTTGATGTTGCGCTATGCACGACTGGCCATAACAGGAAATCCCTGGCCAGGGTTGCAGTGATATACTGGTAAGAGTTATCAGTAGTTTCACGAATGTTATGGACCTTACGTCGGCATGACTTATCAAGCTATTGGGGTCTGACGTTTACCACCCCTAGGCGAGATATGCGACATATCAGACGAACAGACCGGACTGTACGGTAAGTGTTACTGGTTGGATTTACAGGAGTGTGAGCGGGCTTGCTCGTCGATCTTCTGATCGCTCAATACCCGGGTGGCCGTTACGTTTAGCAGACCGCTTGCGGCTTGTGGGTGTTTGATATGATCATCATCTGCTGCCGGCGTATTGACGAGTCTTTAGAGTCCTACACAGAGGTTTCCTGGCTCAAGCGAAACGAAATAGGAGCGCATATGAGATATGTGCGGGACCGAGAATAATGCGTGTATGTGATACCGTATTTCATTCTCGCGATGAATGTGTCGAATGGTTGTATGTGATATAACCTAGTTATCGAATCAAGGATTGACTCGATAAGCCGATATATTGGATACTAGCCGGTTACATGCGACATGACCGGATCATTGAATCAAGTGTTGATTTAATGATTTAATGTATAATTATATATTTGATATATTACTTTGCATTAACTAGTATTGGTTCACTTTAAATGGATTTACTCACTTAAAATGCACAAGTTGTATATGAGATATACTTTTGTGCATAAGATTGTATCATGTTTGATGATACATGCAAGCTTGGGTTTGTGTAAAGAATTGACCATGGTTATATGAATGGTTAGGGTTGCATTTTATTTACTTATTCTTTTTCCTATTTATTTATTTATTTATTTTAGAAAAGAAGAAAAGAAAATGGTGGCTTGTTTTTGTTTGCTTGTTGAAGTTTCTTGAAACTTTGACTAAGTGACCATTTTGTCTTTATGCTTAACCCTAACCCTTCAAACTAACCTTAGTCAATTCTCCACACCTAACTAAGGTTAAAGATATGATAAGTATCATTTTATTTTATATTTTAATATCTTATCATATTCTTTTTCTTCATCTTCTTCTTCTTACAAGATGAAGAAAGCTTGCTCCATCAATGGCAACTTGAGCAAATGAGTGAGAAATCCAATTCTAAAGTGAACCCACCTCCTATTTCTTCATCCTCTACCTCTTGCCAAGTAGTATAGGGTGTTTTCTTCACAAGTTTCATGACTTGGTGAAGTGGAAGCTTGATCTTGTGATGTCTCGACGTAGATCATCTTCGGCATCGAAGCCGACGACCTTGCCCGCCCATTTCTCCGATGAAGCGGACGCTAGAGCCCGGGTTTCCATTTGGACAGCGAGAATACTTCATTGCGGAGCTATGGAGGTGGAGGACCGGATCTACAAAGGTTGTATTTCCGTTCTTTTAGTTAAATTGTCAACTAGTTGCATGTGTTCGCCTATATATCTAGTTAACGATCCATATTAGGGTTTGTAGGCACTTGTAAAATTTGAATTAGCTATGTTTGATGCCTTGTGAGACTTCATTAGTGTGCCTAGGAACCCTACAGTGGTATCAGAGCCTAGCTAGAGCCTTAGGCGATGCGTAGACGGAGTTAGAAGTCCGATCGACCCGAAACCCCGACTTTAAACGGCTCTCTGGACATTTTTGAAAAACTGGGATTTTTCCAGATTAAAAATTCCTAAAAAATTCAGCAGGAAGACCTAAGAATTATGGTGCAAAACGAGAACCTATCTCATCAAAATAGCCGCGGAACAGCGGCATAAGCATGGCTTATGCCGCGGTTCCGCGGCCATAAGGTCACATCATCCAATAAAATTTGCACAGTAATTCTTATTTTATGATGTTGGATTTTCTGGGATTTTTTAATATTTATTCAAGAGTTGAATTTTTTGGGTTGTATTGAGGACTCGGTGTATCGATCGGATTGTCTAATTCTGTCTGTGTGCTTTTCCGGATAATTTTAGAATATGTTAAAAAGTTCGACCGGATATAAATACCCAAGTTTTCCACTGTTGGGAAATTTCCAATTGTTGGACTTTTCCAGGGTTTAAAGACGTTCTAAGTAGTGCAAGTAACGCGATGGACCCTCTAGAAGACAACAAACCTTAACTCGATAATGTGACCGTCTTGAACTGCCCTTTGAACCTTCGGGTTTGGGGCAGTACGGCATGCCACATGTGAGGCGTTGGCTTAACCCTT
Organism: Agapanthus africanus; assembly: GCA_030015575.1. Lineage (NCBI taxonomy): Eukaryota > Viridiplantae > Streptophyta > Magnoliopsida > Asparagales > Amaryllidaceae > Agapanthus > Agapanthus africanus. Next base: position 872,624,552 of record CM057339.1, read on the forward strand.
CTACGGCTGGACCGTTGGTACTGAGGCACGAAGTGAATGTTTTAAAACTTATTTCATGTGTTGATCTGTTTCGGGAAAACTTGGGTGTTCGATTGTTCGATCGAAAAGTTTAGCATTTTCTATTTATCCGGAATGTGATACAATAATTGGAATTCACAAATAGTTATGAGATAACTGAATGAATGTTATAAATCTAGCGGTTTGGTCTCATTTGATCGGTTGCCACGGGATTTTGATGTGATCAAAAGTCCGTCGCAATCACGTAGCATACGCGGATACTCGCCGGGTAAACTTAATAGACAGCCTCACTCCATAGCCCCGACCAAGTGACTGTAGGAGAACCCCGTCGCCGAAAGCATCCGTTCGGGTACACGCGGCAGCGGTGTTCCGCCTTGGTGCACTTTGTCGACGGCGTCGGGGGTGCGGCCGCCTACTGAAGTTTGCGACGAGCATTCGATCAGGATGTCGGGAATCTTGTTGAATTGCCCGACTTTATATAGAAAAGTGTTTTCGATTTTGAGACTAAAATGCGGGGTTTATAATTGTTAGGCATGTGATGTCTAAGGAATTCATTTGATTAGGCATGCGATGTCTATGTAGGTTGCGGATTCCAACTGTTGTAGTTTTATACTTTCTTTTCTGTGACCGTAAGTGTAATATGTGATATCGCCGGTTTCGTTGCTATATGTCAACGACAATTGGGATGCGCATATTTACTTACGTTGACGACATGTGATGTTATGTGTTGCTGGATATGTTATATTGGGTCGTCGTGTTTGAATAGCCGGGGGTTCTTATGTGAGATGAGTGTTTTTCATTTTCATTCATGTAAAAACTTGTATGTAATATTCTTTTATTGGAGCACTTTCAGGTTGCGGATGATGTCACCATTTGTATATTATTTACTTTTCTGCACTAGGATAGACCCAAGGAGGAGGGCACAAGTAACCGGGTTCTAGGGTCCAGTGGGAGACCAACTCGAGGAGTCGAGTCCGGGTCTCCTAACTCTAGAATTGGTAGGGTTACTTGCCGCTCTCGTAGGGGTCTAGGGGTGTGGGATTGGCTATTCATCACGACCGTGGAATCCGTGTTTTATACTGGCTCGTATTGAAAACACGGACGTCCTAGTATATCCAATATTTCATATGTATCTTCTGCTGTGATTTATCTGTGATGTGATCATGTGATGTTCTGTGATAGATATAGCATATAGTATATATGATATATTATATAGACATTGCTTATGTTTTACACCCGCGCTAGCCCTGCCTCGCTCTGCCGTTAGTTACCTAACCTAACGGTGCAGACGGGACATCGAGGCGAATGCGGATGGCATAAGCGTACGTTATATTTATCTGTGATGATTAGGTGGACTTAAATGATGGGATATTCATTAATGAGATTAATGAAAGAAAATAAACCTAAAAGATGTTGTGGAATCGAATTTCAAAATAAAACAGGTATCTACAGTTCTTGCTTTGCATCGCGGTGTTCATTATAGAACATCCTGCACCTTATTCGATGAGGAAAGGACCGAGATCCCTTCACCAGGAGTGACTCTTTTAGCAATAACTGGCAGATGCTACAACCCTCGGTTTGTCTTTGATCGCTTCTATAGTTTCCGCTTTGCACAGTGATATATATGATATATCCCGCACCTCATTCGACGAGAAAATGGCCGACGATCCCTTCACAGGGAGTGACCCCTTTAGCAAAACTAGAAAAGCCTCAAACACATTCCATTTAAAAACCATTTGATTCCGCAGCGAGATCAAGTTCAAAGCGTTAAAGGTTTTCACAAAAACCATTCGCAACCCTCCGTCATTTTAGGAAGTAGAGTACTTAGTATTCGTGCTACGTTTGTCGACCATAGCCGAGGCGTAGTGTGCGGTAGCTAAGTGATGTCTTCCTACACAGCATATGATGCGATTAGTTAGGACAGTCATGTGGCTTTGTTGACCTTAGCCAAGGGTCATGTGAGTGGGTCAAATTAATCACGAAATGACGGGTAGAACTTGACTAGTACTTATGATTTGTTGACCTTAGCCAAGGTCATAGGTGCTAGGGGTAAAAACCATTATCGGGAGTTTTAAGTGTTGAAACTTGCAATGAGATTGCATACCTTCTATATGATAGTTGGATCCCGATACCCACTACGAGTAATTGTTACTCCTGGGAGAGTTTTGCACTTTGCAATTAGCCGATCAAGTAGGTGTCTAGAAAGGTGTCAACGGGGTTACGCCTCTGGGAAAACGAGGTTTACTGTAATTAGGTCCGTGCGAAAGCACGGGGAACCTCCCTCAAAGTACCGACACTGGCCTGGCTGAAAGATTGGCGAACTTGTAGAGTGTAATTAATCCCGGCTAGTCTTTCCTTTTAAGGTTTGAAGGAAGATTTGATAAAAACAGTGGGAGCCATCCTGATTAGATAAAATATATAACCAATATAATCTTGACAGAGCGCACGCAGAGTGTTTTCTTCTCTCTCTCTCTCCTGGTAGCGACCATATCACGCCTTAATCAAGATAATAATACGGATATTGACCGAACCCGCTTGTTATACTGAGCTGGGGAACGTTGGTCCCGCTCCAACTTATAATTGTTATAAGACAGAGCAGGAAATTGGGGATTACCAGAATTCCCGTGCCGCCCAAACGAAGAGAGTGCATGCTGATGCATCATCTTCGGGTGTGTTCATTACAAAGAACTGTTTCTCAGTATCCTTCGCATCCTGGGTATATGATACCGGATCTGGATCCTAGATATGTAATCTGTTACATAGGGCTACAAAAGGGTAGAAAAACTGAGAACGGGTGATAAATTTCATGAGACAGAAAACGGGGCAAGTGTTGCAACCAAGTCTGTTGGTCACTGTCACCCTGTATTACCAATACATTGATTCTGAACGAATGTTATTAGATACCGAACCTGATATACAAAATCATATCAGTCTCTTTATCAGTAAAGAAATGATAAAATTTTGTATTGTTGGATAATGTTTTGAACATTTCCTATATCAAAAGTTGATCGGTTCAGGCACGTTATCTAAAAGCGTTGATGTTCTAAATCAAACTACAGTTCTTAGTATACGAAACACACACAAGAGGAAGAATTCAGAAATGAACGAATCCTTCTTGAGGTATTGTAGACTAGGTCATATCAATGCGACCCGACTAGCTAAGTTGCACATAGATGCATATTTAAATCAGTTTGAATTTACATCTTGTGAAACTTGCCAGTCATGTCACGGAGATAAGATGACCATAGCTCCGTTTACTAGAAACAGAGAAAGAGTTAGTAAACTCTTGGGATGATACATGATGATGTATGTAAGGTCTCCTGTCTACACATGCCAGGACTGGTTCTTTATACTTCATTATATTCTCTGATAATCTCTCAAGATTCAGTCATATGTTCCTGTTGAAACATAGGTCCGAACCTTTTGAGATGTTCACAGAATATAAGCTAGAAGTAGAGAACCAATACAGGTATAAGTATTATGTCCTATGATGAGATCAGGGAGGAGAATACTTGTGCATGGCATTCCTGGACTATTCTAAAGGAAAACGAGATTCTCTCTCAGTATTACTCCTCTGAATACACCACAGCACAACGGTGTATCAGGACGGAGCAATCGCACCGTATTAGATATGGTGTGCTCTATGATGAGTACTACTGAGTTTCCTATTTCCTTTTAGGGGTTGTGCACTTGAGAAGCTGCATACCTATTGAATTAGGTTCGAATCAAATCAGTGCCTACCACTCCATATAAGATATGGTATGGGAAGAACCTATCTCTTAAGTGAGTTAAGATTTAGGATTGTCCGGCCTATGTCTAAAGCAAAATCCGGAAAAGATCGAGGCAAGGTCAGTTCTGTAGAACTGGAAAGGTTCCAGCTATACAAAACTGCAGCTGATGATTTGACAGAACCAAAGGATTCAACAGTTCCCGACGAACCTCAGCCTCTCCGCCGATCTAGTAGGGTTCCTCATCCGCCTGAGAGATACCTCGGTTTCTCGTTGACAGTGGGAGCGAGGAATGCATCATGAGATGATGACCCAACTATTTTCGAGCAGGCCATCGAGAGTAAAGACTCTGTAAGAATGGCTGGATGCTTTAGCGATCTGAGATGGAATCCATGTACACCAGCAAAGTATGGACTTTAGCTGCTATATTTGAAGGGTTAAATCCCCATCAGGAGCAAGTATATCTTGAGAAGATTACTTGGTGTAGATGGAAAAGTTGAGATTTTCAAAGATAGACTTATTAAAGGTTTTTCGTCATCGACCAGGCGTGGATAATGATGAAATCTTTTCCAGGGACTATGCTTAAGTCCATCCAGATCCTACTTGCCATTGCTACATACCATAACTACGATATCTGGTGGTTGGGTGCCATGACTACTTTTCTAAATAGTGATTTAGAAGAGAACGTCTATAAGAACACAGCCAGAGGGCATCGTAAATAGTGGGCGCAGCTGAAACGTGTGCAAAATGTTTTATGTGATGAAGCAGGCATCGCAGAGTTGGAACATCTGTTTTGATGTGGTAGTCAAACAGTTTGACATCATCAAAATGGTAAATGAACCTTGTATATACAAAAAGGTAGTAGGGAGTATGGTAGTAATCCTCGTAGAGTACGTGGATGACATACTCTTGATAAGGAAAGAGTTTCCTATACTACGCTCGGTCAATCTCCGCTTATCACAATGATTCTCCATATAGGATCAAATTGATACCTCCTAAATCCTGTGTTTTCATCTATGGGATAGATGTAATTGGATGCTAGGATTCTCACTAGGAGTAGTAAGATGGTATCAATCGATCCTGGGGAGAATCACTGGAAGGGTTCCAGGGTGATAAGGACGACTGAATGTCAGTCGCAGGCATTGTCTTTACCCTCGGTAAAGGGACGGTATGTTGGAAGAGTTCAAAGATAGATACCGTGGCAGACTAGACGATAAAGGCTGGTAACATCGCTATTAAGGATACTGCCAAAGAGGCAGTTTGGGTGTATATTGGTTCATAAGATGAACTAGGTTCCTACCATTGTATGGCAATGGAAGTGTGGCCTCGGCCCTGGAACCCTGGTCCCATCAGTGACCCAGACAAATTCTGAGGCAGCATCACCTGATCATGAAGATAGTTGATCTCCAGGTTGATCGAGGTTAGGAGAGTAGACTCAGAGGACAACACGGCGGATCCACTCACGAAGGCCTTTTCCCAAAGAGAGACTTTTAGGGGATGGTTGAGTATGTGATACTGCAACCACTGCTACAGATGGCCCTAGTGCAAGTGGGAGATTGTTAGTTATATGTATGCCCTAGAGGCCATTACTGTACATTGGATGTATATTGTAGTGGATGCTGCGACATATATAGGTAGGACTTTCTTGCTCGACATGATAGTACGCTATCTGGTTGCTCTTTATCTTAACATGTATACTTCCTGTCTCTCTGATTACATGTTGATAAAACCCTTAGGATGTGTACTCGACTTCCAGGACTATGATGCAGATCATACTAGTGGGGCCTGGGTAGTCCATGAGTACATCCTTCAATGTTCCTAGTCGTAGGAATATCGAGACGGGGCATCGATATTCCAGAGTAGACTAGCGTATATCTTCTTGACCCATATGATGGGCGATGGATGATCCCATATCCATTGGTGTTTGACATCAGAGATGGTATACGGGTGCTCAGTGGAGACTGGGTACACTGAACGGACTCGCCGAGAACTCCCAGATGGTATTATACCTCACGTCAGATGGCAGTTCTCTGGTGACACTGGTACAGCTTAGTCTGTTGACCCGAGATCGTCATAGAGTCTTGTGTGTCTCCCACTGTGCTTTGATTTCCACCCTACCACGGCTCTACTGAGTCGTGCAAACAGATGGTTTTTGGGTACAGTCCCGATTCACATGGAGGCAATGAGCGATAGGAGGGGATTCGTCTCTCCCGGTATTGGGGGTTGATGTTGCGCTATGCACGACTGGCCATAACAGGAAATCCCTGGCCAGGGTTGCAGTGATATACTGGTAAGAGTTATCAGTAGTTTCACGAATGTTATGGACCTTACGTCGGCATGACTTATCAAGCTATTGGGGTCTGACGTTTTCCACCCCTAGGCGAGATATGCGACATATCAGACGAACAGACCGGACTGTACGGTAAGTGTTACTGGTTGGATTCACAGGAGTGTGAGCGGGCTTGCTCGTCGATCTTCTGATCGCTCAATACCCGGGTGGCCGTTACGTTTAGCAGACCGCTTGCGGCTTGTGGGTGTTTGATATGATCATCATCTGCTGCCGGCGTATTGACGAGTCTTTAGAGTCCTACACAGAGGTTTCCTGGCTCAAGCGAAACGAAATAGGAGCGCATATGAGATATGTGCGGGACCGAGAATAATGCGTGTATGTGATACCGTATTTCATTCTCGCGATGAATGTGTCGAATGGTTGTATGTGATATAACCTAGTTATCGAATCAAGGATTGACTCGATAAGCCGATACATTGGATACTAGCCGGTTACATGCGACATGACCGGATCATTGAATCAAGTGTTGATTTAATGATTTAATGTATAATTATATATTTGATATATTACTTTGCATTAACTAGTATTGGTTCACTTTAAATGGATTTACTCACTTAAAATGCACAAGTTGTATATGAGATATACTTTTGTGCACAAGATTGTATCATGTTTGATGATACATGCAAGCTTGGGTTTGTGTAAAGAATTGACCATGGTTATATGAATGGTTAGGGTTGCATTTTATTTACTTATTCTTTTTCCTATTTATTTATTTATTTATTTTAGAAAAGAAGAAAAGAAAATGGTGGCTTGTTTTTGTTTGCTTGTTGAAGTTTCTTGAAACTTTGACTAAGTGACCATTTTGTCTTCATGCTTAACCCTAACCCTTCAAACTAACCTTAGTCAATTCTCCACACCTAACTAAGGTTAAAGATATGATAAGTATCATTTTATTTTATATTTTAATATCTTATCATATTCTTTTTCTTCATCTTCTTCTTCTTACAAGATGAAGAAAGCTTGCTCCATCAATGGCAACTTGAGCAAATGAGTGAGAAATCCAATTCTAAAGTGAACCCACCTCCTATTTCTTCATCCTCTACCTCTTGCCAAGTAGTATAGGGTGTTTTCTTCACAAGTTTCATGACTTGGTGAAGTGGAAGCTTGATCTTGTGATGTCTCGACGTAGATCATCTTCGGCATCGAAGCCGACGACCTTGCCCGCCCATTTCTCCGATAAAGCGGACGCTAGAGCTCGGGTTTCCATTTGGACAGCGAGGATACTTCATTGCGGAGCTATGGAGGTGGAGGACCGGATCTACAAAGGTTGTATTTCCGTTCTTTTAGTTAAATTGTCAACTAGTTGCATGTGTTCGCCTATATATCTAGTTAACGATCCATATTAAGGTTTGTAGGCACTTGTAAAATTTGAATTAGCCATGTTTGATGCCTTGTGAGACTTCATTAGTGTGCCTAGGAACCCTACAGTGGTATCAGAGCCTAGCTAGAGCCTTAGGCGATGCGTAGACGGAGTTAGAAGTCCGATCGACCCGAAACCCCGACTTTAAACGGCTCTCTGGACATTTTTGAAAAACTGGGATTTTTCCAGATTAAAAATTCCTAAAAAATTCAGCAGGAAGACCTAAGAATTATGGTGCAAAACGAGAACCTATCTCATCAAAATAGCCGCGGAACAGCGGCATAAGCATGGCTTATGCCGCGGTTCCACGGCCATAAGGTCACATCATCCAATAAAATTTGCACAGTAATTCTTATTTTATGATGTTGGATTTTCTGGGATTTTTTAATATTTATTCAAGAGTTGAATTTTCTGGGTTGTATTGGGGACTCGGTGTATCGATCGGATTGTCTAATTCTGTCTGTGTGCTTTTCCGGATAATTTTAGAATATGTTAAAAAGTTCGACCGGATATAAATACCCAAGTTTTCCACTGTTGGGAAATTTCCAATTGTTGGACTTTTCCAGGGTTTAAAGACGTTCTAAGTAGTGCAAGTAACGCGATGGACCCTCTAGAAGACAAAAAACCTTAACTCGATAATGTGACCGTCTTGAACTGCCCTTTGAACCTTCGGGTTTGGGGCAGTACGGCATGCCACATGTGAGGCGTTGGCTTGACCCTTCTACGGCTGGACCGTTGGTACCGAGGCACGAAGTGAATGTTTTAAAACTTATTTCATGTGTTGATCTGTTTCGGGAAAACTTGGGTGTTCGATTGTTCGATCGAAAAGTTTAGCATTTTCTATTTATCCGGAATGTGATACAATAATTGGAATTCACAAATAGTTATGAGATAACTGAATGAATGTTATAAATCTAGCGGTTTGGTCTCATTTGATCGGTTGCCACGGGATTTTGATGTGATCAAAAGTCCGTCGCAATCACGTAGCATACGCGGATACTCGCCGGGTAAACTTAATAGACAGCCTCACTCCATAGCCCCGACCAAGTGACTGTAGGAGAACCCCGTCGCCGAAAGCATCCGTTCGGGTACTCGCGGCAGCGGTGTTCCGCCTTGGTGCACTTTGTCGACGGTGTCGGGGGTGCGGCCGCCTACTGAAGTTTGCGACGAGCATTCGATCAGGATGTCGGGAATCTTGTTGAATTGCCCGACTTTATATTGAAAAGTGTTTTCGATTTTGAGACTAAAATGCGGGGTTTATAATTGTTAGGCATGTGATGTCTAAGGAATTCATTTGATTAGGCATGCGATGTCTATGTAGGTTGCGGATTCCAACTGTTGTAGTTTTACACTTTCTTTTCTGTGACCGTAAGTGTAATATGTGATATCGCCGGTTTCGTTGCTATATGTCAACGACAATTGGGATGCGCATATTTACTTACGTTGATGACATGTGATGTTATGTGTTGCTGGATATGTTATATTGGGTCGTCGTGTTTGAATAGCCGGGGGTTCTTATGTGAGATGAGTGTTTTTCATTTTCATTCATGTAAAAACTTGTATGTAATATTCTTTTATTGGGGCACTTTCAGGTTGCGGATGATGTCACCATTTGTATATTATTTACTTTTCTGCACTAGGATAGACCCAAGGAGGAGGGCACAAGTAACCGGGTTCTAGGGTCCAGTGGGAGACCAACTCGAGGAGTCGAGTCCGGGTCTCCTAACTCTAGAATTGGTAGGGTTACTTGCCGCTCTCGTAGGGGTCTAGGGGTGTGGGATTGGCTATTCATCACGACCGTGGAATCCGTGTTTTATACTGGCTCGTATTGAAAACACGGACGTCCTAGTATATCCAATATTTCATATGTATCTTCTGCTGTGATGTGATCATGTGATGTTTTGTGATAGATATAGCATATAGTATATATGATATATTATATAGACGTTGCTTATGTTTTACACCCGCGCTAGCCCTGCCTCGCTCTGCCGTTAGTTACCTAACCTAACGGTGCAGACGGGACATCGAGGCGAATGCGGATGGTATAAGCGTACGTTATATTTATCTGTGATGATTAGGTGGACTTAAATGATGGGATATTCATTAATGAGATTAATGAAAGAAAATAAACCTAAAAGATGTTGTGGAATCGAATTTCAAAATAAAACAGGTAGCTACAGTTCTTGCTTTGCATCGCGGTGTTCATTATAGAACATCCTGCACCTTATTCGATGAGGAAAGGACCGAGATCCCTTCACCAGGAGTGACTCTTTTAGCAATAACTGGCAGATGCTACAACCATCGGTTTGTCTTTGATCGCTTCTATAGTTTCCGCTTTGCACAGTGATATATATGATATATCCCGCACCTCATTCGACGAGGAAAGGGCCGACGATCCCTTCACCGGGAGTGACCCCTTTAGCAAAACTAGAAAAGCCTCAAACACATTCCATTTAAAAACCATTTGATTCCGCAGCGAGATCAAGTTCAAAGCGTTAAAGGTTTTCACAAAAACCATTCGCAACCCTCCGTCATTTTAGGAAGTAGAGTACTTAGTATTCGTGCTACGTTTGTCGACCATAGCCGAGGCGTAGTGTGCGGTAGCTAAGTGATGTCTTCCTACACAGCATATGATGCGATTAGTTAGGACAGTCATGTGGCTTTGTTGACCTTAGCCAAGGGTCATGTGAGTGGGTCAAATTAATCACGAAATGACGGGTAGAACTTGACTAGTACTTATGATTTGTTGACCTTAGCCAAGGTCATAGGTGCTAGGGGTAAAAACCATTATCGGGAGTTTCAAGTGTTAGAAACTTGCAATGAGATTGCATACCTTCTATATGATAGTTGGATCCCGATACCCACTGCGAGTAATTGTTACTCCTGGGAGAGTTTTGCACTTTGCAATTAGCCGATCAAGTAGGTGTCTAGAAAGGTGTCAACGGGGTTACGCCTCTGGGAAAACGAGGTTTACTGTAATTAGGTCCGTGCGAAAGCACGGGGAACCTCCCTCAAAGTACCGACACTGGCCTGGCTGAAAGATTGGCGAACTTGTAGAGTGTAATTAATCCCGGCTAATCTTTCCTTTTAAGGTTTGAAGGAAGATTTGATAAAAACCGTGGGAGCCATCCTGATTAGATAAAATATATAACCAATCTAATCTTGACAGAGCGCACGCAGAGTGTTTTCTTCTCTCTCTCTCTCCTGGTAGCGACCATATCACGCCTTAATCAAGATAATAATACGGATATTGACCGAACCCGCTTGTTATACTGAGCTGGGGAACGTTGGTCCCGCTCCAACTTATAATTGTTATAAGACAGAGCAGGAAATTGGGGATTACCAGAATTCCCGTGCTGCCCAAACGAAGAGAGTACATGCTGATGCATCATCTTCGGGTGTGTTCATTACAAAGAACTGTTTCTCAGTATCCTCCGCATCCTGGGTATATGATACCGGATCTGGATCCTAGATATGTAATCTGTTACATAGGGCTACAAAAGGGTAGAAAAACTGAGAACGGGTGATAAATTTCATGAGACAGAAAACGGGGCAAGTGTTGCAACCAAGTCTGTTGGTCACTGTCACCCTGTATTACCAATACATTGATTCTGAACGAATGTTATTAGATACCGAACCTGATATACAAAATCATATCAGTCTCTTTATCAGTAAAGAAATGATAAAATTTTGTATTGTTGGATAATGTTTTGAACATTTCCTATATCAAAAGTTGATCGGTTCAGGCACGTTATCTAAAAGCGTTGATGTTCTAAATCAAACTACAGTTCTTAGTATACGAAACACACACAAGAGGAAGAGTTCCGAAATGAACGAATCCTTCTTGAGGTATTGTAGACTAGATCATATCAATGCGACCCGACTAGCTAAGTTGCACATAGATGCATATTTAAATCAGTTTGAATTTACATCTTGTGAAACTTGCCAGTCATGTCACGGAGATAAGATGACCATAGCTCCGTTTACTAGAAATAGAGAAAGAGTTAGTAAACTCTTGGGATGATACATGATGATGTATGTAAGGTCTCCTGTCTACACATGCCAGGACTGGTTCTTTATACTTCATTATATTCTCTGATAATCTCTCAAGATTCAGTCATATGTTCCTGTTGAAATATAGGTCCGAACCTTTTGAGACGTTCACAGAATATAAGCTAGAAGTAGAGAACCAATACAGGTATAAGTATTATGTCCTATGATGAGATCAGGGAGGAGAATACTTGTGCATGGCATTCCTGGACTATTCTAAAGGAAAACGAGATTCTCTCTCAGTATTACTCCTCTGAATACACCACAGCACAACGGTGTATCAGGACGGAGCAATCGCACCGTATTAGATATGGTGTGCTCTATGATGAGTACTACTGAGTTTCCTATTTCCTTTTAAGGGTTGTGCACTTGAGAAGCTGCATACCTATTGAATTAGGTTCGAATCAAATCAGTGCCTACCACTCCATATAAGATATGGTATGGGAAGAACCTATCTCTTAAGTGAGTTAAGATTTAGGATTGTCCGGCCTATGTCTAAAGCAAAATCCGAAAAGATCGAGGTAAGGTCAGTTCTGTAGAACTGGAAAGGTTCCAGCTATACAAAACTGCAGCTGATGATTTGACAGAACCAAAGGATTCAACAGTTCCCGACGAACCTCAGCCTCTCCGCCGATCTGGTAGGGTTCCTCATCCGCCTGAGAGATACCTCGGTTTCTCGTTGACAGTGGGAGCGAGGAATGCATCATGAGATGATGACCCAACTATTTTCGAGCAGGCCATCGAGAGTAAAGACTCTGTAAGAATGGCTGGATGCTTTAGCGATCTGAGATGGAATCCATGTACACCAGCAAAGTATGGACTTTAGCTGCTATATCTGAAGGGTTAAATCCCCATCAGGAGCAAGTATATCTTGAGAAGATTACTTGGTGTAGATGGAAAAGTTGAGATTTTCAAAGATAGACTTGTTAAAGGTTTTTCGTCATCGACCAGGCGTGGATAATGATGAAATCTTTTCCAGGGACTATGCTTAAGTCCATCCAGATCCTACTTGCCATTGCTACATACCATGACTACGATATCTGGTGGTTGGGTGCCATGACTACTTTTCTAAATAGTGATTTAGAAGAGAACGTCTATATGAACACAGCCAGAGGGCATCGTAAACAGTGGGCGCAGCGGAAACGTGTGCAAAATGTTTTATGTGATGAAGCAGGCATCGCAGAGTTGGAACATCTGTTTTGATGTGGTAGTCAAACAGTTTGACATCATTAAAATGGTAAATGAACCTTGTATATACAAAAAGGTAGTAGGGAGTATGGTAGTGATCCTCGTAGAGTACGTGGATGACATACTCTTGATAAGGAAAGAGTTTCCTATGCTACGCTCGGTCAATCTCCGCTTATCACAATGATTCTCCATATAGGATCAAATTGATACCTCCTAAATCCTGTGTTTTCATCTATGGGATAGATGTAATTGGATGCTAGGATTCTCACTAGGAGTAGTAAGATGGTATCAATCGATCCTGGGGAGAATCACTGGAAGGGTTCCAGGGTGATAAGGACGACTGAATGTCAGTCGCAGGCATTGTCTTTACCCTCGGTAAAGGGACGGTATGTTGGAAGAGTTCAAAGATAGATACCGTGGCAGACTAGACGATAAAGGCTGGTAACATCGCTATTAAGGATACTGCCAAAGAGGCAGTTTGGGTGTATATTGGTTCATAAGATGAACTAGGTTCCTACCATTGTATGACAATGGAAGTGTGGCCTCGGCCCTGGAACCCTGGTCCCATCAGTGACCCAGACAAATTCTGAGGCAGCATCACCTGATCATGAAGATAGTTGATCTCCAGGTTAATCGAGATTAGGAGAGTAGACTCAGAGGACAACACGGCGGATCCACTCACGAAGGCCTTTTCCCAAAGAGAGACTTTTAGGGGATGGTTGAGTATGTGATACTGCAACCACTGCTACAGATGGCCCTAGTGCAAGTGGGAGATTGTTAGTTATATGTATGCCCTAGAGGCCATTACTGTACATTGGATGTATATTGTAGTGGATGCTGCGACATATATAGGTAGGACTTTCTTGCTCGACATGATAGTACGCTATCTGGTTGCTCTTTATCTTAACATGTATACTTCCTGTCTCTCTGATTACATGTTGATAAAGCCCTTAGGATGTGTACTCGACTTCCAGGACTATGATGCAGATCATACTAGTGGGGCCTGGGTAGTCCATGAGTACATCCTTCAATGTTCCTAGTCGTGGGAATATCGAGACGGGGCATCGATATTCCATAGTAGACTAGCGTATATCTTCTCGACCCATATGATGGGCGATGGATGATCCCATATCCATTGGTGTTTGACATCAGAGATGGTATACGGATGCTCAGTGGAGACTGGGTACACTGAACGGACTCGCCGAGAACTCCCAGATGGTATTATACCTCACGTCAGATGGCAGTTCTCTGGTGACACTGGTACAGCTTAGTCTGTTGACCCGAGATCGTCATAGAGTCTTGTGTGTCTCCCACTGTGCTTTGATTTCCACCCTACCACGGCTCTACTGAGTCGTGCAAACAGGTGGTTTTTGGGTACAGTCCCGATTCACATGGAGGCAATGAGCGATAGGAGGGGATTCGTCTCTCCCGGTATTGGGGGTTGATGTTGCGCTATGCAAGACTGGCCATAACAGGAAATCCCTGGCCAGGGTTGCAGTGATATACTGGTAAGAGTTATCAGTAGTTTCACGAATGTTATGGACCTTACGTCGGCATGACTTATCAAGCTATTGGGGTCTGACGTTTACCACCCCTAGGCGAGATATGCGACATATCAGACGAACAGACCGGACTGTACGGTAAGTGTTACTGGTTGGATTCACAGGAGTGTGAGCGGGCTTGCTCGTCGATCTTCTGATCGCTCAATACCCGGGTGGCCGTTACGTTTAGCAGACCGCTTGCGGCTTGTGCGTGTTTGATATGATCATCATCTGCTGCCGGCGTATTGACGAGTCTTCAGAGTCCTACACAGAGGTTTCCTGGCTCAAGCGAAACGAAATAGGAGCGCATATGAGATATGTGCGGGACCGAGAATAATGCGTGTATGTGATACCGTATTTCATTCTCGCGATGAATGTGTCGAATGGTTGTATGTGATATAACCTAGTTATTGAATCAAGGATTGACTCGATAAGCCGATACATTGGATACTAGCCGGTTACATGCGACATGACCGGATCATTGAATCAAGTGTTAATTTAATGATTTAATGTATAATTATATATTTGATATATTACTTTGCATTAACTAGTATTGGTTCACTTTAAATGGATTTACTCACTTAAAATGCACAAGTTGTATATGAGATATACTTTTGTGCACAAGATTGTATCATGTTTGATGATACATGCAAGCTTGGGTTTGTGTAAAGAATTGACCATGGTTATATGAATGGTTAGGGTTGCATTTTATTTACTTATTATTTTTCCTATTTATTTATTTATTTATTTTAGAAAAGAAGAAAAGAAAATGGTGGCTTGTTTTTGTTTGCTTGTTGAAGTTTCTTGAAACTTTGACTAAGTGACCATTTTGTCTTCATGCTTAACCCTAACCCTTCAAACTAACCTTAGTCAATTCTCCACACCTAACTAAGGTTAAAGATATGATAAGTATCATTTTATTTTATATTTTAATATCTTATCATATTCTTTTTCTTCATCTTCTTCTTCTTACAAGATGAAGAAAGCTTGCTCCATCAATGGCAACTTGAGCAAATGAGTGAGAAATCCAATTCTAAAGTGAACCCACCTCCTATTTCTTCATCCTCTACCTCTTGCCAAGTAGTATAGGGTGTTTTCTTCACAAGTTTCATGACTTGGTAAAGTGGGTGCTTGATCTTGTGATGCCTCGACATAGATCATCTTCGGCATCGAAGCCGACGACCTTGCCCGCCCATTTCTCCGATGAAGCCGACGCTAGAGCCCGGGTTTCCATTTGGACAGTGAGGATACTTCATTGCGGAGCTATGGAGGTGGAGGACCGGATCTACAAAGGTTGTATTTCCGTTCTTTTAGTTAAATTGTCAACTAGTTGCATGTGTTCGCCCATATATCTAGTTAACGATCCGTATTAGGGTTTGTAGGCACTTGTAAAATTTGAATTAGCCATGTTTGATGCCTTGTGAGACTTCATTAGTGTGCCTTGTAACTATGCCGCGGTATCATAGCTACAATTACATAACTCCACTCAAGTCGCCTAAGCTCTAGAGATAACCAAAGGAAACCAGGGTTCGAGTCGATATGCAAAGGAAGTTTGCACACCGTAAAGATATAATCAGGAGGAGGTTAGATTCAAGAACGGTAAAACGGCAAGGTGGTAGGACATGTTTCCTAAACACGGGCATTCTGATTCGTGTATTGGGTACAATACCCAACTACAAAAGAATCAACCCGACTAACCTATGGCTCTGATACCAAAAGAACCATGTCACTCCCCGCTTCCCAGATTACGCTAAGATGGCCACGTGACATAGCCAACCATGCTACATGTGGGTAGGAAGTATCCATCCACAGTCACATTACGCCTGTAGAGATATCAAGAACAAAATAACTATCTAATACATGTCCATAAGCTAAGATAACATGAGTCAAGAATAATAAAATGCGGAAGAAAAAGATCCAATACAAAATAACTGGAACGTATGTCCCATAATGTGGGCTCACATCAGGAATAAAATGCAGAAAAGTAAAAGAACTAACTACTACTGAATCCTCACTGCTTAGCCTGCTGGCTGAAGTTCTTCTGCTCGAACTGCAGCAAAGGTACGGAATCTGGGCCATGCAAAACCCAGACGTCAACGCATCATGTCATCAAGCAATAAAATATAAACAGAGTAACATGCAATGCAAATATAATCATGAATGATAAAGTAGGTGTAACAGCAATATAAATCAGGGCAGTGTAGGGTAGTGTGCAATGAGTAAAACTAAACTGGTCTATTGGGTTATCTACTCTCAAGTCTTTGAAATCACTTTGATGAATCATCGATGTAACTCAATAGTATCCCGTGCATGCCCGGGACCACGGTCTAAGACTCTCGAGCTGAAACCGAGACGTACCGCTAGGCACAAAAGGAAAAAGGGTACAGACCAACGATATCAGCAGCATCATCACGAGGCGGGCCTAACCTCAAAAACTGATCAATAAAAGCAAGCAACTGTCGAGTTACAAGTCAGGATTTCAGCATTGATTTCCCTATACCCCCAAGTTTTGTATGTCAAGTCAGGTATTCAGTAATTAAGAACTAATGCCAACACAGGATCAGGTAGGAGCAGGTTTGTCTGGATAGACAACAGGAACGGTCCGTGAGGACTACATGTCAGGTTTGTTGGCATTAGACACAAGATCAGGTAACAGATAATACCATGGTACATCAGGTCAAGCCAGGTAATGTATAAAAGGGCATGTCATGTCAAGAGTGTACGGTACCATGTCAGGTCAAGTAATATGTGTAGCAAGTCGCGTCAGGGTGTACAAGATATCATGGGAATGCTCATAATCGACTGGCATAATCATGGTTATAAATAAACAAGCATGGTACTATCAGAACAATAAACAGGCACAGTAACATGATAGCAATAGGTGCAGATTAAACTACTTAGTTGTACGGTTATCAGTTTGGTTTAAGGAATGGTTTTAACATTTCAGGAATGCAGTATTACACTTGTGGATGATAAAATCATATTAATATGTATTAAAACAATCTAGAGATGCAATCGAATGTGAATAAGGCTAAATGTATGCAATCGGTCGTCCGATAGGGTAAAACTACAAAAAAGGGTAATATGGCTATAAAACAAATGTGATTATGAGATCTATATATAAATGTGACTACTAGGTATACTCAACTAAACGCAACAATCAGATTTCAAGTTTTAGATGTGAAATATATAAACGGAACAATGTACTGTTAATATGGAATTCAAAGCTTTAGATTTTATTTATAGATTAATAGGAAAATAGATAGATTGATATATGAATAGTATGACTAGCATGTAGCAAGATTAACTTGCCTCGACGGGTCGCGAAGCGGTAAACGGAACGTCTCACGTCGACGAGAAAAATCGCGACGCGCGCATGGTACACGGAATGAGTCCAAACAACGAACAATGGAATCACACGGGTCAGGGGTCCTCGCTGGGTCGTCGGGATCGTTGCCGGCACGGTCGAATTCCGGCAAACCAAGAAAACAGTGAGTATAATCTAAGGTGAAAAATGCATGGAAGAGAAGCAAGAAGAAGAATGAAAAGAATAGAGGGGATTGATGAGAGAACTCACTCACTGGATTGCAGGGGGTGACAGCGTCGTCGGTGAGTCGTCGACGGAGCTCCGACGATCTACAGAGGCACCTTTCATTTAACAGCAAAGAAAAATTAAGATAAGGAAGAAGAGAAGAAAGAAGAAGAGAGGGATGAAAGAGAGAAAGGTTGCTCACAGAGGCTTGGGAGACGGCTGTGGTTGCAAAGGTGGGTAGTCGTCGGCAAGGGATCGCCGGCGAGATCAACGGCAAAGCAATAAGGTCTAAGGTGCAGGGAATGGCTCGGGTGCTCAGGTGCTAGGGTTTTGTGTCTGGGGTATTGCAGGGTACGAGAAGGGTTGTGTTGAGGTGTTGATGAAGAGGAGGGGAAGGAGATGAGATGGTGCTGATGGTGGGTGCGATGCTGGGGATGTTGGGTTGAAGGGTGCTCGGTGGGTGTGTGCAGGGGAGAGAGGCTTCGGAGGAAGGAGGAGAAGAAGATTATGGAGAGGAGGAGGAGATGACAAGGCTTGATCGGAGTTGAGGAGATAAGGGAGTTAGGGTTAGAGAAAGGTGATCAGGGGTTGGAGTTCTCGTGGCGAGGCTGCGGCGTTTAATGCAGCAGAAGAAGAAGAAGACGTAGAAGGGAGATGACCAGATCGCGGGAGTGGTGACGAGAATCGAGAAGTGAATAGTGATCGCGAGAGGAGAGAGAGTGGGCGCGAGAGGAGAAAGAAAGAGAAGGGAGAGAGAGAGAGATATGCTCGGGGAGAGAGAGAAAGAGAAGGAGAAAGTAAGAGAGGGAGACGTGGGGCCCAGGGAAATGAATTGAGGGTTTTGATTGGTGGAAAAGAAAGATAGAAGAAGAAATGAGCTCGGTGGGGGCCAGGTGCACCCAAGGAGGGCTTTGATTGGTTAACGAAAATAGGAATTGGTTAGGAAAATTTTAGAAAAGATTTGTTAATATTTTAACGAACGATTTTCATTGGCTGGGGAAGGAAAATGAAGAGTGTTGATTGGCTGTAGGAAAAATAATAAGTTTAGGAAAAAAAATTTGGAAAAGATTTTATTTTGTTTTCTTTCGTTTGGTTTAATAAATTGATAGGCTGAAAATTTACTTTGGCTGATAAAAGATTTAGAAAAATAGGAATTGGCGGAAATACAAAATATTTCAGAATTGCGCCCGGATCGGGTCCAAAAATTTGAATTTGAAACATGAAATTTATTGGCAAGCTCCAAAAATTAAAATGAAGGATTTTGCAATGAAAAAGCATACCCCCAAGAACGGACGCACGTACGTCCGCGTAGTCGTCCAAACATATCCGTTTCGCTGAACGGGACGAGAACACGATGCAAAGACGCTACCACAGGGTTAGGGGTTTCAAACAGGCCATGACAAGTATTTTTAAACTATTTTAAGTAACTTAATTGTAATATGCAAACATATGTAATGTCGGGGTAAATTTTAACTAGTAACAGTCAAAGCATGATCAATGAAATAAATACCACACACCACATATACGGTAACAGAAATTTGTTGAACTGGACTCGGTTGTTACATGTCCCCTGGATTAGTCCTGGTTGGATCCACTAAATAATATCTAACTGTGTATATCATGATAATGATCATATCAATATATATAGAGAGATGTCCAGTATCGACATCAAAATCCGAAATCTCTCGTGTCCAGTATCGACACGTAAATGTAGATACCGTCGACACCATCTCAACAGATAATCACCACCCGATATCCTGGCTACGATCAGTATCCCCTGGATATCTGCCGTGCCCAATCGAACTCCGGTCAGTATCCCCTGGATATCTGTCGTGCTCATCTCAATCTCCAGTATCGAGTATTCTCGTTAGGCTCCCTGCCTATAATGCGGCCATCCTGCCCCTCGGTCTCGAACCGGGTCCACCATGTATCCCGCTGTATAGCTACCCCACTCAGTACGGATATTTCACAAATCCGGAACCGTATAGCTACCCCACTCGGTCCGGAATCAAAATCAGAAAACACAAAACTCATGGTGGACGTTTAACTCATCATATCAAAAATATCAAGTAAGGAATAGGAATACTTGCATAGATTTTATTGATGATATATTATATATATACATATATAACAGTGTCCCATACCACCGATATATATCACCGGGAGTAAAATATCCAGAAAATCCATAAGAATCAAATACATAATCTATAGTACTAATATTCGTAATCTACAACGGAATAAGAAAAGACTACGTAATTATATCACATAAGCGTAATGATCTCAATTCTACTGTGTCATGGCACTACTAATGATGTGTAGTGTAACATATACGTCTATGCTCGTGCAACATGGCAATCATTAGTATTTGTGCAAGTATTCTACGGTGTAACAACCTATTTATTTTAACACATATATAACGGCACGGTTCTACAGTGACATGCCAGTACCAATGAGGTGTAGTGTAACATATATTCACGTACTTGTGCAGTATAGTACTCATTGGTATTTGTGCAGTGTTCTATCAGATTGTACGTAACGCAGAAACATATAATATAGATAATATAATGCAAACATGTAAAGTAACCTACACATAACTATTGTAATTACTTGCTATGAGCTATACCATTTTCTTTAGAAATGATCGAAACGTTAAGTTTGAAATAAGAAAGCTGACCTAGATTTAAAATAGATATCCATTTTAGAAACTGGCATGCATCCTAGTATTTTTACTTAAAAGACAAACGAATCGTAGTTTTTAAAAGAATATAGCTCACACAAGTATTACCTCCTAAACAGAATATAACCTAATTCTACGAGTCAAAGGATAAATTGGCCGTTATTCGGCATACAAAGTTCATCATTTCCAATACGTAATAATCCTTGTATATTATCTCATCATATCACTGTATATGTATCATCTCAAGTCTAGCATGCTCCCTCGTATAAATCATCAAACCATATCCATATCGTGTCACTGTATCTGTATCATCATAAGTATGGCATAATCCCTCGTACAAATTCACCCAACCATATGCATATCGTATCACTGTATCTCATCTATAACTATGCATGAAACTGTATGAAATTGAAGGACGTACTAGATGCGATACTATATAATTATCTTGAATAAATACTAAACTAACTAAATATCATAATACTATTTGTAAGGTTGCGGGGGTGCTATACGCCATCCACCCGACTTCCCCAGTAGATGTAAATCTACTCACCAACTTAAAAGCTCACTGAATCCACGTTGCTACATCGCCAACTCCGTCTCGGAATCCTCGAATCGTACCTATATTCGTATTTAAATCGCATTGATGTAAATATCATATCGAAAACCAAAACTACAAACTAAACGCCCGTAGGTTAGAACCTACAACACACTTAACCCAAATTGACAACAAAATTCTGTCGTTAACGTATAAACGTCAACGTTTCAGCTGCAACATCAAAATACAAAAACTCCGTATCGTAAATATCTGAAATTTGATAAAACCATTCCTAAAATGTTCCCAGATTTTACTGTGTACATATTTAAACAACACAAACAATACAGAGACTTGTAAAATACCAACTCAAAGCTACAGCAGAAAAACCAACACCAATTGCCTAGGTAAGGCCGGCGTCGCCGGAATTTTAGGGTAGGTCGCCGGATTTTGTGGTGAGTTTGGGGCTCAGATTTTCAATGTAATCTTCTAGTTTGCTCATTATACTTTTGGTCTTATTAGTTTTTCTAGTAATTATACGTATTAGTTCCAGATTCAATTACAGTGAACTAGATAACACAAAATCCTAGTTTATGATACAGCACAAACTAAACATGCTACGTATCGTATATAGAATTTTACCCCAATCTGATATTAGCTTACAGATTTAACCTACTGAATAATTAACTTATTTAAACAATACCAAACACATTAATCCACACCCATAAAAACTACATAAGCCAACTCTCCAAGAAATCCGGCGAGATCGGATTTTGTGTGTTGGTCGCCGGCCAAAATCCGAGCAGTGGGGTTCGTTTTCTTATGGTTAATTCTAGGTCTAGATTATAAGGTCTAGGTACTGTTTGATCAATCTATTTATCATTTAAACTAGAGCGGATTCAAATAGAGGCTAAACTTATCAAAATACGATATTACGATATTCGATTTCTAATATAAAACAGTTTCAGAATCAAAATCATACAGGGTTCAAGGATTATACCTACAGCAAGATCACTGGAAAAGCTTTCTCTAAGATGCATAAGCTCAAGGTCCTAGCTAGAGGGTGATGGTGAAAATCCTTAGCACTTGTTCTTCTTCTCTTCTCTTTTTTCTTATTTTCTTTTGTGTGTTCTAATGTTTTTCTTTTCCTTTCCTTTTCTTTAATCTTCTGATCTTATGAACTGAACAATGGATATGATAAGGAAAAGAATGGGGGTTTGTTGTAGAGAAAGGAGGAGCTGGAAAGTGCAAGGTAGTGGTGTAAAGGGAAGGAGGAGGAGGTGTCACACTTGAAATGAGGTGGGGTTTCATACAAGGAGGAGGTGTTTTCATGATGATATGATACACCAAGGGTTCAAGTTAACCCTAACCAAGTCCTACCCCTTTTTATACATAAACCCTCACCAATTTCATATTTCCACAATTTCCTAATCTTTTCACAAAACCCCTCATCATCTATGTTATAATTTAAACACCTTTTTTCTTAAAATGAAGCTAAATTATTCACTAAAACCCTTGAAATTTACTAATGTTATAAACTAAAATTTAAATTCTAATTTGTTTCATATACTACTTATGAAAATGTCCTATTTGGTTTTAATAACTTTTTAAATTAACCTTTTATTATTTAATTAATTAAATTTATTTATTTTCTAAAATTTTCAAAATGTTACATCTACATGTTGTTTCGTTTAAAACTCTAGTTAAAAATTCTAGGCTAGGGTTCTTTAAAACGGTAAAAATTAGAAAATGGTATGGACGATACCTCCCGAAACCTTACTGCCACCCTAGGAAACCCTACAATCCCCGCGTATGATTTTGTATAGATTATAATTATCAAACTTGCCGAAACCATAGATACAAAATTTTCAAATAGTCATGTTCAGAATATAATCAAGTAGTCAAGTAGTTAAGTCAAGTTATAACCATAGTTCGGTCAAGTCAAGTCAAGTATACATGTTTGATATTGATGTTTGATTTCAAGTATTCATGTTCTTGATCAAGTATTCAAGTTTGATTTTGGATTTAGGTTTGAATTGGATTCAGACCGAGTCAGACACTTATAAACAGATTTAGCTCTTGAATTAAGTTCAAGAGTTATCGGTAACTGCTGCACATGGACGATAGGATTTGTGTCTTTTTCCAAGATAATTACCATTGATAACTCCGTTAAGTTTTCTATCTTAAATAGGCAAGCACCCACTTTCTCCGGCTCCCTGAGGCTCAAGAGAATTGATCCCGCTTAAACCAATATTTACTGAAGTCCTTAAATATTGTTTTATATATTTCAAGGGGATTTTATGAAAAATATTTTAAAATAGTTTAAAAATAAAAACTCGAGGGTGATTAGTATTATTTAGGGTTTTCATGAGCATGGATTTTAAGTATTGTGGCATTCTAGTGATAAATACTTAGCTTGGAAAGTTCATGGTATTTTACTGTAAAACTTGGCCTTTTGATTTCTTGATAGTATTTTATTGTCATTTTTTAATCTTTTCATTTTTCTGAAAAAATATAGATTTATTATATTTTGAAAATATGTATTTATAATTTTATATAATTTTAATTTTAAAAATAATTTTATTTTATTTAGAAAATTAGTATTTCTTAAAAACCGTATTTAAATCCTTTCGAGATCGAATGCTCCGTGAGGAGATTTGCATCTCGTTCCACTAGCCTAAGCATGTGCGATAATCCGCACCATCTATTAGCGGGTCCCCTAAAGAGGGTTGTAGATGCGTAATTGCAAAAGATAGAAAATACCGCTTTAAAAGAAATCCGGTTTTTAAAGTTATGTGGTATTTTATTATAATATTATCTTCGTACCAAAAATACATACAATGAGTATCGTGCTATGAAACCAAGTGTGCGTGTGGGGTAGGTCGTTACCCCGTGAAGTTTTCCTAAGCTATTTTTTTAACAAATATGAAAAGATGTGTTTAAAAGTTCAAGGTATTTTAATGAAAAAGTACTATTATTATTATCTCCCATGAGAATTTTGATAAAAATTTGATTCTAAATATTAGGGTTTAAGGTTACAAGTATTGTGTAAAAACTTGGTTGATCAAAGAATAAAGATGAGGAGTTTCTAGGGTTTAGAAAAAAAGATATCGGTATTAACTCCACTTACCGATATAAGTTTTGAAATAGAATTTCAATGAAGAGAAAAAGAGATTGAGAGGGACTTACTGGTTAGAAATGTTGGAGATAGTGCCCTCAAAGTCAATTATTGGATCGCAGGTACGTGATTGCAATGATTGAGGCAGGACCTATACCGATATGACAGTCTTGCTCGAGATGATAGTATGCTATCTGGTTTGTCTTTATCATCGTATACATGCTTTAGTTCGCTATTGCATATTGATAGAGCCCATAGGGTTCTTGCTTGACTCCCAGCAGTATGATAGCGATCGTATACGTGGGAGCTGGGGTCTGTAAGCACATCCTTAAACGTGTCCCTAGTCGTGGGAGTTTCGAGACAGGGCATCGATACTCCAGAGTAGACTAGTGTATACAGTCGAGACCCCGACGAGGGGCGATGGCCGGTCTCACAAGCCATTGGTGTCAATTGGATCACCTAAGATGTATACACATGCTCATTGGGTTATGAGTACACCGGACAGGACTCGCCGGGAACATGCTAGTTGGTATTATACATATCGTCAGATAGCAGTTCCCTGGTGACATGTGTACAGGTTAGTTTGTCGACATGAGATCGTCTTTTGTCTCGTGTGAGTTCCCACTGTGCTTTGATTCCTACCCTACCACGCTCAAAGGAGTTGTGCAAACAGGTATTTTTTGGGTACAGTCCCGAGCCACATGGAGGCAGTGAGCGGATCGTCGGGGATTCGTCTCTCCCGGTATTGGGGATTGATGTAGCACAGTGCACGGGTGGCCATCACTAGAAATCCTTGGCCAAGGTAGTGGAGAATTACTGATTTGGATCAGTAGTTTCTCAGGTGGTGATGGGCTTCATACCGACACGAATTATCGCGTTATTAGGGGTCTGACTTTATCCACCCTCCTAGACTCGATATGCGATACTCTTAAGACGACCGGACCAGACTGTATGTATATTGTCACTGTTAGGCTCAGTAGGGTTTATGGATGAGTTCGCTCGTCAGCTTCCCTTCCAATCAATACATAGGCAAACCGTTACGTACAGCTTGTACCTCTGACGTGCTAGAGGTTATACCCAGTGCCAGTGTGTTGATGAGTCATTAGAGTCCCCCACAGACACTTTCCCAAGTTCGGGCGAAACGTTGTAGAGGCTCTGTGAAACCCGGGGGTATCCACACGACCAGGGGAACGTCGGGTTTCAGTAGCGGCTCTGTGAAACCCGGGGATCCCAGATTATCTGTATTGTTCTGTGATGCTTATTACTTTTCTGTAATGTTGCATATTATCACGCCTGGAGCGATTATTGTATATTGGTATATATACTATTAGATGTTGTATATGTTTTACATCCGCTCTAGTCCAGCCCCCGCTCTGTCGTTAGTTAAGTAACCTAACGGGTGATGACGGGACCCAGTGACGAATGTGGATGGCATATATGTACATTTTATTTTCGTTCTTTTCTGGTGTGATTGATTGATGGGACTGCATTGATTCTTATCAATGCAAGGATAAAACAAACCTATATTTGATATTGTTGGAACAAATTTTAAAAGTGTTATTACAAAGACGTTTCCTTTTGTTTTTTATAGCGATATTCAGTTAGAATATCCTGCACCTCATTCGACGAGGCAAGGGCCGAGTTCCCTTCACCGAGAGTGACCCCTTGGGCAGAAGTTTACGTCAGGGTAATAATTTCACTATAGTCGATTACAAGTTGCCATGCATCGTGGTATTCAGTTGGAATATCCTGCACCTCATTCCACGAGGAAAGAGCCGAGATCCCTTCACCGGGAGTGACCTCTTTAGCAAAACATTTTCGCCACTATATTTTTATAAAAAGCTATCAGGTTCCTTCAACGAGATCAAGTTCATTACGTTAAAGGTTTTTTCGCCAAAAATCAACCGTAGCCCTCCGTCATTTCTTATGGATGGTCAGTAGTATTCAAGCTATGTATTTTGACCTAACGCCAAGGCATAGTGTTTGGTAGCTGATGGGTATTCATTTGTTGCATAGATAGATGAGTTAGTTTGGGACAGTCGTTCTGCCGTTTTGACCTAACGCTAAGGGCATGTGCGGGTGGGTTCAAATTGACCTGGATAGTGACGGGTAGAACTTGACATGTGACTTATGATATTTTGACCTAACGCCAAGGTCATAAGAGCATGGGGCAAAAATTACATCGGGAGTTTCAAACATACAGGAAACTTGCCAGGCATGCGCATACCTTCTGGAGTGTGATAACTTGAGTAGCTACCATCAAGTTGTCATGCGATGATAGTTGGATCCCGATTCTCACTGATGAGTTGGTTTACTCTCCGGGTGATCCCGACTAATTCTTCTTTAAGGTTTGGAGGAGAATTTGAGATAACAGTGGGAGGTTTCCTGATTAGATAAATTGATAACCATTCTGATCTAGGTTAGAGTGCACGCAGAGTGTTTCTTTTCTCTCTGTCTTTGGCAGAGACCATTGACCGACCCTAGACTTTGACTCAGTGACCAAGTTGACCGAACCTTCTTAAAATACTGGTTTTTGGATTGTCTAAAGTTGCATAAGTCATTGTCGCTCCTTCTTTTTCCCTTTGCATTTCTCAGAACACCCCGTATTACTACGGATATCCACTTCCATTGGATAGATCCATCGTTGTTAGTTGTATGTATGCCCTAGAGGCCAGTATTGTACAGATGATGTATATTATATTGGATGCTTGGACATATATAGAGATGACTTTCTTGCTCGATATGATAGTATGCTATCTGGTTGCTCTTTATCTTAATATGTACACTTGTCTCTTTAAACTGTCTTATAGTTACATGTTGGTAAAGCCCTTAGGATGTGTACTTGACTACCTGGACTATGATGCAGATCATACTAGTGGGGACATGGTAGTCCATAGGTACATCCTACAAGGTCCCTAGTCGTGGGTGTATCGAGACGGGGCATCGATATACCAGTGTAGACTAGCGTATATGCTTCTCGGCCCATGAGATGGGCGATGGATGATCTCATATCCATTGGTGTTTGACATCAGAGATGGTATACGGGTGCTCAGTGGAGACTGGGTACACTGGACGGACTCGCCGAGAACTCCCAGATGGTATTATACCTCACGTCAGATGGCAGTTCTCAGGTGACACTTGTACAGGTTAGTCTGTAGACCCGAGATCGTCATAGAGTCTTGTGTGATTCCCACTGTACTTTGATCTCCACCTTACCACGTCCATGAGGGCGTGCAAAACGGTGGTCTTTGGGTACAGTCCCGAGTCACATGGAGGCAATGAGCGATAGGAGGGGTTTCGTCTCTCCCGGTATTGGGGGTTGATGTTGCGCTGTGCTCGATTGGCCGTAACATGGAAGTCCCTGGCCAGGGCTGATCAGAGATTTGCTGGTAAGTGTTACCAGTAGTTTCTCGACCCGTTATGAGCCTCACATCGGCACGACTTATCGGTTATTGGGGTTTGACGTTTACCACCCCTAGACTTGATATGCGACATATCAGACGAACAGACCGGGCTGTACGGTAAGTGTTACTGGTTGGATTCACAGGAGTGTGAGCGGGCTGGCTCGTCGATCTTCTGATCGTTCAATACCCGGATGGCCGTTACGTTTAGCAGACCGCTTGCGGCTTGTGGGTACTTGATATGATCATTATCTGCTGCCGGCGTATTGACGAGTTTTTAGAGTCCTGCACAGAGGTTTCCTGGCTCAAGCAAAACGAAATAGGTGTGCATATGAGATATGTGCAGGACCGAGAATAATGCGTGTATGTGATACCGTATTTCATTCTCGCGATGAATGTATCGATTGGTTATATGCGATATAACCTAGATATCGAATCAAGGATTGATTCGATAAGCCGATACATAGGATACTGGTCGGTTATATGCGATATGACCGGATCGTTAAATCAAGTGTTGATTTAATGATTTAATGTATAATTATATATTTGATATATTACTTTGCATTAACTAGAATTGGTTCACTTTAAATGGATTTTCTCACTTGGATGTGCAAGTTGTATATGTGATATACTTTTGTGCACATGATTGTATCATGTTTGATGATACATGCTTATTTGGTTAAGTGTAAAGAATTAAACCATGGTTAAGTTGATGATTAGGGTTTTGCTTATTCATTTATTTATTTGTTTATTCTTTTTTGAAAGATAAACATGAATGGTGGCTTTGTTTGTTTTTAGTTGAAGATTCATGAAGCTTCGACTTAGTCACCATTCTTGTCTCATGCTTAACCCTAACCATTTGAACTAACCCTAGATCATTCTCTACACTTAACTATGGTTGAGAATATGATAAGAATGAATTCTTTTTCATTTTTCTTCAACACTTATCATATTCTATCTTCTTCATCATCTTCTTCTTCAAGAAAAAGCTTGCCACCTTTAATGGCATCTTGAGCAAAA
Organism: Agapanthus africanus; assembly: GCA_030015575.1. Taxonomy (NCBI): domain Eukaryota; kingdom Viridiplantae; phylum Streptophyta; class Magnoliopsida; order Asparagales; family Amaryllidaceae; genus Agapanthus; species Agapanthus africanus. Next base: position 872,653,067 of record CM057339.1, read on the forward strand.
GTGTGAGAAATCCAATTCTAAAGTGAACCCACCTCCTATTTCTTCACCCTCTACCTCTTGCCAAGTAGTATAGGGTGTTTTCTTCACAAGTTTCACAACTTGGTGAAGTTGGAGCTTGATCTTGTGTAACCTCGACGTAGATCATCTTCGGCATCGTAGCCGACGACTAGTCCGCTCATTTCTCCGATGAAGCCGATGCTAGAGTCCGAGATCCGACTTGGACAGCGAGAGGACGTCTATGTGGAGCTAAGGAAGTGGAGAACCGGATCTACAAAGGTTGTAGCTTCTTACTTTTAGTTAAGTTGTTAACTAGTTTCTCTTTTCGCCTAAAATTCTAGTTAACGATCCGTATTAGAGTTTCTCGGCACTTGTAAAATTTAAAATTGGCATGGTTGATGCCTTGTGAGACCTCTTGAGAGTGCCTAGGAACCCTACAGTGGTATCAGAGCCTAGCTAGAGCCTTAGGCGATGCTTAAACGAGTTAAGATATGGGGTTGCCCTACAGTGGTATCAGAGCCACTAATGATGCCTCCAACCTGCGGCGGAACCGCGGCAGAAGCCTAGCTTCTGCAGCGGTTCCGCGGCGACATGATGACGTCAGCCCTCCAACTTTGCACAGTAATTCCTAATTTACAGTGCTGAGTTTTCTGGGAATTTTTAATTTGAAAAAAACCCAGTTTTTAGAAAAAGTCCAGAGAGCGATTTGGTTTTAGGGTTTCGGTTTAAGGTTGCTTAACCCTAACCATTCATCTAATCTTAGTCAATTCTCTATACCTAACCATGGTTCATATTATGATAAGTATTCATTTCTTTTGCATTTTTAAATAGAATACTTATCATATTCTATCTTGAGCTTCTTCTTCTTCTTCAAGAAAAGGTTTGCCATCATCAATGGCTTCTTGAGTAAAAGTGTGAGAAATCCAATTCTAAAGTGAACCCACCTCCTATTTCTTCACCCTCTACCTCTTGCCAAGTAGTATAGGGTGTTTTCTTCACAAGTTTCACAACTTGGTGAAGTTGGAGCTTGATCTTGTGTAACCTCGACGTATATCATCTTCGGCATCGTAGCTGACGACTGTTCCGCTCATTTCTCCGATGAAGCCGATGCGAGAGTCCGGGATTCGAGATGGACAGCGAGGGGACAACTACATGGAGCTAAGGAAGTGGATAACCGGATCTACAAAGGTTGTAGTTTCCTACTTTTAGTTAAGTTGTTAACTAGTTTCCTTTTTCGCCTAAAATTCTAGTTGACGATCCGTATTAGGGTTTCTCGGCACTCATAAAATTTGAATTTTAGACGATGTTTGAAACCCGATCGAAACCGAAACCCTAAAACCAAATCGCTCTCTGGACTTTTAGGAATTACGGTGCAAAATTGGACAAATGATGCCTCCAACCTGCGGCGAAACGGCGGCAGAAGCCTAGCTTCTGCGGCGGTTCCGCGGCGACATGATGACGTCAGCCCTCCAAATTTGCACAGTAATTCCTAAAAGTCCAGAGAGCGATTTGGTTTTAGGGTTTCGGTTTCGATCGGGTTTCAAACATCGTCTAAAATTCAAATTTTATGAGTGCCGAGAAACCCTAATACGAATCGTCAACTAGAATTTTAGGCGAAAAAGGAAACTAGTTAACAACTTAACTAAAAGTAGGAAACTACAACCTTTGTAGATCCGGTTATCCACTTCCTTAGCTCCACGTAGTTGTCCCCTCGCTGTCCATCTCGAATCCCGGACTCTCGCATCGGCTTCATCGGAGAAATGAGCGGAACAGTCGTCGGCTACGATGCCGAAGATGATCTACGTCGAGGTTCCGCTCATTTCTCCGATGAAGCCGATGCGAGAGTCCGGGATTCGAGATGGACAGCGAGGGGACAACTACGTGGAGCTAAGGAAGTGGATAACCGGATCTACAAAGGTTGTAGTTTCCTACTTTTAGTTAAGTTGTTAACTAGTCTGGGGTTGCATTGGGAATCGTTGATTCGATCGGATTATTAAACTTCGTCTATGTGTTTTTCCGGATAACTTTAGAATATGTCAAAAAGTTCGACCGGATATAAATACCCAACTTTTCCCCTGCCGGAAAATTTCCAAGTGTTGGATTTTTCTGAGGTTTAAAGACGTTCTAAGTAGTGCAAGTAACGCGATGGTCCCTCTAGAAGACAACAAACCTTAACTCGATTATGTGACCGTCTTGAACTGCCCTTTGAATCTTCGGGTTTGGGGCAGTACGGCGTGCCACATGTGAGGCGTTGGCTTGACCCTTCTACGGCTGGACCGTTGGTACTGAGGCATGAAGTGAATGTCATTGAACCTATTTCATGTGTTGAACGGTTTCGGGAAAACTTGGGTGTTCGAATGTTCGATCGGAAAGTTTAATATTTTCTATTTATCCGGAATGGGATACAATAATTGGAATTCACAAACAGTTATGAGATAACTGGATGAATGTTATAAATCTAGCGGTTTAGTCTCACTTGATATTGAAAAGAGTTTTCGATAATGGGACTAAAATGCGGGGTTTATAATTGTTAGGCATGTGATGTCTAAGTATTTCATTTGATTAGGCATGCGATGTCTAATGAGGTTGTGGATTCCAACTGTTGTAGTTTTACACTTTCTTTTCTGTGACCGTAAGTGTAATATGTGATATCGCCGGTTTCGTTGCTATATGTCAACGACAATTGGGATGCGCATATTTACTTACGTTGATGACATGTGATGTTATGTGTTGCTGGATATGTTATATTGGATCGTCGTGTTTGAATAGCCGGGGGTTTTTATGTGAGATGAGTGTTTTTCATTTTCATTCATGTAAAAACTTGTATGTAATATTCTTTTATTTGGGGCACTTCCAGGTTGCGGAAGTTGTCACCTTTTGTATATTATTTACTTTTCCGCATTAGGATAGACCCAAGGAGGGGAGCACAAGTAACCGGGTTCTAGGGTCCAGTGGGAGACCATCTCGAGGAGTCGAGTCCGGGTCTCCTAACCCTAGAATTGGTAGGGTTGCTTGCCGCTCTCGTAGGGGTCTAGGGGTGTGGGATTGGCTATTCATCACGACCGTGGAATCCGTGTTTTATACTGGCTCGTAATGAAAACACGGACGTCCTAGTATATCCAATATTTCATATGTTTCTTCTGCTGCGATATCTGTGATGTGATCATGTGATGTTCTGTGATAAATATAGTATATAGTATATATGATATATTATATATATATAGACGTTACTTATGTTTTTCACCCGTACTAGCCCTGCCCTGCTCTGTCGTTAGTTACCTAACCTAACGGTGCACGAGGGGACATCCAGGCGAATGCGGATGGCATAAGTGTACGTCGTATTTATCTGTGATGTTTAGGTGACTTAAATGATGGGACTTCATTAATGTGATTAATGAAAGAAAAGAAACCTAAGATGTTGTAGAATCAAATTTTAAACAAAACAGGTAGCTACAGTTCTTGCTTTGCACAGAGGTATATGTAATATATTCCGCACCTTATTCGATAAGGAAAGGACCGAGATCCCTTCACCGGGAGTGACTCCTTTAGCAATAACTGGCAGATGCTACACACTCGGTTTTCTTTTGATTGTTTTTGTAGTTTTGCTTTGCACAGCGATATATATGATATATCCCGCACCTCATTCGACGAGGAAAGGGCCGACGATCCCTTCACCGGGAGTGACCCCTTTAGCAAAACTAGAAAAAGTCTCAAAAACACTCCATTTCAAAATCATTCGATTCTACAGCGATATCAAGTTCATTACGCAATAGGTTTTCAGAAAAACCTGTCGTAGCCCTCCGTCATTTCAGATAAGAACTGTTTAGTATTCGTGCTGCGTTTGTTGGCCTTTGTCAAGGCGTAGTGTGCAGTAGCTGAATAGTACTTATCTGCTTGTGCATGTGATGCAGATTGTTTCAGGGTAGTCGTACGACATTGTTGGCCTTTGTCAAGGGCCGTGTGGGTGGGTTTGATTCAATCAAGAAATGACGGGTTGAACTTGACTAGCAGCCTATGATTTGTTGGCCTTTGTCAAGGTCATAGGACGTAAGGGGCAGAATATTATCGGGAATTTCAAGTGTTGAAATTTGCAATGAGATTGCATACCTTCTGTGAGATAGTTGGATCCCGATACCCACTGCGAGTAAGAGTTACTCCTGGGAGAGTTTTACACATTACAATTAGCCAATCAAGTAGGTGTCTAGAAAGGTGTCAACGGGGTTACGCCTCTGGGAAAACGAGGTTTACTTTAATTAGGTCTGTGCGAAAGCACGGGGAACCTCCCTCAAAGTACCGACACTGGCCTGGCTGAAATATTGGCGAAGTTGTAGGGTGTAATTAATCCCGGCTAGTCTTTCCTTTTAGGGTTTGAAGGAAGATTTGATAAAAACCAGTGGGAGCCATCCTGATTAGATAAGATAATAACCAATCTGATCTTGCAAGAGCATACACTAAAGTGTTTTCTTCTCTCTCTCTCCAGGTAGCGACCATGTCATGCCCTAATAAAGATAATAATATGGATGTATTGACTGAACCCGCATGTTATACTGTGCTGGGGAACGTTGGTTCCGTTCTTTCTTATAAGAGTTATAGGAATGAACAGGATATAGAGGAATACCAGGATTCCCATGCCACCCGAATGAAGAAAGTACATGATGATGCATTTTCTTCGGGTGTGTTCGTTACAGAGAACTGTTTCTCCATTTGCTCTACGTCCTGGGTATTAGATACCGGGTCAGGATCCCATATATGTAATCAGTTACATAGGCTTAGGAAAGGTAGAGAACTTGGAGAAGGTGATAAAGACATTAGAGTTGGAAATGGTGCAATTGTTGCAGCGAAGACTATCGGGGAATATCACCTTGTATTACCAACTGGTAGTACATTGGTTCTGAACGAATGCTATTTCATGCCGAACCTGATATGCAACATTATATCGGTTTCTTTGTTGAGTAAAGAGGGATATAATTTTGTATTACAGGATAATGTTATGAACATTTTCCGTAACCAAAAGTTGGTTGGATCAGGCACGTTGTGCAATGGCATTTATGTTCTAAATCAATCAACAGTTCTGAGCATAACAAACACACACAAGAGGAAGAGTTCTGAACTGAACGAATCCTTCTTGTGGCATTGTAGACTGGGTCACATCAATGCGACACGACTAGCTAAGTTGCATAAAGATGGATATTTAAATCCGTTTGAATTTTCATCTTATGACACTTGCCAGTCATGTCTCAAAGGCAAGATGACCAAAACTCCGTTTACGGGACACGGAGAAAGAGTTACCGAACTCTTGGGACTGATACATAGTGATGTATGCGGTCCCATGTCTACACATGCCAGGGATGGTTCATCGTACTTCATTACATTCACTGACGATCTCTCTAGATTCGGATATGTGTTCCTGATGAAACACAAATCAGAAGCTTTTGAGAAATTTAGAGAATATAAACATGAAGTCGAAAACCAAACCGGAAAAAGTATTAAAATCCTTCGATCTGATCGAGGAGGTGAATACTTGAGCAATGAATTCCTGGACTTCCTAAAAGAGAATGGGATTCTCTCTCAGCTAACTCCTCCATATACACCACAGCATAACGGTGTATCAGAACGGAGGAACCGCACCCTATTGGATATGGTGCGCTCTATGATGAGTATAGCTGAGTTACCTGTTTCCTTCTGGGGATATGCACTGGAAACAGCAGCATACCTACTGAATATGGTTCCCACCAAATCTGTGCCTACCACACCATATGAGATATGGGAAGGGAAGAGACCATATCTTAATTTTATTAAGATATGGGGTTGCCCGGCCTATGTCAAAAGACAAAAATCGGACAAACTCGAGGCAAGCTCTGTTTTGTGCAAATTTGTTGGATATCCCAAACATTCGCGAAGGTATATCTTCTACCATGCAGAGGAACAAAAAGTGTTTGTTTCTCGACATGCCACCTTTTTGGAAAAGGAATTTCTTGCAAAAGAAATTAGTGGGGATAAGGTAGAACTGGAAGAAATTCCGGCTACACAAACTCAAACTGAAGATTTAGTGGAACCAGAGGATTCATTAGCTCCCGATGAACCTCAGCCTCTCCACCGATCTAGTAGGGTTCCTCGCCCACCTGAGAGATACTACGGTTTTCTCATGGATGGTGGGAGCGAGGATTGCATCATGGAGGATGATGACCCAACTAGCTTCGAGCAGGCCATCATGAGTAGGGACTCAGTGAAATGGCTGGATGCTATGCGGTCCGAGATGGAATCCATGTACACCAACAAAGTATGGACTTTGGAAGTTGCTCCTGAAGGGGTAAAACCCATTGGGAGCAAGTGGATCTTCAAGAAAAAACTTGGTGTAGATGGGAAAGTGGAGACTTTCAAAGCTAGACTTGTTGCAAAGGGTTTTCTTCAAAGACCAGGTGTGGACTATGACGAAACCTTTTCTCCAGTGGCTATGCTTAAATCCATCCGGATCATGCTTGCCATCGCTACATATCATGACTACGAAATCTGGCAAATGGATGTTAAGACCGCTTTTCTAAACGGTGATTTAGAAGAGTGCGTGTACATGACTCAGCCAGAGGGTTTCGTAGATAGTGGGAGCAGCGGGAATGTGTGCAAGCTGCTTAAATCTATTTATGGATTAAAGCAAGCATCGCGGAGTTGGAACATCTGCTTTGACGTCGTTATCAAAGAGTTTGATTTCGTCAAAAACCCAGATGAACCTTGTATCTACAAGAAGGTAGCAGAGAGTAAGGTGGTCTTCCTCGTATTGTACGTGGACGATATACTCTTGATAGGAAATGATATTCCTATGCTGCAATCGGTCAAGCTCTTCTTATCACAAAGATTCTCAATGAAAGATCTTGGTGATGCCTCCTGCATATTGAGAATAAGGATCTATAGAGATAGATCCAAACGGATATTGGGATTGTCCCAATCCAGGTACATTGACACCATACTAAAGAGGTTTAGTATGGAAGAATCCAAGCGTGGGAACTTGCCCACGATCTCTAGAGTCACTCTCTCCAAAGAGATGTCTCCCAAGACTGATTTGGAGAGAGCTCGCATGCAAGGGATACCCTATGCTTCGGCTGTAGGCTCTATCATGTACGCGATGCTATGTACCAGACCCGATGTAGCATACTCACTAAGTGTAGTGAGTAGGTATCAAGCTGATCCTGGAGAGAGTCACTGGACAGCTGTGAAGAGCATTCTCAAGTACTTACGAAGGACTAAAGAGATGCTCTTGGTGTATGGTAACGGAGAACTCCAAGTGGAGTCCTTTACCGATTCGAGCTTCCAGAGTGATAAGGACGACTCTAAGTCGCAGTCGGGATTTGTCTTTACCCTTTACGGAGGGGCGGTTAGCTGGAAGAGTTCCAAGCAGGAAACCGTGGTAGACTCGACGATGGAGGCTGAATACATCGCTGCCAACGATGCTGCTAAAGAGGCTGTCTGGATCAAGAAGTTCATTACTGAACTTGGAGTGGTTCCATCCATTGAGCATCCAATACCTTTGTATTGCGATAACAATGGAGCGGTGGCTTTGGCCAAGGAACCTAGGTCCCATCAGCGATCCAGGCATATTCTGAGGCGGTATCACCTGATCCGGGAGATAGTTGATCGCCGGGAGATCGAGGTCGGGAGGGTTGACACGAAGAACAACACGGCGGATCCACTCACGAAGGCCATTCCCCAGATACAGTTTGAGAGACTCTTCGGGATGCTCGGTATGCGATACTACAGCAGCTGGCCCTAGTGCAAGTGGGAGATTGTTAGTTGTATGTATGCCCTAGAGGCCAGTATTGTACAGATGATGTATATTATATTGGATGCTTGGACATATATAGAGATGACTTTCTTGCTCGATATGATAGTATGCTATCTGGTTGCTCTTTATCTTAACATGTACACTTGTCTCTTTAAACTGTCTTATAGTTACATGTTGGTAAAGCCCTTAGGATGTGTACTTGACTACCTGGACTATGATGCAGATCATACTAGTGGGGACATGGTAGTCCATAGGTACATCCTACAAGGTCCCTAGTCATGGGTGTATCGAGACGGGGCATCGATATACCAGTGTAGACTAGCGTATACGCTTCTCGACCCATGAGATGGGCGATGGATGATCCCATATCCATTGGTGTTTGACATCAGAGATGGTATACGGGTGCTCAGTGGAGACTGGGTACACTGGACGGACTCGCCGAGAACTCCCAGATGGTATTATACCTCACGTCAGATGGCAGTTCTCAGGTGACACTTGTACAGGTTAGTCTGTAGGCCCGAGATCGTCATAGAGTCTTGTGTGATTCCCACTGTACTTTGATCTCCACCTTACCACGTCCATGAGGGCGTGCAAAACGGTGGTCTTTGGGTACAGTCCCGAGTCACATGGAGGCAATGAGCGATAGGAGGGGTTTCGTCTCTCCCGGTATTGGGGGTTGATGTTGCGCTGTGCTCGATTGGCCGTAACAGGGAAGTCCCTGGCCAGGGCTGATCAGAGATTTGCTGGTAAGTGTTACCAGTAGTTTCTCGACCCGTTATGAGCCTCACATCGGCACGACTTATCGGTTATTGGGGTCTGACGTTTACCACCCCTAGACTTGATATGCGACATATCAGACGACCAGACCGGACTGTACGGTAAGTGTTACTGGTTGGATTCACAGGAGTGTAAGCGGGCTAGCTCGTCGATCTTCTGATCGCTCAATACCCGGATGGCCTTTACGTTTAGCAGACCGCTTGCGGCTTGTGGGTACTTGATATGATCATTATCTGCTGCCGGCGTATTGACGAGTCTTTAGAGTCCTGCACAGAGGTTTCCTGGCTCAAGCGAAACGAAATAGGTGCGCATATGAGATATGTGCAGGACCGAGAATAATGCGTGTATGTGATACCGTATTTCATTCTCGCGATGAATGTATCGATTGGTTATATGCGATATAACCTAGATATCGAATCAAGGATTGATTCGATAAGCCGATACATAGGATACTGGTCGGTTATATGCGATATGACCGGATCGTTAAATCAAGTGTTGATTTAATGATTTAATGTATAATTATATATTTGATATATTACTTTGCATTAACTAGTATTGGTTCACTTTAAATAGATTTTCTCACTTGGATGTGCAAGTTGTATATGTGATATACTTTTGTGCACATGATTGTATCATGTTTGATGATACATGCTTATTTGGTTAAGTGTAAAGAATTAAACCATGGTTAAGTTGATGATTAGGGTTTTGCTTATTCATTTATTTATTTGTTTATTCTTTTTTGAAAGATAAACATGAATGGTGGCTTTGTTTGTTTTTAGTTGAAGATTCATGAAGCTTCGACTTAGTCACCATTCTTGTCTCATGCTTAACCCTAACCATTTGAACTAACCCTAGATCATTCTCTACACTTAACTATGGTTGAGAATATGATAAGAATGAATTCTTTTTCATTTTTCTTCAACACTTATCATATTCTATCTTCTTCATCATCTTCTTCTTCAAGAAAAAGCTTGCCACCTTTAATGGCATCTTGAGCAAAAGTGTGAGAAATCCAATTCTAAAGTGAACCCACCTCCTATTTCTTCACCCTCAACCTCTTGCCAAGTAGTATAGGGTGTTTTCTTCACAAGTTTCACAACTTGGTGAAGTTGGAGCTTGATCTTGTGTAACCTCGACGTAGATCATCTTCGGCATCGTAGCCGACGACTAGTCCGCTCATTTCTCCGATGAAGCCGATGCTAGAGTCCGAGATCCGACTTGGACAGCGAGACGACGTCTACGTGGAGCTAAGGAAGTGGAGAACCGGATCTACAAAGGTTGTAGCTTCTTACTTTTAGTTAAGTTGTTAACTAGTTTCTCTTTTCGCCTAAAATTCTAGTTAACGATCCGTATTAGAGTTTCTCGGCACTTGTAAAATTTAAAATTGGCATGGTTGATGCCTTGTGAGACCTCTTGAGAGTGCCTAGGAACCCTACAATCGTATGGTTATATACGAACTCGAAAGGACTTCTTCGAGGATAGATCCAGGTTCAGAAGAAATAGAATTAGTTTATTCAGTTGTCTTTTATTATCACCTTCTCTCAGGTTGCGAGGGCTCCTTAGTTTAGGAGAGTACACCTATTACGCTTATTGGATAGTCTTCTTCCAAATCATAGGCAGGTGCCGAAAGGTAGGGAATGAAGAAAACTAATTAGCCTAAGTAGGGCATACAGAAGGTAATATGTAAAGACAAAATTAAAGGGATTAGAAAGAGGGCAAAGTAAATTGCGACTGTTATCATTCGCGACCAAACTACGTACTTCATCGCCACTCCTATTTCACCTTTGCTTTTTTCTCCAGTTTGGGAGAAATAGAATAAGGTATTATTCAGTTATCTTTTATCATCACCTTCTCTCAACTTGCGAGTACTCCTTGGTTTAGGAGGGTACACCTATTATACTTACTGGATAGTCTTCTTCCAAACCATAGGCTGGTGCCGAAAGGTAGGGAAGGGAGAAAACCATTTAGCCTAATGATGGTGTACAGAAGGTAATGAATAAAGACAAACAAAGGGATTTGGAGAGATAGCAAGGAAATATACGGTTAAAGTCATGAATTGGATTATGGAAGAGGCATTACTACAAATACCAGAATACCCCTACGAAACATTTTCATGTTTCAGTGCGTTGTTAAAGGAAAACTGATTTCCCGATTACATGCTTACTCCAGGGTATGTATTTACCAGGTTACATTCTCATATCTGTATGGTTTTACAGATAATGAGTGGGAGTAAGTTATTAGGAATTTGGTGATCATCCTCATTATATCGGAATTCTTTGTAATTGATGATATTTGAGGAAATCACCTGGGTACAGTTTTCAACCTACGACGCACATGTTTTGAGTTATTCAACTCGGTGGACTTATACAGAGTATTGTATGTTGTCCAGTGTCCGTCAGGACAAAGGGGTAGGTCCTCGTACTATGTTCTGATTACTTGTGAATTCTCTAGTTTTTAGAAAAGTGTTTCGTAGAAATACAATGTCTAAGTTTTGAGAAGTTTTGGGTATAAGAATAAAGTAGAGAACCAGGTATCGCAAGTATCGGGATTCTTCAAAGAGATCGAAGATGTAGATTCTTGTGATTGGTATTCAGTTAATAGTAATGGGTTTTGAGAAACTTGTTTTCTCTTTCAGGTTACTCATAATTGGATGGATTCCTAAGTTGAGTAATGCTGAGCAGCCTCTCTCCATTAAGTTGATATGCACTGGAGACAGTTGCATGGTTTGAATATAGTTCCAGTTAAATTAGTGCCTCTATTTCTATATTGTATATAGAATGGTTCATATCTTAACGATGTTAAGATACGGAGAGTTGTCCAGCTTATGCTTAAAACCAGACACTGGATAACTCAAGGCATGTTTCTATAATGGCTGTTTGTGGGTTGACCCTGGCTTTGACGAGGGTTGACATTTCTACCATCCGGAAGATCAATAGTGATATTGTTCTTGACTCGCCACAGTTTTAGTAAAATGGATTTTTTCAGAAAACAGTAGTGGGAGTATGGTAGAACTGGAAGTGATTCCAGAACCGCAAACGATTACAGAAAATTTAATAGGACCTATATATTCAATTAAGTTTGACATTCCAATAGCCACTTCGCAGACATGGTGGGTAACCTCAGACACCCGAGAGGTACTCCGGTAGCCTCAAGGACGGTGATAGGGAGGTTCTTGTTTACCCAAACTTGACACTACTGTTGTTCCAAACTATGAGACCCGGCAGGAGGATAAGTATAGCGTCGTTCTAAACTAGCTTTAGAAGTGTACGTATATATTATTCTGCCAGAGGGTTGTCGTAATCAGTGGGAGCAGCGGAAGCATAGTGGGCAGGTTGCTTATGTCTATTTATAGACTTGAGCAGTTATAGCGGAGATTAGATCATCTATTTTTGATGTGACAGTCATGGTTTTGACTTCATCAGAATAGGGGATGGATCTATTAAGGAGGTAGTAGGGTGTGATGTCCTGGTATTTGGATGACATACACAGAGTAGGAAGTAAAATTCATATACTACAATCGGTTATACTGTGGTTCTCACACAGTTGTTTCTTTACACAGGATATAGATATAATATTAGACATTCTGGTTTCTAGATCTACGGTTTTAGATCTAGATTTGGGTAGTTTCCCAATATGGGTACTTTGACAATATTCTAATAATATTTTAGAATAGATGACTCCTGGCATGGTGGTGTACCTGCAGGTGATGGAGTCACCCTCTCTAAAGGTGTCTTACATGTTAGTTATATGTATGCCCTAGAGGCCATTACTGTACATTGGATGTATATTGTAGTGGATGCTGGGTCATATATAGGTAGGACTTTCTTGCTCGACATGATAGTACGCTATCTGGTTGCTCTTTATCTTAACATGTATACTTTCTGTCTCTCTGTTACATGTTGATAAAGCCCTTAGGATCTGTACTCGACTTCTAAGACTATGATGCAGATCGTACTAGTGGGGCCTGGGTAGTCCATGAGTACATCCTTCAATGTTCTTAGTCGTGGGAATATCGAGACGGGGTATCGATATTCCAGAGTAGACTAGCGTATATCTTCTCGACCCATGTGATGGACGATGGATGATCCCATATCCATTGGTGTTTGACATCAGAGATGGTATGCGGGTACTCAGTGGAGACTGGGTACGCTGAACGGACTCGCCGAGAACTCCCAGATGGTATTATACCTCACGTCAGATGGCAGTTCTCTGGTGACACTGGTGCAGCTTAGTCTGTTGACCCGAGATCGTCATAAAGTCTTGTGTGTCTCCCACTGTGCTTTGATTTCCACCCTACTACGGCTCTACTGAGTCATGCAAACAGGTGGTTTTTGGGTACAGTCCCGATTCACATGGAGGCAATGAGCGATAAGAGGGGATTCGTCTCTCCCGGTATTGGGGGTTGATGTTGCGCTATGCTCGACTGGCCATAACAGGAAATCCCTGGCCAAGGTTGCAGTGATATACTGGTAAGAGTTATCAGTAGTTTCACGATTGTTATGGACCTCACGTCGGCATGACTTATCGAGCTATTGGGGTCTGACGTTTACCACCCCTAGGCGAGATATGCGGCATATCAGTCTGAACAGACCGGACTGTACGGTAAGTGTTACTGGTTGGATTCACAGGAGTGTGAGCGGGCTTTCTCGTCGATCTTCTAATCGCTCAATACCCGGGTGGCCGTTACGTTTAGCAGACCGCTTGCGGCTTGTGGGTGTTTGATATGATCATCACCTGCTGCCGGCGTATTGACGAGTCTTTAGAGTCCTACACAGAGGTTTCCTGGCTCAAGCGAAACGAAATAGGAGCGCATATGAGATATGTGCGGGACCGAGAATAATGCGTGTATGTGATACCGTATTCTATTCTCGCGATGAATGTATCGATTGGTTGTATGCAATATAACCTAGTTATCGAATCGAGGATTGATTCGATAAGCCGATACATTGGATATTAGTCGGTCATATGCGATATGACCGGATCATTAAATCAAGTGTTGATTTAATGATTTAATGTATAATTATATATTTGATATATTACTTTACATTAACTAGTATTTGTTCACTTTAAATGGATTTTCTCACTTGAAGTGCACATTGTATATGTGATATACTTTTGTACACTTGTTTGTATCATGTTTGATGATACATGCAAACTTGGGTGTGTATGATTAAACCATGGTTATGTTAATGGTTAGGGTTTTGATTTACTTATTTATTTATTCTTTTTATTTATTTTTGGGCAAAATAAATCATGGTGGCTTTCTTTGTTTGCTAGTTGAAGTTTCTTGAAGTTTTGAAAAGTCTAGCTAGTTTGTCATTTTCCTTAACCCTAACCATTCAACCTAACCCTAGCTTAGTCTCTACACTTAACCATGGTTGAAAATATGATAAGTATCATCGTATTTTCTATTTTCAAAAATAACTTATCATATTCTTTCTTCTTCTTCTTCAACAAAGAAGAAAGCTTGCAACCTTTAATGGCAACTTGAGAAAAAGAGTGAGAAATCCAATTCTAAAGTGAACCCACTTCCTATTTCTTCATTCTCTACCACTTGCCAAGTAGTATAGGGTATTTTCTTCACAAGTTTCATGACTTGGTGAAGTTGGAGTTTGATCTTGAGTTGCCTCGACATAGATCATCTTCGGCATCGAAGTCGACGACCTAGCCCGATCTTTTCTCCGATGAAACCACCGCGAGAGTCTAGGATTCCGATTGGTACAGCGGAGGGACGTCTACACGGAGCTAGAGAGGTGGAGGACCGGATCTACAAAGGTTGTAGCCCCTTTCCTTTAAGTTAAAGTTGTTTACTTGCATTGCATCGCCTATACATCTAGTTAACGATCCGTATTAAGGTTTGTAGGCACATGAAAAAATTTGAATTGGCCATGTTTGATCACTTATAGAACCTCATGGGTGTGCCTAAGAACCCTACATTACAGACTAAAGGGGAGAGGGAAGTGCATGATTGGCAGATCACTTGCTTAGGCAATTGAGTCAATCGTGAGATGTCAAGTACCACACCAGATGTTGTTTTTGCACTAGATGCGATATGTTTATATTAATCCAATCCTGAAGAAACATAAGGAAGCAGTTTTAGAACATAAGTGCATGTTCTACGGATTTGATGACGGCAGCCTCTTTCGGGAGACGGTTATCATTCCAGGCTTCAAAGGTGACATGGATGACAAAGTGATTGTCAGAGTTATAGTTTTCCCTATGATGAGGGACAGTATTATGGACAGGTGGTCCAAGAGGATACTGTGGGAGGCATGGTGCTGGATACTGATTAGGTTCAGTTATCTATATAGTCTAAGAAGTTTGGATTTGGAGTTCATTTATAAACTAGGTCCCATCAGATATTCAGACATATTCTAAGACAGGTATTACTCGATTCGGGAGATGGTTTTCTCCGCGAACTTGAGATTAAGAGAGACATAGAAAGAAACATCAGGGCGGATCCACTCACTGAGGCTATTTCTCGAACACAAGAGTTTTACAAACTAACTTTGTGAAACTGATTAGTAGAGAAGTTGGATGTTCGGTATCACACGGGCTGTGAGTATGTGACATCGCAATAATTAGCCTTGAGTGCAAATGGGAGATTGTTGGAGATAGTGCCCTCAAAGTCAATTATTGGATCGCAGGTACGTGATTGCAATGATTGAGGCAGGACCTATACCGATATAACAGTCTTGCTCGAGATGATAGTATGCTATCTGGTTTGTCTTTATCATCGTATACATGCTTTAGTTCGCTATTGCATATTGATAGAGCCCATAGGATTCTTGCTTGACTCCTAGCAGTATGATGGCGATCATATACGTGGGAGCTGGGGTCTGTAAGCACATCCTTAAATGTGTCCCTAGTCGTGGGAGTTTCGAGACAGGGCATCGATACTCCAGAGTAGACTAGTGTATACAGTCGAGACCCCGACGAGGAGCGATGGCCGGTCTCACAAGCCATTGGTGGCAGTTGGATCACCTAAGATGTATACACATGCTCATTGGGTTATGAGTACACCGGACAGGACTCGCTGGGAACATGCTAGTTGGTATTATACATATCGTCAGATAGCAGTTCCCTGGTGACATGTGTACATGTTAGTTTGTCAACCTGAGATCGTCTTTTGTCTCGTGTGAGTTCCCACTGTGCTTTGATTCCTACCCTACCACGCTCAAAGGAGTTGTGCAAACAGGTATTTTTTTGGTACAGTCCCGAGCCACATGGAGACAGTGAGCGGATCATCGGGGATTCATCTCTCCCGGTATTGGGGGTTGATGTCGCACAGTGCACGGGTGGCCATCACTAGAAATCCTTGGCCAAAGTAGTGGAGAATTACTGATTTTGATCAGTAGTTTCTCAGGTGGTGATGGGCTTCATACCGATACGAATTATCGCGTTATTAGGTGTCTGACTTTATCCACCCCCCTAGACTCGATATGCGATACTCTTTAGACAAACGGATCGGACTGTATGTATATTGTCACTGTTAGGCTCAATAAGGTTTATGGATGAGTTTGCTCGTCAGCTTCCTTTCCAATCAATACATAGGCAAACCGTTACGTACAGCTTGTACCTCTGACGTGCTAGAGGTTATACCCAGTGCCAGTGTGTTGATGAGTCATTAGAGTCCCCCACAGACACTTTCCCAAGTTCAGGCGAAACGTTGTAGAGGCCGTACGGTTTTATGGCAGGGTTCGGAAAATGCACGTGCGTTTTCGCACGTGTCATTATTCGGGCAGATAATACTGGTAGGCTTTGGTTTAAGCCGGATCCGAGTATTATACTATGTAGATATAATATCTTTGTCTCAGTTGCATTTGTATTCGGTCGTAATACAAATGCGAGTATATTTATACTGTTACGGGGTTATCCTGAAATTCGTTTTAGGATCGCTTTTGGAAGTTGCCAGTTTCCAATTTTCTATCAGCCGTATTTAACATTCGGTTAAATACGGATTTATCTTTTCTTTGGATGAGTGTGGAAGGTTCTAGAAGTTTCTAGAAGAGGTGACTAGGATGGTGAGGTGGCTAAGTGCATTAATGGAGCAATTAATGCTTGATGACTAAGGGTTATGGTTCAATGTATGCATTGAATGAGTTCACACTAGGTATTTAAGTGAGTCATTGTTATGATAAGTATTGAGCTTGTTATTCTCACCATCTCTCCTCCTACACTCACCCCCCTTGCCTATATAGTGGCCGGCCACCCCTTGGTGGAAACTCATGGTTGTTAGGAAAAAAAGAGATAGTTATTTGGTTCATGGAAATTAAGCATACTCATTTCACATTTCCACCCGATCCAAAAGGCAACTTCATTAACCGTTCGTCCATAGCTTTGGACGTAACGAGATAAAGTGTTCTACTCATTCTCTACATCATCTTGGTCGTCTCTTTTAGCAAACTTGACAACCGAGTTGCCTCGGTTCAGAGGCGGGAGCCCGTTTAAAGATCCGTCGACGTGGTGCCACCTGGACGAGAAGATTAGAGATTCAAGAGATCGGAGCAGCCACAACAAGCGTGGGATGATGGTTGAAGACCGAAGGACCCGGATCGTTCGGT
The DNA here is from genome assembly GCA_030015575.1 of Agapanthus africanus. Classification (NCBI taxonomy): domain Eukaryota; kingdom Viridiplantae; phylum Streptophyta; class Magnoliopsida; order Asparagales; family Amaryllidaceae; genus Agapanthus; species Agapanthus africanus. Next base: position 872,670,179 of record CM057339.1, read on the forward strand.
ATAACATTTCTACCCACTTTGTATTTTGTTAGTTTAGCTTTAATGGCAGATCCGGGTTAAGGTACACGATAGCGCCAGTTTGAAAAAAGTTTTTGTTCCGCATTTGGCGTCTGTTAGACGGCCGGAGCGCTACCGTGGACTTACAAGAAAGCTCAAGGAAAGGGTTAGGAATAGAAGAGTGTCGTCATGGCGTCGCGGGAGCGCCGGAATTTGTTTCGATCTTCGCCGGAAGTTGCTTGCTCGCTAACTCTTCTTTACTCCACTTGTATTTAAGAACATTTTAAGAGAATTTTGCTATAATTTTCAGAATGGTGCTGAGCCAAGATAGGGGATGTTATTTATAGTGGAAAATTAGGGTTTTGGAATTAAAATGGTGGATTAAAAAGCATTAAAATTGAAATGAAAGGTTTTTGTTTGATTGCAGGAAAATCAAACAGTGCAGAGGGGTTAGGGGTAGCTGAAGGAGTTTGTGTGCAAAACACGAAGCCAAATGGGCTCACCCTAGCCGTCGGTGCCGGCTATATTGGCTTTTCCGCTGGTCGATTAAGGGCTTCTGGCCTCGAGATTCGTGTCAGCTGATCAAATCATTGTTTACTCCATTTTCCACATGTTTGATTTTTCTGACTTTTCATTTCCCTGTGTATTACACGTGCAATCTTTTGGGCTTCCAAAAATTAAAAAGAAAAATTCAGAAAAAAATAATGTGTCTGATGGGGATTGAACAAAGGGGCTACGTCACAGCAGTGCAAGGCTTTACCAGTGAGCTACAAGTTGCTTCTTGCTGTTATCTAACAAAATTAACTTATAACTTAAACTCAGGTTGTAAACTCATTTTTGTACATTAAAATAGAAAATTAAGTACAGTAAATTCAGAGTTGTTACACAGCCATTGGTCTTTCGCACCTAAGATCGTATACAGGTGCTCACTGGGGGTGAGTACACTGGACGGACTCGCCGGGAATATGCTAGATGATATTATACCTATTATCAGATACCAGTTCTCAGGTGACATGAATACAGGTTAGTCCTTCGACCTGAGATTTTCATTTGTCTCGTGTGAGTTCCTAATGTTCTTTGATTACTACCCTACCACGGCTCAAAGGAGTCATGCAAACAGGTTTTAGTTGGGTACCGTCCCGAGCCATATGGAGGCAGTGAGCGGATCGTCGGGGATTTGTCTCTCCCGATATTGGGGGTTGATGTCGTGCTGTGCACGGGTGGCCATCACCAGAAATCCTTAGTTAAGATAGATGAGAATTACTAATTTGGATCAGTAGTTTCTCAGTGGGTAATGGGCTTCACACCGACACAAAATATCGTGTTATTAGGGGGTCTGACTTTATCCACCCCCTAGACCCGATATGCGATACTCTTAGGCAAAGAGACCGGACTGTACGGAGATTGTCACAGATAGGCTCAGTAGGAATCCGGATGAGTTTGCTCGTCGGCCTTCCTTTTCGACAGGTACCCGGGTAGCCGTTACGTACAGCCAGTGCCGCTGACGTGCTTGTGGTTATGGATTTATCCAGTAACTTACTGCTGGCGTACTGTCGAGTCTTTAGAGTCCTACACAGAGGGTTTCCTTAGTTTAGACGAAATGGTGTAGTAGCCGTATTTTGATACGTGCAGGGTTCCGATCGAATGATTGTACTAGTTACCTGGACTTTCGATCGGACGGTTGATAATACTAGCCGGCTTAGGATTGAGCCGAATTATTAAATCAGGTATTGATTTAATAATTTGCGTATATATATTTCGATATGTATATTCAAGTATTATGTTCTTTGTGTTATTCTATTTCTTTGGGTATTCGTATTTTGATACGAATATGGGTATGTATAGACAGTTGAGTGTATTCCGTATTTATACGAAAAATATTCTAGAAGGTGGACACCTCATTTTAGTTTATTCATTTATTAATTTAAATGGAAAATGAGGAGTAAAAGTAATGAAGAGAGAATGGTGAGAACCATGCTTGAATAGTGTTGACAAATGAATTGAAAATTCATTTGTGCAAACTATTCAAGTATAGTTGCTTTATTTTATTTGGAAAATAGTTTTTTACAAAACCATGCTTCATATCATACTTTCTTTTTGGGATATTGGATAAACACTTGATTGGTTTTTTGGATGAAAATCATTCTCACCATTTGCCTCATCTCTCATCACTTGCCTTTCTTGAGCTCCTCCTCCTTCTTCTTGATCTTCCACCCTACCATCTCATGAGTTGAGAATCAAGGATGGAAAAGAGATAAATATATACTTAGAATAACTCACTACATCTCTAAACACTCTAGATTAGCAATCTAGAGTCCCTAGTTGCTCTACTAGATCTTTAGTGTGGGGCTAGAGCCATGAACCATATCTCTCGAGTGGATCTTCTTCGACGAAGGAAGACCGCCGGTCAAGCTCGATCAAGGAGACCTCAAGGAGTTAAGAAAGAGGGTGGAAAACCGAAGGACACGGATCTTTTGGTAATACACTTTTTCACAGTAGCTAGAATTTCTATAGCTTGCTAGTTTCATGTTTAGTTTTGATTCTAGGTAGTTATTTCTAGCGCTATGTTCTTAAACACCAAAATTTTCGTTCCGCAACGGACGCGATCGACGGCCAGAACGCTAGGAACCCCAACATGGTATCAGAGCCACCCAAACATTAGAAACTAGTAGTAGACGATGCATTAGTTTCAAAACCGAAAAATTCCGATTTCAAAACCCACTCTCTATTCTGAAATTATCTTGGTTTTTAAATTTTTTAAACAAGTGCAGAGACTTAGTCTAGACATGTATATGACACACAATGAAAACGAGGGAATTCCATTACAATTTGGCCGGCCAAAACCCAAAAATTCCCGATTCTGCCTTTTTACTATTCACCTATGTACCTCGTTTTCGTCCAGTGTCTGGGGTTTTGTAAATTGGTGTTTTTGGTCTTGTTTGATTTCCCCAGATTTCACTTAGTGTTGTCTTTGCTTTGAGGGAAACTTGGAAAGTTTCAAAACTTGAAATTTTGCATTGTTTATATCTGTGATATGGTGTATGTGTTTTTCAAACGTTATCTATTTGCTAGATACCATTTAGACGGGGTTGTACATACTTTGCTTATTGTCACGCCCCGCTTCCCAGAGTACGCTAAGATAGGCACGTGACATAGCCAACCATGTTACCTGCGGATAGGAAATATCCTTCCACAGTTACATTACGGCTGTAGAGATATCAAGAACAATAATAAACTATCTAACACATGTCCATAAGCCAAAATAAAATGAATCAAGAATAAAATAAGGCGGAAGAAAAAGATCCAATACAAGAATAAACTGGAATGTACGTCCCATAATGCGGGCTCACATCAGAAATGAAAATACTGGAAATAAAAGAACTAACTACTAACGAGTCCTCACTGCTCAGCCTGCTGACTGAAGTACTCCTGCTCGGACTGCAGCAAAGGTAAGGAATCTGGGCCATGCAAAACCCAGACGTCAGCGCGTCATAACATCAAGCAATAATATATAAACAGGGTAGCAAGACAGGCAATTATGATCATAAATGGTAAAACAGGTATAACAGTGATATAAATCAGGGCAGTGAAGGGTAGTGTGCAGTGAGTAATCTAAACTGGTCTATTGGGTTAACTACTCTCAAGTCTTTGAAATCAATTTGATGAATCATCGATATAACTCAATAGTATCCCGTGCGTGCCCGGGATCACGGTGAAGATTCTTGGGTTGAAACCGAGACATGCCGCTAGGCACTAAAAGGAAAAGGGGTAACGATGAATGATGTCAAGCATCATCCCAAGGCTGGCCTAGCCTCTAAAAGGTAGTGGGTAACGATGGATGATGTAAGCAGCATCATCCCAAGGCTGGCCTAGCCTCTAAAACTGATCAGTAAAGGTAGCGAACTGTCGAGTTATAAGTCAGGTTTCATCATTGATTTCCCCATACCCCCAAGTTATATGTGTTCAAGTCAGGTATTAAAATAATCTGAAGCTAACGCCAACACAGGATCAAGCAGGTACAGATTTTTCTGGATAGACAACAGGAAATGTCCGTACGGACAACAGGTCAGGTTTGCTGGCATTAGTAACAAGATCAGGTAACAGATAAAGCCATAGTACATCAGTTCAAGTCAGGTAGTATATAGGTATTATGTCATGTCAAGAGTTGCACGGTACCATGTCGTGTCAAGTAATGGTATATCAAGTCATGTCGGGGGTGCACAAAATGTCACATGGATGCTTATAATCAAACCCTAATGGTATGGGTATACAAAACGAGCATGAAGTACTAATGGAACACTAAAATGAAACACTGTAATGTAATATGCAATCAGGTACAGATTAAGGCATATAGATGCACAGTTATGGTTAGGGTTAAAGTTAAAGTTCCAATATAATTAAACTACAATATATCAAGTGTGGAATGTTAATATTGTAATATTATATATTCAAGTGATCGATGGATGCTATATTATGTATATTAAACGATATGGATGCAAACAGGTGTTTGAACGGTTATAAACTATTTAAAAGGGTATTATGGGCCATGTAAATAATTATTATGTGATTTAAACACGGATGTGGGTACTGTTTCCTGATTTAAAATCAGGAAAGTTTACGGAGGAGGCATCACGTGCTAGCACGTGACCAGTAGTCACGTGTTGGCACGTGACATTTAAAAGCAGCGGCAAAGGCACATCAGTTCCCTGATTAAATCGAAGAAAAGGCTTCAGAAAGGGTCATGTGCTCACACGTGACCGGGGGTCACGTGTTGGCACGTGACGGTTGAACAGCGGCCAGAAGACAGAACGCAGAAAGAAGAAGAAGGCTCATTCCAAGGGTTCACGTGCCTACACGTGACCAGGGGTCACGTGGCCACACGTGAGCGGCTTTCAAAGCCTATTTATTTAACAGAATCAAATTCTGAAGAGATCATTCAAATCTTTCCAAAGGAAAATGATTATTTGGAACCGATTGGACTAAAGATTTAAAGGTGATTAAATATCATCTATTTATGGAAAAATCTTGAACTTGGAAAGATTTCCCCTTAAAATCTAACCGAAACAACAGAAGAATATCTTTGGATTTAAAATCCAATGGTGAATAAAATTCACCTAATAATCCAAAGGTCCAAACGAATGGTGAATACAAATTAAATCTCTCGATGAAAGATTCACCAAAACTAATTGATTCTGCGTCTTCTCCTATAAATAGGAGCCAAGGGACATATACAGAGGGAGACATAGAGAGAGAGAGAAATAGTGCTTTGAGACTTTGGAGGAATTGGGATCTTCTGCAAAAGAAAGCCTTAGGTAAGAAGGGGGAGGCTTTCAAGAAAAAGAGAATTTAATTCTCAACAGAGTTTAACTCTGATATTAAAAAGAAGAACTTAGTTCTCTCTTTAGCAGAGGATCTGCAAAGTGCACATCTCCCCATGAATTGAGAATTTAGTTCTCATTGGGTTGAGATCCTGCCATGCAGATCCAAAGCGTAGAGAGGGAATGGATGTTTGAGAATTTAATTCTCATAGAACTATAGGAATTTAATTCCTGTGAATTAAAATTAGGGTTTAACCCTATGTCATAGGAATTTAATTCCTTCAAAATGAATAGAACCAGGGTTAACCCAAGTTAAGAACTCAAATCTGTCAAAATAACAGGAATTTAATTCCTCTAAAGTTTATTGCTAGGGTTTAACCCTATGAAGAATTTGATCCTTAAAAAGATAAACACATCTTCAAACAGGTAGGGTCACGTGCTACCACGTGACCCCTGTAAAGAGCCACCGCTAAAACTTTGAGGCAACGCCTCACGTGCTTAACGTGACCCCCAAAGCGCGCAAAGAAAAAGCAAAGGAAAAGAAGCTCTGGGGCGCCCTCACGTGTCACCACGTGACCCCTAATGAATATTCTAACAGATCAAAGCGCAAACCCCCATCACGTGCCCATACGTGATGACTTTTAGAATTAAAAGTGTTAAACACTTATCTGTAGAACAAAATAAAGGAAAACAGGGCGCTATCACATGCTACCACGTGACCCCTTGGCTGAAGCTTTAACGGATAAGCACCAAAATACCCATCACGTGACAGCACGTGATGCTCCAAAGTATTCAATACTTTTGACAGAATAGAAGGAAGGGAGGGCGCCCTCACGTGCTACCACGTGACCCCTCTTTCCTTAGTGTTTAACACTAAATTGGAATCCCGGAATCCAGTGTTAAACACTGTTTGGCCTTAGTGTTCAACACTAATCAAAGAACTTTATTTGCAGTGTTTAACACTGATTATTCTTAGTGTTTAACACTAATCTGAAATCCCTGCTGCTAGTGTTTGACATTGATTTGCTCTAGTGTTTAACACTAATTTGAACCCCCTGTTGCTGGTGTTTAACACCAACTGCCTTTTAGTGTTAAAACACTAACTTGTTCCCAGTGTTCAACACTGCTGATCTTTAGTGTTAACACTAATTTCAGCCCAGTTGATTAAATGGCCAGAGGCAAAGCTTCTCCTTCAATGGACCAACAGAAAGCCAGTATTCTAAACATGATGGGACTTAGCCCAAGACGGCCATAAGTCCTCAATTCAAACTTAACTGGGCTAATGGGCTCATAACACAATTAATTGGTCTTGATCCCAAATTGGGCCAAAGACTGTTTAATCCACCCCGGTCCAAGGGTACATCTCTTCACTCCTTTAATACTTGGCGTTGTAATTCCTCAACGTCTTGAAAGAGGTGACGGGTCCCGATGACCACACATTGACATGGACTGTGGGGTCCTTAAACTCATGGGCTATGAGGTCCTTAACCTTGACCGAGATATCTTAAAACTAACAACGGACTGTGGGGTCCTTAAACTTATGGACTATGAGGTCCTTAACCTTGACCGAGATGTCTTAAAACTAACAACGGACTGTGGGGTCCTTAAACCCATGGACTACGACGTCCTTAACCTTGACCGAGATGTCTTTAAACTAACGATGGACCGCAATGTCCTTAAACTACCCATGGACCGCAATGTCCTTAAACTACCTATTGACCGCAATGTCACTAAACTAAAACAACAGGGCTCCCTTAATTGCTCTCTTGTCGGATCTAAACGATCCCGTTAAGTTGATCTTAATCTAAAAACCAGACTAACGTATCCTTAACAACCGTTTAAGTCGATCTTAGTCTCAAACGAGACTAACGTATCCTTAAACCCAAACCCTCAAACCGAAATCTAAGATAATACGGATTTGGACTAGTCCACGTCCTACGGGCGACGACATAACTCAGTCTCCGTATACAATCCACGGGCAGCCAAACATAAAATAAATACACACGATACGAAGTGACCATCTGGAGAAGGAGAAAGTGGCTACCGCGATGCGGTAGCGTAATTAACTGCAGGGGCTTGCGCCTGCAGGGAAGAGCGTCCCCAAAATCAAAAACCCCTCAAGCGAGGGGGAATCTGACGAAGTCTGCTACATCGGACGCATCCGCTTAAACCTTCGATACATGGTGCCATAAATCAACTTGGCATCTTCGGAGAGGTGGACGGATAGCACCAATTAGCATCTGCCCCGAACCTCAGGCAAGACGTCAGTCCTTGCCGCCGTTCGGAGGGGAACAGATTCTGGCACGCCCGGTGGACCTCTTCCTCTTTCCACTCCACACTTCGTATGTCGTGTTCGCGAACGAATCGCGGTTTACTGTGGTTGCCTGTGGATTCGAGGTACTAAGATTTGGTGTCTTGCTCCGTGCAAGAAACAGAAGATCAATGGCTTCAAACTGCACTACCTGCAACTGCAACTCTCGCTCCGTCCTTGCTGGAGGAGTGACTTATGGGCCCCAAGCGGCCTCCCTTTTCAAGATGCCAGTGGAACAGGTGACTCAGGCCACCACTGGGCTATTCTTCGGGACCATGATCCCACCAATGAGCTTCAGTGCCCCATTACCATCGCAAGAAGCTCCGAAGAAGTCGGTTCTCGATCGGCTTATAACTATCGCGACCCCTCTCAACGGGTCGCCCAAGCCCAATGCCTCAGCTTTCAGTAAACTAGGCCAAAACTCATGTGGGCCCATGAAGAAGCATGCAATACCAGAAAAGGTTGTTCCGAAGAGGATAGCCATCCCTGCTCCTGAAGTCGTCAAGGCGGCTTCTCCTGCCAAAGGGTCGGTCTTCATAAGACTGACTATTCCGGCTCCCGTTCCTACTCGAAGGTCTGTCTTTGACAAATTGGATACCGCTACTCAAAAGACGTCAGTCTTCAAAAGACTGGTACTAGCAGCACTTCATCCAGACAGGGGGCAAGACGAGACTATCCCTATCGCCAAGCCAGCCCCAACAGCTCGTCACGCTCGACGTCGCCACTGGAGCCGAGTAAGGAAGGCCGGGGGCAACTCCCCCTCTAGGTTAACTCCACCGGCTCCAATGGTGGAAGTCAATGCTGCTTTTCCGACTGGGAACGGCTTTGAACCGTTAAGGAGGGTACGCAAGAACTCCCCAATTGCCATGCTGAAAAGATCACCTCCACCTGCGGAGAGTGCTGCGGGAACAAAGCCGGAACAGCCCCCTCAACGGCTGTCCTCCAAGATTTACAGGGTCTGGCGACGGGTCCAGGACTCAGTAATCGACCAAGATCACTCTCACCGGCAAAAGAAGGTGAGAGTCCAGGAAGGAAAGAACTGTCCTGTCAAATCACAAAGGACGACAACCACTTGGGTGCCTGCTGCAATGGCTCCCTCAACTTCGATGGCCCACAAGAGAAGAAGGCTGGAGAAAGTCTCCACGCCTGTGGAAAATGTCAAAGGCAATGAGCCTAAACGCCCTGAGTCCGGGGGCATAGTGGTAATACCGTCTACATGGCGTCCGGGAAAGAGGATAGTCGCATATCCACAGGTCATCGACCGTTTACGCGATCAGTGACTAAGGCTCAAGAGCAGCAGCAGAAGCTCCAAGAAATGATGAATGCGATGGCCGCACTCACCGGGCCAAAAGAAAGCCCCGAAGCATCCTCGGATCAACGCCAGGAACAGGAAACTGACGCTGAATTCCTTCGCAGGATACTGGAAAAGAAGGATAAAGAGGCTGCGGAGCAAGCAGCCAATATAAAACGAATGGCCCTTCTGTTCCAGGACATGGTGGGTATGATGATCCAACAAGATCCTCCTGCTGAAGATCCTCCGATCGTCCTTGAAGATGACAGAGGAGAAATGTCGAATCCTCCACCGGCTCTGTCAACAGCCAAGGAGGAGACAATTTCCAAAGCTGCCCTGGAGGAATATATAGCTCAGCAAATACGAGATCAAGCAAGTGAAGCGGCTGAGCAAATTGTTAGAACCGGACGACCCTATCCGAGCTGGTATGACCAAATCAGTTACCCGCCGGGATATACGATCCCTGAGTTCCATGTATATAAAGGGACGGGGAATCCACATCAGCATGTCGCTCAATTCAGAGCCTTATGCGGCAACACGGGAGGCGACGACAAACTGTTACTTCGCCAATTCGTCGGCAGCTTAACAGAAACAGCCTTTGAATGGTATTCGGAGCTACCTAACGACTCTGTTAAAACATTTACGGAGATAGAGATGCTATTTACATAAAGATTCACGAGCGCTAGTGAACGCACCTCGATAACAGCACTGATTAATGCCAGGGTAAGGCCAGGCAAGACGTGGGTTCAATACGCGATACGATGGCGGAATCTATGGTCGAAGTGCGAATAACTCATCGAAGAAGCACCTGCGGTAGGCATGTTCGTGGGCACTCTTGATCCACAAGCGACCATCTCGCAATTCATGATGTTCTTCAAGACAACTACTTTCCAGGCCTTGATTGACAAGTTGGCTCAAATGGATCAGATGGATCATAGATCATCTCCTTCAAAGACGGACCCTCGGAATGAAAAGGAGAAAGGGAAAGCAACTTTCGTCGCTAATACTCAACAACAGTCGAGCAACTTAAAACCGGTTGTCCGTCAAAACAATATGCGTCCACGCCCATCCCTCGAGGAGAGACTGGAACGTCCTTACTCGTTTTCTCAGAATAAAACGAGAAGACTGTTCGACCTGGCAGTGCACAACAGACTCATCAATCTGCCGAGTCCGAAACGTTCGTTGCAACCAGGCGATGTCAACGATCCCAATTATTGCCCTTACCACCAAACGGTAAGTCACCCGATCGAGGATTGCTTCGTATTTAAGGGATGGATCGAGGATCAGTACCTACAAGGAAAGTTCGCGCTGTCTGAAAAGTGGAAAGTAAACCCACCACAGCCGCACACTCCAAAGAAGACGGACGCACCGGGGGCAACTTGTCACATGATCTCCCACTCATTTACGGACGATGAAAAAACTCCTTGCACTGAGAAACTGGGGGTAGAGCCTGAGCCGGAATTCGTGTGGCCGTCAGACGAAATGATCGACGCTTTTCTAGATGAGATTCGTCTAAAAAGTAAAGCTGATCGGGAGTGTGAGATGGCCATATTTGGAAAGGCCAAACGCCGGCGACTGGACAAAAGGGTCGAAACACTCCCACCATATTAAAGTACATCCGCCGCAAATGAAAGCAGGATCAAGACAAGGAAACGATTCGCTAAAGCCATATCAATGGGGATGAGACCGCCCTCTTTCAGAGAAAATTTTCCTAGTGGTATACATCTTGATGAAGCGGACGTGCATCCTAACTTCTGCTTATATCATCAGAAGATCACACATCCTACTGAGAAATGCAACTCCTTTAAGCGTTGGTGGCAAGGGTATGTCGCTCACAGGCAACACTTCAACAGGACAAAGCGTGAAGCTCGTAGACAGCGGAAGAATGCGACAGATGAGAATAAAAGAATTGCTGGCGATCGTCATAGGGTTGATCCCGAGGGACCGCGAGTTCTCACCTTCGAGAGCGACTCCGACAAAAAAGCAGCCCTCGGCCCTCTCTTCAAGGAATCCATTTCTAAAACGAAAGAATTGAGGAGTTGCGAGAGCATTCAGCCTTGCAATTGTACGATACCCGGAAAAAATCTCGGACCCGCAAGCAACGGTTCGAACAAAAAGGATAAAGGAATGGGAAAAACGGCCTTCGTCGCCAACACTCAACAACAGTCGAGTGGCCTAGAACGGTTGTTCGCCAAAACAACAAGCGGCAACACCTCTATAAAAAGTTGAAACGTCCTTACTCGTTTCCCCGGGACGAGACAAGGAGGCTGTTCGAATTAGCGGTGCGCGACGGACTTATCACTCTACAGGAGCCGAAATGCCAGCAACAACTGAATGAGGTCAACAATCCTAATTACTGCCCTTACCACCAAGTATTGGGCCATCCGATCGAAAATTGCTACATCTTCAAAAACTGGGTTGAAGACCAATACCAACAGGGCAAATTCGCGCTGTCCGAAAACTGGAAGGTGAGCCCGCCACAACCACATGCTCCGAAAAAGATGGATATGTCGGGGGCATCATGCTCATTCATAGAGAAAGCCCAATGGACCACTATGTCCTAAAACTGGCTGTAGACCGAAAAGTCAGTAAACTAGAGATTCGCCTCAAATACGGCGACGGTAGACCGAAACGTCATTAAACTAACGATGGACCACTATGTCCTAAAACTGGCTGTAGACCGAAAAGTCGGTAAACTAGAAATTCACCTCAAATACGGCGACGGTGGACCACTATGTCCTAAAACTGGATAGTAGACCGAAACGTCGTTAAACTAACAATGGACCGCAATGTCCTAAAACTTGCAAATGACCGAAACGTCGTTAAACTACTCCCAACCCACAGCATCTTCAGGCTGACGTGTTAAAAAAAAAGATACGTCCACATGCAAAATGGGCACGGATGAAAACCCGAAAGGGCTCCGTGAGTAAAAACAGCAGGGCTACCGGCGAGTGTTCGTGAAAACCCGAAAGGGCGCAACTTCGTTTAAAAAAAAAAAGAAGAAAAAAATAAAAAAATAAAAAAATAAATAAAAAGAACGGTATGTCCATAAGCAAAGTGGGCACGGATGAAAACCCGAAAGGGCTCCGTGAGTAAAAATAGCAGGGCTACCGGCGAGTATTTGTGAAAACCTGAAAGGGCGCAACCTCGTTAAAAGATACTTACAGGGTCCTCTCGGCCTTGTAAGGAGAAACCACCCGCATGAGATCCTTGCGACTCACAAGGGAGCAACACACTTAGGGATCTTCACGATCCCTAAGGAGAAATTACACTTGCGAGATCCTCACGACTCGTAAGGAGAACTCTCTTATGGGACCCTCATGGCTCATAAGATTTGAAAGTCTTAAGTTACAAAGATCTGAACCTGTTCTTAAGAAAACCCGCCCCACAACCTTCGATATGGCCCTACAAGCGGCTCAATGCTGACCCTTGTATACAATCCACGGGCGCGAATAAACATTTCCCTAACCAAGTCCCACCTGTGACTGGGGATATGTCCATACGGTGAACAACCCTTGTAAGTCCTCTCGACTTATAAGGAAAAAACCTTTTTGTAAGATCCTTACGACTTACAGGGGAACATACACTTAGGAGTCCTCACGATTCCTAAGGAGAAAACGCACCTGCGAGATCCTCACGACTCTTAGGGAGAAATACCTTTGTGAGACCCTTACGGCTCATGAAGTCAAAAGCCTTAGTCGACAGGATCCTAACCCTGTTTGCTAAGCCACCTTTGTTCAACATCGACAGAGGCAAATGACGATTCGCTCCTGGCAATATCCCAGTGGTAGCGATGCTGATGCCGAAATCGGTGTCTAAAATCCAAGCTTGCAGCGAAAAGGCTAGTGAGCCACACATGCATACGAAATAGCCGAAATGATGGGGCAACTTGCAATAAAAAGCAGCAAGTGAAAATGTATGCATAAAAAATAGCCGAAATAATGGGGCAACTCGTAATAAAAAGCAGCGAGTAGAAAATAAATAAATAGCCAAGATGATTGGGCACCGCGAGAAATAGCCGAAATGATGGGGCAATCGCGACCTTTGCGATATAAAAGCTGAAATGATAGAGCATCGCGGAAAAAGAAATGAAATAAAAATGAAATTCATGCCCTACAGGTGATGTTCCATCACACCCTGTACACAATCCAAGGGTGTAAACAAAAAAGAGATCATACTTCTCCCCCAGGTTTCATCAAAGAAAGGAGTCAAATCTCGATGGGCCGCAAGCGACCTAGAGATCATCCCAACACTCGTCGCGTAACAACGGACACAACTTCAAGCAAAGCGGAACAGCGACAACCCCCCCAGTTCCATGGCTCGGCGATACACATATCACCAAAAGTCAAATCCCAATTCCGTAAAATGCGGATACAATCAGCAAAATTCATGGTTACGTGAAACGCGGATAACGTCACTCTTTGACCCCGTGGAAAGCGTCCAGAGCGGATCCTGGTCCTCGCAGAGCATGGCAGTGAACCTGTGTGAAGCATCCAGAGCGGAGCCTAGTCCTCGCCGAACACGGCAGTGAACCCGTGTGAAGCATCTAGTGCAAAATTCCTGGTTATGTGGAACGCGGATAACGTCACTCTTTGACCCGTGGAAAACGTCCAGAGCGGATCCTGGTCCTCGCGGAGCACGGTAGTGAACCCGTGTGAAGCATCCAGAGCGGAGCCTAGTCCTCGCCGAGCACGGCAGTGAACCCGTGTGAAGCATCTAGTGCAAAATTCCTGGTTACGTGGAACACGGACAACGTCACTCTTTGACCCCGTGGAAAACGTCCAGAGCGGATCCTGGTCCTCGCAGAGCACGGCAGTGAACCCGTGTGAAGCATCCAGAGCGGAGCCTAGTCCTCGTCGAGCACGGCAGTGAACCCGTGTGAAGCATCTAGTGCAAAATTCCTGGTTATGTGGAACGCGGATAACGTCACTCTTTGACCCTATGGAAAACGTCCAGAGCGGATCCTGGTCCTCGCGGAGCATGGCAGTGAACCCGTGTGAAGCATCCAGAGCGGAGCCTAGTCCTCGCCGAGCACGGCAGTGAACCCGTGTGAAGCATCTAGTGCAAAATTCCTGGTTACGTGGAACACGGATAACGTTACTCTTTGACCCCGCGGAAAACACCCAGAGCAGAGCCTGGTCCTCGCCAAGCACGGCAGTGAACCCGTGTGAAGCATCCAGAGCAAACACCAGACTGTGGAGTCCTTAAAATCCACGGACTATGATGTCCTTAACCTCGACCGTAATGTCTTAAAACTAACGATCAACCACCCCGATTCCCTACGGATTCTACCTTGGTTTAAGGGGTACATCTCTTCACTCCTTTGATACCTGGCGTTGTAATTCCTCAACGTCTTCAAAGAGGTGACGGGTCCCTGCAACCAAACATCGGATTGTGGAATCCTTAAATCCACGGACTGTGAGGTCCTTAACCTTGACTGTGATGTCTTAAAACTAACATCGGACGGTGGAGTCCCTAAATCCACGGACTATGAGGTCCTTACCCTTGACCGTGATGTCTTAAAACTAACATCGGACTGTGGAGTCCCTAAATCCATGGACTATGAGGTCCTTAACCTTAACCGAGATGTCTTAAAACTAACATCAGACTGTGGAGTCCTTAAATCCACGGACTATGATGTCCTTAACCTTGACCGCGACGTCTTTAAACTACGATGCCTTAAGCAACCCCCGACCCCGTGAAACACGAATAAAGATGACTACATCCAGCACTTGCAGGTCCTCAGGACCTGTAAGGAAGAAAAACTCTCTGGTGAGATCCTTACGACTCTCAAGAGAAAACCCGCTTAAGAATCCTTATGATTTTTAAGAAGAACTTACACCTATGGGATCCTTTCGACCCATGGGGAGAAAAACTCTTTATGAGACCCTCGTGGCTCATAAGGCGCAAAAGTCTTAGGAAGCAGATCTTAACCCTGAATCCTAAGCCACCGATGCCCTGCAAGGAGATCGAGATAAATTGTCCGCAAACGTATTCAATGAAAAGAGACACGCCGTTGAGAAGAAAAATGTATCTTTTATTTCATAAACCAAAATGGATACAACGTACAATTCATGAAAGAAACAAAAAGAAGATACTCTCATCCATGAGTATGTACAAAAAAAGGGAAAAGATACAAGTCCTCAAGCCGGCGGGCGGTGTAGTAATTTTACCAGGTCATCGTTTTGTTGCTGAGCCACGGCTTCATGACGCAAGATCTCCAGAAGACGAGCCTCCGCCTGAGCTTGCTGAGCCTGATACGAAGCAAGCCGAGCTTCAAGCTCTTTCTCGGTGGCTTTATGAGCCTCGGCCCTTTCACGAGTGAACGTGGCAGCTTTGTCGAGAGCCACCACCTCTTTGATGGACTCCTGAAGCACCCGCCAGAGTTCATACGCTTTGTTGGCCTTGGCGGTAAGAGTGGCGCGAAGCTCGCTCAGCGCCTTGGAAGCTAGCTCCCTCTCTAAGAGTTTGCGGCCAAGCCTCTTCTCGCATGACGTCATATTGGCCGCGCATTGTGCTATCAGACCCCGCAACTCCGCTTTTGCAGCCACGGCTTCCGAGGAAAGGCGAGAACATTCAAGGGCGTGCAAGCGAGCCTCCACCTGCCGACAGAACTCCACCCAGACTCGCACCACTTCTTCGCTATGGTAGGTGGCAAGAAAAGGAAGAGAACCGTTAGCTTCGGCGGCAAACGCTTCAGCGGTGGTCGCGCTGCTAGCACGGAGCTCCTCAATCAAAGATGATAAGGAGACAAGGCTTAATTGGGCCAAGCGTTCTGAAGCCCGCAAAGCATAAGGGCCGGGCGGCATCACTATGTGCGACTCCAACGCCGTGGAGACTGGCAGAGCTGTTCAAATTTGGAAGATGTCAGTAAAATTCTTAAGCAAAGAACGAATGAGAGTGTGATGAAATGTCGCTTACCGACAGTCGTGTAAGTAGGAGCTGAAGGTTCCCCCGTCCCTTCGAGAACCTCGACCTCATCATCAGCCTCCAAAACTGTAGAAAACATCAATGTCAATACGCAAAATAACAACGATGCTATGAGAAGTGATGGACGACACCAACCTTTCCCGGATGAGACGACGATGCGTTGGGGGGATATCGCTTGTGGAGCTGCCATCTCCAGCAGACGCTGAAAGGATTGCCGGGGAGATAGATCGGCAATAGAGGCCGCCAGCTTGCGTAATTCTGAGAAAAACAAAAGAGTTCATACAACGGAAAGGCTGCTAATTTAAAATTCAGAAGGTTACCTTCAACACTTCTCCCGTTCTCAGTCGGGGGGATAGCAGCCTCGACAGCCTCTGCCGGAACCTCAGGCTCCAACAGAGGGAGGGTAGTCCCCATTACCTTCATCTCAGCCTCCGGCCCGCCTTCGGGAAGAGCCGTTGGGGCAGCAACCTCCAAAGGAGCCTCCCCCAAAGGGGCAAGCACTCCCTGATCAAGAACCGCCGCTGGAGGCTCTACCATAAGAGGAGCAGCCTCATCAGCCCCCCCACATCGGGCAATGCTTCATCGGGAATTTCGGCAGGCTTTAGCTTCAATGAGCCCGTAGGGAGCTCCCCCAGCGTCGAAAATTCTGCACAATTCAAATAAGAATAAGGATACACATATACAGGCGTGAATAATCTGAAGAACTACAAAAAGAACAACAACGTACCGATGCGCAAAGAAGCCCTCAATATGGCTTCTTCAAGCCGCTGCTCCTTCTCAAGGAGGCGTGCTCGCCGGGATTCAAGGGTAGACTCATGGCTGCCGGTTCATAAAGAAAGTGCGTCCGCTGCGTCTTCTGAAGCGGCCTGCTTCAGGTCCCTTTCCCCCCATTTCTCCAAAGGACCGATAAACCGCCGCCGAATCCACGAAGGGTCTTCGTAAAAGATTACAGCGGGATAGGACTTCTTCGGAACCCTGGCGTTATGAGACACGTCTTTGGAACGCCGTATGGCCTCAGCCAACTGTGCGGCCTCCTCATTGGCCGAACTCGGGAAAGGAAGTCCAGCGTCTGACTCTTGCGGGGCCAACGGTTCGTCTTCAAGAGTAGGCTCAGACTCCACCAAAGAATCGAGCAAATTGGTGGCCGCTTTCCTCCGCCGCTTAGACCCAGAGCCGGTCACCGAGGATGACCGCTTCCTCCCCCGCGAAGCCTTAGGGCGGCGCTGACCCACATCGCCTTCGACGCCCTCATCCCTATTACCCTCGCCTGGTGCCACGACCGAGGATGACACTGCCATGGTCGATGCCACAGGGGGCGGTGCTGCCACAGGTGGTGGTGCTACTACTGGGGCCCTTCCACCTCGCGAGCGGGAACCCAGGGGCATACCGGCCGTTGGAGTAAGGTTTACCTCCGATTCTCCTGGGATGAGCGCAGTGCCGGTATCCCTTAGAGGGAAGCGGACTGGAGCCCTCGGTCGCAGCTTAGCTCCTGGAACCAGAGGAGGGACGTCGTGGCCAAGAAGCACCCTCCTTTCCTCAAGAATGATTGGATTGACCCGATGAAGATACCAACCCGTAAACGCGCCCATGCACCGGGGCAGGTATTCGGCTTCAAGGACCATGAAGTGGGAGTCAGTGTTTAGCCTCATGAAATGATGAGCGGCATCACGAACGGCATCGAGCGAAGGGATCGGGGCGACTATAAAAGCCTCGAAAGGAACACCTTGGTCGTATCCAAGCTGTCGGGCGAATCGATGCGGATTGTACCGCATGAAAAGAGCTGCACTGTCCTGGCGAAACACCAAGTAGCCCGGTCTAATAGTGTACAAGTACGCGGCCTCCCGAGGCTTCAAAGAAGGTGCGTTGTCTTTTGACAGGTCCCAGAGTTGTTGAACTGGACCTGAGGGAGTAGACAAGACCCGATCATTAAAAACCATCCCACCAGCGGCAGCGTAAGGAGAAATCGGCACCCGAATAGCCCCGAGCTGAGTCGGGTCGGCGGCAGAAGCGTCCATCAATCGCATAAGTCGCGGGAAGGGATAGGCGTCGTAAAACGCGGGCCTCTGATGCATAGCGAAAGCCCACAGCACATGCATTTCGACCCAGGACGTGATATAATGAAGCGAAAAGTTTACTACATCCACGCCGGGAGTAGAGGTATTAGCTGCGGTGCCCAACCCGTGATAAAGATGCGCCAACGCCAGGATACCGACGGCCAACCGCGTCCCCTCAGCTATACAATGAGCCGGGTAGATAACCGAAGCCCTCATAAAACGACGATGCATGGGGATGACAAACCAACTGAGCCAGACACTGACAAACCCCATGAAGAACGTCTCCTCGTCAATACCGGGTGCTGCAATGGACTCAAAAAACATCGACGACATGATGGGGATATAGTATTGAGGTAGATCCGATTCAGTGGTCGGCAGCTTCTTCGGACCAAACCCAAAGGGGTCTTTAATGTTGGCGAACTTCGGAGCTGTCTTCGACATGACGTCTTCACGAAGGAAACAAGCAATGAAGCTCTTGAAAGTAACACCCTGGTCTTCGGATTCGGTGAACAATCGGTCGAAAATACCTAGCGCCTTGATCAAACTGGGATGCTTGTGGCGAATGGCGTTCTCAACAGACAAGCCGTCAGCCGGTGCAGACTCGGGCTCGAAGACATACTCGTCAGGAGGCAACAACTCCTCATACAGTGCACCCCTGATTGGCAATCCCGAGATTTCATAAAATTCTTCCAGAGAGATCGAGACCTCGCGATCTCCTAGAATGAAAGTGTTGGTGGGAAGATTCCATTGGTTCAAAAACGCCTTAACCCACCAGACATGCAGGGACTTATAATGGAAGAGTGACGCGTATATTGCCTGATAAACCCCGACCTTCTGCAGCCGCGCACGATGGGTGGCAAGGATGTAGCGAGCCCAGAGAAGGTAGCCCGTAGGGTGTCGGGGAGTGAGCCCTATCTTTTAAATCTGCCCCCACGGGTGGGCCTCACCCTGGCAAATACGCCGCCCCAAGATATCTATGGCCGGGATCGGATGGTTTGGAATACCGGTCGTTGAAGGCTCGAGCCTCCCCGTTGGAGTCCAGTTGGGCATTTCCACAGCAAAAACCGTCCTCGGAGGATCCATCGGCAAAAATGGGAAAGTGGGCTATGTCGGTACTGCGCAAAGGAAACTCCGGCGACCCTGGATAATATGACTGTACCAAGTTCCCCATAGAAGCAAGTTGGTGCAGTTCGGGTCATGAGCCTAGATCATCGCCATCACTTCCTCATCGAATGGTGATTAAGGAAAAGCGGCCTCCAAACGAGTAAAGGGAAAACACGGAGCAGAAGTCATCGCACCTGAAATCGAATGAAAGAAGACCGTTAAAAGCAAAGTCAGCGATATATATCCATGCATGAACATGAAGACTAGTTAAAGAAAGCAACAGTATATTTTTCTGGGACCATTGGCTACAAAACACATGGGCCCCACAGAATCAAGATGACGGCTCATTAATAATGAAACCGAGCAGTTGTAATAAGACAAAGGGGATACCCTCATTAAATAAAAAAATGAGTTTCAAGTGGCTCTACATATTCTCCTAAAGGACAAATCTACCTTGGGCTCTACAACAAATCAAACAAGACCAGGAGAATTAAATTCCCACAAAAGACATCATTGCAACCGTCTTCTTCACTAATTGCAGAAGGACAACCTCGGGCCAAGAGACCCTAAGGAGCCTCCATGCGAAGAAACTGAGTTCTTCATAGGAATTAAATTCCTTATTAAGAGAAGGGAATTAAATTCCCAAAAGCATTTTTTCTGTAAATGGAGTTAAACTCCATGGATCATCGTCTAAGCCCTAAGAGATCTACTTTTGAAGGCTAAAATGGTTTCATACTTTGGTTAAAAAGCTTGAAGAAAAATGGGTTCTTTGTTAAAAAAGGGGTAAAAACCCTTGTTTTGGATTTAAAATCCAGAGGAACGTGAAAGTTCACTATTTGTCCAAGAACATTACCTGAGGAAAAGGGTCACTTGAACAGAGTTAAACTCTGAAGATGGTTTCAAGACAGAGAACTAAGCTCTGGAAGAAGAGAATTAAATTCTCAGAAAAAAGTTTGCAAGGAGGAAGACAAGCAAAGTGGAGGCGTCTCTGAAATGACCCCAATATTTATAGGAGGTGATGGGAACGCTTCATCTCCCCAAATCCCTAGAGGAATCCAACGGTCACAAAAGTGACAGCGTTGCACTCATGTGCAGACACGTGAGAACAACGCTGTGGGGGCATTTGTTTCCTGATTTAAAATGAGGAAAGTTTACGGAGGAGGCATCACGTGCTAGCACGTGACCAGCAGTCACGTGTTGGCACGTGACATTTAAAAGCAGCGGCAAAGACACATCAGTTCCCTGATTAAATCGAAGAAAATGCTTCAGAAAGGGTCACGTGCTCACACGTGACCGGGGGTCACGTGTTGGCACGTGACGGTTGAACAGCGGCCAGAAGACAGAACGCAGAAAGAAGAAGAAGGCTCGTTCTAAGGGCTCACGTGCCTACACGTGACCAGGGGTCACGTGGCCACACGTGACCGGCTTTCAAAGCCTATTTATTTAACAGAATCAAATTCTGAAGAGATCATTCAAATCTTCCAAAGGAAAATGATTATTTGGAACCGATTGGACTAAAGATTTAAAGGTGATTAAATATCATATATCTATGGAAAAATCTTGAACTTAGAAAGATTTCCCCTTAAAATCTAACCAAAACAACAGAAGAATATCTTTGGATTTAAAATCCAATGGTAAATAAAATTCACCTAATAATCCAAAGGTCCAAACGAATGGTGAATACAAATTAAATCTCTCAATGAAAAATTCACCAAAACTAATTGATTCTGCTTCTTCTCCTATAAATAGGAGCCAAAGGACATATACAGAGAGAGACATAGAGAGAGAGAAAAATAGAGCCTTGAGACTTTAGAGGAATTGGGATCTTCTGCAAAAGAAAGCCTTAGGTAAGAAGGGGGAGGCTTTCAAGAAAAAGAGAATTTAATTCTCAACAGAGTTTAACTCTGATATTAAAAAGAAGAACTTAGTTCTCTCTTTAGCAGAGGATCTGCAAAGTGCACATCTTCCCATGAATTGAGAATTTAATTCTCATTGGGTTGAGATCCTGCCATGCAGATCCAAAGCGTAGAGAGGGAATGGATGTTTGAGAATTTAATTCTCATAGAACTATAGGAATTTAATTCCTGTGAATTAAAATTAGGGTTTAACCCTATGCCATAGGAATTTAATTCCTTCAAAATGAATAGAACCAGGGTTAACCCAAGTTAAGAACTCAAATCTGTCAAAATAACAGGAATTTAATTCCTCTAAAGTTTATTGCTAGGGTTTAACCCTATGAAGAATTTGATTCTTAAAAAAATAAACACATCTTCAAACAGGCAGGGTCACGTGCTACCACGTGACCCCTGTAAAGAGCCACCGCTAAAACTTTGAGGCAACGCCTCACGTGCTTCACGTGACCCCCAAAGCGCGCAAAGAAAAAGAAGCTCTGGGGCGCCCTCACGTGTCACCACGTGACCCTTAATGAATATTCTAACAGATCAAAGCGCAAACCCCCATCACGTGCCTACACGTGATGACTTTTAGAATTAAAAGTGTTAAACACTTATCTGTAGAACAAAATAAAAGGGAAACAGGGCGCTATCACATGCTACCACGTGACCCCTTGGCTGAAGCTTTAACGGATAAGCACCAAAATACCCATCACGTGACAGCACATGATGCTCCAAAGTATTCAATACTTTTGACAGAATAGAAGGAAGGGAGGGCGCCCTCACGTGCTACCACGTGACCCCTCTTGCCTTAGTGTTTAACACTAAATTGGAATCCCGAAATCCAGTATTAAACACTGTTTGGCCTTAGTGTTCAACACTAATCAAAGAACTTTATTTGCAGTGTTTAACACTGATTATTCTTAGTGTTTAACACTAATCTGAAATCCCTGCTGCTAGTTTTTGACATTGATTTGCTCTAGTGTTTAACAATAATTTGAACCCCCTGTTGCTGGTGTTTAACACCAACTGCCTTTTAGTGTTAAAACACTAATTTGTTCCCAGTGTTCAACACTGCCGATCTTTAGTGTTAACACTAACTTCAGCCCAGTTGATTAAATGGCCAGAGGCAAAGCTTCTCCTTCAATGGACCAACAGAAAGCCAGTATTCTAAACATGATGGGACTTAGCCCAAGATGGCCATAAGTCCTCAATTCAAACTTAACTGGGCTAATGGGCTCATAACACAATTAATTGGTCTTGATCCCAAATTGGGCCAAAGACTGTTTAATCCACCCCGGTCCAAGGGTACATCTCTTCACTCGTTTGATACTTGGCGTTGTAATTCCTCAACGTCTTCAAAGAGGTGACGGGTCCCGATGACCACACATTGACACAGACTGTGGGGTCCTTAAACTCATGGACTATGAGGTCCTTAACCTTGACCGAGATGTCTTAAAACTAACAACGGACTGTGGGGTCCTTAAACTCATGGACTATGAGGTCCTTAACCTTGACCGAGATGTCTTAAAACTAACAACGGACTGTGGGGTCCTTAAACCCATGGACTACGACGTCCTTAACCTTGACCGAGATGTCTTTAAACTAACGATGGACCGCAATGTCCTTAAACTACCCATGGACCGCAATGTCCTTAAACTACCTATTGACCGCAATGTCACTAAACTAAAACAATAGGGCTCCCTTAATTGCTCTCTTGTCGGATCTAAACGATCCCGTTAAGTCGATCTTAGTCTAAAAACTAGACTAACGTATCCTTAACAACCGTTTAAGTCGATCTTAGTCTCAAACGAGACTAACGTATCCTTAAACCCAGACCCCCAAACCCAAATCTAAGATAATACGGATTTGGACTAGTCCACGTCCTACGGGCGACGACATAACTCAGTCTCCGTATACAATCCACGGGCAGCCAAACATAAAATAAATACACACGACACGAAGTGACCATCTGGAGAAGGAGAAAGTGGTTACCGCGATGCGGTAGCGTAATTAACTGCAGAGGCTTGCGCCTGCAGGGAAGAGCGTCCCCACAATCAAAAACCCCTCAAGCGAGGGGGAATCTGACGAAGTCTGCTACATCGGACGCATCCGCTTAAACCTTCGATACATGGTGCCATAAATCAACTTGGAATCTTCGGAGAGGTGGACGGATAGCACCAATTAGCATCTGCCCCGAACCTCAGGCAAGACGTCAGTCCTTGCCACCGTTCGGAGGGGAACAGGTACTATATATAGTAACACAAAATGCAACACGGTATGTTCCAAGTTATGAATCTAAAATGATAAAATGGACATCGAATGTTAAATTGTGACATGAGACATTGGATTAAATCTATAGGTTTAACATGAAATCAAATAAGTATAAAGTATTAAGAATAGCATGTAGCAAGTTTCACCTGCCTCAATAGATCCAGAAACGGGTATACGGAACGTCACACGTCGGCGGAACAAGTCGTGACGCGCACACGGTACACGGAACGAATTCAAACAACGTACAATGGGATCACACGGGTCAGATATCCTCGCTGGGTCGTCGGGATCGTCACCGGCACGGTCGGATTCTGGAAAACCAAGAAACAACAGTGAACCAATAGAAAGAAAATGCATGGAAAAGAAAAGAGGAGCATGGAAGGAGAATAGAGAAGATTGAGAAGAGGAGGCTTACCTACTGGATTTCAAAGGGGCGGTGGCGTCGACGGTGATGATCGGCGAAGCTCCGGCGATGAGGTTAGGGTTTGTTTTTAGATGAGGTAAGGTTAGGGTTTTGTTTGCTGTGGCTTGGGTGCAGGGCTGGTGCAGGGATATTTGTGAGGTGAGGGTGCAGAGGAAAGGGAGAGGAAAGGAAGGAGATGGCGTTGGCGATGAGAGATGGTCGGCGGCGATGGAAAGGCGACGTTGGGTTCTTGGGTGTGCAGGGTGCAGTGGGCTCGGGAAATAGGAGAAGGAAAAAAAAGGAGGAAGGAGATGAGACGAGGCTCGGTTGAGGTTGAGGAGGTGATGGAGATGAAGTTTTAGGGTTAAGGTTGTGGGGAAGTGAGGAGAGAGAGAGAAGAGAGATAGAGAAAGAGATGCGGGACCGGCGTAGTTTTTTAAAGAAAGAATTTGATTGGCTGAAGGATAAAAAGAGAGTTAGGATTTTAAGAAAAGATTTTTAAAGAAATTTTTAAAAAGATTTTCAGTTTGTTTGATAGCAGTAAAAATATTCGAATTATTATTAAAAATTTTAAATAATTGAATTTTGGCGAGATACAAAGTATTTCAAAGTGCGCCCGGGTCGGGTCCAAAATTTCGGATTTGAAATACGAAAATTATTTGTAAGTTCCAAAAATTTAAAATGAAAGATTATGTAACGAAAAAGCATACCCCAAGAACGGACGCACGTACGTGCGCGTAGTCATCCAAACACGTCCGTTTCACTAAACGGGATGAAAACGAGATGCACGGACGCTACCACAGGGTTACGGGTATCATGCAGGCCATGTTATGTATTTTAAAATTATTTTACATGACTTAGATTGTTATATGTAAAAATACGCGATGCTGGGTGAATGTTAAAATGCAGAATACATGAGATGCACATGTCTAATAAACAGGACAGGGTAGTTTAGGAATATGAATTAGCCAGTTCAAGCAAGCGGGTCGGGTCGAGTGCAATATAAAAGTGCAAACTACCATTCGCACCCAAACAAGATATATCAGTAAAATACCACAGATAAGAAATACTGAAACAGAAATTGGTATAACTGAACTCGGTTGTTACATTATACCCAACTACAAAAAGAATTTCGTCCTTGAAATTCCAAGAACACAAAAAGGATAAACGACCAACAAACTACAAGAATAGATGGGGAAACTTCTGCCAGATTTCATCTTCTCGTTCCCAAGTTGACTCTCCATGTGAGCGATTACCCCAAGAAACAAGTACAAGAGGGATAACTTTGTTCTTAAGACCCTTTTCTCTTCGATCCACGATCGACACCGGTCGCTCCTCAAAAGTCAAATTTTCTCGTACAGTTAGCTCCGAATGATCCAACACATGTGTTTCATCTCGAACATATTTACGGAGTTGAGATACGTGAAACACGTCATGAACATTCACCAAGGACTGCGGCAACGCCAATCGATACGCTACCTCACCAACACACTCCAAAATCTCAAAAGGTCCAACGAATCGAGGACTGAACTTTCCTCAACTTCCGAAACGAATCACCCCTCTAGTCGGTGATATCTTCAAAAATACCAAATCACCCACGGCGAACTCTAGAGGTCTTCTCGACGTATCTGCCTGACTCTTCTGTCGGTCTTGGGCTGCTCTCATATGATTCCGGATAGTGTTAACCTTCTTGACTGTCTGCACGACCAAATCTGGTCCCAACAATCTTCGTTCACCGACATCGTCCCAGCAAACAGGTGAACGGCACCTGCGACCATATAAAGCTTCGAATGGAGCCATCTGAATAGTCGCCTGGAAACTGTTGTTGTACGAAAACTCCACCAAATGTAGATGATCCTCCCATGAACCCTTGAAGTCCAACATGCAAGCTCTCAACACATCTTCAAGAGTTTGGATCGTTCTCTCCGACTGGCCATCTGTTTGAGGATGATAAGCCTTGATAAACTTCAATCGAGTCCCCAACCTTTCCTGTAAGCTCTTCCAAAAGTGTGATAAGAAACAAGTGTCACGGTCGGACACGATGCTCACTGGTACTCCATGCAATCTTACAATCTCCTGCATGTACCGCTCTGCCAAAGTTTCTGTTGATTGACCAACCCGAAAAGGAATGAAATGAGCTTCCTTGGTCAATCGATCAACAATCACCTAAACTGCATTGTTGCCTTTTAGAATCCGTGGTAGAGCTGTCACGAAATCCATGGTTATATGTTCTCACTTCCACTGAGGAATCAGAAGTGGTTGCAATAAACCAGCAACCCTTTGATGTTCAGTCTTAACTTGCTGACACACCAAGCACTTTGCCACAAAGCGGGCAATCTCCCGTTTCATGCCTTCCCACCAGAAATGCTGTCGTATATCTCGGTACATCTTCGTGCCTCCTGGATGTACGGAATATGCTGAACTGTGTGCCTCCTTCATAAGTTCTTCACGAATATCTCTCTTTGGCACACACAAACGTCTACCAAAATGCAACGAACCCTCTTCATGGATCAGTAAGTCTGTTCGAAGTCCAGCTTCAACCTGTTCTTGAAACTTCTGCAATCTTGGGTCCTGCAATTGCACTGCTTTAATATTCTCGATCAATGACGACTGTACTTGCAGTTGCATCAACTGTCCCGAAGAATGCGGTAGCACAACTTCCAAGTCAAATCTTCGAAAGTCTTCAATAAGTTCCTTCTGTGCAGTCAACATCTGAATTGCTGGCAACCGACTAAGCGCATCCGGCACGACATTAACTTTCCCCGGATGGTACTTCAGATCAAGATCGTAGTCAGCCATCAGCTCCAACCATCAACGTTGCCTCATATTAAGCTCCTTCTGCATGAACACATATTTCAAGCTTTTGTGATCGATGAAAACCTGGACCCTTTCGCCCAAAAGGTAGCGTCTCCAAATCTTCAAAGAGAAGATCACAGCTGCAAGCTCCACGTCATGAGTTGGGTAATTCTTCTCATGGGTATTCAACTGTCTCGATGTGTACGCTATAACCTTCCCGTGCTGCATCAAAACACATCCCAATCCTTTCCCAGATGCGTCGCTGTGAATCACCAATCCTCCGGAATTGTCTGGCACTGTCAGAATAGGAGCGGTTATCAACCTCTGCTTCGATGCCTCAAAGGCTGACGCACACATATCCGTCCATACAAATGGTATCTCCTTGCGTGTAAGCTTGGTCAAAGGCTCCGCCAGACGAGCAAAGTTCTCCACGAACCTCCTGTAATACCCGGCAAGTCCAAGTAAGCTTCTGATTTTTGCAACGTTCTTCGGAATCGGCCAATCTCGAACTGCTGCAATCTTTTCGGGATCAACTGCGATTCCATCTCCAGACACGACATGCCCCAAAGCTTTACTTCGTCACGCCAAAACTCGCACATCCTCCTTGTGCCATCTTTCTTCTTGACTAGAAGAACTGGAGCTCCCCAAGGCGAGTTACTGCTGCGAATCCAACCCTTCTCAGGTAATTCAGTAACCTGCTTCTTGACTTCTTCCAACTCCACTGGTGCCATTGGATAGTACGCTTTTAGAAACTGGCGCTGTACCGGGAACAAGATCAATCGCGAACTCTACGTCTCGCTTCGACGGTAAACCTGATATGTCTTTGAACCATCCATGAAATCTCGAACAACAGCTGGTGTTTCATCCTTATCAACCTTCATCGACGAAAGAACATTAGTTGTCGGCCTAGCCCCAACCTCGACTGGCCCGACAGAACTGCTTCCTCCAGACAACCTCTGGGTGTCCGGGAATCTGGAAATTCGCTTTCCTTGCTCTACACTCAATGTGAGCATGGAAAGTGCCGAAAAACCCATTCCCAAGACGACTTCATAACTGCCGATAACAATCACCAAGAAATTTGCAAATAGCTCACGTCCGCCAACAACAACAGAACAACCCTTACACCCTCTATTAGTTATGATTTTCCCTATTCCCAGTGTGTATGTCCCAATAACTAATCAGGGTCGTGCAAGCAATCGAGTGTGTAGCAATAAACTTGGACGACATAAATCAATGGGATGCACTAGAATTGAATAACGCTAATGCGAGAAAACCATGAACGGTAGGGTACCTGAAACGTCTTCCTCTAAAGCTTTAGCCTCTTCAGCCGTCAGGGTAAAAGCTTGAGCCTGATTAGCTCCCTGAGTTAAATGCTCCCGCTCCGGAAACTGCTTTAGCGGTGGCTCCTGAGTATCTTCCTTCAATCTTAACTTCGACGGACAAATCTCAATGGTGTGATCCGCTGATCCGCAAATAAGACAAAGTCCAAGCCTCTTACGAAAATCTCTTCGATAATGACCCGGTCGTTGGCTGTAATCGCACAACACCCTTCCTTTTTGCTTGGGCAAAACTGGCCTCCGCACATTCTCTTTCTTACGAAGCTTCGACGGACAAGCATTGATAGTATGATCCGCCGATCCACAGACCAAATAAAGTCCACGCTTTCTTCGACACTCCCTTTGCACATGCCCAGGCAAATGGCAAAAGTCATAAATCACGCTCCTTCTCCGACCAGCAACGATTGTTTTCTTCATTGGTGCCATGCCGCGTTGGTTCACCGGAATATTTCTACGTACGGGCGTTTGGTTTGGTGCAAACGCCGGCTTCAGCTCGGTCTACTGCTTGTGGTCCTCAAGTAAGTCACGAATTACTCCAAGCAAAGTGGTGTCATCCATACACCTATGGTACGATTGTAGATTCTTGGCTTCCATGATACTGCAACCAAGACACCAAAGAGGATTAGTATGATACAGATTCAAAATGTAGATCAAGGATATGAATCAAGGCTAGAACTCCAAGTTACTTAAATAGAGTACCACATTGTAACCATGCCGCGGTATCATAGCTACAATCACATAACTCTACTCAAGTCGCCTAAGTTCTAGAGATAACTAAAAGAAAACCAGGTTACGACTCGATATGCAAAGGAGGTTTGCATATCGTAAAAGTAGAATCAGGAGGAGGTTAAGATTCAAAATGGTAAGACGGTAAGGTGGCAGGACATGTTTCCTAATCTCGCGTATTTTGATTCGTGGATTGGGTCCAATACCCAACTACAAAAAGAATCAAACCCGACTAACCTATATCCTATGGCTCTGATACCAAAAGAGCCATGTGACGCCCCGCTTCCCAGAGTACGCTAAGATGGGCACGTGACATAGCCAACCATGTTACCTGTGGATAGGAAATATCCTTCCACAGTCACATTACGGCTGTAGAGATATCAAGAACAATAATAAACTATCTAACACATGTCCATAAGCCAAAATAAAATGAGTCAAGAATAAAATAATACGGAAGCAAAAGATCTAATACAAGAATAAACTGGAATGTACGTCCCATAATGCGGGCTCACATCAGAAATGAAAATACTGGAAATAAAAGAACTAACTACTAACGAGTCCTCACTGCTCAGCCTGCTGACTGAAGTACTCCTGCTCGGACTTCAGCAAAGGTAAGGAATCTGGGCCATGCAAAACCCAGACGTCAGCGCGTCATAACATCAAGCAATAATATATAAACAGGGTAGCAAGACATGCAATTATGATCATAAATGGTAAAACAGGTATAACAGTGATATAAATCAGGGCAGTGAAGGGTAGTGTGCAGTGAGTAATCTAAACTGCTCTATTGGGTTAACTACTCTCAAGTCTTTGAAATCAATTTGATGAATCATCGATGTAACTCAATAGTATCCCGTGCGTGCCCGGGATCACGGTGAAGATTCTCGGGTTGAAACCGAGACATACCGCTAGGCACTAAAAGGAAAAGGGGGTAACGATGAATGATGTTAAAAGCATCATCCCAAGGCTGGCCTAGCCTCTAAAAGGTAGTGGGTAACGATGGATGATGTCAGCAGCATCATTCCAAGGCTGGCCTAGCCTCTAAAACTGATCAGTAAAGGTAGTGAACTGTCGAGTTACAAGTCAGGTTTCATCATTGATTTCCCCATACCCCCAAGTTATATGTGTTCAAGTCAGGTATTAAAATAATCTGAAGCTAACGCCAACACAGGATCAGGCAGGTACAGGTTTGTCTGGATAGACAATAGGAAATGTCCGTACGGACAACAGGTCAGGTTTGCTGGCATTAGTAAAAAGATCAGGTAATAGATAAAGCCATGATACATCAGTTCAAGTCAGGTAGTATATACGTATCATGTCATGTCAAGAATTGCACGGTACCATGCGTGTCAAGTAATGGTATATCAAGTCATGTCGGGGGTGCACAAAATGTCACATGGATGCTTATAATCAAACCCTAATAAGTATGGGTATACAAAACGAGCATGAAGTACTAATGGAACACTAAAATGAAACACTGTAATGTAATATGCAATCAGGTACAGATTAAGGCATATAGATGCACAGTTATAGTTAGGGTTAAAGTTAAAGTTCCAATACTAATTAAACTACAATATATCAAGTGTGGAATGTTAATATTGTAATATTATATATTCGAGTGATCGATGGATGCTATATTATGTATATTAAACGATATGGATGCAAACAGGTGTTTGAACGGTTATAAACTATTTAAAAGGGTATTATGGGCCATGTAAATAATTATTATGTGATTTAAACACGGATGTGGGTACTATATATAGTAACACAAAATGCAACACGGTATGTTCCAAGTTATGAATCTAAAATGATAAAATGGACATCGAATGTTAAATTGTGACATGAGACATTGGATTAAATCTATAGGTTTAACATGAAATCAAATAAGTATAAAGTATTATGAATAGCATATAGCAAGTTTCACTTGCCTCGACGGATCCAGAAACGGGTATACGGAACGTCACACATCGGCGGAACAAGTCATGACGCACGCACGGTACACGGAACGAATTCAAACAACGTACAATGGGATCACACGGGTCAGATATTCTCGCTGGGTCGTCGGGATCGTCGCCGGCACGGTCGGATTCCGGCAAACCAAGAAACAACAGTGAACCAATAGAAAGAAAATGCATGGAAAAGAAAAGAGGAGCATGGAAGGAGGATAGAGAAGATTGAGAAGAGGAGGCTTACCTACTGGATTTCAGAGGGGCGGTGGCGTCGACGGTGATGATCGGCGAAGCTCCGGCGATGAGGTTAGGGTTTGTTTTTAGATGAGGTAAGGTTAGGGTTTTGTTTGCTGTGGCTTGGGTGCAGGGCTGGTGCAGGGGTATTTGTGAGGTGAGGGTGCAGAGGAAAGGGAGAGGAAAGGAAGGAGATGGCGTTGGCGATGAGAGATGGTCGGCGGCGATGGAAAGGCGACGTTGGGTTCTTGGGTGTGCAGGGTGCAATGGGCTCGGGAAATGGGAGAAGGAAAAGAAAGAAGGAGGAAGGAGATGAGACGAGGCTCGGTTGAGGTTGAGGAGGTGATGGAGATGAAGTTTAAGGGTTAGGGTTGCGGGGAAGTGAGGAGAGAGAGAGAGAGAAGAGAGATAGAGAAAGAGATGTGGGGCCGGCGTAGTTTTTTAAAGAAAGAATTTGATTGGCTGAAGGATAAAAAGAGAGTTAGGATTTTAAGAAAAGATTTTTAAAAAGATTTTCAGTTTGTTTGATAGCAGTAAAAATATTCGAATTATTATTAAAAGTTTTAAATAATTGAATTTTGACGAGATACAAAGTATTTCAAAGTGCGCCCGGGTCGGGTCCAAAATTTCGGATTTGAAATACGAAAATTATTTGTAAGTTCCAAAAATTTAAAATGAAAGATTATGTAACGAAAAAGCATACCCCCAAGAACGGACGCACGTACGTGCGCCTAGCCATCTAAACACGTCCGTTTCACTAAACGGGACGAAAACGAGATGCGCGGACGCTACCACAGGGTTAGGGTATCATGCAGGCCATGTTATGTATTTTTAAATTATTTTACGTGACTTAGATTGTTATATGTAAAAATACGCGATGCTGGGTGAATGTTAAAACGCAGAATGCATGAGATGCACGTGTCTAATAAACAGGACAGGGTAGTTTAGGAATATGAATTAGCTAGTTCAAGCAAGCGGGTCGGGTCGAGTGCAATGTAAAAGTGCAAACTACCATTCGCACCCAAACAAGATATATCAGTAAAATACCACAGATAAGAAATACTGAAACAGAAATTGGTATAACTGAACTCGGTTGTTACACTTATACTGCTGTGATATTGATATCTGTGATGGAATTTTCGGATTGTCGTGTGGGATAGCCTCTAGTGCAATGGTACTTGTACAGTTTAGATTCATTTATGTATTCATTATTGTGGGGTAAGCGTCCGACATGTGGACAGCCGTTTCCTCCAGTTTGTATATTCTTTTATTGGGGCACGACCGGGTTGAGGTCGATATCATCATTATATATATGTTTGTCTTTCTTGTACTAGGATTACCCGCGGTGGAGTGCTCGAATGGCCGGATTCTAGAGGGCAACGGGCCCACATCTCTTGGCGTTGAGACGGATGGGGTATCACTCTAGAATTGGTGGGCTATTCGCCACACTCGTAGGGGGTATAGGATGACCCACGGAGAGGTGCTCAAGTTACCGGATTCCATGAAGTGCTGGGTGGCCTATTCACTTTGTTGATTAGGGTTGCCTCACTTCTGGGATTGGCGGGTAACTTGCCGCACTCGTAGTAGTCTTGGTTATACATTGCATAGGCTATCCACACGACCGGGGAACGTCGGGTTTCATTTGTGGCTCAAATGAAACCCTGGGCTCCTAAATTATCCGTTATTCTGTGTTGCTTATCACTTTTCTGTGATATTGCTTATATCATGCGTGGGACGAATGTTATATATATATATATATATATATATATATATATATGTTGTATATATTTTATATCCGCGCTAGTCCAGCCCCCGCTCTGCCGTTAGTTAAGTAACCTAACGGTGCATGACGGGACCCTATGGCAAATGCGAATGGCATATACGTATATTGTATTTTCGTTCTTTTCTGGTGAGATAGGGATTAATTAATGGGACCGCATTGATTTTGATTAATGCAAGGAAAATAAACCTAAAAGATATTTGTTTCCCCCCAATAATAGAAGAGCAAGGCTATGTTCAAAATTTGAAAAGAGGCAGCGCCTTACGTGCCTTGCACGAGGGCGCCAGCGTCGCGAGTTAAAAACTCTGAGGCAGCGCCTCACGTGCCTTGCACGAGGGCGCCAGCGCCGAGAGTTAAAAAACTCTGAGGCAGTGCCTTACGTGCCCCGCACGAGGGCGTCGGTGCCAGAACTAAAAGTTCTCTGCCGTTGGATCAAAAATCCAAATGAGATGATAAATCATCAAAACACAAAATTAAATTTTGTTGAGCAAATATTTCTTAAATCTTCCTGAACGAGAAAGATTACTCTCTGTAAAACAGAGCACCGTTGGATTAAAAATCCAATGGTGATTAAAAAATCACCAAGCTACAGAATAAACTCTCTAGGGAAGATATTTTCCCCAATCTTTCTAAACAAGAAAGATTACGCTCTGTAAAACAGAGCACCGTTGGATTAAAGATCCAATGGTGATTAAAAATCACCAAGCTACAGAATAAGCTCTGTATGGAAAATATTTTCCCAATCTTGTTAAAAACAAGAAAAATATTTTCTGTAAAACATAAGTCCTTGGATCAAAGATCCAACGGTGGATAAAATCCCCAAATCAATTAAGGATCTCTCAATGAGAGATTTCTTTAACTAAATCAATAAACTTGCCTCCAATATATAAAGGCTCCAAGACTTCAAGTCTTGTACAGAGGAATCCCCCAATAAACTTCAAGTTCAAAAAAGAAGAGCAAGCAAAAAAGAAAGTTTTAAGAGAGAAGAAGGAAGAAGAACTTTCTTCAAGGTAAATAAAGATAATAAAGATCAAAGTATCTCATTTGCATATCCAAGGGTTTAACCCTCATAAAGAACATAGTTCTTTCCCCTGGATCTGAGATCCATGAGACAAATCTCCCACAAATGAGAATTTAATTCTCGTAGGGATGAATTGTTCTTAGGGATCGAAGATCCAGGAGAGAACAAAGAATTGAACTCTTCAGAAAAATACACAAAGAAAGAGACAGCGCCAAACGCCTCGCGTGCTCCTCACGTGGGCGCTGTTCAATAAAGAGTGCCTAGCACTCAGTGGTTGGCACCAAGCGCCCCATGTGCCCCTCATGTGGGCGCTGCCCAAATAAAGAGTGTTTAGCACTCATTGGTTGGCGCTTAGTGCCAAGCGCTTCACGTGCCCCTCACGTGGGCGCTGCTAAAATAAAGAGTGCTCTGTACTCAATGGTTGGCGCTCAGCGTCAAGCGCCTCACGTGGGCCCTATTTAACATAAAGCGCTCTGCAAATAGAGCCAAGCGCCATAAAGAGTGTTCAACACTTCATAAAGAACAAAAAAAATGGGAAGCAAGGGCATCAAAACCCGAATGAATGCTCGGCATTGTTGGCACAGAAAGGGGACCAAGCCCAAGCAAGTGTTTAACACTTTATTCAAAAAATTAAATGACTGGGTTGAACCCAAGTTGGTCCAACTCCTAATCAACCATGCCCATGGACTCTTTATTTTCCAGATTGGTCTTAGTCCCAAACAAGACCATCAAGCTTCGGACGAACATTCATTGGTTCAAGGGTATATCTCCCCACACCTCTGATATATGTCGTAATAATTCTTCAACTTCTTCATAAAAGTGGCGGGTCCCGACAACCAACAATTCTATGGACCGCAATGTCCTTAAACTAACTCTGGACCGCAATGTCTTTAAACTAACTGTGGACCGTAACGTCCTTAAACTAAAACGATAGAACCCAAATGCTCTTTCGTTGGATCAAAAATGATCCCGAACCCCCGTTAAGTAGATCTTAGTCTAATATTAGATTAGCGTATCCTTAACAAATATTTAAGTTGATTTTAATTTCAAATAAGGTTAACGATCCTTAAATCAAACCAAACCCAAATCTAAGAAAATACGGATTTGGACTAATCCATGCCCTATGGGCGACAACATAAATTAGTCTCCGTATACAATCCACGGGCAAGCAAAAATAAACACACGACATGAAGTGACCTTGTGGAGCAGGATAAGGTGGTTATCGCTACGCGGTAATGTAATTAACTGCAAAGGCTTGCGCCTGCAGGGAAGAGCGTCACCACAATCAAAAAAACCCTCGCAAACGAAGGGGAATCTGACGAAGTCTGCTACAACGGACGCATCCGTCCAGACCTTCGATATACGGTGCCATAAATCAACTTGGAATCTTCGGAAAGATGGACGGATAAAACCAAATAGCATCTGCCCCCAAATGTAGGCAAGACGTCTGTCTTTCCTGGCTTTCGGTGGTAAACAGATTCTGGCACGCCCGGTGGGACATTTTCCTCTTTCCACTCCACACTTCGTGTGTCGTGTTCGCAAATGAATCTCGGTTTAATATGGTTGCCTCTGGATTCGAGGTACCAAGATTTGGTGTCTTGCTCTGTGCAGAAGTGAAGATGACATCGATGGCTTCCAACTGCACCAATTGCAACAACTCCTACTCCATCCCTGCTGGAGAGTAACTTATGGGCCCCAAGCGGCCTCTATCTTTACGATGCCGGTGGAACAGGTGATTCAGGCCACCACTGGATTGTTCTTTGGGACCATAATCCCGCCAACAAGCTTCAGCGTCCCGGTGCCGTCACAGGAAGCTCTGAAGAAGTCGGTCTTCGATCGGCTTGCAACTACCACGGCCCCTCTCAACGGGTCATCCAGTTCCAACGCCTCAGTCATTAATTGACTGGGCCAAAGCTCTAGTGGGCCTATGAAGAGACCCGCAATACTTGAAGGGGTTATCCCGAAGCGGATAGCCATTCCAGCTCTGGTAAACGAAGTCATCAAAAGGGCTTCTCTCGCTAAGGGATCGGTCTTCGCAAGACTGGCCGTTCCAACTCCTGCTACGGGTGAGGTCGTTACAAGTGCTTCCCCTATTCAAAAGTCAGTTTTCGACAGGTTAGACGTTCCCCCTCAACGGACGTCAGTCTTCGACAGGTAGGCACTGTTTACCCCAATCAGAGCAAAGCTCTGTTCAAATTCCAAGGCGGGAGATGAAGCAACGCTTCATCTTTCCCCAATCAGAGCAAACCTCTACTTTGAAAATTTAAACTTTAATAAATGAAGCAACGCTTCAGATCCTCTGCGCTGCGTGCAGGACGCCACGTGTTAAAATCAGGCACGCCAGTGCAGAGAGCGCAGCGCCCAAGGCAGCGTGCCCAATCAGAGCAAAACTCTATTTAAAATAAAAATTAAAGGAAGCAACGCTTCAGTTGCGCAAGTGCTGCGCTGTGCGACACGTGTCAGCAAGAGCAGTTGCGCAAGCACAGTAGCGCAAGTGCTGCACTGCGCGACACGTGTTAGCGCAGTTGCGCTGCGCTGTGCGCTGCTTGACACGTGTCAAGCACTGGTGCATCTGCGCCAAACAGAATTAAAATTTTAATAAGATCTTTCTGTTCTTGTTAAAACAAGAAGATTGTCTTCTGTAAAACAGAAGCCCTTGGATCAAAAATCCAACGGTGAGGAAAATTCCCCAAATCGCTCAGAGAAAGATTTCTTTAACAAATTTAACTAATTTATCAGCACTATATAAAGGACCCTAGACCCCAATTCAAAATCATCAACATTGTGAGAGATTGAGAACCTCAAAACAGATAGAACTCCGAAGAAATTTCAAGAAAAAGGTAAAAACCTTCATAAAATAGAAGAATTTCTTCTAATAGATCATTGATCTAAGAACAAGATCAATGATCTTCATATAATAATAGTGCCTTGCACTTTTTATGAACCACTGGTTCTCTGAAAACAAGAAAAACTTGTTTTCTTTGATCTAAATTGGATCAAGAAATTAAACAGTGCCCTGCACTTGTAAAATTTGCACTGTTGCGCTCTTGGGTTGGCGCAAGCCACCAGAAAGCGCCACGTGTCAGCACCTGAACCACTTGCGCTATGCGCTTTTAAGATAGAGCCTTGCTCTCTAAAATTGGCGCAACTCACTAGAGCGCGCCACGTGTCAGCAACGCAAGCGCGGCGCGGTGGCGCAACGCACTGCGCTTGCGTGACACGTGTCATCATCACAAGCGTTTGCGCTCAGTGATTGGCGCAAAGCGCCTGACAGATGCAATGCATTGTTTACTAAAGGGCCAGGCCCAAATCAAAAAGGCCTAGTAGGCCAAAATAAATTGCAATGCAATAAAAGGAGCAGAGCCCAAATAAAATTGATACTCTGCATCATTTATAAAAGTGCAGAGCCCAAACAAAATAAAACACAATAAAATGGCAGAGCCCAAACAAAATTGATGCTCTGCATCATTTATAAAAGGACAGAGCCCAAACAAAATAAGAAATGCAGTGCATTATTAAACAGGGGCAAAGCCCTAGCATAGGCCTAATAGGCCAAAGACAAATAAGATGTCAAACATTTCTAAACTGGACTTAGCCCAATCATGGCCGTAAGTCCTCAAATTAAATTGACTGAGCACAGCTGCTCTCTTAAATCAATTTACATCCGGTTCGAGGGTACATCTCCGAACTTCTCTGACTTCGATCGTTGTAATCCTTCAACGACGTCAGAGAGGTGACGGGTCCCGACAACCACACATTAACACGGACTGTGGGGTCCTTAAACTCATGGACTTATGCGTCGTTAAACAAAGATACGGACTGTGGGGTCCTTAAACCCGCGGACTTATGCGTCCTTAAACTAACGGACTAATGCGTCCTTAAACACACCCATATGGATTGTGGGGTCCTTAAACCCATGGACTTATGCGTTCTTAAACTACCAATGGACCGCAATGTCCTTAAACTACCAACGGACCGCAATGTCCCTAAACTACCTATGGACCACTACGTCTCTAAACTGGAACAATAGAGCCCCCAAACGCTCTTTTGTTGGATCTAAACGATCCCGTTTAAGTTGATCTTAGCCTCAAATATGGCTAACGTATCGTTAAACATTCAAACAGACTTTAGTCCCAAATTGGACTATAAGACCCCCAATCAACTTTGGTTCAAGGGTACATCTCCGAACTCCTCTGACACATATCGTTGTAATCCTTCAACGTCGTCAGAGAGGTGACGGGTCCCGACGGCCATATATTAAATGGACCACCATGTCCCTAAACTGGAAATGGATCTAGACGGTCCCGTTAAGTAGATCTTAGTCTGGAAATTAGACTAATGTATCCTTAACAAAAGTTTAAGTCGATCTTAGCCTCAATATGGCTAACGTATCCTTAAACCAAAATCCAAAACCCAAATCTAAGAAAGTACGGATTTGGACTAATCCACATCCTACGAGCGACGAAATAAATAGTCTTCGTATACAATCCATGGGCAACCACAAACAAAACAAACACCCACGACACGAAGTGAAATTCTGGAGAAGGAGAAAGTTGTTACCGTGATGCGGTAGCGTAATTAACTGCAAAGGATTGCGCCTGCAGGGAAGAGCGTCCCCACAATCAAAAACCCCTCAAGTGAGGGGGAATCTGACGAAGTCTGCTACATCTGCCGCACCGTCTAAACCTCCGATACACGGTGCCATAAATCAACTTGGCATCTTCGGAGAGGTGGACGGATAAAACCAAATAGCATCTGCCCCGAATCTCAGGCAAGACGTCCTAATGTCTCGGCCGCCATTCGGAGGGGAACAGATTCTGGTACGCCCGGTGGGACCTTTTCCTCTTTCCACTCCACACTTCGTGTGTCGTGTTTTTCCCGCGATCAAATAATCGCGGTGTGTATGTTTTTGGTTGCCCTTAGGGGAGTGGATATTGAAACCGGTATTTCGTCTCTATGAAGAATGGCATTTGCTCCCACCCTAGCAACTCAGGCTCTGTCATACCTGGCGGAGTCAAGTATGGGTCACTTGCAGCCTCAAATCTCTGCAATCCGGCTTTTCAAGAAATTAACGGGCTTCTTTTTGGGTCGATGCTCCCACCTCCCACCCTCGGTGCCTCAACACCGATGGAGGAAGCCCAGAGGATGTCTGTCGCCCACAGGCAGGCTCCCCAAGCAGCAGCCTTGCCGACGGAATCGGTCCTCAAACAGCTGGCACATGCCAAAGACCAAGGTCGACGTAGGGGCAGAATATTCAAGCTATTCAAGAAATCAATGGCTTCAAATTGCACTAACTGCAACAGCAACTCTCGCTCTGTCCCATCTGGAGGAGTAACCTACGGGCCCCAAGCGGTCTCCCTTTTCACTATACCAGTGGAGCAGGTAACTCAAACCACCACTGGGATCTTCTTCGGGACCATGCTCTCGCCAACGAGCTTCAGCGCTCCTGTACCATCGCAAGAAGCTCCCAAGAAGTCGTTTTTCAGCGCTCCTGTGCTTATTCACGCCTTACTCTGCACACACAAAAATTGTGATAAGAAAAGAGTAGAAAGTGAAAAATTATATTTAAAAGATAGGAATAGTTTAAGAAAAACAAGAAAATTAGATGTTTTCTTAAATGAAACTAGTAATAAGTAGCTATGAGCTGTTTTCCCAAGGGTTAGTAAGATGAAGGAAATTGCTAATCTGAGGATAAAAATAAGCCTGAAAAATAGTTCCTATTCTGGAAGCCGAACAGTTGAACGTTGATACCCTACTATACGCACTTACACACATCTTGAAACTCGGGATAGTAGAGAATTCCTTGAAATACTCTTGTCTAAAAGCCAAAGTATGAAGGAAATAATAAATGGAAAAGAAAAGATAAAATGGTGAAAAGAAAAATGAACACTGGTTTTGTTATCAATGAGGCAGCAATAAAAAAATATAGCGAGGGTGCTTTATCACCTAGTGCTTTAGACCAACTGGTTTGGGAGCCACTACTAAGCCTTAGGTGTTGCAAGACGAGGAAAAACACCTAATTAGCAAGCACATGAGTAATCGATCGGTTAGTACCTCAAGAAGTATTAACGGTCGTATGAAGAATGTGTGAGCAAATTCCATCTAAATATCTATTAAAAAGTACTGAGGTAGATGGACAAGAGTATGATTGCTTGAATTGAATTCTCTGAGTGTAAGGATGTCCAGTCCACACACGTAGGGGTATATGATCAATGTTTGGAAGAAATGTAGGAATGAAAACTAAAGGCGATATTTTATTGAGGGATGATGTGATTTCTAATATCTTTTCATGACTATTAAGATAGGGCTCATAGCAACTGAAAAGCTGGTAGAGTTGAAAACTCTTATTTTCAAGTTCTTTCTTTTATAGTTCTTATCTTCATATAACTTTCACCATCTCTCTTTTATTATATAATTTTGTGGGTGTAATCCGCTGAAAACCCTCAGGAGACAACACTCAGGAGACAACACTCCTCCTACTAGGGATATGCCACTGGCACCGAGTAAGGAAGATTGGGGGCAACTCTCCTTCTGGACTGATTCCGCCGACTACAACCGCCCTCGAAGGTTCCTTAGGCGCGTTATGGGCGCAAGAGAACGACCAAGGGAAGGAAAGAGCACTCTACTACTTAAGTCGAGTTCTACTGGGGGCAGAAAGCAACTACTCCCCCATTGAAAAACACTGCCTCGCATTGATCTTGGCGATAACAAAGCTCAGGCACTATGCGTTGGCGCATGAAGTCCGTCTCATTTCGAAGGTTGAGGTTTTAATTGATTCATAGGGTCTCAACAAGAGAATTCCTATCAATAGTAAAACAAGAGTTGATCCGCATTACGCACAAAAAAAATAGGAAAGAGAAGATTCAAGAGGCCTGTAACGATCAACATAAAGAAAGACGAATGAGCTAACTTGATATTTTTGGCATTATCATCACAAAGAAGAGATTCCGGATTTTTTTTACTTCCTATCTTCGGGACAAATCGAATCAAATTAAGCGGCTAATAAGTTTTGCCCTTAAATATTTAATGTCAAAGGCCATATTGACAGGGCGACTCGCTAAATGGGCCTTGCTCTTGATGGAGTTTTCGATAACCTATCAACCTCTCAAGGCAGTGAAAGGCCAGGCCATCGCCGATTTCCTCACTGAGCATCCGATACCCGCCGATTCTCCTCTGAATTGCGATCTGCCAGACGAACATGCGTTTGACGCGATCGACGGTGGTGATACCCGATGGGAGCTTTATTTCGATGGAGCATCTTCCATGAAGAAGCGCAAACAAAGTACCCCTATAATCAAATCGGGGGCAGGCCTCATCTTCGTAACTCCACAAGGAAGGATAATGTGCTTCGCTTTCTCCTTAACAGAACCGAGGACGAACAATGAAGCCGAATACGAAGCTTTGATAGCATGCCTTGAGATCGCCATCGACATGGGAATTGAAAACCTCCTCATATATGGAGACTCCCAACTGGTCGTTAGTCAAGTAAACGGCGACTACCAAACATGCAAGCCAGAGCTGGTGAAGTACGGCGAGAAGGAGCGGCAACTGTTGACCCAAATCCCTTCCTATACTTTGGAAAACATACCGCGCGCGGAAAACAGCAAAGCGGACGCGTTGGCCAAGCTCGCTAAGGAACTGGCTGATGAGAACCTCGATGACGTAAGAATCGTGGTACAAAGCCGTCGGGTGCTTGCCCCAGCGGAAATATCTCCGGAATCATCCGAAGAAAAGGGAGCGACTGAGCAGACGACCCTGCAAATAAAAGACCGGAAAAAGGCTGAGGATTGGAGAGAAGTCTTTATAGACTACTTCAAATACCGTCGAACGCCCGAAGATGCGTCCTCAAGACATCAGCTTATGAAATGAGCTCTGTCTTTCGCCTTCGTCAATGATACACTGTACAAGAGGTCATTTGATTTTCTGTGGTTGAGATGTCTGGGACCTGACGAAGCGAAAAGAGTCGTTCAAGAAGTTCATGACGGAATCTGCGGTTCTCACCAAGCAGGCCCAAAGATGAAGTTGAAGATCAAACGGATGGGCTACTACTGGCCCATGATGATTCAAGACTGTCTTGAGTATGCGAAGCAGTGCCACTCATGTCAAATTCATGGGGACTTCATCCACCAGCATCCAAATCCACTCCATCCAATGGTGGCTAGCTGGCCATTCGAAATGTGGGAAACTGACATAGTCGGCCCCATCGAACCAGCATCGTCCAGGGGACATCGTTTCATCCTGGCGACGACTGACTACTTATCCAAATGGGCAGAAGCAGTACCGTTAAGAGAAGTGAAAACGGAGAATATCCTCCATTTCTTTAAGACGCACGTTATATATCGGTTTGGGACTCCGCGACGGATCATCTCCGATAACGGACCAGCTTACAGAAGCCATAAGATCAGTCGCTTTGCGCAACAACACAATATAGACTGGAGATATTCCTCGGTTTATAATCTGCGAGCTAACGGTCTAGCTGAGGCCTTCAACAAGACCTTGACAAAGATCATGAAGAAAACGCTGTCCCGAAATAAGACGGACTGGCATGAGAGGCTGCAAGAAGCTCTTTGGGCGTATCGAACTACGTTCAAGACAGCCACGAACGCAACGCCATATGCGCTGGTATTTGGCACAGAAGTAGTACTCCCCCTCGAGATAGAGTTACCCTCTCTATGAGTAGCAGTCCACTACGAGCTGACGGACGAAGAAAATTCTCACCTTCGGCTTGAGGAGCTTGATGCCCTTGATGAGACCCGGCTCATAGCGCAACAAAACCTGGAGGCTTATAAAGCAAAGATGACGCGCTCATATGAAAGATTGACCCAGCCGAGGACATTCCGCCAAGGCGAACTCGTGCTAGTGGTCAAAAGGCCTATGATTCCCAATCGCGCCAAGCGGGGAAAATTCGAGCCAAACTATGAAGGCACGTACATCATAGACAAGGTCTACCAAGGTGTAGCCTATCTACTCATGGATCTGCATGGTGAAAGGCCTTACAGGCTAATAAATGGCCGATTCCTAAAGAAATACTACGCTTAGCGAATTACTGCCTAGGTCAATGATAGATGACGACGACTATGTCCGCTCGCTATCTTTCTAAGCTCAAACTTTATAAACAGTAGACAGCCTTCTCCTGGATGGACCGGAACGTCCTTAAACTAATGCCGGACCGGAACGTCCTTAAACTAATGGCGGACCGGAACGTCCTTAAACTAATGGCGGACCGAAACGTCCTTAAACTAATGAAAGACCGAAACGTCTTTAAACTACTACCGCAGCATCCTTAGGCTGATGAGGTGAATATAAAAAAAAGAGAAAAATATGAATATAAAAAAAATAATAAAAAAAACGGTGTGTCCATAAGCAAAAGGGGCACGGATGAAAACCCGAAAGGGCCCCGTGAGTAAAAACAACAGGGCTACCGGCGAGTGTTCGTGAAAACCCGAAAGGGCGCGACCTCGTAAAAAGAAAGAAAATAAAAAGAATAAAAAACGGTATGTCCATAAGCAAAATGGGCACGGATGAAAACCCGAAAGGGCTCCGTGAGTAAAAACAGCAGGACTACCGGCGAGTGTTTGTGAAAACCTGAAAGGGCGCAACCTCGTTAAATGACACTTACAGGATCCTCTCGACCTTGTAAGGAGAAACCACCCACGTGAGATCCTTACGACTCATAAGGGAGCAACACACTTAGGAATCCCCACAATTCCTAAAGAGAAAATACACTTGCGAGATCCTCACGACTCGTAAGGAGAACTCTCTTATGGGACCCTCACGGCTCATAAGATTTGAAAGTCTTAAGTTACAGAGACCTAAACCTGTGCTTAAGCAAACCCCCCACAACCTTCGATATTGCCCTACAAGCGGCTCAGTACTGACCCTTGTATACAATCCACGGGCGCGAATAAACATTTCCCTAACCAAGTCCCATCCGTGACTGAGGATATGTACGTATGATGAATAACCCTTGTAGGTCCTCTCGATTTACAAGGAAAAAACTCTCTTGTAGGATCCTTACGACTTACGGAGGAACATACACTTAGGAATCCTCACGATTCCTAAGGAGAAAATACACCTACAAGATCCTCACGACTTATAAGGAGAAATACCTTTGTGAGACCCTTATGGCTCATAAAGTTAAAAGCCTTAGTCGACAGGAGCTTAACCCTGTTCACTAAGACACCTTTGGTCGACATCGACAGAGGCAAATGATGATTCGCTCCTGGCAATATCCCAGTTGTAGCGGTGCTGATGCCGAAATCGGTGTCTAATTCCAGGCTTACAGCGAAAAGCCAGTAGGCCGCACATGCATACGAAATAGCCGAAATGATGGGGCAACTTGCAATAAAAAGCAGCAAGTAAAAACGTATGCATGCAAAATAGCCGAAATGATTGGGCAATTCGCAATAAAAAGCAGCGAGTAAAAATAAAATAAATAGCCGAAATGATTGGGCACCACGAAAAATAGCCGAAATGATTGGGCAATCGCGACCTTCGCGATATAAAAGCTGAAATGATAGAGCATCGCGGAAATAAAACAATAAAAAGAAATATATGAAACCTTTTGCCCTACAGTTAAGATCACATCGATCCCTGTATACAAACCAAGGGCACAAACAAAGAGGGAACCACACCTTCCCAACAGCTCCGCCATAAAGCTAAGCCAAATCTCGACGATTCACCAACATCCTGGAGACCAACAGCGACGTTCCTCCTCATTCCAGCAGGACACGGACGTGACATCACCAATCGAGCCACGGAAAAGTCCCCAGTTCCAAGACTCTGCGGTTCACAGACAACCTAGAGTCGCCAATGACCTCCGTCTCGAAAACAAGTCAGCAAATGACCTCCGTCGCGGAAACAAGTCAGCAAATGAC
The DNA here is from genome assembly GCA_030015575.1 of Agapanthus africanus. Lineage (NCBI taxonomy): Eukaryota > Viridiplantae > Streptophyta > Magnoliopsida > Asparagales > Amaryllidaceae > Agapanthus > Agapanthus africanus. The sequence continues at coordinate 872,714,473 of CM057339.1, forward strand.
CTCCGTCTCGGAAACAAGTCAGCCAATGACCTCCGTCTCGGAAACAAGTCAGCTAATGACCTCCGTCGTGTAAACAAGTCAGCAAATGACCTCCGTCGCGGAAACAAGTCGCCAATGACCTCCGTCTCGGAAACAAGTCAGCTAATGACCTTCGTCTCGGAAACAAGTCAGCCAATGACCTCCGTCGCGGAAACAAGTCAACCAATGACCTTCGTCTCAGAAACAAGTCAACCAACGACCTCCGTCTCGGAAACAAGTCAGCTAATGACCTCCGTCTCAGAAACAAGTCGACCAATGACCTCCGTCGCGAAAACAAGTCAGCCAACGACCTCCGTCTCGGAAACAAGTTAGCTAATGACCTCCCCGTCGGAGCAATACTTCGACCCGGAAACAAGTCAACTCACCAACCACTTACGAGTCCTCTTGACTTGTAAGGGAGAAAATTCTCTTATAAGATCCTTACCACTTATAAGAGAAAACACACTTAGGAATCCTCACAATTCCTAAGGAGAAAATCCACCTACGAGATCCTCTCGATCCGTAGGGAGAAAAATCTCTATAAGACCCTCACGGCTCATAGAGTTGAAAAGTCTCAGGCAGCAGATCTGAACCTGCGGCCTAAGCCATCGCTATCTCTCGAAGAAGCCAAGATGCTTACTCTATTATCTGTCAATCATGTTGTTAAGGTAGCATACTGATATTAAAAGAAAGAAGAAAGCGACAGAAAGAACATCCGATGGGCATTTGATCAAGCATTTGAGACACATTCATTCATGCATGCGCAAAAGACTCAGAACGAGAAATAAAACAAGCTGAAATAGAAATTTTCCATTCATATTGCAAAGGGTTCTTACAAGCATGAAGACAATAAACAAAGATATTATTCAAATAATTACAACGGCAAAACCTCAGATCCTGGACAGGGATTGAGGAACTCAAAAGAGACTCTGTCCAAAACTTTCCAAGCTTGGCGAACCATCCTGGTGTGCTTCCTTTCGCGAGCACGGGCGTCGGGATCCCCACTGATGTCCTCTACCCTCCGATAGACAGCAAGAATAGCGGACTGTTGAAAGGCTTCGTGCAAGAGCTCGATAAGATTGTCTCGCCGTCTCTTCGAGATTAAATTCATCAGGTACACTGAGTGCACCTTGTCCTCGGCGGCGTCCAATGCTCTAAGCGGCACGCCGGTAAAGAATAGGGGAAGCGCTTCCCAGATGGCTCCCACAATAAGCTTCAACAGAGGGGAGCGCCGAGGAAGCAGTTGACCGTTGTACGCATCGAAGCGACTCATGATCTCTGCACATTCGGCATTGGTAAATTCTCGATTTTGGGAACGGCCGAGTCGGCGGATGTCCCCGTAGGAGATAATCTCGTCGAGATCGTACATGTGGGCATCCATCACTCCTATAAAAGAAGACCGACAAAATTAGCAACTCGTAAGAGTTTTGCTATATGATTTAAAAAGGAGCAAAGCTCCATCAATGAATCAAGAAGTTACAAATAAAATCCTCTCAGAAGAACAGAACTTTAATGGAACTCTAATAGAGTTCCCCCTTAGTTCTCTTTAGACCCCTTTAGAGCAAAGCTCTGCTAAGTGAAACCCTAAATGGGACTTCTTTAGATCAGGGATCTATTGAGAGCAAGGCTCTTAAAATTGATTTAATTTAATCCAAATTAATTTTTTACCTAAAATTCTCTAAAGTTTGAACTTTTAAAAGTGTTAAACAAAATAGCAGGGCTCTGAGATTCTGAAAATAAAATTCTGGGAGATGATGATCATCTGTGAAGGACCAAAGGTTCTATTTATAAGCATCAAGTGCCCTTTCAAATTCCAAAAGTTGCCGCAACGGTTGGAATTCTGCCACCATTGCGCTCGCGTATGGGGCTACGTGAGCGTAACGGTGGGGGGGGCATTTGTTTACCCCAATCAGAGCAAAACTCTGTTCAAATTCCAAGCGGGAGATGAAACAACGCTTCATCTTTCCCCAATCAGAGCAAAGCTCTACATTGAAAATTTAAACTTTAATAAATGAAGAAACGCTTCAGATCCTCTGCGCTGCGCACAGGGCGCCACATGTCAAAATCAGGCACGCCAGCGCAGAGAGCGCAGCGCCCAAAGCAGCGCGCCCAATCAGAGCAAGGCTCTATTTAAAATAAAAATTAAAGGAAGCAACGCTTCAGTTGCGCAAGCGCTGCTCTGTGCGACACGTGTCAGCAAGCACAGTTGCACAAGTACAGTAGCGCAAGTGCTGCGCTGCGCGACACGTGTCAGCGCAGTTGCGCTGCGCTGTGCGCTGCTTGACACGTATCAAGTGCTGGTGCATCTGCGCCAAACAGAATTAAAATTTTAATAAGATCTTTCTGTTCTTGTTAAAACAAGAAGATTGTCTTCTGTAAAACAGAAGCTCTTGGATCAAAAATCCAACGGTGAGGAAAATTCACCAAATCACTCAGAGAAAGATTTCTTTAACAAATTTAACTAATTTATCGGCACTATATAAAAGACCCTAGACCCCAATTCAAAATCATCAACATTGTGAGAGATTGTGAACCTCAAAACAGATAGAACTCCGAAGAAATTTCAAGAAAAAGGTAAAAACCTTCATAAAATAGAAGAATTTCTTTTAATAGATCATTGATCTAAGAACAAGATCAATGATCTTCATATAATAATAGTGCCTTGCACTTTTTATGAACCACTGGTTCTCTGAAAACAAGAAAAACTTGTTTTCTTTGATCTAAATTGGATCAAGAAATTAAACAGTGCCCTGCACTTGTAAAATTTGCACTGTTGCGCTCTTGGGTTGGCGCAAGCCACCAGAAAGCGCCACGTGTCAGCACCTGAACCACTTGCGCTATGCGCTTTTAAGATAGAGCCTTGCTCTCTAAAATTAGCGCACCTCACCAAAGCGCGCCACGTGTCAGCAGCGCAAGCGCAGCGCGGTGGCGCAACGCACTGCGCTTGCGTGACACGTGTCATCATCACAAGCGTTTGCGCTCAGTGATTGGCGCAAAGCGCCTGACAGATGCAATGCATTGTTTACTAAAGGACCAGCCCAAATCAAAAAGGCCTAGTAGGCCAAAATAAATTGCAATGCAATAAAAGGGGCAGAGCCCAAATAAAATTGATGCTCTGCATCATTTATAAAAAGGCAGAGCCCAAACAAAATAAAACGCAATAAAATGGCAGAGCCCAAACAAAATTGATACTCTGCATCATTTATAAAAGGACAGAGCCCAAACAAAATAAGAAATGCAGTGCATTATTAAACAGGGGCAAAGCCCTAGCACAGGCCTAATAGGCCAAAGGAAATAAGATGTCAAACATTTCTAAACTGGACTTAGCCCAATCATGGCCGTAAGTCCTCAAATTAAATTGACTGAGTACAGCTGCTCTCTTAAATCAATTTACATCCGGTTCGAGAGTACATCTCCGAACTTCTCTGACTCCGATCGTTGTAATCCTTCAACGACGTCAGAGAGGTGACGGGTCCCGACAACCACACATCAACACAGACCGTGGGGTCCTTAAACTCATGGACTTATGCGTCCTTAAACCAAGATACGGACTGTGGGGTCCTTAAACCTGCGGACTTATGCGTCCTTAAACTAACAGACTAATGCGTCCTTAAACACACCCATATGGACTGTGGGGTCCTTAAACCCATGGACTTATGCGTCCTTAAACTACCAATGGACCGCAATGTCCTTAAACTACCAACGGATTGCAATGTCCCTAAACTACCTATGGACCACTACGTCCCTAAACTAGAACAATAGAGCCCCCAAACGCTCTTTTGTTGGATCTAAATGATCCCGTTTAAGTTGATCTTAGCCTCAAATATGGCTAACGTATCCTTAAACATTCAAACAGACTTTAGTCCCAAATTGGACTATAAGACCCCCAATCAACTTTGGTTCAAGGGTACATCTCCGAATTCCTCTGACACATGTCGTTGTAATCCTTCAACGTCGTCAGAGAGGTGACGGGTCCCGACGGCCATATATTAAATGGACCACCATGTCCCTAAACTGGAAATAGATCTAGACGGTCCCGTTAAGTAGATCTTAGTCTGGAAATTAGACTAATGTATCCTTAACAAAAGTTTAAGTCGATCTTAGCCTCAATATGGCTAACGTATCCTTAAACCAAAACCCAAAACCCAAATCTAAGAAAGTACGGATTTGGACTAATCCACGTCCTACGGGCGACGAAATAAATAGTCTCCGTATACAATCCACGGGCAACCACAAACAAAATAAACACCCACGACACGAAGTGAAATTCTGAAGAAGGAGAAAGTTGTTACCGCGATGCGGTAGCGTAATTAACTGCAGGGGCTTGTGCCTGCAGGGAAGAGCGTCCCCACAATCAAAAACCCCTCAAGCGAGGGGGAATCTGACGAAGTCTGCTACATCGGCCACCCCGTCTAAACCTCCGATACACGGTGCCATAAATCAACTTGGCATCTTCGGAGAGGTGGACGGATAAAACCAAATAGCATCTGCCTCGAATCTCAGGCAAGACGTCCTAATGTCTCGGCCGCCATTCGGAGGGGAACAGGCACCAAAAGCAGCCTCTCATCAAAGCAAGGGGCATGACAAGGTCGCTTCTACAACTGAGGTGATCCCATCTGCAAGACATGCTCGACGTCGCCACTGGCGTCGAGTGAGAAAAGCTGGGGGCAGTTCCCCCTCTGGACTTACCCCACCAGCTCCAACGGTGGAAATTGACACTACTGTTCCAACTGGGAACAGCTTCGAGCTGCTCAGGAGAGTGCACAAGAACTCTCCAATTGCCATACTGAAGAAGTCTTCTCCGCCGGTTGAAAACACAACACAGGTGAAGCCGGAACAGCCTCCTCAGCAGTTGTCCTCCAAGATCCACAGAGTTTGGCGGAAAGTTCAAGACTCTGTAATTGATAAAGATTATTCTCGCCGGCTTAAGAAGACGAAGGCTCGGTGAGAGGAGGACCATCCCTCCGTCGTACCTATTGGAGTCAAAATTTGCACCCCGGTTGACCGAGTCAAAGTCAAGGTCAACCCCAAGCCAAGTGGGCCCAAGCCCAGGTCAGGCGGGCCCATGCCTAGGTCGAGTCCGAACATGAAGCGGCCGGCCCTCCCCCATGCCAAAATGAAATCATAAAATAAATAATTTTTATGTAATTTTTTATGCATGAATGTAAACAAAATGGGCATAAAACCAAATTTTTGTAAGCCCATGGCTTATGTGCAAAAAGAAATGGCACATGAGCCATGGGATAGGCAAATGCCATTTTGTAAAGCCCAAGGGGCTATATGTAAATATGTAAGCCTATATAAGGCAATATGATGATGAATAAAGCAATACACTTTTCATTCTCTCAAAAACCTAGGGTTTGTGTCTCTTTCCCCTTTCTGAAGGTTCCAAACCTTCTTCTTTCTTTTGAATTAAATCAAGAGTTTTACTCTTCCTTTTCTAAAACTAAATAGTTTTTCACTACAAAACCCACAAAGGGGAACTTGGATCTGTCATTAGATCTCAAAAAGAAGAGATTTTTAAAATCTCACATCTCTTGATCTTCAAGATCCGGCCAAACGACAGGAAGAAGAAGGAGACTCATCTCCAGAAACCCCACTTTGGGGAAGAGCTAGGGCTCAAGGGGAGAAGCCCCTTCATCAGCTTCAAAACATCCTTGGAGTTTAACTCCTCACACACACACACACACACACACACACACACACACACACAAAATAATATGTGCTCCTTTATGGGAGTACAACTCCCATTGCAGGGACCAAGTCCCTTTTTGCGCCCGAGCGCCCACGTGCTAACACGTAGAGCGCTAGCGCTCTTGCGCTCAGGGCGCTAGCGCCCAAAGCGCTAGCGCCCGAGCGCCCACGTGCTGACACGTGGGGCGCTAGCGCTCAAAGTGCTAGCGTTCTTGCGCTCAGAGCGCTAGCGCCCGAAGCGCTAGCGCCCAAGCGCCCACTTGCTGACACGTGGAGCGCTAGCGCTCAAAGCGCTAGCGTTCTTGCGCTCAGAGCGCTGGCGTCCAAAGCACGAGCGCCCGAGCGCCCACGTGCCGACACGTGGAGCGCCAGCGCTCTTGCGCCCAGAGCGCTAGCGCCCGAGCTCTTGCGCCCGAGCGCCTGCGCCCGAGCGCCAGCGCCCGACACGTGGAGCACGGCGCTCAAAGCGCTAGCACCCAAAGCGCTAGCGCTTTTCCCCACGCATCCTCTGGATGCCCTTTCCTTTTATTTTTTTTATATATATGTATACACATACACACACATACACATACTCTACGACACTGTCCTTCCCAAAAAAAAATTTGGGCCGGGGCGCTGCCCCGCACCCCGCAAGGGGGCTGCTAGCCCCCTTGACCCCCAGCCCGCTATCCGGGTAGCGAGACCCCCGTAAAAACTCTGCGTGGCTCCCGAGATATCCAAGCCCCCCGATATATCCAAAACCCTTTCAAAATACCACACTGCACATTGAGTTCGCATGACTAATTTAACCCGTCAATCGGAGGTTCCCTCGCTCCAAATGCGAAGGGTAATTAACGGCAGCTTAGTCCGCGGCTGCCGGAGATTCGGATCCCCACAATCAATAAACCCCGCCTAGCCTAGGCAGGGGGAATCTATAATGCGCCTGACAAGCACGCACATATTTCTATCTCAATGGGGTGACGAAAAACACCCTACAGATTCTGGCACGCCCGGTGAGACCATCTCTCCTCCCATATTTCTGGTTAAACATTCATGCGAACTCAATCAATATCCATATCGACTGCCTGTACTGAATTCATGCTTCTTTGCGCAGGTTAACAAATTTCAAATTGCAATCTCCGGTCGCTGCAAAAATGTCTCCAAGGACAAGCTCAGCTCTCGACACGGCTCCCGTCTCTTACACGATGAAGATAGACTCCAGGACAGTCCTTCCGGCCAGTCTCGGGCGACAATGGGAGGAGCCGCCGCTATCATTTGGCTCTATTCTGTTCGTGTCAGCTAACGCCATCCCAGCTCCTCAAGCCCCGGTGACAGACAAACCGGTCTCAAAAGACAAGAGGCCAAATGTGGTGGTCTCGAAGGCGCCCCAACTCAAACGCAAGTAGGTGTTTGAACGACTTTCCTTGGCCCCAGCTGGGGGCAAGTCCATCGACACGAACAAAGCAACGAGGTGTCTCGAGGAAGCTCCGGCGGTGCCCCTGACAATTGCTTGATCGGGTGTCTTCTCTAAGCTCCTCGCTAATCGACTCACGGTGGCTTCCCAAGAAATGGATGCCTGCCAAGCCCTTAAAATTGAGAAGCTGAGGCAGAAGAGGCTCAGATATAGATCCAACAAAAGGGCTAGGGCTCCTGCTAGGATGAACCTCATGAGGTTCGAAGAACAGGGTTATCCCGTCGAAGATGAGGAAATGGCTAGATATGTGGTCCACATTGTCTACACGGTGGGCACGCGCAGCAAGAGCAAGGACGGGGCCACCACATCTCAAATCCAATCTGGCTTGAATGTGGTTGCCGCTTCCTCAGAACAACCACCTCTGCTGATGAAAACCCTCTTGATGAGGATGATCGGCAGAAAGACCCTTCGGTCCATGAGGAGTCGGGCTCGGAAAGCGAAAATGAGCCAATCTTCCTTCCCAAGAACGCAGAGCAGCAACTTCTCCAAGAGCTCCAAAAACAGCTCAGAAGCAAAGACAAGGAGATGGCCAAGCTCTACTCAAAAATTGACGACTTGACAAATGTCGTCTTACAGCTCACAGTCCAACTTGCCTCTCAGCCGCCCAATCAGGCGTAGGGCTCTCATGAACCGGGAAACGGTGTCCCGAAATAGCCGACGCCCGTTCTCTCAAATCCAAAAGTGGGCGAACCGCATGAAAATCAGTCGCATCCTATCTCGGCAAATTTCTTGGCTATCGATGACAGTAGCCCGCTAACTCAAGATCAAATCATGGATTTGGTTTCCAGTAAAGTCAAAACATTGGTAGCTGAAGCCGAAACGCAAAAAGATGTTAGCAGTAGCGGGAGACCATATCCTGCTCAGTATGATCTGGTAGAATTTCCCAGCGGCTATGTCATCCCTAAATTCGGAAGATTAGATAGGACGGGAAATGTGAATCAGCACATCGCCCACTTTAAAGCATCATGCGGGAATACTGGGGGCAATGATGCGCTTCTCCTCCGCCAGTTCGTTAATAGATTGGCCGACGTTGCGTTCGACTGGTACGCGAGTATATCGGATGGCTCCGTCACAACTTTCATCCAAATGGAGTCTCTATTTCGGCAGAGGTTCATGAGCGTCAGCGATAAGATCACCATTGCCGAGCTCGTAAGGACCAAGCCAAAGAACAACGAAAGCAGAATGGATTTTATAACCCGATGGCGCAATCTCTCCATCAAATGTGAACCGCCGATAGAGCAGGACCAATCTGTCAGTCTCCTTGTCGGAAATCTCAACAATTGGATGGCCCAATTTCTATGCACCGCGGATCTCAAAACATTCCAAGAGCTGACCAGGAAAGTTCAGATGCTGGAGCACTCAAAGCAGGAGTCCTCCTCGGATTCCCAAAATAGCAATAGGTCCTGGAGAAACAGAAAGGATAATAATCGCAAAGGCGGAAATCCCGACGATTCTGAATCTTTTAACACTTCGGCTAACCGAAATAAGCGAGGGATGAGCGGGTCTAGTGCCAACTAGCCTTGGAAGCCAGTGTTCGGAGAGGGAGGAGAATCTCCACTGAAAGAGAAGCTGGATAAGGTCTATTCCTTAAGAAGGGACAAAATCCGTAAAATATTCAAAGACGCCCTGAGGAACGGTCTACAACTGCCAGAGTCAAAAAGATCGCAGGAAGCGAATATGACCGACGACCCCAAATACTGCCCCTATCACAGAGTGATAGGTCATGCCATTGAGGACTGCTTCGTCTTCAAAGATTGGGTCGAAAAGCAATACAAGGCAGTAGAGATAGAACTGTCTAAAGGCGTGTTAACAAACAATCCAGCTGCGACCGCCAATTTCATACAAACGGAGATCAAAGTTCTTCGTGAAACTGATTCTCTCAGACATCTGCCTTTCTCTGAAAATAGTCGACCACCACGTCATTAAACTGGGAATAGTCGACCTCTAAGTCGTTAAACTGGGAATGTAAATATATATATATATATATATATAAACAAAAAATGTATAAATAAAAGAACAATAAAGAAGAACCGAAATGATGGGGCAACTCGCAATAAAAATCAGCGAGTAAAAATAAAGATGAAAATAAACAGTCGAAATGATGGGGCGACCGCGAATAAATAGCCGAAATGATAGGGCAATCGCGACCTTCGCGATAACAAAAGCTGAAATGATAGAGCAATCGCGGTAAAACAAAAAAAAACAAAAAACAAAACAAAACAACGGCGAATGATGCGTCGCTCCCGGTACCATATTCCAGTGCAGCGATGCAGACGCCAACCAAAATCGAATTTCTCAAAATTCTCCCGGCCCTACGGTTAGTCCCAAATTGACTGCCGTATACAATCCACGGGCTCAAATGATTCTCAGCATACCCATGCCCCACCTCAATCACCAGTTACGCGGCCGGTCTCCGTCCTTGGAATTATGCTCCATTTGGGAAGACCCACTCATGTGTCCTCACGATACGTGAGGAGAAAATCCCCGCGTGAGATCCTTACGACTCACAAAGGAAAAACACACTTGGGGGTCCTCACGACTCCTAAGGAGAAAATGCACCTACGGGATCCGTACGACTCATAGGGAGAAAATGCTTTTATGGGACCCTTACGGCCCATAAAATTGAAAAACCTTAGGTGATAGAGATCTAAACCTGTCTCCTAAGCCATCGCTTCCCAATAGGCACGGCGAATGATGAGTCGCTCCTGCTACCATATTCCAGTGCAGCGATACAGACACCAACCAAACCCAAACCCCCAAGTGGCGAATGATGAGTCGCTCCTGGTACCATATTCCAGTGCAGCGATGCAGACGCCAACCAAATTCCAAATCCCATACCCCAATGGCGAATGATGAGTCGCTCCTGGTACCATATTCCAGTGCAGCGATGCAGACGCCAACCAAATTCCAAATCCCATACCCCAACGGCGAATGATGAGTCGCTCCTGATACCATATTCCGGTGCAGCGATGTAGACGCCAAAAAAGTCCCAAAATTTTTTTAGCCCTACGGTCTGGATCATACATCCTGCAAAACCGTATACAATCCATGGGCGTAAAACAATCCCAATCTCTCCCAAGTCCTACCGGTGAGACCACATTCAAAGTCCCACCAAAAATAAAAAAATAAAAAAAAATAAAATAAAATAAAAATGGTATGTCCACAAGCAAAATGGGCACGGATAAAAACCCGAAAGGGCTCCATGAGTAAAAACAGTAGGACTGCCGGCAAGTAGTTTGTGAAAACCCGAAAGGGCGCAAACTCGTGAAAAAGAGATGAAATACACTCACAAAGTCCTCTCGACTTTGTGAGAAGAAAATCCCCGCGTGAGATCCTTACGACTCACAAAGGAGCAACACACTTAGGAGTCCCCACGACTCATAAGGAGAAAATACACCTACGGGATCCTTACGACCCGTAGGGAGAAAATGCTTTGTGAGACCCTTACGGCTCACAAAATTGAAAAGTCTTAGGTGATAAGGACCTAAAACCTGTCTCCTAAGCCATCGCTTCCTGATAAGCAAGCGCAAATGATGATTCGCTCCTGGTACCATATTCCAGTGTAGCGATACTGATGCCAAGCAAAAACCAATTCCCAAATCCTCCCGGGGCAAATGATGAGTTGCTCCCGGCATTATTCCAGTGCAGCAATATAGATGCCAAACCAAAACTAATTCTCAAATCCTCTCATGACAAATGATGATTCGCCTCTGGTACCATATTCCAGTGTAGCGATGCTGATGTCAACCCAAATCAAATCAAACCGACAACCTCTGCAGCGTAATCATGCTCCATCCCAGAATTTACCCCGTGTCGAAATTATGCTTCGCCTCGGGATATCTACCTTCCCTGCCAGAATTATGCTCCGCCTCGGAATCAAATCAACTAACCAGCTCTGCGTCGGAGTCATGCTCTTTCTCAGAGTGTACCCCTCGTCGAAATCAAGCTTCGCCTCGGTATATCTGCCTTCCCTGTCAGAATTATGCTTCGCCTCGGAATCAAATCAACCAACCAGCTCTGCATCGGAGTCATGCTCCGTCTCAGAGTGTACCCCTCGTCGAAATCAAGCTTCGTCTCGGTGTATCTGCCTTCCCTGTCGGAATTATGCTTCGGCTCGGAATCAACCAACGACCTCCTCGTCGGAATTATACTCCGCCTCGGAATTAAGTCAACCAGCAAGCTCTGCGTCGGAATCATGCTTCGTCTCAGAATGTGGACCCCGTGTTGAAATCATGCTTCGCCTCGATGTATCTGCCTTCCCTGTCGAAATTATACTTCGTCTCGGAATCAAGTCGGCCAACAAGCTCTGCGCCGGAATCATGCTCCGTCTCAGAATGTACCCCGTGTCGAAATCATGCTCCGCCTTGGAGTATTTGCCTTCCCCCTCGGAATTATGCTTCACCAGGGAATCAACATCTGCATCGAAATTATGCTTCGGTCAGAATGTCTGCCGCTCTTCGGAATGATGCTCCGATCCCCTGGAATCATGCTCCGCTCTTCGGAATGATGCTTCGATCCCTGGAATCATGCTCCGCTCTTCGGAATGATGCTCCGATCCTTAGAATCATGCTCCGTGCTTCGGAAGGATGCTCCGATCCCCTGGAATCATGCTATGCTCTTCGGAATGATGCTCCGATCCCTGGAATCATGCTCCGCTCTTTGGAATGATGCTCCGATCCTTGGAATCATGCTCTGTGCTTCGGAAGGATGCTCCGATCCCTGGAATCATGCTCCGCTCTTCGGAATGATGCTCCGATCCTTGGAATCATGCTCCGCCCTTCGGAATGATGCTCCGATCCCTGGAATCATGCTCCGCCCTTCGGAATGATGCTCCGATCCCTAGAATCATGCTCCGCTCTTCGGAATTATGCTCCAATCCTCGGAATTATGCTCCGATCCTCGGAATTATGCTCCATCCTTGAGAATCATGCTCCGCTCTTCAGAATGATGCTCCGAACCCTGGAATTATGCTCCGCAAATCGGAATGATGCTCCGATCCCTGGGAATCATGCTCCCCGGGATGATGCTCCGCCTCTTGAACGATGTTCCACCTCGAAGTCCAGCTTCAAGATCCATCAATTTCATGCACACAACTCATATGCACGGTGTGCATTTATTGATGGGGGGCACTTTGTTGGGGTCAAAATTTGCACCCCGGTTGACCGAGTCAAAGTCAAGGTCAACCCCAAGCCAAGTGGGCCCAAGCCCAGGTCAGGCGGGCCCATGCCCAGGTCGAGTCCGAACATGAAGCGGCCGGCCCTCCCCCATGCCAAAATGAAATCATGCAATAAATAATTTTTATGTAATTTTTTATGCATGAATGTAAACAAAATGGGCATAAAGCCAAATTTTTGTAAGCCCATGGCTTATGTGCAAAAAGAAATGGCACATGAGCCATGGGATGGGCAAATGCCATTTTGTAAAGCCCAAAGGGCTATATGTAAATATGTAAGCCTATATAAGGCAACATGATGATGAATAAAGCAATACACTTTTCATTCTCTCAAAAACCTAGGGTTTGTGCCTCTTTCCCCTTTCTGAAGGTTCCAAACCTTCTTCTTTCTTTTGAATTAAATCAAGAGTATTACTCTTCCTTTTCCAAAACTAAATAGTTTTTCACTACAAAACCCACAAAGGGGAACTTGGATCTGTCATTAGATCTCAAAAAGAAGAGATTTTTAAAATCTCACATCTCTTGATCTTCAAGATCCGGCCAAACGACAGGAAGAAGAAGGAAACCCATCTCCAGAAATCCCACTTTGGGGAAGAGCTAGGGCTCAAGGGGAGAAGCCCCTTCATCAGCTTCAAAACATTCTTGGAGTTTAACTCCTCATATACACACACACACACACACACACACACACACAAAATAATAAGCGCTCCTTTCTGAGAGTACAACTCCCATTGCAGGGACCAAGTCCCTTTTTGCGCCCGAGCGCCCACGTGCTGACACGTGGAGCGCTAGCGCCTTGCGCTCAGGGCACTAGCGTCCAAAGCGCTAGCGCCCGAGCGCCCACGTGCTGACACGTAGGGCGCTAGCGCTCAAAGCACTAGCGTTCTTGCGCTCAGAGTGCTAGCGCCCGAGCGCCCACGTGCCGACACGTGGAGCGCTAGCGCTCTTGCGCTCAGAGCGCTGGCACCCAAAGCGCGAGCGCCCGAGCGCCCACGTGCCAACACGTGGAGCGCTAGCGCTCTTGCGCTTAGAGAGCTAGCATCCGAGCGCCCACGTGCTGACACGTGGAGCGCTAGCGCCCAAAGCGCTAGCGCTTTTCCCCACGCATCCTCTGGATGCCCTTTCCATTTATTTTTTATATATATGTATACACACACACACACATACTGTAACAACCGAGTTCAGTTATACCAATTTTTGTTCCGTGTTTATTATCTGTGGTATTTCATTGATCTATCTTGTTTGGGTGCGAATGGTAGTTTACTTTTACATTGCATTCGACCCGACCCGTTTGCTTGAACTGGTTGATTCATATTTATAAATTACCTTGACTTGTTGCATGGACACGTGCATCTCATGATTAGTACATACTGGCATTTCATCTAGCACCGCATGTTTTATCATATAACATTTTAAGTCGTGTAAAATAAATTAAAATTACATTTTATGGCCTGCATCATACCCCTGACCCATACGCACCTCGTGTTCTCGTCCCGTTCAGTGAAACGGACGTGTTTGGATGGCTACGCGCACGTACGTGCATCCGTTCTTGGGGGTATGCTTTTTCGTTACCTAAGAATTCATTTTGAATTTTGAAAGTCACATATATTTTTCATATTTTAAATCTGAATTTTTAAATCCGACCCGGGCATGTTTTGGAGTAAATTTGTATTTGCCAAAATCTCAAAACGTACTAATATTATATTAATATTTATTCTAACTGTGAATCTAAGCTTGTTTTTAAAACTAAAAATATTTTATATATACAAATCTTTTAACAGATTTTCTCACGTCTCTCTCTCTCTTCTCTCTCTCTCTCTTCCCTCTCGCTACACCCTCCCTATTCTATATAGTAATTATTAATTATTATTTTTTCTTTACCCTGTGCATACGTCCTCTTTCTTCTTCCCTCACGTTCTTTTCTCGTCGCGAGAAACCCTAACCCAGCACCCTCGTCGCCGCCTCCGTCGCCGCCTAAACCACGACCTCCTCACCCTCGTTTTCACCTTCTGCTCAACCTCCTTCTCAACCCCAGAGCCCACTCCCTCTCTTTCCCCGAGCCTACACACCCACTTACACCGCCACCTCCTCATCGCCGCCACGCCTCGTCGTCGCCTGCGACCGTCCCTGCATCACCACGTCCTCGCCTTCATCCCCTCACCCTCATCTCTTTCATCGCCTCTCTCTTCTCCCCCGACAACGCCTGCAACCTCACTGCAACAAACCCATGCCAAGCCCTAACCCATGCCTGCGCCTCACCTTGTCATCGCCGTCGACCTCACCCAGCCTCGTCACCTTCCTCATCCCTCTCTCCCGACCTCCCAACACTACGATCAACCCCTCTGCACACCCGAATCTCTGACCTTTGCAAACCCCAACGACCCAAGAAAACCATCACCGCCGACCGTCGTCAACCCCAGACACCACCGTCGTCACCCTCATCATCTCCTCACCTCCCTCTCTTCTTCCTCTCTCCTTCACCCATACGAGAACCCATCCCCGAGATCCTCATCAACCCTGCACCCAACCGCAGCCAGCACCCATCGCCGGAAAACCCACGACCTCATCGTCACCCCTCGCCTCCTCGTCTTTGACTCCAAGCCAGAGCACCGAACACCACAACCCCAGACTACACCCTCTTCTTTTCTTCTCTTCTCTTCTTTTCTTTTCTTGAGTTCTCTACTTTCCGGTGATCGTCGGAGTCGTGCATGTCGTTGACGATCCGGACGACCCAGAAGACGTTCCCAGCCAGCGTGGTTACTTTCTTGCCTTACCTGGTTCTGTTCTGTGCTCGCGTGGACACATCGCGACGTTTTCCCGACATCCGACGTGTCGCACGTACCGCTTTGAAATCCGATCAGGCAAGTGAAACTTGCTACATGCTATCTATATTACTTTATACCTAATTAATTGCATAGTAAACCTGTAGATTACATATAGTGCCACATGTTCCATTTTCCTTTTCGATGTTCCATATATCATTTTAGATTTGGATCTTGAATTATACCTTGTTGCATGTTAGATTACAATATCGTGTACCCACGTCCGTATTTAAATCACATAATGATTATTTACATAGCCCATAGTACATTTTAAATAGTTTATCACTGTTCAAATACCCGTGTGCATCCATCTCGTCTAGTATACATATTATTGCATCCATAAATCACTTGAATATATAATATTATAATATTAACATTCCACATTTGATATATTGTAGTTTAATTAGTATTGGAATTTTAACTTTAATCCTAATCATAACTGCACATCTATATACCTTAATTTGTACCTGATTGCATTTTACATTACAGTGTTCCATTTTTATTGTTCCGCTAGTACCCCATACTTGTTTTGTTTACCCATGCTCATGTTAGTTTAATTATGAGCACCCACATGACATTATGTGCAACCCTGACATGACTTGTTACACCTACTACTTGACACGACATGGTACCGTGCAACTCTTGACATGACATGATACTTATATACTACCTGACTTGACCTGATGTACCATGGCTTTATCTGTTACCTGATCTTGTGACTAATGCCAACAAACCTGACATGTTGTCCCTACGGACTTTTTCTGTTGTCCATCCAGACAAACCTGAACCTGCCTGATCCTGTATTGGCATTAGCTTCAGATTATTTTAATACCTGACTTGAGCACATATAACTTGGGGGTATGGGAAAATTAATGATGAAACCTGACTTGTAACTCGACAGTTCACTACCTTTACTTATCAGTTTTAGATGCTAGGCCGGCCTTGGGATGATGCTGCTGACATCATCCATCGTTATCCACTACCTTTTAGAGGCTAGGCCAGCCTTAGGATGATGCCGTGGACATCATTCATTGTTACCCTTTTCCTTTAGTGCCTAGCGGCATGTCTCGATTTCAGCCCGAGAATCTTCACCGTGATCCCGGACACGCACGGGATACTATTGAGTTACATCGATGATTCATCAAATTGATTTCAAAGACTTGAGAGTAGTTAACCCAATAGACCAGTTTAGATTACTCACTACACATTACCCTCACTGTCCTTACTTATATCACTGTTATGCATGTTTTATCATTTATACTTATACCTGCATTTGTTGCTACCCCTGTTTATAGTATTGCTTGATGTTATGACGCGATGACGTCTGGGTTTTGTATGGCCCGGATCCTCTACCTTTGTTGCAGACTGATCAGGAGTATTGCCGCTGTTAGACCGAGCGGTGAGGATCCTGTTGGTATGCAGTTTTACTTTCCAGGTGTTTTATTTATTGGATCTTTTGCTTCCGCATATTATCATTTCTTGACTCATTTATTCTGGTTCATGGACATGTACTAGATAGTTTAGTTTACTTTCTTATTCTTGATATCTCTACAGCCGTAATGTGACTGTGGGTGGATATTTCTTATCCACAGGTAGCATGGTTGACTATGTCACGTGCCATCTTAGCGTACTCTGGGAAGCGGGGCGTGACACATACACATACTCTACGACACTATCCTTCCCAAAAAATATTTTGGGCCGGGGCGCTGCCCCGCACCCCGCAAGGGGGCTGCTAGCCCTCTTGACCCCCAGCCCGCTATCCGGGTAGCGGGACCCCCGTAAAAACTCTGCGTGGCTCTCGATATATCCAATCCCCCCGATATATCCAAAACCCTTTCAAAACACGACACTGCACATTGAGTTCGCATGACTAGTTTAACCCATCAATCGGAGGTTCCCTCGCTCCAAATGCGAAGGGTAATTAACGGTACTTTAGTCCGCGGCTGCCGGAGATTCGAATCCCCACAATCAATAAACCCCGCCTACCCTAGGCAGGGGGAATCTGTAATGCGCCTGACAAGCGCACGCGTATTCCCATCTCAATGGTGTGACGAAAAACACCCTACAGTACCATGGAAGGTGTCATCTACGTGGGTGCCTGCCGTAACGACCCCCTCAACTTCGACCTCCTACAAGAGGAGAAGGCCGGAGAAGATCCCCATACCGGCTGCGAATATCAAAAGCAGTGGATCCAAACGTCCCAAGTCTGGAGGTATGGTTGTGCATACCGTCTACATGGTATCCAGAAAAGAGGATAGTCGTGCTTCCGTGAGTCATCGACCACTCACAAGGTCTGTGACGAAAGCTCACGAGCAACAACAAAAGCTTCAGGAGATGTTGACAAGAATGGCCGCACTCACTGGACAGAAAGAAAGTCCGGAAGTATCGTCAGAACAACGCCAAGGGTAGGAGACCGACACTGAATTCCTACGGAGGATTCTTGAAAAGAAAGATAAAGAGGCCGCGGAACAAGCGGCTAATATAAAACAAATGGCGCTTATCTTCCAAGAAATGGTGGGGATGATGATCCAACCGAATCCTACGGTCGAAGACCCTCCAAAAATCATTGAAGACGACAGAGGGGAGATATGGAACCCTCCTCCGGCTTTGTTAGCAGCCAAGGAGGAGACGATCTCCAAAGCTACCCTTGATGACTACATAGCTCAACAAATACGAGCTCATCAAGCGAACGAAGCGGCAGGCCAGGTCGTTAGAACTGGACGACCTTACCCAGGCTGGTATGACCAAATTAAGTACCCACCAGGATATACGATCCCCAAATTCCATGTATATAAGGGGACGGGCAATCTGCATCAGCACGTTGCTCAATTCAGAGCTTAACTGGGGGCGATGACAAACTGTTGCTTTGCCAGTTTGTTGGCAGCTTGTCGGAGACGGCATTTGAATGGTACTCCGAGCTCCCAAATGACTCTGTCAAGATATTTACGGAGACGGAACTACTGTTTACACAGCGGTTCGCAACCGTAAGCGAGCGCACCCCAATCACGGCATTAATCAACGCCAGAGTGAAACCGGGTGAGACCTGGGTTCAATACGCAATTCGGTGGTGTAACCTATAGTCAAAGTGTGAACAGCGCATAGAAGAAGCTCCTGCTGTGGGTATGTTCATGGGGACCCTTGATCCTCAAGCAACTATAGCCCAATTTATGATGTTCTTCAAGCCAACCACCTTTTAGGCCTTGATTAAAAAACTGGCCCAAATGAACCAGATGGGCCATAGGCCATCTTCTTCAAGGACAGATCTTCGAAATGAAAAGGGCAAAGGGAAAGCGACCTTCGTCGCCAAGGCTCAACAACAACCGAGTGATTCCCAATGTTTCTCCATATAGGATCTGGATAAAATATCAGGATTCTGGTCACTAGATCTATGGTTTTAGATCTATATTTGGGAAGTGTCCCGATTTAGGTATTTTGACACTATTCTAAAGTGTTTTAGAATGGACGACTTCTGGCGTGGTGGTGTACCCACAGATGATAGAGTCACCCTCTCTAAAAAGATGTTTTCTAGACTGATGAGGAGGGGGATTTTCATAATTAACATATCACTTGCTTAGGCAATTGAGTCAATCATTAGATGTCAAGTACCACACCAGATATTGCTTTTGCACTGGTTGCAATAAACATATATATTAATCCAATTCTGGAGAAATATTGGGAAGCAGTTATGAACATAAGTGGATGTGCTTGGTATATGGTAACGGTAGCCTCCTTCAGGAGGCAGTTATCATTTTAGGCTTTCAAGGTGACCTGGATGACAGAGTGACTGTCAGAGTTAATAGTTTTCTCTCTTTTGAGGGGCGGTATGTTGGACAGGTGGTCCAAGAGGATACTGAGGAAGGCATGGCACAAGATACTGATTAAATTCAGTGGAAGATACGGTCTAAGAAGTTTGTTGGATTTGGAGTTCATTTGTGAACCGGGTCCCATTAGATATCCAGACAAACTCTAACACGTGTATCGCTCATTTCGGGAGATAGTCTTGCTTCACGACGTTGAGATATAGAGAGATAAAGATAGAAACATTGGAGCGGATCCACTCACTGAGGGTATTTCTCGAACGCAATAGTTTCACAAACGTGCTTTGTGAGACTGATTAGTAGAGAAGTTGGGTATTTGGTATCACACGGGCTGTGAGTATGCGACACCGCAATAATTAGCCTTAAGTGCAAGTAGGAGATTGTTGGATATAGTGCCCTCAAGTCAATTATTGTAATCGCAGGTACGCGATTGTGATGATTGAGGGAGGACCTATACGGGTAGAACAGTCTTACTTAAAATGATAGTATGTTATCTGGTTTGTCTTTATCATCATGTGCATGCATTATGTGGTATTACATACCACTATTACATGTTGATAGAGCCCATAGGATTCTTGCTTGACTACCAGCATTATGATGGCGATCATACATATGGGGGCTGGGTAGTCCATAAGCACATTCTTAAATGTCCCTAGTCGTGGGAGTATCGAGACTGGGCATCGATATTCCGGAGTAGACTGGTGTATACGTTTCTAGATCCCGACGAGGGGCGATGGTTAGTCCCACAGCCATTGGTCTTTTGCACCTAAGATCGTATTCAGGTGCTCACTGGGGATGAGTACACTGGACGGATTCGCCAGAAAGATGTTAGATAGTATTATACCTATTGTCAGATAGTAATTCTCAGGTGATATGGGTACATGTTAATCCTTTGACCTGAGATCGTCATTTGTCTTGTGTGAGTTCCCACTGTGCTTTGATTACTATCCTACCACGGCTCAAAGGAGTCGTGCAAACAGGTTTTAGTTGGGTACAGTCCCGAGCCACATTGAGGCAGTGAGCGGATCGTCAGGGATTCGTCTCTCCCGGTATTGGGGGTTGATGTCGCGCTGTGCACGGGTGACCATTACCAGAAATTCTTGGCCAAGATAGATGAAAATTACTGATTTGGATCAGTAGTTTCTCAGTGGGTGATGGGCATCACACCGACACAAAATATCGTGTTATTAGGGGTCTGACTTTATCCACTCTCTAGACCCGATATGTGATACTTTAGACGAAGAGACCGGACTGTACAGAGATTGTCATAGTGTCGCGCTCCGCTTCCCAGTGTACGGGCAGAGGGCGCGACGAGGCTGCTACGTATTTACTCTGAAGTAAATACGCTAAGCTTATCTAAGTAATATAAGTAAAAATGCATAAGAGATAATAGATATAATTGAACAATAACTTTATTTATTAACATTCTTTTTACAATACATCTGAAAAGTAAATACATGGAATGGAAAGTAATGCCTAAACAGTGGCATAACAGAAATGGAAAATACAGAATGTAAATGTGTACAAGAAACTAGAGCTCCGGGTCGAAGGCTAGCTGATCCAAGTCCTCGATGGTGGGCTCGATCTCCTGAAGGTCCGAATCACCTGACAACATTCTAAAAAAGAAAGAGAAAGAATCTCGTCAGCGAACAATCGCTCGGTAAGTTCCAAAGATAAGGGAGAAGTAGAATAGACAGAGAGAGAGAGAGTGTAGTTTTTAAAGTTGTATTATATTATTATAATGTTGTATTTAGTGTTAACGCTATTGTTTGTAGCTTAGTACAGAAGATGCCAGTGTATACGAGAAGAGTCTCAGTAGACCAGAGACTAAGGTGGATGAAAAGTACAAGGAACCGTTCATCCACGGTACAACGGCAATTGAATTCAGATTCGGTGTCTTAATGGTTGCAGTCTCGTGCTACTTCTAACACCTTCCGTATCAATCTACCATTTAAACCCCGCGATGTCTTGATTGTATTATTTGTATTGTATTGTAAATTGTATTGTCTTGTATAGATGGATGACTTGCCGAAACCATGGTATCAGTAAATGGATATAACTGGAGAATCATGTAGATGGAAATATATCCATGGTTCAGTTTGGTCAAGTTATATAAATTGATAGATTGAACAGATTGAATATATGGATTTATATTGAATTGTTATATATACTTAAATCTCATTCAAGTAAGATTAATTATATTAAAACTTAGTCTAAGTCAGACAATTAGAAAAGAAATTGAATCCTAAATTAGGTTTTGGTGTTATCGATAATCGCTGCACATGGACGGCAGGATTTATGTCTTTTTCAAAGACGATTACCGTGTTGATAACACCGTTTGTTAAATTGTCTATCTTAAATAGGCAAGCACCCATATCTCCGGCTACCTGAGGCTCAAGAAACTGGTCCCGCTTAAACATATGTTTACTAGGGTCCTTATTGTAATTTATATAACTTGAGCGTGTTTTATGTAAAAATAATTTTGTATAATTTTTAAAATACGCCTCAAGTATTTTATTATCGTTTTTAAAGTTTTCATTGATATATATTTTATCATTGTGACATTTCTAGTGAATAAAACCTATTTTTATAATATATGGTATTTATTTGTAATATTGGAATTGTTTGGTATTTTCTTGTAAATGGAATGTTTTTCTTGAATTTTGGAAATGTGGAATATTATAAATATTAAAAATAGATATTTTGATATTAATTATATATATATATATATATATTAAAAATATAAGTTTTATTTATAATAGAAATCATATTTTCTAAAGAAAATTGTATTTTTAAATCTTTCGAGACCGTATGCTCCTTGCGGAGGTCTGTATCTTGCACTACTAAGCCCCAGGATGTGCGATAATCTGCACCATCCCGAATGGGTTCCCCAAAATGGGTTGTAGCGGAGCTTTGCAAATATTTGTTAAAAATACATAATCTTGTAGATGTTAGTTATATGTATGCCCTAGAGGCCATTACTGTACATACGTTGTATATTGTAGTGGATGCTTGGACATATATAGGGAGGACTTTCTTGCTCAACATGATAGTATGCTATCTGGTTACTCTTTATCTTAACATGTACTCTGATTGTCTCTATGTCACATGTTGATAAAGCCCTTAGGATGAGTACTTGACTACCAGGACTATGATGCAGATCATACTAGTGGGGACAGTGTAGTCGCCAAGTACATCCTTCAAATGTTCCTAGTCGTGGGAGTACCGAGACAGGGCATCGATACTCCAGAGTAGACTAGCGTATGCGCTTCTTGACCCCATATGATGGGCGATGGATGATCCCATATCCATTGGTGTTTGACATCAGAGAAGGTATACGGGTGCTCAGTGGAGACTAGGTACACCGAACGGACTCGCCGAGAACTCCCAGATGGTATTATATCTTACGTCAGATGGCAGTTCTCTGGTGACACTGGTACAGATTAGTCTGTAGACCCGAGATCATCATAGAGTCTTGTGCGATTCCCACTGTGCTTTGATTTCCATCATACCACGTCCAAGTGGACGTGCAAAACGGTGGCTTTTGGGTACAGTCCCGAATCACATAGAGGTAATGAGCGATAGGAGGGGTTTCGTCTCTTCCGGTATAGGGAGTTAATGTTGCGCTGTGTTCGATTGAAAACAAATGAGAGCTAAATTCCTACTTCATCATCCTCATCTATTCTTACCACTTAGATTAGAGTGTTTGCTTTGCTAATACTTGATTAGCAAATCAAGAGCTTGGGTTTGAGTTTTTTCAAGATAGATCATCTTTGTTATTGAAGATCGAAAGCAAGCTTGTATTTTTCTCTTCATGGAGCCTCTCTAGAGTCCGGATACTCGATGATCGCAGCGAAGGGACCTCAACACGGAGCTTTAGAAGTGAAGGAACGGACTACAAAGGTTGTAATCCCTAACTCTTAGAAGTAAAGTTGTTTACTTGATTTGTTTCGCCTAATCTCTAGTCTAAGATCTTGGTTAGGGTTGTTCGGCACATGGAAAACTTTGATTTTGGCATGGTTGATGTCTTGTAGAACCTTGTGACAGTGCCTAGTAACCCTACAGTGGTATCAGAGACAAGCTAGAGCTTTAGGCGAAGTCTAGACGAAGTTTAAAGTTCGATCGAACCCCGAAACGTCGCAATACACCCCCTCTCTGGAAATTTTTTAAAATGTTGATTTTTTCTGTATTAAAAATACTCAGAAAATTAAGAAGGGAATTCTAAGGATTACTGTAAAATACGAGATCCTAATTCACTTAAAGCGCTATGGAACCGCGGCAATACCATGCCTTGTGCGGCGGTTCCGCGGCCGTACATGCGTATTAGGGACTCATTCTTCACGGTAACATCCGTATGTATTTCTAGATGCTTCTGGGAATTTTTGATATTACTCAAGTGTTGAGTTTTCTGGAGATCTTTTTTTTTGTATTCGTTGATTCGATCGGAAAGTTTAATTTCGTTTAGTTTTCCGGATAATTTAGAACGTGTTAAAAAGTTCGAATGGATATCAATAACTCACTTTTTCCCCTGCCGGAAAATTTCCAAATGTTGGATTTCCTTAGTTAAAGAACGTTCTAAGTCGTGCAAGTAACGCAGTGGACCCTCTAGAAGAACACAAAGCTTAACTCGATTATGTGACCGTCTGAACCGCCTCTAAACCTTAGGATTTGGGGCAGTACGGCGTTGCCACATGTGAGGCATTGGTTTGACCATTCTACGGCTGGACCATTGGTACTGTGGCATGTGATGGATACTTTTTGAACTCCGCTCAAGTGTTGAGCTATTTATCTGGAATGTGATACAATATTTGGAATCCACAAGTAGTAATAAGATAACTAATTTGAATGTTATAAATCTAGCAGTTTAGTCTCATTTGATCGGTTGCCACGGGATTTTGATGAGATCAAACGTCCGTCGCAATCACGTAGCGTACGCGGATACTCGCCGAGTAAACTTAATAGATAGACACGCCCCATAGCCCCGACCAAGTGACTGTAGGAGAACCCCGTCGCCAAAAGCATCCATTCGGGTGCTCGCGGCAGCGGTGTTCCGCCTTAGTGCACTTCGTCGACGGTATCCGGGGGTGCGGCCGTCTACTAAAGTTTGTGACGAGCATTCAATCAGGATGTCGGGAATCTTGTTGAATTGCCCGACTAGATATTGAAAAGTGTTTTCGAGATCGAGACTAAAATGCGGGGTTTATAATTGTTAGGCATGAGATGTCTAAGGAATTCATTTGGTTAGGCATGCGATGTCTAAGGAGGTTGCGGATTCCAACTGTTGTAGTTTTACACTTTCTTTTCTGTGATTGTAAGTGTAATATGTGGTGTATCGCCGGTTTCGTTGCTATACATCAACGACAATTGGGATACGCATATTTACTTACGTTGATGACATGTGATGTTATGTGTTGTTGTGATATGTTATATTGGATCGTCGCGTTTTGAATAGCCGGGGGTTTTATGTGAGATGAGGGGTTTTATTTTCATTCATGTAAAATTCATTATATGTAATATTCTTTTATTGGGGCACTTCCGGGTTGAGGATGATGTCACCATTGTATATTATTTACTTTTCCGCATTAGGTAGACCCAAGGTGGGGAGCACAAGTAACCAGGTTCTAGGGTCCAGTGGGAGACCATCTCGAGGAGTCGAGACCGGGTCTCCTAACCCTAGAATTGGCAGTGTTGCTTGCCGCTCTCATAGGGGGTCTAGAGATGTGGGTTTGGCTATTCATCACGACAGTAGAATCCGTGTTTTATACAGGCTCGTATTAAAATACGGACCTCCTAGTATATCCAATATTTCATATATGTTCTTCTGCTGCAATGTTCTGTGATGAGATCATATTACTGCCTGAGACGAATGTTTATATTATATATAAGATATATGTTATATTGCTAATTTCGTTTCAAATGTGATGCTTGTGAAGCATAATAAAATGGGACTTCATTAATGAGATTAATGAAACTAAAAGAAATCTAAAGATGTTGTAGAAACTTGTCTCAAAAACAGGTAGCTCTAGTTCTTGCTTTGCATAGCGGTGTTCCTTGTAGAACATTCAGCACCTTATTCGATAAGGAAAGAGCCGAGATCCCTTTACCGGGAGTGATCTCTTTAGCGAAACTAGCAGATGCTACAAACTCGGTTTGTCTTTTGATTGTTTTTATAGTTTTTGCTTTGCAAAGTGATATTTGTGAAATATCCTGCACCTTATTCGATGAGGAAAAAGCCGAGATCCCTTCACCGGGAGTGACCTCTTTAGCAAAACTAGAAAAGGCCTCAAAAACATTCCATTTAAAATCACTCGATTCTACAACGATATCAAGTTCATTACGCAAAGGGTTTTTCTTAAAAATCTGTCGTAACCCTCCGTCATTTTAGGAAATAGAGTACTTAGTATTCGTACTGCGTTTGTTGACCATAGTTAAGGCACAGTGTACAGTAGCTGGGTGATGTTTTTCTATATAACATATGATGTGATTAATTAGGACACTCATATGACTTTGTTGACCATAGTTAAGGGTCATGTGGGTGGGTCTAATTAATTAAGAAATGACGGGTAGAACTTGACTAGTGCTTATGATTTGTTGACCATAGTTAAGGTCATAATCACTAGGGGTAAAATATTATTGGGAATTTCAAGTGTTGAAATTTGCAATGAGATTGCATACCTTCTATGAGATAGTTGGATCCCGATACCCGCTGCGAGTAAGAGTTACTCCTGGAAGAGTTTTACACATTACAATTAGCCGATCAAATAGGTGTCTAGAAAGGTGTCAACGGGGTTATGCCTCTGAGAAAACAAGGTTTATTTTAATTAGGTCCGTGCAAAAACGCGGGAACCTCCCTCAAAGTACCGGCACTGGCCTGGCTGAAAGATTGGCGAACTTGTATAGTGTAATTAATCCCGGCTAGTCTTTCCTTTTAGGGTTTGAAGGAAGATTTGACTAAAACAGTGGGAGACATCCTGATTAGATATATTAATAACCAATCTAATCTTGCAAGAGCATACGCTGAGTGTTTTCTTCTCTCTCTCTCTCCTGGTTGCGACTATGTCACGCCTTAATCAAGATAATAATACGGATGTATTGACCGAACCCGCTTGTTATACTGCACTAGGAAACGTTGGTCCCACTCCAACTTATAATTGTTATAAGACAGAGCAGGAAATAGGGGATTACCAGAATTCCCGTGCCACCCAAACTAAGAAAGTGCATGCTGATGCATCATCTTCAGATATGTTCATTACCGAGAACTATTTCTCGGTATCCTTTACGTCCTGGGTATGAGATACCGGATTAGGATCCCGCAAATATAATCTGTTACATGGGCTACAGATAGGTAGAGAACTGAGAACGGGTGATAAGTTTCAAGAGTTGGAAATGATGCAAGTATTGCAGCCAAGTCTGTTGGCAGTTATCACCCTGTATTACCGAAATACATTGATTTTGAACGAATGTTATTAGATACCGAACCTGATATACGACATCATATCAGTCTCTTTATTAGTAAAGAAGGATATAATTTTGTATTGTTGGATAATGTTTTGAACATTTTCTATATCAAGAGTTGATCGGATCAGGCAAGTTATCTAAAAGCATAGACGTTCTAAATCAAACCACAGTTCTTAATGTACAGAACACACACAAGAGGAAGAGTTCAGAAATGAACAAATCCTTCTTGAGGTATTGTAGACTAGGCCATATCAATGTGACCCGACTAGCTGAAATTACATAAAGATGCATATTTAAATTAGTTTGAATTTACATCTTGTAAAACTTGCCAGTCATGTCACTAAGATAAGATGACCACAGCTCCGTTTATTGGAAACAGAGAAAGAGTTAGTGAACTCTTGGGATTGATACATGCTGATGTATGAAGGTCCCCTGTCTATACATGCCAGGACCGGTTCTTTGTACTTCATTACATTCACTGATGATCTCTCAAGATTCAGACATATGTTCCTGTTGAAACACAAGTCTGAAACTTTTGAGATAATCACAGAATATAAGTTAGAAGTAGAGAACCAAAAACGGGTATAAGTATTATGTCCTTTGATGTGATCAAGGAGGAGAATACTTGAGCACGGAATTCCTGGACTATTCTAAAGGAGAATGAGATTCTCTCTCAGCATTACTCCTCTGTATACACCACAGCACGTCGGTGTATCGGGGTGGAGCAATCACACCCTATGTGATATGGTGTGCTCTATGATGAGTACTACTGAGTTGCCTATTTTCTTTTGGGGTTATGCACTTGAGAAGTTGCATACCTATTGAATAGGGTTTCAACCAAATCATATGCTTACCACTCCATATGTGATATGGTATGGGAAGATCCCATCTCTTAAAGAAGTTAAGATTTGGGGTTGTCCGGCCTATGTCAAAAGCAAAATCCGGACAAGCTCGAGAAGGTCAGTTCTGTGAAAGTTTGTTGGATATCCCAAGTATTCGCAAGGGAATATCTTCTACCACACCGAGGAACAAAAGATGTTTTATTTCTCGGCATACCACTTTTTGAGAAAAAAGGAATTTCTTATGAAGAAATTAGTGGTCATGAGGTAGAGCTGGAAGGAGTTCCAGCTATACAAACTGCAGCTGATGATTTGATAAACCCGAAGGATTCAATAGTTTCCAACGAAGCTCAGCCTCTCCGCCGATCTGGTAGGGTTCCTCATCCCACCTAAGAGATTCTTCGGTTTCTCTATGACAGTGGGAGCAAGGATTGCATCATGAGATGATGACCCAACTAGTTTCGAGCAGGACATCGGGAGTGAGGACTCTGTAAGAATGGCTGGATGCTTAGCGATCTGAGATGGAATCTGTATACACCAACAAAGTATGGACTTTGGTTGCTTTATCTGAAGGGTTAAATGCCCATCAGGAGCAAGTATATCTTGAGAAGATTACTTGGTGTACATGGAAAAGTTGAGACTTTCAAAGCTATACTTAGGTCCATCCAGATCCTACTTGCCACTGCTACATACCATAACTACGATATCTGGCGGTTGGGTGTCATGGCTGCTTTTCTAAATGATGATTTGGAAGAGAGCGTCTATAAGTACACAGTTAGAGAGCTTCGTAGATACTGGGAGCAGCGGAAACGTGTGCAAGTTGTTTTATGTGATAAATCAGGCATCGCGGAGTTGGAACGTCTGTTTTGATATGGTAGTCAAAGAGTTTGACTTCATCAAAATGGTAGATGAACCTTGTATATACAAAAAGGTAGTAGAGAGTGTGGTGGTGATCCTCGTAGAGTACGTGGATGACATACTCTTGATAGGGAAGGAGTTTCCTATGCTACGCTCGGTCAATCTCCTCTTATCACAAAAATTCTCCATATAGGATAAAGATGATACCTTCTAAATCCTGAGTTATGGATCTATGAGATAGATCTAATTGGATGTTAGGATTCTCACTAGTTATAGCGAGATGGTATCAGTCGATCATGGGGAGAATCACTGGAAAGGTTCCAGGGTGATAAGGACGACTGAATGTCAGTCGTAGGCATTGTCTTTACCCTCAGTGGAGGGACGGTATGTTGGAAGAGTTCCAAGCTAGATACCGTGACTTACTAGATGATTAAAGGCAAGATACATCGTTACCAAGGATGCTACAAAAGAGGCAGTCTGGATATATTGTAGTTCATGAGATGAACTTCGTTCCTGCCATTGTGTGACAATGGAGTTGTGGCTTATGCCAAGGAACCCCCGTCCCATCAGAGATCCAGACATATTCTTAGGCAGTATCGCCTGATCATGGAGATGGTTGATCTCCAGGTAGATCAAGGTTAGGAGAGTAGACACAGAGGACAACAGCGCGGATTCACTCACAAAGGCATATTTCCCAATAGAGACTTTTATGAGATGGTTGAGTATGAGATACTTCAACCACAGCTTATTGTTGGGTATGAGATAGTACAACAGATGGCCTTAGTGCAAGTGGGAGATTGTTAGTTATATATATGCCCTAGAGGCCATTACTGTATATACGTTGTATATTGTAGTGGATGCTTGGACATATATAGGAAGGACTTTCTTGCTCGACATGATAGTATGCTATCTGACTACTCTTTATCTTAACATGTAATCTGATTGTCTCTATGTCACATGTTGATAAAGCCCTTAGGATGAGTACTTGACTACCCTCTTGGGAGTACCGAGACAGGGCATCTATACTCCAGAGTAGACTAGCGTATGCGCTTCTTGACCCATATGATGGGCGATGGATGATCCCATATCCATTGGTGTTTGACATCAGAGAAGGTATACTGGTGCTCAGTGGAGACTGGGTACACCGGACGGACTCGCCGAGAACTCCCAGATGGTATTATACCTCACGTCAGATGGCAGTTCTCTGGTGACACTGGTACAAGTTAGTCTGTAAACCCGAGATCGTCATAGAGTTTTGTGTGATTCCCACTGTGCTTTGATTTCCATCATACCACGTCCAAGAGGGCGTGCAAAATGGTGGCTTTTGGGTACAGTCCCGAATCACATGGAGGCAATGAACGATAGGAGGGGTTTCGTCTCTCCCGGTATAGGGAGTTGATGTTGCGCTGTGTTCGATTGGCTATAACTGGAAATCCCTAGCCAGGGTTGCTGAGATTTACTGGTAAGTGTTATCAGTAGTTTCTCGAACTGTTATGGACCTCATATCGACACGACTTATCAAGCTACCGGGGTCTGACGTTTACCACCCCTAGGCGAGATATGCAACATATCAGATGAAGAGACCGGACTGTACGGGAGTGTTACTGGTTGGATTCACGAGAGAATGTACAGGCTTGCTTGTTGATCTTCTGATTGCTCAATATCTAGGTGGCTGTTACGTTTAGCTGACCGCTTGCAGCTTGTGGGTGTTTGATATGATCATCACCTACTGCCGGCGTATTGACGATTCTTTAGAGTCCTACACAGAGGTTTCCTGGCTCAGGCAAAACGGAGTAGGAGCATATATGTGATATGTGCGGGACCGAGAATAATACGTGTATACGATACCGTATTAGATTCTCGCGATATGAGATATCGGCCGGGTATATGAGATATAGCCGGGTCATCGGATCAAGTGTTGATTCGATGAACTGATATTAATTATATTAGTCGGTTATTTATGAAATAGCCGGATTATCGGATCAAGTGTTGATTCGATAATTTAATGTATAATTATATATTTGATATATTAAAATACATTAACTAATAAGCTCACTTAAAGATTCATTTTCTCACTCGGGTAATACATTGATATATATGTGATATATGTTAATTGTATTATTTTATTTTGTTACAATAAATATTGTATATGTGATATATAATATTGTAACAACTTAAGGTTACAAATGCAACATGTTTTGTGGAGTTTAAACATGGTTAGGGTTTGGATTAGGGTTAAGCTTTCTTGAAGCTTCTAGAAGCTTTGCTTTTGTTTTAAGCAAAGATATTTTGTAAAGATATTTTGGTTGATATTTCTTAACCAAACCCAAACCCTTTACCATAGTAAATTCTCTACATGGGTTAAGTCTTCATTCTTAACTCATGGTTGCATTTCTAATCTCACACAACATTTCATTGTTCATCACAAAAAGACTTCATCTTCTTCTTCCTCCTTAAGCTTACTAGCTTTTGATTATGTGATGAAAATGAGTGAGAAATTGAAAACAAATAAGAGCTAAATTCCTACTTCATCATCCTCATCTGTTCTTGCCACTTAGATTAGGGTGTTTGCTTTGCTAATACATGATTAGCAAAGCAAGAGCTTGGGTTTGAGTTTCTTCAAGGTAGATCATCTCTGTTATTGAAGATCGGAAGCAAGCTTGTATCTTTCTCTTCATGGAGCCTCTCTAGAGACTGGGTACTCGATGATCGCAGCGAAGGGACCTCAACACGAAACTTTAGAAGTGAAGGAATGGACTACAAAGCTTGTAATCCCTAACTCTTAGAAGTAAAGTTGTTTACTTGCTTTGTTTCGCCTAATCTCTAGTCTAAGATCTTGGTTAGGGTTGTTCGGCACATAAAAAAACTTTGATTTTGGCATGGTCGATGCCTTGTAGAACCTTATGACAGTGCCTAGTAACCCTACAGTAGAAAATTGTTTTTATAAATTAAAAGTAGTTTTGTGTAAAATCGTATTTTCCCAAAACTATGTTCCCAAAGATAATCGTGCTATGTTACATATGAGTGTTGTGAGAAGGTAGGTCATTATCTCGTGAACTATCTAAAAGTATAGCAAGGGGTAATGATGTTTTATGTCGAAACTTAAGTATATGGTATTTTTCTGTAAAATTGCGATAAAAAGTAAAATAGAAATTCTTTTGATATGAAACTTGTCAATATATTTGTTAATGTTTAATGATCATAATGTGATGGTTTGGTATTGTTATATTTAAGAAAATTGGAACTTTTAAAGAAAACCGAATCGGAAGTCGGATTAACTCCGCTTCCGTCGGGTTTTAGAAATACAAGTTTTTAGATTAGAAAAGAGAAGAGAGAGAAGGGACTTACTGGATTTTAGATTAGAGAAGAGTAAGAGCGAGTGGTAGGAGGTGCCGGTGCGTCGTTTCGTCGCCGGGAGGTCCTAGGGTCGTCGTCGGAAATTCGTCGGAGTTTCGCCCTTCGCTAACTCCACTTGTACACAAAAATTCTTGGGATTTTTCTTGAGAGTTTGGGCAGAGTTTGTGAGTGAGGGTGTGTGTGAAATGGAGTGGTATTTATAGGAAAAAATTATGGTTAGGGTTTGATAAAAAAATACATTAAAATATGCATTAAAAAGATTTAAATTGGGTTTTAATTGGATCTGTTAATGTGCAGGGAAAATAAATAGAACAGGGGTTATGGGGAGGCCAAAAGACACGTGTGGAGTGAAGAAAAATCGGAGTGCTGGCCGATTCACCCCTCCCGCCGGCCGAGTCCGGCCGAGTCGGGGATCCGCCTCGCCCTCACGTGTCCCTCGTCATTTGGTCTACCCCCTGAACTCGTTTGTTTTTAGTGTGACCTTTGAGTTTACGGGTTATGCACGTGTAGATTCTTGGGCTTCTAAAAAGATTAAAAGAAATCAATATAAAAGATAATGTGGCTGATGGGATTTGAACTCCGGTGCTTTGGTTCAGTAGTGAAAGGTCTTACGAATGAGCTACAAGCTCTTGCTTATTGTTCAAAAGCAAAACAAATTTATAACTTATGCTCAGGCTCAAGTACCCCTTTCTGTATTTTTGAAAAAAAATTGTACAGAAAATTTAGGACTGTTACACATAGACAGGCTCAGTAGGGATCCGGATGAGTTTGCTCGTCGGCCTTCGTTTTCGACAGGTACCCGGGTAGCTGTTACGTACAGCTTGTGCCGTTGACGTGCTTGTGCTTATGAATTTGTAAATCCCCATTCCCATCAATAAAATTTTCCTGTATTGTCCTAGTTCCCGATTGCTTCCCGATTTTTCCTCGTGAATTTTGTAGGCAATTGGTTGCTTAAGTTTCAATATTTAGAAAAATCAAAATCCAAAACTTAAAACCAAAGCCAATTAAATTAAATAAATCAATTAAATCTCCCCGGCCCAAATCATTCCTCAACCCAAAGGAATTTTAAAATAAATTAAAACCTAATAAGCTTCCCGGCCCGGCCCATTCTCTTTCCCTAATAAATTATTTAACTTTGCTCGGCCCATCACCCCTAGCCGCCTACTGAACCCGACCCGACCCATTTTTACCCTCGTCTTCCTCAACGTTCTTAAATCTTTTCCCGCTCAAGTCTTTTCTCCCGATCCACTTCTCACGCCGACGTTCGCGTGCCGTTGCCCCACGACCCGCGCCTCCTCGCGATCCTCTCAACCTCAAACCCTCACCTCCCCTTACTTCTCTTTCCCTCTCAGCCTCAAACCCTCTTCTTTCCTCTCAAAAGAAAAAAAAACAGAAAGCTCCATCTCTACACCTCGCCGCTTCCTCCTCCGACGACGACTGTGACTTTCCCCCTTCTTCCCTTCCTCCTCCTCCACTAATAGAGCCCTTCACTACTCCACTCCCTCAACCCGAGCACCCCTCACTCGGGCTCTAACTCCACTGCACCCATCTCGGCCACTCCCGTGCAATCAACGCCGGCGAACCCCCAGCTGACCAGAACCACCTCGTTGACGCCCCAACGTCATCGGCATCATCACCATCCCTCCAAACCGAGCCCCACTACCTCTCTCTCTCTCTTGCAAACCCTAACCACCAAGATCCAAACACCCCCTGCTGCCATCACCGGAGCGACGCCGCCGACCGTCGTCGACCCCAGCGCACTCCTTGAGATCCACTGAGCACCCTTCCGCATCCAGCGAGCACAAGCCATCTCCGGGCAACTCCGACGCCGAATTCGAAGCGCGAGCCGAGGTCGCGAAATCCAAACCGTGTCGTTCGTCGCGCGTTCGTGACGTTGCCGCTGTCGTACATCGCCCAAAACGTTTTCAGGCAAGTACCCTACTTGCTACATGCTAATTTATTCGTGTTACAAACTAAAATCGTATAAATTCTATGTTTACAATACCCGATAAATTATATGACATACCTGTTCGATATAAGATTCCAATGAAAATCCTCATTTAATTTGACGGAACATGATGGAATTTGCTGGCCCATGTGATATTGAACACTGTGTATAAATTCCACTGGAAAATATGACTGTTAATGACTGGAACGAACACCCCTAAATACACCCGTAAAACTGGGAATTTCCCGCATCTAAAAATTGTTAAAATCACCAAAAATCGTGTACTTATTTAAATGGTGTGTTCGAGGGCTCAAATCGAAGACGACTCGATGAAATGTAACCCTATGTAAGTTTCTAATGGTTTCTGTACTGAAATTGTGACGATAATTGGGTCGGAGAGCGGCTCTCGACTGCAGTCCAGAGCGACTCTGGTTACTGTTTACTGTCCCGTAATGTGTACCACCTCATTTTCTGAACTCGTATGTTGTGTAACTCTGCAGTTTACTAAAGGTGAATATGTTAGCTAAATAACACAAGTAGTTTCATCCCGTTTCATCGTCGTTTGCTATTTAATCTGTAAATTAAAATAACAGGAGTATAACAGTCCAAAACAGAATCAGAATTGACATACTAGTGTTGAACAGTGCATAACTTTTGACGTACAGACGCGATTGGGAATCCGTCTATTGTGTTGAACACCCTATTGGAAACCCTAAATTTTATTCAACTATAGCGTCGCTAAGTTCTGATCTCAACTGGGTGAAATTCGTGTCGCGAAACGGACGTTCAGTTCAGAAACTGAATTTCCTGCAGCGAGCACTTAAAATGAAACGGCTGTAACTTGAATACCGGAAACCCGATTGAACTGAAACCAATTTTGATGAACTGCTAACAGAGTGTACTTACTATTGTATTTGTATCATTTCATTGAATTCTGAACATATGAATTACTGCAATTTTTGTAAGTTTATGACGTGCATATTGGTTCATAATATACATGACTTGTTAACGGCATACATACACATATCTTACCCAATTGCCATATACATAGTGTTAGTGCGTGTTAGTGTTCAGTGAACATTGCATTATCGTGCGTGAATGATATTGGTTTAGGAGTGTCAAGTACACCAATGGAAAGTGAATGATTCGTGACAGTGATTAATACAGTGAACAGTGATAAAACCGTGCCATTGGTATACTTGTACACGACTAAATCATAATCATAAATAGTGTAAACCTGGGAAAAAAGGAGAAATCGAAGTGGAAAGAATATCGTATTTAGCGGGACCGTGTTTTAGAGGATGATCATTCGAGCAGTGATATATATATTAGGTAGGATCTAGTGATCAGGCTGACAGCGTTATGTCCCGGGCATGTGGGCCGTTGTCTCGGGTATGTACGAGACTCCTGTTAAACATGATCCTCCTTTCCACTATACGATTTCAAACATGACTTAGAGACCGATAGGGACACAGATCATACTTTGCATCATTTAGCGACATAGTGATTACCCGCATTTTACCTTCCCTGTTATTATCACCTTTACCTGTTTAATATCATTATTATAATAACATTGCTATTACGTCGCTCTGACGACCTGAGTATGCATGCTCAGATCTCGTGGAAGATCCAGCGCAGGAGTCGGATTTACCTTTCGAGCTGACGGAGATCTAGTCTGGAGTACTTTTCTTCCTTTCTGCTTTTCATAAAGAGATCTTGTACTTGAACTTGGTTAGTAGCACTTCTTGTTTATTTGTAAGCTGTGAACAATGGATTTTAATGTAATAAATTAGCGATGTATTTTCTTTACTGCTGTACTTTGTTTACTGATTACCATGTAATGTTAGAAACCGAAGTGTGACTACGGCGGGATTATTTCTTGACCGTAGGAGCATGATTGGCCTAGTCATCCCTCGTTTTCCGTATTTTGGGAAGCGGGGCGTGACAGAATTTATCCATTAACTCACTGCCGGCGTACTGTCGAGTTTTCAGAGTCCCGCACAGAGGGTTTTCTTGGTTCAGGTGGAATGATGTAGTAGCCATATTTTGATACGTGCTGGGTTCCGATCGAATGATTGTATTAGATACGTATATATATTTCGATATATATATTCTAGTATTATGTTCTTTATATTATTCTATCTTTTTGGGTATTCGTATTTTGATACGAATACGGATATGTATATACAGTTGAGTGTATTCCGTATTTATACGGAAAACATTCTAGAAGATGGACACCTCATTTTAGTTTATCTATTTATTAATTTAAATGGAAAATGAGGTGTAAAGGTAGTGAACAGAGAATAGTGAAAACCATGCTTGAATGGTGTTGACAAATGAATTGAAAATTCATTTGTGCAAACTATTCAAATATAGTTACTTTATTTTATTTAGAAAATGGTTTTTACAAAATCATGCTTCATATCATACTCTCTTTTTGGGATGTTGGATAAACACTTGATTGGTTTTTTGGATGAAAATCACTCTCACCATTTGTCTCATCTCTTCTCACTTGTCTTTTTTGAGCTTCTCCTTCTTCTTCTTAATCTTCTACCCTACTATCTCATGAGTTGAGAATCAAGGGTGGAAAATATATATATATATATATATATATATATATATATATATATATATATATATATATATATATATATATATATATATATATATATATATAACAACCCACTATATCTTTAGACACTCTAGATTAGCAACGTAGAGTCTCTAGTTACTCCACTAGATCTTTAGTGTGGAGCTAAAACCATGAACCATATCTTTCGGATGGATCATTTTCGACGGAGGAAGACCGGCGGTCAAGCTCGATCAAGGAGATCTCAAGGAGCTAAGGAAGAGGGTGGAAGACCGAAGGACACGGATCTTTTGGTAATATATTCTATCACAATAGCTAGAACTTCTATAGCTTGCTAGTTTCATGTTTGATTTCGATTCTAGATAGTTGTTTCTAGCACCATGTTATTAAACACCAAAAATTTTCGTTCCGCAACGGCCGCGGTCGACGGCCAAGGCGTTAGGAACCCAACAGAATCGTAGTTCAAATCATAGCAAAAATCGCCCAATTTCGATCTCAAAATCCTAAACCGCTGAAACTGTTGGGGACGGTTTTCTCTTTTATATAATATGAAACATTATTTTAAATAGCGGTTAAATTTGAACCGTTTATTTTAACCGCTACTTTTAAGTAGCGGTTGAAATAAATGGTTCAGATTTGTTGTACGTTGTATGATGTAATCCGGCTAAACATTAGGCATAATTCCCCTCTCCACATAAGAAGGACAAGATTGGTATTTCACCCATGTTAATTATCCACGGGCATCCCCCGATTAATTCTCCTCCCACTTTGGGTCATGTGGTCATACCTTTCTGTCTTTTTGTAGGCTGCAAAGTCAACAGGAGGAAACTTTCTCTCTCTAGAAAAAAATATTTTTCTTTTTCTTCTTTATAATAAAAAATCCTTTCCTTCCGCTGCTCTGACTCCATGGACGGTTGCTCGTACGATTCCAATTCATCTCTACTTGCTTCCAACACACAAAACCCAAGGAGAGAGGACAGAGAATTTTTCACAGTTTATATTTATATTTAGAGAGAGAAATAATGGAGGAGCCTGCCGATTTGATTTCTTCGTCCCCTTCTTTTTGATTCTGAGATTCCTTTTTATCTTCGGTCGCAGGGATTTGATCTCTGGAAACAAATCGAGGTTTTGGGAAGTGGGTTTGGATCAAAATCGCATCTTGTTGGAGTTGATGGTTGTAATTTTTTGGTAACAAGTGGGGGAGGAATTTGTGGATTTGTTTTTATATGGAGAGATTATGCTGCTTCAAGGTGAGTATGAGTTGACCTAGTTCTATACTTTTTTATCCTCCTTGATTTACTGAATCATATATTTGATCTGAAAATTTTGATGGATTGCAAGTTTGATGTTTTAGATATATGAATTGGACATAGAGTTCTAATTTGTTAGAATCGATTGTAGGAGTTCTGTTGTAATCATAGTGTTCTGATTGGTTTGGGGAAGCCATTTAAATGAATCCTGTTATTTGGTATATGTGATCATCTTTGTTGTTCAACTGTTTTATTGATTTCTAGCTGGGAGATGAAAGTTCGAATGAAATTAAACCTAGCTTCCAGGGCAACTTGCTGATTTTACTACCTTATTTTTGGAACTTTAGTTTGATGTATTCATGCAGGTAAAATTACCTGGTTCTGTTGGGTGTATTTAGAAACAAGGGCAAGGTTATGGTTTTAGGTTGATTCTGATTGGAAAAATCCAGTATCTTGGCCACCATGGTAAAAGTCTATAGTCAAAAGAATACTTGCATAATGGAAAGAACATTGGAGAGAAAATCGAAATGATTGGCAAAGCGACATTTATCAAATTAACTAGTCAATCGAAATGTTTAGCCTAGGGACTGAACATGATTTTTTGAGTATGGTTTAGGTCTTTGGTTCAACACTCTCACCTGGTATTTGTATGGCCTTCGATTCATTTAGTCATGTATGAGAGCATTGAGCAAAGCCGAGTGACTCCGGCAAGGGGTCTTTGAGCCAATAAGTGTTCATTGGTGAGGTTACGGTTTTTTCTTTCCTTCGGGGTTTTAAAGATTTTTTGTGTGTAAGGAGAGATGTTAAATTTCTCATTTGTTCTTATGTAGTTGTTGAGTGCTCTCAAGGTTGTAACTTTTCTGTAATTCTTTGTCGCTCTTATATAAGATTTATACTATGTTTCTGGTAAACCTATTATAAGATGAAAATATTGCTAATTTGGAGGTGATTTGATGAACTGATGTGTAGTTAATGTCATAACTCCTCTACTATACCTACTCTACAATCACTAAATACAAGACGAGAATAAGCCATCTCCTTGCATACTTTCTCCTTATTTAAGTTACTTTCTCTATTTAAGTTGTGGACAATCAACAACTCTACCCACAAAACACAAAGTCCCTCCACTTTATTCCAAA
The DNA here is from genome assembly GCA_030015575.1 of Agapanthus africanus. Classification (NCBI taxonomy): domain Eukaryota; kingdom Viridiplantae; phylum Streptophyta; class Magnoliopsida; order Asparagales; family Amaryllidaceae; genus Agapanthus; species Agapanthus africanus. The sequence continues at coordinate 872,752,890 of CM057339.1, forward strand.
ATCCTTCTCATGAATAACATAGGAAGATGCCGAAAAGGTCGCCAATTGGAGTGTATTGCTTTGTAACCAAGTCACCTACCAAGATATAACCAAGTCACCTACCAAGATAATATTGATAGGATTAGTGTAGCTTAGTTAGCGATAATCGACTTATGATCATCGTTTGAAATCTCGGTCAATCCCGATTCTAGATGGCTTATTCGGATATAAAAACGAGCGTCCAAGTTCCGATACCGGGTTATATTGTGTTTCCCATTTGATTAGTAGAGTTCTAAAATTAAGTTTATTAATGGGTTAGTAGGTTCACTAGGTTGTTTGATTACAATTTATTTGATATTATTAATTATTATCGAAAATATTTGAAAAACATTGTAGTTACTTATTTTTATCATGTGTTAAAACAACCATTTTAAACATCATGAATTGATAAATTATTAATTTTTTTATAGTCACTCTTGCTATTTATTTGAAGAGTTCACTAATTATTAGAAATCTTTTTATTAAACGAGAGAGAACCCGCAATTTTCAGTCCAAGACGGCTGATACAACTAATTTTGATCCCAAAGGTGGCAATCATACTGATACCGATACGATTTTAAACCTTGCTTATGATCTCATAGATATAGGTACTTATGTTCTCATAAGTCATAAGCCTTCGAGTCTTTTCCAAATCCTGTATACTCAGGTAATTGCCAAAATATATGGGAGAACCATCATGTATACATTACAATAATATTGTCATTAGCCTTTGCTATTATAGTCAATAAAATTGGTTAAATTCATATAGATTAAAATAAGGCTCATCTCCAAAAAAATTAGCAAATACTCTCAGTGTTTGGCAACAAACTACCAAAAAGTTTGCGATCTCCAAGAACTATCATGACAAGTTTGCAATTTCCAAAAAAACTACCATTACTAACGTCTTGTCAGTAGGAAGAGTGCCACTTCCACCTCCACATCATTTAAACTGTCGACCTCCATCCTCGTCTCTAATTCTAACCCTATTCCTTACCCTAAGCCTTCAACTTCGATCTGCCACCAGTGCCTCCCTCCCTCCTCTTTGACCACCCCCTTCCTTCTTTCCTAACAAACCTTAACCTCCACCTTCTTCCTTCACCCCCATCCTCATCTCTGATCAGACCCTAACTTCACCTCCGCCCGCCCCTTACTCCACCCCACCTCCCCCCGAAACTCCTTCCTCCATCACGATCTCTGCCCCAATCAAAGCGTCGTCGGTCCTAGCCCTATCAAAGCATCGTCAATCCTAGCCCTAGCATTGCCTCCACCATAGCTCTAACCTTGCCGATCCTCTCCCTATCCCTAGCTTCATCATCATCATTATTTTCTTCTTCTTCTTCTTCTCTCCATCATCTTTATCATCATATCCTTCACCGCCTCTGCCGCCGTCCTCTCTCCGCCGCCGCCCTCCTCTCTCCGCCGCCACCCTCCCTCTCTCCACCGTTGTCGCCGTTGATTGCTTTAGTAATTAACAATTGATTAAAACTATTACTAAAATTATTAATAATTATATAGTTTATTTAATCGTATTTATTAAAAGGGAAAACTTGTCATTTAGTTTGCACAGTTCACACGATTAAGTTTACATGGCAAGTTTTTGGAGATTTCAAACTTCTCGGTAGTTTTTTGCTGAGCATTGGAAGTATTTGTAAGTTTTCTAAGAAATAAGCCTTAAAATTATCATATTTTTGGAAATAAGCCTTAAATTCATTTTTCAGAAATTAGACATCAAGGTAACATCTGGGTCACCTATGGCCTTGGCCTAAAAGTTTTTGCCTTACAGTGAAATATATTTAGTTTCAACTCCAAATGATTCTTTCATGTTTGAATTGATTTGCTTATATCAAGATGAAGGGGACTATTTCTTCTTCTATAATTTCCTTATAATTCCAAATGACCCCTACTTTCAGTTCCCATTTGTTGCATTCCAAAAAGGATCCTAAGCTTTCTGCCACCTTGGATGTTTTCTAGATTTTGGGTTTTATAGGATATGCACGTCCTTAGCCTTTTTTAGCTCTAAAAATGTGCAAAATACATATTTCATATTACAAAAAATATTAATCTGGATCATATGCTCAAATTTATTTGAATTGAATCTAGAAGTAACTTTAACATGACCCTCTGATACATAAGCTGCAAGGCGCAAGTCATACTTTTTATAACCTCCATCTCCTTGCAAGCATATAGAATTTAGAGTGCTAAATTTTTTCCTATGGTAAACTCAAAACTTGTTTGTTTGGTTTGAACATGCTTTGTTGAAAATTTCTAAGATTGGTGCTATTAACAGTGACATGCTGAATCTAGTTTTCTATTTTAGTTGTCAGGAAATTCATCATCAAATGCTGGGAAAGGAAAAAGACATCTGGGTAACATCAGAGTTACCTATGGCTTCAGCCTCGTAAAAGGCAAGGCTAATCATCCTATGGAGGATTTCCATGTTACCAAATTCGTCCATGTGAAGGGGCATGAGCTTGGTCTCTTTGCTATATTTGATGGCCATCTGGGAGATAGTGTGCCTGCATATTTACAAAAGCATTTGTTTTCTAATATACTAGAAGAGGTGGGTTTTCATTATTATTTATTTTAAGATCCTGTTATTTGGTTAGTAAGAACACTAAGGTGGGTTCCTAATTTATTTTAATTTCATTATAATTCGTATAGAGCAGGATACACCCTCTCTTTCAAAAGTGGTACTTTACCCCAAGTTACATTAGTATTTTCTATTTTTTCTGTAATTTTTTTATCTCAAAATACCCCAAAAATACTAATTATGCAATGACAGTAATGAAGTGGCAATAAGAAAAGGACAAATTCCGGGATATATGGGATTAAAAAGCTTTAAGAAGTTTAAAAAACTATCCTGTGTTAAAGGAGGGGATAAACTACACCTTTAGGAAGAGGGTGGTATATGCTGCCAAAAGTGAGGGAGGTTTCCTGCAATTTAGCATAATAAAAAAAATAGAAAAAGAAAAACTGTTAATGAAAAAATAAAAAATTTAAGTTCTTTCCTTTGTGATGTAGGAAGAATTCTGGACCCATCCTGATAGAGCCATTTCAAAAGCATATGACAAGACGGACAAGGCAATTCTTTCTCATAGTCCTGATCTTGGAAGAGGCGGGTCCACGGCCGTGACTGCCATTCTCATAGATGGTACACAGTTGTGGGTAGCCAACGTTGGCGACTCACGAGCAGTAGTGGCAAAAGGTGCTGAGGCGATACAGTTGACAGTTGATCATGAGCCAAGCACAAGCGCAGAACGAGGCAGTATAGAGACGAGAGGCGGCTTTGTTTCAAATATGCCAGGTTTCATCCCTCATCTTAGAACTAGTTGTGCTTGGTGTTATAGAAAATATATCTATACATACATACATGCAAAATTACATGCCTTATTGTTATTTAGGGTTAATTGTATATAGCACTCTTTATCTATATCTCATCCAACACCTGTGATTAATAGCACTCGGCACCCTTTGGATTAAGTCAGCAGTCAAATCTGTAATTTTAGAGCCCATCGATATTGTCTCAGGTTGTTTATTATGCAAGCATTTAGCTGAATTAATTGTTTTATATGTGATGAACCCGACCCTTAAACATGCTACCTAAAAATAAGCAGCTGTTCTGCAGAACTAGAAAAATTACCTTGAAACATAAACTGTTTATGCTTTCTGTATCATTATGATTAGCTTTCAATGCTTGATTTATATGAGACCTCTTTAGACCATTCTGTTAATCAGTTTGAAATTATGGTAAGCAATGTTATTCTGTCGTGTGCATATAACATAAACGTATCATTGAAAATCATGGAACACATGACTGAGCACTTTTGGGTATATAAAGATTGGAATTAAGGTGGATGTTCTGAATCCAGTTCATTGTGCTAACAGGGTTCTGCAGATTGAGGCAAGTGAGGAGTGTTAGGATTCTTGATGACTCCTTGGTCTCATTGAAACCCCAAAATTTCAAAGAAGTATATGCAAACGGTGCATCGTTTAAATCAACTTAGGGACTAGCATGTTATAAGAAAACGCTAATGAAGAATATTGAATTTACTTGCAAATGCTCGTCTACATCTATTTCCCCCCTAACGTCAATGTCTTGCAAATGCTCCTCTCTATTTACCCTTTTGTATACTCATTGTTAGTGGTAGAATTTTCGAGGGTCGTTTCATGGTTATGAACTTTAACCAATGTTCTAAATATCGGATATTGTATCGGCCCGAAAATTCATCGGATATTAGATATCGTGGTATATCGGGTGATATTTTAAAAAAAAATATTTTTGTATCATAAATGTCATATATGAAAATACGAACATTCGGCTTTTAAAATGAGTTTTTCCTCACTAGCTTAGTTTCAGAGATAATATATGAAGTGGCTGGTTGTAGTTTCGAATCTTATTTAAGGAGATTTGATGTTAACACAAAAATCGAATATGGATCCATAAAGAAGAAAGTTGATATACATTATGAGCCTTTTTCTCAGCAGTTTCAATTTTAACCTATCCTTCAACAAGTGCCGGATGCATGGATTTTCACTAGTAGGAGCACCAAAAGATCAAGATTCCGTTAAAATATCATACTATATGTTTTACAAAAATCCTAAAAAAATATTTTAAATCAATTTAGTTATAATATAGAAGAAATTATTTTCTTTAAAAAAAACACAATGATAGTCATAGTGTTTCTAAAATAATAAAAAAACTAATTTTGCTAATTGGAACTGAACCCAAGATCTTTTCTTGGGAAACAAAACACATCACCACATGGACTAAAGTCTCATTGTGTTGTTATTATGTAACTAACATATATAATAGATACTTGAAAATTCCAAAATCTCGTATATAACATATATTAATTTCTATTTTTTGATATTTCAAAGGGTGAAGCGTGCCTCCTCTGCCTCCTTAGTTGATCCACCCATGCTTCATTATTGGTCGGGGCGGATCAATTACCAATGTTATCTAAAATCAGTAGCCCAAATAAATTTAGGTAAATATCGCGATATTTCTACCGATATATCGGACCTGATATATTGGGTGATATTACGATATATCGGCCGATATTCTTACTAAAAACTACAAAAAGATATAAATTCAGCATATCGTATCGTTTTCTCTTCAAAACCGATATATCGGCCGATATAGGTGATATATTGGCGATGATTAGAACACTGACGTTAACCCTGAAGTAAAGTAGTTTTCATTTGCAAGGATTTTAGCACAAACAATAGCATTTTGATAGCCAACTTAGAAATTTTTAAACTCTTTTGTAGGGTATATGAGTTAAAATTTGGCTTCTAGCCTTGAACGAATAATTGTCTAGAGACCAATGCAAATATCTGACGTTTTTCAAAGTTTCCTTGTATGTAATTGACATCATATAATTTGCATTTTTCATTGTGCCTGTAAAATTGTGATAACACATCAATATTCAAAGTTAACCGCGCATGAGCATTTCAAGGTACTTTGTTTTTGACATTTATATATTTCTTGCACTTTAAGTTGTACCTTTTGCTAGGTTTATGTTGAATTATCTTGGACAGAATAATTTGTTAAACATATTCATATGTTATCTACAATCAGGAGATGTCCCAAGAGTTAATGGTCAATTGGCTGTTTCCCGTGCGTTTGGAGACAAGAGCCTCAAATCTCATCTGCGTTCAGATCCCGACATTACTGTTCAAGATATATTTTCTGATACGGAACTACTCATCCTCGCTAGCGATGGTCTTTGGAAGGTTGGTGCAATCTCTAATATCTTATCTCAATTAATTTTTAGCATGACACGTGGCAAGACATTCTTATTATTTTGAAAAATATACTTAAGAATTTCTGTTTCCAATTATTCAATTTTTTCTTCTTTGAAGATCTCTATCATATTAACTACTCCCTCCGTCCCATTTTAATAGTCGTTTTGGCATTTCTCACGCTTATTAAGGTGTTAAATTATGACCGGTTTAATTTATCGCAATACCCTAAATTAAAGTAACCTTAATCATAAAAACCAAAGTGCAATAAGTGACATGCATGTGATTTTAATGAAGGGTAAAATTCAATGATCAATTGATAAAGTAATCCCAATTACATAAAACGATTAGAATTGTAGGACAAAAAAGTCTCTAAAACGACTATTAAAGCGGGACGGAGGTTGTAGAAATTTTTAAAAACAGCTTTCATCTCCTTATTTGAAGTTTAACAATCTATATCCGCATATGTAAAATTTCCAGGTTATGACAAATCAAGAGGCCATTGATCTTGCTATAAAGATTAAAGATCCACAAGCAGCGGCGAGGCGACTAACCGCCGAAGCAGTGAACAGAGACAGCAAAGATGATATATCATGTGTCGTCGTTCGATTCAAGCCATAAATATGGTCTAGTAGTCTTTAATTTGATGGAATCGAGTTGCGCTCACCACAGAAGCGATCTTAGGCTTGCATTATTCCTTAGGCTTGCAAATAGTAGAACAAAGAACGTAGTTTGTAATGGGCCGTCTCATTGCTTTCACTTGTACATGTTGCTCTTGATATTGTTTGATTCCTTTGCAACGTCGTAGTTAAAAACGAGCTTTTTGTTTTTATTTCCATGGAGGTCGCGGAAAGTGCTCATGCATAGCCTGCGAATTTAATTTGAATATATGATTGCCAGATTTGTGTGATTTTTAAATTTATTGTTACCAATGTGACTGTCTCAGTATAACTAAGTGGTGCTTATTGCTATGAACCTTGAGTGACTATATGAAATTTTATTGCTGCTGTCTTTTATCCTTTTTAAGAAAGGTCATTACCTGACGGGTTTAAAGTGCTTTCTCATTGGCAATACGGTCATTTTATCTATTAACATTGTTTCTTACGGTTTTGAACAAATCTTAGTGAATGCAAAATTTTGGTTTTGGTCTCAATTTCACAATATCTATACCTCAAATGATCTGAGGTGAATCTCATTTTTCTTAACTTGTATAAAAAATTATGGATTTTTCCGGTGATAAAGCACGTATTAGATAATATTGCATATACAACCATGATTGAATAACATTTACAAATATTTGTACTGTCCATTGTTTTGTCTTCCTTTTTTCTTTTGTGGCTAACAATACAGTTCTTATGGCTCAACCCTTGTTGGATGGAACCATCTATGTTGAAAGCCCATTGTGCCCTCAAAGAGAGCCGTCTATATGCCTTTGATAGATTAGTCTCTTGGTGCCATGATGGATCTTTGAGAGAGCGGTCAACTTCCTCTACATATGTCGTACGATCCACGTGAGAGGGGGTGTTAAAATATATGTGGATAACATACTCTCATATTGGAAAACTATGAGTGATACATGGGTATAAAATATAAGATGAGACAACTCCACCATAAGCTTAAGTCTTTTGGATAGAACTTGTCTATTTTGAAAGCTTGTGTGCCTTCATATCAAATATATAGTCGCCCTCCTTGTTCGTGTGTATCTAAATAATTTAACATGGTATCAAAGTTTGGTTAGTACCAGTGGATTTGAGTACTTAATTGCACTTTTGATAGAGACTATTGGCCTCTATGGGTGTGCCATGCATCTTTGAGAGAGCTTATTGGTCTTTAAGTGTGTGCCGTACGTTTCATGTTATAACCACGCTGCACACGTGAGGGATAGTGTTGAGATATGTGGATAACATATGGGGGCCGACTATTTTTATGAAAATATTGTATGCCATGTGCCATCTACATGAAAAGGTATAGTAGTTAAAACACCCTTTATGTGTGAACTAGTTAGCTTTGTCATGCATATAACCATGGTTATTCAGACTTAACCCCACAACCCTCGCAAGCTTTATACGGTAAAGATATTGGATTTTGGATTAATGAAGGAACGGTATCAAACTCTTAGTTGCTGAAGTGAAAGAGTTAATTATTGCAGGAACTTGGGCTAAAATTTGTTGAGATATTAGAGAAAACTAAAATTAGAATAAGCCTTTGGAGCAAAGAGAACATATCTCTTGTTAGCAAGGGCTGATCTAAATAAACCTGAGGTAAAGGGTCCATTCTATCTGGTTTTCTTTTTTTTGTGTGTTTATTTGCATGATCTATTTGAAATTTATTACTCCAATAATTAAATATAACTTGAGGGATGATATAGTGCAATAACTGATTTGGCTTAGTGATCGGCTCATGATGAATCCTTGAGAAGGCGATTTTGTTTTAATTTTTTATAAAATAAACCTTTAAAAGATAATGGATTCCTTGCGGTTGCAACTCTATTTACCCAAAAAATCCCTTACATTTTTTTTATGTAATGTTGAAATTTATTCTACCTATAAAAGAATACTACTAACTTAAGGCAAATTTATTTTAAAGGTACCGAAATAGATCTTGCCGTTGATTCAGCGTTCTATATTTTGAGGTCAAACTAAGAATTAAATTAACTAATCTATTACACACATAAAACACTAGTAAAAAAGCCTGCAACAGCGGGTGACAACGATTGCGAGGGACAAATTTCCCTCAGGAATATATATACTACCAAGCGAATTTTCCCTCTTATTAATATTCTTTCGTGAAATAATCTATTTCTAAGTGGTAAAGAATACATTACCGGTGGAAAGTATAAAAAACATAAATTTAATTGGCCAAAGCATAGCGAGGGAAACATTGCCGAGGGATATATCTCTTGGCAATAGTCGCATTAGCAACAAAAGAAACAGCGAGGGAAACATTGTAAAGGGACAACATTTACATAAATATACAGTTAATATTATATTGATCAAAGGGCGAAATGTTCATTTAATATGCAGGGTTCATACGATTAAGTTTGACATGTCATTTTATTGTTGTTGGAGATTTCAAACTTCTTGCTCAACTTTTTTTGCAAGCATTGAAAGTATTTGGTAGTTTTTAAAGAAATAAGCCTCAAAATTATCATATTTTGCCACTTCCGCAAGCTTTTTAATACATATATTTCATATTTGATGTAAATAAGAAAATTAATCTGAAGCTTATTCCCCAATTTATTTGAGTTGAACCTTGAAGCAACTTTAACACGAAGCTAGAAGCAACTTTAATACGAAGCTAGAAAGTAACTTTAACATATGCTCAAATTTATTTGAATTGAATCTAGAAGTAACTTTAACATGACCCTCTGATACATAAGCTGCAAGGCGCAAGCCATACTTTTCATAACCTCCATCTCCTTGCAAGCATATAGAATTTGGAGTGCTAAATTTTTTTGTGTGGTAAACTCAAAACATGTTAGTTTGTTTGGTTTGAACATGTTTTGTTGAAAATTTCTAAGCCGTGGTGCTATTAACTGTGACGCTGAGTCTAGTTTTCTATTTTAGTTATCAGGAAATTCATCATTAAATACTGGTCAAGGAAAAAGACATCAGGGTTAAATCAGAGTTACCTATGGGTTCAGCCTCGTAAAAGGCAAGGCTAATCATCCTATGGAGGATTTCCATATTACTAAATTCGTCGAGGTGAGTGGGCATGAGCTAAATTGGTCTTTTTCCTATATTTGATGGCCATGGGAGGTAGTGTGCCTGCATATTTATAAAAGCATTTGTTTTCTTAGATACTTTTTTTTTGACATTTATATATTTCTCACACTTTAAGTTTGTTTCTTTTGCTAGGTTTATGTTGAATTATCTAGGGTAGAATATTTTATTAACATATTCATATGTTATCAACAATCAGGTGATGTCCCAAGAGTTAATGGTGAATTGGCTGTTTCTCCTGCCTTTGGAGACGAGACTCAAATCGCATCTGCGTTCGCGTTCGGCACCTGACTGTTCAAGATTATTTTCTGATACTGAACTACTTATCTACTTATCCTCGCTAACAATGGTCTTTGCAAGGTTGGTGCAATCTCTACTATCTTACCTTAATTGATTTTTTAGCATGACATGCGGCAATAAATATTCTTATTATTTAAAGAAAAGTTTCCACCAAAGAATTTATCTTTCCAATTGTTCAAAATTTATTTTCTTCGAAGATCTCTATCATATTAACTAGAAAATTTTGAAAACATCTTAGATTCTTTTATATGACGTTTAACAGTATATATGCAATATATATGCGCATATATTAAATTTCCAGGTTATTACAAATCAAGAGGCCATTGATCTTGCTATAAAGATTAAAGATCCACAAGCAGTAGCGAGGCAGCTACACAGTGAACAGAGACATCAAAGACGATATATCATATATCGTCTTTCGATTCAAGGCATAAAATTTGGTCTAATAGTATTTAATTTGATGAAATTGTGTTCCGCTCGCCACAGAAGCGAACTTAGGCTCACGACATAATTTGGGATTACAAATATTAGAACAAAGTAGTTTGTAATGGGGTCTCATTGTTTTCACCTGCTCTTAATATTGTTTGATTCCTTTGTAACGTCTTGGTAAAAGATGAGCATACCTTGCTTTTATTTCCATGGAGGTTGCGGAAAGTGTTCATGGATAGCTTGCGGATTTAATTTGCATATATAATTGCCAGATTTGTGTGATTTCTAAAATTCTTGTTGCCAATGTATTTATCTCAGTACAAGCTAAACGGTGCTTGCTATGAACCTAGATTGAGTGACTATGAAATTTTATCGTTGCTGTGTCTTTTTTCATTTTTAAGAAAAGGAAATTTATCTGTTGACATTGTTTCTTATTGTGTTGAACAAATCTTAGTGCGTGAAAATTTTTCAATATATATTCATTTATCTTGGCTGCAAAGTTTAGTTTTTGGATTCAATTTCACATTATGTATACCTCAAGAGAAGTAAATGATCTGAGGTGAATCTCATTTATCTATTATGTAATAAAAACATGAATTTTTCAGTGATAAAGCATGAATTAGATAATACTGCATAAATTGAATAACTTTCACTTCAACAATTTTTACAAATATTTGTACTGTCCATTGTTTTTCTTCATTTTTTCTTGGGTAAATTGTCAAAAAGCAGCTGGCTGGTTCAGGAGTCGTATAAAAACCTTTGGTATTTTCAAAATTGCTGAGAAGTGCCTGCTGTTCAAATCTTTGTGGAAAAAAACTCTTGGGCCACATTTTATTTATATCTTTATTCTCTCTAACCATTTAAATATTCTAGACAACTTTTTAGATATTACAAGCAAGTGGTACAAAAGGGGTTTTAATTAGACCCAAATGTCTTTTTAACAAGAGCAAAAGACCTAGGGTTTTTACACAAGTTTGAAATAGGACCGGAGCATTTTGACAAGTTGCCCTTTTATTTTTTGTAGCTAAAAATTTGAGCTTTTTGTCCAGGTCTTTAGCAAAAATATACGAAAAAAAAACAAAAAACAAACAAACAGTGCAGTTCTTATGGCCAGCTGGCCAAAAAGAGAAGCTTCATTGAGATCATTCAAGTAAATAAAGAGAGTATAGAGACTCCAATGGCAGAAGAGGTCAAATAAAAAATTGAAGTGATTTTCAAACACAATCACACAATCCAGTCATGGGCATACAAGAAACTTGATCCAAAATATATCAGCAAACATCCATCAACTTTGCACGCTCACCTACTCCTGGTAAAACCCCAAATATAAAGCGATGAAATGAGAATCGAGAAATCGTGATTATACACAAATGCGATATCTATCAATGATGATAGCTTTCCTGCCAATATCGGTGCCCTTGGATTGGTCCCCTGCAAGTATTGAAAAAAATAAAATATAATTTCTTTCTGAAGAGGCTCATAAACGAGTGTTCCCTAGATCACGATACGTGGCAGATGACGTGTCATTCGCTAAGCCTGCTAGACTCCTGGGTGCTACGGAGCTGGAACAAGTATAATGCATCGGGGACATTCTTCGGCACCTCGCCTCCGAGATTGCATCCTCCCTTTCGGGAACATCTCCGAAGTAGTTTCCCAATTTCGCCTAAACAACCATCAGACGGCTCTCCTCCGAGAAATACTACAGCCGAGCTAACTCGGCCACTGTGCTAAGCTTCCATGGGTTCCCTGTTCAACCGAGAGCACGGAGCCCAAACGCCCCCGTAACGGCTCCGTATATCTCGCCACGACGAGATCTCCGCCGCTCCATGACTCTCATCTCGCGCTAGCGTATCTCGCCATTAATCAGCGCATCCCGCCATTAATAGGCATGTCCCGCTATCAGCGCGAACGTGATGCAGAGGCGTAACGGACGGCGAGAATCTCGCGCTGGTCCACTTCATGCGACCACTATATAAACCCCATCCACCAGACGATCCAGGTAAATCAAATCGATTCCAATACTCCGCTACGCTGCCTCTATACCTCGGTAGTTACTTGACCGTCAGAGAGTCCTACGGTGGTTCCGCACCCCGGGACTTTTCTTGCAAGTAGCCCGGCATTAGCGGCATCCAACAACCCATTAAGATCCACACGTTCAATTCTCATTCCCAATCACCACCATTCAGAATCGCTTGCAGCAAGATCGATGGAGGACAACATCTGAGCAGATTCAGACCTCTATCAGTTGGCGTCGTCTGTGAGAACGATTCTTCTCCACCCAAAAGGTTGATCTTCCGTCTCCGATTCAATGACAAGCGACAACTGCGACAATCCCAGCACGAGACGTCCCGTCTTCCACAGCGGGGGCGGAAACGGCCCTACTCCCTCCTAACATCATCAACGTCTTACCTGCTCGAATCGACAGGCTCACGGCGATGGTAGACGCACTCGCCCGCGTCTAAGCGGCCGACCATGCCCGCTAAACTGCAGCATCCCCTCCCCCGGGCGACGACGTTTGCAGGGAAATAGAAGGACACACTCAGGCCCTTAACCTCACTCACGCTCATCTTGATGTGACCGAATACCGACGTGCCGGTTCCAGCAGTCATGGCATGCGTCCAGGAAATGATTCCATGACCCGTTGGGCGCTGGATAGCTCGACACCCCGATCATAAGGGGGATCGGGCTATCACTTCAACGCGTGCCGTGCTTTCTTGCCCCCGAGGAAGTGTCAGTCCAATCGCGTGATTCCAGGCTAAACCCACGCCACCACCGCCGTCAAGGTCACGCGTATGACGAACACCGGGGCTATCCACGAAGGGTCCGCCCCGGAGATTTAAGGAACTTGATAGAGCGGAACCGAAGCCGCTCCGTCGCGCAAGCCGGGAGCAGAGGGAGTGGGCGCTCCGACCGTGAAGATTCTTTGGGGTACCAACAACGAATAGAGGCCCTCGAAAGGAAAATCGAAGACATATGACAGGATGACCGTACGGTTGGCGAAGGCGCGAAATACTCCGCTGACTCACTCACAAGGCTCTTTACTGAACAGCTATTAGCTGAGCGTGTCTCATCCAGAAACAAACCGTCCAAGGTGGCCCTCTTCGAAGGGAAATCCGACCCGAAGGACCACTTGGACGCATTTATGGCAGACATGAATTTCCAAGATAACTCAGACGCGGCTCAATGCCGAGCCTTCCCCACCACCCTCATCCGGGATGGCCGAGATTGGTTCCGAGGGCTCGCGCCACGCTCAATATCGACCTTTGACGAGCTGGCTACCTAATTCCTCGGTCATTTTGTCGGTAACCGTCAGCAGAAAAAGACGGCGGACTATCTGTTCACCATCAAAAGCAAGGACAAGGAATCCTTTAAGAGGTACGTCACCCGCTTCTACAATACCCTTCTCGAGGTACCCGAGTATCGCGACGAGACGGTTATCACCGCCCTGAGGTCAGGTCTTAGGCACAAAGAGTGGCTCCGTTCTTGGCGCAACCTAGGACCATGGTCGAAGTAAAAGAGTGGACCGAGCAAGAGATTCAGCTCGAATCGGAGGTAAACGCCAACCTGCCCCGAGGTGACCAAGCAGACTGTAACACCCGAGCCCAATAATACTAGTTATATTACAAGTTGAGGGTTATATATTGCTCTTTTCCAATTTTCCTAATTTTTCTGATGTTTATGGCTAAATTATAACCGGTTAAGTCTTTTGGCACATAACAAATTTTAACTCCTAAAATGAAATTTAAGATGTCCATGTTAGCCTACTCGTCGCCACTAGTCGTGTGGTAGCGTCCGCGTGTCGAGATTCCGTTCCGTTTGGCTAAACGGGCAAGTTTGGGCGACTACGCGCGCGTGCAAGTGTCCGACTTGGGGGCATGCATTTTAATCATCAAACACCTATTTTCAAAATTTGGAACCCGTTTAAAATCCTATAATTTGAATTTGGAACATTTGGGCGCAACCCGGGCGCGATTTGGAAATGTTTCATTTCGCGCCAAAAAGGGCCCGTTTCAATTTAATATCTTAAACTATTTTTATACGTTTTATAATTCCTCTAACAGTTCAAATCCTTCACAAATCTTTCTCAATTTTCAACCAGCCAATCGCGAGCACTCTTTTAAGCGAGTGGGCCCCGCCTCCTTTTCCCATCTCTCTCTCTCTCTCTTCCCTCAATCTCTCACGTTCTCTCTCCAATCTCCCTCTCTCTCTTCATTATATAAACCATGCAGCCCCTGTTCATTCCTCACCATCGCGAGAACATCCCCAGCGCACCCACACGAAACCCTAACCCTAACCTCGCGATCTCACCGCCGACTTCCTCGCGACCTTGCCGTCGCCGCCCTCACCACCACGACCTCCATCGCACCCACCTACCCTCTTCCTCCCGTTCTCCCGACGATTCCCGCGCCTGCACCCAACCCAGACCTCGCCTCCAACCCCTGCAGACCTCGCCGACGACTCCCACGACTCCCTCTCACCCTCCTCGTCACAACCTCGTCGTCGCCTCCCTTCCCCACTCGCCGCAGCACCCCTTTCCAGCGACCCCGAGCCCTTTCAGCCGTTTCCAGCACCCTCGCCGCACCTCCTGTTCACCGCCGGCGCGTCCATCGCCGTCGGGCCCGTCATAGTTACCCCTGTTTCTCCTCTCGAAGTCCCCTGGTCCGTGTGATCCCGTTGATCTCTGTTGGGACTCGATCCGTGGCCCGTGCTTCCATATCGCAGTTTCTGCCGACATCGCATCCGTGTTTCGGTTTGCGGAACCGCCGAGGCAAGTATCCGAATACTTGCTTTAACATGCTACAACTTAATCATCATATTATAACCACACAACTATTATAACATCGATACCTTTTATAACTTAGAATTGCTAGTCACAATTATCCGTAACTTTAAATCAATGAAATCATTGCTCGTATTAACCGGTCTGCTATTAATTCATACTTAACTAATCAAACCAAGTAGATCATCCCCACTTCATTTGTTAAAATCACTCATGAGACAACTATTATGCTTAGTTCAAATTCATGTAACTCCATTACGTATATTATCGATATTGTTTCGTCATGTGGCTATTGCACCTCAAAGGTGCGTGGACCGGATTAATAAGAGAATACGAAACATCACTGTGTTTACCTAGATTAATATTGTTATTTACTGTTTCCTGCTACTGTTCATTATTGATTGCATACCTGTTGCGAGCACACACCTGATTGCATTACATATTGACCGATCTCGATACACATGACACATGTACTGATACACCGGACATGACACCCTGTGCATATCGACTCGACCTGTTGAAAGTAACCTGACCTGTTACCTGATTTCATGCCTAATGCCGACAAACCTGACCATTCCCGCTGTCTATCCAGACAGACCTACTCTTACTGGATCTTGCGTTGGCATTAGTCCTTGACAACTGAATACCTGACCTGACATACATAGCTTGGGGGTATGGGGAAATCAAAGGTGAAACCGACTTGTAACTCAACAGTTCGATACTTGTTCTGATCAGTCTTACGGGCTTGGCCAGCTCCGGAGTGTTGATGCTGACATCACTCATCTATCCTACTACCTTTTACTGCTTAGCGGCACGTCTCGGATTCAGCCCCGAGGATCATGACCGTGGTCCCGGGCATGCACGGGATACTATTGAGTTACATCGACGATTCATCAATTGGTTTCAAAGACTATAGAGTAGAAAACCTGATAGGACAGTTTAGTCACCACTGCACATTACCCTGCTTGTTACTTCTTATTACTGCTTTATTCATATTCATGTTTGCATTGTTTATTACCATGTTTTACTGTATACTTGATATCATGACGCGCTGACGTCTGGGTTTTGCATGGCCCAGATTCCGGACCCTTGTCGTCGACCGAGCAGGAGTACTTCAGCCAGCAGGCTGAACAGTGAGTCCTTAGGATTTAGTTTATTTATTGCTTTTCATTTCCAGATGTGAGCCCGCATTATGGGACGTGCTGTTTATTCATTGTATTGGATCATTAGCTTCCGCACTTATTGTTTATTGATTCTTGTTATTATGGATTTGGACATGTATTAGTTTAGTTTATTATCTTGTTCTTGATATCCTTACAACCGTAATGTGACTGTGGATGGATACTTCCTACCCACAGGTAGCATGGTTGGCTATGTCACGTGCCCAAACTTGCGTACTCTGGGAAGCGGGGCGTGACATGGTTTTATGGTATCAGAGCCATAGGTTAATTGGGTTGATTCTTTGTAGTTGGGTATTGCACCTGATACACGAATCAAAATACCCGTGATTAGGAAACATGTCCTGCCACCTTGACCGTTTTACCGTCCTTGAATCATTCTTCCGGATCATGTCGACATGCAAACTTACTTTGCATTGTCAATTCGAAAGCCTAATCTCTTGTTATCTCTAGGACTTAGGCGACTTGAGTGGAGTTAAGTAATTGCGGCTATGATACCGCGGCATAGCTACAATGCAGTACTCTATTTAAGTATCTTGGAGTTCTAGCCTTGATTTATATATTGAATCTATCATCATGCTAATGTGTTTGTTTTGATTTCAGGATCATGGCAGATAAAAATTTCAAGACGTATCAGAGGCGTGTGGATGAAGCCGCCATGTTAGGAGTGATACGTGGGATGTTGGAGAATCAGAAGAGACAAACTGAACTGATCCAACAACAGGCAGATTCATTTCAGGAGGGTTTGCAGGCTATTCAGCAGTCTGTAAACACCGCTGTAGCGAAGCCAGTTGACCGAGTAGGGACCGTGGCAGATTTCAGACGGTTGGGTCCTACTACTTTCACTGGCTTGGAGGAGCCATTGCCAGCCGAGCAGTGGCTCGTGGACACGGAGAATTTACTGATTGCAGCACAGATCCCTGAAGACAAGAGAGTTGATGTGGTGCGCATTCAGCTGGTGGATTACGCCCGAGAGTGGTGGCTTGTGGAGGAGACCCGCTTGTCCAAGCCAATCAGTTGGGCGGATTTCTCCAAAAGCTTCTTGGAAAAGTTCTTCCCGCGGACTGCACGGGAGGAAATGGAGGAGAGATTTATTGGGCTGAAACAAAATGGAGCAGCGGTGGATGTACATGCAGCGGAGTGGACGAGACTCAGCCGTTTCGCTGGACCCTTAGTCGCCAAGGAGGCAGACAAGGCGCGAAGGTTCTTGCGCAGTTTGTATGTGGACATCCAGAGGCAGATTGTGTCCCTGGGTTTGACCACTTTCTCACAGGTTCTTACGGCAGCCAGAGAGCAGCAGAGTTTATCAGGATCGAAAGGGAACCTTCACCAGACAGCAGTTGCGGCTAGGAAGCCTGCATTTGTACCTAACCGAGATCATGGGCGCAGAGGTATTCCAGTGGACCGTCGAGGTGTAGCGCCAATGAAGAAGCCTGTGATCGTTGATCGAAGGAAGAGCGTGATTTGTGATTACTGCCGATTACCTGGGCACGTGCAGAAGGATTGTCGTAGGAGACTGGGACTTTGTCTGGTTTGTGGAGCAGCCGATCACGCAGTTGGTGCTTGTCCGTCGAAGCTTCACACGAGAGATGATATACGGAAGACTCCGCAGAGATCGTTCCAAGGGCAGAAACAGCTGACACAAGGACCGAACCAGGGTCGAGCTTTCACGTTGACAGCTGAGGAAGCCAAGACATCAGGAGAAGTGGTTTCAGGTACTATACTCGTTCGTGGTTTTCCCGCATTGGCATTATTTGATTCCGGAGCATCCCACTGTTTTATGTCATCCAAATTTATAACTACACACTCGATCACCTGCACGACCTTGTCTAGTTTCTGGGACATACACACTGGGAATGGGAAAATCATAGCTAGTAAGGAATGTAGAGATTGTACGGTTGTTGTTTGCGGACGAGAGCTTTTTGCAGATTTCTTGGTGATTGATACGGGCAGTTATGAAGTAGTCTTGGGAATGGATTTTCTTGGCACTTTCCACGCACACATTGATTGTAGGGCAAGGAAAGTAATTTTCCAGATTCCCGGGCACCCTGAGTTTACTTTCATTGGAGGAAGCAGTTCTGTCGGGCCAGTCGAGTTTAGGGCTAGGCCGACAAACAGTATTCTTGCGGCAATGGAGGTGGAAGAGCCAACAGTTGTTCGCGACTTTATGGATGTGTTCGAGGATATTTCGGGCTTACCGCCGAAGCGAGATGTGGAGTTTGCGATTGACCTCATTCCTGGTGCAGCGCCAGTGTCAAAATCTTATTATCCGATGGCACCGGTGGAATTAGAAGAAGTTAAGAAACAAGTTGGCGAATTACTCGAGAAGGGATGGATTCAAAGCAGCAACTCGCCTTGGGGAGCTCCAGTTCTTTTAGTAAAGAAGAAGGATGGCACGAGAAGGATGTGCATTGATTATCGAGAATTGAACCGGGTGACTATTAAGAACAAGTACCCGATCCCTCGCATTGGAGAACTCTTTGAGCAGCTTAGTGGCGCGAGGGTATTCTCGAAACTGGACTTGCGATCAGGATATCATCAGGTCCGAGTGAAGGCAGAAGACATTTGCAAGACGGCGTTTCAGACTCGGTATGGGCATTTCGAGTACTTAGTGATGCCCTTCGGAGTGACTAATGCGCCGGCAATATTTATGGACTTGATGAACAGGGTCTTTTCACCATACCTGGATCAGTTTATTGTGGTATTCATTGACGATATTCTGGTGTACTCGAAGAGTCCGGAGGAGCATGCTGAGCACTTAAGGATCGCACTGCAAACGCTGAGACATGAGAAATTATTCGCGAAGATGAGTAAATGCGAATTCTGGCTGGAAGAAGTAAAGTTTCTGGGACATGTTGTGTCGGGTAATGGAATCGCCGTTGATCCCGAGAAGATTGCAGCAGTTCGAGATTGGCCTATTCCGAAGAATGTTGCGGAGATAAGGAGTTTTCTTGGACTCGCCGGATACTACAGAAGATTTGTGGAGGACTTCGCTCGCGTAGCCGAGCCGTTAACCAAGCTCACACGAAAGGAGGTACCGTTTGTTTGGACGGATGGATGTGCTTTAGCCTTCGAGACGTTGAAGCAGAAGTTGATAACCGCCCCGATCCTGACCGTACCGGATAATTCGGGAGGACTGGTGATTCATAGCGACGCATCTGGAAAGGGTTTGGGATGTGTATTAATGCAAAATGGAAAATTCGTCGCGTACGCATCGAGACAACTGAAGACTCATGAGAAGAATTATTCGACCCATGATTTGGAGCTTGCAGCCGTGATCTTCGCCCTGAAGATTTGGAGACACTACCTGTTGGGTGAGAGAGTCGAAGTCTTTACAGATCACAAAAGTTTGAAGTATGTATTCACTCAGAAGGAGTTGAACATGAGGCAACGCAGATGGTTAGAGTTGATGGCCGACTACGACCTTGATCTTAAGTACCATCCGGGAAAAGTTAACGTCGTGCCGGATGCGCTAAGTCGGTTGCCAGCCATTCAGGTATTGACCGCACAAAGGGAGATCATTGCGGATTTTCAGAGATTTGACTTGGAGGTCGTGCTACCACATGCTAAGGGACAGTTGATGCAACTGCAAGTACAGTCGTCTTTAGTTGAGAAGATTAAAGCAGCACAATCGCAGGATCCTAGACTGCAAAAGTTTTGGGAGCAGGTTGAAGCCGGATTGCGAACCGATTTACTGATCCATGAAGACGGTTCTTTGAGATATGGTAGCCGTGTGTGTGTGCCAAAAGGAGATGTGCGTGAAGAGCTTATGAGGGAGGCACACAGTTCAGCTTACTCTGTACATCCAGGAGGGACAAAGATGTACCGAGATATTCGACAGCACTTCTGGTGGGAAGGTATGAAACGGGAAATTGCTTGCTTCGTGGCTAAGTGCTTGGTGTGTCAGCAAGTCAAGGCTGAACACCAAAGGGTTGCTGGTTTGTTGCAACCACTTCCGATTCCTCAGTGGAAGTGGGAACATATAACCATGGATTTCGTGACGGCTCTACCGCGGAGTCCAAAGGGTAACAATGCTGTATGGGTGATTGTCGATCGGTTGACCAAGGCAGCTCACTTTATTCCTTTTCGGGTTGGTCAATCGACAGAGACTTTGGCAGAGCGATATATGCAGGAGATTGTCAGATTGCATGGAGTACCGGTAAGCATCGTGTCCGATCGGGACACTCGGTTCTTGTCGCACTTTTGGAGAAGTTTACAAGAAAGTTTGGGGACTCGATTGAAGTTCAGCACAGCTTATCATCCTCAGACTGATGGACAATCGGAGAGAACGATCCAGACCCTTGAAGATATGTTGAGAGCTTGCATGTTGGACTTTAAAGGTTCTTGGGAAGACCATCTACACCTGGTGGAGTTTTCATACAACAATAGCTTCCAAGCAACTATTCAGATGGCCCCGTTTGAAGCGTTGTATGGTCGTAAGTGCCGTTCACCTGTATGTTGGGATGATGTGGGTGAACGAAGGTTACTAGGGCCAGACTTGGTGGTACAGACAGTTGAGAAGGTGAATACGATCAGGAAGCATATGAAGGCAGCTCAAGACAGACAGAAAAGTTGGGCCGACACGTCAAGAAGACCTCTAGAGTTCGCCGTGGGTGATTTGGTGTTCCTGAAGATATCACCGACTAGAGGGGTGATTCGCTTTGGAGGTCGGGGAAAGCTTAGTCCTCGATTCGTTGGACCCTTCGAGATTTTGGAGCGTGTAGGAGAGGTATCGTACCGGTTGGCGTTACCACCGTCATTAGCAGGAGTTCATGATGTGTTTCATGTGTCTCAACTACGGAGGTATGTTCGTGATGAGACCCATGTTTTGGATCACTCGGAGTTGACCGTTCGGGAGGACCTGACTTTTGAGGAGCGACCAGTCGAGATCAAGGATCGAAGAGAAAAGGTTCTTAAGAACAAGGTTATCCCTCTTGTGCTAGTTTCTTGGGGTAACCGATCGCATGGGGAATCCACTTGGGAGCGAGAAGACGAGATCCGGCAGAAATTCCCTCATCTTTTCCAGTAGTTAGTTATCTTGTATTCTTGGAATTTCGAGGACGAAATTCTTTTTGTAGTTGGGTATGATGTAACACCCGAGCCCAATAATACTAGTTATATTACAAGTTGAGGGTTATATATTGCTCTTTTCCAATTTTCCTAATTTTTCTGATGTTTATGGCTAAATTATAACCGGTTAAGTCTTTTGGCACATAACAAATTTTAACTCCTAAAATGAAATTTAAGATGTCCATGTTAGCCTACTCGTCGCCACTAGTCGCGTGGTAGCGTCCGCGTGTCGAGATTCCGTTCCGTTTGGCTAAACGGGCAAGTTTGGGCGACTACGCGCGCGTGCAAGTGTCCGACTTGGGGGCATGCATTTTAATCATCAAACACCTATTTTCAAAATTTGGAACCCGCTTAAAATCGTATAATTTGAATTTGGAACATTTGGGCGCAACCCGGGCGCGATTTGGAAATGTTTCATTTCGCGCCAAAAAGGGCCCGTTTCAATTTAATATCTTAAACTATTTTTATACGTTTTATAATTCCTCTAACAGTTCAAATCCTTCACAAATCTTTCTCAATTTTCAACCAGCCAATCGCGAGCACTCTTTTAAGCGAGTGGGCCCCGCCTCCTTTTCCCATCTCTCTCTCTCTCTCTTCCCTCAATCTCTCACGTTCTCTCTCCAATCTCCCTCTCTCTCTTCATTATATAAACCATGCAGCCCCTGTTCATTCCTCACCATCGCGAGAACATCCCCAGCGCACCCACACGAAACCCTAACCCTAGCCTCGCGATCTCACCGCCGACTTCCTCGCGACCTCGCCGTCGCCGCCCTCACCACCACGACCTCCACCGCACCCACCTACCCTCTTCCTCCCGTTCTCCCGACGATTCCCGCGCCTGCACCCAACCCAGACCTCGCCTCCAACCCCTGCAGACCTCGCCGACGACTCCCACGACTCCCTCTCACCCTCCTCGTCACAACCTCGTCGTCGCCTCCCTTCCCCACTCGCCGCAGCACCCCTTTCCAGCGACCCCGAGCCCTTTCAGCCGTTTCCAGCACCCTCGCCGCACCTCCTGTTCACCGCCGGCGCGTCCATCGCCGTCGGGCCCGTCATAGTTACCCCTGTTTCTCCTCTCGAAGTCCCCTGGTCCGTGTGATCCCGTTGATCTCTGTTGGGACTCGATCCGTGGCCCGTGCTTCCATATCGCAGTTTCTGCAGACATCGCATCCGTGTTTCGGTTTGCGGAACCGCCGAGGCAAGTATCCGAATACTTGCTTTAACATGCTACAACTTAATCATCATATTATAACCACACAACTATTATAACATCGATACCTTTTATAACTTAGAATTGCTAGTCACAATTATCCGTAACTTTAAATCAATGAAATCATTGCTCGTATTAACCGGTCTGCTATTAATTCATACTTAACTAATCAAACCAAATAGATCATCCCCACTTCATTTGTTAAAATCACTCATGAGACAACTATTATGCTTAGTTCAAATTCATGTAACTCCATTACGTATATTATCGATATTGTTTCGTCTTGTGGCTATTGCACCTCAAAGGTGCGTGGACCGGATTAATAAGAGAATACGAAACATCACTGTGTTTACCTAGATTAATATTGTTATTTACTGTTTCCTGCTACTGTTCATTATTGATTGCATACCTATTGCGAGCACACACCTGATTGCATTACATATTGACCGATCTCGATACACATGACACATGTACTGATACACCGGACATGACACCCTGTGCATATCGACTTGACCTGTTGAAAGTAACCTGACCTGTTACCTGATTTCATGCCTAATGCCGACAAACCTGACCATTCCCGCTGTCTATCCAGACAGACCTACTCTTACTGGATCTTGCGTTGGCATTAGTCCTTGACAACTGGATACCTGACCTGACATACATAGCTTGGGGGTATGGGGAAATCAAAGGTGAAACCGACTTGTAACTCAACAGTTCGATACTTGTTCTGATCAGTCTTACGGGCTTGGCCAGCTCCGGAGTGTTGATGCTGACATCACTCATCTATCCTACTACCTTTTACTGCTTAGCGGCACGTCTCGGATTCAGCCCCGAGGATCATGACCGTGGTCCCGGGCATGCACGGGATACTATTGAGTTACATCGACGATTCATCAATTGGTTTCAAAGACTATAGAGTAGAAAACCTGATAGGACAGTTTAGTCACCACTGCACATTACCCTGCTTGTTACTTCTTATTACTGCTTTATTCATGTTCATGTTTGCATTGTTTATTACCATGTTTTACTGTATACTTGATATCATGACGCGCTGACGTCTGGGTTTTGCATGGCCCAGATTCCGGACCCTTGTCGTCGACCGAGCAGGAGTACTTCAGCCAGCAGGCTGAACAGTGAGTCCTTAGGATTTAGTTTATTTATTGCTTTTCATTTCCAGATGTGAGCCCGCATTATGGGACGTGCTGTTTATTCATTGTATTGGATCATTAGCTTCCGCACTTATTGTTTATTGATTCTTGTTATTATGGATTTGGACATGTATTAGTTTAGTTTATTATCTTGTTCTTGATATCCTTACAACCGTAATGTGACTGTGGATGGATACTTCCTACCCACAGGTAGCATGGTTGGCTATGTCACGTGCCCAAACTTGCGTACTCTGGGAAGCGGGGCGTGACACAGACCGAAAGAAACTGGACAGAGAGGACAAAAAGAATGTCGACCGCCTAAAACCCTATGCCTCGAGATTCCAGGAGTACACTCCTCTAAACATATCCCAGACAGAACTGCTAGAGGAAGATAAAGGCGAGAGGTTTTTCAGGCTACCGCCGGCAACCCAAAGGGCGGGCAAACGGCTTCGGGGCCCGTATTGCGCTTACTATAGGTCGCAGGGGCACCCGACCGAGAGTTGTAAGCAACTCCATGACTATATTAAGGAACTGATCCACTCAGGCCATCCGGCGAAATACTTACGAGACAAGCGGCAGGCGGAACAAGAGCAGAAAGACCAACCCCCTCCCGGGGAGTTAACGATCAGTCAGATCATGGTCATCTCGACGCATCCGACTTTGGACAGTGAGGGGGACTGCCGCCCCATACCAGTCATGAATATAAGTGATCTGCCCCATAAGAAGCACAGGAAGGATGAACCGATCACCTTCACCGAGGAAGACCTTCACGGCATATCACTCTCTCATAATGACCCGCTTGTGATAGCAGCCCGAGTTCACCGTTACGAGGTCCGGAGAATATTGGTCGATTCAGAGAGCTCAGCAGATATCCTATTCTACGACTATTTCCAGCATATGGGATTAGGTTTCTCCGATCTCTAACCGACCTCTCATGTCCTCTCCGGGTTCACCAACCATTCCATCCCGGCCGAAGGTTCGATCACCCTCCTACTCAACATTGGGGATACTGGCAAAACGCAAACCATATCGGTAAACTTCCTCGTTGCCAAGCTTCCGTCGTCTTATAACATCCTCCTGGGACACCCCATCTTGAACGCCCTTCGGGCTCAGATCTCAACTTACCATCCTGCGCTCAAATTCCCTTTAG
This sequence comes from Agapanthus africanus, assembly GCA_030015575.1. NCBI lineage: Eukaryota > Viridiplantae > Streptophyta > Magnoliopsida > Asparagales > Amaryllidaceae > Agapanthus > Agapanthus africanus. The sequence goes on from CM057339.1 coordinate 872,777,640, forward strand.
ATAATGGGGGGGATAGGCTACGCCTATAGAGATCAGCAAACTGCCAGGATCTGCCTCGCCTCAACATCGCACGCCGGGGAGCAGGGCGACGACTTTGAAGATACACATGATCCCCAGGGCACCTTGGACACCCGCGACGACCGAAAGGAAATCCGCGGCTCGCCGGTGGAAGCGTTTGCAGAAATTGCCTTCATAGAAGGGGTCAACGGCCGAACTGTCCAGATCGGTTCTCTCTTGACAGGGAGCATCCATGATAACTTGATCCGATTCCTCCGGAACAACTCGGATGTGTTCGCCTGGACTTCGGCGGACATGCCCGGAATCGATCGCAAGGTGATCTCCCACAAGCTCGGGGTCGACCCGAAAGCCAAGCCAGTCCAACAAAAGAAGAGAAGTTTCACACTAATAAAACAAAGGGAGATAGAGGAAGAAGTGGACCGATTGCTCGCTGCTGACTTCATTAGGAATCTGGACTACTCGGATTGGCTGGCGAACGTAGTTATGGTCAAGAAGGCAAATGGGAAATGGCGCATGTGCATCGATTTCACGGACCTTAACAAGGCTTTTCCCAAAGACAACTACCCGCTTTCTCGGATAGATCAGCTAGTAGACAGCTCAGCCAGTCACGAATTACTGAGCTTCATGGACGCCTTCTCCGGCTATATTCAGATCTAAATGAACCCAGCTGACGAAGAGCTTACAGCCTTTACCATGGATCGGGGAGTATACCGCTACAGGGTAATGCCTTTCGGACTTAAGAACGCCGGAACCACGTATGAGCAACTGGTCAACAAACTATTCAGACCGCAAATTGGGAGAAACATGGAAGTCTACATCGATGAAATGCTCGTGAAATCTGCCTCATCGGCCGGACACAAAACAGACCTCGCCGAAACATTCGACGTCTTGCGAAAGTACAAAATGAAGCCGAATCCAGCCAAATGCGCATTCAGCGTCACAAGCGGAAAATTCCTTGGGTTCATAGTCACCCACCGAGGAATCGAGGCAAACCCAGAGAAGATCAGCGCCATCATCAGTATGGTGACGCCTAAAAGCAATGTCGATATCATGCGACTTACCGGGAGGGTGGCTGCCTTAGGCCACTTTATGTCCAGATCCGGGGAAAAATGCCTCCATTTCTTCGGAGCTCTAAGGAAAATCCCCAGGTTTGAATGGTTTGAATGGTCCGAGGAATGCCAAGACGCTTTAGAACAACTCAAGGCGCACCTCGCGGCCCCACTACTCCTAACCAGACCGGTCGAAGGCGACTAGCGGTTACTCTATTTGGCCGTCTCCGACCAAGACGCGGGCGCAGTACTCGCCAGAGAGTTCGAAGGAATGCAGAAACCGGTTTACTATGTAAGCCATGTCTTCAAGGACACGAAAACTAGATACCCAGCCATAGAGAAAATAGTCCTAGCGCTTGTCATCACGTCTAAGAAACCGCGACACTATTTCAAGGCACACACAATCCTCGTCCTCACTGAACGACCTTTAGGGAATATCCTCACCTCCCCCGAATCATCAGGCCGCTTAAAGAAATGGAGGTGGGAGCTGTCCTAGTTCGACATCAAATATCGACCTATACGGGCAATTAAAGCACAAGCCTTAGCCGATTTCGTTATCGAATGCACCATTCCCACTAAGGAAGTAACGACGACTCAGGGCCCCGACCCACGGCCTTCACTCGAGGAGGTGCCCGACCAATCCCAGACTGGGTGCTCTATGTAGACGGATCCTCCACCGAGGAGGGATGTGGAGCCGGCCTGATCATCCGCGGTCCAAACGAAGCAGAAATGGAGTACTTTCTGAAACTTGATTTTAAAGCGTCAAACAACGTGGTAGAATGCGAGGCCCTGTTAGCCGGGCTACGAATCGCCTCCGGAGTAGGGCTGAAAACCATCCGGATACGCAGTGACTCCGCGCTAGTCGTCGGCCAAGTAACCGGGTGTTTCGAAGCCCGAGAACCACTCATGATAACATACCTAGCGAAGGTAAGAAGGCTTCGAAAAAATTCGACGAAGTACAGGTGGAGCAGATTTCCAGAAATTTGAACACCGAGGCCGATGCCCCGAGCAAACTTGCCTCCTCCTATTCGGCCAATCATAAGAGAAAAATCTTCTTCGAAATCCTGTCGCGACCCAGCATGGAAGATGGAGAGGCAACGCTCCAAATCTACACGACCCAAGAAGATACCCCAGATTGGAGAAAGCCCATTGTAGAATTTCTGAAAAATGGGGTTCTTTCGGATGACCGGGCCGAGGCGCGTCGACTTCAAGCAAAGGCTCGCTATTTCGTATGGAGCAAAGAAAACCTATACAAAAAGTCGTACACTCAACCCTGCTCCGATGCGTCAACCCCTACGAAGCAGACTACATCCTACGAGAAATACACAAAGGGGTCGGAGGGACGCATCAAGGGGCCCGCTGCCTGGTCCAAAAGACACTGCTCCAGAGATACTATTGGCCAAGAATACATCGAGATGCCGAGAAAATGGTTAGAAGATGCAATAGCTTCCAACTCTTCAGCAGCATCCCACATCTCCCTGCCACCGAACTAACGCCATTGAGTTCCCTTTGGCCATTCGCACAGTGGGGGATGGATATGGTGGGCCATCTTCCCGCCGGCACGGATGGACACAGGTACAATCTTGTCGCCGTAGACTACTTCATGAAGTGGATTGAGACTGTGCCTATAAGGAAACCAGACACCGCCTCTACGATAAAATTTTTGCAGAACAACGTGATTTCTCGATTCGGGATCCCGAGGTGCATCATCACCGACTACGGAACCAATTTCGAGAACGACAAAGTCCTCATGAAAATTAGACTTCGACACCGACCCATAACCCCACCTTTTCTTCTTTTCCTCGGGTCCAAGTTAGGGGACATGGAAGGGGCACGGGTCGGCCCAAAAAAAGGGGGGAAGGGAAGAGAGAGATAATGCACGACAACCTTGAACAAAAGAATTTTTTTTATTACTCGAAGGCATTCTTGGCTCCACAGCCTTACAACCATTACGGTAAAGAGGAATAGAATTAAGAAAACATTGACGGTGGTACTCGGAAGAAAGCTCCTTCAGCCGAGCCCAGGCAACCTCTGCCCGCTCCCTCTGGCGATGCCCGTGGACCCTAGAAGCTATGGATTCACCGGGATCCCCAACCGTCGAGCACGACACCGCAACCAACCTCTGTTGAAAACATTCGAGAAGAATGTCCACCGAGAGATCCCTTCGGCTCTTCGAGATAAGGCCCGGCTCTTCGAGATAAGGCTAAGCTCATGGACCGTATGCATCTTATCAAACGCCCCGTCCATCGCCTGTAGGGACAGAACATTATAAAGACCCGGGGACGACCTCCAAATCGCGTAGATCAACACTTGTAAGAGAGGAGATCGTCGGGGAAGAAGATGCCCGCAGTGCCCCTCCAACAATTTATCACAGCCTCATACGTCGCCTCGGAATGGTCAAGACCATAAAAGTACACATCGTCTCGGGACACGATCTCCCTGATGGTGTATGCATGGCCCGTCATCTTCAAGAAATGTAGTACCTAGGAGGAACTCGACCGTGCCTTTGACATTTATAGCCTCAACCAGAAATCTTCCAACGGCCGAGATCTTCTCGCGCTACGACGCAAATCACGGAATGTCGCATTTTCCCAATAAGGCATGACCACGTGGCACCTGATTGCATGTCACACTTTCCTTAAAATATGGGTCAAAGAAGATTGAACGACATTTCCTAGAAAAACATAGAATCTGGGCTGCTCGGCTCATCCGCTGAGGGCAGCTTCCTGCCCGACCACTCCACGAATCCAAAGCCCTCGCCAAGAGGCAACCGGGAAGCTTCCTACTCGGCTCATCCGCTAAGGGCAGCTTCCTGCTAGAGCACTCAACGGATCCTAAGCCCTCGTCTAGAGGAGACTGAGCAGCTTCCTACCTGGCTCTTTCAAAGTCCAATTCAGACGCGGCGCACTATCGCTTCGACTTTGGGATGAGTGGGACGCCGACTTACCTATACTTAGCATCGTTCGATTTATATACTTGACACACGATCGTCACCTTGACTCCGGGATGAGTGGGACACCGACCTACCTATACTCGGCATCGTTCGATTCATATACTCGACGCACGATCATCACCTCGACTCCGGGGTGAGTGGGACGCCGACCTACCCATACTTGGCATTCGTTTGATTTATATACGCGATGCATGGTCGTCACCTCAACTCCGGGATGAGTGGGACGCTGACCTACTTATACTTGGCGTTCGTTTGATTTATATACGCAGCGCACCGTCGTCACGTTGGCTATGGGTGGTGGTAGGCACCGGTCCACCTATGACTTGGCTTCCGCTAGCTCGTATGTCGTGCTCGCCCAGCACTCGATGCCCAAATTTGCATGTGCTAGGCGTCCGCTGATACCGACCTATCTATACTTGCGAATGTAACGACTCTGAATTCAATGTACGGAATTTTCTTGTTTAATGTACAGAAATGAGTTATACAGCCTGAGATTGGGTTATAAGTTAATTTTGTTAAATAACAGTAAGAAATAACTTGTAGCTCACTGGTAAAGCCCTTGCACTGCTGTGATGTAGCCCCTGTGTTCGAATCCCATCAGACACATTATTTTATTCTGATTTTCTTTTTAAAATTTTTGGAAGCCTAAAAGTTTACACGTGCAATACACACAAAAACGAAAAGACAGAAAAATCAAACATGTGCACAAGGATTTAAATACAGATATGAACACGTTGCACCAATCCAACGGTCCCACTCCTTCAAACGATCGGCGGATCTTCAATATTGGCCGGCAGGAACGGTCCAACCATGGCCAATAAGCCCCGGGCTTTACACACTCGACCCTACCCCTACCCCTAACTCTCATGCACTGTTTGATTGCTCTGCAATCAAACAGAGACACTTCAATTCCCTATTTATCATCATTTTAATGCATTTTGTTGGGGTCAAAATTTACACCCCGGTTGACCGAGTCAAAGTCAAGGTCAACCCCAAGGCAGGTGGGCCCAAGCCCAGGTCAAGCGGGCCCATGCCCAAGTCGAGCCCGCGGCCAGCCTCCTCCATGCCAAAATATAGATCATATAATAAATAATTTTTATGTAATTTTTTATGTATGAATGTATGCAAAATGGGCATAAAGCCAAATTTTTGTAAAGCCCATGGCTTATGTGCAAAAAGAAATGGCACATGAGCCATGGGATGGCTAAAATGCCATTTTTGTAAAGCCCAAGGGGCTATATGTAAAGTGTATAGCCTATAAAGGCATGGATAATGAAAATATCCCAACAACTTTTTCTCTCTCCAAAAAGCAAATCTAGATCTGATATCTTTCTCTTTCCTCAAGGTTCTAAAATCTTCTTCTTTCTTTTGAATTAAATCAAGAGTTTTACTCTTCCTTTTATAAAACTAAATAGATTTTCACCACAAAACCCACAAAGGGGAACTCAGATCTTCCATCAAATCTCAAAAAGAAGAGATTTTTAAAATTTCATACTTCTTGATTTTCAAGATCCGACCAACAAAGGAAGAAGAAGGAGACCTATCTCCAGAAACCCCACTTTAGGGAAGAACTAAAGCTCAAGGGGAGAAGCCCTTCATCAGCTCCAAAACATCTTAGGAGTTTAACTCCACTCTAATTTCTCTTTCGGGAGTTTCTGGGGTTAAAAGCCCCTTTTTCTCGCCGGCGCCCAAACGCCAGAGCGCCTTGTACTCAAGCGCCCACGTGCCGACACGTGGTGTGCCAGCGCTCAAGCGCCCAGCGCCCAGCGCCCACGTACCAACATGTGGCGCGGTAGCGTTCAAGCGCTCAGCGCCCACGTACCGACACGTGGCGCGGTAGCGCTCGAGCGCCTAGCGCTCAAGCGCCCAGCGCCCACGTGCCGACACGTGGTGCGCTAGCGCTCGAGCGCCCAGCGCCCACATGCCGACACGTCGTGCGCTAGCGCTCGAGCGCCCAGCGCCCACGTGTCGGATACGTGGTGCGCTAGCGCCTAAGCGCACAACACCTAAGCGCACAGCGTTCAAGATGCTGGCCCCACGCGTCCTTTAGGCGCTTTTCCTTTTTTTTATACATGTATACATGTGTGTGTGTGTGTGTGTGTGTATACTCACACACTCTATAACACCGTCCCTTCCAAAAAAAATTTGGGCCGGGGCGCTGCCCTGCACCCCGCAAGGGGGCTGCTAGCCCCCTTGACCCCCAGCCCGCTATCCGGATAGTGGGACCCCCGTAAAAACTCTGTGTGGCTCCCGATATATCCAAAACCCCCTTTCAAAACACAACACACACACGTTGCACATTGATTTCGCATGACCAGTTTAACCCGTCAATCGGAGGTTCCCTCGCTCCAAAGGCGAGGGGTAATTAACGACAGTTTAGTCCACGGTTGCCGGAGATTCGGATCCCCACAATCAATAAACCCCGGCCTGCCCTAGGCAGGGGGAATCTGTAGTACGCCTGACAAGCGCGCGCGTATTCCCATCTCAATGGGGTGACGAAAAACACCCTACAGATTCTGACACGCCCGGTGGAATTAATCTCTCCTCCCATATTTTGAGTTAAGTGTTCATGTGAACTCAATTAATATACATACCTATATTTATACTAAAATAATGCTCTTTCATGCAGGTTTTCAAGCAATCATTTTTCAACAATGTCTCCAAAGACGAACTCAGCTCTTGGCACGGCTCCCGTCTCCTACACGATGAAGATAGACTCCAGGACGGTCATTCTGGCCAGTCTCGAGCGACAGTGGGAGGAACCGCTGCTACAATTTTGCTCTATTCTGTTCGTGTCATCTAACGCCATTCCTGCACCTCAAGCTCCGGTAACCGACAAACCGGTCTCGAAAAGCAAGAGGCCAAATGTGGTGGTCTCGAGGGCGCCCCAACCCAAAAGCAAATTTGTTTCCAAACGTCTCTCCATCGCTCCAGCAGGGGGCAAGGCCATTAACGTCAATGAAGCAACGGGGCATTTCGAGCAAGCTCCGACGGTGCCCTCGACAACTGCTCGATCGGGTGCCTTCTTTAAGCCCCTCGCTAATGATAAAGAGACAGCTAGATATGTGGTCCACACTGTCTACATGGTGGGCACGCGCAGCAAGAGCAAGGAAGTGGCCACTACATCTCAAATTCAATCTGGTATGAATATGGCCGCCACATTCCAAGACCAGCCTCCTCTGGAAGGTAATGAAGACCCTTCCAGTGAAGCTGATAAGCAGGGAGAGCCCTCAGTTCATGAGGAGTCGGGCTTGGAAAGAGAAGATGAGCCAACTTTCCATCCTAAGACCGCAGAGCAGCAACTTCTCCAGGAGCTCCGAAACAAAGACAAGGAAATGGCCAAGCTCTACTAAAAAATTGACGACTTAACAAACGTCGTCTTACAGCTCATGGCCCAACATGCCTCTCAGCCGCCCAATTAAGCGCATGGTTCTACTCATGGGCCGAGAAACGGTGTCCCGAGACAGCCGACGCCTATTCCCTCAAATCCAAAGGTGGGCGGACCGCATGAAGGCCAGTCGCATCCTATCTCGGGAGTCTTGGCGGCCGATGATAGCAACCCGCTAACTCAAGATCAAATCATGGATTTGGTTGCCAAAAAAGTCAAAACATTGGTAGCCGAAGCCGGAGAGCAAAAAGATGTCAGCAGTAGTGGGAGACCATATCCTGCTCGGTACGATCTTGTGGAGTTTCCCACTGGCTATGTCGTCCCTAAATTTGAAAGGTTCGATAGGACGGGAAATGCGAACCGACACATTGCCTAATTTAAAGCATCATGCACGAATACTGGGGGCAATGATGCGCTCCTTCTCCGTCAGTTTGTTAATAGCTTGACGGATGTTGCTTTCGATTGGTATGCAAGCATACCAGATGACTCGATCACGACGTTCGCTCAAATAGAATCCATGTTCAAGCAAAGGTTCATGAGTGTCAGCGATAAAATCACCATTGCTGACCTCGTAAGGACAAAGCCAAAGAACAATGAAAGAAATATGGATTTTATAGTCCGATGGCGCAATCTCTCTGTCAAATGTGAACCGCCATTGGAGCAAGACCAATCTGTCAGTCTTCTTATAGAAAATCTGAAGGACTGGATGAAACTTTCCTGTGCACCGCAGGACTTAAAACATTCCAAGAGCTGACCAAAAAGGTCCAAACGTTAGAACGCTCAAATCCCGAGTCCACTCAGGATCTTCAGTTCACAAACAGACCGAAACCTTGGAGGGACGACAACCGAAAAGGCAGAAGTTCTAACAACACCGATTCTCTAAATAAGCAGAGAGCGGGCGGAGAAAAAAACTAACAAATCTCGAGAGCCAACTTTGGAGGAAAGAAGAAATAAGGTCTACTCATTTCGAAGGGACAAGGTCCACAAAATTTTTAAAGATGCTCTGAAGAATGGCCTGCGGCTACGAGAACCAAAAAGGCTAAGTGAAGCGAACATGACTGATCATCCCAACTTTTGCCTATACCACCTAGTGCTGGGACACACTATTGAAGACTGTTGCATCTTCAAGGATTGGGTCGAGAAACAATATAAGGCGGGAGAAATATCATTGTCTCCTAGAGTGTTAACAAATAATCAAGATGCGACCGCCAATTTCATACAAACGGGGACCGAAGTCCTTCAGGGACCTGATTCTCTCAGACATCTGCCTTTCTCTAAAAAGAGCGGACCAAGGCAACAAGCTAAGAGCCAAGCGAGCAACATTGCTAATAAAGAAGCAATAGACGGGTACACAACCCATACGGTCTATATGATGGAGCTCAGAGGAACAAGTCCTCCTACGCCTTATAACCATGACAATGATGCGGTTGTTGCCATCCAACATCGGCCCGATCCAAATGATGAAGAGCCCGTTCAGGCCATTAAGCCAAAGGAATCCATGGTTCATGCCGAGTCAAGTTCAGGCGGTAGGGATGACCCCATTGTCATACCTGGAACTATAGAACAAGCATTATTATAATGGCTTCAAAGGCAACTTCAGGAAAGGGATGAGAAGATGGCCAAGGTCCATTCTAAAGTCGACGAGCTGGCAAATGTCGTGGCGGATCTCACGACCCAAGTTGCCCGATTGCAATTACAGCAAAATCAAATTTTGGTTCGTGAGCTGGGGATTGATATCCGGAAGCAGCCGACCGATGCTCCCTCCAGCCCGAGAGCGGAACACCTTTGTGAAAAACGGACGCGATCAGCCTCCAGTCCCTCCGATACGTACACTGAACATGGTAAGAGGACAGTAGGCGAACCAAAGACTTATCGTCCTCAGGACCCAGCATCAGTAAGGGCACCTATTCCAATAGAGAGAAAGAAGAAAGTATACTCTTTCAGGAGCGATAAAGTCCGCGAAATATTCATGGACGCCTTGAACAACGGTCTTCAACTGCCTATCCCAAAGAGGCCACATGAGATGAACATGACCGGCAATTCCATATACTGTCTAAATCATAGAATGGCGAGTTATACCATTGAAGACTTCTATGTTTTTAAAGATTGGGTGGAGAACCAATACAAACTCGGGAAAGCCTCACAGTCGTCAGATGTACCGAAAAGCCACAGAGCTACGGTCATCAACATAGCCCCGCCAAGATTAAAATTCAAGGAGCTGGGATAAGCAAACCACAGACCACCACGTCGTTAAACTGGCAATGGTTGACCACCACGTCGTTAATCTGGGAATAATCGACCTCTAAGTCGTTAAACTGGGAATGTAAAAAAAATGTGTGTGTAAATAAAAAAATGTGTAAATAAATAAATAAAAAGAAAAGCCGAAATGATGGGGCAATCGCGAATAAATAGCCGAAATGATAGGGCTATCGCGACCTTTGCGATAAGAAAAGCTGAAATGATAGAGCAATCGCGGTAAAATAAAAACAAAAACAAACAAACAAAACAAAGGCGAATGATGAGTCGCTCCTGGTACCATATTCCAGTGCAGCGATACAGACGCCAACAAAAATTCAAATTTCCAAAATTCTCCCAGCCCTATGAGTGGTCCCCCAAATTGACTACCGTATACAATCCACGGGCTCAAATAATTCTCGTCATACCCATGCCCCACCGCAACTACCAGTTACGCGGCTGGTCTCCGCCCTTGGAATTATGGTCCATTGAGAAGACCCACTCATGTGTCCTCATGATACATGAGGAGAACAACCCTTTGTGGGATTCTTACGACTCATAAAAGAAAAACATACTTAGGAGTCCTTACAATTCCTAAGGAGAAAATACACCTGCGGGATCCTTGTGACTCGTAGGGAGAAAATGCTTTTATGGGACCCTCACGGCCCATAAAATTGAAAAGCCTTAGGTGATAGGGATCTAAACCTGTCTCCTAAGCCATCGCTCCCCAATCCCCAAATGGCGAATGATGAGTCACTCCTGGTACCATATTCCAGTGCGGCGATGCAGACGCCAGCCAAATTCCATACCCCAACGGCGAATGATGAGTTGCTCCTGGTATCATATTCCAGTACAGCGATGCAGACGCCAGCAAAGTCCCAAAATTTTTACGGCCCTACGGTCTGGATCATACATCCTGCAAAACTGTATACAATCCACAGGCGTAAAACGATCCCAATCTTTCCCAAGTCCTGCCGGTGAGACTATTTTTAAAGTCCCACCAGCGCAAAAAAAAGGAAAAAAAAAGAAAGGAAAAAAAAACGGTATGTCCACAAGCGAACGGGCATGGATGAAAACCCGAAAGGGCTCCGTGAGTAAAAACAGCAGGACTGCCGGCGAGTTTGTGAAAACCCGAAAGAGCGCAAACTCGTGAAAAAGAGATGAAATGCACTCGCAAAGTCCTCTTGACTTTGTGAGGAGAAAATTCCCGTGTGAGATCCTTACGACTCACAAAGGAGCAACACACTTAGGAGTCTCCACGACTCCTGAGGAGAAAATACACCTAGAGATCCTTTCGACTCGTAGGGAGAAAATGCTTTTATGGGACCCTTACGGCCCATAAAATTGACAAGCCTTAGGTGATAGGGATCTAAACCTGTCTCCTAAGCCACCAATTCCCAAATCCTTCCGGGGCAAATGATGAGTTGCTCCTGACATTATTCCAGTGTAGTAATGCAGATGCCGACAGAAAACTAATTCCCAAATCCTCTCATGACAGATGATGATTCGCTCCCGGTACCATATTCCAGTGTAGCGATGCTGATGTCAACTCAAATCAAAAAAATCAAACCAACCAATTCCAACATCGACCTTTGTGTCAAACAACTGACACTTCGCTTCGGGGAAACGTCAAGCAGACACTCCGCCTCGGGGACACGTCGACCAGCGACACTCCGTCTCGGGGAAACGTCCGACACAGACACTCCGTACCGGGAAACGTCCAACAACAGACACTCCGTAACGGGGAAACGTCAAGCATGTCGACCAGCGACACTCCGTCTCGGGTAAACGTCCGACACAGACACTCCGTCTCAGGGAAACGTCCAACAACAAACACTCCGTAACGGGGAAACGTCAAACAGACACTCCGTGTCAGGGACACGTCGACCAGCGACACTCCGTCTCGGGGAAACATCCGACACAGACACTCCGTCTCGGGGATACGTCAACCAGCAGACACTCCGTCTCGGGGAAACGTCCGACACGGACACTCCGTACCGGGGAAACGTCCAACAACAGACACTCTGTAACGGGAAAACGTCAAGCAGACACTCCGTGCCGGGGACACGTCGACCAGCGACACTCCGTCTCGGGGAAACGTCCGACACAGACACTCCGTCTTGGGGAAACATCCAACAGCAGACACTCTGTCTCGTGGAAACGTCCAACACAGACACTCCGTCTCGGGGAAACGTCTGACACAGACACTCTGTACCGGGGAAACGTCCAACAACAGACACTCCGTAACGGAGAAACGTCAAGCAGACACTCCATGCCGGGGACACGTCGACCAGCGACACTCCGTCTCGGGGAAACGTCCGACACAGACACTCCATCTCGGGGATATGTCAACCAGCAGACACTCCGTCTCGGGTAACGTCCGACACAGATACTCCGTACCGGGGAAACGTCCAACAATAGACACTCCGTAACGGGGAAACGTCAAGCAGACACTCCATGCCGGGGACATGTCGACCTGCGACACTCCATCTTGGGGAAACGTCCGACACAGACACTCCGTCTCGGGGAAACGTCCAACAACAGACACTCCGTCTCGAGGATACGTCAACCAGCAGACACTCTGTCTCGGGCAAACGTCTGACACAGACACTCTGTACCGGGGAAACGTCCAACAACAGACACTCCGTAACGGGGAAACGTCAAGTAGACACTCCGTGCCGGGGACACGTCGACCAGCGATACTCCATCTCGGGGAAACGTCCGACACAGACACTTCGTCTCGGGGATACGTCAACCAGCAGACACTCCGTCTCAGGGAAACGTCCGACACAGACACTCCGTACCGGGGAAACGTCCAACAACAGACACTCCATAATGGGAAAACGTCAAGCAGACACTCCGCCTCGGGGACACGTCGACCAGCGACACTCCGTACCGGGGAAACGTCCAACAACAACACTCCGTAATGGGGAAACGTCAAACAGACATTCCGTCTCGGGGACACGTCAACCACAGACACTCCGCATCGGGGAAACGTCCAACAATGACACTCCGTGCCAGGGGCACGTCAACTAAATCACTCCGGGCCAGGGAAACGTCTACCACGGACACTCCATCTCGGAGACGCGTTAAGCGTCGACCGTCCATGTCGTAAAAAGGGTAGTGCATCCCAAAAAGTGGGAACCAAGGAAAGCCGCTTCCACGTGAAAGAAGATCCATCAATTTCATGCACACGACTCAAATGTGCGGTGTGCATTTATTGATGGGGGGCACTTTGTTGGGGTCAAAACTTGCACCCCGGTTGATCGAGTCAAAGTCAAGGTCAACCCCAAGGCAGGTGGGCCCAAGCCCAGGTCAAGCGGGCCCATGCCCAAGTTGAGCCCGCGGCCAGCCTCCTCCATGCCAAAATATAGATCATGTAATAAATATTTTTTATGTAATTTTTTATGCATGAATGTATGCAAAATGGGCATAAAACCAAATTTTTGTAAAGCCCATGGTTTATGTGCAAAAAGAAATGGCACATGAGCCATGGGATGGCTAAAATGCCATTTTTGTAAAGCCCAAGAGGCTATATGTAAAGTGTATAGCCTATAAAGGCAAGGATAATGAAAATATCCCAACAACTTTTTCTCTCTCCAAAAAGCAAATCTAGATCTGAGATCTTTCTCCTTCTTCAAGGTTCTAAAACCTTCTTCTTTATTGTAAATTAAATCAAAAGTTTTACTCTTCCTTTTATAAAACTAAATAGTTTTTCACCACAAAACCCACAAAGGGGAACTCAGATCTTCCATCAGATCTCAAAAAGAAGATATTTTTTAAATCTCACACTTCTTGATCTTCAAGATCCGGCCAACAAAGGAAGAAGAAGGAGACCTATCTCCAGAAACCCCACTTTGGAGAAAAACTATGGCTCAAGGGGAGAAGCCCTTCATCTGCTCAAAACATCTTAGGAGTTTAACTCTACTCTAATTTCTCTTTCGGGAGTTTCTGGGGCTAAAAGCCCCTTTTTCTCGCCGGCGCCCAAGCGCCTTGCACTCAAGCGCCCACACACGTGGTGCGCTAGCGCTCAAGCGCCCAAGCGCCCAGCGCCCACGGGTCGACACGTGGCGCGCTAGCGCTCGAGCGTTGTCGACACGTGGCGCTCTAGCGCTCGAGCGCCCAGCGCTTAAGTTCCCAACGCCCACTTGCCGACACGTGGCACACTAGCGCTCGAGCGCCTAGCGCCCACGTGCCGATACGTGGTGCGCTAGCGCTCGAGCGCCCCGCGCTCAAGCGTCCAGCGCTCAAGCGCACAGCGTTCAAGGCGCTGGCCCCACGCGTCCTTTTGGCGCTTTTCCCTTTTTTTATACATGTATACATATGTGTGTGTGTGTATAGATACTCACACACTCTACAACACTGTCCCTCCCAAAAAAAATTTAGGCCGGGGCGTTGCCCTGCACCCCGCAAGGGGGCTACTAGCCCTCTTGACCCCCAGCCCGCTATCTGGGTAGCGGGACCCCCATAAAAACTCTGCGTGGCTCCCGATATATCCAAAACCCCCTTTCAAAACATAACACACGCACGCTGCACATTGAGTTCACATGACCAGTTTAACCCGTCAATCGGAGGTTCCCTCGCTCCAAAGGTGAGAGGTAATTAACTGCAGTTTAGTCCGCGGCAGCCGGAGATTCGGATCCCCACAATAAATAAACCCTGGCTTGCCCTAGGCAGGGGAATCTGTAGTACGCCTGACAAGCGCGTGTGTATTCCCATCTCAATGGGGTGATGAAAAACACCTTACAGATTCTGGCACGCCCGGTGGGACTAAAACCTGTAGAGGTCATCAGTGTGGGAAGCTCGGTTGTGGGGTTTATACTTATCGAGCTGGGAGGGCTTTGGAAGATGGAGATCTGTCACCCCCTGCATGACTAATGCATTTAGATGTTTGGGAAAAGTCGGACGTGCTGCATTGTGTGCAATAGCTAGGCATCTTCGTTTGCGCAGCGACGTTTTCAACTACTTGCTTGACGATACACCTTTGCCTACTAACGAGGTCTCGTCATCAGTGTTGGTCGCTACACATTCTAATGCTTTGTTACAAAACGGCGAATGATGAGTCTCTCCTGGTACCATATTCCAGTGCAGCGATGCAGACGCCAACCAAAATCCAATTTCCCAAAATTCTTCCAGCCCTACGGCCAGTCCCCAAATTGACTGCCGTATACAATCCACGGGCTCAAATAATTCTCGTCATACCCATGCTCCACCACAATCACCAGTTACGCGGCTGGTCTCCGCCTTTGGAATTATACTCCATTGAGAAGATCCACTCATGTGTCCTCACGATACATGAGAAGAACAAACCTTTGTGGGATCCTTACGACTCATAAAGGAAAAACACACTTAGGAGTCCTCACGACTCCTAAGGAGAAAATACACCTGCAGGATCCTTACGACTCGTAGGGAGAAAATGCTTTTATGGGACCCTCACGGTCCATAAAATTGAAAAGCCTTAGGCGATAGGGATCTAAACCTGTCTCCTAAACCATCTCTCCCCAATACCCAAATGGCGAATGATGAGTCGCTCCGGGTACCATATTCCAGTGCAGCGATACAGACGCCAACTAAATTCCAAATCTCATACCCCAACAGCGAATGATGAGTCGCTCCTGGTACCATATTCCAGTGCAGCAATGCAGACGCCAACCAAATTCCAAATCCCATACCCCAACGGCGAATGATGAGTCTCTCCTGGTACCATATTCCAGTGCAGCGATACAGACGCCAACCAAATTCCAAATCCCATACCCCAATGGCGAATGATGAGTCGCTCCTGATACCATATTCCAGTGCAACGATGCAGACACCAATCAAATTCCAAATCCCATACCCCAACGGTGAATGATGAGTCGCTCCTGGTACCATATTCCAGTGCAGCGATGCAGACGCCAACAAAGTCCCGAAATTTTTCCGGCCCTACGGTCTGGATCATACATCCCGCAAAACCGTATACAATCCACGGGCGTAAAATGATCCCAATCTCTCCCAAGTCCTACCGGCGAGACCACATTTAAAGTCCCACCGGCGGGGAAGATTCAAAAAAAAGAGAGAGAGAAGAAAAAAAGAAGGTATGTCCACAAGCAAAATGGGCACGGATGAAAATCCGAAAGGGCTCCGTGAGTAAAAACAGTAGGACTGCCGGCGAGTTTGTGAAAACCCGAAATGGCGCAAACTCGTGAAAAAGAGATGAAATGCACTCGCAAAGTCCTCTCGACTCTGTGAGGAGAAAATTCCCGCGTGAGATCCTTACGACTCACAAAAGAGCGACACACTTGGGAGTCCCCACGACTCCTAAGGAGAAAACACACCTACGAGATCCTTTCGACTCGTAGGGAGAAAATGCTCTTATGGGACCCTTACGGCCCATAAAATTAAAAGGCCTTAGGTGATAGGGATCTAAACCTGTCTCTTAAGCCACCATATCCCAAGTCCTCCCGGGGAAAATGATGAGTTGCTCCTGGCATTATTCCAGTGCAGCAATGTAGATGCCAAACAAAAACCGAAATCCTCAAATCCACTCATGGAAAATGATGATTCGCTCCTGGTACTATATTCCAGTGTAGTGATGTTGATGTCAACCCAAATCAAATCAAACCAACAAGCTCTGCGGCGGAATCATGCTCCGTCCCAGAATTTACCCCGTGTCGAAATTATTCTTCGTCTCGGGATGTCTACCTTCCTTGCCGGAGTTATGCTCTGCCTCGGAATCAAATCGACCAACCAGCTCTGCATCAGAATCATGCTTCGTCTCAGAGTGTACCCCGCGTCGAAATCAAGCTTCGCCTTGGTGTATCTGTCTTCCCTGTCGGAATTATGCTTCGGCTCGGAATCAATCAACGACCTCCCTATCGGAATTATGCTCCGCCTCGGAATCAAGTCAACCAACAAGCTCTGCATCGGAATCATGCTTCATCTCAGAGTGTCCCCCGCGTCGAAATCAAGCTTCGCCTCGGTGTATCTGCCTTCCCTGTCGAAATTATGCTTCGTCTCGGAATCAATTCTGCCAACAAGCTCTGCGCCGGAATCATGCTTCGTCTTAGAGTGTACACCGTGTCGAAATCATGCTTCACCTCGGCGTATCTGCATCCCTGTCGGAATCATGCTCCGCTCTTCGGAATGATGCTCCGATCCCTGGAATCATGCTCCGCTCTTCGGAATCATGCTCCGATCCTGGAATCATGCTCCGCTCATCGGAATGATGCTCCGATCCCTGGAATCATGCTCCGCTGATCGGAATGATGCTCCGATCCCTGGAATCATGCTCTGCTCTTTGGAATCATGCTCCGATCCCTGGAATCATGCTCCTCTCACCGGAATGATGCTCTGATCCCTGGAATCATGATCCGCTCTTCGGAATGATGCTCCGATCCCTGGAATCATGCTCCGCTCATCGGAATGATGCTCCGATCCCTGGAATCATGATCCGCTCTTCGGAATGATGCTCCGATCCCCTGGAATCATGCTCCACTCTTCAGAATGATGCTCCGATCCATGGAATCATGCTCCGCTCTTCGGAATGATGCTCCGATCCCCTGGAATCATGCTCCGCTCTTCGGAATGATGCTTCGATCCCTGGAATGATGCTCCGCTCTTCGGAATGATGCTCCGATCCCTTGGAATCATGCTCCGCTTTTCGGAATGATGCTCCGATCCCTGGAATCATGCTTCGCTCTTCGGAATGATGCTCCAATCCCCTGGAATCATGCTCCGCTCTTCGGAATGATGCTCCGATCCCTGGAATCATGCTCCGCTCTTCGGAATGATGCTCTGATCCCGGAATTATGCTCCAACTCTTCGGAATGATTCTCCGACTCTTCGGAATGATGCTCCGATCTTTGGAATCATGGTCCGCGCTTCGGAATGATGCTCGGATCCCTGGAATCATGCTCCGCGCTTCGGAATGATCCGATCCTTGGAATTATGCTCCGCTAATCGGAATGATGCTCCGATCCCCAGGAATCATGTTCCTTGAGGGATACTTCGATCCTTGGAATTATGCTCCGCTAATCGGAATGATGCTCCGATCCCCAGGAATCATGCTCCCCGAGGGATACTCCGACCCTGGAATTATGCTCCGCAAATCGGAATGATGCTCCGATCTCTGGGAACCATGCTCCCCGGGATGATGCTCCGCCCCTGGAATAATGTTCCACCTCGAAATCCAACTTCAAGATCCATCAATTTCGTGCACACAACTCATGCATGCAGTGTGCATTCATTGATGGGGGGCACTTTGTTGGGGTCAAAATTTGCACCCCGGTTGACCAAGTCAAAATCAAGGTCAACCCGAAGCCAGGTGGGCCCAAGCCTAGGTCAAGCGGGCCCATGTCCAGGTCAAGCGGGCCCATGCCCAAGTCGAGCCCATGGCCAGCCTCCTCCATGCCAAAATATAGATCATGTAATAAATAATTTTTATATAATTTTTTATGTATGAATGTATGCAAAATGGGCATAAAGCCAATTTTTTGTAAGCCTATGGTTTATGTGCAAAAAGAAATGACATGAGCCATGGGATGAGCAAAATGCCATTTTGTAAAGCCCAAGGGGCTATATGTAAATATGTAAGCCTATATAAGGCAACATGGTGATGACTAAAGAATAGACTTTTCATTCCCCTAAAAAATCTCGGGTTTGTGCCTCTTTCCCCTTTCTGAAGGTTTCAAACCTTCTTCTTTCTTTTGAATTAATTCAAGAGTTTTACTCTTCCTTTTCCAAAACTAAATAGTTTTTCACCATAAAAGGCACAAAGGGGAACTTGGATCTGTCATTAGATCTCAAAAAGAAGAGATTTTTAAAATCTCACATTTCTTGATCTTCAAGATCCGGCCAACAGAGGAGGAAGAAGGAGATCCATCTCCAGAAACCCCACTTTAAGGAAGAACTAGGGCTCAAGGGAAGAAGCCCTTCATCAGCTTCAAAACATCCTAGGAGTTTAACTTCTCATATATATATATATATATATATATATATACATATATACACACAAAATAATAAGTGCTCCTTTCTGGGAGTACAACTCCCATTGCAGGGACCAAGTCACTTTTAGCACCCGAGCGCCCACGTGCTGACACGTGGAGCGCTAGTGCTCAAAGCGCTAGCGCTCTTGTGCTCAGAGCGCTAGCACCCAAAGCGCTAGCGTCCGAGCGCCCACGTGCTGACATGTGGGGCGCTAGCGCTCAAAGCGCTAGCGTTTTTACGCTCAGAGCGCTAGCACCCATAGCGCTAGCGCCCGAGCGTCCACGTGCTGACACGTGGGGCGCTAGCGCTCAAAGCGCTAGCGCTCTAGCGCTCAGAGCGCTAGCACCCATAGCGCTAGCGTCCGAGCGTCCACGTGCTGACACGTGGGGCGCTAGCGCTCAAAGCGCTAGCGCTCTTGCGCTCGGAGCACTAGCGCCCGAGCGCCCACGTGCTTGGCACGTGGGGCGCTAGCGCTCTTGCGCTCAAAGCGCTAGCACCCAAAGCCCTGGCGCTTTTTCCCACGCATCCTCTGGATGCCCTTTCCTTTTCTTTTTTATATATATATATATATGTATACACATACACATACTCTACAACACTGTCCCCCTCAAAAAAGTTTTTGGGCTGGGGCGCTGCCCCGCACCCTGCAAGGGGGCTGCTAGCCCTCTTGACCCCCATCCCGCTATCCGGGTAGCGGGACCCCTGTAAAAACTCTACGTGGCTCCCGATGTATCCAAAACCCCCTTTTAAAACACAACACACGCTGCATATTGAGTTCGCATGACCGGTTTAACCCGTCAATCAGAGGTTCCTTCGCTCCAAAGGTGAGGGGTAATTAACGGCAGTTTAGTCCGCGGCTGCCGGAGATTCGGATCCCCATAATCAATAGACCCCGGCCTACCTTAGGCAGGGAGAATCTGTAGTACGCCTGACAAGCGTGCGCGCATTCCTATCTCAATGGGGTGACGAAAAACACCCTATAAATTCTGGCACGCCCGGTGGGACACGCTTGTCAGGAGGGTAAAACTAACCTGGTAAAATTCGCTAGCGCTCAACGTGGTGGTCATCAGTAGGGTAAAACTAACCTGGTAAAATCCGAGGCAGATACACTGGGCACGCCCGACGTGGTGGTCATCAGTAGGGTAAAACTAACCTGGTAAAATTCGCCTAACATGCTTCGTCTCAGAGTGTACCCCGCGTCGAAATCAAGCTTCGCCTCGATGTATCTGCCTTCCCTGTCGGAATTATGCTTCGGCTCGGAATCAACCAACGACCTCCTCGTTAGGATTATGCTCCGCCTCGGAATCAAGTCAACCAGCAAGCTCTGCGTCGGAATCATGCTTCGTCTCAGAGTGTACCCCGTGTCGAAATCAAGCTTCGCCTTGGTGAATCTGCCTTCCCTGTCGGAATTATGCTTTGGCTCGGAATCAACCAACAACCTCCTCATCGGGATTATGCTCCGCCTCAGAATTAAGTCAACCAACAAGCTCTGCGCCGGAATCATGCTCTGTCTCAGAATATACCCCGTGTCGAAATCATGCTTTGCCTCGGAGTATTTTCCTTCCCTGTCGGAATTATGCGTCGCCTGGGAATCAACCTCTGCATCGAAATTATGCTTCGGTCAGAATGTCTGCCGCTCTTCGGAATGATGCTCCACTTTTCGGAATGATGCTCCGATCCCTGGAATCATGCTCCGCTCTTCGGAATGATGCTCCAATCCCTGGAATCATGCTCCGCTCTTCGGAATGATGCTCCGATCCCTGGAATCATGCTCCGCTCTTCGGAATGATACTCCGATTCTTGGAATCATGCCTCTACTCTTCAGAATTATGCTCCGACTCTTTGGAATGATGCTCCGATCTTGGAATTATGCTTCGCAAATCGGAATGATGCTCCGATCCCTGGGAATCATGCTCCCCAGGATGATGCTCCGCCTCTGGAATGATGTTCCACCTCGAAGTCCAGCGTCAAGATCCATCAATTTCATGCACACAACTCAAATATGCGATGTGCATTCATTGATGGGGGGCACTTTGTTGTGGTCAAAATTTGCACCCTGTTGACCGAGTCAAAGTCAAGGTCAACCCCAAGCCAGGTGGGCCCAAGCCAGGGTCAGGGGGGCCCATGCCCAAGTCGAGCCCGCGGCTAGCCTCCTCCATGCCAAAATATAGATCATGTGATAAATAATTTTTATGTAATTTTTTATGCATGAGTGTATGCAAAATGGGCATAAAGCTAAATTTTTGTAAAGCCCATGGCTTATGTGCAAAAAGAAATGGCACATGAGCCATGAGATGGGCAAAATGCCATTTTGTAAAGCCCAAGGGGTTATATGTAAATATGTAAGCCTATATAAGGCAACATGATGATGAATAACATATATACTTTTCATTCCCCTCAAAAACCTAGGGTTTGTGCCTCTTTCCCCTTTCTGAAGGTTCCAAACCTTCTTCTTTCTTTTGAATTAAATCAAGAGTTTTACTCTTCCTTTTCCAAAACTAAATAGTTTTTCACCACAAAACCCACAAAAGGGAACTTGGATCTGTCATTAGATCTTAAAAAGAAGAGATTTTTAAAATCTCGCATCTCTTGATCTTCAAGATCCGGCCAACAGAGGAGGAAGAAGGAGACCCATCTCCAGAAACCCCACTTTGGGGAAGAACTGGGGCTCAAGGGGAGAAACCCCTTCATCAGCTTCAAAATATCTTACGAGTTTAACTCCTCATACACACACACACACACACAGAATAATAAGTGCTTCTTTCTGAGAGTACAACTCCCATTGCAGGGACCAAGTCTCTTTTGGCGCCCGAGTGCCCACGTGCTGACACGTGGGGCGCTAGCGCTCAAAGCGCTAGTGCTCTTGCGCACAGAGAGCTAGAGCCCAAAGCGCTAGCGCCCGAGCGCCCATATGCTGACACGTAGAGTGCTAGCGCTCAAGCGCTAACACTCTAGCGCCCAAAGCACTAGCGCCCGAGCTCCCACATGCTGACACGTGGAGCGCTAGCGCTCTTGCGCTCAGAGCTGTAGCGCCCAGAGCGCTAGCGCCCCCGAGCGCCCACATGCTGACACGTGGAGCGCTAGTGCTCAAAGCGCTAGCGCTCTTGCGCTCAGAGTGCTAGCGCCCAAAGCGCTAGCGCCCGAGCGCCCACGTGCTGACACGTGGGGCGCGAGCGCTCAAAGCACTGGCACTTTTTCCCACGCATCCTTTGGATGCCCTTTTCTTCTTTTTTTTTATATATATGTATATATACATATACAAATACACACACATACTCCACGACACTGTCCCTGTTAAAAACTCTGCAGGTCCCCCGATACAACCAAAACCCCTCCAAAACACAACACTGCACATTGAGTTCGCATGACCAGTTTAACCCGTTAATCGGAGGTTCTCTCGCCCCAAAGGCGGGGGGTAATTAACATCAGCTTAGTCCGCGGCTGCCGGAGATTCGGATCCCCACAATCAATAAACCCTGGCTTACCCTAGGCAGGGGGAATCTGTAGTACGCCTGACAAGCACGCGCGTATTCCCATCTCAACGGGGTGGCGAAAAACACCCTACACATTTTAATTCCAAAACCCTAATTCTACACTATAAATACTACCAATGCCCTATCCCTTCATCATTATGAAATTCCTAACCAAAACTCTTAAAATTTTCTAAGTACAAGTGAAGTACATGTGGAGTTAGCAAGCGGTCAATTTCCGGCGAAGAATCGAAGCAAATCCGGAACTTCTGCGACACCGCGATGACAACCGTCTCTTCTCCTACCTTTCCTTAGTCTAAATAACTTGTAAGTCCCACTAAATCTTCCTTTCTATTTCTTTAATTTCTTTTTAATCAAAATCGGTAAAAAGTGGAGTTATTATCGATATTTCTTTTTCTAAAGCATATAACTCCATTTTCCTTTATCTTTTGATCAAACAAATTGTACCACTTCACTTATAAGCTTAATACTCATGTTTAGAATAAATTTTATCCAAGAATCTTTTGTAGAACAATCACAATTTAACTTTTTCATTAAAATACCATGAACTTTAGATAACACCTCTTTTCGTATTTTGTTAAAACATACCTTTAGAAAAATTCATGAGATAACGACCTACCCCTCACATGCACATATGGTTCCATAGCACGATATATCCTTGTATGAATTTTTGTTACGAATACAATATTATAAGAAAATACCATTTAATATAAAAACCGGTTTTCTTTTGAATTTTATTTTAAATTCCTTTACAAATATGCCTCTACAACCCTCTTTAGGGGACCCGCTATTGGATGGTGCGGATTATCGCACATTGTTCAGTCGAAAATATTGCACATTTGATGAAACATTTGCCTTACTTTTGTTAACTACTTAAAGGCGTTTATTGTAATTATGGAACATATGTGGGTTTATCTACAAAATACTCTTTATTATGTGTTTATATATTATAATTAACATTATGAAGGAAAATATATGCATATAAATTTTGATAATTTAAATATGCATATCATATCAAATATCCCTAATCAATATTTTAAAAATATTATATCATATAAAATGGTTAGGATAATATATCAAAATAATAACAAATGCTACAACAATATGAATTGAGATATTTTGCAGATATGAGCTCAGATGTGGAGATCAGGAGTTCCGAGATGTCGGGAATAAAATCTGCCGATAAAGTTGAACCAAATCATAAAATCATGAATGGCAGAGACTCAGAAGAAGATTTGAAGAATCCAGACATTGAAACAATCTCCACATGTCAACACCTAGAAGTGAAGAAATTTCAAAATGAGATCCCACCAAACCGCCGCCCAACCGCGGCCAAATCAATATATATGCGGCGGATCCGCGGAAATATCATGGCCGTAGGATTCTGGATTTTATCGGTGTGATCGTATCAACAAATTCTAATACATGAGATCAAGGGTTCTCTGCTTGTATGACTATTTAAAAGACCGAGAGCTTCATACGAAAAATCATCAAAACCGAAGAGATCAAGAGGTCCAAGACGATCTACGCATCCAGATTGATTATCAGCTGTTCATCTACTTCCAACGAGACAGAGATCGGGAGCATAAACTAGTATTTTTGTACTCTAAATTCGACGGATTTGTAAATGATAGTTGATTAATAAAATGGTAGATCTTTAGTTTAGTTCTTTGCATTTTACTTTCTGCATTACTTTCTGCATTTACATTATGATCTCTATCCTTTCTTCTTCTTATCCAACCATACGTGAGTAATTCTACGCTTGTTAGGGTAGATCGTTGTTTCCTGCTCTTCAAGTTAGATGGATGATAAAATCATTTAACTTCTTTTATACATTTTAAAATTTATAAACTTTAGCAAAATAAATGTTAACATCTTTATCGAGCGCTCTACCAGTTTATTGATAGTCTCGACCGTTATTTGAGATTAGATTAATAATTGTTTTGGTAAAGGCTAGACATGAATAGATGTCAATGAAAAGATAAGGGTTAAAACTGGGAACCCTATTCTCTCGAAAAACCCTAATCTACATCATCACTATTGATCTAGTTTTAAATCTATTAAAAGATAAAAAGAGTCATCTTTAATTAATCATCCATTACTACCAAATTCTATGAACGTTACAAGCCTCTTCTTCATAAAATCTACATCCGTATATCGTAGATCTAGAACAAACCATCCATATTTCAATCAACTCGTCTAAAGCAAGATAAAGATTCGACGTTTTCCTAAGAACGACCCGTACCCATCTCGGCTAGCTACTAGCGACACCGTTATTGATTGCAGTTACTTTACTTTACAAAACACTTCTTTCCAAATCCAGAATCAATCAAATGGTGCCGTTGCCGGGGATACGTGCGTAATTTTTTCTTGCTATTCGTGTTTAATTTTTATAAATCCAGTATACATATTATAAAGAGAACCAAAACCGCATATTGTGTATTTAACGATTATTGTGCGACTTTTGCAAGGGAATCTGGAGTTACTGGAGCAAGGAAAAAGAGATCCAGAGATTTTCATTGAAGTCCAGAGGAGCAAAGCGGTACACTGACGAAAAATATGCAAAAGACCACACCAAACTGCGGCGAAACCGCGGCAGAAACAAGCAATTGGCCGCGGTTGGGCGGCGGCTTTGGGGATTTGTGCCCCCAAATTCTTCAGGCGATTTCCTGCGATCTTTATCTCTCCTCTAAAATCCAATAATCTGATTTTTCTGCAGGATTCTTTGCAAATATCGCCGCTAAAAAATCTTTTGCGTGTTTTGATATTGGTTTGTTTGTGCATATTTTAATCGGACATTAAGGGGTAGTAACCCAAATTCAGATTAGGTGGGGATTTCATCACCCTTCGTAGGCCCCACAAATCACAAAACGAGCATATTTTCACCCTACATTAATTAAAAAATATCCAGACCAAGCCTCTAAGGACCATCATGCTCAATTAGGACAGAGGAGGGCCGTGGGTAATCTATCGCTTATCTGCATCTCTCTTGTGGTGTCTAGGCAAGTGTGACTAAGGAAAGTAGTTACCTAATTAGGCCCGCTATTTTTGGTAATTCGTATAGCGGATACCTCCACTTACCTGGCACTTACCTGGCCATAAGAGTGATAAAGAGGTGGTAGATGATTGATCCTGCGACTTGTCCTTTGGAAGTTTAGGAGCGGTCTAGTGACTTGACCTAGGTAACCTTAGTTTTAGGATTTAATTGTGCATTTTTGTGATTTGTTGAGTCAAGCCTTTAGTCCAACACTTTTTCAAAACAAAACCCTTTTTAAATAGTTTGCACACACACTGCCACGTGCGCTAAACCCGCTTAGTGCATGATGGATACGGGATTCTAGTGCCCGTCTTTTCCGCATTTTACTATCGATTCCGAAGTCGGTACTTCTTCATCTTCTATTTCCCCTACACCCACCACATCGACCGAGATGGACGATTCTCCATTAGATTTTACCAACACACCCCTGCCACCACCCGTAGGTGCACAGAATCCACCGCGCATCTCTCTTCAAGAAAGATGCTACCCGATACGCGGTTCCCTTCCTACTTGTCTATCTATTCCACCAGCCAATATGGATAATTTCGAAATTAAACCCCATTTCATCAACTTGTTGCCCAAATTTCACGAGCTTGAATCCGAAAACGCATACGTTTTTATAACCAAATTCGAAAACGTATACGCAATGATGGGCACTACATAACTTTCCGTGGATGCTATGAGATTACGTCTTCTCCCTTTTACCTTGTGTGATCTAGCAGAAAAATGACTTTATAATACTGCCACACACTCTATTGCCAAATGGGATGAATTCATTATAGCATTCCTTAAGAAATTTTATCCAAATCATAAGACCGCCCGTGTTCGAAGCGAGATTAACCGGTTTACCCAACTTCCCAACGAACCATTTTGGAAATGCTTTAAACGGTTTAGAAATCTTCTTGTCCAATGCTCTTATCACGGAATCAATAGATGGGATCTTTGCCGAATTATATATGAGGGTGTTAATCCTGCAACAAAATAGATGCTTGAAACCATTTGTCAATACCATTTCATATTTAAAGACGATGGTGAAGCTTGGCAATTTCTGGAAGATCTCTCCGAACAAACTTTACAGTGGGAAAGCGTTAGACCAACTTCATCTAGGGGAGGTATCCATCAGCTTGACATTTCCATCGCAGTGAAAGCCGAAATAGCAGCGATGCAGAAGAAACTCGAAGCTACAGAAACCAAAGTCTCATCAACCTCCCTAAACTAAGTTACACTTCCCAAAACCGTATGTGGTTGCTGTTCTAACCCATCATATGTAACGGAAGAATGTCCTTTGAATTCTCCGTTTCAAGGTCAAGAACAAACTGATGCTACTTTTCAGCAACGACCTGGAAACGATCCTTATTCTTCCACATACAATCAGGGATGGAGGAATCATCCTAATTTTGCTTGGAACCAAAACCAAACTCAAACTCAAAATACGTTCACAAGCCAAAATAACTATCAAAGACCTCCCCCACAGCAACAACGGTCACCTCAACAAAATCAGCACCCCTTTCAACCGCAACCTTTTCAAAACCCGGCCAACAATTTTGATCCTTATAATATTTCAACGGCCGGTACCGATTAAACCTCTGCGCTCGAACGTAACTTAGAAACGTTCATTAAACAATCTACATAAACAACTGCTAATTTAACTTCTTCTATCCAAATGTTGGTGCAACATACTGCTTCCCACGGTGATAGCATAAAATTGATAGAAGCACAACTTGCACAGTTAAATGCCCCGATGAGCGAGAGAGAGAGAGAAAGGGAAACTTCTATCTCAACCTCTACCAAATCCCGGCCACTCACAAAGCGTGAATATCATCCTTCAAAATCATAATGTGAGTGCCTTAACCACGTTGAGATCGGGAAGAGTGCTGAACAATAAAGTCGGTGAACAGGTTGATGATGTTGAATCAAATGAAACCCCAGCTACTTCTTCGTCTAACCCTAATTCGTCTAGTCCACCATCTTTTTCTGAGCCTATTCTCCGTGTTCCACTAAGCTCGAACCCTCAGCCCACTTCCTTGAGTTAACCTAAAACGATCCCAACTCCAATTCTGGGATCCATTCCATCTCCACAAACTTCTCGTAAGTTGGACTCAACTCTTATTGATAAAGCTCATTTTCCATATAGGTTGAGGACCAACAAATGATGTCCCCAAATGGAGAAGATTGTGGACATTTTTAAGCAAGTTAATATAGATATCCCTCTCTGAAATGCTATCAAACAAGTTCCGTCCTATGCGAAAATTTTAAAGGACTTGTGCACTAGGAAGAGGAAAATTTAAGTACCTAAAAAGGTCTTCTTAGCGAGTAATATGAGCAATTCTCTTACCCAATTGGTGCCCACGAAATGTAAGGACCCCGGTTGTCCTATAATATCTATAACCATTGGGT
The DNA here is from genome assembly GCA_030015575.1 of Agapanthus africanus. Lineage (NCBI taxonomy): Eukaryota > Viridiplantae > Streptophyta > Magnoliopsida > Asparagales > Amaryllidaceae > Agapanthus > Agapanthus africanus. The sequence goes on from CM057339.1 coordinate 872,805,172, forward strand.
GTAAAATTATCAATCGTGCTCTACTCGACTTAGGTGTTATTGTTAACTTTCTTCCGTATTCTATTTATGAGCAATTAGGGATATGAGAGTTGAAACCTACGCAATGCACTCTTCAGATGGCCGATCGATCTATTGCCTAACCTAGGAGTGAGCTAGAGGACGTGTAAATAAAAGTCGGGGAATTTATATTCCCTGTGGACTTTATAGTTCTAGATACACAGCCTGTAGCGAACCCATGGAACCAAATTCCGGTAATCCTAGGCCAACCTTCTTAGCAATGTCAAACGCGATAATCAATTGTCGTAACAGTTCTATGAACATATTGTTTTCCCTAATAAAAGAGTGAAGCTCTGTTCAAAATTTGAAAGGTTGCGCCTCACGTGCTTTGCACTAGGGCGCCAGCGCCAAGAGTTTAAAAACTCTGAGGCAGCGCCTCACGTGCCTTGCACGAGGGCGCTAGCGCTAAGAGTTAAAAATTCTCAAGCAGCACCTCGCGTGCCTTGCACGAGGGCGCTAGCGCCAGAACTAAAAGCACTCTGTTAGACAGAGCCGTTGGATCAAAGATCCAACGGAGGTGATAAATCATCAAAACGCAGAATTAAATTCATCAAAACGCAGAATTAAATTCTGCTGAGGAAATATTCCTCCAATCTTTCTAAACAAGAAAGATTACTCTCTGAAAAACAGAGCATCGTTGGATTAAAAATATAATGGTGATTAAAAATCACCTATCTGTAGAATAAATTCTGTATGGGAAAATATTTCTCTAATCTTGTTAAAAACAAGAAAAATATCTTCTGTAAAACAGAAGTCCTTGGATTAAAGATCCAACGGTGGATAAAATCCCCAAATCAATTAAATATCTCTCAATAAGAGATTTCTTTAACTAAATTAACAAACTTGCCTCTACTATATAAATGACCCAAGACTTCAAGTCTTGTACAGAGGAACCGCCCTATAAACTTCAAAAAGAAAAGAAGAGAGTAAGCAAGAAGAAAGCTTTAAGAGGGAAGAAAGAAGAAAATGTCTCATCGAGGTAAATAAAAATAATAGAGATCATAGCATCTCATCTGCATATCAAAGGGTTTAACCCTTATAAAAGAACTTAGTTCTTTCTCTGAATCAGAGATCCATGAGACAAGTCTCCCACAAATGATAATTTAATTCTCATTGGGGTGGACTTGTTCTTGGGGATAAAAGATCCAGAAAAGAATAGAGAATTGAACTCTTCATAACAGAATATACGAAGAAAACCTAGCGCCAAGCACCTCACGTGGGCGCTACTCAATAAGCAGTGCCTATGGTTGACGCTCAGCGTCAAGCGCCTCACGTGGGCGCTAATCAATAAGGAGTGCCTAGTACTCAGTGATTGGCGCTCGGCGCCAAGCGCCTCACATGGGCGCTACTCAACAAGGAGTGCCTAACACTCAGTGGTTGGCGCTCAGCGCCAAGCGCCTCACGTGCTCCGCATGTGGGCGCCATAAAGAGTGTTTAATACTCCATAAAAACAAACAGGGGGAAAGTAAAGTAATGTGTGAGCATCAGAACCCATATAAATTCCAAGCATTGTTCGCACAGAAAGGGGACTGAGCCCAAACAAGTGTTTATCACTTTATTTAAATGACAAAGACTAAGTTTAAATGACAAAGATTGAGTGGGCTGAGCCCAAGTTGACCAGATCCATAATTCAGATCAACCGAGCCCATGTGCTCATTATTTTCCAAGTTGGTCTTAGTCCCAAACACGACCACTGATCTTCCGACAGGATATTCATCTCACACCTCCCCTCAATCTGGAAATTGGTTCAAGGGTACATCTCTCCACACCTTTCATATATGTTATTGTAATTCTTCAGCGTCTTCAGAGAGGTGGTGGGTCCCGACAACCAACAACTCTTTGGTGCACTCCCAAACCGATGGGCACATCCCAATACGGACCGAAACGTCCTTAAACAAAACCCTCACCTAAAAAATGATGATCTGCAGACCGAAACGTCCTTAAACTAACAACGGACCGAAACGTCCTTAAACTAAAACAATAGAGCCCAAATGCTCTTTTGTTTGGTCTGAATGATCCCAAAATCCTGTTAAGTAGACCTTAGTCTCAAAATTGGGCTAACGTATCCTTAACAAACATTTAAGTTGATCTTAATCTCGAACGAGATTAACGATCCTTAAATTGAACCAAACCCAAATATAAGAATATACAGATTTGGACTAATCCATGCCCTACGGGCGACAACATAAATTAGTCTCTGTATACAATCCACGGGTAACCAAAAATAAAACAAACACACACGACATGAAGTGACCTTCTGGAGCAAGAGAAAGTGGTTATCGCCACACGGTAACCTAATTAACTGCAGGGGCTTGCGCCTGCAGGGAAGAGCGTCCCCACAATCAAAAACCTCTCACAACGAGGGGGAATCTGACGAAGTCTGCTATAACGGCCACATTCGTCCAAACCTCCGATACACGGTGTCATAAATCAACTTGGCATCTTCGGAGAGGTGGACGGATAAACCCAAATAGCATCTGCCCTAAATTCAGGCAAGACGACCAATCCCGTTTCGTCTCCATTTTCAGCGGTAAACAGATTCTGGCACGCCCGGTGGGAACTTTTCCTCTTTCCACTCCACACTTCGTGTGTCGTGTTCGCGAACAAATCGCGGTTTAATATGGTTGCCCCTGGATTCAAGGTACTAAGATTTGGTGTCTTGCTCCTATGCAGAAGAGAAGAGAAATCGATGGCTTCCAACTGCACCTGCAATAGCAACTTCCACTCCATCCCCGCCGAAGGAGTGACTTATGGGCCCCAAGTAGCCTGCATCTTTACAATGCCAGTGGAACAGATGACTAAGGCCACCACTGGACTATTCTTTGGGACCATGATCCCGCCAGCAAGCTTCAGTGCCCCAGTGCCATCACAGGAAGCTCCAAAGAAGTCGGTCTTCGATCGTCTTGCAACCACCACGACCCCTCTCAACGGGTCATCCAAGTCTTCCACCTCAGTCTTCAATAGACTGAGGCAAAGCTTCAGTGGGCCTGCAAAGAGGCTCGCAATACCTGAAGGGGTTGTCCTGAAGTGGATAGCCATTCCAGTTCTGGTAAATGAAGTCGTCAAAGGGGCTTCCTCTATTAAAGGGTCGGTCTTCGCAAGATTGGCCGTTCCAACTCCTGCTTCCGGCGAAGTAATCAAGACTTCTCCCCCTACCAAATGGCCGGCCTTCGAAAGATTGACCGTCCCCTCTCCACGGACGTCAGTCTTCAATAGGCTGGCACCAACAATAGCCCTTCATCAGAGCAGGGGGCATGATGAAGTCACTCCCACAACTGAGACAATCCCATCTGCAAGGCATGCTCGACATCGCCACTGGCGCCAAATGAGGAAAGCTGGGGGTAACTATCTATCTAGGCTTACTCCACCAGCTCCAGTGGTGGAAGTTGACGCTGCTGTTCCAACTGGGAACAACTTTGAACCGCTAGGAAGGGTGCGAAAGAACTCTCCGACCGCGGTGCTGAAGAAATCGCCCCCACATGTTAAAAACATGGTACAGGCGAAGCCGGAACAGCCCCTTCAGTGGCTGTCCTCCCGAATCCATAGAGTCTGGCGGAAAGTTCAGAATTCTGTGATCAACAAGAAATATTCTCGTCGACCGGAGAAAATGAAGGTTCGACAAGAGGGAAGTCATCCCTCTAGCATGCAGCGAGGGACTTCTCAGGCGCCTGTTACAATAGCTCCTTCGACTTCGATTTCTCACAAAAAGAGAAGGCCAGGGAATCTACCACCACCGGCGGTAAATTCTAAGGGTGATGGATCCAAACGCCCAATGTCTGGGGGCATGATCGTGCACACTGTGTACATGGCTTCGGGGAAAGAGAAAAGTCGTGCTTCTGTAGGCCATCGACCACTCACTCGGCCGTTGATAAAATCTCAGGAGCAGCAACAAAACCTCTAAAAATGCTGATGAAAATGTCAGCACTTACCGGGCAGAAAGAAAGCCGGGAATCAACGTCTGAGCAGTGCCAGGAACAAGAGACCAACACTGAGTTCTTGCGAAGGGTGCTGGAAAGGAAGGATAAGGAGGCCGCAGAACATGCCGCAAATATAAAGCAGATGGTGCTTCTGTTCCAAGACATGGTTGGGATGATGATCCAGCCGGAACCTCCAGCCGAAGACCCTCCGATAATCATCGAAGACGACAGTGGAGAAACGTCAAACCCTCCTCCGGCTGTCTCAGCAGCCCAGGAAGAGACAATCTCCAAGGCTACCCTTGATGACTACATAGCTCAACAAATACGAGCTCATCAAGCGAGTGAAGCGGCTGGCCAAGTCGTCAGAACTGGTTAGCATAACCTATGAGCGACAACCAATATGAATACTAGAAGGATGAAATCTTAAGCGACAAGACAATCCAGCTGGCCAGAGTTATATGAAGGAAGAACTACTAGGCAGACATACGCGGAAGCGAGGAAACAGGACGAGAAAACGGCACCCCAAAATATTTAACCGCGATAATCCCTTCTTAGTGATTTCTTTCTTTCCTTGACCTACCTTCTGAAATTTCGAGGACGAAATTATTTTAAGGAGGGTAGATTGTAACAACCATGTTTTCTAATACCTAATAAAATATATTTAATTTTCTATTATCAAATAATTATTTATGTATTTCGTTGATAGAAGAATAATTTCTAAAGCAATGTTAATAATTTTCAAAGCATTAAATATGATTAAAGGAAATTTCTAAAATTTATTTATTATTTTTATAGGCTTAAAATGTTTTAGTAAGATTTTATAACGCCTTAAAAATAATCTACATATTTTTATTATCAATAAAAGTAATTAATTCGTAATTAAAAATATTTTAAAGATGAACTAGATATTATATAATTATTATAACTAGCTAACAATTTAGAAATGGATATACTATTTGTTTTTAGCCCAAAATTATTTTAATATTAAAGATAATAATAAAATATATTTTCTGGAATTTTCCCGTGTTTTTAACTATTTTTAACAATTTTTTTAAAGCCAAATCCAATTTTTAAATAATAAACAGAATATTATTATATATATATAAAATAAAATAAAATAATTATTTAAAACCTTTTTAACCTAGACCGTTGGATGCACAATCCAACGGCCCAGAGCCCGCTGACGGCGCCCACATGGTGGGGACCATGCGAAAGCGTGTGATCCCGACACACAGCCGCAGGCGTATCGCATGGCGACACGTGGAGGCGGCGGGACTGTTGGAGGCTTGATCTTGATCCAACGGCTGAGGTAAAGAGGCGGCGGACACAATCATTGGCTGAATGATTCGCAATCATGGCCGGCGTGATTTTCCGTGTGATTTAACAGATTTTTGGATTTTCTTGTTACTTTTTGAACGCTATAAATAGACACCTTCAAACCTAAATTTCTCACACCACCGAACTCCAAAAATTCTGAAAAAAAATACCGGTGCCTTCGTATCGACGCCGCCGATGCTACGGCTCTATCCAATTGCCGAGGAAAAATCGGGACGCAGAGCTTTTGCGGAGTTTTGTACCAGCCTACGTCTTCTACCGTCTACGTCCAAACTCTAAACAAAGGTAGGATCCGCCTCTCCCCCCTTTTCCTGTCACCTTCTCCTATCTCAATAACCTAGTTCCAACTTATAATCATCAACCCTATTTAAAAAGTTGTTATTATATTTGTGCATACTTATTCCTTGTGCCCTCAATAATGATAATGTTAACCCCCATTTAAAATGGTGTTTAAATTTCCTCTGTATACAAAATTATATTGCGCACCCATAATACCTGGAATCTGATGTAACCCATGAATTGTCATTTCACCTCTGACATACCCATAGTATAAAACGATCTCGAAATAGGTTACTTCCACAAGATACCATCGTTTAATTGAAATATTATATTTGTTTAAATAACTATAAGAAATAAAGATATGTGAAATAAATATTTTAGATACAGCATACGTATATTTTACTTACAAATATTTTTAAAAACCCCCTCAACTTTTTAAGGAAGAAAATATTAAATTTAAATAACGATATCTTTTTTAAGAAAGGGAATATTTAGTATCTTTTAAAAGGTAATTTTAAAATAACACCAATGTAGAACAAAGGAAAGGTTGTAGGCATCGATCGTTTATCTAAACCAGACTTTGTGGTGCCTAGGCTAGACAAGTGAGAAAGGTAACTTTAAAAGGCCTGTCTCACGGTGATTTGTGAGCGGATTCCTCCTTTCCTTACTTGTGCTTACCTGGCCATAATTGGCGGTAAAGAGGCGATTTGAGGACCTCATAACTTGTCCTTTTGGAATATTAGAAGCAGTCTAGATTTTCAAATAAAATCCTCTTGCAGAAGATTTTCAAATAAACACCACAACCTTTTATCGAAAGGATATTTTCCATAAAATATTATGTTTTTCCAAAATAATAAATATCCCAAATATCATGGTTTTTCTTAAAAGTAATAAAAGATATTTAAACACTATTATTCTTTTACTAAGCTTTCTCTAAGATAACGCGAAGAACTTTACGAACTTTAGAAAATAAAGTGGTTATGGAAGGCCATATTAAACGAGATCAACACTCTTTCTAAAATTTTCAGTTTATGACAACATGACATATACAAAACATGATAAGGTTAGGGTTAGAATGCGCAGACCTAGGTTTGGAATACTTTATGAAGATCCCTGCAGGCAGGGTGACCAGTCCAATATATGGGCGACTATACAAATATGAAGATCCCGATATTCCGGGTGATCAGTCCAATATATGGGCAACTATACAAATATGAAGATCCTGATATTCCGGGTGACGAGTCCAATATATGGGCGACTATACAAATATGAAGATCCTGATATTCCGGGTGACCAGTCCAATATATGGGCGACTATACAATATGGAAATTCCATGCCTAGAAGTATACGCAGTAACTCTAATTCGTCCGAACCTTTATACTGAACCACGGGGATGGGTAGTTTGATTGGCATGGATAATTCGGAACTCGGATTCCCCTACTACTTGATCATGATCTCGGGAAGTGAAACAGTACATTTCACTTCCCCAGTTGTTGTTCCGTGGCCACAACAGAATAATCACGAGTATCCGGATCCTTGTTTAACAAACTAATACAAACTATTACCTTCATCTATATATAACTTACAAGATACACATGCTCATATATACCTCTCCTCAAAACGTCTTAAATTTACGCATTTCAACCATTTACACCCCTACTTTACTCTTATATACACCTGTTCGTTTCTATACCTTTACTTTCTTATGAGGCAATCCTACCCGAGTATAACTCACTGACGGACCTTCCTTTTCTTCATCTATCTTTGAAATGTCCGTCAGATAAGAATGAGTATTATAGCGAAGATCAAGATGTGAAGCCAGCTTATGAAGATTATGCAGACTGGATGATGGAAGATTAGATAGTTTTAATTTTTGTTGTTACCCACATGTTTAAGGCTTTTGTTTCTTCTTTGATGTAATTAAACTACTCAGTTTATTTTACTCTTTCTTTTGGGATGTAATAAAGTTTGGTTAATGGAAATAAAATGCCTTTCGTTTTTATTATTTTTGTTTCGGTACACATCCTGCATGTTAATTATTCATACGCTTAACGTAACTGTATGGAATAGAGCACCTTCAATACAATTAGGTTGCGGACCTTACCACGTCATCCTTCTCCTTCTTTTGGGAAGCGGAGCGTGACAGGTTTTTGTGGTGGCCCATGCAGGTCCTCTTGTATACTAAAATGAAACCATTAACTGACTTATTATATTTTTGAATCTCATCCATCTATACCGATATCATAGTTTTCCTATGTCCCTTGTCCCTTCCTTGACATTCTGTACCCTGACCATGACATTTCCTTCTGGTCATGGCAAATCTTTCCAACGAGGATGACATGTCCGATATTACTTTTGAAGCTACATCTGGAGATTCAGACGACGAAGTCGTAGACTCTCAGGTGGTTATTTCCGACAGCGACTCGGAAGACGAAGAAGTCGATGCTGCAACTCCGGAGTCTATGATGGCCAACGACTCCGAAGAAGAAGAAGATCCCAGGGAAGAGGAGCATATAAAGGATGGGCCAGAAAAAGGAAGCTCCTGCAGAAGAAGAAAACCCAATAGAGGTGGAATCAGAGAGCGAGGCGCCTGCCGAGGATGAGTCGAAGGACGAAGTTTCGAGTGAGGAGGAACTCGAGACCGAAGAAACTCAGGCAGTTGTCCTCGTAAGGCACCGTGGGAATGGTCGTACTTTTCTTAGTTCGAGAACCTATCACCACTTGTTGAACTCCCGTAATCGAGACTAATAAGTCTTTTTCCTTTCTTTGGCCGAATAAAGTGATGTAAGAATAGTATGGGCATGTCCTTACTTTTCGGTTGTACTCTCCATATTGAAATTGGATAATAAAATCTTAGTTTCGAGCAATAATCTCTCTTGTGTCTCTTGCTCTTCTTAGTCTCTCCTTTGCATTAATTTTTGTTCTTCCATGCAAGTTATTATCTTGTCTCACCTCAGCCGTTTGTAACCTAACCTATTCTGATCCTGATCATCAATGGCCGGACGACACCATCACCGCAACCGAAGGGGAAACGGAGTCAATGAAGCCGCTGCTCAGCAAGCAGCTATGCTACAAATGATGCAAGGACTATTGGAGCAACAGCAGCAGCAGACAGCTGCCCTTCATTAGGAGCTACGAGAAGGTAGGCAGCAACAAGCAGAGATTTTAAGTAAGGCACTAACCCAGTTCCATAAGGTTCGGCGGGAGTGAAGCAGTTCAGATCACTCCACCCTAAGACTTTTTCGGGAAGGAAACTCCTTTAGAAGCTGAAGAATGGCTCAAGGGAACAGTTAATGATCTCAGTGCCGCCCAAATTCCGAAGGACGTGTGGGTGAACATCGCTATGCTACAACTTACGGATAATGCCGGGATATGGTGGGAGGCAGAGGAAAGTAGATCGAAGGAGCCCATCGATTGGGAAAGGTTCAAACAGCGTTTTGATACCCAGTACTTTCCAGTCGTGGCATACTTACAAATGGAACGGGAGTTTATACAGTTCCAACAAGGGAGCATGTGGGATAAGTCGGTGGACGAGTACGCTTCGGAGTTCTCAAGGTTAAGTCGGTTCGCGCATCATCCGGTGGCAACCCCAGAACTTTATGCTAAGAGATTCCGACAAGGATTGGACCTGAAGACACAATCCTCCATGTCTTCTGCTACCTTATCAACTTATGATGAAATTTTAGAGGCGGCACAAAACTTTGAAGACCTTCAGAGACGCATAAGGAAGGATGACCGTTTGTCTGGTATTAAACGACCAGCCAATAAAATTCTTAAGGGATCATCTTCTAGATTCAACGGGAGACAACCACCTAAGAGACCAGCAGTACCAACTATCTTCGGAAAAACAGCCGTTGTATGCAACCATTGTGGTAGGACCGGACACTACATGAGAGACTGTCACATTTTGAACAAACTTTGCATAGCCTGTGGGTCTCCGGATCATGCCATTGGGGACTGTCCTCAGAGAGGGAGACAATCAGGCCCCGTCAACAAGCCGGCTAATTATGGGGCACCAACACAAGGAAACCAGCCACTTTCCGCCACTAAACCAACCGGTCAAGGGGCAACACCAAAAGGACCACCCTTGCCATCACAGGAGCGTGTTTTTCAGCAAGCACAGAGGAATGGACCCAAACGTCAGACCTTCACCATGACGGCCGAGAAGGCTGATGCCACGTGGAAAGACAATAGAGGTACCCTTTCTTTTTCTCAACCTTTCTTTGATACCATTCTTAACCATCCTTCGATGCAAATCTTAGTTAAACTCACCATAATTCTTCTAGTTTTCGTAATTTCGACAGGTTGCCTTTATGTTATATCTCGCAAGTTTTTCCATCAATTCACAACCTCCATTCAACTTCTAAACTCTTATATCTGGAAGAAACTACTGATTTTACATTTTCCGATTCCTTGTACCTAAACCCTTCAGAGACTTTCCATGCATCAAGTGATACACCAACTCGCGGGAGCGACACATGCAGCAAAGAGGATTCCTGACAGCGTTACTGATTTCCATGCCTAATAGTGGCCACTCCTTTGAAAATTTCAAGTATGAAATTATTCTAAGGAGGGTAGATCGTAACTATCACAACCATTCTTGCAATTCTTTACAAACCCAGAAGTTTTAAACATCCACAACGATTTTCGGAGGTGTGACTTGGTGTGATGCATCAGCGCGGCAATATAGTCGCATACGCGTCAAGATAACTAACGACTTGTGGACGCAATTATCATGTTTAGATTTAGAACTGGCAATGGTAAATTTTCGTCTTAAAGATATAGAAACACTACTCTAAGAAGAACATGGGAACACGGATGGTTGAAACACATGAAGCGGATGAGAGAGGTCAAGTTTTATATGGGAGAAGTACCGATCGATTGGGACGATCCTGAAGATGGAGAATTTGTAAGATAATAGTAGAAAAAAAGGTGGAGATGGTGATACAATGCAGCGAGCGAGGAAAGCTCAGCCCACGACTCATTTTCCGTTTAACATCTCAGAAGGAGACGGTGGGTTTGTGTATAACCTAGTTCTGCTATTTTTCCTTGGAGGGCGTGCATAATGCTTTTATCCCTCACAGCTAAGAGGGTATGCTGGCAACCCTAGCCATACTTTTGATCGTCCCAAGATCACGAAAAGGTTAGCATAACCTACGAGCAGCAACCAGTATGAATACTAGAAGGATGAAATCTTGAACGACAAGACAATCCAGCTGACTAGAGCTATATGAAGGAAGAACTACTAGGCAGACATACGCGGAAGCGAGGAAACAGGACGAGAAAGCGGCACCCCAAAATATTTAACCGCGATAATCCCTTCTTAGTGATTTCTTTCTTCTCTTGACCTACATTCTGAAATTTCGAGGACGAAATTATTTTAAGGAGGGTAGATTATAACAACCATGTTTTCTAATACCTAATAAAATATATTTAAATTTCTATTATCAAATAATTATTTATGTGTTTCGTTGATAGAAGAATAATTTTTAAAGCAATGTTAATAATTTTCAAAGCATTAAATATGATTAAAGGAAATTTCTAAAATCTATTTATTATTTTTATAGGCTTAAAATGTTTTAGTAAGATTTTATAACGCCTTAAAAATAATCTACATATTTTTATTATCAATAAAAGTAATTAATTCGTAATTAAAAATATTTTAAAGAAGAACTAGATATTATATAATTATTATAACTAGCTAACAATTTAGAAATGGATATACTATTTGTTTTTTGCCCAAAATTATTTTAATATTAAAGATAATAATAAAATATATTTTCTGGAATTTTCCCATAATTTTCCCGTGTTTTTAACTATTTTTAACAATTTTTTTAAAGCCAAATCCAATTTTTAAATAATAAACAGAATATTATTTTATATATAAAAATAAAATAAAATAATTATTTAAACCCTTTTTAACCAGGACCGTTGGATGCACAATCCAACGGCCCAGAGCCCACTGACGGCGCCCACTTGGTGGGGACCACGCGAAAGCGCGTGATCCCCACACACAGCTGCGAGCGTATCGCATGGCGACACGTGGAGGCGGCGGGACTGTTGGAGGCTTGATCTCAGCCGTTGGATCTTGATCCAACGGCTGAGGTAAAGAGACGGCGGACGCAATCATTGGCTGAATGATTCACAATCATGGCCGGCGTGATTTTCCGTACGATTTAACAGATTTTTGGATTTTCTTGTTACTTTTTGAACGCTATAAATAGACACCTTTAAACCTAAATTTCTCACACCACCAAACTCTAAAAATTCTGAAAAAAATACCGGTGCCTTCGTATCGACGACGCCGACGCTACGGCTCTATCCAATTGCCGAGGAAAAATCGGGACGCGAAGCTTTTGCGGAGTTTTGTACCAGCCTACGTCTTCCACCGTCTACGTCCAAACTCTAAACAAAGATAGGATCCGCCTCTCTCCCCTTTTCCTGTCACCTTCTCCTATCTCAATAACCTAGTTCCAACTTATAATCATCAACCCTATTTAAAAAGTTATTATTATATTTGTGCATACTTATTCCTTGTGCCCTCAATAATGATAATGTTAACCCCCATTTAAAACGGTGTTTAAATTTCCTGTGTACACAAAATTATATTGCACACCCATAATACCTGGAATCTGATGTAACCCATGAATTGTCATTTCACCTCTGACATACCCATATTATAAAACGATCTCGAAATAGGTTACTTCCACAAGATACCCTCGTTTAATTGAAATATTATATTTGTTTAAATAACTATAAGAAATAAAGATATGTGAAATAAATATTTTAGATACAGCATACGTATATTTTACTTACAAATATTTTTAAAACCCCCTCAACTTTTTAAGGAAGAAAATATTAAATTTAAATAACAATATCTTTTTAAAAAAAGGGAATATTTAGTATCTTTTAAAAGGTAATTTTAAAATAACACCAATGTAGATAAAGGAAAGGTTGTAAGCATCGATCGTTTATTTAAACCAGACTTTGTGGTGCCTAGGCTAGACAAGTGAGAAAGGTAACTTTAAAAGGCCCGTCTCACGGTGATTCGTGAGCGGATCCCTCCTTTCCTTACTTGTGCTTACCTGGCCACAATTGGCGGTGAAGAGATGATTTGATGACCTCATAACTTGTCCTTTTGGAATATTAGAAGCAGTCTAGATTTTCAAATAAAATTCTCTTGCAAAAGATTTTCAAATAAACACCACAACCTTTTATCGAAAGGATTTTCCGTAAAATATTATGTTTTTCCAAAATAATAAATATCCCAAATATCATGGTTTTTCTTAAAAGTAATAAAAGATATTTAAACACTATTATTCTTTTACTAAGCTTTCTCTAAGATAACGCGAAATACTTTACGAACTTTAGAAAATAAAACGAGTGGTTGTGGAAGGCCATATTAAACGAGATCAACACTCTTTCTAAAATTTTCAGTTTATGACAACATGACATATACAAAACATGATACGGTTAGGGTTAGAATGTGCGGATCTAGATATGGAATACTTTATGAAGATCCCGATATTCCGGGTGACCAGTCCAATATATGGGCGACTATACAAATATGAAGATCCCGATATTCCGGGTGACCAGTCCAATATATGGGCGACTATACAATGTGGAAATTCCATACCTAGAAGTATACGCACTAACTCTAATTCGTCCGAACCTTTATACTGAACCACGGGGATGGGTAGTTTGATTAGGCAAGGATAATTCGGAACTCGTACTACTCGATCATGATCCCGGGAAGTGAAACGGTACATTTCACTTCCCCAGTTGTTGTTCCGTGGCCACAACAGAATAATCACGAGTATCCGGACCCTTGTTTAACAAACTAATACAAACTATTATCTTCATCTACATATAACTTACAACATACACATGCTCATATATACCTCTCCTCAAAACGTCTTAAATTTACGCATTTCAACCATTTACACCCCTACTTTACTCTTATATACACCTGTTCGTTTCTATACCTTTACTTTCTTATGAGGCAATCCTGCCCGAGTATAACTCACTGATGGACCTTCCTTTTCTTTCTCTATCCTTGGAATGTCCGTCAGATAAGAATGAGTATTATAGCGAAGATCAAGGTGTGAAGCCAGCTTATGAAGATTATGCAGACTGGACGATGGAAGATTAGATAGTTTTAATTTTTATTGTTGCCCCCATGTTTAGGGCTTTTGTTTCTCCTTTGATGTAATTAAACTACTCAGTTTATTTTACTCTTTCTTTTGGGATGTAATAAAGTTTGGTTAATGGAAATAAAATGCCTTTCGTTTTTATTATTTTTGTTTCGGTACACATCCTGCATGTTAATTATTCATACGCTTAACGTAACTGTATTGAATAGACCACCTTCAATACAGTTAGGTTGCGGACCTTGCCACGTTATCCTTCTCCTTCTTTTGGGAAGCGGGGCGTGACAATTATCTTTAATCCTTGGTTTTTGATTCACATCTCATGTGAGTGTTAAAACAAGGAAGAAGAAGGAGGAGAGAAGAAGGAGAGAGAAAGAGTTTTTCATTATGAGAAAAATTCAAGCATAGAAATTAGATATGGCTCAAGTGAAATAATTGAAGCATGCATTATAAAATTAGAACTATGCTTCAATAGTAATTCCAAAATAATATAAAATAAAATAACCCATTCTTTCAACCATGCTTGGACTTTCTAATTTCCACCTCATTTATTCATTTTCATAAAATAAATAATGTATTATGAGGTGGCATCTTCTAGAAGGTATTCTTGTAACAATTATAAGAATACCCCTCCTCCGTATACCGTATCCCGTATACCGTATACCCGTATCCGAATTCCGAAAAATACGAATACCAATAATCCAATAATATAATACCGGTATCCGGCTTAAACCAAAGCCTACCAGTATTATCGTTCCGATTATTATTCCTGTAACAATTACACGAACATAATCGAAACCCTGCCGCAACACCTTACGGCTGCCGTAACAACTTACGGCCTCTACTTCTTTCGCCTGAACGAGAGAACCCTCTGTGTGGGACTCTAAAGACTCGACAGTATGCTGGCAGTGGGTTTAACCACAAGCACGTCAGCGGCACTAGCTGTGCGTAACGGCTACCCAGGTACATGACGAAAAGGTGGCCGACGAGCGAACTCATCACAACCCCAATGAGCCTGCAAGCAACACTTACCGTACAGTCCGGTCTCTTCGTCTGATACGTCGCATATGAAGTCTAGGGGTGGTAAATGTCAGACCCCAGTAACTTTATAAGTCATGCTGATTTACGGCTCATAACAGTTCGAGGAACTACTGATAACACTTATCAGTAAACCTCGAGAACCCTGGCCAGGGATTTAGGTGTTATAGCCGATCAAACATAGCGCGACATCAACTCCCTATACCGGGAGAGACGAAACCCCTCCTATCGCTCACTGTCTCTATGTGATTCGGGACTGTACCCAAAGTCCACCTGTTTGCACGACTCAACAGAGCCGTGGTAGGGTGGAAATCAAAATACAGTGGAAACCACACAAGACTCATGATGGTCTCGGGTCTACAGACTAACCTATACAAGTGCCGCCAGAGAACTGCTATCTGACAATTAGTATATATATCATCTAGGAGTTCTCGGCGAGTCCTGTTCGGTGTACCCATTCTCCAATGAGCACCTGTGTACAATCTTTGATGTCAAACACCAATGTTGTGGAATCAACCATTGCCCCACAGGGTCAGGAAAGGTACACACTAGTCTAACTTGGTAATACCGATGCCCTGTCTCGATATACACTCGACTAGGAACTATTAAAGGATATGCTTATAGACTATCCAGGCCCCACTAGTATGATCTCATCATAATCCTGGTAGTCAAGCATAATCCTAAGGGCTTCATCAACATGCATATAAAGATATGAAATATAACACAAGATGAAGATAAACCAGATAGCATACTATTATTTCGAGCAAAGATTGTTTCTGCATATATACATGCCTAGCATCCTATACAATACAGGCCTCTAGGGCATACATATCTAACACCCAACACCGAAAGCTGGTAACAATGGGCAAAACACCCAGGTCAGGCCTTCAAAGTCTTCGAAGAAAAAGAAGAAGACCAAGAAGCCCGTACAACCTGATAACAAGCATACGGATCTGCAAAAATATATCGACGCACTGGAGGAGTACAACCAGAAGGTGCGGACCCCAGTCACACTCGAAGAGTTTCTCAACCACATACTTGAGAACGGAGATAGTGAGATTGATCAGGGGAACGACTCGTCAGAAGAACCCGAGGATTATGTAGCGAGCTGCTATATGGTCTCTCATTCGTCGTTAAAAAACGAAGAGACGCCGTCGGAGTCAGAAAATGACACAGAAAAGCTGGGGGCAAGAACGGTCAAAGATCAAAGTAATTATGGAAATGACTTTGCCAAGAACTCTCAAGCAACTGCGGTCTCTCCAAGGAAAGCTCGCGTATATCCGACAGTTCATAGCTAACCTCTCCAGAAAATGCCGCCCCTACAGCCATCTAATGAAGAAGGGGACCCCGTTCGTTTGGGATCGTAAATGCCAAAGTGCACTGGACGAAATCAAGCAATACCTGCAGAACCCGCCGGTACTGACCGCTCCGGTCAAGGGAAAGCCCCTCATCCTGTACACAACAGCCCTTGAAGGTTCTTTAGATGTGCTTTGGGCACAAGAGAACGACCAGGGGAAGGAGAGAGCTCTTTACTATTTGAGTCGAGTTCTCCTTGGGGCAGAAAACAACTACTCCCCCATTGAAAAGCACTGCCTGGCACTAATCTTTACGATAACGAAGTTTCGACATTATGCCTTGGCACATGAGGTCCATCTCATATCAAAGGTGGATCCTCTCAAATATTTGATGTCAAGAGCCATACTAACTGGAAGGCTTGCCAAATGGACCCTCCTCTTGATGAAGTTCTCGATCAGATATCGACCCCTCAATGCAGAAAAAGGCGAGGCCATCGCCGACTTTCTCGCTGAGCATTCGATACCAGCCGATTCTCCCTTAAATTGCGAATTGCCAGACGAACACGCATTCGACACAATCGAAGAGAAGACAGAGGAAAATAATGTCCAAGGGGAACTTTACTTTGACGGAGCGTCCTTCTTGAAGAAGCGAAAACACAACACCCCTATAATCAAAGCTAGGATATGCCTTATCTTCGTGACCCCGCAAGGAGGGATAATGCATTTCTCCCTTTCCTTAATAGAGCCGAGGACAAACAACGAGACTGAGTATGAAGTTTTGATAGCGGGTCTTAAGATCGCTGTCGACATGGGAATCGAAAACCTCCTCATATATGGAGACTCCCAGCTAGTCGTTAGCCAAGTGAATGGCGACTATCAGACATGCAAACCAGAGTTGGTAAAATATGGCGAGAGAGTGCAGCAATTGCTGACATAAATCCCTTCTTACATTCTGGAAAGCATTTCGCGTACAGAAATAGCAAGGTGGATGCATTAGCCAAACTCACTAAAGAGCCGGCCGATGAAAATCTCGATGACGTAAGGATCATTGTGCAAAGCTGTCAGATTCTCGCGCCAGTAGAAATATCTCCGAAGTCGTCTAAAGTAAAGGAAGCGACCAAACATGCAGCCTTCCAAATAGAAGACGAGGAAAAGGCTAATGATTGGAGAGAAGTCTTCATAGACTACTTCAAATCCCATCAAACACCCAAAGACGCGTTGTCATCAGCTCATGAAGCGAGCCCTGTCTTTCGCCTTCGTCGATGATACTTAATATAAGAGATCATTCGACTGTTTGTGGCTGAGATGCTTGGGACCAGAAGAAGCGAAAATGGTCGCCCAAGAAACCCACGATGGACTCTCCGGTTCTCATCAAACGAGACCAAAGATGAAGCTGAAGATCAAGAGAATGGGTTACTATTGGCCCATGATGATTCAGGACTGCCTCGAATATGCGAAGCAGTGTCACTCGTGCCAAATTCATGGGGACTTCATCCACCATCATCCAAATCCGCTACACCCAACACTGGCTAGTTGGCCGTTCGAAATGTAGGGAACTGATATAATTGGACCTATCGAACCAGCGTGTCACGACCCAAATGTGGCACGTGACCGGCACTCAAATCACATGACATCTAAAGATGTCGACGCGATTCAAGTAAGGCGAAACCCGGAATTTAAGCCCTTTTTGAAAAATATTGGAGGTGGGTTTAAAATAGTCATCAGATGGAATCGGTTTAAATAACGTTTAAATTTAACTAAGTAAGTTTGAAAAGCATATATGACGTTTTGAAATTTTACAACACCTCCTTTGGATTTTGTATAAAACCCGATACAACATAATAATATAAATAGCATCCTGGAGCTAGCTTCCACGCCCAAACGGTGGAGCAACCAAGCAAACAATATCCGATGCACAATGGCGAAGAAAAGAAAAGCGAAACAAAATCAACAATCTAAAATGGTCGACTCCCATGAGTGCGACATCACAACACAAAAATTCTAAGCCTCGCTTCTAAGTCCACAATATACCCTGTCTAAGTTGATGGAGTTTTACTAGATATAAGAATATATGAAAAATCAAGTGTGAGTACGATACAATAGTAACCCACTTACCCATCAATCGCCGAAAAGAATGTGTGCCCAATCCGCTGATAATCCAAACGGTAAAACCTGCAAGAAACTGTTGCATAACGAGGATGAGTTGCCAACCCAGTGAATAAAAATACATCTAAAGGTAGAATTCGAAATGCACGACGATACCTAGGTCATAAATAAAGTACTATCATTAACTTTACTAATATAATATGATATACATATGTATCATAATGCAACACTATCTATCATGCAATCCCAAGTAAAATATATCAAATGCAAATAACCTGTATCTAGGTATAAGCCTAATGTAACCGAATATATATATATATATATATATATATATATATATATATATATGTATGTATGTATATATATATATGTATATCTATATGTATATGTATATGTATATCTATATGTATACATATGTATATGTATACATATACATATATATATAGGTATATGTATATATATAGGTATATGTGTGTATATATATATATATATATGTATGTATGTATGTATGTATGTATGTAGTATGTATGTATGTATACATGTACATACATATGTATACATACATACATACATACATACATACATACATACATATATACATATATATATATATATATATATAAACCTCTTCTGTAAAATACCCACGGAATAGATATGTCACGGCATAAAGCAGACGTGATACTATGAAATATATAGATATCTTATTTAAGATATACGTCATGCTATTTTAATGAATAGTGTTAAGAGGTTTACAATTTAAAAAATTTTAATGTCATCTCAGACACGTCAAAATAATGAGGCTATAGCTCGATTTTAAAATCCCTTTTTGTGTACATGAATGCCTGTACGAATATATACAGGTACCGTCCTCCGGATCAATCCTGGTCGGCTACAATAATTATAATCTAACTGTGTACCTCATGATAACAATATTTCAATGTATATATGTATGGATGTCCAGCATCGACACCCGAAATCAGAAATCTCTCGTGTCAATCACCGACACGTAAATGCAGATACCATCGACACCATCTCAACAGATGATCGCCATCCGATATCCCTGGCCTCGGTCAGTATTCCCTGGATATCAGCCGTGTCCAATCGAACCCCGATCAGAATCCCCGGAATATCTACCGTGCTCATCTTTTTCTCCGATATCGAGCATCCTTGCTAGGCTCTCCGCCTATAATGCGGCTTTCCTGCCCCTCGGTCTCGAACCGGGTCCACTATGTATCCGACCGTATATCTCCCCCACTCAGTCCGGATAAGTAACAAGTTCGAAACCGTATAGCTCCCCCACTCGGTTCGGAATAATACCATTATAAAACATAAAACTCATGGTGGACGTCAACTTATCATATCCAGAAATATCAAGTAAAGAATGAGAATACTTACATAGATCATTCTGATGATATATTATATATATACATATATAATAGCGTCCCATACCACTGATATATATCATCAGGAGTAAAATATCCAGAAAATCCATAAGAAGCAATTTTAATATCTATAGTACTGATATTCGCAATACGCAATAGGAATTAAAGGAAGAATGCGTAAATAAATCATACAGGTATAAAGATATCAATTCTACTGTGTCATGGCACTACTAATGATGTGTGGTGTAACATACGCATCTGTGCTCGTGCAGTATGGCAATCATTAGTATTTGTGCAAGTGTTTTACAGGTGTAATAGCCTATTCATATCAACATATATATATATATATATATATATATATATATATATAGCATTATATAATAGAATGGTTCTACAGTGGCATGGCAATACCAATGAGGTGTAGTCTAACATATGTATACATGCTTATGCAGCATAGTACTCATTGGTAGTTGTGCAGTGTTCTATCGGAGTGTTCGTATTACGGAAATGTATAACATTAATAATTATAACATAAGCAAGTAAAGTAATTATAATCATTTTGTACGAGTCTAAAGGTAACCTGGCCGTTATTCGGCATACGGATCTCATTATTACTAATACGTATAGTTTCTCGTATAATACCTCACCGTATCGCTATATCTAAAACATCTCTAGAATATCATAATCCTTCGCACTAACTTACCAAACCATAATTTCACTATATGCAATTGAATATCATGCTAGATGCAAACCATCTCCAAAATCAATATCTTGAATAAATACTAAACTATCTAGATACCATAATATTATTTATAAGGTTGCGGGGGTGCTATACGCCATCCACCCGACTTTCCCCGTAGATATAAATCTACTCACCAACTTGATGAGCTTGCTGAAATCCACGCTGCTATGTCCGCTAACTCTGTCTTGGAATTCTTCGCGATCGCACTTATAATCGTATTTAAAATCGTATCGATATAAATATCATATTGAAAACCAAAACAACGAGCTAAGCACCCGTAGGTTAGAACCTACAGCTCACTTACCCCAAAGATGATCAAATGTCCCTGAACTTAACGTACGAACGTCAACGTTTCAGTTGCAGTACAGAAATATGGAAAATCATATCGAAGTGTCGGAAACTTTAATAAAACCCAAACTAAACATTCCCAGATTCTCTGTATGAATATTGGGACAAAACAAACAATACTATAAATCATAAATTACCTATACAAAGTCACAGAAGAAAAACCAACACCAAAAACCTAAGGGGCCGGCGAGCTCAGAAATTTGGGGTATGTCGCCAGATTAAGTAGGGAGTTTGGGGCTAGGGTTTTAAGTGTAGCCTCTTAGTGGTCTCAAGATACTTATGGTGTTACTAGTTGTTCTATTGGTTACACCTATTGGTTCCAAATTCAATATTAGTATGCTAAATTTTACAAATATCCTAGTTTATGATACTGCACATACTAAACATGCTACGTGAGGATACCGTGAGTTAACTGAACTTAAGTTAATCTGAGCTAACCCTATTCTGGTCGTAACAGGTAAAAACAGAACTCATGATACGATATATCCGTGTCATATAAAGAATTTTAACTCCAAAACTGATATTAGCTTCCAGATTTTACACACTGAATAATTAACATAAACTAACAATACCATACACCCTATAATACATACAGAGAGCTACCCTAGAAAAACTAACACCTAACTCCATTGAAAAACCGGCGAGCTCGGATTTGTGGCATGTGTCGCCTGCCGTTTGTTCAGGGAATGGGTTCATGTTTCAGGTGTGTATGCTAGGTCCAATCATTATGGCTAAGGAACTGTTTGATTTTGTTATAATGTATCTAGACTATAGCAGATTCACAACAGAGTCTAAATTGTCCAAATACGATATTTCCGATATCCTACTTCTATACTAAAACAGAATTAAACTAAAAGAACTACAGGGTGGGAATTTATACCAATCTAGAAGATCAACTGAAAATTTTCTTCAAAGATGTACAAGCTTGATTCATCCTAGTTTGATGGTTGAGGTAAGAGCACAACACTTAGCCTTTCATGCCATTTCTCTTTCTTTTTCTTAAGTGAGGTCTAAGACTTTGTTTTCTAACTAGGAATTTCTTTTAAATCTCAATATATCAACTGAACAAATAAGAAGAGATAAGAGTATGGAGTGATAAGGTTAGGAGGTGGTGTCAACATAATGGATGGTGTGCTATTCATGCAAGGAGGAGGTGTGGGCTTGATGTGCATCCTAAGGTGTGGTGTTTATGAGGTTTAATATAAGCTTAACCCTAATTCAACACATTTACATAATAACCCTCACCTAAAATTAATTTACATAAGGACGCTAACATTTCATTAAAACCCCTCATGACATTTCTTATTGTAAAAACAAACTATTTCTTTACTAAACTATTCTACCACATATTTAAAAGGCCTTTTTATTACAAACAAAATTAAAATAAAATAATTAAATTAAATAAATAAAATAATTAGTTATCTAAAATATTTCAAAATGTTACAATATTCCCCCCTTAAGAAAATTCGGTCCCCGAATTTAAATTAAATCCCCTTCTTAAAACATTTTTTCTTAATCCAATCTGCTTGAATTCAAAACAATTTTCTGGGGTCCAATTTTAAAACATGAAATCCACTCGATATAACAGAACTCCAAAGTCCTATATGAGCTAAAATGTATCATAACGCAACCGTATGCGTGAAACATCAAAATATATAAAATTCACATAACTGTAACTCTAGCGGGTGCTATGAGAATTACTCTAGTTGTGATGCAAATTGCCAAATACGAAAACCGTTGTGTATCCTAAGTACACCATAAATGCCATAATCATAGTGCAATATCGGTGCATACGGCCAAGCGAAAAATTTACATCAAGTGCAAAGCACGAAAACAAAATCAACCCTAATGGGTTTGCGTGCAAATCTTAAATCACACGTTACGGTGTGCATGAAAACAAAACAGCTCTAAGTGCAACAGGCGTGCACGAAACGATATCCACTGCATCTACTGTGCATGGAACAAAAGTGTACAAAATAGTATCAAGTGCATCGGGGTGCACAAAATGAATCTCAAGTGCATCAGAGTGCACAAAATCAAAATCAAGTATACCTTGGGTATATATATAAAACCTCTTAACCATGTGCATCTGATGTGCACGGAAATATCAGTGTAGTGCATCCGGTATACATAACACTCCAATGATGTAGTGGGATCGTTCGGATTATTACAACCATCTGAGTGCAGTCATCTCGCACGAAATCTCAACAAGTGCACCTGGTGTGCATAAAACATAAATCAAAATGAAATTATTGTACATGGAAATTTCATCAAGTGCACCTGGTGTGCACAAAACATAACTTGACCCTCAAATCCTCAAAATACATACATCAAAATAACGGACGTTGAGTTGTCCTTTCTCCAACGGTGAAAATTAAATGTTTTAGATCATAAAAACGCAAATCGAACTCAAAGGACATCGAAGCCTATCTTCTTTAATGACGGAAGGTGTTTATACCACCGGAATTGGCATAGCAAGGATTACTACTTGCCGTCTGCCATATTCTAACGTTCTCTGTCTCTGAATTCTGGTTCTTCTTGCGGATCTCTAATACCAGGGCATCTTTATGTGATCGTCCAGTGAGGAGCAACGACACCATTCATCTTATTGCTGATACATCCCATCATATCTTCTTGACCAGTAGTCCAGTCTCTTATAACGCAACATGCTGATAACGGAATTCTCTATCCTCTGCTTGTGTGCTAACAACTGATACTGGGTCCAATCTTACTTATTATCAACTTCTAGAAAGAACCCTTTCAAGTCTCCTGCTGATCTCAGCTATCCAGCCTGTCTGGAACTAGTACTCATTACTAAATCCACTGTCTCTTTAGTAACCACTGTCATTTCTTTTTGATTTCCTCCTGAAAGTGTAGTCGTACGCGTCTCAGTATATGCATCTTCAATATCAATTGTGAAGAACAACTATCTACTAAAACTTCGCACCAATCTCCTGTTCCTTAGATCTCCAATATCAACCACTTAAGGAGCGTATCACGATAATCATACGAGTTGCAAGTCATACTCGATTATGACCATGCCTGGAGCCTCACAAGACTTCCAAAAACACGAATCCGGCATCTTGATACTCTGTAGAAGAATCTGGCTAAGCTCACCTTCGAAAACTCGTCCCAATTCGTCGGAGGAAAACTTACTACACGATCTCTTTCTCGAGCGACTTACATTAAGTCTGAGCAAGATCCATCTGAAGAAGTAAATCAATTTCACTGATCTCGTATCGGAGCGCCACAACGGATTAAAAGTCCTAACCATCCCACATCTGAACGGCTGCTAATCCTGTTGATCCATCTGTACTTGTAACTATTGTCAACTTTTAACTGTAAGTCCATGTTGCCCACCCCGGTGCTTGCGGGGAGGCGGAAAACGGAATAAAAATCGGATTTTTACTACTCTAGGCAACATGGACTAGACAAAGTCGGGATCTTTACTAAACAAAACTAACTAAAAGCTAACTAGAAATTAGCTACAAGGAAGAATGGTTATACCTAGGGCTTTATGTCCTTCTCTCCTTGCTCTTTGGAGTGTAAGAAAGAGATCGTCTTGTCGCTTTCTCAAGTCGAAGAAGGATCCACCCGAAAGCCTCAACCTTTGGCTTCAACTTCAAGCTAGAAGTAACTAAGGTGCTAGAAGTGCTAATCCTAGAACCCTAGATGAGAGTAGAGATTATCTAGAAGAGGTTTTTCTCAAGCTCAAGTGTTTCTCAACATATAAGAGGGGAGGGCTTGAGGAAGAGGAAGAGCAAGAGAGAGAAAGTATATGATAGAATGAGAGAATAATGAAGCATTCTCACATATATGTGTGAATTATTGTAAATTGAAAATTAGTGAGATAATTGTCATGGCTTAATCAAGACATGACCATTATCATTTCATTTTTAATGCAAATTGCAAGGATCAAAGAGCATCTTTCAAATGAAATGATGATGGTCAAATTGTCAACCTAGGTCAACAAGTCAAGAATGTCAAATGGTCAACAACCCTAACCATGCACAATTATATTAAACTAATTTCAATTAACCATAATACACACATAAGCATTAGGGTTAGCAAAATGACAATGGTCACTAACCCTAATCAAAGTCCTCTCCCTCTGTCTCAATCAACTGTGCATACGCACCCGTACTCGTGATCCGAGGACCACGAATACAAAGAGATAAAACCAATCCAAAATCATATACTAGGATCTGGTTTAAACCAAAGCCCGCTAGTATAAGCTGTCCGGACAGCAAACGTGCACAAGTGCGCGGATGTGAACGAACCCTGTCGCAAAACCATGCGACCTCTACTCATTTTGCCTAAAGGCGAATAGCTCTCTGTGTGGGACTCTAAAGACTCGACACTACGCTGGCAGTGGATTTAACCACAGACCGCAAGCGGCACTAGCTGTACGTAACGGTCCCCAGGTAGATGCCGATAAGAAGACTGACGAGGTGACCCCATCTGAACTCCTACTGAGCCTGTATGTGACAGTCTCCGTACAGTCCGGTCTGTTCGTCTGATACATCGCATGGCGGGCCTAGGCGGCGGTGAACGTCAGTCCCCTAATAGCGGTACAAGTCGTGTCGGAGTGTAGCCCAGAACACCCTGAGATAACACTGGAAACCTACGAGTATATCTCGCTTGCCCTGGCCAGGGACTACTTGTGTAATGGCTCTTCTGGACACAGCGCGATGTCAACCCCCAATACCGGGAGAGACGAATCCTGTCTAACCGTCACTGCCTCCAAGTGCTTCGGGACTGCACCCAAAAACTACCTGTTTGCACGACTCCTTTGAGCCGTGGTAGGGTAGTAATCAAAGTGCAGCGGGAACACACTCGAGGCGAAGTGACAGTGTCAAGTCAGCGGACTAAGCTGTACTCATGTCACCTGAGAACTGATAACTGACGATAGGTATAATACCAACCAACAGTTCCCGACGAGTCCTGTCCAGTGTACTCGTAACCTAACGAGCACCCGCATACTATCTCAAGTACGACGTACTGACGGCTGTGGGACAGACCGTCTCCCACGCTGGGATGAGAAGCGCATACGCTAGTCTACTCCGGAGTATCGATGCCCTGTCTCGATAGTCCAACGACTAGGGACCTGTATAAGGATGTGCTTATGGATTACCCAGCCCCCACGAGTGTGAGCGCCATCACAACGCTGGTAATCAAGCAAAGATCCTAAGGGCTCTACTAATATGTATATAAGCGATATGCTAAAAGAAACACATGCACATATTGAAGTAGAGACAAACCAAGTAGCATACTACCATTTCGAGCAAGATTGTATATACAACTGTGAATATCCTAAGCTTCCATTAAGTAATATATAAACTAGTATGATACAGTAATGGCCTCTAGGGCATATACACTAACATTAACTTCGTGAACTCTGGAAGCAGCATTTCGATAACCTCAGCAATGATTGGTACTGCTGCCTGAACAGTACGCAACACCACGATCTTTGGAGAGGGAAAAACATCACTCCTCAAGTCCGACTGATCTCCAGCAATGACTCGACCATCTGGTGTGGATCCCGAAGAAACTCGCTTCAACCTTAGATCCTGATTGAATATGAATAAACGACATGTCTCTATATCACCGGAAAGTCACCCTGGTCAGTCTTTATCCCAGACAAGTCTGCTCTGACTGTATCTCTAACCGCAGCACTCTCGGCTTCTATAAATATGGTGACCGGAACAATCAACATGCATTGACGAGGATAGATCAACGGAATGAATAGAAGGAAGACCCCAAGATATAAATCCTAAGGTAACTTAGGCGGAATATCATATCGTAAATATGCCGCGGAACATATGTACGGTATGTCACTCTACTTAGTATCTACTCCATCAACCAAGGTCATCCTATATAACGAAAGTTCGGGTATAAGACCCCCAAAATCAAGTCTAAGTCCTATAAGGTCAAGCCTAGGTAACAAAAGTGTATGCCTGGACTCCATATAGTCAAACCTAGACTCGAGCAAAAGTTAAACCAAACACTCTGATACCAACTTTGTTACGACCCAAATGTGGCACGTGACCGGCACTCAAATCACATGACATCTAAAGATGTCGATGCGATTCAAGTAAGCCGAAACCCGGAATCTAAACTCTTTTTGAAAAGTATTGGAGGTGAGTTTAAAATAGTCATTAGATGGAATCAGTTTAAATAACGTTTAAATTTAACTAAGTATGTTTGAAAAGCATCTATGACGCTTTGAAATTTTACAACACCTCCTTTGGATTTTGTATAAAAACTGATACAACATAATAATATAAATAGCATCCTAACGGGAGCTAGCTTCCATGTCCAAACGGTAGAGCAACCAAGCAAACAATATACGACGCACAATGGCGAAGAAAAGAAAAGCAAAACAAAATCAACAATCTAAAATGGTCGACTCCTATGAGTGCGACATCACAACACACAAACTCTAAGTCTCGCTTCTAAGTCCACAATATACTCTTTCTAAGTTGATGGAGTTTTACTAGATATAAGAATATATGAAAAATCAAGTGTGAGTACGATACAATAGTAACCCACTTACCTATCAATCGCCGAAAAGAAGGTGTGCCTAAGCCGCTGATAACCTAAACGGTAAAGCTGCAAGAAACTGTGGCACAACGGAGATGAGTTGCCAACTCAGTGAATAAAAGTATATCTAAAGGTAGAATTCGAAATGCACGATGATACCTAGGTCATAAATAAAGTACTATCATTAACTGTACTAATATAATATGATATACATAGGTATCATAATGCAACACTATCTATTATGCTATCCCAAGTAAAATATATCAAATGCAAATGATCTGTATCTAGGTATAAGCCCAATGTAACCATATATATATATATATATATATATATATATATATATATAAACCTCTTCTTTAAAATAGCCGCGGAATAGATATGTTACGGTATAAAGCAGACGTGATAGTATGAAATATAATAGATATCTTATTTAAGATATACGTCCTGTTATTTTAATGAATAGTGTTAAGAGCTTTACAATTTAAAAGATTTCAATGTCATATCAGACACGTCAAAATAATGAGGCTATAGTTCGATTTGTTGTGTACATGAATGTCCGTACGAATATATATAGGTACTGTCTCCCGGATCAGTCCTGGTCGGCTACAATAATTATAATCTAACTGTATACCTCATGATAACAACATTTCAATATATATATATATATATTTATATATATATATATGGATGTCCAGCATCGACACCCGAAATCAGAAATCTCTCGTGTCCATCACCGACACGTAAATGTAGATACCGTCGACACCATCTCAACAGATGATCGCCATCCGATATCCCTGGCCTCGGTCAGTATTCCCTGGATATCAGCCGTGTCCAATCGAACCCCGATCAGTATCCCCGGGATATCTACCGTGCTCATCTTTATCTCCGGTATCGAGCATCCTCGCTAGGCTCCCCGCCTATAATGCGGCTTTCCCGCCCCTCGGTCTTGAACCGGGTCCACCATGTATCCGACTGTATTTCTCCCCCACTCAGTTCGGATAAGTAACAAGTCCGAAACCGTATAGCTCCCCCACTCGGTTCGGAATAATACGATCATAAAACATAAAACTCACGGTAGACGTCAACTCATCATATCCAGAAATATCAAGTAAAGAATGAGAATACTTACATAGATCATTCTGATGATATATTATATATATATACATATATAACAGCGTCCCATACCACTGATATATCATCAGGAGTAAAATATCCAGGAAATCCATAAGAAGCAATTTTAACATCTATAGTACTGATATTCACAATACGCAATAGGAATTAAAGGAAGAATGCGTAAATAAATCATACATGTATAAAGATATCAATTCTACTGTGTCATGTCACTACTAATGATGTGTGGTGTAACATACACGTCTGTGCTCGTGCAGCATGTCAATCATTAGTATTTGTGCAAGTGTTTTACATGTGTAATAGCCTATTCATATATATATATATATATACACGCATTATATAATAGAACGGTTCTACAGTGACACGGCAATACCAATGAGGTGTAGTCTAACATATGTGTACGTGCTTGTGCAGCATAGTATTCATTGGTAGTTGTGCAGTGTTCTATCAGAGCGTTCGTATTACGGAAACGTATAACATTAATAATTATAGAATAAGCAAGTAAAGTAATTATAATCATCTTGTACGAGTCTAAAGGTAACCTGGCCGTTATTCGGCATACGGATCTCATTATTACTAATACGTATAGTTTCTCGTATAATACCTCACCGTATCGCTATATCTAAATCATCTCTAGAACATCATAATCCTTCGCACTAACTTACCAAACCATAATTTAACTACATGCAATTGAATATCATGCTAGATGCAAACTATCTCCAAAATCAATATCTTGAATAAATACTAAACTATTTAAATACCATAATACTATTTATAAGGTTGCGGGGGTGCTATACGCCATCCACCCGACTTCCCCCTTAGATATACATCTACTCACCAACTTGATGAGCTTGCTGAAATCCACGCTGCGATGTACGCTAACTCTATCTCGGAATTCTTCATGATCGCACCTATAATCGTATTTAAAATCGTATCGATGTAAATATCATATTGAAAACCAAAACAACGAGCTAAGCACCTGTAGGTTAGAACCTACAGCTCACTTACCCCAAAGATGATCAAATACCTCTGAAATTAACGTACGAACATCAACGTTTCAGTTGCAGTACAGAAATACGGAAAATCATATCGAAGTGTCGGAAACTTTAATAAAACCCAAACTAAACATTCCCAGATTCTCTGTATGAATATTGGGACAAAACAAACAATACTATAAATCATAAATTGCCTATACAAAGTCACAGAAGAAAAACCAACACCAAAAACCCAGGGAGGGCCGGCGAGCTCAGAAATTTGGGGTATGTCGCCGGATTAAGTAGGGAGTTTAGGGCTAGGGTTTTAAGTGTAGTCTCCTAATAGTCTCAAGATACTTATGGTGTTACTAGTTGTTCTATTGGTTACACCTATTGGTTCCAGATTCAATATTATTATGCTAAATTGTAGGGTTACTAGGCACACTAAGGAGGTTCTACAAGGCATCAACCATGCCGGATTAAAAATTTATCCGTGCCGAATAACCCCAAACAAGATCGTTAACTAGATATTAGGCGAAAACTATGCAAGCTAAACACTTTAACCCTAAGTGAATACGAAAATACAACCTTTGTAGATCGGTCCTTCACTTCTTAAGCTCCTTGATGTAGTCCCTTCGCTGCGATCATCGGCTCCCGGACTCTCGGACGGCTCCATGAGAAAATTGCAACGGGATCGCTTGAAGTCTTCGATGCCGAAGATGATCTACGTCGAGGGAATATGAACTCAAGCTTCTACTTCACCAACTAAAGAATTAGTGAAGCAAACACCCTAAACTAAAGTGCTAGTCTAGTAGAGGATGGTGAGATAGGAAATTGGTACACTTTAGAATTTCATTTCTCACTTTGTATCTCTCTCTTTTTCAAACCCTAGCTTCAAGATGAAGGGGGAAGAAGATGAACTCAAAAATGAGAAAGGATAATGATCAAGAGAGAGAATGAGCTAACCATGGTGAGTGAGTATCATATACTAACTCATGTAGAGACATTACCATGGCTAATTATAGTGGTTAGGTTAACTAATATCTTAAGTAAAACAAAACTAGTGGAAAAAGTCAATGCAAGAAAAAGCTTCATGAAGCTTCATGCAAATGAGCTCATTATCCACTTGTTTTAGAATTACTTTAGATATTAAATCCCAACCAATATAATTAGTATGGTGTATGTCTCATACACCCATGTAGTGTGTATCAACAACCATGATACAAATAGTAAACACAAATAAATATATATCACATATATATCAAGTTGTGCACAAGTGAGAGAAAAAAATGAATGCTTAAGTGAACCAATGTTAGTTAATGTAAATTAGTATATCACATATACAATTATACACTAAATTATTAAATCAACACTTGACTTAATAATCCGGTCATATCATATATAGCCGACTAACATTCAATGTATCGATTTATCGAATCAACCCTTAATTCGACAACTTGGTTATATCTCATATAACCGATCGACACAAACTCGCGAGAATAGAATACGATATCGCATATACGCGTTATTCTCGGTCCCGCACATATCACATATGCGCTCCTATTTCGTTTTGCCTGAGCCAGTACAACCTCTATGTAGGACTCTAAAGACTCGTCAATACGCCGGCAGTAGGTGATGATCATATCAAGCACCCACAAGCCGTCAGCGGTACTAGCTGGACGTAACGGCTACCCGGGTATTGAGCGATCAGAAGATCAGCAAGCAAGCCCGCTCCAACTCCTGCAAAAAGCCTGACAGTGACACTACCGTACAGTCCAGTCTCCTCGTCTGATATGTCGCATATCAAGTCTAGGGGTGGTAAACGTCAGACCCCAATAACCGATAAGTCATGCCGATGAGAGGCTTATAACGGGTCGAGAAACTACTGGTAACACTTACCAGTAAATCTCTAAACCAGCTCTGGCCAGGGACTTCCTTGTTATGGCCAATCGAGCATAGCGCAACATCAACCCCCAATACCGGGAGAGACGAAACCCCTTCTATCGCTCATTGCCTCCATGTGACTCGGGACTGTACCCAAAAACCACCGTTTTGCACGCCCTCTTGGATATGGTAAGGTGGAAATCAAAGCACAGTGGGAATCACACAAGACTCTATGACGATATCGGGTCTACAGACTAACATGCACCAGTGTCACCAGAGAATTGCCATCTGACGTAAGGTATAATACTATCTGGGAGTTCTCGGCGAGTCCGTCCAGTGTACCCAGTCACCACTGAGCACCCGTATATCATCTCCGATGTCAAATACCAATGGATATGGGATCATCCATCGCCCATCTGTATGGGTCGAGAAGGTATACGCTAGTCTACTCTGGTATATCGATGCCCCGTCTCGATACACCCACGACTAGGGACCTTGAAGGATGTACTTATGGACTACCATGTCCCTACTAGTATGATCCGCATCATAGTCCACGTAGTCAAGTACACATCCTAAGGGCTATACCAACATGTAACAGAGAGACAATTAGTGTACACATTAAGGTAAAGAGCAACCATATAGCATACTATCATGTCGAGCAAGAAAGTCCTCCCTATATATGTCCAAGCATCCACTACAATATACATCCTATGTATAGTAATGGCCTCTAGGGCATACATATAACTAACAATCTCCCACTTGCACTAGGGCCAACTGATAACAGTGGTTGTAGTATCTCATACTCAACCATCCCATAATAGTCTCTCTCTGGGAAAAGGCCATTGTGAGTGGATCCGCCGTGTTGTCCTCTGATTCTACTCTCCTAACCTCGATCCCCTGGAGATCAACCATCTCCATGATCAGGTGACACTGCCTTAGAATATGTCTGGATCACTGATGGGACGGGCGTTCCTTGGCATAAGCCACAACTCCATTGTCACACAATGGAGGGAACAAAGTTCATCTCATGAACTAATATACACCCAGACTGCCCCTTTGGTAGCATCTTTGGTAACGATGTGTCTTGCCTTTAATCGTCTAGTATGCCACGGTATCTAGCTTGGAACTCTTCCAACATACCGTCCCTTCACTTAGGGTAAAGACAATGCCTGCGACTGACTTTTAGTCGTCCTTATCACCCTGGAACCGTTCCAGTGATTCTCCCCAGGATCAATTGATACCATCTCACTACAACTAGTGAGTATCCTAACATCCAATTAGATCTATCTCATAGATCCAAAACCCAGGATTTAGTAGGTATCACTTTGATCTTATATGGAGAATCATTGCGATAAGCGGAGATTGACCGAGCGTAGCATAGGAAACTCCTTCCCCATCTAGAGTATGTCATCCACGTACTCTACGAGGATCACCACCATACTCCCTAATACCTTTTTGTATATACAAGGTTCATCTACCATTTTTATGAAGTCAAACTCTTTGACTACCACATCAAAACAGACGTTCCAACTCCGCGATGCCTGCTTTATCACATAAAACATCTTGCATACGTTTCCGCTGCTCCGACTGTCTACGAAGCCCTCTGACTGTGTACTTATAGACTCTCTCTTCTAAAACATCATTTAGAAAAGCAATCATGACACCCAACCGCCAGATATCGTAGTCATGGTATGTAGCCGTGGCAAGTAGGATCTGGATGGACTTAAGCATAGCTACTTAGAAAAGGTTTCATCATAATCCATACCTGGTCAATGATGCGAAATTTTAACAAGTCTAGTTTTGAAAGTCTCAACTTTTCCATATACACCAAGTAATCTTCTCAAGATATACTTGCTCCTGATGGGAATTTAACCCTTCAGATAAAGCAACCAAAGTCCATACTTTTTTGGTGTATAAGGATTCCATCTCAGATCGCTAAGCATCCAGCCATTCTTACAGAGTCCCACTCCTGATGGCCAGCTCGAAACTAGTTGGGTCATCATCTCATGATGCAACCCTCGCTCCCACTGTCATAGAGAAACCGAAGTATCTCTCAGGTGGGTGAGAAATCTTACTAGATCGGCGGAGAGGCTGAGGTTCGTTGGTTGCTATTGAATCCATTGGTTCTACCAAATTATCAGCTGTAGTTTGTATAGCTGGAACTGTTTCCAGTTCTACCTCATGTCTACTAATTTCTTCACAGGAAAATTCCCTTTCACAAAGGTGGCATGCTGAGAAACAAAACATTTTTGTTCCTCGGTTAGGTAGAAGATATTCCCTTGCAAATGCTTGGGATATCCAACAAACTTCTACAGAACTGACTTTGCCTCGAGCTTGTCCGGATTATGCTTTTAGACATAGGCTGGACAAACCTAAATCTTAACTGACTTAAGAGATGGGTTCTTCCCTTTCCATATCTCATATGAAATGGTAGGCATCTGATTTGATCGGAACCCTATTCAATAGATATGCAACTTCTCCAGTGCATAACTCCCAAAAGGAAATAGGTAACTCAGTAGTACTCATCATAGAGCGCACCATATCAAATAGGGTGTGGTTGCTCCGCCCCGATACACCTACGTGCTGTGGTGTATTCGGAGGAGTAATGCTGAGAGAGAATCTCATTCTCCTTTAGAATAATTCAGGAATTCCGTGCTCAAGTATTCTCCTTCTTGATCACATCAAAGGACATAATACTTATACCAGTTTTGGTTCTCTACTTCTAACTTGTATTCTGTGAATATCTCAAAAGTTTCGGACTTGTGTTTCAACAGAAACATATGTCTGAATC
Organism: Agapanthus africanus; assembly: GCA_030015575.1. NCBI lineage: Eukaryota > Viridiplantae > Streptophyta > Magnoliopsida > Asparagales > Amaryllidaceae > Agapanthus > Agapanthus africanus. The sequence goes on from CM057339.1 coordinate 872,839,144, forward strand.
TTGAGAGATCATCAGAGAATGTAATGAAGTACAAAGAACCGATCTTGGCATGTGTAGACAGGGGACCTTCATACATCAGCATGTATCATCCCAAGAGTTCACTAACTCTTTCTCTGTTACCAATAAACAGAGCTATGGTCATCTTATCTCTGTGACATGACCGGCAAGTTTCACAAGATGTAAATTCAAACTGATTTAAATATGCATCTTAATGTAACTTAGCTAGTCGGGTCGCATTGGTATGACCAAAGTCTACAATACCTCAAGAAGGATTCGTTCATTTCTGAACTCTTCCTCTTGTGTGTGTTCTGTATACTAAGAACTGTAGTTTGATTTAGAACGTCCATGCTTTTAGATAACGTGCCTGAACCGATCAACTCTTGATATAGGAAATGTTCAAAACATTATCCAACAATACAAAATTATATCATTTCTTTACTAATAAAGAGACTGATATGATGTTGTATATCAGGTTCGGTATCTAATGATATTCGTTCAGAATCAATGTATTCTAGTAATACAGGGTGACAGTGACCAACAGACTTGGCTGCAACACTTGCACCGTTTTCTGTCTCATGAAACTTATCATCCGTTCTCAGTTCTCTACCTTTCTTTAGCCCATGTAATATATTACATATGTGGGATCCTGATCCGGTATCAAATACCCAGGACGTAAAGAACATTGAGAAACAGTTCTCTGTAATGAATACACCCGAAGATGATGCATCATTATGCACATTCTTCGTTTGGGTGGCACGGGAATTCTGGTAATCTCCAATTTCCTGCTCTGTCTTATAACAATTATAAGTTGGAGCGGGACCAACGTTCCCCAGCACAGTATAACAAGCGGGTTCGGTCAATATATCCGTATTATTATCTTGATTAAGGCGTGCTATGGTCGCTACCTGGAGAGAGAGAGAAGAAAATACTCAGCGTGCGCTCTTGCAAGATCAGATTGGTTATAATTTAATCTAATCAGGATGGCTCCCACTGTTTTTATCAAATCTTCCTTCAAACCCTAAAAGGAAAGACTAGCCGGGATTAATTACACCCAACAACTTTGCCAATCTTTCAGCCAAGCCAGCGTTGGTACTTTGAGGGAGGTTCCCCGTGCTTTCGCACGGACCTAATTAAAGTAAACCTCGTTTTCCCAGAGGCGTAACCCCGTTGACACCTTTCTAGACACCTACTTGATCGGCTAATTGCAATGTGTAAAACTCTCCCAGGAGTAACAATTACTCACAGTGGGTATCGGGATCCAACTATCTCATAGAAGGTATGCAATCTCATTGCAAATTTCAACACTTGAAATTCCCGATAATTTTGCCCCTAGCACCCTATGACCTTGACGGAGATCAACAAACCATAGGCTACTAGTCAAGTTCAACCCGTCATTTCTTGATTGAATCAAACCCACCCGCACGACCCTTGACGGAGGTCAACAAGTTCGTACGACTACCCTAATCCAATCTGCATCATATGCATAAGCAGATAAATACTAGTTAGCTACCGCACACTACGCCTTGACGGAGGTCAACATACGTAGCACGAATACTAAGTAGGACTTATCTGAAATGACGGAGGGCTACGACAGGTTTTTCAGAAAACCTATTGCGTAATGAACTTGATATCGTTGTAGAATCAAATGATTTTAAAATGGAGTGTTTTTGAGGCTTTTGCTAGTTTCGCTAAAGAGGTCACTCCCGGTGAAGGGATCGTCAGCTTTTTCCTCGTCGAATGAGGTGCAGAATATATCATATATATCACCGTGCAAAGCAAAAACTAGAAAAGCAATCAAAATACAAACCGAGTGTTGTAGCATCTGCCAGTTATTGCTAAAGGGGTCACTCCCGGTGAAGGGATCTCGGCCCTTTCCTTATCGAATAAGGTGCAGGATGTTCTATAAGGAACACCGCGATGCAAAGCAAGAACTGTAGCTACCTGTTTTTGAAAATTCGATTCCACAATATCTTTTAGGTTTTTCTTTCTTTCATTAATCACATTAATGAAGTCCCATCATTTAAATCACCTAAATATCACAGATAAATACGACGTTCACTTATGCCATCCGCATTCGCCTCGATGTCCCCTCATGCACCGTTAGGTTAGGTAACTAACGGCAGAGCGGGGTAGGGCTAGCGCGGGTGTAAAACATAAGTAACGTCTATATAATATATCATATATATTATATACAGTATCCATCACAGCATATCAAATGATCACATCACAGATATCGCAGCAGAAGAAACATATGAAACATTGGATATATTAGGACGTCCGTGTTTTGAATATGAGCCAGTATAAAACACGGATTCCACGGTCGCGATGAATAGCCAAACCCACACCCCTAGACCCCTACGAGAGCGGCAAGCAACCCTACCAATTCTAGAGTTAGGAGACCCGCACTCGACTCCTCGAGTTGGTCTCCCACTGGACTCCAGAACCCGGTTACTTGTGCTCTCCTCCTTAGGTCTATCCTAGTGCGGAAAAGTAAATAATATACAAATGGTGATATCAACCTCAACCCGGAAGTGCCCCAATAAAAGAATATTACATACAATTAATTTTACATGAATGAAAATAAAAACTCTCATCTCATATAAAACCCCCGGCTATTCAAAACGCGACGATCCAATATAACATATCCAGCAACACATAACATCACATGTCATCCACGTAAGTAAGTATGCATACACCGATCGTCGTCGACGTATAGCAACGAAAAACGGCAATACAACTACATACTACACTTACGGTCACAGAAAAGAAAATGTAAAACTACAACAGTTGGAATCCGCAACCTCCTTAGATATCACATGCCTAACAATTATAAACCCCGCATTTTAGTCTCAGTATCGAAAACACTTTTCAATATTAAGTCGGGCAATTCAACAAGATTCCCGATATACTGATCGAATGCTCGTCGCAAACTTTAGTAGACGGCCGCACCCCCGGATGCCATCGACGAAGTGCACTAAGGCGGAACACCGCTACCGCGAGCACCCTGACGGATGCTCTTGGCGACAGGGTTCTCCTACAGTCACTTGGTCGGGGCTTTGGGGCGTGGCTGTCTATTAAGTTTACCCGGCGAGTATCCGCGTGCGCTACGTGATTGCGATGGACTTTTGATCGCATCAAAATCCCGTGGCAACCGATCAATTGAGACTAAACTGCTATGTTTATAGCATCCAAATCAGTTATCTCATAACTACTTGTGGATTCCAATTATTGTATCACATTCCAGATAAATAGACAATATTAAACTTTCCGATCGAATGATCAAACACCCAAGTTTTCCCAAATGGTTCTCAACACTTGAGGAGGGTTTAAAAACATCCATCACATGCCACAGTACCAACTGTCCAGCCGTAGAAGGGTCAATTGCGTAACTTGCACGATTTAGACGTTCTCAAACAACGGAAAAATCCAACACTTGGAAATTTTCCGGGTCGGGCAAAAAGTGAGTTATTGATGCCGGATCGAACTTTTTAACAGTTTCTAAATATCCGGAAAACCCAACGAAATTAAAAATTCCGATCGAAACAACGACTACAAAATAAACCCCAAAATACTCAACACTTGAGTCAGATAAAAATACCCAGAAAATATCAGGAAATTAAATAGAAACATTACTGTGCAAAAAGAAAACGGTGACGTCACCATTTGGCCGCGGAACCGCCGCACGAGCCATGCTCGTGCCGTGGTTCCGCGGCGCTTTGGGAGCCATACGTTGTCGTTTTGTACAGGTGTCCTTATAATTGCCTGCTGATATTTTTAAGCATTTTTAATTCAGAAAAATCCCAGATTTTAAAAAATGTACAGAGAGGGGTTTAAAGTGTCGATTCCGGGTTCGATCGGGGTTTTAACTTCGTAAACACATCGCTTAATGCTCTAGCTAGGCTCTGATACCACTGTAGGGTTACTAGGCACACTAAGGAGGTTCTACAAGGTATCAACCATGCCGGATTAAAAATTTATCCGTGCCGAATAACCCCAAACAAGATCGTTAACTAGAGATTAGGCGAAAACTATGCAAGCTAAACACTTTAACCCTAAGTGAATACGAAAATACAACCTTTGTAGATCGGTCATTCACTTTTTAAGTTCCTTGATGTATTCCCTTCGCTGCGATCATCTGCTCCCGGACTCTCGGACGGCTCCATGAGAAAATTGCAACGGGATCGCTTGAAGTCTTCGAGGCCGAAGATGATCTACGTCGAGGGAATACGAACTCAAGCTTCTACTTCACCAACTAAAGAATTAGTGAAGCAAACACCCTAAACTAAAGTGCTAGTCTAGTAGAGGATGGTGAGATAGGAAATTGGTACACTTTAGAATTTCATTTCTCACTTTGTATCTCTCTCTTTTTCAAACCCTAGCTTCAAGATGAAGGAGGAAGAAGATGAACTCAAAAATGAGAAAGGATAATGATCAAGAGAGAGAATGAGCTAACCATGGTAAGTGAGTATCATATACTAACTCATGTAGAGACATTACCATGGCTAATTATAGTGGTTAGGTTAACTAATATCTTAAGTAAAACAAAACTAGTGGAAAAATTCAATGCAAGAAAAAGCTTCATGAAGCTTCATGCAAATGAGCTCATTATCCACTTGTTTTAGAATTACTTTAGATATTAAATCCCAACCAATATAATTAGTATGGTGTATGTCTCATACACCCATATAGTGTGTATCAACAACCATGATACAAATAGTAAACACAAATAAATATATATCACATATATATCAAGTTGTGCACAAGTGAGAAAAAAATGAATGCTTAAGTGAACCAATGTTAGTTAATGTAAATTGGTATATCACATATACAATTATACACTAAATTATTAAATCAACACTTGACTTAATAATCCGGTCATATCATATATAGCCGACTAACACTCAATGTATCGATTTATCGAATCAACCCTTGATTCGACAACTTGGTTATATCTCATATAACCGATCGACACAAACTCGCGAGAATAGAATACGATATCGCATATACGTGTTATTCTCGGCCCCGCACATATCACATATGCGCTCCTATTTCATTTTGCCTGAGCCAGTACAACCTCTATGTAGGACTCTAAAGACTCGTCAATACGCCGGCAGTAGGTGATGATCATATCAAGCACCCACAAGCCGTCAGCGGTACTAGCTGGACGTAACGGCTATCCGGGTATTGAGCGATCAGAAGATCAGCAAGCAAGCCCGCTCTAACTCCTGCAAAAATCCTGACAGTGACACTACCGTACAGTCCAGTCTCCTCGTCTGATATGTCGCATATCAAGTCTAGGGGTGGTAAACGTCAGACCCCAATAACCGATAAGTCATGCCGATGAGAGGCTCATAACGGGTCGAGAAACTACTGGTAACACTTACTAGTAAATCTCTAAACCAGCCCTGGCCAGGGACTTCCCTGTTATGGCCAATCGAGCATAGCGCAACATCAACCCCCAATACCGGGAGAGACGAAACCCCTCCTATCGCTCATTGCCTCCATGTGACTCGGGACTGTACCCAAAAACCACCGTTTTGCACGCCCTCTTGGACGTGGTAAGGTAGAAATCAAAGCACAGTGGGAATCACACAAGTCTCTATGACGATCTCGGGTCTACAGACTAACCTGCACCAGTGTCACCAGAGAACTGCCATCTGACGTAAGGTATAATACCATCTGGGAGTTCTTGGCGAGTCCATCCAGTGTTCCCAGTCACCACTGAGCACCCGTATATCATCTCTGATGTCAAACACCAATGGATATGGGATCATCCATCGCTCATCTGTATGGGTCGAGAAGGTATACGTTAGTCTACTCTGGTATATCGATGCCCCGTCTCGATACACCCACGACTAGGGACCTTGAAGGATGTACTTATGGACTACCATGTCCCCACTAGTATGATCCGCATCATAGTCCAGGTAGTCAAGTACACATCCTAAAGGCTATACCAACATGTAACAGAGAGACAATTAATGTACACGTTAAGGTAAAGAGCAACCAGATAGCATACTATCATGTCGAGCAAGAAAGTCCTCCCTATATATGTCCAAGCATCCACTACAATATACATCCTATGTATAGTAATGGCCTCTAGGGTATACATATAACTAACAAAAATATCACAAATATCCTGGTTTATGATACAACTGCACATACTAAACATGATACGTGAGGATGTCGTGAGTTAACTGAATTTAAGTTAATCTGAGCTAACCCTATTCTGGTCGCGTATAAAGAATTTTAACTCCAAAACTGATATTAGCTTCCAGATTTTACACACTGAATAATTAACATAAACTAACAATACCATACACCCTATAATACATACAGAGAGCTACCCTAGAAAAACTAACACCTAACTCCATTGAGAAACCGGCGAGCTCGGATTTGTGGCATGTGTCGCCGGCCGTTTGTTCAGGGAATGGGTTCGTGTTTCAGGTGTGTATGCTAGGTCCAATCATTTTGGCTAAGGTACTATTTGATTTTGTTATAATGTATCTAGACTATAGCAGATTCACAACAGAGTCTAAATTGTCCAAATACGATATTTCCGATATCCTACTTTTATACTAAAATAGAATTAAACTAAAAGAACTACAGGGTGGGAATTTATACCAATCTAGAAGATCAACTGAAATTTTCTTCAAAGATGTACAAGCTTGATTCATCCTAGTTTGATGGTTGAGGTAAGAGCACAACACTTAGCCTTTCATTCCATTTCTCTTTCTTTTTCTTAAGTGAGGTCTAGGACTTTGTTTTCTAAGTAGGAATTTCTTTTAAATATCAATATATCAATTGAACAAATAAGAAGAGATAAAAGTATGGAGTGATAAGGCTAGGAGGTGGTGTCAACATAATGGATGGTATGCTATTCATGCAAGGAGGAGGTGTGGGCTTGATGTGCATCCTAAGGTGTGGTGTCTATGAGATTTAATATAAGCTTAACCCAAATTCAACACATTTACATAATAACCCTCACCTAAAATTAATTTACATAAGGATGCTAACATTTCACTAAAACCCTTCATGACATTTCTTATTGTAAAAACAAACTATTTTTTTACTAAACTATTCTACCACATATTTAAAAGGCCTTTTTATTACAAACAAAATTAAAATAAAATAATTTAATTTAATTAAATAAATAAAATAATTAGTTATCTAAAATATTTCAAAATATTACACAGCGTCATCCAAAAGACATCGGTTCATACTAGCAACAACCGATTACTTCTCTAAATGGGCAGAAGCAGTACCGCTAAGTGAGGTGAAAACGGAGAACATCCTCCATTTCTTCAGAACACATGTCATCTACCGGTTCGGCACTCCGCGACGAATCATCTCGGATAATGGACCGGCCTATAATAGCCATAAGATCAGCCGCTTCGCACAGCAGCATTATATAAATTAGAGATATTCTTTAGACTATAATCCCCGAGCTAACGGCCTAGCTGAGGCTTTCAACGAGGCCTTGACGAAGATCATAAAGAAAACGGTGTCCAGAAATAAAAATGACTGGCATGAGAGGCTGCATGAAGCACTCTGGGCTTATCGAACCACGTTCAAAACGGCCACGAATACAACGCCATCCGCGTTGGTATTCGGCACGGAGGCGGTACTTCCCTTGGAGATAGAATTACCCTCTCTACGAGTGGCAGTTTGATACGGGTTGACGGATGAAGAAAATGCCCATCCTCGGCTTGAGGAGCTCGATGACCTTGATGAAACTCGTCTCATGGCGCAGCAAAACCTGGAAGCTTACAAAGCAAGGATGACACGCTCATACGAAAGACTAACTAGGCCAAGAACATTCCGCTAAGGCGAACTCGTGCTAGTCGTAAAAAGACCTATGATCCCAACCGTGCAAAGCGGGGGAAATTCGAGCCAAATTATGAAGGCCTGTACATCATAGACAAGTTCTACCAAGGTAGGGCCTACTTGCTCATGAATATGCATGGTGAAAGACCCGTCCGGCCAATAAACAGTCGGTACCTTAAGAAATACTACGCTTGATAAGTCACGGCTCAGATTAATGATAGATGACGACGCTCGTGTCCGCTCGCTGTCTTCCTGAGTCCAAACTCTATAAGTAGTATCCAGCAAAACTTCGCCCTGAAGTTGGTAATGGACCGAGATATCTCTAAACTAACAACGGACCGAGATATCTCTAAACTAACGATGGAACATAATGTCCTTAAACTAATACGTAGCCTCAAGCACGGCGATAATGGAATTCAAGTCCACAAGTCCCAGCAGCGAGGACTGCAATTCAAATCCCGTTGGCTAAGTCCCCTATAAGTTCCATTGGCGAACAGAGGGGTAAAAAAACGGTACGTCCACAAGCGAAATGGACATGGATGAAAACCCGAAAGGGCGCCGTGAGTAAAAACAGTAGGGCTATCGGCGAGCTTGTGAAAACACGAAAGGGCGCAATCTCGTTTTTAAAAAAAAGAAAAAAAACGGTATGTCCACAAGCGAAATGGGCACGGATGAAAACTTGAAAGGACGCCGTGAGTAAAAACAGCACGGCTATCGGCGAGCTTGTGAAAACATGAAAGGGCACAATCTTGTTGTTAAAAAAAGAAAAAAAATGGTACGTCCACAAGCGGAATGGGCACGAATGAAAACCCGAAAGGGCTTTGTGAGTAAAAACAGCAGGGCTACCGGCGAGTTTATGAAAACCCGAAAGGGCGCAGACTCATAAAAAAATTCATGTGCACTTGCAAGGTCCTCTCAACCTTATAAGGAGAATATACCTGCGTGATATCCTTACGAATCACAAAAGGAGCAACACACTTAGGAATCCTCACGATTTCTATGGAGAATATGCACCTGCGAGATCCTCACGACTCACAAGGAGAATTTTCCTCTATGAGACCCTCACAGCTTATAGGATTCAAAAGCCTTAAGATACAGGAACCTGAACCTGTTCTTAAGCCATCGCATTCCTCAAATTTCGCTACAGGCGGTCCAATATTGGCACTTGTATACAACCTACGGGCATAAATAAACGTTCCTTCGCCCAGTTCCACCAATGGTGCGAAGTTCCCCATTTGGTGAATGACACTTATAAGTCCTCTCGACCTGTAAGGAGAAAACACTCTTATAAGATCCTTACGACCTGCAAGAGAAAATATCACTTAGGAGTCCTCACGACTTCTAGAGAGAACCTACACCTACAGGATCCTCTCGACTCGTAGGGAGAAAACCCTTTATGAGACCCTTACGACTCATAAAGTAAAAAGCCTTAGTCGACAGAATGCTAACCCTGTCTGCTAAGCCACCTTTGTTCAAATAAGCAAAAGCAAATGATGATTCGCTTATGGCAATATTCCAGTGGTAGCGATGCTGATGCCTGAACATGTGTCAATTTTTAAGTCCTTTCACGACAAATGATGATTCGCTCCTGGAAAATGCCAGTTGCAGCGGTGCTGATGCCAGGATTGGTGTCAGATTTCAAGTTCCATACTCGCAAAAATCAGCAAGCAAAAGATTCATATGAAATAGCCGAAATGATGAGGCAACTCGCAATAAAAATTGGCGAGCAAAACGTATGCATATAAAAACAGCCGAAATGTTTGGGCAACTCGCAATAAAAAGCAGCAAGTAAAAAGAAAATAGCCGAAATGATTGGGCACCGCGACAAAAAACCGAAATGATTGGGCAATCGCGATTTTCGCGATATAAAAAGCTGAAAGGATAGAGCATCACGAAAAAAAATGATGAAACTTTTACCCTGCAGGTGAGTCCGCATCAACCCCTGTATACGATCCATAGGCACGAACGAAAAGGGAACCACATTTTTCCTACCAAGCTTCGTCAAATGGAAAGCCAGGTCTCGATGGTAACATCTACAGCTTAGAGATCAACAATAGCATTCCTTCTCACTCCAGCAGGATGCAAACGCAACGTGAACAAAATGGAGCCATAGAAAAGTCCTTAGTTCCAAATCTCCACGGTTCACAGACAGCAAAGAGATCAATAACGGCGTTTCTTCTCACTCCAACAGGATGCAGACATGACGTCAACAACAGTCCCCAGGGTCAAAACAACGGAGCCATGGCAAAGTCCCTAGTTCCAAGCCTCGACGGCAAAGTCCCTAGTTTCAAGCATCGACGGTTCACCAACAACCTAGAGACTACCTTGGAGCCATAGCAAAGTCCCTAGTTCCAAGCCTCGACGGTTCATAGACAACCTAGAGAGTACCTCAGAGCCATGGCAAAGTCCCTAGTTCCAAGCCTCGACGGTTCACAGTCAACCTAGAGACAACCTCAACATTTGTCGCAATATAGCAGACACAATGTCAACAAACGAAGCAAAGGAAGATCCTTAGTTTCAGAGTATTAACGGCAACTCAAATAAAACCTGAAAGACTATCGGAGATCATCCCACACCAGTGCGGAGTGGTCATGACTCATCGGGGCTCCTAAATTGAGCCCAATCTCAAGTAAAAAGCGGCATGGAAAATCCCTAACGCTTGCTCTTCCGACGGTAATATGAACTGGGAGATTACTTGAAGACGTCTTTTCCAGCCTACGAAGGCATCGGAGACATGACAGTCGCGAGGCTACTCGAACAACAAGATTGCGTATCGGGGAATGCATCAACCAACGTAACGGCACGACGGACAAAAACCCTAGTACCACAAACCCTAATGGACCTCTATCATAAAGAGCAGAGGTTAACTGTGACATTAGGATATTCTTCCAAGAACTTCTTGATTCGTCTCGACTCGTAGGGAAAACAATGTTCCTGCGAGAACTTCTCGACCCGTCTCGACTTGTAGGGAAAAACATCTTCATGAAACCCTCACGGATCATGAAGGTGGAAAGCCTTAGGCAATGGGGATATCAACTTGTTTCCTAAGCACTGTGGCTCTACAAGTAGGTCCAAGATGGACTACTGTATACTATCCACGGACCATGTTCTCCAAAGTCGAATATCGACAAGGAGCGAAAAAACCACTTACGAGTCCTCTCGACTTGTAAGGCGGAAAATTCTCTTGTGAGATCCTTACGACTCTCAAGAGAAAACGCACTTAGGAGTCCTCACGACTCCTAAGGAAAAAATACACCTGCGGGATCCTCTTGACTCGTAGGGAGAAAAGTCTTTATGAGACCCTTACGGCTCATAAAGTTGAAAAGTCTTAGGCGGCAGATCCAAACCTGTTTCCTAAGCCATCACTGCCCTGCAAGGAGGTCAAGATGGGCTATCTACGGGCCACATTTGCCAAAGTTACCTGCCACTGAAATAAAGAAGCTACTTACGGGTCCTCACGATTCGTAAGGAAAAAAATACCCGAGTGAGATCCTTACGACTCACGGAGGCGATGAACACTTAGAGATCCTCACGATTTCTAGGAAGAATGTGCTCTCCCGACGGTAATAGGACCTGGGAGATTACTTAAAGATGTCTTGTCCAGCCCTAAAGGTATCATAGACACGACAGTCGCAGGACTACTCGAACAACAAGATTGCATATCGGGGAATGCATCAGCCAACGCGACGGTACGACGGACAAAAACCCTAGTACCACGGACCCTAACGGACCACTATCGTATAGAGCAGAGGTTAGCTATGACGTTAGGACCTGTATACCCACAAACCCAAGTGAGGAAAAAAACTCCGAAATGAGTATATAAACTACTTTATGGTAAGACAAGACAACAAAAGAAAGAAAAATTCCAGTATGAAGAAAAATATGTTTTTATTCATGAATTCAACTGGATACAAGATACATTTCATCAAAATGGATACATTCTTGAATCGGAAGTTCACAGCCGGTACAAGAAAAGGTGTCCGATGACAGTTATTAAGGAGGAGACGTCTTCAAAAAATTGACAAGCCGCTCTCGCGCTCCCCTCAATATCTTCTCGCGTTCAGCCACGACGGCCAACTCTGTTTCGACTTGAGTTCGTTGCTACAGACAGGATGAAAGCTTTTCAGCGATTTCTTGCCTGGCAGCTTCGCTGTCCTGCATGACTCGCTCGGTGAAATCAAGCTTCCGCTTTAGCGTCAACCCATCCGAGATACATCGTTGGAGGTTGTCAAAAATAACTTTTAGCTGCGCAGCATTCGCTTCAACCTGGGCATGCAACTGGACGGATTCGCTGGAAGCCGTCTCATGTTTCTCTCACCTCAGGGCTGTCTCTTATTCAAAATGACGAATAAAAGGAACACTCTGCTCGACCCATACAGCCCGTTGAGAGTTCGAAGCCAACACCTCAGGAGCGAGACGTTTAAGCTCAATCTCATGCAGGCAAGCCTCAATCTTCCTGCAATAATCAACCCAAGAACAGACATGATCTTCATTATGGAAGTTCACGAGCGTCGCCGGCATTGGATTGACTTCGACGGCAAAGTATGTAGCAGAAGAGAGGGCCTTGGTGTCTAGATCTTCGATAAACCCGCTTAATGTTCGCCGGCTATTTGCGGCGCCCATGGAGGATACACGTCTGGCAAAAGGCCCTGTGGGCATGGAAATACGAGACTCGAAAGGAACTGGACCAGGCGTAATCACTGAAAAATGAATTATGGCCAAAATACAACTTAGGAAGCAAAGAAAACACCCAAAGGACGGGATCCTAAAAGGATTCTCATTTAATGAGAAACCTCATTGGGCTAAGAAGTTAAACTCCCACGAGAGCTGTGCTCTGCAAACAGATTTCACATCTGTCAACTTTAATTAAGAGGGGAATAGAATCCCCCCCCCAAATTCTAAGAGTTATGCTCTGTAAAAACAATGGGATAATCTACCAGAACCCTCAAAAGCAAAGCTTTTTAACAGGGCAAAACCCCAAGATCTTTAAGATTCTGAAATAAAAATCCTAGAAACTCTAAGAGTTCTTCACGGAAGATGAGCAGTGCTCTGATTAATGGGTTAAGCAACCCTAGAATACATTTTAAGATCTACGATCTAAGAAGAGAAAAGCTCTGTTCATGGGTTCGATTATAATCCTTACCAAATTTTGGGGCAGAGTTCTAACTCTAGAAAGAATTTCTTTGGGCAAAGATCTAAGCTCTGAAAGGAGAATTAAATTCTCAAAGAAGAATAAGAGAAGATGAACAACAGTCATCTCAAGGGCCAAAGTCCCTACTTATAGGCACAGGAAGACGATTCAACTTCCAAGAAGATCCAACGGTGGAAAAGCTGCCACCGCTGTACTCATGTGTGAGCCACGTGAGCGCAATGGTGGGGGGCATTTGTTTCCCCCAATAAAAAAGCGAAGCTCTGTTCAAAATTTGAAAGGTAGCGTCTCACGTACCTTGCACGAGGGCGCCAGTGCCAAGAGTTTAAAAACTCTGAGGCAGGGCCTCACGTGCCTTACACGAGGGCGCCAGCGCCAAGAGTTAAAAATTCTTAAGCAACGCCTTACATGCCTCATACGAGGGCGCCAGCGTCAGAACTAAAATCTCTCGGTTAGACAGAGCCGTTGGATCGGATCCAACTGAGGTGATAAATCATCAAAACGCAGAATTAAATTCTGTTGAGGAAATATTCCTCAAATCTTTTTAAAAAAGAAAGATTACTCTCTGAAAAACAGAGCACCATTGGATTAAAAATCCAATGGTGATTAAAAATCACCTATTTGCAGAATAAATTCTGTATGGGAAAATATTTCCCTAATCTTGTTAAAAAAAAGAAAGATATTTTCTGTAAAACAGAAGACCTTGGATCAAAGATCCAACGGTGGATAAAATCCCCAAATCAATTAAATATCTTTTAATGAGAGATTTCTCTAACTAAATCAATAAACTTGCCTTTACTATATAAAGGACCCAAGACTTCAAGTCTTGTACAGAGGAACCCCGCCCCATAAACTTCAAAAAGAAAAAGAGAGAGAGTAAGCAAGAAGAAAGCTTTAAGAGGGAAGAAAGAAGAATACCTCTCGTCGGGGTAAATAAAAATAATAGAGTATCTCATCTGCATATCCAAGGGTTTAACCCTTATAAAAGAACTTAGTTCTTTCTCTGGATAAGAGATCCATGAGACAAGTCTTCCACAAATGAAAATTTAATTCTTATTGGGGTGGACTTGTTCTTGGAGATCAAAGATCTAGAAAAGAACAGAGAATTGAACTCTTCAGAACAGAATATACAAAGAAAACCCATCGCTAAGCGCCTCACGTGCCCCTCACGTGGGCGCTATTCAATAAGGAGTGCCTAGCACTCAGTGGTTGACGCTCAGCGCCAAGCGCCAAGCGCCTCACGTGCCCCTCACATGGACGCTACTCAATAAGGAGTACCTAGCACTCAGTGGTTGGAGCTCAGCGCCAAGCACCTCACGTGGGCGCTACTCAACAAGGAGTGCCTAACACTCGGTGGTTGGTGCTCAGCGCCAAGCGCCTCACGTGCTCCGCATGTGGGCGTCATAAAGAGTGTTTAACACTCCATAAAAACAAAAGGAGGGAAAAGTAAAGTAAAATGTGAGCATCAGAACCCATATAAATGTCCAGCATTGTTCGCACAGAAAGGGGACTGAGCCCAAACAAGTGTTTAGCACTTTATTTAAATGACAAAGACTGAGTTTAAAAGACAAAGACTGAATGGGCTGAGTCCAAGATGACCAGATCCCTAATTCAGATCAACCGAGCCCATGTGCGCATTATTTTCCAAGTTGGTCTTAGTCCCAAACACGACCACTGATCTTCTGACATGATATTCATCTCACACCTCCCCTCAATCTGGAAATTGGTTCAAGGGTACATCTCTCCACACCTCTGATACACGTCATTGTAATTCTTTAGCGTCTTCAGAGATGTGGTGGGTCCCAATAACCAACAACTCTTTGGTGCACTCCCAAACTGTAACCCTTCGAAAATCGTTTAGGCAGTTTTTCGGTAATCGGCTAATTTTTCGGCTTTTTCCGTAAAAAGTCAAAATTGATATTTTTCATTGTAGACCTAATTATATAAAATTTAGATAAGATATTACTATAATTTTGTCACTAAAATGTCACTTATAATTTTCTAGTTAAATAAATTTTTTTTCGTAATTAATTATTTTTTTATTATTTTAAGCCTTTTTAAATACATTAAATTAGGGATAAATACAAATATAATTAGGTAAATTTCATAATTAGGAATCTTTATAAGCTAAAATATGGTGTTAATAAAATTATATCATGTCTTGCAAACTTTTGGTTTTAGGGTGGGAAATTTTATGAAAAAATGAATTAAAATGAGGCTTTTTGTGAAAATATTGATGTGAAAGTATTAAATGATAACATATGATGTTTTATTGACCTAGAAACTTCCCAAAAATCCCTCACCTCCCTCCTCAAGCTGCAGCCGACCCCAAGCTGCTGGAAATCCCCTCACTTTTCATTCGTTCTTGCTAAAAGTTCAATAAAAATTCACAATTTCCATCTCAATTCAAAGCCAAACCCTAATCCAATCTCTCTTCAACCCAAATTAATTCAAAAACTTGATGAAAGGAGGCTTTCTTGGTGACTTGATCATGCTAGGATTCAATTGGTGAGGTAAAAATTCTAAACTAGTTTGCTAACTTGTAGTTTATTTGTGCTAAAATCTAATTTTGAAGTATTAATTTAGTTGTAAATCCGTGTTCATGAAAAATCAAGAATGGGTTTTGATGTTGAGTTAGGGTTTGAAACATGGTTGTTAGAATTAAGTTAGGGTTTTGGTTATATAATTGATTAGAATGGTTAATTGTGTAATGATACGCTCGCTAAATCGATTAAATTTCGATGTTTGCATCGAATCGGTATTGAATTTGCTTACTAGATTTTTACGAAAATTAGAATGCGATCAAATTGCGTTATGTTAGCGATATAATTAGCTTCGTATAGGACTATTAGAGTGTGCGAATGCGGGGTTTCGTCTAGTCGGGTTGTAGTTTTGTCGATTTCCCCGAAATGACGATTCTAGTTAAAGGTTAGCGATTTTCGTGCGTTTTCCCGCGCACCGAGTGCGTGTTATGTTTAATTCGAGAGCATCGATATTTGTATATTGTCACTTGCATCGTTTTAGGTTTTGTAATCTTATGCTTGGTATTGTGCAAATATAGGATCGGTCGAGGAAACATCGGACACGGCACGTAAAGGCAAGGCGGTGGTCGGATCGGATTAGCGGGGATTTTAGGTGAGTAGATGTATTCATCTATGGGGGAATCGTCTGGATGGCGCGATGCACCCCTCCTAGTTAGGATTACCCTACTTTTTGCAAGATTTATATTGTTAGCTATCTTATCCATTCATGTGCACTGTATACCCTTATAGCGAACAATATATTAGCTTGCAGGGACATCCATCTATACTTATGCGATACCACTTCGTAGAACACGAACACCATTACCATTGGCATCTGTTGCACGCGCACTATTCATGTGACACACACGCCTTTGGTAATTGCCATGCCACGTGCACTATAGAACCGGTTTAACTTAATAATGCCATTTGCATTCATACATGATATATGGAATTGCATAGCATGCATATACCTCGCATTACCATCATATCTAAATAGATTTCTAGCCAAAACTCACATCATATACATTGATATCATAGACATTTATCATATATATAACATGTGGACATTATGATTTTCTTGAGAATTTCAGTTTTGCTGCGATTTCTGGATTTTTGGGGAAAACCGCAAGAATTTAACAAAAGCTTATATTTATCATTTTTAAAACAAAGTTGCGGTTTTCTCGTGAGGTATGTGTCGTCCACCATGAGTTTTCATGTTTTCTGTTGGATTTCGAGACCCGATTCGAGGAGTGGATGAACCGTCTCGGGTACATGGTGGGCCCGGTATGGTACCCCGGGGCAAGAAGATCGAGTTGTAGACGATGAGCCTGGCAGGGGAAGACTACCTACCGGTGATGTCTGGCGCGGCGGATATCCGGAGGATACCGACCGTTGTCGTGAGATTTATGATATGGGCCGATCCGGACTGACGGAGCCCGATATTGAGACAGATATGATTCCTATTTGGTGTCGATGCTTGACACGGGTTTTCAGATGATTTCTTGATGGTACTTAGCTATTATACAGATATTCATTTTCTAAAATTAAGAATTCAATACCCTTAGCATTTAAAACACTTAAAGATTTAGTAATGACATTGCATACCTGTGCATGCAGACTAGAGATATTATATCACATTTGGACATACATGTTGTGCCGCATTGCGTGCATTCTTACGATTGCCTTATTAGATGTTATATTTACTCACGAGCTGGCAACTCACCCCCGTTGTGCCACAGTGTCTTGCAGGTTGGACCCGTCAGTCTTGTAGCGGCGGGCTATCTTATCATCAGCTCCTTTTGCTCAGACTCGCGACATCGCCCGTAGGTGGGTTGCGAGCACACTTTATTTCTTTTGCTTTGTCATTGTATCTAGTATTCTCCATCTACCACTTTATATTGTTTATGTGACCTAGTGGTGAGACTGAGAGGTTGTATATTTATGGTTTCTTTTGGGTCGAGCTCACTTGAGCCGGCGATGTGTTTTCTGATATTTTGCGTTTCTTTTATGCTCTTTTCTTGATATGGTTATTATATTGCATGTGGTTGTGATCCGCCTTGGGCGAAGAGCTAGCTCCCGCTTGGGGATGCCATTTTATGATTACAGCTTTATTATCTTGTTGTACCCATTTTGGGGGATAGAAAATACAGGGGAGACTCTGCCGAAATTTTCGGAAATTTATGATGTTTTTAAAAAGGGATTCTTTGCAACTTAATTGATTTGAAAAATCATTTTCATTAAAGGTTTTCCTTCACTCTCTTTTGCTTTTGGTTTAGATTCTTCTGAGGTTTGGCTGACTTAGGTTACGGTACGCCTTTAGACATCTCGTAATCTAAGTGCCAGTCACGTTTCGTACCTTCGGGTCGTGACAAAGTTGGTATCAGAGCGTAGGTTTTACCTTTCTGAGTGTAGGACGACCTTGATAGATGGAGTAGGTGACTTAAGCAGAGTGGCGTAGCGTGGGTATGATCCGCGGCATACTTACGATACGGTACTCCGCCTAAGTGATCTTAGGACATAATTGCTTGTATTTCCTTTCTTTATTCCTTGCATTCTTTGATTCAATTGCAATGTCCTTATCAGTCCTGTTTCTTATTCCAGCTTCGATGCCGCCAAAGACTACGAGAGCTCAGCGGGCTGCCGCTAGGGATGAGATTCGGGCGGGCCCGTCTGAGGCGAGGATCGAGCGGGATGATACGCCTGTCCCTCAGGGTCATACTGATCCGCCTTATCCTGACCGTATTGCCAGATTAGAGGCCGGCATGCAAGAGTTGCGGCAGATGATGGGATCTTTAGTTGAGTCCAGCCGGGCATAGAGATCCGAGGACGTTCCTTCCACCGCACAGACCACGATCGTACCTGCTGCACAGATGGTCACTCCTGCTGCTACTACGGAGACTATCCCTGTTTCACTACAGGAGTTCATGAGATTGAGACCTCCAGCTTTTACCGGTACAGATGCGACAGAGGACCCACAGGCATTTCTTGATAGGATGGCTCGGATTTGCCGTTCGTTGAGGTGTTCTGATGATAGATTGGTGGAGTTTGCGAGTTTTCGTCTGGAGGGTCTTGCCCAGACATGGTACGACTCAGTAGAGAGAGGCCGAGCTGCAGGTCTGCCTTCTATGACCTGGGATGAGTTTACATCTGCATTTCTTGCCCGTTTTCTTCCGGAGAGTGTCCGAGATGCTCGAGCCCGTAGTTTTGAGTCTTTGCGCAAGACTCCCGGGATGACAGTGTCGGAGTATGATATACAGTTTACCCAGTTGTCTTGATATGCTCCGTACCTAGTCGACACAGAAGAGAAGAGAATAAAGAGGTTCGTGCGAGGGCTTGATACACAGCTATTCCTCGCCATCGGCACCCAGCACTTTGATACATACGCAGCCGCGATGGATGCAGCCTTACTTTTGGAGGAGCGTATTTCTGAGACTCCGATCGTTTCTGGGCCGAAGAGGATCCGTACCGATACGCCAGCTCAGCGGCAGATGGGCAGACATCGTGATAGATTATTTCCGGGAGATGGTGGAGGTAGAGGATTGAGACGAGGTCAGTTATTTGGTTCATATCCACAGACCCAGCAGTCGTCTCCAGGATGTTTTCGGTGTGGGAGTCAGTACCACCGTGTCAGAGACTGTACCATGGGACGCCAGGGCGCGGCGAGAGTCCCACATGTGACTTTACCACCCTCACCACCTTCTCAGAGAGCTTTACTTCCTACTCCTGATGATGCTCCACGCCAGCCAGATGCTTCTAGAGGCCGTGGGCGTGGCGGTCCGGTTCAGAGAGGACGAGGCGACAGAGGCAGAGGCAGAGGCCGAGGTAGAGGCAGAGCACAGCCAGCTATTAGTGGTGGACATGCCCGAGTGTTCGCATTGACTCCTCAGGATGCACAGGCATCCAATGCCGTCGTGACAGGTACTCTGCCAGTATGTTCTTTTGATGCACGGGTATTATTTGATCCAGGCTCCAC
Source organism: Agapanthus africanus (assembly GCA_030015575.1). Taxonomy (NCBI): domain Eukaryota; kingdom Viridiplantae; phylum Streptophyta; class Magnoliopsida; order Asparagales; family Amaryllidaceae; genus Agapanthus; species Agapanthus africanus. The sequence continues at coordinate 872,858,612 of CM057339.1, forward strand.
ACATTCCTATGTTTCCACGTATTTTGCACCGAGGTTGGGCCGAGAGTCTTCTCCGTTAGATCAGCCGCTCGTCGTTATTACCCCGGTAGGCGAGTCTTTTGTTGCCCGTTTTGTGTACCGATCGTGTTCCGTTCGTATCGGGGAGAGAGATTCTTCAGTAGATTTGATTCTCCTCGATATGCTAGACTTTGACGTTCTTCTTGGTATGGACTGGCTAGCCACCTGTTATGCATCCGTGGACTGCCGTGAAAAAGCAGTCAGATTCAGTTTTCCTGGTGAGCCGGTTCTTATTATTCAGGGAGATCGTAGTGCTACCCTTCCCAGCTTGATTTCTTCTCTTCGCGCTGGTCAGCTCTTAAGGAAAGGGTGTCAGGGATTCTTAGCCTATATTTGTGATACTCGCTCCACAGAGATTCCGTTGGACCAGGTCCCTGTTGTGAGAGAGTTTCCTGATGTATTTCCTGACGAGCTGCCTGGTCTGCCACCAGAGCGCGAGATTGAGTTCTGTATTGACTTGATCCCCGGCACGGGGCCTATCTCTATACCGCCTTATCAGATGGCCCCGGCGGAGCTGAGAGAGCTAAAGGATCAGTTACAGGACTTGCTGGACAAAGGGCTTATCCGACCGAGTGTGTCACCTTGGGGTGCTCCCGTCTTGTTTGTTAAGAAGAAGGACGGAAGTATGCGCTTATGCATTGATTATCGTCAGCTGAACCGGGTTACTGTGCGGAACAGGTATCCCCTACCCCGCATTGATGACTTATTTGATCAGCTCCAGGGTGCAGGGTTTTTCTCGAAGGTTGATTTACGATCAGGTTATCACCAGTTGCTGGTTCGGAAGGAGGATATTCCGAAGACCGCTTTCCGTACTCGATATGGTCATTACGAGTTCTTGGTGATGTCGTTCGGGCTCACCAATGCCCCGGCAGCATTTATGGATTTGATGAACCGTGTATTCAGGCCGTATCTCGATCAGTTCATTATTGTGTTCATTGACGACATCTTGGTTTATTCTCGGAGCCGGGAGGAACATGAGCAGCACTTACGTATCACATTGCAGACTTTGAGGGAGCATCAGCTGTTCGCCAAATTCTCCAAGTGCGCATTCTGGTTAGACAGTGTCGACTTCTTGGGTCATGTGGTGACGAGAGACGGTATTTGCGTGGACCAGAAGAAGATCGAGGCAGTTCAGCATTGGCCTAGACCAGTATCAGTTACAGAGGTTCCCAGTTTTCTAGGTCTGGCCGGCTACTATCGACGTTTTGTCCAGGATTTCTCCCGCATTGCTGCACCGTTGACCGGGTTGACCCGGAAGGGGGTTCTTTTTGATTGGACCCAGGCATGTGAGGATAGTTTCCAGCAGTTGAAGACTCGTCTGACTACTGCGCCAGTGTTAGCTTTGCCTTCAGGATCAGGCGGGTTCGTGGTATATTGTGATGCTTCTAGAGTGGGGCTGGGATGTGTGTTGATGCAGCACGACAGAGTTATCGCGTATGCTTCTCGGCAGCTGAGGAAACTGTTAGTTATATGTATGCCCTAGAGGCCATTACTGTACATAGGATGTATATTGTAGTGGATGCTGGGACATATATAGGGAGGACTTTCTTGCTCGACATGATAGTATGCTATCTGGTTGATCTTTACCTTAACGTGTATACTGATTGTCTCTCTGTTACATGTTGGTAAAGCCCTTAGGATGTGTACTTGACTACCTGGACTATGATGTAGATCATACTAGTGGGGACAGATAGTCTATAAGTACATCCTTCAAAGTCCCTAGTCGTGGGTGTATCGAGACGGGGCATCGATATACCAGAGTAGACTAGCGTGTACCTTCTCGACCCATACAGATGGGCGATGGATGATCCCATATCCATCGGTGTTTGACATCAGAGATGATATACGGGTGCTCAGTGGAGACTGGGTACACTGGACGGACTCGCCGAGAACTCCCAGATGGTATTATACCTCACGTCAGATGGCAGTTCTCTGGTGACACTGGTACAGAGTAGTCTGTTGACCCAAGATCGTCATAGAGTCTTGTGTGGTTCCCACTGTGCTTTGATTTCCATCTTACCACGTCCAAGAGGGCGTGCAAAATGGTGGTTTTTGGGTACAGTCCCGAGTCACATGGAGGCAATGAGCGATAGGAGGGGATTCGTCTCTCCCGGTATAGGGAGTTGATGTTGCGCTGTGTTTGATTGGCTATAACAGGAAATCCCTGGCCAGGGTTGCTGAGATTTACTGGTAAGTGTTACCAGTAGTTTCTCGAGTTGTTATAGACCTCATATCGACACGACTTATCGAGCTATTGGGGTCTGACGTTTACCACCCCTAGGCGAGATATGCGACATATCAGACGATCAGACCGGACTGTACGGTAGTGTTACTGGTCGGATTCACTGGAGTGTGAGCGGGCTTGCTCGTTGTTCAGTCGATAAAACTGCACATTTGTAGTACATTTTTCCTACCATTTTATATTAAAAAAGGACTTTAATATGATATATTATACATACGAGGGTTTATGTGTAAAAACATTATTTTCCATGTGTTAATATATTTTTATTATCATTTGGTAGGAAAATGTATGCAAATAATATTATTGGCCTAATCCTAGTAGAACAAAGTCTACTAAAATCTTATTTGAGTTGTTGTGCAGAATATTTCCAAGTTGTTATGAAGAAATCAGGTTGTTGAACAAAACTTGCCTAATTAAGAAATCAAAATGAAGAAATCAAGTCTGGCAGAAGAAAAGAAAAGATTTCTAATTTCTGAAGATTCCAGAGATTGCCACATGTCACCAGATGAGAGCCCAAGAAAAACGACAGAGAGATCTCATCCATTGAGCACGGATCCGCCGCAATAATGATGAGTTGGAAGGCAATATTTTGGGAGATTGACAACTGCTGAATTTTACCAACTTCTCAACAATAAGATTCTGGGTTTGCACTATATAAAGGCACTGAGAGCCTCTTGGAAAAGCCATCAAGCCGAAGAGATCATGAAGCTCCCGACGCTCACGCATCCAGGCTGATCATCGACTGTTCGACTACCTCCTTAGGAAAGATCGAGAAGCAAATCAAGTTTTGTAATCATTTTCTATGGATTAAAAGTGTAGCTTGAAGGAGTTGATTAATAAAGGTAGTTTTTTTTTATTTAATTGTTTTTTTTACATTATGTTTTCCCTCTCTTTCTTTTCATCTTCTTCTCCCAACATGCGCGAGTAATTCTCCGCTTATTAGGGTTCGTAGGATTAGGGTAGGTTAATGGGCGATGAAAATAATTAAACCCTTTTTAAGTCCTATAAAGTTTAGGAACTTTATCAAAATAATCATTAACATCCTAATCGGGCGCGCTAGCAATTCCTTGCTAGTTCCGACCACGATTAGAGATTAGATTAATGATTGTTTTGGTAAAGGCTAGATATGAACGGAGTTCCGTGTCGAGATAAGGGTTACGAGTGGGATTCATTTTCCCTCCAGAAACCCTAATCTACACGCATCACCGTCGTTCTAGTTCTAAATCTATTAATGGATAAAAAGGGCAATTTTTAATTAATCTTCCATAACTACTAAATCCTAACGAACCCTACAAGCCCTATTATTATATTATTTAAATCTCTAAAATAATCTAGATCTATATTTTACATTAAAGTAGATCTAGAAATCTTTCACAAAATTCTTTATTCCTCCTCTCTTTTTTCAACACATCTAAAGTAAAAATAAAAGGTTCCACGTTTCCCAGAGGACGACCCGTACTTATCTCGGTCTAGCTACGCGCGACACCGTTCTGATTGCGGTTAAACTACAAACACAAATTTCCGTGTCAATCAAATGGCGCCGTTGCCGGGGATACGTGCGTAATTTTTTATTCTTACTATTTGTGTTGAATTCTTAGACGAGTCATATCATTAAAACAAAACTGCAAATTTAACGATTTGTGTGTGAATTTTGTGAGGGAATCTGGAGTCACGGACTTGAGAAAACAGGAGATCTAGGGTTCCGAACTTCTCTGGTATCTTTTTCAACTCCTTCTCTCTCCTCTCAAATCCAATAAAATCTATCTTCTGCAGGATTCTTTGCAAAATTGCGCCGCTCAAAAATCTTTTTGCAAAAGTTTTGTTATTGGTTTTGTTTTGCATATTTAATACGGACTCTAAGGGGCAAAGACCAAATCAAGATTAGGTGGGGATTTCATCACCCTTCCTAAGCCCCACAAATCACAAACCGAGCATACAGATCAACCCTTCATTAATTTAAAAAATATCTAGACCAGACTCTAAGGACTGTCGAGCTCAATAGGAAAAAGACTAGTATAGACATCGGCCGTTTATCCTAACTGACATTGCGGTGTCTAGGCTAGTGGTTTTTAATTAGGCCCACTGTAGTGGTGGTTCCTTCCCACTTACCTGGCCGTACTTGTCCGTGAAGAGGCGGTTTGAGGTCCTATTTGTAGCCTTAGTTAGGAGCTGTCTAGCAGACCTAGGCGACCTTAGTTCTAGGGTTGCTGCTGCATCATAGGGTGATTTGTGTTGAGTCCCACTTTTTCAAAACAAGCCAAATTTTAAATCACACACACGCTGCCACTTGCACTAAACCCGCTTAGTGCATGCTCGGCTGGACACGGGATCCTAGTGCCCGTCTTGTCCGCGTTCCTGCTATCGACGCCGAAGTCGGTACTTCTTCATCTTCTTTTCCCCCACCACACACCACATCAACCGTGATGGACGACACTCCATCTAACTATAACACCACGCTGCCACCGCCCGAAGGTGCGCAGAATCCACCGCGCATCTCTCTCCAAGAGAGATGCTATCCTATTCGTGGTCCCCTTCCTACTTGTCTATCTCTTTCACCACCTAATGGGGATAATTTCGAAATTAAACCCCACTACATCAACCTGCTGCCCAAATTTCACGGGCTTGAGTCGGAAGACGCGTACGTTTTCATCACCAAATTCGAGAACGTATGCGCAATGATGGGTACTTCACAATTGACTTTAGATGCTATGCGATTACGTCTTCTCCCATTCACATTGTGCGACTTGGCAGAAAAATGGCTTTATAATACTGCCGCACACTCTATCACTAATTGGGATGAATTCGTTGTAGCATTTCTTAAGAAGTTTTACCCAAATCATAAGACTGCACATATTAGGAGTGAGATCAACCAGTTCACCCAGCTTCCCAATGAACCATTTTGGAAGTGCTTTGAACGTTTCAAAGATCTGCTTATCCAATGCCCCCATCACGGAATACAAAGATGGGATTTATGTCGGATTATATATGAGGGCATTAATCCAGCGACAAAACAGATGCTTGAAACAATGTGTCAATGCAATTTCATGTCTAAAGATGACGGTGAAGCTTGGAAATATCTGGAAGACCTTGCTGAACACACGTTGCAGTGGGAAAGCGTAAGACTACCTTCAACTAAGGGAGGTATTCACCAGCTCGATGTTTCTATCGCAGTAAAAGCCGAAATGGCAGCGATACAGAAGAAACTCGATGCTATTGAGAACAAATTTTCATCATTCTCCCTAAATCAGGTCACGCTTCCCAAGATTGTCTGTGGTTGCTGTTCGGATCCTTCACACTTAACGGAAGAATGCCCTATGAACGCATCGTTTCAAGCTAATGCTTCTTTTCAGCAGCGACCTAGAAACGACCCTTATTCTTCCACGTACAATCAAGGATGGAGGAATCATCCTAACTTTGCTTGGAATCAAAACCAACAAAGCAATTATCAAAGACCTCCTCCACAGCAACCACAACCACAGAATCAGCCCCCCTTTCAGTCACAAAATTTCCAAAATCCGGCCAATATTTCTACACCACAAGTGGCCGGTACTGACAACTCACTTGCACAAACCTTGGGTATGTTCATGAAACAATCCATGCAAAATTCGGCTGAGATAAGGTCTTCTATTGATACCCTAACGAAAAACTCCGCCTCCCATGGTGAGAGTATTAAATCAATAGAAAACCAAATCGTACAGTTAAACGCCGCAATGAGTGTGAGAGAGAAAGGGAAACTCCCATCTCAACCCATACCTAATCCTGACCACTCACAAAGTTATAATGTGAGTGCTGTTACTACGTTGAGATCGGGGAGAGTGCTGAATAACCGAGAGGGTGAGCAAATTGATGTTAGTGAAACAATTGATACCCCAGCTTCTTCTTCTTCTTCCCCTAATTCGTCTAGTCTCCCACCTTCACCCGAGCCTATTCTCCGTTTTCCCCAAGGCTCGAACCCTTCGCCCATTTCGCCAAATCTATCTAAGTCGATTCCCACTCCAGTTTTGGGATCAAATCCGTCCCCACAATCCTCTCCAATGTTGGACCAAACCTTATTGATAAAGCACCTTATCCAAACAGGTTAAGAGGCAACAGACCTAGTCCACAAATGGAGAAGATTGTGGAAATTTTTAAGCAAGTTAACATAAACATTCCTCTCCTAGATGCTATTCAACAAGTTCCGTCATATGCAAAAATCCTAAAGGACTTGTGCACTAGGAAGAGAAAAGTTCAAGTACCTAAAAAAGTTTTCCTTGCGAGTAATGTGAGCACTGCTTTTACACAACAACTTCCCAAGAAACGAAAGGACCCCGGAAGTCCTACAATTTCAATTTCTATTGGGGGTAAAAATATCAATCGTGCTCTACTCGATCTAGGTGCTAGTGTTAACTTGTTTTCGTATTCGGTTTATGAGCAATTAGGGATCGGAGAGTTAAAACCTGCGCATTGCACTCTTCAGATGGCCGATCGATCTATCACCCAACCAAGGGGTGAGCTAGAGGATGTGTTAATCAAAGTCGGGGAATTCATATTCCCTGTGGACTTTATCGTTATAGATACACAACCTGTAGCGAACCCACGCAATCAAATCCCGGTGATACTCGGTCGACCCTTTTTGGCCACTTCCAACGCAGTAATTAATTGTAGAAACGGCTCTATGACCCTATCCTTTGGAAAGAAGTCAATTGAGCTTAACATTTACAAGTTGGGAAGTGAACCCTCCGAACCGTATGCTCATGTGTGTTCTGTCGAATTAATGGATGTCGACAGCAGCAAATTTGATCAACCTCATGATACAGACTCTTTTCATATGTTGTTGTTTGACCCAACCAGTTACTCTTCCACCGAGTTGTCCGGGTCAACATCTAATGAGGAACTTTATATTGAGTCTGACGATCACCCCATTTTTTCTGATGACATTATTTTTCGGGGTATCGATGAAAGCTTTGAGGAAATTTTCGCTGATGAACTCGTATTTTTACAAGACACGGGTGTTGAGATGAATCAACTCCAAGATAAAAAAATTGGACCTCCACCCCTTCTTTTGGACAATCATGATAATGCGAGTAATCCATCATCACTATCACTGTGTCGTCTCTCCAAATTGAGACGCAATCCTTTTCCATTACACCTTTTGTCACATCCCCACTTCTTCACGTCAATAGGTGACATGTTCTTCCACCAACCTTGGTGCTTCATCGATAAAATTTTTGAATGGTTGGTGTTGACCTTCGGTCTTTGCAAAGCTTGGCATTGACCAATAACCTTGACCCCCTCGTGTGATTTTAAAAGATTAAAAATGTTTAACTCAAGTTTGGGGGAGGGGTGGTATATTTTGGCTCTTGAAAGAAAATGATTTTTACAAAATTATGAGCCTAAGTTTGGGGGAGGATTTTCACTTTCATATATTCTTGCCCCTATTAATAATTTCCTCCCAAGTCTACAGGTTTTTGAGCTTAACGGATGACATCAGTGAGGACACTGCTGTAAACAGGTTTGGGGGAGGTTTGTGCTTATTTACACATCAATTTGCATCATATTTTGCATAAGCACAATATTTTCAAAAAAAAAAAATTTCAAAAATTTTCTTTTAAAACAAAAGAGTAGAAAGTGAAAAATTACATCCAAAAGATAGGAATAATTTAAGAAAACAAAGAAAATTAGAAGTTTTCTTAAACGAACTAGTAATAAGTAGTTATGAGCTGTTGTCCCAAGGGTTAGTAAGATGAAGGAAGTCGCTAATCTGAGGATAAAAATAAGTCTGAAAAATAGTTTCTATTCTGGAAGCCAAACATTTGAATATTGATACCCTACTATTTGCACTTACACACGTCTTGAAACTTGGGATAGTAGAGGATACCTTGAAATGCTCTTGTCTAAAAGCCAAAGTATGAAGGAAATGAAAAAAAAATGAAGAAAATATGAAAATGGTGAAAAGAAAAAAATGAAGACTGGTTTTGTTATCGCCAAGGCAGCAATAAAAAAATATAGCGAGGGTGCCTCTTCACCTAGTGCCCTAAGGCCAACTGGTCTGGGAGTCACTGCTAAGCCTTAGGTGGTGCAAGACGAGGAAAATATTATCACCGAATCTGCAAGCACATGAGTAATCGGTCGGTTAGTACCTCAAGAAGTATTAACGGTCGCATGAAAAGGTGTGAGCAAACCTAAGTATTCATAAAATTAAAAAGTACTGAGGTAGATGGACAAGAGTATGATAGCTTGAATTGAATTCTCCGAGTGTAGGGATGTTCTTTACACACACGTGGGGTTATATGATCAATGTTTGGATAAAAGGTAGGAATGAAGAATAAAGACGATGTTTTATTGAGGGATGATGTGATTTCTAACATTTTTTTCATGACTATTAAGATAGGGCTCATGACAACTGAAAAGCTAGTATAGTTGGAAACTCTTCTTTTCAAAGTATTTCTTTTATGGTTATTATCTTTATATGTAAATTTTACCATCTTTCTTTTGTTATAGGATTTTGTGGGTGTAATCCGCTGAAAACCCTCAGGAGACAACACTCCTCCTACTAGGGACACCTAGAGGTTTAACGGCTTGTTGCACGTGCTTAGTGCAATCGTGTCTGCCTACGAAAGTGTGCTTAGTTTTCTCCTTTCTTTTTCTCCTCTTAAATAAACTAGTTTGCTCGGGACGATCAAAGATAAGTTTGGGGGTATTTGTTCAGTCGATAAAACTGCACATTTGTAGTACATTTTTCCTACCATTTTATATTAAAAAAGGACTTTAATATGATATATTATACATACGAGGGTTTATGTGTAAAAACATTATTTTCCATTTGTTAATATATTTTTATTATCATTTGGTAGGAAAATGTATGCAAATAATATTATTGGCCTAATCCTAGTAGAACAAAGTCTACTAAAATCTTATTTGAGTTGTTGTGCAGAATATTTCCAAGTTGTTATGAAGAAATCAGGTTGTTGAAGAAAACTTGCCTAATTAAGAAATCAAAATGAAGAAATCAAGTCTGGCAGAAGAAAAGAAAAGATTTCTAATTTCTGAAGATTCCAGAGATTGCCACATGTCACCAGATGAGAGCCCAAGAAAAACGACAGAGAGATCTCATCCATTGAGCGCGGATCCGCCGCAATAATGATGAGTTGGAAGGCAATATTTTGGGAGATTGACAACTGCTGAATTTTACCAACTTCTCAACAATAAGATTCTGGGTTTGCACTATATAAAGGCACCGAGAGCCTCTTGGAAAAGCCATCAAGCCGAAGAGATCACGAAGCTCCTGACGCTCACGCATCCAGGCTGATCATCGACTGTTCGACTACCTCCTTAGGAAAGATCGAGAAGCAAATCAAGTTTTGTAATCATTTTCTATGGATTAAAAGTGTAGCTTGAAGGAGTTGATTAATAAAGATAGTTTTTTTTATTTAATTGTTTTTTTTACATTATGTTTTCCCTCTCTTTCTTTTCATCTTCTTCTCCCAACATGCGCGAGTAATTCTCCGCTTATTAGGGTTCGTAGGATTAGGGTAGGTTAATGGGCGATGAAAATAATTAAACCCTTTTTAAGTCCTATAAAGTTTAGGAACTTTATCAAAATAATCATTAACATCCTAATCGGGCGCGCTAGCAATTCCTTGCTAGTTCCGACCACGATTAGAGATTAGATTAATGATTGTTTTGGTAAAGGCTAGATATGAACGGAGTTCCGTGTCGAGATAAGGGTTACGAGTGGGATTCATTTTCCCTCCAGAAACCCTAATCTAAACGCATCACCGTCGTTCTAGTTCTAAATCTATTAATGGATAAAAAGGGCAATTTTTAATTAATCTTCCATAACTACTAAATCCTAACGAACCCTACAAGCCCTATTATTATATTATTTAAATCTCTAAAATAATCTAGATCTATATTTTACATTAAAGTAGATCTAGAAACCTTTCACAAAATTCTTTATTCCTCCTCTCTTTTTTCAACACATCTAAAGTAAAAATAAAAGGTTCCACGTTTCCCAGAGGACGACCCGTACTCATCTCGGTCTAGCTACGCGCGACACCGTTCTGATTGCGGTTAAACTACAAACACAAATTTTCGTGTCAATCACTCGTCGATCTTCAGATCGCTCAATATCCGGGTGGCCGTTACATTTAGCAGACCGCTTGCGGCTTGTGGGTGTTTGATATGATCATCACCTGCTGCCGGCGTATTGACGAGTCTTTAGAGTCCTACACAGAGGTTTCCTGGTTCAAGCGAAACGAAATAGGAGCGCATATGAGATATGTGCGGGACCGAGAATAATGCGTGTATGTGATACCGTATTTCATTCTCGCGATGAATGTATCGAATGGTTGTATGTGATGTAACCTAGTTATCGAATCAAGGGTTGATTCGATAAGTCGATACATAGGATACTAGTCGGTTATATGTGATATGACCGGATCGTTAAATCAAGTGTTTGATTTAATGATTTAATGTATAATTATATATTTGATATATTACTTTGCATTAACTAGTATCGGTTCACTTTAGATGGATTTTCTCACTTGGATGTACAAGTTGTATATGTGATATACTTTTTGTGCATTTTATTGTATCATGTTTGATGATACATGTTTACTTGTGTTTGTGTGTGTGAATATTGAACCATGGTTATATGAATGGCTAGGGTTATGATTATTTATTCATTCATTTATTTATATATTCATTTTGGAAATTATTTAAGGATGGTGGCTTATTTTGTTTTATGTTGAAGCTTCTTGAAACATTGATCAAGTCAACCATTCTTATCTCATCCTTAACCCTAACCATTCCAACTAACCTTGGTTTAATCTCTACACTTGACCATGGTTTGCTTATGATAAGAATTGATTTTCTTTTCTATTTTATAATTTCTTATCATAACAATTATCATCTTCTTCTTCTTCTTCACTTCATGAAGAAGCTTACTTCATCAATGGTGATTGATGAAAACAAGTGAGAAATCCAATTCTAAAGTCTACCCACTTCCTATTTCTTCATCCTCTACCTCTTGCCAAGTAGTAGAGTGTGTTTTCTTCACAAGTTTCTTGACTTGGTGAAGTCGGAGTTTGATTTAGCGATGCCTCGACGTAGATCATCTTCGGCATGGACATCGATGACCTAGCCCGTCCATTCTCCGATGAAGCCGACGCTAGAGCCCGGGACTTGTTATGGACAGCGAGGAGACTTCATTGCGGAGCTATGGAGGTGGAGAACCGGATCTACAAAGGTTGTATTTCCGTATCTCTTAGTTAAGTGTTAACTAGTTTATCTTTTCGCCTAGAAATCTAGCCAACGATCCGTTCTAGAGTTTCTCGGCACCGTTAGAATTTGAAATTAGCATGGTTGATGCCTTGTGAGACCTCATTAGGGTGCCTAGGAACCCTACAGTGGTATCAAAGCCTAGCTAGAGCCTTAGGCGAAGTCTAGACGGAATTTGAAGTCCGAACGAACCGAAAAACCAACCCGGAAAATGCTCTCTGTCCTTTTTTCAAAAACATGGATTTTTCCAAATTAAAAATTACTAAAAAATTCAGCAGGGAAAAATAAGAATTACGATGCAATTTTTTTTCGATGAACAGTACTTATTGCGGCGGAACCGCAGCAGAAGCTTAGCTTCTGCGGCGGTTCCGCGGCTATCTGGTGACGTCAGACATCATTGTTTGCACAGTAATTCCTGATAAATTATGCTGAGTTTTCTGGGAATTTTTAAAATTTATTATAGAGTTGAATTTTCTGGGATTGATTTGGGGATTCGGTGTTTCGATCGGAGTATCAAATTTTGTCTGTGTGGCTTTCCGGATAATTTTTAGAATATGTTAAAAAGTTCGACCGGATATAAATACCTAATTTTTCCCCTGTCGGGAAATTTCCAAGTGTTGGATTTTTCCGTAGTTTAACGACGTTCTAAGTAGTGCAAGTAACTCGATGGACCCTCTAGAAGACAACAAACCTTAACTCGATTATGTGACCGTCTTGAACTGCCCTTTGAACCTTCGGGTTTGGGGCAGTACGGCGTGCCACATGTGAGGCGTTGGCTTGACCCTTCTACGGCTGGACCGTTGGTACTGAGGCACGAACGGAATGTTGTTAGACTTATTTCATGTGTTGAGCTGTATCAGGAAAACTTGGGTGTTCGATTGTTCGATCGAAAAGTTTAACATTTTCTGTTTATCTGGAATGGGATACAATAATTGGAATTCACAAAAGTTATGTGATAACTGAATGAATGTTATAAACATAGCATTTTAGTCTCACTTGATCGGTTGCCACGGAATTTTGATGTGATCAGAAGTCCGTCACAATCACGTAGCGTACGCGGATACTCGCCGGGTAAACTTAATAGACAGCCTCACTCCAAAGCCCCGACCAAGTGACTGTAGGAGAACCCCGTCGCCGAAAGCATCCGTTCGGGTGCTCCCGGCAGCGGTGTTCCGCCTTGGTGCACTTCGTCGACAGTATCGGGGGTGCAGCCGTCTACTAAAGTTTGCGACGAGCATTCGATCAGGATGTCGGGAATCTTGTTGAATTGCCCGACTTGATATTGAAAAGTGTTTTCGATAACGAGACTAAAATGCGGGGTTTATAATTGTTAGGCATGCGATGTCTAAGTAATTCATTTGGTCAGGCATGCGATGTCTGAGGTGGTTGCGGATTCCAACTGTTGTAGTTTTACACTTTCTTTTCTGTGACCGTAAGTGTAATATGTGATATCGCCGGTTTCGTTGCTATATGTCAACGACAATTGGGATGGGCATATTTACTTACGTTGATGACATGTGATGTTATGTGTTGCTGGATATGTTATATTGGATCGTCGTGTTTGAATAGCCGAGGTTTTTTATGTGAGATGAGTGTTTTTCATTTTCATTCATGTAAAAACTTGTATGTAATATTCTTTTATTGGGGCGCTTCCAGGTTGCGGAAGTTGTCATCGTTTGTATATTATTTACTTTTCCGCACTAGGATAGACCCAAGGAGGGGAGCACAAGTAACCGGGTTCTGGAGTCCAGTGGGAGACCAACTCGAGGAGTCGGGTCCGGGTCTCCTAACTCTAGAATTGGCAGGGTTGCTTGCCGCTCTCGTAGGGGTCTAGGGGTGTGGGTTTGGCTATTCATCACGACCGTGGAATCCGTGTTTTATACTGGCTCGTATTGAAAATACGGACGTCCTAGTATATCCAATATTTCATATGATTCTTCTGCTGCGATATCTGTGATGTGATCATGTGATGTTCTGTGATAGATACTGTATATAGTATATATGATATATTATATAGATGTTACTTATGTTTTACACCCGCGCTAGCCCTGCCCCGCTCTGCCGTTAGTTACCTAACCTAACGGTGCACGAGGGGACATCGAGGCGAATGCGGATGGCATAAGTGTACGTCGTATTTATCTGTGATGTTTAGGTAACTTAAATGATAGGACTTCATTAATGTGATTAATGAAATAAAAGAAACCTAAGATGTTGTAGAATCGAATTTCAAAAATAAAACAGGTAGCTACAGTTCTTTCTTTGCACAGCGGTATATGTGATATATCCTGCACCTTATTCGATGAGGAAAGGACCGAGATCCCTTCACCGGGAATGACTCCTTTAGCAATAACTGGCAGATGCTACACACTCGGTTTGTCTTTTGATTGCTTTTAAGAGTTTTTGCTTTGCACAGTGATATATATGATATATCCCGCACCTCATTCGACGAGGAAAGGACCGACGATCCCTTCACCGGGAGTGACTCCTTTAGCAAAACTAGAAAAGCCTCAAAAGCACTCCATTTTAAAATCATTTGATTCTACAACGATATCAAGTTCATTACGCAATAGGTTTTCATAAAAACCTGTCGTAGCTCATTTCAGATAAGTAGTAGTTAGTATTCGTGCTACGTTTGTTGGCCTGCGTGAAGGCGTAGTGTGCGGTAGCTAACTGGTGCTTATCTGCATAAGCATATGATGTGATTGGATTAGGGTAGTCGTGCGACTTTGTTGGCCTGTGTCAAGGGTCGTGCGGGTGGGTTTAATTCAATCAGGAAATGACGGGTTGAACTTGACTAGCGCACTATGGTTTGTTGGCCTGCGTCAAGGTCATAGGACGCTAGGGGCAAAATATTATCGGGAATTTCAAGTGTTGAAATTTGCAATGAGATTGCATACCTTCTATGAGATAGTTGGATCCCGATACCCGCTGCGAGTAAGTGTTACTCCTGGGAGAGTTTTATACATTACAATTAGCCGATCAAGTAGGTGTCTAGAAAGGTGTTAACGAGGTTACGCCTCTGGGAAAACGAGGTTTACATTAATTAGGTTCGTGCGAAAGCACGGGGGACCTCCCTCAAAGTACCGACACTGGCCTGGCTGAAAGATTGGCGAACTTGTAGTGTGTAATTAATCCCAGCTAGTCTTTCCTTTTAGGGTTTGAAGGAAGATTTGATAAAAACAGTGGGAGCCATCCTGATTAGATAAAACATAACCAATCTATTCTTGCAAGAGCGCACGCTGAGTGTTTTCTTCTCTCTCTCTCCAGGTAGCGACCATATCACGCCTTAATCAAGATAATAATACGGAATATTGACCGAACCCGCTTGTTATACAGAGCTGGGGAACGTTGGTCCCGCTCCAACTTATAATTGTTATAAGACAGAGCAGGAAATTGGGGAATACCAGATTTTCCGTGCCACCCAAACGAAGAGAGTGCATGATAATGCATCATCTTCGGGTGTGTTCATTATATAGAACTGTTTCTCAGTGTCCTTTACGTCCTGGGTATGTGATACCAGATCAGGATCCCAGATATGTAATCTGTTACATTGGGCTACAGAAAGGTAGAGAACTGAGAACGGGTGATAGGTTTCATGAGGCAGAAAACGGGGCAAGTGTTGCAGCCAAGTCTGTTGGTCACTGTCACCCTGTATTACGAATACATTGATTCTGAACGAATGTTATTAGATACCGAACCTGATATACAAAATCATATCACTCTCTTTATTAGTGAAGAAATGATAAAATTTTGTATTATTGGATAATGTTTTGAACATTTCCTATATCAAAAGTTGATCGGTTCAGGCACGTTATCTAAAAGCATTGATGTTCTAAATCAAACTACAGTTCTTAGTATATGGATCACACACAAGAGGAAGAGTTCAGAAATGAACGAATCCTTCTTGAGGCATTGTAGACTAGGTCATATCAATGCGACCTGACTAGCTGAAGTTACATTTAGATACATATTTAAATCTGTTTGAATTTACATCTTATGAAACTTGCCAGTCATGTCACAAAGATACAATGACCATAGCTCTGTTTACTGGAAACAGAGAAAGAGTTAGTGAACTCTTGGGATGATACATGTTGATGTATGTAGGTCCCCTGTCTACACTTGCCAAGACCGGTTCTTTATACTTCATTACATTCTCTGATGATCTTTCAAGATTCAGACCTATGTTCCTGTTGAAACAAGAGTCCGAACCTTTTGAGATATTCACAGAATATAAGTTAGAAGTAGAGAACCAATACGGGTATAAGTATTATGTCCTTTGATGAGATCAAGGAGGAGAATACTTGAGCACGGAATTCCTGGATGATTCTAAAGGAGAATGAGATTCTCTCTCAGCATTACTCCTCCGTATACACCATAGCACGATGGTATATCGGGGCGGAGAAATCACACCCTATATGATATGGTGTGCTCTATGATGAGTACTACTGAGTTACCTATTTCCTTTTTGGGAGTTATGCACTTGAGAAGCTGCATGCCTATTGAAAAGGGTTCAAATCAAATCAGTTGCCTACCACTTCATATTTGATATGATAAGGGAAGAGCCCATCTCTCAAGTTAGTTGAGATTTGGGGTTGTCCAGCCTATGTCTAAAAGCAAAATCCAGACAAACTCGAGGCAAGGTCTGTTATGTAGAACTGGAAATGTTCCAGCCATACAAATTGCAGCTGATGATTTGATAGAACCAAAAAGATTCAGTAGATTCCAATGAACCTCAGCCTCTCCGCCGATCTAGTAGGGTTCCTCACCCACCTGAGAGATACTTCTGTTTCTCTATGACAGTGGGAGCGAGGATTGCATCATGAGATGATGACCCAACTAGTTTCGAGCTGGCCATCAGGAGTGGGACTCTGTAAGAATGGCTGGATGCTTAGTGATCTGAGATGGAATCCTTATACACCAACAAAGTATGGACTTTGGTTGCTATATCTGAAGGGTTAAATCCCCATCAGGAGCAAGTATATCTTGAGAAGATTACTTGGTGTAGATGGAAAAGTTGAGACTTTCAAAGCTAGACTTGTGAAAGGTTTTTCGTCATCGACCAGGCGTGGATAATGATGAAACCTTTTCCAGTGTCTATGCTTAAGTCCATCCAGATCCTACTTGCCACGGCTACATACCATGACTACGATATCTGGTGGTTAGGTGTCATGACAGCTTTTCTAAATGATGTTTTAGAAGAGAGCATCTATAAGTACACAGCCAGAGGGCCTCGTAGACAGTGGGAGCAGCGGAAACGTGTGCAAGATGCTTTATAGGATAAAGCAGGCATCGCGGAGTTGGAACATCTGTTTTGATGAAGTAGTCAAAGAGTTTGACATCATCAAAATGGTAGATGAACCTTGTATAAACAAAAAGGTAGTAGGGAGTATGGTGGTGATCCTCGTAGAGTACGTGGATAACATACTCTTGATAGGGAAGGAGTTTCCTATGCTACGCTCGGTCAATCTCCGCTTATCACAATGATTCTCCATAAAGGATCAAAGTGATACCTCCTAAATCCTGGGTTTGGATCTATGAGATAGATCTAATTGGATGTTAGGATTCTCACTAGATGTAGTGAAATGGTATCAATCGATCCTGGGGAGAATCACTGGAAGGGTTCCAGGGTGATAAAGACGACTGAATGTCAGTCGCAGGCATTGTCTTTACCCTCAGTAAAGGGACGGTATGTTGGAAGAGTTCCAAGCTAGATACCGTGACATACTAGACGATAAAGGCACGATACATCGCTACTTAAAATGCTATCAAAGAGGATGTTTGGGTGTATATTAGTTCATGAGATGAACTACGTTCCTACCATTGTGAGACAATGGAGTTGTGGCTTATGCCAAGGAACGCCGGTCCCATCAGTGATCCAGACATATTCTAAGGCAGTATCACCTGATCATGGAGATGATTGATCTCAAGGAGATCGAGGTTAGGAGAGTAGACTCAGAGGACAACACAGCGGATCCACTCACAAAGGCCTGTTCCCAGAGAGAGACTTTCATGGGATGGTTGAGTATGAGATACTGCAACCACTGCTACAGATGGCCCTAGTGCAAGTGGGAGATTGTTAGTTATATATATGCCCTAGAGGCCATTACTGTACATAGGATGTATATTGTAGTGGATGCTGGGACATATATAGGGAGGACTTTCTTGCTCGACATGATAGTATGCTATCTGGTTGATCTTTACCTTAACGTGTATACTGATTGTCTCTCTGTTACATGTTGGTAAAGCCCTTAGGATGTGTACTTGACTACCTGGACTATGATGTAGATCATACTAGTGAGGACAGATAGTCTATAAGTACATCCTTCAAAGTCCCTAGTCGTGGGTGTATCGAGACGGGGCATCGATATACCAGAGTAGACTAGCGTGTACCTTCTCGACCCATACAGATGGGCGATGGATGATCCCATATCCATCGGTGTTTGACATCAGAGATGATATATGGGTGCTCAGTGGAGACTGGGTACACTGGACGGACTCGCCGAGAACTCCCAGATGGTATTATACCTCACGTCAGATGGCAGTTCTCTGGTGACACTCGTACAGAGTAGTCTGTTGACCCGAGATCGTCATAGAGTCTTGTGTGGTTCCCACTGTGCTTTGATTTCCATCTTACCACGTCCAAGAGGGCATGCAAAACGGTGGTTTTTGGGTACAGTCCCGAGTCACATGGAGGCAATGAGCGATAGGAGGGGATTCGTCTCTCCCGGTATAGGGAGTTGATGTTGCGCTGTGTTTGATTGGCTATAACAGGAAATCCCTGGCCAGGGTTGCTGAGATTTACTGGTAAGTGTTACCAGTAGTTTCTCGAGTTGTTATAGACCTCATATCGACACGACTTATCGAGCTATTGGGGTCTGACGTTTACCACCCCTAGGCGAGATATGCGACATATCAGACGATCAGACCGGACTGTACGGTAGTGTTACTGGTCGGATTCACTGGAGTGTGAGCGGGCTTGCTCATCGATCTTCAGATCGCTCAATACCCGGGTGGCCGTTACGTTTAGCAGACCGCTTGCGGCTTGTGGGTGTTTGATATGATCATCACCTGCTGCCGGCGTATTGACGAGTCTTTAGAGTCCTACACAGAGGTTTCCTGGTTCAAGCGAAACGAAATAGGAGCGCATATGAGATATGTGCGGGACCGAGAATAATGCATGTATGTGATACCGTATTTCATTCTCGCGATGAATGTATCGAATGGTTGTATGCGATGTAACATAGTTATCGAATCAAGGGTTGATTCGATAAGTCGATACATAGGATACTAGTCGGTTATATGTGATATGACCGGATCGTTAAATCAAGTGTTTGATTTAATGATTTAATGTATATTTATATATTTGATATATTACTTTGCATTAACTAGTATCGGTTCACTTTAGATGGATTTTCTCACTTGGATGTACAAGTTGTATATGTGATATACTTTTTGTGCATTTTATTGTATCATGTTTGATGATACATGTTTACTTGTGTTTGTGTGTGTGAATATTGAACCATGGTTATATGAATGGCTAGGGTTATGATTATTTATTCATTCATTTATTTATATATTCATTTTGGAAATTATTTAAGGATGGTGGCTTATTTTGTTTTATGTTGAAGCTTCTTGAAACATTGATCAAGTCAACCATTCTTATCTCATCCTTAACCCTAACCATTCCAACTTACCTTGGTTTAATCTCTACACTTGACCATGGTTTGCTTATGATAAGAATTGATTTTCTTTTCTATTTTATAATTTCTTATCATAACAATTATCATCTTCTTCTTCTTCTTCACTTCATGAAGAAGCTTACTTCATCAATGGTGATTGATGAAAACAAGTGAGAAATCCAATTCTAAAGTCTACCCGCTTCCTATTTCTTCATCCTATACCTCTTGCCAAGTAGTAGAGTGTGTTTTCTTCACAAGTTTCTTGACTTGGTGAAGTCGGAGTTTGATTTAGCGATGCCTCGACGTAGATCATCTTCGGCATGGACATCGATGACCTAGCCCGTCCATTCTCCGATGAAGCCGACGCTAGAGCCCGGGACTTGTTATGGACAGCGAGGAGACTTCATTGCGGAGCTATGGAGGTGGAGAACCGGATCTACAAAGGTTGTATTTCCGTATCTCTTAGTTAAGTGTTAACTAGTTTATCTTTTCGCCTAGAAATCTAGCCAACGATCCGTTCTAGAGTTTCTCGGCACCGTTAGAATTTGAAATTGGCATGGTGGATGCCTTGTGAGACCTCATTAGGGTGCCTAGGAATCCTACAGTGGTATCAGAGCCTAGCTAGAGCCTTAGGCGAAGTCTAGACGGAATTTGAAGTCCGAACGAACCGAAAAACCAACCCAGAAAATGCTCTCTGTCCTTTTTTCAAAAACGTGGATTTTTCCAAATTAAAAATTACTAAAAAATTCAGCAGGGAAAAATAAGAATTACGATGCAAATTTTTTTCGATGAACAGTACTTATTGCGGCGGAACCGCGGCAGAAGCCTAGCTTCTGCGGCGGTTCCGCGGCTATCTGGTGACGTCAGCCATCATTGTTTGCACAGTAATTCCTGATAAATTATGCTGAGTTTTCTGGGAATTTTTAAAATTTATTATAGAGTTGAATTTTCTGGGATTGATTTGGGGATTCGGTGTTTCGATCGGAGTATCAAATTTTGTCTGTGTGGCTTTCCGGATAATTTTTAGAATATGTTAAAAAGTTTGACCGGATATAAATACCCAATTTTTCCCCTGTCGGGAAATTTCCAAGTGTTGGATTTTTCCGTAGTTTAACGACGTTCTAAGTAGTGCAAGTAACTCGATGGACCCTCTAGAAGACAACAAACCTTAACTCGATTATGTGACCGTCTTGAACTGCCCTTTGAACCTTCGGGTTTGGGGCAGTACGGCGTGCCACATGTGAGGCGTTGGCTTGACCCTTCTACGGCTGGACCGTTGGTACTGAGGTACGAACGGAATGTTGTTAGACTTATTTCATGTGTTGAGCTGTATCGGGAAAACTTGGGTGTTCGATTGTTCGATCGAAAAGTTTAACATTTTCTGTTTATCTGGAATGGGATACAATAATTGGAATTCACAAAAGTTATGTGATAACTGAATGAATGTTATAAACATAGCACTTTAGTCTCACTTGATCGGTTGCCACGGAATTTTGATGTGATCAGAAGTCCGTCGCAATTACGTAGCGTACGCGGATACTCGCCGGGTAAACTTAATAGACAGCCTCACTCCAAAGCCCCGACCAAGTGACTGTAGGAGAACCCCGTCGCCGAAAGCATCCGTTCGGGTGCTCCCGGCAGCGGTGTTCCGCCTTGGTGCACTTCGTCGACGGTATCGGGGGTGCAGCCGTCTACTAAAGTTTGCGACGAGCATTCGATCAGGATGTCGGGAATCTTGTTGAATTGCCCGACTTGATATTGAAAAGTGTTTTCGATAACGAGACTAAAATGCGGGGTTTATAATTGTTAGGCATGCGATGTCTAAGTAATTCATTTGGTCAGGCATGCGATGTCTGAGGTGGTTGCGGATTCCAACTGTTGTAGTTTTACACTTTATTTTCTGTGACCGTAAGTGTAATATGTGATATCGCCGGTTTCGTTGCTATATGTCAACGACAATTGGGATGCACATATTTACTTACGTTGATGACATGTGATGTTATGTATTGCTGGATATGTTATATTGGATCGTCGTGTTTGAATAGCCGGGGTTTTTTTATGTGAGATGAGTGTTTTTCATTTTCATTCATGTAAAAACTTGTATGTAATATTCTTTTATTGGGGCGCTTCCAGGTTGTGGAAGTTGTCACCGTTTGTATATTATTTACTTTTCCGCACTAGGATAGACCCAAGGAGGGGAGCACAAGTAACCGGGTTCTGGAGTCCAGTGGGAGACTAACTCGAGGAGTCGGGTCCGGGTCTCCTAACTCTAGAATTGGCAGGGTTGCTTGTCGCTCTCGTAGGGGTCTAGGGCTGTGGGTTTGGCTATTCATCACGACCGTGGAATCCGTGTTTTATACTGGCTCGTATTGAAAATATATGCATATAAAAACAGCCGAAATGTTTGGGCAACTCGCAATAAAAAGCAGCGAGTAAAAAGAAAAAATAGCCGAAATGATTGGGCACCACGATAAAACAGCCGAAATGATTGGGCAATCACGACTTTCGCGATATAAAAAGCTGAAATGATAGAGCATCGCGGAAAGAAATAAAAAAGATAATGAAACTTTTGCCCTGCAGGTGAGTCCACATCAACCCCTGTATACGATCCATAGGCACAAACGAAAAGAGAACCACATTTTCTCACCGGGCTCTGTCAAAGGGAGAGCCAAGTCTCGATGGTTCATGAACAACCTAGAGACCATCTCAACGGCTCACAGACAGCCTAGAGATCAACAACGGCATTTCTTCTCACTCCAACAGGATGCAAACGTAACATCAACAACATACCCCAGGGTCAAAACAACGGAGCCGTGGCAAAGTCCCTAGTTCCAAGCATCGACGGTTCACCAACAACCTAGAGACTACCTCGGAGCCATGGCAAAGTCCCTAGTTTCAGGTCCCGACGGTTCACAAACAACCTAGAGACCACCTCGATGTTCGTTTCGATACAGCAGACGCAATGCCACCCCGGCGTTCCTTCTTAACTCCAGCAAGATACAGATGTAACGTCAACAACCGACCCCAGGGTCAATTGTTTATCCGTCCCTAGTAGAGGATACCTTGAAATGCTCTTGTCTAAAATCCTTAGTATGAAGATCAATGAAAAAAAGTGAAACATAAAAAAAATAAAATGGTGAAGAAAAATAAACACTGGTTTTGTAATTACTTAATGCAGCATAAAAAAATATAGCGTGGGTGCTTTATCACCTAATGGATTAGACCAACTGGTTTGGGAGCCACTGCTAAGTCTTAGGTGTTGCAAGACGAGGAAATTGCTAATTACGCCTAAATAAGTGAGCACATTTGGTAATCGGTTGGTTACTACCTCAAAAAGTATTAACGGTCGCATGAAAAATGTGTGAGCAATTCCATCTAAAATATTCACGGACTAAAAAGTACTAAGAAAGATGGACAAGAGTATGATAGCTTGAATTGAATTCTCTAAGTGTAGGGATGTCCTTTACATATACGTAAGAGTATATGATCGATGTTTGTCACGCCCCGCTTCCCAGTGTACGGCGAAGTGGACGCTACGAGACCCGCTACGTATATACTCAGAAGTACATACGCTAAGCGTAACTAAGCAATATAAAGTAAATCACAAGAGACGAATAATATAGAAATAACAGCAACTTTTATTAATAACATTCTTTGTACAATGCATGAAAAGAAAATACAACTGGAATAAAAAGCAATGCCTAAACAATGGCATAACAGAAAATGAAATAAACTGGAAAGAACAAGGTACAATTATCTAGAGCTCTGGGTCTTCTTGGAACTGCTCCAAATCTTCACCGGTGGGCTCGATCTCAACTTGGTCTAACGGGCCTGACGACATTCAAAGAAGAAAGAAATAGAATGTCGTCAGCGAACAGATCGCTCGGTAAGTCCCAAAGAATAAGAAGAATGAGAATGACAGAGTAACGGTGTTTTCTAACTATTATATTATTGAATCTTATGGAACATTGTGTAACACTGTTGTTTGTAGCTTGGTACAGAAGGATGCCAGTGTATACGAGGGGGATCTCTATATGCTAGAGATCAGGGCAAAAGGAAAGTATAAGGAACCGTTATTCCACGGTACAACAGCAATAGGATTCAGGTTAGGTGTCTTAATCTGACCACCTCGTGCCACCTTTAACACCTTCCGTACCAATCTACCCCTTAAACCCCGTAATGTTTTAACAGTATTGTAGTATTGGAATATGTAATTTGAATGACTGACCAAAACCATGATATCAGTAAATATGTTGTAACTGTATAATCAGGTAAATGGAATATCAGGATAATAGATGAATATCCATGGTTTGATTCAGTCAAAAAAAGAATATATTGTTAACTGGATTCAGGGTTTCATGTATTCAAATTGTATTGGAATATAAAAGAATAAAGATTGACTTGAATCATATTCGAGTCAGGAATAGTCAGACTCTAACCCGAGTCAGACTAAAAGAAAGATAATTTGAAGTTCAATATTAGCTAGGGGCCTTATTGTAATTTGTAAAACTTGAGGGGATTTTATGTAAAAGTACTTTTGTATAGTTTTCAAAATACACCTCAAGTATTTAATAATCGTCTTTATTGTTATAATGAATATGAATTTTATTTGTGTTATTCTAGTGAATATATCCTAATAAAAGTATTAATTGTTTTATCTGAAATTCATGGTATTTTAATGTAACTTTTAGTCTTGGAATTTTAAGAAAAATTGGAAACTTTATATTATGATAAAATAGGTGTTTAAATGATAATTATGTATATATTAACACATGAATAATTTTATATAAATATTTTATTTAGAAAAAATCTCATTTTCCCTAAATATCGTATTTTGAACCTTTCGAAACCGAATGCTCCTTGCGGAGGTCTGAATCTCGCACTACTAGCTTGCGGATGCACGATGAACCGTACTATCTCTAACAGATTCCCCAAAAGTTGGTTGTAGCGGCGCTTTGCTTAGGTTTAACAAATACTTTTCATTTGGGAAAACGGTTTTATAAATATGGGGTATTTATTTGCAAAAAGTATAGTTTTCCGTATTTTAATTGTTAGGGTTTCCTAAGCCAACTAGCCTACTTCTAAAGTCTAAACGATGAGTCATTAGAAGCCTCAAATCGCCTCTTCACCGTCAATTGCGGCCAGGTAAGTGCCAGGTAAGTGGGAAGGAACCACGGTCGTGGGCCTAATTAAAAACCACTAGCCTTAGACACACTTGCCTAGTCACCACAAGACAGTTTAGCTAAACGATCGATGTCCATGACCAATCGTGTTTTCATTTTATTAAAAGATTTTACTTAGAAATGTTTATAACTTAAAGCTTTCAATAAAGGTTATAAAGATTAGGGTATTTTAGTAAAAAGTCATGTAATTTCGTATTCTGTATTTTGATATTTATCAATTAGGGTTATATTGAGTGTGTGTAGAGGTAGGTCATTACCTCATGACTTATTTTAAGTTTTGGTGAAGTTTAAAGGTAAAACATGCTATGTTAAACTTAAAGGTATTATAGCGCAAGAATACGGTATTCGAAAACGTTATCATTTTATGTGTGAAATTTCATTCAAATTGGATTCTACAAGTTTAGTGATCAAGATAAACCTATTTAGGAGTGAGGGAATTAATTAAACTAAGAAAAATGAACTTCATGGTATTTTTATGAAAAGAATACGGTTTTGCAAAGAAGTTATCATTTCATGTGAAAAAGTTTGATTAAATTGGTTTATGGGTGATTAATAGTCAACATGAATATGGGCAGATAATATGTATTAGGCGACAAGTGGAAATTTATAGAAAAACCGAATCGGAAATCGGTTTGTCCGATTTCCGTCGGGTTCCAAAAAGTCGTATTTTTACCTTAAAGAAAAGAGAGATAGAAGAAGGTGGGACTTACGGTTTGGACAAGCTAAAGAAGCTAAGGGATGTGGTGGTTGTCAATTCGTCGAAAACGTCGCGAAGGTTCTGATCCGGTCGCCGGAATCCGTCGTCAATTTCGGCAGCGCTTCGCTTCTCGCTCTTCGTACCGAGTTCTCGAGAATTTTAGAGAGTGGACTTAGAGTTGTGAGGGGAAAAGGTAGAGGATAGGGGTCTTTATATAGGGCTAGGCTAGGGTTAGGGTTTGGATTAAAAAATATTTTTAAAAATGTAAAAAATCATTAAAAATTCATTAATTTTGGTCTTTAAAGAGATTTAATTGAAATTGTGTAACAGTACAAAAAATTTAGACTATGCAGGTGAAAAGACCCAGTCAACACGAAAATTTTTCCTGTTGACGACTCGGCCGACCGGCCGAGTCCGGCCGGCGGCGCCGGCCGATTCGGCCGAGTCGTGGCCGAGTCGGGTGCCGTTGGGTCGGGTGTGGTCTGGGGAAGGTTTTGGTATACTTTAATTTTCATGATTCGCAATAAATTGTGAGTTATGGCTGTTTGACCGTTTGACTTCTAAAAAAAAATTAAAACAAAAAGATATAAAAATTATGTGGGGTACGGGATTCGAACTCTGGTGGCTTGGTTCAGCAGTGCAAGGTATTACCAATGAGCTACAAGCTCCTTCTTGTAATTATTGTAAGGAATTAGATACTTAAATTTTTTCCAGCAACATCAATACTCCAAGTATACACTATATTTAAAGCAAATTTTTGGTATACAAAATTGGAGTTGTTACATTCTACCCTCCTTACAAAAATTTCGTCCTCGAAATTTACAACTTTTATTTGAGGACTAGTTTACAAAAAGGTGCGGATATCTTGCACGCATTTCATCCTCCCTTTCCCACGTGGATTCTCCTGGAGTGTCTTTCCTCCACATTACTCGGACCAAATTAACTTCTTTGTTTCAAAGTGTCTTCACTTTCCTGTCCAGGATCTCCACAGGTTGTTGCTCACAAGACAAATCGGGCTGTATAGTGAGCTCGGAATGATCAAGTATATAGCTGGGGTCACTCACATACCTTCTGAGTTGGGATATGTGGAACACGTTATGCACTCCTTCCAATGAGGGTGGAAGCGCTAAACGATATGCCACCTCACCGACTCGTTATCGAACGGTCTAATGTATCTTGGACTCAACTTTCCCCGTCTTCCAAATCTGATCACTCCGCGGTTCGGAGAGATTTTCAGGAATACATGATCTCCTGGCTGGAACTCCAAGTGTCGTCTCTTCGCATCAGTCCAGTGTTTCTGTCTATCTTGGGCTATGCGCATTCTTTTCCTGATTGTACGAACCACATCAACGGTCGCTACTATCATCTCTAGTCTAAGGAGTTCCCTATCTCCGATGCCGTCCCAACTTAATGGTGTCCTTCCATATAATGCTGCAAAAGGTGCCATTCCTATACTTGCTTGGTAGCTGTTGTTGTACGCAAACTCCACAAGATGCAGGTGATCTTCCCACGATCCCTTGAAGTCGAGCATACATGCTCTGAGCATATCCTCCAAGATCTGAATAGTTTGTTCCGACTGACCATCTGTTTTTGGATGATAAGCCGTGCTGAAGTTCAGACTTGTTCCCAAGCTAGCTTGCAGACTCTGCCAGAATTGCGATCGAAACCTGGTGTCACGATCGGAGACAATGCAGACCGGTACTCCATGAAGTCTCACAATTTTCTGTATGAGTTCATGGGTATCAGAGATAGTACATTATGAAGAGTTTAAATCTTAAATTAGATTATTACCTCCATGTACTTCTTCGCTAATGTCTCAGTTGATTGGCCAACTCGAAATGGGATGATGTGAGCCGACTTTGTGAGTCGATCCACAATGACCCAAATCGCATCGTTACCCTTTGTGCTGCGAGGAAGAGCAGTTACAAAGTCGATCGTGATGTGCTGCCACTTCCATTATGGGATTGGTAACGGTTGAAGTAGTCCAGCTGTCCTGTGATGTTCAGCCTTTACCTGCTGACACACCAAACATTTTGCGACACTTCTGGCTACTTCACGCTTCATTCCATGCCACCAATAATTCTGACGTAGATCTTTGTACATTTTGGTACCTCCAGGATGTACTGAATAGGGAGAGCTGTGAGCTTCTTTCATTAACTCTTCCCGAACAGGACCCTTTGGTACACACAATCTGCTACCGTATCTCAAAGATCCGTCTTCATGGATGATGAAATCTGTTCGGAGTCCATTCTCCATTTGTTCTCTGATCTTTTGCAACTTAGCATCGCTGGCTTGAGCTGCTTTGATTTGATTGACAATAGTTGATTGGACTTGTAGATTCATCAAATTTGAAACATCACCTGGCATCCATCTGATGTAGGTCCTGCTGAAGCTTCCACTGTGCGGTAAGATTCATTGCTAATGGTTGGCGACTAAGAGCATCAGGTACTACGTTCACCTTTCCTGGATGATATTGCAAGTTGATGTCAAAGTCCTCCATGAGTTCTAACCATCTTCTCTGCCGCATATTCAACTCCTTCTGAGTAAACACATACTTCAGACTTTTATGATCCGTGTAGATGTTCACTCGTTCACCAAGTAAGTAGTGGCGCCAAATTTTGAGAGCAAAAATGACGGCTGCCAACTCCAGATCATACGTCGGATAATTGCGCTCATGAGTTTTTAGTTGTCTTGAAGCATAAGCCATAACCTTACCGTGCTGATGTAGAACACATCCTAATCTCTTACCGGATGCATCACAATGTACTTCGAATCCTCCAGATTGATCCGGTATGACGAGAATAGGTGCAGATGTCAATCTTGACTTGAGTTCTACGAAAGCTTGCTCGCATGCTTCTGACCACACAAATTCTTCATCTTTTCTTGTGAGCTTGGTCAAAGGTGTTGCTATCTTCGAAAAGCCTTCAATGAATCTTCTGTAATATCCGGCTAAGCCCAAGAAACTCCGAATATCCTTCACTGATTTTGGTGTAGGCCATTCGCTGACTGCTGAAACTTTTGCTGGATCCACAGAAATCCCTTCTCCTGATACGATGTGTCCAAGAAAACCAACCTGTTTTAGCCAAAACTCGCACTTGCTGTATTTGGCATAAAGCTTATGTTGTCGAAGAGTTTCCAGGACAATTCGTAAGTGCTCCGCATGCTCTTTCCGATTCTTAGAATATACCAGGATGTCATCGATGAAGATGACAACGAACCTATCTAAATACTCCCGGAAGACTTGGTTCATAAGGTTCATGAAAATTGCTGGTGCATTGGTCACTCCATAGCGAGTTCTGAAAGCTGTTTTGTGAATATCAGCCTCCTTGACCTTCACTTGATGATACCCTAAACGAAGATCTAGTTTAGAGAAGACACAAGATCCACTTAGCTGATCGAATAAATTGTTGATGCGCGGAAGTAGATATTTGTTCTTTATTGTAACTTCGTTCAAGGCCCTATAGTCGATGCACATTCTGTATGAACCTTCCTTCTTCTTCACCAATAGTACAGGTGCTCCCCAACTTGAAGTGCTGGGACGAATCCATCCTTTCGCCAGTAATTCGTCCAACTGTGTTCGAACTTCTTTCAATCCTTCCGGACTTAGTCTATACGGTGCCTTGATCACTGGTTGTGTTCCTGGTACTAAGTCAATACTGAACTCAAGGGCTCGATCGGGAGGCAAACCTGATATATCGTCAGGGAATACATCGTCGAACTCTCGAACTACCTCCGGTCTTGATTCTTCCTCTGCCTGAGCTGCTGCAACTACTGCTTCCCTTGGCTTTGCTTTGTAAGTACTTGGCTCCAGTGTACGATCTCCACTCTTGAAATAGAAGATCGGATGATCTGAAATCTCAAATACAACCCTCCTTTGATGACAATCGATGGTAGCATAAAAGGTTCCAAGCCAGTCCATTCCTAGAACCACATCGAAATTTGGTATGTCCAGTACTTTGAAATCAGTGTAAAACTCTCGACTGCAGACGACGACTGGACACATGCTGTATCCCATAGTTGCCTTTAGAACACCATTTCCAGAACTAACGTTCCAGCTGGATACAAGCGGTGAGACTGGAATCGCATGGGTTCGGACAAACCATTGCGACATAAAGCAGTGGGATGCTCCAGTATCAAATAGTGCAAGTGCAGGTAGTGAAGCTACTAGGATTGTACCTAAGGTATATGGGATAGGTTTTAGGTATAGGGAAAGTGTGTAGGTAAACAAGACTAAAGATAAGTTTGAGAAAGAAGGTTTACCAGTAATGACTTGGCCAGTGGCCTCAGCTTCTTCCACAGACATCATGAAAGCCTGGCGCTTCGATACATTCCTCCTGGCCTGAGGAGCATTCCTCTGAACGTTCCTTTGAGCTTGATGGAACTGTCGAGGAGGTGGTGCAGCTTGTGGTCCCCTAGGTGGTACAGGCAGTGCAAGTCTGGGAGCAGGTGCCTGAAGAGCTGGTCGCTGTTGATAAGTATTTGCTGGCCTGGGTGCAGCAACTGAGTTCTACCTTTGGGGACAAGATCCAATATCATGAGTGGCTGAACCGCAGACTAAGCAGAGGCGGTTGGCTCGACGGCAGTCCTTCATCATATGTCCAGTTCTCTTGTAGTAGGTGCAAAAGGCTGGGCTAGGATGATGAGTTGGTACTCCGGGTCGCCTCGGCATGAAAGATGGTCTGGACGTGGCTCCACCTGCCATCTGGTTGGCAGGGCGCTTGACTCCTGCAGACTGAGGTCTGCCCCTCTCTTTTATGACTGCCTCATAACTGCGGGCAGCTTCTAAGGCTTCCTTATGAGTCAAAAACTTTCCTGTGGCTAGAGCAGCCTTAATCTCTGTGTCCAAACCTTGCTGAAAATGACGGGCTCTGATCTCGTCCGTCGGTATCAGGTGTGCCGCGAATCTGTTAAAAAATTGTGTTAGCTGTGTAGTATGTGATATTTAAAAATTGAACTATTGTGACATATCTTACTGGCTCAACATAGTGAACTCAGCATCGTATTCATCTACCGATTTCTTCCACATTGATCCTTGTTGTAGATGAATAAACTGCTGCTCCATAGCGAACCTGGCAGTCACAGGGAAATATTTCGCGTCAAACTTCTCGCGAAATGTCTTCCATTCAATCGGCTGCGCTAGACGGGTTTCTTCCGCCTTCCACCAATTGCGAGCATTATCCGTGAGCTGTAGCTTCGCTACACGGACCCAAGCGTGGTCTGGCACTTGAGCTGCTGCCAGATCGTCTTTGATACTTTGTGCCCATTCTTCTGCTTCGAGAGGGCTTCCTTTACTAGAAAACTGCTTTGGGTGCAAAGCCCTGAATTGCTTTACTCCCGGTGCATCGTTATCAGGACGACTCAGAAGTTGTTGCTGTCCCTCGAGAAGACTGCGGATCGCATCGAATAGCATCGTTTGCTCAGTGGGTGGTGCCGGAACAACTGGTGTGAGAGGTAGTGCTGAAGGGGTGTTGTTGACGTTGGTGCTGGTGTTGTTTGGGGAATCCATAATCCTGAAGAAAAATTTGGATTAGGACAGATTCAAATACATGAAATGATAAGATTCAAGGAATAGAAATTTGCAAGATTCAAGGAACATGAATTGTAAAGAATGTTTTAGTTGCCGGTTCTTGTGTTATATTGCTTAGGTTGTTCACGCAGACCAGAACTGCATAATAGGGATTCATACAGCTCTGACCTGCATGGGCCACCAACAAAACCTGTCACGCCCCGCTTCCCAGTGTACGGCGAAGTGGACGCTACGAGGCCCGCTATGTATATACTCAGAAGTACATACGCTAAGCGTAACTAAGCAATATAAAGTAAATCACAAGAGACGAATAATATAGAAATAACAACAACTTTTATTAATAACATTCTTTGTACAATGCATGAAAAGAAAATACAACTGGAATGAAAAGCAATGCCTAAACAGTGGCATAACAGAAAATGAAATAAACTGGAAAGAACAAGGTAAATTATCTAGAGCTCTGGGTCTTCTTGGAACTGCTCCAAATCTTCACCGGTGGGCTCGATCTCAGCTTGGTCCAACGCACCTGACGACATTCAAAGAAGAAAGAAATAGAATGTCGTCAGCAAACAGATCGCTCGGTAAGTCCCAAAGAATAAGAATAATGAGAATGACAGAGTAACGGTGTTTTCTAACTATTATATTATTGAATCTTATGGAACATTGTGTAACGCTGTTGTTTGTAGCTTGGTACAGAAGGATGCCAGTGTATACGAGGGGGATCTCTATATGCTAGAGATCAGGGCAAAAGGAAAGTACAAGGAACCGTTATGCCACGGTACAACAGCAATAGGATTCAGATTAGGTGTCTTAATCTGACCACCTCGTACCACCTTTAACACCTTCCGTACCAATCCACCTCTTAAACCCCGTAGTGTTTTAACAGTATTGTAGTATTGGAATATGTAATTTGAGTGACTGACCAAAACCATGATATCAGTAAACATGTTGTAACTATATAATCAGGTAAATGGAATATCAGGATAATGGATGAATATCCATAGTTTGATTCAGTCAAAAAAAGAATATATTGTTAACTGGATTCAGGGTTTCATGTATTCAAATTGTATTGGAATATAAAAGAATAAAGATTGACTTGAATCATCTTCGAGTCAGGAATAGTCAGACTCTAACCCGAGTCAGACTATAAGAAAGATAATTTGAAGTTCAATATTAGCTAGGGGCCTTATTGTAATTTGTAAAACTTGAGGGGTTTTTATGTAAAAGTACTTTTGTATAGTTTTCAAAATACACCTCAAGTATTTAATAATCTTCTTTATTGTTATAATGAATGTGAATTTTATTTGTGTTATTCTAGTGAATATATCCTAATAAAAGTATTAATTGTTTTATCTGAAATTCATAGTATTTTAATGTAACTTTTAGTCTTGGAATTTTAAGAAAAAGTGGAAACTTTATATTATGATAAAATAGGTGTTTAAATGATAATTATGTATATATTAACACATGAATAATTTTATATAAATATTTTATTTAGAAAAAATCTCATTTTCCCTAAATATCGTATTTTGAACCTTTCGAGACCGAATGCTCCTTGCGGAGGTCTGAATCTCGCACTACTAGCCTGCGGGTGTACGATGAACCGTACTATCCCTAACAGGTTCCCCAAAAGTGGGTTGTAGCGGCGCTTTGCTTAGGTTTAACAAATACTTTTCATTTGGGAAAACGGTTTTATAAATATAGGGTATTTATTTGCAAAAAGTATAGTTTTCCGTATTTTAGTTGTTAGGGTTTCCTAAGCCAACTAGCCTACTTCTAAAGTCTAAACGATGAGTCATTAGAAGCCTCAAATCGCCTCTTCACCGTCAATTGCGGCCAGGTAAGTGCCAGGTAAGTGGGAAGGAACCACAGTCGTGGGTCTAATTAAAAACCACTAGCCTTAGACACATTTGCCTAGTCACCACAAGACAGTTTAGATAAACGATCGATGTCCATGACCAATCGTGTTTTCATTTTATTAAAAGATTTTATTTAGAAATGTTTACAACTTAAAGCTTTCAATAAAGGTTATACAGATTAGGGTATTTTAGTGAAAAGTCCTGTAATTTCGTATTCTGTATTTTGATATTTATCAATTAGGGTTATATTGAGTGTGTGTAGAGGTAGGTCATTACCTCGTGACTTATTTTAAGTTTTGGTGAAGTTTAAAGGTAAAACATGCTATGTTAAATTTAAAGGTATTATAGCGCAAGAATACGGTATTCGAAAACGTTATCATTTTATGTATGAAATTTCATTCAAATTGGATTCTACAAGTTTAGTGATCAAGATAAACCTATTTAGGAGTGAGGGAATTAATTAAACTAAGAAAAATGAACTTCATGGTATTTTTATGAAAAGAATACGGTTTTGCAAAGAAGTTATCATTTCATGTGAAAAAGTTTGATTAAATTGGTTTATGGGTGATTAATAGTCAACATGAATATGGGCAGATAATATGTATTAGGTGACAAGTGGAAATTTATAGAAAAACCGAATCGGAAATCGGTTTGTCCGATTTCCGTCGGGTTCCAAAAAGTCGTATTTTTACCTTAAAGAAAAGAGAGATAGAAGAAGGTGGGACTTACGGTTTGGACAAGCTAAAGAAGCTAAGGGATGTGGTGGTTGTCGATTCGTCGAAAACGTCGCGAAGGTTCTGATCCGGTCGCCGGAATCCGTCGTCGATTTCGGCAGCGCTTCGCTTCTCGCTCTTCGTACCGAGTTCTCAAGAATTTGAGAGAGTGGACTTAGAGTTGTGAAGGGAAAAGGTAGAGATAGGGGTCTTTATATAGGGCTAGGCTAGGGTTAGGGTTTGGATTAAAAAATATTTTAAAAAATGTAAAAAATCATTAAAAATTCATTAATTTTGGTCTTTAAAGAGATTTAATTGAAATTGTGTAACAGTACAAAAAATTTAGACTATGCAGGTGAAAAGACCCAGTCAACACGAAAAATTTTCGTGTTGACGACTCGGCCGACCGGCCGATTCGCCGGTGGATTCGGCCGAGTCATGGCCGAGTCGGGTGCCGTTGGGTCGGGTGTGGTCTGGGAAGGTTTTGGTATACTTTAATTTTCATGATTCGCAATAAATTGTGAGTTATGGTTGTTTGACCGTTTGACTTCTAAAAAAAAATTAAAACAAAAAGATATAAAAATTATGTGGGGCACGGGATTCGAACTCTGGTGGCTTGGTTCAGCAGTGCAAGGTATTACCAATGAGCTACAAGCTCCTTCTTGTAATTATTATAAGGAATTAGATACTTAAATTGTTTCCAGCAACATCAATACTCCAAGTATACACTATATTTAAAGCAAATTTTTGGTATACAAAATTGGAGTTGTTACAATGTTTGGAAGAAACGTATGGAAGAAGACTAAAGGCGATGTTTTATTGAGGGATGATGTGATTGATGACATCTTTTCACGACCATTAAGATAGGGCTCATGGCAACTGAAAAGCTGGTATAGTTTGGAACGCTTCTTTCTAAGTTCTTTCTTTTATATGTTCTTTATCTTTGTATGTATGTACTCATTTCAGAGTGTTTTTAGTTTAGCTCCATTGGATTTATAGGCAAACTTGTCCTAACGTTGTATGTAGATAACCCATATTCCTTACGACAGAGGTCCGTTAAGTTTGTGGTACTGGGGTTTTAGGCCGGGGTACCACTACGTTGGCTGTTGTCTTTCTCGATATGCAGTCATTAAGCCATTGTTCGAGTAGCCCTATGACTGTCGTGTCTCTGATCTCTTCGAGGGCTGGACAAGGCATCTTCAAGTAATCTTTTTAGCTCATATTACCATCAGAAGAGCAAACGTTAGGAATTTGCCGTGACGCTTTTTATTTGAGGTTAGGCTCAGTTTGGAGCCCCGATGAGTCATAACCACTCCACTCTGGTGTTGGATGATCTCTGATAGCCTTTTAGACTTTATATGAGTTGCCTTCAAGACCCGAAGCTGGGAATATGCCGTTGTTTCATTTTTTTGTTTTGACGATGTCGCGCCAATTCTTTGTTGAAGTAGGGTAGACATCTGTAAGACTTCTATGCTGTATGTATTGCAGTTGAAGTCCGGAGTTAAGAATATACCATTGCTCCATTTTCATTTGATAGCCGCATTCGCATCCTGCTGAAATGAAGGGGAACGTCGGGATGATCTCTAGATTGTATAAGTGCCGTCGAGACTTGGAGTTAGGATTTTGTCGTTACTCCATTTTTGGTTTTGACACTTGGGTCTTTTGTTGACGTTGCGTCTGCACTCTGCTGGAATGAGAAGGAACGTCGAGATAGTCTATGAGTTGTATACGAACCGTCAAGACTTGGAGCTAGGATTTTTCCATGACTCCATTTTTGTTTCGACCCTTGGGTCTTTTGTTGATGTTGCATCTGCATCCTATTGGAATAAGAAGGAACGTTGAGATAGTCTCTGAGTTGTATATGAACTGTCAAGACTTAGAGCTAGGATTTTGCCATTACTCCGTTTTGATTTGGCTCCTTGAAGCTTTGTTGATGTCACGTCTGCACCCTATTGGAATAAGAAGAACGTCGAGCTGATCTTTAGGTTGTTGATATTGCCATCAAGATCTGGCTCTCCCTTTGACGGAGCCTCGTGGGAAAGTTTGTTTCTCTTTCTTTCATTTATGCCCACGGATTGTATATAAGAGTTAATATGGACATACTTGCAGGGCAAAAAGGTTTCACTTCCATTTTTTATTTCTTTCCGTGATGCTCTATCTTTTCTGCTTTTATGTCGCGAAAGTCGCGATTGCCCAATCATTTCAGTTATTTATCGCGGTGCCCAATCATTTCGGCTATTTTTCTTATATTTTGACTCGCTGTTTTTTATTGCGAGTTGCCCAATCATTTCGGTTGTTTTTATATGCATATTTCTTTGCTCGCTAATTTTTATTGCGAGTTGCCTCATCATTTCGGTTATTTCATATGCATTTTTTGCTACTCACTGCTATTTTTTACGAATTAAGGACCTGAGATCTGATACCAATCTTGGTCAGTATCGCTACAACTAGAATATTGCCAGAAGCAAATCATCATTTATCGTAAGAGGACTTGGAGGCATTAGTATCGTTATGACTGGAATATTGCCAGGAGCGACTCATCATTTGCCTTTACTGATTTGAACAAAGGTGGCTTAGTAAACAAGGTTAGGATCCTGCCGACTAAGGCTTTTGACTTTATGAGCCGTAAGGGTCTTATAAAGATATTTCTTCCTACAAGTCATGAGGACATCGAAGGTGTACTTTCTCCTTAGGAATCGTGGTGATTCCTAAGTATATTTTCTCCTGTAAGTCATAAGGATCTTGCAAGAGTGTTTTCTCCTTATAAGTCAAGAGGACTTACAAGTGTCGTTCACCATACGGGGACATTTCTCGTCATTGGTGGAACTTGGTGGGGGAATGTTTATTCGTGCCCGTGGATTATATACAAGGGTTAATATTGGACCGCCTGTAGGGCAAATTGGGAGATATAACGGCTTAAAAAACAGGTTCAGATCCCTGAAGCTTAAGGATTTTGAATCTTATGAGCCGTGAGGGTTTCACAGGGGGAATTCTCCTTACGAGTCGTGAGGATCTCGCAAGTGTAATTTCTTCTTAGGAATCATGAGGAATCCTAAGTGTGTTGCTCCGTTATGAGTCGTAAAGATCTTATGCAGGTATTTTCTCCTCACAAAGTCGAGAGGACTTTGCAAGTGCATATGAATTTTTTATTTTACGATTGTGCGCCCTTTCCGGGTTTTCACAAACTCGGCGGCAGTCCTGCTGTTTTTACTCACGACACTTTTTTGGCTTTTCATCCGTGCCTATTTTGCTTATGGACATGCTTTTTTTTTCTTAATGGCGAAACTCTTGAAAGTAGCTTCGTCGCAGGTGACCCACCTGTTTGCATGTGGGTTTTGAGGGTGGCTTCATCGCTGGACTAGCTATGTAGCCAAGCAAGACTCGAGTTGCAATCTTTCCTACTTAGAATTTGTTCCCCGCCGAACACAGAGACGCGACCGCGCAGGTCCGTCTTGCCTGAAATTCGGGTCAGATGCTAATTGGTGCTATCCATCCACCTCTCCGAAGATGCCAATTTAATTTATAGCACCATGTATCGAAAGTTTAAACGGATGCGGCCGATGTAGCAGACTTCGTCAGATTCCCCCTCGCTTGAAGGGTTTTTGATTGTGGGGACGCTCTTCCCTGCAGGCGCAAGCCCCTGCAGTTAATTACGCTACCGCATCACGGTAACAACTTTCTCCTTCTCCAGATGGTCACTTCGTGTCGTAGGTGTTTGTTTTGTGTTTGGTTGCCCGTGGATTGTATACGGAGACTAAGTTATGTTGTCGCCCGTAGGGCGTGGACTAGTCCAAATCCGTATCTTTCTTAGATTTGGGTTTGGGGGTTGGGTTTAAGGATACGTTAGCCTCATTTGAGACTAAAATCAACTTAAACGTTTGTTAAGGATACGTTAGTCTAATTCTGGACTAAGATCAACTTAACGGGATCGTTTAGATCTGACAAGAGAGCAATTGGGCTCTATTGTTTAGTTTAAAGACATTGCGGTCGATTACCAGTTTAAGGACCTGGTGGTCCAATGTTAGTTTTAAGACATCGCGGTCGAGGTTAAGGACATCATAGTCCATGGATTTAAGGACTCCACAGTCCGTTATTAGTTTTAAGACATCACGGTCGAGGTTAAGGACATCATAGTCAATGGGCTTAAGGACCCCACAGTCCGATGTTAGTTTTAAGACATCACGGTCGAGGTTAAGGACATCATAGTCCATTATTAGTTTTAAGACATCACGGTCGAGGTTAAAGACATCATAGTCCATGGGCTTAAGGACCCCACAGTCTGATATTAGTTTTAAGACATCACGGTCGAGGTTAAGGACGTTATAGTCCATTATTAGTTTTAAGACATCACGGTCGAGGTTAAGGACATCATAGTCCATGGGCTTAAGGACCCCACAGTCTGATGTTAGTTTTAAGACATCACGGTCGAGGTTAAGGACATCATAGCCCATTATTAGTTTTAAGACATCACGGTCAAGGTTAAGGACATCATAGTCCATGGGCTTAAGGACCCCACAGTCCGATGTTAGTTTTAAGACATCACGGTCGAGGTTAAGGACATCATAGTCCATTATTAGTTTTAAGACATCACGGTCGAGGTTAAGGACATCATAGTCCATTATTAGTTTTAAGACATCACGGTCGAGGTTAAGGACATCATAGTCCATGGGCTTAAGGACCCCACAGTCCGATGTTAGTTTTAAGACATCACGGTCGAGGTTAAGGACATCATAGTCCATTATTAGTTTTAAGACATCACGGTCGAGATTAAGGACATCATAGTCCATGGGCTTAAGGACCCCACAGTCCGATGTTAGTTTTAAGACATCACGGTCGAGGTTAAGGACATCATAGTCCATGAGTTTAAGGACCCCACGGTCCATGAAATGTATGGTTGTCGGGACCCGTCACCTCTTTGAAGACGTTGAGGAATTACAACGACAAATATCAAAGGAGTGAAGAGATGTACCCTTGAACCAAGGTGGATTAAATGATCTATAGCCCAGTTTGGAACTAAGACCAATTAATTATATTATGAGCACATTGGCTTGGAACTAAGACCAATTAATTATATTATGAGCACATTGGCTCGGTTAAGTCTGAATTGAGGACTTATGGCCAACTTGGGCTAAGTCCAATCAAGTTTGGAATATTGGCCCTATGTTGGTCCATTGAAGGGGAGGCTTTGCCTCTAAAAAATTAGCCAATTGGGCTGAATCTAGTGTTCAACACTAGAGAACAACAGTGTTAAACACTGGAAATAAGATTATTAAATTAGTGTTAAACACTAAAAATGTGATTCTCAAATTATTGTTAAACAATAACAGATAACAGTGTTAAACACTGGAAACCAAATTGTCAGATTAGTGTTAAACACTAGTAGAGGGAGGGATCACGTGGGAGCACGTGATAGCATCAAAAAGTGGGGCCAGATCCCCTTGTTTTGTTCTCAGGCTATTCAGATAAGTGTTAAACACTTTTAATCTTCAGGCCATCACGTGTGGGCACGTGATGGGCTTCTAGTCATTGATTATTAAAGCGTTTTACTAGGGGTCACGTGGGGACAAATGAGGGCGCCCAAGAATGGTTCTGCCTTTGGATTTGTTGTGCTTTTGGAGGTCACGTGGGAGCACGTAAGGCGTTGCCTCCGAGCTTTTTCCCTTATCATTTTGGGGATCTTTTCAGGGATCACGTGGGGCCACGTGACCTTAGTCCTTTGCATGCATGAAGATCCTTCAAGTCTCTTTATTTTTAAGAATTGAATTTCTTTTATAGGGTTAAACCCTATTTATGGTTTTGGAGGAATTAAATTCCTATTGTGAAAGAATTATATTCTTATATAGGGTGAAACCCTAATATCATTTAGGAGGAATTAAATTCCTGTAAATCCGAGAGAATTAAATTCTCGATTAGGGTTAAACCCTAGTTCTGTCCATCTTGAAGGAATTAAATTCCTATAATTTTAGGAGAATTAAATTCTCATATAGGGTTAAACCCTAATTTCATCTTGAAGGAATTAAATTCCTGAGAGTTTGGGAGAATTAAATTCTCAAAACACAATTCCCCCTCTAAGTTTTGGATCTGCATGGCAGGATCTCAACCCGATGAGATTTAAATTCTCAACTTATGGGGAGATGTGTTCTTTGCAAATCTTTAACCAGAGGAAGAACTAAGTTCTTTTTGTGCAGAAGAGTTAAACTCTTAGATTTGAGAATTAAATTCTCTGTTTGAAGTTTTGATCCTCTTTCTTTTCTCACCTAGGGTTTTTCTTTGTTGAGAATTAAATTCTCCTTTCTTTTCTCTCTGAAATTTCAAGATTCCAAAACTCTATATCCCTCCCTTCTCTTCTTAGCTCCTATTTATAGGAGAAGGAAAAGAATCAATTTGTTTAGCAAATCTTTTTTTGAAAGATTTTCTTTGTTTTCATAATTGATATGAGCCTTTTGATTATTAAGTGAATTTTATTCACCGTTGGATTTTTAATCCAAAGATATTCCGTTTGTTATTTCTGGTGAGATTTAGGGAAATCTTTCCTTGTTTAAAATTTTTCCATAAATTGGTGATATTTAATCACCCCTGGATTTTTAATCCAACGGTTCTCCTTAATCCTTTCCCATTTGGAAAGATTTTGGAGAAATTCAGAATTTTAATTCAATTAAACTGTAAGTCTTTCGAAGCCTGTCACGTGCCAGCACGTGACCCTTGGTCGTGTGTGAGCACGTGACCCTTGTTGAGATATTTTCTGATTATTTTAGAATTAAATTCTATTTAAGCTGCAGGGCTTTCAAAGCCTGTCACGTGCTGACACGTGACCCCAATTGAGTCATCTTTCACCCTTTCTTTTGTTTTCCGTCTCTGTTTAGTGAGATTTTAACCATCACGCGACCCTTGGTCACGTGTGAACATGTGATACCTCATTGAGGTAATTCCTGCTGATGCACGTGTTCAGATTTTAACCATCACGTGTCCTTACCTTTCCGTTCCTGCCGATGGATCAACCAGGGACTTTCTTCGCTGTGGAGATGCCGAATTGGACCCCGATGGGACGGCTTGAGCCTTCGACGACTGGCATTCCAAACCATCCGATACTGGCCATAGATATTCTGGGCCGCCGTATCTGCCAGGGCGAGGCCCTACCGTGGGGGCAGATTTATAAGATAGGGCTTACCTCTCGACAACCCACGGGCTATCTTCTTTGGGCTCGCTACATCCTATCCGCCCACCACGCGTGACTGCAGAAGGTTGGGCTTTATCAGGCGATCTATGCGTCCCTCTTCCACTACCAATCTCCTCATGTCTGGTGGGTTAAGGCCTTCCTGAACCAGTGGAAGCTTCCCACCAACACTTTCCTTCTAGGGGACCATGAAGTTTCGATTTCCTTGGAAGAATTTCGTGAGATCTCGGGGCTGCCGATCAGGGGGACACTTTATGAAGAATTGCTGCCTCCCGATGAGTATGTCTTTGAAACCGAGCCTGCAATGCTTGATGGCCTGCCTACCGAGAACGCCGTCCGCCACAAGCGTCTGAGTTTGATCAAGGCGCTGGGCATCTCCGACAAACTGTTCACAGAATCTGAGGAGCAGGGTGTCACTTTCAAGAGCTTCATCGCCTGCTTCCTTCGCGAGGATGTCCTGTCGAAGGCGGCTCTCAAGTTTGCAAGCATCAACGACCCCTTTGGGTTTGGTTTGAACAAGCGGCCAACTAAGGAATCGGATTTACCGCAGTATTATATTCCTATCATGTCGCCGGTATCTTTCGAATCGATTGCGGCTCCCGGCATGGACGAGGAGACATTTTTTGTGGGCTTTATCAGTGTCTGGCTCAGCTGGTTCGTCATCCCTATGCATCGCCGCTTCATGAGAGTCTCGGTCATCTATCCGGCACATCGTATCGCTGAGGGGACATGGCTGGCCATAGGCATCCCGGCGCTAGCGCATCCCTATCATGGATTGGGCGACGCCTCTAACACCTCAACTCCGGGTATAGACGTAGTAAACTTCTCCCTTCATTACTTTACATCTTGGATTGAGATGCACGTGTTGGGGGCTTTTACTGCGCATCAGAAACCTGCTTTTTATGACGCCTACACCTTTCCGCGACTCATGCGGCAGGTGGACGTTGTTGCTCCCGACCCGACTCAGTTCAGGGCTATTCGCGTGTTGATTGCACCCTATGCTAGCATGGGCGGACTGGTATTTGTTGATCGGGTTCTATCTGCTCCTTCAGGTCCG
Organism: Agapanthus africanus; assembly: GCA_030015575.1. NCBI lineage: Eukaryota > Viridiplantae > Streptophyta > Magnoliopsida > Asparagales > Amaryllidaceae > Agapanthus > Agapanthus africanus. Next base: position 872,900,061 of record CM057339.1, read on the forward strand.
ATTCAATAACTCCACGACCAGTCGAAAGGTGAGGTGCCTTCTCTGAAGCCCCGGGAGGCCACGCACTTGTACGCGATCAGACCAGGCTATCTGGTATTCCGTCAGAACAGTGCGGCTCTTTTCATGCGGTACAATCCGCATCGCTTCGCCCGGCAGCTTGGATATGATCAGGGCATCCCCTTTGAGGCTTTTACAGTTGCGCCGGTCCCTTCACCCGCAGCTGTTCGTGATGCTGCTCATTACTTCGTGAGGTTGAACACTGGTTCTTACTTCATGATCCTCAAAGCAGATCATATTCCCCGATGTGTGGGGTCCTTCACAGGCTGGTATCTTCATCGGGTCAACCCAGTTATTGCTGAGGAGAAGAGGTTGCTTCTCGGCTATGGCACTCTTGCTCCAGCTCAGGCTGCGGGAATTTCGTTGCGGCCGCGCCGGTCCGCTTTCCCCTGAGGGACACCAGTGTTGCGCTCATTCCAGGGGAGTCGGAGGTGGATCTTACCCCCATAATTGGTATGCCGCTGGAGACCTGGGCTTAGTCAAGGGGTAAAAAGGCACCATTAATAGTACCACCGCCGGTGGCATCGACAATGGCCGTGTCTTCCTCAGCAGCACCACCGAGCGAGGGTGCTGGGAATGAGGGTGTTGAGGGTGAGGTGGGTCAGCGTCGTGCCAAAGCTTCACGGGGGAGGAAACGGTCGTCTTCAGTGGTCGGTTCTGGATCCAAGAGGCGGAGGAAGGTGGATACCAACCTGCTCGACTCTTTAGTAGAGTCTGAGCCCATTCTTCAGGATGAACCGTTGGCCATGCCAGAGTCGGATGCCGGCTTACTTTTTCCGGGTTCAGCTGCCGAGGAAGCCGCACAACTGGCTGAGGCTATAATACGTTCTAAAGATGAGTCTCAGAACGTAAGGGTACCAAAGAAGCCCTATCCTGCAGTAATCTTTTATAAAGACCCTTCGTGGATCCGGTGGCGGTTCATCAGCCCTTTGGAGGAATGGGGTGAAAGGGCCCTTAAGCAGGCTGCTTCGGAGGATGCTGTGGACGCGCTTTCATTGTGGACTGGCGGCCACGAGTCCACCCTTGAACCTCGGCGGGAGCACCTCCTTGAGAAGGAGCATCGGCTTGAAGAAGCCATATTGAAAGCTTCCTTACGCATTGGTATGTTCCTATATTTCTTTGTAATACTTCATATTGCCTGCACTTGTATATATGTATTTTTATTCTCGTGTGAATTGTGCAGAGACTTCGGCGATGGGGGAGGTTCCTACGGGCTTGCTGACGGTAGAGCCTGTTGACACCCCCAATGAAATATTGCTCGATGCGGAGGGGGTTGACGACGCTGTCCCTCTTGCGATAGAGCCTCCTGTGGCAGTTCTTGATCCCGGAGCACTCGCTCCTTTGGAAGAGGCACCCTTGGTGGTCGCCATCCCAACGGATCTTCCTGGGGAGGCCCGGAGGCTGGGATGGAGATAGTCGAGAATACCCTCCCTTCGTTAGAACCCGCAGTGGCTACCGCTTCTCCTTCCTCAGAAGCCGTTACACCGGCTCGTGTCCTTGGTACTGTACCCGAGGTCGCGGCAGAGGCCGTTGAAGCTGCTATCCCTCCAGCTCAGAATGGGAGGAGCGTCGAAGGTAACCTTCCACATTTTAAACTAGTGATCTTTCCGTTATCTGAACTCTTTTGTATTTTTAGAACTGCGCGGACTGGCGGCCTCTATTGCCGATCTGTCTCCTCGGTAATCCTTTCAGCGTTTGCTGGAGATGGCCGCTCCACAGGCGATATCTCCTCAACGCATCGTCCTCTCGTCTGGGCAAGGTCAGTGTTATTGATCATCTTTTCACAACATTGGTGTTATTTTGCAAAAATGACATCGATGTATTTTACAGTTCTGGAGGCCGACGACGAGGTTGAGGTCCTCGAAGGGCCAGGGGAACTTTCATCTCCTTCTTGCATGACTGTGGGTAAGTGAAGTCTCCATATGGTCCTACTTGTTCTTTTGCTTAAAAGTTTCACTGATCTTTTATAAATCTGAACAGCCCTTCCAATTCTTACAGCGCTGGAGTCGCGCATCGCCATGCTACCTGGCCCTTATGCTTTACGAGCCTCAGACCGTCTGGCAAAATTGAGCCTCGACTCCCTGTCATCCCTAATCGAAGAGCTTCGTGCGGGCAGTATGATCACAGCCGAAGCATTTGCTGATGAAGCTAACGGTTCTCTTCCCTTTCTTGATGTCTATCATAGGGAAGCGGTGGTGCAAGTCTGGGTTGAGTTTTATCGGCAGGTGGAGGCTTGCTTGCATGTGCTTGAGTGTACTCGCCTTTCTTCGGAGGCTGTGGCTGCGAAGGCGAGCGTACGGGGCTTAATCGAGTGGTGCGCGGCGAATATGGTGTCATGCGAGAAGAAGCTCGGCCGCAAATTCTCAGAGAGGGAGCTGGCTTCGAAAGCATTGAATGAGCTCCAAGCCAACCTTACGGCCAAGGCCAACAAAGCGTATGAATCTAGCGAGTGCTTCAAGAGGCCATCAAGGAGGTAATGGCCATCGACAAAGCCGCCGCTTTTACTCGCGAAAAGGTCGAGGCTCATAAAGCTACCGAGAAAGAGCTCGAAGGTCGGCTTGCCTCATATCAGGCCCAACAGGCTCAGGCGGAGGCCCGTCTTCTGGCGATACTGAATCACGAAGGCGTGGCCCAGCGAAAGAGGGATGAGCTGACCAAGCTGCTAAATCGCCCGCCGGCCTGAAGCCTTGTATATCTTTTTTTCATTTTGTACATACTCCTGAATGAGTGTATATTTTTTTGTTCTTTCACGAATTTTACTTTGTATCCATTTTGGTTCATGAATAAAAGACATATTTTTCTTCTCAATGGTGTGTCCCTTTTTATTGAATGTATTCTGCGGATAGTCTATATTGATCTCTTTGTAGGACAACGATGGGTTAGGATTCAGGGTTAAGATCTGCCTCCTAAGACTTTTCAACTTTATGAGCCGTGAGGGTCTCATAAAGAGTTTTTCTCCCTACAGGTCGAGAGGATCCAATAGGTGTAATTTCTCCTTAAGAATCATGAGGATTCCTAAGCGTGTTTTCCCTTGAAAGTCGTAAGGATCTCACAAGAGAATTTGCTCTCTTACGAGTCGTGAGGACCCGCAAGTGCTGGGTGAAGTTGCCCTTATCCGTATTTCACGGGGTCAGGGGTTGCGCTGGATGCTTCCCATGGGTTCATTGCCGTGTTTGGCGAAGACCAGGATCCATTCTGGATGTTTTCCGGGGTACCGTAGTTTAAAGACATCGCGGTCGAGGTTAAGGACATCATAGTCCGTGGATTTAAGGACTCCACCGTCCGTTGCTAGTTTTAAGACATTACGGTCGAGGTTAAGGACATCATAGTCCATGGATTTAAGGACTCCACAGTCCAATGTTAGTTTTAAGACATCACGGTCGAGGTTAAGGATATCATAGTCTGTGGATTTAAGGACTCCACAGTCCGATGTTAGTTTTAAGAAATCACGGTCGAGGTTAAGGACATCATAGTCCGTGGATTTAAGGACTCCACAGTCCGATGTTTGCTCTGGATGCTTCCACGGGTTCACTGCCGTGTTTGGCGAGGATCAGGCTCCGCTCTGGATGCTTCACACGGGTTCACCGCCGTGCTCTGCGAGGACCAGGGTCCGCTCTGGACGTTTTCCACGGGTTCAGAAGTGACATAATCCGCGTTCCACGTATCCAGGAATTTTTCTCTAGATGCTTCCCACGGGTTCACTGCCATTTTCGGCGAGGACTAGGCTCCACTCTGGATGCTTCACATGGGTTCACTGTCGTGCTCTGCGAGGACCAGGATCCGCTCTGGACGTTTTCCATGGGGTCAGAAGTGACATAATCCGCGTTCCACGTAGCCAGGAATTTTGCTCTAGATGCTTCCCACGGGTTCCCTGCCGTGTTCGGCGAGGACTAGGCTCTGCTCTGGATGCTTCACACGGGTTCACTGCCGTGCTCTGCGATGACCAGGATCCGCTCTGGACGTTTCCCACGGGGTCATTGCCGCTTTCCACGTAACCAGGAATTTTGACTTTATCCGCATTTCACGGAGTTGAGGTTTGACTATTGGTTATCTGTGCACCGCCGAGTCATGGAACTGGGGGTTGCCGCTGTTCCGCTTTGCTTGATGTTGTGTCTATTGTAATGAGATGAATGTTGAGATGCTCTCCAGGCTATCTGAGAACAGTCAAGGTTTAGTTTCTTCTTCTAATGAAACCCGGGGTGGAGGAGTGTGATTCCTTTTTTGTTTGCGCCCCTGGATTGTATACAGAGACTGCTGTGATATCACATGTAGGGCATAAATTTCATTTCTATTTTTATTTTATTTCTTTCCGCGATACTCTATCATTTCAGCTTTTTATATCGCGAAGGTCACGATTGCCCAATCATTTCGGCTATTTTTCGCGGTGCCCAATCATTTCGGCTATTTATTTTATTTTTACTCGCTGCTTTTTATTGCGAGCTGCCCAATCATTTCGGCTATTTTGCATGCATACTTTTTTTTACTTGCTGCTTCTATTGCAAGTTGCCCCATCATTTCGGCTATTTCGTATGCATGTGTGGCTCGCTAACTTTTTGTCGCAAGCTTGGGATTAAACACCGATTTTGGCATCAGCACCGCTACAACTGGGATATTGCCAGGAGCGAATCATCATTTGCCTCTGTCGATATCGAACAAAGGTGGCTTAGCGAACAGGGTTAGGATCCTGTCGACTAAGGCTTTTGACTTCATGAGCCGTAAGGGTCTCATAAAGGTATTTCTCCCTACAAGTCGTGAGGATCTCATAGGTGCGTTTTCTCCTTAGGAGTCGTGAGGATTCCTAAGTGCATGGTCTTTTATAAGTCGTAAGGATCTTACAAGAGTGTTTTCTCCTTATAAGTCGAGAGGACTTACAAGGGCTGTTCACCGTGTAAACATATCCCTTGTCACGGTTGGAACTTTGTTAGGGAAATGTTTATTCGCGCTCGTGGATTATATACAAGGGTCAGCATTGAGCCGCTTGTAGGGAAGTATTGGAGGTTGTGGGGGCTGCTTAAGAACAGGTTTAGGTCTCTGTGACTTAAGACTTTTGAATCTTATGAGCCGTGAGGGTCCCATAAGAGAATTCTCCTTACGAGTCGTGAGGATCTCGCAAGTGTAATTTCTCCTTGGGAATCGTGAGGATTCCTAAGTGTGTTGCTCCCTTGTGAGTCATAAGGATCTCACGCAGGTGGTTTCTCCTTACAAAGTCGAGAGGGCCTTGCAAGTGTCTCTTAACGAGATTGCGCCCTTTCGGGTTTTCACAGACACTCGCCGGTAGCCCCGCTATTTTTACTTACGGAGCCCTTTCGGGTTTTCATCCATGCCCATTTTGCTTATGGACATACCGTTTTTCCTTTTTTTTTCTTTTTTTTGTATCAGCTTTGGGATGCTGCAATCCACCGTAGTTTATCGACATCTCGGTCAATAGCTAGTTTTAGGACATAGTGGTCCGTTGTTAGTTTAAGGACGTTTCGGTCCGTTGTTAGTTTAAGGACGTTTTGGTCCGTTGTTGAAGAAGGCCTGTTACTACTTACAGAGTTTAGGCTTAGGAAGATAGCTAGCGGACATAGTCGTCGTCATCTATCATTGACCTAGGCCATGACTCGTCAAGCGTGGTACTTTTTTAAGACGCGACCGTTTATTGGTCTGAAAGGTCTTTCGCTATGCATGTCCATGAGTAGATAGGCTCCACCCTGGTAGACCTTGTCTATAATATACGGGTCTTCATAATTCGGCTCGAATTTCCCTCGTTTAGCATGATTGGGGATCATAGGTCTTTTGACCACTAGCATGAGTTCACCTTGGCGGAATGTCCTCGGTCTAGTCAATCTCTCGTATGAGCACGTCATCTTTTCTTTATAAGCCTCCAGATTTTGTAGCGCCATGAGCCGGGTTTCATCAAGGGCATCGAGCTCCTCTAGCCGAAGGTGAGCGTTTTCTTCGTCCGTTAGCTCGTAGTGAACTGCCACTCGTAGAGAGGGTAGTTCTATCTCGAGGGGAAGTACCGCCTCTATAACGAATACCAATGTGTACGGCGTTGTGTTCGTGGCTGTTTTGAACGTCGTCCGATATGCCTAGAGAGCTTCACGCAGTCTCTTGTGCCAGTCCTTCTTATTTCGGGACACCATCTTCTTTACGATCTTCATCAAGGTCTTGTTGAAAGCCTCAGCTAGACCGTTAGCTCGGGGATTATAAACTGAGGAGTTTCTCCAGTCTATGTTATGTTGTTGTGCGAAGCAGCTGATTTTGTGGCTTCTGTAGGCTAGCCCGTTATCGGAGATGATCCGTCTCGGAGTTCCAAACCGATAAATGACGTGCGTTTTGAAGAAATGGAGGATATTCTCCGTCTTCACTTCCCTCAGCGGTACTGCTTCTGCCCATTTGGAGAATTAATTAGTCGTCGCCAAAATGAACCGATGTCCTCTGGACGATCTGGCTCGATGGGGCCGATTTTGTCAGTTCCCCACATTTCGAACGGCCAAGCTAGCCACAGTCGGATGTAATGGATTCGGATGCTGGTGGATAAAGTCCCCATGGATCTGGCATGAGTGGCATTGCTTCGCATATTCGAGACAGTCCTGAATCATCGTGGGCCATTAGTAGCCCATTCGTTTGATTTTCAGCTTCATCTTCGGCCCGGCTTGGTGAGAACCGCAGAATCCATCGTGAACTTCTTGGACGACTCTTTTTGCTTCTTCAGGTCCCAGACATCTTAACCACAAAGAATCAAATGACCTTTTGTACAGAGTATCGTTGACGAAGGCGAAAGATAAGACTCTCTTCATGAGCCGATGCCTTAAGGACGCATCTTTGGGCGTTCGACAGGATTTGAAGTAGTCTACAAAGACTTCTCTCCAATCCTTAGCCTTTTCCTGGTCTTCTATTTGCATGGCCGTTTGCTCGATCGCTCTCTTTTCCTCGGACGACTCCGGAGATATTTCTTCCGGTGCGAGGACCCGTCGGCTTTGTACCACGATTCTTACGTTATCGAGGTTCTCAACGGCCAATTCTTTAGCAAGCTTGGCTAATGCATCGACTTTGCTATTTTCCGTACGCGGTATACTTTCCAAGGTGTAGGAAGGAATTTGGGTCAACAGTTGCTGCACCTTTTCGCCGTACTTCACCAACACTGGTTTGTACATCTGATAGTCACCATTTACTTGACTAACGACCAGTTGGGAGTCTCCGTATATGAGGAGGTTTTCAATTCCCATGTCGATGGCGATCTTGAGGCCTGCTATCAAAGTTTCATATTCAGCTTCATTGTTTGTCCTCGGCTCTGTTAAGGAGAAAGCAAAGCGCATTATCCTTCCTTGTAGGGTCACGAAGATGAGGCCTACCCCCGATTTGATTATAGGGGTGTTTTGTTTGCGCTTCTTCACGGAGGATGCTCCATCGAAATAAAGTTCCCACCGGGTGCCATTTCCTTCGATCGTGTCAAACGCATGTTCGTCTGGCAGATCGCAATTTAAGGAAGAATTGGCCGGTATTGGATGTTCAGCGAGGAAGTCAGCGATGGCATGGCCTTTCGCTGCCTTAAGAGGCTGGTAAGTTATTGCGAACTCCATTAAGAGCAAAGCCCATTTAGCGAGTCGCCCCGTCAGTATGGCCTTTGACATCAAATATTTGAGGGGATCCACCTTCGATATGAGACGGACTTCATGTGCCAATGCATAGTGCCGGAGTTTTGTTATCGCGAAGATCAACACCAGGAAGTATTTTTCGATGGGAGAATAATTGCTTTCTTCCACCAGGAGGACCCGACTCAAGTAATAGAGAGCTCTTTCTTTCCCTTGGTCGTTCTCTTGTGCCCATAATGCACCTAAGGAACCTTTGAGGGCTGTTGTGTAAAGAATAAGGGGTTTTCCCTTGACTGGAGCTTCCAGTACTGGCGGGTTCTGCAGATACTGCTTGATTTCGTCCAGTGCGCCTTGGAATTTGTGATCCCAGACGAACGGGGTTCCCTTCTTCATCAGGTGACTGTAGGGGCGGAACTTGTCGGAAAGATTGGCTATGAATCGCCGGATATAGGCGAGTTTCCCTTGGAGGGACCGCAATTGCTTAAGAGTCTTTGGAGGGGGCATTTCCATGATCGCCTTGATCTTCGACGGGTCTATCTCGATACCTCGGTGCCGGACAATAAATCCTAGGAATTTGCCCGAGGAAACTCCGAATGCGCATTTGAGGGGGTTCATCTTCAAGTTTTATTGCCGAAGGCGTTGAAATACGATCTTCAGATGTTCGAGATATTCCCCGTATGATTTGCTTTTCACCACGAGGTCGTCGATATAGCATTCGACGATTTCATGTATAAGGTCATCGAAGATCTTCGTCATGGCCCTCTGATAGGTGGCACCGGCGTTCTTCAGACCGAAAAGCATCACCTTGTATTAAAATATACCCAAAGGGGTCCGGAAAGCAGTGTGCTTCTGGTCCTCAGGATGCATCTTTATCTGATTATATCCTGATGAGACGTCCATGAAGGAGAAACCTTCGTGAGTGGATGTGTTATCTATCATCAGCTCGGTGACCGGTACCGGGAAGTCATCCTTCGGGCAGGCTTTATTGAGATCTCGAAAGTCCACACATATGAGCACTGTCCCATTTTTCTTCATCACCAGGACGATGTTGGCGATCCAGTCAGGATACTGAATCTCCTGGATGAAGCCAGAGTCGATTAGCTTCTTGACCTCGGCGTTGATGCTCATCTCAAGCTCAAGGCGCATTCTCCTTGGTGCTTGTTTGACTGGCTTAACGTCCGGGGATATTGCCAATTTGTGGACAGCAATCTCTTGATCTAGTCCTGGCATTTATGAATAATTCCATGCGAAGCAATCTCTATGCTGCATAAGCACGTCTTTTAGCGCAACCACTCTTTCTTCAGATAGCAGTTCACTAACGAATGTCGGCCGTGGGTCATTTGCCGTCCCCAAATCAATTTTCTTGAGGTTATCCGCAGTGGTATGTATTCCATCTTCCAGCCCTTTTGGCGCCGGTGGAAACTCTGAGATCACCTCGTCATCATTGTTTTTGAAGCAGCAGGGGAGATCACCCCTATCCTCAGGCTCTTCTTTTGATAGTGTTATCATATGACAAGTACGAGCTCGCTTCCACAATCGATGTTGATCTGGTTGTACGCTTGTTGTATGCGTGGCTTTTGGTTCGTGCTTCTGTGGCGGATTTATCCTCCAGCTGCTGGATAGAGCGAACCCGCCTTGCTGATATTGATCTTCGACCTAGTTCTTGAAGGTAAAGCAGTCTTCGAGAGGATGTCCTATTGCTCGGTGATAAGAGCAGTAGTCTGGGTGGGAAGTCTCGTTGACTTGCTCGGGGTGTTTGGACTCCGGGAGTGTGATCATTTGATATTTTATAGCGAGATCAAGTATCTTCCATGTTTTGTTCTGAGGAAAAGAGTATGCTCGACTCATCTTCTTCATAGAGGACGAATCCGGATTGCTCGATTCCCGATTGCGTGGCTTCTTGGTCCCGCTTTGTTGCTGTCGAACGCCTTTCCCGCTCCTTGATTTATTTTTGCCTCTACGTCGGGCCTTTTGTATGACGAGTTGATGAGGAAGAGTATCGTCATTCTCCGTGACCTGCTGAAGGAGGCGCTGTGTCCTGGCTTTCTCGTAAATGGCCATTTCACGGTTATGGTCGTCCCGGACCTTTTGACCCGCTTCCCTGATAAGCTTGTTCATTCGTTCTTCAAATAGCGGACTCAGCATTTTGATTGCAGGATCTCGTTTTGGTTCGGGGTCAGCATTTTCTGACAGGGCGTCTTCTTCTTCATCGAAGTCATATATGACGTAGCTACCATGGACTCGTTCCCGTTTCCCGGATTTCACATATCCAAGCCAAAGCGTTTCTATTCTCCCGTTGGGCAACTTACGCTGAGTTCCAGGGACATCCCAAATCCTGTTGTAGAACCGAACTTGTCGAATGGTCTGTTTGAAAGGTACCCCTTGGCGCTTCAAGAGCCTTTTAGTTCGTTCGTGTAATATCTGGGCAAACGGATGGGCTGGAGCCTGTCAAGTGTAGAATCCACGCCGTGCCAGATTTCTTTCTCCACTTTGGTTTCCCCTGACCGGTAGAATAGGATCGCCTTTTCACCCTTTCTCCTGGGAGGGACATAAAATGTCTGCAGTTCTTGCACACTATAAGCTTTAAATGCATCGAGCTCTTTGTAATGCTCCCGCAGAACCATGATAATTTGCAGACTCTGATTATTGCCAGCGGAAGCTTGTACTGACGGCCGAGCGGAGAATACAACATTAACCTCGTCTTCCGAGTCGCTGCCGAAGATCAACATGGGGGCGGACGGTCCCGGGTTGTTGCGTCGAGACGGCCCAGAATAAACTATCTCTTCTTCTTCCTCGGTATCACTCCCGAAGACAGGAATGGTAGTGATAGCTTTGTTCTATGGTTTGTGACATCTCTCCGTGTCCTCAAAATCTGGCAAAAAGTATTTTGCATCTTCGTACTTGCGGACTTCATTCATGGAGAATGGGTTCAGCTCTCCTGTTACGGTATACTCGAGACCATCCTTGAAATACTTCATACACCGATGTTGTGTAGAAGGGATGATGTTGTACTCGTGTAACCAAGACCGGCCGAGCAAAGCATTGTAGCAAGTCTTGGCGTCAATGACGTGAAATTTAATATCCGTGATGAGTAGCCCGAAGCGAAGCGTCAATATCACAGACCCAAGAGTCCGTAACGATTGGGAGTCAAAACCAGAGATGGTAATTTTATCGCGAGCGAGATGCTGAACGCTCATGCAGATTTCCTTCAAAACTCGCACGTTAAGGAGATTGATGGAAGACCCATTGTCGACCAAGATTTTGTCTATCTTTATATCGTGGCAGTATCCTGAGACATAGAGGGGACGGTTGTGCTCGCACGCCCAAGGAGGAGGTCTTCATCGCCGAAGGTAATATCGGCTGTGTGTACTTCTTCCAGCTCGTTTTTCATCTTTTCTTCGGCGAGAAAAGCTTGGAACTGTCCTGGCTCTTGTAGCGCCTTGATCAATGAATCTCTCGCCTCTTTGGATAACAGAAGGACGTCAAGAATGCTGAGCTGCGAGGGTAGCTTTCTCAAGTATGCCAGAACATTGTAGTCCACCTTGTTCTTCGTTGGCGGGTCCTTGGCAGTCAGCTCTTTAATGACTTGGTCAACTAGGGCGATATCCTCAGAGACCTTTTCTTTTCCCTTATCTTTTTTATTCATAGGTCCGAGATTCTTTTCTGGAAGCGTGCGATTGTGCAGCTGAATATTTTCACAGGCCTTCGGTTATTCCTCTTTCCCCAAGATGGGTTCTTTAAAGAGAGGGCCAAGAGCCATCTCCTCGTCGGAGTCGCTCCCGAAGGTGAGAACCTACGATACCCCGGCGTTGACCGTGTGACAGTTGCCGGTATTTCTTTTATGCTCCTCAGCCGCACTTCTTTGCTCCCGAAGAGTTTTGCGTTTCATCCGCTTAAAATGTTGTCGGTGAGCAACATATCCCTACCACCATCTTTTAAAAGCGTCGCACTCTTCGGTAGGGTGCGAAATCTTTCGATGATATAAGCAGTAGCTAGGATGTGTTTCTGTTTCACCAGGAGTGTTTCCTTCAGAGGGTGGTAGCTTCATTCCCATTGATATGGCTTTAGCAAACCTTTTCCTCATCTTGAACTTGTTTTTATCTGCGACGGATGTTCCTTGATTCGGCGGGAGGGCCTCCCCTCTTTCGTCCAGTCGCTGGCGTTTGGCTCTTTCAAATACGGCCATCTCACGCTTCCGATCGGCTTTACTTTTCAGATGAATTTCATTCAGGAAGGCGTCGATCATTTTGTCTGACGGCCATAGAAGTTCCAGCCTGGGATGCTCCCAGTCTCTCTGTGCAGGGAGCTTCTTCATTGTCTAGCGATGAGTGAGAGATCACGTGACAACTTGCTACGTACTCCTCAGATCCATCGGACGAGTCTTCTCTATCATTTCCGTCTTCAAGGACGTGGCCGAGAAACTCTTGGAGCGTGATTGGAGTCCGCGCCTTCTGGTTATACTCTTCCAGCGCGTCGATTTGTTTCTGCAGGTCCGTGCGTTTGTCGCCAGGCTTCACGGGCTTTTTGGATTTCTTCTTCTTTTTCGAAGATTTTGACGGCTGGGTATGAACATTCTGGCTATCACCACCAATCTTTGGAGTTGGGTGCGGCTTCAGCATCCCTTCGATGATCTGGGGTTCCAGCAGATTCTCCCACCTGATTGTTGGGCATGTCTGGAGATCATTCGGTATCCTTTTGGTTTTGGCCGAAAGAGCCACCTCCCATGGAGCTTCCTCAACAAAAGAGCACGTTGCCCCTGGTGTGTTCGTTTTCTTAGGAGTGTGCGGTTATGGTGGGTTTACTTTCCACTTCTCAGACAGCGCAAACTTGCCTTGCTGGTACTGGTCCTCGATCCAACCCTTAAAGATGAAGCAATCTTCAATTGGATGGCTTACCGTTTGGTGGTAAGGGCAATAATTGGGATTATTCGCTTCACCGGGCTGCAATGGTCGCTTTAGATTCGGCAAATTGATAAGCCTGTTGCGCATCGCCAGCTCGAAGAGTCTCCTCGTTTTGTCTCGTAGGAACGAATAAGGACGCTTCATTTTCTCATTATAATAGCGTCGTCTCTCTTCCAGTTGATCCATTAGCTTTGGAGCACTGGGCTGCTATTGAGTATTCGCAACGAAGGTCGCCTTTCCTTTACCCTTTTCATTTCGCGGCTCCGGTTTCGGGGGAGACGGTCTGTGACCCATCTGATCCATCTGGGCTAGCTTGTCGATTAAATCCTGGAATGTGGTCGGTTTGAAGAACATCATGAACTGTGAAATAGTTGCATGAGGGTCTAGGGTGCCCACGAACATGCCCACCGCTGGTGCTTCTTCGATGCGCTGTTCGCATTTCGACCACACATTTCGCCATCGGATTGCGTATTGAACCCAAGTTTCGCCCGGCTTCACCCTTGCAATGATCAACGCCGTTATTGGGGTGCGTTCGCTGGCACTCATGAATCGCTGGGTGAATAGCAATTCCATCTTTGCGAAAGTTTTGACGGAGTCGTTTGGAAGCTCGGAGTACCACTCAAACGCCGTCTCTGATAAGCTGCCGACGAATTGGCGGAGCAAAATCTTATCATCGCCCCCGGTGTTGCCGCACAGAGCTCTGAACTGGGCTACGTGCTCGTGGGGATTGCCCGTCCCCTTGTACACATGGAATTTGGGGATTGTGTATCCCGGCGGGTATTTTATCTGGTCATACCAGCCCGAATATGGTCGCCCAGTTTTGACAACTTGGCCAGCTGCTTCATTTGCCTGGTGAACTCTTATTTGCTGAGCAATATAGTCATCCAAGGCAGCTTTAGAGATTGTCTCCTCCTTAGCTGTTGACAGAGCTGGCAGGGGATTCGATGTTTCCCCTTTGTCGTCTTCAATAATGATCGGAGGGTCTTCGGCTGGAGGATCCGGCTGTATCATCATCCCGACCATGTCTTGGAAGAGAAGAGACATTTGCTTTATATTGGCCACTTGTTCCGCAGCCTCCTTGTTTTTCTTTTCGAGCATTCTCCGAAGGAATTCAACATCAGTCTCGTGTTCGTGATGTTGCTCCGATGACGTCTCCGGGCTTTCTTTTTGCCCGGTGAGTGCGGCCATGGCAGTCAGCATCTCCTGAAGCTTCTGCTGTTGCTGTTCCTGAGCTCTTGTGATGGATCGGGTGAGTGGTCGGTGGCCCGTAGAAGCGCGGCTATCCTCCTTCCCGGATGCCATGTAAATAGTATGCACCACCATGCCCCCAGACTTAAGGCGTTTAGGCTCAGTGCCTTTGACATTTGTCGCAGGCACGGGGATCTTCTCTGGCCTTCTCTTCTTATGAGCGGTCTAAGTTGAGGGGGCCATCGCGGTGGGTACCCAGATAGCTTTTCGTAGCTTGGCAGGATGGCTTTCTTCTTGTTGAACCTTCGCCCTTTTTTTGTCGGCGAGGGTAATCTTGATCAACCACTGAGTTCCAGACCTGCCGCCAGACTTTGTAGATCTTGGAGGATAGCCGCTGAGGGGACTGTTCTGGCTTTGCTTCCGCAACATTCTCCACCGGAGGAGGAGATCTTTTCAGTACGGCGGTAGGAGAATTCCCGCGCACCTTATTCAGCAGCTCGAAGCTGTTCCCAGTTGGAACAGCAGCATTAATTTCCGCCATTGGAGCTGGTAGAGTTAGCCCAGAAGGGGAGTTGCCCCCGGCCTTCCTTACTCGGCGCCAGTGGCGACGTCGAGCGTGTCGAGCTGTTGAAGTTGGCTCGGTGACGGGGATGGTCTTGTCTTTCCCCCTGTTCAGGTGAGGGGCTGTTGCTGGTGTCATCCTGTTGAAGACTGATGTCCTTTGAGTAGCAGGAGCAGGGGTGGAAGTTGGGACAGTCAGTCTTGTAAAGACCGACTCTCTGACAGGAGAAGCCGCCTTGACGACTTCAGGAGCATGGATGGCTATCTTCTTTGGGATGGCCATCTTCTTTGGGATGGCCACTTGGGGTATTACGGGCTTCTTGGCAGGCCTATCGGAGCTCATGCTCAGTCTAGTGAAGACCGAGGGGTTGGAGTTGGACGACCCGTTGAGAGGGGCCGTGGTAGTAGAAAGCCGATCGAAGATCGACTTCTTGGGAGCTTCCGGTGCGGGCGTAGGAACGGTGAAGCTCGCTGGCGGGAGCATGGTCCCGAAAAACAATCCTGTGGTGGTTTGGGTAACCTGTTCCACTGGCATCGTGAATAAGGAGGCCGCTTGGGGCCCATAAGCTACACCTCCAGGTGAGGCGGAGCGTAGGTTGCAGTTGCATGTGGAACACTTCGAGCAGGTGAACGCCATTGATCCTTTGCTTTCTGCACCAAGCAAAACGCCAAATCTTAGTACCTCGAAACCCAAGGGCAACCATTGGCAAACCGCGATTGGTTCGCGAACACGACACACGAAGTGTGGAGTGGAAAGAGGAAAAGGTCCCACCGGGCGTGCCAGAATCTGTTCCCTGCCAAACACAGAGACGCGACCGCGCAGGTCCGTCTTGCCTGAAATTCGGGGCAGATGCTAATTGGTGCTATCTTTCCACCTCTCCGAAGATGCCAAGTTGATTTATAGCACCATGTATCGAAGGTTTAAATGGATGCGGCCGATGTAGCAGACTTCGTTAGATTCCCCCTCGCTTGAAGGGTTTTTGATTATGGGGACGCTCTTCCCTGCAGGCGTAAGCCCCTGCAGTTAATTACAAAACCACATCACAGTAACAACTTTCTCCTTCTCCAGATGGTCACTTCGTATCGTGGGTTTTTGTTTTGTGTTTGGTTGCCCGTAGATTGTATACGAAGACTAAGTTATGTTGTCGCCCGTAGGGCGTGGACTCGTCCAAATCCGTATCTTTCTTAGATTTGGGTTTGGGGGTTAGGTTTAAGGATACGTTAGCCTCATTTGAGACTAAGATCAACTTAAACGTTTGTTAAGGATACGTTAGTCTAATTCTAGACTAAGATCAACTTAACGGGATCGTTTAGATCCGACAAGAGAGCAATTGGGCTCTATTGTTTAATTTAAAGACATTGCGGTCGATTAACAGTTTAAGGACCTGGTGGTCCAATGTTAGTTTTAAGACATCACGGTCGAGGTTAAGGACATCATAGTCCATGAATTTAAGGACTCCACAGTCCGTTATTAGTTTTAAGACATCACGGTCGAGGTTAAGGACATCATAGTCCATGGACTTAAGGACCCCACAGTCCGATGTTAGTTTTAAGACATCACGGTCGAGGTTAAGGACATTATAGTCCATTATTAGTTTTAAGACATCACGGTCGAGGTTAAGGACATCATAGTCCATGGGCTTAAGGACCCTACAGTTCGATGTTAGTTTTAAGGCATCACGGTCGAGGTTAAGGACATTATAGTCCATTATTAGTATTAAGACATCACGGTCGAGGTTAAGAACATCATAGTCCATGGGCTTAAGTACCCCACAGTCCGATATTAGTTTTAAGACATCACGGTCAAGGTTAAGGACATCATAGTCCATTATTAGTTTTAAGACATCACGGTCGAGGTTAAGGACATCATAGTCCATAGGCTTAAGGACCCCACAGTCCGATGTTAGTTTTAAGACATCACGGTCGAGGTTAAGGACATCATAGTCCATTATTAGTTTTAAGACATCACGGTCGAGGTTAAGGACATCATAGTCCATGGGTTTAAGGACCCCACAGTCCGATGTTAGTTTTAAGACATCACGGTCGAGGTTAAGGACATCATAGTCCATTATTAGTTTTAAGACATCACGGTCGAGGTTAAGGACATCATAGTCCATGGGCTTAAGGACCCCACAGTCGATGTTAGTTTTAAGACATCACGGTCGAGGATAAGGACATCATAGTCCATAGGCTTAAGGACCCCACAGTCCGATGTTAGTTTTAAGACATCACGGTCGAGATTAAGGACATCATAGTCCATGAGTTTAAGGACCCCACAGTCCATGAAATGTATGGTTGTCGGGACCCGTCACCTCTTTGAAGACGTTGAGGAATTACAACGATAAATATCAAAGGAGTGAAGAGATGTACCCTTGAACCAAGGTGGATTAAATGATCTATAGCCCAGTTTGGAACTAAGAACAATTAATTATATTATGAGCACAATGGCTCAGTTAAGTCTGAATTGAGGACTTATGGCCAACTTGGGCTAAGTCCAATCAAGTTTGGAATATTGGCCCTCTGTTGGTCCATTGAAGGGGAGGCTTTGCCTCTAGAAAATTAGCCAATTGGGCTGAATCTAGTGTTCAAAACTAGAGAACAACAGTGTTAAACACTGGAAATAAGATTATTAAATTAGTGTTAAACACTAAAAATGTGATTCTCAAATTAGTGTTAAACACTAACAGATAACAGTGTTAAACACTGGAAACCAAATTGTCAGATTAGTGTTAAACACTAGAAGAGGGAGGGATCATGTGGGAGCACGTGATAGCATCAAAAAATGGGGCCAGATCCCCTTGTTTTGTTCTCAGGGTATTCAGATAAGTGTTAAACACTTTTAGTCTTCAGGCCATCACGTGTGGGCACGTGATGGGCTTCCGGTCATTGATTATTAAAGCGTTTTACTAGGGGTCACGTGAGGGCGCCCAAGAATGGTTCTGCCTTTGGATTTATTGTGCTTTTGGAGGTCACGTGGGAGCACGTAAGGCGTTGCCTCCGAGCTTTTTCCCTTCTCATTTTGGGGATCTTTTCAGGGATCACGTGGGGCCACGTGACCTTAGTCCTTTGCATGCATGAAGATCCTTCAAGTCTCTTTATTTTTAAGAATTGAATTTTTTTATAGGGTTAAACCCTAATTATGGTTTTGGAGGAATTAAATTCTTATTGTGAAAGAATTATATTCTTATATAGGGTGAAACCCTAATATCATTTAGGAGGAATTAAATTCCTGTAAATCTGAGAGATTTAAATTCTCGATTAGGGTTAAACCCTAGTTCTGTCCATCTTGAAGGAATTAAATTCCTATAATTTTGGGAGAATTAAATTCTCATATAGGATTAAACCTTAATTTCATCTTGAAGGAATTAAATTCCTGTGAGTTTGGGAGAATTAAATTCTCAAAACTCAATTCCACTCAATTCCCCCTCTAAGTTTTGGATCTGCATGGCAGGATCTCAACCCGATGAGAATTAAATTCTCAACTTATGGAGAGATGTGCTCTTTGCAGATCTTTAACCAGAGGAAGAACTAAGTTCTTTTTGTCCAGAAGAGTTAAACTCTTAGATTTGAGAATTAAATTCTCTGTTTGAAGTTTTGATCCCCTTTCTTTTCTCACCTAGGGTTTTTCTTTGTTGAGAATTAAATTCTCCTTTCTTTTTTCTCTGAAATTTCAAGATTCCAAAACTCTATATCCCTCCCTTCTCTTCTTAGCTCCTATTTATAGGAGAAGGAAAAGAATCAATTTGTTTAGCAAATCTTTTTTTGAAAGATTTTGTTTGTTTTCATAATTGATATGAGCCTTTTGATTATTACGTGAATTTTATTCACCATTGGATTTTTAATCCAAAGATATTCCGTTTGTTATTTCTGGTGAGATTTAGGGAAATCTTTCCTTGTTTAAGATTTTTCCATAATTGGTGATATTTAATCACCCCTGGATTTTTAATCCAACGGTTCTCCTTAATCCTTTCCCATTTGGAAAGATTTTGGAGAAATTCAGATTTTTAATTCAATTAAATTGTAAGGCTTTCGAAGCCTGTCATGTGCTGGCACGTGACCCTTGGTCGCGTGTGAGCACGTGACCCTCGTTGAGGTATTTTCTGATTATTTTAGAATTAAATTCTATTTAAGCTGCAGGGCTTTCAAAGCCTGTCAC
The DNA here is from genome assembly GCA_030015575.1 of Agapanthus africanus. NCBI lineage: Eukaryota > Viridiplantae > Streptophyta > Magnoliopsida > Asparagales > Amaryllidaceae > Agapanthus > Agapanthus africanus. Next base: position 872,918,504 of record CM057339.1, read on the forward strand.
GTGCTGACACGTGACCCTTGGTCACGTATGAGCACGTGACCCCAATTGAGTCATCTTTCATCCTTTCTTTTGTTTTTCGTCTCTGTTTAGTGAGATTTTAACCATCACGTGTCCTCACGTGACCCTTGGTCACGTGTGAACATGTGATACCTCATTGAGGTAATTCCTAATCTTTTAATCAAGAAACAGACTTCGATTGCAATATAGATCCCAAAGAAATGTATCGCCGTATTTGGGGCGATGCACTAGTTTAGGAACATTCTGGTCCATTATCGCCATGTTTGAGGCAAAATTTTAGTTTAGGGACTTTTCGGTCCAATGCCGCCATATTTAAGGCGAAGTTCTAGTTTAGGGACTTCTCGGTCCGTTATTAGTTTAGGGACTTCTCGGTCCGTTGTTACCATATTTGAGGCGAATAATTTGTTTAGGGATTTCTCGGTCCTTTATCGCTTGAGGCGGATTTCTAGTTTAAGGACATCTTGGTCCATTGTTAGTTTAGGAACTTCTCGGTCCAATGTTGCCATATTTGAGGCGAATTTCTAGTTTAAGGACATCTCGGTCCTTTGTCGCCATGTTTAAGGTGAATTTCTAGTTTAAGGACATCTCAGTCCTTTGTAACCATATTTGAAGCAACGGAGCTTCTTTGTATACAACTCTCAGAGTTCAGACTCAGGAAGATAGCGAGCGGATACGAGTGTCATCATCTATCATAGACCTAAGTCATGATTCGTCAAGCGTAGTATTTTTTGAGGAATCAACCGTTTATTGGCCGGAAGGGTCTTTCGCAATGCATATCCATGAGCAAGTAGGCTCCATCTTAGTAAACTATTTCTATGATGTACGGGCCTTAATATTTCAGCTCAAATTTCCCCCGTTTTGCACAATTGGGGATCATTGCTCTTTTGACGACTAGCACGAGTTCGCCATGGCGAAATGTTCTCGGCCTGCTCAATCTTTCATATGACCATATCATCCTTGCCTTATAAGTCTCCAAGTTTTGTTGTGCTATAAGACGAGTTTCGTCGAGGGCGTCGAAATCCTCAAGCCGAAAATGAACATTCTCTTTTGTAAGTCCACGGTAGCGTCCCAGCTGTCTAACAGACGCTAAATGCGGAACAAAAACTTTTACAACTGGCGCTATCACGTACTATAACCCGGATCTGCCATTAAAGCTAAACTAACAAACTACAAAGTGGGTAGAAACATTATACCGAATGATCCGAGTCCTTCGGTCTTCAACCATCATCCTACGCTTTGTTGCGGCTGCTCCGATCTCCTGAATCTTTGTTCTTCTCGTCTGGGTGGCACCACATCGACGGATCTTTAAACGGGCTCCCGCCTCTGAACTGAGGCAACTTGATCGTCAAGTTTGCTAAAGGAGATGACCAAGATGATGTAGAGAATGAGTAGAACACTTTGTCTCGTTACGTCCAAAGCTATGGACGAACGGTTAGTGAAGTTGCCATTTGGATCGGGTGAAATGAGAAATGAGGCTATCTAATTTTCATGAACCCGAATCTATCATAATCTTTTCAACCAAAACAACAACCATATTATTCCACCAAGGGGTGACCGGCCACTATATAGGAGAGGAGGGAGGTGAGTGTAGGAGAGGGGGAGGTGACCACAAGATTAAAGAAGAGAATGAGTCACAAGACACCTAGTATGAACTCATTTAAAGAAACAATGATTCATAACACATAGTCATCAACACATAAATGCTCCATTAATGCACTAAGCCACCTCACCATCCTAGTCACCATCTAGAAGCTTCCACACTCATCTCAAGAAAAGATAAATCCGCATTTAACCGAATATTAAATACGGCTGATAGAAAACTGGAAACTGGAAACTTCCAAAAGTGACCCTGAAACGAATTTCAGGATAACCCCGTATCAGTATAAACATACCCGCATTTGTATTACGACCGAATACAAATGCAACTGAGACAAAGATATTATATCTACACAGTATAATACTTGGATGCGGCTTAAACCAAAGCCGACCAGTATTATCTGCCCGAAAAACGACACGTGCAAAAACGCACGTGCATTTTCCGAACCTTGCCATAAACCCATACGGCCTCTACAACGTTTCTCCCGAACTTGGGAAAGTGTCTGTGGGGGACTCTAATGACTTATCAACACACTGGCACTGGGTATAACCTCTAGCACGTCAGAGGTACAAGCTGTACGTAACGTTTTGCCTATGTATTGATTGGAAAGGAAGCTGACGAGCGAACTCATCCATAAACCCTACTGAGCCTGACAGTGACAATATACATACAGTCCGGTCCGTTCGTCTAAAGAGTATCGCATATCGAGTCTAGGGGGTAGATAAAGTCAGACCCCTAATAACGCGATAAATCGTGTCGGCATGAAGCCCATCACCACCTGAGAAACTATTGATCCAAATCAGTAATTCTCCACTACCTCGGCCGAGGATTTCTAGTGATGGCCACCCGTGCACTGAGCGACATCAACCCCCAATACCGGGAGAGACGAATCCCCGACGATCCACTCACTGCCTCCATGTGGCTCGGGACTGTACCCAACTAAAACATGTTTGCACAACTCCTTTGAGCGTGGTAAGGTAGTAATCTAAGCACAGTGGGAACTCACACGAGACAAATGACGATCTCAGGTCGACAAACTAACCTGTACACATGTCACCAAGAAACTGCTATCTGACGATATATATAATACCAACTAGCATGTTCCCGGCGAGTCCTGTCCGGTGTACTCATATCCAAATGAGCACCTGTATACATCTTAGGTGATCTAACTGACACCAGTGGCTTGTGAGATCGGCCACCGCCCCTCGTCGGGGTCTCGACTGTATACACTAGTCTACTCTGGAGTATCGATAGCCTGTCTCGAAACTCCCATGACTAGGGACACTTTAAGGATGTGCTTATAGACCCCAGCTCCCACGTATATGATCACCATCATACTGCTGGCTGTCAAGCAGAATCCTATGGGCTCTATCATCATGCAATAGTGAACTAAAGCATGTATACGATGATAAAGACAAACCAGATAGCATACTATCATCTCGAGCAAGACTGTCCTATCGGTATAGGTCCTGCCTCAATCATTGCAATCACGTACCTGCGATCCAATAATTGACTTTGAGGGCACTATCTCCAACAATCTCCCACTTACACTTAAGGCTAATTATTGCGATGTCGCATACTCACAGCTCGTGTGATATCGAACATCCAACTCCTCTACTAATCAGTTTCACAAAGCTAGTTTGTAAAACTCTTGTGTTCGAGAAATAGCTTCAGTGAGTGGATCCGCCCTGATGTTTCTTTCTATGTCTCTCTTAATCTCAAGTTCACGGAGAATGCTATCTCCCGAATTGAGTAATACCTTTCTTAGAATATGTCTGAATATCTGATGGGACCTAGTTCATAAATGAACTCCAAATCCAAACCTCTTAGACTGTATCGATAACTGAACTTAATCAGTATCCAGCACCATGCCTCCCACAGTATCCTCTTGGACCACCTGTCCATAATACTGTCCCTCGTCAGAGGGAAAACTATAACTCTGACAATCACTCTGTCATCCATGTCACCTTGGAAACTTGGAATGATAACCGTCTCCTGAATGAGGCTGCCGTCATCAAATCCGTAGAACAAGCACTTATGTTCTAAAACTGCTTCCTTATGTTTCTTCAGGATTGGATTAATATAAACTTATCGCATCTAGTGCAAAAACAATATCTGGTGTGGTACTTGACATCTCATGATTGACTCAATTGCCTAAGCAAGTGATCTGCCAATCATGCACTTCCCTCTCTCCTTTAGTCTCTAAGACACCTTTAGAGAGGGTGACTCCATCACCTGCAGGTACACCACCATGCCAGGAGTCATCTATTCTAAAATATTTTTAGAATATTGTCAAAGTACCCATATTGGAAAACTACCCAAATCTAGATCTACAACCATAGATCTAGTAACCAGAATGTCTAATATTATATCCATATCCTTTGTGGAGAAACAACTGTGTGACGACCAAAGTACAACCGATCGTAGTATAGGAATTTTACTTCTTACTCTTTGTATGTCATCCAAATACCAGGACATCACACCCTACTACCTTCTTAACAGATCCATCCCCTATTCTGATGAAGTCAAGCCCATGACTGTCACATCAAAAATAGATGATCTTATTTCCGCTATTCTGCTAAAGTCTATAAGTAGACATAAGCTACTTGCCCACTATGCTTCCGTTGCTCCCACTGACTACGATAACCCTCTGGCAGAATAATATATACGTATACTTCTAAAGCTAGTTTAGAACAATGCTATACTTATCCTCCTGCCGGGTCTCATAATCTGGAACAACGGTAGTGTCAAGTCTGGGTAAACAAGAACCTCCCTGTCACCGTCCTTGAGGGTACCGGAGTACCTCTAGGGTGTCTGAGGTTACCCACCATATCTGCGGAGTGGCTATTGGAATGTCAAACCTGATTGAATATATAGGTCCTATTAAATTTTCTGTAATCGTTTGCGGTTCTGGAATCACTTCCAGTTCTACCATACTCCCACTACTATTTTCTGAAAAAATCCATTTTACTAAAACTGTGGCGAGTCAAGAACAATATCACTATTGATCTTCCAGATGGTAGAAAGTCAACCCTCATCAAAGCCAGGGTCAACCCACAAACAGCCATTACAGAAACGTGCCTCGAGTTATCCAGTGTCTGGTTTTAAGCATAAGCTGGACAACTCCCCGTATCTTAACATCGTTAAGATATGAACCATTCTATATACCATATAGAAATAGAGGCACTAATTTAATTGGAACCAGATTCAAATCATGCAGCTGTCTCCAGTGCATATCAACTTAATAGAGAGAGGCTAATCAGCATTACTCAACTTAAGAATACATCCAATTATGAGTAACCTAAAGGAGAAACAAGTTTCTCAAAATCATTACTTCCAACTGAATACCAATCACAAGAATCTACATCTTCGATTTCTTTGAAGAATTCCGATACTTGCGATACCTGGTTCTTTACTTTATTCTTATACCCACAACTTCTCAAAACTTAGACATTGTATTTCTACGAAACACTTGTCTAAAAACTAGAGAAGTCACAAGTAAACAGAACATAGTACGAGGACCTACCCCTTTGTCCTGACGGACATTGGACAACATACAATACTCTGTATAAGTCCGCTGAGTTGAATAACTCAAAACCTGTGCATCGTAGGTTGAAAACTGTACCCAGGCGATTTCCTCAAATATCACCAATTACAACGAATCCCGATATAATGAGGATGATCACCTAATTCCCAATAACTTACTCCCACTCATCATCTGTAAAACCATACGGATATGAGAATGAAACCTGGTAAATACATACCCTGGAGTAAGTATGTAATCGAGAAATCAGTTTACAATTAACAATGCGTAATGAAACTAAAACATGAAAATGTTTCGTAGGGGTTTCCTGGTATTCCTAGCAATGCCTCTTCCATAAATCAGTTCATGACTATAACCGTATATTTCTTTGTCATCTCTCCAAATCCCTTTATTTGTCTTTATTCATTACCTTCTGTACACCATCGTTATGCTAAATGGTTTTCTTCCTTCCCTACCGTTCGGCACCAGCCTATGGTTTGGAAGAAGACTATCCAGTAAGCATAATAGGTGTACTCTCCTAAACCAAGGAGTACTCGTATCTTGAGAGAAGGTGATGATAAAAAACAACTGGATAATACCTTATTCTATTAAAGGTGAAATAGGAGTGGCGATGAAGTACGCGGTTTGGTCGTGAATGATAACAGTCGCAATTTACTTTGCCCTCTTTCTAATCCCTTTATATTGTCTTTAGTTATTACCTTCTGTACACCCAACTTAGGCTAATTGGTTTTCTTCATTCCCTACCTTTCGGCACCTGCCTATGGTTTGGAATAAGACTATCCAATAAGCGTAATAGGTGTACTCTCCTAAACTAAGGAGCCCTCGCAACCTGAGAGAAGGTGATAATAAAAGACAACTGAATAATCAATTCTATTTCTCCTGAACCTGGATCCATCCTCGAAGAAGTCCCTTCAAGTTCGTATATAACCATACGATGGATCTATCCAATGGAAGTGGATGTCCGTAGTAATACGGGATGTTCTGAGAAATACAAAGGGTAAAAGAAGGAGCGGTAATGACTTATGCAACTTAGACAATCCAAAAGCCAGTATTTTAAGAAGGTTCGGTCAACTTGGTCACTGAGTCATAGTCTAGGGTCGGTCAAAGGTCGCTGCCAAAGAGAGAGAGAAAAGAAACACTCTGCGTGCACTCTAACCTAGATCAGAATGGTTATCAATTTATCTAATCAGGAAACCTCCCACTGTAATCTCAAATTCTCCTCCAAACCTGAAAGAAGAATTAGTCGGGATCACCCGAAGAGTAAACCAACTCATCAGTGAGAATCGGGATCCAACTATCATCGCATGATAACTTGATGGAAGCCACTCAAGTCCTCACACTCCAGAAGGTATGCGCATACCTGGCAAGTTTGCTTTATGTTTGAAACTCCCGGTGTGATTTTTGCCCCATGCTCTTATGACCTTAGCGTTGGTCAAAATATCATAAGTCACATGCCAAGTTCTACCCGTCACTATCCAGGTCAATTTGAACCCACCCGCACATGCCCTTGACGTTGGCCAAGTATGACAGAACGACTGTCCCAAACCAACTCATCTATCTATGCAACAGATGAATACCCAGCAGCTACCAAACACTATGCCTTGGCGTTGGTCAAAATACATAGCTTGAATACTACTGAATACTCAAAAGAAATGACGGAGGGCTACGGCTGGTTTTTGGCGAAAAACCTTTAACGTAATGAACTTGATCTCGTTGAAGGAACCTGATAGCTTTTTATAAAATATAGTGACGAAAAACCTTTTGCTAAAAAGGTCACTCCCGGTGAAAGGATGTCGGCTCTTTCCTCGTGGAATGAGGTGCGGGATATTCCAACTGAATACCGCGATGCAAAGCAACTTGTAATCGACTATAGTAAAGTTATTACCCTGACGCAAACTTATGCCCAAGGGGTCACTCCCGGTGAAGGGATCTCGGCCCTTGCCTCGTCGAATGAGGTGCAGGATATTCCAAACTGAATATCACTTTGCAAAACAAAAAGAAACGTCTTTGTAATAACACTTTTTAAAATTTGTTCCAACAACATCAAATATACGTTTGTTTTACTTGCATTGATAAGAATCAACGCAGTACCATCAATCAATCACACCAGAAAAGAACGAAAAATAAAATGTACGTATATGCCATCCGCATTCGTCACTGGGTCCCGTCATCACCCGTTAGGTTACTTAACTAATGACAGAGCGGGGACTGGACTAGCGCGAGTGTAAAACATATACAACATCTAATAGTATATATACCAATATACAATAATCGCTCCGGGCGTGATAATATGCAACATTACAGAAAAGTAATAAGCATCACAGAACAATACAGATAATCTGGGATCCCCGGGTTTCACAGAGCCGCTACTGAAAACCCAACGTTCCCCTGGTCGTGTGGATAGCCTGTGCAATGAAACCTAGACCCCTACGGGTGCGGCAAGTTACCCGCCAAAACCTGAAGCGAGGTAGTCCCCACAACATAGTGAATGGAACACCTGGCACTTCACGGAATGCGGTAAATTGAGCACCCCTCCTTGGGTCGACATGTACCCCCTACGAGTGCGGCGAATAATCTGCCAATTCTAGAGTGAGGTCCCTCTGCCTCTCAATGCCATGAGATACGGACCCGTTGCCCTCCAGAACCCGGCTATCTGTGCACTCCTTCGCGGGATAAACCTAGTACAGAAACAAAAATATGTACAACGGGTACATCGACCTCAACCCGGTCGTGCCCCAAATGAATATTATACAAACAGGAAGTGACGGCAGTCCACATGTTGGACGCTCGCCCCGCAATATCAAATGTACAATTAAATCCAAACAGCACTATCATTACACCCTGCTATCCACCACGACAAAACCGCAACATTACAGCACAACACAGAACATCAACGCGAATGTCACGTTCGCAAACCCGTCTAAAAGAACTATAGCAATCAGACGCGGTTTACCGATCAAATGACATTCCCGGTCGGAGATATAATGTAAATACTGCATACTAACAAATTTAAAATTTCGATCGACTAAATTTCCCGAAGTAGGCCCCATGTACATCTGCTGTACAGTAACAAAAACTGGGCCCAAAAGAACAATACCAAAAAAACCACAATTTCCTCTGTGAAGCTCTCTGGAAAAATTGGAGCACGGTTCCCACTAAGCCGCCGCGGTTCCGCGGTCAAACCCTAGGTTTGACCGCGGATCCGCGGTGGTCATGTGGGATCACGTGCCCAAATTTTCCCAGAATGCTTCAAAAACCCTGAACGCTTTTCTGTGATATGTAAAATAATTTTTGGACCTGATTTAAAATCGACAGAAACTGTGAACATGGAATTTTGCGGTTTTCGAAAATCCGTTCGATCGATATTTTAAACGCGTTAGCACAAGTTAGTAAAGCTTAATGGTGAAGCTCTGATACCACTGTAAGTCCACGGTAGCGCCCCGGCCGTCTAACAGACGCCAAATGCGGAACAAAAACTTTTACGACTGGCGCTATCGCATACTATAACGCGGATCTGCCATTAAAACTAAACTAACAAACTACAAAGTAGGTAGAAACGTTATACCGAATGATCCGAGTCCTTTGGTCTTCAACCATCATCCCACGCTTTATTGCGGCTGCTCCGATCTCCTGAATCTCTGTTCTTCTCGTCTGGGTGGCACCACATCGACGGATCTTTAAACGTGCTCCCGCCTCTGAACCGAGGCAACTCGATCGTCAAGTTTGCTAAAGGAGACGACCAAGATAATGTAGAGAATGAGTAGAACACTTTGTCTCGTTACGTCCAAAGCTATGGACGAACGGTCATTGAAGTTGCCATTTGGATCGGGTGAAATGAGAAATGAGGCTATCTAATTTTCATGAACCCGAATCTATCATAATCTTTTCAACCAAAACAACAACCATATTATTCCTCCAAGGGGTGGCTGGCCACTATATAGGAGAGGGGGGAGGTGAGTGTAGGAGAGGGGGAGGTGACCACAAGATTAAAGAAGAGAATGAGTCACAAGACACCTAGTATGAACTCATTTAACGAAACAATGATTCATAACACATAGTCATCAACACATAAATGTTCCATTAATGCACTAAGTCACATCACCATCCTAGTCACCATCCTAATCACCATCTAGAAGCTTCCACACTCATCTCAAGAAAAGATAAATCCGCATTTAACCGAATATTAAATACGGCTGATAGAAAACTGGAAACTGGCAACTTCCAAAGGTGATCCTGAAACGAATTTCAGAATAACCCCGTATCAGTATAAACATACCCGTATTTGTATTACGACCGAATACAAATGCAACTGAGACAAAGATATTATATTTACACAGCATAATACTCGGATCCGGCTTAAACCAAAGCCGACCAGTATTATCTGCCCGAAATATGACACGTGCGAAAACGCACGTGCATTTTCCGAACCTTGCCACAAAACTATACGGTCTCTACAACGTTTCGCCCGAACTTGGGAAAGTGTCTGTGGGGGACTCTAATGACTCATCAACACACTGGCATTGGGTATAACCTCTAGCACGTCAGAGGTACAAGCTGTACGTAACGTTTTGCCTATGTATTGATTGGAAGGGAAGCTGACGAGCGAACTCATCCATAAACCCTACTGAGCCTGACAGTGACAATATACATACAGTCCGGTCCGTTCGTCTAAAGAGTATCGCATATCGAGTCTAGGGGGTGGATAAAGTCAGACCCCTAATAATGCGATAAATCGTGTCGGCATGAAGCCCATCACCACCTAAGAAACTACTGATCCAAATCAGTAATTCTCCATAACCTTGGCCGAGGATTTCTAGTGATGGCCACCTGTGCACTGTGCGACATCAACCCCCAATACCGGGAGAGACAAATCCCAGACGATCCGCTCACTGCCTCCATGTGAATCGGGATTGTACCCAACTAAAACCTGTTTGCACAACTCCTTTGAGCATGGTAGGGTAGTAATCTAAGCACAGTGGGAACTCACACTAGACAAATGACGATCTCAGGTCGACAAACTAACATGTACACATGTCACCAGGGAACTTCTATCTGACGATATGTATAATACCAACTAGCATGTTCCCGGCGAGTCCTGTCCGGTGTACTCATATCCTAATGAGCACCTGTATACATCTTAGGTGATCTAACTTACACCAGTGGCTTGTGAGACCGGCCACCGCCCCTCGTCGGGATCTCGACTGTATACACTAGTCTACTCTGGAGTATCGATGCCCTGTCTCGAAACTCCCACGACTAGGGACACTTTAAGGATGTGCTTATAGACCCCAGCTCCCACGTATATGATCACCATCATACTGCTGGCTGTCAAGCAGAATCCTATAGGCTATATCATCATGCAATAGTGAACTAAAGCATGTATACGATAATAAAGACAAACCAGATAGCATACTATCATCTCGAGCAAGACTGTCATATCGGTATAGGTCATGCCTCAATCATTGCAATCACGTACCTGCGATCCAATAATTGACTTTGAGGGCACTATCTCCAACATCTTCATCTGTCAGCTCGTATCAAACCGCTACTCGCAGAGAAGGGGGTTCTATTCCCAGGGGAAGTGTAACACCCGAGTCCATTTATACTAATTCCAGTTCTCGTATTTCTTTATTCGTGGTATTTCCTGATTTATCGTGTTTTGGGTGCGAATAGTATTTTACATTTTACATTGCATTCGACCCGACCCGCTTGCTTGAACTTATTTGATTCATACTTATGAATTATCCTAACTTGTTACATAGACACGTGCATCTCATGTATACTGCATACTGGCATTTTACCTGACATTGCATCTTTTACCATATAACATTTTAGGTCATGTAAAATAATTTAAAATTACATTTCATAGCCTGCATGATACCCCTAATCCCATGGTAGCATCCGCGCATCTTGTTCTCGTCCCGTTCAGTGAAACGGGCGTGTTTGGATGGCTACGCGCACGTTCATGCATCCATTCTTGGGGGTATGCATTTTCGTTACCTGAGCATTCATTTTGAAATTTGGACATCGCATATATTTTTATTATTTTAAATCTGAATTTTTAGACCCGACCCGGGTGTGTTTTGGAGTAGGTTTGTATTTGCCAAAATCTCAAAACGTACTAATATTATATTAATATTTCTAAACTATAACTATATATTATACTAAACTGTTTTCCATATGTTTCTTAACAAAATATATTAAAATATATTTTAAATCCAATCTTAACCACTCTCGCCTTTCTCTGCAGATTATATAATATATTTTTCTGTTTAAATTTCTTTTTTAACTTTGTACCTTTTATAAACCCCACGTCCCATGATACCTGAGATCACTGTTCCTCTCTCTCTCTCTCCTTTTCTTTTTCCCACCTACGAACCCATCACCCCGCGAACCCTAACCCCTTGCCTCGCCGTCGCTACCACCCTCGCCCTCACCCCTCGTCTTCATGCCCTCGCCGTCAGCACCTTCACCTTCATCACCACCTCCACTCCTCTTCTCATCTCTTTCCTGCCTGCACCCACGACCGTGAGGTTCCTAACCCATGCATCTCGCCGTCGTTGACCCCTCACCGTCGTCCTCGTCTCCTCGCCCATCTCCCCGACCTCATCTCCTCATCGATCTCTCTCTGCTCCCCTGCACACCTACCGCAACAAACCCCGAAAACCTGACCCACTGCAACCCCCGCCTGCAACCTTCCCTTGCACCCTCCTCGCCGGAGCTCCGACCCCGTCGCCTTCATGCACTCGTCACCGCCTCAAACCTCTCACCTCTCATTTCCTCTAAAAACCCACGGCCCCCTGTGCCAGAATTCCGTTCACCCGACTCCAAGAACCCGCAACCCCGCTGCCATCGCCGTGAACCTCACCGGAAAACCCACGCCACTTGCCGTAACCCTCTCTGTCCTCGCCCCTATCCCAGATACAGAAACCAGTCGCCTCTCCCTCTTCTCCTTCTTCTTTTCCTTTCTACTCTTTCTTTTCTTGATTCTTGATTCCGGTGATCGCCGGAGCCGGGCCCGTCGCCGACGATCCAAACGACCCAGAGGACGTACCTTACCTGCGTGATCACCCTCTCGCATTTCTTGGACCCGTCCCGTTTGCCGTGCGTGCGTTACGACGTCTTGCCAACATCGGACGTGCCGTACGTATTCGCTTCGTGATCCGTCAAGACAAGTAAAACTTGCTACATGCTATTATATTATTTTATACATATTTAATTTCATGATTAAACCTGTAAATTAAACCTAAGGCTATTAGTTTCCATTTTACATTTCGATGTCCGGTTATATCATTTTAGATTTACTACTTGAACCCTATCATGTTGCATTCTGTCTTACTATACGTAGTACCCTTATACGTGTTTAAATCACATAATAATTATCTGCATAGGTCACAGTACCTTTTAATAGTTTCTACCCTATCGGACACCCGTTTGCATCCATTTCACCCTATTTTATATATAATTGCATCACTAGGTCATTTAATACATGTTAATGTGATTTTAATATTCCATATTCATTTAAGTGTATGATACTTAATGTTGGCACCATAACCCTAACTCTAATCGATAACCGTACATCCATATAGTTTAATCTGTACCTATTTGCATATCATATGACATGTTCCAGTTTATTGTTCTATTAATACCCATGCTTGTTTTGTATACCCATGCTTATGCTAGTTTGATTATGAGTACCCACATGACATCTTGTACACCCTGATATGACTTGTTACACCTATTACTTGACACGACATGGTACCGTGCAACTCTTGACATGACATGACACCTATATACTATTTGGCTTTACCTGTTACCTGATCTTGTGTCTAATGCCAAAAAACCTGACCTGTTGTCCTTACGGACAGTTCCTGTTGTCTATCCAGACAAACATGTACCTGCCTGATCCTGTGTTGGCCTTAGCTCTAGATTATTTAATACCTGACTTGAATACATATAACCTGGAGGTATGGGGAAATCAATGATGAAACCTGACTTGTAACTCGACAGTTCGCTACCTTACTGATCAGTTTTAGAGGCTAGGCCAGCCTTGGGATGATGCTGCTGACATCGTCCATCGTTATCCACTACCTTTTAGAGGCTAGGCCAGCCTTGGGATGATGCCATGGACATCATTCATCGTTGCCCTTTTTCCTTTTAGTGCCTAGCGGCATGTCTCGGTTTAGCCCGAGAATCTTCACCATGATCCAGGGCATGCACGGGATACTATTGAGTTACATCGATGATTCATCAAATTGATTTCAAAGACTTGAGAGTTGTTAACCCAATAGACCAGTTTAGATTACTCACTGTACACTACCTTTCACTGGCCTGTTTTATATTGCTGTTACACCTGCTTTACTATTTATGATCATACTTGCATGTCTTGCTACCCTGTTTATATATTATTGCTTGATGTTATGACGCACTGACGTCTGGGTTTTGCATGGCCCAGATTCCTCTACCTTTGTTGCAGACCGATCAGGAGTACTGCAATTGTTAGACCGAGCGGTGAGGACCCTGTTGGTATCCAGGTTTACCACTTCAGGTGTTTATTTATTGAATCTTTTGCTTCCGCACATTATTTTATTCTTAACTCGTTTTATTCTGGCTTATGGACATGTGTTAGATTGTTTAATATTGTTCTTGATATCTCTACAGCCGTAATGTGACTGTGGAAGGATGTTTCCAATCCACAGGTAGCATGGTTGGCTATGTCACGTGCCCATCTTAGCGTACTCTGGGAAGCGGGGTGTGACAAGAAGCACTACTTCCGTACCGAATACCAATGCGTATGGTGTTGTATTCGTCGATGTTTTGAACATTGTTTGGTACGCTCAGAGAGCTTCATGCAACCTTTCGTGCCAGTCTCTCTTGTTTCTTGGCACCGTTTTCTTTATAATCTTCGTCAAGGTCTTGTTGAAAGCTTCAGCTAGACCGTTGACCCAAGAATTATAGACTGAAGAGTATCTCCAATCTATTTTATGTTGTTGTGCGAAATGGCTGATTTTATGACTTCTATAAGATGGCCCATTATCCGAGATAATTCGTCACGGAGTGCCGAACCGACAGATGACATGTGTCCTGAAGAAATGGAAGATATTCTCCGTCTTCACCTCCCTTAGTGGTACTACTTCTACCCACTTAGAGAAGTAGTCGGTCGTGGCCAATATAAACTGATGTTCTTTGGATGACGCCAGTTCAATGGGGCCAATTATATCAGTTCCCCACATTTCGAACGGCCAGCTAGCCACTGTTGGGTATAGCGGATTTGAATGTTGGTGGATGAAGTCCCCGTGGATTTGGTATGAGTGACACTGCTTCGCATATTCGAGGCAGTCCTGAATCATTGTGGGCCAATAGTAACCCTTTCTTTTAATCTTCAGCTTCATCTTTAGCCCAACTTGGTGAAAACCGCAGAGTCTGTCGTGAATTCCTTGAATGACTTTCTTTTCTTCCTCCGGCCTCAGGCATCTTAATTATAGACAGTCGAACGATCTCTTATATAGAGTATCATTGACAAAGGCGAAAGACAAAGCTCGCTTCATGAGATGATGTTGAGACGACGCGTTTTTGGGTGTTCGTTGGGATTTGAAGTAGACTATGAAGACTTCCCTCCAATCCTTGACATTTTCTTCGTCCTCTATTTGAAGGGCTACTTGTTCGGTCGTTTCTTTTCCTTCGGATGGCTCTGTTAAGTCTCCCGAAGATATTTCTGTTGGCACGAGGATCCTGCGTCTTTGCATAATGATCTTTACGTCATCGAGGTCTTCGTCGGCCAGTTCCTTAGCCAATTTGGCCAATGCATCCGCCTTACTATTTTCTGGTATACTCTCCAGGATGTAAGAGGGGATTTGTGTCACCAGTTGCTGTACACTTTCTCCATACTTTATCAGCTCTGGATTGCACGTTTTATAGTCGCTATTTACTTAGCTAACGATCAGCTGGGAGTCTCCATATATGAGGAGGTCTTTGATTCCCATGTCAACAACGATCTCGAGACCTGCTATCAAAACTTCAAATTCAGCTTCGTTTATTAGTCTTTGGCTCTGTTAAGGAGAAGGCATAACGCAATATCCCTCCTTGCAGAGTCACGAAGATAAGGCCCACTATCACGCTCCACTTCCCAGAGTGCGCTAAGATAGGCACGTGACAAAGCCAACCATGCTACCTATGGATAGGAAAAATCCCTCCACAGTCACATTACGGCTGTAGAGATATCAAGAACAGTAAAATAATAAACAACTATCTAATACATGTCCATGGGTCAGAGTAGCAAGTCAAGAATAAAATAATGCGGAAGCAAAAGATCCAATATGACAAAACACCTGGAAGGTAAAACTGGATACTAACTGGATCCTCACTGCTCGGCCTAACGACGGAAAATACTCCTGATCAGCCTGCGACAAAGGTAGAGGATCTGGGCCATACAAAACCCCGACATCAGTGCGTCATAATATCAAGCAATAATAAAATCAAGGAGTAGCAAGGCATGCAGGTACGAATATGAACGGTAAAACAGATATAACAGTAATATAAATAATGACAGTGAAGGGTAAGGCACAGGTGATGTGCAGTGAGTAATCTAAACTGGTCTACTGGGTTAACTACTCTCAAGTCTTTGAAATCAATTTGATGAATCGTCGATGTAACTCGATAGTATCCCGTGCATGCCCGGGACCACAGTCTAAGACTCTCGGGCTGAATCCGAGACGTGCCGCAAGGCAGTAAAAGGTAGTAGGTAACGACGAATGATGTCAGCAGCATCATCTCGGGGCTGGCCTAGCCCGTAAAACTGATCAGTAAAGGTGTCGAACTGTCGAGTTACAAGTCAAGTTTTATCATTGATTTCTCCATACCCCCAAGTTATGTATTCAAGTCAGGTATTGATAAATATGGAGCTAATGCCAACACGGGATCAAGCAGGTACAGGTTTTCCTGAATAGACAACAAGAAACGTCCGTAGGGACAACAGGTCAAGATTGTTGGCATTAGTAACAAGATCAGGTAACAGGTCAAGCTATGGTACATCAGGTCAAGTCAGGCAGTGTATATGGATCCAAACATGTCAAGTAGTGCACAATATCAAGTCATGTCAAGCAGTAGTGTATCAAGTCATGTCAGGGAGTGCCCAAGTATCACATGGGTGCTCATAATCAAACCATAATAAGCATGGGAACACAAAAACAAGTATGGGGTACCAACGTAATAATAAAATGGAATAATGTGATGTAGTATGCAAAATAGGTATAGATTCAAACATATGGATGCACAGTTATCGATTAGGGTTAAAATTATAGTTCCAACACTAATTAGAATACACTTTATCAAACATGGAATGTTAATATCACATTATTATGTATTAAAATGATTCATGGATGCAATTGTATATATATTAGACAAGATGGATGCAAATAGGTATCCAAAAGTTATAAAAACTATCAAATGGTAATATGGGATATACAACTAAGCACTATGTGATATAAATATTGGTATGGATGCATTGTAATGTAATCTACTATGTAACAAGATTAGTTTTTATGATCTAGATCTAAAATGATGTAAACGGGTGCAAACGGAACATCGAAATGTTATAAAATGAATCAAGGGGTACTAGATTTAAACTACAGGTATGATATACATATGAATAGGTATATAATTATTTAAATAGAATGTAGCAAGATTAACTTGCCTCGGGGATCCACAGATGCACGGCACGCAGCAAGAATGCGATAAAACAACGGAAAATCTCCATTGAGGCATTTCGTCGAACACTTTGCGCGCACAATCGAACATTGACCGAATGAAGATCTAGAGGCGGAGAAATGATCATTTCGTTCACGTAAATGCAGGCCAATCATTGGAGCCTCGGTTCTCGTCTCGGAGTCGCGTCGAAAGGGCTGTCGAATGTCTAGGGTTTTGGAGTTGTCGTAGAGGCGAGACGAAGAAGATGAAATGGTCAGCGAAGATTGGAGGCAAGGTTGGGTTCTTGCTGTTGAGACGAGGAGGTAGAAATGGGTACGGCTAGGGTTTTCAGGTGAGATGGAGAGGAAGAGAAGGAGAAAGGTGGCCATGGTGATGGTGCTTGGGGCGACGATGGGGGTTGCAGAGGAAGGTAGGAGAAGGAGTCGATGGAGACGAAGAAGATGACGACTGGAGTTGGTGGGTTCTCAGGCGAGGTGATGGTGATGAGGTGTTGTTCGCGTCGAGGTTGGTGAGGAGATGGGTTCGAGTATGAAGATGATGGTGTAGGGTTTAAGGTTTGCTAGAGATGGGGTTCGGCTGAGGCGACGATGGCTTTTCGGTGTGGGGTTGAAGTCGATGGGAAGAAGAAGATGATGGAGGCAACAGTGAGGGGTGCTCTGCCGGCGGTGAGGTTAGGTCGCGATCGGGTGTGCAGTGGGTTGTAGGTGATGGTTAAGGTGATGATTGCAGGCGGAGAAAGAGAAGGTGGAGACGAGAGAAGGAGGTGGTGATGAACGAGGAGGGTCTCAGTTGTGGAATGCGGAGGCAGGAGACGCCGGCGGCGAGGGAGTCGAAGTGCTGGGTCGAAGATGAAGGGATGCGGTGATTGGTTGAGGGCTGTTGAAGGAGGATGTGGTGGCTAAGAGGGTGAAGGGGGTCAATGGTGAAAGGTCGTCGGGGTTGAGTGGACGACTGCGAGGCGAGGCTAGGTTGGGTTCGAAGGTTGTGGGCGTGCAGGGATATGCGTCTTCGGGGTCTGGGGAAGGAAGAGAGTGGAAGGAAGTGGAGGAGGAAGATGTGAGGTCGTGGTGATGAAGACGAGGACGAGGGGCGACGATGACGAGACAAAGAAGGAGGCTGGGCTTGGGTTCTCGCGACGAGAGACAGCGGAGGAAGAGGGAAAAGAAAATGGGGGGAGAGAGACAAACATGAGATAGGGTTAATTAAATAGAAAAAGAAAGAATATATATAATATAGTGAGAGAGAGAGAGAATCTGAGAGAGAGAGAGAGAGAAGATCGAGAGGAGAGAGGAGAGAGAGAGAAGTTAACAGTAAGGAGATAGAAAATTGGAAGTATGTGGGGAGAGAGAAAGAGAGAAAGAAAGAGAGGAAGAGAGAAAGAGAAAGGAAAGAGAGAGGAAGAGTAGGGCCGGGATTAGAGAAAGAGCTGTGATTGAGATTTTAAAAAAGAATTTAAAAAGATTTTAGTTTGTTAAAAGAAACTTACGAACTGTTAAAAATAAATTTTAAACGAACTTTAAAAATTTTAAATAATTAGAATTTTGGCGGGATACAAAAGTATTCCAAAACGCGTCCGGGTCGGATCTAAAAATTCAGATTTAAAATACGAAAAATATATGCGACTTTCAAAATTCAAAACGAAGGCTCAGGTAACGAAAAAGCATACCCCCAAGAACGGATGCACGTATGTGCGCGCAGCCATCCAAACACGTCCGTTTCACTGAACGGGACGAGAACAAGATGCGTGGACGCTACCCCGGGGTTAGGGCTATCATGCAGGCTATGAAATGCAATTTTAAATTATTTTACATGACTTAAAATTTTATATAATAAAAGATGCAATGCCAGATAAAATGCCAGTATGCAGTATTCATGAGATGCACGTGTATATCTAATAGGTCAGGGTAATTCATAACTATGAATCAAACAGGTTCAAGCAAGCGGTTCGGGTCGAATGCAATGTAAAAGGTAAAATACCATTCGCACCCAAACACGATAAATCAATAAAATACCATAGATAAATAAATACGGGAACAGGAATTGGTATAAGTGAACTAGGTTGTTACATTATACCCAACTACAAAAATAATTTCGTCCTCGAAACTCCAAGAACAAGAAAGGATAAACAATCAAGAAACTACAAGAATAGATGTGGAAACTTCTGTCGGATTTCATCTTCTCGTTCCTAAGTTGATTCTCCATGCGAGCGATTTTCCAAAGAAATAATTATAAGAGGGATAACTTTGTTCTTAAGAACCTTTTCTCTTCAATCCACAATCGACATTGGTCGCTCCTCAAAACTCAAATCTTCACGTACAGTCAGTTACGAATGATCCAACACATGTGTTTCATCTCGAACATACTTACATAGTTTAGATACATGAAATACGTCATGAACATTCACCAAGGATTGCGGTAAAGCCAAACGATACGCCACTTCTCCAACACGCACCAAAATCTCAAAAGGTCCGACGAATCGAGGACTAAGCTTTCCTCGACTTCTGAAACGAATCACCCCTCTAGTCGGAGATATATTCAAGAATACCAAATCACCAACGGCAAACTGTAGAGATCTTCTCGATGTATCTGCCCAACTCTTTTGTCGGTCTTGTACTGCTTTCATAGGATTCCGGATAGTATTAACTTCCTCCACTGTTCGCACGATCAAATCCGGTCCCAATAATCTTCGTTCTGCAACATCGTCCCAACAAACAGGTGAACGACACTTACGACCATATAATGCTTCGAATGGAGCCATCTGAATAGTCGCCTGAAAACTGTTGTTGTACGAAAATTCCACCAAGTGTAGATGATCCTCCCAAGAACCTTTGAAGTCTAACATGCAAGCTCTCAACATGTCTTCAAGAGTTTGGATCGTTCTCTCCGACTGGCCATCTTTCTGAGGATGACAAGCTGTGCTAAACTTCAATCGAGTCCCCAAACTTTCCTGTAAGCTCCTCCAGAAGTGTGATAAGAAACGGGTGTCACGGTCGGACACGATGCTCATCGGTACACCATGCAATCTCACAATCTCCTACATGTACCGTTCTGCTAAAGCTTCTATTGATTGACCAACTCAAAATGGGATGAAGTGAGCTGCCTTGGTCAATCGATCAACAATCACCCAAACTGCATTGTTGCCTATTGGAAGCCGTCACGAAATCCATGGTTATATGTCCCCACTTCCACTGAGGGATCGGAAGTGGTTGCAATAAACCAGCAACCCTTTGATGCTCAGCCTTGACTTGCTGACACACCAAGCACTTCGCTATAAAGCGGGCAATCTCCCGTTTCATGCCTTCCCACCAGAAATGCTGTCGTAGATCACGGTACATCTTCGTGCCTCTTGGATGTACGGAATATGCTGAACTGTGCGCCTCCTTCATAACTTCTTCGCGGATATCTCCCTTTGGCACACACAACCGACTACCATAACGTAACGAATCATCTTCATGAATCAATAAGTCCGTTCGAAGTCCAGCTTCAACCTGTTCTCGAAACTTCTGCAATCTAGGGTCCTGTAACTGCGCTGCTTTAATATTCTCGATCAATGAAGATTGTACTTGCAGCTGCATTAACTGTCCCGAAGAATGCGGTAGCACAACTTCCAAATCGAATCTCCGAAAGTCTTCAATAAGTTCCTTCTGTGCAGTCAACATCTGAATTGCTGGCAACCGACTAAGCGCATCCGGCACAACATTAACTTTTCCCGGATGGTACTTAAGATCAAGATCGTAGTCATCCATCAGCTCCAACCATCTACGCTGCCTCATAGTGAGCTCCTTCTGTGTGAACACGTACTTAGGCTTTTGTGATCGGTGAATATTTTGACCCTTTCGCCCAATAAGTAGTGTCTCCAAATCTTTAAAGAGAAAATCACAGCTGCTAGCTCCAAATCATGAGTTGGGTAATTCTTCTCATGGGTCTTCAACTGTCTCGATGCGTAAGCTATAACCTTCCCATGTTGCATCAAAACACATCCCAATCCTTTCCCAGATGTGTCGCTGTGAATCACCAATCCTCCGGAACTGTCTGGTATGGTCAAAATAAGAGCGGTTATCAATCTCTGTTTCAACGCCTCGAAAGCTGACGCACAACTATCCGTCCATACAAAGGGTACCTCCTTTCGTGTAAGCTTGGTCAAAGGCTCAGCCAAACGAGCAAAATTCTCCACGAACCTTCTGTAATATCCGGCAAGTCCAAGAAAGCTTATGATCTCTGCAACGTTCTTCGGAATCGGCCAATCTCGAACTGCAGCGATCTTTTCGGGATCAACGGCGATTCCATCTCCGGATACAACATGCCCCAAAAACTTCACTTCTTCAAGCCAAAACTCGCACTTGCTCATCTTTGCATACAATTTTTCTTGCCTTAATGTCTGCAGTGCGATCTTCAAGTGTTCTGCGTGCTCTTCAATACTCCTCGAGTACACCAGAATATCATCAATGAACACCACTATAAACTGGTCCAAGAATGGTGAAAAGATTCGGTTCATCAAGTCCATAAATATTGCCGGTGCATTCGTTACTCCGAAAGGCATCACTAAATACTCGTAATGTCCATACCGAGTTCGTAATGCAGTCTTGCAAATATCTTCTGATTTAACTCGGACCTGATGATATCCGGATCGCAAATCCAGCTTCAAGAATACCCTCGCGCCATAAAACTGCTCAAATAATTTGCCAATGCGAGGGATCGGGTACTTGTTCTTAATAGTCACCCGGTTTAATTCTCGATAGTCGATGCACATCCTCCTTGTGCCATCTTTCTTCTTGACTAGAAGAACTAGAGCTCCCCAAGGTGAATTACTGCTGCGAAGCCAACCCTTCTCTAGCAATTCAGCAACCTGCTTCTTGACTTCTTCCAACTCCACTGGTGCCATTGGATGGTACGCCTTTGAGATTGGCGCTGGACCAGGAACAAGATCAATCGCGAACTCCACATTTCATTTGGCGGTAAACCCTAGATGTCCTCAAACACGTCCATGAACTCTCGAACTACAGCTGGCGCTTCCTCCTTATCA
Organism: Agapanthus africanus; assembly: GCA_030015575.1. Taxonomy (NCBI): domain Eukaryota; kingdom Viridiplantae; phylum Streptophyta; class Magnoliopsida; order Asparagales; family Amaryllidaceae; genus Agapanthus; species Agapanthus africanus. The sequence continues at coordinate 872,940,392 of CM057339.1, forward strand.
ACTTCTATTGACGAAAGAACATTGTTTGTCGGCCTAGCCCTAAACTCGACTGGCCTGACAGAACTGCTTCCTCGAGCAAAAACAAACTCCGGATGCCCGGGAATCTGGAAAATCACTTTCTTTGCCCTACAATCAATGTAAGCGTGGAAAGTGCCGAGAAAAATCATTCCCAAGACAACGTCAAACAAAGGGATGCACCAGAATTAAATAATTCTAATGCGGGGAAGTCATGAACAAGTAGGATACCTGAAATGATTTCACCTGAAGCCAAACACTGAAGAAGATAAGCATGGTAAACAGGATTCAAGCATGCGATAAAACATGAACTGGAAAGCAAGAGAAGCAAGGCAATAAAACGACCATGAAACAAGGAAGTGAATCAAGACTAGGACTCCAAGTTACTTAAATAGAGTACCGCATTATAACCATGCTGCAGTTCATAGTTACAATTATATAGCTCCACTCAAGTCGCCCAAATCCTAGTATCAGAATCAAGGAACATGGAGAAACAATAGGGAACCAAAAAGGTTTCAAGTCAAGATGCAAATTGTTTGCATATCGTCAAGGCAAAGGATAAGAGAAAGATATGATTCAAGAATCATGATAGCAATGTGGCAGGACATGTTCCTAATCACGAGTATTCTGATTTATGTATTGGGTCCTGATTGAAACGATTTCCGATTGTGTAGTTGGAAAATTGTAAAGAAATCACAACCAAAAATTATTTGACCGCAATCAATAACGGTGTCGAATGTAGCGTGTTAGTAAGTGCGGATCATTCACAGGGAAAGTGTAATCGTTCGTGTTTCGATTTAGATGAGTTGAAACTTTAAAGAAAAAAAAAGAAACAATTCATGATTTGTAATTGAAGTTCAAGAATTAGAAAAATATTGGTCTAAGAAAACATTAAAATCAAGAATTTTGAATTTGTGATGATTTCCAAATCAAATATCAAGAATCGAAGTGAGGCTCGTAGGAATCGATCGGATCTATAGATGTGATGAAATTTAGCGATTACGTATTCTTATCCATAGATGAATTGATACTAGATCGATGATGATCAACGAGAATTAGGGATTTCTTGTGAAACTAGGGTTTCATCATTTATCCCTTGTTCCTTCGTCGATATCATTCACATTCTAGCCTCTAGTAAATTCAAGAATCGATCGTGGATCCCTAATTTCGAGCATCACAATCAAGAAAGCATCGCAACGAAACTAGGTCGTCGATTCTTCAATTTGCTAGGGTTTACAAAACTCATAGGACTTAAGAATTGTTTTAAGATTTGTTGCATCATCATTCTATTGATCGTCTCGACTCCTTTACGAGCGGAGTTTTACTCAAACATCACAACAAGAACCACAATCACAAATTGAGATCGAATCATGATGCAAGAATTTAAAGAAAGCAAGATTAAAGAATTTCATCTTTTATTTATCAACAATTTCGTTACAATTTGCTCAAGAACTACAAGAGGAAAGAACTCGATCGTCGATTTGGCTTCGCTCGTCTCCTTAAGTCGCTGATCGGCTTGGATCACTTGCTCGATTGAAGATCAGCTCCGCTCCTAAAAGGTTGAAGGTTTCTTGCTTGATTTGGTACTCGAGATCTTGAATTTGTCTTTGGATTTTGGATTAGGGTTAGGGTTTGAGGCACAAGTCGTGTCACTCAACTTGTGGGTGGAAAATGAAGAGAGAAGAGATTAATGAACAAACCTTAACCCTAGATCTAGGCTCCTTTTTATAGACTTTCATAACCCTAGATCTAGGATTCAAAATTTGAATTTCCCTCCAAAAGTTTGTTAAAGATAGCCTTCTAGAAATAGTTTATTAGGCCGAGCCTTCTAGATGAAGCCACGTGGAGTTTCTCAAGAGTTCTGGAAGCTTGGCCGTTATCAATAAGCACATGGGGAAAATCTGTGTCACTGCTGACGTCATCATGCCGCGGATCCGCAGCGCAAGCCGGCTCCCGCCGCGCATCCGCGGCTCTTTTGAAGCCTTGGGGCTTGAGTCTTCAACTGTGGCCTTCTGATGATATTTTGGTATTTTTTTGATATTTGTAATATTGTAACTCCTTCTAGTTTATTGCCATATCAACAACTTAGACTTGGCGTAATTTTGATCAGCTCTTTTCCCACTTTTGGCTTTGTTTCTGCAATTTCCTGCACAATTTCTCAAGACAAGAGTTGCGCTATATAAGAATGATGTGATGCCATGATAAACAGTCAATTTCCCTAAAAATACCGGTTTTAATATACAGTACAGGTAATTCAGTATTATACAGGTGTTTTGCTAATATGTGCAATATGAATATCTAAATGAATGCAAAAGATAGGGAAATTGACGTGTTAAAAATGCAGTATTTTCGACTGATCAAATTCCCCCAAACTTATTTTCGGTCGTCTTGAGCGAACTATTTTATTAGAAAGAGAAGAAGAAAATAAAGAAAGAGAAAAACTAACTAGCACACTTTCGTAGGCAACACGATTGCACTGAGCACGTGCAACAAGCCTTTAAATCTCTAGGTGTCCCTACTAGGAGGAGTGTTGTCTCCTGAGGGTTTTCAGCGGATTGCACCCACAAAATCCAATAATAAAAGGAAGATCGTGAATATTACATTTAAAGATAAGGATTATAAAAGAAAAGCCTTGAAAATTATGGTTTCCAACTATGCTAGTTTTTCGGTTGTCATGAGCCCTATCTTAATAGTCATGAAAAGATGTTAAAAATCACATCATCCCTCAATAAAACATCGTCTTATTCTTTATTCCTATCTTTCTTCCAAACATCGATCATATAACCCTACGTATGTGTAAAGAACATCCCTACACCCGGAGAATTCAATTCAAGCTATCATACTCTTGCCCATCAGCCTCAGTACTTTTTAATTAATGGATATTTAGATGAATTTACTCACACACTTTCATGCGACCATTAATACTTCTTGAGGTACTAACCGACCGATTACTCCTGTGCTTGCTTATTTGGTGTTTTTGCTCGTCTTGCACCACCTAAGGCTTAGCAGTGACTCCCAGACCAGTTGGCCTTAGGGCACTAAGTGAAGAGCCACCCTCGCTATATTTTTTTATTGCTGCCTTGGCGATAACAAAACCAGTGTCCATTTTTCTCACCATTTTATATTTTCTTCATTTTTTATTTCCTTCATACTTTGGCTTTTAGACAAGAGCATTTCAAGGTATCCTCTACTATCCCGAGTTTCAAGACGTGTGTAAGTGGGAATAGCAGGGTATCAACGTTCAAAATGTTTGGCTTCCAGAATAGGAACTATTTTTCAGACTTATTTTTATACTCAGATTAGTGACTTCCTTCATCTTACTAACCCTTGGGACAACGGCTCATAACTACTTATTACTAGTTCGTATAAGAAAACTTCTAATTTTCTTGGTTTTCTTAAATTTTTCTAATCTTTTGGATGTAATTTTTCACTATCTAATCTTTTATTATCTTATTTATGTACAAAAATGTTAAATATTAAATATTTTTATATTTTGAAAATTTTTAAATTTTTATGGGTTTTTAAAATTTTTAAATTTTTATAGGTTATTAAAAATTTTAAATTTTTATAGGTTTTGTTTTTAAAGAAATGTTTTGTGCTTATGCAAATGATATGCAAATGATGCAAAAATAAGCACAAACCTCCCCCAAACTTGTTTTCAATAGTGTCCTCACTGTTGCCAACCACAATATCTACAAAACCTGTAAGCCTGGGAGGAATTTATTAGTGGGGGAAAAATATATAAGTGAAGATCCTTCCCCAAACATATTTTTAGCTCATCATTTTATGAAGATTTTCTTTTCAAGAGCCAGATTGTACCCCCCCCCAAACTTGAGTTAAACAATGTTAAGTTTTGAAAATCACATGAGGGGGTCAAAAATCAGTGGTCGATGCCAAGCTTTATAAAGACCGAAAGTTAACACCAACCATTCAAAAATTTTATCAATACAGTGCTCTGGTTGGTGGAAGAAGAAGTGGGGAAAGGGTAAGTGGTGGAATAGAATGTGTGTGCGTCTTATTTTGGAGAGACGATGCAGTGAATGTGATAGATTACTCTCATTCTTTTTACAATTCAGAAGAAGGGGTGGAGGTTCAATTTCATTGATTGGGAGATGATTCATCTCAACACCCGTGTCATTCAAAAATGCGAGTTCATCAGCGAAGATTTCCTCAAAAGTTCCATCAATACCCCGATGAATAATGTTGTCACAAAGTGCGGGGTGATCTTCAGACTCTAAAATCAGTTCATAATCAGTGTTAGTTGTTGACCCGGATATCTCGGTGGAAGAGTCCGTATGTGTATGATACATAGTTGGGTCAAACAATAACGTATGAAAAGAGTCAAAATCAGTATCAAGAGGATCATCAAATTCGCTGCTGTCGACATCCATTAAGTCGACAGAATAGACCTGAGCAGTAAGTTCGGAGGGTACACTTCCCAACTTGTAAATGTTCAGCTCTATTGACCTATTCCCGAAGGATAGGGTCATAGAACCATTACGACAGTTAATGATAGCGTTGGAAGTGGCCAAAAAGGGGCGACCTAAAATCACCGGAATTTGATTTCGTGGGTTCGCTACAGGCTTGTTCCCTTCCGAAAGACGGCGCACAGGACTGCGATGTCCTGACGCTGAGATTCGGGCAGATGCTATATGGTTTTATCCGTCTACCTCTCCGAAGATGCCAAGTTGATTTATGGCACCGTATATCGGAGGTTTAGACGGATGCGGCCGATGTAGCAGACTTCGTCAGATTCCCCCTCACTAAAGGGGTTTTTGATTGTGGGGACGCTCTTCCCTGCAGGCGCAAGCCCCTGCAGTTAATTACGCTACCGCATCGCGGTAGCCACTTTCTCCTTCTCCAGAATTTCACTTCATGTCGTGTGTGTTTGTTTTGTTTGTGGTTGCCCGTAGATTGTATACGGAGACTGAGTAATGCCGTCGCCCGTAGGACGTGGATTAGTCCAAATCCGTATTTACTTAGATTTGGGTTTGGTATTTTTAGTTTAAGGATACGTTAGCCGTATTGAGGCTAAAATCAACTTAAACATCCGTTAAGGATACGTTAGTCCTGTTTTAGACTAAGATCGACTTAACGTGGTGATCCATTTAATATATGGCCGTCGGGACTGATCACCTCTCTGACGTCATTGAAGGATTACAACGATAGGTGTCAGAGGAGTTCAGAGATGTACCCTTGAACCAAAGTTGACTTGGAGTTTTATAGTCCATTTAAATATTTAAGGATACGTTAGCCGTATTTGGGGCTAAGATCAACTTAAACGGGATCGTTTAGATCCGGCAAAAGAGCATTCGGGGGCTCTGTTGTTCCAGTTTAGGGACGTAGTGGTCCATAGGTATTTTAAGGACATTGCGGTCCATAGGTAGTTTAAGGACATTGCGGTCCATATTCCAGTTTAGGGACATGGTGGTCCATATTCCAGTTTAGGGACATAAAGGTCCATAAGTAGTTTAAGGACGTTGCGGTCCGTTGCCAGTTTAGGGACATGGTGGTCCATATTCCAGTTTAGGGACATGGTGGTCCATTGCCAGTTTAGGGACGTGGTGGTCCATATTAATTCCAGTTTAGGGACGTGGTGGTCCATGTTCCAGTTTAGAGACGTGGTGGTCCATTATTAGTTTAAGGACGTTTCGGTCCAACATTAGTTTAAGGACGTTTCGGTCCAATATTAGTATAAGGACGTTTCGGTCCAATATTAGTTTAAGGACGTTTCGGTCCACGAGTTTAAGGACCCCGCAGTCCATATTCATATGTGGTCGTCGAGACCCGTCACCTCTCTGACGTCGTTGAAGGATTACAGCGACAGGTGTCAGAGGAGTTCGGAGATGTACCCTCGAACCGGAGGTAAATTGATTTAAGAGAGCAATCCTGCTCAGTCAATTTAATTTGAGGACTTACGGCCAAAATTGGGCTAAGTCCAGTTGGAAAATACTCATCGTTTTTATTTATTTTTGCATTGCATTTTTTTTTACTTTGATCTGGGCTCTGCCCATAAAGGATGCAGGGCATCAATTTGTTTTGGGGCTCTGCTCATTTATAAATGATGCAGAGCATCAATTTCACTTGGGCTCTGCCCCTTTTTATTGCTTTGCAATTTATTTTGGCCAGCTAGGTCTTTTTGACTTGGGCCTGGCCCTTTAACAAAAGAAATGCATTGCATTATTCAGGCGCTTTGCGCCAATCAAAGAGCGCAAGCGCTTGTGGTGAGGACACGTGTCATGCAAGCGCAGTGCGCTGTGCTGCTGCGCTGCTGACACGTGTCACGTTCTGAGGAGCGCAAGCGCAACAGTGTAGTGCGCTGTGTCAGTGCGCTGCACTGTTGCGCTGCTGACACGTGGCGCTCCCTGGTGGCTTGCGCCAATACAGGAGCGCAACAGTGCAATTTTTCAAGTGCAGAGCACTATTAATTTGATAATCTTTTAGATTCAAGAACCAATGGTTCATAAAGGAAGTGCAGAGCACTATTTGATTTCTTGATCTAATTTAGATCAAAGAAAAACAAGCTTTTTCTTATCTCAGGAACCAGAGGTTCATAAAAACTGCAAAGCACTATTTTTTATTCTGTTTTTTATTAAAGATTATTGATCTTGTTTTTAGATCAATCATCTGTTCATAAGAGAATTTTCTCTTTTTCTAAAGACTTTTTACCTTTTTTGTTCTTGAGGATTTCTCTTCAATTCTTCAGAGTGCTCTCTGTTTAATTTCTCACAAAATGTTCATGCCTTTGAATTGAGATCTAGGGTCCTTTTTATAGTGCCCATAAATTTGTTAAAGAGATCTTTCTCTGAGTGATTTGGGGAATTTCCCCCACCGTTGGATTTTTGATCCAAGGGCTTCTGTTTTACAGAAGAAAATCTTTTTGTTTTAACAAGAACAGAAAGATTTCTTTTAGAATCTTAATTTTGTTTGGCGCAAATGCTCCAGAGCGTGACATGTGTCATGCAGCGCACAGCGCAGCGCAACTGCGCTAGCGCATCTGCGCTGACACGTGTCGCGCAGCGCAACTGCGCTAGCGCATCTGCGCTGACACGTGTCGCGCAGCGCACAGCGCAGCGCAACTGCGCTGACACGTGTCGCGCAGCGCAGTACTTGCGCAACTGAAGCGTTGCTTCCTTTGATTTTGCTTTAAACAGAGTTTTGCTCTGATTGGGTGCGCTGATGCATCTGCGCCTGACACGTAACGCGTTGCGCCCGAGATTTGAAGCGTTGCTTCAAAATCTGAATTTTGAATTTCCAACAGAGGTTTGCTCTGATTGGGGGAAACAAATGCCCCTCCCCCACCGTTGCGCTCACGTGGCGCGCACGTGAGTGCAGTGGTGGCAAGCTCCTGACCGTTGGATCAAGGGGTGAGCTGAAGGGGCGCAAGCGCCTTATAAATAGGACCTTTGGCCCTTAGAAAAATCTCATTGTTTCAATATTTTTATTTTCCAGAGCTTTGCTCTCACTCAAGAACTTCATACCTTTGCTTATTTCTAAAGTCAAAAACTTTAGGTAAAAATTAATTAAAATTAATTTAACTTAATCTCAACCAAAGAGCTTTGCTCTCACAGATCTTTTGATCTAAAGAGATCCCCATTGGGGTTTCATAAACAGAGCTTTGCTCTCAAGAACTTATAGATCTGCAGAGATCTTGTTCATGGGTTCTAACCCATGAACAGAGCTTTGCTCTTGAATCAACTGTAGATCTTTTGGATTTGAAAAATGAAGAATCTTTTTATAAGTTTTTCATGAATCTTTCAAGATTCTAAAATTTTTAATTCTTTTAAGTGTAAAAATTTTCAGATGGACATTTTCCATTATTACCACAGAGCTATGCTCCTTTAAGGAATTTTATTCCTTTGAGACCAGAATTTGACAAGTGTCATTCTGTGACAGAGCTTTGCTCTGAAAGAAGAGATTTTCTCCTTGTCTCTAGGGATTCCCTACTGATGATAATATTCTCTTGGGGATCTTTTCTTTAACTGACAGTCTCACCCAATGATGAGGCTGTCTTATTAAAAGAGGCGTTTTCATCCAGATTTTGTGGGTCCCCATTGGGTCCCCTACCCGCTGCACTGCTGTGTGGTGTAATTAATTAGTTTTAATTTAATTAATTTTTAATTTAATTAATTAATTAACGCATTTTTTTTAAACGCCAAGCGTTGGAACTACAACACTAACGGCTAAATTGTTCTTTTGCGGCGATCATGTCTCTAGATACTTCATTTCCATTCGTCCGCTCGGAGGAAGGATTTCCCGAGGCGCCCTTGGACCGTGAACTCCTGGCCATGATTAAAGAGTACGGCCCGGAGTACAAGAGTCTCCACCTTTGGGCGTCGTGGTATAACCAGATCATTATGGGTCGACGCAGCTTCACATGCTCAGTGCCGTCAGAACCCATCACGGCGATTCATTATGCCAGCCCACCCCCGGTGCAGTACGCCGTGGAGATGGTTGATTGGACATCGAAGGGCTTTCTACATCCCACCATAGATGCGATTCCGGTTCAATGTCCCATAGTTTTGGATATCCTAGGATGCCGTATCTGTCAAGGTGAGGCACGACCCTGGGAGCAATCATATAACATAGGTCTGATCCCCCGCCATCCGATTGGCTACCTGCCGTGGGCCCGGTATATCCTGTCGACGAAGAAGTTGCAGTTAATAAGATTAGGATTATATACCGCAGTCTACGTCTCTCTCTTCCAGTATCCCACGCTTCCCACCTGGTGGTTCAAGGCCTTCCTGGAGCAGTGGAACATTCCTACCTACACTTTCCTCGCCATGGATCGGGAAGTGTCAATCTCTTTGGAAGAGTTTACGGAGGTATCCGGTTTACCGGTCATGGGGGAACATTATGAGGAGTTGCTCCCGACGGATAAGTACGTCTTTGGTGCTAAGCCGGTGATAAGGGGGCTCACGCCGGAGAACACTGTTCAACACCAATTTCCAAGTCTGGTCAAGGTGTTGAACATCTACGAGGCCCTTTTCATTAAGCGTGGGAGCCGCGGAGTTAGTTTTGAGGATTTCATTGCTCGGTTCCTTCACCCAAACGTCCTCTCGGCAGAAGCTGCCAAGTTTGCCACCCTTGAGGACCCTTTCGGTTTAGGTTTGGATAACCTGCCGGCGAAGGAAATAGACCAAAAGGACTTTTTTCTTCCTAACTCCCCAACCATGTCTTTTGCAGAAGTCGCAGCCCCGAGATGGACGAAGATGCCTTCTTTTTAGGATTTCTTGGGCTTTGGCTGAGTTGGTTTGCGCTCCCAATGCACTCTCACTGTATGCGGCCTTCCGTCTTTTACCCAGCCCACCGGATGACCATCGGGGTAAAGGTGGCCGTTGGGATCGCTGGCTTGGCACACCTATATCATGGCCTCAGCCGAGCAGCGGATGCTAACGAACCCGGGGTATTGCACGTGGTCTTCCCGATGCACTACTTTATGTCGTGGCTCGAGCTACATACATCGGGTGTTTTCGGTATGCATAAAAAGCCCTCGTTCTACGAAAGGTGCAGTTTTCCTCGCATTATACAGCTGATCGGCGCATCAATTGTAAATCCATCGCCACGAAATGCCAGGGGTTTACTCCTTCGCTCCCATGCCGTCGGAGCCGGTGTGTCTTTTATTGACAAGGTGTTGACTATCAGAAAAACGTCTACCACTGCAGTGCGGCCATTGCAAGACACTTTCAAGGATGGAGCTTCAGTTTTAACAGCCCGGGAGACCCTTCACTTATATTCCATCAGACCGGACTTCTTGGTGTTTAGGCAGAACGGGGCATCGATCTTCATGAGATATAACCCGCATCGTTTCGCCCAACAGCTGAGCTATAATCAAGGGGTACCGCTGGAGGCTTTCTTATCAGAACCTGCCGCGACCGAAGAAGGGATGGAGAGAGCGCTACATCATTTCATGTGTCTAAACACGGGCTCCCACTTCTTTATCAGTGAGCCGGCTTGTGCCCCACGACTCCTCAGGGTATACACAGAATGGTACAGTCATTCGACGGGAGCGGTCATAAAGGAGGAAAGGCGGCTGCTGATCAACCGTAAGGGTGCACCCCTAGGCAGCGATCGCAACGCTCCTTTGGTGCCAAGGACCCCGGTAATCCCCCCTTTAAAAGATGCCAGAGCTAGACCTTCGCGTGCGCAGAGTCCTCCACGCAGATTGCCGCTCCCTGATATTGCGGATGCACCCCCAGCGCCCTGTGCTCCAGTGGAGACAGTGGTTGTAGTTTTGCCAGAGTCTGGCATAGGTGCGGACATCGGGACCCGCCGTCCCAAGGTGGTTGCTAAGCGTAAGTCAATCCCACGTGAGCCTAGGGTCGGAGGGCAGAAGAAAAAGAAGTCGCTCTTCGCCGTCGATGTCGTGTTTGGTCAGGAACCCCATACTCCCTATGCTGAGGGCCTGATCGAATATGGGACTAACGAGGGATTGGTCATGCCGCCGCCGGACGATACAGACTTGGAGGCCGCTCTCGAAGCTTCAGCGTGGTTGGCAAGGCGTGACGCATGGCTAGCTAAGCTTGCGCAATCAGGTAACTACTAATCGCATTTTCTTTATTGCAACACATCCTCCTCATTGCCTTTGACTAACGCTTTTCTTTCCTTTCTTCCAACAGGCATCACTGATGAAGAAGCCATTGCCGCTTCTCTGAAGACTTTCCAGGAGGAGGAACGTCTTAGAGCGTCCATGGGCCTTAGTAAGTTTCGATTCATCAAGTTTTCATTTCCCTTGTGTTATGATCGATCTAACCTCTCCCTTTTTATGGCAGAAACCTCAATGCCGTTCCCACCTAGTGACGCAACTGCTCTGCCAGCTGTCGATGTTCCTACTCCTTCTGGGCCACCGCAGGAGGTCCGTCTCGAAGAGCCGATGAGAGATGCCTTAAAGGCTCTGGAGGCATCTTTGAACAAGTACGACGACGCCTTGAAGGAAGCATCACAGAGGTCCATCGCGACAGCCCGGGAGGAACGCAAGCGGTCGAGGCGCGAAGCAAAGGCACGCAGGGCTGCCTTGGCTATGGGAGCGGGCCCAAGCACCATCCCTCGTGCTGATATCCCGTCAGAAGAGCCCCCGGTCGCTCTGTCTACAGCTCATAGACAGGCGATCCGCGCCAATAGAGAGACTAACAACAAGTCTACCTCAGGTAAGACTTCTTTTAGAATTTTGTTATAAAACTTATAAAACCGTCGGTTCTTATATGTTCCACCCTGTAGGGCCAGGCCCAACCGAGGGGGAGGCGGAGACTGTCGAACCTGAGGGTGGGGAGAGACATTGGTCGAGCCCGAATCAGTGGCGGATGACACAGCTGGGATCGCTGGTCCTGAGGTAGTGGCTGACGAACTGGCCATGTCCACTATACCTGAGCAAACGGTTGTTGCTGAGCCTGAGGTAGCAGTGGGTGGAGTGCCTGAGGCCGATGACCTCGTAGTGACGGTGGATGAGACAACCGCGACTGCTGAACCCGAGGGAGTAGCGGGTGAGGTGGCCATGATTCCTGAAGACGAGCAGACCGCTCCCTCTCAGGAATCTGGCAATGCTCCAGTCATAGCCCTCCCTGTCTATGGTCTTCCGCCGTCTCCAGGTCTTGCGAGCACGACAACGGTCCCTATTGAGTCGGGTGATGAGGCCACGGGCTGCGGCCTCATGTCAATGGAGGAGGGAGTCGCCTCCATTTCAGCCGGCAGCTCATCAGGTAAATCCCGAGTTGCTGTCTTTCTTTACCTTACAATCCTTTCTGACAAGTTCACCTTTTTTCGTAATGCAGGTGCAGCCAGCGCTGATGCCCCATTGCTCGAGGGAGCACCTTCAACTACTGCCTTGGCGGTGGTCACCTCTCAGCCCTCTCTCATACTGTCAAAGATGTTGGAAGGTATGAGTTTGCAACTTATTAATCTCACTTTTCAGACGCATAATCCGTATACTAAAGTCATACTGTTGTGTCTTTCAGGAGTGCTTTTTGACCATCTTTATCAGGTGTTGCTCCCACACTTCTCCTTCCCATCCGAACTTGCCTCTTCCTCTGGTGGCGTTGGTGAGTATGATTTCCATTGATATCCTTCTTTCTTTATTGATGGAATTACTTCTAAACCCTTTTTTCTTATTTTGACTGCAGTGCTACAAATCAAAGGAGGGGATAAAAGATCGGCTGCGCCGCCGACCCTTCCGGTCTTGCCACCTGCCTCAGCTGGTATAGCAACTATCACATTGATAACTCCCCCCTTTTTTTACTTCCTGAACTGTTATCTGATCACATCTTGTTTCTTTTCAGTGGTCGTTCCGGTCTCGGCGCTCTTCGAGTCTCGCATCATAATGCCGGCAGGTCCTTTCCTGAGATGTCCATCTTCGAAAGGCGCCGCGAACAGCTTGCGTATGTTGAGCGACTACATTGAGGAGCTCGACGTTGAGACCCCTACTTCTGCTGCGGATTTCGCTACAGTGGTTAACCCGATGCTGGTGATACTCGTGAATTTCCATGACGAGGGCATCATCGCATCTTGGGTTAATCATTGTATGGAGATCGAGGCTCGCCTGCATCAGCTGGAGTCGATGCGTCCCGCCCCCGAGACTTTAGACGCGAGCAATGAAAGAGCAGCATGGATCGAGGGAAGCGCTTCTTACGTCCACCACTTGGAACAAGAAGCAGCTTTAAGGCTAAGGGAATGCCAAGTGACCTCAAGCGAGACGGCCCATCTGCGTGCTGAGGTTGAAGCGAATGCTGCCCAAGTGAAGACTATCTTTGAGGGTCTCCTGGAGCGCATCTCCCATGGGCTAAACTTGAAGCGAAAGCTTGATGTAGCTGAGCACGATACCCCAGGTCGGGAAGCTGCTTATCAGGCCGTCAGGGAGCAGCTTGCGTCTGTCTTGCAGCAACGGGCCCAAGTGGAGGCTGAGCTGGCGGTAGCAGCAGATCAGGAGAAAGTGGGGAAGGAATTGCGCGAACAATTGCTAGATCTATGCAAGATGCTTCCCTCTCAGTAATTCTCCTTGTATCGTTTGTACTTGTAAATAAAAAATGTATATATATTTTTTATTCTTTAGCACAATGTATCTTGTACTCAATCAAGTTTATGAATAAAAGATACACATTTTCTGTAATGTCTTGTATCATTTCTCCGCCTTTTCTTTCTTTTATTATCAGCATGCCACCTTAGTAAACATGGTCAACAGATAATAGAGTACGCATCTTGACTTTCTTAAGAAATAGCGATAGTTTAGGCCGCAAGTTCAGATCTGCTGCCTAAGACTTTTCAACACCATGAGCCGTGAGGGTCTCGTAGAGATTTTTCTCCCTACGGATCGAGAGGATCACATAGGTGGGTTTTTCTCCTTAGGAATCGTGAGGATTCCTAAGTGTGGTTTTCTCTTATAAGTCGTAAGAATCCTATAAGAGAATTTTTCCCTCTTACGAGTCGAGAGGGCCCGTAAGCGGTTGTTTCCCTCCTTGTCGAAACTCGACTTTGGAGAATGAGACCCGTGAATAGTATGCAAGAGACCGTTTTAGATCAACTTGCAGGGTCCTCTTGTTCAGGAAACAAGTTTTTTAATTCCTGCTGCCTGAGACTTCATCTTGCAAATTGAGACGAATCGGGAATTTCCCGCGGAGACACTGGTTTCTCTGCGAGCCGACGCGAATCAGGAGGCTCTCGTCAAGGATTGTTTGTTTCCCTGAGTTGAAGGATTTGCTAAGGATTATTTGTTTCCCTAGCGCCAAGGATTATTTGTTTCCTTGGGGTTGAAACGGGTCGAGAGTTTCCCACGGAGGCACTGGTTGCTCTGCGAGTCAACACGAATCAGGAGGCTCTTGTCAAGGATTGTTTGTTTCCCTGAGTTGAAGGATTTGCTAGGGATTATTTGTTTCCCTAGCGCCAAGGATTATTTGTTTCCTTGGGGTTGAAACGGGTCGAGAATTTCCCACGGAGGCACTGGTTGCTCTGTGAGTCGACGCGAATCAGGAGGCTCTCGTCAAGGAGTGTTTGTATCCGTGAGTTGAGGTGTTTGCTAAGGATTATTTGTTTCCCTAGCGCCAAGGATTATTTGTTTCCTTGGGGTTGAAACGAGTCGAGAATTTCCCACGGAGGTCTTGGTTGCTCTGTGAGTCGATGCGAATCAGGAGGCTCTCGTCAAGGAGTGTTTGTATCCGTGAGTTGAGGTGTTTGCTAAGGATTATTTGTTTCCCTAGCGCCAAGGATTATTTGTTTCCTTGGGGTTGAAACGAGTCGAGAATTTCCCACGGAGGTACTGGTTGCTCTGTGAGTCGACGCGAATCAGGAGGCTCTCGTCAAGGAGTGTTTGTATTCGTGAGTTGAGGTGTTTGCTAAAGACACTGGTTTCTTCGGAGTCGGGATGAACCGTCGAGATTTGGCTTCGTTTTCTGGCGGAGCCTGCTGGGAAAGTACGGTTCCCTCTTTGTTTGCGCCCTTGGATTGTATACAGGGATCGATGTGATCTTAACTGTAGGGCCAAAGTTTTATCTTTTTTTTGTTTTATTTCCGCGATGCTCTGTCATTTCAGCTTTTATATCGCGAAGGTCGCGATTGCCCAATCATTTCGGCTATTTTTCGCGGTGCCCAATCATTTCGGCTATTTTTCGTGGTGCCCAATCATTTCAGCTATTCATTTTATTTTTACTCGTTTTTTTTTATTGCGAGTTGCCCAATCATTTCGGCTATTTTGCATGCATACATTTTTACTTGCTGCTTTTTATTGCAAGTTACCCCATCATTTCGGCTATTTCGTATGCATGTGCGGCCTATCGGCTTTTCGCCGTAAACCTGAAATTAGACACCAATTTCGGCATCAGCACCGCTACAACTGGGATATTGCCAGGAGCGAATCATCTGCCTCTGTCGATGTCGAACAAAGGTGGCTTAGCGAACAGGGTTAGGGTCCTGTCGACTAAGGCTTTTAACTTCATGAGCCGTAAGGGTCTCACAAAGATATTTCTCCCTACAAGTCGTGAGGATCTTGTAGGTGTATTTTCTCCTTAGGAATCGTGAGGATTCCTAAGTGTTTGTTCCTCTGTAAGTCGTAAGGATCCTACAGGAGGGTTTTCTCTTTGTAAATCGGGAGGATTTACAAGAGTTGTTCACCATGCGAACATATCCCCCGTCATGGATGGGACTTGGTTGGGGAAATGTTTTATTCGCGCCCGTGGATTGTATACAAGGGTCAATATTGAGCCACTTGTAGGGCAATATTGGAAGTTTATGGGGGTTTGCTTAAGCACAGGTTTAGGTCTCTGTAACTTAAGACTTTCAAATCTTATGAGCCGTGAGGGTCCCATAAGAGAGTTCTCCTCACGAGTCGTGAGGATCTCGCGAGTGTATTTTCTCCCTAGGACTCGTGAGGATCCCTAAGTGTGTTGCTCCCTTGTTAGTCGTAAGGATCGCATGCAGGTGGTTTCTCCTTACAAGGTCGAGAGGATCTTGTAAGTGTTCTTTTAACGAGTTTGCGCCCTTTCGGGTTTTCACAAACACTCGCCGGTAGTCCTGCTGTTTTTACTCACGGAGCCCTTTCGGGTTTTCATCCGTGCCCATTTTGCTTGTGGACATACCGTTTTTTTTTCTTTTTATTTTTATATACATTTTTCCACGAGGTCGCGCCCTTTCGGGTTTTCACGAACACCCGCCGGTAGTCCTGCTGTTTTTACTCACGGAGCCCTCTCGGGTTTTCATCCGTGCCCTTTTTGCTTATGAACATACCGTTTTTATTTATTTATATTTTTTTATTTTTTTTTGTTAGCCTACGGATGCTACGGTATTAGTTTTAAGGACGTTTCGGTCCGTCATTAGTTTAAGGACGTTTCGGTCCGTCATGAAGAAGGCCGGCTATTGCTTATAAAGCTTGAGCTTAGGAAGATAGCGAGCGGACATAGTCATCGTTATCTACCATTGACCTAGGCTGTGGCTCATTGAGCGTAGTATCTTTTTAGGAAGCGACCGTTTATTGGCCTGAAAGGCCTTTCACCGTGCATGTCCATGAGTAGATAGGCCCCACCTTGGTAGACCTTATCTATGATGTACGGGCCTTCATAGTTTGGCTCAAACTTTCCCCGCTTGGCCTTTTGACCACTAGTACAAGTTCGCCTTGGCGGAATGTCCTCGGTCTGGTCAATCTTTCATATGAGCGCGTCATCTTCGCTTTGTAGGCCTCCAGATTTTGCTGCGCTATGAGCCGGGTCTCATCGAGGGCATCGAGCTCCTCAAGCCGAAGGTGAGTATTTTCTTCGTCCGTCAGCTCGTAGTGGACTGCCACTCGTAGAGAGGGTAACTCTATCTCGAGGGGAAGTACCGCTTCCGTCCCAAATACCAATGCATATGGCGTTGTGTTTGTGGCTGTCTTGAACGTAGTTCGATACGCCCAGAGAGCCTCTTGCAGTCTCTCGTGCCAGTCTCTCTTATTTCGGGATACTGTCTTCTTCATAATCTTTGTTAAGGTCTTATTGAAGGCTTCAGCTAGTCCGTTGGCTCGCGGATTATAAACCGAAGAATATCTCCAATCTATGTTATGCTGCTGTGCGAAGCGACTGATCTTGTGGCTTCTGTAGGCTGGCCCGTTGTCGGAGATGAACCGTCTCGGCGTCCCAAACCGATATATGACGTGCGTCTTGAAGAAATGGAGGATATTCTCCGTCTTAACTTCCCTCAGCGGTACTGCCTCTGCCCATTTGGAGAAGTAGTCAGTCGTCGCCAGGATGAAACGATGTCCCCTGGACGATGCTGGTTCGATAGGGCCGACTATATCAGTTCCCCACATTTCGAATGGCCAGCTAGCCACTGTCGGGTGTAGCGGATTTGGATGCTGGTGGATGAAGTCTACATGAATTTGGCATGAGTGGCATTGCTTCGCATATTCGAGGCAGTCCTGAATCATCGTGGGCCTGTAGTAGCCCATCCGTTTAATCTTCATCTTCATCTTTGGGCCTGCTTGGTGAGAACCGCAGAGTCCGTCATGAACTTCCTGAACGACCCTTTCCGCTTTGTTAGGCCCAAGGCATCTCAGCCACAGAGAATCAAACGACCTCTTGTATAGAATATCATTGACGAAGGCGAAAGACAGAGCCCGTTTCATGAGCTAATGTCTTGTGGACGCTTCTTCGGGCATTCGGTGGGACTTAAAGTAGTCTATGAAGACTTATCTCCAGTCCTCAGCCTTTTCTCGTTCTTTTATTTCTAAGGTCGTCTGCTCAGTCGCTCCCTTTTCCTCGGATGATTCCAGAGGTATTTCTGCTGGGGCAAGCACCCGACTGCTTTGTACCACGATTCTAATGTCATCGAGGTTCTCGTCAGCCAGTTCTTTAGCAAGTTTGGCCAACGCATCTGCTTTGCTGTCTTCCGCGCGCGGTATGCTTTCCAAAGTATAAGAGGGAATTTGGGTCAGCAATTGTTGCACTTTTTCACCGTACTTCACCAATTCTGGTTTGCATGTCTGGTAGTCGCCGTTTACCTGACTAACGACCAGTTGGGAATCTCCATATATGAGGAGATTTTCAATTCCCATATCGATGGCGATCTCGAGGCCTGCTATCAGAGCTTCGTATTCGGCTTCATTGTTTGTCCTCGGCTCTGTTAAGGAGAAAACAAAGCGCATCATCCCTCCTTGTGGAGTCACGAAGATGAGGCCTACCCCCGATTTGATTATAGGGGTACTTTGCTTGCACTTTTTCATGGAAGATGCTCCATTGAAATAAAGTTCCCATTGGGTATCACCACCGTCGATCGCGTCAAACGCATGTTCGTCTGGAAAATCGCAATTCAAAGAAGAATCGGCGGGTATCGGATGCTCAGCGAGGAAGTCGGCAATGGCCTGGCCTTTCACTGCCTTGAGAGGTTGATAGGTTATCGAGAACTCCATCAAGAGCAAGGCCCATTTAGCGAGTCGTCCCGTTAGTATGGCCTTTGACATTAAATACTTAAGAGGGTCCACCTTCGAAATGAGACGGACCTCATGCGCCAACGCATAGTGCCTGAGCTTTGTTATCGCGAAGATCAATGCCAGGCAGTGTTTTTCAATGGGGGAGTAGTTGCTTTCTGCCCCCAGCAGAACTCGACTTAAGTAATAGAGTGCTCTTTCCTTCCCTTGATCGTTCTCTTGTACCCATAATGCGCCTAAGGAACCTTCGAGGGCGGTTGTATAAAGAATGAGAGGTTTTCCCTTAACCGGAGCAGCCAACACTGGCGGGTTCTGCAGGTATTGCTTAATCTCATTTAGCTCGCTTTGGCATTTTTGGTCCCAAACGAACGGGGTTCCCTTCTTCATCAGGTGACTGTAAGGACGGCACTTTCCTGAAAGGTTGGCTATAAATCGCCATATATACACGAGCTTCCCTTGGAGAGACCGCAGCTGTTTGAGAGTCCTTGGCGGAGGCATTTCCATGATCTCCTTGATCTTTGACGGATCTACTTCGATACCCCGGTGTCGGACGATGAATCCTAAGAATTTGCCCGAGGAAACTCCGAATGCACACTTAAGAGGGTTCATCTTCAAGTTGTATTGCCGAAAGCGTTGAAATACGGTCTTCAGATGCTCGAGATGTTCCTCGTATGATTTGCTTTTAACCACGATGTCGTCGATATAGCATTCGACGATTTCATGTATAAGGTCATCGAAGATCTTGGTCATGGCCCTCTGATAAGTAGCACCGGTGTTCTTTAAACCGAAGGGCATCACTTTGTAACAAAATATCCCTAGAGGGGTCCTGAAGGCGGTGTGCTTCTGGTCTTCGGGATGCATCTTTATCTTATTATACCCTGATGAGCCATCCATGAAGGAGAAAACCTCATGAGTAGATGTATTGTCTATCATCAGTTCGGTAACTGGCATCGGGAAATCATCCTTCGGGCAGGCTTTGTTGAGATCCCGAAAGTCCACGCATATGTGCACCGTCCCATTTTTCTTCATCACGGGGACGATGTTGGCGATCCATTCAGGGTATTGAACCTCCTGTATAAAGCCAGAGTCGATTAACTTTTTGACCTCAGCGTTGATGCTCATCTCAAGCTCGAGCCGCATTCTTCTTGGTGCTTGTTTGACTGGCTTGACGTCCGGAGATATCGCCAATTTGTGCACAGCGACTTCTGGATCTAGTCCTGGCATCTCGGAATAGTTCCAAGCAAAGCAATCTTTGTGCTGTACAAGGACGTCTTTTAACGCAGTCACCCTTTCTTCAGATAGCAGCTCACTGACAAACGTCGGCCGTGGGTCATCAGCTGTCCCCAATTCGATTTTCTTGAGGTTATCTGCGGTGGTGTGTATTCCATCCTCCAGTTCTTTTGGCGCCGGTGGAAATTCTGAGACCACCTCATCATTGCTGTTCTCGAAGCACCAAGGAAGGTTATCCATGTTCCCGGGCTCTTCTTTTAATATTGTTATCATGTGACAGGTGCGAATCCGCTTCCAATCCCAATGTGGAGTTGGTTCTGTTCTTGTGACTTTGGGTTTGTGCTTCTGTGGCGGCGTTACCCTCCAGTTGTCAGACAGAGCGAATTTGCCGAGCTGATACTGATCTTCGACCCAATTCTTAAAGGTGAAGCAGTCTTCGAGAGGATGCCCTATTACTCGATGGTAAGAGCAATAATTTGGGTCAGAGACTTCGCCTGCTTGTTCGAGGTTTTTGGTCTCCGGCAGTGTAAGCATTTGATGTTTTAAAGCAAGATCAAGTATTCTCTTCGTCTTGTCCCGGGGAAACGAGTACGCTCGGCCCATTTTTCTTATGAGGGATAGATCGGAACCGCTCGATTCCTGCTTACGTGACCTCTTAGCCCCGCTTTGTTGCTTTTGAGCACCTTTTTCGCCTTTCGACTTATTTCTGCCTCTGCGTCGAGCCTTTTTTATAACAGGTTGACAGGGGGCGGCACTTTCATCTTTCACGGCCTGTTGAAGGAGGCGTTGCGTTTTGGTTTTCTCGTAGATGACCATTTCGCGGTTATGATCGTCTCGGACTTTTTGACCATCTTCCCTTATAAGCCTGTCCATTCGTTCTTCAAACAGCGGACTAGGTACTTTTGCATCTGGAACTTTCACTGGCCTAGGATTAGCGTCCTCCCATTGAGCATCCGCTTCTTCATCGAAGTCATACATGACGTAACAGCTGTTTAGTAGCTCTCGTTTCTTTGACCGGATATATCCAAGTCCTTTTGTCTCCATTCTCCCATTAGGCAGTTTGCATTGAGTCCCGGGAATGTTCCAGACATTGTCATAGAACTTGGCTTTTCGAACGGTCTACTTGAAGGATATCCCTTGGCGTTTCAATAGCTTTTTTAGACCTTCCGTATAATATCTGGGGAGACGGATAGGCTGAAGCCTGTCGAGCGTAGGATCCGCGCCATGCCAGATTTCTTTTTCTACCTTGGTTTCTTCAGAGCGGTAGAATAGAATTGCTTTTTCTCTTTCTCTCCTGGGAAGGATATAGAACGTTTGTAGCTCTTCTACCTTGTAAATATCAAGTGCATCCAGTTCTTTATGGTGTTTAAGCGGCACCATGGCGACTTGTAGACTTTGCTCTTCGTCAGCGGGAGCTCGTATTGAAGGTCGAGCAGAGAATACAGCATGGACCTCATCCTCCGAATCACTACCAAAGATCAACGTAGGAGCGGATGGTCCCGGCTTGTTGTATTGGAGCGGACCCGAATAAACTATCTCCTATTCCTCTTCAGTATCACTGCCGAAGACAGGGATGGTGGCGTTAGCCTTGTTCTCCGGCTTGTGACACTTCTCCGTGTCTTCGAAATCCGGTAAGAAGTATTTGGCATCTTCATATTTGCGGACCTCGTTCACAGAGAACGGGTTCAGTTCTCCCGTCACGGTATACTCGAAACCATCCTTGAAATACTTCATACACTGATGTTGTGTAGAAGGGATGATGTTGTACTCGTGTAACCATAGTCGGCCGAGCAAAGCGTTGTAGCGTGTCTTGGCGTCTATGACGTGGAACTTAATGTCCGTGACGAGTAGCCCGAAGCGTAGCGTCAGTATCACAGATCCAAGAGTCTTTGATGATTAGGAGTCGAACCCGGAGATGGTGATCTTGTCCCGAGCAAGGTGCTGGACGCTCATGCAGATTTCTTTTAACACCCGCACGTTAAGGAGATTAACAGACGATCCGTTATCAATCAGGATTTTGCCTATCTTTATATCATGGCAGTATCCTGAGACATAGAGAGGACGATTGTGTTCGCACGTCCCAAGGAGAAGGTCTTCATCACCGAAGGTGACATCTGCCGTGTGCACTTCCTCCAATTTATCCTTCATCTTTTCCTCGGCCAGGAAAGCTTGGAATTGCCCCGGATCCTGTAGTGCCTTAATTAATGAATCTCTCGCCTCCTTTGATAACAAAAGGACGTCAAGAATGCTGAGCTGTGAAGGCAGCTTCCTCAGATGCGCTAAGACGTTGTAATCCACCTTATTTTTCTTTGGCGGGTCTTTGGCAGCTAGCTCTTCCACCACTTGGTCATCTAAGACGATATCTTCAGAGACCTTTTCTTTCCCTTTATCTTTTCTGTTTGAGGGTCCGAAATTCTTTTCGGGCAACGTGCGATTACGCAGCCGGATATTCTCGCAAATCTTCGGCTCTTCTTCTTTTCCCGAAGTGGACTCTTTAAAGAGGGGCCTAAGCTCCAACTCCTCATCAGAATCGCTTCCGAATGTGAGTAATTGTGATCCTCCAGCGTTAACCATGCGACAATTGCCGTTGTTCTTTTAAGCCCTTCGGTCGTATTTCTTCGCTCCCGACGGGTCTTGCGCTTTTCCCGCTTAAAATGCTGCCGGTGAGTAACATATCATTGCCACCACCTATCGAAAGTTTTGCACTCTTCAGTGGGGTATGAAATCTTCCGATAATACAAGCAATAGGAGGGGTGCATTTCCACTTCACCAGTAACACTTCCCTTAGAGGATGGTAGTTTCATACCCATTGACACGGCTTTAGCGAACCTTTTCCTCGTCTTGAATTCGATTTTATCCGCAGCGGGTGTACTTTGCTCCAGCGGGAGTATCTCAATTCTTTCGTTAAGGCGCTGGCGCTTGGCCCTTTCAAATATGACCGCTTCGCGCTCCCGATCAGCTTTACTTTTTAAGAAAGCTTCATTGAGGAATGCGTCAATTACTTCATCCGACGGCCCCGAAATTTTTGGTTCAGGATCTGCCCTCAGCTTTCCGGTACAAGGAGTCTCCTCATCGTTCGTGAGCGAATGGGAAATCATATGACATCTTGCCACATATTCCTCGGATTCATCCGATGAACTTTCTCCCTTATCTTCCTCTTGGAAGACGTGATTGAGGAACTCTTGGAATGTAATGGGAGTCCGTGCCTTCTGGTTGTATTCCTCCAGCGTGTCAATTTGTTTTTGTAAGTCCGTGCGCTTGTTGCCGGACTTCACGGGCTTCTTTGACTTCTTTTTCTTCTTCTTTGAAGATTTTGACGGCTGGTTATGAATGCTTGGGCCACCTCCATCGATCTTTTGAGTTGGACGAGACTTCAACATCCCTTCAACGATCTGCGGCTCCAACGGGTTCTTCCACTTGATCGCTGGGCATACTTGAAGATCATTTAGCATCCTCTTTGTCTTCGCTGATAATACAACCTTCCAAGGAGCTTCTTCAACGACGGAGCATGTTGCCCTCGGCGTATTCGTCTCCTTAGAGGTGTGGGGCTGCGGGGGATTCACCTTCCATTTGTCAGATAACGCGAATTTGCCCTGTCAGTACTGGTTTTCAAGCCAATTTTTGAAAACGTAGCAATCCTCGATCGGATGACCCAGTACTCTATGATAAGGACGGTAGTTGGCCTCGTTGACATCACTTGGTTGCAAAGGACGCTTCGGATCTGGCAGATTTATGAGTCGGTTGCGCAACGCCAGCTCGAATAACCTTCTCGTTTTATCGCGGGGAAAAGAGTAAGAACGTCCTAGCCTCTCTTCAAGGGCTACGTACGGACGCATATTATTTTGACGAGCAACCGGCTTCGAGTCGCTCGGTTGTTGTTGAGCATCAGCGACAACGATCGCTTTTCCCTTCCCTTTGTCATTTCGGGAGTCCGGCTTTGGAAGAGGGGGTTTATGGCCCATCTGATCCATTTGCGCTAGCTTGTCAATCAAGGCCTGGAAGGTAGTCGGCTTGAAAAACATCATAAATTGCGAGATAGTTGCTTGCGGATCAAGAGTTCCCACAAACATACCCACCGTGGGAGCTTCTTCAATGCGCTGCTCACATTTCGATCATAAGTTCCGCCACCGTATAGCATATTGAACCCACGTCTCGCCTGGTTTTACCCTGGCGTTAATCAGTGCCGTCATCGGGGTACGTTCACCGGCGCTTGCAAAACACTGAGTAAACAGTAGCTCCATCTCTGCGAAGGTCTTGATAGAGTCGTTCGGGAGTTCAGAGTACCACTCGAACGCCGTATCTGATAAACTTCCAACAAACTGGCGAAGCAACAGCTTGTCATCACCGCCGGTGTTGCCGCAGAGTGCTCTGAACTGGGCAACATGCTGATGAGGATTGCCCATCCCCTTGTAGACATGAAACTTGGGAATTGTGTAACCGGGCGGGTACTTGATTTGGTCGTACCAACTTGGATATGGCCGCCCCGTTTTTACGACCTGGCCGGTTGCTTCGGTCGCATGATGAACCCGTATTTGTTGGGCTATGTACTCGTCTAAATCAGCTTTAGAGATTGTATTCTCTTTAGCCGTTGACAGAGCTGGCGGAGGATTTGATGTCTCTCCCCTATCGTCTCCAAGGACGATTGGGGGCTCTTCAGCCAGAGGATCTTGTTGTATCATCATCCCTATCATGTTTTGGAAGAAGAGGCCCATACGCTGTATGTTGGCTGCTTGTTCAGCAGCCTCTTTGTCCTTCTTCTCTAGTATTCGACGAAGGAATTCGGCGTCGGTTTCTTCCTCCTGGCGTTCATCCGAGGATGTTTCAGGGTTTTCTTTTGGCCCAGTAAGTGCGGCCATAGCGTTCATCATCTCTTGGAGCTTTTGTTGTTGCTCCTGAGCTTTGGTCACTGATCGCGTAAGCGGTCGATGACCCGTAGATATGCGACTGTCCTCCTTACCAGACGCCACATAGACGGTATGAACTACAATGCCCCCTGACTTAGGGCGTTTGGGTTCACCACCTCTGATATTTGTTGCCGGCGCGGGGTTTTTCTCCGGGCCTCCTTCTTTTGTGGGCCGTTGAAGTTGAAGGGGCCGTTGCAGTGGGCACCCTAGCGATCGTTGTCCCCTGCTGTTTAATAGGACGGTCTTTTTCTTTTTGTACCTTCGTCTTCTTTTGTTGACGAGAGTGATCTGGGTCGATCACGGAGTCTTGAACCCTTCGCCAAACCTTGTATATTTTTGAGGACAGCCGTTGAGGGGGCTGTTCTTGCTTTGTTTCCGGAACTCTCTCCGCGGGCGGAGGAGATCTTTTCAATGTAGTGGTTGGAGAATTCTTACGTACCCTCCTCAGCAGTTCAAAGCTGTTCCCAGTTGGAACAGCGGCGTTGACTTCCACCACTGGAGCCGGTGGAGTTAGCCCTGAGGGGGAGTTGCCCCCTGCCTTCCTCACTCGTCGCCAATGGCAACGTCGAGCACGACGAGCCGTTGGGACTGGCTCGGAGATAGAGATAGCTTCTTTTTTCCCCCTGTCTGAATGGGGCGCCGCCGGTGTTAACCTCTTAAAGACTGAGGTTGTCTTTTGAGGGGTGATATTCAACCTGTCGAAGACGGATCCTTGAGCAAGGGCAGGAGCAGGGATCGTCAGTCTTGAAAAGACTGACTCTTTGACAGGGGAAGCCGCCTTGACGACTTCTGGAGCAGCAGTTATTGCCTTCCTTGGGACAGCCAATTTAGAGTTCTGATCCAGCCTGGCGAAAACAGAGGTTGTTGGTTTGGTAGTTGGCGACCCGTTGACAGGGGCCGTCGTAGCAGTGAGCCGGTCGAGGACCGATTTCTTGTTCACCTCCGGTGCGGGTATTGGCATAGAGAAGCTTATAGGTGGGATCATGGTCCCGAAAAACAGGCCCGTGGTAGCCTGATTCACCTGCTCCATAGGCAGAGTAAGGACGGAGGCCGCTTGAGGCCCATATGCTACACCTCCAGGTGAGGCGGAGCGTCTGTTGCATTGGAACTTCGAGCAGTTGCTGCAGTTAGAGGCCATTGATGCTTGAGTTCTGCGCCAGGCAAAAGACCAAATCTTAGTAACTTGAAATCCAAAGGCAACCATTTAACAAACCGTGATTGGTTCGCGAGGACGACACACAAAGTGTGGAGTGGAAAGAGGAAGAGGTTCCACCGGGCGTGCCAGAATCTGTTCCCTTCCGAAAGACGGCGCACAGGACTGCGATGTCCTGACACTGAGATTCGGGGAAGATGCTATATGGTTTTATCCGTCTATCTCTCCGAAGATGCCAAGTTGATTTATGGCACCGTGTATTAGAGGTTTAGACGGATGCGGCCAATGTAGCAGACTTCGTCAGATTCCCCCTCGCTAAAGGGGTTTTTGATTGTGGGGACGTTCTTCCCTGCAGGCGCAAGCCCCTGCAGTTAATTACGCTACCGCATCGCGGTAGCCACTTTCTCCTTCTCCAGAATTTCACTTCATGTCGTGTGTGTTTGTTTTGTTTGTCGTTGCCCGTGGATTGTATACGGAGACTGAGTAATGCCGTCGCCCGTAGGACGTGGATTAGTCCAAATCCGTATTTACTTAGATTTGGGTTTGGTATTTTTAGTTTAAGGATACGTTAGCCGTATTGAGGCTAAAATCAACTTAAACATCCGTTAAGGATACGTTAGTCCTGTTTTAGACTAAGATCGACTTAACGTGGTGATCCATTTAATATATGGCCGTCGGGACTCATCACCTCTCTGACATCGTTGAAGGATTACAACGATAGGTGTCAGAGGAGTTCAGAGATGTACCCTTGAACCAAAGTTGACTTGGAGTTTTATAGTCCATTTAAATGTTTAAGGATACGTTAGCCGTATTTGGGGCTAAGATCAACTTAAACGGGATCGTTTAGATCCGGCAAAAGAGTATTTGGGGGCTCTATTGTTCCAGTTTAGGGACGTAGTGGTCCATAGGTAGTTTAAGGACATTGCGGTCCATATTCCAGTTTAGGGACATGGTGGTCCATATTCCAGTTTAGGGACATAGAGGTCCATAGGTAGTTTAAGGACGTTGCGGTCCGTTGCCAGTTTAGGGACATGGTGGTCCATATTCCAGTTTAGGGACATGGTGGTCCATTACCAGTTTAGGGACGTGGTGGTCCATATTAATTCCAGTTTAGGGACATGGTGGTCCATGTTCCAGTTTAGAGACGTGGTGGTCCATTATTAGTTTAAGGACGTTTCGGTCCAACATTAGTTTAAGGACATTTCGGTCCAATATTAGTTTAAGGACGTTTCGGTCCATGAGTTTAAGGACCCCGCAGTCCATATTCATATGTGGTTGTCGGGACCCGTCACCTCTCTGACGTCGTTGAAGGATTACAACGACAGGTGTCAGAGGAGTTCGGAGATGTACCCTCGAACCGGAGGTAAATTGATTTAAAAGAGCAATCCTGTTCAGTCAATTTAATTTGAGGACTTACGGCCAAAATTGGGCTAAGTCCAGTTGGAAAATACTCATCGTTTTTATTTGTTTTTGCATTGCATTTCTTTTTACTTTGATCTGGGCTCTGCCCATAAAGGATGCAGAGCATCAATTTGTTTTGGGGCTCTGCCCATTTATAAATGATGCAGAGCATCAATTTCACTTGGGCTCTGCCCCTTTTTATTGCTTTGCACTTTATTTTGGCCTGCTAGGTCTTTTTGACTTGGGCCTGGCCCTTTAACAAAAGAAATGCATTGCATTATTCAGGCGCTTTACGCCAATCAAAGAGCGCAAGCGCTTGTGGTGAGGACACGTGTCATGCAAGCGCAGTGCGCTGTGCCAGTGCGCTGTGCTGCTGCGCTGCTGACACGTGTCACGTTCTGAGGAGCGCGAGCGCAACAGCGTAGTGCGCTGTGTCAGTGCGCTGCGCTGTTGCGCTGTTGACACGTGGCGCTCCCTGGTGGCTTGCGCCAACACAGGAGCGCAACAGTGCAATTTTTCAAGTACAGAGCACTATTAATTTGAGAATCTTTTAGATTCAAGAACCAATAGTTCATAAAGGAAGTGCAGAGCACTATTTGATTTCTTGATCTAATTTAGATTAAAAAAAACAAGCTTTTTCTTATCTCAGGAACCAAAGGTTCATAAAAAGTGCAAAGCACTATTTTTTATTCTGTTTTTTATTAATGATTATTGATCTTGTTTTTAGATCAATCATCTGTTCATAAGAGAATTTTCTCTTTTTCTAAAGGCTTTTTACCTTTTTTGTTCTTGAGGATTTCTCTTCAATTCTTCAGAGTTCTCTCTGTTTAATTTCTCACAAAATGTTCATGCCTTTGAATTGAGGTCTAGGGTCCTTTTTATAGTGCCCATAAATTTGTTAAAGAGATCTTTCTCTGAGTGATTTGGGGAATTTCCCCCACCGTTGGATCTTTGATCCAAGGGCTTCTGTTTTACAGAAGAAAATCTTCTTGTTTTAACAAGAACAGAAATATTTCTTTTAAAATCTTAATTCTGTTTGGCGCAAATGCTCCAGAGCGTGCATCTGCGCTGACACGTGTCGCGCAGCGCAACTGCGCTAGCGCATCTGCGCTGACACGTGTCGCGCAGCGCAACTGCGCTGACACGTGTCGCGCAGCGCAGTGCTTGCACAACTGAAGCGTTGCTTCCTTTGATTTTGCTTTAAACAGAGCTTTGCTCTGATTGGGTGCGCTGCCTTGGGCGCTGCGCTGATGCATCTGCGCCTGACACGTGACGCGTTGCGCCCGAGATTTGAAGCGTTGCTTCAAAATCTGAATTTTGAATTTCCAACAGAGCTTTGCTCTGATTGGGGGAAACAAGGCTGTGTATCAATTACAATAAAGTCCACAAGGAATAAAAATTCCCCGATTTTTATTAACACATCCTCCAGTTCACCCCTAGGTTTGGTGATTGATCGGTCAACCATCTGGAGAGTTATGCTCGAGGGCTTTAAAACTCCGATACCTAGTTGCTCATAAACCGAGTATGGAAGCAAGTTAACACTAGCGCTAAGGTCTAGTAGAGCACGGTTAATGTGTTTTTCCCCAATAGAAATAGAAATAGTAGGACAACCAGGGTCCTTACGTTTCCGTAGTACTTGTTGGGAGAAAGCCGTGTCTACAGTCTTTGCCATGAATATCTTCTTGGGCACTTGAGTCTTCCTCTTCCTAGTGCACAAGTTCTTAAGAGTTTTCGCATAGGACGGAACTTGTTGGATGGCACCTAGGAGAGGGATGTTGATGTTAACTTGCTTAAACATGTCCATAATCTTCTCCATATATGGACTCGATGTGTTAGCCCTTAACCGATTAGGATAAGGTGCTTTAGCAATAAGCGCTGGGTCCATCATAGGAGAAGGAAGTGTGTGTGGACCCGATCCCAGAATAGAAGTGGGGATCGTCCGTGGAGAACTAGAAGAAATGGGCTGAGGTGGCAAGCCTTGTGGGAAACGAAGAATAGGCTCGCAAGAAGGTGGTGGGGTAGAAGAACTGGGGTCAGAATTAGAAGTAGAAGTGGAAGAAAAGGTCTCAACCGGGGTATCATCGATAGATTTTTCAGTGCCATCAATCTCTTCCTCATCGTGATTGTCAAGCACTCTTCCAGATCTCAACGTGATTGCATTCACATGATGTGAATAGCCAGGATTGGGTAAAGGTTGAGATGGAAGCTTCCCTTTCTCTCTTGCACTCATTTCGGCTTTTAGTCGTGAAATTTCTGCTTCCATCAATTTAATACTCTCGCTTTGGGACGCAGAGTTTTTCTCAATTTTATCGACAGAAGACTTCATTTCAGCTGAAACTTGCATGATATTTGTTAGGACCAAATTCATGTATTGTGCAAATGAAGAGGAATCATCAGTCTCGGTCAACTGCAAAGGATTAAACGGTGCAGTTGTGTTGACCGGATTTTGGAAGTTTTGTGCTTGGAAGGGGTGCTGACTCAATTATGGTTGCTGTTGTGGTGGAGGAGCCCTTTGGAAATTGTTTTGGGTTGGAACCATGTTTTGAGATTGTGATTGGTTCCAAGCAAAGTTAGGGTGATTCCTCCAACCCTAATTATATATGGAAGAAAATGGGTCGTTTCTAGGTCGTTGTTGGAAAGCAGCATTGGTATGCTCGTGACCTTGAAACGGAGAATTTATTGGACATTCTTCCGTGAGATGTGATGGATCAGAACAGCATCCACATACAGTTTTGGAGAGTGGCATTTGGTTTAGGGCGGCAGCTAAAAATTTGTTTTCCATAGCGTCGAATTTCTTATGTAAAGCTGAAATTTCAGCTCTAACTCCTATGGAAATATCATTTCCATCCCCAGACGATTGACTCACACCCTCCCACTGTAAAGATTTTTCAGCAAAATCTTCTAGAAATTTCAAGGCCTCCCCATCATCTTTGGTCATGAAATTGCCTTGACACATGGATTCAAGGGTCTGTCTTGTGTTAGGATTAATGCCCTCATATATGATTCTGCACAGATCCCATCTAGGGATTCCGTAATGTGGACATTGGACTAACAGATCCTTGAAGCGTTCAAGACATTTTGAAAATGGTTCATTTGGAAGCTGGGTAAATTGATTGATTTTGCTACGGACTCGAGCTGTTTTATGATTCGGGTAGAATTTCTTAAGGAATGCTTTGACAAATTCTTCCCAATTTGTAATGGAATGTGCGGTAGTATTATACAGCCACTTCTCGGCTATATCGCACAAGGTGAATGGGAGAAGACGAAGACGCATAGCATCCACAGAAAGCTGTGAAGTACCCATCATTACGCATACATTTTCAAATTTGGTGATAAAGACATATGCGTTTTCAGTCTCGAGACCGTGATATTTGGGTAGAAGGTTGATGTATTGGGGTTTAATCTGAAAATTGTCCCCGTTGGCTGGTGGAATGGAGAGACAGGTGGAAAGGGGACCTCGTGTAGAATAGCACCTATCTTGGAGAGAGATGCGGGGTGGATTCTGCACACCAACGGACGGCGGCAGATTAGTGGTAAAGAAGTTCGATGGAGACGGATCCATCGATATGGGTGTGGTGGGTAAAGTAAAGGTAAATGTAGAAATACCGACTTCGGAGTCGATCGGGGAAACGCAGACTAAACGGGCACTAGAATCCCGTGTCCAGCCTATCTTGTACTAAAAAGGGTTAGTACAAGTGGTAGCGTGACTTATAATTAAGGGAAATGAAGTGTTGGTGTTTGCTTTGAAAAATGATACGGATTTTTGAAAAAAAATGATACGATCACAACAAATGCAACAAGCAAAACCCTAATTCTAGTGGTCATCTAGGTCAAAGCTCTAGACCGTTCCTAACTGCCAAAAGACAAGTCGCGGGATAAATACTCCACTGCCTCTTTGTCTCTCCTGTGGCCAGGTAAGTGGGAGGTTCTCCACTACGTAAGTAGTGGGCCTAATTAAGTAACCACTAGCCTTCGACACACTTGCCTTAGACACCACAAAAGAAACGCGGATAAGCAATGAATTACCCACGGCCTTCTCTTGTCCTAAGTGAGCGCGACGGTCCTTAGAATCATCTCTAGATCTTTTTTAATTAATGAGGGTAAATGCGGATGCAAGTTTGTGATTTTTGGGGCTTAGGAAGGGTAATGAACTCCCCACCTAATCTGGATTTGGCCGTGCCCCTTAATTTCCGTATTAATATGCAAACAACCAAAAATCAAAAACACACACAATTTATTTTGCTTTTTTTTTTGCGGCGCTGCGATTTATTTGCAAAGAAACTTGCAGCAAATTGTTATTTGGAGCAGATTTAGGAGGGAGAAGATACCTGAGAAAATTGGTACAGTAACCTGCTTGAAGAGCCACGGAAAAGGGGTGGGAGTCGCCAAATGCCGTGGAAACACGGCGGTATGAACAGTTCCCTAAACAAAAAATTTACAGCAAGTCCCTGCCTACCTCCTCAGCTCTCTGGAATTCTCTGAAAAAAATTTCCACAGCTCCACAAGTTCCAGATTCCCTCGCAAAAAATCACAACAACACGTTTAGGGTTTGTGCGAGTTTAGATCTAAAAATATAGATGGAATAAACTTTTCAACTCAAATTTCAAAATAACGAACAATTAGCGCACTATCCCCGGCAACGGCGCCATTTGATTGAAACGATTTCCGATTGTGTAGTTGGAAAATTGTAAAGAAATCACAACCAAAAATTATTTGACCGCAATCAATAACGGTGTCGAATGTAGCGCGTTAGTAAGTGCGGATCGTCCACAGGAAAAGTGTAATCGTTCATGTTTCGATTTAGATGAGTTGAAACTTTAAAGAAAAGAAAAGAAACAATTCATGATTTGTAATTGAAGTTCAAGAATTAGAAAAATCTAGATCTAAGAAAACATTAAAATCAAGAATTGTGAATTTGTGATGATTTCCAAATCAAATATCAAGAAACGAAGTGAGGCTCGTAGGAATCGATCGGATCTATAGATGTGATGAAATCTAGCGATTACGTATTCTTATCCATCGATGAATTGATACTAGATTGATGATGATCAACGAGAATTAGGGATTTCTTGTGAAACTAGGGTTTCATCATTTATCCCTTGTTCCTTCGTCGATATCATTCACATTCTAGTCTCCAGTAAATTCAAGAATCGATCGTGGATCCTTAATTTCGAACAATCACAATCAAGAAAGTATCGCAACGAAACTAGATCGTCGATTCTTCAATTTGCTAGGGTTTACAAAACTCATAGGACTTAAGAATCATTTTAAGATTTGTTACATCATCATTCTATTGATCGTCTCGACTGCTTTACGAGCGGAGTTTTACTCAAACATCACAACAAGAACCACAATCACAAATTGAGATCGAATCATGATGCAAGAATTTAAAGAAAGCAAGATTAAAGAATTTCACCTTTTATTTATCAACAATTTCGTTACAATTCGCTCAAGAACTATAAGAGGAAAGAACTCGATCGTCGATTTGGCTTCGCTCGTCTCCTTGAGTCGCGGATCGGCTTGGATCAGTTGCTCGATTAAAGATCGGCTCCGCTCCTAAAAGGTTGAAGGCTTCTCGCTTGATTTGGTACTCGGGATCTTGAATTTGGGTTTTGATTTTGGATTTGGGTTAGGATTTGAGGCACAAGTCGTGTCACTCAACTTGTGGGTGGAAGATGATGAGAGAAGAGATTAATGAACAAACCTTAACCCTAGATGTAGGCTCCCTTTTATAGACTTTCATAACCGTAGATCTAGGATTTAAAATTTGAATTTCCCTCCAAAAGTTTGTTAAAGAGAGCCTTCTAGAAATAGTTTGTTAGGCCGAGCCTTCTAGATGAAGCCACGTGGAGTTTCTCAAGAGTTCTGGAAGCTTGGCCGTTATCAATAAGCACATGGGGAAAATATGCGTCACTGCTGACGTCATCATGCCGCGGATCCGCGGCGCAAGCCGGCTCCCACCGCGGATCCGCGGCTCTTTTGAAGCCATGGGGCTTGAGTCTTCAACTGTAGACTTCTGATGATATTTTGGTATTTTTCTGATATTTGTAATATTGTAACTTCTTCTAGTTTATTGCTAGATCAACAATCTTAGACTTGGCATAATTTTGATCAGCTCTTTTCCCACTTTTGGCTTTGTTCCTGCAATTTCCTGCACAATTTCTCGAGACAAGAGTTGCGCTATACAAGAATGATGTGATGCCATGATAAAAAGTCAATTTCCCTAAAAATGCCGGTTTTAATATACAGTACAGGTAATTCAGTATTATACAAGTGTTTTGCTAATATGTGCAATATGAATACTGAACACCTCTAGATGAATGCAAAAGATAGGGAAATTGACATGTTAAAAATGCAGTATTTTCGACTGATCAGGTCCAATACCCAACTACAAAAGAATTAAACTTGATTAACCTATATCCTATGTCTCTGATACTAAAAAACCCTGTCACGCCCCGCTTCCCAGAGTGCGCTAAGATAGGCACGTGACAGAGCCAACCATACCACCTGTCGATAGGAAAAATCCCTCCACAACCACATTACGGCTATAGAGATATCAAGAACAGTAAAATAATAAATAACTATCTAATACATGTCCATGATCCAGAGTAGCGAGTCAAGAATAAAATAATGTGGAAGCAAAAGATCCAATATAACAAAACACCTGGAAGGTAAAACTGGATACTAACTGGATACTCACTGCTCGGCCTGACGGCGGAAAATACTCCTGATCAGCCTGCGACAAAGGTAGAGGATCTGGGCCATGCAAATCCCAGACGTCAGTGCGTCATAATATCAAACAATAATAAAATCAAGGAATAGAAAGGCATGCAGGTACGAGTATGAACGGTAAAACAGATATAACAGTAATATAAATAGTGACAGTGAAGAGTAAGGCACAGGTGATGTGCAGTGAGTAATCTAAACTGGTTTACTGGGTTAACTACTCTTAAGTCTTTGAAATCAATTTGATGAATCGTCGATGTAACTCAATAGTATCCCGTGCATGCCCGGGACCACGGTCTAAGACTCTCGGGCTGAATCCGAGACGTGCCGCAAGGCAGTAAAAGGTAGTAGGTAACGATGAATGATGTCGGCAGCATCATCCCGGGGCTGGCTTAGCCCGTAAAACTGATCAGTAAAGGTGTCGAACTGTCGAGTTACAAGTCAGGTTTCATCATTGATTTCCCCATACCCCCAAGTTATGTATTCAAGTCACGTATTGATAAATATGGAGCTAATGCCAACACGGGATCAAGCAGGTACAGGTTTTCCTGAATAGACAACAAGAAACGTCCGTAGGGACAACAGGTCAAGATTGTTGGCATTAGTAACAAGATCAGGTAACAGGTCAAGCTATGGTACATCAGGTCAAGTCAAGTAGTGTATATGGATCCAAACATGTCAAGTAGTGCACAATATCAAGTCGTGTCAAGCAGTAGTGTATCAAGTCATGTCAAGGAGTGCCCAAGTATCACGTGGGTGCTCATAATCAAACCATAATAAGCACGGGTACACAAAAACAAGTATGGGGTACCAACGTAACAATAAAATGGAATAATGTGATGTAGTATGCAAAATAGGTATAGATTCAAACATATGGATGCATAGTTATCGATTAGGGTTAAAATTATAGTTCCAACACTAATTAGGATACAATTTATCAAACATGGAATGTTAATATCACATTATTATGTATTAAAATGATTCATGGATTCAATTGTATATATATTAGACGAGATGGATGCAAATAGGTATCCAAAAGTTATAAAAACTATCAAATGGTAATGTGGGATATACAACTAAGCACTATGTGATATAAATATTGGTATGGATGCATTGTAATGTAATCTACTATGAAACAAGATTAGTTTTTATGATCTAGATTTAAAATGATGTAAACGGGTGCAAACGGAACATCGAAATGTTATAAAATAAATCATGGGGTACTAGATTTAAACTACAGGTATGATATATATATGAATAGGTATATAATAATTTAAATATCATGTAGCAAGATTAACTTGCCTCGGGGATCCACAGATGCACGGCACTGTTTATATCATAATTTTGCATTATTATATTCCTCATTCTTATTCATTTTACAAATAAATAGGTGCTTTTGACCCATGTCTGCTACATAGTTGCAGGTTACAGGATCTCGGAACAAAAACAGTGAAAAAGATGAAAAGACGATAGAAAAGTGAGACTAAGACCAACAAATGGAAAGATCTTGATCATGCCTACAGTTTTAAGACTAAACGAAGATCAATAGACAATTTCACAAAGAACAAAGGCAGCACAAGCTTCAAGACTTCGACACGAAGCAAGCGGTAAAAGTCCATGACTTTATTCACTGTGGAAATCTGGAAGAAATCTAGAAGACAAACTGAGAAACCAAATAAAGAAACAAGAAGCCAAAATCAGCATAAAGAACCCCAGGAAAAAGCAGCCAGCAAGCCCTTAATATGGCCGCGGAACCGCGGCCAAACCAAGCTTATGGCCGTGGATCCGCGGCCATATAGTGCACGTGTCGGTGCAGTTTCGTGTCGGTACAGCGGTGTGTTGACTAGTCTTCTTAGGGGAAAAATTGTAAATGCAGATGTGTGTCGATTGTAACCCTAGGGTCTCTATGTTCTATAAATAGAAATCCTAAAACCTCTTTTGAGGTATGCCTCTTTTTATTTCATCTATTCAGAATTCTAAATTCAGTGTAGATTTTTGGAGAGAGCCATCAATAAAGTAAGTAATTTTATTTCATTGCCCTGGTTCTTAAATTCTTTTCTTACTTAGTATAATATTATTATCTGCCCTAGTTAGATAGTTAGAAGATGTTTATCAATTCCCTAATGAGTGAGTAATTCCTCACTTGTTAGGGTTAGGAATAGGGAAGATTTGAGAGATGAAAATCTTTCATCCCTTTCTTGCCCATCACATATAATTAATAGGACTCCATGCATATATACACACACCGTTCCCTACGGGACCTTACCCCACGAGGTAAAGGTGATACCGTAGTATGAACGACCGGTTGCGTATGTTTTCCATGGAGGTTAGGGTAAGAATTAAGAAAAGAAGAACAAGAACCTAGAGGAAGAAACATCGTTTCTTCCCGATGGTATTAATCCCTTTTATTAATTATTACTATAACACCTAATAGATCTAAATTAGGGCATTGAAAGCGGTGGGAAATCTTTAATTTCCAAACATAACCTAAACCTAACCCTAGCAAGATTCTAATCCTAGTCTAGATCAGTTTAGTTTTTAGTGATAATCCATCCACACCGTTTGGAATTAACTCGTTAGACCAATTAGGAAATACACAACATCCCTGTGGACCGACCCGTACTCACCGGCTAGCTACCAAGTGACGCCATTCTTGATTGCGGTAAAATAATTCTTTGATTCATCTTTTAAAAACGCATACGCTAAATACACATCAATCAAATGGCGCCATTGCCGGGGATGGCGTAGTATTTTCTTTTTGCAATTTCGGGTTAATATAAAATCATAAAAATCATAAAAACTGAAAAAATAAAAATTATAAAAAAAATTATTTTGTGAAGGGTGTTTCGTGTGAATTTTGCAGGATCAACGAACGAGTTCGGATCTGGAAAAATCCAGAGATCAAAACAGAAAACCCTAGATCTGAACAACAGAGGATTTCCGCAACAGAGCAACAGAAGAAGTTTGGAGGGCCAAGTCAACAAGTCAACCGCTATTCCGCCGCCCAAAGCGCCTTTTGGCCGCTGATCCGCGGTCTTATAGTGACGTCGGCACTTGAAAAATCCACTGTAAGTCTTTCTTTCTCCTTCTCTGCAACCCCTGATATCTCCTCTGTAAAATTTCCTGCAGGATTCTTTGTGCTAAAAATTTCTCCCCCTTCCAATAATTGATCTTGTGCTGGATTCTTTGCGCCGTGCTAAAAAAATTGTTTACAAGTGATTATTTACTGCTTTGCATATTTTAAATCGACTTTAAGGTGCTTGAACACCAATCCAGAATGGGTGGGGATTTCATCACCCTTCCCAGGACCCCAAAAATCACATAAGGCATATTGCATTGACCATCAATTAATTAAAAAAGATTAGACTCAGCCCTTAGGACTTCGCGCTCAATAGGACAAAGGAATAGTTGTAGGCATCGACCGTTGATCCTAACCTGACTTTGTGGTGTCTAGGCAAGTGTGTCTAAGGCGAGTGGTTACTTAATTAGGCCCACTACTTACGTAGTGGAGAACCTCCCACTTACCTAGCCACAATTGGTGGTGAAGAGGCGGTTTAAGGTCCTACTTCTTACCCTTTGGAACAGTTAGGAGCTGTCTAACTGACCTAGGTGACCCTAGATCTAGGCCTGATTGTGCATTTGTGGTTGATTGAACGTGTGTCTAAGCCTTTTATCAAAAATCTTTTTTTGCAAAAAGCTCCACGTAAAAAAACACAAAAAGAAAAAAAAGAAGAAATTTTTTTAACAAAAACTTGCAACTTGTCGCTAAGAAATCCGTGCACCCCACTTACACCCACTTTCTTCTCATTGACATTTTCTTACCCCCCCCAACACATTCAGTTTTTCACCTTTTTGACTACACTACCTCTTTAGTGTATGTCCGGTTGGACTAGGGACACTAGTGCCCGATTAGTCCGTATCTCGTTGGTACCGACCGACGAAGCTTTCGACTCTGAAGTCGAAATTCCTTCCACTTCCTTACCTTCACCTTCACATTCTTCGTCTTCTAAGGAGATGTCGGGATATAATCCCAACAACACCTTACCCACGGGACTGATGCCACCTCCGTTAGGTACGAATAACCCACAACACCCACCTGTTGAAGCGCCCCAACGAATCGCGCTACAGGATCTTTTCTACCATATCCGCACAGCCTTACCTACTTATCTTTCACTCCCACCGGCAAATGGGGACAATTTTGAGATCAAACCCCACTTCATCAACATGTTGCCAAAATTTCACGGACTGGAATTCGAAGATTCCTATATCTTCATAAACAAATTCCAAAACATTTGTGCAATGATGAAAACAACCCAACTTTCAGATAATGCTATAAGGCTAAGGGCCATTCCTTTCACCTTATACGACCTAGCCGAGAAGTGGTTATACAGCATAGCATCACACTCAATTAAAAATTGGGAAGAGTTTGTTAAAGCTTTTCTTAAAAAGTTTTATCCACATCACAAGACCGCGAGAATTTGCAATGAGATTATTCAATTTTCCCAGCTTCCTTTCGAACCCTTTTGGAATTGTTTTAAAAGATTTAAAGACCTACTTGTTCAATGCCTTCACTACGGTATCGAGAATTGGCAACTTTGCCAAACTTTATACGAAGTCTTGAACCCAGCAACGAAGCAGTTGTTGGAAACCATTTGTCAAGGTCACTTTCTAACCAAATCTAGTGAAGAAGCTTGGCAGTTTCTCGACGATCTTGCTGAACAGAACTTCAGTGGGAAAGCACCTAGACCACTTCATCTTCTGTTGGTCAGTCTAGGGCAGGCATACATCAATTAGATATGTCAATAGCAATGAAGGCCGAGATGACCGCACTTACGAAAAGCTTGATGCAATTGAGACCAAAATCTCA
This sequence comes from Agapanthus africanus, assembly GCA_030015575.1. Lineage (NCBI taxonomy): Eukaryota > Viridiplantae > Streptophyta > Magnoliopsida > Asparagales > Amaryllidaceae > Agapanthus > Agapanthus africanus. The sequence goes on from CM057339.1 coordinate 872,978,563, forward strand.
TCGCCTTCTCTTACCCCTGCTTTACCCCCACGAACTGTTTGTGCTTGTTGTTCGGATCCATCACACCTTACCGAAGAGTGTCCTTACAATCCACCTGTTCAAGTAAAAGATCAAGTCAATGCTGCCTTTCAGCAAAGACAAAGAAATGATCCATACTCTTCGACTTATAATCCGGGTTGGAGGAGTCACCCCAATTTTGCTTGGAATCAAAATCAACAATTCCAAGGAAACAACAACTTTCAAAGGCCTCCTCCTCCATAACAACAAGCACCCCAACAAACTCAATACCAGCAACCTTTCCAACCACAACCTTACCCAAATCAAACGAACAATTTTGTGCCTAACAACTTTTACCCTCAAAACTATTTTGTTCAACCAAATGATGATAAGGTTACCTCGCTAGAAAGAAGTCCATATGCGTTTCTCAAACAATCTACACAATCCGCAGCAAGGTTGGTGACTTCTATTCAGTCTTTGGTGCACAACAATGCTTCACATGATCAAAGTATCAAATCAATCGAGGCACAAATTGCACAACTAACTGCTGCGTTGAGAGAGCGAGAAAAGGGAAAGCTTCCATCTCAACCATTGCCAAATCCCGGTCACACACATAATACACATGTTGCATATGAATAGCAAAATCATAATGTGAATGTTGTGACCACGTTGAGATCTGGAAGAGTGTTGCAAAATAACGTAGGTATTAATAATGACACCCCTGCCGGTGGTTCTTCTTCATCTTCTTCTTCTTCTTCCTCGTTAGAGCCTATTCTTTATTCTTCACAAGGCTCTACTTCTTCTACTTCGAACGGATCCACTTCTCACTTCACGAACACACCAACACTCGGGTCCGTTCCAACTCTGTAATCTAATCCACAAAAATTGGACTCAACAGATTTTCAAAATGTTCCTTTTCCAAACAGGTTGAGACCCAATACACCAACTCCACAAATGGAGAAGATTGTGGAGTTATTTAAATAGGTTAGTATAAATATACCTCTCTTGGATGCAATCCAACAAGTCCCTTCTTACGCGAAAATCTTAAAGGGCTTATGCACCTCGAAGAGAAAATCTCAAATACCCAAGAAAGTGCTAGTAGCTAGTGCCGTGAGCAATGCTATTAACCAACCTCAACCCTTACCCAAAAAACGAAAGGACCCTGGCTGTCCTACAATTTCAATAACAATTGGAAACAAGAATATCAATAGAGCACTTTTAGATCTTGGGTCTAGTGTTAACCTGCTTCCCTATTCCGTGTACGAGCAATTAGGTGTTGGAGAGTTGAAACCCACTCATTGTACTCTCCAAATGGCTGATCGATCAATCACCCATCCTAGGGGTGAGTTAGAGGATGTGTTGATCAAAGTAGGGGACTTCACATTCCCCATTGATTTTATTGTTATGGACACACAACCTGTTTCTAACCCACGGAACCAAATTCCGGTGATTCTCGGTCGACCATTTTTGGCCATTTCCAATGCCGTAATCAATTGTCGTAATGGCTCTATGACTCTATCCTTCGGGAAGATGTCTAGTGAGTTCAATATTTACAAGATTGGAAGTCTGCCCTTCGTGCTTAAAACTAGTACACGAGAAGTTTGCTCGATTCACGAAATCACGCAGGAGGACTGCGAGCTTGAAAAATTTCTGTTTGACGACAGCAGTTTTGACGCCACTAGTGCGTCCCTCCTTGAATCTGACACAGTTTGCACAACCGATATTGATTATGAATGCTTCACTTTTCGGTTGATTTTGACGACTCACCGTCCAAGTATGAGTCCTTTGAATTTTTGGATGAGTTAGTTGAACCATCCGATTCGGTTGTTCGCAGTGATTTCGAACCATTATTAGAATCCTTTGAGTTCGAGATAGCCTCCCCAATTTTACCTTCAATTGTTTTGCTACCGAAACTCAAACTCAAGACTTTGCCGTCTCACCTTAAATACGCTTACCTAGGTGAGAATGAGACCTTTCCCGTTATCATATCGGCCTCTCTGGCCCTCGAGCAAGAGAAAACTCTTTTAATGGTCTTACAAAATAACCGGCAAGCTTTCGGCTGGACTATGGCGGACATCGAGGAGATTAGTTCCCTCATAATTAAATATCATATGCATATAATGGATGATGCCAAGCCAGTAAAGGATCCACAGAAACATCTCGGGGATTGTGTGGTGAATCAACCTCCTCCTATAGAAGTTGAACCACCCCATTTTCTTTTAATAAGCTACGAGAATGCCAATATTCCACTAATTTCTGATCATTTACATTCTCGTTTTTCTTCATCATCACCTCCTATCTCTTCACTTCCACGTACATACAGACACTTTCCATACCACCACTTATCTCTTCCCCACTTCTTGGCTTGGTACAACATATTCTTCGACCGACCGATACTTTACACAAATAAATTTTTTAACTGGTTGGTGTTGACGTTTGGTCTTTGCAAAGTTTGGCAATGATTTGTAACATAGTTTGATTTAAGTTTGAGGGGATCTTGTTTTGTTTTAACAATAAAAAAATAAAAAATAAAAAAATAAAAAGGGGAGTGCCGACAACTTTGACCCTCTTGGTGTAGCCTGACAGTGAGGACACTGTCAAGTTTAAGTTTGGGGGTGTGCTCGGTAAGTTTTCTTCCTTCGCATTCATATGTATATTTTTGCATTTGCATACTTATTTTAAAATCCATAAAAATTGAAAAAATTTAAAAATTATAAAAATTAAAACATTCAATTTTGGCCCTAATTAACTTGAGTTTGACAAAAAGGTTAACTAGCTAGGAACAACTAGACCTTAGACTTAGTAAATTAAAAATCTTAAAACTAACATTTCTTAAAATTTAACGGTAGAAAGTATATGTCTTTGTAGTTTATTTAGAAATAGGAAAATTTCGAGTTGACTTCTTGGGCTAAGTTAAAACAAAGGAAAAGTATTGATATTTTTATTAAAGTATAAGTTTGAAAAATAATTCCTAAGCATAAGTCTAAATTCTGAAAATATATACCCTACAAATTGCACAAACATGAACTTTGAAACTTGGAATAGTAGAAGGGACCTTGAAATACTATTGTCTAAAGTCCTTAGTACGAAGAAAAATAAAATAAAAATACAAGTGTGAATAAGAGATAAAAAAAAAATGAACACTGGTTTTTGTAATTACTTAAGGCTGCATTAATAGAAAAAATATTTAGCGAGAGTGCTTCATCACCTAGTGCCTTAGACCAAATGGTTTGGGAGTCACTGCTAAAGCCTTAGGTATTACAAAACTAGGAATTACGCCTTAATGTGCAAACAGATTTTGTAATCAGTCGTTGGCACCTCAAGAAGTATTAACGGTCGCATGAAGGATGTGTGAGCAACTTCATCTAAAAATTCACCAACTAAAAGTACTTTGGACGATGGACAAGAGTATAAGAGCTTGAATTGAATTTCCAAGTGTAGGGGTGATATATACACACACGTAGGGGTATGTGATTGGGGTTTAGATGAGAGATAGGAATGAAGAATAGGACTTATATCTTTAATAGAGATGATAAAAATTCCTAAGTTGAGATAGAACCCTAGAAAGAAAACTTAAAAGATGCCAAAAGCTAAGTAAATTCACAAGAATATATATAATCTTAAGTTAAATGATAGGGAAGCGTGAAAAATACGGGTGGATAATTTATGAGTCGAATATAATAGAATTCCTTGTTGGAAAACCTAATTGGAGAATAAAAATTAATAGGCCGAATTGATAGGATTTTGTGGGTAGTATCCGCTGAAAACCCTCAGGAGACAACACTCCTCCTACTAGGGACACCTAGAGGTTTAATGGCTTGTTGCACGAGCCCAGTGCAATCGCGTTTCCCTACGAAAGTGAGGCTAGGTCTTTTTTAAGAATAAAACTAGGTTTGCTCGAGGACGAGCAAAAGATAAGTTTGGGGGTATTTGTTCATATCATAATTTTGCATTATTATATTCCCCATTCTTATTCATTTTAAAAATAAACAGGTGTTTTTGACCCATGTCTGCTATATAGTTGCAGGTTACAGGTTCTCGGAACAAAAACAGTGAAAAAGATGAAAAGACGATAGAAAAGTGAGACTAAGACCAACAAATGGAAAGATCATGATCATGCCTACAGTTTGAAGACTAAACGAAGATCAATGGACAATTTCACAAAGAACAAAGGAAGCACAAGGTTCAAGACTTCGACACGAAGCAAGCGGTAAAAGTCCACGACTTTATTCACTGTGGAAATCTGGAAGAAATCTAGAAGACAAACTGAGAAACCAAGTAAAGAAACAAGAAGCCAAAAGCAGCATAGAGAACCCCAGGAAAAAGCAGCCAGCAAGCCCTTAATGTGGCCGCGGAACCGCGACCAAACCAAGCTTATAGCCGCGGATCCACGGCCATATAGTGCACGTGTCGATGCAGTTTCGTGTTAGTGCAGTGGTGTGTTGACTAGTCTTCTTAGGGGCAAAATTGTAAATGCAGATGTGTGTCGATTGTAACCCTAGGGTTTCTATATTCTATAAATAGAAACCCTAAAACCTCTTTTGAGGTATGCCTCTTTTTATTTCATCTATTCAGAATTCTAAATTCAGTGTAAATGTTTAGAGAGAGCCATCAATAAAGTAAGTAATTTTATTTTATTGCCCTAGTTCTTAAATTCTTTTCTGCCTTAGTATAATTTTATTATCTGCCCTAGTTAGATAGTTGAAGATGTTTATCAATTTCCTAATGAGTGAGTAATTCCTCACTTGTTAGGGTTAGGAATAGGAAAGGTTTGAGAGATGAAAATCTCTCACCCCTTTCTTGCCCATCACATATAATTAATAGGACTCCATGCATACATACACACACCGTTCCCTACGGCACCTTACCCCACGAGGTAAAGGTGATACCGTAGTATAAACGACCGGTTGTGTATGTTTTCTATGGAGGTTAGGGTAAGAATTAAGAAAGGAAGGACAAGAACCTAGAGGAAGAAACATTGTTTCTTCCCGATGGTATTAATCCCCTTTATTAATTATTACCATAACACCTAATAGATCTAAATTAGGGTATTGAAAGCGGTGGGAAATCTTTAATTTCCAAACATAACCTAAACCTAACCCTAGCAAGATTCTAATCCAAGTCTAGATCAATTTAGTTTTAGTGATAATCCATCCACGCCGTTTGGAATTAACCCGTTAGACCAATTAGGAAATACACAACATCCCTGTGGACCGACCCGTACTCACCGGCTAGCTACCAAGCGACGCCGTTCTTGATTGCGGTAAAATAATTCTTTAATTCATCTTTTAAAAACGCATACGCTAAATACACATCAATCAGGCATGCAGCAAGAATGCGATAAAACGACGGAAAATCTCCATTGGGGAATTTCGTCGAACACTTTGCACGCACAATCGAACATTGACGGAATGGAGATCTAGAGGCAGAGAAATGATCATTTCGTTCACATAAATGCAGGCCAATCATTGGAGCCTCGGTCCTCGTCTCGGAGTCGCGTCGAAAGGGCTGTCGAATGTCAAAGGTTTTGGAGTTGTCGTAGAGGCGAGACGAAGAAGATGAAATGGTCAGCGAAGCTTGAAGGCAAGGTTGGGTTCTCGCTGTTGAGACGAGGAGGTGGAGATGGGTACGGCTAGGGTTTTCAGGTGAGATAGAGAGGAAGGGAAGGAGAAAGGTGGCCGCGGTGATTGTGCTTAGGGCGACGATGGGGGTTGCAGAGGAAGGTAGGAGAAGGAGTCGATGGAGACGAAGAAGATGACGGCTGGAGTTGGTGGGTTATCAGGCAAGGTGATGGTGATAAGGTGCTGTTCGCGTCGAGGTTAGTGAGGAGATGGGTTCGAGTATGAAGATGATGGTGTAAAGTTTAAGGTTTGCTGGCGATGGGGTTCGGCTGAGGCGATGATGGCTGTTCGGTGTGAGGTTGAAGTCGATAGGAAGAAGAACATGATGGAGGAAACGGTGAGGGGTGCTCTGCCGGCGGTGAGGTTAGGTCGCGATCGGGAGTGCAGTGGGTGTTGGGTGATGGTTGAGGTGATGATTAGAGGCGTAGAAAGAGAAGGTGGAGACGAGAGAAGGAGGTGGTGATGAACGAGGCGGGTCTCGGTTGTGGAATGCGGAGGCAGGAGACGCCGATGACTGAGAGAGTCGAAGTGCTGGGTCGAAGATGAAGGGATGCGGTGATTGGTTGAGGGCAGTTGAAGGAGGATGTGGTGGATAAGAGGGTGAAGGGGGGTCAATGGTGAGAGGTCGTTGGGGTTGAGTGGACGACGGCGAGGCGAGGCTAGGTCAGGTTCGAAGGTTGTGGGAGTGCAGGGATATGCGTCTTCGGGATCTAGGGAAGGAAGAGAGTAGAAGGAAGTGGATGAGGAAGATGTGAGGTCGTGGTGATGAAGACGAGGACGAGGGGCGACGACGACGAGGCAAAGAAGGAGGCTGGGCTTAGGTTCTCGCAACGATAGACAGCGGAGGAAGAGGGAAAAGAAAATAAGGGGAGAGAGAGGAACATGAGATAGTGTTAATTAAATAGAAAAAGAAAGAATATATATAATATAGTGAGAGAGAGAATCTGAGAGAGAGAGAGGAGAGAGAGCGAAGATCGAGAGGAGAGAGTGAGAGGAGATCGAGAGGAGAGAGAGACAGAAGTTAACAGTAAGGAGATAGAAAATTGGAAGTATGTGGGGAGAGAGAAAGAGAGAAAGAAAGAGAGGAAGAGAGAAAGCGAAAGGAAAGAGAGAGGAAGAGTGGGGCCAGGATTAGAGAAAGAGCAGGGATTGAGATTTTTAAAAAAAAATTTAAAAAGATTTTAGTTTGTTAAAAGAAACTTACGAACTGTTAAAAATAAATTATAAACGAACTTTAAAAATTTTAAATAATTAGAATTTTGGCGGGATACAAAAGTATTCAAAAACGCGCCCGGGCCAGGTCTAAAAATTCAGATTTAAAATACGAAAAATATATACGACTTTCAAAATTCAAAACGAAGGCTCAGGTAACGAAAAAGCATACCCCCAAGAATGAATGCACGTACGTGCGCATAGCCATCCAAACACGTCCGTTTCACTGAACGGGACGAGAAAAAGATGCGCGGACGCTACCACGGGGTTAGGGCTATCATGCAGGCTATGAAATGCAATTTTAAATTATTTTGCATGACTTAAAATATTATATGATAAAAGATGCAATGCCAGATAAAATGCCAGTATGCAGTATACATGAGATGCACGTGTCTATGTAACAGGTCAGGGTAATTCATAACTATGAATCAAACAGGTTCAAGCAAGCGGGTCGGGTCGAATGCAATGTAAAATGTAAAATACCATTCGCACCCAAACACGATAAATCAATAAAACAACACAGATAAATAAATACGGGAACTGGAATTGGTATAAGTGAACTAGGTTGTTACATTATACCCAACTACAAAAAGAATTTCGTCCTCGAAATTCCAAGAACAAGAAAGGATAAGCAATCAAGAAACTACAAGAATAGATGTGGAAACTTCTGTCGGATTTCATCTTCTCATTCCCAAGTTGATTCTCCATTCGAGTGATTTCCCCAAGAAACAATTACAAGAGGGATAACTTTGTTCTTAAAAACCTTTTTTCTTCGATCCAAAATCGACATTGGTCGCTCCTCAAAAGTCAGATCTTCATGTACAGTTAGCTCCGAATGATCCAACACATGTGTTTCATCTCGAACATACTTAAGTAGTTGAGATACATGAAATACGTCATGAACATTCGCCAAGGATTGCGGTAAAGCCAAACGATACGCCACTTTTCCAACACGCTCCAAAATCTCAAAAGGTCCGACGAATCGAGAACTAAGCTTTCCTCGACTTCCGAAACGAATCACCCTTCTAGTCGGTGATATCTTCAAGAATACCAAATCACCAACGGCGAACTGTAGAGGTCTTCTCGATGTATCTGCCCAACTCTTTTGTCGGTCTTGTGCTGCTTTCCTATGATTCCAGATAGTATTAACTTTCTTCACTATTTGCACGATCAAATTAGGTCCCAACAATCTTCGTTCTCCAACATCGTCCCAACAAACAGGTGAACGACACTCGCGACCATATAATGCTTCGAATGGAGCCATCTGAATAGTCACCTGAAAACTGTTCTTGTATGAAAACTCCACTAAGTGTAGATGATCCTCCCAAGAACCCTTGAAGTCTAACATGCAAGCTCTCAACATGTCTTCAAGAGTTTGGATCGTTCTCTCCGACTGGCCATCTGTCTGAGGATGATAAGCTGTGCTAAAATTCAATCGAGTTCCTAAACTTTCCTGTAAGATCCTCCAGAAGTGTGATAAGAAATGGGTGTCACGGTCGGACACGATGCTCACTGGTACACCATGCAATCTCACAATCTCCTGCATGTACCGTTCTGCCAAAGCTTCTGTTGATTGACCAACTCGAAATGGGATGAAGTGAGCTGCCTTGGTCAATCGATCAACAATCACCCAAACTGCATTGTTGCCTATTGGACTCCGCGGTAAAGCCGTCACGAAATCCATGGTTATATGTTCCCACTTCCACTGAGAGATCGGAAGTGGTTGCAATAAACCAGCAACCCTTTGATGCTCAGCCTTGACTTGCTGACACACCAAGCACTTCGCTACAAAGCGGGCAATCTCCCGTTTCATGCCTTCCCACCAGAAATGCTGTCGTAGATCACGGTACATCTTCGTGCCTCTTAGATGTACGGAATATGCTGAACTGTGCGCCTCCTTCATAACTTCTTTGCGGATATCTCCCTTTGGCACACACAACCGACTACCAAAACGTAACGAACCATCTTCATGAATCAATAAGTCCGTTCGAAGTCCAGCTTCAACCTGTTCTCGAAACTTCTGCAATCTAGGGTCCTGTAACTGCGCTGCTTTAATATTCTCGACCAATGACGATTGTACTTGCAGCTGCATTAACTGTCCCGAAGAATGCGGTAGCACAACTTCCAAATCGAATCTCCGAAAGTCTTCAATAAGTTCCTTCTGTGCAGTCAACATCTGAATTTCTGGCAACCGACTAAGCGCATCCGGCACAACATTAACTTTCCCCGAATGGTACTTAAGATCAAGATTGTAGTCATCCATCAGCTCCAACCATCTACGCTGCCTCATAATGAGCTCCTTCTGTGTGAACACGTACTTAGGCTTTTGTGATCGGTGAATATTTCGACCCTTTCGCCCAATAAGTAGTGTCTCCAAAGCTTTAAAGAGAAAATCACAGCTGCTAGCTCCAAATCATAAGTTGGGTAATTCTTCTCATGGGTCTTCAACTGTCTCGATGCGTAAGCTATAACCTTCCCATGTTGCATCAAAACGCATCCCAATCCTTTCCCAGATGCGTCGCTGTGAATCACCAATCCTCTGGAACTGTCTGGTACGGTCAAAATAAGAGTGGTTATCAATCTCTGTTTCAACGCCTCGAAAGCTGACGCACAACTATCCGTCCTTACGAACGGTACCTCCTTTCGTGTAAGCTTGGTCAAAGGCTCAGCCAAACGAGCAAAATTCTCCACGAACCTTCTGTAATATCCGGCAAGTCCAAGAAAGCTTCTGATCTCTACGGCGAGGCGAGGCTAGGTCGGGTTCGAAGGTTATAGGCATGAAGGGATATGCGTCTTCGGGATCTGGGGAAGGAAAAGAGTGGAAGGAAGTGGAGGAGGAAGATGTGAGGTCGTGGTGATGAAGACAAGGACGAGGGCCAATGACGACGAGGCAAAGAAGGAGGCTGGGCTTGGGTTCTCACGACAAGAGACAGCGGAGGAAGAGGGAAAAGAAAATGCGGGGAGAGAGAGGAACATGAGATAGGGTTAATTAATTAGAAAAAGAAAGAATATATATAATATAGTGAGAGAGAGAGAGAGAATCTGAGAGAGAGAGAGAGAAGTTAACAGTAAGGAGATAGAAAATTGGAAGTATGTGGGGGGAGAGAAAGAGAGAAAGAAAGAGAGGAAGAGAGAAAGAGAAAGGAAAGAGAGAGGAAGAGTGGGGCCGGGGTTAGAGAAAGAGCTGGGATTGAGATTTTAAAAAAAAATTAAAAAGATTTTAGTTTGTTAAAAGAAACTTTAGAACTGTTAAAAATAAATTTTAAACGAACTTTAAAATTTTTAAACAATTAGAATTTGGCAGGATACAAAAGTATTCCAAAACGCGCCCGGGTCGGGTCTAAAAATTCAAATTTAAAATACGAAAAATATATGCGACTTTCAAAATTCAAAATGAAGGCTCAGGTAACGAAAAAGCATACCCCCAAGAACGGATGCACGTACGTGCGCGTAGCCATCCAAACACGTCCGTTTTACTGAACGGGACGAGAACAAGATGCGCGGATGCTACCATGGGGTTAAGGGTATCATGCAGGTTATGAAATGCAATTTTAAATTATTTTACATGACTTAAAATGTTATATGATAAAAGATGCAATGCCAGATAAAATACCAGTATGTAGTATACATAAGATGCACGTGTCTATGTAACAGGTCAGGGTAATTCATAACTATGAATCAAACAGGTTCAAGCAAGCAGGTCGGGTCGAATGCAATGTAAAATGTAAAATACCATTCGCACCTAAACACGATAAATCAATAAAATATCACAGATAAATAAATACTGGAACTAGAATTGGTATAAGTGAACTAGGTTGTTACACCCATCCCGACTTTGATTATGGGGGCGTTATGCTTTCGTCTTTTCATAGAAGATGCTCCATCGAAGTAGAGTTCCTATTAGGAATCATTTTCTTCCTTCTCTTCTTCAATTGTGTTGAACGCATGTTCATCCGGCAACTCACAATTTAAGGAGGAGTCGGATGGTATCGGATGCTCCGCGAGAAAGTCAGCAATGGCCTAGACTTTCACTGCTTTGAGGGGTCGATACATTATCGAGAACTCTATCAGGAGAAGGGTCCATTTGGCAAGCCTTCCTGTTAGTATGGCCCTTAACATCAGATATTTAAGAGGATCCACTTTTGATATAAGATAGACCTCATGTGCCAAGACGTAATGTCTGAGCTTCGTTATCGCGAAGATCAGTGCCAGGCAATGCTTTTCGATGGGGGAGTAGTTGTTTTCTGCCCCCAGGAAAACTCGACTCAAATAGTATAGAACTCTCTCCTTTCCTTGATCGTTCTATTGTGCCCATAGCACGCCTAGAGAGCCTTCAAGGGATATTGTATATAAGATAAGGGGTTTTCCCTTAACCGGCGCAGCCAATACTGGCGGATTTTGCAGGTATAGCTTGATTTCGCCTAGTGCATTTTGGCACTTTCAATCCCAGACGAACGGGGTCCCCTTCTTCATCAAATGGCTGCAGGGACGGCATTTTCGGAGAAGTTGGTTATGAACCGCCGGATATATATGAGTTTTTCTTGAAGAGACTGCGGTTGTTTGAGAGTTCTCGGCATGGGTATTTCCATAATCACCTTGATTTTCGAAGGGTCGATTTCGATACCCCGATGCCATATGATGATCCTAGGAATTTGCCTGAGGAGACTCCAAATGCGCATTTTAGAGGATTCATCTTAAGATTATACTTCCGAAGACGTCAGAACACTATTTTTAAATGTTCCCAATATTCCTCATGAGACCTGCTTTTAACCACAAGGTCATCACTGTATCATTCGACGATCTTATGGATGAGGTCATTGAAGATCTTTGTCATGGCCTTCTGGTAGGTAGCGCCAGCGTTCTTCAGACCGAAGGGTATCACCTTATAGCAAAATATGCCCAGGGGAGTCCGGAAAGCGGTAGGCTTTTGATCTTCAGGATACATTTTTATTTGATTGCATCCCGAAGATCCATCCATGGAGGAGAAGACCTCATGGGTAGATATGTTATCGATCATCAGCTCGATAATAGGTACTGGGAAGTCATCCTTCAGGCAAGCTTTGTTGAGGTCCTGAAAGTCCACGCAGATGTGCACCGTCCCAATTTTCTTCATCACCAAAACGATGTTGGCTATCCAGTCAGGATATTGAACTTCTTGGATGAAGCTGGAGTCGATTAGTTTCTTGACCTCGGCATTTATACTCATCTCAAGATCGAACCGTATTCTTCTTAGCGCATGTTTGACTGGCTTTATATCCGGTGATATGGCCAGTTTATGTACTGCCACCTTTGGATCTAGACCTGGCATCTCGTAATAATTCCATGCGAAGCAGTCTTTATATTGTATGAGCACGTCTTTTAACGTGGCTACCTGTTTTTCAAATAATAACTCACTGACGAATGTTGGCCTCGGATCATTTTCTGTCCCTAAGTCAATTTTCCTTAGGTTGTTCGCCGTCGTATGTATCCCATCTTCTAGCTCTTTTGGTGCCGGTGGAAACTCGAAGATTACCTCGTCCTCGTCTTCAGTTGCGAAGCACATGCGGGGATCATCCATATTCTCGTGCCCTCCCTTTTTTGAGAGTATTATCATATGGAAGGTACGAGTTCACTTCTATTCTTGATGTTGAGCAGGTCCTATCCTCATGGTATAGGTCTTCTTTAGCTCATGTTTTTGCGGCGGGTTTACCCCCCAGCTGTCGGACAAAGCGAACCCTCCTTGCTGGTACTGGTCTTCTACCTAGTCTTTGAAGGTGAAGCAATCTTCAAGGGTATGACCTATTTCTCGGTGGTAAGAGTAATAATCTGGGTGATGGGTCTCGTTTATTTGTTCGGGGTGCCGAGACTCTGGAAGTGTCATCATTTGGTACTTCATGATAAGGTTGAATATTTTCCCCGTCTTGTCTTGGGATAAGGAGTATTCCCGATCCATCATCTTTATAAAGGACGGGTTCCAACTGAGTTTTTCTTGATAGTGCATCTTCTTAAATCTGCCTTGTTGTTTGCGAACGTAGTTTGCGTTCTTTGTCCTGCTTTTGCCTCTATTTCGGGATTTTTCCCTTTTGCGAGGACATACAGCGGGTCGGGGATGAAGGGCATTATAGTCTTCTTTCTCTGCAGATTGCTGATTGAGGCGTTGCGTCCTGACATTTTCATAAATGGCCATTTCATGGCCGTGACCGTCTCGGCTCCTTTGACAAGCTTCTTTTATTAGCTTGTCTATTTGTTCTTCGAGCGACGGACTTAACGTTCTTAGAGCGGGATTTCGCTATGTTTCAACGTCATGACCATTTGGAAGAGCATTTTTCTCTTCTCTGGAGCTGTTTATGACGCGGCGGCTGTGGAACTACTCCCGATTCTTGGATCGAATGTACAGAGTCCAGTTATCTCCATCTTCTCGTTGGGCATCTTTCACTGGGTTCCAGGGATATTCCAAATCTTTTTGTAGAATTGGACTTGCCGAACAGTTTGTTCGAGGGGTACACCTTGGCACTTTAACAACCTTTTAAATCCCTCCACGTAGTATCTTGGCAGACGGATTAATTGAAACCTGTCGAGTGCAAAATCGGCACCGTGCCAGACTTCTTTCTCTAACTCACCAAGGATAAGGTAAGTACTGTGGCATCCTTTATTCGAAAGTGATATAGAGAAATGCCTGGACTGGCTCCGGTCTTCGTAGATTGGTAGAGGAGAATCTCCTTTTCACCTCTTCGTCTGGGAGGAACGTAGAAAGTATGTAGTTCTTGGATGCTATATGTATCGAGCGCATCAAGTTTCTTATAATGACAAGGTGGAGCCATTGTGATTTGCAAACTCTGATCTGCTCCAGTGAGGGCTTGCACTGATGGGTGGATGGAGAACACTGCATTGGCCTCGTTCAGAATCGCTACCAAAGACCAGAATAGGGGTAGATGGTCTGGGCATGTCGTTTTCTTTCTAGGGTTGCCCTGAGTAGACTATTTCTTCATCTCCCTCGAAATCTCTCCTAAAGATCGGGATAGTAGCGACGGACTTCTGTTTATCCTTCAGTTTACGACATCTTTCCGTGTCTTCGAAATCTCGTAGGAAGTGCTTTGCGTCTTCATATTTCCGAACCTCGTTTACGGAGAACGGGTTTAGCTCTCCAGTGACGGTGTATTCCGAGCCATCTTTGAAATACTTCATACACTAATATTGTGTAGAAGGGATGACGTTGTACTCATACAACCAGGGCCTGCCGAACAAAGAGTTATAGCAAGTCTTGGCGTCAATGACGTGAAATTTGATGTCAGTGACAAGCAACTCGAAGCGTAACGTCAGTATTACAGACCCAAGCATCCGTGACGACTATGAGTCGAACCCAGAGATGGTAATTTTGTCTCGGGCCAAGTGTTGAACATTCATGTAAATCTCCTTCAGCACTTTCACGTTGAGAAGGTTGACGGAGGATCCGTTGTCGATAAGGATTTTCCATATCTTGATGTCGTGGCAATACCCGGTGACGTATAACGGGAGATTATTTTCGCATGTACCGAGGAGGAGGTCTTCATCGCTGAATGTAATGTCAGATGTGTGAACTTCTACCAGCTCATCCTTCATCTTCTCCTCTGCGAGGAAAGCTTGGAACTGATCGGGCTCTTGTAATGCCTTGATCAGAGAATCTCGTGCCTCTTTGGACAGGAGGAGAGCATCCAAAATGCTCAGTTGTGAGGGTATTTTCCTCAGATGTGCCAGGACATTGTAATTCACCTTGTTTTTCTTAAGCGGGTCCCTTGCTGCGAGTTCTTTGACAATTCCATCGTCAAGGGAAATTTCCTCATGGATTTTTTCTTTCCCTTTGTCTTTTTTGCTCAAACCCTTGTTTGTAGGTCCGAGGTTCTTTCCAGGCTGCGTGCGTCTCCGCAGCTGAATATTCTCGCAGTTATTCTCCTCCTCTTCTTTTTCGGAGGTGGAGTCTTTGAAGAGAGGGCAGAGGGGTATTTCGTCCTCAAAATCGCTCCTGAAAGTAAGAACTTTGTGCTTTTCCCCTTCCAGACTGGTATCAACCATATGACGGTTGCCAGTCGTTTTTTCACGCGTATCTGTCGCACTCTTTTGCTATCGACGAGCTTCACGCTTCAACCTCTTCAAGTGTTTTTAGTGGGCAACATATTCTTTCCACCACTTCTTGAAGGTACTACATTCTTTGGTGGGGTGAGTGACCCACCGATAATATAGGCAGTAGTTTGGATGTGAATCCTCTCCATCGAGGCATATGACCCCGAGAGTGTTTCTTACGAGAGGTGTCAGCTTCATTCCCATGGACAGGGCTTTGGTGAACCGCTTCTCCGCCCTAATCCTGCTCTTATTTGTGGCAGGTGTGCTTTGGTTTGGTTGGAGTACTTTATGACTCCACCTTGTCATAGCTTATTCATCCTGACACTGACGCTTAGCCTTTTCGTATATAACTGTTTCGTGTTCTTGGTCTGCTTTGCTTTTTCGAAAGGTTTCGTTTAACAGCCTATCGATCGGGTGTTCTGATAGTTCTGAAGATTTTAGCGCTGATTCTGCCCCCATTCCTTCCACGTTGTTTTCTGACGCTGAGGGACTTTCTTCGTCATTTAACAATGAATGGGAGACCATGTGGCAACTTGCTACATAGTCTTCGGTTTCTTCTGATGAGTCATTTTCCTCATCGTTGTCGCTCTCTTCGTTCCCAAGAATATACTTGAGGAACTCTTCGAGTGTGACTGGTGTCCGCGCCTTCTGGTTGTACTCCTCCAGCACGTCAATGTACTTTTTTAGGTCTGTGTGCTTGTCGTCATACTCGGCAGGCTGCACAGGCTTCTTGGTCTTCTTCTTTTTCTTCTAAGAATTTGAAGGCTTGACTTGGGGATTTTGCCCTTTGTCAACAACTTTCGGTACATGACGCGGTTTCAGAATCCCTTCGATGATTTCAGGTTCAAGTGGGCTTTTCCACCTGACTGCCGGACATGCCTGTAGATCCTTCAGCATTATTTTGGTTTTAGCTTAAAGAACGAATTCCCATGGAGTTTCTTCTACGAGCAAGCATGATGCCCCCGGCACATCCACCTTTTTGGGAGTGTGCTTCTGTGGTGGGTTCACCCTCCAATTTTCAGACAGCACGAACCTCCCCTGTTGATACTGGTCCTCGACCCAGTTCTTGAAGACGTAACAATCCTCAATTGGGTGGCTCACCATTCTGTGATAGGAGCAGTAGTTGAGGTTGTTGACGTTGCCGGGTTGCGTTGGACACCGTGGGTCCGGCAATGTGATGAGTTTGTTATGCATTTCCAACTCAAATAATCTCCCCGTCTTATTACGGGGAAACGAGTAAGCGCGTCCTAGCCTTTCTTCTAGGGATAGGCGTGGACGTGCATTGTTTTGGTGAGTAGCTGGTTTAGGGTCACTCGGTTGTTGTTGAGTGTTAGCAATGAAGGTCGCTTTCCCTTTACCCTTGGCGTTTCGAGGGTCCTTACTTAAGGAGGAAGGCCATGTTCTCCTCCAAAACGCAGAGACGCGACCGCGTAGGTTCGTCTTGCCTGAATTTGGGGGCAGATGCTAATTGGTGCTATCCGTCCACCTCTTCGAAGATGCCAAGTTGATTTATGACACCATGTATCGAAGGTTTAAACGGATGCGGTCGATATAGCAGACTTCGTCAGATTCCCCCTCATTTGAAGGGTTTTTTGATTGTGGGGACACTTTTCCCTGCAGGTGCAAGCCTCTGCAGTTAATTACGCTACCGCATCGCAGTAACCACTTTCTCCTTCTCCAGATGGTCACTTCGTGTCGTGTGTGTTTGTTTTGTTTTTTGGTTGCCCGTGGATTGTATATGGAGACTAATTTATGTTGTCGCCCGTAGGGCGTGGATTAGTCCAAATCCGTATTTTCTGAGATTTGGGTTTGGGGTTGGGTTTAAGGATACGTTGGTCTCATTTGAGACTAAGATCAACTTAAACGTTTGTTAAGAATACGTTAGTCTAATTTTTAGGCTAAGATCAACTTAACGGGATTGTTTAGATCCAACAAAAAAGCATTTGGGTCCTATTGTTTAGTTTAGGAACATTACGGTCGATTACCAGTTTAAGGACATGGTGTTCCATTGTTAGTTTAAGAACATCCCGGTCCAAGGTTAAGGACATCATAGTCCGTGGGTTTAAAGGGACCCCACAGTCCGAGGTTAAGAACATCATAGTCCAAAAAGTTTAAGGACATAATAGTCTATGAGTTTAAGGACCCCACAGTCCATAGAATGATTGGTTATCGGGACCCGTCACCTCTTTGAAGACATTGAAGGATTACAACGACAAATATCAAAGGACTGAAGAGATGTACCCTTGAACAAAAGTTGATTGGGAAATCTATAGTCCAATTTGGAACTAAGATCAATTAATTAGATTATGAGTACATTGGCTCAGTTAAATCTGAATTGAGAACTTATGGCCAACTTGGGCAAAGTCCACTTAAGTTTGAAATGTTGGCCCTTTGTTAGACTGTTGAACATTTATCTGGGTTCAGCCCCTCATTATTTAGCAATGCTAAACAAAAGTTTGGGGGGCTCTGATAACATTTTGTCTTTGGCTGAGCACTAACCATTATAGCTCTGTATTTTAAGGTTCATTTGAAGGGGAGATTTGCCTCTGGAAAATTTAGCCAATTTAGGCTAAACTTGGCTTTAAAATAGTGTTAAACAGTAAAGGATATTTGGCGATCACGTGCTCCCACGTGATGTGCTGAAAATAGTGTTAAACACTAAGGACAAAGTGCTTAAAGTAGTGTTAAACACTAAAATTGAATTGGTCACGTGGGGTCACGTGAGGCATCTGGAGATGGAGACAGACTTCCTTTATTTTATTGTCAGAGTATTCAAGTAAGTGTTAAACACTTTATCTTAACGGCCATCACGTGTGGGCACGTGATGGGTACCCATGCATTGATTATTAGAGTGTTTATTAGGGGTCACGTGAGGGCGCCCAAAATCAGTACTGCCTTTGGCTTTGTTCCCTTTATTTTGAGGGTCACGTGGGAGCACGTGAGGTGTTGCCTCCAGACTTGTTCTTTCTCATTTTGAGGAGTCTGTTAAAGGGTCACGTGGGGGTACGTGAGCATGCCTTATTCATTCCTTTTTGTTCGTTGGGATGAAGGGTCACATGTTACCACGTGATCATGTTGGGTACTTAAACTTTACGTGCATAGAGAGCTTTAAGTCTCTTGTTTTCTTTTAAGAATTAAATTCTTTTATAGGGTTAAACCCTAGTTCTGTTTAAAGGAATTAAATTCCTATGTATTTGGAAGAATTAAATTCTTATGTAGGGTTAAACCCTAGTTTCATTTGGAGGAATTAAATTCCTATGAATTTGGAAGAATTAAATTCTTATGTAGGGTTAAACCCTAGTTTCATTGGGAGGAATTAAATTCCTACGAATTTGGGAGAATTAAATTCTCTAAACTCAATTCTCCCTCTAAGTTTTGGATCTGCATGGCAGAATCTCCCCGATGAGAATTAAATTCTCAACTTGTGGGGAGATCTGTTTCTGCAGATCTTCAACCAAAGGAAGAACTAAGTTCTTTTTCAGAAGAGTTAAACTCTTAAATTGAGAATTAAATTCTCTTTTTGTTTTATGGAGCATATATCTCTTTCCCCTTTCTCACCTAGGGTTTCTTTCTTTTCTCAAGAGACCTTCCTTTCTCTCTGGAGAATTAAATTCTCTTCATTTTTCTCTCTCTTCTTGTATATCTTTTTTCTTCCCTCTTGGCTTTTATTTATAGGAGAAAGAAAAGAATCAGTTTGTTTAGCCAATCTTTCATTAAAAGATTTTAATTGATTTTGTAGCCAACATGATCTTTTAGATCACTAAGTGAATTTTATTCACCATTAGATTTTTAATCCAAAAGATCTTTTATCTGTTATTCCTAGCAAATTTCAGGGAAATCTTTCCTTGTATAGAATTTTTCTATAAATTGATGATTTTTAATCACCATTGGATTTTTAATCCAACGGTGCTCCACTTTACAGAGCACAATCTTTTTGTTTGGAAAGATCTAAGGAAATATTAGGGTTTTTTATTTCCCTTAATTAGAATTTAATTCTATTAGTTCAGAAGGTTTAAGAGCCTATCACGTGTTAGCACGTGACCCCACTAATTGACCAATTAATTAGAATTTAATTATATTGGTTCAGAGGGCTCAGGAACCCATCACGTGTTGGCACGTGACCCCACTGATTAATTATTTAATTAGAATTTAATTCTATTGTTTCAGAAGGTTTAAGAGTCTATCACATGTTGGCACGTAACCCAACTGATTAATTATTTCGAATTATTTATTCTATTCAGTGCCTACAGGCTTTGCCTGTAAATGGTCATGTGTCTGCACGTGATGCCCGGTCACGTGTTTGCGCGTGATGCTCGGTCACGTGCGGGCACGTGATGCCCGGTTATGTGTGAGCACGTGATGCCTCATAACTTTTGATCCCGGATGAATTATGAGGCCCATAATATATCAAATCGAAGGATTTTTTGAGAAACTTTCGATGCCATCAGAATTTAGTTGTTTCTCATTTAGGAGTTTGTCAAAATACAGCCTGAAAAATACTGGTTCGCATTATTTTAAACGTATCGCTGTCATTTGATACCTTGGGCTCTTTTGCGCAGAAAATTTTTTTGGCGGGAACAAATTCCCTCACTACTTTGCCTACATAAGTATATACGTGGGTGAAGTAGTGCAGAGTAATTTATAGCGTATGGCCAGTTTCGGGTTGGTATATAATTTTCAGAATCATGATTTGAGAAGATAACAAGCGGACACAAGCGTCGTCATTTATCGTTGACTCAAATCTCGACTCTTAAGGGATATAGTTCCAAACCCTCAGCTCCATGAGCCGCACCCTTCTATTTCTTTATGTTTTACTCTGGCGTGAAGTAGTTTATATGCTCATGAGTAACTTCTCCATTTCACTGGCATGTAGCTTTGGCAAGTGTGGCCCATAGATGGTAGATAACAGTTCATCTTGAACTCTTTATAAGGTAGCGATTGCTTAGGAGACAGGGTTAGGATCTGTTGCCTAAAACTTTTCAACTTTATGAGCCGTAAGGGCCTCATAAAGACTTTTCTCCCTACGAGTCGAGAGGATCTTGTAGGTGTATTTTCTCCTTAGGAATCGTGAGGATTCCTAAGTGTCCTTTCTCTTGAGAGTCGTAAGGATCTCACAAGAGAATTTTCTTCCTTACAAGTCGAGAGGACCCGTAAGTGATTGTTGAGTTGACTTGCTCCCAAATCAAAGAATTGGTTTGACAAGGAAGTCGAGGGTTGACTTTATCCGCATTTCACGGAGTCAGGGGTTGACTTTATCTGCATTACACGGACTCATGAGGTTGCTCTGGACGTTTCCCACGGGGTCAGGATTGACATTAGCCGTGTTCTATGAGACCAGGATTTGCTCTGGATACTTCCTACGGGGTCAGGATTGACGTTGGCCGTGTTCCGAAAGGACCAGGATCCGCTCTGGACGCTTCCCACGGGGTCAGGATTGATATAAGCCGTATTCCACTAGACCAGAATTTGCTCTGGATGCTTCCCACGGGGTCAGGATTAATATAAGCTGTGTTCCGCAAGGACCAGGATCCGCTCTGGACGCTTCCCACAGGGTCAGGATTGACATTAGTCGTGTTCCACTAGACCAGGATTTGCTCTGGATGCTTCTCACGGGATCAGAATTGACATTAGCTATGTTTCGTAAGGACCAGGAGAGGTTGACTCTCGGTTGTCTGTGCACCGCCGAGTCATGGAACTGGGAACTTTGCCGCGGCTCTGATTTGGTGATGTTGCGTCTGTTCCTGCAGATACACTGATTTCCTTGCGGGTCGACGCGAATCGAGATGCTCTCGTCAAGGATGTTGATTTCCCTGAATCGAGGTTTTTGTCAAGGACACTGATTTTCCTGTAGTCGAAACGAATCGAGGCATTCCCGCAAAGACACTAATTTTTTTGTGGATCGACACGAATCGAGATGCTCTCGTCAAAGACGCTGATTTCCCTGAATCGAGGTTTTGCCAAGGACACCGATTTCCCTGGGGGTTGAGACGAATCGAGGTATTCCTGCAAAGACGCCGATTTCTCTAGGGGTTGACGCGAATCGAGATGCTCTTGTCAAGGACGCTGATTTCCCTGAATTGAGATGTTGAGCCAAGGACACTGATTTCCCTAGAGTTGAGATGAATCGAGGTATTCCTGCAAAGACGCTGATTTCTCTGCGGGTCGACGCGAATCGAGGTGCTCTCGTCAAGGACGCTGATTTCCCTGAATCGAGGTTTTGCCAAGGACACTGATTTCCCTGGGGGTTGAGACGAATCAAGATATTCCTGTAAAGACGCTGATTTCTCGCGGGTCAATGCGAATCGAGATGCTCTCGTCAAGGACGCTGATTTCCCTGAACCGAGGTTCTGCCAAGGACACTGATTTCCCTGGAGGTTGAAACGAATCGAGGAATTCTTACAAAGACACTGATTTCTCTGCGGGTCGACGTGAATCAAGATGCTCTCGTCAAGGACGGTGATTTCCCTGAATCGAGGTTTTTGCCAAGGACACTGATTTCCTCGGAGTTGAGACGAATTGAGTTATTCCTGCAAAGACACTGATTTCCATGCGGATCGACGCGAATCATGATGTTCTCGTCAAGGACGTTGATTTCCCTGAACCAAGGTTCTGCCAAGGACACTGATTTCCCTGGAGGTTGAAACGAATCGAGGTATTCCTGCAAAGACACTGATTTCTCTACGGGTCGACGCGAATCAAGATGCTCTCGTCAAGGACGCTGATTTCCCTGAATCGAGGTTTT
Source organism: Agapanthus africanus (assembly GCA_030015575.1). Lineage (NCBI taxonomy): Eukaryota > Viridiplantae > Streptophyta > Magnoliopsida > Asparagales > Amaryllidaceae > Agapanthus > Agapanthus africanus. Next base: position 873,000,211 of record CM057339.1, read on the forward strand.
TGCCAAGGACACTGATTTCCCTGGGGGTTGAGACGAATCGAGATATTCTTGCAAAGACACTGATTTCTCTGCGGGTCGACGTGAATCAAGATGCTCTCGTCAAGGACGCTGATTTCCCTGAATCGAGGTTTTTGCCAAGGACACTGATTTCCCAGGGGGTTTAGACGAATCGAGGTATTCCTGCAAATACACTGATTTCTCTGCGGGTCGATGCGAATCGAGATGCTCTCGTCAAGGACGCTGATTTTCTTGAACCGAGGTTCTGCCAAGGACGTTGATTTCCCTGGAGGTTGAAACGAATCGAGGTATTCCTGCAAAGACACTGATTTCTCTACGGGTCAACGCGAATCAAGATGCTCTCGTCAAGGACTCTGATTTCCCTGAATCGAGGTTTTTGCCAAGGACACTGATTTCCTCGGAGTTGAGACGAATCGAGATATTCCTGCAAAGACACTGATTTCCTTACGGGTTGACGCGAATCATGATGTTCTCGTCAAGGACGCTGATTTCCCTGAACCGAGGTTCTGCCAAGGACACTGATTTCCCTGGAGGTTGAAACGAATCGAGGTATTCCTACAAAGACACTGATTTCTCTGCGGGTCGACACGAATCGAGGTGCTCTCGTCAAGGACACTGATTTCCCTGAATCGAGGTTTTGCCAAGGACACTGATTTCCCCGGATTCGAAACGAATCGAGGTATTCCTGCAAAGACACTGATTTCTCTGCGGGTCGATGCGAATCGAGGTGCTCTCGTCAAGGACGTTGATTTCCCTGAATCGAGGTTTTTGCCAAGGACACTGATTTCTTCGGAGTTGAAACGAATCGAGGTATTCCTGCAAAGACACTGATTTCCTTGCGGGTCGACACGAATCGAGATGCTCTCGTCAAGGACGCTGATTTCCCTGAATCGGGATTTTTGCCAAGGACGCTGATTTTCTTGGAGGTTGAGACGAATCGAGGTATTCCTGCAAAGACACTGATTTCCTTGCGGATTGATGCGAATCGAGATGCTCTCATCAAGGATGCTGATTTCCCTGAATCGAGGTATTTGCTAAGGACGCTGATTTTCTCGGAGTTGAGACGAATCGATGTATTCCTGCAAAGACACGGATTTCTCTGCGGGTCGACGTGAGTTGAGATGCTCTTGTCAAGGACGCTGATTTCCCTGAATCGAGATTTTGCCAAGGACACTGATTTCTCTGGGGTTGATTGACTTGTTTCCGAGACGGAGCGTTGATCCGGCAGAGAAGTCATTGGTTGACACTAGGTTGTCTGTGGACCGTAGATTCTTGGAACTAGGACTTTGTCGTGGCTCCGATTGATGGTGTAGCATCTGTGTCCTACTGGAATGAGGAGGCACACCATTGTTGGTCGTCGGGCCGTAGATGTGGCCACTGAGATTTGGAACTAGGGACTTTTCCATTGCTCCGCTTCGTTGTGACTCTGAGGTCGGTTGTTGACGTCGCGTTTGCATCTGGTTGGAGTGAGGAGAAACGCCATTGGTGATCTCTAGGCTGTCTATGAACCGTCGAGATTTGGAATTAGGGGACTTTGCCATGGTTCCATTGTTTTGACCCTGGGGTCGTTTGTTGACGTCGCATCTACATCCTGCTGGAGTAAGGAGAAACATCGTTGGTGATCTCTAGGCTGTCTGTGAACCGTCGAGATTTGGAACTAGGAGACTTTGCCATGGTTCTGTTGTTTTGACCCTGGGGTCGTTTGTTGACATCGCATCTACATCCTGCTGGAGTAAAGAGAAACGCCGTTGGTGATCTCTAGGCTGTCTATGAACCGTCGAGATTTGGAACTAAGGGACTTTGTCGTGGCTCTGTTTGTTGATGTTGCGTCTGCATCCGATTGGAGGGAGGAAGAACGCCGGTGTTGATCTCTAAGTTGTCGATGTTGATGTCGAGACCCTGAAGCTAGGGATCTTGATCAGTCGAAAATACTGCATCTTTTAACTGGCAATTTCCCTATCATTTGCACTCATCTAGAAGTATTCAGTATTCATATAGCACATATTAGCAAATCAGTCGTAAAATATCAGATTGCATGTGTTAGACTTTAAAACCGGCACTTAAAGGGAAATTGACTGCATTTCATACCATGGCATCATTCCTATATTGCGCAACTTGTGCTTCGAAGTCTGTGCAGTGAAATCCAGAAGAATGGTCAAATTTACAAAACAAAGACTGCTAAAAAGACGCCAACTCAAGGATTTGAGATCTGGAATTAATCTAGAAGGAATTCAGGAAATAAGCATATCAGAAAGGACACCTGAAGACAGAAGGAGACACTACATGAAATATGAAGCCCTAGCTCTCCTAAAGCGCCGCGGATCCACGGCTGGAGCCAGCTTGCGCCGCGGATCCGCGTCTACATAGCCACGTCATCACCTCAATTTCAGTGCAGTGTTCTTACCTCAGGTCCTAAACCTCATAAAGACATGACATTTTCCAGAAAGATCCTGAACATTCTGCCAGATCAGCAAGGATGATTAATTAAGCTAATCTTGATTAAGCTAATCAAACTCCTAACAAACTAATTCTAGAAGCTCCCTCTAACTAACTACTTCTAGAAGCCTCTCCCTATAACAAACTTTTTGAGGGAAATTCAAATTTGAATCCTAGATCTAGGGTTTTGGATGGTCTATAAAAGAGAGCCTAGATCTAGGGTAAATTCTTCTTCCTAAATCTTTGGTTGTGGAAAATCAATCAATAGCTTCTTCTTCTTCATTCTCTCATCTCTTCCACCTACAAGTCGAGTGACACGACTTGTGCCAAACCCTAACCCTAATCCAAATCAAGAAACCAAATTCAAGATCCTTTGAGTTCTAGCAAAGCAAGTCTTCAACCATCCTTTAGAAGCGAAGCCGGACTTCAACGGAGCACGAGATCCAAGCCGATCCATGACTCAAGGAGCCGATGCAACGCTAGATTCGACAATCTTGTTCCTTCTCAAATTCTTGTAGTCTTGAGCAATGTGTAACAATTTGTGGAATAAATAAAGGTGAAGATTCTTTCAACTTGCTTATATTTCAATTCATGCATTATGATTCATATTCAATTCTTGGGTGTATTCTTCGTGATGATGCTTGAGTAAACTCCGCTCGTGGAGGAATCGAAACGATTGTAGAATGATGATGTTGACGAATCTTTAAACGTTTTCTTAAGTCTTATAACAATTGTAAATTCTTGAAAATGAGTGATCGATGATCTAGATCGATGCGAAATGCATTCTTGATTCCTTTCGCACGATCTAGAGATCAACGATCGATCATTCGATTTCCTAGAAACTATCTAGTGAATGTGATTCATCGAAAGGATAAAGGATAGGATAAGGAATCCTAATTCTTCGCAAGATCCTTGATCCTCGATGAATCTACATCAATTTAGCATCAACTTGTTAATGGATAAGAAACGGTAATTGTTAGTCTTCATCACATCTACGATCTAATCGATTCCTACGAGCTTTACTTCAAATCTTGAAACCTAAATCGATTGGAATTCTATCGTTTCTTGATTCTTGATGTTTATCGCTTTCTTGATTCTTGATTTGATTTAGTTGATTCCTAAAATTCATCGATAAAAATCATGAATCGTTTTTGCTTTTCTTTTCTATTAAATTTTCAATTCAAACAAAAAAAAAATACGAACGAGTCGCACAATCCCTGTGGACGATCCGCACTTGCTAACGAAATCTATATACGACACCGTTGTTGATTGCGGTCAAATATTTTTGGTTGTGTTTTCTTTACAATTTTTCACACCTACACAATCGGAAATCGTATTCAATCAAATGGCGCCGTTGCCGGGAATAGTGCGCTAATTGTTTGTATTTTGAAATTTGAGTTGAAAAGTTTATTCCATTATAATTTTTCTATCAAAATTCGCGCAAACATTAATACGAGTTGTTGTGATTTGATTGCGAAGAATTCTGGAAGCTATGGAGCAATTGAATAATTTTTCAGAATATACCAGAGAGCTTATGGAGTATACAGTAGCTTGCTGCTGAATTTTAGTGCATTGAACAGTACCTAGGGGCACGACTCCGCGGTCTTAACCTATCATTTGCGACGGTTCCGCGCCTTGGTGGAGGGTTCTCTGTACAAAATTTTGCAGGTATATCTCTAACTTTCTTATCTCCTTCCTCATCTGCTCCAAGTAACAAATTTCTGCAGGCTTCTTTGCAAAAATCGCAGCGCCGCAAAAAGCAAAATAAAATTGTGCGTGTTTTTGTTTCTTGGTTGTTTGCATTCTAATACGGATATTAAGGGGCACGGCCAAATCCAGATTAGGTGGGGAGTTCATTACCATTCCTAAGCCCCAAAAATCACAAACTTGCATCCGCATTTACCCTCATTAACTAAAAAATATCTAGAGATGACTCTAAGGACCGTCGCGCTCACTTAGGACAGAAGAAGGTCGTGGGCAATTCATTGCTTATCCGCATTTTCTTGTGGTGTCTAAGGCAAGTGTGTTGAAGGCTAGTGGTTATTAATTAGGCCCACTACTTATGTATTGGAGTACCTTCCCACTTACCTGACACTTACCTGACCACAGGGGGACAAAGAGGTAGTGGAGGATTGATCCTGTGACTTGTCTTTTGGCAGTTAGGAGCGGTCTAGAGCCTGACCTAGGTGACCACTAGATTTTAGGGTATTGCGTGTTGCATTTATTGTGCTCGCATCATTTTTTCAAAAATCTGTATCATTTTTTCAAAACACCAATACTTCATTCATTCCCCTAATTATAAGTCACGCTGCCACTTGTACTAACCCTTTTTAGTGCAAGATAGACTGGACAATGGGATTCTAGTGCTTGTTTAGTCCGCGTCCCTTCGATCAACCCTAAAGTCAGTATTTCTACATTTACCTTTTCTTTACCCACCACCACACCCACATCGATGGATCCGTCTCTATCGAACTTCTTTACCACTACTCTGCCGCCGTCCGTTGGTGCGCAGAATCCATCCCGCATCTCTCTTCAAGAGAAGTGTTATCCTACCCGAGGTCCCCTTTCTACCTGCTTATCCATTCCACCAGCCAACGGGGAAAATTTTCAAATAAAACCCCAATATATCAACCTTCTACCCAAATATCACGGTCTCGAGACTGAAGACGCATATGTCTTTATCACCAAATTTGAAAATGTATGCGCAATGATGGGTACCTCACAGCTTTCTGTGGATGCTATGCGTCTTCGTCTTCTCCCATTCACCTTATGCGATATAGCCGAGAAGTGGCTGTACAACACTACCGCACATTCCATCTCAAATTGGGAAGAATTCGTCAAAACATTCCTTAAGAAATTCTACCCACATCATAAGATAGCTCGAGTCCGTAGCGAAATCAATCAATTCACCCAGCTTCCAAATGAAACATTTTCACAATGTCTTGAACGCTTTAAGGAGCTGTTAGTTCAATGTCCACATCACGGCATCCCCAGGTGGGAACTGTGCCGAATCATTTATGAGGGCATTAATCCTAACACAAGACAGACCCTTGAATCCATGTGTCAAGACAATTTCATGACCAAAGATGATGGGGAAGCCTGGAAATTTCTAGAAGATTTCGCTGAAAAATCTTTACAGTGGGAGGGTGTGAGTCAATCGTCTAGGGATGGCCATGATATTTCCATAGGAATTAGAGCTGAAATCTCAGCTTTACACAAGAAACTCGACGCTATTGTAGGGTGTTTTTCGTCACCCCATTGAGATGGGAATACGCGCGCGCTTGTCAGGCGTACTACAGATTCCCCCGGCCTAGGGTAGGCCGGGGTTTAATGATTATGGGGATCCGAATCTCCGGCAGCCGCGGACTAAGCTGCCGTTAATTACCCCTCGCCTTTGGGGCGAGAGAACCTCCGATTAACGGGTTAAACTGGTCATGCGAACTCAATGTGCAGCGTACGTGTGTTTTGTTTTGGAGGGGGGTTTTAAATATATCGGGAGCCACACAGAGTTTTTACGGGGGTCCCGCTATCCGGATAGCGGGCTGGGGTCAAGGGGGCTAGCAGCCCCCTTGCGGGGTGCGGGGCAGCGTCCCGTTAGAAAAAATTTTCTAACAGGGGCAGTGTCGTGGAGTATGTGTATGTGTACATATGTATGCATATGTATATATATATATATATGTATATAAAAGAAAAATAGGGGGAAAGGACATCCAAAGAATGCGTGGGGGTCAGCGCCTCGAGCGCTGTGCGCTTAGGCGCAAGTGCGCCACGTGTCGACACGTGGGTGCTTTGCGCTTGAGCGCAAGGCGCTGGAGCTCAAGTGCGCCACGTGTCGGCACGTGGGCGCTTTGCGCTCGGGCGCAGAGCGCTGGAGCGCAAACGCGCCACGTGTCGGCACGTGGGCGCTTTGCGCTCGGGCGCAGGGCGCTGGAGCGCAAACGCGCCACGTGTCGGCACGTGGACCCTTTGCGCTCGAGCGCAGGGCGCCACGTGTCGGCTCTTGGGCGCTTTGCGCTCGAGCGCTAGCACGCCACGTGTCGGCACGTGGGCGCTCGGCGCTTGAGTGCTTGGGCGCCAACGAGGAAAAAGGGGCTTTTAGTCCCAGAAACAGAAGCTATGTTTCAGAAAGGAAATATTTGTTGTTATATATATATATGTTAATATATGGAGTTAAACTCCTAGGATGTTTTGGTTGATGAAAGGGGTTCTTCTTCCTCCTCCTCTGTTGGCTGGATCTTGATGATCAAGAGATGTGAGATCTAAAAAATCTCTCCTTTCTGAGATCTAATGGTAGATCTAAGTTCCCCTTTGTGGGTCTTGTGATGGAAGACTTCTTAGTTTTTGAAAAGAAAGAGTAAAACTCTTGATTTAATTCAAAAGAAATGAGAAGGTTTAGAACCTTAGAGAAGGAGCAGGAGGCACAAAAGATCTCAGATCTAAATTTTTTGTGGAGAGAATGAAAAGTATTGTTTTTTATTCATCATGTTGCCTTTTATAGGCTTACATATTTACATATAGCCCCTTGGGCTTCACAAAATGGCATTTTGCCTATCCCATGGCTCATGTGCCATTTCATTTTTGCACATAAGCCTTGGGCTTACAAAATATTGGCTTTATGCCCATTTTGCATACATTCATGTATAAAAAATTACATAAAAATTATTTATTACATGATCTATATTTTGGCATGGAGGAGGCTGGCCGCGGGTTCGACTTGGGCATGGGCCCGCTTGACCTGGGCTTGGGCCCACCTGGCTTGGGGTTGACCTTGACTTTGACTCGGTCAACCGGGGGTGCAAATTTTGACCCCAACAGTTATGGAAAACAAATTTTTAGCTGCCGCCCTAAACCAAATGTCACTCTCCAAAACTGTATGTGGATGTTGTTCTGATCCTTCACATCTCACGGAAGAATGTCCAATAAATTCTCCGTTTCAAGATCATGAGCATATCAATTCTGCTTACCAACAAAGACCTAGAAACGACCCATTTTCTTCCATATATAATCAGGGTTGGAGGAATCACCCGAATTTTGCTTGGAACCAATCCCAATCTCAAAATACGGTTCCAAACCAACACAATTTCCAAAGGGTCCCTCCACCACAACAGCAGCAACCACAATTGAGTCAGCACCCCTTCCAAGCACAAAATTTCCAAAATCCGGCCAACACTTTTGCACCACATGAAAACTCTTTGCAATTGACCGGTACAGATAATACCTCTGCACTAGCACAAACCTATGATACTTTCATGAAACAATCCATCCAAGGGACGGCAAGTTTGCAATCTTCCATCGAGAATGTGATGAAGATCATTGTCTCTCAAAATAAGAATATCAAATCGATGGAAGCACAAATTGAACAACTAAAAGCCGAAATGAGTGCAAGAGAGAAAGGGAAACTTCCAGCTCAACCCTTACCCAATCCTGGCTATTCACATCATGTGGATGCAATCACGTTGAGATCTGGAAGAGTGCTTGACAATCACGTTGGGGAAGAGATTGATGACACTGAAAAAACTATCAATAATACCCCAGCTGAGACCTTTCCTTCCATTTCTACTTCTAATTCTGACCCCAGTTCTTCTACCCCACCACCTTCTTGCGAGCCTATTCTTCATTTCCCAAATGGCTCGCCACCTCAGCCCATCTCTTCTACTCCTCCATAGACGATCCCTACTTCTATTCTGGGATCGGGTCCACACACACTTCCTTCTCCTATGATAGACCCAGCACTTATTACTAAAGCACCTTATCCTAATCGGTTAAGGGCTAACACATCGAGTCCATATATGGAGAAGATTATGGACATGTTTAAGCAAGTTAACATCAACATCCCTCTCCTAGATGCCATCCAACAAGTTCTGTCCTATGCGAAAACTCTTAAGAACTTGTGCACTAGAAAGAGGAAGAAACAAGTGCCCAAGAAAATTTTCATGGCAAAGACTGTAGACACGGCTTTCCCCCAACAATTACCGAGGAAACGTAAGGATCCTGGATATCCTACTATTTCCATTTCTATTGGGGGAAAACACATTAACCGTGCTTTACTAGATCTGGGCGCAAGTGTTAACCTGCTTCCTTTCTCAGTCTACGAGCAACTAGGAATCGGAGTGTTAAAGCCCTCGAGCATAACTCTCCAAATGGCTGACCGATCAATCACCAAACCTAGGGGTGAACTGGAGGATGTGTTAATAAAAATCGAGGAATTCATATTTTCTGTAGACTTTATTGTAATTGATACACAGCCTGTAGCGAACCCACGGAATCAAATTCCGGTGATTTTAGGTCGCCCCTTTTTGGCCACTTCCAATGCAATAATCAACTGTCGTAATGGTTCTATGACCCTATCCTTTGGGAATAGGTCAATAGAGCTGAACATTTATAAGTTGGGAAGTGTACCCTCCGAACCTACTGCTCAAGTCTGTTCTGTCGACTTAATGGATGTCGACAGCAGCGAATTTGATGATCCTCCTGATACTGATCTTGACTCTTTTCATACGTTATTGTTTGACCCAATTTTGTATCATACACATACGGACTCTTCCACCAAGATTTCTGGGTCAACAACTAACACTGATTATGAACTGCTTTTAGAGTCTGAAGATCACCCCGCACTTTTTGATGACATTCTTCTCCGGAGTATTGATGGAACTTTTGAGGAAATCTTCACTGATGAACTCGCATTTTTGAATGACACGGGTGTTGAGATGAATCATGTCCCAATCAATGAAATTGAATCTCCACCCATTCTTCTGAACTGTAAAAAGAATACGAGTAATCCATCACATTCACTGCATCGTCTCTCCAATACGAGACGCACACACATTCTATTCCACCCCTCACCCTTTCCCTACTTCTTCTTCCACCAAGCAGAGCACTGCATTGATAAAAATTTTGAATGGTTGGTGTTAACCTTCGGTCTTTGCAAAGCTTGGCATCGACCAATGATTTTTGACCCTTTCATGTGATTTTCAAAAGATTAACATTGCTTAACTCAAGTTTGGGAGGGTATAATCGGGCTCTTAAAAAGAAAAGTTTTACAAAATTTTGAGCCAAAAATGAGTTTGGGGGAGGGTCTTCACTTAAATATTTTGCCCCCACTAATAAATTCCTCCCAAGCTTACAGGTTTTTCGAGATTTAGCGGAAGGCAACAGTGAGGACACTATTGAAAACAAGTTTGGGGGAGGTTTATGCTTATTTTCGCATCATTTGCATATCATTTGCATAAGCACAAAACATTTTTGAAAAAAAAAACCTATAAAAATTTAAAAAATTTCAAAATATAAAAAAATTTGTACATAAATAAGATAATAAAAGATTAGATAGTGAAAAATTACATCCATGAGATTAGAAAAATTTAAGAAAACCAAGAAAATTAGAAGTTTTCTTATACGAACTAGTAATAAGTAGTTATGAGCCGTTGTCCCAAGGGTTGGTAAAATGAAGGAAGTCACTAATCTGAGGATAAAAATAAGTCTGAAAAATAGTTTCTATTCTGGAAGCCAAACATTTTGAACGTTGATACCCTGCTATTTGCACTTACACACGTCTTGAAACTCGGGATAGTAGAGGATACCTTGAAATGCTCTTGTCTAAAAGCCAAAGTATGAAGGAAATAAAAAAATGAATAAAATATAAAATGGTGAGAAAAATGGACACTGGTTTTGTTATCACCAAGGGCAATAAAAAATATATTAGCGAGGGTGCCTCTTCACCTAGTGCCCTAAGGCCAACTGGTCTGGGAGTCACTGCTAAGCCTTAGGTGGTGCAAGACGAGGAAAAACACCGAATAAGCAAGCACATGAGTAATTGGTCAGTTAGTACCTCAAGAAGTATTAACGGTCGCATGAAAGTGTGTGAGCAATCTCATCTAATATTCATTAATTAAAAAGTACTGAGGCTGATGGGCAAGAGTATGATAGCTTGAATTGAATTCTCCGGGTGTAGGGATGTTCTTTACACACACGCAGGGTTATATGATCGATGTTTGGAAGAAAGATAGGAATGAAGAATAAGACGATGTTTTATTGAGGGAGGACGTGATTTCTAACATCTTTTCATGACTATTAAGATAGGGCTCATGACAACCGAAAAGCTAGCTTAGTTGGAAACCCTAATTTTCAAGGCTTTTCTTTTACAATTCTTTTCTTTAAATGTAATACTCACGATCTTCCTTTTATTATTGGATTTTGTGGGTGCAATCCGCTGAAAACCCTCAGGAGACAGCACTCCTCCTACTAGGGACACCTAGAGATTTAAAGGCTTGTTGCGCGTGCTCAGTGCAATCGTGTTGCCTACGAAAGTATGCTAGTTAGTTTTTCTCTTTCTTTATTTTCTCCTTCTCTTTTAATAAAAAGTTCGCTCGAGACGATCGAAAATAAGTTTGGGGGAATTTGATCAGTCGAAAATACTGCATCTTTTAACCGGCAATTTCCCTATCATTTGCACTCATCTAGAAGTGTTCGGCATTCATATAGCACATATTAGCAAATCAGTCGTAAAATATCAAATTGCATGTGTTAGACTTTAAAACCGGCACTTAAAGGGAAATTGACTGCATTTCATAACATGGCATCATTCCTATATTGCGCAACTTGTGTTTCGAAGTCTGTGCAGGGAAATCCAGAAGACTGGTCAAATTTACAAAACAAAGACTGCTAAAAAGACGCCAACTCAAGGATTTGAGATCTGGAATTAATCTAGAAGGAATTCAGGAAATAAGCATATCAGAAAAGACACCTGAAGACAAAAGGAGACACTACATGAAATATGAAGCCCTAGCTCTCCTAAAGCGCTGCGGATCCGCGGCTGGAGCCAGCTTGCGCTGCGGCTACATAGCCACGTCATCACCTCAATTTCAGTGCAGTGTTCTTACCTCAGGTCCTAAACCTCATAAAGACATGACATTTTCCAGAAAGATCATGAACATTCTGCCAGATCAGCAAGGATGATTAATTAAGCTAATCTTGATTAAGCTAATCAAACTCCTAACAAACTAGTTTTAGAAGCTCTCTCTAACTAACTACTTCTAGAAAGCTCTCCCTATAACAAACTTTTGGAGGGAAATTCAAATTTGAATCCTAGATCTAGGGTTTTGGATGGTCTATAAAAGAGAGCCTAGATCTAGGGTAAATTCTTCTTCCTAAATCTTTGGTTGTGGAAAATCAATCAATAGCTTCTTCTTCTTCATTCTCTCATCTCTTCCACCCACAAGTCAAGTGACACGACTTGTGCCAAACCCTAACCCTAATCCAAACCAAGAAACCAAATTCAAGATCCTTTGAGTTCTAGCAAAGCAATCCTTTAGAACCGAAGCCGGACTTCAACGGAGCACGAGATCCAAGCCGATCCACGACTCAAGGAGCCGATGCAACGCTAGATTCGACAATCTTGTTCCTTCTCAAATTCTTGTAGTCTTGAGCAATGTGTAACAATTTGTGGAATAAATAAAGGTGAAGATTCTTTCAATTTGCTTATATTTCAATTCAAGCATTATGATTCATATTCAATTCTTGAGTGTATTCTTCGTGATGATGCTTGAGTAAACTCCGCTCGTGGAGGAATCGAAACGATTGTAGAATGATGATGTTGACGAATCTTTAAACGTTTTCTTAAGTCTTATAACAATTGTAAATTCTTGAAATTGAGTGATCGATGATCTAGATCGATGCGAAATGCATTCTTGATTCCTTTCGCACGATCTAGAGATCAACGATCGATCATTCGATTTCCTAGAAACTATCTAGTGAATGTGATTCATCGAAAGGATAAAGGATAGGATGAGGAACCCTAATTCTTCGCAAGATCCTTGATCCTCGATGAATCTACATCAATTTAGCATCAACTTGTTAATGGATAAGAAACGGTAATTGTTAGTCTTCATCACATATACGATCTAATCGATTCCTACGAGCTTTACTTCAAATCTTGAAACCTAAATCGATTGGAATTCTATCTTTTCTTGATTCTTGATGTTTATCGCTTTCTTGATTCTTGATTTGATTTAGTTGATTCCTAAAATTCATCGATAAAAATCTTGAATCGTTTTTTCTTTTCTTTTCTATTAAATTTTCAATTCAAACAAAACAAAATACGAACGAATCGCACAATCCCTGTGGATGATCCGCACTTGCTAACGAAATCTATATACGACACCGTTATTGATTGCGGTCAAATATTTTTGGTTGTGATTCTATACAATTTTCCACCGACACATCCGGAAAATCATTCAATCAGATCTTCCTTCACTTCGTTTGTTGACATTGTGTCTGCAATATTGCGACGAATGTCGAAATCGTCTCTAGGTTGTCTATGAACCGTCGAGACTTGGCTTCGCTTCGACGAAGCCTGGTGGGATGATATTGTTCCCTTATTTGTTTGTGCCCTTGGATTGTATACAGGGATCGATGTGATCTCACCTGGAAGGCAAAATGTTTCATATTATATTTTTTTTGTTTTTTCTTTCCGCGATGCTCTATCATTTCAGCTTTTTGTATCGCGCAAGTCACGATTGCCCAATCATTTCGGCTATTTTTCGCGGTGCCCAATCATTTCAGCTATTTTTTCTTTTTACTCGCTTTTTTTTTATTGCGAGTTGCCCAACCATTTCGGCTATTTTGTATGCATATATTTTTACTTGCTGATTTTGTTGCAAGTTGCCCTATCATTTCGGCTATTTCATATGCATTTTTGGCTCGTCGACTTTTCGCCACGAGTATGGAACTTGGGATTTGGTGCCAATCTTAGCATCAACATCACTGGGACTGGAATATTGCCAGGAGTGAATCATCATTTGCCGTGAAAGGGCTTGGAATTTGATACCGATTTAAGCATCAGCATCGCTACCACTGGGACATTGCCAGGAGCGAATCGTCATTTGCCATGAAAGGACTTGGAATTTGATACCAATTTCGGCATCAGTATCGCTACAGCTGGGATATTGCCATGAGCGAATCATCATTTGCCTTTATCGGTTTGAACAAAGGTAGCTTAGTAGACCGGGTTAAGATCCTGTCGGCTAAGACTTTTGACTTCATGAGCCGTAAGGGTCTCATAAAGGTATTTCTCCCTACGAGTCATGAGGATCTCATAGGTGCACTTTCTCCTTAGGAATCGTGAGGATTCCTAAGTGTGTGTTCTCTTATAAGTCGTAAGGATCTTACAAGAGTGTTTTCTCCTTATAAGTCGAGAGGACTTACAAGTGTTTGTCATTAAATGAGGGCATTACTTGTCGTTGATGGGACTCGGAAAGGATTATTTGTGCCCGTGGATTGTGTACAAGGGTTAATATTGAACCGCTTGTAGGGCAATCTGGGAAAGGTGATGGCTTAAGAACAGGTTCAGATCCCTGTAGCTTAAGGCTTTTGAATCCTATGAGCCGTGAGGGTCTCAAAGGGGAATTCTCCTTACGAGTCGTGAAGATCTCGTAAGTGTGAATTCTCCTTAGGAATTGTGGGGATCCCTAAGTGTGTTGTTCCCTTGTGAGTCAAAAGGATCTCACGCGGGTATTTTCTCCTCACAAGGTCGAGAGGACCTTGCAAGTGTCTTTTAACGAGATTGCGCCCTTTCAGGTTTTCACAAAACTCGCCGGTAGCCCTGCTGTTTTTACTCACGGAGCCCTTTCGGGTTTTCATCCGTGCCCATCTCGCTTATGGACATACCGTTTTTTTTACCACGTCAGCCTGGGAACGCCACGGGTTTGTATTAGTTTAACGACGTTTCGGTCATAGATCCGAGATTTTTTTGGGCACGTACGATTACACAGCTAGATTTTCTCGCAAATTTTCGCATCTTTTGTGTCAGAGGTGGATTCCTTGAAGAGAGGGCTGAGGGTGATTTCTTCGTCAGAGTCTCTTCTAAAGGTGATAACTTGCGATCCCTTGGTGTCGACTATGTGACAGTTGCCAGCGGCTCTTTTGCGCTTATCTGTCGTGCTTTTCTATTCTCGATGAGCCTTGCGCTTCACTCGTTGAACGTGTTGTCGACGGGCAACATATCCCTGCCACCAGTTTTTAAAGGCTGTGCACTCCTCGGTAGGGTGTGCAATCCTCTGATGGTATAAGCAGAAGTTAGGATGTATGTCCGCTTCATCAAGATGTATACTGCCAGGAGAATTTCCTCTGAAAGAGGGCAACTTCATTCCTATTGACAGGGCCCTAGCGAATCGTTTCCTTACTTTAAGCTTGCTTTTGCTAGAGATAGGGATGCTTCGATCCGGTTGGGGTGCCTCGACCTTTTCATCCAGTTTTCGGCGTTTGGCTTTTTCGAATATAGCCAGTTCGCGCTTTCGATTGGCTTTGCTTTTCTGACGGGCTTCGTTCAGTAGCAAGTCGATCATCTCGTCAGACGGTTCCAAGGGTTTTGGCTTTGATCCTGCCCCCAGCTCTTTTATGCTATCTTCTATCGCCGAGTGAGCTTCTTCGTTAGTTAACGCCGAATGAGAAATCATGTGGCAACTTGCCACATATTCCTCAGATTCTTCTGACGAGTCATCCCCGTCGTTATTGTCGTTATCTCCGCTCTCAAGGATATTGTTGAGAAATTCTTGGAGTGTGACCGGGGTTCGCGCCTTCTGGTTATATTCCTCCAGCGCGTCAATATGCTTTTGCAGATCCGTGCGCTTGTCATCAAACTGCGCGGGTTTTTTGGTCTTCTTCTTTTTCTTCGAAGACTTTGACGGCTAGGCCTGAATGTTTTGTCCACCATCACTATTAACTCCCAATGTTGGGCGTGGTTTCAGCATCTCCTCGATAATCTCCGGTTCTTGCAGACTTTTCCACCTGATCGCCAGACATGTTTGAAGATCTTTCAGCATTTTTTTAGTTTTTGCCGAAAGAACAACTTCCCATGGAGCTTCTTCTATGAATGAGCACGATGCCCTCGGCATGTCCATCTTTTTCGGAGCATGTAGTTGTGGCGGGTTCACCTTCCAATTTTCAAACAACGCGAATTTGCCTTGTTGGTATTGGTCTTCAACCCAATTTTTGAAGACGTAGCAATCTTCGAGTGGATGGCCCAATACTCGATGGTAGGGGCAGTAATTGAGATCGTTGACGTCGTTCGTTTGCGGTGGGTGTCTCGACTCCGGTAGAGTGATGAACCCATTGTGCACTGCTAGTTCGAACAGTCTCCTTGTTTTATCTCGGAAAAACGAGTAAGGACGTCTCAACTTCTCATCAAGGGATTTCCGCTTGTTGCTTTGGCGAACAACCGGTCTCGGGCCACTCAGCTGTTGTTCAGCGTTGGCGATGAAGGTTGCTTTCCCTTTCCCCTTCTCATTCCGAGGATCCGTCTTTGAGGAGGACGGTCTATGGCCCATTTGGTCCATTTGGGCCAGCTTTTCGATCAAGGCCTGGAAGGTAGTCGGCTTGAAAAACATCATGAATTGTGAAATGGTCACCTGAGAGTCGAGGGTCCCTACGAACATGCCTACCACAGGCGCTTCTTTGATGCGCTGCTCGCATTTCGACCATAGATTCCGCCACTGTATCACATACTGCACCCATGTTTCGCCTGGCTTCACTCTGGCGTTAATTAACGCGGTGATCGAGGTGCGCTCGCTAGCGCTGGCGAAACATTGGGTGAACAACAATTCCATGTCCGTAAATGTTTTGACGGAGTCGTTGGGAAGCTCTGAGTACCATTCAAACGCCGTTTCCGCCAAACTGTCGACGAACTGACGAAGTAACAATTTGTCGTCACCTCTGGTATTGCCGCAGAGAGCCCTGAACTGAGCGACATGTTAATGGGGATTACCTGTCCCCTTGTATACGTGAAACTTAGGAATCATGTATCCTGGCGGATTCTTGATCTGATCGTACCATTCTGGATATGGTCGCCTAGCTCTGACGACTTGGTCGTTTGCTTCATTCCCTTGATGAGCTCATATTTGTTGAGCTATATAATCATCGAGCATGGCTTTGGAGATGGTCTCCTCCTTGGCTGCTGACAGAGCCGGCAAAGGATTTGATGCCTCTCTTCTATCATCTTCAATTATTACTGGAGCATCTTCGGCTGGAAGGTCCGGATGGATCACCATGCCCACCATATCTTGGAATAGGAAGGCCATTTGTTTTATGTTGCCCACTTGTTCCGCGGCCTCTTTGTTCTTCTTCTCAAGCATTCTCCGAAGGAATTCAGCATCCGTTTCCTACTCACGACGCTGCTCCGAAGATGTCTCCGGGCCTGCTTTTGGTCCAGTGAGTGCAGCCATGGCTGTCAGCATTTCTTAGAGCTTTTGTTGTTGTTGCTCCTGGGCCTTTGTTACAGATCTGGTGAGTGGTCGATGACCCGTAGAGATACGGCTATCCTCTTTCCCGGATGCCATATAGATAGTGTGCACCACCATGCCCCCAGACATGGGGAGTTTAGATTCAGTGTCCTTGAGATGCGTCGCAGACACATGAATTTTCTCCGGTCTTCCCCTTTTGTGAGCGGTCGAAGTTGAGGGGACCGTTGCACCGGGCACCCGAGTGGACAACACCTTTTGTGGCTTGACAGGTTGGTCCTTCTCTTGCCGAAACTTCATTTTCTTTTGTCGGCGGGAGTAATCTTGATCAATCACCGAGTCCTGAACCTGTCGCCAAACTTTATAAATTTTAGAGGACAGCCACTGAGGGGGCTGCTCTAGCTTCACCTTTGTAGCATTCTCCATGAGTGGAGGAGATCTCTTTAGCACGGCAGTCGGAGAATTTTTGCGCACCCTTCTTAGTGGTTCAAAGCTGTTCCCAATTGGAACAGCAGCATCGATTTCCACCGTTGGAGCCGGCAAAGTCAGTCCAGAATGAGAGTTTCCCCCAGCCTTCCTTACTCGGCGCCAGTGGCGACGTCGAGCGTGCCGAGCCGTTAGGATTGTCTCAGCTG
Organism: Agapanthus africanus; assembly: GCA_030015575.1. NCBI lineage: Eukaryota > Viridiplantae > Streptophyta > Magnoliopsida > Asparagales > Amaryllidaceae > Agapanthus > Agapanthus africanus. The sequence goes on from CM057339.1 coordinate 873,017,528, forward strand.
TAGGGGTGACTTCCTCCTGCCCCCTGTATTGGTCAGAAGTTGTCGTTGTCCGCCTATTGAAGACTGATGTCCGCTGAGTGGGGATAGCCAACCTATCGAAGGCAGACTTCCGAGCAGGGGAAGCAGCCTTGACGATTTCGCCTGAAACGGGAGCTGAAGCAGTCAGTCTTATGAAGACCGACCTTTGGCAGGAGAAGCCGCTTTGACGACTTCGAGAGCAGGAATGGCTATCCTTTTTGGGATAACCCTTTCTGGTATCGCAGGCTTCTTTACGGGCCCACATAAGCTTTGGCCCAATCTGTCAAAGACTGAGGCGTCGGATTTGGGCGACCCGTTGAGAGGGGCCGCGGTAGTGGTAAGTCGATCAAAGACCGACTTTTTTGGGGATTCTTGCGACAGCAGCGGGGCATTGAAGCTCATCGGTGAGATCATAATCCCAAAGAACAACCCGTGGTATCCTGAGTTACTTGCTCCACTGGCATCTTGAAAAGGGAGGCCGCTTGGGGCCCGTAGGTTATACCTCCAGATGAGGCGGAACGGGAGTTGCAGTAGCAGCTGGAGCAGTTAGAGGCCATTGATGTTCTTTTTTATGCACGGGAGCAAAACCAAATCTTAGTACCTCGAACCCAAGGGCAACCATATTAAACCGCGATTCGTTCGCGAACACGACAGACGAAGTGTAGAGTGGAAAGAGGAAGAGGTCCCACCGGGCGTGCCAGAATCTATTCTCCTCCGAAACGCAGATACGCAACCGCGTAGGTTCGTCTGGCCTGAATTTAGGGGCAGATGCTAATTGGTGCTATCCGTCCACCTCTCCGAAAATGCCAAGTTGATTTATGACACCATGTATCGAAGATTTAAACGGATGCAGCCAATGTAGCAGACTTCGTCAGATTCCCCCTCATTTGAAGGGTTTTTTGATTGTGGGGACGCTCTTCCCTGCAGGCGCAAGCCCCGGTAGTTAATTACGCTACCGCGTTGTGGTAACCACTTTCTCCTTCTCCAGATGGTCACTTCGTGTCGTGTGTATTTGTTTTGTTTTTTGGTTGCCCGTGGATTGTATACGGAGACTAATTTATGTTGGTGCCTGTAGGGCGTCGATTAGTCCAAATCCGTATTTTCTTAGACTTGGGTTTAGGGTTAGGTTTAAAGATACGTTAGTCTCATTTGAGACTAAGATCAACTTAAACGTTTGTTAAGGATACATTAGTTTAATTTTTACCCTAAGATCAACTTAACTGGATCGTTTAGATCCAACAAAAGAGCATTTGGGCCCTATTGTTTAGTTTAGGGACATTAAGGTCGATTACCAGTTTAAGGATATGGTGGTCCATTGTTAGTTTAAGGACATTTCGGTCCAAGGTTAAGGACATCATAGTCCCTGGGTTTAAAGGGACCCCAAAGTCCGAGGTTAAGGACATCATAGCCAGTGGGTTTAAAGGGACCCCACAGTCCGAGATTAAGGACATCATAGTCCAAAAAGTTTAAGGACATCATAGTCCATGAGTTTAAGGACCCCACAGTCCATAGAATGATTGGTTATTGGACTCGTCACCTTTTTCAAGACGTTGAAGGATTACAACGACAAATATCAAAGGAGTGAAGAGATGTACCCTTGAACCAAAGTTTATTGGGAAATCTGTAGTCCAATTTGGAACTAAGATTAATTAATTAGATTATGAGCGCATTGGCTCAGTTAAATCTGAATTGAGAACTTATGGCCAACTTGGGCTAAGTCCGCTTAAGTTTGAAATGTTGGCCCTTTGTTGGACTGTTGAACATTTGTCTGGGTTCAGCCCCTCATTATTTAGCAATGCTAAACAAAAGTTTGGGGGGCTCTGATAACATTTTGTCTTTGGCTGAGCACTAACCATTATAGCTCTGGATTTTAAGGTTCATTTGAAGGGGAGATTTGCCTCTGGAAAATTTAGCCAATTTGGGCTAAACTTGGCTTTAAAATAGCGTTAAACACTAAGGATATTTGGCGATCACGTGCTCCCACGCGATGTGCTGAAATAGTGTTAAACATTAAGGACAAAGCGCTTAAAGTAGTGTTAAACACTAAAATTGAATTGGTCACGTGGGGTCACGTAAGGCATCTGGAGATGGAGCCAGACTTCCTTTATTTTATTGTCAGAGTATTCAAATAAGTGTTAAACACTTTATCTTAACGGCCATCACGTGTGGGCACGTGATGGATACCCATGCATTGATTATTAGAGTGTTTATTAGGGGTCACGTGAGGGCGCCCAAAATCAATACTGCCTTTGGCTTTGTTCCCTTTATTTTGAGGGTCACGTGGGAGTACGTGAGGTGTTGCCTCCAGACTTGTTCTTTCTTATTTTGAGGAGTCTGTTAAAGGGTCACGTGGGGGCACGTGAGCATGCCTTATTCATTCCTTTTTGTTCGTTGGAATGAAGGGTCACATGTTACCACGTGATTATGTTGGGTACTTACTCTTTACGTGCATGGAGAGTTTTAAGTCTCTTGTTTTTTTAAGAATTAAATTCTTTTATAGGGTTAAACACTAGTTCTGTTTAGAGCAATTAAATTCCTATGTATTTGGAAGAATTAAATTCTTATATAAGGTTAAACCCTAGTTTCATTTGGAGAAATTAAATTCCTATGAATTTGGAAGAATTAAATTCTTATGTAGGGTTAAACCCTAGTTTCATTGGGAGGAATTAAATTCCTATGAATTTGGGAGAATTAAATTCTCTAAACTCAATTCTCTCTCTAAGTTTTGGATCTGCATGGCAGAATCTTCCTGATGAGAATTAAATTCTCAACTTATGGGGTCTGCAGATCTTCAACCAAAGGAAGAATTAAGTTCTTTTTCAGAAGAGTTAAACTCTTAAATTGAGAATTAAATTCTCTTTTTGTTTTATGGAGCTTAGATCTCTTTCCCCTTTCTCACCTAGGGTTTTTTTCTTTTCTCAAGAGACCTTCTTTTCTCTCTGGAGAATTAAATTCTCTTCTTTTTTCTCTCTCTTCTTGTATATCTTTTTTCTTCCCTCTTGGCTTTTATTTATAGGAGAAAAAAAAAGAATCAGTATGTTTAGTCAATCTTTCATTAAAAAATTTTAATTGATTTTGTAACCAACATGATTTTTTAGATCACTCAGTGAATTTTATTCACCATTGGATTTTTAATTCAAAAGATTTTTTATCTGTTATTCCTGGAAAATTTCAAGGAAACCTTTCCTTGTATAGAATCTTTCTATAAATTGGTGATTTTTAATCACCATTGGATTTTTAATTCAACGGTGCTCCGCTTTACAGAGCACAATCTTTTTGTTTGGAAAGATCTAGGAAATATTAGGGTTTTTTATTTCCTTTAATTAGAATTTAATTCTATTAGTTCAGAAGGTTTAAGAGCCTATCACGTGTTAGCACGTGACCCCACTGATTGACCAATTAATTAGAATATAATTATATTGGTTTAGAGGGCTCAGGAACCCATCACGTGTTGCCACGTGACCCCATTGATTAATTATTTAATTAGAATTTAATTCTATTGTTTCAGAGGGTTTAAGAGTCTATCACGTATTGGCACGTGACTCCACTGATTAATTATTTCCAATTATTTGTTTTATTCGGTGCCTACAGGCTTTGCCTGTAAATGGTCACGTGTGGGCACGTGATGCCCGGTCACGTGTGGGCACGTGATGCCTCATAACTTTTGATCCCGGATGAATTATGAGACTCATAATATATCAAATCGAAGGATTTTTCGAGACACTTTTGATGCCATCAGAATTTAGCTGTTTCTCATTCGGAAGTTTGTCAAAATACAGCCCGGAAAATACTGGTTCACATTTTTAAACGTATCGCTGTCATTTGATACCTTGGGCTCTTTTGCGCAGAAAATTTTTTTTGGCGGGAACAGGCCCGTGGCCCATTTGGTCCATTTGGGCCAGTTTATCTATCAGAACCTGGAAGGTGGTCGGTTTGAAGAACTTCATGAACTGGGACACAATCGTTTGAGGATCAAGGGTCCTGATGAACATGCCCACGGCGGGGGATTCTTCGATGCGCTGTTCGCACTTAGTAGGTTTCGCCACCGAATCACATATTGGACCTAGGTTTCCGCAGACTTTACTCTGGCATTGATTAATGCCGTGATCGGGGTGCGCTCGTTTGCACTGGCGAACTGTTGTATGAACAGCAGTTCCATCTCTGTGAATGTTCTCACGGAATCGTTTGGGAGCTCCGAATACCATTCAAAGGCCGTCTCTGATAGGCTACCAACGAACTGGCGAAGCAACAGTTTGTCATCACCTCCAGTGTTGCTGCACAGAGCTCTAAACTATGCAACATGCTAATGTGGATTGCATTTCCCCTTGTACACATGAAACTTAGGGATCGTATATCCCGACGGGTATTTAATTTTGTCATACCAGCCTGGATACGGTCGTCCGGTTCTGACGATTTGGCCAGCAGCTTCACGTCCCATAAAGAGACTTCTAGCTACTCAGAACCCTGAAAAGGATAAGCTCTTATTTGTTGAGCTATATAATCATCAAGAGCAGCCTTGGAAATTGTTTCTTCCTTGGCTGCCGATAAGGCCGGAAGAGGATTTGATATTCCCTCTCTATCATCCTCAATAATTATCGGTGGATCCTCGGCCAGGGGTTCTGGCTGGATCATCATTCCAACCATATCCTGAAACAAGAGCGACATCTGCTTTATATTAGCAGCCTACTCAGCAGCTTCCTTATCCTTTCTTTCTGTCACGCCCCGCTTCCCAGTAAACGGCGCAGGGGACGCGACGAGACCCGCTACGTATATACTCAGAAGTACATACGCTAAGCGTATCTAAGCAATATAAAATAAATACACAAGAGAAAAGATATAAAAAGAACAACAACTTTTATTTTTTAACATTCTTTGTTCAATGCATGAAAAGGAAATACAACTGAAATAAAAAGATGCCTAAACAGTGGCATAACAGGAAATGAAAAGTACAGAGAGGAAAAGTGTAAAATGAAACTAAAGTGCAGGGTCTTCAGCAAACTGCTCCAAGTCTTCTTGCGATGGCTCGATCTCTGCCGGGTCCAAATCACCTGACGACATTCAAGGAAGAAAGAAACAGAATGTCGTCAGCGAACAGGTCGCTCGGTTAGTTCCAAAGGTAATAGGAGAAATAGAATAGACAGTGAGTAAGAGAGAGAGAGTTGCTTTTACAGTTGTATTATACTGTTATATTGTTGTAGTATTGTGTTAACGCTGTTGTTTGTAGTTTGGTAAAGAAGGATGCCAGTATATACGAGAGGAGTCTCACTTGCCCCGGAGACTAAGGTATCAGGAACTCAAGGAACCGTTTATGCCACGGTACAACAGCAATTGGATTCATGTTGGGTGTCTTAATCTTACCGTCCCGTGCCACCTTTAACACCTTCAATACCAATCTACCCCTTAAACCCCGCGATGTCTTATTTGTATTGTTATCTTGTAAATTGTATTGATTGTAAATTTGATTGACTGACTGACCGAAACCATGATATCAGGAAATGGTTATAACCGTAGAGTCATGTAAATGGAATACTGAGAATCATGTATAAGGAATATAAATCCATGGTTCGGTTCGGTCAAGTTGTATAAATTGATAATTGTATTCATGAATTCATGTGTTCATATTGAATTGGAATATTGTAGATTGTAGATTGACTTGAATCGTATTCAAGTCAGAATAATCAGACTCAAACCCGAGTCAGACAATCAGAAATGTGAATCGAGGTCTTATAATTGCTAGGGTCCTTAGGGTAATTTATAAAACTTGAGGGGGTTTTATGTAAAAATGCTTTTATACACTTTTCAAAATACACCTCAAGTATTTATTGTTCGTCTTTAGAGTTGTAATGAGGGTGGATTGTATATTGTGACATTTCTAGTGAAAATATCCTAGTTTTATAAATAAGGGTATTTATCTGTAATATTGATTTATTTGAAGTTCATGGTATTTTAGTGTAAAATCTATTCTTGTGACTTTTAGGAAAAGGTGGAAAATTTATATTATAATAAAATAGATATTTAAATGATAAATATACATATGTTTATACAAAAATATTTTATATTCCAAAAATCTCATTTTCTTAAGATATCGTATTTTAAACCTTTCGAGACCGAATGCTCCTTGCGGAAGTCTGAATCTCGCACTACTAGCCCGACGGTGCCCGATAAACCGCACAATCCCGAATGGGTTCCCCAAAGATGGGTTGTAGCGGTGCTTTGCAAAGATTGTAAAATACTAATCATTTAGAAAACAGTTTTATAAAGTAAAAGGTATTTATTTGCAAAGTGTAATTTTCCGTATTTTAAATTATAGCGTTTCCTAAGCCAACTAGCTTATTTCTAAATGGTCTAAACGACAAGTCGTTAGAAGTCTCAAATCGCGTCTTCACCGCCAATTGTGGCCAGGTAAGTACAAATGAGGAAAGGATGGATCCGCTCACGAATCGTGAGACGGGCCTTTTAAGGTTACCTTTGCTCACTTGCCTAGCCTAGACACCACAAAGTCGGATTTAGATAAACGATCGATGTCCACAACTTATCGTGTTTTCCTAATAAGAGATATTTATTTAAAAGTGTATCAAAGCTAAAACTTCTAGAAATGATTTTATTAAGAATATGGTATTTAAATGAAAGTATTGTTTTATCGTATTCTAAGTTTTGATGATATCGTTTATGGTTGTATTTGCGTGTGTGTGGATGTAGGTCATTACCTCGTTCTCTACTTTAAATGTATAGCAAAATTAAGGGGTTAAATGTGGAATCGAAACATTGTGGTATTAAAGTGAAAAATACGATAAATTGGAAAGGCTATCATTTCATATGAGAAAACTTGTTCAAATTATTCGTTGAATGTTTAATAGTCAATAATAAGATGTTTAAGCATGATTGAATTGGTTAGAAGTGAAATTTTATAGAAAACCGAATCGGAAATCGGATTTGTTCTGATTCCGTCGGGTTTCGTAATTTCGTATTTTAGAGAAATAGAAAGGGGGATAGAATGGGACTTACGGGTTTCGATCTATACTAAGAAGTGAGGGGGACTAAAGGGGTTGCCGAGGCGTTGCTTCGTCGCCGGTTGTTTCTAAAAACGTCGCCGGAATTCCCGCCGGAATTTCGTCGGAGCTTCGCCGCGAACTTGTTTTCAAAGTACACACTTCTTGGAAAATTTTGAGAGAGTGAGCTTAGGGTTTTGGGATGAGAGGGTAGAGAGTAGGGGGTGTATTTATAGGGTAGGGTAGGTAAAGGTTTTTAATTAAAAAAATTGTAAAAATTATAGAAAATCATTAAAAATTGTAGTAAATGGGGTGTATTTAACTCTCAGGAACCGATCCAATTAAATGGTGTGTGCAGGGGGTTAGGGAATACAAAAAGACGGACTTTTTGTGTTGGGGACTCGGCCGTCCAGCCGAGTCCGGCCGACTCGGCCGATCCCGGCCGAGTCAAGGGTCTAGGAGGTGGGGAGGCTCGGGGTTAAGACACTGGTATATTTAGTTTTTTGGGTTCAGTTCAAAGTTTGGGAGTTATGTTCTGTGGACTGTTGGGCTTCCAAGGAATTTAAAACAAAAAATAATATAAAAATAATGTGGGGCAGGGGATTTGAACTCTGGTGGCTTGGTTCAGCAGTGCTAGGTGTTACCAACGAGCTACAATCTCCTTCTTATAATTATGGTGTGAAATAATTACTTAAAGTGGTAACAGCAATATTAAAAAACTCCAAGTATACTTAAATATTAAAACAATTTTATGTACACTAAAAATGGAGTTATTTAAAAACAAAATAATTACTTATATATTGTGCTCAGGTTAAAATACTCTTTTATGGATTTTGAAAAAAAATTGTATAGAAAAGTGTATAGAAAAATTAGGATTGTTACATTCTACCCTCCTTATAAAAATTTCGTTCTCGAAATTTTGTAAAAGGAGGGTATAATAGCTCAAGGAAGTTTGGTGACTGCAATATAGATAGTGTATAGAAGTGATACGATGGTGAAAAAGGTTTACAGGTGTTACCTTGACCTACAGTCTCGGCTTCTACGGCTTCTAATGTGAATGTCTGTCGCCGTGGTACATTCCTTCTAGCTGGAGGCACATTCTGTCCTCGAGGCCTGTTTCTCTGCCCTCGAGACATGTCCCTCATTGCTTGTTGGAATTGGCGAGTAGGCAATGCAGGTGGTGGAGTAGGTAGTGCAGGATGAGTTGCAGGAGCCTGGATAGCTGGCCGCTGCGGGTAGTTGCTGTGTATGTGTGCTGAGTTGTATCTATATGGACAGGTCTCAATTCTGTGATTGGACGCGCCACAAACTAGGCACAGACCTTTTGCGCGCCTACAGTCTTTTATCAAATGTCCATCTCTCTTGCAATGGAAACAGAAATGTGTTCTTGGCTGGTGATTGGGTTCTTCAGTTCTCCTGGGTTCAACCGTTGGCCTGGAAGAGACTCCTCCTGCCATTTGAGTGGCAGGGCGTTTCAAACCGGCAGATTGAGGTCTGCCCCTCGCCTTTATCACTGCCTCATAATTGCGGGCAGCTTCCAAAGCATCCTCATGTGTCAGAAATTTCCCTGTGGCTAGAGCAGCCTGAATTTCTGTGTCCAAACCTTGTTGAAAGCGACGGGCTCTGATCTCGTCCGTCGGTATCAAGTGTGCCGCAAATCGGCTTAGCATGGTGAATTCAGCGTCATATTCATCCACTGATTTCTCCCACATCGAACCTTGTTGTAGATGAATGAACTGCTGCTCCATGGAAAACCTGGCAGTCACAGGGAAGTATTTCGCGTCGAACTTCTCGCGAAAAGTCTTCCATTCAATAGGCTGTACAAGACGGCTCTCTTCCGCCTTCCACCAGTTGCGAGCATTGTCCGTGAGCTGTAATTTTGCCACACGGACCCAAGCTATGTCTGGCACTTGTGCTGCTGCCAGATCGTCTTCTATGATTTGTGCCCATTCTTCAGCTTCAAGAGGGCTTCCTTTTCCGGAGAACTGTTTCAGATGTAAAGCCCTGAATTGCTTTACTCCAGGAGCATCAGCCTCAGGACGGTTCAGGAGTTGTTGCTGTCCCTCAAGAAGGCTGCGGATCCCCTCAAGTAGCACTGTTTGCTCGGTAGGTGACGCAGGAACAGCTGGTGTGAGAGGTAGTGCTGGAGGTGTGTTGTTGACGTTGGTGCTGGTGTTGTTCGGGGAATCCATAACCCTGAAGAAAAATTTGGGTTAGGACAGATTCAAGTACATGAAATGATAAGATTTAAGGAATATGAAATTGCAAGATTCAAGGAACATGAATTGTAAAGAATGTTTTAGTTGTTGGTTCTTGTGTTATATTGCTTAGGTTGTTTACGCAGAACAGAATTGCATGATAGGGTTTCATACAGCTCTGACCTGCATGGGCCACCAACAAAACATGTCACGCCCCGCTTCTCGGTATACGGCGAAGGGGACGCGACGAGACCCGCTACGTATATACTCAGAAGTACATACGCTAAGCGTATCTAAGAAATATAAAATAAATACACAAGAGACAAGATATAAAAAGAACAACAATTTTTATTTATTAAAATTGTTTGTACAATGCATGAAAAGGAAATACAACTGAAATAAAAAGATGCCTAAACAGTGGCATAACAAGAAATGAAAAGTACAGAGAGGAAAAGTGTACAATGAAACTAAAGTGCAGGGTCTTCAGCAAACTGCTCCAAGTCTTCTTGCGATGGCTCGATCTCTGCTGGGTCCAAATCACCTGACGACATTCAAGGAAGAAAGAAACAGAATATCGTCAGCGAACAGGTCGCTCGGTAAGTCCCAAAGGTAATAGGAGAAATAGAATAAACAGAGAGTAAGAGAGAGAGAGAGAGTTGCTTTTACAGTTGTATTATATTGTTATATTGTTGTAGTATTGTGTTAATGTTGTTGTTTGTAGCTTGGTACAGAAGGATGCCAGTGTATACGAGAGGAGTCTCACTTGCCCCGGAGACTAAGGTATCAGGAACTCAAGAAACCGTTTATGCCACGGTACAACAGCAACTGGATTCATGTTAGGTGTCTTAATCTTACCGTCTCGTGCCACCTTTAACACCTTCCATACCAATCTACCCCTTAAACTCCGCGATGTCTTGTTTGTATTGTTATCTTGTAAATTGTATTGATTGTAAGTTTGATTGACTGACTGACCGAAACCATGATATCAGGAAACGGTTGTAACCGTAGAGTTATATAAATGGAATACTGAGAATCATGTATAAGGAATATATATCCATGTTTCGGTTCAGTCAAGTTGTATAAATTGATAATTGTATTCATGGATTCATATATTCATATTGAGTTGGAATATTGTAGATTTTAGATTGACTTGAATTATATTCAAGTCAGAATATTCAGACTCAAACCCGAGTCAGACAATCAGAAATGTGAATCGAAATCTTATAATTGCTAGGGTCCTTAGGGAAATTTATAAAACTTGAGGGGGTTTTATGTAAAAATACTTTTATACACTTTTCAAAATACACCTCAAGTATTTATTGTTCGTCTTTAGAGTTGTAATGAGGGTGGATTGTATGTTGTGACACTTCTAGTGAAAATATCCTAGTTTTATAAATAAGGGTATTTATCTATAATATTGATTTATTTGAAGTTCATGGTATTTTAGTGTAAAATCTATTCTTGTGACTTTTAGGAAAAGGTGGAAAATTTATATTATAATAAAATAGATATTTAAATGATAAATATACATATGTTTATACAAAAACATTTTATATTCCAAAAATCACATTTTCTTAAGATGTCATATTTTAAACCTTTCGAGACCGAATGCTCCTTACGGAGGTCTGAATCTCGCACTACTAGCCCGAGGGTGCGCAATAAACCGCACAATCCCGAACGGGTTCCCCAAAGATGGGTTGTAGCGGCACTTTGCAAAGATTGTAAAATACTAATCCTTTAGAAAACGGTTTTATAAAGTAAAAGGTATTTATTTGCAAAGTGTAATTTTCCGTATTTTAAATTATAGCGTTTCCTAAGCCAACTAGCCTATTTCTAAATGGTCTAAACGACAAGTCGTTAATCGCCTCTTCACCGCCAATTGTGGCCAGGTAAGTATGTAAATCCCCGTTACTACCTTAATAAAAAGTTTTTCCTATTTTCTAAATCCGAAAGATTTACTTTTCCTCGTACATTTTTTGTGTCGAAGGTGGTTGCTTGAATCCCAATGTTTATAATTTCTCTAACCCTAAAAGCCAAAACCCAAGATTTAAAACCAATTTGGAAAACCAAATGCAAACCAAAAGTTAAAACACATATAAAATATTTTACAAAAACCCCAAACCCTTTATTAAAAACCTCAGCCCATTTTTCAAACCAATAAATCATTATTACCCCCGGCCCGTTCCTTTCTCAGCCCACTCTATTTTTTATAAGGAATTCTTTATTTATTCTCCGGTCCAAACCCAAACTCCCTTCAGCCCAGCCCCTACCCGACCGTTACTTCCTTCTTCCCCATTTCATTTTCCCGCTCACTCCTCCCTCTTCATGAACCCACGTCCCCGACTACGTGTCCCACGACCCCCGACCACGATTCCTCACTGAAACCCCTCGTCTCCAACTCCTCTCATCACTCTCCCTCTCCAACTCACGTCTTATCTCTCTCTCTACATCCACCGAGCCCCCCAAACTCGAGCACCCACTGCATCTTTCTCAACCTCCACCGCCGACGGCGACGACTACAACACCTCACCCTCCTCCCTCGCTCACTCTTCTCCACCAAGAGAGCCCCCTACGCTACCCCACTCCCTTCAACCGCCGAGCCCAACTCACACGCAGAATCCGAGCCCGACCACTCACCTGTACCTCAACGCCGGGGAACCTGAGCCATCTCAGTCGACACTCCCTTCATCATCAGCATCATCACCAACACCTCCAAAACCTACAAACCCGAGCCCACTACCTCTCTCTCTCTCTCTCTCTCTTTCAAACCCTAAAACCCAAGCTCCGACACCCACTGTACACTTCGCCGGGACGACGCCGCCGACCATCGTCGACCCCAGTGCACCCGGGAGATCCACAGAGCCTACTCTATACTTCCAGCGAGCACAAGACGACTCCGGGAAACTCCGACGTCAAAACCGTGTCGCGAGCCAAGGTCGCGCAAATCCGTTTCACGGCGTACATCACGCGTTCGTGACGCCGTTACTGCCGTGCGACCCCGAGACGTTTCCAGGCAAGTGTTTACTTGCTTCATGCTAATATAATAGTGGTACAAACCTAAATCATCTAGTTTACGAATTTACCGATTCCCGATATATATTGTGACCTATGTGTTCGATGCTAGATCCCAATGAATATAATAGTTTAATTTGACGGAAACATATGTTTTCTGTTGGCCCTCATAATGATAAATGTCGTGTATAAAAATTTCTGGAAAATACGATTGTTAGTGACTAAAATTGATACCCCCAATTATGCCGTTAAAACTAGAAGTTTTCTCGTATCTGAAAATGAATAAAATCACCGTAAATTATATAATACTGGAATGATGCGTTCGAGGGCTTAAATCGAATCCGACTCGACGAACTTTAACCCCATGTAAAATTCTAATGATTTCTGTTCTGTAACTGTGATGATAATTAGATCGGAGTGCGACTCTGGACTGCAGTCCAGAGCGATTCTGTTTATCGTGTACTGTACCAAAATGTGCGTCACTGTGTTTCCTGAAGTCGTATGTTACGGAACTCTGCAGTAGATTAAAGATAATTCTGTTATCTAAACAAAACAAGTGGTTCCATTCCGTTTCATTGACGGTTGCTATTTTAAACTGTAAATAAAAGGGCAGAACAAATAACTGTCCAGAACAGATTCAGCAATGACACACCGAGGTTAAACTGTGTATAACTTTCAACGTACAGACGCGATTGAGGATCCGTCTGTTGCGTTGAATACTCTATTGAAAACCCTAGATACCATTCAACTATAACATTGCTAAATTCTGAGCCCAACTAGGTGCAATTCGTGTCGCGAAACGGACGTTCAGTTCTGAAACTGAATTTCCAGCCGCGAGCACTTAAAATGAAACAGCTATATCTTGAAAACCGGAATCCCGATTGAACTGAAACAAATTTTGATGAATTGCTAACTGAGTGTTCTATTTATCTTACTTGTATCATTTTGCTGAATTCTTAACATATTAATTTATGCAATTTATTTTAGTTAATGACATGCATGTTGATTCATAACATACATAGCTTATTGGTAGCATACATACATATATCATACCCTTGCCATATACTCAGTGTTAGTGCGCGTTAGGATCAGTGGACATTACATTATCGTGCGTGATAGATGTTGATTTAGGAGTGACGAGTACACCAATGGAAAGTGAACATTCGTGACAGTGATTGATACAGTGAACAGTGATAAAACCGTGCAATTGGTATACTTGTACACGACTAGATCAAGATCAAATAGTGTAAACCTGGGGAAAGGGGGGAAATCAAAGTGGAAAGAGTATCGTATTTATCGGGACCGTGTTTTAGAGGATGATCATTCGAACCATGATACTGATACATGTAGGGTAGGATCTAGCGATCCGGCTGACAGGGTTATGTCCCGGGCATGTGGGCCGTTGTCTCGGGTATGTACGAGACTCCTGTTAAACATGATCCTCCTTCCACTATGCGATTTCAAACATGACCTAGAGATCGATAGGGACACAGAACATATTCTGCATCATATAGTGACATAGTGATTACTTCCATTGTTCTTATACTAGTATTACCTCATTTACCTGTTTTATCTTATTATAATAATATTGTTGTTGTGTCGCTCTGACGACCTGAGTATGCATGCTCAGATCCCGTGGAAGGACCAGCACAGGAGACAGATCTACCTTTCGAGTTCACGGAGATATAGTCTGGTGTACTTCCTATCTTTACTGCTTTCCATAAAAGTGATCGTGAGATTGAACTTGGTTAGTAATTGTTCTTGTTATCTGTAATTTGTGAACAATGGAATATTAATGTAATAAATTAGTGATGTGATTCCTTTACCACTGCGCTTTATTTACTGATTACCATGTAATGCTAAAAGCCGAAGTGTGACTACGGCGGGATAATTCATTGACCGTAGGAGCATGGCTGGCCTAGTCATCCCTAGTTTTCCGTATTTTGGGAAGCGGGGCGTGACATGGTTTAGTTGGTATCAGAGCCAGGTTTAGTATCAAGGGATAACATTAACTATGTTGTATTACGTTATTCTTGTTTCACTACTCTTGATTTCTGTCCTTGAATCTGATCTTATCCTTTTGAATCTTCCAGTGATATGACGTCCCCGAACGATCCCTCCTCGAACTCCAGCTCTCAGGACCGCACGGAAAGAATACTTAGTGCACTGACCACTCTCGCGGAAGCTCAAGAGAGGAAGACAGATTTACTCACTGAGGGACTCAGGGCGATTACCGCCGCAGGAGGACCCTCCGCACTCATTACCGCTCCTGAGGGCGTTGTTCCACCAGCTTATCATGCTAGGGCTGGTACAGTATCAGACTTCCGACGGTTACACCCAGCTGCATTCACAGGGCTAGCTGAACCCCTTGAGGCTGAGCAATGGCTGGTGAACATGGAAAATTTATTGACTGCCGCCAGGGTTCCAGAGGAAGATAGGGTGGGCGTGATAAAGATACAATTGGAAGACGAAGCCCGTACGTGGTGGTCGGTGGAAGAAAGCAGACTTGACGGGCCGATCGAATGGAGCAAGTTTAAGGAGTGCTTCCTAAATCATTATTTTCCTTCCATAGCCAAGGCAGAAATGGAGGAGAGGTTTATTCTTTTGAAGCAGAATGGACGCCCAGTGGACGTTTATGCGTCAGAGTTCAACCGCTTGAGTCGTTTTGCTCCATACATGGTCGCCTCAGAGGCCACCAGGGCCAGACGTTTCCTTCAGGGGTTAGATTTTGAGTTGCAGCAGTTGATTGCATCGTTGGATTTATAGACTTTCGCACAGGTACTCAACGTGGCGAGAGTTCAGGAGCAATTGATTAACAAGTTCAGGAGACCCCCAGTCGTTCCAGCACGTACCCACGCGCCTTCTCGAGGAGCCATACCGGTTCACAGTCCAGGAACGACACAAATGAAGTGCCCGTTCATACCACAGCATCGCCCCCAGAGACAGGGCGTAGTTTGCGGCTATTGCGGTAGAGGTAGGCATACCCAGAAGGACTGTCGCCGTGCCAAGGGACAGTGCTTGATCTGCGGTTCCAGTCAGCACAGGATTGGCAGTTGCCCTGAGCGAGCAGAGATACAGGGAGGTTCTGGACCGCCACAGCAGAGGCCGCAGGAGCAGAGACAACCCTTTACGAGTCGCGGTCAGGGACGGGCTTTCACCTTGACCGCCGAGCAGGCAGAGGCGTCAGGAGACGTGGTTACAGGTACTCTGCTCGTACATTCCTTGCCAGCTAGAGTACTTTTTGATTCGGGAGTATCGCATTGTTTCTTGTCCGAGCATTTCACTGATACACACTCAATACCACATGAACTACTAACAAAGGGATGGGAAATTCATACGGGTAATGGCATTGTAATATCTAATCGAGAATGTAAGTTATGCCCGGTTGTAGTGTGTGGCAGGGAATTCTATGCGAATTTCCTCCTAATTGGGACAGGCAGTTACGACGCAATTCTTGGGATGGATTGGATGAGCACTTTTCATGCGATTATCGATTATCGTGCAAGGAATGTGATCTTCCGCATTCCCAATCACCCGGAGTTTATTTTCGAGGGCGGGAGCGAATCTTTGGAGCCAGCTAAATACAGAGCAAAGCCTAAGGTGCTGACAGCTATGGAGATTGATAAGAGCCCAGTCCCAGAAATTGTTCGGGACTTTCTGGACGTATTTCCCGAAGATCTACCAGGTCTACCACCTCCTCGAATCTTGGAGTTCTCAATCGACTTAACTCCAGGTACAGCCCCAGTATCCAGAGCCCCATATAGAATGACACCAGTTGAGTTGGCGGAGTTGAAGAAGCAGGTTGAAGAACTTTTGGAGAAGGGATTTATTCGGCCGAGCGCTTCACCGTGGGGTGCACCAGTTCTGTTAGTAAAGAAGAAGGATGGATCGCTGCGAATGTGTATAGATTATCGGGAGCTGAATAAGGTCACAATAAAGAACAAGTACCCAATCCCGCGCATTGACAACCTATTCGATCAGCTAAGTGGAGCCAAGGTATTCTCGAAGTTGGACCTCCGTTCTGGATATCATCAAATCAGAGTAGCAGCCGAGGATGTATGCAAGACGGCTTTCAGGCCCCGATACGGACATTACGAGTTCCTTGTGATGCCGTTCGGTGTTACCAATGCCCCAGCAATATTCATGGACTTGATGAACAGGGTGTTCGCAAGGTACTTGGACACGTTTGTCGTTGTGTTTATCGACGACATACTTGTCTACTCGAAGACCCGGGAAGAGCACGCTGAACATTTGTGCACGGTCCTACAAATTCTTCGGGAAGAGAAGCTGTATGCGAAGCTAAGCAAGTGTGAATTCTGGCTCGACAAGGTACAATTTTTGGGACATATTGTTTCGGGCGAAGGCATCTCGGTGGACCCGGCAAAGATAGAATCTGTCAGATATTGGACAACGCCAAAGTCAGTGGCGGAGATCAGGAGTTTTCTAGGATTGGTAGGTTATTATCGGAGATTCATCCAAGATTTCTCAAGAATCGCGGAACCATTGACGAGGCTGACACGGAAGGACGTGCCGTTTACATGGACAGAGGAGTGCACTCAGGCATTCGACACACTAAAGCAGAAGTTAACCACGGCGCCTATTCTTACTGTACCAGATGATTCAGGTGGTTTGGTAATACACAGTGATGCCTCAGGGAAGGGTTTAGGCTGTGTTCTAATGCAGCACGGCCGAGTGGTTGCTTACGCCTCTCGACAACTGAGAAACCACGAGAAGAACTACCCTACGCATGACTTGGAGTTAGCTGCGGTAGTATTTGCATTGAAGATTTGAAGGCACTATCTTTTGGGTGAGAAAGTGGAGGTGTACACAGATCACAAAAGTTTGAAGTATGTTTTCACTCAGAAGGAACTAAACATGAGGCAGCGTCGATGGCTAGAGCTGATGGCAGATTATGACTTGGACCTTCAGTATCACCCGGGGAAGGTGAATGTTGTACCAAATGCGCTCAGTCGCAAGCCAGCGATCATGATGTTAACCGATCAGAGGAGCATTATTGAGGACTTTCAGAGACTTGAACTTGAAGTCGTCACGCCGAACGCACTCAGTCAACTTTGGCAGCTACAGGTGCAATCTTCTCTGGTGGATCGCATCAAGACTGCACAAGCGGATGATCCCCGATTGCAAAAGTTCAGAGAGGAAGTGGAAGCTGGACTGAGAACGGATTTGATTATACATGAAGATGGCTCTTTGAGATTCGGTAGCAGACTCTGCATACCTAAGGGAGATGTTTGAGAAGAAGTATTGGCTGAAGCCCACAGTTCAGCTTATTCTGTGCATCCGGGAAGTACAAAAATGTATCAGGACCTAAAGCAGCACTTTTGGTGGAACGGAATGAAGCGGAAAATTGTGAGGTTCGTATCCAGGTGCTTGGTATGTCAGCAGGTGAAGGCGGAACATCAGAGGACAGCAGGACTGTTACAACCCCTGTCGATACCGGAATGGAAGTGGGAGCACATTACTATGGATTTCGTGGCGGCCTTACCACGGAGCCCTAGGGGAAATAACGCCATTTGGGTTATCGTCGATCGCCTCACTAAAGCTGCACACTTCCTACCTTTCCGAGTGGGACAGTCGACAGAATCACTGGCAGAAAGATATATGCAGGAGATTGTACGACTTCACGGTGTTCCAGTCAGCATTGTGTCAGACCGGGACACGAAATTCTTGTCGCACTTTTGGAAGAGCTTACAGGAGAGCTTGGGTACCCGCCTTAATTTCAGCACAGCTTATCACCCACAGACGGATGGACAATCCGAGCGTACGATTCAGACGCTCGAGGACATGTTGAGAGCCTGTATGTTGGACTTTCAGGGTTCCTGGGAGGACCATCTGCATCTAGTCGAGTTCTCTTATAACAATAGTTATCAGGCTAGTATTCAGATAGCCCCTTTTGAAGCACTATACGGGCGGAAGTGTCGATCCCCAGTTTGTTGGGATGATGTGGGAGAACGAAGACTACTGGGCTCCGAACTCATTGTTCAAACAGTCGACAAGGTCCAAATGATCAGACAAAGTATCAAGACGGCTCAGGATCGACAGAAGAGTTTGGCAGATACCAGCAGGAGGGCACTAGAGTTCGAAGTCGGAGATCATGTGTTCTTGAAGATTTCCCCTACTCGTGGAGTTATCAGGTTCGTTGGTCGGGGAAAGCTCAGTCCCCGCTTTATCGGACCTTTTGAGGTGCTAGAGCGAGTAGGAGAGGTGGCCTATCGACTTGCCTTGCCTCCATCGCTAGCTGGTGTGCACAATACCTTCCACGTGTCACAGCTGCGGCGTTACGTTCGAGATGAGAGCCATGTCCTGGACCATTCGGAGCAAGTTTTGGGTACCGATCTGTCATACGAGGAGCAGCCCACTACCATCCTCGACCGCAGAGAGAAAGTGCTGAAGAATAAGGTCATTCCGTTAGTCCGAGTGTCTTGGGGCGGTCGTTCCCCAGGAGAATCCACCTGGGAGCGGGAGGAAGACATCCGTGATCGTTATCCACATCTCTTTGTTTAGTACATTGTAATCTTGTATCCTTGTTAAATTTCGAGGACGAAATTTTTGTTAAGGGGGGTATGATATAAATCCCCGTTACTACCTTAATAAAAAGTTTTTCCTATTTTCTAAATCCCAAAGATTTACTTTTCCTCGTACATTTTTTGTGTCGAAGGTGGTTGCTTGAATCCCAATGTTTATAATTTCTCTAACCCTAAAAGCCAAAACCCAAGATTTAAAACCAATTTGGAAAACGCAAACCAAAAGTTAAAACACATATAAAATATTTTACAAAAACCCCAAACCCTTTATTAAAAACCTCAGCCCATTTTTCAAACCAATAAATCATTATTACCCCCGGCCCGTTCCTTTCTCAGCCCACTCTATTTTTTATAAGGAATTCTTTATTTATTCTCCGGCCCAAACCCAAACTCCCTTCAGCCCAGCCCCTACCCGACCGTTACTTCCTTCTTCCCCATTTCATTTTCCCGCTCACTCCTCCCTCTTCATGAACCCACGTCCCCGTGCCTTCGCCAGCGTCCCCGACTACGTGTCCCACGACCCCCGACCACGATTCCTCACTCAAACCCCTCGTCTCCAACTTCTTTCATCACTCTCCCTCTCCAACTCACTCCTCATCTCTCTCTCTACATTCACCGAGCCCCCTAAACTCGAGCACCCACTGCATCTTGCTCAACCTCCACCGCCGACGGCGACGACTACAACACCTCACCCTCCTCCTTCGCTCACTCTTCTCCACCAAGAGAGCCCCCTACGCTACCCCACTCCTTTCAACCGCCGAGCCCAACTCACACGCAGAACCCGAGCCCGACCACTCACCTGTACCTCGACGCCGGGGAACCTGAGCCATCTCAGTCGACACTCCCTTCATCATCAGCATCATCACCAACACCTCCAAAACCTACAAACCCGAGCCCACTACCTCTCTCTCTCTCTCTCTCTCTTTCAAACCCTAAAACCCAAGCTCCGACACCCACTGTACACTTCGCCGGAGCGATGCCGCCGACCATCGTCGACCCCAGCGCACTCGGGAGATCCACAGAGCCTACTCTATACTTCCAGCGAGCACAAGACGACTACGGGAAACTCCGACGTCAAAACCGTGTCGCGAGCCAAGGTCGCGCAAATCCGTTTCACGGCGTACATCACGCGTTCGTGACGCCGTTGCTGCCGTGCGACCCCGAGACGTTTCCAGGCAAGTGTTTACTTGCTTCATGCTAATATAATAGTGGTACAAACCTAAATCATCTAGTTTACGAATTTACCGATTCCCGATATATATTGTGACCTATGTGTTCGATGCTAGATCCCAATGAATATAATAGTTTAATTTGACGGAAATATATGTTTTCTGTTGGCCCTCATAATGATAAATGTCGTGTATAAAAATTTCTGGAAAATACGATTATTAGTGACTAAAATTGATACCCCCAATTATGCCGTTAAAACTAGAAGTTTTCTCATATCTGAAAATGAATAAAATCACCGTAAATTATATACATACTGGAATGATGCGTTCGAGGGCTTAAATCGAAGACGACTCGACAAACTTTAACCCCATGTAAAATTCTAATGATTTCTGTTCTGTAACTGTGACGATAATTAGATCGGAGTGCGACTCTGGACTGCAGTCCAGAGCGATTCTGTTTATCGTGTACTGTACCAAAATGTGCGTCACTGTGTTTCCTGAAGTCGTATGTTACGGAAATCTACAGTAGATTAAAGATAATTCTGTTAGATAAACAAAACAAGTGGTTACATTCCGTTTCATTGACGGTTGCTATTTTAAACTGTAAATAAAAGGGCAGAACGTATAACTGTCCAGAACAGATTCAGCAATGACACACCGAGGTTAAACTGTGTATAAATTTCAACGTACAGACACGATTGAGGATCCGTCTGTTGCGTTGAATACTCTATTGAAAACCCTAGATTCCATTAAACTGTAATATCGCTAAATTCTGAGCCCAACTGGGTGCAATTCGTGTCGCGAAACGGACGTTCAGTTCTGAAACTGAATTTCCAGCCGCGGGCACTTAAAATGAAACAGCTATATCTTGAAAACCGGAATCCCGATTGAACTGAAACAAATTTTGATGAATTGCTAACTGAGTGTTCTATTTATCTTACGTGTATCATTTTGCTGAATTCTTAACATATTAATTTATGCAATTTATTTTAGTTAATGACATGCATGTTGATTCATAACATACATAGCTTATTGGTAGCATACATACATATATCATACCCTTGCCATATACTCAGTGTTAGTGTGTGTTAGGATCAGTGGACATTACATTATCGTGCGTGATAGATGTTGATTTAGGAGTGACGAGTACACCAATGGAAAGTGAACATTCGTGACAGTGATTGATACAGTGAACAGTGATAAAACCGTGCAATTGGTATACTTGTACACGACTAGATCAAGATCAAATAG
This sequence comes from Agapanthus africanus, assembly GCA_030015575.1. Taxonomy (NCBI): domain Eukaryota; kingdom Viridiplantae; phylum Streptophyta; class Magnoliopsida; order Asparagales; family Amaryllidaceae; genus Agapanthus; species Agapanthus africanus. Next base: position 873,038,707 of record CM057339.1, read on the forward strand.
TGTAAACCTGGGGAAAAAGGGGAAATCAAAGTGGAAAGAGTATCGTATTTAGCGGGACCGTGTTTTAGAGGATGATCATTCGAACCGTGATACTGATACATGTAGGGTAGGATCTAGCGATCCAGCTGACAGGGTTATGTCCCGGGCATGTGGGCCGTTGTCTCGGGTATGTACGAGACTCCTGTTAAACATGATCCTCCTTCCACTATACAATTTCAAACATGACCTAGAGACCGATAGGGACACAGAACATATTCTGCATCATATAGTGACATAGTGATTACTTACATTGTTCTTATACTAGTATTACCTCATTTACCTGTTTTATCTTATTATAATAATATTGTTGTTGTGTCGCTCTGACGACCTGAGTATGCATGCTCAGATCCCGTAGAAGGACCAGCGCAGGAGACAGATCTACCTTTCGAGTTCACGGAGATATAGTCTGGTGTACTTCCTATCTTTACTGCTTTCCATAAAAGTGATCGCGAGATTGAACTTGGTTAGTAATTGTTCTTGTTATCTGTAATTTGTGAACAATGGAATATTAATGTAATAAATTAGTGATGTGATTCCTTTACCACTGCGCTTTATTTACTGATTACCATGTAATGCTAGAAGCCGAAGTATGACTACGGCGGGATGATTCCTTGACCGTAGGAGCATGGCTGGCCTAGTCATCCCTCGTTTTCCGTATTTTGGGAAGCGGGGCGTGACAAAGTACAAATGAGGAAAGGATGGATCCGCTCACGAATCGTGAGACGGGCCTTTTAAAGTTACCTTTGCTCACTTGCCTAGCCTAGACACCACAAAGTCAGGTTTAGATAAACGATCGATGTCCACAACTTATCGTGTTTTCCTAATAAGAGGTATCTATTTAAAAGTTTATCAAAGCTAAAACTTCTAGAAATGATTTTATTAAGAATATGGTATTTAAATGAAAGTATTGTTTTATCGTATTCTAAGTTTTGATGATATCGTTTATGGTTGTATTTGCGTGTGTGTGGAGGTAGGTCATTATCTCGTGCTCTACTTTAAATGTATAGCAAAATTAAGGGGTTAAATGTGGAATCAAAATATTGTGGTATTAAAGTGAAAAATACGATAAATTGGAAAGGCTATCATTTCATGTGAGAAAACTTGTTCAAATTATTCGTTGAATGTTTAATAGTCAATAATAAGATGTTTAAGCATGATTGAATTGGTTAGAAGTGAAATTTTATAGAAAACCGAATCGGAAATCGGATTTGTTCCGATTCCGTCGGGTTTCGTAATTTCGTATTTTAGAGAAATAGAAAGGGGGATAGAATGGGACTTATGGGTTTCGATCTATACTAAGAAGTGAGGGGGGACTTAAGGGGTTGCCGAGGCTTTGCTTCGTCGCCGGTTGTTTCTAAAAACGTCGCCAGAATTTCGTCGGAGTTTCGCCGCGAACTTGTTTTCAAAGTACACACTTCTTGGAAAATTTTGAGAGAGTGAGCTTAGGGTTTTGGGATGAGAAGGTAGAGGGTAGGGGGTGTATTTATAGGGTAGGCTAGGGTAGGGTAGGTGAAAGGTTTTTAATTAAAAAAATTGTAAAAATTATAGAAAATCATTAAAAATTATAGTAAATGGGGTGTATTTAACTCTCGGGAACCGATCCAATTAAATGGTGTGTCCAGGGGGTTAGAGAATACAAAAAGACGGACTTTTTGTGTTGGGGACTCGGCCGTCCGGCCGAGTCCGACCGGCGACGCCAGCCCGAGTCGGCCGGTCCGTCGGCCTACTCGGCCGATCCCGGCCGAGTCAGGGGTCTAGGAGGTGGGGAGGCTCGGGGTTAAGACACTGGTATATTTAGTTTTCTGGGTTCAGTTCAAAATTTGGGTGTTATGGTCTGTGGACTGTTGGGCTTCCAAGGAATTTAAAACAAAAAATAATATAAAAATAATGTGGGGCCGGGGATTTGAACTCTGGTGGCTTGGTTCAGCAGTGCAAGGTGTTACCAATGAGCTACAAGCTTCTTCTTGTAATTATGGTGTGAAATAATTACTTAAAGTGGTAACAGCAACATTAAAAACCCCAAGTATACTTAAATTTTAAAACAATTTTATGTACATTAAAAATGGAGTTATTTAAAAACAAAATAATTACTTATATATTGTGCTCAGGTTAAAATACTCTTTTATGGATTTTGAAAAAAATTGTATAGAAAAGTGTATAGAAAAATTAGGGTTGTTACACTTTCAAGCACCCTTCGCGGGAACTTTGTATCGGTCTCCTGCTTCTGGCGTTGTTCGGCTGTTGTGTCCGGGCTTTCTTTCTGCCCGTTAAGTGCTGCCATTTTGGTCAGCATTTACTGGAGCTTTTGTTGTTGCTCCTGAGCTTTTGTGAGAAACCGAGTTTGCGGCCGGTGACCTACGGAAGCACGTCTTTCTTCTTTCCCGGAAGCCATGTAGACCGTATATACAATCATGCCCCTAGACTTGGGGCGTTTGGGTCCATCGCCTTTGGAATTTGCCACCGGCGGTGGGATTTTCTCTGGCCTCATCCTTTTGTAGAAGGTCGGAGTTGAAAAGGCCATTATAACAGGAACCTGTGCAGAAGAAGTCCCTCGCTGTATGACGGAGGGATAATCTTTCTCTTGCTGAGCCTTTGATTTCTACGGTCGACGAGAGTAGTTTTGATCAATAACGGAGCCCTGGACTTTTCGCCAGACCTTGTGAATTTGCGAGGAGAGCCGTTGATGCGGGTGCTCTAGTTTTGTCTACACTGTGGTTTCTGCAGACGGGGTCGATTTCTTTAGCACCGCCGTTGGAGAGTTCTTGCGTACCCTCCTTAGTAGATTAAAACTGTTTCCGGTTGGAACAGCAGCGTCAACTTCCACCTTTGGAGCTGGTGGGATAAGTTTAGAGGGGGGTTACCCCCAGCTTTCCTCACTCGGTGCCAGTGACAACGTCAAGCGTGTCTTGCAGACGAGGCCGCCTCAGATTTGGAAGCGGCTTCTTCGTGCCCCTGGCTTTTCTGAGAGGCTGTTGTTGGCGTCAACCTGTTGAAGACTGACGCCCTGATTGAAGTTTGTGGAGGGCTGGCCAATCTTTCGAAGACCGAATTTCTGGTAAGGGAAGCACCTTTGACGACTTCACCTGCAGCAGGATTTGGGAGGGTTATCTATTTTGGGGTAGCCCCTTCAGGTTTCACGAGCCTCTTTGCAGGCCCGTTTGGGTTCTTGCCCTGCCTGTTGAAGACTGAGATGTTAGCTTTGGACGGCCCATTGAAAGGGGCCATTGTGGTCGCCAGTCGATCGAAGACCGACCATTTGGGAGCTTCCTCTTGCGGCGCTGAGTCACCGAAATTCACTGGTGGGAGAATGGTCCTGAAGAACAACCAAGTAGTGGCATGCGTTACTTGCCCTACCAGCATTGAAAAGATGGAGGCCGCGTTGGGCCCATAGGTCACTCCTCCAGTTAGGGTGGAGCGAGAGTTGCTATTGCAAGGGGTGCAGTGGGAAACCATCGATTTTCTTCTTCTGCACAGGAGTAAGACACCAAATTTTAGTACCTCAAATCCAAAGGCAATCATTACGAACTGCGATTTCGCTCATGAAACATGACACATGAAGTGTGGAATGGAAAGAGAAAAAGATCCCACCGGGCATGCCAGAATCTGTATACCGCCCGAAAATAGAGACGAACTAGGATAGATCGTCTTGCCTGAATTTAGGGGCAGATGCTATTTGGATTTATCCGTCCACCTCTCCGAAAATACCAAGTTGATTTATGGCACCGTATATCGGAGGTTTGGACGGATGCGACCGTTGTAGCAGATTTTATCAGATTCCTCCTCATTTTACAAGGGGGTTTTGATTATGGGAACGCTCTTTCCTACAGGCATAAGCCTCTGCGGTTAATTACGTTACCGCATTGCGATAACCACTTTCTCCTGCTCCGGAAGTTCACTTCATGTCGTGTGTGTTTTTTTTGTTTTGGTTGCCCGTGGATTGTATACGGAGACTAGTTTATGTCGTCGTCCGTAGGGCGTGGATTAGTCCAAATTCGTATATTTTTATATTCGGGCTTGGTTTATTTAAGGACCATTAATCTGGTTTGAGATTAAGACCAACTTAAATATATGTGAGCATTTGAGGCTCAGTTTGTTTTGGTTTAAGAACATCACGGTCCATTATCACCATGTTTGAGGACAAATATTAGTTTAAGGACATTTCGGTCCAACGTTCCCATTTTGGGGATGAATATTAGTTTAAGGACGTTTCGGCCCAACATTCCCGTTTTAGGGGATGAATATTAGTTTAAGAATGTTTCGGTCCAACATTCCCGTTTTGGGGACGAATATTAGTTTAAAGATATTTCGGTCCATTATCCATCTTGCGCGCACGTGTATTTGTTACGTGACAAAGTGAACAATGGTGATATGGAATGTGTCCAATTTGGGGCACGATCCGATTTGAGGCCTGCACATCAATTTGGAAGTGTATCAATGTAAAAGAAGTTGTTCGTCATCGGGACCCGCCACCTCTCTGAAGACGTTGAAAAATTACAACGACATGTATCAGAGGTGTGAAGAGATATAATGTTAAACCAAATCCATTATTTGAGGGAAAAAGGGATGATGGTCCTAAGAATCGTTAGTCGTATTTGAGACTAAAATTACCTTAGAAGATGTGGGATGAATATCGTTTTGGATATTATCAATGACAGATCTTTAGTCATGTATGAGACTAAAATCAGTTTGGGAGATCATGAGCAAAATGAGGTCGGTTGATTTTAAAATCAAAGAGGTTTAATTTCAGGAAATTTAGCCAATTTGGGCTGAAATTGGGTATCTATGCTACGCAGTAGTGTTAAAAACTGATATATGCAGTACTCATGTGTATTTCATGTGGGGCAATGGAATAATACTGAGTACTAATCTTTTCTGGCGCTCACGTGTTTTTCACGTGAGACGCTCATATATGGATGCTGTCCAAACAGGGTTAAGCACTTAGTCATTTTGAATGAACATGAAATGCTAATCACTTTGCATTACACTCACGTGGGAAGCACGTGAGTGCTGAGTATTGATTTCAGGTTTTATTTGCTGACCCTCTTTTTGCCATAAGTGCTAAGCACTTGGCTGGGGCTCACGTGTGAAGCACGTGAGACGCCAAATTTTGTGTTTCCAAGAGTGTTTCACATGTATTTCATGTGATTTCTTTGTGTTGGGCTGTTTTATTTGGAGGCTTCCTAACCAACACAGAGGGGTTTTCCTCTGCTCTTTGGACGCTCACGTAGGAAGCACGTGACGTGTTTTTAGTTTTTCTTCTATTTGTTTTAAGCACTCACGTGGGAAACACATGAAGTAAAAATAACAGTGCTAAGCACTAATTTTACTCACGTGTGTTTCACGTGAGACGCCAAGTTCTTCTTGTTTTCAGAGATATTAATCTCTGTTAATGACTTTTTAGTCGTTGATGATCAAGATTTCTGTTTTGAAGATCTTGAATCATCATCATTGTTATTATTGGAGAACTAAGTTCTCTTTTATTTTTATAAGAACTAAGTTTTTTATGTAGGGTTAAACCGTAATTTTGGGGGAATTAAATTCCCAGAACATATGTTCTTTTTCTTTTTCTTCTTAACCTAGTTCTTTTCCCTAAATTTTGAGTCTGAAGAACAGAATCTCGAGAATTAAATTCTTAACTTGTGGGGAGATTTGCTCTTGCAAATCTCAAACCAGAAGAAGAACTAAGTTCTTGTATAAAGGGTTAAACCCTTATATCCGTTATAGTAGGAAAGAGAGATATTTTTAATCTCTCCTTTTCTTATTTACCTAGAGTGTTTTGAGGGAGGAGAGTCTTCTTCCTTTGAGAATTAAATTCTCTATTCCCTTGAGAGCTTACTGTGTTTTGCAGAAGGTTATCGAGGGTTCTTTCTATCTCTTCTGTGTTGTGGTCTTCGGTCCTCCCCCGTTCTGTAAGACTTGAAGTCTCAGGTCCTTTATATAGTGAAGGCAAGTTTGTTATTTAATTCTGAGAAAATCTCTCATTGAGAGATTTCAATTGATTTAATTGGACTCAAAATTGAGTTGGGGAATTTTACCCACCATTGGATTTTTTGATCCAAGGACTTCTGTTTTACAGAATATGATTTTTGCTTTTAACGAGATTGGGAAAATATTTTCCTCTATACATAATTTATTCTGTAAAATGATGATTTTTTAATCACTATTGGATTTTTAATCTAAGGGTTCTCTATTTTACAGAGAGCAATCTTTCTTATTTAGAAAGATTGAGAGAATATATTCCAAAATAGAATTTTATTCTATAATTGGATTTTTAGAATCAACCGAGAGAATCTTTCTTATTTTAGAAAGATTTGGGAAATATTTTCTCCCAACAGAATTTAATTCTGTATTTTGATGATTTATCATCTCTTTTAGATCTTTAATCCAACGGCTCTGTTTAACAGATAGTATTGTAGAATTTTAATTCTACCTGAGCGCCGGCGCTCACGTGTTATACACGTGGGCGCTACTTAAGAATCTAATTCTTATAATGGGTATTTATGCGCTTTGCACATTAGCGCCCGCGTGAGGAGAACGTGCGGCGCCATCTAAGAGTTTAACTCTTATTCAATTAACTCTTCTGTGCTTTGCACATTGGCGCTCGCGTGAGGAGCACTTGAGGAGCCACTATAGGATTTAATTCTATAAAATTGGCTCTGGCGTTAGCGCTCTCGTGGAGAGCATGTGAGGCGTTGCCTTATTAGATTCAACAGAGCTTTGCTCTTTTATTAGGTTAAATATTAGGGAAACACCCTCATTTGTTTAAAGTTTAGTTCTTGTGTAAATTTTGAGAAAGAAATTTTTATAAGGAAGGTAGAATGTAACGACCCTGAAATCCGTATACAATTGTTTCATATTCAGTGTGTGTGTGTGTGTGTATTTCAGAGTATGAATTATAAGTAAAGTTTGTTACGTAAAATCAAGAAATAATTTGTAGCTCATTGGTTAAGACTCTCCACTGCTATTCTTTAGCTTTCGTGTTCGAATCTGATCAGCCCTAATTATTTTAATATTTTTTTCTTTTTAACATTTTGAAAGTTCAAGAGTTTGCATGGGCAATTCACGGAATACCAAAAGTTGCAACGGAATTAAAATGGATAAATGGGATGTTAAAACCATTTAAAATTCCTGGGCACGAACTTCGAGACCAAAGCTCTTCATCTGGCTACCCAAAATGCCATTTTGGCTGCTACCAATAGCGTGGATGTGTCCAAATTTTTTCATGCTTCCCCGTGCGATCTTTGGACTCCCCACTACCCTTTTTTACAGTTTAAATCTCCCATTTTAATTCAGAGATTCTGCAACCCCTTCATCTGCCAATTTTCTTTCTTTTAATTCTTTTTATTTACACTTAAGCCACCGTACCCTCACTCTATTCCCTATAAATACCTAGACCAGTCATAGCTCCATCCCCAGGTATCATCTCTTTCAAATTTCACTTTCAAGTTTCCTCACAAAGTGCTCAAGTCTCAAGGAAGTGCTAAGATCCCGAAGCCGGATGCTTGCTCATCCTCCATATATCGTCGTCCTTGGTTCTTCAAACCGACGCTACATCTTTTCTAATTCTCACTCGTACGAACATGAGCGGTACGGGTAAGTCTCCTCTATTCCACTTCCCTTGAATCCACCTTTAACTCCTCACTTTGACTCTTCTCACACAAATCCACATAAAATCGATTCTAAACTAAACTTCGTGAAGAAATTTTGCACCGCAAACTTTTGACTTGTTAACCATACATTTCTTGCTAAAAAATTAAGAAAAACAAAATGTCTAATTTACCTGTTCTTACAAACCTTTTGCTACAATCAATTTATGAAAATTTCTTCTCTTTAAAAATATTTTTTTTTTGACATATTAGTTTAACACTTAAATACCATATACTTAATTTCTCATATATATCATGCACGGGGTAACGACCTACCCCTCATGTACACGTGGAAAACATAGCATGATACTATAGTTACATATTTTTTCGAAAGAAACATATTATATTAAAATACCCTCCCTTTCTAAAATAGGGTTTTTAAATCGTTATTTTTAACTCCTTTAGAAATATGTCTCTACAACCCTAGTTAGGGGACCCGTTTATATTGGTGCAGATTATCGCACATCCTGGAGATAGTATAGTGAGATGCAGAACTCCTCACGAAGAATTCAGTCTCGAAAGGGATAAAATACGGTTTAAAGAAAATACGACATTTTAAAACAAGTTAAATAATTTGAAAATTATTTAAATCATATATTTGTATTTCCAAATAAAACAATTTGTGAAAATTAGATTTTTTTTTAAATGAAAAGATTAAACTTTTTAAGAAAATACACTCAAGTTTCCAAAAGATAGATTTTTCATTAAAATATAATAAACTTTTAAAAGTTAGGTTTTATCACTAAAATACCTCTAAATCTAAATTGCATTTTTATAAAAACTCTTGACATTCTAATTAACATGTTTTATCAAAAACACCCTTGAGGCTTATTTGTTAAATTAAAATATTTTACATAAACCTTCTCGAGAAATGCAAACATTTAAAAACATACAATAAACAAATTAATAAATCTTTAAGGATTTTAGATTAATATTGGGTTTAAGCGGTACCAATTCTCTAGGCCTCGGAGAGCCGAAGAAAGTGGGTGTTTGCCTATCTATCCTTGATAATATTAAAGGAATTATCAATGGTAATCCCTTTTGAAAAGATACAAATACTACTGTCCATATGCAGCAGTTGCCCGATTATTCCCAAACTTAAAAATTTCAAAAGTTAAATCTTTTTAATAAGAGATGTCTAGAACCTGAATTCGAATCCGAACATGACTTGAATTCCAATCGAACTTAAGCTCGAACTCGAACCCAAACTCGAACCCAACATGAATTTGAACATTTGAACTTGATTTGACTTGACTTGAACCGAATCATGAATATGACTTGACATGAATACTTGAAAACAACCTGAACCTGAACTTGTACTGTTGGGGTCAAAAATTACATCCCGGTCGATCAAATCAAAATCAAAATCAACCCCAAGTAAGAGGACTCAAGTCCAGGTCAAGTGGGCCAATGCCCAAGTCGAGCCCCGCGGCCGGCCTCCCCCATGCCAAAATAAAAATTATGTAATAAATAATTTTGATATAATTTTTATGAATAAATGCAAGAAAAATGAGCATAAAACCAAATTTTTGTAAAGCTCATGGCTCACATGCAAAAGAAATAAACATGGGCTATGTGTAAACTTGTAAGCCTATATAAGGTAACATGATAATGAAATGAAAAAAGAAGAATTGATTCCCCTCAAAAAATTAGGGTTCTGTGCCTCCTTCTCCTTCCTCAAAGTTTTAAATCTACTTCTTTTTTTGAATTAAATTGAGAGTTTAACTCTCCCTTTTCCAAAAAAAAATAGTTTTTCACCATAAAACCCTTGAAGAGAAACTCAGATCTCCCATCAAATCTCTAAAATGGAAGATTTTTAGGTCTCGCCCCTTTTTTCTCCAAGATCCAGCCAAAAGAGAGGAGGAAGAAGGAGACTCATCTCCACAAATCGCACTTTAGGGAAGATCCGAGGTTTAAGAGAAAATTCAGGGCTCAAGGAAGAAGAAAGGGGTCCCCTTTGATCATCTCCGAAGATTTTTGAGAGTTCAACTCCATTTATCAATTTTTTTTTAGAGTTTAACTCCATAAATAAAATTCTTTTGGAAGTTTAACTCCACTCAAAATCCTTTTGGGAGTTTAACTCCATAAAGATAAAAGTCATTCTTTTTTCTGGGAGTTTCCAAAGTCTCTCGAGAGTTTAGCTCATAATCCCGAGGCTAAGTCCCCTTTTTCTGCAGGCGCCCAGCGCCCATGTGCCGGACGCGTGAGGCGTTGGTGCCCAGCGCCCACACGCCTTGCACGTAGCCCCGGGCGCCCGACGCCCACATGCTGGGCGCGTAAAGCGCTGGTGCCCAGCACCCACATGCCTCGCACGTGGCCCGCGAGCGCCCGTCGCCCATGTGCTGGGCGCGTGAAGTGCTGGCGCCTATCACCCACACGCCTCGCATATGGCCCGTGAGCGTCCAGTGCCCACGCTCTACGCACGCATCCTCAGGATGTTCTTCACCCCTCTTTTTTTCCACACACTCCAGACCCAAAACACATCCCCCGTTAGAAAATATTTCTAACGGGTGCTGCTCCGCACCCCGCAAGGGGGCTGCTAGCTCTCTTGACCCCCAGCCTGCTATCCGGATAGCGGGACCCCCGTAAACTCTGCGAGACCCCCGATACGTGCAAGACCCTTTCAAAACACAACACACGCACACCGCACATTGAGTTCGCATGACCAGTTTTACCCGCCAATCGAAAGTTCCCTCACTCCAATGGCGAGGGGTAATTAACAGCTGCTTAGTTTAGGGCTGCCGGAGATTTGAATCCCCACAATCAATAAACCCTAACTTACCCTAGACAAGAGGAATCTGTAAACGCCTAACCGTTGGGGTCAAATTTGCACCCGGTTGACCAAGTCAAAGTCAAGGTCAACCCCAAGCCCAGATCAAGTGTGTCCATGCCCGAGTCGAGCCCGAACATGAAGCGGCCGGCCTCTCCTATGCAAATTAAACAAAATCATGTAATAAATAATTTTGACGTAATTTTTTTATGTATGCATGTAAGCAAAATAGGCATAAAGCCAATTTTTTGTAAAGCTCATGGCTTATATGCAAAAGAAATGAGCTCATGAGGCATGGGATGGGCAAAATGCCATTTTGTAAACCCCAAGGGGCTATATGTAAATATATAAGCCTATATAAGGCAACATATGAAAATATCTAAGAGAACTTTTCATTCCTCTAAAAAAGGTTAGGGTTTTTGTGCCTCCTTCTCCTTCCTCAAGGTTCTAAACCTTCTTCTTTCTTCTGAATTAAATCAAGAGTTTTACTCTTCCTTTTCCAAAACTAAATAGTTTTTCACACAAAACCCATAAAGGGGAACTCAGATCTCCCATCATATCTCAAAAATAAGAGATTTTTAAAACCTCATACTTCTTGTTCTTCAAGATCCAGCCGACAGAAGAGGAGGAAGGAGACCCATCTCCAAAATCCCACTTGGGGGAAGATCCAGGGCTCAAAGGAGAAGCCCCTTCATCAGCTCCAAAAATATCTTAGGAGTTCAACTCCTCAAAAATATATATACATATCTATACAAAATAATAAATATTTTCTTCTTGGAGCGCAGCTCCCCGTGCAGGGACCAAGTCCCTTCTGCTGCTGAGCGCCTAGCGCCCGCGTGCCCGGCACGTGGTGCGCTGGCGCTCTGGCGCACGGCGCCTGCGTACCAGGCACGTGGGGTGCTGGCGCCTTCTCCCACGCATCCTTTGGATGTCATTTCCCTCTTTATATATATATACACACACACACACATGCTCCACACTAAAAATACCAACCCCGTTAGAAAAAAAATTTCTAACGGGGCGCTGTCCCGCACCCCGCAAGGGGGCTGCTAGCCCCCTTGACCCCCAGCCAGCTATCCGGGTAGCGGGACCTCCGTAAAGACTATGCGGGGCCCCCGATATATACAAAACCCCTTCAAAACACAGCACTGCACATTGAGCTCGCATGACCAGTTTAACCCGTCAATCGGAAGTTCTCTCGCTCTAAATGTGAGGGGTAATTAACGGCAGCTTAGTCCGTGACTGCCGGAGATTCGGATCCCCACAATCAATAAACCCCAGCCTACTCTAGGCAGGGCGAATCTGTAATGCGCCTGATGAGCGCGCGCGTATTCCCATCTCAATGGGGTGACGAAAAACACCCTACACTGACAAGCGCGCGCATTCCCATCTCAATAGAGTGACGAAAAACACCCTATATGTTCTTCTTATATTCATGAAATCGGTCAAGACCTGCAAACTTGAACTATACAATAAAATGCGCGAGGATATGGGGTAGATTGGTAAGGAATGTATGTCGTGGCACAAGAGTTAACTAAAATACACCTCTTGAATATTCTTGTGCCGTTGTCGCGTGGGTTTGACAGGGTCTTGCACTCTCTTGTGTTGTGAGTTCGTGGGTTTGACGGACCACTCTCGTACACACGCATATTTCCTTATCAAAATACAAACAATCACGTTAAAATATTTAACCTTATACATATACATGTTATGCTTAATATACATTTACATACACTTACCTGTTCATTACTACTTGGTTTTTTGTTCATCTTACATACTTTCAGTTATCAGTACTCTTTCTTTGGGTACTTATCAAGCGCTAGTTCGCTCATGATATTCCTTTCTGTTTCTTTTCCTTGGGATGTTCGTTAGGTAGATATGATTCTGAAGAGATCGAGCCTAACCAGGAGGATTTCGAGCAGCTTAACACTTAGCCAGGCTATAAGTTCTTTTTCGTCAGCGTTTATTTTCAATATGCCATTATTTAGGCATCTTTTCACATATGCAGTTTTATTTCAGTTATCTTGTATATAGACTATGAAAATGAATGTAAATAATGTTGCTGTTAAATTTTAATTACTCTTGTTAATTCTTGCATATTGTTATATTGCTTTCTTACGCTTGACTTATTTATTAAGGGAAATGATCTTCTTATAGTAAATACGTTGCGGGCTTTATCACGTGTCTTTACCGTCTTCTGGGAAACGGAGCGTGACACCGCATCCAAGATCATGCTTCACACTCACTCTAGAATAGTTCTATTCACCTTTTCAGCGATGCCATTTTGGTATGGCGTCCCCAGTACCGTTTTCAACCAACGAATACCCTTAAAACTCCTCGAATTCCTGTGTCCACTATTCCCCTCTATTATCGAACTTAAGGCATTTTAACTTAGCCCCTGTTTTGTTCTCCAGCTATGCAATCCAATGTTTGAAGGTACCAAACATATCGGACTTCTTCTTCATCGTATACACCCAATTCTTCCGGCTTGCAATATCGATGAACTTCACAAAGTACCAATTCCCTGCATAAAACTCCACTGAGGCCTGACTCCATACGTCTGTATGCTCCATTTCTAGCTTCTTGGTCTTTTTAGAAACGCCTCCAATTGGAAGTCTAAGCGCGCTTTGCTTCCCACAAATGCAACTCTCGCAAAGTCCCAACTCCACTTTCTTCAGCCCCGAAAGAAGCCCCCTATCCTGAAGAATTTTCATATTCTTCTCACTGAAATGCCCCAATCTTCTATACCACAATGAAGTCTCCAAATTTATCTCTAAACTTGCCGCCAACACAACCGAACCTTCACTGGTCCCACTGAATAAGTACAATGAACCGCTCACCCCTTGCGACCACCAACAACCCTTTGGAAATTTTCCATTGAGAATTTCCAAACATGGTAATATATTCTTCGTTGTCAAGCTGACTAGTGGAAATAAGACTTTTCTTCAAATCTGGAATATGCCTCGCGTTCTTTAGCTTTAATTGACCTCCTCCTAACGGTTGTAAGATGATCGTCCCTTTGCCAACGATCTTACACGGCTGACCGTTTCCCACCGTCACATGTCCAGGATCGCCTTGAACGTACTTACTGAAGTGATGCAAACCTGAAATGCAATGGAAGGATGCCCCCGAATTTAGAAACCAAGTATCCGCATTTGTGCTCTCGTTCGCCGATAGACAAAGCCCTTGTTCCCCATGTTCTTATGTGGACACCACATTCGCTTCCTTTCCATCCGCATTCTCATTTGAGCCTTTCTTTAGAGATTTGCGGTCACTTTTTCTGTGACCTTTCTTCCCACAATTCCAACACGCGTCTTGGATTTTTCCTTGAGATTTTCCTCGGCTTTTTGACTTGCCCTTTCATGTTCCATCGTTCTACCGCGATTCTCCACTGCAAACGCGGAAGTTCCCGAACTCCCACTCACATCTTTTCTCCTCATCTCATCGCTTAATATGTTTCTCACAATATCATTAAACGTAAAAGTCTCTGAGATAGAGTTGCTAACCGCCATCACGAGTTTTTCCCAACTCTTCGTCAACGAACAGAGAAATAGCAGAGCTCGAATCTTGTCTTCAAAAGTAATTGAAACGGATTTTTATTGGCTCGTCACGTTATTGAAATCGTTCAAGTGTACTGTCACTAAACTACTTTCTGTCATCCTCATGATGAAAAATTTCTTCATCGAGAAGATTTTGTTTTATGTAGAAGGCTTCTCATATAACTTAGCTAATGTCGTCATTAATCCCGTGGTTGTCTTCTCTTTCTAGATATTGAAGGCCACCCGTTGAGTCAACGACAACCTGATTGTCGCCAAGGCTTTCTTATCCAAAAGGTTCTACGTCTCATCGACCATATTCTCGGGCTTCTCACCTATCAACGGAATATACACATCTTTTTGATATAAGTATTCTTTCATCTGCATGCGCTACCAATCATAATTGTGACCATTGAATTTTTCGATCTTTATCTTATCCTCCGTCATCTTTCGCTCGACATTCACAGCAAACACAACATCTCCCTTAGATCTGAACCAACGCCTTCAAAACGACGATCTAAGAAAGCGAGGAAGAGGACATAGTTGTCGCTACCCACTATTGACCTAGATCGTAGAATTGAAGAACCCTAGGTTTCTTAACCAAGCTATGATACCAGTTGTTAAGGATGAGATGAGCCGTTACACGGATCAATGCTCGCGACAACACAATCACGCAATCAACACAACTATGCAATTAATTAGCGAAAGATAAAACGATTAAACGATGCGAGAATAAATACGAAATAAAAAACAAACAAGAGAGGATTTGTTAACGAGATTCACCCACTATATGGTTAGTTCCTGGCAGAGCGGAATCTGCAAACGTCCACTAGAATTCTTGAATCAATTATAAGCACGATCAACCCTATAAGATTTTCTCAAATCTCTCTGGATCTCACAAACACTATCTATCACCCTCTCAATACAATGATCTCTCTTTAAATTAATTTAGGTAGCATCTAACACATGTATGAGAGATCCCCTTATGTAGGAAAGCCTTAAACCTATCCAAAATTGTGATAAATCTCAATTATCCAAATAAAGATTCGCTGCAGTTTCGCCGTCGATAAATGTCTAACCCACGTTTAGGCAGACGTCCGCTTCTAATCTGCACATCTTGATTTCCCTTGTGCAGACGTTTGGCTTGTCTCCAGACGTTTGGCTTATCTCCAGATCTCGGGTTGAGCTTCTCTTCACCAGACATATGAACCACACTTGGTCTTCAGTCTGGGGTTGGGGCTTGGTCTTCCGCAAAAGTCTGTCGTACTGGCCTTCAGACGTCTGCGCTTACTCTGTGCTTCTGGCATGGACATGTCCAGACGTCTGCTCCTGTATTGGACAAACGTCTGGCCCGATAGAAAATCTACAATTTCTAACAACCATGCATGTTCAAATTTGTCAACTATTTCTTTCTTTTCTCATTTCTCATTTTATTAAATAATCATATAACTGGTGACAAAGTCACCCTTTACCTTTTTAGGTTGTCTTGTTTTCCAAGCGTCATAGCCATGCAAGTTTAGAATTGCATCAACGACCAACCATAAGTTATTAAACAAAATTGAAATACGTTTAATTTAAATTGAATTTCGGACCCGATCAGGTAGAATAGATTTTGGTCCTTTGTGTTATTTAAGTGAATTGAACATATGATAGATTTTGTTGGGATTTAAAAAAAATCTCCGACTACTTAGTTGTTGCTCAATTGCTTTGGGTGTTATTTCGATTAGATGGCATTCTCGAGATTACAGTAAGACATTTCAATAAAGAACTTTTTATTCAGGTCCAAGAGCGTTCTACTTAGACATTTTAGGAATTTTCTCATACATCTTCTATCATTTTAAGATGTAGATGCTTCAGCATAATTCTTCTACGATGATTAGATGATATCTTGAAGATTCTGAGAACCTCGAGAATGTTTCTCAAAATTCTTCCATTCTCTAGAAAACTTTTTAATGCTCAAGTTATTATCAATTTCCAACAAATATAATAGTTAGCTATATTTCAAGACCATTGAATCAACGTAAGCGCAAACTTTTTCCTTTACAAACAACTCTATTAATCACATGATTCCATTGTTTTCGGACAATCTTTGCAATTGAATACCACAACTGCATAAGAACGTGTTGCATCTCTATCCAATCTTGAGGTTCCAGTACAAAAATAATTCAAATCATTTACGACTTCGTTAATTAGCATTCATTGCAAATGCGCTTACATAACACTGAAACGCTAGCATAACATCGAAAGATGAATTCCATTCATAAGACGAATGCGTTCTTGTCAGATATTATCTTTGAACAGTAGAGCTGAGGATCCTGTAAAAAAAAAAATTGAGCAATTTCTCATATCAGTATAGGGATAACTGCCACAAATTCTTAATTAGACCAGTTTATCAAACAATTAGGCATTGATATGATTATGGCATTCATTTGAACTTACTGGTATATTGTGGCATAATGCTTTTCAAGGTATCATCATGGCAAAAAAAATTATGTGCTATGTCAAAACTAGTGTCAAATATTAATTTGTGGATAGGCGACAAAATATTGAGGAAAAAAAAGGATATTGGTTAAAAACATATCTTATTCGACATTGTATTAAGCTTACGCAATTAGCTAGCATGCATGCTACATATCCTCATAGGAAAGGGCAGCGCAGATAAAGGTTTTACATAAAATATTTGTTATATCCATGTCATGTCTTGAATTTTGAATGATTGTGATCTATGATTCTAACTGGCTAGGTTTTGCAGGCTTGAAAATGGATCTAGTTATTCAATACAAGTTAAAAATAATGTGCGCCGCTAAGGTAACGTACATATTTCATTGGTAGAACAAAACAACATTATCGCCATGCTCTCGCTAGCTACTACTGGTAAGATAAACAATAAAGTCCTATTTCAAATTCAAAAATACCGTAATATTACGGAACATTTCTTCACTATTATTGACTGTCAACAATGCTCGGAAAACAATAACAAATATACATTTCTTTCCATTCTTCTTCAACATCGATCTATATTGAGCTTTTATGCATGCTAGAAATAATTCTCTTCTATAATATTTGTCTCATCATGCTATCATCATATCTTTATTGGATTTTTGTTTACTCTTTTCTCTATTTTTTTGGTATGGACATAACATGTTTCTTTTCCTTTACTGATATACATTATTGATTTGTCTTTTATTTTGTTTGAAAATGGTAAAAATTATATTGTTTATGAGACGTCGACGTTCACTTACTCTTTATCTATGGTTTTATTTCATTTTTCTAAAATATTCTATCATTTTTCTAACATTAAAAATTATTCATTATATATAATTACTCTATGGTTTAATTTCATATAATTAAATGTTGAATAATTGTATTTTATAAATGTTGAATAATCATTAAATTTATTAGCATTCTTCTTGTGTAAAAGTTATATATGTGTCACATACGTACACATGTTAATTAGACTCATGAAAGAAGTTTTCAGAAGATTTTTTTTAAAAAGACAATGAAGATTTTAAAAATACTTATAGTAGAAATTTTTAAATATTTGAGATTAATGTTTAAACATTTAGAAATTACAAAAATAAATATTTTTTCCCACAAAATCATGAGATTGATATTCTTGCCATATGTCAGAATCAAAATGGAATTTCAGTTTGAGACTACCTTAATATGCATTTAAGCAAGGCTTAAAATCAAGGTATCAATAGCGATATAGAATAGATTAATGGTCATTTTGTGATCGGAATCAGCCATTTCGGCTGCATTGATCATTGGAGATTTCATGATTTTTATTCTTGGATTAAATTAAAATTTCTTTTTAAGTAGTAAAATAACTTTAAACAATTAATTTGGCATACTTTTAGCAATCAGTGATGTCTAAAATGGTTTTATTGAATATGCTGTAAGAGAAAACTATAAACATTTTGACATTTTTATAAGAATAAATGTTGATGCCTGTTGTTAATTATATAAACACATCAACCCATTTATAGACCGCTCACTCATTAATAAACTTAATACCACAACCGCAATAACTAATTAATGATGAACCCATTCGATGTTGATCGAAGGTGTGGTATCAAACTCAAAATCCGATGGTCATTTTTTGAATTGGAATCAATCATCTTGGGTCAGCAGAATTTAAACCCATGCTTTTAAGTTATTCTAGTTGAGGTAGTAGATGTTTCATACCCGTTTTAACCCATAGTTGAAATATTTCCTTGCAAGGGAGCCTATCGGACCAGCCGCCCACTTGTTACCGGATGTGCCTAAAAGAGACCCAGATTCTATTGTATCGAGCATGCGTCCGTAAGTCATTTCAGGGTCGGTTTGGATAGCCAGAATTAAAATGTATGTCATGGCACCAATTACCACGTTGGTCCCTGATGGAGCCTGTGCAAACTCAAGCCACGATCATCAATCAAGTATGATCAAGTATGCGAGCTAAAAAACCACTAATTAACTTTGCTCATAAATATTTCCATTGCAACGAATTCATTAAATAGACTTTCAAAATGTTATTTGATCAGATGTTTGTCAAGAAGAAATTTGTTTACTTTGAAGCCTATGCAACAATCACTCTCAAGTATATCAATAGAAAGTCGCTTATATTTCTCCAACACAAAGCCTACTTACAAATTCGAATATCAAAGCTTTGTACAGTTCAAGGCTGACCTGAATTCGCACTAGGTTTCATTTGGAATGTTATATATTTTTATTTATGAGAAAAGGAATCTGAAAGATTTTAGCCGCGCGCTCAATATTAGTGCACAACAAGATGCAAGAAAAATAATGTTTGCACAAATAATTAGGGATTCATGCACTTACATTTGCATCTTCTGAAGTTTGATCATCACAAGAACTGATACAAATGACTAACCCACCTCCTGAGGTCTTGTGTCTATCCGATTCATGTCGACGATCCTCCCACCCCTTATTCCTACCCCTTCAGGAAGCAACAAATAGCTAAGAGAATTCCTCCTGATTTAAGTTTTAATTCTTCTATGTTTATAGAATTACTAGGACACCATCTCCTAAAGTTTCTTCTTACAAAGGTAAACTGTTTATTAGCAACAATTCAATGCTAAAATTAAATGGAAAAAGGAGGGTAATTAAACAGTTCATTGGTTGTGAATGGATGAAAATGAAGGTAAACTACATATATAAAGCAAAACTAATATGGTATAGTGAAATAGATGATAGAATGGATAAATTAGTATAAACCAAAACAATTTAATGAAACTTTAAGGAAGATAAGGTACAAAAGTGCAACTAAATTAAACTTTGAGGGATTTAAGTGCAATTAATTAGGCTAAAGTAAATTGCAATCTTTCAAAAAATTCCTTGCATTCCCCACCCCCACCCCCACCCCCCAAAAAAAAAGATAAGTACCTAATATACCACCGGGTTTGCTTGGAAATTCGATAGATATAAGGCAGATCAAGAACATTTCCACTTCGATCGGCATCGAAAATTGCATGCAGCTTCGCGCCACTTGGAATACAGCTAACTAAGGATTGGTTGATCTCGTCATCATGAATCATTCCATTTGTCTCATAATCGAGAGGGCGCAACCTTTCCTTAATCCTGGGGTTGCCATTGTCGACTTTTCCAGATCCATGGCCAGCGAAGTAGAAGACGAGGGAGTCGCCAACGTCGCAATCCTCGACGAGCCACCGCATTGCTGATAGAATGTTCTCCTTCGTTGGGGCCCGATTAGGGACTTCTTCTTCTTCTGCGGGAGAACCATGCATGCATGGCGTCAATGACCACAAGATCTAAAGTCTGGGGTTGATATTAATTAAAAGTTGATGAACTTTTATAGAAAATAATAGTCTAAAATATTCAAGAGATTCAAGATAGCATCTATATATGATCTTTGTAGAGATATATAGAAATATCTATAAGAGTCTCCTAATATATATATGTAAGATAATACCCTAATATATATCTATAAGAGTCTCTTAATATATATGTAGAGATATATAGAAATGTCTAAAATATTTTTCGCTGCACTTAGATATCTTAAAATACAAACCGTATGGGTTTTGTTTAAAATAGTGATGGATCTGACGGTCAACTAAAAGGATCAAAGTATTAATGGTTTGTACTCTAGGATATATAAGTGCAGCGAAAAAATCAATAAAATATACAAGTGCAAAGTAGATGAAACATTAGGGTATTATTTAGCAATTAACCCAAGATAATATAAAATGTACAAATAATATTCTAAATGGCTTATATAGAATGTTCCTTGTAGAAAACAGTCGAGATATTCTAAAGAATGTCATGCTGTAGTGTTGATTTTGATGGCAAATTTGAGGCCCAATACAAATACCTGGCGCAACCCAAATTAGGAGCCCACGAGAACAGGAGCTCGAGCTCAAACAGAGCTCGTGGTCTCGAGGCGATGCACGGGTTAGGAATACGTGTAGTGTATAAACAACAGCTACAGCAATCATATGACGGGAGATATCATGCGAGCATCACATGCGAACATGCACACCCATGTGTTCATAGACACAGCGGGCACTCACACATGCACGCACACGCTCACATACGCACGGACACATACACATGCGCCCGCACACATGAGATGAAAGATTTCAAAGGGTATAATTAGAAAAACCCCATCTTGTAGGATTACACCGATGCTGTCATTCATGTTTGTCACCTTTTCTGGCACAAAAGCAATAGATCTACACATACATGAGGTATGTGTGTGTACACTTACAGTGTACACACACACATATTAATACACAAAACTGAACCATATTAATGTCTGACCATTTTAAATCTTTTTTAATTGAAAGCAATAAAGGCTAAATTGCAGTAAATATCGGTCCCTGATCAGTTTTCGCCATTTCACAAGAAATATCACTTTTTTTCAAAACCTACACTTGGCCTTCTCTTTAATAATAGCTAAATTTTTGTTAGACTCAAACCTTTATACCCCACAATAATAATAATAATTAGGGACCATTAGTAAATGATTACAAAAAATATATAGACAACATCATCTATATTTAACAAAAATAATAACACCGCTGAACTCGGATGGCGCAGAGTGCAGGTTTTGAAAAAAGAGGAGTGCTCATGTATATCAAACGGATGGCAAAATACGAGAGGTATTTCCTGCGGTTTAGCCAAGAATGAAGTCGTAAAATATCATTATTACCGGTGAGTAAACGTATGGAGTCGTATGAGAACCCATATAGAGAGCAAAGAAAATGTCTCACGCAACGGGCGCTATCAGCCGCCCCTTTCAAACTGCAACTCATGTTTGTGTAGTTCACCCCACACAGCACCGCCCGCTTCTTCCTCAGCTGTTGTGGCGGCGGCGGCACCATTGGTGCCTTTGCCAATTGCCTGGTCCACCCAACAGTGTCGACCGGTTTGCGGGCCCTGTCAGTCAGGCCAAGCCAGGTGACTGCCAGGCAGCTTGCGCACTGGATAGCCCACGCCCTCCGTGGGGCCTGCAGCATCTGGCCGCAGTGGTTGCATCTCTCCGTTCTCCTGGGACGACCTCTCATTGATTATTAATTAATGTGCCTGTCAGCACTTAATTCTTTGTTTCTTCTTATAAAGCACTAGTTATTCTTTGCTGTTTTTCTAAGGACTAGCTTATCACTTTTTTCTTTCTTTTCCTCTTTTTATATTCTCAGGGCTGGCTCGAAGCTGTTCTTTGCCATCTCTTGGGTCTAGCTATTTTCAGAGTTTTTCACTAAATCGATGGTGATAAAGTGACAGAATCACATAAAATTTGATGTATTCATTATCTTAGAATATAAAAATGAAGATGGTGGATACCTATTGAGATCGTCCAAAAAACATGGTGGAAGGTGGACTTCTTTTGACGCCACCTGAGTAAATTCTTTTATATGCCATCTAAGGTTTCATTTCCTCATATATGATGGATGCCTAAGCAGTTACAAAGCAGATGTAGATGATATTATAATATTGCAATAGATATTTATTTGCAGATGCAAATACGAGAATATGGATCCCCACTCCACCCCTCTATTATCTGATCCAGCTATGTGTTAAAATTGATTGTAAACTAAAATTGATTGTAAATTCGGTCCAGATCAAGAGCCCAGGAATGAATACGTGCAGTGCACGTAGTGGACTTTAAATTAGTCATTGATTTAAATTCCAAACTTATCTCTATAGGTCTCTAGTTTAGATTGAGACTTATTTCTAAGTTATATATAAGATATCTCTATATATTATTTAAATAATATACCTAGCAATTAGTTGCCTCAATTAAAATCCAATCAGAGATTTTGCTATTAAAGAGCAACAGAGCCTGTATATGAGATGTAGCAGCCAATAAAAATTGATTGATTAATTTGATTAATCAAACGGAGGACTCCATCAGGCCAGAGAGGGCCGCGGCACAATTAGAAGCTCAGAGAGAGAGAGAGAGAGAGATTTGTAGAGATATAGATTTTTATTGTATTTGGATGGGGATCGAAGAGAGCGTTCTTGTTATAATTCTTTCTTAATAGTGGAAGTTTTCGTCGTTGGGTAAATCTTGTGTTTGGTGTTTGGTGTGCTTCTGATAATTTGTATTGTTTTGATAGATCGTCCGGTAAATCTTTTTCAAGTAATTTTTTTGCACGCGATCCTGATAAATTAATTTTCCGCTGCGACTCTTGCTATGTTTTGTGACTTCTTGGAGAATCACGAATATAGAAAATTCACAACAAGTGGTATCAGAGTATCAGATTCGGTGTTTTCAGATTATTTGGATAGATAGAATCTACTATTATAAGGTGGTTAAGTTTGATAGACGGAACAATTTTAGCCTTTGGAGGTTGAAGATGAAATCTATTCTTAAGCAATAAGGGGTTCACAAGATCGTCTTTGCAAAATACAGTATTCCGGAAACGATCACAGATGATAAGAAAGGAGAGATGGAGGACAAGGCCTTCATTTCGATACAGTTTCGATTGGCGGACGAGATTCTATGCAAGGTTGCGTAAGAGACAACGGCAGCGGAGTTATAAAATAAGTTGGAGTCTCTATACACAAAGAAACCTCTTACAAATTGTCTCTACTTCAAGCAACGATTGTACACGTTAAAGATGAAGAAGAGGATATCCGTCAAAAATCACCTGGACGAACTCAACTAGATCGTGATGGACTTGGGAACGTGGAGGTGCAGATAGAGGATGAGGGCCGGGCAATGATTCTACTCTGTTTATTGACCTCATAGTACGGGCAGTTCGTTAAGTCGATGGTGTATGGCCAGGATAAGTTTTTTTTAGAAGATGTCAAAACAGGTCTGCACAGTGAGGTGTTGAGGGAGAAGGTGGTAAGTGACAAGAGTAGTCACGGTGATGTGTATTCTGTTAGATACCGTTCAAATAGAGACTCCAAGGGAAAATCGAGAAATCGCGATAATGACAGGTGCTTTATTTGCAAGGAGAGCGGGTGTTGGAAAAATGATTGTCCGAAGCGCAAAGTGTAAGGTAAGCAGATGCCTTCCGGTACTGCAGTTGCGATGGAGAATTCGGATAAGGACGGTGATGATTCGATTCTATCGTCATGTGCGACTTCAAACGCATATGGATCGTGGATGTTGGATTCAGGATATTCATTCCATGTGACTCTGAATCGGAGTTGATTTGCTACGTATCGTTCAGTTGATAGAGCTTCGGTCTTTATGGGAAACGTTGTGGTAAGCGGAGTTGTTGGAATTAGTGCAATTTGGATCCGCATGCATGAAGGGAGAGTTCGAACGTTGACATATATCAGGCACGTGCCAGATCTGAGGAGGAGCTTGATTTCATTAGGTGTTTTGGGCGGAATCGGTTACAAGTACGAGATCGCTGGAGATTCCATGATGATTTCCAGAGATGCCCGTATTGTCATGAAGGCGAAGATGATGAGAAATCTGTATTTTCTTCAGAGACAGACAGTCTTAAGAGATGTTAGATCTTTTACTGGTTCAGATGGTTCAGACTCCGTCAAGGTTTAGCGTCCACAATCAGGCCATATTGGTGAGGCCGGTTTGGAGAGGTCTTGAAAGAGGCAGTCACTTGGAGGTGTAGAGATCGGCAGGAGAAATCTTCAGGAGAATTATATTCAAAGGAAGAAGATAGAGATGGTTCCAGCACCGGTTTGTTCTCGAGGTGGAGTCAGACATCATGGTTTCTTCATTGACGACTTCTTGAGGAAGTTATGGGTGCATGTTGTTGAGCCGAAGGCGTAGAATTTTAAGATTTTCAGGAAGGCTGTTGTGGAGAAGCAATTCGAAAAGCGTGTGAAAGTTCTTCGTTCCGATCATGGTGGAGAGTTTTGAAATTCAAGGAGGATCGTACATCACGCTACTTTTGATCCTTGGAATATTGGCGGAGCGGAGCAGATGGTTCGAACAGTGTTTGGGAAGAACGAATATTCATAGCTTATGGCTGCAGTTCCGAGGGAGTTTCGGGCGGAGGCCTTATCTACTGCCAAGTACCTCATCGATCGGTCACCATCGACGGCAGTAGACAGGATAATTCCCAAGAAGGTATGAACTGGAGGGGCTTAGAATTACTTAAGGCTTCGCAATTCTAGAAGAGAAGCAAAAGGGTATAGGTTGTGGTGTCTTGGTACTAAGGGTGGAGTAATCAGCCAAAATATGATAGTCGATGGGTCTGCGATGTCTCGGAGAAAACATACTCAGTCAGATGGTGAGCAGAGAACAAGATCACCGAGCCAGGTGGTGTTTGAGGCTTCAGTCCATGTTATAGATGAGATGGTTGATACTTCAATTCAGACAGAGAGTCCGGTATAGCCAGTTGTGCGGAGGCCCATGGTATTTAGGCGCACGAAAGAGGCTAGAGATGAAGGTTCAAGGATATGGGATCGGAAGTTCGACAGAAAGTATGCATGCGAAATTCGTGGCATGGATATTGTCATGGATTCGGAGTTGCATCCGTTGCAGCGGTATATCAAGCAGGTTCTCGCTTGGTATGGGAGAGAGACTCAGCCCGTGTCTTCTCAGTGAGAGGCGCAAATCAGATTGGTGTCATCATTAGGTATAGCTGGCGATGGGAACAGTTGGAGATCGAGGACGGCTTATAAGGACACGGATGCAGTGTCAGGTAGATCGACGTTTCAGATTGTTATCGCGGCATCAACAGGAGAGGCAGGATTGCTGACCGTCTTGGAGACGGTTATGGAGACCATGTATTTACGTAGATTGTTGGTTTTGGGTGTTCCACAGGAGGTGAAAATGTTCTTCTTGGAGGACAGGAAGACGGTTGTGGTTTTTACGAATATTGGTATCCATGGGAGACCAACAGTTGCATTTACGGGGATGGCTCCGGATTTCGAGTTCAAGCAGTACTTGGACTTGATCTGCCTAGTTGATTGATGAGGTACGGTGACGACGAGAGCAGGAGTTCCAAGTTTTTTGAGAAAGTGTCGAGATTGTGATGAATTTGAATCAAGGTGGAGATTTTTAAAATTGATTGCAAATTCGGACCGAGATCAAGAGTCCAAGAGTGAATACGTGCCATGCACGTAGTGTGATTTAAATTAGTCCTTAATTTAAATTCCAAACTTATCTCTGTAAGTCTCTAGTTTAGATTGAGACTTATTCCTAAGTTATATCTAAGATATCTCTATATATCATCTAAATAATATGCCTAGGAATTATTTGCCTCAATCAATTAAAATCCAAACAGAGATTTTGCTATTAAAGAGCAACAGAGCCTATATATGAGATGTAGCAGCCAATAAAAATTGATTGACTAATTTGATTAATCAGCGTGGGACTCCATCAGGCCAGAGAGGGCTGCTGGACAATTAGAAGCTCTGAGAGAGAGAGAGATTTCTAGAGACAAAGATTTTTATTGTATTTGGGCGGTGATCGGAGAGGGCGTTATCGTTGTAATTCTTTCTTAATAATGGAAGTTTTCGTCGTCGGGTAAATAAATCTTGTGTTTGTTGTTTGGTATGCTTCTAATAATTTGTATTGTTTTGATAGATTGTCCGATAAATCTTTTTCAAGTAGTTTGTTTGCATGCGATTCTGATAGATTAATTTTCGGTTGCGACTCTTGGTGTGTTTTGTGACTCCTTGGAGCATCACGGATAATGAAAATTCACAACAATATGGACACGAAACACAAGAAATATTTTCTGCACCCGTGAAAACCTGTAGTAAATAATAAGCTAATATGATCGATTTGAGAAGCACAAATTGTCTTATCGTACAGCTATAACAAAAACTACTCCAAACTCGATCAAATCTATTTTAAGTCTAATTAACTTCTACTTGTAGAATGACTACAGATACATTCTTACAAAAGTAAGTTTCTAGCAGCATTTAGTTAAAGATCGTTCTTTTTGCACAAAAAGAAAAGAAAAGATTCGCATGCAGTTACAACTTAGAGAAATTTAATCATTCTAGAGACGGAGTGTGTGTGTGTGTACATACATACATACACGTCTTTACACATCCGTATTCAGTATTTGTTGGCAATTAATCACAAATACGAATACGAATACATATAAAAGATATAGCTACCATTGCATTTGATAACGATTATTCAGCTTAGTTACATTCTTGATTCAATATTAATTAGTCACTTAATTTGTAATTAAATTTGAACTTTAAAGTTAGACCAGCTGTATGGCCCACCGAGCCTTCTATATATTGTCAAATGTATATCTCTTTGTTCCTTATATCTGTGTTGGATGCCTTGAACTTCTTATCTCTTTGTTACAATTCTAATGACTCGTCACATTTTCAATCTTCCATTTCTTAAAAGTGTCACTAAAATTCTTGTACGTAATAAGATTTCCAAAGTTAATAATCAGAATTATAATGATTAGTTGTAGAACTAGTTTTAGCCTTAACCAAATCATACAAAAAATTTCAAAGAAAACCCGATAAAAAAGGGTTTCGAAATAAACAAAAGAAAAGTAATTCCAAGCCTTTGAATCAAAGAAAATTAGGGCGTAGCCATGTAAGCTTCCTCAACAATTCAATTCAAGACAGGGGGAATCCTGAGCATAGTTTTAGTGAAGGTATTGTTATAATAGTATAAATTCCTTGCTTGCATGCATTATTATGCTTGCCGAATAAACTTCTTGCTCATTGTCCAAGTCTATTATCTTAGCCTATAAATTATAAATACCTTGCCCAGTAATTTGGCCAACTCTATCTCATCCTTAATCCAATCTAATGGACTATTATGCAACCAAAGAAAAAACTTTTTTAAAAAATAAAATAAAATCCAATGGACTGTTGAAGGAAATATCACGTTCTCCTTTCCCCTTTGTTTGGCCAAAGAAATATTGAAGGAAAAATCGTAAAAGTTCATAATTTGGAAGAGGTAATCGTTCTTTTATCTTTCAAATTCTTTAAATGTTTTGGACAATTGATTTTTCAGCACTTTCTATTTTTGCAAGATTGATGTAATTGTTTTTCTATCTTTCATTAATATGCCCTGAAATTTTGATTTATTGATTGATTCCAATAGTAATCCTTGTTATTTACTTATTTATTATTATTTTTGGTTGAGTGAAGAAATAGCATCCAAGATCTAGGTGTTATATAGTTTGTTGTAGCATAAATGCATTCAAATGAGAAATTATTCTATATACCATGTGCAATGCACTTAGGCAGAGAAGAGAAGAGAGAAATTTGAAAATTCACAGTCACTTTTTTCTTTGATCAGCTTTATGGGACGCATATTCCATCTCTTTCCTCTCATGATCGGGCACGAACACCTGATATATAATAGAATTTTTCCATTCGGATACGAATCGATAATTAATATATTTATTTTTTTAGAATTTAGTTTAAATGTAATTTATAAAGTTTGTTATGGATAAGGATCATAAATAAAGGAATTCTATTTAAATAAGGATAAGAATAAAGGAAGAAGCCTTATTTAATCTCTACAATTATAATGCAAACTCAAGAGGGAGTGTGCCACTTCCAATTTCAAAGAAATAAATTAAAAATAAGAAAAATCCTTTTTTATTAGCCACTCTCTTTCTTCTCCATTTTACAAATTAAGAATGAGAGAAAAATTCAAGTGATATTAACTATTTCTTTTTTTCTCTTTCACTATATATAACCACTTACTCCTCTCTATAACTGCTCCCTCCTTTGTTTTCATGTGCATCGCATGTGCTTAGGATCTTGTCAGGTATAAGGATAAGTAAAGACTTCCTATTTAAATAAGGATAAGGGGTTGTATAGTTGGATAAGAATAAGAAATTCTTTTTTGATTAGGAGTAATGTTATTCTATGTCATAAAAATGATGGCTTTCATCGAATGTTTTAAGATGTAGGAGAAGGAGACATAAAGGATGTAGATAGAGAGAGGAGACATAAAGGATCGTGTGCGTGTGTGTGTATATATATAGAGAGAGAGGTTTAAGTAAAGGGGCATAAAGACCGGTTCTCTGGGCTTGAAGTTGAAGGTCAAAATAAAGACAGAGGTATTGTCCTCGTAAGGAATTTGTATAAGGTTGAGAAGTCATATAGGGTGAAATACACTTAAAACTCTTATTATTATTATTATTATAGTTGTCTTTATTCTCTAGGGCTCTCCCCATGGATTAGGTTTATCGCCAAAACACTTAAATTAATATCGATTGTTTGTATTTGCCGTTTATTTGCTATTCTTGTTGTGGTTTGCTTCTTTGTTTATGTTTTTGATTGATTGTCATAAAGATGATCAATAATGGTTTTCCAACAATTGATATTAGAGCTTGTACATTCGAGATTCCCAAACAATTGGTATCAGAGTTTTGCATCTTTCAGGAGATTTCCTCACAACTGGTATCAGAACTTGACACCTTTGATGGGATTTTGGTAACAACCTTTTTTTTTCAATATAGAATACAAGTACTTCGGCAAACTCGGAGAAGAGATGCACTTAAAGATCCATTCGTTCATCATTTGATAAAATTCTCAATCAAGAATACAAATACTATGACAAAATCAGCGAAGAGTCGTATTGATTGAGTCTAATTAACCATCCATGATTTGATGAATGATAATCTCAATATATAATCTAATCTATCAAAAGTTCTCTTAAAAGAGAAAATATCATTTAGTTCCTAAACCAATTTTTGGTAGTCCTTTTAAACAAGGAAGACTTGGCATTAATATCTTCTTAATGGTTTGAAAATTATAAATAAATTAATTGGCTTTGATGAACCAATTCCCTCTATAAAAAGGAAAAATTTAGGAATTGGTTAAGCAAATGGGAATTTGTAGAATATGACTTACAAAACTTAATTTTAAAGGCTGCAACAACCTGTGTTTTTCCCATTGAAAAACCCTTTGTTTTGTTGTCGAGCAAATTAAAGCATTTTGGCTAGATATATGAGTATATCTAGAAACATATGGTTAATACTCATGCACCCAAAAATCTTGGAGAATGTAATAACAAGTACTTATTCCAACAAATGCACATGTTTTGAGCCTAATTTTCTTATAGGTACCATGAAAACTGTCACGTCCCGTTTTCCAAAATACATTAAATAGCGTAACATGACTCGGCCAGCCATGCTACCTATGGTAAGGAAATATCCTTCCATAATCATATTAAAACTAAACAAGCATAAAAATATAATATATCTAACTATCACATATCCAATAGCTACAATAAAATAATAATAGAATCAACAGTTAATAACGGAAGCAATAAAAATGATCAAGTTTCAAGATCCAAGGATAAGCAAGAACGGTAAATAATTGTCCCTTACGGGCTCACAACAATAGAAATCCAAGAAATAGTTTAATACGATAAAAGACTTAAACCATCAAATAACTAGATCAATAATTAACCATGCTTCATTGCTCGGCAAGCTTCTCGAAGTATGCATTGTCCTCCTGTTCTAAAACTAAGTGATCTGGGCCATGCAAAACCGTCAGAGCGTCATACATTTCATAATAAAATATAACCGGGTAGGTGAGATAACAAGCCATTATACAAGAAATCAGCAGCATATGAGTAGTCAATAACCAATGGCGATAACAGTGATATAGCATAGCAATCAAGATACGGTAAAGCAATCATGTCATGTGTCCATGTCGCTAGGCTATTTATCCTACAGGTATTTGAAACAAATTAATGCAATCCTTTCTTGTAACTCAATAGTATCCCGTACGTGTCCGGAACCACGGTGCCAAGACTTTCGGGGCTGAATCCGAGACATGTCACTAGCAAGTAAAACAATGTCGAAATGGACGAATGATGTCAGCATCACCATTCCGGAGCCCGTATCTTGTGTCGATTGATCAGTCTCTAGCAATCAATAACTCTTGAGTTACAATTCAGTTACATTCTTGATTTCCCATTTTCTCAGATTTCATGTTCATGCCAAGTATCAATAATATGTTATCTAATACCAATACGGGAACAAGCATGTACATGTCATGTCTATCAAGACAACATGTCATTCAATCAATAACGGGATTTGTTAGCATTTCGGTAAACATTACGGTACAAGCAAGATAGACATGATGCAATATCGATATAATACCAATATCACGATAACATGGATACATGAGAAAAATCTATATACAATCATGTCAAGAATAGCATAATCATGTCAATAACATGTTATAAATGTATCAAGGTACAAGTCAGGTAACAGGTCAGGCAATGTATCGCATGTGTATAACATATCAGGTACGTAACAGTTCAAATATCAGGTTTCAGTACAGTTGAGACGGCTCATACAAAGTTGAGACGGCTCAAAACTCATCTGGAATTATAATTTGTTCTCTGGTTGTATGAGACGGCTCAAAGTGTTTTGAAACGGCTCAAAACAATCCTAGAGCGACATTATGTTCTCTGTGTGCATGAGACGGCTCTGGGCTATATTGAGCCGGCTCATCCTTATCTTGAGACAGCTCAAACTATGTTTGGAACGATATTTTAGTTCTCTGTTTATATGAGACAGCTCAGGTAATTTTGAGTCGGCTCGTCGACTCTTTTCTGAAACGATCAGGTTTCCAGTTCGATCTAAATTCAATTCAAGTTTGTATACAATAGCAACTATAATTACGTCAATTACTCTAAGTTCCAATATATCGATTATCAACATAAAAAGTGGCAACTTTAAGGTTTCCTATCAAGTATTATAGCTAGATCAAGTTGTCGACATAACGTGATTCGGATCATGATACATTATTAGCATGTAAACATAGATTTACAAGTTAATAACAACACTAATAATAATGTTACGCCAGATCTGGTTTGGCCGTAACTAGCATGTAGCAAGCATCTAAAGATACTTGCTTCGGTCTACGATTATTACAATGACGACAATGCAAGCAAAATCTCGAAACCATATGCAAGACCTTCACTTGTATGCTCGGTCTTGAAGTTGCAATCGTGAGAGGATGTTGACGCGAGGAAGAAGACGATGGCGGTGACGATGATTTCTTCAGGACGGTGCAAACGAAGATGGTGGTAATGGGGTCGGCTACGAGATCGGAGGGGATTGGGTTTAGGAGTTAGGGTTAGGGTTCGGTTATGTGTGAGAGAGAGATGGAGGCTGGGGTTTTAATTTTGAGATGTGTTTGCATGAAATTCATATGAGTTTAAATAGGATGCATGATTATGGGCCGGGTATTGTATGTAAAATCCTATATCAATTAGAAATAAGGTCTTAGATATAAGGAAAAATATTATTCAATTTGCCTAACCAATGTATATTTATTAATTAAATAATTTACCATGTCCTAATAATAACCAATGAAAAAACACAATGAAACAATAACCCAGAATCAGTCAATAAACAATATCAGTCGCATGTCAGGTTTTGAGACGGCTCACGCATGCTTGAGCCGGCTCACAAGTCTATCCAAGAAATCAATTATTCTCTGGGTGCAAGAGACGGCTCACACAATCTTAAACCGGTACTTGATCCCCAAAGCCAAAACACAACATAACCAAAAAAATCAATCAATTCAATTTATTAACCAAATATCGTATGATAGTTTTAGGGTGTTACATTATACCAAACTACAAAAAGAAATTCGTCCTCGAGATTCACGAAGAACAAAAGGAAACAAGAATGATAACGATAACAAGAATAGGAACAACGATCTCATAATCAAGGAAACAAGTTTGGGAATCTCTTTCGCATTTCTTCTTCACGTTCCCACATCGATTCTCCATACGAACAACCTCCCCATGAGACAAGAACTAACGGGATAACTTTGATTTTTAGAACCTTCTCTTATCGATCCAAAATAGCTTTCGATTGCTCTTCGTACGATAAGTCATTCCTTAATGTCAATTCCGAGTGATCAGGGATGTGAGTCTCATCTCGAACATATTTGCAAAGTTGAGATACGTGAAACACGTCGTGTACACCCGATAAGGACGGTGGTAATGCCAACTGATACGCTACTTCTCCAATACGCTCAATGATATCGAAAGGTCCCACAAATCGAGGACTAAGCTTACCTCGACTACCAAACCGGATCACCCCTCACGTCGGTGATATCTTCAAGAACACGTGATCATCAACTGCGAACTCTAACAGTCGCCTTTCAGTATCAGTCTAACTCTTTTGTCGATCTTGCGCTACTTTCATATGATCTCGAATCAAACGAACATTATCCATGGTTTGCACAATCAATTCCGGCCCCAAAAATTTCCTTTCTCCAATATCGTCCCAACATATCGGCGAATGACATTTGCTTCCGTACAACGCCTCAAATGGAGCCATCAGAATACTCTCCTGAAAACCGTTGTACGAAAACTCTACCAAGTGCAAATAATCTTCCCATGAACTTTTGAAGTCTAACATGAAAGCTCTCAGCATGTCTTCAAGAGTTTGGATCATCCTCTTGGACTAACCATCTTTTTGCGGATGATACGCCATGCTAAACTTCAATCAAGTTCCTAAGCTCTCCTGCAAACTACTCCAAAAATGTGATAGAAACCGCGTATAGCGATCGGACATGATACGAACCGGTACTCCATACAATCTCATAATTTCCTGCATATATCTCTCCGCTAATGCTTCTGTCGACTAATCAACTCGAAACGGTATAAAAGGTGCTCCCTTGGTCAGATGATCAACGATCACCCATATAACATTGTTGCCCTTTAGGCTTCGCGGTAAAGCTGTCACGAAATCCATGGTTATATGTTCCCACTTCTACTGAAGAATCGGAAGTGGTTGCAAAAAACCAGCAACTCTTTGATGTTCAGCCTTTACTTGCTGACACACCAAGCATCTTAACACAAAACGAGCGATCTCTCTCTTCATGCCTTCCCACTAAAAGTGGTGTCGTATATCCCTATACATCTTCGTATCTCCCGGATGTACTGAATATGCCGAACTATGGGCCTCCCTCATAACTTCTTCATGAATCACTCCCTTAGGCACGCACGATCGACTTCCGTATCTTAGCAACACATCTTCATGAAGTATAAGTCTATTCAAAGACCTGCCTCTACTTGCCCTCGAAACTTCTGCAGTTTTGCAATTGTGCTGCCTTGATGCGATCTATCAAAGACAACTGCACTTGTAGTTGCATCAACTGTCCCGAAGAATTCGGTAACATAGGCTCCAACTCGAATCTCTGAAAATCGACAATAATCTCCTTCTGCGAAATTAACATCATAATGGCTGGAAATTGACTCAAGGCATCTGGCACTACATTCACCTTTCCCGGATGATACTTTAAATCTAAGTCGTTGTCAGCCACCAACTCTAGCCATCTACGCTGACACATGTTAAGCTCCTTCTAAGTGAACATGTACTTTAGATTTTTATGATCGGTGAATATCTCGACCTTCTCGCCTAACAAGTAGTGTCTCCATAACTTCAATGCAAAAAAAATTGCCGCTAGCTCCAAGTCATGTATCGGATAGTTCTTCTCATATGTCTTCAGCTTTCTTGACACATAAGCTATCACCCGTCTATGCTGCATTAATACACAGCCCAAACCTTTCCCCGATGTGTCGTTGTGAATCACTAATCCTTTGGAACTGTCTGGCACAGTTAGAATAGGAGCGGTCGTTAATCTATGCTTCAATGTCTCGAAAGCTTGCGCACATTTCTCTGACCACATAAATGGTATCTCCTTTCGAGTCAACTTGGTCAACGGTTCTGCCATTCGAGCGAAATCTTTCACAAACCTCCGATGATATCCTGCAAGCGCAAGAAAACTTTGAACCTCTGCTGCGGTACTTAGAATCGACCAATCACGAACTGCTGTAATCTTTTCCGGGTCAACTGTGATTCCATCTCCAGATATAACGTGACCCAAAAACTTCACTTCATCAAGCCAAAACTCGCACTTGCTTAAATTAGTATACAGATTCTCTTGCCTCAATATCTGCAATGCAATACTCAAGTGTTCTTCATGCTTCTCCTTGTCCTTTGAATACACCAGTATGTCGTCGATGAACACCACCACGAACCGACCTAGATATGGTGACAAGACTCGGCTCATTAAATCTATAAACACAGAAGGAGCGTTCGTAACTCCAAACGGCATAACTAAATACTCGTAATGTCCGTATCAAGTTCGAAACGCCGTTTTGCAAACATTCTCCGGCTTTACCCGAACTTGATGGTAACCCGATCGTAAGTCCAATTTCAAGAATACTCTTGCGCCACTTAATTGATCAAACAATTCGCCTATGTGAGGAATTAGGTGCTTTTTCTTGATAGTCACCAGATTTAACTCTCGATAATCTATGCACATACGCCGCATGCAATTTTTCTTCTTGACCAATAGAACTGGAGTTCTCCAAGATGAACCATTGGTGCGAATCCAACCCTTCTCTAATAGTTCTGAAACTTGCTTCTTTATTTCTTCTAGTTCCTCCAGTGCCATTGGATAATAAGACTTTGAGATAGGCTCTCCTCCAGGAATCAAATCAATTGCAAACTCTACATCTCGCTTTAGCGGTAAACCCGAGATGTCTTTGAATACATCCATAAAATCTCGAATAACCATCGGTTCTTCCTCCTTGTTCACCTCTAACGCCGATAAAACAGCATCCGTCGGCTTGGCTCTGAATTCAACCGGCCTGATGAATCTGCTACCTCCCAAAAATTCTAACTACGGATGTCTAGGAATTTGGAAAATCACCTTTTTTTGCTCTGCAATTTATGTGAGCATGAAAGGTGCCAAGAAAGTCCATCCCCAAAACTACGCCATAGATGCCAGCGTCAATGACTAAGAAATCCGCAAAAAACTCCCGTCCACAAACTATAACGAAACAATCATTGCATTCCCTGCCAGAAATAATTTTCCCATTCCCAATGTGTATGTCCCAACTACTAGATAAAGCCGTGTGTGGGATAGAGTGTGCACCAATAAATTTGGAAGACATAAAAC
This sequence comes from Agapanthus africanus, assembly GCA_030015575.1. Lineage (NCBI taxonomy): Eukaryota > Viridiplantae > Streptophyta > Magnoliopsida > Asparagales > Amaryllidaceae > Agapanthus > Agapanthus africanus. The sequence continues at coordinate 873,074,037 of CM057339.1, forward strand.
AATGGGATGCACCAGAATCAAATAGAGCTAATGCGGGAAAACTATAAACTAATAGGATACATGTAACCACATCTTCCGAAGCTTATGCCTCCTCGACCGTCGAGGTGAAATCCCGTCCCTGATTTGGCCCTTAAGTAATCTATTTTTTCCATAAGAATGATTCTACGGTGCCTTCGTAGTATCACCGTTCAGCTGAACTCTCGACGGACAAGTGTTGACCTGAAGGTCAGTAGCTCCGCAAATCAAACACTGCCGAAGCTTCCTCCGGCATTCTCTCTGAACATGGCCCAGTCGCTGGCAGAAAATCGGGTTCTTCTTCTGAGTAGAGATGAACGACCTCTTCATAGGAACTGTTCCCTATCTCCTGACCAGAATACCCCTCCGTCCTGAAGTTCTGGTTGGCGCTTGAACTGCTTTTCTACTGGAACATCTTGCCGAGGTGTACCATTTTCTCTTTCTGATAGCTTTTGTTGTTCTCTGGCTGCCGTGAGAACTTGAAAAAAGGTATTCAAACCCAACGAAATAATATGCTTCTGAATCTCCACATCAAGACTGCGTAGGAAACGTCATGCTCTGTTAGCCTCATTAGCCACCAATGGCCCTGCAAATTGACTGAGCCGGGTCTACTTAGTCGCATAAGCTTCTACAAATCCACTATTGTGCTTCAAACCAATGAAATTCTCTTCCATTTCCTTCCTAGCAGTTTGTGGAAAGAACTTCTCCAAAAAAAAAATCTGAGTAAAAGCTGCCCAGCTGATTGGCTTCGCCAAACGAGTCTCCTCTACAAGCTACCATTCTTTAGCATAGTCAACCATCTGGATATGTACCACATCCACTCTTTTCTCATCTGGAATCTGAGCAGCAATTAACAGGTTCTCCGCATCCACAAGCCACTGTTCTGCCTGTAGTGGTTCCTCCAATCCCGTAAAAGTTACCGGACTAAGCTTCTTGAAGTCCGCAACATTACCCTCAAGCTAAACCTGCCTAGGAACTACCGTAGTAGCAATCTATTAGGCCGTCCTCAAGCCCTCCTAAAATAACTCAGCCTGTTGCTGGATTAAATCTGCCTGTCGATGCTAATTCTCTAGCATACCTGCATAACGCCAAGCATCGCGGCACTGTCAGTAGATGGAACTGGTGGATTCATTCTTTCCATAGCTCTAAAGTCAAGCATGAATGACGAGAATTAGTACGGAAACAGAATTCAATAAAACAAGGGATTCAAGAATCGAATAACAAGGCAATAGTGTGGCAGGACATGTTCCTATATTCAAGGGTTTCAAGATCAATTTGTATTGGGTACATACCCAACTACAAATTGAACCAAGCCCAGCTAACCTAAACTTAGGCTCCGATACCAACAAAACCTTGTCATACCACGTTTCCCAAAATATACTAAATAGCGGAACATGACTCAGCCAGCTATGCCACCAATGGTAAGAAAACATCCTTCCATAGTCACATTAAGGTTATCATGCAGTAAACAAACACAAAAATATAATATATCTAACTATCACATGTCCAATAACCACAATAAAATAATAATAGAATCAATAGTTAATAGTGGAAGCAATAATAATGATCAAGTCCTAAGATCCAAGGATAAGCAAGAACAGTAAATAGTTGTCCCTTACGGGCCTACAACGATAGAAATCCAAGAAATAGTTTAATACGATAAAAGACTTAAACCATCAAATAAATAGATCAATAATTAACGACGCTTCACTGCTCAGCAAGCTTCTCGAAGTATTCCTTATCCTCCTATTTTAAAGTCAAGTGATCTGGACCATGCAAAACTCAGACGTCAGAGCGTCATACATATCATAATAAAATATAACCGGGTAGATGAGGTAACAAGCCATTATACAAGAAATTAATAGCATATGAGTAGTCAATAACCAATGGCAATAACAGTGATATAACATAGCAAGTAAGATACGGTAAAGCAATCATGTCATGTGTACCTATGGGTCCATGTCGCTAGGTTTCTATCCTACAGGTATTTGAAAAAAATTAATGTAATCCTTTCTTGTAACTCAATAGTATCTCGTACGTGTCCGGGACCACGGTGTGAAAACACTCAGGACTGAATCCGAGACGTGTCGCTAGGCAGTAAAACAATGTTGAAATAGACGAATGATATCAGCATCACCATTCTGAAGCCCGTAGCTCATGTCGACTGATCAGTCTCTAACAATCAATAACTCTTGGGTTACAATTCAGTTACATTCTTGATTTCCCCTTTTTCCAGGTTTCATGTTCATGCCAAGTATCAATAACATGTTATCTAATGCCAACACGAGAACAAGCATGTAAAAATCATGTCTATCAAGACAACAGGTCAATCAATCGATATCGGGATTTATTGGCATTTCGGTAAATATTACGGTACAAGCAAGGTTGAGATGATGCAATATCAATAGAATACCAATATCAGGATAACATGGATACATGAGAACAATCTATATACTATCAAGTCAGGAATAGCATAATCATGTCAATAATAGGTCATAAATGTATCAAGGTACAAGCCAGGTAACAGGTCAGGCAATATATCGCATGTGTATAACATATCAGGAATGTAACAGTTCAAATATCAAGTTTCAGTATAGTTAAGACGGCTCAAACAAGGTTGAGATGGCTCAGAAGTCGTATGGAATTATAATTTGTTCTCTGGTTTTATGAGACGACTCGACCTTATCATGAGACAACTCAAAGTGTTTTGAGATGGCTCAAAACAATCATGGAGCGACATTATGTTCTCTGTGTGCATGGGATGGCTCTGGGTTATTGTCACGCCCCGCTTCCAAAAATACATAAATTCGGGAACGTAACAAAGAAAACCATGCTACCTACGGTAAGGAAACATCCTCACATAGTCACTTACGGCTATTAATCAGTAATCAAGAACAATAATAAATTATCTATCTCTAAACATGTTTAATAGCCACAAAAACGATAACAGTAAACAGTAGTGGAAGCGATAAAGATCAAAGGGAAAAGAACACCTAAACCATCAATAAGAACTATATCGGTGAAATGGTCCTCACAGATCGGCAATCCTGTCGAAGTACTCACGTGCTAAAGTCATGTATTTGTAGGATTTGTCTAGAACCATGCCTAGGGTTTGGGTTGCATCACACATGCTATAATAAAAATTTAGGGGGTGCTAAACAAAACCAACCATGAATCGAACTAGAAAATTAGGATAACAAAGAACTAGTATCACATACTAACAAGTGTCTAACACTAAGAGGTGAGTAATACAACCTTTGTAGACCTCCTCTTATGACTCCTTGGATCAACTTGGTGTTTGGACCGGTCCGCTTGAGTTCTTCGAAGTCCACGACGATCCACCACGGAGTCCCTTTGCACAAGATCTTAGCTTCACTTGAACTAAATGGAAATGGAGCAAACAATCTACACTAGTGGGCTGGACTAATATAGATTGGTGATGTGGGTTTGGATCTCACTTAAAAACCTTTACTTTTTATGTTCTTCACTCACTTGAAAAAGCTAGAGAGCTTGAATGAGGAAGAAGAAGGAGAATGGCTAAACTTAACTCGTGAGAGAATGAATCAACATAATCAAGAGAGGGGGGGTTATCTCATCCCAAACCATGGTTATAAAATATCTAGATATTTTAATACTTGAGTTTAAGCAAAACAATGGGCAACAAAAACCATGGGCAATGAAACCATGGTTTTGACTTTAGTCAACACAAAAGAAGAGTGTAGAAAGTCAACCTTGACTTTATCCCCATTTTGTTTTTCTCAATAATCAAAATATATAAATATGTTACCATGTGAGTTTTGCATTGCCATCACCAATGTATCATCAACCATGACATATGTATTCTTGTATGTGTGCATCCATATCAACATATACATACACTCATGCATGCATCATAAAAAAATAGGTTTTAATAAATGAGCTAATGGACTTAATATTAAATCAACACTTGATTTAATAATCCGTTCATATCACATACGACCCGTCCAATAGTAAACGCCCGATTAAAATACGGTATCAAATACACGCATTTAATCGAGCTCCCGCGCATTTCGCATATGCACCCCACATCTTTTCGCCTGAGCTAGGAAACCCCTTTGTGGGACTCTAAGACTCGTCAATACGCTAGCAGTAGGCAGTGATCATATCACATACCCACAAACCGTCAATGGCATAAGCTGTACGTAACGGCTCCCAGGTATTGAGCGATCAGAAGAAACACAAGCGAACCTGTCAAAACTCCCGTCGAGCCAACTGACAACACTTACCGTACGGTCCGGTCTCTTCGTCAGATATGCTGCATATAGAGTCTAGGGATGGTATCGTCGACCCCAATAACTCAATAAGTCATGCCGGTATTTGGCTCATAACAGATCGAGAAAGTACTGATAACACTTATCAGTAAATCTCATCAGCCCTGGCCAGGGACTTCCTGTTATAGCCAATCGAGTATAGCGCAACATCAACCTCCAATACCGGGAGAGACAAAACCCCTCTTATCGCTCATTGCCTCCATGTGCCTCGGGACTGTACCCAAAATCCACCTGTTTGCATGACTCAGTGGAGCCGTGGTAGGGTGGAGATCAAAGTACAGTAGGAGGACACATAAGACTCTATGACGATCTCGGGTCTACAGAATAACCTGTACCAGTGTCACCTGAGAACTGCTATCCGACGATAGATATAATACCGCATAGGAGTTTTCAACGAGTCCGTTCAGTGTACCCAGTCTCCACTGAGCACCCGTATACAGTCTTTGGTGTCACCACACCAATGGATATGGGATCATCCATCGCCCATCATATGGGTCAAGTAACATATACGCTAGTCTATTCTGGAATATCGATGCCCCGTCTCGATACACCCACAACTAGAAACATTTCAAAGATATGCTTATAAACTGCTCATGTCCCACTAGTATGATCTGCATCATAGTCCCAGTAGTCAAGCAAATATCCTAAGGGCTTTATCACCATGTACCAAATGAGTAATAAGCATGATCAAGTGAACATGTCAAGATAAAGAACAACCAGATAGCATACTATAATGTCGAGCAAGAATGTCATCTGAATATATATATATATATACCGATACATCCAGTATCATATAATGGCCTCTAAGGCATACATATATCCAACAATCTCCCACTTGCACTAAGGCCAATTATTGGCGTATCTCATACCCAACATCTCAAAAAGTCGCTCATGCTGCGGCAGAGGGAGGGCCTTGGTGAGTGGATCCTCGGTGTTATTCTTTGTATCTACTCTCCGAATCTCGATCTCGCGGCGATCAACTATCTCCCGGATCAGATGATATCGCTTCGGGATGTGTCTAGATCGCTGATGGGACCTGGGCTCTTTGGCCAATGCCATAGCCCCATTATTATCATAATACAATGGTATTGGATCAATAATGGTTGGAACTACTCCTAGCTCCGAGATGAACTTCCTCATCCAGACGGCTTCCTTGGCAGCATCATTTGCAGCAATATACTCAGCTTCCATCGTGGAGTCTGCAACGGTATCCTGTTTAGAACTCTTCCAACATACCGCCCTTCCATTGAGGGTAAATACAAACCCTGAGATAGATTTGCTGTCATCCTTATCACTCTGGAAGCTCGAATCGGTAAAGGCCTCCATTTGGAGATCCCCGTTACCATACACCAAGAACATTTCTTTAGTCTTTCGCAAGTACTTAAGAATTTTCTTCACAGCTGTCCAGTGATTCTCCCCTGGGTTGGATTGATACCTGCTCACTATACCCAGTGCATAAGCTACATCAGGGCGTGTACATAACATCGCATACATTATAGATCCTACGGCTGAAGCGTAGGGTATAATGCTCATGCGAGCTCTCTCTTCATCAGTCTTTGGGCAAAAGTCCATGGAGAGAGTGACTCCATGACAAGCGGGTAAGGCACCCCGCTTGGAATCTTCCATACTAAACCTCTTTAAGATGGTGTTAATGTACCTGGTTTGGGACAATCCCAACAACCTTTTAGATCTATCCCTACAGATCTTCATGCCCAATATGTACGAGGCATCATCCAGATCCTTCATGGAGAACCTTTGTGATAAGAACAGTTTGACCGATTATAGCATAGGAATATCGTTTCCTATCAGAAGAATGGCATCCACGTACAATACGAGGAATGTGACAGTACTCCCTACAATCTTCTTATAAACACAAGGTTCATCTGGATTTTTGACGAAATCAAACTCTTTGATAACATCATCAAAACAGATGTTCCAACTCCGTGATGCCTTATTTAATCCATAAATGGATTTAAGCAACCTACATGCTTTCCCGCTGCTCCCACTATCAATGAAGCCCTCTGGCTGATCCATATAAACGCATTATTCTAAATCACCATTTAGAAAAGCAGTTTTAACGTCCATCTTCCAAATTTCATAGTCGTAGTAAGTAGCAATAGCAAGTAGGATCCGAATGGATTTAAGCATGGCTACAAGAGAAAAGGTTTCGTCATAGTCCAGTCCTGGTTTTTAACGAAATCCTTTCGCCACAAGCCTTGCCTTATAGGTCTCCACCTGCCCATCTACACCGATCTTTCTCTTAAAGATCCATTTGCACCCTACGGGTTTTACCCCAGAGGGTACAACATCCAAAGTCCATACTTTGTTGGTGTACATAGACTTCATTTCGGATCTCATGGCATCCAGCCACTTCACTGAGTCACCACTCGTGATAGCTTGCTAAAAACCGGTAGGGTCATCATCATCCATGATGCAGTCTTCTTCATCACCATCAATGAGAAAACCGTAGTATCTCTCCGGTGGGCGAGAAGTCTTGCCAGATCTACGGAGTGGCTGAGGTTCATAAGTTTCTATTGCAACATCAGGTTCAACCAAGTCGTCATTTGTAACTTGTGTCTCTAGAACCTATTTTAGATCTACCACATTGCCATCAGTATCATTTGGAAAAATTTCATTTTCTAGAAACGTGGCATACTGAGAAACAAACACCTTTTGTTCCTCCTTGTGGTAGAACAGATATCCAAACGAATGTTTTGGATATCCCACAAATATACATTTAACTGATCGTATCTCGAGTTTGTCTAGATTCTGCTTTTTGACAAAAGCCGAACAACCCAAAATCTTAACTCGTTTAAGATATGGTCTCTTCCCATACCATATCTTATATGGAGTGGTAGACACGGACTTGGTTGGAATTTTGTTCAACAGAAAAGCTGCAGTCTCCAATGCATGCCCCCAAAAGGAGAGAGGTAACTCAGTATCACTCATCATGGATCACACCATATCCAATAGGGTGAGATTCCGCCGCTCTGACACACCGTTGTGCTGTGATATGTAAGGGGGAGTGAGCTGAGAGAGAATCCCATTTTCTTTTAGGAAGTTCGAAAACTCTGTACTAAGATACTCTCCACCTCGATCTGATCGAAGTATTTTGATGCTCATTCCTGTTTATTTTTCTACTTCGAGTTTGTACTCCTTGAATTTCTCGAAAGCTTCAGACTTATGCTTTAATAAAAACACATGACTGAATCTCGAGAAATCATCAGTAAAAGTTATGAAGTAAGAAAAACCGCCTCTCGCATGTGTAGACATTGGCCCACATACATCACTATGTATGAGGCCCAAGAGCTCTGTAGCTCTTTCTCCGTGTCCTGTAAACGGAGTTTTGGTCATTTTCCCTTTGATACAAGACTGACAAGTCGCATAAGATTTATACTCAAAAGAATTTAAATATCCATCTTTATGAAGCTTGTTTAGTCTTGTTTCATTAATATAACCAAGTCTACAATACCAAAGAAAAGCTTCATTTATATCTGAAAATTTTCTTTTATTTGTGTGTTGTATTTTGAAAACTGTGTGTTGATTTAGGACGTATATCCCGTTATTAAGTGTACCATAACCAATCAACTCTTGATTCAGTTTAATGTTCATAACATTGTGTTGTAATACAAAATGATATCCTTCATTGTCTAACAAAGAAACGGATAGTATATTACAAATCATGCTAGGTACAAAATAACATGGGTTCAAAACCAATATACAACCCGACGGCACCCTAGGTGATACTCTCCCAGTGAAACTGCATGTATATTAGAACCATTTCCAACTCGGAGAGTGTGATCACCGGTCTTCAAAACTCTGCTATTTCTCAAACCCTGCACAAAATTGCAGATATGAGAACCCGGACCGGTATCCAATACCCAAGAAGCAGAGTTTATAGAAAAACAGTTTTCAGTCACAAACACACCTGAAGCAGAAGTATCACCATGCTTCTTTTTCTTGAGATCAAGGTATTCGGTACAATTCCGCTTCTAGTACCCCGTCTTCTTGCAGTGAAAACATTCTCCTTTTCCTGACTTCTCAATCTTGGATTTGTCTCTCCCTTATGCCTTCTTGATTCCATCTCTCGGTTTGGGTAGTTTCTTCTTATTACTTCCCTTGGCCTTGGCTTTTGGGACGAAAGAGGAAGATTGTCCAATAATCAGAGAGGGAGACTTCGCCTTAAGCGTGCTCTCCGCACTTCTCAACATATTGAGAAGTTCGGGTAGTGACTTCTCCATGTTATGCATGTTGAAGTTCACTATGAATGGAGCAAAGGCAGGGGGAAGAGACTGTAGAACAATATCAACATATTGTTCGTTCTCCATTTTCCATCTGAGGCCCTCAAGCTCTTCTCTAAGAGCTATCATCTTCAAAACGTGATCACCTACTGGTGTGCCAGGAGCCATCCGCATCTGAAACAACTTTCGAGATGCTTCGTATCGTAGGATACGAGATTGCTCCCCATACAACTCTTTTGTATGGAGAAAGATGGATTGAACATCCATCTGCTCGTGTTGCTTTTGATGTGTATTGTCCATCGATGCAAGTGCGAGGCATTTAGCAGTAGCGCAGTCAATATCCCACGTTTTAAGAAACTCTTTATCCGCAACAGAAGATTCAGGGCCTGAGCTGGGAGGGGCTGAGACAGTGAGGACATATGATACTTTATCATATGTGAGAGCAATGTTAATGTTCCTCAGTCAGTCTTTATAGTTCGGCCCGGTTAGCTTATTTTTCTCTAACAAAAGCTTAAGTCCAGTCATGGTTATCTGCCATTAGGAGAGAGAAAAGAATACACTCAGCGAAAGCTCTTGCAAATATCAGATTGGTTATTATCTTATCTAATCGATGTCTCCCACTGCTTTAATCAAATTTTCTTTCAAACCTTAAAAGAAAATTAGCCAGGATTAATTACATTCTACAACTTTGCTAACCGTTCAGCCAGGCCAGTGCCAGTATTTTAAGGGAGGTTCCTCGTGCTTTCGCACGGACCTAATTAAAATAAACCTCAATTTCCCAGAGGCGTAGCCTCGTTGACACCTTTCTAGACACCTAATGGGTTAGCTAATTGTAAAGTGCAAAACTCTCCTGAGAGCAACTCTTGCTCACAGTGGGATCGGGATCCTACTATCATATAGAAGGTATGCAATCTCATTGCAAATTTCAACTCTTGAAATCCCCGATATGGTTTTTACCCCTGGCACTCGTGACCTTAACTATAGTCAACATATCATAAGTACTAGTCAAGTTCTTCCCGTTATTTCGTGATTAATAGACTCACCCATATGACCCTTAACTATAGTCAACATAATCATATGAATGTCCTAACTAATCGCATCATATGCTGTGTAGGAAGACATCACTTAGCTACCGTACACTGCGCCTTAACTATAGTCAAAATACGCAGCACGAATACTAAGTACTCTACTTCCTAAAATGACGGAGGGTTGCGAATGGTCTTTAAGAAAACCTTTAACGCTTTGAACTTGATATCGTTGTAGAATCTAATGGTTTTAAAAAGGAGTGGTTTAAGCTCCGCACTTTTGAAAATTTGCTTTTTCACAAAAAGCCGAGTAGATTTCAAATCCGATTCTACAACATCTTTTAGGTTCCTTTTATTATACATTAATCTCATTAATGTAGTCCCATCATTTAAGTCCTTAAGCCATTACAGAAAAGAAACGAAAAATAGAACGTACGCTTATGCCATCCGCATTCGCCACAATGTCCCGTTATATACCATTAGGTTACTTTACTAACGGCATAGCAGAGCGGGACTAGCGTGGATGCAAAATATAAGCAACGTTTATTATATATCATATATATAATATATCATTCGTCTCAGCATATAAAGTGATCACATCACAGAATATCAACAGCAGAAGCACATATATGAAAATATAGGATATTCTAGGAATCTAAATTTTGTATTTAGCCGACAATAGAAAATACGGATTCCATGATCGCAATGAATAGCCAAGCCCACACCCCTAGACCTCTACAAGAGCAGCAAGTGACCCTACCAATTCTAGAGTTAGGAGACCCGGTCTCGACTCCTCGAGATAGCCTCCCACTGGACCCTAGAACTCGGTCACTTGTGCTCCCTACCTTGGGCCTATCCTAAAGCGGAAAAGTAAATAATATACAACAATGGTGACATCATCCTCAACCCAAAAGTGCCCCAATAAAAGAATATTACATACAATGAATTTTACATGAATGAAAAGAAAAACTCTCATCTCACATAAAACCCCCGGCCATTCAATCACGACGATCATGTATATCATATCTCAGCAACACATAACATCGCATATCATCAACATAAGTAAGTATGCGTACCCCAATTGTCGTTAATGTATAGTAACGAAACCGGCGATACACCACATACTATACTTACGGTCGCAGAAAAGAAAGAGAAAAACTACAACAATTGGAATCATCACTGCCTTTAGACATCATAAACCCAAATTATCACATATTCTGGATTTCATGCCTAACGATGCAAATCTTACATTTAGGTCACAACTATGAAAACACATTTTCAAAAGAAGTCGGGTAATTCAACAAGATTCCCGATTCTTCCCGAGACCAAAATGTTAGATTTACACGGAACTAATTACTTTTCACAAAACTAATTAGTGTAGATTCCAATTATTGTATCGCATTCACAAATATCTAGACAATGTTAAACGTTTCGATCGAATCAACAAACACCCACAAATTACCCCGAAAGCTCAACACTTGAGCAAAGTTAAAATACCTAAAACATGTCACAGTTCCTATGGACCAACTGTAGAAGGGTCAACCTTTGCCTCACCTATGGCGCCACGGAACTATGGCAAACCCTAAGTTTTGGTCGCGGTTCCGTGATCATAGAATCGAGTTAGGGTTACGTTTTTCTAGAGGGTCCATAGGGTTACTTGCATGATCTTTCGAATATCTTTAACTTGGAAAATTCCAACACTTGGAAAATTTCCAGCGAGAGTAATGAGGTGGTGTTTGATGTTCGTTCAAACTGTTAAACGTCGTCCATGTTACTAAAAACAATGTTAAAATTACGACTACGAAATACTATGAATTAGCCCCTTAACAAAATTAACATCACATGAAATTTTGGGCTAAACAAACAATATCTGAAACCCCAAAATATACAGACCAGAGCACCCAAGAAAAACGAGGCAGAGAGGGGGAGTTTGGGCCGGCCAGGCTGGATTTTCCATGAATCTCACCGGGTTAAAAGCAGTGGAATGGCCTCGTTTTTCTCCAGTGTTCTCAGTGCATCATATGCAAGCTTCAGCAGTTGCTTAAAAAAAATTTGGAGGTCATTTAAAAATCGACAGAGAGCAGTTTTCAGGGTTTCAATTTATCGAAGTTTCGGAGTTGTTTCGGTTTCGTAATATTTCTAACATCGTCTAAGTTTCTAGCTTGGCTCTGATACCACTGTAGGGTTTGTTTAGCACCATGCCTAGGGTTTGGGTTGCATCACGCATGCTATAATAAAAATTTAGGAGGTGCTAAACAAAACCAACCATGAATCGAACTAGAAAATTAGGGTAACAAAGAACTAGTATCACACACTAACAAGTGTCTAACACTAAGAGGTGAGTAATACAACCTTTGTAGACCTCCTCTTGTGACACCTTAGATCAACTTGGTGTTTGGACCGGTCCGCTTGAGTTCTTCGAAGTCCATGACGATCCACCACGGAGTCCCTTTGCACAAGCTCCTAGCTTCACTTGAACTAAATGGAAATGGAGCAAACAACCTACACTAGTGGGCTAGAATAATATAGATTGGTGATGTGGGTTTGGATCTCACTTAAAAACCTTTTCTTTTTATGTTCTTCACTTACTTGAAAAAGCTAGAGAGCTTGAATTAGGAAGAAGAAGGAGAATAGCTAAACTTAACTCATGAGAGAATGAATCAACATAATCAAGAGAGAGAGGGGGGGTTATCTCATCCCAGACCATGGTTATAAAATATCTAGATATTTTGATACTTGAGTTTAAGAAAAACAATGGGCAACAAAAACCATGGACAATGAAACCATGGTTTTGACTTTAGTCAACACAAAAGAAGAGTGTAGAAAGTCAACCATGATTTTATCCCCATTTTGTTTTTCTCAATAATCAAAATATATAAATATGTTACCATGTGAGTCTTGCATTGTCATCACCAATATATCATCAACCATGACACATGTATGCTTGCATGTATGCATCCATATCAACATATACATACACTCATGCATGCATCAAAAAGAAATAGGATTTAATAAATGAGCTAATGGACTTAATATTAAATCAACACTTGATTTAATAACCCGGTCATATCACATACGACCCGTCCAATAGTAAACGCCGATTAAAATACGGTATCAAATACACTCATTTAATTGAGCTCCCGTGCATATCGCATATGCACCCCACATCTTTTCGCCTGAGCTAGGAGACCCCTTTGTGGGACTCTAAGACTCGTCAATACGCTAGCAGTAGGCAGTGATCATATCACATACCCAAAAACTGTCAGCGGCATAAGCTGTACGTAACGGCTCCCAGGTATTGAGCGATCAGAAGAAACACAAGCGAACCTGTCAAAACTCCCGTCGAGCCAACTGGCAACACTTACCGTACGGTCCGGTCTCTTCGTCAGATATGCTGCATATAGAGTCTAGGGATGGTATCGTCGACCCCAATAACTCAATAAGTCATGCCGGTATTTGGCTCATAACAAATCGAGAAACTACTGATAACGCTTATCAGTAAATCTCATCAGCCCTGGCCAGGGACTTCCTGTTATAGCCAATCGAGCATAGCGCAACATCAACCCCCAATACCGGGAGAGACGAAACCCCTCCTATCGCTCATTGCCTCCATGTGCCTCGGGACTGTACCCAAATCCACATGTTTGCATGACTCAGTAGAGTCGTGGTAGGGTGGAGATCAAAGTATGGTGGGAGGACACATAAGACTCTATGACGATCTCGGGTCTACAGACTAACCTGTACCAGTGTCACCTGAGAACTGCTATCCGACGATAGATATAATACCACATAGGATTTCTCGGCGAGTCCGTTCAGTATATCCAGTCTCCACTGAGCACCCGTATACAGTTTTTTGTGTCACCACACCAATGGATATGGGATCATCCATCGCCCATCATATGGGTCAAGTAACGTATACGTTAGTCTACTCTGGAATATCGATGCCCCATCTCGATACACCCACGACTAGGAACATTTCAAGGATATGCTTATAAACTACTCATGTCCCACTAGTATGATCTGCATCATAGTCCCAGTAGTCAAGCAAATATCATAAGGGCTTTATCAACATGTACCAAATGAGTAATAAGCATGATCAAGTGAACATGTCAAGATAAAGAACAACAAGATAGCATACTATAATGTCGAGCAAGAATGTCCTCTGAATATATATATATATACACATACCGATACATCCACTATCATATAATGGCCTCTAGGGCATACATATATCCAACAGTATCTGGGCTATACAAAACCCAGACGTCAGTGCGTCATAAATATCATAATAATACTAATATAAATAATATGTGATATAGTATGCCATGTGCAAGAGTGAGATATCAAGAGTATATACAACAGCAATCACAGGTGATATAATAAGTAAGCTATTGGTAGTCAAACATATCATGTATATCTTAAGGTCTGTGTTTCCAGATTATCTATCCTACAAGTATTTAAAACCAATTAATATACTCCTCCATGTAACTCAAAAGTATATATCCCGTTACTCCCGGCACCACGGACGCAAGATATATCCCGTTACCCTCCGAGACCACGGATGCAAGATGTATGAATCGAGAATGATTCTGTTCCGTTAACCCCCGGAACCACGGAAACATTAATATCCTTTAGGATATATCACGGGCATATATCATAATCAAGCCATTAGGATAGAACAGGCAATATAGTTATAACAGTATATCGGTAAAAGTGAATTGATATAGATTGACAGGCGTTTGAAAACAAATGGGTAATAAATACCGTTAACGAGATTATGTATATTTTCTAGTAATATGATTAACACATGAAATATTGTTTTCAAAATGATTTTATAAAACCTATGTAGATACGATACATGAAATACCGACAATGATCAAAACAATACTACAGGTTCAATTTATCAATTGATCGTATTAAAATAATCTTTTGTCATAATTATGAAATATTGTTAATAAGATGTATTTACGAAATATTATAAATTAAACTTATATTGATTAAATTTAATATATGGCATGAAATGATAATTATAATAGTGTTACGGCAATATATATATTGTCATAACTCTAGCATGTAACAAGTAAAGAACTTGCCTGAAACGCGATAAACGGAATGACGGATACACGGAGACACAGAACACGACACGATGCAACAATCGAAGTTTGGATCTCTTGTATGGTGCCTCGACCAGAAATTGAACCCGGACAATCTAGGATCAGAGTGCTCGGGTCTTGGGTCCAGCCAAGACTCGACTTGGCTTGCCAGGGGTCTTGGTCTTGATCGCAGGCGAGGGGAGAAGCATATTGGCAACGATGATGCGATGGCAACGACGATGGCTGTTCGGTTAGGGTTTGGAGGGGTGAAGATGGTGACCGGAGGAAGGAGTCGAGGGGTTCTGTGTTGATGGAGAGACCAATGAAGGGATGCTCCGGCGATGGTTGATGCTGGCGATAGGTTTTGAGGAAGGAGGAGGTGACGATAAGGGCTGAGCTGGAGATGGTGCTCGGCGAGTGCTCGGGGAAGAGAGAGGCTGCTGCGATGGATTTGAGAAGAGGTTGAAAGTGGTGCTCACGGCTTGATAGATCGAGGGAGATGGCCGGAGTTGGAGGTGTTGGCCAAGGGTGAAGACGAGGCGGTGATTGGCGTGGGCTTTGGGATCGACAACGACAACAAAGGTTGATGGGTTTCGAGCGAGGGTGATGTCTTGGGAGTTGATGGTGGGCTCTCGGTGGTGAGGTGATGGAGATGAGATGGAGACGTCGGGTGTTAAAAGGCGATGACTGAGTCTCGAAGAAGAGGAATGAAGACGAGGCAATGGGTGCTTAGCAACGAGGTTGGTGATGGGTTAGGAGTCAAAGGAAGCAGATGGAAATGTGTTCGGTGAAGGCTTATGAGGAGATGAAGATGATGGAGGCAACGAGCGACTGGCGATGGTGGTCTGCTCGGGGGTGATGAAGGGTGGCAACGGTGGTGGCTTGGACGCCGGTGAGGGTGATGATGGTAGCGAGGGATTGCTTGGGGGTAATGAGGAAGAAGGCGATCACGAGCGAGAGAGAGAAAATTTCGGTGAGAGGGAGAGATGAAGTGTGTGTGTGTGTGTGTGTAGGGAATAATGGAGGAAAGAGGCCATAGGAGGGAATTTCCTCTTATGGCGTCTTAAAAATACACTCTCCCTCATTTTTTCCGACGATCGGCACCCACCATCTTCATCGTTATCATTTAAGATGTGGGTACACCAAATTTCATGTGATTCTACAACTTTTTCACCGTTGATTTAGTGGGTTCAAAATTAACAGTTTACCGACAATAGAACTTTTTACATTGCTAAATCAACGGTGAAAAGGTTGTAGAATCACATTAAATTTAGTGTACCCACATCTTAGATGATAACGATAAAGATGACGGGTGCCGATCGTCGGAAAAATTGAGGGAGGGGGTACTTTTTCGACGCCATAGGAGTAAATTCCCTCCTATGGCATCTTTCCTCCATTGTTCTCATATATATATATATATATATATATATATATATATGAAAATTTGCACAACCCCCCCCCCGAACTAGGTTTTCTCACAAAACCCCCAAACAATGTTTAAAAGATTTTAAAGGATACCCAATACTTAACATATCTTTCAAACATCTTATCATTACAAAACATTAAACTACAATATATCTTTGGTTACCAACAAAAATAATGTTAAACCAAATAGTATATGCATATAAATAAGATATTAGTAGATTAGCAACAAATATTAAATAAACTATTAAAGTACAAAAAAATCGATGTAGTAACTAGACAGTTAGTCTTAAAGATTTTAATAGAATATTTAATATAGACAGTATGGGTCAACATGCAACCGGGTCGGATACGAACATGACAAACACACATAACCATCCAAATACCAATCATGCCAAAACAATGATAATTTAAATTGCCCAAACATTTATTTAATATAATTTAAATAACGTACGATCGTGCTAGAGTGTTACGTTATACTCAACTACAAAAAGAATTTCGTACTCAAAATTCACGAGAACAAAAGAATCTAGACAATGAAAAGAACAAGAAAATGCGGATTCAAGAAAACAAATATGGGAAATCATGTACATAATGTAATGTGAAAACACGTGTTGTAGGTAAAAAAAAGAATACCGAAATGTAATCGTGCAGGTAGTAACAATGCA
Organism: Agapanthus africanus; assembly: GCA_030015575.1. NCBI lineage: Eukaryota > Viridiplantae > Streptophyta > Magnoliopsida > Asparagales > Amaryllidaceae > Agapanthus > Agapanthus africanus. Next base: position 873,090,811 of record CM057339.1, read on the forward strand.
TATAAACAAGGTGGTGTCAAGCCGAAATATCAATAATCAAGTTAGCCTAGAGGCAAACTGAAAGTCAATGTGGAGGTCAAGTCATGTAGGGTATCAATTTAGGAGTCAAATTAGTTAAAACAAGTTGTGTATTGATGGAATTGACCGATGGATGTACTCGTATCCCCGAGCTATCCCATGACTAGCTGGAAGCAGTATGAGCAGGACGTTCGTGCCTTGACGACAGCAATATCAAGAATCGGGTCAGTAGCATGAACATCTTCGAGAGGTGTCCCATCACTATGATGGAATTTTGTCTAGCGTGAATATCGCCTGAGTGTACAGGTATCTCCACCTTCTAATCCCAACAATTTTAAACTGATAATCTATTAATCAAAGCCATGTCACGACAGTCCAACCAATCCATATCAACGATAATCAAATAACAAGAGATGTCTAGTAACATGTCATATCACGAATCACTCAACATCGACCATGGAATCGGATCTAGTGTCAAAGTCTCAAGATAATCAGGTGACAAAGAAACAAGACTCAAGGTAAAACAGATGTCAGGATATCCAAATAAGTCAAATGAATTATCAGGGAGATATACATGCACCAATGTATACTTAACCAATCATGATACACTATATCGATTTAAACCATGCTAATGGAATGGAACGAAACCAGACGAGTACGGTAACAAGAAGATTCAAACTATGCCAAGCCATCAATTTTTGGCAAGCAAGTGCCACACACACTCCCAATCCCCTGCATATGCTTGTCTGTTAACGCCTACCGAATGTAACAAGCATGCCGAACTATGTGCCCCTTCATAATTTCTTCACGAAATTCCGTTTTGGCACACACCTGTGGTTCCCATACTATAAGGACCCAGCACCTTGAATTAGCAAATCTGCCTCAAACCTTATGGTTCATGGGTCTACCACACTTCCGCTGCGCTACTCTGATAAGTTTAGGCAGGTCTTCACAACCTCTTCAATTAAATATAATACACTCGAATAGCCTTGATGCGATCTATCAATGATGACCATACTTGTAGTCGCTTTAACTCCCTGAAGAATTCGGTAAGACTAATTCTAACTCAAGTCTCCGACAATCAGTTATTAGCTCCTCTTGCAACGTCAATATCATTCCGGCTAGCAACCGACTTACAGCATCAGACACTACACCTTCCTGTCTGAATGATACTTCTAAATCCAGATTGCAATCAGTCACTAGATCCAACTATCTATGTTGCCTCATGTTAGGCTCATCCCACGTGAACACGTACTTTTGGGATTTTACGATCGGTGGATGGCTCGCCCTTCTCGCCTAAAAAGTAGTATCTTTATAACTTCAATACGAAAATCATTGCAGTTAATTTTCGAGTAATGCGCCAGCCAATTCTTCTCTAATGTCTTCAGCTGTTCGACACCTCGGCCATCACCAGTCCTTACTATCTCAATACATTGCCTAAAACCTTTCCCGATACGTCGCTGTGAATCTACTATCCTTACGCAACAGTTCGGCACAGTTAGAACATGAGCGATCGTTAACATATATTTCAACTAGTCAAAAACTTGCGCACGATTCTCAGACCAACCAACTAGTCACCCTTTCTAGTCAACTTGGTCAACGGCACCGCTATCTACATGAAATCTTACATGACTCTTTGATAATAACCAGCGAGTCCAACTTATACTTATTCGAAATTCCCTCGGACTCTTCAACCTCAAGTTGCCGAAATCTTTCTGGGTCTACTGTGGTCTCATCTCCCGATATATTATCACCCAAGCACTTAATTTCATCGATTCAAAACTCGCATTTGCCCAACTTGGTGCACAGTTTCTCTTGCCTCAAAATCTAAAGTCTACTCCTTAGACGCTTCCAAAGTGCCACTCTGATAGGTTGAGACAAGTCTTCAAATTTCATCAATCATGCATATACGCCGGAACGTATTTGATGCGGTTTATCCAAAATGACTGTACTTGAATACTTGTCTCCACTCAAACCAATCCTGAACTGCTACAATCTTTTTTCTCCGGATCCACTGCTATGCCATCTTCTGATTTGACATGGCCTAAAACTTCACTTCATTCGACCAAATCTCTTGGTTCAATAACTTAAATATAGACCTTAAATGCTCGTCGCTGCTAGGCGAGATAGAGAATAATGCGTCCATCTGTCACCACCAAGATCCAACGGTCGGATAAGAAAGAATACAAAGATTGTTAGATTCGACGTTCAAGATAGGATATATTTTTGAATGTAAAAGAACCATGGATAACCAAATAGTACACATAATTAATTCAAAGAAATGAATCAAGAGTAGGACTCTAAGTTACCCAAGCAGAGTACCGTATTGTAACCATGTCGCGATACATAGTTACAATCACGTAACTCCATCTAAGTCGCCCAAATCCTACTATCAGGATCAATAGAATAAAACTGAAGTAAACAATAAAGAATAAAGGAGATTACAGGATAAGATCAGACGAAGATAAAGATTCACAGTTCATGTAGAACTATGATCGTTCGAGAAAATGAGAAAGAATTCAAGAAAATATGACTCAAGAAGAACTCATGATATACGCGAACTCTACATACTGAAGGTCTGGCCGGTGCCCGTACTGTCTTCCGTGATGAAACTTCCCGCTAAGGTGTACCCTTCACTCTCCCCGATAAGCTCTGTTGTTCTCTAACTGCCGTGAGAACCTAAGTTAAGGCACCCTGTCCAAATGAAGTAATATGTCACTGGATCCCCACATCAAAACAGCGTAGAAAACGCCTTGCCCTATCAGCCTCAGTGGCTACCAAAGACCCTGCAAATCGACTGAGTCAGGTCCACTCAACCGCTTGAGTATCTGTCACGCCCTGCTTCCCAAAATACGGAATACGAGGGGTAGACAAGGCCAGCCATGCTCCTACGGTCAAGAAAATATCCTGCCGTAGTCACACTTCGGCTTCTAGTCTTAACTGGCAATCAGTAATAACACGCATGTAATGAGAAATGCAGTAACTGAAACAAGCAATGTAAAGAACTGACCTGATGGGAACGAAAGGTATAACCCTGGATAGCTAATCAAGATGTCCGTGATGTACGTCTAGTTCTGGTCCAGGCTAAATCTTCTCCTCACACTGAGCATGCATACTCAGGTCGTCAGAGCGACACAAAAGCAATATAATATATATAAAATCATGTGACAACTCTACCAGTGGTAATAGATATGTATAACAGTAAATCAATGACAACATGAATATGAATGTGCAGTAATCAATGCAGCGGAACAGTAAAAGCAGTAGAACGATATGCCACGTATGTCAACACAGTAAGTAAGGTATATCAATACCAGTATCCCTATTAGTCTCTGAGTCTCACTGTACAGGTCACTAAGCCTATCGCCGGTCCAAATGTGAGAGTCAACCACTCGTGAGTGTCCTCCACCCAAGGGTAGAACCCAAGGGCAAGGGACCACGGGCCCAACATATATATCACGGTGATAATCACATACCCTTTAAATTTCCATATAACTCCCTAAATATATAAGCCGGTATGGGACTCCCGAGATTCTGTTGAACTCACACTCAAACTACCCCACACCCCTTGGTCTACATCAAACGCTAACCATAACCCTAAATACCAATCGGTCGGTGACAAGTCTGTACGAGAACTGGAAGCAGGACCTCCATCAAGCACATCCCAACTAATACCTAAGATAAATGGCAGTGTCTGGTGCCTTATCTGTGACACCCGTGCAAGAGCTTCCATAAGTGTCCCATACCACTTATAGTCACACGTACACGTGTCCCACAGACGTCGACAATGCAATATACTAATAAGGGCCACTGATTGTGTACAAGTACGTATCACTTTCACTTATTCACGGATACACGAACACTGACGTACTTGCCACAATCATCACTAAAATCTAACACTAGGTAATGCACGTTATCACTAGGTTATCAATGCGATGATATGAGTATAATATAATGCGTAAACAATATATAAAGCATGATTAGGGTGTCATGAATCAATAATCCACCACTTGCAATATTTATCATAAATCATACAGTTACAGTTTAGTGGAACGATGAACAGGTAATAATTAGTATGTTCAATTATCTATCCATCGAATTTAGTTTCATGCCAATCGGGTTACAGGATCACTAGTTATAACCATTTCATTTTAAGCGTTCACGGCTGGAAATCCGGTTTCAGAATCAGAAATCCGTTTCGCAACGCATTTTAATCCCAGTTGGGATCCGATTTTAGCAATGCTACGGTTGGATGAATTCTAGGGTTTTCAGTAAGGTTTTCAACGTAACAGACGGATCATCAATCGCATCTGTACATCAGGAGTTATACACTGTTTAACACTAATATGTCAGTTCTGATTCTGTTGGGACTGTTATGCATCCCGATCTTTTAAATTGCAGATTAAATAACAAACGATAACGAAATAGGATGGAACCACTTGTGTTGTCTAGATAACAGATTCACCTATAGTAAGAAGTGGAGTTCCGCAACCTACGGGTTAAGGAAACAGGGTGGTGTTCATTACGGAACAGCACACAGTAAACACAGCCACTCTGGACTGCAGTCCAGAGTCGCACTCCGATCCAAATATCGTCACAGTTTAAGTACAGGAATATCTGGAAACTAGTATAGGGTTAAAGTTCGTCGAGTTGGATTCGATTTGAGCCCTCAAACGCATCATTCCAGTATGTATATAGTTTATGGTGATTTTAATAGTTTTCAGGTACAAGAAAATTCCAGTTTTACGGTTAAACTTGGGGGTAGTTGTTTTAGTCGTTATCGATTACATCATCCAACAAAACTCACACACTAGGTTCACAGCCATACGGGCCAAACTACACCATTTAGTTCCGTCAAATTTGATGGGTATTTTCATTGAGAACACACACCGAACAGTTATGACGCCTAATCGATCTAACATTGTAATGTGATAATCTAAGTAGTCTAAGTTTGTAACTCGAGTATATAGCATGTAAGCAAGTAAAATACTTGCCTGGAGGTGCACGGCACCGAGGTACAGTACGGGCGTGCGACGAGCTAGCACCGCGACGGCTACGGCTCCGAGTGAGCTCGGGTCTGTTCTCGGCCAGTGGGGCTCGGGGCGTCGTCGGGGCGTCTGCGGTGGTCGCAGCTCCTGATGGTGGGGCTACAGTGGGTTGGGTGATAAGAGGGATCAAGAGAGAGAGAGAGTAGTGGAAGAGAGAGAGAGTGAAATAGAGTTAGAGAGAAATAGAGTGAGAGAGAGAAATGAGATGCAGGGAGAGAGAGACAGAGAGGATAGAATGAGAAAGAGATAGAGAACAGAGAGGGAGCAAGCAGAGAGAGAGGGGGATAGAGAAGGAGAGACAGTGAGAAAGAGAGGGGAAGATCGGGAGTAAAGGAGAGATTGGGAAAGAGAGATCAAGGGAGAGAGAGAGAGATTGCAGGGGCGGTGTCGTCGAAGGTGTGCCTCCGGTGATGGTGTGCGGGGGAAAAGGGGTTGTGATTGAAGGAGTGCCCCGTCGATGGAGATGGCCGGAGGAGGCGAGCTCGGTGGATGATGGTGGGGGAGATCAAGTGGAGAGAATGGAGGCGAGGCGAGAAAAGACGAGGTGTCGGTAGTCGTCGACGTCGTCGTCGGCGGTGGGGCGAGTTTTGATGAGGAGGAAGGAGATGGGTTCGAGTATGAGGATGAAGGTGTAGGGGTTTGTGGTTGATGGTGGTGAGGGTTGTGGTGATGGTTAGAGGCGGAGGAAGAGGAGGTGAATGGTGGTCGAAGCCGTCGTCGTTGACGGCGGAGTGATGAAGGCAGTGGGGAGTTCGAGGGGTGCTGTGGGTTGAATGGAGGAGAAAACAGAGAGAGAGGGAAAAGAGAGGGAATGATGGAGGGGAAAGAGAAAGAGAGACGAGGCGCGAGGTGCGGCGAAGAGTGCGCGAGCGTTGGCGAGAAGGCGGCGGAGATCGTGGATCGCGAGCGAGGAAGGCGGGAAGCTAGCCGTTGGAGAAGATGAGATTGCGGGTCGGGTTTGGGGAAGCGGGTGAGAAGGAATAGAGTGGGCCGGGCCTGAGAATTTTAAAAGAAAACAACAAAATAAATAATATGAGGGGGGCCGGGCTTGGTTGGGCTGCTCGGCTCGAATAGAATAAATGAATTATAGGGAATTGATTTAAATGGAAAAGAAACAGGCTGGGAAAGTTGGGCCAGAGGGAGTGGGCTAACAATTTAAATAAAAGAATTAAGGGAAATGGAAAAAGGGCTGGGCCGGGATATATATATAAGGGAAAATGAAATTTGGTTAAAAGGAAAAATTAGGATTTAGAAGAAATAGAATTTAAATAAATCAAATAAAATTCAAAAATAACAACTATACAGATATTGGTAAAAAAAAGGGGCTGGGTATTATATCATACCACCCTTACAAAAATTTCGTCCTCGAAATTTAAAATAAACAATAGGTTATACAAATATAAGCAAAAGCTATTAGATTGCACACTAACACAAGAGATTTATTAGCAGTACGTGGACGAAGAAATTTGAAAATTTATATATAAGTAAGAACAACATACGAAAGGTAGGTCTAATTAGGTATAAAGCAAGAATAACTATAAGAGGAACTACGGGTATACGAGAATATAGGTATCAATAACGAACAATAATAATCAAAGTGTGTTCGATAAAAGTCGAATCCCACATATGTGCACATCTAAGTCTATCAAAAGCAAGCAGTAAAATAAGTCTAAGGCTCAACCATCTAACATAGTAATCATAGGCACACTACTCGAAAAGAAAGTAACGACAATAAAGTAGTGAAAGATTTGTCGGTAGTTTAAAACATTTTAGGATATTGTATCGATCAAATAGTTTTAAAATAACTTAGAAAACCCATATCGTGAAAATAAGAAACATGGGATAAAATAGGTGCGGTGTAAGCTCGCGCTACCGAAAGTGAGAATAATAATAGTATACTTAAAATACATAAAACGGAGTAATCAATAACACGAACTCTTTGATAAACACAAAATACTGAAAACTAAATTTTTGAATAACAGTGTCCCTAAATATAGTTAGGGTAACAGGAAAAACACAAAGGAGTACAGAGCTAGCTAGGGTAATGATTACAAAGAAGTGTGGCTCATTCCAAGGATCAGGATGCGGTACTTTCTAGTCGAAACGAGGGTGAAAACTATACAATGAGTAGGGGTGGACAGTCAGGGATCTCAGCAGAAAAATAATTGGATATGGGCAATAAACAAGCATCAAGCGAACCAATAATCAAAAGGTTTACGAATTCAGAAGATTTATTTCATTCGAGAAAATTTGAAACAAGGCATTCCCAAAAACGAAAAGTGGCCCTAAACTATACACATTTTATTTGGCCAGAAAGACAACATCTAGAGGAGATCCCGTCAGTCACGGTTATGGAGATTCAGCAGGTTGCGGTAGGCTCGTGCACTCAGGTAGGGGCGTCCATTTCCATAGCGCCTCGCGGCCATCGCCATTGGGAGTTCTTCCACAGCAGGGTCTTGATTTTCTGATCCTTCTTCCTCGACTGGAGTTTCTTCATCGAGGTCTGATTCCATGTGTTCCTCTCCTTCTGGGTTCTCTTCCATAGGGTCTTCCTCCACTGGATTTTCTTCTATCGGTTCTTCCTCGGAATCTTCTTCTATTGGGTTTTCTTCAGGGTCTTCTTCCTCTTCGTCGGAATCGCCTACCATGTCAAACTCTGGGGCGGCTACTCCCTCGTCCTCTGAATCGTTGTTTCCAAAATTGACCTGGGGACCGTTGATCTCATCGTCAGAACTCATCAGCACGTTGTCTAGGGATACGCATGACTGTGCATCTTCATCTAGATGCGGAGCTGCTCCAGGGTGGGCCATGGCCTGAAAAGAAAGAGTCATGATTAGACAGTGAAATACATCAAGAAAATAGCTAAGTGTACGAAGTATAGAAAGATATGCGGTGGCAGGAACTGAAAAATCAAGATTAAAATGCTGTGATAATCAATAGTATGAATAAAGGGAAGGACAAGAGAATGATGCATATATTACGATTCAAATTTTATTGCATTCAACTAAAAGTTCGACGGATACAAAATTTCAAACGAAAAGAAATATTTATAAGAGGATGACAACATTATTACTGAAATTAGAAAACATGAAAATTCTTCTTTGATTGCTAGACCGCTGCATTCTCATCACGCGAGTTGAATCCTGTGCTGGGTCCGCTTTATCCTCGAAGTACGAACTACGCAGAAATCTTCACTTGGCAGAAGTGGGGAGTGTGGACGAGTCTCCTCCTTATAGTTCTTTCCTTTCTGGGCAACCGTTGATGAGATGTTCGCTGGATCCGCAAATCAGACATTTCCCTTGGGCGCGGTGACAATCCCTCTGAAGATGTTCCGGCCTCTTATAGTACCCACAACAAGGGGTCTTCTGCTGCTTCTGTCGTGGGGAAACAAATTGACGCTTCATCTTCTTCTCTTTTCCTCGTCTAATAGGGATCCCTTTATGATTGGAGACTCCCGCTGGTGCCTGATTTATCTGTCTTCTCAGTCCTTCAGCCAACAAGTCGTTTGTTCGCTCCTGGGCTTCCTTTAAATCTTGCAGTACACTCAGAATCTCAATGGTCTGATTCTGGGGAGCAGATATAGATGAAGAGTCGTTGGAAGACATGATCCTGAGACAACAATTTTGAGAATGATATAAGTCACACGCTAAACGAATCAAAATATAATATGGATATGATAAAGATTCAAGAATATCAGAAGTGTTGAATTTTATTATAAGTGGAGAGTCAACTGTTATGACTTTAAGTCACTTAAACAGAGTACGGTAGTGCAATTGCAACCACGTAACCTTGCCAAGCCACCTGAAACCCTAGTGAATGGATAGCTGAACAATCAACATGAACATGGATCAAGGATATCAAGTTTACAATCCTGACTGAGGGATGTCTTGGATTGTCAAGCTCTACACGGAAAACTGCAATCCCAATCGAAGCAAAACCTGGCTCTGATACCAACTAAACCATGTCACGCCCCGCTTCCCAAAATACGGAATACGAGGGGTAGACAAGGCCAGTCATGCTCCTACGGTCAAGGAAATATCCTGCTGTAGTCACACTTCGGCTTCTAGTCTTAACTGGCAATCAGTAATAACACGCAGGTAATGAGAAATGCAGTAACTGAAACAAGCAATGTAAAGAACTGACCTGATGGGAACGAAAGGTATAACCCTGGATAGCTAATCAAGATGTCCGTGATGTACGTCTAGTTCTGGTACAGGCTAAATCTTCTCCTCAGACTGAGTATGCATACTCAGGTCGTCAGAGCGACACAAAAGCAATATAATATATATAAAATCATGTGACAACTCTACCAGTGGTAATAGATATGTATAACAATAAATCAATGACAACATGAATATGAATGTGCAGTAATCAATGCAGCGGAACAGTAAAAGCAGTAGAACGATATGCCACGTATGTCAACACAGTAAGTAAGGTATATCAATACCAGTATCCCTATTAGTCTCTGAGTCTCACTGTACAGGTCACTAAGCCTATCGCCGGTCCAAATGTGAGAGTCAACCACTCGTGAGTGTCCTCCACCCAAGGGTAGAACCCAAGGGCAAGGGACCACGGGCCCAACATGTATATCACGGTGATAATCACATACCCTGTGAATCTCCATATAACTCCCTAAATATATAAGCCGGCATGGGACTCCCGAGATTCTGTTGAACTCACACTCAAACTACCCCACACCCCGTGGTCTACATCAAATGCTAACCATAACCCTAAATACCAATCGGTCGATGACAAGTCTGCATGAGAACTGGAAGCAGGACCTCCATCAAGCACATCCCGACTAATACCTAAGATAAATGGCAGTGTCTGGTGCCTTATCTGTGACACCCATGCAAGAGCTTCCATAAGTGTCCCATACCACTTATAGTCACACGTACACGTGTCCCACAGACGTCGACAATACAATATAATAATAAGGGCCACTGATTGTGTACAAGTACGTATCACTTTCACTTATTCACGGATACACAAACACTGACGTACTTGCCACAATCATCACTAAAATCTAACACTAGGTAATGCACGTTATCACTAGGTTATCAATGCGATGATATGAGTATAATATGATGCGTAAACAATATATAAAGCATGATTAGGGTGTCATGAATCAATAATCCACCACTTGCAATATTTATCATAAATCATACGGTTACAGTTTAGTGGAACGATAAACAGGTAATAATTAGTATGTTCAGTTATCTATCCATCGAATTTAGTTTCATGCCAATCGGGTTACAGGATCACTAGTTATAACCATTTCATTTTAAGCGTTCACGGCTGGAAATCCGGTTTCAGAATCAGAAATCCGTTTCGCAGCGCATTTTAATCCCAGTTGGGATCCGATTTTAGCGACGCTACGGTTGGATGAATTCTAGGGTTTTCAGTAAGGTTTTCAACGTAACATACGGATCGTCAATCGCATCTGCACGTCAGGAGTTATACACTGTTTAACACTAATATGTCAGTTCTGATTCTGTTGGGACTGTTATGCGTCCCGATCTTTTAAATTGCAGATTAAATAACAAACGATAACGAAATAGGATGGAACCACTTGTGTTGTCTAGATAACAGATTCACCTATAGTAATAAGTGGAGTTCCGCAACCTACGGGTTAAGGAAACAGGGTGGTGTTCATTACGGAACAGCACACAGTAAACACAGCCACTCTGGACTGCAGTCCAGAGTCGCACTCCGATCCAAATATCGTCACAGTTTAAGTACAGGAATATCTGGAAACTAGTATAGGGTTAAAGTTCGTCGAGTTGGATTCGATTTGAGCCCTCAAACGCATCATTCCAGTATGTATATAATTTATGGTGATTTTAATAGTTTTCAGGTACAAGAAAATTCCAGTTTTACGGTTAAACTTGGGGGTAGTTGTTTTAGTCGTTATCGATTACATCATCCAACAAAACTCACACACTAGGTTCACAGCCATACGGGCCAAACTACACCATTTAGTTCCGTCAAATTTGATGGGTATTTTCATTGGGAACACACACCGAACAGTTATGACGCCTAATCGATCTAACATTGTAATGTGATAATCTAAGTAGTCTAAGTTTGTAACTCGAGTATATAGCATGTAAGCAAGTAAAATACTTGCCTGGAGGTGCACGGCACCGAGGTACAGTACGGGCGCGCGACGAGCTAGCACCGCGACGGCTACGGCTCCGAGTGAGCTCGGGTCTGTTCTCGGCCAGTGGGGCTCGGGGCATCGTCGGGGCGTCTGCGGTGGTCGCAGCTCCTGATGGTGGGGATACATTAGGTTGGGTGATAAGAGGGATTAAGAGAGAGAGAGAGTAGTGGAAGAGAGAGAGTGTGAAATAGAGTTAGAGAGAAATAGAGTGAGAGAGAGAAATGAGATGCAGGGAGAGAGAGACAGAGAGGATAGAATGAGAAAGAGAGAGAGAACAGAGAGGGAGCAAGCAGAGAGAGGGGGAGATAGAGAAGGAGAGACAGTGAGAAAGAGAGGGGAAGATCGAGAGTAAGGGAGAGATCGGGAAAGAGAGATCAAGGGAGAGAGAGAGAGATTGCAGGGTCGGTGTCGTCGAAGGTGTGCCTCAGGTGATGGTGTGCAGGGGAAAAGGGGTTGTGATTGAAGGAGTGCCCCGTCGATGGAGATGGCCGGAGGAGGCGAGCTCGGTGGATGATGGTGGGGGAGATCAAGTGGAGAGAATGGAGGTGAGGCGAGAAAAGACGAGGTGTCAGTAGTCGTCGACGTCGTCGTCGGCGGTGGGGCGAGTTTTGATGAGGAGGAAGGAGATGGGTTCGAGTATGAGGATGACGGTGTAGGGGTTTGTGGTTGATGGTGGTGAGGGTTGTGGTGATGGTTAGAGGCGGAGGAAGAGGAGGTGAATGGTGGTCGAAGTCGTCGTCGTTGACGGCGGAGTGATGAAGGCAGTGGGGAGCTCGAGGGGTGCTGTGGGTTGAGTGGAGGAGAAAACAGAGAGAGAGGGAAAAGAGAGGGAATGATGGAGGGGAAAGAGAAAGAGAGACGAGGCGCGAGGTGCGGCGAAGAGTGCGCGAGCGTTGGCGAGAAAGCGGCGGAGATCGTGGATCGCGAGCGAGGAAGGCGGGAAGCTAGCCGTTGGAGAAGATGAGATTGCGGGTCAGGTTTGGGGAAGCGGGTGAGAAGGAATAGAGTGGGCCGGACCTGAGAATTTTAAAAGAAAACAACAAAATAAATAATATGAGGGGGGCCGGGCTTGGTTGGGCTGCTCGGCTCAAATAGAATAAATGAATTATAGGGAATTGATTTAAATGGAAAAGAAACGGGCTGGGAAAGTTGGGCCAGAAGGAGTGGGCTAACAATTTAAATAAAAGAATTAAGGGAAATGGAAAAAGGGCTGGGCCGGAATATATATATAAGGGAAAATGAAATTTGGTTAAAAGGAAAAATTAGGGTTTAGAAGAAATAGAATTTAAATAAATCAAATAAAATTCAAAAATAACAACTATACAGATATTGGTAAAAAAAAAAGGCTGGGTATTACAGTATCCACACGTCCACCATAAACTCCTCTTTCATTTCCTCCTTAACAGACTGCAGAAAGAATTTCTCCAAGAAACTCCATGTAAAAGCAGCCCAGCTGATCGGCTTTGTCAGCGGTTCTCCTCGACAAGCCATTACTTTCCAGCATAGTCAACCATCTGGATGCGCACCATATTCACTTTCTTCTCGTTCGAAATCTGAGCAGCAATCAATAAGTTCTCCATATCAATGAGCCACTGCTGAGCGTGAAAAGCTTTGTCACGCCCCGCTTCCCAGAGTGTGCTAATTACGGCACGTGACAGAGCCAACCATGCTACCTGTGACTAGGAAACATTCCTCCACAGTCACATTATGGCCGTCTATAGGATATCAAGAACAGTAAAATATAAAAACTATCTAATATATATCCATTTGCCAAAATAAAGAGTCAAGAAAATATATAAGCGGAAATAATAAATCCAATAAATAACAACATCTAGAAATACGTCCCAATATGGGCTCACATCAAGAAATAAAAGCTGCAGAAAATAACTAGACTAAACATCACTAAATACAATCCTCAGTGCTCGGCTTGACGGCTAAAATACTCCTTTTCAGCCTGCGATAGAGATAGAGGAACTGGGCCATGCAAAATCCAGACGTCGGTGCGTCATGATATCAAACAACAGTAATAACCAGGATGTAACCAGATATACAGGCATGAATATAAATCAACAACATGAATATAACAGTGAGGTGTGTCTGTGTATGTGAAGTGCGATGAGTAATCTAAACTGTGCTACTGGGTTATCTACTCTAAAGTTTTTTTGAAATCAATTTAATGGAATCGTCGATGTAACTCAATAGTATCCCATGCGTGCCCGGGACCACGGTCAAGACTCTCGGGCTGAATCCGAGACGTGCCGCTAGGCAGTAAACAGGTAACATATACAGACGAATGATGTCAGCAGCAGCATCCCGGGGCTGGCCTAGCCCGTAAAGACTGATCGGTATAAGCATCGAACTGTCGAGTTACAAGTCAGGTTTCATTATTGATTTTCCCTTACCCCCAAGGTTATGTGTTCAAGTCAGGTATTGATAATATGGAACTAATGCCAACACAGGATCAAGCAGGTACAGGTATTGTCTATATAGACAACATGTTGCGTCCTTCAGGACAACAAGTCAGGATTGTCGGTATTAGTAACAAAATCAAGTATCAAGTCAAGTAGTGTATCAGGGCATGTCATGTGGTGCATATATATCAAGCGGATACCAAAAGTAAAACTGTAAACGATATCGGGATTACGGTAAATAGTGATGATGTCAGGATGCATATGTGTCTATCTGTAATAACCTATATATATCCATGACTACTTATGGTGCAAGCTAGATAACATGTCATGATAATATAATAGTGAAAAGACATCAGGGTGTTCCGGCATGTAATTAGATATGCAATTGTCAGTATGGATATGTACGGGTATCGTGAAACGGTAAAACTATAACATGAGATGCATAATTAAAAATACATGTAATATTTTTATTCATATGGATATATATATAGTAGTATAGCATGTAGCAAGATAAACTTGCCTGATTGGATCTCACGACGGGGTGCAGACGTCCCGTTCGACGTCAGGTAAACGTCGCGATGCGAATCACGTGCGTACAGAACTGGACCAGGCTACTCAAAGACGTGACAACGCTAGATGGGGACGACGACTGGGTCGCCCGGATCGTCGGCGACGTGCACGACTCCGGCGATCACCGGAACAACAAGAATCAAGAAAGAAAAGAGAAGAAGAAGAATAAGAAGGTGTGGTTTGGGGTTTAGTGCTCTAGCTTGGAGTCAGAGACGAGGAGGCGAGGGGGTGACGATGAGGTCTCCGGCGATGAGGGGTGCCTGCGTCAAGGTGTGCAAGGGTCTCATCGAGCTGCGGTCGTTGGGTGTCGGGGGTGATGAGGAGCTCGGGAAAAGAGCGAGAGAGAGGAGCGGAGGAAGATGAAGTGGTCGGGGTGAGGTTGGCGATGGCGGGGTGATGGGAACGGCGAAATTTTCCAGCGAGGTGAGGGTTTTCTTAGGTTGCAGTGGGTTTCTTGGGTGAAGGGTTGTCGAGGCTAAAGAGAGGGGAGAAGAAGAGGGAGTAGAGAGGGTGAAGACGAGGTCGGGGTGGTTGTGACGGGGTCTCCGGCGAGGGTTGGGTCGCGTCGGGGAGTTGGGTTCGTTGCAGGGTGAGGTTGCAGGCGTCGTCGGGGATGAAGAGGGAAGGGAGAGGAGGTGGACAAGGTGGTCATGAGGCGAGGTGAGAAAGAGAGAGATGAGAATGTTGTTGGTAAAAATATATTAGGCTAAAATAATATTATATATATAATATTATATATATATGAGGGGAGATAGAGGCAGATAAGTGAGGATAATAGTTTAGTTAATAATATATTTTCGTATATTAGCTTAAGCTTAGTTTTAGATTTAAAATAAATTATAATATATAAACTAGGATTTATAGCTAATATCAAATATACTCCGAAAAATACCCGGGTTGGGTCTAAAATTCTAGTTTTAAAATACGGATAATATACGTATCAGCCAAAACCATAATGTAATGTCCGGTTAGAGAAAATGCATACCCCCAAGAACAGATACACGTAAATGCACGCAACGATCCAAATAAGTCTGTTTCATTAAACGGGACAAGAACACGATGTACGGATGCAACCATAGAGTATGGGGTATGATGCAGGTCATGCTAGGTATTTAAAATATATTATTTGGTTATAATTGTATTATTTAAAATATATGCAGATTCCAAATATATGATACAGGTATATAGAGCATAAATGTGTGCACGGATCCTCTGTACTAGCAAGAATATGTCGTAATCTAGAACCAAGACGGGTTTCAAGCATGCGGGTCGGATCGGATACTAACCACAAATACTAAACGCACTATACGCACCCAAAACAAATAATAATCAAGAAATAACCACAAGATTAGGAAAACCCAAATAAATTATTATATAAATGAACTAGGATGTTACATTATACCCAACTACAAAAGAATTTCGTCCTCGAAATTCCCGGAACAAGAAAAGACAAGAAAACAAGAATCTAAGAAAATAAGTGTGGAAACTTCTGTCGAATCTCGTATTCTCGTTCTCAAGTTGATTCTCCGTGCGAACGATTCCCCCATGAAACAAGCACTAGAGGGATAAGCTTGTTCTTGAGTACCTTTTCTTTTTTATCTACAATCGCCATCGGTCGTTTTTCGTATGTCAAGTCCTCCCTTACTGTCAGCTCCGAATGATCTAAGACGTGTGTCTCATCTCGAACATACTTGCGGAGTTGAGATATATGAAACACGTCATGAACACTCGCCAAGGATAGTGCTAAAGCCAATCGATAAGCTACTTCTCCAACACGTTCGATAATACTGAAAGGCCCCACGAATCGAGGACTAAGTTTACCTCGACTACCAAATCAAATCACTCCTCTGGTCGATGATATCTTCAGGAATACAAGATCACCAACTGTGAACTCCAGAGGTTTTCGTACTATATCGGCCCAACTTTTCTGTCGATCTTGCGCTGCCTTCATATGATTTTGGATCGTATTAACTTTCTCCACGGTTTGCACGACAAGATCCGGTCCCAAT
This sequence comes from Agapanthus africanus, assembly GCA_030015575.1. Taxonomy (NCBI): domain Eukaryota; kingdom Viridiplantae; phylum Streptophyta; class Magnoliopsida; order Asparagales; family Amaryllidaceae; genus Agapanthus; species Agapanthus africanus. The sequence goes on from CM057339.1 coordinate 873,107,027, forward strand.
AATCTTCGTTCACCAACATCATCCCAACAGACAAGTGAGCGACACTTACGACCATATAATGCTTCGAATGGAGCCATCTAAATAGTCTCCTGAAAGCTGTTATTATACGAAAACTCCACCAGGTGTAGATGATCCTCCCATGAACCCTTAAAGTCCAACATGTATGCTCTCAACATATCTTCAAGAGTTTGGATCGTTCTTTCTGACTAGCCATCTGTCTGCGGATGATAGGTTGTGCTAAACTTCAATCGAGTCCCCAAACTTTCCTGTAGACTCCTCCAAAAGTGTGATAGGAATCGGGTATCACAATCGGAAATGATGCTTACAGGTACTCCATGCAATCTCACAATCTCCTGCATGTTCCTCTCTGCTAACGCTTCCGTCGACTGACCAACTCGAAACGGTATAAAATGAGCTGCCTTGGTCAATCGATCAACAATCACCCAAACTGCATTATTACCCTTTGGACTCCGCGGTAAAGCTGTCACAAAATCCATGGTTATATGTTCCCACTTCCACTAAGGAATCGGAAGTGGTTGCAATAAACCAGCTACTCTTTGATGTTCAGCCTTAACTTGCTGACACACCAAGCACTTCGCTACATAGCGAGCAATCTCCCTTTTCATGCTTTCCCACCAGAAATGCTGTCGTAGATCTCGGTACATCTTCGTGCCTCCTGAATGTACGAAATATGCGGAACTGTGCACCTCCTTCATAACTTCTTCACGAATATCTCCTTTCGGCACACATAAGCGGATCCCATATCGTAACGAACCATCTTCATGAATCAATAAGTCCGTTCGAAGTTCCGCTTCTACCTGTTCTCGAAGCTTCTGCAACCTTGGATCGTGCGACTGCGCTACTTTAATATTATCGATCAATGACGACTGTACTTGCAGCTGCATCAACTGTCCCGAAGAATGCGGTAACACGATCTTCAACTCGAATCTCTGGAAATCATCTATAAGCTCCTTCTGTGCAGTCAACATCCGTATTGCTGGCAACTGACTTAGCGCATCCGGCACTACATTAACTTTCCCAGATAGTATTTGAGATCAAGATTATAGTCAGCCATCAGCTCTAACCATCTGCGATGCCTTATATTGAGATCTTTCTGTGTGAACACATGCTTTAGGCTTTCGTGATCGGTAAATACTTCTACCCTTTCGCCCAATAAGTAGTGTCTCCAAATCTTCAAAGCGAAAATCACTGCTGTAAGCTCCAAATTATGAGTCGGGTAATTCTTCTCATGTGTCTTCAATTGTCTCGATGCGTAGGCTATAACCTTCCCATGTTGCATAAGAACACATCCCAAGCCTTTCCCAGATGCGTCGCTGTGAATAACCAACCCTCCGGAACTGTCTGGCACTGTCAAGATAGGAGCGGTGGTCAATCTTTAATTCAACACTTAAAAGCTGACGCACATCTATCCGTCCATACGAATGGTACCTCCTTTCGTGTTAGCTTGGTCAATGGTTCAGCTAATCGAGCGAAATTCTCCACGAACCTTCTATAGTATCCGGCAAGTCCAAAAAAACTTCTGATCTCCGCTACATTCTTCAGAATCGGCCAATCATGAACTGCTGCAATCTTTTCAGGATCTACAGCAATTCCATCTCCGGATACATGTCCCAAAAACTTCACTTCTTCGAGCCAAAAATCGCACTTGCTCATCTTCGCATATAGTCTTTCTTGCCTCAACGTTTGCAGTGCGATCTTCAAGTTTTCTGCATGCTCTTCTTGGCTCCTCGAATAGACCAGGATATCATCGATAAACACTACTATAAACTGGTTCAAATACGGTGAAAAGATTCGGTTCATCAAGTCCATAAATATCGCCGGTGCGTTCGTGACTCCGAATGGCATCACTGAGTACTCGTAATGCCCATATCGAGTTCGGAATGTTGTCTTGCAAATATCTTCTGATTTTACTCGAACTTGATGATATCTGGATCGCAAATTCAGTTTCGAGAATACCCTCACGCCACTGAGTTGATCGAATAATTCGTCGATGCGAGGGATTGGGTACTTGTTCTTAATAGTCACCCGCTTGATAATCGATGCACATCCTCCGCGTGCCATCTTTCTTCTTGACTAGAAGAACTGGAGCTCCCCAGGGTGAATTGCTGCTGCGAATCCAACCCTTCTCTAGTAATTCGGCAACTTGTTTCTTTACCTCTTCTAGTTCCACCAACGCCATTGGATAATACGCCTTTGAAATCGGCGCTGCTCCAGGAATAAGGTCAATCGCGAACTCCACATCTCGTTTCGACAGTAAATATAAGATGTCTTCGAACACGTCTATGAAATCCCGAACTGCTATCAGCGCTTCACCTGCAACTTGTTTACGAATTTCACCCTTCAGTAAACGGTTCCCTTCATCATGAATTTACAAGTTTGTTTTAAAAGAGTTGTGGGTTATTGACCCAGCACTCTTCTGCTGTGCTACTCTGATAATCTGCGGCGGGTTCATCGGAACTCCTCAAAACACCCTGCATCTGAACAGTCTTGAAGCAGTCGGTACTACTGCGATCAAAAACTTCTCCTGCGCTTCTCCTTGTTCTTCGAAACACAAACAGATTGGTCACTACAGTACAAAGGGAAAGATACAACGCGGTTGTTAGATTCAAGCTTGCGATAAAATATAAACTGGTAAGCAATACAACCGAGAGAAACAAGGTAATATAACGACCATAAATCAAGAAAAGGAATCAAAATAGGACTCCAAGTTACTTAAATAGAGTACCGCATTGTAGCCATGCCGTGGTACATAGTTACAATCACTAAACTCCATTCAAGTCGCCCAAATCCTAGTATCAGAATCGAAGGAATATGAGGGGACAACCAATAAGGAATCAGGAGCATTCCTAAGCGGAGATGCAAAGCCATTTCCATATCGTCGAGATAAAGGGTCAAAAGAAAGATAAGATTCAAGAATCACGACAATAATGTGACAGGACATGTTCTTAATTACGGGTTTTCTGGTTAGTGTATTGGGTTCAATACCCAACTATAAAAGAACCAAATCCGATTAACCTAAATCATATGGCTCTGATACCAAACAAACCCTGTCACGCCCCGTTTCCCAGAGTGCGCTAACTACGGCACGTAACAGAGCCAACCATACTACCTGTTGCTAGAAAACATCCCTCCAAGTCACATTACGGCTATCTATAGGATATCAAGAACAGTAAAATATAAAAACTATCTAATACATGTCCATTTGCCAAAATAAAGGGTCAAGAAAATATATAAGCGGAAACGATGAATCCAATAAATAACAACATCTGGAAGTACGTCCCAATATGGGCACACATCAAGAAATAAAAGCTGCAGAAAATAACTAAACTAAACATCACTAAACACAATCCTCACTGCTCGGCTTGACGGCTAAAATACTCATGTTCAGCCTGTGATAGAGATAGAGAAACTGGGCCATGCAAAACCCAGACGTCAGTGCTTCATGATATCAAACAATAGTAATAACCAGGATGTAACCAGATATACAGGCATGAATATAAATCAGCAACATGAATAAACAGTGAGGTGTGTATATGTATGTGAAGTGCGATGAGTAATTTAAACTGTGCTACTGGGTTATCTACTCTAAAGTTTTTTTGAAATCAATTTAATGGAATCGTCGATGTAACTCAATAGTATCCCGTACGTGCCCGGGACCATGGTCAAGACTCTCGGGCTGAATCTGAGACGTGCCACTAGACAGTAAACAGGTAACATGTACAGACGAATGATGTCAGCATCATCATCCCGGGGTTGGCCTAGCCCGTAAAGACTGATCAGTATAAGTATCGAACTGTCGAGTTACAAGTCAGGTTTCATTATTGATTTCCCCTTACCCCCAAGATTATGTGTTCAAGTCAGGTATTGATAATATAGAACTAACGCCAACACATGATCAAGCAGGTACATGTTTTGTCTATGCAGACAACAGGTTACGTCCGTCAAGACAACAAGTCAGGATTATCGGCATTAGTAACAGGATCAAGTATCAAGTCAAGTAGTGTATCAGGGCATGTCATGTGGTGCATATGTATCAAGTGGATACTAAAAGTAAAACTGTAAACGATATCGGGATCACGATAAATAGTGCTGATGTCATGATGCATATGTGTCTATCTGTAATAACTTATATATATCCATGACTACTTATGGTGCAAGCTAGATAACATGTCATGATAATATAATAGTAAAAAGACATCAGGGTGTTCCGGCATGTAATTAGATATTCAATTGTCGGTATGGATATGTATGGGTATCGTAAAACGGTAAAACTATAACATGTGATGCATAATTAAAAATACATATAATATTTTTATTCATATGGATATAAATATATATAGTAGCATAACATGTAGCAAGATAAACTTGCCTGATCAGATCTCACGACGGGATGCGTACGTCACATTCGACGTCGGGTAAACGTCGCGATGCGAACCACGTGCGTACATAACGGGACCAAGCTACTCAAAGACGTGACCACGCTAGATGAGGACGACGACTGGGTCGCCCGGATCGTCGGCGATGTGCGCGACTCCGGCAATCACCGGAACAACAAGAATCAAGAAAGAAAAGAGAAGAAGAAGAAGAAGAAGGTGTGTTCTGGGGTTTGGTGCTCTGGCTTGGAGTCAGAGACGAGGAGGCGAGGGGGTGACGACGAGGTCTCCGGCGATGAGGGGTGCCGGCGTCGGGGTGTGCAAGGGTCTCGTCGAGTTGCGGTCGTTGGGTGTCAGGGGTGACGAGGAGCTCGGGAAAAGAGGGAGAAAGAGAGGAGCGGATGAAGATGAAGTGGTCGGGGTGAGGTTGGTGATGGCGGGGTGATGGGAACAGCGAAGTTTTCCAGCAAAGTGAGGGTTTTCTTAGATTGCAGTGGGTTTCTTGAGTGATGGGTTGTCGGGGCTGAAGAGAGGGGAGAGGAAGAGGGAGTAGAGAGGGTGAAGACAAGGTCGGGGTGGTTGTAATGAGGTCTCCGGCGAGGGTTGGGTCGCATCGGGGAGTTGGGTTCGTTGTGGGGTGAGATTGCAGGCGTCGTCAGGGATGAAGATGGAAGGGAAAGGAGGTGGACAGGGTGGCTACGAGGGCGAGATGAGGAAGAGAGAAAGAGATGAGAATGATGTTGGTAAAAATATATTAAGTTAAAATAATATTATATATATATATATATATGAGGGGAGAGAGAGATAAGTGAGGAAAATAGTTTAGTTAAAGAAAATATATATAATATATATTCGATATTAGCTGAAGCTTAGTTTTAGATTTAAAATATATTATAATATATAAACTAGGATTTATAGCTAATATCAAATATACTCTGAAAAATGCCCGGGTTGTGTCTAAAAATCTAGTTTTAAAATACGGATAATATACGTATCAGCTAAAACCACAGTGCAATGTCCGGTTAGAGAAAATGCATACCCCCAAGAACGGATACACGTAAATGCACGTAGCGATCCAAACGAGTCCGTTTCATTAAACGGGACAAGAACACGATGTACGGATGCAATCATAAGGTATGGGGTATGATGCAGGTTATGCTAGGTATTTAAAATATATTATTTGGTTATAATTGTATTATTTAAAATATATGCAGATGCCAAATATATGATACAGGTTTATAGAGCATAAATGTGTGCACAGATCCTCTGTACTAGCAAGAATATATCGTGATCTAGAACCAATACGGGTTTTAAGCATGCGGGTCAGGTCGGATACTAACCACAAATACCAAACACACTATCCGCATCTAAAACAAATAATAATCAAGAAATAGCCACAAGATTAGGAAAACCCAAATAAATTATGGTATAAATGAACTAGGGTGTTACAAGCTTCCTCCAATCCTGTAAAAGTTGCTAGGTCGAGCCTCCTGAAATCAGCAACCGTACCCTCATATTGAACCTGCCTGGGAACTGCCGTCCTCTCAACTGCGGTGGTTGCAATCTGTTGGGCCGTCCCTAAGCCCTCCTGAAAAGCCTCATCCTGTCGCTGGTCCAGTTCTATCTCACGCTGCTGATTCTCCAACATACCATATATGACCCCAACTAATGCAGCATTGTCAGCAGGTGGAGCAGCTGATTCCTTCTAGATATAACTCTCGCAGTCAAGTAAGAATGATGATGATTAACAATGGAAACAAGATTCAATAAATGCAAAGAGTTCTACCAAAACAAAATTCAATAATGACAAGGATTCAAAATGACAAGGAAAGAATTTGACATGACATGTTCGTATAGTTCCGGGTTTTAAGGTCAATGTATTGGGTAACATACCCAACTACAAAAATAACCAAACCCCGCTAACCTAAACCTATGCTCTGATACCAACAAAATCTTGTGACGCCCAACTTCTCAAAATACACAAATTCGGGAACGTAACAAAGTCAATCATGCTACCTACGGTAAGAAAACATCCTCCCATAATCACATTATAGTTATTAATCAGTAATCAAGAACAATAATATAATTATCTATCTCTAAATATGTCCAATAGCTACAAGAACGATAACAGTAAACAGTGGTGGAAGCAATAAAGATCCAAGAGAAAAGAATACCTAAACCATCAATAAGAACTATATCGGTGAAATAGTCCTCACAGATCGGCAATCCTGTCGAAGTACTTACGTGCTAAATGTTGGAGGTAGTGCCCTCAGAGTCAATTATTGGATCACAGGTACGTGATTGCAATGATTGAGGGAGGACCTATCCCGGTAGGACAGTCTTACTCGAGATGATAGTATGCTATCTGGTTTACCTTTATCATCGTGTACTGCTTTAGGTGACATGACACGTCGCTATTACACGTTGATAGAGCCCCTAGGATTCTTGCTTGACCACCAGCAGTATGAGGGCGATCATATAAGTGGGAGCTGGGGGTCTACAAGCATATCCTTAAAAGGTCCCTAGTCGTGGGAGTTTCGAGACCGGGCATCGATACTCCATTAGTAGACTAGTGTATACAGTCGAGACCCCGACGAGGGGCGGTGGCCGGTCTCACAAGCCACTGGTGTCAGTTGGATCACCTAAGATGTATACAGGTGCTCATTGGGTTATGAGTACACCGGACAGGACTCGCTGGGAACATGCTAGTTGGTCATATACCAGACGTCAGATGGCAGTTCCCTGGTGACATGTGTGCAGGTTAGTTCATCGACCTGGGGATCGTCATTTGTCTCGTGTGAGTTCCCACTGTACTTTGATTACTACCCTACCACGGCTCAAAGGAGTCGTGCAAACAGGTTTTAGTTGGGTACAGTCCCGAGCCACATGGAGGCAGTGAGCGTATCTTCAGGGGTTCGTCTCTCCCGGTATTGGGGGTGAGGTCGTGTTGTGTCTAGGAGAGCCATTACACAAAGTCCTTGGCCAAGGCAAGGAGATTTACTGGTAGGTATTCCAGTAGTATCTCAGGGTGTTCTGGGCTACACTCCGACACGACTTGTACCGCTTTTGGGGGTCTGACTTTTACCAACCCCCTAGGCCCGCCATGCGATACTCATAGACGAACGGACCGGACTGCACGGATATTGTCACTGACAGGCTCAGTAGGGTGTCAGGATGAGTTTACTCATCGACGTCCCTTTTGGTCAATAGCTGGTAGCCCGTCACGTATTGGCTTATACCTCTGACGTGCTAGTGGTTAAATCCACAGCCATAGTATTGACGAGTCTTTAGAGTCCACCACACTTACAGTTACTCAAGTTTCGGGCGAAACGCTGTAGAGGCCGTATGGAGATATGGCAGGGTCCGATCAGATACGTGCGGTATTGCACGGATCAGGATCGGACGGTTTGTACTAGTAGCCGTATAGGTATATGGCAGGGTTCGATCAGATACGTGCGGTATTGCACGGATCAGGATCGAACGGATAATACTAGCCGGCTTTGGTTTAAGCCGGTCCTAGTGTAGTACAGTGTAGATTTTGTCTCTTTGCATTTGTATCCGGACGGAATACAGATGCGGGTGTGTATGCACAGTATCGGGGTTTTCCTGTAATTTATTACGGGACCAGTTTTCTGGAGTTGCCAGTTTGCATTCCGTTCCGGCCGGTTTTCCTTTGTTCTTTCCCGGCCGGACTTTTCCGATGGAGGGGGTAATTTGCAGTTTTGCAAATTACATTTGTGGAGGGGTTTTCTTGCATAAAGGATTGATTATGATAGCTATCATTATCTTTTCCACCATGCTTTTGTTTTTATTTGAGACATGAAAGGGTATGGTTTGAAAAGGGGTAAAGCATGGTGTTTTGTTTTCTTGTCTTGGGTTGTGGTCACCTCCTTCTTCTCCTACACTCACCTCCCTCATATGATATATGTTGTTTTCCTCCACCATTTTGATATGGGATTGGCCGGCCACACATTGTGAGGAGAGAAAAAATGAGAGGTTCATTTTGTGCTTCATTTGTTCATCTCATTTCCTTGCATAAATTGATAGCATCATTTGCCTCCAAAGTTTCATTCTTCCCTCCATCTAAAGGCAACTCCAAGACCCCAAAAAGAGACTACGATTCTACACTATATTCCTACAGCAAATCTTGGACGCGTCGATTCGCCAGCTTCGCGCCCGAGTTGCCTCGGTATTGAGGTGGGAGCCCGTAAAAGCTACAGGCAATGTGGTGCCCCTTTCCGACGAGGAGGAGACGGACGGAGATCCCGCGAGGAGATCGGAGTGGAGATGAAGACCGGAGGACTTGGATCGTCGGTATACATCTCTTCCCTTTCTTATTGGTTAGCTAGACTTGTTAATGGTTTCGATCCGGAGTTTTAGTGCGCGGTGGTGCCGGTTTGCAAAGTCCGCAAAATTTAAGTTTATCACCGTTTCCGCATTCCGGCGTCGGATTGACGGCCGGGGCGCCGCCGTGCACTTACAGTGGTATCAGAGACTCGCCATTAACTTAGTCTAGCTTTGTGTAATGTGTTTGCATTTCCGATCGATCAAAAAGTTCCAAAACTGCATTTTAGTTCGCATCAGTTTCTGTTGAAAATTTTTGGTCTCGAAAAATTTTTCAGGTTATAAAATATTGATGTACTGGAAAATCTAAGAGTTCTGTAAAAATTTGACGAAGTAACTCCATAGTTGGAGCGCGGAACCGCCGCGAAAACCCCATTTGTGCGGTCCTTCCGCCGCGCACTATTCACATCACTTCACCATTTTTTTACAGAGGCCTTCTGGGCTTAAAATATGGGCTTTGGAATATTAAAGTTGGGCCAATTGTTTCTGTGAGTGCTACAGTTTTCTTTGGGGCCCACTTGTTAATTGTTTGATCAATCGGAAATTTTTTAAACACATTTTTCACAGTATTTACATTATATCTGCGACCGTGAATGTCACTCGATCGGTAAATCCGGTCTAACTGCTATAGCCCGGTTAGACGGATTTGCGAACGTGATTTTCACGTTGATGTTCTATGTATTTGCTGTGATGTTGCGGATCGGTCGTGGGGGATAGCCTGGATGCAATGCTAGTACAGTTTTGTTGTATTATGTACATTTGACATTGCGGGGCGAGCGTCCGACATGTGGACTGCCGTCACTGCCTGATTGTATTATTATTTTGGGGCACGACCTGGTTGCGGTCGATGTACCCGGTGTATGTATATTTTACTTTCTGTACTAGGATTGCCCCGCGGAGGGGTGCACGGATAGCCGGGTTCTAGAGGGCAACAAGCCCGCATCTCATGGCATTGAGACGGAGGGGGCTTCACTCTAGAATTGGCGGGCTATTCGCCGCACTCGTAGGGGGTATAGGTTGACCCAGGAGGGGTGCCCAAGTTGCCGGATTCCGTGAAGTGCTGGGTGGTCCATTCACGGCGCTGAAAGGGGCTGCCTCGCTTCAGGTTTTGGCGGGTAACTTGCCGCGCCCGTAGGGGTCTAGGATTTCATTGCACAGGCTATCCACACGACCAGGGGAACGTCGGGTTTCAGTAGTGGCTCTGTGAAACCCGGGGATCCCAGATATCTGTATTGTTCTGTGATGCTGTACATTTCTGTGATGTTGCATTTTATTCACGCCTTGAGCGAAATACTATATATTGGTATATATATTAGTAGATGTTGTATATGTTTTTCATCCGCGCTAGTCCAGTCCCCGCTCTGCCGTTAGTTAGCTAACCTAACGGGTGATGACGGGACCCAGTGGCGAATGCGGATGGCATTTACGTACGTCAGTATATTTTCGTTCCTTTTGGTGTGATCAATTGATGGGACTGCATTGATTCGGATCAATGCAAAGTTAAAAACAAACCTAATCTGATGTTGTTGGAACACTTTTTCAAAAAGCTGTTATTGCAAGGACGTTCACTTTTGTTTTGCATCGTGGTATTCATTTGGAATATCCTGCTCCTCAGTCGACGAGGCAAGGGCCGAGATCCCTTCACCGGGAGTGACCCCTTGGACAATAAGTTTGCGTCAGGGCATTAACTTCACTATAGCCGATTACTTTTGCTTTGCACCGTGGTATTCAGTTGGAATATCCTGCACCCCATTCTACGGGGAAAGAGCCGAGATCCCTTCACCGGGAGTGACCTCTTTAGTAAAGGTTTTCGTCACTATATTTTTAAAAGCTATCCGTTCCTTCAACGATATCAAGTTCATTACGTTAAAGGTTTTCGCCAGAAACCATTCGTAGCCCTCCGTCGTTTCAGACGGGTAGCACGTAGTATTCATGCTATGTTTGTTGACCTTCGTCAAGGCATAGTGTATGGTAGCTGCTTGTTACCTTTCTGCTGCATAGATAGATGCGTTGGTTTGGGACAGTCGTATAGCCTTGTTGACCTTCGTCAAGGGCTTGTACGGGTGGGTTCAAATTAACCTGGACAATGACGGGTGGAACTTGACATGTGACTTATGATTTGTTGACCTTCGTCAAGGTCATAAGAGCATGGGGCAGAAATCACATCGGGAGTTTCAAAAGAACTGAAACTTGCCAGATATGCGCATACCTTCTGGAGTGTGATACCGTGAGCGGATTCCGTCACGTTGTCATGCGATGAGAGTTGGATCCCGATTCCCACTGATGAGTTAGTTTACTCCTCGGGTAACCCCGACTAATTCTTCTTTCAGGTTTGGAGGAGAATTTGAGGTACAGTGGGAGGATTCCAGATTAGATAAATTGGTAACCATTCTGATCTAGGTTAGAGTGCACGCTGAGTGTTTCTTTTCTCTCTCTCTTTGGCAGCGACCATTGACCCGACCCTAAGACTATGACTCAGTGACCAAGTTGACCGAACCTTCTTAACACTGGCTTTTGGATTGTCAGAGTTGCAGACCTCATTGCCACTCCTACTTTTACCCTTTTCTCCAGGACACCCCGTATTACTACGAACGTCCACTTCCATTGAACAAAACCATCGTATGGTTAGATACGAACTCGAAGGAATTCGAGGATGGTTTCCGGTTCTGGAGAAAACGAATAGGATTATTCAGTTGTCTTTTCTTTTCACCTTCTCTCAGGTTGCGAGTACTCCTTGGTTTAGGAGTAGTACACCTATTACGCAAATTGGATAGTCTTCTTCCAAACCATAGGCTGGTGCCGACCGGTAGGGAATGAAGAAAACCAGTTAGCCTAAACGGTGTACAGAAGGTATTAAGTTCAGACAAAACAAGGGATTAGTAAGAGGGCAAAGTAAATTGCGACTGCTATTCACGACCGAACCAAGTATTTCTTCGCCAATCCTAAATCACCTTTGTATTTCTCCAGGACACTCCGTATCACTACGAAGATCCCATTTTATTGGATAATCTATCGTATGGTTATATACGAACTCGAAAGGAACTTGTTCCAGTTCGGGGATGGATCCTGGTTCAGGAGAAATAGGAATAAAGTACATTCAGGTGTCTTTTATCTTCACCTTCTCTCGCATTGCGAGTGCTCCTAGGACTAGGAAAGTACACCCATTATGCTTATTGGATAGTCTTCTTCCAAACCATAGGCTAGTGCCGAACGGTAGGGAAGGAAGAAAACCATTTGGCCTAAAAGGGTGTGCAGAAGGTAAAGACTAAAGACATATGAAGGGATTTGGAGAGGTGGCAAAGAACTATACGGTTACAGTCGTAAATCTGGAAGAGGCATTACTAGGAATACCAGAATACCCCATCGGAACATTTCAATGTTTCAGTTTCACTGTGTAATGTTAAAGGAAAACTGATTTCCCGATTAGATACTTACTCCAGGGTATGTATTTACCAGGTACGATCCTCACATCTGTATGGTTTTACAGATGATGAGTGGGAGTAAGTTATTGGGAATTGGGTGATTATCCTCATTATATCGGGATTCGTTGGAATCAGTGATATTTGAGGAAGTCACCTGGGTTGTTTGCCAGTCGGCAAATATTTGGTTTTGAATATCCGCAGTTATGCACCAATTTCAAATTGATATATCTGTACGTCTATTTTCATAGAGTGAGATATACCTTTCTGAAATTATGTCTACGACATTTACCTATATCAGTGGATGGTTAGGTAAGGAGCATTAAACAGCGGTGTAATTCTTCTTAACCATAAGTACAGTTTTCAACCTACGACACACAGTGAAAGAGTTATCAGACTCAAGGGACTTATACAAGGTATTGTATGTTGTCCAGTGTCCATTAGGACAGAGGGGTTGGTCCTCATACTATATTCTGTTTACTTTTAACTTCTCTAGTTCTTAGACATGTGTTTCGTTGAAACACAGAGTCTAAGTTTTGAGGAGTTATAGGTATTTGAATAGAGTAGAGAACCAGGTATAGCAAGTATCGGGATTCTTCAAAGAGATCGAAGATGTAGATACTTGTGTATGGTGTTCAGTTGATAGTAATGATTAAGAGAAATTGCTTCTCTTTCAGGTTACTCATAATTGGAAGCATTCCTAAGTTGAGTAACGCTGATCGGCCTTCTTCCATTTAGTTGACATGCACTGGAGACAGCTGCATGATTTGAATCTAGTTCAATTAAATCAGTGCCTCTGGTTCTATATTGGATATAGAACAGTTCATATCTTAACGATGTTAAGGTACGGGGAGTTGTCCGGTTTATGATTAAAACCAGACACTGGACAACTCAAGGCACGTTTCTGTAATGGCTGTTTGTGGGTTGACCCAGGCTATGACGAGGGTTGATTTTCTACCATCTGGATGAACAATAGCGATATTGTTCTAGACTCGCCACAGTTTTATTAAAAATGGATTTTTTCAGAAAACAGTAGTGGGAGTATGGTAGAACTGGAAGTGATTCCAGAACCACAAACGATTACTGAAGATTTGATAAGGAACCAAAAGATTCAATCTGGATTGACATTCCATTGGCCACTCCGCAGATAAAGTGGGTAACTTCAGGCACCCGAGAGGCACTACGGTAGCCTCAAGGACGGTGACAGGGAAGTTCTTGTTTACCCACAATTGCCATTGCTGTTGTTCCAGGTTACGAGACCCGGCGGGAGGATGAGTATAGCGTCGTTCTAAACCAGTTTTAGAAGTGTACGTCTATATGACTCTGCCAGAGGGTTGTCGTAGTCAGTGGGAGTAGCGGAAGCATTGGTGGACAGGTTGCTTATGTCTATTTATAGACTAGAGCAGATGTAGCGGAGATAGATCATCTATTTCTGACGTGACAGTCATGGGTTTGACTTCATCAGAATAGGGGATGGATCTGTTGAGAAGGTAGTAGGGTGTGATATCCTGGTATTTGGATGATATACACAGAGTAGGAAAGGAAACTCCTACACTACGATCGGTTATACTTTGGTCGTCACACAGTGGTTTCTCCACAAAGGAAATGGATTATATATCTGACATACTGGTTACTAGATCTATGGTTTTAGATCTAGATTTGGGTGGTTTCCCAATCAGGGTACTTTGACAGCATTCTAAGAGTATTTAGGATGGACGACTCCTGGCACGGTAGTGTACCTGCAGGTAATGGAGTCACCCTCTCCAAAGGTGTCTTACAGACTAAAGGGGAGAGGGACGTGCATGATTGGCAGATCACTTGCTCAGGCAATTGAGTCAATCGTGAGATGTCAAGTACCACACCAGATGTTGTTCTTGCACTAGATGCAATAAGTTGACATTAATCCAATCCTGGAGAAACAGTCGGAAGCAGTTTTAGAACATAAGTGGATGTTCTAGGGATATGATAACGACAGCCTCATTCAGGAGACAGTTATCATTCCAGGCTTCCAAGGTGACATGGACGACAAGGAGGTTGTCAGAGTTATAGTTTTCCTTCTGATGAGGGGCAGTATTTTGGACAGGTGGTCCAAGGCAATACTAAGGGAGGCATGGCGCAGGACACTGATTAAGTTCAGTTGTCAATACAGTCTAAGAAGTTTGGATTTGGAGTTCATTTATGAGCTAGGTCCCATCAGACATCCAGACATATTCTAAGACTGATTTTGCTCATTTCGGGAGATGGCTTTCTCCGCGAACTTGAGATATAGAGAGACATAGAAAGAAACTACTAAGCGGATCCACTTACTGAGGCTATTCCTCGAACGCAATAGTTTCGCAAACGAGCTTTGTGAGACTGACTAGTAGAGGAGTTGGGTGTTCGGTATCACACGGGCTGTGAGTATGCGACATCGCAATAATTAGCCTTGAGTGCAAGTGGGAGATTGTTGGAGGTAGTGCCCTCAGAGTCAATTATTGGATCACAGGTACGTGATTGCAATGATTGAGGGAGGACCTATCCCGGTAGGACAGTCTTACTCGAGATGATAGTATGCTATCTGGTTTACCTTTATCATCGTGTACTGCTTTAGGTGACATGACACGTCGCTATTACACGTTGATAGAGCCCCTAGGATTCTTGCTTGACCACCAGCAGTATGAGGGCGATCATATAAGTGGGAGCTGGGGGTCTACAAGCATATCCTTAAAAGGTCCCTAGTCGTGGGAGTTTCGAGACCGGGCATCGATACTCCATTAGTAGACTAGTGTATACAGTCGAGACCCCGACGAGGGGCGGTGGCCGGTCTCACAAGCCACTGGTGTCAGTTGGATCACCTAAGATGTATACAGGTGCTCATTGGGTTATGAGTACACCGGACAGGACTCGCTGGGAACATGCTAGTTGGTCATATACCAGACGTCAGATGGCAGTTCCCTGGTGACATGTGTGCAGGTTAGTTCATCGACCTGGGGATCGTCATTTGTCTCGTGTGAGTTCCCACTGTACTTTGATTACTACCCTACCACGGCTCAAAGGAGTCGTGCAAACAGGTTTTAGTTGGGTACAGTCCCGAGCCACATGGAGGCAGTGAGCGTATCTTCAGGGGTTCGTCTCTCCCGGTATTGGGGGTGAGGTCGTGCTGTGTCTAGGAGAGCCATTACACAAAGTCCTTGGCCAAGGCAAGGAGATTTACTGGTAGGTATTCCAGTAGTATCTCAGGGTGTTCTGGGCTACACTCCGACACGACTTGTACCGCTTTTGGGGGTCTGACTTTTACCAACCCCCTAGGCCCGCCATGCGATACTCATAGACGAACGGACCGGACTGCACGGATATTGTCACTGACAGGCTCAGTAGGGTGTCAGGATGAGTTTACTCATCGACGTCCCTTTTGGTCAATAGCTGGTGGCCCGTCACGTATTGGCTTATACCTCTGACGTGCTAGTGGTTAAATCCACAGCCATAGTATTGACGAGTCTTTAGAGTCCACCACACTTACAGTTACTCAAGTTTCGGGCGAAACGCTGTAGAGGCCGTATGGAGATATGGCAGGGTCCGATCAGATACGTGCGGTATTGCACGGATCAGGATCGGACGGTTTGTACTAGTAGCCGTATAGGTATATGGCAGGGTTCGATCAGATACGTGCGGTATTGCACGGATCAGGATCGAACGGATAATACTAGCCGGCTTTGGTTTAAGCCGGTCCTAGTGTAGTACAGTGTAGATTTTGTCTCTTTGCATTTGTATCCGGACGGAATACAGATGCGGGTGTGTATGCACAGTATCGGGGTTTTCCTGTAATTTATTACGGGACCAGTTTTCTGGAGTTGCCAGTTTGCATTCCGTTCCGGCCGGTTTTCCTTTGTTCTTTCCCGGCCGGACTTTTCCGATGGAGGGGGTAATTTGCAGTTTTGCAAATTACATTTGTGGAGGGGTTTTCTTGCATAAAGGATTGATTATGATAGCTATCATTATCTTTTCCACCATGCTTTTGTTTTTATTTGAGACATGAAAGGGTATGGTTTGAAAAGGGGTAAAGCATGGTGTTTTGTTTTCTTGTCTTGGGTTGTGGTCACCTCCTTCTTCTCCTACACTCACCTCCCTCATATGATATATGTTGTTTTCCTCCACCATTTTGATATGGGATTGGCCGGCCACACATTGTGAGGAGAGAAAAAATGAGAGGTTCATTTTGTGCTTCATTTGTTCATCTCATTTCCTTGCATAAATTGATAGCATCATTTGCCTCCAAAGTTTCATTCTTCCCTCCATCTAAAGGCAACTCCAAGACCCCAAAAAGAGACTACGATTCTGCACTATATTCCTACAGCAAATCTTGGACGCGTCGATTCGCCAGCTTCGCGCCCGAGTTGCCTCGGTATTGAGGTGGGAGCCCGTAAAAGCTACAGGCGATGTGGTGCCCCTTTCCGACGAGGAGGAGACGGACGGAGATCCCGCGAGGAGATCGGAGTGGAGATGAAGACCGGAGGACTTGGATCGTCGGTATACATCTCTTCCCTTTCTTATTGGTTAGCTAGACTTGTTAATGGTTTCGATCCGGAGTTTTAGTGCGCGGTGGTGCCGGTTTGCAAAGTCCGCAAAATTTAAGTTTATCACCGTTTCCGCATTCCGGCGTCGGATTGACGGCCGGGGCGCCGCCGTGCACTTACACTAAAGTCATGTATCTGGGCCATGCAAAACCCAGACGTCAGTACGTCATAAATATCATAATAATACTAATATAAACAATAGGTAGTCAAGAGTATAAACAACAACAATATAATATGCCATGTGCAAGAGTGAGATATCAAGAGTATAAACAACAGCAATCATGGGTGATATAACAAGCTATAGGTAATCAAACATGTCATGTATATTCTAAGGTCTGTGTTTCCAGATTATTTATCCTACAGGTATTTGAAACCAATTAATGTACTCCTCCATGTAACTCAAAAGTATACATCCCGTTACCCTCGGGATTACGGACGCAAGATATATCTCGTTACCCCCCGGGACCACGGATGCAAGATGTATGGATCAAGAATGATTATGTTCCGTTAACCCCCGGAACCACGGAAACATGTAATATCTTTTTAAGTTACACTTCGGTTACGCTTTTGATTTCCCCATTTCCCCAGGTTTCGTTTTCCAAGTCGGGTATGTATATAATATCTACCTGATGTCAACACAGGAACAAGCAGGTACATGTTATGTCCATCAAGACAACAGGTCATGTCCATCAAGACAACAAGTCATGATTATTGGTATCGGTAAGTATTACAGGCAACGGGTATTAACGTAATAATGAAATAGTAACAGTCTGGCAGATTACAAGCATGTCGAGGATGGTGTAATTAAGTAGGTAGGTTGTATATACCACGGTTAGGATGTATATATCACAGGCATATATCATAATCAAGCCATTAGGATAGAACATGCAATATAGTTATAACAGTATATCGGTAAAAATAAATTGATATAGATTGACAGGCGTTTAAAAACAAATGGGTAACAAATACTGTTAACGAGATAATGTATATTTTCTAGTAATAGGATTAACACATGAAATATTGTTTTCAAAACGATTTTATAAAACCTATGTAGATACGATACATGAAATACCAACAATGATCAAAACAATACTACAGGTTCAATATATCAATTGACCGTATTAAAATAATCTTTTGTCATAATTATAAAATATTGTTAATTAGATGTATTTACGAAATATTATAAATTAAACTTATATTGATTAAATTTAATATATGGCATGAAATGATAATTATAATAGTGTTATGGCAATGTATATATATTAACGTAATTCTAGCATGTAGCAAATAAAGAACTTGCCTGAAACGTGATGAACGGAATGATGGATACACGGAGACACAGAACACGACACGATGCAACAATAGAAGCTTGGATCTCTTGTATGGTGCCTCGACCAGAAATTGAACCCAGACAATCTAGGATCTGCAGTGCTCGGGTAACGTCTTGGGTGCGGCCAAGACTCGACTTAGCTTGCCAGGGGTCTCGGTCTTGATTGCAGGCGAGGGGAGAAGCAGATCGGCGACGATGACGCGATGGCAACGACGATGGTTGTTCGGTTAAGGTTTAGAGGGGTGAAGATGATGACCGGGGGAAGGAGTCAAGGGGTTCTATGTTGATGGCGAGACCAGTGAAGGGATGCTCCGGCGATAGTTGATGCAGGCGATGGGTTTTGAGGAAGGAGGAAGTGATGATGAGGGCTGAGCTGGAGATGGTGCTCGGCGAGTGCTCAGGGAAGAGAGAGGCTGCTGCGATGGATTTGAGAAGAGCTTGAAGGAGGTGCTTGCGGCTTGATAGATCAAGGGAGATGGCCGGAGTTGGAGGTGTTAGCCGAGGGTGAAGACGAAGCGAAGGCAGTGATTGGCGTGGGCTTTAGAATCGACGACGACAGCAAAGGTTGATGGATTTCGAGCGAGGGTGAGGTCTCGGGAGTTGATGATGGGCTCTCGGTGGTGAGGTGATGAAGATGAGATGGAGACGATGATGATGCTCGGGTGTTTAAAGGAGATGACGGAGTCTCGGAGAAGAAGAATGACGACGAGGCACTGGGTGCTTGGCGACAAAGTTGGTGATGGGTTAAGAGTCGAAGGAAGCAGATGGAGATGTGGTCGGTGAAGGCTGATGAGGAGATGAAGATGATGGAGACGACGAGCAACTGGCAATGGTGGTCTGCTCGGGGGTGATGAAGGGTGGCGACGGTGGTGTCTTGGGCGCCGGTGAGGGTGATGGTGGCGGCGTGGGATTGCTCGCGGGTAATGAGGAAAAAGGCGATCACGAGCGGGAAAGAGAGAATTTTGATGAGAGGGAGAGAAGATGGGTATAGTTTGTCCGTGTGTACACGATTATAGGAAAATTTGCACAAACCCCTCATGAACTTGGTTTTCTCACAAAACCCCCAAACAATGTTTAAAAGATTTTAAGGCATACCCAATACCTAGCATATCTTTTAAATATCTTATCATAACAAAATATTAAACTACAACATATCTTTGGTTACCAACAAAAATAATGTTAAACCAAATAGTATATGCATATAAATAAGATATTAGTAAATTCTCAACAAATATTAAATAAACTATTAAAGTACTAAAACCATCGATATACTAACTAGACAATTGGTCCCAAATATTTTGATAGAATATTTAATTTAAACAGTATGGGTTAATATGCAACTGGGTCGGATACAAACATGACAAACACACATAACCATCCAAACACCAATCATGCCAAAATAATGATAATTTAAATTGCCCAAACATTTATTTAATATAATTTAAATAACGTATGATCGTGCTATGGTGTTACAGTTATATTGAGCTGGCTCATCCCTATCTTGAGACGGCTCAATATATTTTGAAATGGTTCAAACTATGTCTGGAACTATATTTTAGTTCTCTCTTTGTATGAAACAGATCAGGTAATTTTGAGCCGGCTTATCGACTCTTTTCTGAGACGATCAGGTTTCCAGTTCGATCTAAATTCAATTCAAGTTTGTATACAATAGCAACTATAATTACGTCTATTACTCTAAGTTCCAATATATCGATTATCAACATAACAGGTGGTAACTTTAGGGTTTCCTATCAAGTATTATAGCTAGATCAAGTTGTCAACATAACGTGATTCGGATCACGATACATTATTAGCATGTAAACATAGATCTATAAGTTAATAACAACACTAATAATAGTGTTACGCCAGATCTGGTCTGGACGGCCACTAGCATGTAGCAAGTATCTAGAGATACTTGCATCGGTCTACAATTATCACGATGACGATGATGCAAGCACGATCTCGGAACCCTATGCAAGACCTTTGCTTGTACGCTCGGTCTTGAAGTTGCAGCCGTGAGAGAATGCTAACGTGAGGAAGAAGACAGTGGCGGTGACGATGATCTTCTCAGGACGGTGCAAACAATGATGGTGGTGATGGAGTCGGCTACGAGATCGAAGAAGATTGGGTTTTGGAGTTAGGGTTCGGGTTCAGTTATGGGTGATAGAAAGATGGAAGCTAGGGTTTTAGTTTTGAGATATGTTTGCATGAAATTCATATGAGTTTAAATAGGATGCATAATTATGGGCCGAGTACTCTATGTAAAATCCTATATCAATTAGAATAGGGTCTTAGAGATAAGGCAAAATATTTGCTTAACCAATATATCTTTATTAATTAAATACTTTACCATGTTCTAATAATAACCAATGACAAACCCAACGAAACAATAACCCAGAATCAGTCAAAATTAAAAAGTCAAAATGTCAAAGCCAAGACAAGACCCAAAAAGTGGGCCCAAGCCTGAATCCAAGTCAAGCGGGCCCAAGTCCGAACCCAAGCCAAGCGGGCCTAAGCCGAAACCAAGCTCAAGCATGGGGCTAGTCCCATGCCACGTAAAAATAGAAAGAAAAAATGTAATAAATAGGTGTAATATGTAATAAGTAGGAAAAGATGCAAGAAAAATGGGCATAAAGCTAATTTTGTAAAGCCTAAGGGCTCAAATGTAAAATGTAAGGGTTATTTAAACTCATAGGCTCAAATGTAAAATGTTAGGGTTATTTAAACCCCGCCAAATGAAGAAATGAAGAACTTTCATTCTCATAATTTTTAGGGTTTTGAGCCTCCATCAAGAAAGAGGCAAATCTTTTTCTTCTTCATTTTCTTCCTCAAAAAGAGGAAAACCCAAAAGAAAAGAGGGTTCCTTTTAGGACGCTTACATCTCCTTCATCTTCTTCTATACCAAAAACAACTCATTAAAGAGAACTCATCTCTTGAAGAAAACCACATCTCAAGAACCCAAGATTCAAGACCAAATCTAAAAAATGGAACAAACTTTCTTCACCAAACTTAAAGAACAAAAGAGAAGGACTCTCGTGGTGGCTTTCACCCTAATCAAACATATTTGGAACAAATGAATTCAGTGAAACCCCTCGGTTTTCACCATGCCGGCGCCGGATCTCCCACAAGAATCATAGGAATGTGGGTCGCAACCCATGTTCCCCATCAAATGTGAACACGGGATACACCCGTGTTCAGCTTCAAGATCCCTATCAAAGGGATCTCCTTGCTCCGGAACCCCATCAAAGGGGTTCCTGCCTTTGGAAGCCCTCCCAATGAGGGTCCCGCATTCGGGATCCCCTTTAAAAGATCCATCTTCGGGACCCCTCTCAATGAGGGTCCCGCCCTCGAGATCCCCCTCAGGGGATCCCATCTTCAGAACCCCTCCCGGGGTCTCCCGCTTTCAAGATCCCCTGCTTTCGGGACCACCCAAGGGGTCCTTCTGCTTTCGGGGGATATCCTCTGCTTTCAGGACGCCCTAAAAGGGTCCTTCCGCTTTCGGGGCCCTCCTTAAAGGGGGTCCCAGCCTTCAGGATGCCCCCCGAACTCGGGAGGCCACCTCTCCCTTTCTTCCCTCTCGGAGCTCTCCGACACACTTAATACACTCTCCCTCAAAATAAATTTCCTTTAATGGGCATTACCCCGAGCCCCGCAAGAGAGCTGCTAACACCCTTGACCTCCAGCTCGCTAACCAGGCAGCGGGACCACTGTGTAATGACCCCCCATATGTTAAAAGAGGCCTAAGACTGTTTTCAAACATAACTCTGCACACAAGATACATATCAAAGAATGAGTTTGCACGATACGTATGACCCGTTAATCGGAAGTTCTCTCATGTCAAAACGAGAGGTAATTAACAACAGTTTTGTCCGCAGCTATTGGAGATTAGAATCCTCACGATCAAGAAACCCTCGCCTATATTGGGCAAGAGGAATCTGTAAAAGCCTAAAACGCGAACACATTATAGAGACGAAAAACACTCTACAAAAAGTTTATGGTTATTTATTGAAATTTACTCTTTTAGAAGCTTTAAATTAAAAAAATCATGAGATTTGGAGACCTATAACTCAACCATCAAGCAATCACATGTTTCGTATACAGAAACACCATTAATTTTTAGCCTACTTGATGGATGTGTTAGATATCCCCAAATCTTGTGAATTTTTATATATAAACTATCTAAGATCTATAGATTACAATGATCAGTACGAATCATTAAAAACACGGCGGATTGTGTGTTTGAATGTTTGACCTCATATTATAAAGATGAGTTCTACCCTCATTGGATCAGCTTCATATGGATATATGCACGCGCGTGTGCATGTGCTTGCACGCGCGTGTGCATGTGCATATATATGTATACGTATATGTATATGCATACACGCGCGTGCATACATGTATATGCATATACACACACATGTATGTGTGTGTGCATACATGTTTAAGTATGTACCTATACATACATATATGTGCGCACGCACACATGTGCACACACGTGTGTACACACATGTGTGTATATCTATGGGTATACATACATACATACATACCTAGAGATTTTATTTGTATGCACGCACGCACACACCACCTTCATTTCTAGTATATCCTCCACCGTTTGTTTTCATGATCGGCACCCATCATCTTTATCTTCATCGGCTATGATGTAAATACACCAAATTTTATGTGATTCTAACATTTTGACACCGTTGGTTTAATGAGTGCAAAATTAACGGTTTTTCGATAACATTAGAATCTTCACATCAGTAGATTAACGGTGAAAAGATGTTAGAAGCATATGAAATTTGATGTATCTACATCTTAAATGATAAAGATCAAGACGGACAATCCCGAATGTTGGAAAATATGAGGGAGGGTAAACTTTTTTCTAAGCCATAGAAGGATTTCCCTCCTACGGTCTTTATCCTCACAATATGGTATTTAGTTGTCGTATGACGAAACTATTTGATAGTCTCGTAGAATTAGTAAACTTATTTTTTATTTTGTTACCAACAACGTCTTCATGTTGTTTTTTCCTTTTTTATCCTTTTAGATTCTTTGATCTTTTATGTAGTGTATTTCACATTTTAGAAGATAAATAAATAAACAGTAGCTAAAATTATCCTTCAAATGTATGATTTTATTTAATTCCGTCTTAGTTAGGATGGAAGAAGAAAGATTTCATCAAGTTGTACGTCCTCTTCGGATCCTTTTAGCCAAGGCCAGGTCTCATGCTACCTCTGAAGAAGATGCCTCCATTTCCAAAGTTATAAATGAGCTTCTTGCAAATATCGAATCTTTAAAAGATGACACTAGCAAGATAGTGGGATGGGAAAGCTATGTGAATGTCGAAATCGGAAATGTTGTTAAGCAACTTGATAGCGTTCTTCAAAATAATTTCAAGCAAGAAGACTTCCACTTGCAACTTCAAGACCTCAACAAAAATGTTTCGAGCTTAAAACTACACACAAATACGCTCAAGCCACCACCGATCGCAATTGGCTCTGCATCGTTGTCGAACGTGACAAATTCTGCCTTAAACTCCGGCAATGTTGGAGAGGAGCAACAAAGTAGAATCACAGAGATTCCTCCAGAAAAGTTTGATGAACTCGGGAATAAATGGATGGAGCTCCACCTGTTTTTGACATGTTGCCTCAAGTCTTTTCTTATATTTCCAAAAAATTCATTAATAAAAAAGACATTGTTGATTTACTGGTGGATTGGAGGTGGAGAAAAAACTGGGATAAACTCCGAAATCGAAGGAAAAATTTGCTTACAGGCACTTATTGAAAAGGGATTTGTAATGGCTAGTTACAAATCCCACGCGCCAAAGGATATAGATAGTTGCATGCTCCATCCGTTCGTTTACGATAAGCTTGTTCAAGAACATAATTTGAATTATGTTCTCCTCCGATACCCTCAAATTCCATGGCCATTTGATCCTATATCTTCTCGTCTATGTTCATCCATGGAAGATAAAGGATATCCTACAGAAATCATGCAAGAGAGATACGACAATTTCAAATCCAAATCGTTTTATTTTGGAGGATTGACGATGTGCATCAATTTAAACCATTCCTTTCTAAAATTCGAGAGAAGAAGATTCACAGAGATGAGAAAAATCCCTGTTATGCATTTAGGGCGATGGCAAAGCTCGGCCAAGCATCACATTGAAGTCGAGAACACCGACTTTCTTGTATGGTTGTCGATGTTCAAGAAACTAAGGCTTCTCAGCCTCCGAGGCATTTCAAGAATCACGAGTCTGCCCCCATTCATCGGCCTCCTCACCAAGTTGAAAATATTGGACATTCGAGCGTGTCACAATTTAGAAGAGCTACCAGGCACGATCTCAATGCTAAAGAACCTGACACACCTGGACGCATCAGAGTGTTACTTGCTCCGTCACATGCCTGCAGGGCTCATCAAGCTCTCAAAGCTCGAAGTGTTGAAGGGTTTTGTTTTCCGCGTCTGGAAAACACCAAACGCTTGCGAGCTCGGCGATCTCTCCTATCTGAAAAATCTAAGAAAATTGAGTATTAACATTGGTCGAAATTCCATAATTGCTGGAGGAGAATTCAGTATATTGGGTGAGTTGCTTTCACTCATCTCCCTCACATTATCATGGAGTATAGAGCTGGAAGACGGTGCTTCACCATCTTACATGGATGAGAATTCTACACTGAAAATATCGGCATGGGCCCTCATGCCGCCTCCGAATCTTCGGAAGCTAGACCTTCGATGCTTTCCTGAACGCCTTGCCCCTAATTGGTTGAGCCCTAGCTCACTAACTTCTTTGGAGAGGTTGTATATCAGAGGAGGAAAGTTGGAGATACACAGTCTTATTCATGTTAGAGAAGATTCGATAAACGATAGACCCGTCGAAGAAAATGATACGGTACTTAGGTGGAGACAAGTAAAGATTTTGCGTTTGAGGTACTTGAATGGACTGGATACGGAAGAATCAGAATTACGACTCGGATTCCCGAATCTCAGTCACCTAGAAATCTATGGTTGTAACAAGACCCTTACCAAGATTTCAATTTCTGAGTGATGAAGGCGTGTAATACTGTAATAGCTGAACTAGTATTTATATAAAACAGTGAGCTGATATATATTTCAGGGCCATGGATCAACACAAGAGCCATATTTTTCCATTGATGAACAGAATTTAACATGACTCCATTAACAATCTTTAAAATTTGCATCGCCATACCTGCATTTATAAAAGGCTTAAATGCATGAAAACTCCCTCACTTAAGCCCGAAAAATAGGAAAACTCTCTTAACTCGAAACACATTACCCGATAAAGCCTACAGTGATAATATTTTCCATATTACCGAAAATACATGCTCTCTCTACAGTCTAATTGACTTAACCCTAGTATTCATTTTTCTTCTTTTTTCCCACAAAGTTGTCTGAATCCATGCTCGCTACTTGGAGGAGAGGAGAAGAGGTAGATGACATTTAAAATTGAATTAAAGATTTCAAGGTTAAAGACAAGAAACAAATTTGAAGGGGGGAAAAATAGGGAAGAAAAAGAAGAAAGAAATTTGGAGAAGAAAGGTTAAGGACAGTTTTGGTTAAAATGATCAAGAAAACTAACGGTGTTTCAGTTAAAGGGGTTTCCTGTATTTTTCGAGCAATGAGGGATTTCCTACTTATAAGCCAACAATTATTCGAGATGACAGCCAAAGTGCTATTAAGGTTGGGACTAATCCTGTTAGCCATTCTCGAACAAAGCATATTGAGATCAAGCATCATTTTATTCGTGAGATTGTGCTTGATGAAATTATTGGTGTGATAGAGATGAGAAGCAAAGACAATATTGCTCCACCAAGTCTCTATCCAAAGATCCATTAGAGTTTTTTTGAACAAGCTTGGACTATTGTCCAAAAATGCACTTTAAAAGAGTGTTAAATTTAGTAAAGTTATTTTTATTTTTATTTTTATAGTGAGGATATTAGATACTCTCCAGTATCGGATGTATCGGATTGGTATCGGCAAGAACCAACAGTGTTTAGCTCAGCTGGTACTAATTTCCTCTCCAATATGAAAGGTCGCAAGTTCGATAGAGGGTTGATCACAAAGAAAAAAACATATATAAGAAGTCCTGTTCACATGAACTTGAGCTTATCTTATTCCCCATCCATCCTTTTATAGATTAAAAAAAATAGCTTGATTTGTTCCTAATTTGTCCAAATCCAACGATATTGTATTTTTATCAGAAAATCTTATCGGCTGGCCGTGGGTCGATCTGTAACATGAAACGGGCAGATTCCAATTCTTGCGGTGTTTTGAGCTGATCAAAACTTCAAATCCCTAATCCTAATTTTGAGGCATAGAATATACTATTTTGTATTATCTATTAAGATTGAATGAGAAAGATATTTGGAAATTGAGATTGAGGGTGTCGGGACCCGGTTCTTGCTCACGGAATAAAGTGTCATACGGAACAAAGTGCTACGCCAAGTGTCATGCCAAAGGGGCGGGGGCCACCTCTTGAGTCCGTGGGACCCACTGTAGAACAATGGAGACTCTTCGGAATACATTCCGAAAGAGGGAAGATCTGTACTATAAATGGAATGATACCACTTCTCAATACAGAGGCGCTTTTTAAGTGAACCGGTACTACAGGAGCTTGAAAACTCCGTAGTTAAGCATGCTCGAGCCAGGGAAGTTCTGATATGGATGACCTCCTGAGAAGTGGCACCTGGTCGAATCCGGTTCCACCCCGAAGGACAAAACCGTGCGGTTTCGGCCAGAGCGGGAGGGTGGGACGTGACAGAATGGTATCAAAGCTAGTCCCTCAATAGGTAGGTCATCCATCCCAGAAGATGGGGAGGATGTCGGGACCAGGTTCTTACTCACGGAATAAAGTGCCACACGGAATAAAGTGTGCCACGCCAAGTGTTATACCAAGGGGGCGGGGGCCATCTCTTGAATACGTGGGGGCCACCTCTTGAGTCCGTGGGACCCATTGTAGAACAATGGAGACTCTTCGGAATACATTCCAAAAGAGAGAAGATCTGTATTATAAATGGAATGATACCACTTCTCAATACTGAGACGCCTTTTAAGTGAACGGGTACTATAGTAGCTTGAGAACTTCGTAGTTAAGCGTGCTCGAGCCAGGGAAGTTCTGGAATTGGTGACCTCCTGGGAAGTGGCTCCTGGTCGGGTCCGGTTCATCCCGAAGGACAAAACCGTACGGTTTCGGACAGAGCGGACAATACTCTCTGTATTGGGGGTGGGACGTGACAGAGGGAAAAATCAAAGGAAGAAAAATTGAGACTCTTATTTCCCAAGGCTTGGGAGATTGAGGGATTTTTGTTCTTTCGACAGTAAAGACGTGAATGAGGGAAAAATCAAAGGAAGAAAAATTGAGACTCTTATTTCCCAAGGCTTGGGAGATTGAGGGATTTTTGTTCTTTCGACAGTAAAGATTATGAATTACTGATCATCTTTCAATTTATTGTTCTTTTTCCTAATATCCAAATAGCAATAAGGATAAAAGTATTGAAGTAAATGAGCTCCGAAAAGTCCTTGTTTGGGGGCATGTCCAAGTTATGAAGGTGGGCCTAAAATTGTCCTTTAGTTTAGGAATGGAGTTGTTTAGATGACTGGAGTTCCATGAAGTTATCTAAACTTAATTCCAGAATCCTAATTATACCATGTTTCGCTACCATTTTGGAGTTTAGAAAACTCCGATTATCTAAACTCCAAACTTATAACCGGAGTTTTCTAAAATGCAACTAGAGTTTTCTAAACTCCAAAAAAATAAAAAGAAAACACTCATTTTGGGGTTTAGAAATCTCCAAGGCCCTGTTTGGAAATGGAGTTTAGATGACCATGGTCTATTTTTAAGTGGAGGCAAAGAGATGCAAACTGTGGTTTTCAAGCCTCAAACTTCAAAAATGGAGTTATCTAAACTTTGATCAGATTGGAGTTTAGATAACTGCAGTTTTCTCGCTTTCAAAGGTGGTTATCTCACCTCCCAAATAAGCCCCAAAGAGGCCAAAGTTAGGATTCTAGAGTTAAGTCTTTCTAACTTTATGAAACCACAGTTTAGAAAACTTAACCCCATTCCCAAACAAGGCCTAAAGCAAACCTTTGGAGTTTAGATAGCTCTATTGCCAAACACCCCATCAAAGTTAAAATTTAGAGTGGAGATAGGGCTTTGCAAACTACAATTTGCATCTCCTCTACCTCCACTTAAAAATAACCTCCATTTATCCTAACTCTATACCCAAACAAGGCCTAAATGACTTTCAACCCTTGGATGAAATCATATGGTTGATATGTTTTCACTTGATTCTCCATACTCTAGTAATGGAGACAATTCGAATCCAACCAGGACCAGCGAAACCAATTGAATCCTGTCAAAATTGAAAGAACCGAAACAGAGTTCTCGAAGCTTGCCGATTATACAACTTTTGAAAGAAATCTGTAAAACTTCTATTAAAAACAGTGTCAACGTAATTTAAGATTTTTTTAAATCAGTTTTTTCCCCTTCTGACAACCATCCATCTTGTGCAAATGCGCAGGGGCACTTGCCAGCATAGTTTCAATAAGGATAGCCACAAGTGACTCAACAAAGCCAATAACAAGGCACATACATATGGATCCATAGAAAAAATTTATAGCATACCAATCTTAATGGCAATTGCTTGCTAATGAATCTATATCCAAATTCAATGACCAAACTGGACAAAATTAACTGAAAAATTGTTTTGCGTAGCATGAAATAAAATAATAATAATTTACTAAGATTCCAGAGGCTTCACATCAATTCTTCACATGCATTTCCCCTCTTCTATTTCCATGCTGCTATTGTAAGATCCTGGCCCCCTATCAAATGATGAAAATAAACCAAACATATGAGCCTCTCTATTTTATCTTAACTCCCAATCGTCAGATTTAATAACGTTTAATCATAGGGTGAAAATAATAGCAAGATCTCCATATCCAACTCCAACAGGGATACATATAAGAATGGAGTGTGGAACATGAAAAAAAAATCACCTCCTTTGTCCTCTTCCTCCATCTCCTCCTCCTTCCTCCCCTTTTTCCACATTAACCTCCTCTCCTCTCCTCTCCTCCCCTCCACCTACTTCCCTCTCCTCCCACCTACATTTCCCTCAACCGCCTCTGCCTCCTCTAACACATCTCCGTCGTCCATCTCAAATAACCAAAAAGAATTAAAATTTCTTATCAAATATAATAATAATCGACTTAATTTATTATATTTATCAAAAGAGAAAACAGTCATTCTATCATCGTTATAGATCATTATTCATAGCAATAGTTTGTAAGTAACAAACAATATAGTCGTCAGCTGCCATACAATGAAACTATTTGATAGTTTTCTGGAACTAAGCCCGCCTTTTACTTTGATGCTTGGAACTTCTTCATGTCTGCTAAATTCTTTGATCTTTTCTTATGTGGGCTTGCTTTTCAAAAGGAAAAAGTATATAAATAGTAGCTAATTTCCTTATAATGTACAGTTTTTTCATCTTATTTTTCTTCTTTGTTAAAATGACAGAAGAAAGATTTCTACAAGTGGTACGTCCTCTGCGGATGCAATTAGCCGAGGCCAAGTCTCGTGCTTCCTCCAAATACGGAGAAGACAACGCTTCCTCCATTTCTGAAGTTATAGACGAGCTTCATGAGAATATTGAATCCATCAAAAACGACTTATGCAAGCTAGAGAGATGGGAAAGTGATGTGAAGAACGAAATAGGAAACGTGGCTAAGCAACTTGATAGTGTTCTCGAAGGAAACTTCAGCAAAGATGACTTCCACTTACAACTTCAAAGCATCAACCAAAATGTCTCAAGCTTACAACAACTCACTAACGCACTTAAGCTACCACTAGTTGCAGCTGATTCTGCATCCTTGTCGAAAGCGATAGATTCTACATTGCACATTGGCAATGTTGGAGAGGTAGAACAAAGTAGAATTAGAGGGAATGAAGAGATTCTTCCACAGAAGTTAGAAGAACTTGGAGGTAAACGGATGGAGCTCCACCTGTTCTTGCTATGTTGCCTCAAGTCCTTTCTCATATTTCCAGTAAATTCATTGATAAACAAGACATTGTTGATTTATTGGTGGATTGGAGATAGCGAAATAAACCGGGATATATTCTGAAATTGAAGGAAGATTAACTTGCTTAAAGGCTTTAATTGAAATGGGATATGTAATGGCAAGTTACAAATCTCACACACCAATGGATATAGATAGTTGCATGATTCATCCTCACATTTACGATAAGCTTATCAGACAAAATAATTTACAGCCTCTTCTCATCCGATAACCTCAAACCCCATGGCCATTTGATCCTATATCTGATCGACTGTGTTCATCCATGGTAGAAAAAGGTTATCCCAAGGAAATCATGCAAGAGAAATACAACGATATAGAATTGAATTATTTTGGAGGACTGAGGATGTGCATCAATTTAGACCATTCCTTACTAAAATTCGAGAGAGAGAAACTCATCGATATAAGAAATATCCCAGTTATCAGCTGGGGAGATGGCAAAGCTCGGTCAAGCATCATATTGAAGTCAAGAACACCGAGTTTCTAGGATGGTTGTCGATATTCAAGAACCTGAGGCTTCTCAGTCTCCGAGGCATTTCAAGAATCACGAGTCTACCACCAACCATCGGCCTCCTAACCAAGCTGAAAATATTGGACCTTCGAGCATGTCACAACTTAGAAGTGTCACCAGCAGAGCTTGCAATGCTAAAGAACCTGACACGCTTGGATGCATCAGAGTGTTACTTGCTTCGTCACATACCTGCAGAGGTATGCTCACTTCCGAAGCCTGAAGCGCTCAAGGGTTTTGTTCCCAGCAGAGCTGCCACAGCTATTGGTGTTTGACACCGAGGATTGTATGCAGGTGCTCATTGGAGAATGAGTTTCACTGAACGGACTAGCAGAGAACTTTTAGATGGTATTATACCTATTTTCATATAGTAGTTCTTTGGTGAAATGGAGGTACAGGGTAGTCTTTTGACCTAAGATTGCCACGGTGTCTAGTGTATGTTCCCGTTGTATTTTGATTATTACCCTACCACGGTTTTAAAGAGCCATGCAAACAGATTTTAGTTGGATACATTCCCGAAGCACATGAAGGCGAGCGGTCGAAAGGATTTGTCCCTCCCGGAATAGGGAGTTGACGTCGCATTGTGCTTGATCGCTATAGCCATGTGTCTCTGGCCAGGGCGGTTGAAATAAACTGATAAAGGGTTATCAGTTGTATCCTAGATGGTTATGAATCTTCTGATCTGCATGACTTATCAGGGTTATTGGGAAACTGACAGATTCCACCCCTTAGACCTAGTATACGACACTCTCTGATGAAAAGACCGGACTGTACAGTGATTGTCACTGATAGGCTCTGCAGGATACGGACGGATTTGCTTGCCGACCTCCTTTTTCGACTGATACCTGGATAGCTGTTACGTACTACTAGTGCTGCTAACATATTTGTGAGTTATGGATTTGATCCAGCGTATCATCGAGTCTTTTGAGTCACATGCAGAGGGTTTTCTAGCGAAATGATATAGTGCACGTACGGCGATACATGCAGGAGTCCAGTTAAACACATGTATATGATAACACGTATATTAATTGGATGGCTGATGATACTAGCCGGCTTATGAGTAAGCCAGGTCATTAAATCAAGTTATGATTTAATGATATATTTATATATGATGATGCATATATATATACTAGTATTATATATTATTCCCACTCTCTCTTCTGTTGTGTTTTGTTACATGTCATGTACATGTTATGTGTCATGTGCATGGTTATTTATATGTATGATGCTATCATACATATGATTATTCTTTTTCTCTTATTATTTTTCCTTTTTGCATGTTATGAAATGAGGTGGAAGCTTACATGCTAGCCACTCTCATTTTCATGACAAGTGGATGAGAGCAAGTGTGTGTAATATGAAAAGAAAAACCTATTCTCTTCTCATTACAACCATACACTCTCTCATCCAAGGAAAAAGAAAAATGAGATTAGTAGAGAAGAAGAGAGAGAGAGAGAGCAAGAGAGTGAGAACCATACTCCATCACTACCTCGTACTATCTAGCAATTAGTATGAGCTAGTTTCTTCATTTGAAGGAGTCTCGTGTGAAGATGGAGCTAGCATCGGAAGCCCTCGTGTGGATCATCTTCGGCAAAGGAGATCGAGTGGCAAGCTTGATCCGGAAGACTCGGAGCCTAGCTAGAGTCTACTACAGCCGCAGAAGCACGCTTCAAAGGTTGTAGTTTCGTAAAACTTGGTTTTAGCTAGAAATAGTTACTGTTTTTGACAGATTTTAGTGTATGGATGTTCTTGGGTATTCGGATGCTTGTGTGAAGTTTTTAAAATCGTTGTTTTTCATTCCGCAAAGGTCCGCTCGTGTAGTGACCAGCGCACAAATTTCCAGCAATGATTGCAATGCTAAAGAACCTGACACGCTTGGATGCATCAGAGTGTTACTTGCTTCGTCACATACCTGCAGAGCTAGACTGCTTCCGAAGCTTGAAGTGCTCAAGGGCTTTGTTCCCAGCAGCTGGAGAATCCAAGACGCTTGCCAACTCGACAATCTCTCTGATTTGAAAAGGCTAAGAAAATTGACTATTAACATTGGTTGAAATTCCAAAATTGCACAAGGAGAATTTAGTGCATTGGGTAAGCTTGTTTCGCTCATCTCCCTCACAATATCATGGGGCCTAGAATCGAAGGATTGCGTTGCATCATCTACTAGGTATGAGAATTCTACGAGTTCACGTTCGCCGATAACATCGGGGCATTGGGTATCGTGCCACCTCTGAAACTTCGGAAGCTAGACCTTCGATGATTTCCTGAACGCTTCGCGCCCAATTGGTTGGGCCCTAATGGGCTAACTTCTTTGGAGAGGTTGTACATCAGAGGAGAGCTGGAGATTCAAAGTCTTATTCGCAGAACGATACATGCTAGGGGGAGTCTATAGATGACAGACTTATCGATGAATATGATACTGTACTCAACTGGCAACAAATAAAGATTTTGCGTTTGAGGTACTTAAAAGGACTGGAGGTCAAAGAAGCAGAGTTGCGGCTAGGATTCCCAAATCTTGCTTGCCTAGAGATCTATGGGTGTAACAAGCCGCATACAAATACAGTGATCTAAAGCATGTATTGGTATTATTATGGTGATGGCATTGCCAAAAGCCATCAATGCAAGCAACATTGAGCATGTAGACTTTTCTTCGCTTGTTAACTTGATAAAGGTTTATTAACTATTCATACCCTAGAAATAGAAAGCGGACTATAAATGACTTCTGTAAGCCTGCTTTAAGAAATGTTTCAAATGAATACAGAATTATTGTGGAGTTAAAACTGAAATATTTAACAGGAATGTTGATGATACCAGCAATGGCTCTTGATGGATGGCAATGTCTTTGAAGAGGAAGGCTGAGGCTCCTATGGAAAAGTGAGGGAACGAAAAACAGAAGAAAATATCTCGATTTAGTATTATGGTATTCCTATCTGCAAATAATTTAGGGAAAATCTTGCAATGGTATATAGTAAACACATAAGCGGTAAAGAGTGAGTGAATTCATATAGGTAGGGAGCACCAAACCCCCAAATCTATTAATCATTGAAGTATTTGCAACAATATAACAGCAGTGAAACAAGGTGATATATCGTGTGAAAACAACAGCAGGTATCAAAAGCTTGGTGTACACTGAGTGCTTACCTGTCTTAATCCAAATTCGATAACTTTGCTTAGAGAGGAGGCTGATGGGCTCCGCAACTTGGCTTCCAAAATCACAAAACACATGGAGTAGAGCAAGCATCATTTGTTCCAGGTTCATTCTTAACAGCCAGAATTGAATTATCGATCTTGGCACCGGTTGTAGCTAGTCAGAGCCTTACAAAGCCTGCACTAAGATAAAGCACACATCTACTATGCCTTGAGAGGAGAAGAATGTTAGCCGATAAAGTTAGGGACTCAGAGAAAAACAAATATAATTCAGGACCATGGATCAACACAAGGGCTAACTTTTTTCCTTTATAATTAAGCGTCTAAAACATGACTCCATTCTTTCAAACAGTATTTACAAATTAAACCTCCACAAGTGAATATATATAATTTGCCTTTTATAAACAATAGTAACAAAGTCCGCAATTTAATAACTCCGCATACAGAATTTTTATATTACATGAAGACAGGCTAAAATTTGACTTCATGAAGGCATGCTATTTGTGTTTCCTTCGGATTGAGGTGGCATCTCCCTTTCAAGTCCCCAGTGCAACAATTATACACTCCACAACACGAATAACAATTCAGTACAAGTATGATCAAGCATTTTATCATGCAAATTCTACAATAACTCCTCTACAAAACCCAATTACAAAGACAACTTCCACATTTTTCATAAGAGATGTAAAGCTGAAAATATATAATAAATTAAGCAAGAACACTAACAATATCAGAGTGACTCTTAGAGAAAGATTAAACAATTGCGAAACCGGAACCAGACGACTAAAAAACAATCGCAATTATCCATAAGAGAACTTTTGAACAAGAGGAATGTTAATCATTAAGTCCCCTTAGAACACTTTACATCATAGAGTGCGTATAAAATTACAAAGGTATGAATAGGTTTCCATTAAATGCTGAATCAGGAATACATGATAATATAAACAATAAGCGCATTAACTTCAGAGCAAGACACATCCAATGTGATATACACTTGTGAGCATATCGACACCATATCATACGTGAAATGGCTTCATATGAATGTCAAACATCTCTGTAGAGAAGAGCTGAACATCCTAAAGAAAACAAACAAATTCCCCATCTTAGAATAGATATAATCCAACAGATTAATGTAGTAGTGAATGCATCAGAATTGGTTCATCTGGAGACAGAAACAGTAGGGCGTTTTTGCAATTCTTATGATAACCAGGCTAGCCAGCTTATTCATAAAATCATGTTATTCTAATTGCATGTGACAACTGCTGCAACAATAAAGGCAGGGACTTCATTTCCCGACGTCAGTGCACCTCTTTGTTAAGTTGATGATGTTTGATTGGCACATGCTCTACTCAAACATTGCATTACTATCGTTTCTCTTTATGGAGATTTTTGTTTCTGGGTAGAAGTTTTATTGGTAAACGAGGGGAAGGGCGAAAATAAGGTATTTCACATTTTCTATTTGTAATAGAAAGTTCAACTGGTATGGCTTGCCTTGTTTTTCATCAAAAAAAAAAAAATTAAAACACACAAAATAAATATATGTAAAAAGGGTCCAGTCCAAGGTCCAACGTTGGATAAAAAAATTTATCCAACAAATCAAGACCGTTCAACATAAACCGCTTCTTTAAGAAGCGGTTAAAATCCAACAGTCCTTATTTAACCCCTACTTAAAGTAGTGGTTAACATCAAAAGATATTTTACCCAACAAATTTGGACCGTGCAAATTTAACCACTACTTTAAGAAGCGGTTAAGATCCAACGGGTCTTATACAACCGCCACTTAAAATAGCGGTTTAAAATCAATATCGCACCGCTACTTAAATATTTTTTTTCCGAGCGGTTGAGAAATATATCACCTTTCGATTTTCAAACCTAGAGATCGCTAGAGCACTCTGTTTTTTCCTCAACAAATTTTTTCGAAGTGATGTGTCGATTTTGGAACCTTAGCTTCCGCCAGAGCACGTATGCTTCTTTCTCAACGAAGTTTTTCAAAATGATTGTGGTAAATTATTTACTTCTAATTTTACATGTGCTAGCATATCGATTAATATAGCCTATCGGTGGACTATGTCTGATTATGAAGAAGAAGATGAAGGATTAGCAATGGAAACGGACACAAGATAAATGCTTGAAAAAACCTATTATTCATGTCGACCTAATAACTCGTGAAGGAAAAAATACTGAGTTTATATCGTCAAGCAGTGGAAGCAAATGTACGAATATTTTGTCTCCTAAAGTTGAGTTTATATCGTCAACTAGTGGAAGCAAATGTAAAAATGTTCCGTCTCCTAAAGTTGAGTTTATACCGGGTGGAAGCAAATGTAAGAATGTGTCGTCTCCTAAAATAAGTCCTGATGAGAATAACGAGCGATGTGTAACAAATGATTTGGTAGAACCCGAAATTGGCATAATATTCAATTCACTAGATGATACTTATGAATGTTATTTGGCTTATGCTCGAAACATGGGGTTTGCTATCAGAATTTGTGCCACTCGTCGTGCAGTTCACAGTATTGAACCTATCTCCAGACTATATGAATATAACAAGACCACAAAACCTAAAAATGTCAAGCCCAATATAAAACGTAAAATATCTTTTTCGACGGATCGGAGAAATAATTATATTGGATCGAAATGCGAAGCCCGTATGTTTGTTGTCAAAAAGGATGATCGATGGAAAGTAATTTCTTACAAGAGATATCACAATTATCCATTTATACCGCAGTCAATGGTTTAATACCTATCTTGTCACAAAAGTATTTCCAAACTCGACAGAAATCAAATCCGTACTTTAAACGATAGTGGGGTTGGTCCAAGCAAAACATATACAATACTAGGAATTAAGAAAAATACATCGATATCAATCTATGGACGGGATAGAGAATTTTGGTTACGGGCTAAACAATGAAAGAGTGAATTAAGAAAAATATGTCGACATCAATCTATGAACGTATCAGATGTCCAAACTATTTTAGCTTATTTGCAACCCATTCAAGTTGATAGGCCTAATTTTACTCGCGTGGTAAAATATGATGAAAAAAATAATATCGAAACCCTCTTATTCGTCGATGCGCGCTCAAAAACTTCCTATACAACTTTCGGTGATGCAATTACTTTTGACACCACGTATCGAAAGAACAAATATCAAATACCTTTCGCCCCATTCACCGATTTTAATCATCATTATAAATCACAGATATTTGGTTTGGCGTTAATGCGGAATAAGTCTGAAGAGTCTTTCACCTGGTTGTTTCAACAGTGGTTAATTACGATGAATAATAAGCTACCGTTATCTATAATCACGGATCAAGATCATACTATAACAAATGCTATTTTCAAGGTGTTTCCGAATACAAGAAATCATTATTACATATGGCACATTAGTCAGAAATATCCGGAGAAATTGCAGAGTTTATATCATCAGAATATCGATTTTCGAAACGACTTCAACTGTTGCGTGCAGAAAAGTTTGGCGGTTGAGGAATTTGAAGATAAATGGTCTGCGCTAGATGTAAAGTACCAAGTTAATGGGCATAAATGGCTTTCAATGATGTACGGTATACTGGAGAAATGGATACCGGCTTATACATTAAGATACTTTTCTGCAGGAATGCGAACAATCGGGGCTTAATGAGAGCATGAATGCTTTTTTTATATTTATCTTAATTGGAACACCACAATCAAAGAGATTGTTATGTACACGAAAAGTGCACTACAAATGCATTACGAGCACAGGAAAAATGGATTTTGATACGCTATGCAAGATTCGTATGTGTGCAACAAATATGCCATTGGAATTGGACGCTTCGAAAGTTTGCACCGAAAGTATTTTTGAAAAGATTCAAGTAGAGCTCCAGAAATCTCAATCATTTAATATCGAAAAATTTTCAAAAGTCGACGGGACAACCAGGTATAAAGTTCATGTGTTTCCTGGTCCGAAGAAAGACAAGCGAAGAGTATATTATATTGAATTTACGATAAATGGGCCAGTATTCAAGTGCATTTGCAATCATTTTGAATCAACCGGACTATTATGTAGGCATATATTAAGTTTTTTTATCCAAAAATGTGAATAGCATACCGTCTCAATATATATTGTCAAGATGGACGAGAAATGTTAATCAAAATATTGTCATGACGAGTATCGTACCACCTTCTATATAGATGACTGAAATGGCGCGGTATAGTTATTTATATAACGAGTTCAATCTACTTGCCATGAGAGGTGCTGTGTCAGAAAACGGATACAAAATTATGTTTGCGGATTTGTCCAACTTGCGATACGATTATCTGAACTTCCAGTTGAAATACCGAGTGTGAAAGACGGATTGGTTGATGAAACAACAGATAATTTGAAATCCATGAAAGATGATGTTTCAAAAATTCAAAATCTTCTGCAATCTAACACTAGAGGTCGTAAAAAGAATCGGCTTAGATCTTGGCAAAATATCAAAAATAATGATAGGAAAAAGAAGAAGGTATGCGGAGTATGCGGCCAATTAACATTCCATAACAAAAAACTTGTCTAAGGAGGCCGACACATGTAAAAGACATACATCCTGGTAACCCGAGTCCGTCATGGGACTTGAACGAACCGTGTGGTTTTTTAGAATGCTTTGTGGATGATATTTGATATAAATGAATGATTTTTTATGTAAATGATTGATACTTAATAAACTAAAAGCCCTTATTTTTTTGGGCAAATGAATGACATTTCTTGTAAATGAATGATACTTAATGTAATTGAATGATCCTTGATGCAATATTAGTTGTTGATATTGGTTGTATGAATTAATATTGTTGTTGACATTGGTTGTGTCGATCAATGCTATTAAATTGTTTGGTGCAAAAAATTTAACCACTACTTAATTCAGCGGCTAAATAAGTATGGTATCAGTTGATTGTGTGAGCTCAAATTTAACTGCTACTTAAAGCAGAGGTTACATAGTTACCTCAAACACTGACTAAGCCAAAATTTAATGCTAATTAAAGTCGTGGTTATTAATACTTGGAGAATATAACCGCTTCTTTAAGCAGCGGTTAAAGTTTATCTGGAGAATATAACCGCTGTGTTAAGTAACGGTTAAATTTATCCTGGAGTGAAATGTTGCCTGGAATGATCTCAAAATAATCTGCAGAATATAATCGCTTCTTTAAAAAGCGGTTAACTTTTACCTGGAATGGTTTCAAAATTATCTGGAGAATATAACCACTTATTTAAGCAGCGGTAAACATTTGCTTGTTGTGATAAAAAAATTATCTGTAGAATATAACCGCTTCTTAAGTAGCGGTTAATATTTGACCTCAAATATACTTCATTTTCTCACAAATTTACATCATCTACAGCAAACAAATATCAGACTTCAGCTACAAATATCAACACGTTATTTAGGTAAAACGGCAACCCACATCAACAAACTTCAACACACATCATTTATATATGGGGAATAAAAACAAACCAAATATCATATTTATTAAATCATTTGGGATAATTCTGTGAAATCTAATATTTAGTTGTTCAACACACGGCCATGTAATATACACATCAACAATCTATAATTACATCATTTAGTTACATCCTTTGCATCCATACACATAATATGCATATCAACGGTCTAAAAATGTCTTTGCAACCAAATTTCCTCGAGAAGAATGATCTATGCACTCTGACGTATCGGTAAGAATTCTTGCCATCCTTTTCAACAAATCCTTATCTGGACCACTTCAATGTCGATTACTGGATTCATTTCCATTTGTAATGATGACTAATACTTTGAACATATGGTCCCATTTTAACTTCCTCCTTCAAAAGTTCAGCATGTTTGTAGCATGTCTATAAATATGGCCCCCTTATCTTTACCACTTCTGAAACATGTCTCTGTAGAAGTATGGTCCCCTGATCCTTATCTTTACCACTTCTACCATAACCCTAAGAAAAATCCCCCACCCAAATTAGCAAACCTCAATTTAGATCTGAAAATCCTAATAAAATTTCCCCAAAAAAATTAGCAAACCCCATTTGAGACCTGAAAACCCTAACAAAAAATCCACCAAAATTTAGCAAACCCTATAATAATTAAAGTAAACAATTTACATTATGAGATCGATCCACGAATATAGAGAATTCCAACAAGAATCCTTGATCCAAATCATAGCAATAATCGCCCAATATCAATCCCTAACCCTAACATGTTGAAACTGTGCTGAGGCGGTAAAGGCAACACAGTATAGTAAGTAGGAACCATTGCTTTGTCCAGCAGTTATAACTAACAGCTCAAATTAGTTGGATATATTTCTAAGTCAAAATACAACAAATCTCAACCGCTGCTTAAAACTCAAAATATTAGTAGGCTAACATTTAACTGCTACTTAAATAAGCGGTTAAATAGTCAGACCTAAAATAATTCTAAGCAAAAATTTAACCACCACTTAAAGAAGGGGTTAAATAGTTAGAGATCTGAAAACTAGGCCAAAAGTTAACAGCCGTTGAAAGCAGCGGTTAAATAATCAGAAACCTCAAAGTATTTATAGGCCAAAAGCTAGCCGTTACTTAAAATAGCGGTTATATTTTAAGTAGAACCAAAAATATATACTAGAGAAATCATATATCATAGTTCATATATACATAAATGTACATCATTTACACACAAATGTAAATCATTTACAGCCAAATTTACATCATTTTGTCAAAATTTACATCAATTACAGCAAACAAATGTAGATCGTTTACATCCAAATTTACGACATTTAAATCTCAAAATATTACATCATTTACAACAAACAAACATCATTTACAGCCAAATTTACATCATTTTCTCAAAAATTTACATCATTTACAACAAACAAAAATTTACATCTTCTGGATAGTTTATGTGATGTATCTGTGGAAGCCCCCTCATTTGCTTCAACTGCCATTTTAAATGAAACGAAGCCTTCTTTGTATGTATGTGATTAACTTTTCTCATATGCCTTTTTTAGAGCATAGCTCGTTCAATTTGCTTACTGGGTTCATTTTCATTGCCTCAAACCGGCATTGAACGAGTTTTGTTCTTAAAAAGCATACGAGAAATGTTAATCAAGCACATATAAAAATGGCGTCCCTTCATTTAAATCGGCAATTGAAGCAAATGGGCGCTCTTCCACAGATACACCACAATTTCTAGCTATAACTTCAGACCTTAAAGAAAGTTATATCTGAATTCTAAACATTAGGAAGCCAGAATGAGCGATACAACACAGTATCTAGATCATTCTTCGCGAAGAAGAAACGGCTCTCAATACTATTTAGATGCAACAAGACAACCCGTTTCATATTTTGAATGTGAAGGACGTTCAATGTCGGTTACTGGGTTCATTTCAGGAAGTCAGAATGAGCGTTTTATTATTGGGTGTATCCTTCATAAGTAGTTGGTCCCAAAACCTCTGAAGAAAGCACCCAGTACCGAAGCTTTGCAAGAAACATATAGCAGAGATTAGAATGGGATGTACGTTTAATATCGGTTACCGGTTGAAACTGCAGAGAAACACATAGAAGAAATCAGAAGGAGAAAGTTCTTCATAGGAGTAGCTATACGTAACAAAATGATGTTAGTCAAATTCTTGATCCAACATCGGTATCTTCCACAACAGCAAGTCCTTCCACCCCAAAGAAGGACTATACTTAGTAAAATTCTATAGCCCTAACAAAAACACCCCAAAATAAATCGTTAACCCCAATTTAGATCTGAAAACCCTAACAGAAATCCCCCAAAAATTAGGAAACCCTAAGCCCAAGAACCACTTTATGAATCGAAACAAAAAATAACCGTAACAAAAATCAAGGGATAAATTAGCAAACCCCAATTTAGATATGAAAACCCTAACAAAAAATCCAGCAAAAATTACCATACACAATACTAATAAATGTAAATAATTTACCTTATGAGATTGATCCACGAATCAAGAAATTTCCAGCAAGAATCGCAATAAAAATCACAGTAAGTATCGCAATAAAAATCACAGTAAGAGTCGCAATAAAAAAATTTAGCAGACCATATGATATTTATAATAAATGTAAACCGCTACTTTAAGTGACGGTTACATTTGAACCGTTCGATCTACCCACTACTTTAATTATCGGTTAATATTAACGGTTCAGATATGTTGGAAATAATACTAGATCAAATTTCAACCACTTAATGAACCGGGCTCAAAGTCTGAACGACTAATTTAAGTAGCGACAAAATCACCGTTCGATCTAGGTTCTACTTTAAATAGTGGTTAATACCAACGGTTCAGATTTGTTAGAAGTAATAAGTGATCTCAAAATATGAACCGCCGCTTAAAGTAGTGGTTAAAAATGAACCGTTCGATCTAACCGCTACTTTAAATAGCAGTTAAAATTAACGGTGTAGATTTATTGGAAATAATACTGGATCAGATTTCAACCACTTAATGAACTGGGCACACATCAACAAGCCATCAACACACATCTTATATAGTTGGACAATATAACCGCTACTTTAAGTGGCGGTTAAATTTTGAGCTCAAATGATCCTCATTTTCTCACAAATTTACACATCTACAGCAAGCAAATATCAGACTTCAGCTACAAATATCAACACATCATATATACAAAAACATCAACAAACTTCACTCCACATCATATATAGATGAAGAACTAAAACAAATATCTTATTTATTTTATAATTTGGGTAGTGTCTTTGAAATCTATAAATGCATTGTTTATCACACAACCGCACATAATATACACACAACAATCTAAATGATAATGTTAGTAAAATTCTTTATCCGACAAAAAGACTGCTAGCAAACTAGCTACAAAAGACAAGCTTCAGACCATAAAGAATACTTCAGAGCATAAAGAAAGCCAGAATGACCGCTCTTCCATCGATACGTCACAGTATCTAGAACATTCTTCTTTCAAAATTCTGGGGGCCATCAAAGGAACTGGATGTGCCCATCACAGAACATCAAAAATCTTGTGCTCATGAGCTTCAATATTGTTTACATGCAACGAAATGAACCGTTTCATGTTTTGAATAGGAAGGACGGGCACCTATTTCTTCTTCTCAACAAGAAAGTTATCAATAGGACAGGCACCTATTTCAATGTCGGTTACTGGGTCCAAACCCTTGGAAACCTTATTCAACCCCCTTTAAGATATTTCCTTCCTCCTCTTCCAGAACTTTGAGCAATGGCTACAATTGAAACTGCACAGAAATATAAATTAGCTCCAAAAAATTAGCAAACCCCAATTTAGACCTGAAAACCCTAAAAAAAGTCCACCACAAATTACCAAAACCTATACTACTTGAAGTAATTAATTTACCTTTTGAGTTCAATACACAAATCAGCCTGATTCCAGCAAGAATCGCATATCAAATCACAACAAAAATCGCCCAATTCCATATCCATATCTCTTAATCTGTCGGAAACTATGCTGAAACTGCCAGGAGGCTTTTTATATTAAATAGGAACCGCTACTATAAGTAGCGGTTAGCTTTGAACCGTCCGATCGTAACAGCTACTTTAAACAGCAGATAACATCAACGGTTCAGATTCGTTGGAAATAATAATGCGTCAAATTACAACCGCTA
Source organism: Agapanthus africanus (assembly GCA_030015575.1). Lineage (NCBI taxonomy): Eukaryota > Viridiplantae > Streptophyta > Magnoliopsida > Asparagales > Amaryllidaceae > Agapanthus > Agapanthus africanus. The sequence continues at coordinate 873,150,411 of CM057339.1, forward strand.
CTTAATGAAAAATATAACCGCTACTTAATGAAAAATATAACCGCTACTTAAAATAGCGGTTAAATAGTCTGAGAGTCAAAATTTAACTAACTCAAAATATAACCGCTTCTTAAACTAGCAGTTGAATAATTTGCTTAAATTTTAACCGCTACTTAAAGTAGGGGTTAAATAGTTTGCTCTCTGTATCTGAAGATTGCTCAAAATATACCCGCTACTTAAGTAGCGATTCAATAATTTGCTCTCTATAGCTATAGTTTACTCAAAATTGAACCGCTATTTAAAATAGCGTTAAATAATTTGCTCAAAATTTAACCGCTATTTAAAGTAGGGGTTAAATAGTTTGCTCTCCATGTCTGTAGATTGCTCAAATATACTCGCTACGGAAAGCAGCGATTCTATAATTTGCTCTCTCTAACTGTAGTTAGCTCAAAAATGAACCGCTACTTAAAATAGCGGTTGAATTTTGAGTAGAACCAAAAAAATATACTTCAGAATTCTTATATCAGAGAGTCCATATACATAAATGTACATCAATTACATACAAATGTAGATTTACAGGCAAATGTACATGCTTTTCTCACAAATTCATTTCCATTTCCAGTGACAAATATCAGAGACCAGATAGAACCATCACCACATCATATGTGCAAAATTTCAACACATCAAGAACACCACACATCCTATATAGCTGGACAATAAAACGTAATCTATATTTTATTACATCATTTGGGTAGTTTTTTATTAGTTACCTCACGACAAATCCTATGTCTAAAATTATTTACAGTATTTGTGTTCCATTCTTTGTCGTTCAATGCAATTCCCCGCGACAAGTAATCCATGTATTTCATTACGAATACACCGCAATCGACTGAACCGATGTCTTGTTTCGGATGGCCCTTATTCTCAACCCAATCCAAACTCTTTCCTAAAGGAATATTGCGGGGATTGGGTACCTTCTTCAGCATATACTTAAGCAAATGATTATGCTGCAAAAAAATCATTAAGTTAAACAAATTATTACAGATTATAAGTAAATGAAAATAGTAATCATTCTAAAAGTGAACTAACCAGTGCATCACATTCATCTTTATACAAATGACGGACATTTTCATACATAGGATCATATAGCACAAACTTACCCTACGTAATGTGCCAGACACAAAATCCAATGATTTACGTGATGCATTGGAATAAAAACCTGGGATTAAAATTAAAATTCATTATTATAAATCGTATTTGTTGCGAACAAAACGAATATGAGATAAATAAAGTACAGACTTCCCTTATCACGCTCTAATACGGACTTCAAGAAAGGATTTATCCAGTCGTCCCATTCCACTAAGCTATTTCTACACTGGTGCTCCCTCTTCAGTGTCGCCGCTTTGTTTTCTTTAAAATAAGAACGGAGCATCGACTAGGAAATAAAAAGTAGAATGAACAACACGATAATGAATATTATTTAGCTGATGTACAAAACGAAAGTTATAAATAATGACTTACACAAAATTTAGGATAAAAGCAGCAATTGGCGGAAGATTCGCATATGCGTAACCTATTGATGTAAGCGATTATCATTTCTCCTCTAATGCACTCCCTAATTCGCAGCGAGAGAAAGTCAGAATAATATACAATTGTCACTGGTTCGCTTTGATGAACACATTCAACTTCTCTGAAGGTTATCAAAACATGAATATTTAATATTTTACTTTTAAATATGAAATTATAAGTAATTCATTAAAAGTAGACAAACCTTGGTTTCCCTTGCTCGACTTGAGTTCGATCCCAAGTTTCTCCTCAACGTACTTTTCAATTCCGATATCTGATATTTCATCACTTGTACGGTCATCTTTTTTTCTTTCTCCTCTTGTCTGGATTTGCGTACGGCGAGATCAAGAAAGAACTTGGCTTTGTCTCTCTTTGCATTTGCAATTTCTCCTTTCAAAATTTCTTGACCCAGATCGCTGGTCAGATCTACACCAATTGCACAGAAACGTTCAAGACAATCACAACTTTGGCTGCTTCCGCGCCGTGCCCGACTGACCTGAGTCGTCAATTCCTTCGTAATACGAGATTTGTCGATCGGTAATTCTTACGAATTACCACTGTCAATTTGGTTTGTTCTAAAGGAATTTCTGTTTCAACTACGGGGGTTATATCTCCCAAATTAGCATACAAGTTTTCCTCCTCGACAGCACTTGTTTGAACCTCAAAACTGGGATCAATAACGTTCCCCATCTCCACCTGAAATCCGTAGATCTACGAAGGAACGCCAAAAGCGAAGGCAGCTCTCTGGGTCCTTACCGACGCTGGGGTGCCGTCTTATCAACATTTTCATCCCCGAAATTGGCTCCTCCCCGACGGTCTTATGTCCCGCATTTTGATCAACAGCCTCCCCAATATGTATTGGCTCATCGACCACATCAAGATTTTCCTCACTTGGCAAATTCTCGACGGCCTCTTCCATGACAATCTTCTCCCCCGCATTTGCCTTACTTGGCTCCTTCAAGACGAGGTCCTCCACGACGGTCTTCTCCCCCGCATCTGCTTCATCAGCCGCATCGCACTCATTTCCAACAACGAGAAGATTATTCCCGGCATTTTCATCCCTTTATAGGGCTTCATCCCCCTTCTCATCAATATCACCCTTTAACACTCTTTTGATATGTTCATGTAATCTATTGAGCTTGTCATCATCCAACAAAGATATCTTGCCTTCAACCTCGTTCACCTACAAATAATAAGTACTAAATATCAATAATTGGATCGAATATGTTATAGGTGATATAAAACAAAACAAAACATAAACAATACTTGCATAATCCAGATGTAACTGACGGTTAATCTCGATGTTAGGCTAGTAGATCTTGGTTGACTAGGGGATGTATTACCTTCCTGGTAATACCGGTGTACCAAGCCATGTAGTCATCCGCCACATCCTCACCTTCCACTGTAGAAGCCCAGGTGCAACTCCCTGTTCGGCGATATCATTTTGGACTGCGTCCCACAACCCGATATAATCTGAAACTGCATCGTATACTGGTATCTTCTTGGTTGATTTCTCTTTCTCAGCTTGTATACGATGAACGTCAACCGGTACCCTCTGAATACCGCCGAACTGTCGAATTATCCTATCGGGATATTGCCACTAGACAATATTGAAACATTTGAGAAAAACGCGTAACGGTCCAGCGTACCTACTGTACTCGAAAAATTGTTGGGGAACACAGATCCTATATGAACTGTCATTAAAGAAACGGTTGAAAATATTTAACATTATTCATAAAAATTTAAACAAATGTCGTTGAATTAGATAATGAAATAGTAATTACCTGTAGCTCCTTCAAATTATCGAGCCTTCCCTGGTAGAAAGTTTTATGATAATGGGGAGCTCGATGTATGCATATACCCCATTGCCTAGCAAGAGGTATAATCTCCTTGATGCTAGTACCGGGCATCGATCGAATGACCAAGATCCTAATATATGCCCGGCACTAAATAAAAATTAATTGTCGGATTCGCTACAATTATCTTTACAATAAAGGAAAATGATTAAAAAATAATATGATACATGTAAAATGGTAAGACAACCCTTTATAGCTATCGCATTTGACAGGGCCGCTTCATTCAAACCGTTTATCAAATACGCCAAACCCCCCAAGCGTAGCCGGAGATACGTTCCCCGATCGTCAAAAATCCAATCCATTTAAGATGAACTAGGTTCTTGAAGCGTGTAGGGAATAATGTCATGCAAATGTTGTACAAAACATAAGCTTTTGTACATTGAACAGTTTCCTCATATGCAGCATCAGTCCCGAAAGTACCAAAGGTCTCATACACCCACATCGCAAGTACGGCGTCGTCTTTCCTCTTCTCCTTCGGGGGTTCAACTCCTAATACGACACCAAAATGTAAGGAAGTCATGAATCCTTCATAAACAGTTGGAGAACCTGAGACCGAAAGACCGAGAATCCATGAAACGTCTTCTAAAGTGATCGACGCCTCTTTAATGGGTAAATAAAATATGTTAGTCTCAGGTCGCCATCTCTCAACTAATGCAGATATCAACTGTAAGTCATGTTGGTGGCCAACTTTACGATACACACCAAAACCCCAATCGTCCAATATTTTGATCTACTGCTTAGTCAGAGGTCATTGCGCAGATATGCTTGTCGATTCGAACGCAATAAAAGGTCCCCTATTTTTACCATTCCAAATAGTTTCGGAGATGTGATTTTCTTGATTATACAAGACAACATTATTCACGGGGCCAGGGTTGTATTGAATTGATGATGTCTGGGATACTTGGGATGCTGATGGCGGAGTAGGATTAAGTACATTCTCTTTTGACTGGATTTTCCTTCTTTTGCTATGTTCTTCGAAAAGTTCTTTACGAATATTTTTTGGCGGAGGAGGAAAAAGAGTCGGTTTAGCCCTCTTTTGTGTAGGTTTCTTCGATGTAGACCTCTTGGGTGTATGTTTGCATTTAGCGGCCATTATAACTACATATTAACTCAAAAATCATAAATTTATTAACAAAAAACCCTACCATAATCAAAAGTAAGAGAGAAGCACTTAACAGCGCATAATCAATAATGAACATAGAATAATACATGACAAGCTAGGGTCCAATAAACATGATTTCATCCACCGAAAAAAGCCCCCAATTATATCTAAGGACCCTAACAAATATCGCATAAATATTAACAAGTCCTATACCAATTAAAGTAAATTAATTACCTGATGAGATCGATACACCAATGAAGAGAATTCCAACAAGATCGTAGTTGAGATCACAACAAGAACCGCCTTTAATTTGGATCCCTAACTCTTTAACCGCTGAAACAATGCTGGAGCAGCTCAAGCGGCAGCTCTTTTTATTTAAAGATAACCACTAGTTAAAGTAGTGGTTTAATCTGGGCCATTCGATTTTAACCGCTAGTTAAAGTAGCGGTTTAAATTAACGGGTCAGATTTGTTGGATAAGTCGATTTTATCCAACATTGGATATTGTTTCATCCCGATATATATATATATATATATATATATATATATATATATATATATATATATAGGGGGGGAGTTCGACTAGGATCCTATCAGAAGGATTTGGAAACAAATTCTTCTCACATTTTCACCATTAGATTAACTTTGGAATGTATACTAACAATTATGTTATGTTTGGTGATAAATGAAAGCTTTTATTTATAATTGTTAGTATACATCCCAAAGTTAATCTAACGGAAAAAGTGGAATGGATTTGTTTCCAAATCTTTTCGATAGGATCCTAGTCAAACTCTGTGTGTGTGTGTGTGTGTGTGTTACTCATAGAATGGGAGATCTCCAAAATATTAATTAAAAAATACCAAACCTTAAACATCTAGATATCGATGTTGTCGTGCAAATATTAGAATTCATCTATCCTTGCAGAACATGGAAAAGTAACTCTTGCAAGGTATATCTAACCATCCCACTATAGAACTCATGAAACACCAAATTGTTTGCAATCAGAATAGCACTCAGATTATATATAAAAGGATGAGAATAATATGGAAAAATATGCTTCGGCTACCAAGCTAATAACCTAACAAAAAGCAGTACTGCTCCTAAAAAGTAATACAACGGACCAATGCTCTTCATATCAAACTAATTTTGGAGATGCTGCCTTAAAGAAGAAATAGTGAAAATATCATCACTTGTGGTAATCATATCGTCGTATAGGAGAAGAAATACCTCAGCCAATAGCAGATGTAAACTGACAGGGTATAGTCATACATGATGTAAGAAAAGCTGTTAAAAGAAGTAATCGGGAACAAAAATGCTGAAAATATGCACAAGGTTTTCGCGCAAGTAAATAATAACACGAAGATGGCATTCATGATGTGCATCTAATTTAAATTAAGGATACATATAGATCTCCAAAGAGAACACTGTATGTTGAGGATCATTGATGACCAGGAAATGAAAGTTGAAAGGCCTATTGTGCAGTTTTGGGTCAAACAGGTTGCATCAGGTTTGACTAACAAGATCAGGTTGACCCGATTGAAACATAACGGGTTCGGGTCGAGCTGTACCTGCTATTTGCTATTTTGTCGTGCCAGAATTTTTTTGCGTAACTTCTTTTTCCACGTTAGGAAATAAATTTAAGTACTATTTAATCTTTAGCAACTAAAACAAAAGGTTTGCTATGGTATATCTATTAATTTTCTAATCCGGTATACATAGATATATGTACACATATACATATATATGTATATACCTGCACACGTATACACATATGTATACATATATACATACGTGTGTGTAGTTGTGATCCTATAGACCTTGGCATAAACTAAGCAACGAAAAGCCCGCTCTATAACCAAAAAATCTTTCGATTTTTCGACAATCGGGTCAAGTGAACTTGATCTAATTGGTGTAATTCAGCATCGCACTAAAATTTGTGCGATTTCGAAACCGTTTTTATAGATGACAATTGCAAAAATCAATGGTTTCGCGATAATAGAACAGTTTGTGTCGTTAAATCAACGACTAAATGGTTTCAAAACCATATAAAATTTCGTGGACCCGTGTTTCTCACCGTGTATAGAAATATGAACGGTTCGGATTGTAAAAATTTTGTGTTATACATGAGTGCGTGATTGCTTGGTTTAGGCCCGGGCCTATAGAATATAAAAGAAAGCTTAGATAAGTTAGAGAGGGCTTGTATTTTTCAAATCCATAAACTTTTATGTGGGACATCCGTTCGACGATCCATTCCTTTTAAATTGATCAACACACACCCTAGATAGTGTATGTTTACAAAATCAGGTTGTTTGCAAGTCGTCGCCTAAGTTGACCAGCATACCATAGTTAATACTACTATAGAAGTGGTTTTGGCTAGATGTCTTCTTAGTGATAAGGGTGTTCCTATCATCTCTTGCAATCCCCTTTACTATCATAATAGGAGCATCATATAGAGCGCCAGCGGCCCAGCATTTCTTGAAACGACAATGGTATCAATTTAACTGTCCCTTGATCCACCAGTATTATGATGCATATAAATTGTCCTACCATATTATTTATATCAGCAAAGCATCTTGCTTTTTAACCCAAAATTTATATTCTAGTAAAATATAAGAACAATGCCCACCGATTTTTCTACGTGGGGTTTAACATGGGTGATGGATGTATAAATGAGTGTATTATGTAGTGTACATTATTGGACCTATTTGTACATCATAAACCCATTCTTAACTGCTATTTAGGCAACTTGGGGCATATAAAATAAAATGGGAAAATATCTCATTTTTACCTGTGAAGCCGAGGCAAATCAAGATTAATTCCACTATGATCAGCATCGACGATCGATGTGCAGATTGGCGCCGTGTGGAATGGGCTTAATTAGGGTTTCATTGAACTCGTGGTCAAGAATCAAACCCGTTGTCTCGAAATCGAGAGGCCACGGAGTCTCGTCGAAGGCTGTCGCCTGAGTCGCTGACCTTTTGGGAACCGTCGTCGGCGAAGTCATGCATTGCGGATCGAATGTTGTCCTTTTGTTGGGGATTCGATATGGGTCTCGTTCTTCCTCTGTGGAGAAGAACCATGGGATTGGGGACAAGGCCTGGGGTTTGGGATTCGCTGAGGGAGAGAAATAGGCCTGACGGAAAAATTCATCTTTCCAAGGTTTAAAATCTAAATTTGTGTAAATTTAGAGTAAAAGGGTTATTAAAGGACAAAATTTGGGATTGGTCACTTTTTCCAAACTAATTTTTCCAAACTAATTTATACACATTTTAAAACTATTTAGAAAATAAGCACAATTGAGTTAAATCAATACCACATGGGCACCGCATGGGAATAACGGTTGGGATTTTGTTGAAATTCTATTCCGCACTTTGTAAGTGCGGAATAAGTCTTGGCCTTAGCCAAGTATAAAATATTGGCTCTCTGAGGCTTATTCCCCACTTTGCAAGTGCGGAATAGGTTTTGGCCTCGACCAGAGAGCCAAACATGAAGACCCGGCTCTCTAGTTGAGGCCAAGTCTTATACCGCATTTTGCAAGTGCGGAATAGGTTTTTGCCTCAACCAGAAAACCAAGCATAAAGATTTGACTCTTCTGGGTGTGGCTAAGTCTTATTCTGCACTTTGCAAGTACGGAATAATACTAGCAAGCCAACCCAAAGAGCCAAATATCAAGACTCAGTTCTCTGGATGAGCGAAGTCTTATTCCACACTTTGTAAGTGCAGAATAAGACTTGTTCCTACCCAACCGCCAGTCTCATGTGGCGCGTATGCAGTATTAATATAATCTGATTGTGCTAATTCTCTAAATAGTTTTAAAATAAGTATAAATCTCTAATTAGTTTCCAAAAAGTGCCTAATGCCAAATTTTGTTCGGTTATTAAACCGTCAGCTAGTACCTGCAAATGGTCCAATCCGAGCATCGAATCGAAATCTGTTCCCTCCGCCTTGTTCTGCACACAAGTGATGGATCAAGGATTTCATAAAATGGATGGCTTGTAAAATATCATAGAAACACTTGATGGAACACGTGGAAGATATCAAATCAATCAATATTTCATATATACAGACACTTTATGTGTAAAACAAGTTGGAGACCCGGGAGCACGTGCAAGGAACTCTTTTGTTGCATGTTAATAATCAGGGTAAATTGTCAAAAAAAAACAACCAGGCATCATCTTCCATTGTCAAAAACCCTCCGGCCTCGGAAAGGTCGTCAAAACCTCTCTAAAAAAGTTTTTGGCTGTCAAGAAACCCTACATGTGATATCTACTAGTTGCTTGTTATATCTAGTTTCCGGTGAGATCTATGCAGTATTCAGTGATATCTATGCAGTAGCCGGCGATGTCTAAGCAGCTCCCTGTGATATCTATGACGTTCCATGCAATATCTAAATAGTTTGTATGAATTGGTTAGATATAGTAGAGTGTTATGTAGATACCGCAGGAAAAATTTCCAAGAGGGTTTTGACTACCGTCTCGAGACTAGGGAGTTTTTGACCGCGGAAAAATAATGCTCGTCAGGGTTTTGACAATTTACCCTAATAATTATCCTACAACACAGAATTAAACCTAAACAAACATCTCAAGAAAAAATATAGGAAGTAAAATTTTACAAAACCAATCAACAGCTGTATTCTCTTAGATCATATATATTGTCTTGCAATTTCGATGTCACGTCATTCGATGGTACAGGAATTTTCTTTATTAGCGGCTCTAAGGGTCAAGCATTCTTCAATCTTTTCGACAATCAACACTGGTCATCTTGAACATCATATCCTTAGACCTACATCAATTATCATATGCATTGGATATATACTATTCATCTTTGTATCGGAAGCTCGCAAAATTAATGGTTTCCGATAACAGAAAAATCTACAATGCTAAATCAATGAGCAAAGCTTACTACATGTAATTTGGTGTGCTCAGCTTAGGACATGGAGATTAATTTGGCAGATGCCAATCGTCCAAAGAAGTTGACAGATGGTTGATTTTAAAATCCGTCAATGAAGTAAATTTTCTAGCGGCTAACGTAGGATTTTCCTACCATTACACTTTATACCATCAACTAAAACGTGGAGGATTATAAAATAGTGAATACAAGCTAACTTGATTTGAGATTATATGAAGTCCAATTGAAGCAAGTTTAACATCACATACATACTGAAGGATAACATCAATTCCTCATATTTCTTTCCTCGAAGAAAGATGACATAATCTAACAATCTCAACATCTGAAACCAAAACCTGAAGTTTCAAACAATAGTCTCATTCAGAACAATAACCAGATGACTAACTCAACTCCCAAATATATTTTTTCCCCTACTTCTTTGGTTTTTAAATTTATTTTTTCACTTCCTCGAAGAAACAGAAGAGTGCTGGTGCCTCCCCCTAGACCTATGCCTACCGCCTTTTTGATTTGCTGCCATCTCCATGCTCCTACCCGTGCGCCTTGCCAAAACCCCAATCCCCGAACTTTGGCCTGTTCTTCTCACAACTCGTCTGGCCCCACCACTGCCCAGTGCGGCTTTCACAATGCTATCGGTCGCAGCCTCTCTCGCTCGCTGAGGCTTGATGGGCTGCTTGTTGAGATAAGTCAAGTGAGGCAAGAGGCTTGTTACGGCTTTCCGTAGTTGATCGTCACCGATGTTGGCTTGGATTGGATTTCCGATGAGGTTGAGGGCCAAGAGGGAGTTATAGTTGGCCACGAGCTGGCCGAGGGATTTGGAAGTGGTGATCTTGTTGAAGCTGAGGTCAAGGACGGTTAGCTTGAGGAGGCGGTGGAGGCCTTCGACGTCGCTGATTTTGTTGCCAGCGAGGTAGAGCTCTTTGATGAGGGTGCAGTTTGATAGTCCTGGGAGAGAAAATATACCGATTAAGTATTAGCCCAATTTTATTTGTAAGATAGAAAAAGGAAAATATATATATACCTTCACGGAAAAGCTAGTTCGCAGGAATGTGCACATACACAATGAGGAAAGAAAAATAAATAAATGAAAATGTAATAAATAAACTATTATCTTATGAAAACTATAATCTAGTTAAATTTTTACTGGAAGGACAAAAGTCTTGATGATCAAGTAGTTTCCATGGGTATATAGAATTATGAAAAACTAGGAAGGATTAAAATATAGAAGAAAATTTTACTGACAGTATGATTAGTTGAGGAAACTACATTGAGCACAATTGATGTTCCCCAGTTTTTTTTTTTTTTCCCCCAATGAAACACCATTTTTTTCGGCGCCCGTAAGCCCTAACCTATGCATGCAACACGTACAACACACCCACACCCACGCACACATCACACACATGCACATAACACACACACGTGCACCCAAGGGACCCATAAATTTACCCCGAAAGCGTTAATGAAATGCCGTTAAACTTAGAAAATATATCTACACCACTAGAGGGATGTCCAATGCAATTATTAAATGGTCTTTTATGTAATTTTTTATGCACTCTTTAAAATAAAAAATTTAATAGTGTTCTATAAATAAATAAGGAAAGTACATATGCCAGTAGCTTTACCTTCTTCCTTTCAACCATTTGATTTTCAAACGGAAGCAAGTTTGACATGCAAATTGGCCCAACTCGATTTTTTGAATACGGAATAAACATGTGCTAAGCCGACATAATTATCAATCTTACCCCAATGTTTCAAATGAGATTATTTTTCATTTTATCTAAGAAAAATGCAACACCATTCAAATCTCATATAAATCGAAACAAAACGATCCTCTTGTTCCTGACAGTGATAGCTAGCCCCAAGTTATACCATCACCATCCAATATTTTTCAGCTGTCAATGAATATGACAGAGAAACTATTGGAGGGATCTCAAGGATACAACCAACAAACTCGTGGTTTCTGAATTAAGGCTGGTATTTATATGGTCCCCTTAACGACACTAGAAGAGTGAAAGGGAAATGAAACAGAATCATATACACAAGAGAGAGAGAGAGAGAGAGAGAGAGAGAGAAGGATATAGAGGAAAGCTACAGCCATGTGAATGTAACAGTCCTTCCATGGACCACATAGTGAAAAATGAATGAAATAGTTGTCGATTAACATTCTTGTTGTAGATATTATTCTTTTACATCGAAAGTGACAATAGAAGTCGTAATGGCTTCTCATTGAGATTATGTGGCCGCACCGAATCAACAAGTTAGAAGGATCGTTAAAGATGCCAATAAGATAGCAATCCATGTACGACTAGATCGGGAGATCAATTCAGACTTTATCTGATGCCATCATTCAAGGATTATGACAGGTTTGTACACGTTCGCTATCTGCTAGATGAAACACGAAAAAACACTACTGTGTGATACTTGGCATCCTATCTTTACAACAATGCTCCAATCCAAATCCAAAATAAGACTTAATACTTGCAAACTATTTCTAATAAAACAATAACAAAACTAGCCAGGCTTACCATGACCAATACGAGAGATCCGGTTATAGCTAAGATTGAGAGCCCGCAACCTCGTCAGCTCCCTAAGCCCCTCAATTGATGCAATCTTGTTCCTCGACAAGTCCAAAGTGTGAAGACTCTTCGGCAATGATCCTGGATTAATTTGAACTGAAAAAACAAACAAAATTGTCACATACAAAATAACAAATACATAAATTTTCATTACAGTTTTAGTAGAGGTGATCTGATACCTATGAAATTTCCAGATAGATTGATAGAACGAAGGCTAGAGAAGGCTGATATCGAAGGGATGACCTTTAGTCCCATACCGGATATGTGAGCAACTGACGACAACGAATTTAAAGATTGTATCACATTGTTAGCTTGCATTATTTCCTCTGCGGTTCGTCGATTTGCCTGAGAGGAATGAAGTTTCCTTGAAGGCCCTCCAACCTCTGGAGAAAATGGAAGCACAAAACCTCCTGTTTTCTCTTCCTCCCCCTCACTATCATAATCATTATCATTATCATGTAAGGGCCCTAATTCCGTTTCCTCGATGCTATTCACCCAAGCATTGATCCTATCAAATGGCGAAGAAGAGTCCATGGCAAAAGCAACCCACTGGTTCCCTGATTCCTCTATCGCCTTGTTTTTTCTTTTCTCGAGGTCATGGGTGGGCTCGAGGGTATCTGAAGAATACCCGGCTTTGTGATGTGCAGCCAATGTTGGTATCGGTGGCCTAGAGAACGACGAAGGCTTATGGAGATTGCGATGACTCCAAAGAAAAAGCTTCCACCAAACTTTTCGGCTTCTAGAAGGAAGAACTTGGCTTGATGACCGCTTCTTTAACATCACTCTATCGGCGCTACAATTGCTTTTAGCCGATAAAGGGCTGGCTTGAATGTTATAGAGAGAACTATCGTTGGCCCATAGATGCTTGAGATCGGTGTAGGATTGGGATTTCGTAGGAGAATTGATGGTTTGGATATTGCTTCTCTTGGTCTCAATATTGGAACATGATCGTTTGAGCCCCGGCGATCCCCAGAAGGCTGTTGTTTGGCCCATCCCCGGGTCACTAACATGCCCGGATTGGATTTGGGTCTCTGGGGTGATGGTGTCGTGTCTCTCAGACTTGTGGTCAAGCAATTCTCGCTCTACTTGACTGAATTCTTGGTTTGAACAGATTGAATTGGCTCGGGCATGGAGGTCAAAATCCGAGTTGTCCCTCTTCATTGATAGGATATCATCGTGCTCGTCGCCACCGTCATAAGCTGCATCTACTTCTGTCGTCGCCAAATTAGCTCGGGTTAAGCTGTCGTAGCTTCTAGGTTTTGGTATAAGCTCCTTTATCATGGATTTCTCTTCAGGGTTTGGAATATCTATCGGCTTCACTCGAGGCTTCGAAATGGTTTCTCCCTTCTTCGACTCCAAACCTTTATCGGGTTCCTATCATATATAATTTCATAAAGGTTTTGAACTGCCACCGATCGGAAAAAAACAAATCAAGAGAAATGCAATAAAATAGAAAGCACTCACCTTGGATCTCTTCTTCTTTCCAAGAATTAAGGGAGGGAAGCAGTTAAACATCACCATGTTTCGAAAATGGGCAACACTCTAAAATCTAAGACTATGAAAGATACACACGCAGAATTCTAACTACTCCTCACAAGTCACAACAATGGAAGAAAATAGACCAGCTCTAAACAAAGATGAGATTGCTGATAATGCCCAAAATTAGTTAGCCGTTATCGAAAGGAGAACCTTTGATCACACGAAAGAAGCGATAGAGGAGAAGGGGAGAGGAGATTTGAATGGATGAGCAAATAAGGAGCAAAGCATCCTCTAAAGCCCACACCTTTCTCAAGGTGCGAGGAGATGGTGCCTCAGAGACGGCCAGAGTGATCGAAATTGAGCCTTGAAGTAGACCGAGATCCTTAAAGAATCCGTTTTTAAAACTAGACCTGAAAAGAAAAGGAAAAAAAGAGAATGAAATTAGTTACTCGAAGGAAATTTTGCCTAGCTTAGTGTTCCACTTCTCTTCCAACCTTAGAAGAATGGAATAATTCTTTTTGAGAGCATACAAAATAGAATAAGAATGAGATCAAAACAAGCATCAAAAATAGAATAAGACTTCTTGGGTCCTAAAACTCCTAACCTTCCCCAAACAATGCCTAAAAGAGAAGTGTCTATGATACAAAGTTCAAAAACAAGTCTCAAGCATCTTGTAGATTAAAATATATAAAAGGAGAGAGCATATTGATTGAAACCATTCATATTAGTAGACCCCAAGAGAGGAACTGATTCAATGAATGTTTCCTATTTTTTTTTTCCAATCCAACCTAGCATTTGAAGGACCGCTTGTTAGCTTATTGGTTGGTGGGTAAGGAATATGAGATCATAAGAACAGCATCCCTTATTAAGAACCTAACATAAGAAATCCATTATAAATTAAGAGGACTAAATTATAGGTCAAATTCCTATTCAAAATTCATCAATATTTTTTTTTAAAGGATACAAGACTAACCTCTCTGTTGTTGATCATAACAATTAATCTATGGAGATTGGAGAGGCCCAAACTCTTCATCACATATATGTTTAAAAAAAATGGTACGATGAATCTATTTCCAAATTCATCTCACCAGCCTCATACTACACATTAAAAGAAGAAAGCAATTCGTTCACTTTAATACCCTTCCGATTCAAACAAAAGCATTCCAAATATTACAAGCAAATTAATGAAATCACACATCAAACACCGTCTTCCTTTACCCCCCCAAAAAAAAGTTGCCATCATCACCCCCAAACCCGTCAAACTCAAACACAGATCCATTGAGAAATCAAAAATACCCAGATCGAATACATTAAGAAGAAAGAAGATCATGCATGCTCACCTCCTTATTGATTTCTAGCTCAATGGCAGAGACAAACAAATTGTATAGAGATTGGAAACAAAATTAACTTTTCTTAAATATATGAAAATAGTAGCACCAAAACAACAACAAAAAAAAAAACCAAATGACAAAATAGATGTTAATTTGTTCAAGGTTGTGAGATGATAATCACCTTTCCTAGCTGTCAGTGGCTCTTCCAGCGCACAGAGAGAGGAGGGAGGGGGGGGGGGGGATCAGTTTGAGGAGAGAGAGAAGGGAGGGGTGGAAGAGCTTAGAAATAGGGGGTGCAGGTGTGGGGTGGGGGGTAAGGATCGTTTGGCACGCGGTTGGCCTTTTCTGTTGCCGTTTTAAGGCATCCTCCCACTTTTGATCTTTCTACCCCTCCAAAAAATTCAATTTCTTGTTTCAGTCCTCATACATCTATAGGTTCTTTTTTATACTGGCCTCCGTGAATAGAACCAGCAACCTCTCTCTTAATAATTATAAGTCAAAGACAGCTTGTTGCCGGTTGAATCTACCGTTCGCTCGTGTAAAATGTAAGTACGGCTAGATGTTTTGATGCTCGTAAAACTTTGGTCCGGCAAGGTATTTTGCTTTACCATTTCATTGAAAATGGTTTACATTTCTTACAATATGTGTCCGTCGATGATGAGGGTCTGCAACTTCACTTGAAACAAATTGTATGCTACTTGTTGCTACAACCCACCCACCATATCATCGTGGATCTTAAATTCCTATTTCAATATCCACCTAAAGAAAGAATTAAAAGGTAGGTATATGCTTATAAAGATGATATGGTAAATCGGAAACGTAAAGTTGATCTAGAATTAATTTCCATATGTAAAGAAAGCGGACATGCACGTTTCTAACATGGTTTCCATCGAATAAGAAAGTGTAAGTCGATGTCGCGCATCCCGCGGGTCCGCAGGGAGGCGGAATACACAAAAAACGCTTTTTTAAGAGATTTCGCAATATCGACCAAACAATCAAGGATCTATCGGAAACCATAACTTGCTAAACAACAAGAAGGAGCCTCTAACTACTCGGTGACTCCTTGTTCAAGTCCTTCGGGTCTTCTTCTCCTCTTCTTAGCTCCTAGATAGCTTGAATCTTCTTTTCCTCTTCTTTGCTCCTAGATGGCTTGAATCGAACTCGGTCGTCGGTCTCCTCGTGTCGAAGATAATCCACCCGAGAGTCTATGATTCAAGTTTCAACCTCAAGAGTGGGGTAATTAAGATGTCTAGTTTGCTAATCTAGACAACTTAGGAGATATAGAGAGATAATTAGAGTATTTTATCTCAAGAACCCTAGGATTCACAACACATGTGGGGGTTAGGGTTTGAGGAAGAAGGAGAGGAGAGAAAATGGAGAGAGAGAGAGAGAGCAAAAGCAAAATGAACTAAGGTGTAGAGGCAAATGAGAATGGCTAAGTCATTCAATCATCAAGTATGTAATATTTTCAATAGAAAATAAGCAACCATACTTGAATAGTAAAGTCAAATGAATAAAATAAATGAATTAGCCATACTTCAACCATACCACAAATATCTCCATTTTCCACTTCATTAATCCATTTCTAAAAATAGATAAATCTAATAATGAGGTGTCTCCTTTAGAAGCATCTCTTGTGAATTACAAGAATGCCCCTCACCGTATATACATACTCGTATTCATACTGTAAAAATACGAATGCAATGAGATAATAATAATTCAATAATATAATATTAGAATCCGGTTTAAACCAAACCCTACTAGTATTATCCATCCGAACAACATCCGTATAGCCAGTACACGTATATGATCGGAACCCTGCCGTAAAACCATACGGCCTCTATATCGTTTCTCCTGAACCAGGAAAACCCTCTGTATAGTACTCTAAGGACTCGACAGTACGCTGAAAGTGGGTTTAACCATAAGCCCGTCAGTGGCACTAGCTGTACTTAACGGCTATCCATGTATCTGTCGAAAAGAAGGCCGACGATCGAACTCATCTGAACCTCTACTGAGCCTGTCCGTGACAATCTCCGTGCAGTCCGATCTGTTCGTCTGAGAGTATCCTATGCAAGGTCTAGGGGGGATGGAAAATATCAGACCCCTAATAACCAGACAAGTCGTGCCGGTGTGGCTCGAATTCATCCGAGAATCTACTGGTCCAACTACCAGTAATTCTCAATCCGCCCTGGTCAGGGACTTATGGTGTTGGCCAACCGATCACAGTGCGACATCGACTCCCTATACTGGGAGAGACGAATCCCCAATAGTCGCTTACTGCCTCCATATGGCTCGGGACTGTACGCAACTAAAATCTGTTTGCACGACTCATTAGAACCACGGTTGGGTAGTAATCAAAGCGCAGCGGGAACTCACACGAGACAAATGACGACCTCGGGTCGACAGACTATCTGCACTCATGTCACCATAGAACTGTTATCCGATGCTAAGTATAATACCATCTAGCCGGTTCTCGGCGAGTCTGTCCAGTGTACTCACCTCCAGTGAGCACCTGTATACAATCTTAGGTGCACCTCACCAATGGTTGCGGAACCAATCCGTCGCCTCTCGTCAAGGTCTAGATATGTATACACTAGTCTGTTCTGGAGTATCGATGCTCAGTCTCGATACTCCCACGACTAGGGACACTTTAAGGATATGCTTATCGACTATCCGGCTCTCACAAGTATGATTGCCATCACAACGCTGGTAGTCAATCAAGGATCCTACGGGCTTTATCATCATGTATATAAGATATGAAATACTAAGTAAAACACATCACATGTTAAGATAAAGACAAACCAGATAGCATATTATCATATCGATCAAGATTGTTCTGTACATACATATCCCTAGCATCCTATACAATGAAACCCTCTAGGGCATACATATCCAACAATCTCCCACTTGCACTAAGGCTTGTAATTGGTGTATTAAGTATCCAACGTCTGCACTAGAGCCAATTGTTGGTGTACCGCAAACCCAACATCTTGAACAGTCTCTCGAACTGGACTTGAGGGATTGCCTTGGTGAATGGATCTGCCGTGTTGTCCTTTGTATCTATTCTTCGCACCTCGATCTCCTGGCGATTCACGATCTTCCTGATTAGGTGATACCGCCTCAAGATATGTCTGGATTTCTGATAGGACCGTGGTTTCTTTGCCAAAGCCATGGCTCCGTTATTATCGCAATACAAAGGTATTGGATTAGCAATGGATGGAACCACCTGAAATTCAGAAACGAACTTCCTCATCCAGACTGTCTTTTTGGTGGCATCACTAGCAGCGATGTACTCATCCTCCATCGTCGAGTTGCTACGGTGTCCTGTTTGGAACTCTTCCAACTGACCATCCCTCCATTGAGGGTAAACACATAACCCGAGACAGATTTAGAGTCATCCTTATCACTTTGGAAGCCAGAGTCGGTAAAAGCCTCGATCTAGAGGTCCCCATTACCGTATACCAAGAACATCTCCTTAGTCTTTCTCAGATACTTAAGAATGTTCTTTACTGCTATCCAATTTTCTCACTTGGGTTGGACTGATACCTGCTTACCACGCTAAGTGCGTAAGCTACATCTGGTCTGGTACATAACATCACATACATTATCGACCCTACCGCCGAAGCGTAGGGTACTATGCTCATATGAGCCCTCTCCTCATCATTCTTGGGAGACATCTCTTTAGAAAGGGTGATTCCGTGACAAGCGGGTAAATTACCGCACTTAGAATCTTCCATACTAAATCTCTTTAGTACGGTGTCAATGTAGCTCGACTGTGAAAGTCCCAACATTCTTTTAGATCTGTCATGATAGATCATAATTCCCAGAATGTACGAGGCATCACCTAGGTTTTTCATAGAGATCTTCTGTGACAAGAACAGCTTAGCCAATTGTAGCATAAAAATATCATTTCCTATCAGGAGAATGTCATCAACGTATAAAATGAGGAATACCACAGTTCTCCCTACAATCTTTTTATAAATATAAGGTTCATCTACATTTTTGATAAAGTCAAATTCTCTGACCGTCTCATCAAAACAGATGTTCCAACTCCGCGGTACTAATCCATTGGATTTGAGCAACTTGCACACATTTTTGCTGCTCCCACTATCTACGAAATCCTCTAGTTAATCTATGTAAACACACTCTTCTAAACTTCCATTTAGAAAAACGGTTTTAACATCCATCTGCCAGATGTCATAGTCATGGAAGAGAGCAATGGCAAGTAGGATCCATATGGATTTAAGCATATCCACTGGTGAAAAAGTTTCGTCATAGTCCAAAACTGGTCTTTGATGAAAACCTTTAGCAACAAGTCTAGCTTTGTAGATTTCTATCTGACCATCTACACCAATCTTCTTTTTGAAGATCCATTTGCATACTACGGGTTTTACCCCGGTAGGAGCAAAATCCAAAGTCCATACATGGTTTGTGTACATGGATTCCATCTTGAATCACATAGCATCCAGCCACTTCACCGAGTCATTACTTGTGATGGCTTACTGAAAACTAGTTGGCTCATCATCGTCGATGAAGCAATCCTATCGATTTCCGTTTATGAGAAAACCGTAGTATCTTTCGGGCGGATGAGACTACCTACTAGATCCACGGAATGGCGTAGGTAGGTCCGGTTCCATTAAAATCTCAGGTTCTACTAAGTTTTCAGCAATAGTTTATGATTCTGGAATTTCTTCGAGCTCTATTGCGCTCCCACTTATCTCCTTTTCAAGAAATTGAGTTTCCATGAAGCGGGCATGATGAGAAACAAAGACCTTTTGTTCCTCAGCGTAATAGAAATAATACCCCATGAATTCTTAGGGTATCTCACAATACTGAACGTACCTTGAGCTTGTCTGGATGAACCTTTCTGACAAAGGCATGACAACCCCATATCTTTAGATACTTAAGACAGGGTTTCTTCTCACTCCATATTTCAAATGGAGTGGTAGACACAGACTTAGTTGGAACCTTATTCAATAGGTATACGGCAGTTTCTAGTGCATAACCCCAGAAGGAGGGCGGCAACTCAGCATTACTCATCATGGAACGCACCATATCGAGTAAGGTGAGATTCCGTCTTTCTGATACACCGTTGTGTTATGGTGTGTATGGAGAAGTAAGCCGAGAGAGAATTCCATTCTCTTTTAGATATTCCAGGAACTCAGCACTTAAGTATTCACCACCCCGATCAGATTGGAGCATTTTGATACTTTTGTCGGTTTGCTTTTCCGCTTCATTCTTATACTCTTGGAATTTCTCAAAGGTCTCGGATTTATATTTCATTAAGAATACATGTCCATACCTCGAGAAATCATCTGTGAAAGTAATGAAGTAGGAATAGCCACTTCTTGCATGTGTAGACATTGGCCCACACACGTCGCTGTGTATGAGTCTCAGGAGCTCAGTAGCTCTTTCTCCGTGTCCAGTGAACGGAGTTTTTGTCATTTTTCCTCTGATACATGATTGACAAGTTGCATATGATTGATACTCAAACGGATCTAAGTATCCTTCTTTATGTAATTTAGTCAGTCGTGTTTCATTGATATGACCAAGTCTACAATGCCATAAGAAATCTTGGTTTGATTCTGAAGCCTTTCTTTTTAGTGTGTTTTGGACGTTGAAAACTTGATGTTGATTGAGAATGCATATTCCGTTATTCAGTGTACCCGACCTTACCATTTCATGATTTAGGTGAATGTTTATGACATTGCTTACAAGTGCAAAATTATATCCTTCATTTGATAATAAAGATACAGATATAATATTACATACCATACTGGGTACACAAAAGCAGTTATGCAATAACAAAATATGTCCACTTGCTAATCCTAAGTGATATTCTCCTACTGCAACAGCATCCACACTGGCTCAGTTGCCAACCCTGAGGGTCATATCACATTTCCTCAAAACTCTACGGCTTCTCAGCGCCTGTAATGAATTACAGATGTGAGATCCTGATCCGGTATCCAATACCTAGGAAGTAGAATTTATAGAAAAGCAGTTTTCAATCACGAACACACCTGAAACCGAAACCACAACTTGCTTCGTATCCTGATTCCTGGCCTTTAGGGCCCTGCAGTCTTTCTTCTAATGTACCTTTTTTCCGACAATAGAAGTATTCTTCCTTTGTGGCTGCCCCCTATCTTTTCCTTTCACTTTTCCTGCACCTTCTGCACACCTCCCCTCGGTTTGGTGGGGGCCTTCTTCTTTTTCCCCTTAGTCTTAGCCTTGGATTTAGTAGAAGAAGATTCCCCAATAAACAGAGCGGGTGTTTCCTTGGTTTTCTTCAAGGTGCCATATGCCATCCTCAACATGTTGAGGAGCTCAAAAAATGAAACTTTCATAGTTTGCATATTGAAATTCAAAATGAACTGGGCATAGGTGAAGGAAAGAGACTGTAGAATCAAGTCGATGTACAACTCGTTCTCCAACGTAGTTTCGAGGTTCGCAAGCTCTTCTATGAGAGAAATCATCTTTAGGACGTGGTCCCCAACAGATGATTTGATAGCCAATCTCGCTTGAAACAATTTCTATGAGGTCTCATAACTTGCGATACGAGATTGCTCTCCATATAAATTTTTGGTATGGAGGAAGATGGAAGCAAGGTCCATCTTCTCATGCCACCTCTGATGTTCATTATCCATGGAGACCAACACGAGACACTTGGCTTTCGCGCAATCAAAATCCTAGGTCATACGGACTTCAATGTCCGCGACCGAGGATTCAGGACCGGGAACAAGGGGAGCTTTCGCCGTGAGGACGTGTGCGACCTTATCATATGTAAAGGCTATATGGACATTGCTTAGCCAGTCTTTATAATTTGGCCCAGCGAGTTTATTTTTATCTAGTATTAGCTTAAGTCCCATCATGGTCGTTGCAATTAGAAGAGAAAGAAAAAAAACACTCGGCATATGCTCTTGCAAGTTTAGATTGGTTATTAGTTTATCTAAACAGGATAGCTCCCACTGTTTCCTCGAATTCTTCTTCAAACCCTAAAAGAAGAATTAGTCAGGATTAATTGCACCTCACAATTCTTGCTTAACCTTTCGGCCAGGCTAGTGTCGGTACTTCGAGGAAGGTTTTCCAACGCTTTCACGAAATTCCTTAATTACATAATCTCTTTTCCCTAGAGGCGTAGCCCCGCTAACACCGTTTTAGGTACCTATTTGATTTATAACATTGATTGTTAAGTGAAAAATTCTCCCGAAGAGTAGCAGATACTCACAGTAGGATCAAGACCTAACTATCATTATGTGATGATTTTGAAGGAAGCCTACCAAAATACACCACACTCCAGAAAGTATCCAACACTAACAAGTTTCCTTTATGTTTGAAACTCCCGATGTGATTTTTTTTTGCCTCGAGCGCTTATAACCTTGACGAAGGTAAAAACATCATAAGTCGTAAGTCAAGTTCAACCCGTCATTATCCAGATTAATCTAGACTCATTCGTACAAACCCTTGACGAAGACCAAAACAGCTGTACGCCTGTCCTAAATTAATGCATCTATCTATGCAACATATAAGCACCCATTAGCTACCAAACACTATGTCTTGGCGAAAGCCAAAACACATCGCATGAATAATATTAGATACCTATCTGAAATGACGGAGGCCTATGGCTGGTTTTGGCGAAAACCGTTAACGTAATGAACTTGATATAGTCGAAGAAACCGGATAGCTTTTGAAAAAGGAGTGGTTTAAGCTCCGCTTTTAAAAAATGCTTTTTGAAAAAAACCGAGTGGTTTTGTAATTGTTCCAACAACATCCTATTTTAGGTTTATCCTTTTGTATTAATCAATATTAATGCGGTCCCATCAATTAACCTTATCATTGCGGAAAAGAAACGAAAATAGAACGTACACTTATGTCATCCGTATTCGCCATGGGGCCCCGTCATACATCTTTAAGTTACTTAACTAACGGCAGAGCGGGGGCTGGACTAGCGCGGGTGCAAAATATAAGCAACGTTTATTATATAATATATATATATATAGCCATTCGTCTTACTGTAACACCCTAATTCATTTATACCAGTTCTAGTTCATGTATTTCTTTATTTATGGTATTTTCCTGATTTACTGTGTTTTGGGTGCAAATGGTGTTTTGACATTTTTTTGCATCCGACACGACCCGCTTGCTTGAAACCAGTCTTGATTCATGTCTATGATTTATCCTGACTTGTTACGTAGACTTGTGCACTTTCATTTTAATTTATACATCTTGCATACTGGCATTTTATCTGGCATTTGCATTTTACAATAAAATATTTTAAGTCACATAAAATATTTTTGAAATACATTGCATGGCCTGCGTGATACCCCTAACCCCGTGGTAGCGTCCGCGCATCTTGTTCTCGTCCCGTTCAGTGAAACAGACTTGTTTGGATGGCTACGCGCACGTACGTGCATCCGTTCTTGGGGGTATGCATTTTCGTTATCCGGACATTCATTTTTAATTTTGGTCGTTGCATATATTTTTCGTATTTTGAAACTAAATTTTTAGACCCGACCCGGGCATATTTTGGACTAAGTTTGTATTTACCAGAAAATCAAAATTTATTAATATATTATTTTTATTAAAATAAATCGACAGTTTAAATTTTAAGTAACTTACAAATCTTTTTTTTTATTTAAAATCATTTTCTTTAACAAACTCTCTCTCCCTCTGCCCCAATCACCTCTCTCTCCTCTCTATTTCTCTTTCTCTTTCTCTCTTTCCTCTCTCCTCGCTGAGTCTCTCTCTCTCTCTTCTTTCTCTCTCCTCTCGCGCCTCTCTCTCTCTCCTCTCGCGGTGAGCGAGATCCCGTCACTGCCTCCCCTCCTTAGCGTCACCTCTCTTCTTTCTTTTCTTCCTCTTCATTCTTCTAAACCCCCGAGCCCTAGCCACGAGAACCCACAGCCTCCTCGAACCCTAACCCTAAAACTCCTCACTGCCGTCGACCTCGACCACAACCTCAACCTCATCTCCATTCCCTTCTCCTCCTCCTCCTCCTCCTCGTCATCTTCTTCTTCTTCCTCCATTCTCGAGCACCATCACCCTGCACACCCAAGCCCGTGAACCCATCACCTAAAGACGGCACCTCTATCGCCGCCGATCACATCGTCATCGCCAGCACCTCCTTCTCTCCTCATCTCCATCATCTCCTTCTTCTCTCCTCTCCCTTCCTCACCCGAGCACCACCTGCAGCCAACCCCGATCAAGAAAACCCTAACCTAACCCTAGCTCCTCAACTTCCCTCCACCGCCGACGACCTCCTCTCCTCGATACCATCACCTCCTTTCTGTCCCTCAGAAACCACAGAGCACCGAATCCAGTGAGCTTCCATCTCCTTTCTTCTTCCTCTTCTTCTTTTCTTTTTCTTTTCTTTTCTTATTCTTGAATCTTGTAATTTCAAAGATCGCCGGAGCCGTGACGTCGCTGCCGTTCCAGACGACCCAGTGGACGTACCTTACCTGCGTGATCACCTTCTTGCATTGTTTAGACCTGTCTCGTATGTCGTGCGTGCGTTGCGACGTTTTACCGACGTCGGACGTGTCGTGCGTATCCGTATCGCGATTCGTTGAGGCAAGTTTATCTTGCTACATGCTATGTTACTGTATTTACATTTATTTGAATAAATATAACACTTGTATTTTAAATCATGCATCCCATGTTTAGTTTTACAGTTTTACGACATCCGTATGCATCCGTACAAGTTATTTCACATCTAGTGCATGCAAACTTATCTTGTTATATATTATATTACAATATACCGCACCCAATGGAATATTTATTGTTAGTGTATAAGCCCTAGGGGCCATTATTGTATTATACTAGCTTGTATATTACTTAATGGAAGCTTGGAATATTCACAGTTGTATTAACAGTCTTGCTCAAACATAGTAGTATGCTACTTGGTTTATATCTATCTTAAGATGTGTATATGTTTCTTTTAGCATATCGCGAATACATATTGATAGAGCCCTTAGGATATTGCTTGACTACCAGCGTTGTGATGGCAGTCACACTAGTGGGAGCTGGGTAGTCTACAAGCATATCCTTTTTCAGGTCCCTAGTCATAGGATTATCGAGACAGGGCATCGATACTCCAGAGTAGACTAGTGTATACGGTTCTCATCCCAGCAGGGGAAATGGTCTGTCCCACAGCCATTAGTACGTTGTACCGGAGATAGTATGCAGGTGCTCGTTGGGTTATGAGTACACCGGACATGACTCGCAGGGAACTGTTGGTTGGTATTATACCCGTCGTCAGTTAACAGTTCCCAGGTGACATGAGTACAGCATAGTCCGCTGACTTGATACTGCTGCTTCGTCTTGAGTGTGTTCCCACTGTTCTTAGATTGCTACTCTACCACGGCTCAAAGGAGTCATGCAAACAGGTAGCAGTTGGGTGCAGTCCCGAAGCACTTGGAGGCAGTGGCAGTTAGAAAGGATTCGTCTCTCCCGGTATTGGGAGTTGATATCCCACTGTATTTGGAAAGTCATTACGCAAAGTCCCTGACCAGGGCAAACGAGATTTACTGGTAGGATTTCCAGTAGCTTCTCAAGGTGTAATGGGCTTCGCTCTGACACGATTTATACGGCTTTTAGGGGACTGACGCTTGCCGCCCCCTAGGCCCGATATGCGATAGTCTTAGACGAACAGACCGGACTGTACGGAGATTGTCGCATCAGGCTCAGTAGGAGTTCGGATGGGTTTCCTCATCGGCCTTCTTATCGACATCTACCTGGGGACTGTTACGTACAGCTAGTACCGCTTGCGGCTAGTAGTTAAACCCACTGCCAGTGTAGTGTCAAGTCTTTAGAGTCCCACACAGAGAGTTTCCTTGCTTCAGGCGAAACGATATAGAGGTCGTATGGTTTTACGACAGGGTTCGGACATATACGTGTACTTGTGCACGTATGATGTTCGGACAGTTTATACTAACGGGCTTTGGTTTAAGCCAGATTCTAGCATTGGATTATTGGATTTATGCAGTCTCAGAATATCCGTGTTTTACGGATGGGAGGGGCATTCTCGTAATTACTCGAAAAGTTTCTAGAAGAAAGGTGAGGTGGAGAGCTTATGTGTAATTTGCATTAAATGAATTAGTGACTCATGAGATGATTCATCCAAATGAGTTAATGAAGCATTAATTGTTTTAATGACTCATTAGATGATTCATTCATTTTTATTAAATGAAGCATGAAGATATTTGTGCAAGATATTTGTGCAAGATATTTTATGCTTCATAATATATACACAATTGAGTTATAATTCATTTCATTCACACAAACACATTCTCTCTCCTCAAGCTCTCCTCTTCTTAAACCTAACCCTAATCCTTTCATGTGTTGAGATCCTAAGGGTTAGTAAGACTAATAGATCCTTAATCCACTTCTATATCTTCTAGGTCACTTGGATTAGCAATCCTAGCCACTTAGTTATCTCAAGTGAGAGGTTAAAGCTTGGAGGAGGAACTCTCGGGTGGATCTTCTATCACATCGAGGAGGCCGACGAGGAGGTGAACAACAAGAACAAGAAGGACTAGTATCTTGAGGTATAATCATCTATCATAGTAGTTTAGCACTTCTAAATAGTATGTTAGTTAGGGTTTAGCAAAGATCCGCAAAGTTAGTCGATATTAACTTGAACAAAATGATTGTTTTACCTATTCCGCCTCCCCGCATCTTGTGGGGTGTCTAACGTCGACTTACATTTACATCTCATATTGTTTAGTTGTACATCCTGCATTTACCAGTTTATCATTTTACTGTTATATGACGTCCGTGTGCATCCGTATCATTATTTACATGTCTAGTCGCATGCTAAATCATCTTGCTACATGCTAGGTATAATATTATGCATCCATATGAGAAAAATGTTACCCGTTTATCACATTGTACATCCATACTAAAGTTTTACTGCTTTCGGATACCCGTTTGCATCCATATCATTTAAAATATATATAACTGCATCTATACATCACATTAATTCATATTATTATTGTAGTAACACTCATGCTTAACAAAGTGCATCCTAATTAGTATTGGAACTGTAAGTGTAACCCCTAATCGATATTTGTGCATCCATACCATTAATTCTATGTCTATTCGCATACCATGTCACATTATTACATATTGTTGTTATATTGACACTCCATGCTTGATACTGTGCATCCAACATAGTCATGATGTAACTCTGATCGATAATCGTGCATCCATGCTTTTATTTGTGCACCCGTACTTGCTAAAGTTTGATTATGAGCATCCACTCAATACCTGATACACCACTACTTGACATGACCTGATATATCACTACTCGACATGTTACCTGATCCTGTTTCTAATGCCGACAATACTGACATATTGTCCCGATGGACATATCCTGTTATCTGTATGGACAAACATGTCCCTGCTTGATCCTGTGTTGGTATTAGTTTCAGATTTATCAATACCTGACTTGAACACATAACTTGGGGGTACGGGGAAATCAATGATAAAACCTGAATTGTAACTCGACAGTTCGATACTTATACTGATCAGTTTTACAGGCTAGGCTAGCCCGGGGATGATGCTGCTGACATCATTCATCTGTACATGTTTCTTGTTTAGTGCCTAGCGGCATGTCTCGGTTTCAGCCTGAGAATGTGGACCGTGGTCCCGGGCACGCACGAGATACTATTGAGTTACATCGACGATTCATTAAATTGATTTCACAGACTTGAGAGTAGTTAACCCAGTAGCTTAGTTCAAATTACTCACTGCACGTCATATATGCTTTTACCCTTCACTGTTCCACATTCGTGTTGTTGTCATACCGTTATTACTGTTCATACTCATGCCTGCATGTTTGCTACCCATGATTATATTATTGTTGATATTATGACGCACTGACGTCTGGGTTTTCTATGGCCCAGATCCTCTACCTTTGCAGCTGACTGATCATGAGTATTTCAGTCAACAGACCGAGCAGTGAGGACCTGTTAGTATTTCAGTTTAGTTTTCTTTCAGCATTTTCATTCCTGATGTGAGCCCGTATTTGGGACGTACATTCCAGATTATTATTGTTTATTGGATCTATTGCTTCCGCATTTTATTTCTTGACTCGTTTATTCTGGCGTATGGACATGTACTAGATAGTTTATTTTATTTCTTCTGTTCTTAATATCTCTAGACAGCCATAATGTGTTTGTGGAGGGATGTTTGCTAACCACAGGTAGCATAGTTGGCTCTGTCACGGGCCGATCTTAGCGCACTCTGGGAAGCGGGGCGTGACACTTACGCAATAATAAGCATTCCAGATCACAGAAACACATATGAATATATTGGATATATTAGGATTTCTGTGTTTCGTTTTAGCCTATAACGAAACACGGATTCCACGATTGTCATGAATAGCCAAACCCCACCCTAGACCCCTACGGGTGCGGCAATCTACCCACACAATTCCCGCAGTGAAGCAACCTCCCTCAATAAAATGAGTAAGCCACTCGGCACTTCAAGAACCCGGTAGTTCGTGCACCCCATCTTAGGTCTATCTTAGGTGCAAGAAAAAGTAAATGAAATAATATAACGGTGGTTACAACCTCAACCCGGATATGCCCCGCAAAAATAATATTACATCAATTTAGAAATTTACATGAATGAAAGAAAAAAACGCTATTCTCGCATTCCCCTACCTATTCATTCACGACGATCCAATACTTCATATACACAAACCATCATAGAAGATACAGATATGTGCAACCACCACTAATCGACATATAGCAATTAGTAGACATTTAGCAACACATATATAAACACAGAAACACAGATTAGCCAATTAACTTAGAATTTCGATCGAAATTTTTTTCCGTGTCTACCCTATGTACAAACCAGTACACAAACAATTCTGGGTAGAAACCAAATATATCATAAATCACATTTCCAAGATTAAGAACCACAGAAAATTTTTGGAGCGAATCGGCCATGACTCGACCGCGGATCAGCGGCTAAACAACCTGTTTGGCCGCGGTTCCGCGGTCAAGTTGGTGGATTACAAGCTCGAATTTTTTTCTTGTTCTTACAAAAGCCTGCATGTATTTTTAAGGCCACTGAAAAAAGAATTGAGCAGTTTTGAAAATCGACAACAAGCATATGTATGGAAATGTGATTTCGGGTATTTTTCCGTCGATCAAAGTTCTAACTACTTGCTAACTAGCTAGTTAAGGTTTAAGTGGCTCTGATACCAGTGTAAGTCGATGTCGCGCACCCCGCGGGTCAGCGGGGAGGCAGAATACACAAAAAAACGTTTTTTTTCTTTTAAGAGACTTCGCAATATCGACCAAACAACCAAGGATCTATCGGAAACCATAACTAGCTAAACAACTACAAAGGGGTTCTGATGACTCGGTGAGAGATTATACCTCCTTGTTCAAGTCCTACTGGTCTTCTCCTCCTCTTCTTAGCTCCTAGATGCTTGAATCTTCTTCTCTTCTTCTTTGCTCCTAGATGTCTTGAATCGAACTCGATCGTCGATCTCCTCGTGTTGAAGATCATCCAGCCAAGAGTCTATGGTTCAAGCTTTAAGCTCAAGAGTGGGGTAACTAAGATGTCTAGTTTGCTAATCTATACAACTTAGGAGATGTAGAGAGATGATTAAAGTATTTTATCTTAAGAACCATAAGATTCACAACACATGTGAGGGTTAGGGTTTGAGGAAGAAGGAGATGAGAGAAAATGGAGAGAGAAAGAGCAAATGAAAAATGAACTAAGGTGTAAAGGAAAATGAGAATGGCTAAGTCATTCAATCATCAAGCATGTAATATTTTCAATAGAAAATAAGCAACTATGCTTGAATAGTAAACTCAAATGAATAAAATAAATGAATTAGCCATGTTTCAACCATGCCACAAATATCTCCATTTTCCACCTCATTAATCTATTTCTAAAAATAGATAAATCTAATAATGAAGTGTCTCCTTCTAAAAGCATCTTTTGTGAAATTACAAGAATGCCCCTCACCGTATATACATACTCGTATTCGTACTGTAAAAATACGAATATAATGAGAAAATAATAATCCAATAATATAATACTAGAATCCGACTTAAACCAAAACCTACTAGTATTATCCATCCGAACAACATATGTGTAGCCAGTACACGTATATGATCGGAACCCTTCCGTAAAACCATAAGGCCTCTACATCGTTTCTCCTGAACCAGGGAAACGCTCTGTGTGGGACTGTAAAGACTCGACAGTACTCCGGTAGTGGATTTAACCACAAGTCCGTCAGTGGCACTAGCTGTACGTAACGGCTACCCAGGTATTTGTCGAAAAGAAAACCGACGAGCGAACTCATCCGAACCTTTACTGAGCCTGTCCGTGACAATCTCCGTGCAGTCCGGTCTGTTCGTCTGAGAGTATCGCATGCAAGGTCTAGGGGGGTGGAAAACGTCAGACTCCTAATAACCAGACAAGTCGTGCCGGTATGGCTCAAGACCATCCGAGAATCTACTGGTCCAACTACCAGTAATTCTCAATCCACCATGGATAGGGACTTATGGTATTGGCCAACCGATCACAGCTCGACATCGACTCTCTATACCGGGAGAGACGAATCCCCAACAGCCGCTCACTGCCTCCATGTGGCTCGGGACTGTACCTAACTAAAACCTGTTTGCACGACTCAATAGAGCCATGGTAGGATAGTAATCAAATCACAGTGGGAACTCATACGAGACAAATGACGACCTCAGGTCGACAGACTATCTGCACTCATGTTACCAGAGAACTACTATCTAACGCTAGGTATAATACCATCTAGCCAGTTCTCGGCGAGTCTGTCCAATGTACTCACCTCCAGTGAGCACCTGTATATAATCTTAGGTGCACCTCATCAATGGCTGCGGGACCAATCCATCGCCCATCTTCAGGGTCTAGATATGTATACACTAGTCTATTCTGGAGTATCGGTGCCCAGTCTCGATATTCCTACGACTAGAGACACTTTCAGGAAATGCTTATCGACTGCCCAGTTCCCACAAGTATGATTTCCAACACAGCGCTGGTAGTCAAGTAAGGATCTTACGGGCTTTATCGACATGTATACAAGATATGAAATACTAAGTAAAACACATCACATGTTGAGATAAAAACAAACCAGATGGCATACTATCATATCGAGTAAGATTTTCATGTACATACATATCCCTAGTATTCTATACAATGAAGGCCTCTGGGGAATACATATCCAACAAGAAGTAGGTAATATGAAGACTCTTTCCGAGATATATATGTGTGTGCACATATGCTTTTTATATATATATAAAACTAGTAAATATTGATTTTTTAGGAATTAACTTTATTAATTTAGTTTTCAAAAAAGCCAATAAAATAATAAAATCTGCATTAAAACTTACTTAAATCATGACATCTATGAATTACATAACCAACATAACTTCTTCCTTTTTTTTTGAATAAATCGAAGGCAACACGCCCCCGCATTTTATTAAACGACGATTTAACGAAACAACATCAAAGTTCTTCCAAAAAAAAGAAAAGGAAAACAGAGAATAACACATACCCTATAAAAAAAACTAAATACAAGTCTTATACTCTCCAAAAGTAAAATAGCAAGCTCCTCCCATAAAAACTATCTTTCGGAACCATTACCGCTCACGGTTGTCCTCCTCCGATTCGCGCTGCTTCGTCCTCCAAAACAAAAGGAGCTGAAGTCCCCAAACCAGCCACTGATCCCTCGTCCTCTACCACAGTCCTTGCCTTTTTCTTGACCCTTTTTGCTGCACCACCTGACCAGAATTTAATGATGGCTTCAGTTATATTTAGAATACTTAGATCGGATTTCTTATAATTTTTAAAAATTCTATTATTTCTTTCAAGCCAAATATTCCAGCATACAACAGAAAACATAATTTCCCAACGATCAAAATGTCCAAAATCCAACCCAATTCCCCAATAACTCCATAGATAGTCGAAGATGCTTGGCAGAGATGAAAACCCAAATAATCTCAAAAATTTATCCCAAACACTTTTAGCTATTGGACACAAGAAAAATAAATGGTTCGCTGATTCTGGTTGTACCTCACAAATACCACAATGTATCGGCCCTACCCACTTTCTCTTTGCCCAACTTGTCTCTTGTCAAAATTGCATCATTGGAAGCCAATCACAAAAAGACACGAACTTTTAACGACACGGGAAACTTCCAAATATTCATATCGTTTATCGACACAACCCCTCCATAATTCAGGATATTATAAAAGGATATAACAAAGAAACCACTACTCGATGACCATTTCCGTTCCACGGTATCTATGTTCTCTCTCTATTGATTTCCAGACCTCGAGATAATCAATTAGCATATGTCGTTGTCCCCTTTCTCCCACCATTAGCGCCCTTTGAAAACTTGGTCACCACTTAATTTATTTCCATTGACTTAAAACCGATGCCTCCTTATATTTTGCCAGCTCGAAAACATAAAGAATCTCTCCTGCAAAGTGATATCTTATACCAATAGTCTTGCAAGAAATTAATTGAGCTTCCATTTCCTATTGTTCCCTGCCGAACACGGAGACGCGACCGCGCAGATCCGTCTTGCCTGAAATTCAGGGCAGATGCTAATTGGTGCTATCCGTCCACCTCTCCGAAGATGCCAAGTTGATTTATGGCACCATGTATCGAAGCTTTAAATGGATGTGGCCGATGTAGCAGACTTCCTCAGATTCCCCCTCGTTTGAGGTTTTTTTGATTGTGGGGACGCTCTTCCCTACAGGCGCAAGCCCCTGCAGCTAATTACGCTACTGCATCGCAGTAACAACTTTCTCCTTCTCCAGATGGTCACTTCGTGTCGTGTGTGTTTGTTTTTTTTGTAGTTGCCCGTGGATTGTATACGGAGACTAATTTATGCCGTCGCCCGTAGGGCATGGATTAGTCCAAATCCATATTTTCTTAGATTTGGGTTTTGGTTTGGGTTTAAGAATACGTTAGCCTCGTTTGAGACTAAGATCAACTTAAACGTTTGTTAAGGATACATTAGTCTAATTTTAGACTAAGATCGACTCAACAGGACCATTTAGATTCAACAAAAGAGCATTTGGGCTCTATTGTTTTAGTTTAGGGACTTTGCGGTCAATTGCCAGTTTAAGGACATGGTGGTCCAGGTTAAGGACATCGTAGTCCGTGGGTTTAAAGAGACCCCACAGTCCGAGGTTAAGGACATCATAGTCCGTGGGTTTAAAGGGACCCCACATTCCGAGGTTAAGGACATCATAGTCCGTGGTTTTAAGGACCCCACAGTCCGGTTTAAAGACATCTTAGTCTATAAAGTTTAAGGACATCGTAGTCCATGAGTTTAAGGACCCCACAGTCCGTGAGATGTGTGGCTGTCGGGACCCGTCACCTCTCTGAAGACGTTGAAGGATTACAACGACAGATATGAGAGGAGTAAAGAGATGTACCCTTGAACCGGTGTGACTTGGTTGAAAGATCAGTAACCCATTTTAGGACTAAGATCTGTTGAATATTTATGAGCAGATGTGCTCAGTTCAATATAAGTTGAGGGCTTATGGCCAGAATTGGGCTAAGTCCAATTAAAATGTTTAACATTTTTTGTTGTTCTGGCAATTAAGCTTTTATTTGGGCTCGGCCCTTTTAATAATGCTAGGCATTGGGTTCTGACATCTTTTTTGTCTTGTATTGAATGCATAGCATCCATCAGAACAAAATGTGTTCTGACAGTGCGCCACGTGGCGCGTCAGGCGCTTTGCGCCAATCAAAGAGCGCATTGCGCTTCTGTCAGGTAGCGCACACGAAGATGACACGTGTCGTGCTTAGCGCTAAGCGCTAGTTTATTAGCGCATTGCGCTTTCAGTTTATGAGCGCGTTGCGCTGATTTAGGGGCGCACTAGTGAGTGACACGTGGCGCGCTTGGCGCTGAGCGCCGGTCCATGAGCGCAGAGCTCTGTTTCAGAAGCGCAAGCGGTGTCTGTGGTTGACACGTGGCATGTTTTGGCACTAGGCGCCGATCCAAGGAGCACAAAAGCGCAGTTCATGAGTGCAAGGCACTGTTCAGTAGTGCAAAGCGCATCTGACCAAATTTATGATCAGAGAACAAATTTATGTTCTTCTTTTCAAAAAAGGTTTTGCCTCAAGATTCAAGAACAAAAGTTCTTGTTTATAAAAGGGCACGGCCTTCGTAGATCAAGGATCTGTGAATGAAGTAAATACTTCTTTTTAGTTTTTATAATAAGAACTCTGATCTCTTTTTTTTATCAAAGACCTTGGTCTTTTGTAGATCTATGATCTTTTTTAGAAGATAGTTCTTCTTTTATGAGATGGTTTCATCTCTGTTGTTCAAGAATTAATTCTTTACCTTGAAGAAATGATCTTCTTTTTCTAAGAGCTTGCTCTTCTTTCTTTGAGATTTCTCAAAGTTTGTAGGGGGGTTTCTCTATATCAAACTTGAAGTCCTGGGGCCTTTATATAGGGCAAGTTGATTTGTTAAATTAGTTAAAGAGATCTTTCTCTGATTGATTTGGGGGTGTTTCCCCACCATAGGATCTTTGATCCTAGGGCTTCTGTTTTACAGAAGGCAATCTTCTTGTTTTTAATAAGATTGAGAAATCTTTCCATAACAGAATTTTAATTCTGATTAATTAATGATTTATCATTATTATTAGATCTTTTGATCTAAGGTAGGGAATTTTTAATTCCAGCGCTAGCGCACCCGTGCTTTGCACGTGGTGCGCTGCTTAAAAGGCAGCACACATTGCGCTAGCGCACCCGTGTATGACACGTGGTGCGCTGCTTGGAGCGCAGTGCACCTAGCGCTAGCGCACACGTGCTTTGCACGTGGTGCGCTGTTTAGGGTGCAGCGCACTTGGCGCTGCATCTGAAGCGTTGCTTCACAATGTTTTAACTCTTGGTTTTGAGGCATTTGTTACATTCTTTGCATGTGGAGTTTTTCCCTTCATTTTTTATTTTATTATTATTGTTTTATAAGGGAGCAGGTTGTGAGCCAAAATTTTGGCGGGAATAAATGCCCCCCACTACTTTGCCCACGTAAGTACGTACGTGGGTGAAGTAGTGCAGAGTTATGCATGGCCACAGAATTGCGGGCTTAGGAGACAAGTTTAGGGTCCTTGTAGCCTAAGATTTTCTTCGTCTTCATGAGCCGTAAGGTCTCAAGAAGGTTTTTCTCTCTACGAGTCGAGAGGATCTCGTAGGTGCGAATTCTCCTTAGAAATCGTGAGGATTTCTAAGTGTTCATTACCTCTGTGGGTCGTAAGGATCTCACTCGGGTATTTTTCTTTACGAATCATGAGGACCCGTAAGTAGCTTCTTCACTTCAGCGGCGAATATGGCTTTGGCAAATGTGGCCTATAGATGGTAGATTGCATTTCATCCTGAACTCTTTATAAGGTAGCGATGGTTTAGGAGACAGGTTCAGATCTGCCGCCTAAGACTTTTCAACTTCATGAGCCGTGAGGGTTTCATGAAGACTTTTCTCCCTACGAGTCGAGAGGATCTCGTAAGTGTATTTTCTCCTTAGGAATCATGAGGATTCCTAAGTGCGTTTTCTCTTGAGAGTTGTAGGGATCTCACAAGAGAATTTTTCCTCCTACAAGTCGAGAGGACCCGTAAGTGGTTGTTTCCCTCCTTGTCGAGATTCGACTTTGGAGAGTGTGGCCCATGAATAGTATGCAAGAGTCCATTTTGGACCGACCTGCAGGGCCACAGTGCTTGGGAAACAGGTCCGTATCCCCATTGCCTAAGGCTTTTCCCTACGAGTCGAGACGAATTGAGAAGTTCTCGCAAAGACACTAATTTCTTCACAAGTCGAGACGAATCGAGCAGTTCTCACAGGAATTTCCTAACGTCACAGTTAACTCCTGCTAATAGAAGTTCGTTAGGGCCTGTGGTACTAGGTTTTTTTTTACCCGTCGCACCGTCGCGTTGGCTGGTGTATTCCTCGACGCATAATCTTGCTGTTCGAGTAGCCCCGCGACTGTCGTGTCTCTGATCCCTTTGGGGGCTGAACAAGACGTCTTCAAGCAATCCTCCTCGGCAGTTTGACCGTCGGGGGAGCAAGCGTTGGAAATTTTGCCATTCCGCTTTTTACTTGAGGTTAGGCTCATTTTGGAGAGCCCCGATGAGTCATAACCACTCCGCGCTGGTGTGGGATGATCTCCGATAGTCTTTCAGGTTTTATATGAGCTGCCGTCAAAACCCTGAAGCTAGGAATTTAGCCTTCGCTTCGTTTGCTGGCATTGCGTCTACTGTATCGAGACGAATGTCGCGGTTGCCTCTAGCTTGTTGGTGAACCGTCGAGGTTTAGAACTAGAGATTTTGCCGTGGCTCCGTTGTTTGATTGTCGCGCCTGAATCCTGCGGGAGGAAGAACGCTGTGGTGACATCTCGTCTGCTGTATCAAGACGAACGTCGAGGTGGTGACCACTCCGCGCTGGTGTGGGATGATCTCCGATAGTCTTTCAGGTTTTATATGAGTTACCGTCAAGACCCTGAAGCTAGGAATTTGGCCTTCGCTTTGTTTGCTTTGGTGTGTCCAAATCCTGTTGGAGGAAGGACGCTGTGGTGACATCTCGTCTGCTGTATCGAGACAAACGTCGAGGTTGTGACCACTCTGCGCTGGTGTGGGATGATCTCCGATAGTCTTTCAGGTTTTATATGAGTTGCCGTCAAGACCCTGAAGCTAGGAATTTGGCCTTCACTTCGTTTGCTTTGGCGTGTCCGAATCCTGTTGGAGGAAGGACGCTGTAATGACATCTCGTCTGCTGTATCGAGACGAACGTTGAGGTGGTGACCACTCCGCGCTGGTGTGGGATGATCTCCGATAGTCTTTCAGGTTTTATATGAGTTGCCGTCAAGACCCTGAAGCTAGGAATTTGGCCTTCGCTTCATTTGCTTTGGCGTGTCCGAATCCTATTGGAGGAAGGACGCTGTAATGACATCCCGTCTGCTGTATCGAGACGAACGTCGAGGTGGAGCTGGGATTTTGCCGTCACTCCGCTTTGTTTCGACCGTGAGGTCTTTCATTGACGTTGCATCTGCATCCTGTTGGGCTGCGAAGGAACGCCGTTGTTGACATTGCGTCTGGTGTAATGAGACGAATGCTACGATGGAGCTAGGATTTTGCCGTCACTCCGCTTTGTTTCGACCATGAGGTCTTTTGTTAACGTTGCATCTGCCTCCTGCTGGACTGCGAAGGAACGCCGTTGTTGACATTGCGTCTGGTGTAACGAGACGAATGCTGCGGTGGAGCTAGGATTTTGCCGTCACTCCGCTTTGTTTCGACCATGAGGTCTTTTGTTGACGTTGCATCTGCCTCCTACTGGACTGCGAAGGAACGCCGTTGTTGACATTGCGTCTGGTGTAACGAGACGAATGCTGCGGTGGAGCTAGGATTTTGCCGTCACTCCGCTTTGTTTCTACTATGAGGTCTTTTGTTGACGTTGCATCTTCCTGCAGAGACACCGATTTCTCTGCGGGTCGGCGCGAATCGAGATGCTCTCGTCAAGGACATTGATTTCCCTGAATCGAGGTTTTTTGCCAAGGACGCTGATTTCCTCGGAGTTGAAACGAATCGAAGGATTCCTGCAAAGACACCGATTTCTCTGCAGGTCGACGCGAATTGAGATGCTCTCGTCAAGGACGCTGATTTCCCTGAATCGAGGAGGTTGCCAAGGACACTGATTTCCCTGGGGTTGAGACGAATCGAGGTATTCCTGCAAAGACACTGATTTCTCTGCGGGTCGACGCGAATCGAGATGCTCTCGTCAAGAACGCTGATTTCCCTGAATCGAGGAAGTTGCCAAGGACACTGATTTCCCTGGGGTTGGTTGACTTGTTTTCGAGACAGAGTTATTGGATAACGTATTTTCGAGACGGGGTCATTTGATGACGTGTTTCCGCGGCGGGGTCATTTGATGACGTGTTTCCACGGCGGGGTCATTTGCTGACGTGTATCCGAGACGGGGTCATTTGCTGACGTGTATCCGAGACGGGGTCATTTGATGACGCTGGGTTGTCTATGAACCGTAGAGTCTTAGAACCGGGGACTTTGCCGTGGTTCCGATTGATGGTGTAACATCTGTGTCCTGCTGGAATGAGGAGGCACACCGTTGTTGGTTTCCGGGCCGTAGATGTGGCCATTGAGATTTGGAACTAGGGCCTTTGCCATGGCTCCGTTTCGTTGCGACCCTGAGGTCGGTTGTTGACGTCACGTCCGCATCAGGTTGGAGTGAGGAGAAATGCCGTTGGTGATCTCTAAGTTGTCGATGTTGACGTCGAGACCCTGAAGCTAGGGATCTTCCTTTGCTTCATTTGTTGGCATTGTGTCTGCAATATTGCGACAAATGTCGAGGTTGTCTATGAACCGTCGAGATTTGGCTTCGCTTTTCTGATGGAGCCTGGTGGGACGATAGGGTTCCCTTCTTGTTTGTGCCCATGGATTGTATACATGGGTCAATGTGACCTCACCTGCAGGGCAAAAAATTCATTTTTATTCATTTTTTTTATTTTCGCGATACTCTATCATTTCAGCTTTTATATCGCGAAGGTCGCGATTGCCCAATCATTTCGGCTATTTTTCGCGTTGCCCAATCACTTCGGCTATTTATTTTATTTTACTCGCTGCTTTTTATTGCGAGTTGCCCAATCATTTCGGCTATTTGTTCCATTTTTACTCGCTGCTTTTTATTGCGAGTTGCCTAATCATTTCGGCTATTTTGCATGCATGCATTTTTACTTGCTGATTTTGTTGCAAGTTGCCCCATCATTTCGGCAATTTTGCATGCATGTGTGGCTCGCCGGCATTTTGCTGCAAGCTTAGAATTAGACACCGATTTCGGCATCAGCACCGCTACAACTGGGATATTGCCAGGAGCGAATCATCATTTGTCTCTGTCGATATCGAACAAAGGTGGCTTAGCGAACAGGGTTAGGATCCTGTCGACTAAGGCTTTTGACTTTATGAGCCGTAAGGGTCTCATGAAGGTATTTCTCCCTGCGAGTCGTGAGGATCCCGTAGGTGTATTTTCCCCTTAGGAATCGTGAGGACTCCTAAGTGGATGGTCTCTTATAAGTCGTAAGGATCTTACAAGAGTGTTTTCTCCTTATAAGTCGAGGGGACTTACAAGGGTTGTTCATAATGTAGACATATTTCTAGTCACGGATGGGACTTTGTTAGGGAAATGTTTATTCGCGCCCGTGGATTGTATACAAGGGTCAGCATTGAGCCGCTTGTAGGGCAGTTGGAGGTTGTGGGGGCAGCTTAAGAACAGGTTCAGATCCCTATAGCTTAAAACTTTTGAATCTTATGAGCCGTGAGGGTCCCATAAGAGGGTTCTCCTTACGAGTCGTGAGGATCTCGCAAGTGTAATTTCTCCTTAGGAATCGTGGGGATTCCTAAGTGTGTTGTTCCCTTGTGAGTCGTAAGGATCTCACGCAGGTGGTTTCTCCTTACAAAGT
Organism: Agapanthus africanus; assembly: GCA_030015575.1. Classification (NCBI taxonomy): domain Eukaryota; kingdom Viridiplantae; phylum Streptophyta; class Magnoliopsida; order Asparagales; family Amaryllidaceae; genus Agapanthus; species Agapanthus africanus. The sequence goes on from CM057339.1 coordinate 873,189,680, forward strand.
CGAGAGGACCTTGTAAGTGTCTTTTAACGAGATTGTGCCCTTTCGGGTTCTCACAAAACTCGCCGGTAGCCCTGCTGTTTTTACTCACGGAGCCCTTTCGGGTGTTCATCCGTGCTCTTTTTGCTTATGGACATACTGTTTTTTTATACCACGTTAGCCTGAGGATGCCGCGGGTTGGTAGTAGTTTAACGACGTTTCGGTCATTTGTTCATAGGTCCGAGATTTTTCGGGCAACGTACGATTACGCAGCTAGATTTTCTCGCAAATCTTCGCATCTTTTGTGTCGGAGGTGGATTCGAGGGCTGAGAGCGATTTCTTTGTCAGAGTTGCTTCCAAAGGTGATAACTCGCGACTCCTTGGTGTCGACTATATGACAGTTGCCAGCAGCTCTTTTGTGCTCATCTGTCGTGCTTTTCTGTTCCCGACGAGCCTTACGCTTCACTCGTTGAACGTATTGTCGATGGGCAACATATCCCTGCCACCAGTTCTTAAAGGCTATGCACTCCTCGGTAGGGTGTGCAATCCTCTGATGGTATAGGCAAAAGTTAGGATGTATGTCCGCTTTATCAAGACATATATTCCCAGGAGAATCTCCTTTGAGAGAGGGTAACTTCATTCCTATTGCCAGGGCCCTAGCGAATCATTTCCTTACTTTAAGCTTGCTATTGCTAGCGATAGGGATGCTTTGCTCCAGTTGGGGTGTCTCGACCTTTTCCTCCAGTCGTCGGCGTTTGGCTTTTTCGAATATAGCCAGTTCACGCTCTCGATAGGCTTTGCTATTCTGACGGGTTTCGTTCAGTAGAAAGTCGATTATCTCGTCAGACGGTTCCAAGGGTTTTGGCTCAGGATTTGCCCCAATTTCTTTGCGTCAGGAGCTTCTTCATCGTTTATTGACGAGTGAGAGATCGCATGGCAGCTTGCTACGTAATCTTCAAATTCACTCGACGAGTCTTCTCCATCATCTTCGTTCTCAAGGACGTGGCTGAAAAACTCTTGGAGTGTGACTGGAGTCCACGCCTTCTGGTTATACTCTTCCACTGCGTCAATCTGCTTTTGCAGGTCCGCGCACTTGTCACCAAGCTTTACGGGCTTCTTGGATTTCTTCTTCTTCTTCGAAGATTTTGACGGCTGGGTGTGAGTGCTTTGGTTATCACCACCAACTTTTAGAGTTGGACGCGGTTTTAACATTCCTTCAATGATCTCGGGTTCGAGTGGGTTTTTCCACCTAATTGCCGGACTTGTGTGGAGATCCTTCAGCATTCTTTTCGTCTTGGCTGAAAGAGCAACCTCCCATGGAGCTTCTTCCACGCAAGAGCATGATGCCCCCGGTGTATCCGTCTTCTTGGGAGTGTGTAGCCGAGGTGGGTTCACCTTCCAATTTTCGGATAATGCGAATTTGCCTTGTTGGTATTGGTCCTCAATCCAGTTTTTGAAGACGTAGCAGTCTTCGATCGGATGGCCCAATACTCGGTGGTAGGGGCAGTAATTGGGATCGTTGACGTCGTTTGGCTGCAACGGACATTTTGGATCCGGCAGATTGATGAGTCTGTTGCGCACTGCCAGCTCGAACAGTCTCCTCGTTTTATCCTGGGGAAACGAGTAAGGACGTCCCAGTCTTTCCTCGAGGGATGGGCATGGACGCATATTGTTTTGGCGAACAACCGGCTTTAAGCTGCTCGGCTGTTGTTGAGTATTGGCGACGAAAGTCGCTTTTACTTTCCCCTTTTCATTCCGAGGATCCGGCTTTGGAGGAGACGGTCCATGACCCATCTGGTCCATTTGGGCCAACTTGTCAATCAAGGCCTGGAAATTAGTTGGCTTGAAGAACATCATGAATTGCGATATGGTCGCTTGAGGGTCGAGTGTACCCACAAACATGCCTACCACAGACGCTTCTTCGATGCGTTGTCCGCACTTCGACCATAAGTTTTGCCACCGTATTGCGTATTGAACCCATGTCTCGCCTGGCCTTACCCTGGCGTTGATCAATGCGGTGATCGAGGTGCGCTCGCTGGCGCTTGCAAATCTTTGTGTAAACAGCAGCCCATCTCCGCAAATGTTTTGACAGATTCATTAAGCAGCTCCGAATACCATTCGAAGGCCGTTTCCGCTAAGCTGCCGACGAATTGGCGAAGCAACAGTTTGTCGTCGCCTCCAGTGTTGCCGCATAAGGCTCTGAATTGAGCAACATGCTGATGTGGATTCCCCGTCCCATTATATACATGGAACTAAGGGATCGTATATCCTGACGGGTAACTTATTTGGTCATACCAACCTGGATACGGTCGCCCAGTTTTAACGACTTGGCCGGCCGCTTCATTCGCCTGGTGAGCTCGTATTTGCTAAGCTATATAGTCATCCAGAGCGGCCTTGGAAACGGTTTCCTCTTTGGCTGCTGAAAGAGCCGGAGGAGGGTTAGATGTCTCCCCTCTGTCGTCTTCAATAATGATCGGAGGGTCTTCAGCTGGAGGATCCGGCTGAAACATAATCCTTACCATGTCTTGGAGGAGAAGCGCCATTCGTTTTATGTTGGCAGCTTGTTCTGCTACTTCTCCGTCCTTCTTTTCGAGGACTCTGCATAGGAAGTCAGCATCGGTTTCTTGTTCGTGACGCTGTTCTGATGATGCCTCCCGGCTTTCTTTTGGCCCGGTGAGTGCGGCCATTTGCGTCAGCATTTCTTGAAGCTTCTGTTGCTGCTCCTAGGCTTTTGTCACGGATCGGGTGAGCGGTCGGTGACCCATCGAAGCACGGCTTTCCTCTTTTCCGGAAGCCATATAAACAGTGTGTACCGTTGTGCCCCCAGACTTGGAGCGTTTGGATTCGGCGCTTTTACAGTTCGCCACGTCTACAGTGGCTTTCTCTGGCCTCCTTCTCTTTTGAGTCGTTGACGTTGAGGGGGCCGTTACAGCGGGCATCCAGGTGGTTGTCGTCCTTTATGGCTTGCCAGGACGGTTCTCTTCCTGCTGAACTTTTAGCTTTTTCTGTCGGCGAGGATAGTCTTGATCAATCACCGACTCCTGGACCTGTCGCCAGACTTTGTAAATTTTGGAAGAGAGCCGCTGAGGGGGCTGCTCTGGCTTTGTTTCTGTAGCATTCTCCACTGGTGGAGGAGATCTTTTCAGTACGGCGGTAGGGGAGTTCCTGCGCACCTTGCTCAGCAATTCAAAGCTGTTCCCAGTTGGGACAACAGCATTGACTTCCACCGTTAGGGTTGGTGGAGTAAATCCAGACGGAGAGCTGCACCCAGCCTTTCGTACTCGGCGCCAGTGACGACAGCGAGTATGTCACGCAGATGGTGTTGGTTTGGCTATGGGGATGGCTTTGTCCTGCCCCCTATTTTGAGGAGAGGCTGTTATTGGCGCTAGCCGGTCGAAGACCGACGTTCATTAAGAGGGGATAGTCAGTCCTGTGAAGGCCGACTTTCGAACAGGGGAAACAGCCTTCGTGACTTCTCATGGGGTAAGAGCTGAAACGGACAATCTTGTGAAGACCGACCATTTAGTAGGGGAAGCTGCCTTGACGACTTTAGGAGCAGGAATGGCTATCCGCTTCGGAATGGCCGCTTCAGGTATCGCGGGCTTCTTCATGGGCCCTCTTGAGCTTTGGCCCAGTTTGCTGAAAACCGAGGCATTGGACTTAGGTGACCCGTTGAGAGTGGCTATGGTAGTAGTGAGTCGATCAAAGACCGACTTTTTTGGAGCTTCTTACGATGACATTAGGGCATTGAAGCTCATCGGTGGGAGCATAGTCCCGAAGAATAGCCCAGTGGCGGCCTGAGTCACCTGTTCCACCGGTATAGCGAAGATGGAGGCCGCTTGGGGCCCGTAAGTCACTCTCCGGACGGGACGGAGCGAGAGTTGTAGTTGCAGTTAGTGCAGTTTGAAGCCATTGATCTTCTGTTTTCTGCACGGAGCAAAACACCAAATCTTAGTAGCTCGGACCCACAGGCAACCATATCAAACCACGATTCGTTCGCGAACACGACACATGATGTGTGGAGCGGAAAGAGGAAAAGGTCCCACCGGGCGTGCCAGAATCTGTTCACCGCCGAACACGGAGATGCGACCACGCAGGTCCGTCTTGCCTGAAATTCGGGGCAGATGCTAATTGGTGCTATCCGTCCACCTCTCTGAAGATGCCAAGTTGATTTATGGCACCATGTATCGAAGGTTTAAACGGATACGGCCGATGTAGCAGACTTCGTCAGATTCCCCCTCGTTTGAGGTTTTTTTGATTGTGGGGACGCTCTTCACTGCAGGCGCAAGCCTCTGCAGTTAATTACGCTACCGCATCGCGGTAACAACTTTCTCCTTCTCCGGATGGTCACTTCGTGTCGTGTGTGTTTGTTTTGTTTGTGGTTGCCAGTGGATTGTATACGGAGACTAATTTATGCCGTCGTCCGTAGGGAGTGGATTAGTCCAAATCCATATTTTCTTAAATTTGGGTTTTGGTTTGGGTTTAAAGATACGTTAGCCTCGTTTGAGACTAAGATCAACCTAAACGTTTGTTAAGGATACATTAGTCTAATTTTAGACTAAGATCGACTCAACAGGACCATTTAGATCCAACAAAAGAGCATTTGGGCTCTATTGTTTTAGTTTAGGGACTTTGCGGTCAATTGCCAGTTTAAGGACATGGTGGTCCAGGTTAAGGACATCGTAGTCCGTGGGTTTAAAGGGACCCCACAGTCCGAGGTTAAGGACATCATAGTCCGTGGGTTTAAAGGGACCCCACAGTCCGAGGTTAAGGACATCATAGTCCGTGGGTTTAAGGACCCCACAGTCCGGTTTAAAGACATCATAGTCTATAAAGTTTAAGGACATCGTAGTCCATGAGTTTAAGGACCCCACAATCCATGAGATGTGTGGTTGTCGGGACCCGTCATCTCTCTGAAGACGTTGAAGGATTACAACGACAGATATCGGAGGAGTAAAGAGATGTACCCTTGAACCGGTGTGACTTGGTTGAAAGATCAGTAGCCCATTTTAGAACTAAGATCTATTGAATATTTGTGAGCAGATGTGTTCAGTTCAATATAAGTTGAGGACTTATGGCCAGAATTGGGCTAAGTCCAATTAAAATGTTTAACATTTTTTGTTGTTCTGGCTATTAAGCCTTTATTTGGGCTCGGCCCTTTTAATAATGCTAGGCATTGGGTTCTTACATATTTTTTGTCTTGTATTGAATACATAGCATCCATCAGAACAAAGTGTGTTCTGATAGTGCGCCACGTGGCGCGTCAGGCGCTTTGCGCCAATCAAATAGCGCATTGCGCTTCTGTCAGGTAGCGCACACGAAGACGACACGTGTCGCGCTTAGCGCTAAGCGCTAGTTTATTAGCGCATTGCACTTTCAGTTTATGAGCGTGTTGCGTTGATTTAGAGGCACGCTAGTGAGTGACACGTGGCGCGCTTGGCGTTGAGCGCCAGTCCATGAGCGCAGAACTCTGTTTCAAAAGCGCAAAGCGCAAGCGGTGTCTGTGGTTGACACGTGGCATGTTTTGGCGCTAAGCGCCGATCCAAGAAGCGCAAAAGCACAGTTCATGAGTGCAAGGCACAGTTCAGTAGCGCAAAACGCATCTGACCAAATTTATGATAAGAGAACAAATTTATATTCTTCTTTTCAAAAAAAGCTTTGCCTCAAGATTCAAGAACAAAAATTCTTGTTTATAAAATGGCACTGCCTTCCTTCCTTCTCTCGTCACCCTCCTTCTTATCGTCGATCCCTTCCATCATCAACGTCTCCTCCGATCCTCCGATCATCAACGCCTCCTCCGGCCCTCCGATCGCCACCTCCAGCGCCTCTAGCGACCTTCCTCTCCTCATCCAATCCTTCAGTGGCCGAGCCCTCCTCTGATCCTCCAGCGACCTTCTCCTGTCGATCCTCTAGTGGCTGAGCCGCCAACTCCATCCCCGCCATCTATCTTCCATCGCTGGCGAGCTCCAACTCTCCCTTCTATCTTCTCGAGCTCCATCATTCATTCTATCTCCTCGAGTTCCATCGACGAGTCTTCTTTGCTGTCTAGTTTCCATCGCCGGCGATCAGTCATCGTCGCCATCGTCGTCCAGTGCCTTAATTCTTTTCCAGGTACGCAAAACTTTTTTATTCCATTTTTAAAAGTCGATTTTTAAAATAAGCAGAATTCGTAGAAGATGCCGCTGATGATAATTGTTGGTGGGGGTTGTTGTTTGGTGGTGGTGATGATGATGGAGTTCATAACTGAGATTTGGGTTAGGGTGATGATTAGGGAAATTTGGGTTAATTATGGTTAGACTTTGGGTGATAATTATGGTTAGGGTTAGAAGTACTTTGGTTTAATTAAATTAAATATGTTTGATTTGGGTTAGGGTGATAATTAGGGATGTTTCCCCAATCAGAGCAAGGCTTTGCTTAAATTTTGAAAATTCAAATTTTGAAGCAACGCTTCAGTTCCCGTGCGCTGCGCGCAACGCGCCACGTGTCAGAAGTTGACACGGCAGCACAACGCCCAAGGCGGAACGTTCAATCAGAGCAAGGCTCTTTAAAAAACATAAGCAACGTTCAACTGCGCAAGCGCACGACAGCGCGACACGTTTCTGCGCAGTTGCGCAAGCACAACTGCGCAAGCGCACGGCTGCGCGACACGTGTCTGCGCAGTTGCGCAAGCGCACCGCTGCGCGACACGTGTCTGCGCAGTTGCGCAAGCGCTTCACTGCGCGACACGTGTCTGCGCAGTTGCGCAAGCGCTTCACTGCGCGACACGTGTCACGCGTTGGTGAGTTGCGCAACAACAGAGTGAAGATTTAAGGATATTTTTCTGTTCTTGTTTAAACAAGAAGATTTCTTCTGTAAAACAGGGGCCTTTGGATCAAAGATCCAACGGTGGGGAAAATTCCCCAAATCACTCAGAAATGATCTTTTTAACAAATTCAACTAATTTATGAGCACTATAAAAAGGACCCCAGACTTCATTTGATCATCATGAACATTTGAGAGAAAAAGAGAGAATTCTTGAAGAACTTTGGAAGAACAAAAAAAAAGGTAAAACCTTTTAAAAAAAAAAAAGAGAAAAATCTCTGAAGTACAGATCATTGATCTTCAAGGAACAAATAAATAAAATAAAAATAAATAAATAAAAATAGTGCCTTGCACTTGTTATGAACCCTTGGTTCTCTGAGAAAAGGAAAAACAAGAGAGAAACTTGTTTTCCTTTGATCTAAATTTAGATCAAAAGTGCTCTGCACTTTTCTTGATGCTTTGCACAAATGCAATGCATTATTTAAAGGGCCTGGCCCAAATCAAATTGCAAAGCAATAAAAAGGGCAGAGCCCTATTTGGATTAATATTCTGTTTGAGTAAAGCCCAAAATAAATAAAAATTTGGACTTAACCCAATCGTGGCCATAAGTCCTTAAATTAAATCGATTGAGCAAAAATGGCCCTCCTAAATCAATTCACAACCGGTTCGAGGGTACATCCCCGAACTCCTTTGACATCCATCGTTGTAATTCCTCAACGACGTCAAAGAGGTGACGGGTCCCAACGACCACACATCGTCATGGACTGCGGGGTCCTTAAACTCGTGGACCGAAACGTCCCTAAACTAATATCGGATCGAAACGTCCCTAAACTAATATTGGACCGAAACGTCCATAAACTAATACTGGACCGAAACGTCCCTAAACTAATAACGGACCGAAACGTCCTTAAACTAATATCGGACCGAAACGTCCCTAAACTAATAATGGACCGAAACGTCCATAAACTAATATCGGACCGAAACGTCCCTAAACTAACATCGGACCACCACGTCCCTAAACTGGCACAATAGAGCCCAAATGCTCTCTTATCGGATCTAAACGGTCCCGTTAAGTTGATCTTAGTCTCAAACTGGACTAACGTATCCTTAACAAACGTTTGAGTTGATCTTAGCCCCAAACACGGCTAACGTATCCTTAAATATTCAAATGGATTATAAAACTCCCAATCAACTCTGGTTCGAGGGTACATCTCCGAGCTCCTTTGATACATGTCGTTGTAATCCTTCAACGACGTCAGAGAGGTGACGAGTCCCGATGGCCATACATTAAATTAATCACTACGTTGAGTTGATCTTAGTCTAAAACATGACTAACGTATCCTTGACGAACGTTTAAGTTGATCTTAGCCGCAATGCGACTAATGCATCCTTAGACTGAAAACACCAAACCCAAATCTAAGTAAATACGGATTTGGACTAATCCACGTCCTACGGGCGACGGCATTACTCAGTCTCCGTATACAATCCACGGGCAACCACAAACAAAATGAACACACACGACACGAAGTGAAATTCTGGAGAAGGAGAAAGTTGTTACCGCGATCCGGTAGCGTAATTAACTGCAGGGGCTTGCGCCTGCAGGGAAGAGCGTCCCCATAATCAAAAACCCCTCATCCTGAGGGGGAATCTGACGAAGTCTGCTACATCGGCCGCATCCGTCTAAACCTCCGATGCACGGTGCCATAAATCAACTTGGCATCTTCGGAGAGATAAACGGATAAAACCAAATAGCATCTGCCCCGAACATCAGGCACAGACGTCCTAACGTCAAGGCCGCCGTTCGGAGGGGAACAGATTCTGGCACGCCCGGTGGGACCTCTTCCTCTTTCCACTCCACACTTCGTGTGTCGTCTTCGCGAACCAATCGCGGTTCGTTAAATGGTTGTCTTCGGATTTCAAGTTACTAAGATTTGGTCTTTTACCTGGCGCAGAATTCAAGATTCAATGGCCTCTAGCTGTACCAACTGCTCGAAATGCCGCTGCAACGGACGCTCCACCTCACCGGGAGGCGTAGCATATGGACCCCAAGCGGCTTCCTTCCTTACTCTGCCGGTAGACCAGGTGACCCAAGCCACCACCGGCTTGTTCTTCGGGACTATGATCCCACCTGCAAGCTTTTCTGCACCAATACCTGCGCCGGAAGTAGGTAAAAAGTCGGTCTTCAACCGGCTCACTGTTTCGACAGCCTCTGTCAACGGGTCACCCGCTACTAAACCGACAGCCTCCGTTTTCACCAGGCTAGGTCAGAACTATAAAGTGGCCGTCCCAAAGAGGGCAACGGCCGCTGCTTCGGAAGTCGTTAAAGCGGCCTCTCCCATCAGAGAGTCGGTCTTCACAAGATTGACGGTTCCCATTCCTCCCCCAGCTGGTCAAAAGGCATCAGTCTTCGATAGGCTGACATCGGCAGTTACCCCACACTCAAACAGGGGGCAACAAGAAACTACCTCGATTTCCGAGCCAGTCCCAACGGCTCGTCGTGCGCGACGTCGCCATTGGCGACGAGTGAGGAAAGCAGGGGGCAACTTCCTCTCAGGGATAACTTCACCCGCTCCAATGGTGGAAGTCAACGCTGCTGTTCCAACTGGGAACAGCTTTGAACTACTGAGGAGAGTGCGTAAGAACTCTCCAACCGCTACCTTGAAAAGATCTCCTCCACCTGCGGAGAGAGTTCCAGAAACAAAACAAGAACAGCCCCCTCAACGGCTATTCTCAAAAGTTTACAAGGTTTGGCGTAGAGTTCAAGACTCCGTGATTGACCCGGACCACTTTCATCGCCAGAAAAAGGCAAAGGTGGAAAAGGACAAAAACCGCCCCATTAAACAACAGGGGGCAACAAATGCTAGGATGCCCACTTCAGCGGCTCCTTCAACCTCAATGGTCCACAAAAGAAGAAGGCCAGAGAAAGCTCCCGTGACGCTGACAAAGTTTAAAAGCGGTGAACCTAAACGTCCTGAGTCAAGGGGCATAACAGTTCATACGGTTTATATGGCTTCTGGAAAGGAAGAAAGTCGTACTTCTACGGGTCACCGACCGCTTACCCGATCAGTGACCAAGGCCCAGGAGCAGCAACAAAAGCTCCAGGAGATGATGACTACAATGGCTGCACTCACGGAGCCAAAAGAGAACCCTGAGACATCCTTAGATGAACGCCAAGAGGAAGAGACTGACGCCGAGTTCCTCCGCCGAGTACTGGAAAAGAGAGACAAAGAGGCTGCTGAACAAGCAGCCAATATACAGCGTATGGGCCTCCTCTTCCAGGACATGATAGGGATGATGATACAACAAGATCCCCCGACTGAAGAACCCCCGATTGTCCTTGGGGATGATAGGGGAGAGACATCAAACCCTCAGCCCGTTCTATCAACGGCTAAAGAGGATACAATCTATAAGACTGATCTGGACGAATATATAGCCCAGCAAATAAAGGTTCATCACGCGGCCGAAGCAGCCGGCCACGTCGTAAAAACGGGGCGACCGTATCCAGGCTGGTATGACCAAATCAAATACCCGCCGGGTTACACAATTCCCAAGTTTCATGTCTACAAAGGGACCGGCAATCCCCATCAACATGTCGCCCAGTTCAGGGCGCTTTGCGGTAACACCGGCGGCGACGACAAGCTTTTGCTTCGCCAGTTTGTTGGAAGCCTATCAGATACGGCGTTCGAATGGTATTCTGAGCTCCCCAACGACTCTATTAAAACCTTTGCGGAGATGGAGCTGCTCTTCACCCAACGTTTTGCAAGTGCCAGTGAGCATACCCCGATGACGGCACTGATTAATGCCAGGGTAAAACCCGGCGAAACATGGGTTCAGTACGCTATACGGTGGCGTAATCTATGGTCGAAGTGCGAACAACGCATAGAAGAAGCTCCGGCGGTGGGAATGTTTGTTGGAACCCTTGATCCACAAGCAACCATCTCGCAGTTCATGATGTTCTTCAAGCCGACTACTTTCCAGGCTTTGATCGACAAACTAGCGCAGATGGACCAGATGGGCCATAAACCCCCTCTCCCAAAGCCAGATTCCCGAAATGACAAAGGAAAGGGAAAAGCGATCGTTGTCGCTAACGCTCAACAACAACCGAGCGACTCGAAGCCGGTTGCTCGTCCAAACAATACGCGCCCGTACGTACCCCTTGAGGATAGGATGGGACATTCTTATTCCTTCCCCCGCGATAAAACGAGGAGGCTATTCGAGCTGGCGTTGCGCAATAGACTCATAAATCTGCCAGATCCAAAACGCCCGTTGCAACCAAGTGACGTCAACGAGCCTAATTACTGCCCTTATCATCGAGTGCTAGGACATCCGATCGAAGACTGTTACGTTTTCAAAAATTGGCTTGAAAACCAATACCGACAAGGCAAGTTGGCGTTATCTGACAAATGGAAGGTGAATCCTCCGCAGCCCCACACTGCTAAAGGGACGAATACGCCGGGGGCAACATGCTCTGTCATTGAAGAAACTCCGTGGGAGGTTGTATTATCATCGAAAACGAAGAGGATGCTAAATGATCTTCGGACATGTCCGGCGATCAAGTGGAAAAGCCCATTGGAACCGCAGGTCGTTGAGGGGATGTTAAAGCCACGTCCAACTCCAAAGACCAATGATAGGGGTTCAAGCACTAGTAGCCAGTCGTCAAAGTCTTCGAAGAAAAAGAAGAAGGCCAAGAAACCGGTGAAGCCTAGCGATAGGCGCACGGACTTGCAAAAGCAAATTGACGCGCTGGAAGAGTACAACCAGAAGGCGCGGACTCCCGTCACATTGCGAGAGTTCCTCAACCACGTCTTCCAAGCAGAAGATGAGGGAGGTAGTTCGTCAAATGAATCTGAAGAACATGTAGCAAATTGCCATGTGATTTCCCATTTGTCCACAAGCGATGAGGAGACTCCTCGTGCTGAAAAGCTGGGGGCAGAGCCTACACTAAAAATCCTGGAGCCGTCGGATGAAGCGATTGATGCATTCCTAAATCAGGCGTTCTTAAAAAGCAAAGCTGATCGGGATAACGAAGCGGTTATATTCGAAAAGGCCAAACGCCAGCGCCTTGGCGAAAGAATTGCGGTACTCCCGCTAGAACAAAATACACCCACCATAGATAAAATCAAGTTCAAGATAAAGAAGAGATTCGCTAAGGCTGTGTCGATAGGTATGAAGCTACCACCCTCCGAGAAAAATATTACGGGTGAAATGGAAAACCACCCCTCCTATTGCTTGTACCATCGGAAGGTGTCGCATCCCACCGAAGAGTGCAAAGCTTTCGATAAGTGGTGGCAAGGATATGTTGCTCATCGGCAACAGTTTAAGCGGGAAAAGCGCAAAGCCCGCCGAGAGCAGAACGGAATAAACAAAGTGCTTGATAAAACTAGCAGTGGTTGTTGCATGATTGACGCCGGGGAATCACAAGTACCTGTATTCGGGAGCGATTCTGATGAGGAGCTAGAGCTTGGTCCCCTCTTTAAAGAATCCACTTCAGGAAAAGAAGAAGGACCAAAGGCTTGCGAGAATATACAGCTACGCAACCGGACGTTACCCGAAAAGAATCTCGGACCCTTAAACAAGAAAGACAAAGGGAAAGAGAAGGCCTCTGAAGACATCGCCTTGGATGATCGAGTTGCAGAAGAGTTAACCGCCAAGAACCCGCCAAAGAGGAATAAAGTGGATTACAATGTCTTGGCACATCTGAGGAAGCTACCCTCACAACTCAGCATTCTCGATGTCCTGTTGCTATCAAAAGAGGCGAGGGATTCTTTGATTAAAGCCTTACAAGAGCCGGAACAATTCCAAGCATGCCCGGCCGAGGAAAAGATGAAGAATGAGTTGGAGGAAGTACACACGGCTGATGTTACTTTTGGCGATGAGGACCTTCTACTTGGGACTTGCGAACACAATCGCCCTCTCTATGTTTCGGGATACTGCCATGATATAAAGATAGGCAAAATTCTGATCGATAACGGGTCGTCTGTTAACCTACTCAACGTGCGGGTGTTGAAGGAAATCTGCATGAGCGTCCAGCACCTTGCTCGGGACAAGATCACCATATCCGGGTTCGACTCCCAATCGTCAAAGACTCTTGGATCTGTGATACTGACGCTACGTTTCGGATTACTCGTCACGAACATTAAGTTCCACGTCATAGATGCCAAGACATGCTACAACGCTTTGCTCGGCCGACCATGGTTACACGAGTACAACATCATCCCTTCTACACAACATCAGTGTATGAAGTATTTTAAGGACGGTTTCGAGTATACCGTGACGGGAGAACTGAACCCGTTCTCTGTGAACGAGGTCCGCAAATACGAAGATGCCAAATACTTCTTGCCGGATTTCGAAGACACGGAGAAGTGTCAAAAGCCGGAAAACAAAAATTAACGCCACCATCCCTGTCTTCGGCAGTGATACCGAGGAAGAAGAGGAGATCGTTTATTCGGGTCCGCCCCAACATAACAAGCCAGGGCCATCCACTCCTACATTGGTCTTTGGTAGTGATTCGGAGGATGAAGTCCATGTCGTATTCTCTGCTCGGCCTTCAATACGGGCTTCCGCTGATGAATAGAGAAGTCTGCAGATAACCATAGTACCGCTTGAACATTACAAAGAACTGGATGCACTCAACACCAACAGTGTAGAAGAATTGCAGACATTTTATATCCCTCCCGGGCGGGAAGGCGAGAAGGCAATCCTATTCTACCGTTCTGAAGAAAATAAGGTGGAAAAAGAAGTTTGGCATGGCGTGGATCCCACGCTCGACAGGCTCCTGCCTATCCGTCTTCCCAGATATTATACCGAAGGTTTGAAGAAACTGCTGAAACGCCAGGGGATATCCTTCAGACAGACCGTTAGAGAGGCTAAATTCTATGACAGGGTCTGGAATGTTCCCGGGACCCAACGCAAACTGCCTAACGGGAGAATGGAAACAAAAGGGCTTGGGTACATCCGGCTAAAGAAACGAGAGCTAGTAAATAGCTGTTATGTCATGTATGACTTCGATGAAGATGCGGACGCTCGATGGGAGGATGCTAATCCTAAGCCAGTAAAAGTTCCTGATGAAAAAGTGCCCGGTCCATCATTTGAAGAACAAATGGACAGGCTTATAAGGGAAGCTGGTCAAAAAGTCCGAGATGACCACAATCGCGAGACGGTCATCTATGAGAAAGCCAAGACGCAACGCCTTCTCCGACAGGCCGTGAAGGATGGAAAGGCCGCTCAACCTGCTACAAAAAAGGTTCGATTCGAAAGCAAAAACAAGTTAGAGGGCAGAAAAGACGCTCAACAATCATAAGGCAGAGCTAAGAAACCACGTATCCGAAAGTCGAGTGTTACTGACTTAGCCCTCATGAAGAAAATGGGTCGAGCATACTCATTTCCTCGGAACAAAACAAGGAAGATATTTGATCTTGCTCTAAAACATCAAATGCTTATGCTGCCAGAGTCCAAGCACCCCGAACAAGCAGGCGAAGCCTCACACCCGGACTATTGCTCTTACCATCGAGTAGTAGGTCATCCTCTTGAAGATTGCTTCACCTTCAAGAATTGGGTCGAAGATCAATATCAGCTTGGTAAATTCGCTCTGTCCAACAACTGGAGGGTAGCACCACCACAAAAGCACAAGCCTAAGGCCACGAAAGCAGAACCAACTCCGCATTGGGATTGGAAGAAAATTCGCACCTGTCATATGATAACGATATTAAAAGAAGAGTCCGAGAACATGGACAGCCTTCCCTGGTGCTTTGAAAACAGCAATGATGAGGTGATCTCAGAATTTCCCCCAGCTCCGAAAGAACTGGAGGATGGCATACATACCACTGCGGATAACCTCAAGAAAATTGAGTTGGGGACGATAAACGATCCGCGACCGACGCTCGTCAGCGAACTGCTGTCCGAGGAAAAGGTGGCTGCGTTAAAGGACGTCCTTGTACAGCATAAAGATTGCTTCGCATGGAACTATGCCGAGATGCCGGGACTTGATCCAGAAGTTGCTGTACATAGACTGGCAATATCCCCGAGTGTCAAGCCGGTCAAACAAGCGCCGAGAAGAATGCGGCTTGAGCTCGAAATGAGCATCAACGCGGAAGTCAAAAAGCTGATAGACTCCGGCTTTATCCAAGAGGTTCAATACCCTGAATGGATTGCTAATATCGTCCCAGTGATGAAGAAAAATGGTACGGTGCGCATATGAGTGGACTTTAGGGATCTCAACAAAGCCTGCCGGAAGGATGATTTCCCAGTACCAGTTACCGAACTGATGATAGACAACACGTCCACGCATGAGATTTTCTCATTCATGGACGGCTCATCAGGATATAATCAAATAAAAATGCACCCTGAAGACCAGAAACATACGGCTTTCCGGACTCCTTTGGGAATATTCTGTTACAAGGTGATGCCCTTCGGTTTAAAGAACGCCGGTGCAACCTACCAAAGGGCCATGACGAAGATTTTCGATAACCTTATACACGAAATTGTTGAATGCTATATCGACTACCTCGTTGTTAAAAGCAAATCATATGAGGAACTTCTCGAGCATCTGAAGACCGTATTTCAATGTCTTCGACAATACAACTTGAAGATGAACCCTCTGAAGTGTGCATTCGGGGTTTCCTCGGGCAAATTCCTAGGATTCGTCGTTCGACACCGAGGTATCGAGGTAGATCCGTCCAAGATCAAGGCAATCATAGGAATGCCTCCGCCGAGAACTCTCAAACAGCTGCGGTCTTTCCAAGGAAAGCTCGCATACATACGACGATTTATAGCCAACCTCTCAGGAAAGTGCCGCCCTTACAGTCACCTGATGAAGAAGGGAACCCCGTTCGTCTGGGATCAAAAGTGCCAAAACGCACTAGACGAAATCAAACAGTACCTGCAAAACCCTCCATTGTTGGCTGCTCCAGTGAAGGGAAAGCCTCTCATTCTTTACACGGCCGCCCTTGAAGGTTCTTTGGGCGCATTATGGGCACAAGAGAATGACCAGGGGAAAGAAAGAGCACTTTACTATTTAAGTCGAGTGCTGCTGGGGGCAGAAAGCAATTATTCTCCCATTGAAAAACACTGCCTGGCGTTGATCTTCGCAATAACAAAGCTTAGACATTACGCATTAGCGCATGAAGTCTATCTTCTTTCAAAGGTAGACCCTCTCAAATATCTAATGTCAAAGGCCATATTGACAGGACGACTCGCTAAATGGGCCCTGCTCTTAATGGAGTTTTCGATAGCATATCGACCACTCAAAGCAGTAAAAGGCCAGGCCATCGCCGACTTCCTTGCTGAGCACCCGATACCAGCTGACTCTCCTTTAAACTGCGATCTTCCAGACGAACATGCGTTTGATGCGATCGATGGTGATAATACCCGATGGGAGCTTTATTTTGACGGAGCATCTTCCGTGAAGAACGCAAACAAAGTATCCCTATAATCAAATCGGGGGTAGGACTCATCTTTATAACTCCACAAGGAGGGATAATGCGCTACGCGTTCTCCCTGACGGAACCGAGGACAAACAACGAAGCCGAATACGAAGCTCTGATAGCGAGCCTTGAGATCGCCATTGACATGGGAATTGAAAACCTCCTCATATACGGAGATTCGCAACTGGTCGTTAGTCAAGTAAACGGCGATTACCAAACATGCAAACCGGAGTTAGTAAAATACGGTGAAAAGGTGCAACAACTGCTAACCCAAATTCCCTCCTATACTTTGGAGAGCATACCACGCGCGGATAACAGCAAAGCGGACGCGTTGGCCAAACTCGCTAAAGAAATGGCTGACGAGAACCTCGATGACGTTAGAATCATGGTACAAAGTCGTCAGGTGCTCGCCCCCGCAGAAATACCTTCGGAATCAACCGAAGAGAAGGGAGTGACTAGACAACCGACCTTGCAAATAAAAGAACATGAGAAGGTTGAGGATTGGAGGGAAGTCTTTATAGACTACTTCAAGTCCCACCAAATGCCCGAAGATGCGTCCGCAAGACATCAACTCATAAAACGAGCTCTGTCCTTCGCCTTCGTCAATGATACTCTCTACAAGAGGTCATTCGATTCTCTGTGGCTGAGATGCTTAGGACCGGACGAATCGGAAAGAGTCGTTCAGGAAATTCATGACGGAATCTGCGGTTCTCACCAAGCAGGTCCAAAGATGAAGTTGAAGATCAAACGGATGGGCTATTACTGGCCCACGATGATTCAAGACTGCATCGAATATGCGAAGCAATGTCACTCATGCCAGATTCATGGGGACTTCATCCACCAGCACCCAAATCCGCTGCATCCAACGGTAGCTAGCTGGCCATTCGAAATGTGGGGGACTGATATAGTCGGCCCCATCGAGCCAGCATCGTCTAAAGGACATCGTTTCATCCTAGCGACGACTGACTACTTCTCTAAGTGGGCAGAAGCAGTACCATTGAGAGAAGTGAAGACGGAGAATATCTTCCATTTCTTCAAAACGCACGTCATATATCGGATTGGAACTCCGAGGCGGATCATCTCCGATAACAGGCCGGCCTACCGAAGTCATAAAATCAGCCGCTTCGCACAGCAGCATAACATAGACTGGAGATATTCCTCAGTCTATAATCCACGAGCTAACGGTCTCGCCGAGGCCTTCAACAAGACCTTGACGAAAATTATAAAGAAAACAGTGTCCCGAAATAAGAAAGACTGGCATGAGAGACTGCAAGAAGCTCTTTGGGCGTATCGAACCACGTTCAAGACAGCTACAAACACAACGCCATACGCGTTGGTGTTCGGTACGGAAGCAGTACTCCCTCTCGAGGTAGAGTTACCCTCTCTACGAGTGGCAGTCCATTACGAGCTGACAAACGAAGAAAATGCTCATCTTCGGCTTGAGGAGCTTGACGCCCTTGAAGAAACACGGCTCATAGCGCGACAAAATCTGGAGGCCTATAAAGCAAAGATGATGCTCTCATACGAATGATTGACCCGACCGAGGACATTCCACCAAGGCGAACTCGTGCTAGTTGTCAAAAGGCCTATGATCCCCAATCGCGCCAAGCGGGGAAAATTCGAGCCAAACTATGAAGGTCCGTACATCATAGATAAAGTTTATCAGGGTGGGGCCTATCTACTCATGGACATGCATGGTGAAAGGCCTTTCAGACCAATAAACGGTCGCTTCCTAAAGAAATACTACGCTTAATGAGCCACAGCCTAGGTCAACGATAGACGACGACGACTATGTCCGCTCGCTATCTTCCTAAGCTCAAACTGTAGAAGCAGTAGCCAGCTTCTCAATATCGGACCGAAATGTCCCTAAACTAACAGCAGACCGAAATGTCCTTAAACTAATAGCAGACCGAAACGTCTTTAAACTACTACCGCAGCATCTTTAGACTGACGAGATATAAAAAAATATATAAAAATAAAATAAAATAAAAACGGTATGTCCATAAGCAAAAAGGGGCACGGATGAAAACCCGAAAGGGCTCCGTGAGTAAAAACAGCAGGGCTACCGGCGAGTGTTCGTGAAAACCCGAAAGGGCGCGACCTCGTTAAAAAAAAAAAAAAAGGAAATAAAAAGAATAAAAAAAAAGAAGACGGTATGTCCATAAGCAAAAAGGGGCACGGATGAAAACCCGAAAGGGCTCCGTAAGTAAAAACAGCAGGACTACCGGCGAGTGTTTGTGAAAACCTGAAATGGCGCAACCTCGTTAAAGGACACTTACAAGATCCTCTCGACCTTGTAAGGAGAAACCACCCGCGTGAGATCCTTACGACTCACAAGGGAGCAACACACTTAGAGATCCCCACGGTTCCTAAGGAGAAAATACACTTGCGAGATCCTCACGACTCGTAAGGAGAACGCTCTTATGAGACCCTCACGGCTCATAAGATTTGAAAGCCTTAAGCTACAGAGATCTAAACCTGTGCTTAAGCAGCCCCCACAACTTTCGATAATGCCCTACAAGTGGCTCAGCATTGACCCTTGTATACAATCCACGGGCGCGAATAAATATTTCCCTAACTAAGTCCCATCTGAAACTAGGGATATGTTTGCATGGTAAACAACCCTTGTAAATCCTCTCGACTTACAAGGAGAAAACCCTCCTGTAGGATCCTTGCGACTTACAGAGGAACAAAACACTTAGGAACCCTCATGATTCCTAAGGAGAAAATACACCTACGAGATCCTCACGACTTGTAGGGAGAAATACCTTTATGAGACCCTTACGGCTCATGAAGTCAAAGCATTAGTCGACAGGACCCTAACCCTGGTCGCTAAGCCACCTTTGTTCGACAGCGACAGAGGCAGATGATGATTCGCTCCTGGAAATATTCCAGTTGTAGCGGTGCTGATGCCGAAATCGGTGTCCAGTTTCAGGTTCACGGCGAAAAGCCAGTAGACCGTACATGCATACGAAATAGCCGAAATGATGGGGCAACTTGCAATAAAAAAAGCAGCAAGTAAAAATATATGCATGAAGAAATAGCCGAAATGATTGGGCAACTCGCAATAAAAAAAAACAGCGAGTGGAAATAAAATAAACAGCCGAAATGATTGGGCACCGCGAAAAATAGCCGAAATGATTGGGCGATCGCGACCTTCGCGATATAAAAGCTGAAATGATAGAGCATCGCGGAAATAAAACAAAAAATAATGATGATAAAATTTTGTCCCTACAGTTAAGATCACATCGATCCCTGTATACAATCCAAGGGCGTAAACAAAGAGGGAGCCATACTCTCCCAACAAACTCCTCGACTCACGGATACAAACACTCCTTGACGAGAGACTCCTGATACGCGTCGACCCGCAGAGCCACCAATGCCTCCGTAGGAATCCCTCGACTCGTTTCAAACCCCAAGGAAACAAATAATCCTTGGCGCTCGGGAAACAAATAATCCCCAACAAACTCCTCGACTCACGGATACAAACACTCCTTGACGAGAGACTCCTGATACGCGTCGACCCGCAGAGCCACCAGTGCCTCCGTAGGAATCCTCGACTCGTTTCAAACCCCAAGGAAACAAATAATCCTTGGCGCTCGGGAAACAAATAATCCCTAGCAAAACTCCTCGACTCACGGATACAAACACTCCTTGACGAGAGCCTCCTGATCCGCGTCGACCCGCAGAGCCACCAGTGCCTCCGTAGGAATCCTCGACTCGTTTCAAACCCCAAGGAAACAAATAATCCTTGGCGCTCGGGAAACAAATAATCCCTGGCAAATCCCTCGACTCACGGATACGAACACTCCTTGACGAGAGCCTCCTGATCCGCGTCGACCCGCAGAGCCACCAGTGCCTCCGTAGGAATCCTCGACTCGTTTCAAACCCCAAGGAAACAAATAATCCTTGGCTCTCGGGAAACAAATAATCCCTAGCAAAACTCCTCGACTCACGGATACAAACACTCCTTGATGAGAGCCTCCTGATCCGCGTCGACCCGCAGAGCCACCAGTGCCTCCGTAGGAATCCTCGACTCATTTCAAACCCCAAGGAAACAAATAATCCTTGGCGCTCGGGAAACAAATAATCCCTAGCAAAACTCCTCGACTCACGGATACAAACACTCCTTGACGAGAGCCTCCTGATCCGCGTCGACCCGCAGAGCCACCAGTGCCTCCGTAGGAATCCTCGACTCGTTTCAAACCCCAAGGAAACAAATAATCCTTGGTGCTCGGGAAACAAATAATCCCTAGCAAACTCCTCGACTCACGGATACAAACACTCCGTGATGAGAGCCTCCTAACTCATGTCAACTCGCAGAGCCATCACCCTCTCCGCGAGCAAATTCCCGATTCGTCCCAATTTGTAAGAAGAAGTCTCAGACAGCAAGGATTGAAAAACTTGCTTCTTGAGCAATGGGGCCCTGCAAGTCAATCCAAAATGGTCTCTTGCATACTATTCACGGGTCTCACTCTCCGAGGTCGAATTTTGACGAGGAGGGAAACAACCGCTTACGAATTCTCTCGACTCGTAAGAGGGAAAATTCTCTTATAAGATCCCTACGACTTATAAGAGAAAACCACACTTAGGAATCCTCACGATTCCTAAGGAGAAAATCCACCTATGAGATCCTCTCGATCCGTAGGGAGAAAAGCCTCTATGAGACCCTCACGGCTCATAGAATTGAAAAGTCTTAGACGGTAAACCTGAACCTGCGGCCTAAGCCATCGCTATTTCCTGAGGAAGTCGGAATACTCGTTTTAGACATTCATCAACCATGATTATTAAGACAGCCTACTGACATTAAAAGAAAGAAGATGACAGAAAGAATATCCGTTCTACATTTGATCTGGTATACACGACGCATTCATTTATGCATGGACAGAAGACTCAAGACGAGAAATAAGACAAGCTGAAATAAAAAAGGGGAGGGTTTTCATTCATACCGCCAAAAGTTTTTACAAGCATAAGAATAATGCATAAGAAACATTGTTCAAAATATTACAACGGTATAACCTCGGATCCGGGGCACGGATTGAGGAAATCAAAAGTAAGGCCGTCCAGAGTTCTTCTGGCCTTTCTAATTATTCTTATGCGCAGTCTTTCGCGCTCCTCGGTGTCGATATCATCGGCAAGCCCTTCCGGCCTTTAATAAGCAGCAACGATCGTCGTCTGCTGAAACGCTTGATGCAGGATGTCAACGAGGTCGTTCCGTCGCTTCTTTGAGATCAGCCCTGTCAGGTGCACTGAATGCACCTTGTCCTCGGCATCATCCAGCGCGTTGAGTGGTAGGGCCTCGTGAAGACCCGGAAGTGCCCTCCATATTGCTCCCAGCACGACTTTCAAAAGAGCCGAACGCCGAGGCAACAGCCAACCACCGCTTGCGTTCAGACGACCCATAACTTCTGCACATTCGGCGTCTGTAAACTCCTGGTTTTGTTGACGACCCTGAGCGCGGATATCATCGTAGGTAATGAACTCGTGCAGACTGTATAGATACACCGCCGCCATTATGCCTGGAGAAAATATTACAGGAAGATCAACAATAGAAAAGCAATAATATACATGGATGTCTAAATTCCTAGAGAGCAAAACTATGTTCAAAGATGAAACCCACTAGACGAGAGCTCTGCTATTTAAGATTGATCTAAGAATCGAGTTTACCTGAAGTTCTTCTTAAAAACTTTAAAAAAGGGAGCAAGGCACCGGAGTTCTTAAAGGCAAGAACAAAGTTCTGAAGTCGTCAAAAATGGAAATCTGGAAGATGATAAGTATCTGGAGGGGACCAAGGGTCCTATTTATAGGCCTCAAGTGCCTCTTCGACTCCCAAGAGTCGTCACGGCAGTTTACCCTAATCGGAGCGAATGTCCGTTCAAATTCCGAGACAGGAGATGAAGCAACGCTTCATCCTTCCCCGATTAGAGCAAAGCTCTGTCTTGAAGAAGCGACGCTTCAGCACGGAAGCGCTAGCGCAGTCGCGTTGCGCTGCGCGCTACACGCCACGTGTCCAGCGCAAACGCATCAGCGCAGCACCCCAAAGCAGCGCACCCAGCCAAAGAAAAGCTCTGTTTCAAGCAAAACCAAGGGAAGCAACGCTTCAATGGCATATGCGTCGTGCGCTGCATGACACGTGTCGGCATAGATGTGCTAGCGCAGTTGCGCTGCACTGTCTGCTCACGCGTCATATCCTGGAGCATTCGCGCTAAACAAAAAGGTTCTGAAGAAATCTTTTCGGTTATTATCTTCTGTAAAACAGCAGCCCCTAGATCAAAGATCCGATGGTAGGGGAAATCCCGCCAAATCTTTCAGGAAAGGGATTTCTTCAACAAATTGAACTTACTAGATGAAGTCTCAGACAGCAAGGACTAAAAAGCTTGCTTCTTAAGCAATGGGGCCCTGCAAGGCAATCCAAAATGGTCTCTTGCATACTATTCACGGGTCTCACTCTCCGAAGTCGAATTTCGATGAGGAGGGAAACAACCGCTTACGAATTCTCTCAACTCGTAAGAGGGAAAATTCTCTTATAAGATCCCTACGACTTATAAGAGAAAACCACACTTAGGAATCCTTACGATTCCTAAGGAGAAAGCCCGCCTACGAGATCCTCTCGATCCGTAGGAAGAAAAGTCTCTATGAGACCCTCACGGCTCATAGAGTTGAAAAGTCCTAGGCGGCAGATCTGAACCTGCAGTCTAGGCCATCGTTATCTCTGGGAGAAATGAAGTTATCTGTCAATAAGGTGTATTAAATATGTCGTGCTGAGAAGAATGAAAAAGGCGAAGAAATGACACAGGACGTTACAAAAATGTGTATCTTTTATTCATGAACATTGACTGGGTACAGGATACATTGTACTAAAGAATAAAAAAAATAATATATACATATACTTTACAAAGACAAATGGTACAAGGGGAATTATTGGGAAGGAAACGTCTTGCATAGGTGTAGCAATTGCTGGCGTATGTCCTTCCATGCCTTCTCTTGGTCAGCTACCACCGCCAGCTCTGCCTCCACTTGGGCTCGTTGCTGCAAGACCGACGCAAGCTGCTCCCTGACGATCTGATAGGCAGCTTCCCGACTTGGGATATTGCGCTCAGCTACGTCAAGCTTCCGCTTCAAGTTTAGCCCATGGGAGATGCGCTCCAAGAGACCCTCAAAGATAGTCTTCACTTGGGCAGCATTTGCCTCAACCTCAGCGCGCAGATGGGCCGTTTCGTTCGAGGTCTTTTGGCATTCCCTTAGTCTTAAAGCTGCTTCTTGCTCCAAGTGGCGGGAGTGCAAATGCTTTGCTCGAGCCAAGTTGTGCGTTGGGTGCTCAGGGCTAAAACTTCGGGAGAAGGGCGCGTCGACTCCAGCCGGTATAGACAGGCCTCGATCTCCCTGCAGTGATTAACCCAAGATCCGACGACGCCTTCGTTATGAAAATTTACGAGCGCCGCCAACATTGGATTAACCTCCACAGCGAAATCTACGGCAGAAGGGAGAGCGTCCATGTTGAGTTCTTCGATGTACCCGCTCAGCATGCCCAAACTCATCACAGCACCCTTTGAAGACGGGCGTTTCACGAAAGGGCCTGCCGGTGGAAGGACGCGAGACTCAAAAGGGACCGAAGCCGGAACAATAGCTGCAAAACAAAACATAGTTAAACGATGGTTCAAGAGATGTTTAAGGATTACCAAAAAAGGAATTTGCTATACCAGCAGCAACAGACGGCAAAGCCGGAAGAGCCGGTAGCGCGGCAGGTCTTGCATCCCCTCCTTCGATTTGTGGCACTGCAATAAAGAAAGGGAAAAGTCAGAAATCATTCAATTGCTAGAAAAAAAGGGATGAACAAAGATATTGTAGTGAACGTACACTCACCAGCGCCACTAGAGGGAGAAGCAAGTTCGAATGGGAAGGAGAAGTGTGGGAGCAACACTTGATATAGATGATCAAAGAGCACTCCTAAAAAGATGCGGTGGTATGGCGTTAGTCCATGAACTACACGTTTAAAAGATTAACTTGTGAGTCGCAAATCCATACCTTCCAACATCCGCGACGGCACGAGGGAAGACGGGGAAGTGACCACCGCCAAAGCAGTAGTTGACGGTGCTCCTTCAAGCAATGGAGCGTCGGCACTGGCCGCACCTGCAAAGACAAGCTTGTTAGAAGAGATCGCAAGATATATAAAAAAGGGGGGAAACGATAGTAACCCGAAACTTACCCGACGAACTGCCAGCCGAGACTGAGGCAATTCCTCCCTCCATTGACGTCAGGCCACCACCCGTAGCCTCGTCACCCGACTCAATAGGGACCGTTGTTACACTTGCAGGCCCGGGAGAAGGCGGGGGAATATAGGCGGAGAGGGTCATGATTGGAGCGTTGCCAGATTCCTGAGAAAGAGCAGCTGGCTCGTCCTCAGGAATCGCGGCGACCTCAGCCGCTACTCCTACGGATCCTGCGGTCACGGTTGTCTCGTCCACCGTCACCGCAAGGTCTCCAGCCTCGAGCGCTTCGCCTTCTACCGCCTTCGCCTCGGTTAAGACAATCATCTCATCTACCGCCACGTCAGGTGCGGTATCAATGACCCTCTCGGCGGCGGACTCCTCAACCTCTGTAACAGATCCCGTGGCCCCAATGACGCGCCTCACTGTCGGCTCAGGTTCGGTAGGCGCCGCTTCCGCCGTTTCCTAGGGTCCAACGGTCTCCGCCTTTCCCTCAGTCGGGCTTGGCCCTGAAAGATGGAACGCGTATAAGCCAATAGCTTGATAATTTTTATAACAAGGTTCTGGAAGAAGTGTTACCTGAAGAGGACTTGTCGTTTGCACTCCGAGCCGCGCGCGCCACTTGCTTATAAGCAGTAGACAGGGCGGCAGGGGCCTCTTCAGAAGGAGTGGCGGCACGAGGAATTGTGCTAGGGCCCGCTCCCGTGGCCAAAGCAGCTCTGCTCGCCTCTGCTTCAGAAGGAGTGTCGGCATGAGGAAGAGTGCTAGGGCCCGCTCCCACGGCCAAAGCAGCTCTGCGTGCCCTTGCTTCGCGTCTCAACCGCTTCCGCTCCTCTCGAGCCGTTGAGACGGATGCCACTAGGGTTTCTTTGAGTGAGGCTCCCTCGTCCGTATATAGGGATGCCTCTAGATTCTTCAAGGCATCCCTCATCGTCTTGTCAAGCCGGGGCTCTTGTGGCAACTTCGATGAAGCTGGGACTTCAGTAACAGGCTCAGGAAGGATCCCCGCGCCAACTGATATAACCTCTGCAAAGAAACAAAAGAAGGTTAGGTTGACCATCAGAGAAGATGACAAACTTTCATTATGAAAGGGAAAAGGGTAAGACATACCAACGCCTGCTGGGACACGCTTCTTCTCCTCCTCCTGGAAGGTCTTCAAAGAGGCAGCAATGGCCTCTTCAGTAGAAATACCTGTTGAGAATGAAGCAAATATTAGCTAAAGATAATAATAAAAATGCAGAAAAATGACAAATAAAGCGGCTGATGATTACCTGACTCAGCAAGTTTGCTTAACATCGCTTCAAGCCTCGCCGATCGCTCCGAAGCTGCAATGGCGGCAGCTAAATTGGTGTCCTCAGGGTCCACCACAAAGCCCTCATTGCTGCCATACTCACATATGGCCTCGGCAGGAGGAGCCGCAGGCCCTAAGTTAAGGATCGCGTCGAGGGATAGGGCGGACTTCTTCTTCTTCTGTCCGCCAGCTTTAGACCCACTCAGAACAGCCTTGCGCTTGGCAGTCACTTTAGGGCGGCGGGTCCCGATCTCTGCCCCTCCGCCAGACCCTGGTGATACCACATTAACCGTCTTCTTGGGAGCACGGGGCGCCGGCGGTGCATCCACCGTAGCGGGCAATGGCAATCCACACGGGGGGCTCAACACGCGCGGTCGGTCAGCTCTGGCATCTTTTATCGGGGGGATGACCTGGATCCTTGGCTGCAAAGGAGCCTTGCGATCACCGCCAGGAGGCGCACCCCTACGGTCAACCAGCAAGCGTTTCTCCATTAAAATGATTGGACCCATAGCATGCGCATACCAGGCAACATACGGATGGATTATTTTAGGAACACAGCTAGGCTCACTGATAAAAAAATAGGATCCCGTATTAAGCCGGACGGAATGATGCATCGCATTCCTTATCCCCTCTGGGCCGACCGCGGGTGTTTCCAGAAAGGCCTCCATCGGGATCCCTTGATTGTAACTCGATTGTCGGGCAAATCGATGTGGGTTATACCTCATAAAGAGAGCCGTCTTATTCTGCCTAAATACTAGGTAGCCCGGCCGAATGGAGTAAAGGTGAAGGATTTCCCGAGCCTTCAGTACAGAAACCCCGCCCTTAAAGTCGTCACGCAGCGACACCACTGACTTAGCGGTCTCGGAGCCTATGGTGATGACCTTATCCACAAAAGAGGTCTTCGCTCCGACTAGATGTGAACGCAGGAGCAGTCCCCTAGACTCCCGCGGAGGTGCAACCACAATTGAAGCCCTGACCAACCGCATGATTCTTGGGAGTCCGTATTTCTCAAAGAATGGAGGAGTCTTATGGGCACCAAACACCCCTCGCACATGCAGCTCCATCCAAGAAGCGAAGTAGTGCATCAGAAAGTTAGCAGGCTGTACCCCAGGCTCATTAGCGTCCGCCGCTACGCTAAGTCCATTATAAAGGTAAGCCAGCCCGGCAATCCCTACCGATAGCTGCAAACCAGCCGCCATTCGATGCTCCGGGTAAAAGACGGAGGACCGCATGAGGCGTGGATGCATGGGAAGCGCGAAGCTGCATAGCCATAGACCCAAGAACCCTATGAAAAAAGTCTCCTCGTCCATGCCAGGAACGGCGATCTCTGAGAAAGGGACACTGGCAGTGCCGGGGAGATAAAAATCCTGCTGCTCATTTTCCGATGAAGGCCGGCGGTCCAAGCCGAAACCAAAGGGGTCAGCAAGCTGAGCAAACTTCTCGCCCTACTCTGATAGGAACTCCGGGCGGATAAAACGAGTGATGAAATCCGCGAAATTGACGCCCCGGTCGCCCGATTCCTAATGGAGTTCCTCATAAATCTCCAACACCTTCACCAAGCCCGGGTGCTGATGCTGAATGGCATTTTCCGGAGTTAAGTCAAATACAACCTGCTTGGTGGCAAAGACGTACTCATCAGGAGGAAGCAGCTCTTCGTAGTGCTCCCCCCTCACTGGTAGACCTAAAATCTCAACAAATTCTTCCAAAGAGATGGAGACTTCCCTATCCGCTGTCAAGAAGGTGTGGGTGGGGATATTCCATTGTTCAATAAAGGCCTTTATCCACCACGTCGGAGGAGAGGGATACTCGAAAAGCGAAACGTAGACGGCCGAATATAAACCAATCTTCATTAGATGAGTCCTTTTCGCCGATAAGATGTACCGGGCCCATTGCAGGTATCCGGCAAGCGGTCGCGGGATCAGTCCAATATTATAAGCCTGTCCCCAAGGGCGCGCTTCACCCTGACAGATTCGCCTCCCCAAGATGTCTATCGCCGGCGGCGGCTGCACTGGGATGGCACCAATGGCAGGCTGGAGGAGATCGTCGGCATTCCAATTTTTAACCTCCACGGCATACTCCACCGGGGCTTGTCCGCATAAGGGATCGTAACTATGGGCTCAGAGGGCAAGGCGGAGCTGAAGCTGCGACGGCCTTGGATGATTTGGCTGTACCACCTTCCCCACAAGTGAAGTCTCTTGCACTCTGGATCATGATCTTTAATCAAGGCGAACACCACCCGGTCCACCGGCGCATGAGGGAACCCTCCTTCCGAGCGAACAAAGGGGAAAGATAAGTCGTCAGACATGTTTCCTGTAGAAAGATAAAAATAACCGTTAGTGTTCTGACACTTGGCATTTTGAAGTCCTACATCACACTACAATGCAGTGGGTAGGGGACCAAAGGGGGACCCACAAAATCAAGATGACGGCGCATCATTTGATAAGACAGTCCCATCATTGGATGAGACTGTCAGTCAATGAAAAAGACCCCCAAGAGAATATCCTCATTGGGGGAAATCCCTAGAGACAAGGAGAAAACCACCTCTTTTAGAGCAAAGCTCTGTCACAGAGTGACATTTGTCAAACTCTGGTCTCAAAGGAATAAAACTTCTTAAAAAAGGGCCTAGCTCTGTAATAGTAATGATAACCATAACCCCTAAGGATTAAAAGAAAATTTTGGGATCTTAAAGATCCAGGGAAACTTTTAGGAGTTCTCCATTTCTTTTTTATATATATATATAAAAAGAGGGGGTGGAGATCTACATTTGATCTATGAGCAAGGCTCTGTTCATGGGTTAAAACCCAGGAACAAGATCTCTTTAAATCTTTGAGAGCAAGGCTCTATTGATGAAACCCCAAAGGGGTTTTCTTTAGATCAGAGATCTAGGAGAGCAAGGCTCTGTTGAAGAAACCCCAAAGGGGTTTTCTTTAGATCAAAGATCTATAAGAGCAAGGCTCTGTTAATTAAATTTAATTAATCTAAATTTTTACCTAGGGTGATCCTAAGTTATGAACTCTGGAGTTCTTGAAAAAAATCAAGAGCAAGGCTCTGAAAATTCTTAAGCAAGAGCAAAGCTCTGAGTCAAAATTCTTGAACTGGTAAAGAATTTTCTAAAGGACCAAGGGTCCTATTTATAGACGCCTGCGTCTCTTCACCTGACCTCAATGATCCGACGGTCGGGGTCTTGCCACCGCTGCACTCACGTGCGCGCCACGTGAGCGCAACGGTGGGGGGGCATTTGTTCCCCCAATCAGAGCAAGGCTCTGCTTAAATTTTGAAAATTCAAATTTTGAAGCAACGCTTCAGTTCCCGTGCGCTGCGCGCAACGCGCCACGTGTCAGAAGTTGACACGGCAGCACAACGCCCAAGGCGGAACGTCCAATCAGAGCAAGGCTCTTTAAAAAACATAAGCAACGTTCAACTGCGCAAGCGCACGGCAGCGCGACACGTTTCTGCGCAGTTGCGCAAGCGCACGGCTGCGCGACACGTGTCTGCACAGTTGCGCAAGCGCACCGCTGCGCGACACGTGTCTGCGCAGTTGCGCAAACGCTGTTGCGCAAGCGCTTCACTGCGCGACACGTGTCTGCGCAGTTGCGCAAGCGCTTCACTGCGCGACACGTGTCACGCGTTGGTGAGTTGCGCAACAACAGAGTGAAGATTTAAGGATATTTTTCTGTTCTTGTTTAAACAAGAAGATTTCTTCTGTAAAACAGGGGCCTTTGGATCAAAGATCCAACGGTGGGGAAAATTCCCCAAATCACTCAGAAAAGATCTTTTTAACAAATTCAACTAATTTATGAGCACTATAAAAAGGACCCCAGACTTCATTTGATCATCATGAACATTTGAGAGAAAAAAGAGAGAATTCTTGAAGAACTTTGGAAGAACAAAAAAAAGATAAAACCTTTTAAAAAAAAAAGAGAAAAATCTCTGAAGTACAGATCATTGATCTTCAAGGAACAAATAAATAAAATAAAAATAAATAAATAAAAATAGTGCCTTGCACTTGTTATGAACCCTTGGTTCTCTGAGAAAAGGAAAAACAAGAGAGAAACTTGTTTTCCTTTGATCTAAATTTAGATCAAAAGTGCTCTGCACTTTTCTTGATGCTTTGCACAAATGCAATGCATTATTTAAAGGGCCTGGCCCAAATCAAATTGCAAAGCAATAAAAAGGGCAGAGCCCTATTTGGATTAATATTCTGTTTGAGCAAAGCCCAAAATAAATAAAAATTTGGACTTAACCCAATCGTGGCCATAAGTCCTTAAATTAAATCGATTGAGCAAAAATGGCCCTCCTAAATCAATTCACAACCGGTTCGAGGGTACATCCCCGAACTCCTTTGACATCCATCGTTGTAATTCCTCAACGACGTCAAAGAGGTGACGGGTCCCAACGACCACACATCGTCATGGACTGCGGGGTCCTTAAACTCGTGGACCGAAACGTCCCTAAACTAATATCGGACCGAAACGTCCCTAAACTAATATCGGACCGAAACGTCCATAAACTAATATCGGACCGAAACGTCCATAAACTAATACTGGACCGAAACGTCCCTAAACTAATAACGGACCGAAACGTCCTTAAACTAATATCGGACCGAAACGTCCCTAAACTAATAATGGACCGAAACGTCCATAAACTAACATCGGACCGAAACGTCCCTAAACTAACATCGGACCACCACGTCCCTAAACTGGCACAATAGAGCCCAAATGCTCTCTTATCGGATCTAAACGGTCCCGTTAAGTTGATCTTAGTCTCAAACTGGACTAACGTATCCTTAACAAACGTTTGAGTTGATCTTAGCCCCAAACACGGCTAACGTATCCTTAAATATTCAAATGGATTATAAAACTCCCAATCAACTCTGGTTCGAGGGTATATCTCCGAGCTCCTTTGATACATGTCGTTGTAATCCTTCAACGACGTCAGAGAGGTGACGAGTCCCGATGGCCATACATTAAATTAATCACTACGTTGAGTTGATCTTAGTCTAAAACAGGACTAACGTATCCTTGACGAACGTTTAAGTTGATCTTAGCCGCAATGCGACTAATGCATCCTTAGACTGAAAACACCAAACCCAAATCTAAGTAAATACGGATTTGGACTAATCCACGTCCTACGGGCGACGGCATTACTCAGTCTCCGTATACAATCCACGGGCAACCACAAACAAAATGAACACACACGACACGAAGTGAAATTCTGGAGAAGGAGAAAGTTGTTACCGCGATCCGGTAGCGTAATTAACTGCAGGGGCTTGCGCCTGCAGGGAAGAGCGTCCCTATAATCAAAAACCCCTCATCCTGAGGGGGAATCTGACGAAGTCTGCTACATCGGCCGCATCCGTCTAAACCTCCGATGCACGGTGCCATAAATCAACTTGGCATCTTCGGAGAGATAAACGGATAAAACCAAATAGCATCTGCCCTGAACATCAGGCACAGACGTCCTAACGTCAAGGCCGCCGTTCGGAGGGGAACAAGGGTTAATTAGGTTAATTTGGGTTAATTAAGGTTAGAGATTGGGTGTATGATAATAAAATCCATAGGTACGGTGGTCGATGGTGGTGGCTGTGATAGTTGTGATAGTGGGTGGTGGTGGCTGGAGTGGTCGGTGGTGGTGGCTCTGTTGGTGGCTGGTGGTGGCTGTGGTGGTCGTGAAAGTTGGTGCATGGTTGCTGCGGTGGTGGTTGTGGCGACGGCTATGGTTTGGGGATGTGGGCGGCGGCTGTGGTGGGTGGCGAGGGCTATGTGTGGTGGTGGCTGTGCTGTAATTAGCTCTAGGGTTAGAGTTAATTGAGTCTAGGGTTAGGGTTAAGATAGTTAGGGTTAATTAGGTATAGGGTTAGAGTTAAAGTAATTAGGGTTAGAATTAAGGGTGAGGGTTATGATTAGGGTATTTTAGTGTTAGTGTAAGTGTATGTGTGTATGTTTGAGAGAGATAATGTTGATAATGATATGCGTCTGTTTGTGTGTGTATTTGTGATAATGATGATGTTGATATCTCATATTAAACAAGGCCAAACCCTAATTTTAAACTTAATATCAGAACTAAATCCAAATTCTTAAACTTCACACTAGAACCAAATCTAAAATCTTAAATTTGATTAAGAAAGCCCTTAACTTTAAAAACTTTACCTGAACTAAAAACTTAAAACACATGAAATTGAAACGTACACGTAAAATCAATTCAAATTAAATCTTATAATAAGTGTATATATGATAATCGATGATTGTAACAACCTAGTTCATTTATACCAATTCCAGTTCTCGTATTTCCTTAATTGTGGTATTTTCCTGATTTATCGTGTTTCGGTGCGAATGGTATTTTACATTTTACATTGCATTCGACCCGACCCGCTTGCTTGAATTTGTTTGATTCTTATTTATACATTACCTTGACTTGTTCAATAGACACGTGCATCTCATTTATACTGCATATTGACATTTCATCTAGCATCGTACATTGTATCATATAACATTTTATGTCATGTAAAATAAATTAAAATTGCATTCCATAGCCTGCATGATACCCCTAACCCGGTGGTAGTATCCGCACATCTTGTTCTCGTCCCGTTCAGTGAAACAGACGTGTTTGAATGGCTACGTGCACG
Organism: Agapanthus africanus; assembly: GCA_030015575.1. Taxonomy (NCBI): domain Eukaryota; kingdom Viridiplantae; phylum Streptophyta; class Magnoliopsida; order Asparagales; family Amaryllidaceae; genus Agapanthus; species Agapanthus africanus. The sequence continues at coordinate 873,222,002 of CM057339.1, forward strand.
TACGTGCATCCATTCTTGGGGGTATGCATTTTCATTACCTGAGCATTCATTTTAAAATTTGGAAGTCGCATAGATTTTTCGTATTTTAAATCTGAATTTTTAGACCCGACCCGGACGCATTTTGGAATATTTTTGTATTCCGCCTAAATTCAAATTTATTTAATATTTTATTTTAATTTTCCTTTAAAAATCTCGTTAACAAACGAATCCTTTCAGATTTTAAATATAAAATCTTTTTAAATTTTTTATCTTTTCCCTAACTAATCCCAGATCTCCTCTCACTGCCGTGGCCCCGCATTCTCCCTCCCTTCCTTTCTCGTTCTCTCTCATTTTCTTTATCTCTCTCTTTCTCCTCCCCTCTTCCTTTCTCTCTCCCCCATAAAAAACAAATTCATCTCTTCTCACTGTTCACCTCTCTTTCTCTCACCTCTCGATCTCTCTTCTCTCTCTCTCTCTCTATCAGAATCTTTCTCTCTCTCTCCTCTCGCATATATCCCTCTCTCTCTCCTATATATATATATATATATATATTCCTTCTTCTTCCGCTCTTTTCTTTTCAAAAAAAACCCACGAAACCCAAACCCTACCGCCATTGCCTCCCCCTCGCTCACCCATCGCCGAACCTCCTCTCGACCTCCACCATCATCTCAACCCTCGCAGCCACCCTCTCCTTCCTCGACCACCTCCTCTTCCAATAACTGACCCGTCGCTTCACCATCTTTCCTCACCGACCTCGTCGCCGCCAATCACCGACGACCTCGTCATCGTGTTCCTCTCCGTCCACTCACCTCCCTCTTAACTCCCAACACCACCACCACTATTCTAGCCTAACCCGAGCACCTTCCCTGCACCCAAACTCAACCTCTGCACCCTCGCTACACCATCGCCGCCGGAGCTCCGACGACCTTGTCGTTGTCTCCAAAACCCACTTCTCCCTATCCCTTTCCTCTCCTCCTCTGTTAACGACCCAGCCACCAAGAATCTCGCGCACACACACACACCAGAACCCAAACCGAGCCCCTGCACACCTTTACATCGCCGGAGTTGATCGCCGCCGTCGATCTCGTTCTCGTCTCCCGACTCCAGTGCACCCAGTGAGCATTTCTCTTCTTCCCAATCTCATTCTCCTCTTTCCTTTCCTCTCTTTCTTCTTTCTTTCTTTGTGTTTCTTTTCTTTATATTTTCTGTCTTTGTAGTTCGCCGGAAACCGGGCGTGCCGTCGACGATCCCGACAACCCAGCGAGCGTACCTGACCCGTGTGATCACCTTGTTGGGTTACGGCAGCGCCCTGGCCGTCAATCCGAGGCCAAATGCGGAACAAAAACTTTTCAAAACTTAGCGCTACCATAACCTTTACCCGGATCGAACCATTAACCTATAACTAGCTAACTAGAGAAGGGATAGAAAAAGCTACGCCGATCGATCCGTGTCCTTCGGTCTTTAGCCACCATCCCTAGCTCCTCGCGGCATCTCCGATCTCCGGTCTCTTCGTCGGAAAGGGCACCACATCTTCGAGTCTTTTTACGGGCTCCCGCTTCATCCGAAGCAACTCGGGCACGAAGTTCGCTAGCCGACGTGTCCAAGGCGATGTAGAGAATGTGTGTGATAACTTTGTCTCAAGCATCCATTGATTCTCATCACATGAGAGTGTATGGATGGAGGTTGAAGGTGATGCCATTGGTGGAAATGGTGAGCTCAAGAAGCAAGAGGAAGAAGAAGAAGAAGTGCCTTTCTTTTTCTTATGTGTTGCTGTGATAAAATGAGAGTAAGAATAAATAAAAACAAGAGCAAACTCAAGCCATATGGCTGCCCTCCTTCTCTCCTCTTATCATTTCAACACATAAATCAATCCTAATGTGACATTAGCACAAGAAAAGAGACCATGAGTCAGTAAGCATGTCCATGTCACATTAAATGCACCTCATCATGAAATCCACTCACATTTTCCACCAAAATAAACATTAACCCAAATGTTTATGACAATAAAAAGAACCGCATTATCCAAAGTAAACTCGTGACGGATCACAAGGATACCCCCCACTTGTATATACATACCTGCATCCGCATTCCGACTGAATGCTAATGCAATGAGACTAAAGTAATCCAACAAATCTAATACTAGGATCCGGATTAAACCAAAACCCACTAGTATGATCCGTCCGATCATGATCCATGCACTACTGCACGTATATGATCGAACCCTGCCATAATACCATACGGCCTCTACAACGTTTTGCCCGAAACTTGAGAAACTGTCTGTGGGGGACTCTAAAAACTCGTCAATAGTTTGGCTGTGGATTTAACCACTAGCACGTCGGTGGTACTAGCTGTACGTAATGGGCTACCAGGTATTGACTAAAAGGGAGGTCGATGAGCGAACTCATCCTGACACCCTACTGAGCCTATCAGTGACAATATCCGTACAGTCCGGTCCGTTCGTCTATGAGCATAGCATGTCGGGCCTAGAGGGTTGGTAAAAGTCAGACCCCCAAAAGCGGTACAAGTCGTGTCGGAGTGTAGCCCAGAACACCCTGAGATACTACTGAAATACCTACCAGTAAATCTCCTGCCTTGGCCAAGGACTTCGTGTAATGGCTCTCCTAGACACAGCGCGATCTCACCCCCAATACCGGGAGAGACGAAACCCCTGTCGATCCTCTCACTGCCTCCATGTGGCTCGGGACTGTACCCAATTAAAACCTGTTTGCACGACTCCTTTGAGCCGTGGCAGGGTAGTAATCAAAGCACAGTGGGAACTCACACGAGACAAATGACGATCTCAGGTCGATGAACTAACCTGTACACATATCACCAGGGAACTGCTATCTGACGTCAGGTATAATACCAACTAGCATGTTCCCGGCGAGTCCTGTCCGGTGTACTCATAACCCAATGAGCACCTGTATACATCTTAGGTGAACCAACTGATACCAATGGCTTGTGAGACCGGCCACCTCCCCTCATCGGGGTCTCGACTGTATACACTAGTCTACTAATGGAGTATCGATGCCCAGTCTCGAAACTCCCATGACTAGGGACACTTTAAGGATGTGCTTATAGACCCCAGCTCCCACGTATATGATCGCCATCATACTGCTGGCCGTCAAGCAAGAATCCTAAGGGCTCTACCAACGTGCAATAGTGACCTGTAATGTCACCTAAAGCATGTACACGATGATAAAGATAAACCAGATAGCATACTATCATCTTGAGTAAGACTGTCCTACCGGTGTAGGTCCTCCCTTAATCATTGCAATCATATGCCTGTGATCCAATAATTGACACTTAGGGCACTATATCCAACAATCTCCCACTTGCACTCAAGGCTAATTATTGCGATGTCGCATACTCACAGCCCGTGTGATACCGAACAACCCAACTCCTCTACTAATCAGTTTCACAAAGTCCGTTTGCGAAACTATTGCATTCGAGGAATAGCCTCAGTGAGTGGATCCGCCCTAATGTTTCTTTCTATTTCTCTCTTTATCTCAAGTTCGCGGAGAAAGCCATCTCCCGAAATGAGCAATACCTGTCTTAGAATATGTCTGGATATCTGATGGGACCTAGTTCATAAATGAACTCCAAATCCAAACTTCTTAGACTGTATCGTCAACTGAACTTAATCAGTATCCTGCGCCATGCCTCCCTCAGTATCCGCTTGGACCTCCTGTCCAAACAACTGCCCCTCGTCCGAGGAAAACTATAACTCTGACGGTCACTCTGTCATCCAGGTCACCTTGGAAGCCTGGAATGATAACTGTCTCCCGGAGGAGTTATCATATCCCTAGAACATCCAATTATGTTCTAAAACTGCTTCCGAATGTCTCTCCAGGATAGGATTAATATCAACTTACTGCATCTCGTGCAAAAACAATATCTGGTGTGGTACTTGACATCTCATGATTGACTCAATTGCCTAAGCAAGTGATTTGCCAATCATGCACATCCCTCTCCCCTTTAGTCTGTAAGACACCTTTAGAGAGGGTGACTCCATCACCTGCAGGTATACTACCATACCAGGAGTCATCCATTCTAAAATACCTTTAGAATACTGTCTAAGTGCCCAGATTGGGAAACTATCCAAATCTAGATCTAAAACCATAGAACTAGTAACCAGAATGTCTGATATTATATCTATATCCTTTGTGGAGAAACCACTGTGTGACAACCAAAGTATAACCGACCGTAGTAGGAATTTCACTTCCTACTCTGTGTATGTCATCCAAATACCAAGACATCACACACTACTAGCTTCTTAACAGATCCATCCCCTATTCTGATGAAGTCAAACCTATGACTATCACATCAAAAATAGATGATCTATCTCCGCTATATCTGCTTTAGTCCATAGACATAAGCTACTTGTCCACTATGCTTCCGCTGCTCCCACTGACTACGACAACCCTCTGGCAGAGTCATATACACGTGCACTTCTAGAGCTAGTTTAGAACGACGCTATACTCATCCTTCTGCCGGGTCTCATAGACTGGAACAACAGTAGTGTCAAGTCTGGGTAAACAAGAACCTCCATGTCACTGTCCTTGAGGCTACCGGAGTACCTCTTGGGTGCCTGAGGTTACCCACCATATCTGCGGAGTGGCCAATGGAATGTCAAACCAGATTGAATGTTTAGGTTCTTTTAAATTTTCAGTAATCGTTTGCGGTTCTGGAATCACTTCCAGTTCTACCATACTCCCACTACTGTTTTCTGAAAAAGAATCCATTTTACTAAAACTGTGGCGAGTCAAGAACAATATCACTATTGATCTTCCAGATGGTAGAAAGTCAACCCTCATCATTGCCCAGGTCAACCCACAAACAGCCATTACAGAAACGTGCCTTGAGTTATCCAGAGTCTGGTTTTAAGCATAAGCCGGACAACTCCCCGTACCTTAACATTGTTAAGATATGAACTATTCTATATCCAATATAGAAACAGAGGCACTGATTTAATTGGAACCAGATTCAAATCATGCAACTGTCTCCAGTGCATGTCAACTAAATGGAGAGAGGCCGATCAGCATTACTCAACTTAGGAGTGCTTCCAATTATGAGTAACCTGAAAAAGAAACAAGTTCTCTTAATCATTACTACTAACTGAATACCATACACAAGTATCTATATCTTCGATCACCTTGAAGAATCCTGATACTTGCAACGCCTGGTTCTCCACTCAATTCTTATACCTATAACTTCTCAAAACTTAGACCTTGGATTTCTACGAAACACATGTCTAAGAACTAGAGAAGTCACAAGTAAACAGAATATAGTACGAGTACCAACCCCTCTGTCCTCATGGACACTGGACAACATACAATACTCTGTATAAGTCCCCTGAGTCTAATAACGCATTCCCTGTGTGTCGTAGGTTGAAAACTGTACTTATGGCTAAGAAGAATTACACCGCTGTTTAAAACTCCTTACCTAACCATCCACTGATATAGGTAAATGTCATAGACATAATTTCAAAAAGTTATATCTCACTTTATAAAAATAAACGTACAGATATATCAATTTGAAATTGGTCCATAACAACGGATATTCAAAACCACATATTTGCCGTCTGGCAAACCAACCCAGGCGATTTCCTCAAATATCACCAATTATAACGAATCCCGATATAATGAGGATGATCACCCAATTCCCAATAACTTACTCCCACTCATCATCTGTAAAACCATACAGATGTGAGAATCGAACCTGGTAAATACATATCCTGGAGCAAGGGCTAATTGGGAAATCAGTTTTCTTTTAACAATACACAGTGAAACTGAAATATATAAATGTTTCGAAGAGGTATCCGGGTATTCTTAGTAATGCATCTTCCATTATCAGATTCACAACTGTAACCGTATATTTCTTTGCCATCTCTCCAAATCTCTTTATATGTCTTTAGTCATTACCTTCTGTACACCACCTTTAGGCCAAATGGTTTTCTTCCTTCCGTACCGTTCGGCACCAGCCTATGGTTTGGAAGAAGACTATCAAATAAGCATAATGGGTGTACTCTCCTAATCGTAGAAGTACTCGTAACCTGAGAGAAGGTGAAGATAAAAGACAACCGAATAAAACCTTATTCCTATTTCTCTTGAACCAGAATCCATCCCCGAACTGGAACAAGTTCCTTCGAGTTCGTATATAACCATACGATAGAGTATCCAATAAACTGTGGATCTTCGTAGTGATACGGGGTGTTCCAGAGAAATACAAAGGTGAAGTAGGAGTGGCGATGAAATACTTGGTTTGGTCGTGGATAGCAGTCGCAATTTACTTTTCTATCTTTCTAATCGCTTTATTTGTCTTTACTTAATACTTTCTGTATACCTTTCAGGCTAAACGGTTTTCTTCATTCCCTACCGTTCGGCACCTGCCTATGGTTTGGATGAAGACTATCCAATTAGCGTAATAGGTGTACCGTCCTAATCCAAGGAGCACTCGCAACCTGAGAGAAGGTAAAAGAAAAAGACAATTAAATAGTCCTATTCATTTTCCCCAGAACCGAAAACCATCCTCGAATCTAGAATAAGTTCCTTCGAGTTCATATATAACCATACGATGGTTTTATCCAATGGAAGTGGATGTTCATAGTAATACGGGGTGTTCTGGAGAAAAGGGTAAAAGTACGAGTGGCACTGAGGTATGCAACTCTGACAATCCAAAAGCCAGTGTTTTAAAAAAGTTCGGTTAACTTGATCACTGAGTCATAGTCAAGGGTCGGGTCATGGTCGCTGCCAAAGAGAGAGAGAAAAGAAACACTCTGCGTGCACTCTAACCTAGATCAGAATGGTTATCACTTTATCTAATCAGGATGTCTCCCACTGTAACCTCAAATTCTCCTCCAAACCTGAAAGAAGAATTAGTCGGGATCATCCGAGGAGTAAACCAACTCATCAGTAGGAATCGGGATCCAACTATCATCGCATGATAACGTGATAGAATCCACTCACGTTATCACACTCCAGAAGGTATGCGCATTCCTGGCAAGTTTCAGTTTCTTTAGAAACTCCCGATGTGATTTTTACCCCAAGCGGCTTATGACCTTGACTAGGTCAACAAACCATAAACCGCTAGTCAAGTTCAACCCGTCATTATTCTGGATTGCATTAAACCCACCCGTACGTGCCCTTGACTAGGTCAACAAGGCAGCACGACAGTCCTAACCAATCCCATTTATGCAACAAACAAGCACCACTTAGCTACCGAACACTACGTCTTGACTAGGTCAACAAACGCAGCACGAATACTAAATAATACCCGTAAGAAATGACGGAGGGCTATGGCTGGTTTTTGGCGAAAAACCTTTAACGTAATGAACTTGATATCATTGAAGGAACTGCATAGCTTTTTATAAATATAGTGGCGAAAACCTTTGCTAAAGAGGTCACTCCAGGTGAAGGGATCTCGGCTCTTTCGCCGTAGAATGAGGTGCAGGATATTCCAACTGAATACCATGATGCAAAGCAAAAAGTAATTGACTATAGTGAAGTTATTACCCTGACACAAACTTCTGCCCAAGGGGTCACTCCCGGTGAAGGGATCTCGGCCCCTTCCTCGTCGACTGAGGTGCTGGATATTCATAACCGAATACCACTATGCAAAAAAAAAAGAGAACGTTCTTGTAATAACAGCCTTTTGAAAATTATTCCAACAACATCAAATAGGTATGTTTAGTTTGCATTGATCCGAATCAATGCAGTACCATCAATTAATCACACCATAAAAGAACGAAAATATGATGTACGTATATGCCATCCGCATTCGCCACTGGGTCACGTCATCACCTGTTAGGATACTTAACTAACGACAGAGCGGGGACTGGACTAGCGTGGGTGTAAAACATATACAACATCTACTAGTATATATATAGCAAAATATAATCTTCGCTCATGGCGTGATAAAATGCAACATCAAAGAAATGTAATAAGCATCACAGAACAATACAGATAATCTGGGATCCTCGGGTTTCATAGAGCCGCTACTGAAAGCCGACGTTCCTATGGTCGTGTGGATAGCCTGTGCAATGAAATCGTAGACCCCTACAGGTGCGGCAAGTTACCCGCCAAAACCTGAAGCGAGGCAGCCCCCTTCAACAAAGTAAATGGACCACCCTGCACTTCACGGAATCCGGTAACTTGAGCACCCCTCCTTGGGTCAAGCTATACCCCCTACGAGTGCGGCGAATAGCCCGCCAATTCTAGAGTAAAGCCCCCTCTGTCTCAAAGCCATGAGATGCGGGCTCGTTGCCCTCTAGAACCCGGCTATCCGTGCACCCCACCGCGGGGTAATCCTAGTATAGAAAGTAAAATATATACAATGGGTACATCGACCTCAGCCCGGTCATGCCCCAAAAGAATAATATACAAACAGGCAGTGACGGCATTCCACATGTCGGACGCTCGCCCCGCAATATCAAATGTACAAATACAACCAAACTGTACTACTATTGCTTCCAGGCTATCCACCACGATAAATCCGCAACATCACAGCACAATACAGAACATCAACGTGAATGTCACGTTCGCAAATCCGTCTAAAAGAACTATAGCAATTAGACAAGATTTACCGCTCGAATGACATTCACGGTCACAGATATAAAGTAAGCACTGTGAACTAACATATTTAAAATTTTCGATCAACAAAATTTCCCGAAGTGGGCCCCAAGCACAAATCCTGTACTGTAACAAATCTGGGCCCAAACTAAAAATACCAGAAACCCTAATTCCAAGTCAGAGACCACTGTAGAAAATTTGATGCAGTGTAGCTACAGTACTGCGGCAGAACCGCGGCCAAAACGTGGGTACGGCCGCGGTTCCGCGGCGCAACAGTGATATCTTCTTACAAAATTTCTGCAGTGTTCTTAGAAAAGCCTGCCTGATTTTCAGCAATACTCAAAATAATTTCTTGACCATAAAAAAAATTCGACAGAAACTTCGTTTTTGAAATTGCAGTTTCGGAAATTTTGTTCGATCGATGTTCTAAACACGTTAGAGCAAGCTTGTAAAGGTTAATGGCGTGGCTCTGATACCATGTTGGGTTAAGGCAGCGCCCCGGCCGTCAATCCGAGGCCAAATACGGAACAAAAACTTTTCAAACTTGGCGCTACCATAACCTTTACCCGGATCAAACCATTAACCTATAACTAGCTAACTAGAGAAGGGATAGAAAAGCTATACCGATCAATCCGTGTCCTTCGGTCTTTAGCCACCATCCCTAGCTCCTCACGGCATCTCCGATCTCCGGTCTCCTCGTCGGAAAGGGCACCACATCTTCAAGTCTTTTTACGGGCTCCCGCTTCATCCGAAGCAACTCGGGCACGAAGTTCGCTAGCTGACGTGTCCAAGATGATGTAGAGAATGTGTGTGATAATTTTGTCTCAAGCATCCATTGATTCTCATCACATGAGAGTGTATGGATGGAGGTTGAAGGTAATGCCATTGGTGGAAATGGTGAGCTCAAGAAGCAAGAGGAAGAAGAAGAAGAAGTGCCTTTCTTTTTCTTATGTGTTGCTATGATAAAATGAGAGTAAGAATAAATAAAAACAAGAGCAAACACAAGCCATATAGCTGCCTTCCTTCTCTCCTCTTATCATTTCAACACATAAATCAATCCTAATGTGACATTAGCACAAGAAAAGAGACCATGAGTCACTACGCATGTCCATGTCACATTAAATGCACCTCATCATGAAATCCACTCACATTTTCCACCAAAATAAACATTAACCCAAATGTTTATGACAATAAAAAGAACCGCATCATCTAAAGTAAACTCGTGACGGATCACAAGGATACCCCCCACCTGTATATACAAACCAGCATCCGCATTCCGACTGAATGCGAATGCAATGAGACTAAAGTAATCCAACAAATCTAATACTAGGATCCGGCTTAAACCAAAGCCCACAAGTATGATCCGTCCGATCATGATCCGTGCACTACTGCACGTATATGATCGAACCCTACCATAATATCATACGGCCTCTACAACGTTTCGTCCGAAACTTGAGAAACTGTCTGTGGAGGGCTCTAAAGACTCGTCAATAGTTTGGCTGTGGATTTAACCACTAGCATGTCGGTGGTACTTGCTGTACGTAACGGGCTACCAGGTATTGACTAAAAGGGAGGTCGATGAGCGAACTCATCCTGACACCCTACTGAGCCTGTCAGTGACAATATCCGTACAGTCCGGTCCGTTCGTCTATGAGCATCGCATGTCGGGCCTAGGGGGTTGGTAAAAGTCAGACCCCCAAAAGCGGTACAAGTCATGTCGGTGTGTAGCCCAAAACATCCTGAGATACTACTGGAATACCTACCAGTAAATCTCCTGCCTTGGCCAAGGACTTTGTGTAATGGCTCTCCTAGACACAGCGCGATCTCACCCCCAATACCGGAAGAGACGAAACCCCTGCCGATCCGCTCACTGCCTCCATGTGGCTCAGGACTGTACCCAACTAAAAGCTGTTTGCACGACTCTTTTGAGCCGTGGTAGGGTAATAATTAAAGCACAGTGGGAACTCACATGAGACAAATGACGATCTCAGGTCGATGAACTAACCTGTACATATGTCACCATGGAACTGCTATCTGACGTCAGGTATAATACCAACTAGCATGTTCCCGGCGAGTCCTGTCCGGTGTACTCATAACCCAATAAGCACCTGTATACATCTTAGGTGAACCAACTGACACCAATGGCTTGTGAGACCGGCTACCGCCCCTCATCGGGGTCTCTACTGTATACACTAGTCTACTAATGGAGTATCGATACCCAGTCTCGAAACTCCCATGACTAAGGACACTTTAAAGATGTGCTTATAGACCCCAGCTCCCACGTATATGATCGCCATCATACTGCTGGCCGTCAAGCAAGAATCCTAAGGGCTCTACCAACGTGCAATAGTGACCTGTAATGTCACCTAAAGCATATACACGATGATAAAGATAAACCGGATAGCATACTATCATCTTGAGTAAGACTGTCCTACCGGTATAGGTCCTCCCTCAATCATTGCAATCACGTGCCTGTGATCCAATAATTGACTCTGAGGGCACTATATCCAACATACCTTGTGCGTTGTTTGGATCCGTTCCGTATACCGTGCACGCGTCGCGACTTTTTCCGCCGACGTGAGACGTTCCGTACACCCGTTTCTTGATCCGTATAGGCAAGTTAATCTTGCTACATGCTATTTAAATCATTATATACCTATTTAAATATATATCATGTCTGTAGTTTAAATCTAGTTCCCCATGTTTCATTTTATAATGTTTCGATATTCCGTTTGCATCTGTTTACATCATTTTAGATATAGATCATGAAAATTTATCTTGTTGCATATTAGATTACATTAAACTGCATCCATATCAATATTTATATCACATAGTGCTTATTTGTACATCCCATAGTACCACTATACAGTTTATAACCTTTCGGACACCTGTTTGCATCCATCTCGTCTAATATATATATAATCGCATCCATAGATCATATTAATGCATAATACTGTGATATTAACATTCCATGTTTAATAAAGTGCATCATAATTAGTGTTGGAACTATAATCTTAACCCTAATCGATAACTGTGCATCCATGTGTTTGAATTTATACCTATTTGCATACCACATCACATTATTCCATTTTATTGTTACATTGGCACCTCATACTTGTCTTTGTGTACCCACGCTTATTATAGTTTGATTATGAGCACCCACGTGATACTTGTGCACCCCGTGACATGACTTGATACACTACTACTTGATACGACTTGATACCGTGCACTTCTCGACATGATTGGATTTTTATACACTACCTGACTTGACCTAATGTACCATAGCTTGACCTGTTACCTGATCTTGTTACTAATGCCAACAATCTTGACATGTTGTCCCTACGGACATTTCCTGTTGTCTATTCCGACAAACCTGTACCTACTTGATCCCGTGTTGGCATTAGCTCCAGATTTATCAATACCTGACTTGAACACATAACTTGGAGGTATGGAAAAATCAATGATGAAACGTGACTTGTAACTCGACAGTTCGATACCTTTACTGATCAGTCCTACGGGCTAGGCCAGCCCGGGGTGATGATGCTGACATCACTCATCGTTACATACTACCCTTTTACTGTCTAGCGGCACGTCTCGGATTCAGCCCGAGAATCTTCACCGTGGTCCCGGGCACACACGGGATACTATTGAGTTGCATCGATAATTCATCAAATTGATTTCAAAGACTTGAGATGAGTTAACCCAATAGACCAGTCCAGATTACTCAGTATACATTACTCTCACTGTCCTCACTTATATTACTGTTATACCTGTTTTACTGTTTATACACATACCTGTAAGTCTTGCTACCCCTGTTTGTATTTTTGCTTGATATTATGACGCACTGACGTCTGGGTTTTGCATGGCCCAGATTCTTTACCTTTGCTGCAGGCCGAGCAGGAGTATTTCAGTCAGCAGGTTGAGCAGTGAAGACTTATTAGTAGTTAGTTTATTTTCCCTTCAGTATTTTCATTCCTGATGTGAGCCCGCATTATGGGACGTACATTCCAGTTTATTTCTTGTACTGGATCCTTTGCTTCCGCATTATTTTATTCTTGACTCATTTATTCGGGCTTATGGACATGTGGTAGATAGTTTATTATTGTTCTTGATATCTCTACAGCCGTAATGTGACTGTGGAAGGATATTTCCTATCCACAGGTAGCATGGTTGGCTATGTCACATGCCTATCTTAGCGCACTCTGGGAAGCGGGGCGTGACATGGTTTTTTTGGTATCAGAGCCATAGGATATAGGTTAATCGGGTTTGATTCTTTTGTAGTTGGGTATTGGACCCAATACACGAATCAGAATACTCGTGATTAGGAACATGTCCTGCCACATTGCTATCATGATTCTTGAATCATATCTTTCTCTTGATCCTTGTCTTGACGATATGCAAACGACTTTGCATCTCGGCTTGAAACCTTTCGGTTCCTTATTGTTTCCCCATGTTCCTTTGATTCTGATACTAGGATTTGGGCGACTTGAACAGAGTTATGTGATTGTACCCATGAACTGCAGCATGGTTACAATGCGGTACTCTATTTAAGTAACTTAGAGTCCTGGTCTTGATTCACTTCTTTGTTCCATGGTCGTCATATTGCTTTGTTTCTCTTGCTTTCCAGTTCATGTTTTATCGCAAGCTTGAATCCTGTTTACCGTGCTTATCTTCTTCAGTGTTTGGCTTCAGGTGAAATCGTTTCAGGTATCCTACTTGTTCATATCTTTCCCGCATTAGAATTATTCAATTCTGGTGCATCCCTTTGTTTGAAGTTGTCTTGGGAATGAATTTTCTCGGCACTTTCCACGCTCACATTGATTATAGGGCAAAGAAAGTGATTTTCCAGATTCCCGGACATCCGGAGTTTGTTTTGCTGGAGGTAACAGTTCTGTCGGGCTAGTCGAGTTTAGGGCTAGGCTGACAAGCAATGTTCTTTCGTCAATGGAAGTTGATAATGAGGAAGCGCCAGCTGTAGTTTGAGAGTTCATGGACGTGTTCGAGGACATCTCGGGTTTACCGCAAAACGAGATGTGGAGTTCGTGATTGATCTTGTTCCTGGTGCAGCGCCAATCTCAAAGGCGTACTATCCGATGGCACCAGTGGAGTTGGAAGAAGTCAAGAAGCAGGTTACCGAATTGCTTGAGAAGGGTTGGATTCGCAGCAGCAATTCACCTTGGGGAGCTCCAGTTCTTCTAGTAAAGAAGAAAGATGGCACAAGGAAGATGTGAATCGATTATCGAGAATTAAACCGGGTGACTATTAAGAACAAGTACCCGATCTCTCGCATTGGCGAATTGTTCGAGCAGTTTAGTGGCGTGGGGATATTCTCGAAGCTGGATTTGCGGTACGGATATCATCATGTCCGATTTAAACCAGAAGATATTTGCAAGACTGCGTTCCGAACTCGGTATGGACATTACGAGTATTTAGTGATGCCTTTTGGAGTAACGAATACACCGGCGATATTTATGGACTTGATGAACCGAATCTTTTTACCATTCTTGGACCAGTTTATAGTGGTGTTCATTAAAGATATTCTGGTCTACTCGAAGAGTATTGAAGAGCATGCAGAACACTTGAAGATCGCACTGCAGACATTGAGGCAAGAAAGATTGTATGCAAAGATGAGCAAGTGCGAGTTTTGGCCTGATGAAATGAAGTTTTTAGGGCATATCGTATCCGGAGATGGAATCGCCGTTGATCCTGAGAAGATTGCAGCAGTTCAAGTTTGGCCGATTTCGAAGAACGTAGCAGAGATCAGAAATTTTCTTGGACTTGCCGGATATTACAGAAGATTCTTGGAGAATTTCGCCGTTTGGCTGAGCCTTTGACCAAGCTTACGTACAAGAAAGTACCATTTGTGTGAACGGATAAGTGTGCGTCAGCTTTTGAGACGTTGAAGCAGAGATTGATAACCGCTCTTATTTTGACCGTACCAGACAGTTCCGGAGGATTGATGATTCACAGCGACGCATCTGGGAAAGGTTTGGGATGTGTTTTGATGCAGTACGGTAAAGTTATAGCTTACGCATCGAAACAGTTGAAGACCCATGAGAAAAATTACCCAACTCATGACTTGGATCTAGCAGCTGTGATTTTTGCTTTGAAGATTTAGAGACACTACTTATTGGGCGAAAGGGTCGAAGTATTCACTGATCACAAAAGCCTGAAGTATGTGTTCACACAGAAGGAGCTTAGTATGAGGCAGCGTAGATGGTTGGAACTGATGGTTGACTACGATTTTGATCTTAAGTACCATCCGGGGAAAGTTAATGTAATGCCGGATGCGCTTAGTTGGTTGCCAGCAATTCGGATGTTGACTGCACAGAAGGAACTTATTGAAGACTTTCGGAGATTCGATTTGGAAATCGTGCCACAGCATTCTTCGAGACAGATGATGCAGCTGCAAGTTCAGTCGTCGTTGATCGAGAATATTAAAGCAGCGCAATTACAGGACCCTAGATTGCAAAAGTTTCGAGAACAAGTTGAAGCTGGACTCGAACGGACTTGTTAATTCATGAAGATGGTTCGTTATGATATGGTAGTCGTTTGTGTGTTCCAAAGGGAGATATCCACGGAGAAGTTTTAAAGGAGGCACACAGTTCAGCATATTCCGTACATCCAGGAAGCACGAAGATGTACCGAGATATACGACAGCATTTCTGGTGGGAAGGCATGAAATAGGAGATTGCCGCTTTGTGGCGAAGTGCTTAGTGTGTCAGCAAATTAAGGCTGAACATCAAAGGGTTGCTGGTTTATTGCAACCACTTCCGATTCATCAATGGAAGTGGGAACATATAACCATGGATTTCATGACAGCTTTACCGCGGAGTCCAAAAGGCAACAATGCATTTTGGGTGATTGTTGATCGATTGACCAAGGTAGCTCACTTCATACCATTTCGAGTTGGTCAATTAACGGAAGCGTTGGCAGATACATGCAGGAGATTGTGAGATTGCATGGAGTATCTGTGAGCATCGTTTCCGATCGTGACACCCGATTCTTATCGCACTTCTGGAGGAGTTTACAGGAAAGTCTGGGGACGCGATTGAAGTTTAGCACCGCTTATCATCCTCAGACAGACGGCCAGTCGGAAAGAACGATCCAAACTCTTGAAGACATGTTGAGAGCTTGCAAGTTAGATTTCAAGGGTTCTTAGGAGAATTATCTACATTTGGTGGAGTTTTCTTACAACAACAGTTTTCAGACGACTATTCAGATGGCTCCATTCAAAGCTTTGTATGGTCGCAAGTGTCGTTCACCTGTTTGTTGGGCCTTTTGAGATTTTGGAGCGTGTTGGAGAAGTGGCGTATCGATTGGCGTTACCGCAATTTTTGGCGAATGTTCATAACGTGTTTCACGTATCTCAACTCCGTAAGTATGTTCAAGATGAAACACACGTACTGGATCATTCGGAGCTGACTGTCCGAGAAGATTTGACTTTTGAGGAGCGACCGATGTCGATTGTGGATCGAAGAGAAAAGGTTCTTAAGAACAAAGTTATCCCTCTTGTACTTGTTTCTTGGGGAAATCGCTCACATGGAGAATCAACTTGGGAACGAGAAGATGAAATCCTGCTGAAGTTTCCATATCTATTCTTGTAGTTTCTCGATTGTCTATCCTTTCTTGTTCTTGGTTTTGTAGTTGGGTATAATATAACAACCTAGTTCATTTATACCAATTCCAGTTCTCGTATTTCCTTAATTGTGGTATTTTCCTGATTTATCGTGTTTGGGTGCGAATGGTATTTTACATTTTACATTGCATTCGACCCGACCCGCTTGCTTGAATTTGTTTGATTCTTATTTATAGATTAACTTGACTTGTTCCATAGACACGTGCATCTCATGTATACTGCATATTGGCATTTCATCTAGCATCGTACATTGTATCATATAACATTTTACCTCATGTAAAATAAATTAAAATTGCATTCCATAGCCTGCATAATACCCCTAACCCCGTGGTAGCATCCGCGCATCTTATTCTCGTCCCATTCAGTAAAACGGGCGTGTTTGGATGGCTACGTGCACGTACGTGCATCCGTTCTTGGGGGTATGCATTTTCATTACCTGAGCATTCATTTTGAAATTTGGAAGTCGCATAGATTTTTCGTATTTTAAATCTGAATTTTTAGACCCGACCCGGGCGCATTTTGGAATATTTTTGTATTCCGCCTAAATTCAAATTTATTTAATATTTTATTTTAATTTTCCTTTAAAAATCTTGTTAACAAACGAATCCTTTCAGATTTTAAATATAAAATCTTTTTAAATTTTTTATCTTTTCCCTAATCAATCCCAGATCTCCTCTCACTGCCGTGGCCCCACATTCTCTCTCCCTTCCTTTCTCGTTCTCTCTCCTTTTCTTTATCGATCTCTCTCTCCTCCCCTCTTCCTTTCTCTCTCTCACATATAAAACAAATTCATCTCTCCTCACTGTTCACCTCTCTCTTTCTCTCACCTCTCTTCTCTCTCTTCTCTCTCTCTCTCTCTCAGAATCTCTCTCTCTCCTCTGGAATATATCCCTCTCTCTCTCCCCTATATATAAATTCCTTCTTCTTCCTCTCTTTTCTTTTCAAAAAAAACCCACGAAACCCAAACCCTACCGCCGCTGCCTCCCCCTCGCTCACCCATCGCCGACCCTCCAGTGCACCCAGTGAGCAATTCTCTTCTTCCCAATCTCATTCTCCTATTTCCTTTCCTCTCTTTCATCTTTCTTTTCTTTGTGTTTCTTTTCTTTATATTTTCTGTCTTTGTAGTTCGTCGGAAACCGGGCGTGCCGTCGACGATCCCAACGACCCAGCGAGCGTACCTGACCCGTGTGATCACCTTGTGCGTTGTTTGGATCCGTTCCATATACCGTGCGCGTGTCCCGACTTTTTCCGCCGACGTGAGATGTTCCGTACACCCGTTTCTTGATCCATATAGACAAGTTAATCTTGCTACATGCTATTTAAATCATTATATACCTATTTAAATATATACCATGCCTGTAGTTTAAATCTAGTTCCCCATGTTTCATTTTATAATGTTTCGATATTCCGTTTGCATCTGTTTACATCATTTTAGATATAGATCATGAAAATTTATCTTGTTGCATATTAGATTATATTAAACTGCATCCATATCAATATTTATATCACATAGTGCTTATTTGTACATCTCATAGTACCACTATACAGTTTATAACCTTTCGGACACCTGTTTGCATCCATCTCGTCTAATATATATATATATATATATATATATATATATATATATATATATATATATATAATCGCATCCATAGATCATATTAATGCATAATACTGTGATATTAACATTCCATATTTAATAAAGTGCATCATAATTAGTGCTGGAACTATAATCTTAACCCTAATCGATAACTGTACATCCATGTGTTTAAATTTATACCTATTTGCATACCACATCACATTATTCCATTTTATTGTTACATTGGCACCTCATACTTGTCTTTGTATACCCACGCTTATTATAGTTTGATTATGAGCACCCACGTGATACTTGTGCACCCCCTGACATGACTTGATACACTACTACTTGATACGACTTGATACCGTGCACTTCTCGACATGATTGGATTTTTATACACTATCTAACTTGACCTGATGTACCATAGCTTGACCTGTTACCTGATTTTGTTACTGTTGGAGTAAAAATTTACACCCCGGTTGACCGAGTCAAAGTCAAGGTCAACCCCCAAGCTAGGTGGGCCCAAGCCCAGGTCAAGCGGGCCCATGTCCAAGTCGAGCCCGCGGCCAGCCTCCTCTATACCAAAATATAGATCATGTAATAAATAATTTTTATGTAATTTTTTATACATGAATGTATGCAAAATGGGCATAAAGCCAATATTTTGTAAGCCCATGGCTTATGTGCAAAAAATGAAATGGCACATGAGCCATGGGATAGGCAAAATGCCATTTTGCAAAGCCCAAGGGGCTATATGTAAATATGTAAGCCTATATAAGGCAACATGATGATGAATAAAAGATAACACTTTTTCATTCCCCCAAAAACTAGGGTTCTTTGTGCCTCCTGCTCCTTCTCCAAGGTTCTAAACCTTCTCAATTCTTTTGAATTAAATCAAGAGTTTTACTCTTTCTTTTCCAAAACTAAGTAGTTTTCCACCACAAAACCCACAAAGGGGAACTCAGATCTCCCATCAGATCTCAAAAAGGAGTGATTTTTAAAATCTCCTACTTCTTGATCTTCAAGATCCGGCCAAGCAACAGGAGGAAGAAGAAGAACCCCTTCATCAGCTTCAAAACATCATAGGAGTTTAACTCCATACATATATACATAAAAAATATTTCCTTTCTGAAGCATAGCTTCTGTTTCTTAGGCTAAAAGCCACTTATTCTCGCCGGCGCTCAAGCGCAGAGCGCCCACGTGCCGACACGTGGCGTGCTTGCGCTCAAGCGCAAGCGCCCGAGCGCAAGTCGCCCATGTGCCGACACATGGCGCGCTTGCGCTCAAAGCGCAAGCACCCGAGCGCAAGTCGCCCCGGTGCCGACACGTGGCGCGCTTGCGTTCGAGCGCAAGCGCTCGAGCGCAAGTCCCCCCGTGCCGACACGTGGCGCGCTTGCGCTCAAGCACAGGCGCTCAAGCGCCAAGCGCCTACATGCCGACACGTGGCGCGCTTGCGCTCAAGCGCCCAGCGCTCAAGCGCAGAGCGCCCACGTGCCGACACGTGGCACTCTAGCGCCTGAGCGCACAGCACCTAGGCGCACAGCGCCCAAGGTGCTGCCGCCACACATCCTTTGGATGCTTTTTCCCCCTTTCTTTCTTTTATATATATACATATACACATATATACATATATATATACATATGTATACATATTTGCACATACACGTGCTCCACGACACTGCTCCACGACTCAGATTGGGTGGGGATTTCATCACCCTTTCCAGGACCCCAGAAAATACCTAAAGCATTTTGCATCGACCACAATTAATTAAAAAAGATTAGACTCAGATCTAAGGACAGCGAGCTCAATAGGAAAAGGACTAGGGTAGGCATCGGCCGTTTATCCTAACCGACATTGCGGTGTCTAGGCTAGTGGTTATTAATCAGGCCCACTGTAGTGGTGGTTCCTTCCCACTTACCTGGCCGTATTTGTCCGTGAAGAGGCGGTTTGAGGTCTATTTCTAGCCCTAGTTAGGAGCTGTCTAGTAGACCTAGGCAACCCTAAATCTAGGTCTGATTGTGCATGTGTGGTTGATACATTTTTGTGTCACGAGTCCCGTTTCTAAAACCTTTTTTGCAAAACTCTCACATAAATAAAAGAAAAAGAAAAAGAAAAAGAAAAATCTTTTAAAAACTTGCAACTTGCCGCTAAAGAAAACTTGCAAACTCACTTCCACCACTTCTTCTCACTGACGTTATCTTACCCCCACATTCTGTTTTTTTTTTTCTGACTGCACTACCCTTTAGTGTATGTCATTTTGGACTAGGGATACTAACGCCCGATTAGTCCGTGTTTCGTTGGTACCGACCAACGAACCCTTCGGCGAACCCTTCGTCGAAATTCCCTCCATTTCCTTACCTCCACCTTTAAATTCTTCTTTCGAAGGTATATCGGGATTCAACCCCAACGATACCTTACCGACGGGAATGATTCCACCTCCGCCAGGTGCGAATAACCCGAATCTACCGCCTGTTGTAGCGCCCGCACGAGTTGCGCTCCAGGATCTCTTCTACCCCGTCCGCACTTCTTTACCTACATGTCTTTCACCCCCACCGGCAAATGGGGACAACTTTGAAATAAAACCACACTTCATCAATATGCTGCCTAAGTTTCATGGTTTGGAATCCGAAGATGCATATATTTTCATTAATAAATTCCAAAACGTTTGTGCCATGATGAAGACAACCCAATTAAGTGATGACGCAATAAGGCTAAGGGTCATTCCTTTTACCTTATGTGACCTAGCCGAGAAGTGGCTATACAGCACCGCATCACATTCCATTAGAAATTGGGACGAGTTTGTGAGAGCTTTTCTGAAAAAGTTCTATCCTCACCACAAAACTGCTAGAATCCGAAATGAGATTATACAATTTTCACAGCTTCCGTCCGAACCATTCTGGAAATGCTTCGAGAGATTTAAAGACCTACTTGTTCAATGCCCTCATCATGGGATAGAAAATTGGCAACTTTCCCAAACATTATACGAGGGATTGAACGCAGCAACGAAGCAGTTGCTAGAAACAATATGTCAAGGTCATTTTCTCTCCAAGTCTAGCGACGAAGCTTGGCAGTTTCTTGAGGACCTTAGTGAGCAAACAATTCAGTGGGAGAGTACCAAGACCACATCATCTTCTTCAGTTGGTCAATCTAGGGCGGGCATACATCAAGTAGATATGTCGATTGCTATGAAGGCCGAGATGGCCTCACTTATGAAAAAGCTAGAAGCCATTGAGACAAAAATCTCATCGTCTTCTCCTGCCCCTACTCTACCCACACGAACTGTTTGTGCTTGTTGTTCGAACCCGTCGCACCTAACCGAAGAGTGTCCTTATAATGCACCCATTCAAGGACAGGATCAAGTCAATGCTGCATTTCAGCAACGACAACGAAATGATCCGTACTCTTCGACATACAATCAGGGGTGGAGGAGTCACCCAAATCAACAGTTCCAAGGGAATAATAATTTTCAAAGAGCTCCTCCACAACAACAACAAGCACCCTCACAAACTCAAAACCAGCAACCTTTCCAACAACAACCTTATACAAATCAAACGAACAACTTAGTTCAACCAAATGATGATAAGGTTAGCTCGCTCGAGAAGAGTCTAGAAGCATTTCTCAAGCAATCTACAGAATCCGCAGCAAGATTTGAAAGTTATGTTCAATCTTTAATGAATAACAACGCCTCACACGATCAAAGTATCAAATCTATTGAGGCACAAATTGCACAATTAACTGCTGCGTTGAGCGAGAGAGAAAAGGGAAAGCTTCCATCTCAACTATTGCCCAATCCCGGTCACGCACAAAACGCATATCACAATCACAATGTAAATGCGGTGACCACGTTGAGATCCGGAAGAGAGTTGCAAAAGAATGTGGAAACTAGTGATGACATCCCCGCCGGTGGTTCTTCTTCTTCTTCCCCTTCTTCATTTTCTTCACTTCCTTCTTCACCTTTTTCTTTAGAGCCTATTCTCCACCCTTCACAATTGGGGATACGAAAATTAATCGAGCACTTTTAGATCTTGGGTCTAGTGTTAACCTGATTCGCACCTGGCGGAGGTGGAATCATTCCCGTCGGTAAGGTATCGTTGGGGTTGAATCCCGACATACCTTCGAAAGAAGAATTTGAAGGTGGAGGTAAGGAAATGGAGGGAATTTCGACGAAGGGTTCGCCGAAGGGTTCGTTGGTCGGTACCAACGAAACACGGACTAATCGGGCGTTAGTATCCCTAGTCCAAAATGACATACACTAAAGGGTAGTGCAGTCAGGAAAAAAAAACAGAATGTGGGGGTAAGATAACGTCAGTGAGAAGAAGTGGTGGAAGTGTGTTTGCAAGTTTTCTTTAGCGGCAAGTTGCAAGTTTTTAAAAGATTTTTCTTTTTCTTTTTCTTTTATTTATGTGAGAGTTTTGCAAAAAAGGTTTTAGAAACGGGACTCGTGACACAAAAATGTATCAACCACACATGCACAATCAGACCTAGATCTAGGGTTGCCTAGGTCTACTAGACAGCTCCTAACTAGGGCTAGAAATAGACCTCAAACCGCCTCTTCACGGACAAATACGGCCAGGTAAGTGGAAAGGAACCACCACTACAGTGGGCCTGATTAATAACCACTAGCCTAGACACCGCAATGTCGGTTAGGATAAACGGCCGATGCCTACCCTAGTCCTTTTCCTATTGAGCTCGCTGTCCTTAGGTCTGAGTCTAATCTTTTTTAATTAATTGTGGTCGATGCAAAATGCTTTAGGTGTTTTCTGGGGTCCTTTGTGGTTGTCTGGGCTTCTTAGTTTAATACTTCTTTTTCTCTGTTGGCTTTTCACTCTTCTCCAGATCTTCAGTGAAGACTTGTATTGGGCTTTTTTAACCGTTTCACCTTGACATTCGTTGCCTTGCTTGACTAGGATTCGTCTAATTGTTGGTCAAAAGTCCCTTTTCTGTTGTTTTGTGTCTTTTTCACTGTATTTGCTCCAGAAACCCGTATCCTGTAATATGCAACAAACGTGCGTCAAGAGTACCTGTTTATTTATAAAAAGGATAAGAATAGGGGAATGATAAATGCAATATTATGGTCTGAACAAACGCCCGGTGGGACCAATCTCTCCTCCCATATTTCGGGTTAAGCGTTCATACGAACTCAATCAATATACATACATGTATTTATACTAAAAATAATACTTTTTCATGCAGATTTTCAAGCAATCACTTTCCGACGATGTCTTTGATGATGAACTCAGCTCCCGTCTCCTACACGATGAGGATAGACTCTAGGACGGTCCTTCCGGCCAGTCTCGGGCGACAATGGGAGGAGCCGCTGCTACCATTCGGCTCTATCATGTTCATGCCAGTTGGCACCATCCCAGCTCCTCAAGCCCCGGTGGCAGACAAACCGGTCTCGAAAGACAAGAGACCAAATGTGGTGATCTCGAGGGCGCCCCAACCCAAACGCAAGTCGGTATCTGAATGACTTTCCTTGGCCCCAACTGGGGGCAAGGCCATCAACACCGACAAAGCAACAAGACCTCTTGAGCAAGCTCCGACGGTGCCCTTGACAACTGCTCGATCAGATATCTTCTCTAAGCTCCCCATCACTCAGCCTATGGCGGCTTTCCGGAGGGCAGAAGCCTGCCAAGCCCTCAAGGCAGAGAAATTGAGGAAGAAGCGGCTCGGACACAGAGCAAACAAAAGGGCTAGGGCTCCGGCCATGTTAGAATTTATGAATTTCCAAAGCCCGGACCGCTCCGCGAAATCAGCCGCCAAAGATAAAGAGATGGCTGGGTACGTAGTCCACACTGTCTACATGGCCGGACAAGAAGAAACGAACCCTCCTTTTCTTTACAGCCATGGTGATGATATGGTTAACGCTACCCAGCATCGACTCGATCTAAGTGATGAAGAGCCCGCTCACACCGATAAGCCAGAGGAGCCCATGGTTCCTACGGAATTGAGCTCAGGCAATAAATATTACCCGGTTGTCATAGCCGGAACTACAGAACAAGCATTATTCCAATGGCTTCAAAGGCAATTTCAGGAAAGGGATGAGAAGATGGCCGAGGTCTATTCCAAAGTCGACGAGCTGGCAAACGTCGTGGCAGATCTCGCGACCCAAGTCGCCCGATTGCAATTACAACAGAGTCAAATTTTGGCTCATGAGCCAGGGATTGATACCCGGGGGCAGCCAACTGATATCCCTTCCAACCTAAAAGCGGAGCGCCTTCACGAAAAACGGCCGCAGTCAGCCTCCAGTCCCTCCGATACATACGCCGGGGGGGAATCGCCTCTGAAAGAAAAGCTGGAAAAGGTCTATTCCTTCAAGAGGGAAAAGGTCCACAAGATATTCAGGGATGCCCTAAGAAACGGTCTACAACTGCCAGAATCTAAGAGACCGCAAGAAGAGAATATGACCGACGACCCAAAATATTGCCCCTATCACAGGGTGATAGGTCATGCCATTGGGGACTGCTTCGTCTTCAAAGATTGGGTCGAAAGGCAATACAAGATGGGAGAAATAGAACTTTCTAAAGGCGTGTTAGCAAACAGTCAAGCTACGATCGCCGATTTCATGTGCCTCGAGGACCAACATCAGTAAAGGCACCTACTCCAATGGAGGGAAAGAAGAAGGTATACTCCTTCAGGAGGGATGAAGTCCACAAAATATTCATGGACGCCCTGAACAGCGGTCTGCAACTGCCTGTTCCAAAGAGGCCACAGGAAATGAACATGACCGGCAATCCCCTATACTGCCCATATCATAGAGTGGTGGGTCATACCATCGAAGACTGCTATATTTTCAAAGATTGGGCAGAGGACCAATATAAGCTTGGGAAAACCTCACAATCCTTGGATGTATCGGCAAGCCACAGAGCTAGGTCATCAACACAGCCCCGCCAAGATCAAAGTTCAAGGAGCTGGGATAAGCAAAAAGGACCACCACGTCGTTAAACTGGGAACACCTGCCGACCACCACGTCATTAAACTGGAAACAATCGACCTCTAAGTCGTTAAACTGGGAATGTAAAACTATATATATATATATATATGTAAATAAAAAAATGTGTAAATAAAAGAAAAATAGAGAAAAGCCGAAATGATGGGGCAGCTCGCAATAAAAATCAGCGAGTAAAAATAAAAATGAAATAAAGCCGAAATGATGGGGCAACCGCGAATAAAAGCCGAAATGATAGGGCAATCGCGATCTTCGCGATAAAAAAGCTGAAAGGATAGAGCAATCGCGGTAAAATAAAAACAAAAAAAAACAAACACAAACAAAAATTCAAATTTCCAAAATTCTTCCGGCCCTACGGCCAGTCTCCAAATTGACTGCCGTATACAATCCACGGGCTCAAATAATCCTCAGCATACCCATGCCCCACCACAACCACCAGTTACGCGGCTGGCCTCCGCCTTTGGAATCATACTCCATTAGGAAGACCCACTCATGTGTCCTGGCACCTCTGCTTCAGTGTTAGCAACGCTGATGCCGACCCCCACCCCAAAATTCCAAGCTCGCCATCAATAGACCCCTAGGTCTTTAAACTGGAAACAGATGACCTCCAGGTCTTTAAACTGGAAACAGATGACCTCCAAGTCGTTAAACTGGAAACAGATGACCACCAAGTCGTTAAACTGGAAACAGATGACCTCCAAGTCGTTAAACTGGAAACAGATGACCTCCAAGTCGTTAAACTGGAAACAGATGACCTCCAAGTCGTTAAACTGGAAACAGATGACCACCAAGTCGTTAAACTGGAAACATTAGACCCCTAAGTCTTTAAACTGGAAACAAATGACCTCCAAGTCGTTAAACTGGAAACAGATGACCACCAAGTCGTTAAACTGGAAACAGATGACCTCTAAGTCGTTAAACTGGAAACATTAGACCTCTAAGTCTTTAAACTGGAAACAGATGACCACCAAGTCCTTAAACTGGAAACAGCAGACCTCTACGTCGTTAAACTGGAAACAGATGACTACCAAGTCGTTAAACTGGAAACAGATGACCTCTATGTCGTTAAACTGGAAACAGATGACCTCTACGTCGTTAAACTGGAAATAGATGACTACCAAGTCGTTAAACTGGAAACAGCAGACCTCTACGTCGTTAAACTGGAAACAGATGACCTCTACGTCGTTAAACTGGAAACAGATGACCTCTAAGTCGTTAAACTGGAAACAGTCGACCTCTAAGTCATTAAACTGGGAACGAGGGAAATCCACTCATGTGTCCTCACGACACATGAGGAGAACAAACCTTTGTGGGATCCTTACGAGTCACAAAGGAAAAACACACTTAGGAGTCCTCACGACTCCTAAGGAGAAAATACACCTGCGGGGTCCTTACGACTCGCAGGGAGAAAATGCTTTTACGGGACCCTCACGGCCCATAAAATTGAAAAGCCTTAGGCGATAGGGATCTAAACCTGTCTCCTAAGCCATCGCTCCCCGGTCCCCAAGTGGCGAATGATGAGTCGCTCCTGGTACCATATTCCAGTGCAGCGATGCAGACGCCAACCAAATTCCAAATCCAAATCCCCAAGTGGCGAATGATGAGTCGCTCCTGGTACCATATTCCAGTGCAGCGATGCAGACGCCAACCAAATTCCATATCCCCATACCCCAAACGGTGAATGATGAGTCGCTCCTGGTACCATATTCCAGTGCAGCGATGCAGACGCCAACCAAATTCCGACTCCCATACCCCAACGGCGAATGATGAGTTGCTCCTGGTACCATATTCCAGTGCAGCGATGCAGACGCCAACAAAATCCCGAAATGTTTTTGGCCCTACGGTCTGGATCATACATCCTGCAAAACCGTATACAATCCACGGGCATAAAACAACCCCAATCTCTCCCAAGTCTTACCGGTGAGGCCACATTCAAAGTCCCACCCAAAATAAAGAAAAAATAAATAAATAAAAATGGTATGTCCACAAGCAAAATGGGCACGGATGAAAACCCGAAAGGACTCCGTGAGTAAAAACAGCAGGACTGCCGGCGAGTTTGTGAAAACCCGAAAGGGCGCAAACTCGTGAAAAAGAGATAAAATACACTCACAAAGTCCTCTCGACTTTGTGAGGAGAAAATCCCCGCGTGAGATCCTTACGACTCACAAAGGAGCAACACACTTGGGAGTCTCCACGACTCCTAAGGAGAAAATACACTTACGGGAGCCTTACGACCCGTAGGGAGAAAATGGTTTGTGAGACCCTTACGGCTCACAAAATTGAAAAGTCTTAGGTGATAGGGACCTAAAACCTGTCTCCTAAGCCATCATTTCTGTAGGGTGTTTTTCGTCACCCCATTGAGATGGGAATACGTGCGCGCTTGTCAGGCGTATACTACAGATTCCCCCTGCCTAGGGTAGGCCGGGGTTTAATGATTGTGGGGATCCGAATCTCCGGCAGCCGCGGACTAAGCTGCCGTTAATTACCCCTCGCCTTTGGGGCGAGGGAACCTCCGATTAACGGGTTAAACTGGTCATGCGAACCCAATGTGTGGTGTGCGTGTGTTCTGTTTTGAAAGGGGGGTTTTGGATATATCGGGAGCCACGCAGAGTTTTTACGGGGGTCCCGCTACCCGGATAGCGGGCTGGGGGTCAAGGGGGCTAGCAGCCCCCTTGCGGGGTTCGGGGCAGCGCCCCGGCCCGAAATTTTTTTTGAGGGGGAGAATATTGCGGAATGTGTATGTGTACATTTGTATACAAATGTATATATATACATATATATATGAATAAAGGGGAAAAGGCATCCAAAGGATGCGTGGGGGCCAGCGCCTTGAGCGCTGTGCGCTTAGGTGCTGTGCGCTCAGGCGCAAGCGCGCCACGTGTCGGCACGTGGGCGCTTTGCGCAATGAGCGCTGCGCGCAGGTGCGCAAGCGCGCGCGCCACGTGTCAGCACGTGGGCGCTTTGCGCAAGAGCGCTGCGCGCAGGTGCGCAAGCGCGCGCGCGCGCCACGTGTCGGCACGTGGGCGCTTTGCGCAATGCGCGTTGGAGCGCAAGCGCGCGCGCTCCACGTGTCGGCACGCGGGCGCTTTGCGCGCTTGCGCAAGCGCGCATGTGCGCAAGCGTGCGCCACGTGTCGGCACGCGAGCGCTTTGCGCAGGTGCGCAAGCGCGCGCGCCACGTGTTGGCAAGCAGGCGCTTTGCGCACTTGCGCTGCGCGCTGGAGAGGACAAAAGGCTTTTAGCCTAAGAAACAGAAGCTGTGCTTCAGAAATGAAATATTTATTATGTATATATGTATGGAGTTAAACTCCTATGATGTTTTGAAGCTGATAAAGGGGGTTCTTCTTCTTCCTCCTGTTGTTTGGCCGGATCTTGAAGATCAAGAAGTAGGAGATTTTAAAAATCACTCCTTTTTGAGATCTGATGGGAGATCTGAGTTCCCCTTTGTGGGTTTTGTGGTGGAAAACCACTTAGTTTTGGAAAAGAAAGAGTAAAACTCTTGATTTAATTCAAAAGAAATGAGAAGGTTTAGAACCTTGGAGAAGAAGCAGGAGGCACAAAGGACCCTAGGTTTTTTTTTTGGGAATGAAAAAGTGTCCTTTATTCATCATCATTTTGCCTTATATAGGCTTACATATTTACATATAGCCCCTTGGGCTTTACAAAAATGGCATTTTTGCCTATCTTATGGCTCATGTGCCGTTTCATTTTTGCACATAAGCCATGGGCTTACAAAAATTTGGCTTTATGCCCATTTTGTATACATTCATGTATAAAAAATTACATGAAAATTATTTATTACATGATCTATATTTTAACATGGAGGAGGCTGGCCGCGGGCTCGACTTGGGCATGGGCCCGCTTGACCTGGGCTTGGACCTACCTAGCTTGGGGGTTGACCTTGACTTTGACTCGGTCAACCGGGGGTGCAAATTTTGACCCCAACAGTTTCCTAATAAGCAAACGCAAATGATGATTCGCTCCTGGTACCATATTCCAGTGCAGCGATGCTGATGCCAAACAAAAAACCAAATACAAATCCTCCCGGGGCACATGATGAGTTGCTCCTGGCATTATTCCAGTGCAGCAATGCAGATGCCAAACAAAAAAACCAAATCCAAATCCTCCCGGGGCACATGATGAGTTGCTCCTGGCATTATTCCAGTGCAGCAATGCAGATGCCGACAGAAAACATTCCCAAATCCTCTCAAGACAGATGATGATTCGCTCCTGGTACCATATTCCAGTGTAGCGATGCTGATGTCAACCCAAATCAAATCAAACCAACAACCACTATGGAGGAATCATGCTCCGTCCCAGAATGTACCCCGTGTCGAAATCATGCTTCGCCTCGGGATATCTACCTTCCCAGCCGGAATTACGCTCCGCCTCGGAATCAAGTCAACCCGTGACACTCCGCGTCGGGGAAAAGTCGATCAGCAACACTCCGTGCCGGGGAAAAGTCAACCCGACACTCCGCGCCGGGGAAAAGTCGATCAGCGACACTTCGTGCAGGGGAAAAGTCAACCACCGACACTCCGCGCCGGGGAAAAGTCGATCAGCGACACTCCGTTCCAGGGAAAAGTCAACCCGCGACACTCCGCGCTGTGGAAAGGTCGATCAGCGACACTCCGTGCCGGGGAAAAGTCAACCCGACACTCCGCGCCGGGGAAAAGTCGATCAGCGACACTCCGTGCCGGGGAAAAGTCGATCAGCGACACTCCGTGCCGGTGAAAAGTCAACCCGCAACACTCAGCGCCGGGGAAAAGTCGATCAGCGACACTCCGTGCCGGGGAAAAGTCAACCCGACACTCCGCGCCGGGGAAAAGTCGATCAGCGACACTCCGTGCCGGGGAAAAGTCAACCGGCGACACTCCGTGCCGGGGAAAAGTCGATCAGCGACACTCCGTGCCGGGGAAAAGTCAACCCGCGACACTCCGCGCCGGGGAAAAAGTCGATCAGCGACACTCCGTGCCGGGGAAAAGTCAACTCGACACTCCGCGCCGGGGAAAAATCGATCAGCGACACTCCGTGCCGGGCAAAAGTCAACCAGACACTCCGCGCTGGGGAAAAGTCGATCAGCGACACTCCGTGCCGGGGAAAAGTCAACCAGCGACACTCCGCGCCGGGGAAAAGTCCATCAGCGACACTCCGTGCCGGGGAAAAGTCAACCCGACACTCCGCGTCGGGGAAAAGTCGACCAGCGACACTCCGCGCCGGGGAAAAGTCAACCAGGGACACTCCGCGCCGGGGAAAAGTCCATCAGCGCCACTCCGTGCCGGGGAAAAGTCAACCCGACACTCCGCGCGGGGGAAAAGTCGACCAGCGACACTCCACGCCGGGGAAGAGTCCATCAGCGACACTCCGTGTCGGGGAAAAGTCAACCCGACACTCCGCGCCGGGGAAAAGTCCATCAGCGACACTCCGTGCCGGGGAAAAGTCAACCTGACACTCCGCGCCGGCGAAAAGTCGATCAGCGACACTCCGTGCCGGGGAAAAGTCGATCAGCGACACTCTGTGCCGGGGAAAAGTCAACCCGACACTCCGCGCCGGGGAAAAGTCGATCAGCGACACTCCGTGCCGGGGAAAAGTCAACCCGACACTTTGCATCGGGGAAACGTCCAACATAGACACCCCGCCTCGGGGAAACGTCGACCAACGACATTCCGCGCTGGGGGTACGTCAACGAAATCAATTCGGGCTAAGGAAACGTCTACCACGGACACTCCGTCGCGGAGACGCGTCAAGCGTCGACCGTCCACGTCATAAAAAGGGCAGTGCATCCCAAAAAGTTGGAACCAAAGCAAGTCGCCTCCACGTGAAAGAAGATCCATCAATTTCATGCACACGCCCCACATGTGCGGTGTGCATTTATTGATGGGGGGCAATATGTTGGGGTAAAAATTTACACCCCGGTTGACCGAGTCAAAGTCAAGGTCAACCCCCAAGCTAGGTGGGCCCAAGCCCAGGTCAAGCGGGCCCATGTCCAAGTCGAGCCCGCGGCCAGCCTCCTCTATACCAAAATATAGATCATGTAATAAATAATTTTTATATAATTTTTTATACATGAATGTATGCAAAATGGGCATAAAGCCAATATTTTGTAAGCCCATGGCTTATGTGCAAAAAATGAAATGGCACATGAGCCATGGGATAGGCAAAATGCCATTTTGCAAAGCCCAAGGGGCTATATGTAAATATGTAAGCCTATATAAGGCAACATGATGATGAATAAAAGATAACACTTTTTCATTCCCCCAAAAACTAGGGTTCTTTGTGCCTCCTGCTCCTTCTCCAAGGTTCTAAACCTTCTCAATTCTTTTGAATTAAATCAAGAGTTTTACTCTTTCTTTTCCAAAACTAAGTAGTTTTCCACCACAAAACCCACAAAGGGGAACTCAGATCTCCCATCAGATCTCAAAAAGGAGTGATTTTTAAAATCTCCTACTTCTTGATCTTCAAGATCCGGCCAAGCAACAGGAGGAAGAAGAAGAACCCCTTCATCAGCTTCAAAACATCATAGGAGTTTAACTCCATACATATATACATAACAAATATTTCCTTTCTGAAGCATAGCTTCTGTTTCTTAGGCTAAAAGCCACTTATTCTCGCCGGCGCTCAAGCGCAGAGCGCCCACGTGCCGACACGTGGCGCGCTTGCGCTCAAGCGCAAGCGCCCGAGCGCAAGTCGCCCATGTGCCGACACGTGGCGCGCTTGCGTTCAAGCGCAAGCGCCCGAGCGCAAGTCGCCCCGGTGCCGACACGTGGCGTGCTTGCGCCCAAGCGCAAGCTCTCGAGCGCAAGTCTCCCCCGTGCCGACACGTGGCGCGCTTGCGCTCAAGCACAGGCGCTCAAGCGCAAAGCGCCTACGTGCCGACACGTGGCGCGCTTGCGTTCAAGCGCCAAGCGCTCAAGCGCAGAGCGCCCACGTGCCGACACGTGGCACTCTAGCGCCTGAGCGCACAGCACCTAGGCGCACAGCGCCCAAGGTGCTGCCCCCACACATCCTTTGGATGCCTTTTCCCCCTTTCTTTCTTTTATATATATACATATATACATATATACATATATATATACATATGTATACATATTTGCACATACACGTGCTCCACGACACTGTCCCTGTTAGAAAAAAATTTCTAACGGGGCGCTGCCCCGCACCCCCTAAGGGGGCTGCTAGCCCCCTTGAGCCCCAGCCCGCTATCCGGGTAGCGGGACCCCCGTAAAAACTCTGCGTGGCTCCCAATATACCCAAACCCCCTTTCAAAACACGATACACGTACACTGCACATTGAGTTCGCATGACCAGTTTAACCCGTTAATCGGAGGTTCCCTCGTCCCAAAGGCGAGGGGTAATTAACGACAGCTTAGTCCGTGGCTGCCGGAGATTCGGATCCCCACAATCAATAAACCCCGGCCTACCCTAGGCAGGGGGAATCTGTAGTACGCCTGACAAGCGCGCGCGTATTCCCATCTCAATGGGGTGACGAAAAACACCCTACAGTTACTAATGCCAACAACCTTGACATGTTGTCCCTACGGACATTTCCTGTTGTCTATTCAGACAAACCTGTACCTACTTGATCCCGTGTTGGCATTAGCTCCAGATTTATCAATACCTGATTTGAACACATAACTTGGCGGTATGGGGAAATCAATGATGAAACGTGACTTGTAACTCGACAGTTCGATACCTTTACTGATCAGTTCTACGGGCTAGGCCAGCCCGAGGTGATGATGCTGACATCACTCATCGTTACATACTACCCTTTTACTGCCTAGCGGCACGTCTCGGATTCAGCCCGAGAATCTTCACCGTGGTCCCGGGCACACACGGGATACTATTGAGTTGCATCGATGATTTATCAAATTGATTTCAAAGACTTGAGAGGAGTTAACCCAATAGACCAGTCCAGATTACTCAGTATACATTACTCTCACTGTCCTCACTTATATTACTGTTATACCTGTTTTACTGTTTATACACATACCTGTAAGTCTTGCTACCCCTGTTTGTATTTTTGCTTGATATTATGACGCACTGACGTCTGGGTTTTGCATGGCCCAGATTCTTTACCTTTGCTGCAGGCCGAGCAGGAGTATTTCAGTCAGCAGGCTGAGCAGTGAAGACTTATTAGTAGTTAGTTTATTTTCCCTTCAGTATTTTCATTCCTGATGTGAGCCCGCATTATGGGACGTACATTCCACTTTATTTCTTGTACTGGATCCTTTGCTTCCGCATTATTTTATTCTTGACTCATTTTTTCTGGCTTATGGACATGTGGTAGATCGTTTATTATTGTTTTTGATATCTCTACAGCCGTAATGTGACTGTGGAAGAATATTTCCTATCCACAGGTAGCATGGTTGGCTATGTCACGTGCCTATCTTAGTGCACTCTGGGAAGCGGGGCGTGACAATGATAATATAAAATTTTCATATGCTCATCGATCGTCATATGTGAGAATCAAAGCGCAACTTAGTCCCCGTCTATCGGTTAACACACGTTCGATATTCGTCGTGACATAGAATTATATGAAGATTGTTAAATATCGGTTGGTATCGTTCGATGCTAACAACCATCGTGTAGTCTATGTGACGAGAAGATTCAATTGTATGATAACCGATAGATTTGCCCAGTTTGGACAAGCTAGGAATGTATAAAGCAAACACCTGCATTCACTTGTATTTTCATTTGTTTCAAGTTATTTCATCGGTACTTTTCCACTAGTTCTCCGTGTACAAAAATAGATTAGATGTTCATTTCGACGTTGTTTCACAGTATTGAAATGATTATCTATTCTATTACAGTGTATTCGGAGAACAGCGGGGAGGTGTGGCCGAAATTTACTCGAAACGAATGAAAGCACAAGCGAATGGGTGTCTGCTCTATACATTCTTAATGGGATAGACGTCTTACCCCCGACAGCCAAACACACACATACAACACGAATATACAACAAACGCACACACAAAATACATACACACTAACAACTCTACACCTAAGCGAAATCATAAATTAAAACACACATACACAGAATACAACTCATATTTGGGTATCTTTAAATATAATTTTGTTAATCGATAATTTATTCTTTTCAACTGCAAACTAGCCTCTGCGGATTTTCTTCTTTGTTAATAACTATCTCGTTCTTAGATCTCTCAATATAGTCACCATAACTTACCATTTATATGTTATACAGTCTAACATGGTCCATGCGTACATTAGAGTTAAGTACTAGATGTACGTGGATTGACAACAACTCATGCAATCTATGTTTTTCGCAGGAGTTGCTGCTTTCATTGAATTTGCACACGGACATAATAAAATCGTGTTAGAGAAAACTCTCTATCCATGCGATAGATGTGGGAATAAGTTCTGACAGAAGGTAGAAATCGTAGAGTTTCACATCGTTAAACATGGTTTTGCTAGACTTTATACAACTTGGTTATATCACGGGAAAGGATAAGAAGAAGAAGGTAATGTGGCAGAAGAAGAAGGAGAAGACGGTAATGCAGCGGAAGAAGAAGAAGACGATAACTTCGTTCCAGGAAAGAAATGGAGGATATGGTAGAGACTGTTCTCAATGATAGTATTTCTAATAAAGATGACATTCCTTCCAGTCAAGAACCGCGTGTGGATAAATATGAAAAGCTCATGAATGATGCTATAAGACCAATTTATGAGAATGCAAAATATTTGTAACACCGTAGTGCATTTATACGATATTTTATTGGGGTATTTTCAAATCTTGCGACAACTTCTTGTTTGTTATTGTTTTTGGGTGCGGATAATGCATTTGGGATAATGCATTTGGTAACTATGGTTAGTATATGACCCGACCCGCATGCTTGAAACCCATTAAGGTTCAAGATTACGTCGTATATTTGCTAGCATAGAGGATCCATGCACATCTAGATTCTATACACATACGTGATATATTTCTGTGTCTACATATCTTTTAATAATATAAATAATAGCCAGATAATATTTTTTTAATATGTAGCATGGCATGTTATCATACCCTATATCATATGTGTGCATCCATACATCATGTTCATGTCCAAATTGTTAAAACAGTCTCGTTTAGATCACTATGTATATTTACGTAGATCCGTATTTAGGGTATGCATATTTATTATCCGAACATCGCATTATAGTTTTAACATAAAACCTATGTTATCATCGCAAGGAGCATTCGGTCTCGAAGGGTTTAAAATACGACATTTAAGAAAAATGAGATTTTTGGAAAATAAAATATTATTTAAAATTATTCTTGTATTAATATATATTTAATTATCATTTAAACACCTATGTTATCATAAAATAAAGGTACCACATTTTTCTAAAATTACAAGATTAAAAATTACATTAAAATACCATGAATTTCAAATAAATCAATATTATAAATTAATACTTTTATTAGGATATATTCACTAGAATAACACAAATAAAATCCACACTCATTATAACTATAAAGACGAATAATAAACACTTGAGGTGTATTTTGAAAAAAATATACAATAGTACTTTTTACATAAAACCCCCTCAAGTTTTATAAATTACAATAAGGCCCTTAACAACTATTGAACTTCAAATTACCTTTCTTTCAGTCTGACTCGGGTTAGAGTCTGACTATTTCTGACTTGAATATGATTCAAGCCAGTCTATATTCTTTAATATTCCAACTCAATATGAACACATGAATCCCGGAATCCAGTTAACATTTTATATAACTTGACTGAACCGAACCATGGATATTCCATTTACATGTTTCCCAGTATTCCATTTACATGACTCTACGGTTATAACCGTTTCCTGATATCATGATTTCGGTCAGTCAGTCAGTCAATCATGCAATCAATACAATTTTACAAGATAACAACACAAACAAGACATCGCGGGGTTTAAGGGGTAGACTGGTACGGAAGGTGTTAAAAGTGGCACGAGGTGGTCAGATTAATACACCTAACCTGAATCCCATTGCTGTTGTACCGTGGCATAACGGTTCCTTGTACTACACGTGCCCTAGTCTCTGGCAAGTGAGACTCCCCTCGTATACACTGGCATCTTTCTGTATCAAGCTACAAATAACAGCGTTAACATAGCATTACAACAATAGTTTACACTTTAAAAATATTTCTTCTTATTCTGTCTTCTCTACTTCCCTCTTACCTTTGGGACTTACCGAGCGATATGTTCGCTGACGACATTCTGTTTCTCTTTTCTTTGAATGTCGTCAGGTGACTTGGACCCGGCGGAAGTTGAGCCATCACAAGAAGATTTGGAGCATTTTGCTGAAGACCCAGCAGTATAATTTCATTGTACACTTTTCTTTTCAGTACTTTCCATTTCCTGTTATGCCAATGTTTGGGCATTTTTATTTCAGATGTATTTCCTTTTTCATGCATTGTACAAAGAATGTTAATAAATAAAAGTTGCTGTTATTTCTATATCATTTGTCTCATGTGTATTTTTTTTATATTGCTTAGCCGCTTAGCGTATGTACTTCTGAGTACATACGTAGCGGGCCTCGTCGCGTCCACTTCGCCGTACACTGGGAAGCGGGGCGTCACAGGTTTTGTTGGTGGCCCATGCAGGTCAGAGCTGTATGAATTCCTGTCATGCAGTTCTGGTCTGCGTGAACAACCTAAGCAATATAACACAAGAACCAGCAATTAAAACATTCTTTACAATTCATGTTCCTTGAATCTTGCAAATCTCTATTCCTTGAATCTTATCATTTCATGTATTTGAATCTGTCCTAACCCAAATTTTTCTTCAAGGTCATGGATTCCCCGAACAACACCAGCACCAACGTCAACACCCCTCCAGCACTACCTCTCACACCAGTTGTTCCCGCACTACCCACTGAGCAAACAATGCTATTCGAGGCGATCCGCAGCCTTCTCGAGGGACAGCAACAACTTTTGAACCGTCCTGAAGCCGATGCACCGGGAGTAAAGCAATTCAGGGCTTTGCACCCAAAGCAGTTCTCTGGTAAAGGAAGCCCTCTCGAAGCGGAAGAATGGGCACAAAGCATCGAGGACGATCTGGCAGCAGCTCAAGTGCCAGACCACGCTTGGGTCCGTGTAGCGAAGCTACAGCTCACGGATAATGCTCGCAATTGGTGGAAGGCGGAAGAAACCCGTCTGGTACAGCCGATTGAATGGAAGGCATTTCGCGAGAAGTTCGACGCGAAATATTTTCCTGTGACTGCCAGGTTTGCTATGGAGCAGCAGTTTATTCATCTACAGCAAGGATCAATGTGGGACAAATCGGTAGATGAATACGACGCTGAGTTCACCATGTTGAGCCGGTAAGATATGTCACAATAGTTCAATTTTTAGATATCACATACTACACAGCTAACACAATCTTTAAACAGATTCGCGGCACACCTGATACCGACGGACGAGATCAGAGCCCGTCGTTTTCAGCAAGGTTTGGACACAGAGATTAAGGCTGCTCTAGCCACAGGAAAGTTTTTGACTCGTGAGGAAGCCTTAGAAGCTGCCCGCAGTTATGAGGCAGTGATAAAAGAGAGGGGCAGACCTCAGTCTGCTGGAGTCAAACGCTCTGCCAACCAAATGGCAGGTGGAGCCACGTCCAGACCATCTTTCGTGCCCAGGTGACCCGGAGTACCAACCCATCGTCCTAGCCCAGCCTTTTGCACCTACTGCAAGAGAACTGGACATATGATGAAGGACTGCCGTCGAGCCAACTGCCTTTGCTTGATCTGCGGTTCAGCTACTCACGGTATTGGGTCTTGTCCCCAAAGACAGAACCCAGTTGCTGCACCCAGGCCAGCAAATACTTATCAGCAGCGACCAGCTCTTCAGGCACCTGCTCCCAGACTTGCACTGCCTGCACCACCCAAGGGACCTCAAGCTACACCACCTCCTCGTCAGTTCCATCAAGCTCAAAGGAACGTTCAGAGGAATGCTCCTCAGGCCAGGAGGAATGTGCCAAAGCGCCAGGCTTTCATGATGTCTGTGGAAGAAGCTGAGGCCACTGGCCAAGTCATTACTGGTAAACTTCCTTCTCAAACTTATCTTTTAGTCTTGTTTACCTACACACTTTTCTTATACCAAAAACCTATCCCATATACCTTAGGTACAATCCTAGTAGCTTCACTACCTGCACTTGCACTGTTTGATACTGGAGCATCCCACTGCTTTATGTCGCAACGATTTGTCCGAACCCATGCGATTCCAGTCTCACCGCTTGTATCCAGCTGGAACGTCAGTTCCGGAAATGGTGTTCTAAAGGCAACTATGGGATACAGCATGTGTCCAGTCGTCGTCTGCAGTCGAGAATTTTATGCTGACTTCAAGGTACTGGATATACCGAACTTCGATGTGGTTCTAGGAATGGACTGGCTTGGAACTTTTTATGCTACCATCGACTGTCGTCAAAGGAGGGTAGTATTCGAGATTCCAGACCACCCGGTCTTCTATTTTAAAAGTGGAGATCGTACCCTGGAACCAAGTACTTACAAAGCAAAGCCAAGGGAAGCAGTAGTTGCAGCAGCTCAGGCAGAGGAAGAATCAAGACCAGAAGTAGTTCGAGAGTTCGATGATGTATTTCCTGACGATATATCAGGTTTGCCTCCCGATCGAGCTCTTGAATTCAGTATTGACATAGTACCAGGAGCACAACCAGTGATCAAAGCACCCTTTAGACTAAGTCCGGAAGGTTTGAAGGAAGTACGAACACAGTTGGACGAATTATTGACGAAAGGATGGATTCGTCCCAGCACTTCAAGTTGGGGAGCACCTGTACTATTGGTGAAGAAGAAGGAAGGCTCATACAGAATGTGTATCGATTATAGGGCCTTGAACGAAGTTACTATAAAGAACAAGTATCCACTCCCGCACATCGACGATTTATTCGATCAGCTAAGTGGATCTTGTGTCTTCTCTAAACTAGATCTTCGTTCAGGTTATCATCAAGTGAAGGTCAAGGAGGCTGATATTCACAAAACAGCTTTCAGAACTCGCTATGGACATTACGAATTTCTAGTAATGCCATTTGGAGTGACCAATGCACCAGCAATCTTCATGAACCTTATGAACCAAGTTTTCCGGGAATATTTAGACAGGTTCGTTGTCATATTCATCGACGACATCCTGGTATATTCTAAGAATCGGAAAGAGCATGCGGAGCACCTACGAATTGTCCTGGAAACTCTTCGACAACATAAGCTTTATGCCAAATACAGCAAGTGCGAGTTTTGGCTAAATCAAGTTGGTTTTCTTGGACACATCGTATCAGGAGAAGGAATTTCTGTGGATCCAGCAAAAGTTTCGGCAGTCAGCGAATGGCCTACACCAAAATCAGTGAAGGATATTCAGAGTTTCTTGGGTCTAGCTAGATATTACAGAAGATTCATTGAAGGCTTTTCGAAGATAGCAACACCCCTGACCAAGCTCACACGAAAAGATGAAGAATTTGTATGGTCAGAAGCATGCGAGCAAGTTTTCATAGAACTCAAGTCAAGACTGACATCTGCACCTATTCTCGTAATACCGGATCAATCTGGAGGATTCGAAGTGCATTGCGATGCATCCGGTAACGGATTAGGAT
This sequence comes from Agapanthus africanus, assembly GCA_030015575.1. NCBI lineage: Eukaryota > Viridiplantae > Streptophyta > Magnoliopsida > Asparagales > Amaryllidaceae > Agapanthus > Agapanthus africanus. The sequence continues at coordinate 873,261,307 of CM057339.1, forward strand.
GTGTTCTACATCAGCACGGTAAGGTTGTAGCTTATGCTTCAAGACAACTGAAGACTCATGAGCGCAATTATCCGACGCATGATCTGGAGTTAGCAGCCGTTAGTTTTGCTCTCAAGATTTGGCGCCACTACTTACTTGGTGAACGAGTGAACATCTACACAGATCATAAAAGTCTGAAGTATGTGTTTACTCAAAAGGAGTTGAACATGCGGCAGAGAAGATGGTTAGAACTCATGGCGGACTTTGACATCAACTTGCAATATCATCCAGGAAAGGTGAACGTAGTACCTGATGCTCTTAGTCGACAACCATTAGCAATGAATCTCACCGCCCAGTGGAAGCTTCAGCAAGACCTACATCAGATGGAGATCGAACTAGTCATGCCAGGTGATGTTTCGAGTTTGATGAATCTACAAGTTCAATCAACCATTGTCAATCAGATAAAAACAGCTCAAGCCAGCGATGCTAAGTTGCAAAAGATCAGAAAACAAGTGGAGAATGGACTCAGAACAGATTTCATCATCTATGAAGACGGATCTTTGAGATACGGCAGCAGATTGTGTGTACCAAAGGGTCCTGTTCGGGAAGAGTTAATGAAAGAAGCTCACAGCTCTCCCTATTCAGTACATCCTGGAGGTACCAAAATGTACAAAGATCTACGTCAGAATTATTGGTGGCATGGAATGAAGCGTGAAGTAGCCAGAAGCGTCGCAAAATGCTTGGTGTGGTCGCAAGTAAAGGCTGAACATCACAGGACAGCTGGACTACTTCAACCGTTACCAATCCCAGAATGGAAGTGGCAGCATATCACGATGGACTTCGTAACTGCTCTTCCTCGCAGCACAAAGGGTAACGATGCGATTTGGGTCATTGTGGATCGACTCACAAAGTCGACTCACTTCATCCCATTTCGAGTTGGCCAATCAACTGAGACACTAGCGAAGAAGTACATGGAGGTAATAATCTAATTTAAGATTTAAACTCTTCATAATGTACTATCTCTGATACCCATGAACTCATACAGGAAATTGTGAGACTTCATGGAGTACCGGTCTGTATTGTCTCCGATCGTGACACCAGGTTCCGATCGCAATTTTGGCAGAGTCTGCAAGCTAGCTTGAGAACAAGTCTGAACTTCAGCACGGCTTATCATCCACAAACAGATGGTCAGTCGGAACGAACTATTCAGATCTTGGAGGATATGCTCAGAGGATGTATGCTCGACTTCAAAGGATCGTGGGAGGATCACCTACATCTTGTGGAGTTTGCATACAACAACAGCTACCAAGCAAGTATAGGAATGGCACCTTTTGCAACATTGTATGGAAGGAAGTGCCGATCGCCATTAAGTTGGGACGACATCGGAGATAGGGAACTTCTGGGACCAGAGATAGTAGTAGCGACCGTTGATGTGGTTCGTACTATCAGGGAAAGAATGCGCATAGCTCAAGATAGACAGAAACACTGGGCTGATGCGAAGAGACGACACTTGGAGTTCCAGCCAGGAGACCATGTATTCTTGAAGATATCTCCGAACCGCGGAGTGATCCGATTTGGAAGACGGGGAAAGTTGAGTCCGAGATACATTGGACCGTTCGACATACTCGAACGAGTCGGTGAAGTGGCGTACCGTTTAGCGCTTCCACCATCATTGGAATGAGTGCAAAACGTGTTCCACATATCCCAACTCAGAAGGTATGTGAGTGACCCCAGCCATGTACTTGATCATTCCGAGTTCACTATACAGCCCGATTTGTCTTGTGAGCAGCAACCTGTGAAAATCCTGGATAGAAAAGTGAAGACACTTCGGAACAAGGAAGTTAATTTGGTCCGGGTAATGTGGAGAAAAGACACTCCAGGAGAATCCACGTGGGAAAGAGAAGATGAGATGCGTGCAAGATATCCGCACCTTTTTGTAAACTAGTCCTCAAATAAAAGTTGTAAATTTCGAGGACGAAATTTTTGTAAGGAGGGTAGATTGTAACAACTCCAATTTTTGTATACCTAAATTTGAATTAAATTTGAAGTATACTTGGAGTATTAATGTTGCTGCTAACACTTTAAGTATCTATCTCTTTACAATAATTACAAGAAGGAGCTTGTAGCTCATTGGTAACACCTTGCACTGCTGAACCAAGCCACCAGAGTTCGAATCCCACATCCCACATTATTTTTAGCACATTTTTCTTTAAAAATTCCTGGAAGTCCAAAAGTCCACAGGCCATAACTCCCAAACATTGAACTGAACCCAAAATTTGGAGTATACCAAAAGCCTAGTCAGGAGACCCCCCACCCGACGCCAGCCGAAATCGGCCGGAATCGGCCGGCGCCGCCGGCCGGAGTTGGGCCGACGGCCGGGGTCCCAACACGAAAGTTACGGCTTTTAGTCTTCTGAAACTCATGGTATACTCCAATTTTACTGTAGCGTTTCTGAATGATAAATACAACCATTTTAATGTCAATTTTAATGCTTTTTAACTAATTTGTATAAAAAAAAATTTAAATAAAAGAAGACCCTTCACCTACCCTACCTAGCTACCCTATATATAGACCCCTACCCCCTACCTTCTCATTCCAAAACCCTAGAAAAACTCTCTTGAAATTTCCTCAAGAAGTGTGCTTTGAATTCGAGTCTCCCGGCGAAGCCCTGACGGATTCCGGCGACGTGCCTTGAAGCAACCGGCGACGAAAACACTCCTCGACCTTTTCCCCTTGTCCTCTTTACTCTTTAGAAGAGTTTAAACCCGTAAGTCCCATCCTTCTCACCTTTCTATTTCTTAAAAATACGGATTTATGAGACCCGGCAGAAATCGGAACAAACCGATTTCCGATTCGGTTTTTCTACAAACTTTCACTTGTCACCTAATCCACAATACCCTAACATATTCATGTTGACTATTAATCACCCATAAACCAATTTAAATAAAATTTTTCACATGAAATGATAGCTTCTTTGCAAAACCGTATTCTTTTCATAAAAATACCATAAAGTTTATTTTTCTTGTTTTAGTCAATTCCCTCACTCCTAAATATGTTTACCTTGATAAATAAACTTGTAGAAATCAATTTGAATGAATTTTCACACATGAAATTATAACGTTTTCAAATACCGTATTCTTGCGCTTTAATACCTTCAAGTTTAATATATCTTGTTTAACCTCTAAACTTCATTAAAATTTAAAATAAGTCACGAGGTAATGACCTACCTCTACACACACACAAATATAACCCTAATTGATAAACATTAAAATATAGAATACGAAAATACAGGACTTTTCACTAAAATACCACATTCTTTATAAATCTTTTCTAAAAGCTTTAAGTTGTACACAATTTTTAAATAAAATCTTTTAAAATAAATGCACGATATGTCATGGACATCGATCGTTTATCTAAACTGTCTTGTGGTGTCTAGGCAAGTGTGTCTAAGGCTAGTGGTTTTTAATTAGGCCCACGACTGTGGTTCCTTCCTACTTACCTGGCACTTACCTGGCCGCAATTGACGGTGAAGAGGCGATTTGAGGCTTCTAATGACTTGTCGTTTAGACCTTAGAAATAGGCTAGTTGGCTTAGGAAACCCTAACAACTAAAATACGGAAAACTATACTCTTTTTACAAATAAATACCTTATATTTATAAACCTGTTTTTCTATATGAATAGTATTTATTAAACCTAAGCAAAGCGCCGCTACAACCCACCTTGGGGAACCCGTTAGGGATAGTACGGTTCATCGTGCACCCGCGGGCTAGTAGTGCGAGATTCAGACCTCCGCAAGGAGCATTCGGTCTCGAAGGGTTTAAAATACGACATTTAAGAAAAATGAGATTTTTGGAAAATAAAATATTATTTAAAATTATTCTTGTATTAATATATATTTAATTATCATTTAAACACCTATGTTATCATAAGATAAAGGTACCACATTTTTCTAAAATTACAAGATTAAAAATTACATTAAAATACCATGAATTTCAAATAAATCAATATTATAAATTAATACTTTTATTAGGATATATTCACTAGAATAACACAAATAAAATCCACACTCATTATAACTATAAAGACAAATAATAAACACTTGAGGTGTATTTTGAAAAAAATATACAATAGTACTTTTTACATAAAACCCCCTCAAGTTATATAAATTACAATAAGGCCCTTAACAACTATTGAACTTCAAATTACCTTTCTTTCAGTCTGACTCGGGTTAGAGTCTGACTATTTCTGACTTGAATATGATTCAAGCCAGTCTATATTCTTTAATATTCCAACTCAATATGAACACATGAATCTCAGAATCCAGTTAACATTTTATATAACTTGACTGAACCGAACCATGGATATTCCATTTACATGTTTCCCAGTATTCCATTTACATGACTCTATGGTTATAACCGTTTCCTGATATCATGGTTTCGGTCAGTCAGTCAGTCAGTCATGCAATCAATACAATTTTACAAGATAACAACACAAACAAGACATCGCGGGGTTTAAGGGGTAGACTGGTACGGAAGGTGTTAAAAGTGGCACGAGGTGGTCAGATTAATACACCTAACCTGAATCCCATTGCTGTTGTACCGTGGCATAACGGTTTCTTGTACTACACGTGCCCTAGTCTCTGGCAAGTGAGACTCCCCTCGTATACACTGGCATCCTTCTGTATCAAGCTACAAACAACCTTGTTAACATAGCATTACAACAATAGTTTACACTTTAAAAATGTTTCTTCTTATTCTGTCTTCTCTACTTCCCTCTTACCTTTGGGACTTACCGAGCGATCTGTTCGCTGACGACATTCTGTTTCTCTTTTCTTTGAATGCCGTCAGGTGATTTGGACCCGGCGGAAGTTGAGCCATCACAAGAAGATTTGGAGCATTTTGCCGAAGACCCAGCAGTATAATTTCATTGTACACTTTTCTTTTCAGTACTTTCCATTTCCTGTTATGCCAATGTTTAGGCATTTTTATTTCAGATGTATTTCCTTTTTCATGCATTGTACAAAGAATGTTAATAAATAAAAGTTGCTGTTATTTCTATATCATTTGTCTCTTGTGTATTTTTTTTATATTGCTTAGCTACGCTTAGCGTATGTAGTTCTGAGTAAACACGCTAAGCGTAAATAAGCAATATAATAAATGTACACAAGAAATGACAAAATATATAATCAACAACAACTTTTTATTGATTAAACATTGTTTACAATACACTGGAAAGTAAATACAATACTGGAAAGCAATGCCTAAACAATGGCATGAAATGAAAGTAAAAGTATATACAAGTAAAGTAGAGCTCTGGGTCCTCAATGAACTGCTCCAAATTGTCCTGACTAGGCTCGATCTCCAGAGAGTCGGGGCCTCCTGACAACATTCCAAAGAAATAAGAAATATGAATGTCGTCGGCGAACAATCGCTCGGTAAGTCCCAAAAGATAAAAAAGAATAGACAGAGAATAGAACAGGTAAAGTATATATGGTTATATTTGTTATGTTAACGTAGTTATTTGTAGCTTGGTATAGAATGTGCCAGTGTATACGAGAGGAGTCCAATTTGCTCCGTGGACTAAGGTATATAGAGTACAAGGCCCCGTCAAAATCCACGGGACAACGGCAATGGATGTTCATGTTATGTGTATTATAATGACCATCATCGTGCCACTTTTAACACATTCCGTACCAGTCTACCCCTTAAAAAACCCGTAATGCATATTGTATTGATTGTAATGATTTGTTGTATAAGACTTGACAAAACCATTGTATAAATTGTTCATGTAAACGGATAAGGAGGTAAATGGATAGTCATGTAGTCAAGTCAATATATATCCATGGTTCGGTCCAGTCGAGTCATGTTCATATTTGATAGTATTCTGGTATTCATGTTCAAGTTTCAGTATATATGGATTCATGTTGGAGTTATATTTGAATTGTATTCACGTATGGATTGTATTAAAATTAGACTGAGACTCTGACCGAGTCAAACACTTAAACAGAATTGGATTCCTAAATTAGGTTTTTGGAGTTATCGGTAATGACTGCATATGGACGGCAGGAGTTATGGCTTTTTCCACGCCAATTACCATTGATAACCCCGTTTTAGTTTTCTACCTTAAATAAGCAAGTACCCAGTTTCTCCGGCTCCTTGAGGCTCAAGAGAATTGGTCCCGCTTAAACGTATATTTACTAGGATCCTCAATGTAAATTGATATAACTTGGGGGGTTTTATGAAAAATATTTTTAGTATAATCTCAAAATAATTCTCAAGTATTTATTTATAGTATTTATGATTTTCATGGATTTAAATTTTAAAAGTGAAGTATTCTAGTGAATAAATACCTAGCTTGAATAATATATGGTATTTTTGTGTAAATTTGATTTGTATGGATTCTTGATGGTATTTTCATGAAATTTGTGATTCTTTTCTTTTGTTTGAAAAAACGTGGAATTTATTATATATTTAAAATTGATGATTTGATAATATTTATATATAATTATTAAAATTGAAATTTATTTATTAATAGAAAATCACGTTATTCTTAAAAATTGCATACAAAAATTCTATCGAGATCGGATGCTCCGTAAGAAGGTCTGCATCTCGATCTTCTAGTCCTGAGGATGTGTGATAATCCGCACCATCCCGATCGGATTCCCTAAATTGGGTTGTAGAGACTTAATTGCAAGGAATGTAAATAATACAAATTTAAAGAATACGGTTTTTAATAGTTTGTGGTATTTTAATGTAAAGTCGTATTTGTCCCAAATATATTGTTAAAAGAAAATCGTACTGTGTCAAGATGCGTGTTGTGAGAGGTAGGTCGTTACCTCGTGAGATTTTCTAAAGGTAATACAAGCAAATATGATAAAAGATGTCGTATGTAAAGTTTGTGGTACTTAAACGTAAAAGTGCATTAAAAGTGTTTTTATATGGAGTTTTGAATTGAAACTTGTATCTAATTATTGTTTAATATTTAACAAACAAAGTATAATGATTTAGATCACTGGTTCTTAAGAAAATTGTTAGTTTAAGAAGTTTTAGAAATGAATGTCGGTATAACTCCACTTACCGACATCATTGAAAAGAAGAAGTTTTGAAAGGTGATAAGAAGAGAGTATAGGGGACTTACGAGTTGGAATAAGAGATAGGAGGTATAGGAAGGATTTGAGAGATTCATGGAGTCGCGGGGTCGCCGGAATCTTCTAGAATCATCGCCGGAACTTGACTTTGGGCTAACCCCACTTGTACACTTTTTTGACTTGGAAAAATTTGAGAATTTTGATAATGGATTTCAAAATGGAGAGGGCAAGGATGTGATGTGGTATTTATAGGAGAAATTAAGCTTTTGAGGATTGAAGAAAGGAATTAAAAATGCATTTAAACTTGGATTAATGCTCATTTTTAATTCTCTATTTAATTTCAGGAAAAACAAACAGAAGAGAAGTAGTGAGGGTAGACTAAACGACTAGGGTTCAAAATATTGGAGCATTCCCGATGATTGGGCCCGGCGGCGCCGGCCCTTTTGCCCATCTCGCCGGTCGTTTGGTTGAAGTGGGGTGTGGGATTCTTGACACGTGTCGGGATCTGTTCATATAGCATATTCCACATGTTTATTTAATCTGACTTTTCATTTTTACATGTATTGCACGTGTAAACTTTTGGGCTTCCAAATTTTTTTTTTAAAATCATTAAAAATAATATGTGGCTGATGGGATTCAAACACAGGGGCTATGTTACAGCAGTGCAAGGTTTTACCAATGAGTTACAAGTCCTTTCTTGTTGTTTTTCAAACAAAATAATACTTAAAATATACTCAGGCTTGCAAATACTCCATTCGGTACATTAACTTTAAAAAAATTGTACATTAAAACAGAGTCGTTACATTCTACCCTCCTTATAAAAATTTCGTTCTCGAAATTTACAATTATTTAAGGACTAATTTACAAATTGTAGGGTTACTAAGCACTCTCACAAGGTTCTACAAGGCATCAACCATGTCCGATTTAAATTTTAGACGTGCCGAATAACCCTAACCAAGATCTTAGACTAGAGATTAGGTGAAAACATATAGCAAGCAAACAACTTTACTTCTAAGAGTTTGGGATTACAACCTTTGTAGTCCAGTCCTTCGCTTCATAAGCTCCGAGTAGAAGTCCCTTCACTGCGATCATCAAGTTCCTAGACTCTAGAGAGGCTCCACGAAGAGAAAGATACAAGTTTGCTTCCGATCTTCGATAACAAAGATGATCTACCTTGAAGTTTCTTTAACACAAGCTCTCACTCACAAATGAAGTGAACACCCTAATCTAAATGGTTAGGATAGATTAGGATGATGAAGTAGGATTTTAGCTCTCATTTGTTTTCTTAATCTCACTCATTTTCATCACTTCTCAAAAAGCTAGAAAGCTTTTCAAGCAAAGAAGAAGAAGGAAGAAGATGATCTATTTCTTTTGTGATGAATAATGAAAGTAGTGTGAGGTTAGAAATGCAACCATAGTTCAAGTGAGAAGACTTAACCATTGTTGAGAGTTTACCATGGTCAAGGGTTTAGGTTGGGTTAAGGAAAATATCAACAAAATATCAAAACAAATATCTTTGCTTAAAACAAAAGCAAAGCTTCTAGAGACTTCTAGAAAAGAATAACCCAAATCAAACCCTAACCATGTTTAATCTCCACTAAACATTTTGCATTAATAACCCTAACAGGTTACAATATTATATATCACATATACAATATTTATTGTAACAAAATAAAATAATACAATTAACATATATCGCATATATATCAATATATTACCCGAGTGAGAAAAAGAATCTTTTAGTGAGCTTATATTAGTTAATATAATTTAATATATCAAATATATAATTATATATTAAATTATCAAATCAACACTTGATCCGATAATCCTTCTATTTCATAAATAACCAACTAATATAATCTGTATCAGTTCATCGAATCAACACTTGATCCGATGACCCGGCTATATCACATATACCCGGCCGATATCTCATATCGCGAGAATCTAATACGGTATCACATACACGTATTGTTCTCGGTCCCGCACATATCATATATGTGCTCCTATTCCATTTTTCCTAAGTCAAGAAACCTCTGTGTAGGACTCTAAAGAATCGTCAATACGCCGGCAGTAGGTGATGATCATATCAAACACCCACAAGCAGCAAGCGGTCAGCTAAACGTAACAGCCACCCAGCTATTGAGCGATCAGAAGATCAACAAGCAAGCATGTACTTTCTCCCGCAAATCCAATCAGTAACACTCCCCTACAGTCCGGTCTCTTCGTCTAACATGTCGCATATCTCGCCTAGGGGTGGTAAACGTCAGACCCCAGTAGCTTGATAAGTCGTGTCGATATGAGGTCCATAACAGTTCGAGAAACTATTGATAACACTTACCAGTAAATCTCAGCAACCCTGGGCAGGGATTTCCAGTTATAGCCAATCGAACACAGCGCAACATCAACTCCCTATACCGGGAGAGACGAAACCCCTCCTATCGCTCATTGCCTCCATGTGATTCGGGATTGTACCCAAAAGCCACCTTTTTGCACGCCCTCTTGGACGTGGTATGATGGAAATCAAAGCACAGTGGGAATCACACAAGACTCTATGACGATCTCGGGTCTACAGACTAACCTGTACCAGTGTCACCAGAGAACTGCCATCTAACGTGAGGTATAATACCATTTGGGATTTCTCGGCGAGTCCGTCCAGTGCACCCAGTCTCCACTGAGCACCCATATACCTTCTCTGATGTCAAACACCAATGGATATGGGATCATCCATCGCCCATCATATGGGTCAAGAAGCGCATACGCTAGTCTACACTGGAGTATCGATGCCCTGTCTCGGTACTCCCACGACTAGGAACATTTGAAGGATGTACTTGGCGACTACACTGTCCCCACTAGTATGATCTGCATTATAGTCCTGGTAGTCAAGTACTCATCCTAAGGGCTTTATCAACATGTAACATAGAGACAATCAGAGTACATGTTAAGATAAAGAGCAACCAGATAGCGTACTATCATGTCGAGCAAGAAAGTCCTCCCTATATATGTCCAAGCATCCACTACAATATACATCGTATGTACAGTAATGGCCTCTAGGGCATACATATAACTAACACAAATAAGAAAGGGTATTTTGCACGCATGTCGTCTTCTCTTTTCCACGTTGATTCTCCTGGTGAATTTTTTCTCCACATCACCTAGACCAAGTTTACTTCCTTGTTCCTTAGTGACTTTACCTTTCTGTCCAGAATTTCAACGGGTTGCTGTTCACAAGATAAGTCTGTCTGTATAGTGAGCTCAGAGTGATCAAGGATGTGGCTGGAGTCGCTCACATATCTTCGAAGCTGGGATATGTGGAACACATTATGCACATTATGAACACATTAGCATTTGGTAGGAAAATGTATGCAAAAAATATCATTGACCAAATCTTAAGAAAACAAACTCTACTAAATATCATTTGAGTTGTTGTGCAGAATTTTCAGGACTAAAATCAAGGAAATCAAGTTGTTAAAGCAAACCTGCCTAATTAAGAAAGCGAAACTTAGAGATCAAGTCTGGCAGCAACTACGAGAAGATTTCCAAGTTCCAAAGGTTCCAGAGATCGCCACATGTCACACAGAAGAAGCCACAGAAAAATGATCAAGAAATCACCACCTTTGGCCGCGGATCCACGGCCAAACCCCCCTTTTGGCCGCGGTTCCGCCGCAAGAAAGAGGAGTTGGGAGGTGCGATTTTTCTGGGTGAATCTTTACTGTTTTATTCCAAATTTGGAAGCTAATTTTCTGGCTTTGGAACTATAAATAAAAACCGAGAGCCTCTTGGAAAAATCATCAAGCCGACGAGATCACGAAGTCCAAGACGGCTCACGCATCCTGGCTGATCATCAACGGTTCATCTACCTCCTTAGAAGAGATCGAGAAGCAAACTAGTATTTGTAATCATTTTCTAAGGGAACAAAGTGTAATGAATATTGTTGATTAATAAAGATAGCTTTCTTTTTCTTATTCTATTTTCTTCGTAGTTTAATTATGCATTTTCTCTCTATCTCTTTTTCTCCCAACATGCGCGAGTAATTCTCCGCTTGTTAGGTTTCGTAGGATTAGGGTAGGTTAATGGATGATGAAGATCCTTAAACTCTTTTTACGTCCTATAAAATTTATAAACTTTATCAAAAGAATCATTAACATCCTAATCGGGCGCGCTACCAATTTATTGTTAGTCTCGACCACGATTAGAGATTAGATTAATGATTGTTTTGGTAAAGGCTAGATATGAACGGAGTTCCATGTCGAGATAGGGGTTAAGAGTGGGAACCCTTTTCCCTCCAGAAACCCTAATCTACATGCATCACTGTCGTTCTAGTTATAAATCTATTAAAGGATAAAAAGGGTAATCTTTAATTAATCATCTATAACTACTAAATCCTAATGAACCCTACAAGCCCCCTTTTTATATAAATTTATCTCCGTAGTTAATCTAGATCTATATTTTGCTTCAGTGTTTAATGTAGATCTAGATCCTACGACCATTTCCACTATTCTTTATCCCTCCTCTCTCTTTCAACACATCTAAAGTAAGACTAAAATATTCAACGTTTCCCTGAGGACGACCCGTACTCACCTCGGTCTAGCTACACGCGACACCATTCTGATTGCGGTTACACTACAAACAATTTTTCGTACCAATCAAATGGCGCCGTTGCCGGGGAAACGTGCGTAATTTTTTATTCTTACTATTTGTGTTGAATTCTTATACGATCTGTATCATAAATAAAACAAAACTGCAAATTGTATATTTAACGATTATTGTGTGAATTTTGCGAGAGAATCTGGAGTCACAGACTTGAGAAAACAGGAGATAGATACATTCATTGAGATACAAAGAAGTAGAGAAGGCCACAGAAAAAATTCATCAATTGATCTCTCCCTCTTGCGGCGGAACCGCGGCCGGAAGTGCACATCGGCGGCGGAGGCGCGGCCAGTTAGGAGATCTAGGGCTTCAGTCTTCTCTGGTAAGATTCTAACCTCCTTCTTTCTCCTCTGAAATCCAATAAAATATCTTTTCTGCAGGATTCTTTGCAAAATATCGCCGCTCAAAAATCTTTTTGCAAAGTTTTATTTTGCAGTTTGTTTTTGCATATTTTAATATGGATTTTTAAGGGGCAAAACCAAAATCCAGATTAGGTGGGGATTTCATCACCCTTCCTAAGCCCTACAAATCACAAACCGAGTATCTGCATCAACCCTACATTAATTTAAAAAATATCTAGACCAGACTCTAAGCACTGTCGCGCTCAATAAGGATAGAGGAAGGTCGTGGGTAATCTATCGCTTATCCGCATTACTTTTGTGGTGTCTAGGCAAGTGTGTCTAAGACGAGTGGTTACTTAATTAGGACCACTACTTTCGTAGTGGAGAGCCTCCCACTAACCTGGCACTTACCTGGCTACAAGGGTAGTAAAGAGGCGGTAGAGGATTGATCCTACGGCTTATCCTTTAGAAGTCTAGGAGCGGTCTAGAGACTGGACCTAGGTAACCATAGTTCTAGGATTGTTTGTGCATTTTTGTGTGATTTGTCTAAATCCGTCATTTTTCAAAACAAACCAATTATTTTCTCCCCTTTTTACCCCTTCCCCCTGCTTCTCTTCTTATAATGGGTGATCTAAACAGAAGAACACTTGCCGAGTTTTGCTGTCCACAACCAGATATCTCTTGTTTTCGTAATCCCTTCGGTATACCGTCCGGCTCTTCCAAGTCCTTAAGAAATCATATAGAACAAGCAGGAAGAAACAGTTGGCCACCTCAGTCTAGGTCTTATCAACCGTATCCTAATCCTACACCTGTTTCAGTTGATACCCAGAGTGAGGAAGCCCCTAGACGAATGTCTATTTGTGAGCACATAGCTAGAGCTAGAGGCCAAAGTTTCAACCCAGACCAATATCAACCATCACCTCCACTTTCCAAAGAAGAGTTTGATAGCCAACCGACCAACCCATATCAATATTCTTCTTATCACAATGTTGACCCTACTCCCACCCAATTTTCGCAACCATTCTATTCTTATCAATCCAATCTGACTTTTCCACCTTCTCTAGACAGTTCTTCTAATCAGTCATTTGAGAGTTTTAATTATCCACAGGAATTTCAATCTTATACTGAAACCCCTTATCAACCCAAGACTAGTCTGGAGCAGACATTAGAAAAATTTCTGGAATTGTCGAACCAAATTAGGAAGGAAACAACGGAGTGGATGCAAGCAAGGAATTTCAAACCTGCCCAAAATTTTTCAGTATATGATTCGGGCATAGGACAAAATGAGAATTTGGGTAGTGAGACAGAACTGTACACCCTTCCTAATCAAACCTCCCCATTCCAAACTGAAATCCACAACTCCAGTTTCATAGATTCATCAAGTACACCAAATAGAATGTCTGATAAGTTGTGTGACTTTGTAGTGTTTGATTTACCCGACTGTGAAGGGTCCATTTCAAGTGAAACCATACCCAACCCTTGTGATCTCTACACCTCCACTCTTGAACCAAAACTGATTGAAAACCAAACTTTTGATAAGGTGTTTGAGAATTTTAACCTTCACTTGAATGAGGTGATTGACGTTGGGGATATATTGATTGATGAACCAGAAATTTTGGATGATTTTGTCCCACCAATTCATCAAATACTTTCACTTTCTTGTGGTCATCATCTTGAGCCTTTAATTCTTCCCGAACCCCAAATATGTCTTGAAGTCGATGATAATGGTATACCCGAAGATCAGACCGAAATACAGCCTCCATCTTCTACATCTGGTTCAGCAACACTCGACACACCAATTTTTTTACCCATTTCACCTTCTACTTTCTCCGGTTCTTCTTCTGTTCCTATAGTTTCAGTGAGTTTTGATGAATCACAATCCGTTAATTCAAGTTCAATAATACCAGAAATTCAACTTGATTTGGATATTTTTGAAAATGAGGTAGATGGGTTTTTCGAGTCCTCTACCTCAATAATTTTTGAATCAAGTAGGATAAATTCTGGCATAAAACTCTTTGACAGCAAAATGTTCAATCACACCATTGATAAAAGTTTTGAAGAACTTTTTGCTGACGAACTTGAATTTTTAAACAATACGGATTTTGTGATTGATCAATCTCCACCTATAGAGGTTGAACCGTCATTATTCCTTCTTCCTAATCATTCACATTCATCCTCATTCTTTCTTTTCTCTAATTTCAAACCCTTTTCAGACCACCTCTTATCCCTTCCCCATTTTTTCTTGACTCGATACAACACATTCTTCCACCAACCTATACACTATACTGATAAAATGTTTGAATGGTTGGTGTTAACTTTTGGTCTTTGTAAAGTCTTACTTTGACCAAATGACTCACCCCCTCTTAAAATGCTTCGTATTGTCTAACTCATGTTTGAGGGGGGATATATTTTTGGCTCTTGAACATAACTTTTGTCCTCAAATTTGTGAGCCAAAAATAAGTTTGGGGGAGGATTTTCACTTTCATATATTCTTGCCCCCATTAATAATGTCCTCCCAAGCTTACAGGTTTTTGTGATCCAGCACATAGCAACAGTGAGGACACTGTTGAAAACAAGTTTGGGGGAGATTTGTGTTTATTTACACATCACCTTGCATCATATTTTGCTTAAGCACAACATTTTCAAAAAATTAAAAATTAAAAATTTTCTTTTATAACAAAAGAGTAGAAAGTGAAAAATTACATCCAAAAGATAGGAATAGTTTAAGAAAACCAAGAAAATTAGAAGTTTTCTTAAACGAACTAGTAATAAGTAGTTATGAGCAGTTGTCCCAAGGGTTAGTAAGATGAAGGAAGTCACTAATCTGAGGATAAAAATAAGTATGAAAAATACTTCCTATTCTGGAAGCCAAACATTTGAATGTTGATACCCTACTATATGCACTTACACACGTCTTGAAACTCGGGATAGTAGAGGATACCTTGAAATGCTCTTGTCTAAAAGCCAAAGTATGAAGGAAATAAAAAATGAAGAAAATATAAAAATGGTGAAAAGAAAAAAATGAACACTGGTTTTGTTATCGCCAAGGCAGCAATAAAAAAACATAGCGAGGGTGCTTCATCACCTAGTGCCTTAGACCAACTGGTTTGGGAGTCACTGCTAAGCCTTAGGTGGTGCAAGACGAGGAAAATACTATCACCTAATCAGCAAGCACATAAGTAATCGGTCGGTTAGTACCTCAAGAAGTATTAACGGTCGTATGAAAATGTGTGAGCGAATCCATATAAATATTCATCAAATTAAAGTACTGAGGTAGATGGACAAGAGTATGATAGCTTGAATTGAATTCTCCAAGTGTAGGGATGTCCATTACATACACGTAGGGTTATATGATCGATGTTTGGATGAAAGGTAGGAATGAAGAATAAAGATGATGTTTTATTGAGGGATGATGTGATTTCTAACATCTTTTCATGACTATTAAAATAGGGCTCATGACAACTGAAAAGCTAGTGTAGTTGGAAACTCTAAATTTTCAAAGTATTTCTTTTATGGTTCTTATCTTTATATGTAAATTTCACCATCTCTCTTTTATTATAGAATTTTGTGGGTGTAATCCGCTGAAAACCCTCAAGAAACAACACTCCTCCTACTAGGGACACCTAGAGGTTTAACGGCTTGTTGCACGTGCTCAGTGCAATCGTGTTTGCCTACGAAAGTGTGCTTAGTTTTCTCCTTTCTTTTTTCTCCTTCTCTTCAATAAACTAGTTTGCTCGGGACGATCAAAGATAAGTTTGGGGGTATTTGTTCAGTTGATAAAACTGCACATTTGTTATTACATTTTTCCTACTAAATCTATATTAAAAAAGGTCTTTATTATAATATATCATACATATGAGGGTTTATCTGTAAAAATACTATTTTCCATGTGTTGATATATTATAATTAGCATTTGGTAGGAAAATGTATGCAAAAAATATCATTGGCCAAATCTTAAGAAAACAAACTCTACTAAATATCATTTGAGTTGTTGTGCAGAATTTTCAGGACTAAAATCAAGGAAATCAAGTTGTTAAAGCAAACCTGCCTAATTAAGAAAGCGAAACTTAGAGATCAAGTCTGGCAGCAACTACGAGAAGATTTCCAAGTTCCAAAGGTTCCAAAGATCGCCACATGTCACACAGAAGAAGCCATAGAAAAATGATCAAGAGATCACCACCTTTGGCCGCGGATCTGCGGCCAAACCCCCCTTTTGGCCGCGGATCCACCGCAAGAAAGAGGAGTTAGGAGGTGCGATTTTTCTGGGTGAATCTTTACTGTTTTCTTCCAAATTTGGAAGCTAAGTTTCTGGATTTGGGACTATAAATAAAGACCGAGAGCCTCTTGGAAAAATCATCAAGCCGACGAGATCACGAAGTCCAAGACGGCTCACGCATCCTGGCTGATCATTAACGGTTCATCTACCTCCTTAGAAGAGATCGAGAAGCAAACTAGTATTTGTAATCATTTTCTAAGGGAAAAAAGTGTAATGAATATTGTTGATTAATAAAGGTAGCTTTCTTTTTCTTATTCTATTTTCTTCGTAGTTTAATTATGCATTTTCTCTCCATCTCTTTTTCTCCCAACATGCGCGAGTAATTCTCCGCTTATGAGGGTTCGTAGGATTAGGGTAGGTTAATGGATGATGAAGATCCTTAAACTCTTTTTACGACCTATAAAGTTTATAAACTTTATCAAAAGAATCAATAACATCCTAATCGGGCGCGCTACCAATTTATTGTTAGTCTCGACCGCGATTAGAGATTAGATTAATGATTGTTTTGGTAAAGGCTAGATATGAACGGAGTTCCATGTCGAGATAGGGATTAAGAGTGGGAACCCTTTTTCCTCCAGAAACCTTAATCTACATGCATCACTGTCGTTCTAGTTATAAATCTATTAAAGGATAAAAAGGATAATTGTCACGCCCCGCTTCCCAAAATACGGAATACGAGGAATTGACAAGGCCAGCCATGCTCCTACGTTCAAGGAAAAGTCCTGCCGTAGTCACACTTCGGCTTCTAGATTTTTCATGGTAAACAGTATATGATGCGCAGGTAATGAGAAATGCAGTAACGGAATGAAACAATGTAAAGAACTGACCTGAGGGGGAACAAACGAATGTAACTCTGAATAGCTAGTCGAGGTGTCCGTGATACACGTCTAGCTCTGGTCCAGGCTAAATCTTCTCCTCACACTGAGCATGCATACTCAGGTCGTCAGAGCGACACAATAGCAGTATAATACATAAAATTATGTGACAATTTTAACAGTGATAATAGTTGTGTATAACAGTAGATCAATGGCAGTATGGGTATGAATATGCAGTAATCAATGCAGCGGAACAGTAAAAGCAGTAAATGATATGCCACGTATTTCAACACAGTATGTAAAGTATATCAATGCCAGTATCCCTATCAGTCTCTAAGTCTCACTGTACAGGTTACTAAGCCTATCGTCAGTCTAAGTGTGAGAGTCAACTACTCGCGAGTGTCCTCCACCCAAGGGCAAGGGACCACGGGCCCAACATGTATATCACGGTGATTATCACATACCCTGTAAATCTCCATATGTCTCCCTAAATATATAAGCCGGCATGGGATCCCGAGATTCTGTTGAACTCACACTTAAACTACCCCACACCCCGTGGTCTACATCAAACGCTAACCATAACCCTAAATACCAATCGGTCGGTGACAAGTCTGCGCGAGAACTGGAGGCAGGACCTCCATCAAGCACGTCCCGACTAATACCTAAGATAAATGGCAGTGTCTGGTGCCTTATCTGTGACACCCATGCAAGAGCTTCCATAAGTGTCCCATACCACTTATATTCATACGTACACGCGTCTCACAGACGTCGACAATGCAATAGAATAATAAGGGTCACTGATTGTATACAAGTACGTATCACTTTCACTTATTCACTGATACACGAACACTGATGTACATGTCACAATCATCACTAAAACCTAACACTGGGTAAATGCACGTTATCACTATGTTATCAATGCAATGACATGTGTATGATATGATGCGTAAACATATATAAAGCATGTTTAGGATGTCCTGAATCCTTAATCTACCACTTGCATAATTTATCATAAATCATACGGTTACAATTTAGCGAAATGATGAACAGGTAAAAATTAGTATGTTCAGTTATCTATCCATCGAATTTAGTTTCATGCCAATCGGGTTCCAGGATCATTAATTACAGCCATTTCATTTTGAGTGTTCACGGCTGGAAATCCGGTTTCAAAATCGGAAGTCCGTTTCGCAACGCATTTTAATCCCAGTTGGGATCAGATTTTAGCAATGCTACAGTTGGATGAAATCTAGGATTTTCAGTAAGGTTTTCAATGCAACAGAAGGTTTCTCAATCGTGTCTGTACGTTAGGAGTTATACATTATTCAATACCAATATGTCAGTTCTGATTCAGCTGAGACTGTTATACGTTCCCATCTTTTAAATTACAGATTAATTAACAAAAGATAACGAAATAGGATGAAACCACTTGCGTCTTCTAGCTAACAGATTTACCTATAACAAACAGCGGAGTTCCGCAACCTACGAGTTAAGGAAAACTTGTGGTACCCAATGCGGAACAGCAAACAACAATTGGAGTCGCTCTGGACTGCAGTCCAGAGTCGCACTCCAATCCAAGTATCGTCACAGTTTAAGTACAGGAATATCTGGAAACTAGTATAGGGTTAAATTTCGTCGAGTTGGCTTCGATTTGAGCCCTCGAACGCATCATTCCAGTGTGTATGTAATTTATGGCGATTTTAATAGTTTTCAGGTACAAGAAAAATTCCATTTTTACTAGTAAACTTGGGGGTAGTCATTTTGGTAATTAACGGTCAAATTATCCAACGAAATTCACACACTAGGTTCACCGCCATACGGGCCAAACAATACCATTTAGTTCCGCCAAATTAGGAAAGGATTCTCATTGGGAACACACGTCGAACAGGTAAATAGTGTACGTTTTCAGGAATGGTGACATAGCAATTTATATGATTTGGATTTGTAACATAAATAGAATAGCATGAAGCAAGTAGAGAACTTGCCTGGACACGTCTCGGAGATGTACGGTGATGGTAACGTCACGAACGCGACACGATGACCACAAGCTTGGGCTCGGCTATGGGGTTCCGTCTCGGCAACGGCTAGGGCTCGTGAGACTGGGGAGGTGATGGTGCTGTGCGTCCAATGGCGAGGGATTGCAGAGGGAGGGAGATATTGAGAGAGAAAGAGTCAGAGTGAGAAGAGTTAGAGAGAGAAATGTAGAGAGAGAAAGAGAGAAGCAGTGAGAGAGAGTGAGAAGACAGAGAGAGAGTAACAGAGAAAGAGAATTAGACAGAGAGGGAACAGAGAGTTAGAGTGAGAGAGAGAGAGAAGAGAGGGAAACAGAGGAGGAGGAGTGAGAGAGATTTAGAGAGAGAGAGAGAGAGAAAGAGGGTGAGAGAGAGGAAGAGAGAAGCAGAGGGTTAGAGATATAGAGAGAGAAAGATTGAGAAAGAGGGAGAGAGTGATTTGTAGAGGACGGAGAGATAGAGAGGATGATGGCGTCAATGATGATGATGATGATGATGATGATGGGGTCGCCGGCGAGAGGGTGCAGGGAGGTTGGGTGCGCAGGGATTCTGTGGTGGCTGAGTTTTTGAGGTGAAGGTGAGGGCTCGTCGGGGGTGCGGTCGAAGTTGGTTGCCGTTGAGGGGACGAGAGCGAGGGAGGGAGTTTGAAGGGCGATAGTCGTCGTCGACAGCGGTGGCGAGTGAGGGGACTCGAAGCAATGGGTTGGGTGAATGAGATGAGTGAGGACGAGAGAGTGATGGAAGTGAGGGGGAGAGAAAGAGGTCGCGCGTCATGGGGAGTAACGCGCGCTCGAGCGCCGGCGTGGGCGTGGGGAGCGGCGACGAGGGCGCAACGGGAAAATTTCTCGCGGGAAATTAGGAGAGCCGTTGGAGGAAGAAGGAGGGTTAGGTAGTGGGCCGGGTTGGGTAGGCAGCGCGGGCTGGATTGAAGCGGGCCAGGAATTAAAATGAGGTTAAATTTATGGAAAAATGAATGGGCTGAGGGATTTCTCGTTGGGCCGCAGGAAATGAATTAGAGGGAAAGTGGAAAAAGGGCCGAGGATTTGGCTGCTGGGCTGGGTTAAAATAATTGTAGTTTGGGTTTGGGTTTTAAAAAGAATAATCGGATTTAGAAGGAATAAAATTATAAATAAAATCATAAAGTAACAAAATACGGATTTTGGTATAAAAGAGCTGGGTATTACATCATACCACCCTTACAAAAATTTCGCCCTCGAAATTTAAAATAAACGATAGGTTATACAAACATAAGCGAAAGCTATTAGATTTCACACTAACACAAAAGATTTATTAGCAGTACGTGGACGATGAAATTTGAAATATATATAAGTAAGAACCACATACGGAAAGGTAGGTCTACATAGGTATAAGGCAAGAATAAGTATAAGGGCAACTACGAGTATACGAGAATATAGGTATCAATAACGAACAATAATAATCAAAGTGTGTTCGATAAAAGTCGAAACCCACATATGTGCACATCTAAGTCTATCAAAGCAAGCAGAAAAATAAGTATAAGGCTCAACCATCTATCATAGTAATCATAGGCACAAAACCCGAAAATAAAGTAATGACAATAAAGTAATGAAAAATTAGTCGGTAGGTTATAACATTTTAGGATAATATATCGATCAAATAACTTAGAAACTCACATAGTGAAAATAAGGGACATGGAACACAAATATGCGCGGTGTAAGGTTGCGCTACTGGAAAAATAGGGATAATAGTAGTGTGCTTACAATGCATAAAACTAATTAGTTAATAACACGCACTCTTCGATAAATACAAAATACCGAAACCTAATTTTGAATAATAAAGTCCCTAAATATATAGGGTAATAGGAAAACACATAAAATGTACAGGGCTAACAAGGGTAAGGATTACAAGGAAGTGTGGATCATTCACAGGTTGGAGTATGGCGGCTTTAGGCTGAAGGTCAAGGAGATTGGGATCGGGTCAGCACAGGATTTAAAGGTGAACAACAAATGACTACAAAGGAAGAAGTATGGGGAGGATACGGTCGGTACATCCTATGAATCAAAAATTTGAAGGGTTAGCGGACTCGGAAGTTCATAAGAAAGGTCCTCCTCCCAGAAGGATCTCAAACGGGGCACAGACGAAGGATGAAGGGTGGACCTCTAAAAATTGGGTGTGGTACTGGTGAATCTCAGTGAGGGTTAAGACAAGGTAAGGAGTAGGGGTGGACAGACCTCAGTAGGAAGAATAATTGTATAGAAGAAATATCAAACATCAAGGGGACTAAGAAGATCAAAGGATTAGTGAACTCAGCAATTTATTTTATTCCAGAAGATTTTAAACAAAGCATTCTCAAAAAAATGAAATGTGACCCTAAACTATACACAGATTTATTTGACCAAAGAACACAACATTTAAAGGAAATCCCGTCAGTCGCGGTTGTGGAGATTCAGCAGGTTGCGGTAGGCTCGCGCGCTCAGGTAGGGACGTCCATTTCCATAGCGCCTCGCGGGGACCGCCATTGGGAGTTCTTCCACAGCAGGGTCTTGTTCTTCTGGTCCTTCTTCCTCGGCTGGAGCTTCTTCATCGAGATCTGATTCCATGGGATTCTCTTCCATGGGATTTTCCCCCGCGGGATTTTCCTCAACTGGATTTTCTTCTATCGGATCTTCTTCGGGATCTTCCTCTATCGAGTTCTCTTCAGGGTCTCCTTCCTCTTCGTCGGAATCGTCTATCATGTTAAACTCTGGGGCAGCTGCTCCTTCGTCTTCGGAATCGATGTTCCCGAAAATGGCCTGGGGACCGTTGATCTCATCGTCAGAACTCATCAGCGTACGATCTAAGGAAACGCATGACTGTGCATCCTCATCTAGATGCGGCGCTGCTCCAGGGTGGGCCATGGTCTGAAAAAGAAAGAGTTATGATTAGGCTATGGGACATATCAAGGAAGTAGTTAAGTGTACGAAGTATAGAAAGATATACGGTGGCCGGAATTGAAAAATATCAGGATAATAATGCTGCGATAATGAATAGTATAAATAAGGAGAAAGCAAGAGAATGATACATATATCACAATTCAAAGTTCTATTGCATTCAACTAAAAATTCAACGGATACAAACTTTCAAACGAAAAGAAATATTTATAAGAAGATGACAATCATTAATACTGAAACTAGAAAACATGAAAATTCTTCTTTGATTGCTAGACCGCTGCATCATTGTTACGCGAGTTGAATCCTGTGTTGGGTCCGCTTTATCCTCGAAATTCGAACTACGCAGTAATCCTCACTTGGCAGAAGTGGGGAGTGTGGATGAGTCTCCTCCCTGTAGTTCTTTCCTTTCTGGGAAACCGTTGATTAGATGTTTGTTGGACCCGCATATCAGACATTTTCCTTGGGCGCGGGGACAATCCCTCTGAAGATGTCCTGGCCTCTTACAGTACCCACAACATGGGGTCTTCTGCTGCTTCTGTCGCGGGGAAACAAATTGGCGCTTCATCTTCTTCTCTTTTCCTCGTCTAACAGGGATCTCTTTATGATTGGAGACTCCCGCTGGTGCCTGATTCACCTGTCTTCTCAGTCCTTCAGCCAACAAGTCGTTTGTTCACTCCTGGGCTTCCTTTAGGCCTTGCAGTACACTCGGAATTTCAATGGTCTGATTCTGGGGAGCGGATATAGATGAAAAGTCATTGGAAGACATGACCCTGAAACAATAATTTTGAAGATGATATAAGGCACAAGCTAATAGAATCAAGATATAATATGGATTAGACAAAGGTTCAAGAATATCAGATGTGATGAAATTTATTGCAAATGGAAAAATCAACTGTATGAATCTGAGTCACTTAAACAGAGTACGGTAGTGCAATTGCAACCACGTAACCTTGCCTAGTCATCCGAAACCCTAGCGAATGGATAGCTGAACACACGATGTGAATATGGATCAAGAATGACAAGTTTACAACCTAGACCAAGGAGTGTCTTAGATTGCCAAGATATACACGGAAGACTGCAATCCCAATCGAAGCAAAACCTGGGCTCTGATACCAACTAAACCATGTCACGCCCCGCTTCCCAAAATACGGAATACGAGGAGTTGACAAGGCCAGCCATGCTCCTACAGTCAAGGAAAAGTCCTGCCGTAGTCACACTTCGGCTTCTAGTTTTTCATGGTAAACAGTATATGATGCGCAGGTAATGAGAAATGCAGTAACGAAATGAAACAATGTAAAGAACTGACCTGAGGGGGAACAAACGAATGTAACTCTGAATAGCTAGTCGAGATGTCCGTGATACACGTCTAGCTCTGGTCCAGGCTAAATCTTCTCCTCACACTGAGAATGCATACTCAGGTCGTCAGAGCGACACAATAGCAGTATAATACATAAAATTATGTGACAATTTTAACAGTGATAATAGTTGTGTATAACAGTAGATCAATGACAGTATGGGTATGAACATGCAGTAATCAATGCAGCGGAACAGTAAAAGCAGTAGAATGATATGCCACGTATGTCAACACAGTATGTAAGGTATATCAATGCCAGTATCCCTATCAGTCTCTAAGTCTCACTATACAGGTTACTAAGCCTATCGTCAGTCTAAGTGTGAGAGTCAACCACTCGCGAGTGTCCTCCACCCAAGGGTAGAACCCAAGGGCAAGGGACCACGGGCCCAACATGTATATCACGGTGATTATCACATACCCTGTAAATCTCCATATGTCTCCCTAAATATATAAGCCGGCATGGGACTCCCAAGATTCTGTTGAACTCACACTTAAACTACCCCACACCCCGTGGTCTACATCAAACGCTAACCATAACCCTAAATACCAATCGGTCGGTGACAAGTCTGCGCGAGAACTGGAGGCAGGACCTCCATCAAGCACGTCCCGACTAATACCTAAGATAAATGGCAGTGTCTGGTGCCTTATCTGTGACACCCGTGCAAGAGCTTCCATAAATGTCCCATACCACTTATAGTCACACGTACACGCGTCTCACAGACGTCGACAATGCAATAGAATAATAGGGGTCACTGATTGTGTACAAGTACGTATCACTTTCACTTATTCACTGATACACGAACACTGACGTACTTGCCACAATCATTACTAAAACCTAACACTGGGTAAATGCACGTTATCACTATGTTATCAATGCAATGACATGTGTATGATATGATGCGTAAACAGTATATAAAGCATGTTTAGGATGTCCTGAATCCTTAATCTACCACTTGCATAATTTATCATAAATCATACGGTTACAATTTAGCGAAACGATGAACAGGTAAAAATTAGTATGTTCAGTTATCTATCCATCGAATTTAGTTTCATGCCAATCGGGTTCCAGGATCATTAATTACAGCCATTTCATTTTGAGTGTTCACGGCTGGAAATCCAGTTTCAAAATCAGAAGTCCGTTTCGCAACGCATTTTAATCCCAGTTGGGATCAGATTTTAGCGACGCTACAGTTGGATGAAATCTAGGGTTTTCAGTAAGGTTTACACTGCAATAGACAGTTTCTCAATCGTATCTGTACGTTAGGAGTTATACATTATTCAATACCAATATGTCAGTTCTGATTCAGCTGAGACTGTTATACGTTCCCATCTTTTAAATTACAGATTAATTAACAAACGATAACGAAATAGGATGAAACCACTTGCGTATTCTAGCTAACAGATTTACCTATAACAAACAGCGGAGTTCCGCAACCTACGAGTTAAGGAAAACTTGTGGTACCCAATGCGGAACAGCAAACAACAATTGGAGTCGCTCTGGACTGCAGTCCAGAGTCGCACTCCAATCCAAGTATCGTCACAGTTTAAGTACAGGAATATCTGGAAACTAGTATAGGGTTAAATTTCGTCGAGTTGGCTTCGATTTGAGCCCTCGAACGCATCATTCCAGTGTGTATGTAATTTATGGCGATTTTAATAGTTTTCAGGTACAAGAAAAATTCCATTTTTACTAGTAAACTTGGGGGTAGTCATTTTGGTCATTAACGGTCGAATTATCCAACGAAATTCACACACTAGGTTCACCGCCATACGGGCCAAACAATACCATTTAGTTCTTCCAAATTAGGAAAGGATTCTCATTAGAAACACACGTCGAACAGGTAAATAGTGTACGTTTTCAGGAATGGTAACATAGCAATTTATATGATTTGGATTTGTAACATAAATAGAATAGCATGAAGCAAGTTGAGAACTTGCCTGGACACGTCTCGGAGATGTACGGTGATGGTAACGTCACGAACGCGACACGATGACCACAAGCTTGGGCTCGGCTATAGGGTTCCGTCTCGGCAACGGCTAGGGCTCGTGAGACTGGGGAGGTGATGGTGCTGTGCGTCCGATGGCGAGGGATTGCAGAGGGAGGGAGATATTGAGAGAGAAAGAGTCAGAGAGAAAAGAGTTAGAGAGAGAAATGTAGAGAGAGAAAGAGAGAAGCAGTGAGAGAGAGAGAGAAGCAGTGAGAGAGAGTGAGAAGACAGAGAAAGAGAATTAGAGAGAGGGGGAACAGAGAGTTAGAGTGAGAGAGAGAGAGAAGAGAGTGAAACAGAGGAGGAGGAGTGAGAGAGATTTAGAGAGAGAGAGAGAAAGAGAAAGAGGGTGAGAGAGAGGAAGAGAGAAACAGAGGGTTAGAGATATAGAGAGAGAAAGATTGAGAAAGAGGGAGAGAGTGATTTGTAGAGGACGGAGAGATAGAGAGGATGATGGCGTCGATGATGATGATGATGATGATGGGGTCGCCGACGAGGTGGTGCAGGGAGGTTGGGTGCGCAGGGATTCTGTGGTGGCTGAGTTTTTGAGGTGAAGGTGAGGGCTCGTCGGGGGTGCGGTCGAAGTTGGTTGCCGTTGAGGGGACGAGAGCGAGGGAGGGAGTTTGAAGGGTGATAGTCGTCGTCGACGGCGGTGGCGAGTGAGGGGACTCGAAGCAGTGGGTTGGGTGAATGAGATGAGTGAGGACGAGAGAGTGATGGAAGTGAGGGGGAGAGAAAGAGGTCGCGCGTCGTGGGGAGTAACGCGCGCTCGAGCGCTGGCGTGGGCGTGGGGAGCGGCGACGAGGGCGCAACGGGAAAATTTCTCGCGGGAAATTAGGAGAGCCGTTGGAGGAAGAAGGAGGGTTGGGTAGTGGGCCGGGTCGGGTAGACAGCGCGGGCTGGATTGAAGCGGGCCAGGAATTAAAATGGGGTTAAATTTATGGAAAAATGAATGGGCTGAGAGATTTCTCGTTGGGCCACAAGAAATGAATTAGAGGGAAATTGGAAAAAGGGCCGAGGATTTGGCTGCTGGGCTGGGTTAAAATAATTGTAGTTTGGGTTTGGTTTTTAAAAAGAATAATGGGATTTAGAAGGAATACAATTATAAATAAAATAAACAAAATCATAAAGGAACAAAATACGGATTTTGGTATAAAAGAGCTGGGTATTACAGTAATCTTTAATTAATCATCCATAACTACTAAATCCTAATGAACCCTACAAGCCCCCTTTTTATAAAACTTATCTCCGTAGTTAATTTAGATCTATATTTTGCTTCAGTGTTTAACGTAGATCTAGATCCTACAACCATTTCCACTATTCTTTATCCCTCCTCTCTCTTTCAACACATCTAAAGTAAGACTAAAATATTCAACGTTTCCCTGAGGACGACCCGTACTCACCTCGGTCTAGCTACACGCGACACCGTTCTTATTGCGGTTACACTACAAACAATTTTTCGTACCAATCAATGTCGAACAGTCCAATAAATCTCGGACTGGGCTTACCCCTCTTTCCAAAGAGAATCACTCCACGGTTGGGAGAGATCTTCAGAAAGATACGATCTCCCGATTGGAACTCCAAGTGTCGGCGCTTTGCATCAGCCCAGTGCTTCTGTCTGTCTTAGGCTATGCGCATTCTTTCCTTGATCGTGTGGACTACATCCACAGTTGCTACGATCATCTCTGGTCCAAGGAGCTCCCTATCTCCGATGTCGTCCTAACTTAATGGTGAATGACACTTCCTTCCATAAAGAGCTGCAAATGGTGCCATACCAATACTCGCCCGGTAGCTGTTGTTGTATAAAAACTCCACAAGATGTAGGTGATCTTCCTACGATCCTTCGAAGTCTAACATACACGCTCTTCGCATATCTTCAAGTATCTGAATCGTTCGCTCAGACTGACCATATGTTTGTGGATGATAAGCTGTGCTGAAGTTCAGACTCGTTCCTAAGCTAGATTGCGGACTCTGCCAAAATTGCGATCGGAATCCGGTGTCATGATTGGAGACAATGCAAACCGGTACTCCATGTAATCTCACGATCTCCTGTATGAGTTCATGGGTATCAGAAATAGTACACTATGAAAAGTTAAATCTTACTTAGATTCAGACTTACTTCCATGTACTTCTTTGCTAGTGTCTCGGTAGATTGGCCAACTCGAAATGAGATGAATTGAGCCGACTTTGTGAGTCGGTCCACAATAACAAATACAGCATTGTTACCTTTCGTGCTACGAGGAAGTGCAGTCACGAAATCCAAGGTGATGCGTTGCCACTTCCATTCTGGAATAGGTAACGGTTGAAATAAACTAACAGTCCTGTGATGTTCAGCTTTTACTTGCTGAAACACCAAGCATTTGGCTACGCTTCTGGCTACTTCACGCTTCATTCCATGCCACCAGTAATGTTACCGCAGATTTCTGTACATCTTTGTACCACCAGGGTGTACTGAGTATGGAGAGCTATGAGGTTCTTTCATCAACTTTTCCTAAACAGAACCTTGTGGTGCACACAATCTGTTTCCGTATCTCAAAGATCCGTCTTCGTGGATGATGAAGTCTGTTCTAAGTCCATTTTCTACTTGTTCTCTGATCTTTTAAAACTTGGCATCACTTACTTGAGCTGTTTTGATCTGATTGACAATAGTAGACTGAACTTGTAAGTTCATCAACTTTGGAGTATTACCTGGCATAACCACTTCAATCTCCATCTTGTGCAAATCTTGCTGTAGCATCCACTGTGCGGTGAGATTCATAGATAACGGTTGGCGACTAAGTGTATCAGGAACTACATTCACCTTCCCCGGATGATATTGTAGGTTGATGTCGAAGTCTGCCTTAAGTTCTAGCCATCTTTTCTGCCGCATATTCAGCTCTTTCTGAGTAAACACATACTTCAGACTTTTGTGGTCTATGTATATATCTACCCGTTCTCCAAGAAGATAATGACGCCAAATCTTCAGTGCAAATATAACAGCTGCCAACTCTGAGTCATGCGTTGGATAATTGCGTTTATGAATTTTCAACTGTCTTGATGCATAAGCTACAACTTTTTCATGCTGTTGTAGAACACATCCCAATTCCTTACCGGATGTAACGCAATGCACAACAAAACCTCCAGATTGGTCCGGTATTATGAGAATAGGCGCTGATGCCAATCTTGACTTGAGTTCTACAAAATTCTGTTTGCATGCTTCTGGCCACACTAATGCTTCATCTTTACGTGTAAGCTTGGTCAGGGGTGTTGCAATCTTCGAAAAGCCTTCTATGAATCTTCGGTAGTATCCCGCTAATCCCAAGAAACTTCGAATGGCCTTCACTGTCTTTGGTGTCGGCCATTCGCTTACTGCTGATACTTTAGCTGGATCCACAGAGATTCCTTCACCTGAAACGATATGTCTGAGAAATCTGACTTGATTTAGCCAAAACTCACACTTGCTATACTTGGCATAGAGTTGATGCTGTCACAAAGTATCCAGGACAATTCTCAAATGTTCAGTGTGTTCTTTCCGACTCTTAGAATACACCAGGATGTCGTCGATGAATATGACAACGAACCTGTCTAGATACTCTCAGAAAACTTGGTTCATCATATTCCTGAATACGGCTGGTGCATTGGTCACTCCAAATGGCATCACAAGAAACTCATAATGACCATAGCGAGTCCTGAATACCGTCTTCGGAATATCAGACTCTTTGACCTTCATCTGATGATAACCCGAACGAAGATCTAATTTTGAGAAAACGCAAGACCCACTTAGCTGATCGAACAGATCTTCGATTCACGGTAGTGGATACTTGTTCTTTATCATGACTTCGTTTAGAGCTCGATAGTCAATGCACATTCTGTATGAACCTTCCTTCTTCTTCACAAGCAAAACTGGAGATCCCCAATTTGAAGTACTGGGATGAATCTATCCTTTCTGCAGAAGTTCGTCCAGCTGAGTACGGATCTCCTTCAATCCTTCTGGACTTAACCGATATGGTGTTTTGATTACCGGTTTTGCACCAGGTACTAAGTCAATACTGAATTCAATAGCTCAATCAGGAAGCAAACCTGATATGTCTTTAGGAAATACATCGCCGAACTCTCAAACTACCTCTGGCTTCGATTCTTGCTCTGCTTGTAGTGTTGCAACCACGGCCTTCCTTGGCTTAGCCTTGTATGTGCTAGGCTTCAGTGTACGGTCTCCACTCTTAAAATAAAAGACCAGATGGTCTGGAATCTCGAACACTACCCTCCTTTGACGACAGTCGATGGTAGCGTTTAAAGTTCCTAGCCAATCCATACACAAAACTAAATCGAAGTTCGCTATGTCCAACATCTTGAAATCGGCATAAAATTCTCTGCTGCAGACGACCACTAGACACGGGTCATATCCCAAAGTTGCTTTTAGAACGCTGTTCCCTGAACTGACATTCCAGCTGGATACGAGCAGTTTGAATAAAATCGCATGAATTCGGACGAATCGTTGCAACATAAAACAATGAGATGCTCCAGTATCGAAGAGTGCTAGTGCAGGAAGTGAGGCTACTAAGATTGTACCTAAGTTGTGTGGAATATGTTTAGGTATAGGAAAATATATTTTGATATGTATAAAGGTTGAAAGAAAGTTTGAAAGAAAGAGAGTTACTAGTGATGACTTGGCCAGTGGCTTCATCTTCTTCTACAATCATTGTGAAAGCCTGTCACTTAGGTACATTCCTATTTACTGGAGGCTCATTCCTCTGTCCGTTCCTCTGTCCTTAAGGTAGGTTCCTTTGTGCTTGATGGAACTGATGAGGAGGAGGTGCAGTAGGTCCATGAGAAGATGGAGTTAGGAGAGCTTGCCGCAGCGAATAGATGATTGCTGGTCTGGGTGTAGTGTTTGGATTGAATCTATGAGGACAAGATCCAATATCATGTGTGGATGAGCCACAGACTAAGCATAGGCGATTAGCACACCTGCAATCCTTCGCCAGATGTCCATTTCTTTTGCAATAGAAACAGAAATTTGTACTGGGCCGGTTAAAAGTTACTCCCGGTCTCCTGGGTACAAATGGTGGCCTGGAAGAGGCTTCTCCTGCTATCTGAGTAGCAGGGCGCTTCACACCGGCAGATTGAGGTCTTCCCTTCTTCTTTACTACTGCCTCGTATCGACGGGCAGGCTTCAGATCTAGGTCATGGGTTAGGAAATCCCCTCTATCTAGAGCAGCTTGGATCTCTGGGTCCAACCCTTGCTGAAATCGTCTGGTCCTGATCTCAGCAGTCGGTATGAGATGGGCCGCAAACCTGTTACGGTCTTGTGTTAGCTGTGTAGTATGTGATATTAGAAATTTGAATATTTAACACATATCTTACCTGCTTAACATGGTGAACTCAGTATCATACTCATCCACAGATTTGCTCCACATAGAGCCTTGTTGCAAGTGGATGAATTGCTGCTCCACATCAAAGCGGGCAGTCTCGGGAAAATATTTCGCATCGAATATCTCACGAAAAATCCTCCATTCGATCGGCTGGGCAAGACGGCTTTCTTCCGCCTTCCATCATACTCTGGCGTTATCTGTGAGTTGCAACTTCGCAACCCTTACCCAAGCAATGTTTGGCACTTATGCTGCTGCCAGATCCTCTTCGATGGACTGAGCCCGTTCCTCTACTTCCAAAGGGCTCTTTTTCCTAAAGAATTGTTTAGGGTGCAATACCCGGAATTGTTTCACTCCAGGTGCCTCAGCTTTTGGACGGTTCATTAGGATAGCAGTCTGCTACTGTTGTCCCTCTAAGAGGCTCTTGATCGCCTCGAGCAATACCGTCTGCTCGTTAATAGGAGCTGCTGCGGTAGGTGTAAGTGGAAGAGGTGGTGGTGTGGTGTTGCCGTTCACGTTGGTGCTCGTTTTGTTCAGGGAATCCATAACCTTTAAAGAAAAATAGGGTTAGTATAAATTCAAGAAATAAGAAATGTAAAGAACGTTTAGTTGCTGATTCTTATAATTCTTATGATATATTGCTTAGTTTTCCATGCAGAATTGACCCTGCATGGATGATTTCATGCAGAACTGATCTGCATGGGCCACCAACAAAACATGTCACGCCCTATTTCCCAGAGTACGGGTAAGGAGACGTAGCAGGGACGCGACGTATTTACTCAGAAGTAAATACGCTAAACGTAAATAAGCAATATAATAAATGTACACAAGAAATGACAAAAAATATAATCAACAACAACTTTTTATTGATTAAACATTCTTTACAATACACTAGAAAGTAAATACAATACTAGAAAGCAATGCATAAACAATAGCATGAACTGAAAGTAAAAGTATATACAAGTAAACTAGAGGTTTGGGTCCTCAATGAACTGCTCCAAATGGTCCTTGCTGGGCTCGATCTCCAGAGATTCAGGTTCTCCTGACAACATTCCAAAGAAAGAAGAAATATGAATGTTGTCAGCGAACAATCGCTCGGTAAGTGCCAAAAGATAAAGAAGAATAGACAGAGAATAGAACAGGTAAAGTATATATGGTTATGTTTGTTATGTTAACGTAGTTGTTTGTAGCTTGGTACAGAATGTGCTAGTATATATGAGAGAAGTCCAGCTTGCTCCGTGGACTAAGGTATATGGAGTATAAGGCCCCGTCAAAACCTATGGGACAACGGCAACGGATGTTCATGTTATGTGTATTATAGCGACCATCATCGTGCCACTTTTAACACATTCCGTACCAGTCTATCCCATAAAAACCCCATAATGCATATTGTATTGATTGTAATGATTTGTTGTATAAGACTTGCCGAAACCATGGTATAAATTGTTCAAGTAAATGGATAAGGATGTAAACGGATAGTCATGTAGTCAAGTAAATATATATCTATGGTTCGGTCCAGTCGAGTCATGTTGATATTTGATAGTATTCTGGTATTCATGTTCAAGTTTCAATATATATAGATTCATATTGGAGTTATATTTGAATTGTATTCATGTATGGATTGTATTCAAACTAGACTGAGACTCTGACCGAGTCAGACACTTAAACAGAATTGAATTCCTGAATTAGGTTTTTGGAGTTATCGGTAACTGTTGCACATGGACGGCAGGATTTATGGCTTTTTCCAAGCCAATTACCATTGATAACCCCGTTTTAGTTTTCTATCTTAAATAGGCAAGCACCCATTTTCTCCAGCTCCCTGAGGCTCAAGAGAATTGGACCCGCTTAAACATATATTTACTAGGGTCCTTAATGTAAATTAATATAACTTGAGGGGATTTTATGAAAAATATTTTTAGTATAATCTCAAAATAATTCTCAAGTATTTATTTATCGTATTTATGATTTTCATGGATTTAAATTTTAAAAGTGAGGTATTCTAGTGAATAAATACCAAGCTTGAATAATATATGGTATTTTTGTGTAAATTTGATTTGTATGGATTCTTGATAGTATTTTCATGAAATTTGTGATTCTTTTCTTTTGTTTGAAAAAAATATGGAATTTATTATATATTTAAAATATATGATTTGATAATATTTATATATAATTATTAAAAATAAAATTTATTTATTAATAGAAAATCGCGTTATTCTTAAAAATTGCATTAAAATTTCCATCGTGATCGGATGCTCCGTAAGAAGGTCTGCATCTCGCTCTACTAGTCCTGAGGATGTGTGAAAACCCGCACCATCCCGATCGGGTTCCCCAAATTGGGTTGTATAGACTTAATTGCAAGGAATGTAAATAATACAAATTTAAAGAATACGATTTTTAATAGTTTATGGTATTTTCATGCAAAGTCGTATTTGTCCCAAAAATATTGTTAAAAGAAAATCGTACTATATCAAGATGCGTGTTGTAAGAGGTAGGTCATTACCTCGTGAGATTTTTCTAAAGGTAATACAAGCAAATATGATAAAAGATGTCGTATGTAAAGTTTGTGGTATTTAAACATAAAAGTGCATTAAAAGTGGTTTTATATGGAGTTTTGAATTGAAACTTATTTCTAATTATTGTTTAATGTTTAAAAAACAAAGTACAATGATTTAGATCACTAGTTCTTAAGAAAATTGTTAGTTTAAGAAGTTTTAGAAATGAATGTCGGTATAACTCCACTTACCGACATCATTGAAAAGAAGAAGTTTTGAGAGGTGATAAGAAGAGAGCAGAGGGGACTTACGAGTTGGAATGAGAGAGGGGAGATATAGAAAGGATTTGAGAGCTTCGTGGAGTCGCGGGGTCGCTGGAATTTTCTTGAATCGTCGCCGGAACTTGACCTTGGGCTAACTCCACTTGTAGACTTCTTTGACTTGGAAAAATTTGAGAATTTTGATAATGGATTTCAGAATGGAGAGGGCTAGGATGTGATCTGGTATTTATAGGAGAAATTAAGGTTTTGAGAATTGAAGAAACGAATTAAAATTTCATTTAAACTTGGATTAATGCTCATTTTTAATTCTTTGTTTAATTTCAGGAAAAACAAACAGAAGAGGAGTAGTGGGGGCAAGCCAAATGACTTGGGTTCAAAATATTGGAGCATTCCAGACAGTTGGACACGGCGGCGCCGGCCCTTATGCCCATCTCGCCGGTTATTTGGTTGAGGTGGGGTGTGGGATTCTTGCCACGTGTCGGGGTCTGTTCATATAACATATTCCACATGTTTATTTAATCCGACTTTTCATTTTTACGTATATTGCACGTGTAATCTTTTGGGCTTCCAAAAAGTTTAAAAGAAAAATCATTAAAAATAATATGTGGCTGATGGGATACGAACAGGGGCTATGTTACAGCAGTGCAAGACTTTACCAATGTGCTAAAAGTGCTTTCTTATTGTTTTTCAAACAAAATAATACTTAAAGTATACTCAGGCTTACAAATACTCCATTCAGTATATTAACGTTAAAAAAATTTGTACATTAAAACAGATTCGTTACAACCCTCGACGGACCCAACGATCACAACTCAAAAAACTGTCATGCCCCGCTTCCCAGTGTACGGGCAGAGGACGCGACGGACACGCTACGCATTTATTCAGAAGTAAACACGCTAAGCGTATCTAAGCAATATAACGTAAAAGTACACAAGAGACAAGATATAAATGAATAAAAAATTTATTTATTCAATATTCTTTTTACAATACAACTGAAATGAAAATATATGGAATGAAAACAATGCCTAAACAATGGCATAACAGCAATGAAAATGAAATGTAATGTACAAGTAAATCTAAAACTCCGGGTCTTCAATAAACCGATCCAAGTCTTCGCTGTTGGGTTCGATCTCTAGTGGGTCCGAAACACCTGACGACATTCTGAAGAAGAAGAAAGAGAATGTCATCAGCGAACAAATCGCTCGATAAGTCCCGTAGATAGATAAGAATAGAATAGACAGAATAGAGTATATCTGTTTAATGTTGTTATTTAGTGTTAACGCTGTTGTTTGTAGCTTGGTGCAGAAGAGGCCAGTGTACACGAGAGGAGTCTCACTATCCCGGAGACTAAGGTATACGGAGTACAAGGAACCATTCAGCCACGGTACAACGGCAATAGAGATTCAGGTTAGGTGTCTTATGGTTGCAGTCTCGTACCACTTCTAACACCTTCCGTACCAATCTATCCCTTATAAACCCCGCGATGTCTTGATTGTATTATTTGTATTGTTTTGTATTGTAAATGGTATAAATGGATGACTTGCCGAAACCATGATATCAGTAATGGAATGGATATAATGGAAAAACATTTAAATGGAATATATCCATGGTTCGGTTCGGTCGATACAGATTGATATAGATTGAATAGATGGATTCATATTGAATCATGTTGTATTGTAGTTTGGACTTGAATCACATTCAAATCAGATTGATTAGATTGAGACTCGGTCTGAGTCAGACACTTTTAAAAGAACTTGAAATCCTGATTGTTTTAATGTTATCGGTAACTGTTGCACATGGACGGCAGGATTTGTGTCTTTTTCCAAGACAATTACCGTGTTAATAACACCGTTTGTTAAGTTGTCTACCTTATATAGGTAAGCACCCATATTTCCGGCTCCCTGAGTCTCAAGAGACTGGTCCCGCTTAAACCTATATTTACTAAGGTTCTTATTGTAATTTAGTATAACTTGAGGGGAGTTTATGTAAAAATAGTTTTGGGATAATTTCAACATACACCTCAAGCATTTAATTATCGTCTTTAGGGTTTTCATTGATTTATATTTTATAAATGTGACATTTCTAGTGAATAAAATCTAATTTCATAATATATGGTATTTATTTGTAATATGAATATTGTTTTGAATTATCATGGTAGTTTCATGTAATATTTGAATCTTTTTCTTGAGTTTTGGAAACATGGAATAATATTTATATTTAAATTAAGTATTTGGTAATATTTATATATACATATTTAACGAAAATAAATTTATTGATTTTCTTGTAAAAATCTCATTTTTCTAAAGAAAAATGTATAAAAATTCCATCGAGATCGAATGCTCCTTACGGAGGTCTGCATCTCGCTCTACTAAGCCCGAGAATGTGCGATAATCCGCACCATCCCGAACGGGGTCCCCAAAATGGGTTGTAGAGGCGTAATTGCATGGAAATGTTTTAATACGCTTTTTAAAGAAAACGGTTTTATAAGTTAAAGGTATTTATTTGCAAAATCGTATTTCCCGTATTCTATTATCCCAAGATTCATCGTGCTATATTAGATATGTGTGTTGTGAGTAGGTAGGTCATTACCTCGTGAGTTTTCTAAAGATAACACGGTTAAAAGGTATAAACATGTCGATATGAAACAATAAGGTATTCTAATGTAAAATTGAAATACAACTTGCTATGGTTATCTTTTTGATGTCAAACTTGTTCTATTGTCTTTATTAATGATTACTAAACAATATATCAAAAGTTGTAGGTTTGTTATTAAGAAAAAGTTGTATTTTTAAAAGAAAAAATAATCGGAAACCGGACAACTCCGCTTCCGACACGTTTTGAGAATGAAAAGTTTGGGAATAGCAAAAAAGAGAGACAAAAGCGACTTACTGGCTTTGATGAGAGGGGAGAGGTAAGAGGAGGTCTAGGATTCGTCGGTGGTTCGTTTCGTTGCCGGAAACTCCTCGTATCGTCGCCGGAACTTCGTCGGAGTTTCGCCCTTTGTTAACTCCACTTGTACACTAATAGAGACTTGGGAATTCTTGAGAGTTTTTGTATAGAATTTTTAGTGTGAAGGGATGCAAAATGTAGTGGGTATTGATAGGACAAATTAGGGTTTAGGGTGTTTAAAGAATGCACTGAAATATGCATTAAAATGAGGTTAAATGGGCATTTTATTGCTCTCTGGATTAATTCAGAGTAAACAAGCAATAAGGGAGGAGTGTGGTAGGCCAAACGTTGCAGGGGGTGAAGTTTGGAAGCATTTAGGACAGGGGAGACCGACGTCGTCGGCCCCAATGCAAGTGTCGCCGGCTCAATGCCGACGGTCTGGGCCGGTGTTGGGGTATTGGGTCAGGGTCGTTTGGTATTCTACAGTGCACGTGTTTGATTATCTTGTGTCTCTTCAGTTTACGTGTAGTTCACGTGTAGACTTTTGGTCTTCTAAAAAGATTAAAAGAATTTAGAATAAAAAGATAATATGGCTGATGGGATTCGAACTTTGATGCTTTGTCTCAGCAGTGCAAGGCTTTACCAGTGAGCTACAAGATCTTTATTTCTGTTCAAAAGCAAAACAAACCTATAACTCGTGTTCAGGCTTAGATGTCTCTTTCTGTATTTTGAAAAAATTTCGTACAGAAAATTTGGGTTGTTACAGAAACCCATAACCAGCTCGTCGCCGACGGCATCCCTTGTCGTCGTCAAGCCGTCGCCTCGCCCCTTTCCTCCGTCCTCTATCCTCTTAACTCAACACCAGAGCCTGACACAACAGCCCCATTCCTCTTCTTCCTTTCTTTCTTTCCTTCTTTCTTTCTTCTCTTTCTTAATTTTTCTTGATCGTCTCGCCGGAGTCGCACGCGTCGCCGACGATCCAGACGACCCAATCACCGTCGTCGTCCAGCCTAGTCACCACGTCAAGTCATTGATCAGCCAGGTCCAGTCCTGCGTGCGTAGTTTGCATCGCGACGTTACCTGACATCGAACATAGCATCTGTAACCCGTCGTGAGATCCGATCAGGCAAGTTTAACTTGCAACATGCTATGTTACTATACCGATATCCATATGAATAAAAATTTTACATATGTTTTATTATTAAGCAACTATTACCGATTTACAGTGTTACGCTATACGTTCGTATCCGTACTGACAATAACATATATAGTTGCATACCGGAATATCATGATATCATTATACTATTACATTAGTACAACATGTTATTTAGTTTGCATCATATATGGTAATGAACGTATAATGTTTATTACAGATAGATACATATGCATCCTTGCATTAGCCGTGTTTCAATACTGGTTACAGTTTCACATTGGGTATCTATTTGGTTGATATGCATCACATGATATGTTCACGACACACTACTTGACTTGTTACTTGGATCTTGTTACTAATGCCAATAATATTGACATGTTGTCCTGACGGACGTGACTTGTTTTCTGCATAGAAAAAAACTATATATACTTGATCCTATGTTGACATTAGATCTATATTGGCAATACCTGACTTGAACACAGAGGAAAAGGGGAAATCAAGAATGTAACCGAAACGTAATTCAAGAGGATGTAATTACTTGTTTGCCATTTTTCCGGACGTTATGAAATAATCATTACTTGTTTGCCGTGTTTCCAGGCGTTACGGAATAATCATTACTTGTTTGCCGTTTTTTCGGGCGTTACGGAATAATGACTTGTTTACCGTGTTTTCGGGCGTTACGAAATAAATACTATTACCGTGGTCCAGTGGGGAATGAACGGGATATATACTGTTGGGTTACGATGAGGATTACACTAATTGATTTCAAAAACCTTTACAATAGATAACCTAGAAGCACAGTTTTAGGTTATACATCACACATCATATACATACACATACCTCATTGTTTCATATCTGTGTTATCTATTTATATTCATGGTTACTTATATCGTTATATCCTGGTTATCACTGTTATTTTGGTATTTATAATGCACTGACATCTGGGTTTTATATGGCCCAGTCCCTCTACCTTTATTGCAAGCAGATCAAAAATATTTTAGCAATCAAACCGAGCAATGAAGAGCGAGCTATTTAGTTTTAGACTCTTAGTTTATTTATTTCCATGGGTTTTTTTCTTTTGATGTGAGCCCATATTGGGACAGGATTCAAATATTGTTTATTGGATCTTGATTCGTTTATGCTTTATGCATTTTCTTGACTCTATTTACTGTGGCAAATGGACATGTGTTAACTAGTTTTTATATTTTACTATTCTTGATATTCTATAGACAGCCGTAATGTGACTGTGGAGGGATAATTCCTAGCCATAGGTAGCATGGTTGGCTCTGTCACGTGCCGTGTTTACGTATTTTGGGAAGCGGGACTTGACAGTATTCCACCCTATCATGGTTCGTCCAACTTTTCCAGATTAAGTGCCTAAATGGATAGAGCAACAAGTCATTCACAATACTTCTGAAGTTCCTGAAAGATTTTATGCCCCCGGAAAATAACGTGCCCGACAGCTGGTACGAAGCCCAGAAGATGATGTATTATTTGGGTCTGAACTGTGAGAATATTCATGCATATCCCAAAGATTGCGTATTGTACCGGAAAGAGAATTCAGATTTGAAAGTGTGTCCAACATGCGGAGAGGCCAAATATAAACCGAAAGAATCTGATAAGAAGCCTGATATACCTGTCAAGATAGCACGATACTTTCCATAACACAGAGGCTGCAGAGGCTATTCAAGTGCAAGAAAACAGCTGAGCCAATGATTTGGCATCACCGTGCTGCTCTAAGCGAATGTGGAAAGATGAGTCATCTAAGAGATTCACCGTGTAACGACTCTGAAATCACTGTACAGAATTTTTTTGTTATTGTACAGGAAAGGGTATTACAGACTGTGTAAGAGTTAAAAGTTAAATTTGTTTAATAAAAGCAAGAAGCAACTTGTAGCTTACTGGTAAAGCCCTTGCACTGCTGTGACGTAGCCTGTGTGTTCGATTCCCATCAGACTCAATTATTTTTAAGATTTTTTTAAAATTTTTCGGAAGCCTAAGGTTGCACGTGCAATTTACGGAGAAACGAAAAGTTTCAGAAAAATCAAACACGCGCAAAAAGGAGTAAACACCCAACTTGACACGTGTCACGAATCTCGAGGAGGTTGGGCAGAATCCGACGCCTATTTCTTGATTATAGCCGGCGCTGACGGTCCAAGCAGCTTCAATCTCCTTCGTGCTTTACACACTTATCCCTTCAGCTCTTCTTAACTCCCCTGCACTGTTTGATTTTCCTGCAATCAAACAGAGACTCTTCAATTGACCATTTAAATCTTTTGAATCCATATTTTTAATTTCCAAACCCTAATTCTTCGCTATAAATACCACCCCATGCCCTAACTCCCCTCCATTCTAAAAATTTCTATCAAAATCATCCCAAAAGTTCCTAAGTGCAAGTGGAGTCAAGTGGAGTTAGCAACCAAGTTTTTTCCATCGAAGATCGAAGTCATTTTCGGAGCTTCCGCGACGCCATGGGAATCCACCTCTTTTCTTTAACCTCTTTCCAACGCCACACAGCAAGTAAGTCCTCCTTCTCTCTTTTCTTTCATCTCAAAACCATCTTCTAAACACATATCGGTAAAGTGGAGTTAACTCCGATATGTGTGATGTTTACCTTTGTACTCCCCTCTTTAAAACAAAATAGGTCAAAATATCTTTCTCACACTACTTATAATCTTGTTTACAACCATTTAGTTTTGAGTTTAACCAAAATTTTCATGTGAAACGGTCATATAACGAACTTTTCATTAAAATACCATGAACTTTAGTATGACCCTCATTTTCAATAATTGTTAAATATCTTTAGAAAAACTTCACGGGGTAACGACCTACCCCACACGCACACTATGGTTCCATAGCACACTATTCTAGATCTATAGTTAATTTAAAGAATAAGCTTTTCATTAAAATACTACACTTTTTCAGAACAAGTTTCTTTTAATCGGTATTTTGAAATCCTTGGCAATTACGCCTCTACAACTCTCATTAGGGGACCCGCTAATGGATGGTGCGGATTATCGCATATCTTTGGGATAGTAGAGCGAGACGCAGAACTCCTCACGGAGTATTCAGTCTCGAAAGGAAATAAAAATACAGTTTTTAAGAAATACGAATTTTCTAAACAAAACTAAATTTTATATAAATCTATAATCCGCATTTTTAATAAAAAAAAACTATAAAACTATATTTTTTAAAGATTAAATTTTTTATAAAATACCATTAAGTTACCAAAAAGGCTAGTTTTCAATAAAATACCACAAACTTTTAAAAATACTAAGTTTCATCACCAAAATACCATAAAAATTAAAATACATGTTCATGAGAACCCTAAATGATACAAACTACCCTCGAGGATTATTTTTAAACTATATTAAAGTATATTTTCATAAAAAAAACCTCGAGATATGCAAAACAATATTTTAAGGACTATAGATTAATATAGGCTTAAGCGGTATCATTTCTCTTGAGTCTCGAGGAGCCGAAGAAAGTGAGTGCTTGCCTATTCAGGATAGAAAACTTAACGGAGTTTTCAATAGCAATTATCTTGGAAAAGACACAAATCCTGCCGTCCATGTGCAGCAGTTGCCGATTACTCCCGAACTTAAGATATTGCAAGAACAAAGTCCTTTTCATAAGATTCTAACTCCAGCATGAATTCAAACCCTAACCTGAATCCAAAATCAAACTTGAACTTGAATACTTGATCATGAACCAGAACACTTGAACTTGAATATCCTAAAACTTGAATACTTGAATACTATGACTTGATATGAACTTAACATGAATACCAGAACACAATGGCTGCTATTGAAACTGACTTGACTTGAATCATGAATACAAGTTGACATGAATACATGAACACTTGACACGAATACTTGATATTGACATGAACTTAATCTTGCAACTTGATATATTCATGAATTCGAGCAAGGCTAGTAATTTTAACTGTAATCTAGAATACACGGGGTGTTGGAGTAGTTCATGTATGAATCCAACTAAATCTCAGGAGTCCCCCTAAATCATAAATCAATGTCTACTAACACAAGCAAGCTATCATAAGGGCCGGTGTTTCCTTTCTCCTAGATTATAGCCTGCTGAGTTTGAAATACTTCAACACTAGGTTGAAATCACATTACTAATACTTGATTCGGGCCCATGGTTCCTTATCTTTGGATTACAACCTGTTGGGTACGAGAACACTCTTGGGATTGGTTAACATTCACTCTTGAACTTACATTAAATTAGTTTACCCATATAGAGACATTTTATGACAATTACATGCATTTCATGTTCACTATACCTACACTACATGGCCATGCTATACTATACACATGTTATTTTGCCATGATATATATATATAGAACTGCCATATTTATATTAAATGACATATTTAAACACCATATCTCATAGTTCATTACTTCATGATATCCATTTTTTTCTTTGTCATTATACTTTTATACTTCACACCTTTTTTCTTAGGGACTTACCGAGCGAAAGTTCGCTGACGGGCATTACACCCATCTTTGTTTCTTGGAATGTTTGTCAGATACTGTGGAGACTAAGGAGGTAGACACCACAGAGGAGGAGCACGATCAGATCGCGACTCGGGTCTAGACTAGTTATCCTTTTCTTTCAGTTTATGTATGCTACCTGTTTAGGCATTTCTTTTCTTGTATTATCTTTCAATTGAACGCATGTATTGTAAATGTATCAAGTTGAATGTAAATAAAGTTATTGAAGTTTAAATCTCATACTAATTTCTCGTCATTTTATATTGCTCAATTACGCTTGGCGTATTTATTCCAGAAAATGATCTTCTCGAAATAAATGCGTCGCCTCGTCATGTACCTGCTTTTGTTTTTTGGGAAATGGGGCGTGACACACCGGCATGGAAGGATTTCGATAGGAGGCACCAAATATTCAGTAGTGATCCTCGAAATGTCAGGCTCGGACTCGCTAGTGATGGCTTCTGACCATTCAATTATATGGCTGGAGGCCACAGCACATGGCCCGTTATAATGATGG
The DNA here is from genome assembly GCA_030015575.1 of Agapanthus africanus. Lineage (NCBI taxonomy): Eukaryota > Viridiplantae > Streptophyta > Magnoliopsida > Asparagales > Amaryllidaceae > Agapanthus > Agapanthus africanus. The sequence goes on from CM057339.1 coordinate 873,303,901, forward strand.
TTTATAATCTGTCGTCTTGGTTGGTTATGGATCAATCCTACTTTATGATATCTCTTCTTATTGGCAGACCAAACTCACCGGGAAATAATATCGACGTCTATCTCCGACCTCTGATCGATGAGTTAAAATCTTTATTCATTGATGGTGGAGAAACTTACGATACAAATACAGATACAGTCTTCACAATGCGTGTGGCTTTAATGTGTACAATTAATGACTTTCCTGCGTATAGAATGCTATCAGGTTCATCTGTACATGTTCATAAAGCATGCCCTTATTGCCATCAAGATACAACATCGAAATGGTTGAATTTTAGCAGGAAGGTTTGTTATTACGGTAATCGGCATTTCCTGCCACTAGACCATCCCTACAGGTTAGACGTTGCTCATTTTAATAGTCATCAGGAGCTTCTTGGGCCTCCAGCCTCATTGTCTGTAGAGGACGTGATTGCTCAGTGGTATGGTTACAATAATGTGACTTTCGGGATAGATCCGGCAAAACAGGTCTGTTTACCACCGAAAACCGGGAAGACAGACGTCTTGCCTGAATTTGGGGGCAGATACTATTTGGTTTTATCTGTCCACCTCTCCGAAGATGCCGAGTTGATTTATGGCACCGTGTATCGGAGATTTGGATGGATGCGGCCGTTGTAGCAGACTTCATCAGATTCCCCCTCGTTGTGAGAGGTTTTTGATTATGGAGACGCTCTTCCCTGCAGACGCAAGCCCCTGCAGTTAATTACGTTACCGCATCGTGATAACCACTTTCTCCTGCTCCAGAAGGTCACTTCGTGTCGTGTGTGTTTGTTTTATTTTTGGTTGCCCGTGGATTGTATACGGAGACTAATTTATGTTGTCGCCCGTAGGGCATGGATTAGTCCAAATCCGTATATTCTTAGATTTGGGTTTTGTTTGATTTAAGGATCGTTAATCTCGTTTGAGATTAAAATCAACTTAAATGTTTGTTGAGAATACGTTAGTCTAATTTTAGACTAAGATCTACTCAACAGGATTTAGGATTATTCAGATTCAACAAAAGAGCATTGGTACTCTATTATTTTAGTTTAAGGACGTTTTTTGGTCCATAACTGGTTTAAGGACGTTGCGGTCCGTTGTAGTTTAAGGACGTTGCGGTCCGTTGTAGTTTAGGGACGTTACGGTCCATAGCTAGTTCAAGGACGTTGCGATCCGTAGGTCATCATATTTGAGATGAGAGTTTAGTTTAAGGACATTGCGGTCCACAACTAGTTTAAGGACATTGTGGTCCACAGCTAGTTTAAGAATATTGTGGTCCGTAGAATTGTTGGTTGTCGGGACCCTCCACCTCTTTGAAGACGTTGAAGGATTACAACGACATGTATCAGAGGTGTGGAAAGATGTACCCTTGAACCAATTTCCAGGTCAAGGGAGAGATCATGGTGGAATGAACATCATTTTAGATACCATCTGTTAGGAGATCATTAGTCATCTTTGGAACTAAGATCGATTTGGGGAAACCTGAGCATAGGAGTGCTCGGTTGATTGGTGATCAAAAGGGTTTTGGCCTTGAGAGACTTGGCTAATTTGGGTTGAGGTTGGCCTCTCATAGTGTTAAACACTAATATTTGCTCGGCGCTCACGTACTTCCACGTGAGGCTCAAAAGCAGTGTTAAACACTGAAATTTGGAGCGTTCACGTGTGGCACGTGAGGCGCCTGAGAATTGGGCACTGCTTCCTTGGGTTTATTCTCTCTTAAAAATGCTGAGCACTTGGCTCTCGTGTGAGCACGTGAGGCACCCGAAATGGAAACTGTTCTCTGGATTTTATTCCTCTTTCATTTATAAGTGCTAAGAACTTGGACCCTGTGAAGCTCACGTGTGAACACGTGAGGCGCCTTCAAAATATGAGCGCTGTTTTTGGATCTATTCACTTTTCTGTATAAGTGCTTATTCGGGGGTCACGTGGTAACACGTGACTGCCCTAAGAGGCACTTCTAGTTCTTCTTTTAAGTGCTTACGTGTGAAACACGTGACTCGGTCTCAACCATTCTTTTTTGTTCATCAGAGGCGCTCACGTGGGAAACACGTGAGGTTTCATTATAGTGTTAAACACTAATAAATCACCAGGCTGTTCTTCTGTGGTTCTGAGGAATCAAGTTCTCCTTTTGTTCTTTGCAGGGATTAAATTCTTTTTAAAGGGTTAAACCCTAGTTTCAGAGGAATTAAATTCCCATATGTTTTGTAAGAGTTAAGTTCTTTTGAACTCGATCTTTTCCCCTAGGTTTTGAATCTGCATGAATGAATCTCCCCGATGAGAATTAAATTCTCAACTTGTGGGGAGATCTGTTTTTGCAGATCTCAACCATAGGAAGAACTAAGTTCTTTGAGAAGAGTTAAACTCTTGGTTTGAGAATTAAATTCTCTTTTTGTTTTTGTGGGAGATTTTGGGAGGCTTCTGTATATTTTTTCTTTTGAAGCTTATGGGGTGGTCTCCTCCTCTTTGATTTAACCTCCTTGCTCCTATTTATAGAAGAAAAGAAAAAATTAATTTGTTGAGAAAATCTCTCATTGAGAGATCTTGATCGATTTCATGATCTTTTAGATGAATTGGTGAATTTTATTTACCGTTGGATTTTTAATCCAAAGGCTCTCTGTTTAACAGAAGGGATTTCTTCTTTGTTTAACAAGATTATGAATATTTTATTAGTTTTAACAAGATTAGAATTTTATTCTATCAAATGTTTTTAGTTTAACAAGATCAGAAAAACATTTTATTAATATGGATATCTTGTTAACATAGAATTTTATTCTTATTATAAGATTAGGAAAATATTTTATTATGATAGAATTTTATTCTATCATATGATCACCGCTGGATCTTTGATCCAAGGGTCCTCTGTTTAACAGAGAAGATCTTTCTAGTTTAAAGAAGATCAAGAAAATATTTCCCAAATAGAATTTAATTCTAGAATTTGATAGGAGCATTTTAAATTGGGATGCTCACATGCTTTGCATGTGAGCGGCAAAAGAACTCACGTATTTAACACGTGACCCCTAGTGTGGTTTTTAGCCTGTTTATGTTCAGAGCGCTCACGTGTTAAATACGTGATGCATGTTTGGCACTTGGTTATTTATGTTCAGCGCTCATATGCTTTGCATATGAGTGCCTACGTGTTTTACACGTGAGGCATGTTTGGCCCTTGGTTATTTATGTTCAGCGCTTGCATATGAGCGCCCACGTGTTTTACACGTGATGTCCAACTGTGAATTCTTTTCCTCTTTCCTCTCTCCCTTTTTATAAGGGATATAAGGGAACAAATAGCTCTTGGCCGAAAATTTTGGTGGGAAGAAGGTCAAACCACCCTACTGGAACAAGTTAAGCATTTTCTATGAGCCTCCGTACTAGTCAACAAATTTAGTGCGTCATTGTCTGGACGTCATGCACATAGAGAAGGGAGTATTCGAACATGTACTTAACTTGTTTCTTTGTATAAACGGAAAATCGAAAGACAACCTCCGTACTCGGATGGATCTTCAGGACTGGGAAATTAGAATTGAATTGCATCCTAAACCGATAGCGAGTAAACCAGGCAAGTTTGTACTTCGCAATGCCATGTATCATATATCACAACTGGAGAAGAAAAGGTTCATGCAGGTGTTGCATGATTAGAAAGTTCCCACAGGTTTCTCAGAATCATTTAGCAAGAAGATAAAAATTGTTAAAGGCAAAATCGATGGGCTGGAAATTCATGATCACTATGTTATTATGAAGCACCTTCTCGCATTAGCCCTCATGACTTCCCTTCCCGAATCGGTTGGTCCGGTAATCAATGATCTTTGTTGATTTTTTAGAGAATTGTGGGCTAAAACCTTTGATGTTGTGACACTGGAATTCAAAAAAAATCCATTTCATTTATACTTTGCAAGCTTGAGCATATTTTCCCGCCGTCGTTCTTCGATATCATAATACACCTGATGGTTCATCTTGCAACCGAGGCTAAATTTGCCGGACCGGTACAATATCGATGGATGTATCCCGTCGAAAGGTACGTTGAATTTTCCGTTTCATGCATTTTGTAAAATTATTATTGTCTTATATGCCCGTATTTATTTATTTAACATATTTTTGTTTAGGTATCTCTATACTCTAAAAAGTGTATACGCAATAGAAATCGACCAGAGGTTCTATCATGCAAGGTTATCTTCTAGATGAAGTAACCATATTTTGTTTCTGCTATCTAGATAAAAACATTAAGACGAAGCTTAACCGGCCTCGAAGAATTCAGGACGGGCCATATAGTAGATCTGATTATAAGAGCGTAGACACTATATTTATCAACAAGATATATCGGTTTATCCTCAATAGCGTATATCTTGAAGAAATTAGAAAGTAAGTTTTTTTGGATTAATTTTTATATTTCTGTTTGTGTGTGTATGAAATGATATAATATTAATGTCATAATTTATTGTTGAGAACAGAATTCATATTGATGAGATACATGAAGGGCATCTAGATTAGAATGATGAACGATTGGAAAAATATCATCAGGATAATTTTTGCGATTAGGTTGCAGATCATATAAATTGTTCGAATAACATGTTATTGCTATCAGTCTTAATCTAAACTTACATCGTTATATATTTTCCATAAAATTTGTTTTGTCAGATCCACGATCCGAACTAGTTTGCATCATTAGAGAGAGATTCAAGATGTTTAGCTCAGTTTCCTAGCATGGAGGTTGCATATTATAAAAGATTCGGTGTCCTTAGATACAAATTTGAAGTTAAGAACATAGAAATATCTCGAACCACTCAGAATAGTGGGATTGCGACCGTAGAAGTGGATGATGTGATTTATTATGGATACTTAAATTGCATACGTGGCATCCAATATCCCGGACAATTAGAACCGTTTTATATATTTCAGTGTATTTGGTACGATACACGAACCGATATGGATAAGTGGAGAAACAATCTCGAGACTTGAAAAGATGAATATATATTGATTAGTGTGAACACATTTCGATTTTAAGGTCAGGACGATCCATTTATATTTCCGCAACAAGTGTTTCAAGTATACTTCTTACGGTGCTTGAAGCATCCGGGATAGAGTGTCGTATGCCGTTGGAAACCCAGGGATGTTTACGATGTCCCAGAATTTGAGGATAGTATGGAGAACAACGATGAGGATGAAGAAGAGAGAAGCCTTAGAGTGCTCCGATCGTCTGTTTCCAAAGACGGGCTGTCTTCGGCTGATCGTGAAATTACGTGGGTTAGAAATGATATTGATGATGAAATCCAAGTAGACATGTCTAATGCGTCTACGAAATGAAAAAGGTTATCAGTAATGTTATATTATTACTTCACATTTCTATGATCTATACATATATTGCATGCATATGTAATGATTCTACTCTTATTTAGGTCTGATGACAACGCCCGGAGCAGCGAGGGGCGGCAGGAGCACCGGCCGCGGCAGAGGCAGAGCGGTTCTGCCACCCGGGGAGCTATGTAGGGGAGCTCCAGAGGGCTAGTCTTGCACCCCGATCTGTATCCCCTTCGGATGACTCCTTCCGTGTGAATTTTGCTACACCTCTAGGTATATTGCACGCATATTCATTGTGAATGTAATATTATAGATATACACGCTTATTTATTTTAAAATTACTTATATAGTCAATATTTAATTGTCTAGCTGTAGTTGGTGCGTCCACGTCAGAGGCAGAGACCACTACCGCACCTGCAGGTATGTTTACATACTCTATAGTGCATGCATATTGATTTAGAATGTTATATCATAAATACATACATTCTTTTTTCTCTTACTTGTAGGGTGTTTTTCGTCACCCCATTGAGATGGGAATATACGTCGCTTGTCAGGCGTATACAAATTCTCCCTATCTAGAGTAGGCCGGGATTTATTGATCGTAGAGATCCGAATCTCCGGTAGCTGCGGACTAAAATGACGTTAATTATCTCTCGCCTTTGAAGCGAGAGAACCTCCGATTGACGGGTAAAACTGGTCATGCGAACTCAATGTGCAGTATGCGTGTGTTGTGTTTTGGAGGGGACTTAGATGTATCGGGGGCCATGCAGAGTTTACAGGGGTCCCGCTTCCCGGATAGCGGGCTGGGGGTTAAGAGGGCTAGCAGCTCCCTTGTGAGGTGCAGGGCAGCGCCCTATTAGAAGTTTTTTCTAACGGGGGATGTGTTTTGAGTGTGGAGTATATGGAAAAAAAGGTGTGTAGCGTCCTAAGGATGCGTGGGCGCTGGACGCCTGCAAAAAAAGGGGGCTTAGCCCCGAGATTAGGAGTTAAACTCCGAGGGATTTTGGAAACTCCCAGAAAAAAGGAGCATCTTTATCTTTATGGAGTTAAACTCCCAAAAGGATTTTGAGTGGAGTTAAACTTCCAAAAGAATTTTATTTGTGGAGTTAGACTCCAAAAGATTTTGAATGGACTTAAACTCCTAAAAAGATTTTATTTGTGGAGTTAGTCCCCAAAACATTTTGAATGGAGTTAAACTCCAAAACATTTTGACAAATGGAGTTGAACTCTCAAAAATCTTCGGAAATAATCAAAGGGGGCCCCTTTCTTCTCCCCTTTAGCCCTTGATTTTCTTTTGAGCCTTGAATCTTTTCAAAGTGGGATTTTTGGAGATGAGTCTCCTTCTTCCTTCTCACTGTTGGCTGGATTTTGGAGGAAAAGGTGGTGAGACTTAAAAATCTCTCCTTTTGGAGATTTGATGGAAAATCCGAGTTTCCCTTCAAGGGTTTTATGGTGAAAAACTATTTCTTTTTGGAAAAAAAAGTTAAACTCTTAATTTAATTCAGAAAAAAGAAGAAGATTTAGAACTTTGAGGAAGGAGAAGGAGGCACATAACCCTAACTTTTGGAGAAAATGAAAAAAGTTCTTGTTGATATTTTCATCATGTTTGCCTTTATAGGCTACACACTTTACATATAGCCTTTTGGGTTTTTCCAAATGGCACTTGTGCCACCCCATACCTTATGTGCTTATTTATTTTTGCACATAAGCCATGGGGTTTACAAAATTTTGGCTTTCTGCCCATTTTTCATATATTTTGTAATACCCAGCCCCTTTTTACTAAAATCCGTATTTTGTCACTTTATAATTTTATTTCTCCTAAAACCCATTCCCTTTTTATTAAACCAAAACCCAGACAAAATCTATCAGTTCCTTTTTATAAAATCCCAGCCCTTTTGTAATTTTCTCATTATTTTATTTTATTCTTATTTAAACTCAAAACCCTAATTTTTCCCCTTCAACCATTTCCTTTATCTACTTAAAACTAAACCCTAAAACCAAATAAATTCCTTAAGCCCACTCCTTTTATTATCATCTAAATTTTTCTTTAATTCCCATAGCCCAAACCCACCTCAGGCCTGTTTCTTATTTTTCCAAAATTAATTTCCTTTGTCTCTTTAAATTCCCAAGCCCAGAATCCTTTCTCTTCTTTTATTAATCCTTCTCGTCGGCCCGGCCCGCACCCGCTTCAGCCCACAACCCGCACACGCTCCCCGACCCGACCCGCTTCGACCCATCTTCCCCAACGGCTCTCTTTCCCGCCTCCTCCGCTCACGCCCGCGCTTCTCGCCTCCGCCTCCGCCGACGCTCGCGCACGTTACGCCCACGACGCGCGCCTCGAACTTTACTCGCGAACACCCCCACGCTTCACTCTCACCTCATTCTTTTTCTCTCCCTCGTTCTCTTTCCTCCTCCTCTCTCGCTCCGCACCCACATCCGTGATCGCTACCATCGCCGGCATCGAAGTCGCCACCACCAACCACCGAACTCCTCCTCAAAACCCAACCCATACCCCTCGTCGCCGTCGCTGCCCTTTGGGCTCAACCCCGGCCGATCATCCCTGCACCCATCTCGACACCCACCCGCGCTCTCGCCGGCGAGCCCCATTACGTCTCGTCAACTCCCCCGCGTCGTCGTCGTCGTCATCTCTCTCAGTTCTCCCTCTCCCTCGCTCCTCCCCTCTCCCTGAAATCTGCCTCTCTCTCTCTCTTTCCCTCACTATTTCTCTCTGTTCCTTCTCTCTCTAACTCTCACTCTCTCTCTCTCTGCCAACTCTCTCTCTCTCTCATTTCTCTCTCTCTCTCTCTCTAGCACTCTCTCTCTCTCTCTCTCCAAATCTCACCGTCTTTCCATTCTCTATCAACCTACTACCACCACACGACATTTCCCGAGCCCGCAACAGCCCATTCCCAAGCTCGAGCCAAGCCCAAGTCTAGCCGAGACTCGTCGCGTGGTTGCTACCCCGTGCCCGGGACGTGTCACTACTGCTTTAGCTGCCGCGCCATCAGTTCACCGTGTCCAGACAAGTTTTATACTTGCTACATGCTATTTGGTATTTGTTACAAACTATAATCTTATAAATTTTATACTAAACATCCTCGATAAATTACACGATGCAACCGTTCGATGTGTGATCCCAATGGAATTACTTGTCTAATTTGACGGAACCAGATTGTTCTTGTTGGACCTTGGTGTGATGAATATCTTGTGCAAATTTCGTTTGATAATATGACTGCTAATGGCCAAAACGACTACCCCCAAGTTAAATCGTAAAACTGAAATTTTATTGTACCTGAAAACCCTTAAATTCACCATAAATTATATACATACTAGAATGATGCGTTAGAGGGCTCAAATCGAAGCCAACTCGACGAACTTTAATCCTGTACTAGTTTCCTGGTATTCCTGTACTTAAATTGTGATGATGATTGGATCGGAGTGCGACTCTGGACTGCAGTCCAGAGCGACTCCAGTTGTTGCTTGCTGTTCCGTAATGGGTACCACAGGATTTCCTTAACTCGTAGGTTGCGGAACTCTGCTGTTTATTGTAGGTAAACCTGTTAGCTAGACAAAAAAGTTGGTTTCATTCTGTTTCGTTACCGTTTGATATTTAATCTGTAATTTAATAGATCGGGACGCATAACAGTCCCGGCAGAATCAGAACTGACATATTAGTGTTAAACTGTGTATAACTCCTGAGGTGCAGATGCGATTGAAGATCCGTCTATGGAGTTGAAAACCTTACTGAAAACCCTAGAATTCATCCAACTGTAGCGTTGCTAAAATCTGATCCCAACTGGGATTAAAATGCGTTGCGAAATGGATTTCTGATTCTGAAACCGGATTTCCAACCGCGAGCGCTTAAAATGAAATGGTTATAATTAATGATCCTGGAAACCGATTGGCTTGAAACTAAATTCGATGGATAGATAACTGAACATACTAGTTTTTACCTGTTTATCGTTTCGCTAAACTATTCACGTACGTTTCATGATAAATCGTGCAAGTGATAGAATACTATTTTTATGACACCTTAATCATGCTTCATATACTGTTTATGTATCATATCATACCCCTATCATCGCAGTGATTACCTAGTGATATCGTGCATTTACCCAGTGTTAGATTTTAGTGGTGATTGTGGCAAGTACGTCAGTGTTCGTGTATTCGTGAATAAGTGAAAGTGATACGTACTTGTGCACAATCAGCGACCCTATTATTCTATTGCATTGTCGACGTCTGTGGGGTGCGTGTACGTGTGACTATAAGTGGTATGGGACACTTATGGAAGCGCTTGCACGGGTGTCACAGATAAGGCACCCGACACTGCCATTTATCTTAGGTATTAGTCGGGACGTGCTTGATGGAGGTCCTGCCTCCAGTTCTCGCGCAGACTTGTCACGGATCGATTAGTATTTAGGGTTATGGTTAGCGTTTGATGTAGACCACGGGGTGTGGGGTAGTTTAAGTGTGAGTTCAACAGAATCTCGGGAGTCCCATGCCGGCTTATATATTTAGGGAGATATATGGAGATTTACAGGGTATGTGATATTCACCGTGATATACATGTTACATGTTGGGCCCGTGGTCCCTTGCCCTTGGGTTCTACCCTTGGGTGGAGGACACTCGCGAGTGGTTGACTCTCACACTTAGACTGACGATAGGCTCAGTGACCTGTGCAGTGAGACTTAGAGACTGATAGGGATACTGGCATTTATATACCTTATATACTGTGTTGATATACGTGACATATCGTTCTACTGCCTTACTGTTCCGCTGCATTGATTACTGCACATTCATATTCATGCTGTCATTTGATTTACTGTTATTCATATCTATTACCACTGTTAGAACTGTCACTTGATTTTATATATATTATATTGCTATTGTGTCGCTCTGACGACCTGAGTATGCATGCTCAATGTGAGGAGAAGATTTAGCCTGGACCAGAACTAGACGTGCATCACGGACTTCTTGACTTGCCATTCCGAGTTACATTCGTTTGTTCCACTTCAGGTCAGTCTTTACATTGTTTCTTTCAGTTACTGCATTTCTCATTACCTGCGCATCATTTACTGTTTACCATGAAAAACTAGAAGCCGAAGTATGACTACGGCAGAACTTTTCCTTGACCGTAGGAGCATGGCTGGTCTTGTCTACCCCTCGTATTCCGTATTTTGGGAAGCGGGGCGTGACATGGTTTAGTTGGTATCAGAGCCAGGTTTTGCTTCGATTGGGATTGCAGGTTCCCGTGTATTGCTTGGCAATCTAAGACATCCTTCGGTCTAGGTTGTAAACTTGTCATTCTTGATCCATATTCACATCGTGTATTCAGCTATCCATTCGCCATGGCTTCGGGTGACTTGACAAGGTTACGTGGTTGAAATTGCACTACCGTGCTCTATTCAAGTGACTTAAAGTCATACAGTTGATTCTCCACTTGTAATAAATTCATCATCTCTGATATTCTTGAATCTTTGTCCTATCCATATTATATCTTGATTCGTAAAGCGTGTGACTTATATCATCCTCAAAATCGTTGTCTCAGGATCATGTCTTCCAACGACTCTTCATCTTTATCCGCTCCCCAGAATCAGACCGTTGAGATCCTCAGTGTACTGCAAGGTTTAAAGGAAGCCCAGGAGCGAACAAATGACTTGTTGGCTGAAGGACTGAGAAGACAGGTGAATCAGGCACCAGCAGGAGTCTCAAATCATAAAGGGATCCCCGTTAGACGAGGAAAAGAGAGGAAGATGAAGCGCCAATTTGTTTCTCCGCGGCAGAAGCAGCAGAAGATCCCATGTTGTGGGTACTGTAGGAGGCCAGGACATCTTCAGAGGGATTGTCGCCGCGCTCAAGGGAAATGTCTGATTTGTGGATCCAGCGAACATCTCATCAACGGTTGCCCAGAAAGGAAAGAACTGCAAGGAGGAAACACGTCCACACTCCCCACTTCTGCCAAGTGAGGACTATCGCGTAGTTCGAACTTCGACTATAAGGCGGATCTAACGCAGGATTCAACTCACGCGACGAGAGTGCAACGTTATAGCAGTCGAAGAAGGATTTTTCATGTTATCTACTTTCAGTAATAATGTTGTCATCTTTTTATGAATATTTCTTTCCGTTTGAAATCTTGTATCCGTTGAACTTTTGATTGAATGCAATAAAATTTGAATCATAATATATGTATCATTCTCGTGCTTTCTCTATATCAAATTCTATTCATTATCACAGCATTTTAATCATGACTTTTCAGTTCCTGCCACCGTATATCTTTCTATGCTTCGTACACTTAGCTATTCTTCTTGATGTATTCCACTGCTTAATCATGATTCTTTCTTTTCAGGCGATGGCCCACCCTGGAGCAGCGCCGCATCTAGATGAGGATACACAGTCATGCGTTTCCTTAGATCGCACACTGATGAGTTCTGATGATGAGGTCAACGGTCCCCAGGTCAACTTCGGAAACAACGATTCAGAGGACGAAGGAGTAGCCGCCCCAGAGTTTGACATGATAGCTGATTCCGACGAAGAAGAAGGAGATCCTGAAGAGAACCCTATAGAGGAAGACCCGATAGAGGAAGATCCCGATGAAGATCCGATAGAAGAAAATCCAGTTGAGGAAAATCCCGTGGGAGAAAATCCAGAAGAAGAGAATCACATAGAATCGGACCTCGATGAAGAAGCTCCATCCGAGGAAGAAGGACCAGAAGATCAAGACCCTGCTGTGGAAGAACTTCCAATGGCAATCCCTGCAAGACGATATGGAAATGGACGCCCTTACCTGAGTGCGCGAGCCTACCGCAACCTACTGAATCTCCACAACCGCGACTGACAGGATTTCTTTTGATGTTGTCTTTCTGGCCAAATAAAATGTGTATAGTTTAGGGCCACTTTTCGTCTTTAGGAATGCCTTGTTTCAAATTTTCTTGAATGAAATAAATCTTCTGAATTCGTAAACCTTTTGATTATTAGTTCGCTTGATGCTTGTTTATTGCCCTTACCCAATTATTTTTCTGCTGAGATCCCTAACTGTCCACCCCTACTCACTGTATAGTTTTCACCCTCGTTTCGATTAGAAAATACCGCACCCCGATCTTTAGAGGTCCACCCTTCATCATTCGTCTGTGCCCTTGAGATCCTTCTGGGAGGAGAACATATCTTGTGAAATTTCGAGTTCGCTAACCCTTCAAATCTTGATTCATGTGCTGTACCGACCGTCGTTTCCCCCATACCTTCACCTTGTAGCCCTTTGTTGCTCACCCTTACTCCATGTGCTGACCCGATCCCAATCTCCTTGATCCTCAGCCTAAAGCCACCATACCTCAACCTTTGAATGATCCACACTTCCTTGAAATCCTTACCCTAGCTAGCCCCATACATTTTTATATGTTTTCTTATTACCCTATATATATTTAGGGACTTTATCATTCGAAGATTTGGTTTTCATTATCTTGTATTTGTCGAAAAGTGCGTATTATTGACTACTTAGCTTTATTGTATTTCGAAGCACCCTACTATTATCTTTATTTTCAATAGCGCAACCTTGCACCGGGCCTATTTTGTTCCATGTTTCTTATTCTCACTAAATGAGTTTTCTAAGCCATTTTAAAACTATTTGACCGATACGTTTTCCTAAAATGTTTTAAACTACCGACAAATCTTTCACTACTTTATTATCGTTACCTTATTTCGAGTATTATGCATATGCTTACTATTATAAGTGGTTGAGCCTTATACTTATTATTTCTATTTGCTATTTTGATATACTTAGATGTGCACATATTTGGGTTTCGACTTTTATCGAGCACGTTTTGATTATTATTATTCGTTATTGTTACCTATATTCTCGTATATTTGTAGTTGCCCTTATAGTGTTCTTGCATTATACCTTTTAGGCCTATCTTTTGTATGTGGTTCTTATATATATGTATGTACCTTCAAACTTTGCCTACCCGGTTTTTTTTAGTAAATCAACATGTATTAGTGTTCGATATGATAATTCCTCGCTTATTATTTATAGCTTGTTATTTCTTTTAAATTTCGAGGACAAATTTTTGTAAGGGTGGTATGATGTAATACCCAGCCCCTTTTTACCAAAATCCGTATTTTGTCACTTTATAATTTTATTTCTCCTAAAACCCATTCCCTTTTTATTAAACCAAAACCCAGACAAAATCTATCAGTTCCTTTTTATAAAATCCCAGCCCGTTTATAATTTTCTCATTATTTTATTTTATTCTTATTTAAACTCAAAACCCTAATTTTTCCCCTTCAACCATTTCCTTTATCTACTTAAAACTAAACCCTAAAACCAAATAAATTCCTTAAGCCCACTCCTTTTATTATCATCTAAATTTTTCTTTAATTCCCATAGCCCAAACCCGCCTCAGGCCCGTTTCTTATTTTTCCAAAATTAATTTCCTTTGTCTCTTTAAATTCCCAAGCCCAGAATCCTTTCTCTTCTTTTATTAATCCTTCTCGTCGGCCCGGCCCGCGCCCGCTTCAGCCCACAACCCGCACACGCTCCCCGACCCGACCCGCTTCGACCCATCTTCCCCAACGGCTCTCTTTCCCGCCTCCTCCGCTCACGCCCGCACTTTTCGCCTCCGCCTCCGCCGACGCTCGCGCGTGTTACGCCCACGACGCGCGCCTCGATCTCTACTCGCGAACACCCCCACGCTTCACTCTCACCTCATTCTTTTTCTCTCCCTCGTTCTCTTTCCTCCTCCTCTCTCGCTCCGCACCCACATCCGTGATCGCTACCATCGCCGGCGTCGAAGTCGCCACCACCAACCACGGAACTCCTCCTCAAAACCCAACCCATACCCCTCGTCGCCGTCGCTGCCCTTTGGGCTCAACCCCGGCCAATCATCCCTGCACCCATCTCGACACCCACCCGCGCTCTCGCCGGCGAGCCACATTACGTCTCGTCAACTCCCCGCGTCGTCGTCGTCGTCGTCATCTCTCTCAGTTCTCCCTCTCCCTCGCTCCTCCCCTCTCCCTGAAATCTGCCTCTCTCTCTCTCTTTCCCTCACTATTTCTCTCTGTTCCTTCTCTCTCTCTCTGCCAACTCTCTCTCTCTGCCAACTCTCTCTCTCTCATTTCTCTCTCTCTAGCACTCTCTCTCTCTCTCCAAATCTCACCGTCTTTCCATTCTCTATCAACCTACTACCACCACACGACATTGGCCGAGCCCGCAACAGCCCATTCCCAAGCTCGAGCCAAGCCCAAGTCTAGCCGAGACTCGTCGCGTGGTTGCTACCCCGTGCCCGGGACGTGTCACTACTGCTTTAGCTGACGCGTCATCAGTTCACCGTGTCCAGGCAAGTTTTATACTTGCTACATGCTATTTGGTATTTTTTACAAACTATAATCTTATAAATTTTATACTAAACATCCTCGATAAATTACACGATGCAACCGTTCGATGTGTGATCCCAATGGAATTACTTGTCTAATTTGACGGAACCAGATTGTTCTTGTTGGCCCTTGGTTTGATGAATATCTTGTGCAAATTTCGTTTGATAATATGACTGCTAATGGCCAAAACGACTACCCCCAAGTTAAATCGTAAAACTGAAATTTTATTGTACCTGAAAAACCTTAAATTCACCATAAATTATATACATACTAGAATGATGCGTTCGAGAGCTCAAATCGAAGACAACTCGACGAACTTTAATCTTGTACTGGTTTCCTGGTATTCCTGTACTTAAATTGTGATGATGATTGGATCGGAGTGCGACTCTGGACTGCAGTCCAGAGCGACTCCAGTTGTTGCTTGCTGTTCCGTAATGGGTACCACAGGATTTCCTTAACTCGTAGGTTGCGGAACTCCGCTGTTTATTGTAGGTAAACCTGTTAGCTAGACAAAACAGTTGGTTTCATTCTGTTTCGTTACCGTTTGATATTTAATCTGTAATTTAATAGATCGGGACGCATAACAGTCCCGGCAGAATCAGAACTGACATATTAGTGTTAAACTGTGTATAACTCCTGAGGTGCAGATGCGATTGAAGATCCGTCTATGGCGTTGAAAACCTTACTGAAAACCCTAGAATTCATCCAACTGTAACGTTGCTAAAATCTGATCCCAACTGGGATTAAAATGCGTTGCGAAATGGATTTCTGATTCTGAAACCGGATTTCCAACCGCGAGCGCTTAAAATGAAATGGTTATAATTAATGATCCTGGAAACCGATTGGCTTGAAACTAAATTCGATGGATAGATAACTGAACATACTAGTTTTTACCTGTTTATCGTTTCGCTAAACTATTCACGTACGTTTCATGATAAATCGTGCAAGTGATAGAATACTATTTTTATGACACCTTAATCATGCTTCATATACTGTTTATGTATCATATCATACCCCTATCATCGCAGTGATTACCTAGTGATATCGTGCATTTACCCAGTGTTAGATTTTAGTGGTGATTGTGGCAAGTACGTCAGTGTTCGTGTATCCGTGAATAAGTGAAAGTGATACGTACTTGTGCACAATCAGCGACCCTATTATTCTATTGCATTGTCGACGTCTGTGGGGTGCGTGTACGTGTGACTATAAGTGGTATGGGACACTTATGGAAACGCTTGCACGGGTGTCACAGATAAGGCACCAGACACTGCCATTTATCTTAGGTATTAGTCGGGACGTGCTTGATGGAGGTCCTGCCTCCGGTTCTCGCGCAGACTTGTCACGGATCGATTAGTATTTAGGGTTATGGTTAGCGTTTGATGTAGACCACGGGGTGTGGGGTAGTTTAAGTGTGAGTTCAACAGAATCTCGGGAGTCCCATGCCGGCTTATATATTTAGAGAGATATATGGAGATTTACTGGGTATGTGATATTCACCGTGATATACATGTTACATGTTGGGCCCGTGGTCCCTTGCCCTTGGGTTCTACCCTTGGGTGGAGGACACTCGCGAGTGGTTGACTCTCACACTTGGACTGACGATAGGCTTAGTGACCTGTGCAGTGAGACTTAGAGACTGATAGGGATACTGGCATTTATATACCTTATATACTGTGTTGATATACGTAACATATCGTTCTATTGCCTTACTGTTCCGCTGCATTGATTACTGCACATTCATATTCATGCTGTCATTTGATTTACTGTTATTCATATCTATTACCACTGTTAGAACTGTCACTTGATTTTATATATATTATATTGCTATTGTGTCGCTCTGACGACCTGAGTATGCATGCTCAGTGTGAGGAGAAGATTTAGCCTGGACCAGAACTAGACGTGCATCACAGACTTCTTGACTTGCCATTCCGAGTTACATTCGTTTGTTCCACTTCAGGTCAGTCTTACATTGTTTCTTTCAGTTACTGCATTTCTCATTACATGCGCATCATTTACTGTTTACCATGAAAATGTAGAAGCCGAAGTATGACTACGGCAGAACTTTTCCTTGACCGTAGGAGCATGGCTGGCCTTGTCTACCCCTCGTATTCCGTATTTTGGGAAGCGGGGCGTGACATATTTATTTCTAAAAAAGTGCATTGAACTAATTTATTACTTCATTCTTGGCATGGAGACGGCCCCTTCCATACTTGGTCTTGACTTGGGCTTGGTCCCACTTCGCTTGAGCTTGGAACCGCTTGGCTGAGGTTGACTGACTTTGACTTGGTCATCCGGGATGTAATTTTTGACCCCAACATTACTTAGATAATCAATTTTTGATTGTCTAGCTGTAGGTGGTGCCTGCATATCCCGGGGAGAGACGACCGCCGTCCCTGCGGGTATGTTTATATATCTTATATTGCATGCATATTGATTTAGAATGTTATATTATAGATATACACATTCTTTTTGCAATTACTTATATAATCTATTTTTAATTATCTAATTGTAGGTGGTGCATCCACATCTGGCGCAGAGGCCACTCCCGCCACTTTCGTACCCTCCGCTCAGTGTGCAGATTAATATTCTTAAATATAAAATATTTATTCATTTTACATATTCTCTAAGAACAACAATGAACTTCATGTAATTTTATCGTCAATATTTATTTTCTAGTTGGAAGGGATGCGTCTGTATCCGGGCCACCGGATGTTCCTCACCAGAAGAACTATCTGTTCCCTTATTAAAAAAAGGGGAGAAAAAAGGGAGAAAATTCCCCACAACTCAAACCTCACGTGTTAAACACGTGAGCGCCTATATGCAAAGCATATAGGCGCTGTAATCAAACAGACTGATAAGCTAATAAGCCTCACGTGTTAAAGACGTGAGCGCCTATATGCAAAGCATATAAGCGCTGCAATCAAACAATTGGTAGGCTAAATAAGCCCCACGTGTTAAACACGCGAGCGCCTATATGCAAAGCATATAGGCGCTACAATCAATCAATTGGTAGGCTAAATAAGCGTCACGTGTTAAATACGTGAGCGCCTACATGTAAAGCATATAGGCGCTGCTGTCAAACACCTATTGGCCAAATTGGCCTCACGTGTTAAATACTTGAGCACCCATATGCAAGGCATATGGGCGCCAAATTAGAGGAGCTGAATAAGCCCCACGTGTTAAACACGTGAGGGCATCTCTTTACGTAGAATTAAATTCTCTTCAATGAACCGTTGGATCAAGGATCCAACGGTGGTTAAGCATAGAATTAATTCTATTGAGAGGGATATTTTCTGTTAAACAGAAAATTAGTGGATCAAATATCCAGTGAGATGGAAAATATTTTCCATGTCTTTTTAAACAAAAAAAAAAAGATTGCTCTCTGTAAAACCGAGCACCCTTGGATTAAAAATTCAATGGTGATGAAAATATCACCGTTTAATAGAATTTTATTCTATATATGAGAGATTATTCCCTCCATCTTGTTAAAACAAGAACAACATATTCTGTAAAAACCGCGACACTTGGATCAAAGATCTAACGGTGGGTAAAATTCCCTAAATCAATTTTGAGACTAATTAAATCAATTGGAATCTCTCAATGAGAGATTTTCTCAAAACCAATTAACAATCTGCCTCCACTATATAAAGGACCTGAGACTTCAAGTCTCAACATACAGAGAGAGAGAAAAGAAAGGAAACCCCGATAAGTTTCTGCAAAATACAGTGAGCTCTTGAGAGAACATAGAATTTAATTCTCAAATGAAGAAGACTCTCTTCCTTCAAAACACTCTCGGTAAATAAAAAAAGGAGAGATTAAAAGTATCCCTCTTGCCTAGTATAACGGATATAAGGGTTTAACCCTTCATATAAGAACTTAGTTCTTTCTTTGATTTGAGATTTACAAGAGCAAATCTCCCCACAAGTTGAGAATTTAATTCTCATCGGGAAGATTCTGTTCTTTAGACTCAAAATTTAGAAATAAGAACTGGGTTAAAAAGAAAAAGAAAGAAAAAGAAAAAGAACATATGTTCTGGGAATTTAATTCCCCCATATTAGGGTTTAACCCTACATAAAGAACTTAGTTCTTATAAAAGTAAAAGATAACTTAGTTCTCCAATAATAACAATGATGATGTCAAGATCTTCAAAACAGAAATCTTGATGATCATCAATGACTAAAAAGTCATTAACAGAGATTAATATCTCTATAAATAAGACGAATTTGGCATTTTGCGTGAAACACACGTGAGTAAAAATTAATGCTTAGCGTTGTTATTTTGTCTCATGTGTTTCCCACGTGAATTTTTAAAACAAACAGAAGAAAAACTAAAAACACGTCACGTGCTTCCCACGTGAGCGACCAAAGAGCAGAGGAAAACCCCCCTGTGTTGGTTAGGCATCTACCAAATAAAGCAGCCCAACACAAAACAATCACGTGAAACACTCTTGGAAACCCAAAATCTGGCGTCTCACATGCTTTACACGTGAGCCCCAGCCAAGTGCTTAGCACTTATGGCAAAAGGAGGGTGAGCGAATAAAACTTAAAATCACTGCTCCGCACTCACGTGCTTCCCACATGAGCGCCATGAAAAGTGCTTAGCACTCCATGATCAGTCAAAATGACTAAGTACTTAACCCTGTTTAGGCAGCACCTAAATAAGAGCGCCTCACGTGAAAAACACGTGAGCGCCAGAAAAGATTAATACTCAGCACTATTCCAGTGCCCCCACGTAAAATACACGTGAGCACTGTATATATCAGTGTTTAGCACTACTGATGTAAATCCCCGTTACTATCTTAATAAAAGTTTTTCCTATTTTTTTTCCTAATCCCAGAGATTTACTTTTCCTCGAAATTATTTTGTGTCGAAGGTGGTTGCTTGAATCCCAATGTCTATATTTTCCTTAACCCCAAAAGTCAAAAACCCTAGAATTATTTTCTAAATTAAACCCCAAACCCTTTTTACAAAATACCCCCAGCCCATTCAAAACTTTTTTAAATAAATCCCTAAATTAAAAACCCTAGCCGGCCCTCACTACTCTCCCCAGCCCACTTGGATTTTAAATAAATCCTTTTATAAATATAAAGTCCCCGGCCCACTCTCCATTCTCAGCCCACATCTCATTTTTAATAATTCTTCAATTATTTTTTTTAAATCCCGGCCCACTCCCATTAACCCGTACCCACCTCCTTAGACCCGACCCGACCCCACTCCCCTGTTCATCTTCCTTCAAATTTCCCTAACGGTAACCTCCCATAACTTACGCGCGCGACCCGCCTCCTCCGCCGTCGCTCACACCCACGCCCACGCAGTGCCGTTGCCGCCGTTCCCTATCACAACCTCACCTCTCTCTTCTTTTTCTTTTTGGAAAATCCCTGACTCTCCCCATTCTCCAAATCCACCGAGCACCCAAACTTTCCTCGAACCCACTGCACCCCACCGCCGGCGATCACCCACCTCTTCGACAACCCCCTCGGAAACCCTCGATCACTCCTCCACCAACCTTCTCCCTCCACGACTCCACCCTTCGTCAACCCGAGCCCCTGCCAAGCATCCCCTGCACTCCCAAACCCACTCACCCCAACTTCGGTCACCGCCTGAAATCGACGCCGGCGAACCGCCACTTCATCTGAAACACCCCATCGACCTTCCACCCCCTCAGCATCATCACCAACACAACAATACCCGACCCCCCACTGCTCCCCCTCTCTCTCCAAAACCCACACCAAGAGATCACTGCGCACTTCACTGTGCACGTCGCCGGAGCGACCACCGCCGATATCGTCGACCCCAGCACTACTCAAGAGATCCACAGAGCCTACTCTACACTTCCAGCGTGCACAAGACGACTCCGGGGAACTCCGACGTAAAACCCGTGTTTCGAACCAAGCTCGCGAGAATCCGTTACACGGCGTACGTCACGCGTCCGTGACGCCACTGCTGCCATACGACACCGAGATGTTTCCAGGCAAGTGTTTACTTGCTTCATGCTATAATAATAGTAGTACAAACTTAAATAATCTCGTTTACGAATTTACCGATTCCCGATACGTATTGTGACCTAAGTGTTCGATGCTAGATTCCAATGGAAATAATAGTTTATTTTGACGGAAACTGATATTTCTATTGGCCCATTTGATAATAAACATTGTGTATGAGTCTCGCTGGAAAATACGATTGTTCGTGACAAAAATTGATACCCCCAAATATGCCGTTAAAACTAGAATTTTCTCGTACCTGAAAACGAATAAAATCACCATAAATTATATTCAAACTGGAATGCTGCGTTCGAGGGCTTAAATCAAAGACGACTCGACGAACTTTAATCCTATGTAAAATTCTAATGATTTTTGTTCTATAACCGTGATGATAATTGGATCGGAATGCGACTCTGGACTGCAGTCCAGAGCGTTTCTGATTATTGCGTTCTGTCCAAAGACTTGTGTCACTGTGTTTCCTGAAGTCGTATGTTACGGAACTCTACCGTAGATTAAAGATAATTCTGTTAGCTAAATAAAACAGGTGGTTCCATTCCGTTTCATCACAATTTTCTATTTTAAACTGTATTTAAAAGGGCAGAACATATATCTGTCCAGAACAGATTCAGAAGTGATATACTGACATTAAACTGTGTATAACTTTCAACGTACAGATGCGATTGAGGATCCGTCTATTGCGTTGAATACCCTATCGAAAACCCTAGATTTCATTTAACTGTGACATCGCTAAATTCTGAGCCCAACTAGGTGCAATTCGTGTCGCGAAACGGACGTTCAGTTCTGAAACTGAATTTCCAGCCGCGAGCACTTAAAATGAAACAGTTATATCTTGAAAACCGGAATCCCGATTGAACTGAAACAAATTTTGATAAATTGCTGACTGAGTGTTATAATTATCTTACTTGTATCATTTTGCTGAATTCTTAACATATTAATTTATGCAAATTATTTTTAGTTAATGATATGCATGTTGATTCATAACATATAGAGCTTATTGGTAGCATACAATACATATATCATACCCTTGCCATATATTCAATGTCAGTGCGTGTGGACATTGCATTATCGTGCATGATAGATGTTGGTTTAGGAGTGACGAGTACACCAATGGAAAGTGAATATTCATGACAGTGATTGATACAGTGAATAGTGATGAAACCGTGCCATTGGTATACTTGTACACACTAGATCAATATCATAAATAGTGTAAACCTGGGGAAAAAGGGGAAATCAAAGTGGAAAGAGTATCGTATTTAGCGGGACCGTGTTTAGAGAATGATCATTCGAACCGTGATACTGATACGTGTAGGGTAGGATCTAGCGATCCGGCTGACAGGGTTATGTCCCGGGCATGTGGGCCGTGGTCTCGGGTATGTACGAGACTCCTGTTAAATATGATCCTCCTTCCACTATGTGATTTCAAACATAACCTAGAGACCGATAGGGACACATAACATATTCTGCATCATATAGTGACATAGTGATTACTTACATTGTTCATACTCCAGTATTACCTGTTTCACCTTATTATAATAATATTGTTATTGTATCGCTCTGACGACCTGAATATGCATGCTCAGATTCCGCGGGAGGACCAACACAGGAGACGGATCTACCCTTCGAGTTCACAGAGATATAGTCTGGTGTACTCCCTATCTTTACTGCTTTCCATAGAGTGATCGTGAGATTGAACTTGGTTAGTTATTGTTCTTATTATCTGTAATTTTGTGAACAATGGAATTTTAATGTAATGAATTAGTGATGTGATTCCTTTAATACTGTGCTTTATTTACTGATTACCATGTAGTGCTAGAAGCCGAAGTGTGACTACGGCGGGATAATCCCTTGACCGTAGGAGCATGGCTGGCCTAGTCATACCTCGTAT
Organism: Agapanthus africanus; assembly: GCA_030015575.1. Classification (NCBI taxonomy): domain Eukaryota; kingdom Viridiplantae; phylum Streptophyta; class Magnoliopsida; order Asparagales; family Amaryllidaceae; genus Agapanthus; species Agapanthus africanus. The sequence goes on from CM057339.1 coordinate 873,326,453, forward strand.
TCCGTATTTTGGGAAGCGGGGCGTGACAACTGGGTAGCATAGAAACCCAATTTCAGTCCAAATTGGCTAAATTTCCTGAGGTTAAACCCTTTTGATTTTAAAATCAACCGAGCCCATATTGCTCATGATCTCCCAAACTGATTTTAGTCTTATACATGACTAAACATCTGTCATTGATGGTATCCAAAACGATATTCATCCCGCATCTCCTAAGATAATCTTAGTCTCAAATACGACTAACGATTCTTAGGACCGTCGCCTTTTTTTTAACAAATACGGAATTTGGTTTAAGGATACATTTCTTCACACCTCTGATACATATCGTTGTAATTCCTCAACGTCTTCAAAGAGATGGCGGGTCCCGACGACCAACAACTTCTTTTACATTGACACACTTCCAAATTGATGAGCAAACCTCAAATCGGATCGTGCACCAAATTGGGCACATTCCATATCACTATTGTTCACTTCGTCACGTAACAAATGCACGTGCGTGCAAGATGGATAAGGGACCGAAATATCCCTAAACTAATAGTCACCTCAAAAACGGCGATAAGGGACCGAAATGTTCATAAACTAATAGTCGCCTCAAAAGGGCGATAAAGGACTGAAATGTCCCTAAACTAACAGCCGCCTCAAAAACGGCGATAATGGACCGAGATGTCTCTAAACTAATATTTGTTCCCAAAATGAGAATGTTGGACCGAAATGTCCTTAAACTAATATATGCCCCAAATACGGCGGTAATGGACCGTGATGTCCTTAAACTAAAATAACCGAGCCCCAAATGCTCATATGTTTAAGTCGATCTTAATCTCAAACCAGATTAACGGTCCTTAAATAAACCAAACCCATATCTAAAATATACGGATTTGGACTGATCTGCGCCCTACAGGTGACGACATAAACTAATCTCCGTATACAATCCACGGGTAATCTAAACAAACAAAAACACACACGACACGAAGTGAACTGCCGGAGCAGGAAAAAGTGGTTATCGCAGTGCAGTAACGTAATTAACTTCAAGGGCTTACGCCTGCAGGGAAGAGCGTCCCCACAATCAAAAACCCTTCATAAATCGAGGGGGAATCTGACGAAGTCTGCTACAACGGCCACATCCGTCTAAACCTCCAATATATGGTGCCATAAATCAACTTGGTATCTTCGGAGAGGTGGACGAATAAATCCAAATAGTATCTGCCCCCAGATTCAGGCAAGACGATCCGTCCCAGTTCATCTCCGTTTCCAGCTGTAAACACTATCGTCCCGCTTGTGCTGCTGCCCAGGCCCAGGCTCGTGCTGCTGTCGCTGGAGGTATATATCGCACTTCAATTTTCACTAATTCTTGATTTCTAAATACCGTTTTGTTTTGATATTACTTGTCTTGATATTTCTTGTAGCTGCAGGGCAACCCCATCCCGAGAGGGGGACTCGAGGGCCAAATCAGTCACACAGGCTGAGGCCCAATAGAGCTAGGGGTAGACACCATTCTCCCTCTTCTTTACCTCCAATTATCGCTATACTGTCGATTATGCTAAGAAGTTCGGACGGTATATGAGGGATGAGAGCCGCATCCAAAAGAAGTATTCACTTCACGTTGAGTGGGGCGATCAGCACCAGCGCTCATTTGCCCTCTTCTAGGATCAGGCTCGGGTATTAATATATATTTTCATTTGAATTATCAAATCAATTTATTATTATTTAAAACTTATAATTTAAATACATTATTTTCTTGTATTTACATTTGGATTACGACTTTCAGCCTGTACCCGACCCTGATCACCTTGCAGAGTGCTCGATTTTCATGCTCTTTACCTGGGCCTCATGAAGAACATGCAATATAAGGTCCGATATATTAGGAACGAGCTGAAGTTCGATTGCTATTTGGTATGGCTGGCGACTCCCGAGGCGAGAGCGGCTCTCCTACATTCTCCGGTCTTTACCAGAGTCAATGTAAATACATGGCCTCTCTTGTGCCAATATTATGACTCTGAGTGCAAACAAGTTTGTAATTTAAATGTAATTCATTATTTAGTATATAATTTATTTTTTTGTGTTGCTTAATTAGAAATCTAAATTTGATTGTGTTGTGCAGAAACATACCGATCAAAATAAAGAGAATAGGAAGTCGGGAAAGAGAGGCCGCCCTACTTACACAGATGGCTCGAAGAACATTACTCTGTTAAATTATTATGAGGCAGCGCCTCACGTGGCCCCCACGAAGGCTCCAGCGCCAACGCCTTAGGATTAAATCCTATGGTGGCACCGCACGTGAAGCTCATATGGGAGCCAATGTGCAAAGCACAGGAGCGCCTATCATAAATAAGAATTAAATTCTTAAATGACGCTCACGTGCACAACACGTAAACGCCAGCGTCCAAGTTAAAATCAAGTACAATTAAATTCTACAGGGGATATTTCCCTAAAAATTGGGATATTCTTTGTTAAACAAAGCCGTTGGATCAAAAATCCAATAGTGATGATAAATCATTAAATAATAGAATAAAATTTTATGAAGGGAAAATATTCCCCTGATCTTTCTAAATGAAAAAAAATTGTTGGAACAAAGGTCCAATGAGATGGGAAAATATTTCCCTATATCTTTCTAAATAAAGAAAAATGTGCTTTATATAACAGAGAGCCCTTAGATTAAAATCCAATGGTTATTGAAAATCACCATTTGACAGAATAAAATTCTGTATATGGGGAAAATATTTCCCTAATCTTATTAAAAACAAGAAGACATATTCTGTAAAACAGAAATCCATGGATTAAAAATCCAACGGTGGGTAAAATTCCCCAAACAAATTTTGAGACCAATTAAATCAATTGAAATCTCTTAATAAGAGATTTTCTCAAAACTAATTAACAATTTGCCTCCACTATATAAAGTATCCGAGACTTCAAGTCTCAAGTGACATAGAAATATAGAAAAAAAAAACCTACAAGCTTCTGAAAAAATACGGAAAACTCTAAAAAACAACAGAGAATTTAATTCTCAAAGAGGAAAGCTTCCCTTTCAAAAAGAGAACCGAAGTAAAGAGAACACAGAGATCAAAATATCTCTTTTATCTATTTTAAGGGTTTAATCCTTCTTAAAGAACTTAGTTATTTCTCTGGATCAGAGATCCACAAGACAAGTTTCGCACAAGTTAAGAATTTAATTCTCATCGGAAAGATCTTGTTTTTGAGAATCAAAGATTCAGAAAAGAATTAGATCCAAAAAAAAATAAAAGAAAAAAGAACCTATGAAAGAATTAAGTTCTTAAAGAAGAACCTGATCCCAGATCTTCAAAAACGAAGATCTTGAAGATCGTTAGTGGTCAAAATGCCATCAACAGAAATTTAATCTCTAAAAATGGAAAAAAGACTAGTGCCTCACGTGTTTCCCATGTGGGCACCCTTTTTGTAGAGTGTTTTTCGTCACCCCATTGAGATGGGAATACGCGCGCGCTTGTTAGGCGCATTACAGATTCCCCCTACCTAGGGTAAGCTGGGGTTTAATGATTGTGGGGATCCGAATCTCCGGCAGCCGCGGACTAAGCTGCCGTTAATTGCCCCTCGCCTTTGTGGCCAGGGAACCTCCGATTGACGGGTTAAACTGGTCATGCGAACTCAATGTACAGCGTACGTGTGTTTTGTTTTGGAGGGGGGGTTTAAATATATAGAGAGCCTCGCAGAGTTTTTTACGGGGGTCCCGCTACCCGGATAGTGGGCTGGGGGTCAAGGGGGCTAGCAGCCCCCTTGCGGGGTGCGGGTCAGCGCCCCGTTAGAAAATTTTTCTAACAGGGACAGTGTCGTGGAGTATGTGTGTATGTACATATGTATACATATGTATGTATATACATGTATATATATAAAAGGGGGAAAAGACATCCAAAGGATGCATGCGGCAGCACCTTGGACGCTGTGCGTCTAGGTGCTGTGCGCTCAGGCGCTAGAGTGCCACGTGTCGGCACGTGGGCGCTCTGCGCTTCGAGCGTCAGGTGCGCCACGTGTCGGCACAAGGGCGCTTGCGCTTCAACGCCTGGCGCTCGAGCGTCAGGTGCGCAACGTGTCGGCACAGGGGCGACTTGCGCTCGAATGCTGGCGCTCGAGCGTCATGTGCGCCACGTGTCGGCACAGGGACGACTTGCGCTCGAACGCTGGCGCTTGAGCGCAAGGGCGCCACGTGTCGGCACAGGGACGACTTGCGCTCGAACGCTGGCGCTTGAGCGCAAGTGCGCCACGTGTCGGCACAGGGGCGACTTGCGCTCGAACGTAGGGACGCTGTAGCGTAAGCGCGCGCCGCGTGTCGGCACGCGGGCGCTTTGCGCTTGAGCGCAGGGCGCTGTAGCGCAAGCGCGCCACGTGTCGGTACGTGGGCTCTCTGCGCTTGAGCGCCGGAAAGAAAAAGAGGCTTTTAGCCTGAAAAGATTCTCGGAAGAGAAATCAGAGCGGAGTTGGACTCCTAAGTGTTTTTTTTTTTGGGTTAATGGGAAGGGTTCTTCTTCTTCCTCTTCTGTTGGCTGGATCTTGAAGATCAAGAGATATGGGATTTTTAAAAATCTCTCCTTTTTGAGATCTAGTGACAGATCCAAGTTCCCCTTTATGGATTTGGTGGTGAAAAACTATTTTGTTTTATAAAAAGAAGAATAAAACTCTTGATTTAATTCAAGAGAAAGAAGAAGGTTTTGAAACCTTGAAGAAGGAGAAAAGATCTCAGATCTGGAAAATTCTTAGAGAGAGAAAAATTTGTGAGATATTTTCATTATCTTGCCTTTATAGGCTATACACTTTACACATAGCCCTTTGGGCTTCACAAAATTGCATTTTGCCTATCCCATGGCTCATGTGTCATTTCTTTTTGCACATAAGCCATGGGCTTTACAAAAATTTGGCTTTATGCCTATTTTTCTTACACTTATCCATAAAATAAAATAAAATAAATGCAATAAAATTATTTATTACAAAATTTTTATCTTGGCATGAGGGGAGGCCGGCCGCTTCATGTTCGGGATCGACCCGGGCATGGGCCCACTGGATCTGGGCTTAGGCCCACTTGGCTTGGGGTTGACTTTGATTTTGACTTGGTCAACCGGGGTGTAAATTTTTGCCCCAACACTTTTAACAACGCCTAGTGCCTCACATGAAAAACACGTGAGGCGCCCAAAACAGAAGGTCAGCGCCTCACGAGAAACACATGTGGACACTGAATAAAAGTGCTTAGCACTTCATATACAGCCAAAACGGCTGAGTGCTTAGCATTGATTGGACAGTGCCCAGCGCTTCACGTGAGCGTCATATAAAAAGTGTTTAGCACTCCATATACAACCAAAACGGCTGAATGCTGAGCACTGATTGGGCAGCGCCCAGCGCCTCACGTTCTCCTCGTGTGGGCGCCATAAAAAGTGTTTAGCACTTCGTGATTAGTCAAAACGATTAAAGTGTTCAACACTCATTGGGCAGCGCTCATAACTGAATCTTCGTATAATACCCATGTGAGCGCCCGAGCTTCAAACAATTGCTTAACACTTTTTCATAAAAACAGTAGGACTGAACAAACAGAGCCCAAATAAATGTTTAGCACTTTTACATAAAAAGAAAAGAAAAGACTAAGCGTACTAAGCCCAAATTGGCCGAGTCTCTGAAGTTTTCTTGCAGCTGAGCCCAAATACTCTTTTACTGGATCTTAAGTAAAAATGATCCTAAAATGTTGTTAAGTTGATCTTATTCTCAAATAAGACTAACGTATCCTTAGCGAAAATAAATTGTGCCCAAATGCTCACTTATATATTTAAATTGATCTTAATCTCAAATTAGATTAATGGTTCTTAAATAAAACAAAAATATTTTTGAACTGTAGGAATATATAACCTAACTTCAAAACCCCGTCAAGCAAATACTTGAACCAAGCCCAAATCTAAAATATACGGATTTGGACTAATCTGCGTCCTACGGGCGACGACATAAACTAATCTCCGTATACAATCCACGGACAGCCAAAAGAAACAAAAACACAACACGACACGAAGTGAACTGCCGGAGCAGGAGAAAGTGGTTATTGCAATGCGATAACGTAATTAACTATAGGGGCATACGCCTGCAGGGAAGAGCGTCCCCACAATAAAAAACCACTCAAAAATGAGGGAGAATCTGATAAAGTCTGCTACAACGGTAGCATCTGTACAAACCTTCGATATATGGTGTCATAAATCAACTTGGTATCTTCAGAGAGGTAGATGGAGAAATCCAAATAGTATCTTCCCCCAGAATTCAGGCCAGACGTCCCAACGTCTCGGTCTCTGTCTTTCGGCAGTGAACAAGAGGCATCGGTAAATTACAATAGATCTATTTTGATATAATGCAATATTAAGAGTTATTTTATAATATATGTAAATTTTTGGCGAATTGCATAGAGCTCAGACCCTGGCACAGGGTGGTACACCGAGTGTGTTGACCATGTATCTTGCCATCCACGGCATCTCGACAGATCCCGCCACAGGCGAGCTTTGATTCCATGACACCGATACCCAGAAGTATTGCGTAAGTGTTAATATTTATTCTGATTTGAATGAAATTTTTGTTTTAATAAGTTCAAATTTAAATGATATACTTATATTTTAATGGTTAATGTGGGTGTAGCAGCGGGTGGTGGAGCAGGCGGAGGCATCGGTGATCGATTTTAGTGGACAGATCGATCCGATGTTACTGACCCCAGTCCTAGACGCCGCACACTGAGGGCACCACGGAGGCTGTGAGAGAGGCCGGGGAGTGGGTCCTAACAGGGCCCATATGAAGTTGGTCTCCACTCTGGCGGATACTTCCCCTACCCTCCGTGAGCGACGTCTGGAGCATGATGTTGCCATCTTGAAGACCACCGTCGAGAAGTTGAAGGAGATGTTGGTACGTATATTACTTAATAGTAAAATATTATATCATATTATATAGATAGTAACATATGCAATATTAGTAGCCTGAGCTTATTTAGTTTTAGACTTAGATTTGATTAATCAGACTTACATAAAACTATCTAATTAAACCGAACTCTATAATCATAACCATGCCGCATCTTTCTTCATTTTGGAGTTTAAAAAGTTATGATTATCCAAATTCAAAACTTGAGAAGAAAACATTTCTTTGTAAATTAGATAACTCCAAGACCAAGCATCCAATCAAAACTAAACAATTAAGAAAAGATACAGACTTACAAGTTAAAATAAGCTTCATTTCTACCTCCACTTAAAATAAACTACGATTTTCCAAACTAGATACCCAAACTAGGCCTAAGTCCCTAAGTATTCTTAGATTGGGGTATAAAAGTATAGCCCTGAATGTGTGGAATTTCAAGATATATAAATTCTCATACATAATATATGAATTTCAACCGAACGTGTGGAATCTCAACAAAACATATATAAATCCGCGGTTTCGCAATAATCTGATAATGATACGAATTCGACTAAAATCTAATACACCGTTCTTACTCGTTTATTACACAAACACAAAATTTTACAGATTCGGCAGGCTGTTTCGGCTGTGGCTCCACATGCATCTCTTTCGGCTGCGGCTCCGGCTCCACAAGCCACTATCTCGGCTGCGGTTGCGCAGCCACTCCTACAACTCCACAGCCCGCTCAGACTCCTGCACAGTCCGCTCCTTCATTAGTTGAGTTTTTGACAACTCGAGGTTGCACCGAGGAGCAGATGCGTCGGATTACGGCGATTATCAGAAGTGGAGGAGATGGACCGAGCTAGGATAGCTTTATTTATATTTTTGAGAATGTATGTACTTATCTGATATATATTGTATATATTTTGGACGATATTGGTGGTTGTTTGTATGTTTATGATGATTTTAGATTGATTTCATATTCCGTTTGTTTATTTCTTTTATATATTATGCGTGAGATGTTGATTATGAATATTTCTGTATTTTGCTCTCTCTCTCTCTCTCTATATATATATATATATATATATATATATATATATATATATAGAGAGAGAGAGAGAGAGAGAGAAAGATAGAGAGAATAATGGAGGGAAGATGCCATATGAGGGAATTTCCTCCTATGGCATCGAAAAAATACACCCTCTTTCATTTTTTCCGTCGATCGGCACCCATCATTTTCATCGTTATCATCTAAGATATGGATACACCAAATTTCATGTGATTCTACAACCTTTTCACCGTTGATTTAGCAGTGTAAAAAGTTCTATTGTCGGTAAACCGTTAATTTTGAACCCACTAAATCAACGGTGAAAAGGTTGTAGAATCACATGAAATTTGGTGTACCCACATCTTAGATGATAACGATGAAGATGGTGGGTGCCGATCGTCGGAAAAAATGAGGGAGTGTATTTTTTCGACGCAATAGGAGGAAATTCCCTCCTATGACCTCTTTCCTCCACTAACCTCATATATATTATTGTGCACATGGCGGGGAAAAAACAGGAAGCCCCTTTTTTTTAAAAAACTGATATAATGTCCCTACAAATTACTCCATAAGGACAACGGTTGCATCTACGGATTATTCCGTAGGGGCAACACATTTCTCCGTAAGAACAAAATATCATAATATCTGATATTTTGTTCCTATGGACTCAGTAATAGGGGCAAAACTTTGCCCTACGGCTTAAGCCGTAGGGGAATTTATCAGGCCCTACGGACCGCTTCATAGGAGCATTTATCAGGCCCTACGGACCGCTTCATAGGAGCATTTATCAGGCCCTACGGATAAAATCCGTAGGGACAAGTATTTTATTTTATAAACAGATAAATTAAATAAAGATTATGTCCTTACGGATTAAGACGTAGGGGCAATTATTACCCTGTAGGGACATCTTCAGGACGAAGTCTTGCACCTGCGGCCTTTGGAACTCGGAGAAATTTTATGTTCCTACGGATATATCCGTAGGGACAGTGGTTTGTCCCTACAGCTAAATCCGTAGGGACAAGTGATTATTGTGGTAGTTGTGGTGAGCTATGAATCCAAACTTGATTAAGATTTCATTTTCTTATATCCACTGACCTTAGACTAGAAGAAAAATTTAAAACTTTTATAGAAGATACTGTTGGACCGTTGAAATTCCAGTAACACGGACGCCGGTGTGCAAACATATTTTGTAATGTTAGCCGTCGATGGAGAAGCCGGTCTAGTCTTATAACTCGATGGACGCCCCGGACCTTCAGCTAAACTGCAACCACTGGTCTATATATGATATATAATGCACAAGCAAAATTGAACCTGATTTTTCTTCCATCATGAAAAGCATCATTCCTTCAACCCTTTCACATGGTTTGGAATTAGATGCCAATCAGTCACTCTTGATTTTCTGAAGTTGACCCCACTTTAATTATTCTGTCCAATCTTAGGAATTTATTGTTGCTTGGTCCATTATGGCGGTTGTAGTATTTAGAAATTTGGATTCCATTTAAAATTTCTGGATTTTGTAATTTGTCGTTTGGTTGGTTTTGAATTCTTAATATTGGATTTGTAGATCCTTATAATATTTGTCTGGTTGATGAAAAAAATGGGATTTGGATTTGAGGATTTTAAAGAGAGATAGATAGAGAGAGGATTATTAAATAAATAAAATACACGGGTCCCATCTAAAAGTACGAAAATGTCAAATCCTTAAAAAAATTTAGGATTCAAGAATCTTTATTTTTTGGTGGGCCTCCATAAAAAAAACAAAGGAATCCTACAAATCCAAATTCTATAACCAAACACAAAATTATGGAATTCTTGGATTCCACAATCCAAATCCATCATAATCCTACAACCAAACAGGCCCTTAATGAATCGAAATTATCAGGGGGCGCTCAGGGAAGCGCCGCTCGATCGCTTCCCGTTCCTGGAGTGGTGAGGCGGAACCAAAGGGTGTCCCCTTTTATTTATTTTTTTAATTGAATGTCTGCATCAAATTTTTGCCAATTCTTTTTTTGTGTGATTTACATTTAAAAATGATAGTTATTTTTACATCAAATTTCTGTCTGATTTACATTTTATACATTTAAACAATCAGACAGAAATTTTTATTTATTTATTTTTTTGATGAAAAACAATCGGAATAGATCATGCCGCCTTGGCCCATGAGTCATGAATATGATATGCTAATATCTAAAAGGCATAAATTCTTCGTTTATTAATTTTTTAAAGAATATACCATAAAATTAATACTTTTTGGGCTGCATTTTATTTTACACAATCCCACAAACTTTAAATTTTATAAAAATACAAATAAACAACATGAACCAGTTGCAAATAAATATGCAACATATGTGTATAAAATACATATTTCTAATTTATTCTATAATCTTAAAATATATGTTACCTAATATTCATTAAAAATGTTCTTTCACTTATCATTAGCATGCTATTTTATTTTCATGACCAACTCTAATTTCATATAAGAGTTATGTTATAGATATGCTAATTATTAGGGTTCTTTTTGGGAGGAAAATTGGTCCACTTTGATCAATTACTTTTACATTTGAATGTTGAAATGGCAGAAAGCTAAATTCATGGTTTTAAGGGAATGAGCCGGCATGCTTCGGAGCATGAGCTCTATAAAGAAATTTTCTGCTATTTTTTCATTTTTAAGAAAAAATGAGAAACTTTTATCATACCCCTATTAGTTCTAGTTATAATAGCAAAGATATGTTGTTTTCAATCCAAACCATGAAAACGTTAAAGTTGTTATAATACTCACAATGGCCATGCAGTAAACATTGTATGATAGGGAATTAAGCTAGTAACCAGCAGTAAGACTAGTGTCGCTGCAACCAGCATAAAACTTTTTCATTACCTGAAGAAAAAAAGAGCTATTTCACAAGCTTATGCATCAATTGTGATCTTTCTTTACTGTTATAATTAGTAATCTCTTGGATGATTTCATTAATCAAGGAATAAGAAAATGAAAAGAGATTAAAAAAAATTCTTTACTATTCTACTCCTTCCATCACAAAAGACAAAAAAAATAAAAATGAAAGGTCAACAATCATCTTTCTGTGTCTTTCATTCATTTCGCATTCTCTCTCATGCTTCAAAGCCTAAAAAGAGATATGTCTTACAAATTGATACATAAGCCGATATATGTTTATTATTTTATAAAACTCATAGATTTCTCAATTCTAATATTACCGCCAAACGTATTTATTTAATTTAAATTTAGAAAAACTACAGATTTCTTTAGAAATTTTCATATAATGTTTAGAATAAAAATAACCACGGCACACCTTCAACGCGATGCATATATATTGTTCAAAATATACACAGGTGCGTCACATGTGTAAAATACTAGTTACTATAATGTAAACTAAGTCGTAACCTGATGAGAATTGAATTCCGAGTCTTTTGCTCAACTACCAATCGATCTTACCTTACTAATTAGACATGGCCTACACAGATAACTTTACTTTCAGAAACGCGAGTTTCTCGGTTCCATTCAGATAAAAAGGAAATTAGGTGTCACTGCTTGAACACAAAAATTCCACAGTTATTTTTACCACACGGTTTTCATCAATACATTCAAGGGCAATTCCGCCATTTCCTTGTAAATCCTGTCTTTTTGTTCACGTGGGGCGACACGTGGACGACGTGAAGGAATCAAATAGGAGATCCGAGGGGCAACGACAGCTAACGACCCGACACGTAATTTTTGTGGCGCGTACGTCTCAGGGTCGGCAAATCTCCTCCGTCGATTCTTACGGTGGGGCCCACTCTGGATCTTATGCGGTGTGACGGCAGCGATGACGTGGCACCGAACCACTTCAGCCATGGGCGGTTTCATATGCGAACATGATACCATCTCCCCACGTTAGATTGTTGATGCATAAATCTTTCGATTTGTGGGATATGATCTAATGAAGGAAAGGTGCCTTAAATTACTAAAATACCTTTCATCGATTTCCTGATAAATGCCATATGTTTTATTTTGTATATATAAAAACCAAGATCTCTATGTCAGTTGCTTGTAGACACCATCCTTTATTTCTGCTTGTCGACGTTGCCCTATCGATCATCGTGAAAATGCTATATAAATGATTTCTTTCTAAGTTGTCCTTTACATGCTTATTATACATGTTCCTACTTTGCCCGTGATTTAATAAGTTTGACGTCTATCTTGCTTTTTCTCCCCAAAAAACAGAGAGGAAATAAGTAAAAGACGGTGTTAGAATGAGGATCGGAACGTGGAGAGCGATTTTCCTCCTCCAAAAATAAAGAAGCTTTGTAGAGTGTAAAGTCATAAATAAAACAATTGGGTACAATGATCATCAAACAACTTTCCAGCCAGCAATGCTGTTTTTGAGTTTGATCGTATTAGCATGTAATAAACAAAGTATATGCTATTTATTAGATCAAGGTCGTAATGCTTTAATGTAATTTAACCAAAAAGAAAATAATAAGAATAGCTAAGAAAAGGAAAAATTCTTCAAAGTCCCTTGCAAAGTTTTCCGTTGTCACAAAACCCTGGCCTAAAAATCTCATCAAAACCTCCTTAGAAAGCTTTCCACTGTTAAACCCCCTGCCTGCAATATCCGTATAGTTGCATGTATATAGTTTTCTGCAACAAATGTGTAGCTAACCGCATATCTGTATAGTTCTCCGCAATATGTATATGCTAATTAGATATTGTGGGTACTATAGATATTGCAGGCAGGGGTTTTTCACAATGGAAAATTTTTCCGGGGATTTTCGACAGGTTTTTTGGGTCAAGGGTTTTTTGACCACGGGAAAACTTTGTCGGGGATTTTTAACAATCCACCCTTAAGAAAATGAATGATTCATGATTATATTGGCCAAATAACTTTCCAAGCTTAAAACATATTTTACTAGTCTTCCTTTTCTTAATTCTTTTTTGCATTGAATATTGCAAAGATTATAATTTTGTGTGGGATTATAAACTAATTAAGTGGTTACAGCCTAGGCAATGATATTTCTCAATAAGAACACTTCAATAATAATTGTGACAATGATCATGAATTTAGAGACTAGGATTTGCTCTTGAATTTTCCAGAGCAGGATCCTTTTCTAGGATCCTTTTCTAGCCGTTGGATCTCTTAGTCGCCCCCCATCAACTATGGGCTTCTCTTACTTTACACACACCAGCCGTTGGATCGTCAAATAAGGGCAAAAATAAACCGAGGATCCGGATGCTGAATTTAGGGGACCCATGAAAGGATAGATCAAACGAGGACAACCACTACCAAAGTACCATTCTAGCTGTCCTTTAATTTAGTTTGATGGATGTCCTCGACAAAATAATTGTGATGTAGATCGAATTTTGATTGTTCATTTTACCTACTCATAAATTTAAATAATCAAAGGAGATAGCAATATTCTAAGGCCTTCCACTTTTCTAGCATTAGTAAATCCTTATGGGTTTCAATTTGTAATTTCTAAAGATGCATTTATGAGAGATCAAATAATAAATTTAATTTTGGTTTCTCTTATGATTTTCATTTTAGAAATATATATTTTTTAATTAAGAACGCCTAAAGTTTAAAATAGGGTGGTTTCTCTACTGATTTTCTTTTATCTTCGACATCACTGCGATATTGCGATTTCCTCGACATTCCGTAAGAATAACTTCGCGACGCATGATGTTACCCGCTTTTCTATCTTTCCGGAAATGTCTGGATTTTGTATGAGCTATGGGCTCCCTGATTGCATATCCCAAGCTCTAGGTTGTGACAATTCTTTTAAGTCTTAATAAAATTTAACAGAGCTCTCTTTCGACCTCAAAACGTAAAATAAAATAAAATTATGCTAGCAGCTGAAGTTATACAGCAACAATAATTTTTAAAATGGTAATTAATTGGCAATACAGAATCAGACATATATCTGTTGTTAATAATTAAAATTTTGCTTTTTGTAGTATTTAAATGTGGGTAGATGATAAATGAGAATAAATAGAGCTAACAATGCGACCCTTTCAATAATAATTATTCGCCTTATTAAAATATCCTCAGGGACTCAACAAATGAAAATAAGAAGCTTATTTACAATTACATCATCAAAACCAAACGATTAAGATCAAATTAACAAGGAAAACAATATTATTATGGGCAAACGGATATCAAAAAGACATTGCAGAAAGATACATGATCGAATAAAAATGGTATCATATTGATTACTCTAGCCTGTCATTTAAAAGCTTAATGCATCCATGGAATTGGGAAAAAAGTATAAATATCGAAAGTCAGAATCGGATACGTTTTGTCATGTGTCTGATTATACATATGAAATATTTTTTGTTCGAAATGAACCGAGCATGCATTCAGACTCCGGCCATATGGCTAGTGTGATTTAGATGTGTACAAATCTATGCACAAAATGCTTAGATCTTTTGACAATAATGCAAGAAAATTGTTTTGCACAATTCCACATAATAATTACTTTATTATTAAAAAAGCATCATAATATCATTCAACTAATTGCTTGATTGAGCAACGAAATCAATAAGCCGACGTTGGCTTCACTGGTATGTATAGCTTCTAACAACTTTTTCTTTCCATAATATTTATCTTGTGTGCCGTTATAACCTAGTAATAAAGTTTCTTTGCAGTTGCTCTAAGATGTTGTAGGTTGCAGTATTTAATTTCACAAAATGAGAAAATATAAATTGTAAGAAGAGAAAGAAAAACGGACGGACAAGCTTCGAATTGTATATTCTAAAGAGCTTATTCGAATATTCTTGAAGAAAGGATGCATGAAGCATATTTGCTCTTTATTGCTTGGACGACACATTGAGGCATATGGTCCATGATCTCTCTCCCATGATTTAATATAAAAAATAATATTGAGACAGCTACCTAATTCATACCACAATCGTGGCCTTACTTTAATTTTATGTGAGGATTTAAAAAATATATATATCGGTTGGTTTAGAGAGAGAGAGAGAGAGAGAGAGTCCAATTGGTTCTACAAAGGAATAAAAATAATATGGTTGAATTCTACTAATGTGCCCCCTTCGTAGATAAGCAAAAAGCACAAGGAATGTAAGAATTTCATCTATGCAATTTTTTCAACATTTGATATACAAAAAGAAAGACACCTTTCTGTGGACATAAGAATCTTGCCAACTTTCATCACTGGATGCCTGCATGGTTCATGAAGAATCACTAAAATGATGATGGTTTTAATAATTATAATATAAGAAATTAAATAATTGTGGAACTTAATTAAATCGAGGTGTCAAATTTGGAAGATGTTGACAGGAGTTTATTTTAGAAAATTTATAAGTCAAATATGGACAGGTTTTTTTAAAAGTTATTATAAAGAGAGAGAAATTTAAAAAATGAAGTCTAAATTAAACAGCTCATGAAACAGATTCATTCACCATGTGCTTAAACTTTGTCTCCTTGCCAAAGCTCAAGGTGTCGCCGATCCGGCCCGGCCAACCTGACAATTTTGAATTTGAATTTGACCGTTTGGCCTGGGGTGTTTGGGACGGGAGCCAGTCAATTTCTTGGGAAGAGATTTTTTTTTTGAATGGGAGTGGGTGTTTTAGTAAAAGGGGAAAGTTGATTTAAAGTAGAGGTTGTAAAATTATCTAAAACCTTCTCACTCAAAATTATACATTTCTATACCCCTAACCCAAAACCCTATAAATATCTATCTACACTTCTCGTTTTTCTTACAATTCACAACAACAAAATTTTCAATCTTCCAATCACTCTCTTTAATTTCCGAGAAGTTTACTATTAAAATTGGAATCGCGCAATCTTTATTTCTGCAGTCTCAATCTTTACTTCAGTTTCACTAATTTAATTATGCTGTTTGGAATCGGGGTTTTTTGTATTTATTATATATTTTTCTTGTATATTTTTTATCATATCTCTTTCTCTTTTACTGATATTTTTAATTAAGAATATCAGGTTCATCTTCATAAGGTAACATGAGTGCTTCATCTTCACGGAGACGTTCATTTCAAATCGATATGAATTCACAAGAGAGACAGAGATTAACCAATATGTCGTAAACTAATTTTGATTCTTATTCTCCTGACTATGGATTTTCTAATTACGAGATCCCTGCTACGTCACAAAGTAATGTCCCTGCAAAAGTTCCTGCTCCTGGCGCCTGAAGCAAGAGCTTCTGCCCTTAAAGATAAAAGAGCTAAAATTTCTAATATTTGGAAACATTTTGCAGTACAAACAGTTGCAGATAAAGACGAGCGAGCAGTTTGTATTCATTGCCAAGCAGATTTTATTTGTGCCGCTTCAAGTGGAACTATCCACCTAAAAAGATATTTAATCAAACACGAAAAACAGATTTTTGACAGATGACACTAAATATGTCGTCTAACTCTAACTAGTTTTTTTTATTCGCAAGATACTAATAGAAGAGAACTTGCAAAATACGTCAAACATACTGAATAACTATTTGATTTTGCAGAAAACGAAAAATTTGATAGATTAGTAAAAAGTGAATATACCCAGAACAACACTTAGAAATGATGTTTTAAAAAAATTTCATGATGGTAAAACTAATTTGATTGATTTCTTTTACAAATTTTAAGAGTAAAATTGCATTAACCTATGATATTTGGACTACAAAATGGGGGGTGAGTTATATTTGTGTTACTGCGCATTTCATTAATAATGATTGGTTTTTACATAAAAGAATTATTGGTTTTTCAAAAATGAAGTATCCACATAGTGAAAATAATATAAGTAATTGTATTTTGACTACTGTGCGTAAATATAATATTCAAAATAAAATATTTTCCGTTGGTGTTGATAATGCTGCTAATAATAATTTTGCTATAGTAATTTTAAAAATAATTTAAATTCTGTTTTGAATGGAGAATTATTTTATCAAAGATGTGCATACCATATTTTAAATTTAATTGTGCATGATGGTCTTAGTATAATTGATTCTCATTTAGTAAAACTTAAAGATACAATGATATTTATTGAAATACCTGGACTTCGAAAATAAATTTTTAAGCGAACTTGTGCCCAATTAAATTTAAAATTTAGATATTAAAAATGCAACATTACAACCAGGCGAAATTCCACTTTTGAGATATTGAAATGTGTTTTAAAATATCGGGAGCTCATTATTTTATTTTATGAGGAACAAATGCCCAATAATAATTTAGATTATTATGATTAGTTTGTTTGTGAATAAGTTTTGAAATTTTTATAAATATTTTACAATATAACTAAATGTTTATCTGGTATTTATTATCCTACTACATATTTAGCAGCAAAACATCTATTTTATTTTAGTAAGGTTATTAATGAGCATGTAATTGACAATGAAAGTGCATTTGCTGTAATATCATATAGCATGCTTACAAAGTTGATTAAGTATTGGCGAAAAGTTTTCACGTTTTTTTGTTTGGTTTCTGTTTTTGATCCTAAACTTAAAAATGATAATTTATTTTTTTATTAGATGGATACCATGAAAACTTATGTACTGATATAGGAGATTATAAAAATACTTTAGATTTTTATTTGCATGAATTGTATGCCATATATGATGCATGGTATGGCCAAAACAGAACTTCTTCTTTATTTCCCTCTTCACCGCAAACTTCCAAAAAGGGAATATTTTAGTTTTTGCTGCAGAAAAAACAAAGAACAACCGTTTCTATTTTTTCCACTTATAACGAGTTTACAATATATTTGCAAACCAATTTCAATAATATTTTCTCCGCGGATCAAATAGATAATTTCGATATTTTGGATTGGTGGAAAATACATGGACACATGTATCCTGTGCTTCCGCCATGGCTTGTGATTTGCTGACAACTTCAGTGTCCATAGTAGTTTCGGAGTCTGCTTTTAGTGCAGATAATAGGATTCTGAGTAATAAGAGAACGAGACTGTCGGATGACGCATTAGAGATTGCAGTGTGCAAAAAAGATTGGTTCGATGCAGAAACTAGACAACAACACGTTAAGAGCATTGAAGACCCCGACACCGATGAAAAATAAAAACGGATATGAGCTCACCAGTTAGCTTTTTTTTATTGAATTGTATTTTTTTTGGGCAATTGTATGAGGAGGAATGTTTGCCAACCTATGTCCCACTCTCAAAATATTTTTTAATTAATAAAATATTTAGATCTGTGCCGGGACCTACACGAAGTTCGGGCTAAAAATATTTCCAAATTTTTTTTTATGAAAGCAAGAATTTACTTTGAAAATAATTTTATTTTTAAAAAAAAATCAAATTTTTAAACGGGCCGGCCCGACCCAAGCTAGGCCAGGCCGAAGCTCGGACTGAATTCCGATCAACTTGGGCTAAGTCCGGCTTGAAGACCCCCCTGGCCTGGTGGGCTCCGGGCCGGGTCTGATAAACAGCCTGAGCCGAAACCATGACGTGATTGATTTCATTGAGAAAAGCATGCATTCAGCATTGTAATTCCCTTGTTCATGTTTTAAACAAGCTGAAAAACATGCAACCAAATTTTAAACATTACAAGTATGTGTGCAGGGGAATGCTCCGTTGCAAACCGATTCGTGTTTTGCAATGGATCACTCCCCTGTATATATATGCCTCGTGATATCAAAACGGCCGGCGGGGTTATTGCTCGGATCTTGATGGTAAGACCAGGTTTTTAAGAGATATGGGTAGAGAGAGAAGTTTCGGAAAGACTACCACCTTAAAGTAGGCAGTTATGCCACATGCAACTAGAGTAGTTGATGAGGGCCGAACCGTAGCCTGTAGTCTGAACAGCTGGAGTCGTTTCCTGATGTTGTTCATATGCATTGTTTTCTTGGGGAGCCAAACCTTGTATGACATTTATTATTATTTTTAAATGGATAAATTTCATTAAAATTTTAATTGCCGCTATTTTAAGTACTGAAATTTTGACTTGAAGTGAAAGAAAGGAGTTGACAAAGGTGGCGATTTTTACTTCAGAATCCTACAAGGCCCATGACCATATATACCTATGGAGGCCCAAGTTAATTTAGTTGATGATGCCAGGGTTAAGAATATGGAGAAGGTTTGCCCCCCCCCCACCCCACCCCCATGCAGCAAGAGAGTTATCCTTTACAGTTCGGGATACATCTGGACCGGAAACGTTGAGGTTGAGGTTGAGCTTGAGCAAAGCAAAGCTCATTTTCTTTTCAGAATAAAGCGGCACATCAAAAAGAGTTTGCATGTCAAAAATTCGGTTAGACACTACAAGAGAAACGGTCTTTAATGGCATTTTTGTTGATGGCAACAGCGCTAATGCCGCTAAAAAAATAATTTAGCGGCAACCAAAAAAATTGCCACTGGATGAATGCGGCAAAAAGTCCGAAACAAATCAAAGCGGCGAAGACTTGAAAAAATCTGGCGAAGTCTAAAACAATCAACGGCGGCAATATTCTAAAAGGAATAAAAATATTGAGATTTTTGCAAACAAAATCTCTGCACCCTATAAAACCTATTGCTTTTAGGAAAATAAAATAAAATAATTATTTTTTAATAATCTATCATCTGCCTTCTTCAGCAGCCGTCGCTGATCATCTCGAGCTCCACCATTGCCTCAGGCCTCGAGCAGCACCGCCGTTGATGGCAAACTGTCTCGGGCTCCGCCACCGGCTTGCATCCCGTGCTCTACCGCCGTCGATCATGTCGAGTTCCTCTATGCCTCGAGCTTCGTCGCCGTCGATCGCTTCGAGCCTCAAGCTTCGTCGCCGTCGATATCCTCGAGCCTCAAGCTATACTGCCATGGGTCGTCCTTCTCTCGATCTAACTCAATTCTGAGCGGAAGGAGTACCAATCAAAACCCTCGATTTCACAAAAGGTTACCATCGCTTTCTCTTCTCCAAGCCCTAACCCTAACCCTAATCTTTTCTAAAAATCTCACTTTTATTTCTTTTTACTTATTTTTCAAAGTAAAGGTGTTCCTCTACCGACGTACATGAAGACTCCAAGGTGGCTCAAGATCTCCTCTGCACAAGTAAGCAAATCTCATTATTGACTTTTGAATTTTTATGAGACCACAATTGATGCTTTTTGTGAATTTTGTTTGGTGATAACATCTATGAGTTTCAACTTCATCGATTACTCAGCAAAACCTTCTATACATAGTGTATCCATTTATTATTATTGAATGATTATTAAGTAACTCAAGTATCGTTTGATATGCGTTTCTCCCCTAAAAGCTATGCTGCCATGAATTGCTGTAAGGCTCCCATAGTAGGCCTCACACAATCATCTTTTTTCATGGTTCCCATAGCCTTCAGCATCCTCATTTTGATAGACTTAATAGCTTCATTGTTGATAAAAATAATTTCACAGCTTGCATTGTTTCCATCACTCCAGTCCTTGCCGAAGGAGCCCTCAAAAGTTTGGGTCAAACATTTCAACATCTTTGCTCGGAGTGGAGACGATAACCTTGGCGCCATTCTTACAGTGTACACCATCCTGGTCCTTCATGGCGGCATTCAAGAAATTGCCAGTATTAGTATAAGTCTTCACTGCAAAATCTGATAGAGACCACACACCACATTTGAGTATCTCTTCAAGTACTTTATTTAAGGCATATACCTTCATGATTTTCAAGTTGCTAATGACAAGCTTGGTAACCCAAGGCTTGGTCACTTTAGGCCACAATAGCCTCATCAAACGGATGAATGGGTTATGCCTGAAAGTTTGACTTCTTACTATGGACATTGTTTCATATAAGAAACCGATATGGTCTCACTCTATTTTTGGTTGACTATGCAAGCGGGGTTTGGCGAGCAAGAAACAGCTAACATGTTCATGGACGCTTGTTTCAGTATGACCCTAATGCTTAGAGGATGTCAATAATCTTCAATTACTTCAGTTGTAGTACCGACTGATTCTAATTCATATGGTCTCATGCTATTTGTTCGTTAGGTTTTTGGTACTTATAGTTATTGACATCTATTGATCATAGTTTTTGGTACTTATAGTTATTGACATCTATTGATCATAGTCGATCTTTTTTCTTCTTATTTTTAGGTCATGTTGAAGAGATGTATAGGTGGTTCAAATTGAAGACTGAAGCTAGCTACTTGAATTAGTGCTTATCTTTCGATTTTGACTTGTAAATCACTTCATATGGTTTTCTTTCTTTTTTCAATCTTTGTGGATAGATTTCATTCATTGACTATAAATTTTAGTGCTTGAAATGGATTTCATTTGAATGTATAGTTTTGGATGGTCGAAATTTGATCGTTTCTTTAAATATTTGATGAAAATATTACTGTTATGTTTCGTGTATTGTTGATAGTATAAATAATCTTTCTAAAATAAAGCATTGTGATGGTCTTGAAAAGTCACAGGAAGAATGTTATTTTAATTTGCATTTTTTTTGCGATAATAAATGTTGTTAGTAAGGTTGTAGTGGCAATTAATTAGTGCCGTTAGTGAAATACATATGCTGCTACTTTATAACAGCGACCGAAAAGTGCCATTGAATGTTAAAATTTTGGGGTCGAAAGTGTCGTTGAGAGTAAAATTAGTGGCACTCAAAAAGTGCCGCTACAAGTATTACCTTTCAGCGGCTGTAACACCAGCACTCACAAATAACTGCTGTTAACCTTTTAGCGACATAGGTAGGTATACGCGCCACATGGACAAGTGTCGGTATTTCTTTTTGCGGCACTTTTTTCGACTTTTAGCGGCACTTTTAAATGCCGCTAAAGACTGTTTTCTTGTAGTGAGAGTTGGCTTTTTCAGAAGCAAATTCCCACCGAGCTCACGACCAGGCTGGCCGCCACACCCTCTTGAGAGCAAGATGTAGGCCAATATGAGAAAGACCAACTAGAAGTCGGCATATTAGCCACAAGAGAGAAGTTACAACAAAGCAAGTTAGCTCTGCTCTAACATGAGACTCGATCAACTACAAGAGCTGAGAGAGGAAGGATTTGGAGACAGACAAAAAGAAGCTACCGTTGGAGAAACTGCTCCATACACTTAATTGACTCTATTGTTCTGCTAGCTCCTCTTTGGACCGGCATCAGAAAGGAATCAGGTAAGTAAGCAATACCTCCTGCTATCTATCACCACTTCCTTATTCCTAAAGAACTTCATTCCAAATGCCTATATCATGGGATACATACCAAGTTTTGAATATCTTGTACTTAGTGGAAAAGTTCTCGTCAAGGGCCAAGCGTGAACCTTCACTTCCGCATCTAGCTAGCAAAGGAGCAAGGTCTGGACAGCTTTCTTAGAAAGACGAGAAGCGAGCTGGCATTTAAGCTAAAACTACGTGGCATTTTAGCTTAAAACTCATGGCCTTCATCTCTTTGGCACTGGCCGACACGTAGGTCTATTTTGTGTTTTCCGTCTCTTTTCGTAGTGCCTAAAGAATAAAACAAATGCGGATGGTGCTTCAAACTCTTGGAGCACTACCATAGCCTCTCTGTCGGTCTATCTTAATAGTGGGTCTGGTTTATCTGTTTTTACAAGGTAACCATAGGCGTCCGATCTATCCGTCAACGTAACCATAGGCGAGGTACAGTTCAAATGTCATGCGCTAGGGAAGGTTAGTTTGAAAGGCGTTTCATCCAGGCTCGTTACCAACAGAGGACAGGGCAGTTTATATTGATTTTTAAGCAATTTGAACCAATCGGACAGGACAGTCTTTACAAAAGAGAAATAGAAAAAAACATGTAGATATTTGGATCTATAGTAGCAAATAAATTGGTATGTACCAAGACTAATAGCTACATAAATAATTAAAACTAGCATGATGAGTGACAAGTAACAAGGCATGTGTTACATGTCTGAAGAAAATCATACTAGTTATCAAAATAGATAAAAGGAATATGGCACAAGATATAATTTTATCTGATGACGCTCAAACAAAACCAAAACAAAAAAAAAAGGTATCGATTTTGCCTCTTCAATTTCATTAATTTTCTAAACGTACTTTTCAGTTGCTATAATTACACAAATCTGCGGAGACCTTGCGGTCCCAAAGGAGATCTTCATTTAAAAATATCTTCCTCACCTTTAAATCTCCCGGTCCTCATTCAAAAAATGGGACATTATGGTTAAAAATATCCATGAAATGAAAGAATAATATGTAATTTACACAACTTTTGGAAAATATCGTATCACTGTTTCCTGAAGAAGGATTTTTGTGCGATAAGGAGTTGCTCATCGCTGTTTCCCTCGAGCGCAATTACACGTGCATCCCACTTCACTTGTGTAGCAATGGTTCTTGCTAATTCGATAAGAGACGATGTATCACGAAGTATCACCCAACCCTGCATTTTTTTAATTTTATTGTCAGTTTAACGCAACAAGAAGAATGTTGCATCAATCAATGAAATTAAAAGCAAATGCATGGTTGACATGTGTGTCGCATGTTGCTCGTTGATAATATTGTTCTGATTGGTCAGGTTAGAGTAATCGAGATTTTTCCAGAGAAGGTGGAGACTAATTGACAGTTTTAAGATGTTTAGAACTAGGAAAATGAAAACAACAGAAGTGTACAGCTTAGTTTAATGACAGAGAGGTATCTAAAACTTACCATTTCCGGTCTATTGTTTATCATGACGGTAAGTCGAGGAGTGAATATAGTTCATATGAACTAAAAACAAAAAAAACAAGGGAAAAAAGGTTAAAATTGGAGAAGCGCTTTGCGTATATTATTATCATAGCACATCCACTAAATTGAAGGAGGAATTTTGTTTTTATAAAATGACAATAAGATTAGCTTAACGATTGGGTAATCTAAAAATTACATGTGTATTGTTTTTATTTTTTTGCCAAAGAAGAATTTGTGTATTGTTGGTAGGTGTAAGTATGTTGTCAATGCAAATTTTTTTCAAAATTGATATTTTTTGTTCATTTTTTCAAAATTGATATTTTTTGTTCGATGGAAGTATGGATTTGTTCAGATTCGGAAAATTTCTGGTTTTAAGCTAATCAATCGGTGGTGTAACTGTACATGCAACGTGACAAGAAAAGTTAGTACTGTACATATAAAAATAATGGTATTGATATAATAATCAATGTCGATTCTTTCTTTAATAATAAAAAAAGCTATGTTCATTGGAATGGTTGCAACTAATAGAGAACTATTAAATTTCAAAAAGAAAAAGCATAATTAATTAGTTTATACCTCTGGTCTCAGAATCCGATCAATCTCCAAGAATATATCAAGCACGGAGCATCTGTGCAGCTGCTGAGATTTTAGAGACAGCAGTCCTTCGGCATGCACCATATCATAAGTTCTCAGATATGTTGGAAACGCTTCACACCTAATAAATATAGTATTTACATAAATGAAAATGAATTTATTAAAGAAACAAAAAAAAAAAATAAACATAGATCTTTAAGAGAACTTATTATAATAAAAGAACTTCATTTACAGTAATTAATGAAAAACGCTTATATCTAAAGGAAGCTTAGTAAACTTTAGCCATAGAAAAAAAAGCCTACCAATCATGTTGAACACCAATGAACCCCCGATCGAGGATAAGAGGGAGGTAGTTAAAACCAACTGAAGGCACCACATTCATAACCCAGACAGACTTTCCAGCATCCAACAAAGCTGCATTAAACCCACCAAACTGAGCATTCATGTCGAGCACGTTTCTGAGCATGTTGAAAGGCGGGGAAGGATCCTCATCACCAGGACGCTTTGGATGATCCGAGAATATCAGAGGTGAAAGGAGGGACCAGTAGTTATTAACCGCTGCATTCCAATTTAATCCGTCATCGGCTAAGTTCTCAAGATATAACCCTGTTGAAAGGAAAAGTGTCAAATGGTTCCATATTGTCAAGAACGATTTTACACAAAAGCTTAAGGCCTTAAGCTGTTAGGTTATAAGGTAAAAATGTACATTAAGCTAACATAATTCTTAACACTCCTCCTCACATAGGCCTTTGAGCCATGTGGAAAGGCCTGCAGCGGAAACTCTTGCTTGTATAGGCAGAATAAATGAAGGGAATTAATATATGTGAAGAATGGCAACGATGAGGTTTGAACCCAAGACCTCTTGAAACTAGTGTGCTATGATATTATGTCAAGAACCGTTAAATACAAAAAACTTAAGCTCTTGGGTACTGGGATAACAAAGTATAGCAAGCCAACATAGTTCTTAACATATTTTATGTGTAATAATAGCATAATACAGAATGTAAAGCTGCTACTTGACATATTAGACTCCTAATAATGATGTGTGTTGCCTTGCACTATCTGTTTTGATCAAGTTGTGACCTCTCGCTGTATATTAATAGTAATTGCATACTGCCCATACTATTTTAACCTTAGATTAATTAATTGTAATTTGCAAACTGGTCATGGATGATATTAATAATAGATATGACACACCACACAAGATTTAGCTATTGCAGAGTGTATAGCTTTGGCATATATGAGGATTCTACTGCACGTGAACTATAACAGATATCTATAAAATACAAGTCCGAGATAGGATTATCAGCTTCAAGATTGCCAACATTTAGGCTTAGTTTACCCTCCAAAAAAGAAAAAAAGAAGAAGAAAAGAAGAACATTCAGACCAAATCCAAATAGCTTATTCGATTAGATTTGAGATCCAATGCCAACTGTTCTCCAATGATTTGATCAATTTGTTGAGTGACCTGTGTATCATTTGAATACAGGTAACTTTCATATAACACCCCTCATCTATACCTCTTCTATCACTTACCAATTATCACCTCTTGACTGGTTTATTTACACTTGACAGACCCCTCAGTCAACAAACTTACCCTAGGGTGTTATATGCTAATAGACCAGTTCAGAGATGATATGTAATTAAATACTGAATGAAATACAAATGAAGGCTGTCATATACAATAACCCTTCGGAAACAGTCATAATCCATGCTTACCATGTATCTCAAGCTCGCTGGAGTTCAAGTTAGCCTGAGCAGGCCATGGAGTACGGGATTCAATAGGAACCCATCGCCGACTTCTGCTTCCTCCAATGCACGGATTGAGTGGTTGGTAATAGGGAGATTCGAGATCATGGTTCTTGTCACAAATTGCTGGTCCAGACTTCCTACAGGTTTATTTCAATTTAAAACACTAAACTAAAAAACACCTAATAATCATGTAGGTTACGAATGGCTGAAACTTACCTAGAGCTGTAACATTTCTTGTTACTGGTCTTTTTCCACACCACTGTTTCATCTTGTTGGGACAGCAAATCCCAGCAAAGATTCTCAGCAAAATCATGAATGAACAACCACTTATTCTGATTATCTTTATCACGCAAGGACCTCTGAGTATTTGTAAGGGATGTCCACACAAAATACCCACCCGGTCTCAAAAGTCTGTCAACTTCGAATAGTAATATACCATCTGCAGGATAGCACAAATCTAGTTTATGAGGCGTTCTATTGGAATATTCAATTCAAATATCTCTACTATTCCATGTATCTTTTTTTTTCTTTTCATTTTTACAAAAGAAAAACTTGGAAAAAAATTGAGCAAATTTCTCCACTTTAAATGGTCCACATCATCATCACCATCTCTCCCTCCCTCCCCCTCCTTTTGAGAAAAGAAACCAGCAACTTGATGGGCCCATCGTTTTAAATGTTAAAAGTATGTGCTCATTTTCTCTGCAAATATATCTAATATATACACGTGCAAAACCCTAGTGTCCATAAAAGTAAGGAACTCAAAGTAATTTGTGGGAGGTATAAATAGATAAAAATCTAGATTTATACATCTCACTGCTCGATGGCCCTTATATATATTGCTGAATGGAGGGGGGAAAATATCATATCATATATCACAAAAAAAAGGGGCAAAGGACTTGGTTATTCTGCTGCTGTAGTCAGTTTCACAAGTTTATGGTAAGTTAATCCAGAACAACTAAATGCTCTCATCAAAATAGTTGTTTATTAAAAGGAATGAAAAGAATTATAATTATTAATCTCAAGAATGTGTGCATATGTATCTCTGTTCAAGTTACTACATAGTCAGGCCTTCGTTGAGCTGTTCTGAACTGAGAAAAGGATTCATGTAGCCAATTCGAAGCCAATTCATAGAATTCAGAATAAAATGGTTATGTTGTAGTTGTTATCTTAAGTTTTACTAGTTTTATGGTTAGTAACTAAGAAATACTAAACTTCCTCATTATAAATCATTTGATGAACCAAAAAAAGAAATAAAACAATATAATGGGTGCACAATCTCTTAATTCCAGTTATTAAGCAGGCTACCTATCATAAAACCAACAATCAGCCCCTTAAAATAAGAAATGCGCGCGCGCGTTTGATTGTAACGCCAAACAAACGCATTACACATTTATATTATAACACCGTATTAACAAGGTAGTGATAGTATGGTCTATGTTAACAACAAGGCTAATAAATCAGATAATATACATATATTTACATTACAAATCCAACGCTAATGTCCTCTAAAGTAAAGTTTGTATTATGGTTAGACTGACATCTTGATAGGTATCTCATATGGCTTACAGATGACGAATTCTAATACTATTTAGCTGCAGAGAAAACCATCTTAAAACATACACACAGTAAATAGGCTACAACATGGGGAGGGGGGGGGGAACAATTTAGTACGCACCATTCTTTTCCCAATCAATTCCGCATCTAGCACAGTGCAAGATATCAAAGGAGAGAGATGGAAATGGTAATTGTTTTGATGCAAATGAGCCAATCATAGCAGGTAAGCCTCTCTCAAGTGAAATTTGAACTTGACTACCGGAGGCCTCATAGTTGGCAATGCACATGGTTAGAAGTTCTTTGGAGAAAAGGTGTGCTCCAAAGCTACCAAAGCCACAGCCTATATCTAAGACTGTTCTTATCTGTGTCATAAAAGTGAACATCAGAACAAATTAGGTAACAATAAATTTAGCTCATTCCAGCAAGGATGGAGGAAAACAGAATTTAAAAATATATTTAATTTAACTCTGTATGCGCGCGCGCACAGAACAAGTGCTGAGTGGTTGTGCATGATGTTGGTTGCATTTTGCTATTTTGGATGGTATCCAGAGCTGTGTAGGCTTTACTTTTTTATCTTGGGCACTTTATGAGCCAGTGTGGCTTTACTGTTGTGTTTGTGTATTGCCCTTGTATATTTCCGAGTTGCAGGTTATCTTATTAAAAACTCTTTAATGGATCCCCCTGGGAGGTGGGGTGCTCAACCAATTATGCTGAAAATAATGTAAATCTTCTGCTGAAAATGACACAAAAATATCTGAAATGCATCTGTCATACATAACCCCCAACTTCATCAGCAAAGCAACAATAGAACTAATGAATACACACACACACACACACACACACACAGAGAGAGAGAGAGAGAGAGAGAGAGAGAGAGAGAGAAAAGTAAACGGCTATGGTTAAAAAATAAATGCGCTAGGTATCATCTTGTAGAGCCCTTCTTAGATTTAATCTTGGAAAATTTTCATGCCATGCTTATAATGCAAACAATAAAATCATTAATTGCAGTCCAAAGATAGAGCAAACAAATTAATGAGTTCTGCTGTTTTAGTTTCTAGGCAGTCTTATTTAGGAATTGTGATTAGAAATTACTGGTATTTGATGATTTTCAGTATCATTTGTCAAAATTAACAAATAATCCAGTGACATATGCATAACTCATTACATTTTGGTCTTCGAACCATGGTATGAAATCTCCGCCGATCCCGATCTGAGAAGGCCGATTCCGATCCAAAAATAAACATCCGAGTTTCAAGACTAACACCATCCAATACCAAATAATATTGTGTACGCCATTTTATAACGGGGCTTTGTATCAAGTTTTATCAATGGTTAGCGGGTTTACTAATGGGTTAATGGGTTCATTAATGGTTTAACGGGTTTGCTATATGTTATTAGGTTATTATGGTTAGCTTGACATCAGTAATACGATTTTAGACATCATTAATTACAAAAGAATTTGACAAATTGTTTATAGGTACTTTAAATGTATATTTAATGAATTTTCTTGATTCTTATATACTCCTATTCTCAAACAATATAAAGTCCGATATTCCGATATTCCGATCCGATACAACAAAGATTGATGATTCTGATTCCAAAAGTGACCGTCTGATACCAATCCCGATACCGAGATTGTAAACCTTACTTCGAACTACATAGTCAACTAATTTTTTTTGTTTTGAGTGAAGCTAGAGGAAAAATGAATAATTAATCCTCACTCATAAACCAGAGAAGCAGAGCGATGACAAAATACAGAAGACACAGGCACACAGAAGAAAAATCTTAAAAAGATGTATCGTAAGAAGAAGAGATCGCTCAAGCTCCCAATCCTTTCTAAAAATGAAAGAAAGAAATGAAAAACCTGTTTCCCAAAAAAATTTGTATTACTATGGACTACCAATATCCTCCGCCTCGTATCAATAGGAGCAATCTCTTTTTAAAAAAAAAGGAATTCAACTCTATTCAAGTCCTCGTCTTCATTATGATGGCAAGTAATGGAAATCAGTGTTAAGAAGCAAGAATATCCAAACAAAGCCTTCCACTGAGGCCAGGTAAATCTCTTTTTTTTTGCGTAAGAACAAGGCCAAGAGCCTAAGATTAAACATATGTTATTGATTGCTAATCAAGAGAGGAAGACTATGACACTTTTAATAGGAAACAATAAATGATTCAAGAGCTCTAACTTTTGCTTACAATTCTGCAATACTGACCGTGCAACAACAATATAAAAACTTGGAAGGCCCATTTTAAAAATTCTGTTCAATTTCGTACAGCGGCATTCTCTCTGTGCAGTCATAAACTGAAATAGTAACTTTACCTAAGTAAATCATATATTTTGTGTTACGAAATAAACCAACACCAATGCAGAGCAAACATATGTGCTAGTTCGATTATATCACTTAAATGTATCATAGGATATATTTAAGCATGATAGTTTTTTTTAATACTCTCTCTCTTTTCATGGACATAAAAATTGCCATTCGGATTACAGAATAATATTGACAAGCATATAATGCTCACCCCAGCCTCATTGAAATTCGATTCATTCCTCAACCCAATCATCTCTGCAATTTGATGCGAATAGTCTTCCACTCCATCAACCATTAGTGAATCGGACCTGAACGAGATATGTTCTTCTTCCACCATCATCCTACAAAACGAAGATACAAACTCAAGATATTCACATTCTTAAATGCCACTTAACTCAAGGAAAACTCTGAAGTTTTGAAGAGAGTTGAGGGATATAATTATTATATTCTAATATAACCCCACTAGGTTGTGCGATTTAGTTGTCCTTTTGGCCAACCTTTTCTGATTCAAATTTACAAAATCGAGAAAAAATGTTTAAGCATATATTCCTATAATTAATGCAATTTAGATGTCGAATACCAAAATTAGCTTAAACATTTTTGAAACAAGAAACTTTTTATTCAATCCAACATCCCAATATGAGGGCAATATAAACATTACACCTCTACTTTTATAAAAGAACAATGTTAATTTCTTAAATAGTTTACAATAGGCCAAAAGGACAACTAATTGATTCGAAGGGAGTAATAGTTAACCCATCCACACTACCTTTTAGTCAAACTCCCCGAAGAGAATTCATGCCGTTTGATCTTAACATTCTCCTTCCAAATGAAGTCTCTCCCAGTCGGCCATCTCAGAGGAATCCTATAGTTCTTGGGTGGTAAAACCAAACATCCTTGATCCCTCGACATCCCCTTATCGCACTGCCTCTGATACTCAAAATCTTTTGACTCTGAATTCTCAGAGACATTGTAGTAACAAGGCACATAGTTCTCAAACTCTGATGTGCAAAATTCAACCTCTTTCGATTTCGAAGCACCTAAAGAAAGCTCTCCGATCTCTGAGAGGTCAGTGACTAGTTGTTCCTGAAGTTTTCTGTAGCCTTTGAAGAACGCATTTTGTGATGAAGTGGAGGCGGATACCAACCAATAGAGTGAACCCGAGAGCACAAGGATTACAATAAGAGCACAAGATACAGTAATGAGTAAGAGAATTGGGTTTTGTCGATTTCTAAAAATTCCAGCAGCACTTGAGGAATCTATCACATTTCCATTTGTGGAGGAACCCTTTGTGTAATTCTGATCAAATGGATCTCGGCCGCTGCCACCGGTAGATAATCCTCGATGATGAAGCGGTCTTGACATCTTCTACAATAGGATTGATTGAGTTAAGCCAAATTTATTTGAATTAAGCTCAGTTTCCATGATAAACGGTTATTAAAATTAGTGGAGAACAGCTATGTTTAAAGAAAATATGGTGAAATCGAAAGAGATTCAGTTCTTTAAAAAAAATCCAACTCTAAAGAAATTCTAGAATCAATAGGAAAAGGAAAAAGGTAAATGCCAACCAAATTGATTCAAATCAGGTAACTTGAGAATGATTCTGTCCATATTAGTCTAAATCCAATTAATTAACTAGAAATTAAATCTGCCCAAACAAATTAGCAGTTCATGAGAAGAAACTGATTCAAATTATACAATCCAATTCAGGAATCACCCTGTGAGAATAAAATAACAGCTCAAATCAAGTAAATAGACACCAAATTTAATTAAAAAACTAAGATAAATCTAAAATCTTAGCATCCAACAATTCAAATTGAACAAAAACAATAATGGGTTTGTGCAAAATATCCAAGAATTTACCAGAAAAATCTCAGCTTTCCGAATCCGAGAGGCTCATGAGCTTGATTCAGGGTCGCATTGCATCAATTTCTTCAACGAAAACGAGCAGATCTCTGATTTGGTCCTCGCCTTTTGCTTTCGCTCTCATCAGTGGCTTCTCTCAGTGGTTGCTCAAATGCTTGGCTGGATCCATGAAACAAACAACAAAAACAATAGTTGGATATGGATCTTTCGATGATGATGATGATGATGGCAACAACTGATCAAAGTTTGCTCTTTTTTATTGATGGGTTATTGATGGATCCATTTGCGGAAAAAGAGTGGCCCCTTGGAAAGAACAATAGTATGCGTGTTCAGCTTGGATCTTAGCCATACCATTGAAGCTGACATAAATCTCGATTGTTGATTCAGATTTTGGATAAATCTAGACCGTTCATGACAACATTCATGACAACAGGATGGATACTTTTATCATGGTAATAGCGGCCACTCGGAGTCTTGCATTTGCTTGTGAAGGCTTTCTTATTGGGCATTGGGTGGCCATGGATCTTAATCCAACCCCATCCGACTAAGATCCATTTTATTTAGACCTAGTTTGCACACATGTTTTCTGATGATGCTCGATATTGGCGACCTCCCGGATCAGGACACGTGGCAGATGACGTGTCCCGGAACTTAGAAGAAAGGGCCCACAGGGGCCGACCAGGCCCCCTGTACCCGACCTGCAAGCACAAGCTGGCTCACCTCAGAGCCCCGCAAATTGGCCTCCTCGGCCTCTCAGCTCGCCCCCGAGCTACCACAGGACCAAGATACCTCGGCTCCCCCGCTCGTTCCCGGGCCCTCTCGCCGAGGCCATCTTCCTCGGTCCCTCCGACCGACCAACTCCACCACTCACAGGCGTAACCGCCGCTCCGCAAATCTCGCCCTGCGCGGATTCTCCGCCGGCAACATCCCACGTTCCACGCCATCACGATCCCCATTAACGGGCAATCCGCTTATTACATGGGCGTGACGTCGGGAGCGTAACTGCCGGCGAGATTCTCGCGCCTGCTTCTGCGTGCCGCCGCCACTATATAAACCCCCATCACAGAGGGGTCAGGGAAGCCATTTTTTATTCCACTTAGCCGTAACTCTGTTCGGATCTAGTGCTAACTTGATCGTTGGAGGGTCCTCGGTGGTACCAAACCACCCCGGGACTTCTTTGCAGGTACTCGGCGCTAATCTCCTCAAACCCATTGAGACCCACACGCGACAGGAGATCACCTCCAATATCCACCGGGAGATCGACGGAAGACAACATCTGACGGAGACCCGAAAAGGACCTCCATCAGTTGGCGCCGTCTGTGGGAACACAAACTCCACAAAAACAAAGTTGGCCTTCCGATCTCCATCCACATGGCAAGCAACCATCCTGAAGATCCAGGTATCAGCCGCCGCCTCCCCCTCACCGGAGGCGCGGATGAACCTCTTCCGGCGACCATCGTCAACGCCCTCGCCAGCTGAATAGATCGGCTACAGACCCTTGGGGAGGTGCTCATCCGCGTCCAAACGGTCGGGCGTGGGCCCCAGATCGCCGCTCCTCCGCCTCCAGAAGACTCTGCCCTCGTCGGTACGGCTGACCACCGGCATGCTACGACTCCTGGCCACGGTCGCGGCGAAACCTCGTGGGGAGTCAGCCAGGCAGCTACCCTACTCAGACAAGCATCGAAGTCCTCCGTAGAGGCAGCCTAGCGGCTTCCCTGCTCGGCTATCCCTGGCCGGTAGCTTCCCTACTCGCAACGCCAGGGATCAAAGCCCTCGCCAAGAGGCAACCGCGCAGCTTCACTGCCCGGTTATCCTTAGCAGTCCAAATACGGCTCCTCCAACGCTAAGGATCAAAGTCCTCCTTAGAGGCAGCTGAGCGGCTTTCCTGCTCGGCTATCCCTGGACGGTAGCTTCTCTACTCGCAACGCCAGGGATCAAAGCCCTCGCTAAGAGACAACCGTGCAGCTTCACTGCCCGGTCATCCTTAGCAGGCCTCCTAAGGCCCCTCCAATGCTAAGGATCAAAGTCCTCCGTAGAGGCAGCCGAGCGGCTTCCCTGCTCGGCTATCCCTGGCCGGTAGCTTCCCTACTCGCAACGCCAGGGATCAAAGCCCTCGCCAAGAGACAACCGCGCAGCTTCACTGCCCGGTTATCCTTAGCAGGCCTCCTAAGGCCCCTCCCACGCTAAGGATCAAAGTCCTCCTTAGAGGCAGCTCAACAGCTACCTTGCTCGGCTATCCCCGGCTGGTAGCTTCCTACCACGACCGACAGGGATCAAAAGCCCTCCCAGAGGCAGTTGAGCCCGAGGATCTCTCGCTCGGCTATCCTTCGGGACAAAAGCCCTCGCCAAGAAGCACCGGGCGGTAACCCTGCCCGGCCAAGGGTCCTTGGTAGGCTTCTTACAGCCCCTCCCGCGCTAAGGACCAAAGTCCTCCCAGAGGCAGTCGAGTCCTTACTCGGCTATCCCCGGCTGGTAGCTTCCTACCACAACCGACAGGGATCAAAGTCCTCGCCAAGAGGTACTGGGCAGTAACCCTGTTCAGTCCCCATCCTGAAGGATCAAAGCCTTCGCAAAAGGCAACCGAGCAGGTACTCTGCTTGGTCATCTCCGGCTGGTATCTCCCTACCCATGACGCCAGGGATCAAAGCCCTCGCAAGAGGCATCGAGTGGCTACCCCGCTCGGTCATCCCAGGCTGGTAGTTGCTTACCCACGACGCCAGAGATCAAAGCCCTCGCCAAGAGGCAACCGCGCAGCTTCACTGCCCGGTCATCCTTAGTGGGCTTCTTACAGCCCCTCCAACGCTAAGGATCAAAGCCCTCGCCATGAGGCACCGAGCAGCTACCTTGCTCGGTCAACCCCGGCTGGTAGGTCCCTACCCACGACGCCAGGGAACCAAGCCCTCGCCAAGAGGCACCGAGCAGCTGCCCTGTTCGGCCACTCTCAGCAGGCCTCTCACGGCACCTCTCACGCTGAGGATCGAAGCCCTCACCTAAGGCCACCGAGATCCTTCTTGCTCGGCGCATCCCCAGCGGGCATCCTCCTGCCCATCAGACGCTGAGGGTCTGAAGCCCTCATCGCGAGGCCGCCGAGTTCCTTCCTGCTCGGCGTATCCCCAGCGAGCATCTTCCTGCCCATCAGACGCTGAGGGTCTGCCCTCATCGTGAGGCCGCCGAGATCCTTCTTGCTCGGCACATCCCCAGCGGGTATCCTCCTGCCCATCAGACGCTGACGATCTCAAGCCCTCACCATGAGGCCACCGAGATCCTTCCTGCTCGGCGCATCCCCAGTGGGCATCTTCCTGCCCATCAGACGCTGAGGGTCTGAAGCCCTCATCGCGAGACCGCCGAGATCCTTCTTGCTCGGCGCATCCTCAGCGGGCATCCTCTTGCCCATCAGACGCTGAGGATCTCAAGCCCTCACCGCGGGGCCGCCGAGTTCCTTCTACTCGGCGCATCTCCAGCGGGCATCCTCCTGTCCATCAGACGCTGAGGATCTCAAAGCCCTCATCGTGAGGCCGCCGAGTTCCTTCCTGCTCGGCGCATCCCCAGCGGGCATCCTCCTGCCCATCAAACGCTGCGGATTTCAAGCCCTCATCGCGAGGCCGCCGAGTTACTTCCTGCTCGGCGCATCCCCAGCGGGCGTCCTCCTGCCCATCAGACGCTGAGGATCTGAAGCCCTCTTCGCGAGCCTGTCGAGCCCCTTCCTACTCGGCGCACCCCAGCGGGTAGCTTCCTACCTAACAAAGACAAGGATCAAAGTCCTCCTTAGAGGCAGCCGAGCGGCTTCCCTGCTTGGCTATCCCTGGCCGGTAGCTTCCCTACTCGCAACGCCAGGGATCAAAGCCCTCGCCAAGAGGCAACCGCGCAGCTTCACTGCCCGGTTATCCTTAGCAGGCCTCCTAAGGCCCCTCCCACGCTAAGGATCAAAGTCCTCCTTAGAGGCAGCTCAGCAGCTACCCTGCTCGGCTATCCCCGGCTGGTAGCTTCCTACCACGACCGACAGGGATCAAAAGCCCTCCCAGAGGCAGTCGAGCCCGAGGATCCCTCGCTCGGCTATCCTTCACGACAAAAGCCCTTGCCAAGAGTCACCGGGCGGTAACCTTGCCCGGCCAAAGGTCCTTGGTAGGCTTCTTACATCCCCTCCCGCGCTAAGGACCAAAGTCCTCCCAGAGGCAGTCGAGTCCTTGCTCGGCTATCCCCGGCTGGTAGCTTCCTACCACAATTGACAGGGATCAAAGTCTTCGCCAAGAGGCACCGAACAGTAACCCTGCTCGGTCCCCGTCCTGAAGGATCAAAGCCCTCGCAAGAGGCAACCGAGCAGCTACTCTGCTCGGTCATCTCTGGCTGGTAGCTCCCTACCCATGACGCCAGGGATCGAAGCCCTCGCAAGAGGCATCCGAGCGGCTACCCCGCTCGGTCATCCCAGTCTGGTAGTTGCCTACCCACGACGCCAGAGATCAAAGCCCTCGCTAAGAGGTAACCGCGCAGCTTCACTGTCCGGTCATCCTTAGTGGGCTTCTTACAGCCCCTCCAACGCTAAGGATCAAAGCCCTCGCCAAGAGGCACCGAGCAGCTACCTGTTCGGCCACCCTCAGCAGGCCTCTCACGGCCACTCTCACGCTGAAGATCGAAGCCCTCACCTAAGGCCGCCGAGATCCTTCCTGCTCGGTGCATCCCCAGCAGGCATCCTCCTGCCCATCAGACGCTGAGGGTCTGAAGCCCTCATCGCGAGGCCGCCGAGATCCTTTCTGCTCGGCGCATCCCCAGCGAGCATCCTCCTACCCATCAGACGCTGAGGGTCTGAAGCCCTCATCGCGAGGCCGCCGAGATCCTTCCTGCTCGGCGCATCCCCAGCGGGCATCCTTCTGCCCATCAGACGCTGAGGATCTCAAGCCCTCACCACGAGGCCGCCAAGATCCTTCTTGCTTGGCGCATCCCCAGCGGGCATTCTCCTGCCCATCAGACGCTGAGGGTCTGAAGCCTTCATCGCTAGGCTGCCGAGATCCTTCTTGCTCGGCGCATCCCCAGCGGGCATTCTCCTGCCCATCAGACGCTGAGGGTCTGAAGCCTTCATCGCGAGGCTGCCGAGATCCTTCTTGCTCGGCGCATCCCCAGCGGGCATCTTCCTGCCCATCAGACGCTGAGGATCTCAAGCCCTCAGCACGAGGCCACCGAGTTCCTTCTGCTCGGCGCATCCCCAGCGGGCATCCTCCTGCGCATCAGACGCTGAGGATCTCAAAACCCTCATCTTGAGGCCGCCGAGTTCCTTCCTTCTCGGCACATCCCCAGCAGGCATCCTCCTGCCCATCAGACGCTGCAGATCTCAAGCCCTCATCGCAAGGCCGGCGAGTTCCTTCCTACTCGGCGCATCCCCAGCGGGCGTCCTCCTTCCCATCAGACGCTGAGGATCTGAAGCCCTCTTCGCGAGGCCGCCAAGCCCCTTCCTACTCGGCGCACCCC
The DNA here is from genome assembly GCA_030015575.1 of Agapanthus africanus. Classification (NCBI taxonomy): domain Eukaryota; kingdom Viridiplantae; phylum Streptophyta; class Magnoliopsida; order Asparagales; family Amaryllidaceae; genus Agapanthus; species Agapanthus africanus. The sequence goes on from CM057339.1 coordinate 873,363,452, forward strand.
AGCGGGTAGCTTCCTACCCAACAAAGACAAGGATCAAAGTCCTCCTTAGAGGCAGCCGAGCGGCTTCCCTGCTCGGCTATCCCTGTCCGGTAGCTTCCCTACTCACAACGCCAGGGATCAAAGCCCTCGCTAAGAGGCAACCGCACAGCTTCACTGCCCGGTTATCCTTAGCAGGCCTCCTACGGTCCCTCCAACGCTAAGGATTAAAGTCCTCCTTAGAGGCAGCCGAGCGGCTTCCCTGCTCGGCTATCCCTGGCCGGTAGCTTTCCCACCCGCAACGCCAGGGATCAAAGCCCTCGCAAGAGGCATCTGAGCGGCTACCCTGCCCAGTCATCCCAGGCTGGCGGTTGCCTACCCACGACGCCAGAGATCAAAGCCCTCGCCAAGGGGCAACCGCGCAGCTTCACTGCCCGGTTATCCTTAGCAGGCCTCTTACGGCCTCTCCAACGCTAAGGATCAAAGTCCTCCTTAGAGGCAGCCGAGCGGCTTCCCTGCTCGGCTATCCCTGGCCGGTTGCTTCTCTACCCGCAACGCCAGGGATCAAAGCCCTTGCGAGAGGCATCTGAGCGGCTACCCCGCTCGGTCATCCCCAGCAGGTATCCTCCTGCCCAACAGACGCTGCAGGTTTGTAGCCCTCATAACGAGGCCACTGAGCCCATCACATGCAGCGGATCTGAAGCCCCAACAAAAGACATCGGGTCTATCCAAGTCTGAGTAATCCCCTCTCGAATTCGGGGACATGGAGATGCCTTCTTCTCAGCAGCGCTTGGCACACTTGGCAAGTGATCGAAGTCAACTCGACGACCGATCGCTCCGCTTGTCGTTCTCGCACTGGGCCACATCCCATCAGACGCCGCAGGTCTGCACACGTCGCGTCGGCCAACCGATGCTTGACACGTGGACCGTCGCTTCAGTGACAGGATGCACGAACCGGCGCACCTTCCTTAAATGCAGAGATTTCGCCCTGATTCGCTGGCAGAAAAGGCAGCTGACAGCCCGGGGACTCGTCCCGACGAAATCTTAGGAGGGAGTTCGCCCCGGGCGGCCCGGCAGTCCACTCTTGACCCGACCCGCCAGCTGGTCGGGACAAGAGTGGGGGGCTAATGATGATGCTCGATATTGGCGACCTCCCAGATCAGGACACGTGGCAGATGACGTGTCCCGGAACTTAGAAGAAAGGGCCCACAGGGGCCGACCAGGCCACCCCTGTACCCGACCTGCAAGCACAAGCCGGCTCACCTCAGAGCCCCCAGCAAATTGGCCTCCTCGGCCTCTCAGCTCGCCCTCGAGCTACCACAGGACCAAAATACCTCGGCTCCCCCGCTCGTTCCCGAGCCCTCCCGCCGATGCCATCTTCCTCGGTTCCTCCGACCGACCAACTCCACCACTCACAGGCGTAATCGCCGTTCTGCAAATCTCGCCCTGCGCGGATTCTCCGCCGGCAACATCCCACGTTCTACGCCATCACGATCCCCATTAACGGGCAATCCGCTTATTACGCGGGCGTGACGTCGGGAGCGTAACTGCCGGCGAGATTCTCGTGTCTGCTTCTGCGTGCTGTCGCCACTATATAAACCCCCATCACAGAGGGGTCAGGGAAGCCATTTTTTTATTCCACTTAGCCGTAACTCTGCTCGGATCTAGTGCTAACTTGATTGTCGGAGGGTCCTCTGTGGTATCAAACCTTTCCGGGACTTCTTTGCAGGTACTCGGCGCTAATCTCCTCAAACCTATTGAGACCCACACGCAACAGGAGATCACCTTCAATATCCACCGAAAGATCGACGGAAGACAACATCTGACGGAGACCCGAAAAGGAGCTCCATCATTTTTTAAAAACAAATGGTTTTGATTAAGTTAAAATGACATCAGAGTTTCCATTGTATTCCTAAAATTTAAGATCATATGCCAGCACAAATCAAGCTTTTGTTTAATTTAATCTTGTTTTCAAGTGTGATAGAGAATAAAAAAACACTAACATTAAACTTTCTGAAACACCATTTTTTTGGAGTTCACAAAAATAGGGTTTCCAACTCTCAAACCTTTTTGATTCTATGATTGATTCTATGATTTGGAAAACTCTATTTTGGTTCTAAAACAAACCATAATTTCAAAATTTAAAGTTTAGCATTACAATCTCATGAAACCGAGGTTTCGAAAACATATTCCAGTTGCCAGATGTGGCCTTGAGAAATTTTTCGGTGTGCCGGGTGTAAAACATCCGGGCAGGAGAGAGAAAGAGATACAGAATTTCGGACGCTTTTTGGGCAGCTTGGTGGGGTCTGTGTATTTATATCTTTCTCTCTTATGACCGAACATATATGACTGGCATACCGAAAATTTTTCCACTCGGCAGAGTGTCCGCACTTCTCTTTCTATTTTAACCACCGTCACTGTTTTTTTTTGTTGCGGATTTCTTAATCCCAATTAACACATATATTCTAGCAGTAACTTTTGATATTTCTATTTTTTATGACATTAATTAATAATTTTTATTAAGCAATGCCAAATAAATGATGTTGCTCTAGCCTGGAGGGGAGGTTTGGAAATTTAAAATTTAAGATAAATCTGAAAATTCCACCAAAATCACGAGAGGTTTAGCCTATATTCCCAAAACCATCTTGAAGAAAATTCCCATCACATAAATCTTCTAAGGTTATCTATGTTAAACATGACCCCCCTTGACCCCCCAGTTGTTAAATCTATTATCAAATGACCAAAATACCCCTTCACCCTTTTCCCTCTAATTTGGAGTTTAAAAGGAAGAGGAGGAGGAGCTCAGCAATGGCGGCAGCTGCAGTATTAGCAATGGCGGCAACTGCGGTATCAGCGATGGTCTCGGCTTCGTCTCTTGTTTCGCAGCAGTTCTCGAGGCTTCGCCGCTCGTGCTTATTTCCATCTTCATCGAGTTCGCCGCTCAATATCAGTCTCTATCTCTCTGTCCTCCACCGTCACTCCCACCGCCCTTTTCTGTCTTCGGATACTGTAAATACTCCCGCGACATGATGACACACATCATCATCATTATTATTATTGATTCTTAAAAATGAAAGATTTCAGAAACATTACAAGAAAAGAAATCGAATTTCCCACATTTGAGATGTTCTATAAGTTTGAGGCGGTTTCTTGATTTGGGTATTTATGTGTTGATCAAGAGATTGAAGAAAAAATTTCTTTTATTCGGTGGAGTTAAGTGTAGGATAGGTGTTCGATCTAATGTTTCGGGGCAGCTATTTTATCTTTGGTGCTGCATGATTCCATATTCTAAACACTAAATCTGCTCGACGAAATACTGCAGAGAGACATCACCCCCGACGTCTTCACCTACACCATCCTCACTGAGGCCGTCTGCAAGTCCTCCTCCATCTCCTCCACCATATGTGTCTCCAATGGGTTGAAAAAGCATAAATGGAGAATAGTACTTAGAATGTGTTTGTGTAAGTCTTTGAGAGAGTTTTTTTTATTTGTATGTAAAGACTGTATTTGTATAAATTTTGGAGATCTGAGGATATGGGAAGCTTTTGCTTTTAGCTACATATATGCACATCAAGTGTTTGGTAGAAAGAAGTGAAATTTACATATTCCGCGTCGTAGTAGCCGATGTAGGTTAGCCGGATCATAGATGCTTGAGTCGTCTCATAAGTCCTTCAGAAAAGTCATTTCGTCACTGGTTTCTTGAGACGGCTCATGACCATTTTTAGCTGGCTCGAACCCTTTTTGAGCCGGCTCAAAATATGACAGTTTCACAATACCAACTCAAAAAAAAATTCACAATACCAACTCAAATTTTTAGTGTTGCCAGATGTGTGCATTAATCAACAAACAGAAACTGTTGACCTACGAGTCTCATTCTCTTTAGTTTTAATTATTTTACAAAAATCATACTTCAAAGATGTTTACCGCCGAAGATAGAGACGAACTGGGATTAAACGCTTTTCCTGAATTTAGAGGCAGATACTATTTGGACATATCCGTCCACATCTCCGAAAATACCAAGTTGATTTATGATACCATATATCGGAGGTTTGGATAGATGCGGCCGTTGTAGCAGACTTTATCAGACCCCCCTCGTTTATGAGGGTTTTTTTATTGTGGGGATGCTCTTCCCTGCAGAAGTAAGCCCTTGCAGTTAATTACGTTATCGGATTGCGATAACCACTTTCTCCTGGTCCAGTAGTTCACTTCGTGTCGTGTTATATTTTGTTTATTTTAGTTGCCCGTAAATTTTATACGAAGACGATTAGTCCAAATCCGTATATTTATGAATTTGGGTTTGAACTTAGGTTGTATGTATTCCGTCAGTTCAAAAAATATTTTGTTTGATTTAAGGACCGTTAATCTATTTTTATATTAAGATCAACTTAAATATATGAGCATTTGGGCTCAATATATTTTAACTGAGAATACGTTAGACTTATTTGAGACTAAGATCAACTCAACAACATTTTTAGGATCATTAAATTTTATTAAGATCCAACAACAGAGCATTTGGGTTCAGTTGCAAGAGAATTTTAGAGAGACTTAGCCAATTTGAGATTGGTCTGCTCAGCCTGTTTCCTTTTATTCATAAGTGCTAAACACTTATTTGCGGCTCTGGCGCTCAAGTGGGAAGCATGTGAGGCGCTCAAATATGGGTGCTGCCCAATCAGTGCTAAGCACTTAGTCATTTTGACTGAATATAGAATTCTAAGCACTTTGTATGATGCTCACGTGGGGAATACGTGAGGCGCTGAACATTTATTTTATTGGGCGCTCATGTGTGTTTCACGTGAGGCACTGGGATATGGGCGCTGCCCAATCAGTGCTAAGCACTTAGTCATTTTAACTGAATATAGCGTGGTAAGTATTTTGTAAGGCGCTCACGTGAGGAACACGTGAGGCGCCGAGCATTTATTTTATTGGGCGCTCACGTATGTTTCACGTGATGCGGTGGGGCATGGGCGCTGTCCAATCAATGCTAAGCACTTAGTCATTTTCATTGAATATAGAGTGCTATGCACTTTGTATGACGCTCACGTAGGGAACACGTGAGGCGCTGAGCATTTATTTTATTGGACGATCATGTGTGTTTCACGTGAGGCGCTGGGATATGTGTGCTACCCAATCAGTGCTAAGCATTTAGTCATTTGGACTAATTTTATAGTGCTTATGCACTTTTATACAGCGCTCACGTGTATTTCACGTGAGGCACTAGGTCTTTTATTTTGAGCGCCCACGTGGGAAGCATGTGAGGCGCTGAGTCCTTTGTTTTGGACGGTTACGCGAGAAGCACGTGGGCGCTGGGTTCTATTTAAGGGAATATTTTGGGTGCTCACGTGTGTTTCACGTGAGATGCCAAGTCCTTTTCTTTTTAGAGATTTAATCTCTGTTGATATTTTCTGAAGAAATTTTAACTTTTTTTAATGGCATTTTGACCATTAATGATCTCTATTTTGAAAATCTGAGATCGGTTTTATTGGAGAACTAAGTTCTTTTGTTCTTTTTGTAAGAACAAAGTTCTTTATATAGGGTTAAATCCGGTTTGTGAAGAAATTAAATTCCTTGAACATACTTTCTCTCCTCACTTTTTCTTCTAATCTAGTCTTTTCCCCCTAGATTTTGAGTCTGAAAAACAGAATCTCCCCAATGAGAATTAAATTCTCAACTTGTGGAGAGATTTGCTTTGCAAATCTCAGATTAGGGGAAGAACTAAGTTCTTTTTGTGGAGGGTTAAACCATTATTTTCTTTATGTTAGGCAAAAGAGATAAGTTCTATCTCTACTTTTCTTTACTTAGAGTTTGGAAGAGCAAGGATCTTTTTTTCTTCAGAGGAGAATTGAATTCTCAGTTTTGTGAAAAGAAGCTTGTGGGGTTGATCCTCCCTCTGTGCCTCCCTGAAACTTGAAGTCTTGGGTCCTTTTTATAGGAGAGTCAAATTTGTCGATTAGTTTGAGAAAAACTCTCATTTGAGAGATACTAATTGATTTACTTGGCTTCAAAAATTATTTAGGGGATTTTATCCACCGTTAGATTTTTGATCCAGTGAATTTTATTTCACAGAATATATATATTCCTGTTTTAAATAAGATTAGGGAAATATTTTCCCATAATTAGAATTTTATTTCTATCAATCGGTAATTTTTAATCATCATTGGATTTTTAATCCAAGGGTTCAGAATTTATCTTTTTCATTTAGAAAGATTAGGGAAATATTTTCCTATTGGATTTTTGATCCAATAACTCTGACTATCTTTCTCTTTTTAGAAAGATCAAGGGAAGTATTTTCCCAAAAATAGAATTTAATTCTATCATTTGATAATTTTAATCACCATTGGATTTTTGATCCAACAGCTCCGTTTAACAGAGAATATCCCCAGTTTTTTGGGAAATATTCCCCATGTAGAATTTAATTCTACTTTTTTAAATTTGGGCGCTGACGCTCACGTGCTATGCACGTGGGCGTCGCCTAAAAATTTAATTCTTATATAACAGGCGCCACGTGCTTTGCACGTCGGCGCTCATGTGAACTTCACATGAGGCGCCGCTGTATGATTTAAGCCTATCAAGACTAGCGTCGGTGCTCACGTGGGAAGCACGTGAGGCGCTACCTTATTTATGAAGGTTTTTTCTCACCTTCTTTCTCTGCTTTTCCTGAGTCAATCTTTTCTTTTCCAACCCCTTTGTTTGTCAGAGCTTGGAAATAGTTTCACCATGCACAACATTTTCTGTGTCGAGATTTAAATGCCTCTCTTTATAATCTGAAATAGTGCTCATCTTCTCTCTCACTTTCCTAGAGAACCATTTTAACAGAGAAGAGTCATGGCTTGCAATCGTCCACATGCTTATCAGCAGCCATGGAAGGTGCCTATCGAGAAAATTGTTCCTCGTTTTGCTGGACGCTTGGTGAATCTCACTCTCACGGATGACTAATGCGACACGGTGATGCACGAGCTCCTGACTCGTAGATGATCTCCTCTCCCCAACGGCTCCATTTGGCTCCGGATGATCTTCATGTCCGTGCTCGATAATATTCCCCCTCATCCAGCAGAGATGACTCCGGCGACACTCGACGCGACAGAAGACAAGATCGAGTGCTTTCATGAGGCACGTTTGATTACCAAGCCTTTGAGGGATCGCTCTATTCAGTTGCTAAGCCAGACACGGGCTCAGCGGGCCATCATGTCTGCTTTCGCCAATGAACACGGCACTGATCGATGGGAAGCAACTCCTCGCGAAGATCGCTGCTTCGACATGGTGGAGAAGGCTGAGAGGGCTTTAGAAAACTTTGTTTATAGTTTTGTAAACCCTTGTATTTTTGATCCCGTGTTTGGTGATCTCTTTCCTGCAGAATAAAATGTTTATTTAAATGCATTCCTTTTATTGTTGACTGCCGAGTGCTTCATTTCCAACACATGTTCTTCCTATGATTGTATTGTTTAAATATATGTTCAACCTGCATGTGCGCACATGCACTTCACCCTTAGGAATTTCTGCTAAGTGCGAACACCAATGATGTGCTCGTATGCTGTGCACGTGTCATGCGTTAACCCTCGACACGTATATATAAATGAGCCTACTTTCAACGTTATTACTCGTTCAAGTACACACATATCTGTAAACGAAATTTAAACCGGTGCAAACAAATGCCCCCCACTACTTTGCTTACGGAGGTATATACTTGAGTGAAGTAGTGTAGAGTAATACATAGCATACGACCGGTATCGGGCTGGCGTATCGTACATAACTTTTAGAATTTCGATTTGAGAAGACACCGAGCGGACACAAGCGTCGTCATCTATCATTGACTCAAATCTCAATTCTTAAGAAATGTAGTTCTAAACCCTGAGGCCCATGGGTTGCACCTTTCTGTTTCTTGATGTCTTGATCTGGCGTGAAGTAGTTTATGTACTCATTTCGGAGTCTCTAGTTCATGTACTCATTTCGGAGTGTTTTTAGTTCACCTCTCTTGGGTTTATAGGCAAACTTTTCCTAACGTTGGATGTAGATAACCCCCATTTTTTTATGACAGGGGCCCGTTAGGTTTGTAGTACTAGGGTTTTAGTCCATGGTACCGTCGTGTTAGCTGATATATTCCTCGATATGCAGTCTCTTAGGCTGTTGTTCGAGTAGCTCCGCGACCGTCGTGTCTCTGATCCCTTCTGAGGATGGACAAGACGTCTTCAAGTAAGCTTCTTCGGTTGATGTATCTGTATTACCGTCAGAAGAACAAGCGTTAGATATTTGCCGTAGCGCTTTTCACTTGTGGTTAGGCTTAATTTGGAGGCTCGATGAGTCATAACCGCACCCTTCTTGGGTGGGATGATCTCCAATAGTCTTTAGGCTTTGTATGTATTGCCGTCAAGCTCCGAAGCTTGGAATATGCCGTCACTTCGTTTTTGTTTTGATGATATCGTGCCGATTCTTTGCTGAAGTAGGGTAGACATCCGTATGACCTCTATACTATATGTATTGCAATTGAGATCTGGAACCAGGATTTTGTCGTCACTCTGTCTTGTTTGATTGTTGCGTGTCACGCCCCGCTTCCCAGTAGGCGGAAACGGTGACGTGGCAAGCCCGCAACTTATTACTATGAAAATATGTTAAGCGTAATTAAGCAATATAGCAATGAGCAAGAATGACAAGAGTAAAAAAACTGAAACATCAACTTTATTTACATTCAACTTTACAAACAACTGTTTGAAAATAAAAGATGCAATGATAAAAGCAAATGCCTAAATAACGGCATACTGAAAGTAAGTGCAGGCTGGAAGGAGCTAATAGTCAGGCCGAGCTGCAATCTGGTCCAAGTCCTCCTTTCTCGGCTCTGCGTCTTCAGAGTCCGGTCCTCCTGACGAACATTCCAAAAAAAGAAAATAGAGAGGAACGTCGTTAGCGAACTAGCGTTCGGTAAGTCCCAAAAGAAGAAAGAGAAGATAATATATAATATGAAATGAATAGGTAAAGTTGTATATGAACGTTCACAGGTATAAGATAGTTATGCTAACGTGGTTATTTGTAGTTTGATAAGGAAGGTATTCATGTATACGAGAGGAGTCCATCTTACCCCGTGGACTATGGTAACATGTAGTACAAGGCCCCGTCATAATCCACAAGACAACGGCACGTGAATTCATATAGGAGTCTTTTAAGTAACCTCTCGTGCCACGATATACGTTCCGTATCAATCTACCCCTTTATCCCCGCGTATTGTATAGTATAAGTTAAGATTATAGGTCTTGGCCGAATCCATGGATATAAAATGTACAGGTTCATGTTCAAGATGTAATCATGTATTCAGGTAGTCATGTCAAGTTATAACCATGGTTCGGTCAAGTCGAGTCAAGTATTCATGTAACGACTCTGAATTTTCTGTACAAATTTTTCTTCTTAAAGTACAGAAAGGAGTTTGCAAGCCTGAGCACAATTTAAAAGTTATTCTTGTTTAAGAATAGCAAGAAACAACTTGTATCTCACTGGTAAAGCCTTGCACTGCTATGACGTAGCGCCTGTGTTTGAGTCCCATCAGCCACATATTATTTTTCCTGATTTTTCTTTTAAACTTTTTGGAAGCCCAAAAGTTTACACGTGCACTGCACACAAAATGAAAAGTCAGGGAAAACAAACTTGTGCAAAATGTTATTAATAGCGACATGGACACGTGGCAAGCATCCGACGGCTCCCCTCCACCACTTGGCCGGCGAGATTCGCCCATAGGTTGGCACCGATGGTCATCCGTAGGGGAAAAGTCCCCATGTTTTGCCCACAAAGCCTTTGGCCTACCCCCATCACCCCTGCATTGTTTGTTTACTCTGAATTAAAACAGAGAATTCAATTTCATCTTTAAATCCAATTTTTAATGCATTTTAATTCATTCTTTCAATTCCAAAACCCTAATTTCACACTATAAATACAACCCCATAACTTAGCCCTTCTTCATTCTGAAATCCCTAGCCAAAATTATCAAATTTTCTCAACTACAAGTGGAGTAGAAGTGGAGTTAGCCCAAGACCAACTTCCGGCGAGAAAAAGAAGCAATTCCGGCGACGCCACAAAGGCAACTACATCTCCTTCTAACTCTTTTCTACCTTTCTAGCTAGTAAGTCCCTCCCCATTCTATTCTTTCTTCTTTAAAAAGTTTTCTTTATAAAACATGTCGGTAGGTGGAGTTATACCGATATTTGATTCTAAAATCCTTGAAACTACACTTTTTAATAAGCCTTGCTCATTCATATTCTATACCTTGCTTGCTAATCATGAAACTAATAATTAGAAACAACTTTCACCCTAAATCATCATGTTAAATAACCTTAAATTGAGTTTTACGTTTAAATACCATGAACTTTATATCTACCGTATTTAGTTGTTTTGCTTAATTATACCTCTAGAAAACATCACGGGGTAATGACCTACCCCTCACATACACACATGTCTATATAGCACGATATTCCTTAAACATATTTTTGTGGCAAATACAATATTTCATTAAAATACCATCGACTATAAAAACACGGTTTTCTTTTAAATAGTATTGTTAAACTTTTTGCAATTATGCCTCTACAACCCATTTTGGGAAACCCGCTATTGGATGGTGCGGATTATCGCACATCCTTGGGCTAGTAGAGCGAGATGCAGACATCCTCACGGAGCATTCGGTCTCGAAAGATTTTTAATACGATTTTTTAAAAGAAAAACGACATTTTCTATTTAATAATAAAATTTATTTTTAATAACATATAAATATTATCAAACCACATATTTTCAAGTTATAATAAAATTCCATATTTTTCTAAAAATAAAAGAATGACAAGTTTCACTAAAATACTATCAAGTATCAATACAAGACAAATCTTATACTAAAATACCTTGAACTATTTAAGCTAGGTAAATATACACTAATATACCCCACTCTTTAAAATTCACATCCATAAAAACCCTAAAGAACATAAATAATTACTCGAGATTTATTTTGAAAGTATATAAAATATTTTTCATAAAACCCCCTCGAGTTATATAAAATTACAATTAAGGACTTTAGTAAATATAGGTTTAAGCGGGATCAATTCTCTTGAGCCTCAGGGAGCCGGAAAAAGTGAGTGCTTGCCTATTTAAGGTAGAAAAATTTAACGGAGTTATCAATGGTAATTGTCTTGGAAAAAGATACAAATCCTGTCGTCCATGTGCAGCAGTTACTGAAAACACCCAAACCTAATTTAGGATCCAAATCTGTTTAAAGTGTCTGACTCAAGTCTGAGTCTAATTAAAATCCGAGTCTAACTCAATCTGAATCCAACCATAATCCAATCCAAATATGAATCCAATTCAACATGAATCCAAACTATAACATGTATACCTGAACCTGAACCTGAATACCAGAACAATATCAATATGCAAACATGAATTGACTTGACCGCACCATGGCTATATCTTGACTTGATTATCTGACTAATTGTTTACATCCTGAACCTGATTACATGAACAACTTGTATCCATGACCTCGGCAAGTCTAATAACCATAATCTATAATTCAATACAATACATTACGGGCTTTTTTAATGGGGTAGATTGGTACGAAATGTATTAGAAGTGGAATGAGACGGTCACTAAAAGACACTTAACCTGAACATCCATTGCCGTTGTCCCGTAGGTTTTGACCGGGCCTTGTACTACGGGTTACCATAGTCCACGAGATAGTTGGACTCCTCTCGTATACACTGATACATTCTGTACCAAGTTACAAACAACTACGTTAGTATAACTGTTAGTTATATGTATGCCCTAGAGGCCATTACTGTACATTGGATGTATATTGTAGTGGATGCTTGGACATATATAGGGAGGACTTTCTTGCTCGACATGATAGTATGCTATCTGGTTGCACTTTATCTTAACATGTATACTTTCTGTCTCTCTGATTACATGTTGATAAAGCCCTTAGGATATGTACTCGACTTCCAGAACTATGATGTAGATCATACTAGTGGGGCCTGGGTAGTCCATGAGTACATCCTTGAAATGTTCCTAGTCGAGGGAATATCGAGACGGGGCATCGATATTCCAGAGTAGACTAGCGCATATCTTCTCGACTCATGCGATGGGCGATGGATGATCCCATATCCATTGGTGTTTGACATCGAAGATGGTATGCGGGTGCTCAGTGGAGACTGGGTATACTGAACGGACTCGCCGAGAACTCCCAGATGGTATTATACCTCACGTCAGATGGCAGTTCTCTGGTGACACTGGTACAGCTTAGTCTGTTGACCCGAGATCGTCATAGAGTCTTGTGTGTCTCCCACTGTGCTTTGATTTCCACCCTACCACGGCTCTACTGAGTTGTGCAAACAGGTGGTTTTTGGGTACAGTCCCGATTCACATGGAGGCAATGAGCGATAGGAGGGGATTCGTCTCTCCCGGTATTGGGGGTTGATGTTGTGCTATGCTCGACTGGCCATAACAGGAAATCCCTGGCCAGGGTTGCAGTGATATACTGGTAAGAGTTATCAGTAGTTTCACGAATGTTATGGACCTCAAGTCGGCATGACTTATCGAGCTATTGGGGTCTGACGTTTACCACCCCTAGGCGAGATATGCGACATATCAGACGAACAGACCGGACTATACGGTAGTGTTACTGGTCGGATTCGCAGGAGTGTGAGCGGGCTTGCTCGTCGATCTTCTGATCGCTCAATACCCGGGTGGCCGTTACGTTTGGCAGACCGCTTGCGGCTTGTGGGTGTTTGATATGATCATCATCTGCTGCCGGCGTATTGACGAGTCTTTAGAGTCCTACACAGAGGTTTCCTGGCTCAAGCGAAACGAAATAGGAGCGCATATGAGATATGTGCGGGACCGAGAATAATGCGTGTATGTGATACCGTATTCCATTCTCGCGATCTATGTATCGATTGGTTATATGCGATATAACCTAGTTATCGAATCAAGGATTGATTCGATAAGCCGATACATAGGATATTGGCCGGTTATATGCGACATGACCGGATCATTGAATCAAGTGTTGATTTAATGATTTAATGTATAATTATATATTTGATATATTACTTTGCATTAACTAGTATTGGTTCACTTTAAAAGGATTTTCTCACTTGAATTGTGCAAGTTGTATATATGATATATTTCTTTGTGCACATGATTGTATCATGTTTGATGATACATTCTTGTTTGGTTTTGTGTAAAGTATTAAACCATGGTTAGTTAGTGATTAGGGTTTCATCTTATTCATTTATCTTTTATTTTATTTATTTCAAAAGAAAAAGAAAATGAGAAATGAATGGTGGCTATTTTTGTCTTTAGTTAAAGATTCATGTAGCATTGTTTTAGTCACCATTCTTGTCTCATGCCTAACCCTAACCACTCATCTAACCTAAGTTAAGTCTCTACACTAAACCATGGTCAAAGATATGATAAGTATTGTATTTTCTTTTCTATTTTAAATTAACTTATCATATCTTCTTCTTCTTCTTCATCTTCTTCAACATTAAAGAAAGCTTGCTACTCCAATGGCAAGTCATGAAGTCTAGTGAGAAATCCAAAACTAAAGTTTACCCACTTTCTATTTCTTCATCCTCTACCTCTTGCCAAGTAGTATAGGGTGTTTCCTTCACAAGTTTTTCCGACTTGGTGAAGTTGGAGCTTGTTCTAGCGATGCCTCGACGTAGATCATCTTCGGCATCGAACCGACGATCAAGCCCGCCCATTCTTCGATGATGCCGACGCTAGAGCCCAAGACATGATTTGGACAGCGAGGGGACTTCATTGCGGAGCCGTGGAGGTGGTGGACCGGATCTACAAAGGTTGTATATCCGTTCCCTTAGTTAAAATGTTAACTAGTTTATGTTTTCGCCTAAATATCTAGTAAACGATCCGTAGTCGGGTTTGTAGGCACCCGTAAAATTTGATTTGTGCATGTTTGATCACTTGTGAGACTTCACTAGAGTGCCTAGGAACCCTACAGTGGTATCAGAGCCTAGCTAGAGCCTTAGGCGATGCGTAGACGGAGTTAGAAGTCCGATCGACCCGAAACCCCGACTTTAAAATGCTCTCTGGACATTTTTGTAAAATGTGGATTTTTGCAAATTAAAAATATGCAGAAAAACAAGCAGGTAAATCTAAGAATTACGATGCAAAAATTACCTAATGATCTTTCTAAAGTGCGGCGGAACCGCGGCATTAGCGTGATAATGCGGCCCTTCCGCCGCACTTTTGTCTTATCTGCCATTGAATTTTGCACAGTAACTCCTATTTTTCAGTGCTGGTTTTCCTGGGAATTTTTAATCTGAAATCAAGAGTTGAGTATTTTGGGTTGTATTGGGAGTTCATACATTCGATCGGATTGTCAAACTTTGTCTATGTGTCTTTCCGGATAAATTTTAGAATATGTTAAAAAGTTCGACCGGATATAAATACCCAATTTTTCCCCTGTCGGGAAATTTCCAAGTGTTGGATATTTCTGTAGTTTAATCACGTTCTAAGTAGTGCAAGTAACGCGATGGTCCCTCTAGAAGACAACAAACCTTAACTCGATTATGTGACCGTCTTGAACTGCCCTTTGAACCTTCGGGTTTGGGGCAGTACGGCGTGCCACATGGGAGGCGTTGGCTTGACCCTTCTACGGCTGGACCGTTGGTACTGAGGCACGAACTGAATGTTTTTAGACTTGTTTCATGTGTTGATCTGTATCGGGAAAACTTGGGTGTTCGATTGTTCGATCGAAAAGTTTAGCATTTTCTATTTATCCGGAATGTGATACAATAATTGGAATTCACAAATAGTTATGAGATAACGGAATGAATATTATAAACATAGCAGTTTAGTCTCACTTGATCGGTTGCCACGGAATTTTGATGTGATCAAAAGTTCGTTGCAATCACGTTGTGAACGCGGATACTCGCCGGTAAACTTAATAGACAGCCTCACTCCATAGCCCCGACCAAGTGACTGCAGGAGAACCCCGTCGCCGAAAGCATCCGTTCGGGTGCTCGCGGCAGCGGTGTTCCGCCTTGGTGCACTTCGTCGACGGCATCGGGGGTGCGGCCGCCTACTAAAGTTTGCGACGAGCATTCGATCAGGATGTCGGGAATCTTGTTGAATTTCCCGACTTGATATTGAAAAGAGTTTTCGATAATGAGACTAAAATGCGGGGTTTATAATTGTTAGGCATGTGATGTCTAAGTAATTCATTTAGTCAGGCATGCGATGTCTGAGGTGGTTGCGGATTCCAACTGTTGTAGTTTTACACTTTCTTTTCTGTGACCGTAAGTGTAATATGTGATATCGCCGGTTTCGTTGCTATATGTCAACGACAATTGGGATGCGCATATTTACTTACGTTGATGACATGTGATGTTATGTGTTGCTGGATATGTTATATTGGATCGTCGTGTTTGAATAGCCGGGGTTTTTTTATGTGAGATGAGTGTTTTTCATTTTCATTCATGTAAAAACTTGTATGTAATATTCTTTTATTGGGGCGCTTCCAGGTTGCGGAAGTCGTCACCCGTTGTATATTATTTACTTTTCTGCACTAGGATAGACCCAAGGAGGGGAGCACAAGTAACCGGGTTCTGGGGTCCAGTGGGAGACCAACTCGAGGAGTCGAGTCCGGGTCTCCTAACCCTAGAATTGGTAGGGTTGCTTGCCGCTCTCGTAGGGGTCTAGGGGTGTGGGATTGGCTATTCATCACGACCGTGGAATCCGTGTTTTATACTGGCTCGTATTGAAAACACGGACGTCCTAGTATATCCAATATTCCATATGTTTCTTCTGCTGTGTTTTATCTGTGATCATGCGATGTTCTGTGCTCTGTGACAGATATTATAGTATATATGATATATTATATAGACGTTGCTTATGTTTTACACCCGCGCTAGCCCTGCCTCGCTCTGGCGTTAGTTACCTAACCTAACGGTGCAGACGGGACATCGAGGCGAATGCGGATGGCATAAGCGTACGTTAAATATATCTGTGATGTTTAGGTGGATTTAAATGATGGGATATTCATTAATGAGATTAATGAAAGAAAATAAACCTAAATGATGTTGTGGAATCGAATTTCAAAATAAAACAGGTAGCTACAGTTCTTGCTTTGCATCGCGGTATTCATTGTAGAACATCCTGCACCTTATTCGATAAGGAAAGGACCGAGATCCCTTCACCGGGAGTGACTCCTTTAGCAATAACTGGCAGATGCTACAACCCTCAGTTTGTCTTTGATCGCTTCTATAGTTTCCGCTTTGCACAGTGATATAAATGATATATCCCGCACCTCATTCGACGAGGAAAGGGCCGACGATCCCTTCACCGGGAGTGACCCCTTTAGCAAAACTAGAAAAGCCTCGAAAACATTCCATTTAAAAACCATTTGATTCCGCAACGAGATCAAGTTCAAAGCGTTAAAGGTTTTCACAAAAACCAGCCGCAACCCTCCGTCATTTTAGGAAGTAGAGTACTTAGTATTCGTGCTGTGTTTGTTGACCATAGTCAAGGCACAGTGTACGGTAGCTAAGTGATGTCTTCCTACACCGCATATGATGCGATTAGTTAGGACGGTCGCATGACTTTGTTGACCTTAGTTAAGGGTCATGTGGGTGGGTCTAATTAATCACGAAATGACGGGTAGAACTTGACTAGTACTTATGATTTGTTGACCATAGTTAAGGTCATAGGTGCTAGGGGTAAAAACCTTCATCGGGAGTTTCAAGTGTTGAAATTTGCAATGAGATTGCATACCTTCTATATGATAGTTGGATCCCGATACCCACTGCGAGTAATTGTTACTCCTGGGAGAGTTTTGCACTTTACAATTAGCCGATCAAGTAGGTGTCTAGAAAGGTGTCAACGGGGTTACGCCTCTGGGAAAACGAGGTTTACTGTAATTAGGTCCGTGCGAAAGCACGGGGAACCTCCCTCAAAGTACCGACACTGGCCTGGCTGAAAGATTGGCGAACTTGTAGAGTGTAATTAATCCCGGCTAGTCTTTCCTTTTAGGGTTTGAAGGAAGATTTGATAAAAACAGTGGGAGCCATCCTGATTAGATAAAATATATAACCAATCTGATCTTGCAAGAGCGCACGCAGAGTGTTTTCTTCTCTCTCTCTCTCCTGGTAGCGACCATATCACGCCTTAATCAAGATAATGATACGGATGTATTGACCGAACCCGCTTGTTATACTGAGCTGGGGAACGTTGGTCCCGCTCCAACTTATAATTGTTATAAGACAGAGCAGGAAATAGGGGAATACCAGAATTCCTATGCCGCCCTAACGAAGAAAGTACATATGATGCATCTCTTTCGGGTGTGTTCATTACAAAGAACTGTTTCTCAGTATCCTCTGCATCCTGGGTATATGATACCAGATCAGGATCCCAGATATGTAATCTGTTACATAGGGCTACAAAAGGGTAGAAAAACTGAGAACGGGTGATAAGTTTCATGAGACAGAAAACGGGGCAAGTGTTGCAGCCAAGTCTGTTGGTCACTGTCACCCTGTATTACGAATACATTGATTCTGAACAAATGCTATTAGATACCGAACCTGATATACAAAATCATATCAGTCTCTTTATTAGTAAAGAAAGGATATAATTTTGTATTGATGGATAATGTTTTGAACATTTCCTATATCAAAAGTTGATAGGTTCAGGCACGCTATCTAAAAGCATTAACGTTCTAAATCAAACTACAGTTCCTAGTATACTGAACACACACAAGAAGAAGAGTTCAGAAATGAACGAATTCTTCTTGAGGCATTGTAGACTAGGTCATATCAATGCGACCCGACTGGCTGAAGTTACATTTTAGATGCATATTTAAATCAGTTTGAATTTACATCTTATGAAACTTGCCAGTCATGTCACAAAGATTAGATGACCTTAGCCCTGTTTACTAAGAAACAGAGAAAGAGTTAGTGAACTCTTGGGATGATACATGTTGATGTATGTAAGGTCCCCTGTCTACACATGCCAGGACTGGTTCTTTATACTTCATTACGTTCTCTGATGATCTCTTCAGATTCAGACATATGTTCTTGTTGAAACACTAGTCCGAACCTTTTGAGATATTCACAGAATATAAGTTAGAAGTAGAGAACCAATATACGGGTATAAGTGTTATATCCTTTGATGTGATCAAGGAGGAGAATACTTGAGCATGGAATTCCTGGACTATTCTAAAGGAGAATGAGATTCTCTCTCAGCATTACTCCTCCGAATACACCATAGCACGATGGTATATCGGGGCGGAGCAATCACACCCTATATGATATGGTGTGCTCTATGATGAGTACTAGTGAGTTACCTTTTTCCTTTTGGGAGTTATGCACTTGAGAAGCTGCATACCTATTGAATTAGGTTTGAATCAAATCACTGCCTACCACTCCATATAAGATATGGTATGGGAAGAACCTATCTCTTAAGTAAGTTAAGATTTGGGGTTGTCCGGCCTATGTTTAAAGAAAAATCCGGACAAGATCGAGGCAAGGTCTGTTCTATTGAACTGGAAAGGTTCCAGCTATACAAAACTGCAGTTGATGATTTGACAGAACCAAAGGATTCTATAGTTTCCGACGAACCTCAGCCTCTCCGCCGATCTAGTAGGGTTCCTCATCCGCCTGAGAGATACCTCAGTTTCTCGATGACAGTGGGAGCAAGGATTGCATCATGAGATGATGACCCAACTAGTTTCGAGCAGGTCATCGAGAGTAGGGACTCTGTAAGAGTGGCTGGATGCTTAGCGATCTGAGATGGAATCCATGTACACCAGCAAAGTATGGACTTTAGCTGCTGTATCTGAAGGGTTAAATCCCCATCAGGAGCAAGTATATCTTGAGAAGATTACTTGGTTTAGATGGAAAAGTTGAGACTTTCAAAGCTAGACTTGTTAAAGGTTTTCGTCATCGACCAGGCATGGATAATGATGAAACCTTTTTCCAGTAGCTATGCTTAAGTCTGTCCAGATCCTACTTACCACGGCTACATACCATGACTACGATATCTGGCGGTTGGGTGCCATGACTGCTTTTCTAAATACTGATTTAGAAGAGAACGTCTATAAGAACACAGCCAGAGGTCTTCGTAAACAGTGGGAGCAGCGGAAACGTGTGCAGGTTGCTTTACATGATGAAGCAGGCATCGCGGAGTTGGAACGTCTGTTTTTGATGTGATAGTCAAAGTGTTTGACTTCATCAAAATGGTAGACGAACCTTGTATATACAAAAGGGGTAGTAGAGAGTAAGATGATCATCTTCGTATTGTACGAAGACAACATACTCTTGATAGGAAGAAAGTTTCCTATACTACGATCGATCAATCTCCTATTATCACAAGGATTCTCCAAATAGGATCAAAGTGATACCTCCTAAATCCTGAGTTTTCATCTATGAGATAGATGTAAATGGATGTTAGGATTCTCACTAGATGTAGTGAGATGGTATCAATCGATCCTGGGAAGAATCACTGGAAGTGTTCCAGGGTGATAAAGATGACTGAATGTCAGTCACAGGCACTGTCTTTACCCTCAGTAAAGGGACGGTATGTTGGAAGAGTTCCAAGCTAGATACCGTGGCAAACTAGACGATAAAGGCTGGTAACATCGCTATTGAAGATACTACCAAAGAGGCAGTTTGGGTGTATATTGGTTCATAAAATGAACTAGGTTCCTGCCATTGTATGACAATGGAAGTATGGCTTTGGCCCTGGAACCCTGGTCCCATCAGTGACCCAGACAAATTCTGAGGCAGCATCACCTGATCATGGAGATGGTTGATCTCCAGGGAGATCGAGGTTTGGAGAGTAGACTCAGAGGACAACACAGCGGATCCACTCACAAAGGCCTGTTCCCAGAGAGAGACTTTTATGGGATGGTTGAGTATGAGATACTACAACCACTGCTACAGATGGCCTTAGTGCAAGTGGGAGATTGTTAGTTATATGTATGCCCTAGAGGCCATTACTGTACATTGGATGTATATTGTAGTGGATGCTTGGACATATATAGGGAGGACTTTCTTGCTCGACATGATAGTATGCTATCTGGTTGCACTTTATCTTAACATGTATACTTTCTGTCTCTCTGATTACATGTTGATAAAGCCCTTAGGATATGTACTCGACTTCCAGAACTATGATGTAGATCATACTAGTGGGGCCTGGGTAGTCCATGAGTACATCCTTGAAATGTTCCTAGTCGAGGGAATATCGAGACGGGGCATCGATATTCCAGAGTAGACTAGCGCATATCTTCTCGACTCATGCGATGGGCGATGGATGATCCCATATCCATTGGTGTTTGACATCGAAGATGGTATGCGGGTGCTCAGTGGAGACTGGGTACACTGAACGGACTCGCCGAGAACTCCCAGATGGTATTATACCTCACGTCAGATGGCAGTTCTCTGGTGACACTGGTACAGCTTAGTCTGTTGACCCGAGATCGTCATAGAGTCTTGTGTGTCTCCCACTGTGCTTTGATTTCCACCCTACCACGGCTCTACTGAGTTGTGCAAACAGGTGGTTTTTGGGTACAGTCCCGATTCACATGGAGGCAATGAGCGATAGGAGGGGATTCGTCTCTCCCGGTATTGGGGGTTGATGTTGTGCTATGCTCGACTGGCCATAACAGGAAATCCCTGGCCAGGGTTGCAGTGATATACTGGTAAGAGTTATCAGTAGTTTCACGAATGTTATGGACCTCAAGTCGGCATGACTTATCAAGCTATTGGGGTCTGACGTTTACCACCCCTAGGCGAGATATGCGACATATCAGACGAACAGACCGGACTATACGGTAGTGTTACTGGTCGGATTCGCAGGAGTGTGAGCGGGCTTGCTCGTCGATCTTCTGATCGCTCAATACCCGGGTGGCCGTTACGTTTGGCAGACCGCTTGCGGCTTGTGGGTGTTTGATATGATCATCATCTGCTGCCGGCGTATTGACGAGTCTTTAGAGTCCTACACAGAGGTTTCCTGGCTCAAGCGAAACGAAATAGGAGCGCATATGAGATATGTGCGGGACCGAGAATAATGCGTGTATGTGATACCGTATTCCATTCTCGCGATCTATGTATCGATTGGTTATATGCGATATAACCTAGTTATCGAATCAAGGATTGATTCGATAAGCCGATACATAGGATACTGGCCGGTTATATGCGACATGACCGGATCATTGAATCAAGTGTTGATTTAATGATTTAATGTATAATTATATATTTGATATATTACTTTGCATTAACTAGTATTGGTTCACTTTAAAAGGATTTTCTCACTTGAATTGTGCAAGTTGTATATATGATATATTTCTTTGTGCACATGATTGTATCATGTTTGATGATACATTCTTGTTTGGTTTTGTGTAAAGTATTAAACCATGGTTAGTTAGTGATTAGGGTTTCATCTTATTCATTTATCTTTTTATTTTATTTATTTCAAAAGAAAAAGAAAATGAGAAATGAATGGTGGCTATTTTTGTCTTTAGTTAAAGATTCATGTAGCATTGTTTTAGTCACCATTCTTGTCTCATGCCTAACCCTAACCACTCATCTAACCTAAGTTAAGTCTCTACACTAAACCATGGTCAAAGATATGATAAGTATTGTATTTTCTTTTCTATTTTAAATTAACTTATCATATCTTCTTCTTCTTCTTCATCTTCTTCAACATTGAAGAAAGCTTGCTACTCCAATGGCAAGTCATGAAGTCTAGTGAGAAATCCAAAACTAAAGTTTACCTACTTCCTATTTCTTCATCCTCTACCTCTTGCCAAGTAGTATAGGGTGTTTCCTTCACAAGTTTTTCTGACTTGGTGAAGTTGGAGCTTGTTCTAGCGATGCCTCGACGTAGATCATCTTCGGTATCGAACCGACGATCAAGCCCGCCCATTCTTCGATGATGCCGACGCTAGAGCCCAAGACATGATTTGGACAGCGAGGGGA
Organism: Agapanthus africanus; assembly: GCA_030015575.1. NCBI lineage: Eukaryota > Viridiplantae > Streptophyta > Magnoliopsida > Asparagales > Amaryllidaceae > Agapanthus > Agapanthus africanus. The sequence goes on from CM057339.1 coordinate 873,385,378, forward strand.
CTTCATTGCGGAGCCGTGGAGGTGGTGGACCGGATCTACAAAGGTTGTATATCCGTTCCCTTAGTTAAAATGTTAACTAGTTTATGTTTTCGCCTAAATATCTAGTAAACGATCCGTAGTCGGGTTTGTAGGCACCCGTAAAATTTGATTTGTGCATGTTTGATCACTTGTGAGACTTCACTAGAGTGCCTAGGAACCCTACAATAACAAACATAAATCTGTACAATTACCAGTTCTATTCTCTTTACTTGTCCTATTCTATTCTTTCTTTTGGGACTTACCGAGCGCTGGTTCGCTGACGACATTCCTGTCTTTTTCTTTCTTTGGAATGTTCGTCAAGAGGACTCTCTCGAGATCGAGTACAGCCAGAAGGACTTGGAGCAGATTGAGGCATAGATAGACTTCTAGCTTAATTGTACTTATTTCCATGCCACTGTTTAGGCATTTCTTTCATCATTGTACATTTCCTTTTCAAATCAGTTATAATGTAAATGATGAATGTTAATAAAAGTTGATATTTATATTACATCTCTTATCATTCTTATGCATTTTATTTATATATTGCTTATTTACGCTTAGCGTGTTTACTTTTGAGTAAATACGCCGCGTGCCTCGCCACGTCCCCTTCTCCATACACCGGGAAGCGGGGCATGACAGGTTTTATTGGTGGCCCATGCAGGTCCGTTCTGCGTGGAATTCTAAGCAATATATATCACAAGAATTATAAGAATTAGCAACTAAACATTCCTTGCATTTTTAATCTCTTGAATTTATCCTAACCCTACTTTTTCTATCAAGGTTATGGATCCTTCCAACAACATGAGCACCAACGTGAACGACAACACTCCACCACCTACAATACCCCAACACATTACCGTTGAGGACCTACTGATAAGGTCAATGGCGTTTGTTCCCCGCCGGAAGACGCGACCGGGACGTTGGGACGTCAGGGCCTGAATTCCGAGGGCAGATGCTAATTGGTGCTATCCGTCCACCTCTCCGAAGATGCCAAGTTGATTTATGGCACCGCATATCGAAGGTTTAAACGGATGCGACCGATGTAGCAGACTTCGTCAGATTCCCCCTCATGTGAGGGGTTTTTGATTGTGGGGACGCTCTTCCCTGCAGGTGCAAGCCCCTGCAGTTAATTACGCTACCGCATCGTGGTAACCACTTTCTCCTTCTCCAGATGGTCACTTCGTGTCGTGTGTGTTTGTTTTGCTTTTTGGTTGCCCGTGGATTGTATACGGAGACTAATTTATGTTGTCGCCCGTAGGGCGCGGACTAGTCCAAATCCATATCTTTCTTAGATTTGGGTTTGGGGGTTGGGTTTAAGGATACGTTAGCCTCATTTGAGATTAAGATCAACTTAAACGTTTGTTAAGGATACGCTAGTCTAATTTTTAGACTAAGATCAACTTAACGGGATCGTTTAGATCCGACAAAGGAGCATTTGAGCTCTAATGTTTAGTTTAGGGACATTGCGGTCGATAATTAGTTTAAGGACATTACGGTCCAATGTTAGTTTTAAGGACATCATAGTCCGTGAGTTTAAGGACCCCGCAGTCCAATGTTAGTTTAAAGACATCATGGTCAAGATTAAGGACATCATAGTCCGTGAGTTTAAGGACCCCACAGTCCCATGTTAGTTTAAAGACATCACGGTCGAGGTTAGGACATCATAGTCCGTGAGTTTAAGGACCCCACAGTCCAATGTTAGTTTAAAGACATCACGGTCGATTGTTAGTTTAAAGACATCTCGGTCAAGGTTAAGGACATCATAGTCCGTGAGTTTAAAGACCTCACAGTCAAGGTTAAGGACATCATAGTCCATGAAATGTGTGGTTATCGGGACCCGTCACCTCTCTGAAGACGTTGAAGGATTACAACGACAAATATCAGAGGAATGAAGAGATGTACCCTTGAACCAAAGTGGATTAAGTGATCTGTAGTCCAATTTGGAACTAAGATCAATTAATTATATTATGAGCACATTGGCTTAGTTAAGTCTGAATTGAGGACTTATGGCCAACTTGGGCTAAGTCCAATTAAGTTTGGTCCTTTGTTGAACCATTAGACATTTGTCTGGGTTCAGCCCCTCATCATTCAGCAATGCTTAAATAAGAGTTTGAGGGCTTGGGTAACATTTTTATCTTTGACTGAGCATTAAACATTATAGCTCTGAATTTTACTCAATTCTGAGATTCAGTTGAAGGGGGGGCTTTTGCCTCTGGAAAATTAGCCAATTTAGCTAAAAATAGTGTTAAACACTAGAAAATAACAGTGTTAAACACTGGAAATAAAACTCTCAAATTAGTGTTAAACACTAGAAGACAACAGTGTTAAACACTGGAAATAAAATTCTCAAATTAGTGTTAAACACTATATAGGAATGGGTCACATGGGGACACATGAGGGCACCCAAAGGTGGGGCCAGATCTCCTTTGCTTTGCTCTGCAGATAAGTGTTAAACACTTTTAATTTTCTGACCATCACGTGTTGGCACGTGATGGAGATTTGTGTGTTGGTTATTAAAGCATTTATTAAGGGGTCACGTGATAACACGTGAGAGCGCCCAAAACCAACCTTGCCTTTGTTTTTATTTTCTTTGTTTTGGAGATCACGTGGGAGCACATGAGGCGTTGCCTCTGGGCTGTTTCCTTCTTATTTTTGGGGGATCTTTTCAAAGGTCACGTGACCTTAATCCTTTGCATGCATGGAGATCTTTCAAGTCTCTTTATTTTTGAGAATTAAATTCTCTGTAGGGTTAAGCCCTAATTATGGTTTTGGAGGAATTAAATTCCTATGTATGTGAAAGAATTAAATTCTTATGTAGGGTAAAACCCTAATTTCATTTAGGAGGAATTAAATTCCTGTGAATTTGAGAGAATTAAATTCTCAAGTAGGGTTAAACCCTAGTTTTATCTTGAAGGAATTGAATTCCTGTAATTTTTAGGAGAATTAAATTCTCATATAGGGTTAAACCCTAGTTTTATTTTGAAGGAATTGAATTCCTCTGAGTTTAGGAGAATTAAATTCTCATATGAATTAAATTCTCATATAGGGTTAAACCCTAGTTTTATCTTGGAGGAATTAAATTCCTGTGAATTTGGGAGAATTAAATTCTCTAAACTCAATTCTCCCTCTAAGTTTTGGATCTGTATGGCAGAATCTTAACCCGATGAGAATTAAATACTCAACCTATGGGGAGATTTGCTTCAGCAGATCTTCAACCAGAGGAAGAACTAAGTTCTTTTGCAGAAGAGTTAAACTCTTAGATTGAGAATTAAATTCTCTTTTTGAAGTTTTGATCTTTTTCCCTTTTCTCACCTAGGACTTCTTTTCTTGAGAATTAAATTCTCCTTTCTTTTCTCTCTGCTATTTGCACTTAGAAAATTTCAAGATAAAAAAATTCCTCCTCCTCTCTTATTCTTGACTCTTATTTATAGGAGAAGGAAAATGATCAATTTGTTTAGTGAATCTTTCATTTGAAAGATTTTGGTTGTTTTTGTAACCAACATGATCTTTTAGATCACTCAGTGAATTTTATTCATCCTTGGATTTTTAATCCAGAAGATATTCTGTTTGTTATTCTTGGTGAATATTAGGGAAATCTTTCCTTGTCTAAAATCTTTCCATAAATTGGTGATTTTTAATCACCCTTGGATTTTTAATCCAACGGTCCCCAATAATCCTTTTTCGTTTGGAAAGATTTAGAGAAATACCTTTCCAGTTAGGGTCTTTGATTTTCCTTAATTAGAATTTAATTCTATCAAGTTATAAGGTTTTCAGAGCCTATCACGTGATCCTCCCTCATTCAGAATTTCAATTCTGTCTTCTAACTGGGCTGAAGGACCATCACGTGTCAACACGTGACCCTTGGTCACGTGTGAGCACGTGACCCCCCATTGGGGTCTTTCTTCAGCCGCTTTATCACGCCTTTTAATTCCTTCAGTGGTTTCTTTAAAGGTTCGTCACGTGTGGATACGTGACTCCCCTAATTGCTTGCTTGATTAGAATTTCACTTTTATAATAACAGAGTCCCAGAAACCATCACGTGTCAGCACGTGCCCCTTAGTCACGTGTGATCACGTGATAACACATTGGGGTATTTCCTGATATTTTGTTATATTTTTGTTTGACCAGAATTTAATTCTATAAAGCAGAGACTGCAGAAATCTATCACGTGTCGACACATGATACCCCATTGGGGTACTTCCTGGCTATTTCATTTTATTTTTAATTCTTTCCAGGAAGGGGTTTAAAGACTTATCACGTGTGGACACGTGACTCCTGTTTGGTTAAAATTTAATTCTTTTCATTATTTTGGAGGGCTTCAAAGCCCACCACGTGTCTACACGTGACCCCATTGATTGATTATTTGATTAGAATTTAATTCCATTAATTAAGAGCTCAGGAACCCATCACGTGTCTGCACGTGACCCACCCTCATTCAGAATTTTAATTCTGTCTTCTAACCGTGCTAAAGGATCACTACGTGTCAACACGTGACCCTTGGTCACGTATGAGCACGTGACCCCCCCACTGGGGTCTTTCCTCAGCCGCTTGTTTACACTTCTACTTGCTTAGAATTTAATTCTGTAAAATAGATCACGTGTCCACACGTGATACCTCATTAAGGTAACTCCTGATTTTTAATCAGGGAACAAATGCCCCGACAGCGTTGCTCTCACGTGTTCTGCACGTGAGTGCAACGCTGTCACCTTTGTGACCGTTGGATCTGTCTAGAGAATAGAGGAGATGAAACGTTTCCCATCACATCCTATAAATGCAGGGGTCTCTTCAGAAGTGCCTCCACTCTTTCATCTTCTTCCTTGCTAACTTTTTCCCTTTGAGAATTTAATTCTCCTTTCTCAGAGCTTAGTTCTCTGTTTTGAAAATTTCCAGAGTTTAACTCTGTCAAAACATTCCCTTTTCTCAGGTAATGATCTTGCACGGCTGAAGAACTTTTGCAGAAATCCTCATTGGATTTTAAATCCGCATCAAGGGTTTTTCCCTTTAACTAAGAATCCATTTTAAGTTCTTTTTAAAAAGAAAACCATTCAATCTTTAAACAATAGACCTTTTAGGGTTTCTCTGATCCTCAGGGATCGATGCTTGTCTTTTCTCTGGAATTTAATTCCATTTTCAAAGAGCTTGGGCTCTAAAAAAAATTTCTGGGAATTTAATTCACTGTTCAAAAGGAATTTAATTCTCCTGAAGAACTTAATTCTTCTCAAAAAAACTTCTTGCCCTGAGTTGTTCTTTGCAACAAAAGAAAAGATTTGCAGTAGTGTTCTCTGGGAATTTAATTCCCTTGTTCTGCTTGATTTTTGCAGAGTTCAAGATGGATTTCTTTTCTAGGGAGATGTGTAGAGTCAGTTGAAATCCACTGTTCATTTATTGAGAATCTTCTTTTTTGACTCATAGTGATTGCTTTGTCTCATCATTAGCACGCCGCCATCTTGATTTTGTGGGACTCATGCGTTTTGTAACTAATGGTCCTATAAAATAAGTCCTCTGTCGCTTTCTTCTACTGTCTTTTTATATATGCATTTACAAACACACACACACACACACACACACACACACACACACACGTGTTGGCTTCACTCAACAGTTTCCCCTTCTTTTATTTTAGGCACAATGACTTCTGTTCCATACTTCCCATTCACTCCCTCGGAGGCTGCCTTTCCCCAGTCACCGTCTGACGAGGAACACACACACACGTGTTGGCTTCACTTAACAGTTTCCCCTTCTTTTATTTCAGGCACAATGACTTCTGTTCCATACTTCCCATTCACTCCCTCGGAGGCTGCCTTTCCTCAGTCACCGTCTGACGAGGAAGTGATGGTGATGATCAAGGCTCATGACCCGAATCGCACCAACTTGCTTCTATGGGGGACCTGGTACGGTCACATCATCCGCGGTCACCGAAGTTTCCTTTGCGAGATACCGACGGAGCCTACCTATCCATTCCTGCCGATGGATCCTCCACAGACTGCCTTTGCTGTGAAAATGCCAAATTGGACCCCTACGGGACGGCTTGAACCTTCAACAACTGGTATTTCGAACCATCCGGTGCCGGCTATAGATATTTTGGGGCACCGCATTTGCCAGGGTGAAGCCCAACCATGGGGACAGATTTACAAGATAGGGCTTACCCCTCGACACCCCACTGGTTACCTTATCCGGGCTCGTTACATCCTGTCCGCCCATCGCGCGCGACTGTAGAGGGTTGGACTTTATCAGGCGGTATATGCATCCCTTTTTCACTACCAATCTCCCCATGTTTGGTGGGTTAAGGCCTTCTTGAACCAATGGAATCTCCCCACCAACACCTTTCTTCTAGAGGACCGAGAAGTTTCAATTTCCCTGGAGGAATTTCGTGAGATCTCGGGGCTGCTGGTCAGAGGGACACTTTATGAAGAATTGCTGCCTCCCGATGAGTATGTCTTCGAAACCGAGCCTGCCGTGCTTGACGGCTTGTCGACCGAAAATGCCGTCCGCCACAAGCTCTCAAGTTTGATCAAGACCCTGAGTATTTTTGACAAACTGTTCACAGAGTCAGAGGAGCAGGGCGTCACTTTTAAAAGTTTTATCGCTTGTTTCCTTCGCGCGGATGTCCTATCGAAGACGGCTCCGCAGTTCGCGAACATTAACGACCCCTTTAGGTTTGGTTTAAACAGGCGGCCGACTAAAGAAGAGGACTTGCCGCAGTATTACATTCCCATCATGTCGACGGTCTCATTTGAGTCGATTGCAGCTTCTGGTATGGATGAGGAGACTTTCTTCGTGGGCTTCATCAGCGTTTGGCTTAGCTGGTTCGTCATTCCTATGCATCGCCGTTTCATGAGAGCCTCGGTTATTTACCCTGCTCATCGCATTGCTGAGGGAACACGACTAGCTGTGGGCATTCCAGCGCTAGCGCATCTTTATCATGGGTTAGGCGCCGCGGCTAATACCTCAACTCCGGGTGTGGATGTGGTAAATTTCTCTCTTCATTACTTCACGTCCTGGATCGAGATGCATGTATTGGGGGACTTTGCTGCGCACCAAAGACCCAAGTTTTATGACGCCTACACTTTCCGCGACTCATGCGGCTGGTGGACGCTTCTGCTCCTGACCCGACTCAGTCTGGAGCTATTCGTGTGTTGATCGCTTCCTACGCTAGTACGGGCGGAATGGTATTCACTGATCGGGCCCTGTCTACTCCTTCAGGATCGATTCAACAGCTCCACGACTTGTCGAAAGAGGGGGTACCTTCTCTGAAGCCCAGGGAAGCCATGCACCTGTATGCGATCAGACCAGGTTATCTGGTATTTCGTCAGAACTGTGCGGCCCTCTTTATGCGGTACAACCCACACCGCTTTGCCCGGCAGCTTGGATATGATCAGGGCGTTCCTTTCGAGGCATTTACAGTAGCGCCTAGCCCATCGCCTAAAGCTGTTCATGACGCCGCTCATCACTTTATGCGGCTGAACACTGGTTCTTACTTCATTATCCCTGAAGCTGATCACATTTCTCGATGTGTGGGGTCTTTCACAGGCTGGTACCTTCACCGGGTCAGTCCAGTTATTGCTGAGGAGAAGAGGGTGCTTCTTGGATACAACGCTCCCATTCCGACTCAAGCCAAGGGAGTTCCGCCGCAGCCGCGTGCAACGGTTCGTCCTCCCTTGAGAGATACCAGTGTCGTAATTATTCTGGGGGTGGCGGAAGTGGACTTAACTCCCATAGCTGGTATGCCACCGCATACTCGGGCTCAATCAAGGGCTAATAGGGCGCCGGTAGCAGTATCATCAGCTGCGGCGTCAGCAATGGCGGTAGCGTCATCGGTAGCACCGCCGAGTGAGGATGTTGAAGGCGAGGTGGGCCAACGTCGAACCAAAGCTTCGAGGGAAAAGAAGCGAGCCTCTTCTGGTATTAGTTCTGGGCCGAAGAGGAGGAAGAAGACAGTCACCCGTCTGCTAGATATTTTAGTAGAATCCGAGCCTATTGTCCAAGACGAATCAATATCCATGATAGCGCCGGATGATGGTATTCTTTTCCCAGATTCATCTGCCGAGGAAGCCGCACAATTGGCTGAGGCTATAAGACGCTCACAGCTTGAGACTGAGAAGGTAAGGATCCCAAAGAGGCCTTATCTTGCCGTCATCTTCTACGAAGATTCTCCATCGATACGGCGGATATTCATAGGTCCTTTGGAGGAAGGAGGCGAGATAGCCCTCAAGCAACCTATCTTGGCCGATGCCGAAGACGTGCTTTCATTGTGGACTGGTGGTCATGAGTCTACCCTCGAGCCCCGGCGAGCACGACTTCTTGAGAAGGAGCGCCGGCTTGAAAAAGCCATACTAGAGGCTCCTTTGCGCATCGGTATGTTTGTATATCTCTTTATAGTATTTTGTATTGCACGTATATATATATATATATCCTTATCCTCGTATAAACTTTGCAGGGACTTCGGCGATGGCGGAGGGTCTGAATTCGAGTCACGTTCTGACTATAGACTCCGCTAATATTCCCGATGAAGCACTAATCAGTGTGGAGGGGGTCGATGCAACCGTTGCTCTTGCAATGGAGCTTCCTTTGGTGACTCCCACTCCCCAAACGCTTATTCCCTCGGAGGAGGCATCTTCGTCGGTCGTCGCTCCAATGGATCTTTCTGGGGGTGGCTCGGAGACTACAGTACAGGTAGTCGAGGCTACCGTCCTTTCGTTGGAGCCTGTAGGGGCAGCCGCTACTCCTCGCTCAGAAGCCGCTACACTAGTCCGCGTCCCCGATGATGTGCCTGAGGTCACAGAGGAGGCCGCTGAAGCTGCTATCCCTCCGACTCAAAATGGGAGGAGCGTCGAAGGTAGCCTTCTATATTTTAAATTAGTAATCTTTCCATTATCCGAACCCTTCTGTCTTTTTAGAATTGCGTGGATTGGAGGCATCTATTGCTGATCTGTCTCCCAGGCAGTCTTTTCAGCGCCTATTGGAGATGGCTGCACCGCAAGCGATATCTCCTCAGCGCATCATCCTCTCGTCTGGGCAAGGTTAGTGTTGTTTACCCTCTTTTCACAGCATTATTACTGTTTCATAAAATGACATTGATGCCTTTTACAGTTCTGGAGGCCGATGACGAGGTTGAGATTCTTGAAGGGCCTGGGGAGCCTTCAGATCCCTCTTGCATGACTGTGGGTAAGTAAAGTCCCAACGTCGTTCCATTTGTTCTTTTGCTTATACGTTCAGCCGAATGTTTATAAATCTGAACAGCTCTGCCGGTTCTTACCACGCTGGAGTCACGCATTGCCATACCACCCGGCCCCTATGCCTTGCGAGTCTCAGAACGAATGGCAAAGCTAAGCCCCGCCTCTCTGTCATCCCTAATCGAGGACCTTCGCGCCAGCAGTCTAATCACGGCCGAAGCATTTGCCGCTGAAGCTAACGGCTCCCTTCCCTTTCTTGCCACCTACCATAGTGAAATATTGGTGCAAGTCTGGGTTGAGTTTTGTCGGCAGGTGGAGGCTTGCTTGCATGTCCTCGAATGTACACGCCTTCCTTCGGTGGTTGTGGCCGCAAAGGCGAGTTTACAGGGGCTGATCAAACGGTGTGCTGCGAACATGATATCGTGTGAGAAAAGGCTCGGTCATAAGTTTTCAGAGAGGGAACTGGCTTCTAAAGCGCCGAGGGAGCTTCAAGCCAATCTTATGGCCAAGACCACTAAAGCATACGAACTTTGGCGAGTGCTCCAAGAGGCCATCAAGGAGGTGGTAGCCATTGATAAGGCCGCCGTGTTCACTCGTGAAATGGTTGAGGCCCATAAGGTCACTGAAAAAGAGCTTGAAGGCCGGCTTGCCTCATACCCGGCCCAACAGGCTCAAGCGGAGGCCCGTCTCTTGACGATACTGAATCACGAAGGCGAGGCCCAGCGAAAGAGGGACGAACTGACCAATCTATTAAATCGCCCGCCGACTTGAAGAATTGTATATACACATTTTTTGTTCTTCTTTTGTACATACTCCTGAATAAGAGTATATTTTTTTTTGTTCTTTCATGAATTGTATTTTGTATTCATTTTGATTCATGAATAAAAGATATATTTTTCTTCATGATGGTGTGTCCCTTTTAGCAAGTGTATTCTGCAGATAGTCTATCTCGATTTCTTTGCAGGACAATGATGGTTTAGGATTCAGGGTTAAGATCTGCCTCCTAATACTTTTCAACTTTATGAGCCGTGAGGGTCTCATAAAGAATTTTCTCCCTATCAGTCGAGAGGATCCCGTAGGTGTAATTTCTCCTTAAAAATCGTGAGGATTCCTAAGTGTGTTTTCCATTGCAAGTCGTAAAGATCTCACAAGAGAGTTTGCTCCCTTACGAGTCGTGAGGACCCATAAGTGATGGGTGAGGTAACCATTATCCGCCTTTTGCGGAGTCAGGAGTTGCTCTGGATGCTTCCCACGGGGTCATAGCCGTGTTCTGCGAGGACCAGGCTCTGCTCTGGACATTTCCCACGGGGTCAGGCTTGACATAAGCCGCGTTCCACATAACCAGGAATTTGCTCTGGATGCTTCCCACGGGGTCATTGCCGTGTTCTGCGAGGACCGGGCTCCGCTCTGGATGCTTCACACGGGGTCAGAATTGACATAAGCCGCGTTCCACGTAACCAGGAATTTGCTCTGGATGCTTCCCACGGGGTCATTGCCGTGTTCTGCGAGGACCAGGCTCCGCTCTGTATGCTTCACACGGGGTCATTGCCGTGCTCTGTGAGGACCAGGATCCGCTCTGGACGTTTCCCACGGGGTCAGGATTGATATAAGCCGCGTTCCACGTAACCGGGAATTTGCTCTGGATGCTTCCCACGGGTTCACTGCCGTATTCTGCGAGGACTAGGCTCCGCTCTGGATGTTTCCCACAGGTTCACTACCGCGTTCTACGAGGACCAGGCTCCGCTCTGGATGCTTCACACGGGGTCATTGCCGTGCTCTGCGAGGACCAGGATCCGCTCTGGATATTTCCCACGGGGTCAGGATTGACATAAGCCGCGTTCCACGTAACCAGAAATTTGCTCTGGATGCTTCCCACAGGTTCACTGCCGTGTTCTGCGAGAACCAGGACCCGCTCTGGACGTTTCCCACGGGGTCAGGATTGACATAGGCCGCGTTACACGTAACCAGGAATTTGCTCTGGATGCTTCCCACGGGGTCATTGCCGTGTTCTGCGAGGACCAGGCTCCACTCTGGATGCTTCACACGGGGTCATTGCCGTGTTCTGCGAGGACTATGATCCGCGCCGGATGTTTCCCACGGGGTTAGGATTGACATAGGTCGCGTTCCACGTAACCAGGAATTTGCTCTGGATGCTTCCCACGGGGTCATTGCCGTGTTCTGCGAGGACCAGGCTTCGCTCTGGATGCTTCCCACAGGGTCACTGCCGTGTTCTGCGAGGACCAGGATCCGCTCTGGACGTTTCCCACGGGGTCAGGATTGACATAAGCCACGTTCCACGTGACTAGGAATTTTTTTGACTCTCGGTTGTTTGTGCATCGTCGAGTCATGGAATTGGGAATTTTGCCGCAGCTCCGATTTGTTGATGTCGTGTCTGTTGAAATGAGACGGATGTTGAGATGATCTCCAGGCTGCTTTGTAAACCGTTGAGACTTGGCTCTCTTTCGGATGAAGCCTAGTAGGAAGGTGTGATTCCTTCTTTGTTTGCGCCCTTGGATTGTATACAGGGATCGATGTGATCTCACCTGTAGGACAAAAGGTTTCATTTAATAAATTTTCTTTCCGCGATGCTCTATCATTTCAGCTTTTATATCGCGAAGGTCGCGATTGCCCAATCATTTCGGCTATTTTTCAAGGTGCCCAATCATTTCGGCTATTTTTTTATTTTTACTCGCTGCTTTTTATTGCGAGTTGCCCAATCATTTCGCCTATTTTGCATGCATATATTTTTACTTGCTGCTTTTTATTTGCAAGTTGCCCATCATTTCGGCTATTTCGTATGCATGTGTGGCTTGCCAGCTTTTTGCTGTAAACTTAGAATTAGATACTGATTTTGGCATCAGCACCGCTATAACTGGGACATTGCCAGGAGCGAATCATCATTTGCCTCTGTCAGTGTTGAACAAAGGTGGCTTAGCAAACAGGGTTAAGATCCTGCCGACTAAGGCTTTTGACTTCACGAGCCGTAAGGGTCTCGTAAAGGTATTTCTCCCTACAAGTCATGAGGATCTCGTAGGTGTAATTTCTCCTTGGGAATCGTGAGGATTCCTAAATGTATGTTCTCCTATAAGTCGTAAGGATCATACAAGAGTGTTTTCTCCTTATAAGTCGAGAGGACTTACAAGGGTTGTTCACCGTGTAGACATATCCCTAGTCACGGATGGGACTTTGTTAGGGAAATGTTTATTCACGCCCATGGATTGTATACAAGGGTCAGCATTGAGCTGCTTGTAGGGCATTATCGGAGGTTGTGGTGGCTGCTTAAGAACAGGTTTAGATCCCTGTAGTTTAAGACTTTTGAATCTTATGAGCCGTGAGGGTCTCATAAGAGGGTTCTCCTTACGAGTCGTGAGGATCTCGCAAGTGTAATTTCTCCTTAGGAATCGTGGGGATCCTTAAGTGTGTTGCTCCCTTGTGAGTTGTAAGGATCTCACGCAGGTGGTTTCTCCTCACAAGGTCGAGAGGACCCTGCAAGTGTCTTTTAACGAGGTTGCGCCCTTTCGGGTTTTCACAAAACTCGCCGGTAGCCCTGCTGTTTTTACTCACGGAGCCCTTTCGGGTTTTCATCCGTGCTCCTTTGCTTATGAACATACCGTTTTTTTTATTTTTCTTTTTATTTATTTTTTGTCAGCCTTTGGATGCTGCGGTCTGTAGTAGTTTATCGACGTCTCGGTCAATAGCCAGTTTTAGGACATAGTGGTCCATCATTAGTTTAACGATATTTCGTCTATAGCCAGTTTTAGGACATAGTGGTCCATCGTTAGTTTAACGACGTTTCGGTCTGTCGTTAGTTTAAGGACGTTTCGGTCCGTTGTTAGTTTTAGGACTTTTCGGTCCGTCGTTAGTTTAAGGACATTTCGGTCCGTTGTCAGTTTTAGGACATTTTGGTCCGAAAGCCGGCTACTACTTATAGAGTTTGGGCTTAGGAAGATAGTAAGCAGCCATAGGCGTCGTCATCCATCGTTAACCTAGGCCGTGACTCGTCAAGCGTAGTACTTCTTCAGGAAGCGACCGTTTATTGTCCTGAAAGGTCTTTCACCATGCATGTCCATGAGCAGATAGGCTCCACCCTGATAGACTTTGTCTATGATATACGGGCCTTCATAGTTTAGCTTGAATTTCCCCCGTTTGGCTCGATTGGGGATCATAGGTCTTTTGATCACTAGCACGAGTTCGCCTTGGCGGAATGTTCTCGGCCTGGTCAATTTTTCGTATGAGCGCGTCATCTTTGCTTTATAAGCCTCCAGATTTTGTTGCGCTATGAGCCGGGTTTCATCAAGGGCATCGAGCTCTTCAAGCCGAAGGTGAGCATTCTCTTCGTCCGTTAGCTCGTAATGAACTTCCACTCGTAGAGAGGGTAGCTCTATCTCGAGGGGGAGTACCACTTCTGTACCGAATACCAATGCATACGGCGTCGTATTTATGGCCGTTTTGAACATAGTTCGATACGTCCAGAGAGCTTCATGCAGTCTTTCATGCCAGTCCTTCTTATTTTGAGACACCTTCTTTTTCATGATCTTCGTCAGGGTCTTGTTAAAGGCCTCAGCTAGACCATTAGCTCGGGGATTGTAGACCGATGAATATCTCCAGTCTATGTTATGCTGTTGTGCCAAACGACTGATCTTGTGGCTTCTGTAGGCTGGCCCGTTATCGGAGATGATCCGTCTCGGAGTTCCAAACCGATAAATGACGCGTGTCTTGAAGAAATGGAGGATATTCTCCGTCTTCACTTCCCTCAGCAGTACTGCTTCTGCCCATTTGGAGAACTAATCAGTTGTTGCCAAAATGAATCGGTGTCCTCTGGACGATGTTGGTTCAATGGGCCCGATTATGTCAGTTCCCTACATTTCGAACGGCCAGCCAGACACCGTTGGATGTAGCGGATTTGGATGCTGATGGATAAATTCCCCGTGAATCTGGCACGAGTGGCACTGCTTCGCGTACTCAAGACAGTCCTAGATCATTGTGGGCCAATAGTAGCCCATCCTTTTGATCTTCAGTTTCATCTTTGGGCCGTCTTGGTGAGAACCGCAGAGTCCGTCGTGAGTTTCTTGGACGACTCTCCTTGCCTCTTCAGGTCCCAGGCATCTTATCCACAGAGAATCAAATGATCTCTAACACAGAGTATCATTGACGAATGCAAAAGAAAGAGCTCATTTCATGAGCTGATGTCTTGATGACGCATCTTCAGGTGTTCGACGAGATTTGAAGTAGTCTATAAAGACTTCTCTCCAATCCTTAGTCTTTTCCTGGTCTTTTATTTGTAAAGCCGTTTGCTCGGTAGCTCCCTTTTCTTTGGACGACTCCGGAGATATTTCTGCCGGTGCAAGAACCCGTCGGCTTTGCACAATGATCCTCACATCATTGAGGTTTTTGTCGGCCAATTCTTTAGCAAGCTTGGCTAATGCATCCGCCTTGCTATTTTCCGCACGCGGTATACTTTCCATCATGCAGGAGGGAATTTGAGTCAGCAGTTGCTGCACTCTTTCACCGTGCTTCACCAGCTCTGGCTTGCATGTTTGATAGTCGCCGTTTACTTGGCTGACGACCAGCTGGGAGTCTCCGTATATGAGGAGGTTTTCAATTCCCATGTCGATAGAGATCTCGAGACCCGCTATCAAAGCTTCGTATTCGGCTTCATTGTTCGTCCTCGGCTTTGTTAAGGAGAAGGAAAAACGCATTATCCCTCCTTGTGGAGTCACGAAGATGAGGCCTACCCCTGATTTGATTACGGGGGTGCTTTGTTTGCACTTCTTCATGGAAGATGCTCCATCAAAGTAGAGTTCCCATTGGGTATCATTCTTTCTTCTCTCCCCATCGATCGCGTCAAATGCGTGCTCGTCTGGCAATTCGCAATTTAGGGGTGAATCGGCAGGTATAGGATGTTCCGCGAGGAAGTCGGCGATGGCCTGGCCTTTCACTGCTTTGAGGGGACGATAAGTTATCGAGAACTCCATCAAGAACAGGGCCCATTTAGCGAGCCGTCCCGTTAATATAGCCTTTGACATCAAATATTTGAGAGGATCCACCTTCGATATAAGATGGACCTCATGTGCCAACGCGTAGTGCCTGAGCTTTGTTATCGCGAAGATCAACGCCAAGCATTGTTTTACAATGGGGGAGTAATTGCTTTCTGCCCCCAGAAGAACTCGACTTAAGTAATAGAGGGCTCTCTCTTTCCCTTGGTCGTTTTCCTGTGTCCACAGCGTGCCTAAAGAACCTTCGAGGGCAGTTGTATACAGAATGAGGGATTTTCCTTTGACTGGAGTGGTTAGCACCGGCGGATTCTGTAGGTATTACTTGATTTCGTTTAGTGTGCCTTGGCATTTGCGATCCTAGATGAACGGGGTTCCCTTCTTCATTAGGTGACTGTAAGGACGGCACTTGCCGGAGAGATTAACTATGAATCGCCGGATATACGCTAGCTTCCCTTGGAGAGACCGCAGTTGCTTGAGAGTCCTTGGCGGAGGCATTTCCATGATCGCCTTGATCTTCGACGGGTCTATCTCGATGCCTCGGTGTCGGACGATGAATCCTAGGAATTTGCCTGAGGAAACTCCGAACGCGCATTTGAGAGGGTTCATCTTCAAGTTGTATTGCCGAAGGCGCTGAAACACGATCTTCAGATGCTCTAAATGTTCCTCGTATGATTTGCTTTTAACTACGAGGTCGTCGATATAACATTCGACGATTTCATGTATGAGGTCATCGAAGATCTTCGTCATGGCCCTCTAATAGGTGGCACCGGCGTTCTTTAGACCGAAGGGCATCACCTTGTAGAAGAAAATGCCCAAAAAGGTCCGGAAAGCGGTATGCTTCTGGTCTTCGGGATGCATCTTTATCTGATTGTATCCTAACGAGCCGTCCATGAAGAAGAAAACTTCATGAGTGGATGTATTATCTATCATCAGCCGGAACTGGAAAGTCGTCCTTTGGGCAAGCTTTGTTGAGATCCCGAAAGTCCACACATATGCGCACCGTCCCATTCTTCTTCATCACCGGGACGATATTGGCGATCCAATCAGGATATTGAACCTCTTGGATAAAACCGGAGTCGATTAGCTTCTTGACCTCGGCGTTGATGCTCATCTCAAGCTCGAGCTGCATTCTTTTCGGTGCTTGTTTGATAGGCTTGATGTCCGGAGAGATTGCCAATTTGTGGACGGCTATTTCTGGATCCAATCCGGGTATCTCGAAATAGTTCCATGCGAAGCAATCTTTATACTGCATGAGCACGTCTTTTAGCGTAGCCACCCTTTCTTCAGATAATAGCTTACTGACAAACGTCGGCCGCGGGTCACTTACCGTCCCCAGATCAATTTTCTCGAGGTTATCTGCAGTAGTATTTATTCCATCTTCCAATTCTTTTGGCGCCGGTGGAAATTCGGAGATCACCTCGTCATCCTTGTTTTCGAAGCACCAAGGGAGGTCATCCATATTCTCGGGCTCTTCTTTTGATAGCGTTATCATGTGACAGGTGCGAGATCGCTTCCATGACCGATGCTGATCTGGTTCTACTCTCACTGCATGCGCAGCTTTGGGTTCATGCTTCTGTGGCGGGGTTACCCTCCAGCTGCTGGACAAAGCAAATTTGCCGAGTTGGTATTGATCTTCGACCCAGTTCTTGAAGGTGAAGCAGTCTTCGAGAGGATGTCCTACTGCTCGGTGGTAGGAGCAGTAGTCTGGGTGGGAGATCTCGTTCGCTTGCTCGGTGTGCTTGGACTCCGGGAATGTCATCATCTGATGCTTTATGACAAGATCAAATATCTTCCTTGTCTTGTTTCGAGGAAAAGAGTATGCTCGACCCATCTTCTTCACAAGGGACAAATCCCGACTGCTTGATTCTTGCTCGCGTGGCTTCTCAGACCTGCTTGGCTGCCGTCGAACGTTTTTTCCATTCTTTGGTTTATTTTTGCCTCTGCGCCGGGTCTTTTGTATGACGGGCTGGGGACGAGGAGCATTGTCATTCTCCGCTGCTTGTCGAAGGAGGCGCTGCGTCATGGCTCTCTCGTAGATGGCCATTTCGCGATTATGGTCGTCTCGAACCTTTTGACCCGCTTCCCTTATCAGCTTGTTCATCTTTTCTTCAAACGACGGACTTGGCATTTTCATGGCAGGACTTTGTTTTGGTTCAGGGTCAGCGTCTTTCAACAGAACGTCTTCTTCTTCATCGAAGTCATGTATGACATAACTGCCATGGACTCGCTCCCGTTTCTTGGATTGAATATATCCAAGCCCGATCGTTTCCATTTTTCTGTTGGGCAATTTTCGCTGAGTTTCGGGAACGTTCCAGATCCTGTTGTAAAATTGAGCCTGTCGAGTAGTCTATTTGAAGGGTACGCCTTGGCGCTTCAACAGTCTTTTCAATCCACCTGTGTAGTATCTGGGCAAACGGATGGGCTGGAGCCTGTCAAGTGCAGCATCAGCGCCGTGCCACATTTCTTTCTCCACTTTGGTTTCCGTGGATCGATAAAAGAGGATCGCCTTTTCATCTTTTCGCCTGGGAGGGACGTAGAATGTTTTTAGTTCCTGCACATTATAGGTATCAAGTGCGTCGAGCTCTTTATAATGCTCTTGTGGAACCATGGTGATCTGCAAACTCTGATCATTGTCAGCAAAGGCTTGTATTGATGGCCGAGCAGAGAACACGGTATGACTTCATCTTCCGAGTCGCTGCCGAAGATCAACATAGGGGTGGACAGTCCCGGTTTGTTGTATTGGGGCGGTCCTGAATAAACTATTTCTTCTTCCTCCTCGGTATCACTCCCGAAGACCGGAATAGTGGTGATAGCTTTGTCCTTTGGTTTGTGACATCTTTCCGTGTCTTCAAAATCTGGTAAGAAGTATTTTGCATCTTCGTACTTTCAGACTTTATTCACGGAGAATGGATTTAATTCCCCTGTCACAGTATACTCGAGACCATCTTTAAAGTACTTCATACACTGATGTTGTGTAGAAGGGATGATGTTGTACTCGTGCAACCAAGGCTGGCCGAGCAAAGCATTATAGCAGGTCTTAGCATCAATAACGTGAAACTTGATGTCAGTGACTAGCAGCCGAAAGCGCAGCGTCAGTATCACAGACCCGAGCGTCCTTGACGATTGAGAATCAAACCCAGAGATAGTGATTTTATCACGAGCGAGGTGCTGAATGCTCATGCAGATTTCCTTCAATACTTTTACATTGAGGAGATTGACTGAGGACCCATTGTCGACCAGGATCTTACCGATCTTAATATCATGGCAGTATTCGGAGACATAAAGGGGACGGTTATGTTCGCACGTCCCGAGGAGGAGATCTTCATCGCCAAAGGTGATATCGGCTGTGTGCACTTCTTTCAGCTCGTCCTTCATCTTTTCTTCGGCGAGGAAAGCTTGGAATTGTTCGGGTTCTTGTAGTGCTTTGATTAAAGAGTCTCTCGCCTCTTTGGATAGCAAAAGGGCGTCAAGAATGCTGAGCTGCGAGGGTATCTTTCTCAAGTGTGCCAGAATGTTGTAGTCCACCTTACTTTTCTTCGGTGGGTCCTTGGCTGTCAGCTCTTTGACGACTTGATCATCTAGAGCGATGTCCTCAGGGACTTTTTCTTTCCCCTTATCCTTTCTATTCGACCCACTGTTCGCGGGCCTAAGATTCTTTTCAGGCAGCGTACGATTGCGCAGCTGAAAATTTTCACAGGTCTTCGGTTCTTCCTCCTCTCCCGAGGTGGACTCTTTAAAAAGAGGGCCAAGAGTCATTTTTTCATCGGAGTCGCTCCTGAAGGTAAGAACTTGCGATCCTCCAGCGTCGATCATGTGACAGTTGCTGGCAGTTCTTTTTCGCTCTTCGGTCGTATTTCTTCGTTCCCGACGAGTTTTGCGTTTCATCCGCTTGAACTGTTGTCGGTGAGCAACATATCCTTACCACCATCTTTTAAAAATGTTGCACTCTTCGGTGGGGTGCGTAATCTTTCGATGATATAAGCAGTAGCTAGGATGCATTTTCGCTTCACCAAGAATGTTTCCTCCGGAGGGTGGCAGTTTCATTCCTATTGATATGGCTTTGGCGAACCTCTTCCTCGTTTTGAACCTGCTTTTATTTGCGGCGGATGTAATTTGATTTAGCGTAAGCGTTTCGACCCTTTCGTCCAGTCGCCGGCGCTTGGCTTTTTTAAATATGGCCATCTCACGCTCTCGAGCAGGTTTGCTTTTAAGAAGAGCTTCATTCAGGAATGCATCAATTGCTTCGTCTGATGGTCCTAGAAGTTCAGGCTCAGGATTTGCCCCTGGTTCTTCTACATCCAGGTCTTCTTCACCGTTTTTTAACGAGTGAGAGATCACATGGCAGCTTGCCACATAATCTTCAGATTCATCCGAC
Source organism: Agapanthus africanus (assembly GCA_030015575.1). Taxonomy (NCBI): domain Eukaryota; kingdom Viridiplantae; phylum Streptophyta; class Magnoliopsida; order Asparagales; family Amaryllidaceae; genus Agapanthus; species Agapanthus africanus. The sequence continues at coordinate 873,404,940 of CM057339.1, forward strand.
GAGTCTTCTCCGTTGTCATCGTCTCCATCCTCGAGGACGTGGCTGAGAAATTCTTGGAGTGTGACTGGAGTCCGCGCTTTTTGATTGTATTCTTCCAACGCGTCAATCTTTTTTTGCAGGTCCGTGCGCTTGTCACCAGGCTTCACGGGCTTTTTGGTCTTCTTCTTCTTCTTCGAAGACTTTGTCGGCTGGGTATGAGCGTTTTGACTATCACCGCCAATCTTTGGAGTTGGGCATGGCTTTAGCATTCCTTTGATAATCTCGGGTTCCAGCGGATTCTTCCACCTGATCGCTGGGCATGTTTGGAGATCGTTCAGCATTCTTTTAGTTTTGGCTGAAAGAGCGACCTCCCATGGAGCTTCCTCTATGAAAGAGCATGATGCCCCTGGTGTGTCTGTCTTCTTGGGAGCGTGTGGCTGTGGTGGGTTCACCTTCCAATTCTCGGACAGTGCAAACTTGTCTTGTTGGTATTGGTCCTCGATCCAGCCTTTAAAGACGAAGCAATCTTCAATTGGATGGCTTACCATTTGATGGTAAGGGCAATAATTAGGACTATTAGCTTCACCGGGTTGCAGTGGTCATTTAGGATTTGGCAGATTAATGAGCCTGTTGCGCATCGCCAGTTCGAACAGTCTCTTCGTTTTGTCCCGTGGGAACGAGTAAGGACGCTTCATTTTCTCATTATAATAGCGTCGTCTCTCTTCCAATTGATCCGTTAGTTTCGGGGCGCTAGGCTGCTGTTGGGTATTCGCAACAAAGGTCGCCTTCCCTTTACCCTTTTCGTTCCGCGGCTCCGGCTTCGGAGGAGACGGTCTATGACCCATCTGGTCCATCTGGGCTAGCTTGTCGATTAAAGCTTGGAACGTAGTCGGTTTGAAGAACATCATGAATTGTGAAATAGTTGCATGAGCGTCTAGGGTTCCCACGAACATGCCCACCACTGGTGCCTCTTCGATACGCTGTTCGTATTTCGACCACAGATTCCGCCATCGGATTGCATATTGAACCCACGTCTCGCCTGGCTTCACCCTGGCATTGATCAATGCCGTTATTGGGGTGCGTTCACTAGCACTCGCGAATCTTTGCGTAAACAGTAACTCCATTTCCACAAATGTATTGACAGAGTCGTTTGGAAGTTCAGAATACCATTCGAATGCTGTCTCTGACATGCTGCCGACGAACTGGCGGAGTAAAAGCTTATCATCACCTCTGGTGTTGCCGCAAAGAGCTCTGAACTGAGTGACATGTTGATGGGGATTGCCTGTCCCCTTGTACACATGGAATTTAGGGATTGTGTATCTCGGCGGGTACTTTATTTGGTCATACTAGCCTGGATACGGCCACCCAGTTTTAACGACTTGGCCAGCCACTTCATTTGCTTGGTGAGCTCGTATTTGCTGAGCAATATAGTCATCCAGAGCGGCCTTGGAAATAGTTTCCTCTTTGGCTGCTGAAAGAGCTGGAGGAGGGTTCGATGTCTCCTCTTTGTCGTCTTCGATGATGATCGGGGGGTCTTCAGCTGGAGGATCTGGCTGTAATATCATCCCGACCATGTCTTTGAAGAGAAGCGCCATTCACTTTATATTAGTCGCTTGTTCTGAGGCTTCTTTATCCTTCTTTTCGAGGACTCTGCGAAGGAAGTCAGCATCGGTTTCTTGTTCATGATGCTGCTTTGATGACGCCTCCGGGCTTTCTTTTGGTCTGGTGAGTGCGGCCATTGCAGTCAGCATCTCCTGAAGCTTCTGCTGTTGTTGTTCCTGGGCCCTTGTTATTGATCGGGTAAGCGGTTGATGACCTGTAGAGGCACGGCTTTCCTCTTTTCCGGAAGCCATATAAACAGTATGCACTATCATGCCCCCAGACTTGGGGCGTTTAGATTCAGCGCTTTTACGGTTTGCCACGTTCACAGGGACTTTCTCTGGCCTCCTTCTCTTTTGAGCAGTTGAAGTCGAGGGGCCGTTGCAGCGGCACCCAAGTAGCTATAGTCTTTCATGGCTTGACAGGACGGTTCTTTTCCTGCCGAACCTTCACCTTTTTCTGTCGGCGAGAGTAATCTTGATCAATTACCGAGTCCTGAACTTGACGCCAGATCTTGTAGATTTTAGAGGACAGCCGTTGAGGGGGCTGTTCCGGCTTCACCTTTATAGCGCTTTCTATAGGTGGAGGAGATCTTTTCAGTACGACGGTAGAAGAATTCCTGCGCACCTTGTTCAGCAATTCAAAGTTGTTCCCGATTGGAACAGCAGCATTGACTTCCACCGTTGGGGCTGGTGGAGTTAACCCAGAGGGGGAGTTGCCTCCAGCTTTTCTTACTCGGCGCCAGTGGCGACGTCGAGCGTGTCGAGCCGTTGGGATTATCTCAGCTTGAGGGGTGACTTCGTCATGCCCCATGTTCTGGTGAGGCGCTGCTGGTACCAGCCTCTTGAAGACCGACGTCCGTCGAGCAGCAGTATCCAATCTGTCAAAGATAGACCTTTGAGCAGGAACGGGAGCCGGGGTGGCCAACCTCGTAAAGACCGATCCCTTGATAGGAGAAGCTCCTTTAGTGACCTCAAGAGCAGGAATGGCTACCTGTTTTGGGATGACCGCTTCAGGTATCGTGGGCTTCTTGACAGGCCCATTGGAGTTCATGCTCAGCCTATTGAAGACTGACGCCGTTGGCTTGACACCGGACGACCCGTTGAGAGGGGCCGTGGTGGTAGTGAGCCGATCAAAGACCGACTTCTTTTGCGCTTCTTGCGGCAGTGGGATGTTAACGCTCACTGGTGGGAGCATGGTCCCGAAAAACAACCCGGTGGTAGCCTGCGTCACCTGCTCTATCGGCATTGTGAACAGGGAGGCCGCCTGGGCCCCATACGTTACATCTCCAGATGAGGCGGAACGAGAGTTGCAGTTGCAGTTGGTGCAGGTTGAAGCCATTTATCTTCTATTTTCTGCACGGAGCAAGACACCAAATCTTAGTACCTTGAACCCAAGGGCAACCATATTAAAACCGCGATTCGTTCGCGAACACGACACACGAAGTGTGGAGTGGAAAGAGGAAAAGGTCCCACCGGGTGTGCCAGAATCTGTTCCCCACCGGAAGACGCGACTGGGACGTTGGGACATCAGGGCCTGAATTCCGAGGGCAGATGCTAATTGGTGCTATCCGTCCACCTCTCCGAAGATGCCAAGTTGATTTATGGCACCGCATATCGAAGGTTTAAACGGATGCGGCCGATGTAGCAGACTTCGTCAGATTCCCCCTCATGTGAGGGGTTTTTGATTGTGGGGACGCTCTTCCCTGCAGGCGCAAGCCCCTGCAGTTAATTACGCTACCGCATCGCGGTAACCACTTTCTCCTTCTCCAGATGGTCACTTCTTGTCGTGTGTGTTTGTTTTGTTTTTTGGTTGCCCGTGGATTGTATACGGAGACTAATTTATGTTGTCGCCCGTAGGGCACAGACTAGTCCAAATCCGTATCTTTCTTATATTTGGGTTTGGGGGTTGGGTTTAAGGATACGTTAGCCTCATTTGAGACTAAGATCAACTTAAACGTTTGTTAAGGATAAATTAGTCTAATTTTTAGACTAAGATCAACTTAACAGGATCGTTTAGATCCGACGAAGGAGCATTTGAGCTCTAATGTTTAGTTTAGGGACATAGCGGTCGATAATTAGTTTAAGGACATTACGGTCCAATGTTAGTTTTAAGGACATCATAGTCCGTGAGTTTAAGGACCCCACAGTCCAATGTTAGTTTAAAGACATCACGGTCAAGATTAAGGACATCATAGTCCGTGAGTTTAAGGACCCCACAGTCCCATGTTAGTTTAAAGACATCACGGTCGAGGTTAAGAACATCATAGTTCGTGAGTTTAAGGACCCCACAGTCCAATGTTATTTTAAAGACATCACGGTCGATTGTTAGTTTAAAGACATCTCGGTCAAGGTTAAGGACATCATAGTCCGTGAGTTTAAAGACCTCACAGTCAAGGTTAAGGACATCATAGTCCATGAAATGTGTGGTTATCGGGACCCGTCACCTCTCTGAAGACGTTGAAGGATTACAACGACAAATATCAGAGGAATGAAGAGATGTACCTTTGAACCAAAGCGGATTAAGTGATCTGCAGTCCAATTTAGAACTAAGATCAATTAATTATATTATGAGCACATTGTCTCAGTTAAGTCTGAATTGAGGACTTATGGCCAACTTGGGCTAAGTCCAATTAAGTTTGGCCCTTTGTTGGACCATTAGACATTTGTCTGGGTGCAGCCCCTCATCATTCAGCAATGCTTAAACAAGAGTTTGAGGGCTTGGGTAACATTTTTATCTTTGACTGAGCATTAAACATTATAGCTCTGAATTTTACTCAATTCTGAGATTCAGTTGAAGGGGGGGCTTTGCCTCTGGAAAATTAGCCAATTTGGCTAAAAATAGTGTTAAACACTAGAGAACAACAGTGTTAAACACTGGAAATAAAACTCTCAAATTAGTGTTAAACACTAGAAGACAACAGTGTTAAACACAGGAAATAAAATTCTCAAATTAGTGTTAAACACTAGATAGGAATGGGTCACATGGGGACACATGAGGGCACCCAAAGGTGGGGCCAGATCTCCTTTGCTTTTCTCTGCAGATAAGTGTTAAACACTTTTAATTTTCTGACCATCACGTGTTGGCACGTGATGGAGATTTGTGCGTTGGTTATTAAAGCATTTATTAAGGGGTCACGTGATAACACGTGAGAGCGCCCAAAGCCAACCTTGCCTTTGTTTTTATTTTCTTTGTTTTGGAGATCACATGGGAGCACATGAGGCGTTGCCTCTGGGCTGTTTCCTTCTTATTTTTGGGGGATCTTTTCAGGGGTCACGTGGGGACACGTGACCTTAGTCCTTTGGATGCATGGAGATCTTTCAAGTCTCTTTATTTTTGAGAATTAAATTCTCTGTAGGGTTAAGCCCTAATTATGGTTTTGGAGGAATTAAATTCCTATGTATGTGAAAGAATTAAATTCTTATGTAGGGTAAAACCCTAATTTCATTTAGGAGGAATTAAATTCCTGTGAATTTGAGAGAATTAAATTCTCAAGTAGGGTTAAACCCTAGTTTTATCTTGAAGGAATTGAATTCCTGTAATTTTTAGGAGAATTAAATTCTCATATAAGGTTAAACCCTAGTTTTACCTTGAAGGAATTGAATTCCTGTGAGTTTAGGAGAATTAAATTCTCATATAGGGTTAAACCTTAGTTTTATCTTGGAGGAATTAAATTCCTATGAATTTGGGAGAATTAAATTCTCTAAACTCAATTCTCCCTCTAAGTTTTGGATCTGTATGGCAGAATCTCAACCCGATGAGAATTAAATTCTCAACCTATGGGGATATTTGCTTCTGCAGATCTTCAACCAGAGGAAGAACTAAGTTCTTTTGCAGAAGAGTTAAACTCTTAGATTGAGAATTAAATTCTCTTTTTGAAGTTTTGATCTTTTTCCCTTTTCTCACCTAGGGTTTCTTTTCTTGAGAATTAAATTCTCCTTTCTTTTCTCTCTGCTATTTGCTCTTAGAAAATTTCAAGATCAAAAAATTCCTCCTCTCTTTTTCTTGACTCCTATTTATAGGAGAAGGAAAATGATCAATTTGTTTAGTGAATCTTTCATTTCAAAGATTTTGGTTGTTTTTGTAACCAACATGATCTTTTAGATCACTCAGTGAATTTTATTCACCCTTGGATTTTTTAATCCAGAAGATATTCTGTTTGTTATTTTTAGTGAATTTTAGGGAAATCTTTCCTTGTCTAAAATCTTTCCATAAATTAGTGATTTTTAATCACCCTTGGATTTTTAATCCAACGGTCCCCAATAATCCTTTTTTGTTTGGAAAGATTTAGAGAAATACTTTCCCAGTTAGGGTCTTTGATTTTCCTTAATTAGAATTTAATTCTATCAAGTTATAAGGCTTTCAGAGCCTATCACGTGTTGGCACGTGATCCTCCCTCATTCAGAATTTCAATTCTGTCTTCTAACTGGGCTGAAGGATCATCACGTGTCAACACGTGACCCTTGGTCACGTGTGAGAACGTGACCCCCCATTGGGGTCTTTCCTCAGCCGCTTTATCACGCCTTTTAATTCCTTCAGTGGTTTCTTTAAAGGTTCGTCACGTGTGGACACACGACTCCCCTAATTGCTTGCTTGATTAGAATTTCACTTTTATAATAACAGAGTCCAAGGAAACCACCACGTGTCAGCACGTGACCCTTAGTCACGTGTGATCACGTGATGACACATTGGGGTATTTCCTAATATTTTGTTATATTTTTGTTTGACCAGAATTTAATTCTATAAAGCAGAGATTGCAGAAATCTATCATGTGTCGACACGTGACCCTTGGTCACGCGTGAGCACGTGATACCCCATTAGGGTACTTCCTGGCTATTTCATTTTATTTTTAATTCTTTCCAGGAGGGGGTTTAAAGACTTATCACGTGTGGACACGTGACTCCTGTTTGGTTAAAATTTAATTCTTTTCATTATTTTGGAGGGCTTCAAAGCCCACCACGTGTCTACACGTGACCCCATTGATTGATTATTTGATTAGAATTTAATTCCATTAATTAAGAGCTCAGGAACCCGTTACGTGTCTGCACGTGACCCACCCTCATTCAGAATTTTAATTCTGTCTTCTAACCGTGCTAAAGGATCACCACGTGTCAATACGTGACCCTTGGTCACGTGTGAGCACGTGACCCCCCACTGGGGTCTTTCCTCAGCCGCTTGTTTACACTTCTGCTTGCTTAGAATTTAATTCTGTAAAATAGATCACGTGTCCACACGTGATACCTCATTGAGGTAACTCCTGATTTTTAATCAGGGAACAAATGCCCCGACAACGTTGCTCTCACGTGTTCTGCACGTGAGTGCAACGCTGTCACCTTTGTGACCGTTGGATCTGTCTAGGGAATAGAGGAGATGAAATGTTTCCCATCACATCCTATAAATGCAGGGGTCTCCTCAGAAGCGCCTCCACTCTTTCATCTTCTTCCTTGCTAACTTTTTCCCTTTGAGAATTTAATTCTCCTTTCTCAGAGCTTAGTTCTCTGTTTTGAAAATTTCCAGAGTTTAACTCTGTCAAAAGATTCCCTTTTCTCAGGTAATGATCTTGCACGGCTGAAGAACTTTTGCAGAAATCCTCATTGGATTTTAAATCCACATCAAGGGTTTTTCCCTTTAACTAAGAATCCATTTTTAAGTTCTTTTTAAAAAGAAAACCATTCAATCTTTAAACAATAGACCTTTTAGGGTTTCTCTGATCCTCAGGGATCGATGCTTGTCTTTTCTCTGGAATTTAATTCCATTTTCAAAGAGCTTGGGCTCTAAAAAAAAATTTCTGGGAATTTAATTCACTGTTCAAAAGGAATTTAATTCTCCTGAAGAACTTAATTCTTCCCAAAAAACTTCTTGCCCTGAGTTGTTCTTTGCAACAAATGAAAAGATTTGCAGTAGGGTTCTCTGGGAATTTAATTCCCTTGTTCTGCTTGATTTTTGCAGAGTTCAAGATGGATTTCTTTTCTAGGGGGATGTGTAGAGTCATTTGAAATCCACCGTTCATTTATTGAGAATCTTCTTTTTGTCTCATAGTGATTGCTTTGTCTCATCATTAGCATGCCACCATCTTGATTTTGTAGGACCCATGTGTTTTGTAACTAATGGTCCTATAAAATAAGTCCTCTGTCGCTTTCTTCCATTGTCTTTTTATATATGCATTTACAAACATATATATATATATACACACACGTGTTGGCTTCGCTTAACAGTTTCCCCTTCTTTTATTTCAGGCACAATTACTTCTGTTCCATACTTCCCATTCACTCGCTCGGAGGCTGCCTTTCCTCAGTCACCGTCTGACGAGGAAGTGATGGCGATGATCAAGGCTCATGACCCGAATCGCACCAACTTGCTTCTATGGGGGACCTGGTACGGTCACATCATCCGCGGTCGCCGAAGTTTCCTTTGCGAGATACCGACGGAGCTTACCTATCCATTCCTGCCGATGGATCCTCCACAGACTGCATTTGCTGTGGAAATGCCGAATTGGACCCCTATGGGACGGCTTGAACCTTCAACAACTGGTATTCCGAACCATCCGGTGCCGGCTATAGATATTTTGGGGCGCCGTATTTTCCAGGGTGAAGCCCAACCATGGGGACAAATTTACAAGATAGGGCTTACCCCTCGACACCCCACTGGTTACCTTATCTGGGCTTGTTACATCCTGTCCGCCCATCGGGCGCGACTGCAGAGGGTTGGACTTTATCAGGCGGTATATGCATCCCTTTTCCACTACCAATCTCCCCATGTTTGGTGGGTTAAGGCCTTCTTGAACCAATGGAATCTCCCTACCAACACCTTTCTTCTAGGGGACCGAGAAGTTTCAATTTCCCTGGAGGAATTTCGTGAGATCTCGGGGCTGCCGGTCAGAGGGACACTTTATGAAGAATTGCTGCCTCCCGATGAGTATGTCTTCGAAACCGAGCCTGCCATGCTTGACGGCTTGTCGACCGAAAATGCCGTCCGCCACAAGTGCTCAACTTTGATCAAGACCCTGAGTATTTTTGACAAACCGTTCATAGAGTCAGAGGACCAGGGCGTCACTTTTAAAAGTTTTATCGCTTGCTTCCTTCGTGCGGATGTCCTATCGAAGACGGCTCCGCAGTTCGCGAACATTAACGACCCCTTTGGGTTTGGTTTAAATAGGCGGCCGACTAAAGAAGAGGACTTGCCACAGTATTACATTCCCATCATGTCGGCGGTCTCATTTTAGTCGATTGCAGCTCCTAGTATGGATGAGGAGACTTTCTTCGTGGGCTTCATCAGCGTTTGGCTTAGCTGGTTCTGTTGGAGATAGTGCCCTCAGAGTCAATTATTGGATCGCAGGTATGTGATTGCAATGATTGCGGAGGACCTATACCGGTAGGACAGTCTTACTCGAGATGATAATATGCTATCTGGTTTGCCTTTATCAGTCGTGTACATGTTCAGGTGACTGATTGCATGTTACACTTTGATAGAGCCCTTAGGATCTTGCTTTACTACCAACAGTATGATGGCGATCATATACGTGAGAGTTGGGTGGTTTATATGCATATCATTAATTGTGGTCCCTAGTCGTGGGAGTTTCGAGACAGGGCATCGATACTCCGGAGTAGACTAGTGTATACAGTCGAGACCCCGACGAGGGGCGGTGGCCGGTCTCACAAGCCACTGGTGTCAGTTGGATCACCTAAGATGTATACAGGTGCTCATTGGGTTATGAGTACACCGGACAGGACTCGCCGGGAATCTGCTAGTTGGTATTATACATATCGTCAGATAGCAGTTCCCTGGTGACATGTGTACAGGTTAGTTCATCGACCTGAGGTCGTCATTTGTCTCGTGTGAGTTCCCACTGTGCTTTGATTTCTACCCTACCACGGCTCAAAGGAGTCGTGCAAACAGGTAGCTTTTGGGTACAGTCCCGAGCCATATGGAGGCACGTGAGCGGATCGGCAGGGGATTCGTCTCTCCCGGTATCAGGGGCGAGATCGTGCCGTGTCTAGGAGAGCCATTACACAAAGCCCACGGCCGTGGCAAGAGATTTACTGGTAGGTACTCCAGTAGTATCTCAGGGTGTTTTTGGGCTACACTCCGACACGACTTATACTGCTATTGGGGGTCTGACGTTACTAGCCCCCTAGGCAGATATGCGATACTCATAGACGAACGGACCGGACTGTATATACATTGTCACTGTTAGGCTCAGTAGGGTTTTCCGGATGAGTTCGCTCATCGGCATCCCTTGAGGTCAGTCCATGGGCAGCCGTTACGCACAGCTAGTGCCGCTGACGGTTTGTGGTTAAACCCACTGCCAGGGTACTGACGAGTCATTAGAGTCCCCCACAGACAGTTTCTCAAGTTCGGACGAAACGTTGTAGAGGCCGTATGGTTTTATGGCAGGGTTCGGAAAATGCACGTGCGTTTACGCACGTGTCATATTTCGGACAGATGATACTAGTCGACTTTGGTTTAAGCCGGATCCGAGTATTATATTGAGTAGATATAATATCTTTGTCTCAGTTGCATTTTTATTCGGTCGTAATACAAATGCAGGTATTTTTATACAGTTACGGGGTTATCCTGAAATTCGTTTCGGGATCGCTTTTGGAAGTTTCCAGTTTCCAGTTTTCTATCAGCCGTCTTTTAACATTCGGTTAAAGACGAATTTATCTTTTCTTGAGATGAGTGTGGTTGCTTCTAGAAGTTTCTAGAAGAGGTGACTAGGATGGTGACAAGGTTCATGAACCTTTGTTTGCATTAAATGAATGGATGACTAGGTTTAGTGAGTCATTCATTACATTAATGTGGTTTTGTTCTTGCTTAGATATTTCTTCATGATCTTTTCTTGTGGTCACCCTCTCCTTCCTCCTACACTCACCCCCCCATTCCTATAAGATGGCCGGCCCCCTCCTCTCTCACTCACACTTGATTGATTCATTTGTTTAAAAAGATATGATAGTTTTGGGGTGTATGGAAATTTCATATATCATTTCCTTCCATCACCCGATTCGAGTGGCAACTTCATTAACCGATCGTCCACGGCTTTGGATGAAGTGAGACAAAGTCTTCTACTCATTCTCTACATCATTCTTGGTCGTCTCTTTTAGCAAACTTGACAACCGAGTTGCCTCGAGTCAGAGGCGGGAGCCCGTTTAAAGAATTGTTGACGTGGTGCCACCTGGACGAGCAGATCGGAGATCGACGAGATCGGGGCAGCCGCAACGGAGCGTGGGATGATGGTTAAAGAACGAAGGACTCGGATCGTTCGGTATAACCTTTCTACACTCTTTACAGTTTGTTAGTTTAGCAATAATGGCAGATCCGGGTGAAAGTATACGATAGCGCCAGTTAAAAAGTTTTTGTTCCGCATTTGGCGTCTGTAGACGGCCGGGGCGCTACCGTGGATTTACAGTCGTATCAGAGCCTCACCATTTTACTTTACTAACTTGTGCTAACGCGTTTAAAATATCGATCGAACCGGATATCAAAAACTACAAAATTCAAGTTCTGAGTTTCTGTTGATTTTTAAAGGGTTCTAAAAATAATTTTACATATCACAGAAAATTCAGCAGGGTTTTCTAAGAACACCGTACAAATTTGGGCACGTGATTCGACAAAGCCACCGCGGAATCGCGGTCAAACCTATGGTTTGACCGCACTTCCGCGGCCATTCAGTGAGATCGTGGCCCCAAATTTGCACAGTGGGTTCTTGTCTGGAATTTGGGGTTTTTGGTATATATCTTTTGGGCCCAGATTTTGTTACTGTTCAACAGATGTTCGTGGGGCCCACTTCGTGATATTTAGTCGATCGAAATTTAAACATGTTAGTTTTCAGTACTTACATTATATCTCCGACCGGGAATGTCATTTGATCGGTAAACCGCGTCTGATTTCTATAGTTCTTTTAGACGGGTTTGCGAACGTGACATTCGCGTTGATGTTATGTGTTGTGCTGTGATGTTGCGGATTTGTCGTGGTGGATAGCAGTGTGCAATGATAGTGCAGTTTGGATTTATTTGTACATTTGATATTGCGGGGCCAGCGTCCAACATGTGGACTGCCGTCACTGCCTGTTGTATAATATTCTTTTGGGGCACGACCAGGTTGCGGTCGATGTACCTGTTGTACTTTTTTTTATTTCTGTACTAGGTTTTACCCCGCGACGGAGTGCACGGATAGCCGGGTTCGGGAGGGCAACGGGTCCGCATCTCATGGCTTTGAGCGGCAGAGGGACCTCACTCTAGAATTAGCAGACTATTCGCCGCACTCGTAGGGGGTACAGGTTGACCCAAGGAGGGGTGCTCAAGCTACCGGATTCCGTGAAGTGCATGGTGGTCCATTCACTTTGCTGTAGGGGGCTGCCTCGCTTCAGGTTTTGGCGGGTAACTTGCCGCACCCGTAGGGATCTAGGTTTCATTGCACAGGCTATCCACACGACCAGGGGAACGTCGGGTTTCAGCAGCGGCTCTGTGAAACCCGGGGATCCCAGATTATCTGTATTGTTCTGTGATGCTTATTACTTTTCTGTAATGTTGCATATTATCACGCCTGGAGTGATTATTGTATATTGGTTTATATACTAGTAGATGTTGTATATGTTTTGCACCCGCGCTAGTCCAGTCCCCGCTCTGTCGTTAGTTAAGTAACCTAACGGATGATGACGGGACCCAGTGACGAATGCGGATGGCATATACGTACATTTTATTTTTCGTTCTTTTCTGGTGTGATTGATTGATGCGACTGCGTTGATTTTGATCAATGCAAAGGAAAACAAACCTATTTGGCAGTTGTTGGAACAATTTAAAAAGTGTTATTGCAAAGACGTTTCTTTTGTTTTGCATAGCGGTATTCGGTTGGAATATCCTGCACCTCATTCGACGGGGCAAGGGCCGATATCCCTTCACCGGGAATGACCCATTGGGCAGAAGTTTCCGTCAGGGTAATAACTTTACTATAGTCGATTACAAGTTGCTTTGCATCGCGGTATTCAGTGGAATATCCTGCACCTCATTCCACGAGGAAAGAGCCGAGATCCCTTCACCGGGAGTGACCTCTTTAGCAAAAGGTTTTCGCCACTATATTTTAAAAAGCTATCAGGTTCCTTCAGCGATATCAAGTTCGTTACGTTAAAGGTTTTTTGCCAGAAACCAGCCGTAGCCCTCCGTCACTTCTTTTGGGTATTCAGTAGTATTCAAGTTATGTATTTTGACCAACACCAAGGCATAGTGTTTGGTAGCTGCTGGGTATTCAATTGTTGCATAGATAGATGAGTTGGTTTGGGACAGTCGTTCTGCCATTTTGGCCATCGTCAAGGGCATATGCGGGTGGGTTCAAATTGACAAGATAGTGACGGGTAGAACTTGGCATGTGACTTATGGCATTTTGACCAACGCCAAGGTCATAAGAGCATGGGGCAAAAATCATATCGGGAGTTTCTAAAGAAACTGAAACTTGCCAAGTATGCGCATACCTTCTGGAGTATGAGTAACGTGGATGCATTCCATCACGTTATCATGCGATGAGAGTTGGATCCCGATTCCCACTGATGAGTTGGTTTACTCTTCGGGTGATCCCGATTGATTCTTCTTTTAGGTTTGGAGGAGAATTTGACAGTACAGTGGGAGGTTTCCGGATTAGATAAAGTGATAACCATTCTGATCTAGGTTAGAGTGCACGCAGAGTGTTTCTTTTCTCTCTCTCTTTGGCAACGACCTTTGACCGACCCTAGACTATGACTCAGTGACCAAGTTGACCGAACCTTCTTAAAATACTGGCTTTTGGATTGTCCCAGTTGCATAAGTCATTGCCACTCTTTCTTTTACCCTTTGTATTTCTCAGAACACCCCGTATTACTACGGACATCCACTTCCATTGGATAGATCCATCGTATGGTTATATACGAACTCGAAGGGATTTCTTCGAGGATGGATCAAGGTTCAGGAGAAATAGAATTGGTTTATTCAGTTGTCTTTTATTATCTCTTTCTCTCAGGTTGCGAGGGCTCCTTGGTTTAGGAGAGTACACCTGTTACGCTTATTGGATAGTCTTATTCCAAACCATAGGCAGGTGCCGAAAGGTAGGGAATGAAGAAAACCAATTAGCCTAAGTAGGGTGTGCAGAAGGTAATATGTAAAGACAAAATAAAGGAATTAGAAAGATGACAAAGTAAATTGCGACTGATATCATTCACGACCAAACCGCGTACTTCATCGCCACTCCTATTTCACCTTTAAAAGAATAAGGTATTATTCAGTTGTCTTTTATCATCACCTTCTCTCGAGATGCGAGTACTCCCTGGTTTAGGAGGGTACTCCTATTATGCTTACTGGATAGTCTTCTTCCAAACCATAGGCTGGTGCCGAACGGTAGGGAAGGAAGAAAACCATTTAGCCTAACGATGGTGTACAGAAGGTAACGACTAAAGACAAATAAAGGGATTTGGAGAGAAGGCAAAGAAATATACGGTTAAAGTCATGAATTGGATTATGGAAGAGGCATTACTAGGAATACCAAGATACCCCTTCGAATCATTTTCATGTTTCAGTGCATTGTTAAAAGAAAACTGTTTTCCCGATTAGATACTTACTCCAAGGGTATGTATTTACCAGGTTTCATTCTTATATCTGTATGGTTTTACAGATGATGAGTGGGAGTAAGTTATTGGGAATTAGGTAATTATCCTCATTATATCGGAATTCGTTGTAATTGGTGATATTTGAGAAAATCGCCAAGGTACAGTTTTCCACCTACGACGCACAGGTTTTGAGTTATTCAACTCAGCGGACTTATACAGAGTATTGTATGTTGTCCAGTGTCTATCAGGACAAAGGGGTAGGTTCTCGTACTATGTTCTGTTTACTTATGACTTCTCTAGGTTTTAGACAAGTGTTTCGTAGAAATACAAGGTCTAAGTTTTGAGAAGGTGTGGGTATAAGAATAAAGTAGAGAACCAGGTATCATAAGTATCGGGATTCTTCAAAGAGATCGAAGATGTAGATTCTTATGATTGGTATTCAGATGATAGTAATAGTTTTGAGAAACTTGTTACTCATAAATGGATGGATTCCTAAGTTGAGTAATGCTGATCAGCCTCTCTCCATTAAGATGATATGCACTGGAGACAGCTGCATGATTGAATATGGTTCCAATTAAATAAGTGCCAAAGTTTCTATATTGGATATAGAATAGTTCATATCTTAACGATGTTAAGGTACGGGGAGTTGTCCAGCTTATGCTTAAAACCAGACACTGGATAACTCAGGGCACGTTTCTGTAATGGCTGTTTGTGGGTTGACCCTGGCTATAACGAGGGTTGATATTCTACCATTTGGAAGATCAATAGTGATATTGTTCTTGACTCGCCACAGTTTTAGTAAAATGGATTTTTTTTTCAGAAAACAGTAGTGGGAGTATGGTAGAACTGGAAGTGATTCCAGAACCGCGAACGATTACGGAAAATTTAATAGGACCTATATATTCAATCAGGTTTGACATTCCAATAGCCACTCCGCAGATATGGTGGGTAACCTCAGACACCCGAGAGGTACTCAGGTAGCCTCAAGAACGGTGACAGGGAGGTTCTTGTTTACCCAGACTTGACACTACTATTGTTCCAGACTATGAGACCAGGTAGGAGGTTAAGTATAGCGTCGTTCTAAACTAGCTTTAGAAGTGCACGTGTATATTATTCTGCCAGAGGGTTGTTGTGGTCAGTGGGAGCATCGGAAGTATAGTGGGCAAGTAGCTTACGTCTATTTATAGACTAGAGCAGTTATTGCGAAGATAGATCATCTAATTTTGATGTGACAGTCATGGGTTTGACTTCATCAGAATAGGGAATGGATCTGTTAAGAAGGTAGTAGGGTGTGATGTCATGGTATCTGGATGACATACACAGAGTAGGAAGTAAAATTCCTATACTACGATCGGTTGTACTGTGGCCGTCATACAGTTGTTTCTCCAGACAGGATATGGATATAATATTTGACATTCTGGTTTCTAGATCTATGGTTTTAGATCTGGATTTGGGTAGTTTCCCAATGTGCGTACTTTGACAGTATTCTAATGGTTTTTAGAATAGATGACTCCTGGCATGGTGGTGTACCTGCAGATGATGGAGTCACCCTCTCTAAAGGTGTCTTACAGACTAAAGGGGAGAGGGATGGGCATGATTGGCAGATCACTTGCTTAGGCAATTGAGTCAATCATGAGATGTCAAGTACCACACCAAATGTTGTTTTTGCACTAGATGCAATAAGTTTGTATTAATCCAATCCTGGAGAAACATAAGGAAGCAGTTTTAGAACATAAGTGGATGTTCTACTGATTTGATGACGGCAGCCTCTTTCGGAAGACGGTTATCATTCCAGGCTTCAAAGGTGACATGGTTGACAGAGTGATTGTCAGAGTTATAGTTTTTCCCTCTGACGAGGGACAGTATTATGGACAGGTGGTCCAAGAGGATACTGTGGGTGGCATGGTGCCGGATACTGATTGGGTTCAGTGATCGATACAGTCTAAGAAGTTTGGATTTGGAGTTCATTTATGAACTAGGTCCCATCAGATATCCAGACATATTCTAAGACAGGTATTACTCAATTCGGGAGATGGTTTTCTCCGCGAACTTGAGATTTAGAGAGATATAGAAAGAAACTTCTAGGCGGATCTACTCACTGAGGCTATTTCTTGAACACAATAGTTTTACAAATGGGCTTTGTGAAACTGATTAGTAGAGGAGTTAGATGTTCGGTTTCACACGGGCTGTGAGTAGTCGACATCGCAATAATTAGCCTTAAGTGCAAGTGGGAGATTGTTGGAGATAGTGCCCTCAGAGTCAATTATTGGATCGCAGGTACGTGATTGCAATGATTGCGGAGGACCTATACCGGTAGGATAGTCTTACTCGAGATGATAGTATGCTATCTGGTTTGCCTTTATCAGTCGTGTACATGTTCAGGTGACTGATTGCATGTTACACTTTGATAGAGCCCTTAGGATCTTGCTTTACTACCAACAGTATGATGGCGATCATATACGTGAGAGTTGGGTGGTTTATATGCATATCCTTAATTGTGGTCCCTAGTCGTGGGAGTTTCGAGACAGGGCATCGATACTCCGGAGTAGACTAGTGTATACAGTCGAGACCCCGACGAGGGGCGGTGGCGGGTCTCACAAGCCACTGGTGTCAGTTGGATCACCTAAGATGTATACAGGTGCTCATTGGGTTATGAGTACACCGGACAGGACTCGCCGGGAATCTGCTAGTTGGTATTATACATATCGTCAGATAGCAGTTTCCTGGTGACATGTGTACAGGTTAGTTCATCGACCTGAGGTCGTCATTTGTCTCGTGTGAGTTCCCACTGTGCTTTGATTTCTACCCTACCACGGCTCAAAGGAGTCGTGCAAACAGGTAGCTTTTGGGTACAGTCCCGAGCCATATGGAGGCACGTGAGCGGATCGGCAGGGGATTCGTCTCTCCCGATATCGGGGGCGAGATCGTGCTGTGTCTAGGAGAGCCATTACACAAAGCCCACAGCCGTGGCAAGAGATTTACTGGTAGGTACTCCAGTAGTATCTCAGGGTGTTTTTGGGCTACACTCCGACACGACTTATACTGCTATTGGGGGTCTGACGTTACTAGCCCCCTAGGCAGATATGCGATACTCATAGACGAACGGACCGGACTGTATATACATTGTCACTGTTAGGCTCAGTAGGGTTTTCCGGATGAGTTCGCTCATCGGCATCCCTTGAGGTCAGTCTATGGGCAGCCGTTACGCACAGCTAGTGCCGCTGACGGTTTGTGGTTAAACCCACTGCCAGGGTACCGACGAGTCATTAGAGTCCCCCACAGACAGTTTCTCAAGTTCGGGCGAAACGTTGTAGAGGCCGTATGGTTTTATGGCAGGGTTCGGAAAATGCACGTGCGTTTACGCACGTGTCATATTTCGGACAGATGATACTGGTCGACTTTGGTTTAAGCCGGATCTGAGTATTATATTGAGTAGATATAATATCTTTGTCTCAGTTGCATTTGAGTAGATATGATACTGGTCGACTTTGGACACGTGACTCCTGTTTGGTTAAAATTTAATTCTTTTCATTATTTTGGAGGGCTTCAGAGCCCACCACGTGTCTACACGTGACCCCATTGATTGATTATTTGATTAGAATTTAAGTCCATTAATTAAGAGCTCAGGAACCCGTCACGTGTCTGCACGTGACCCACCCTCATTCAGAATTTTAATTCTGTCTTCTAACTGTGCTAAAGGATCACCACGTGTCAACACGTGACCCTTGGTCACGTGTGAGCACGTGACCCCCCCACTGGGGTCTTTCCTCAGCCGCTTGTTTACACTTCTGCTTTCTTAGAATTTAATTCTGTAAAATAGATCACGTGTCCACACGTGATACCTCATTGAGGTAACTCCTGATTTTTAATCAGGGAACAACGTTCCTTGAAGTAACCGGGAGTCTAGTTGAAGGACAGCAGAAGCATGCTGCTCTCCTTCACCAAGGACTAATTCGCACTAAGGCAGATTTGAGGGCAGCTCATGGTTATATCAAGAAGAAGGAAATGACACCACCAGCAAGGCCTTGCTATTATTGTAAGAAGTTCGGACATGTGGTAAAGGACTGCAAACGAGCTAATGGTCTTTGTTTTATTTGTGGATCGCCTAAACACACTCTAAGGGCATGCTCAAAGTACAGAGCAGACACAAACCCCACGCTAAGACTGACTATACAAACTCTTACTACTGCACCACTTTCGCGAGGACCACTTTTACTTCGTCAGTCCGAAATGTACCAGTAGGCACAGAGAAAAGTGCCAGGAGGCCAGACATCCACGATACCGGTTGGAGAAGACGAAACCACTGGCCAAGTTATTACTGGTAATTCCCAAACCTTTCATCCTTTCAAACTATTGTACACCTCTATATTCTTCCCTGTATCTAAAACCAACTCCACACAATTTAAGTACTATACTGGTAGCCACTATTCCTACACTTGCACTGTTCGACACTGGAGCGTCACCATGCTTCATTTCACGGACAAAATTCTTTTAAGGAGGGTAGACTGTAACGCCTGTAACATGATTGCATCCCTTTGAATCTTTTCTTGTTTTTCCTGATAATCTTGTCTCGACGTAACACGAAATTACAAACTCTTGATCTTCCTTTGATTTTTTTTGATTGTTTCTTAAATTTTATCACATTGACTCTGATAGTAGGATTTGAGCAACTTAAATGGAGTTATGTTATTGTAATTATGAACTGCAGCATAATTACAATGCGGTGCTTGATTGGAAAAGTTAAAGTTAACCGCAATCAAGACGGTGTCGCTATGCAGCTAGCCGGTTGAGCACGGGTCGATCCACAGGGAGATGGTTGTATGTCCTTTCTTGTTTTAGACGAGTCAATAAAGAATGAGTATGAGTTTGTTCAAGCTAACCTATGTGTATTTATTTGCAAGTATGAAGTTGTCAAGAAAATATACGAAAGTGTAAGCTAAAGATATCCGTACTCAAAACCTTTGAACCGAGTCTTGACCGATTGAAGCTAGAGCAATCGGCAACAACGTGGATTAGGGGATTTAAACGCGGTATTCGTGGAATACGGCTTATTTACCCTTGTCCTTCCGTTCTTGTTTCTTGCTTTCGCCTCCGGCCAAACCGAACGCAACCGGTCGCGGTTAGGAATCACCGCTACCTTGTCAGGGTAGGATGCCTAACGGAGCGCTTGCGTATGGTTCGGGCGGAGTTCAATGGAAAATAACGGGAAAAGGAAATGAGAAAAGAAAATCTTAACTTACAATACCGTATTTATTCTTAACAACGATAATTACATTCATTCACAAAAGGAACCAAAAAGAGAGCAAAAGAAAAGAACAAAGAAAAGAAAAGATTACAAGTAATTAAGTGCATGAATATAAATTGCAAGAAAGTAAAGCAAGATAATAATAAGCAAGTAATAAAAAGCGATAAAAAGAACAAGAAACTAGAACTCAAGACAAGCATGGGATCAATAGCCAACCCTTAAACTTGCAAGCTCAATTAAGAAGTTGCAAGATCAAGAGAAGGGTAGAGAACGCATGTGAAATGAAGTGCTAATTCCATAAGAAAATACGACCTTTGAGATCAATAACTAACCCTTAACCATTCAAGCTCAATGAAGAGGTTGAAAGATTAAGAGGAAGCAAAAATCTCAAGGGGAAACTAAAGAAAAGAGAATGATACAAAAACCTTCATCTTCATTGATCTTCCACTCAAAAAGCTCTCACTACAATTTTCATGGAGAAAGAATGAAGAAGAAGAAGAAGAACTACACAAAAAACTACAAAAGAGGAACAAAGAATGAACACCTAAAGCTTGGCAAGTTCTGGGGTATTTATAGGAGGGGAAATGGAAACCTAGGGCAACAATCTGCGCCCAAATAAGATTACCAAAAAGCCCCTGAAAAACGACAGAAAGAGGAGCATATAAGGCCGCGGATCCACGGCCTGAACCCCATGTTGGCCGCGGATCCGCGGCCATATTGGCGAGTTGGGTTGTGTGCTTTTCTGGGTATCCCTGGTTTGGCTTTTCCTCGTGTTTGAAATCTTTAAACTGCACAAAAGTCTTCCAGAATATCTGCAGAATTCTTAGTCCAAGATTGCTTTCTTTTCTTCACTTTTGACTTTATCTCCCTCGAGCTCCGCGCACCCATTGATTCTTGTGCAGCCCCCCTCGTGCTTTGTGCTTGTCCCAGACACGAATGACCATTGTCATATGTCTTGTCTCTGGAACTGGTACTCGGCACTGGACGGATATGGATAACCGAAACCCGGCTTTTATCTGCTGTGACAGATGTTCTGTATTTGGTGTAACTGTGGAGATTTTGTCTTGATTTGCAATATTTGTACTGGAAACCTGTATTCTGTAAATATGTATCAAACACGGATTACAAGCACCTACCTATAAACACACGAGCATAAGAATGGGCGGTATAAAATGCAATATTCTGGTATGAACAGTGCTCTACTTGATGTTAGTTGTATGTATGCCCTAGAGGCCAGTATTGTACAGATGTTGTATATTATATTGGATGCTTGGACATATATAGAGATGACTTTCTTGCTCGATATGATAGTATGCTATCTGGTTACTCTTTATCTTAACATGTACACTAGTCTCTTTATACTGTCTTGTAGTTACATGTTGGTAAAGCCCTTAGGATGTGTACTTGACTACCTGGACTATGATGCAGATCATACTAGTGGGGACATGGTAGTCCATAAGTACATCCTTCAAGGTCCCTAGTCGTGGATGTATCGAGACGGGGCATCGATATACCAGAGTAGACTAGCGTATACGCTTCTCGACCCATGAGATGGGCGATGGATGATCCCATATCCATTGGTGTTTGACATCAGAGATGGTATATGGGTGCTCAGTGGAGACTGGGTACACTGGACGGACTCGCCGAGAACTCCCAGATGGTATTATACCTCACGTCAGATGGCAGTTCTCAGGTGACACTTGTACAGGTTAGTCTGTAGACCCGAGATCGTCATAGAGTCTTGTGTGATTCCTACTGTGCTTTGATCTCTACCTTACCACGTCCATGAGGGCGTGCAAAACGGTGGTCTTTGGGTACAGTTCCGAGTCACATGGAGGCAATGAGCGATAGGAGGGGTTTCGTCTCTCCCGGTATTGGGGGTTGATGTTGCGCAGTGCTCGATTGGCCGTAACAGGGAAGTCCCTGGCCAGGGCTGATCAGAGATTTGCTGGTAAGTGTTACCAGTAGTTTCTCGACCCGTTATGAGCCTCACATCGGCACGACTTATCGGGTTATTGGGGTTTGACGTTTACCACCCCTAGACTTGATATGCGACATATCAGACGAAGAGACCGGACTGTACGGTAAGTGTTACTGGTCGGATTCGCAGGAGTGTGAGCGGGCTAGCTCGTCGATCTTCTGATCGCTCAATACCCGGGTGGCCGTTACGTTTAGCAGACCGCTTGCGGCTTATGGGTGTTTGATATGATCATCATCTGCTACCGGCGTATTGACGAGTCTTTAGAGTCCTACACAGAGGTTTCCTGGCTCAAGCGAAACGAAATAGGAGCGCATATGAGATATGTGCAGGACCGAGAATAATGCGTGTATGTGATACCGCATTTCATTCTCGCGATAAATGTTTCGATTGGTTATATTTGATATGACCTAGTTATCGAATCATTGATTCGATAAATCGATACATTGAATACTAGTCGGTTATGTGCGACATGACCGGATCATTGAATCAAATGTTGATTTAATGATTTAATGTATAATTATATATTTGATATATTACTTTGCATTAACTAGTATTGGTTCACTTTATACGGATTTTCTCACTTGATGTGCAAGATGTATATGTGATATACTTTTTGTGCACAAATATGTATCATGTTTGATGATACTTGCTCACATGGTCAAGTGTAAAGAATTAAACCATGGTTAAGAAGATAATTAGGGTTTTGATTTATTTTCTCATTTATTTATCCATTCTTCATTTATATAAATGGATAAATGAAAACATAATGGTTTCTTTTTGTCATGAAGCTTGTTGAAGCTTCATGAAGCTTTGACTAAAGAAACCATTTTGTCTTCTAGCTTAACCCTAACCCTTCTCATTAACCATGGTCTTTTCTCTACACTTAACCTTGGTTTTAGATATGATAAGTATTGATTTAATTTATTTTATATCATAAGACTTATCATATGAGAGCTTCATCTTCATCTTCTTCTTCTTCTTCAAGCTTGCTACTTTAATGGCAACTTGATCAAAAGTGAGTAAAATCCAATTCCAAAGAGAACCCACCTCCTATTTCTTCACCCTCTACCTCTTGCCAAGTTGTTTTGGGTGTTTACTTCACAAGTTTCACAAGTTTGTGAAGTCGGAGCTTGAACTTGCGATGCCTCGAGGTAGATCGTCTTTGACACAAAGCCGACGACCTAGCTTGCCCGTTTCTCCGATGAAGCCAAAGTTCGAGTTTGGGAATCGAGATGGACAGCGAGAGGATGCCTTCGTGGAGCCAAGGAAGAGGATTACCAGATCTACAAAGGTTGTAGCATCTAACCTATAGTTAATTTGTTAACTAGTTTTATATTTCGCCTAGACATCTAGCAACGATCCGTTAACTAGGGTTTCTCGGCACCATATTTTTTAAAATTGGCATGTTCGATGCCTTGTGAGACCTCTATAGGGTGCCTAGGAACCTTTCACTGGTATCAGAGCCTAGCTAGAGCCTTAGGCGAAGTCTAGACGGATTTTGAAGTCCGATCGAACCCGAAAGTCCAAAATTTCCATGCTCTCTGTACATTTTTGAAAACAGTGAGTTTTTCAACATTAAAAATATTCAGAAAATCAAGCAGGGTTTTATATGAATTACTGTAAAATACGGGGGCCTAATTCGAATAATCCACCGCGGAACCGCGGCACGAGCTTGGCATGTGCGGCGGTTCCGCGGCCGTTTGGTCTTCCTTTGCGTTGACTTTTGCACAGTAATTTATATTTAACAGTGATGTGTTCTCTGGATAGTTTTAATATTTATTCAAGTGTTGAATAATCTGGGATGTTTTGGAGCTTCGATGTTTCGATCGGGTTTATCAGATTTTGTCTATTTGGCTTTCCGGATAATTTTTAGAATATGTTAAAAAGTTCGACCGGATATAAATACCCAATTTTTCCCCTGTCGGGAAATTTCCAAGTGTTGGATTTCTCCGTAGTTTAACGACATTCTAAGTAGTGCAAGTAACGCGATGGACCCTCTAGAAGACAACAAACCTTAACTCGATTATATGACTGTCTTGAACTGCCCTTTGAACCTTCGGGTTTGGGGCAGTACGGCGTGCCACATGTGAGGCGTTGGCTTGACCCTTCTACGGCTGGACCGTTGGTACTGAGGCACGAACTGAATGCTGCTAGACTTATTTCATGTGTTGGACTGTATCGGGAAAACTTGGATATTCGACTGTTCGATCGGAAAGTTTAACATTTTCTGTTTATCTGGAATGTGATACAATAATTGGAATTCACAAACAGTTATGTGATAACTGAATGAATGTTATAAATCTAGCGGTTTAGTTTCACTTTATATTGAAAAGTGTTTTCGATAATGAGACTAAAATGCGGGATTTATAACTGTTAGGCATGTGATGTCTAAGTATTTCATTTGATTAGGCATGCGATGTCTAAAGAAGTTGCGGATTCCAATTGTTGTAGTTTTACACTTTCTTTTCTGTGACCGTAAGTGTAGTATGGTCATATCGCCGGTTTCGTTGCTATACGTCAACGACAATTGGGGTATGCATACTTACTTACGTTGATGACATGTGATGTTATGTGTTGCTGGATATGTTATATTGGATCGTCGTATTTGAATAGCCGGGGGTTTTTATGTGAGATGAGTGTTTTTCATTTTCATTCATGTAAAAACTTGTATGTAATATTCTTTTATTTGGGGCACTTCTAGGTAGCGGAAGATGTCACCTTTTGTATATTATTTACTTTTCCGCATTAGGATAGACCCAAGAAAGGGAGCACAAGTAACCGGGTTCTGGGGTCCAGTGGGAGACCAACTCGAGGAGTCGAGTCCGGGTCTCCTAACCCTAGAATTGGCAGGGTTGCTTGCCTCTCTCGTAGGGGTCTAGGGGTGTGGGATTGGCTATTCATCACGACCGTGGAATCCGTGTTTTATACTGGCTCGTATTAAAAACACGGACGTCCTAGTATATCCAATATTTCATATGTTTCTTCTGCTGCATATCTGTGATGTGATTCTGTGATGGATATAGTATATAGTATATATGATATATTATATAGACGTTACTTATGTTTTACACCCGCGCTAGCCCTGCCCTGCTCTGTCGTTAGTTACCTAACCTAACGGTGCACGAGGGGGCATCGAGGCGAATGCGGATGGCATAAGTGTACGTCATATCTATCTGTGATGTTTAGGTATTTAAATGATGGGACTTCATTAATGTGATTAATGAAAGATAAGAAACATAAGATGTTGTAGAATCGAATTTTAAAATAAAACAGGTAGCTACAGTTCTTGCTTTGCACAGCGATATATATGATATATCCCGCACCTTATTCGATGAGGAAAGGACCGAGATCCCTTCACCGGGAGTGACTCCTTTAGCAATAACTGGCAGATGCTACACACTCGGTTTACTTTTGACTGCTTTTGGGTTTTTGCTTTGCACAGCGATATATATGATATATCCCGCACCTCATTCGACGAGGAAAGGACCGAGATCCCTCGCCGGGAGTGACTCCTTTAGCAAAACTAGAAAAGCCTCAAAATCACTCCATTTCAAAACTTCATTTGATTCTACAACGATATAAAGTTCATTACGCAAAGGGTTTTCTTAAAAACCTGACGTAGCCCTCCGTCATTTCAGATAAGTAATAGTTAGTATTCGTGCTGCGTTTGTTGACTCAGTCAAGGCGTAGTGTGCGGTAGCTGATTACTATTTATCTGTTTATGCATATGATGCAGATTGGATTAGGGTAGTCGTGCGGCCTTGTTAACTTAGTCAAGGGTCGTGCGGGTGGGTTTAATTCAATCAGGAAATGACGGGTTGAACTTTACTTGCGGTCTATGGTTTGTTGACTCAGTCAAGGTCATAGATCGCCTGGGGCAAAATATTATCGGGAATTTCAAGTGTTGAAATTTGCAATGAGATTGCATACCTTCTATGAGATAGTTGGATCCCGATACCCACTGCGAGTAATTGTTACTCCTGGGAGAGTTTTATACATTACAATTAGCCGATCAAGTAGGTGTCTAGAAAGGTGTTAACGAGGTTACGCCTCTGGGAAAACGAGGTTTACATTAATTAGGTTCGTGCGAAAGCACGGGGGACCTCCCTCAAAGTACCGACACTGGCCTGGCTGAAAGATTGGCGAACTTGTAGTGTGTAATTAATCCCGGCTAGTCTTTCCTTTTAGGGTTTGGAGGAAGATTTGACAAAAAGCAGTGGGAGCCATCCTGATTAGATAAGATAATAACCAATCTGATCTTGCACGAGCATACGCTAAAGTGTTTTCTTCTCTCTCTCTCCAGGTAGCGACCATTTCATGCCCTAATGAAGATAATAATATGGATGTATTGACCGAACCCGCATGTTATACTGTGCAGGGGAACGTTGGACCCGTTCTATCTTATAAATGTTATAAGATTGAACAGGAAACAGGAGAATATCTGGATTCTCACACCGCCCAAACGGAGAACATGCATGTTGATGCATCATCTTCGGGTGTGTTTTTCATTGAGAACTGTTTCTCAGTTCACCCTACGTCCTGGGTATTAGATACCGGGTCAGGATCCCACATATGTAAGATGTTACATGGGCTGCGAAAAGGTAGAGAACTGAGAAAAGGTGAACATTCCGTTCATGTAGGGAATGGGGCAAATGTTGCACCCAAAGCAGTTGGCATATATCACCTGGTATTACCAAATGGTGATACACTAGTCCTGAATGAGTGCTATTATATACCGAACATGATGTGCAACATTATATCAGTTTCTTTATTAAGTAAAGAATGTTGTAATTTTGTAGTAAAGGATAATGTTATGAACATATTCCTACATCAAAGGTTGATTGCATCAGGCTCGCTACATAATGGCATATTCATTCTCAATCAAAATACAGTCTTCAATATACAAAACACACACAAAAGGAAAAGCTCAGAAATGAACGAATCCTTCTTGTGGCACTGTAGACTTGGCCATATCAATGAGACACGACTAGCTAAGTTACATAAGAACGGATATTTGAATTCATTCGAATTATCATCTTATGACACTTGCCATTCATGTCTCAAAGGAAAAATGACCAAAACTCCGTTTAAAGGACACGGAGAAAGAGTTACTGAACTCTTGGGACTGGTGCATAGTGATGTATGCGGTCCAATGTCTACACACGCCAGAAATGGTTCTTCCTACTTCATTACATTCACTGACGATCTCTCTAGATACGGGCATGTGTTCCTGTTGAAACACAAGTCTGAAGCTTTTGAGAAATTCAAAGAATATAAGCACGAGGTAGAGAACCAAACGGGCAAAAGTATTAAGGTTCTTCGATCTGATCGAGGAAGTGAATACTTAAGCAGTGAATTCCTGGATTATCTAAAAGAGAATGGGATTCTCTCTCAGCTTACTCCTCCTTATACACCACAACACAACGGTGTATCGGAACGAAGGAATCGCACCCTATTAGATATGGTGCGTTCAATGATGAGTAATGCTGAGTTACCTATTTCCTTTTGGGGGTATGCGCTTGAGACAGCCATATACCTATTGAATCTGGTTCCGTCTAAATCTGTACCTACCACACCATATGAGATATGGAGTGGGAAGAGACCATATTTTAAGCGAATTAAGATATGGGGTTGTCCGGCCTATGTCAAAAAGCAAAATCCGGACAAACTCGAAGCACGATCAGTCCTTTGCAAGTTTGCGGGATATCCTAAGAATTCTCAAGGATATTTTTTCTACCAAGCTGAGGAACAAAGAGTGTTTGTTGCTCAACATGCCACCTTTTTGGAAAGGGAATTTCTTGCAAAAGAAATTAATGGCAAAGAGGTAGAGCTGGAAGAGGTTCCAGCACCATAAACTGCAACTGACAATTTAGTAGAACCAGAGGATTCAGTGGTGCCCGATGTACCCCAGCCTCTCCGCCGATCTAGTAGGGTTTCTCGTCCACCTGAGAGATACTATGGTTTTCTCATTGATGGTGGTAGTGAGGATTGCATCATGGAAGATGATGACCCAACTAGCTTCGAGCAGGCCATCACGAGTGGGGACTCAGTGAAATGGCTGGATGCTATGCGGTCCGAGATGGATTCCATGTACACCAACAAAGTATGGACTTTGGAAGTTGCTCCTGAAGGGGTAAAACCCATTGGGAGCAAGTGGATCTTTAAGAAGAAACTTGGTGTAGATGGGAAAGTGGAGACTTTCAAAGCTAGACTTGTAGCAAAGGGTTTTCGTCAAAGACCAGGTGTGGACTATGACGAGACCTTTTCTCCAGTGGCTATGCTTAAATCCATCTGGATCATTCTTGCCATCGCTGCATATCATGATTACGAAATCTGGCAAATGGATGTTAAGACCGCCTTTCTAAACGGTGATTTAGAAGAGTGCGTGTACATGACTCAGCCAGAGGGCTTCGTAGACAGTGGGAGCAGCGGGAAGGTGTGCAAGCTGCTTAAATCCATTTATGGATTAAAGCAAGCATCGCGGAGTTGGAACATCTGCTTTGACGTCGTTATCAAAGAGTTTGATTTCGTCAAAAATCCAGATGAACCTTGTATCTACAGGAAGGTGGCAGAGAGTAAGGTTGTCTTCCTCGTATTGTACGTGGACGACATACTCTTGATAGGAAATGATATTTCTATGCTGCAATCGGTCAAGCTCTTCTTATCACAAAGATTCTTAATGAAAGATCTTGGTGATGCCTCCTGCATATTGGGAATTAGGATCTATAGAGATAGATCCAAAAGGATTTTGGGATTGTCCCAATCCAGGTACATTGACACCATACTAAAGAGGTTTAGTATGAAAGAGTCCAAGCGTGGGAACTTGCCCACGATCTCTGGAGTCACTCTCTCCAAAGAGATGTCTCCCAAGACTGATTTGGAGAGAGCTCGCATGCAAGGTATACCCTATGCTTCGGCAGTAGGCTCTATCATGTATGCGATGCTATGTACCAGACCCGATGTAGCATACTCACTAAGTATAGTGAGCAGGTATCAAGCTGATCCTGGAGAGAGTCACTGGACAGCTGTGAAGAGCATTCTCAAGTACTTGCGAAGGACTAGAGATATGTTCTTGGTGTATGGTAACGGAGAACTCCAAGTGGAGTCCTTTACCGATTCGAGCTTCCAGAGTGATAAGGACGACTCTAAGTCGCAGTCGGGCTTTATCTTTACCCTTTACGGAGGGGCGGTTAGCTGGAAGAGTTCCAAGCAGGAAACCGTGGCAGACTCGACAATGGAGGCTGAATACATCGCTGCCAACGATGCTGCCAAAGAGGCTGTCTGGATCAAGAAGTTCATTACTGAACTTGGAGTGGTTCCATCCATTAAGCATCCAATACCTTTGTATTGCGATAACAATGGAGCGGTGGCTTTGGCCAAGGAACCCAGGTCCCATCAGCGATCCAGGCATATTCTGAGGCGGTATCACCTGATCCGGGAGATAGTTGATCGCCGGGAGATCGAGGTCAGGAGGGTAGACACGAAGAACAACACGGCGGATCCACTCACGAAGGCCATTCCCCAGACACAGTTTGAGAGACTCTTCGGGATGCTCGGTATACGATACTACAGCAGCTGGCCCTAGTGCAAGTGGGAGATTGTTAGTTGTATGTATGCCCTAGAGGCCAGTATTGTACAGATGTTGTATATTATATTGGATGCTTGGACATATATAGAGATGACTTTCTTGCTCGATATGATAGTATGCTATCTGGTTACTCTTTATCTTAACATGTACACTAGTCTCTTTATACTGTCTTGTAGTTACATGTTGGTAAAGCCCTTAGGATGTGTACTTGACTACCTGGACTATGATGCAGATCATACTAGTGGGGACATGGTAGTCCATAAGTACATCCTTCAAGGTCCCTAGTTGTGGGTGTATCGAGACGGGGCATCGATATACCAGAGTAGACTAGCGTATACGCTTCTCGACCCATGAGATGGGCGATGGATGATCCCATATCCATTGGTGTTTGACATCAGAGATGGTATACGGGTGCTCAGTGGAGACTGGGTACACTGGACGGACTCGCCGAGAACTCCCAGATGGTATTATACCTCACGTCAGATGGCAGTTCTTAGGTGACACTTGTACAGGTTAGTCTGTAGACCCGAGATCGTCATAGAGTCTTGTGTGATTCCCACTGTGCTTTGATCTCTACCTTACCACGTCCATGAGGGCGTGCAAAACGGTGGTCTTTGGGTACAGTCCCGAGTCACATGGAGGCAATGAGCGATAGGAGGGGTTTCGTCTCTCCCGGTATTGGGGGTTGATGTTGCGCAGTGCTCGATTGGCCGTAACAGGGAAGTCCTTGGCCAGGGCTGATCAGAGATTTGCTGGTAAGTGTTACCAGTAGTTTCTCGACCCGTTATGAGCCTCACATCGGCACGACTTATCGGGTTATTGGGGTCTGACGTTTACCACCCCTAGACTTGATATGCGACATATCAGACGAAGAGACCGGACTGTACGGTAAGTGTTACTGGTCGGATTCACAGGAGTGTGAGCGGGCTAGCTCGTCGATCTTCTGATCGCTCAATACCCGGGTGGCCGTTACGTTTAGCAGACCGCTTGCGGCTTGTGGGTGTTTGATATGATCATCATCTGCTACCGGCGTATTGACGAGTCTTTAGAGTCCTATACAGAGGTTTCCTGGCTCAAGCGAAACGAAATAGGAGCGCATATGAGATATGTGCAGGACCGAGAATAATGCGTGTATGTGATACCGCATTTCATTCTCGCGATAAATGTTTCGATTGGTTATATTTGATATGACCTAGTTATCGAATCATTGATTCGATAAATCGATACATTGAATACTAGTCGGTTATGTGCGACATGACCGGATCATTGAATCAAATGTTGATTTAATGATTTAATGTATAATTATATATTTGATATATTACTTTGCATTAACTAGTATTGGTTCACTTTATACGGATTTTCTCACTTGATGTGCAAGATGTATATGTGATATACTTTTTGTGCACAAATATGTATCATGTTTGATGATACTTGCTCACATGGTCAAGTGTAAAGAATTAAACCATGGTTAAGAAGATAATTAGGGTTTTGATTTATTCTCTCATTTATTTATCCATTCTTCATTTATATAAATGGATAAATGAAAACATAATGGTTTCTTTTTGTCATGAAGCTTGTTGAAGCTTCATGAAGCTTTGACTAAAGAAACCATTTTGTCTTCTAGCTTAACCCTAACCCTTCTCATTAACCATGGTCTTTTCTCTACACTTAACCTTGGTTTTAGATATGATAAGTATTGATTTAATTTATTTTATATCATAAGACTTATCATATGAGAGCTTCATCTTCATCTTCTTCTTCTTCTTCAAGCTTGCTACTTTAATGGCAACTTGAGCAAAAGTGAGTAAAATCCAATTCCAAAGAGAACCCACCTCCTATTTCTTCACCCTCTACCTCTTGCCAAGTTGTTTTGGGTGTTTACTTCACAAGTTTCACAAGTTTGTGAAGTCGGAGCTTGAACTTGCGATGCCTCGAGGTAGATCGTCTTTGACACAAAGCCGACGACCTAGCTTGCCCGTTTCTCCGAGGAAGCCAAAGTTCGAGTTTGGGAATCGAGATGGACAGCGAGAGGATGCCTTCGTGGAGCCAAGGAAGAGGATTACCGGATCTACAAAGGTTGTAGCATCTAACCTATAGTTAATTTGTTAACTAGTTTTATATTTCGCCTAGACATCTAGCAACGATCCGTTAACTAGGGTTTCTCGGCACCATATTTTTTAAAATTGGCATGTTCGATGCCTTGTGAGACCTCTATAGGGTGCCTAGGAACCTTTCACTTGAGTGACTTAGAATTCTTCCTTTGATTCTCTTTCCTCTTATTTTAGTTCTATTTTACCGTATATCATCGAACCATATCTTCTTTATTAACTTATATTCCTTTCCTGATTTTTATTCGATTATCATTTTTATCTTTGTACCATTCTTGACAATCCAATCCTTATCAACATTTCTTCTACTCGTGTGCTGGCTCGCGACGTTCTTGAATACTCCTCTTGATTATCCTAACAGTATCTATTCCGATATTTGAACTACTTATCCTTCTCTTTGTCTTCTTGCGATCGCATACCTTTTTATTGACGAGAGTACCGATTGATGGAGCGCGGCGACGATATACGACTGTTTTTCCTAACCCTTTTTCCTTGATCTGTTACAACTTCCATCTATAAATTTCGAGAACGAAATTTTTATAAGGAGGGTAGAATGTAATGACTATGAATTTTCTGTACAAAATTTTTCTTCTTAAAGTACAGAAAGGAGTTTGCAAGTCTGAGCACAATTTAAAAGTTATTCTTGTTTAAGAACTGCAAGAAACAACTTGTAGCTCACTGGTAAAGCCTTGCACTGCTGTAACGCAGCCCCTGTGTTCGAGTCCCATCAGCCACATATTATTTTTCCTGATTTTTCTTTTAAACTTTTTGGAAGCCCCAAAGTTTGCACGTGCACTGAACACAAGATGAAAAGTCAGGGAAAACAAACATATGCAAAATGTTATTAACAGCGACATGGACACGTGGCAAGCATCCGACGGCTCCCCTCCACCACTTGGCCGGCGAGATTCGCCCATAGGCCGGCGCCGACGGTCGTCCGTAGGGGAAAAGTCCTCTTGTTTTGCCCACAAAACCTTTGGCCTACCCCCATCATCCCTGCACTGTTTGTTTACTCTGAATTAAAACAGAGAATTCAATTTTATCTTTAAATCCAATTTTTAATGCATTTTAATCCATTCTTTTAATTCCAAAACCCTAATTCACACTATAAATACAACCCCATACCCTAGCCCTTATTCATTCTGAAATCCCCAGCCAAAATTATCAAATTTTCTCATGTACAAGTGAAGTAGAAGTGAAGTTAGCCCAGGAACAACTTCCGGCGAGAAAACGAAGCAATTCCGGCGATGCCATGAAGGCAACTACATCTCCTTCTAACTCTTTTCTACCTTTCTAGCTAGTAAGTCCCTCCCCATTCTACTCTTTCTTCTTAAAAAAGTTTTCTTTATAAAACACATCGGTAAGTGGAGTTATACCGACTTTTGATTCTAAAATCCTTGAAACTACACTTTTTAATAAGCCTTGCTCATTCATATTCTATACATTGCTTTCTAATCATGAAACTAATAATTAGAAATAACTTTCACCGGAAATCATCATGTTAAATAACCTTAAATTGAGTTTTACGTTTAAATACCATGAACTTTGTATCTACCGTATTTAGTTGTTTTGCTTAATTATACTTCTAGAAAACTTCATGGGGTAATGACCCACCCCTCACATACACACATGTTTACATAGCACGATATTCCTTGAATATATTTTTGTGGCAAATACAATATTTCATTAAAATACCATCGACTATAAAAACACGGTTTTCTTTTAAATAGTATTGTTAAACTCTTTGCGATTATGCCTCTACAACTCATTTTGGGGAACCCGCTATTGGATGGTGCGGATTATCGCACATCCTTGGACCAGTAGAGCGAGATGCAGACCTCTTCACGGAGCATTCGGTCTCGAAAGATTTTTAATACGATTTTTTAAAGAAAAACGATATTTTCTATTTAATAATAAAATTAATTTTTAATAATATATAAATATTATCAAACCACATATTTTCAAGTTATAATAAAATTCCATATTTTTCTAAAAATAAAAGAATGACAAGTTTCACTAAAATATCATCAAGTATCAATACAAGACAAATCTTACACTAAAATACCTTAAACTATTCAAGCTAGGTAAATATTCACTAATATACCTCACTCTTTAAAATTCACATCAATAAAAACCCTAAAGAATATAAATAATTACTCGAGATTTATTTTGAAAGTATATAAAATATTTTTCATAAAACCCCCTCGAGTTAGATAAATTACAATTAAGGACTTTAGTAAATATAGATTTAAGCGGGATCAATTCTCTTGAGCCCCAGAAAGCTGGAGAAAGTGAGGCTTGCCTATTTAAGGTAGAAAAATTTAACGGAGTTATCAATGGTAATTGTCTTGGAAAAAGACACAAATCCTGCCATCCATGTACAGCAGTTACTGATAACACCTAAACCTAATTCAGGATCTAAATCTGTTTAAAGTGTCTGACTAAAGTCTGAGTCTAATTAAAATCTGAGTCTAACTCAATCTAAATCCAACTAGAATCCAATCCAAACATGAATCCAATTCAACATGAATCCAAACTATAACATGTATACTTGAACCTGGATCTGAATACCAGAACAATATCAACATGCAAACATGAATTGACTTGACCGAACCATGGAGATTTATTGAATTGATTATCTGACTACTTGTTTACATCCTGAACTTGATTACATGAACAATTTGTATCCATGGCTTCGGCAAGCCTGATAACCATAATCTATAATTCAATACAATACATTATAGGGTTTTTTAACGGGGTAGATTGGTACGGAATGTATTAGAAGTGGAATGAGACGGTCACTAAAAGACACCTAACCTGAACATCCATTGCCGTTGTCCCGTGGGTTTTGACGGGGCTTTGTACTACAGGTTACCATAGTCCACGGGATAGTTGGACTCCTCTCGTATACACTAATACATTCTGTACCAAGCTACAAACAACTACGTTAGTATAACAAACATAAATCTGTACAATTACCAGTTCTATTCTCTTTACTTGTCATATTCTATTCTTTCTTTTAGGACTTACCGAATGCTAGTTCGCTGACGATATTCCTGTCTTTTTCTTTCTTTAGAATGTTCGTCAGGAGGACCGGACTCTCTCGAGATCGAGCCCAGCCAGAAAGATTTGGAGCAGATTGAGGCACAGATAGACTTCTAGCTTACTTGTACTTATTTCCATGCCACTGTTTAGGCATTGCTTTCATCATTGTACATTTTCTTTTCAAATCAGTTGTAATGTAAATGATGAATATTAATAAAAGTTGTTGTTTATATTGTTGGTGTGTAGTAGCTCCTCTAGTTAGGTTTAAAGAACATAAAGTAATGAACTTTTCAAATTTTAGAGGGCTAATAGAAACAAACTCCGAATCGAAACTAGAGATTAGGGTAAAGCATAATAAAAGAAGTCTAAACCTAAATGTAAAGAAACTACAACCTTTGTAGTCAACTCCTTCACTCTCTTGGACTCCAATGGCTCCACTCGCAGCTTGGATCAACTCCGCTCAATGTCCTTCGTCGTCTACGATGATCCACCCGGAGTATCTTTACTCAAACTCTTTGCTTCACCAAACTAGGATGTATGAAGCAAATAAGCTACACTAATGGGCTAGAGTAGTATAGATTGGTAAAGTGGGGATTTTCTCTCTCTTGAAATACCTTTCTTTTTCTTCTTTTCAAAAACCTAGCAAGTGAATGAGGAAGAAGAAGAAGCAACTAGGGTTGTGTTAAACTCAACTCAAGAAGGAATAATAATCAACCATGGAGATAATTTAGATATTTAACTAAATAACCATGAGTGGAATGGTGAGTCATGAGTGTAGATATTTTGAGAATATTGTAGAAGCTATGACTCATTTTTATTTAATTAAAAATCCAATTTAATCTCTAATGTGAGTCTTGCACATCCATGTTGCATGTATCATCAACTATGACACTAATTATAAATACATGTTTATATATAAATAATACACACACACACACACAAACACATATATATCTATGTAAATATAATTACTAAAGAAAGGATTTTACAAAAAAAAATTAGTCATTTTATAAAATCAGCAATTGATTTAATAACCCGGTCATATCACATATAACCTGACTAATTTATCCGCTAGATTAAACGTGGTATCAAATACTCGCATTTAATCAAGCCCCCCGCACATATCTCCATATACGCTCCCACTTCGTTTCGCCTGAGTTCGGAATACCCCTTTGTGGGACTCTAAGACTCGTCAATACGCTAGCAATAGGTAGTGATCATATCAGATACCCACAAACCGTCAGCGGTACTAGCTGCACGTAACGGCTCCCAGGTATTGTACGAACAGAAGAACAACAAGCGAACTTGTGAAAACTCCCGCAGAGCCATTGGTAACACTTACCGCACAGTCCGGTCTCTTCGTCTAATATGTTGCATATCAAGTGTAGGGATGGAATCGTCGAACCCTAATAACTCAATAAGTCATGCCGATATGGACTATGATCGGTCGAGAAACTACTGATAACACTTATCAGTAAATCTCATCAGCCATGGCCAGGGACTTCGAGTCAAAACCAATCGTGCATAACACAACATCAACTCCCAATACCGGGAGAGACGAAACCCCTCCTATCGCTCATTGTCTCCATGTGTCTCGGGACTGTACCCAAAATCCACCTGTTTGCACAACTCAGTAGAGCCGTGGTAGGGTGGAAATCAAAGCACAGTGGGAGAACACACAAGACTCTATGACGATCTTGGGTCTACAGACTAATTTGTACCAGTGTCACCTGAGAACTGCTATCCGACGATAGATATAATACCATATAGGAGTTCTCGGTGAGTCCGTTCAGTGTACCCAGTCTCCACTGAGCATCCGTATACAATCTTTGATATCACAACACCAATGGATATGGGATCATCCATCGCCCATCATATGGGTCAAGAAACGTATACGCTAGTCTATACATGAATATCGATGCCCTGTCTCGATATACCCTCGACCAAGAATATTCTAGGATATGCTTATAAACTACACATGCCCCACTAGTATGATCTCCATCATAGTCATGGAAGTTAAGCAAATATCCTAAGGGCTTTATCAACATGTATGAAATGAACAGTATAACACAATCAAGTAAACATGTTAAGATAAAGAGTAACCAGATAGCGTACTATCATGTTGAGCAAGAAAGTCATCAGTATATATATATATATATATATATATATATATATATATATATATATATATACATGTCCAAGCATCCACAATACATATAATGGCCTCTAGGGCATACATATATCCAACAATCTCCCACTTGCACTAAGGCCAATTATTGGCGTATCTCATACCCAACATCTAAAAAAGTCGCTCATGTTGAGGCTGTGGAAGGGCCTTGGTTAGAGGATCCGTGGTGTTATTCTTTGTATCTACTCTCCGAATCTCGATCTCGTGGCGATCTACTATCTCCCGGATCAAATGATATCGCCTCAGGATGTGTCTGGACCTCTGATGGGACCTGGGTTCTATGGCCAACGCCATAGTCCCATTATTATCACAATACAATGGTATTGGATCAATAATAGTTGGAATTACTCCTAGTTCCGCGATGAACTTCCTCATCCAGACGGCTTTTTTGGCAGCATCATTTGCAGCAATGTACTCAGCTTCCATCGTGGAGTCTGCAACGGTATCCTGTTTGGAACTTTTCCAACTAACCGCCCCTCTATTGAAGGTAAATACATACCCGAGATAGATTTGCTATCATCCTTATCACTTTGGAAGCTGGAATCGGTAAAGACCTCCATTTGGAGATCCCCATTACCATACACCAAGAACAATTCTTTAGTCCTTCGCAAGTACTTAAGAATGTTCTTCACTGCTATCCAATGTTTCTTCCCTGGGTTGGATTGATACCTGCTTACTACAACTAGTGCATAAGCTACATCAGGGCGAATACATAACATCGCATACATTATAGATCCTACGGCTGAAGCGTAAGGTATAATGCTCATGCGAGCTCTCTTCATCATTCTTCGGACAGAAGTCTTTGGAGAGAGTGATTCCATGGCAAGCGGGCAAGGCACCACGCTTGGAATCTTCCATACTAAGCCTTTTTAGGACGGTGTCAATGTACTTTGATTGGGACAATCCTAATAACCTCTTGGATCTATCTCTATAGATCCTAATGCCCAAAATGCAAGAGGCATCACCCAGGTCCTTCATGAAGAACCTTTGTGATAAGAATAGTTTGACCGATTGTAGCATAGGAATATCATTTCCTATCAAGAGAATGTCATTTACGTACAATACGAGGAATGTGACAATACTCCCTACAATCTTCCTATAAATGCATGGTTCATCTATATTTTTGACAAAATCAAACTCTTTGATTGTATCATCAAAGCAGATGTTCCAGCTCCGTGATGCCTGCTTTAATCCATAGATGGATTTAAGCAACCTACATGCCTTTTCGCTGCTCCCACTTTCAATGAAGCCCTCTGGCTGATCCATAAAAATGCATTCTTCTAAATCACCATTTAGAAATGCAGTTTTAACGTCCATCTGCCAGATTTCATAATCGTAGTGAGCAGAAATAGCAAGTAGGATCCGAATAGATTTAAGCATTGCTACTGGAGAGAAAGTTTCATCATAGTCCAATCCTGGTCTTTGACGAAAACCTTTCGCTACAAGCCTTACTTTATAGGTCTCCACCTGTCCATCTACACCAATCTTTCTCTTAAAGATCCATTTGCAACCTACTGGTTTTATCCCAAAAGGTGCAACATCCAAAATCCATACTTTGTTGGTGTACGTGGACTCCATTTTGGATCTCATGGCATCCAGCCACTTCACTGAGTCACCACTCGTGATAGCTTGCTGAAAACTAGTAGGGTCATCATCATCCATGATGCAATCTTCTCTATCACTATCAATGAGAAACCCATAACATCTCTCCGGTGGGCGAGAAGTTCTACTAGATCTCCGGAGCGGCTGAGGTTCTTGAAGTTCTACTGCAATATCAGTTTCAACCAATTTGTCATGAGTAATTTTGTCTCTAGAACCTCTTCTAGTTCTACCGCATTGCTATCGGTACTATTTGTAAAAATTTCATTTTCTAAAAATGTGGCATGTTGAGAAACAAACACTCTTTGTTCCTCCTTGTGGTAGAATAGATATCCATATGAATGTTTTGGATATCCCACAAATGTACACATGACCGATCGTGTCTCGAGTTTATCTGGATTCTGCTTTTTGACAAAAGCCGGACAACCCCATATCCTAACTCTTTTAAGAGATGGTCTCTTCCCACACCATATCTCATATGGAGTGGTAGACACGGTCTTGGTTGGAACCCTATTCAATAGATACATGGCTGTCTCCAATGCATGTTCCCAAAAGGAAAGCGGTAACTCAGCATCACTCATCATGGACCGTACCATATCTAATAGGGTTCGATTTCCTCCATTCTAACACACCGTTGTGCTGTGGTGTGTAAGAGGGAGTGAGCTGAGAGAGAATCACATTTTCTTTTAAGAAGTCTGAAAACTCTGTACTCAAATACTCTCCACCTCGATCCGATCGAAGTTTCTTGATGCTCAAGCCTGTTTGTTTTTCTACTTCAAGTTTGTACTTCTTGAATTTCTCGAAAGTTTCAGATTTATGCTTCAATAAAAACACGTGTCCGTATCTTGAGAAATCATCAGTAAAAGTGATTAAGTATGAAAAACCGCCTCTAGCATGTGTAGACATTGGTCCGCATATATCACTATGTATGAGGCCTAAGAGTTCTATGGCTCTCTCTCCGTGTCCAATAAACGGAGTTTTGGTCATTTTACCTTTGATACAGGACTGACAAGTCGCATAAGATTTATATTCAAAAGGATTTAAATATCCATCTTTATGTAGCTTGTTTAGTCTCATTTCATTAAAATGACCAAGTCTACAATGCCAAAGAAAAGCTTCATTTATATCTGAATTTTTTCTTTTATTTGTATGTTGTATGTTGAAAACTGTGTGTTGGTTTAGGACCTTAATACCGTTATTTAGTGTACAATACCCAATCAACTGTTGATTCAAGTTAATATTCATAGCATTATTTTGCAATACAAAATGACATCCTTCATTGTCTAATAAAGAAACGGATATTATATTACATAGCATACTAGGTACATAATAACAAGGGTTCAAAACCAAAATAAATCCCGAAGGCAACCCCAGATGATACTCTCCTACAGATACGACATGTACATTGGAACCATTTCAAACCCGAAGAGTGTGGTCACCAGTCTTCAAAACTCTACTGTTTCTCAATCCCCGCATACAATTGTAGATGTGAGAACCAGAACCGGTATCTAATACCCAAGATGCAAAGTTTATAGAAAAACAGTTTTCAGTTACAAACACACCTGAAGCAGAAGCATCAGTATGCTTCTTCTTCTTGAGATCAGCAAGATACAGAGCACAATTACATTTCCAGTGTCCCGACTTGTGGCAGAAAAACATTCTTCTTTTCCACTTCCTGCGGCCCCGGATTTGTCTTTCCCCTTCGCCTTTTCAACTCCACCTCTCGGTTTGGTGGGTTTTTTCTTCTTCTTTCCCTTGGCCTTGGCTTTTGGGACGGAATAGGAAGATGGCCCAGCAAGCAGAGCAGGAGTTTTCGCTGTCTTAAGCGTGCTCTATGCACTTCTCAACATATTGAGAAGTTCAGGCAGTGATTTCTCCAAATTGTTCATATTGAAGTTCACTATGAATGGAGCAAAGGCAGGAGGGAGAGACTGTAGAACAATATCAATATATTTCTCTTTCTTCATGGTCCATCCTAGGTCCTCAAGTTCTTCTATAAGACCAATCATCTTCAAGACATGTTCACTTACTGATGTGCCAGAAGCTATCCGCATCTGAAACAGCTTTCGAGATGCCTCGTAGCGTAAAGCTCGAGATTGCTCTCCATACAACTCCTTTGTATGAATAAATATAGATTGAACATCCCTCTTCTCATGCTGCTTCTGATGTACATTGTCCATAGAAGCAAGCGCAAGGCACTTGGCCGTGTCACAATCAATATCCCATGTTTTTCGGATCTCTTTATCCGAAATAGATGA
This sequence comes from Agapanthus africanus, assembly GCA_030015575.1. Taxonomy (NCBI): domain Eukaryota; kingdom Viridiplantae; phylum Streptophyta; class Magnoliopsida; order Asparagales; family Amaryllidaceae; genus Agapanthus; species Agapanthus africanus. The sequence continues at coordinate 873,445,098 of CM057339.1, forward strand.
TTCAGGACCTGGGATGGGTGGGGCTTTGGCAGTGAGGACATATGATACTTTATCATATGTGAGTGCAATGTTCAGGTTCCTTAACCATTCTTTATAATTCGGTCCTGTCAGTTAGTTTTTCTCTAACAGAAGTTTAAGTCCCGTCATTGGTATCTGCCATTAGGAGAGAGAAAAGAAAGCACTTAGCGAAATGCTCTTGCAAAGATTTAGATTGGTTATTATCTTATCTAATCGATGTCTCCCACTGCTTTTATCAATTTTTCTTTCAAAACCTCAAAAAGAAAACTAGCCAGGATTAATTATATTCTACAGTTTCGCTAACCGGTTAGCCATGCCAGTGTCGGTACTTTGAGGGAGGTTCCCCGTGCTTTCGCACGGACCCAATTAAAATAAAGCTCGTTTTCCCAGAGGTGTAACCCCGTTGACACCTTTTTAGACACCTACTAGATTAGCTATTTGTAAAGTGCAAAACTCTTCTGGGAGTAACTCTTACTCACAGTGGGATCGAGATCCAACTATCATATAGAAGGTATGCAATCTCATTGCAAATTTCAACTCTGGAAACTCCCGATGTGGTTTTTACCCCTAGCAGCTTATGACCTTGGCTATAATCAACATATCATAAGCACTAGTCAAGTTCTACCTGTCATTTCGTGATTAACTAGACCCATCCATATGACCCTTGACTATGATCAACATAATCACATGAATGTCCTAACTAATCGCATCATATGCTTTGTAGGAAGATATCACTTGGTTACCGTACACTACGCCTTGACTATGATCAACATACGTAGCCTGAATACTAAGTACTCTGCTTCCTAAAATGACGGAGGGTTGCAGATGGTTTTTATGAAAATCTTTAACGTTTTGAACTTGATCTTGTTGTAGAATCAAAAATAGTTTAGAAAAGGAGTGGCTTAAGCTCCGCATCTTTTGAAACTTGCTTTTTCATAAAAAGGCCGAGTGGGTTTCAGATCCGATTCTACAACATCTTTAGGTTTCTTTTTCTTTACATTAATCTCATTAATGTAATTCCATCATTTAAGTTCCTAAGCCATCACAGAAAAGAAACGAAAAATAGAACGTACACTTATACCATCCGCATTCGCCACAGTGCCCCGTTATGCACCGTTAGGTTACTTAACTAACGGCATAACGAGGCAGGACTAGCGCAGATGTAAAACATAAGCAACGTGTATTATATATCACATATATATAATAATATTCCATTCGTCTCAGATATTAAGTAATCTCATCACAGAATAATCAGCAGCAGAAACACATATATGAAAATATAGGATATACTAGGAAATCCGTATTTTTTTTTGCCTACAATAGAAGATACGGATTCCACGGTCGTGATGAATAGCCAAGCCCACACCCTTAGACCCCAAAGAGAGCGGCAAGTGACCCTACCAATTTTGGAGTTAGGAGACCCGGTCTCGACTCCTCGAGATGGCCTCCCACTGGACTCCAGAACCCGGTCACTCGTGCTCCCCTCCTTGGGTCTATCCTAATGCGGAAAAGTAAATCATATACATCAATGGTGACATCATCCTCAACTCGGAAGTGCCCCAATAAAAGAATATTACATACAAAGAATTTTACATGAATAAAAAGAAAAACTCTTGTTTCACATAAAACCCCTGGCCATTCAATCACGACGATCTTATACATCATATCACAGCAATACATAACATCACATGTCATCAACGTAAATAAATATGCATATCCTAATTTTGGTTGACGTATAGCAACGAAACCGGCAATACATCACATATTACACTTATGGTCGCAGAAAAAAATGTAAAAACTACAACATTTGGAATCCACACTTTTCCTTAAACATCGCAAACTCGGAATATCACATACCCCGAATTTCATGCTAACACTGTAGATCTTACATTTAGGTCTTAATAATGAAAACACTTTTTCAAAAGAGATCGAGTAATACAACAAGATTCCCGATATCCAACGAGACCGAAATATTAGATTTACAAATAACCAATTAATTTTATCAAAACTAATTAGTGTAGATTCCAAATATTGTATCACATTCAGAAAGTATAGACGACGTTAGATATATCAATCAACACATCAACATACCCACTGGTCACACAGATTTCAACACTTGAGCCTGTTTTAAAAATTCCCAGAGAGCACAGATAGTACCTACGGATTAGCACAAGAAGGCACGGTCCAAGTCTCACCAACGGCGCCGCGGAACCGCCGCAAATGTCCCCATTTGACCGCGGTTCCGTGGTCGTTGTGTCGAGTTAGGCACTCGTTCTTCTTGGGGATCCACAGTAAACCCTACACTATTTTCTGAATATTTTTAAACCTAAAAATTCCAACATTTGAAATTTTTTTCCAGTGAGCATGTAAAAATCGTATTTTTCATGTCCGATTAAGTTTTTAAACGCCGTCTAGTTTACCCTAAAGCTCTAGCCAGGCTTTGATACCATGTTGGTGTGTAGTAACGCCTCTAGTTAGGTTTAAACAACATAAAGTAATGAACTTTTTAAATTTTAGAGGGCTAATACTAACAAACTCCGAATCGAAACTAGAGATTAGGGTAAAGCATAATAAAAGAAGTCTAAACCTAAGTGAAAAGAAACTACAACCTTTGTAGTCAACTCCTTCACTCTCTTGGACTCTAATGGCTCCACTCGAAACTTGGATCAACTCTGTTCAAGGTCTTTCGTCATCTACGGTGATCCACCCGGAGTATCTTTGCTCAAACTCTTTACTTCACCAAACTAGGATGTATGAAGCAAACAACCTACACTAATGGGCTAGAGTAGTATAGATTGGTAAAGTGGGGATTTTTTTCTTTTGAAAATACCTTTCTTTTTCTTCTTTTCAAAAACCTAGCAAGTGAATGAGGAGGAAGAAGAAGCAACTAGGGTTGTGTTAAACTCAACTCAAAAAGGAATAATAATCAACCATGGAGATAATTTAGATATTTAACTAAATAACCATGAGTGGAATGGTGAGTCATGAGTGTAGATATTTTGAGAATATTGTAGAAGCTATGACTCATTTTTATTTAATTAAAACTCCAATTTAATCTCCAATGTGAGTCTTGCACACCCATGTTGCATGTATCATCAACCATGACATTAATTATAAATACATGTCTATATATATATATATCTCAACACACACACACACACACACACATACACATATATATATCTATGTAAATATAATTACTAAAGAAAGGATTTTACAAAAAGAAATTAGTCATTTTATAAAATCAACAATTGATTTAATAACCCGGTCATATCACATATAACTTGACTAATTTATCCGCTAGATTAAACGCGGTATCAAATACTCGCATTTAATCAAGCCTCCCGGACATATCTCCATATACGCTCCCACTTCGTTTCGCCTGAGTTAGGAAAACCCCTTTGTGGGACTCTAAGACTCGTCAATACGCTAGTAGTAGGTAGTGATCATATCAGATACCCACACACCGTCAGCGGTACTAGCTGCACGTAACAACTCCCATGTATTGTACGAACAGAAGAACAACAAGCGAACTTGTGAAAACTCCCGCAGAGCCATTGGTAACACTTACCACACAGTCCGGTCTGTTCGTCTGATATGTTGCATATCAAATGTAGGGATGGAATCGTCGAACCCTAATAACTCAATAAGTCATGCCGATATGGACTATGACCGGTCGAGAAAATACTAATAACACTTATCAGTAAATCTCATCAGCCCTGGCCAGGGATTTCGAGTCAAAACCAATCGCGCATAGCACAACATCAACTCCCAATACCGGGAGAGACGAAACCCCTCCCATCGCTCATTGTCTCCATGTGTCTCGGGACTGTATCCAAAATCCACCTATTTGCACGACTCAGTAGAGCCGTGGTAGGGTGGAAATCAAAGCACAGTGGGAGAACACACAAGTCTCTATGACGATCTTGGGTCTACAGACTAACCTGTACCAGTGTCAACTGAGAACTGCTATCCGACGATAGATATAATACCATATAGGAGTTCTCGGTGATTCCGTTCAGTGTACCCAGTCTCCACTGAGCACCCGTATACAATCTTTGATATCACAACACCAATGGATATGGGATCATCTATCACCCATCATATGGGTCAAGAAACGTATACGCTAGTCTATACATGAATATCGATGCCCTGTCTCGATATACCCTCGACTAGGAACATTCTAGGATATGCTTATAAACTACACATGCCCCACTAATATGATCTCCATCATAGTCATGGAAGTCAAGCAGATATCCTAAGGGCTTTATCAACATGTATGAAATGAACAGTATAACACAATCAAGTAAACATGTTAAGATAAAGAGTAACCAGATAGCGTACTATCATGTTGAGCAAGAAAGTCATCAGTATACACACACACACATGTCCAAGCATCCTCTATACATATAATGGCCTCTACGGTATACATATATCCAACATATATTACATCTCTTGTCATTCTTATGCATTTTATTTATATATTTCTTATTTACACTTAGCGTGTTTACTTCTGAGTAAATATGTCACGTGCCTCGCCACATCCCCTTCTCCGTACACCGGAAAGCGGGGCGTAACAATTCAAGTTTGAGTTTGATATTTGAATTCGTGTGTTCAGGTTCATGATCAAGTATTCAAGCTTGTATTTGATTTTGGATTCTGGTTTGAGTTTGGATTCTGATTTGAGTTTGGATTCATGTTGGAGCTAGAATCTTTTGAAAAGACTTTGTTCTAGCAACATTTTAAGTTCGGGAGTAATCGGCAACTGCTGCACATGGACAGCAGGATTTGTGTCTTTTTCCAAGACAATTGCTATTGATAATTCTGCTAAACTGTCTAACCTGAATAGGTAAGCACTCATTTTCTCTGGCACCTTGGGGCTTAAGAGAATTGATCCCGCTTAAACCTATATTAAACTAGATTCATTAAAATATTGTTTTGTATATCTCGAAGGGATTTTATGAAAAATACTTTAATATAGTTTAAAAATAAACCTCGAGGGTGATTTATAATATTTAGGATTTTCATGAATATGGATTTTAATTTAAATGGTATTTTTGGTGATGAAACTTAGCCTTTTTAAAAGTTTGTGGTATTTTATTGAAAACTAGCTCTTTTGGAAACTTGATGGTATTTTATTGAAAATTTTAAATCTTCATTTTAAAAAATATAGTTTCATAACATGTTTTTATTGAAAATATGAATTCATAGTTTTATATAATTTTCAAAAATTTAGTTTTTATTTAGAAAATTCATATTTCATAAAAACCGTATTTTTATTTTCTTTCGAGACCGAATACTCCGTGAGGAGTTCAGCATCTTACTCTATTGTCCCAAGGATGCGCGATAATCCACACCATCCATTAGCGGGTCCCCTAACGAGAGTTGTAGAGGCGTATTTTCCAAGAATTACAAAATACCGATTAAAAGAAACCCGTTTTGAAAAGGTGTGGTATTTTAATGAAAAGCTTATTCTTTAAAATAGCTATATGTTTAAAGTACCGTGCTTTGGAACCATAGTGTGCGTGTGGGGTAGGTCGTTATCCCCTGAAGTTTTTCCTAAAGATATTTAACAATTATTGAAAATGAGGGTCATACTAAAATTCATAGTATTTTAATGAAAAGTTCGTTATATGATAGTTTCACATGAAAATTTTGGTTAAACTCAAAGCTAAAAGATTGTAAGCAAAGTTACAAATAGGGTGGTAAAGTTAGTTTGACCTATGTATTAAGGAAAAGGAAGTTCCAAGTTCTAAAAAAATTGTATCAAAGGTAACTCTACTTTACCGATATATTTTTAGGAGATGATTTGAAATGAAAAGAAGAAGAGATTAGAGGGACTTACGGTTTTATAACTTCGAGAAGGGAGTAAGGAAAAGGAGGGGGCTTCGTGGCGTCGCGGAAGCTCTGAAAATGGCTTCGATCTTCGATGGAAGGAGCTTGGTTGCTAACTCCACTTGACTCCACTTGCACTTAAAAACTTTTGGGATGATTTTGCTAGAAATTTTCAGAATAGAGGGGAGATAGGGCATAGGGTGGTATTTATAGTGAAAAATTAGGGTTTGAGAATTAAAAATGTGCATTAAAAGAATTTAAATAGTGTTAAATGGTGAATTGAAGAGTCTCTATTTGATTGCAGGAAAATCAAACAGTGCAGGGGAGTTAAGGAGAGTCGAAGAGACAAGTGTGCAAAGCACGGAGGCTATTGGGGGCATTTAGATCGTCGGCACTGGCCATTTGGTGAGTTTGGGCGGTCGGATCTTGTGGCCTTGCCTTAATATTCGTGCCACGTGTCAAGTTGGGTATGTATACCTCATTGCGTCTGTTTGATCTTTCTGTAACTTTTCGTTTCTCCGTGAATTGCACATGCAACTCTTGGGCTTCCAAAAAATTAAAAAGAAAAAGAAAAAAAATAATTGTGTCTGATGGGATTCGAACACACGGACTATGTTGTAGCAGTGTAGAGGCTTTACCTATGAGTTACAAGTTGTTTCTTGCTTTTATTAAACAAATCTAACTTATAACTCTTACACAGGTTGTAATACTCTTTTCTGTACAATAACAAGAAATTTCTATACTGTGATTTCAGAGTTGTTACATTGTGTCCGCACCATGCTGGAATGAGGAGGAATGTCGAGATGATCTATAGGCTGTAGATATTGCCATCGAGATCTAGAGTTAGGATTTTGACGTCACTCCACTTTTATTTGACCCTTGGGTCCTTGTTGACGTCACGTCTGTACTTTGCTAGAGTAAGAAGGATGTCCAGTTGATCTTTAGGCTATAGATATTGCCATTGAGACCAGGAGCTAGGATTTTGTCATCACTCCACTTTTATTTGACCCTTGGGTCCTTGTTGACGTCGCATCTGTACTTAGAAGGAACGTCGAGTTGATCTCCAGGCTGTAGATGTTGCCGTTGAGATTTGGCGCCTCTTTTGATGAAGCATGGTAGGAAAATATGGTTCCTTTCCTTTCATTTGTGCCCATGGATCGTATACAAGAGTCAATATGGACATATTTGCTGGGCAGAAAAGTTTTATTTTGTTATATATATATATATATATTTTTTATTTCCGCGATGCTCTATTTTTTCAACTTTTATATCGCGAAAGTCGCGATTGACCAATCATTTCGGTTATTTTCCGCGGTGCCCAATCATTTCGGTTATATCATTTTTTTATTTTTACTCGCTGCTTTTTATTGTGAGTTGCCCTATTATTTCGACTTTTTTTTGCAAGTTGAGCATCTGGAATCTGATACCAATCTTGGCATTAGCATCGGTGCAACTGGGATATTGCCAGGAACGAATCATCATTTACCTTTGTTGATCTGGACAAAGGTGGCTTAGAAAACAGGGTTAGGATCTTGTCGACCAAGGCTTTCTTGCTTTATGAACTGTAAGGGTCTCATAAAGGTATTTCTCCCTACGAGTCGTGAGGATATTGTACATGTATTTTCTCCTTACGAGTCGTGGAGATTCCTAAGTGTGTTTTCACTTATAAATCGTAAGAATCCTATAAGAGTATTTTCTCCTTATAAGTCGAGAGGACTTACAATTGTCGTTCACCATATGGAGATATTTCTTGCCATTGGTGGAACTTGGTGGGGGATATATTTATTTATGCCTGTGGATTATATACAAGAGTCGACATTGGAGCACTTGTAGGGCATGAAAGTTTTGTAGGGTTTTGATGGCTTAAGAACAGGTTCAGGTCCTTGTATCTCAAGGCTTTTGAATTCTATAAGCCGTAAGAGTCTTATAGAGGGTATATTCTCCTTACGAGTCGTGAGGATCTTGTAGGTGCATTTTATCCTTAGCAATCGTATGGATTCCTAAGTGTATCACTCCTTTGCGAGTCGTAAGGATCTTACGCAGGTGTTTTCTCCTTGCAAAGTCGTGAGGGCTTTGTAAGTGCATATTTTTAACGAGTTCGCGCCCTTTCGGGTTTTCACTAGCTCGCCGGCAGTCTTGCTGTTTTTACTAATGGCGCCCTTTTGGGTTTTCATCCATGCCCATTTCTCTTGTGGACATACCTTTTTTTAACTAGTTCGCGCCCTTTTGGGTTTTCACTAGCTCACTGGCAGTCCTGCTATTTTTACTCACGGCACCCTTTCGGGTTTTCATCTGTGCCCATTTCGCATGTGGACATACCTTTTTTTAGGCGGTCCGTAAGGTAACGCATCATTAGCTGTACGCCCCGATCTTTTTCAAAGTACTACATCATGTGGGACCTAAGAGAGTTATGAATCGTTTATGCCCGTAGATTGTATACAGTAATCAATACGGGGATTCATCGTAGGGCTAAACATATTAGTTTAAGAACACGACGGTCCATTATCGCCTTATTTTGGGGCGAAATGCTAGTTTAGGGACGTTCCGGTCCAATATTAGTTTAGGCACTTCTCGGTCCATTATCACCATTTTTAAGGCAACAGAGATTTTTGGATACAACTCTCAGAGTTCTGACTCAGGAAGATAGCGAGCGGACACAAGTGTCGTCATCTACCATTGACCTAAGTCATGACTCGTTAAGCGTAGTATTTTTTGAGGAACCGTCCATTTATTGGCCGGAAGGGTCTAAAAAAAGGTATGTCCACATGCGAAATGGAGGATGTTAACATTTTATTAGCTTATCAATTTGTTCTTCAAGCGATGGACTTAACATTTTCAAGGAGGGATCTCGCTCAGATTCATCGTCATGGCTACTTGGAAGAGTGTTTTCCTCTTCAGTCAAGTTGTTTACGATGTGGTAACTATAAGCTTGCTCCCGTCTCTTGGACCGAACATATCCGAGTCTAGTTGTTTCCATCTCCCCATTGGGCTTCTTTCATTGTGCCTCAGGAATATCCCAATTTTTTTTGTAGAATTGGGGTTGACGAACAGTTTGTTTAAGGGGTACGCCTGGGCATCTGATTGATCGTTTGAAAAAGTGTTTTTGTAAAAGTAACCGCAATAAGGACGGTGTCGCTAATAGCTAGCCGCGATGAGTACGGGTCGTTCGCAGGGAAACATGAAACTTTATCTTGCTTTAGACGAGTTGATGAAAGATTGATTGATTGGTTGTAGATCTATTTGAAACATATATAAGATTTATAAAGAAGATACTTGTAGGGTTCATATGACTTAGTAGTAATGGATGACTAATTTAAAATGCCTCATTTTATCTTTTAATAGTTTAAAACTGGATCGATAGTAATGAATGTAGATTAGGGTTCTTTTGGAAGAAACTAGGGTTTACCCACTCTTAACCCTTGTCCTTGCATTGATCTCTATTCATGTCTAGCCTTTACTAAAATAAGTGTTAAACAGATCTCGAATCGTGGTCTTGACTAGCAATAAATTGGTAGCATGCCCGATAAGGATGTTAACATTTATTTTGGTAAAGTTTATAGACTTTAAAATGTATAAAAGGAGTTAAATGATTTTATCATCCATTGATCTACCCTAGCCTACGAACCCAAGCAAGCTAAGAATTACTCGCTCATGGTTTGAGATAGAAGAAAGGATGAAGAAGAAAACATAATTAAGATGCAGAAATTAAATGCAGAAAGTAAATGCGAAAAGACTAATAAAAAGACTATCTTTATTAATCAACTATTGCATATAACTCTCCGTACAAAGCAGATTACAAAGAACTCTAGTTTTTGCTCTCGCTCTCTCTCTTGTTGGAGGTAGATGACTAGCTGATGATCACCTGGATGTGTGGATTGCTTTGGACCTCTTGATCACTTCGGTTCGATCCTTCATATGAAGCTCTCGGTTCCTTAAATAGTCACAGAAGGAAGAAACTCTAGTTGCCATGTGTGATGATTTGTTGTTACGATACAGTCAAAAAATCTTAAATACAACGGCCATCAAAAAGCCGCGGATCCGCCGCAAATCTAGGTGTTTGGCCGTCCAACCGTGGCGCCATAGTGGCATCAGGTCATGGGATTTCTTGTGGACTCTTCTGTTGACATGTGTAGATCTCTTCGATGTCTGGATTTTGAAAATCTTACTCTGAGTCTCTGCCGTTTATGATTTGCTTCAATTTATCGGCAGATTTTATTCCGACATCTCGGATCTCGAGGATTCCAAACCTGAGCTCATATCTGCACAATATCTCAATTCATCCTGTTGGTAGTATTTTTTATATTTGAGATATTATCCTAACCATTTTATATGATATTAAATGTTAAGAATATTGATTAGAAATATTTGATATGATATGCATATTTTACTTACTAATATTTTATATAAATATTATATGCATGTATTTTCCCTTATTATGTTAATTATAATGTAGAAACATATGATAATAAACTTTTTACACATAAACTCTCATATGTTCTATAATTACAATAAACACCTTTTAGAACTCAACAATAGTGGGGAAAATAATCATTCAAATGTGCAATATTTCAGACTAATCAAATACCTCCAAACTTAACTTTGATCGTCCCGAGCAAACTAGTTATTAAAGAGAAGAAGAAGAAAAAGAAAAACATAGAACACTTTCGTAGGCAACACGATTGCACTAAGCACGTGCAACAAGCCTTTAAACCTCTAGGTGTCCCTAGTAGGAGGAGTGTTGTCTCCTGAGGGTTTTCAGCGGATTACACCCACAAAATCCCATAATAAAAGAAAGATGATGAAAGTTACATTCAACGATAAAGAACATTGTTCCCCTCCGAATGGCGGCGGAGACGGCGTGAGGACGTCTTGCCTGAGATTCGGGGCAGATGCTATATGGTTTTATCCGTCCACCTCTCCGAAAATGCCAAGTTGATTTATGGCACCGTATATCGGAGGTTTAGACGGTTGCGGCCGATATAGCAGACTTCGTCAGATTCCCCCTTGTTAGAGGGGTTTTTGATTGTGGGGACGCTCTTCCCTGCAGGCGCAAGCCCCTGCAGTTAATTACGCTACCGCATCGCGGCAGCCACTTTCTCCTTCTCCAGAATTTCACTTCGTGTCGTGTGTGTTTGTTTTGTTTGTGGTTGCCCGTGGATTGTATACGGAGGCTGAATAATGCCGTCGCCTGTAGGACGTGGATTAGTCTAAATCCGTATTTACTTAGATTTGGGTTTGGTGTTTTTAGTTTAAGGATACATTAGCCGTATTGAGGCTAAGATCAACTTAAACGTTCGTTAAGGATACGTTAGTCCTGTTTGAGACTAAGATCAACTTAACGTGGTGATCCATTTATTATATGGCCGTCGGGACTCGTCACCTCTCTAACGTCGTTGAAAGATTACAACGATAGGTGTCAGAGGAGTTCAAAGATGTACCCTTGAACCAAAGTCGATTTGGAGTTTTATAGTCCATTTGAATGTTTAAGGATATGTTAGCCGTGTTTAGGGCTAAGATCAACTTAAACAGGACCGTTTAGATCCGGCAAAAGAGCATTTGGAGGCTCTATTGTTCCAGTTTAGGGACGTAGTGGTCCATCGCCAGTTTAGGGACGTGCTGGTCCATCATTAGTTTAAGGACGTTTCGGTCCAACATTAGTTTAAGGACGTTTCGGTCCAACATTCCTATTTTGGGATGAATATTAGTTTAAGGACGTTTCGGTCCACGAGTTTAAGGAACCCGCAGTCTGTATCGATGTGTGGTCATTGGGACCCGTCACCTCTCTGACGTCGTTGAAGGATTACAACGATAGGTGTCAGAGGAGTTCGGAGATGTACCCTCAAACCGGAGGTAAATTGATTTAGGAGAGCAATTTTGCTCAGTCAATTTAATTTGAGGACTTACGGCCACGATTGGACTAAGTCCAATTGAAAAATGTTCGACACTTTTATTTGTTTTTGGCCTGTACTAGGGCTTGGCCCATTTTTAAATAATGCATTGCATTATTTTCTATTTTTGGTTGGGCTCTGCCCATAAAGGATGCAGAGCATCAATTTTACCTGGGCTCTGCCCATTTATTACTTTGCAATTTAATTAGGCCTACTAGGTCTTTTTGATTTGGGCCTGGCCCTTTAGGAAATGCATTGAATTTGTCAGGCGCTTTACGCCAATCAGAGAGCACAAGCGCTTGTGGTGATGACACGTGTCACGCTCTGGTGAGCGCAAGCGCAGTTAGCGCAGTGCGCTGCACTAGTGCGCTGCGCTGCTGACACGTGGCGCGTTCTGGTGAGTTGCGCCAATTTCAGAGAGCAAAGCTCTATTTTAAAAGCGCATAGCGCAAGTTATTCTGGAGCTGACACGTGGCGCTCTCTGGTGGCTTGCGCCAATCCAGAAGCGCAACAGCACAGTTTGCAAAGTGCAAGGCACTATAATTCGAGAATCTTTTTAGAACCAATGGTTCATGACAAAATGCAAAGCACTGTTTGTTTTCTTTGATTTAATTAGAATCAAAGAAAACAAGTATTTCTTGTTTTTCTTGTTTTAAAGAACCAGTGGTTCATAAAAAGTGCAAAGCACTGTTTATTATGTGAAGATCATTGATCTTGTTCTTAGATCAATGATCTATTAGAAGAAATTTCTTCTATTTTATGAAGGTTTTTTTTACCTTTTTCTTGAAATTTCTTCAGAGTTTTCTCTGTTTGAAGTTCTTGATTTCTCACCAATATTGATGCCTTTGAATTGAGGTCTAGGGTCCTTTATATAGTGCCCATAAATTAGTTAAATTTGTTAAAGAGATCTTTCTCTGAGTGATTTGGGGAATTTTCCCCATCGTTGGATCTTTGATCCAAGGGCTTCTGTTTTACAGAAGAAAATCTTCTTGTTTTAACAAGAACAGTAAGATCTTTCAGAATTTTAATTCTGTTTTGGCGCAAACGCCCTAGCGCGTGGCACGTGTCACGTAGCCAGGAATTTTTGCTCTAGATGCTTCCCACGGGTTCACTGCCGAGTTCGGCGAGGACTAGGTTCCGCTCTGGACGCTTCGCACGGGTTCACTGCCGTGCTTTGCGAGGACCAGGATCCGCTCTGGACGTTTTCCACGGGGTCAGGATTGACATAAGCCGCTTTCCACGTAGCCAGGAATTTTTGCTCTAGATGCTTCCCACGGGTTCACTGCCGTGTTCGGCGAGGACTAGGATCCGCTCTGGATACTTCGCATGGGTTCACTGCCGTGCTCTGCGAGGACCAGGATCCGCTCTGGACGTTTTCCACGGGGTCAGGATTGACATAAGCCGCTTTCCACGTAGCCAGGAATTTTTGCTCTGGATGCTTCACACGGGTTCAGGATTGACATAAGCCGCGTTCCACACAGCCAGGAATTTTGCTCTAGATGCTTCCCACGGGTTCACTACCGTGTTCGGCAAGGACTAGGCTCCGCTCTGGATGCTTCGCACGGGTTCACTGCCGTGCTCTGTGAGGACCAGGATCCGCTCTGGACGTTTTCCACGGGGTCAGGATTGACATTAGCCGCTTTCCATGTAGCCAGGAATTTTTGCTTTGGATGTTTCACACGGGGTCAGGATTGACATAAGCCGCGTTCCACGTAGCCAGGAATTTTTTGCTCTAGATGCTTCCCACGGGTTCACTGCCGTGTTCGGCGAGGACTAAGTTCCGCTCTGGATGCTTCGCACGGGTTCACTGCCGTGCTTTGCGAGGACCAGGATCCGCTCTGGACGTTTTCCACGGGGTCAGGATTGACATAAGCCGCTTTCCACGTAGCCAGGAATTTTTGCTCTGGATGTTTCACACAGGGTCAGAATTGACATAAGCCGCGTTCCACGTAGCCAAGAATTTTGTTGATTATATCCGTATTTCATGGAATGAGGGTTTGACTATTGGTGATTTGTATATCGCCGAGCCATGGAACTGGGAGTTGCCGCTGTTCCGCTTCGCTTGAAGTTGTGTCCGTTGTTACGAGACGAGTGTTGAGATGACCTCTAGGTCATTTGCGACCCGTCGAGATTTGGCTTCTTCTTATGATGAAACCTGGGAGAGGAGTATGATCCCTTCTTTGTTTACGCCCTTAGATTGTATACAGGATTTGATATAACATCACCTGTAGGGCATAAATTTCATTTTTCATTTTGTTTCTTTTTCCGCGATGCTCTATCATTTCAGCTTTTATATCGCGAAGGTCGCGATTGCCCTATCATTTCGGCTATTTTTCGCGGTGCCCCATCATTTCGGCTGTTTATTTTATTTTTATCCGCTGCTTTTTATTGCGAGTTGCCCCATCATTTCGGCTATTTTCACGCATACATTCTTACTTGCTGATTTTTATTGCAAGTTGCCCCATCATTTCGGCTATTTCGTATGCATGTGCGGCTCGCTGGCTTTTTGCCGTAAATCTGAAATTAGACACCGATTTCGGCATCAGCACCGCTACTACTGGGATATTGCCAGGAGCGAATCGTCATCTGCCTCCGTCGATGTCGAACAGAGGTGGCATAGCAAATAGGGTTAGGGTCCTGTCGACTAAGGCTTTTAACTTCATGAGCCGTAAGGGTTTCACAAAGGTATTTCTCCCTACAAGTCGTGAAGATCTTGTAGGTGTGTTTTCTCCCTAGGAATCGTGAGGATTCCTAAGTGTATGTTCCTCTGTAAGTCGTAAGGATCCTACAAGAGGGTTTTCTCCTTGTAAGTCGAGAGGACTTACAAGGGTTGTTCATCATGCGTACATATCCCTAGTCATGGATGGGACTTGGTTAGGGAAATGTTTATTCACGCCCGTGGATTGTATACAAGGGTCAGTATTGAGCTACTTGTAGGGCAATATCAAAAGTTGTGGGGTTTACTTAAGCACATGTTTAGGTCTCTGTAACTTAAGACTTTCAAATCTTATGAGCCGGGAGGGTCCCATAAGAGAGTTCTCCTTACGAGTCGTGAGGATCTCGCAAGTGTATTTTCTCCTTAGGAATCGTGAGGATCCCTAAGTGTGTTGCTTCCTTGTGAGTCGTAAGGATCTCACGCGGGTGGTTTCTCCTTACAAGGTCGAGAGGACTTTGTAAGTGTCTTTTAACGAGCTTGCGCCCTTTCGGGTTTTCACAAACACTCGCTGGTAGTCCTGCTGTTTTTACTCATGGAGCCCTTCCGGGTTTTCATCCGTGCCCATTTTGCTTATGAACGTACCGTTTCTTTATCCTTTTTATTTTTTTTTATTTTTTTTATTTTTTTTATACGAGGTCGCGCCTTTTCGGGTTTTCACGAACACTCGCCGGTAGCCCTGCTGTTTTTACTCACGGAGCCCTTTCGGGTTTTCATCCGTGCCCATTTTACTTATGGACATACCGTTTTTTTGTTTTTTTTAATTATTTTTTTATTATTTTTTTATATTTTATTATTATTTTTTCCGTCAGCCTGAGGATGCTGCGGTAGTAATTTTAAGGACGTTTCGGTCCGCTTGCAAGTTTTAGGATATTGCGGTCCATCATTAGTTTAAGGACGTTTCGGTCCGCCGTTAGTTTAAGGACGTTTCGGTCCGCCGTCGCCGTATTTGAGGCGAACATCTAGTTTATTGACTTTTCGGTCTAAGGGGCTTTCTCTATGAATGAGCATGATGCCCCCAGCGTATCCACCTTTTTAGGAGCATGAGGCTGTGGTGGGCTCACCTTACAGTCTTCAAACAGCGCGAAGTTTCCCTGCTGGTGTTGGTCTTCAACCCAGTTTTTGAAGGTGTAGCAGTTTTCGATCAGATGACCCAATACTTGGTGGTAAGGGCAGTAATTAGGATCGTTGACGTCATTCAGTTGTAGCTGGTGTTTCGGTTCCGGTAGAGTGATAAGCCTATTATGCACTGCCACTTCGAACAGCCTTCTTGTTTCACCCTGGGGAAATGAGTAAGGACGTTTCAACCTCTCTTCGAGGGATGGGCGTGGTCGTAGATTGTTTTGGCGAACAACCGATCTAGGGCCACTCGATTGCTGTTGAATGTTGGCCTCGAGGGCTGTTTTTTCCTTTCCTTTATCTTTTGTGCTCGATCCTTTGTTTACGGGGCCGGGATTTTTTTCGAGTAGCGTGCGATTGCACGGCTGAACGTTCTCGCAACTCCTCAATTCTTTCATTTTCGAAATAGATTCCTTGAGGAGAGGGTTGAGGGCAGCTTCTTCCTCAGAGTCGCTTCCAAAGGTGATAATTTGCGATCCCTTGGAGTCGGCTATATGACAGTCGTCGGCGGCTCTTTTGCGCTCATCTATCGCATTTTTTCGACGTCTACGAGCTTCTCATTTTGTCATGTCGAAGTGTTGCTTTTGAGCGACATACCCTTGCCACCAACAGTTAAAGGATTCACAGTCTTCAGTAGGATGTATGATCTTCTGATGATATAAGCAGAAGTTAGGATGCATTTCTACTCCACCGAAAGTATTTTCTTCAGAGGGCGGTAACTTCATTCCCGTTGATAGGGCTTTGGCGAACCTTTTCCTCGTCTTGAATTTGTTTTTATCTGCAGTGGATGGCTTTTGATTTGACGGGAATGTCTTGGCTCTTTCCAGTATGGCCATCTCACGCTCTTGATTGGCTTTTGCTTTCAGACGAATTTCATTTAGGAAGATATCGATCAACTCGTTTGACGGCCATAGAATTTCCGGCTCAGGGTTCGCCCTCGGTTTCTCGGCGCAAGGAGCCTCTTCATCATTCGCCAGTGAATGAGAGATCACATGACAAGTCGCTACGTAGTCTTCGGATTCGTCTGATGAGTTTTCTCCATCGTTTTCGTCCTTGACAAAAGAACAAGCTGCCCCATCATGTCCGTCTTCTTTGGAGTGTGCGGCTGTGGTGGATTTACCTTCCACTTTTCAGATAGAGCAAACTTGCCTTGTAGGTATTGATCTTCAATCCATCCCTTGAAGACGAAGCAATCCTCAATCGGATGGCTTGCCGTTTGATGATAAGGGCAATAATTGGGGTTATTCGCCTCGTTGGGTTGTGGCGGTTTCCTTGGATTCGGCAGGTTAATAAGCCTGTTGCGTACAACCAGCTCGAACAACCTCTTCGTCTTATCCCGCGGGAATGAGTAGGGGCGCTTCATTTTCTCAATATAGAACCGCCGTCTCTCTCCCAATTGATCCGCTAGTTTTGGGGTGCTGGGTTGCTGCTGAGCATTCGCAATGAAGGTTGCCTTCCCTTTACCCTTGTCGTTCCGCGGTTCTGGCCTTGGGGGAGAAGGTCTATGACCCATTTGATCCATCTGGGCCAGCTTGTCGATCAAAGCATGGAATGTGGTCGGCTTAAAGAACATCATGAACTGTGAGATAGTGGCATGAGGGTCTAGGGTATCCACGAACATGCCCACCGCGGGCGTTTCTTCAATGCGTTGTTCTCATTTCGACCACAAGTTTCGCCAGCGTATAGCGTACTGGACCCACGTCTCGCCCGGCCTTACCCTGGCATTAATCAACGCTGTTATCAGGGCCTGTTCGCTGGCGCTCGCGAATCGCTGAGTGAATAGCAACTCCATTTCAGCGAACGTCTTGACAGAATCGTTCGGGAGTTCGAAATACCATTCGAACGCTGTTTCTGACAGGCTGCCGACGAATTGGCGAAGCATCAATTTGTCATCGCCTCCAGTATTGCCGCATAAGGCCCTGAATTGAGCGACATGCTGATGCGGATTCCCTGTCCCTTTATATATGTGGAACTTAGGTATTGTATAGCCCGGCGGGTACTGTATCTGATCATACCAGCCCGGATATGGTCGTCCTGTTTTGACGATCTGACCGGCTGCCTCAGTCGCATGATGAACCTGTATCTGCTGGGCTATATATTCGTCTAGGTCAGCTTTGGAGATTGCCTCCTCCTTGGCTGTTGACAGTGCCGGTAGAGGATTTGACGTTTCTCCCCTATCGTCTTCAAGGACGATCGGGGGATCTTCGGCCGGAGGATCCTGCTGGATCATCATCCCTACCATGTCTTGGAACAGGAGGCCCATACGCTTTATATTGGCTGCTTGTTCAGCAGCCTCTTTGTCCTTCTTCTCCAATATTCGTCAAAGGAATTCGGCATCGGTTTCTTGTTCTTGGCATTCATCTGAAGACGTTTCAGGGCTTTCTTTTGGCCCAGTAAGTGCGGCCATCGCGTTCATCATCTCTTGGAGCTTTTGCTGTTGCTCCTGAGCTTTGGTCACCGACCGCGTAAGCGGTCTATGACCCGTCGAAGCGCGGCTGTCCTCCTTCCCCGACGCCATGTATACTGTGTGAACTATTATGCCCCCGGACTTAGGGCGTTTAGGTTCACCACCTTTGATATTCACCATGGGTGTAGGGACTTTTTCTGGCCTTCTTCTCTTATGGGCTGTAGAAGTTGAGGGGGCCGCTGCTTTGGGCACCCAAGCGGTCGTCACCTTTCGTTGCTTGATCGGGGGATTTTCTTCTTGCCGACCTTTCGACTTCTTATGTTGGCGAGGGAAATTAGGATCAATCACAGATTCTCGGACTCGTCGCCATGTCTTGTAAATCGTGGAGGACAGCGATTGAGGAGACTGCTCCGGCTTTTCTGCTTCCACGGCGGTTTCTACCGGTGGAGGAGATCTTTTGAGCACCGCAGTTGGCGAGTTTCTGCGTACTCTATTCAGTAGCTCGAAGCTGTTCCCAGTTGGAACAGCAGCGTTAACTTCCACCGTTGGAGCTGGCGGAGTCATCCCAGAAGGGGAGTTGCCCCCGGTCTTCCTTACCCGGCGCCAGCGGCGTCGTCGGGCGCGACGAGTCGTCGGTATTGGTTTAGAGACAGAAACAGCTTCTTCTTGCCCTCTGTTAAGGTGTGGGGCTATTGCTGGCGTCAGCCTATTGAAGACTGATGTCTTTTGAGAAGGAAGAGCAGGAGTGGGAGTTGGGACGGTCAATCTTGTAAAGACCGATCTCTTAGCAGGAGAAGCCGCCTTGACGACTTCAGGAGCAGGTTTGGCTACTCTTTTTGGAATAACCTTCTCTGGGATTGCAAGCTTCGTTGTGGGCCCGTAGGAGTTTTGGCCCAGTGATCAGTCGAAAATATTGCATCTTTAAACCGGCAATTTCCCTATCATTTGCACTCATCTAGAAGTGTTCGGTATTCATATTGCACATATTAGCAAAACATCTCTGAAATACCAGATTGCATGTGTTAGACTTTAAAACCGGCACTTTTAGGGAAATTGTGTGTTTATCATGGCATCGCATCATCCTTGTATTGCGAAACTCTTGTCTCGGTGAAATTGTGCAGGAAAGTCCAGAAACCGAGCCAGAATTATGAAAACAGTGCTGAAAAATACGCCAACTCAAAGGCCAGAGATCTGGCAATGATCAGGGATTCATTTGGAAAATCAACATATCAAAAAAGCCCACAAATATCAGCATCAGAAAATCCCAGAATTTCCAAGCCCTAAGGCTTCCAAACCGCCGCGGTTCCATGGAGGGAGCGCGCTTGACCCGCGGTTCCGCGGCGGCTTGATGGCTTCAATTCCCCAGATTTCCTACACGTGTCTAAGCTAACGGCCCAAGCTTCCAGAACATTGTAGAAACGTCACGTGGCTCATCTAGAAGGCTCTCCTTAACAAAATTTGGAGGGAAATTCAAATCTTACTAACAAACTTTTGGAGGGAAATTCAAATTTGAAATCTTAGATCTAGGGTTTTGAGATCTATAAAAAGGAGCCTAGATCTAGGGTTGAGGTTGTTCATTAGATCATTAATTCTCATCCCCCCCATTCCATCTACAAGTTGAGTGACACATCTTGTAGCCCCAAATTCTAAATCCAATTCCAAATTCAAGATCCCGAGTACCATTCAAGCAAGAAGCCTTCAACCTTTTAGGAGCCAAGCCGATCTTCAATCGAGCAAGTGATCCAAGCCGATCCGCGACTCAAGGAGACAAGCGAAGCCAAATCGACGATCGAGTTCTTTCTCTTGTAGTTCTTGAGCGATTGTAACGAAATTGTTGATATAAATAAAAGGTGAAATTCTTTAATCTTGCTTTCTTTAAATTCTTGCATCATGATTCGATCTCAATTTGTGATTGTAATTCTTGTTGTGATGATTGAGTAAGACTCCGCTCGTAAAGGAGTCGAGACGATCAATAGAATGATGATGTAACAAATCTTAAAACGATTCTTAAGTCCTACGAGTTTTGTAAACCCTAGCAAATTGAAGAATCGACAACCTAGTTTCGTTGCGATACTTTCTTGATTGTGTTCGCTCGAAATTAGGGATCCACGATCGATTCTTGAATTTACTAGAGGCTAGAATGTGAATGATATCGACGAAGGAACAAGGGATAAATGTTGAAACCCTAGTTTTACTAGAAATCCCTAATTCTCGTCGATGATCATCGATCTAGTATCAATTCATCGAAGGATAAGAATACGTAATCTCTAGATTTCATCACATCTATAGATCCGATCGATTCCTACGAGCCTCATTTCGATTCTTGACATTTGGATTGGAAATCTACAAATTCTCAATTCTTGATTCTATCGTTTTCTTGTTATTAGATCTAGGTTTTCTAATTCTTGAATTTCAATTACAAATCATGAATTGTTTTATTTTCTTTTCTTTAAAGTTTCAATTCATCTAATTCGAAACACGAACGATTACACTTTTCCTGTGGACGATCCGCACTTACTAACACGCTACATCCGACACCGTTATTGATTGCGGTCAAAATATTTTTGGTTGTGATTTCTATACAATTTTTCAACATACACAATCGGAAATCGTCTTACAATCAAATGGCGCCGTTGCTGGGGATAGTGCGCTAATTGTTCGTATTTTGAAATTTGAGTTGAAAAGTTTATTCCATCTAAATTTTTAGATCAAAATTCGCGCAAACACTAATACGAGTTGTTGTGATTTGTTGCGGGAAAATCTGGAATCATTGGAGTTGGAGAAATTTTTTTATGAATATTCCAGAGAGCCGGGGAAGTTAACAGAAGCCTACTGTTAAAAATTTGTGCAGTGATCCCCTAACTCCACCGCGTTTCCGCGGCAATAGCGAGCTTCCACCGCGGTTCCGCCGCGGTCTGACGTCAGCACTGCACCAAATTTGCTCTGTGAGTCTCTAACTTTCTTATCTCCTCCTCTGTCTTCTCCAATTAACACTTTGTGCAGGTTTCTTTGCAAATAATCGCAGTGCCGCAAAAGCAAAATAAATTGTGCATGTTTTGATTTTTGGTTGTTTGCATAATTAATACGGATATTAAAGGGCAAAGACCAAATTCAGATTAGGTGGGGAGTTCATTACCCTTCCAAAGCCCCAAAAATCATAAACTTGCATCCGTATTACCCTCATTAACTAAAAAATATCTAGAGATGACTCTAAGGACCGTCGCGCTCACTTAGGACAGAAGAAGGCCGTGGGTAATTCATTGCTTATCCGCGTTTCTTTTGTGGTGTCTAAGGCAAGTGTGTCGAAGGCTAGTGGTTATTTAATTAGGCCCACTACTTACGTAGTGGAGAACCTCCCATTTAACTGGCCTGGCCACAGGAGAGACAAAGAGGCAGTGGAGGATTTTATCCCGCGACTTGTCTTTTGGCAGTTAGGAGCGGTCTAGAGCCGGACCTAGGTGACTACTAGATTTTAGGGTTTTGCTTGTTGCATTTGTTGTGATCGCATCATATTTTCAAAAATCCGTATCATTTTTTCAAAACAAACACCAATCACATTCATTCTTTCCCCTAATTATAAATTCACGCTGCCACTTGTACTAACCTTTTTTAGTGCAAGATAGGCTGGACAACGGGATTCTAGTGCCTGTTTAGTCCGCGTCCCTCGATCGACCCTAAGGTCGGTATTTCTACATTTACCCTTTCTTTACCCACCACCACACCCACATCGATGGATCCGTCTCCATCGAACTTCTTTACCACTACTCTGCCGCCGTCCGTTGGTGCGCAGAATCCACCTCGCATCTCTCTCCAAGAGAGGTGCTATCCTACACGAGGTCCTCTTTCAACCTGCTTATCCATTCCACCAGCCAACGGGGAAAATTTTCAAATAAAACCCCAATACATCAACCTTCTACCAAAATTTCACGGTCTCGAGTCTGAAGACGCATATGCCTTTATCACCAAATTTGAAAATGTATGCGCAATGATGGGTACTTCACAGCTTTCTGTGGATGCTATGCGTCTTCGTCTTCTCCCATTTACCTTGTGCGATATAGCCGAGAAGTGGCTGTATAACACTACCGTACATTCCATCTCTAATTGGGAAGACTTCGTCAAAGCATTCCTTAAGAAATTCTACCCATATCATAAAACAGCTCGAGTCCGTAGCGAAATATATCAATTCACCCAGCTTCCAAATGAAACATTTTCACAATGTCTTGAACGCTTTAAGGATCTGTTAGTCCAATGTCCTCATCACGGAATCCCTAGATGGGAACTGTGCCAAATCATATATGAGGGCATTAATCCTAACACAAGACAGACCCTTGAATTAATGTGTCAAGGCAACTTCATGACTAAAGATGATGGGGAAGCCTGGAAATTTCTAGAAGATTTCGCTGAAAAATCGTTACAGTAGGAGGGTGTGAGTCAATCGTCTAGGGATGGCAATGATATTTCCATAGGAGTTAGAGCTGACATTGCAGCTATACACAAGAAACTCGAGACTATGGAAAACAAATTTTTAGCCGCCACCCTAAATCAAATGTCACTCTCCAAAACTGTATGTGGATGCTGTTCTGATCCTTCTCATTTGACGGAAGAATGTCCACGAAATTCTCCGTTTCAAGGTCACGAGCATACCAATGCCGCATTTCAAAGACCTAGAAACGGCCCATCTTCTTCCATATATAATCAGGGTTGGAGGAATCACCCTAACTTTCCTTGGAACCAATCACAATCTCAAAACACGGTTCCAACCCAAAACAATTTTCAAAGGGTCCCTCTACCACAACAGCAACCACCACTTCAATTGAGTCAGCACCCCTTCCAATCACAAAACTTCCAAAATCCGGCCAACACTTTTGCACCACATGAAAACTCTTTCCAATTGACCGGTACAAACAATACCTCTGCACTAGCACAAACCTTGGATACTTTCATGAAACAATCCATCCAAGGGACGACAAGTTTGCAATCTTCCGTCGAGAATATAATGAGGATCATTGTCTCTCAAAATGAGAATATCAAATCGATGGAAACACAAATTGCACAACTAAAAGCCGAAATGAGTGCGAGAGAGAAAGGAAAACTTCCAGCTCAACCTTTACCCAATCCTGGCTATTCACATCATGTGGATGCAATCACGTTGAGATGTGGAAGAGTGCTTGACAATCATGTTGGCGAAGAGTTTGATGATACCGATAAATCAATCAATGATACCCCGGCTGAGACCTTTCCTTACACACATCCTTCTAATTCTGACCCCAGTTCTTCTACCCTACCACCTTCTTCCGAGCCTATTCTTCGTTTCCCACAAGGCTCGCCACCTCAGCCCACCTCTTCTACTCCTCCACGGACGATCCCCACTTCTATTCTGGGATCGGGTCCATACACACTTCCTTCTCCTATGTTGGACCCAGCGCTTATTGCTAAAGCACCTTATCCTAATCGGTTAAGGGCTAACACATCGAGTCCACATATGGAGAAGATTATGGACATTTTTAAGCAAGTTAACATCAACATCCCTCTCCTAGATGCTATCCAACAAGTTCCGTCCTATGCGAAAACTCTTAAGAACTTGTGCACTAGGAAGAGGAAGACTCAAGTGCCCAAGAAGATTTTCATGGCAAAGACTGTAGACACGGCTTTCCCCCAACAGTTACCGAGGAAATGTAAGGATCCTGGATATCTTACGATTTCTATTTCTATTGGGGAAAAACACATTAACCGTGCTCTACTAGACCTTGGCGCTAGTGTTAACTTGCTTCCATACTCAGTCTATGAGCAACTAGGTATCGAAGAGTTGAAGCCAACCCATTGCACTTTCCAGATGGCTGACCGATCCATCACCAAACCTAGGGGTGAACTGGAGGATGTGTTAATAAAAATCGGGGAATTTATATTCCCTATAGACTTTATTGTAATTGATACACAGCCCGTAGCGAACCCACGGAATCAAATTCCGGTGATTTTAGGTCGTCCCTTTTTGGCCACTTCCAATGCTATCATCAACTGTCGTAATGGCTCTATGACCCTATCTTTCGGGAATAGGTCAATAGAGCTGAACATTTACAAGTTGGGAAGTGTACCCTCTGAACCTACTTCTCAGGTCTGTTCTGTCAACTTAATGGATGTCGACAGCAGCGAATTTGATGATCCTCCTGATACTGATCTTGACTCTTTTCATACGTTATTGTTTGACCCAACTCTGTATCATACACATACGGACTCTTCCACCGAGATGTCCGGGTCAGCAATTAACACTGATTATGAACCGTTTTTAGAGTCTGAAGATCACCCCGCACTTTGTGATGACATTATTCATCGGGGTATTGATGGAACTTTTGAGGAAATCTTCGCTGATGAATTCGCATTTTCGAATGACACGGGTGTTGAGATGAATCATCTCCCAATCAATGAAATTGAACCTCCACCCCTTCTTCTGAACTGTAAAAAGAATGCGAGTAATCCATCACAATCACTGCATCGTCTCTCCAAAATGAGACGCATACACATTCTATTCCATCCCTTACTCTTTCCCCACTTCTTCTTCCACCAACCAGAGCACTGCATTGACAAAATTTTTGAATGGTTGGTATTGACATTCGGTCTTTGCAAAGCTTGGCATCGACCATTGATTTTTGACCCCCTCATGTGATTTTCAAAGATTAACATTGCATAACTCAAGTTTGGGGGGGGGGACATTTTTTCGGGCTCTTGAAAAGAAAAGTTTTACAAAATTTTGAGCCAAGAATAAGTTTGGGGGAGGATCTTCACTTAAATATTTTTCCCCCACTAATAAATTCCTCCCAAGCTTACAGGTTTTTCGAGATTTAGCTGATGGCAACAGTGAGGACACTGTTGAAAACAAGTTTGGGGGAGGTTTGTGCTTATTTTCGCATCATTTGTATCATACTTTGCATAAGCACAATTTTTTTTTTGAAAACCTATAAAAATTTTAAAAAATTTCAAAAGATAAAAACATTTTTTGTACATAAATAAGATAATAAAAGTTTAGATAGTGAAAAATTACATCCATGAGATTAGAAAAATTTAAGAAAACTAAGAAAATTAGAAGTTTTCTTATACGAACTAGTAATAAGTAGTTATGAGCCGTTGTCCCAAGGGTTAGTAAGATGAAGGAAGTCACTAATCTGAGGATAAAAATAAGTCTGAAAAATAATTTCTATTCTGGAAGCCAGGCATTTTGAACGTTGATACCCTGCTATTCGCACTTACACACGTCTTGAAGCCTGGGATAGTAGAGGATACCTTGAAATGCTCTTGTCTTAAAGCCGATGTATGAAGGAAATAAAAAGAAAAAAGTGAATAAAAAATATATAAAGTGGTGAGAAAAATGGACACTGGTTTTGTTATCGCCGAGGGCAATAAAAAATATATAGCGAGGGTGCCTCTTCACCTAGTGCCCTAAGGCCAACTGGTCTGGGAGTCACTGCTATGCCTGAGGTGGTGCAAGACGAGAAAAATACACCAAGTAAGCAAGCACATGAGTAATCGGTCGGTTAGTACCTAAAGAAGTATTAACGGTCGCATGAAAGTGTGTGAGCAATTTCATTTAAATATTCATTAATCAAAAAGTACCGAGGCTGATGGGCAAGAGTATGATAGCTTGAATTGAATTCTCCGGGTGTAGGGATGTCCTTTACACACACGCAGGGTGATATGATCGATGTTTGGAAGAAAGATAGGAATGAAGAATAAGACGATGTTTTATTGAGGGAGGACGAGATTTCTGACATTTTTTCATGACCATTAAGATATGGCTCATGACAACCGAAAAGCTAGCTTAGTTGGAAACCCTAATTTTCAAGGCTTTTCTTTTACAATTCTTGTCTTTAAATGTAATATTCATGATCTTCCTTTTATTATTGGATTTTGTGGGTGCAATCCGCTGAAAACCCTCAGGAGACAACACTCCTCCTACTAGGGACACCTAGAGGTTTAAAGGCTTGTTGCACGTGCTCAGTGCAATCGTGTTGCCTACGAAAGTGTGCTAGTTAGTTTTTCTTTCTTTATTTTCTCCTTCTCTTTTTAATAAAACAGTTCGATCGAGACGATCGAAAATAAGTTTGGGGGAATTTGATCAGTCGAAAATATTAAATCTTTAAACCGGCAATTTCCCTATCATTTGCACTCATCTAGAAGTGTTCGGTATTCATATTGCACATATTAGCAAAACATCTCTGAAATACCAGATTGCATGTGTTAGACTTTAAAACCGGCACTTTTAGGGAAATTGTGTGTTTATCATGGCATCGCATCATCCTTGTATTGCGAAACTCTTGTCTCGGTGAAATTGTGCAGGAAAGTCCAGAAACCGAGCCAGAATTATGAAAACAATGCTGAAAAATATGCCAACTCAAAAGCCAGAGATCTGGCAATGATCAGGGATTCATTTGGAAAATCAACATATCAGAAAAGCCCACAAATATCAGCATCAGAAAATCCCAGAATTTCCAAGCCCTAAGGCTTCCAAACCGCCGCGGTTCCGCGGTGGGAGCGCGCTTGACCCGCGGTTCCGCGGCGGCTTGATGGCTTCAATTCCCCAGATTTCCTACACGTGTCTAAGCTAACGGCCCAAGCTTCCAGAACATTGTAGAAACGTCACGTGGCTCATCTAGAAGGCTCTCCTTAACAAACTTTTGGAGGGAAATTCAAATCTTGCTAACAAACTTTTGGAGGGAAATTCAAATTTGAAATATTAGATCTAGGGTTTTGAGATCTATAAAAAGGAGCCTAGATCTAGGGTTGAGGTTGTTCATTAGATCATTAATTCTCATCCCCCCCATTCCATCTACAAGTTGAGTGACACATCTTGTAGCCCCAAATTCTAAATCCAATTCCAAATTCAAGATCCCGAGTACCATTCAAGCAAGAAGCCTTCAACCTTTTAGGAGCCGAGCCGATCTTCAATCGAGCAAGTGATCCAAACCGATTCGCGACTCAAGGAGACAAGCGAAGCCAAATCGACGATCGAGTTCTTCCTCTTGTAGTTCTTGAGCGATTGAAACGAAATTGTTGATATAAATAAAAGGTGAAATTCTTTAATCTTGCTTTCTTTAAATTCTTGCATCATGATTCGATCTCAATTTGTGATTGTAGTTCTTGTTGTGATGATTGAGTAAGACTCCGCTCGTAAAAGAGTCGAGACGATCAATAGAATGATGATGTAACAAATCTTAAAACGATTCTTAATTCCTACGAGTTTTGTAAACCCTAGCAAATTGAAGAATCGACAACCTAGTTTCGTTGCGATGCTTTCTTGATTGTGTTCGCTCGAAATTAGGGATCCATGATCGATTCTTGAATTTACTAGAGACTAGAATGTGAATGATATCGACGAAGGAACAAGGGATAAATGTTGTAACCCTAGTTTCACTAGAAATCCCTAATTCTCGTCGATGATCATCGATCTAGTATCAATTCATCGAAGGATAAGAATACGTAATCTCTAGATTTCATCACATCTATAGATCCGATCGATTCCTACGAGCCTCATTTCGATTCTTGACATTTGGATTGGAAATCTACAAATTCTCAATTCTTGATTCTATCGTTTTCTTGTTATTAGATCTAGGTTTTCTAATTCTTGAATTTCAATTACAAATCATGAATTGTTTTCTTTTCTTTTCTTTAAAGTTTCAATTCATCTAATTCGAAACACGAATGATTACACTTTTCTTGTGGACGATCTGCACTTACTAACGCGCTACATCCGACACCGTTATTGATTGCGGTCAAAATATTTTTGGTTGTGATTTCTATACAATTTTTCAACATACACAATCGGAAATCGTCTTACAATCACCCAGTATGGAGAAGACCGAGGCACTGGTGTTGGACGACCCGTTGAGAGGGGCCGCAGTAACTGAAAGTCAATTGAAGACCGACTTCTTAGGAGCTTCTTGTACGGGCACGGGGGTGCTGAAGCTTGTTGGCGGAAGTATAGTTCCGAAAAACAACCCCGTGGTGGCTTGAGTAATCTGCTCCACGGGCATGGTGAACAAGGAGGCCGCTTGGGGCCCGCAGGTTATGCCCCTAGTTGAGGCCGGACGCAAGCTGCAGCTGCAGCTGCAGCACTTAGAACAGGTAGAGGCCATCGATGCTTGATTTCTGCGTCAGGCAAAAGACCAAATCTTAGTAACTTAAAATCCGAAGGCAACCATTAACAAACCGCGATTCGTTCGCGAATACAACACACGAAGTGTGGAGTGGAAAGAGGAAAAGGTCCCACCGGGTGTGCCAGAATCTGTTCCCCTCTGAATGGTGGTGGAGACGGCGTGAGGACGTCTTGCCTGAGATTCGGGGCAGATGCTATATGGTTTTATCCGTCCACCTCTTCGAAGATGCCAAGTTGATTTATGGCACCGTATATCGGAGGTTTAGACGGATGCGGCCGATGTAGCAGACTTCGTCAGATTCCCCCTCGTTAGAGGGGTTTTTGATTGTGGGGGCGCTCTTCCCTGCAGGCGCAAGCCCCTGCAGTTAATTACGCTACCGCATCGCGGCAGCCACTTTCTTCTTCTCCAGAATTTCACTTCGTGTCTTGTGTGTTTGTTTTGTTTGTGGTTGCCCGTGGATTGTATACGGAGACTGAATAATGCCGTCGCCCGTAGGTCGTGGATTAGTCCAAATCCGTATTTACTTAGATTTGGGTTTTGTGTTTTTAGTTTAAGGATACGTTAGCCGTATTGAGGCTAAGATCAACTTAAACATTCGTTAAGGATACGTTAGTCCTGTTTGAGACTAAGATCAACTTAACGTGGTGATCCATTTATTATATGGCCGTCGGGACTCGTCACCTCTCTGACGTCGTTGAAGGATTACAACGATAGGTGTCAGAGGAGTTCAAAGATGTACCCTTGAACCAAAGTCGATTTGGAGTTTTATAGTCCATTTGAATGTTTAAGGATACGTTAGCCGTGTTTAGGGCTAAGATCAACTTAAACGGGACCGTTTAGATCCGGCAAAAGAGCATTTGGAGGCTTTATTGTTCCAGTTTAGGGACGTAGTGGTCCATCGCCAGTTTAGGGACGTGGTGGTCCATCATTAGTTTAAGGACGTTTCGGTCTAATATTAGTTTAAGGACGTTTCGGTCCAACATTCCTATTTTGGGATGAATATTAGTTTAAGGACGTTTCGGTCCACGAGTTTAAGGACCCCGTAGTCCGTATCGATGTGTGGTCGTTGGGACCCGTCACCTCTCTGACGTCGTTGAAGGATTACAACGATAGGTGTCAGAGGAGTTCGGAGATGTACCCTCGAACCGGAGGTAAATTGATTTAGGAGAGCAATTTTGCTCAGTCAATTTAATTTGAGGACTTACGGCCACGATTGGGCTAAGTCCAATTGAAAAATGTTCGACACTTTTATTTGTTTTTGGCCTGTACTAGGGCTTGGCCCATTTTTAAATAATGCATTGCATTATTTTCTATTTTTGGTTGGGCTCTGTCCATAAAGGGTGCAGAGCATCAATTTTACCTGGGCTCTGCCTATTTATTACTTTGCAATTTAATTAGGCCTACTGGGTCTTTTTGATTTGGGCCTGGCCCTTTAGGAAATGCATTGCATTTGTCAGGCGCTTTGCGCCAATTAGAGAGCGCAAGCGCTTGTGGTGATGACACGTGTCACGCTCCGGTGAGCGCAAGTGCAGTTAGCGCAGTACGCTGCACCAGTGCGCTGCGCTGCTGCGCTGCTGACACGTGGCGCGTTCTGGTGAGTTGCGCCAATTTCAGAGAGTAAAGCTTTATTTTAAAAGCGCATAGCGCAAGTTATTCTGGAGCTGACACGTGGCGCTCTCTGGTGGCTTGCGCCAATCCAGGAGCGCAACAGCCCAGTTTGCAAAGTGCAAGGCACTATAATTCGAGAATCTTTTTAGAACCAATGGTTCATGACAAAGTGCAAAGCACTGTTTGTTTTCTTTGATTTAATTAGAATAAAAGAAAACAAGTATTTCTTGTTTTTCTTGTTTTAAAGAACCAGTGGTTCATAAAAGTGCAAAGCACTGTTTATTATGTGAAGATCATTGATCTTGTTCTTAGATCAATGATCTATTAGAAGAAATTTCTTCTATTTTATGAAGGTTTTTTACTTTTTTCTTGAAATTTCTTCAGAGTTTTCTCTGTTTGAAGTTCTTGATTTCTCACCAATGTTGATGCCTTTGAATTGAGGTCTAGGGTCCTTTATATAGTGCCCATAAATTAGTTAAATTTGCTAAAAAGATTTTTCTCTGAGTGATTTGGAGAATTTTCCCTATCGTTGGATCTTTGATCCAAGGGCTTCTGTTTTACAGAAGACAATCTTCTTGTTTTAATAAGAACAGAAAGATCTTTCAGAATTTTAATTCTGTTTTGGCACAAACGCCCTAGCGCGTGGCACATGTCACGCAGCGCACAGCGCGGTACAACTGCGCTTGCGCAACTGCGCTGACACGTGTCACGCAGCGCACAGCGCAGCGCAACTGCGCTGACACGTGTCACGCAGCGCACAGAGCAGCGCAATCGCGTTGCCACGTGGCGCGCAGCGCAGAGCGCTGCGCAGAGCGCAGCGCAACTGTGCTGCCACGTGGCGTGCAGCGCAGAGCGCAGGCCAGCTGAAGCGTTGCCTCAATTAATTAAAGTTTGAATTTTCAACAGTGCCTTGCTCTGATTGGGTGCGCTGCATTGGGCGCTGCGCTCCCTGCGCTAACGTGTCTGATTTTGACACGTGGCGCTCTGCGCGCAGCGCAGGGGATTTGAAGCGTTGCTTCATTTATTTTAACTTTAATTCTCACTTTAATTTTCAAGACAGAGCTTTGCTCTGATTGGAGGAAAATAGAAGCATTGCTTCTTTTCCCACCTTGGAATTTGAACAGAGCTTTGCTCTGATTGGGGTAAACAAACATATAGAAGAAAGAACTTGAAAATTAGAGTTTCAAACTACATTAGCTTTTTAGTAGCCATGAGCCCTATCTCAATAGTCATGAAAAGATGTCAGAAATCACATCATCCCTCAATAAAACATCGCCTTTAGTTTTCCTCCCTGTTTTTCTTCCAAACATCGATCATATACCCCTACGTGTGTATAAAAGACATCCCTACACTTAGAGAATTCAATTCAAGCTATCATACACTTGTCCATCTTCCTTAGAACTTTTTAGTCGGTTAATATTTCAGATGGAATTGCTCACACATTCTTCATGCGACCGTTAATACTTCTTGAGATACAAACCAACCGATTATTAAATGTGCTCACTCTTTTAGGCGTAATTAGCAATATTCTCGTCTTGCAACACCTAAGGCTTAACAGTGGCTCCCAAGCCAGTTGGTCCAAGGCACTAGGTGATAAAGCACCCTCGCTATATTTTTTTATGCTGCCTTAAGAAATTACAATGTTCATTTTTCTTCACCATTTTTTATTTATATATTTATTTCCTTCATACTAAGGCTTTTAGACAAGAGCATTTCAAAGTATCCTCTACTATCCCAAGTGCGTATAGTAAGGTATCAACGTTCAGATATTTGGACTCAAGAGTAGGGACTATTTGTAACAACTCCAATTTTAGTGTACATAAAATTCATTTAAAATTAATGTATACTTGGGGTATTTACAATTCCCGTGAGTACTATAAGAATTTGTTTTACTTTTGAATAGCAAGAAGGAGCTTGTAGCTCATTGGTAAGACCTTGCACTGCTGAACCAAAGCACCAAGGTTCAAATCCCATCAGCCATATTATCATTTTAATTATTTTTTTTTAATCTTTTAGAAGCCCAAAGGTCTACAAGCGCACAACCCGTAAAACCAAGAGTCGCAGCCTAAACAAACATGTCAACGAGGCTAGACCAAGCGTCAGGGAAACATGGCACCAAGATGAGCCCCGACTCGAGCTGGCGAAAAGCTTGACTTGGCCTGCGCCGCCGGTTCAACTCGGTCCAAACCCAATTTTTCTTCAACTCTGGCAACTCTTAGACCCCCCCATAACTCCTGTATTATTTGTTTTTCCTGCACATTTACAGAGCACATTAAAACAGACATTTAATCCATTTTAATCCAAAATTTTAATACACCCTTTCACTACCCTAAAACCCTAATTTTTATTATAAATACCACCCTCAAATCACCCCTCCTCACTCCCAAATCCCTGCCCAAACTCTCAAGAAAATTCCCAAGTCTTTTGTGTGCAAGTGGAGTTAGCAAAAGAGTGAAGCTCCGACGAACTTCCGACGGCAATCCGAGGAGTTTCCGACAACGAAACGACGCACCGGCAACTCCCACCTCTTCCTCTTTCTCTCCTCTAGCCAATCATCCAGTAAGTCCCTACTTCTCCTTCTTGTCTCTATTCTAAAAACATTCAAAACTAAAACCCGACGGAAGCGGAGTTAGTCCGACTTCCGATTCGGTTTTCTTTGAAAACTACACTTTTCCTTAACGAAATAAAACCATACTCTTATATGTTGACTAATAAATATTAACAAACTTAATAAAATAAGTTGCACATCAAACTAATCATTTTTGTAATTTTTATTATACTTTTCCAGAAAAATACCATATAATTTAGTTTCGACATAAACCATCATAATTTCTTGTTATACCTATAGATAACTCACGAGTTAATGACCTACCTCCTCACAACACTCATATCTAACATAGCATGATGCAATTTGGGAACATAGATTTAGGAAAATACGAATTTACATATAACTACCTTCAACTTATAAAACCTTTTTCTACAAGAAGTGTATTTTAACAAATCTTTGCAATTGCGCCTCTACAACCCATTTTAGGGAACCCGTTCGGTATGGTGTGGATTATCGCACATCGTTGGGCCTAGTAGAGTGAGATGCAGACCTCCATAAGGAGCATACGATCTCGAAAAATTTAAAATACAATTTTCTTTAGAAAATGTGATTTCTATTATAAATTAAACTTATATTTTTAATAAATAAATATATATGTAATTAATATCAAAATATCTATTTTTAATATTTATAATATTCCACATTTCCAAAATTCAAGAAAAATATCTCATTTACAAGAAAATACCATACAATTCCAATATTATAAATAAATACCATATATTATGAAATTAGGTTTTATTCACTAGAAATGTCACATTGATAAAATATACATCCATGAAAACTCTAAAGACGATAATAAAATACTTGAGGTGTATTTTGAAAATTATACAAAATTATCTTTACATAAACCCCCTCAAGTTATACTAAATTACAATAAGGACCCTAGTAAACATAGGTTTAAGCGGGACCAGTCTCTTGAGCCTCAGGAAGCTGGAGATATGGGTGCTTGCCTATTTAAGGTAGACAACTTAACAAACGGTGTTATCAACACGGTAATTGTCTTTAAAAAAGACATAAATCCTGCCGTCCATGTGCAGCAGTTACCGATAGCACCAAAACATAATTCAGGATTCAATTTCTTTTCTAATTGTCTGACTCAGACCGAGTCTCAATATAATCAATCTGACTTGAATATAATTCAAGTATCAAACTACAATACAACATGGATTTATGAATCCGGCTATTCAATCTATTCAATCAATATTGACCGAACCGAACCATGGATATATTCCAAGTTCTTGTTCATCCATTATATCCGTTCCATTACTGATATCATAGTTTCGGTAAGTCATCCATCTATATGCAATATACAATTCAAACAATACAAACAATACAATCAAGACATCACAGGGTTTATAAGGGGTAGATTGGTACGGATGGTGTTAAAAATGACACGAGACTGTAACCATAATATACCTAACCTGAATTCAATTGCCGTTGTACCATGGCTGAACGATTCCTTGTGCTCCGTATACCTTAGTCTCCGGAATAGTGGGACTCCTCTCGTATACATTGGCATTCTTATGTACCAAGTTACAAACAACAGCGTTAACATTAAATATAACATTATAACAATATACTCTCTATTCTATCTATTCCTTTCTTATCTATTTACGGGACTTACCGAGCGATTTGGTCGCTGACGACATTCTCTTTCTTTTCTTTGGAATGTCGTCAGGTGATTCGGACCTTCAGGAGATCGAGCCCACCTTCGAGGACTTGGATCAGCTAGCCTTCGACCCGGAGCTCTAGTTACTTGTACACATTTACATTCTGTATTTTCCATTTCTATTATGCCACTGTTTAGGCATTGCTTTCCATTCCATGTATTTACTTTTCAGATGTATTGTAAAAAGAATGTTAATAAATAAAGTTGCTGTTCAATTATATCTATTGTCACCGTCTCTTGTGCATTTTACTTATATTGATTAGATACGCTTAGCGTGTTTACTTCAAAGTAAATACGTAGCGGCCTCGTTGCGTCCTTTGCCCGTATACTGGGAAGCGGGGCGTGACAGGTTTTGTTGGTGGCCCATGCAGGTCTGAGCTGTATGGAACCCTACCATGCAGTTTTGTTCTGCGTGGACAACCTAAGCAAATATAACACAAGAACCAGCAACTGAAAATATTCTTTACCATTCATACTTCTTGAATCTTATCATTTCATATAGTTTGAATCTATCCTAACCCAAATTTTTCTTTCAAGGTTATGGATTTCCCAAACAACACCAGCACGAATGTCAACAACACTCCCCCACCACTACCACTCACACCTGCCGTCGCTGCTCCGATCAACGAGCATACGGTTCTGCTTGAGACAATCCGCAGCCTCCTAGAAGAACAGCAGCAGCAGACTGCTATCCTGATGAACCGACTAGAGGAAGAAGCACCTGGGGTGAAGCAATTCAGGGCCTTGCACCCCAAACTGTTTGCAGGAAAAGAGAGCCCTCTAGAAGCGGAGGAATGGGCTCAAAGCATTGAAGATGATCTGGCAGCGGCACAAGTGCCAGAGATAGAGTTGCGAAGCTGCAGCTCACGGA
This sequence comes from Agapanthus africanus, assembly GCA_030015575.1. Taxonomy (NCBI): domain Eukaryota; kingdom Viridiplantae; phylum Streptophyta; class Magnoliopsida; order Asparagales; family Amaryllidaceae; genus Agapanthus; species Agapanthus africanus. The sequence continues at coordinate 873,479,979 of CM057339.1, forward strand.
CAATGCATGGGTTTGGTGGAAGGCGGAAGAAAGTCGTCTTGATCAACTTATCGAATGGAAGACTTTCCGCGACATGTTCGACACAAAGTATTTCCCAAAGACTGCCATCTTTGACATGGAACAGCAGTTCATTCACTTACAATAGGGTTCGATGTGGACCAAATCAGTGGATGAATACAATACTGAGTTCACCATGCTCAGTCGGTAAGATATGTCTCAATAATTCGATTTTTTCAATATATCACATACTACACAGCTAACACAATACTTTAACAAATTTGCGGCACAACTGATACCGACGGATGAGATCAGAGCCCGTCGATTTCAATAAGGGTTAGATTCGGAGATTCAGGCTGCATTATCCATAGGAGATTTTTTGACTCATGAATGGGCTCTGAAAGCTCTCTGCCGTTATGGCAGTGGTAAAGATGAGGGGTAGATCTCAATCTGCTAAAGTTAAGCACCCTGCCACTCAGATGGTAGGAGGAGCCTCTTTAAGGTCACCATTTATGCTCAGGAGACCGGAAGTACCAATCAACCGGCCCAGCCCAGCCTTTTGTACCTACTGCAGGAGAGATGGACATTTGGCGAAAGACTGCCAGCGAGCCAACCGTCTTTGCCTAATCTGCGGCCCAGCTACTCATGATATTGGGTCTTGTCCCCGAAGAGACAACCCAATTGCTTCACCCAGGCCAGCAATCACTTACCAGCAGCGCCCAGCCCTTCAGGCACCTTCTCCAAGACTCACTCTTCTTGCTCCACCACCTAGAGGACCACCAACTGCACCTCCTCCTTGTCAGTTCCATCAAGCTCAAAGGAACGTTCAGAGGAATGCTCCTCCAGCCAGGAGGAATGTACCACGGCGACAGGCTTTCACGATGACCGTGGAAGAAACTGAGGCCACTGGCCAAGTCATCACGGGTAACCATTTCTTCTTAAGCTTTTCTTTCAGTCTTAACACCTACCTACATATTTTTCCCTATACCTAAAACATATCCCATATACCTTAGGTACAATCTTAGTAGCCTCACTTCCTGCACTAGCACTTTTCGATACTTGAGCATCTCATTGCTTTATGTAGCAACGGTTTGTCCGAACTCATGCAATTCTAGTCACACCGCTTGTATCCAGCTGGAATGTCAGTTTAGGAAATGGAGTTTTAAAGGTAACAATGAGATACAACTTGTGTCCAGTTGTCGTCTGTAGCAGAGAATTCTATACCGACTTCAAGGTACTGGACATACCGAACTTCGATGTGGTTCTAGGTATGGATTGGCTCGGAACATTTTATGCTACCATTGACTGTCGTCAAAGGAGTGTAGTATTCGAGATTCCAGAGCACCGGTTTTCTATTTCAAAAGCGGAGACCGTACACTGGAGCCAAGCACTTACAAGGCATAACCAAAGAAGGCAGTGATTGCGGCAATTCAAGCGGAGGAAGGTTCAAAGCCAGAAGTGGTTCGAGAGTTCGACGATGTGTTTCCTGACGATATATCAGGTTTGCCTCCCGATCGAGCTCTTGAATTCAGCATTGATTTAGTACCAGGAGCACAACCGGTAATCAAAGCACCTTATCGATTATGTCTGGAAGGTTTGAAGGAGGCCCGAACTCAGTTGGACGAATTATTGGTGAAAGGATGGATTCGTCCCAGCACTTCAAGTTGGGGATCACCAGTACTGCTTGTGAAGAAGAAGGAAGGTTCATACAGAATGTGCATTGATTATAGAGTCTTGAATGAAGTAACGATAAAGAACAAGTATCCGCTACCGCGTATCGACGATCTGTTCGATCAGCTAGGTGGATCTTGTGTTTTCTCCAAATTAGATCTTCGTTCGGGTTATCATCAGGTGAAGGTTAAGGAAGCTGATATTCATAAAACGGCTTTCAGAACTTGTTATGGACATTACGAATTTCTTGTGATTCCATTTGGAGTGACCAACGCACCAGCAATATTCATGAATCTAATGAATCAAGTTTTCCGGGAGTACTTAGACAGGTTTATTGTCATCTATTCTAAGAGTCAGAAAGAACATGTCGAGCACCTACAAATTGTCCTGAAAACTCTAAGACAACATCAACTCTATTCCAAGTATAGCAAATGCGAATTTTGGCTAAATCAGGTTGGTTTTCTTAGACATATTGTATCAGGCGAAGGAATCTTTGTGGATCCAGCGAAAGTTTCAGCAGTAAGCGAATGGCCGACACCAAAGTCAGTGAAGGACATTCGAAGTTTCTTGGGTCTAGCTGGATATTACAGAAGGTTCATTGAAGGCTTTTCAAAGATAGCAACACCCCTGATCAAGCTCACACGTAAAGATGAAGAATTCGTGTGGTCAGGAGCATGCAGACAAGTTTTCGTAGAACTCAAGTCAAGGTTGACATCAGCGCCTATTCTCGTCATACCGGATCAATCTGGAGGTTTCGAAGTGCATTGTGATGCATCCGGTAAGGGATTAAGATGTGTTCTACATCAGCATGGTAAAGTTGTGGCTTATGCTTCAAGACAGCTAAAGATTCATGACCGCAATTATCTGACGCATGATTTGGAATTGGCAGCCATTATCTTTACTCTTAAGATTTGTCGCCATTATCTTCTTGGTGAACGAGTGAACATATACACAGATCACAAGAGTCTGAAATATGTGTTTACTCAGATGGAGCTTAATATGCGGCAGAGAAGATTGTTAGAATTGATGGCGGACTTCGACATCAACCTGCAATATCACCCAGGGAAGGTGAATGTGGTACCTGATGCCCTTAGTCGCCAACCATTAGCAATGAACCTCACCGCTCAGTGGAAGCTTCAATAAGATTTGCATCAGATGGAGATTGAAGTGGTCTTGCCAGGTAACGCTTCGAGCTTGATGAATTTACAAGTTCAATCAACAATTGTCAATCAGATCAAAGCAGCTCAAGCAAGTGATGCTAAGTTGTAAAATATCAGAGAACAAGTGGAGAATGGACTCAGAGCAGACTTCATCATCCATGAAGACGGATCTTTGAGATACGGCAGCAGGTTGTGTGTACCAAAAGGTTATGTTCGGGACGAGTTAATGAAAGAAGCTCACAGCTCTCCCTACTCAGTACACCCTGGAGGTACAAAGATGTACAAAGATCTACGTCAAAATTACTGGTGGCATGGAATGAAGCGTGAAGTAGCCAGAAGCGTCGCTTAATGCTTGGTGTGTCAGCAAGTAAAGACTGAACATCACAGGACTGCTGGATTACTTCAACCGTTACCTATCCCAGAATGGAAGTGGCAACACATCATAATGGATTTTGTGACTGCACTCCCTCGCAGCACAAAGGGTAACGTGCGGTATGGGTCATTGTGGACCGACTCACAAAGTCGGCTCACTACATCCCATTTCGAATTGGCCATTCTACTGAGATATTAGCAAAGAAGTATATGGAGGTAAGAATCTAAATAAGATTTAAACTCTTCAAATATGTACTATCTCTGATACCCATGAACTCATACAGGACATCGTGAGACATCATGGAGTACTGGTCTGCATTTCTCCGATCGTAACACCAGGTTCCGATCGCAATTTTGGCAGAGTCTGCAAGCGATCTTGGGAACAAGTCTGAACTTCAGCACAGCTTATCATCCACAAATAGATGGTCAGTCTGAGCGAACTATTCAGATCTTGGAGGATATGCTCAGAGCGTGTATGTTAGACTTCAGAGGATCGTGGGAAGATCACCTACATCTTGTGGAGTTTTCGTACAACAACAGCTACCAAGCAAGCATCGGAATAACACCTTTTGCAGCGCTATATAGAAGGAAGTGTCGATCGCCATTAAGTTGGGACGACATCGGAGATAGAGAACTCCTTTGACCTGAGATGATAGTAGCAACTGTTGATGTGGTTCGTACTATCAGAGAAAGAATGCGCATAGCCCAAGATCGACAGAAGCACTGGTCTGATGCAAAGCGCCGTCACTTGGAGTTTCAGCCGGGAGATCATGTATTTATGAAGATATCTCCAAACCGCGGAGTGATTTGATTTGGAAGACGGGGTAAGCTAAGTCCAAGGTACATTGGACCGTTCAACATACTCGAACGCGTCGATAAAGTGGCTTATCGCTTGGCACTTCCACCTTCATTGGAAGGAGTGCACAATATATTCCACATATCCCAACTCAGAAGGTATGTGAGTGACCCGGCCATATTCTTGATCATTCCGAACTCACTGTACAGCCAGATTTATCCTGTGAGTATCAACCTGTTGAGATCCTGGATAGAAAAGTGAAATCACTTCGGAACAAGGAAGTCAACTTGGTTCGAGTGATGTGGAGAAAAGACACTCCAGGAGAATCGAAATGGGAAAAGGAAGATGAGATGCATGCAAGGTATCCTCACTTATTTGTAAACTAGTCCTTAAAAATAAATTGTAAATTTCGAGGACGAAATTTTTGTAAGGAGGGTAGACTTAACAACTCCAATTTTAGTGTACATAAAATTCATTTAAAGTTAATGTATACTTGGGGTATTTACAATTCCTGTGAGTACTATAAGAATTTTTTTTTACTTTTGAACAGCAAGAAGGAGCTTGTAGCTCATTGGTAAGACTTTGCACTGCTGAACCAAAACACCAGGGTTCAAATCCCATCAGTCACATTATCTTTTTAATTATTTTGCTTTTAATCTTTTAGAATCCCAAAGGTCTACACGTGCACAACCCGTAAAATCAAGAGTCACAATCTAAACAAATATGTCCATGAGACTAGACCAAGCGTCAGGGACACGTGGCACCAAGACGAGCCCCGACTCGCCCAACTCGGGCCGGCGAAAAGCTTGACTCGGCCGGCGCCACCAGTTCAACTCGGTCCAAACCCAATTTTTCTTCAACTCTGGCGACTCTTGGATCCCCCCATAACTCCTGTATTATTTGTTTTTCCTGCACATTTACAGAGCACATTAAAACACACATTTAATCCATTTTAATACAAATTTTTAATACACCCTTTCACTATCCTAAAACCCTAATTTTTCCTATAAATACCACCCTCAAATCACCCCTCCTCACTCCCAAATCCCTGCCCAAACTCTCAAGAAAATTCCCAAGTCTTTTGTGTGCAAGTGAAGTTAGCAAAAGGGCGAAACTCCGACGAACTTCCGACGGCAATCCGAGGAGTTTCCGACGACGAAACGATGCACCGGCAAATCCCATCTCTTCCTCTTTCTCTCCTCTAGCCAATCATCCAGTAAGTCCCTACTTCTCCTTCTTATCTCTATTCTAAAAATATTCAAAACTAAAACCCGACGGAAGTGGAGTTAGTCCGACTTCCGATTCGGTTTTCTTTAAAAACTACACTTTTCCTTAACGAAATAAAACCATACTCTTATATGTTGACTAATAAACATTAAAAAACTTAATAAAATAAGTTGCACATCAAACTAATTATTTTTGTAATTTTTATTATACTTTTCCAGAAAAATACCATATAATTTAGTTTCGACATAAACCATCATAATTTCTTGTTATACCTATAGATAGCTCACGAGGTAATGACCTACCTCCTCACAACACTCATATATAATATAGCACGATTAAATTTTGGAACATAGATTTGGGAAAATACGACTTTACATATAACTAACTTCAACTTATAAAACATTTTTCTACAAGAAGTGTATTTTAACAAATCTTTGCAATTGCGCCTCTACAACCCATTTTAGGGAACCCGTTCGGTATGGTGCGGATTATCGCACATCGTTGGGCCTAGTAGAGTGAGATGCAGACCTCCACAAGGAGCATACGATCTCGAAAAATTTAAAATATAATTTTCTTTAGAAAATATGATTTCTATTATAAATTAAACTTATATTTTTAATAAATAAATATATATGTAATTAATATCAAAATATCTATTTTTAATATTTATAATATTCCACATTTCCAAAATTCAAGAAAAACATCTCATTTACAAGAAAATACTATACAATTCCAATATTACAAATAAATACCATATATTATGAAATTAGGTTTTATTCACTAGAAATGTCACATTGATAAAATATACATTCATGAAAAATCTAAAGACGATAATAAAATACTTGAGGTATATTTTGAAAATTATACAAAATTATTTTTACACAAAACCCCTCAAGTTATACTAAATTACAATAAGGACCCTAGTAAACATAGGTTTAAGCGGGACCAGTCTCTTGAGCCTCAGGGAGCCGGAGATATGGGTGCTTGCCTATTTAAGGTACACAACTTAACAAACGGTGTTATCAACACGGTAATTGTCTTTGAAAAAAACACAAATCCTGCCGTCCATGTGCAGCAATTACCGATAGCACCAAAACATAATTCAGGATTCAATTTCTTTCCTAATTTTCTGACTCAGACCGAGTCTCAATATAATCAATCTGACTTGAATATGATTCAAGTATCAAACTACAATACAACATGGATCTATGAATCTGACTATTCAATCTATTCAATCAATATTGACCGAACCGAACCATGGATATATTCCAAGTTCATGTTCATCCATTATATCCGTTCCATTACTGATATCATGGTTTTGGTAAGTCATCCATCTATATGCAATATACAATTCAAACAATACAATCAAGACATCGCAGGGTTTAAAAGTGGTAAATTGGTACGGAAGGTGTTAAAAGTGGCACGAGACTGTAACCATAATACACCTAACTTGAATTCAATTGCAATTGTACCATGGCTGAACGGTTCCTTGTGCTCCGTATATCTTAGTCTCCGGAATAGTGAGACTCCTCTCGTATACACTGGCATTCTTCTGTACCAAGCTACAAACAACAGCGTTAACATTAAATATAACATTATAACAATAAACTCTCTATTATGTCTATTCTATTCTTGTCTATTTACGGGACTTACCGAGCGATTTTTTTGCTGACGACATTCTCTTTCTTTTCTTTGGAATGTCGTCAGGTGATTCGGACCTTCAGGAGATCGAGCCCACCTTCGAGGACTTGGATCAGCTAGCCTTCGACCCGGAGCTCTAGTTACTTGTACACATTTACATTCTGTATTTTCCATTTCTGTTATGCCACTATTTAGGCATTGCTTTCCATTCTATGTATTTACTTTTCAGATGTATTGTAAAAAGAATGTTAATATATAAAGCTGCCGTTCAATTATATCTATTGTCAGCGTCTCTTGTGCATTTTATTTATATTTCTTAGATACACTTAGCGTGTTTATTTCAGAGTAAATACGTAGCGGTCTCGTCGCATCCTCTGCCCGTATACTGAGAAGCGGGGCGTGACACTATTTTTCGGACTTATTTCTATCCTCAGATTAGAGATTCCCTTCATCTTACTGACCCTTAGGACAACAGCTCATGACTACCTATTACTAGCTTCGTTATAAAATATCTAATTTTCTTAAACTTTTCCTTCCTATCATATGTATTTTTCACTTTCCAACTTTCATTATCAAGAAATTTTTTTGTGCTATTATTTAGGATAATGCATAAAATGATGTGTGAATAAGCACAAACCTCCCCCAAATCTATTTGCAGCAGTGTCCTCACTGATATCATCTGTTAAGCTTAAAACCTGTAGACTTGGGAGGAAAAGTTAGTAACGGGGACAAGACATTATGACAGTGAAAACCTCCCCCAAACTTTTTTTTGGTTCACAATTTTGTAAAAATTTATTTTCTTTCAAGAGCCAAAATATTTTCTCTCCCCCAAACCGGAGTAAAACAGTATTAAGCATTTAAAATTATAAGAGGGGGGGCTAAAGTTAGTGGTCCATGTAAAGCTTTACAAAGACCAAAAGTCAACACCAACCATTCAAATATTTTATCAATGTAACACAATGGTTGGTGGAAGATTATAGATGTGAAGAAGTGGGGAGATAGGAGGCGAAATCGATCGGGTTTACGTTTCGGTTGGTAGTGACAAAACGGTGGTGGTGCAATACTCGCATTCTTGTTTTTGATAAGAAGAAGGGGTGGTGGTTCGACTTCTTTTGATGGGGGTTGATTCATCACAACTCTCATGTCTTCTAGGAATGCGAGTTCTTCAGCAAAAATATCTTCAAAACTTTCATCAAGATTTCGAATGATAATCTCATCGGAAAGGGAGTTATGAAACTCGGATAGCTCGACTAAATCATTCGACAAGTCAACTGGTTCGGACTTAGATGTGGACTTGTCGACAGAAGGGTCTTCACTTGTATAATAGATAGTAGGATCAAACAGCAACGCACTAGTGGCGTCGAGATCAGAATCGTGAACCTCCTCAAATTCGCAATTGTCGGTAGCTATCATGTCGACAGAACATACATAAGCATAGGGTTCGGAGGGTTGACTTCCTAGCTTGTAGATATTAAGCTCAATTGTCATCTTCCCAAAGGATAGGTTCATAGAACCGTTACGACAATTGATTATCGTATTCGAAGTAGCTAGAAAAGGCCGACCTAGAATCACCGGAATTTGGTTCCGCGGGTTCGGTACAGGCTGTGTATCTATAACTATAAAGTTCACAGGGAATATAAATTCCCCGACTTTGATTAACATGTCCTCTAGCTCACCCCGAGATTGGGTGATAGATCGATCGACCATTTGGAGAGTGCAATGCGTATGTTTCAACTCTCCTATCTCTAATTGCTCATAAACAGAATATAGAAGTAAGTTAACACCAGCACCTAAATCGAGTAGAGCACGATTGATATTCTTACCCCCAATGGTTATAGATATTGTAAGACAACCGGGGTCCTTACGTTTCGTGGGCATCAATTAGGTAAGAGAATTGCTCATATTACTCGCTAAGAAAATCTTTTTAGGTACTTGAGTTTTTCTCTTCCTAGTGCACAAGTCTTTTAAAATTTTCGCATAGGAAGGAACTTATTTGATAGTATCTAGGAGAGGAATATTTATATTAACTTGCTTAAATATGTCCACAATCTTCTCCATTTGGGGACTTGGTCTGTTGGCCCTTAACCTGTTTGGGAAAGGGGCTTTATCAATAAGGGTTGGGTCCAACTTAGGAGAATGTTGTGGGGATGGAATGGATCCCAAAATTGGATTTGGGATGTTCGTAGATGGTAATTCCTTCAAGGAAGTGGGATGAGGGTTCGAGCCTAGTGGGAAATGGAGAATAGGCTTGGAAAAAGATGGTGGATTAGAAAAAGTAGGATTAGAAATAGTAGCCGGGGTTTTATCTGATTCATCCTTAACGACTTGTTTACCAACATCGTTGTTCAGCACTCTTCCCGATCTCAACGTAGTTACGTCACTTATATTATGATTTTGAAGGATGATATTCGTGCTTTGTGAGTGGCCGGGATTTGGTAGAGGTTGAGATGGAAGTCTCCCTTTCTCTCTCTTGCTCATCGCGGTATTTAACTGTGCAAGTTGTGCTTCTATCGATTTTATGCTTTCACTATGGGAAGCAGTGTGTTGCACTAACGTTTGGATAGAAGACATTAAATTAGCCGTCGTTTGGGTGGATTGTTTAATGAACGTTTCTAAGTTACGTTCGAGCGCAGAGGTTTTATTGGTACCAGCCGTTGAAATATTATTATAAGAATCAAAGTTGTTGGCCGGGTTTTGAAAAAATTGCGGTTGAAAGGGGTGCTGATTTTGTTGTGGTGGCTGTTGTTGCTGTGGGGGAGGCCTTTAATAGTTGCTTGGGAATTGGTTTTGATTTTGAGTTGGGTTTTGGTTCCAAGCAAAATTAGGATGATTCCTCCATCCCTGATTGTATGTGGAAGAATAAGGATCGTTTCTAGATCGTTGCAGAAAAGAAACATTAGCTTGTTTTTGACCTTGAAACGGAGGATTTAAAGGACATTCTTCCATTAAATGTGATGGGTCAGAACAGCAACCACACACGGTTTTGGGGAGCGTAACTTGGTTTAGCGAGGCAGACGAGAATTTGTTTTCGATAGCGTCGAGTTTCTTTTGCATCGCGGCCATTTCGGCTTTTACTGCGATGGAAACATCGAGCTGATGAATACCTGCCATAGATGAAGATGAAGTTGGTCTAACGCTTTCCCACTGTAAGATTTGTTCGGCAAGATCTTCCAGGAATTGCCAAGCTTCACCATCATCTTTAGACATGAAATGACATTGCCAAATGGTTTCAAGCATTTGTTTCGTGGCAGGATTAACACCCTCATATATAATTCGGCAAAGTAGCCATCTATCAATTCCGTGATAGAGGCATTGTAGAAGAATATCCTTAAACCGCTCAAAGCATCTCCAGAATGGTTCGTTGGGAAGTTGGGTAAACTGGTTAATCTCGCTTCGAACATGGGCGGTTTTGTGATTGGGATAAAATTTCTTAAGAAATGCTATAACGAATTCATCCCCTTTGGCGATAGAATGTGCGGCATTGCTATAAAGCCATTTTTCTGCTAGGCCGCACAGGATAAAAGGGAGAAGACGTAATCACATAGTATCCCCTGGAAGTTGGGTTGTGCCCATCATTGCACATACGTTCTCAAATTTGGTGATGAAAACGTATGCGTCTTCAGATTCAAGCCCGTGAAATTTGGGCAACAAGTTGATGAAGTGAGGTTTAATTTTGAAATTATCCCCATTGGCCGGTGGAAGAGACAGACAAGTAGGAAGGAGTCCACGTACGGGGTAGCATCTTTCTTGGAGAGAGATACGCAGTGGATTCTGCTCACCTACGGGTGGTGGCAGGGTGGTGTCGTGAAATCTCGATAGAGATCCATCCATTTCGGGAGATGTGGTGGGTTTAGGAGAAATAGAAGATGAAGAAGTACCGATTTTGAAGTCGATAGCAAAGACGCGGACAAGACGGGCACTAGAATCCCGTGTCCAGTCGATCATGCACTAAAGGAGTTTAGCGCACGTGCAGCGTGTGTGAGAACAATTTTTAAAAATGTTTATTTTGAAAAAAAATCGGACTTAAGGATTGACTCAACAAATCACAAAATGCACAATCAAACCCTAGAACTAGGGTAATCTAAGTCAAGTCACTAAACCGCTCATAGACTTCCAAAGGACAGGTCGCAGGATCAATCCTTTACCACCTCTTTATCACTTTTGTGGCCAGGTAAGTGCCAGGTAGTGGGAGGTATCCGTTATACGAGTCACCGAAAATAGTGGGCCTAATTAAGTAACCAATTTCCTTAGTCACACTTGCCTAGACACCACAAGAGAAATGCGGATAAGCGATAGATTATCCACGACCCTCCTCTGTCCTAATTGAGCACGACGGTCTTTAGAGGCTTGGTCTAGATATTTTTTAATTAATGTAGAGTGAAAGTATACTCGTTTATGATTTGCGGGGCCTAGGAAGGATGATGAAATCCCTACCTGCCCCTTAATGTCCGGTTAAGATATGCACAAACAAACCAATATCAAAACACGCAAAAAGATTTTTGAGCGGCGCTTTTTGCAAAGAATCCTGCAGTCAAATCCAGATTATTGGAGCTTTAGAAGAGAGAGAAAGATATATTTTGGGGGCCCAACTGTACCAGAGAGCCGCGGTTTCGCCGCCAATAGCTCACTTATGCTGCGGTTCCGCCGCACAATGGAGTCTTCTCCTGTTGAATTTTCTTCAGAGCACTCCTATGCTCCTCTGGGCTTCGTTGAAATTTTCGAACTCTCTGTTGGTTTGCTCCAGTTACTCTAAATTCCCTTGCAAAACTCACACAATAATCGTTAAATACACAAGATACGGTTTTGATTTTTTTTATGGTTGCCGGATTTAATAATTCAATCCAAATAGCAAGAAAAAATTACAGCCGTTTCCCCGGCAACGGCGCCATTTGATTGGTTCGTTTGAAAGTGTAGTTCATAAAGAAAGTAACCACAATCAGAACGGTGTCGCTAGTAGCTAGCCGCGATGAGTACGGGTCATCCACAGGGAAAACATGAACCTTTATCTTACTTTAGACGAGTTGATGAAAGATTGGTTGATTGGTTGTAAATCTATTTGAAAAAGATGTAAGATTTATAAAGAAGAGACTTGTGGGGTTCATATGACTTAGTAGTAATGGATGACTAATTAAAAATGCCTCATTTTATCTTTTAATAGTTTAAAACTAGATCGATTGTGATGAATGTAGATTAAGGTTTTTTTTGGAAGAAACTAAGGTTTCCCCACTCTTAACCCTTGTCATTGCATTGATTTCTATTCATATCTAATCTTTACCAAAACAAGTGTTAAACAGATCTCGAATCGTGGTCTTGACTAGCAATAAATTGGTAGCGCGCTCGATAAGGATGTTAACATTTATTTTGGTAAAGTTTATAAACTTAAAAATGTATAAAAGGAGTTAAATGATTTTATCATCCATTGATCTACCCTAGCATACGAACCCTAGCAAGCTAAGAATTACTCGCTCATGGTTTGAGATAGAAGAAAGGATGAAGAAGAAAACATGATTATGATGCAGAAATTAAATGCAGAAAGTAAATACGAAAAGACTAATAAAAAGACTATCTTTATTAATCAATTATTGCATACAACTTTCCGTACAAAGCAAATTACAAAGAACCCTAGTTTTTTCTCTCGCTCTTTCTCTTGTTGGAGGTAGATGACTAGCTGATGATCACCTGAATGCTTGGATCGCTTTGGACCTCTTGATCACTTCGGTTCGATCCTTCATCTGAAGCTCTTGGTTCCTTAAATAGTCACAGAAGCTAGAAACCTTAGTTGCCATGTGTGATGATTTGTTGTTACGATCACAGTAAAAAAATCTCAAATCCAACGGCTATCAAAGGGTCGCGGATCGGCCGCAAATCTAGGTGTTTGGCCGCCTAACCGCGGTGCCATAGTGGCATCAAGTTAAGGGATTTCTTGTGGACTCTTCTGTTGACATGTGTAGATCTCTTCGATGTCTGGATTTTGAAAATATTATTATGAGTCTTTGCCGTTTATGATTTGCTTCAATTTATCGGCAGATTTTATTCCGACATCTCGGATCTCGAGGATTCCAATCCTGAGCTCATATCTGCACAATATCTCAATTCATAGTGTTAGTAATATTTGTTATATTTAAGATATTATCCTACCCATTTTATATGATATTAAATGTTAAGAATATTGATTAGAAATATTTGATATGATATGCATATTTTAATTACTAATATTTTATATAAGTATTATATGCATGTATTTTCCCTCATTATGTTAATTATAATGTAGAAACATATGATAATAAACTTTTTATACATAAATCCTCATATGTTCTATAATTAAAATAAACACCTTTTAGAACTCAACAATAGTGGAGAAAATAATCATTCAAATGTGCAATATTTCAGACTAATCGACATCTTAACAGCTCTTTCAATCTCTTCGCGTAATAAGTTGGCAGATGGATAAGTTGAAGCCTGTCGAGTGCAAAATCGAGACCATGCCAAATTTCTTTCTCTACTTCGGTCTCCATAGATTTGTAGAAGATAATCGCCTTTTCGTCTCTTCGCCTAGGAGGTACGTAGAAAGTTTATAGCTCTTGTACACTGTAAGTTCCTTATAGTGTCGTGGCTGAGCCAGTGTGATTTGTATACTCTGATTGGCTTCGGCGAGAGTCTGTATTGACGGGCGGACGGAGAATGCTGCATTAGTTTCATCCTCGGAATCGCTGCCAAAAACCATGATCGGGGTAGATGATCCGGGCTTATTATTTTCTTTTAGGGGTTGTCCCGAGCAGACCATTTCTTCATCTTCCTCAGTATTGCTCCCAAAGATCGGTATAGTTGCGACGGATTTTTATTTACTCTCCGGCCTGTGGCAGCTTTTCGTATCCTCAAAGTCTGGTAGGAAGTACTTTGCATCTTTATATTTCCGGACTTCGTTTATCGAGAACGGGTTAGCTCTCCCATGACGGTGTACCCGAGCCATCCTTGAAATACTTCATACACTGATATTGTGTAGAAGGGATGATATTGTACTCATGTAACCAGGGCCTGCAGAGTAGGGCGTTGTAGCAAGTCTTGGCATCGATAACATGAAATTTGATGTCAGTGATGAGCATTTCGAAGCATAGCTCAGTATTACGGACCCAAGCATTCATGACGACTGTGAGTCGGACCCGGAGATGGTAATTTTATCTCGGGCAAGATGCTGAACGTTCATGCAAATTTCCTTCAGCACTCTCACGTTGAGAAGGTTAACGGAGGATCCGTTGTTGACAAGAATTTTCACTATCTTGATGTCGTGGTAGTATCCGGTGACGTATAATGGTCGGTTATGTTCGCACGTACCGAGAAGTAGATTTTCATCGCTGAATGTAATATCAGTTGTGTGGACCTCAGCTAATTCATTTTTCATCTTCTCTTCCACGAGGAAAGCGTGGAACTGATCGGGCTCTTGTAATGTCTTGATCAGAGAATCTCGTGCCTCTTTGGACAGGAGAAGAGCATCCAATATACTCAGCTGCGAGGTTGTTTTCCTCAGATATGCCAGGACGTCGTAATCCATCTTATTTTTCTTAGGCGGGTCCTTTGTGGTGAGCTTTTTTACCACTTCTTCATTGAGGGCGATTTCCTCGGGGATTTTCTGTTTCCCTTTGTCTTTTTTGTTCGAATTTTTGTTTGTAGGTCCAAGATTCTTCTCAGGCAGCGTGCGGTTACGTAGCTGGATATTCTCGCAGTTCTTCTCCTCCTCTTCTTTTTCGGAGGCGGAGTCTTTGAAGAGAAGGTTGAGGGGTATTTCGCCCTCAGAATCGCTCCCGAACGTAAGGACCGGAGGTTTCTCTCCTTTCGAACTGGTACCAACCATATAACAGTTGCCAGTCGTTTCTTCATATGCGTTCGTCCCGCATTTTGATGTCGACGAGCGCGAGCTTCGCGCTTCTCCTTCTTGAAGTGCTTTCGATGGGTAATAAATCCCTGCCACCACTTCTTGAAGGCACTGCAATCCTCGATGGGGTGGGCGACCCTTCAATGATATAGGAAGTATTCTGGATGTGAGTCTTCTCTATCGAGATATGTGACCCCAGGAGTGTACTTTATGAGAGGTGGCAGCTTCATCCCTATTGATAGGGCTTTGGCGAACCGCTTCTATATTTTGATCCTGCTCTTATTTGTTGCAGGTGTGTTTTGGTTTGGTTGGAGCACTTTACGACTCGTCCTCACCGCGGTTTCTTTATCCAGACGCTGATGCTTAGCCTTTTCATATATGTTTGTCTCGTGTTCTCAGTCAACTTTGCTTTTTTAAAAGGTTTCGTTTAGCATCCTCTCAATTGGGCCTTCTTCTGGCAGTTTCATGGAATTTAGCACCGATTCTGCCCCCAGTTCCTCTATGTCGTTTTCTGACATTGAAGGAGCCTCTTCGTCATATAACGACAAATGGGAGACCATGTGGCAACTTGCTATACGCTTTTCAGTTTTTTCTGATGAGTCATTTCCTTCGTCATTGTCATTGTCTTCACCCTCAAGAATATGCTTGAGGAATTCTTCGAGTGTGACCGGTATCCGCGCCTTCTGGTTATACTCCTCTAGTGCGTCTATGTACTTTTTTAGGTCTGTGCGCTTGTCGTTATACCCGATAGGCTGCACGGGTTTCTTGGTCTTCTTCCTTTTCTTTGAAGACTTTGAAGGCTTGACTTGGGTTTTTTTCCCCTTGTCAGCAATTTTCAGCGTAGGACGTGGTTTCAACACCCCTTCAATAATTTCAGGTTCAAGTGGGCTTTTCCACCTGATTGCCGGATGATCAGTCAAATATATTGCACATTTGTATGGACATTTTCCCTATTATTATAAATTAATAAAAGATGTTATTTGTAAATAAAGAACATATGTAGGTTTATTTTAAAAAAGATTATTATCATATGTTTCTTTATTTATAATTAATATAATTAGGGAAATATATGCATATCATATTTAAATAAAATATCCATTATTAAAATATGCATATCATATCAAATATTCTTAAACAACGTTCTTAAGATATCATATCATATAAATAGTAGGAATAATATCTAACAAATGCTACTAACAATTTGATTTGAGATATGTGCAGGTATTATAATAAGATTAGCTCAGGTCTGAATTATGAGTAGAAGATCCACAACAAATCGAAGTATCAAACCAAATGTGCCGAATATTAGGAATAAATCGAAAAATCTCGCAACAACAGAGATTAAGAGTAATATTTTCAGAATATTTTTATCAAGAGGATCTCCAAATATCGAGAGAAGAAGCCACGGGAAATCTGGAGGCGCAAACTCACTAGAAGACGGCGGATCCGCGGTCAAATAGGCCTTGGGGCGGCGGTTGCGCGGTCTATTTGTGGCCATAAGATCTGAAATTGCAAGGTCTTGATCGTAATTTCACATACTTTAATATGGCATCTAAGGTTTCTAATTCCAGAGACTATATAAAGGACCGAGAGCTGTCTATCAAAATTTAAAAATTTCAACATTCATCTATCCATCGATCGAGAGAGAGATCTAGCGATCAACTAGGGTTTTTGTAATTTACTTTTTCAGCGAGAAATTTTGTAATGCACTAGTTGATCAATAAAGGTAGACTTTTCTTTTAATTTTTGTCGCATTTACTTTCTGCACTTTTAATTTCCGCATTACTTTCTGCACTTACATTCCGCAATTACTTTCTGCACTTTTAATTTTTAATTATGGGTTCATTCATCTTCCACCTCTCTTTTAAATCGTTAATATCCATGAGCGAGTAAATTCTTGCTTGCTAGGGTTTATAGGATATGGTAGAATAATGGATGAAAACTATAACTTAAATTCTTTTTAAAAGTTTTAATTTTTATAAAGTTTAGCAAAATAAATGTTAACTCTCTTATTGGGTGCGCTATCAATTAATGAAAGTCACGACCACGATTTGAGATTCATTAATAATTGTTTTGTTAAGGGCTTGAGATAAATAGAGATCAATGAAAGGACAAGGGGCAGTAGAGGGGAGCCCTAATTCCCTCCAAGAATCCTGATCCACATTCATCGCTATCTTTCTAGTATTAAACAATCAAAAGATAAAAAGAATTAATTTTAAATCTCTATCCATTAACTACTAAGTCCTATAAACCCTACAAGTCATTTTCTTATAAAATCTTCAATTTTCTTACAATAAATGATCAAAACTTCACCTTTCTTCTATCAACTCGTCTAAAATAAGGAAAGCAGTTCGCCGTTTCTCTGCGGATGACCCGTACTCATCGCAGCTAGTTATTGCGACACTGTTATTGATTGCGGTAATTTAGAACACACATAGACACACTTTTACAAATCAATCACCTGACATGGCCGAAAATCCTTCAGCATTCTTTTAGTTTTTGCTGAGAGGACTACTTCCCATGGAGCTTCTTCCATGAGTGAGCATGATGCTCCCTGTGCGTCCACCTTTTTGGGAGTGTACTTCTGGGGTGGATTTACCCTCCAGTTATCAGACAATGCAAATTTCCCCTGTCGATACCGGTCTTCAACCCAATTTTTGAAGATGTAGCAATTCTTAATTAGGTGGCTCACCAATCTGTGATAGGAGCAGTAATTAGGGTTGTTGACGTAGTCAGGTTGTGCTGAACGTTGCGGGTCTAGAAATGTGATGGAGTTATTTCGCATCACCAATTTGAACAGTCTCCTCGTTTTATCGCGCGGGAACGAGTAAGCACGTCCTAGCCTTTTTTTCCAAGGATGGGCATGGACGCACGTTGTTTTGGCGAGCGGCCGGTTTTGAGCTATTCGGTTGTTGTTGCATATTGGCAATGAAGGCCGCTTTCCCTTTACCTTTGCTATTTTGAGGGTCCTTATTTGAGGAGGACGGCCTATGGCCCATCTGATCCATTTGGGCCAGCTTGTCTATCAGTGCTTGAAAGGTCGTGGGTTTGAAGAAAGTCATGAACTGGGACATAGTCGATTGAGGATTAAGGGTCCCAATGAACATGCCTACGGCATGAGACTCTTCAATGCGCTGTTCGCACTAAGACCATAGATTCCACCACCGGATCGCATATTGGACCCAAGTTTCTCCCGGCTTTACCCTGACATTGATTAATGTCGTGATCGGAGTGCGTTCGCTCGCGCTGGCGAACCGTTGCATGAAGAGTAGTTTCATTTGTGTGAAGGTTTTCACGGAGTCATTTGGGAGCTCCGAGTACCATTCAAAAGTTGTGTTTGACAAGTTTCCGACAAATTAGTGAAGTAACAGATTGTCGTCGTCTCCAGTATTGCCGCACAGAGCTCTGAATTGTGTGACATGCTGGTGGGGATTGCCTATTCCTTTATACACGTGGAAATTTTGGATTGTATAACCCGGCGGGTACTTGATTTGGTCATACCAGGCCGGATATAGTCACCCGGTTCTGAGGAGTTGGCTGGCGGCTTCACTGGCCTGGCGAGCTCTTATTTGCTGAGCGATGTAATCATCAAGGACCTCCATGGAGATAGTTTCTTGTTTGGCCACTGACAAGGCCGGAGAAGGGTTTGATATTTCCCTTCTGTCATCCTCGATAACTATTGGCGGGTCTTCGGCTGTGGGTTCCGGTTGTATCATCATTCTTACCATATCATAGAATAGGAGAGCCATCTTCTTAATGTTAGCAATTTACTCAGCAGCTTCTTTGTCCTTTCTCTCTAGCACCCTTCGCAGAAACTCTGTATCGATCTCTTGCTCTTGGCGCTGTTCGACTTCTTTGTCCGGACCTTCTTTTTGTCCGGTAAGCGCTGTCATTTTGGTCAGTATTTTTTGGAGCTTTTGCTGCTGCTCTTGAGCCTTCATCAACGACCGAGTTTGCGGTCGGTGACTTAGCGAAACGCAGGTTTCTTCTTTACCGCTAGCCATATAGACCGTATGTATGGTTATACCCCCAGACTTGGGGCGTTTAGATCCATCGCCTTTGGAATTTGCCGCGGGCGGTAGGATTTTCTCCGGCCTCATTTTTTATGAGAAGTTGGAGCTGAAGGGGCCATTGTAATAGGCACTTGTTTAGGAACGGCCCCTCGTTGCATGGTGGAGGAGCATTTTTTTCCTTACCGGCCCTTATATTTCTCGGGTCGACGGGGGTATTTTTTGTTAAGTACAGAGTCTTGGACTTTTCGGCAGACCCTATGTATTTGTGAAAAGAGACATTGGCAAGGATACTCTGGCTGTCGCTGTGCAGGGGGCTCTACTGGCGGTGGTGATTTCTTCAGTACCGCCGTCAGGGAGTTCTTGCGCACCTTCCTGAGCGGGTCAAAATTGTTCCCAGTTGGAACAGTGGCGTTGATATCCACCGTAGGAGCTGGTGGGGTGAGCCCAGAGGGGGAGTTGCCCCCAACTTCTCTCACCCGGCGCTAGTGGCGACATTGAGCATGCCTTGGAATGAGATTGCCTCAATTTTGGAGGCGTCTTCGTCTTTCCCCCTGCGCTTCTTAGGGATTTCTGTTGGTGCCAGCCTGTCGACGTCCTTGTTGGAATTGGAGAGAGGTTGGTTAATCGTTCGAAGAACGACCGTCATGGATGGGTATCACTTTTATTGGCTCCACCCATAGCAGGAGTAGGGAGAGCTAGCCATTTTGGGGTAGCTCCTTCTGGTATCATGGGCTTCTTTACGGGCCCGCTTGAGTTCTTGCACACCCTGTTGAAGACCGAGGTTTCAGGATTTGACGACTTGCTGATAAGAGCCGTCGTGGCTGCCAACCGATCGAAGATCGACTTTCGAGGAGCTTCTCCTTGTGCCGTTGAGGCGCTAAAGTGCATAGGTGGGAGCATGGTCCCGAAGAAGAGTCCGATAGTAGCTTGTGTGACCTGCCCCACCGGCATTGAGAAAATAGAGGCCGCGTTAGGCCCATATGTCACTCCTCCAGTTAGGGTTGAGCGGGAGTTGCTGTTGCAAGAGGTGCATTGGGAAGCCATTAATTTCTGCACAGGAGTAAGACACCAAATTTTAGCACCTCGAATCCAAGGGAAACCATGAATATGGCGAATCACGATTTTTTTCGCGATCACGACACACGAAGTGTGGAGTGGAAAGAGGAAGAGGTTCCACCGGGCGTGCCCGAATCTGTTTACCGCCGAAGATAGAGATGAACTGGGATTGAACGTCTTTCCTGAATTTGGGGGAAGATGCTATTTGGATATATCCATCCACCTCTCCGAAGATACTAAGTTGATTTATGGCACCATATATCGGAGGTTTAAATAGATGCGACCGTTGTAGCAGACTTTATCAGATCCCCCCTCGTTTATGATAGGTTTTTTGATTATGGGGATGCTCTTCCCTGTAGGCGCATGCCCCTGCAGTTAATTACGTTATCACGTTGCGATAACAACTTTCTCCTGCTCCAATAGTTCACTTCGTATCGTGTTATGTTTTGTTTATTTTAGTTGCCCGTGGATTATATACGGAGACTAATTTATGTCGTCGCCCGTAGGGCGCGGATTAGTCCAAATCCGTATATTTATGAATTTAGCTTTGAACTTAGGTTGTATGTATTCCGTCAGTTCAAAAAATATTTTGTTTTATTTAAGGACCGTTAATCTATTTTTAGATTAAGATCAACTTATATATATGAGCATTTGGGCTCAATTTAATTTAAGTAAGGATACGTTAGTCTTATTTGAGACTAAGATCAACTTAGCAACATTTTTATGATCATTAAATTTTATTAAGATCCAATAACAGAGCATTTGGGCTCATTTGCAAGAGAATTTCATATGGGCTTAGCCAATTTGGGTTTGGTCTGCTCAGACTTTTTCCTTTTATTCATAAGTGCTAAGCTCTTATTTGTGGCTCTGGCGCTCACGTGAGAAGCACGTGAGACGCTTAGACATGGGTGTTTCCTAATCAGTGCTAAGCACATAGTCATTTTGACTGAATATAGAGTGCTAAGCACTTTGTATGGCGCTCACGTGGGAACACGAGAGGCTCTGAGCATTTATTTTATTGGGCACTCACGTGTGTTTCTCGTGAGGCGCTGAGACATGGGCGCTGCCCAATCATTGCTAAGTACTTAGTCATTTTGACTGAATATAGAGTGCTAAGCACTTTGTATGGCGCTCACGTGGGGAACACGTGAGGCGCTGAGCATTTATTTTATTGGGCGCTCATGTGCGTTTCATGTGAGGCGCTGGGACATGGGCACTGCCCAATCAGTGCTAAGCACTTAGTCATTTGGACTAACTTTATAGTGCTTATGCACTTTTATACAGCGCTCACGTGTATTTCACGTGAGGCGCCGAGTCTTCTATTTTGAGCGCCCACGTGGGAAGCACGTGAGGCGCTGAGTCCTTTATTTTGGGCGCTCACACGAGAAGCACGTGAGGCGTTGGGTTCCATTTAAAAGAATTTTTTGGGTGCTCACGTGTGTTTCACGTGAGGCGCCAAGTCCTTTTCTGTTTAGAGATTTAATCTCTGTTGATATTTTCTGAAGAAATTTTAACTTCTATTAATGGCATTTTGACCATTAATGATCTCTGTTTTGAAAATCTGAGATCGGTTTTATCAGAGAACTAAGTTTTTCTGTTCTTTTTGTAAGAACAAAGTTCTTTATGTAGGGTTAAATCTTGTTTGTGAAGGAATTAAATTCCTAGAACATACTTTCTCTTCTCTCCTTTTCTTCTAATTTAGCCTTTTCTTCTATATTTTGAGTCTGAAGAACGGAATCTCCCCGATGAGAATTAAATTCTCAACTTAAAAAGATATTTGCTTTGCAAATCTTTGATCAGGGGAAGAACTAAGTTCTTTTTGTGGAGGGTTAAACTCTTGTTTTCTTTATATTAGGCAAAAGATATAAGTTCTATATCTGCTTTTCTTTACCTAGAGCTTGGAAGAGCAAGGATCTTTTTTTCTTTAGAGGAGAAATGAATTCTCAGTTTTGTGGAAAGAAGCTTGTGGGGTTGATCCTCCCTCTGTGCCTCTCTGAGACTTGAAGTCTCGGGTTCTTTTTATAGGAGAGTCAAATTTGTCGATTAGTTTGAGAAAATCTATCATTTGAGAGATACTAATTGATTTGCTTGGCCTAAGAGATTATTTAGGGGATTTTATTCACCGTTGGATTTTTGATCCAGTGAATTTTATTTTAAAGAATATATATTCTTATTTTTAACAAGATTAGGGAAATATTTTCCCATAGATAGAATTTTATTTCTATCAATTAGTGATTTTTAATTATAATTGGATTTTTAATTCAAGGGTTCAGAATTTATCTTTCTCATTTAGAAAGATTAGGGAAATATTTTCCCATTGGATATTTGATCAAACAACTCTCTAACTACCTTTCTCTTTTTAGAATGATCAAGGAAAGTATTTTCCCAAAAATAGAATTTAATTCTATCATTTGATGATTTTAATCACCATTGGATTTTTGATCCAACAGCTCTGTTTAACAGAGAATATCCCCAGTTTTTTTGGGAAATATTCTCCATATAGAATTTAATTCTACTCTCTTTAATTTGGGCGCTGACGCTCACGTGCTATGCACGTGGACGCTGCCTCAGAATTTAATTCTTATATAATAGGCACCACGTGCTTTGCACATCGGCGCTCATATGAACTTCACATGAGTCGCCGCTGTAGGATTTAATCCTATCAAGACCGGCGCCGGCGCTCACGTGGCCATGTGAGGCGCTGCTTTATTTATGAAGGTTTATTCTCACCTTCTTTCTCTGCTTTTTCTGAGTCAATCTTTTCTTTTTCAACCCCTTTTTTTGTCAGAGCTTGGAAATAGTTCCACAATGCACAAAATTATCTGTGCCGAGACTTAAATGCCTCTTTTTATAATCTGAAGCAGTGCTCATCTTCTCTCTCACTTTTCTAGAGAACCATTTAACGGAGAAGAGTCATGGCTTGTAATCGTCCACATGCTTATCGGCAGCCATGGGAGGTGCCTATCGAGGAAATTGTTCTTCGTTTTGCTGTACGCTTGGTGAATCGCACTTTCACGGATGACCAATGCGACACGGTGATGCACGAGCTCCTGACTCGTAGAGGATATCCTCTCCCCATTGGCTCCAGATAATCTTCCTGTCTATGATCGATGACATTTCCCCTCATCCAGCGGAGATGACTCCAGCGATGCTCGACGCGGTGAAAGACAAGATCGAATGCTTTCATGAGGCACATTTGATTACCAAGTCTCTGAGGGATTGCTATGTTCAGTTGTTAAGCAGATACGGGCTTAGCGGGCCATCATGTCTGCTTTCGCCGATGAGCACGACACTGATCGATTGGGAGCGACTCCTCGCGAAAATCGCCGCTTCGGCATGGTGGAGAAGGCCGAGAGGGCTTTAGAAAACTTTGTTTATAGTTTTGTAAACCCTTTTATTCTTTATCCCATGTTTGGTGGTCTCTTTCCTGTAGAATAAAATGTTTATTTAAATGCATTTCTTTTATCGTTGACTGCCGAGTGCTTCATTTCCAGCACATGTTCTTCCTCAAGTTGTATTGTTTAAACATACGTGCAATCTGCATGTGCGCACGTGCATTTCACCTTCAGGAATTTTTGGTAAGTGCGAACACCAATGTTGTGGGCATATGCTGTGCACATGTCACGCATTAACCCTCCACACGCATATATAAATGAGCCTGCTTTCAACGTTATTACTCGTTCAAATACACACATATCTGTAAACAAAACTTAAACCGGTGCAAACAAAAGATACAGTATGTTACTAATAGTGCCAGATATATTAAAGTGCTAAAACATTGGATTTACTCAAGTAAGAGAACAATCAACACTTCAACTGGAATCACAAAAGTAATATCGAGTGACTCTGAAGCCCAAATTGAAAGTTCAAAAAAAAATCGAAATTCATACAACGGACGTATTCAAGACCTTTTTTTTTCTTTGAGTATAGATTTGATCTCAATAGTTAGAATATCTTTTCTGATCCTAATCGTCTATACTAGATACCTCTTTATTTAAAGAGATATCTACATTTTTTATTAGAGTTCCAAAATTAGAGTTCTAAAATTTAGGACTCGAGAAGATCTTTCCAACGAGCCCAAAAACGTCGAAATCGGATAACCGAGAGAAAAATTATGATAGTTTCAGTTTCAGTATGTAATAAGTCAGAAATAGACGCCTCAATAGACGTCTATTGAGGCGTCTATAGGCTATAGACTTCTTTAGGACGTCTATAACGCCATAGACATCTCTAAGACGTCTATAACTATCATACCCCGTTTCCTAAAATACGGAATACGAGGGTGAGTAGGCCAGCCATGCTCCTACGGTCAAGGAATAATTCTGCCGTAGTCACACCTCGGCTTCTAGTAGTATATAGTAAGCAGTAAAAACAATACTAAATAAGAGAAATACAGTCACTAAATCTATCACATTTTAAACGAATCAGAGTGCAACGGATACTAGCGAAGGAAATAACTAACCAGATAGTGATAAAGGAAAGATAGCTCTGACATCTCTGATCTAGATGTCCGCAATATTCTCGAGGTAAGGTAGGTCCTGATCCGAGCTAAGTCCACTTCTCACTCTGAGCATGCATACTCAGGTCGTCAGAGCGACACAATAGCAATATATATATATATATATATATATATATGTAATATGTGCAATGATGATAAACATGAAGCAGTAAGCATAGAGTAATGACGTGAGCATGAAATAACCGATACAGGTAAACAATAAAGCATGTGTATCGGATCAATAATCAATGCAATGTTCATGTCACTAAACCTATCGTCAGTCCGAATGTGAGCGTCAACCACTGCAGGAGTATTCCTAACCCAAGGGTAAGCCCCAGGGGCAAGGAAACACGGGACCGAATCACGATCAGTAAGAATCAGTAACATGATCAGTAACAATATCATGAAATCATGAAATATGCCAGCAACGGGACTTCGGAGGTTCCGTTGATCAAAATCACACTCAAACTACCCCACACCCCACGGTATATATCAAACGCCGACCACGAATTTAAATACCACTCGCTCCATGACAAGTCTACGTGAGAATTGGAGACAAGGCCTCCATCAAGCAAGTTTCGACTGGTATCCAAGATAAGTGGACAGTCCTCGATGTCTTACCCATAGCACTAATTTAAGTTCTTCCATACTCGTCCCATACCAGTTATGGTTATACTTATATATGTTCTATAGACGTCGACAATGCAATAATTAAATGGTTCCGTTGATTGTGTACAAGTACGTGTCATTTCCACTATTCAATCACGCTTTGACGCTAATGCACTTACCACAATCTAATCACTAACGGTTCGGTAATAAAAAACAGTCGCTAGGGTATCGAAGCAAATGAATACTAGTTACAGAGGGTATAACATTCATGCAACATGATGGAGATGCAATAAAATACACTACTAATAATATATGAGCAGCCAGTGTCGTTTGGATTAGGAAAATCACATAAAATCACATGTGCATATTGAGTTCAGAAAAACATATTAAATCATATGATCGTAAGTAGGCAAAATGATACAAAAAGGGTAGAAAGTAAACTTAAACAGAAGTCTAACAAAAACTAGTTTCAGGTCAATCGGGTTTCAGGTTTGCGATTTACGATCATTCCATTTTAAGTGTTCACCGCTGGAAATCCAGTTTCTGAACTGGAAGTCCGTTTCGTAATACATTTTACTCCCTGTTGGGATCATAATTAGGTGATGCTACAGTTAGATAATATTTATATTTATCTGTTATGTTTCCAACACACCGGATGGATCGATAATATCCATTGTATGCAGGGAGATATGCACTGTTTAAGATTAAGGTGTGCAATCTGTCTCTGCAGAAAACTGCAGTACATGCCGATGGTTTAAAAGGTGTTATAAATAAATGTAATGAGACCAGTACCGTTAGAAAGATAATTCAATTATCTACGCTTCCATGTATGGTTCCGCACACTTGCGCACTTAAATAGTGTGATATATGCGTTCTAAAACAGGTAAAGACAGAAATTTCTGCTCTGGACTGTAGTCCAAATCCCTGAATTGCCTCAGTTTTCGTTGTCCTAGCTTATTAAAATTTAGTGATCAACTAGAGGGTGTTGTAGGTTTATCTGTTGGCTTCGATACGAGCCCTAATATATTAGGTTGCGAGTTGTATTCAAATTAATATAGATTTTAGAACGCGGCATGTACGGTGAATTCCAGATCCAATATCACCTTTTTGGGGACGTCGTTACATGGTATAAACTTCGCTATTTTCAACCCAAAATCCTACATGATGTTCGCTATCAGTAGAAGGATCTATCCACGATAAGTTACTCCATATATGATTAAGTTTTCACATGAGATTTCATATTGAACACATTGGTTTAGCAACCGATTAACGGTCGAAAAGTCGATTCGATCATTTGGCTTACACGCAATTAATTCACGGGTTTCTGTATGTCGTTAATCATAACAGATAGGCTTGATTGTGTCTCAAACAATATTGCTAAATTGATCATGACTTATCAGTAAAATTGCTATGGTATTTTTTTGATATTTGTATACTTATCGATATTAATAAAATAGCATGTAAAGCAAGTATGAACTTGCCTATGACGATCGAAGACTCGACACGACGCGGCATACGTGGGCACGGCAGCGATGGCAACGACACGAGCACGTCAACAACAGTAGCACAAGTAGCGACAACAACGAACGACATCGAGCTCGGTTGGCCTCAGCTATAACTTAGGCTGCTCGGCTGGCGGTGATTGACAGTGACCTTGACGGCAAGAGGTGATGGTGGTTCAGTGGTTGACGGTGAAAAGGAGGCGCCAGCGGCAGTTGCAGTCAGTGAGCTCGGAGCTCGGTGGGTTACGATGGAAGTGGAGTGGTGAGGTTGGTTCTGTGGTGCTCGCGAGGAAATCTTGGTGAGCTCAATCTCGTCAGCGGAGGTAAGGAGATGCACTGGGGTCACGAGCGATGGCGAAGGTCGGCGTTGGTGGTTGGAGTTGCGGAGATGGTGGCAAGGAGGCTCAGATGCGGGTTGTTGAGGAGCTCTGGATGGGGCTTGGTGCTCGGGTGATGGAGTTGGGCCGGCTTGGGAGCTCGAAGCTCAGAGATGGAGGAGGGAAGCGTTGTTCGTGAGGTGGTCGGGCGGCGAGGGGTGAGCTTGGTGGTTGGATAGAGTGTTGAGAGAGGAGATGGGTTGTGAGAGAGTAGAAGGAGCTTGGTGTGTCAGTGGCTAGAGTGAGGAAGGAGAAGAATCTTGGTTGATGGCGGCGATGATAAAGAGGTTGTGGCGGTGAAGACTCGTCAGTGATGGAGTGCGGTGATAGGGAGCAGAGGTAGTTCTTGGTGGGGATGGAGGCAGGGGTTCATCGATAGTGATGAGATTACCGGTGCGAGGGATGGGTCTTAGCGAAGGGAGGTGGCTCAACGTCGGAGGTGATGCCGGTGAGGGTGGCTCCGGTGAGGTGTGAGGGAGAGAGAGGAAGAGTGGGAGGGAGTGAGGACGATTGGGAGAAAAAGAGAAAGAAAGATGAAGAAGGAGAGGGGGGATCATTCGGCGGTTGAGGATGATGAGGAGGTAAGTGAGAGGATCTCGGGAGGGCAGTTGGGCTGAGCGGCGACGTGGGGGCGCTCGTTGCGAAGAAAGAGGGGAACATATCGAAAGGAGAGGGAAAGAGAAAAGAAAGAGAAGGAAGAAAGAGAGGGAGAGATGGGTCGGATCGGGTCGGGTCGAGGGAATGAGCTTGGGTTAGGGATTTGGTTAGGGTTTAATAGAGTTAGGATTAATAATATATGGAAAATATTAATTAAAGAAATTTTAAATAGAAAAAATTGGGGAGAACATTTATTTAAAAATACGAAAAATATTTACAAAGAAACTGGGTATTACAATAATAGCTATCAACTTTCAAATTCTGTTTTTTTGGTGGGAATTTTGGTTTTACAATGGATATAAACCACCAATAACTGTCCTAAACTTTAGAAATGGTTATTCTAACTGTACTAACCGTCTCTCACTCAATTTTTATAAATAAGACCTATTTCCAAAGAGTTTTCACCAACTCTTTTCTTATCGCTTTCACGTTTTCAAACCTCTATCATTCTCTAATTTTTTTTTGAAAACTCTGCTTCTCTCGGTTCTTAAACTTTTAGTATTTTTTTTAGAGAAGCGATCTTTCAGGGCTTTAGATTTTTCTAATATTAGAAACGAAAGATCTCTTATTGTCAAAGAAGTTTTGTTTGCATTAAATATTTTTTTAATTCTTCTGAAATTTTTTTTTGAATTGTTCTTAAGTTTTTACGATTCTTTTTTAAAGAAGAGATTTTTCAGTGCTTTAGATTTTTCTAGTCAATAGAATCGAAAGATCTCTAAATTGTCGAAGAAGTTTCCGTTTTAAACTTTTTTCAATTTTTTGAAAAACTTCTTCGAATCGTTTTTAAACTTTCCTAATCTCCAAAACATAATTCATTAACTCCTTCGATTCGAAACTTGATTTATCTATTGAAATCATTAGGATTGTATAGTTCGTTCTGTAAAGATTTGTTAAAATGTTACTTTGTACGACCTAGTGAAGAAAGGTCTAAGATCTTCACATTGTAAAGGTTTGGACTTGAGCCTCGGAAAAAGTCTAGGTGTTCACCGTTTGCAAATGTAAAGATTTGGATCTGAGTCTGGTTAAAAGATCTGGGTTTCTCCACCCACAAGGAGTCACCGGATAGTATGTTGAATCCTGAGCAGGAGTTCTCAGGCGAGAATTAGCCACAGGGTTGGTGAATCTCGATAACAATCCTCTGTGTTCATTACTTTTCTGTGATTCTGTGTTGTCTCTGTTATTCTGTGTTGTGAATTTATATTTTAGACTCTGATTTTATATTCCGCTGCATAATTTTTAAATTATTACAAATCACGCTAATTTTGCCATAAAACCTTATTCACCCCCTCTAAGGCTGCTTTTAGAAACTGGAATTCAAAGAACTGCAAAATATAGGTTCATATATATTACTGGATCATAACATTCCATACATTCACATTTTCACAACAAAAAGTTCATAGAGATCAAGCTTTATCTAACAACACTGTATTTCTTCATTTCCTCAACAACTCTAGCATATGAAAAAACACAAACAAACCACTAAAATCGAAACAATTCTAAGCCACACCCATTGTTCAACCCCTAAGCTAACAACACCAGCTACAACATTTGCATTTTCTACCCTACCAACTCTCAGATCTTGCTTCAATTGCGTAATTCGTCCTTGAAGTGCTTTATTCTCTCTTTGCAGTTGTTGAACAAGTGCTTCATTCTCTCTCTGCAGTTGTTCAACACACTGCACAACCCTAGGCCTTGTTTCAGGGTCTCTTCACATAAAGAACTTACATTTTCGAGAAAAATGATAGCAAGCATAGAACATTCGACCCACATTCTCCTCAATCGTAGCAATAAGCATTAGGGGCAGAAAGACGGCAGTAGCAAAGGACTTGGCCATCAGGATCCACACTTCCTGAGCTCTCCGATGGATTGTTTCCCCTTTGCCGTGATGATTGCGCCAACTTCCTCATCGATTTCAAACTTCATCTTCTATATTAAGATATGCAGAAATTAGAACATCTTGAATCGATTTATCGTGAGGATGGACATCACTAGTGTCTTCTAAGGAGTCGATTTCCCCAATTTCTGCCAAAAAAATATTACAACATTAGATTAAACAACACAAAACACCAAAAACACACACACACACACAAAGAATATAACATATTTTGACAAAGAACCCACCTTTATCATCATTTTCTTCTTCTTTGCTTTCTGTTGTCACCTCTTTAGAGCAAAGATCATTATTTTGATCAACAAAATCATCAGCCCCTGCATTTGGTAAATCTTAATAAGATTTTGAGAACAAGAACTCATAATTTCAATCAACCCCAATTGAAAGAAGAAAAAAAAACATAAGAACCCACCTTCCTCTTCAATTCTTGTTTTTCTTCTTTGTTCTCAATCACCACACTTCACAACAAATATCATTTTTATGATCAACAATATCCGCAACTTCTGCCACAATCAAATCCATTTCAAAAACATGAACAAATAAAAATCTATGATAAAAGAAATTTCGATTAACAAAAAAAGAAGCAATCAACCCACCTTTCTTCTCTTTCTCTTTTTCTTGTTCTTTAACCAAAATAGCTATCTTTATGACACTCTTGCCTCCAACTCTAGCACTCCTTCTCAACCCCACGCTCATAGTCTCCTCTGCTTCTTTCTTTGTCGTCTGCCTCGTTCTCCGCCTGGTCGCAGGGGCTACCGCCTCTCCCGTTGCCGCTGCAGACATCGCTTGCGGCCTCAAGTACGTCATCTGCCGATGGAGGTCGTGATCTCCCTCAGATGTTGTTCTCCATCGATCTAGCGAGAGCGATTTTGTGCGTCTGAGATTTGATTTGATAGTTTTTGTGTGTGGATCTCAATGGGTTGGTGTTGTCGCCGAGCTATCTACAAAGGAAGTCCCGGAGTGGGTGACCACCGTAGGACCCTCCGACGATCAAGTTAGTACTGTGGAATAAGAGCAGAGTAGCGGCGTATTGGAATCAATTCGAGTTACCTGAGTCGTCTAAAAGAGGGGTTTATATAGTGGTCGCATGGAGCGACCCGGAGCGAGATTCCCGCCGTCAGTTACGCCCCCTCGTTACGCCCGTGTTGATGGTGGGATCCACTCATTAACGGGGGAACGCGCCCGCGTGGGACGCGGAACGTGGGGCGGCGGTTATCTCGCTTTGGAGAGATACGCAGAGCCGTTGCGTGGGTGTTTGGGATCCCCGCTCTCAGTTGATCAAGGGAACCGAGGAAGCTCGGCCAGTCGGAAGGCTCGGAGATGAGCTGGGAGGCCGAGGAAGCTCGGCTTGTCAGATGGCTCGAAGATGAGCCGGGAGGCCGAGGAAGCTCGGCCTGTCAGATGGCTCGGAGATGAGCCGGGAGGCCGAGGAAGCCCGGCCTGTCAGATGGCTCGGAGACGAGCTGGGAGGCCGAGGAAGCTCGGCCTGTCAGAAGGCTCGGAGACGAGCCGGGAGGCCGAGGAATGTCTCTAATACATCGGGCTTATTCCAGCTCTGTAGCCTCCGGGACACGTCATCAGCTACGTATCATGATCTGTAGAATTCCCACTTGTGAGAATCATCATTCGCCCCCCACTCTCATTCCGACCTATTTATAGGTCGGGTCGAGAGTGGTCTGCTTGGCTTCTTCTGCTCAGCTTGGTGCCGAGATTTCTTCGTGGTGGATTGTCCGGGAATGATAGGGCGTTTGGTAGCTACGTATTTCGACCTTCGAGTCCACGTGGCGTATCACCGTGTGCCTAAGTTTTCACGCGTATCCCCGATGATGTCAGCAGATTGGTGAAATGATTGCGCTTTAAAAAGGGGGCGGCGTTTCACTCGATCGTCAGTTGGGCTACTGGCCACGTGTCCGACGTTGGTTGGCGGGGCACGACAGGCTGTCTCTGACTCCTGTCATGAAGAGACGCCCCCAATGGTCGACTGCCACGTGGATCCTCGACGGCTGCGAAGTGCAACGCTTCATTTTGGCGGGAATCGATCTGGGCCGTAGGATGTTTTATTTGGAATGTATAAATAGGAGGGGACCATCCTAGGGCCGGTACTTTGCCTTAGTTGTCTTTCATCTTTGAAGATTGCATGGCGCATTTCCGTTTAGGTCGGATATGAATTTTCCCCGGCAATCCCCTTCTTTGAATCAGGTTAGATGTCTTCCTCCGATGTGTCTGTAGATATAGTAGGGGTAGAGTCGGGCGATGAGGCTTCAGTTTCTGGGGCCGAGTCCAGTGGGTCTTCCTCCTCCTCGGCTTCAGATAGCCAAGTGGGTTCTTATTCTTCAGCGTCTTCTATGTCGGGCTCGTCCCCAAGAGTCAGGGCCACCCTTGTCACTCGCCGTCGGGCAGCAACAAGGGATCCCAAGGTGCGCATCGGGAATACCCGCGATGCGCCCTCCGTCTTGAATCGTCTGGATGAGCTTTCCGATATCCGGACTCGATTCCATATCCCCTCCGGCTACTCACTTCGTCTGGCTAGAGAGGGTGAGCGGGCAGACCAGGCGCAGGGCAAGGAGATTGCCCTGTATCTGGAAGCATTCTGAGCAGGGATGCGTCTGCCCTTCTCATCCGAGGTTGTACGGTGCTCCATTGTTTCCGTCTTTCCTCGGGCCAGCTAGCGCCGAACTCGTGGAGGATCCTCCTCGGGTTTCTGGTCCGGTTACAAATTTATCAGATCCCCTTCGACTTGAGCCTTCTTCTATCTTTTTTGTGTTATAAAAATCACCCCAGTACCAGTAAGGAAGAGCCGAGCCGAGTGTACCTGTCTTTTAAAAAACACAACGGTAGGGGGACCGGATCGGGGATAGCGGTCGTCCCTTCTTCCATCCGTGAATGGAAGGTGAAGTTCGTTTTCGTCGGTCCTCCGGAGGGTGAGGATTGTCCTTTGCCCACCCAATGGCACAGAGCCGACTGCCCGAGGGTGAGGCCGTCGAACGCCCCCGAGGTGAAGATGGTGTTCTAGTGGGAACTGATTTAGCGGGCTGATGTCCTGCTCTCTGAGCAGGTACTAAGCTGGGCCGGGCTTAGTCCTGCGCGTTTTTTGGGTGAGTTAGGGCTCTTGACAACCTGTTTAGACTTTGCCAAATTTTTTTTCATCGTTTCAGTGTTGCTGACCTTTTCTTCATTTTTGCAGAGCCCATGGATCGATCAAAAATCATGGCTGCCATGGCCGCCAAGGCCCAGGGAAGAAAGACTGGTGGCGCCAGCTCGTCCCGACCAAGTTCGAGCGCTTCCCCTAGACAGGCTCCTCCGGCCAAGACTCCCACAGCGCCCTCTGCCCCAGAGGAACGCCACG
This sequence comes from Agapanthus africanus, assembly GCA_030015575.1. Lineage (NCBI taxonomy): Eukaryota > Viridiplantae > Streptophyta > Magnoliopsida > Asparagales > Amaryllidaceae > Agapanthus > Agapanthus africanus. The sequence goes on from CM057339.1 coordinate 873,512,662, forward strand.
GGGGAGGACAGAAATAAGCGTGGGACCCGGCGCCACGGGTCAGGGCGGAGGTGACTCCGCCGCCGAATCCCCCCTGAAGAGACAGAAGCGGCCACTCCCAACGGGATTCAGGTGCAGGAGGGTGACTTCTGCATCAAGGTGCCCTCGAGGTTATCCGTGGCCGACAGCCTGCTGGCGGACATGGAGAAGGCGGTGGGGCCCAGATTCCCCGGGGCACCATAAAGGCCCAAGTGGCCGTCATAGCCCAGGAGGCGGTTCAGGTCGGTAGCTTTCTTCGAAAATATTCTTTAAGTTTTATTTCCTCAGTTTCAGTTCTTTCTAACATGTTTGCTGTTTTCCTCAGGTCCTCTAGCACTGCGCTCTTCTCGTCGCCATGGAGTCCGAGGAGATAGCCCCGGCAATAAAGAAGGCGGCTGAATCCTCCTCACGAGAAGAACTCTTTCTTCAATTGCAGCAAGCCGAAGAGAAGGCGGCCTTTCTCGACTCGAGATTGGTCTCCGAGGGGATGACGGTCTCCAAGTTGAAGGAGTCCCACCGGCTCTTAACAGAATCGAACCGGGCTATCCAGGCCCAAATGGAGGAGTCGAACGGCCTTTTCAACGCCATGAAAAGGTCTAGGGACGCCATCAAGAAGGATGCCCGGGTAGCTTATGAGGCGGCGAAGCTTGCTGAGGGCCGGGCGGAGCGGGCCGTGGAGGAGTACAAGACGTCCGATCAATTTTACCTTGATCTCGCCGACTCCGTGGCCGTCGGGTGGCACAATGCCCTTGACGCCGTAAAAGAGTCTATGCTCGAGTTCGTCGATCGCGAGCTCCTGGCAAAGTTTCCCCTCGCCGAGGAACCACCACAGGGCGGCGCCGAGCTGGTCACGGAAGCCGTTGCGCCCGGTGGAAGCGCCGAGCCCTAGGTCGCCGTTGTGGTCCCCGGTGGCGACGCAGAGCCAGGAGAGGTGGCTGCCAAGCGGGTGGCTTGAGCTATTTTCCTTTTTTCTTTTTCTCTTTTTAGATTTTTTGTAAGCCTCCGGGCATTTTTGTAAGGCTGAGGAGCCCACAATGCCTTTTATAAAATTTTGATTTTTGTAAGCCTCCGGGCAGTTTGTAAGGCTGAGGAGCCCACAATACCTTGTATATAATTTGATTTTAAATAAAGCACATATATTTTTCTTTGCACAAATGTCTTCATTCTGCAAGTGCTTTTAGCTCGCGAGTCCTTCTTTCTTTTTCTTTTTCTTGTTAGTGTTAGGCCGGCGTCCACCCTTTCTTGGCGACGATCGCACGTCGAGTATGAGTCGAACGATAACTAAGTGTGGATAGGCCGGTATCCTCCTTTTTCCCGGAGTCGGGGTGACAATTGCGCGTCGAGTAGGAGTAGAATGATAGCTAAGTGTGGACAGGTTGGTGTCCTACCTTTCCATGGAATCGAGTATGGATTACACGTTAGCCAAGTCTGGATAGACCGGCGTCCCTCGACTCTTTCTTGGTGCGGGCCTTGGACCCATGCTTTGTTGGCCAGGAAGCTACCCGTTGGGGATGGACCGAGTAGGGGTAGGAAGCTACCCGTTGGGGTTGGACCGAGCAGGAATATGTTTAGCGGCCTCGCGATGAGGGCTTTGGATCCGCAGCGTTGTTGGTCGGGAAGCTGTCCGCTGTGGATAAGACGAACAGGGATCTGTTCGGCGGCCTCATGATGAGGGCTTTGGATCCACATCGTTGTTGGGTAGGAAGCCACCCGCTGTGGATGAGCCGGGCAGAAATTTGCTCGGCGGCCTCGTGACGAGGGCTTTGGATCCTTTTCTTTGTAGGGTAGGAAGCTACTCGCTGTAGATGAGCTGAGCAGGAAGCTACTCGGCCACCTCATGATGAGGGCTTTGGATCCACAGCGTTGTTGGACAGGAAGCTACCCGCTGTGGATAAGCCGAGTGGCCGCCTCGTGTTGAGGGCTTTGGATCCACTTCTTTGTAGGGTAGGAAGCTACCCATTGTGGATGGGCCTAGCAATAAGCTACCCGGCGGCTTCATGATGATGGCTTTGAATCCACTTCTTTGTAGGGCAAGAATCTACCTACTGTGGATGAGCTGAGCAGGAAGCTACCCGGCCTCCTTGTGATGAGGGATTTGGATCCACTTCTTAGTGCTTTCGTGGGACGTCGTTCAACCTTCCGTGGTCCGTATAGGCAGGAACGATGATCGACATGGCCGACACGTGGAAGTAATATATCGGGAAATTGAGATATTCCGTGATTTGCGTCGCTGCACGAGTAGATCTCGGTCGTTGGAAGATATTTGTTGAGGCTATAAATATCGAAGGTGTGTCCCTGAAGGGGTGTCGGTTTCTTCCTAGTTTTGCGTTCCCCGAAGATGACTGGGCGCATTTATACTATCAGGGAGATCGTTTCTCATGACAACGTGTATTTTTATAGCCTTGATCGCTCCAAGGAGACGTACGAGGCGGTGATAGGCAGCATGGAGGGCCACTTTGGACGCTTACTTCCTCGGTGATCTCCTCTCCTCCAAGTGCTAATTTACGAGATATGGAGGACTTCCTCAGGTCTGTAAAACACCTTATCTCAGAAGTTTATGGATGAGGCATTTGACAAGATGCATACGGCCTACGATCTTAGTTTGATCTTGAAGAGCACACGGGACCGCTCGGTGGACCTTCTTCTTAAGAGTTTTCAGAAAAGGTTGGTCGTTGCATCTTGCTCGACGGGTGGGATCCCCGGCGAGTCCGTGGCTTCTAGGGTCCACGGGCACCGTCAGAGGGAGCAGGCCGAGGATGCTTGGGCTCTGCTGGAGGATATTTCCTCTGAGTATCACCGACAATGTTTTCTTAATCCTCTTCCTTTTCTGTTGTAATCGTTGTAAGGCTGGGGAGCCCCAAATACCTCTGAAATAAATAAATTTGTCTCTGAATAAATTTGTCTCTTTTTTCACCCCTCTGTGCATTTTATATTAAAGCTTAACAAACGAAAAAACTTTGGAGTCTCGGAACCGAGAAAAGAAACAAAGGGCTGGAGCCCTACGGGGGCATAAAGAGCCTCTTCTGTGAGAGGACCTAGATCGGAAGACTTAGTTAATACCAAACTTCTTTTAGCTAATGACGAAGCCGAAAATGAATTACATTATTAAAAGAAGGTACATGCTTATTTATACAACTTGAGCTTTTCTGCGTTATAAGGCCGAGGAAAGTTACGGCCCCGGACGTCCTGCAGGCGGTATGCTCCTCCAGGCAACGTTTCTATTATGAGGAACGGTCCGTCTCACTTCGGGAAGAACTTGTGCAGTCTCCCTTGGTCTACAAACTCATTTCTTCGTAAGACCAAATCTCCCGTCTTAAAGGCCCGATGTTTGACTCGGGTGTTATAGTAACGAGCGGTCTGTTGCTGATCGGCGGCTATTCTGATTTGTGCTCGATCTCGCTTTTCTAACAAGATGTCCAAGTTGCTTCGGAGTGCCGAGGTGTTAGCTTCGTCGTCAAAGTGTTCGACTCTATAACTGGGTGGCCCGATCTCGGCGGGGACCATTGCCTCAGTTCCGTAGTAGAGGCTAAATGGGGTTTCTCCTGTTGGTGCCTTTTTCGATGTCCGTAATGCCCATAGCACCCGTGGTAGTTCTTCGACCCAGCTACCTTGCCTTCCTTCCAAACGGGCTCTGAGACCGCGGATGACGCCTCGGTTCGCTACCTCGGCCTGCCCATTGCATTGTGGATGTGCGACCGTGTCAAACTTTATCAATATGTGGTAGTCACTGCAAAATTCTTTGACTTTATCGCTTTCGAAGTTGGTCCCATGGTCGGTAACCAAGCACCTCGGGATTCCAAATTGAGAGATTATGTTGTTCTGTAGGAACTTTATCATAGAGGCGGCGTCCGGTTTTCTGATGGGCACGGCCTCTATCCATTTCGTGAAGTAGTCCGCGGCGACAAGGATGTATCTGTGTCCGCCTGTGCCGGTGGGGAGTTGGCCTACCATATCCATCACCCATTATGCAAACGGCCAAGGGGAGCTGAGTGGAGTTAGTTCGGTGGCAAGGAGACAAGGTATGCTGCCGAAGAGTTGGCAGTTCTTGCATCTTCTGACCAGCTTCTCGGCATCCTGGTGTATTCTCGGCCAGTAATACCCTTGGTGTAGTGTCTTCTGGACCAAAGTGCGGGCCCCTTGATGCGCTCCCCCGATCCCTTCATGTATCTCTCGCAGAACGTAGTCTGCCTCGTGGGGGTCGATGCATCGGAGCAGAGGTTGAATGTATGACTTCTTGTATAAGTTTTCGTTGCACCAGACGAAATGGCGTGCTTTGGCCCAAAGCCGGCGAGCTTCTCCTCGATCTTCAGGGAGTACACCGTCTTTTAGGAATTTCACGAGGGGCTTTCCCCAATCTCGGCCTTCTTCCTGCGTTGTGTAGATCTGGAGAGTTACCTCTCCGTCTTCCACGCTGGGCCGTGGCATGATTTCGAAGAGGATATTTCTTTTGTGGTTGGCCGAATAGGAAGAAGCGAACTTGCTCAAGGCATTGGCCCGGGTGTTCAAGTTCCTGGGAATCTGCTCCACTTGGACTTCATCAAAATTTTTCCGAAGCCTTTTTACCTCGGCCAGTTATTTTATCATGAGTGGCTCCCAGGCCTCGAAACACCCGGTTACTTGGCCGACGACTAGTGCGGAGTCGTTGCGAACCATGATGATCTTCAGCCCTACCCCAGAGGCGATTCACAGTCCTGCCAACAAAGCCTCGTATTCTACGACGTTGTTTGACGCTCTGAACCCGAGCTTTAAAGAGTATTCCATTTCCGCTTCATCCGGCCCAAGGATGATCAGGCCAGCCCCGCTCCCCTCCTCGGTAGAGGATCCGTCCACGTAGAGCACCCAATCCGGGATGGGGCCGGGCACCTCCTCGACCGAGGGACGTGGTTCGGGGGCCCGTGCCGCTGTTTCTTTTTTGGTGCGGATTGTTTCCCCACTACTCAAGTCTCACGTGTTAAACACGTGAGCGCCTATATACAAAGCATATATGCGCCGCAGTTAAAAGACTCATGGGCTAAATAAGCCTCACGTGTTAAACACGTAAGCACCTATATACAAAGTATATAGGCGCTGCAATCAAAACACCTAATGGACTAAATAAGCCTCACATGTTAAACACGTGAGCACCTATATGCAAAGCATATAGGCGCTGCAATAAAACAATTGATAGGCTAAATAAGCCTCACGTGTTAAATACGTGAGCGCCTATACGCAAAGCATATGGGCGCCGAATAAAATAAACTAAAGGCCAAACAAGTCTCACGTGTTAAACACATGAGCGCTCATATGCAAACCATATGAGCGCTGAAAATAAACTGGCCAAAACCCATGCTAAGGGTTGCGTGCTAAACACGTGAGTCCTCATGCACATTCTTTGGCAGCGCTCACATGCAAAACATGTGAGCATCCCAATCTTAAAATACTCACATCTGATTCTGTGTGATAGAATTAAATTCTATTTGGGAAATATTTTCCCTGATCTTTCTAATATGGAAAGATTTTTCTCTAACAGAAAATCTTGGATTTAAAATCCAATTGTGATAAAATATCACCAAATGAATCATCTGATAGAATAAAATCCTATGTGGGAAATATTTCCTTGATCTTTTCTCAAACTAGAAATATCTTCTCTGTTAAACAGAGGGCCCTTGGATCAAGGATCCAACGGTGATTATAAAATCATCCACCGATCATCTGATAGAATAAAATTCTATCTTAGGAAAAATATTTCCTAATCTTGTTAAATAAACAAGAAAACTTCTCTGTTAAACAGAGAGCCTTTGGATTAAAAATTCAATGGTGAATAAAATTCGCCAAGTGATCTAAGAGATCATTTTGGATTGATTATGAAATCAATCATGATCTCTCAATCAGAGATTTTCTTAACAAGTTGATCTTTTCTCTTCTCCTATAAATAGATAAAGAAGAAAGAAGGGGAACGGACGGAGAAAAAAGAGAGAGAATATACAGAGAGAACTTCCCACAAGCTTTTAAAAGAATACAGTGAGCCATTGATAGCAAAGAGAATTTAATTCTCAAAGAAGACTTGCCTCGTTGAAACCCTAGGTAAAGAAACGCAGAGATCATATTATCTCTCCTTTGCCTCTCTAAGGGTTTAACCCTTCATATAAGAACTTAGTTCTTTCTCTGGTTGAGATTTGCAGAAGCAGATCTCCCCACAAGCTGAGAATTTAATTCTCATCGGGGAGATTCAGTTCTGCAGATTCAAAACTTAGGGGAAAAGAACTAAGTTAAAAAGAAAGAACAGGAACATATGAGAATTTGATTCCTCCAAAATTAGGGTTTAACCCTACATAAAGAACTTGGTTCTTAGAAAAGTGAAAAAGAATTTAGATCTTCAATACAAACGATAATGATGGTTCAAGATCTTCAAAACTAAAATCTTGATGATCATCAATGACTAAAAATGTCATTAACAGAGATCAATATCTATAAGAAAACACAAGAACAACTTGGTGACTCGATTAGTACTTAGCACTATTTTGAAGCCTCACGTGTTCCCCACAAGAAGCGCTTAAAAAACAAACAAAAAGAACAGCCAAAGCTGCCTCACGTGTTTCTCACGTGGGCGCCTAAAGAGCAAAGAAAAACTTCTTTATCAATTAGGCAGCCGCCCCAAAAGGAAGCAGTCATGTGAAATGCACGTGAGCTCTATCCAAGTGCTTAGCACTTCTGTAAAAAGGGGGAAACAAACAAATAAAGCCCAAAGCCTAGCACTCACGTGCTTCCTACGTGAGTATCATGCAGAGTGCTCAGCACTCTATGATTAGTCAAAAAATGATTAAAAACACTCACATCTGAACACCTCACGTGTTTCACACGTGAGTACCACAAGACTCTAGTGCTTAGCACTAATCCAGCACCCCACATGTTTCATACGTGAGCGCCATACGTCCCAGTGCTCAGCACCGTTGGGTAATTATGGAAACTCAATCTCAGCCCAAATTGGCTAAGTTTCCTGAGGTCAAACACCTTTTTTTTAAATCAATCAAGCCCATATGCTCTTGATTTCCAAGGTATCAAATATGACCAAAAATTCTTAAGTCCACAACAACTCCTTTTCCATCAAATATGGGATTTGGTTTAAGGGTATATCTCTTCACACCTCTGATACATGTCGTTGTAATTCCTCAACGTCCTCAGAGAGGTGGCGGGTCTCAATGACCAACAATTTTTTCCGTTGATGCACTTCCAAATTGACGTGCACGCCTCAAATCGGATCGTGCCCCAAATTAAGCACATTACATATCATCATTGTTCACTTCGTCACGTAACAAATACACGTGCACGCAAGATGGATAAGGGACCGAAATGTCCTTAAACTAATATTCGCCCCCAAATACGGCGATAAAGGATCGAAATGTCCTTAAACTAACACCTCGCTTCAAACATGGCGATAGTGGACCGCGATGTCCTTAAACTAAAATAATTGAGCCCGAACGCTCATACGTTTTGAGTCGATCTTAATCTCAAACCAGATTAACGATCCTTAAATCAACCTAAACCCAAATCTAAAAATATACGGATTTGGACTAATCCAAGCCCTACGGGCGACGACATAAACTAGTCTCCTTATACAATCCACGGGCAACCAAAACAAACAAAAACACACAAGACACGAAGTGAACTTCTGGAGCAGGAGAGAGTGGTTATCGCGATGCGGTAACGTAATTGACTGCAGAGGCTTGCGCCTATAGGGAAGAGCGTCCCCACAATCAAAAAACCCTCACAAACGAGAGGGAATCTGATAAAATCTGCTACAACGGCCGCATCCATCAAAACCTTCAATATAAGATGCCATAAATCAACTTGGCATCTTCGGAGAGGTGGACGGATAAATCCAAATAGCATCTGCCCCCCAGAATTCAGGCCAGATGTCCCAACGTTTCGGTCCGGTCTTTCGGCGGTGAACAGATTCTGAAATCCTGATGATCATCAATAACTAAAAATGTCATTAACAGAGATCAATATCTTTAAGAAAACACAAGAACAACTTGGTGACTCGATTAGTTCTTAGCACTATTTTGAAGCCTCACGTGTTTCCCATGAGAAGCGCTTAAAAAACAAACAAAAAGAACAGCCAAAGCTGCCTCACGTGTTTCTCACGTGGGCGCCTAAAGAGCAAAGAAAAACTTCTTTGTCAATTAGGCAGCCGCCCATAAAGGAAGCAGTCACGTGAAATGCACGTGAGCCCTATCCATGTGCTTAGCACTTCTGTAAAAAGATGGAAACAGACAGATAAAGCCTAAAGATTAGCACTCATGTGCTTCCTACGTGAGTATCATGCAGAGTGCTTAGCACTTCATGATTAGTCAAAAAATGACTAAAAACGCTCGCATCTGAACACCTCACGTGTTTGACACGTGAGTACCACATGACTCTAGTGCTTAGCACTAATCCAGCACCCCACGTGTTTCATACGTGAGCGCCGTACGTCCCAGTGCTCAGCACTGTTGGGTAATTATGGAAACTCAATCTCAGCCCAAAATTGGCTCAGTTTCCTGAGGTCAAATCTCTTTGTTTTTAAATCAATCGAGCCCATATGCTCTTGATTTCCAAGGTCTCAAATATGACCAGAAATTCTTAAGTCCACAACAACCCCTTTTCTCTTAAATACAGGATTTGGTTTAAGGGTACATCTCTTCACACCTCTGATGCATGTCGTTATAATTTCTCAACGTCTTCAGAGAGGTGGCGGGTCCCGACGACCAACAACTTCTTTCGTTGATGCACTTCCAAATTGATGTGCACACCTCAAATCAGATCGTGCCCCAAATTAGGCACATTCCATATCACCATTGTTCACTTCGTCATGTAACAAAAACACGTGCGCACAAGATGTATAAGGGACCGAAATATCCTTAAACTAATATTTGCCCCCAAATACGGCGATAAAGGACCGAAATGTCCTTAAACTAACACCTCGCCTCAAACATGGCGATAATAGATCGTGATGTCCTTAAACTAAAATAATTGAGCCCGAACGCTCATACGTTTTGAGTTGATCTTAATATCAAACCAGATTAGCGATCTTTAAATCAACCTAAACCCAAATCTAAAAATATACGGATTTTGACTAATCCATGCCTTACGGGAGACAATATAAACTAGTCTCCGTATACAATCCACGGGCAACCAAAACAAACAAAAACACACACGACACGAAGTGAACTTCCGGAGCAGGAGAAAGTGGTTATCGTAATACGGTAACGTAATTAACTGTAGGGGCTTGCGCCTGCAGGAAAGAGCGTCTCCAAAATCAAAAACCCCTCAGAAACGAGGGGGAGTCTGATAAAGTCTGCTACAACGGCCGTATCCGTCCAAACCTTCGATATACGGTGCCATAAAACAACTTTGCATTTTTGGAGAGGTGGACGGATAAATCCAAATAGCATCTGCCCCCCCAGAATTCAGGCCAGATGTCCCAACGTCTCGGTTCGGTCTTTCGGCGGTGAACAAGGATGGTGCATTCGACAATAAAATCAGCTAAGACCTGTGCTTTGATGGCTTATCGGGGGCGGTATTTGATATTGAATCGGGATAATTCCCACCTCCATTTCTCCAGACGACCCGACGATTCGGGGAAGGCGAGAATAGACCTTAAAAGTTGCTCGGTGAGGACGAGGATTGCGTGTGCTTGGAAGTAGTGTCGAAGTTTTCTGGAGGCGATGACAAGTGCCAGGACTATTTTATGTATGGCCGGGTATCATGTTTCCGCGTCTTTGAAAACATGGCTCACGTAATAGACCGGTCTTTGTGGGCCTTCGAATTCTTTGACGAGCACTGAGCCTGCAGCTTGGTCGGAGATGGCTAGATATAGCAATAGCTCGTTATCCTTGATCGGTCGGGTGAATAGCGGTGGGGTCGCCAGGTATGCCTTGAGTTGATCGAAAGCGATCTGCCACTCTTCAGACCATTCGAACATAGGAATTTTCCTTAGGGCCTTGAAAAACGGGAGGCACTTTTCTCCAGATCTGGACATAAAGCGGTTCAGGGCAGCCACCCTCCCCATGAGTCTCATGAAGTCGACATTTCTCTTGGGTGTTGCCATATTGAGAATGGTGCTCAGGGTTCGCTTCGATTCTTCGATGGGTAACCATAAACCCGAGGAACTTTCCACTGGTGACTCTGAAAGCACATTTAGCTAGATTCAGCTTCATTTTGTACTTGCGCAGGACGTCGAATGTCTTGCCGAGGTCTTTAGTGTGCCCAGCCGACGAGGTGTATTTCACGAGCATGTCGTCGATGTAGACTTCCATGTTTCTACCAATCTGCGGTTTGAACAGCTTGTTGACAAGCCGCTGGTACGTGTCCTAGGCATTCTTGAGTCCGAAGGCATCTGTCACGCCCCGCTTTCCAAAATACGGAATACGGAAGGCGATTAGGCCAGCCATGCTTCTACGGTTAGAGAACAATCCCACCGTAGTCACACTTCGGCTTCTAGCATTACATGGTAATCAGTAAACACAGTACAGAAGTAAAAGAAACACATCACTATTTTATTACACCAACTCTCATTGTTCACAGTTTACAATAGTTCGAAAGAAAAGAAACTACTAACCAAGTGCGAATACAAGGTTGATTTATGGAGAGCGGTAAAAGCACTGAAGGCATGACCGTCTAGATCTTTGCAAGCTCGAATGATAAGTCTGACTCCTGAACTGGGTCCTTTCCAAACTCTGAGCATGCATACTCAGGTCGTCAGGGCGAAATAATAGCAATATTATAATAATAACAAAGAGGCAAGGAAATAAAGTAATAATGGTGGAGACAATAAATGCAGGTAATCGGTATGTCATTAAACAATGCAATGTATGATCTGTGTCCCTATCGTTCTCTAAGTCACTTTTGAAATCGAGTTGTGGAAAAGAATGATCATGTTTAACGAAGGTCTCGTACGTACCCGAGACTATGACCCACTGTTGCCCGAGACATAACCCTGTCAACCGGACCGCTAGGTCCAAACCTAATATATAAGAGTTGTTGTTCGAATGATCATCCTCTAAATCACTGATCTTGCTAAATACAAGTTCCTTTCATCTTCTATTTCCCCCCTTTTCCCCAGGTTTCACTATCTATGAGTATGGGCTAGTTGTGTACAAGTACGCATCAATAACACTGCTTTATTCACTATTCATTGTATTGTTCACTATCACGAATCATTCACTTTTACCGGCGTACTCGACACATCTAAACCGATACTATTCACGTTCGACAATGCATTATACACTGAAATTAATAAGAGCGCTCACTATCTCTAGAGGTATCGCGGTTGGGTAAAATATGTGCATTTATGCCGCTAAACAAATCATGTGCAATACAAGTCATTATGCGTCTCATGAACTTATAAAAATCGTATTAAATCATACGTACAGAATTAAGTAAAATTATACAAAAGCGGTAATAAGTAAACTCAGTCAGTAGTTCAACGAAATTGGTTTCAAGTGAATCAGATTTCGGGTTCGCAAATTACAGTCATTTCTTTTTAACTGTTCTCTGCTGGAAATTCAGTTCCTGAACTAAATTTCCAATTTGTAACACGGTTTTCACCCTGTTGGGATCATAATTAGGCAATTCTGCAGTTGGATAATATTTAGTTTTGTTAATTAGGTTTCCAACGTACCAGACGGATTGATAATACCTATTGTGTGCTGGAAGTTATGCATTATTTAATATCAGGATATATGTTCTGTCCCTGCTTGGGACTGCAGTATGTACTGATGGTTTAAAATTTGATTAAAATAGTAAACGATGATAAAAACGAATGAAACCACTTTCAATGATTAGCTAACAGATTTATATTCACTACGGTATGGGGTTACGCATAATACCATTTTCACACAGAGATATAAAAGCACTTCTAATCAAGTGTTGGCAAGCAGTGCTGCTCTGGACTGCAGTCTAGAGCCGCGCTCCCGAACAGTTTCCGTCATCTTTTTAAAATAGAAACACATCATAAATTATATGGGGTTCTATGTTGTCGAGTCGGATTAGATATGAGCCCTCGAACACAACATTCCAGTGTGTAACCAATTTACTATGATTTTCATGAATTTCAGGTACAGAAGGTTTCAGATTTGATGGATCTAAATGGGAATGGCATTTCATGGTGTTAGGGTACTTATTTTCGACCCAACACTTTAAGCGTTATCCATTATCACTACAGGAATCTAGTAGTCATAAATTCCGCCACATTTGATTTGGGTTTTCGCATAAGGTTCGTATCGAACGCCTAAGGTGAACATTCGGTATCAAACAAAACACACGTTTTCCTTAACTACTTGAAACTAGTTGTTATCTCTAAATTTTCATGTAACATCAGCCTGGCCATAAGTTCTAGTTGGCTTCATCAACACCATTAGCACAATGTTCGCTATTGATTTCGAATTCACTATTTAATTATATTAATAACTAATCACAATACTAATTGTAGCATGATAAGCAAGTTGCGAAACTTGCCTAACGACGATCGGCGACACGACAGCAGCGAACGGTGATGAGCGGTACGGCACGTTGCATAACGCAAAAATTTTGGCCTCGGCTCGAGCTCGGTGCGGCTTCGGGGCTTGGGCTCGGCTGGTAGCTTGGGTCGGCGATGGTCGGTGAACGATGGAAATGGTGTCGACGGCGAGGCGAGCTCCGGCGGCAACGAGGCACAGGCGATGGGATGTGCAGGGAACACGGGATGGGTTGCAGCGGGTTCTCGGATGAAGTCGAGGTCGGGGATCTTCTCGTCGGGAAGAAGGGGAGAGGAGGAAGAAGAAGTGGTGGCGAGGGCGCGGAGGCGACGGGGTTGGAGCTCCGGCGAGGTGATCGGTGGTGAGGGCAGAGGCGAGGGCTGCAGTGGTTGTGGGTATAGGTTGTGGGTGAGCTCGTGGTTAGGTTGTCACGGGGTTTTGGAGGGGAGAAGAGAGAGAGGCGAGGTCGAGGGCGGTGGTGAGGTAGAGGGCGATGAGGCGCGGGCAGGCGATGAGAGGGTTCGGGCGTGGGTTCTTCATAGGGGAGAGAGGGAGAGGGGAGAGAGAGAGAGAGTAGGAATTTTTATCGAGAGGAGAGAGAAAGAGAACGTGATCGTGAGTGAGAGAGAGAGAACGTGAGGGTTTTAAAAAAATAATAATAAAGGAAAATTAAAGAGGAGACAGAGAGTGCGTGATGAGTAAAATTAATATATAATAATTAGGTTTTAATTAGGGATTTAAAGAAATTGATTGGGGGTGGGATTTGGATTTAAATGAGAAAAATTTTGAATTTGAAATGGGGAGAAAGTAATCTGTTGGTTAAAAGTAAGGTTTTGGATGGTTGGGCTTGGGATTAAGAAAATTTAAAATGAAAAAAAAGAGTGGGATTAAATATGGACTTGGGCTTAGGGTTAGGTTCATAGGAAACAAAATAATTAGAATATAATACAAAATTTAAAATGGGTGTTTACCCCAATCAGAGCAAAGTTCTGTTCAAATTCCAAGGCGGGAAACGAAGCAACGCTTCTGTTTCCCCCCAATCAGAGCAAAACTCTGTTTTGAAAATTAAAGTGAAAATTAAACTTAAAATAAATAAAGTAATGCTTCAGCTGACTTGCGCTCTGTGCTGCGCGCCACGTGGCGGCGCAGTTGCGCTGCGCTCTGCGCTGCGCGCCACGTGGCGGCCCAGTTGCGCTAGCGCAGTTGCGCTGCGCTCTGCGCTGTGCGCCACGTGTCAAGCGCCAGTGCGCTTGCGCCAACTGTGCCAGCACCAAAACAGAATTAAAATTCTGAAAGATCTTTCTGATCTTGTTAAAACAAGAAGATTGTCTTCTGTAAAATAGAAGCCCTTGGATCAAAGATCCAACGGTAGGGAAAAATCCCTAAATCACTCAGAGAAAGATCTCTCTAACTAATTTAACAAACTAATTGGCACTATATAAAGGCCCCTATAGCCCAAGTCTAAAACACATTAACACAGAGAGAACTCAGAGAAGTCTTCTGAAAACTTTGAGAAAGAATTCAAAGAAAGAAAAAGGTAAAACCTTTAGAAAAAGAAGAATTTCTTTTGAAAAGATCATTGATCTAAGAACAAGATCAAAGATCTTCAATAAAAAGATAATAATAACAAAGGAATTGCCTTTTTTATGAACCATTGGTTCTGGAATCTTAAAGATTCTTTTCTTGAATCCAAACTTGGATTAAGATATTAAAACAGTGCCCTGCACTTGTAAATCTGCACTGTTGCGCTCCTGGGTTGGCGCAAGCCACCAGAGAGCGCCACGTGTCAGCACCAGAATGACTTGCGCTATGCGCTTTTAAAATAGAGCATTGCTTTCTGAAATTGGCACAACTTACCAGAGCGCGCCACGTGTTAGCAGTGCAACAGCGCAGTGCACTGGCGCAGCGCACTGCGCTTGCGCTCACCAGAGTGTGACACGTGTCACCTTCGCATTGGCGCAAAGCGCCTGACAGGCCACTATCAGATGATTAATGCACTGCATTATTTAGAGAAGGGCCAAGCCCAATTAAAATGGGCATGACAGGCCTAATAAAATGCCATGCATTATTTTAAAGAAGGGCAGAGCCTAAACAAAAACAGATGCTGCGCATCATTTAAAAGGGCAGAGCTCAAATAAAAACAGATGCTGCGCATCATTTAAAAGGGACAGAGCCCAAATCAAAAAAGGCCTAGCAGGCCAAAAGAAAATGCAGTGCATTATTAAATAGGGGCAAAGCCCTAGCATAAGCCTAATAGGCCAAAGATAAAAATGTTGGATATTCTCAATTGGACTTAGCCCAATCATGATCGTAAGTCCTCAAATTAAATTGAATGAGCAAGACTGCTCTCTTAAATCAATTTACATCCGGTTCAAGGGTACATCTCCGAACTCCTCTGACACCTATCGTTGTAATCCTTCAACGACGTCAGAGAGGTGACGGGTCCCGACAACCACACATTAATATGGACTGTGGGGTCCTTAAACCCATGGACTTATGCGTCCTAAAACTAATGGACTAATGCGTCCTTAAACACATCCATATGGACTATGGGGTCCTTAAACCCATGGACTAATGCGTCCTTAAACTAATATCCATCCCTAAAACGGGAACGATGGACCCCTATGTCCCTAAACTGGAAATGGACCCCTATGTCCCTAAACTGGAAATGGACCGCAATGTCCTTAAACTACCTATGGACCACTACGTCCCTAAACTGGAACAATAGAGCTCCCAAATGCTCTTTTGTCATATCTAAACGATCCCGTTTAAGTTGATCTTAGCCTCAAATATGGCTAACGTATCTTTAAACATTAAAACAGACTTTAGTCCCAAATTGGACTATAAGACCCCCAATCAACTTTGGTCCTAGGATACATCTCTGAACTCCTCTGACACCTATCGTTGTAAACCTTCAACGACGTCAGAGAGGTAACGGGTCCCGATGGCTATGCATTAGACGGACCACTACGTCCCTAAACTGGAATAATAGAGCCCCAAATGCTCTTTTGTCGGATCTAAACGATCCCGTTAAGTTGATCTTAGTCCCAAATTGGCCTAGCGTATCCTTAACGAACGTTTAAGTTGATTTTAGCCTCAAACATGGCTAACGTATCCTTAAACTAAAACCCCAAACCCAAATCTAAGTAAATACGGATTTGGACTAATCCACGTCCTACGAGCGACGGCATCACTTAGTCTCCATATACAATCCACGGGCAACTACAAACAAAACAAACACACACGACACGAAGTGAAATTCTGGAGAAGGAGAAAGTTGTTACCGCGACGCGGTAGCGCAATTAACTGCAGGGGCTTGCGCCTGCAGGGAAGAGCATCCCCACAATCAAAAACCTCTCAAGCGAGGGGGAATCTGACGAAGTCTGCTATATCGGCCACATCCGTCTAAACCTCCGATACACGGCGCCATAAATCAGCTTGGCATCTTCGGAGAGGTAGACGGATAAAACCAAATAGCATCTGCCCCGAATCTCAGGCAAGACGAACCTATGTGGTCGCGTCTCCGTGATTCGGAGGGGAACAGATTCTGGCACGCCCGGTGGGACCTTTTCCTCTTTCCACTCCACACTTCGTGTGTCGTGTTCGTGAACAAATCGCGGTTTGCTGTGGTTGCCTATGGATTCAAGGTACTTAGATTTGGTGTCTTGCTCTGTGCAGAAAACAGAAGATCAATGGCTTCAAACTGCACTACCTGCAACTGCAACTCTCGCTCCGTCCTTGCTAGAGGAGTGACTTATGGGCCCCAAGCGGCCTCCCTTTTCAAGATGCCAGTGGAGCAGGTAACTCAAGCTACCGCTGGACTATTCTTCGGGACTATGCTCCCACCGTTGAGCTTCAATACCCCGATGACGTTGCAAGAAGCCCCAAAGAAGTCGGTCATTGATCGACTTACCATTGCCGCGGCCCCTCTCAACGGGTCGCCCAACTTCAATACCTCAGTTTTCAACAGACTGGGCCAGAACGCTTACAAGCCCGCGATATCCGAAGTTGCCGTCCCAAAGCGGATAGCCATTCCGGCTCAAGCGGACGAAAAAATTGGAAAGGCTTCTCCTTCCAAGAAGTCAGTTTTTACAAGGATGACCATTCCGGTTTCTGCTCCAGGCGAGGCCCTCAAAGCTGCTTCCTCTGCCCAGAGGCCTGTCTTTGACAGATTAGACATTGCTTCTCAACGGGTGTCAGTCTTCGACAAGCTAGCACCAATAACAGTCTCTCCTCAAAGCAGGGGGCATGAGGAGGTCACCCCTACGGCTGAAACAACTCCATCCGCACGACACGCTCGACGTCGCCACTGGCGTCGAGTAAAGAAGGCTGGGGGCAACTCCCTCTCTGGGATAACTCCTCCAGCTCCGATGGTGGGGATCGATCCTGCTGTTCCAACCGAGAACAGCTTTGAACTGCTCAACAAGGTACGCAGAAACTCTCCTACTGCAGTGCTAAAGAGAATTCCTTCATCTGTGAAGAATGCTACAGAGAAGAAGCCGGAGCAACCTCCACAACGGCTATCCTCTGAAATTTACATGGTCTGGCGTCAAGTCCAAGACTCCGTGATGGATCAAGACTATCTCCGCCGACAGAAAAAGATGAAGGTTCGGCAGGAGAAGGACTACTTTGTCAAGCCACAAAAAGCGACGGCTACTTGGGTGCCCACTACAACGGCCCCCTCAACTTCGACCGCCCACAAAAGAAGGAGGTCGGAGAAGATCCCTGCGTCTTTAACAAATCGCAAAGACACTGAATCTAAATGCCCCAAGTCTGGGGGCATGGTAGTGCACACTGTCTATATGGCATCAGGGAAAGAGGATAGCCGTGCTTCGACGGGTCACCGACCGCTCACTCGATCCATGACAAAAGCCCAAGAACAGCAGCAGAAGCTTCAGGAAATGATGACCGCAATGGCCGCACTTACCGGGCCAAAAGAAAGCTCGGAGGCGTCATTAGAACAGCGTCATGAACAAGAGACTGATGCTGGGTTCTTACGTAGAGTCCTCGAAAAGAAGGATAAAGAAGCCGCAGAGCAGGCGGCTAACATAAAGCAGATGGCGCTTCTCTTCCAAGATATGGTAGGGATGATGTTACAGCTGGACCCTCCAGCTGAAGACCCTCTAATCATTGTCGGAAACGACGGAGGGGAAACATCTAATCCTCCTCCGGCCCTTTCAGCAGCCAAGGAGGAAACCATTTCCAAAGCTGCACTAGATGACTATATAGCTCAGCAAATACGAGCTCACCAGGGGAATGAAGCGGCTGGGCAAGTCGTTAAAACCGGCCGACCCTATCCAAGCTGGTATGACCAAATCAGTTACCCGCCGGGATATACGATCCCTAAGTTCCACGTATATAAAGGGACAGGGAATCCACATCAGCATGTCGCTCAATTCAGGGCCTTATGCGGCAACACTGGAGGCGATGACAAATTGTTGCTTCGCCAATTCGTCGGCAGCTTAGCAGAAACAGCCTTTGAATAGTATTCGGAGCTACCTAACGACTCTGTCAAAACATTTGCGGAGATGGAGCTACTGTTTACACAAAGATTCGTAAGTGCTAGTGGACGCACCCCGATAACAGCACTGATAAATGCCAGGATAAGGCCAGGCGAAACGTGGGTCCAATACGCAACACGGTGGAGGAACCTATGGTCGAAATGCGAACAACGCATAGAAGAGGCTCCTGCAGTAGGCATGTTCGTGGGAACCCTCGATCCGCAAGCGACCATCTTGCAGTTCATGATGTTCTTCAGGCTGACCACCTTCCAGGCCTTGATCGACAAATTAGCCCAAATGGACCAGATGGACCATGGGCCGTCTCCTCCAAAACCAGACTCTCGAAATGAGAAAGAAAAAGGGAAAGCGATGGTCGTCGCCAATACTCAACAACAGCCGAGCAACTTAAAGCCGGTTGTTCGCTAAAACAACGTGCATCCACGCCCATCCCTCGAGGAGAGACTGGGACGTCCTTACTCGCAACAGACTCATCAATCTGCCGAGTCCAAAACGTCTGTTGTAGCCAGGCGATCTCAATAATCCTAATTATTGCCCTTACCACCGAATGGTAAGTCACCCGATCGAGGATTGTTTCGTCTTTAAGGGATGGGTCGAGGATCAGTACCTACAAGGCAAGTTCGCGCTGTTTGAAAAGTGGAAAGTAAACCCACCACGGCCGCACACTCCAAAGAAGACGGACACGCCGAGGGCAGCTTGTTCTTTTGCTGAGGACGAAAACGATGGAGAAGACTCATCAGATGAATCCGAAGACTACGTAGCGAGTTGTCATGTGATCTCTCACTCATTAGTGGATGATAAAGAGGCTCCTTGCGCCGAGAAACCGAGGGCGGACCCTGAACCAGAAATTCTACGGTCGTCAGACGAGATGATTGATGCCTTCCTGAATGAGATTCGTCTGAAAGTTAAAACCAATCAAGAACGTGAGATGGCCATACTGGAAGGAGCCAAACACCGCCGACTAGACCAAAGAGTCGAGGCACTTCCGTCAAATCAAAAGTCATCCGCTGCGGATAAAAACAAATTCAAGACGAGGAAAAGGTTTGCTAAAGCCCTATCAGTGGGAATGAAGCTACCACCCTCTGAAGAAAATACTCTCGGTGGAGTAGAGATGCATCCTAACTTCTGCTTATATCATCAGAAGATCATACATCCTACCGAAGACTGTGACTCCTTTAAGTGTTGGTGGCAAGGGTATGTCGCTCAAAAGCAACACTTCAACAGGACAAAGCATGAAGCTCGTAGACATCAAAAAAATGCGATAGATGAGCGCAAAAGAGCCGCCGCCGACTGTCACATAGCCGACTCCAAGGGATCGCAAATTATCACCTTTGGAAGCGACTCTGACGAGGAAGCTGCCCTCAACCCTCTCCTCAAGGAATCCATTTCAAAAATGAAAGAATCGAGGAGTTGCGAGAACGTTCAGCCGTGCAATCGCACGAGCAGAAAGGATAAAGGGAAGGGGAAAACAGCCCTCATAGCCAACACTCAACAGCAATCGAGTGGCCCTAGATCGGTTGTTTGCCGAAACAACAAGCGGCAACCCCTCCATGAAAAGTTGAAACGTCCTTACTCGTTTCCTCAAGATAAAACAAGGAGACTGTTTGAGCTGGCAGTGCGCGACAGACTCATCAATCTGCCGAGTCCAAAACGTCTGTTGCGGCCAGGCGATGTTAACGATCTCAATTATTGCTCTTACCACAAAACGGTAAGTCACCTGATCGAGGATTGCTACGTCTTCAAAAACTGGGTTGAAGACCAATACCAACAGGGCAAGTTCGTCATCTCCGAAAACTGGAAGGTGAGCCCGCCACAACCGCACGCTCTGAGAAAGATGGATACGCCGGGAGCATCATGCTCGGGGAAAGCCCCATACACCAAAAAGTCAGTAAACTAGAGATTCGCCTCAAATACGGCGACGACGGACCGAAACGTCCTTAAACTAATGATGGACCGCAATGTCCTAAAACTTGCAGACGGACCGAAACGTCCTTAAACTAACGATGGACCGAACGTCCTTAAACTAATGATGGACCGCAATGTCCTAAAACTTGCAGACGGACCGAAACGTCCTTAAACTAACGACGGACCGAAACATCCTTAAACTAATGATGGACCGCAATGTCATAAAACTTGCAAACGGACCACTACATCCTAAAACTAGCTGACGACCGAAACGTCTTTAAACTACTACCGCAGCATCCTCAGGCTGACGAGATAAAAAAATAAGAATAAAAAAAACCGGTATGTCCATAAGCAAAATGGGCACGGATGAAAACCCGAAAGGGCTCCGTGAGTAAAAACAGCAGGGCTACCAGCGAGTGTTCGTGAAAACCCGAAAGGGCGATACCTCGTTAGAATTAGAAAGGAAAAAAAAGAGACGGTATGTCTATAAGAGAAATGGGCACGGATGAAAACCTGAGAGGGCTCTGTGAGTAAAAACAGCAGGGCTACCGGTGAGTGTTTGTGAAAACCCGAAAGGGCGCAACCTCATTAAAAGACACTTGCAGGGTCCTCTCAACCTTGTAAGGAGAAACCGCCCGCGTGAGATCCTTACGACTCACAAGGGAGCAACACACTTAGGGAAGGAGAAATTACACTTGCGAGATCCTCACGACTCGTAAGTAGAACTCTCTTATGGGACCCTCACGGCTCATAAGATTTGAAAGTCTTAAGTTACAGAGACCTAAATCTGTTCTTAAGCAACTTCCACAACCTTCAATATTGCCCTACGAGCGGCTCAATACTGACCCTTGTATACAATCCACGGGCGTGAATAAACATTTCCCTAACCAAGTCCCACCCGTGGCTAGGGATATGTCCATATGGTGAACAACCCTTATAAGCCCTCTCGACTTATAAGGAGAAAACCCTTTTGTAAGATCCTTACGACTTACTGGGGAATATGCACTTAGGAATCCTCATGATTCCCAAGGAGAAAACACACCTATGAGATCTTCACGACTTGTAGGGAGAAATACCTTTGTGAGACCCTTACGGCTCATGAAGTCAAAAGCCTTAGTCGACAGGATCCTAACGCTGTTCGCTAAGCCACCTTTGTTCCATATCAATAGAGGCAAATGATGATTCGCTCCTGGCAATATCCCAGTGGTAGCGATGCTGATGCCTAAACCGGTATCAAATTCCAAGCCCTTTCATGGCAAATGATGATTTGCTCCTGGCAATATTCCAGTTGTAGCGATGCTGATGCTGAGATTGGCGTCAGATTCCAAGTTCCACACTCGCGATAAAAAAATCAGCGAGCCATACATGCATACGAAATAGCCGAAATGATTGGGCAACTCGCAATAAAAAGCAGCGAGTAAAAATAAATAAATAGCCGAAATGATTGGGAATCTCGCAATAAAAAGCAGCGAGTAAAAATAAATAAATAGTCGAAACGATTGGGCACCGCAAAAAATAGCCGAAATGATTGGGCAATCGCGACCTTCGCGATATAAAAGCTGAAATGATAGAGCATCGCGGAAAGAAAATAATAATAAAAAAAATGAATGAAACTTCTGCCCTATAGGTGAGATCACATCGATCCCTGTATACAATCCAGGGGTACAAACAAAAGGGGAACCATACCTTCCCAACAGGCTCCATCAGGAAGCGAAGCCAAATCTCGACGGTTCATAGACAACCTAGAGACAATCTCGACATTTATCGCAATATTGCAGACATACTGTCAACAAACGAAGCAAAGGAAGATCCCTAGTTTCAGGGTCTCGACGTCGATATTGACAACTTAGAGATCACCAACGGCGTTTCTCCTCACTCCAACCAGATGCAGACATGACGTCAACGACCGACCTCAGAGTCGCAATGAAACGGAGCCACGGCATAGTCCTTAGTTCCAAATCTTAACGGCAATATCTACGGCCTAAGAATCAACAAAGGCGTTCCTTCGCAGTCCAGCAAGATGCAGATACAACGCCAACAAAAGACCTTGCGGTCGAAACAAAGCGAAGCGACGGCAAAATCCCAGCTTCACCTCAACATTCGCCTCGATACAGCAGACGAGATGTCACTACAGTGTTCTTCCTCCAACAGGATTCGAGCACGCCCAAGCAAATGAAGCAAATGCCAAATTCCTAGCTTCAAAGTCTTAACGGCAAGTCATATAAAGCCTGAAAGACAATCGGAGATCATCTTGCACCAGTGCGGAGTGGTCAACACCTCAACGTTCGTCTTGATACAGCAGACGAGATGTCACCTCAGCGTTCTTCCTCCAACAGGATTCAGACGCAACAATCAAACAGCCGAGCCACGACAAAGTCTCTAGTTCCGAACCTCTACGGTTCACCAACAACCTAGAGACAACTACGACATTCGTCTCGATATAGAGGACGCAATGCCAGCAAGCGAAGCGAAGGCCAAATTTCTAGCTTCAAGGTCTTAACGGCAAGTCTTATAAAGCCTGAAAGACAATCGGAGATCATCTCACACCAGTGCGGAATGATCACCACCTCGACGTTCGTCTCGACACAGCAGACACAACATCATCAAACAGCGGAGCCACGGCAAAGTCCCTAGTTCCGAACCTATACGGTTCACCAACAACCTAGAGACAACCGTGACATTCGTCTCGATATAGAGGACGCAATGCCAGCAAGCGAAGCGAAGGCCAAATTCCTAGCTTCAAGGTCTTAATGGCAAGTCATATAAAGCCTGAAAGACAACCGGAGATCATCTCACACCAGTGCGGAATGGTCACCACCTCGACGTTCGTCTCAACACAGCAGACGCAACATCATCAAACAGCGGAGCCACGGCAAAGTCCCTAGTTCCAAACCTCGACGGTTCACCAACAACCTAAAGACAACCGCGGCATTCGTCTCGATATAGAGGACGCAATACCAGCAAGCGAAGCGAAGGCCAAATTCCTAGCTTCAAGGTCTTAACGGCAAGTCATATAAAGCCTGAAAGACAACCGGAGATCGTCTCACACCAGTGTGGAATGGTCACCATCTCGACGTTCGTCTCGACACAGCAGACGCAACATCATCAAACAGCGGAGCCACGGCAAAGTCCCTAGTTCCAAACCTCTACGGTTCACCAACAACCTAGAGACAACCGCGACATTCGTCTCGATATAGAGGAAGCAATACCAGCAAACGAAGCAAAGGCCAAATTCCTAACTTCAGGATCTTGACGGCAACTCATATAAAACCTGAAAGACTATCGGAGATCATCCTACACCAGCGCGGAGTGGTTATGACTCATCGGGGCTCTCTAAAATGAGCCTAACCTCAAGTAAAAAGTGGCATGGCAAAATTCCTAACGCTTGCTCTTCCGACGGTCAAACTGCCAAGGAGGATTGCTTGAAGACGTCTTGTCCAGCCCCCGAAGGGATCAGAGACACGGCAGTCGCAGGGCTACTCAAACAACACGATTGCCTATCGAGGAATATATCAGCTGATGAGATGGTACGACGGACAAACCCTAAGTACCACAGACCCTAACGGACCTTTGTCGTAAAGAGCAGAGCTTAACTGTAACGTTAGGATATTCTTGCGAGAAATGCTCGATTCGTCTCGACTCGCGAGGAAATTGATGTCTTTGCGAGAACTTCTCGATTTGTCTCGACTCGTAAGATAAAGCCTTAGGCAGTAAGGACTAAAAAACTTGTTTCCTAAGCACTGGGATCCTGCAAGTCGGCCCAAAACGGTCTCTTGCATACTATCCACGGGTCTCACTCTCCAAAGTCGAATCTCGACAAGGAGGGAAACAACCGCTTACGAGTCCTCTCGACTTGTAAGAGGGAAAATTCCCTTATAAGATCCTTATGACTTATAAGAGGAAACGCACTTAGGAATCCTCACGATTCCTAAGGAGAAAATACACCTACGAGATCCTCTCGATTCGTAGGGAGAAAAGTCTTTATGAGACCCTCACGGCTCATAAAGTTGAAAAGTCTTAGGCAGCAGATCTGAACCTGCGGTCTAAGCCATCATTATCTCTTGAAGAAGACAAGATAAGATGCTCACTCTATTATCTGTCAACCATGTTTACTAAGGCAACATGCTGATAATCAAAGAAAGAAGAAAGAACATCCGATTTACATTTGATCAAACGTTCGAGACACACTCATTCATGCATATGCAAGAGACTCAGAACGAGAAATAAGACAAGCTGAAATAAGAAAAATTTCCATTCATATTGCCAAGGGTTCTTACAATCATAAAGAAATAAATAAAGACATTATTCAAATGATTACAACGGTATGACCTCAGATCCAGGACACAGATTAAGGAATTCAAAAGTAAGGCCATCTAGAGTTCTTCTGGCCTTCCTGATCATTCTCGTGTGCAGCCCCTCGCGCTCACGTGTGTCAAGATCTTCGGCAAGGCCCCCTATCCTTCGATAAGCGGCGATTATCGTCGTCTGCTGAAAAACTTGATGCAGAATGTCGATGAGGTTATCCCGCCGTCTCTTCGAGATTAGCCCCGATAGGTACACTGAATGCACCTTATCTTCGGTATCATCCAGCGCATTAAGCGGCATGGCCTCGTGGAACCCCGGGAGTGCTCTTCAAATTGCTCCCAGCACGACCTTTAAGAGAGCAGAACGGCGAGGAAGCAGCCAACCAACGTGTGCGTTCAGACGACCCATAACCTCCGCACTCTGGGCATCTGTAAACTCCTGGTTCTGTTGACGGCCCTGTACGTGGATATCCTCGTAGGTGATGAATTCGTGCAGACTGTATAAATGCACTGCCATAATGCCTGAAGGAAATATCATTGGAAGATTAGCAATGAGAAAAAGAGACAGGGAGTTAAAACTCCTCGAGAGCAATGCTCTGCAGACAGGAGTGACACCTGTCAAAATCAGTTATGAGGAGAATTTTAAAAAAATCCCCTAAGAACACTGAGAGCTTTGCTCTGAAAAGATGATATAATAATAATAATAATAATAATATAAAATGTCATCTTTAACTTCCAAGATCCATGAAGAATTCTTAAGAGTTCTTCTATATGATTTGGAAGGAGCAAAGCTCCATTAATGAATTAAGAAAATACAAGGAAAATCTTTTATAGAGCAGAGCTCTATTAATGGAACCCTAATAGGGTTCCCTTTAGTTCTCTTTAGACCCCTTTAGACCTATAGAGCAAAGCTCTGCTAAGTGAAACCCTAAATGGGTTTTCTTTAGATCAGGGATCTATTGAGAGTAAGGCTCTGTCAATGAAAATTAATTTAATTTAATTTAATTTAATTTAAATTAAAAATTTTACCTAAAAATTTTAAGAATTCTAACTCTTGGAGTTCTTGAAGGCAAGAGCAAGGCTCTGGAGTTTTGAAAGTAAGAATTTTTGAATATGATAATCATCTGTTGAGAACCAAAGGTCCTATTTATAGGCATTTAATGCCCTTTCAACTTCCAAAAGTTGTCGCGACGGTTGGAATTCTGCTACCGCTGTGCTCACCTTTGGGGGCCACGTAAGCGCAACGGTGGGGGGCATTTGTTTACCCCAATCAGAGCAAAGCTCTATTCAAATTCCAAGGCGGGAAACGAAGCAACGCTTCTGTTTCCCCCCAATCAGAGCAAAATTCTGTTTTGAAAATTAAAATGAAAATTAAAGTTAAAATAAATGAAGCAACGCTTCAGCTGACTTGCGCTCTGCGCTGCGCGCCACGTGGCGGCGCAGTTGCGCTGCGCTCTGCGCTGCGCTGCGCGCCACGTGTCAAGCGCCAATGCGCTTGCGCCAACTGTGCCAGCACCAAAACAGAATTAAAATTCTGAAAGATCTTTCTGATCTTGTTAAAACAAGAAGATTGTTTTCTGTAAAACAGAAGCCCTTGGATCAAAGATCCAACGGTAGGGAAAAATCCCTAAATCACCGAGAGCGCGCCACGTGTCAGCAGCGCAACAGCGCAGCGCACTGCGCTTGCGCTCACCAGAGTGTGACACGTGTCACCTTCGCATTGGCGCAAAGCGCCTGACAGGCCACTATCAGATGATTAATGCACTGCATTATTTAGAGAAGGGCTAAGCCCAATTAAAAAGGGCCTGACAGGCCTAATAAAATACCATGCATTATTTTAAAGAAGGGCAGAGCCCAAACAAAAACAGATGCTGCGCATCATTTAAAAGGGCAGAGCCCAAACAAAAACAGATACTGCGCATCATTTAAATGGGACAGAGCCCAAATCAAAAAAAGGCCAAGTAGGCCAAAAGAAAATGCAGTGTATTATTAAACAGGGGCAAAGCCCTAGCACAGGCCTAATAGGCCAAAGATAAAAATGTTGAATATTCTCAACTGGACTTAGCCCAATCATGGCCGTAAGTCCTAAAATTAAATTGACTGAGCAAGACTGCTCTCTTAAATCAATTTACATCCGGTTCAAGGGTACATCTCTGAACTCCTCTGACACCTAACGTTGTAATCCTTCAACGATGTCAGAGAGGTGACGAGTCCTGACAACCACATATTAATACGGACTGTGGGGTCCTTAAACCCATGGACTTATGCGTTCTTAAACTAATGGACTAATGCGTCCTTAAACACATCCATATGGACTATGAGGTCCTTAAACCCATGGACTAATGCGTCCTTAAACTAATATCCGTTTCTAAAACGGAAACGATGGACCCCTATGTCCCTAAACTGGAAATGGACTGCAATGTCCTTAAACTACCTATGGACTACTACGTCCCTAAACTGGAACAATAGAGCTCCCAAATGCTCTTTTGTCGGATCTAAATGATCCCGTTTAAGTTGATCTTAGCCTCAAATATGGCAAACGTATCCTTAAACATTAAAACAGACTTTAGTCCCAAATTGGACTATAAGACCCCCAATCAACTTTGGTCCCAGGGTACATCTCTGAACTCCTCTGACACCTATCGCTGTAATCCTTCAACGACGTCAGAGAGGTGACGGGTCCCGATGGCCATGCATTAAACGGACCACTACGTCCCTAAACTGGAATAATAGAGCCCCAAATACTCTTTTATCGGATCTAAACGATCCCGTTAAGTTGATCTTAGTCCCAAATTGGCCTAACGTATCCTTAACGAACGTTTAAGTTGATTTTAGCCTCAAACATGGTTAACGTATCCTTAAACTAAAACCCCATACCCAAATCTAAGTAAATACGGATTTGGACTAATCCACGTCCTACGAGCGACGGCATCACTTAGTCTCCGTATACAATCCACGGGAAACCACAAACAAAACAAACACACACGACACGAAGTGAAATTCTGGAGAAGGAGAAAGTTGTTACCGCGACGCGGTAGCGTAATTAACTGCAGGGGCTTGGGCCTGCAGGGAAGAGCGTCCCCACAATCAAAAACCCCTCAAGCGAGGGGGAATCTGATGAAGCCTGCTACATCGGCCGCATCCGTCTAAACCTCCGATACACGGTGCCATAAATCAGCTTGGCATCTTCAGAGAGGTAGACGGATAAAACCAAATAGCATCTGCCCCGAATCTCAGGCAAGACGAACCTGTGCGGTTGCGTCTCCGTGATTCGGAGGGGAACAATGGGTAAAACATTTTATTTGAATACTGGTATTGGCGTAGAAAAAGACTGGGTATCATATCATACCACCCTTACAAAAATTTCGTCCTCGAAATTAAAAGAACGAAAAAGAAAGCGACGATACAAATGGTGTAACAACTCCAATTTTTGTATACATAAATTTGATTTAAATTTGAGGTATACTTAGAGTATTTAATGTTGCTGTTATCACTTTAAGTATCTATTTTCCCACAATAATTACAAGAAGGAGCTTGTAGCTCATTGGTAATACCTTGCACTGCTGAACCAAGCCACCAGAGTTCAAATCCCATGCCCCACATTATTTTTAGATTATTTTTCTTTTAAAATTCTTGGAAGCCCAACAGTCCACAGGCCATAACTCCCAAAAGTTGAACTGAACCCTAAAAATTGAATATACCAGGAGCTACGCCAGAGAATTCCACACCCAACGATCACCGGACTCGGCCGAGTCCGCAAAATGAAAGTTTTGGCTTTTCGTCTTCTAAACTCCCCTGTATACTCCAATTTAATGGATCGGTTCCCAAATTTTAAATACACCTTATTTACTACAAATTTTAATGTTTTTTCTTTAATTTTTACAATTATTTTAAAAATAAAAACCTTTTACTTACCCAGCCCTAGCCTACCCTATAAATAGACCCCATACCCCCTACTCTCTCATCTCAAAACACTAGGTTTACTCTCTCAAAATTTCTACAAGAAGGGTGTACTTTGAAATCAAGTTCACGGCGAAGCGCTGACGAAATTCCGGCGACGTTTTTTGAAACAACCGGCGATGAAACAACGCCTCGGCCACTCATCTAGTTCCCCTATACTCTTTAGTATAGATCGAAACCCGTAAGATCCATTCTTTCCCTCTTTCTACTTCTCAAAAATACGAAATTACGAAACCCGACGGAAATCGGAACAAACCGATTTCCGATTCGGTTTTCTATAAAATTTCAATTGTCACCAATTCCATAATACTTAAACTTATTCATGTTGACTATTAATCACATAACAACTAATTTGGACAAAGTTTCTCACATGAAATGATAGCTTTTGCAATATCGTATTCTTTTTCACTTTAATACCATAATGTTTATTTTTCTTCTTCTAATCAATTCAATCATTCCTAAACATCTCTATCTTGACTATTAAACTTTTAAAAATCAATTTGAACAAGTTTCATCACATGAAATGATAACCTTTTCAATTTACCGTATTTTTTCACTTTAATACCATCATATTTCAATTTCACATTTAACCCTTTAATATTGCAATACCTTAAAATAGATCACGAGGTAATGACCTACCTCCTCACACACACATATGAAACCATAATACGCTATCTTGAAAACTCCTAATACGATAAAATAAGATTTTACATTAAAATACCATTTCCTTAATAAAACCTTTTATAAAAGTTTAGGTTTGATATATTTGTTTAAACAATATCTTTAATAGGAAAAATACGATAAGTTGTGGACATCGATCGTTTATCTAAATCTGACTTTATGGTGTCTAGGCAAGTGTGTCTAAGGCAAGTGGTTACTTAATTAGGGCCACTATTTGTAGTGGAGAGCCTCCCACTTACCTGGCACTTACCTGGCCGCAATTGGTGGTGAAGAGGCGATTTGAGGCTTCTAACGACTTGTCGTTTAGACCTTTTAGAAATAGGCTAGTTGGCTTAAGGAACCCTAGAATCTAAAATACGGAAATTACACTTTGCAAATAAATACCTTTTACTTTATAAAACCGTTTTCTAAAAGATTAGTATTTTACAATCTTTGCAAAGCGCCGCTACAACCCATCTTTGGGGAACCCGTTCGGGATCGTGCGGTTTATCGCGCATCCTCGGGCTAGTAGTGCGAGATTCAGACCTCCGCAAGGAGCATTCGGTCTCGAAAGGTTTAAAATACGACATCTTAAGAAAATGAGATTTTTGGAATATAAAATATTTATTAAAAATTATTTTTGTATAAGTTTATGTATATTTATCATTTAAATATCTATTTTATTATAATATAAATTTTCCACCTTTTCCTAAAAATCACAAAGAATAAATTTTACACTAAAATACCATGAACTTCAAATAATCAATATTACAGATAAATACCCTTATTTATAAAACTAGGATATTTTCACTAGAAATGTCACAACATAAAATCCACCCTCATTACAACTCTAAAGACGAACAATAAATACTTGAGGTGTATTTTGAAAAGTATATAAAAGTATTTTTACATAAAACCCCCTCAAGTTTATAAATTACCCTAAGGACCCTAGCAATTATAAGACTTCGATTCATATTTCTGATTGTCTGACTCGGAATTGAGTCTGATTAGTCTGACTTGAATATGATTCAAGTCAATCTATAATCTACAAGATTCTAAGTCAATATGAACACATGAATTCATGAATACAATCATCAATTTACACAACTTGACTGAACCGAACCATGGATATATATTCATTTTACATGATTCTCAGTATTCCATTTACATGACTCTACGGTTATAATCGTTTCCTGATATCATGGTTTCGATCAGTCAGTCAATCAATCATGCAATCAATACAATTTTACAAGATAACAATACAAACAAGACATCGCGGGGTTTAAGGGGTAGATTGGTACGGAAGGTGTTAAAGGTGGCACGAGGTGGTCAGACTTAACACACCTAACATGAATCCAGTTGCTGTTGTACCGTGGCATAAACGGTACCTTGTACTATACGTGCCCTTAGTCTCTGGCATATAGAGACTCTCTTCGTATACACTGGCATTCTTCTGTACCAAACTACAAATAACAACGTTGACATAACATTACAATAATAGTTTACACATTAAAATGTATCTTCTTATTCTGTCTTTTTCTACTTCCCTCTTACCTTTGGGACTTACCGAGCGACCTGTTCGCTGACGACATTCTATTTCTTTCTTCTTTGAATGTCGTCAGGTTATTTGGAACCGGCAGAGGTTGAGCCATCGCAAGAAGACTTAGAGCAGTTCACTGAAAACCCTGCACTGTAGTTTCATTGTACACTTTTCCTTTCTGTACTTTTCATTTCCTGTTATGCCACTGTTTAGGCATCTTTTTATTTCAGTTGTATTTCCTTTCATGTATTGTACAAAGAATGTTAATAAATAAAAGTTGCTGTTCTTTTACTCCTTGTCTCTTATGTATTTATTTATATTGCTTAGATACGCTTAGCGTATGTACTTCTGAGTATATACGTAGCGGACCTAGTCGCGTCCCCTTCGCCGTACACCGGGAAGCGGGGCGTGACAGGTTTTGTTGGTGGCCCATACAGGTAAGAGCTGTATGAATCCCTATCATGCAGTTCTGGTCTGCGTGAACAACCTAAGCAATATAACACAAGAACCAGCAACTAAAACATTCTTTACAATTCATGTTCCTTGAATCTTGCCATTTCATATTCCTTAAATTTTATCATTTCATGTACTTGAATCCGTCCTAACCCAATTTTTTCTTCAGGGTTATGGATTCCCCGAACAACACCAGCACCAACGTCAACAACACACCTCCAGCACTACTTCTCACACTAGTTGTTCCTGCGCCACCTACCGAGCAAACAGTGCTACTTGGGGCAATCCGCCGCCTTCTCGAGGGACAGCAACAACTCTTGAACCGTCCGGAGACTGATGCTCCTGGAGTAAAGCAATTCAGGGCTTTACATCCGAAGCAGTTCTCAGGAAAGGGGAGCCCACTGGAAGCTGAGGAAAGGGCTCAAAGTATCGAGGATGATCTGGCCGCAGCACAAGTGCCAGACATCGCTTGGGTCCGTGTAGCGAAACTACAACTCACGGACAACGCCCGCAACTGGTGGAAGGCAGAAGAAAGCCGTCTTGCACAACCGATTGAATGGAAAACTTTTTGCGAGAAGTTCGACGTGAAATATTTCCCTGTGACTGCCAGGTTTGCCATGGAGCAGCAGTTCATTCATCTACAGCAAGGATCAATGTGGGACATATCGGTAGATGAATACGACGCTGAATTCACCATGTTAAGCCGGTAAGATATGTCGCAATAGTTCAATTTTAAATATCACATACCACACAGCTAACACTATCCTTAAACAGATTCATGGCACACTTGATACCGACGGACGATATCAGAGCCCGTCGCTTTCAATAAGGACTGGACACGGAGATTCAGGCTGCTTTAGCCACAGGAAAATTTTTGACTCATGAGGATGCTCTGAAAGCTGCCCGCAGTTATGAGACAGTAATAAAAGCAAGGAGAAGACCTCAGTCTGCAGGAGTCAAGCGCCCTGCCAACCAAATGCCAGGTGGAGCCTCATCCAGACCACCTTTTGTGCCAAGACGTCCTGGAGCACCAATACGCAGACCCAGCCCAGCCTTTTGTAACTACTGCAAGAGAAATGGGCATCTGGCGAGAGATTGCCGTCGTGCGAACAACC
This sequence comes from Agapanthus africanus, assembly GCA_030015575.1. Taxonomy (NCBI): domain Eukaryota; kingdom Viridiplantae; phylum Streptophyta; class Magnoliopsida; order Asparagales; family Amaryllidaceae; genus Agapanthus; species Agapanthus africanus. The sequence continues at coordinate 873,544,612 of CM057339.1, forward strand.
TTTGCTTGATCTGCGGCTCAGCTGCTCATGGTATTGGGGTTGTCCTCATAAACAAAACCCAGTTGCTGCACCCAGGCCAGCAAATAATTATCCACAGCGTCCAGCCATCCAAGCCCCTGCTCCAAGACTTGCACTGCCTGCACCACCCAGAGGACCACAAGCTGCACCACCTCCTCGACAGTTCCATCAAGCTCAAAGGAACGTTCCGAGGAATCCTCCTCAGGCCAGGAGGAATGTGCCAAAGCGCCAGACTTTCATGATGTCTGTGGAAGAAGCTGAGGCCACTGGACAAGTCATTACTGGTAAACTTTCCTTCTCAAACTTATCTTTTAGTCCTGGTTATATACACACTTTCCCTATACCTAAAACATATCCTATATACCTTAGGTACAATCCTAGAAGCTTCACTACCTGCACTTGCACTATTTGATACTGGAGCATCCCACTGCTTTATGTCGCAACGGTTTGTCCGAACCCATGCGATTCCAGTCTCATCGCTTGTATCTAGCTGGAATGTCAGTTCCGGAAATGGCGTTCTAAAGGCAACTATAGGATACAGCTTATGTCCAGTCGTCGTCTGCAGTCGAGAGTTTTATGCTGACTTCAAAGTACTGGACATACCGAACTTCGATGTGGTTCTAGGAATGGATTGGCTTGGAACCTTTTATGCTACCATCGACTGTCGTCAAAGGAGGGTAGTATTCGAGATTCCAGACCATCCGGTCTTCTATTTCAAGAGCGGAGATCGTACCCTGGAGCCAGGTACCTACAAAGCGAAGCCAAGGGAAGCAGTAGTTGCAGCAGCTCAAGCAGAAGAAGAATTAAGAACGGAGGTAGTTCGAGAGTTCGACGATGTATTTCCTGACGATATATCAGGTTTGCCTCTCGATCGAGCTCTTGAATTCAGTATTGATTTAGTACCAGGAGCACAACCGGTGATCAAAGCACCTTATAGACTAAGTCCGGAAAGATTGAAGGAAGTCCGAACACAGTTGGACGAATTATTGGCGAAAGGATGGATTCGTCCCAGCACTTCAAGTTGGGGAGCATCTGTACTACTGGTGAAGAAGAAGGAAGGTTCATACAGAATGTGCATCGATTATAGGGCCTTGAACGAAGTCATTATAAAGAACAAGTATCCACTCCCGCGCATCGATGATTTATTCGATCAGCTAAGTGGATCTTGTGTTTTCTCTAAATTGGATCTTCGTTCAGGTTATCATCAGGTGAAGGTCAAGGAAGCTGATATTCACAAAACAGCTTTCAGAACTCGCTATGGACATTACGAATTTCTAGTGATGCCATTTGGAGTGACCAGTGCACCAGCAATATTCATGAACCTAATGAATCAAGTTTTCCGGGAGTACTTAGACAGGTTTGTTGTCATCTCCATCGACGACATCCTGGTATATTCTAAGAATCGGAAAGAGCATGCAGAGCACCTACGAATTGTCTTGGAAACTCTTCGTCAACATATGCTTTATGCCAAGTACAACAAGTGCGAGTTTTGGCTAAATCAAGTTGGTTTTCTTGGATATATCGTATCAGGAGAAGGAATTTCTGTGGATCCAGCCAAAGTTTCAGCAGTTAGCGAATGGCCTACACCAAAGTCAGTGAAGAACATTCGGAGTTTCTTGGGTTTAGCTGGATATTACAGAAGGTTCATTGAAGGATTCACAAAGATTGCAACACCCCTGACCAAGCTCACCCGAAAAGATGAAGAATTTGTGTGGTCAGAAGCATGCGAACAAGCTTTCGTAGAAATCAAGTTAAGATTGACATCTGCACCTATTCTCGTAATACCGGATCAATCTGGAGGATTCAAAGTGCATTGTGATGCATCCGGTAAGGGATTAGGATGTGTTCTACATCGGCACGGTAAGGTTGTGGCTTATGCTTCAAGACAACTGAAGACTCATGAGCGCAATTATCCGACGCATGATCTGGAGTTGGCAGCCGTCATCTTTGCTCTCAAGATTTGGCGCCACTACTTACTTGGTGAACGAGTGAACATCCACATAGATCATAAAAGTCTGAAGTAAGTGTTTACTCAGAAGGAGTTGAATATGCGGCAGAGAAGATGGTTAGAACTCATTGCGGACTTTGACATCAACCTGCAATATCACCCAGAGAAGGTGAACGTAGTACCTGATGCTCTTAGTCGCCAACCATTATCGATGAATCTCACCGCTCAGTGGAAAGCTTCAGCAAGGCTTGCATCAGATGGAGATTGAAGTAATCATGCCAGGTAATGCTTCAAGTTTGATTAATTTACAAGTTCAATCAACCATTGTCAATCAGATCAAAGCAGCTCAAGCAAGTGATGCTAAGTTGCAAAGGATCAGAGAACAAGTGGAGAATGGACTCAGAACAGACTTCATCATCCATGAAGACGGATCTTTGAGATACGGCAGCAGATTGTGTGTACCAAAGGGTCCTATTCGGGAAGAGTTAATGAAAGAAGCTCACAGCTCTCCCTACTCAGTACATCCTGGAGGTACCAAAATGTATAAAGATCTACGTCAGAATTATTGGTGGCATGGAATGAAGCGTGAACTAGCCAGAAGCGTCGCAAAATATTTGGTGTGTCAGCAAGTAAAGGCTGAACATCACAGGACAGCTGGACTACTTCAACCGTTACCAATCCCAGAATGGAGGTGGCAGCACATCACGATGGACTTTGTGACTGCTCTTCCTCGCAGCACAAAGGGTAACGATGCTGTATGGGTCATCGTGGATCGACTCACAAAGTCGGCTCACTTCATCCCATTTCGGGTTGGCCAATCAACTGAGACACTAGCAAAGAAGTACATGGAGGTAATAATCTAATTAAGATTTAAACACTTTATAATATACTATCTCTGATACCCATGAACTCATACAAGAAATTGTGAGACTTCATAGAGTACCGGTCTGCATTGTCTCCGATCGTGAACCAGGTTCCTATCGCAATTTTGGCAGAGTCTGCAGGCTAGCTTGGGAACAAGTCTGAACTTCAGCACGGCTTATCATCCACAAACAGATGGTCAGTCGGAACGAACTATTTAGATCTTGGAGGATATGCTCAGATCGTGTATGCTAGACTTCTAAAGATCGTGGGAAGATCACCTGCATCTTGTGGAGTTCGCGTACAATAATAGCTACCAAGCAAGTATAGGAATGGCACCTTTTGCAGCATTGTATGGAAGGAAGTGTCGATCACCATTAAGTTGGGACGACATCGGAGATAGGGAACTTCTTGGACCAGAGATGATAGTAGCAACCATTGATGTGGTTCGTACTATCAGGGACAGAATGCGCATAGCCCAAGATCGACAGAAACACTGGGCTGATGCAAAGAGACGACACTTGGAGTTCCAGCCAGGAGACCATGTATTCTTGAAGATATCTCCGAACCGCGGAGTGATCTGGTTTGGAAGACGGGGTAAATTGAGTCCGAGATATATTGGACCGTTCGACATACTCGAACGAGTCGGTGAAGTGGCATACCGATTAGCGCTTCCACCCTCATTCGAAGGAGTACATAACGTGTTCCACATATCCCAACTCAGAAATTATGTGAGTGACCCCAGCCATGTACTTGATCATTCCGAGCCCACTATACAGCCCGACTTGTCTTATGAGCAACAGCCTGTGGAGATCCTGGACAGAAAAGTGAAGACACTTCGGAACAAGCAAGTTAACTTGGTCCGGGTAATGTGGAGGAAAGACACTCCAGGAGAATCCACGTGGGAAAGGGAAGATGAAATGCGTGCAAGATATCCTCACCTCTTTGTAAACTAGTCCTCAAATAAAAGTTGTAAATTTCGAGGACGAAATTTTTGTAAGGAGGGTAGATTGTAACAACTCCAATTTTTGTATACATAAATTTGATTTAAATTTAAGGTATACTTGGAGTATTTAATGTTGCTGTCATCACTTTAAGTATCTATTTTCCCACAATAATTACAAGAAGGAGCTTGTAGCTCATTGGTAATAACTTGCACTGCTGAACCAAGCCACCAGAGTTCAAATCCCATGCCCCACATTATTTTTAGATTATTTTTCTTTTAAAATTCTTGGAAGCCCAACAGTCCACAGGCAATAACTCCCAAAAGTTGAACTGAACCCTAAAAATTGAATATACCAGGAGCTACGTCAGAGAATTCCACACCCAACGATCACCGGACTCGGCCGGGATCGGCCGAGTCGGCCGGCGCCGCCGGCCGGACTCGGCCGAACGACCGAGTCCCCAAAACGAAAGTTTTGGCTTTTTGTCTTCTAAACTCCCCTGTATACTCCAATTTAATGGATCGGTTCCCGAATTTTAAATACACCCTATTTACTACAAATTTTAATGTTTTGTCTTTAATTTTTACAATTTTTTTAAAAATAAAAACCTTTCCCCTACCCTGCCCTAGCCTATCCTATAAATAGACCCCCTACCCCCTACTCTCTCATCTCAAAACACTAGGTTTACTCTCTCAAAATTTCTACAAGAAGGGTGTACTTTGAAATCAAGTTCACGGCGAAGCGCTGACGAAATTCCGGCAACGTTTTTTGAAACAACCGGTGACGAAACAACGCCTCGGCCACTCATCTAGTTCCCCTATACTCTTTAGTATAGATCGAAACCCGTAAGTTCCATTCTTTCCCTCTTTCTACTTCTCAAAAATACGATATTACGAAATCCGACGGAAATCGGAACAAACTGATTTCCGATTCGGTTTTCTATAAAATCTCACTTGTCACCAATTCCATAATACTTAAACTTATTCATGTTGACTATTAATCACATAACAACTAATTTGGACAAAGTTTCTCACATGAAATGATAGCTTTTGCAATATCGTATTCTTTTTCACTTTAATACCATAATGTTTATTTTTCTTCTTCTAATCAATTCAATCATTCCTAAACATCTCTATCTTGACTATTAAACTTTTAAAAATCAATTTGAACAAGTTTCATCACATGAAATGATAACCTTTTCAATTTACCGTATTTTTTCACTTTAATACCATGATATTTCAATTTCACATTTAACCCTTTAACATTGTTATACCTAAAAATAGATCACGAGGTAATGACCTATCTCCTCACACACACATATGAAACCATAATACGCTATCTTGAAAACTCCTAATACGATAAAACAAGATTTTACATTAAAATACCATTTCCTTAATAAAACCTTTTATAAAAGTTTAGGTTTGATACATTTGTTTAAATAATATCTTTAATAGGAAAAATACGATAAGTTGTGGACATCGATCGTTTATCTAAACCTGACTTTGTGGTGACTAGGCAAGTGTGTCTAAGGTAAGTGGTTACTTAATTAGGGTCACTACTTGTAGTGGAGAGCCTCCCACTTACCTGGCACTTACCTGGCCGCAATTGGCGGTGAAGAGGCGATTTGAGGCTTCTAACGACTTGTCGTTTAGACCTTTTAGAAATATGCTAGTTGGCTTAGGGAACCCTAGAATCTAAAATACGGAAATTACACTTTGCAAATAAATACCTTTTACTTTATAAAACCGTTTTCTAAAAAATTAGTATTTTACAATCTTTGCAAAGCGCCGCTACAACCCATCTTTGGGGAACCCGTTCGGGATCGTGCGGTTTATCGCGCATCCTCGGGCTAGTAGTGCGAGATTCAGACCTCCGCAAGGAGCATTCGGTCTCGAAAGGTTTAAAATACGACATCTTAAGAAAATGAGATTTTTGGAATATAAAATATTTATTAAAAATTATTTTTGTATAAATATATGTATATTTATCATTTAAATATCTATTTTATTATAATATAAATTTTCCACCTTTTCCTAAGAATCACAAAGAATAAATTTTACACTAAAATACCATGAACTTCAAATAATCAATATTACAGATAAATACCCTTATTTATAAAACTAGGATATTTTCACTAGAAATGTCACAACATAAAATCCACCCTCATTACAACTCTAAAGACGAACAATAAATACTTGAGGTGTATTTTAAAAAGTATATAAAAGTATTTTTACATAAAACCCCCTCAAGTTTATAAATTACCCTAAGGACCCTAGCAATTATAAGACTTCGATTCATATTTCTGATTGTCTGACTCGGGATTGAGTCTGATTAGTCTGACTTGAATATGATTCAAGTCAATCTATAATCTATAAGATTCTAAGTCAATATGAACACATGAATTCATGAATACAATCATCAATTTACACAACTTGACTGAACCGAACCATAGATATATATTCATTTTACATGATTCTCAGTATTCCATTTACATGACTCTACGGTTATAACCGTTTCCTGATATCATGGTTTCGATCAGTCAGTCAATCAATCATGCAATCAATACAATTTTACAAGATAACAATACAAACAAAACATCGCGGGGTTTAAGGGGTAGATTGGTACGGAAGGTGTTAAAGGTGGCACGAGGTGGTCAGACTTAACACACCTAACATGAATCCAGTTGCTGTTGTACTGTGGCATAAACGGTACCTTGTACTATACGTGTCCTTAGTCTCTGGCATATAGAGACTCTCTTCCTATACACTGGCATTCTTCTGTACCAAACTACAAATAACAACGTTGACATAACATTACAATAATAGTTTACACATTAAAATGTATCTTCTTATTCTGTCTTTTTCTACTTCCCTCTTACCTTTGGGACTTACCGAGCGACCTATTCGCTGACGACATTCTGTTTCTTTCTTCTTTGAATGTCGTCAGGTGATTTGGAACCGGCAGAGGTTGAGCCATCGCAAGAAGACTTAGAGCAGTTCACTGAAGACCCTGCACTGTAGTTTTATTGTACACTTTTCCTTTCTGTACTTTTCTTTTTCTGTTATGCCACTGTTTAGGCATCTTTTTATTTCAGTTGTATTTCCTTTCATGTATTGTACAAAGAATGTTAATAAATAAAAGTTGCTGTTCTTTTACTCCTTGTCTCTTGTGTATTTATTTATATTGCTTAGATACGCTTAGCGTATGTACTTCTGAGTATATACGTAGCGGACCCAGTCGTGTCCCCTTCGCCGTACACCGGGAAGCGGGGCGTGACAGGTTTTGTTGGTGGCCCATGCAGGTCAGAGCTGTATGAATCCCTATCATGCAGTTCTGGTCTGCGTGAACAACCTAAGCAATATAACACAAGAACCAGCAACTAAAACATTCTTTACAATTCATGTTCCTTGAATTTTGCCATTTCATATTCCTTAAATCTTATCATTTCATGTACTTGAATCCGTCCTAACCCAAATTTTTCTTCAGGGTTATAGATTCTCCGAACAACATCAGCACCAACGTCAACAACACACATCCAACACTACTTCTCGCACCAGCTGTTCCTGCGCCACCTACCGAGCAAACAGTGCTACTTGAGGCAATCCGCCACCTTCTCGAGGGACAGCAACAACTCTTGAACCGTCCCGAGACTGATGCTTCTGGAGTAAAGCAATTCAGGGCTTTACATCCGAAGCAGTTCTCAGGAAAGGGGAGCCCACTGGAAGCTGAGGAATGGGCTCAAAGTATCGAGGATGATCTGGACGCAGCACAAGTGCCAGACATCGCTTGGGTCTGTGTAGCGAAACTACAACTCACGGACAACGCTCGCAACTGGTGGAAGGCAGAAGAAAGCCGTCTTGCACAACCGATTGAATGGAAAACTTTTCGCGAGAAGTTCGACGTGAAATATTTCCCTGTGACTGTCAGGTTTGCCATGGAGCAGCAGTTCATTCATCTACAGCAAGGATCAATGTGGGACATATCGGTAGATGAATACGACGCTGAATTCACCATGTTAAGCCGGTAAGATATGTCGCAATAGTTCAATTTTAAATATCACATACCACACAGCTAAAATTATCCTTAAACAGATTCGTGGCACACTTGATACCGACGGACGATATCATAGCCCGTCGCTTTCAACAAGGACTGGACACGGAGATTCAGGCTGCTTTAGCCACAGGAAAATTTTTGACTCATGAGGATGCTCTGGAAGCTGCCCGCAGTTATGAGGCAGTAATAAAAGTAAGGAGCAGACCTCAGTCTGCAGGAGTCAAGCGCCCTGCCAATCAGATGGCAGGTGGAGCCTCGTCCAGACCACCTTTTGTGCCAAGACGTCCTGGAGCACCAATCAGCAGACCCAGCCCAGCCTTTTGTAACTACTGCAAGAGAAATGGGCATCTGGCGAGAGATTGCCGTCGTGCGAACAACCTTTGCTTGATTTGCGGCTCAGCTGCTCATGGTATTGGGGCTTGTCCTCATAAACAAAACCCAGTTGCTGCACCCAGGCCAGCAAACAATTATCCACAGCGTCCAGCCATCTAAGCCCTTGCTCCAAGACTTGCACTGCCTGCACCACCCAGAGGACCACAAGCTGCACCACCTCCTCGACAGTTCCATCAAGCTCAAAGGAACGTTCCGAGGAATGCTCCTCAGGCCAGGAGGAATGTGCCAAAGCGCCAGGCTTTCATGATGTCTGTGGAAGAAGCTGAGGCCACTGGCCAAGCCATTACTGGTAAACTTTCCTTCTCAAACTTATCTTTTAGTCCTGGTTATATACACACTTTCCCTATACCTAAAACATATCCCATATACCTTAGGTACAATCCTATTAGCTTCACTACCTGCACTTGCACTATTTGATACTGGAGCATCCCACTGCTTTATGTCGCAACGGTTTGTCCGAACCCATGCGATTCCAGTCTCACCGCTTGTATCTAGCTGGAATGTCAGTTTCGGAAATGGCGTTCTAAAGGCAACTATGGGATACAGCTTGTGTCCAGTCGTCGTCTGCAGTCGAGAGCTTTATGCTGACTTCAAAGTACTTGACATACCGAACTTCGATGTGGTTCTAGGAATGGATTGGCTTGGAACCTTTTATGCTACCATCGACTGTCGTCAAAGGAGGGTAGTATTCAAGATTCCAGACCATCCGGTCTTCTATTTCAAGAGCGGAGATCATATCCTGGAGCCAGGTACCTACAAAGCGAAGCCAAGGGAAGCAGTAGTTGCAGCAGCTCAAGCAGAAGAAGAATTAAGACCGGAGGTAGTTCGAGAGTTCGATGATGTATTTCCTGACGATATATCAGGTTTGCCTCCCGATCGAGCTCTTGAATTCAGTATTGATTTAGTACCAGGAGCACAACCGGTGATCAAAGCACCTTATAGACTAAGTCCGAAAGGATTGAAGGAAGTCCGAACACAGTTGGAAGAATTATTGGCGAAAGGATGGATTCGTCCCAGCACTTCAAGTTGGGGAGCACCTGTATTACTGGTGAAGAAGAAGGAAGGTCTATACAGAATGTGCATCGATTATAGGGCCTTGAACGAAGTCACTATAAAGAACAAGTATCCACTCGCGCGCATCGATAATTTATTCGATCAGCTAAGTGGATCTTGTGTTTTCTCTAAATTGGATCTTCGTTCAGGTTATCATCAGGTGAAGGTCAAGGAAGCTGATATTCACAAAACAGCTTTCAGAACTCGCTATGGACATTACGAATTTCTAGTGATGCCATTTGGAGTGACCAATGCACCAGCAATATTCATGAACCTAATGAATCAAGTTTTCCGGGAGTACTTAGACAGGTTTGTTGTCATCTTCATCGATGACATCCTGGTATATTCTAAGAATCGGAAAGAGCATGCAGAGCACCTACGAATTGTCCTGGAAACTCTTGGTCAACATAAGCTTTATGCCAAGTACAGCAAGTGCGAGTTTTGGCTAAATCAAGTTCGTTTTCTTGGACATATCGTATCAGGAAAAGGAATTTCTGTGGATCCAGCCAAAGTTTCAGCAGTTAGCGAATGGCCTACATCAAAGTCAGTGAAGGACATTCGGAGTTTCTTGGGTTTAGCTGGATATTACAGAAGGTTCATTGAAGGATTCTCAAAGATTGCAACACCCCTGACCAAGCTCACCCGAAAAGATGAAGAATTTGTGTGGTCAGAAGCATGCGAACAAGCTTTCATAGAACTCAAGTTAAGATTGACATCTGCACCTATTCTCGTAATACCGGATCAATCTGGAGGATTCGAAGTGCATTGTGATGCATCCGGTAAGGGATTAGGATGCGTTCTACATCAGCACGGTAAGGTTGTGGCTTATACTTCAAGACAACTGAAGACTCATGAGCGCAATTATCCGACGCATGATCTGGAGTTGGCAGCCATCATCTTTGCTCTCAAGATTTGGCGCCACTACTTACTTGGTGAACGAGTGAACATCCACACAGATCATAAAAGTCTGAAGTACGTGTTTACTCAGAAGGAGTTGAATATGCTGCAGAGAAGATGGTTAGAACTCATGGCGGACTTTGACATCAACCTGCAATATCACCCAGGGAAGGTGAATGTCGTACCTGATGCTCTTAGTCGCCAACCATTATCGATGAATCTTACCGCTCTGTGGAAGCTTCAGCAAGACTTGCATCGGATGGAGATTGAAGTAGTCATGCCAGGTAATGCTTCAAGTTTGATGAATCTACAAGTTCAATCAACCATTGTCAATCAGATCAAAGCAGCTCAAGCAAGTGATGATAAGTTGCAAAGGATCAGAGAACAAGTGGAGAATGGACTCAGAACAGACTTCATCATCCATGAAGACGGATCTTTGAGATACGGCAGCAGATTGTGTGTACCAAAGGGTCCTGTTCGGGAAGAGGTAATGAAAGAAGCTCACAGCTCTCCCTACTCAGTACATCCTGGAGGTACCAAAATGTACAAAGATCTACGTCAGAATTATTGGTGGCATGGAATGAAGCGTGAAGTAGCCAGAAGCATCGTAAAATGTTTGGTGTGTCAGCAAGTAAAGGCTGAACATCACAGGACAGCTGGACTATTTCAACCGTTACCAATCCCAGAATGGAAGTGGCAGCACATCACGATAGACTTTGTGACTACTCTTCCTCGCAGCACAAAGGGTAACGATGCTATATGGGTCATCGTGGATCGACTCACAAAGTCGGCTCACTTCATCCCATTTCGGGTTGGCCAATCAACTGAGACACTAGCAAAGAAGTACATGGAGGTAATAATCTAATTAAGATTTAAACACTTCATAATATACTATCTCTGATACCCATGAACTCATACAGGAAATTGTGAGACTTCATGGAGTACCGGTCTGCATTGTCTCCGATCGTGACACCTGGTTCCGATCGCAATTTTGGCAAAATCTGCAAGCTAGCTTGGGAACAAGTCTGAACATCAGCACGGCTTATCATCCACAAACAGATGGTCAGTCGGAACGAACTATTCAGATCTTGGAGGATATGCTCAGAGCGTGTATGCTAGACTTCAAAGGATCGTGGGAAGATCACCTGCATCTTGTGGAGTTCGCGTACAATAATAGCTACCAAACAAGCATAGGAATGGCACCTTTTGCAGCATTGTATGGAAGGAAGTGTCGATCACTGTTAAGTTGGGAAGACATCGGAGATAGGAAACTTCTTGGACCAGAGATGATAGTAGCAACCGTTGATGTGGTTCGTACTATCAGGGACAGAATGCGCATAGCCCAAGATCGACAGAAACACTGGGCTGATGCAAAGAGACGACACTTGGAGTTCCAGCCAGGAGACCATGTATTCTTGAAGATATTTCTAAACCACGGAGTGATCCGGTTTGGAAGACGGGGTAAATTGAGTCCGAGATATATTGGACCGTTCGACATACTCGAACGAATCGGTGAAGTGGCATACCGATTAGCGCTTCCACCCGCATTGGAAGGAGTGCATAACGTGTTCCACATATCCCAACTCAGAAAGTATGTGAGTGACCCCAGCCATGTACTTGATCATTCCGAGCTCACTATACAGCCCGACTTGTCTTGTGAGCAACAGCCTATGAAGATCCTGGACAGAAAAGTGAAGACACTTCGGAACAAGCAAGTTAACTTGGTCCGGGTAATGTGGAGGAAAGACACTCCAGGAGAATCCACGTGGGAAAGGGAAGATGAAATGCGTGCAAGATATCCTCACCTCTTTGTAAACTAGTCCTTCAATAAAAGTTGTAAATTTCGAGAACGAAATTTTTGTAAGGAGGGTAGATTGTAACAACTCCAATTTTTGTATACATAAATTTGATTTAAATTTGAGATCTACTTGGAGTATTTAATGTTGCTGTTATCACTTTAAGTATCTATTTTCCCATAATATTTACAAGAAGGAGCTTGTAGCTCATTGGTAATACCTTGCACTGCTGAAGCCATCAGAGTTCAAATCCCATGCCCCACATTATTTTTAGATTATTTTTCTTTTAAAATTCTTGGAAGCCCAACAGTCCACAGGCCATAACTCCCAAAAGTTGAACTGAACCCTAAAAATTGAATATACCAGGAGCTACGTCAGAGAATTCCACACCCAACGATCACCAGAGTCGACCGGCGGACCGGCCGAGTCGGCCGGACTCGGCTGGACGGCCGAGTCCCCAAAACGAAAGTTTTGGCTTTTCGTCTTCTAAACTCCCCTGTATACTCCAATTTAATGGATCGGTTCCCGAATTTTAAATACACCCTATTTACTACAAATTTTAATGTTTTTTCTTTAATTTTTACAATTTTTTTAAAAATAAAAACCTTTCACCTACCCTACCCCAGCCTACCCTATAAATAGACCCCCTACCCCCTACTCTCTCATCTCAAAACACTAGGTTTACTCTCTCAAAATTTCTACAAGAAAGGTTTACTTTGAAATCAAGTTCACGGCGAAGCACTGACGAAATTCCGGCGACGTTTTTTGAAACAGCCGGCGACGACACAACGCCTCGGCCACTCATCTAGTTCTCCTATACTCTTTAGTATAGATCGAAACCCGTAAGTTCCATTCTTTCCCTCTTTCTACTTCTCAAAAATACGAAATTACGAAACCCGACGGAAATCGAAACAAACCGATTTCCGATTCGGTTTTCTATAAAATCTCACTTGTCACCAATTCCATAATACTTAAACTTATTTATGTTGACTATTAATCACATAACAACTAATTTGGACAAAGTTTCTCATATGAAATGATAGCTTTTGCAATATCGTATTCTTTTTCACTTTAATACCATAATGTTTATTTTTCTTCTTCTAATCAATTCAATCATTCCTAAACATCTCTATCTTGACTATTAAACTTTTAAAAATCAATTTGAACAAGTTTCATCACATGAAATGATAACCTTTTCAATTTACCGTATTTTTTCACTTTAATACCATCATTTTTCAATTTCACATTTAACCCTTTAACATTGCTATACCTTAAAATAGATCACGAGGTAATGACCTATCTCCTCACACACACATATGAAACCATAATACGCTATCTTAAAAACTCCTAATATGATAAAACAAGATTTTACAATAAAATACCATTTCCTTAATAAAACCTTTTATAAAAGTTTAGGTTTGATATATTTGTTTAAACAGTATCTTTAATAGGAAAAATACGATAAGTTGTGGATATCGATCGTTTATCTAAAGCTGACTTTGTGGTGTCTAGACAAGTGTGTCTAAGGCAAGTGGTTACTTAATTAGGGCCACTACTTGTAGTGGAGAGCCTCCTACTTACCTGGCACTTACCTGGCCGCAATTGGCGGTGAAGAGGCGATTTGAGGCTTCTAACGACTTGTCGTTTAGACCTTTTAGAAATAGGCTAGTTGGCTTAGGGAACCCTAGAATCTAAAATACGGAAATTACACTTTGCAAATAAATACCTTTTACTTTATACAACCGTTTTCTAAAAGATTAGTATTTTACAATCTTTGCAAAGCGCCGCTACAACCCATCTTTGGGGAACCCGTTCGGGATCGTGCGGTTTATCGCGCACCCTCGGGCTAGTAGTGCAAGATTCAGACCTCCGCAAGGAGCATTCGGTCTCGAAAGGTTTAAAATACGACATCTTAAGAAAATGAGATTTTTGGAATATAAAATATTTATTAAAAATTATTTTTGTATAAATATATCTATATTTATCATTTAAATATCTATTTTATTATAATATAAATTTTCCACATTTTCCTAAAAATCACAAAGAATAAATTTTACACTAAAATACCATGAACTTCAAATAATCAATATTACAGATAAATACCCTTATTTATAAAACTAGGATATTTTCACTAGAAATATCACAACATAAAATCCACCCTCATTACAACTCTAAAGACGAACAATAAATACTTGAGGTGTATTTTGAAAAGTATATAAAAGTATTTTTATATAAAACCCCCTCAAGTTTATAAATTACCATAAGGACCCTAGCAGTTATAAGACTTCGATTCATATTTCTGATTCTCTGACTCAGATTTGAGTCTGATTAGTCTGACTTGAATATGATTCAAGTTAATCTATAATCTACAAGATTCTAAGTCAATATGAACACATGAATTCATGAATACAATCATCAATTTACACAACTTGACTGAACCGAACCATGGATATATATTCATTTTACATGATTTTCAGTATTCCATTTACATGACTCTACGGTTATAACCGTTTCCTGATATCATGGTTTCGATCAGCCAGTCAATCAATCATGCAATCAATACAATTTTACAAGATAACAATACAAACAAGACGTCGCGGGGTTTAAGGGGTAGATTGGTACGGAAGGTGTTAAAGGTGGCACGAGGTGGTCAGACTTAACACACCTAACATGAATCCAGTTTCTGTTGTACCGTGGCATAAACGGTACCTTGTACTATACATGCCCTTAGTCTCTGGCATATAGAGACTCCCCTCGTATACACTGGCATCCTTCTGTACCAAACTACAAATAACAACGTTGACATAACATTACAACAATAGTTTACACATTAAAATGTATCTTCTTATTCTGTCTTTTTCTACTTCCCTCTTACCTTTGGGACTTACCGAGCGACCTGTTCGCTGACGGCATTCTGTTTCTTTCTTCTTTGAATGTCGTCAGGTGATTTGGAACCGGCAGAGGTTGAGCTATCGCAAGAAGACTTAGAGCAGTTCACTGAAGATCCTGCACTGTAGTTTCATTGTAGACTTTTCCTTTATATACTTTTCATTTCCTATTATGCCACTGTTTAGGCATCTTTTTATTTCAGTTGTATTTCCTTTCATGTATTGTACAAAGAATGTTAATAAATAAAAGTTGTTGTTCTTTTACTCCTTATCTCTTGTGTATTTATTTGTATTGCTTAGATACGCTTAGTGTATATACTTCTGAGTGTATACGTAGCGGACCCAGTCGCGTCCCCTTCGCCGTACACCGGGAAGCGGGGCGTGACAAATGGCTACTCGAAGAGATGTGGGAACCGTGAACGGATATCCTCCTCATGTTCCCAGATAGATTCCCTAGATGAACGACCGCCCCAAGACACTCGGACTAACGGGTGACTTTATTCTTTAACACCTTCTCTCTACGGTAGAGTATAGTAGTAGGCTGCTCCACATAAGTTAAATCGGCACCCAAAGTCAAATCTGAATGATCGAGAACATGACTGTCGTATCGAACGTAGCGCCGCAACTGTGACACATGAAATGTGTTGCGTACGCCCGCTAACGATGGGGGTAAGGTAAGACGGTAAGCCACTTCTCCTACTTGCTCCAATACCTCGAATGGTCCGATAAATCGGGGACTGATTATGCCGCGACTTCCAAACCTGATAACACCGCGGGTGGGTGAAATCTTCAGAAACACATGATCTCCGACCTTGAGCGCTCTCTTGCTGGCATCCGCCCAACTCTTTTGTGGGTCCTGGGCCGTCTTAATGCGCTGTATGATCATCTGGACCTTGTCTACCATCTGAACAATAAGTTTGGGGCCCAGTAATCTTCGCTCACCCACGTCATCCCAATAGACAGAGGATCGACATTTCCGTCCGTAAAGTGTTTCGAATGGAGCCATCTGGATGCTAGCTTGGAAACTGTTGTTATAAGAAAACTCCACTAGATGGAGGTGATCCTCCCAAGAACCCTGGAAGTCTAGCATGCATGCCCTCAACATGTCCTCGAGTGTCTGAATAGTATGCTCGGACTGTCCGTCCGTCTGTGGATGGTAAGCCGTGTTGAACTTGAGACGGGTACCCAGACTCTCCTGTAAGCTCTTCCAAAAGTGTGAAACAAATCTGATGTTTCGATCTGACACTATACTTACCGGAACTCCATGAAGTCGCACTACCTCTTGCATGTATTTCTTCGCAAGCGACTCTGTTGTCTGTCCCACCTGGAAGGGTATAAAGTGTGCTGCTTTTGTAAGACGGTCGACGATAACCCAAACGGCGTTGTTGCCTCTTGGACTTTATGGTAAGGCATTCACAAAATCCATAGTGATATGCTCCCACTTCCACTCGAGTATCGGAAGCGGTTGCAATAGTACAGCTGTTCTCTGGTGTTCCGCCTTTACTTGCTGGCATACTAAGCACTTAGATACAAACCGTGCAATCTCTCGCTTCATCCCGTTCCACCAATAGTGTTGCCTCAGATCTCGATACATTTTCGTGCCTTCCGGATACACAGAATAAGCTGAACTATGAGCCTCAGCTAGTACTTCTTCTCGAACATCCCCCTTGGGAATGCAGAGTCTGCTATCGAATCTCAAAGAACCGTCTCGATGTATGAGAAAGTCTGTCCTCAGTCCGGCTTCCACCTGCTCTCTGAATTTCTACAATCAAGGATCATCAGCTTGCGCAGCCTTAAATCGATCTACAAGTGAAGATTGCACCTGTAACTGCCAAAACTGCCTGATTGCACTCGGTGTAACAACCTCTAGTTAGAGCTTCTGAAAATCCTCAATGATGCCCCTCTGACTGGTCAACATCACGACCTCTAGCTTGCGACTAAGAGTGTCAGGTACGACATTTACTTTCCCCGGATGGTACAGTAAGTCCAAGTCGTAGTCCGCCATTAATTCTAGCCATTGACGTTGTCTCATATTCAATTCCTTTTGAGTGAACACGTATTTCAGACTCTTGTGATCCGTGTATACTTCCACCTTTTCGCCTAACAAGTAATGTCTCTAGTTCTTCAATGCGAAAACCACTGCGGCTAACTCCAAGTCATGTGTTGGGTAGTTCCTCTCGTGATTCTTCAGCTGCCGGGAGGCATAAGCAACTACCCGACCGTGCTGCATCAGGACGCAGCCTAAACCTTTCCCTGAAGCATCACTGTGTATCACCAAACCACCTGAATTATCTGACATTGTAAGAATAGGTGTCGTGGTTAATTTCTACTTCAGTACCTCAAAAGCCTGAGTACATTCCTCTGACCATATTTAAGGCACTTCTTTCCGTGTCAGCTTTGTTAAAGGTTCAGTGACTCGCGCAAAGTCTTGAACGAAACGCCGATAATATCCTGCCAATGCCAGGAAGCTTCTGACTTCCACCACTGACTTCGGCGTTGGCCAATCCCTGATAGATTCTATCTTCGCTGGGTCCACTGAGATGCCTTCGCCCGAAACAATGTGTCCCAAGAACTGCACTTTGTCGAGCCAGAACTCACACTTGCTCAATTTTGCGTATTGCTTTTCTTCCTGAAGAATTTGTAGTACCATTCGCAAGTGTTCGGCGTGCTCCTCTCGAGTTTTAGAGTAGACTAGTATGTCGTCGATGAATACAACGATAAATGTGTCTAAGTATTTTGCAAATACTCTATTTATTAGATCCATAAATATAGCTGGAGCATTGGTAACACCGAACGACATCACAAGAAACTCATAATGCCCGTATCGGGTCGTGAAAGCCGTCTTGCATATATCTTTGTCCGTTACTCTGATATGGTGATAGCCCGAACGAAGATCCAGCTTCGAAAATACCTTGGCACCACCCAACTGATCAAATAAGTCGTCGATATGCGGAATGGGGTATTTGTTCTTTATCGTTACTCTGTTCAGCTCCCGGTAGTCTATGCACATCTGTAGCGATCCATCCTTTTCTTCACCAACAAGAGAGGTGCACCCCACGGTGAAGCGCTTGGACGAATATATCCTTTTTCCAGGAGTTCTCCAATTTGCTTCTTCAATTCTGCCAACTCAACTGGTGCCATTCTGTACGGTGCCTTGGAAACTGGTGATGTACCTAGAAACAAATCTATCAAGAATCCTAAGACGCGTGGAGGTGGTAGACCCGGTAAATCTTCAGGAAACACATCAAGAAAATCCCGAATGATTTCTGGTGCGGGGTTTTCATCAAACTCCATAGCCGTCAATACCTTCGGTTTGGCTCTATACTTGTCTGGCTCCAAAGACTCGCTTCCTCCTTCAAAAACAAACTCTGGGTGATTGGGAATGCGGAAAGTCACATTCCTAGCTCGGCAATCAATAATCGCATGGAATGTACTCATCCAATCCATCTCAAGAATTGCGTCATAGCTGCCAGTTCCAATTAAAAGGAAATTCGCATAGAATTCTCTGCCACACACTACAACTGGACAAGATCTACATTCCCGACTAGATATTATAACACCATTTCCCGTATGTATTTCCTATCCCTTGGTCAATGGTTCATGTGGTATGGAGTGTGTATCGACAAAATGTGCAGATATGAAACAGTGTGATGCCCCAGAATCAAACAGTTCTCTAGCTGGCATAGAATGAACAAGTAGAATACCTGTAACAACTTCACCTGAGGCCTCTACCTGCTCGGCGGTCAGGGTGAAATCCCGCCCTTGACCGTGGCCTGGGTTGGTTTGCCTCTGTTCTAGTGACCTCTGCTGTTGCGGTCCAGACCCTCCCTGTAGCTCTGTTCGCTGAGGGTAACCACTAACCTGATACTGGTTGGATCCGCAAATTAAACACTGTCCCTTGGCACGGCGACGGTCCTTCTGGGTGTGCCCGTCCCTGTGACAGTAGCCGCAGACTAAGGCTTTCCTCTATGGATGCTGCTGGGGCACGAAGGGACGCTTCATCTGCGTCTTCCCTGGCCTGTGAACTGGTATGACCCCTCGGGACGATGTGTGTATACGTGTCAGAATAACTGGGGGCCTCCTATCACTCGAGCTGGGCCCTCTGAATTTACTGATTAGTATCTCCTGAATTCGTGCAACGTTGAGCACCTGCGCGAAAGTCTGCAACTCAAGTGACGCAATCAACTGTTGCAGCTCAAAGTCTAGCCCCTGCAAGAAACGTTTGGCTCTGGTGGCCTCTGAAGCGACCATATATGAAGCGAATCGGATCAGACAGTTGAATTCTACCGCATACACGTCAACGAGACGACTGTTCTGCTTCAGTAAGATAAATCTTTCTTCCATCTCTGCCTTGGCGGTGGGGGGAAAATAATGGTCCAAGAAGCACTCTTTGAACTTGCTCCACTGGATCGGCCCATCAAGTCTGCTCTCTTTGACGGACCACCAAGTATGGGCTTCGTCCTCCAGCTGGATCTTTATCACATTCACCTTCTCTTCATCGGGTACCCGTGCGGCCGTCAGTAGGTTCTCCATATTGACCAGCCATTGTTCGGTCTCGAGTGGTTTGGCTAGTCCCGTAGACACAGTTGGGTGTAGTCTTTGGAAATCCGACACAGTGCCAGTCCTGGCAGAAGTAGCTGGCGTAGTGGTGCCCTTGGGGGCAGTAATAAGAGTGATGGTCCCCTTAATGCGGTAATTGCCCTGAGTCCTTCGGTAAGTAGGTCCGTCTTTCTCTCTTGGGTTTCTGCGAGGGTCGTTAGTGCATTCAGGATCCTCTCTGTGCGATCCTGAGAACTAGAATCCGAGGAGAGGTCGTTCGGGCAGGTCATGTCGCTGAAAAATAGATGAATGGATATGATTAGATATAAGGATGAAAGTGAGAAATAGTGAAGTGAAAATAATATAATAAAGCGTAGTTAATGTTATCCCTAATACTAAAAACTGGCGCTCTGATATCAACAAAACCATGTCACGCCCTACTTCCCAAAATACGGAATACGGGAGGCGACTAAGCCAGCCATGCTCCTACGGTTGGAGAAAAATCCCGCCGTAGTCACACTTCGGCTTCTAGCATTACATGGTAATTAGTAAACACAACACAGAAGTAAAGGAAACACATCACTAGTTTATTACACCAACTCTCATTGTTCACAGTTTACAATAGTTCGAAAGAAAAGAAACTACTAACCAAGTGCGAATACAAGGTTAATTTATGGAAAGCGGTAAAAGCACTTAAGGCACTACCGTCTAGATCTCTGCGAGCTCGAATGACAGGTCTGACTCCTAAACTGGGTCATCTCCAAACTCTGAGCATGCAAACTCAGGTCGTCAGGGTGACACAATAGCAATATTATAATAATAACAAAGATGCAATGAAATAAGGTAATAATGGTGGAGACAATAAATGCAGATAATCAGTATGCCATTAAACAATGCAATGTATGTGTTGAGGTCAAAAATTGTACCCCGGTTGACCAAGTCAAAGTCAAGGTCAACCCCAAGTCAGGTGGGCCCAAGCCCAGGCCAAGTGGGCCCATGCCCAAGTCGAGCCCGACCATGAAGCGGCCGGCCCCCCCGTCCATACCAAAATAAAAATCATGTAATAAATAATTTTAATGTAATTTTTTATGCATGAATGGGCATAAAGCCAAATTTTTGTAAAGCCCATGGCTTATATGCAAAAAGAAATAGCACATGAGACATGGGATGGGCAAAATGCTATTTTGTAAAGCCCAAGGGGCTATATGTAAATGTGTAAGCCTATATAAGGCAACATGATGATGAATAAAATATACACTTTTTTCATTCTCTAAAACTCTAGGGTTTTTGTGCCTCCTTCTCCTTCCTCAAGGTTCTAAACCTTCTCCTTTCTTTTGAATTAAATCAAGACTTTTACTCTTCCTTTTCCAAAACTAAATAGTTTTTCACCACAAAACCCACAAAGGGGAGCTCAGATCTTCTATTAGATCTCAAAAAGGGGAGATTTTTTTAAATCTCACCCCCTTTCTCCAAGATCCGGCCAACCGACAGGAAGAAGAAGGAGACCCATCTCCAGAAATCCCACTTTGGGAAGATGCAGGGCCAAAGGGGAGAAACAAAGCTGCCCCCTT
Source organism: Agapanthus africanus (assembly GCA_030015575.1). Classification (NCBI taxonomy): domain Eukaryota; kingdom Viridiplantae; phylum Streptophyta; class Magnoliopsida; order Asparagales; family Amaryllidaceae; genus Agapanthus; species Agapanthus africanus. Next base: position 873,565,573 of record CM057339.1, read on the forward strand.
TGATCATTTCTAAATTTTTTTAGGAGTTTAACTCCATTCAAGATCTGCTGGAGATCAACTCCATAAATTAATCTCTTTTTTAGGAGTTTAACTCCAAGGGTCAAATTGGGAGCACAGCTCCCAGTGCAGGGACAAAGTCCCCTTTTCTGATTGACGCCCAGCGCCCACGTACCAAGCACGTGGGGCGCTGGTGCCTAGCGCCCAGAGCGCTAGAGCTCACGTGTCAAGCACGTGGGGTGCCCAGAGCGCTAGCGCCCACGTGCCAAGCACGTGGTGCACCCAGCGCCCAGAGCGCTTACGCCCACGTGCCAAGCACATGGTGCGCCCAGAGCGCTCTCGCCTACGTGCCAAGCACGTAAGGCGCCCAGCGCCCAGAGCGCTAGCGCCCACGCGCCAAGCACGTGAGGCGCCAGCGCCCAACGCCTGCATGCCATGCACGTGAGGCGCTGGCCCCCACACGTTCTTTGGACGCTTTTTCCCCTTTTTATATATATCCAAAAACCCTTCAAAACACAACACTGCACATTGAGTTCGCATGACCAGTTTAACCCGTCAATCGAAGGTTCTCTCGCTCCAAAGGGGAGGGGTAATTAACGACAGCTTAGTCCGCGGCTGCCGGAGATTCGGATTCCCACAATCAATAAACCCCAGTCTACCCTAGGCAGGGGGAATCTGTAATGCGCCTGACAAGCGCGCGTGTATTCCCATCTCAATAGGGTGACGAAAAACACCCTACAGATTCTGGCACGCCCGATGGGACTGATTTCTCCTCCCATATTTCGGGCTAAACGTTCATGCGAGCTCAATCAATGTACATATCGATTGTCTATAATGAAATCATGTTCCTATTTGCAGGGTTAACAATTTTCAATTGCCATCTTCGAACGTAAGTCGGTATTTGAACGACTTTCCTTGGCTCCAGCTGGGGGTAAGGCCATCAACACCGATAAACTAATACGGCATCTCGTGCAATATCCAGCGTTCCCCTGACAACTGCTCAATCGGGTATCTTCTCTAAGCTCCCCGTCAAATGACCACAACGTCGTTAAACTGGGAACAGATGACCACCACGTCGTTAAAATAGGAACAGATGACCTTTAAGTCGTTAAACTGGAAACAGATGACCTCTAAGTCGTTAAACTGGAAACAGTCGACCACCATGTCATTAAACTGGGAACAGTCGACCTCTAAGTCGTTAAACTGGGGATGTAAAAATGTGTAAATAAAACAACAAAAAAGATTAAAGATTAAAATAAATAAATAAATAAATAGCCGAAATGATGGGGCAACTCGCAATAAAAATCAGCGAGTAAAAATAAAAATGAAAATAAAGCCGAAACGATAGGGCAACTGCGAGTAAATAGCCGAAATGATAAGGCAATTGCGACCTTTGTGATAAGAAAAGCTGAAATGATAGAGCAACTGCGGTAAAAAAAATGGTGAATGATGAGTTGCTCCTGGTACCATATTCCAGTGCAGCGATGCAGACGCCAACCAAACTCTGAATGTCCCGACGGCGAATGATGAGTCGCTCCTGGTACCATATTCCAGTGCAGCGATGCAGACGCCGTCCAAAATCCAAACTCTCAAATAGCGAATGATGAGTCGCTCCTGGTACCATATTCCAGTACAGCGATGCAGACGCCAACCAAAATTCAATTTCCCAAAATTCTCCGAGCCCTACGGTTGGTCCCCAAGTTGACTGCCGTATACAATCTACGGGCTCAAATAATTCTCAGCACGCCCATGCCCCACCGCAACCACCAGTTACGCGGCTGGTCTCCGCACTTGGAATTATGGTCCATTGGGAAGACCCATTCATGTGTCCTCACGATATATGAGAAGAACAAACCTTCGTGGGATCCTTACGACTCACAAAGGAAAAACACACTTGGGGGTTCTCACGACTCCTAAGGAGAAAATGCACCTACGGGATCCTTACGACTCATAGGGAGAAAATGCTTTTATGGGACCTTTACGTCCCATAAAATTGAAAAGCCTTAGGTGATAGGGATCTAAACCTGTCTCCTAAGCCATCACTTCCCAACAGGGAAAGGCAAATGATGAGTTGCTCCTGGCATTATTCCAGTGCAGCAATGCAGATGCCGATCTAAAAACCAATTCCCGAATATCCCAACGGCGAATGATGAGTCGCTCCTGGTACCATATTCCAGTGCAGCGATGCAGACGCCAACCAAAACTCAAATTCCCGAAGGCGAATGATGAGTCGCTTCTGGTACCATATTCCAGTGCAGCGATGCAGACGCCAACCAAATTCCAAATCCCATACCCCAACGGCGGATGATGAGTCGATCTTGGTACCATATTCCAGTACAGCGATGCAGACGCTGACAAAGTCCCGAAATTCTTCCGGCCCTACGGTCTGGATCTACATCCTGCAAAACCGTATACAATCCACGGGCATAAAACGATCCCAATCTCTCCTAAGTCCTACCGGTGAGATCACACTGAAATTCCCACCAGCAATGACGGTTCCAAAGAAAAAAGGTATGTCCACAAGTAAAATGGGCACGGACGAAAACCCGAAAGGGCTCCGTGAGTAAAAACAACAGGAATGCCGGCGAGTTTGCGAAAACCCAAATGGGCGCAAACTCGTGAAAAAGAAATGAAATGCACTCGTAAAGTTCTCTCGACTTTGTGAGGAGAAAATTTCCGCGTGAGATCCTTACGACTTACAAAGGAGCAACACGCTTAGGAGTCCTCATGACCCCTAAGGAGTAAATGCACCTACAAGATCCATACAACTCGTAGGGAGAAAATGCTTTTATGGGACCCTTACGGCCCATAAAATTGAAAAGCCTTAGGTGATAGGGATCTAAACCTATCTCCTAAGCCATCGCTTCCCAATAGACAAAGGCAAATGATGATTCACTCCTGGTACCATATTCCAGTGTAGCGATGCTGATGTCAACCCAAATCGAATCAAACCAACAACCTCTGTGGCGGAATCATGTTTCATCCCAGAATTTACCCCGTGTTGAAATCATGCTTCGCTTCGGAATATCTACCTTCCCTGCCAGAATTATGCTCCGCCTCGGGATCAAGTCAACCAGCGACACTCCATGCCGGGGAAAAGTCGAACAGCGACACTTCGTGCCGGGGACAAGTCGAACAACCCACGACACTCCGTGCCGGGGACAAGTCGATCAGCGACACTCCGTGCCGTGGGAAACTCGAACAGCCAGCGACACTCCGTGCCGGAGACAAGTCGATCAGCGACACTCCGTGCCGGGGACAAGTCGAACAACCAGCGACACTCCGTGCCGGGGACAAGTCGAACAGCCAGCGACACTCCGTGTCAGGGACAAGTCGATCAACGACACTCCGTGCCGGGGACAAGTCGAACAACCAGCGACACTCCGTGCCGGGGACAAGTCGATCAGCGACACTCCGTGCCGGGGACAAGTCGAACAACCAGCGACACTCCGTGCCGGGGACAAGTCGAACATCCAGCGACACTCCGTGCCAGGGACAAGTCGATCAGCGACACTCCGTGCCGGGGACAAGTCGAACAGCCAGCGACACTCCGTACCGGGGGCAAGTCGATCAGCGATACTCCGTGCCGGGGACAAGTCGAACAACCAGCGACACTCCATGGCGGGGACAAGTCGATCAGCGACACTCCGTGCCGGGGATAAGTCAAACAACCAGCGACACTCCGTGCCGGGGAAAAGTCGATCAGCGACGCCCCGTGCCGGGGATAATTCGATCAGCGACACTCTGTGACGAGGACGAGTTGAACAGCGACACTCCGTGCCGGGGACGAGTCGAACAACCAGCGACACTCCGTGCCGGGGACAATTCGATCAGCGACACTCAGTGCCGGGGACAGGTCGACCAGCGACACTCCGTGCCGGGGACAAGTCGAACAGCGACACTCCGTGCCGGGGAAACGTCGACCAGCGACACTCCGTGCCGGGGTCACGTCGACCAAATCACTCCGGGCCAGGGAAACGTTTACCACGGACACTCCGTCTCGGAGACGCATCAAGCGTCGACCGTCCATGTCGTAAAAAGGGCAGTGCAGGATTCCAATAAAGCGGGAACCAAATCACTCTGTGCTGGGGAAATGTCTACTACGGACACTCCATCTCGGAGACGCGTCAAGCGTCGACCGTCCATGTCGTTAAAAGGGCAGTGCATCCCAAAAAGTGGGAACCAAAGCAAGTCGCCTCCACGCGAAAGAAGATCCATCAATTTCATGCACACGACCCACATATGTGGTGTGCATTTATTGATGGGGGGCACTTTGTTGAGGACGAAAATTGTACCCCGGTTGACCAAGTCAAAGTCAAGGTCAACCCCAAGCCAGGTGGGCCCAAGCCCAGGCCAAGTGGGCCCATGCCCAAGTCGAACCCGAACATGAAGCGGCTGGCCCCCCTCCATGCCAAAATAAAAATCATGTAATAAATAATTTTAATGTAATTTTTTATGCATGAATGGGCATAAAGTCAAATTTTTGTAAAGCCCATAGCTTATATGTAAAAAGAAATAGCACATGAGACATGGGATGGGCAAAATGCCATTTTGTAAAGCCCAAGGGGCTATATGTAAATGTGTAAGCCTATATAAGGCAATATGATGATGAATAAAATATACACTTTTTTCATTCTCTAAAACTCTAGGGTTTTTGTGCCTCCTTCTCCTTCCTCAATGTTCTAAAGCTTCTCCTTTCTTTTGAATTAAATCAAGAGTTTTACTCTTCTTTTTCCAAAACCAAATAGTTTTTCACCACAAAACCCATAAAGGGGAGCTCAGATCTTCCATTAGATCTCAAAAAGGGGAGATTTTTTTAAATCTCACCCCCTTTCTCCAAGATCCGGCCAACCGACAGGAAGAAGAAGGAGTCCTATCTCCAGAAATCCCACATTGGGAAGATGCAGGGCCAAAGGGGAGAAACAAAGCAGCCCCTTTGATCATTTCTAAATTTTTTAGGAGTTTAACTCCATTCAAGATCTATTGGAGTTCAACTCCATAAATTAATCTCTTTTTTTAGGAGTTTAACTCAAAGAGTTAAATCGGGAGCACAGCTCCCAGTGCAGGGACAAAGTCCCCTTTTCTTATTGACGCCCAGCGCCCGCGTGCCAAGCACGTGGGGCGCCCGGCGCCCAGAGCGCTCGCGCCCGCGTGCCAAGCACATGGGGCGCCCGGCGCCCATAGCGCTCGCGCCCACGTACCAAGCACGTGGGGCGCCCAGCGCCTGCATGCCATACACGTGAGGCGCTGGCCCCCACGCGTCCTTTGGACGCTTTTTCCCCTTTATACACACACACACACACACTCCATGACACCATCCCTGTTAGAAAAAAAAATTCTAACGGGACGCTGCCCCGCACCACACAAAGGGGCTGCTTGCCCCCTAGCCTGCTATCCGGGTAGCGGGACCCCCGTAAAAACTCTGCGGGGCCCCCGATATATCCAAAACCCCTTCAAAACACAACACTGCACATTGAGTTCGCATGACCAGTTTAACCCGTCAATCGGAGGTTCTTTCGCTCCAAAGGCGAGGGGTAATTAACGGAAGCTTAGTCCGCGACTGCCGGAGATTCGGATCCCCACAATCAATAAACCCCAGCCTACCCTAGGCAGGGGGAATCTGTAATGCGCCTGACAAGCGTGCGCGTATTCCCATCTCAATGGGGTGACGAAAAACACCCTACAGTATGATCTGTGTCCTTATCGGTCTCTAAGTCACTTTTGAAATCGAGTTGTGGAAAGGAATGATCATGTTTAACGAGGGTCTCGTATGTACCCGAGACTACGGCCCACTATTGCCCGGGACATAACCCTGTCAGCCGGACCGCTAGGTCCAAACATAATATATAAGAGTCGTTATTTGAATGATCATCCTTTAAATCACTAATCTCGCTAAATACAAGTCTCTTTCTTCTTCGATTTCCCCCTTTTCCCCCAAGTTTCACTATCTATGAGTATGGGCTTGTTGTGTACAAGTACGCATCAATAACACTGCTTTATTCACTATTCACTGTATTGTTCACTATCACGAATCATTCACTTTTACTGGCGTACTCGACACATCTAAACCGACACTATTCACATTCAACAATGCATTATACACTGAAATTAATAAGAGCGCTCACTATCGCTAGAGGTATCGCGGTTGGGTAAAATATGTGCATTTATGCCGCTAAACAAATCATGTGCAATACAAGTCATTATGCGTCTCATGAACTTATAAAAATCGTATTAAATCATACATACAGAATTAAGTGAAATGATACAAAAGCGGTAATAAGTAAATTCAGTCAGTATTTCAAAGAAATTGGTTTCAAGTCAATCAGGTTTCGGGTTCGCAAATTACAGTCATTTCTTTTTAACCGTTCTCTTCTGGAAATTCAGTTACTGAACTGAAACTCCAATTCGTAACACGGTTTTCACCCTGTTGGGATCATAATTAGGTGACGCTACAGTTGGATAATATTTAGGTTTATTAGTTATGTTTCCAAACCACCAGACGGATCGATAATATCCATTGTTTTCTGGGAGTTATACATTATTTAATATCGGGATATACGTTCTGTCCCTGCTTGGGACTGCAGTATGTACTGATGGTTTAAAATGTGATTAAAATAGCAAACGATAATAAAAATGAATGAAACCACTTTCAATGATTAGCTAACAGATTTATCTTCACTACGGTATGGGGTTCCACATAATACCATTTTCACACAGAGATATAAAAGCATTTCTAATCAAGTGTTGGCAAGCAGTGCTGCTCTGGACTGCAGTCCAGAGCAGCACTCCCGAACAGTTTCCATCATCTTTTTAAAATAGAAACATATTATAAATTATATGGGGTTCTAGTTTGTCGAGTCTTCTTCGATATGAGCTCTCTAACACAACATTCCGGTGTGTAACCAATTTACTATGATTTTAACGAATTTCAGGTACATAAGGTTTCAGATTCGACGGATCTAAATGGGAATGACATTTCACGGTGTTAGGGTACGTATTTTCGATCCAACACTTTACGTGTTATCCATTATCACTGCAGGAATCTTGTAGTCATAAATTCCTCCACATTTGATTTGGGTTTTCGCAGAAGGTTCGTATCGAACGCCTAAGGTGAACATTCGGTATCAAACAAAACACACGTTTTCCTTAACTACTCGAAACTAGTTGTTATCTCTAAATTTTCATGTAACATCAGCCTGGCCATAAGTTCTAGTTGGGCTTCATCAACACCATTAGCACAATGTTCGCTATTGAGTTCGAATTCACTATTTAATTATATTAATAACTAATCACAATACTAATTGTAGCATGATAAGCAAGTTGCGAAACTTGCCTGACGACGACGATCGGCGACACGACAGCAGCGAACGGTGATGAGCTGTCACGCCCCGCTTCCCAGAGTGCGCTAAGATCGGTATGTGACAGAGCCAACCATACTACCTGTGGCTAGAAAACATCCCTCCACAGTCACATTACGGCTGTCTATAGATATCAAGAATAGGAAAATAAAAGAAACTATCTAGTACATGTCCATGAGCCAGAAATAACGAGTCAAGCAATAAATCCAATGAGCAATAACATCAGGAAAGTAAAACATAACTAAACTGGATACTAATTGGATCCTCACTGCTCGGCTTAACGGCGGAAATACTCTTGATCAGCTTGCGACAAAGGTAGAGGATCTGGGTCATGCAAAACCCAGACGTCAGTGCGTCATAATATCAAACAATAATATAATCAGGGGTAGCAAGACATGCAGGCATGAGTATGAACAGTAATAAAAGTAGAACAGTAACACGAATAAGGAACAGTGAAGGGTAAAAGCATATGTGATGTGCAGTGAGTAATCTGAACTAAGCTACTGGATTAATTATTCTCAAGTCTTTGAAATCAATTTAATGAATCGTCGATATAACTCAATAGTATCCCGTGCGTGGCCGGGACCACGGTCAAGACTCTCGGGCTGAATCTGAGATGTGCCGCTAGGCAGTAAACAGGTAACATGTACAGACGAATGATGTCAGCAGCATCATCCCGGGGCTAGTCTAGTCCGTAAAACTGATCAGTATAAGTATCGAACTGTCGAGTTACAAGTCAGCTTTCATCATTGATTTCTTCATACCCCCAAGTTATGTGTTCAAGTTAGGTATTGATAAATTTGAAGCTAATGCCAACACAGGATCAAGCAGGAAAATGTTTGTCTATACAGACAACAGGATATGTCCATAGGGACAACATGTCAGGATTGTCGGGATTAGAAACAGGATCAGGTATCAAGTCAAGTAATGATATATCAGGTCATGTCAGGTAGTGTACATGTATCAAGTCATGTCAAGTAGTGGTGTATCTGGTCATGTCATGTAGTGCACAGGCGTCAAACGGGTGCTCATAATCAAACTGTAGCAAGTATTGAATCAGGGTGAAAGTACGGATATACAATAAAAGCATGGATGCACAAATATCGATCAGGGGTTACATCATAACTAGGTAGGGTGCACAATATCAAGAATGGGGTGTCAATATAACAACAATATGTAATAATGTGATATGGTATGCGAATAGTTATAGAATTAATGGTATGGATGCACAAATATCGATCAGGGGTTACATTTACAGTTCCAATACTAATTAGGATGCACTTTATTAAGTATAGGGTGTTACTACAATAATAATATGAATTAATGTGATCTATAAATATAGTTATATATATTTAAATGATATGGATGCAAACGGGTATCCGAAAACAGTAAACTTTTAGTATGGATGTACAATGTGATAAACGGGTAACATTTTACTCATATGGATGCATAATAATATACGTAGCATGTAGCAAGATGAATTAGCATGCGACTAGATATGTAAATAGTGATATAATAATATTAATATGGATAACATATTCAAACTGGTTAATAACTATAAAAGTGGTATTGATTAACCATACACAAGAAAGTTCCATTCAGAAATTCAGCGTTACCCTGATTTGTAAAATATCTTAAAAATAACAAACTTTCTCCAAAAGGGACGTGTATTATACCAAAACAAAGATAATTCAATAATGTTTTTATTTTTATAAGTTGAAGTATCTCAGGTTGTTCCTACAAAAAACTATGAATATTCAAAGTTGAAAGTTTTCTACTGGAATTTCCCTGGACAGCAGTTTAGAGATATTTTTATTTGCATTTTACGTTATTTAAACAATTTATTTTGCAAGTAAATATTTCATAGAGTTATAGTATTCTGAGTTACCTTCGTAACGAACTAAAGAACGTATACTAATGATTTTTCTATGATTTATAATGAATTTTATAAGGTAAGGTTTATAGTAAATTTCAGATTTGTCGTATCCGCTTTGCAACGACGTTTCATGTGTAAACTATAATATTTTCAAACTATATTTTGTATAACATTAAAAAATGCAGATTATAAACTAATTAAAGCTAATAATAAGAAATATTACGACGATATATATTTTATAGATATAATTACAGCATGTCGCAAGTTGTAAACTTTCATACATTTTATATTATAAAACCGATTAACGTTAAATAACTACGATGTATAAATTATATAGAAATAACTGTATGATGATGATGATGATGATGATGATGATGATCATAATACGGAAACATATAAATAAATTACATAAAGTATAATATGTAGCAAGTTGTAAACTTGCCTCGATGAATCACGATACGGATACGCACGACACGTCCGACGTCGGTAAAACGTCGCAACGCACACACGGCACGCGGGACGGGTCCAAGCAAGGCAAGAGGGTGATCACACAGGCAAGATACGTTCACTGGATCATTCGGATCGTCAGCGACGAGCACAGCTTCGGCGGTGATCACCGGAAATAAGAAACAAGATCAAAAAAAAGAAAGAAGAAAGAAGAAGAAGAAGTAAGAAGAAGAGGCTGTGTATTAAATAAATAAAGGAAAAAAATAAAATATATATAAATATATATATGCAGAGGAGAGAGAGAGAGAGAGAAAGGGGTTGTTAGTTTGTTAGGAAATTAGTTTAGATTTAAATTTAAAAAATCTTTTATTAGTTAACTAAATTTTAATTTGTATCAGTTTATAAAATTAATATTATATAAATAAAATTTGATATTCTGGTAAATACAAATATAGTCCAAAACATGCCCGGGTCGGGTCTAAAATTCAGTTTTAAAATACAAAAATTATACATGTCGACCAAAATTTAAAAATGAATGCCCAGGTAACGAAAATGCATACCCCCAAGAACGGATGCACGTACGTGCGTAGCCATCCAAACAAGTCCGTTTTACTGAACGGGATAGGAACAAGATGCGCGGATGCTACCACGGGGTTAGGGGTATCATGCAGGTCATGTTATGTAATTTTAAATTATTTTACGTGACTTAAAATGTTATATGGTAAAAGATGTCATGCCAGATAAAATGGCAGTATGCAGTATTCATGAAAGTGCACCAGTCTATGCAACAAGTCAGGATAATTCATAAACATGAATCAAACAGGTTTCAAGCAAGCAGGTCGGGTCGAATGCAATATAAAATGTAAAATACCATTGGCACCCAAAACACGATAAATCAAGAAAATACCACAAATAAGAAAAATACGAGAACTGGAATATGTATAAATGAACTAGGTTGTTACATTATACCCAACTACAAAAGGAATTTCGTCCTCGAAATTCCAAGAACAAGAAAGGATAAACAATCAAGAAACTACAAGAATAGATGTGGAAACTTCTGTCGGATTTTATCCTCGTTCCCAAGTTGATTCTCCATGCGAGCGATTTCCCCAAGAAACAAGTACGGGAGGGATAACCTTGTTCTTAAAAACCTTTTCCCTTCGATCCACAATCGACATCGGTCGTCCTCAGAGGTTAAATCTTCTCGTACAGTCAGCTCCGAATGATCCAGCACGTGTTTTTCATCTCGAACATATTTACGGAGTTGAGATACATGAAACACGCCATGAACATTCGCCAAAGATTGCGGTAAAGCCAATCGATACGCCACTTCTCCAATACGTTCCAAAATCTCGAAAGGCCCAACGAATCGAGAACTAAGCTTGTCTCGACTCCCAAAACGAATCACTCCTCTAGACGGTGATATCTTCAAGAACACAAGATCACCAACAACGAACTCTAGAGATCTTCTCGATGTATCGGCCCAACTCTTCTACCGATCCTGTACTGCTTTCATGTGACTCCGGATAGTATTAACCTTCTCCACGGTTTGGACGATCAAATCTGGTCCCAACAATCTTCGTTCTCCAATATCGTCCCAACAAACAGGTGAACGACACTTGTGACCATACAACGCTTCAAATGGAGCCATCTGAATAGTCTCCTGAAAGCTGTTATTGTACGAAAACTCCACCAAGTGTAGATGATCCTCCCATGAACCCTTGAAGTCCAACATGCATGCTCTCAACATGTCTTCAAGAGTTTAGATCGTTCTCTTCGACTGGCCATCTGTCTGAGGTTGATAAGCTGTGCTAAACTTCAATCGAGTCCCCAAACTTTCCTGTAAGCTCATCTAGAAGTGTGATAAGAAACGGGTGTCGCGGTCGGACACGATGCTCACCGATACTCCATGCAATCTTACAATCTCTTGCATGTACCGTTCTGCCAATGCTTCCGTTGATTGACCAACTCGAAATGGTATGAAATGAGCTGCCTTAGTCAATCGATCAACAATCACCCAAACTGCATTGTTGCCTTTTGGACTCCGCGGTAAAGCCGTCACGAAATCCATGGTTATATGTTCCCACTTCCGTTGAGGAGTCAGAAGTGGTTGCAATAAACCAGCAACCCTTTGATGTTCAGCCTTAACTTGCTGACACACCAAGCACTTCGCTACAAAGCGGGCAATCTCCCGTTTCATGCCTTCCCACCAGAAATGCTGTCGTAGATCTCGGTACATCTTCGTGCCTTCTGGACGTACAGAATATGCGGAACTGTGTGCCTCCTTCATAACCACTTCGCGATATCTCCCTTTGGCACACACAAACGGCTACCATATCGCAACAAACCATCTTCATGAATCAACAAGTCCGTTCGAAGTCCGGCTTCAACCTGTTCTCGAAACTTTTGCAATCTAGGGTCCTGTAACTGCGCTGCTTTAATATTCTCGATCAACGACGACTGTACTTGCAGCTGCATCAACTGTCCCGAAGAATGCGGTAACACGATCTCCAAATCGAATCTCCGAAAGTATTCGATAAGTTTCTTCTGTGCAGTCAACATTCGAATTGATGGCAACCGACTAAGCGCATCCGGCACTACATTAACTTTCTCCGGATGATACTTGAGATCAAGATCATAATTAGCCATCAGTTCTAACCATCTACGCTGCCTCATGTTAAGCTCTTTCTGCTTGAACACACACTTTAGGCTTTTGTGATCGGTGAATACTTCGACGCTTTCGCCCAATAAGTAGTGTCTCCAAATTTTCAAAGTGAAAATCACTGCTGCTAGCTCCAAATCATGAGTTGGGTAATTCTTCTTATGGGTCTTCAACTGTCTCGATGCGTAGGCTATAACCTTCTTATGCTGCATTAAAACACATCCCAAACCTTTCCCAGATGCGTCGCTGTGAATCACTAATCCTCCGGAACCGTCTGGTACGGTCAAAATAGGAGCGGTTATCAATCTTTGCTTCAATGCCTCAAAAGATGACGCACATCTATCCGTCCATACGGACGGTACTTCCTTTCGCGTAAGCTTGGTCAAAGGCTCAGCTAAACGAGCAAAATTCTCCACGAACCTTCTATAATACCCGGCAAGTCCAAGAAAACTTCTGATCTCTGCTACGTTCTTCGGAATTGAACAATCTCGAAATGCTGCAATCTTCTCAGGGTCAACGACGATTCCATCTCCAGATACGACATGCCCCAAAAACTTCACTTCTTTAAGCCAAAATTCGCACTTGCTCATCTTTGCATATAATCTTTCTTGCCTCAATATCTGCAGTGCGATCCTCAAGTGTTCTGCATGCTCTTCTAGGTTCCTCGAGTAGACCAGAATATCATCGATGAACACCACTATAAACTGGTCCAAGAATGGTGAAAAGATTCGGTTCATCAAGTCCATAAATATCGCCGGTGAATTCGTGACTCCGAATGGTATCACTAAATACTCGTAATGTTCATACCGAGTTCGGAACGCAGTCTTGCAAATATCCTCTGATTTAACTCGAACTTGATAATATCCGGATCGCAAATCCAGCTTCGAGAATACCCTCGCTCCACTAAGTTGCTCGAACAATTCGCCAACTCGAGGGATCGGGTACTTGTTCTTAATAGTTACCCGGTTTAATTCTCGATAGTCGATGCACATCCTCCTTATGCCATCTTTCTTCTTGACTAGAAGAACTGGAGCTCCTCAAGGTGAATTACTGCTGCGAATCCAACCCTTCTCAAGTAATTCGATAACCTGCTTCTTGACTTCTTCCAACTCTACTGGTGCCATTGGATAGTACGCCTTTGAGATTGGCGCTGCACCAGTTACAAGATCGATCGCGAACTCCACATCTCATTTTGGCGGTAAACCCGAGATGTCCTCGAACACGTCCATGAACTCTCGAACTACAGTTGACGCTACCTCCTTATCTACTTCCATTGACGAAAGAACATTGTTTGTCGGCCTAGCCCTAAACTCGACTGGCACGACAGAACAGCTTCCTCCAGCGAAAACAAACTCCGGGTGTTCGGGAATCTGGAAAATCACATTCTTTGCCCTACAATCAATGCGAGCGTGGAAAGTGCCGAGAAAATCCATTCCCAAGACAACATCAACAACGGGATGCATCTGAATCGAATAATTCTAATGCAGGAAAAACATGAACAAGTAGGATATCGAAATGACTTCACCTGAAGCCAAACACTGAAGAGGATAAGCACAGTAAACAGGATTCAAGCTTGCGATAAACATGAACTGGAAAGCAAGAGAAGCAAGGCAATATAACGACCATGAAACAAGGAAGTGAATCAAGAATAGGACTCCAAGTTACTTAAATAGAGTACCGCATTGTAACCATGCTGCAGTTCATAGTTACAATCACATAACTCCGTTCAAGTCGCCCAAATCCTAGTATCAGAATCCAAGGAACAGGGAGAAGCAATAGGGAACCAAAAGGTTTCAAGTCGAGATGCAAAGTTGTTTGCATATCGTCAAGACAAGAGTCAATAGAAAGATATGATTCAAGAATCACGATAACAATGTGGCAGGACATGTTCCTAGTTCCGAGTATTCTGATTCATGTATTGGGTCCAATACCCAACTACAAAAGAATCAAACCCGATTAACCTAAATCCTATGGCTCTGATACCAAACAAACCCTGTCACGCCCCGCTTCCCAGAGTGCACTAAGATCGGCACGTGACAGAGCCAACCATGCTACCTGTGGCTAGGAAACATCCCTCCACAGTCACATTACGGCTGTCTATAGATATCAAGAACAGGAAAATAAAAGAAACTATCTAGTACATGTCCATGAGCCAGAAATAACGAGTCAAGAAATAATATACGGAAGCAATAAATCCAATGAGCAATAACATCAGGAAAGTAAAACATAACTAAACTGGATACTAACTGGATCCTCACTGCTCGGCTTAACGGCGGAAATACTCCTGATCAGCCTGCGACAAAGGTAGAGGATCTGGGCCATGCAAAACCAAGACGTCAGTGCGTCATAATATCAAACAATAATATAATCAGAGGGTAGAAAGACATGTAGGCACGAGTATGAACAGTAATAAAAGTAGAACAGTAACACGAATAAGGAACAATGAAAGGTAAAAGCATATGTGATGTGCAGTGAGTAATCTGAACTAAGCTACTGGGTTAATTACTCTCAAGTCTTTGAAATCAATTTAATGAATCGTCGATGTAACCCAATAGTATCCCGTGCGTGGCCGGGACCACGGTCAAGACTTTCGGGCTGAATCCGAGACGTGCCGCTAGGCAGTAAACAGGTAACATGTACAGATGAATGATGTCGGCATCATCATCCCGGGGCTGGCCTAGCCCGTAAAACTGATCAGTATAAGCATCGAACTGTCGAGTTACAAGTCAGGTTTCATCATTGATTTCCCCATACCCCTAAGTTATGTGTTCAAGTCAGGTATTGATAAATCTGAAGCTAATGCCAACACAGGATCAAGCAGGAACAATTTTGTCTATATAGACAACAGGATATGTCCATCAGGACAACATGTCAGGATTGTCGGCATTAGAAACAGGATCAGGTATTAAGTCAAGTAATGATATATCAGGTCAGTCAGATAGTGTACATGTATCAAGTCATGTCAAGTAGTGGTGTATCAGGTCATGTCAAGTAGTGCACAGGCGTCAAACGGGTGCTCATAATCAAACTGTAGCAAGTATTGAATCAGGGTGAAAGTACGGATATACAATAAAAGCATGGATGCACAAATATCGATCAGGGGTTAAATCATGACTAGGTAGGGTGCACAATATCAAGCATGAGGTGTCAATATAACAACAATATGTAATAATGTGATATAGTATGCGAATAGTTATAGAATTAATGGTATGGATGCACCAATATCGATTAGAGGTTACATTTACAGTTTCAATACTAATTAGGATGCACTTTATTAAGTATGGGGTGTTACTACAATAATAATATGAATTAATGTGATCTATAAATGCAGTTATATATATTTTAAATGATATGGATGCAAATAGGTATCCGAAAACAGTAAACTTTTAGTATGGATGTACAATGTGATAAACGGGTAACATTTTACTCATATGGATGCATAATAATATACCTAGCATGTAGCAAGATGAATTAGCATGCGACTAGATATGTAAATAGTGATATAATAATATTAACATGGATAACATATTCAAACCGGTTAATAACTATAAAAGTGGTATTGATTAACCATGCACAAGAAAGTTCCATTCAGAAATTCAACGTTACCCTGATTTGTAAAATAGATTAAAAATAACAAACATTTTCCAAAAGGGATGTGTCTTATACCAAAACAAAGATAATTCAATAAGGTTTTCATTTTTATAAGTTGAAGTATCTCAGGTTGTTCCTACAAAATGCTATGAATATTCAAAGTTGAAAGTTTGCTGCTGGAATTTCCCTGGACAACAGTTTAGAGATATTTTCATTTGCATTTTACATTATTTAAACAATTTATTTCACAAGTAAATATTTTATAGAGTTATAGTATTCTGAGTTACCTTCGTAATGAACTAAAGAACGTATACTAATGATTTTTCTATAATTTATAATGAATTTTATAAGGTAAGGTGTATAGTAAATTTCAGATTTGTCGTATCCGCTTTGCAACGACGTTTCATGTGTAAACTATAATATTTTCAAACTATATTTTGTATAACATTAAAAAATGCAGATTATAAACTAATTAAAGATAATAATAAGAAATATTACGACGATATATATTTTATAGATATAATTACAGCATGTCGCAAGTTGTAAATTTTCATACATTTTATATTATAAAACCGATTAACGTTAAATAACTACGGTGTATAAATTATATAGAAATATTTTATAGAGTTATAGTATTCTGAGTTACCTTCGTAATGAACTAAAGAACGTATACTAATGATTTTTCTATAATTTATAATGAATTTTATAAGGTAAGGTGTATAGTAAATTTCAGATTTGTCGTATCCGCTTTGCAACGACGTTTCATGTGTAAACTATAATATTTTCAAACTATATTTTGTATAACATTAAAAAATGCAGATTATAAACTAATTAAAGATAATAATAAGAAATATTACGACGATATATATTTTATAGATATAATTACAGCATGTCGCAAGTTGTAAATTTTCATACATTTTATATTATAAAACCGATTAACGTTAAATAACTACGGTGTATAAATTATATAGAAATAACTGTATGATGATGATGATGATAATAATAATACGGAAACATATAAATAAATTACATAAAGTATAGCATGTAGCAAGTTGTAAACTTGCCTCGATGAATCACGATACGGATACGCACGGCACGTCCGATGTCAGTAAAACATCGCAACGCACACATGGCACACGGGAAGGGTCCAAGAAAGGCAAGAGGGTGATCACACAGGCAAGGTATGTTCACTGGATCACTTGGATCGTCAGCGACAAGCACGGCTCCGGCGGTGATCACCGGAAACAAGAAACAAGATCAAGAAAAAGAAAGAAGAAAGAAGAAGAAGAAGTAAGAAGAAGCGGCTGTGTATTAAATAAGTAAAGAAAAAAATAAATAAATAAAATATATATAAATATATATATATGCAGAGTAGAGAGAGAGAGAAAGGGGTTGTTAGTTTGTTAGGAAATTAGTTTAGATTTAAATTTAAAAAATCTTTTATTAGTTAACTAAATTTTAATTTGTATCAGTTTATAAAATTAATATTATATAAATAAAATTTGATATTCTGGTAAATACAAATATAGTCCAAAACATGCCCGGGTCGGGTCTAAAATTCAGTTTTAAAATACGAAAAATATACATGTCGACCAAAATTTAAAAATGAATGCCCAGGTAACAAAAATGCATACCCCCAAGAACGGATGCACGTACGTGCGTAGCCATCCAAACAAGTATATTTTACTGAACGGGACAGGAACAAGATGCGTGGATGCTACCACGGGGTTAGGGGTATCATGCAGGCCATGTTATGCAATTTTAAATTATTTTACGTGACTTAAAATGTTATATGGTAAAAGATACCATGCAAGATAAAATGTCAGTATGCCGTATTCATGAAAGTACACCAGTCTATGCAACAAGTCAGGATAATTCATAAACATGAATCAAACAGGTTTCAAGCAAGCGGGTCGGGTCGAATGCAATATAAAATGTAAAATACCATTAGCACCCAAAACACGATAAATCAAGAAAATACCACAAATAAGAAAAATACGAGAACTGGAATAGGTATAAATGAAATAGGTTATTACATGAGCGGTGTGGCACGTTGCATGCACGGACTAGGCATGACACGGCAACGCAAAAAGTTTGGCCTCGGCTCGAGCTCGGTGCGGCTTCGGGGCTTGGATTCGGCTAGTAGCTTGGGTCGGCGATGGTCGGTGAACGATGGAAACGGTGTCGACGAGATCGACGGCGAGGCGAGCTCCAGCAGCAACGAGGCGCAGGCGATGGGATGTGCACGGAACACGGGATGGGTTGCAGTGGGTTCTCGGGTGAAGTCGAGGTCGGAGATCTTCTCGTCGGGAAGAAGGGGAGAGGAGGAAGAAGAGGTGGTGGCGAAGGCATGGAGGCGACGGGGTCGGAGCTCCGACGAGGTGATCGGCGGTGAGGGCAGAGGCGAGGGCTGCAGTGGTTGTGGGTATAGGTTGCGGGTGAGCACGGGGTTGGGTTGTCATGGGGTTTTGGAGGGGAGAAGAGAGAGAGGTGAGGTTGAGGGTGGTGGTGAGGTAGAGGGCGGTGAGGCGTGGGCAGGCGGTGCGGAGGTTTGGGCGTAGGTTCTTCGTAGGGGAGAGAGGGAGAAGGAGAGAGAGAGTGGGAATTTTTATCGAGAGGAGAGAGAAAGTGAACGTGATCGTGAGTGAGAGAGAGAGAACGTGAGGGTTTAAAAAAAAATAATAATAAAGGAAAATTAAACAGGAGACAGAGAGTGCGTGATGGGTAAAATTAATATATAATAATTAATTTTTAATTAGGGATTTAATGAAATTGATTGGGGTGTGATTTGGATTTAAATGAGAAAAATTTTGAATTTGAAAAGGGGAGAAAGTAATCTGTTGGTTAAAAGTAAGGTTTTGGGTTGTTGGGTTTGGGCTCAAGAAAATTTAGAATGAAAAAAAGAGTGAGATTAAATATAGACTTGGGCTTAGGGTTAGGTTCATAGGAACAAAATAATTAGAATATAATACAAAATTTAAAATGGGTAAAACATTTTATTTGAATACTGGTATTGACGTAGAAAAAGACTGGGTATTACAGCATCACTTTGTAGTAGTAGACCCCCCGATTCGCGGTGAAGACGGTAATTTCTTCATCGGCCGGGTTCATCTGGATCTGGTTGTAACTGGAGAAAGCATCCATAAAGCTTAGTAGTTCGTGGCCGTCCGAACTGTCCACTAGCTGGTCTATCTAAGGAAGCAGATAATTGTCTTTGGGGCAAGCCTTGTTCAAGTCCGTGAAATCGACGCACATGCACCATTTCCCGTTTGCCTTCTTGACCATGACTACGTTTGCCAGCCAATCCGAGTAGTCCAGGTTTCTGTTGAAGTTGGCGGCGAGCAATCGATCCACCGCGTTTTCTATCGCCTTTTATTTAATTGGCGCGAAACTTCTCTTCTTCTGTCGGATGGGCCGGGCCTTCGGGTCGACCCCGAGCTTGTGTGAGATTACTTCGGGGCCGATTTCGGGTATGTCCGTCGGTGCCCAAGCGAATACGTCTGAGTTTTCTTGGAAGAACCGGATCAGGTCTTCGCGGTGGTCCCCTGTCAAGAGAGGGCGATCTGGACTGTCCGGCTATCGGTCCCCTCTACGAGAGGGACATCTGTCAGTGCTTCCACCGGGGTGCCACGAACTTCTCTTTGGTCGTCACATGTATCTAAATATTCCTGGAAGTCGGGCGTGTCTCCAAAATCACTGCCCTACTCTTCGGCTAGGTCCGTCGAGGCGGGCAAATTTTAGCGGTTTGCTGGTCCCCATAGACCCGGCCTATCCCCCTTGATCCAAAGGGAATTTGAGCGTGAGGTGATAGGTCGAGATCTGAGCCCGAAGGGCGTTCAGGGTAGGACGTCCTAGGAGAATGTTATAGGACGACGGGACCTTAGCAACGAGGAAGTTCATCGGTATAGTCCGCGTCTTGCCTGCTTTCACAGTATTGAGGAGGAGTGTGACCGATCCTTCTGCTGGGACAGAATGGTTAGTGAACCCGGAGAGGACATGGGAGGTCGGATGAATCCAACCCCATACGCCGGAAACAGTCATAGAACATGATGTTCACCGAGCTCCCGGAATTGATCAATATTCTCTGGACCTCGTAACGAAGGACTCGGGCCGCTATCACAAGGGGGTCTTTATGAGGGAGTGATATGCTGTGAAGGTCTTCATCGGTGAATATGATCGGATTATCCTTCCTGCATCTTTTGTGGGGTGGATCGTTTACCTCTTCGATCCCCCTACTTTCCTGAGCTGGATCCTCGATAACGACCATGATTTGTCCAATCGTTAATTCCCCGGAAGGGGTTTGGTCCTTTTGCTCCCGCTCCGCCTGCTGCTTGTCCCATAGGTATTTCGCCAGGTGGCTGGAGCGGATCAACTCCTCTATGTAGTCATGGAGCTGTTTGCAGCTCTCAGTCAGATGTCCCCGTGTCCTGTGATATGCACGGTACGGGTTGCGGAGACACTTGCCCATTCTCTGGGTAGCTGGCGGGAGCTTAAAGAAACTTTCATCCTTGGCTTCTTCCAACGGCTCGGTTTGGGAGATGTTCAGGGGGGTGTACTCCTGAAACCTTAGGGAATAAGGTTTCGGGTGATCGACTTTCTTTTTGTCTTCCCTGTCCCTCTTTTTTCGGTCTGCTTGGTCGTCTCGGGGCAGGTAGGAGTTCATCTCGGACTCAAGTTGGATCTCTCTCTTGGTCCATGCCTTCACTTCGGCCATGGTCTTATGTTGCGCCAATACAAAAGAGCGGAGCCACTCTTTGTGCCTAAGACCCGACCTCAGCGCGGTGATAACCGTTTGGTTGCGGTGCTCGGGGACCTCCAGGAAGGCATTATAGAAGCGAGTGGCATACCATTTGAAGGATTTCTTGTCCCCGCTCTTGACGGTGAACAGGTAATCGACCGTCTTCTTCTGTCGTCGGTTTCTGACGAAATGACCGAGAAATTGTGTAGCCAGCTCGTCGAAGGTTGAGATAGAGCGTGGCGCAAGCCCTCGGAACCATTATCGGCCAGCCCGGATCAGGGTAGTGGGAAACGCTCGGCATTGAGCCACGTCCGAATTATCTTGAAAACTCATTCCCGCCGTAAATACGTCCAAGTAGTCCTTCGGGTTGGACTTGCCGTCGAAGAGGGCCACTTTAGGCGGCTTGTTACTGGATGAGACGCGCTCGGCCAGTAACCTTTCTGTAAAGGGCTTTGTAAGCGAATCAGCGGAGTACTTAGCCCTTTCGCCGGACATATGGCCATCTCGTCGTATGCCTTCAATTTCTTTTTCGAGGGCTTCGATCCGGTGGTGGTACCTCGAGGATTCCGTATAGTTAGAGCAGTGGCTACCCTTGCCCAGGGACTGCGCGAGGGTGCGGCTTTGATTCCTCTCTATCACGTTTCTTAAATCCTTAGGCGAGGCCTTTCATGAGTAGTCCCGACGTTCGCGGTTCGTGCGGCCTCAACGGGGGTGGGGGTGCCGGTCGCACCTGGAAGCAGGCGAACTGACCGACACTTCTTTTAAAGGAGTGAGCGCACGGCAGGCGTCGGAGCGACAGCCCGGTCTTCCTGGGATCGGGGTGTGGAACTGTCTGGCGCCCAGCGGGTCATGGAATCATTCACCGCGGTGCGGGTCGTGATTTCCGAACTCGGCACGCCAACGTTCAGCGACGCTGGGATGAGCTTGCGTGAGATCGAGGGCTTGGGCATGCCCCTTGGTCCTTCTACGGGCGTCGTTATCCCGGGATAGGGAACTGCGGCTTGATGGGTAGGGCCCGCCGTTTGAACGCGGATCAGCGCATCCACCATAGCTGTGAGTCTGTCGATCCAAGGGGATAAGGCGCCGATGACGTTAGGAAGGGGAGTAGAACCGCTCCCGCCTCCGTTGTCGAGGGTGGGGCGGTTCGTATTGGGATCGTCGCGGTTGTCGCTCGCCATTGGGTCGAGAGCGGAAGATCAACTTTATGGGTTGAGAAGCTTCTGGAGTTCCCACAGACGGCGCTAACTGATGGAGGTCGTGATCTCCCTCAGATGTTGTCCTCCGTCGATTTGGCGAGAGCGATCTTATGCGGCTGAGATTTGATTTGATAGTTGTTGTGTGTGGATCTCAATGGGTTAGTGTTGATGCCGAGCTATCTGCAAAGGAAGTCCCGGGATGGGTGGCCACCGTAGGACCCTCCGACGATCAAGTTAGTACAGTGGAATAAGAGCAGAGTAGCGGCGTATTGGAATCAATTAGAGTTACCTGAGTCGTCTGAAAAAGGGGTTTATATAGTGGTCGCGTGGAGCGAGCTGGCGCGAGATTCCCGCCGTCAGTTACGCCCCCTCGTTACGCCCGCGTTGATAGCGGGATCCGCTCATTAACGAGGGAATGCGCCCTCGTGGGACGCGGAACGTAGGGCGGCGGATATCTCGCTTTGGCGAGATACGCGGAGTTGTTGCATGGGTGTTTGGGCTTCGCGCTCTCAGTTGATCGGGGGAGCCGAGAAAGCTCGGCCTGTCGGAAGGCTCGGAGACGAGCTGGGAGGCCGAGGAAGCTTGGCCTGTCCGATGGCTCGGAGATAAGCCGGGAGGCCGAGGAAGCTCAGCCAGTCAGAAGGCTTGGAGACGAGCCGGGAGGCCGAGGAATGTCTCCAATGCATCGGGCTTATTCCAACTTCGTAGCCCCCGGGACAGGTCATCAGCTACGTGTCGTGATATGGGGAATTCCCACTTGTGAGCATAATCATCTGCCTCGGCCACTATGATTCGGAGTCATGGCCCCCGGCGACCCTGGAGGAGTTCGAGCCGATCCCTCAAGGAGTTCGAGCCGATCCCTCGCAGCCATAGAAATTATGGGTTTTGGGGCTAAGAGGTTTTAATTTGAAAGGGGGAAGTTGGGCAATTTGGGTATTAAAAATTTTATAAAATTTTACAAATCTAACGGTAGGGGGTTGCGGAAGGGGGGAGGGAGGGGGGTCGAATTTAACGGATGTAAACGTTAGGGGGTTTTTGTGATGGGAATTTTCTTTAGGACGGTTTTGGGAATATAGGCTAAAACTCATAGTGACTTTGGTGAAATTTCTGAGATAAATACTAACATTTTCATTTTACCGTGGAACGGGTAAAAGTTGATTTTTCAATTCTTATGACATATGTTGCAGTTTTTTGCTAATCATACAAAGGGAGAGGCTTTTCTGTAATTCAGACAAAGGAACTCGAGATGTTTGCCCGGGATGGAGATCAAAATTCAGAATTAAAAAGCATATAGTCTAATTTATTTTGTGTGAAAATACTTGATGATAAATGTTATGACATATGCAGCAGTCCAGCTTTACCAGACCCAACCGGCCTACTGACGTGTAATATTTGATAAAAAAAACTTATGATTAAAGATTTTGAATTTTTAGGCAGGCTTAGGCCTTAACATTAAGGACCAGTTCTCAAAGATAGTGTTTGAGTCGATATGATTTCGAACTCGGATCCATATGTATCAGCTTAAGATTGATTTGTCTTTTATATTTCTCACTTATGAATCGGCTGATTTGGTTTTTGAGAAAATATAATATTACCAAAGTATGCCATATATTTTTACTTACCAAAAAAGTTAGATAAATAAATACTTTTATCAATTACCACAACCAATTGATGTTTCCCCTATTTATTTTTAGCGCGGGGGGATAAGATGGCAACGGTTAATTCTAAATTAATATGATTGCAGGTCTCCAAATAATGGTGAAGCATGTTATATTCATTAAAATACTCACATGCATGCATGTTCATTGTTGTTGTCTTATGATATGAATTGAAAATATAATATTTTTCCTATATGAAGAATATTCTATCAACTTCGATCTCAAAAATATTAAAATAAAAACTAACAAACAAATTCTTGTGCTGCTGACACAATGATCCAATTAAACTTGCTTCCACAATTACAGCACAAAGGAGCCCAAAAAGAAAAGAAAAGAAAAAAGAGGCAAAAAATTACACTCCCCTGAACCAAATCCTCATGTAATTTTTTCAAATTACCATAAGATGAGTCCCCAAGCTCAATAGCCTTTCTTGCCTTCTCTTTCCACTCTATTGCTCTCTTTCTCATCTCTCTTCCCTTTAGGGCATCGCCTTTTCTCTTAATCATGAGGTTGACCATAGCATCATTTGGTTTTGTTGTTCGGATAAAGGTTGGAAAGTCACGGATGCGCATGTTTTTCATGCCAGGGATGCAGGTGGATTGGAGTGTCGAGATATCCCTTTGTTGAGAAACCCTCGTCTATAAAGACATTAAAAGGAAACTTTAAGTAATAATTTGATATAACAGGCTACGTTCTTTAATCAACGTAGTTCACTACATTGATTAGCAATTGTGATTTTGGGACATGACAAAACCTGGCCATTATTGCAGACCATGTTAATTTTACATAATGACATGAATTTCACCAAACAGGTTCAAAATTATATAATGATTCAAGTTCTTTCTTTTGCCTCTACGTATATAAAAATAACTTGAATAAAATAAAGATTAAAATGATTCCCTCATATAGAATGCAGGTAGATAAATTAGATAGCAAACAAGTCTTTGTTCGTACCAAGACAAGCCAAAGCCATGACTCGATAAAAAATAAAGGAAGCAGCCAAATAAATTTGTCTCCTATTGGAGTGCCCACATGCATATGAGTCATCTTGCACAACTCTAAAAATAATATAGAGATACAAGAGCAGTAAGAAGAAGTAAGATAACTTAATTTTAAACCGTGCTACTATAAGCTAGTGGTAAGAGCATCTAGCAGCCGAGCAGAACGTCTTGAGACCGAATCCTGATTGCATTAGGGTATGGTTTAACATAGTATGTGCATGTGCGCTAACTTCATCTTTATAACTTCTTTGAAAACCGGCCTCAATAAATACGCCGGTTGATTAACACATACGGATTGTGACCAGAAGAGGATAAGATCGAGGCATGTGCAAATAGCATATATATGTATATAGGAGCTAGTGGTCATTTTCCTATTCACGGGGATTGGATTCAATATATGTCTCGTACCTTAAAGAAGTCATAAAGAAAGTATTTTGGACGTTCTTATTTCAATCTTTTTTGGGGGTTAAATTACTCCCTCCTATTTTTCCTTCAACAATCTTGGAATTTTTTACCTGATTTCCTATCATAATTCTTGTACTTTACCAATTCTTCCACCCTTTTAGTGTGCGATCTTCTTTCATTAGTTTCTTTTTCTAACTTAAATAATAAATGAAAAGCATTACAACATAATTCATGGTATATTCTAACGTAATTTATAAATTTACAATATTTATTTTGAAAGTAATTGAAGTTTATGATATTTTAGCATAGTTAACTTATTAGGGGGGTGGAGGGGGGGGGGGGGGGGGCGGGGGGAATTAAAATTTATAGAAAAATCTATATAACTAAAAGCCCATCGAAAATGGAAATTCCAATTAAGCATCAAACGTTTTCAAAAGAAATTTTCATTAAAAAAATAATCAAATTAATACACATACCTTTCAAGGGACTGTACCCTCTCTTCACAAGCTCATCAAAGCTTAAATACCCCAAGCACCCACACCCACTATACGTAGCAAAAGCCACCACCGGGATCTCCAACTCCTCACCGACGCCAACCGCGAAGCTCATCCCTCTGTCGGCAATAATACACGAAACCGTGGCCGACTCTACCTCCTCGTCGACCCTTTTCACCAAGTCTTTCAATGGGCCTGGACAGTTTTCCCCAGGGAAACACCCAAATAAGGAATGTCTTGCATCGTATCGGGATCTATCGGTGGCGGAAGCCCGTCGGTAATGGTTTTGAATCGGAAGCCGTTGAGGCCGAAGTCGGATTGTGGGCCCCGTGACCGTACGAGGCGGTTGTAGGTGAATTCGGTGATGAAGAAGTCTTTTGAGTAGAGGAGTGTGGCTAGGTGATGATACTCATAAGTGGATACTTCCCAGATCATAACACATGGCAGATGACGTGTCCCGAGGCTCACGGAAACAGGGAAAGCACCGCATATTGGAGGTGTCCCCCGGGCTATCGTCCCGCTGCTAGACCCGACCTCCGAGGAACCCCTGAACATTCCTGTGCTCGCCATGTAAATAACCATTGGCTCGCCTCCGAGCCCTCCTACACGCCGAGATCCTTGGCCCTTCGCCTCCGAGCTATCACAGAACCGAACTAGCTTGGCCTCCCGCCCCTCTTTTAGGCCTCTCATCGATCTAGACCTTCCCGGTTCTACTGAACGACCTAGAACACATATCACAGGCGCCTCCGCCACGGCCCCGTGGATCTCGCTAGACGCGAGATATCCGCCACCCTACGATCCCGCGTCCCACGCCGTCGCATTCCCCCATTAACGAGCATATCTCGTCATTAATGGGGGATCCCGTCATTCATGCAGGCGTAACGCCAGGGGCATAACGACCAGCGAAGATCTCGCGCTAGCTAACTCATGGTGACCGCTATAAAAACCCCTCTCTCAGACTACTCAGGTAAGGCAATTTTACTCTAATAAACCGCTACTCTGCCCAAATACCTCGGCTAATTTGATCGTCGGAGGGTCCACGGTAGTACAACCACCCCGGGACTTCTTTGCAGGTAGCTCGGTTTCACCATAAATCAAGCCCACTGAGATCCACACGCTCAGGGAAATGCCTCTCAACATCAATCCCAGCCGTTTGTCAACGCTCGCGACAGATCGACGGAGGACAACATCTGAAGGAGATCCTGACCTCCATCAGTTGGCGCCGTCTGTGGGAACTAAAAATTCCACTCATCGAAAGTTGATCTTCCAATCTCGAACTCATGGTGAGTTATCACCATGACGATCCAAGCACAAGCCGCCGCCCTCCCCATAACGGAGGCACGGACGGATCCTCTCCTCCCCCTAACGCCGTTCATGCCCTGTCTGCACGGATCGACAGGCTCGCATCCATCGTGGATGCCCTTGTCCGCATCCAAACGGCGGGACAAGCCTCCCAGGTCGTCGTTCCCCCACCTCGGGATCACGACCTCTGCAGAGGGGGAGATGACGCTGTCCACGTTGGCACCACTGAACAGCATCTTTAAGCTCTGAAGAAGAATTGCTAGCGAAAGTCTATCTCCGGCGGCCACAGGTCTCCCGCGGCGACCGATTCAATGACCCGTTGGGCGCCTCATAGCTCCACACCGAGGTCTCGTGAAAGAGCTCCTTGCTCTGCGGCCTATCATGCTCCTTTCCCTCCTGAGGAGGTGTCGGTCAGCTCGCCTGCTCCCAGGCATGGCCGACACCCTCTCTCTCGACGGGGATGCACGGGCGGCACTCACCACAATAACTCAAGAACGACCTCGCCAGAGGACCTGAGGAACCTGATAGAACGGAATCGGAACCGTAGCTAGGCGCAGGCCGCCAGTGGGAGGGGCCATAACTCCGAATACGCCGAGTCCTCGGGGTACTACAACCGTCTCGATGCCCTCGAAAAGAAAATCGAGGGTATACATCGGGAGGGTCGTCCTTCAAGCGAGGGGGTCAGGTATGCCGCCGACTCGCTTACGAAGCCCTTCACTGAAGAGCTGCTCTCTGTCCGCGTCTCATCCAGAAACAAGCCTCCAAAAGTGGCCCTCTTTGACGGGAAGTCCGACCCGAAAGACCATTTGGACGCGTTTACGGCGGGCATGAGGTTTCAGGACAACTCCGAAGCTGCCCAATGCCGAGCGTTCCCCGCCACTCTCATCCGGGCTGGATGAGATTGGTTCCGAGGACTCACGCCATGCTCCATCTCTATCTTTGATGAGCTGGCCACCCAGTTCCTCGGATATTTCATCGGGAACAGACGGCAGAAGAGGACCGTCGATTACCTCTTCACTATAAAGAGCGGAGACAAGGAATCCTTCAAAGGATACGCACTCTCTTCTACAACGCTCTTCTTGAGGTTCCCGAGCATAGGGACGAGACTGTAATCACCGCTCTGAGGTCAGGTCTTAGGCACAAGGAGTGGCTCCGCTCTTTTGCATTGGCGCAATCTAGGACCATGGCCGAGGTAAAAGCTTGGACCGAGCGGGAAATCCAGCTCGAGTCCGAAGTAAACGCAAACCTACCCAGGGGCGATCAGGCCGACCAAAAGAAGAGGGGTAGAGAAGAGAAGAAGAAGGTCGACCGGCCAAAGCCATACTCCCCGAAGTTTCAGGAGTATACTTCGTTCAATATCTCTCAAACAGAGCTGTTAGAGGAGGCGAAGGGCGAACGATTCTTCAAGCTTCCCCCGGTCACCAATAGAGCGGCCAAACGGACCCGTGGCGCGTATTGCGCCTTCCATCGGTCGCAGGGTCACCCAACCGAAAACTGTAAGTAGCTCCACGACTACATCGAGGAGTTGATTCGCTCGGGCCATGTTCAGACCAGAATATTGTATTATTATATTCCCCATTCTTATTCTTTTTATAAATAAACATGTGCTTTTGACGCATGTCTGCTACATATTACAGGTTACAGGTTCTTGGAGCGGAAACAGTGAAAACGATGAAAAGACGATGCAAAAGTGGACTTTGACCAACAAATAGAAGGATCTTAATCAAGCCTACATAAAAGATCAGTACAAAGCAATACAAGGTTCAAGATCGCGAAGCCACGGTTAAAGTTCACCACAATTGTTCACTGGAAGATCTGGAAGAAAACGAGAAGTTCATTTGAGAAATGAACTAAATAATTAAGTAGCGCAAGTCCAGAAGAGCCAGCAGCAGAAAAGTGAACATTCAACTCCTCCTTTTGGCCGCGGAACCGCGGCGAAACCCTGGCTGCGGCCGCGGTTCCGCGGCGGTATTGAGCCAGTAGAAAGAGAAAATTTTACTATAATGTTTTTAGGCGCTGACTAGTCAACCTAGGGGTATTCTTGTAAATGCAGACGTGCGGATCAAAATGTAACCCTAGGGTTTCCTATTCTCTATAAATAGGAACCCAAAACATTGTATTTTCCTTATGCCTCCTTTTAATAAAAATTCAGAAATCCTTTTTGGAGAGCATCGGTGTTTCTTCTCCATTCAGAAATTCAGATCTGACAACCCTGCATGGATGATTGGAGGGATGCATCTGTAGGTAATTTAATTTCTTGCCCTAGTGTAGATTTAAATTCCTTGTCTTAGGTAGATTCAATTTCATGCCCTAGGAACTTGTTTAGGGTTTAGCTTTTGGGAAGGATTTTGAGAGATGAGATCTCTCATCCCTTTCTTACCCACCAAATATTTACAATAGGACTCCATGTATACATGCACATACCGCTCCCTACGGCACTCTATCCCTCGAGGTAGCGGTGATACCGTAGTATAAAGGCCCGGGTGTGATGTTTTCCATGGAGGTTAGGGTAAGGATCTCTAAAGGAAGGACAAGAACCTAGAGGAAGGAACACCTTCCCGAACGGATCTAATCCACTTTATTGATAATTACCATAACTCCTCATAGATCTTCATTCGGGTATTGAAAGCGGTGAGATTTAATTATATTCATAAACCATCCCTAAACCTAGCCCTAGCAAGAGTAGATCTAGATAATTGCCCTAGGTTAATTCAGTTTTTAGATTTAATAATTAATCCGAACACCTTTCGGAATTAACTCGTAAGAACGAATCGGAGATTCACAACATCCCTGTGGACCGACCCGTACTCACCGGCTAGCTGCAAAGCGACGCCGTTCTTGATTGCGGTTACAAATATTTTTGATCTATCTTTTAGAAAGCACAAGCACGCTAAATCTCTATTAATCAAATGGCGCCGTTGCCGGGGATGGCGTAGAATTTTCTTTTCGTAATTTTGGGTTAATCATAAAATTTAAAAAAAAAATCATAAAAATCTAAAAAAATATAAAAATATAAAAATATATATAATTTATTATTTTTGGAAGGGATACTTTGTGGTTGAGTTTTTGCAGGATATACAAATTCGGATCTGGAAATTTTCAGAAAGCAAAACGGAAAACGGGGTATCGGAACAGAAGATATTTTAAACAACAGAACACTGGATTTTTTTTTGAAGCAGTGAGCCGCCCAAACTGCCGCGATTCCGCGGCCAAAACCAACCTTAGGCCGCGGAACCGCGGCCTTCTAGTGGAATCAGCGCATATAAAATTTTTTGGGGACTCGAGCCGACAATCACGCCGCGAAAAAGCGGCACAAACGCGTTTTTACTGCGGAAAGGCGGCGGTACAGTGGCATCTTCTTCTGAAAAATTTTCTGTAAGATCTTCTGTTTCTCCTCTTTAATTTTTGAAATATATTTTCTGAAAAATTCCTGCAGGATTTTGTGCACTTTAAAAATATTTTCCCTTCCATATAACAGTCTTGTGTAGGATTTTTGGGCCCCGCTCAAAATTGAAATTGATTGCAAGTAATCTTTTTTGTTGCATATCTTTTCTCGAATATCTTTTTGCAACAATATTTTTCTAAATAAAGATTCTTGTGATATGCTTCAAATAATAACCAATTGCAAGTAATATTTTGCTGTTGCATATCTTTTCTATAAAATATTTTGCTGTTGCATATCTTTTCTCTAAAATCGTTTTGCAACAAAATTTTTCCAAATAAAGAGAAAGAAAAAATCAATGAAAAATGAAAATAAAAAGGGCAAATATTTTATAGAACTTGCAAAATTTTTTAGCCCCAAATAAATCCTTGCACCACCCAACCTTCCTTCTTGTCACCTTTCTTCTTCTAACATGGGTACCCCACACAATAAATCATTAGCCGAACTTTGGTATCCCGAACCTAATTTTGCGTCATATGTCAATGTGTTCGGTCAATTTAAAGACGATCCTTCCATGCCTAAAAAATCTTTGAAAGATCACATAGAGGAGTCTAGGAGAAACAGTTTGACTTTTCAACCCACTTTGTGTCAACCGAGTCAACCTTCACCACCTCCATATGTTGACACCACTTTTCAAGTCCTTCTGTCACTCCTAGGCCGATGTCCATTGCTGAGCATATTGCTCAATCTCGCAGTCGATCTTTCACCCCTCTCCACTCATCTAGTTCTAAGGATCCACACGACTATTTACCTTCTTATCCATATGTTGACCCTACCCATGTCCTACCACCCACTTCCTATCAGTCCTACCCGACTTTTCCACCTTCACTAGACACTGTTTCTTCACAGCCATTAGGGAGTTTCACATATCCAACCAATTTTGAATCTTTTACTGAAACCCCCTTACCACCAAAGTCTAGTTTGGAAGAGGCGTTGGAGGCGTATATCGCAGCAACAAACAAAATGGTTAGGAATGTGGAAGTGTCCGTGGCCACCCTTATGCAACCGAGTGAACCGGTAGCTAGTGTCCTGCTAGCTCCAAATTTTCCAATGTATGAGGAGGCGGTTGGACAGAGTGAGAATGAGAGAGGATTTTCAAATCAAACCTACCCTTACCCAATTGAAGCCCACAACTCCTGTTTTCCATCGATTGCCCTAAATAGTTCATCTGTTGAAAATAAAAATGAGTTGTATGATTTTGTAGTGTTTGATTTGCCAAATTGTGAGGAACCCCTTTCGAGTGAAACCGCACCTAATCCTTTCGATCTTTACACCTCCACTCTAGAACCTAAATCGATAGATATCCATGCTTTTGATGAGGTGTCTAAAGAAATTGATTTTCACTTGATTGAGGATATAGACGCCGGGAATATTTCGGATGATGAACTTGTCGATTTACTTGAAATTTTATGTTCAAATCATTATCCCGAGTTATTAAATGTTTCTCCCGAATCTCATATGCGTCTAGATTTTGATGATAATGGCATGGATGAGTTAAATATTGAGGAGAGTTTTGAGGATAATATTGAGGTTGAATCATTTTTATTTGATGTGTCTGATTTTCCAATTCATCCTCCTAAACCTTTGAATGCTATATCACCCTCCCTCCTTCCCATCGTTCCGACCCCGCTTGAAGACTGTGAGCTTGAAACCTTTTCCTTTGAATCTGACACAATTCTCACAGACGATAACACCTACGAGTGTTTCACCTTTTCGGACGATGTTGATGACTCACCGTCCGAGTTTGAGTCCTTTACATTTTCAGATGAGCCATCAGACTCGGTTGATTATAGTAGTTTCGAACTATTAATGGAATCTTTCAAGTTCGAAACAGTTTACTGTGGTGAGAAAGATACTATCCCTAATTCACTCCCTTTCGTCTTTCCCATTGTTCCAACCGAACAAGTGACCGTTACGCTTTCATCTACTATACCAAGTTCGGTGTACCCATGTTTTCTTGCGAATCTTGAGGGATTTGATCCCATTTCCCGACGGGTTGATAGGTTAGCGCAATCGCTTATAACATATCGATCATCACATATTGCGCTAATTTATTCACTCAATTTACACCCTCAAGATCGCACTCCACTTCTTTCTTCTTTCCGTCTTTCTGCTCCCCCACCGAGACCATATTCTACCATTCATCTTTCCACACGGTCTCGCGTGCTTTTCATCTCTTTTCTTTTCATCCCATTCTTGCACCAACTCTACCATTACCATGATAAGATTTTTGAATGGTTGGTGCTACCATTTGGCTTGTGTAAGGCCAAGCTTAAGTTTGGGGGGAATCTTGTTGTATATATGTATATATCTTTTTATTTTCTTTTTCTATAAAAAAAATAAAAATAAAAAATTCAAAACAAATAAAAAATAAAAAAATTGTAAATAAATAAACAGGGGAGTGCCGACATTTTGACCCTCTTGGTTTAGTATGACAATGAGGACACTGTCACGTTCAAGTTTGGGGGTATGCTCGGTACGTCTTCTTCCTTCGCATTCATTTGTACATATTTTTGCATTTGCATATTTATTTGAAAACCCATAAAAATTGGAAAATTTCAAAAATTATAAAAATAATTGTATTCAATTTTGGCTAATTGACTTGAGTTTGACAAATAGGTTAACTGCCTAGGAACAACTAGATCTTAAACTTAGTAAATTAAAAACCCTAAAAATAACCTTCCTTAAAGTTTAACGGTAGAAAGTATATGCCTTTTAGTTTATTTAGAAATAGGCAAATTTTGGGTTCACTTCTTGGGCTAAGTCGAAACAAGGGAAGAGTATTGATGTTCTTATTAGAGTATAAGTTTGAAAAATAGTTCCTAGCTTAAGTCTAGATTCTGAAAATGTATACCCTAAAATTTGCACAATCACGCACCTTGAAACTTAGAATAGTAGAAGAGACCTTGAAGTGCTCTTGTCTAAAGTCCTTAGTACAATGAAAATAAATAAAAAAAAGTGAATAAAAAATAAAAAATGGACACTGGTTTTTGTGATTACTTAAGGCTGTAAAAAATAGAAAAATATTTAGCGAGGGTGCTTCATCACCTAGTGCCTTAGACCAACTGGTTTGGGAGTCACTGCTAAAGCCTTGGGTGTTGCAAAACTAGAAAGTACGTTTTAAAGTGCTAACGTATCTTGTAATCGGTTGTTTGTTCCTCAAGAAGTATTAACGGTCGCATGAAGGATGTGTAAGCAAATTTCATTTAAAAATTCACTAATTAATAAGTGCTTTGGACAATGGACGAGAGTATGATTGCTTGATTTGAATTTCCAAGTGTAGGGGTGATCTATACACACACGCAGGGATATGTGATTAGAGTTTAGATAAGAGAGAGGAATGAAGAATAGAACTTGTATCTTTAGTAGAGTTGATAGAAATTCCTAAGTGGAGATGATACCCTAGAAGGAAAACTTAAGAGATGCCGAAAGCTAAGTAGGTCTACATAACATATATAATCTTAAGTTAAATAATGAGGAAGTGTGAAGAATGTGGGTGGATAATTTGCGAGTCAAAAGATAATAGAATTCCTTGTTAGAAAACCTAATTGGAAAACAAAAGTTAATGGGCCGAATTGATAGGATTTTGTGGGTGTAATCCGCTGAAAACCCTCAGGAGACAACACTCCTTCTACTAAGGACACCTAGAGGTTTAACGGCTTGTTGCACATGCTCAGTGCAATCGCGTTTCCCTGCGAAAGTGTGGTTAGGATTTTAGTGAATAAAAATAAGTTTGCTCGAGGACGAGCAAAAGATAAGTTTGGGGGTATTTGTTCAGACCAGAATATTGTATTATTATATTCCCCATTCTTATTCTTTTTATAAATAAACAGGTGCTTTTGACGCATGTCTGCTACATATTACAGGTTACAGGTTCTTGGAGCGGAAACAGTGAAAACGATGAAAAGACGATGCAAAAGTGGACTTTGACCAACAAATAGAAGGATCTTAATCAAGCCTACATAAAAGATCAGTACAAAGCAATACAAGGTCCAAGATCGCGAAGCCACGGTTAAAGTTCACCACAATTGTTCACTGGAAGATCTGGAAGAAAACGAGTAGTTCATTTGAGAAATGAACTAAATAATTAAGTAGCCCAAGTCCAGAAGAGCCAGCAGCAGAAAAGTGAACATTCAACTCCTCCTTTTGGCCGCAGAACCGCGGCCAAACCCTGGCTGCGGCCGCGGTTCCACGGCGGTATTGAGCCAGTAGAAAGAGAAAATTTTACTATAATGTTTTTAGGCGCTGACTAGTCAACCTAGGGGTATTCTTGTAAATGCAGACGTGCGGATCAAAATGTAACCCTAGGGTTTCCTATTCTCTATAAATAGGAACCCAAAACATTGTATTTTCCTTATGCCTCCTTTTAATAAAAATTCAGAAATCCTTTTTGGAGAGCATCGGTGTTTCTTCTCCATTCAGAAATTCAGATCTGACAACCCTGCATGGATGATTGGAGGGATGCATCTGTAGGTAATTTAATTTCTTGCCCTAGTGTAGATTTAAATTCCTTGCCTTAGGTAGATTCAATTTCATGCCCTAGGAACTTGTTTAGGGTTTAGCTTTTGGGAAGGATTTTGAGAGATGAGATCTCTCATCCCTTTCTTACCCACCAAATATTTACAATAGGACTCCATGTATACATGCACATACCGCTCCCTACGGCACTCTATCCCTCGAGGTAGCGGTGATACCGTAGTATAAAGGCCCGGGTGTGATGTTTTCCATGGAGGTTAGGGTAAGGATCTCTAAAGGAAGGACAAGAACCTAGAGGAAGGAACACCTTCCCGAACGGATCTAATCCACTTTATTGATAATTACCATAACTCCTCATAGATCTTCATTCGGGTATTGAAAGCGGTGAGATTTAATTACATTCATAAACCATCCCTAAACCTAGCCCTAGCAAGAGTAGATCTAGATAATTGCCCTAGGTTAATTCAGTTTTTAGATTTAATAATTAATCCGAACACCTTTCGGAATTAACTCGTAAGAACGAATCGGAGATTCACAACATCCATGTGGACCGACCCGTACTCACCGGCTAGCTGCAAAGCGACGCCGTTCTTGATTGCGGTTACAAATATTTTTGATCTATCTTTTAGAAAGCACAAGCACGCTAAATCTCTATTAATCAGGCCACCTGGTGAAGTACCTGCGGGAAAAGCGACAGGCAGACCGGTGTTCAGTCGAAAATATCACACTTTTGATATGACATTTTCCCTACTTTTCTTAAATATCTAAAGGTGTTTATTATAAATATGACACATATGAGGGTTTATCTGTAAAAATACTATTTTCATATGTTTATATATTATAATTAACATTATGAAGGAAAATATATACATATAATATTTATATAATATTTTGATAATTTAAATATGAATATCATATCAAATATCCTTAATCAATATTCTTAAAATATAATATCATATCAAATTGGTTAGGATAATATCTCAAAAATACCAAATATTACTAACATTATTCTTTGAGATATGGTGCAAGTTTTGGCTCAGGTCAGGAGATCGAGATGTTGAGATGTGGGAAATAAAAAATCTGCCGAAATATTAAAGAAAATCGAAGAATCAATACTGGCAGAGACTCAGGAAATATTTTCAAGTTCCAGACATTAACTAAATCTCCATGTGTCACAAGAATAAAGCCCCAGAAATTTGCACCTAAAATCTCACCAAACGGCCACGGATCCGCGGCCAAACCATGCAATATGCAGCGGATCCGCGGTCGATTCATCGAATCAGGAGTTAGGATTTTCAAGTTGGATTTGCTACAACTAAGCCTAATTCTGGGGATCTATGGTTTCTGGCTTTGGGGCTATATAAAGGACCGAGGGCTAAACTTAGAAATCATCAATCTTTTACACAAGCTAATCACCGTCAAAGAACAAGTGATCCAAGACAGGTCCAAGATTCGACGTGATAAAGCGACGTGAGATTCGACGGAACATCTACATCCGACAAGGCAGAGATCGAGAGCAACATCTTCCTCCTCTTGTAATCTAAACTTGAAGTTTGTACTTGTGAAGTTGATTAATAAAGGTAGATCTTTAGTTTAACTAGTTTAATTATTTAGTTACATTATGAATTTCATCTCTATCCTTACTTCTATCTCTATCACGCGCGAGTAATTCTCCGCTTGATAGGGTTCGTAGGATTATGATAGATCAATGGATGAGAAAATATTTTAACCTCTTTTACGTCTTATGAAGTCTATAAACTTTAGCAAAAGAATCGTTAACATCCTTATCGGGCGCACTACCAATTTATTGCTAGTCTCGACCGCGATTTGAGATCAGATTAACAATTGTTTTGTTAAGGGCTAGACATGAATAGAGATCAATGAAAGGACAAGGGTCAATAGTGTGGAAACCCTAGTTTCTTCCAAGAACCCTAATCCTCGTTCATCACTATCAATCTAGTTTTAAATCTATCAAAAGATAAAAGGAGTCATCTTTATTAGTCATCCAGGATTACTAAATCCTAACGAACCCTACAAGCCCTCTTCTGATATAAAATCTACATCCGTCTTGAAACTAGATTTATATTCTACATCCGTGTTTAACGTAGATCTAGATTCTATAACTATTCTTTACTATTATCTATTCTTATTCCTCTTCCTAATCAACACGTCTAAAGAAAGATTAAAATATTCCACATATCCCTGAGGACGACCCGTACTCATCTCGGTCTAGCTACATGCGACACCGTTATTGATTGAGGTTATTTCTACAAACACTTCTTTAAAATAGATCAATCAACCGGGAGCAGGAAAACCACCCCCTTCCAGGCGAGTTAACAATCGGCCAAATCATGGTCGTATCTTCGGGGGGTGCACGTGGAGCCGGCGAGATACGCCGCCTCCTACCGGTCGAGGGAACCAACGACCATCCTCGGAAGAAAAACAAAGTGTCCGAGCCCATCACCTTTACTGACAAAGACCTCTACGGAATATCCTTGCCTCACAACGACCCTCTTGTGATTATAGCACGGATCCACCGCTACGAGGTTCAAAGGATACTGGTCGACTCGGAAAGCTCGGCGGACATCCTTTTCTATGACTGCTTCCTGCGTATGGGGCTCGGCCTGTCAGACCTGAGGCCAACTGCCCACATTCTATCGAGGTTTACTAACCACTCCATCCCGGCAGAGGGAGTACTTACCCTCCTCCTTAACATTGGGGTGGCTGGCCGTACGAGAACCGTACCAGTGGAGTCCATCGTCTCTATGATTCCCTCGTCCTACAATATCCTCCTGGGACGCCCGACGCTAAACTCCCTTAGGGCCCAAATCTCGACCTACCACCTCGCGATCAAGTTTCCACTGGATCAAGGGGGAATAGGCCGGGCCTATTGGAACCAGCAAATCGCAAAGATTTGCTTCACAGCGACATCCACCTCTGAGGAGCTAAGTGACGACCTTGGAAGCGCGAGTGATTTCCAGGGGTCATTGGATACCCGTGACAAACAAAAAGAAATCCGAGGAGCCTCGGTGGAGGCGCTAACAGAGGTCCCCCTCGTCGAAGGGAACAATAAACGAATTGTCCAGATCGGATCCCTCTTGACGGGAGCCCGACGCGAATACCTGATCCACTTTCTTCGAGGAAACTCGGACGTGTTCGCCTGGGTGCCTGCCGACATGCCCAAGATTTACCCCAAGGTAATTTCACACAAGCTCGGGGTCGACCCGACGGCCCGACCTGTCAGGCAAAAGAAACAAAGCTTTGCTCTGATCAAACAAAAGGCAATCGAGGACGAAGTCGTTATGTTGCTTGCAGCCAACTTCATTCAAAACGTGGCCTACTCGGAATGGCTAGCGAATGTGGTTATGGTTAAAAAGGAAAGCGGGAAGTGGCGCATGTGCGTCGACTTCACAGATCTCAACAAGGCCTGCCCGAAAGACAACTATCCCTTCCCTCGGATAGACCAGCTTGTCGACAACTCGGCAGGCAACGAATTGCTAAGCTTCATGGA
This sequence comes from Agapanthus africanus, assembly GCA_030015575.1. Classification (NCBI taxonomy): domain Eukaryota; kingdom Viridiplantae; phylum Streptophyta; class Magnoliopsida; order Asparagales; family Amaryllidaceae; genus Agapanthus; species Agapanthus africanus. The sequence continues at coordinate 873,603,727 of CM057339.1, forward strand.
TTCTTTCTCCGGCTACAACCAGATCCATATGAACCCAGCAGATGAAAAGATTATCACGTTCACAACGGACCGGGGGGTATATTGCTACAAAGTGATTTCCTTCGGCCTAAAAAATGCCGGAGCTACATACCAGCGGTCAACAGAATGTTCAAATCGCAGATCGGGAGGAACATTGAGGTTTACGTCGATGACATGCTCATAAAATCGACCTCGTCGGACGAACATGCCAAAGATCTTAGCGAGAAATTCGACATCCTCCGCAAGTACAAAATGAAGCTGAATCCCGCCAAGTGCGCGTTCGGGGTCACTAGCGGGAAATTCCTCAGGTTCATAGTCACCCATCGAGGAATTGAGGCTAACCTGGAGAAAATCAGCACCATCCTCAACATGGCTACGCCAAAGAGCAACACGGAGATCATGCGACTCACGGGGAGAGTGGCTGCCCTTAGTCGCTTCATGTCAAGGTCCGGGGAAAAGTGTCTTTCGTTCTTCAAGACCCTAAGGAAAATCCCAAAGTTCGAATGGTTAGAAGATTTCCAGAACGCTTTCGAGCAACTCAAGGTGCACCTGGAAACTCCCCCACTTCTCACCCGGCCTGGCGAGGGAGACGAGCTGTTGCTGTACCTTACGGTGTCCGATCAGGCTGCCGGCTCGGTGCTCGTCCGAGAAGTCGAAAGAATATAGATGCCCGTCTACTATGTGAGTCATGTCTTTAAGGATGCAGAAACAAGGTATCCGGCCATAGAAAATATTGTCTTGACGCTTATCGTGGCCTCAAGGAAGCTACGACACTATTTTTAGGCACATACCATCCTCGTCCTCACCGAGCGTCCCCTACGGGCTATTCTCGCCTCACCCGAGTCATCTGGTCATCTGGAGAAATGGAGGTGGGAGTTATCTTAATTGGACATCAAATACCGCCCAAGGCAAGTTATCAAAGAACAAGTACTGGCAGACTTCGTTGTCGAATGTACTATCCCCAACAAGGAGGCAGTGTCGGCGCCAGTCCTTGAGTCCCAACCCTCGATCGAGGAGGGGCCCGACTCTGTCCCCGATTGGGTCCTTTACGTTATTGGATCCTCTACCAAGGATGGGAGCGGTGCCGGCCTTATCATTCGAGGCCCGAACGAGGCAGAGATGGAGCATGTTTACGGCCGAAAATGGGGACGGAACCGAGATGGTTCGTCCTTCCTGAATTTGGGGGCAGATGCTATTTGGTTTTAGCCGTCCACCTCTCCGAAGATGCCAAGTTGATTTATGGCACCGTATATCGGAGGTTTAGACAGATGCGGCCGTTGTTGCAGACTTCGTCAGATCCCCCCTCGTTTGTGAGATATTTTTGATTGTGGAGACGCTCTTCCCTGCAGGCGCAAGCCCTTGCAGTTAATTACATTACCGCATCGTGGTAACCACTTTTTCCTGCTCCGGAAGTTCACTTCGTGTCGTGTGTGTTTGTTTTATTTTTGGTTGCCTGATTGTTTGGAGATTTTGTATGTGCGTTTTAAAATTTAAGAATATCGCAATCAAGACGGTGTCGCTTGGTAGCTAGCCGGTTGAGTACGAGTCGATCCACAGGGAAATTGTGTCTTTTCTTTAAGTTCTAACGAGTTAATTCCTAACTTTGGTAGGTTTTGATTTAAGATCTAAGAATGAGAATAAATTGATTTAAAGGCTTGCAAGGGTTAGGATTAGGATAGTTCAAAATAGGGATTCTTCTAACTTCTTTCAATGCCCTAGTTAAGAATATAGGTGTTAGGGTAATAGTCAACAACGGGGATTAGCACGACTAGGAAGAAACTTAGTTTCTTCCTTTTGGTCCTTGTCCGTCCGTTCTTAGCTCTTAGCCATAATCTCCAGTTAATTCAACCACAACCGGTCTAACTAGGGAATCACCGCTATCATGTAGGATAGGGTATCGTAGTGAGCGGATTATGGTTGATTTAAAGAGAGTCCTTTTAAATAAAATTATTTGGGCAAAGAAAGGAGAGAGAGAGATTTTCTTCTCTCAAACCTTCCCTATCCTACCCCTAACAAGTGAGGAATTACTCACTCATTAGGAAGATAACAATAAAATTCATTTTTTATTTTAATTGATGACCTAAATTGCAGATAAATAAAGAACAAATAAAAGTGCAGATAATAAATTGCAGATAAGAAGAATGCGAGATAAAATAAAATAAAAGACTTACTTTATTGATGACCTCTCAAGAACGCATTACAATTGAATTTAAAATTTAGATCTAGAATAAAAAAGAGGAATAAAAAATAAAGAGAGGCATCCTCCAAAGAGGCATCCAAAAAGAGGCACCCTAAAAGAGACACAAAAATTAAAGAGAGGTATGCCTTCATTTGGCTTTCAACTCTCCTATTTATAGATAAGAAAAACCCTAGGTTACATTCTGATCCATACATGAGTTTACCAAACTACCCTAGGAAAACCGGGTCAAAGCACCGACATCTCCACCGACACGTGCACCATACGGCCGCGGTTTCACGGCAGAAAGGCCTGTTTGGCCGCGGTTCCACGGCCATTTGGTGGGATCTTGGGCTCAATTCTTCAGGGTTGCTTCATGTTGCTTTTATCTTCTGTTTTCTTCACTTGGTTCCTCAGAATCTTTTCTATTTTCTTCCAGATTTTCAACAGTGCAGAATGATGTGGACTTTTGCCTTGAGCTTCGTGTTGAAGTCTTGAATCTTGTGCTGCCCTTGTGCTTTGTGCATTGAACTGTCTAATGATTTTCCATTTGTTCCTTGAACTGGTAGGCGGCATCATACGGATTCATCTATTGTTGGTCGTAGTCTAACATTTGTAGCGACTTTTCTTGAATTTCACTGTAACGATCTGAAAACCTGTAACCTGCAACTATTTAGTAGATATGGATCAAAAGCAACTATTTATATGTAATGTGATTAAGAATGGGTGATATAATAATGCAAAATTCTGATATGAACAAATACCCCTAAACTTATCTTTTGCTCGTCCCGGGCAAAACCAATTTTATTTTCAAAAATTCCTAACCTCACTTTCGCAGGGAACACGATTGCACTGAGCTTGTGCAACAAGCCGTTAAACCTCTAGGTGTCCCTATTAGGAGGAGTGTTGTCTCCTGAGGGTTTTCAGCGGATACTACCCATAAAATTCAATCAATTAGGCTATTGACTATAATTCTTCAATTTGGTATTCTAGTAAGAAATTCTATTATCTTCAACTTAGAAATTATCAACCCGTATTTTTCACACTCACTTTTCATTTAACTCAAGATCATATATGTTTTGCAAATTTATTATGCTTTCAGCATCTCCTAAGTTTTCCTTCTAAGGAGCAATCTTAACTCAGTAATTTTTATCATTTCTACTGAACATATAAGCCATATCTTTTATTCCTATCTCTCCACCAAACTCCAATAATATACCCCTACGTGTGTGTAATTATCACCAATACACTTGGTGTTGGGATCCCTTAGCACCTAGCCTAGGGTTTGCAAGCATCACTCATGCCACAATAAAAATTAAAGGGGGTGCTAAGCAATCAACCTAAAGATCATACTAGAAAACTAAGGTAACAAAACTAGTAAACCAACATTACAAAGAGAAGTGGATGAAAATACAACCTTTGTAGATCCGGTCCTTCACTTCTAAAGCTCCGTGTTGACGTCCCTTCGCTGCAATCATCGAGCTCCTGGACTCTAGTGATGGTTTCCTCGGAGAAATGAACGGATTTGCTCGTAGTCTTCGAGTCCGAAGATGATCTACGTCGAGAAGACTCAAACCCAAGCTAACCCTTCACTTGGTCATAAACTTTGTAACGAGAACATCCTAAACTAAATGGCAAGTAGTAAAGGATGATGAAAGGAAGTAGGTTCACTTTAGATTTTGATTTCTCACTTTATTTCTTCACTAAGAAAAATCTAGCAAGGTTTTCTTTTGGGTGAAGAAGAAGGAGAAGCAAGAATGAAAATGAGAAAAGAATAATATCATTATGCAACCATGGGTGAGTTAGTTTTATCCACTAACCTTTGTAGAGACTAAACCATAGTTTAAGCTAATGGTTTGGTTAATAAATATCTTTAGTAAAACAAAATGTGTGGACTTTGTCAAAGATGCTTTAAGCTTCATGAAGCTTCAAGTTAAGACAAAGAAAGCCACCATTTTGAATTACAAAAATAAATAAAAACCCTAACCATTACCTTAAATATGGTGTAAGTCATACACACACTCAAGTTTGCATGTATCATCAAGCATGATACAAACATGTACACAATTATATATCACATATACATTATGTGTACATCAAGTGAGAAAAGCAACCTTAAGTGAACTAATACTAGTTAATGTAAAGTAATATATCAAATATATAATTATACATTAAATCATTAAATCAACACTTGATTTAATGATCCGGTCATATCGCATATAACCAACTAATATCTAGTGTATCAATATATCGAATCAATACTTGATTCGGTAACCCGACTATATCGCATATAACCGACCGATGATATAAATCGCGAGAATAGAATACAATATCACATACTCGTATTATTCTCGGTCCCGCAGATATCTCATATGCGCTCATATTTCGTTTTGCTTGAGCCAGGAAACCTCTGTGTATGACTCTAAAGATTCGTCAATACGCTGGCAGTAGGTGGTGATCATATCAGTCACCCACAAGCCGCAAGCGGTCTGCTAAACGTAACGGCCACCCGGGTATTGAGCGATCAGAAGATCAACGAGCAAGCCTGCTCACACTCCTGCAAATCTAATCAGTAACACTTACCGCATAGTCCGGTCTGTTCGTCTGATATGTCGCATATCTCGCCTAGGGGTGATAAACGTCAGACCCCAGTAGCTTGATAAGTTATGCCGATGTATGGTCCATAACGATCGTGAAACTAATGATAACACTTACTAGTAAATCACATCAACCCTGACCAGGGATTTCCAGTTATGGCCAGTCGAGTATAGCGCAACATCAACCCCTAATACCGGGAGAGACGAATCCCCTCCGATCGCTCATTGCCTCTATGTGAATCGGGACTGTACCCAAAAACCACCTGTTTGCACGACTCAGTAGAGCCGTGGTAGGGTGGAAATCAAAGCACAGCGGGAGACATACAAGACTCTATGACGATCTCGGGTCGACAGACTAAGTTGTACCAGTGTCACCAAAGAACTACCATCTGACGTGAGGTATAATACCATCTGAGAGTTCTCGGCGAGTCCGTTCAGTCTACTCAGTCTCCACTGAGCACCCGTATACTATCTCTGATGTCAAACATCAATGGATATGGGATCATCCATCGCCCATCACATGGGTCGAGAAGATATACGCTAGTCTACTCTGGAATATCGATGCCCCGTCTCGATATTCCCATGACTAGGAACATTGAAGGATGTACTCATGGACTATCAGGCCCCACTAGTATGATCTGGATCATAATCCTGGAAGTCGAGTACACATCCTAAGGGCTTTATCAACATGTAACAAAGAGACATCATTTGTACATGTTAAGATAAAGAGCAACCAGATAGCGCACTATCATATCGAGCAAGAAAGTCCTCCCTATATATGTCGCAGCATCCACTATCATATACATCTCATGTACAATAATGGCCTCTAGGGCATACATACAACTAACAATCTCCCACTTGCACTAGAGCCATCATATAGCAGGGGTTGTAGTATCTCATACTCAACCATCCCATAAAAGTCTCTCTTTGGGAAAAGGCCTTTATGAGTGGATCCGCCGTGTTGTCCTCTGAGTCTACTCTTTTAACCTCGATCTCTCTAGAGATCAACAATCTCCATGATTAGTTGATACTGCCTTGGAATATGTCTGGGTCACTGATGGGACCGGGGTTCCTGGGCCAAAGCCATACATCCATTGTCACACAATGGTAGGAACCTTGTTCATCTCATGAACAAATATACACCCAGACTACCTCTTTGGTAGCATCTTTGGTAGCGATATATCTAGCCTTTATCGTCTAGTTTGCCACGGTATCTAGCTTGGAACTCTTCCAACATACCGTCCCTCCACTGAATGTAAAGACAAAGCCTGTGACTGACATTCAGTCAACCTTACCACTCTGGAAGCTATCCAGTGATTCTCCCCAGGATCGATTGATACCATCTCACTACACCTAGTGAGAATCCTAACATCCATTTAGATCTATCTCATAGATCCAAAACCCAGGATTTAGGAGGTATCACTTTGATCCTATATGGAGAATCCTTGTGATAAGAGGAGATTGACCGTACGTAGCATAGGAAACTCTTTTCCTATCAAGAGTGTGTCGTCCACGTACAATACGAGGATGACCACCTTACTCTCTACTACCTTTTTGTATATACAAGCTTCATCTACCATTTTGATGAAGTCAAACACTTCGACTACCACATCAAAACAGACGTTCCAACTCTGCGATACCTGCTTTAACCCATAAAGCATCTTGCACACGTTTCCGCTACTCCCACTGTTTACGAAGCCCTCTGGCTGTGTACTTATAGACGTTCTCTTCTAAATTATTATTTAGAAAAGCAGCCATGACACCCAACCGCCAGATATCGTAGTCATGGTATGCAGCAGTGGCAAGTAGGATCCGGACGGACTTAAGCATAGCCACTGAAGAAAAGGTTACATCACAATCCAAGCCTGGTTAATGACGAGAACCTTTTATAAGTCTAGCTTTGAAAGTCTCAACCTTTCCATCTACACCAAGTAATCTTCTCAAGATATACTTGCTCCTAATGGGGATTTAACCCTTCAGATATAGCAACCAAAGTCCATACTTTATTGGTGTATATAGATTCCATCTCAGATCGCTTAGCATCCAGCCATTCTTACAGAGTCCCCACTCTTGATGGCCTGATCGAAACTAGTTGGGTCATCATCTTATGATGCAATCCTCGCTCCTACTGTCATCGAGAAACCAAAGTATCTCTCAGGCGGATGAGGAACCCTACCAGATTGGCGGAGAGGCTGAGGTTCGTCGGGACTATTGAATCCTTTGGTTCTATCAAATCATCAGCTGTAGTTTGTATAGCTGGAACTCCTTCCAGTTCTACAGAACTGACCTTGCCTCGAGCTTATCCGTTTTTTTTGCTTTTAGACATAGGCCGGAAAACCCCAAATCTTAACTTGCTTAAGACTTGGGCTCTTCCCATACCATATCTCATATGGAGTGGTAGGCACTGATTTGATTTGAACCCAATTCAATAGGTATGCAGCTTCATAAGTGCATAACCCTCAAAAAGGAAACACGTAACTCAGTAGTACTCATCATAGAGTGCACCATATCTCATAGGGTGCGATTGGTCCGCCCCGATACACCGTTGTGCTGTGATGTATACCGAGGAGTAATGCTGAGGGAGAATCACATTCTCCTTTAGAATAGTCCAGGATCTCCATGCCCAAGTATTCTCCTCCCTGATCATATCAAAGAACATAATACTTACACCTATATTGGTTCTCTACTTCTATCTTATATTCTTTTAAGTTCTCAAAAGCTTCAGACATATGTTTCAACAGGAACTTGTGTCCGAATCTTAAGAGATCATCAGTGAATGTAAGGAAGTATAAAGAACCAGTCCTGGCATATGTAGACTGGGGACCTTCATACATCATCATGTATCATTCCCAAGAGTTTACTAACTCTTTCTTTGTTTTCAGTAAATGGAGCTATGGTCATCTTATCTTTGTGACATGACTGGCAAGTTTCACAAGATGTAAATTCAAACTGATTTAAATATGCATCTAAATGTAACTTAGCTAGTCGGGTCGCATTGATATGACCTAGTCTACAATACCTCAAGAAGGATTCGTTCATTTCCGAATTCTTCTTCTTGTGTGTATTCTATATGTTAAGAACCGTGGTTTGATTTAGAATGTACATGCTTTTAGATAGCGTGCCTGAACCGATCAACTCTTGATATAGGAAATGTTCAAAATATTATCCAACAATACAAAATTATATCCTTCTTTACTAATTAAAGAGACTGATATGATGTTGTATATCAGGTTCGGTATCTAATAACATTCATTCAGAATCAATGTATTTGGGAATACAGGGTGATAACTGCCAACACCTTGGCTGCAACAATTGCACCGTTTCCAACTCTTGAAACTTTATTACCCGGTCTCAGTTCTCTACCTATCTGTAGCCCATGTAACAGATTACATATCTGGGATCCTGATCCGGTATCAAATACCCAGGACGTAGAGGATACTGAGAAATAGTTCTATGTAATGAACACACCCGAAAAAGATGCATCAGCATGCACTTTCTTCGTTTGGGCGGTATGGGAATCCTGGTATTCCCCTATTTCCTGCTCGGTCTTATAACAATTATAAGTTGGAGCGGCACCAATGTTCCCCAGCTCAGTATAACAAGCGGGTTCGGTCAATACATCCATATTATTATCTTGATTAAGGCGTGACATGGTCGCTCCCTGGAGAGAGAGTGAAGAAAACACTCTGCGTGCGCTCTTGCAATATTAGATTGGTTATATATTTTATCTAATCAGGATGGCTCCGACTGTTTTTATCAAATCTTCCTTCAAACCCTAAAAGGAAAAACTAGCCGGGATTAATTACACCCTACAAGTTCGCCAATCTTTCAGCCAGGCTAGTGCTGGTACTTTGAGGGAGGTTCCCATGCTTTCGCACGGACCTAATTAAAATAAACCTCGTTTTCCCAGGGGCGTAACCCGTTGACACCTTTCTAGACACTTACTTGATCGGCTAATTGTAAAGTGCAAAACTCTCCCAGGAGTAACAATTGTAAGTGCACGGCGGCGCCCCGGCCGTCAATCCGACGCCGGAATGCGGAAGCGGTGAATAACTAAAATTTTTGCGGACTTTGCAAACCGGCACCACCGCGCACTTTAACCGGATCGGACCATTAACTAGTCTAAGCTACTGAACAAGATGGGTTAGAGATATACCGACGATCCAAGTCCTCCGGTCTTCATCTCCACTCCGATCTCCTCGCGGGATCTCCGTCCGTCTCCTCCTCGTCGCCGGAAGTGCACCACATCGCCTACTATGTATACGGGCTCCCACCTCAATGCCGAGGCAACTCGGGCACGATGCTGGCTAGTCAACGTGCCCAAGATTCGTTGTAGAATATGTAGTAGAACTTGTGTCTCCTTATGGGGTAGTGGAGATGCCATTTGGTGGAGGAAAAGAGAGCTTGGAGAGAGGTGGGGAAAGTGTAGCATACCAAAATGAGAGTAACATTTTCCACACCAAAATGAGAAATGAATCCCATCCCCTAAATGGAATGGCCGGCCCCCCCTCCTTCATGTGTGATTGGAGAGAGAGAGAGAACAACAAGGGGGTGGGTGGAACAATCATGCAAGAGGGCATCATGAAAGGATATGATCACAAGCAAAAACCACACACAACCACAACCATCATGAGAAGGAGAAGTCAAGCAAGTCAATGGAATGGTGCACATCATGAAAGCCATCATGATGCAAGGAAATATGCAAAGAACCCCCTCCACTAATGCCTATTTGCAACAATGCAAATAAACCCTCCTCCACCAAACTTCGGCCAATGAACGGAACAAAGGAAATTGGCCGAAACGGAAAGCAAACTGGCAACTCCAGAAAACTGGTCCCGTAATAAATCACAGGAAAACCCCGATACTGTGCATACACACCTGCATCTGTATTTCGACCGAAATACAAATGCAATGAGACAAACTCTACACTGTACAATACTAGGATCCGGCTTATACCAAAGCCGGCCAGTAATATCCGTTCGATCCTGATCCGTGCAATACCGCACGTATCTGATCGAACCCTGCCATATAACCATACGGCCTATAGTACAGACTGTCCGATCCTGATCCGTGCAATACCGCACGTATCTGATCCGACCTTGCCATATCTCCATACGGCCTCTACAACCTTTCGCCCGAAAGCTTGAGTAACTGTAAATGTGGTGGACTCTAAAGACTCGTCAATACTATGGCTGTGGATTTAACCACTAGCACGTCAGAGGTATATGCCAATACGTGACGGGCCACCAGCTATTGACCAAAAGGGACGTCGATGAGGAAGCTCACCCCGACACCCAACTGAGCCTGTCAGTGACAATATCCGTGCAGTCCGGTCCGTTCGTCTATGAGTATCGCATGGCGGGCCTAGGGGGTTGGTAAAAGTCAGACCCCCAAAAGCGGTACAAGTCGTGTCGGAGTGTAGCCCAGAACACCCTGAGATACTACTGGAATACCTACCAGTAAATCTCCTTGCCTTGGCCAAGGACTTTGTGTAATGGCTCTCCTAGACACAGCACGACCTCACCCCCAATACCGGGAGAGACGAACCCCTGAAGATACGCTCACTGCCTCCATGTGGCTCGGGACTGTACCCAACTAAAACCTGTTTGCACGACTCCTTTGAGCCGTGGTAGGGTAGTAATCAAAGTACAGTGGGAACTCACACGAGACAAATGACGATCCCCAGGTCGATGAACTAACCTGCACACATGTCACCAGGGAACTGCCATCTGACGTCTGGTATATGACCAACTAGCATGTTCCCGGCGAGTCCTGTCCGGTGTACTCATAACCCAATGAGCACCTGTATACATCTTAGGTGATCCAACTGACACCAGTGGCTTGTGAGACCGGCCACCGCCCCTCGTCGGGGTCTCGACTGTATACACTAGTCTACTAATGGAGTATCGATGCCCAGTCTCGAAACTCCCACGACTAGGGACCTTTTAAGGATATGCTTGTAGACCCCCAGCTCCCACTTATATGATCGCCCTCATACTGCTGGTGGTCAAGCAAGAATCCTAGGGGCTCTATCAACGTGTAATAGCGACATGTCAGGTCACTTAAAGCAGTACACGATGATAAAGGTAAACCAGATAGCATACTATCATCTCGAGTAAGACTGTCCTACCGGGATAGGTCCTCCCTCAATCATTACAATCACGTACCTGTGACCTAATAATTGACTCTGAGGGCACTATCTCCAACAATCTCCCACTTGCACTCAAGGCTAATTATTGCGATGTCGCATACTCACAGCCCGTGTGATACCGAACATCCAACTCCTCTACTAGTCAGTCTCACAAAGCTCGTTTGCGGAACTATTGCGTTCGAGGAATAGCCTCAGTGAGTGGATCCGCCTTGTTGTCTCTTTCCATGTCTCTCTAAATCTCAAGTTCGCGGAGAAACCCATCTCCCGAAATGAGCAATACCTGTCTTAGAATGTGTCTGGATGTCTGATGGGACATAGCTCATAAATGAACTCCAAATCCAAACTTCTTAGACTGTATCGTCAACTGAACTTAATCAGTATCCTGCGCCATGCCACCCTCAGTATTGCCTTGGACCACCTGTCCAAAATACTGCCCCTCATCAGAAGGAAAACTATAGCTCTGACAACCTCCTTGTCGTCCATGTCACCTTGGAAGCCTGGAATGATAACTGTCTCCTGAATGAGGCTGTCGTTATCATCTCCCTAGAACATCCACTTATGTTCTAAAACTGCTTCCGACTGTTTCTCCAGGATTGGATTAATGTCAACTTATTGCATCTAGTGCAAGAACAACATCTGGTGTGGTACTTGACATCTCATGATTGACTCAATTGCCTAAGCAAGTGATCTGCCAATCATGCACGTCCCTCTCCCCTTTAGTCTGTAAGACACCTTTGGAGAGGGTGACTCCATTACCTGCAGGTACACTACCGTGCCAGGAGTCGTCCATCCTAAATACTCTTAGAATGCTTTCAAGTACCCTGATTGGGAAACCACCCAAATCCAGATCTAAAACCATAGATCTAGTAACCAGTATGTCTGATTTAAAATCCATTTCCTTTGTGGAGAAACCACTGTGTGACGACCAAAGTATAACCGATCGTAGTATAGGAGTTTCCTTTCCTACTCTGTGTAGGTCATCCAAATACCAGGATATCACACCCTACTACCTTCTCAACAGATCCATCCCCTATTCTGATGAAGTCAAACCCATGACTGTCACGTCAGAAATAGATGATCTATCTCCGCTACATCTGCTCTAGTCTATAAATAGACATAAGCAACCTGTCCACCAATGCTTCCGCTACTCCCACTGACTACGACAACCCTCTGGCAGAGTCATATAGACGTGCACTTCTAAAACTGGTTTAGAACGACGCTATACTCATCCTCCCGCCGGGTCTCGTAACCTGGAACAACAGCAATGGCAATTTTGGGTAAACAAGAACTTCCCTGTCACCGTCCTTGAGGCTACCGTAGTACCTCTCGGGTGCCTGAAGTTACCCACCGTATCTGCGGAGTGGCCAATGGAATGTCAATCCAGATTGAATCTTTAGGTTCCTTATCAAATCTTCAGTAATCGTTTGTGGTTCTGGAATCACTTCCAGTTCTACCATACTCCCACTACTGTTTTCCTGAAAAAAAAATCCATTTTTAATTTAAAACTGTGGCGAGTCAAGAACAATATTGCTATTGATCTTCCAGATGGTAGAAAATCAACCCGCGTCATAGCCTGGGTCAACCCACAAACAGCCATTACAGAAACGTGCCTTGAGTTGTCCAGTGTCTGGTTTTAATCATAAACCGGACAACTCCCCGTACCTTAACAATGTTAAGATATGAACTGTTCTATATCCAATATAGAAACAGAGGCACTGATTTAATTGAACCAGATTCAAATCATGCAGCTGTCCCCAGCGCATGTCAACTAAATGGAAGGAGGCCGATCAGCGTTACTCAACTTAGAAATACTTCCAATTATGAGTAACCTGAAAGAGAAGCAAGATCTCTTTATCATTACTATCAACTGAATACCATACACAAGTATCTACATCTTCGATCTCTTTGAAGAATCCCGATACTTGCTACACCTGGTTCTCTACTCTATTCAAATACCTATAACTCCTCAAAACTTAGACCCTGTGTTTCCACGAAACACCGGTCTAAAAATTAGAGGAGTCATAAGTAAACCGAATATAGTACGAGGACCATCCCCTCTGTCCTGATGGACCCTGGACAACATACAATACTCTGTATAAGTCCCTTGAGTCTGATAACTCATTCACTGCGTGCCGTAGGTTGAAAACTGTACTTATGGTTAAGAAGAATTACACCGCTGTTTAATGCTCCTTACCTAACCATCCACTGATATAGGTAAATGTCGTAGACATAATTTCAGAAAGGTATATCTCACTCTATGAAAATAGACGTACAGATATATCAATTTGAAATTGGTGCATAACAGCGGATATTCAAAACCAAATATTTGCCGACCGGCAAACAGGCCAGGTGATTTCCTCAAATATCACCGATTACAACGAATCCCGATATAATGAGGATAATCACCCAATTCCCAATAACCTACTCCTACTCATCATCTGTAAAACCATACAGATGTGAGAATCATACCTGGTAAATACATACCCTGGAGTAAGTGTCTAATTGGGAAATCAGTTTTCTTTTAATAGTACACAGTGAAACTGAAACATTGAAATGTTTCGTTGGGGTATCCTGGTATTCCTAGTAATGCCTCTTCCAGATTCACGACTATAACCGTATAGTTCTTTGCCACCTCTCCAAATCCCTTCATATGTCTTTAGTCTTTACCTTCTGTACACCCCTTAAGCCAAATGGTTTTCTTCCTTCCCTACCGTTCGGCACCAGCCTATAGTTTGGAAGAAGACTATCCAATAAGCATAATGGGTGTACTGTCCCAATCCTAGGAACACTCGCAATGAGAGAGGGTGAAGATAAAAGACACCTGAATGTACTTTATTCCTATTTCTCCTGAACCAGGATCCATCCCCGAACTGGAACAAGTTCCATTCGAGTTCGTATATAACCATACGATGGAGTATCCAAATAAACTGTGGATCTTCGTAGTGATACGGAGTGTCCTGGAGAAATACAAAGGTGATGTGGGAGTGGTAACGAAATATTTGGTTTGGTCGTGAAAATCTGTTGCAATTTACTTTGCCCTCTTACTAATCCCTTGCTTTGTCTGAACTTAATACCTTCTGCACACCATCGTTATGCTAATTGGTTTTCTTCATTCCCTACCGGTCGGCACCAGCCTAAGGTTTGGAAGAAGACAATCCAATTTGCGTAATAGGTGTACTACCCCTAAACCAAGGAGTACTCGTAACCTGAGAGAGGGTAAAAGGAAAAGACAACTGAATAATCCTATCCGTTTTCTCCAGAACCGGAAACCATCCTCGAATTCCTTCGAGTTCGTATCTAACCATACGATGGTTTTGTCCAATGGAAGTGGACGTTCGTAGTAATACGGGGTGTCCTGGAGAAAAGGGTAAAAGCAGGAGTGGCAATGAGGTTTGCAACTCTGACAATCCAAAAGCCGGTGTTTAAGAAGGTTCGGTCAACTTGGTCACTGAGTCAAAGTCTTAGGGTCGGGTCAAAGGTCGCTGCCAAAGAGAGAGAGAAAAGAAACACTCAGCGTGCACTCTAACCTAGATCAGAATGGTCACCAATTTATCTAATCTGGAATCCTCCCACTGTACCTCAAATTCTCCTCCAAACCTGCAAGAAGAATTAGTCGGGGTCACCCGAGGAGTAAACTAACTCATCAGTGGGAATCGGGATCCAACTCTCATCGCATGACAACGTGACGGAATCCGCTCACGGTATCACACTCCAGAAGGTATGCGCATATCTGGCAAGTTTCAGTACTTTTGAAACTCCCGATGTGATTTCTGCCCCATGCTCTTATGACCTTGACTTTGGCCAACATATCATAAGTCACATGTCAAGTTCTACCCGTCATTCTCCAGGTTAATTTGAGTCCACCCGTACATACCCTTGACTTTGGCCAAAATGGCAGCACGACTGTCCCAAACCAACGCATCTATCTATGCTGCATATGAATACCCCAATAGCTACCAATCACTGTGCCTTGACTTTGGCCAACATACACAGCTTGAATACTATTGACCACCCATATGAAACGACGGAGGGCTACGAATGGTTTCTGGCGAAAACCTTTAACGTAATGAACTTGATATCGTTGAAGGAACGGATAGCTTTTTAGAAAATATAGTGACGAAAACCTTTACTAAAGAGGTCACTCCCGGTGAAGGGATCTCGGCTCTTTCCCCGTAGAATGAGGTGCAGGATATTCCAACTGAATACCACGGTGCAAAGCAAAAGCAATCGGCTATAGTGAAGTTACTGCCCTGACGCAAACTTCTGTCCAAGGGGTCACTCCCGGTGAAGGGATCTCGGCCCTTGCCTCGTCGACTGAGGAGCAGGATATTCCAAATGAATACCACGATGCAAAACAAAAGTGAACGTCCTTGCAATAACAGCTTTTTGAAAAGTGTTCCAACAACATCAGATTAGGTTTGTTTTTAACTTGCATTGATCCGAATCAACGCAGTCCCATCAATTGATCACACCAAAAAGAACGAAAATATACTGATGTACGTATATGCCATCCGCATTCGCCACTGGGTCCCGTCATTACCCGTTAGGTTAGCTAACTAACGACAGAGCGGGGACTGGACTAGCGCGGATGTAAAACATATACAACATCTACTAATATATATACCAATATATTATATTTCGCTCAAGGCGTGAATAAAATGCAACATCACAGAGAAAGAACAGCATCACAGAAACAATACAGATATCTGGGATCCCCGGGTTTCACAGAGCCACTACTGAAACCCGACGTTCCCCTGGTCGTGTGGATAGCCTGTGCAATGAAAACCTAGACCCCTACGGGCGCGGCAAGTCACCCGCCAAAACCTGAAGCGAGGCAGCCCCCTTCAGCTCCGTGAATGGACCACCCAGCACTCCACGGAATCCGGCAACTTGGGCACCCCTCCTGGGTCAACCTGTACCCCCTACGAGTGCGGCGAATAGCCCGCCAATCCTAGAGTGAAGCCCCCTCCGTCTCAATGCCATGAGATGCGGGCTTGTTGCCCTCCAGAACCCGGCTATCCGTGCACCCCACCGCGGGATAATCCTAGTACAGAAAGTAAAATATACATACACCGGGTACATCGACCGCAACCAGGTCGTGCCCCAAAAGAATAATACAATCAGGCAGTGACGGCAGTCCACATGTCGGACGCTCGCCCCGCAATATCAAATGTACATAATACAACAAAAACACTGTACTAGCATTGCATCCAGGCTATCCCCCACGACCGATCCGCAACAACACAGCAAATACATAAAACATCAACGTGAAAGTCACGTTCGCAAATCCGTCTAACCGAGCTATAGCAGTTAGACTGGATTTACCGATCGAGTGACATTCACGGTCGCAGATATAATGTAAATACTGTGAAAAATGTGTTTAAAATATCCGACCGATCAAATTATAACAAGTGGGCCCCAAAACAATACTGTAGCAGTCACAGAAATAATTGGCCCAATTTTAATATTCCAAAAACCCAAATTTAAGCCCAGAAGCCCACTGTAAAAACCCAACCCACTGATCCCTGTAGACTGCGGCGGAAGCGCGGCCAAACATGGGTTTTGGCCGCCCTTCCGCGGTCATGTGAGAGGAACAGTACGTCGAATTTGAACAGTGTTCTTAGAATTTCTAGCACAGTACTTTTATGCAACCTGAAAAATTTTTGGAGACAGAAAAATTTCAACAGAAACTGTCGTGGGTATATTGGGGTTTTCGGACATTTCGATCGATCGGAACAGAAAAACACATTACACAAAGCTAGACTAAGTTAATGGGGAGGCTCTGATACCACTGTAAGTGCACGGCGGCGCCCCGGCCGTCAATCCGACGCCGGAATGCGGAAGCGGTGAATAACTAAAATTTTTGCGGACTTTGCAAACCGGCACCACCGCGCACTTTAACCGGATCGGACCATTAACTAGTCTAAGCTACTGAACAAGATGGGTTAGAGATATACCGACGATCCAAGTCCTCCGGTCTTCATCTCCACTCCGATCTCCTCGCGGGATCTCCGTCCGTCTCCTCCTCGTCGCCGGAAGTGCACCACATCGCCTACTATGTATACGGGCTCCCACCTCAATGCCGAGGCAACTCGGGCACGATGCTGGCTAGTCAACGTGCCCAAGATTCGTTGTAGAATATGTAGTAGAACTTGTGTCTCCTTATGGGGTAGTGGAGATGCCATTTGGTGGAGGAAAAGAGAGCTTGGAGAGAGGTGGGGAAAGTGTAGCATACCAAAATGAGAGTAACATTTTCCACACCAAAATGAGAAATGAATCCCATCCCCTAAATGGAATGGCCGGCCCCCCCTCCTTCATGTGTGATTGGAGAGAGAGAGAGAACAACAAGGGGGTGGGTGGAACAATCATGCAAGAGGGCATCATGAAAGGATATGATCACAAGCAAAAACCACACACAACCACAACCATCATGAGAAGGAGAAGTCAAGCAAGTCAATGGAATGGTGCACATCATGAAAGCCATCATGATGCAAGGAAATATGCAAAGAACCCCCTCCACTAATGCCTATTTGCAACAATGCAAATAAACCCTCCTCCACCAAACTTCGGCCAATGAACGGAACAAAGGAAATTGGCCGAAACGGAAAGCAAACTGGCAACTCCAGAAAACTGGTCCCGTAATAAATCACAGGAAAACCCCGATACTGTGCATACACACCTGCATCTGTATTTCGACCGAAATACAAATGCAATGAGACAAACTCTACACTGTACAATACTAGGATCCGGCTTATACCAAAGCCGGCCAGTAATATCCGTTCGATCCTGATCCGTGCAATACCGCACGTATCTGATCGAACCCTGCCATATAACCATACGGCCTATAGTACAGACTGTCCGATCCTGATCCGTGCAATACCGCACGTATCTGATCCGACCTTGCCATATCTCCATACGGCCTCTACAACCTTTCGCCCGAAAGCTTGAGTAACTGTAAATGTGGTGGACTCTAAAGACTCGTCAATACTATGGCTGTGGATTTAACCACTAGCACGTCAGAGGTATATGCCAATACGTGACGGGCCACCAGCTATTGACCAAAAGGGACGTCGATGAGGAAGCTCACCCCGACACCCAACTGAGCCTGTCAGTGACAATATCCGTGCAGTCCGGTCCGTTCGTCTATGAGTATCGCATGGCGGGCCTAGGGGGTTGGTAAAAGTCAGACCCCCAAAAGCGGTACAAGTCGTGTCGGAGTGTAGCCCAGAACACCCTGAGATACTACTGGAATACCTACCAGTAAATCTCCTTGCCTTGGCCAAGGACTTTGTGTAATGGCTCTCCTAGACACAGCACGACCTCACCCCCAATACCGGGAGAGACGAACCCCTGAAGATACGCTCACTGCCTCCATGTGGCTCGGGACTGTACCCAACTAAAACCTGTTTGCACGACTCCTTTGAGCCGTGGTAGGGTAGTAATCAAAGTACAGTGGGAACTCACACGAGACAAATGACGATCCCCAGGTCGATGAACTAACCTGCACACATGTCACCAGGGAACTGCCATCTGACGTCTGGTATATGACCAACTAGCATGTTCCCGGCGAGTCCTGTCCGGTGTACTCATAACCCAATGAGCACCTGTATACATCTTAGGTGATCCAACTGACACCAGTGGCTTGTGAGACCGGCCACCGCCCCTCGTCGGGGTCTCGACTGTATACACTAGTCTACTAATGGAGTATCGATGCCCAGTCTCGAAACTCCCACGACTAGGGACCTTTTAAGGATATGCTTGTAGACCCCCAGCTCCCACTTATATGATCGCCCTCATACTGCTGGTGGTCAAGCAAGAATCCTAGGGGCTCTATCAACGTGTAATAGCGACATGTCAGGTCACTTAAAGCAGTACACGATGATAAAGGTAAACCAGATAGCATACTATCATCTCGAGTAAGACTGTCCTACCGGGATAGGTCCTCCCTCAATCATTACAATCACGTACCTGTGACCTAATAATTGACTCTGAGGGCACTATCTCCAACAACAATTACTCACAGTGGGTATCAGGATCCAACTATCTCATAGAAGGTATGCAATCTCATTGCAAATTTCAACACTTGAAACTCCCGATAATGGTTTTTACCCCTAGCACTTATGACCTTAACTATGGTCAACAAATCATAAGTACTAGTCAAGTTCTATCCGTCATTTCGTGATTAATTAGACCCACCCACATGACCCTTAACTAAGGTCAACAAAGTCACATGACGGTCCTAACTAATTGCATCATATGCTGTATAGGAAGACATCACTTAGCTACCGTACACTGTGCCTTAAATAAGGTCAACAAACACAGCACGAATACTAAGTACTCTACTTCCTAAAATGACGGAGGGTTGCAGATGGTTTTTAAGAAAACCTTTAACGCTTTGAACTTGATCTCGTTGCAGAATCAAATGGTTTTAAAATGGAGTGCTTTTGAGGCTTTTGCTAGTTTCGCTAAAGAGGTCACTCCCGGTGAAGAGATCTCGGCTCTTTCCTCGTCGAATGAGGTGCAGGATATTCACAATACCACTGTGCAAAGCAAGAACTAGAAAAGCAATCAAAAGACAAACCAAAGGTTGTAGCATCTGCTAATTATTGCTAAAGAGGTCACTCCCGGTGAAGGGATCTCGGCTCTTTCCTCATCGAATGAGGTGCTGGATATTCTATAAGGAATACCACTATACAAAGCAACAACTAGAGCTACCTAATTTTTGAAATTTGATTCCACAACATCTTTTAGGTTTATTTTCTTTCATTAATCTCATTAATGAATGTCCCATCATTTAAGTCACCTAAACATCATAGATAAATACAACGTATGCTTATGCCATCCGCATTCGCCTCGATGTCCCGTTATGCACCGTTAGGTTAGGTAACTAATGGCATAGCAGGGCAGGGCTAGCGCGGGTGTAAAACATAAGCAACGTCTATATAATATATCATATATACTATATACAGTATCTATCTGAACATATCACATGATCACATCACAGATAACGCAGCAGAAAACAACATATGAAATATTGGATATACTAGGATGTCCGTGTTTTATTTGAGCCATTATAAAACACGAATTCCACGGTCGTGATGAATAGCCAAACCCACATCCCTAGACCCCTACGAGAGCGGCAAGCAACCTTACCAATTCTAGAGTTAGGAGACCCGAACTCGACTCCTCGAGATGGTCTCTCACTGAACTCTAGAACCCGGTTACTTGTGCTCCCCTCCTGGATCTATCCTAATGCGGAAAAGTAAATAATATACATCAACAGTGACATCTTCCTCAATCCGGAAGTGCCCCAATAAAAGAATATTACATACAAGTTTTTACATGAATGAAAATGAAAAAACTCTTATCTCACATAAAACCCCCCGGCTATTCAAACACAACGATCCAATATAACATATCCAACAACACATAACATCACATGTCATCAACGTAAGTAAATATGCGTATCCCAATTGTTGTTGACGTATAGCAACGAAACCGGTGATACCCCATATATTACACCTACGGTCCCAGAAAAGAAAATGAAAACTACAACAGTTGGAATCCGCAACCACCTTAGACATCATAAACCCGTAATATCTCATATTGCGAATTTCATGCCTAACAATATGAATTCCTTAGATATCACATGCCTAACAATTATAAACCCCGCATTCTAGTCTCGATATTGAAAACATTTTCCAATAATAAGTCGGACAATTCAACAAGATTCCCGACATCCCGATCGAATGCTCGTCGGAAACTTTAGTAGACGGCCGCACCCCCCGATACCGACGACGAGGTGCACTTAGGCGGAACACCGCGGCCGCGAGCACCCGGACAGATGCTTTTTGGCAACGGAGTTCTCCTACAGTCACTTTGTCGGGACTATGGGGTGTGGCTATCTAGTAATGTTACCCGGCGAGTATCCGAATACACAAAGTGATTGCGACGGACTTTTGATCACATCAAAATCCCGTGGCAACCGATCAAATAAGACTAAATTGCTAGACTTATAAAATTCAAATGTTGTTGATTCCAAGTATTGTATCACATCAAAATATAATAGACTATATTAAACGTTTCGATCGAATCAACAAATCCCCATAACTCCCAATGAGCTCAACACTTGAGCGAAATTAAAGTATCCAAAACGTGCCACAGTACCTATAATCCAGCCGTAGAAGGGTCAAACCAACGCCTCACCTATGACACCGTGGAACCACGGCAAACCCTAGGGTTCAAGCTGCGGTTCCGAGGGCATAGAATCGAGTTAAGGTATATGTTCTTCTAGAGGGTCCATAGAGTTACTTGCACGAACATTGAATATAATTAACTTAGAAAAATTCCAACACTTGGAAATTTCAGAGAGGGTCATGGGGTGATGTTTAAAGTTCGTTCGAACTGTTAAATATATCCTAGGTTACCAATTACAATGCTAAAATATACGACTACGAAATACTCCGCAAAGAGTCCATTACCAAACTAACATCACATGCAATTCTGGAGTACATAAACAATACCACAAACCCCAAAACATGATGTACAGAGCACTGGTGCAATACGAGGAGGAGGGGAGCACACTTGGCCGGCGTCGCTGGAAAAACT
Organism: Agapanthus africanus; assembly: GCA_030015575.1. NCBI lineage: Eukaryota > Viridiplantae > Streptophyta > Magnoliopsida > Asparagales > Amaryllidaceae > Agapanthus > Agapanthus africanus. Next base: position 873,625,277 of record CM057339.1, read on the forward strand.
GGCTAGGTCGCCGGATCGAATCCGAGCCCCCCACTCGTATTTCACCTGTGTTCTTAAAACATCATAAATGCCTCTCTACAGTTGCTAAAATAATTTTTAAACCACTTTTCAAAAAATTTCCAGAGAGCAAATTTCAAGGTTTCTAAAATCGTATTTTTGCGGAGTTTCTCGGTTTCGTATTATCTTAGCATCGTCTAAGTTTCTAGTTAGGCTCTGATACCACTGCAGGTCAGGCAGCCACCCTATCTAATAGGGTCGCCGTGGCACCAACGGGTCCCTCAACAGCTACTTTTTACGCATGCCCCCTCACGAGGACTACAACCCGCCGGAACACTTTCCGGTCTCGGGACACCCTGGGGGTAAGAGCCTATGCTTCGCCACACTGTCACACAGTGAGAACCCCCCATAGGTCGACATCCAATGCTTAGTAGCTCTGATACCATGTTGGGATTCCTTAGCACTTAGCCTAGGGTTGCAAGCATCACTCATGCCACAACAAAAATTAAAGGGGGTGCTAAGCAATCAACCTAAAGATCATACTAGAAAACTAGGGTAACAAAACTAGTAAACTAACATTACAAAGAGAAGTGAATGAAAATACAACCTTTGTAGATCCGGTCCTTCACTTCTAAAGCTCCGTGTTGACGTCCCTTCGCTGTGATCATCGAGTTCCCGGACTCTAGTGATGGTTTCCTCGGAGAAATGAACGGATTTTCTCGTAGTCTTCGAGGCCGAAGATGATCTACGTCGAGGAGACTCAAACCCAAGCTAACCCTTCACTTGGTCATAAACTTTGTGAAGAGAACACCCTAAACTAAATGGCAAGTAGTAGAGGATGATGAAATAGGAAATGGGTTCACTTTAGATTTTGATTTCTCACTTTATTTCTTCACTAAGAAAAATCTAGCAAGGTTTTCTTTTGGGTGAAGAAGAAGAAGAAGCAAGAATGAAAATGAGAAAACAATAATATCATTATGCAACCATGGGTGAGTTAGTTTTATCCACTAACCTTTGTAGAGACTAAACCATAGTTTAAGCTAATAGTTTGGTTAATAAATATTTTTAGTAAAACAAAATGTGTGGGCTTTGTCAAAGATGCTTTAAGCTTCATGAAGCTTCAAGTTAAGACAAAGAAAGCCATCATTTTGAATTACAAAAATAAATAAAAACCCTAACCATTATCATAAATATGGTGTAAGTTATACACACACACAAGTTTGCATGTATCATCAAGCATGATACAAACATGTACACAATTATATATCACATATACATTATTTGTACATCAAGTGAGAAAAGCAACCTTAAGTGAACTAATACTAGTTAATGTAAAGTAATATATCAAATATATAATTATACATTAAATCATTAAATCAACACTTGATTTAATGATCCGGTCATATCGCATATAACAACTAATATCTAGTGTATCAATATATCGAATCAACACTTGATTCGGTAATCCGGCTATATCGCATATAACCGACCGATGATACAAATCGCGAGACTAGAATACAGTATCACATACTCGTATTATTCTCGGTCCCGCACATATCTCATATGCGCTCCTATTTCATTTCGCTTGAGCCAGGAAAGCTCTGTGTAGGACTCTAAAGACTCGTCAATACGCCGGCAATAGGTGGTGATCATATCAGTCACCCACAAGCTACAAGCGATCTGCTAAACGTAATGGCCACAAGGTATTGAGCGATCAGAAGATCAACGAGCAAGCCTGCTCATATTCCTGCAAATCCAATCAGTAACACTTACCGCACAGTCCGGTCTGTTCGTCTGATATGTTGCATATCTCGCCTAGGGGTGGTAAACTTCAGACCCCAGTAGCTTGATAAGTCATGCCGATGTATGGTCCATAATGGTCGTGAAACTAATGATAGCACTTACTAGTAAATCACATCAACCCTGGTCAGGAATTTCCAGTTATGGCCAGTCGAGCATAGCGCAACATCAACCCCCAATACCGGGAGAGACGAATCCCCTCCTATCGCTCATTGCCTCCATGTGAATCGGGACTGTACCCAAAAACCACCTGTTTGCACGACTCAGGAGAGTCGTGGTAGGGTGGAAATCAAAGCACAGTGGGAGACACACAAGACTCTATGACGATCTCGGGTCGACAGACTAAGCTGTACCAGTGTCACCAGAGAACTGCCATCTGACGTGAGGTATAATACCATCTGAGAGTTCTCGGCGAGTCCGTTCAGTCTACTCAGTCTCCACTGAGCACCCGTATACTATCTCTGATGTCAAACACCAATGGATATGGGACCATCCATCGCCCATCACATAGGTCGAGAAGATATAGGCTAGTCTACTCTGGAATATCGATGCCCCGTCTCGATATTCCCAGGACTAGGAACATTGAAGGATGTACTCATGGACTATCAAGCCCCACTAGTATGATCTGGATCATAATCCTGGAAGTCGAGTACACATCCTAAGGGCTTTATCAACATGTAACAAAGAGACATCATTTGTACATGTTAAGATAAAGAGCAACCAGATAGCGCACTATCATGTCGAGCAAGAAAGTTCTCCCTATATATGTCCCAGCATCCACTATCATATATATCTCATGTACAATAATGGCCTCTAAGGCATACATACAACTAACACTTGGAAATTCAATTCAAGCTATCATACTCTTGTCCATCTTCCAAAATACTTTTAGTTGGTGAATTTTAGATGAAATTGCTCACACATCCTTCATGCGACCGCTAATACTTCTTGAGGTACTAAACGACCGATTACAAAATGTGCTTGCGCATTTAGGCGTAATTCCTCGTCTTGCAATACCTAAGGCTTAGCAGTGACTCCCAAACCAGTTGGTCTAAGGCACTAGGTGATAAAGCACCCTCGCTATATTTTTTATTTATGCTGCCTTAAGTAATTACAAAACCAGTGTTTATTTTTTTATCTTTTTATTCACCACTTATATTTTTATTTTATTTTCCTTCATACTAAGGATTTTAGACAAGAGCATTTCAAGGTATCCTCTACTATCCCAAGTTTCAAGATGTGTGTGAGTGCGTAAAGTAGGGTATATATTTTCAGAATTTAGACTTAAGGTTCAGAATTATTTTTTCAGACTTATACTTCAAATAGAGCTTTCAATACTCTTCCCTTATTTCGATTTAGCCCAAGAACTGAACTCAAAATTTGCCTATTTCTAAATAAACTACAAGGTCATATATTTTCTACAGTTAAACTTTAAAAAAGGTTATTTTTAGGGTTTTCAATTTATTAAGTTTAGGATCTAGTTTTTCCTAACTAGTCAACCGTCATGTTGCACTTGAGTCAAATATGGCCAATATTGAAATTTTCAAATTTTTTTTAATTTTTGATTTTTATGGGTTTTAAAATAAGTATGCAAATGCAAAAATATACATATGAATGCGAAGGAAGAAAGCATACCGAATACACCCCCAAGCTTAAACTTGACAGTGCCCTCACTGTCAGGCTACACCAAGAGGGTCAAAATTGTCGGCGGTCCCCTGTTTGTTTATTTATTATTATTATTATTATTATTATTATTATTATTTATTTATTTTTATTTTTATTATTATTAATAGTATATATACACAAAAAGGTCTCCCCAAACTTGTTTACAACAGTGTCCTCACTGTTGCCATCTGTTAAATCTCAGAAACCTGTAAACTTGGGAGAAAAAATTTATTAACGGGGACATGAAATATGATTGTGAAAATCTCCCCCAAACTTATTTTTGTCTCACCACTTTGAGTTAAAAAAATTATTTTCAAGAGCCAAATTATACCCCCCAAACTTAAGTTAAACAATGCTAAGCTTTTAAAGAGGGGGGTCAAAGTTACCGGTCAATGTCAAGCTTTGCAAAGACCAAAAGTCAACACCAACCATTCGAAGAATTTATCAGTGATGCGCACCGGTTGGTTGAAGAACATGTTTTATAGAGTCAGGAAGAAATGGGGTAAAGATAAGTGGTGTAATGGAAAAGGTTTACGTCTCGATTTGTAGAGACGAAACAATAATGGTGAATGGAAACGAGAATGTGGATGATTAGGAATGGGAAGAATGGTCACATTCTCGTATGGGATAAGAAGAAATGGTGGTGGTTCGACTTCTTCAGGTGGAGGTTGATTAATCAAAAAATCCATGTCGTTTAGGAATGCGAGTTCGTCGGCGAAAATATCTTCGAAACTTTTATCGATGGTCCGATTGAACGTTTCAATGTCAATAAGTGTCACGCCAGAATTCAACACTCTTGATTTTTCAAAAGTTACGGAGGTAGGAGACTCGTAAAGCCCATCTACCTTATTCTCAAAAGAGTCTAAATCAAGTTTTTTTTCTAAAATTATCGAACTCAAAATATCGGATTGTGATTCATTAACACTTGCCATCATTAAAGGAAGATTAGAAGAAGAACCAGAGAAAGTGGGAGAAAGAAGTTGAATACGAACTTGAGGGTGGAGATGGAGTGTATAAATTAGCACAATTTGTAATGACCGATGTGTAAAAAGCGATTGTGCTAATCTATCAACCCACTGAGAAATGAGGTCAAATTCCTCAAGATTCGTGAGAAAACATGGGTACGTCGAACTTGGTAAACTAGATATTGAAAATGAAAGTGTAACGGTTTCTTGCAAGGTCGGAACGAGGATGGAGGGAAGTGATAGAGGAAGGGTATCGGTTAAAGATTCAGGAGGGTGTGCACAGTCAATGAAAGGGATAGAATGAATTGGAAAATCCGACTCCTCAAGTAAAACTGCTTCATCCTCAATAATTTCCTCAATACTCTCCTCAAAATTTAGCTTATCCATGCAATTCTCATCGAAATCAAGACGCATATGAAGTTTGGGAGGAACATTTAATGACTCGGGATGATGAATTGGAGAGAAAAATTCAGTCAAATCTGCGGGTTCATCATCCAAAATATTCCCAGCGTCAATATCCTTAATCAAGTGAAAGTTAATTTTCTCAGACACCTCAACAAAAGTATGGATATCAATCAATTTAGGTTCTAGAGTGGAGGTGTAGAGGTCAAAAGGATTGGGTGTGGGTTCACTTGAAAGGGACCTTTCACAATCTGGCAAATCAAACACTACAAAGTCGCACAACTCATTACTCATTCTATCTTCAATTGATGAATCACGTGGGACGCTCGATAGACATTCAAAATCGGAGTTGTGGGATTCAATTGGGGATGAGTAGGTTTGATTTGGAAGGGTGTACAGCTCACTCTCACCACTCAAATTCTTAATCTGTCCAACTGCCTCATCATACATTGGAAAATTTGGAGCTAGTTGGAAACCAGCTACTGGGTCACTAGGTTGTATGAGGGCGGCCATGGACGCATTCAAATCCATCATCTGTTGGCATGATGCTACCCTAAAGTCTTCCAACGCCTATTCCAGACTAGACATGAGTTGTGAAGGAGTTTCAGTAAAAGATTCAAATTTGTTTGGATACTGAAAACTCCCAAATGGCTGTGTAGAAGCAATGTCCAGGGAAGGTGTAAAAGTTGGGTAGGATGGATAGGAATAGAATGGTTGGACAGGGGTAGGATCAAAATACGGATAAGAAGGTGAATGGAATCGTTGATCCAAAGAATTCGCATTGGTGAAAGGAGTGAAAGATCGGTTACGAGATTGTTCAATATGTTCAGCAATAGACATGGGTTTCGGAGTTATAACAGGACTCGAAAAAGGAGTATCAATGTAAGAAGGTGGTGAAGGTTGAAATTGTTGATACAAGGTGGATTGCGGAGTCCAATTGGTTGTCCTAAACGCGTCTATCCGATCTTTCAAAAAAAATTTGGGCATGGAGGGGTCGTTCGAAATTCGACCAAAACAAGAACCGTAGGAAGTAATGTCTGGTTGTGGGTACCAAAGTTCGGCAAGTGTTTTGCGAGCTGGGGTACCCATGATGTAATGAGAGAAAAGAGAAGAAAAAGAATGTGATTTTTTTTGTAAAAAAATTGATTGTTTTTGGAGTTTAGAAATTTTTGAAAGGGTTTTGCAAGAATGTATACAGACTTACTTCAAACAATCACAGTTAAAACATGCACAATCAAATCTAGAGCTATGGTCTTTTAAGTCCACTAGACTGCTCCTAACTGTTCCAAAGTGACAAGTTGTGAGATATCCCTCAAATCTCCTCTTCACCACCAATTGTGGCCAGGTAAGCACAAATGAAGAAAGGAGGGTTACGCTCATGAATCACCGTGAGACGGGCCTTTTAAGATTACCTTTCTCACTTGTCTAGCCTAGACACCACAAAGTCAGGTTTAGATAAACGAATGAATGCCCACAACCTTCCTCTGTCCTAATGAGCACGACAATCCTTTATTGGCTGAGTCTAGATATTTTTTAATTAACTCAAAGGTGATGCATATGCTTTTTAGTGATTTTTGGGGTCTTAGGAAGGGTAATGAAATCCCCACACAATCTTAATTGGTGTTATAGCCCCTTAGATTCCATATTAATTATGCAAAGCAGTAACACACCAAAAATCTAAAACGCTTGCAAATTTTTTTCATTTGGCAGTGCAAAGAATTCTGCACAAAAACAATTTATTGGATAGGAAAAGGAGAATCTGTGCAAAGAAACCAGCAGGAAATTTTTTTAGTGGAGTACAGAGGAAAGGAGATGAGAAATGAGATACTCACAGAGATTTTTGGTTGCTGACATCACCCGTTGACCGCGGTTCCGCAGTCAAACCCTTACTTCTGCCGCGGTTCCGCGGCCTAACAGAAGGTTGACTGCTTCAAATTTTGTCTCTGTGCTGAGTTGGTTTTCCTCTACCTCTTTAGATCTCCTAAATATTGATTTATTTACTGAATTTGCTCCAGATCTGAAACAGAGTTTGCTCCAAGCCTGCACACTTGCACAAAAACCTTTCAAAAATAACAAGATGATTTTTATTATTTTTTTTATTATTTTTTTTTGTTTTAAAATTTTTCAATTTTTAAATTTTTTTTAAATATTTTTTAATTAACCCGAAATTACATAAAGAAAGAGACTACCGTTTCCCCGGCAACGACGCCATTTGATTGTTTGGAGATTTTGTATGTGCGTTTTAAAATTTAAGAATACCGCAATCAAGACGGTATCGCTTGGTAGCTAGCCGGTTGAATGCGAGTCGATCCACAGGGAAATGGTGTCTTTTCTTTAAGTTCTAACGAGTTAAGTTCTAACTTTGGTAGGTTTTGATTTAAGATCTAAGAATGAGAATAAATTGATTTAAAGGCTTGCTAGGGTTAGGATTAGGATAGTTCAAAATAGGGATTCTTCTAACTTCTTTCAATGCCCTAGTTAAGAATATAGGTGTTAGGGTAATAGTCAACAACGGGGATTAGCACGACTAGGAAGAAACTTAGTTTCTTCCTTTTGGTCCTTATCCGTCCGTTCTTAGCTCTTAGTCCTAACCTCCAGTTAATTCAACCACAATCGGTCTAACTAGGGAATCACCGCTATCATGTAGAATAGGGTGCCGTAGTGAGCGGATTATGGTTGATTTAAAGAGAGTCCTTTTAAATAAAATTATTTGGGCAAAGAAAGGAGTGAGAGAGATTTCATTCTCTCAAACCTTCCCTATCCTACCCCTAACAAGTGAGGAATTACTCACTCATTAGGAAGATAACAATAAAATTCATTTTTTATTTTAATTGATGACCTAAATTGCAGATAAATAAAGAACAAATAAAAGTGCAGATAATAAATTGCAGATAAGAAGAATGCGAGATAAAATAAAATAAAAGACTTACTTTATTGATGACCTCTCAAGAACGCATTACAATTGAATTTAAAATTTAGATCTAGAATAAAAAAGAGGAATAAAATATAAAAAGAGGCATCCTCCAAAGAGGCATCCAAAAAGAGGCACCCTAAAAGAGACACAAAAATTAAAGAGAGGCATGCCTTCATTTGGCTTTCAACTCTCCTATTTATAGATAGGAAAAACCCTAGGTTACATTCTGATCCATACATGAGTTTACAAAACTACCCTAGGAAAACCGGGTCGAAGCACCGACACCTCCACCGACACGTGCATCATACGGCCGCGGTTCCACGGTAGAAAGGCCTGTTTGGCCGCGGTTCCGTGGCCATTTGGTGGGATCTTGGGCTTAATTCTTCAGGGTTGCTTCTTGTTGCTTTTATCTTCTGTTTTCTTCACTTGGTTCCTCAGAATCTCTTCTATTTTCTTCTAGATTTTCAACGGTGCAGAATGATGTTGACTTTTGCCTTGAGCTTCGCGTTGAAGTCTTGAATCTTGTGCCGCCCTTGTGCTTTGTGCATTGAACTGTCTAATGATTTTCCATTTGTTCCTTGAACTGGTAGGCGGCATCATACGGATTCATCTATTGTTGGTCGTAGTCTCATATTTGTAGCGACTTTTCATGAATTTCACTGTAACGATCTTAAAACCTGTAACTTGCAACTATTTAGCATACATCGATCAAAAGCACCTATTTAAATGTAATGTGATTAAGAATGGGTGATATAATAATGCAAAATTCTGATATGAACATTGCCCGTGGATTGTATACAGAGACTAATTTATGTTGTCGCCCTTAGGGCGTGGATTAGTCCAAATCTGTATATTCTTAGATTTGGGTTTGGGTTGATTTAAGGATCGTTAATCTCGTTTGGGATTAAGATCAACTTATATGTTTGTTGAGGATACGTTAGTCTAAGTTTAGACTAAGATCTACTCAACAGGATTTTTTTAGGATCATTCAGATCCAATAAAAGAGCATTTGGGCTCTATTGTGTTAGTTTAAGGACGTTACGGTCCGTTGTTAGTTTAAGGACGTTGCGGTCCGTTGTAGTTTAAGGACGTTGCGGTCCATATTGGGATATGCCCAGCGGTTTAGGAATGCACCAAAGAGTTGTTGGTTGTCAGGACCCACCACCTCTCTGAAGATGTTGAAGAATTACAACGACATATATCAGAGGAGTGGAGAGATGTACCCTTGAACCAAATTTCAGATCTAAGGGAAGAGATCACGGTGGACCATCTAAGAATCATTAGCCATTTTTGGGGGACTAAGATTAACTTAGGAAATGTGGGATGAACATGAATCATGTTTGGGACGCCACGAACCCCTGGGGCTCAGTTGATCTGAATTAGGGACCTAGCCAACTTAGGCTTGACCCCCTGAGTTTTCTTTTTATTTTGAAAAGAAGTGCTAAGCACTGGTTTGGGCTCAGTCCCTTTTCCTTGCAAAATGTGCTGAGCACTTATATGGGTTCTGACACTCATACTTTACTTTCCTCCCTTTTTTGTTTTTATGGAGTGTTAACACTCTTTATGGCGCCCACGTACGGAGCATGTGAGGCGCTAGGTGCTAAACGCTGGGTGCTGAGCATTGGCTTGTGAGTGCCAAGCGCTTTATGTTGAATAGCGTCCACGTGAGGGGCACATGAGGCGCTTGGCGCTGAGCGCCAAACATTGCGTGCTAAGCACTCCTAATTGAGCATCGCCCATGTGAGGGATACGTGAGGCGCTTAGCGCTGAGTGCCAAACATTGAGTGTTAAGAACTCTTTATCGAGCAGCGCCCACGTGAGGGACACGTGAGGCACTTGGTGCTGAGCGTCAACCATTGAGTGCTAAGCACTTTTTATCGAGCAGCGCCCACGTGAGGGACACGTGAGGCGCTTGGACGCTAGGTTTTCTTCGTGTATTCTGTTCTGAAGAGTTCAATTCTCTGTTCTTTTCTCGATTTTTGATCCCCAAGAACAAGTTCATCCCTATGAGAATTAAATTCTCATTTGTGGGAGACTTGTCTTATGGATCTCAGATCCAGAGAAAGAACGAAGTTCTTTTATAAGGGTTAAACCCTTGGATATGCAGATGAGATGCTCCGATCTCTATTGTTTTTATTTACCTCGAAGGGAGGTGTTCTTCTTTCTTCCCTCTTAAAGTTTTCTTCTTGCTTGCTCTTTTTTTTTAAAAGTTTGAAGCTTATGGGGGGGTTGTTCCTCCTTACAAGACTTGAAGTTTTGGGTCCTTTATATAGTAGAGGCAAGTTTGTTGATTTAGTTAAAGAAATCACCCATTGAGAAATCTTTAATTAATTTGAGTATTTTATCCACCGTTGGATCTTTGATCCAAGGACTTCTGTTTTACAGAAGATATATTTCTTATTTTTAACAAGATTAGGGAAATATTTTCCCATACAGAATTTATTTTCCAGATAGGTGATTTTTAATCACCATTGGATTTTTAATCCAACGGTGCTCTGTTTTATACAGCGTAATCTTTCTTTTTTAGAAAGATTTGAGGAATATTTTTCTCAGCAGAATTTAATTCTGCACTTTGATGTTTTATCATCTCCGTTGGATCTTTGATCCAATGGCTCTGTCTAACAGAGAGCTTTTAGTTCTGGCGCCGGCGCCCTCGTGCGAGGCACGTGAGGCGTTGCCTCAGAATTTTTAACTCTTAGCGCTGGCGCCCTTGTGCAAGGCACGTGAGGCGCTGCCTCAGAGTTTTTAACTCTTGGCGCCGCCTTTTAGATTTTGAACAGAGCTTTGCTCTTTTATTGTGGAAACAAATTCCCCCTCACCGTTGCGCTCACGTGGCTCACACGTGAGTACAGCGGTGGTTGCTTTTCCACCGTTGGATTTTCTTGGAAGTTGAATCGACTTCCTGTGCCTATAAGTAGGGCCTTTGGCCCTTGAGATGACTGCTGTTCATCTTCTCTTGTCATTCTTTGAGAATTTAATTCTCCTTTCAGAGCTTAGATCTCTGCCCAAAGAAATCCTTTCTAAAGTTATAACTCTGCCTCAAAATTTGGTAAGGATTATAATTGAACTCATCAACAGAGATTTGCTCTTCTTAGATCGTAATTCTTAAAATGTATTCTAGGGTTGCTTAACCCATTAATCAGAGCATCGCTCTTCTTCCATGAAAAACTATTAGAGTTTCTAGGATTCTTCTTTCAAATCTTAAAGATCTTGGGGTTTTACCCTGTTGAAAATCTTTGCTTTTGAGGGTTCTGGTAGATTACCCCATCGTTTTTACAGAGTATAGCTCTTTAGAAATTTTTGGGGAATTTTATTCCCCTCTTAATTAAAGTTGACAAATGTGAATTCTGTTTGCAGAGCACAGCTCTCAAGGGAGTTTAACTCCTTAGCCCAATGAAGCTTCTCATTAAATGAGAATCATTTTAGGATTCCATCCTTAATCAGTGACCGCCCTATCAATGATGGGACGTCACCTTGATTTTGTGGGTCCCCTTTCTTCTGCATTGAAGTGTGGTACAATTTTTTAAGTACCAAGTGTCAGAGTTTAGAACATAGCGTTGATAACTAACCCTCGTCTCTTTTTGTGTAGGTACTATGGCTTCCGACTCTTCTTTCCCTTTTGTACGTTCAGAGAGTGCCTTCGCCGACGCGCCCGTGGATCGGGAAGTCTTCGCGCTTATTAAAGATCATGACCCGGAGAAGAAATCTCTTCACCTATGGGGGTCGTGGTACAATCAGATTATCCAGAGTCGGCGCAGTTTTTCTTGTGCAGCGCCCTCAGAGCCCATTTCAGCAATTCATTACGCCGATTCTCTTCAAGTGAATTATGCTGTAGAAAAGGTCAACTGGACTTCGGAGGGTCGCCTTCAGCCTTCTATGGCATCAATACCCGTACAGCCGTTGATGGCTTTAGATATTTTGGAGCGGCGCATATGTCAAGGCGAGTTGCGCCTTTGGGGACAAGTCTATATGATAGGATTAACTCCTCACCAATCAGCTGGCTACTTGCAGTGGGCCCAGTATATCTTGTCAGCCAAGAAATCGCTGCTGCTGAAGCTTGGGCTATATCCTGCCATATATGCTTCCCTCTTCCAATATCCCGCGCTTCATGTGTGGTGGGTTAAGGCTTTTCTGGAACAGTGGAACACCCAACCCATACATTTCTTCTATAGGACCGGGAAGTCTCAATTTCTTTGGAGGAGTTTGCGGAAATTTTAGGCCTACCTGTCAGAGGGGAACATTACGAGGAGATACTTCCCCCTGATGAGTACATCTTTGCCACAAATCAGTGGTAATGGGTCTCACTTCGGAGAATGCCATTCAACATCGATTTCCGAGCCTAATCAAGGTGTTGAACATTTATGAGAGTCTGTTTCTAGAGTCTGGAGGGCACGAAGTCGGCTTCGCAGATTTCATCGCCCGCTTTCTTCGCCCAGAAATCCTGTCAAAACAAGCCGCGAAATTCGCCAATCTTGACGACCCATTTGGTTTTGGTTTGGATAACCAGCCGACGGCGGAAGCGGATCTAAAAAATTTCTTTATTCCAGACACTCCGGTCGTCCCTTTTACAGAACTTGTTGCTTCAGACGTCGATGAAGATACATTTTTTCTGGGGTTCATCGGCCTGTGGTTGAGCTGGTTTTTGCTTCTGATGCACCCTCGCTGCATGAGGCCGTCCGTTTTTTATCCAGCCAACCGCATTGTCATAGGGACGCGTGTACCCATTGGGATTGCAGGGCTAGCTCATCTATATCATGGCCTGAGCTTAGTGGCAGATACTACTCAGCCAGGGATAAAACCTGTACATCTTCCATTGCACTACTTCACGTCCTGGGTCGAGATGCACGTGCTTGGGGCTTTCGGTGTTCACAAACGACCCCGCTTCTATGACAGCTACAACTTTCCCCGGGTCATGTATCTGGTTGACGCTTTTGCATTAGATCCGTCGCAGCGAGAGGCTAAGCGACTGGTCCTTAGCCCGCGCATGGTTGGGGACAGCATGACCTTTGTCGATAGAGTATTGACTATCGGCAAGTAATCTACCAATGTGGTGCAACCACTGCGTGACACTTTCAAAGACGGGGATCCCATGCTGAAGGATCGGGAAATCTTGCACTTGTATTCTATTAGGCCGGGCTTTTTAGTGTTCAGGCAAAACACCTCGGCACTGTTCATGAGGTACAACCCACACCGCTTCGCTCAACAGTCGGGTTACAATCAGGGTGTTCCTCAAGAGGAATTCTTAGCCGAGCCGGTCGCTACGGAAGAGGGTATTCGCAGCGCGCTGCACCACTTTATGCGACTAAATACGGGGTCCAATTTTCTCATCAGCGAGCCGAGCTATGTACCGAAAGCTTCGAACGCTTATGTGGCGTGGTACCAGCATGCGACGGGTGCTATTATCAGGGAAGAAAGGCGATTATTGCTCGATCACAAGGATGCAGTCCTCGCTGGTAATCCATGTGTCCCCTTAAAGCGACGGACTGCCGTTCGTCCTTTCTTGAGGGAAATTACTACAGCCGTAGTCCCTCGAGTCTTCCCTGAGAGGCCTCAATCTAATGTTCCCGTAACTACGGTAGCCATGGCATCCCATGAATCTGGCGCTGGTATGGAAATCGAGACCCACCGCTCGAAAATTCCTGTCAAGCGCAAGCTCTTGTCATCGGCCGCTGATGTCCGCTCGCAGAAAAAGAAGAAGTCTCTATTTTCTGCCGATGTCATATTTGGCTAGGAGCCACATGCTCCCTACAGTGAGGGCTTGTGCGAATATGGTACCAACGAGGGTTTGTTCAACACGCCTGCGACCGATACTGATCTTCAGGCTGCCCTCGCAGCTTCCGAGCGACTGGCTCGCGAGGAAGCGACGTTGATCACTATCGCGAAATCAGGTATACTTCAGTTATATTCTTCTGCTTCTATCCCTTTCTCGTTATTATGGTTTTACTAACGCTCTCTTCTTCAACAGGTATTTCTGCCGAAGAGGCTCTCGCGGCTTCCCTCAGGACGTTCGAGGAGAAAGAGAGGCTTCACGCTTCTTTAGGTCTTGGTATAAATTTCTTCATTACACCTTTATTCTTTTTATTCGTGCTCTGACCCTCTCTTTCACCTTATTGCAGGGACTACCTCAACTCAGGTTATTCTAAGTGCAGTGCCGATCCCAAATGGCGATGCAGCAAAACTTCTAGAGCCGGTTACTGTGGCCATGACCCTCCTAAAGTCATCGCAGGAGGCTTTGCTAAAGCAACCGATGATGGACACCGTAGCGGCTCCGGAGTCAGAGCTCGGTTCGGATGACGACGTCCCCTTGTCGGAAGTCTTGAGGAGGTCATTTCTCACTGTTCATACCGAAAGGAAGCGCAGGAAGCATGCGGTGAAGGAACGTGATGCTGGTTTGGCCGTAGGTGCAGGCTCAAGCAGTATTCTGCTTGCTGATACTCCTTCGGCAGATGTTCCCTCTGCTCTGTCAACCGCCCATAGACAAGTCGCATGCGCGGCTCAGGAAGGAACTGAAAATCTACTTCAAGGTAACGTAACGCCCGGTCTTTTATTAGAAATCGGTCCTCGAATTCTGGCATACGCATTTTCTTTTACACAGGGCCAAGTCCTGGAGATGGTATGGCAGGTGAAACGCTGGCGATTACAGAGCCCGAGGTGGCCACTCTTTCTCGGGAATATGAGACTGTCCAGACCGCTGCTCTTTCTCCCTGTGGCTCCTTGATATCAGCGGACGTCGCAAGCCTTACGACGGCCCTCGTCGAGTCAGGGGATGAGATGGGTGCAGAATCTATTCCCCCGATAGAGAGTGAAGAAGCCATTACACCTGGTGACGCTCCCATCGCGGTTTTGGTCCACAATCTATCAGGTAGTCCCTGGGGTTGTTGTTTTCGGGTTTTTCAATCCTGTTCAGCCCTTCTAATGATATTTCGTTTGTCTTGAGCATAGGCGCGGTGAACCCTGATGCTATGCCGTCTGAAGAAGTGTCGCTGGTCGTTGCTGTGACGGTCGCTGTCCCCTCGCCTTCTTCTGTGCCCCCTCAAATCTTAGAAGGTATGGGTTTCTCACTTATTTGTTTCACTGTGGATAAAATCCTCCTTGTATTGACTGTATATTGTTGCAACTCTGCAGGTTTTTTTTTCGACCATTTATACCAGGTGTTGAACCCGCATTTTTCTTTCAGTCGGAAATCTTTCACCTTCTGGTATTGGTTAGTATATTCTTCAGCTAATGTTCCCCCTTCTTTTATGAATAGACTTATTGTTGCTAAGTCTTCTTTATATTGATCACAGCGTCACGGGTCGGAGGAGGAGACGAGAGAACAGCCGCGCCTCCGGTACTCCCCATTCTGTCGCCTGCCACAGCCGGTATAATAGACTCCATCTTTTATGTGTTTTCTTTATCTCCCGAGTCGAAATTTGACCGTAATTCATTTTGCAGCAATCGCACCGGCTCCAGTTCCTTTTGAGTCTCCCATTCCAATGCCCGCAGGGCCCTTTGCTAAACGCATATCTTCCAAGGGCGCCGCAAATAGTCGGCGAATGTTAAGTGAGTTTATCAAAGATCTCAATGCTGAGGCCCTTACCTCTGCTACGGATTTTGCCGTTGAAGCCAATCCAATGCTGGAGACACTCGTGAACTTCCATGATGAAGATCTCGTTGGCTCTTAGGTTGATTATTGCAGAAAGATCGAGGCTTGCCTGCACGAGATTGAGCTCAAGTGTCTCGCTCCTGAGGTGTTGGCCTCAAACTCCCAGCGGCCTGCGTGGGTCGAGCATAGTGTTCCTTTCATTTGCCATTTTGAACAAGAGACGGCCCTGAGACAAAAAGAACATGCGGCGGTTTCCAGCGAATCCGTCTGGTTGCGTGCCCAGGTCGAAACGAATGCTGCACAGTTAAATGCTATTTTCGACAACCTTCAGCGATGTATTTCGGACGGGTTGACGTTAAGGAGGACGCTCGACTTCACCGAACGGGTCACGCAAGACTGTGAAGCTACCATGCTAGAAACTAATGAAAAGCTTTCATCCTGTTTGCGGCAATAGACTCAAATTGAAGCGGAATTGGACATAGTAGTTGACCACGAGAAAGGATTGAGAGGAGCGCGCGAGCGGCTTGTTAATTTGTTGAAGACTCCCTCCCTTAATAATTGTCATTGTATCTTTTTTCTTATACCAACTGTAAACTTGTGATTCATGAATAACGTGTATTCGTTCCAATTCCATTATGAAATGTATCTTGTATTCACTTGAATTCATGAATAAAAGACATATTTTATTTCATATTGGCATGTAACTTTGGCAAATATGGCCCGTAGATAGTCCATCTTGACCTCCTTGCAGGGCAGCGATGGCTTAGGAAACAGGTTTGGATCTGTCGCCTAAGACTTTTCAACTTTATGAGCCGTGAAGGTCTCATAAAGAATTTTCTCTCTATGAGTCGAGAGGATCCCGTAGGTGTATCTTCTCCTTAGGAGTCATTAGGATTCCTAAGTGCGTTTTCTCTTTAGAGTTGTAAGGATATCACAAGAGAATTTTCCCGCTTACAAGTCGAGAGGACTCGTAAGTGGTTTTTCCTTTTTCCTTGTCAATATCCGACTTTGGAGAATATGGCCCGTGGATAGTATACAATAGTCCATCTTGGACATACTTGCAGGCTCACAGTGCTTAGGAAACAGGTTGATATCCCCGTTGCCTAAGGCTTTCCACCTTCATGATCTGTGAGGGTTTCACGAAGATGTTTTTCCCTACGAGTCGAGACGAGTCGAGAAGTTCTCGCAGGAACATTGTTTTCCCTACGAGTTGAGACGAATTAAGAAGTTCTGGCAAGAATTTCCTAACGTCGCAGTTAACCTCTGCTCTTTACGAAAGAGGTCTGTTAGGGTCTGTGGTACTAGGGTTTTTATCCGTCGTAACGTCGCGTTGGCTGATGCATTCCCCGATAAGCAATCTTGCAGTTTGAGTAGCCCCGCGACTGTCATGTCTCTGATCCCTTCGGGGGATGGACAAGACGTCTTCAAGTAATCTCCCAGGTCATATTACCGTCGGAAGAGCAAGCGTTAGGGATTTTCCATGCCGCTTTTTACTTGAGGTTAGGTTCAATTTGGGAGCCCCGATGAGTCATGACCACTCCGCGCTGGTCTGGGATGATCTCCGATAGTCTTTCAGGTTTTATTTGAGTTGCCGTCAAGACCCTGAAGCCAGGGATCCTCCTTTGCTTCGTTTATTGACATTGTGTCTGCTATATTGCGACAAATGTCGAGGTTGTCTCTAAGTTGTCTGTTAACCGTCGAGGCGTGGAACTAGGGAATTTGCCATGGCTCCATTTATTGATGTTGCATCTGCATCCTACTAGAGTGAGGAAGAACGCCGTTGTTGATCTCTAGGCTGTCTGTGAACCGTCGAGACTGGGAACTAGGGCTTTGCCGTGGCTCCATTTTTTTGACGTCGCGTATGCATCCTGCTGGAAGGAGAAAAGACGCTGTTGTTGATCTCTAGGCTGTCTGTGAACCATCGAGATTTGGAATTAGGGACTTTGCCATGGCTCCGAGGTAGTCTCTAGGTAGTTAGTGAACCGCTGAGGCTTGGAACTAGGGACTTTCCCATGGCTTCATTTGCTGACGTCGCGTCTACATCCTCCTGGACTGAGGAAGAATGCCGTTGTTGATATCTAGGCTGTCTGTGAACCGTCAAGATTTGGAACTAGGGACTTTGCCATGGCTCCAAGGTAGTCTCTAGGTTGTTGGTGAACCGTCGAGGCTTGGAACTAGGGACTTTGCCATGGCTCCGAGGTTTTGACCCTGGGGTCGGTTGTTGACGTTGCATCTGCATTCTGTTGGAGTGAGAAGAAATGTCGTTGTTGATCTCTAGGCTGTCTGTGAACCTTCGAGATTTGGAACTAGGGGCTTTGCTATGTCTCCGTTTTGTTGACGTCGCGTCTGCATCCTGCTGGAGTGAGGAGAAACGCCGTTGTTGATCTCTAGGCTGTCTGGGAACCGTCGAGATTTGGAACTAGGGACTTTTCCATGGCTCCATTTTGTTGACGTCGCGTCTGCATCCTGTTAGTGTGAGGAGAAATGCTGTTGTTGATCTCTAGCCTGTAGATGTTGCCGTCGAGACCTAGCTCTCCTTCTGATGGAGCCTGGTGGGAAAATGTGGTTCCCTTTTCGTTTGTGCCCATGGATTGTATATAGGGGTCGATGCAGATTCACCTGCAGGGCAGAAATTTCATTGTTTTTCTTTTATTTCCGCGATGCTCTATCATTTCAGCTTTTTATATCGCGAAAGTCGCGATTGCCCAATCATTTCGGCTATTTTTCGTGGTGCCCAATCATTTCGGCTGTTTTTTCTTTTTACTCGCTACTTTTTATTGCGAGTTGCCCAAACATTTCGGCTGTTTTTATATGCATGTATTTTGCTCGCTGATTTTTATTGCGAGTTGCCCCATCATTTCGGCTATTTCATATGCATTTTCTGCTCGCTGATTTTTGCGAGTATGGAACTTGAAATCTGATACCAATCTTAGCATCAACATCGCTGCGACTGGAATGTGGCCAGGAGTGAATCATCATTTGCCGTGAAAGGACTTGGAATTTGATACCGATTTAGGCATCAACATCGTTACAACTGGGATATTGCCAGGGGCGAATCATCATTTGTCTTTGTCGATTTGAACAAAGGTGGATTAGCAAACAGGGTTAGGATCCTGCTGACTAAGGCTTTTTGACTTTACGAGCCGTAAGGGTCTCATAAAGGTATTTCTCCCTATGAGTCGTGAGGATCTTTTAGGTGTATTTTCTCCTTAAGAATCATGGGGATCCCCAAATGTGTGTTCTCTTATAAGTCGTAAGGATCTCATTAGAACATTTCTCCTTATAAGTCAAGAGGACTTACAAGTGTCTCTCACCGTTGGTGGGACTTGGTGAGGGAACGTTTATTTATGCCCGTGGATTGTATACAAGAGTCAGTATTGGACCGCTTGTAGGGCACCTTGGGGAGTGTGATGGCTTAAGAACAAGTTCATGTCCCGTATCTTAAGTCTTTTGAATCCTATAAGCCGTGAGTGTCTCATAGGGGGAATTCTCCTTACGAGTCGTGAGGATCTCGTAAGTGTAATTTTTCCTTAGGAATCGTAGGGATCCCTAAGTGTATTGCACCCTTGTGAGTCGTAAGGATCTCACGCAGCTGTTTTCTCCTTACAAGGTCGAGAGGAACTTGCAGGTGTTTTTATTTTAATGAGATTGCGCCCTTTCAGGTTTTCACAAACTCGCCGGCAGCCCTGCCGTTTTTACTCACGGAGCCCTTTCGGGTTTTCATCCGTGCCCATTTCGCTTATGGACGTACCCTTTTTTTTATGCGCCAGTGGGATTTGAGTTGCAGTTCTCGCTGCTGGGACTTGTGGACTTGAATTCCATTATCGTCGTGCTTGAGGCAACGTATTTAGTTTAAGGACATTACGGTCCATTGTTTGTTTAGGGACATCTCGGCCCGGTGTTAGTTTAGGGACCTCTCGGTCCATTTCCAGTTTAAGGACGTAGTGGTCCATTATCACCATTTTGGTGGCAACGGTTAGTTTAAGGACATTTCGGTCCGCTGTTAGTTTAGGGACATTTCGGTCCATTGCCAGCTTCGAGGCGAAGTTTTGCCGGATATTACTTATAGAGTTTGGACTCAGGAAGACAACGAGCGGACACGAGCATCGTCATTTATCATTAACCTGAGTCGTGACTCGTCAAGCGTAGTATTTTTTAAGGAACCGGCCGTTTATTGGACGGAAGGATCTTTCGCCATGCATATCCATGAGCAAGTAGGCCCCACCTTGATAGACCTTGTTTATGATGTACGGACCCTCGTAGTTTGGCTCGAATTTCCCTCGCTTTGCGCGGTTGGGGATCATGGGTCTTTTTACGACTAAAACGAGTTCGCCTTGGCGGAATGTTCTCGGTCTGGTTAGTCTTTCGTATGAGCGTGTCATCCTTGCTTTATAAGCTTCCAGGTTTTGCTGCACCATGAGGCGAGTTTCATCGAGAGCATCGAGCTCCTCAAGCCGAAGATGGGCATTATCTTCATCTGTCAGCTCGTATCGAAATGCTACTCGTAGAGAGGGTAATTCCATCTCTAAGGGAAGTACCGCTTCCGTGCCGAATACCAAAGCGAATGGCGTTGTATTTGTGGCTATTTTGAACATAGTTCGATAATCCCAGAGAGCTTCATGCAGTCTCTCATGACAGTCTTTTCTGTTTCTGGACACCGTTTTCTTTATGATCTTCATCAAGATCTTGTTGAAAGCCTCAGCTAGACCTTTAGCTCGGGGATTATAAACTGAGGAGTATCTCCAATCTATATTATGCTGCTGCGCGAAGTGGCTGATCTTATGGCTTCTGTAGGCCGACCCATTATCCGAGATGATCCGTCGCGGGGTGCCGAATCGGTAAATGACATGTATCCTGAAGAAATGGAGGATTTTCTCCGTCTTCACATCCCTTAGCGATATTACTTCTGCTCACTTAGAGAAGTAACCGGTTGTTGCCAAAATGAACCGATGTCCCTTAGATGATGCTGGCTCGATAGGCCCGATTATATCGGTTCCCCACATTTCGAACGGCCAACTAGCCAATGTTGGATGTAGCGGATTCGGATGCTGGTGGATGAAGTCCCTATGAATTTGGCACGAGTGACACTGCTTCGCATATTCAAGACAGTCCTGAATCATCGCGGGCCAATAGTAACCCATTCTTTTGATCTTCAGCTTCATCTTTGGCTTGGCTTTATGGGAACCGCAGAGTCCGTCATAAGTTTCTTGGACGACCCTTTTTTCTTCTTCTGGTCCCAGGCACCTTAGCCACAAACTGTCAAATGATCTCTTATATAGAGTATCGTTAACGAAGGCAAAAGACAGAGCTCGTTTCATGAGATGATGTCTCGAAGATGCGTTTTCGATTGTTCGATGGGATTTGAAGTAGTTTATGAAGACTTCTCTCCAATCCTTAGCCTTTTCTTCGTCCTCTATTTGGAAGGCCGCTCGTTCGGTCGCTTCCTTTCTTTCAAACGTCTCCGGAGATATCTCTGCCGGCGCAAGAATTCGGCTGCTTTGCACAATGATCCTTACGTCATCGAGATTTTCATCAGCCAGTTCCTTACCAAGCCTGGCTAATGCATCCGCCTTGCTATTTTCTGCACGCGGTATGCTTTCCAGGACGTAAGAGGGGATTTGAGTCAGCAATTGCTGCACTCTTTCTCCATATCTTACCAACTCCGGTTTACACGTCTAATAGTCTCCATTTACTTGGCTAACGACCAGCTGGGAGTCTCCATATATGAAGAGTCAACAACGATCTCAAGACCCGCTATCAAAGATTCATATTCCGCTTCGTTATTTGTTCTTGGTTCTGTTAAGGAAATGGCAAAACGCATTATCCCTCCTTTTGGAGTCATAAAGATAAGGCCTACCCCAGTTTTGATTATGGGGGTGTTGTGCTTTCGCTTCTTCATAGAAGATGCCCCATCGAAGTAAAGTTCCTATTGAGTGCCATTTTCCTCATCCTTCGCTCTTTCGATTGTATCGAACGCGTGTTCGTCTGGCAATTCGCAATTTAAGGGAGAATCGGCTGGTATTAGATGCTCAGTGAGAAAGTCGGTGATGGCTTGGCCTTTCACTGCCTTAAGGGGTTGATATGTTATCGAGAATTCCATCAAGAGGAGAGCCCATTTGGCAAGCCTTCCTGTTAGTATGGCGCTTGACATCAGATATTTGAGAGGATCCACCTTTGATATGAGATGGACCTCATGTGTCAAGGCATAACGTCGAAGCTTCGTTATCGCGAAGATCAGTGCCAGGCAATGCTTTTCAATGGGGTAGTAGTTGTTTTCTACCCCCAGAAGAACTCAACTTAAATAGTAGAGAGCTTTCTCCTTTCCCTGATCGTTCTCCTGTGCCCATAGTGCGCCCAGAGAACTTTCAAGGGTTGTTGTGTACAGGATGAGGGGCTTTCCCTTGACCAGAGCGGTCAGTACCGGTGGGTTCTGCAGATATTGCTTGATTTCATCCAGTGCATCTTGGCATCTACGATCCAAAACGAATGGGGTCCCCTTCTTCATTAGATGGATGTAGGGGCGGCATTTGCCAGAGAGGTTAGCTATGAACCATCGGATATAGGCGAGCTTTCCTTGGAGAGACCACAGTTGCTTGAGAGTTCTTGGTGAGGGCATTTCCATAATTGCCTTGATCTTTGATGGGTCTATTTCGATGCCTCGGTGTCGTACGATGAATCCTAGGAATTTGCCTGAGGAGACTCCGAATGCGCATTTCAGAGGGTTCACCTTCAGATTATATTTCCGAAGACGCTGGAACACTATTTTCAAATTCTCTCAGTGTTCCTCATACGATTTACTTTTCACCACGAGGTCGTCGATATAACATTCGACAATCTCGTGTATGAGGTCATCGAAGATCTTCGTCATGGCCCTCTGGTAGGTAGCGCCAGCATTCTTCAGACCGAAGGGCATCGCTTTATAGCAAAATATGCCCAGCGGAGTCCGGAAGCCGGTATGATTTTGGTCTTCAGGGTGCATCTTTATTTGATTATATCCTAAAGATCCATCCATGAAGGAGAAGATTTCATGAGTGGACGTGTTATCTATCATCAAATCGGTAACAGGCAATGGGAATTCATCTTTCGGGCAAGCTTTGTTGAGATCCCGAAAGTCCACGCAGATGCGTACTGTCCCATTTTTCTTCATCACTGGGACAATGTTGGCGATCCAGTTAGGATATTGTTGGATGAAGCCAGAGTCGATTAGTTTCTTGACTTCGGTCTTGAAGATCCTTCAGCATTATTTTAGTTTTAGCTGAAAAGACAACTTCCCACGGAGCTTCTTCTAAAAACGAGCATGATGCCCCTGGCGTGTCTACCTTTTTAGGAGCGTGCTTCTATGGCGGGTCCATCTTCCAGTTTTCGGACAGCGCAAACTTGCCATGTTGGTACTGGTCCTCGACCCAATTTTTGAAGATATAGCAATCCTCAATTGGGTGGCCCAATACTCTGTGGTAGGAGCAGTAGTTGGGACTGTTGACGTAACCAGGCTGCAGTGGACATTTTGGATCCGGCAGAGTGATAAGTCTGTTGCGCACTGCCAGTTCGAACAGTCTCCTCGTTTTTTCCTGGGGAAACGAGTAAGGACTTCCTAACTTCTCTTCGAGGGATCGGCGTGGGCGTGTGTCGCTTTAGCGAGCAACCGGTTTCGGGTAAATTGGTTGCTGTTGAGCGTTGGCAATGAAGGTCGCTTTCCCTTTGCACTTTTCATTCCGGGATCCGTTTTTTAAAAGGACGGCCTATGGCCCATCTGGTCCATTTGGGCCATCTTGTCGATCAAGGCCTGAAAGGTGGTCGGCTTGAAGAATATCATAAATTGGGATATAGTCGCCTGAGGATCAAGGGTCCCTACGAACATGCCCACGACAGGAGCTTCTTCTATGCGTTGTTCACATTTTGACCATAGGTTCCGCAACCGAATGTCATATTGAACCCAGGTCTCTCCTGGCTTCACTCTGGCATTGATTAATGCCGTGATCGGGGTGTACTCTCTTGTGCTTGCGAACCGCTGTGTGAATAGTAATTCCATCTCCGTGAATGTTTTGACAGAGTCATTTGGGAGCTCGAAGTACCATTCAAATGCCATTTCCGACAAGATGCCAACAATCTGGCGAAGCAGCAATTTGTCTTCGCCTCCAGTATTACCACACAAAGGTCTGAATTGAGCAACGTGCTAGTGCGGATTGCCCGTCCCCTTATACACATGGAATTTAGGGATCGTATATCCTGGAGGGTACTTGATTTGATCGTACTAGCCTGGATAGGGTCGCCCAGTTTTGACGACTTGGCCAGCCGCTTCATTCGCTTGATGAGCTCGTATTTGCAGAGCTATATAGTCATCAAGGGCATCTTTGGAGATCGTCTCCTCCCTGGCCGCTGATAGAGACGGAAAAGGGTTTGATGTCTCCCCTCTGTCGTATTCAATGATTATCGGTGGATCTTCGGCTGGAGGTTCTGGCTGGATCATCATTCTAACCATGTCTTGGAACAGGAGCACCATTTGTTTTATATTAGCCACTTGTTTCGCGGCCTCCTTATCCTTTCTCTCCAGCACCCTTCGCAGGAACTCCATATCGGTCTCCTGATCTTGGCACTTTTCGGACGATGCTTCCGGGCTTTCTTTCTGCCCAGTGAGTGTGGCCATCTTTGTCAGCATCTCCTGGAGCTTTTGTTGTTGCTCCTGAGCTTTTGTCACAGACCGTGTGAGTGGTCGATGACCCGTAGAAGTACGGCTTTCCTCTTTCCCGGAAGCCATGTACATCGTGTGTACTACCATGCCCCCAGACTTAAGGCATTTGGGTCCACTTCCTTTGAAATTTGTCGCGAGCATGGGGATCTTCTCCAGCCATCTTCTTTTGTGGGAGGTCGAAGTTGAAGGGGCCGTTGCAGCAGGCGCCCATGCAAACGATACCTTCCGTGGTACGACGGAGGGATGGTCCTCCTCTAGCCGAGCCTTCGTTTTCTTCAATCGGAAGGAGTAATTTTTGTCCATTACAGAGTCTTGGACTTTCCGTCATACCCTGTGGATTTTGGAGGACAACCGCAGAGGGGGTTGCTCTATTGGCTATAATAACCTCAAGGCAATTATCATAGTCGCGGACTAGTGATTATGATGATTGAGACAGGACCTATACCGATAAAAAAGTCTTACTCAAGATGATAGTATGCTATCTGGTTTTTCTTTATCATCATGTACATGTTGATAGAGCCCATAGGATTCTTGCTTGACTGCCAGCATTATGATGGCGATCATATATGTGGGAGCTGGGGTCTATAAGCACATCCTTAAATGTCCCTAGTCGTAGGAGTATCGAGACCGGGTATCGATACTCCAGTGTAGACTGGTGTATACTGATCGAGACCCCGACGAGGGGCGGTGGCCAGGTCTCACAAGCTATTGGTGTTAGTTTGTTCACCTAAGATAGTATACAGATGCTCATTAGGTTATGAGTACACTGGACGGACTCGCCGGGAACCTGCTAGTTGATATTATACCTATTGTCAAATAGTAGTTCCCAGGTGACATGTATACAGGTTAGTCTGTCGACCTGAGATCGTCATTTGTCTCGTGTGAGTTCCCAGTGTGCTTTGATTACTACCCTACCACGGCTCAAAGGAGTCGTGCAAACAGGTTTTAGTTGGGTACAGTCCCGAGCCACATGGAGACAGTGATCGGATCGTCGGGGATTCGTCTCTCCGGTATTGGGGGTTGATGTCGCATTGTGTACGGATGGCCATCACCATAAATTCGTGGCCACGGTAGACGAGAACTATCGATCCAGGATCGATAGTTTCTCAGGTGGTGATGGGTTTCATTCCGACACTAAATGTCGCGTTGTTAGGGGTCTGACTTTATCCACCCCCTTAGACTCGATATGCAATACTCTTAGACGAACAGACCGGACTGTACGGATATTGTCACTGACAGGCTCAGTAGGGGTTCAGGATGAGTTTGCTCGTCGGCCTCCCTTTCGCTCAATACCTGGGTAGCCGTTACGTACAGCTAGTGTCGCTGTCGTGCTTGTGGTTAAACCCACTGCCAGCGTATTGACGAGTCTTTAGAGTCCCACACAGAGGGTTTTCACGGTTCAGGCGATATGGTGTACATGAGGTATGTTGGTACATACAGGTGTCCGATTAAATATGTGCATGCTGCGCAGACTTTAATCGGACGGTTGATAATACTAGTGGCTTAGGATTAAGCCGGATTATTAAATCAGGTTTTGATTTAATAATTTATATATGTTTTTGTATATACATATTCTAGTATTATTGTTCACTATTCGTTTTCTCTCTCGGCTATTCGTATTTTGGTACGAATACGCGTATATGTATTTTGATACATGTACCGGGAAGTATTCCGTATTTTCTACGGAATAGCTTCTAGAAGAAGATACCACCTCATTTATATGATTTTCCTTTTTGGAAAATCATTTGTTTTATAAATGAGGTGGAAGGGATGATGTGGCATAAGCATGGGTCAAAGCATGTAGTAAAGTATGGTTTGCATTGTTTAATGAAATTAAACAAATGAATTTTTTTTGGGAATGAGAGGGGGGCCGGCCACTATGGGGATGGGGTTGATTTCATTTGATTGAGGATTTTTTTCACATTGGAAGCCCACTCTCTCACTCTCTCATTCACACAAAATACTTAACCATTTTTCTTCATGCAAATGCTTCATCACCTCCATTCTTCTTCTATGGTTGCTCCCATGAGCATAGATGTTGAGAGAAAATTGTAGTGACATTTTCATACACCCCCACTCTCCATCGCTAGCGACTTTGGAGCGTCGGTTAACTCGTTCGACGAGGTTGGAGCTTACGCCGTTTCCCTCGGGTGGATCATCGGAAGACCGGCAACCAAACTTCGTCAAAGAACCGCTAGGAGCTTGGAATGAAGACCGAAGGACTTGGATCAACTCGATATAATGATTCTAACCACTTCTTAGTTTGCTAGTTTTGGGTTTAAGGTCGATCCGGGAATCGGGTAGCGGTAGCGGTAGCGCCGGTTTAATAAATTTTTGTTCCGTATTTTGGCCGCGTTTCGACGGTCGGGGCGCTGCCGCGACCCAACATGGTATCAGAGCCACCCTTTAAACCCCTTACCAGCTTATTTAAACGTGCTTAAAAGATCGATCGACGGAATTTACCGAAATCACGATTTCAATTTTCATGTTTCTGCCGATTTTCAAATGTGGTCTAAAAATATTTTCCAAAGGCTTAAAAATCCGTGCAGGCTTTTTTAGGAGTACACAAAAAATTTTGGCTCATGATTCCTCTAAAGCGCCGCGGAACCGCCGCACTTAGGCCCTATTGGCGGCGGTTCCGCGGCCATTTAGTGGCAACGGGCGTCAAATTTTTTTCTGTAGCTCATATACTTGGAATTGTGATTTTTGTGATATTCTGTTTTGGCCCATTTTTCTGTGCAGTATTGTTATTGCTATTGGGGACAATTTGGAACTTTGTCGATAGATATTTTAAGTGTGCGTTTATCAGTACTTACATTTCTATCTGCGACCGTGAATGTCATTTGATCGGTAAACCCGTCTAACTGTTATATGTTCTTTTAGACGGATTTGCGAACGTGACATTCTCGTTGATGTTCTGTGTTGTGTTGTGATGTTGGTTGGATCGTCATGGTGGATAGGTTAGGTGCAATGTTAGTACAGTTTTAATTTCATTTGTACATTTGATATTGCGGGGCGAGCGTCCGACATGTGGAATGCCGTCACTGCCAGTTTGTATATTATTCTTTTGGGGCACGACCGGGATGAGGTCGATGTCACCATTGTATATTATGTTCTTTTCTGTACTAGGATTACACCGCGGTGGAGTGCACGAATAGCCAGGTTCTAGAAGGCAACTAGTCCGCATCACATGGCGTTGGGACGGAGGGGACCTTACTCTAGAATTGGCGGGCTATTCGCCACACTCGTAGGGGGTATAGGATGACCCAGGAGGGGTGCTCAAGTTACCGGATTCCGTGAAGTACCGGGTGGCCCATTCACGTTGTTGAAGGGGGCTGCCTCACTTCTGGTTTTGGCGGGTAACTTGCCGCGCTCGTAGGGGTTTAGGTTTCATTGCACAGGCTATCCACACGACAGGGAACGTCGGGTCTCACTTGCGGCTCACGTGAAACCCAGGGCTCCTGATTATCAGCCATTCTGTATTGCTTCTATAATGTTTCTGTGATGTTGCTTTATATCATGCCCGGGACGATTGTTGTATATATTTATATATACTAGTAGATGTTGTATATGTTTTGCACCCGCGCTAGCCCAGTCCCCGCTCTGTCGTTAGTTAAGTAACCTAACGGGTGATGACGGTACCCAGTGGCGAATGCGGATGGCATATACGTACATTTTATTTTCGTTCTTTTCTGGTGTGATTAATTGATGGGACTGCATTGATTCTTATCAATGCATGGATAAAACAAACCTATTTATGATGTTGTTGGAAACAAGTTTTTAAAAACTGACATTATAAACGTTATCTTCTGCTTTTGTAACAACTCCAATTTTTGTATACCAAAATTTGCTTTAAATATGGTGTATACTTGGAGTATTGATGTTGCTGGAAACAATTTAAGTATCTATTTTCTTACAATAATTACAAGAAGGAGCTTGTAGCTCATTGGTAATACCTTGCACTGCTGAACCAAGCCACCAGAGTTCGAATCCCATGCCCCACATATTTTTTATATCTTTTTGTTTTAAATTTTTGGGAAGTCAAACGGTCAAACAACCATAACTCACAAATTAATGCAATTTATAAAAAATAAAGTACACCATAAATCCCCCTATGTGAAACCCTACCGTTCGAGACCCGACTCGTCCCCGACTCGGCCAAGTCGGCCGGCGACTCGGCCGAATCGGCCGGCGCCGCCGGCCGGACTCGGCCGGTCCGCCGAGTCGTCAACACGAAAAAAATTCGTGTTGACTTGGTCTTCATCCCTGCATACTCCATTTTCTCTGTACAGTTACAAAATTCCCATTAAACCTCTTTTAATCCCAAAATTAATGATATTTTAATGAATTTTTACATTTTTAAATATTTTTTTAATCCTAACCCTAACCCTAGCCTAGCCCTATATAAAGACCCCTACCCCCTACCATTTCACCTCACCACTCTAAGTCCACTCTCCCAAATTCTCGAGAACTCGGTACAAAGAGCGAGAAGCGAAGCGCTGCCGAAACCGACGACGGATTCCGGCGACCGGACTAGAACCTTCGCGACGTTTTCGACACATCGACAACCATCACCTTCCTTAGCCTCCTTAGCTTGTCCCAACCCGTAAGTCCCATTTCTTCTATCTCTCTTTTCTTTAATATAAAAATACGACTTTATGGAACCCGACGGAAATCGGAACAAAACGATTTCCAATCCGGTTTTTCTGCAAATTTCCACTTGTCACCTAATACATAATACCTACCTATGTTCATGTTGACTATTAATCATCCATAAACCAATTTAAACAAACTTTCTCACATGAAATGATAGCTTCTTTGCAAAACCGTATTCTTTTCATAAAAATACCATGAAGTTCATTTTTCTTCGTTAAATCAATTCCCTCACTCCTAAATATGTTTATCTTGATCACCAAACTTGTAGAAACCAATTTGAATGAATTTTCACACATGAAATGATAACGTTTTCGAATACCGTATTCTTGCGCTTTAATACCTTCAAGTTTAACATATCATGTTTAACCTCTAAACTTCATCAAAACTTAAAATAAGTCACGAGATAATGACCTACCTCTACACACACACAAATATAATCCTAATTGATATATGTCAAAACATAAAATACGAATATATAGGACTTTTCACTAAAATACCATATTCTTTATAATCTTTTCTTGAAAGCTTTAAGTTGTATAAAATTTTAAATAAAATGAAAATACGATATGTCATGGACATCGATCGTTTATCTAAACTGACTTTGTGGTGTCTAGGCTAGGCAAGTGAGCTTGGGTAACTTTAAAAGGCCCGTCTCACGATTCGTGAGCGGATCCCTCCCTCCTCACTTGTACTTACCTGGCCACAATTGGCGGTGAAGAGGCGATTTGAGACTTCAAATGACTTGTCGTTTAGACCCTTAGAAATAGGCTATTTGGCTTAGGAAACCCTAGAAACTAAAATACGGAAAACTATATTTTTTTTCACAAATAAACACCTTATATTTATAAAACCGTTTTTCTAAATGAATAGTATTTGTTAAACCTAAGCAAAGTGCCACTACAACCCACTTTTGGGGAACCCGTTAGGGATAGTACGGTTCATCGTGCACCCGCGGGCTAGTAGTGCGAGATTCAGACCACCGCAAGGAGCATTCGGTCTCGAAAGGTTTAAAATACGACATTTGAGAAAAATGAGATTTTGGAGATTAAAATATTTATTTAAAAAAATTATTCATGTGTTAATATATATATAATTATCATTTAGACACCTATTTTATTATAATATAAGGTTCCACATTTTCCTAAAAATTACAAGATTAAAAGTTACATTAAAATACCATAAGTTTCAAATAAATCAATTAATACTTTTATTAGGATATATTCACTAGAATAACACAAATAAAATTCACACTCATTATAACTATAAAGACGAATAAATAAATACTTGAGGTGTATCTTGAAAACTATACAATAGTACTTTTTACATAAAACCCCCTCAAGTTTTATTAATTACAATAAGACCCCTAACAATTATTGAACTTCAAATTACCTTTCTTTTAGTCTGACTCGGGTTAGAGTCTGACTATTTCTGACTTGAATTTGATTCAAGTCAATCTATATTCTTTATTTTCCAACTCTATATGAACACATGAATCCTAGAATCCTGTTAATAATCTATTCAATTTGACTGAATCAAACCATAGATATTCATCCATTATCCTGATATTCCATTTACCTGATTATACAGTTTCAACATGTTTACTGATATCATGGTTTTGGTCAGTCACCCAACTTACATATTCCAATACTACAATACTGTTAAAACATTACGGGGTTTAAGGGATAGATTGGTACGGAAGGTGTTAAAGGTGGCACGAGGTGGTCAGATTAAGACACCTAACCTGAATCCTATTGCTGTTGTACCGTGGCATAACGGTTCTTTGTACTTTTCTTTTGCCCTGGTCTCTAGCATATAGAGACCCCCCTCGTATACACCGGCATCCTTCTGTACCAAGCTACAAACAACAGCGTTAACACAATTTTCCATAATATTCAACAATATAGTACTTTAGAAAATACTTTTACACTGTCATTCTAATCCTTCCTTATCTTTGGGACTTACCGAGCGACATGTTCGCTGACGACATTCTATTTCTTTCTTCTTTGAATGTCGTCAGGTGTGTTGGACCAAGCTGAGATTGAGCCCACCGGTGAAGACTTGGAGCAGTTTAACGAAGACCCAGAGCTCTAGATATTGTACCTTGTTCTTTCCAGTATTTTCATTTTCTGTTATGCCACTGTTTAGGCATTGCTTTTCATATCAGTTGTATTTCTTTTCATGCATTGTACAAAGAATGTTATTAATAAAAGTTGCTGTTATTTCTATATCTTTTGTCTCTTGTGATTTACTTTATACTGCTTAGCTACGCTTAGCGTATGTACTTCTGAGTACATACGTAGCGGGCCTCGTCGCATCCACTTCGCCGTACACTGGGAAGCGGGGCATGACAGGTTTTGTTAGTGGCCCATGCAGGTCAGAGCTGTATGAATCCCTGTCATGCAGTTCTAGTCTGCGTGAACAACCTAAGCAATATAACATAAGAACCAGCAACTTAAAACATTCTTTACAATTCATATTCCTTGAATCTTGCAAATTTCTATTCCTTGAATCTTATCATGTACTTGAATCTGTCCTAACCCAAATTTTTCTTCAGGGTTATGGATTCCCCAAACAACATCAGTACCAATGGCAACAACACACCTACATCTCCAGCACTACCTCTCACACCTGCCGTTCATGCTCCACCCAACGAGCAGACGGTTCTGCTTAAGGAAATCCAAAGCCTCCTGGTTGGACTGCAGCAGCAGACTGCTATATTATTGAACCGACCAGAAGCAGGAGCAACCGTCAAGAAACGCACTGCCACCCAGATGGCAAGAGGAACCTACACTACACAACCTGCAAAACCCAAGAGACAGAAGGAAACAATTAACCAGTCAAGTTCAGGATTTTGCTACTACTGCCATAGGAATGGACACTTGTGGAAGGACTGTAGGCGCGCAAAAGGCCTGTGCCTAGTTTGCGGCGCATCCGATCATAGAATTGGAGACTGTCCCTATAGACGCATCTCAGCCCACACACCCACTATCTACCCGAAGCAGCCAGCTATCCAGACTCCTGCACCTAGTCTTACACTCCCAGCACCACCTCCACCTGGACCATCCCTACCTAGTCAGGCATCGATGTATCGGCTTACACAGAAAAATGTGTCGAGACGTCAAGCCTCCACCTTAACGGCCTTAGAACCTGAGACTAAGAACCAAGGTAACCCAGGTAACTCCCTCACTTTGACCAAACCATTTTGCAATATTTCTTCATTCTAAATATTTTCATAGTTCTGCCACCAAACTTCTTTGCACTGTTACACTTTCCTTTTACAAATTTCGAGGACGAAATTTTTGTAAGGAGGGTAGATTGTAACAACTCCAATTCTTGTATACCAAAATTTGCTTTAAATATGGTGTATACTTGGAGTATCGATGTTGCTGGAAACAATTTAAGTATCTATTTCCTTACAATAATTACAAGAAGGAGCTTGTAGCTCATTGGTAATACCTTGCACTGCTGAACCAAGCCACCAGAGTTCGAATCCCATGCCCCATATATTTTTTATATCTTTTTGTTTTAAATTTTTGGGAAGTCAAACGGTCAACCAGCCATAACTCACAAATTAATGCAATTTATAAAAAATAAAATACACCATAAATCCCCCCATGTGAAACCCTACCGTTCGAGACCCGACTCGGCCCCGACTCGGCCAAGTCGGCCGGCGACTCGGCCGAATCGGCCGGCGCCGCCGGCCGGACTCAGCCGGTCGGCCGAGTCGTCAACACGAAAAAAATTCGTGTTGCCTTGGTCTTCATCCCTGCATACTCCATTTTCTCTGTACAGTTACAAAATTCCCATTAAACCTCTTTTAATCCCAAAATTAATGATATTTTAATGAATTTTTACATTTTTTAAATATTTTTTTAATCCTAACCCTAACCCTAGCCTAGCCCTATATAAAGACCCCTACCCCCTACCATTTCACCTCACCACTCTAAGTCCACTCTCCCAAATTCTTGAGAACTCGGTACAAAGAGCGAGAAGCGAAGCGCTGCCGAAACCGACGACGGATTCCGGCGACCGGACTAGAACCTTCGCGACGTTTTCGACACATCGACAACCACCACCTTCCTTAGCCTCCTTAGCTTGTCCAAACCCGTAAATCCCATCTCTTCTATCTCTTTTTTCTTTAATATAAAAATACGACTTTTTGGAACCCGACGGAAATCGGAACAAAACGATTTCCAATCCGGTTTTTCTGCAAATTTCCACTTGTCACCTAATACATAATACCTACCTATGTTCATGTTGACTATTAATCACCCATAAACCAATTTAAACAAACTTTCTCATATGAAATGATAGCTTCTTTGCAAAACCGTATTTTTTTCATAAAAATACCATGAAGTTCATTTTTCTTCGTTAAATCAATTCCCTCACTCCTAAATATGTTTATCTTGATCACCAAACTTGTAGAAACCAATTTGAATGAATTTTCACACATGAAATGATAACGTTTTCGAATACCGTATTCTTGCGCTTTAATACCTTCAAGTTTAACATATCATGTTTAACTTCTAAACTTCATCAAAACTTAAAATAAGTCACGAGGTAATGACCTACCTCTACACACACACAAATATAACCCTAATTGATATATGTCAAAACATGGAATACGAAAATACATGACTTTTCACTAAAATACCATATTCTTTATAATCTTTTCTTGAAAGCTTTAAGTTGTATAAAATTTTAAATAAAATGAAAATACGTTATTTCATGGACATCGATCGTTTATCTAAACTGATTTTGTGGTGTCTAGGGTAGGCAAGTGAGCTTGGGTAACTTTAAAAGGCCCGTCTCACGATTCGTGAGCGGATCCCTCCCTCCTCACTTATACTTATCTGGCTACAATTGGCGGTGAAGAGGCGATTTGAGACTTCTAATGACTTGTCATTTAGACCCTTAGAAATATGCTAGTTAGCTTAGGAAATCCTAGAAACTAAAATACGGAAAACTATATTTTTTTTTACAAATAAACACCTTATATTTATAAAACCGTTTTTCTAAATGAATAGTATTTGTTAAACCTAAGTAAAATGCCACTACAACCCACTTTTGGGGAACTCGTTAGGGATAGTACGGTTCATCGTGCACCCGCGGGCTAGTAGTGTGAGATTCAGACCTCCGCAAGGAGCATTCGGTCTCGAAAGGTTTAAAATACGACATTTGAGAAAAATGAGATTTTGGAGATTAAAATATTTATTTAAAAAAATTATTCATGTGTTAATATATATATAATTATCATTTAGACACCTATTTTATTATAATATAAGGTTCCACATTTTCCTAAAAATTACAAGATTAAAAGTTACATTAAAATACCATAAGTTTCAAATAAATCAATTAATACTTTTATTAGGATATATTCACTAGAATAACACAAATAAAATTCACACTCATTATAACTATAAAGACGAATAAATAAATACTTGAGGTGTATCTTGAAAACTATACAATAGTACTTTTTACATAAAACCCCCTCAAGTTTTATTAATTACAATAAGACCCCTAACAATTATTGAACTTCAAATTACCTTTCTTTTAGTCTGACTCGGGTTAGAGTCTGACTATTTCTGACTTGAATTTGATTCAAGTCAATCTATATTCTTTATTTTCCAACTCTATATGAACACATGAATCCCAGAATCCTGTTAATAATCTATTCAATTTGACTGAATCAAACCATAGATATTCATCCATTATCCTGATATTCCATTTACCTGATTATACAGTTTCAACATGTTTACTGATATCATGGTTTTGGTCAGTCACCCAACTTACATATTCCAATACTACAATACTGTTAAAACATTACGGGGTTTAAGGGGTAGATTGGTACGGAAGGTGTTAAAGGTGGCACGAGGTGGTCAGATTAAGACACCTAACCTGAATCCTATTGCTGTTGTACCGTGGCATAACGGTTCCTTGTACTTTCCTTTTGCCGTGGTCTCTACCATATAGAGACCCCCCTCGTATACACCGGTATCCTTCTGTACCAAGTACAAACAACAGCGTTAACACAATTTTCCATAATATTCAACAATATAGTACTTTAGAAAATACTTTTACACTGTCATTCTAATCCTTCCTTATCTTTGGGACTTACCGAGCGACATGTTCGCTGACGACATTCTATTTCTTTCTTCTTTGAATGTCATCAGGTGCGTTGGACCAAGCTGAGATTTAGCCCACCGGTGAAGAATTGGAGCAGTTTAACGAAGACCCAGAGCTCTAGATATTGTACCTTGTTCTTTCCAGTATTTTCATTTTCTGTTATGCCACTGTTTAAGCATTGCTTTTCATATCAGTTGTATTTCTTTTCATGCATTGTACAAAGAATGTTATTAATAAAAGTTGCTGTTATTTCTATATCTTTTGTCTCTTGTGATTTACTTTATATTGCTTAGCTACGCTTAGCGTATGTACTTCTGAGTACATACGTAGCGGGCCTCGTCACGTCCACTTCGCCGTACACTGGGAAGCGGGGCGTGACAGCTTTGCACAGTGGTATTCAGTTTGGAATATCCTGCACCTCATTCGACGAGGCAAGGGCTTCATCGGGAGTGACCCCTTGAGTAAAAGTTTGCGTCAACGTAATAACTTCACTATAGTCGTTTCCTTTTGCTTTGCATCGTGGTATTCAGTTTGGAATATCCTGCACCTCATTGTACGGGGAAAGAGCCGAGATCTCTTCACCGGGAGTGACCTCTTTAGCAAAAGTTTTCGCCATTATATATTTATAAAAACCACTTGGATTCCTTCAACGATATCAAGTTCATTACGTTAAAGGTTTTTCGCCAAAAACCAGCCGTAGCCCTCCGTCATTTCAGAAAAGTAGCGCCTAGTATTCGTGCTTTGTTTGTTGGCTTCTGTCAAGGCATAGTGTGCGGTAGCTATGTGTTACTTCTCTGTAGCATGGATATGCATTAATCTAGGACAGTCGTGCAGCCTTGTTGGCATCCGTCAAGGGCGAGTACGGGTGGGTCTAAATTAATCAGAACAATGACGGGTAGAACTTGACTTGCAACTTATGATTTGTTGGCATCCGTCAAGGTCATAAGCTGCTTGGGGTAAAAATCATATCGGGAGTTTCAAACATACAGGAAACTTGCCAGGCTTACGCATACCTTCTGGAGTGTGGTAGCTTGAGTGGCTTCCATCAAGTTATCATGCGATGATAGTTGGATCCCGATTCCCACTGATGAGTAGGATTACTCCTCGGGTGATTTCAACTAATTCTCCTTTTAGATTTGGAGGAGAATTCGAGAAAACAGTGGGAGCCATCCAGATTAGATAAAATGATTAACCATTCTGATCTAGGTTAGAGTGCATGCTGAGTGTTTCTTCTTTCTCTCTCTCTGCCTGCGACTATGACCCGACCTTTGACTAAAACTCATGAAACCAAATTGACCGAACCTTCTTAAAACACTTTGACTTTTGGAATGTCACGGTGTCGCATACATTATTGCCACTTCTACATCACCTTTTGCTTTTCTCCAAAACACCTCGTATCACTACGAACATCCACTTCCATTGGATAAATCTATCGTATGGTTATATACGAACTCAAAGAACTTTTTCGAGGATGGATTCTGGTTCTGGAGAGAATGAATAGGATTATTCGGTTGTCTTTTCTCTTTACCTTCTCTCAGGTTGTGAGGGCTCCTAGGATTAGGAGAGGGTACACCTATTGAGCTTATTGGATAGTCTTCTTCCAAACCATAGGCAGGTGCCGAACGGTAGGGAAGGAAGCAAACCAATTAAGCTTAAGTGTGGTGTACAGAAGGTAATAAGTAAAGACATATAAAGGGATTAGAACAATGGCAAAGGAAATTGCGATCACCATCATTCATGACAAAAAAACCGTGTATACCCCTGCCACTCCTACATCCACCTTGATTTTCTCTAGGACACTCCGTATCACTACGGATATCCACTTCCATTGGATAAATCCATCGTATGGTTATATACGAACTCGAATGAACTTTTTCGAGGATGGATTCTGGTTCTGGAGAAATTGGATAGGATTATTTAGATGTCTTTTCCCATTACCTTCTCTCAGGTTGTGAGGGCTCCTAGAATTAGGAGAGTACACCTATTACGCTTATTGGATAGTCTTTTTCCAAACCTTATGCTGGTGCAGAAGGGTAGGGAAAGAAGAAAACCAGTTAGCCTAAAGAAGGTGTACAGAAGGTAATAAGTAAAGACATAATAAAGGGATTGCAGTGAGGGCAGGTATAGTATATGGTTACTGTCATGAATCAGGATAGTGGAAGAGGCATTACTAGGAATACCAGTAAACCCCTTTCGAAACATTTTCATGTTTCAGTTTGACTGTGCGATATTTATTGAAAACTGTTTTCCCAATTGGAATCTAACTCCAGGGTATGTATTTACCAGATCAGTTTCTCACATCTGTATGTTATTACAGATGGTGAGTAGGAGTAAGATATTGGGAATTGGGTAATTAGATCCTCATTAAATCGGAATTCGTTGTAATTGGTGATATTTGAGGAAATCATCTGGATTTTGCCGGATGACAAATATATGGATTAGAATATCCGTTGTTATGCACCAATTTCAAACCGATATATCTGTACGTTTATTTGTATAAAGTGAGATATAACTTTTTGATATTATGTCTGTGACATTTATCTATATCAGTTGGTGATTAGGTAAGGTGCATTCAACAGCGGTGTAATTTTTCTTAACCACAGTACAGTTTTTCAACCTACGACGCACATGATTTGAGTTATTGAACTCAGGAGACTTGTACAAAGTATTGTATGTTGTCCAGTGTCCATTAGGACAATGGGGTTGGTACTCATACTATATTCCTTTTTCTTGTGACTTCTCCAGTTCTGGACAAGTATTTCGCAGAAATGCAAAGTCCAAATATTGAGAAGTTATAAGATAAGAATAAAATAGAGAACCATTTGTTAGAAGTATCAGGATTCTTCGAGGAAGTTGAAGATGTAGATGCTTGTGTTTGGTATTCCGTTGATAGTAATGGTTTTGAGAACTTGCTTCTCTTTCAGGTTACTCATATATGGATGCACTCCTAGATGAGTAGTGCTGAATGGCCTTTTTTCCATTTGATTGATATGTACTGGAGACAGTTGCATGTTTGGAATCTGGTTCCAATTAAATTAGTGCTTTTGTTTCTGTATCAGATATATATAGAATCAATTTATATCTTGACGATGTTAAGGTATAGGGAGTTGTCTGGCTGATGCTTAAAACCAGAATCCGGATAAACTCAAGGCACGTTTCAGTAATGGTTGTTTGTGGGTTATCCCGGGCTTTGACGAGGGTTAACTTTCTGCCATTAGGAAGATCAATATTTATATTGTTCATGACTCGCCAGGATTTTAGTAAAATGGATTTTTCAGAAAACAATAGTGGGAGTATGGCAGAACTGGAAGTAATTCCAGAACCACAAACGATTACTGGAAATTTAATAGAACCTAAGGATTCAATTGGATTTGATGTTCCATTAGCCACTCCGCAAGATTTGGTGGGTAACCTCAGGCACCCGAGAGGTACTTCGGTCTTCTCAGAGACGGTGACAGGGAGGTTCTTGTTTACCCAGACTTGCCATTGCTGTTGTTCTAGACTATAAGACCCGGCAGGAGGATGAGTATAACGTCATTCTAAACTAGCTTTAGAAGTGCACGTTTATATGACTCTGCTAGAAGGTTGTTGTAGTCAATGGGAGCAGCGGAAGCATAGTAGGCAAGTAGCTTATGTCTATTTATAGACTAAAGTAGGTATAGCGGAAATAGATCATCTATTTCTGATGTGAAAGTCATAGGCTTTGATTTCATCAGAATAGGAGATGGATCTGTAAGAAGGTAGTAGGGTGTGATGACCTGGTATTTGGGAAGATATGCATTTGATAGGAAGAGATATTCCTATACTACGATCGGTTATACTTTGGTTGTCACACAGGTGTTTCTCCGCATAGGATATGGATATAATATCAGCTTTTCTGGTTACTAGATCTATAGTTTTAGATCTAGATTTGGGAAGTATCCCAATCTGGGTACTTTGACATTATTCTAAAGATATTTAGAATGGTTGACTCCTGGCATGGTGGTGTATCTGCAGGTGATGGAGTCACCCTCTCTGAAGGTTTCTTATAGACTAAAGGGGAGAGGGGTCTGCATAATTAGCATATCACTTACTCAGGCAATTGAGTTAATCATGAAATGTCAAGTACCACACCAGATATTGTTTTTGCACTAGCTGCAATAAACATATTTTAATCCAATCCTGGAAAAACATTGGGAAGCAGTTATTGAACATAAATGGATGTTCTTGGGAAATGATTATGGCAGCCTCCTTCGGGAGACGGTTATCATTTCAGGCTTCCAAGGTGACCTGGATGACAGAGTGACTGTCAGAGTTATAGTTTTTCCCTCTTTTGAGGGACAGTATGTTGGACAGGTGGTCCAAGCAGATACTGAGGAAAGGCATAGCGCAGGATATTGATTAAATTCAGGGAACGATATGGTCTAAGTAGTTTGCTGGATTTGGAGTTCATTTGTGAACTGGGTCCCATCAGATATCCAGACAAATTCTAAGACAAGTATTGCTCATTTCGGGAGGTAGCTTTCTCCGCGAAGTTGAGATATGGAGAGATGCAGAAAGAAACATTGGAGCGGATCCACTCACTGATGTTATTTCTCGAACGCAATCATTTTCGCAAACGGGCTTTGCGAAACTGATTAGTAGAGAAGTTGGGTGTTCGGTATCACACAGGCTGTGAGAATGCGACATCGCAATAATTGACCTTAAGTGTAAGTGGGAGATTGTTGGCTATAGTGCCCTCAAGGCAATTATCATAGTCGCGGACTAGTGATTATGATGATTGAGGCAGGACCTATACCGATAAAACAGTCTTACTCAAGATGATAGTATGCTATCTGGTTTGTCTTTATCATCATGTACATGTTGATAGAGCCTATATGATTCTTGCTTGACTGCCAGCATTATGATGGCGATCATATATGTGGGAGCTGGGGTCTATAAGCACATCCTTAAATGTCCCTAGTCGTAGGAGTATCGAGATCGGGCATCGATACTCTAGTGTAGACTTGTGTATACTGATCGAGACCCCGACGAGGGGCGATGGCCAGGTCTCACAAGCCATTGGTGTTAGTTTGTTCACCTAAGATAGTATACAAGTGCTCATTGGGTTATGAGTACACTGGACGGACTCGCCGGGAACCTGCTAGTTGGTATTATACCTATTGTCAGATAGCAGTTCCCAGGTGACATGTGTACAGGTTAGTCTGTCGACCTGAGATCGTCATTTGTCTCGTGTGAGTTCCCAGTGTACTTTGATTACTGCACTGCCA
Organism: Agapanthus africanus; assembly: GCA_030015575.1. Lineage (NCBI taxonomy): Eukaryota > Viridiplantae > Streptophyta > Magnoliopsida > Asparagales > Amaryllidaceae > Agapanthus > Agapanthus africanus. The sequence continues at coordinate 873,665,325 of CM057339.1, forward strand.
GTTCGAACAGTCTCCTCGTTTTTTCCTGGGGAAACGAGTAAGGACTTCCTAACTTCTCTTCGAGGGATCGGCGTGGGCGTGTGTCGCTTTAGCGAGCAACCGGTTTCGGGTAAATTGGTTGCTGTTGAGCGTTGGCAATGAAGGTCGCTTTCCCTTTGCCCTTTTCATTCCGGGATCCGTTTTTTAAGAGGACGGCCTATGGCCCATCTGGTCCATTTGGGCCATCTTGTCGATCAAGGCCTGAAAGGTGGTCGGCTTGAAGAATATCATAAATTGGGATATAGTCGCCTGAGGATCAAGGGTCCCTACGAACATGCCCACGACAGGAGCTTCTTCTATGCGTTGTTCACATTTTGACCATAGGTTCCGCAACCGAATGTCATATTGAACCCAGGTCTCTCCTGGCTTCACTCTGGCATTGATTAATGCCGTGATCGGGGTGTACTCTCTTGTGCTTGCGAACCGCTGTGTGAATAGTAATTCCATCTCCGTGAATGTTTTGACAGAGTCATTTGGGAGCTCGAAGTACCATTCAAATGCCATTTCCGACAAGATGCCAACAATCTGGCGAAGCAGCAATTTGTCTTCGCCTCCAGTATTACCACACAAAGGTCTGAATTGAGCAACGTGCTAGTGCGGATTGCCCGTCCCCTTATACACATGGAATTTAGGGATCGTATATCCTGGAGGGTACTTGATTTGATCGTACTAGCCTGGATAGGGTCGCCCAGTTTTGACGACTTGGCCAGCCGCTTCATTCGCTTGATGAGCTCGTATTTGCAGAGCTATATAGTCATCAAGGGCATCTTTGGAGATCGTCTCCTCCCTGGCCGCTGATAGAGACGGAAAAGGGTTTGATGTCTCCCCTCTGTCGTATTCAATGATTATCGGTGGATCTTCGGCTGGAGGTTCTGGCTGGATCATCATTCTAACCATGTCTTGGAACAGGAGCACCATTTGTTTTATATTAGCCACTTGTTTCGCGGCCTCCTTATCCTTTCTCTCCAGCACCCTTCGCAGGAACTCCATATCGGTCTCCTGATCTTGGCACTTTTCGGACGATGCTTCCGGGCTTTCTTTCTGCCCAGTGAGTGTGGCCATCTTTGTCAGCATCTCCTGGAGCTTTTGTTGTTGCTCCTGAGCTTTTGTCACAGACCGTGTGAGTGGTCGATGACCCGTAGAAGTACGGCTTTCCTCTTTCCCGGAAGCCATGTACATCGTGTGTACTACCATGCCCCCAGACTTAAGGCATTTGGGTCCACTTCCTTTGAAATTTGTCGCGAGCATGGGGATCTTCTCCAGCCATCTTCTTTTGTGGGAGGTCGAAGTTGAAGGGGCCGTTGCAGCAGGCGCCCATGCAAACGATACCTTCCGTGGTACGACGGAGGGATGGTCCTCCTCTAGCCGAGCCTTCGTTTTCTTCAATCGGAAGGAGTAATTTTTGTCCATTACAGAGTCTTGGACTTTCCGTCATACCCTGTGGATTTTGGAGGACAACCGCAGAGGGGGTTGCTCTATTGGCTATAATAACCTCAAGGCAATTATCATAGTCGCGGACTAGTGATTATGATGATTGAGACAGGACCTATACCGATAAAAAAGTCTTACTCAAGATGATAGTATGCTATCTGGTTTTTCTTTATCATCATGTACATGTTGATAGAGCCCATAGGATTCTTGCTTGACTGCCAGCATTATGATGGCGATCATATATGTGGGAGCTGGGGTCTATAAGCACATCCTTAAATGTCCCTAGTCGTAGGAGTATCGAGACCGGGTATCGATACTCCAGTGTAGACTGGTGTATACTGATCGAGACCCCGACGAGGGGCGGTGGCCAGGTCTCACAAGCTATTGGTGTTAGTTTGTTCACCTAAGATAGTATACAGGTGCTCATTAGGTTATGAGTACACTGGACGGACTCGCCGGGAACCTGCTAGTTGATATTATACCTATTGTCAAATAGTAGTTCCCAGGTGACATGTATACAGGTTAGTCTGTCGACCTGAGATCGTCATTTGTCTCGTGTGAGTTCCCAGTGTGCTTTGATTACTACCCTACCACGGCTCAAAGGAGTCGTGCAAACAGGTTTTAGTTGGGTACAGTCCCGAGCCACATGGAGACAGTGATCGGATCGTCGGGGATTCGTCTCTCCGGTATTGGGGGTTGATGTCGCATTGTGTACGGATGGCCATCACCATAAATTCGTGGCCACGGTAGACGAGAACTATCGATCCAGGATCGATAGTTTCTCAGGTGGTGATGGGTTTCATTCCGACACTAAATGTCGCGTTGTTAGGGGTCTGACTTTATCCACCCCCTTAGACAAGATATGCGATACTCTTAGACGAATAGACCGGACTGTACGGATATTGTCACTAACAGGCTCAGTAGGTGTTCAGGATGAGTTTGCTCGTCGGTCTCCCTTTCGCTCAATACCTGGGTAGCCGTTGCGTACAGCTAGTGCCGCTGACGTGCTTATGGTTAAACCTACTGCCAGCGTATTGACGAGTCTTTAGAGTCCCACACAGAGGGTTTTCACGGTTCAGGCGATATGGTGTACATGAGGTATGTTGGTACATACAGGTGTCCGATTAAATATGTGCATACTGCGCAGACTTTAATCGGACGGTTGATAATACTAGCGGTTTAGGATTAAGCCGGATTATTAAATCAGGTTTTGATTTAATAATTTATATATGATTTGTATATACGTATTCTAGTATTATTGTTCACTATTCATTTTCTCTCTCGGCTATTCGTATTTTGGTACGAATATGCGTATATGTATTTTGATACCTGTACCGGGAAGTATTCCGTATTTTCTACGGAATAGCTTCTAGAAGAAGATGCCGCCTCATTTACATGATTTTCCTTTTTGGAAAATCATTTGTTTTATAAATGAGGTGGAAGGGATGATGTGGCATAAGCATGGGTCAAAGCATGTAGCAAAGTATGGTTCACATTGTTTAACGAAATTAAACAAATGAATTTTTTTTGGGAATGAGAGGGGGGCGGCCACCATGGGGATAGGGTTGATTTCATTTGATTGAGGATTTTTTTCACATTGGAATCCCACTCTCTCACTCTCTCATTCACACAAAACACTTAACCATTTTTCTTCATGCAAATGCTTCATCACCTCCATTCTTCTTCTATGGTTGCTCCCATGAGCATAGATGTTGAGAGAAAAATGTAGTGACGTTTTCATACACCCCCACTCTCCATCGCTAGCCACTTTAGAGCGTCGGTTAACTCGTTCGACGAGATTGGAGCTTGCGCCGTTTCCCTCGGGTGGATCATCGGAGATGGAGGAAGACCGGCAACCAAACTTCATCAAAGAACCGCTAGGAGCTTGGAATGAAGACCGAAGGACTTGGATCAACTCGGTATAATGATTCTAAACTCTTCTTAGTTTGCTAGTTTTGGGTTTAAGGTCGATCCGGGAATCGGGTAGCGGTAGCGCCGGTTTAATAAATTTTTGTTCCGCATTTTGGCCGCGTTTTGACGGCCGGGGCGCTGCCGCGATCCAACATGCTCCGGATTTTCCTGCATCATGTTTCCAGCAGGCGGGGGAGACTTTTTTAATACAGTGCTTGGGGAGTTCTTTCACACCCTCCTGAGCGGATCGAAGCTGTTCCAAGTTGGAACAGCAACGTCAATTTCTACCATTGTAGCTGGTGGAGTAAGTCCAGAGGGGGGAGTTGCCCCCAGCATTCCTCACTCGGTGCCAGTGGCGACGTCGAGCATGCCTTGCAGACGGGATTGCCTCAGTTGTGGGAGTGGCTTCCTCATGCCCCTGCTCTGATGAAGGGCTACTGCTGGTGCCAGTCTGTTGAAGACTGACGTCCGTTGAGAGTGGACGGTCAATCTTTCGAAGGCCGACCTTTTGATTGGGGAAGCAGTTTTGATGACTTTGTCGGAAGTAGGAGTTGGAACGGCCAATCTTGCGAAGACTAATCCTTTAGCAGGAGAAGCCCCTTTGACGACTTCATCTACCGGAACTGGAATGGCTATCCGCTTCGGGATAACCCCTTCAGGTATTGCGAGCCTCTTTGCAGGCCCACTGGAGCTTTGGCTCAGTCTGTTACAGACTGAGGTAGAAGACTTGGACGACCCGTTGAGAGGGGCCGTGGAGATTGCAAGTCGATCGAAGACGGACTTCTTGGGAGCTTCTTCTGGTGGCACTGGGGCATTGAAGCTTGCTGACGGGATCATGGTCCCAAAGAACAGTACAGTGGTGGCTTAAGTCACCTGCTCCACTGGCATTGCAAAGATGGAGGCCGCTTGGGGCCCATAAGTCACTCCTCCGTTTGGGGTAGAGCAAAAGTTGTTGTTGCAGGTATACTTGGAAGCCATTGATCTCCTTTTCTCTACAAGAGCAAGACACCAAATTTTAGTAACTCGAATCCATGGGCAACCATCGCAAACCGCGATTTGTTCACGAACATGACACATGAAGTGTGGAGTGGAAAGAGGAAAAGGTCCCATCGGGCGTGACAGAATCTGTTTTCCGCCGAAAACGGGGACGGAACCGGGATGGTTCGTCCTGCCTAAATTTAGGGGAAGATGCTATTTGGTTTTATCCATCCACCTCTCCGAAAATGCCAAGTTGATTTATGGAACCGTATATTGGAGGTTTGGACGGATGCGGCAGTTGTAGCAGACTTCGTCAGATTCCCCCTCGTTTGCGAGGGGTTTTTTATTATGGGGACGCTCTTCCCTGCAGGCGCAAGCCCCTGCAGTTAATTACGTTACCGCATCGCGGTAACCAGTTTCTCCTGCTCCGGAAGTTCACTTCGTGTCGTGTGTGTTTGTTTTATTTTTGGTTGCCCGTGGATTGTATACGGAGTCTAATTTATGTTGTCGCCCGTAGGGCGTGGATTAGTCTAAATCCGTATATTCTTAGATTTGGGTTTGGGTTGATTTAAGGATCGTTAATCTCGTTCGGGATTAAGATCAACTTAAATGTTTGTTGAGGATACGTTAGTCTAATTTTAGTCTAAGATCTACTCAACAGGATTTTTTTAGGATCATTCAGATCCAACAAAAGAGCATTTGGGCTCTATTGTGTTAGTTTAAGGACGTTCCAGTCCATAGCTAGTTTAAGGACGTTACAGTCCGTTGTCAGTTTAAGGACGTTTCGGTCCATAGCTAGTTTAAATATGTTGCGGTCCGTTGTAGTTTAAGGACGTTGCGGTCCATATTGGGATGTGCCCATCGGTTTGGGAATGCACCAAAGTTGTTGGTTGTCAGGACCCGCCACCTCTCTGAAGACGTTGAAGAATTACAACGACATGTATCAGAGATGTGGAGAGATGTACCCTTGAACCAAATTCTAGATCTGAGGGAAGAGATCACGGTGGACCATCTAAGAATCATTAGCCATTTTTGGGGGACTAAGATTAACTTAAGAAATGTGGGATGAACATGAATCATGTTTAGGACGCCACGAACCCCTGGGGCTCAGTTGATCTGAATTAGGGACCTAGCCAACTTAGGCTTGACCCACTGAGTTTTCTTTTTATTTTGAAAAGAAGTGTTAAGCACTGGTTTAGGCTCAGTCCCTTTTTCTTGCAAAAAGTGCTGAGCACTTATATGGGTTCTAACACTCATACTTTACTTTCCTCCCTTTTTTTGTTTTTATGGAGCGTTAACACTCTTTATGGCGCCCACTTGCGGAGCACATGAGGCGCTAGGTGCTAAACGCTGGGCGCTGGGCGTTGGCTGGTGAGTACCAAGCGCTTTATATTGAATAGCGCCCACGTGAGGGGCACATGAGGCGCTTGGCGCTGAGCGCCAAATATTGAGTGCTAGGCACTCCTTATTGAGCAACGCCCATATGAGGGACACGCGAGGCGCTTGGCGGTGAGCGCCAAACATTGAGTGCTAAGCACTCTTTATCGAGCAGCGCCCATGTGAGGCGCTTGGCGCTGAGCGCTAACTATTGAGTGCTAAGCACTTTTTATCGAGCAGCGCCCACGTGAGGGACTCGTGAGGCGCTTGGACGCTAGGTTTTCTTTGTGTATTCTGTTCTGAAGAGTTCAATTCTCTGTTCTTTTCTGGATTGTTGATCCCCAAGAACAAGTTCATCCCTATGAGAATTAAATTCTCATTTGTGGAAGACTTGTCTCATGGATCTCAGATCCAGAGAAAGAATTAAGTTCTTTTATCTGGGTTAAACCCTTGGATATGCAGATGAGATGCTCTGATCTCTATTATTTTTATTTACCTCGAAGGGAGGAGTTCTTCTTTCTTCCTTCTTAAAGCTTTCTTCTTGCTTACTCTTTTTTTAAAATTTTGAAGCTTATGAGGCGGTTCCTCCTTACAAGACTTGAAGTCTATGGTCCTTTATATAGTAGAGGCAAGTTTGTGGATTTAGTTAAAGAAATCTCTCATTGAGAGATCTTTAATTAATTTGAGGATTTTATCCACCGTTGGATGTTTGATCCAAGGACTTCTGTTTTACAGAAGATATCTTTCTTGTTTTTAACAAGATTAGGAAAATATTTTTCCCTACAGAATTTTTTCTGCAAATAAGTGATTTTTAATCACCATTGGATTTTTAATCCAACGGTGCTCTGTTTTACATAGCGTAATTTTTCTTGTTTAGAAAGATTTGAGAAATATTTCCTCAGCAGAATTTAATTCTGCACTTTGATGATTTATCATCTCCGTTGGATCTTTGATCCAACGGCTCTTTCTAACAGAAAGCTTTTAGTTTTGGCGCTGGCGCCCTCGTGCGAGGCACGTGAGGCGCTGCCTCATAGTTTTTAACTCTTGGCGCTGGCGCCCTCGTGCAAGGCACGTGAGGCGCTGTCTCAGAGTTTTTAACTCTTGGCCCTGCCTTTCAGATTTTGAACAGAGCTTTGCTCTTTTATTGGGGAAACATAGTACTCTTTGAAGCTCGGGTTCAAAGCCTCAAACAACGCCGCGGAGTATGAGACCTTGTTAGCTGGACTACGAATCGCCTCCGGAGTGGGGCTGAAGACAATCCGAATTCATAGTGACTCCGCCCTAGTCGTAGGCCATGTGACCGGTCGTTTCGAGGTCCGGGAGCCTCTAATGGTGAAGTACTTAGCCAAGGTAAAAAGACTACGAAAAGACTTCGACGAAGTTCAAGTGGAGAAGATTCCTCGGCACCATAACGCCCAGGCCGACGTCTTGAGCAAGCTAGCCTCCTCCTATACGGCTCATAATAAGAGGAATATCCTTTTCGAAGTCTTGCCACGGCCCAGCGTGGAAGACAGCGGGGAAGCACTTCAAGTATACACTACTCAGGAGGAAGGCCGAGATTGGAGGAAACCCCTCGTAGAGTTCCTGAAGGAAGGTACACTCCCCGAAGATCGAGAAGAAGCATGCCGCCTTCGAACTAAAGCCCGCCATTTCGTCTGGAGCAATGGAAACCTCTACAAGAAGTCCTTCACGCAACCTCTGCTTCGGTGCGTCGATCCCCATGAAGCCGACTACGTCCTACGTGAGATTCACGAAGGGGTCGGTGGAGCACATCAAGGGGCCCGAACCTTAGTCCAGAAGACGCTACTCCAAGGATACTATTGGCCGACAATTCATCAAGACGCTCAGAAGATCGTCAGAAGATGCAAAAGCTGTCAACTCCATGGCAGCATACCCCGTCTTCTGGCTACCGAGCTAATGACCCTGACCTCCCCTTGGCCGTTTGCCCAGTGGGGAATGGACATGGTAGGCCAACTCCCAACTGGCACGGGCGGGCACAAGTACATTCTCTTCGTGGTAGACTATTTTACGAAGTGGATTGAGGCCGTCCCCATCAGAAAACTGGACGCCACCATGACCATCAAATTCCTGCAGAACAACGTAATATCCCGGTTCGGAATCCCGAGGTGTATTGTTACCGACCATGGGACGAATTTCGAAAACGACAAAGTCAAAGGGTTCTGCGATGAGTACCACATACTAATGAAGTTTACCGTGGTAGTGCATCCTCAATGTAATGGGAAGGCTGAGGTCGCTAACCGAGATGTTATTCGAGGTCTTCGAACTCGCTTAGAAGGAAGACATGGCAGCTGGGTCGAGGAACTACCCCGGGTTTTATGGGCCCTACGCACATCGAAAAGACCCCCACTGGAGAAACCCCCTTCATTCTCTGTTACGGCACCGAGGCGATGGTCCCAGCTGAGATTGGACTGCCCAGTTATAGAGTCGAGCATTTCGACGACGAAGTAAACACCTCGGCACTCCGGACTAATTTAGACATCTTGCTAGAGAAGCGGGATCAGGCACAGATCAAAGCCGCCGCTTACCAACAGCAAACTGCTCACTACTACAACGCACGAGTCAAGCATCGTGCCTTCAAAATAGGAGATTTGGTCTTAAGGTGGAACGAATTCGTAGACCAAGGCAAACTGCACATGTTTTCCCCGAAGTGGGACGGCCCATCCTTCGTCTCCGAGGTATTGCCTGACGGAGCCTATCGCTTACAAGACGCGGGGGGACGCAAGTTTCTACGACCTTACAACGCTGAAAAGCTCAAATTGTACAAGTGAATTCAAAATTTGTATCAGTGAATATATGTTTTTTCTTTGCCAAAGCGATGTAAATTTTTCTAAGTCTTCTGAATCAAAAGAAAATTCTTCAATATGTTTCCCTCTTCCTTGGTTCAAAAGTCACGAATTTCGTTTTATAAACATACTCAAACACGCAAAGAGGATAAAAAGAAGACAATAGTACGTCACAAAAGAAGAGTTTTATTCATCAAGGGTATTATGGGCTCTCCAGCCTTACACAAAAAAATAATTAAAATTACAACAGAGGGGGTAGGGGGTCAAGAAAACACTGTTTGTGGTACTCCGAGGAGATTGCCGCCAGCCGAGCCCTTGCTCCCTTAGTTCTCTCCCTTTGGTGTTGGCCACGGACCCACGATGCAATGGAAGGACGAAGCCGCACCTGCCGGGCAACCATCGACAATTTGCCTTTGCCTAAAGCACTCCAAAAGATGGCCCGCCGATCGATCATGTCTGTTCTTCGAGATGAGGCCACGGACGTAGAGCGTGTGCAGCTTATCGAGCGCCTCGTCCTTCAGCTACGGAGAGAAGGCGTTGAACAAACATGTGGACATCCTCTAAATGGCGTACATAAGCAATTGGAGGAAAGGCGATCGTCGGGGAAGTAGGCGGCCGAAGTGGCCCTCTATGCGTTCGACCACAGTTCGACACGTCTCCTCCGTGCACTCTTGATCATAGAGGTACACGTCATCGTAGGAGATGATCTCTCCGATGGAGTAGATGAACCCGGCCATTTTCAGTTTCCCAACGCTGAAAGAAACCCACACACCTTCTCTATTTATAGCTGCAATAGAATCCCCAGGGGCCGAAATTTGCGCGTGCATGGGCGCGAATCGTGGGATATTTTCATATTTCCCAATACAGGGCTGCCGCGTGGCAGCCATCCTGTATCTCTTGGACAACCAAAGTCGGAACAACGTGGATCTTGGAGCACCTCGCCTCGCCTGTGCATTTCAGCCACGTGTCGCCCGCGACGGTCACTCTTCCCGATTTTCTTCTCACAAGTCGAGGTGGATTGAACGACACATCGTAAAAGCAAGAAGAAGTTTAAGAGAACCCTCGCCAAGAGGCCACCGGGCAGCTTCCCTGCTCGGTCAATCCTTAGTAGGTAACTTCTTACCCATTCACGCTATGGATCGAAGCCCTCATCAAGAGGCCACCGAGCAGCATCCCTGCTCGGTCAATACTTAGCGGGTAACTTCTTACCCATCTACGCTAAGGATCGAAGCCCTCATCAAGAGGCCACCGAGCAGCTTCCCTGCCCGGTCAATCCTTAGCAGGTAACTTCCTACCCATTCACGCTAAGGATCGAAGCCCTCATCAAGAGGCCACCAAGCATCTTCCCTGCTCGGTCAATCCTTAGCGGGTAACTTCCTACCCATCTACGCTAAGGATCGAAGCCGTCATCAAGAGGCCACCGAGCAGCTTCCCTGCTCAGTCATTCACGCTAAGGATCGAAGCCCTCATCAAGAGGCCACCGAGAAGCTTCCCTGCTCGGTCAATCCTTAGCGAGTAACTTCCTACCCATCTACGCTAGGAATCGAAGCCCTCATCAAGAGGCTACTAAGGATCCAAAGCCCCCATCCAGAGGCCACCGAGCAACTTCACTACTCGGCAAATGCTGACCAATTTTAACTTGGGTATTGTTTAACTCACGCTAAGAGAAGTGGTCGCCGGTCCAACTCAAAGGAGTGGGCGAATCTCGGCCTACCTACACTGAAGAATCTCCCGATGTATTCTAAGCTAATGATCGCCACCTCGACTCTGGGGGCGGGAGGGGACCGACCTTCCTGCACTTAGCAATTAACTGGCTTACACTCGACGGGCGATCGACATCTAAGAGACCGGTCATCAACCTATGGATTGACTCTTGGGATGAGAAAAATACTAACAAGCTCATGTTAATGAGTAAAAGAAAACATTGTCATGAAGAAAAATCAAAAGCAAATTATTCACGATCTGAAAGTCTTTACAAGGTACTATGGGCTCCTCAGCCTAACAAAAAAAAAAGAAGGCAGGAAGGCTCATGCCTTGGGACCGGGGAGAGCCTTGACATGCTCAGCATCGGCATTGGGAGCCAGGGTGACGGCTTTAGGGTCGGTGCTCCAACCGGGAGCCTTGGCACCGAGAGTCGGGGTGACGGCTTTTGGGTCAGCGCTCCCACCAGGAGCCTTATCTCCAGCACTCCCACCAGCGGCCTCTCCCCCGGCGGCACTCCCAGCGGTCTCCCCCTACGGCTCATCCTCTGAGAGGGGGTACTGGAGCCGAACCTCGCTGTCAGCAAACCCCGGCATCAACACCTTGACTGCATCGAGAGCCTGGTGCCAAAAAATGGTTGAGGCATTGGCAAGATCGGCATAAAACTATTCTGACGTCTTTTACCTCTTGTTTCCCCAATCAGGGAGCAAAGCTCTGTTCAAAATTTGAAATTTGAACTGAAGCAGTGCCTCACGTGCAAAGCACGAGAGCTCTAGCGCCAGGAGCGCCAAGCGCTAAGAGTCAAAGACTCTGAGGCAGCGCCTCACGTGCAAAGCACGAGAGCGCCAAGCGCTAAGAGTCAAAGACTCTGAGGCAGCGCCTCACGTGCCAAGCACGAGAGCGCTCGCGCCAAGAGCGTCAGCGCTAAGAGTCAAATGACTCTGAGGTAGCACTTCACGTGCAAAGAACGAGAGCGCAAGCGCTAGAACTAAATGTTCTCCACCCTTGGATCAAAAATCCAACGAAGATGATAAATCAACAAATTACCATAATAAAATTTTGTTGAGGAAATACTCCTCAAATCTTCCCAAACAAGAAAGATTATGCTCTGTAAATCAGAGCACCGTTGGATCAAAGATCCAATGGTGATTAAAAATCACCAAGATACAGAATAAGTTCTGTATGGGAAAATATTTTTCCAATCTTGTTAAAAACAAGAAAAATGTCTTCTGTAAGACAGAGGCCCTTGGATCAAGGATCCAATGGTAGGAAACATCCCCAAATCAATTAGAAATCTCTCAATGAGATATTTCCTTAACTGATTCAACAAATCAGCCTCCCCTATATAAAGGACCTAAGACTTCATGTCTTGTACAGAGGAACCCCCCATAAACTTCAAGAAACTTCAAAGACGAGAGCAATTTCTTCTCAAGGTAAATAGCAGGAAGAGAGATCATGGCATCTCATCCATATTTGAGAGTTTAACTCTCACATCAGAAGAACTTAGTTCTTTTTCAGATCACAAATCTATAAGACAAAGTCTTTCACAAAAGTAAAAGAGATCACAGCATCTCATCAAAAAAGAGATGAACTTAGTTCTTAGATCAATGAGATAAAGTCTCTCATAAATAAAAACAAAAGAGATCATATCATCTCCTCATAAAAGGACTTAGTTCTTAGATACATGAGACAAAGTCTCTTATAAACCGAGAATTTAATTCTCAGAGCACATGACTGATCAAAGCTGCCAATTTTATAAAGAGCGTCTTAGCGCTCAAAGTCTGGCGCTCAGCGCCCAGCGCTCGACGCGCTCCTCAGGTAGGCGCTATTTTATAAGAAGCGCCTTAGCGCTCCAAGTCTGGCGTTCAGCACCAAGCGCTCCACGTGCTCCTCACATGGGCGCTATTTTATAAGAAGTGCCTTAGCGCTCTAAGTCTGGCGCTCAAGCGCTCGGGCGCTATTTTATAAGAAGCACCTTAGCGCTCCAAGTTTGGCGCTCAGCGCCAAGCGCTCCACGTGCTCCTCACGTGGGCGCTAAGGAATTACAAAGCGCTCTGTAAATAAAGCCCCATCGCCATAAAAAGTGTTCAATGCTCAATAAAAGACAAAAAGAAAAAGGGGTGTCAGAACCCAAATCAATGCTCAGTATTGTTGAACAAAAAGGGACTGAGCCCAAACAAATGTTCAACATTTTATTCAAAACTGAGTGGGCTAAGCCCAAGTTGGCCACAAGTCCCTAATTCAGATTAACCGAGCCCATGTGCTCACAATCTTTTTAATTGGTCTTAGTCCCAAACCTGACTATAGATCTCCTAACCAACATTGGTTCAAGGGTACATCTCTTCACACCTCTGATACATGACGTTGTAATTCTTCAACATCTTCAGGGAGGTGGCGGGTCCCGACAACCAGAAACTCCACGGACTATGATTTCCTTAAACCATGGACCGCAACGTCCTTAAACTAAACTCTATGGACTATGATGTCCTTAAACTCTATGGACTATGATGTCCTTAAACCATGGACCGCAACGTCCTTAAACTAAACTCTATGGACCGCAATGTCCTTAAACTAATGATGGAATATGATGTCCTTAAACCATGGACTATGATGTCCTTAAACCCAATGGACCGCAACATCCCTAAACTAAGACGATAGAGCCCAAATGCTCTTTCGTTAGATCTAAATGATCCTAAAACCTTGTTAAGTAGATCTTAGTCTAAAACTTAGACTAACGTATCCTTAACAAATATTTAAGTTGATCTTAATCTCAAATGAGGTTAACGATCCTTAAATCAACCAAACCCAAATCTAAGAAAATACGGATTTGGACTAATCCACGCCCTACGGGCGACAATATAAATTAGTCTCCGTATACAATCCACGGGCAACCCAAAACAAAACAAACATACACGACACGAAGTGAACATCTGGAGAAGGAGAAAGTGGTTATCGCTACGCGGTAACGTAATTAACTGCAGGGTTTGTGCCTGCAGGGAAGAGCGTCCCCACAATCAAAAACCCCTCGCAAACGAGGGGGAATCTGACGAAGTCTGCTACAACGGCCGCATCTGTCCAAACCTCTGATACACGGTGCCATAAATCAACTTGGCATCTTCAGAAAGGTGGACAGATAAAAACAAATAGCATTTGCCCCCAAAATTTAGGCCAGATGTCCCAACGTCCCGGTCGCGTCTTTCGGTGATAAACAGATTCTGGCACGCCCGGTAGGACCTTTTCCTCTTTCCACTCCACACTTCGTGTGTCATGTTTTTCCGTGATCAAATAATTTCGGTATATATGTTTGTGGTTGCCCTTGGGTGATGGGATATTGAAGCCGGCGTTTCGTCTTTATGAAGAGTGGCGTTTGCTTCCACCCTAGCAATTCAGGCTTTATCATATATGGTGGAGTCAAGTATGGGCCACTTGCAGCCTCAAATCTTTGCAATCCGACTCTTAAAGAAATCAACGGGCTTCTCTTTGGGTCGATGCTCCCACCTCCCACCCTCGGTGCCTCAACGTCGATGGAGGAAGCCTAGAGGAAGTCTGTCTTCCACAGGTTGGTTCCCTAAGCTGGAACTTTGCCGACAGAATCAGTCCTCCAACAACTGGCACCTGCCAAGGACTAAGGTTGACGCAGGGGGCAGAATATTTAGGCTCTCAAAGGAAACAGGGGGGCAGGCTCGGCAAAATCCTGAAGCTAATCAAATCCCGGCCGTAAGAAACGGTCGACGTCGATATCGATATCATACAAAATGAGCTGGTGGCGGTTCTCCGTATGGTCCTGTTTCAACCCTAGTAGCGAATGTTGTTGTTCCAACTGGGAACAACTTCAAACTGTTGCGAAGGGTCAGACAAAATTCTCCTACCGCAATATTGAAGAAGTCTCCGCAGCCCATGAAGATCCCACGAGAGCAGAAACAAGTTCGTTCTCTCAGACAACTTTCCTCATCTATATATAAGGTATGAAAGCAGGTGAAGAGGACTCACCCCAAGACGGATCCTGATACAGTGGTTCCTCCCAAAACCAAAACGGCTTTTCAAAAAAAAAAGAGGCCTATTAAAGATCAAGTGTCCAGAGCAAACTTTAAACACCCCAAGCCTGGGGGCATGATGGTTCATATAGTCTATATGGTGAATTCCAAAGACGAAGTTCGAGCTTCTACTAGTCACCGACCTCAAACTCGGTCTCTGACAAAAGTTTAACTGCAACATGAAAAGCTGCAGGAGATGCTTGCGAAGGCGGCAGCAAACGCTAATCCATCGCCTAAGGAAAATCCAAGGATGCACCCGAAGAAAGAGTAGAGAAGGAGTCAGATATTGATCTCCTAAAGCGTGCTCTGAAAAAGAGAGATGAAGAAGCGGCAGAAATGTCCACTAAAATGAACCAGATGGCCCTTCTAATTCAGAATATGGCTGGAATGATGGTTCAATCGAAACCACTGGCAGATGAACCGCCGGTAGTCGGTCTTAAAGATAAGGATGACATTTCAAATCCTCTGCAAACCTCATCAACGGCTGAGGAGGAAATGATTCCTGAAAGAAAAGCTGGACACATATATCGCTCAGCAAGTCGAAATTCACTGTGCCAGTGAAGCATCGAATAGGCCAATCAAGACTGGTCGACCGTATCCGGCATGCTACAATCAAATACAGTACCCTCTGGAATACATACTTCTGACTCCACATGTAAAAAGGAAATGGGAATCCTCGCCAGCACATTGCGCGATTTAAATCCATGTGAGGAAATACTGGAGGAAATGACATACTACTCCTCTGACAGTTCGTCAGCGGTCTGGCGGGCATCACCTTCGTATGGTATGAGGAACTCCCAAATGATTTCGTGAAGAGCTTCAACGAAATGGATATGCTCTTCTGTCAGAGATTCGCTAATGAAAACAAACATACTACCGTGACGGCGCTGGTCAACGAAAGGGTTAGACTGAATGACACTTGGGTTCAATATGTTACCCGATGGCAAAATCTCTGGTCAAATACAAGCAACGCATCGATGAAGTTGTAGCCATGGGAATACTCATAGCCACCCTTGACCCAAATTCAAAGGCGTCCTCGTATATGGCCCTCTTCAAGCCGACGACCTTCCAAAAACTCATGGATAAAATGGCTCGATTGGATCAAATGGTTCAAGACTCTTTCTCATCCGATGATGACGAGTGAAAAGCGGAGGCAAGATGGGGTTTGTCGCCTACGCTAAAAAAAAATAAGCGGCTCTGAAGCAACCTGTCGCCAAAATAGCGACGACGTGGTACTCGTTCCCTCCCGACATACACACAGGAGGCATATTTCTCACTGGCGGAAGAATCTCCATGTGGAATGGTCCTTTCTTCTCAAAGGATAAGAAGGATATTAAGGGGCCTAAAAACAGGTCCTACAATCTAGTGGAATGCCCCGCTCAAAAAATAAAAAAAAAACGGTATATCCACAAGCAAAATGGGCACAGATGAAAACCCGAAAGGGCACCGTGAGTAAAAATAGCAGGATTGCCGACGAGTTTGTGAAAACACGGAAGGGTGCAATCTCGTAAAAAAAATGGTATGTCCACAAGCAAGATGGGCACGGATGAAAACCCGAAAGGGCACCGTGAGTAAAAACAGCAGGACTTCCGGCAAGCTTGTGAAAACCCGGAAGGGCGCAACCTCGTTAAAATAAATACACTTACGAGATCCTCACGACTCATGAGGAGAATCCCCCTGTGAGACCCTCACGGCTTATAGGATTCAAAAGCTTTAAGTTACAGTGATCTAGACATGTTCTTAAGCCGTCATATCTCTCAAACTGCCCTACAGACGGTCCATATTGACCTCTGTATACAATCCAGGGGCACGAATAAATATTTCTTTGCCAAGTTCTACAAATGGCAAGAAATGTCCCCATATAGTGAATAACACTTGTAAGTCCTCTCGACTTATAAGGAGAAAATACTCTTATGAGATCCTTACGACTTATAAGAGGATACACCACTTAGAAGTCCTCACGAATTCTAAAGAGAACATACACCTACGAGATCCTCACGACTCGTAGGGAGAAATAACTTTGTGAGGCCTTTACAGCTCATAAAGTCAAAAGTCTTAGTCGACAGGATCCTAACCTTGTCTACTAGGCCACCTTTGTCCAAATCGACAGGGGCAAATGATGAGTCGCTCCTGGATTATTCCAGTTGTAGCGATACTGATACCTAAACAGGTGTCAAAATCCAAGTCAACCTCTCCGGCAAATGCCATCCCTACAACCACGAAGAAAGGGACCCCGTTCATCTGGGATCAGAAATGCCAAAGTACACGGGACGAAATCAAGCAACACCTGCAGAATCCACCGGTACTGACTGCCCCGGTCAAGGGAAAGCCCCTCATCCTGTCCACAACAGCCCTTGAAGGTTCCTTAGACGCACTATGGGCACATGAGAATGACCAAGGGAAGGAGAGAGCCCACTACTATTTGAGTCGAGTTCTCCAGAGGGCAGAAAACAACTACTCCCCCATCGAAAAACACTTCCTGGCGTTAATCTTCGCGATAACGAAGCTCAGACACTATGCTTTGGCGCATGAGGTCCATCTCATATCAAGAGTGGATCCTCCCAAATATTTGATGTCAAGTTCCATACTAATGGGACGGCTCGCTAAATGGGCCTTACTCTTAATGGAATTCTCGATAATATACCGACATCTCAAGGCAGTGAAAGGCCAGGCTATCGCCGACTTCCTCGTTGTGCATCCGATACCCGCCGATTCACCCCTAAATTGCGAATTGTCATACGAGCACACGTTTGACACGATCGACAGTGAGAGTGGAAAGATTGATACCCGATGGGAACTCTACTTCGATGGGGCATCTTCCATAAAGAAGCGACAGCACAACTCCATCATAACCAAAGCTGGGGTAGGCCTTATCTTCGTAACTCCATAAGAAGGGATAACGCGCTTTGCCTTTTCCTTGACAGAGCCAAGGACGAACAATGAAGCAGAATATGAAGCTTTGATAGCAAGTCTTGAGGTCGCTGTCGACATGGGAATCGAAAACCTCCTCATATATGGAGACTCCCAGCTGGTCGTTAGTCAAGTGAACGGCGACTATCAAACGTCCAAACCAGAGTTGGTGAAGTACGACGAGAGAGTGCAACAATTGCTGACTCAAATCCCTTCCTACGCCCTAGAGAGCATACCGCGTGCGGAGAATAGCAAAGTGGATGCATTAGCCAAACTCACTAAAGAACTGGCTGACGAAAACTTTGATGACGCAAGGATCGTTGTCCAAAACCGTCGGGTTCTTACACCAGCGGAACTATCTTCAGAGTCGTCTGAAGAAAAGGAAGCGACCAAGCAAACAGCCCTACAAATAGAGGACCAAGAAAAGGCTAAGGATTGGAGAGAAGTCTTTATAGACTACTTCAAATCCCGTCGAACACCTGAAGATGCATCCTCAAGACATAAGCTCATGAAAAGAGCTTTGTCTTTTGCCCTCGTCAATGATACTCTGTATAAGAGATCGTTCGACTCTCTGTGGCTAAGATGCCTGGGACCGGAAGAAGCAAGGAGAGTCTTCCAAGAAACTCATGACGGACTCTGTGGTTCTCATCAAGCCGGGCCAAAGATGAAGCTGAAGATCAAAAGGATGGGCTACTATTGGCCCACGATGATTCAGGATTGCCTCGAATACGCGAATCAATGCCATTCATGCCAGATTCATGGGGATTTCATCCACCAACATCCAAATCTGCTACACCTAACAACGGCTAGCTGGCCGTTTGAAATGTGGGGAACCGACATAATTGGGCCCATCAAACCAGCGTCATCCGAAGGTCATCGGTTCATATTGGCGGCAACCGATTACTTCTCCAAGTGGGCAGAAGCAGTACCGCTAAGAGAAGTGAAGACCGAAAATATTCTCCATTTCTTCAAGACACACGTCATCTATCGGTTTGGCACTCCGCGACGGATTATCTCCGATAACGGACCGGCCTACAGAAGTCACATAATCAGCCGCTTCGCACAGCAGCATAACATAGACTGGAGATACTCTTCGGTCTATAATCTCCGAGCTAACGGTCTATCTGAGGCTTTCAATAAAACCTCGATGAAGATCATAAAGAAGACGGTGTCCAAAAATAAAAAGGACTGGCACGGGAGACCGCATGAAGCTCTCTGGGCGTTTCGGACTACGTTCAAAACGGCTACGAGTACAACGCCATTCGCATTGGTATTCGGCACGGAAGCAGTACTCCCCTTAGAGATAGAGCTACCCTCTCTACGAGTGGCGGTTCAGTACGAACTAACAGACGAAGAGAATGCTCATCGTCGGCTTGAAGAGCTAGACGCCCTTGATGAAACTCGTCTCATGGCGCAACAAAACCTAGAAGCTTACAAAGGAAGGATGACGCGCTCATATGAAAGATTGACTAGTCCGAGAACATTTCACCAAGGCGAACTCATGCTAGTGGCCAAGAGACCTATGATCCCCAATCGTGCCAAGCGGGGGAAATTCGAGCCGAACTATGAAGGCCCGTACATCATAGACAAGGTCTACCAAGGTGGGGCCTATCTACTCATGGATATGCATGGCGAAAAACCCTTTAGGCCAATAAATGGCCGGTTCCTGAAAAGATACTATGCCTGACGAGTCACGGCCTAGGTCAACGATAGATGACGACGCCTATGTCCGCTCGCTATCTTCCCAAGCCCGCACTTTATAAGTAGTATCCGGCGAAGCCTCGCATCAAAATCGCAACGGACCGAAACGTCCCTAAACTAACAACGGACCACAATGTCCTGAAACTAGCTACGGACTGTAACGTCCTTAAACTACTACGAACCGCAGCATCCTTAAGCTAACGCGGAAAAAAAAAAAATAGTACGTCCATAAGCGAAATGAGCACGGATGAAAACCCAAAAGGGCTCCGTGAGTAAAAACAGCAGGGCTACCGGCGAGTTTGTGAAAACCCGAAGGGGTGCAAACTCATAAAAAAATCGTGCACACTTGCAAGATCCTCTCGACCTTGTAAGGAGAAAATACTTCCGTGAGATCCTTACGACTCACAAAGGAGTAACACACTTAGGGATCCCCACGATTCCTAAGGAGAAATTACACTTACAAGATCCTCACGACTCGTAAGGAGAACCCTCTTATGAGACCCTCATGGCTCATAAGATTGAAAAGCCTTAAGTTACAGGGATCTGAACCTGTTCTTAAGCCATCACAATCCCCAGACTGCCCTACAAGTGGTTCAATGTTGACCCTTGTATACAATCTACGGGCACAAATAAACGTCTCCCCCACCAAGTTCCACCAATGGCGCGAAATGTCCTCATGTGGAGAACAACACTTATAAGTCCTCTCGACTTATAAGGAGAAAACGCTCTTGTAAGATCCTTACGACTTATAAGAGAACATGCACTTAAGAATTCTCACGATTCCTAAGTAGAAATCGCACCTATGAGATCCTCACGACTCGTAGGGAGAAACACCTTTATGAGACCCTTATGGCTCACGAAGTCAAAAGCCTTAGTCGACAGGATCCTAACCCTATTTACTAAGCCACCTTTGTTCGAATCAACAGAGGCAAAAGATGATTCGCTCGTGGTAATATCCCAGTGGTAGCGATGCTGATGTCTAAATCGGTATCAAATTCCAAGTCCTTTCACGGCAAATGATGATTCGCTCCTGGCAGTATTCCAGTCGCAGCGATACTGATGCTAAGATTAGTATCAGAACTCAAGTTCCATACTCCCAGCAAAAATTCAGCGAGCCAAAAATACATATAAAAATAGTCGAAATGATAGGGCAACTTGCAACAAAATCAGCAAGTAAAATATATGCATACAAAAATAGCCGAAATGATTGGGCAACTCGCAGTAAAAAGCAGCGAGTAAAAAGAAAAACAGCCGAAATGATTGGGCAATCACGACTTTCGCAATATAAAAAGCTGAAATGATAGAGTATCGTAGGGAAAAAATGAAAGAATGAAACTTTCGCCCCGCAGGTAAGTCCATAGTGACCCCTGTATAAAATCCATGGGCATAAGCGAAAAGGGAACTACATTTCCCCACCGGGCCCTTTCAAACCAGAGAGTCAGATCTCAACGGCAACATCTACAGTCTAGAGATCAACAACGGCGTTCATCCTCGTCCAGCAGGATACGGACGCGACATCACCCATCGGATCCACGGCAAAGTCCCCAGTTTCAAGACTCTACGGTTCACAGATAACCTAGAGTCAACCCTGACACCGCAAAAAGCGGAGTACGTCAACCCTCACACCGTAGAAAGCGGAGTGCGTCAAACCCTGACACCGCAGAAAGCGGAGAACGTCAACCCCGACACCGCAGAAAGTGGAGTACGTCAACCCTGATACCGCAGAAAGCGGAGTACGTCAAACCTGACATCACAGAAAGCGGAGCACGTCAAACCCTGACACCGCAGAAAGCGGAGCACGTCAATCCTGACACCGCAGAAAGTGGAGTACATCAAACCTGACACCGGAGAAAGCGGAGTACGTCAACCCTGACACCGGAGAAAGCGGAGCACGTCAAACCTGACACCGCAGAAAGCGGAGCACGTCAACCCTGACACCGCAGAAAGCGGAGCACGTCAACCCTGATACCGCAGAAAGTGGAGTACGTCACCCCTGACACCGCAGAAAGCGGAATACGTCAGCAAATGACTCCGTCTCGGAAATACGTCAGCAAATGACATCGTCTCGGAAATACGTCATCAAATGACCCTGTCGCGGAAATACGTCAGCAAATAACCCCGTCTCGGAAATACGTCAGCAAATGACCCCATCGCGGATACACGTCATCCAACGACCCCGTCGTGGAAATACGTCATAAAATGACCCCGTCGCGGAAACACGTCAGCAAATGACCCCGTCACGGAAATACGTCACACAATGACCCCGTCGTGGAAATACGTCGACCAATGACCTCCCCGTCGAAGCAGTGCTTCGACTCGGAAACAAGTCAACCCACCAACCACTTACGAGTCCTCTCGACTTGTAAGGGAGAAAATTCTATTGTGAGATCCTTACGACTCTCAAAAGAAAACGCACTTAGGAATCCTCACGATTCCTAAGGAGAGAATACGCCTACGAGATCCTCTCGACTCGTAGGGAGAAAAGTCTTTATGAGACCCCCATGGCTCATAAAGTTGAAAAGTCTTAAGCAGCAGACCTGAACCTGTTTCCTAAGCCATCGCTACCCTATAAAGAGTTCAATATGGACCGCTATCTACTATCTACATGCTACACTTGCTAGAGTAACATGCCTACAACACAGCAGAAAAAAGAAAGTGACGGTAGGAGATAAAAAATGTGTCTTTTATTCATGAATTCAATTGAGTACAAAATACATCATATAAAAGAATAAAAAATGAATGAATGCATGTTATTCATAGATTACAAATTTTCAGTCGATACAAAGGCAGCTACTAAGAAGGAGGCGTTTTTAGTAAATCAGCAAGCCGCTCTCGCACTCCTCTCAATTCCTTTTCACGATCAGCCGCCGTGACTAACTCCGCTTCAATTCGAGCTCGTTGCTGCAAACAGGATGAATGTTTCTCATCGATTTTCCGCTGAGCAACTTCGCGACTCTGCGTAACTCGCTCAGTGAAGTCGAGCTTCTGCCTCAGTGCCATCCCGTTAGAAATGCATCGTTGGAGGCCTTCAAAAATAGCTTTCAGCTGTGCAGCATTCGCTTTGACCTGGCCACACAATTGGACAGACTCGGTGGAAGTCGCCTCACGTTTCTTTCGCCTTAGGGTCGCCTCATGTTCAAAATGGCGAATGTAAGGAACACTACTCTCGACCCACGCAGCCCGCTGGGAGTTCAAACCTGATACTTCAGGAGCGGGACGCTTGTGCTCAATCTCATGCAGGAAGGCCTCGATCTTTCTGCAGTGATTAACCCAAGACTCGACGACACCTTCGTCATGAAAGTTCACGAGCATCGCCAGCATAGGATTAACCTCAGCAGCAAAGTCTGCAGCAGATGCGAGGGCCTCGGCGTCAAGATCCTCAACGAACTCGCTCAAATTCGCAGGCTCGTCGCAGCACCCCTGGAAGATGGGCGTTTAGCAAAGGGCCCCGCCGCATTGGGATTCGAGACTTGAAGGGAGCTGGAGTCGGTGCGATTGCTGCAAAACAAATTATGGTCAGATGTCGACTCGGGAGGTACGGAAAATACACGAGCAATTGAGTCTACTATACCGGCTGCGACAGGTGGCAAAGTTGGGAGTACCGGAGGCGCAGCTATTCTCTCGTCCCCTCCTCCAATCTCTAACGCTGCAATCAATTCAAAGAAGAATTAGCAACGACATGGTTGCCCATAAAAGAAAGGAAAGGATGTCGGTTAAAAACTATACTCACCAACACCAGCAGGCAGGACGATTTCTGATTGGAAGGAGAAATGTGGGTTCAACACCTGATACAGATGGTCGAAAAGGACTCCTGCAGAATTGCGACAATATACTGTCAATACAAGAAAGATGGTATCCATAATTTAAATAAAATAAATCGCAAATCCATACCTTCCAGCATTTGAGAGGACACGGGAGAAGGCGAAGGGACGGCGACCGTCAGAGCAGCAACTGGGGACGCTTCTTCAGGTGGCACAACCTCAGCGTTCACCACACCTACACTCAAAACGAACAAAATGTCATTAAAGGGGACTGAAAGGGATTGCGAAATAAAAAGTAAACAGCGATCCAAGACCTACCTGACGGGTCATCAACTAAAACCGTGACGGAAGCATCACCGGGCGTTGCAGCTTCTTCGCTCTCCTTCAGAGGAGTAGTCCCTGCGCCCATGGCCTCGTCCCCTGATTCGACGAGGGCCATCGTGACACTCGCGATGCCCGCCGATAGCAGGGAACCACAAGGGGAAAGAGTGGCGGTTTGGGCAGTCCCAGACTCCCGAAAGAGAGTAACCGTTTCGGGCTCTGTGGTCGCCGTTATCTCACCTGCCATCTTATCGCCAAGACTTGGCCCTGCAGAATATAGTATATAAGAATTTAAAGATCAAGTTCTAATAAAAGACTCATCGTTACGTTACCTTCGGGCATCTTTTCGGTTTCTTCCCGAGCCACGCGCGCAACCTGTCTATGGGTGGTAGACAGGGTAGCTGGAGCATCCTCTGGAAGAATAGCGACAGATGGGGTAGTGCTTGAACCGGCACCCATAGCCAAGCTGGCATCGCGTTCCCTCGCCACACACTTCCTACGCTTCTTTTCGGTCTGAGCGGTGAGAAGCGATATCCTCAAGAACTCCGTCAAAGGGACGTCATCGTTTGAACCAAGCTCTGCCTCTGGAGCCGTTACGACGTCTATCATCGGCTGCTTAAGTGAAGCCTTCTGCGGTACTGTTGGGGGAGCTGGGGCCACAATAGCCGGCTCTAGAAGCGTCGCTGCATCACCGCTCGGGATCGGTACCACACTTGGAATAACTCGAGTCAAGGTAGTCCCTGCAACAAAATAAAAGAGAGGGTCAAACCATGAATAAAGAAAAATGGAATGAAGGCACAATGAGCCGAAGTATACCAAGGCTCAAAGAAGCACGGAGCCTCTCTTCCTCTTCAAATGTTTTGAGGGAAGCCGCGAGAGCCTCTTCGGCAGAGATACCTGTTGAAGAAGAAAGCGTCGGTAAAAGCATGATAAAAAAAATAACCGCGGAAAGATACGACCGAAGTCTACCTGACTGTGCGATAGTGATCAGTGCTGCTTCATCGCGAGCCAGTCGCTCGGAAGCTACGAGGGCAGCTTGAAGATCAGTATCATTCGCAGGCGTGATAAATAGACCCTCATTGGTCCCGTACTCGCACAAGCCTTCGCTGTAGGGAGCATGAGGCTCCTGGCCGAGTACAACGTCATCAGAAAAGAGCGACTTCTTCTTTTTCTGCGAGCGGGCGCCAGTGGCCGATGACAGGATCTTGCGCTTGGTGGGCAATTTTAGGCGACGAGTCCCGATCTCCGTACCCACTCCAGATTCAGAAGACGCTGCAGCTACCACTTCTACAGGCACACGAAGTAGAGGATTATCAGGAAAGGCGCACGGAACCACAACCACGGCAGCTTCTCTCAAGGAAGGACGGACAATGGTCCGTCGCTTCAAAGGGACAGCTGGATTGCCAGCAGGGACAGCACCCTTGCGATCGAGCAGTAACCGCTTTTCCTCCCTAATAATAGCACCCATCGCATGCTGGTACTACGCTACGTATACGTTCAAGATTTTTGGGACGCAGCTCGACTCACTGATAAAAAAGTTGGACCCAGTGTTCAGCCGCATGAAATGGTGCAGTGCGCTACGGATACCTTCCTCTATAGCAACCGGCTCAGATAAAAAGGCCCCAAGCGGGATACCCTAATTGTAGCTTGATTGTTGAGCAAAACGGTGCAGGTTTTATCTCATGAACAGAGCCGAATCATTCTGCCTAAACACTAAAAAGCCCGACCTGATTGAATATGAATGAAGCATCTCCCAAGCTTTCAAGGTAGAAGCTCCGTCTTTGAAGGTGTCGCGCAGCCGCTGCACCGTTTTTATGGATTCCTTACCGATGGTTAAGACCTTATCGATGAAGGTCATGACATCCCTGACCGTACGCAGGCGAAGAACCAGACCCCGAGCCTCTCGCTGAGATGGATCCAAACCGGAAGCGTCAACTAGCCGCATAACCCGAGGAAAGTTATAACTGTCGTAGAAACGGAGCCGCTTGTGGACTCCAAAAGCGCCGAGCACATGCAGCTCGATCCACGAAGTGAAATAGTGCAGCGGGAAATTTACAGGCTGCACCCCCGGCTGAGTGGTGTCTGCCGCCAAGCTAAGGCCATGATACATGTGAGCCAGCCCAGTGACCCCGACGACCACTCGCATCCCAATAACCATTCGGTGAGCCGGATAGAAGACGGATGACCTCATATAGCGAAGGTCATAGGGAGCACAAACCAGCTTAACCATAGGCCGAGAAACCCCAGTAAGAACGCCTTTTCATCGACGTCTGAAGTAGCAAGCTCTGCGAAAGGAACGACAGGGGTATCCGGAATGAAGAAGTTTTTTAAATCTGCTTCTGCCGTCGGCTGGCTATCCAAACCAAAACCAAACGGGTCGTCGAGTTTGGCGAACTTCGCAGCTTGTTTTGACAAAACTTCCGGGCGAAGAAAGCGGGCGATGAAATTTTTAGTTATATGTATGCCCTAGAGGCCATTACTGTACATTGGATGTATATTGTAGTGGATGCTGGGACATATATAGGTAGGACTTTCTTGCTCGACATGATAGTACGCTATCTGGTTGCTCTTTATCTTAATATGTATACTTTCTGTCTCTCTGTTACATGTTGATAAAGCCCTTAGGATGTGTACTCGACTTCCAGGACTATGATGTAGATCATACTAGTGGGGCCTGGGTAGTCCATGAGTACATCCTTCAATGTTCCTAGTCGCGGGAATATCGAGACGGGGCATCGATATTCCAGAGTAGACTAGCGTATATCTTCTCGACCCATGTGATGGGCGATGGATGATCCCATATCCATTGGTGTTTGACATCAGAGATGGTATGCGGGTGCTCAGTGGAGACTGGGTACACTGAACGGACTCGCCGAGAACTCCCAGATGGTATTATATCTCACGTCAGATGGCAGTTCTCTGGTGACACTGGTACAGCTTAGTCTGTTGACCCGAGATCGTCATAGAGTCTTGTGTGTCTCCCACTGTGCTTTGATTTCCACCCTACCACGGCTCTACTGAGTCGTGCAAACAGGTGGTTTTTGGGTACAGTCCCGATTCACATGGAGGCAATGAGCGATAGGAGGGGATTCGTCTCTCCCTGTATTGGGGGTTGATGTTACGCTATGCTCGACTGGCCATAACTGGAAATCCCTGGCCAGGGTTGCAGTGATATACTGGTAAGAGTTATCAGTAGTTTCACGCTTGTTATGGACCTTACATCGGCATGACTTATCAAGCTACTAGGGTCTGACGTTTACCACCCCTAGGCAAGATATGCGACATATCAGACGAACAGACCGGACTGTACGGTAAGTGTTACTGGTTGGATTCACAGGAGTGTGAGCGGGCTTGCTCGTTGATCTTCTAATCGCTCAATACCCGGGTGGCCGTTACGTTTAGCAGACCGCTTGCGGCTTGTGGGTGTTTGATATGATCATCACCTGCTGCCGGCGTATTGACGAGTCTTTAGAGTCCTACACAGAGGTTTCCTGGCTCAAGCGAAACGAAATAGGAGCGCATATGAGATATGTGCGGGACCGAGAATAATACCAGTATGTGATACTGAATTCTATTCTCGCGATTTGTATCATCGGACGGTTATATAAGATATAGCCGGGTTACCGAATCAAGTGTTGATTCGATACATTGATACACTTGATATTAGTCGGTTATATGCAATATGACCAGATCATTAAATCAAGTGTTGATTTAATGATTTAATGTATAATTATATATTTGATATATTACTTTACATTAACTAGTATTTGTTCACTTAAGATTGATTTTCTCACTTGATGTGCACAAGTAGTATATGTGATATATTTTTGTGCACTTGATTGTATCATGTTTGATGATACATGCTAACTTGGGTGTATGTTTGATTTAAACCATGTTTAGATTAATGGTTAGGGTTTTGTTATCTTTTCTTAATTATTTATTTTATTCATTTATTTTTGGGCAAGAAATAAAATGGTGGCTTCTTTTGTATTTTACTTGAAGCTTCATGAAGCTTTGACCATTTTGTTTCTTTCCTAAACCTAACCATTCACCTAAACCCTAGTTTAGTCTCTACACTAGTTAAACTCACCCATGGTTGCATTATGATAACCATCACTTGATTTTCTTTTTGGAGATAATTCATTTATTCATTTTCTTTCTTCTTCTTCTTCTTCATGAAGAGAAGAAACCATTGCTAGAAATTTCTAAGTGATGATTCCAAGTGAGAAATCCAAATCCAAAGTGAACCCACTTCCTATTTCTTCATCCTCTACCACTTGCCATGTAGTAGAGTGTGTTATCTTCACAAGTTTCATGACCTAGTGAAGGTGGAGCTTGAGTTTGAGTCGCCTCGACGTAGATCATCTTCGGCATTGAAGTCAACGACCTAGCCCGCCCATTTTTCCGATGAAACCGACGCTAGAGTCCGGGATTCCGATGATCACAGCGGAGGAACGTCAACACGGAGCTAGAGAAGTGGAGGACCAGATCTACAAAGGTTGTAGTCACTTTCACTTGTAGCTAAAGTAGTTTACTTGCTTGTTTCGCCTTATCTCTAGTTAACGATCTAGTATAGGGTTCTTTGGCACATGAAAAAAATTTGATTTTGGCATGGTTGATCAGTTGTAGAACCTCATTAGTGTGCCTAGGAACCCTACAGTGGTATCAGAGCCTAGCTAGAGTTTTAGGCGATGAGTAGACGAAGTTAGAAACCCGATCGAACCCGAAACCCTAATCCAAAACCCTTCTCTGTACAATTTTTCAAAACTGGGTTTTTTGTTAATTAAAAATATGCAGAAAAATCAGCAGGCTTTTTGAAGAATTACTGTGAAGCACGTGCGCATAACTCGACCAAGTGGCCACGGAACCGCGGCATGAGCATGGCATGTGCGGCGGTTCCGCGGCCATATAGGAGTATCTTGTCACGTACTTTGCACAGTAATACCCGTATGCCATACCTGTGTTTTCTAGGAATTTTTAAAGTATACTCAAGAGTTGAGTTTTCTGGGTTGTATTGGGAGTTCGTTGTTTCGATCGAAAGTTTAACTTCGTCTATGTGTTTTTCCGGGTATTTTAAAATATGTTAAAAAGTTCGACCGGATATGAATACCCAATTTTCCCCTGCCGGGAAATTTCCAACTGTTGGACTTTTTCGTAGTTTGAGAACGTTCTGAGTAGTGCAAGTAACGCGATGGACTTTCTAGAAGACAATAAACCTTAACTCGATTATGTGACCGTCTTGAACTGCCCTTTGAACCTTAGGGTTTGGGGCAGTACGGCGTGCCACATGTGAGGCGTTGGCTTGACCCTTCTACGGCTGGACCGTTGGTACTGAGGCATGAAGTGAATGTTTTTAAACTTATTTCAAGTGTTGAGCTGTTTCGGGAAAACTTGGGTGTTTGATTGTTCGATCGGAAAGTTTAACATTTTCTATTTATCTGGAATGTGATTCAATATTTGGAATCCACAAATAGTTATGAGATAACTGATTTGGATGTTATAAACATAGCAATTTAGTCTCACTTGATCGGTTGCCACGGAATTTTGATGCGATCAAAAATCCGTCGCAATCACGTAGCGTACGCGGATACTCGCCGGGTAAACTTAATAGAAAGCTAGACCCCATAGCCCCGACCAAGTGACTGTAGGAGAACCCCGTCGCCGAAAGCATCCGTTCGGGTGCTCGCGGCAGCGGTGTTCCGCCTTGGTGCACTTCGTCGACGGTATCAGGGGTGCGACTGTCTACTAAAGTTTGCGACGAGTATTCGATCAGAATGTCGGGAATCCTGTTGAATTGCCCGACTTGATATTGAAAAGAGTTTTCGATAATGAGACTAAAATGCGGGGTTTATAATTGTTAGGCATGTGATGTCTAAGGAATTCATTTGGTTAGGCATGCGATGTCTATGCAGGTTGCGGATTCCAACTGTTGTAGTTTTACACTTTCTTTTCTATGACCGTAAGTGTAATATGTGATATCGCCGGTTTCGTTACTATATGTCAACGACAATTGGGATGGGCATATTTACTTACGTTGATGACATGTGATGTTATGTGTTGCTGGATATGTTATATTGGATCGCCGTGTTTGAATAGCCGGGGGGGTTTATGTGAGATGAGTGTTTTTTCATTTTTATTCATGTAAAAACTTGTATGTAATATTCTTTTATTGGGGCACTTCCAGGTTGCAAAAGATGTCACCGTTGATGTATATTATTTACTTTTCCGCATTAGGATAGACTCAAGGAGGGGAGCACAAGTAACCGGATTCTAGGGTCCAGTGGGTGACCATCTCGAGGAGTCGAGTCCGGGTCTCCTAACTCTAGAATTGGTAGGGTTGCTTGCCGCTCTCGTAGGGGTCTAGGGGTGTGGGTTTGGCCATTCATCACGACTGTAATACCCAGCCCCTTTTTATACCAAAATTAGTATTTTATTACTCTAGAATTCTATTTATTCTCATTTACAATTTTATTCATTTTTACTTATAATTTATTTATTTTATTTATAAATTTATTTCATTTTAAACCCCACCTTCTTCATCAATAAAACCCAAACCCTACCCTATCCTATTTATTCTAATAAATTTACCTCAGCCCATTCATCTATTTTCTTAAACATAATCCATTTTATTCCCAGCCCAGCCCATATCCTTTTCTTAATTATTCTCTGATTTTCTTTTCGCAAGCCCAGCCCATTTCTCCTGCGGCCCGTGTCACTCCTGCCCGCACCCGCTTCATCCTTACCCGACCCGCCATGTACAGGGTCGTCTCCCCAACGGCTCTCTTTCCCGCTTCCTCCGCTCGCGCCTACGACCACATCGCCCGCGTTCCTCGCCTCCACCGACGCCCGCGCTCGCGCCCGTTACTCCCAGCGCGCCTCTCTCCTCCCTCTCTTCTCTCGCCTCCCCGTTCTCTTCTCTTTCCCTCACGTTTTCCCCGGCTCCTTTCTCTTCTCCCGCCCCTGTCGCTCGCGATCCACCTTCCTCGCTGCCTCCTCCGCACTCGCTCGCGCGAGTGTTACCCCACGCGTTCCCCTCTCCAACCCCGTCGCCCTCGTCCTCTCCTCTCAAAACTCCCAATCACTCGCTCCCCTCCTTCTTTTCCTTCCTCTTCCCTCGAACCCACCATCAGCAACCCATTGCAGCACCGACCATCGGCCACCTCCTCCCCGAGCATCCTCATCTGCATCCCTCACCACTCCACTTCGTCGACCAAGCAACCCTACCCAACTCCCCTGCACACCCAACCCACTCACACGCGAGCTCGGCCACCGACGCCCTCTCGTCGGCGAGTCCCACGGCTTATCGTCGACTCCCCGTACCCGTCTCGTCGTCAGCAGCATCACCCCCATTCCATCGACAACACACACCCGAGTCCCTATACCCTTCTCCCAAACTCTCTACCTCCCCTGTTTCCTCCTTCCCTTTCTCTCTCTCTAACTCTCTCTCAATCCCCCTCTGTTCACTCTCTCTCTCTCTCTCTCTCACTCTCTCTCTAACCCCCTCTGTTCACCCTCTCTCTCTAACTCTCTCTTAATTCCCCCTCTGCTCACTCTCTCTCCCTAACTCTCTCTCAAAAACCACACAAAACATATTTTCCTGTACAAACACTCACTGCGGCCATTGCCGGAGCTACCGTCGTCGACCCGAGTACACTCGCAGAGGATCATCAAGCACCCCTCAACCTCCAGTAACCGTGCAACGACTCCGGACAACTCCGACGGAAAATCCGCATCTCGATCCAAGCTCGCGCAAATCCGTTTCACGACGTACATCACGCGTTCGTGATGCCGCTGCTACCGTGCGACCCCGAGGCGTTCCCAGGCAAGTATTTTACTTGCTTACATGCTATATATCCTAATTACAATCGTTAATTGCATAGATCATAGTGTTACACTTTTGGATTAATTATGTGTCATACATGTTCGACGTGTGTTCCCAATGAAAATCTTTTCCTAATTTGGCGGAACTAAATAGCATTGTTTGGCCCGCATGGCTGAGAACCCAGTGCATGAATTTCGTTGGATAATTTGATCGTTAATGACCAAAACGACTACCCCCAAGTTTAATCGTAAAACTGTAATTTTATTGTACCTGAAAATCGTTAAATTCAGCATAAATCATATACATGCTAGAATGGTGCGTTCAAGGGCTCAAATCGAAGCTGACTCGACGAAATTTAACCCTATACCATTTTCCTTGTATTCCTGTACTTAAATAGTGATGATATTTGGATCGGAGTGCGACTCTGGACTGCAGTCCAGAGCGACTCCAGTCGTTGCTTGCTGTCCCGTATTGGGTACCACAAGATCTTCTTAACTCGTAGATTGCGGAACTCCGCTACTTATTATAGGTAAATCTGTTAGCTAGACAACACCATTGGTTTCATTCTGTTTCGTTACCATTTGGTATTAAATCTGCAATTTAAAAGATCGGGACGCATAACAGTCCCAACAGAACCAGAAGTGACATATTGGTATTGATTAGTGTATAACTTCTGACGTCCAGACGAGATCCAAGATCCGTCTGTTGCGTTGAAAACCTTACTGAAAACCCTAGAATTCATTCAACTATAGCGTCGCTAAATACTGATCCCAACTAGGATTAAAATGCATTACGAAACGGACTTCTGATTCTGAAACCAGATTTCCAGCCGTGAACGCTTAAAATGAAATGGCCATAAATTATGATCCTGAAAACCCGATTGGCTTGAAACCAAATTTGATGGATGGACAACTGAACATACTAATTACTACCTGTTTATCGTTTCGATAAATATTATATGTACGTTTCATGATAAATCGTGCAAGTGATAAAATACTGTTTTTGTGACACCTTAATCGTGCTTATATACTGTTCACGCATCATATCATAACCATATCATTGTAGTGATAACCTAGTGATATCGTGCATTTACCCAGTGTTAGATTTTAGTGATGATTGTGGCAAGTACGTCAGTGTTCGTGTATCCGTGATTAAGTGAAAGTGATACGTACTTGTACACAATCAGTGACCGTATTATTCTATTGCATTGTCGACGTCTGTGGGATGCGTGTACGTGTGACTATAAGTGGTATGGGACACTTATGGAAGCGCTTGCACGGGTGTCACAGATAAGGCATCCGACACTGCCATTTATCTTAGATGTTAGTCGGGACGTGCTTGATGGAGGCCCTGCCTCCAGTTCTCGCGCAGACATGTCACGGATCGATTAGTATTTAGGGTTATGGTTAGCGTTTGATGTAGACCACGGGGTGTGGGGTAGTTTAAGTGTGAATTCAACAGAATCTCGGGAGTCCCATGCCGGCTTATATATTTAGGGAGATATATGGATATTTACAGGGTATGTGATATACACCGTGATATACATGTTACATGTTAGGCCCGTGGTCCCTTGCCCTTGGGTTCTACCCTTGGGTGGAGGACACTCGCGAGTGGTTGACTCTCACACTTGGACTGACGATAGGCTTAGTGACCCGTGCAGTGAGACTTAGGGACTGATAAGGATACTGGCATTTATATTCCTCATATACTGTGTTGACATACGTGACATATCGTTCTACTGCCTTACTGTTCCACTGCATTGATTACTGCACATTCATATTCATGATGTCATTGATTTACTGCTTCACATATCCATTATCACTGTTAGAACTGTCACTTGAATTTATACATATTATATTGCTATTGTGTCGCTCTGACGACCTGAGTATGCATGCTCAGTGTGAGGAGAAGGTTTAGCCTGGACCAGAACTAGACGTGCATCACAGACTTCTTGACTTGCCATTCCGAGTTACATTCGTTTGCTTCCCATCAGGTCAGTTTATATTATTGTTTCTTTCAGTTGCTGCATTTCTCATTACCTGCGCATCATTTACTGTTTACCATGAAAAACTAGAAGCCGAAGTGTGACTACGGCAGGACATTTCCTTGACCGTAGGAGCATGGCTGGCCTTGTCTACCCCTTGTATTCCGTATTTTGGGAAGCGGGGCGTGACATGGTTTAGTTGGTATCAGAGCCAGGTTTTGCTTCGATTGGGATTGCAGTTTTCCGTGTAAAGTTTGGCAATCTAAGACATCCCTCGGTCTAGGTTGTAAACTTGTCATTCTTGATCCATATTCACATCGTGTGTTCAGCTATCCATTCGCTATGGTTTCGGGTGACTTGACAAGGTTATGTAGTTGCAATTGCACTACCGTACTCTATTCAAGTGACTTAAAATCATGCAGTTGATTCCCCACTTGTAATAAATTCATCATCTCTGATATTCTTGAATCTTGTCCCATCCATATTATATTTTGATTAGTTTGGCTTGTAATTTATATCATTCTCAAAATTGTTGTCCCAGGATCATGTCTTCCAACGACTCTTCATCTGTATCCGCTCCCCAGAATCAGACCGTTAAGATTCTGAGCGCACTGCGAGGTCTAAAGGAAGCCCAGGAGCGAACAAACGACTTGTTGGCTGAAGGACTGAGAAGACAGGTGAATCAGGCACCAGCGGGAGTCTCCAATCATAAAGGGATCCCCGTTAGATGAGGAAAAGAGAAGAAAATGAAGCGCCAATTTGTTTCTCCGTGACAGAAGAAGCAGAAGACCCCATGTTGTAGGTACTGTAAGAGGCCAGGACATATTCAGAGGGATTGTCGCCGTGCCCAGGGGAAATGTCTGATATGCGGGTCCAATAAACATCTCATCAACGGTTTCCCAGAAAGGAAAGAACTACAAGGAGGAAACTCGTCCACACTCCCCACTTCTGCCAAATGAGGATTTTCGCGTAGTTCGAACTTCGACGATAAGGCGGATCTAACGCAGGATTCAACTCACGCGACGAGAATGCAACGTTATAGCAGTCGAAGAATGATTTTTTCATGTTATCTACTTTCAGTAATAATATTGTCATCTTTTTATGAATATTTCTTTCCGTTTGAAATCTTGTATCCGCTGAACTTTTGATTGAATGCAATGAAAATTTGAATCGTAATATATGTATCATTCTCTTGTTTTCTATTTATCTAATTCTATTCATTATCACAGCATTTTAATCCTGATCTTTCAGTTCCTGCAACCGCATATTTTCCTATACTTCGTACCCTGAGTTTTTCCTTGATGCATTCCACAGTCTAATCATGAATTTTCCTTTCAGACCATGGCCCACCCTGGAGCAGCGCCGCATCTAGACGAGGATGCACAGTCATGCGTTTCCTTAGACCGCACGCTGATGAGTTCTGACGATGAGATCAACGGTCCCCAGGTCAACTTCGGAAACAACGATTCAGAGGACGAAGGGGTTGCCGCCCCAGAGTTTGACATGATAGCTGATTCCGACGAAGAAGAAGGAGATCCAGAAGAGAACCCTATAGAGGAAGACCCGATAGAGGAAGATCCCGATGAAGACCCGATAGAAGAAAATCCAGTTGAGGAAAGTCCCGTGGAAGAAAATCCAGGAATCACATGGAATCGGACCTCGATGAAGAAGCTCTGTCCGAGGAAGAAGGACCAGAAGATCAAGACCCTACCGTGGAAGAACTACCAATGGCGATGCCCGCGAGGCGGTATGGAAATGGACGCCCCTACCTGAGTGCGCGAGCCTACCGCAACCTACCGAATCTCCACAACCGCGACTGATGTGATTTCTTTTGATGTTGCCTTTCTGGCCAAATAAAATGTGTATAGTTTATGGCCACTTTTCGCCTTTGGGAATGCCTTGTTTCAAATTTTCTTGAATGAAATAAATCTTCTGAATTCGTAAACCTTTTGATTATTGGTTCGCTTGATACTTGTTTATTGCCCATATCCATTTATTTTTTTCTTCTGAGTCCCCTGATTGTCCACCCCTACTCATTGTATAGTTTTCACCCCCGTTTCGATTAGAAAGTACCGCACCCTGATCCTTGGAATGAGCCACCATTCATCCTTCGTCTGTACCCTGTTTGAGATCCTTCTGGGAGGGGGACCTTCCTTATGAATTACCGAGTTCATTAACTTTTCAAATTCTTGATTCATAGGATTTACCGATCGTTAGTCTCCCCCATATTTTACCTTGTAGTCCTTTTGTCGCTCACCATTACTTTCTGTGCTGACCCGATCCCAGTCTCCTTGATCTTCAGCCTAAAGCCGCCATACTCCAACCTTTGAATGATCCACACCTCTTTGTAATCTTTACCTTAACTAGCCTATACCTATTTGTATTCTTCCTATTACCCTAATTATATATATAGGGACTTTATTATTCGAGATTTGGTTTCCAGTAGTTTGCATTTGTCAAGGAGTACGTGTTATTGACTAATTAGTTTTATGTATTGTAAGCACACTACTATTATCTTCAGTTTTCAGTAGCGCACCTTTACACCGCGCAGATTTTATTCCATGTTTCTTAGATTCACTATACGAGTTTTCTAAATCATTTTAGACCTATTTTTCGATACGTTATCCTAAAATGTTTTAACCTACCAACTAACTTCCACTACTTTATCGTCGTTACTTTATTTTTGCGTTTGTACCTATGAATACTATTATAAATGGTTGAACCTTACACTTATTTTCTGCTTATATTTTTTTTAAACTTAGATGTGCACATATTTGAGTTTCGACTTTTATCGAGCACACTTTGATTTTTATCCGTTATTGTTACCTATATTCTCGTATATTTGTAGTTGCCCTTATAGTTTTCCTGCATTATACCTTGTAAGCCTATCTTTTGTATGTGGTTCTTATATATATGTATGTACCTTCAAAACTTTGTCTACCCGTTTTTAAGTAAATCTGCATGTATTAGTGTTCGATATGATAATTCTTCGCTTATTATTTATAGCTAGTTGTTTCTTTTAAATTTCGAGGACGAAATTTTTGTAAGGGTGGTATGATGTAATACCCAGCCCCTTTTTATACCAAAATTGGTATTTTATTACTCTAGAATTCTATTTATTCTCATTTACAATTTTATTCATTTTTACTTATAATTTATTTATTTTATTTATAAATTTATTTCATTCTAAACCCCACCTTCTTCATCAATAAAATTCAAACCCTACCCTATCCTATTTATTCTAATAAATTTACCTCAGCCCATTCATCTATTTTCTTAAACATAATCCATTTTATTCCCAGCCCAGCCCATATCCTTTTCTTAATTATTCTCTGATTTTCTTTTCGCAAGCCCAGCCCACTTCTCCTGCGGCCCGTGTCACTCCTGCCCGCACCCGCTTCATCCTTACCCGACCCGCCATGTACAGGGTCGTCTCCCCAACGGCTCTCTTTCCCGCTTCCTCCGCTCGCGCCTACGACCACGTCGCCCGCGTTCCTCGCCTCCACCGATGCCCGCGCTCGCGCTCGTTACTCCCAGCGCGCCTCTCTCCTCCCTCTCTTCTCTCGCCTCCCCATTCTCTTCTCTTTCCCTCACGTTTTCCCCGGCTCCTTTCTCTTCTCCCGCCCCTGTCGCTCGCGATCCACCTTCCTCGCCGCCTCCTCCGCACTCGCTCGCGCGATCGTTACCCCACGCGTTCCCCTCTCCAACCCCGTCGCCCTCGTCCTCTCCTCTCGAAACTCCCAATAACTCGCTCCCCTCCTTCTTTTCCTTCCTCCTCCCTCGAACCCACCATCAGCAACCCATTGCAGCACCGACCATCGGCCACCTCCTCCCCGAGCATCCTCATCTGCACCCCCTCACCACTCCACTTCGTCGACCAAGAAACCCTACCCAACTCCCCTGCACACCCAACCCACTCACACGTGAGCTCGGCCACCGACGCCCTCTCGTCGACGAGTCCCACGGCTTATCGTCGACTCCCCGTACCCGCCTCGTCGTCAGCAGCATCACCCCCATTCCATCGACAACACACACCCGAGTCCCTACACCCTTCTCCCAAACTCTCTACCTCCCCTGTTTCCTCCTTCCCTTTCTCTCTCTCTCTAACTCTCTCTCAATCCCCCTCTGTTCACACACTCTCTCTCTCTCTCACTCTCTCTCAATCCCCCTCTGTTCACTCTCTCTCTCTCTCACTCTCTCTCTAACCCCCTCTGTTCACCCTCTTTCTCTAACTCTCTCTCAATTCCCCCTCTGCTCACTCTCTCTCCCTAACTCTCTCTCAAAAACCACACAAAACATATTTTCCTGTACAAACACTCACTGCGGCCATTGCCGGAGCGACCGTCGTCGACCCTAGTACACTCGCAGAGGATCATCAAGCACCCCTCAACCTCCAGTAACCGTGCAACGACTCCGGACAACTCCGACGCAAAATCCGCATCTCGATCCAAGCTCGGGCAAATCCGTTTCACGGTGTACATCACGCGTTCGTGACGCCGCTGCTACCGTGCGACCCCGAGGCGTTCCCAGGCAAGTATTTTACTTGCTTACATGCTATATATCCTAATTACAATCGTTAATTGCATAGATCATAGTGTTACACTTTTGAATTAATTATGTGTCATACATGTTCGACGTGTGTTCCCAATGAAAATCTTTTCCTAATTTGGCGAAACTAAATGGTATTGTTTGGTCCGCATGGCTGAGAACCCAGTGCATGAATTTCGTTGGATAATTTGATCGTTAATGACCAAAACGACTACCCCCAAGTTTAATCGTAAAACTGTAATTTTATTGAACCTGAAAATCGTTAAATTTACCATAAATCATATACATGCTAGAATGGTGCGTTCGAGGGCTCAAATCGAAGCCGACTCGACGAACTTTAACTCTATACTGTTTTCCTGGTATTCCTGTACTTAAATGGTGATGATATTTGGATCGGAGTGCGACTCTGGACTGCAGTCCAGAGCGACTCCAGTCGTTGCTTGCTGTTCCGTATTGGGTACCACAAGATCTCCTTAACTCATAGATTGCGGAACTCTGCTGGTTATTATAGGTAAATCTGTTAGCTAGACAACACCATTGGTTTCATTCTGTTTCGTTACCGTTTGATATTAAATCTGCAATTTAAAAGATCGGGACGCATAACAGTCCCAACAGAACCAGAACTGACATATTGGTATTGATTAGTGTATAACTTCTGACGTACAGACGCGATTGAAGATCCGTCTATTGCGTTGAAAACCTTACTGAAAATCCTAGAATTCATTCAACTGTAGAGTCGCTAAATTCTGATCCTAACTGGGATTAAAATGCTTTGCGAAACGGACTTCTGATTCTGAAACCAGATTTCCAGCCGTGAACGCTTAAAATGAAATGGCCATAAATTATGATCCTGAAAACCCGATTGGCTTGAAACCAAATTTGATGGATGGACAACTGAACATACTAATTACTACCTGTTTATCGTTTTTCTAAATATTATATGTACGTTTCATGATAAATCGTGCAAGTGATAAAATACTGTTTTTGTGACACCTTAATCGTGCTTATATACTGTTCACGCATCATATCATAACCATATCATTGTAGTGATAACCTAGTGATATCGTGCATTTACCCAGTGTTAGATTTTAGTGATGATTGTAGCAAGTACGTCAGTGTTCGTGTATCCGTGATTAAGTGAAAGTGATACGTACTTGTACACAATCAGTGACCCTATTATTCTATTGCATTGTCGACGTCTGTGGGATGCGTGTACGTGTGACTATAAGTGGTATGGGACACTTATGGAAGCGCTTGCACGGGTGTCACAGATAAGGCATCCGACACTACCATTTATCTTAGATATTAGTCGGGACGTGCTTGATGGAGGCCCTGCCTCCAGTTCTCGCGCAGACATGTCACGGATCGATTAGTATTTAGGGTTATGGTTAGCGTTTGATGTAGACCACGGGTATGGGGTAGTTTAAGTGTGAATTCAACAGAATCTCGGGAGTCCCATGCCGGCTTATATATTTAGGGAGATATATGGATATTTACAGGGTATATGATATACACCGTGATATACATGTTATATGTTGGGCCCGTGGTCCCTTGCCCTTGGGTTCTACCCTTGGGTGGAGGACACTCGGGAGTGGTTGACTCTCACACTTGGACTGACGATAGGCTTAGTGACCCGTGCAGTGAGACTTAGGGACTGATAGGGATACTGGCATTTATATTCCTCATATACTGTGTTGACATACGTGACATATCGTTCTACTGTCTTACTGTTCCGCTGCATTGATTACTGCACATTCATATTCATGATGTCATTGATTTACTGCTTCGCATATCCATTATCACTGTTAGAACTGTCACTTGAATTTATACATATTATATTGCTATTGTGTCGCTCTGACGACCTGAGTATGCATGCTCAGTGTGAGGAGAAGATTTAGCCTGGATCAGAACTAGACGTGCATCACAGACTTCTTGACTTGCCATTCCGAGTTACATTCGTTTGCTTCCCATCAGGTCAGTTTATATTATTGTTTCTTTCAGTTGCTGCATTTCTCATTATCTGCGCATCATTTACTGTTTACCATGAAAAACTAGAAGCCGAAGTGTGACTACGGCAGGACATTTCCTTGACCGTAGGAGCATGGCTGGCCTTGTCTACCCCTTGTATTTCGTATTTTGGGAAGCGGGGCGTAACAACGACCGTGGAATTCGTGTTTTATACTGGCTCGTATTAAAAACATGGACGTCCTAGTATATCCAATATTTCATATGATATTTTCTGCTACGTTATCTGTGATGTGATCATGTGATATGTTCAGATAGATATAGTATATAGTATATATGATATATTATATAGACGTTGCGTATGTTTTACACCCGTGCTAGCCCTGCCTCGTTCTGGCGTTGGTTACCTAACCTAACGGTGCAGACGGGATATCGAGACGAATGCGGATGGCATAAGCGTACGTTATATTTATCTATGATATTTAGGTGGACTTAAATGATGGGACATTCATTAATGTGATTAATGAAAGAAAATAAACCTAATAGATGTTGTGGAATCGAATTTCAAAAATAAAATCAGGTAGCTGCAGTTCTTGCTTTGCACAGCGGTATATATGATATATCCTGCAACTTATTCGATAATGAAAGGGCCGACGATCCCTTCACCGGGAGTGACCCCTTTAGCAATAACTGGCAGATGCTACAACTCTCGGTTTGTCTTTTGATTGCTTCTATAGTTTTTGCTTTGCACAGCGGTATATTTGATATATCATGCACCTTATTCGATGAGGAAAGGGCCGACGATCCCTTCACCGGGAGTGACCCCTTTAGCAAAACTAGAAAAGACTCAAAAACACTCCATTTAAAAACCATTTGATTCCGCAACGAGATCAAGTTCAAAGCGTTAAAGGTTTTCTTAAAAACCATCCACAACCCTCCGTCATTTTAGGAAGTAGAGTACTTAGTATTCGTGCTAAGTTTGTCGACCATAGCCGAGGCGTAGTGTACGGTAGCTAAGTGATGTCTTCCTACACAGCATATGATGCGATTAGTTAGGACAGTCATGTGGCTTTGTTGACCTTAGCCAAGGGTCATGTGGGTGGGTCTAATTAATCACGAAATGACGGGTAGAACTTGACTAGTGCTTATGATTTGTTGACCTTAGCCAAGGTCATAGGTGCTAGGGGTAAAAAGCCATTATCGGGAGTTTCAAGTGTTGAAATTTGCAATGAGATTGCATACCTTCTATATGATAGTTGGATCACGATACCCACTGCGAGTAATTGTTACGCCTGGGAGAGTTTTGCACTTTGCAATTAGCCGATCAAGTAGGTGTCTAGAAAGGTGTCAACGGGGTTACGCCTCTGGGAAAACGAGGTTTACTGTAATTAGGTCCGTGCGAAAGCACGGGGAACCTCCCTCAAAGTACCGACACTGGCCTGGCTGAAAGATTGGCGAACTTATAGAGTGTAATTAATCCCGGCTAGTCTTTCCTTTTAAGGTTTGAAGGAAGATTTGATAAAAACAGTGGGAGCCATCCTGATTAGATAAAATAAATAACCAATCTAATCTTGCAAGAGCGCACGCAGAGTGTTTTCTTCTCTCTCTCTCCAGGTAGCGACCATATCACGCCTTAATCAAGATAATAATATGGATGTATTGACCGAACCCGTTTGTTATACTGAGCTGGGGAACGTTGGTCCCGCTCCAACTTATAATTGTTATAAGACCGAGCAGGAAATAGGGGAATACCAGAATTCTTATGCCGCCCAAACGAAGAAAGTGCATATGATGCATCTCTTTCGGGTGTGTTCATTATAAAAGACTGTTTCTCAGTGCCCTCTACGTCCTAGGTATTAGATACCGGATCAGGATCCCGCAAATGTAATCCGTTACATAGGGCTACAGAAAGGTAGAGAACTGAGTACGGGTGATAAGTTTCATGAGACAGAAAATGGGGCAAGTGTTGCAGCCAAGTCTGTTGGTCACTGTCACCCTGTATTACCTGTACATTGATTCTGAACGAATGTTATTAGATACCGAACCTGATATACAAAATCATATTAGTCTCTTTATTAGTAAAGAAATGATAAAATTTTGTATTGTTGGATAATGTTTTGAACATTTCCTATTTCAAAAGTTGATCGGTTCAGACACGTTATCTAAAAGCATTGACATTCTAAATCAAACTACAGTTCCTAGTATACAGAATACACACAAGAGGAAGAGTTCAGAAATGAACGGATCCTTCTTGAGGTATTATAGACTAGGTCATATCAATGTGACCTGACTAGTTTAAGTTACATTTAAGATGCATATTTAAATCAGTTTGAATTTACATCTTGTGAAACTAGCCAGTCATGTCACAGAGATAAGATGACCATAGCTCTGTTTACTGGAAATAGAGAAAGAGTTAGTGAACTCTTGGGATGATACATGTTGATGTATGTAGATCCCCTGTCTACACATGCCAAGACTGGTTCTTTGTATTTCATTACATTCTCTGATAATCTCTCAAGATTCAGACATATGTTCCTGTTGAAACACAAGTCCGAACCTTTTGAGATATTCACAGAATATAAGTTAGAAATAGAGAACCAAAAACTGGGTATAAGTATTATGTCCTATGATAAGATCAGGGAGGAGAATACTTGTGCATAGAATTCCTAGATTATTCTAAAGGAGAATGAGATTCTCTCGGTGTTACTCCACTGATTATACCACAGCACAACGGTGTATCGGGGCGGAGCAATCGCACCCTATATGATATGGTGTGCTCTATGATGAGTATTACTGAGTTACCTGTTTCTTTTAAGGGGTTATGCACTTGAGAAGCTGCATACCTATTGAATTAGGTTCGAATCAAATCAGTGCCTACCACTCCATATAGGATATGGTATGGGAAGAGACCATCTCTTAAGTAAGTTAAGATTTAGGGATGTCCGGCCTATGTCAAAAGCAAAATCCGGACAAGATCGAGGCAAGGTCAGTTCTATAGAACTGGAAAGGTTCCAGCTATACAAAACTACAGCTGATTTGACAGAACCGAAGGATTCAATAGTCCCCAACGAACCTCACCCTCTCCGCCAATCTAGCAGGGTTCCTCGTCCACCAGAGAGATACTTCGGTTTCTCGATGACAGTAGGAGCGAGGAATGCATCATGAGATAATGACCCAACTAGTTTCGAGCAGGCCATCGAGAGTAAGGACTCTGTAAGAATGGCTGGATGCTTAGCAAAATCTGAGATGGAATCCATGTACACCAACAAAGTATGGACTTTGGTTGCCATATCTGAAGGGTTAAATCCCCATCAGGAGCAAGTATATCTTGAGACGATTACTTGGTGTAGATGAAAAAGTTGAGACTTTCAAAGCTAGACTTGTTAAAGGTTTTCGTCATCGACCAGGCGTGGATAATGATGAAACCTTTTCCAGTGCCTATGCTTAAGTCCATCCGGATCCTACTTAACATTGCTGCATACCATGACTACGATATCTGGTGGTTGGGTGCCATGACTGCTTTTCTAAATAATGATTTAGAAGAGAACGTCTATAAGTACACAGCCAGAGGGCTTCGTAAACAGTGGGAGCAGTGGAAACGTATGCAACTTGCTTTACAGGATAAAGCAGGCATTGCGGAGTTGGAACATCTGTTTTGATGTGGTAGTCAAAGAGTTTGACTTCATCAAAATGGTAGATGAACCTTGTATGTACAAAAAGGTAGTATGGAGTATGGTGATGATCCTCGTAGAGTACGTGGATGACATACTCTTGATAGGAAAAGAGTTTCCTATGCTACGCACGGTCAATCTCCTCTTATCACATGGATTCTCCATATAGGATCAAAGTGATACCTCCTAAATCCTGGGTTTTGGATCTATGAGATAGATCTAAATGGATGTTAGGATTCTCACTAGTTGTAGTGAGACGGTATCAGTTGATCCTAGGGAGAATCACTGGAAAGGTTCCAGAGTGATAAGGACGACTGAATGTCAGTCGCAAGCATTGTCTTTACCCTTAGTAAAGGGACAGTATGTTGAAAGAGTTCCAAGCTAGATACCGTGGCAGACTAGACGATAAAGGCTGGTAATATCGCTATTAAAGATACTACCGAAGAGGCAGTTTGGGTGTATATTGGTTCATGAGATGAACTAGGTTCCTACCATTGTGTGACAAAGGAAGTGTGGCTTTGGCCCAGGAACCCTGGTCCCATCAGTGACCCAGACATATTCTGAGGCAGCATCACCTGATCATGGAGATAGTTGATCTCCAGGGTGATCGAGGTTAGGAGAGTAGACTCAGAGGACAACACGGTGGATCCACTCACAAAGGCTTTTTCCCAGAGAGAGACTTATATGGGATGGTTGAGTATTAGATACTACAACCACTGCTACAGATGGTCCTAGTGCAAGTGGGAGATTGTTAGTTATATGTATGCCCTAGAGGTCATTACTATACATTGGATGTATATTGTAGTGGATGCTGGGACATATATAGGTAGGACTTTCTTGCTCGACATGATAGTACGCTATCTGGTTGCTCTTTATCTTAACATGTATACTTTATGTCTCTCTGTTACATGTTGATAAAGCCCTTAGGATGTGTACTCGACTTCCAGGACTATGATGTAGATCATACTAGTGGGGCCTGGGTAGTCCATGAGTACATCCTTCAATGTTCCTAGTCGCGGGAATATCGAGACGGGGCATCGATATTCCAGAGTAGACTAGCGTATATCTTCTCGACCCATGTGATGGGCGATGGATGATCCCATATCCATTGGTGTTTGACATCAGAGATGGTATGCGGGTGCTCAGTGGAGACTGGGTACACTGAACGGACTCGCCGAGAACTCCCAGATGGTATTATATCTCACGTCAGATGGCAGTTCTCTGGTGACAATGGTACAGCTAAGTCTGTTGACCCGAGATCGTCATAGAGTCTCGTGTGTCTCCCATTGTGCTTTGATTTCCACCCTACCACGGCTCTACTGAGTCATGCAAACAGGTGGTTTTTGGGTACAGTCCCGATTCACATGGAGGCAATGAGCGATAGGAGGGGATTCGTCTCTCCCGGTATTGGGGGTTGATGTTACGCTATGCTCGACTGGCCATAACTGGAAATCCCTGGCCAGGGTTGCAGTGATATACTGGTAAGAGTTATTAGTAGTTTCACGCTTGTTATGGACCTTACATCGGCATGACTTATCAAACTACTGGGGTCTGACGTTTACCACCCCTAGGCGAGATATACGACATATCAAACGAACAGACCAGACTGTACGGTAAGTGTTACTGGTTGGATTCACAGGAGTGTGAGCG
This sequence comes from Agapanthus africanus, assembly GCA_030015575.1. Taxonomy (NCBI): domain Eukaryota; kingdom Viridiplantae; phylum Streptophyta; class Magnoliopsida; order Asparagales; family Amaryllidaceae; genus Agapanthus; species Agapanthus africanus. Next base: position 873,709,933 of record CM057339.1, read on the forward strand.
GGCTTGCTCGTTGATCTTCTGGTCGCTTAATACCCGGGTGGCCGTTATGTTTAGCAGACCGCTTGCGGCTTGTGGGTGTTTGATATGATCATCACCTGCTGCCGGCGTATTGACGAGTCTTTAGAGTCCTACACAGAGGTTTCCTGGCTCAAGCGAAACGAAATAGGAGCGCATATGAGATATGCGCGGAACCGAGAATAATACCAGTATGTGATACTGAATTCTATTCTCGCGATTTGTATCATCGGACGGTTATATAAGATATAGCCGGGTTACCGAATCAAGTGTTGATTCGATACATTGATACACTTGATATTAGTCGGTTATATGCAATATGACCAGATCATTAAATCAAGTGTTGATTTAATGATTTAATGTATAATTATATATTTGATATATTGCTTTACATTAACTAGTATTTGTTCACTTAAGATTGATTTTTCTCACTTGATGTGCACAAGTAGTATATGTGATATATTTTTGTGCACTTGATTGTATCATGTTTGATGATACATGCTAACTTGGGTGTATGTTTGATTTAAACCATGTTTAGGTTAATGGTTAGGGTTTTGTTATCTTTTCTTAATTATTTATTTTATTCATTTATTTTTGGGCAAGAAATAAAATGGTGGCTTCTTTTGTATTTTACTTGAAGCTTCATGAAGCTTTGACCATTTTGTTTCTTTTCTAAACCTAACCATTCACCTAAACCCTAATTTAGTCTCTACACTAGTTAAACCCACCCATGGTTGCATTATGATAACCATCACTTGATTTTCTTTTTGGAGATAATTCATTTATTCATTTTCTTTCTTCTTCTTCTTCTTCATGAAGAGAAGAAACCATTGCTAGAAATTTCTAAATGATGATTCCAAGTGAGAAATCGAAATCCAAAGTGAACCCACTTCCTATTTCTTCATCCTATACCACTTGCCATGTAGTAGAGTGTGTTATCTTCACAAGTTTCATGACCTAGTGAAGGTGGAGCTTGAGTTTGAGTCGCCTCGACGTAGATCATCTTCGGCATCGAAGTCAACGACCTAGCCCGCCCATTTTTCCGATGAAACCGACGCTAGAGTCCGGGATTCTGATGATCGCAGCAGAGGGACGTCAATACGGAGCTAGAGAAGTGGAGGACCGGATCTACAAAGGTTGTAGTCACTTTCACTTGTAGCTAAAGTAGTTTACTTGCTTGTTTCGCCTTACCTCTAGTTAACGATCTAGTATAGGGTTCTTTGGCACATGAAAAAATTTGATTTTGGCTTGGTTGATCAGTTGTAGAACCTCATTAGTGTGCCTAGGAACCCTACAGAAATCTGCGAAGCTGACCCCATGCCTTCCTGATTCGAGAAACAGACCCTCATAAATATTCAACATCTTAATCATACTTGGGAATTGATGTTGAATGGCATTCTCCGAGGTAAGGCCCATCCCCACTGATTTGGTGGCAAAGATGTGCTCGTCAGGAAGAAGTATCTCCTCATAATGTTCTCCTCTGACAGGTAAGCCGGAGATCTCCGCGAACTCCTCCAAAGAGATTAAAACTTCCCGATCTGATAGAAGGAAGGTGTGAGTCGGAATATTCCATTGTTCCAAGAAAGTTTTGACCCACCATACAGTGGGCGTGGAATACTGGAAAAGAGACGCGTAAACTGCGGGGTACAACCCAAGCTTTAGCAGCAATGATTTCTTGGCCGACAAGATGTATCGAGTCCACTGCAAATACTCGGGTGGATGGCGAGGAGTCAAGCCTATCATGTACGGCTGTCCCCAAAGGCGCGACTCACCTTGACATATGTGTCGATATCTAAAGCCATCGGCGGCTGTACGGGTATCGCAGCCATAGAGGGTTGAAGGCGACCCTCCGAAGTTCAGTTGACCTCCTCTACGGCATAGTTCACTGGGGGTGAGTCAGCATAGTGGATCGCTGAAATGGGCTCCGAAGGCACCGCACAAGAGAAGATGCGTCGACCCCGGATGATTTGATTGTACCACGGCCCCCATAAATGAAGAGATTTCTACTCCGGGTCGTGATCTTTGATCAGTGCGAAAACTTCCCGGTCTACGGGCACGTCAGCAAATGCGCTCTCCGGACGAATGAAGGGGAAAGAAGTGCCGAAAGACATAGTACCTGCGCGAAAAAGAACAAGGGTTAACTGTCAATGCTATAGTCCAAATTCTGACACTTGGCACTTTAAATTTGTACCACACTGCAATACAGTGAAAAGGGGCCAAAGGGGACCCACAAAATCAAGACGACGGCTCATCATTGATGAGACAATCACTCATTAAAGAGGAAATCCTAAAAGGATTCTTATTTAATGAGAGACTCCTCGGGCCAAGGAGTTAAACTCCATTGAGAGCAGCGCTTTGAAACAGAAGTCACATCTGTCATTAAGAGGGGAATAAAAATTCCCCAAAAATTCTAAAGAGCTATGCTCTGTGAAGATGATGGAACAAGCCATCAGAACCCTAAAAAGCAAAGCTTTTTATAGAGGTAAAACCCCAAGATCTTTAAAGATCTGAAATACAAATCTTAGAAACTCTAAGAGTTCTTCATTAATGGGTTAAGAAACCCTAAAAAATCCCTTTAGATCTATGATCTAAGAAAGAGCAAAGCTCTGTCAAGAAACCCTAAAAAATATTTCTTTAAATCTAGGAAGAGCAAAGCTCTGTTTTAATTAACGGTTTAAAGAAACCTTAAAAAAGATGTTTTAGATCTATGATCTAGTATGAGCAAAACTCTGTTAATGGGGACGAACATGGTTCTTACCAACCTTTTGAACAAAGTTCTAACTTGAAAGAAGTTCTTTGGGCAGAGATCTATACTCTGAAGAGAGAATTAAATTCTCAGAAAAACAAGAAGGAATGAAGATGAACAACAGTCATCTCAAGGGCCAAAGGCCCTATTTATAGGCACTGGAAGTCGATCCAACTTCCAAGTTGATCTAACGATGGAAAGGCTGCCACCGCTGCACTCACGTGTAAGCCACGTGAGCGCAACGGTGGGGGGCAATTGTTTCCCCAATCAGGGAGCAAAACTCTGTTCAAAATTTAAAATTTAAACTAAGGCAGCGCCTCACGTGCAAAGCACGAGAGCGCTAGCGCCAGGAGCACCAAGAGCTAAGAGTCAAAGACTCTGAGGCAGCGCCTCACGTGCAAAGCACAAGAGCGCTCGCGTCAAGAGCGCCAGCGCTAAGAGTCAAAAGACTCTGAGGTAGCGCCTCACGTGCAAAGCACGAGTGCGCCAGCGCTAGAACTAAATGTTCTCCACTCTTGGATCAAAGATCTAACGAAGATGATAAATCATCAAATTACCAGAATAAAATTCTGTTGAGGAAATACTCCTCAAATCTTCCCAAACAAGAAAGATTATGCTCTGTAAATCAGAGCACCGTTGGATCAAAGATCCAATAGTGATTAAAAATCACCAAGATACAGAATAAGTTCTGTATGGGAAAATATTTTCCCAATCTTGTTAAAAACAAGAAAAATGTCTTCTGTAAGACAGAGGACCTTGGATCAAGGATACAATGGTGGGAAACATCCCCAAATCAATTAGAAATCTCTCAATGAGAGATTTCCTTAACTGATTCAACAAATCAGCCTTCCATATATAAAGGACCCAAGACTTCAAGTCTTGTACAGAGGAACCCCCCCTAAACTTCAAGAAACTTCAAAGACGAGAGCAATTTCTTCTCAAGGTAAATAGCAGGAAGAGAGATCATGGCATCTCATACATATTTGAGAGTTTAACTCTCACATCAGAAGAACTTAGTTCTTTTTCATATCACAGATCTATAAGACAAAGTCTTTCACAAAAGTAAAAGAGATCACAGCATCTCATCAAAAAAAAGAAGAACTTAGTTCTTAGATCAATGAGACGAAGTCTCTCATAAATAAAAACAAAAGAGATCATTGCATCTCCTCATAAAAGAAGGAGTTAGTTCTTAGATCCATGAGACAAAGTCTCTTATAAACCGAGAATTTAATTCTCAGAGCACATGACTGATCAAAGCTGTCAATTTTATAAGGAGCGCCTTAGCGCTCCAAGTCTGGCGCTCAGCGCCCAGCGCTCGACGCGCTCCTCACGTGGGCGCTATTTTATAAGAAGCGCCCTAGCGCTCCAAGTCTGGCGCTCAGCGCTAAGCGCTCCACATGCTCCTCACATGGGCACTATTTTATAAGAAGTGCCTTAGCGCTCCAAGTCTGGCGCTCAAGCGCTCCACGTACTCCTCACGTGGGCGCTATTTTATAAGAAGCACCTTAGCGCTCCAAGTTTGGCGCTCAGCAACAAGCGCTCCACGTGCTCCTCACGTGGGCGCTAAGGAATTACAAAGCGCTCTGTAAATAAAGCCCCATCGCCATAAAAAGTGTTCAACGCTCAATAAAAGACAAAAAGAAAAAAGGGTGTCAGAACCCAAATCAATGCTCAGCATTGTTGAACAAAAAAGGACTGAGCCCAAACAAATGTTCAACATTTTATTCAAAACTGAGTGGGCTAAGCCCAAGTTGGCCACAAGTCCCTAATTCAGATTAACCGAGCCCATGTGCTCACAATCTTTTTAATTGGTCTTAGTCCCAAACCTGACTATAGATCTCCTAACCAACATTGGTTCAAGGGTACATCTCTTCACACCTCTGATACATGACGTTGTAATTCTTCAACGTCTTCAGGAAGGTGGCGGGTCCCGACAACCAGAAACTCCACGGAATATGATTTTCTTAAACCATGGACCGCAACGTCCCTAAACTAAACTCTATGGACTATGATGTCCTTAAACTCCATGGACTATGATGTCCTTAAACCATGGACCGCAACGTCCCTAAACTAAACTCTATGGACTGCAATGTCCTTAAACTAATGATGGATTATGATGTCCTTAAACCATGGACTATGATGTCCTTAAACCCGATGGACCGCAACGTCCCTAAACTAAAACGATAGAGCCCAAATGCTCTTTCGTTGGATCTAAATGATCCTAAAACCTTGTTAAGTAGATCTTAGTCTAAAACTTAGACTAATGTATCCTTAACAAATATTTAAGTTGATATTAATCTCAAATGAGGTTAACGATCCTTAAATCAACCAAACCCAAATCTAAGAAAATACGGATTTGGACTAATCCACGCCCTACGGGCGACAACATATATTAGTCTCCGTATACAATCCACGGGCAACCTAAAAAAAAAAAACATACACGAAACGAAGTGAACATCTGGAGAAGGAGAAAGTGGTTATCGCTACGCGGTAACGTAATTAACTGCAGGGGCTTGCGCCTGTAGGGAAGAGCGTCCCCACAATCAAAAACCCCTCGCAAACGAGGGGGAATCTAACGAAGTCTGCTACAACGGCCGCATCTGTCCAAACCTCCGATACACGGTGCCATAAATCAACTTGGCATCTTCAGAGAGGTGGACAGATAAAACCAAATAGCATCCGCCCCCAAAATTCAGGCCAGACGTCCCAAAGTCCTGGTCGCGTCTTTCGGCGGTAAACACCTCTCCACCGACTTTGCAGACCGGAGGTCGGCGAGCTTCACTGCGTCCTTCGCCGCCTCGGTTTCCCTCTTGCAGGAGTCCCGCGACTTCTTCATCGTGGCGTTAAGCACTTTAGCCTCCTCCAACTTAGCCTAGATGGCCTTGTTCGATTCCTTCAGAAGGCGGATGGACTCCTTGCATTAGGAGTTCATCGCCTCCTCGGCGGCCACCCGAGTTTCGAGGGTGGTGATCCTCTCCTTCGTCTGCTGTAAATCCAGGCGTAGGTCCTCCTCCTGCGAGGACGACTCGCTTGCCTTCTGCATCGCCAGGGCAATCTCCTCGTGCTCCATGTTGGCGATGAGGGCGCAGTGCTGGAGGACCTGAGGAAAGTAAAAGAAGGGGTTAGAAGTGTCAGATCTGAGAAAAAAAATACTTGACAGAAACCTCAACGGAAAGAAAATACTGACCTGTACGGCCTCCTGAGCGATGGAGGCCACTTGGGCCTTATGGGTCCCTCGGGGAATTGCGCACCCGGCCGATCGTTCCATCTCCGAAAGCAAGCTATTGGTGACAGAAAGCCCCGAGGGCACCTCGAAACAGACATCCCCCTCCTGCACGAGAATCGGGGAGGCCGGAGATCGAGATACCGTCCTCTTGTACCTCTTGAGGAGGACCTCGGGAGGGGGGAGGTCGGCTTCATCCTCCACCTCCCTCACTCAGGGCTCCAGCTCCCGGGCGTGCTTATGACTCTCCCCGTGGCTGGTTTCCGGAGCTCGGGGCGCAGCGGCAGGCTTAGCCGGTGTGATCAGCTTTGGGGCCGGGCTCGAACCAGGGCGGGGCGAGCTAGCACCCTCGGTCTTCCTCCCCTTCTTTGCGGCTATGGCAGCCAAGAATTTGGAGCGATCCATTTGTTCTGCAAAAAGGAAAATACACAAAGGGAGTTAGTAACGCTGAAAAGAACAAAAGAAAAATATTCGAGTCTAGACAGATCCTTCAAGCTCCTAACTTACCCACAAATCGAGCGGGGTTGAGCCCGGCCCAGTTAAGGCCCTGCTCGGAAAGCAGAATGTCAGCCCGCTGGATCGGCTCCCACATGGACACCGCCCTCGCCTCAGGAGAGGACGACCGCTTCACCCGTGGGAAGTCGGTCCTATGCCACTGTACAGGCATAGGCCAATCCTCGCCCTCGGGTGGCCCGACAAATACAAACTTCTCCTTCCATTCGTGAATGGAAGAAGGAACTACTACTACCCCCGACCCGGCCGCCCCTCCCTTGCATTTTTTGAAGGAAATGTACACCCAGCTCGGCTCGTCCTTACGGCTGCCGGGATGATTTTTATAACAAAGGAAGGAAGTGAGAAGGGTCGGACTGAAATGGATTTCTTCAAGTCTCAACCAGATCAGGAACTCGAGGAGAATTCTCTATGAGTTCGGCACTAGCTGGCCCTGGGAAAGTTGAAAGCAACGTAGCACCCCGCATACTTCGGGGGGAAAGGGCAGACGCATCCCAGCCCAGAATGTATCCAAGTACAAAGAAAAATCCTTGCCCTGCACTTAGTCCGCCCTTTCGTCCTCCCTAGCTAAACGAAGTGAATAACTTGGGAGAATGTGGAAACAAGCCCGGATCTCAGTGAGCTCGTCCACGTTTCTTAGGAGGGAGGGGCATCATGAGCGTTCCCAATACGCACTTTGGGGACCCTTACTGTTGCCTGGCGGCAAGCAGCGCGGGTGGCCGTAACTCTATGATGGGAACCCAACTCGGATAGGGCAGAGGAAGAAGTAGGAGAATACCCCCTAGACTCTATCCTAACTATCTCAACAGACTCCTCAGTTGGAGACATCTAACCTGATTCAAAGGAAGGAGTTCTCCGAGGAAAGAGTGTGAGGGATCCGATCTAGAAGACGAAGCGCTGAGCTATCTCTCGCAGCAAAAGGAAAATAATGGAAAAGTGTGGACCCTGGGGGATCCCATACCTATTTATAGTGCTTGAGTGATGCATCTAACGGCTAAGATCGTTTCCCGCCTAAATGAAGCTTCACGCCCGCCAGCCGTCGACGCTCCACGTGTCAAACAACTATTGGAGATGTCCTTTCTGGCGCAGGTGACAGTGACAGCCAGTCACGCCCGCCAATCTGCGTCGGACATGTAGCCTGCGCCCCTAACGGAAGTACAAGCGAATCGACGCTCCTCCTTTAATGCACGATCTCCCCCCTGATCCGCTGACGTCATCGAAGATACGCCTAATCGCCCTGGAGATCCACGCCAGTAGGTTCTTGACTACCAGTTGAGCCAGGGGGACCGATCATACCATTCTAGACCCGACCCATAAATAGGTCGGGACGATAGTAGGGGGCTAATGATGATACTCATAAGTGGATACTTCCCAGATCATGACACGTGGCAGATGACGTGTCCTGGGGCTCACGGAAACAGGGCAAGCACCGCACATTGGAGGCGTCCCCCGGGCTATCGTCCCACTGCTAGACCCGACCTCTGAGGAACCCCTGAACATTCCTATGCTCGCCATATAAATAACCATTGGCTCGCCTCCGAGCCCTCCTACACGCCGAGCTCCTTGGCCCTTCGCCTCCGAGCTATCTCAGAACTGAACTAGCTCAGCCTCCCGCCCTCTTTTAGGCCTCTCACCGAGCTAGACCATCCCGGTTCTACCGAGCGACCTAGAACGCAGATCACAGGCGCCTCCGCCACGGCCCTGTGGATGTCACTAGACGCGAGATATCCCCCACCCCATGATCCCGTGTCCCACGCCGTCGCATCATCCCATTAATGAGCGTATTTCGTCATTAATAGGGGATCCCGTCATTCACGCAAGCGTAACGCCAGGGGCATAACGACCGGCGAAGATCTTGCGCTAGCTAGCTCATGGCGACCGCTATAAAAACCCCTCTCTCAGACGACTCAGGTAAGGCAATTTTACTCCAATAAGCCACTACTCTGCCCAAATATCTCAGCTAACTTGATCGTCGGAGGGTCCACGGTGGTACAACCACCCCGGGACTTCTTCGCAGGTAGCTCGATTTCACCCCAAATCAAGCACACTGAGATCCACACGCTCAGGGAAACGCCTCTCAACATCAATCACAGCCGTCCGTCAACGCTCGCGACAGATCGATGAAGGACAACATCTTAAAGAGATCCTGACCTCCATCACTAGGTTTTAGCATTGGGTTGAGATGGCCTTAAGCTGGGTATGAGATTAGTATTAGGTGAGGTTTGGTCATGGTGATGTTTCTTGGTAGGGTTTTTAGGGTTTGTGTAGGGTGTACAGGGGCTTTTTATAGTTGAAATTAGGTAAATCGATCGTAATAGCGGAAAGTTTTCAGTTTTATTAGCCCACGGTTTTTATGCATTTGGAGCTATTATTATTTTATTTGTCATTATTTAGTTTCATATGGCTTGAGCAAATGGTTGCTACGACAACTCTTTTCTACGTTACAGTAAGCTTCTTGTCACGCCCCGCTTCCCAGTGTACGGGCAGAGGACGCGGCGAGGCCCGCTACGTATTTACTCAGAAGTAAACATGCTAAGCGTATCTAAGCAATATAAGGTAAATGTACACAAGAAAATGACAATAGATGTAATTGAACAACAACTTTATTTATTAAACATTCTTTTTATAATACAGCTGAAATGTAAATACATGGAATGAAAGCAATGCCTAAACAATGGCATAACAGAAAAGAAAATATGTACAAGTAATCTAGAGCTCCGGGTCAAAGGTTAGCTGCTCCAAGTCCTCACTACTGGGCTTGATCTCTAGTGAGTCCGATTCACCTAACAACATTTCAAAGAAAGAAGAAAAGGAATGTCGTCTGCGAACAATCGCTCGGTAAGTCCCAAAGGTGAGTAGAGATAGAATAGACAGAATAAGAATATAACTTATAATGTTTGATTATATTGTTAACGCTGTTGTTTGTAGCTTGGTACAAAAAATGCCAGTGTATACGAGAGGAGTCCCACTATTCCGGAGACTAAGGTATATAGAGCACAAGGAACCGTCCAGCCATGGTACAACGGCAATGGATATTCAGGTTAGGTGTATTATGGTTACAGTCTCGTGCCACTTTTAACATCTTCCGTACCAATCTACCCCTTATAAACCCTGTGATATCTTTTGTATTGATTGTATTGTTTTGTTATATAGATGGATGACTTACCGAAACCATGATATCATTAAATGGAATGGATATAAATGGAGAGTCATGTAGACGGAGTATATCTAAGCTTCGGTTCAGTCAATAGATTGATATAGGTTGAATAGACGGATTCATAGATTCATGTTGAATTGTAGTTTATACTTGAATCAAATTCAAGTCAGATTGATTAGATTGTGACTCAGTCTGAGTCAGACACTTTGAAACGAACTTGAAATCCGGATTGTTTTGATGTTATCGATAACTGCTGCACATGGACGGCAGGATTTGTGTCTTTTTCCAAGACAATTACCGTTTTGATAACACCATTTGTTAGATTTTCTACCTTAGATAGGAAAGCACCCATATCTCCGGCTCCCCGAGGCTCAAGAGACTGGTCCCGCTTAAACCTATGTTTACTAGGGTCCTTATTGTAATTTAACATAACTTGAGGGGGTTTTATGTAAAATTAGTTTGATAAAATTTTCAAAATACACCTCAAGAATTTAATTATCATCTTTAGGGTTTTCATAGATGTATATTTTATAACTGTGAAATTTCTAGTGAGTAGAACCTAGTTTTCATAGTATATGGTATTTTCTTGAAATATTGGAATTTTTTTTGTATTTGGATGTTATTTTCATGTAATGGTGATTCTTTTAGAAAATATGGAATATTTATATAATATAATTAAAGTAGATATTTTGATAATATATATATTTAATGAAATTAATTTTATTTATTTTCTTGTAGAAATCTCATTTTCTAAAGAAAAATGCATAAAAATTCCATCGAGATCGAATGCTCCTTTCGGAGGTCTGGATCTCCCTCTACTAGGCCCGAGGATATGCGATAATCTCGCACCATCCTGAACGGGGTCCCTAAAAGTGGGTTGTAGAGGCGCAATTGTAAGGAATTGTTTAATACATCTTTTTAAAGAAATGGTTTTATAAGTTAATGGTATTTATTTGAAACATCGTATTATCCCATAACTATGTTCCCAAATTTCAATCGTGCTATGTCCAGAAATGTGTGTTGTGATAAGATATGTCATTACCTCATGAGTTTTCTAAGGTAAAAGGTTCCAAAATAATAAGTAATGTCAAATCTAAACATAAGGGTATTTTAATGTAAAAATGAAATAGAACTTGCTATGATTATTATTTTGATGTCAAACTTGTTCTATTATCTTCGTTAATGATTACTAAATAATATATTAACATTTTGGAGGTTTGTTATTAAGAAAAAGTTGTAATTTGGAAGAAACGGAAATCGGAAGTCGGATTAACTCCGTTTCCGACGAGTTTTGGAATAGAAAAGTTTTAGAATATAAGAAGAGAGGGGAAGAAGGGACTTACTGGCTTTTAAGGTAGACGGGAGAAGAGAGAAGAGTAGGGAAACGTCGGTGCGTCGTTTCGTCGCCGGAAACTCCTTGGATCGTCGCCGGAACTTCACCCTTTGTTAACTCCACTTGTACACAAAAGAGACTTAAAAGTTTTTGAGAGTTTTGGCAGGAAATTCTGAGTGAGGATGTGTGAAATGGGGTATGGTATTTATAGGGGAAATTAGGTTTTGGGGGGTGAAAGAAATGCATTAAAATTTGCATTAAAATTGGATTAAATGGGCATTTTATTGTTCTCTGTATGAATGCAGAGAAAACAAACAGTGTGAGAGGAGTGGGGTAGCTGAAAGGTTGCAAGGGTTAAAGTTTGGGGGATTTACCGTCGGGTATGACCGGTGGTACCGGGAAAAACTAGGGTTTCGCTGGCCCAATACCGGCGGAGGGGGTTGGGCTTTCTTCCACGTGTCTCTGACGCTTGGTTTACCCTCGTGCACATGTTTAAATAATCTGTAACTGATCATATTACGTGTTGTGCACGTGCAAACTCTTGGGCTTCTAAAAGGTTAAAAGAAATTAAAATAAAAAGATAATGTGGCTGGGGGGATTCGATCACAGGGGCTATGTCACAGCAGTGCAAGGCTTTACCAATATGCTACAAGTGTTTTCTTGCTGTTCTAAATTAAAAAAAATACTTATAGTATACACAGGATTGCAAATACCCCAATTGTACATTAACTTTAAATGAATTTTCTGTCATAGAAATTGGAGTTGTTACACTGCTCAATACATCCGGCAGCAGGGTGTGGGACGCACGCCCTTAAGTACGGGGTCGTTTATGCTGGTATTGCGCAGTTGTTGCGCAAAAAAGGTTTCTATAGGATTATACGGTGGTAACACAGTTATTTTTAAAGCTTAGGATTATACCATGTTGGTCGGACAAAAACGAAAGGCTTCAGTGGTTTGGCCTATCAGTTTTGTTTAGTGAGGTTGTATCTGTAGATAACTAATATTTCAAATTTGATGAGAATGAGAGATGAGCAGATGGTAGCTAGATAATAAGTGGAAGTATTGATTTTTCTTTATCCTCACCATCCAAGTCTTTTTCCATCCAAATTAGCCCGGTTATGAAGCAAAACACTATAAAAAATACGACAAAGTTTTTTGATGGATGAACAGATGGTAGCTAAATATAATAAGCGGAAGTATTGATTCTTCTTCATCATCGAGCATCATCTATGCTTTTTTTCATCCAAATTAGGTCGGCTATGAAGTAAAACCCTATCAAAAATCTGACAAAGTTTTTTGATAGGCAAACAGATGGTAGCTAGATATAATAAGTGGAAGTATCGATTCTTCTTTATCATCATCATCTAAGCCTTTTCCATCTAAATTAGGTCGGCTATAAAGTAAAACCCTATCAAAAATCTGACGAAGTTTTACGATAGATGCACTGATGGTAGCTAAATATAATAAATGGAAGGATTGATTCTTCTTAATATCTTCATCTAAGTCTTTTTCCATCCAAATTAGGACTGCTATTTGTTCAGACCATAATATTGCATTTATCATTCCCCTATTCTTATCATTTTTATAAATAAACAGGTACTCTTGACGCACGTTTGTTGCATATTACAGGATACAGGTTTCTGGAGCAAAAACAGTGAAAAAGACACAAAACAACAGAAAAAGGGACTTTTGACCAACAAGCAGACCGATACTAGTCACGCCTAGTCAGAGAACAGTGCAAGGTCCAAAATGTCATGAGAACGGTTGAAAGATCGCTACGAATATTCACTGAAATATCTGGAGAATACCTAGAAGCCTAAAAGAGAAAAGGACTATAGAAACAGAAAGCCAAGAAGCCCAGAAGAAAGCCCACAAAATCTCACAGCCCAAGTCCATAGTTTGGCCGCGGATCCGCGGCCAAACCCATGCTGGAGCCGCGGATCCGCGGCCGTCTAATACCCGTGTCGGTGGAGATTTCTTCTGTTGCTGCGACGGTTCTGGTGTTGGGATTCTCAGGGGTCAAATCAGTAATTGCGCATGTGCGAGAGTCTGTAACCCTAGGTTTTCTATTTTCCTATAAATTATAATCTTAGATCTAAAAATTGTATGCCTCTTTTCAATAAATAAAATTCAGAAATTCTGGAAGTGACATTCAGATCTGTTCTTTATCGCTTGGAGGGAGCCATCACCATTAGTAAGTGTTTTTCTTTTATTCTTTTAATGTTATTTCATCCCCTAATGAGCGAGTAGTCTCCTCGCTTGTTAGGGTTAGCCTTAGGGAAAGGGTTGAGAGATGAGATCTCTCACCCCTTTCAATGCCATATTAAACTAACCCATTAAGAACTCCATGCATGCTCGCACAACCGCTCCCTGCGGCACCCTACCCCTCGAGGTAACGGTGAACCGCAGTATAAAAGGCCGGTTGCGCGCGTTTTCCATGGGGGTTAGGGTAATTAACGATAAAGTAAGGATACGAATCTAGAGGAAGAAAACATCTTCCCAAAAGAGTCGTATCCACTTTATCGATAATTACTATAACACCTAATGGATCTAAAATACGGCATTGAAAGCGGTGAGGAAACATCAATCTCCAAAACTTCCTCTAAGCCTAACCCTAGCAAGAATTTAAATTAGATTAATTAAGTTTTAGATCTAGATTTTTATAAAACCAAAACTACAAATAGAATCAACTCGTTAAGACACACTAAAGAAATTTACCCGTCTCTGTGGATCGACCCGCACTCACCGGCTAGCTGCGAAGCGACGCCGTTTCTGATTGCGGTAATTATATTTTTGATCGTAAAATCTCTACCAATCAAATGGCGCCGTTGCCGGGGACGGCGTAATCTTTCTTTTTGTGAATTTTCGGGTTGATATAAATTTTAAAAATTATAAAAATCTGAAAATATAAAAAATAAAAAAATAATCAAATTTGATCGGTTTGAAGGGTGTATCTTTTGAATCTTGCAGGAACAGCAAAGAATCACGGATCTGGAATTTTACAGAGGGCAAATAAAAATTTGGTACATAAGAACAGAGAGAAATTGCAAGTCCAGAGCAGTGAAATTTTTTCCAGAGGCTGATCCCATCATTCCGCCGCCCATCCGCGGCCTAAACCCTATAACCGCCGCGGATCCGCGCCTGTTCTGCCACGTCAGCACCTGAAATTTTTTGGGTTTGTTCCTCATTCCCCCCTCTGCAACCTCCATATCTCTATCTGTAAAAATTTTCTGCAGGGTTCTTTGCGCTAAAAAAATCTTCTACCCCCTTCTAAATAACAGATTTTCTGCAGGTTTCTTTGCGCCGCGCTAAAAAAAAAAATTTCTGATTGCAAGTGAAATTTTATTTGTTTTGCATAATTTAACCGGATTCTAAGGGGCTATTTGACCAAACTCAGATTGGGTGGGGATTTCATCACCCTTCCCAGGACCCCAGAAAACACCTAAAGCATTTTGCATCGACCACAATTAATTAAAAAAGATTAGACTTAGACCTAAGGACAGCGAGCTCAATAGGAAAAGGACTAGGGTAGACATCGGCCGTTTATCCTAACCGATATTGCGGTGTCTAGGCTAGTGGTTTTTAATTAGGCCCACTGTAGTGGTGGTTCCTTCCCACTTACCTGGCCGTATTTGTCCATGAAGAGGCGGTTTGAGGTCTATTTCTAGCCCTAGTTAGGAGCTGTCTAGTAGACCTAGGCAACCCTAGATCTAGGTCTGATTGTGCATGTGTGGTTGATACATTTTTGTGTCACGAGTCCCGTTTCTAAAGCCTTATTGCAAAACTCTCCAATAAAAATTAAAGAAAAATCTTTTAAAAAAACTTGCAAAAATTTTGTCGCTTAGAAATCCTTGCATTCTTCTATCATGGGTACCCCACATCATAAATCTCTTGCCGAATCTTGGTATCCCGAACCTAACTTTGCGTCGTTCGTCAATTGTTTCGGTCAATTTAAAAACGATCCCTCCTTGCCAAAAATTTCGTTGAAAGATCAAATAGAGGCGTCTAGAAGAAATAGTTTGACTTTTCAACCCACCTTGTGTCAACCGAGTCAACCTTTACAACCTACATATGTTGATACCACTTCTTCAAATCCTTCTGTCACTCCTAGGCCGATGTCCATTGCTGAGCATATTGCTCAATCTCGCAGTCGATCTTTCACCCCTCTCCACTCATCTAGTTTTAGGGATCCGCACGATTATTCACCTTCTTATTCATATGTTGACCCTACTCCTGTCTTACCACCCACTTCCTACCAGTCATACCCGACCTTCCCACCTTCACTAGACGCTGTTTCGACACAGCCATTAGGGAGTTTCACATACCCAACTAATTTTGAATCTTTTACTGAAACCCCCTCACCTCCTAAGTCTAGTTTGGAAGAGTCGTTGGAAGCATATATTGCTGTAACAAATAAAATAATGAGGAATGTGGAAGCATCCATGGCCGCCTTTATGCAGCCTAGTGAACCGGTAGCTAGTGTCCCGCTAGCTCCGAATTTTTCAATGTATAAGGCGGCAGTTGGACAGAGTGAGAATGAGAGAGGATTTTCAAATCAAACCTACCCTTACCCAATTGAAACCCACAACTCCGGTTTTCCATCGATTGTTCCAAATGATTCACTAGTTGAAAATAAAAATGAGTTGTGCGATTTTGTAGTGTTTGATTTTCCAAATTGTGAGGAACCCCTTTCAAGTGAAACCGCACCTAATTCTTTCGATCTTTACACCTCCACTCTAGAACCTACATTGATAAATATCCATGCTGTGGATGAAGTGTCTAAAGAAATTGATTTTCACTTGATTGAGGATATAGACGCCGGGAATATTTCGGATGATGAACCTGTCGATTTAATAGAAATTTTATGTTCAAATCATCATCCTGAGTTATTAAATGTTTCTCCCGAATCTCATATGCGTCTAGATTTTGATGATAATGGCATGGATGAATTAAATATTGAGGATAGTACTGAGGAGAGTCTTGAGGATAATATCGAGGTTGAACCATTTTTATTTGATGTGTCGGATTTTCCAATTCAGCCTCCTGAACTTTTGACTGTTATATCACCATCCCTCCTTCCTACTGTTCCGACCGAACAAATAACTGTTACGCTTTCATCTCCTATACCAAGTTCGGCGTACCCATGTTTTCTTGCGAATCTTGAGGGATTTGACCCCATTGCACGACGAGTTCATAGGTTAGCGCAATCGCTTTTAACACATCGGTCATCACAAATTGCGCTAATTTATTCACTCAATTTACACCCTCAAGATCGCACTCCACTTCTTTCTTCTTTCCATCTTTCTTCTCCCCCACCGAGACCATATTCTACCATTCTTCTTTCCACACGGTCTCGCGTGCTTTTCATCTCTTTTCTTTCCATCCCATTCTTGCACCAACTCTACCATTACCATGATAAGATCTTTGAATGGTTGGTGCTAACCTTTGGCTTGTGTAAGGCCAAGCTTAAGTTTGGGGGAATCTTGTTGTATATATGTATATATCCTTTTGTTTTCTTTTTCTATAAAAATATATAAAAAAAAATTTAAAAACATAAAAAAAAAATTTATAAATAAATAAACAGGGGAGTATCGGTATTTTGACCCTCTTGGTTTAGCATGACAGTGAGGACACTGTCAAGTTCAAGTTTGGGGGTATGCTCGGTACGTCTTCTTCCTTCGCATTCATTTGTACATATTTTTTGCATTTGCATACTTATTTGAAAACCCATAAAAATTTGAAAAAATTATAAAAATTATTGTATTCAATTTTGGCTAATTGACTAGAGTTTGACAAATAGGTCAACTAGCTAGGAACAACTAGATCTTAGACTTAGTAAGTTAAAAACCCTAAAACATTCCTTAAAGTTTAACGGTATAAAGTATATGCCTTGTAGTTTATTTAGAAATAGGCAAATTTTGGGTTCACTTCTTGGGCTAAGCGAAACAAGGGAAGAGTATTGATGTTCTAATTAAAGTATAAGTTTGAAAAATAGTTCCTCGCTTAAGTCTAGATTCTGAAAACGTATACCCTACTATTTGCACAATCACGCACCTTGAAACTTGGAATAGTAGAAGAGACCTTGAAATGCTCTTGTCTAAAGTCCTTAGTACAATGAAAATAAAAAAAAATGAATAAAGAATAAAAAATGGACACTGGTTTTTGTGATTACTTAAGGCTGTAAAAATAGAAAAATATTTAGCGAGGGTGCTTCATCACCTAGTGCCTTAGACCAACTGGTTTGGGAGTCACTGCTAAAGCCTTGGGTGTTGCAAGGACTAAGAAGTACGCTTTAAAGTGCAAACGCATTTTGTAATCGGTCGTTGGTACCTCAAGAAGTATTAACGGTCGCATGAAGGATGTGTAAGCAAATTTCATTCACCAATTAATAAGTACTTTGGACAATGGACAAGGGCATGATTGCTTGAATTGAATTTCCAAGTGTAGGGGTGATCTTTACACACACGTAGGGGTATGTGATTGGAATTTAGATAAGAGAGAGGAATGAAAAATAGAACTTATATTTTTAATAGAGTTGATAGAAATTCCTAAGTGGAGATGAAACCCTAGAAGGAAGACTTAAAAGATGCCGAAAAACTAAGTAGGTCTACATAACATATATAATTTTAAGTTAAATAATGAGGAAGCGTGAAGAATATGGGTGGATGATTTACAAGTAGAAGATAATAGAATTCCTTATTAGAAAACCTAATTGGAGAACTAAAATCAATGGGCCGAGTTGATAGGATTTTGTGGGTGTAATCCGCTGAAAACCCTCAGGAGACAACACTCCTCCTACTAGGGACACCTAGAGGTTTAACGGCTTGTTGCACGTGCTCAGTGCAATCGCGTTTCCCTGCGAAAGTGCGGTTAGGATTTTAGAGAATAAAATAATAAGTTTGCTCGAGGACGAGCAAAAGGTAAGTTTGGGGGTATTTGTTCAGACCATAATATTGCATTTATCATTCCCCTATTCTTATCATTTTTATAAATAAACAGGTACTCTTGACGCACGTTTGTTGCATATTACAGGATACAGGTTTCTGGAGCAAAAACAGTGAAAAAGACACAAAACAACAGAAAAGGGGACTTTTGACCAACAAGCAGACCGATACTAGTCACGCCTAGTCAGAGAACAGTGCAAGGTCCAAAATGTCATGAGAACGGTTGAAAGATCGCTACGAATATTCACTGAAATATCTGGAGAATACCTAGAAGCCTAACAGAGAAAAGGACTATAGAAACAGAAAGCCAAGAAGCCCAGAAGAAAGCCCATAAAATCTCACAGCCCAAGTCCACAGTTTGGCCGCGGATCCGCGGCCAAACCCATGCTGGAGCCGCGGATCCGCGGCCGTCTAATACCCGTGTCGGTGGAGATTTCTTCTGTTGCTGCGACGGTTCTGGTGTTGGGATTCTCAGGGGTCAAATCAGTAATTGCGCATGTGCGAGAGTCTGTAACCCTAGGTTTTCTATTTTCCTATAAATTGTAATCTTAGATCTAAAAATTGTATGCCTCTTTTCAATAAATAAAATTCAGAAATTCTGGAAGTGACATTCAGATCTGTTCTTTATCGCTTGGAGGGAGCCATCACCATTAGTAAGTGTTTTTCTTTTATTCTTTTAATGTTATTTCATCCCCTAATGAGCGAGTAGTCTCCTCGCTTGTTAGGGTTAGCCTTAGGGAAAGGGTTGAGAGATGAGATCTCTCACCCCTTTCAATGCCATATTAAACTAACCCATTAAGAACTCCATGCATGCGCGCACAACCGCTCCCTGCGGCACCCTACCCCTCGAGGTAACGGTGAACCGCAGTATAAAAGGCCGGTTGCGCGCGTTTTCCATGGGGGTTAGGGTAATTAACGATAAAGTAAGGATACGAATCTAGAGGAAGAAAACATCTTCCCAAAAGAGTCGTATCCACTTTATCGATAATTACTATAACACCTAATGGATCTAAAATACGGCATTGAAAGCGGTGAGGAAACATCAATCTCCAAAACTTCCTCTAAGCCTAACCCTAGCAAGAATTTAAATTAGATTAATTAAGTTTTAGATCTAGATTTTTATAAAACCAAAACTACAAATAGAATCAACTCGTTAAGACACACTAAAGAAATTTACCCGTCTCTGTGGATCGACCCGCACTCACCGGCTAGCTGCGAAGCGACGCCGTTTCTGATTGCGGTAATTATATTTTTGATCGTAAAACCTCAACAATCACTATTAAGAAAAACCCTATCAAAAATCTAACAAAGTTTTACGATCGGCCGTCGTCTTTACGTTAACTCTCTCCGAACAAGTGTTAAATTCCATAGTTTAGACAATTACAATGACAAGAAAGTGGCTTGTCATAGTTCCAGATAGCCAATTGGAATCCTACAAATTTTGTAACGACTTTAATTTTACTGTACGAAAATTTTCTAGTTAATGTACAGAATGGAGTTTCAAGCCTGAGCACAAGTTATAAATTTAATTTGTTTAAGAACAGTAAGAAGCCACTTGTAGCTCACTGGTAAAGTATTTGCATTGCTGTGGCGTTGCCTCTGTGTTCGAATCCCATCAGCCACATATATTTTTCTGAATTTTTATTTAAACTTTTTGGAAGCCCAAAATTTTACACGTGCAATATACGTAAGAAATGAAAAGACAGAAAATCAAACATGTGCACAATGTTGTATGAACAGCCGAGGACACGTGGCACCAATCCAGAGCCCAACCCCCATAGCTTGGCCGGCGAGATTGAGCCCCAGGCCGGCACCGCCGTTCCCCCCGTAGGTAATAGCCCCGTTCTCTGCACACTAAACTCTTGGCCTACCCCCACTACCCCTGTTCTGTTTGATTTCCCTGAAAATTAACAGAGAATTAAAAATGAGCTTTAAATCCTATTTTTAATGTGTTTTTAATTCTCTCTTCAATTCCAAAACCGTATTTTTACAGTATAAATACAACCCCATATCCTAGCCCCTCTTCATTCTGAAATCTCTTGTCAAAAATTCTTAAAATTTCCTAACTCAAAGAAGGGTACAAGTGGAGTTAGCCCAAGGTTACTTTCCGGAGAGAATTTGAGACGTTTCCGGCGATCCCACGACTCCACGAAACTACCAATTTCTTCTTATACCTCTCCTCTAATCTTTTAGCAAGTAAGTCCCACCTCCTTTCTCTCTTTCTACTATAAAAATTTTTCTTTTCAAAACTTGTTGGTAAGTGGAGTTATACCGACATCTGATTCTATAATCCTTAAAAATTACCAATTTTCTTAAGCATCACTCACCCATATCACTATACCTGTCTAATTAATCATGAAATAAATGATTAGAACAATTTTCACCTTAAAATACCATGTTAAATAACTTTAGTTAAGTTTTTACGTTTAAATACCATGAAGTTTACATACGATATCTTTTAAATATTTAGCTTAACATACCTTTAGAAAACCTCACGAGGTAATAACCTACCTCTCACAAACACACATCTTGATATAGCACGATTCTCTTGAACAATATTTTTTGGCAAAATACGACTTTCATTAAAATACCTTAAACTATTAAAAACCCGGATTTCTTTAAATTGTGTTACTTATTTTGTTGTGATTGTGCCTCTACAACCCATTTTGGGGAACCCGGTCGGGATGGTACAGACTATCGCACATCCTCAGGACTAGTAGAGCGAGATGCAGACCTCCTCACGGAGCATACGATCTCGATGGAATTTTTATACAATTTTTAAGAAAAACGAGGATTTCTAGTTAATTATAAAAAATTATTTTTAATAATTATATAAATATTATCAAACCACATATTTTTATGATATTATTTAAATTCCATGTTTTCTAAACAAAATAAAAGAATTACGAGTTTCATGAAAATACCATCAAGAATCAATACAAGTCTAACTTTACACTAAAATACCTTGAACTATTCAAGCTATGTATATATTCACTAGAATACCTCACCTTTTAAAAGTTACATCCATGAAAACCATAAATACGATAAATAAATACTTGAGATATATTTTGAAAGTATATTTAAAATATTTTTCATAAAACCCCCTCATGTTATATTAAATTTACATTAAGGACCCTAATAAATATAGGTTTAAGCGGGACCAATTTTCTTGAGTCTCAGGGAGCCGGAGAAAGTGGGTGCTTGCCTATTTAAAATGGGGTTATCAATGGTAATTGTCATGGAAAAAGACACAAATTCTGCCGTCCATGTGCAACAGTTACCGATAACTCTAAAACCTAATTCAGGAATCCAAATCTGTTTAAAGTGTCTGACTCAATCTGAGTCTCAGTCTAATCTGAATACAATCCAAACATGAATCCAATCATAACTCCAATTCAACATGAAACCAATATACCAAACATGAACACTTGAACTTGAACATGAACACCAGAACAATATCAACATGACTTGACTTGACCGAACTATGGCTATATCTTGAACTTGACTACATGACTACCGTTTATATCCTGAATAATTTTACATGAACAATTTATACCATGGTCTCGGTAAGTCTGATAATTACAAATCAATACAATCAATACAATATACACTATGCGGTTTTTAATGGGGTAGATTGGTACGGAATGTGTTAAAAGTGGCACGATGATGGTCACTAAAAGACACCTACATGAACATCCTGTGCCGTTGTCCCATGGGTTTTGCCGGGGCCTTGTACTTACATATTACCTTAGTCCACGGAGCAAGTTGGACTCCTCTCGTATACACTGGCACATTCTGTACCAAGCTACAAACAACTACGATAGCATAACAAACAGATAATTTACTAGTTCTATTCTCTTTACCTACCTATCACATTCTATCTTTTGGAATTTACCAAGCGCTAGTTCGCTGACGACATTTCGGTCTCTTCTTTCTTTGGAATGTTCGTCAGGGGGACCCGACTCACAGGAGATCGAGCCCAGCCAGGACGACTTGGAGCAGTTTACAGAGGAGGCAGACTTTTAGACTTACATGTACTTTTCGTTTCAGTTCATATGCCACTGTTTAGGCATCACTTTTTTTCTATCATTGTACTTTACTTCTCAGTTGTGTGTAAAGAATGAATATAAATAAAAAGTTGTTGTTTTATTACATCTCTTGTCATTCTTGTGCTTTTACATTTATGTTTCTTGTTTATGCTTAACGTGTTTACTTCTGAGTAAATACGTCGCGGCCTCACCACGTCTCCTTCCCTGTACACTGGGAAGCGGGGCGTGACAGGTTTTGTTGGCGGCCCATGCAGGTCAGTTCTGCATGGAACCCTACCAGCAGGTCAATTATGTATGGAAACCCAAGCAATATAACACAAGAATTATAAGAATCAGCAACTAAAAACATTCTTTAAATTTCAATTCCTTGAATCTATTCTAACCCTACTTTTCTTTCAAGGTTATGGATTCCCCAAACAACACGAGTACGAACGTGAATAGAAACACTCCACCTCCTTTACCACCACCACCTACCGTAGCAGCTCCTATCAATGAGCAGACGGTATTTCTTGAGGCAATCAAGAGCCTCTTGGAGGGTCAGCAGCAGCAGACTGCTATCCTCTTGCACCGCCCTGAGACCAAGGCACCCGGAGTGAAGAAATTCCGGGCATTGCGCCCTAAGAACTTTTCTGGAAAAGAGAGCTCGCTGGAGGTGGAAGAATGGTCTCGGTCGATTAAGGACGATCTGGCAGTAGCACAAGTACCAGAGATTGCTTGGGTGAGAGTTGCGAAGCTGCAACTTACAGACAACGCTGGAGTATGGTGGAAGGTTGAAGAAAGCCGTCTTGCTCAGCCGATTGAATGGAAGACATTTCACGACATGTTCGACGCGAAATATTTTCTCGAGATTGCCCGTTTTGACATGGAGCAGCAATTCATCCACCTGCAATAAGGCTCTATGTGGAACATATCTGTGGATGAATATGATGTTGAGTTCACCATGCTGAGCAGGTAAAATATGTCTCAAATATTCAATTTCCTAATATCACATACTACACTGCTAACACAAGACCGTAACAGGTTCGCGGCACATCTCATACCGACTGCTGAGATCAGGGCTAGACGATTTCAGCAAGGGTTGGACCAGGAGATCCAAGATGCTCTAGCTACAGGGGATTTCCCAACCCATGACCTTGCACTGAAGGATGCCCCAAGATATGATGTAGTAGTGAAGAAGAAGAGCAGATCTCAATTTGCCAGTGTGAAGCGCCCTGCTGCTCAGATAGCAGGAGGAACCTCTTCCAGGCCACCTTTTGTACCCAGGAGACCGGGAGTACCATTTAACCAGCCTAGTCCAGACTTTTGCTTCTACTGCAAGAGGAATGGACACCTGGCGAAGGATTGCAGGCATGCTATCTGCCTGTGCTTAGTTTATGGCACATCCACTCATTCTATTGGAGATTTCCCACATCGTCTCATCCAGCTCCTGCACCTCGACCAGCACCCACCTTTCCACAGCGGCCAGCTATTCAGACACCTGCACTTCGTCTTGCCTTCCCAGCTCCACCTCCTCGTGGACCTCCTGCACAGCCTCTTCATCGGTTCCATCGGGCAAAAAGGAACCTACCTCAATGACAGAGGAACGGACAGAGGAATGCTCCCCTAGCAAGGAGAAATGTACCTAGGCTTCAGGCTTTCACAATGACTGTGGAAGAAGCTGAAGCCACTGGCCAAGTCATCACTAGTAACTCCCACTCTTTCAAAACCTTTTCAATCTTTGTGTACCTCAATATAAATATTTTCCTATACCTAAACATGTTCCACACAACTTAGGTACAATCTTAGTAGCTTCTTTTCCTACACTAGCACTCTTCGATACTGGAGCATCACATTGCTTTATGTCGCAACGATTCGTTCGAACTCATGCGATTCCAGTAAAACCGCTCGTATCCAGCTGGAATGTCAGTTCAGGGAACGGCGTTCTAAAAGCAACGATGGGATATGATATGTGTCCAGTGGTCGTCTGCAGCAGAGAATTTTATGCTGACTTCAAGGTGCTGGACATACAGAATTTCGACGTTGTCTTGGGTATGGATTGACTGGGAACTTTCTTCGCTACCATCGACTGTCGTCAAAGGAGGGTAGTGTTCAAGATTCCAGACCATCCGGTCTTTTATTTCAAGAGTGAAGACCGTACCCTGGAGCCTAGCACTTACAAAGCTAAACCAAAGAAGGCAGTGGTTGCTACACTTCAGGTGGAAGAAGACAAGCCAGAGGTAGTTCGAGAGTTCGAAGATATATTTCCTGAAGACATCTCAGGTTTGCCTCCCGATCGAGCTCTTGAATTCAACATTGATTTAGTACCTGGTGCACAACCGGTGATCAAAGCTCCGTACCGGTTAAGTCCATAAGGATTGAAGGATATCCGTACTCAATTGGACAAACTTCTGAAGAAAGAATGGATTCGTCCTAGCACTTCAAGTTGGGGATCTCCAGTTTTGCTTGTGAAGAAGAAAGAAGGTTCATACAGAATGTGTGTTGATTATAGAGCTCTAAACGAAGTAATGATAAAGAACAAGTATCCACTACCACGTATCGATGATCTGTTCGATCAGCTAAGTGGTTCTTGCGTTTTCTCTAAGTTAGATCTTCGTTCGGGTTATCATCAGGTGAAGGTCAAAGAGTCTGATATTCCTAAAACGGCATTCAGGACTCGCTATGGTCATTACGAATATCTCGTGATGCCATTTGGAGTGACCAATGCACCAGCCACATTCATGAATCTAATGAACCAAGTTTTCCGAGAGTACCTAGACATGTTTGTTGTTATATGCTGAACACTTACGAATTGTCCTGGAGACTTTGCAACAGCACCAACTCTATGCTAAGTACAGCAAGTGCGAATTTTGGCTAGAGCAAGTCGAATTTCTCGGACATATAGTTTCAGGCAAAAGAATCTCTGTAGATCCAGCTAAAGTATCAGCAGTAAGCGAATGGCCGACACCGAAGACAGTGAAGGACATTCGAAGTTTCTTGAGTTTAGCAGGATACTACTGAAGATTTATTGAAGGCTTTTCAAAGATTGCAGCATCCCTGACTAAGCTCATACGCAAAGATGAAGCATTTGTGTGGTCAGAAGCATGTGAAGAAGCTTTTGTAGAAGTCAAGTCAAGATTGACATCAGCACCTATTCTTATAATACCGGACCAATCTGGAGGATTCGTTGTGCACTGCGATGCATCCAGTAAGAGATTAGGATGTGTTCTACACCAGCACGGAAAATTTGTAGCTTATGCATCAAGACAGCTGAAAGTTCATGAGCGCAATTATCCAATGCATGATCTGGAGTTGGCGGCCGTTATCTTTGCACTTAAGATTTGGCGCAACTATCTTCTTGGAGAACGAGTGGATATATACACAGACCACAAAAGTCTAAAGTATATGTTTACTCAGAAAGAATTGAATATGCAGCAAAGAAAATGGCTAGAACTAATGGCGGGCTTCGACATCAACCTACAATATCATCCAGGAAAGGTGAATGTAGTTCCTGATGCACTTAGTCGCCAACCATTAACAATGAATCTCACGGCACGGTGGAAGCTACAGCAGGAATTGCACAAGATGGAGATAGAAGTGGTTATGCCAGGTAACACTTCGTATTTGATGAACTTACAAGTTCGGTCTACTATTGTCAATCAGATCAAAGCAGGTCAAGCAAGTGATGCCAAGTTGCAAAAGATTCGAGAACAAGTAGAAAGTGGACTATGAACAGACTTCATCATCCACGAAGACGGATCTTTAAGATACGGAAGCAGATTGTGTGTACCACAAGGTCCTATTCGGGAAGAGTTGATGAAAGAAGCCCATAGCTCTCCATACTCAGTACACCCTGGTGGTACAAAGATGTACAAAAATCTGCGGCAACATTACTGGTGGCATGGAATGAAGCGTGAAATAGCTAGAAGCGTAGCCAAATGCTTGGTGTGTCAGCAAATAAAAGCTGAACATCACATGACTGCTGGTTTACTTCAACTGTTACCAATCCCAGAATGGAAATGGCAGCACATTACCATGGATTTCATGACTGCTATTCTTCGCAGCACGAAAGGCAACAACGCAGTATGGGTTATTGTGGATCGACACATAAAGTCGGCTCACTTTTTTCCCTTCGAGTTGGCTAATCTACCGAGACATTAGCAAAGAAGTACATGGAGGTAAGTTTGAATCTAAGTAAGATTTAACTATTCAATGTGTACTATCTCTGATACCGATGAACTCATGCAGGAGATTGTGGGATTACATGGAGTACCGGTTTGCATTGTCTCTGATCGTGACACAAGATTCCGATCGCAGTTTTGGCATAATCTGCAAGCTAGCTTGGGAACGAGTCTGAACTTTAGCACAGCTTACTATCCACAAACAGATGGATAGTCTGAGCGAACGATTCAGATCCTTGAAGATATGCTAAGAGCGTGTATGTTAGACTTCGGAGGATCATGGGAAGATCGCCAATATCTTGTAGAGTTTTCATACAACAACGGCTACCAAGCAACTATTGGAATGTCACCCTTTGCAGCGCTCTATGGAAGGAAGTGTTGTTCACCGTTAAGTTGGGACGACATCGGAGATTGGGAACTCCTTGGACCAGAGATGATCGTGGCAACTGTGGACATAGTTCGTACGATCAGGGAAAGAATGCGCATAGCCCAAGACAGACAGAAACACTAGGCTGATGCAAACCGCCGACATCTGGAGTTCCAACCGGGAGATCATATGTTCTTAAAGATCTCTCCAAACCGTAGAGTAATTCGCTTTGGCAAGAGGGGTAAGTTCAGTCCCAGATATATTGAACCGTTCAACATACTCGAACGAGTCGGAGAAGTGGCATACCGTTTGGTACTACCACCATCATTGGAAGGAGTGCACAACGTGTTCCATATATCCCAGCTTCGAAAATATGTCAGTGACCCTAGCAACATCCTTGATCACTCCGAGCTCACTGTACAGACAGATCTATCTTGTGAGCAACATCCCGTTGAAATCCTGGACAGAAAGATAAAGTTACTACGGAACAAGGAAGTAAATTTGGTCCGAGTGATGTGGAAAAAAGATTCGCTAGGAGAATCAACGTGGGAACGTGAGGACGAGATGCGTGCAAGATACCCTTTCTTATTTGTAAATTAGTCTTTATGTAAATATAAATTTCGAGAACGAAAATTTTGTAAGGAGAGTAGAATGTAACAACTCTAATTTTACTGTACGAAAATTTTCAAGTTAATGTACAGAATGGAGTTTCAAGCCTGAGCACAAGTTATAAATTTAATTTGTTTAAGAACAGCAAGAAGCCACTTGTAGCTCACTGGTAAAGCCCTTGCATTGCTGTGACGTAGCTCCTGTGTTCAAATCCCATCAGCCACATATATTTTTCTGAATTTTTATTTTAAACTTTTTGGAAGCCCAAAAGTTTACACGTGCAATACACATAAGAAATGAAAAGACAGAAAATCAAACATGTGCACAATATTGTATGAACAGTCGAGGACACGTGGCACCAATCCAGAGCCCAACCCCTATAGCTTAGCCCCCGAGATTGAGCCCCAGGCCGGCACCGCTGGTCCCCCCCGTAGGTAATAGCCCCATTCTCTACACACTAAACCCTTGGCCTACCCCCACTACCCCTGTTCTGTTTAATTTCCCTGAAAATTAAAAGAGAATTAAAAATGAGCTTTAAATCTTATTTTTAATGCATTTTTAATTCTCTCTTCAATTCCAAAACCCTAATTTTACACTATAAAAACAACTCCATACCCTAGCCCCTTTTCATTCTGAAATCTTTTGTCAAAAATTCTCAAAACATCCTAAGTCAAAGAAGAGTACAAGTGGAGTTAGCCCAAAGTCACTTTCCGGCAAGAATTCGAGACGTTCCCGACGACCCCACGACTCTACGAAGCCACCAATTTCTTCCTATACCTCTGTTTCTCCCCAATAATAGAAGAGCAAGGCTCTGTTCAAAATTTGAAAAGAGGCAGCGCCTCACGTGCCTTGCACGAGGGCACCAGCGCCGAGAGTTAAAAACTCTGAGGCAGCGCCTCACGTGCCTTGCACGAGGGCGCCAGCGCCGAGAGTTAAAAATTCTGAGGCAGCGCCTCACATGCCTCTCTTTTGCAAGATCACTTTTGCGGGCCCACTTGAGCTTCGGCTCAGCCTGTTGAAGACTGAGGTGGCAGACCTGGACGACTCTTTGAGCGGGGCCATGGTGGTTGCAAGTCGATCGAAAAACGACTTCTTGGGATCTTCCTGTGGTGGCACCGAGGCGCTGAAGCTTGCTGGCGGGAGCATGGTCCCGAAGAACAATCCAATGGTGGCTTGAGTTACCTGCCACACCGGCATTGAAAAGATGGAGGCCGCATTAGGCCAGTTAGTCACTCCTCCAGTTGAGGCGGAGCGGGAGTTGTTGTTGCAGTTTGTGCAGCTGGAAGCCATTGACCTTTTTCCTGCACAGGAGAAAGACATCAAATCTTAGTACCTTGAATCCAAGGGTAGCCATAGCAAACCACGATTTTGTTCATGAAAACACGACACACGAAGTGTGGAGTGGAAAGAGGAAAAGGTCCCACCGGGCGTGCCAGAATCTGTTTACCGCCGAAAATGGAGACGAAACCGGGATGGATCGTCTTGCCTGAATTTGGGGGTAGATGCGATTTAGGTTTATCCGTCCACCTCTCCGAAGATACCAAGTTAATTTATGGCACCGTATATCGGAGGTTTGGACGGATGCGACCGTTGTAGCAGACTTTATCAGATTCCCCTTTGTTTGTGAGGGTTTTTTTATTGTGGGGACGCTCTTCCCTGCAGACGCAAGCCCCCGCAATTAATTATGTTACCGCATCATGATAACCACTTTCTCCTGCTCCGGAAGTTCACTTCGTGTCATGTGTGTTTATTTTATTTTGGTTTGCCTGTGGATTGTATACGGAGACTACTTTATGTCGTCGCCCGTAGGGCTTGGATTAGTCCAAATCCGTATATTTTAGATTTGGGATTTATTTAAGGACCGTTAATCTATTTTGAGATTATGATCGACTTAAATGTATGTGAGCATTTGGGGTTCGATTTGTATTTGTTACGGATACGTTAGTCCAATTTGAGACTAAGATCCACTTGACAATTTTTAGGATCTTTTTTGTTTCAGATCCAACAAAAGAGCATTTTGGCTCTATTGTTTTAGTTTAAGGACGTTTCGGTCCA
Organism: Agapanthus africanus; assembly: GCA_030015575.1. Lineage (NCBI taxonomy): Eukaryota > Viridiplantae > Streptophyta > Magnoliopsida > Asparagales > Amaryllidaceae > Agapanthus > Agapanthus africanus. The sequence continues at coordinate 873,739,098 of CM057339.1, forward strand.
TTATCGCCATTTTGGAGGCGAATATTAGTTTTAGGACATTTCGGTCCATTATCGCCATTTTGGAGGCGAATATTAGTTTTAGGACATTTCGGTCCATTAGTAGTTTAAGGACGTAGTGGTCCATGGTTCATCTTGCGAGCATGTGTATTTGTTACGTGACGGAATGAACAAGGGTGATATGGAATGCACCCAGTATGGGATGCGGTCTAATTTGAGGTATGCACGTCGGTTTGGACGATTTGGGAATGCACTAAAGATTTGTTGGTTATCGGGACCCGCCACCTCTCTGAAGACGTTGAAGAATTACAACGACGTATATCAAAGGTGTGGAGAGATGTACCCTTGAACCAATTCCCGTATTTGAAGGAAAGGGGGGGTTGTGGACCTAAGGGTCATCAGTCATTTTTGAGACTAATATTGTCTTAGGAGATATAGGATGAATGTCATTTTGGATATCATCAGTTGAAAGATCATTAGTCATGTTTGGGACTAAAATCAATTTGGGGAATCATGAGCACATGGGCTCGGTTGATTGGAAATCGAAGAGGTTTTGATCTTGGAAAAACTTAGCCAATTTGGGCTAGGTCTGAGTCTCCATAGTTACTCAACAGTGCTAAGCACTGGTAAATGTAGCACTCATTTATATCCACATGCGGCGCTGGATCAGTGTTAATTACTGAACTTTGGAGGCGCCCACGTGTAAACACATGAGGCGCCCCAAAGTGGGCGCTGTCTTTTGGGTTTTATTCCTCTCTTTTTACATATAAGTGCTAAGCACTTGGTTCTTGTGGCGCTCACGTGTGAACACGTGAGGCGCCCCAAATGTGGGCACTGCCTTTTGGGTTGTATTCCCCTCTTTTTACATATAAGTGCTAAGCACTTGGTTCTTGTGGCGCTCACGTGTGAACACGTGAGGCACCCCAAATGTGTTTAAACGCTAATAGATCATCAGTCTTTCCTTCTGGGTGTTTGGAGATTTTGATCTCATGTTAATGACACTAGGATTTGGAGGATCTCATATCTCTTGTTTTGTAAGAATTAAATTCTTTTTATAGGGTTAAACCCTAGTTTTTAGAGGAATTAAATTTCCATGTGTTTTGTAAGAATTAAATTCTTTGAACTCAATTCTTTCCCTTGGGTTTTGAATCTGCATGACAAAATCTCCCCGATGAGAATTAAATTCTCAACTTGTGGGGAGATCTGCTTCTGTAGATCTCAACCAGAGGAAGAACTAAGTTCTTATACGAAAGGTTAAACCCTTAGAGAAGCAAAGGATAGATGTTTTATTTTTTACCTAGTGTTTCAAGAAAGTCTTTTCTTTGAGAATTAAATTCTCCTATTCCTTAAAAGCTCACTGTATATTCTTTTTTCTTAAGCCTCTGGGGAGCTCTCTCTCTCTGCTGGTGTATATTTTTTTTTGAGACTTGAAGTCTCGGTTTCTTTATATAGTGGAGAGAAGTTTGTTTAATTCTCAGAAAATCTCTCATTGAGAGATCCCAATTGATTTAATTGGTTTCAGAACTGATTCGGGGAATTTTACCCACCGTTGGATCTTTGATCCAAGGACTTCTGTTTTTATAGAAGATATTGTTCTTGTTTTTAACAAGATTGGAGATATTCTCCCATATATAGAATAAAATTTTATCGAGCGGTGACAATTTAATCACCATTGGATTTTTAATCCAAGGGTGCTCAGTTTAACAGAGTGTAATCTTTCTCTGTTTAGAAAGATATAGGAAATACTTTGGATTTTTGATCCACTATCTCTCCGTTTAACAGAAAATATTATCTCCAATAGAATTTAATTCTATGTTTAATCACCGTTGGATCCTTGATCTAACAGTTTATTAAGTAGAATTTAATTCTACGCAAGGAGGTGTAGCTTGTTTAGCCTAGTTGCGGTTTAATTGCAGTGCCTATATACTTTGCATATAGGCGCTCACATGTTGGCACGTGAGGCTTTGTTTAGCCTACTTGTAGTTTAATTACAGCGCCTATATGCTTTACATATAGGCACTCACGTGTTGGCACGTGAGGTTCGAATAATGGGGAGTTTTCCCCCCTTTTCTACTCTTCCCCCATTTTTTACGAGGGAAACTTGTAGTTTAATTGCAGCGCCTATAAGCTTTGCATATAGGTGCTCATGTGTTGGCACGTGAGGATCGAATAATGGGGAGTTTCCCCCTTTTTTTAACTCTTCCCCTTTTTTGACGAAGGAAACTTGTAGTTTAATTGCAGCGTCTATATACTTTGCATATAGACGCTCACGTGTTGGCACGTGAGGCTCGAATAATGGGGAGTTTCCCCCTTTTTTTACTCTTCCTCTTTTTTACGAGGGAACAGTGGAACAAATCTCGATACAGACCAATCAAATCCAACCGCCCATTCTTCCCTATTGGTCGCCGCCGCCAGGTGAGATGTGCCCAATTGCCTCCGTGGTTTGCACACCCCCCCTTCGACTCCCCTTAACTCCCCTGCATTGTTTGATTTTTCTGCAATCAAATAGAGACCCTTCAATTCACCATTTAAATTCTTTTAATCCACATTTTTAATTCCCGAACCCTAACTCTTCACTATAAATACCACCCCATGCCCTAACTCCCCTCTATTTTGAAAATTTCTATCAAAATCATCCCAAAAGGTCCTAAGTGCAAGTGGGGTCAAGTGGAGTTGGCAACCAAGCTCCTTCCATCGAAGATCGAAGCCGTTTCCGGAGCTTTCGCGATGCCACGGAGCCCCTTCTTTTTTCCTTAATTCTTTCTCGAAGTTATAAAACCGTAAGTCTCTCTTCTCTCTTCTTCTTTCATCTCAAAACCATCTTCTAAAAACATATTAGTAAAGCGGAGTTAACTCCAATATGTGTAGTTTTAACCTTTATAATCCCCCTTTTTAAAGCAAAATAGGTCTAAATAACTTTCTCACACTACTTATAATTTTGTTTACGATCATTTTGCTTTGAGTTTAACCAAAACTTCCATGTGAAACTATCATATAACGAACTTTTTATTAAAATGCTATGAACTTTAGTATAACCCTCATTTCAATAATTGTTAAATACATTTAGGAAAACTTCACGGGGTAACGACTTACCCCACACGCACACTATGGTTTCATAACACGGTATTCAAAACACATGACTAATTTAAAGAATGACTTTTACATTAAAATACCACACTTTTTCAAAACGGGTTTCTTTTAATCGGTATTTTGTAATCCTTGGCAATTACGCCTCAACAACCCTCGTTAGGAGACCCGCTAATGGATGGTACAGATTATCGCACATCCTTGGGATAGTAGAACGAGATACAGAACTCCTCACGGAGTATTTGGTCTTGAAAGGAAATAAAAATACGGTTTTTAAGAAATGCGATTTTTCTAAACAAAATTAAATTTTGAAAAATTATATAAAAAATATGAATCCATATTTTCGATAAAAACCTATTATGAAACTATATTTTTAAAATGAAAGATTAGAATTTTAATAAAATACCATCAAGTTTCCAAAAGAGCTAATTTTCAATAAAATACCATAAACTTTTAAAAAGGCTAAGTTTCATCACCAAAATACCATAATAATTAAAATATATGTTCATGAAAACCCTAAAGGGTACAAATCACTCTCGAGATTTATTTTTAAACTATATTAAAGTATATTTTCAAAAAAAAAACCTCGAGATATGCAAAACAATATTTTAAGGACTATAAATTAATATAGGCTTAAGCGGTATCATTTCACTTGAGCCTCGAGGAGCCGGAGAAAGTGAGTGCTTGCCTATTCAGGCTAGACAACTTAACGGAGTTTTCAATAGCAATTGTTTTGAAAAAAGACACAAATCCTACCGTCCATGTGCAACAGTTGTCGATTGCTCCCTAACCTAAGAAAAATTCAAGAGTTAAATCCGTTCACAAGTTTCTGACTCAATCTGAGTCCAAACTCAACCAGAATCCAAAATCAAACACGAACTTGAATACTTGATCATGAATCTGAATACTCAAATTCAAACATCAAACTCAAATTGCATACTTGACTCAACTTGACCGAACCATGGTTATAACTTGACATGAATATCTGAACACATTCTTACATCTTGAACATGAACCTGTATATTTTTATATCCATAGATTCGGCCAAAACCTGTAATCTTAATATATACAATACAATACGTGGGAATAAAGGGGTAGATTGGTAAGGAACGTATATCGTGGCACGAGAGGTCACTTTAAAAGACAGCTACATGAATTCACATGCCGTTGTCCTGGGGTTATGACGGGGCCTTGTATTACATGTTACCATAGTCCACGGGGTAAGATGGACTCCTCTCGTATACATGAATAACTTATTTATCAAACTATAAATAACCACGTTAGAATAACTATTCTATACTTGTGAATGATCATATACAATTTTACTTGTCCTCTGTTCATTTGGTTTCTATTCATATTATATACTATCTTCTCTTACTTCTTTTGGGACTTACCGAGCGCTAGTTCGCTGACGACATTCCTCTCTGTTTTCTTTCTTTGGAATGTTCATCAGGAGGACCGGACTCTGAAGACGTAGAGCCGAGCCAGGAGGACTTGGACCAGTTCGCAACACAGCCTGACTACTAGTTCTGTCCAGCCTGCTCTTACTTTCAGTAAGCCATTGTTTAGGCATTTGCCTTTTTTAATGTATCTTTTATTTCAGACAGTTGTATGTAAAGTTGAATGTAAATAAACTTGCTGTTTCTTTTTATTAGTCTTGTCATTCTTGCTCATGGTTATATTGCTTAATTACTCTTAACGTATTTTCATAGTAATATGTTGCGGACTTACCACGTCACCGTTTCTGTCTATTAGGAAGTGGGGCGTGACACACAAAGTCCAAGCGTGTTCTTTGTTAACTATGTGATATGTAGTATGTCCAAGCGTATGTCCAAACGAACTTGTAGGGTTTCGGATTAGGTCATTTTAGTTAGAAATTCTGTATTCTTCTTTATGCCAAAACTAGAGTTGATGTTGGAGTAATCGGAAACAACGTGGATTAGGGTGCCTTAAAAGAGGTACTTGTAAGTTGTCACACCTTACTAAGTATGTCATAATTGACCTGTTTCCCTCCGTTCTATGCTCTTAGTTCCAATTTTCGACCAAACAAACGCACTTAATCTTTGATTCAGGTCGCAATTACATGTCACTTAAAACGCACCTAAAAGCGAGGGTTACGTTAATTTGGGAAGAAGTTTCAATCTAATTATGTAGGCAAAGGATAGAATAAGGGAATTTTCCGTCTCTCGAACTACCCTCTCCATAACCCAACAAGTGATAATTATTATATCATTATTAAGAATAAAATCAAAGAATAAGAATGGATTAAGAGATTAAGGAAAAAGGAAAAATAAAAATCAAGAAAACAAAACTCATCTACTTTAACAAATTAAAAGCAAGTTATCTAATAAATTAAAATTGCATAAGAAGATAAGAAATTGCAATGTAATTAAAGATAAGAATCTTTTCACCGCCGAAAGACGGACAGGGACGTTGGGACGTCTGGCTTGAATTTTGGGGGAAGATGCTATTTGGATTTATCCATCCACCTCTCCGAAGATACCAAGTTGATTTATAGCACCGTATATCGGAGGTTTGGACAGACGCGGCCGTTGTAGCAGACTTTATCAGATTCCCCCTTATTTGCGAGGGTTTTTTGATTGTGGGGACGCTCTTCCCTGCAGGCGCAAGCCCCTGCAGTTAATTACGTTACTGCATCACGATAACCACTTTCTCCTGCTCCGGACGTTCACTTCATGTCGTGTGTATATTTGTTTTTATTTCGGGTTGTCCGTGGATTGTATACAGAGACTAATTTATGGCATCGCCTGTAAGGCGTGGATTAGTCTAAATCCGTATATTCTTAGATTTGGGTTTGGGTTGATTTAAGGACCGTTAATCTGGTTTGAGATTAAGATTGACTTAAACATACGAGCATTTAGGCTCGATTATTTTAGTTTAAGGGCATTCCGGTCCATTATCGCCATGTTTGAGGCGAAGTTTTAGTTTAAAGACGTTTTGGTCTATTGTCGCCGTATTTGGGGGCGAATATTAGCTTAAGAATATTTCGGTCCGTTATCGCCGTTTTGGAGACGAATATTAGTTTTAAGGGCGTTTCGATCTATTATCACCATTTTGGAGGCGAATATTAGTTTAAAGACGTTTCGTTCCATTATCGCCATTTTAGAGGCGAATATTAGTTTAAGGACGTTTCGGTCCAACATTCAACTTGCGCGCGCGTGTATTTATTACGTGACGAAGTGAACGTTGTTGATATGGAATGTGCCCAATTTGGGGCACGATCCAATTTGAGGCATGCACGTCAATTTGGAAATGCATGAAGAAGTTATTGGTCGTCGGGACCCGCCACCTCTCTAAAGACGTTGGAGAATTACGACATGTATCAGAGGTGTGAAGAGATATACCCTTGAACCAAATCCCGTATTTGAAAGAAAAGGGTTTGTTGTGGGCTTAAGAATTTTTGGTCATATTTGAGACCTTAGAAATCGAGAGCATATGGGCTCGATTGATTTATTTGTTAAGAATACGTTAGTCCAATTTGAGACTAAGATCCACTTAACAACATTTTAGGATCTTCTTTATTTAAGACCCAGCAACAGAGCATTTGGACTCATTTGCAAGACTTTAGCAATTTAGCCAATTTGGGCTTTAGTCTGGTTAGTCTCCCTTTTTTCTGAAAAAAGTGCTAAGCACTTGTTTGGGCTCTGTTTATTCAATTCCTTTTTTTTATGCAAAAAGTGTTGAGCACTTATATGTGTTCTGACGCCCACATATAATCATGTGGAGCTTTCAGTCATGGGCATTGCCCAATAAGTGTTGAACACTTTACTCGTTTTGTCTTTATATGGAGTGCTAGGCACTCTTTATAGCGTCCACGTGGGGAACACGTGAGGCGTTGGGTGCTGCCTAACGAGTGTTGAACACTCAGCCGTCATGGGCTGCCTGTGGAGTGCTAAGCACTCTTTTCTTCTCTTTTGCGGCACCCACGTGGGGAGCACGTGAGGCGCTGGGTGCTGCCCAATAAGTGTTGAACACTCAGCCTTTTTGGCTCTCTCTCTTTTTTTATGGAGTGCTGAGCACTTTATGGCGCTCTCATGATTTTCACGTGCGGCGCCGGGCGCTGCCCAATGAGTGCTAAGCACTCTTCTTTTTTGTGGTGCCCACGTGAGGCGCTAGGTGCTTTTAGAGGCGTCCACGTGGGAAGCACGTGGGGCGCTGAATTCTTTTCTCCTCTGTTGATGGAATTTTTGTCCATTAATGATCACCAGGATCTTTGTTTTGAAGATCTAGGATCAAGCTTCATTTTTAAGAACTAAGTTCTTTTGTAAGAACTAGATTTCTCTTGTATGCTTTTGTTTTTGAGGAACTCAATTTCTGGTTCTTTTCTGAATCTTTGATTCTCAAAAATAAGTTCTTCCCGATGAGAATTAAATTCTTAACTTTTCGGAGACTTGCTTCGCGGATCTCAGATCCAGAGAAAGAACTAAGTTCTTTTAAAAGGGTTACACCCTTCAATAGGTAAATGAGATATTTTGATCTCTATTTTTTTATTTACCTAGAGTTTTTGAGGAGGGAGATTTTCTTCCTTGAGAATTTAATTCTCTGTTCCTTTTGAAGCTTTATGTCTCTTTTTTTAGAAGCTTATGGGGGTTCCTCTCTATCAGACTTGAAGTCTTGGGTCCTTTATATAGTAGAGGCAATTTGTTAATTAGCTTTGAAGAAATCTCTCATTGAGAGATTCCAATTGATTTGGGAAATTTTATCCTCCGTTGGATCTTTGATCCAAGGGTTTCTGTTCACAGAAGTTGTCGCTGTTGTTTTTAACAAGATTGGGGAAATATTTTTCCCTTACACAGAATTTATTCTGTAAAACGATTTTTTAATCCACCGGTTCTCTGTTGTACATAGAGCAATTTTTCTTATTTTGAAAGGTTGAGCGAATATATTCCCAAGAAATAGAATTTTATTCTATTGTTGGATAATTGATCCAACCGAGAGTATCCTTCTTATTTAAAAAGATTTGGAAGATGTTTTCTCCATTGGATTTTTGATCCAACGACTCTGTTTAACAAAGAATATCCCAATCATTATTGGAGAAATGTAGAATTTAATTCTACAGATATTAACTTGGGTGCTGGCGCTCACGTGTTGTACACATGGGCGCCGCTTAAGAATTTAATTCTTAAGATGGGCATTTCTGTGCTTTGCACACTGGCGCCCGCGTGAGGAGCACGTGAGGCGCCACCATAGGATTTAATCCTATAAGATTGGCTCTGGTGCTGGCCCTCTTATGGAGGGCACGTGAGGCGTTGCCTCATTAATTTTAAACAGAGCTTGCTCTTTTATTGGGGGAAACAAATGCCCCCCCACCGTTGCGCTCACGTGGCTCATACGTGAGTGCAGCGGTGGCACGTTTTCCACCGTTTGATCTTCTGGAGAGTTGAACCGTATTCTTATGTTTTATAAATAGGGTCTTTGGCCCTTGAGATGACTGTTGTTTCCCTTATCTTCTTGAGTCTTTTTCCTTCCTTGAGAATTTAATTCTCTTTTCACAGCTCAGATCTCTGTCCAAAAAAACTCCCCTTAGAGTTAAAACTCTGTCAAAATTGATAAGAATTATGATCATGATTTAATCCTTGAAAGAATCTTTTCATGTTCTAGGGTTTTTTAACCCATTATCAAAGCTTTGCTCTTCTCTTATAATGATCTCTTAGAGATTTAAAACTTTTATTTGAGTAGACCATAGGTCTTAAAGATCTTTAGGGTTTTACCCTGTTACTAACTTTGATATTTGAAAGTTATTTGGAATTTAATTCCATTTTCCGAGCGTATTTCTGGGATTTTATCCCACTGTTCTACAGAGCTCGGCTCTGAGAAAAAAATTTCTTTTAAAGAAATTCTTTTGGGGAATTTTATTCCTTTTCTTATTTTCCTTTTAGGATCCTTTTTTTTGGCAGATTTGAAATCTGTTTGTAGGACACATTTCTCGAGAGAGTTTAACTCCGTAGTTCAATGAGATTTTCTTATTAAATGAGAATCTTTATGGATTCTCACAATGAGTGCCTATCTCATCATTGGTGAGGGTATTACCTTGATTTTGTGGGGCCCCTTGTCCCTTTCCCTTTGAACTGTGATGACTTTTACCATGCAGTACAATTCTAGCTGTAAAAAATGTTAAAGTCTTGAACATCGTGTTGATAATTAACCCCTCCTCTTTTTTTGTGCAGGTACTATAGCTTCTGATTCTTCCTTCCCCTTTGTTCGCTCGGAGAGTGTTTTCGTCAACGCACCTACAGATCGGGAAGTCTTCGCACTTATTCGGGACTGTGACCCAGAGCAAAAGTCTCTTCACCTGTGGAGGTCATGGTATAGTCAAATTATCCAGGGTCGGAACAGTTTTACTTGCGCAGCACCTTAGGAACCGATACCGGCGATCCATTATGCTGACCCGCCGATGGTAACTCACGCAGTAGAAGAGGTCAACTGGACCTCAGAGGGTCGTCTTTAGCTTTCCATGGCATCAATACCAGTGCAACCGCCGATGGCCCTGGACATTTTAGGGCGACGCATATTCCAAGGAGAGTCGCGTCCTTAGGAGCAAGTTTACATGATAGGAATGACTCCCCGTCATTCAGCTGGCTATCTGCAGTGGGCTCGATATATCTTGTCGGCCAAGAAATCGCTGCTACTGAGACCGAGCTATATCCCGCGATCTATGCGCCCCTCTTTCACTACCACACTCCTCATGTGTGGTTGGTCAAATCTTCTCTGGAACAATGGAACATCCCGACCCACACGTTTCTCTTATCGGATCGGGAGGTTTCAATCTCATTGGAGGAGTTTGTGGAGATATCTGGATTACCCATCAGATGGGAACATTATGAGGAGATACTTCCCCCTGATGAGTATATCTTTGCCACCAAATCAGTGGTAATGGGTCTTACTCTGGAGAATGCCGTTCAATACCAGTTTCCGAGCTTGATCAAGGTGTTGAACGTGTACGAGAGCTTATTCCTGGAGTCTGGTGGACACGGAATTAGCTTCACAGATTTCATCGCCCGGTTTCTTTGTCCGGAGGCTCTGTCTAAACAAGCTGTGAAGTTCGCCAAACTCGACGACCCGTTCGGATTTGGTTCGGACAACTTACCGACCGCGGAGGCAGATCTAAAGAAATTCTTTATTCCGGATACTCCAGTCGCCCCCTTCGCAGAGATTGCCGCTCCGGACATTGACGAGGATACGTTCTTCATTGTGTTTATCGTCTTGTGGCTGAGTTGGTTTGCGCTTCCGATCTACCCCCGCTATATGAGACCATCTGTCTTTCATCCAGCTCATCGCATCGCCGCGGAAACGCGCATGCCCATTGGGGTCGCGGGACTGGCTCATTTATATCATGGCCTGAGCTTACTAGCCGACACTACTCAGCTGGGAGTAAAGCCCGTAAATCTTCCATTGCACTACTTCACCTCATGGATCAAGATACATGTGTTGGATGCTTTTGGTGTTCATAAACGACCCCGATTTTACGAAGGCTACAATTTTCCCCGGGTCATGCACCTGGTCGACGCTTCTGCTCCAGACCCAACACAGCAAGAGTCTCGGCGATTGCTCCTTCGCCCACGCGTGGTTGGGGACAGCATGACCTTTGTCGATAAAGTCATGACCATCGGCAAAGAATCTTCTAAAGTGATCCAACAGTTGCATGATGTTTTCAAGGACGTGGCTTCTGTGTTGAGGGCTCGAGAGGTTGTACACCTGTATTCTATCAGGCCAGGTTTTCTGGTATTTAGAAAGAACGCATCGGTGCTGTTTATGAAGTATAACCCGCATCGCTTTACCCAGTAATCGGGTTATAACCAAGGTGTTCCTCTCGAGGCGTTCCTGATTGATCCGGTTGCTATGGAAGAGGGCATTCGCAGTGCGGCGCATCATTTCATGCGGTTAAATACGGGGTCCCATTTCCTCATCAGCGAGCCGAGTTATATTCCAAAGGCTTCGAATGCTTACGTTGCTTGGTACCAGCATGCAACGGGTGCTGTCATCAAGGAGGAGAGACGGCTGCTGCTTGACCACAAGGATGATGTCCCGGCCAGTAATCCAGCGGTCCTACTGAAGCGACGAGTGGCCGTGCTCCCTTCTTTGAGAAAAATTGCTACGGTTATAGCCCCGCGTGCTTTTCCTAGTGAGCCTCGACCAGATGTTCCTGCGACAGCGGTAACCGTGGTGTCTCCGGAATCGAGCGTTGGTTTAGAGATCGGGACCCGCCGTCCGAAGCAGCCTGTTAAGCGAAAGCTCTTATCATCGGCTGTTGGTGCCAGTTCGCAGAAGAAGAAGAAATCCTTATTCTTTGCTGACGTTGTATTCAGCCAGGAGCCTCATGCTCCTTCTAGAGAGGGCTTGTGCGAGTATGGCACCAACGACGGTCTGTTCGATGCGCTTATGATCGATACCGATCTTCAGGCTGCCATTGAAGCTTCCAAACGATTGGCCCATGAACAAGCGGCGTTAGCCTCTATTGCGGTGTCCAGTATACTTCGTTTATACTCTCCTATATATATTCCCCACCCTCTTTTTTTAACTTATTACGCTTTATTAACGTTCTCTTCCTTAGCAGGTATTTCTGCTGAAGAGGTTCTCTTGGCATCCCTTAAGACGTTTGAAGAGGAGGAGAGGCTCCGCGCCTCCTTGGGCTTTGGTATGATTCGTTTCACTACGCCTTTGCATCTTTAGTTCCTTTTATTCATGACCTGACTCTTTTCTTTATCCTATTACAGGAACCACCACGACCCAAGTTGTTCCGAGTGTAATACCAATCCTGGGTGTTGATGCAGAAAAGCCTTCAAAGCCACCGACTACAGCTGAGGCCTTCCTAAGGCCACCACATGAGACGTTGCTGAAGCAGCTGATGATGGATGCCACAGCAGATCCGGAGGCCGAGCCTGATTTGGACGACGATGTCCCTCTGTCAGAAGTTTTGAGAAGATCGGTTCATACAGCCCAGGTTGAGAGGAAGCATAGAAAGCACACTGCAAGGGAACGTCAGGCTATCTTGGCCGCGGGCGCAGGTTCGAGTAATGCTCAACCCTTTGGCATTCCTATAGTGGGCGTTCCTTCTGCCTTGTCTGTTAGTGTATATGCCCTAGAGGCCATTACTGTATCATACTAGTTTGTATATTACTTAATGGAAGCTTGGGATATTCACCTTGTATAAACAATCTTGCTCAATATAGTAGTATGCTACTTGGTTTGTTTCTACTTCAATGTGTACATGTATTTATTTTGCGATATCACCTATACACATTAGTGGATCCCTTAGGATCTTTGCTTGATTACCAGCGTTGTGATGGCAGTCACACTAGTGGGGGGTGGGTAATCTATAAGCACATCCTTATACAGGTCCCTAGTCGCAGGACTATCGAGACAGGGCATCGATACTCCGGAGTAGACTAGCGTATGCGCTTCTCATCCCAGTGTGGGAGATGGTCTGTCCCACAGCCATCAGTACGTCGTACTGGAGATAGTATACGGGTGCTCGTTAGGTTACGAGTACACCGGACAGGACTGGTCGGGAACTGACCAGTTGGTATTATACCTATCGTCAGTTATCAGTTCCCAGGTGACATGAGTACAGCTTAGTCCGCTGACTTGACACTGGCACTTCGCCTCGAGTGTGTTCCCACTGCACTTTGATCACTACCCTACCACGGCTCAAAGGAGTCGTGCAAACAGGTAGTAGTTGGGTGCAGTCCCGAAGCACTTGGAGGCAGTGCCGGTTAGACAGGATTCGTCTCTCCCGGTATTGGGGGTTGACATCGCGCTGTGTCTAGGAGAGCCATTACACGAGTAGTCCCTGGCCAGGGCAAGCGAGATATACTGGTAGGCTTCCAGTGTTATCTCAGGGTGTTTTGGGCTTCACTCCGACACGACTTGTACCGCTATTGGGGGACTGACGTTTTACCGCCCCCTAGGCCCGACATGCGATGTATCAGACGAACAGACCGGACTGTACGGAGAATGTCACATTCAGACTCAGTAGGAGTTCAGATGGGGTTCACCTCGTCAGCCTTCTTGTCGGCATCTACCTGGGGACCGTTACGCACAGCTAGTGCCGCTTGCGGTCTGTGGTTAAACCCACTGCCAGCGTAGTGTCGAGTCTTTAGAGTCCCACACAGAGGGTATTCGCCTCTGGGCAAAATGAGTAGAGGTCGCATGGTTTTGCGGCAGGGTTCGTTCTCATCCGCGCACTTGTGCACGTTTGGAGTCCGGACGGATTATACTAGCAGGCTCTGGTTTGAGCCAGATACTGGTATATGTTTTAGGGTTGCTTTTATCTCTCGGTATTCTTATTCCTCGGAATGAGAATACAGGTGTGTATGCACAGTTGCTTGAGGCGGAGGATGAGGTTTTTCATTAGGGTTTCGGAACGGGTGCGTATGCACAGTTGACAGTCGTCTTTTTCCAAACCCTAATAGATTTATGAAATATCAATTAATAATAGTAATTAAATGAAATATTGTTATGGTTGATTTTTTTGACTTGTTGACCATGGTTGACTTGTTGACCATGGTTGAATGTTGACCACCATCATTGCTTTGCAAGGATACTCCTTGATTCTAGCTTACACTCATTTATTGAAAGTTATGATAGTGGTCATTCCAAATACAACCATCAACTATTTCATTTTTGATTTATTATTATTAATTAGATAATTCCTTTTCTTTTAGTTATGGTTGCAAAAGAAAAGAGCTCATTCTATCATAATCATTCTCTCTCCTCACTTCATCTTCTTCTTCCTCAAGCTCAAGGAGAATCCTTCTCATGTGTTGAGAATCCCTCTCCTTGAAAAGAAAACAACCCCTAGACACTCTCTACTCACTCTAGGATCAAAGGTTTAGCAAGCCGAAGACTCTAGTTCTCTCAAAGTTTGAGAAAGAGCCCGAAGGTTGAACCCTCAGGTGGATCCATCTTTGACGGAAGAATGCGACGAGAAAATAACCATCAACCTCTACAAAGTTTGAAGAAGAAGGAGTTCAAGTTTAGGTATAACCACCTTTCCGAGTAGCTAACTCTCTTTAGCATGTTTGCTAGTTTTAGTTTAGGAAAAGATCCCGACTTTGTTAGTCCATGTTGCCCCATGCGCTAAAAATTTGATTTTTATACCGTTTCCGCCTCCCCGTAAGAACCGGGGGTCGCAACGTGGACTTACAGTGGTATCAGAGCCTAACTAAACTTAAACTAGCTTGTAGCGAAGTGTATGGAAGTTCGAAACCGAAAAATCGCAAAACCGGAAAATCCAAAACCCTAAGTTTCTGTTGAAATTTTTTGTGCTCTAAAAGTAAAACTTTTTACTCCTAAAATCGGCTCAGGGTTTTGTGAGAACACCCAAGAAAAACGATCCCCTGATTCCTTCAAACCGCCGCGGATCCGCGGCCTCATCTATTCTCTTGGCCGCGGATCCGCCGCCGTTTGGGCTCTTCATGCGATCGTGTTTTGTGCAGTGTTCTTCTGGTAGGGTTTTGGGATTTTTCAAATATGTTATATGTGCCCAGATTTTCCAGAAAAGAAATTTACTTTTGGGGTCCTATAAATCCGTATTTCTTTCGAACTTCGCTACACTTTGGCTATGTTGGTTATATCTGTGATGTTTGCATGTATTGAACGTCGGCTAATCGCTATAAGTCGATTAGTCGGGGTTATACATCTCTGTGATCTGTGTTTGATATTGGAATGTGTATATGAATGTGTTGGACTGTCGCGGGTGAATAGCCGGGATGGTTGTGAGATGAGCTTTTGTTTTTCTTTCATTCATTTGTAAATGTAAATTGATGTAATATTATTATTTGTTTGGCCGCACAACCGGGTCGGGGTTGTAGCCGTCATTGTATAATTCTTTTTACTGTTTTTGCTCCTAGGATAGACCCATGGAGGGGTGCACAAACTACCGGGTATTTGGCGGGTAGTTTGCCGCACCCGTAGGGGTCTTGGGTGGGGTATTTGCTATTCACCGCGACCGTGTAATCCGCTTTTCGTTGCAAGCTCGAACGGATTGCGGATTCCTAGTATATCCAATGTATTCATCTGTGATCTGTAATGTCTATCATTGCTTTATATTTAGGCGTTGCTTATGTTTTACAGCCGCGCTAGCCCAGCCCCCGCTCTGTCGTTAGTTAAGTAACCTAACGGGTGATGACGGGACCCCGTGGCGAATGCGAATGGCATAAGCGTACGTCATATTTTGGTTGTTTTCGGCAATGGTAGGATTTAATGATGGGACGCATTAAAAGAACTAATGCAAGAATATCACGCATTAAAAGAACTAATGCAAGATAATAAACCAAGTTAAAGTCGTTGGAACACTTTCGAAAAACCACTCGGTTCTTTTCAAAACTAACTTTTAAATGCGGAGCTTGAGCCACTCCTTCTAAAAGCTATCTCGTTCCATCGATTATATCAAGTTCACTACGTTCACGGTTTCGCCAAAACCATTCGTAGCCCTCCATCATTTCAGTTAAATATACGGTAGTATTCAAGCTATGTATTTTGACCTCACGCCAAGGCATAGTGATTGGTAGCTGCCAGATATTTATCTGTTGCATAGATAGAATGCGTTGGTTTGAGACAGTCGTACTGCCATTTTGGCCTACGTCAAGGGTAGGTACGGGTGGGTTCAAATTAACCGGAATAATGATGGGAAGAACTTGACATGTGACTTATGACATTTTGACCTCACGCCAAGGTCATAAGAGCATGGGGCAAAAATCCACATCGGGAGTTTCACAAGTACTAAAACTTGCTAGATTTGCATACCATTTGGAGTGTGATGATTCTGGTAGGATTCCTTCAGTTTCGTCACGCGATGATATTTGGATCCCGATCCTACTGTGAGTATATGCTACTCCTCGGGAAATTTCTCACTAAACGATCAATGCTATAAACCTAGTAGGTGCCTAGAAAGGTGTTAGCGGGGCTACGCCCCCAGGGAAAAGAGGTTCTTAAATTAAGGAACTTCGCGAAAGCGTTGGAAAACCTCCCTCGAAGTACCGACACTGGCCTGGCTGAACGGTTAAGCAAGTATTGTATGGTGGGATTGATCCCGACTGATTCTTCCTTTATGGTTTGAGGAGGGATTCGAGAGACAGTGGGAGCCATCCTATTTAGACAAATTAAAAACCATTCTAAACTTGCAAGAGCATCGTGCTAAGTGTTTCTTCTCTCCCCCTGCAGCGACCAAATCGAAATGACTGGACTTAAGTTACTTCTAGATAAAAACATACTGACAGGGCCAAACTACAAAGATTGGCTCAGGAATGTCAAAATGGCAATCACTTACGACAAGCTGGGGTATCTTCTTACCACCAAAGCTGCCCCCGTCCCAGGTCCCACCTCCAGCGTCGCGGATAAGGAAATCCGTAAGACTTGGGAGATTGATTGCGCGAAGGCCAAGTGCCTCGTGCTTGCCTCTATAGACAACGATCACCAGAGGAGGCACGAGAATATGGACTTGGAATCCATATTTCTTCATACAAAAGAACTGTATGGAGAGCAGTCTCGTATCGCAAGATACGAAGTGTCGAAGAAGTTATTTTCGGCAAAGTTGGCCGTCGGATCATCGGTAGCGGACCACGTGCTTAAGATGATTGGCTACATTGAGGAGCTAGCGGAACTTGGGACCACGTTGGAAAGTGAACTCTATACGGATTTAGTTCTCCAGTCCCTTCCTTCCACTTACGCCCAGTTCATACTGAATTTCAACTTGCAAGAAAAGGAAGTTGAACTTTCAGAACTCCTCAACATGCTGAGGAGCGCAGAGGGCACCCTACAGAAAGGTAGGGAAACACCCGCTTTGTTTGTAGGAGAATCTTCTTCCTCTAGGTCCAAGGCGAAAGCCAAGGGAAAGAGGAAGAAAGCCCCCGCCAAACCAAGAGGCGGTGTTAGTAAAGTGGGTACGAAGGGAAAGGAAAAGGCAACAAAGATTGCGGGGAAGCTTGTTGGAAAGGAAGAATGCTTCTATTGTCATAAGAGTGGACACTGGAAGAAAGATTGCAGGGCTTGGAAAGCCAGGACACAGGAACTGAAGCAGGTTGCGGCTTCAGCTTCAGGTGTGTATGTTATTGAAAACTGTCTTTCTATAAACTCTACTTCCTGGGTATTGGATACCGGATCAGGATCTCATATCTGTAATTCTTTGCAGGCGTTGAGAAACCGTAGGGTTTTGAAGGCAGGTGACATGACCCTCAGAGTTGCGAACGGAGCTAGCATGGATGCTAAAGCCGTGGGGGACTATCACCTGGGAATGTCAGATGGGCATGTTTTGGTTTTGCGTAATTGCTTTTTTGTACCCAACGCAACTTGTAATATCATTTCTGTATCTTTGGTTTCTAAAGAAGGTTATGAATTTGCGTTTGTAAGTAATGTTGTAAACATTCACCTTAATCAAGTTCTGATTGGGTCAGGTACATTGAGTACTGGGATATACGTATTGAACCAACCACAGATTTTCAATGTCCAGAATACACACAAAAGAAAGTCTCCAGATATCAATCAGACTTTCTTATGGCATTGTAGACCGGGTCACATCAATGAGAGAAGGTTGACTAAGTTACATACAGAAGGATATTTGGATCCGTTCGAATATCAATCATATGCCACTTGTCAATCCTGTCTCAAAGGAAAGATGACAAAGACTCCGTTCACTGGACACGGAGTAAGAGCGAGCGAGCTCTTGGGACTCGTACACAGCGACGTGTGCGGTCCAATGTCTACACATGCGCGAAGCGGTTATTCTTACTTCATTACTTTTACAAATGGTTTTTCAAGGTACGGTTATATCTTCTTAATGAAACATAAGTCCGAAGCCTTTGAAAAATTCCAGGAATATAAGAATGAAGTAGAAAAACAGACCGGCAAAAGTATCAAGATTCTAAGATCGGATCGAGGTGGAGAATACTTAAGTGCCGAGTTCCTGAATTACTTAAAAGAGAATGGGATTCTCTCTCAGCTTACTCCTCCATACACTCCGCAACATAACGGTATATCGGAGAGACGGAACCGGACCCTATTGAATATGGTACGGTCCATGATGAGTAACGCTGAGTTACCGCGATCATTCTGGGGGTATGCGCTAGAAACAGCTGCATACCTTTTGAACCGAGTTCCTACTAAGACTGTGCCTACCACACCATATGAGTTATGGAGTGGGAAGAAACCCTATCTTCAGTACCTGAAGATTTGGGGATGTCCAGCTTATGTCAAAAAGCAGCATACGGACAAGCTCGAGGCACGCTCAGTACTGTGCAAGTTTGTGGGATACCCAAAGAACTCCAGGGGGTATCTTTTCTATTACGCAGAGGAACAAAAAGTCCTTGTTTCTCGTAATGACCATTTTCTGGAACATCAGTTCTTGGAAAAAGAAGTAAGTGGGAGCGCAATAGAACTGGAAGAAATTCCAGAACCTCGGACTATTACTGAAAGCTTAATCGAACCAGAGGGTTCGAAAGAACAGGACATTCTTACGCCGCTCCGCAGGAGTAATAGGCAGTCTCATCCGCCCGAGAGATACTACGGTTTTCTCATAGACGGGGATAGAGAGGATTGCATCATAGATTATGATGAGCCTACTAGCTTCCAGCAGGTCGTTCAGAGCGTTGACTCGGTAAAATGGCTGGATGCAATGCGGACCGAAATGGAGTCCATGTACACCAACAAAGTATGGACGTTGGACATTGCTCCAGACGGGGTAAAACCCGTAGGATGCAAGTGGATCTTCAAAAGGAAGATTGGTGTAGATGGACAGGTTGAGACCTGTAAAGCTAGACTTGTAGCAAAGGGTTTCCGTCAAAGACCTGGCTTGGACTATGACGAAACCTTTTCTCCAGTGGCTATGCTCAAATCCATTCGGATCCTTCTTGCCATTGCTGCCTTCCACGATTATGAGATTTGGCAGATGGACGTAAAAACCATTTTTCTAAATGGAAATTTAGAGGAGTGTGTCTATATGGATCAGCCAGAGGGTTTCATTCAGAGTGGGAGCAGCAGAAAGGTGTGCAAGTTGCTTAAGTCCATCTATGGACTAAAGCAGGCATCGCGGAGTTGGAACATCTGTTTTGATGAGACGGTCAAGGAATTTGGCTTTATCAAAAATCCAGATGAACCATGCATCTATAGTAGATTTGTAGTGAGAACTGTAGTATTCCTCGTTTTATACGTGGATGACATTCTCTTAATAGGAAATGACATTCCTATGCTACAATCTGTCAAGGGGTTCTTGTCACAAAGCTTCTCCATGAAAGACCTGGGTGATGCTTCGTACATCCTGGGGATCCGGATCCATCGTGATAGATCCAAGAGGATATTAGGACTTTCACAGTCCAGGTACATCGACACTATACTGAAAAGATTCAGTATGGAAGATTCCAAGCGCGGTAACCTACCGGCTTGTCACGGGATCACCCTCTCTAAAGAGATGTCTCCCAAGACTGATTTGGAGAGGGATCGCATGTCTATTATACCCTACGCTTCTGCGGTAAACTCTATAATGTATGCGATGTTGTGTACCAGACCGGATGTAGCTTATGCACTGAGTGTGGTAAGCAGGTATCAGTCAAACCCTGGGGAGAAACACTGGATAGCAGTAAAGAACATTCTCAAGTACCTAAGGAGGACTAAGGAGATGTTCTTGGTGTATGGCGGAAAAGACCTCCAGATCGAGGCCTTTGCTGACTCCAGCTTCCAGAGTGACAAGGATGATTCCAAGTCCATGTCGGGTTTTGTCTTTACCCTCAATGGAGGGGCCGTGTGTTGGAAGAGTTCCAAACAGGAAACCGTTGCAGACTCGACGATGGAAGCGGAATACATCGCTGCATCTGATGCCGCAAAAGAAGCTGTCTGGATAAGGAAGTTCTTGAAAGAACTTCAGGTGGTTCCGTCCATTGTTGACCCAATACCTCTATATTGCGACAACAACGGGGCTATAGCTTTAGCGAAGGAACCCAGGTCCCATCAGAGATCCAGGCACATCTTGAGGCGGTATCACCTGATCAGGGAGATCGTGGATCGTAAGGAGATCGAGGTTCGGAGGGTTGCTTCAGAAGAAAACACTGCAGATCCATTCACCAAGGCCCTACCCCAGACTCAGTTCGAGCGGCTGATTGAGATGATAGGTCTTCGATACGCCAGTACATGGCCTTAGTGCAAGTGGGAGATTGTTAGTGTATATGCCCTAGAGGCCATTACTGTATCATACTAGTTTGTATATTACTTAATGGAAGCTTGGGATATTCACCTTGTATAAACAATCTTGCTCAATATAGTAGTATGCTACTTGGTTTGTTTCTACTTCAATGTGTACATGTGTTTATTTTGCGATATCACCTATACACATTAGTGGAGCCCTTAGGATCTTTGCTTGATTACCAGCGTTGTGATGGCAGTCACACTAGTGGGGGGTGGGTAATCTATAAGCACATCCTTATACAGGTCCCTAGTCGCAGGACTATCGAGACAGGGCATCGATACTCCGGAGTAGACTAGCGTATGCGCTTCTCATCCCAGTGTGGGAGATGGTCTGTCCCACAGCCATCAGTACGTCGTACTGGAGATAGTATACGGGTGCTCGTTAGGTTACGAGTACACCGGACAGGACTGGTCGGGAACTGACCAGTTGGTATTATACCTATCGTCAGTTATCAGTTCCCAGGTGACATGAGTACAGCTTAGTCCGCTGACTTGACACTGGCACTTCGCCTCGAGTGTGTTCCCACTGCACTTTGATCACTACCCTACCACGGCTCAAAGGAGTCGTGCAAACAGGTAGTAGTTGGGTGCAGTCCCGAAGCACTTGGAGGCAGTGCCGGTTAGACAGGATTCGTCTCTCCCGGTATTGGGGGTTGACATCGCGCTGTGTCTAGGAGAGCCATTACACGAGTAGTCCCTGGCCAGGGCAAGCGAGATATACTGGTAGGCTTCCAGTGTTATCTCAGGGTGTTTTGGGCTTCACTCCGACACGACTTGTACCGCTATTGGGGGACTGACGTTTTACCGCCCCCTAGGCCCGACATGCGATGTATCAGACGAACAGACCGGACTGTACGGAGAATGTCACATTCAGACTCAGTAGGAGTTCAGATGGGGTTCACCTCGTCAGCCTTCTTGTCGGCATCTACCTGGGGACCGTTACGCACAGCTAGTGCCGCTTGCGGTCTGTGGTTAAACCCACTGCCAGCGTAGTGTCGAGTCTTTAGAGTCCCACACAGAGGGTATTCGCCTCTGGGCAAAATGAGTAGAGGTCGCATGGTTTTGCGGCAGGGTTCGTTCTCATCCGCACACTTGTGCACGTTTGGAGTCCGGACGGATTATACTAGCAGGCTCTGGTTTGAGCCAGATACTGGTATATGTTTAAGGGTTGCTTTTATCTCTCGGTATTCTTGTTCCTCGGAATGAGAATACAGGTGTGTATGCACAGTTGCTTGAGGCGGAGGATGAGGTTTTTCATTAGGGTTTCGGAACGGGTGCGTATGCACAGTTGACAGTCGTCTTTTTCCAAACCCTAATAGATTTATGAAATATCAATTAATAATAGTAATTAAATGAAATATTTTTATGGTTGATTTTGTTGACTTGTTGACCATGGTTGACTTGTTGACCATGGTTGAATGTTGACCACCATCATTGCTTTGCAAGGATACTCCTTGATTCTAGCTTACACTCATTTATTGAAAGTTATGATAGTGGTCATTCCAAATACAACCATCAACTATTTCATTTTTGATTTATTATTATTAATTAGATAATTCCTTTTCTTTTAGTTATGGTTGCAAAAGAAAAGAGCTCATTCTATCATAATCATTCTCTCTCCTCACTTCATCTTCTTCTTCCTCAAGCTCAAGGAGAATCCTTCTCATGTGTTGAGAATCCCTCTCCTTGAAAAGAAAACAACCCCTAGACACTCTCTACTCACTCTAGGATCAAAGGTTTAGCAAGCCGAAGACTCTAGTTCTCTCAAAGTTCGAGAAAGAGCCCGAAGGTTGAACCCTCAGGTGGATCCATCTTTGACGGAAGAAGGCGACGAGGAAAGAACCATCAACCTCTACAAAGTTTGAAGAAGAAGGAGTTCAAGTTTAGGTATAACCACCTTTCCGAGTAGCTAACTCTCTTTAGCATGTTTGCTAGTTTTAGTTTAGGAAAAGATCCCGACTTTGTTAGTCCATGTTGCCCCATGCGCTAAAAATTTGATTTTTATACCGTTTCCGCCTCCCCGTAAGAACCGGGGGTCGCAACGTGGACTTACATTGTCCACTATCCATAGACAGGTTGCGCGTGTGGCTCGAGAAGAAGTTGAACGGCTTCCTCTGGAATCTGGGATTGTTCATGTTAGTGTGATATGCCCTACAGGACATTATTATATAGTACTAGTTTGTATATTATATTTTGGAAGCTTGGGATATATACACGGATTTATGACAGTCTTGCTCGATATAGTAGTATGCTACTTGGTTTGTATCTATCTTAATATGTGCATATGTTTCTTTTAACATATTGCTAATACATATTGATAGAGCCCTTAGGGTCTTTGCTTGACTACCAGCGTTGTGACGGCAGTCACACTAGTGGGGGCTGGGTAGTCTACAAGCGCATCCTTATACAGGTCCCTAGTCATAGGATTATCGAGACATGGCATCGATACTCTAGAGTAGACTAGTGTATACGCTTCTCATCCCAGCAGGGGAGATGGTCTGTCTCACAGCCATCAGTACGTCATACTGGAGATAGTATGCAGGTGCTCATTAGGTTATGAGTTACACTGGACGGGCTCGTAGGAAACTGCTGGTCGGTACTATACCTATCGTCAGGTAGCAATTCTCAGGTGACATGAGTACAGCTTAGTCCGTTGACTTGACACTGCTACTTCGCCTCAAGTGCGTTCCCACTATTCTTAGATTACTACCCTACCACGGCTCTGCTGAGTCGTGCAAATAGGTAGTAGTTGGGTGCAGTCCCGAAGCATTTGGAGGCAGTGGCGGTTAGATAGGATTCGTCTCTCCCGGTATTGAGGGTTGATATCGCGCTGTGTTCGAAACGCCATTACACAAAGTCCCTGGACAGGGAAAGCGAGATTTACTGGTAGGTACTCCAGTAGTTTCTCAGGGTGTTTTGGACTGTACTCCGACATGACTTATACCGCTATTAGGGGTCTGACGTTTACCGCACCCTAGCCCGACATGCGATACTCTTAGACGAACAGACCGGACTGTACGGAGATTATCACAGGAAGGCTCAGTAGGAGTTTGGATGAGCTTGCTCGTCGACCTTCTTATCGACAGATACGTGGGTAACCGTTACGTACAGCTAGTGCCGCTAACGTGCTTGTGGTTAAACCCACTGCCAGAGTACTGTCGAGTCTTTAGAATCCCACACAGATGGTTTCCCGGCTTCGGGCGAAACGAGTAGAGGTCGTATGGTTTTACGACAGGGTTCGATCATATACGTGTACTTGTGCGCGTATGGTGTTCGAGCGGACAATACTAGTGGGCTTTGGTTTAAGCCGGATCCTAGTATTTCATTATTGGATTAGTTTCGTCTCATAGTATTCGTGTTTTTCGGAACACGGATGCGGGTATGTATATACGGATGAGAGGGGGTATAAAAGGAGACATCTCATTAGGGTTTTGACCATTGACTTGGTCAAAACAAATATGAGGTGGAGAAAAGATATTGTTATTTTTGGTAAATGATAATTTAGTGGCATGGCTACTTGGGTTGACACTTTGACTTGGGTTGACTCTTTGACTCTAGATATTTTGATGAGATATTTTGAGACCTAGATATTTTTGTTAAAATATTATTTTCATGCCATGCTTATTGTCATATTAAGGAGCCATGCTATTTATCATTTTATCATTATCACAAATACTTTCTCTCTCCTCAAGCTTGCTCTCTCCTTCTTCCTCTCTCAAACCCTAGTGTCTCATGAGTTGAGAATCAAGGGTTAGTGAGACTAAGCCACTCAAATCACTCTCTACTCACTCTAGATTACTTTGTTTAGCACACCAAGTGATCTAGTTACCTCAACTTGGAGGTTTAACTCAAGGTTGCAACTCTCGGGTGGATCTTCTTTGACTTCGAGAAGCCGACGAGGAGGCACATCCACCACCACTCCAAGGAGCTCGCATCAAAGAGCAGAAGAAGGAATTATAGCTTGAGGTATAATCATTTTACATAGTAGTTACAACTCCTAGTTAGTTTTTTAGTTAGGGTTTAGCAAAGATCCTTATGCATAGTCGATGTACCTTGTTTGTAAAAATCGTTTTTTACCTATTCCGCCTCCCCGCAAACTTGTGGGGTGAGTAACATCGACTTACAGTGGTATGAGAGCCTAGCTAAACTATAACTAACATGTTAGCAAAGTCTTTAGAACTTCGATCACGGAAAAATCCTGAAAACACAAATATTTTATGCACTTTCTGTCGAATTTAAAATCTGGTCTAAAAATATTTTCAGGGACCTGAAAAATACGTGCAGGGTTTTTGTAGATCACTGATGAAATTTCGGCGCTTAACTCGGTGAGACCACCGCGGAACCGCGGCAGAACCAAGCGTTCTGCCGCCGTTCCGCGGCCGAGTCAACTCTGAGTTGGTCCAAATTTCCTCTGGTGGTCCACTGTGTTGTTTTGTGTTGCTTGGGATATTTTGTTTCTGCTCAGGAATTTTGTGTACAGTATTGTACTTGGAGTAGATTCAAATTGGGTTATTGATCGAAATTCTAAGAACTTTGGCTAATCGGATTTTATCTGTGTTGTGATAAATTTGTTCGTAAACTTCCACTAATTGCTATATGTCGGTTAGTTGGGGGTTGCACATTTCTGTGATGATTATATTGGTTTGTGTATACGAACTTGTTGGATCATCATGGATGAATAGCCGGGGATGTGAGATGAGGGTTTTCATTTTTTTTCATTCGATGTAAAATTTGTAAAGTGATGTAATATTATTTTTGCGGGGTACATCCGGGTTGAGCTTTTAGCCACCGTTATATTATTTCTTTTACTATTTTTGCTCCTAAGATAGACCCAAGGTGGGGTGCACAAACTACCGGGTACTTTGAAGTGTCGAGTGGCCTACTCACTTTGTTGAGGGAGGTTGCTTCACTTCGGGTATTTGGCGGGTAATTTGCCGCACCCGTAGGGGTCTCGGGTGGGGTTTGGCTATTCATCACGACCGTGGAATCCGTCTTTCATTACAGGCTCAAACGAAACGTGGATTCCTAAGATATCCAATGTGTTCATCTATGATCTAAAATGCCTATCATTGCATCTGACGAATGTATATATCTATATATGATATCTAGTAGATGTTGCTTATGTTTTGCATCCGCGCTAGTCCAGCCCCCGCTCTGTCGTTAGTTAAGTAACCAAACAGGTGATGACGGGACCCCGTGGCGAATGCGGATGGCATAAGCGTACGTTATATTTTCGTTGTTTTCTGCAATGGTAGGATTAATTGATGGGACTGCATTACATTAATGCAAAGCAAACAAACCAAAGTTGAATCGTTGGAACAATTTCAAAACCACTCGGTTTTTTCCAAACAGCAAAACTTTTAAAATGCGGATCTTAAACCACTCCTTTTAAAAACTATCAGGTTCCTTCGATTATATCAAGTTCACTATGTTCACGGTTTCGCCAAAACCATTCGTAGCCCTTCGTCATTTCAGTTAGATATTCAGTAGTATTCAAGCTATGTATTTTGACCTTCGCCAAGGCATAGTGATTGGTAGCTGCTGAATATTTATCTGTAGCATAGATAGATGCGTTGGTTTGGGACAGTCGTACTGCTATTTTGGCCTTCGTCAAGGGTATGTACGGGTGGGTTCAAATTAACCTGGATAATGACGGATAGAACTTGACATGTGACTTATGATATGTTGGCCTTCGTCAAGGTCATAAGAGCATGGGACAAAAATCCACATCGGGAGTTTCTAAAGAAACTGAAACTTGCTAGTGTTGCATACTATTTGGAGTGTGATAATTTTGGTAGGATTCCTTCAACTTTATCACACGATGATATTTAGATCCTGATCCTACTGTGAGTATATGCTACTCCTCGGAAGATTTTTTCACTTAACGATCAATGCTATAAACCAAGTAAGTGTCTAGAAAGGTATTAGCGGGGTTACACCCCCAGGGAAAAGAGGTTATTTAATTAAGGAACTTCGCGAAAGTGTCGTAAAACCTCCCTCGAAGTACCGACACTGGCCTGGCTGAACAGTTAAGCAAGAATTGTACGATGAGATTAATCTTGACTAATTCTTCTTTTATGGTTTGAGGAAGGATTCGAGAAACAGTGGGAGCCATCCTGTTTAGATAAACTAAAAACCATTCTAAACTTTCAAGAGTATCATACTAAAGTGTTTATTCTCTCTCTCCTAATTGCAGTGACCAAAATATGACAGGCCTTAAGTTACTATTAGATAAAAATATATTAACAGGGCCAAACTACAAAGATTGGTTCAGGAATGTCAAGATGGCAATAACTTATGACAAGTTGGGCTATGTCCTTACTACAAAAGCCCCTGCCGTCCCAGGTCCAGAATCCAGTGTCACGGATAAGGAAATCCGCAAGACCTGGGAGATTGACTGCGCGAAGGCCAAGTGCTTTGTGCTTGCCTCTATGGACAATGAACATCAGAGGAGGCACGAGAATATGGATCTAGAATCTATATTCCTCCATACCAAGGAATTATATGGAGAGCAATCTCGTATCGCAAGATACGAGACCTCAAAGAAGCTATTTCAGGCGAGGTTGGCCGTCGGATCATCTGTAGGGGAACACGTCCTTAAGATGATTGGATATATTAAAGAGCTCACGGACCTCGGGACCACGTTAGAGAACAAGCTGTATACAGACTTGATTCTCCAGTCCCTTCTTTCCACCTATGCCCAGTTTATTTTGTATTTTAATATTCAACGTAAAGAAGTTGAACTACCGGAACTCCTTAACGTGTTGAGGAGTGCAGAGGGCACCCTGCAGAAAGCCAGGGAAACACCCGCTCTGCTTGTTGGTGGAGCTTCCTCTTCTAGGTCCAAAGCGAAAGCCAAAGGAAAGAAGAAGGCCCCCACCAAGCCGAGAGGAGGTGTTAGTAAGGTAGAAGCAAGGGGAAAGGAAAAAGTGGCGGGGCCAATAGTAGAAAAGGAGGAATGGTTCTACTGTCATAAGAAGGGCCATTGGAAGAAAGATTGCAAGGCTTGGAAGGCTAAGAACCAGGACCCGAGGCAAGTTGTGGTTTCGGCTTCAGGTGTGTTTGTAATTGAAAACTGTCTGTCAATCAACTCTACTTCCTGGGTATTGAATACCGGATCAGGATCTCATATATGCAATTCTTTGCAGGCACTGAGAAGACGTAGAGTTCTGAAGACCGGTGATATGACCCTCAGGGTTGCTAACGGAGCGAGCGTAGACACTGTGTCCGTAGGGGAATATCACTTTGGATTGACAAGTGGACATATTTTGGTTTTGCGCAACTATTTTTGTATACCTAGTTTGACTTGTAATATCATTTCTGTATCTTTGTTATCCAAAGAAGGTTATGATTTTACTTTTGTAAGCGATATTGTAAACATCCACCTTAATCATGGTCTGATTGGGTCAGGTACTCTAAACAACGGTATATACGTATTAAACCAACTATAAATTTTCAATGTCTAGAACACACTTAAAAGAAAGTCTCCGGAAACAAATCAGGCTTTCTTATGGCATTGTAGACTAGGTCACATCAATGAGACAAGGTTAACCAAGTTACATAAAGAAGGATATTTGGATCCGTTCGAATATCAATCTTATGCAACTTGTCAATCATATCTCAAAGGAAAGATGACAAAGACTCCGTTCACTGGACACGGAGTAAAAGCGAGTGAGCTCTTGGGACTCATACACAGCGACGTGTGTGGTCCAATGTCTACATATGTAAGAAGTGGTTATTCTTATTTCATTACTTTTACGGATGATTTCTCTAGGTATGGACATATCTTCTTGATGAAACATAAATCCGAAGCCTTTGAGAAATTCCGGGAATATAAGAATGAAGTGGAAAAACAAACCGGCAAAAGTATCAAGACACTGAGATCTGATCGAGGTGGTGAATACTTGAGTGCCGAGTTCCTGGATTACCTAAAAGAGAATGGAATTCTCTCTCGGCTTACTCCTCCATACACTCCACAACACAACGGTGGATCGGAGAGACGGAACCGAACCCTATTGGATATGGTACGTTCCATGATGAGTAACGCTGAGTTACCGCGATCATTCTGGGGCTATGCACTAGAATCAGCTGCATATCTTTTGAACAAGGTTACTACCAAGACTGTGCCTACCACACCATATCAGATGTGGAGTGGGAAGAAACCCTATCTTCGGTATCTGAAGATATGGGGATGTCCAGCTTTTGTTAAAAAGCAGCATGCGGACAAACTCGAGGCACGCTCAGTACTGTGTAAGTTTGTGGGATACCCAAAGAACTCCAGGGGGTATCTTTTCTATTACGCAGAGGAACAAAAGGTTTTTGTTTCTCGTCATGCCCACTTTTTGGAATATCAGTTTTTAGAAAAAGAAACAAGTGGGAGCGCAATAGAACTGGAAGAAATTCCAGAACCACAAACTATTACTGAAAGCTTGATGGAACCAGAAGTTTCAAAAGAAAAGGACATTCCCGGACCACTCCGTAGGAGTAGTAGGCTTTCTCATCCGCCTGAGAGATACTATGGTTTTCTCATAGACGGGGATCGAGAGGATTGCATCATCGACAATGATGAGCCTACTAGCTTCCAGCAAGCTATTCAAAGCAGCGACTCGGTAAAATGGCTGGATGCAATGCGGAACGAAATGGAGTCCATGTACACCAACAAAGTATGGACTTTGGACATTGCTCCAGAAGGGGTAAAACCTGTAGGCTGCAAATGGATCTTCAGAAAGAAGATTGGTGTAGATGGACAGGTTGAAACCTATAAGGCTAGACTTGTTGCAAAAGGATTTCGTCAAAGACCTGGTTTGGACTATGATGAAACCTTTTCTCCAGTGGCTATGCTCAAATCCATTCGGATCCTTCCTGCCATTGCTGCCTTCCAAGATTCTGAGATTTGGCAGATGGATGTAAAACCCGCTTTTCTAAATGGAAATTTAGAAGAGTGTGTCTATATGGACCAGCCATAGGGTTTTATTCAGAGTGGGAGCAACGGGAAACTATGCAAGTTGCTTAAGTCCATCTATGGACTAAAGCAGGCATCGCGGAGTTGGAACATCTGTTTTGATGAAACGGTCAAAAAATTTGACTTTATCAAAAATCCAGATGAGCCATGCATTTATAATAAGATTGTAGCACGAACTGGTGTATTCCTTGTCTTGTGTGTGGATGACATTCTCTTGATAGGAAATGACATTCCTATACTACAATCTGTCAAAGTGTTCTTGTCACACAGGTTCTCCATAAAAGACCTGGGTGATGCATCTTACATTCTGGGGATCCAGATCTATCGTAATAGATCTAAAAGGATGTTGGGACTCTCACAGTCCAGGTACATCGACACCATACTGAAAAGATTCAATATGGAAGATTTTAAGAGCGGTAATTTACCAGCTTGTCACGGAATCACCCTCTCTAAAGAGATGTCTCCCAAGACTGATTTGGAAAAGGATCGCATGTTTATTATACCTTACGCTTCTGCGGTAGGCTCTATAATGTATGCGATGTTGTGTACCAGACCAGATGTTGCTTACGCACTGAGCGTGGTAAGCCGGTATCAGTCAAACCCTGGGGAGAAGCACTGGACAGCGGTAAAGAACATTCTCAAGTACCTGAGAAGGACTAAGGATATGTTCTTAATTTACAGCGGAAAAGACCTCCAGATAAAGGCCTTTGCTGACTCTAGCTTCCAGAGTGACAAGGATGATTCCAAATCCATGTCGGGTTATGTCTTTACCCTCAATGGAGGGGCGGTCTATTGGAAGAGTTCCAAGCAGGACACCGTTGCTGACTCGACGATGGAAGCGGGGTATATCGAAGCTTCTGATGCCGCAAAAGAAGCAGTCTGGATGAAGAAGTTCTTAACAGAACTTCAGGTGGTTCCATCCATTGTTGATCCAATACCTCTGTATTGTGACAACAACGGGGCTATAGCTTTAGAAAAGGAACCCAGGTCCCATCAGAAGTCCAGACACATCTTGAGGCGGTATCACCTGATCAGGGAGATCGTGGATCACCGAGAGATCGAGGTTCGGAGAGTTGCTACAGAGAAAAACACTGCAGATCCATTCATAAAGGCCATCCCTCAGACGCAGTTCGAGAGGCTATTCGAGATGATAGGTCTGCGATATGCCAACACATGGCCTTAGTGCAAGTGGGAGATTGTTAATGTGATATGCCCTAGAGACCATTATTGTATAGTACTAGTTTGTATATTATATTTTGGAAGCTTGGGATATATACACGGATTTATGACAGTCTTGCTCGATATAGTAGTATGCTACTTAGTTTGTATCTATCTTAATATGTGTATATGTTTCTTTTAACATATCACTAATACATATTGATAGAGCCCTTAAGGTCTTTGCTTGACTACCAGCGTTGTGATGGCAGTCACACTAGTGGGGGCTGGGTAGTCTACAAGCACATCCTTATACAGGTCCCTAGTCGTAAGATTATCGAGACAGGGTATCGATACTCCAGAGTAGACTAGTGTATACGCTTCTCATCCCTGCAGGGGAGATGGTCTGTCCCACAGCCATCAGTACGTCGTACTGGAGATAGTATGCAGGTGCTCATTGGGTTATGAGTTACACTGGATGGGCTCGTGGGGAATTGCTGGTTGGTACTGTACCTATCGTCAAGTAGCAGTTTCCAGGTGACATGGGTATAGCTTAGTCCGTTGACTTGACACTGCTATTTCGCCTCAAGTGCATTCCCACTATTCTTAGATTACTACCCTACCATGGCTCTGCTAAGTCGTGCAAACAGGTAGTAGTTGGGTGCAGTCCTGAAGCACTTAGAGGAAGTGGCAGTTAGATAGGATTCGTCTCTCCCGGTATTAGGGGTTGATATCGCGCTGTGTTCGGAACGCCATTACACAAAGCCTCTGGCCATGGCAAGCGAGATTTACTGGTAGGTACTCCAGTAGTTTCTCAGGGTGTTTTGGACTGTACTCCGACATGACTTATACTCTCCTAGGCCCGATATGTGATACTCTTAGACGAACCGACCGGACTGTACGGAGATTGTCACAGACAGGCTCAGTAGGAGTTTGGATGAGCTTGCTCGTCGACCTTCTTATCGACAGATACCTGGGTAGCCGTTACGTACAGCTAGTGCTGCTGACGTGCTTGTGGTTAAACCTACTGCCAGAGTACTGTCGTATCTTTAGAGTCCCATACAGAGGGTTTCCCAGCTTCGGGCGAAACGAGTAGAGGTCGTATGGTTTTACGACAGGGTTCGATCACATATGTGTACTTATGCGCGTGTGGTGTTCGAGCGGACAATACTAGTGGGCTTTGGTTTAAGCAGGATCCTATTATTTGATTATTAGATTAGCTTCGTCTCATAGTATTCGTGTTTTTCGGAACACGGATACGGGTATGTATATACGGATGAGAGAGGGTGTAGAAGGAGACATCTCATTAGGGTTTTGACCATTGACTTGGTCAAAATAAATATGAGGTGGAGAAAAGATATTGTTGTTTTTGGTAAATGATAATTTAGTGGCATGGCTACATGGGTTGACATTTTGACATTAGTTGACACTTTGACTCTAGATATTTTGATGAGATATTTTAAGACCTAGATATTTTTGTTAAAACATTATTTTCATACCATGCTTATTGTCATATCAAGGAGCCATGCCATTTATCATTTTATCATTATCACAAATACTTTCTCTCTTTTCAAGCTTGCTCTCTCCTTCTTCCTCTCTCAAACCCTAGTGTCTCATGAGTTGAGAATCAAGGGTTAGTGAGACTAAGCCACTCAAACCACTCTATACTCACTCTAGGTTACTTTTTTTAGCACACCAAGTGATCTAGTTACCTCAACTTGGAGGTTTAGCTCAAGATTGGAACTCTCGGTAGATCTTCTTTGACTTCGAGAAGCCGACGAGGAGGCGCATCCACCACCACTCCAAGGAGCTCACATCAAAGAGGAGAAGAAGGACTTGTAGCTTGAGGTATAATCATTTTACATAGTAGTTACAACTCCTAGTTAGTTTGTTATTTAGGGTTTAGCAAAGATCCTTATGCATAGTCGATGTTACCTTGTTTGTAAAAATCATTTTTTACCTATTCCGCCTCCCCGCAAACCCGTGGAGTGAGTAACGTCGACTTACAGTTTCGACTTCCGCTTCTTCTCCTTGTGGATCCTTGGCATCGGCGGGTGATGCAATCATTACGACGGCCCTTATCGAGTCAGGGGATGAAGGTGTGGATGCTGAATCCACTTTCCCAATGGAAACCGAGGAAGCCGTCACAACTGGTAACACTTTGGGCACTGTCTCGGTCTCTACCCTGTCAGGTACTCCTTGAGTTATTATCTTTGAGTTTTTTAATCCCGCTAGGCATCTCTAATGATATCTCCTTTATTCTGAGTATAAGCATGGTAAACCCTGATGCTGTACTGACTAAAGAATTATTGCCGGTCATTTCCCCGACTGTCACGGTTCCACCCCTTTCTTTTGCGTCTCCCTGAACTCTAGAAGGTGAAGATCTCCTATTTCTTTGCTTAAGTGTAGATACCATTTTCTTGCATTAACCATATATTGTCGCAATCCTGCAGGAGTGCTCTTTGATCACTTACACCAGGTGTTAAGCCCGCATTTTTCCTTCCAATTAGAATTCGTTCCCCCTTCCGGCATTGGTTAGTATATTCTTCGCTTGGTGTTTCTTCTTTTCATGAGTAAGCTTTCTGTTGCTAAGCTTTTCTCGTATTGAACAAAGTATCACGGCTCGAGGGAGGGAGCGAAGGAATAGCCAAGCCTCCTGTGCTCCCTATCTTGCCACTTTCAACAGCTGGTACGGTAGATCTCGTCCATCAGCTTTCTTCTTTATCTTTCAAGTTGAAATCTGGCCCTTATTCGTGCGTAATTTGTTTTGTAGCAACTATACCGGCTTCGGTCCCTTTTGAGTCTCGCATTCCCATGCCTACGGGACCTTTTTCTAAGCGTCAATCTTCCAGGGGCGCGGTGACTAGCAGGCGGATGTTGAGCGAATTTATCGAAGATCTTGATGCCGAGGCTCTCATCTCTGCTGCGGATTTCGCTGACGAAGTCAATCCTATGCTGGCGACGCTTATGAATTTCCATAATGAAGATTTCGTCGAATTTTGGGTCGACTATTGTAAGAGGATCGAGGCTTGTCTGCATAAGATCGAGCTCAAGCGTCTCTCTCCTGAAGTATTAACCTTGAAGGCTCAGCGGGTCGCGTGGATCAAGCAAAGTGCCGATTTCATTCAGTATTTTGAATAAAAGTTGACCCATAAGCGAAAGGAGCATGAGAAGGCTTCTGGCGAATCCATCCAATTGCGCACCCAGATCGAAGCGAATTCCGCACAGCTGCAAATTATTTTCGAAAACCTCCAACAATGTATTTCTGATAGGCTGGCGCTGAGGCAGAAGCTCGACTTTACCGAGCAGGGCATGCAAGATTGCAAAGTTGCCAAGCAGGAAATCATGGAGAAGCTCTCATTATGCTTGCAACAACAGGCTCAAATTGAAGTGGGGTTGGC
Source organism: Agapanthus africanus (assembly GCA_030015575.1). Lineage (NCBI taxonomy): Eukaryota > Viridiplantae > Streptophyta > Magnoliopsida > Asparagales > Amaryllidaceae > Agapanthus > Agapanthus africanus. The sequence goes on from CM057339.1 coordinate 873,772,893, forward strand.
CGCAGTAGCTGCATGCAAGGAGGAGCTGCGGGGAGCGCGTGAGCGGGTTGCCAATTTGTTGAAAGCCCCGCCTTCTTAACAATTGTAATTGTATTCCCCCTTTTGTATTAATTGTATCTCCTAAACACTTTGATTCGTGAATAAGAATATACACTTTTTTTTTGCATGCGCTTATATGTGTTTTGATGTCTTGACGCGGTGCTGATTAGTTTACTTACTCGTTTAGGAGTCCATAGTTTATTCACTCATTTCGGAGTCTCTAGTTTATGTACTCATTTTGGAGTTTGTAGTTTATTCACCCATTTCGGAGTTTCTAGTTTATGGACTCATTTTGGAGTTTGTTTAGTTTATTCACTCGTTTCGGAGTTTCTAGTTTATGGACTCATTTCGGAGTTTGTTTAGTTTATGGGCTCATTTCGGAGTTTGTTTAGTTTACCTCCCTTGGGTTTACAGGAAAACTTGTCCTAACGTTGTATATAGATAACCTCCACTCTTTACGATATAGGTCCGTTAGGTTTTGTGGTACAAGGGTTTTGGTCTGTGGTACTGTCACATTGGCTGATGTATTCCTCGATATGCGGTCTTTAGGCCGTTGTTCGAGTAGCCCAGCGACTGTCGTGTCTCTGATCCCTTCGGGGGCTGGACAAGACGTCTTCAAGTAATCTCCTTAGGCTATATGACCGTCGGAAGAGCAAGCGTTAGGAATTTGCCATGTCGCTTTTTATTTGAGGCTAGGCTCAATTTGGAGCCCCGATGAGTCATAACCACTCCGCGCTGGTGTGGGATGATCTCCGATAGTCTCTTAGGCTTTATATGAGTTGTCGTCGAGACCCTGAAGCTGGGAATATGTCGTTGCTTCATTTTTAGTTTTGACGATACCGTGTCATTTCTTTGCTGAAATAGGGTAGACATCTGTAGGACCTCTATGCTGTATGTATTGCAGTTGAAGTTCGGAGCTGGGAATATGCCTTTGCTCTAATTTGATTTAGCTCGTTGGAGCTTTCGTTAACGTCGCGTTTGCACCCTGATGGAATGAGAAGGAACGCCGGAGTAGTCTTTAGGTTATATATGAACCGTCAAGACTTGGAGCTAGGAGTTTGCCATTGCTCCATTTTGTTTTGGCTCGTTAGAGCTTTTATTGACATCGTGTCTGCACCCTGATGGGATGAGAGGGAACGTCGGGGTGGTCTCTAGGTTGTATATGAACCGTCAAGACTTGGAGCTAGGAATTTGTCATGGCTCCTTTTTTTGTTCGACCCTTGGGTCTTTGTTGACGTCGCGTCTGTGCTGAGAAGGAACGTCAGGCTGATCTCTAGGCTGTAGATGTCGCCATCAAGACATGGCTTTCCCATTGACGGAGCCTGGTGGGAAAACATGGTTTTCTTTTCATTTGTGCTCATGGATTGTATACAGGGGTCGGTGTAGACTCACCTGCAGGGCAGAAAAGTTTCATTTTCATTCATTTTTTTATTACTTTCCGCGATGCTCTATCTTTTCAGATTTTATGTCGCAAAAGTCGCGATTGCCCAATCATTTCGGCTATTTTTCACGGTGCCCAATCATTTCGGCTATTTTTATATTTTTACTCGCTGCTTTTTATTGCGAGTTGCCTAAACATTTCGGCTGTTTTTATATGCCTATTCCTTGCTCGCTAATTTTTATTGCGAGTTACCCCATCATTTCAGCTGTTTTATATGCATATTTTTACTCGCTGATTTTTATTGCGAGTCGCCCCATCATTTCGGCTATTCCATATGCATATTTTTGTTTACTACTCGCTGCTGTTTTTATTGCGAGTTTGAGATCTAATACCAACCTTGGCATCAGTATCGCTGCGACTGGAATGTTGCCGGGAGTGAATCATCATTTGCCGTGAAAGGACTTGGAGTTTGACACCTGTTTAGGCATCAGCATCGCTACAACTGGAATGTTGCCAGGAGCGAATCATCATTTTCCTTTGTCAATTTGAACAAAGATGGCTTAGCAAATAGGGTTAGGATCCTATTGACTAAGGCTTTTTGACTTTATGAGCCATAAGGGTCTCAGAAAGGTATTTCTCCCTACGAGTCGTGAGGATCTCATAGGTGTATATTCTCCTTAGAAGTCGTGAGGACTCCTAAGTGGTATTTTCTCTGGCAAGTCGTAAGGATCTTACAAGAGCGTTTTCTCCTCATAAATCGAGAGGACTTACAAGTGTCGTTCACCATATAAGGATATTTCTTGTCATTGGTGGAACTTGGTGAGAGAGTGTTTATTTATGCCCTGTGGATTGTATACAAGGGTCAATATTGGACCACTTGTAGGGCAACCTGAGGGATATGACGGCTTAAGAACAGGTTTAGATCCCTGTAACCTTATACTTTCGAATTCTATGAGCCGTGAGGGTCTCATAGGTGGAGTTCTCCTTACTAGTCGAGAGGATCTCATAAGTGAAAATTTTACGAGATTGCGCCCTTCCGGGTTTTCACAAGCTTGCCGGTAATCCTGCTGTTTTTACTCACGGCACCCTTTCGGGTTTTCATCGGTGTCCATTTTGCTTGGGGACATACCGTTTTTTTTAACGAGATTGCGCCCTTTCGGGTTTTCACAAGCTCGCCGGTAGTCCTGCTGTTTTTACTCACGGCGCCCTTTCAGGTTTTCATCCGTGCCTATTTTGCTTGTGGACATACCTTTTTTATATATTTTTTTTATTTTTGTGACCCATCTGTTTGCCGATGGGACTTGAGGATGACTTCACCGCTGGAGTAGCTGTGCAGCCGATAAGACTTGAGTTGCAACCTTCGTCGTTGAGTCTTCGATTACAATATAGATCTCAAGGGTGGATATCGCCGTATTTTGGACGATGTGCCGTGTTTGAGGCGAAATTTTAGTTTAACTACATTTCGGTCCGTTGTCGCCGTTTGAGGTGAAGTTTTAGTTTAAAGACATATCGGTCCTATGTCGCCGTATTTGAAGCGGAATTTCTAGTTTAGGGACTTTTCGGTCCATTATCGCCATTTTCGAGGCGCGGATCTTTTGGATACTACTTTTAGGATTCTGACTCGGAAAGATAGTGAGCGGACACAAGCGTCGTCATCTATCATTGACCTAGGTCATAACCCGTTAGGTGTAGTATTTTTTGAGGAATCGGCCGTTTATTGGCCGGAAGGGTCTTTCGCCATGCATATCCATGAGCAGGTAGGCTCCACCTTGGTAGATCTTGTCTATGATGTACGGGCCTTCATAGTTCGGCTCGAATTTCCTCCGTTTTGCACGGTTGGGGATCATAGGTCTTTTGACGACTAGCATGAGTTCGCCTTGGCAGAATGTTCTCGGCATGGTCAGTTTTTCATATGACCGCGTCATCCTTGCCTTATATGCTTCCAGGTTTTGCTGCGCTATAAGGAGAGTTTCGTCGAGGGCGTCAAGCTCCTCAAGCCGGAGATGAGCATTTTCTTCATCTGTCAGCTCGTATCGAACCGCTACTCGTAGAGAAGGGAGTTCCACTTCCAGGGGAAGAACTGCTTCCGTGCCGAATACCAACGTATATGGTGTTGTATTCGTTGATGTTTTGAACGTCGTTCGGTACGCCCAGAGAGCTTCATGCAGCCTTTCATGCCAGTCTTTTTGTTTCTGGATGCCGTTTTCCTTATAATCTTTGTCAGGGTCTTGTTGAAAGCTTCAGCTAGACCGTTGGCATGAAAATTGTAGACCGAAGAGTATCTCCAATCTATTTTATGTTGTTGTGCGAAGCGACTGATTTTATGACTTTTATAAGCTGTCCCATTATCCGAAATAATTCGTCGCGGAGTGCCGAACCGATAGATGACATGTGTCCTGAAGAAATGGAGGATATTCTCCATCTCACTTCCCTTAGTGGTACTGCTTCTTCCCACTTAGAGAAGTAGTCGGTCGTTTCCAGTATGAACAGGTGTCCTTTGGATGATGATGATCCTGGTTCAATGGGGCCGATTATATCGGTTCCCCACATTTCGAACGCCCAACTAGCTACTGTTGGGTGTAGCGGGTTTGGATGCTGGTGGATGAAGTCCCCGTGAATTTGGCACGAGTGACACAGCCTCACATATTCAATGCAGTCTTGAATCATTGTGGGCCAATAATAACCTATTCTTTTGATCTTCAGCTTCATTTTTGGCCCAGCTTGATGAGAACCGCAGAGTCCGTCATGAGTTTCTTGGACGACTCTATTTGCTTCTTCTGGTCCCAGGAATCTTAGCCACAGGCAGTCGAACGATCTCTTGTATAGAGTATCATTTACGAAGGCAAAAGACAGAGCTCGTTTCATGAGCTGATGTCTAGATGACGCATTTTTGGGCGTTCGTTGGATTTGAAGTAGTCTATGAAGACTCCTCTCTAATCCTTGACTTTTTCTTCATCCTCTATTTAAAGGGCTATTTGTTCGGTCGTTTCTTTTTCCTCAGATGGCCTTGTTAAGTCCTCCTAAGATATTTCTGCTGGCGCGAGAACCCCTGCGGCTTTTGCACTATGATCCTTATGTCATTGAGGTCTTTGTCGGCTAATTCCTTAGCCAGCTTGGCCAATGCATCCGCCTTGCTATTTTATGCATGTGGTATGCTCTCCGGAATGTAGGAGGGGATTTGCGTCAGTAGTTGCTGCACTCTTTCGCGGTACGTTATTAGCTCTAGCTTGTACGTCTGATGGTCGCTGTTGGGGTAAAAATTTACACCCCGATTGACCAAGTCAAAATCAAAGTCAACCCCAAGCCAGGTGGGCCCAAGTCCAGGTCAAGCGGGCCCATGTCCAAGTCTAGCCCGTAGCCAGCCTCCCCATGCCAACAACAAAATCATGTAATAAATAATTTTTATGTAATTGTTTATGCATGAATGTAAACAAAATGGGCATAAAGCCAATATTTTGTAAACCCATGGCTTATGTGCAAAAATGAAATGGCACATGATCCATGGGATGGCTAAGATGCCATTTTTGTAAAGCCCAAGGGGGTATATGTAAATATGTAAGCCTATATAAGGCAACATGATGATGAATAAAGATATAGACTTTTTCATTCCCCCAAAACTAAGGTTCTTTGTGCCTCCTGCTCCTTCTCTAAGGTTCTAAATCTTCTCAATTCTTTTGAATTAAATCAAGAGTTTTACTCTTTCTTTTCCAAAAACTAAGTAGTTTTCCACCACAAAACCCACAAAGGGGAACTCAGATCTCCCATCAGATCTCAAAAAGGAGTGATTTTTAAAATCTCCTACTTCTTGATCTTCAAGATCCGGCCAAACAACAGAAGGAAGGAGAAGAACCCCCTTCATCAGCTTCAAAACATCCCAGGAGTTTAACTCCATACATATATACATAACAAATATTTCCTTTCTGAAGCACAGCTTCTGTTTCTTAGGCTAAAAGCCACCTTTTCTCGCCGGCGCTCAAGCGCAGAGCGCCCAGCGTGTCGACACGTAGCACGCTTGCGCTCAAGCGCAAGCGCCCGAGCGCAGAGCGCCCGCGTGCCGACACGTGGCGCGCTTGCGCGCAAGCGCAAGCGCCCGAGCGCAAGTCGCCCCGGTGCCGACACGTGGCGCGCTTGCGCCCAAGCGCAAGCGCCCGAGCGCAAGTCTCCCCCGTGCCGACACATGGCGCGCTTGACACCCAAGCGCAAGTCTCCCCCGTGCCGACACGTGGCGCGCTTGCGCTCAAGCGCAGGCGCTCGAGCGCAAGTCTCCCCCGTGCCGACACGTGGCACGCTTGCGCTCAAGCGCCCAGCGCTCAAGCGCAGAGCGCCCACGTGCCGACACGTGGCACTCTAGCGCCTGAGCGCACAACACCTAGGCGCACAGCATCCAAGATGCTGCCCCCACACATCCTTTGGATGCCTTTTCCCCTCTTTCTTTTATATATATACATATATACATATATACATATATATATACATATGTATACATATTTGCACACACACGTGCTCCACGACACTGTCCCTGTTAGAAAAAAATTTCTAACGGGGCGCTGCTAGCCCCCTTGACCCCCAGCCCGCTATCCGGGGTAGCGGGACCCCCGTAAAAAAACTCTGCGTGGCTCCCGATATATTCAAACCCCCCCTTTCAAAACACAACACACGTACACTGCACATTGAGTTCGCATGATCAGTTTAACCCGTTAATCGGAGGTTCCCTCGCCCCAAAGGCGAGGGGTAATTAACGGCAGCTTAGTCCGCGGCTGCCGGAGATTCGGATCCCCACAATCAATAAACCCTGGCCTACCCTAGGCAGGGGTGAATCTGTAGTACGCCTGATAAGCGCGCGCGTATTCCCATCTCAATGGGGTGACGAAAAACACCCTACATATTCTGGCACGCCCGGTGGGACCAATCTCTCCTCCCATATTTCTGGTTAAGCGTTCATGCGAACTCAATCTATATACATGTCTATACTTATACTAAAATAATGCTTTTTCATGCAGGTTTTCAAGCAATCACTTTCTAACAATGTCTCCGATGATGAACTCAGCTCTCAGCACGACTCCCTTCTCCTACACGATGAAGATAGACTCTACGACGGTCCTCCCGGCCTGTCTCGAGCGACAATGGGAGGAGCCGCTGCTACCATTCGGCTCTATTATGTTCATACCAATTGGCGCCATCCCAGCTCCTCAAGCTCCAGCAACAGACAAACCGGTCTTGAAAGGCAGGAGACCAAATGTGGTGATCTTAAGGGCGCCCCAACCCAAACGCAAGTCGGTATCTGAACAACTTTCCTTGGCCCCAACTGGGGGCAAGGCCATCAACACCGACAAAGCAACAAGGCCTCTTGAGCAAGCTCCGACGGTACCCTTGACAACTGCTCGATCGGGTATCTTCTCTAAGCTCCCCATCACTCAGCCTATGGCGGCTTCCCGGAGAGCAGAAGCCTGCCAAGCACTCAAGGCAGAGAAACTGAGGGAAGAAGCGGCTCGGACACAGAGCCAACAAAAGGGCCATGGCTCCAGCCATGTTAGAATTTATGAATTTCCGAAGCCCGGACCGCTTCGCGAAATCAGCCGCCAAAGATAAAGAGATGGCTGGGTACGTGATCCACACTGTCTACATAGCCGGACAAGAAGAAACGAACCCTCCTCTTCTTCACAGCCATGGTGATGATATGGTTGACGCTACCCAGCATCGGCTCGATCTAAATGATGAAGAGCCCGCTCAGGCCGATAAGCCAGAGGAGCCCGTAGTTCCTATGGAATGGAGCTCAGGCAATAAAGATTACCCGGTTGTCATAGCCGGAACTCCAGAACAAGCATTATTCCAATGGTTTCAAAGGCAATTTCAGGACAGGGATGAGAAAATTGCCGAGGTCTATTTCAAAGTCGACGAGCTGGCAAACGTCGTGGCAGATCTCGCGACCCAAGTCGCCCGATTGCAATTACAGCAGAATCAAATTTTGGCTCATGAGCCAGGGATTGATACCCTGGGGGCAGCCAACTGATATCCCTTTCAACCTAAAAGCGGAGCGCTTTCGTGAAAAACGGCCGCAATCAGCCTCCAGTCCCTCCGATACATATGCCGGAGGGGAATCGCCTCTGAAAGAGAAGCTGGAAAAGGTCTATTCCTTCAAGAGGGAAAAGGTCCACAAGATATTCAGGGATGCTCTAAGAAACGGTCTACAACTGCCAGAATCTAAGAGACCGCAAGAAGAGAATATGACCGACGACCCAAACTATTGCCCCTATCACAGGGTGATAGGTCATGCCATTGAGGACTGCTTCATCTTCAAAGATTGGGTCGAAAGGAAATACAAGATGGGAGAGATAGAATTGTCTAAAGGCGTGTTAGTAAACAGTCAAGCTACGATCGCCAATGCAAATGGAGACCGAAACCTTTCGGGAACCTAATCCTCCCAGACATGTGCCTCGAGGACTAGCATCAGTAAAGGCACCTACTCCAATGGAGGGAAAGAAGAAGGTATACTCCTTCAGGAGGGATGAAGTACGCAAAATATTCATGGACGACCTGAACAGCGGTCTGCAACTGCCTGTTCCAAAGAGGCCACAGGAAATGAACATGACCAGCAATCCCATATACTGCCCATATCATAGAGTGGTGGGTCATACCATCGAAGACTGCTATATTTTCAAAGATTGGGCAGAGGACCAATATAAGCTTGGAAAAACCTCACAACCCTTGGATGTATCGGCAAGCCACAGAGCTAGGTCGTCAACACAGCTCCGCCAAGATCAAAGTTCAAGGAGCTGGGATAAGCAAAAAGGACCACCACGTCGTTAAACTGGGAACAGCTGACCACCACGTCATTAAACTGGGAACAGTCGACCTCTAAGGCGTTAAACTGGGAATGTAAAAATATACATATATATATATATATGTATATAAACAAAAAAATGTGTGTAAATAAAAGAAAAATAGAGAAAAGCCGAAATGATGGGGCAACTCGCAATAAAAATCAGCGAGTAAAATAAAGATGAAAATAAAGCCGAAATGATTGGGCAACCGCGAATAAAAGCCGAAAGGATAGGGCAATCGCGACCTTCGCGATAAGAAAAGCTGAAAGGTTAGAGCAATCGCGGTAAAACAAAAAAAAACACAAACAAAAATCCAATTTTTCAAAATTCCCTCTGGCCCTACGGTTAGTCCCTAAATTGACTACCGTATACAATCCACGGGCTTAAATAATTCTCATCATACCCATGCCCCACCGTAATCACCAGTTACGCGGCTGGTCTCCGCCTTTAGAATTATACTCCATTGAGAAGACCCACTCATGTGTCCTCACGATACATGAGGAGAACAAACCTTTGTGGGATCCTTACGACTCATAAAGGAAAAACACACTTAGGAGTCCTCACGACTCCAAAGGAGAAAATACACCTGCGGGGTCCTTACGACTCGCAGGGAGAAAATGCTTTTATGGGATCCTCACAGCCCATAAAATTGAAAAGCCTTAGGCGATAGGGACCTAAACCTATCTCCTAAGCCATCGCTCCGCCAACAAGAGTAGGAAAATGATGAATTGCTCCTGGCACCTCTGCTTCAATGTTAGCAACGCTGATGCTGGCCCCTACCCCAAAATTCTAAGCTCTCCATCAATAGACCCCTAAGTCTTTAAACTGGAAACAGATAGACCCCTAAGTCTTTAAACTGGAAACAGATGACCTCCAAGTCGTTAAACTGGAAACAGATGACCACCAAGTCGTTAAACTGGAAACAGATGACCACCAAGTCGTTAAACTGGAAACAGATGACCTCCAAGTCGTTAAACTGGAAACAGATGACCATCAAGTCGTTAAGCTGGAAACAGATGACCTCCAAGTCGTTAAACTGGAAACAGATGACCGCCAAGTCGTTAAACTGGAAACAGATGACCCCCAAGTCGTTAAACTGGAAACAGATGACTACCAAGTCGTTAAACTGGAAACAGATGACCTCCAAGTCGTTAAACTGGAAACAGATAACCGCTAAGTCGTTAAACTGGAAACAGTCGACCTCTAAGTCATTAAACTGGGAACGAGGGAAATCCACTCATGTGTCCTCACGATACATGAGGAGAACAAACCATTGTGGGATCCTTACGACTCACGAAGGAAAAACACACTTAGGAGTCCCCACGACTCCTAAGGAGAAAATACACCTGCAGGATCCTAACGACTCGCAGGGAGAAAATGCTTTTATGGGACCCTCACGGCCCATAAAATTGAAAAGTCTTAGGTGACAGGGATCTAAACCTGTTTCCTAAGCCATCGCTCCCCAATCCCCAAGTGGCGAATGATGAGTCGCTCCTGGTACCATATTCCAGTGCAGCGATGCAGACACCAACAAAGTCCCAAAATTTTTACGGCCCTACTGTCCGGATCATACATCCTGTAAAACCGTATACAATCCATGGGCATAAAACGATCCCAACCTCTTCCAAGTCCTACTGGTGAGACCGCGTTCAAAGTCCCACCGGCATGGAAGATTCCAAAAAAAGGGGGGGAAGAAAAAAAAAGAGAAGAAAAAAAAAAAGAAAACAAAAAAAAAGAAGAACGGTATGTCCACAAGCAAAATGGACACGGATGAAAACCCGAAAGGGCTCCGTGAGTAAAAATAGCAGGACTGCCGGCGAGTTTGTGAAAACCCGAAAGGGCGCAAACTCGTAAAAAAAAAGGAAATGAAACGCACTCGCAAGGTCCTCTCGACTTTGCGAGGAGAAAATTCCCTCGTGAGATCCTTACGACTCACAAAGGAGCAACACACCTAGGAGTCCCCACGACTCCTAAGGAGAAAATACACCTACGGGATCCTTACGACCCGTAGGGAGAAAATGCTTTGTGAGACCCTTACGGCTCACAAAATGGAAAAACCTTAGGTGAAAGGGATCTAAACCTGTCTCCTAAGCCACCAATTCCCAAATCCTCTCGGGGCACGTGATGAGTTGCTCCTGGCATTATTCCAGTGCAGCAATGCAGATGCCAAACAAACCAACCAAATCCAAATCCTCCTGGGGCAAATGATGAGTTGCTCCTGGCATTATTCCAGTGCAGCAATGCAGATGCCAAACAAACCAACCAAATCCAAATCCTCCTGGGGCAAATGATGAGTTGCTCCTGGCATTATTCCAATGCAGCAATGCAGATGCCAAACAAAAAACCAAATCCAAATCCTCCCGGGGCACATGATGAGTTGCTCCTGGCATTATTCCAGTGCAGTAATGCAGATGCCGACAGAAAACCAATTCCCACATCCTTTCAAGACAGATGATGATTCGCTCCTGGTACCATATTCTAGTGTAGCGATGCTGATGTCAACCCAAATCAAATCAAACCAACAACCTCTATGGAGGAATCATGCTCCGTCCCAGAATTTACCCCGTGTCGAAATCATGCTTCGCTTCGGGATATCTACCTTCCCTGCCGGAATTATGCTCCGCCTCGGACTGAAATCAACCCGACACTCCGCGCCGGGGAAAATTCGATCAGCGACACTCCGTGCCGGGGAAAAGTCAACCCGCGACACTCCACGCCGGGGAAAAGTCCATCAGCGACACTCCGTGTCGGGGAAAAGTCAACCCGACACTCTGCGCCGGGGAAAAGTCGATCAGCGACACTCCGTGCCGGGGAAAAGTCAACCCGACACTCCGCGCCGGGGAAAAGTCGATCTGCGACACTCCGTGCAGGGGAAAAGTAAACCCGCGACACTCCACGCCGGGGAAAAGTCCATCAGCGACACTCCGTGCTGGGGAAAAGTCAACCCGACACTCCGCGCCGGGGAAAAGTCCATCAGCGACACTCCGTGCCGGGGAAAAGTCAACCCGACACTCCACGCCGGGGAAAAGTCCATCAGCGACACTCCGTGCCGGGAAAAGTCAACCCGATACTCCGCGCCGGGGAAAATTCCATCAGCGACACTCCGTGCCGGGGAAAAGTCAACCCGACACTCCGCGCCGGGGAAAAGTCGATCAGCGACACTCCATGCTGGGGAAAAGTCAACCCGCGACACTCCACGCCGGGGAAAAGTCCATCAGCGACACTCCGTGCCGGGGAAAAGTCAACCCGACACTCTGCGCCGGGGAAAAGTCGATCAGCGACACTCCGTGCCGGGGAAAAGTCAACCCGACACTCTGCGCCGGGGAAAAGTCGATCAGCGACACTCCGTGCCGGGGAAAAGTCAACCCGACACTCCGCGCCGGGGAAAAGTCGATCAGCGACACTCCGTGCCGGGGAAAAGTCAACCCGACACTCCGCGCCGGGGAAAAGTCGATCAGCGACACTCCGTGCCGGGGAAAAGTCAACCCGCGACACTCCACGCCGGGGAAAAGTCCATCAGCGACACTACGTGGCGGGGAAAAGTCAACCCGACACTCCGCGCCGGGGAAAAGTCCATCAGCGACACTACGTGCCGGGGAAAAGTCAACCCGACACTCCGCGCCAGGGAAAAGTCCATCAGCGACACTCCGTGCCGGGGAAAAGTCAACCAGACACTCCGCGCTGGGGAAAAGTCCATCAGCGACACTCCGTGCTGGGGAAAAGTCAACCAGCGACACTCCGCGCCGGGGAAAAGTCGATCCGCGATACTCCGTGCCGGGGAAAAGTCAACCCGCGACACTCCACGCCGAGGAAAAGTCCATCAGCGACACTCCGTGCCGGGGAAAAGTCAACCCGACACTCCGCGCCGGGGAAAAGTCCATCAGCGACACTCCGTGCCGGGGAAAAGTCAACCCGACACTCCGCGCCGGGGAAAAGTCCATCAGCGACACTCCGTGCCGGGGAAAAGTCAACCCGACACTCCGCGCCGGGGAAAACTCGATCAGCGACACTCCGTGCCGGGGAAAAGTCAACCAGCGACACTCCGCGCCGGGGAAAAGTCGATCAGCGACACTCCGTGCCGGGGAAAGTCAACCCGCGACACTCCACGCCGGGGAAAAGTCCATCAGCGACACTCCGTGCCGGGGAAAAGTCAACCCGACACTCCGCGCCGGGAAAAAGTCCATCAGCGACACTCCGTGCCGGGGAAAAGTCAACCCGACACTCCGCGCCGGGGAAAAGTAGATCAGCGATACTCCGTGCCGGGGAAAAGTCAACCCGCGACACTCCGCGCCGGGGAAAAGTCGATCAGCGACACTCCGTGCCGGGGAAAAGTCAACCCGCGACACTCCACGCCGGGGAAAAGTCCATCAGCGACACTCCGTGCCGGAAAAGTCAACCCGACACTCCGCGCCGGGAAAAAGTCCATCAGTGACACTCCGTGCCGGGGAAAAGTCAACCCGACACTCCGCGCCGGGGAAAAGTCCATCAGCGACACTCCGTGCCGGGGAAAAGTCAACCCGACACTCCGCGCCGGGAAAAAGTCAACCAGCGACACTCTGCGCCGGGGAAAAGTCCATCAGCGACACTCCGTGCCGGGGAAAAGTCAACCCGCCACTCCGTGCCGGGGACAAGTCAACCCGACACTCCGCGCCGGGGAAAAGTCAATCAGCGACACTCCGTGCCGGGGAAAAGTCGAACAATGACACTCCGTGCCGGGGAAAAGTCAACCCGACACTCCGCGCCGGGGAAAAGTCCATCAGCGACACTCCGTGCAGGGGAAAAGTCAACCCGACACTTCGCGCCGGGGAAAAGTCGATCAGCGACACTCCGTGCCGGGAAAAGTAAACCCGCGACACTCCACGCCGGGGAAAAGTCCATCAGCGACACTCCGTGCCGGGGAAAAGTCAACCCGACACTCCGCGCCGGGGAAAAGTCCATCAGCGACACTCCGTGCCGGGGAAAAGTCAACCCGACACTCCGCGCCGGGGAAAACTCGATCAGCGACACTCCGTGCCGGAGAAAAGTCAACCAGCGACACTCCGCGCCGGGGAAAAGTCGATCAGCGACACTCCGTGCCGGGGAAAAGTCAACCCGCGACACTCCACGCCGGGGAAAAGTCCATCAGCGACACTACGTGCCGGGAAAAAGTCAACCCGACACTCCGCGCCGGGGAAAAGTCCATCAGCGACACTACGTGCCGGGGAAAAGTCAACCCGACACTCCGCGCCGGGGAAAAGTCCATCAGCGACACTCCGTGCCGGGGTAAAGTCAACCAGACACTCCGCGCCGGGGAAAAGTCCATTAGCGACACTCCGTGCTGGGGAAAAGTCAACCAGCGACACTCCGCGCCGGGGAAAAGTCGATCCGCGACACTCCGTGCCGGGGAAAAGTCAACCCGCGAAACTCCACGCCGGGGAAAAGTCCATCAGCGACACTCCGTGCCGGGGAAAAGTCAACCCGACACTCCGCGCCGGGGAAAAGTCCATCAGCGACACTCCGTGCCGGGGAAAAGTCAACCCGACACTCCGCGCCGGGGAAAAGTCCATCAGCGACACTCCGTGCCGGGGAAAAGTCAACCCGACACTCCGCGCCGGGGAAAACTCAATCAGCGACACTCCGTGCCGGGGAAAAGTCAACCAGCGACACTCCGCGCCGGGGAAAAGTCGATCAGCGACACTCCGTGCCGGGGAAAGTCAACCCGCGACACTCTACGCCGGGGAAAAGTCCATCAGCGACACTCCGTGCCGGGGAAAAGTCAACCCGACACTCCGCGCCGGGAAAAAGTATATCAGCGACACTCCGTGCTGGGGAAAAGTCAACCCGACACTCCGCGCCGGGGAAAAGTCCATCAGCGACACTCCGTGCCGGGGAAAAGTCAACCCGACACTCCGCGCCGGGGAAAAGTCGATCAGCGACACTCCGTGCCGGGGAAAAGTCAACCAGCGACACTCCGCGCCGGGGAAAAGTCGATCAGCGACACTCCGTGACGGGGAAAAGTCAACCCGCGACACTCCACGCCGGGGAAAAGTCCATCAGCGACACTCCGTGCCGGGAAAAGTCAACCCGACACTCCGCGCCGGGAAAAAGTCCATCAGCGACACTCCGTGCCGGGGAAAAGTCAACCCTACACTCCGCGCCGGGGAAAAGTCCATCAGCGACACTCCGTGCCGGGGAAAAGTCAACCCGACACTCCGCGCCGGGAAAAAGTCAACCAGCGACACTCTGCGCCGGGGAAAAGTCCATCAGCGACACTCCGTGCCGGGGAAAAGTCGACCCGACACTCCGCGCCGGGGAAAAGTCCATCAGCGACACTCCTTGCCGGAGAAAAGTCAACCCGACACTCCGTGCCGGGGACAAGTCAACCCGACACTCCGCGCCGGGGAAAAGTCAATCAGCGACACTCCGTGCCGGGGAAAATTCGAACAATGACACTCCGTGCCGGGGAAACGTCAAGCAGACACTCCGTGCCGGGGACACGTCAGCAAGCGACACTCTGCATCGGGGAAACTTCCAACACAGACACTCCGCATCAGGGAAAAGTCCAACAATGACACTCCGCCGGGGACACGTCAGCAAGCGACACTCTGCATCGGGGAAACGTCCAACACAGACACTCCGCATCAGGGAAAAGTCCAACAACGACACTCCGCCGGGGACACGTCAGCAAGCGACATTCTGCATCGGGGAAACGTCCAACACAGACACTCCGCATCAGGGAAAAGTCCAACAACGACACTCCGCCTTAGGGAAACGTCGACCAGCGACACTCCGTGCCGGGGACACGTCTACCAAATCGCTCCGGATCAGAGCGTCGACCGTCCATGTCGGAAAACGGGCAGTGCAGGCTCCCCACAAATCGGGAACCAAATCACTCCGGGTCAGGGAAACGTCTACCACGGACACTCCGTCTCGGAGACGCGTCAAGAGTCGACCGTCCATGTCGCAAAAAGAGCAGTGCAGGCTTCCTACAAAGCAGGAACCGGATCGCTCCACGCAAGGGAAACGTCTACCACGGACATTCTGTCTCGGAGACGCGTCAAGCGTCGACCGTCCATGTCATAAAAAGGGCAGTGCATCCCAAAATGTGGGAACCAAAGCAAGTCGCCTCCACGTGAAAGAAGATCCATCAATTTCATGCACACGACCCATACGTGCGGTGTGCATTTATTGATGGGGGGCAATTTGTTGGGGTAAAAATTTACACCCCGATTGACCAAGTCAAAATCAAAGTCAACCCCAAGCCCAGGTCAAGCGGGCCCATGTCCAAGTCTAGCCCGTAGCCAGCCTCCCCATGCCAACAACAAAATCATGTAATAAATAATTTTTATGTAATTGTTTATGCATGAATGTAAACAAAATGGGCATAAAGCCAATATTTTGTAAACCCATGGCTTATGTGCAAAAATGAAATGGCACATGAGCCATGGGATGGCTAAGATGCCATTTTTGTAAAGCCCAAGGGGGTATATGTAAATATGTAAGCCTATATAAGGCAACATGATGATGAATAAAGATATAGACTTTTTCATTCCCCCCAAAACTAGGGTTCTTTGTGCCTCCTGCTCCTTCTCCAAGGTTCTAAACCTTCTCAATTCTTTTGAATTAAATCAAGAGTTTTACTCTTTCTTTTCCAAAAACTAAGTAGTTTTCCACCACAAAACCCACAAAGGGGAACTCAGATCTCCCATCAGATCTCAAAAAGGAGTGATTTTTAAAATCTCCTACTTCTTGATCTTCAAGATCCGGCCAAACAACAGAAGGAAGGAGAAGAACCCCCTTCATCAGCTTCAAAACATCCCAGGAGTTTAACTCCATACATATATACATAACAAATATTTCCTTTCTGAAGCACAGTTTCTGTTTCTTAGGCTAAAAGCCACCTTTTCTCGCCGGCGCTCAAGCGCAGAGCGCCCGCGTGCCGACACGTGGCGCGCTTGCGCTCAAGCGCAAGCGCCCGAGCGCAAGTCGCCCACGTACCGACACGTGGCGCGCTTGCGCTCAAGCGCAAGCGCCCGAGCGCAAGTCGCCCCGGTGCCGACACGTGGCGCTTGCGCTCAAGCGCAAGCGCCCGAGCGCAAGTCGCCCCGGTGTCGACACGTGGCGCGCTTGCACCCAAGCGCAAGTCTCCCCCGTGCCGACACGTGGCGCGCTTGCGCTCAAGCGCAGGCGCTCGAGCGTAAGTCTCCCCCGTGCCGACACGTGGCGCGCTTGCGCTCAAGCGCCCAGCGCTCAAGCGCAGAGCGCCCACGTGCCGACACGTGGCCCTCTAGCGCCTGAGCGCACAGCACCTAGGCGCACAGCGCCCAAGGTGCTGCCCCCACACATCCTTTGGATGCCTTTTCCCCTCTTTCTTTTATATATATACATATATACATATATACATATGTATACATATTTGCACTCACACGTGCTCCACGACACTGTCCCTGTTAGAAAAAAATTTCTAACGGGGCGCTGCTAGCCCCCTTAACCCCCAGCCCGCTATCCGGGTAGCGGGACCCCCGTAAAAAAACTCTGCGTGGCTCCCGATATATCCAAACCCCCCTTTCAAAACACAACACACGTACACTGCACATTGAGTTCGCATGACCAGTTTAACCCGTTAATCGGAGGTTCCCTCGCCCCAAAGGCGAGGGGTAATTAACGGCAGCTTAGTCGGCGGCTGCCGGAGATTCGGATCCCCACAATCAATAAACCCTGGCCTACCCTAGGAAGGGGGAATCTGTAGTACGCCTGACAAGCGCGCGCGTATTCCCATCTCAATGGGGTGACGAAAAACACCCTACAGTCGCCATTTACTTGGCTAACGATCAGCTGGGAGTCTCCATATATGAGGAGGTCTTTGATTCCCATGTCTACAGCAATCTCGAGACCTGCTATCAAAGCTTCATATTCAGCTTCATTATTAGTCCTTGGCTCCGTTAAGGAAAAGGCGTAACGCAATATCCCTCCTTGCGGAGTCACAAAGATAAGGCCCACCCCAGCTTTGATTATGGGAGTGTTTTGCCTTCGCTTCTTCATGGAAGATACTCCATCGAAGTAGAGTTCCCATCGGGAATCATTCTCTTCTTTCTCCCATTCGATTGTGTTGAACGCATGTTCATCCGGCAACTCGTAATTTAAGGGAAAGTCGGCTGGTATCTAATGCTCGGCGATAAAGTCGGCGATGGCCTGGCCTTTCACTGCTTTAAGGGGTCGATACGTTATCGAGAACTCCATCATGAGGAGGGCCCATTTGGCAAGCCTTCCTGTTAGTATGGCCCTTAACATCAGATATTTGAGAGGATCCACCTTTGATATGAGATGAACCTCATGCGCCGAGGCATAATTTCTGAGCTTCGTTATCGCGAAGATCAGTGCCAGGCAATGCTTTTTAATAGGGGTGTAGTTGTTTTCTGCCCCCAGGAGAACTCGACTCAAATAGTATAGAGCTCTTTCCTTTCCCTAGTCGTTCTCCTGTGCCCATAATGCGCCTAGAGAACCCTCAAGGGCCGTCGTATATAGGATAAGGGGTTTTCCTTTAACCGGAGCGGCCAATACCGGTGGATTTTGCAGGTATTGCTTGATTTCATCTAGTACATTTTGGCACTTTTGATCCCAGATGAACAGGGTCCCCTTCTTCATTAGATGACTGTAGGGACGGCATTTTCCGGAGAGGTTGGCTATGAACCGCCGGATATACGCGAGCTTTCCTTAAAGAGATCGCAACTGTTTGAGAGTCCTTGGCATGGGCATTCCCACAATCGCCTTGATCTTCGAAGGGTCAATTTCAATATCCCGGTGTCGTATGATGAATACTAGGAATTTGCCTGAGGAGACTCTAAACACGCATTTGAGAGGATTCATTTTCAGATTATACTTCCGAAGACGTTGGAACACTATGTTTAGATGTTCACAATGTTCCTCATGAGATTTGCTCTTCACCACAAGGTCGTCGATGTAGAATTCAACAATCTCATGAATGAGGTCATCGAAGATCTTCGTCATGGCCCTCTGGTAGGTAGCGCCAGCAGTCTTCAGACCGAAGGGCATCACTTTATAGCAGAATATACTCAGTGGAGTCCGGAAGGCGGTATGTTTTTGGTCTTCAGGATGCATTTTTATTTGGTTGTACCCTGAAGATCCATCCATAAAGGAGAAGACTTCATGGGTAGATGTGTTATCGATCATCAGTTCGGTAACAGGTACTGGGAAGTCATCCTTCGGGCAAGCCTTGTTGAGGTCCCAAAAATCCACGCAGATGCGCACCGTCCCATTTTTCTTCATCACTGGAATGATGTTGGCGATCCAGTCGGGATATTGAACTTCTTGAATGAAGCCGGAGTCGATTAGTTTCACCGCCGAAAACGGAGACGAACCGGGACGGATCGTCTTGCCTGAATTTAGGGGCAGATGCTATTTGGATTTATCCGTCCACATCTCCGAAGATGCCAAGTTGATTTATAGCGCCGTGTATCGGAGGTTTGGACAGATGCGGTTATTGTAGCAGACTTCATCAGATTCCCCCTCGTTTGCGAGAGGGTTTTGATTGTGGGGACACTCTTCCCTACAGGCGCAAGCCCCTGCAGTTAATTACGTTATCGCATCGCGATAACCAGTTTCTCCAGCTCCAGAAGTTCACTTCGTGTTGTGTGTATTTGTTTTATTTTTGGTTGCCCGTGGATTGTATACGGAGACTAATTTATGTTGTCGCCCGTAGGGCGTGGATTATTCCAAATCCATATATCTTAGATTTGGTTTTTTGTTGATTTAAGGATCGTTGATCTGTTTTGAGATCAAGATCGACTTAAATGTTTGTGAGCAGTTGGGGCTCGATTGGTTTTTTGTTAATGATACGTTAGTCCAATTTGAGACTGAGATCTACTTAACAGGGTGTTAAGATCATTTTTGTTTCAGATCCAATAAGAGAGCATTTGGGCTCGGTTGTTTTAGTTTAAGGACGTTTCGGTCCCTTATCGCCGTTTTGTGGGGCGAAGTTGTAGTTTGAGGACATTTCGGTCTGTTTTAGTTTAAGAACATTTCAGTTCGTAGATAACCATTTTTGAGGTGAGGTTTTAGTTTAAGGACATTACGGTCCGTTGTCGCCATTTTGGAGGCAACGTTTAGTTTAAAGATGTTTCGGTCCGTTGTCACCATTTTGGAGGCAACGTTTAGTTTGAGAACATTTCGGTCTGTAGATCACCATTTTTTAGGTGAGCTTTTAGTTTAAAGACGTTACGGTCCATTGTCGCCATTTTGGAGGCAACGTTTAGTTTAAGAACGTTTCGGTTCGTTGTAGTTTAAGGACGTTTCGGTCCGTTGTCGCCGTTTTGGAGGCAATGTTTAGTTTGAGGACATTTCGGTTTGTAGATCACTATTTTTGAGGTGAGATTTTAGTTTAAGGTGTGCACGTCAGTTTGGGAAGTGCACCCAAAAGCAGTTGGTTGTCAGGACCCGCTACCTCTCTGAAGACGTTGAGAGATTACAACGACATGTATCAGTGGTGTAGAGAGATGTACCCTCGAACCAATTCATGTATTTGAGGGAAAAAGGAGTTGGTGGTCAACCCAAAAATCATTAGTCGTATTTTGAGACTAAGATTTCCTCGGGGGAATGTGGGATGAATATCATTTTGGATATCATTAGTTGAGGGGTCATCGGTCATATTTGAGACTGAGATTAGTTTGGGAAAACATGAGCACAGAGACTCGGTCGATTTGGAGATCAAAGAGGTTTTGACCTCAGGAAAACTTAGCCAATTTGGGACTGAAGTTGATTTCCCATAATGCTAAGCACTTGTGTATGTTCAGCACTTACGTGTTCCCACGTAAGGCTCTAAATCAGTGTTAAACACTAAACTTTGGAGGAGCTCACGTGTGAGCACGTGAGGCACTCCAAAGTGGGAGCTGTTCTCTGGGTTCTATTCCCTCTTTCTTTTATAAGTGCTAAGCACTTGGTTATTGTGGCACTCACGTGTGAGCACGTGAGGTGCCCCAAAGTTGGGTACTGCCTTCCGGGTATTATTTCCCTCCTTTTTTATAAGTGCTGAGCACTTGATCGTTGTGGCGCTCACGTGATGCGCCCCAAAGTTGGGTACTGCCTTTCGGGTTCCCCCCCCCCCCCGTTTTTTTATAAGTGCTGAGCACTTGATCATTGTGGCGCTCACGTGTGAGCACGTGAGGTGCCCCAAAGTTGGGCACTACCTTTTGGGTTTTATCCCCTCATCTTTTTTTTATAGGTGTTAAGCACTTGATTGGAGATCGCATGCAGAACACGTGACTGCCATAGGAGACACTTCTTGTTCTTCTTCTTAAGCGCTTGCGTGGGAAACACGTGCGGTCCTCGTTATAGTGTTTAAACAATAATGAATCATCCATCTTTCCTTCTTGGTGTTTGGAGATTTCGATCTCATGTTAATGATCCTAGGGTTTGGAGGATCTCATGCATTTTGTTTTATAAGAATTAAATTCTTTTTATAGGGTTAAACCCTAGTTTTCATGTGTTTTTTAAGAATCAAATTCTTTGAACTCAATTCTTTCCCTTAGGTTTTGAATCTGCATGACAGAATCTTCCCGATGAGAATTAAATTCTCAACTTGTGGGGAGATCTGCTTCTGCATATCTCAACTAGAGTAAGAACTAAGTTCTTGCATGAAGGGTAAACCCTTAGAGAGGAAAAAGGGACAAGATGATCTCTGAGTTTTATTTTCTTTTTACCTAGGGTTTTAATGAAACAAGTCTTCCTTTGTGAGAATTAAATTCTCTGTTTCTTTGAAAACTTTTCTTTCTTCTTCTCTTAAGCTTTTCTCTTTTTCTAAGCTTCTGAGGGGATTCTCTTTTTTTCTCGATCTCTCCTTTTTTTTTATCTCTTCCTTCTCTTTTCTTTGTTTGCTCCTATTTATAGGAGAGGAGAAAAAATCAATCTCGTTTAGCAAATCTCTGATTGAGAGATCAAGAATGATCTTTAGATCAAACGGTGAATTTTATTCACCATTGGATTTTAATCCAAATACTCTCTGTTTAACAGAGAGGATTTCTTATTTGTTTTTTTTTTGTTTAACCAGATTAGGAAATATTTTCCTAAGATAGAATTAATTCTATCACATGAATATCTCGTTAGTTTAACAAGATTGGAATTTTATTCTATCATAAAATTTTATTTATATAAATATCTTTTATAGCATTTTATTCTATCAAACGATCACCGTTGGATCTTTGATCCAAGGGTCCTCCGTTTAACAGAGAAGATCTTTCTAGTTTAAGGAAAATCAGGGAAATATTTCCCACATAGAATTTAATTCTATCAGATAGTTCATCCAAAATTCTTTGTTAGAGAAGGATCTTTCCATATTAGAAAGATTTAAGGAAATATTTTCCAAATAGAGTTTTAATCCTGTTGTTTAGAATTTAATTCTATCAGCTTCGAAGGTGTTAGGAGCACTCACGTGTAACACGTGATCCCAATGGGATTAAGCTTGTTCTCTTATATGCAACAGCATATGGGTGTATCACGTGTTAACATGTGGGCCTTTTTGGCTTGCCATCTATTTGAATGTAGCGCCTATATGCTTTGCATATAGGCGCTCACGTGCTTACACGTGAAGCTCAATTTTAACCTATAGATTGCTTAAATGCAGCGCTTATATGCTTTGCATATAGTTGCTCACGTGTAGGCACGTGAGGCCCGTATTCACGGAAGTTTTCCCTCGTTCTTTCCATATATATTTTTTATAAGGGAACAAATGCCCCCCAGCGTTGCTCTCACGTGGCTTGCATGTGAGTGCAACGTTGTCTGCCCTTACAGCGGTTGGATTGCCTAGGAGAATGGGAAGATGAACCGCTCTCCATCATGTCTTATAAATGCGGGGGTTTTGACCTCTGGGATGACCACTGTTCTTTCATCTTCTTCCTTGCTTATTTTCTTTGAGAATTTAATTCTCTTCTTCAGAGCTTAGTTCTCTGCCCACCGAAATTTCAGAGTTAAACTCTGTCAAAACTTTTTCTTTGGTAAGGATTATGAACAGAACCCTTTTTTTGTTTTTGCCCTGGATTTTAAATCTATCGACAGAGCGTTGCCCTTTTCTTGAATTGATTTCTTAGAGATCCAGATCAAACACATTTTTTTTATTTTTTTATCTTTTTTTAGACTTTGAGGTCTTGAATCAATGGGAATTGTTAATCCTCCTCTTAGGGTTTTACCCTGTCACCGATCTTTTAAAGATCCTTGGAATTTAATTCCATTTTCTTTGCCTCCTTGCCATGGGGATTTTCTGGGATTTAATCCCTTTATTAAAGGAATTTAATTTTGTACAGAGCTTAGCCTTGAGAGACTCAGACATTTTTGGGAATTTTATTCCCTATTGTTCTTGAATACTCTAGGGTTTTAAGGCCCCTAATACAGATTTGAAACAGAACTCGTTTTAAGAGTCATTTAACTTCACTGTTTACTTGATGAGAATCCTTTTTTATTCTCACAATGATTATTTTGTCTCATCATTGGTGAGCCGATATTTAGATTTTGTAGGGTCTATTGGTTTTGCAGGCAGTGATCCCATACATCACGTTTTTTTTTTATTTTAACTTATTACAATTATTTTATTATTATTATTATTTTAATGGTTTTTTATTTCAGGAACGATGGCCTCACTTCCCGACTTCCCCTACACTCGATCAGAAGTCGCTTTTCCGCAATCACCATCTGATGGGGAGGCTATGGCGATGATTAGGGCGCATGACAGGGATCGTACTAGTCTTCTCTTGTGGGGGACGTGGTATGGTCATTTCATCCTGGGCCGCCGTAGTTTTACTTGTGAAGCGCCGACAGAACCCATCCGCCCTTTATCACTGATGGAACACCCACGGACTTCTTATGCGGTGGAGGCGACTAACTGGACTCCCACGGGCCGACTTGAGCCGTCAATGACCGGGATACCCAACCAACCCATGGTGGCCATTGATATTCTGGGGCGCCGAATATTTCAGGGTGAAGCTCGGCCCTGGGGGCAGGTTTATAAGGTAGGCGTTACCCCCCGCCACCCAGTGGGCTACTTTCCCTGGGCTCGATATATTCTTTCCGCCCAACACGCACGTCTGCAGAAGGTTGGGCTATACCAAGCAGTGTATGCGTCGTTATTTTATTATCACGCCCCTCACGTCTGGTGGGTTAAAGCTTTCTTGAATCAATAGAATCTTCCCACCAACACGTTCTTGCTAGGGGATCGTGAGGTTTTGATTTCCCTAGAAGAGTTTCACGAGATATCCGGGTTTCCGATCAGAGGAGAACACTATGAAGAGTTATTACCTCTTGATGAGTATGTGTTTGATACGGTGCCCGCTATGCTTGATGGCCTGTCGACTGAGAACGCCATTCGTCATAAGTACCCGAGTCTAATCAAGGCCCTGGGTATCTTTGAAAAGCTGTTCGTGGCATCGGAAGGGCAAGGTGTCACCTTTGACGCTTTTATTGCTTGTTTCCTTCGCGAAGATGTCTTATCCACAAAGGCTCCAAAATTCGCGAACATTAAAGTCCCTTTTGGATTCGGGTTGAAGAAACTCCCGGTCAAAGAGGAAGACTTGCCGCAGCTTTATATTCCGAACTCGTCGGCCGTGACTTTCGATGCGATTGCGGCCCCTGGCATGGATGAAGAGACCTTCTTTGTCGGCTTTATCAGTCTCTGGCTCAGTTGGTTCGACATGCCGATGCATCGACGCTTCATGAAAGCCTCCGTCTTCTACCCCACTCACCGCATAGCTGAAGGGGCACGATTGGCTATTGGCGTTGCAGGATTGTCGCAGCTATACCATGGGTTAAGCGTTGTGGCTAATACTTCAAACCCAGGTGCGGATACTGTGAATTTCTCCCTCTACTACTTTACGTCGTGGATCGAGATGCACGTATTGGAAGCGTTTGATGCACACAGGCGGCCAGATTTTTATGACTCATATACCTTCCCGCGGGTTATGAGGTTGGTTGATACTTCCTCTCCCGATCCGACTCGGCTAAGGGCCCTGTATATGCTGCTCAACCCATACTTAAACGAAGGTGGACTGTTTTTTAGCGACTGAGTCCTTTCTGCTCCTGCTGGGCCTATTCAGCAGTTGTTTGATTTGTCAAAAGGTGGAGCACCATCTCTAAAGCCTAAGGAGATTATGCACCTATACTCAATTAGGCCGGGCTATTTGGTGTTCCGCCAGAACGACACTGCTCTCTTCATGCGGTCTAATTCGCACCGGTTTTCCCAGCAGTTAGGCTACAACCAGGGTGTCCATCTCGAGGCATTTCTAGTTGAGCCCACTTTGTCTCTGGAGGTTACCCACGACGTCATCCACCATTTCATGCGGTTGAACACTGGCTCCCTTTTCATGATCCCAGAGCCCGACTATATACCGAGGCCTGTGGGGTCTTTCAAGGGTTGGTATCGCCATCTGGTCGGTCCCGTTATTGCAGAGGAGAGAAGGGTGCTTTTCTAGTGTAGAGCTCCCGTTCCGGCTCTGGTCACCAGCTCCCCATTGCGGCCGCGGTCGGTGGTTCGCCCTAGTCTGAGGGATAGCGGTTCGGTGCTTACCCCTAAAGTCGCAGAAATAGAATCAACCCCTCACACTGCTGGTATGCCGGTGCGCACTAGAGCCAAGGCAAAGGCTTCTGATAAAGCACCAGCGGTGGTGTCACCCAAGGGCGATACCGAAGGTGAAGTTGAGCAGCGTCGTGCCAAAGCACCAAAGGGGAGGAAGCGCTATTCTACTAGCGTTAGCACAGGTTCCAAGAGGAGAAAGAAATCGGTCGCCGGTCTACTCGACACTTTGCTTGAGTCCGAGCCTTTTATTCAGGACGAGCCGATATCTATAGAGGAGCTAGATGCCGGTCTTATCTTTCCTGGTTCGTCTGCCGAGGAGGCCGCGCAGTTGGCTGAGGATTTAAGGCGCTTACGAGATGAGACTGAAAACGTGCGTGCCCCGAAGAAAGCCTACCCCCCTGTTGTATTCTATGACATTGACCCATCATTACGGAGGGTACACATGGGTCCCTTGTTAATAGAAAAAGAACGGGCCCTCAAACAGCCCATATCGGTTGCCTCTGAAGACAATCTTGCACTGAAGACGGGCAGTCATGTATTTGCGCTGGAAGCCCGGCGAGCGTATTTAATCAGAAAAGAATAACGGCTGGAAAAAGCCATACTTCAGGCTTCCTGGCGTTTTGGTATGCGTATTTTTCGTGTCCTCCTTTTGGCGAGTAATTTTTATTACTTTTATGCCTTCTTATTTTTGCGAAAACTTTGCAGGGACTTCTGCAGCGGAAGTGGATTTGAGTCCGGATCGAGCCATGGCTGCGGATTCTACGAGTATCTCCCGTGACTCACCGAAGGGTATAGAGGAGATTACTGAAGCTGACATCCTTGCTGTGGAGCTCCCGGTGGTGGTTGGTGTCCCTTCCGCGTCTACTCATTTAGCAGAGCTGATCTCACTGGCCATAGAACCCATGGACATCTCTAGTGATGTACCGGAGAGTATAGAGGAGATTGCTGAAGTCATTATCCCTGCCTTAGTTTCAGCGGCGGCTTTTGTCTCCAGTGATGCACCTGAGGGTGTGGAAGAGACCGCTGAGGCTGCCATCCCTCCAGCTCAGGACGGGCAAAGCATTGAAGGTAATCTCATATACATATATATTTTGTTTAATGACCCTTCTGTCATCTGACCCTTTCTTTCCTTCAGAATTGCGGGAATTGGCGGCTTCCATCGTGGATCTATCTCCGAGGAAAACCTTCCAGCGCTTGCTCGACATGGCTTCCCCACAAGCAATACCCCCACAAAGCATAGTTCTTTCCTCAGGCCAAGGTCGGTATACTTTGCCCTTCTGGTTTTATATTTTCATAATGATGCTGATATGCCTTCATTTTAAACCACAGTTCTAGAGGCTGACGATGAAGTTGAGATTCTTGACGGACCTGGGGATCTCTCAAACCCGCCTTGCATGACCGTGGGCAACTAACCGCACATATATCTTCACAGCTTTTCCAGCCCTGATTCCATTAGAGTCTCGGATTTCTATGCCACCAGGCCCTTATGCCCGACGCATATCTAAGAGGATGGAAAAACAGAGCATTTATTCCTTGGCAGCACTCATCGAAGATCTTCGCGCTGGTACTTCTGTCGCGGCCGAAGAATTTGCTGCTGAGGACAACGCTTCCTTATCTGTTCTAGCCACTTATCATGATGAGGAATTAGTGCGTACTTGGGTTGAGTACTGTCGCAAAGTGGAGGCCTGCCTTCATGGGATTGAATGCATACGCCTTCCCTCCGACATCTTAACTGTAAAAATGAGCCTCCGAGGATGGATCGAACGGTGTGCAGCCATTCTCCAGTCATGCGAGAAGAGGCTCAACCGGAAGTTTTCAGAGAGGGAGTTGGCTTCAAATGCTTTGAGGGAACTTCAGGCTCAGCTTACTGCCAAGACCACCCGTGCGTACGAAATTTGGCGGGTGCTTCAAGAAGCCATTACAGAGGTGGTGGCTCTTGACAAAGCAGTCATTTTTACCCGTGAGATGGTTGAAGCCCATAAGGTCGCCGAGAAGGAGCTCGAGAGTCGGTTTGCTTCATACCAGAATCAACAAACCCAGGCAGGGACTCGTCTTGCAGCACTGGTGGAGCTTGAAGCCGAAGTCCAGCGGAAGAAAGACGAACTGGCTGGCCTATTGAACAGTCCGCCGACTTGGAACTTTTTGTCGTTATATATTCTTTCTTTTTGCATTCATTTTGATCCCTGAATAAAAGTATCTTGTATTCACTTAAACTCATGAATAAAAGACATATTTCATTTCATACTAGCACTTCTCTTTCTGTCGATCTCTTGATTTGGTGTGAAGTAGTTTATATACTCATTTCGAAGTTTGTAGTTTATTCACTCATCCCAGAGTCTCTAGTTTATGGACTCATTTCGGAGTTTGTAGTTTATTCACTCATCCCGGAGTCTCTAGTTTATGAACTCATTTCGAAGCTTGTTTAGTTTACCTCACTTGGGCTTGTAGGTAAACTTGTCCTAATGCATGGATAACCCCTGCTCTTTGCGACAGAGGTCCATTAGGTTTTGTGGTACTAGGGTTTTTATCCGTTGTACCATCGTGTTGGTTGATGCATTCCCCGATATGCAGTCTTTACGCTGCTATTTGAGTAGCCCCGCGACTGTCATGTCTATAATCCCTTCAGGGGCTGGACAAGACGTCTTCAAGTAATCTCCTTAGGTCATATTACTGTCGAGAGAGCAAGCGTTAGGAATTTTGCCATGCCGCTTTTTACTTGAGGTTAGGCTCAATTTGAGAGCCCCGATGAGTCATAACCACTCCGCACTGGTATGGAATGATCTCTGATAGTCATTCAGGTTTTATTTGAGTTGCCGTCAAGACCCTGAAGCTAGGAATTTGGCCTTCGCTTCCTTTGTCGACACTGCGTCTGCTGTAATGAGGCGAATATCGAGGTGATCTCTAGGTTGTTTGTGAATCGTAGAGGCTTGGAACTAGGGACTTTGCCATTGCTCCATTTTGTTTTGACCCTAGGGTCACTTGTTGACGTCGCGTCTGCATCCTGCTGGAGTGAGAAGAAATGCCGTTGTTGACATTACGTATGCTATAATGAGATGAGAGTCGAGGTGGTCTCTAGGTTGTTTGTGAACTGTCGAGACTTGGAACTAGGGACTTTGCCATGGCTCTACTTTGTTTCGACCCTGGGGTCTTTGTTGACGTCGCGTGTGCATCTTGCTGGAGTAAAAAGGAACGCCGTTGTTGACAATATGTCTGCTGTAACGAGACGAGTGTCGAGGTGATCTCTAGGTTGTTTGTGAACCGTCGAGGCTTGGAACTAGGGACTTTTCCATGGCTCCGCTTTGTTTCGACCCTCGGGACTTTATTGACATCGCGTCTGCATTCTGCTGGAGTGAGAAGGAACGCCATTGTTGACACTATGTCTGCTATAACGAGACGAGTGTCGAGATGGTCTCTAGGTTGTTTATGAACCGTCGAGGGTTAGAACTAGGGAATTTGCCATGGCTCCGCTTTGTTTTGACCCTAGGGTCACTTGTTGACGTTGCGTCTGCATCCTGCTGGAGTGAGAAGAAATGCCATTATTGACACTATGTCTGCTGTAACGAGACGAGTGTCGAGGTGGTCTCTAGGTTGTTTGTGAACCGTCGAGGCTTGGAACTAGGGGCTTTGACATGGCTCCACTTTGTTTTGACCCTGGGGTCGCTTGTTGACGTTGCTTCTGCATCCTGCTGGAGTGAGAAGAATCGCCGTTGTTGAAACTATATCTGTTGTAACGAGACGAGTGTCAAGGTGGTCTCTAGGTTGTTTATGAACCGTCGAGACTTGGAACTAGGTACTTTACCATGGCTCCGCTTTGTTTTGACCCTGGGGTCGCTTGTTGACGTTGCGTCTGCATCCTAATGGAGTGAGAAGAAACGCCGTTGTTGACACTATGTCTGCTGTAACGAGACGAGTGTCGAGGTGGTCTCTAGGTTGTTTGTGAACCGGCGAGACTTGGCTCTCCCTTTGACGCATCCTTGTGGGAAAATATAGTTCCCTTTTCGTTTGTGCCCATGGATTGTATACAGGGGTCGGTGTAGACTCACCTGCAGGGCAAAAGTTTCATTTTTTTCCGCGATGCTCTATCATTTCAGCTTTTTATATCGCGAAAGTCGCGATTGCCCAATCATTTTGGCTTTTTATCGTGGTGCCCAATCATTTCGGCTATTCTTTTCGTTTTACTCGCTGCTTTTTATTGCGAGTTGCCCAAACATTTCAGCTGTTTTTATATAATTGCTCACTGATTTTTATTGCGAGTTGCCCCATCATTTTGGCTGTTTTTATATATTTGCTCGCTGATTTTTATTGCGAGTATGGAACTTGAGATCCGATACCAATCTTTCAGCACCGCTGCGACTAGAATATTGCCAGGAGCGATCATCATTTGCCTTGAAAGGACTTAGAATTTGATACCGATTTAGGCATCAGCATCGCTACCACCGGGATATTGTCAGGAGCGAATCATCATTTGCCTTTGTCGATTTGAACAAAGGTGGCTTAGCAAATAGGGTTAGGATCCTATCGACTAAGGCTTTTTGGCTTTACGAGTCGTAAGGGTCTCATAAAGGTATTTCTCCCTACGAGTCGTGAGGATCTCGTAGGTGTATTTTCTCCTTAGGTTTCGTGGGGATCCCTAAGTGTGTGTTCTCTTATAAGTCGTAAGGATCTCATAAGAGCATTTTCTCTTTATAAGTCGAGAGGACTTATAAGTGTCGTTCACCATATGAGGACATTCCTCATCATTGGTGAGACTTAGTGGGGGAAATCGTTTATTTATGCCCGTGAATTGTATACAAGGGCCAATATCGGACTGCCTGTAGGGCAACTTAGGGAATACGACGGCTTAAGGACAGGTTTAGATCCCTGTAACTTAAGACTTTGAATCCTATGAGCCGTGAGGGTCTCATAGGGAGAGTTCTCCTTACAAGTCGAGAGGATCTCGTAAGTGGAAATTTTACGAGATTGCGCCCTTTCGGGTTTTCACAAGCTCGCCGGTAGCCCTGCTGTTTTTACTCACTGCGCCCTTTCGGGTTTTCATCCGTGCTCATTTCGCTTGTGGACCTACCGTTTTTTTTCCAAACTTATGTTGCAGTCTCTGCCGTTGGAGCTTTGATTGCAACATAGATCCCAAGAGAAGATATCGCCGTATTTGGGGCGATGCGCCATATTTGAGGCGGAGCACTAGTTTAAGGACATTTCGGTCCATTGCCAGTTTATGGACGTAGTGGTCCATTGCCAGTTTATAGACGTAGTGGTCCGTTGCCAGTTTAAGGACGTAGTGGTCCATTGTCGCCATCTTGGAGGCAACGGTTAGTTTATGGACATTTCGATCCGTTGTCGCCATGTTTGGGGCGGAAATTCTGTTGGATACTAATTTTAGAGTTTTGCCTCAGGAAGACAGCGAGCGGACACGAGCGTCGTCATCTATCATTAACCCGAGTCATGACTTGTCAAGCGTAGTATTTCTTAAGGAACCGGCCGTTTATGGCCCGGAAGGGTCTTTCGCCATGCATATGCATGAGCAAGTAGGCCCCACCTTGGTAGACTTTGTCTATGATATACGGGCCCTCATAGTTTGGCTCGAATTTCCCCCGTTTTGCGTGGATGGGGATCATAGGTCTTTTGACAACTAGCACGAGTTCGCCTTGGCGGAATGTTCTTGGCCTGGTTAGCCTTTCGTATGAGCACAGCATCCTTGCTTTGTAAGCTTCTAGGTTTTGCTGCACCATGAGACGAGTTTCATCAAGCGCATCGAGCTCCTCAAGCCGAAGATGGGCATTTTCTTCATCCGTCAGCTCATATCGAACTGCCACTCGTTGAGAAGGTAGCTCTATCTCCAAGGGAAGTACCGCTTCCGTGCAAAATACCAACGCGAATGGCGTTGTATTCGTGGCCGTTTTGAACGTGGTTCGATAAGCCCAGAGAGCTTCATGCAGTCTCTCATGCCAGTCCTTTTTGTTTCTAGACACTGTTTTCTTTATGATCTTCATCAAGGTCTTGTTGAAAGCCTAAACTAGACCGTTAGCTCGGGGATTATAAACTGAAGAGTATCTCCAGTCTATATTATGCAGCTGTGCGAAGCGGCTGGTCTTATGGCTTCTGTAGGCCGGCTCATTATCCGAGATGATCCGTCGCGGAGTGCCGAACCGGTAGATGACATGTGTCCTGAAGAAATGGAGGATGTTCTCCGTCTTCGCTTCCATTAGCGGTACTGCATCTGCCCACTTAGAGAAGTAATCGGTTGTTGCCAGTATGAACCGATGTCCCTTGGATGATGCTGGTTCGATAGGCCCGATTATGTCGGTTCCCCACATTTCGAATGGCCACCTAGCCAGTGTTGGGTGTAGCGGATCTGGATGTTGGTGGATGAAGTACCTGTGAACCTGGCACGAGGGACACTGCTTCGCATATTCGAGACAGTCATGAATCATTGTGGACTAACAGTAACCCATCATTTTGATATTCAGCTTCATCTTTGGCCCCGCTTGATGAGAACCGCAGAGTCCGTTGTGAGTTCTTGGACAACTCTCCTTGCTTCTTCTGGTCCCAGGCACCTTAGCCACAAACTGTCGAATGATCTCTTATATAGAGTATCATTAACGAAAGCAAAAGACAGAGCTCGTTTCATGAGCTGGTGTCTTGAAGATGCGTTTTTGGGTGTTCGATGGGATTTGAAGTAGTCTATGAAGACTTCTCTCCAATCCTTAGCATTTTCTTCATTCTCTAGTTGGAAGGCTGCTTGTTTGGTCCTTTCCTTTCTTTCAGACGATTCCGGAGATATTTCTGCTGGTGCGAGAATCCTGCAGCTTTGCACAATGATCCTTACGTCATCGAGGTTTTCGTTGGCCATTTCTTTAGCGAGCATGGATAACGCATCTGCCTTGCTATTTTCCGCACGCGGTATACTTTCCAGGATGTAGGAGGGAATTTGAGTCAGCGGTTACTGCACTCTTTCACCATATTTTACCAACTCCGGTTTACACGTCTGATAGTCGCCATTTACTTGATTAACGACCAGCTGGGAGTCTCCATATATGAGAAGGTTCTCGATTCCCATGTCGACAGCAATCTCAAGACCCGCTATCAAAGCTTCGTACCCAGCCTCATTGTTTGTCCTCGGCCCTGTTAAGGAAAGGGCGAAACGCATTATCCCTCCTTACGGAGTCACGAAGATGAGGCCCACCCCAGCTTTGATTATAGGGGTGTTATGCTTCCGCTTCTTCATGGAAGATGCTCCATCGAAGTAGAATTCCTATTGGAAATTATTTTCTCCCTTCCCTCCTTCAATTGTATCGAACGCGTGTTCGTCTGATAATTCGCAATTTAAGGGAGAATCGGCTGGTATTGGATGCTCAGCGAGAAAGTCGGCAATGACCTGGCCTTTCACTGCCTTGAGGGGTCGATACGTTATCGAGAACTCCATCAAGCCTTGAGGGGTCGATACGTTATCGAGAACTCCATCAAGAGGAGGGCCCATTTGGCAAGCCTTCCTGTTAGTATGGCCCTTGACATCAGATATTTGAGAGGATCCACCTTTGATATGAGATGGATCTCTTGTGCCAAGGCATAATGTCGAAGCTTCGTTATCGCGAAGATCAGTGCCAGGCAATGCTTTTCAATGGGGGAGTAGTTGTTTTCTGCCCCCAGAAGAACTCGTCTTAAATAGTAGAGAGCTCTCTCCTTCCCCTGGTCATTCTTCCGTGCCCATAGCGCGCATAAAAACCCTTCAAGGGCTGTTGTGTATAGGATGATGGGCTTTCCTTTAACCCGAGCGGTCGGTAGCAACGGGTTCCGCAGATATTGCTTGATTTCGTCTAGTACACTTTGGCATTTGTGACCCAGAAGAACGGGGTCCCCTTCTTCATCAGGTGATTGTAGGGACGGCGTTTTCCGGAGAGGTTAGCTATGAACCGTCGGATATATGCGAGCTTTCCTTGGAGAGACCGCAGTTGTTTGAGAGTTCTTGGCATGGGCATTTCCATAATCACCTTGATCTTTGATGGGTCTATTTCGATGCCTTGGTGTCATATGATGAATCCTGGGAATTTTCCTGAGGAGACTCCAAACGCGCATTTCAGAGGATTCATCTTTAGATTGTATTTCCGAAGACGCTGAAACACTGTATTTAGATGTTCCCAATGTTCCTCGTATGACTTGCTTTTCACCACAAGGTCGTCGATGTAGCATTCAACAATCTCATGGATGAGGTCATTGTAAGTCGATGTTCAACACCCCAATACTTATGGGGAGGCGGAAATATGAATAACAATCTTGTTCTATGATTAAACATCAAATAACCGTATGAATCGTTTGCTAAATAAGTTTTAACAAAAGCTATAGAGTTCTAAACTACTATGTTAAGAGATTATACCAAACGGTTCTAGTCCTTCGTCTTAATGTTATCTACGGCCTCTTTGGATCTCCACGTCCTCTCCGGCTTTCTTCCGTGATAGACGATCCACCCGAGAACCCTAATCCAAGCTATAACCTCTAAACTTGAGGTTACTTAGTTTCTCTAGTTGCTAAATAGAGTAGCTAAGGTGATGTAGAGATAGGTTATGGAGTAATTAGTCTTTCCTAATCCTTGTTCTCAACTCATGAGGGGTAGGATTAGGCTTTGGTAAAGGAGAGAGAGCTTGAAGAGAGAGAGTGAGAAGATGATAATGATAATAATAATAATAATGAAATAGCTTCTCACTTGATATATGAAACATAATGAATAAAAAGAAATGAATAATATGAGATTAGTCATCATGTTTCATAAATGCAAGTGGGTGATTCATTATGTGAGTCATTAAGCATTTAATAATGCATTAATGACATGATGAATCACTCACAATGAGTCACTAAATCATTAAATGAAAATGCCACCTCTCCCTCCATGTCACATCCTTCTAGAAGCTTCTCGGAAAATTACGAGAACGCCCCTCTCATCCGTGAAAACACGGAAAAACTTTAGACTGTATAAATCCAATAACCTGATACTAGAATCTGGCTTAAACCAAAGCCAGCTAGTAAAAACTGTCCGAATGTCGCACGTGCGTTTAAACACGTACGCGTTCGAACCTTTGTCGTAAAACCATACGACCTCTATATCTTTTCGCCTGGGTTTGGGAAATCTCTATGTGGGACTCTAAAGACTCAACTACTACGCTGGCAGTGGGTTTAACCACAGACCGCAAGCGGCACTAGCTGTACGTAACGGTCCCCAGGTAGTTGTCGATAAGAAAGCCGATGAGATAACCCATCTGAAATCCTACTGAGCCTGTCGATGACAATATCCGCACAGTCCGGTCTGTTCGTCTAAGAGTATCACATGTACGGTCTAGGGAGGTGGTGGACGTCAAACCCCTAATAACCGTACAAGTCGTGTCGGTATGGTTCAAGACCACCCGAGAATCTACTGATCATTCCATCAGTAATTCTCAATCAGCCCTGGCCAGGGACTTATGGTAATGACCAACCGACCACAGTGCAATATCAACTCCCTATACCGGGAGAGACGAATCCCTAACAGTCGCTCACTGCCTCCACGTGGCTCGGGACTGTGCCCAACTGAAACCTGTTTGCACGACTCCTTTGAGCCGTGGTAGGGTAATAATCAAAGCACAGTGTGAACTCACACGAGACAAATGATGACCTTAAGTCAACGGACTATCTGCACACATGTCACCTGAGAACTGCTATCTGACGTTAGGTATAATACCATCCAGTCAGTTCTCGGCGAGTCCTGTCCGGTGTACTCACACCCAGTGAGCATCTGTATACAATCTTAGGTGAACACCACCAATGGTTACGGGACCAATCCATCGCCCCTCGTCAGGGTCTAGATATGTATACACTAGTCTACTCCGGAGTATCGATGCCCAATCTCGATACTCCTGTGACCAGAGACATCTAAGGGTGTGCCTATTGACTATCCAGCTCCCACTAGTATGACTGCCATCACAACGCCGGTAGTCAGACAAACACCCTATGGGCTTTATCAACATATATATATAAATACCAAGTAAAATATATCATACGTTAAGACAAAGTCAAACCAAATAGCGTACTATCATATCAAGCAAGACTGTCATGTACATACATATCCCAAGCATCCTATACAATGTAGGCATCTAGGGCATATATATCCAACAATCTCCCACTTGCACTAAGGCCTATAATTGCTGCAATGAGTACCCACTGTCTCTACCAGATCCAGTTGCTGGCGTACCGCATGCCCAACATCTCAAATAACCTCTCGAACTGTACTTGAGGAATGGCCTTGGTGAATGGATCTGCCGTGTTGTCTTTTGTGTCCACTCTCCGTATCTCGATCTCGCGACGATCCACGATCTCCCTGATCAGGTGAAACTGCCTTAAGATATGCCTGGATTTCTGATGGGACCTTGGTTCCTTCGCTAAAGCTACAGCGCTATTGTTATCGCAATACAAAGGTATTGGATTGGCAATGGACGGAACCACCTGAAGTTTAGAAATGAACTTCCTCATCCAGACGGCCTCTTTTACGGCTTCACTAGCAGCTATATACTCAGCCTCCATAGTTGAGTCTGCGACGGTATCTTGTTTGGAACTCTTCCAACATACCGCCCCTCCATTGAGGGTAAACACAAAACCCGAAATGGATTTAGAATCATCTTTGTCACTTTGGAAGCCGGAGTCGGTAAAAGCCTCTACCTGGAGGTCCCCATTACCGTAAATCAAGAACATCTCCTTAGTCCTTCTCAGGTACTTGAGAATGTTCTTCACCGCTATCCAATGTTTCTCACCTGGGTCAGACTGATACCTGCTTACTACACTAAGTGCGTAAGCTACATCCGGTCTGGTACATAACATCGCATACATTATTGATCCTACCGCCGAAGCGTAGGGTATAATGCCCATGCGAGCCCTCTCTTCATCAGTCTTTGGAGACATTTCCTTGGAGAGGGTGATTCCGTGACAAGCGGGCATATTGCCGCGCTTGGAATCTTCCATACTAAATCTCTTTAGTATAGTGTCTATATACCTGGACTGTGAAAGTCCCAATATTCTATTAGATCTATCTCGATAGATCTTAATGCCCAGAATGTATGATGCATCTTCCAAGTCTTTCATGGAGAATTTTTGTGATAAGAAGAGCTTTACTGGTTGTAGTATAGGGATATCATTCCCTATCAGTAGTATGTCATCGACGTATAAAACAAGGAAGACTACTGCTCCTTCTACAATCTTCCTATAAATACATGGTTCATCTACATTTTTGATAAAGTCAAATTCCTTGACTGTTTCATCAAAGCAGATGTTCCAACTCCGCGATGCTTGCTTTAACCCATAAATGGATTTAAGCAATTTGCACACTCTTCCGCTGCTCCCACTGTCTAAGAAACTTTCTGGTTGATCCATGTAAACACTCTCTTCTAGATGTCCATTTAGAAAAGCTGTTTTTACATCCATTTGCCAGATTTCATAGTCATGGAAGGCAGCAATGGCAAGCATGATCCGAATGGATTTAAGCATAGCTACTGGTGAAAAAGTTTCATCATAGTCCAATCCTGGTCTTTGACAAAAACCTTTTGCTACTAGTCTAGCTTTGTAGGTTTCTACTTGTCCAAATGTACCAATCTTCTTTTTGAAGATCTATTTGCACCCAACTGGTTTTACCCCAGGAGGAGCAACTTCTAAAGCCCATACTTTATTGGTGTACATGGATTCCATTTCGGATCTCATTGCATCCAGCCACTTCACTGAGTCGCTACTCGTGATAGCCTGCTGAAAACTAGTAGGCTCATCATCATCGATGATGCAATCCTCTCGATCCCCATCAAGAAGAAAACCATAGTATCTTTCAGGAGGATGAGAAAGCCTACTAGATCTGCGGAGTGGCGTTGGTTCGTCATATTCTATTGAAATCTGAGATTCTTCTAAGTCTTCGGTTGCAGTTTGAGGTTCTGGAATTTCTTCCAGTTCTACCGTGCTCCCACTAATTTCTTTTGCAAGAAATTCGCTTTCTAAGAAGACAATGTGACGAGCGACAAACACCTTTTGTTCTTCAGTGTGGTAGACCATGTACCCCCTTGAATGCTTGGGGTATCCTACAAACTTGCATAAAACCAATCGTGCTTCGAGCTTGTCAGGATTATGCTTTTTAACATATACCGGACACCCCCATATCTTGATATACTTGAGATATGGTCTCTTCCCACACCACATTTCATATGGAGTGGTAGGTACAGACTTAGTTGGAACTCTATTCAATAGGTATGCGGCTGATTCTAGAGCAAATCCCCAGAAGGAAAGTGGCAATTCAGCACTACTCATCATTGAACGCACCATATCTAATAGCGTGCGATTCCTCCTTTCTGATACACCATTATGCTGAGGTGTATAAGGCGGAGTAAGCTGAGAGAGAATTCCATTCTCTTTTAAGTATTCAAGGAAACTGGTACTTAAGTATTCTCCACCTCGATCAGATCGAAGTGTCTTGATACTTTTACCAGTCTGTTTCTCTACTTCATTTTTATACTCCTTAAACTTCTCAAAGGCCTCGGATTTATGTTTCATTAAGAATATATGTCCATACCTAGAGAAGTCATCAGTAAAAGTTATGAAGTAGGAGTGACCGCTTCGTGTATGCGTAGACATCGGACCACATACATCATTGTGTACTAGTCCCAAGAGTTCAGTGGCTCTTTCTCCGTGTCCGGTGAACGGAGATTTGGTCATTTTTCCTTTGATACATGATTGACAAGTTGCATATGATGAATATTCAAACGGATCTAGATATCCATCTTTATGTAACTTAGTCAACCTTGTTTCATTTATATGACCAAGTCTACAATGCCATAGGAAGGCT
The DNA here is from genome assembly GCA_030015575.1 of Agapanthus africanus. Lineage (NCBI taxonomy): Eukaryota > Viridiplantae > Streptophyta > Magnoliopsida > Asparagales > Amaryllidaceae > Agapanthus > Agapanthus africanus. The sequence goes on from CM057339.1 coordinate 873,810,521, forward strand.
TGATTCGAATCTTGAGCCTTTCGTTTACGCGTGTTTTGAATATTGAAAATTTGAGGTTGATTAACTATGTATATTCCGTTTTCCAATGTGCCAAACCCAATCAGTTCTTGATTTAGGAGAATGTTCATGACATTTCTTTCAAGCGCAAAATTATATCCTTTATTAGACAACAAAGATACTGATATAATATTACACAACATACTGGGAATACAAAAACAGTTGTACAATACCAAAATGTGTCCACTATTCAACCTTAGGTGATATTCCCCTATTGCAACTGCATCTACATGCATTCCATTGCCCATCCGGAGAGTCATATCACCTGCCCCCAGTACTCTACTATTTCTCAGATCCTGCAAAGAATTACAGATATGAGAACCAGAACCGGTATCAAGTACCCATGAAGTAGAGTTTACTGAAAGACAATTTTCGATTACGAACACACCTGAAGCAGAAGCAACAGCTTGCTTCATGTCCTTGGCTTTAAAGGCCATACGGTCTTTCTTCCAGTGCCCTTGCTTGTGACAATAGAAGCACTCGTTCTTTTCTGCCTTCACCCTTCCTGCCTTGTTCGTTCCCTGCACCTTCTTGACCCCACCCTTCGGTTTGGTGGCTTTCATCTTCTTCTTCCCTTTAGCTTTCGCTTTAGATTTAGAAGAAGATGATTGGACAACATACAGAACGGGGGTCTTCTCCTTTTTCAAGGAGGTCTCTGCTACCCTCAACATATTGAGGAGCTTTAGAAGATCCACTTCCAATTCGTGCATGTTGAAGTTCAGCACGAACTGAGAGAAGGTGTGGGGAAGGGACTGCAAAATCAAGTCGATATACAAATCATTCTCTAGCACGCATCCCAGGTTTGCGAGTTCCTCAATGAGGGTGATCATTTTGAGGACGTGCTCTCCAACAGGCGATCCTGGAGCTAACCTCATCTGGAAGAGTTTCCTTGAGGTTTCGTACCTTGCGATACGGGAGTGTTCACCATACAATTCCTTGCAATGGAGGAATATGGATGCAATATCCCTACTCTCGTGCTGTTTCTGGAGTTCATTATTCATGGACGCCAGCTGATTGTTAAGAATTTCTTGATTGGATGTAAAAGTATCGAATCAAATAGTCCCCGGCAACGGCGCCATTTGATTGTTATAAATTTCTTGATTGGATGTAAAAGTATCGAATCAAATAGTCCCCGGCAACGGCGCCATTTGATTGAAATGATTTCGGATTGTGTATATTTGAGAAAATTGTAAAGAAATCACAACCAAAAATTATTTGACCGCAATCAACTACGGTGTCGGATGTAGATTGTTAGTGAGTGCGGATCGTCCACAGGGAAAGTGTAATCGTTCGTCTTTTGAATTAGATGAATTGAAACTTTAAAGAAAGAAAACAAAACAATTCAAGATTTAAAGTTGAAGTTCAAGAAATGAGAAAAATCTAGATCTAAGAAAGCATTAAAAGATAGAATCAAGAATTGATCGTTTGTTGATTTTTCCAAACCAAATCTCAAGAATTGAAATGAGGCTCGTAGGAATCGATCGGATCTATAGATGTGATGTAATCTTACAATTACGTATTCTTATCCTTCGATGAATTGATACTAGATCGATGATAATCGATGAGAATTAGAGACTTCTTGTGAAACTAGGGTTTCATCTTATCTCTTGTTCTTTCATTGATATCATTCATATTCTAGCCTCTAGTAAATTCAAGAAACGATCGTAGATCCCTAATTTCGAGCGATCACAATCAAGAAAGCATCGCTACGAAACTAGGTCATCGATTCTTGAACTTGCTAGGGTTTACAAAACTCGTAGGACTTAAAAATAGTATTTAAGATTTGTTACATCATCATTCTACAATCGTCTCGACTCCTTCACGAGCGGAGTTTTACTCACACATCACAACAAGAACAACAATTACAAATTGAGATCTAATCATGATGCAAGAATTAAAAGAAAGCAAGATAAAAGAATTTCACCTTTTATTTATATCAACAATTTAGTTACATTCGCTCAAGAACTACAAGAGGAAGAACTTGATCGTCGACTTGGCTTCGCTCGTCTCCGTGGATCGCGGATCGGCTTGGATCACTTGCCCGATTGAAGATCGGCTCGGCTCCTAAAAGGTTGAAGGCTTCTCGCTTGATTTGGTACTCAAGATCTTGGATTTGGAGTGGAATTAGGGTTAGGGTTTCGCACAAGCCTTGTCACGAGACTTGTGGAAGAAGATGGTGTAGAATGAACCAATGGTTATTGATTAACCTTTAACCCTAGGTCTAGGTTCCTATTTATAGATAACTAACCCTAGATCTAGAATTTCAAATTCTAAGTTTCCCTCCTAAAGTTTGTTGAGGAAATTCAAATTTCCCTCCAAAAGTTAGTTAGGGGAGAAGCTTCTAGATGTGATTAGTTAGGAGGAGCTTCTAGAAGAGGATTAATTAGGAGCTTAATTAGGATTAGCCTTTCCTAACCTTCTTTGCTGATCTGGCAGTAGCTTCTGGAGAATTATGGAATTTTACATATTGGAAATGAATGTGGGCTCCTCTGTGAGAATTTTGCACTGAAATTGGGGAACTAATTCCCTGGACCCACCGCGGATCCGCGGCCTTAGCAAGCCCATGCCGCGGATCCGCGGCCATGTTATAGGCTTGGGCCTTGCACTTTCTGGTACAGTCTTATGATGATTGTTGGGCCTTCTTTTGATGTATTGATTTGTATAATTCCTTCTGCATTGCTACCAGATCTGAATTGATTTAGTTGGCGTATTTTTGATCAGCTCTTTTGCTTTTTCTTCCGTATTTCCTGCACATACTCAAGACAAGTGTTGCGCAAATACAGAAATGATGCGATGCCATGAAATGCGGTTAATTTCCTTTAAAGTGTCGGTTTAAAAGTCTAATACATGCAATCTCATATTTTGTGACAGATTTGCTAATATGTAGAATATGAATGCCGAACACTTCTAAATGTATGCAAATGTTAGGAAAATTGCCGGCTAAAATATACAATATTTTCGACTGATCAAATACCCCCAAACTTAATTTCGATCGTCTCGAGTGAATGTTTTATTAAAAAGAGAAGGAGAAAATAAAGAAAGAGAAAAACTAACTAGCACACTTTCGTAGGCAACACGATTGCACTGAGCACGTGCAACAAGCCTTTAAACCTCTAGGTGTCCCTAGTAGGAGGAGTGTTGTCTCCTGAGGGTTTTCAGCGGATTGCACCCACAAAATCCAATAATAAAAGAAAGATCATGAATATTACATTTAAAGACAAGAATTGTAAAAGAAAAGCCTTGAAAATTAGGGTTTCCAACTAAGCTAGCTTTTCGGTTGTCATGAGCCCTATCTTAATGGTCATGAAAAGATGTAAGAAATCACGTCCTCCCTCAATAAAACATCGTCTTATTCTTCATTCCTATCTATTTTCCAAACATCGATCATATAACCCTGCGTGTGTGTAAAGACATCCCTACACCCGGAGAATTCAATTCAAGCTATCATACTCTTGCCCATCAGCCTCAGTACTTTTTAATTAATGAATATTTAGATGAGATTGCTCACACACTTTCATGCGACCGTTAATACTTCTTGAGGTACTAACCGACCGATTACTCATGTGCTTGCTTATTTGGTGTATTTTCTCGTCTTGCACCACCTCAGGCATAGCAGTGACTCCCAGACCAGTTGGCCTTAGGGCACTAGATGAAGAGGCACCCTCACTATACATTTTTCTTGCCTTCGGTGATAACAAAACCAGTGTTCATTTTTCTCACCACTTTATATTTTCTTTATTCATCATTTTTTTTTTCTTTTTATTTCCTTCATACTTTTGGCTTTAAGACAAGAGCATTTCAAGGTATCCTCTACTATCCCAGGCTTTAAGATGTGTGTAAGTGCGAATAGCAGGGTAGCAACGTTCAAAATGTTTGGCTTCCAGAATAAAAACTATTTTTCAGACTTATTTTTATCCTCAGATTAGTGACGTCCTTCATCTTACTAACCCTTGGGACAACGGCTCATAACTACTTATTACTAGTTCGTATAAGAAAACTTCTAATTTTCTTAGTTTTCTTAAATTTTTCTAATCTCATGGATGTAATTTTTCACTATCTAAACTTTTATTATCTTATTTATGTACAAAAATTTTTATAGTTTTGAAAATTTTTAAATTTTTATGTTTTTTAAAGAAATGTTTTGTGCTTATGCAATTGATATGCAAATGATGCGAAAATAAGCACAAACCTCCCCCAAACTTGTTTTCAACAGTGTCCTCACTGTTGCCTTCTGTTAAATCTCGAAAAACCTGTAAGCTTGGGAGGAATTTATTAGTGGGGGCAAAATATTTAAGTGAAGATCCTCCCCCAAACTTATTTTTGGCTCAAAATTTTGTAAAAATTTTTCTTTTCAAGAGCCAGAAAAATATATCCCCCCCAAACTTATGCAATGTTAAGCTTTGAAAATCACAAGTGGGGGTCAAAAATCATTGGTCGATGCCAAGCTTTGCAAAGACCAAATGTCAACACCAACCATTCAAAAATTTTATCAATGCAGTGCTCTGGTTGGTGGAAGAAGAAGTGGGGAAAGGTTAAGTGGTGGAAGAGAGTGTGTGTGCGTCTCATATTGGAGAGACGATACAGTGTATGTGATGGATAACTCGCATTCTTTTTACAATTCAGAAGAAGGGGTGGAGGTTCAATTTCATTGATTGGGAGATGATTCATCTCAACACCCGTGTCATTCAAAAATGCGAGTTCATCTGCGAAGATCTCCTCAAAAGTTCCATCAATACCCCGGTGAATAATGTCATCACAAAGTGCGGGGTGATCTTCAGACTCTAGAAACCGTTCATAATCAGTGTCAATTGTTGACCCGGACATCTCGGTGGAAGAGTCCGTACGTGTATGATACATAGTTGGGTCAAACAATAACGTATGAAAAGAGTCAAGATCGATATCAGGAGGATCATCAAATTCGCTGCTGTCGACATCCATTAAGTCGACAGAACAGACCTGAGCAGTAGGTTCGGAGGGTACACTTCCCAACTTGTAAATGTTCAGCTCTATTGACCTATTCCCAAAAGATAAGGTCATAGAACCATTACGACAGTTGATTATTGCGTTGGAAGTGGCCAAAAAGGGGCGACCTAAAATCACCGGAATTTGATTCCGTGGGTTCGCTACAGGCTGTGTATCAAGTACAATAAAATCCACAGGAAATACAAATTCCCCGATTTTTATTAACACATCCTCCAGTTTACCCCTAGGTTTAGTGATTGATCGGTCAGCCATCTGGAGAGTTATGCTTGAAGGCTTTAACACTCCGATACCTAGTTGCTCATATACCGAGTAAGGAAGTAAGTTAACACTAGCGCCAAGGTCAAGTAACGCACGGTTGATGTGTTTCTCCCCAATAAAAATGGAAATAGTAGGACAGCCAGGGTCCTTACGTTTCCGTGGTAATTGTTGGGGAAAAGCCGTGTCTACAGTACTCGACATGAAGATTTTTTTAGGCACTTGAGTCTTCCTCTTCCTAGTGCACAAGTTCTTAAGAGTTTTTGCATAGGACGGAACTTGTTGAATAGCATCTAGGAGAGGGATGTTGATGTTAACTTCCTTAAACATGTCCACAATCTTCTCCATTTGGGCATCATGTTTCTTGGGCCTCAACCTATTTGGAAATGGAGCTCTATCAATAAGTGTTGGGTCCAACATTTGTGGAGAAGTTTGTGGGGGTGGAAAAGATGAGGTGGGTGGAGGGTTCGAGCCTTTGGGAATACGGAGAATAGGCTCGGAAGAAGAAGGTAGGTTAGACGAAATAGGGTAAGGAATAGAAGTGTGAGTGGAAGTGGAAGTGGAAGCCGGGGTGTTAATGATCAATTCATCATTATCAATTTGTTCACCCGAATGATTGTCTAGCACTCTTCCAGATCTCAACGTTGTAAAAGCGTCCACATTAGTGTAATGTGAAGGTCTAGGATCAGGTACGGGTTGAGATGGAAGATTCCCTTCTTCTCTAGCACTTATTTCGGCTGTTATTTGTTCAATTTGTGCTTCCATTGATTTGATATTCTCATTTTGAGTGAGAATGATCTTTATCATATTATCAATGGAAGATTGAAAACTTGCCGACTCTTGGGTGGATTGTTTCATGAAAGTAACCAAGGTTTGCACCAGTGCAGAGATATTATCAGTACCGGCCAATTGCAAAGAGTTTTCATGTAGTGCAAAAGTGTTGGCAGGATTTTGAAAATTTTGTGGTTGGAAGGGGTGCTGACTCAATTGAAGTGGTGGTTGCTGTTGTGGTGGAGGGACCCTTTGAAAATTGTTTAGGATTGGAACCGTGTTTTGAGATTGTGATTGGTTCCAAGAAAAGTTCAGGTGATTCCTCCAATCTTGATTATATGAGGAAGAAGAGGGATAGTTTCCAGGTCCTTGCTGAAGTGAAGCATTAGTGTGACCTTGAAACGGTACATTCAAAGGATATTCTTCCGTCAAATGTGAAGGGTTTGAACAGCAGCCACACACGATTTTGGGAAGTGTGGATTGGTTTAGGGAGGCTGAAGAGATTTTGTTTTCTATAGCGTCGAGTTTCCTTTGTATTGCGGCCATTTCGGCTTTCAAGGTGACGGAAACATCGAGCTGATTGACATCTTCCCTAGATGGTGGTGGTCTAACACTTTCCCATTGTGATGTGTTTTGAGCTAAATCTTCTAGGTATTTCCAAGCTTCACCATCATCTTTAGATAGGAATTGGCAATGACACATGGTTTCAAGCATCTGTCTAGTAGTGAGATCAATACCCTCATAGATAATTCGACACAAATCCCATCTGGGGATTCCGTGATGAGGGCATTGGATAAGAAGATCCTTGAACCGTTCAAAGCATTTCCAAAATGGTTCATTGGGAAGTTGGGTAAATTTGAAGATTTCGCTCCTAACACGACTGGTCTTGTGATTAGGATAAAATTTCTTAAGGAATGCTGCAACGAATTCATCCCATGTTGAAATAGAATGTGCGGGTGTGATGTAAAGCCACTTCTCGGCTAAATCGCACAAAGTGAATGGGGTACGTAAACGCAGAGCATCCACAGACAGTTGTGAATTCCCCATTAAAGCACATACATTTTCGAATTTAGAAATAAACATGTATGCGTTTTCAGAATCAAGACCGTGAAATTTGGGTAAAAGTTTGATGAATTGGGGGTTGATTTCAAAATTTTCCCCTATGGCAGGTGGTATAGAAAGACAGGTGGGAAGGGTAACACGTGTAGGATAGCATCTCTCTTGGAGAGAAATGCGTGGAAGATTCTGCGCACCTGCGGGCGGTGGCAGAGTAGTGTTAAAGTTTGATGGATTTGGGTCCATCGCGGGTGTGGTGGGTGGTGGGGGAGAAGATGAAGAATTACCGACTCTGGGGTCGATAAAAGAAACGCGGACAAGACGGGAAATGGAATCCCGTGTCCAGCCTAACATTGTGCTAAACGGTTGTAGCACAAGTGGCAGCGTTGGTATAATTAGAGGAAATGAAGTGTTGGTGTTTATTTTGAAAAATGATACGGATTTTTAAAAAAAAAATGATGCAACACAACAAATGCAACACACAAAACCCTAATTCTATTGGTCACCTAGGTCAAACTCTAGACCGCTCCTAACTGCCAAAAGACAAGTCGCAGGATAGAATCCTCCACTGCCTCTTTGTCCCCCTGTGGCCGGATAAGTGCCAGGTAAGTGGGAAGGTACTCCACTACGTAAGTAGTGGGCCTAATTAAAAACCACTAGCCTTAGACACACTCGCCTTAGGCACCACAAGAAAACTCGGATAAGCAATGAATTACCCACGGCCTTCTCTTGTCCTAATTGAGCGCGACAGTCCTTAGAGTCATCTCTAGATTTCTTTTAATTAATGAGGGTCAATGCGGATGCAAGTTTGTGATTTTCGGGGCCTAGGAAGGGTAATGAAATCCCCACCTAATTTGGATTTGGTCGTGCCCCTTAATTTCCGTATTAATATGCAAACAACCAAAAGAATCAAAACACGCACAAATTTTTATTTTGCTTTGCGGCGCTGCGATTTATTTGCAAAGAAACCTGCAGCAAATTGTCAATTGGAGCAGACAGAGGAGGAGATAAGAAAGATAGAGACTTACAGAGAAAAATTGGTGCAGTAAACAGTCAAGGGGGCCGCGGAACCGCCGCGGATGAGGGTAGTTTGCCGCGGAAACGCGGTGGTATGTTGGGATCAGTGCACAGAAATTTGTGCACAAGCTCCTGTTCACCTACACAGCTCTCTGGATGTTTCAGAAAAAAATTTCCACAGCTCCAATGATTCCAGATTTCCTCGCAATCAAATCACAACACACGTATTAGTGTTTGCATGAATTTTGATCACAAAATTTAGATGGAATAAAATTTTCAACTCAAATTTCAAAATACGAACAATTAGCGCACTATCCCCGGCAACGGCGCCATTTGATTGTTAAGAATTTCTTGATTGGATGTAAAAGTATCGAATCAAATAGTCCCCGGCAACGGCGCCATTTGATTGTTATAAATTTCTTGATTGGATGTAAAAGTATCGAATCAAATAGTCCCCGGCAATGGCGCCATTTGATTGAAATGATTTCGGATTGTGTATATTTGAGAAAATTGTAAAGAAATCACAACCAAAAATTATTTGACCGCAATCAACTACGGTGTCGGATGTAGATTGTTAGTGAGTGCGGATCGTCCACAGGGAAAGTGTAATCGTTCGTCTTTTGAATTAGATGAATTGAAACTTTAAAGAAAGAAAACAAAACAATTCAAGATTTAAAGTTGAAGTTCAAAAAATGAGAAAAATCTAGATCTAAGAAAGCATTAAAAGATAGAATCAAGAATTGATCGTTTGTTGATTTTTCCAAACCAAATCTCAAGAATTGAAATGAGGCTCGTAGGAATCGATCGGATCTATAGATGTGATGTAATCTTACAATTACGTATTCTTATCCTTCGATGAATTGATACTAGATCGATGATAATCGATGAGAATTAGAGACTTCTTGTGAAACTAGGGTTTCATCTTATCTCTTGTTCTTTCATTGATATCATTCATATTCTAGCCTCTAGTAAATTCAAGAAACGATCGTAGATCCCTAATTTCGAGCGATCACAATCAAGAAAGCATCGCTACGAAACTAGGTCATCGATTCTTGAACTTGCTAGGGTTTACAAAACTCGTAGGACTTAAAAATAGTATTTAAGATTTGTTACATCATCATTCTACAATCGTCTCGACTCCTTCACGAGCGGAGTTTTACTCACACATCACAACAAGAACAACAATTACAAATTGAGATCTAATCATGATGCAAGAATTAAAAGAAAGCAAGATAAAAGAATTTCACCTTTTATTTATATCAACAATTTAGTTACATTCGCTCAAGAACTACAAGAGGAAAAACTTGATCGTCGACTTGGCTTCGCTCGTCTCCGTGGATCGCGGATCGGCTTGGATCACTTGCCCGATTGAAGATCGGCTCGGCTCCTAAAAGGTTGAAGGCTTCTCGCTTGATTTGGTACTCAAGATCTTGGATTTGGAGTGGAATTAGGGTTAGGGTTTCGCACAAGCCTTGTCACGAGACTTGTGGAAGAAGATGGTGTAGAATGAACCAATGGTTATTGATTAACCTTTAACCCTAGGTCTAGGTTCCTATTTATAGATAACTAACCCTAGATCTAGAATTTCAAATTCTAAGTTTCCCTCCTAAAGTTTGTTGAGGAAATTCAAATTTCCCTCCAAAAGTTAGTTAGGGGAGAAGCTTCTAGATGTGATTAGTTAGGAGGAGCTTCTAGAAGAGGATTAATTAGGAGCTTAATTAGGATTAGCCTTCCCTAACCTTCTTTGCTGATCTGGCAGTAGCTTCTGGAGAATTATGGAATTTTACATATTGGAAATGAATGTGGGCTCCTCTGTGAGAATTTTGCACTGAAATTGGGGAACTAATTCCCTGGACCCACCGCGGATCCGCGGCCTTAGCAAGCCCATGCCGCGGATCCGCGGCCATGTTATAGGCTTGGGCCTTGCACTTTCTGGTACAGTCTTATGATGATTGTTGGGCCTTCTTTTGATGTATTGATTTGTATAATTCCTTCTGCATTGCTACCAGATCTGAATTGATTTAGTTGGCGTATTTTTGATCAGCTCTTTTGCTTTTTCTTCCGTATTTCCTGCACATACTCAAGACAAGTGTTGCGCAAATACAGAAATGATGCGATGCCATGAAATGCGGTTAATTTCCTTTAAAGTGTCGGTTTAAAAGTCTAATACATGCAATCTCATATTTTGTGACAGATTTGCTAATATGTAGAATATGAATGCCGAACACTTCTAAATGTATGCAAATGTTAGGGAAATTGCCGGCTAAAATATACAATATTTTCGACTGATCACCAGCACGATACACTTAGCTCGCTCACAGTCTATATCCCAGGTTTTACGAACTTCCTTGTCCGCAACTGAGGAATCTGGTCCTGGGATAAGGGGAGGAACAGCGGTGGTAACATATGCAACTTTGTCATAAGTCAGCGCAATATTGACGTTCCTTAGCCAATCTTTATAGTTCTGCCCGGTCAGTATATTCTTTTCAAGTAATAGTTTTAGTCCAGTCATGGTAGCTGCCAGAGAGAGAGAAAAGAAAACACTCAGCATATGCTCTTGCAAGTTTAGATTGGTTATTATTTTATCTAAACAGGATGGCTCCCACTGTTTCCTCAAATCCTTCTTCAAAACCTAAAAGAAGAACTAGTCAGGATTTAATCACACGTTACAATTCTTGCTTAACCTTTCAGCCAGGCTGGTGTTGGTACTTCGAGGGAGGTTTTCCAACGCTTTCGCGAAGTTCCTTAATTAGAGAACCTCTTTTCCCTGGAGGCGTAGCCCCTCTAACACCTTTCTAGGCACCTACTTGGTTTATAGCATTGATTGTTAAATGAGAGAAATTCCCGAGAGTAATCCTACTCATCAGTGGGATCGGGATCCAACTATCATTGTATGATGCCCTAGATGGAAGCCACTCTAGTCACCACACTCCAGAAGGTAAGCTAAATCTGCAAGTTTCCTTTATGTTTGAAACCCCCGATGTGATTTTTACCCCAAACTCTTATAGACCTTGACGTAGGCCAACAAGTCATAAGACGCAAGTCAAGTTCTACCCGTCGTTGTCCTGATCAATTTAAATACATCGTACAAGCCCTTGACGTAGGCCAACAAGGTGTACGTCTGTATTAAACTAATGCATCTATCTATGCAACAAATAGGCACACACACTGCTACCATACACTATGCCTTGACGTAGGCCAACAAGCATAGCATGAATACGATGTGCTGTCTATCTGAAACGACGGAGGGTTACGGCTGGTTTTTGGCAAAAAACCGTTAACGTAGTGAACTTGATTTGATCGAAGGAACTAAGATAGCTTTTATTAAAAGGAGTGGTTTGAGCTCCGCATTTAAAATTTGCTTTTTCAAGAAAACCGAGTGGTTTTTAGAAATTGTTCCAACGATTCAGTTTAGGTTTTATTTTCTTTGCATTAATAATAATGCGTCCCATCTTTAACCTATCATTACAGATAACAACGAAAATACAACGTCCTCTTATGCCATCCGCATTCGCCACGGGGTCCCGTCATCACCCGTTAGGTTACTTAACTAACGACAGAGCGGGGGCTGGGCTAGCGCGGGTGTAAAACATAAGCGATGTCTAAATAGCTATCATATATAAATATTGTACATTCGTCAGACGCAATAATAGGCATTCCAGATCACAGATAAACAATATTGGATTTGCAAGCAATCCGCATTTCGTTTGAGCCTGCAATGAAAGACGGATTACACAGTTGTGATGAATAGCCATTTTCCCACCCCAGACCCCTACGGGTACGGCAAACTACCCGCCAAGTATCAGAAGTGAAGCGGTCTTCCCCAACACTTCAAAATACCCGGTAGTTTGTGCACCCCACCTTGGGTCTATCCTAGGAGCAAAAACAGTAAAAAGAAATAGTACAACGGTGGCTACAACCGCAACCTGGATGTGCCCCGCAAAATAATATTACAACTTATTACATTTACATCAAATGAATTAATACAATAACCCATCACAAAACCCGGCTAATCACTACAACAGTCCAATACAGTTTATATACACAAACAGTTATATATAACATCACAGATATGTGCAACCCCCTGCCAACCGACATACTAGCAGTTAGGGGAGGTTTACGAACACATAAAACATTTCACAGATATAATCAAACAAGCAAATACCGTATAATTTCGATCGATTAAACACATTTAATTTTGCTCCAATACTTCTCTGTAAATCTGAAACCTGAGCAAAAATAAAAATTACCAGAAAACACCAAATATCACAGAGAATCAACACAAGAAACTTGGGATGATGAATCGTCCAAAGCGCGGCGGAATCGCGGCGGATCGACGGGATCGGCCGCGGTTCCGCGGCGCTATGGCCGATTCATGAGCCCAATTTTCTTAAGTGTTCTAATACATTCATTTAGGTCAATCTGAAGGTCCCTGAAAAATTTTTGGACCTCATTTAAAATTCGACAAAAAGTACATGATATCGGGGTTTTTCCGGTTTGTTTTTCCGTTCGAAATTCATAAAATTTGCAAGTGTGTTAAATACTGTTTAGCTAGGCTCTGATACCACTGTAAGTCGATGTTCAACACCCCAATACTTATGGGGAGGCGGAAATATGAATAACAATCTTGTTCTATGATTAAACATCGAATAACCGTATGAATCGTTTGCTAAACAAGTTTTAACAAAAGCTATAGAGTTCTAAACTACTATGTTAAGAGATTATACCAAACGGTTCTAGTCCTTCGTCTTAATGTTATCTACAGCCTCTTTGGATCTCCACGTCCTCTTCGGCTTTCTTCCGTGATAGACGATCCACCCGAGAACCCTAATCCAAGCTATAACCTCTAAATTTGAGGTTACTTAGTTTCTCTAGTTGCTAAATAGAGTAGCTAAGGTGATGTAGAGATAGGTTATGGAGTAATTAGTCTTTCATAATCCTTGTTCTCAACTCATGAGGGGTAGGATTAGGCTTTGGTGAAGGAGAGAGAGCTTGAAGAGAGAGAGTGAGAAGATGATAATGATAATAATAATAATAATAATAATAATGAAATAGCTTCTCACTTGATATATGAAACATAATGAATAAAAAGAAATGAATAATATGAGATTAGTCATCATGTTTCATAAATGCAAGTGGGTGATTCATTATGTGAGTCATTAAGCATTTAATAATGCATTAATGACATGATGAATCACTCACAATGAGTCACTAAATCATTAAATGAAAATGCCACCTCTCCCTCCATGTCACATCCTTCTAGAAGCTTCTCGGAAAATTACGAGAACGCCCCTCTCATCCGTGAAAACACGGAAAAACTTTAGACTGTATAAATCCAATAACCTGATACTAGAATCTGGCTTAAACCAAAGCCAGCTAGTAAAAACTGTCCGAATGTCGCACGTGCGTTTAAACACGTACGCGTTCGAACCTTTGTCGTAAAACCATACGACCTCTATATCTTTTTGCCTGGGTTTGGGAAATCTCTATGTGGGACTCTAAAGACTCAACTACTACGCTGGCAGTGGGTTTAACCACAGACCGCAAGCGGTACTAGCTGTACGTAACGGTCCCCAGGTAGTTGTCGATAAGAAAGCCGATGAGATAACCCATCTGAAATCCTACTGAGCCTGTCGATGACAATATCTGCGCAGTCCGGTCTGTTCGTCTAAGAGTATCACATGTACGGTCTAGGGAGGTGGTGGACGTCAGACCCCTAATAACCGTACAACTCGTGTCGGTATGGTTCAAGACCACCCAAGAATCTACTGATCATTCCATCAGTAATTCTCAATCAGCCCTGGCCAGGGACTTATGGTAATGACCAACCGACCACAGTGCGATATCAACTCCCTATACCGGGAGAGACGAATCCCTAACAGTCGCTCACTGCCTCCACGTGGCTCGGGACTGCGCCCAACTGAAACCTGTTTGCACGACTCCTTTGAGCCGTGGTAGGGTAATAATCAAAGCACAGTGGGAACTCACACGAGACAAATGATGACCTTAAGTCAACGGACTATCTGCACACATGTCACCTGAGAACTGCTATCTGACGTTAGGTATAATACCATCCAGTCAGTTCTCGGCGAGTCCTGTCCGGTGTACTCACACCCAGTGAGCATCTGTATACAATCTTAGGTGAACACCACCAATGGTTGCGGGACCAACCATCGCCCCTCGTCAGGGTCTAGATATGTATACACTGGTCTACTCCGGAGTATCGATGCCCAATCTCGATACTCCTGCGACCAGGGACATCGAAGGGTGTGCCTATTGACTATCCAGCTCCCACTAGTATGACTGCCATCACAACGCCGGTAGTCAGACAAACACCCTATGGGCTTTATCAACATATATATATAAATACCAAGTAAAATATATCATACGTTAAGACAAAGTCAAACCAAATAGCGTACTATCATATCAAGCAAGACTGTCATGTACATACATATCCCAAGCATCCTATACAATGTAGGCCTCTAGGGCATATATATCCAACAGTCATCAAAGATCTTCTTCATGGCCCTCTGGTAGGTAGCGCCAACGTTCTTCAGACCGAAGGACATCACTTTATAGCAGAATATGCCCAGCGGAGTCCGGAAGGCAGTATGCTTTTGGTCTTCGGGATGCATCTTTATTTGATTATACCCCGAAGATCCATCCATGAAGGAGAAGACCTCATGAGTGGAAGTGTTATCGATCATCGGCTCGGTAACAGGTACTGGGAAGTCATCCTTCGGGCAAGCCTTGTTGAGGTCCCGAAAGTCCACGCAGATGCGCACCGTCCCATTTTTCTTCATCACTGGAACGATATTGGCGATCCAGTCAAGATATTGAACTTCCTGGATGAAGCCGGAGTCAATTAGTTTCTTGACTTCGGCGTTGATACTCATCTCGAGCTCGAGCCGCTTTCTTCTTGGCGCCTGTTTGATTGGCTTGACATCCGGACTTTTTTGCCCGGTGAGTGCTGCCATTTTTGTCGGCATCTCTTGGAGCTTTTGTTGTTGCTCCTGAGACTTTGTCAACTACCGAGTTTGGGGCCGATGACCCACGGAAGCACTGTTTTCCTCTTTTTCGGAAGCCATATAAACCGTGTGCACGATCATGCCCCCAGACTTGGGACGTTTGGATCCATCACCTTTGGGATTTTCCTCCGGTGGTGGTAGATTCTCTGGCCTTCTCTTTTTATTAGAAGTCAAAGTTGAAGGAGCCATTGTAACAGGCGCCTTCGTGAAAGAAGTCCCTCGCTGCATGGTGGAGGGATGGTCCTCCTCTTCCCGAGCCTTTGTTTTCCTCAATCGGCGAGAGTAGTCTTTATTGATCACAGAATCTTGGACCTTCCGCCAGACCCTGTGGACTTGGGAGCACAGCCGCTGAGGGGGCTGCTCCGGCTTCGTCTGTATCATGTTTTCAACAGGTAGGGGAGATTTCTTCAGCACCGCGGTCGGAGAGTTCTTTCGCACCCTCCTAAGCAGGTCAAAGCTGTTCCCGGTTGGAACAGCAGCGTCAACTTCCACCACTGAAGCTGGTGGAGTAAGTCCAGAGAGGGAGTTGCCCCCAGCTCTTCTCACCCGGCGCCAGTGGCGACGTCGATCATGCCTTGCAGATGGGACCACCTCAATTGTGGAAGCAACTTTGTTATGCCCCCTGCTTTGGTGAAGGGCTACTGCTAGTGCCAGCCTGTTGAAGACTGACGTCCGTTGAGAGGGGACAGCCAATCTTTCGAAGGCCGACTTTCTGGTAGGGGAAGCTCTTTTAATGACTTGGCCTGTAGCAAGAGTTGGAACGGCCAATCTTGCAAAGACCGATCCTTTAGTAGAAGAAGCCCCTTTGACGATTTCACCTGCCGGAGCTGGAACGGCTATCCATTTCGGGATCACCCCATCAGGTATTGCGAGCCTCTTTGTGGGCCCACATGAGCTTTGGCTCAACCTGTTGAAGACTAAGATGGCAGACGTGGACGACCCGTTAAGAGTGGTCGTAGTGGTTGCAAGTCGATCGAAGACCGACTTCTTTGGAGATTCCTGTTACGGCACTGGGGCGCTGAAGCTTGTTGGCGGGAGCATGGTCCCGAAGAACAATCCAGTGGTGGCCTGAGTCACCTACTCCACTTGTTGGGTAACGGCAGTGCCCCGGCCGTCGAAACGTTTCCAAAATGCGGAACAAAAATTTCTAAACCGGCGCTACCGCTACCCGAATCCCGGATCGACCTTAAACCCTAAACTAGCAAACTAACTAAAAGTTAGAATCATTATACCGGGTTGATCCGTGTCCTTCGGTCTTCATTCCAAGCTCCTAGCGGCTCCTTGATGTGGTTTGGTTGCCGGTCTTCCTTCGTCTCCTAGATGATCCACCCGAGAGAAACGGCGTAAGCTCCAACCTCGTCAAACGAGGAAACCGACGCTCCAAAGTCGCTAGCGATGGAGAGTCGAGGTGTATGGAAGTGTCACTACATTTTTCTCTCTACCCAAAGTGCTCATGGAGCAACCATAGAAGATGAATGGAGGTGATGAAGCTTTTGGCATGAAGAACAAAGAAAATGGCAAAGTCCTTTTGTTTTTGTGAGCATGAGAGAGTGAGGGAGTACTAATGTGTAATGAGCATAATGAAAATCAACCCCTACCCAAAAGTGGCCGCCCTCCCCCCTTCTCTCCCATCAAAAAATATCATTTTCTTTTTTCAATAAACAATTCACACCATACTTTGAACCATGCTCAAAACCATACCATGAAACATGCTCATGCCACATCATACCCTCCACCTCATTATAAAACAAATGAATTTCCTAAAAAGGAAAATCAATAATGAGGTGGCAAATCTTCTAGAAGCTATTCCGTATAAAATACGAAATACTTTCCGGTACATGTATCGAAATACATATACGCGTATTCATACAAAAATACGAATAGCCAAGAGAGAAAATGAATAGTGAATAATAATACTAGAATACATATATATAAATACATATGTAAATTATTAAATCAAAAACCTGATTTAATAATCTGGCTTAATCCTAAGCCGCTAGTATTATCAACCGTCCGATTAAAGTCTGTGCCGCACATGCACATATTTAATCGGACACATATATGTATCAACATACGCCATGCACACCATATCGCCTGAACCGTGAAAACCCTCTGTATGGGACTCTAAAGACTCATCAATACGCTGGCAGTGGGTTTAACCACAAGCACGGCACTAGCTGTACGTAACGGCTACCTAGGTATTGAGCGAAAGGGAGGCCGACGAGTAAACTCATCATGAACCCCTACTGAGCCTGATAGTGACAATATCCGTACAGTCTGGTCTGTTCATCTAAGAGTATCGCATATCGAGTCTAAGGGGGTGGATAAAGTCAGACCCCTAACAACACGATATTTAGTGTCGGCATATAACCCATCACCACCTAAGAAACTATCGATCCTGGATCGGTAATTCTCGTTCACCATGGCCATAGATTTCTGGTGATGGCCACCCGTACACAATGCGACATCAACCCCCAATACCGGGAAAGACGAATCCCCGACGATCCGATCACTGCCTCCATGTGGCTCGGGACTGTACCCAACTAAAACCTGTTTGTACGACTCCTTTGTGCCGTGGTAGGATAGTAATCAAAGCACATTGGGAACTCACACGAGACAAATGACGATCTTAGGTCGACAGACTAACCTGTACACATGTCACCTGGGAACTGCTAACTGACAGTAGGTATAATACCAACTAGCAAGTTCCCGGTGAGTCCGTCCAGTGTACTTATAACCCAATGAGCACCTGCATACTATCTTAGGTGAACAAACTAACACCAATGGCTTGTGAGACCTGGCCACCCCTCGTCGAGGTCTCGATCAGTATACACTTGTCTACACTGGAGTATCGATGCCCGGTCTCGATACTCCTATGACTAGGGACATTTAAGGATGTGCTTATAGACCCCAGCTCCCACATCTATGATCGCCATCATAATGCTAGCAGTCAAGCAAAAATCCTATGGGCTCTATCAACATGATGATAAAGACAAACCAGATAGTATACTATCATCTTGAGTAAGACTATTTTATCGGTATAGGTCCTGCCTCAATCATCATAATCATCTGTCCGCGACTATGATAATTGTCTTGAGGGCACTATAGCCAACAATCTCCCATTTGCACTTAAGGCCAATTATTGCGATATCGCATACTCACAGCCCGTGTGATACCGAATACCCAACTTCTCTACTAATCAGTTTCGCAAAGCCCGTTTATGAAAATGATTGCGTTCGAGAAATAGCCTCAGTGAGTGGATCCGCTCTAATGTTTCTTTCTGTATCTCTCCATATCTCAACTTCGCGGAGAAGACTATCTCCCGAAATAAGCAATACATGTCTTAGAATTTGTCTGGATATCTGATGGGACCCAGCGTGGACGTGACGAGGTCCGCTACGTACGTACTCAGAAGTACATATGCTAAGTGTAGCTAAGCGATATAAAATAATCACAAGAGACAAATGATATTGAAATAACAGCAACTTTTATTAATAACATTCTTTGTACAATGCATGAAATGAAAATACAACTGAAATGAAAAGCAATGCCTAAACAGTGGCATAACAGAAAAGAAAAAAAATACTGGAAAGAACAAGGTACAATATCTAGAGCTCTGGGTCTTCCTGAAACTACTCCAAATCTTCACCGGTGGGCTCGATCTCAGCTTGGTCCAACGCACCTGACGACATTCAAAGAAGAAGGAAATAGAATGTCGTCAGCGAACAGGTCGCTCGGTAAGTCCCAAAGAATAAGAAGAATGAGAATGACAGAGTAACAGTATTTTCTAAAGTATTACATTGTTGAATATTATGGAATATTGAGTTAACGCTGTTGTTTGTAGCTTGGTACAGAAGGATGCCAGTGTATACGAGGGGGATCTCTATATGCTAGAGATCAGGGCAAAAGGAAAGTACAAGGAACCGTTATGCCACGGTACAACAGCAATACGATTCAGGTTAGGTGTCTTAATCTGACCACCTCGTGCCATCTTTAACACCTTCTGTACCAATCTACCCCTTTAAACCCCGTAGTGTTTTAACAGTATTGTAGTATAGGAATATGTAAATTGGGTGACTGACCAAGACCATGATATCAGTAAACATGTTGTAACTGTATAATCAGGTAAATGGAATATCATGATATTGGATGAATATCCATGGTTTGATTCAGTCAAAAGGAATATATTGTTAACTGGATTCAGGGATTCATGTATTCAAGTTGTGTTGGAATATAAAAGAATATAGATTGACTTGAATCATATTCAAGTCAGAAATTAGTCAGACTCTAACCCGAGTCAGACTAAAAGAAAGATAAATTTGAAGTTCAATATTAGTTAGGGGCCTTATTGTAATTTGTGAAACTTGAGGGGGTTTTATGTAAAAAGTACTTTTGTATAGTTTTCAAAATACACCTCAAGTATTTAATAATCGTCTTTATTGTTATAATGAATGTGAATTTTATTTGTGTTATTCTAGTGAATATATCCTAATAAAAGTATTAATTGTTTTATCTGAAATTCATGGTGTTTTAATGTAAATTTTAATCTTGTAATTTTTTTAGGAAAATGTGGAAACTTTATATTATAATAAAATAGGTGTTTAAATGATAATTATATATATAAACACTTGGATAAATTTTAAATGAATATTTTATTTTCAAAAATCTCATTTTTCCTAAATGTCGTATTTTAAATCTTTCGAGACCGAATGCTCCTTGCGGAGGTCTGAATCTCGCACTACTAGCCTGCGGGTGCACGATGAACCGTACTATCCCTAACAGGTTCCCCAAAAGTGGGTTGTAGCGGCGCTTTGCTTAGGTTTAACAAATACTTTTCATTTGGGAAAACGGTTTTATAAATATAAGGTATTTATTTGCAAAAAGTATAGTTTTCCGTATTTTAGTTGTTAGGGTTTTCTAAGCCAACTAGCCTACTTCTAAGGTCTAAACGATGAGTCATTAGAAGTCTCAAATCGCCTATTCACCGTCAATTGCGGCCAGGTAAGTGCCAGGTAAGTGGGAAGGAACCACAGTCGTGGGCCTAATTAAAAACCACTAGCCTTAGACACACTTGCCTAGGCACCACAAGACAGTTTAGATAAACGATCGATATCCATGACCAATCGTGCTTTCATTTTATTAAAAAATTTTATTTAGAAATGTTTACAACTTAAAGCTTTCAATAAAGATTATAAAGATTAGGGTATTTTAGTGAAAAGTCCTGTAATTTCGTATTCTGTGTTTTGATATTTATCAATTAGGGTTATATTGAGTGTGTGTAGAGGTAGGTCATTACCTCGTGACTTATTTTAAGGTTTAATGAAGTTTAAAGGTAAAACATGCTATGTTAAACTTAAAGGTATTATAGCGCAAGAATACGGTATTCGAAAACGTTATCATTTTATGTGTGAAATTTCATTCAAGTTGGGTTCTACAAGTTTATGATCAAGATAAACCTATTTAGGAGTGAGAGAATTTATTAAACTAAGAAAAATGAACTTCATGGTATTTTTATGAAAAGAATACGGTTTTACAAAGAAGCTATCATTTCATGTGAAAAAGTTTGTTTAAATTGGTTTATGGGTGATTAATAGTCAACAAGAATATGGGTGGATATTATGTATTAGGTGACAAGTGGAAATTTATAGAAAAGCCGAATCGGAAATCGGTTTGTCCGATTTCCGTCGGGTTCCAAAAATTCGTATTTTTACATTTATAGAAAAGAGAGAGAGAAGAGGTGGGACTTACGGTTTGGACAAGCTAAGGAAGCTAAGGGATGTGGTGGTTGTCGATTCGTCGAAAACGTCGCGAAGGTTCTGATCCGGTCGCCGGAATCCGTCGTCGATTTCGGCAGCGCTTCGCTTCTCGCTCTTCGTACCGAGTTCTCGAGAATTTGGGAGAGTAGACTTAGAGTGGTGAGGTGAAATGGTAGAGGGTAGGGGTCTTTATATAGGGCTAGGCTAGGGTTAGGGTTAGGATAAAAATATTAAAAGAAAATATAAAAAAACATTAAAAATTCATTAAAAATCATTAAACCTAGGAGTAAAAGGGATTTATTGGCCAAATCAAAACTGATCCAGGTATAATAAGTGTGCAAGAGGGTTGACCAAGTCAAGAACCAACTTTTCTCAGTTGGTGACTCCGCCGTCCGGCCAAGTCCGGCCGGCGGCGCCGGACCGAGTCGGCCGAGTCGCCGGCCAGCGGCGCCGAGTCGGGCCGAGTCAAGGGTCCAATGGCCGGGGGTTTTCCTGAGGAACAACTTGGTATTTTTACTTTTTGTTGTCCAGTACATATTTTGGGAGTTATGGCCTTTTTACCGTTGACTTCCAAAAAAAATAAAACAAAATAAATACAAAAATAATGTGGGACATGGGATTTGAACTCCGGTGGCTTGGTTCAGCAGTGCAAGGTATTACCAATGAGCTACAAGCTTCTTCTTGTAATTATTGTAAGGAATTAGATACTTAAATTGTTTCCAGCAACATTAATACTCCAAGTATACACTATATTTAAAGCAAATTTTTGGTATACAAAATTGGAGTTGTTACAGTTCATAAAAGAACTCCAATTCCAGCAAACTTTTTAGACTGTATCGTCCACTGAATTTAATCAGTTTTCTATGCCATGCCTTTCCTCGGTATCCGCTTGGACCACCTGTCCAACATACAGTCCCTCAAAAGAGGGAAAAACTATAACTCTGACAGTCACTCTGTCATCCAGGTCACCTTGGAAGCCTGAAATGATAGTCGTCTCCAGAAGGAGGCTGCCGTAATCATTTCCCTAGAACATTCACTTATGTTCAATAACTGCTTCCCAATGTTTCTCCAGAATTGGATTAATATATCTGCATATTGCAACTAGTGCAAAAGCAATATCTGGTGTGGTACTTGACATTTCATGATTAACTCAATTGCCTAAGCAAGTGAAATGCTAATCATGCAGATCCCTCTCCCCTTTAGTCTGTAAAACACCTTTAGAGAGGGTGACTCCATCACCTGCAGGTACACCACCATGCCAGGAGTCGTCCATCCTAAAATCTCTTTAGAATAATGTCAAAGTACCCAGATTGGGATACTTCCCAAATTTAGATCTAAGACCATAGATCTAGTAACCAGAAACCCTGATATTATATCCATATCCTATGGAGAGAAACAACTTTGTGACAACCACAGTATAACCGATCATAGTATAGGAATATCTCTTCCTATCAAGTGCATGTCATCCTAGTACCTGGACATCACTCTCTACTACCTTCTTACCAGATCTATCTCCTATTCTGATGAAGTCAAAACCTATGACTGTCACATCAAAATTAGATGATCTAATTCTGCTATACCTGCTTTAGTCTATAAATAGACATAAGCTACTTGCCCACTATGCTTCCGCTGCTCCCACTGACTACAACAACCCTTTGGCAGAGTCATATACACGTGCACTTCCAAAGTTAGTTTAGAACAACGCTATACTCATCCTCCTGCCGGGTCTTATAGTGTAGAACAACAGCAATGGCAAGTCTGGCTAAACAAGAACCTCCCTGTCATTGTCTCTGAGAAGACCAAAGTACCTCTCGGGTGCCTGAGATTACCCACCAAATCTGCGGAGTGGCTAATGGAACATCAAAACCAATTGAATCCTCAGGTTCTATTAAATCTTCAGTAATCGTTTGTGGTTCTGGAATCATTCCAGTTCTACCATACTCCCACTTCTGTTTTCTGAAAAAATCCATTTTACTAAAACTGTGGCGAGTCAAGAACAACATAAATATTGATCTTCCTGATGGTAGAAAGTTAACCCTCGTCAAAGCCCGGGAAAACCCACAAATAGCCATTACTGAAACGCGCCTTGAGTTTATCCGGATTCTGGTTTTAAGTATCAGCTGGACAACTCCCTATACCTTAACATCGTTAAGATATAAATTGATTCTATATATATCTAATATAGAAACAAAAGCACTAATCTAATTTGGAACCAGATTCAAAATCATGCAGCTGTCTCCAGTGCATATCATCCAAATGGAAAAAGGCCAATCGGCATTACTCATCTAGGAGTGCATCCATATATGAGTAACCTGAAATAAAAGCAAGTTCTCAAAACCATTACTATCAACGGAATACCAAACACAAGTATCTACATCTTCGACTTCCTCGAAGAATCCTGATACTTCCAACAAATGGTTCTCTACTTTATTCTTATACTTATAACTTCTCAATATCTGGACTTTGCATTTCTACGAAATACTTGTCCAGAACTGGAGAAGTCACAAGTAAAAAGAATATAGTACGAGTACCAACCCCATTGTCCTAATGGACACTGGAAAACATACAATACTTTGTACAAGTCCCCTGAGTTCAATAACTCAAACCCTGTGCGTCGTAGGTTGAAAAACTGTACTATGGTTAAGAAGAATTACACCCCTGTTGAATGCACCTTACCTAATCACCAACTGATATAGGTAAATATCACAGACATAATATCAAAAAATTATATCTTACTTTATAAAAATAAACGTACAGATATATCAGTTTGAAATTGGTGCATAACAACGGATATTCAAATCCATATATTTGTCATCCGGCAAATTCCAGATGATTTCCTCAAATATCACCAATTACAACAAATTCCGATATAATGAGGATCTAATCACCCAAGTCCCAATATCTTACTCCCACTCACGATCTGTAATAACATACAGATGTGAGAAAATGATCTGGTAAATACATACCTTGGAGTTAGATTCCAATTGGGAAAACAGTTTTCAATTAACATCGCACAGTCAAACTGAAACATGAAAATGTTTCAAAAGGGTTAACTGGTATTCCTAGTAACGCCTCTTCCATTATCCTGATTCACGACAATAACCATATACTATACCCGCCCTCACTGCAATCCCTTTATTATGTCTTTACTTATTACCTTCTGTACACTTTCTTTAGGCTAACTGGTTTTCTTCTTTCCCTACCCTTCGGCACCAGCCTAAGGTTTGGAAGAAGACTGTCCAATAAGCATAATAGGTGTACTTTCCTAATCCTAGGAGTCCTCGCAACCTGAGAGAAGGTAATAGGAAAAGACATCTGAATAATCCTATCCAATCTCTCCAGAACCAGAATCCATCCTCGAAAAAGTTCCTTCGAGTTCGTATATAACCATACGATGGATTTATCCAATGGAAGTGGATGTTCGTAGTGATACAAGGTGTTCTGGATAAAAGCAAAGGTGATATAGAAGTGGCAATGATTTATGTGACACCGTGACATTCCAAAAGCCAAAGTGTTTTAAGAAGGTTCGGTCAACTTGGTTTCATGAGTTTTATTCAAAGGTCGGGTCATAGTCCCAGCCAGAGAGAGAGAGAGAAGAAACACTCAGCGTGTACTCTAACCTAGATCAGAATGGTTAATCGTTTTATCTAATCTGGATGGCTCCCACTATTTCCTCAAATTCTCCTCCAAACCTAAAAGGAGAATTAGTCGGAATCACCCGAGGAGTAATCCTACTCATCAGTAGGAATCGGGATCCAACTATCATCGCATGATAACTTGATGGAAGCAACCCAATTCACCACACTCCAGAAGGTATGCGCAGGCCTGGCAAGTTTCCTGTATGTTTGAAACTCCCGATGTGATTTTTTACCCCTAAGACCCAAGTGACCTTGACACAGTTAACATATCAAAGGGTCCTAGTCAAGTTCAACCCGTCATTTTCTTGATTGCATTAAACCCACCCGTACGAGTCCTTGACACAGTCAACATGACCGTACGACTGTCCTAACCAATCCACATATCCATGCGACAGAAAAGCATTACAGAGCTACCGCACACTACGCCTCAGCAATGCACGACATACGTAGCACGAATACTAAGCAATACTAATCTGAAATGACGGAGGGCTACGGCTGGTTTTTGGCGAAAAACCTTTAACGTAATGAACTTGATCTCGTTGAAGGAATCCAAGTGGTTTTATAAATATATAGTGGCGAAAACTCTTGCTAAAGAGGTCACTCTCGATGAAGGAATCTCGGCTCTTTCCCCGTACAATGAGGTGCAGGATATTCCAAACTAAATACCGCGATGCAAAGCAAAAGAATCGACTATAGTGAAATTATTACGTTGACGCAAACTTTTACTCAAGGGGTCACTCCCGATGAAGGGATCTCGGCCCTTGCCTCGTCGAATGAGGTGGTGGATATTCCAAACTGAATACCACTGTGCAAAGCAAAAGAGAACGTCTGTAATGTCAGTTTTTAAAAACTTGGTTCCAACAACATCATATATAGGTTTTTTTTATCCTTGCATTGATAAGAATCAATGTAGTCCTATCAATTAATCACACCAGAAAAAAACGAAAATAAAATGTACGTATATGCCACCCGCATTCGCCACTGGGTCCCGTCATCACCCGTTAGGTTACTTAACTAACGACAGAGCGGGGACTGGACTAGCGCGGGTGCAAAACATATACAACATCTACTAGTATATATATAAATATATAACAATCGTCCCAGGCATGATATAAAGCAACATCATAGAAACAACACAGAATGGTGGATAATCTGGAGCCCCGGGTTTCACTTGAGCCGCAAGTGAGACCCGACGTTCCCTGTCGTGTGGATAGCCTGTGCAATGAAACCTAGACCCCTACGAGCGTGGCAAGTTACCCGCCAAAACCAGAAGTGAGGCAGCCCCCTTCAACAACGTGAATGGGCCACCCAGCACTTCACGGAATCCGATAACTTGGGCACCCCTTCTGGGTCAACCTATACCCCCTACGAGTGCGGCGAGTAGCCCGCCAATTCTAGAGTAAGGTCCCCTCTGTCCCAACGCCATGTAATGCGGACCAGCTGCCCTCCAGAACCCGGCTATTCGTGCACTCCACCTCGGGGTAATCCTAGTACAGAAAAAAAAATAATATACAAGGGTGACATCGACCTCAGCCCGGTCGTGCCCCAAAAGAATAATATACAAACTGGCAGTGACGGCAGTCCACATGTCGAACGCTCGCCCCACAATATCAAATGTACAAATAAAATTAAAACTGTACTATCATTGCACCACTGGCTATCCACCACAACGATCCAACCAACATCACAGCACAACACAGAACATCAACGTGAATGTCACGTTCGCAAACCCGTCTAAAAGAACATATAGCAGTTAAAGGGGTTTACCGATCAAATGACATTCACGGTCGCAGATAGAAATGTATGCATTGTCAAATGCACACATAAAATATCGATCGACAAAATTCCAAATTGTCCCCAATAGCAATAACAACACTGCACAGAAAACTGGGCCAAAACAGAATATCACAAAAATCATAATTCCAAGTAAATGAGCTACAGAAAAAATTTGGACGCCCGTCGCCACTAAATGGCCGCGGAACCGCCGCCAATAAGGCCTACGTACGGCGTTTCCGCGGCGCTTTAGAGGAATCATGAGCCCAAATTTTTTGTGTGCCCCTAAAAAAGCCTGCACGGATTTTTAAGCCACTGGAAATAATTTTTTGAACACTTTTGAAAATCGGCAGAAACTGTGAAAATAGAATCGTGATTTCGGTAAATTCTGTCGATCGATCTTTTAAGCATGTTTAAACAAGCTTGTAAGGGGTTTAAAGGGTGGCTCTGATACCATGTTAGGTCACGGCAGCGCCCCGGCCCTCGAAACGGGGTCAAAATGCGGAACAAAAATTTCTAAACCGGCGCTACCGCAACCCGAATCCCGGATCGACCTTAAACCCTAAACTAGCAAACTAACTAAGAGTTAGAATCATTATACCGAGTTGATCCGTGTCCTTCGGTCTTCATTGCAAACTCCTAACGGCTTCTTAATGTGGTTTGGTTGCCGGTCTTCCTTCGTCTCCGATGATCCACCTGAGGGAAACGGCGCAAGCTCCAACCTCGTCGAACGAAGCAACCGACGCTCCAAAGTCGCTAGCGATGGAGAGTCGAGGTGTATGGAAGTGTCACTACATTTTTCTCTTTACCCAAAGTGCTCATGGAGCAACCATAGAAGATGAATGGAGGTGATGAAGCTTTTGGCATGAAGAACAAAGAAAATGGATAAGTCCTTTTGTTTTTGTGAGCATGAGAGAGTGAGGGAGTGCCAATGTGTAATGAGCATAATGAAAATCAACCCCTACCCAAAAGTGCCCCCCCCCCCGCCCCCCCTCTCTCGCCAATCAAAAAATATCATTTTCTTTTTTCAATAAACAATTCACACCATACTTTGAACCATGCTCAAAACCATACCATGAAACATGCTCATGCCACATCACACCCTCCACCTCATTATAAAACAAATGAATTTCCTAAAAAGGAAAATAAATAATGAGGTGGCAAATCTTCTAGATCCTATTCCGTATAAAATACGGAATACTTCCCGGTACATGTATCGAAATACATATACGCGTATTCGTACAAAAATACGAATAGCCAAGAGAGAAAATGAATAGTGAACAATAATACTAGAATACATATATATAAATACATATGTAAATTATTAAATCAAAAACCTGATTTAATAATCTGGCTTAATCCTAAGCCGCTAGTATTATCAACCGTCCGATTAAAGTCTGTGCCGCACATGCACATATTTAATCGGACACATGTATGTATCAACATACGCCATGCACACCATATCGTCTGAACCGTGAAAACCCTCTGTGTGGGACTCTAAAGACTCGTCAATACGCTGGCAGTGGGTTTAACCACAAGCACGTCAGCGGCACTAGCTGTACGTAACGGCTACCCAGGTATTGAGCAAAAGGGAGGCCGACGAGCAAACTCATCCTGAACCCCTACTGAGCCTGACAGTGACAATATCCGTACAGTCTGGTCTGTTCATCTAAGAGTATCGCATATCGAGTCTAGGGGGTGGATAAAGTCAGACCCCTAACAACGCGATATTTAGTGTCGGCATGTAACCCATCACCACCTGAGAAACTATTGATCCTGGATCGGTAATTCTCGTTCATCATGGCCATGGATTTCTGGTGATGGTCACCCGTACACAATGCGATATCAACCCCCAATACCGGGAGAGACGAATCCCCGACGATCCGATCACTGCCTCCATATGGCTCGGGACTGTACCCAACTAAAACCTGTTTGTACGACTCCTTTGCGCCGTGGTAGGGTAGTAATCAAAGCACATTGGGAACTCACACGAGACATATGACGATCTCAGGTCGACAGACTAACCTGTACACATGTCATCTGGGAACTGCTATCTGACAATAGGTATAATACCAACTAGCAGGTTCCCAGCGAGTCCGTCCAGTGTACTCATAACCCAATGAGCACCTGCATACTATCTTAGGTGAACAAACTAACACCAATGGCATGTGAGACCTGGCCACCGCCCCTCGTCGGGGTCTCGATCAGTATACACTAATCTACACCGGAGTATCGATGTCCGGTCTCGATACTCCTACGACTTAGGACATTTAAGGATGTGCTTATAGACCCCAGCTCCCACATATATGATTGCCATCATAATACTGGCAGTCAAGCAAAAATCCTATGGGCTCTATCAACATGATGATAAAGACAAACCAGATAGCATACTATCATCTTGAGTAAGACTGTTTTATCGGTATAGGTCCTACCTCAATCATCATAATCATCTGTCCGCGACTATGATAATTGCCTTGAGGGCACTATAACCAACACCACCGGTATTGAAAAGATAGAGGCCGCATTGGGCCCGTAAGTCACTCCTCCAGTCGGGGCAGAGCGGGAGTTGCTATTGCAGGCACACTTGGAAGCCATTGATCTTCTTTTCTCTGCACAGGAGCAAGACGCTAAATCACAGTACCTTGAATCAAGGGGTAACCATGGTAAACCGCAATTTGTTCGCAAACACGAAACACGAAGTGTGGAGTGGAAAGAGAAAAAGGTCCCACCGGGCTTGCCAGAATCTGTTTACCACCGAAAACGGGGACGAACCGGGACGGATCGTCTTGCCTGAATTTAGGGGCAGATGCTATTTGGATTAATCCGTCCACCTCTCCGAAAATGCCAAGTTGATTTATGGCACCGTGTATCGAAGGTTTGGACGGATGCGGCCGTTGTAGCAGACTTCATCAGATTCCCCCTCGTTTGCGAAGGGTTTTTTTATTGTAGGGATGCTCTTCCCTACAGGAGCAAGCCCCTGCAGTTATTACGTTATCGCATCGCGATAACCAGTTTCTCCTGCTCCAGAAGTTCACTTCATGTCGTGTGTGTTTGTTTTATTTTTGGTTGCCCGTGGATTGTATACGGAGACTAATTTATGTTGTCGCCCGTAGGGCGTGGATTAGTCCAAATCCGTATATCTTAGATTTGGGTTTGGCTTGATTTGAGGATCGTTCATCTGTTTTGAGATCTCGACTTAAATGTTTGTGAGCAGTTGGGGCTCGATTGGTTTTTTGTTAAGAATACGTTAGTTCAATTTGAGACTAAGATCTACTTAACAGGGTGCTAGGATCATTTTTGTTTCAGATCCAACAAGAGAGCATTTGGGCTCTATTGTTTTAGTTTAAGGACGTTTCGTTCCCTTATCGCCGTTTTGGGGGGGGTTGTAGTTTGAGGACATTTCGGTCTGTTGTAGTTTAAGGACGTTTCGGTCCGTAGATCACCATTTTTGAGGTGAGCTTTTAGTTTAAGGACGTTACAGTCCGTTGTCGCCATTTGGAGGAAGCATTTAGTTTAAAGACGTTTCGGTCCGTTGTCGCCATTTTGGAGGCAACGTTTAGTTTGAGGACATTTCGGTCTGTAGATCACCGTTTTTGAGGTGAGGTTTTAGTTTAAGGACGTTACGGTCCGTTGTCGCCATTTTGGAAGCAACGTTTAGCTTAAGGACGTTTCGGTCCGTTGTAGTTTAAGGACGTTTCGGTCCGTTGTCACCATTTTGGAGGCAACGTTTAGTTTGAGGACATTTCAGTCTGTAGATCACCATTTTTGAGGTGAGGTTTTAGTTTGAGGTGTGCACGTCAGCTTGGGAAATGCACCCAAAAGCGGTTGGTTGTCGGGACCTGCTACCTCTCTGAAGAAGTTGATGGATTACAACGATATGTATCAGAGATTTAGAGAGATGTACCTGTAAGTCGATGTCGCGCACCCCATGTGTTCGCGGGGAGGCGGAATTTGCAAAAAATGATTTTTACGAGCTTCGCAACACCGAATAGAACCAAGGATCGTCCATAAACCCTAGCTAGCAAAGAACATGAAATTTAACTACTCGGAAAGAATGTTATACCTCATGATACAAGTGTTGGGGTCGAAAATTGCACCCCGGTTGACCAAGTCAAAATCAAAGTCAACCCCAAGTAAGTGGGCCCAAGCCCAGCTCAAGTGGGCCCATGCCCAAGTCGAGCCCCGCGGCCAGCCTCCCCCATGCCAAAATAAAAATCATGTAATAAATAATTTTGATGTAATCTTTATAGGTATAAAGCCAAATTTTTGTAAAGCCCATGGCTCATGTACAAAAGAAATGAGCACATGAGGCATGGTATGGGCAAAATGCCATTTTGTAAAGCCCAAGGGGCCATATGTAAATTTGTAAGCCTATAAAAGGAAACATGATAATGAAATAAAAAAAGGACTTTTCATTCTCTAAAAATCTAGGGTTTTCGTGCCTCCTTCTCCTTCCTTAAGGTTCTAAACCTTCTTACCCTTTTCAATTAAATCAAGAGTTTTACTCTTCCTTTTCCAAAATTAAATAGTTTTTCACCACAAAACCCATAAAGGGGAGCTCAGATCTTCCATCAGATCTCAAGAAGGGGAGATTTTTAAATCTCACCCCTTTTCTCCAAGATCCGGTCAATCGAGATGAAGAAGAAGGAGACCCGACTCCAAAAATCCCATCTTGGGAAGATCCAAGGCCTAAGGGAGAAGAAAGGAGTCCCTTTCATCAGCTCCGAAAATATCTTAGAAGTTTAACTCCTTATACACACACACACACACACACACAGATATATATATATATATAAATATTCATATATATATATATACACACACACATATACATATATAAAATAATAAATCTTTCTTTTTAGGAGTACAACTCCCAGTGCATGGGCTAAGCCCCTTTGTCCTCTTTGTCAGGAGTTCAATTCCAAAAGTCAATCGAGAGCACAGCTCCCAGTGCAGTGACAAAGTCCCTTTTGCTGCTGACGCCCAGCGCCCGTGTGCCAAGCACGTGAGGCGCTGGCGCCCAGCACCCGTGTGCCAAGCACGTGGGGTGCTGGCGCTTGGCGCCCAGCGCCCGCATGCCAGCACGTGGGGCGCTCGGCGCCCAGAGCCCGTGTGCCAGCACGTGGGGCACTGGCGCTCGGCACCCGCATGCCAAGCACGTGGGGCGCTCGGCTATCGCGTGCGAAGCACGTGGGGCGCTCGGCGCCCGCGTGCCAAGCACGTGAGGCGCTGGCCTGCATGCCAAGCACGTGGGGCGCTGGCGCTCCGCGCCTAGAGCCCACCACCCACCACCTAGCGCCCACGTGCCAAGTGTTAGTTATATGTATGCCCTAGAGGCCATTACTGTACATTGGATGTATATTGTAGTGGATGCTGGGACATATATAGGTAGGACTTTCTTGCTCGACATGATAGTACGCTATCTGGTTGCTCTTTATCTTAACATGTATACTTTCTGTCTCTCTGATTACATGTTGATAAAGCCCTTAGGATGTGTACTCGACTTCCAGGACTATGATGCAGATCATACTAGTGGGGCCTGGGTAGTTAATGAGTACATTCTTCATTGTTCCTAGTCGTGGGAATATCGAGACGGGGCATCGATATTCCAGAGTAGACTAGCGCATATCTTCTCGACCCATGCGATGGGCGATGGATGATCCCATATCCATTGGTGTTTGACATCGAAGATGGTATGCGGGTGCTCAGTGGAGACTGGGTACACTGAACGGACTCGCCGAGAACTCCCAGATGGTATTATACCTCACGTCAGATGGCAGTTCTCTGGTGACACTGGTACAGCTTAGTCTGTTGACCCGAGATCGTCATAGAGTCTTGTGTGTCTCCCACTGTGCTTTGATTTCCACCCTACCACGGCTCTACTGAGTCGTGCAAACAGGTGGTTTTTGGGTACAGTCCCGATTCACATGGAGGCAATGAGCGATAGGAGGGGATTCGTCTCTCCCGGTATTGGGGGTTGATGTTGCGCAATGCACGACTGGCCATAACAGGAAATCCCTGGCCAGGGTTGCTGTGATATACTGGTAAGAGTTATCAGTAGTTTCACGAATGTTATGGACCTCAAGTCGGCATGACTTATCGAGCTATTGGGGTCTGACGTTTACCACCCCTAGGCGAGATATGCGACATATCAGACGATCAGACCGGACTGTACGGTAAGTGTTACTGGTTGGATTCACAGGAGTATGAGCGGGATTGCTCGTCGATCTTCTGATCGCTCAATACCCGGGTGGCCGTTACGTTTAGCAGACCGCTTGCGGCTTGTGGGTGTTTGATATGATCATCATCCGCTGCCGGCGTATTGACGAGTCTTTAGAGTCCTACACAGAGGTTTCCTGGCTCAAGCGAAACGAAATAGGAGCGCATATGAGATATGTGCGGGACCGAGAATAATGCGTGTATATGATACCGTATTTCATTCTCGCGATGAATGTGTCGAATGGTTGTATGCGATATAACCTAGTTATCGAATCAAGGATTGATTCGATAAGCCGATACATTGGATACTAGCCGGTTATATGCGATATAACCGGATCATTGAATCAAGTGTTGATTTAATGATTTAATGTATAATTATATATATTTGATATATTACTTTGCATTAACTAGTATTGGTTCACTTTAAATGGATTTACTCACTTGGTTTGTACACATTGTATATGTGATATACTTTTGTGCACAAGATTGTATCATATTTGATGATACTTGCTCTTTTGGGTTTGTGTAAAGATTAAACCATGTTTAGTGAATGGTTAGGGTTTCTTTTCTCTTATTTATTTATCCATTTATTATTTTTTTGGAAAAGATAAAGAGAAAAAGGAAATGGTGGCTTAGTTTGTCTTTTCTTTGAAGCTTCTTGAAGCTTTGAAAAAGTCTACCATTCTTGTCTCTTCTTTAACCCTAACCACTCTTCTAAACCTTGGTTAAATCTCTACACTAAACCATGGTTGAAGTTATGATAAGTTTTCTTTTTATTTTCTTTTTTAATTAACTTATCATATCTTCTTCTTCTTCTTCTTCTTCATCTTCTTCAACAAAAGAGAAAGCTTGCTACTCCAATGGCAAGTGATGAAAACTAGTGAGAAATCCAAAACTAAAGTCTACCCACTTCCTATTTCTTCATCCTCTACCTCTTGCCAAGTTGTATAGGGTGTTTACTTCACAAGTTTTCAAAGCTTGGTGAAGTTGGAGCTTGTTCTTGCGATGCTTCGACGTAGATCATCTTCGGCATCGAACCGACGATCAAGCCCGCCTATTCTTCGATGATGCCAACTTTAGAGTCAAGGGTTTGATTTGGACAGCGGAGGGAGATCATCGCGGAGCTTAGGAAGTGGTGGACCGGATCTACAAAGGTTGTAGCCCCTTTCCTTTAGCTATATTTCCGTTTACTTGCTTGCTTCGCCTATTTATCTAGTTAACGATCCGTATTAGGGTTTATAGGCACTTGTAAAATTTGATTTGTGCATGTTTAATCACTTGTGAGACTCCTTTAGAGTGCCCAGGAACCCTACAGTGGTATCAGAGCCTAGCTAGAGCCTTAGGCGAAGTCCTGACGGAGTTAGAAGTCCGATCGACCCAAAACCCCGACTTTGAATATGCTCTCTGTACATTTTTTAATTTCGGGGATTTTTCCACATTAAAAATATCCAGAAAAATAAGCAGGCTAATTTAAGAATTACTGTGAATTTCGATGGAGTAATTCCATCAAAGAGACACGGATCCGCGGCACGAGCATGGCTCGTGCGGCGGTTCCGCGGCCATTTTGTCGTTATGTGCATCCAATTTTGCACAGTAATTCTTAGTTGTCTGTGATGGTTTTCCTGGGGATTTTTAATAATTTTTCCCAGAGTTGCATTTTCTGAGTTGTATTGGAGACTCGGTGTATTCGATCGGACTGTCTAATTTTGTCGGTGTGCTTTTCCGGGTATTTTTTAGAATATGTTAAAAAGTTCGATCGGATATAAATACCCACTTTTTCCCCTGCCGGGAAATTTCCAATTGTTGGATTTTTCCGTAGTTTAACGACGTTCTAAGTAGTGCAAGTAACGCGATGGACCCTCTAGAAGACAACAAACCTTAACTCGATTATGTGACCGTCTTGAACTGCCCTTTGAACCTTCGGGTTTGGGGCAGTACGGCGTGCCACATGTGAGGCGTTGGCTTGACCCTTCTACGGCTGGACCGTTGGTACTGAGGCACGAACTGAATGTTGTTAGACTTATTTCATGTGTTGAGCTATTTCGGGAAAACTTGGGTGTTCGAATGTTCAATCGGAAAGTTTAACATTTTCTGTTTATCCGGAATGTGATACAACAATTGGAATTCACAAAAGTTATGTGATAACTGAATGAATGTTATAAACATAGCACTTTAGTCTCACTTGATCGGTTGCCACGGAATTTTGATGTGATCAAAAGTCCGTCGCAATCACGTAGCGTACGCGGATACTCGCCGGGTAAACTTAATAGACAGCCTCACCCCATAGCCCCGACCAAGTGACTGTAGGAGAACCCCATCGCCGAAAGCATCCGTCCGGGTGCTCGCGGCAGCGATGTTCCGCCTTGGTGCACTTCGTCGACGGTATCAGGGGTGCGGCCGCCTACTAAAGTTTGCGACGAGCATTCGATCAGTTTTTCGGGAATCTTGTTGAATTGCCCGACTTGATATTGAAAAGTGTTTTCGATAATGAACTAAAATGCGGGGTTTATAATTGTTAGGCATACGATGTCTAAAGAATTCATTTGGTCAGGCATGCGATGTCTGAGGTGGTTGCGGATTCCAACTGTTGTAGTTTTACACTTTCTTTTCTGTGACCGTAAGTGTAATATGTGATGTCGCCGGTTTCGTTGCTATATGTCAACGACAATTGGGATGCGCATATTTACTTACGTTGATGACATGTGATGTTATGTGTTACTGGATATGTTATATTGGATCGTCGTGTTTGAGTAGCCGGGGGGTTTTTATGTGAGATGAGTGTTTTTCATTTTCATTCATGTAAAAAACTTGTATGTAATATTCTTTTATTGGGGCACTTCCAGGTTGCGGAAGTTGTCACCGTTGATGTATATTATTTACTTTTCTGCACTAGGATAGACCCAAGGAGGGGAGCACAAGTAACCGGGTTCTGGGGTCCAGTGGGAGACCAACTCGAGGAGTCGAGTCCGGGTCTCCTAACCCTAGAATTGGTAGGGTTGCTTGCCGCTCTCGTAGGGGTCTAAGGGTGTGGGATTGGCTATTCATCACGACCGTGGAATCCGTGTTTTATACTGGCTCGTATTGAAAACACGGACGTCCTAGTATATCCAATATTTCATATGTTTCTTCTGCTGTGTTTTATCTGTGATGAGATCATGTGATGTTCTGTGACAGATATTATATATAGTATATATGATATATTATATATACGTTGCTTATGTTTTACACCCGCGCTAGCCCTGCCCCGCTCTGTCGTTAGTTACCTAACCTAACGGTGCAGACAGGACATCGAGGCGAATGCGGATGGCATAAGCGTACGTTATATTTATCTGTGATGTTTAGGTGGACTTAAATGATGGGATATTCATTAATGAGATTAATGAAAGAAAATAAACCTAATTGATGTTGTGGAATCGAATTTCAAAATAAAAACAGGTAGCTACAGTTCTTGCTTTGCATCGCGGTGTTCATTATAGAACATCCTGCACCTTATTCGATGAGGAAAGGACCGAGATCCCTTCACCGGGAGTGACTCCTTTAGCAATAACTGGCAGATGCTACACACTCGGTTTGTCCTTTGATTGCTTCTATAGTTTCTGCTTTACACAGTGATATATATGATATATCCCGCACCTCATTCGACGAGGAAAGGGCCGACGATCCCTTCACCGGGAGTGACCCCTTTAGCAAAACTAGAAAAGCCTCGAAAACAATCCATTTAAAAACCATTTGATTCCGCAACGAGATCAAGTTCAAAGAGTTAAAGGTTTTCACAAAAACCATTCGCAACCCTCCGTCATTTTAGGAAGTAGAGTACTTAGTATTCGTGCTGTGTTTGTTGACCATAGTCAAGGCACAGTGTACGGTAGCTAAGTGATGTCTTCCTACACCGCATATGATGCGATTAGTTAGGAAAGTCGCGTGACTTTGTTGACCTTAGTTAAGGGTCATGTGGGTGGGTCTAATTAATCACGAAATGACGGGTAGAACTTGACTAGTACTTATGATTTGTTGACCATAGTTAAGGTCATAGGTGCTAGGGGTAAAAACCTTTATCGGGAGTTTCAAGTGTTGAAATTTGCAATGAGATTGCATACCTTCTATGTGATAGTTGGATCCCGATACCCACTGCGAGTAATTGTTACTCCTGGGAGAGTTTTGCACTTTACAATTAGCCGATCAAGTAGGTGTCTAGAAAGGTGTCAACGGGGTTACGCCTCTGGGAAACCGAGGTTTACTGTAATTAGGTCCGTGCGAAAGCACGGGGAACCTCCCTCAAAGTACCGACACTGGCCTGGCTGAAAGGTTGGCGAACTTGTAGAGTGTAATTAATCCCGGCTAGTCTTTCCTTTTAAGGTTTGAAGGAAGATTTGATAAAAACAGTGGGAGCCATCCTGATTAGATAAAATATATAACCAATCTGATCTTGCAAGAGCGCACGCAGAGTGTTTTTTTCTTTCTCTCTCCTGGTAGCGACTATATCACGCCTTAATCAAGATAATAATATGGATGTATTGACCGAACCCGCTTGTTATACTGAGCTGGGGAACGTTGGTCCCGCTCCAACTTATAATTGTTATAAGACAGAGCAGGAAATTGGGGAATACCAGAATTTCTATGCCGCCCAAACGAAGAAAGTGCATATGATGCATCTCCTTCGGGTGTGTTCATTACAAAGAACTGTTTCTCAGTATCCTCTGCATCCTGGGTATATGATACCGGATCAGGATCCCAGATATGTAATCTGTTACATAGGGCTACAAAAAGGTAGAAAAACTGAGAACGGTTGATAAGTTTCATGAGACAGAAAACGGGGCAAGTGTTGCAGCCAAGTCTGTTGGTCACTGTCACCCTGTATTACGAATACATTAATTCTGAACAAATGCTATTAGATACCGAACCTGATATACAAAATCATATCAGTCTCTTTATTAGTAAAGAAATGATATAATTTTGTATTGTTGGATAATGTTTTGAACATTTCCTATATCAAAAGTTGATCGGTTCAGGCACGTTATCTAAAAGCATTGACGTTCTAAATCAAACTACAGTTCCTTGTATACTGAACACACACAAGAGGAAGAGTTCAGAAATGAACAAATTCTTCTTGATGTATTGTAGACTAGGTCATATCAATGCGACCCGACTAGCTGAAGTTACATTTAAATGCATATTTAAATCAGTTTGAATTTACATCTTGTGAAACTTGCCAGTCGTGTCACAAAGATTAGATGACCATAGCTCTGTTTATTAGAAACAGAGGAAGAGTTAGTAAACTCTTGGGACTGATACATGATGATGTATGTAAGGTCTCCTGTCTACACATGCCAGGACTGGTTCTTTATACTTCATTATATTCTCTGATAATCTCTCAAGATTCAGTCGTATGTTCCTGTTGAAACATAAGTCCGAAGCTTTTGAGGTATTCACAGAATATAAATTGGAAGTAGAGAACCAAAATACGGGTATAAGTATTATGTCCTATGATGAGATCAGGGAGGAGAATACTTGTGCATGGCATTCCTGGACCATTCTAAAGGAGAATGAGATTCTCTCTCCGTATTACTCCTCTGAATACACCACAGCACAGCGGTGTATCAGGGCGGGGCAATCACACAATATTAGATATGGTGTGCTCTGTGATGAGTATTACTGAGTTACCTATTTCCTTTTTGGGTGTTATGCGCTTGAGAAGCTGCATACCTATTGAATTAGGTTCGAATCAAATCACTGCCTACCACTTCATATGTGATATGGAAAGGGAAGAGCTCATATCTTAAGTTAGTTAAGATTTAGGATTGTCCGACCTATGTCAAAAGCTAAATCCGGACAAGATCGAGGCAAGATCAGTTCTGTAGAACTGGAAAGGTTCCAGCTGTACAAAACTGCTAATGATTTGACAGAACCAAAGGATTCAATAGTTTCCGACGAACCTCAGCCTCTCCGCCGATCTAGTAGGGTTCCTCACCCACCTGAGAGATACCTCGGTTTCTCGATGACAGTGGGAGCGAGGATTGCATCATGAGATGATGACCCAACTAGATTCGAGCAGGCCATCAAGAGTAGGGACTCTGTAAGAATGGCTGGATGCTTAGCGATCTGAGATGGAATCCACATACACCAGCAAAGTATGGACTTTAGCTGCTATATCTGAAGGGTTAAATCCCCATCAGGAGCAAGTATATCTTGAGAAGATTACTTGGTGTAGATGGAAAAGTTGAGACTTTCAAAGCTAGACTTGTTAAAGGTTTTCGTCATCAACCAGGCACGGATAATGATGAAACCTTTTCCAGGGACTATGTTTAAGTCCATCCAGATCCTACTTGCCACGGCTGCATACCATGACTACGATATCTGGTGGTTGGGTGCCATGACTACTTTTCTAAATAATGATTTAGAAGAGAACGTCTATAAGAACACAGCCAGAGGGCCTCGTAGACAGTGGGAGCAGCGGAAACGTGTGCAAGATGCTTTATAGGATAAAGCAGGCATCGCGGAGTTGGAACATCTGTTTTGATGGATTAGTCAAAGAAGTTGACATCATCAAAATGGTAGATGAACCTTGTATAAACAAAAAGGTAGTAGGGAGTATGGTGACGATCCTCGTAGAGTACGTGGATGACATACTCTTGTTAGGGAAGGAGTTTCCTATGCTACGCTCGATCAATCTCCGCTTATCACAATGATTTTCCATATAGGATCAAAGTGATACCTACTAAATCCTAAGCTTTGGATCTATGAGATAGATTTAATTGGATGCTAGGATACTCACTAGTTGTAGTGAGATGGTATCAATCGATCCTGGGGAGAATCACTGGAAGGGTTCCAGAGTGATAAGGACGACTGAATGTCAGTCGCAGGCATTGTCTTTACCCTCGGTAAAGGGACGATATGTTGGAAGAGTTCCAAGCTAGATACCGTGGCAAACTAGACGATAAAGGCTGGTAACATCGCTATTGAAGATACTACCAAAGAGGAAGTTTGGGTGTATATTAGTTCATAAGATGAACTAGGTTCCTGCCATTGTATGACAATGGAAGTGTGGCTTTGGCCCTGGAACCCTGGTCCCATCAGTGACCCAGACAAATTCTGAGGAAGCATCACCTGATCATGGAGATAGTTGATCTCCGGGGTGATCGAGGTTAGGAGAGTAGACTCAGAGGACAACACGGCGGATCCACTCACGAAGGCCTTTTTCCCAAAGAGAGACTTTTAGGGGATGGTTGAGTATGTGATACTGCAACCACTGCTACAGATGGCCCTAGTGCAAGTGGGAGATTGTTAGTTATATATATGCCCTAGAGGCCATTACTGTACATTGGATGTATATTGTAGTGGATGCTGGGACATATATAGGTAGGACTTTCTTGCTCGACATGATAGTACGCTATCTGGTTGCTCTTTATCTTAACATGTATACTTTCTGTCTCTCTGATTACATGTTGATAAAGCCCTTAGGATGTGTACTCGACTTCCAGGACTATGATGCAGATCATACTAGTGGGGCCTGGGTATTTAATGAGTACATTCTTCATTGTTCCTAGTCGTGGGAATATCGAGACGGGGCATCGATATTCCAGAGTAGACTAGCGCATATCTTCTCGACCCATGCGATGGGCGATGGATGATCCCATATCCATTGGTGTTTGACATCGAAGATGGTATGCGGGTGCTCAGTGGAGACTGGGTACACTGAACGGACTCGCCGAGAACTCCCAGATGGTATTATACCTCACGTCAGATGGCAGTTCTCTGGTGACACTGGTACAGCTTAGTCTGTTGACCCGAGATCGTCATAGAGTCTTGTGTGTCTCCCACTGTGCTTTGATTTCCACCCTACCACGGCTCTACTGAGTCGTGCAAACAGGTGGTTTTTGGGTACAGTCCCGATTCACATGGAGGCAATGAGCGATAGGAGGGGATTCGTCTCTCCCGGTATTGGGGGTTGATGTTGCGCAATGCACGACTGGCCATAACAGGAAATCCCTGGCCAGGGTTGCTGTGATATACTGGTAAGAGTTATCAGTAGTTTCACGAATGTTATGGACCTCAAGTCGGCATGACTTATCGAGCTATTGGGGTCTGACGTTTACCACCCCTAGGCGAGATATGCGACATATCAGACGATCAGACCGGACTGTACGGTAAGTGTTACTGGTTGGATTCACAGGAGTATGAGCGGGATTGCTCGTCGATCTTCTGATCGCTCAATACCCGGGTGGCCGTTACGTTTAGCAGACCGCTTGCGGCTTGTGGGTGTTTGATATGATCATCATCCGCTGCCGGCGTATTGACGAGTCTTTAGAGTCCTACACAGAGGTTTCCTGGCTCAAGCGAAACGAAATAGGAGCGCATATGAGATATGTGCGGGACCGAGAATAATGCGTGTATATGATACCGTATTTCATTCTCGCGATGAATGTGTCGAATGGTTGTATGCGATATAACCTAGTTATCGAATCAAGGATTGATTCGATAAGCCGATACATTGGATACTAGCCGGTTATATGCGATATAACCGGATCATTGAATCAAGTGTTGATTTAATGATTTAATGTATAATTATATATATTTGATATATTACTTTGCATTAACTAGTATTGGTTCACTTTAAATGGATTTACTCACTTGGTTTGTACACATTGTATATGTGATATACTTTTGTGCACAAGATTGTATCATATTTGATGATACTTGCTCTTTTGGGTTTGTGTAAAGATTAAACCATGTTTAGTGAATGGTTAGGGTTTCTTTTCTCTTATTTATTTATCCATTTATTATTTTTTTGGAAAAGATAAAGAGAAAAAGGAAATGGTGGCTTAGTTTGTCTTTTCTTTGAAGCTTCTTGAAGCTTTGAAAAAGTCTACCATTCTTGTCTCTTCTTTAACCCTAACCACTCTTCTAAACCTTGGTTAAATCTCTACACTAAACCATGGTTGAAGTTATGATAAGTATTCTTTTTATTTTCTTTTTTAATTAACTTATCATATCTTCTTCTTCTTCTTCTTCTTCATCTTCTTCAACAAAAGAGAAAGCTTGCTACTCCAATGGCAAGTGATGAAAACTAGTGAGAAATCCAAAACTAAAGTCTACCCACTTCCTATTTCTTCATCCTCTACCTCTTGCCAAGTTTTATAGGGTGTTTACTTCACAAGTTTTCAAAGCTTGGTGAAGTTGGAGCTTGTTCTTGCGATGCTTCGACGTAGATCATCTTCGGCATCGAACCGACGATCAAGCCCGCCTATTCTTCGATGATGCCAACGCTAGAGTCAAGGGTTTGATTTGGACAGTGGAGGGAGATCATCGCGGAGCTTAGGAAGTGGTGGACCGGATCTACAAAGGTTGTAGCCCCTTTCCTTTAGCTATATTTCCGTTTACTTGCTTGCTTCGCCTATTTATCTAGTTAACGATCCGTATTAGGGTTTATAGGCACTTGTAAAATTTGATTTGTGCATGTTTAATCACTTGTGAGACTCCTTTAGAGTGTCCAGGAACCCTACACCAAGCACGTGAGGCGCTAGCACCCACGCGTCCTTTGGACGATATTCTTCTTTTTTTATACACACACACTCTACAACACTGTCCCCGTTAGAGAAAAATTTCTAGCGAGACGCTGCCCCGCACCCCGTAAGGGGGATGCTAGCCCCTTGACCCCCAACCCGCTATCCGGATAGCGGGACCCCCGAAAAACTCTGTGGGGACCCTGATATATCCAAGACCCCTCAAGACACGCATACGCACACTGCACATTGTGTTCGCATGACCTGGTTGACCCGTCAATCGGAGGTTCCCTCGCTCCAAAGACGAGGGATAATTAACGGCAGCTTAGTCCACGGCTGCCGGAGATTCGGATCCCCACAATCAATAAACCCCAGCCTACCCTAGGCAGGGGGAATCTATGGTACGCCTGACAAGCGGGCGTGTATTCCCATCTCAATGGGGTGACGAAAAACACCCTACAACAAGTCCTTCGGGTCTTCTCCACTGTCCTCCTCATCATCGTAGGCTCCAAGGATCGATCCAGATCGTAGCAACCTCGACGGCCTCCTCGGGTCAAAGACGATCCACCCTAGAGTCTATAGTCCGAGCTCCACCTCAAAACCGAGGTAACTAGGGCAACAAGCTTGCTAAACTTGATGGCCTGGGTGAAGGAGTTTCTAGAGCACCACTACTAGGGTTTGGTAGCATCACACATGCCATATTAAAAATTATAAGGTTCTAAAGAAACTATCCTAAGGATCATACTAGAAAAGCTAGGGTAACAAGACTTTTAACACCATCACAAATAGTAAAAGGCTAGGGTTTGAGAATACAACCTTTGTAGCTCCCTACGCTAGACTCCTTCACCACTTGAGAGTTGAAAAGAAGCTCACTTGAGATCCTCTAGGTCCACGACGATCCACCCGGAGTCCTCTTTGTCCAAGCTAGATACTTCACTAGATCAAGAGAAGAAATTGAAGCCAACACTCTAAACTAGTTGGCTAGAGTAGTATAGAATGTTGATGTGGTTTGTTTTCTCACTTAAAGACCCTAACTTGATCACTCTTTTACTCATTAATGGAAGCTAGAGAGAAAGAGAGAGGAAGAAGAAGATGAAGGCAATATGAGAGCTCAAGATAATGATAAGTCTTTTGTTAAAAATGAGAAATGAAAATATATATATTTTCTCTTTCTCATTCTTAACCCAAGTTAATAAATATCTTTGATATTTATTTTGGAACACTAATGGCCATGAAAAATAACCCATGGTTAACATAAGGTTTAGTGGAGGAATATAATAATCAACCGTGGATGAAAAATCATTTCCATTATTCCAAAAGATAAATATCAATATATATTTATTAAGGTGTGAGTCTTATATTGCCACCATCTCATGTATCAACAACCATGATAGAAATGTGTATGCATGTATGTATGCATGCACATCCATATGTGCATCAAAAAGAACATGTGCATACATATATGCATACTACAAAAGACAAAAGGGTCTAAAGTGAAAAACTAATGGTCAATGTTAAATCAACACTTGATTTAGCAAACCGGTCATATCACATACGACCTGACCAATAGCAAACCGCCCGATTAATATACGGTATCACATA
This sequence comes from Agapanthus africanus, assembly GCA_030015575.1. NCBI lineage: Eukaryota > Viridiplantae > Streptophyta > Magnoliopsida > Asparagales > Amaryllidaceae > Agapanthus > Agapanthus africanus. The sequence continues at coordinate 873,854,176 of CM057339.1, forward strand.
CGCGCATTTAATCGGGTCCCCGCGCATATCTCATATGTGCACCACATCGTTTCGCCTGGATTAGGTAACTCCATTATGGAACTCTAAGACTCGTCAATACGCCGGAAGTGGATAATGATCATATCAAGCACCCCCAAGCCGCAAGAGGTCAGCTAAACGTAACGGCGACCCGGGTATTGAACGATCAGAAGAAAACAAGCGAACCTGTCACAACTCCCGTCGAGCCAACCGGCAACACTACCGTACAGTCCGGTCTCTTCGTCAGATATGCTGCATACTGAGTCTAGGGATGGTAATGTCGACCCCAATAACTCAATAAGTTGTGTCGATGAATGGTCTATAACAGATCGAGAAACTACTGATAACACTTATCAGTAAATCTCAACAGCCCTGGCCAGGGACTTACTGATATAGCCAATCATGCACAGCACAGCATCAACCCCCAATACCGGGAGAGACGAAACCCCTCCTATCGCTCATCGTCTTCGTGTGTCTCGGGACTGTACCCAAAAGCCACCTGTTTGCATGACTCAGCAGAGCCGTGGTAGGGTGGTAATCAAAGTACAGTGGGAGAACACACAAGACTCTATGACGATCTCGGGTCTACAGACTAACCTGTACCAGTGTTACCTGAGAACTGCTATCCAACGATAGATATAATACCATATAGGAGTTCTCGGTGAGTCCGTCCAGTGTACCCAGTCACCACTGAGCACCCGTATACGATCTCGATGTCAAACATCAATGGATGTGGGAACATCCATCGCCCATCATATGGGTCTAGTATCATACACGCTAGTCTACTCTGGTATACCGATGCCCCATCTCGATACACCTATGACTAGGGACATTTCAGGATATGCTTATAAACTACAGACGTCCCACTAGTATGATCTCCATCATAATCACAGTAGTCAAGCAAATATCCTCAGGGCTTTATCAACATGTGTAAATGAATAATAGCATGATCAAGTCAACATGTCAGATAATGAAGAACCAGATAGCATACTATCATGTCGAGCAAGAATGTACACTGAATATATATATATATATATATATATACACACATGTATAAATACATCCACTATCATATAATGGCCTCTAGGGCATACATATATCCAACAATCTCCCACTTGCACTAAGGCCAGTTATTGACGTATCTCATACCCAACATCTCAAAAAGTCGCTCATGCTGCGGCTGAGGGAGGGCCTTGGTGAGTGGATCCGCAGTGTTATTCTTTGTGTCTACTCTCCTAATCACGATCTCGCGGCGATCTACAATCTCCCGAATCAAATGAAAGCGCCTCAGGATGTGTCTGGATCGCTGATGGGACCTGGGCTCCTTGGCTAACGCCATAGCCCTATTATTATCACAATACAATGGTATTGGATCAATAATGGTTGGAACTACTCCTAGCTCCGAGACGAACTTCTTCATCCAGACTGCTTCCTTGGCGGCATTATATGCAGCAATGTACTCAGCTTCTATCATAGAGTCTGCAACGGTATCCTGTTTGGAACTCTTTCAACTTACCGCCCCTCCATTGAGAGTAAATATAAACCCAGAGATAAACTTGTTGTCGTCCTTATCACTCTGGAAGCTCGAATCGGTAAAGGCCTCCATTTGGAGATCTCTATTACCATACACCAAGAACAATTCTTTAGTCCTTCGCAAGTACTTAAGAATGTTCTTCATAGCTATCCAGTGATTCTCCCTTGGGTTGGATTGATACTTGCTTACTACACTAAGTGCATAATCTACATCTGGGCGTGTACATAACATCGCATACATTATAGATCCTACTGCCGAAGCATAGGGTATAATGCTCATGCGAGCTCTCTCTTCATCGGTTTTTGGGCAAGAGTCCTTAAAAAGAGTGACCCCATGGCAAGCGGGTAAGGCACCCCGCTTGGAGTCTTCCATACTAAACCTTTTTAGGATGGTGTTGATGTACCTGGTTTGGGACAATCCCAATAACCTTTTGGATCTATCTTTATAGATCCTAATACCCAGAATGTATGTGGCATCACCCAGGTCCTTCATGGAGAACCTTAGTGATAAGAATGATTTGACCGACTGTAGCATAGGAATATCATTTCCTATCAGAAGAATGTCATCCACGTATAATACAAGGAATGTGACAGCTCTCCCTACAGTCTTCTTATAAACACAAGGTTCATCTGGATTTTTGACGAAATCAAACTCTTTGATAACATCATCGAAATAGATGTTCCAACTCCGTGATGCCTGCTTTAATCCATAAATGGATTTAAGCAATCTACATGCTTTCCCGCTGCTCCCACTGTCAACGAAGCCCTCTGGCTGACCCATATAACGCATTCTTCTAAATCTCCATTTAGAAATGTTGTTTTAACGTCCATCTGCCAGATTTCATAGTCGTAGTGAGCAGCAATAGCAAGTAGGATCCGAATGGATTTAAGCATGGCTACGGGAGAAAAAGTTTCATCATAGTCCAGACCTGGTCTTTGACGAAAACCCTTCGCCACAAGTCTTGCCTTATAGGTATCTACCTGCCCATCTACACCAATCTTTCTTTTAAAGATCCATTTGCACCCCACAGGTTTTACCCCAGGGGGTACAACGTCCAAAGTCCATACTTTGTTGGTGTACATAGACTCCATTTCGGATCTCATGGCATCCAGCCACTTCACAGAGTCTCCACTCATGATAGCTTGCTAAAAGCTAGTAGGATCATCATCTTCCATAATGCAGTCTTCTCTGTCACCATCAATGAGGAAACCGTAGTACCTCTCCAGTGGGCGAGAAGTCCTACCAGACCTATGGAGTGGCCGAGGTTCCTCAGTTTCCGTTGCAACAGCTGGTTCAACCAAGTCATCATTTGTAGTTTGTGTCTCTAGAACCTCTTCTAGATCTACCACACTGCCATCAGTATCATTTGTGAAAAACACTTTTTCCAAGAATGTGGCATACCGAGAAACAAATACCTTTTGTTTCTCCTTATGGTAGAATAGATATCCATAAGAATTCTTTGGATATCCCACAAAATTACACATGACCGACCGTATCTCGAGTTTGTCCGGATTCTGCTTTTTAAAATAGGCTGGACAACCCCAAATATTAATTCGTTTAAGAGATGGTCTCTTCCCATACCATATCTCATATGGCGTGGTAGACACAGTTTTGGTTGGGACCCTGTTCAATAGAAACGCTGCAGTCTCCAATGCATGCCCCCAAAATGAGACGGGTAACTCAGCATCACTCATCATAGAACGGACCATATCTAATAGGGTCTGATTCCGCCGTTCTGACACACCATTATGCTGTGGTGTGTAAGAAGGAGTGAGCTGAGAGAGAATCCCATTCTCTTTTAGGAAGTTTGCAAACTTTGTACTGAGATACTCCCCACCTCGATCTGATCGAAGCATTTTGATACTCAATCCGGCTTGTTTTTCTACTTCGAGTGTATATTCAGTGAATTTCTCGAAAGCTTCGGACTTGTGCTTTAATAAAAATACATGACCAAATCTTGAGAAATCATCGGTGAAAGTAATGAAGTATGAAAAACCGTCTCTAGCCTGTGTAGACATTAGCCCGCATACATCACTATGTATGAGGCCTAAGAGCTCAGTGGCTCTTTCCAAGTGTCCGGTAAATGGAGTTTTGGTCATTTTACCCTTGATACAAGACTGGCAAGTCGCATAAGATTTATATTCAAAAGGGTTTAAATATCCATCTTTGTGTAACTTGTTTAGTCTTGTTTCGTTAATATGACCAAGTATAAGTGCCAAAGAAAAGCTTCATTTATTTCTGAAATTTTTCTTTTATTAGTGTGTTGTATGCTGAAAACTGTGTGTTGATTTAGGACGTATATCCCGTTATTAAGCGTACCATACCCAACCAACATTTGATTTAGGTGAATGTTCATAACATTGTTCTGCAATACAAAATTATATCCTTCATTGTCTAACAAAGAAACGGATATTATATTACAAAGCATACTAGGTACATAATAACATAGGTTCAAAACCAATATACACCTAGACGGCAACCCTAAGTGATACTCTCCCACTGCAACTGTATGTACATTGGACCCATTTCCAACGCAAAGAGTATGGTCACCTGTCTTCAAAACCTTGCTATTTCTCAGCCCCTACATAGAATTGCAAATGTGAGAACCTGAACCGGTATCTAATACTCAGGAAGCAGAGTTTATTGAAAAACAGTTTTCTGTCACAAACACACCTGAAGCGGAAGCATCCCCATGCTTCTTCTTGAGATCCAAGTACTCCGTGCAGTTGCGCTTCCAGTGTCCTGTTTTGTGGCAGTGATACATTCCTCTTTCCCCGATTCCCCAGCTTTGGACTTGTCTTTCCCCTTAACCATTTTAACTCCACCCTTAAGTTTGGTGGGTTTCTTCTTCATCTTTCCCTTGGCCTTAGCTTTCGGGCGAGAGGAAGAAGATGGCCCAACACTCAAAATGGGAGTCTTCATTGACTTCAGCATGCTCTCTGCACTCCTTAACATATTAAGGAGTTCAGGTAGTTCTTCTCCGTGTTATGCATGTTGAAGTTAACTTTAAATTGAGCAAAGGTGGAGGGGAGAGACTGCAGAATAATATCCGTATATTGCTCATTGTCCATTGTCCATCCAAGGTCCTCAAGCTCTTCTATAAGAGCTATCATCTTCAGAACATGGTCTCCTACTAGTGTGCGAGGGGCCATTCGCATCTGAAACAGCTTTCTGGATGCTTCGTATCATAATACGCAGGATTGCTCTCCATACAACTCCTTTGTATGGAGAAATATGGCTTGGGCGTCCATATTCTCGTGCTGCTTCTGATGTGTGTTATCCATCGATGCAAGCGCGAGGCACTTGGCCGTGGCACAGTCAGCATCCCATGTCTTGCGGACTTCCTTATCCGCAACCGAAGATTTAGGACCTGGGACGGGCGGGGCTGGAGCCGTGAGGACATATGATACCTTATCATAAGTTAAGGCAATGTTAAGATTCCTCAGCCAGTCTTTATAATTGGTCATATTCAGTTTATTTTTATCTAGTAGAAGCTTGAGTCCTGTCATTGGTATCTGCCATTAAGAGAGAGAAAAGAATACACTCAGCGAAAACTCTTGCAAAGATCAGATTGGTTATTATCTTATCTAATCGATGTCTCCCACTGCTTTAATCAAGTTTTTCTTTCAAACCTTAAAAATAAAACTAGCCAGGATTAATTACAGTCTACAACTTCGCCAACCGTTCAGCCAGGCCATTGTCGGTACTTGAGGGAGGTTCCCCGTGCTTTCACACGAACCTAATTAATATAAACCTCGTCTTCCCAGAGGCATAGCCCCGTTAACACTTTTCTAGACACCTAATGGGTTAGCTAATTGTAAACTGCAAAACTCTTCTGGGAGCAACTGTTGCCCACAGTAGGATCGGGATCCAACCATCATATGGAAGGTATGCAATCTCATTGCAAATTTCAACTATTGAAATTCCCGATGTGGTTTTTACCCCTAGTACCCATGACCTTAACTATGGTCAACAAATCATAAGCACTAGTCAAGTTCTTCCCGTCATTTCTTGATTAATTAGACCCACTCACTTGACCCTTAACTATGGTCAACAAAGTCGTATGAATGTCCTAATTAATCTGTATCATATGCATTGTAGGAAGACATCACTTAGCTACCGTACACTACGCCTTAACTATAGTCAACAAACGTAGCACGAATACTAAGTATTCTACTTCCTAAAATGACGGAGGGTTGCGGATGATTTTTAAGAAAATCTTTAATGCTTTGAACTTGATATCGTCGTAGAATCAAATGGTTTTCAAAAGGAGTAGCTTAAACTCCGTAGTTTTGAAATGTAGCTTTTTCATAAAAAACCAAGTGGTTTTTCAAATCCGATTCTATAACGTCTTTTTAGGTTTATTTTCTTTACATTAATCATATTAATGTAGTCCCATCATTTAAGTCCTTAAGCCAATCACAGAAAAGAAACGAAAATACAACGTGCGCTTATGCCATCCACATTCGCCTCAATGTTCTGTTATGTACCGTTAGGTTACTTAACTAACGGCATACCGGGACGGGACTAGCACGGGTGTAAAACATAAGCAACGTCTATTATATATCTCATATATAATATAGCATTCGTCTCAGATATATTAAGCGATCACATCACAGAATATAGGCAGCAGAAACACAGATATGATAATATAGGATATACTAGGACGTCCGTATTTAGTATTTAGCCAACAATAGAAAATACGGATTCCACAGTCGTGATGAATAGCCAATCCCACACCCTAGACCCCTATGAAAGCGGCAAGCGACCCTACCAATTCTAGAGTTAGGAGACCCGGTCTCGACTCCTCGAGATAGTCTCCCACTGGACTCTAGAACCCGGTCACTTGTGCTCTCCTCCTTGGGTCTATCCTAATGCGGAAAAATAAATAATATACAACAATGGTGATATCATCCTCAACCCGGAAGTGCCCCAAATAAAAGAATATTACATTACAAATGAATTTTACATGAATGAAAAGCAAAACTATCATCTCACATAAAACCCCCGGCTATTCGATCACGACAATCCAATACATCACAACACAGCAACACATAACATCACATGTCATCAACGTAAGCAAGTATGCGTACCCCAATTGTCGTTGACATATAGCAACGAAACCGGCGATACGCATACTACGCTTACGGTCGCAGAAACAAGTATCATATACAACTAGGCGATGTTAAACCCTTCGATCGAATTAACGAACACCCACATTCCCCAGCAAGCTCAACACTTGAGCGCCGTTAAACAATACCCAAAATCTATGCCACGGTATTTAATGGACCAACCGTAGAAGGGCAGACCCAAGCCTCATTTGTGGCACCACTAACTACGGTAAACCCTAAGGTTTAGTCGCAGTTTGGTGGTCACATCTCGAGTTAGGGTTACTTTCTTCTAGAGGGTCCATAGGAATACCTGCATTATATATCGAGTATGTTCAACCTGGAAAATACCAGTGTTTGATAATTCGTTCGACCTGTTTAATATTGCCAAAGTTACCAATACAATGCTATGAAAATACGAAGTACTCCGCAAATAGTCCATTACCAAACTTACATCACATGCAATTCTGGACTTTATAAACAATGCCAGAAAACCCAGAACATGATGTACAGAGCACTGGTGAAATACGATGAGGAGGAGAGCTAGATGGGTCGGTGACGCCGGAAAAATTGGCTTGGTCGCCAGCCAAATCCGAGCCCCCCTTCGTACTTCACCAGTGTTCTTGTGTCATCATAAATACCACTCTGCAATTGTTTAAATAATTTTCAGGTCACTTTTTAAAAAATTTACAGAGAGCATCTCATGGGTTTTCTAATTTCGTATTTTTGCGGGGGTTTTCATTTTCGTATTATCGTAACATCGTCTAGATTTCTAGTTAGGCTCTGATACCAAGAAGGAGTTTCTACAGCACCACTACTAGGGTTTGGTAGCATCACACATGCCATATTAAAAATTATAGGGTGCTAAAGAAACTATCCTAAGGATCATACTAGAAAAGCTAGGGTAACAAGACTTTTAACACCATCATAAGTAGTAAAAGGCTAGGGTTTGAGAATACAACCTTTGTAGCTCCCTACGCTAGACTCCTTGACCACTTGAGAGTTGAAAAGAATCTCACTTGAGATCCTCTAGGTCCACGACGATCCACCCAGAGTCCTCTTTGTCCAAGCTAGATGCTTCACTAGATCAAGAGAAGAAGTTGAAGCCAACACTCTAAACTAATTGGTTAGAGTAGTATAGAATATTGATGTGATTTGTTTCCTTACTTAAAGACCCTAACTTGATCACTCTTTTACTCACTAATGGAAGCTAGAGAGCAAGAGAGAGGAGGAAGAAGATGAAGGCAATATGAGAGCTCAAGATAATGATAAGTCTTTTGTTAAAAATGAGAAATGAAAATATATATATTTTCTCTTTCTCATTCTTAACCCAAGTTAATAAATATCTTTGATATTTATTTTGGAACACTAATGGCCATGAAAAATAACCCATAGTTAACATAAGGTTTAGTTGTCACGACCCGAAATAGCTCGTGACTGGCCCTTGAATCATATGAAGTCTATAGGACCACATATAATCCAAGTAAGCCAAAAGCCCAGAAATCTAAAACCATTTTAAGAAGTAAATAAAGAAAACTGGTTTTTAAGAAGTAAAGAAAACATGGTTTGATAACAAGGTTTTTAAATAAATAAGCCGAATATGCGTTTTTAAAATGTATTGTCTTTTCTAAAAATTTTGGTAGAGTTTCCTTTGTAAATACTGGCCCCGAACGGGGTACAACAAGAATAATATATAAGCAATGATAAAAGGCATCCCCAAGCAGAAGCTAGCTCTTCGTCAATCGATGGTCACTACCACGCAAGCAATATAATATACAACGCCGAAGGGCGAGAATCAAAACTCAAAAAGAAACTCAAACAGCACGAAAACCGTAATACTACAACACGCGACTCTAAGGTCGAAATAATACATAACTGGTTTTCTAGGTCTGAAATAATATACAAGTTTTGGTTGATGGAATTACTAGATACAACTGAATAATACATGTAAAATGGTGGTTCTGATGCAAAAGAACCCACCTACCAAAGCAAATCACCCGCAAAGGAAGCAGTGTGCCAGGAATGCCGCCATGGAACCTGTACGGCAATACCTGCAAGAACTGTGGCACAACGGGGGTGAGTTGCCAACTCGTGAGTAGAAAACATCTACATGTAGAAATCGTATGCATGACATAATCCTAGGTCCATACGATCAGTAATAATATATCCTCAAATGAATAAGTATGAAGTATGATAAGATGGCAATGTAACATCTATACATGTATGTAGTGCCAAGTGCTCGTGCCAGTGCCTCAGATAATAACATATCATAAATATGAGGTATGATCAATGTAATCAAGTCTGTATGTATGTGGATCCTGTCCACGTGTCACCCAATGAAAATAACCATCATGCATGTAAATATCATAAAGCATATGCATGGAAATATGAGGATATAAATCAACATGTGTCACTCGCGACATATCAAAATCATGGAACCTGAGTGTCAAGCATCGACACTCGAAAACATCATGAAACCTGTGCCTAGCATCGGCATGTAAATCCTTATATATCGGGCTCCGTCTACGGAATCGGCCCTCGGCCCCGGCAGTACGGGTCGTCCCATATCCATCTATCGACCCTGGTCAGTATCCTCCGGATAACCGCCAGGTCCAACCAATCACCGGTAGGTACTCGCCACCCTGCTAGGCTCATCGGCTGCTCTACGAAAAACATTTCTTGCCCCGAGGAACCATACTGGGTCCACCATGTACCCGCAAACGGATCATCCAACTCCTCGAATCGGATTTCACATGTCGCTCTCAGCACCGAGAAAACACATGGTGGACGCACTGAAATATCATATCAAGGTTAACCGGGTTTTTAAAAAAATTACATACTCCCTTTGAAATTCCCACGGTTCCCAAATCCAGAAATATCATGAAAACAACATATCTCAATGCGTATAATCAAAAAGCATGATGTATGCGACATGTAAAAGAAATGTAAGCATATCAGTGTATCATACGACATGGAATAGTAATATGCACATATTGAGGGAAACCGCTCTTTTAAAAGGAATCAATTTTAAAAAGTATCTTGCGGTTCCCAAAATCTCTAATCAAGTCAGAATCATTTATGTATGCGCGAATACGTATGTGTGTACAATAGGTATGTGCACAAGTATGAGTGTACAGTAGATATATGCACAAGTATGAATATATAGTATATAGGTACACAAGTATGCTATACAAGGGTCATATCCTGAATGCAACAGTACTACAGTGTAGTGACATGGCAATTATCGATGATGAAGTGTGTGAGCCGGCAAGCAGTGTACGTGGAACATACGCATCATCGATAATGGTGCTGGTGTCCTAACAGCATGGTTGTAATATAGCAATAAACATAAGCAATGCAATGCAAATAGCATGAATATGCGGAATCGAATAATCAACGCAACAGTGAAGAATCTACATTAATAAATATATCATGCAGCTTTGCCATTTGAAACAAGACGAATCGGGGTTTTTAGTAAAATAAGGGCTACGGTGTTTTAAGAAAAGATGCGTCGTTTGAAAATATCCGTAGAATCCCTTTTGCCTATCTTTAAAATATCCCCGATTCGTTAGTTTTGAAATAGGTATGACTCGGGTCTAGTCTAATGTCTACTAAGTAATCTACAGACCTAATTAACAAGCTAAACAGGAGGGATATGGAAACTACCTACATCTGAGTCGATATATATATATAAATATAATAGTCGGTGATCCCGCCTCAATAGTATCCCATACGACACAATATACATCATATAATATTCTCGAGTCGTGAGTGCGGATCTATCATCAATATAAAGCTCATACATAATTCCGTCGTATGGTATCCCAAATCTGGGTATGGGTCAATATCATATTCATCTCATCAATTATCTGGTATCCTTATCATCATATCATATAATCTGGGGTACTGATCTAAGTCTAGTACAATCGATACCATCTATATAAATGCGTGTGTAAACACACGTCCAAAGGCCCGCTAAAATCTCAAGTCGTATCCCAAATACAAATCACGTCATATCACCGATATCCCGGCACTATGCCCAATATCATCGACTCGTCTCCAAATATCATCCACTATCCTCATCATCACGGTATCAGTATAGCAATAAGCATGTGTGTGCGTGTGGGTGTAAACCTATCCTAGGGTTCGCGACTAGAAACTACATTACGTCTAACCCTAAATCTATCCATAGTACACCTAACACATCTCAAATATCCACGACACTATAAACTATTATAAATAGTATATATATACTATACTAAGCATCGAACCGCGGGGGTGCTATATGTCATCCACCCGACTTCCCCCGTCGATATAATCTACTCACCTTGAATCCTGCGTGTCGGTGTCGATATTGCCACCATCATCTTCATCGCCTCGGATCACCGTGGGGGTACCTACATATTACACGTATCGCATCGCATTAAAACCAAATCGAAACTAAAACGACACACGAAAACTTAACGACACGCTTAAAGGCCTATAGGTTAGAACCTATGGGTACGCTTTTAAAACCATCGAACAATCCTCGATATCGTCGTATAAACGCCAAGTAATCAAGGTAAAACGCAATACGCAAATCCACAATTCCAAATACGGAATACGGAAACACGAATCCAAAACAGCAACTAGAGAAAAGGGTCCCAGAATTCACCCTAGGTCAAATTGGACAATTTTGCATATGCCAAGGGTCTAGTTTATAGATGTAGGAGCCCTGGAACAAAAACGAGACAATTCCTCACTGGTCTGGTCGCAATTTGCGGCCAGAATGCATTAATTGGCGGCCTGCAATGGTAGTTAGGGGCTGGGGTCTTAGGGTTAGCTTCCTGGGTGCCTGCATGTATCACTGTGCTCACAAAATAATTTTCAGAGTCTCGAGGTGATAGCAGATTTCATATAACCCTCCCAGATTCCACAATTCTTCCGATATCGGTTTCTAAATCCGTATTCCGGGTTTCAAGTCTCTGTCTTGGGTCTTAATTCAAGCACTAGGGGGTTTGTATGGCCTCAACTGAGCTCAATTGCTCACCACAACTCATAATTCCTTCAAACCCTAACTAGGTTTTGCCTAAGTCCATAAAACCACTCGATATCGATATCAAACATGTATGGATGTAAAAGCAATGGGAATACTAAGCTAATGGTTCAGAAAATACCTCATTTGGAAACTCAAGAAAATTCTTGAGTTGCCCCAAGTGGCCAAAATCCTTGCTTTCTTGGTCCAATATGCTTTTATTGAGCTTGTGCATCATTTTTGTGAAATGAGGATAGGGTTTTGAGGTGATTTCCATGGTGTTCTTGGCAATTTTTTGAAGAGGGAAAGAGAGGCAGCAGCAGCAGCAGCAATGTGAAGAAGAGGGAGAGAAATGAGTGTTGGAATGAAGGGAATGGCTAAGTCTTTGGTCAAAGGAAACCCCCCTTTCTCTCTCTCACCTATACTTCATATTTTATTCCTTTCTCTTTTCTTTTCTTGTTTTCTTTTCTCTTTCCCTCTAAATCCTTCTCAAATCAATAGTAAACCCAAAGAACCATGGTAGAAAATACACAAGTGTAAAAAAAATGATATGTGCATATTTTGCACAAAAATACTAAAAAACCGATTAGCGATTTTTAATTGCGATTAGCACTAGATTCGCATATAACTAATCATAAAAACTTTAAAATGGCATAATTCCATAAAATACCCTATTTTAGAATTTTCCAAAATTTTTTCCAAAATTTTTCCCATTTATCGGTATTTAATTATATCGAAATATTAAAATATTCATTAAAATAATATTAAATTATAAAAATTCCCAAAAATAATAATATTTTTTTTTTTTGAAATGTTACATTAGTGGAGGAATATAATAATCAACCATGGATGAAAAATCATTTCCATTATTCCAAAAGATAAATATCAATATATATTTATTAAGGTGTGAGTCTTATATTGCCACCATCTCATGTATCAACAACCATGATAGAAATGTGTATGCATGTATGTATGCATGCACATCCATATGTGCATCAAAAAGAACATGTGCATACATGTATGCATACTACAAAAGACAAAAGGGTCTAAAGTGAAAAACTAATGGTCAATATTAAATCAACACGTGATTTAGCAAACCGGTCATATCACATACGACCAGACCAATAGCAAACCGTCCGATTAATATACGGTATCACATACGCGCATTTAATCGGGTCCCCGCGCATATCTCATATGCGCACCACATTGTTTCGCCTGGACTAGGTAACTCCATTGTGGGACTCTAAGACTCGTCAATACGCCGGCAGTGGATGATGATCATATCAATCCCCCCAAGCCGCAAGAGCTCAGCTAAACGTAACGGCCACCTGGGTATTGAGCGATCAGAAGAAAACAAGCGAACCTGTCACAACTCCCGTCGAGCCAACCGGCAACACTACTGTACAGTCCGGTCTCTTCATTAGATATGCTGCATACTGAGTCTAGGATGGTAACGTCAACCCCAATAACTCAATAAGTCGTGCCGATGAATGGTCTATAACAGATCGAGAAACTACTGATAACACTTATCAGTAAATATCAACAGCCCTAGCCAGGGACTTACTGATATAGCCAATCGTGCACAGCACGGCATCAACCCCCAATACCGGGAGAGACGAAACCCCTCCTATCGCTCATCGTCTTCGTGTGTCTCAGGACTGTACCCAAAATCCACCTGTTTGCATGACTCAGCAGAGCCGTGGTAGGGTGGTAATCAAAGTACAGTGGGAGAACACACAAGACTCTATGACGATCTCGGATCTACAGACTAACCTGTACCAGTGTTACCTGAGAACTGCTATCCGACGATAGATATAATACCATATAGGAGTTCTCGGCGAGTCCGTCCAGTGTACCCAGTCACCACTGAGCACCCGTATACGTTCTCGATGTCAAACATCAATGGATATGGGAACATCCATCGCCCATCATATGGGTCTAGTATCATACACGCTAGTCTACTCTGGTATATCGATGCCCTATCTCGATACACCTACGACTAGGGACATTTCAGGATATGCTTATAAACTACAGACGTCCCACTAGTATGATCTCCATCATAATCACAGTAGTCAAGCAAATATCCTCAGGGTTTTATCAACATGTATAAATGAGTAATAGCATGATCAAGTCAACATGTCAGATAAAGAAGAACCAGATAGCATACTATCATGTCGAGCAAGAATGTACACTGAATATATATATATATATATATATATATATATACATCCACTATCATATAATGCCCTCTAGGGCATACATATATCCAACACTAGGTGATGTAGAGTATGAACATGGATTTATTTGACTCTTGAAACCCTAGTTTACTCAACTCATGAGACCTTAAGGGTTTTTGATGTGAGGAAGAAGAAGAGAGCTAACATGAGGAAAGAGAAAATGATTTTTGATAATGATCATGATAAAAAATGAGATGGCTCACTTGACTTGACTACAAGCATGGCATGAAAATATCTCATCCAAATTATCTAGTGCCACAAAATATCTCACAAGAAATATCTAGTCAAAGAGTCAAACCAAGTCAAGTGGTCAGACCAAGTCAAATGGTCAAACCAAGTAGCCATGCCTCAATTATTATTTACAAAAATAACAAATACTTTCTTCTACCTCATAATTGTTTTAATCAAGTCAATGGTCAAAACCCTAATGAGGTGTCTCCTTCTATGCTCCTCTCATCCGTATATACATACCCGCATCCGTGTTCCGAGAAACACGAATACAAAAAGACGAAACTAATCCATCAATATAATACTACGATCCGGCTTAAACCAAAGCCCGCTAGTATTATCCGTCCGAACATCATACGCGCACAAGTGCACGTATGTGATCGAAGCCCTGTCGTAAAACCATACGGCCTCTACACCTTTTGCCCAGTGCAGGGAAACTCTCTATGTGGGACTCTAAAGACTCGACACTACGCTGGCAGTGGGTTTAACCAAAGGCCGCAAGCGGTACTAGCTGCGCGTAACGGTCCCCAAGTAGATGTCGATAAGAAGGCCGATGAGGAAAACCCATCCGAACTCCTACTGAGCCTGAATGTGACAATCTCTGTACAGTCCGGTCTGTTCGTCTAAGAGTATCGCATATCGAGCCTAGGGGGCGGTAATCGTCAGACCCCTGATAGCGCAATAAATCATGTCGGAGAGTATCCCAATACACGCTGAGAAACTACTAGAATACCTACCAGTAAATCTCGCTTGCCTTGGCCAAGGACATTGTGTAATGGCCTTCCGAACACAGCGTGATATCAACCCCCAATACCGGGAGAGAAGAATCCTATCTAACCTCCACTGCCTCCAAGTGCTTTGGGACTGCACCCAACTACTACCTGTTTGCACGACTCCTTTGAGCCATGGTAGGGTAGTAATCAAAGTACAGTGGGAACACACTCGAGGCGAAGTAGCAGTGTCAAGTCGACGGACTAAGCTGCACTCATGTTACCTAGGAACTGCTACCCGACGACAGGTATAATACCCACCAACAGTTCCCGACGAGTCATGTCCAGTGTACTCATAACCTAATGAGCACATGCATACTATCTCCAGTACGACGTACTGATGGCTGTGGGACAGACCATCTCCCCTGGTAGGATGAGAAGCGTATACACTAGTCTACTGTGGAGTATCGATGCCCTGTCTCGATAATCCTACGACTAGGGATCTGTATAGGATGTGCTTATAGACTACCCAGCCCCCACTAGTGTGACTGCCATCACAACGCTGATAATCAAGCAAAGATCCTAAGAGCTCTACCAATATGTATAAGCGATATGCTAAATAAACACATGCACATATTGAGCTAGAAACAAACCAGGTAGCATACTACCATTTCGAGCAAGACTGTTACTATATCCGTGTATATCCTAAGCTCCCATTAAGTAATATACAATCCAGTATGATACAATAATGGCCTCTAAGGCATATATCACTAACAGTACCCTCGAACCAATTCCCGTAATTGAGGGGAAAAGGAGTTGGTGGTCAACCCAGAAATCATTAGTCGTATTTTGAGACTAAGATTTTCTCGGGGGTATGTGGGATGAATATCGTTTTGGATATCATTAGTTGAGGGGTCATCATTTATGTTTGAGACTGAGATTAGTTTGGGAAAACATGAGCACAGAGACTCGGTCTCGGTCGATTTGGAGATCAAAGAGGTTTTGACCTCAGGAAGACTTAACCAATTTGGGGCTGAAGTTGATTTCCCATAATGCTAAGTACTGGTGTATGTTCAACACTCACGTGTTCCCACGTGAGGCTCTGAATCAATGTTAAACACTGAACTTTGGAGGCGGTCACGTGTGAGCACGTAAGGCGTCCTAAAGTGGGAGCTGTTCTCTGGGTTCAATTCCTTATTTCTTTTATAAGTGTTAAGCACATGGTTATTGTGGCACTCACATATGAGCACGTGAGGCGCCCCAAAGTTGGGTACTACCTTTCGAGTTTTATTTCCCCCTTTTTTTATAAGTGCTGAGCACTCGATCGTTGCGGCGCACACGTGTGAACATGTGAGGCGCTCACGTGTGAGCACGTGAGGCGTCCTAAAGTTGGGTACTGCCTTTCGGGTTTTATTTCCCCCCTATTTTTATAAGTGCTGAGCACTTAATCGTTGTGGTGCTCAC
Organism: Agapanthus africanus; assembly: GCA_030015575.1. Taxonomy (NCBI): domain Eukaryota; kingdom Viridiplantae; phylum Streptophyta; class Magnoliopsida; order Asparagales; family Amaryllidaceae; genus Agapanthus; species Agapanthus africanus. The sequence continues at coordinate 873,870,489 of CM057339.1, forward strand.
GTGTGAGCACGTGAGGCGCCCCAAAGTTAGGCACTGCCTTTTGTGTTTTATCCCCTCCTCTCTTTTTTATAAGTGTTGACCACTTGATTGGAGATCGCATGCAGAACACGTGACTGCCATAGGAGGCACTTCTTGTTTTTCTTTTTAAGCGCTTGCGTGGGAAACTCGGGCGGTCCTCGTTATAATGTTTAAACAATAATGAATCATCAATATTTCCTTCTTGGTGTTTGGAGATTTCGATCTCATGTTAATGACCCTAGGGTTTGGAGGATCTCATGCCTCTTGTTTTGTAAGAATTAAATTCTTTTTATAGAGTTAAACCCTAGTTTTCATGTGTTTTGTAAGAATCAAATTCTTTGAACTCAATTATTTCCCCTAGGTTTTGAATCTGCATGATAGAATCTCCCCGATGAAAATTAAATTCTCAACTTGTGGGGAGATCTGCTTCTGCAGATCTCAACCAGAAGAAGAACTAAGTTCTTGCATGAAAGGTTAAACCCTTAGAGAGGCAAGAAGGACAAGATGATCTCTGGGTTTTGTTTTCTTTTTGCCTAGCGTTTTAATGAAACAAGTCTTCCTTTGTGAGAATTAAATTCTCTGTTTCTTTGAAAATTTTCTTTCTTCTTCTCTTAAGCTTTTCTCTTTTTCTAAGCTTTTGAGGGGATTCTCTTTTTTTCTCGATCTCTCCTTTTTTTTTATCTCCTCCTTCTTTTTTCTTTGTTTGCTCCTATTTATAGGAGAGGAGAAAAGATCAATCTCGTTTAACAAATCTCTGATTGAGAGATCAAGAAGGATCTTTAGATCAAACGGTGAATTTTATTTTTCCTAATCATGCGGACCACATCTACAGTTGCCACGATCATCTCTGGTCCAAGGAGTTCACGATCTCCAATGTCGTCCCAACTCAGCGGAGCACGACACTTCCGTCCGTAGAGTACTACGAATGGTTCCATCCCTATGCTTGCTTGATAGCTGTTGTTGTATGAAAACTCCAAAAGGGGTAGGTGATCTTCCCACGCACCTCCAAAGTCTAACATACAGGCTCTCAACATATCTTCTAGTATCTGAATTGTTCGCTCGCACTGTCCGTCTGTTTGTGGATGGTACGCCGTGCTGAAATTCAGACTCGTTCCCAGGCTAGCTTCCAGACTCTGCCATAACTGTGATCGGAATCTTGTATCACGATCGAAGACGATGCAAACAGGTACTCCATGTAATCTCACAATCTCCTGCATGAGTTTATGGGTATCAAGTATGTTACATCTTGAAGGTTTTAAATCTTACTTTATATTTTTACTCACCTCCATGTACTTCCTTGCCAACGTCTCAGTTGACTGGCTAACTCTGAATGGAATAAAGTGAGCCGACTTGGTGAGTCGATCCACAATAACCCAAATTGCATCGTTACCCTTCGTGCTGCGAGGGAGAGCAGTCACGAAGTCCATAGTAATGTGCTGCTATTTCCATTCTGGGATTGGTAATGGCTGAAGTAGACCAGCAGTTCTGTGATGTTCAGCCTTCACTTGTTGACTATTCAGTTGATAAAACTGCACTTTTAATATGACAGTTTCCTTACTATTTATATATAATAAAAGATGTTTATTATAAATATGACACATATAAGGGTTTATCCGTAAAAATACTATTTTCATGTGTTTATATATTATAATTAACATTATGAAGGGAAATGTAAGCATATAATATTCATGTAATATTTGGTCTATTTAAATATGCTTACTTTATTAAATATATTTGACTAATTCTCTTAAAACTAAAATATCATGACAAATGGTTAAGATTATATCTCAATAAAAATAAATTCTACTAATATCATTTATTGAGATAATTGTGCAGGAATTATATCATGACTGAAATCAAGAAAATCCGAGTTGGCAAGATCAAATCTGCCGAAGATATTCAAGTAAATTGAAGAAACCAATTCTGGCAGAAACGTAGAAAAGATTTTCAAAGTCTAGATATTCAAAAGATCAACAAGTGCTATAGATATGAAGCCACGGAAATTAGAGCCCATGATCCCACCAGAAGGCGGCGGATCCGCGGCCAAACCCACCTATTGGCCGCGGTTCCGCCGCATATCTGAAGAGTTAGGGTTCTGGATTTTTTTGGTTGGGATCTTAACAACTAGTTATCATATTATAAAACTAGGGTTCTGGCTCTGTGACTATAAATAAGGACCGAGAGCCTCTTGAAAAAATTATCAAACCGACGTGATCACGAAGTCCACGATGGCTCAAGAATCCTGGTTGATCATCAACAGTTCATCTACCTCCTTAGAAGAGATCGAGAAGCAAACTAGGGTTTTGTAATCATTTTCTAAATGAACAAAGTGTACTTGATCTTGTTGATTAATAAAGGTAGTTTTATTCTATTGCATTTTATTTTCTTCATGATTTCTATCTTTTCTTTTCCCAACATGCGCGAATAATTCTCCGCTTGTTAGGATTCGTAGGATTAGGGTAGATTAATGGATGATGAAGATGCTTAAACTCTTTTTACGTCCTATAAAATTTATAAACTTTACCAAAAGAATCATTAACATTCTAATCGGGCGCGCTACCAATTTATTGCTAGTCTCGACCGCGATTAGAGATAGATTAATGATTGTTTTGGTAAAGGCTAGACATGAACGTAGATCCATGTCAAGATAGGGGTTAAGAGTGGGAACCCTTTTCCCCCCAGAAACCCTAATCTACATGCATCACTGTCGATCTAGTTTTAAATCTATTAAAGGATAAAAGGAGAAATCTTTAATTAATCATCCATGACTATTAAATCTTAACGAACCCTACAAGCCCCCTTCTAATATAAAACCTACATCCGTAGTTAATCTAGATCTATATTCTACATCCGTGTTTAACATGGATCTAGAAACTATTTCCACTATTCATTATTCTTCCTCTTTTCCTAATCAAGACGCCTAAAGTAAGATTAAAAGATTCAATGTTTCCCTGAGGACAACCCGAACTCATCTCGGTCTAGCTACACGCGACACCGTTATTGATTGTGGTTACAATACAACTTCACAAAAACATCAACCAATTAAATGGCACCGTTGCCGGGGATACATGCGTAATTTTTTTATTCTTACTATTTGTGTTGAATTCTTATTCGATCCATATCATAAAACAAAACAAACTGCATCTTGCATATTTAACAATTAGTGTGCAATTTTTGTAAGGGGGTCTGGAGTCACAGACTTGAGGAAACAGAGATTCAGAAACATTCATCAAGATCCAGAGGAACAAGGGAGGCTATGTAGAAAAAATCATCACAAGATCCCTCAGCTTAGCGGCGGAACCGCGGTAAGAAGGCCTATTCGGCGGCGGAACCGCGGCAAGAAGGCCTATTCGGCGGCGGAACCGCGGCACAATTGAGGACTTAGGGTTCCAAACCTTTCTGGTAAATTTCTCAACTCCTTCTCTCTCCTCTGAAATCCAATAAAATATTTTTCTGCAGGATTCTTTGCAAAATATCGCCGCTCAAAAATCATTTTACAAAATTTTGTAATTGGTTTGTTTATTCATATTTTAATACGGACTTTAAGGGGCAAGACCAAAATTCAGATTAGGTGGGGATTTTATCACCCTTCCTAGGCCCCTCAAATCACAAAACGAGCATCCGCATCAACCCTACATTAATTTAAAAAATATCTAGACAAGACTCTAAGGACTGTCGCGCTCAATAAGGACAGAGGAAGGTCGTAGGTAATCTATCGCCTATCCGCATTACTTTTGTGGTGTCTAGGCAGGTGGTTACTTAATTAGGCCCGCTATTTTCGGTGATTCGTATAGCGGATACCTCCCACTTACCTGGCACTTACCTGGCCACAAGAGTAGTAAGAGGTAGTAGAGGATTGATCCTGTGGCTTGTCCTTTGGAAGTCTAGGAGCGGCCTAGAGACTTGACTTAGGTAACCTTAGTTCTAGGGTTGATTGTGCATTTTTGTGTGATTTTTCTCACGTCCGACACTTTTTAAAACAAACCATTTTTAAATCACACACACGCTGCCACTTGCGCTAAACCCGCTTAGTGCATGCTTGGCTGGACACGGGATTCTAGTGCCCGTCTTGTCCGCGTTTCGGCTATCGACTCCGAAGTCGGTACTTCTTCATTTTCTTTTCCCCCACCACCCACCACATCGACCAAGATGGACGGTACTCCATTAGATTATAACACCACCCTGCCACCGCCCGTAGGTGCGCAGAATCCACCGCGCATTTCTCTCCAAGAGAGATGCTATCCTATACGCGGTCCACTTCCTACCTGTCTATCCATTCCACCAGCCAACGGGGATAATTTTGAAATTAAACTCCACTACATCAACCTGTTGCCCAAATTTCACGGGCTCGAGTCTGAAGACGCATACGTTTTTATCACCAAGTTCGAAAACGTATGCGCAATGATGGGTACATCAAACTTTCAGTGGATGCTATGCACTTGCGTCTTCTCTTGTTTACTTTGTGCGACTTAGCAGAAAAATGGTTTTATAACACTGCCGCACACTCCATTACCAATTGGGATGAATTCGTAATAGCATTTCTTAAGAAATTTTACCCAAATCATAAGACCGCCTATGTTAGGAGCGAGATCAACCAGTTTACCCAGCTTCCCAATGAACCATTTTGGAAGTGCTTTGAACGGTTTAAGGATCTGCTTGTCCAATGTCCTCATCATGGAATACATAGATGGGATCTGTGCCGAATTATATATGAAAGTATTAATCCAGCGACAAAGCAGATGCTTGAAACCATGTGCCAATGCAATTTCATGTCCAAAGACGATGGTGAAGCCTGGAAATATCTGGAAGATCTCGCTGAAAACACTTTGCAGTGGGAAAGCGTTAGACCACCTTCATCTAGGGGAGGTATTCATCAGCTCGATGTTTCCATCGCAGTAAAAGCCGAAATGGCAGCGATGCAAAAGAAACTTGACGCAATTGAGAACAAATTCTCATCAGTCTCCCTAAACCAGGTAACGCTCCCCAAGACCGTGTGTGGTTGTTGTTCCGATCCATCACACTTGATGGAAGAATGTCCTATGAATGCACCGTTTCAAGGTCACGAGCAAACTAATACTACTTTTCAGCAGCGACCTAGAAACGATCCTTATTCTTCTACATACAATCAGGGATGGAGGAATCATCCTAACTTTGCTTGGAACCAAAACCAAAACCAAAATCAAAACTAGTTCCAAAGCAATTACCAAAGACCTCCTCCACAGCAACAGCAACCACCACAACAGACTCAGCACCTTTCAGTCACAAAATTTTCAAAATCCGGTCAACAATTTTGTACCTTCTAATAATTCTTTCCAAACGACCGGTACCGATAACTCCTCCTCACTCGCACAAACTTTGGATTTGTTTATGAAACATTCCATCCAAATGTCGGCTGATATGAGGTCTTCTATTGATACCATAAAGAAAGACTCCGCCTCCCACGATAAGAGTATTAAATTAATAGAAGCCCAAATTGCACAGTTGAATGTCGCGATGAGTGCGAGAGAAAAAGGAAAGCTCTCATCTCAACCCCTACAAATCCTGACCACTCACAAAATCATAATGTGAGTGCCGTTACTACATTGAGATCGGGAAGAGTGCTGGATAACCGAGTGGTCAAAAAGTTGATGACGTTAGTGATACCAATGATACCCTGGCTTTTACTTCTTCCCCTACTTCTTCTAATCTCCCACCGTCTTCCAAGCCTATTCTCCGTTTTCCCCAAGGCTCGAACACTCCGCCCACTTTCTCGAATCTATCTAAAACGATCCCCACTCCAATTCTGGGATCCATTCCATCCCCATAATCATCTCCAATGTTGGACCCCGCCCTTATTGATAAAGCACATTATCCAAACAGGTTAAGGGGTAACAGACCAAGTCCACAAATAAAGAAAATTGTGGAAATTTTTAAGCAAGTTAACATAAACATTCCTCTCCTAGATGCTATTCAACAAGTTCCGTCTTATGTGAAAATCCTAAAGGACTTGTGCACTAGGAAGAGAAAAGTTCAAGTACCTAAAAAAGTTTTCCTTGCAAGTAACGTGAGCACTGCTTTTACACAACAACTACCCAAGAAACGAAAGGGCCCCGGAAGTCCTACAATTTCTATTTCTATTGGGGGTAAAAATATCAATCGTACTCTACTCGATTTAGGTGCTAGTGTTAATTTGCTTCCGTATTCTGTTTATGAGCAATTAGGGATCGGAGAGTTAAAACCGGCGCATTGCACTCTTCAGATGGCCGATCGATCTATCACCCAACCTAGGGGTGAGCTAGAGGATGTGTTAATCAAAGTCGGGGAATTTATATTTCCTGTGGACTTTATCGTTATAGATACACAACCTGTAGCGAACCCACGAATCAAATTCCGGTGATTTTAGGTCGACCTTTTCTTGCGACTTCCAACACAATAATCAATTGTCGAAACGGCTCTATGGCCCTTTCCTTCGGGAAAATGTCAATTGAGCTTAACATTTACAAGTTGGGAAGTGAACCCTCCGAACCCTATGCTCATGTATGTTCTGTCGAAACAATGGATTCCGACAGCAGCGAAATTGAAGAGCTTAACGATACTGATCTCGACTCTGCTATAACGTTGTTGTCTGGGTCAACATCTAACGCTAAATGTGAACCTTTTATGGAGTCAGAGTATCATCCTGTTCTTTCCGATGAGATTATTATTCGGGATATCGATGAAAGCTTCAAGGAAATCTTTGCTGATGAACTCGCATTCTTAGAAGATATGGGCATTGTGATGAATCAACCCCAACCTAAAGAAGTTGAACCGCCACATCTTCTTCTTATCAAGAATGAGAATGCGAGTAATCCATCGTCATTGTTTCGTCTCTACAAACCGAGACGTAAACCTATTCCATTACACCTCTTATCTCCTCCCTACTTTCTCACGTCAATAGGCGACATGTTCTTCCACCAACCTTGGTGCTTCATCGATAAAATTTTTGAATGGTTGGTGTTGACTTTTGGTCTTTGTAAGGTTTTACTTTGACCAATAACTTTAACCCCCCCAATGTTTTTAATTGCTTAAAACTATTTTACTTGAGTTTGGAGGGGAATATTTTGGTTCTTAAAAGATAAGTTTTTACAAAACTACGAGCCAAAAATAAGTTTGGAGGAGAATTTCACTTTCATTATTTTTTATCCCCTTTGATAACTTTTCCTCCCAAGTCTATAGATTTTGAGATTTAAAAGATGACAACAGTGAGGACACTGCTGCAAACAGGTTTGGGGGAGGTTTGTGCTTATTTACACATTATTTTGCATTATACTTTATATAAGTATAAAAAATTTTGATAATGGAAGTTAGAAAGTGAAAAATTACATTTGAAAGATAGGAATAGTTTAAGAAAAATAAGAAAGTTAGATGTTTTCTTAAACAAAACTAGTAATAAGTAGTTATGAGCAGTTGTCCCAAGGGTTAGTAAGATGAAGGAAATTTCTAATCTGAGGATAAAAATAAGTCTGAAAAATAATCCCTATTCTTGAGGCCAAACTTTTGAACGTTGATACCCTACTATATGCACTGTCACACAACTTGGGATAGTAGAGAATACCTTGAAATGCTCTTGTCTAAAAGACTTAGTATGAAGATATATATATATATATATATATATATATATATATATATATATATACATACATATATAAGTGGTGAAGAAAAAAAATGAACACTGGTTTTGTAATTGCTTAAGGCAGCATAAAAAAATATAGCGAGGGTGCTTTATCACCCAGTGCCTTAGACCAACTGGTTTGGGAGCCACTGCTAAGACTTAGGTATTGCAAAACGAGGAATTACATCTAAATGCGCAAGCACATTTTGTAATCGGTCAGTTAGTACCTCAAGAAGTATTAACGGTCGCATGAAGGATGTGTAAGCAATTTCATCGAAAATATTCACCAACTATAAAGTACTTTGGAAGATGGACAAGAGTATGATAGCTTGAATTGAATTCTCTAAGTATAGGGATGTCTTTTACACACACATGGGGGTATATGATCAATATTTGGAGGAAAGATAGGGAGGAAGACTAAAGGCGATATTTTATTGAGGGGATGATGTGATTTCTAACATTTTTCCATCACCATTAAGATAGGGTTCATAGCAACTGAAAAGCTGGTATAGTTGGAAACTATTATTTTCAAATTCTTTCTTTTATAGTTCTTATCTTTATATGTAACTATCACTATCTTTCTTTTATTATGGGATTTTGTGGGTGTAATCCGCTGAAAACCCTCAGGAGATAACACTCCTCCTACTAGGGACACTGTTTCCTGATTTAAAATCAGGAAAGCTTATGGGAAAAGCTTCAGAAAAGGGTCACGTGTGGGCACGTGACGTCTGAAAAGCATCATCAAGGCAGATTCAGCTTCCCGACTACATCAAAGAAAAGGGCTTCAAAAAGGGTCACGTGCTCCCACGTGACCGGGGTCACGTGTTGGCACGTGACATTTTTCAAAGGGCACATCGGTTCCCTGATCAAATCAGGGAAAAAGCCTCAAAAGAGGTCACGTGCTCCCACGTGACCAGGGTCACGTGTCGGCACGTGATGATCAAAAGCAGCAGACTTGTTCTCCAGTGAAATCAAAGAAAGAGGCTTCAGACAGTGGTCACGTGTTGGCACGTTATGACCAAGCAACAACCAGAAGACAGTGCAAAAAGAAAGGAAAAGGCTCATTCCAAAGGGGGTCACGTGCCCATACGTGACCATGAGTCACGTGGTCACACGTGACCGGCTTTCAAAGCCCATTTTGTCAACAGAATTAAATTCTGAAAGAAATTCAAATCTTTCCAAAGGAAAGCGGCTATCTGGAACCAATCGAATTAAAGATTTAGAGGTGGTGAAATATCATCTATCTATGGGAAAATCTCGGGTTTGGAAAGATTTCCCCTTTAAATTTAACCGAAACAACAAAGGAAAAATCCCTGGATTTGAAATCCAATGGTGAATAAAATTCACCTAATAATCCAAAGGTCCAAAACGAATGATGGATGCAAATCAAATCTCTCATGAAGATTCGTCAAAAACTGATTGATTCGGCTGCTTCTCCTATAAATAGGAGCCAAAAGACACAGAGAAAAGATATACAGAGACAGGGAGAGAAAAAGAAAAGGAAGAGAGCTTCGATACTTCGAGGAACTTGGATCTTCTGCAAAAGAAAACCCTAGGTAAGAGAGGGAAGGCTTTTTGAAAGAAAGAGAATTTAATTCTCAACAGAGTTTAACTCTGATATATAAAACAGAAGAACATATTTCTTCTCTCTTTGATAGAGGATCTGCAAAGTGCACATCTCCCCTTGAAGTTGAGAATTTAATTCTCAATGGGTCGAGATCCTGCCATGCAGATCCAAAACATAGAGAGGGAATGCAAGCACGAGAATTTAATTCTCACAGAACTATAGGAATTTAATTCCTTTAAAATAAAACTAGGGTTTGACCCTGTGTTATGGGAATTTAATTCCTTCAGAACAAAAAGAAACAGGGTTTAACCCTAATTAAGAACCTAGTTCTGTTGGAACAGCGGGGATTTAATTCCCTTGATCATAATTTAAAAGAAAGAATTTAATTCCTTAAAAGCTTTTATTAGGGTTCAACCCTATTCAGTTCTTCACATATATGAAGAATTTAATTCCTACAGAAAATTCGGAGTCCAACTCTATTCAGAATATAAACCTTCGAAAGGAAGTAGGAATTTAATTCCTCTGAAATTACTGTCAGGGTTTAACCCTATGAGGAACTTGATTCCTGGAAAAGATTAACAGATCCTCTAAAACAACATACATAGAGGCAGGGTCACGTGTCACCACGTGACCCCCCCCAAGAGATCTACAGAAAGCCCCTTTGAGGCAGCACCCCACGTGACCCTCGGCAGAAGCTCTAATACATAGGCATTTGAATGCCAATCACGTGATGGCACGTGATGCTCTGAAAGACGCGGTAATCTCAGCAGAATAAATGAAGGGAGGGCGCTCTCACGTGCTGCCACGTGACCCCTCTTGCCTTAGTGTTTAACACTAAATTAAAACCCTCGAACCCAGTGTTAAAACACTGTTGGGCCTTAGTGTTCAACACTAATTAAAAAGCTTTATTTGCAGTGTTCAACACTGATCCGTTTTAGTGTTTAACACTAATTTGAAAAGCCTTGTTGCTGGTGTTTAACACCAATTATCTCTTAGTGTTAAACACTAACTTGTCAACCTCATTCCCGGTGTTCAACACTGACTGCTCTGTAGTGTTTAACACTAGGCTTTGGCCCAATTGGCCTAAATGGATAGAAGCAAAGCCTCTCCTGATTGGACTTAGCCCAAGATGGCCATAAGTCCTCAATTTGTGATTAACTGGGCCAATGGACTCATAACATAATTAATTCGTCTTGATCCCAAATTGGGCCAAGGACTATTTAATCCACTCCGGTTCTAGGGTACATCTCTTCACTCCTTTGATACTTGGCATTGTAATCCCTCAATGTCTTCAAAGAGGTGACGGGTCCCGACGACCACACACTGATACGGACTGTGGGGTCCTTAAACCCGTATTTAATGCAAAATTCCTGGTTACGTGGAACGCGGATAATGTCACTCTTTGACCCCGTGGAAAACGTCCAGAGCGGAGCCTGGTCCTCGCAGAGCACGGCAGTGAACCCGTGTGAAGCATCCAGAGCACATACCGGACTGTGGGGTCCTTAAACCCATGGACTACGACGTCCTTAACCTTGACCGAGATGTCTTAAAACTAACAATGGACCGCAATGTACTTAAACTACCCATGGACCGCAATGTCCTTAAACTACCCATGGACCGCAATGTCTTTAAACTAGAACAATAGAGCCCCGTATGCTCTTTTGTCGGATCTAAACGATCCCGTTTAAGTTGATCTTAGCCTCAAAGATGGCTAACGTATCCTTAAACCTTCAAACAGACTGGACTATGAATCCCCCCAATTAACTCTGGCTCGAGGGTACATCTCTGAGCTCCTCTGACATCCGTCGTTGTAATCCTTCAACGTCGTCAGAGAGGTGACGGGTCCCGACGGCCATACATACGATGGACCACTATGTCCCTAAATTGAAACATTAGAGCCCAAACGCTCCTTTGTCGGATCTAAACGATCCCGTTAAGTTGATCTTAGTCTCAAAGTGAGACTAACGTATCCTTAACAAACGTTTGAGTTGATCTTAGCCTCACGTATGGCTGACGTATCCTCAAACTAAACCCCCAAACCCAAATCTAAGATAATACGGATTTGGACTAGTCTACGCCCTACGGGCGACGACATAACTCAGTCTCCGTAAACAATCCACGGGCAACAAAATACAAAACAAACACCCACGACACGAAGTGATCATCTGGAGAAGGAGAAAGTTGTTACCGCAATGCGGTAGCGTAATTAACTGCAGGGGCTTGCGCCTGCAGGGAAGAGCGTCCCCACAATCAAAAACCCCTCAAACGAGGGGGAATCTGACGAAGTCTGCTACATCGGACGCATCCGTGCAAACCTTCGATACATGGTGCCATAAATCAACTTGGCATCTTCGGAGAGGTGGACGGATAGCACCAATTAGCATCTGCCCCGAATCTCAGGCAAGACGTCATGTCGCGCCGTCTTTCGGAGGGGAACAGATTCTGGCACGCCCGGTGGGACCTTTTCCTCTTTCCACTCCACACTTCGTGTGTCGTGACTCGCGAACCAATCGCGGTTCGCTAATGGTTGCCCTTGGATTTCAAGATACTAAGAATTGGCGTCTTGCTTATTGCAGAAAGCAAAGGATCGATGGCTTCTGCTTCCGTGAAATCCTCCAACTGCTCAGACTGCAATTGCAACCAACGCTCTGCCTCGCCAGGAAGTATAGCCTACGGACCCCAAGCTGCTTCGCTATTCACAATGCCCGTGGAACAGGTCACTCGCGCCACCACAGGATTGTTCTTCGGGACCATGCTCCCGCCTACAAACTTCACCGCTCCAGTGCTGACAACGGAAGCTCTCAAGAAGTCGGTCTTTGATCGTCTTACACCTGTCGCGGCTCCTCTCAACGAGTCGCCCAACGTCAACGCCTCGGTCTTCTCTAGATTGGGCCAGAAATCCTGCAAACCCATCATGGGGCCTACAATCTCAGAGAAGGCTGTTTCTAAGAAAGTGGCTGCTCCTGCTCCCGAAATCGTCAAGGCGGCTTCTCCGGCCAAAAGGTCGGTCTTTACAAGATTGACGGCTCCAGCTCCCGCTCCTGCTGCCCAAAGGACGTCGGTCTTTGACAGGCTAACACCAACAGCGACTCCCCACCTACACGAGGGGCAAGACGAAACCATTCTTACCGCTGACCCTACACCGTCCGCTCGACACGCTCGACGTCGCCATTGGCGCCGAGTAAGGAAGGCTGGGGGCAACTCCCCCTCTGGGTTGACTCCATCGGCCCCGATGGCAGAGGTTAATGCTGCTGTTCCAACTGGGAACAGCTTCGAAATGCTAAATAAGGTGCGAAGGAATTCTGCTACTGCAGTGCTGAAGAGGTCTCCTCCCCCATTAAAAAAGGTTGTGGAAATAAAACCCGAACAGCCCCGATCTCCTCAACGGCTGTCTTCCAAAATCTATAAGGTTTGGCGGCAGGCCCGAGACTCGATCATCGATCCAAACTTCTCCCGCCAGCACAAGAAGCTGAAAATCCAACCGGAAGCTGGTCACCAGGCTAAACCCCAAAAGGCTGTTGATCAACTAACTCATAAAAGGAGGAGGCCAGAGAAGACCCCACAGCATGCAACGACGGCTAAAAGCACTGAGCCCAGACGCCCTAAGTCTGGGGGCATGGTGGTGCACACTGTTTACATGGCCTCTGGAAAAGAGGAAAGCCGCACTTCTACGGGCCACCGACCGCTAACCCGATCCATGACGAAGGCCCAGGAGCAGCAACAAAAGCTTCAAGAAATGATGAATGCTATGGCCGCGCTCACCGGGCCAAAAGAAAACCCAGAAACGTCCTCAGACGCACGCCGGGAGGAAGAAACCGACGCTGAATTCCTTCGCCGGACACTGGAGAAAAAGGACAAAGAGGCTGCTGAACAAGCGGCCAACATACAACGGATGGGCCTTCTCTTCCAAGATATGATAGGAATGATGATCCAGCAGGACTTACCCGCCGAGGATCCCCCAATCGTTCTTGAAGACGACCGAGGAGAAACGTCAAATCCACCACCAGCCCTCTCAACGGCCAAGGAGGAGGCAATCTCTAAGGCTGACTTGGCTGACTACATAGCCCAGCAAATCCGGGTTCATCAAGCGACTGAGGCAGCTGGTCAAGTCATGAAAACGGGGCGGTCGTATCCGAGCTGGTACGACCAAATCAAATACCCGCCAGGCTATACGATACCAAAATTCCACGTGTACAAGGGGACCGGCAACCCCCATCAACATGTCGCCCAGTTCCGGGCCCTCTGCGGTAACACCGGCGGTGATGATAAACTGTTGCTCCGCCAGTTCGTGGGCAGCTTATCAGAAACTGCGTTCGAATGGTATTCGGAACTCCCGAACGATTCTATCAAAACGTTCGCTGAAATGGAGTTGTTGTTCACTCAGCGATTCGCAAGTGCCAGCGAACGCACTCCAATAACTGCACTGATTAACGCCAGGGTAAAACCAGGCGAAACCTGGGTCCAGTATGCTATACGCTGGCGGAATTTGTGGTCGAGATACGAGCAACACATTGAGGAAGCACCTGCGGTGGGCATGTTCGTGGGAACTCTAGACCCTCACGCAACTATCTCCCAGTTTATGATGTTCTTTAAGCCAACCACATTCCAGGCTTTAATCGACAAGTTGGCTCAGATGGACCAGATGGGTCATAGACCACCTCCCCCGAAGTCGGAACCTCGGAATGACAAGGGTAAAGGAAGAGCAACCTTTGTTGCGAATGCCCAACAGCAACCTAACGCCCCGAAACCGGCAGATCAACTGGAGGAAAGGCGTCGGTATTATAATGAGAAGATGAAGCGTCCCTACTCCTTCCCACGGGACAAGACGAAACGGCTATTCGAGCTGGCAATACGCAACAGGCTTATAAACCTGCCAAATTCAAGGCGACCGCCGCAACCCACCGAGGTGAATAACCCTAACTATTGCCCTTACCATCAAACGGTAGGCCATCCGATTGAAGATTGCTTCGTCTTCAAAGGATGGATTGAAGACCATTACCTCCAGGGGAAGTTTGTACTGTCCGAAAAGTGGAAGGTGAACCCACCACAGCCGCATGCTCCTTGGAAAGCGGATACACCGGGGGCAACATGTTCTTTTATTGAAGAAGCTCCATGGGAGGTCGTGCTATCAACTAAAACCAAAAGAATGCTGAGAGACCTTCATGCGTGTCCTGCGATCGAATGGAAGGACCCTCTTGAACCTCAAATTATCAAAGGAATGTTGAAGCCCCGCCCAATTACGAAGATTCGCGATAAGGGCCCGAATACTCACGCCCAACCGTCAAAATCTTCGAGGAAAAAGAAGAAGAAATCCAAGAAGCCCGTGAAGCTTGAAAACGAACACACGAACTTGCAGAAGCAAATCGACGCGTTGGAAAAATACAATCAAAAAGCGCGAACTCCTGTCACACTGCAAGAGTTCCTCAACCACATCTTTCAAGAGGAAGATGATGAAGAAAGCTCGTCGGATGAATCCGAAGGATATGTGGCGAGTTGTAATGTGATCTCCCACTCGTTTACCGATGATGGGAAAACTCCTGGCACTAAAAAGCTGGAGGCAGAGCCTGTACCAGAGCGTGCATGGCCAACAGACGAAATGATCGACGCTTTTCTAGACGAGATTCGTCTAAAATGTAAAGCGGACCAGGAGCGTGAGATGACCACGTCGGAAGGAGCCAAATGCGGGCAACTGAACGAAAGAGTTGAACTACCCCTGCCAGAGCGAAAGGCATCCGAAGTAGACAAGAAGATATTCAAGACGAGGAAAAGGTTTGCCAAAGCCATGTCAATGGGAATGAAGCTACCACCCTCGGAAGGAAACACACACGATGGGGTGGAGAGGCACCCTGACTATTGCGCATATCACCGGAAAATCTCACATCCCACGGAGGAGTGCGACGCCTTTAAGATATGGTGGCAAGGATATGTCGCTCGTCGGCAACATGTTAAGCGCACGAAACGCAAGAGCCGTCGGGAGCGAAGAAGTACTATCGATGGGCACGACAGAGCTACTGGCAACTGTTACATGGTAAACGCCAGGGGGTCACAAGTTCTCACCTTTGGGAGCGACTCTGATGAAGAAATCGCTCTGGGCCCTCTCTTCAAAGAATCCGTGTTGGGGAAAGAGGAGGAATCGGAGGTCTGCGAGAACATTCAGCTGCGCAATCGCACACTCCCAGAAAAGAATCTCGGGCCCGGGAATAGAAAGGATAAGGGAAAGGAAAAGGTCACTGAAGATATCACTTTAGATGACCAAGTCATAAGAGAGCTGGCTGTCAAAGACCCTCCTAGGAAGAGTAAAGTGGACTATAACATCCTCGCGCACCTAAGGAAGCTACCTTCTCAGCTTAGCATTCTCGATGCCCTCCTATTATCAAAAGAAGCGCGAGACTCACTAATTAAGGCGTTACAAGAACCTGAGCAATTCCAAGCCTTCCTCGCCACTGAAAAGATGAAAGATGAACTGGAGGAAGTGCATACAGCCGACATCACTTTCGGTGATGAAGACCTCCTTCTCGGGACGTGCGACCATAACCGTCCCCTATATGTCTCTGGATAATGCCATGATATCAAGATAGGCAAGATCCTGGTGGATAATGGATCCTCCGTCAACCTCCTTAATGTTCGGGTGTTGAAGGAAATCTGCATGAGCGTGCAACACCTCGCTCGTGATAAAATTACTATCTCCGGTTTCGATTCACAATCGTCACGGACTCTCGGATCCGTGATACTAACATTACGCTTTGGACTTCTCGTCACAGACATCAAATTCCATGTCATTGACGCCAAGACCTGCTACAACGCCTTGCTCGGTCGTCCTTGGTTACACGAATACAAATCATCCCTTCTACACAACATCAGTGTATGAAGTACTTTAAGGATGGTTTCGAGTACACCGTAACAGGTGAGTTAAACCCATTTTCCGTGAACGAAGTCCGCAAATACAAAGATGCGAAGTACTTTTTGCCAGATTTCGAGGATACAGAAAGTTGTCGCGACCCGGAGAACAAAGCCGCCGCCACCATCCCCGTTTTCGGAAGCGACACCGAAGAAGAAGAAGAGATAGTTTACGCAGGGCCATCTCAACGCAACAACCTGGGGACGCCCGCCCCCGTGTTGGTCTTCGGAAGTGATTCAGAAGATGAAGTTAATGCTGTGTTCTCCAATCGGCTGTCAATACAAACACTCCCTGGCGATGACCATAGTTTGCAAATCACCATGGTACCGCGAGAACACTACAAGGATCTCGACACGCTGCAGGCTAATAATGTGCAGGACCTGCGAACATTTTACGTCCCTCCCAGGCGAAGGGGTGAGAAGGTGATCCTATTCTACCGATCCTCAGAGTCGAAAATAGAGAAAGAGATCTGGCATGGCGCGGATGCTACGCTTGACAGGCTCCAACTCATCCGTCTGCCCAGATACTATACAAATGGATTAAAGAAGCTATTGAAGCGCCAAGGAGTACCCTTAGAACAGACCGTTCGGCAGGCGCGGTTCTACAACAGGATTTGGGATGTCCCCGGGACTCAACGCAAATTGCCCAACGGGAAGATGGAAACACTCGGGCTTGGATACGCAAGAGCCGGAAAACGGGAACGGGCTCACAGCAGCTACGCTATATATACCTTTGATGAAGAGGAGGACGCCCTGTCAGGAGATGCCAACCCCACATCAAAACTAGACCCCGCGATTAAAGCGCCGAGTCCGTCGTTTGAAAAACGAATGGGCAAGCCTATCAGGAAAGTGGGTCAGAAAGCTCGGGAAGACCACAACCGCGAAATGGCCATCTACGAGAAGGCCAGGACGCAACGTCTATTTCAACGTACTGCGAAAGACAAAGACGCTTATCCTCGTCAATCAGTTGTACGAAAGGCCCGACGCAGAGACGGAAATAAATCAAGAAGCGGCTCGGGTTTGTCCCTCATGAAGAAGATGAGTCGAGCGTACTCCTTCCCTCGAGACAAGACGGAGAGGTTACTCAACCTCGCTATAAAGCATCAAATGATCACACTTCCAGAGTCTAGACGTCCTGAGCAAGCTAACAAGGCTTCTCATCTGAGTTATTGCTCTTATCACCAAGCCATAGGACATCCTACCGAAGACTGCTTCACCTTCAAGAACTGGGTCGAGGACCAGTACCAACGGGGCAGATTCGCTTTATCCGACGGCTGGAAGGTAACGCCGCCGCAAAAGCATGAGCCCAAGGCCGCAAGAGCAGAACCGGGTCCACCTCAGGCCGGGGAGCGAGTTCGCACTTGCTATACGATTACGATATTAGGAGAAGAGCCCGAGAACGTAGATGACCTTCCCCGGTGCTTTGAGAACAGCGATGATGATGTGATCTCGGAATTTCCGCCCGCTCCGAAAGAACTGGAAGATGGTATACATACTACTGCAGATAACCTCAAGAAGATTGAGTTGGGATCGGCAGACGACCCGCGACCGACATTTGTCAGCGAGCTGTTATCCGAAGAGAGGGTGGCTGCGTTAAAGGACGTGCTTCTACGGCATAAAGATTGCTTCGCGTGGAACTACTCCGAGATGCCAGGATTAGATCCGGAGATTGCTGTGCATAGATTAGCAATATCCCCAGATATCAAGCCAGTCAAGCAGGCGCCAAGGAGGATGTGACTCGAGCTTGAGATAAGCATCAACGCCGAAGTCAAGAAGCTGATCGATTCTGGATTTATCCAAGAAGTCCAATATCCCGACTGGATCGCCAATATCGTCCCGGTAATGAAGAAGAATGGGACGGTACGCATATGCGTGGATTTCAGGGATCTCAATAAAGCCTGTCCAAAGGATGATTTCCCGGTACCAGTGACCGAGCTAATGATAGATAACACGTCCACTCACGAGGTTTTCTCCTTTATGGATGGTTCGTCAGGATACAATCAGATAAAGATGCATCCTGAAGACCAGAAGCACACCGCTTTCCGCACCCCTTTGGGTATATTTTGCTACAGGGTTATGCCCTTCGGTCTAAAGAACGCTGGCGCTACCTATCAAAGGGCCATGATAAAGATCTTTGATGACCTCATACACGACGTCGTCGAGTGCTATATCGATGACCTCGTAGTAAAGAGCATGTCATACGAAGATCATTTAAAGCATCTGGAGACTGTATTTCGACGCCTTCGGCAATATAATTTGAAAATGAATCCCCTCAAATGCGCGTTTGGAGTCTCCTCGGGCAAATTCCTGGGATTCATCGTTCGACACCGAGGTATTGAAATAGATCCGTCAAAGATTAAGGCGATCATGGAAATGCCTCCACCAAGAACCCTCAAGCAGTTGCGGTCTCTCCAAGGGTAGCTCGCATACATCCGGCGGTTTATCGCTAATCTTTCGGGCAAATGCCATCCTTACAGCCACCTGATGAAAAAGGGAACTCCATTCGCTTGGGATCACAAATGTCAAGGTGCACTAGACGAGATCAAGCAGTACCTGCAGAACCCTCCAGTGCTGGCCGCGCCGGTCAAGGGAAAACCCCTCATTCTTTATACGACCGCCCTCGAAGGTTCTTTAGGCGCATTATGGGCACAAGAGAACGATCAGGGGAAAGAAAGAGTACTTTACTACTTAAGTCGAGTACTGCTGGGGGCAGAAAGCAACTATTCCCCCATTCAAAAGCACTGCCTGGCGTTGATCTTCGTAATAACAAAGCTTAGACATTACGCATTAGCACATGAAGTCCGTCTTATTTCGAAGGTGGACCCTCTCAAATATTTGATGTCGAAAGCCATATTGACGGGGCGGCTCGCTAAGTGGGCCCTGCTCTTGATGGAGTTCTCGATAACGTATCAACCTCTCAAGGCAGTGAAAGGCCAGGCCATTGCCGACTTCCTCGCCGAGCACCCGATACCGGCCGATTCTCCTCTGAACTGTGATTTGCCGGACGAGCATGCATTTGATGCGATTAGCGGCGGAAGCGCCCGATGGGAACTCTATTTCGATGGAGCGTCCTCCATAAAGAAACAGAAACGAGGTATCCCAATGATCAAATCAGGGATAAGCCTCATCTTTGCAACTCCACAAGGAGGGATAATGCGCTTCGCCTTCTCCTTAACAGAGTCGAGGACAAACAATGAAGCTGAATACGAAGCTCTGATAGCAGGCCTCGAGATCGCCATCGACATGGGAATTGAAGACCTCCTTATATACGGGGATTCTCAGCTGGTCGTTAGTCAAGTAAATGGTGACTACCAAACGTGCAAGCCGGAGTTGGTGAAGTACGGCGAAAGGGTGCAACAACTATTGACCCAAATTCCCTCCTATACTCTGGAGAACATACCGCGCGCGGAAAACAGCAAAGCAGACGCGTTGGCTAAACTTGCTAAAGAACTGGCTGACGAGAACCTCGATGACGTCAGAATCGTGGTACAAAGCCGTCGAGTGCTCGCCCCGGCAGAAATATCTCCGGAATCATGCGAAGAGAAGGGAGCGACTGAGCAGACGACCCTACAAATAAAAGACCATGAGAAGGCCGAAGACTGGAGGGAAGTCTTCATAGACTACTTTAAGTCCCACCGAATGCCCAAAGAGGCGTCCTCAAGACATCAGCTCATGAAACGAGCTTTATCTTTCACTTTCGTCAACGATATTCTATACAAGAGATCGTTTGATTCTCTATGGCTGAGATGCTTAGGACCCGACGAAGCAGAAAGAGTCATTCAGGAAGTTCATGACGGACTTTGCGGTTCTCACCAAGCAGGCCCAAAGATGAAGTTAAAAATTAAACGGATGGGTTATTACTGGCCCACGATGATCCAGGACTGCCTCGAGTATGCGAAGCAATGCCACTCATGCCAGATTCATGGAGACTTCATCCACCAACATCCGAATCCACTGCACCCAACGCTGGCTAGTTGGCCATTCGAAATGTGGGGGACTGACATAGTCGGCCCCATTGAGCCAGCATCATCCCGGGGACACCGTTTTATCCTGGCGACAACTGATTACTTCTCCAAATGGGCAGAAGCAGTACCACTGAAGGAAGTGAAGACGGAGAATATCCTCCATTTCTTCAAGACGCACGTCATCTATCGGTTCAGAATTCCACGGCGGATTATCTCCGATAATGGGCCGGCCTACCGAAGCCATAAGATTAGCCGCTTCGCACAGCAGCACAGTATAGACTGGAGATATTCTTCGGTTTACAACCCACGAGCTAACGGTCTGGCCGAGGCCTTCAATAAGACCTTGACGAAGATCATAAAAAAGACCGTTTCCAGGAATAAGAGAGACTGGCACGAAAGGCTGCAAGAAGCCCTTTGGGCTTATCGAACTACATTCAAGACGGCCACAAACACAACGCCGTACGCGTTGGTATTTGGGACGGAAGCAGTGCTCCCCCTCGAGATAGAGTTACCCTCTCTACGAGTAGTAGTCCACCACGAGCTGACGAACGAAGAAAATGCTCACCTTCGGCTTGAGGAGCTTGATGCCCTCGACGAAACCCGGCTCATAGCGCAACAACATCTAGAGGCCTACAAAGCAAAGATGACGTGCTCATACGAAAGATTGACCAGGCCGAGGACATTCCGCCAAGGCGAACTCGTACTAGTGGTCAAAAGACCTATGATCCCCAATCGTGCCAAGCGAGGAAAATTTGAGCCAAACTATGAAGGCCCGTACACAATAGACAAGGTCTACCAGTGTGGAGCCTACCTACTCATGGACATGCACGGTGAAAGGCCTTTCAGGCCAATAAACGGCCGCTTCTTGAAGAAATACTATGCTTAATAAGCCGCAGCCTGGGTCAATGATAGATGACGACGACTATGTCCGCTCACTATCTTCCTAGGCTCAGACTTTATAAGCAACAGCCGGCCTTCCCATAACGACGGACCGAAACGTCCTTAAACTAACGGCGGACCGAAACGTCCTTAAACTAGCGACGGACCGAAACGTCCTTAAACTAACGGTGGACCGAAACGTCCTTAAACTATCGACGGACCGAAACGTCCTTAAACTAACGGCGGACCGAAACGTCCTTAAACTATCGACGGACCGAAACGTCCTTAAACTAACGACGGACCGAAACGTCCCTAAACTACTACCGCAACATCCTTAGGTTGACGAGATGGATAAAAAAAAGAAGAAGATAAAAAAAATGATAAAAAAAACGGTATGTCCATAAGCGAAGTGGGCACGGATGAAAACCCGAAAGGGCTCCGTTAGTAAAAACAGCAGGGCTGCCGGCAAGTGTTCGTGAAAACCCGGAAGGGCGCGACCTTGTAAAAAAAAAGTGAAAAAGAATAAAAAAAACGGTATGTCTATAAGCAAAATGGGCACGGATGAAAACCCGAAAGGGCTCCGTGAGTAAAAACAGCAGGACTACCGGCGAGTGTTTGTGAAAACCCGAAAAGGCGCAACCTCGTTAAAGGACACTTACAGAGTCCTCTCGACCTTGTAAGGAGAAACCACCCGCGTGAGATCCTTACGACTCACAAAGGAGCAGCACACTTAGGGATCCTCACGATTCCTAAGGAGAAAATACACTTACGAGATCCTCACGACTCGTAAGGAGAATTCTCTTATGGGGTCCTCACGGCTCATGAGATTTGAAAGTCTTAAGTTACAGAAGCCTGAACCTGTTCTTAAGCAAATCCTCCACAACCTTCGATATTGCCCTACAAGAGGCTCAATACTGACCCTTGTATACAATCCACGGGCGCGAATAAACATTTCCCCAGCAAAGTCCAACCCTTGTAGGTCCTCTCGACCCATAAGGAGAAAACCCTCTTATAGGATCCTTACGACTTACAGAGAAACATACACTTAGGAATCCTCACGATCCCTAAGGAGAAAATACACCTGCAAGATCCTCACGACTTGTAAGGAGAAATACCTTTGTGAGACCTTTACGGCTCATGAAGTCAAAAGCCTTAGTCGACAGGACCTTAACCCTGTTTGCTAAGCCACCTTTGTTCAACATCGACAGAGGCAAATGATGATTCGCTCCTGGCAATATCCCAGTTGCAGCGATGCTGATGCCTAAACCGGTATCAAATCCCAAGTCCTTTCATGGCAAATGATGATTCGCTCCTGGCAATATTCCAGTTGCAGCGATGCTGATGCCGAAATCGGTGTCCAAAATCCGAGCTTGCGGCGAAAAAGCTAGCAAGCCACACATGCCTACAAAATAGCCGAAATGATGGGGCAACTCGCAATAAAAAAGCAGCGAGTAGAAAATAAATAAATAGCCGAAATGATTGGGCACCGCGAAAAATAGCCGAAATGATGGGGCAATCGTGACCTTCGCGACATAAAAGCTGAAACGATAGAGCATCGCGGAAAAAGAAATAAAATAAAAATAAAATGTATGCCTTATAGGTGATGTTCCATCTCACCCTGTATACAATCCAATGGCATAAACAAAAAGGGAACGTACCTCCCTCCCCCAGGTTTCACCAAAGAAAGAAGCTAAATCTCGACGGGCCACAAGCGACCTAAAGATCATCCCAACACTCGTCTCGTAACAACGGACACAACTTCAAGCTAAGCGGAACAGCGGCAACTCCCAGTTCCATGGCTCGGTGGTATACACATCGCCAACAGTCAAACCTTCACCCCGTGAAATGCGGATATATTCAGCAAAATTCCTGGTTACGTGGAACGCGGATAATGTCACTCTTTGACCCCGTGGAAAACGTCCAGAGCGGATCCTGGTCCTCGCAGAGCATGGCAGTGAACCCGTGCGAAGCATCCAGAGCGGAGCCTAGTCCTCGCCTAACGCGGCAGTGAACCCGTGTGAAGCATCTAGTGCAAAATTCCTGGTCACGTGGAACGCGGATAATGTCACTCTTTGACCCCGTGGAAAACGTCCAGAGCGGATCCTGGTCCTCGCAGAGCATGGCAGTGAACCCGTGCGAAGCATCCAGAGCGGAGCCTAGTCCTCGCCTAACACGGCAGTGAACCCGTGTGAAGCATCTAGTGCAAAATTCCTGGTCACGTGGAACGCTGATAATGTCACTCTTTGACCCCATGGAAAACGTCCAGAGCGGATCCTGGTCCTCGCAGAGCATGGCAGTGAACCCGTGCAAAGCATCCAGAGTGGAGCCTAGTCCTCGCCTAACGCGGCAGTGAACCCGTGTGAAGCATCTAGTGCAAAATTCCTGGTCACGTGGAACGCTGATAATGTCACTCTTTGACCCCATGGAAAACGTCCAGAGCGGATCCTGGTCCTCGCAGAGCATGGCAGTGAACCCGTGCGAAGCATCCAGAGCGGAGCCTAGTCCTCGCCTAACGCGGCAGTGAACCCGTGTGAAGCATCTAGTGCAAAATTCCTGGTCACGTGGAACGCGGATAATGTCACCCTTTGACCCCGTGGAAAACGTCCAGAGCGGATCCTGGTCCTCGCAGAGCATGGCAGTGAATCCGTGCGAAGCATCCAGAGTGGAGCCTAGTCCTCGCCTAACGCGGCAGTGAACCCGTGTGAAGCATCTAGTGCAAAATTCCTGGTCACGTGGAACGCGGATAATGTCACTCTTTGACCCCGTGGAAAATGTCCAGAGCGGATCCTGGTCCTCGCAGAGCATGGCAGTGAACCCGTGCGAAGCATCCAGAGCGGAGCCTAGTCCTCGCCGAGCACGGCAGTGAACCCGTGTGAAGCATCTAGTGCAAAATTCCTGGTTACGTGGAACGCGGATAATGTCACTCTTTGACCCCGTAAAAAACGTCCAGAGCGGAGCCTGGTCCTCGCCAAGCGCGGCAGTGAACCCGTGTGAAGCATCCAGAGCAAATACCGGACTGTGGAGTCCTTAAAATCCACGGACTATGATGTCCTTAACCTCGACCGTGATGTCTTAAAACTAACGATCAACCACCCCGATTCCCTACGGATTCTGCCTTGGTCTAAGGGTACATCTCTTCACTCCTTTGATACTCGGCGTTGTAATTCCTCAACGTCTTCAAAGAGGTGACGGGTCCCTGCAACCAAACACCAGACTGTGGAGTCCCTAAATCTACGGACTATGAGGTCCTTAACCTTGACCGTGATGTCTTAAAACTAACAGCGGACTGTGGAGTCCTTAAATCCACGGACTATGAGGTCCTTAACCTTGACCGTGATGTCTTAAAACTAACAGCGGACTGTGGAGTCCTTAAATCCACGGACTATGAGGTCCTTAACCTTGACCGTGATGTCTTTAAACTATGATACCTTAATAGACCCCTGACTCCGTGAAACACGGATAAGGGTGATCACATCCGGCACTTGCAGGCCCTCACGACCTGTAAGGAAGAAAAACTCTCTTGTGAGATCCTTACGACTCTCAAGGGAAAACTCGCTTAAGGATCCTCACGATCTCTAAGAAGAACTTACACCTATGGGATCCTCTCGACCTGTAGGGAGAAAAACTCTTTATGAGACCCTCGTGGCTCGTAAAATGCAAAAGGCTTAGGAAGCAGATCTTAACCCTGAATCCTAAGCCATTGCTGTCCTGCAAGAAGATCGAGATAGAATATCCGCAGAATACATTCAATAAAAAGGGGGACACACCATTGAGAAGAAAAATGTATCTTTTATTCATAAACCAAAATGGGTACAAAGTACAATTCATGAAAGAAACAAAAAGAAAATACTCTTATCCATGAGTATGTACAAAAAGGAAGGAAAAGATACAAATGTTCAGGCCGGCGGGCGATTCAGCAGCTTGGTCAGCTCATCCTGCTTTTGCTGGACCACGGCTTCATGACGCAAGATCTCCAAAAGACGAGCCTCCGCCTGAGCTTGTTGGGCCTGATATGAAGCAAGCCGGGCTTCAAGCTCTTTCTCAATGGCCTTATGAGCCTCGACCCTCTCACAAGTGAACGTGGCAGCTTTATCGAGAGCCACAACCTTATGTTCGCTACGTATCGCTCTATCAGGCCACGTAAGCTCGCTTTCGTAACCACAGCAAACGCGCTCACATCGCCTGATGTGAAAGGCAACAAGAAAAGTTTCCGACATATTTCAAGCATACGTTCGCAATCATATGAGTATTCAAAAAGGGAATAATAATAATAATAGCGTTTGCAATCGCATGAACGTTCATAATACCCAAAATGGTCTAATGCGCAGGAAAGTGATGGTAGCATTTGCAATTAAAGAAAGTTCTCCTGAGAAGAATACAAAGTTTATTTATGCAAGCGGAAACATACATACTAGCACCAAGCCTACACGGAATCTCGGCATAAAGCGTAAAAAAGGAGGGACTAATTTAAAAATGTTCTGCGCTAACGGAAAAGGTCACCAAACATGGGATCAACGGCACAAGGGTTAATGAAACAGAGGACAAAATTCTCCATCTCTCTCTCTGCTTTCTCCAGCACGTCAAAGCGACGGTTCTCACGAGGAGTCGCTCATCATCGATTGGCGCCGTGTTCATCTGCGAAAGCAGACATAATAGCTCGCCGGGCCTTGATCTGGCTCAGCAGATAAATTGAGCAATCCTTCAAAGCCTGAGTAATCAGGCACGCGTCATGAAAACCCTCGAGCTTTTCTTCTGCCGCGTCGAGCATCACCAGGGTCATCTCCGCCGGGTGAGGAGGGATGTCGGCAAGCACGGCCTTGAGAATCATCCGGAGCCAGAGAGAACCCATCGGGAGGGGGGACCCCCTACGGATCGAGAGTTCATGCATGGCTGAGTCGCATTCATTGTCGGTAAGGAGGGGATCCACCAACCGAGCAGCAAAGCGAGGGACCATTTCCTCAATAGGAACCTCCCATGGCTGTCGACGAGCATGAGGGCGATTGCAGGCCATGGCGCTCGTTTGTTTCTCAAGACAAGTTACTCCAAGATAAAAAAAATAATAATAATAATAATATAAATCTCTGTGTGAGAGGAAAAGGGAAGCTGTAGCCTCATATATAAGGAAATGCATTAAGTGCTGTGCGCGGAAAATCTTGCATGGTGAAACTATTTCCAAGGCCCAAAAAAGGAAAGGCATCGAAAATCAAGGAGATGGAACTATTTCCAAGGCCCTTTTTTCTGCGTCTAATATTGTGCGCCGAAAATAGGGCATGAGAAGATTTTGTGAACAGCCACATCAAGGGACCCCACGTGCAGACTACATGAGGCCTAAACCTGATGTACACTAAAAAAATTGGAGTAGCACCCTGCATATTGAAAGCACCAACAACAACAGTAGCAAAATGATAAAATCCCAGAGAAAAAACATGCAAACATAGAAAGACATAATGACAATTGTCACTTATACTTCAAGAGGTTCATACAAAACACAGAGGACACATTTACAACGGTAAAACTTCAGATGCGGGACATGGGTTGAGAAACTCAAAATTAACTTTATTCAAGATTTTCCAAGCATTTCGAACCTCCCGAGTATGCTTCCTCTCACGATCACAAGCATCGGGGTCCTCACGAATGTCCTCCACCCTCCGATAGGCGGCAAGTATGGCCGACTGCTGGAACATCTGATGCAGGAGATCAATGAGATTATCCCGCCTTCTCTTTGAGATCAAGTGCATCAGATACACCGAGTGTACTTTATCCTCGGCGGCGTCCAATGCCCCAAGGGGCACACCAGCACAGAATAGAGGGAGAGCCTCCCTGATCGCCAGCACGATCAGCCTCAGAAGAGAAGAGCGACGGGGGAGTAGCCGATGGTTGTACTCATCAAAGCGGCTCATAATCTCGGCACATTGAGCATCGGTGAACTCCTGGTTCTGACTGCGGCCCAGTGCACGAATATTCCCATAGGAAATGATCTCGTCAAGACCATACAGATGGGCATCCATGATACCTGAAATAAAGGTCATGAGTTTCATTAGAAAACTCCTGTTTCATTAACTGCAGAAGAACAACCTCGGGCCAAGAGACCCCAGGAAGCCTCTGTGTGAAGGAAGCGAGTTCTTCATTGGAATTAAAATTCCTTATTAAGAAAAGGGAATTAAATTCCCAGAAACATTTTTGATGGAATTAAATTCCATGGAGTTGAAATGCCATCATCATCTCCCCAAAGATCATCTAAACCCTAAGAGATCTACAGTTTGAAGGTTAAGCGGTTTCATGTTCTTATGGAAAAATATGAAGAAAAAGGGTAAAAACCCTTGTTTCGGGATTTAAAATCCAGAGGAATATGACGGTCCATCGTTGTCCAAGAACATTACCTGAGGAAAAGAAATCCTTTCGAACAGAGTTAAACTCTGAAAATTGTTTCAAGGCAGAGAACTAAGCTCTGGAAGCGAGAATTAAATTCTCAAGGAAAGAATTCTCAAAAGAAGAAGATGAACAAAGTGAGGGCTCCTCTGAAGAGACAGCGGTATTTATAGAAGGGGATAGCAACGTTTCATCTCCTTAAATCCCTAAAGGAATCCAACGGCCACAAAAGGTGACAGCGTTGCACTCACGTACTGACACGTGAGAACAACACTGTGGGGGCATTTGTTTCCTGATTTAAAATCAGGAAAGCTTATGGGAAAAGCTTCAGAAAAGGGTCACGTGTGGGCACGTGACGTCTGAAAAGCATCATCAAGGCAGATTCAGCTTCCCGACTACATCAAAGAAAAGGGCTTCAAAAAGGGTCACGTGCTCCCACGTGACCGGGGTCACGTGTTGGCACGTGACATTTTTCAAAGGGCACATCGGTTCCCTGATCAAATCAGGGAAAAAGCCTCAAAAGAGGTCACGTGCTCCCACGTGACCAGGGTCACGTGTCGGCACGTGATGATCAAAAGCAGCAGACTTGTTCTCCAGTGAAATCAAAGAAAGAGGCTTCAGACAGTGGTCACGTGTTGGCACGTTATGACCAAGCAACAACCAGAAGACAGCGCAAAAAGAAAGGAAAAGGCTCATTCCAAAGGGGGTCACGTGCCCACACGTGACCATGAGTCACGTGGTCACACGTGACCGGCTTTCAAAGCCCATTTTGTCAACAGAATTAAATTCTGAAAGAAATTCAAATCTTTCCAAAGGAAAGCGGCTATCTGGAACCAATCGAATTAAAGATTCAGAGGTGGTGAAATATCATCTATCTATGGGAAAATCTCGGGTTTGGAAAGATTTCCCCTTTAAATCTAACCGAAACAACAAAGGAAAAATCCCTGGATTTGAAATCCAATGGTGAATAAAATTCACCTAATAATCCAAAGGTCCAAAACGAATGATGGATGCAAATCAAATCTCTCATGAAGATTCGTCAAAAACTGATTGATTCGGCTGCTTCTCCTATAAATAGGAGCCAAAAGACACAGAGAAAAGATATACAGAGACAGGGAGAGAAAAAGAAAAGGAAGAGAGCTTCGATACTTCGAGGAACTTGGATCTTCTGCAAAAGAAAACCCTAGGTAAGAGAGGGAAGGCTTTTTGAAAGAAAGAGAATTTAATTCTCAACAGAGTTTAACTTTGATACATAAAACAGAAGAACATATTTCTTCTCTCTTTGATAGAGGATCTGCAAAGTGCACATCTCCCCTTGAAGTTGAGAATTTAATTCTCAATGGGTCGAGATCCTGCCATGCAAATCCAAAACATAGAGAGGGAATGCAAGCACGAGAATTTAATTCTCACAGAACTATAGGAATTTAATTCCTTTAAAATAAAACTAGGGCTTGACCCTGTGTTATGGGAATTTAATTCCTTCAGAACAAAAAGAAACAGGGTTTAACCCTAATTAAGAACCTAGTTCTGTTGGAACAGCGGGGATTTAATTCCCTTGATCATAATTTAAAAGAAAGAATTTAATTCCTTAAAAGCTTTTATTAGGGTTCAACCCTATTCAGTTCTTCACATATATGAAGAATTTAATTCCTACAGAAAATTCGGAGTCCAACTCTATTCAGAATATAAACCTTCGAAAGGAAGTAGGAATTTAATTCCTCTGAAATTACTGTCAGGGTTTAACCCTATGAGGAACTTGATTCCTGGAAAAGATTAACAGATCCTCTAAAACAACATACATAGAGGCAGGGTCACGTGTCACCACGTGACCCCCCCCCAAGAGATCTACAGAAAGCCCCTTTGAGGCAGCACCCCACGTGACCCTCGGCAGAAGCTCTAATACATAGGCATTTGAATGCCCATCACGTGATGGCACGTGATGCTCTGAAAGACGCGGTAATCTCAGCAGAATAAATGAAGGGAGGGCGCTCTCACGTGCTGCCACGTGACCCCTCTTTCCTTAGTGTTTAACACTAAATTAAAACCCTCGAACCCAGTGTTAAAACACTGTTGGGCCTTAGTGTTCAACACTAATTAAAAAGCTTTATTTGCAGTGTTCAACACTGATCCGTTTTAGTGTTTAACACTAATTTGAAAAGCCTTGTTGCTGGTGTTTAACACCAATTATCTCTTAGTGTTAAACACTAACTTGTCAACCTCATTCCCGGTGTTCAACACTGACTGCTCTGTAGTGTTTAACACTAGGCTTTGGCCCAATTGGCCTAAATGGATAGAGGCAAAGCCTCTCCTGATTGGACTTAGCCCAAGATGGCCATAAGTCCTCAATTTGTGATTAACTGGGCCAATGGACTCATAACATAATTAATTCGTCTTGATCCCAAATTGGGCCAAGGACTATTTAATCCACTCCGGTTCTAGGGTACATCTCTTCACTCCTTTGATACTTGGCATTGTAATCCCTCAATGTCTTCAAAGAGGTGACGGGTCCCGACGATCACACACTGATACGGACTGTGGGGTCCTTAAACCCGTATTTAATGCAAAATTCCTGGTTACGTGGAACGCGGATAATGTCACTCTTTGACC
The DNA here is from genome assembly GCA_030015575.1 of Agapanthus africanus. Taxonomy (NCBI): domain Eukaryota; kingdom Viridiplantae; phylum Streptophyta; class Magnoliopsida; order Asparagales; family Amaryllidaceae; genus Agapanthus; species Agapanthus africanus. The sequence continues at coordinate 873,900,421 of CM057339.1, forward strand.
CCATGGAAAACGTCCAGAGCGGAGCCTGGTCCTCGCAGAGCACGGCAGTGAACCCGTATGAAGCATCCAGAGCACATACCGGACTGTGGGGTCCTTAAACCCATGGACTACGACGTCCTTAACCTTGACCGAGATGTCTTAAAACTAACAATGGACCTCAATGTCCTTAAACTACCCATGGACCGCAACGTCCTTAAACTACCCATGGACCGCAACGTCCTTAAACTACCCATGGACCGCAATGTCTTTAAACTAGAACAATAGAGCCCCGTATGCACTTTTGTCGGATCTAAACGATCCCGTTTAAGTTGATCTTAGCCTCAAAGATGGCTAACGTATCCTTAAACCTTCAAACAGACTGGACTATGAATCCCCCCAATTAACTCTGGCTCGAGGGTACATCTCTGAGCTCCTCTGACATCCGTCGTTGTAATCCTTCAACGTCGTCAGAGAGGTGACGGGTCCCGACGGCCATACATACGATGGACCACTATGTCCCTAAATTGAAACATTAGAGCCCAAACGCTCCTTTGTCGGATCTAAACGATCCCGTTAAGTTGATCTTAGTCTCAAAGTGAGACTAACGTATCCTTAACAAACGTTTGAGTTGATCTTAGCCTCACGTATGGCTGACGTATCCTCAAACTAAACCCCCAAACCCAAATCTAAGATAATACGGATTTGGACTAGTCCATGCCCTACGGGCGACGACATAACTCAGTCTCCGTAAACAATCCACGGGCAACAAAACACAAAACAAACACCCACGACACGAAGTGACCATCTGGAGAAGGAGAAAGTTGTTACCGCAATGCGGTAGCGTAATTAACTGCAGGGGCTTGCGCCTGCAGGGAAGAGCGTCCCCACAATCAAAAACCCCTCAAACGAGGGGGAATCTGACGAAGTCTGCTACATCGGACGCATCCGTGCAAACCTTCGATACATGGTGCCATAAATCAACTTGGCATCTTCGGAGAGATGGACGGATAGCACCAATTAGCATCTGCCCCGAATCTCAGGCAAGACGTCATGTCGCGCCGTCTTTCGGAGGGGAACAGACACCTAGAGGTTTAACGGTTTGTTGCACGTACTCAGTGCAATCGTGTTGCCTACGAAAGTGTGCTACTTAGGTTTTTCTTTCTCTTTTTCTCCTTCTCTTGAAAAACTAGTTTGATCGGGACGATCAAAATTAAGTTTGGGAGTATTTGTTCAGTTGATAAAACTGCACTTTTAATATGGCATTTTCCTTACTATTTATATATAATAAAATATGTTTATTATAAATATGACACATATAAGGGTTTATCCATAAAAATACTATTTTCATGTGTTTATATATTATAATTAACATCATGAAAGGAAATGTAAGCATATAATATTCATGTAATATTTGGCCTATTTAAATATGCTTACTTTATTAAATATCTTTGACAAATTCTCTTAAAACTAAAATATCATGACAAATGGTTATGATTATATCTCAAAAAAAATAAATTCTACTAATATCATTTATTGAGATAATTGTGAAGGAATTATATCATGACTGAAATCAAGGAAATCCGAGTTGGCGAGATCAAATCTGCCAAAGATATTCAAGTAAATTGAAGAAACCAATTCTGGCAGAAACGTAGAAAAGATTTTCAAAGTCTAGATATTCAAAAGATCAACAAGTGCTACAGATATGAAGCCACAGAAATTAGAGCCCATGATCCCACCAGAAGGCGGCAGATCCGCGACCAAACCCACCTATTGGCCACGGTTCCGCCGCATATCTGAAGAGTTAGGGTTCTGGATTTTTTTGGTTGGGATCCTAACAACTAGTTACCATATTAGGAAACTAGGGTTCTGACTCTGTGACTATAAATAAGGACCGAGAGGCTCTTGGAAAAATTATCAAACCGACGCGATTACGAAGTCCACGATGGCTCAAGAATCCTGGTTGATCATCAACAGTTCATCTACCTCCTTAGAAGAGATCGAGAAGCAAACCAGGGTTTTGTAATCATTTTCTAAAGGAACAAAGTGTACTTGATCTTGTTGATTAATAAAGGTAGTTTTATTCTATTGCATTTTATTTTCTTCATGATTTCTATCTTTTCTTTTCCCAACATGCGCGAGTAATTCTCCGCTTGTTAGGGTTCGTAGGATTAGGGTAGATTAATGGATGATGAAGATGCTTAAACTCTTTTTACGTCCTATAAAGTTTATAAACTTTACCAAAAGAATCATTAACATCCTAATCGGACGCGCTACCAATTTATTGCTAGTCTCGACCGCGATTAGAGATTCGATTAATGATTGTTTCGGTAAAGGCTAGACATGAACGGAGATCCATGTCAAGATAGGGGTTAAGAGTGGGAACCCTTTTTCCTCCAGAAACCCTAATCTACATGCATCACTGTCAATCTAATTTTAAATATATTAAAGGATAAAAGGAGTAATCTTTAATTAATCATCCATGACTATTAAATCTTAACGAACCCTACAAGCCCCCTTCTAATATAAAACCTACATCCGTAGTTAATCTAGATATATATTCTACATCCGTGTTTAACGTAAATCTAGAAACTATTTCCACTATTCATTATTCTTCCTCTTTTCCTAATCAACACGCCTAAAGTAAGATTAAAAGATTCAACGTTTCCCTGAGGACGATCCGTACTCATCTCGGTCTAGCTACACGCGACACCGTCATGATTGCGGTTACAACACAACTTCACAAAAACATCAACCAATTACTGACACACCAAACACTTGGCTGCGCTCCTTGCTACTTCGCGCTTCATTCCATGATACCAGTAGTATTGCAGTAGATCCTTGTACATCTTTGTACCATCGGGATGTACAGAATAAGGAGAGTTGTGAGCTTCTTTCATCAACTCTTCTCGAACAAGTCCGATTGGCACGCATAAATGGCTTCTATACCGCAAGGATCCATCTTCGTGGATGATGAAGTCAGTTTGTAGTTCACTTTCTACTTGTTCTCGTATCCTTTGTAGCTTGGCATCATTTTCTTGAGCTGTCTTGATCTGATTTACAAGAGTGGACTGGACTTGTAAGTTCATCAAAGATGAAGCGTTACCTGGCACAACTACTTCAATCTCCAATCTATGCAGTTCTTGTTGTAGTCTCCACTGAGCGGTGAGGTTCATTTCAAATGGCTGGCGACTAAGGGCATCGGGAACTACGTTCACCTTTCCAGGATGATACTATAGGTTGATATCAAAGTCCGCCATGAGTTCTAACCATCTTCTCTGCCGCATGTTGAGTTCCTTCTGAGTAAATGCATATTTCATACTTTTATGGTCAGTGTATATATCCACTCATTCTCCCAAAAGATGGTGGCGCCAAATCTTGAGTGCGAAGATGACGGCTGCCAATTCTAGATCATGTATTGGATAGTTGTGTTCATGTACCTTTAATTGTCTTGATGCAAAAGCCATAAATTTTCCATGCTAGTGTAGAACACATCCTAATCCTTTACCGGATGCATCGCAATGCACATCGAATCCGCCAGATTGATCCGGTATTACAAGAATAGGTGCAGAGATTAATCTCGACTTAAGTTCTACAAAAGCCTTCTCACATACTTCTGATCACACGAATGCTTCATCTTTATGTGTGAGCTTGGTCAGAGCTGCTGCAATCTTTGAGAATCCTTCGATGAATCGTCGGTAGTATCCTGCTAATCCCAAGAAACTTCTTATATCTTTCACCATCTTTGGTGTCGGCCACTCACTGACAGCTGACACCTTAGCTGGATCCAGAAATTCCTTCGCCTGAAACGATATGTCCGAGAAATCCGACTTGATCTAGCCAAAATTCACACTTGTTGTACTTGGCATAGAGCTGATGTTGTTATAACGTCTCCAGGACAATCCGTAAGCGCTCAGCATGCTCTTTCCGATTCTTTGAATACACCAGAATTTCATCGATGAATATAACAACAAACCTGTCTAAGTACTCTCAGAAAACTTGGTCATTGGGTTCATAGAGATGGTAGGTGCATTGGTCACTCCAAATGGCATTACAAGATATTCATAATGAGCATAACGAGTCCTAAATGCTTTCTTTGGAATGTCGGACTCCTTGACCTTCACCTGATGATATCCTGAACAAAGATCTAACTTTGAAAAGACACAAGATCCACTAAACTGATCGAAAAGGTCATCGATGCGTGGTAATGGATACTTGTTCTTAATTATCAATTCCTTCAGAGCTCGATAATCCATACACATCCTGTAGGAACCTTCCTTCTTCTTCACCAGTAGCACTGGAGATCCCCAGCTCAAAATACTGGGACGAATCCAACCTTTCTTCAGGAGTTCGTCCAACTGAATGCGGATCTCCTTCAATCCCTCCGGACTTAGTCGGTATGGAGCTTTTATTACTGGTTGTGCGTCGGGTTGTAAATCGATGCTGAATTCAAGAGCTCGATCAGAAGGCAAACCTGATATATTTTCCGGGAATACATCCTTGAACACTCGAACTAGCTCTGGCTTCGATTCTTCTGCTTACAACGCTGCAATCTCTGCCTTCTTTGGTTTTGCTCGGTAAATGCTAGGCTCCAAGGTTCGGTCTCCACTTTTGAAGTAGAACACTGGATAATCTGGTATTTCGAACACTACCCTCCATTGGCAACAGTCGATGGTAGCGAATAAAGTTCCCAGCCAGTCCATTCCCAAGACTACTCCGCATAAAATTCTCGACTGCAGACGGCCACTGGACACAGATCGTATCCCAAAGTTGCTTTTAGAACGCCATTCCCTGAACTGACATTCCAGCTAGATACGAGCGGTTTAACTCGGATCACATGAGTTCGGACGAACCATTGCGACATAAAGTAATGTGATGCTCCAGTGTCGAAGAGCGCGATTGCAGGTAGGGAGGCTACTAAGATTGTACCTAAGTCGCGTGGGATAATTTTAGGTATAACAAATATAAGATGGCTATGAATTGAAAGGACTTGAAAGAGAATAAGGAAGAGATTTACCAGTGATATCCTGACCCATAGCTTCGGCCTCTTCGACCGACATAGTGAATGCCTGGCGTCATGGCACTTTCCTATATACCTAGTTAAACACTCAACGTTGGGGTTGAGTGGTCTGGGTGCGGGGAGTTGTAGCTGGTAGAGCTAAACTGGTAGGAAGAACTTGGATCACCGGTCTAGCTGGAGGGTTGTTGGGTCCTCGGTTCTGGGGGCATGCTCCAATGGCGTAAGTAGAAGACCCACAGATCATGCACAAGTTGTTCACTCTGCGACAGTTCTTCACAAGATGCCCTGTTCTTTTGCAGTAGATGCAAAAGTCTGGCATGCTATTGGCGAACGAACCTACTGGCTTCCGAGATGGTGCGTTAAAAACTTGCCTGGAAGAGGCCCCTCCTATGATCTGGTGCACAGGACGTTTCATACCGGCAGTCTGCGGCCTACCCTTCTTCTTCACAACTGTCTCATAACGTCGGGCAGCCTTCAAAGCAAGTTCATGGGTTGGGAAATCCCCTTAATCATGCTTTGATTAGGTCAGGTACACTAGATAATGGTATATACATATTAAATCAAGCTCAGGTTTTCAACGTCCAGAACACACTTAAAAGAAAGTCTCCGGAATTAAATCAGGCTTTCTTATAGCATTGTAGACTGGGTCACATCAATGAAATACGGTTGACGAACTTACATAAAGAGGGATATTTAGATCCGTTTGAATATCTATCTTATGCAACTTGTCAATCATGTCTTAAAGAAAAGATGACAAAGACTCCATTCATTGGATACGGGGTAAGAGCCAGCGAGCTCTTAGGACTCATACACAGTTGAAGGGTTATGGCAGCGCCCCGGCCATCGAAGCACGGCCAAAATGCGGAACAAAAATTTCTAAACTGGCGCTACCATTACCCGATTTACGGATCGACCTTAAACCCTAATCTAGCAATCTAAACTAAGAGTTAGAATCATTATACCGAGTTGATCCATGTCCTTCGGTCTTCATTCCAAGCTCCTAGCGGCTCCTTGATGTGGTTTGGTTGCCGGTCTTCCTCCATCTCCGATGATCCACCCGAGAAATGTAACTCCGGCTCTAGCTCCACGACATGATGCATACGGAGCAACTAGGGTCTCTAGGATGTTACCCTAGAGAGCCTAAGATGTAGTGTGTATGATCCTAGTGTTAGCTATCTCAATTCACCTCCTCTCATGATTCTCAACACATGAGAGGGTTGAGAAGAGGTGAAGAATGAAGGTGGAAGCAAAACTTGAAAACTAGAGAAGAGTGAAGCACAAATGGTGAAGGAGCTCAAGCTTGCTCAAGTGAAAAAAACAAGCATCCAAAAGAAATGAGCTCACTTAGAGAGAGAAAATGAGCAAGCTTAGTTTTGTAAAACAATTGTTTGCATTTAAAATAGCTCCCATACTTGAATAGTGAGCACAAATGAATTAACAATTCATTTGTGTTCACTATTCAAGCATGGTCATCACCATACTCTCCTCATTTTCATTTCCACCTCATTTACCATTTTCTAAAAATGGTCAAAACAAAAATGAGGTGGCACCTTCTAAAATGTTATCCGGTAAAAAATACGGATTACATTCTACTGTAAATATATCTGCATTCGTACCGAAATACGAATACCCAAAGAGATAGAATAACACAAAGAATATAATACTAGAATATATGTACCGAAATACATATACGTAAATTATTAAATAAATACTTGATTTAATAATCCGGCTCAAGCCCGAGCCGGCTAGTATTATCAACTTTCCAATCGAAAGTCCGAGTACAATGTACATCAATCAATCGGAACCCTGCACGTATCTAATATGGCTACTACATCATTTCGCCAAAACCAGGGAAACCCTCTGTGTGGGACTCTGAAAACTCGTCAATACGCTGGCAGTGGGTTTAACCATAAGCACGTCAGCGGCACTAGCTGTACGTAACGGCTACCCAGGTATTGAGCGAAAGGGAGGCCGACGAGCAAACTCATGCAGAACCCCTACTGAGCCTGACAGTGACAATATCCGTACAGTCCGGTCTGTTCGTCTAAGAGTATCGCATATCGAGTCTAGGGGGTAGATAAAGTCAGACCCCTAACAACGCGACATTTAGTGTCGGCATGAAACCCATTACCACCTGAGAAACTATCAATCCTGGATCGGTAGTTCTCGTCTACCGTAGCCACGGATTTAAGGTGATGGTCATCCGTACACAACGCGGCATCAACCCCCAATACCGGGAAAGACGAATCCCCGACGATCCGATCACTGCCTCCATGTGGCTCGGGACTGTACCCAACTAAAACCTGTTTGCACGACTCCTTTGAGCCGTGGTAGGGTAGTAATCAAAGCACAGTGGGAACTCACACGAGACAAATGACGATCTCAGGTCGACAAACTAACCTGTACACATGTCACCTGGGAACAGCTATCTGACAATAGATATAATACCAACTAGCAGGTTCCCTGCGAGTCCGTCCAGTGTACTCACAACCCAATGAGCACCTGTATACTATCTTAGGTGAACAAACTAACACCAATGGCTTGTGAGATCTGGCTACCGCCCCTCGTCGGGGTCTCGATCAGTATACACTAGCCTACACTGGAGTATCGATGCCCAGTCTTGATACTCCCACGACTAGGGACATTTAAGGATGTGCTTATAGACCCCCAGCTCCCACGTATATGATCGCCATCATAATACTGGTAGTCAAGAAAGAATCCTATGGGCTCTATCAACATGTATATGATGATAAAGACAAACCGGATAGCATGCTATCATCTTAAGTAAGACTGTTTATCGATATAGGTTCTCACTCAATCATCATAATCATGAGTCCGCGACTATAATAATTTCCTTGAGGGCACTATAGCCAACTGATTGGAAGAATTAAAGTTAACCGCAATCAAGACGGTGTCGCTATGCAGCTAGCCGGTTGAGCACGGGTCGATCCACAGGGAGATGGTTGTATGTCCTTTCTTGTCTTAGACGAGTCAATAAAGAATCTGTATGTGTTTGTTCAATCTAACCTATGTGTATTATTTGCAAGTATAAAGTTGTTAAGAAAATATACGAAAGTGTAAGCTAAAGAAATCCGTACTCAAAACCTTTGAGCCGAGTCTTGACCAATTGAAGCTAGAGCAATCGGCAACAACGTGGATTAGGGGATTTAAGCGCGGTATTCGTGGAACCCGGCTTATTTACCCTTGTCCTTCCGTTCTTGTCTCTTGCTTTCGCCTCCGGCCAAACCGAACGCAACCAGTCGCGGTTAGGAATCACCGTTACCTTGTTAGGGTAGGGTGCCTAACGGAGCGCTTGCGTATGGTTTGGGCGGAGTTCAATGGAAAAATAACGGGAAAAGGAATTAGGCAAAGAAATGTTAACTTACAATATCATATGGATTCTTAACAACAACAATAAATACAACATTCACAAAATGAACAAAAGAGAACAAAAAGAAAAGAACAAAGAAAAGAAAAGAATACAAGTAATTAAGTGCATGAATATAAATTGCAAGTAATTAAAGACAAGAAAATAATAAGCAAGTAATAAAAAGCGATAAAAAGAACAAGAAAGTAATTACAAGAACATAAAACTCAAGACAAGCATGTGATCAATAGCCAACCCTTAAACTTGCAAGCTCAATTAAGAGGTTGCAAGATCAAGAGAAGGGTAGAGAACGCATGTGAAGCGAAAAATTAGTCCCGTGAGAAAATACGACCCTTGAGATCAATAACTAACCCTTAACCATTCAAGCTCAATGAAGAGGTTGAATGATCAAGAGAAAGCAAGAATCTCAAGGGGAAGAAGAAACAAAAGAGAATGATACAAAAAGCCCTCATCTTCATTGATCTCCCACTCAAAAGGCTCTCACTACAATTTTCATGCAAAAAAAATGAAGAAGAAGAAGAAAAAGACTAAATCCTAAAAAGAAAGAAGAACAAAGAATGACCCTTGGTTGGGCTCAGATCTGTTGTATTTATAGGCAGGGAAAATGAAATCTAGGGAAACAAACTGGACCCATGTGAAAAGACCAAAATACCCACAAAAGTTGACAAGCTGCGGCGCCCGTACGGCCGCGGATCCGCCGCCAATGCCCCCTATTGGCCGCGGATCCGCGGCCCTATGATGGAGTTAGGGCATGGGCTTTTCAGTACGGCCCTGGTCTGCTGTCCCCTTCAGTGTGGTACATATATTTTCTTAAAATACATTCACATTTCTTCCAGAATTTCTGTTGAGGAAAGGTGGACTTTTGTGGATGCATTTGTCATGATTGCCTCGAGCTCCGCGTAGATTTCTTGGAACTTGTTGTTGCCATTGAGCCTTGTGCATGAAGGTGACATTGATTTGACATTTTGTCTTCCTAAACTGGTATCTGGCAACATACGGATGACGAGCGGAGACCGTGTTTTCTCAGTGGTTGGCAGGAACCCGGATTTTGTCGTGTTTTCCATGAATTTCACCGTTTTAGAACCGAGAACCTGTATCCTGCAAATATGTAACAAACACGGATTAAAAGCACCTACCTATAAACAACCGAGCGTAAGAATGGGCGGTATAAAATGCAGTATTCTGTGATGAACAAATACCCCCAAACTTAACTTTTGCTCGTCCCGAGCAAAACCAATTATTCACAAAAAATAAAATCCTAACCGCACTTTCGCAGGGAACGCGATTGCACTGAGCGCGAGCAACAAGCCGTTAAACCTCTAGGTGTCCCTAGTAAGAGGAGTGTTGTCTCCTGAGGGTTTTCAGCGGATTACACCCACAAAATCCCGTCAAGCTAGTGTCATAAGTTAACATAGATTCTACTCCTACAGTTCAGTATTTACGTTAGAAATTCTATCATCCTAAGTTAGAAATATCCAACCCTTATTTTTCACACCTCCTATCTATTTAACTTTAGGTCTTATACGTTCCAAAAAAGTTTAGAAAGATGTTGGTTCTCCTGAGTTTTCCTTCTAAAGTGCGGCCTCAAATTAGGGATTTTTATCACCTTTACAGAAAACACAAGTCTTATTCTTTATTTCTATCTTTTATTCAAACATCGATTGTATACCCCTGCGTGTGTGTAAATTTGCACCCCTACACTTAAGAATTCAATTCAAGCTATAATACCCTTACCCTAATACCTAATACTACTTCTTTTCATTAAGGATGGGCGGATTTGCTCACACATCTTTCATGCGACTATTAATGCTTCTTGAGGCACTAACGACCGATTACTGAATGTGTGAACATTAAAGCGTAAATAGCAGTTTCCAGGTCTTGACTTTATTCTATTTTTTTCTTTTTCTTTTTCTTTTTTTTTTCTTTTTCTTTTTCAAGACCGGATATATTTTTCAATATGCTCTTTTGGTGTTTAGCTTTAAATACCGTTTTTTCTTTCATACTAGGCTTTCAGGCAAGAGTATTTCTAGGTATCCTCTACTATCCCAAGTTTCAAGGTGCGTGTATGTGCAGTTTGTAGGGTATATACTTTCTAAATTTGAACTCAAGAAAAGAAACTATTTTTCAGACTTATCCTTCAGTAGAGCATCAATACTTTCCCTTCATCTTGACTTAACTAAAGAACTGAACTCAAGATTACCTATTTCTCAAAAAAAACTGTAAGGACGTATACTTACCAAGTTTAAACAGAATGAGGGTTATTTTTAGGGTTTTCAATTCCTAAGCCTAGAATTTAGTTATTTCTATCATATCAACTAAACTTTCAGAATAAAAATCTAAGTTACCCAATTAGCTAACTTGACGACAAAGTTTTTATATTTTTTGGAAAATTTTCAATTTTTGTGGGTTTTTAATAAAGTATCCAAATGCAAAATATACAAATGAATGCGAAGGAGGAAAGCTTACCGAGCACACCCCCAAACTTAAACTTGACAGTGCCCTCACTGTCAGGCTACACCAAGAGGGTCAAAATTGTCGGCGCTCCCTAGAAACAAATTATATACAAAACAAAAAGGAAAACAAAAAATATATACAAAAACGAGTCCCCCCCAAACTTAAGTAAAACAGTGTTTCCACTGTTAAGCGTTGAAGTTCAGGATTAGGGGGGAAAGAGAATAGTATCAAGCTATACAAGGCCTTACACAGGCCAAAAGTTAACACCAACCATTCAAAGATTTTATCATGGTGAAGCAGTGGTTGGGGAAAGAATGTGAAGAGGTAAGAAATGGAGAATACGCGAGACCGTATGGAGATAGAAGCGGGATACGGTCTCGGTATATCAGAAGAAGAATGGCGGAAAGGAAAAAGAAGTGGAGTACGAACTTGAGGGTGCAAATAGAGTGAATAGATTAGCACAATTTGTGATGAGCGATGTGTAAATAGCGATTGTGCTAATATATTAACCCGGCGAGAGATTGGGTCAAATCCCTCAAGATTCGTAAGAAACCATGGGTACGCCGAACTTGGTAAACCAGACATACGAAATGAAAGTGAGACGGTTTCTTGCAAGGTCGGAACGATGGAAAGAATGGAGGGAAGTGATCGAGGAGGGGTATCGGTTAAAGGTTCATGAGGGTGTACACAGTCAATGACAGGGACAGGATGAATGGGAAAATCCGACTCATCAATTAAAACTGGTTCATCCTCAAAACTATCCTCAATATTCTCCTCAAAATTTAGCACATCCATGCACTTCTCTTCAAAATCCAGACGCATATGGGGTTCGGGAAAAACATTTAATGACTCGGGATGATGATTTGAAGAGACAAACTCAGCCAAATCTACGGGTTCATCATCCGAAATATTCCCGGCATCAATATCCTTAATCAAGTGAAAATCAAAATTCTCTGACACCTCAACAAAAGCATGGATATCAATTGATTCAGGTTCTAAAGTGGAGGTGTAGAGGTTAAAAGGTTTAGGATCAGTTTCACTTGGAAGAGACCCTTCACAATCGGGTAAATCAAACACTACGAAGTCGCACAACTCATTCATCATTCTATCTTCAATTGATAAATCATGTGGGATACTCGATAGACTTTCAAAACAGGAGGTGTGGGATTCAATTTGGGATGGGTAGGTTTGATTTGGAAGGGGTACATCTCACTCTCTCCACTCAAATTCACAGCCTGTCCTGCCGCCTCATTATACTTTGAAAAAGTTGGAGCTAGGTGAAAACTAGCTACCGGGTCACTAGGTTGCATGAGGGCGGCCATGGACGCATTCAAATCCATCATCTGTTGGCTTGACGCTACCCTAAAATCTTCCAACGACTGTTCCAGACTAGACATAGGTTGTGAAGGGGTTTCAGTAAAAAATTCAAAGTTGTTTAGATACTGAAAACTCCCAAATGGTGGTTCTGATGCAATGTCTAGGGAAGGTGCAAAAGTCGGGTAGGACTGGTAGGAATTGAATGGCTGGACAGGAACAGGATCAACATTTGGATAAGAAGGTGAATGGAATTGTTGATCCCAGGAATCTGTAGTGGTGAAAGGAGTGAAAGATCGGCTATGAGATTGTTCAATACGTTCAGCGATGGACAAAGGACGACTTGCAAAAGGGGTATCAACATAAGCGGGTACGGGAGGTTGAAAAGGTTGATACAAAGTGGATTGCGGAGGGCAAGTATTTGTCCTAGACGCGGCTATGCGATCTTTCAATGACATTTTGGGCATGGAGGGGTCGTTCGAAGTTCGGCCAAAGCAAGAACCGTAGGAAGTTATGTCTGGTTGTGGGTACCAAAGTTCGGCAAGAGTTTTTCGAGGTGGGGTACCCATGATATGAAGAGAGAAAGAAAGAAAGGAAGTGAAAAGGAAGGAAAAAGAATGTGGATTTTTTTTATTTTTATAGTTTTTTTTTTATAGTTTAAATATTAACAGAAGAATGAAATATACACACAAAAAGAATATGGACAAAAATAATCACGACACAAAAAAAATACCACACACCTAATCGTTCTAGGGTTCACCTAGGTCAACTAGACCTGCTCCAGAACTTGATTGTCGAAGTAAAACTGTGTCGAGAAACGGGCTCAAGATACACTGATCACGAGGCCAGGTAAGTGCAGAGATAAGGGGAGGTTTTCCAACGCTTTCGCGAAGTTCCTTAATTAAATAACCCTTTCTCTTTTGGCGGTTGCGCCGTTAACACTTTCCTAGACACCCCGTAAACAATATACCGTTAAGCGAGGTTCTAAACACAGTTAACTTCTCCTAGTGAGCGCGAAGTCCTTAAGGCTTAAAGTCTAATTTCTTTTAAAATTTGTGCGGGTAAACGTTATGCTCAAGTTCGTGATTTGTGGGCCACGGAAAAGGTGATGAAATCCTTTACCGTATATTGTGGGGTTCGCTTGCCCTTAAGTCCGTATTAATTGATGCAATGCGCAATTCAATAAAAATTCTATAAAGAATCAAAAAATCGTTTTTTAGTTTAAGCGCGGCACTGCAACAAATACGGGTTAGTCAATTTTTAGCGTTTGCTAGCGAACTTGCAAAGAATCCTGCAAAGAATAGTATATTGGATGCGTCGGATTTGAGAAGAAGGTGTTACTAAAGTACGTACCGTTAAGTTTTGGGTTAGGAAACCCCCGTTGAATCAAATCCGGTAAGCTTGAAAAGTTCGCTTGCGCGGGTCAAACTACCCGGATCTTTGGCACTGTACTTTGCAATCACCTTAGCCTTGAATGTACACTTTGCTCCCTACAATCGCAGTTTGCAAATCTGCAAAAATCTGCACTCTTGCCCACAAAAATGATCAAAAAGACAAAAAGAATTTTTTTTTTTTTATAAATATATACAAAAAGAATATTAACCCGAATAACAAGAAAGAAAATACGCTACCGTCTCCCCGGCAACGGCGCCATTTGATTGGAAGAATTAAAGTTAACCGCAATCAAGACGGTGTCGCTATGCAGCTAGCCGGTTGAGCACGGGTCGATCCACAGGGAGATGGTTGTATGTCCTTTCTTGTCTTAGACGAGTCAATAAAGAATCTGTATGTGTTTGTTCAATCTAACCTATGTGTATTATTTGCAAGTATAAAGTTGTTAAGAAAATATACGAAAGTGTAAGCTAAAGAAATCCGTACTCAAAACCTTTGAGCCGAGTCTTGACCAATTGAAGCTAGAGCAATCGGCAACAACGTGGATTAGGGGATTTAAGCGCGGTATTCGTGGAACCCGGCTTATTTACCCTTGTCCTTCCGTTCTTGTCTCTTGCTTTCGCCTCCGGCCAAACCGAACGCAACCGGTCGCGGTTAGGAATCACCGTTACCTTGTTAGGGTAGGGTGCCTAACGGAGCGCTTGCGTATGGTTTGGGCGGAGTTCAATGGAAAAATAACGGGAAAAGGAATTGGGCAAAGAAATGTTAACTGACAATATCATATGGATTCTTAACAACAATAATAAATACAACATTCACAAAATGAACAAAAGAGAACAAAAAGAAAAGAACAAAGAAAAGAAAAGAATACAAGTAATTAAGTGCATGAATATAAATTGCAAGTAATTAAAGACAAGAAAATAATAAGCAAGTAATAAAAAGCGATAAAAAGAACAAGAAAGTAATTACAAGAACATAGAACTCAAGACAAGCATGTGATCAATAGCCAACCCTTAAACTTGCAAGCTCAATTAAGAGGTTGCAAGATCAAGAGAAGGGTAGAGAACGCATGTGAAGTGAAGAACTAGTCCCGTGAGAAAATACGACCCTTGAGATCAATAACTAACCCTTAACCATTCAAGCTCAATGAAGAGGTTGAATGATCAAGAGAAAGCAAGAATCTCAAGGGGAAGAAGAAACAAAAGAGAATGATACAAAAAGCCCTCATCTTCATTGATCTCCCACTCAAAAGGCTCTCACTACAATTTTCATGGAAAAAAAATGAAGAAGAAGAAGAAAAAGACTAAATCCTAAAAAGAAAGAAGAACAAAGAATGACCCTTGGTTGGGCTCAGATCTGTTGTATTTATAGGCAGGGAAAATGAAATCTAGGGCAACAAACTGGACCCATGTGAAAAGACCAAAATACCCACAAAAGTTGACAAGCTGCGGCGCCCGTACGGCCGCGGATCCGCCGCCAATGCCCCCTATTGGCCGCGGATCCGCGGCCCTATGATGGAGTTAGGGCATGGGCTTTTCAGTACGGCCCTGGTCTGCTGTCCCCTTCAGTGTGGTACATATATTTTCTTAAAATACATTCACATTTCTTCCAGAATTTCTGTTGAGGAAAGGTGGACTTTTGTGGATGCATTTGTCATGATTGCCTCGAGCTCCGCGTAGATTTCTTGGAACTTGTTGTTGCCATTGAGCCTTGTGCATGAAGGTGACATTGATTTGACATTTTGTCTTCCTAAACTGGTATCTGGCAACATACGGATGACGAGCGGAGACCGTGTTTTCTCAGTGGTTGGCAGGAACCCGGATTTTGTCGTGTTTTCCATGAATTTCACCGTTTTAGAACCGAGAACCTGTATCCTGCAAATATGTAACAAACACGGATTAAAAGCACCTACCTATAAACAACCGAGCGTAAGAATGGGCGGTATAAAATGCAGTATTCTGTGATGAACACCAACAATCTCCCACTTGCACTTAAGGCCAATTATTGCGATGTCGCATACTCACAGCTCGCGTGATACCGAACACCCAACTTCTCTACTAATCAGTTTCGCAAACCCCGTTTGCGAAAATAATTGCGTTCGAGAAATAGCCTCAGTGAGTGGATCCGCTCCAATGTTTCTTTCTGTATCTCTCTATATATCAACTTCGCGGAGAAAACTATCTCCCGAAACGAGCAATACCTGTCTTAGAATTTGTCTGGATATCTGATGGGACCCAGTTCACAAATGAACTCCAAATCCAGCAAACTACTTAGACTGTATTGTCCACTGAATTTAATCAGTATCCTGCTCCATGCCTTTCCTCAATATCTGCTTGGACCACCTGTCCAACATACTATCTCTCAGAAGAGGGAAAAACTATAACTCTGACAGTCACTCTGTCATCCAGGTCACCTTGGAAGCTTGAAATGATAACCGTCTCCTGAAGGAGGCTGTCGTTACCATGTCCCTAGAACATCCATTTATGTTCATAAACCGCTTCCCAACGTTTCTCCAGGATTGGATTAATATATCTGCTTATTGCAACTAGTGCAAAAACAACATCTGGTGTGGTACTTGACATTTCATGATTAACTCAATTTCCTAAGTAAGTGATATGCTAATCATGCAGACCCCTCTCCCCTTTAGTCTGTAAGACACCTTTAGAGAGGGTGACTCCATCACCTGCAGGTACACCACCATGCCAGGAGTCGTCCATTCTAAACTATCTTTAGAATAATGTCAAATTACCCAAATTGGGATACTTCCCAAATCTAGATCTAAAACTATAGATCTAGTAACCAGAAACCCTGATATTATATCCATATCCTATGGAGAAACAACTTTGTGACAACCACGGTATAACCAATCGTAGTATAGGAATATCTCTTTGTATCAAGTGCATGTCATCCCAATACCTGGACATCACTCTCTACTACTTTCTTACCAGACCCATCTCCTATTCTGATGAAGTCAAAAACTATGACTGTCACATCAAAATTAAATGATCTGTTTCCGCTATAACTGCTTTAGTCTATAAATAGACATAAGCTACTTGCCTACTATGCTTCCGCTGCTCCCACTGACTACAACAACCCTCTGGCAGAGTCATATACACGTGCACTTCCAAAGCTAGTTTAGAACGACGCTATACTCATCTTCCTACCGGGTCTTATAGTCTAGAACAGCAGCAATGGCAAGTCTGAGTAAACAAGAACCTCCCTGTCACCGTTACTGAGAAGACCGAAGTACCTCTCGGGTGCCTGAGGTTACCCACCAAAATGTGCGGAGTGGCTAATGGAACGTCGAAACTAATTGAATCCTTAGGTTCTATTAAATATTCAGTGATCGTTTGTGGTTCTGGAATCACTTCCAGTTCTACCATACTCCCACTTGTGTTTTTTTGAAAAAATCCATTTTACTAAAACTATGGCGAGTCAAGAACAATATAAATATTGATTTTCCTGATGGTAGAAAGTTAACCCTCGTCAAAGTCCGGGATAACCCACAAACTGCCATTACTGAAATGTGCCTCGAGTTTATCTGGATTCTGGTTTTGAGCATCAACCAAAAACTCTCTATACCTTAACATCGTTAAGATATAAATTGATTCTATATAGAAACAAAAGCACTAATTTAATTTTGAACCAGATTCAAAATCATGCAGCTGTCTCCAGTGCATATCAACCAGATGGAAAAAGGCTAATCAGCATTACTCATAATGCATCCATATATGAGTGACCTGAAAGAGAAGCAAGTTCCCAAAACTATTACTATCAACGGAATACCAGACACAGGTATCTACATCTTCGACTATCTCGAAGAGTCCTAATACTTCAAACAAATGGTTCTCTACTTTATTCTTATACATATAACTTCTCAAAATCTGAACCTTGCATTTCAACGAAATACATGTCTAGAATCAGAGAAGTTATGAGTAAACAGAATACAGTGCGAGTACCAACCCCATTGTCCTAATGGACACTGGACATCATACAATACTATGTATAAGTCCCCTGAGTTCATTAACTCAAACGCTGTGCGTCGTAAGTTGAAAAACTGTACTATGGTTAAGAAGAATTACACCGGTGTTGAATGCACCTTACCTAATCACCAACTGATATAGGTAAATGTCACAGACACAATATCAAGAAGTTATATCTCACTTTATAAAATAAACGTACAGATATATCAGTTTGAAATTGGTGCATAACAACGGATATTCAAAACCAAATATCTTCACCCGGCAAAATCCAGATGATTTCCTCAAATATCACCAATTACTACGAATTCCGATATAATGAGGATCTAATCACCCAATTCCCAATATCTTACTCCCACTCACCATCCGTAATAACATACAGATGTGAGAAACTGATCTGGTAAATACATACCCTAGAGTTAGATTCCAATTGGGAAAACGGTTTTCAATTAACATCGCACAGTAAAACTGAAACATGAAAATGTTTCAAAAGGGTTAACTGGTATTCCTAGTAACGCCTCTTCCATTATCCTGAATCATGACAGTAACCATATACTTACCTGCCCTCACTGCAATCCCTTTATTATGTCTTTACTTATTACCTTCTGTACACCTCCTTTATGCTAATTGGTTTTCTTCATTCCCTACCTTTCGGCACCAGCCTAAGGTTTTGAAGAAGACTATCCAATAAGCGCAATAGGTGTACTCTCCTAATCTTAGGAGCCCTCGCAATCTGAGAGAAGGTAAAGAGAAAAGACATCTGAATAATCCTTTCCAATTTCTCTTGAACCGGAAACCATCCTCGAGTCTGGGACGAATTCCTTCGAGTTCGTATTTAACTATACGATGGCATATCCAATTGAAGTGGATATCCGTAGTGATACAGAGTGTTCTAGAGAAAAAGTAAAGTGGATGTAGGAGTGGCAGGGGTATACATGGTCTTTGTCGTGAATGATGATGGTCGCAATTTCCTTTGCCATTATTCTAATCCCTTTATATATCTTTACTTATTACCTTCTGTACACCACAGATAAGCTTATTGGTACAATAAGCTCAATAGGTGTACCCTCTCCTAATCTTAGGAGCCCTCACAACCTGAGAGAACGTAAAGAGAAAAGACAACCGAATAATCCTATTCAATCTCTCCAGAACTAGAATCCATCCTCGAAAAAGTTCCTTCGAGTTCGTATGTAACTATACGATGGATTTATCCAATGGAAGTGGATGTTCATAGTGATACGAGGTGTTCTGGAGAAATGTAAAGGTGATATAGAAGTGGCAATGATGTATGCGACACCGTGACATTCTAAAAGTCAAAGTGTTTTAAGAAGGTTCGGTCAACTTGGTTTCATGAGTTTTAGTCAAAGGTCGGGTCATAGTCGCAGCCAGAGAGAGAGAGAAAAGAAACACTCAGCGTGCACTCTAATCTAGATCAGAATGGTTAATCATTTTATCTAATCTGGATGGCTCCCACTGTTTCCTCGAATTCTCCTCCAAACCCAAAAGGAGAATTAGTCGGAATCACCCGAGGTGTAATCCTACTCATCAGTGGGAATCGGGATCCAACTATCATCGCATGATAACTTGATGGAAGCCACTCAAGTCACCACACTCCAGAAGGTATGCGCATGCCTGGCAAGTTTCTTGTATGTTTGAAACTCCCGATGTGATTTTTACCCCTAACGACCTATAACCTTGACGCTTGCCAACAAGTTATAGGCCACTAGTCAAGTTCAACCCGTCACTGTCCTGGATTAACTCGAACTCACCCGTACAAACCCTTGACGCTTGCCAACAAAGATGTACGACTGTCCCGATCAATCGCATATGCATGCTACAAATAAGTATTATTCAGTTCCTGTACACTATGCCTTGACGCTTGCCAACAAACACAGCACGAATACAAGATAGTACTTATAAGAAATGACAGAGGGCTACGGCTGGTTTTTGGTGAAAAACCCTTAACGTAATGAACTTGATCTCGTTGAAGGAATCCAAGTGGTTTTATAAATATATAGTGGCGAAAACTTTTGCTAAAGAGGTCACTCCTGGTGAAGGGATCTCGGCTCTTTCCTCGTAGAATGAGGTGCAGGATATTCCAAACTGAATACCACAATGCAAAGCAAAAGGAAATGACTATAGTTATTACGTTGACGCAAACTTTTACCCAAGGGGTCACTCCCGATGAAAGGATCTCGGCCCTTGCCTCATCGAATGAGGTGCAGGATATTCCAAAATGAATACTAAGAGAACGTCTGTAATGTCAGTTTTTAAAAACTTAGTTCCAACAACATCATATATAGGTTTGTTTTATCCTTGCATTGATAAGAATCAATGCAGTCCCATCAATTAATCATACCAGAAAAAGAACGAAATTATATGACGTACGTATATGCCATCCGCATTCGCCACTGGGCTCCGTCATCACCCGTTAGGTTACTTAACCAACGACAGAGCGGGGGCTGGACTAGCGCGGGTGCAAAACATATACAACATCTACTAGTATATATATAAATATATATAACAATCATCCCAGGCATCATATAAAGCAACATCACAAAAATATCACAGAAGCAACACAGAATGGTGGATAATCTGGAGCCCCGGGTTTCATTTGAGCCGCAAGTGAGACCCGACGTTCCCTGTCGTGTGGATAGCCTGTGCAATGAAAACCCTAAACCCCTACGAGCACGGAAAGTTACCCGCAAAACCAGAAGCGAAGCAGCCCCCTTCAGCAACGTGAATGGGCCACCCAGCACTTCACGGAATCCGGTAACTTGAGCACCCCTCCTGGGTCAACCTATACCCCCTACGAGTGCGGCGAATAGCCCGCCAATTCTAGAGTAAGGTCCCCTCCGTCCCAACACCATGAGATGCGGACCCGTTGCCCTCTAGAACCTAGCTATTCGTGCACTCCACCGCGGGGTAATCCTAGTACATAAAATAAAATAATATACAAGGGTGACATCGACCTCAACCCGGTCGTGCCCAAAAAAAATAATATACAAACTGACAGTGACGGCAGTCCATATGTCGGACACTCGCCCCGCAATATTAAATGTACAAATGAAATAAAACTGTACTAACATTGCAGCACAGCTATCCACCACGACAATCCAACCAACATTACAGCACATCACAGAACATCAACGTGAATGTCACGTTCGCAAACCCGTCTAAAAGACATATAGCAATTAGACGAGTTTACCAATCAAATGATATTCACGGTCGCAGATATAAATGTATGTACTGATATAAACATTTAAACAGTATTAAAACATCGACTCCGAAACACCCCGAAAAGTCCCCGAACAACTGATAACACAATATCAAAAATGGGCCAAATAAACAATACCACTGCATGATGTTCCTAGAGACCAAACCACACCCCAAAAACGATGCCCAAACTCCACAATAAAACCGGCCTTGCCGGAATTTTCACTCATATGGCCGGTCAAAAACAGGTGAGAGGGGTTCGTTTTTGGGGTATGGTCTTCTGGTTACTCAAGGGGTCTTCTGCACTTGTTTGAAAAAAATTTTGAACACTTTGAAAATCGACAGAGAACGTAATTTGCAGTGCACTGTTTCGGGTTCGTTTCGATTTCGATGTATTAACATTGTCTAAACTAGCTAGCTAAGGGTTTAAAGGGTGGCTCTGATACCATGAAGGGTTACGGCAGCGCCCCGGCCATCGAAACGCGGCCAAAATGCGGAACAAAAATTTCTAAACTAGCGCTACCGTTACCCGATTTACGGATCAACCTTAAACCCTAATCTAGCAATCTAAACTAAGAGTTAGAATCATTATACCGAGTTGATCCGTGTCCATCAGTCTTCATTCCAAGCTCCTAGCGACTCCTTGATGTGGTTTGGTTGTCGGTCTTCCTCCATCTCCGATGATCTACCCGAGGGATGTAACTCCGGCTCTAGCTCCACGACATAATGCATACGGAGCAACTAGGGTCTCTAGGATGCTACCCTAAAGAGCCTAGGATGTAGTGTGTATGATCTTAGTGTTAGCTATCTCAATTCACCTCCTCTCATGATTCTCAACACATGAGAGGGTTGAGAGGAGGTGAAGAATGAAGGTGGAAGCAAAACTTGAAAACTAGAGAAGAGTGAAGCACAAATGGTGAAGGAGCACAAGCTTGCTCAAATGAGAAAAAAAAACAGGCATCCAAAAGAAATGAGCTCACTTAGAGAGAGAAAATGAGCATGCTTGGTTTTGTAAAATAATTGTTTGCATTTAAAATAGCTCTCACACTTGAATAGTGAGCACAAATGAATTAACACTTCATTTGTGTTCACTATTCAAGCATGGTCATCACCATACTCTCCTCATTTTCATTTCCACCTCATTTACCATTTTCTAAAAATGGTCAAAACAAAAATGAGGTGGCACCTTCGAGAATGTTATCCGGTAAAATATACGGATTACATTCTACTGTAAATATATCTGCATTTGTACCGAAATACGAATACCCAAAGAGATAGAATAACACAAAAAATATAATACTAGAATATATGTACCGAAATACATATACGTAAATTATTAAATCAATACTTGATTTAATAATCCGGCTCAAGCCCGAGCCGGCTAGTATTATCAACTGTCCAATCGAAAGTCCGAGTACAATGTACATCAATCGATCGGAACCCTGCACGTATCCAATACGGCTACTACATCATTTTGCCAGAACCAGGAAAACCCTCTGTATAGGACTCTAAAGACTCGTCAATACACTGACAGTGGGTTTAACCACAAGCACGTCAGCGGCACTAGCTGTACGTAACGGCTACCCAGGTATTGAGCGAAAGGGAGGCCGACGAGCAAACTCATGCAGAACCCCTACTGAGCCTGACAGTGACAATATCCGTACAGTCCAGTATGTTCGTCTAAGAGTATCGCATATCGAGTCTAGGGGGTGGATAAAGTCAGACCCCTAACAACGCGACATTTAGTGTCGGCATGAAACCCATCACCACCTGAGAAACTATCGATCCTGGATCGGTAGTTCTCATCTACCGTGGCTACGAATTTAGGGTGATGGTCATCCGTACACAACGCGACATCAACCCCCAATACCGGGAGAGACGAATCCCCGACGATCCGATCACTGCCTCCATATGGCTCGGGACTGTACCCAACTAAAACCTGTTTGCACGACTCCTTTGAGCTGTGGTAGGGTAGTAATCAAAGCACAGTGGGAACTCACACGAGACAAATGACGATCCCGGGTCGACAGACTAATCTGTACACATGTCACCTGGGAACTGCTATCTGACAATAGGTATAATACCAACTAATAAGTTCCCGGCGAGTCCGTCCAGTGTACTCACAACCCAATGAGCACCTGTATACTATCTTAGGTGAACAAACTAACACCAATGACTTGTAAGATCTGGCCACCGCCCCTCGTCGGGGTCTCGATCAGTATACACTAGCCTACACTGGAGTATCAATGCCCAGTCTCGATACTCCCACGACTAGGGACATTTAAGGATGTGATTATAGACCCCCAGCTCCCACGTATATGATCGCCATCATAATGCTGGTAGTCAAGCAAGAATCCTATGGGCTCTATCAACATGTATATGATGATAAAGACAAACCAGATAGCATACTATCATCTTGAGTAAGACTGTTTTATCGGTATGCGACTATGATAATTGCCTTGAGGGCACTATAGCCAACAACAGTAACGTGTGCGGTCCAATGTCTACACATGCAAGAAGTGGTTATTCCTATTTCATTACTTTTACGGATAATTTCTCAAGGTATGGACATGTATTCTTAATGAAATATAAATCCGAGGCCTTTGAGAAATTCCAGGAATACAAGAATGAAGTGGAAAACCAAACAGGCAAAAGTATCAAGACACTTAGATCTAATCGAGGTGGTTAATACTTAAGTGCCGAGTTCCTAGATTACTTAAAAAAGAATGGAATTCTCTCTCAACTTACTCCTCCATACAAACCTCAACACAATGGTGTATCGGAAAGGCGGAACCGAACCTTATTGGACATGGTACGTTCCATGAAGAGTAACGCTGAGTTACCACGACCCTTCTGGGGTTATGCACTAGAATCAGCTGCATATATTTTGAACAAGGTACCTACTAAGTCAGTGCCTACCACACCATATGAAATGTGGAGTGTAAAGAAACCATATCTTAAGTATCTAAAGACATGGGGATGTCCAACTTTTGTAAATAAGCAGCATGCGGACAAGCTCGAGGCACGCTCAGTACTGTGTAAGTTTGTGGGATACCCAAAGAACTCTAGGGGGTATCTTTTCTATTACGCGGAAGAACAAAAGATTTTTGTTTCTTGGCATGCCCACTTTTTGGAGACTCAATTTCTTGAAAATGAAATAAGTGGGAGCGCAATAGAGCTGGAAGAAATTCCACAACCACAAGCTATTACTGAAAGTATGGAGAAACCATTAGTTTCGAAAGAACCGGACATCCCCGCGCCACTCCGCATGACTAGTAAGCAGTCTCATCCGCCCGAGAGATACTACAGTTTTCTCATAGACGGGGATAGAAAAGATTGCATCATCGACGATGATGAGCCAACTAGTTTCCAGCAAGCCATTAGGAGCAGAAACTCGGTAAAATGGCTGGATGCAATGCGGACCGAAATGGAGTCCATGTATACCAACAAAGTATGAACTTTGGACATTGCTCCAGAAGGGGAAAAACCCATAGGCTGCAAATGGATCTCCAGAAAGAAGATTGGTGTAGATGGGCAGGTTGAAATCTATAAGGCTAGACTTGTTGCAAAAGGTTTTCGTCAAAGATCTGGTTTGGACTATGATGAAACCTTTTCTCCAGTGGCTATGCTCAAATTCATTCGGATCCTACTTGTCATTGCTGCCTTCCATGATTATGAAATTTGGCAGATGGACGTAAAGACCGCTTTTCTGAATGGAAATTTGGAAGGGGGGTTTCATAGAGAGTGAGAGCAGCGGAAGAGTGTGCAAGTTGCTTAAGTACATTTATGGATTAAAGCAGACATCGCGGAGTTGGAATATCTGTTTTGATGAGACGGTCAAGGAATTCGACTTTATCAAAAATCCAGATGAACCATGTATTTATAGTAAGATTATAGCGAGAACTGTAGTATTTCTCGTCTTATACGCGGATGACATTCTCCTGATAGAAAATGACATTCCTATGCTATAATCAGTCAAAGGATTCTTGTCATAAAAGTTCTCCATGAAAGACCTGGGTGATGCCTCCTGCATTCTGGGGATCCAGATCTATCTTGATAGATCTAAGAGGATGTTGGAACTTTTACAGTCAAGGTACATCGACACCATACTGAAAAAATTTAGTATGGAAGATTCAAAGCGTGGTAATCTACCGGCTTGTCATGGAATCACCCTCTCCACAGACACTGATTTGGAAAGAGATCGCATGACTATTATACCCTACACTTCTGCGGTAGGCTCTATAATGTATGCGATGGTGTGTACCATATCAGATATAGCTTACGCATTGAGCGTTGTAAGCAGGTATCAGTCAAACCCATGGGAGAAGCACTAGACAGAAGTTAAGAACATTCTCGGGTACCTAAGAAGGACTAAGGAGATGTTCTTGGTATACGGCAGTAAAGACCTCCAGATCGAGGCCTTCGCCGACTCCAGCTTCCAGAGTGACAAGCATGACTCCAAGTCCATGCCGGGTTATGTCTTTACCCTCAACGGAGGGGCGGTCTATTGGAAGAGCTCCGAGCAGGACACCGTTGCTGACTCGACAATGGAAGCGTAGTATATCGCTACATGTGACGCCGCAAAAGAAGCAGTATGGATCAGGAAGTTCGTATCAGAACTTTAGGTGGTTTCGTCCATTATTGATCCAATACCTTTGTATTGTGACAACAACGGGGCTATAGCTTTAGCGAAGGAACCAAGGTCCCATCAGAAGTCCAGACACATCTTGAGGTGGTACCACCTGATCAGGGAGATTGTTGATCGCCGGGAAATCGAGGTGCGGAGAGTAGAGACGGAGAACAACACTGCAGATCCACTCACAAAGGCCATCCCTCAGACACAGTTCGAGAGGCTATTCGAGATAACAGGTCTGCGATATGCCAATACATGGCCTTAGTGCAAGTGGGAGATTGTTAGTGATATATTCCCTAGAAGCCATTATTGTATAGTACTGGTTTGTATATTACATTTTGGAAGCTTGGGATATACACAGATATAATAACAGTCTTGCTCAAAATGGTAGTATGCTACTTGGTTTGATTCTACCTCAATATGTGTATATGTTTCTTTTAGCATATCGCCAATACATATCCGTAGAGCCCTTAGGATCTTTGCTTGACTACCAGCATTGTGATGGCAGTCATACTAGTGGGGGCTGGGTAGTCTATAAGCATATCCTTATACAGGTCCCTAGTCGTAGGATTATCGAGACAGGGCATCGATACTCCAGAGTAGACTAGTGTATACGCTTCTCACCCAGCATGGGGAGATGGTCTGTCCCACAGCCATTGGTATGTCGTACCAGAGATAGTATACATGTGCTCATTGGGTTATGAGTTACACTGGACGGACTCGTTGGGAACTGCTGGTTGGTATTATACCTATCGTCAGATAGCAGTTCTCGGGTGGCACGAGTACAGGTTAGTCCGTTGACTTGACATCATTATTCGTCTCGAGTGTGTTCCCACTGTACTTAGATTACTACCCTACCACGGTTCAAAAGAGTCGTGCAAACAGGTAGTAGTTGGGTGTGATCCCGAAGCACTTGGAGGCAGTAGCGGGTAGATAGGATTCATCTCTCCCGGTATTGGGGGTTGATATCACGCTGTGTTCGAAAATCCATTACACAAAGTCCCTGGTCAGGGCAAGCGAGATTTACTGGTAGATACTCCAGTAGTTTCTTAGGGTGTGTTGGGCTCTACCCCGGCACGACTTATTGCGTTATTAGGGGTCTGACGATTACCATCCCCCTAATCCCGATATATGAGTATCTTAGACGAATAGACCGGACTGTACGGAGATTGTCACAGATAGGCTCATTAGGAGTTCGGATGAGTTTGCTCATCGGCCTTCTTATCGACAGATACCTGGGTAGCCGTTATATGCAGCTAGTACCGCTGACGGACTTGTGGTTAAACCCACCGCCAGCGTACCGTCGAGTCTTTAGAGTCCCACACAGAGAGTTTCCCTGCTTCGGGCGAAACGATATAGAGGTCGTATGGTTTTACGGCAGGGTTCCGATCATATACGTGTACTGGCTACACGGATGTTGTTCGGACGAATAATACTAGTGGGGTTTGGTTTAAGCTGGATTCTAGTGTTATATTATTGGATTATTATTATTATCTCATTGTATTCGTATTTTTCAGAATATGAATACGGGTATGTATATACGGTGAGGGTATTCTTGTAATTTCATAAAAGATACTTCTAGAAGGGGACACCTCATTATTTGGATTTATCTATTTATGGAAAAGATTAATGAGGTGGAAATTGGAGATATTTGTGGCATGGGGTGAAGTATGGCTCATTACATTTGTTTATTGGTTTGTGTTTACTATTGAAGCATGGTTGTTATTTTCTATGAGAAAATAATCCATGCTTCATGTGTGAAGTGTATCAGCCATTCTTCACCAAGCCTTACCCTAGCTCATTTGTTCATTTTCTTTCTCTCTCCAATTTTTCCTCTCCTTCTTCCTCAAGACCTAAAACCTTCACATGTGTTGTGAATCATTAGGTCCTTTGAGATTAAATACTCCATTAGATACTCTACATCTTCTAAACTATCTAGCTTAGCGAACTAGGTACCTTAGTTACCTCGGTTTAGAGGTTGGAGCTTGAAGTATAGACTCTCGGGTAGATCATCTTCGACACAAGGAGGCCGACGATCAAGCGCGATCCGGATCTTCAAGGAGCTCAAGGAGAGGAGGAGAAGAAGACCCGAAGGACAAGAATCAAGGAGGTATAAAACTCTTACCGAGTAGTTAAACCTCCAAGTAGTATAGCCAGTTAAGATTTCTGTTAAGATCCTAGAGTTATAGTCGGTATTGCATAGTATGAAAAAATCGTTTTTTGTAAATTCCACCTCCGCACAAGTGTGTGGGGTGTGCGACATCGACTTACAGTATTGTATGGGGTGGAGTATTGCCATTGACGTTTGTGCTGGTATTGTTCGGAGATTCCATCACCTTGATATAAAAGATAGGTTAGGATAGATTCAAAGAATTTGAAATGTATGGAAAGTAAATGTTTGTTGAATTCATTAATTCTTGTGGTATATTGTTTACGACTTCATGCAGAACTAACCTGCATGGGCCATCAACAAAACCTGTCACGCCCCGCTTCCCAGTAGACGGAAACGGTGACGTGGTAAGTCTGTGGCATATTTATCCAGAGAAGATCATTCCCTAAATAAATATACTAAGCGTATTGAAACAATAATACACGATACAAGAATAAATAGAGACTGTAAAAAATTTCAACAAGCATCTTCATTTACAATCAACTTCCAATATTTACAAATACATGAGTTTATGCTGGAAAGTAAATACAATAAGGAAAATGCCTAAACAAGTGGAATACATAAACTGAAGAAAAAATGAAGCTAAGCTAGCTCTGGATAGTGATCTGGTTGTAGTCCTCCTATATGGCTTCCACTTCCTCTGTCTCGACCATATCTGACGAACATTCCAAGAGAAGAAAAGTGGGTGAAATGCCCGTCAGCGAACTAGCGCTCGGTAAGTCCCAAAGATAAGTAAGAGTAAAGAAAAATGACAATTGTAGAATATATAGATGACGAGTAAGAGTATATGATCATAGGTAAATATATTTTATAGGTCTCTATATGGTCACTATGTTAACGTTAAGTTCCAAGTGTGAATGTCAACGCAGCCGTAAAAGTATTCACGAGCTCAAGAGTGGGGCCCTAGGAGTAAGGAAACACGGGCCCGTTTCATGTGTTAGCATCGGGGATCTAGGCTGTGGATGAGTCAACCCGACTGATATTCGAGTAAAATAAAAAAAAGAGGTTAATACGGGACTCCTGAAGCTCCGTTGGATTCACATAAGAAACTATCCCAAACACCCCGAGTATAATATATTATAACTGGTTAATTGATTTGATTGATTGATTAATATGTCTTGATCGAAACCATAGCTTGCAAAAGATGTAGAATGTAGTCGAGTGAGTCGAGTAGTACGCGAGTCATGACAATTGCAATCTTGATTCGAGTCAAGTTGGTTCAAGTAGTTTGGGTTCGAATTCATATTT
The DNA here is from genome assembly GCA_030015575.1 of Agapanthus africanus. Classification (NCBI taxonomy): domain Eukaryota; kingdom Viridiplantae; phylum Streptophyta; class Magnoliopsida; order Asparagales; family Amaryllidaceae; genus Agapanthus; species Agapanthus africanus. Next base: position 873,929,212 of record CM057339.1, read on the forward strand.
AAGTTTAGATTCGAATTAGGTTAGAGTTCGAGTTTGTGTTCATGTTCGAGTTCAAGTTTAGATTCGAGTTCGGATTCGAGTTCATGTTTTTTTCATAGGAATTGATTTACACTGTTAAAAATCTTATGTTCGGGAGAAATCGGCAACTGATGCACATGGATGGCAAGATTTTTGTTTTTTTCCAAGACAATTGCCATTGATAACTCCGTTAAGTTGTCTAACCTGAATAGGCAAGCACTCACTTTCTCCGACTCCCTAGGGCTCAAGAGAAATGATACCGCTTAAACCTATTTTAATTCTAGAGTCCTTAAAATATTGTTTGCATATCTCGAGGGGGTTTTATGAAAAATATATATTAATGGTGTTTAAAAATAATCTCGATGGTGATTTATAATATTTAGGGTTTTCATGAACATGTATTTTAATTGTTGTAGTGTTTTGGTGATAAAACCTAGCTTTTTGAAAGTTTATGGTACTTTTGTGAAAACTACTATTTTTGAAAACTTGGTGGTATTTTATTAAGAATTCTAACTTTTCATTTTAAATTTTTTTATGTTTTTATTGAAAATATGAATTCATAGTTTTTATATAATTTTTCAAAAATTAGTTTTGTTTAGAAAGGTCGCATTTCTTAAAAACCGTATTTTTATTTCTTTTCAAGACCGAATACTCCGTGAGGAATTATTCATCTCGCTCTACAATTATAAGAATACGCGTTAACCCGCACCATCCATTAGCGGGTCCCCTAACGAGGGTTGTAGAGGCGTAATTGCCAAAAATTTCAAAATACCGATTAAAAGAAAGCCGTTTTTGTAAAAGTGTGGTATTTTAATGTAAAAATTATTCTTTAAATTAGCTATATGTTTGGAGTGTCGTGCTATGAAACCCTATTGTGCATGTGGGGTAGTTCGTTACCCCGTGATGTTTTCCTAAAGGTATCTTTTTAACAATTATTGAAAAGGGATTATACTAAAGTTCATGGTATTTTAATGAAAAGTTCGTTTTATGATAATTTCACATGAAAGTTTTGATTAAACTCAAAGCTAAATGATTGTAAACCAAGTTACAAGTAGTGTGAGAAAGTTATTTTGACCTATTTTGTTTAGGAAAGGGAGTACAAAGGTTAAAACTACACATATCGGAGTTAACTCCATTTTTCCAATATATTTTTAGAAGATGGTTTTGAGATGAAAGAAGAAGAGAGAAGAGGGACTTACAAGTTTAGATGGTTAACAAGAGAGTGAAGAAGCCTTCGGGTGTCGTGATTTCGTCGGAGATGCTCCGGTCGTCGAGTTTGGCTTGCTACTCCACTTGGGTGCTTAACTCCACTTGGCACTTAGAGAGTTTGAGAGAATTTTTGATAGAAATTTTAGAATGGGAGAGAGCTAAGCAATGGGGGGTATTTATAGTGAAGAATTAGGGTTTGAGAATTAAAAATGTGGATTAAAAGAATTTAAATGGTGTTAAATGGTGAATTGAAAGGTCTCTGTTTGATTGCAGGAAAATCAAACAGTGCAGGGGAGTTGAGGAGAGTTGAAGAGGTGTGTGTGCAAAGCACGGAGGGAATTGGAGCTATCTCAACTGTCGGCGCTGGCCCAAGGAGCAAAACGGACGGTCGGATCTTGAGGCCTTGTGTAACACCCTAGCACTGTTATACTATTTTTATTTGGGGTATTTCAAATCTTGCGGTAAAATTCTTGACTATTGTTGTTTTTAGGTTGCGAATAGTGCAATTGGTAGTTGTGGTCATTATCCGATCCGACCCGCATATTTAAAACCCATCATGATTCAAGATTACATAAAATATTTGCTAGTACAGAGTATCCATGCAAATCTATATTTTTATACACATATATAATATATTTTAGAGTCCAAATATCTTTGTAAAATACAATATAAAATCAAATAATATATTTTCTTAGTTAGCCTTGAATGTCATAGTACCCCATATCATATGGTTGCGCCCATGTATTATGATTCATATCCTAATTGTTAAACAGACTCGTTTTTTATCGCTACGTATATTTACGTAGATCCATATTTTGGGGTATATGTTTTTATTTACTGAATATCATATTATGGTTTAAATTTTTACGTATATTTTCCATATTGAAAAATTAGATTTTTGAATGGATACAGGTAATATTGGGAGAGATCTGGTATTATTTATATAATCCCATATATATATATATATATATATACACTATAATATTAATTAATAAATTATATAGTATATATATATATATATATACTATATAATTTATTAATTAATATTATAGTATATATATATATATATATTATAATATAATAATTATAAAATCTATTATAAAACTAAACCTCACCATCTCCCCCCCCCCTTCCCGTTCTTCTTCACGTCCTCACCCGCGAACGCAAACCCTAACCCACGCCGCTCTCCTCACCACTGACGACTTCACCTCGTGATTTTGAGACATTATTTTGACCTATTTTGTTTTGGGAATGGGAGTACAAAGGTTAAAACTACACATATCGGAGTTAACTCCATTTTCCGATATGTTTTTAGAAGATGATTTTGAGATGAAAGAAGAAGAGAGAAGAGGTACTTACAGATTTAGATGGTTAGCAAGAGAGAGAAAAAGTCTTCAGGTGTCTTGGTTTCGTCGGAGATACTCCGGTCGTCGAGTTTGGTTTGCTACTCCACTTGGGTGCTTAACCCTACATGGCATTTAGAGAGTTTGAGAGAATTTTTTATAGAAATTTTAGAATGAGGGAGAGCTAGTGTAACACCTTAGTGCATTTATACGATATTTATTTGGGTATTTTTCAAATCTTGCAATAACTTCTTGATTATTATTGTTTTTAGGTGCGGATAGTGCATTAGTATCTGTGGTCAGTATCCGACCCGATCCGCATGCTTGAACCCATTATGGTTCTAGATTACGTCATATATTTACTAGTACAAAGGATCCATGCACATCTAGGTTCCATATACATGTATGGTCTATTTAGTATCGGCATATCGTTTAAATAATACAAATAATAGCCAGATAATATTTTTAAATATCTAGCGTGACATGTAATTATACCCCATATCATATGTTTGTATCCATATATTGTGTTCCAGTCCAGATTGATAAAACAGACTCGTTTAGATCGCTACGCGTATTTACTTGTATCTGTTCTTGGGGGTATGCATTTTATTTAACTGAATATCGTATTATAGTTTTGGTTTATACGTATATTATCCATATTTTAAAACCAGATTTTTAGAAGAGACCCGGGCATTTTTCGAAGTATTTTAGTATTAGCTATATAATCCTTGAATATATATTATAATATTTTTATATATTATCGGTTTATAATATATATATATATATAAATTAACTAATTAATATTTCCTGACCGTCTCTCTCTCTATCCTCTCGCGCACACACACTCTCTACCCCTCTCTCTCTCCTCCCTATATATATATATATATATATATAGGGAGGAGAGAGAGAGGGGTAGAGAGTGTGTGTGTGCGAGAGGATAGAGAGAGAGACGGTCGGGAAATATTAATTAGTTAATTTATATATATATATATATATATATATATAGGTTAGAGAGAGAGACGGTCGGGAAATATTAATTAGTTAATTTATATATATATATATATATATATATATATATATATATATATAAATTAACTAATTAATATTTCCCGACCGTCTCTCTCTCTATCCTCTCGCGCACACACTCTCTCTACCCCTCTCTCTCTCCTCCCTATATATATATATATATATATATATATATATATATATATATATATAAAACCTAATTATTATTAATACCTCTCTCTCGTCTTTTTTATTTTCTTCTTCCTTCGCCGCGATGAAAACCTAACCCAAACCTTATCCTTTCACCGCGTCGCCCACCTCTCCTCATCACCTCTCCACAACCTCATCACCACCCTCATCCCTGCCTTCACCTCCTCTCCCCTCTCCATCCTCGACGCCATTTGCAACCCTGAGAACCCACGAACCCGAGAACTCAACCCAAGAACTTGCACCTCTCACCGTCAATCACCTCGCCCTCGTTCCCTCGCCGTCACCACCACCTCCCCACCTTCACCATTTCCTCCTCCTCTTCATTTCCGACCATCCCTGCACCCTAGACCCATGACCCAACTGCAGCAACTCAAGAAACCCGAACCTTCATCGATGTTACCCTTGTCGGAGATCTCATCGTCGCCGTCGTCACCTCCTCGTGACCTCTGTCCCCAGCCCCAGAGCCAATACCACAACCCATTCCTCCTCCTCTTCTTCTCCTTTCTTTCTTTCTTCCATTCTTGCTTTCTTGAATTTTCTGGCTGTTTTGTCAGAGTCGCACACGTCGCCGACGATCCGAACGAACTAGTCATCGTCGTTGTCCAATGTTGTCACGTCTTTAATCAGCCAGGTCCAGTCCTGTACCCGCGTGAGTTGCATCACGACGTTTATTCGAGGTCGAACGTGACATACGTACCCCGACGTGAGATCCGATCAGGCAAGTTTAACTTGCAACATGCTATGTTAATATATCTATTTATATATAAATAAAAATAGTACATGTGTTTCATTATGCGGCAAATATTATAGTTTTACCGTTTTACAGTATCCGTTCGTATCCGTACCGGTAATAACATATTTAATTGCATGCCGGAACATCATGATATCATTATACTATTACATTAGTACAATGTGCTTTCTAATGTGCATCATGCGTAGTCATGGACGTAGAAAAGGTTATTACAGATAGATACATGTGCATCCATATATTAACCGTGTTTCGATATCGACTACAGTTTCACATTGGATATCTATTTGATGCATATACATCACATGACATGTTCACGACACACTACTTGATGTGTTACTTGGATCTTAGTACTAATACCAACGATATTGACGTGTTGTCCTGACAGACGTGACTTGTTGTCTGTATACACAAGAACTGTACATACTTGATCCTGTGTTGGTATTAGATCTATATTGGCAATATCTGACTTGAACACAAACCTGGGGGTAAAGGGGAAATCAAGAATGTAACTGAAATGTAACTGTTCAGTTGATAAAACTGCACACTTGTATTACATTTTTCCTACCATTTTCATATTAAAAAAGGACTATATTATAATATATTATACATATGAGGGTTTATGTGTAAAAACATTATTTTCCATGTGTTAATATATTTTAATTATCATTTGGTAGGAAAATGTATGCAAATAATATTATTGATCTAATCCTAGTAGAACAAAGTCTACTAAAATCTTATTTGAGTTGTTGTGCAGAATATTTCCAAGTTGTTATGAAGGATTTAACAAACAAATCAATTTGTTGAAGAAATCTTGCCAAATTAAGAAGCAAACTTGGAGACCAAGTCTGGAAGCAACAGAGAAAAGATTTTCAGATTCTGAAGATGCCTAGGATTGCCACATGTCACCAGATGAAAGCCCAAGAAAAAGAATCAAATGATCCCTACCCTTGAGCGCGGATCCGCGGCCAAACCCACCCTGGGGCCGCGGATCCGCCGCAATTTGAGGAGGTTAGAGTGCAAGATTTTAGGGCATTATTCTTTGCTGAATTTTACCAAGTTTTCAACAATAAGATTCTGGGTTTTCACTATAAAAAGGCACCGAGAGCCTCTTGGAAAAGGTATCAAGCCGACGAGATCACGAAGTCCAAGACGGCTCACGCATCCAGGCTGATCATCAACTGTTCATCTACCTCCTTGGAAGAGATCGAGAAGCAACTAGATTTGTAATCATTTTCTAAGGATTCAAGTGTAATGAATTTTGTTGATTAATAAAGGTAGCTTTCTTTTTCTTATTCTATTTCTTCGTAGTTTAATAATGCAATTTCTTTCCATCTCTTTTTCTCCCAACATGCGCGAGTAATTCTCCGCTTGTTAGGATTCGTAGGATTAGGGTAGGCTAATGGACGATAAAAATCCCTAAACCCTTTTTAAGTCCTATAAAGTTTAGGAACTTTATCAAAATAATCATTAACATCCTAATCGGGCGCGCTAGCAATTCCTTGCTAGTTCCGACCGCGATTAGAGATTAGATTAATGATTGTTTTGGTAAAGGCTGGATATGAACGGAGTTCCGTTTCGAGATAAGGGTTAAGAGTGGGATTCCTTTTCCCTCCAGAAACCCTAATCTACACGCATCACCGTCGTTCTAGTTCTAAATCTATTAATGGATAAAAAGGGTAACTTTTAATTAATCTTCCATAACTACTAAATCATAACGAACCCTACAAGCCCCTATTATTATATTATTTAAATCTCTAAAATAATCTAGATCTATATTTTACATTAAAGTAGATCTAGAAACTTTTCACAAAATTCTTTATTCCTCCTCTCTTTCTCAACACATCTAAAGTAAAAATAAAAGGTTCCACGTTTCCCAGAGGACGACCCGTACTCACCTCGGTCTAGCTACGCGCGACACCGTTCTGATTGCGGTTAAACTACAAAACACACTTTTTCACATCAATCAAATGGCGCCGTTGCCGGGGAAACGTGCGTAATTTTTTATTTTTACAATTTGTGTTGAATTCTTCGACGAGTCATATCATTATTAAAACAAAACTGCAAATTGTATATTTAACGATTATTGTGTGAATTTTTGCGAGGAAATCTGGAGTCACGGACTTGAGGAAACAGGAGATCTGGGGTTCACACTTCTCTGGTAAGATTCTAACTCCCTTCTCTCTCCTCTAAAATCCAATAAAATCGATTTTCTGCAGGATTCTTTGCAAAATATCGCCGCTCAAAAATCTTTTTGCAAAGTTTTGTTTTTCAGTTTGTTTTTGCATATTTTAATACGGATCTTTAAGGGGCAAGGACCAAATCAAGATTAGGTGGGGATTTCATCACCCTTCCTAAGCCCCACAAATCACAAACCGAGCATATAGATCAACCCTTCATTAATTTAAAAAATATCTAGACCAGACTCTAAGGACTGTCGCGCTCAATAAGGGCAGAGGAAGGTCGTGGGTAATCTATCGTTTATCCGCATTACTTTTGTAGTGCCTAGGTAAGTGTGACAAAGGCTAGTGGTTTTTAATTAGGCCCACGACGTGGTTCCTTCCCACTTACCTGGCACTTACCTGGCTACAAGGGTAGTACGGAGGCGGTAGAGGATTTATCCTGCGGCTTGTCCTTTGGAAGTCTAGGAGCGGTCTAGAGACTGGACCTAGGTAACCATAGTTCTAGGGTTGTGCATTTTTTGTGATTTGTCTAAATCCGTCATTTTTCAAAACAAACCAATTACTTTCTCTCCTTTTTACCCCTTCCCCCTTCTTCTCTTCTTATAATGGGTGACCTAAACAGAAGAACACTTGCCGAGCTTTACTGTCCACAACCAGATATCTCTTGTTTTCGAAATCCCTTCGGTATACCGTCCGGCTCTTCCATGTCCTTAAGAGATCATATAGAACAAGCGGGAAGAAACAGTTGGCCACCTCAGTCTAGGTCTTATCAACCATATCCTAATCCTACACCTGTTTCAGTTCATACCCAGAGTGAGGAAGCCCCTAGACGAATGTCCATTGCTGAGCACATAGCTAGGTCTAGAGGCCAAAGTTTCAACCCGGACCAATATCAACCATCACCACCACTGTCCGGAGAAGAGTTTGATATGCGGTTTGTGGCATATAAGATGTCTGTTGAAAATAGCCAACCCACCAACCCATATCAATATTCTTCTTATCATAATATTGATCCTACTCCTACCCAAGTTCCGCAACCATTCTATTCCTATCAATCCAATCCGACTTTTCCACCTACTCTAGACAGTTCTTCTAATCAGTCATTTGGGAGTTTTAATTATCCACAGGAATTTCAATCTTATACTGAAACCCCTTATCAGCCCAAGACTAGTCTGGAGCAGACATTAAAAAAATTTATGGAAATGTCGAACCAAATTATGAAGGATTTGGGTAGAAAGACAGAACTGTACCTCCAAACTGAAATCCACAACTCCAGTTTCATAGATTCATCAAGTACACCAAATAGAATGACTGATAAGTTGTGTGACTTTGTAGTGTTTGATTTACCCAACTGTGAAGGGTCCCTTTCAAGTGAAACCATACCCAACCCTTGTGATCTCTACACCTCCACTCTTGAACCAAAACTGATTCAAAACCATACTTTTGATGAGGAGTTTGAGAATTTTAACCTTCACTTGAATGAGGTGATTGACGTTGGGGATATTTTGATTGATGAACCCGAAATTTTGGATGATTTTGGCCCACCAATTCATCAAATCCTTTCACTTCCTTATGGTCATCATCTTGAGCCTTTAATTCTTCCCGAATCCCAAATATGTCTTGAAGTTGATGATAATGGTATACCCGAAGATCAGACCGAAATACAACCTCCATCTTCCACATCTGGTTCAGCAACACTCGACATACCAATTTGTTTACCCATTTCACCTTCTACTTTCTCCGGTTCTTCTTCTGTTCCTATAGTTTCAGTGAGTTTTGATAAATCACAATCCGTTAATTCCAGTTCAGTAATACCGGAAATTCAACTTGATTTGGATATTTTTGAAAAAGAGGTAGATGAGTTTTTCGAATCCTCTACCTCAGTGATTTTTTATGAATCAAGTAGAATAAATTCTGGCACAAAACTCTTTGACAGCAAAATGTTCAATCACACCATTGATAAAAGTTTTGAAGAACTTTTTGCTGATGAACTTGAATTTTTAAACAATACGGATTTTGTGATTGATCAATCTCCACCTCTAGAGGTTGAACCGTCACCATTCCTTCTTTCTAATCATTCACATTCATCCTCATTCTTTCTTTTCTCTAATTTCAAACCCTTTCCAGACCACCTCTTATGCCTACCCCACTTTTTCTTGAGTCGATACAACACATTCTTCCACCAACCTATACGATATACTGATAAAATCTTTGAATGGTTGGTGTTAACTTTTGGTCTTTGTAAAGCCTTACTTTGACCAAATGACTCACCCCCTCTTAAAATGCTTCGTATTGTCTAACTCATGTTTGAGGGGGGTATATTTTTGGCTCTTGAACATAACTTTTGTCCTCAAATTTATGAGCCAAAAATAAGTTTGGGGGAGGATTTTCACTTTCATATATTCTTGCACCCATTAATAATTTCCTCCCAAGTCTACAGGTTTTTGAGCTTAACGGATGACATCAGTGAGGACACTGCTGTAAACAGATTTGGGGGAGGTTTGTGCTTATTTACATATCAATTTGCATCATATTTTGCATAAGCACAACATTTCAAAATTTTTTTTAAAAAAAAAATTTCAAAAATTTTCTTTTATAACAAAAGAGTAGAAAGTGAAACATTACATCCAAAAGATAGGAATAGTTTAAGAAGACCAAGAAAATTAGAAGTTTTCTTATACGAACTAGTAATAAGTAGTTATGAGCTGTTGTCCCAAGGGTTAGTAAGATGAAGGAAGTCACTAATCTGAGGATAAAAATAAATCTGAAAAATAGTTTCTATTCTGGAAGCCAAACATTTGAATGTTGATACCCTACTATATGCACATACACACGTCTTGAAACTCGGGATAGTAGAGGATACCTTGAAATGCTCTTGTCTAAAAGCCAAAGTATGAAGGAAGTATAAAAATGGTGAAAAGAAAAAAAATGAACACTGGTTTTGTATCGCCAAGGCAGCAAATAAAAAATATAGCGAGGGTGCCTCTTCACCTAGTGCCCTAAGGCCAACTGGTCCGGGAGTCACTGCTAAGCCTTAGGTGGTGCAAGACGAGGAAAATATTATCACCGAATCTGCAAGCACATGAGTAATCGGTCGGTTAGTACCTCAAGAAGTATTAGCGGTCGCATGAAAAGGTGTGAGCAAACCTAAGTATTCATAAAGTACTGAGGTAGATGGACAAGAGTATGATAGCTTGAATTGAATTCTCCGAGTGTAGGGATGTTATTTACACACACGTGGGGTTATATGATCAATGTTTGGATGAAAGGTAGGAATGAAGAATAATGACGATGTTTTATTGAGAGATGATGTGATTTCTAACATTTTTTCATGACTATTAAGATAGGGCTCATGACAACTGAAAAGCTAGTATAGTTGGAAACTCTTCTTTTCAAAGTATTTCTTTTATGGTTCTTGTCTTTATATGTAAATTTCACCATCTTTCTTTTGTTATTGGATTTTGTGGGTGTAATCCGCTGAAAACCCTCAGAAGACAACACTCCTCCTACTAGGGACACCTAGAGATTTAACGGCTTGTTGCACGTGCTCAGTGCAATCGTGTCTGCCTACGAAAGTGTGCTTAGTTTTCTTATTTCTTTTTCTCCTCTTGAATAAACTAGTTTGCTCGGGACGATCAAAGATAAGTTTGGGGGTATTTGTTCAGTTGATAAAACTGCACACTTGTATTACATTTTTCCTACCATTTTCATATTTAAAAAGGACTATATTATAATATATTATACATATGAGGGTTTATGTGTAAAAACATTATTTTCCATGTGTTAATATATTTTAATTATCATTTGGTAGGAAAATGTATGCAAATAATATTATTGATCTAATCCTAGTAGAACAAAGTCTACTAAAATCTTATTTGAGTTGTTGTGCAGAATATTTCCAAGTTGTTATGAAGGATTTAACAAACAAATCAATTTGTTGAAGAAATCTTGCCAAATTAAGAAGCAAACTTGGAGACCAAGTCTGGAAGCAACAGAGAAAAGATTTTCAGATTCTGAAGATGCCTAGGATTGCCACATGTCACCAGATGAAAGCCCAAGAAAAAGAATCAAATGATCCCTACCCTTGAGCGCGGATCCGCGGCCAAACCCACCCTGGGGCCGCGGATCCGCCGCAATTTGAGGAGGTTAGAGTGCAAGATTTTGGGGCATTATTCTTTGCTGAATTTTACCAAGTTTTCAACAATAAGATTCTGGGTTTTCACTATAAAAAGGCACCGAGAGCCTCTTGGAAAAGGTATCAAGCCGACGAGATCACGAAGTCCAAGACGGCTCACGCATCCAGGCTGATCATCAACTGTTCATCTACCTCCTTGGAAGAGATCGAGAAGCAACTAGATTTGTAATCATTTTCTAAGGATTCAAGTGTAATGAATTTTGTTGATTAATAAAGGTAGTTTTCTTTTTCTTATTCTATTTCTTCGTAGTTTAATAATGCAATTTCTTTCCATCTCTTTTTCTCCCAACATGCGCGAGTAATTCTCCGCTTGTTAGGATTCGTAGGATTAGGGTAGGCTAATGGACGATAAAAATCCCTAAACCCTTTTTAAGTCCTATAAAGTTTAGGAACTTTATCAAAATAATCATTAACATCCTAATCGGGCGCGCTAGCAATTCCTTGCTAGTTCCGACCGCGATTAGAGATTAGATTAATGATTGTTTTGGTAAAGGCTGGATATGAACGGAGTTCCGTTTCGAGATAAGGGTTAAGAGTGGGATTCCTTTTCTCTTCAGAAACCCTAATCTACACGCATCACCGTCGTTCTAGTTCTAAATCTATTAATGGATAAAAAGGGTAACTTTTAATTAATCTTCTATAACTACTAAATCCTAACGAACCCTACAAGCCCCTATTATTATATTATTTAAATCTCTAAAATAATCTAGATCTATATTTTACATTAAAGTAGATCTAGAAACTTTTCACAAAATTCTTTATTCCTCCTCTCTTTCTCAACACATCTAAAGTAAAAATAAAAGGTTCCACGTTTCCCAGAGGACGACCCGTACTCACCTCGGTCTAGCTACGCGCGACACCGTTCTGATTGCGGTTAAACTACAAAACACACTTTTTCACATCAATCAGTAACTCAAGAGGATATTATTACATGTTTGCCGTTTTTCCGGGCGTTACGGAATAATTATCCGTTTGCCGTTTTTTCGGGCGTTACGGAATAAATCCTGTTACCGTGATCCCGTGGGGAATGAACGGGATATAGACTGTTGGGTTACAATGAGAATTACATTAATTGATTTCAATGACTTTAAAATAGATAACCTAGAAGCACAGTTTTAGGTTACACATCACACATCACATACATACACCTACCTCACTGTTTATATCTATGTTATTCAGTTATATTCATGTTTATCTATATCGTTACATTCTGATTATCACTGTTATTTTGATATTATGACGCACTGATATCTGGGTTTTGCATGGCCCAGTTCCTCTATCTTTATCGCAAGCTGAACAGGAGTACTTTAGTCATCAAACCGAGCAGTGAGGAATTGAATAATTGTTATTTAGAGATATTTAGTTTAGTTTGTTTCAGCAATTTTATTTTCTTGATGTGGGCCCATATTGGGACAAGTTTTAGATGTTGTTTATTGGATTTAATTCGTTTCCGCTTATGCATTTTTCTTGACTCTGTTTACTGTGACAAATGGACATATACTAGCTAGTTTTTATATATTTTCTGTTTTTGATATCCTATAGACAGACGTAATGTGATTGTGGAGGGATGTTTCCTAACCACAGGTAGTATGGTTGGCTCTGTCACGTGCCGTAAGTTGCGCACTCTGATAAGCGAGGCGTGACTGCTAGGGCATGGGGTGGTATTTATAATGAAAAATTAGGCTTTGGGAATTAAAAATATGGATTAAAAGAATTTAAATGGTATTAAATGGTGAATTAAAAGGTCTCTATTTGATTGCAGGAAAATCAAACACTGCAGGGGAGTTGAGAGGAGTTGAAGAGGTGTGTGTGCAAAGCATAGAGAGAATTGGAGCTATCCCAACCGTCAGCGCCAGCCCAAGGAGCAAAACGGGCGGTCGGATCTTGAGGCCTTACCTCGAGATTCGTGCCACGTGTCAGGTTGGGTGTGTACACCTCATTGCATCTGATTAATTTTTCTGAAACTTTTTGTTTTTCCGTGTATTGCACGTGCAACTCTTGGGCTTCCGAAAAATTAAAAAGAAAAATTCTAAAATTAATTGGGTGTAATGGGAATCGAACACACATGCTACGTCACAGCAATGTAGAGGGTTTACCAGTAAGATACAAGTTGCTTCTTGCTTTTATTTAACAAAAATAACTTTTAACTCTTACAGAGGCTGTAATACCCTTTACTGTATAATAAAAAGAAATTTCTGTACGGAAATTTCAGAGTCGTTACAATATCTTTACTGTATAATAAAAAGAAATTTCTGTACAGAAATTTCAGAGTCGTTGCAATATCTGATCGGATGGGATATGAGATTTTGCGACCTTAACATATTTTTTGGTTTATGTTGTTTATTTTAGGGAGATCCTTATTTCGGTCCTAACGGATCTGACTGCAATGCTACCCGCTTCTCAACGGTTCACGCCGCACCAACACATATATGTATGGATATGAATGATAAAAAGAAAGAGGATATTTTTCAGGAAGGCAATTGATTCAGAGAATCAATGGTTTAGGAAACCTACTCAGGAAGTTATGGACGGCACCCACTCGAATGTGCAAAGGGGATTATAATAGTTATTGGGTCCGAACCGGTCCAATACCCGCTCATATGAGCGGGTACCCTATATATTCATATATGGGGGCTAGGGTTTCATATGAGAGAGATATGATGCAACATAAAGAGTTTTTCTAGAAAGAAAAACGAGTGAACCATCGTCTCCTTTTCCCATCCTCTACCAAAGTGTGGTTTTCTTTCGGCCGTTGCTTGGAGGAGATAAAGATCAGATGTTTTACGTGACGTGGATGAGAAACGATCCAATCAATCGGATCAGGTATATCGTAAATCTTTAGGGTTAATACATATACTTTCCGTTGCGCTTAGTTGCATATTTAGTATCAGCGTCACCCAAAAGTGTACATTAAAGTTTTTTTGGTCAAAGATTGATATTCGCTGTTCATCATCATGATAAATCAAGAAAATCAATGACTGATATTATTTATTTTCATTTTCAATTTCCTCCTTCATTTTGCACCTCTCTTAAAAATAGAAAATGAATAATACCAACCTTTGATCTCTTGCTATGTTAGTGAACAGTGGATATCAATCTTTGATTAAAAAAAAATCTTCAAAGAGATCCTCACCCCAATACGTGATGAGGTGATATCATGCAATGACTTTTCAATTGGGCATGTATCAAGCCGTATGACATTACTTTCCGAAGCGAGAGATCATAAGTTCAATTTATGACAGGGTCGCATCCAAAAAGGACTTTTCTGTTAGCGGTTGCTTCCGCAAGGAAATCGTAAAATATGAACAATGATACGTATAGGGTATGCAACCAAAAATCGGCATCAAATTTATTTTACTTTACTTTAAGTCCAAATCTTGCGAGTCTTCGTCACAAGAAAGTCATGGATTCATCAGTCAACTAGGATTTTTCGGGAAAATCTACTATGCAAGGGCTTGCATGGTGCAAGCCCTTGCATAGCCCCTGGATGAGCTCCCTACACATACAAGGGGAGCCTATCCAAGGGATTTAGAAGAGCTTGCACCATGCAAGTCCTGTGTGGTTTTTGCCGGATTTTTCATTATTATATATTGTATAAAAAACTATGGAGTTAAGTAAATATATATAGATAAGGACGTCCAATTATTGCATAGGGTATAAATGCCTCAGACATGCATGCATGCATCATTTTAGTCTAAGGAAAAAAGTCAAACCATGCTAGACGAGACAACCTAGGAGTCATGAGCTTTGAAATAGAGGATTATAATAGCAAGATGCTGATGGCTCCGCCATGGCTCCGCTGTGATTTCTAAATTACCAAAAGAATGACCGACTCATCTATCTAACGATGCCAACGAACGGGTCGGAAAGATAGGAATGATCCTTATCTACTGCTCTTCTTCAAGACAAATAAATTTTATCTCAGTCGGATCTTACTTGAGACGGTGGAAAAGTTATAGGATTCTTGGTCAAATTAACAATATGATGTTTGACATATATTGAGCCATGATCGATGGATCTTTGTTTTTATTATATACATCATAATCTGGTGTATATATCCCGGGTATTAACAATATATACCGTTGAACTTTAGCGAACAATAGCCAGTTTAATATATTAATTATTCGGTCAAAATTTGTTTGTCTTTATGACTCGAGATTGTTATGGGTCGACTCTTCTCAATTTGTCATGTGCTCGGCATGCATGAGTTCGTGGTTTGGGAGACAACTGAAAGTGGTCCGAATGCTCTCTATCTATGGGCCAAACTTTTTTATGAATATCCATTTCTGTTTACTTGGGCCTTCTGTCTCTTAGTATCCAGAATTACTATACCCATTATGGGCCACACAAAAAGTTTGGGCTCATCCAATTTTGGAGAAGTAATCTACGTGTCGGCGAGAAGGAAAGTTATTAAATAATACTACCCAATGCACTGCTACCCAAAAGCAGAACGAAAAAGAAAGCCTACAAGCAGGAATTCATCAAGAGAAGAGAGTGAGTGAGAGAGAGAAGAAAAGTTAGTTAGGTTCACAGCATCTTCTTTTTCCTCCTTATTCCCCTGGATGCCCCCCTCCCTCCCTTCCGGAAATTGAACTGTCGGTCACTTTGGAGAGGAAATCCTTATGATTTGGTTTCACAATATCTTGGTTGTTGTTGACGGGGTTTCGAATTGAAATTGTCATCTTATTTCGACGTGTGGCAAGAAATTCTAAAATTGAGAGAAAAACAAAATAAAATACATAATTAATTCCCTAAAGCTTATTAAATCTTAATATCTCAACTATAAACTTTACCATCTTAACAAAACTTATTTTTTTAAAATCTGTTCATGATTTAAGCATATACATATTTCCACCGCACATGCGGTACACGGGTATTTAAACCAATGGAAAAATATTCGCTCCAATTTATCATTCAATATCAGCAGTTGGGAGTGCATGGTTCAAATAAAAATTATGTTTAACTTTTTTAATTTGGATTTAAAAAACCTAGAGAACATTAAAACTTGCGTGATGAGAGTGATTAATTGTTTTCAAAATAATTCAGAAGACCGGTAAAGACAATTGTATAGCTATAACAGATTCAATTGACGATTGTATTTATTAAATTTTGTTAAAGAAAATCCTCCATTTATTTTTTTTTTACCGCTGATGTCGTACTATCTCAGGCAACGCTAGACCATCAAATTGAAATCTATCTGGGAATCCTCAAGTATTGTGGTTATAATAGCAAAGATAAATTGTAATAGAATGACCTTTTTATCAATTTAATCTGAAAGCAAATCAGGCAAGATATTCGTAGATTAATCCCACATTTATTGTATTTATCAAGTGCTATAAATTGCCACACCAGTACATTTTTCTTTGGAATTTTTGTATAATTCCCAGAATATCCCCCCAAGCTTTCCCCCAACTACCTCCCTTACCAAACCCCCGCTGTGGTCATAGCTTTCATCAAATTACGGAGCATGCCATCAACAGAGAAAACGTGCGAAATTCATCCCAACCCGCAATTTACTGGTTTGGATCGCTAGCATCCTGCCCGAATCCGATATAGCAAGATGCCCGATAACTTGAATGGTCCATACAGTGTATGTGTGTGAATAGTAGGATTGTGTGGGATGAATGGACATGTTTCTGTTTTTAAATATAGTTCTCATATAAAAACAAAAGCAATCCATAAACAATTTCAAATTATTTATTTGTTTATTCATCAGCATCCAACATGATTTTACATATACAAGAAAATCCTTGATTTAATAACAAGTTCACAAAAAATTAATCTTTCACCGGATGATATAATGGATCTTAAAGGACAATGATGAATTGACATATTTGAAGAGAGAAAAACCTTGTTCCTTAAAATATCTATCATTTTAGTATCACATGATTTCATTCTATAAGAATTCCAGAATCGTTCTTTTAAAGCTAGAGTGCTCAACAAAGTGATGCTAAAAAACACTTGATTTTAACGTGTACACAAGAAAGGGAACTTTAATTCCTTCCATTGAATTCATGGGTTCGCTGTTTTAGCTGTATTTGATGCAGCAAATGCTGCAACTTTTTTGGCAACAAACCAAAAGGCCCGTTTAGAAGTGGATCCAGTTTTCACCTAAACCCGCATCCACTAACAAATACCTTTACGAAGATCCGACCCGAATCCATTTTGTCCCCATTGAGAGGAAAATATTCTCCTCACCAATCCCCGCTGCCAACTAGTATTTCCCATTTCACCGGTATAAATCCCCCTCCTCTTTCCCATCTCCTCCCTCATCCACCAAACTCTTCTCTCTCTAGAAAAAAAAACACCAAACCCTAGAGAGAGAAAGACCGCAATGGCGCTAACCACCACAGCCCCATCCTCTCTCTCCTCAAAATCCTTTCTCTCTCCTTACCCCCTCCCCTCCTCCTCCTCCTCTTCCCAAAACGCCCCCGCCCTCCTCCACTTCCCAAACCCTAACCCTAGCATCTCCATCTCCGCCGTCCACACCCCCGATCCAGCCAAGAAGTCAGCCAAGACTCCGGTCGCGGCGGCGGCGAGCTCGCCGGCGGTGGCTTCGCCGTCGAGGTGGTCCGTCGACAGCTGGAGGTCGAAGAAGGCGCTTCAGCTACCAGAGTACCCTGACAAGGTCGAGCTCGAGTCGGTGCTGAAGACGCTCGAGAGCTTCCCGCCGATCGTGTTCGCCGGAGAGGCGAGGAACTTGGAGGAGAGGCTGGCGGATGCGGCGGTGGGGAAGGCGTTTCTGTTGCAGGGAGGGGATTGCGCTGAGAGCTTCAAGGAGTTTAATGCCAATAATATTAGGGATACGTTCAGGATTTTGCTGCAGATGGGGGTCGTGCTCATGTTTGGGGGACAAATGCCTGTGATCAAGGTGAGGGTTTTAATTAGAAAGTTTGGATCTTGATTTAATTTCTATTATGATTTAATGGATCCAGTGGAAAAAATTTCTCCCTTTTTATATATTTTTTATATCATTTTAAAATTATTTTTTGGTTAGTTGACTTGTTTTTGGTTGATAGGCGAATTACAAATTTATTGGAAGATACTATTATGGAATTTACCTTGATGTTAAAGCGGATTAAATGGAATAACATTTCGTAATAGCATTCTGAAGTAAACTCTTTGGTGTTGATTGATCGTTAAAGACTGTTTCCACCGTCACAATTCTCAACTTTAATATAAATTTATCATAAGTTTCATCCAAAAAGCAATAATAAAATTCATTCTTTTCAACATAATCAACCATTTCTCGAGTATTGATCTATGAATTTTTAAAATATAATTAACGTTATTAAGGTATCTTTTGTGAAGGAAAGTTAATTCACAAACCTGTATCAGAGATTCCCTTTTCATGCATCTCAGAACATCCTGATAGATTTTATATTTTTGTATAATTTTCAAGAGTAATGTTCGTTTTATCGTATGGTCAAGAGTAATTGAATTAAGACCCAGTAATTGGGAACTTTACTGACTTCTCCGATATCGGGTGTCTAACCCGTTTTCTCTTAACAGGTAGGGAGAATGGCGGGACAGTTTGCGAAGCCAAGATCAGACTCATTTGAGGAGAAGGATGGGGTTAAGCTGCCAAGTTACAGAGGAGACAACATCAACGGCGATACCTTTGATCAGAAATCACGGACTCCAGATCCTCAACGGATGATACGCGCCTATTGTCAGGCTGCAGCAACTCTCAATCTCCTCCGTGCTTTCGCCACCGGTGGTTATGCTGCTATGCAGAGGGTCACTCAGTGGAATCTCGATTTCACCGAGCACAGTGAGCAAGGGGACAGGTATATATCACTTCAATACTATCTCTTCAAGCTTGGATTGTTTAATAGAATTTAAGGAAGTTATCTCGACTAATCAAACAGAAGAATGTTTTGCTTTAGCTTGTTGTGGTTTCTGGTGCTTATGTACGTTTTCTTGGTAACAGTGATCTTGGAAAAGATAATACTTGATAACACTTCTACTAGTAAATATACAGCAAAGTTAGAAATAAAATGTTGCAAATCGTTATAGACATTAATGGTCAATTTACAACTACTCCCGCATCGAACTGTTTGATTTGTCATATAGACTTAATATTAAATCCCAAATCTGTATTGGAAGAAGGATCCATGCTATGAATTAAATGCAAGTATGCATATTTGACATGTGGGAGACTTTGTTCCCCCTACTAATCAAGAGTGCTCTTTTGTATTGCTGCTGTCAATATTCAGTTCCATTTTGGTCTGTGTCTTTCTCCATTGATGCTATTCGTTTTAAGGTTGATCTTGTGAATATTATGATGTGCTTAACTACAACAAAAACAAGTATTTGTGGATAATCTACCAAGAACGTTTTAATCCTGTGGCTATCAGTTATTGACACTTGAGCACCTACACTTGATAACACCTCATAATCATTGAGTATTAATAAAGTTAATGATAAAGTATTGCTAATTATCACATAGCAGAAATGTAAATTCAGGAATAGGCTTTTGCAAGTCAAGATTTAAAAAGGTATTAGGATTTAGAAATAAATTCTTTGTAGATCATTAATTTTGAATATATTTTTAAACTATAGTCCAGGCCATCGGAACCGTAGACTATTTCCCCCTTTAATATAAACAAATTCACAGGTTGGTTTCAAGATTAGGTTGCTGGTCTGCCCACCAGTTCTCATCATCGTTGTTTGTGTCTGATATCCTTTGGTCCACATTTAGCTTGGGCTGATATAGACTGCCTACCAACTTCTACATTTTCACAAAATTTATTGGTAATATTAAATTATTTGAGTAGAACATTAATATATATTTGGATTTTCTTATTTTTGACCCATTTGTTTATTTGAGACCGACCGTTTGCTCGCCTTCAAAATTTCAAAAGTCAAGAAGCTTATTATAACTTACCCTCACAAATTAAACACTTTGCAGATTTAGACAATTAATACGAGAAATCTTGTCAATGAAAATTATGGAAAACAAGGTATCTTTATGAACCTACCTAGAAAATTGTATGCATGAAAATTCGGAACATGAAAAGTGTGCATTGATGACCAAGTCCACATATGTGAAACATGGTGACTTGGGTAGAATCATATATATATATATATATATATATATATATATATATATATATATATATATATATATATATATATATATATATATATATATATGCATCTAATGTGGTTCCAAATGTGTTGATAAATATAACTTGGTCCTTAAAAGAATTAAGAAACACATGGGCCGTAAGATTTATATCACTTTCAATCTTAAAAAAAAATAGAGACCGCAAGAAGGAATTCTCTTTGAAACTGGACCTAACTAGCTTATATTCTATTCCTTTTATTGGTGACTTGTTGACCTTGACTGAATCATTAAATAAGAATCATTAATTATTTAGCAAAAGCTATAAATAATTTCTAGGATATATGTAGTAGACTAACTATCCGTGTCTTTCCTTGGTCTAAATGGAGTTAAATAATCAAATAATCTGATACATTTGCTAACTCAATTTCTAGTTTTCATTTATCTATTTACTTAATTTGCTACTTACGAGCATAGTGATTCATGTTACCGATAACGAGTCATTTGGAAATTACTGTGGCCATTTTTAACGTCTTTAGTGTCAGGAACAAAATGTGAAAATCTAACTTCTTTTGAAACAAACAGGTACCGCGAACTGGCACATCGTGTTGATGAAGCCCTAGGGTTTATGTCTGCAGCTGGGCTTACAGTTGAGCATCCCATCATTAATACCACAGACTTTTGGACCTCTCACGAGTGTTTGCTCCTCCCTTACGAGCAAGCACTAACCCGTGAGGACTCCACCAGTGGCCTTTACTATGATTGCTCGGCCCACATGGTCTGGGTTGGCGAGCGAACTCGCCAACTCGATGGAGCTCATGTTGAGTTTCTCCGTGGCGTCGCCAATCCCCTCGGCATTAAGGTAATTTGCAAGCATGCCTGATAGAATTAATTTGCAATCTATAATTACCTTCATAAATAGCAAAAATACCTTGAACTTAGCGTTTTCTAAGTAAATACCACTAGCTTTCAGCATTGTTCTCCTTCACCATCTACCATATTTTATGAATTAATGAAGAGGTGTACAAAGGGAAGAAGATTTCACCAAAAGTTGTTATGGTATTGAACTGAAACTTGCTTAAACTCCATGGTATTTATTTGAAATATTCTATGTTCATGGTATTTAGTTGCAATTTATAAATATAAAGGTATTATTGTATTAATTGGTCTTTTAGTGAATTTAGCATGATTAAAATACAGGTTATTGCAACATTTTTCTTACTGTTTGGAAATTAACGAAGAATTTTGATGGGGGTGTAGGTAAGTGATAAGATGGACTCAAAGGAGCTGGTGAAGTTGATTGAGATCTTGAACCCATGGAACAAACCGGGAAGAATCACTATCATCACGAGGATGGGAGCTGAGAACATGAGAGTGAAGCTGCCTCATTTGATCAGGGCAGTTAGAAGAGCTGGGCAGATTGTTACATGGGTTAGTGATCCAATGCACGGGAACACCATTAAAGCTCCTTGTGGCCTCAAGACTCGTCCCTTTGATGCAATTCGGGTATGCTAGTCCTCAATCTTTCGTAAAAATGTCGCAATTTACAAATTTGCATCTCATTATATTGTCATATTCTAAATGTTAATGCACATTGTGCTTTCACGGTTATTTACAGCAGAATGCAAACCGTTTAGTAGCAGCGTAGCTTATTGTTTATGAGCATGTCTTTTATTTTATATGCACTAGAGCTAAGTTTATGCATATTTGAGATATAGAACTTTATGATTTCGCTTCTGTTCAAAATAAGGCTGCTGACTAGGCTTGAGCACGGTTCGGTTCGGATCGTTTTTATTTAAAAACCGACCCGCCCCGACCAACACCCTTAAACCGCCGCCCAACCCGACATGAACCGACTGGTTCGGGTCGGTTCGGGCCAGTTTGGGCCTGAAAAATAATCAAAAAAACACCAAATAACCAAGCCGGTTTGGGCCATAAAAATAAATAAAACAAGCCGCAGAAAAGAAGTGCCAAGCCCATTTGGGCTTTAAAAATAAATAATATAAGCAGCAGAAAAGAAGGCCAGAACAGAAAAAAAATAAAGAACTTGCAAAAGTAATAGCAGATCAGCAAATAATACACTTATACACATTACATCCAACAAATTGGAAAATTAACTTACATTTCATATCTTGCAAAGCTTGAAGAGATGCATAGAATATATACTTATAAAGAGAAGGTTCCCAAGACATTTCACATTTTGAAATTACGTAGTCTAGCTCATCTTGACTCCACTGCTCCGCATTACCGATACCAAATACCTAAAAAGGGAAAATAAATAAATATTTGATAAGACAAGAATACTGTCAATAAACCAATACTCATAAATTTTATGAAATAACTAAAATTCAAAAACTCATCTTAAATTGAACCGTCGATTAAGATCTCGATAATTAACACAATAACATTGCCACCAGCCCACCCACTACACCAAGTGTCCAAGTGGCCCAAGTAGTATCGTCGATTGAAAAATATCGACAATAATCATATGAAATAAGTAAAACTCAAAACCGAATAGTCAAGAATGTATTAAGAACTAACATGCTCAAAGTATAAATATTTTCCAGCACTTGATATGTCACCAACCGACTATCAATCATACATCGAATCCCTAATACCATATATATTGGAGCATCGAAAATAAATATCAAAATATAATGAAGTGAACCGACCCGACCGATGAATGACTAAATAAGAACGAAGTTGGTAAAAAGCAACTCAAGCAAGCTACTGACACATTAGGTATCTATTTGGTCACCGACTACAATATATATGTAAAAGGGATTCCTTGTATGAAGAATAGGGGCAACTAAAATTTATATAAATCAAGGAAATCAAGGCCTAAAGCCATAAATCATCATTGCATGTTATAGGGCTCACACAAAATTCATTGCCCGATTCTAAAAAATTATGCCAACTAGCATCAGGAACACAAAATAGAACAGCAGCAAGCAAATAGAACAAAGCGGCGGCGGTAGAAACACCAGTTTTTTTATCGGTTTTGGCCCAGAACAGCAGTAGCAGAAATCAAACTAGATACCATAACAGCAGCAAACAAAAACAGCAACAATAGAGAGCAAAAATACCAAGTTACCAATAGAAATAACAACAGAAACAACAAAAATACTAAGTTACCAACAGAAATAGCAAGCCCCTACTAGTGCAGATACAACAAGCCTCTGCAAAAGCATCACCTTATCACCACCAACAGTTAAACACTAAGAATTTACAGCAATGGTGATAAATCCATTCCACAAGTATTAGCAAATTAAAATAATAACCACTTCATCTTAATAAAACCTAACCAAATATTTCAAGTGGCAATAAAAATACTCGATTAAGATTTTCAACCAAATTAAACAAAATCCATCTAAAAAAACAACCAATTCAAGGATTAAACATAAACCCTTTTGCAAAACTCATTTTTATGTGTTAATTTCAATATAAGAGGCGATAAAAGTAACCGAATGAAAACAATTTGGGCGAAGTAGCCTAAGTTAACCATTTTAATCTACAACCAGTCAACCATCTCAACTTCTTAAAGTTATCATTTTTCAACATTCACCTTATAATCCCCCAAAGTTCGATCAATTTCCCTTATCCTAAAATACCCAATTAAGATTTTCAACCAAATTAAACAAAAACCATCTAAAAAAAACCAATTCATAAAATTTACATTTAGACAGAAACTCATGTGCAAAATCCCATTTTTATGGGTTAATTCAAGACAAGGGGCAATAAAAATAACTGGATGAAAAAAATTTGGAGTAAGTAGCAATAATTACATGAATATATCTAAGGCTGAGGGTCAGCTGCTGGTGTAGGAGGTGGAGCTGTAGGAGGTGGAGGAGGCATGCTTGCTTGCTCGGACATGTTGTTATAGGAGTTGTAGAGTTGCGGTCCTTTCTAAAGAATTTTAGGGTTCGGGTCTTCGAGACTTCAAGTGAGCGAGGTCTCGAGGGAGAGAGAAAGGGACTCAGAGGAGTCTCGATGGAGATCTAGAGATAGAGGGTTTCGAGTGAGAGCGAGAGAGAAATCTAGAAATTTAGGGTTCAAGCGAGGGAGTAAAAGGGGACTCACAGGAGGGAGAGGGAGAGCCATAGGGAGGCGGCGCATACGATGGAGAGAGAAAATTAGGGTTAAAATGAGAGGAAGGGTTAGAAAATTATATATATGGGAGTGAATCGGTCGGGTTGGATTTGGGTTTGCAAATTCCAGACCCGCCACCGACCCGATAACCCGTTTTTTTTGTGTTTTCAGACCCGACCCGACCTGACCACTGTCAAAAACCGATTTAAACTCAGTTCGGTTCAAATTTGCTCAGTCCTGCTGCAGATACTGAAGCTGACTTCAATTGAATGTTCTTATGGTGTCCTTTTATGGTGCATTTTTCTAAGTTGAATAACTATTATATGACTTGCTTCACTTCAGATATTTTACGTTTCTTAAACCATCTATCTAACTACTATGCTTTGATGTCTTTTCAAGACATCAAAAGACATTTCTGTATCATCAACCCTTCTAAGTTGTTTCAAGTTGTATCGTTTAATGATATAGCTGAACGGTCTAATCAATGATTAGGTTGTATGTTCCCATCAGCATATCCAATTAGGTGCTGGATTGCAAACCCTTTGAGGACCACACGCTAGATTGGAGATGGTCCATTTCTTGGTTGCATATGGTGGCCCTCCACAATAAAGCAAACATAGAGACATATTTTTGTTGGGAAATTTTGGTCCTGGATCCACACAACTTGTACTGGTAATAATTGATTTTAGGTATTTCTTTACCAGACAAACACTTGATCCTAGGACATAGGAATGCTAGATTTCTTGATGTTTTTCCCCAAAGTTAGTTTCGTTCGTTCACGGTTTGACAGACTGTGATTGCTTAGACCAAGTTTTAAGTTGGTTTTGGGCCTCCATACATTTTTCTTGAGATTTTTATGGGAGTTTAGGTTTCCTAGGGTTTGAATCCTATTTATTGTGCCGATTATAGTATGCTATATTTATTTCTCATCTCAACATGTCATCTTAACCTAAGGAATCCATCTCTATCTGTAGAATTATATTGCCGGCTCTTCGCAGATCTGCTTATTTTGGTATTCCAATTTGTCTCTTTTTCCCCCCTCGAAACCTGCACATTTTTATTGATGTTCAGAAAATATTGCAACCAAATGGAGTACTACTCCTTTAACATTCAAAGAAACCCCAAATACATTCCAATTTGTCTTTAAATGCATCTTTTGGATGTCCTTTACCTTCAATTTACGTGCCATAAAGACAGCCTGTTCATTAAAAAAGAGGGAGTATAGATTTTTTTTTCCTTTTTTCATGAGTCTCTCTCTTCCCTTTTTCCGAAATCTGGCCTTAACCTGATGAGTGATTAATAACTAGTAAATTGAAGCAAGAAGATTTTAGAGGAATACGGTTTCTTTATATATATATATATATATATATATGAGGTTAATGGAGGGAAGATGCCATAGGAGGGGATTCCCTTCTATGACGTCGAAAAAATACCCCCTCCCCGGTTTTTTCCGACGATCGGCACCATCCAGCTTCATCGTCATCATCTAAGATGTGGGTACACCAAATTTCATGTGATTCAACAATTTTTTCACCGTTGATTTAGTGGGTTCAAAATTAACGGTTTACCGACAATAGAACTTTTTACATTGCTAAATCAACGGTGAAAAAGTTGTAGAATCACATGAAATTTGGTGTACCCACATCTTAGATGATGACGATGAAGATGACGGGTGCCGATCGTCAGAAAAAACTAGGGAGGGGGTATTTTTTCGACGCCATAGGAGGGAATTCCCTCCTATGGCATCTTTCCTCCATTATTCTCTCTCTCTCTCTCTCTCTCTCTCTATATATATATATATATATATATAAAGCTTTCTTAAAAACAATGGAATTATACCCATAAGATTATTTCTTCTAAAAATTTACCAAATCCAACATTTCTTTTGTCGCGCATGCTAGAACTAATGCCCTTTAAGCGCATTCAAGATTTATTCAAATGTTATGCTTTAGTTCTAATTGTTGATACCTTTATGATGTGGACAGGCGGAGGTGAGAGCATTCTTCGATGTACACGAGCAAGAAGGCAGTCACCCTGGTGGGGTCCACCTTGAGATGACTGGCCAAAACGTGACAGAATGCATCGGTGGTTCCCGAACTGTCACCTTCGATGATCTGAGCTCTCGCTACCACACCCATTGCGACCCAAGACTTAACGCATCCCAATCCCTCGAGCTCGCATTTATCATCGCTGAAAGACTTCGCAGGAGGAGAATTGCCTCCCGTTCCCAGCTACCAATCAACCCTAGCTTCGGTTTCTAATTATTAGAATGAATATACAGATTTAGCACTGAAGTGAAAGGGTTATTCAAAATTTGTTCTTTGTTATTATTATTGTATGCGTATGAGCTCTAGAACCTGTTCTTTACGAGTACAAGATGTATGTATGTGTTTGCATTAGCCCGGATGAACGTATCAGGGGCATGGAAAGGAGAATAAATCGGTATCAAGAGGTTTTTGGCAACTCATAATTTGTTCGGTGAAATTTCTTGCGTGCTAATGACCGTTTCTTTGTTTGGTATGGGGTTGTATTGGATTTGGGTTATTGATGTTTATTTGGCAGGGTTTGGGCCACATCCGGGGCCCATCCTCGTGTCGGGAAACCCCTTGTACTATTAAACACTGAGGGTGTAAAGTGCAAGTTTTTATGAAGAAAGATATAATTTTCTGCTATATAAGCCTGAACATGATCTGCCACGTGTAGAAGCATGAATATGGCACCCTCTTTAATCCCCTAGTTTGTGTGTGTTGTCTTTTCCATCTTGGCTTCTGATGGAGTTCGGAATCTCCTTCAGATATTGTCCTCCATTGATTTCGCTGCCAACGGGCTGAACGGTTGAGATTCGGTGTGAGAATTGAGTTTGTGGGTCTCAATGGGTTGTTGCTGACACCGAGCTACCTGCAAAGGAAGTCCCGAGATGGGAAACCACCGTAGGACCCTCCGACGATCAAGCAAGTATCGAGAAGTAATTGGGCAAAGTAGCGGTGTCTTGGAGATCAATTCAACGTATCTAAGTCGTCTGGAGGAGGGTTTTATATAGGGGTCGCATTGGAGCGAGCCGATGCGAGATTCTCGCCGTCAGTTACACTCATGTATCACATTCGCGTTGATGGCGGGATACGTCCATTAATGGCGCGATATGCTCATTAATGATGAAATATACTAGCGTGGGATGCGGCACGTGGAGCGGCGGAGATCTCGTAGTGGTGAGATACACGGAGTTGTTACGGGGGCGCTTAGGCTCCGTGCTCTCGGCCGGACAGGTAGGACGAGGAAACTCAGCTCGGAGTCGAGCGATGAGGCCGAGTAACCTCGGCTGTAGGATGGCTCGGAGGAGAGCTGTTGGCTGGTTGCCGGGCGACTAGGGAATGTACTCATGGGAGGCCCCCCGAAGGTCGGATGATACCTCGGAGATGAGATGCCGAGGAATGTCCTTAATGTATCGTACTTACTTCATCTCCGTAGCCCCTAAGAATCTGGCGGGCTTATATGGACGACACGTTACCTGCTACGTGTCGTAATCTGAGGAATTCCCACTTACGATCATCATCATTAGCCTCCCGCTCTCGTTCTGACCTATTCATGGGTCGGGCCGAGAGTAGTTTGCTCGGTCTTCAATGTTCAGCTTAGAATCGAGGATTCTTTGTAGGGGTTGTTTGGGAACGACGTGGTGCTTGGCGGCTGCACCCCTTCGATTCCTGGGTCCATGTGGCGGCTCACGAAGCTCCTTAATTTCCGCGCGTATCCTAAATGACGTCAGCGGATCGGCGAAACGGTGGCGCCATAAACGGGACGTCACTTCGCTTGCTCAGGCCGTTGATCTTCGAGCCACGTGGCCGCAATGGAGTGGTGGACCGCAAGGCGTCGTATCTGTTGGTTGGATCTGCGTGAGGGACAAAGCGTCCAACGATTGGTTGCCACGTGGTGTCCTCGTGGTCGTCGGGCTCGACGCTTCGTTGTGGCGGGAATGGATTTAGGCTGTCGGATAGTTTATGCCGAGTGTATAAATAGGGGAGGCTATTCCTATGCAGACGTTTTGCTTTATTTGTCTCCTGCCTTCTGAAGATTGCCCGTCGCACCATCGCTTAGGTCGTACCCTCAGCCAAAAACCCTTCTTCGGCCAATCTTTCCTTAAATCAGGTTAGACGTCTTCCTCTGAAGTTTCCATTGATGTAGTTGAGGTTGAGTCGGGCGATGAGGGTTCGGCTTCTGAAGCCGAGTCCAGTGGGTCTTCTTCTTCCTCCTCGGCTTCCGATAGCCGAGGAAGTTCCTCTTCCTCTTCCTCTTCCTCTTCGTCTTCTTCCTCTGCGTCAGGGGGGGCGGCGACACCTTTGTACTCCGTCATCGGGTGGCGAAGAGGTCTCCAAGGTGCGCATCGGAAATAATCGCGATGCGTCTTCGATGTTGAATCGCTCGGACGAGCTTTCCGATATCCGGGCTCGCCTTGTACTTCATCTGGCCAAGGAGAGAGAGCGGAGAAACCAGGTCCAGGGCAATGAAATTGCATGTACCTGGAAGCGTTCCGAGTAGGGATGGGTCTGCCCTTCTCATCCAAGATTTGTGCCGTACTTCATTGCTTCCGTCTTGCCTCGAACTAGCTAGCGCCGAACTCGTGGAGAATCCTCCTCGGGTTTCTGGTCCGATTAAAAATTGATCGGATCCCCTTCGACTTGAGTCTTCTTCTTTCCTTTCTTTGTTACAAAAATCACCCCGGTACCAGTAAGGACGAACCGAGCTAGGTGTGTCTCTCCTTTAAAAAACGTAAGGGTAGGACGGCCGGATCAGGGGTAGTGGTCGTCCCTTCTTCCATTCATGAGTGGAAGGAGAAGTTTGTTTTCGTCGGTCCTCCGGAAGGGGAGGATTGGCCGGTGCCCATCAAATGGCACAGGGCGGATTGCCCACGGGTCAGGCAGTCCAACGCCCCAAAGGCCGGGGTAGTGTCACAATGGGAATCGATCCAGCGGGCCGATGTCCTGCTTTCCGAGCAGGTTTTAAGCTGGGCGAGACTTAGTCCCGCGTGCTTCGGGGGTAAGTTAGGCTTTCGCCGATTAATTTAGGCTTGACATGTAATTGTCGTTCCTGTTGCTGACCATTTTCTTCTATTTTCTTCTGTAGAGCCAATGGACCGTTCGAAGATCATGGCTGCCAAGGCGCAGGGGAGGAAGGGCGGCAGCGCTAGCTCGTCATGACCCGCATCGAGTGTTATTTCCCGGCAAGCCCCTTCCACCAAGGTCCCCGTAGCCCCTCCCGTCCCGGATGAACGCCGTAGCGGAGGGCAGAAGCATGCCCGAGATCCGGCGTCCCGGGCCAGAACAGAAGTACCGTCCTCTGTTGAGTCTCCGCTCAAGAGGCAAAAGAGAGTGGTTTCTCGGCCACCCCCGGCCGGGATACAGGTGCAGGAGGGCGACTTTTGCATCGAGGTGCCCTCGGGGCTCTCTGTGGCCGACAGCTTACTGGCGGACATGGAGAAGACGGCGTGGGCCAAGATTCCCCGAGGCACCATGAAGGCCCAAGTGGCAACGATAGCTCAGGTGGCCGTTCAAGTTGGTAATTTTCTAGAAATTCCTAAGTGTTTTTTTCTCTGTTTAGCTTCTAAAAACGGTTTATGTTTTTCTGCAGGTCCTCCAGCATTGCGCCCTTCTTGCCGCTATGAAAGCCAAGGAGGTAGCCCTGACAATAAAAAGGGCCAGAGAGTCTTCCTCGCGTGAGGAAGAGCTCCTTGCCAAGCTGAAAGAGGCGGAGAATAAGGCGGCCTCCCTAGACTTGAGGTTGGTCGTGGAGAGCCTGACGGTCGCGAAGCTGAAGGAGTCCCATCGGCTCCTGACCGAATCCAACCCGGTTATTCAGGCCAAGATGGAGGAGGTCAACGGGCTCTATGATGCCATGAAGAAGCAGAGGGACTCGTTCTTCGGGGAGTACTCCGTCCTTGAGAAACTCCACTATGGGTTTTCTCCAATCCGGAACACCCTCTTGAGTAGTGTAGATCCGGTGTACCACCTCTCTATCTTCGATGCTGGGTCTTGGCAGGACTTCGAAGAGAATGTTTCCATGGTCATTGGCCGAATAAGAAGAAGCGAGTTTGCTTAGCACGTCGACCTCGGCATTCATGCTCCTGGGAATCTGTTCTACTTGGATCTCGTCGAAATTTCTCCGAAGTCTTTTTACCTTCGCCAGTTATTTCATCATCAGGGGCTCCCGGGCTTCGAAATGCCTGATCACCTGACCGACGACCAGCGTGGAGTCGCTGTGGATCCTGATTGTCCTTAGCCTCACCCCGGAGGAGATTCATAGCCCGGCCAATAAGGCTTCGTATTCTGCGGCGTTGTTCGACACCTTGAAGCCAAGCCTCAGGGAGTACTCCATCTCTGCTTTATTCGGACCACGGATGACCAATCCAGCCTCACTTCCTTCCTCTGTGGAGGAGTCGTCCACATAGAGTACCCAGTCCAGAATCGGCCCGAGCATTTTCTCGACTGAGGGTCGTGGGTCAGGGCCTCGCGACGACACTTTCTTATTGAGAATGGTGCATTCGACCACGAAATCGGTTAAGGCCTGTGCTTTGATAGCTTGCCTTGGTCAGTACCGGATGTCGAATTGGGACAACTTCCATCTCCATTTCTCTAAGTGGCCCGATGATTCGGGGGAACCGGGGATATTCCCCAAGGGTAGTTTGATGAGAACAATGATCGTGTGAGCTTAGAAATAGTGCTGGAGCTTCCTGGAGGTGACGACGAGTGCCAGGACTATTTTTTCTATGGCCGAGTATCTGGTCTCCGCGTCCTTGAAAACGTGGCTGACGTAGTAGACCGGTCTTTGTATTCCTTCGTATTCTCTGATGAGTACGAAGCCGGCAGCCTGGTCGGAGACGGCCAGATACAATAACAGCTCATCCTCCTCAGCTGGTCTGGTGAGAAGCGGGGGGTCGGCAGATGCGCCTTGAGCTGCTCGAAAGCGACTTGGCACTCCTCGGACTACTCGAACCCGGGGATCTTCCTTAAGGCTTTGAAGAAGGGCAGGCACTTCTCTCCGGATCTGGACATGAAGTGACTCAAAGAGGCCACCCTGTCCATGAGCCGCATGATATCAACATTGCTCTTGGGTGTTGCCATGTCAATGATGGCTCTAATCTTCTCCGGGTTTACTTTGATTCCCCGGTAGGTGGCCATGAATGCAAGGAATTTCCTGCCCGTGACGCCGAATGCACACTTGGCTGGATTTAGTTTCATTTTGTACTTTCGCAGGACATCGAATGTCTCGCCGAAGTCTGTGGTGTGTTCAACTGACTGGGTGGATTTCACGAGCATGTCGTCAATGCAAACTTCTATATTTCTCCCAATCTGTGGTTTGAACAGCTTGTTGACCGGCCGCTGGTATGTTACCCCCGCGTTTTTAAGGCCGAAGGGCATTACCCTGTAGCAGTAGACCCCTCGATCGGTCGTGAACGCAGTTGTTAGGGTCAAAAATTACACCCTGGTTGACTAAGTAAAAGTCAATGTCAACCCCAAGCCAAGTGGGCCCAAACCCAAGCAGATGGGCCCAAACCCAAGCCAAGTGGGCTTAAGCCCAAGTCAAGACCAAGCATGGAAGGGGCCGGCTCCATGCCAAAATGGAGGCAATAAATTGGTCTAAATGTGATTTTTAGAAATAAATGTATGTAAAGTAGGCAAAAAGGCAAAATTTTGTAAATCTCATGGCTTATGTGTAAAAAAAAATAAGCACATAAGGCATGGGGTGGCACAGATACCATTTGATAAAGCTCAAGAGGCTATATGTAAAGTCTGTAGCCTATAAAGACAAACATGATAAAAAAAAATCAACAACAACTTTTCATTCTCTCAAATATGCTAGGGTTCTGTGCCTCCTTCTCCTTCCTCAAGGTTTTAAACCCTCTTTCTTTTTCTTGAATTAAATCAAGAGTTTAACTCTTCTTTTCCCAAAAGGAGTAGTTTTTCCCCATAAAACCCGCGAAGGGGAGCTTAGATCTCCTATCAAATCTCTAAAAGGGGAGATCTTTAAGTCTCACCCCCCTTTTCTCCAAGATCCAGCCAACAAAGAGGAGGAAGAAGGGGACCCATCTCCAAAAATCCCACTTTGGGAAGATCCAAGACTCAAGAAAAGATCCAAGGCTCAAGGGAGAAGAAAGGGGTCCCCTTTCATCATCTCCGAAAATCTCTTGGGAGTTTAACTCCGAACAAGAATCTCTTCTTTGGGAGTTCAACTCCAACCCAATCTTTGAGAAGCTCAACTCCAAGATCCAAATTCTCGAAGGAGTTGAACTCCAAAAATCCAGATCTTTTAGGAGTTTAAACTCCACAAAAAGATCCCTTTTTTAGGAGTTTAACTCCAAAAGTCATTTGGGAGTTCAACTCCCGGTTCAGGGGCTAAGCCTCTTTTTCTTAGCGCCCGCGTGCAGGGAGCGTTATTCGCGGGCGCCCAGCACCAGCGCGCAGGGCGCGTGACCCGCGGGCGTCCCGCGTCCGTGCGCATGGCGTGTGACCCGCTGGCGCCCGCATGCTAAGCACGTGAACCGCTCGCGTCCTCAGAACACTCCTCGCCCCTCTTTTTCCCATACACTCCACACTCAGTACACATCCCCCGTTAGAAAAAAATTTCTAATGGGGCACTATCCCGCACCCTGCAAGGAGGCTGCTAGCCCCCTTGACCCCAGCCCGCTATCCGAGTAGTGCGACCCTCATAAACTCTGCAAGACCTCGATACGTGCAAGCCCCCTTCAAAACATAAGACACACACCGCACATTAAATTCACATGACCACTTTGACCCGTTAATCGGAGGTTCCTTTGCTCCAAAGGTGAGGGGTAATTAACGGCAGCTTGGTCTGCGGCTGTCGGAGATTCGAATCCCCACAATCAATAAATCCTAGCCTACCCCAGGCAGGGAGAATCTGTAATACGCCTGACAAGCGACATGTATTTCCCATCTCAATGGGGTGACGAAAAACTCACTACAACGGTCAGTTCTTCATCGGACGAATTCATCCGAATTTGATTATAACCGGAGAAGGCATCCATGAAGCTCGGCAGCTCGTGACCGACCGAGCTGTCGACTAACTGGTCTATCCGAGAGAGTAGGTAGTTGTCTTTGGGGCAGGCCTTGTTTAGATCGGTGAAATCGACGCACATGCAGCATTTCCCGTTTGCCTTCTTGACCATGACTACGTTTGCTAGCCAAGTCGAGTAGTCCAGGTTTCTGATGAGGTCGGCCGCGAGCAGTTGGTCCACCTTCTCCTCTATTGCTTTCTGTTTTATTGGCGCAAAACTCGTTTTCTTTTGTCGAACCGGCCAGGATTTTGAGTCGACCCCGAGCTTGTGGGAGATCACCTTGAGGTCAATCCCGGGCATGTCCGCGGGAGTCCAAGCGAACACGTCGAAATTGCTCCAAAGGAACTGGATCAGGCTGTCCCGAGCGCCCTCTGTTAAGAGTGAGCCGATCTGGACAGTTTGGCTGTCGTCTCCCTCCTTGAGAGGAACCTCTAATAAAGCTTCCACCGGGGAGCCACGAATCTCTTTTTGGTCGTCGCGCGTATCAAGAGATTCCCGAGGATCGTACACATCTTCGAAATTTTCAACCTCTTTCTCCTCGGGGGACGTCGAGGCGAGACAGACCCTGGCGGTTTGCTGGTCTCCGAAGGCCCGACCTATCCCCCCATTGTCCAGAGAGAACTTGAGCGCGAGGTGATAGGTCGAGATATGAGCCCGGAGGGCATTTAGGGTGGGGCGACCCAAGAGAATGTTATAGGACGACGGGATCCTAGCAACGAGGAAATTCACCGGTATGGTTCGTGTTCTTTGTCATGCCCTGCTTCCCAAAATACGGAATACAAGGGTGACAAGGCCAGCCATACTCCTACGATCAAGAAAAAATCATGTCGTAGTCACATTTCAGCTTCTAGTATTATATGGTAATCAGTAAAATACAACACGGATAAAGAGAATGCAGTCACTAAAACTATCGGATATAAAGAAAACTAAGCTCAATGGAAGTAAAAAAGAGGGCAACTAACCAGGGATATCAATGGAGAAATATAACTGGTTCACTGGTCTGGATCTTCGCAGACTTCTCGAGGTCAGACGGATCCACCTCTACCACTGAGCATGCATACTCAGGTCGTCAGGGCGACACAATAGCAATATTATAATAATAACAAATATGCAAGGAAATAAAGTAATGTCGTGATGAACTTAAGACGTGTACCCAGACTCTCCTGTAAGCTCTTACAAAAGTGCGAAATGAATCTAGTGTCCCGATTTGATACTATACTTACCGGAACTCCGTGAAGTCACACTACCTCTTGCATGTATTTCTCCGCAAGCGACTCTGTCGGCTGTCCCACCCGGAAGGGTATAAAGTGTGTTGCTTTCGTAAGACGGTCGACGATAACCCAAATGGCGTTGTTGCCTCTTGGGCTCCGTGGTAAAGCAGTCACAAAGTCCATAGTGATGTGCTCCCATTTCCATTCGGGTATCTGAAGCTGTTGCAACAGTCCAGCCGTTCTCTGGTGTTCAGCCTTTACTTGCTGACATACTAAGCACTTGGATACAAACCGTGCAATCTCTCGCTTCATCCCATTCCACTAATAGTGCTGCCACTGATCTCGATACATTTTCGTGCCTCTCGGATGTACAGAATAAGCTGAACTGTGAGCCTCAGCTAGTACTTCTTCTCGAACATCCCCCTCGGAAACGCAGAGTCTGCTACCGAATCTCAAAGAACCGTCTCGATGTATGGGTAAGTCTGTTCTTAGTCCGGCTTCCACCTGCTCTCTGAACTTTTGCATTCGGGGATCATTAGCTTGTGCAGCCTTAATGCGATCTACAAGTGAAGACTGTACCTGTAACTGCCAAAACCGCCTGATTGCACTCGGTGTAACAACCTCTAGTTCGAGCTTCTGAAAATCCTCAATGATGCTCCTCTGCCTGGTCAATATCATGACCGCTGGCTTGGGACTGAGAGCGTCGGGTACGACATTTACTTTTCCCGGATGGTACTGTAATTCCAAGTCGTAGTCCGCCATTAGTTCTAGCCATCGGCGTTGTCTCATATTTAATTCCCTCTGAGAGAATACGTATTTCAGACTCTTGTGATCCGTGTACACTTCCACTCTTTTCGCCCAGTAAGTAATGTCTCCAGATTTTCAATACGAAAACCACTGCGGTTAACTCCAAGTCGTGCGTTGGGTAGTTCCTCTCGTAATTCTTCAGCTGCCGTGAGGCATAAGCAACTACCCGACCGTGTTGCATCAGAACGCAGCTTAAACCTTTCCTTGAAGTATCGCTCTGTATCACTAAACCACCTGAATTATCTGGCACTGTAAGAATTAGGGCCGTGGTCAACTTTTGTTTCAGTACCTCAAAAGCCTGAGTACATTCCTCCGTCCATACATATGGCACTTCCTTCCGTGTCAGTTAAATTGAGGTCAGGTGATGATAAGGTTCAAGGAGGGGATAAAGTAATTACTGGTAATAAGGGAAAAATTTTGTAAGAAAGATCAATTAATGCATCAAGCGGGCTTTAAAGGTACAATATTTTAGGAAAATTTGATCGAACCGGAACTTTATTATTCAGAAAATTTTTGACAGAGTACGACTGAGAGATAAACGTGGCCCTAAACTATACATCGTTTTTATTTGGCCCGAAGAAAAGAAAAATAAGTCGCGTCAGTCGCGATTGTGGAAGTTCAACAAGTAGCGATAAGTTCTCGCGCTAAGATAGGGCGTCCATTCTCATAGTGCCTTGCCTGGATATCTTCTTGAGGTTCGTCAGTCTCGAGTTCCTCTTCACTCGAGGTTTCATCCTCCGATTCCTCCTCGGCTGGAGCTTCGTCTTCATATTCCTTCCCTATAGGGTTTTCTTCTCATGGCTCTTCCTCTTCGGCGGGAGCTTCCTCATCAGAATCCTCCACCATATGCTCTGCCTCTTCCAGGTCCCTTTTTGGATCCTCTTCCATAGAGACTTCCTCAGGATTCTCCTCTTCAGGATCCTCATATGGATCTTCCTCTACTACATTGTCCCATGGATCCCCTTCTATCGGGTCTCCTTCGTGATCCTCCTCTTCAGGGTCTTCTTCTGGATCCCCTTCCACTGCATTTTCCTGTGGATCGTCTTCTATTGGGTCTTCTTCGGGATCCTCTTCTTCAGGGTCCTCTTCTGGGTTCACCTCTTCATCGTCAGAATCATTAATCATATTGATCTCTGGAGCCACGACATCCACTCCCTCGTCCTCGGATTCGCTGTCGTCGAAAATGACCTGTGGGCCATCGACCTCGTCATTTGAACTCGCTAATATACAGTCGAAAGAAATGCAGAACCGAGTGTCCTCATCGAGAAGCGGTGCCGCCCCAGGGTTGGCCATGGCCTGAAAATAAAGGTCATGATTAGATAGTGGAACACGAAAGAAAATAACGACTAATGATGCAGAACACGAGGAAAAGATAAAGTAGATAAGATTCAAAACATGAACTTGAGTGGTGATGCACAAGTAGTATATGGAAGTGGAAACAAGGAAACAAAGTATGATTCAAGGGACTCCTAAATTGAACTGCAATCTTATTCTAAACCCGGGGCTTTGATACCAACAAAACCATGTCACACCCCGCTTCCCAAAATACGGAATACAAGGGTGACAAGACCAACCATGCTCCTACGATCAAGGAAAAATCCTGCCGTAGTCATATTTTGGCTTCTAGCATTATATGGTAATCAGTAAAATACAACACGGATAAAGAGAATGCAGTCACTAAAACTATCGGATATAAAAAAAAATGAGCTCAATGGAAGTAAATAAGAGGGCAACTAACCAGGGATATCAATGGAGAAATATAATTGGTTCACTGGTCTGGATCTTCGCGGTTTTCTCGAGGTCAGACGGATCCACCTCTACCACTGAGCATGTATACTCAGGTCGTCAGGACGACACAATAACAATATTATAATAATAACAAAGAGGCAAGGAAATAAAGTAATAACGGCGGAGACAATAAATACAGGTAATCGATATGCCATTAAACACTGCTATGTATGATCTGTGTCTCTATCGGTCTATAAGTCACTTTTGAAATCGAGTTGTGGAAATGAGTGATCATGTTTAACGAGGGTCTCGTACGTACCCGAGACTACGGCCCACTGTTTCCCGGGACATAACCCTATCAGCCTGACTGCTAGGTCCAAACCTAATATATAAGAGTCGTTGTTCGAATGATCAACCTCTAAATCACTGAGCTCGCTAAATACAATTTCCTTTCCACTTCAATTTCCCCTTTTCCCCCCAGGTTTCACTATCTATGAGTATGGGCTAGTTGTGTACAAGTACGCATTAATAACACGGTTTTATTCACTATTCGTTGTATTGTTCATTATCACGAATCACTCACTTTTCACTGGCGTACCTGACACAACCAAACCGATACTATTCACGTTCAACAATGCATTATACACTGAAAATTAATAAGAATGCTCACAATCGCTAGAGGTATTACAGTCGGGTAAAACTGTGAATCATGCCGCTAAACAATTTATATGCAATACAAGTCATTATGCAACTCATGAACTTATAAAAATCGCATTAAATCATACGTTCAAAATTAAGTAAAATGATGCAAAAGAGATAATAAGTAAACTCAGTCGGCAGTTCAACGAAATTGGTTTCAAGTCAATCGGGTTTCGGGTTCGCAAATTACAGTCGTTTCATTTTAAGTGTTCTCTGCTGGAAATCCAGTTCCTGAACTGAAAGTCTATTTCGTAACACAGTTTTCACCCTGTTGGGATCAAAATTAGGCGACGCTATAGTTGAAAAATATTTAGGTTTATCGGTTAGGTTTCCAACGCACCATACGGATCGATAATATCCATAGTTTATTGGGAGTTATGCATTATATAATATTGGGGTATACGTTCTGTCCCTGCTTGGGACTGCCGTATGTA
Source organism: Agapanthus africanus (assembly GCA_030015575.1). Taxonomy (NCBI): domain Eukaryota; kingdom Viridiplantae; phylum Streptophyta; class Magnoliopsida; order Asparagales; family Amaryllidaceae; genus Agapanthus; species Agapanthus africanus. The sequence goes on from CM057339.1 coordinate 873,967,222, forward strand.
CTGATGGTTTAAAATGTGATTAAAATAGTAAACGATGGTAAAAGTGAATGAAATCACTTCCAATATTTATATAGAAGATTTATATTCACTACGGTATAGGGTTACGCATAATACCATTTTCATACAGAAACGTGAAAGCATTTCAATTCGAGTATCGACAGCCAGTGCTGCTCTGGAATGCAGTCCAGAGCCGCAATTCTCCCAGATTTTCTTTATCATGACTCATTAGGATTTAGTGGAAAAAAATATATTACTGTAGGTTATTCCGTAAGCTTCGATATGAGTCCAGAAACACTACAATCTGATCTATACATAATTTATTATAAATTTTACGGGTTAGCATGTATGAAAATTCCAGCTTTTACGACGGAAATCGGGGGTACCATTTTATGTGTGCAACGACGCTATTTTGCAACCAAATTTCTACAGGATATTCATTATCCTAACATGGGTTCATTAAACCAAAGTTCCTCTATTTTAAAATAGGTTTTAGTCTAGGATATGTTCGAAAACTAGCTTAAGTAAACGATTATCAATAAAAAGTTGATTTCTTACTTGACAAGCATGAGATTTGAACCATATGAATTATGAGCGTTATCAAACATGGGGTAAAATCCACTAGATGGATTGATTCACTAAAAGCAACGACGCGTGCTCATAGTGGCAATTGATTCGATTACGGTATTCGATTCAAGCATATAATCACAATAGAACTACTTAACCAATACATCTATATAGCATGTAAAAGCAAGCGGAATTCACTTGCCTGTGACGACCGACGGTCACGAATACGATGATGGCGGCGACCCACAACAACGGTACGCACAAGGCTACACACGGCTAGGATTCGGGCTTGGCCTCGGCGATGGAGACGGAGCTGCGGGGATGATGGCAGTGACGGTGTCGAAAACAACGAAGGTAACGGCGATAGCGGAGGCAGCGTCACGGTAAGGAGCTCAAGCAATGTAAGCTCGGTGTAAAGCACGACAAGGTGGCTCAGTGGCGTTGAGTGCAGACGATGTGGTCGGCAAGGAGTACGTCGGCGGCAAGAGGAGGTGTGGGCTCGGCTGGGGCTTGGGAAAGTGGCAGGTGGTGATGATCGGCTTCAGGGAGTTCGTCAACGATGAGGTGATGGGGTGCGATGGCGAAGTGGGTTGCGGTGGCCGGAGGTGGCCCGTGGGTGGTAGGGATGATGAATGGTCGGGTTCTTGGTGTCGGGGATGAAGGTGATGGTGGTGTCGGGTAGTCGGGGAAGAGAGAGGTGAGAGGAGTGACGACGGGAAGGTGAGGCGAAGGTGGAAGCGAGGTCATGATCAGCGATGGGGTTTCTTGGGTCGTCGGGGTGTTAGGTTCACAGCTTGGTGCAGGGTTTTGCTCGGGTTTAGCAATGGGGAAAAGGAGGAGAGAGGAAGGTGGAGGTGAGGATGGTGAGGGATGGTCGGCGGTGAGGTGGCGACGACGGCGAGGCTAGGGGTTAGGGTTCTCGGGTCGTGGGTTTCGTCATGAGGAGGCGGGGCTGTGGGTTCGAAGGTAGCGGGGTTGCTCAGGGTTGGGTCGTCAGGGACGAGGGTAATGTGAGACGAGGAGGTGACGTTGTGCGGTGGCGAGGCGATGGAGGCGATGTGTGGGTTCAGGTATCGCGGAGGAGGGACGAAGGCGGGAAGAAGAAATTGAGAACGAGGAGGGGGTGAGAATAGGGAGGAGGGAGGTGTTGGGATCCAAGGGAGAATATTGTATATGTATAATGAGAGGAGAGGGGGAGAGTGAACGAGATGTGAGAGAGAGAGAGAGAACGTGGGAGGGGTTTTAAAAGTAATTAATTGAAAAATTATGAAGAAGAGAGAGAGTAAAGGAATTTAATATATATAATTATTAGGTTTTAATTTGGGATTTAATGAAATGGATTGGGGTGGGATTTGGATTTAAATGGGAAATTTTGAATTTGAAAAAAGAAAGAAAGTAATCTGTTGGTTAAAAGTAAGGTTTTTGGTTGTTGGGCTTGGGCTCAAGAAAATTTAGAAGGAAAGAGTGGAATTTGAATATGGACTTGGGCTTAGGGTTAGGTCCATAGGAAAAAAAATTATAATATAATACAAAATTTAAAATGGGTAGAACATTTTATTTTAAATACTGGTATTGGCGTAGAAAAGGGACTGGGTATTACATCCTTCCCGCTTCCCCAATGTTGAAAGGGAGTGTGATCGATCTTTCGGCCAAGGTGGAATGGTTTGTAAACTCGGAGAGGACGTGGGATGTCGGTTGGAGGTCAAACGGGTTTAATCCCATACGCTGGAAACAATCGTAAAACAGGATATCAGTCGAGCTCCCCAAGTCGACTAGGATTCTCCGGACTTCGTATCGGTTTACCCGGGCTGTTATCACAAGGGGATCATTGTGCAGGAGTGATATGTCGTGAAAGTCTTCATCGGTGAAGGTGATTGGATCGCTCTTCTTGCACTTCTTATAGGGGGTCACTTAAGGACATTTAAGGACATCACTGGCGGGTGTCCTCGTTACTTGGAGTCGAGCCTACAGAGATGACCATGATCTGTCCGACTGTCAATTCTTCGGGAAGAGGTTGGTTCGCTTGCTCCCGATCTGCTTACCGTTTTTCTTGGAGGTACTTTTCCAGGTGACCGGAGCGGATCAGCTCCTCGATGTAGTCGCGAAGCTATTTGCAGTTCTCGGTCTGGTGGGGCTGTGATCGATGGAAGGCACGGTACGGGCCGTGGAGTCGCTTGCCTGGCCTCTGAGTCACTGGCGGGAGTTTGAATAATCTCTCGCCCTTTGCCTCCTCCAGCAGCTCGGCCTGAGAGACGTTCAGGGGAGTGTACTCCTGAAACCTCGGAGAATAAGGTTTCGGGCGGTCTGCTTTTTTCTTCTCTTCTCTGTCTCGTTTCTTTCGGTCCGTCCAGTCGCTATAGGGTAGGTTTGCATTACATCTGATTCGAGTTGGATTCCCCACTCGGCCCAGACTTTTACATCGGCCATGGTCTTAGCAGCGCTACTGCAAAAGAGCGGAGCCACTCTTTGCGTCTAAGACCCGTCCTCAAGGCAATGATAACCATTTCGTCGCGGTGCTTGGGGACTTCCAGAAGGGCATTGTAGAAGCGAGTAACGTAACCCTTGAAAGATTCCATGTCTTCACTTTTAATGCAAAACAGGTAGTCGACCGTCCTTTTCTGTCGTCGGTTACCGACGAAGTGACCGAGGAACTGATGTAACACCTTGAAATTTGTTTAGCTTAATTTCGTGTTTATTAGCGATAATGCGTGGTTTTTCATAAAATCTCCTTATTTAATTATTTTCCACATAAACTGGAATAAATCTATTGTAAATTGTGAAAATATGTAATTATATATATAATTGCGTTTATTAATTAACATTTAATTTATTGTTCACACATTAATCAAATTTCCTTAACTTTTATTTTCCTAAGCCAAATTTTAGTGTAGCATGCACAACCCTAATCACCTAGGTTAAGTTATAACTTGTCTTCATTTTCTTTTTCCTCTTGCATGGTTCTAATTATTCTCACAAAACAAAACAAATCAAATAAAGAAAATAAGATAAAAGAAATGATAAAGAGGCATGGGGGGTATTAAATGAGGTATGGGGCTTGACTTTTGGGGTTTTCTCTCTCTCTCTCTCTCTCTCACTCTCCCTCTCTCATTCCTGCAGAGCCTCAGCTCCTGCAGCCCCTTCCCCTCATTCTCCTTCTTCTTATCATTATCTAGCCTCAAATCTCCATTGAAAAATCCATCATTTATCACACCAACCTCACATTTAACACTCCAAAATCACTCCTTTGTTGGTTCTTGAGCCTAATCTGAGCTCTAGGAGGCAAGGACGGCAAGTTTGTGCCACCACTTGACCATTTTGAGGTATAAAGCTTACCTTACTAGCCTTTTTGCTAAACTTGTAGTCTATTTAGCTTAATTTAGTGTTAAAGTGAGACTTAGTGCTAATTAAGTGGTTTAAATGGAGATTAGGTTAAGTTAAGCTTATTATGGCTTGATTAAATTAATTAAGTGTTGTTAGTGTCGCCTAATCCAAGTCCTTGCACCAGTTTTCACTAAAAACGCCTAAATGTCGCAAATTAGTGTTTTAAAACGTTTTTAAAAAACCAAGTTTAGGATACGGGGTATCTGCTGTTTCTGGGGTTATTTTCTGGGTAAGCAAACATATACATTAAACTATACCTTATACTAGGAGTGTAGTGTAAAAATCTGGACCTTTTTCACCTGAATTGAACGGAGATCACCCCCTCGTGGCCGGCCCATTTTTGGCGGATCACGTTGAAACTTCGCAGGTAGTTGTCTGTAGGTATTATAAGAGGTTTGGTCTTGTTTGCTTTTCTTGTTTTTGCTCCAGGTAAAATCTGGGATCACTTTACCTATAATTAGTGTAGTGGGTCTTGCGCGACACATACGCTCCGAGTTGGGTTTGGTGTTGCTGTGTATCACGGCATGTCGGGGTGGTTTCAGACGTTGCACACACGTTTTGTTGTATTGTATGCACACGCGTTTAGCTTGCGACGCTAGTTTCTCGTATGGTCTTGATATCGCGTTTTTGCAGGATTTTAACCTTACGTGTGTTGTTTTGTGTAAATTCTAGGATCGGTCACGGAGACATCGGTTGCGGCACGAAAAGAAAAGGCGGTGATCGGATCAGACTAGCGGAGGCGTTCCGGTGAGTAGATGTACACATCTACGGGGGAAATCGTTTGGATGGCGCTTGACGCCCGATAGTTAGAATGTAGTTTAATACTATAATTATATGCGTAGTTCCTAATTCATCATCCCGTTGCATTGCATCATCTGTCATATGTATATATACTGTGCTAGTACCTCATAGGATACTCGCACTATTACCATTGGCTTATGCTGCACGGACACTATTCATGGGGACACACACGCCTTGGTAATTGCTATGCCACAAACACCTTATAACTAGTTAAATTCGAATCTTATCACTTGCGCTATTAAATTTAATAAACCTGCAATTGATATATTTAATTCATCAATATGGATATATAGGATTGCTAGTCACATGCACATATCTTATTGCATCATTGTTCATGCATAGCTTTCTAGTTTCCGCATTGTATTGCATATTGCTAATATCATAGACATTCACATATCATGATTCTTTTGAGGATTTCCGTATTTATGAGATTTATGGATTTGAGAAACCGCAAGGATTTGAAAACATATTACCATTTTAAAATTGTAAGTTATGGTTTTCTCGTGATATGATGCATCTATCGTCCACCATGAGATTTCTCGGTGCCTGAGCAGTATCATACACCCGATTCGAGGAGGAGGAACCGTTTGTGGGTGCATGATGGACCCGGTGCGGTACCCCGGGGCAAGATTGTTGCAGATGATGGCGTTGAGCCCGGCAGGGGAGCACTACCGACCGGTTATTTGTGACGCGACGGATATCCGGAGGATACCCACGTAGTCTTAAGTTTTGAGATAGGCCAGTCCGGATTGCCGAAGCCTGAGATTTAGATATACGGGTCAGTCCGGATTGCCGGAACCCGGAATAATGAGATATTCATATTTGGTGTCGATACTGACACAGATTTACGTTGATTTCATTGATGAAACTATAACTAAATTGCTGATGTTTTACTTAGATAAGAATACAGATTTCCCATGTTAATTATATTAAATTCGTGTGTTATTTATTGCATTCATGTTGCATACATATTATTACATCGCATCGTATTAGTATATGTAGGTTGTGATATCATTGTGTAAATACTTACGATAGCCTTATTAGATATTATTTTTACTCACGAGTTGACAACTCACCCCCGTCGTGCCATAGTGTTTTGCAGGTCTGACCCGTCAGCACAGTGGCGGCGGGCGCACCTCCTCTTTTGCATCCTTTTGCTTGGACTCGCAGCTTGTTCGTAGGTGGGTTGCGGGTTATTTTGTTGCCACGTTGTATCATTTTGTATCTAGTGTACTCCATCTACCTTACCTACCACTTGTATTGATGTATTTGTGACCTAGAGACGAGACAGTGAGATTTATGTACTTATATGTTATTTCTCTGGGGTCGAGCTCACTTGAGCCGACATGATGTTTTACTTTAATTGTGCTTTTATTTACTTATTCTGCACAGTTATGATATATATTGCGTGGGATTGTGAATCCGCTTTTGGCGAAGAGCTAGCTTCCGCTTGGAGATGCCTTATTTCATGTTGTGTGTGTGTATATATATATCTTTGTTTGTACCCGTTTGGGGTCAGTTTTTACAAAGGAGACTCTGCCGAATTTTTCGGAAAATGGATATTGCTTTTAAAAACTTGATGCGACTTATTATTTTAAAAATCGCTTTTTATAATTTGGTTTTTCCTTCACTCTAATGCTCTATTTGGTTTTGATTTCAGGGTTTTGTCTTACTTAGATTACGTACGCCTTGAGACATTTCGTAATTTAAGTGTCAGTCACGCTCCGTACTTTTCGGATCGTGACAAAGTTGGTATCAGAGCGTTTGCTTTTACCTTTCTGAGTGTAGGACGACCCTCGGTAGATGGAGTAGGTAACTTAAGCAGAGTGACGTAGCGTGTGTATGTTCCGCGGCATACCTACGATATGATACTCCGCCTAAGTGACCTTAAGATATAATTGCTTACAATTTCTTCTTCGATTCCTTATATCCCATGATTTTGTTGCACTATTTTTATTATCCTGTTTCCTGTACCAGCCATTATGCCACCGAAGACCACGAGGGCTCAGAGGGCTGCCGCCAGAGATGATATTCAAGCGGGCTCGTCTAGGACAAGGACTGACCGGGACGGTACGCTCGCTGTACAGGAGCAGATTGATCCGCCTTTGATAGATTGCATCATTAGGCTAGAGGCAGATATGCAGGAGTTGCGCCAGATGATGGGATCGTTGGTCGAGGCCAGTCGAGCGCAGCGACAGGAGGTTGCCACCCCTGTTACCCAGTTATTCCTCGCTACCAGCACACAGCATTATGTCACGTATACATCAGCAGTGGATGCAGCCCTACTAGATGAGGCACGTATTTCCGAGACTTTAGAAGTTCCAGGACCAAGGAGGGATCGTACTGGTGTATCAGCCCAGAGACAGATGCTTAGACGCCGCGATAGATTTCGTTTAAGTCGCGGAAGTAGCAGAGGCTTAGGATGAGGTCAGTTGTTTAGCTTTTACCCCCGGGAGGATCAACAGTCATCGTCTGGATGTTTCCGGTGCGGGAGTCTCCATCACCTCGTTAGGAATTGTACCATGGTACGCCAGAGAAGGACAACTGTACCATATGTTACCTTACCACCTTCACCTCAGGGAGAGTCGCCTTTTGCGCCTGTTGTTGATCCACGTCAGACTCATGTTCAGAGAGGTCGTGGTCGCGGAGGGTTTGTTCAGAGAGGACAATGTAGCAGAGGAGGAGGACAGCCAGTTGCAGGTAGAGGGCAGGCGCGAGCTTTTGCTTTGACTCATCAGGACGTGCAGGCGTCCCATACAGAGTTTTCAGGTGCTTTTTCCGTACGTTCTTTTGATGCACACGTTTTGTTTAATCCGAAATCTATGCACTCGTTTGTTTCTACACACTTCATGTCGTGGTTGGGCCGAGAGTCGTGTATGCTAGACCAGCCGTTTGTCGTGTCTACTCCTGTTAGCGATTCTTTTGTTGTGCGACACGTGTTTCGGTCATATGCCAATCGGATAGGAGATAGAGATTCGACCGTCGATTTGATCCTTCTAGATATGTTGAACTTTGACGTTCGCCTGGACACGGACTGGTTAGCTACGTGCTATGCATCTGTGGACTGCCGCGAGAAGACAGTCAGGTTTTCGTTTTTCCGGCGAGTCAGTTCTTGTTGTGCAGAGGGAACCGTGGTGCGGCCCCTTACAGATTGATTTCAGCCTTTTACGCTAGTCGGCACTCGAGGAGGAGATGTCGGGGATTCTTAGCTTCCATTCGTGATACCGGGGCCATAGTAGATTCGTTGGACCGGGTTCCTATCGTGCGAGAGTTTCCCGACGTTATTCCCGATAAGCCGACAGAGCTTAGGGAGCTTAAGGATCAACTGCAAGAGTTGCTTGTTAGGGGACTTGTATGTCCAAGTGTTTCGCCTTGGGGAGTACCTGTTCTGTTCATCAAGCAGAAGGACTGTAGTTTGAGGTTGTGCATTGATTTTTCGTCAATTGAACCGAGTTACGGTGCGGAATAGGTATTCTTTACCTCGCATTGACGATTTTTTCGATCAGCTCCAGGGTGCGAGACACTTTTCTAAGTTTGATTTGAGATCAGGTCATCATTAGTTGCGGGTTTGGAATGATGACATTCCGAAGACTGCTTCTCATACGCGCTATAGGCATTATGAAATTTTGGTGGTGTCGTTTGGACTCACTAATGGCCCAGCAACGTTCATGGATGTGATGAACCAGATTTGTTCAGACCGTTCCTTGACCAGTTTATTATTGTGTTATTGATGAGATTCTGGTCTATTCCAAGAGTCGAGAGGAACATGAACAGCACTTGAGGATTGCTTTGCAGATATTGGAGAGCACCAGCAGTTTGCTAAATTCCAGAAGTGTTCTTTCTAGCTTGACAGTGTTGCCTTCCTAGGTCATATGGTTACAGGAGACGGTGTTCGTACGGACCCGAGGAAGATCGAGGCCGTACAGTTTTGGCCCAGACCTGCATCAGTGACAGAGGTCCGCAGCTTTTTGGGCTTAGCCGGTTTTTACCGCCGTTTCATGCAGGACTTCTCGAGTATCGCTACATCGCAGACCGTACTGACCAGAAAGGGGGTTACTTTTCTTTTGACTGAGGCATGCGAGCTGAGTTTTCAACAGTTGAAGACTCAGTTGACGACTGCACCAGTTCTATCTTTGCCTTCTGGATCGGGCGACTTTGTCGTTTACTATGATGTTTCGCGAGTGGGGCTCGATTGTGTTTTGATGCAGCATGATAGAGTTATCGCTTATGCTTCCCGACGGTTGAAGGAGCACGAGCAGAATTATCCCACTCATGATCTTGAGATGGCCGCGGTGGTCTTGTGCTAAGGATTTGGAAACACTACTTGTACGGAGAGTCGTGTCAGACCTTCACGGACCACTAGAGCTTAGTGTGCATCTTCCTGCAGCGGGATCTGGTTTTGAGACAGCGCCGTTGGGCAGAGCTTGTGAAGGATTATGATTGTCAGATCCTTTATCACCCGGGCAAGGCGAATGTGGTAACTAATGCTCTGAGTCGTAGGCCCGAGGTAGCTTGTTCCAGTTGAGCGCAGTTCTGAGACAGTCTTCTGTAGACTTGCAGTTCTTGTGCGACAGCTGAGACAGCTTAAGTTCACCTCCACTGAGGGACAGCTTGCTCATGTCCGCGCTTGTCCACTCCTACTAAATCGTTTTCGTGAGGCACAGCCCGCCGATGCCCACTTGTCTGAAATTCTTGAGAGTGTTCGGCAGGGTAGAGATTCGGAGTTCTTGATTTTTGACCAGGGTGTGCTACGTTTAGGGACATGTTTGTGTGTACCTAATACCGATCGGTAGAGGCGCGAGATCCTAGAGCGGGCACGTCAGTCAGCTTTTAGTGTTCACCTAAGTTCCACCAAGATGTAACGTGACCTGAGAGATAGTTACGGGTGGGCAGGGATGAAGAGTGAGGTTTCAGATTTCGTTTTGAGGTGCCTGACTTGTCAGCGAGCTAAGGCTGAGCATTTGAGACCGACATGAGAGTTACAACTTTTAACCGTTCCGGAGTGATAATGGGAGCTGATCTCCATGAATTTCATGGTGGGTCTACCTAGGTCTAGTCAAGGGTATGACTCCATTTGGTTGATTGTTGTCCGGTTAACAAGAGCAGCTCACTTCCTTCTAGTAAAGACCACTTTTTTGTGCTTAGTAGGCTCAGTTAGGCATTGATGAGTTGTGCGCTTGCACGAAGTTCCTTCATGCTTTGTATCCAATAGAGGCTCCTAGTCCACCAGCTGACTATGGCAGAAGCTTCAGGAAGTCTTGGGTACCTGTTTGAGCTTTAGCACCGCTTTCCATCCGTAGACTAATGGTCAGACAAAGCGGACTATACAGACTCTGGAGGATATACTTCGTGTGTGCGTGCTTAAGTTTGTTGGCAGTTGGGATCGTCACTTGCCATTGATAGAGTTCTCCTACAATAGCAGTTATCAGGAGACGTTTCAGATGGCAACTTTTTAGGCTTTGTATGGTAGATGGTGTCGATCGCCAGTCTGTTTTACCAACTCTGTGAGAGTAGGATGTTTGGACCCAGCTAGTTCAAGAGACTACGGAGAAGATCCAGTTGATTCAGGACAGGATGAGAGCAGCCCAGTGCAGACAGAAGTCTTATGCCGACCGTCATCGTCGCAGGCTTGAGTTCGTTGTGGGGAATCATGTATCCCTACGGATTTCTCTGATGAAGGGAAACTTAGTCCCAGAATTGTAGGTCCTTTTGAGATCCTTGAGTAAGTTAATACCGTTGCCTATCGTTTGGCACTTCCGCCCAGATTTCTGGATATTCACCCCGTATTCCTTGTGTCGATATTTCGCAAATACCTTCATGGCCCTTCTTACATGATTCAGCATCAAACCATTCAACCAGGACACGATCTTTCGTTCACCCAACAGCCGATAGTTATATTGGATCGGCAGGTGGAGAAACTTCAGTCAAAAGTCTTGCTATCTGTGAAGGCTCTTTGGCGTAGCCTGTCTAGTGAGGAGATCACTTGGGAGGCTGCGAGCGAGATGCGGAAGAAATTCCCTCATCTTTTTGAAGGTACGTTTAGTAAGAATTTTAAATTCGGGGACCGAATTTCTTTAAGGTGGGAAGATTGTAACACCTTGAAATTTGTTTAAGTTAATTTCGTGTTAATTAGCGATAATGCGTGTTTTTCATAAAATCTCCTTATTTAATTATTTTCCACATAAACTGGAATAAATCTATTTTAAATTGTGAAAATATGTAATTATATATATAATTGTGTTTTATTAATTAACATTTAATTAATTGTTCACACATTAATCAAATTTCCTTAACTTTTATTTTCTAAGCCAAATTTTAGTGTAGCATGCGCAACCCTAATCATCTAGGTTAAGTTATAACTTATCTTCATTTTCTTTTTTCTCTTGCATGGTTCTAATTATTCTCACAAAACAAAACAAATCAAATAAAGAAAATAAGATAAAAGAAATGATAAAGAGGCATGGGGGGTATTAAATGAGGTATGGGGCTTGACTTTTGGGGTTCTCTCTCTCTCTCTCTCTCCCTCCCTCTCTCATTCCTGCAGAACCTCAACTCCTGCAGCCCCTTCCCCTCATTCTCCTTCTTTTCATCATTATCCAGCCTCAAATCTCTATTCAAAAATCCATCATTTATCACACCAACCTCACATTTAACACTCCAAAATCACTCCTTTATTGGTTCTTGAGCCTAATATAAAGCTTGCCTTACTAGCCTTTTTGCTAAACTTGTAGTCTATTTAGCTTAATTTAGTGTTAAAGTGAGACTTAGTGCTAATTAAGTGGTTTAAGTGGATATTAGGTTAAGTTAAGATTATTATGGCTTGATTAACTTAATTAAGTGTTGTTAGTGTCGCCTTATCCAAGTCCTTGCACCAGTTTTCACTAAAAAAGCCTAAATGTCGCAAATTAGTGTTTTAAAACGTTTTTAAAAAACCAAGTTTAGGATACGGGGTATCTGCTGTTTCTGGGGTTATTTTCTGGGTAAGCAAACATATACATTAGACTATACCTTATGTTAGGAGTGTAATGTAAAAACCTGGACCTTTTTCACCTGAATTGAACCGAGATCACCCCCTCGTGGCCAGCCCATTTTTGGCGGATCACGTTGAAACTTCGCAGGTAGTTGTCTGTAGGTATTATAAGAGATTTGGTCTTGTTTGCTTTTCTTGTTTTTGCTCCAAGTAAAATCTGGGACCACTTTACCTATAATTAGTGTAGTGGGTCTTGCGCGACACATACGCTCCGAGTTGGGTTTAGTGTTGTTGTGTATCACGGCATGTTGGGGTGGTTTCAGACGTTGCACACGCGTTTTGGTGTATTGTATGCACACGCGTTTAGCTTGCGACGCTAGTTTCTCGTATGGTCTTGATATCGTGTTTTTGCAGGATTTTAGCCTTACGTGTGTTGTTTTGTGTAAATTCTAGGATCGGTCGCGGAGACATCGGACGCGGCGCGGAAAGGAAAGGCGGTGATCGGATTAGACTAACGGAGGCGTTCCAGTGAGTAGATGTACACATCTACGGGGGAAATCGTTTGGATGGCGCTTGACGCCCGATAGTTAGAATGTAGTTTAATACTATAATTATATGCATAGTTCCTAATTCATCATCCCGTTGCATTGCATCATCTGTCATATGTATATATACTGTGCTAGTACCTCATAGGACACTCGCACTATTACCATTGGCTTATACTGCACGGGCACTATTCATGGGGATACACACGCCTTGGTAATTGCTATGCCACGAACACCTTATAACTAGTTAAATTCGAATCTTATCACTTGCGCTATTAAATTTAATAAACCTGCAATTGATATATTTAATTCATCAATATGGATATGTAGGATTGCTAGTCATATGCACATATCTTATTGCATCATTGTTCATGCATAGCTTTCTAGTTTCCGCATTGCATTGTATATTGCTAATATCATAGAAATTCACGTATCATGATTCTTTTGAGGATTTCCGTATTTATGAGATTTATGGATTTGATAAACCGCAAGGATTTGAAAACATATTACCATTTTAAAATTGTAAGTTGTGGTTTTCTCGTGATATGATGCATCTATCGTCCACCATGAGATTTCTCGGTGCCTGAGCAGTATCATACACCCGATTCGAGGAGGAGGAGGAACCGTTTGTGGGTGCATGGTGGACCCGGTGCGGTACCCCGGGGCAAGATTGTTGCAGATGATGGCGTTGAGCCCGGCAGGGGAGCACTACCGACCGGTTATTTATGACGCGACGGATATCCGGAGGATACCGACGTAGTCTTGAGTTTTGAGATAGGCCAGTCCGGATTGCTGGAGCCTGAGATTTAGATATACGGGTCAGTCCAGATTGCCGGAAACCGGAATAATGAGATATTCATATTTGGTGTCGATACTGACACAGATTTACATTGATTTCATTGATGAAACTACAACTAAATTGCTGATGTTTTACTTAGATAAGAATACAGATTTCCCATGTTAATTATATTAAATTCTTGTGTTATTTATTGCATTCATGTTGCATACATATTATTATATCACATCATATTAGTATATGTAGGTTGTGACATCATTGTGTACATGTTTACGATAGCCTTATTAGATGTTATTTTTACTCATGAGTTGGCAACTCACCCCCGTCGTGCCATAGTGCTTTGCAGGTCTGATCCGTCAGCACAGTAGCGGCGGGCACACCTCCTCTTTTGCATCCTTTTGCTTAGACTCACAGCTTGTTCGTAGGTGGGTTGCAGGGTTATTTTGTTGCCACGTTGTATCATTTTGCATCTAGTGTACTCCATCTACCTTACCTACCACTTGTATTGATATATTTGTGACCTAGAGACGAGACAGTGAGATTTGTGTACTTATTTGTTATTTCTCTATGGTCGAGCTCACTTGAGCCGACATGATGTTTTACTTTAATTGTGCTTTTATTTACTTATTCTGCACAGTTATGATATATATTGCGTGGGATTGTGAATCCGCTTTTGGCGAAGAGCTAGCTCCTGCTTGGGGATGCCTTATTTCATGTTGTGTGTGTGTGTGTGTATCTTTGTTTGTACCCGTTTGGGGTCAGTTTTTACAAAGGAGACTCTGCCAAATTTTTCGGAAAATGGATGTTGCTTGATTGATTCGAAAAAGTGTGTCTTGTAGTTTAACCGCAATCAGAACGGTGTCGCGCGTAGCTAGACCGAGGTGAGTACGGGTCGTCCTCAGGGAAACGTGGAACTTTTTACTCTTATTTTAGATGTGTTGAAAAAGAGAGGAGAAAATAAGAATTTTGTGAAAAGTTTCTAGATCTACGTTAAGCAAGAATGCAAAAATATAGATCTAGATATATTTTAGGGATGTAGATAATATAATAAGGGGGCTTGTAGGGTTCGTTAGGATTTAGTAGTTATGAACGATTAATTAAAAGTTACACTTTTTATCCTTTAATAGATTTAAAACTAGAACGACGGTGATGCGTGTAGATTAGGGTTTCTGGAGGGAAAAGAAATCCCACTCTTAACCCTTATATCGACATGAAACCCCGTTCAAATCTAGCCTTTACCAAAACAATTATTAATCTAAACTCTAATCGCGGTCGGGACTAACAAAGAATTGTTAGTGCGCCCGATTAGGATGTTAATAATTCTTTTAATAAAGTTCATAAACTTTATAGGACTTAAAAAGGGTTTAGGGATTTTCATCTTTCATTAGCCTACCTTAATCCTACGAACCCTAACAAGCGGAGAATTACTCGCGCATGTTGGGAAAAGAAGATAGAAAGACAGAGAGGGAAAACATAATGTAAAATGCAAAAGAATTAAATAAAATAACTACCTTTATTAATCACTTGAACAATCTACACTTTATTCCGTAGAAAATGATTACAAATAAACTTGATTTGCTTCTCGATCTTTCCTAAGGAGGTAGACGAATAGTTGATGATCAGTCTGGATGTGTGAGCGTCTGGGGCTTCGTGATCGCGTCGGCTTGATAATTTTTCCAAGAGGCTCTCGGTCCCTTTTTATAGTGCCAAAGCCAGAACCCAAGCTTCGCAAACCCTAACTCCTCTACACTGCAGCGGATCCGCGGCCAACAGGGGGGTTTGGCCGCGGATCCGCGGCCAAAGGTAGGGATCATTTCATCAATTTTTTATGGGTTGCTCCTTGTGACATGTGGCGATCCTTGGAACCTTCAGAATTTGGAAATCTTTTCTTTTCTTCTGCCAGAATTGATTTCTTAATTAGGCAGGTTAGCTTTAACAACATGATTTCCTTGATTTAAGACCTGAAAATTCTGCACAACAACTTAACAAATAATATTTAGTAGACTTTGTTCTACTAGGATTGGGTCAATGATATTATTTGCATACAATTTCCTACCAAATACTAATTATAATATATCAACACATGGAAAATAGTATTTTTATAGATAAACCCTCATATGTATGATATATTATAATAAATACCTTTTTAATATAGAAATAGTAGGAAAAATGTAATAACAAATGTGCAGTTTTATCAACTGAACAAATACCCCCAAACTTATCTTTGATCGTCCCGAGAAAAGTAGTTTATTCAAGAGAAGAAGAAAAAAGAAAGGAGAAAACTAAGCACACTTTCGTAGGCAAACACGATTACACTGAGCACGTGCAACAAGCCGTTAAACCTCTAGGTGTCCCTAGTAGGAGGAGTGTTGTCTCCTGAGGGTTTTCAGCGGATTACACCCATAAAATCCTATAATAAAAGAGAGATGGTGAAATTTACATATAAAGATAAGAACCATAAAAGAAAGACTTTGAAAATAAGAGTTTCCAACTACACTAACTTTTCAGTTGTCATGAGCCCTATCTTAATAGTCATGAAAAGATATTAGAAATCACATTATCCCTCAATAAAACATCGTCTTTATTCTTCATTACTATCTTTCATCCAAACATCGATCATATACCCCTACGTGTGTGAATAGAACATCCCTACACTCGGAGAATTCAATTCAAGCTATCATACTCTTGTCCATCTGCCGTAGTACTTTTTAATTTGATGAATATTTAGATTTGCTCACACATTTTCATGCGACCGTTAATACTTCTTGAGGTACTAACCGACCGATTACTCATGTGCTTGCTGATTAGGTGATAATATTTTCCTCGTCTTGCGCCACCTAAGGCTTAGCAGTGACTCCCAGACCAGTTGGCCTTAGGGCACTAGGTGAAGAAGCACCCTCGCTATATTTTTTTATTGCTGCCTTGGCGATACAAAACCAGTGTTCATTTTTTTTCTTTCACCATTTTTATATTTTCTTCATTTTTTTTCATTTCCTTCATATTTTGGCTTTTAGACAAGAGCATTTCAAGGTATCCTCTACTATCCCGAGTTTCAAGACGTGTGTAAGTGCATATAGTAGGGTATCAACATTCAAATATTTGGCTTCCAGAATAGAAACTATTTTTTCAGACTTATTTTTATCCTCAGATTAGTGACTTCCTTCATCTTACTAACCCTTGGGACAACAACTCATAACTACTTATTACTAGTTCGTTTAAAAAAACTTCTAATTTTCTTGGTTTTCTTAAACTATTCCTATCTTTCATATATAATTTTTCACTTTCTATTCTTTTATTATCAAAAAAATTTTGTGCTTAAATATAGTATAATGCAAAGTATGCGTAAATAAGCACAAACCTCCCCCAAACCTGTTTTCAACAGTGTCCTCACTGTTGCTATCTGCTGGATCACAAAAACCTGTAAGCTTGGGAGGACATATTAATGGGGGCAAGAATATATGAAAGTGGAAATCCTCCCCCAAACTTATTTTTGGCTCACAAATTTGAGGACAAAAGTTATGTTCAAGAGCCAAAAATATAACCCCCCCTCAAACATGAGTTAGACAATACGAAGCATTTTAAGAGGGGGTGAGTCATTTGGTCAAAGTAAGACATTACAAAGATCAAAAGTTAACACCAACCATTCAAAGATTTTATCAGTATATCGTATAGGTTGGTAGAAGAATGTGTTGTATCGAGTCAAGAAAAAGTGGGGAAGGGATAAGAGGTGGTCTGGAAAGGGTTTGAAATTAGAGAAAAGAAAGAATGAGAATGAATGTGAATGATTAGGAAGAAGGAATGGTGACGGTTCAACCTCTATAGGTGGAGATTGATTAATCACAAAATCCGTATTGTTTAAAAATTCAAGTTCGTCGGCAAAAAGTTCTTCAAAACTTTTATCAATGGTGTGATTGAACATTTTGCTGTCAAAGAGTTTTGTGCCAAAATTTATCCTACTTGATTCATCAAAAATCATTGAAGTAGAGGACTCGAAAAACTCATCTACCTCATTTTCAAAAATATCCAAATCAAGTTGAATTTCTGGTATTGTTGAACTTGAATTAACGGATTGTGATTCATCAAAACTCACTGAAACTATAGAAACAGAAGAAGAACCGGAGAAAGTAGAAGGTGAAATGGGTAAACAAATTGGTGTGTCGAGTGTTGCTGAACCAGATGTGGAAGATGGAGCCTGTATTTCGGTCTGATCTTCGGGCATACTATTATCATCAACTTCAAGACATATTTGGGGTTCGGGAAGAATACAAGGAAGTGAAAGGATTTGATGAATTGGTGGGACAAAATCATCTAAAATTTCGGGTTCATCAATCAATATATCCCCAATGTCAATCACCTCATTCAAGTGAAGGTTAAAATTCTCAAACACCTCATCAAAAGTATGGTTTTCAATCAGTTTTGGTTCAAGAGTGGAGGTGTAGAGATCACAATGGTTGGGTATAGTTTCACTTGAAATGGACCCTTCACAGTCGGGTAAATCAAACACTACAAAGTCACACAACTTATCAGTCATTCTATTTGGTGTACTTGATGAATCAATGAAACTGGAGTTGTGGATTTCAGTTTGGAATGGGGAGGTTTGATTAGGAAGGGTGTACAGTTCTGTCTTACTACCCAAATCCTTCCTAATTTGGTTCGACAGTTCCAGAAATTTTTCTAATGTCTGCTCGAGACTAGTCTTGGGTTGATAAGGGGTTTCAGTATAAAATTGAAATTCCTGTGGATAATTAAAACTCCCAAATGACTGATTAGAAGAACTGTCTAGAGAAGGTGGAAAAGTCGGATTGGATTGATAGGAATAGAATGGTTGAGGAACTTGGGTAGGAGTAGGATGATAAGAAGAATATTGATATGGGTTGGTTGGTTGGCTATTTTTAACAGACATCTTATATGGCACAAACCGCATATCAAACTCTTCTCTGGACAGTGGTGGTGATGGTTGATATTGGTCCGGGTTGAAACTTTGGCCTCTAGACCTAGCTATGTGCTCAGCAATGGACATTCGTCTAGGAGCTTCCTCACTCTGGGTATCAACTGAAACAGGTGTAGGATTAGGATACGGTTGATAAGATCTAGACTGAGATGGCCAACTGTTTCTTCCTGCTTGTTCTATATGATCTCTTAAGGACATGGAAGAGCCGGACGGTATACCGAAGGGATTTCGAAAACAAGAGATATCTGGTTGTGGACAGCAAAGCTCGGCAAGTGTTCTTCTGTTTAGGTCACCCATTATAAAAAGAGAAGAAGGGGGAAGAGGTAAAAAGGGAAGAAAATAATTGGTTTGTTTTGAAAAATGACGGATTTAGACAAATCACACAAAAATGCACAAACAACCCTAGAACTAAGGTTACCTAGGTCCAGTCTCTAGACCGCTCCTAGACTTCCAAAGGACAAGCCGCAGGATCAATCCTCTACCGCCTCCGTACTACCCTTGTAGCCAGGTAAGTGCCAGGTAAGTGGGAAGGAACCACAGTAGTGGGCCTAATTAAAAACCACTAGCCTTTGACACACTTGCCTAGGCACTACAAAAGTAATGCGGATAAACGATAGATTACCCACGACCTTCTTCTGTCCTTATTGAGCGCGACAGTCCTTAGAGTCTGGTCTAGATATTTTTTTAAATTAATGAAGGGTTGATGCAGATGCTCGGTTTGTGTTTTGTGGGGCTTAGGAAGGGTGATGAAATCCCCACCTAATCTGGATTTTGGTCTTGCCCCTTAAAAATCCGTATTAAAATATGCAAAAATAAACCGCAAAACAAAACTTTGCAAAAAGATTTTTGAGCGGCGAATATTTTGCAAAGAATCCTGCAGAAAATAGATTTTATTGGATTTGAGAGGAGAGAGAAGGAGTTAAGAAAGATACCAGAGAAGTGTGAAACCCTAGATCTCCTGTTTCCTCAAGTCCGTGACTCCAGATTCCCTCGCAAATTTCACACACAAATCGTTAAATATGCAATTTGCAGTTTTGTTTTAATAATGATATGAATCGTCTAAGAATTCAACACAAATAGCAAGAATAAAAAATTACGCACGTATCTCCGGCAACGGCGCCATTTGATTGATTCGAAAAAGTGTGTTTTGTAGTTTAACCGCAATCAGAATGGTGTCGCGCGTAGCTAGACCGAGGTGAGTACGGGTCGTCCTCAGGGAAACGTGGAACCTTTTACTCTTACTTTAGATGTGTTGAAAAAGAGAGGAGGAAATAAGAATTTTGTGAAAAGTTTCTAGATCTACGTTAAGCAAGAATGCAAAAATATAGATCTAGATTTATTTTAGGGATGTAGATAATATAATAAGGGGGCTTGTAGGGTTCGTTAGGATTTAGTAGTTATGAACGATTAATTAAAAGTTACACTTTTTATCCTTTAATAGATTTAAAACTAGAACGACGGTGATGCGTGTAGATTAGGGTTTCTGGAGGGAAAAGAAATCCCACTCTTAACCCTTATATCGACACGAAACCTCGTTCAAATCTAGCCTTTACCAAAACAATTATTAATCTAAACTCTAATCGCGGTCGGGACTAACAAAGAATTGTTAGCGCGCCCGATTAGGATGTTAATAATTCTTTTAATAAAGTTGATAAACTTTATAGGACTTAAAAAGGGTTTAGGGATTTTCATCGTTCATTAGCCTACCCTAATCCTACGAACCCTAACAAGCGAAGAATTACTCGCGCATGTTGGGAAAAGAAGATGGAAAGGCAGAGAGGGAAAACATAATGTAAAATGCAAAAGAATTAAATAAAATAACTACCTTTATTAATCACTTGAACAATCTACACTTTATTCCGTAGAAAATGATTACAAATAAACTTGATTTGCTTCTCGATCTTTCCTAAGGAGGTAGACGAACAGTTGATGATCAGCCTGGATGTGTGAGCGTCTGGGGCTTCGTGATCGCGTCGGCTTGATAATTTTTCCAAGAGGCTCTCGGTCCCTTTTTATAGTGCCAAAGCCAGAACCCAAGCTTCTAAATTAGGAAGTAAGCAGCATAGATTCAGCCCCAAAATTTGCAAACCCTAACTCCTCTACACTGCCGCAGATCCGCGGCCAACAGGGGGTTTGGCCGCGGATCCGCGGCCAAAGGTGGGGATCATTTCATCAATTTTTTATGGGTTGCTCCTTGTGACATGTGGCGATCCTTGGAACCTTCAGAATTTAGAAATCTTTTCTTTTCTTCTGCCAGAATTGATTTCTTAATTAGGCAGGTTAGCTTTAACAACTTGATTTCCTTGATTTAAGACCTGAAAATTCTGCACAATAACTTAACAAATAATATTTAGTAGACTTTGTTCTACTAGGATTGGGT
Organism: Agapanthus africanus; assembly: GCA_030015575.1. NCBI lineage: Eukaryota > Viridiplantae > Streptophyta > Magnoliopsida > Asparagales > Amaryllidaceae > Agapanthus > Agapanthus africanus. Next base: position 873,987,610 of record CM057339.1, read on the forward strand.
CAATGATATTATTTGCATACAATTTCCTACCAAATGCTAATTCTAATATATCAACACATGGAAAATAGTATTTTTATAGATAAACCCTCATATGTATGATATATTATAATAAATACCTTTTTAATATAGAAATGGTAGGAAAAATGTAATAACAAATGTGCAGTTTTATCAACTGAACATTGCTTTTAAAAGCTTGATGCGACTTATTATTTTAAAAATCGCTTTCTATAATTTGGTTTTTGTCACGCCCCGCTTCCTGATATACAGCGAAGGGAACGCGACTGGTCCACTACGTATTTACTCAGAAGCAAATACGCTAAGCGTAACTAAGCAATATAAAAGAAAATATACACAAGAGACAAGATATAATAAAAACAGCAACTTTATTTATTAACATTCTTTTGTATAAGGAAATACAACTGAAATAAAAACGATGCCTAAACAATGGCATAACAGGAAATGAAAAGTACTGAATGGAAAATATACAATGTCTAGAGCTCGGGGTCTTCAGTGAACTGGTCCAAGTCTTCAGCAGTGGGATTATTCTCTGACGGGTCCAAAACACCTGACGACATTCAAAGAAGGAAGAAATAGAATGTCATCAGCAAACAGGTCGCTCGGTAAGTCCCAAAGATAAGGGAGGAATAGACAGAGAGTAAGAGAGAGAGAGAGAGTAGCTTTTAATGTTGTATTATTTTGTTGTAGTATTGTGTTAACGCTGTTGTTTGTAGCTTGGTACAGAAGAATGCCAGTGTATACAAGAGGGGTCTCTATATGCTAGAGACTAGGGTAAACGGAATATAGAGTACAAGGCTCCGTTAGAAGGCCCGGAACAACGGCAATTGGATTCATATTAGGTGTCTTAAATTTTGCAGTCTCGTGCCACTTTTAACACCTTCCGTACCAGTCTACCCCTTAAACCCCGTAGTGTTTTGATTGTATTGTATTGTAAACTGAATTGATTGTATAATTGGATGGCTGACCGAAACCATGATATCAGTAAACGGATGTGACTGAATAATCATGTAAATGGAATAACTATAGAATCATGTAAATGGAATGTATATCCATGGTTCGGTTCGGTCAAGTTGTATAGATTGATAACTGGATTCATGGATTCATATGTTCATATTGAATTGGAATATTGTAAATTGTAGATTATACTTGAATCTCATTCAAGTCAGGTAAAATTAGACTCAAACCCGAATCAGACAATTAGAAATGTAAATCGAAGTCTTAATTATTTCTTAAACCTATATTTACTAGGGTCCTTAGGGAAATTTATAGAACTTGAGGGGGTTTTATGTAAAAATACTTTTATATACGTTTCAAAATACACCTCAAGTATTTATTATCCGTCTTTAGGGTTATAATGAATGTGGATTTTATATTGTGATATTTCTAGTGAAAATATCCTAGTTTCAGAAATAAAGTATTTATTTGTAATATTGATTTGTTTGGATTTCATGGTATTTTAGGGTAAACTTTATTCTTGTGCTTTTTAGAAAAAGGTGGAATATTTATATCAGAATAAAATAGGTATTTTAAGGATAAATATATATATATATATACAAAAATAATTTTAATAAATATTTTATATTCTAAAAATCTCATTTTGTTAAGATATCGTATTTTAAATCTTTCGAGACAGAATGCTCCTTGCGGAGGTCTGAATCTCGCACTACTAAACCCGAGGATGTACGATAAACCGCACCATCCCGAACGGCTTCCCCAAAATGGGTTGTAGCGGCGCTTTGCAAAGATTGTAAAATACTAAATCTTTTAGAAAACGGTTTTATGAAGTAAATGATATTTATTTGTAAGAATGTCAATTTTCCGTATTCTATGTTTTAGGTCTCCTAAGTCAACTAGACTATTCCTAACTGGTCCAAACGACAAGTTGTGAGATACCTCAAATCGCCTCTTCACCGCCAATTGTGGCCAGGTAAGTACATGTGAAGAAACGAGGGATCCGCTCACGAATTACCATGAGACAGGCCTTTTAAAGTTACCTTTCTCACTTGCCTAGTCTAGACACCACAAAGTCAGGTTTAGATAAACGACTGATGTCCACAACTTATCGTATTTTCATAATAAGAGGTATTTATTTAAAAAGTGTATCAATACTAAATCTTTTAAAAATGATTTTATTAAGTAAAAGGTATTTAAATGAAATGTTTGTTTTCTCGTATTCTGGGTTATCGTGTTATGTTGCATATGAGTGTGTAAGGAGCTAGGTCGTTACCTCGTGATCTACTTTAAAGGTATAGCACATTTAATGGAGTTAAATGTAAAATTGAAACAATGTGGTATTTAAGTGAAAAACAACGATAAATTGAAATTGCTATCATTTCATGTGATGAAACTTGATCAATTTGGTTGATTAGTGTTTAATAGTCATCATAAGGAAGATCAAGCATGATTGTATTAGTGAGAAGTGGAATTTTATAAGAAACCGAGTCGGAAATCGGATTTGTTCCGATTCCGTCGGGTTTTGTAAAACCGTATTTTAGAATAGAAAGGAGAGATAGAAAATGGGACTTACGGGTTTTAGGTCACACAAGAGGGTGAGAGGGAAGTAGGGGAAACGCCGATGTGTTGCGTCGTCGTCGGTAATTCCTAAAACGATCACCGGACGTTCGCCGTAGATTTCGCCGGAGCTTCGCCTCGAGCTCGTTTCCAAAGTACACAAGATTCTTGGAATTTTGAGAAAGTGGGCTCAGAATTTTGGGATGAGAGGGTAGAGGGTAGGGGTTTATTTATAGGGTCAGGCTACGGTTAGGGTAGGTGAAAAGTTAAAATGAAAAATATGATAAAATGTATTAAAAATGTATTAAAAGTGGAGTAATTGAGGTTTTAAAAGAGTTATGGAAATGGTCTGAGGCTAAAATTTTGCAGGTGTGTAGGGAATGTGAAAAGACACAATTTTGATGTTGGGGCCGTCGCCGGAATCGGCCGACTCGGCCGTGACTCGATCGGAGGACTGAGTCGGCCGAGTCAAGGCCGATTTGGCCGATTCCTGGCCGAGTCAGGCGGCCGGGATCCCCCCCGATGGTTCATCTAACCCCTGGAAATGTTATATTTTTGGGTGTAGTGGGGTTTTTGTGAGATACGCACGTGTAAACCTTTGGTATTCTAAAAGTTTAAAAAAATTAATATTAAAAATAATGTGGGGTATGGGATTTGAACTCTGGTGGCTTGATTCAGCAGTGCAAGGTATTACCAATGAGCTACAAGCTCCTTCTTGTAATTATGGAGTGAAATAGATACTTAAAGTGGTAACAACAACATTAAATACTCCAAGTATACATTAAATTTAAAGCAAATTTATGTACACTAAAAATGGAGTTGTTACATTCTTTTAACTTGTAATTAAAAAGCAAAATAAATACTTATATCTTGTGCTCAGGCTAAAATACCCCTTTATGAATTTTTGAAAAAAATATTTGAAAATTTTGTATAGGAAAATTAGGGTTGTTACAGTTTTTCCTTCACTCTAATATTCTATTTGGTTTTAATTTCTGGGTTTTGGCTTACTTAGATTACGTACGCCTTGAGACGTTTCGTAATTTAAGTGTCAGTCACGCTCCGTACTTTTCGGGTCGTGACAACTGAGTTGCCAGCTAGTCAAAGGTCGAAATCGAGCGAGGCGCAAGGCCGCGGAACCAATCTCGGCCAGCTCGGATAAAGGTGGTGGGGAAGGTTCGGCATTGAGCCGCGTCTGAGTTGTCTTGGAAGGTCATGCCTGCCGTAAACGCATCCAACTGGTCCTTTGGGTCAGACTTTCCGTCGAAGAGGGCCAACTTAGGTGGTTTGTTCCGAGACGAGACCCGCTCGCCTAGCAACTGCTCTGTGAAGGGCCTCGTGAGCGAATCTGCAGAGTATTTTGCCACTCCACCGACCGAACGGGTAGCGTGCTGCATGTCTTCAATTTCTTCTCGAGGGCTTCGATTCGTTGATGGTACCCCGAGAATTCTCCAAAATCGAAAAGCCTGTTGTCCCTGCTTTAGGCTTGCGCGATAGAGCGGTTTCGGTTTCGCTCTATCACATTCCTTAGGTCTTCGGGGGGAACTCTTTGTGGTCGGTCCAGAGGTGAGCCACGCGCGCGGCCTCGATGGGCATGGGGACATCGATCTTTCCTGGAATCAGGCGACCCGACCGACATCTCCTCAGGGGGTGAGAGAGCGCGGCGGGCATTGAAGCAATAACCTGGTCTCTCCTAAGATCTGGGTGTCGAACTGTCCGGCGCCCAAAGAGCCATGGAATCATTCCTCGCATGGGGGTCATGACCGCCAGAATCGGCACGCCGGTGTTAGGTGATATCGAGATGGGCGTGAGCGGGGTCGAAGGCGCCCCTCTGTCGCCCCACGCGTGTCGTCGTTTCGGAGAGCGGGGACGGCGGTTTGTCCGGCCGTTTGAACACGAGCGAGCGCATCCACTATCGCCGTGAGCCTGTCAATCTGTGCAGATAAGGCGTCGATGATGTTGGGAGGTGGAGTAGAACCACCCCCGCCTCCGTTGCGGAGGACGGGACGGCTTGTGCTGGGATCGTTGCGATTATCGCTGGCCATTTAATCGAAGGCTGAAGATCAACTTTGTGGGTGGAAAATCATTGGATTCCTATAGACGGCGCCAACTGATGGAGGTCGGAATCTCCCTCAGATGTTGTCCTCCGTTGATTTCGCTGCCAGCGGGCTGAACGATTGAGATTCGGTGTGAGGATTGAGTGTGTGGGTCTCAATGGGTCGTTGCTGACACCGAGCTACCTGCAAAGGAAGTCCCGGGGTAGGGAACCACCGTAGGACCCTCCGACGTTCAAGTAAGTACCGAGGACTAATTAGGCAGAGTAGCGGTGTCTTGGAGATCAATTCAACATACCCGAGTCATCTAGAGGAGGGGTTTATATAGGGGTCGCATTGGAGCGAGCCGATACGAGATTCTCGCCGTCTGTTACGCCCTTGTGTCACATTCGCGTTGATGGAGAGATATGCTAGCTTGGGATGCGGGACATGGAGCGGCGGAGATCTCGTAGTGGCGAGATACACGGAGCCGTTACGGGGGTGCTTGGGCTCTGTGCTCTCGGCCAGACAGGTAAGCCGAGGAAAATCAGCTCGGTGGATAGCTCGGAGTCGAGCGATGAGGCCGAAGAACCTCGGCTGTAGGATGGCTCGGAGGCGAGCTGTTAACTGGTTGCCGGGCAACTAGGGAATGTACTCATGGTAGGCCCCCCGAAGGTCTGATGATACCTCGGAGATGAGGTACCGAGAAATGTCCCCAATGTATCGTACTTACTTCATCTCCGTAGCCTCTAGGAATCTGGCGGGCTTATGTGGACGACACGTCACCTGCTACGTGTCATAATCTGGGGATTCCCACTTACGATCATTATCAGTCTCCCACATCGATATCGATATTAGTATATATCGACACTAAATCGCTCGAATACCGTCAAGGGAGGCTCGAGGGAGGCATCTGGTAACAGTAAAATGATCTACCCGACAAGTGTCCAGATAGGCAGGTACATTTTGGGGAGGTAGAGCCAATTTTAGGGCTAAATAACGGACCGTTTTCAGGCTTAGAGAATATGCTCCACATGTGCAAACCAAAATAAAAAATCATTACTTATATACTACAAATAAATATCAATGCATGCAGTAGACTGACCATCTAAATTTCACCACAATTTAAAATAGAGTTAAATAATCAAATAATCTAAATGCATTAGCTAATCAAAATTCTACCTGTCATCAACAAAATAATTTTCATCCGGTCTAAATTTGAGCTAACTTAGATCTGAAACTCGAAGCCTGCTATTAAACTTCGGATTCAGATGATTCAAGGCTGGCCATTACCATGAGATGACGTCATCGATATTCAGGATATTGCCGCTGGGGCTCCATGCGATCAAGGCATCATGCTGCCTTCTGATGATGCTCACAAGTAGGAATTCCTCAGATTGCGACACGTGGTGGATGACGTATCCCGGGGGCTACGGAAGTGGAATAAACAAGATGCATTGGTGTTCATACCAGAATATTGCATTTAATACCACTCATTTTTCTGCTCGTTTGTTTATAGGCAGGTGCTTTTGATCTGTGTTTGCTACATATTTACAGGTTACAGGTTCCTAGTCCAAAATAACTCAAATTATACAAAATCTACACAGTTACGCCAAAATCAAGAACATCTGCCACAAACAGATAAAAGCCAGGTTCCGGTCATCCGTATCTGTCCAGTGCCGCTTACCAGTTCAAGAGACAAGACAAATACAGTGGTCATTCGTGTCTCAGACAAGCACAGAGCACGAGAGGGGCATCACAAGATTCAATGGGTGCACGGAGCTCGAAGGAGATAAAGGTCAAATGAATTAAAAGTGAAGCCATTTTGGACTGTTGCAAATCTGAAGAAATTTTTGAAGTATTTTGCAATTTGGGACATGTAAAACAACAGAAGAAAGCAACACAAGAAAGCTTACAAAAAACGACAAACCAATACCCCCAAAGAGCCACGAAACCGCGGCCAATAGGCCATTTACGCGGCGGTTCCACGGCCGAGTTGACTCAGTGTCAAAAGATTTTTTGGGGTTATTTTTGTAATTGCATTTGGGCTTAGAATTTGGCCCTAGGGTTTCAGCTCTCTATCTATAAATACTCCAGTTTTGAGCCCTTATAGGATGCTTCTTTTTAGTTAGATTTTAGTGTAGTTTAGTTTGTAGTTCTTTTTCTTCATCATCTTTCCTCCATTAAAGTGTAGTGAGAGCTCTTGAGTGGAAATTAAATGAAGATGAGGGTGTTTTTATTATCTTGTATTTTTAATTTTCTTGTATTGTAATTTTATTTCCTTATCTTGTAATTTTAATTCCTAGTGTAATTTTATTTATTGTTGTTAAGTAGTTGTTGTTATTTCTTGTTTTATTTTCCTTTTCTTTTTATCCGTATTTTCAAGCCATGATACTCGATGGAGTTCCTTACTTAGGTGAGGACCCAAGTAGTTAGCTTGCATCTTTATAAAACCGTATTTTTCCTTTCTTTCTTTACTTCTTTCTTATCTTGTTTTTATTTTCATTTAAATGTGTGAATAATTCCACACTTGTTAGGGGCTAAGGAAGGTTAGTATGAGGGACGGAAAAATTCCTTGTGTTTCTCTTCGCCAAACACCTTGAAACGAGCCTAGACCAAACAAACACAACTCCCTCACTTAGGAGCGCTATACATGACATATAACCACGATCTAAGTCGAGAAGTCCCTTGGGCGCACTACAACGTGACATATAGTTGTGACTTAATTGGATATATGGTTGTGGGTGTTTGGCCTAAGGTTGGAAATAAGCGCACGTAGCGGAAGGACAAGGGGCACTTGGAATGGATTTAGCGTTGGAAAGCTTGCTTAAACTCGCAAATCCCATTCCTATGTCCTCCTAATCCCCACTACGTTCGATTATCCCAACATCGTTTTAAGAATGGCAAAAGACAAGTAAAAGACTAATCCTAACTCTACTAACCAAGCTTAACCCTAACAAGCTTACTTGAATATAAATACGAACATTTAGGATAGAATTGAACATAACACATATACATTCTTAATTGACTCGTCTAAGACAAGAACGAATATACTACCATCTCCCTGTGGATCGACCCGTGCTCAACCGGCTAGCTGCAATATGACACCGTCTTGATTGCGGTAAATAGAGAACAGAGTAGAACGTGTATCATAAAACGTATCGCGTTTCGCTAACAATCAATTGGGGACGTTCCTTGGGACTTCGTCTCCAAGGATGCATCCGACCTTCCGGAGACCTCCCCAAGTACCTTCCATATTCACCTAGCAAACAGCCAACGGCTCACCTTCGAGCAATGCTACAACCGAGCTTCCTCGGCCTCCTTGCTCGTCTCCGAGCGGTTACAAGGCCTGAGCTTTCTCGGCCTCTCGGCTTGTCTCTGAGCCTCCTGATAGGCCGAGCTTCCTCGGCTTCTCCGATCAACTGAGAGCATGGAGCCCAAACGCCCCCGCAACGGATCTGCGTACCTCGCCAAGGCGAGATATCCGCCGCCCCACATTCCACGTCCCATGCTAGTGCGTCCCTCATTAATGAACGTATCCCGCCATTAATGCGGGGATAACACAGGGGTGTAACTGACGGCGAGGATCTCGCGCCGGCTCGCTCCATGCGACCACTATATAAACCCTTCTTTCTGATGACTCAGGTAACTCTAACTCATCCCAATAGGCCGCTACGCTGCTCTTATTCCCTGATACTAATTTGATCGTCGGAGGGTCCTACGGTGGTTTCCCATCCCGGGACTTTCCTTACAGGTAGCTCGGTCTCAACAACTTCCAACAACCCATTGAGATCCACACGCTCAACAATCCCCAAACCAATCTCAACCGTTCAAAACCGCTCACTACCAAATCGACAGAGGACAACATCTGAGGAAGATCCGACCTCCATCAGTTGGCGCCGTCTGTGGGAACCTACTCAGAAGCTTTTCCACCCATAAAGTTGATCTTCCCTCGACCCGGTGGTGAGCGACAACCGCAACGATCCAGACACGAGCCGCCACACCCACAACGGAGGCAGGAGAGGCTCGTCCCCCCTCCTAACGTCATCAACGCCTTATCCGCTCGAATCGACAGGCTCACATCGATGGTGGATGCACTCGTCCGCGTTCAAGAGGCGGCCCCTACCCACCAGGCCGTAGTTCCCCCTCCCCGGGATAACGACGTCCACGGAAGGATGGTTGGCCATGCTCAGGCCCTCGATCTCACTCACGCTCATCTCAGCGTCACCAAGCGCCGGTGTGCCGACTCTATCTAACATAACCCGCATGCGGCGAATGATTTCATGACCCGCTGGGTACCGGACAGCTCCACACCCCGATCTCGGGGAATATTAGGCCGTCGTCCCAACACCCGCCGCACGCACATACCCCCTAAGGAGATGTCGATCAGTTCGCCTGCTTTCGAGCATGACCGACACCCCAATCCCGCCGAGGCCGTGCAAACGGCGTATGTCGGGACCACTCGAAAAAGATCTCGCCCGAGGATTTGAGAAATTTGATTGAGCGGAATTGAAGCTGCACCATCGCGCAGACCCAGAGCGGGGGTAACCACCACTCCGACTGTGCAGAATCCTAGGGGTACCATCACCGGCTGGAAGCCCTCAAAAAGAAAATTGAAGGAATACGACGAGATGGCCACATGCCCGACGAAGGGGCTAGGTATTCCGCCGATTCGATCACGAATCCCTTTACAGAAAAGCTGCTGTCCGAGCATGTCTCGTCCAGGAACAAGCCGCCCAAAGTGGCCCTCTTCGACGGGAAGTCCAACCCGAAGGACCACTTAGACGCATTTACGGCGGGCATGAGCTTCTAAGATAACTCGGACGCGACTCAATGTTGTTAGTTGTATGTATGCCCTAAAGGCCATTGTTGTACATGATTGTATATTATAATGGATGCTTGGACATATATAGAGAGGACTTTCTTTCTCGAGATGATAGTATACTATCTGGTTGTTCTTTATCTTAACATGTTGACTAGTATTGTGATACCGTCTTTTCTCTCACATGTTGGTAAAGCCCTTAGGATGTATACTTGACTACCAGGATTATGATGCAGATCATACTAGTGGGGCCAGGGTAGTCCACAAGTTTATCTTTTAATTGTTCCTAGTCGTGAGTGTATCGAGATGGGACATCGATATTCCAGAGTAGACTAGCGTATACGTTTCTTGACCCATTTGATGGGCGATGGATGATCCTACATCCATTGGTGTTTGACATCAAAAATTGTATACGAGTGCTCAGTGGAGACTGGGTACACTGAATAGGACTCACCGAGAACTCCTAGATGGTATAATACTTAACGTCAGATAGCAGTTCTCTGGTGACACTGGTACAGGTTAGTCTGTAGACCCGAGATCGTCATAGAGTCTTGTGTGATTCCCACTGTGCTTTGATTTACAGCTTACCACGTTCAAGAGAGCGTGCAAAATGGTGGTTTTTGTTGGATATAGTGCTCTCAGAGTCAATTATTGGATCACAGGCACGTGATTGCAATGATTGAGGGAGGACCTATGCCGGTAGGACAGTCTTACTCGAGATGATAGTATGCTATCGGGTTTATATTTATCATCGTGTACTGCTTTAGGTGATATTACAGGTCACTATTGCACGTTGATAGAGCCCATAGGATTCTTGCTTGACGGCCAGCAGTATGATGGCGATCATATACATGGGAGCTGGGGTCTATAAGCACATCCTTAAAGTGGTCCCTAGTCATGGGAGTTTCGAGACTGGGCATCGATACTCCATTAGTAGACTAGTGTATACAGTCGAGACCCCGACAAGGGGCGGTGGCCGGTCTCACAAGCCATTGGTGTCAGTTGGTTCACCTAAGATGTATACAGGTGCTCATTGGGTTATGAGTACACTGGACAGGACTCGCCGGGAACATGCTAATTGGTATTATACCTGATGTCAGATAGCAGTTCCCTGGTGATATGTGTACAGGTTAGTTCATCGACCTGAGATCTTCATTTGTCTCGTGTGAGTTCCCACTGTGCTTTGATTACTACCCTACTACGGCTCAAAGGAGTCGTGCAAACAGGTTTTAGTTGGGTACAGTTCCGAGCCACATGGAGGCAGTGAGCGGATCGGCAGGGGTTTCGTCTCTCCCGGTATTGGGGGTGAGATCGCGCTGTGTCTAGGAGAGTCATTACACGAAGTCCTTGGCCAAGGCAGGAGATTTACTGGTAGGCATTCCAGTAGTATCTCAGGGTGTTCTGGGCTATACCCCGACACGACTTGTACCGCTTTTGGGGGTCTGACTTTTACCAACCCCCTAGACCCGCCATGCGATGCTCATAGACGAACGGACTGGACTGTACGGATATTGTCACTGACAGGCTCAGTAGGGTGTCAGGATGAGTTCGCTCATCGACCTCCCTTTTGGTCAATACCTGGTAGCCCGTTACATACGGCTAGTACCTCTGACGTGCTAGCGGTTAAATTCACAGCCAAAGTATTGACGAGTCTTTAGAGTCCCCCACAGACAGTTTTCAAGTTTCGGACGAAACGTTATAGAGGTCGTATGATATATGGCAGGGTCCGATCATATACGTGCAGTAGTGCACGGATCATGATCAGGCGGATCATACTAGTGGGTTTTGGTTTAAGCCGGATCCTAGTATTAGATTTGTTGGATTACTTTAGTCTCATCGCATTCGCATTAAGTCGGAATGCGGATGCAGGTATGTATATACAGGTGAGGGGTATCCTTGTGATCCGTCACTAGTTTATTTTAGATGTTGCCGTATCTTTTTTATTGTTGTAAACATTTGGGTTAATATTTACAAATGGAAATTATGAGCTAGAAATCATCATGAGGTGCATTTAATGTGACACATGCAACCTAGTGACTCATGGTCTCTTTTATTGTGCATATGTCATATTGTGTGATGGATGTGTGGGTTGAAATGAGAGGAGGAGAGAGAAGGGCAGCCATGTATGAGAGCTAGCTCTTGAGTTTTTTTGATACTCACTCTCTCATTTTATCACACATATAACAAAAGAAAAAGAAAGCTTCTTCTTCTTCTTCCTCCTCTAGCTCAAAATCTCCATTAATGGCATCATCTCTAACCTCCATCCATGCAATGGATGCAAGAGACAAAGTTGTCACAAACATTCTCTTCTTCACTCACTCTCTCATTTTATCACACATACAACAAAAGAAAAAGAAAGCTGCTTCTTCTTCTTCCTCCTCTAGCTCAAAATCTCCATTAATGGCATCATCTCTAACCTCCATCCATGCAATGGATGCAAGAGACAAAGTTGTCACAAACATTCTCTACTTCACCTTGGACATGTCGGCTAGCGAACTTTGTGCCCGAATTGCTTCGGATGAAGCGGGAGCCCGTAAAAAGACTCGAAGATGTGGTGCCCTTTCCGACGAGGAGATCAAGACCGGAGATGCCGCGAGGAGCTTGGGATGGTGGCCAAAGGCCGAAGGATACGAATCGATCGGTATAGATAGTTGTAGGTTAATGGTTCGATCCGGGTTTTAAGCATACGATAGCGCCGGTTTCTAGTTTGAAAAAGTTTTCGTTTCCGCATTTTGGTCTCGGACAGACGGCCGGGACGCTACCGTAGACTTATATGGTATCAGAGCCATGCCATTAACCTTTACTAGCTTGCTCTAACGTGTTTAGAAGTTCGATCAAACAAAAATTCCGAAACCGCGATTCCAAGTCATCAAGTTTCTGTCGAATTTTTTTTGTGCTCTAAAAGTTTTTTTGGGTATGTCAGAAAATCAGGCAGGGTTTTTTAGGAGTACTGTAGAAATTTGGTAGGACGATCCAACAGAAACGCCGCGGAACCGCGTCCTTACCCTCCTTTTGGCCGCGGTTCCGCCGCCATTCTGGGACTTCATCATACCAAATTTCTTCAGGTGGTCTCTGACTTGGAAATGGGGTTTCTGGTATTTTTTGTTTGGGCCCAGATTATTTTGAGTACTGGGAATTGTGCTTGGGGCCCACTTCGGGAAATTTTATCGATCGAAAATTTAAATATGTTAGTTTACAGTGCTTTACATTATATCTGTGACCGTGAATGTCATTTGATCGGTAAATCTTGTATAATTGCTATAGTTCTTTTAGACGGATTTGCGAACGTGACATTCACGTTGATGTTCTGTGTTGTGCTGTGATATTGCGGATTTGTCGTGGTGGATAGCCTGGTTGCAATGGTAGTACAGTTTGGTTGTATTTGTACATTTGATATTGCAGGGTGAGCGTCCGACATGTGGACTGCCGTCACTGCCTGTTTGTATATTATTCTTTTGGGGCACGACCGGGCTGAGGTCGATATACCCGTTGTATATATATTTTACTTTTTGTACTAGGATTACCCCGCGGTGGGGTGCATGGATAGCCGGGTTCTAGAGGGCAACGAACCCGCATCTCATGGCTTTGAGACGGAGGGGGCTTTATTCTAGAATTGGCGGGCTATTCGCCGCACTCGTAGAGAGTATAAGTTGACCCAAGGAGGGGTGCACAAGTTACCGGATTCCGTGAAGTGCTGGGTGGTTCATTCACTTTGTTGAAGGGGGCTGCCTCGCTTCAGGTTTTGGCGGGTAACTTGCCGCACCCGTAGGGGTCTAGGATTTCATTGCACAGGCTATGCACATGACCAGAGGAACGTCGGGTTTCAGTAGCGGCTCTATGAAACCCGGGGATCCCAGATTATCTGTATTGTTCTGTGATGCTTATTACATTTCTGTGATGTTGTATTTTATCGTGCCTTGAGCGATTATTATATATATTGATATATATACTAGTAGATGTTGTATATGTTTTACACCCGCGCTAGTCCAGTCCCCGCTCTGTCGTTAGTTAAGTAACCTGACGAGTGATGATGGGACCCAGTGGCGAATGCGGATGGCATATACGTACATCATATTTTCGTTCTTTTGTGGTGTGATTAATTGATGGGACTGCATTGATTCGGATCAATGCAAGCTAAACAAACCTATTCTGATATTGTTGGAACATTTTTCAAAAAGCTGTTATTGCAAGAACGTTCTCTTTTGTTTTGCACAGTGGTATTCAGTTGGAATATCCTGCACCTCAGTCGACGAAGCAAGGGCCGAGATTCATTCACCGGGAGTGACCCCTTGGACAGAAGTTTGCGTCAGGGTAATAACTTCACTATAGCCGATTGCCTTTTTGCTTTGTATCGTGGTATTCAGTTGGAATATCCTGCATCTCATTCTACGGGGAAAGAGCCGAGATCCCTTCACCGGGAGTGACCTCTTTAGCAAAGGTTTTCGCCACTATATTTTTATAAAAAGCTATCCGGTTCCTTCAATGATATCAAGTTCATTACGTTAAAGGTTTTTCGCCAAAAACCATTCGTAGCCCTCCGTCATTTCAGACGGGTAGCACTTAGTATTCATGCTATGTTTGTTGACCTTCGTCAAGGCATAGTGAATGGTAGCTGCTTGTTGCCTTTCTGCTGCATAGATAGATGCGTTGGTTTGGGACAGTCGTACAGCCTTGTTAGCCTTCGTCAAGGGCTTGTACGGGTGGGTTCAAATTAACCTGGACAATGACGGGTAGAACTTGACATGTGACTTATGATTTGTTGACCTTCGTCAAGGTCATAAGAGCATGGGGTAAAAATCACATCGGGAGTTTATAAAGAAACTGAAACTTGCCAGATATGCGCATACCTTCTAGAGTGTGATAACGTGAGTGGATTCCATCATGTTATCATGTGATGATAGTTGGATCCCGATTCCCACTGATGAGTTGGTTTACTCCTCGGGTGATCCCGACTAATTCTTCTTTTAGGTTTGGAGGAGAATTTGAGGTTACAGTGGGAGGTTTCCTGATTAGATAAAGTGATAACCATTCTGATCTAGGTTAGAATGCACGCAGAGTGTTTCTTTTCTCTCTCTCTCTCTTTGGCAGCGACCATGGCCCGACCCTTGACTATAACTCAGTGACCAAGTTAACCGAACCTTCTTAAAACACTGGCTTTTGGATTGTCAGAGTTGCATACCTCATTACCACTCCTACTTTTACCCTTTTCTCCAGAACACCCCGTATTACTACGAACATCCACTTCCATTGGATAAAACCATCGTATGGTTATATACGAACTCGAAGGAACTTATTCGAGGATGGTTTCCGGTTCTGGAGAAAACGAATAGGACTATTCAGTTGTTTTTTCTTTTTACCTTCTCTCAGGTTGCGAGTGTTCCTTAGATGATTAGGACAGTACACCTATTATGCTAATTAGATAGTCTTCTTCCAAACCATAGGCAGGTGCCGAACGGTGGGGAGTGAAGAAAACTATTTAGCCTAACGATGGTGTACAGAAGATAATAAGTAAAGACAAATAAAGGGATTAGTAAGAGGTCAAAGTAAACTACGACTGCTATTCACGACCAAACCAAGTATTTCATCGCCACTCCTACTTCACCTTTGTATTTCTCCAGGACACTCCGTATCGCTACGAAAATCCACAGTTATTTGGATACTCCATCGTATGGTTATATACGAACTCGAAGGAACTTGTTCCAGTTCGGGGATGGATTCTGGTTCAGGAGAAATAGGAATAAGGTTTTATTCAGTTGTCTTTTATCTTTACCTTCTCTCGGGTTGCGAGTGCTCCTAGGATTAGGACAGTACACCTATTACGCTTAATGGATAGTCTTCTTCCAAACCATAGGCTAGTGCCGAACGGTAGGGAAGGAAGAAAACCATTTAACCTAAAGGGGTGTACAGAAGGTAATGACTAAAGACATATAAAGGGATTTGGAGAGATGGCAAATAAATATACGGTTACAGTTATGAATCTGATAATGGAAGAGGCATTACTAGGAATACCCGGATAGCCCTTCGAAACATTTATATGTTTCAGTTTCACTGTGTACTGTTAAAAGAAAACGGATTTCCCAATTAGTCCTTGCTCCAGGGTATGTATTTACCAGGTTTGATTCTCACATCTGTATGGTTTTACAGATGCTGAGTGGGAGTAAGTTATTGGAAATTGGGTGATCATCCTCATTATATCGGGATTCGTTGTAATTGGTGATATTTGAGAAAATCGCCTGGGTTGTTTGTCGGACAACAAAAATTTGGTTTTGAATATCCGTTGTTATGCACCAATTTCAAATTGATATATCTGTACGTTTATTTTTATAAAGTGAGATATAACTTTTTGAAATTATGTCTATGACATTTACCTATATCAGTGGATGGTTAGGTAAGGAGTATTAAACAGCGGTGTAATTCTTCTTAACCATAAGTACAGTTTTCAACCTACGACACACAGGGAATGGGTTATTAAACTCAGGGGACTTATACAGAGTATTGTATGTTGTCCAGTGCCCATAAGGACAGAGGAGTTGGTACTCGTACTATATTCTGTTTACTTATGACTTTTCTAGTTCTTAGGCAAGTGTTTCGTAGAAACACAAGGTCCAAGTTTTGAGAAGTTATAGGTAGATGAATAAAGTAGAGAACCAGGTATTGCAAGTATCAGGATTCTTCAAGGTGATCGAAGATGTAGATACTTATGTTTGGTATTCAATTGATAGTAATGATTAAGAGAACTTGCTTCTCTTTCAGATTACTCATAATTGGAAGCACTCCTAAGTTGAGTAATGCTGATCGGCCTCTCTCCATTTAGTTGATGATTGAATGAAATTCTTGATGTGTAGTATGAAAATAGAATAGAAATCACAACCAAAAATTATTTGACCGCAATCAACTACGGTGTCGGATTGTAGATTGTATGTGAGTGCGGATCGTCCACAGGGAAAGTGTAATCGTTCGTCTTTTGATTTGGGTGAGTTGAAACTTTAAGGAAAAGAAAACAAACAATTCAAGATTTTATATTTGAAGTTCAAGAATTAGAAAAATCTAGGTCTAAGAAAGCATTAAAAGATAGAATCAAGAATTGATCGTTTGTTGATTTTTCCAAACCAAATATCAAGAATCGAAATGAGGCTCGTAGGAATCGATCGGATCTATAGATGTGATGTAATCTTACAATTACGTATTCTTATCCTTCGATGAATTGATACTAGATCGATGATGATCGATGAGAATTAGAGACTTCTTGTGAAACTAGGGTTTCATCTTATCTCTTGTTCTTTCTTTGATATCATTCATATTCTAGCCTCTAGTAAATTCAAGAAACGATCGTAGATCCCTAATTTCGAGCGATCACAATCAAGAAAGCATCGCTACGGAACTAGGTCATTGATTCTTGAACTTGCTAGGGTTTACAAAACTCGTAGGACTTAAAAATCGTTTAAAGATTTGTTACATCATCATTCTACAATCGTCTCGACTCCTTCACGAGCGGAGTTTTACTCAAACATCACAACAAGAACAACAATTACAAATTGAGATCTAATCATGATGCAAGAATTAAAAGAAAGCAAGATTAAAGAATTTCACCTTTTATTTATATCAACAATTTCATTACATTCGCTCAAGAACTACAAGAGGAAGAATTCGATCGTTGACTTGGCTTCGCTCGTCTCCGTGGATCGCGGATCGGCTTGGATCACTTGCCCGATTGAAGATCGGCTCGGCTCCTAAAAGGTTGAAGGCTTCTTGCTTGATTGGTACTCAAGATCTTGGATTTGGAGTGGAATTAGGGTTAGGGTTTCGCACAAGCCTTGTCACTAGACTTGTGGAAGAAGATGATGAAAGAGGGAATTTTAGGAACTAACTAACTAAAGATTGATTAGCCTTTAACCCTAGGTCTAGGTTCCTATTTATAGATAACTAACCCTAGATCTAGGATTTCAAATTCTAAGTTTCCCTCCTAAAGTTTGTTGAAGAAATTCAAATTTCCCTCCAAAAGTTAGTTAGGGGAGAAGCTTCTAGATGTGATTAGTTAGGAGGAGCTTCTAGAAGAGGATTAATTAGGAGCTTAATTGGGATTAGCCTTCCTTAATTTTCTTTGCTGATCTGGCAGTATCTTCGAGTGTATTGTGGAACTTGATGTATCACAATGAGGTGTGGGTCCCGCTGTGAGAATTCTGCACTGAAAATGAGACGATGACGTGGCAGAAGCGCGGCGGATCCGCGGCTCAAGCCTGTTCCCGCCGCGCTTCCGCGGCTTCTTTGGGGATTTAGAGCTTGGGCTTTCAGGTTTGGTCTTGGGCTCACTTTTGGGCTGTTCTTTTATATGCTGAATTTAATAATTCCTTCTGAAATGTTACCAGATCTGAAGTGATTGAATTGGCGTAATGTTGATCAGCTCTTTTGCTTTTCTTCCGTATTTCCTGCATATACTCAAGACAAGTGTTGCGCAAATACAGAAATGATGCGATGCCATGAAATGCGGTTAATTTCCTTTAAAGTGTCGGTTTAAAAGTCTAACACATGCAATCTCATATTTTGTGACAGATTTGCTAATATGTAGAATATGAATGCCGAACACTTCTAAATGTATGCAAATGTTAGGGAAATTGCCGGCTAAAATATACAATATTTTCGACTGATCAGTTGACATGCACTGGAGACAGCTGCATGATTTGAATCTGGTGCCAATTAAATCAGTGCCTCTGTTTCTATATTGGATATAGAATAGTTCATGTCTTAACAATGTTAAGGTACGGGGAGTTGTCCGGCTTATGCTTAAAACCAGACTCTGGATAACTCAAGGCACGTTTCTGTAATGGCTGTTTGTGGGTTGACCCGGGCTATGACGAGGGTTGACTTTCTACTATCTGGAAGATCAATAGTGATATTGTTCTTGACTTGCCCCAGTTTTAATAAAAATGGATTTTTTTTTCAGAAAACAGTAGTGGGAGTATGGTAGAACTGGAGGTGATTCCAGAACCGCAAACGATTACTGAAAATTTGATAAGAACCTAAATATTCAATCTGGTTTGACATTCCATTGGCCACTCCGCAGATATGGTGGGTAACCTCAGACACTCGAGAGGTACTTCGGTGTGCTCAAGGACGGTGACAGGGAGGTTCTTGTTTACCCAGACTTGACACTACTGTTGTTCCAGGCTATGAGACCCGGTAGGAGGATGAATATAGCGTCGTTCTAAATTAGTTTTAGAAGTGCACGTATATATTATTCTGCCAGAGGGTTGTCGTAGCCAGTGGGAGCAGCGGAAGCATAGTGGACAAGTGGCTTATGTCTATTTGTGGACTAAAGCAGATATAGCGGAGATAGATCATCTATTTCTGATGTGACAGTCATAGGTTTGACTTCATCAGAATAAGGGATGGATCTGTTAAGAAGGAAGTAGGGTGTGATGTCCTGGTATTTGGATGACATACACAGAGTAGGAAGTGAAATTCCTATACTACGATCGATTATACTTTGGTTGTCACACAGTGGTTTCTCTACATAGGATATAGATATAATATCAAACATTCTGGTTACTAGATCTATGGTTTTAGATCTAGATTTGGGAAGTGTCCCAATATGGGTACTTAGACAGCATTTTAAAGGTGTTTTAGAATGGACGACTCCTGGCACGGTAGTGTACCTGCAGGTGATGGAGTCACCCTCTGTAAAGGTGTCTTACAGACTAAAGGGGAGAGGGATGTGCATGATTAGCAGATCACTTGCTAAGGCAATTGAGTTAATCATGAGATGTCAAATACCACACCAGACGTTGTTTTTGCACTAGATGCAATAAATTGTATTAATCCTATCCTGAAGAAACGTTCGGAAGCAGTTCTAGAACATAAGTGGATGTTCTAAGGAAATGATGACGGCAGCCTCCTTCGGGAGACGGTTATCATTCCAGGCTTCCAAAGTGACCTGGATGACAGAGTGACTGTCAGAGTTATAGTTTTCCCTCTAACGAGGGGCAGTAGTTTGGACAGGAGGTCCAAGCGGATACTGAGGGAGGCATGGCGTAGGATAATGATTAAGTTCAGTTGACGATACAATCTAAGAAGTTTTGGATTTGGAGTTCATTTATGAACTGGGTCCCATTAGATATCCAGACATATTCTAAGACAAGTAATTCTCATTTCGGGAGATGACTTTCTCCGCGAACTTAAGATAAAGAGAGACATAGAAAGAAACATCAGGGCAGATCCACTCACTGAGGCTATTCCTCAAACGCAATAGTTTCGCATACGGGCTTTGTGAGACTGATTAGTAGAGGAGTTGGGTGTTCGGTATCACACGGGCTGTGAGTATGCGACATCGCAATAATTAGCCTTGAGTGCAAGTGGGAGATTGTTGGATATAGTGCCCTCAGAGTCAATTATTGGATCACAGGCACATGATTGCAATGATTGAGGGAGGACCTATGCCGGTAGGAAAATCTTACTCGAGATGATAGTATGCTATTGGGTTTATCTTTATCATCGTGTACTGCTTTAGGTGACATTACAGGTCACTATTGCACGTTGATAGAGCCCATAGGATTCTTGCTTGACGGTCAGCAGTATGATGGCGATCATATACGTGGGAGCTGGGGTCTATAAGCACATCCTTAAAGTGGTTCCTAGACATGGGAGTTTCGAGACTGGGCATCGATACTCCATTAGTAGACTAGTGTATACAGTCGAGACCCCGACGAGGGGCAGTGGCCGGTCTCACAAGCCATTGGTGTCAGTTGGTTCACCTAAGATGTATACAGGTGCTCATTGGGTTATGAGTACACCGGACAGGACTCGCTGGGAACATGTTAGTTGGTATTATACCTGACGATAGATAGCAGTTCCCTGGTGACATGTGTACAAGTTAGTTCATCGACCTGAGATCGTCATTTGTCTCGTGTGAGTTCCCGCTGTGCTTTGATTACTACCCTACCATGGCTCAAAGGAGTCGTGCAAACAGGTTTTAGTTGGGTACAGTCCCGAGCCACATGGAGGCAATGAGCGGATCGGCAGAGGTTTTGTCTCTCCCGGTATTGGGGGTGAGATCACGCTGTGTCTAGGAGAGCCATTACACGAAGTTCTTGGCCAAGGCAGTAGATTTACTGGTAAGCATTCCAGTAGTATCTCAGGGTGTTCTGGGCTACACTCCGACACGACTTGTACCGCTTTTGGGGGTCTGACTTTTACCAACCCCCTAGACCCGCCATGCGATGCTCATAGACGAATGGACCGGACTGTACGGATATTGTCACTGACAGGCTCAGTAGGGTGTCAGGATGAGTTCGCTCATCGACCTCCCTTTTGGTCAATACCTGGTAGCCCGTTACGTACGGCTAGTACCTTTGACGTGCTAGTGGTTAAATCCACGGCCAAAGTATTGACGAGTCTTTAGAGCCCCCCATAGACAGTTTTCAAGTTTCGGGCGAAACGTTGTAGAGGCCGAATGATATATGGCAGGGTCCGATCATATACGTACGTGCAGTAGTGCACGGATCATGATCGGGCGGATCATACTAGTGGGCTTTGGTTTAAGCCGGATCCTAGTATTAGATTTGTTGGATTACTTTAGTCTCATCGCATTCGCATTCAGTCGGAATGCGGATGCAGGTATGTATATACAGGTGAGGGGTATCCTTGTGATCCGTCACGAGTTTACTTTAGATATTGCCGTATATTTTTTATTGTTGTAAACATTTGGGTTAATCTTTACAAATGGAAATTATGAGCTAGAAATCATCATGAGGTGCATTTAATGTGACACATGCAACCTAGTGACTCATGGTCTCTTTTATTGTGCATATGCCACATTGTGTGATGGATGTGTGGGTTGAAATGAGAGGAGGAGAGAGAAGGGCAGCCATGTATGAAAGCTAGCTCTTGTGTTTTTTTGATACTCACTCTCTCATTTTATCACACACACAACAAAAGAAAAAGAAAGCTTCTTCTTCTTCTTCCTTCTCTAGCTCAAAATCTCCATTAATGGGATCATCTCTAACCTCCATCCATGTAATGGATGCAAGAGACAAAGTTGTCACAAAGATTCTCTACTTCACTCACTCTCTCATTTTATCACACATACAACAAAAGAAAAAGAAAGCTTCTTCTTCTTCTTCCTTCTCTAGCTCAAAATCTCCATTAATGGCATCATCTCTAACCTCCATCCATGCAATGGATGCGAGAGACAAAGTTGTCACAAACATTCTCTACTTCATCTTGGACACGTCGGCTAGCGAACTTCGTACCCGAGTTGCTTCGGATGAAGCGGGAGCCCGTAAAAATACTCGAAGATGTGGTGCCCTTTCCGACGAGGAGATCAAGACCGGAGATGCCGCGAGGAGCTTGGGATGGTGGCCAAAGACCGAAGGACACGGATCGATCGGTATAGCTTTCCAACCCTTTCTCTAGTTGCTAGTTGTAGGTTAATGGTTCGATCCGGGTTTTAAGCATACGATAGCGCCGGTTTCTAGTTTGAAAAAGTTTTCGTTTCCGCATTTTGGCCTCGGACTGACGGCCAGGGCGCTACCGTAGACTTACAGTTTTTGGGTACAGTCCCAAGTCACATGGAGGCAATGAGCGATAGGAGGGGTTTCGTCTCTCCCGGTATTGGGGGTTGATGTTGCGCTATGCTTGATTGGCCCTAACAGGAAGTCCCTGGTTAGGGCTGATACGGGGATTTTCTGGTAAGTGTTATCAGTATTTTCTCAACCCGTTATGAGCCTCACATCGGCATGACTTATCAAGTTATTGGGGTCTGACGTTTACCACCCCAGACTCGATATGCGACATATCAGACGAAGAGACCAGACTGTACTGTAGTGTTACTTATTGGATTCACGGGAGTATGAACAAGCTTGCTTGTTAATCTTCTGATCGCTCAATACCCGGGTAGTCGTTACGTCCATTTAGTACCGCTGACGGCTTTTGGGTGACTAATATGATCATCACCTACTGCCGGCGTATTGACGAGTCTTTAGAGTCCTACACAGAGGTTTTCTAGCTCATGCGAAACGAAATAGGGCACATATGTGATATGTTCGGGACCGAGATTAATTCGTGTATATGATACCGTATTCCGATCTCGCGATATAGGTTATATGTGATATAACCGGATTGTTGAATCAAGTGTTGATTCAATAATATGTTATATGTATATGTGATATACACATAAATGATATTAGTCGGTTGTATGTGATATAGCCGGATTATTAAATCAAGAGTTGATTTAATAATTTAATACATAATTATATATTTGATATATTAATATATATTAACTAATATTAGCTCACTTAAGAATTTCTTTTCTACTAATACATTTAAATATATATGTGGTATATATTAATGTATTTATTTATGTGTCATGCTAGATGATACATTGGACTTGGGTATGTGAGACTCATGCCAAACTAAAGATATTTTGGGTGATTAATTATTAAGAGAAAAAAATCAAAATTAGGTGGAAATTAGCATGGCTTGAGATGCTTGTGGAAGCACGGAGAAGCTTTGACTTAAGTCCACTAATTTTGTTTTACTCTAGATATTTATTAACCCAACCATTATTTTTAGCCATGGTTTAGTCTCTACATGAGTTATATGAAATATTTTCTCACCCATGGTTCTGTTGGAGATAGTGCCCTCAGAGTCAATTATTGGATCACAGGAACGTGATTGCAATGATTGAGGGAGGACCTATCCCGGTAGGACAGTCTTACTCAAGATGACAGTATGCTATCTGGTTTATCTTTATCATCGTGTACTGCTTTAGGTGACCTTACAGGTCACTATTGCGCGTTGATAGAGCCCCTAGGATTCTTGCTTGACTGCCAGCAGTATGAGGGAGATCATATACGTGAGAGCTGGTAGTCTATAAGCACATCCTTAAACGGTCCCTAGTCGTGGGAGTTTCGAGACAGGGCATCGATACTCCAGAGTAGACTAGTGTATACAGTCGAGACCCCGACGAGGGGCGGTGGCCGGTCTCACAAGCCACTGGTGTCAGCTGGTTCACCTAAGATGTTGTTTCGCCCAATCAGAGCAAAGCTCTGTTGAAATTCAAATTTCAAAATTTTGAAGCAACGCTTCAAATCTCGGGCGCAACGCGCCACATGTCAGGCGCTGATACGTCAGCGCAGCGCCCAAGAAGGCGCGTCCAATCAGAGCAAAGCTCTATTAAAGGAAGCAACACTTCAGTTGCGCAGGCGCTGCGCTGTTTACTGCGCGACACGTGTCACGCGCTGGGGCATCTGCGCCAAACAGAATTAAATTTCTAAGAAATCTTTTCTGTTCTTGTTAAAACAAGAAGATTTTCTTCTACAAAACAGAAACCCTTGGATCAAAGATCCAACGGTGGGGAAAATTCCCCGAATCACTCAGAGAAAAATCTCTTTAACAAATTTAACTAATTTATGGGCACTATAAAAAGGACCCTAAACCTCAATTCAAAGGTATCAACATTTTCTAAAAAAAAAGAGAGAAAGAGAACTCTGAAGAACTTCTCAAGAACAAAAAAGGTAAAAACCTTTAGAAAAAGAGAAAGTTCTCTTATGAACAGATCATAGATCTAAAACAAGATCAATGATCTTTTAATAAAAAAAAATTAATAAAATAGTGCTTTGCACGTTTTATGAACCTTTGGTTCTTTGAGATAAGAAAAACAAGAAAAACTTATCTTTTCTTTGATCTAAATTAGATCAAGAAATCAAATAGTGTTTTGCACTTCTGTTCTTGAATCTAAAAGATTCTTAGTGCTTTGCACTTCCAAATTGCGCTGTTGCGCTCTTGGGAGAGCGCCACGTGTCAGCAGCGCAAGCGCAGCGCACTAGCGCAGCGCACTGCGCTTGCATGACACGTGTCGTCGTTACAAGCGCTTGCGCTTTCTGATTGGCGCAAAGCGCCTGAAAATGCAATGCATTTACAGAAGGGCCAAGCCCAATTAAAAAGGGCCTAACAGGCCAAATTAAATGCAATGCATTATTTTTTAAAAAAGGGGGCAAAGCCCAAATAAAAACAGATGCTGTGCATCATTTATAAAAGGGCAGAGCCCAGATAAAGGTCTAATAGACCAAAAAAAATGCCCTGCATTACTAAACAGGAGCAGAGCCCCAGCAAAGGTCTAATAGACTAAAACTAAATAAAATGTTGAACATTTTCAACTGGACTTAGCCCAGTTCTGGCCGTAAGTCCTTAAATTAAATTGACTGAGCAAGATTGCTCTCTCTTAAATCAATTTACATCCGGTTCGAGGGTACATCTCCGAACTCCTCTGACACATGTCGTTGTAATCCTTCAACGTCGTCAGAGAGGTGACGGGTCTCAACGACCACACATGAATATGGACTGCGGGGTCCTTAAACTCGTGGACCGAAACGTCCCTAAATTAATATCGGACCGAAACGTCCCTAAACTAATGTCGGACCGAAACGTCCCTAAACTAATATCGGACCGAGACGTCCTCAAACTAATATTGAACCGAAACGTCCCTAAACTAATGTCGGACCGAAACGTCCTTAAACTAATATCGGACCACCACGTCCCTAAACTGGAATATGGACCATCACGTCCCTAAACTGGAATATGGACCATCACGTCCCTAAACTGGAGCATGGACCGCAACGTCCCTAAACTACCTATGGACCACTACGTCCTTAAACTGGAACAATAGAGCCTCCAAATGCTCTTTTGCCGGATCTAAACGATCCCGTTTAAGTTGATCTTAGCCCCCAAACACGGCTAACGTATCCTTAAACATTTAAACGGACTATAAAACTCCAAATCAACCTTGGTTCAAGGGTACATCTCTGAACTCCTCTGACATCTGCCGTTGTAATCCTTCAACGACGTTAGAGAGGTGATGAGTCCCGATGGCCAGATATTAAATGGATTATCACGTTAAGTTGATCTTAGTCTCAAACAGGACTATCGTATCCTTAACGAACGTTTAAGTTGATCTTAGCCGCAACGCGACTAATGCATCCTTAAACTAAAAACACCAAACCCAAATCTAAGTAAATACGGATTTGGACTAATCCACGTCCTACTGGCGACGGCATTACTCAGTCTCCGTATACAATCCACGGGCAACCACAAACAAAACAATCACACACGACACGAAGTGAAATTCTGGATAAGGAGAAAGTTGTTACCGCGATGCGGTAGCGTAATTAACTGCAGGGGCTTGCGCCTGAAGGGAAGAGCGTCCCCACAATTAAAAACCCCTCAAGCGAGGGGGAATCTGACGAAGTCTGCTACATCGGCCGCATCCGTCTAAACCTTCGATACACGGTGCCATAAATCAACTTGGCATCTTCGGAGAGGTGGACGGATAAAACCAAATAGCATCTGCCCCGAATCTCAGCATCAGGACATCGCGGTCCTGTGCGCCGACTTTTGGTGGGGAACAGATTCTGGCACGCCCGGTGGGACCTTTTCCTCTTTCCACTCCACGCTTCGTGTGTCGTCTTCACGAACCAGTCGCGGTTTGTTAATGGTTGCCTTCGGATTTCAAGTTACTAAGATTTGGTCTTTTGCCTGGCGCAGAACTCAAGATTCAATGGCCTCTAATTGCACCAACTGCTCGAAGTGCCACTGCAACGGAC
Organism: Agapanthus africanus; assembly: GCA_030015575.1. Classification (NCBI taxonomy): domain Eukaryota; kingdom Viridiplantae; phylum Streptophyta; class Magnoliopsida; order Asparagales; family Amaryllidaceae; genus Agapanthus; species Agapanthus africanus. The sequence goes on from CM057339.1 coordinate 874,013,586, forward strand.
GCTCCACCTCACTGGGAGGTGTAGCATATGGGCCCCAAGCGGCTTCCTTCCTCACTCTGCCAGTAGACCAGGTGACCCAGGCCACCACTGGCCTGTTTTTCGGGACCATGATCCCACCTACAAGCTTCTCTGAGCCAATACCTGCACCGGAAGTGAACAAAAAGTCGGTCTTTGACCGGCTCACTGCTACGACGGCCCCTGTCGACGGGTCGCCCGCTACCAAACCGACAGCCTCTGTTTTCACCAGGCTAAATCTGAACTCTAAAATGGGTGTCCAAAGGAAGGCAATAACTGCTGCCCCAGAAGTCGTCAAGGTGGCTTCCCCTGTCAAAGAGTCAGTCTTTTCAAGACTGACGATTCCTGCTCCTGCCCCTGCTCAAGGATCCGTCTTCGGCAGGTTGAATATCACCCCTCAGAAGACAACCTTAGTCTTTAAGAGGTTAACACCGGCGGCGCCTCATTCAGACAGGGAGCAAAAAGAAACTATCTCAATCTCTGAGCCAATCCCAACGGCTCGCCGTGCTCGACGTCGCCATTGGCAACGAGTGAGAAAGGCCGGAGGCAACTCTCCCTCAGGGCTAACTCCACCGGCTCCAGTGGTGGAAGTCAACGCTGCTGTCCCAACTGGGAACAGCTTTGAACTGCTGAGGAGGGTACGGAAAAACTTTCCAACCGCTACACTAAAGATATCTCCTCCACCTGCGGAGAGAGTTCCAGAAACGAAGCAAGAACAGCCCCCTCAACGGCTATCCTCAAGAATTTATAAAGTTTGGCGGAGGGTTCAAGACTCCGTAATTGACCCAGGTCACTCTCGTCACCAGAAAAGGGCGAAAGTGCAAAAAGGAAAAGACCATCCTATTGAACAGCAGGGGACAGCAGCTGCAAGGCTGCCCCCTTCAACGGTTCCTTCAACCTCAACGGCCCACAAAAGAAGGAGGCCAGAGAAAACTCCCGCGTCAGCGGCAAAAGTTAAAAATGGTGAATCTAAACGCCCCAAGTCAGGGGGCATAACAGTTCATACGGTTTATATGGCATCGGGAAAAGAAGATAGCCGCATATCAACAGGTCATAGACCGTACACGAGGTCAGTGACCAAGGCTCAGGAGCAGCAGCAGAAGCTCCAAGAGATGATGAACGCTATGGCCGCACTTACAGGGCCAAAAGAAACCCCTGAAACATCCTTGGACGAGCGTCAAGAACAAGAAACGGACGCAGAATTCCTTCGTCGTGTACTGGAGAAGAAGGATAAAGAAGCTGCGGAGCAGGCAGCCAACATAAAGAAAATGGCCCTCCTGTTCCAGGATATGGTGGGTATGATGATTCAACAAGACCCACCTGCTGAAGATCCCCCGATCATCCTTGAAGATGATAGGGGAGAGACGTCGAATCCTCCACCAGCTCTGTCCACTGCTAAAGAGGATACAATCTCCAAAGCTGATTTGGATGAGTACATAGCCCAGCAAATACGGGTTCATCATGCGACTGAAGCGGCCGGTCAGGTCGTAAAAACGGGGCGGCCATATCCAAGTTGGTACGATCAAATCAAGTACCCACCCGGTTACACAATTCCCAAGTTCCATGTCTACAAAGGGACGGGCAATCCTCATCAGCATGTTGCCCAGTTCAGGGCACTCTGCGGCAACACCGGCAGTGATGACAAGCTGTTGCTTCGCCAGTTTGTTGGAAGCTTATCAGATACGGCGTTCGAATGGTACTCTGAGCTCCCGAACGACTCTATTAAAACCTTCGCGGAGATGGAGCTGTTGTTTACTCAGCGTTTTGCAAGCGCCAGTGAACGTACCCCGATGACAGCACTGATTAACGCCAGGGTAAAGCCAGGCGAGACGTGGGTTCAGTACGCTATACGATGGCGGAACTTATGGTCAAAGTGTGAGCAGCGCATTGAAGAAGCTCCCGCGGTGGGTATGTTTGTGGGAACCCTCGATCCACAAGCAACCATCTCGCAGTTTATGATGTTTTTCAAGCCGACTACCTTCCAGGCCTTGATTGACAAACTAGCGCAAATGGATCAAATGGGCCATAAACCCCCTCTTCCAAGGCCAGACACCCGAAATGACAAAGGGAAGGGAAAAGCGATCGTCGTCGCTAATGCTCAACAACAACCGAGCGACTCGAAGCCGGTTGCTCGTCAAAATAATGCGCGACCGTACATGCCCCTTAAGGATTGGATGGGACGTCCTTATTCCTTTCCCCGCGAAAAAACGAGGAGGTTATTCGAGCTGGCGTTGCGCAACAGACTCATAAATTTGCCGGATCCAAAACGTCCGTTGCAACCAAGTGACGTCAACGAACCCAACTACTGTCCTTATCATCGAGTACTAGGCCATCCGATCGAAGATTGCTACGTTTTCAAGAATTGGCTTGAAAACCAGTACCGACAGGGCAAGTTCACGTTATCTGACAAATAGAAGGTGAATCCCCTGCAGCCCCACACCTCTAAGGGGACGAATACGCCGGGGGCAACATGCTCCGTCATTGAAGAAGCTCCTTGGGAGGTTGTATTATCAGCCAAGACAAAGAGGATGCTAAACGATCTTCAGACATGTCCGGCGATCAAGTGGAAGAATCCGTTGGAACCGCAGGTCATTGAAGGGATGCTGAAGCCACGTCCAACTCCAAAGACCGATGGTGGCGGTTCAAGCACTTGCAGCCAGCCATCAAAATCTTCGAAAAAGAAGAAGAAGAAATCTAAGAAGCCCGTGAAGCCTGGCGGCAAACGCATGGACTTACAAAAGCAAATTGACGCGTTGGAAGAATACAACCAAAAGGCGCGGACTCCCATTACATTCTAAGAGTTCCTCAATCACGTCTTTCAAGAAGAAGATGAAGGAGAAAGTTCATCGGATGAATTCGAGGAATATGTGGCGAGCTGTCATATGATTTCCCATTCGATCACGAACGATGAGGAGACTCCTTGCACCGAAAAGCCGGGGGCAGATCCTGAACCAAAAGTTCTGGGGCCACCAGATGAAGTAATCGACGCATTTCTTAATGAAGCTCGGTTGAAAAGTAAAGCTGATCGGGAGCGCGAGGAGGCTATATTTGAAAGGGCCAAGCGCCAGAGACTCGATGAAGGAGCTGAGATGATCCCGGTGGAGCTAAACACCTCCGCTACCGACAAAAGCCAATTCAAGATGAGAAAGAAGTTTGCTAAGGCCATATCAATGGGCATGAAGCTACCATCCTCCGAAGAAGAAATTACCGGTGAACCGAAAATGCACCCGTCTTATTGCTTATATCATCAAAAGATTTCGCACCCCACTCAAGAGTGCAAAGCTTTCGATAGATGGTGGCAAGGATATGTTGCTCATCGACAACGCTTTAAGCGGGAGAAGCGTAAAACTCGTCGAGAGCAAAGAAATACGACCGAAGGGAGTAAAAGAACTACCGGCGATTGTCGCATAGTTAACACCGGCGGGTCACAAGTGCCTACATTCGGGAGCGATTCTGATGAGGAGCTGGAACTTGCCCCTCTCTTTAAAGGGTCCGCTTCGAGAAAAGAAGAAGAACCGAAGGTTTGCGAAAATATCCGGCTACGTAATCACACGCTGCCCGAAAAGAACCTCGGACCCTCGAACAAAAAAGATAAAGGGAAAGAAAAGGCCTCTGGGGATATCGTCTTAGATGACCAAGTGGTGGAAGAGCTAGCTGCCAAAGATCCACCAAAGAAGGATAAGGTGGACTACAACATCTTAGCACATCTGAGGAAGCTGCCCCCACAGCTCAACATTCTTGACGCCCTTTTGCTATCAAAAGAGGCGAGAGATTCGTTGATTAAGGCGCTCCAAGACCCAGAACAATTCCAAGCATGCCTGGCCGAGGAAAAGATGAAGGATGAATTGGAGGAGGTGCACACGGCCGATGTTACTTTTGGCGATGAAGACCTTCTACTTGGGACGTGCGAACACAATCGCCCTCTCTATGTCTCGGGATACTGCCATGATATAAAGATAGGCAAAATCCTGATCGATAACGGGTCGTCTGTTAACCTACTCAACGTGCTGGTGTTTAAGGAAATCTGCATGAGCGTCCAGCACCTTGCTCGGGACAAGATCACCATCTCCGGGTTCGACTCTCAATCGTCAAAGACTCTTAGATCTGTGATACTGACGCTACGCTTCGGGCTACTCATCACGGACATTAAGCTCCATGTCATAGACGCCAAGACATGTTACAACGCTTTGCTCGGTCGACCATGGTTACACGAGTACAACATCATCCCTTCTACACAACATCAGTGTATGAAGTATTTTAAGAATGCTTTTGAGTATACCGTGACGGGAGAACTGAACCCTTTCTCTGTGAACGAGGTCCGCAAATACGAAGATGCCAAATACTTCTTACCGGATTTCGAAGACACGGAGAAGTGTCACAAGCCGGAGAATAAAACTAACGCTACCATCCCTGTCTTCGGCAGTGATACTGAGGAGGAAGAGGAGATAGTTTATTCGGGTCCGCCCCAACACAACAAGCCGGGACCACCGGCTCCTACATTGATCTTTGGCAGCGACTCGGAAGATGAAGTCCATGCTGTATTCTCTGCTCGACCTTCAATACAAACGTCCGCTGACGAAGAGCAAATTCTACAAGTCGCTATAGTGCCGCTTAAACACCATAAAGAACTAGATACACTTAATATCTACAGTGTAGAAGAGTTGCGAACATTCTATATCCCTCCCAGGCGAGAGAGCGAGAAAGCAATTCTGTTTTACCGCTCTGAAGAAACCAAGGTGAAAAAAGAAATCTGGCATGGCGCGGATCCTGCGCTCGACAGGCTTCAGCCTATCCGTCTTCCCAGATATTATACAGAGGGTTTGAAGAAGCTGTTGAAATGCCAGGGGATATCCTTCAAACAGACCGTTAGAGAGGCCAAATTCTATGACAGGGTCTGGAACGTTCCCGGGACTCAACGCAAACTGCCTAATGGGAGAATGGAAACAAAAGGGCTTGGATACATCCGGTCAAAGAAACGAGAGTTACTGCCCAGCTGTTACGTCGTGTATGACCTCGATGAAGAAGCGGATGCTCAATGGGAGGACGCTAATCCTAAGCCAGTGAAAGTTCCAGATGCAAAAGAGCCCAGTCCGTCGTTCGAGGAACAAATGGACAAACTTATAAAGAAAGCTGGTCAAAAAGTCCGAGATGATCACAACCGTGAGACGGCCATCTATGAGAAAGCCAAGACACAACGCCTTCTCCAACAGGCCGTAAAGGATGAAAATACCGCTCCTTGTCAACCTGTTATAAAGAAAGCTCGGCGCAAAAGCAGAAATAAGTCGAAAGGCCAAAAATAGGCTCAACAACAACAAGACGGGGCTAAGAAACCACGCAAACGGAAGGCGAGCATTATTGATCTATCCCTCATGAAGAAAATGGGTCGAGCATACTCTTTTCCTCAGGACAAAACGAAGAAGATACTTGATCTTGCTCTAAAACATCAAATACTTACACTGCCGGAGTCCAAAAACCCCCGAACAGGCAGGCGAAGTCTCTCACCCGGACTATTGCCCTTATCACCGAGTTATAGGGCATCCTCTTGAAGATTGCTACACCTTCAAGAATTGGGTCGAAGATCAGTATCAGCTTGGCAAGTTCGCTCTATCCGACAACTGGAGGGTAGCACCACCACAGAAGCACGAGCCCAAGGCCACGAAAGGAGAACCGGTTCCACATTGGGATTGGAAACGAATTCGCACCTGTCACATGATTACAATATTAAAAGAAGAGCCCGAGGACATAGAGGAGCTCCCTTGGTGCTTCGAAAACAGCAGCGACGAGATAATCTCATAATTCCCACCAGCGCCAAAAGAGCTGGAAGATGGAATCTATACCACTGCAGATAACCTTAAGAAAATTGAGTTGGGATCGGCAGACAATCCGCGACCGACATTCATCAGCGAGCTGCTATCTGAAGAAAGGATGGCTGCGTTAAAAGACGTGCTTCTACAGCATAGAGATTGCTTCGTGTGGAACTATTCCGAAATGCCGGGACTAAACCCAGAAATTGATGTGCACAAATTGGCAATATCCCCGGACGTCAAGCCAGTCAAACAGGCGCCGAGAAGAATGCGGCTTGAGCTTGAGATGAGCATCAATGCTGAAGTCAAGAAGCTGATCGACTCTGGCTTCATCCAGGAAGTTCAATACCCTGAATGGATCGCCAACATCGTCCCGGTGATGAAGAAAAATGGGACTGTGCGCATATGCGTGGATTTTCGGGATCTCAATAAAGCCTGCCCGAAAGATGATTTCCCGGTGCCAGTCACCGAACTAATGATAGACAACACGTCTACGCATGAGATTTTCTCTTTTATGGACGGCTCATCGGGGTATAACCAGATAAAGATGCATCCCGAAGACCAGAAGCACACCGCCTTAAGGACTCCTCTAGGTATATTCTGTTATAAAGTGATGCCCTTCGGTTTAAAGAATGCCGGTGCCACTTATCAAAGGGCCATGACAAAGATCTTCGATGACCTTATACACGAAATCGTCGAATGCTATATCGACGATCTTGTGGTTAAAAGCAAATCATACGAGGAACATCTCGAACATTTGAAGACCGTATTTCAACGCCTTCGGCAATACAACTTGAAGATGAACCCTCTTAAGTGTGCATTCGGAGTTTCCTCAGGCAAATTTTTAGGATTCATCGTCTGACACCGGGGTATCGAAATAGATCCGTCCAAGATCAAGGCGATCATGGAAATGCCCCCACCGAGGACTCTTAAACAGTTGCGATCTCTCCAAGAGAAGCTCGCATACATACGGCGATTTATGGCCAATCTTTCAGGCAAGTGCCATCCCTATAGCCACCTGATGAAGAAGGGAACCCCATTTGTTTGGGATCACAAGTGCCAAGGCGCACTGGACGAGATCAAGCAGTACCTGCAGAACCCTCCAGTTTTGGCTGCTCCGGTTAAGGGAAAGCCTCTCATTCTTTACACGACCGCCCTTGAAAGTTCTTTAGGCGCGTTATGGGCACAAGAAAACGACCAAGGGAAAGAAAGAGCACTCTACTACTTAAGTCGAGTTCTACTAGGGGCAGAAAGTAACTACTCCCCCATTGAAAAACACTGCCCGGCGTTGATCTTCGCAATAACAAAGCTTAGACATTACGCGTTGGCGCATGAAGTCCGTCTTATTTCAAAGGTGGACCCTCTCAAATATCTAATGTCAAAGGCTATATTGACGGGACGACTCGCTAAATGGACCCTGCTCTTGATGGAGTTCTCGATAATATATCAACCTCTCAAGGCAGTAAAAGGCCAGGCCATCGCCGACTTCCTCGCTGAGCATCCGATACCGGCCGATTCTCCTTTAAACTGCGATCTTCCAGACGAACATGCGTTTGATAGGGTCAACGATGATGATAATCGATGGGAGCTTTATTTCTATGGCACATCTTCCATAAAGAAGCGCAAACAAAGCACCCCTATAATTAAATCGGGCGTAGGGCTCATCTTTGTAACTCCACAAGGAGGGATAATGCGCTTTGCTTTCTCCCTAACAGAGCCGAGGACAAACAATGAAGCCGAATACGAAGCTCTGATAGCAGGCCTCGAGATCGCCATTGACATGGGAATTGAAAACCTCCTCATATACGGGGATTCTCAACTGGTCGTTAGTCAAGTAAACGGCGACTACCAAACATGCAAACCAGAACTGGTGAAGTACGGCGAAAAAGTGCAACAATTATTGACTCAAATTCCTTCCTATACTTTGGAAAACATACCGCGCGCGGAAAACAGCAAAGCAGACGCATTGGCCAAACTTGCTAAAGAACTGGCTGACGAGAACCTCGATGACGTTAGAATCGTGGTGCAAAGCCGTCGGGTGCTTGCCCCAGCAGAAATATCTCCGGAATCATCCGAAGAAAAAGGAGCGAGCGAGCAGACGACCCTGCAAGTAAAAGACTGGGAAAATACCGAGGATTGGAGAGAAGTCTTCGTAGATTACTTCACGTCCCGCCGATTGCCTGAAGAAGCGTCCACAAGACATCAGCTTATGAAACGAGCTCTGTCTTTCGCCTTTGTCAATGATACTCTGTACAAGAGGTCGTTTGATTCTCTGTGGCTGAGATGTTTAGGACCTGACGAAGCGAAAAAAGTCGTCCGGGAAGTTCACGACGGACTCTGCGGTTCTCACCAAGCGGGCCCAAAGATGAAGATAAAGAGCAAACGGATGGGCTACTATTGGCCTACGATGAGCCAGGACTGCCTCGAATATGCGAAGCAATGCCACTCATGCCAAATTCATAGGGATTTCATCTATCAACATCCGAATCCACTACATCCAACGGTGGCTAGCTGGCCATTCGAAATGTGGGGGACTGATATAGTCGGCCCCATCGAACCAGCATCGTCTAGAGGACATCGTTTCATCCTAGCGACGATCGATTACTTCTCTAAATGGGCAGAAGCGGTACCGCTGAAAGAAGTAAAGACGGAGAATATTCTCCATTTCTTCAAGACGCATGTCATATATCGGTTTGGAACGCCGAGACGGATCATCTCCGATAACGGGCCAGCCTACAGAAGCCACAAGATCAATCGCTTCGCGCAGCAACACAATATAGATTGAAGATATTCCTCGGTTTATAATCCGCGAGCTAACGGTCTAGCTGAGGCCTTCAACAAGACCTTGACGAAGATCATGAAGAAAACAGTGTCGCGAAATAAAAAAGACTGGCACGAAAGACTGCAAGAGGCTCTCTGGGCATATCGAACTACGTTTAAAACGGCCACAAACGCAACACCATATGCGTTAGTATTCGGGACAGAAGCAGTACTCCCCCTCGAGATAGAGTTACCCTCTCTACGAGTAGCAGTCCATTACGAGCTGACGGACGAAGAAAATGCTCACCTTCGGCTTGAGGAGCTTGACGCCCTTGAAGAAACACGGCTCATAGCGCAACAAAATCTGGAGGCCTATAAAGCAAAGATGACGCGCTCATACGAAAGATTGACCCGATCGAGGACATTTCGCCAAGGCGAACTCGTGCTAGTGGTCAAAAGGCCTATGATCCCCAATCGCGCCAAGCGGGGAAAATTCGAGCCAAACTATGAAGGTCCGTACATCATAGATAAGGTATACCAGGGCGGGACCTATCTACTCATAGATATGCACGGTGAAAGGCCTTTGTTCCCCTCCGAATGGCGGCGCACAAGACTGCGATGTCTTGGCACTGAGACTCGGGGCAGATGCTAATTGGTGCTATCCGTCCACCTCTCCGAAGATGCCAAGTTGATTTATGGCACCATGTATCGAAGGTTTAGACGGATGCGTCCGATGTAGCAGACTTCGTCAGATTCCTCCTCGTTTGAGGGGTTTTTGATTGTGGGGACGCTCTTCCCTGCAGGCGCAAGCCCCTGCAGTTAATTACGCTACCGCATTGTGGTAACAACTTTCTCCTTCTCCAGATGGTCACTTCGTGTCGTGGGTGTTTCTTTTGTGTTTTGTTGCCCGTGGATTGTTTATGGAGACTGAGTTATGTCGTCGCCCGTAGGGCGTGGACTAGTCCAAATCCGTATTATCTTAGATTTGGGTTTGGGGGTTTGGTTTGAGGATACGTCAGCCATACTTGAGGCTAAGATCAACTCAAACGTTTGTTAAGGATACATTAGTCTAACTTTGAGACTAAGATCAACTTAACGGGATCGTTTAGATCCGACAAAGGAGCGTTTGGGCTCTATTGTTCTAGTTTAGGGACATAGTGGTCCATCGTACGTATGGCCGTCGGGACCCGTCACCTCTCTGACGACGTTGAGGGATTACAACGACGGATGTCAGAGGAGTTCAGAGATGTACCCTCGAGCCAGAGTTAATTGGGGGGATTCATAGTCCAGTCTGTTTGAAGGTTTAAGGATATATTAGCCATCTTTAAGGCTAAGATCAACTTAAACGGGACCGTTTAGATCCGACAAAAGAGCATGCGGGGCTCTATTGTTCTAGTTTAAGGACATTACGGTCCATGGGTAGTTTAGGGACGTTGTGGTCCATGGGTAGTTTATGGACATTGCGGTCCATCGTTAGTTTTAAGACATCTCGGTCAAGGTTAAGGACGTCGTAGTCCATGGGTTTAAGGACTCCATAGTCCGGTATGTGCTCTGGATGCTTCACACGGGTTCACTGCCGTGCTTGGCGAGGACCAGGCTCCGCTCTGGGCGTTTTCCGCGGGGTCAAAGAGTGACGTTATCCGCGTTCCACGTAACCAGGAATTTTGCATTAGACACGGGTTTAAGGACCCCACAGTCCTTATCCATATGTGGTCGTCGGGACCCGTCACCTCTTTGAAGACATTGAGGGATTACAATGCCAAGTATCAAAGGAGTGAAGAGATGTACCCTAGAACCGGAATGGCTTAAATAGTTCTTGACCCAATTTGGGATCAAGACCGATTAATTATGTTATGAGCCCATTAGCCCAGTTAATTACGAATTGAAGACTCATGGCCTAGCTTGGGCTAAGTCCGATCATGTCTGGGATATTGGCTTCTTGTTGGTCCATTGAAGGAGAGGCTTTGCCTCTATCCATTTAGCCAATTGGGCCAAAGCCTAGTGTTAAACACTACAGAGCAATCAATGTTGAACACTGGGAATGAGGTTGACAAGTTAGTGTTTAACACTAAAAGATAATTGGTGTTAAACACCAGCAACAATGCTTTCAAATTATCATAAACACTAAAACAGATCAGTGTTGAACACTGGCAATGGAGATCTCAGATTAGTGTTAAATACTAAGGTAATCAGTGTTGAACACTGCGAATAAAGTTCTTTGATTAGTGTTGAACACTAGGGCCCAACAGTGTTTCAATACTGGATTCGAGAGTTCCAATTTAGTGTTGAACATTAAGGCAAGAGGGGTCACGTGGCAACACGTGAGAGCGCCCTCCCTTCATTTATTTTGCTGAGATTATCGCATCTTTCAGAGCATCACGTGCCATCACGTGACGGGCATTCAAATGCTTGTGTGTTAAAGCTTCTGTCAAGGGTCACGTGGGTCACGTAGGGCACTGCCTCAAAGGGGCTTTCTGTAGGTCTTTTGGGGGGGTCACGTGGTGGCACGTGACCCTGCCTCTATGTATGTTGTTTAGAGAATCTGTTAATCTTTTCCAGGAATTAAATTCCTCGTAGAGTTGAACCCTGACAATAACTTCAGAGGAATTAAATTCCTACTTCCTTTCGAAGATTTATATTCCGGAATAGAGTTGGACTCTGAATTTTCTGTAGGAATTAAATTCTTCATATATGTGAAGAACTGAATAGGTTTAAACCCTAATAAAAGCTTTTAAGGAATTAAACTCCCATTCTCTGTTAAATTACGATTAAGGGAATTAAATTCCCGCTGTTTCAACAGAACTACGTTCTTAATTAGGGTTAAACCCTGTTTCTCTTTGTTCTGAAGGAATTAAATTCCCATGACACAGGGTCAAACCCTAATTTTATTTTAAAAGAATTAAATTCCTATAGTTCTGTGAGAATTAAATTCTCGTGCTTCCGTTCCCTCTCTATGTTTTGGATCTGCATGGCAGGATCTCGACCCATTGAGAATTAAATTCTCAACTTCGAGGGGAGATGTGCACTTTGCAGATCCTCTATCAAAGAGAGAAGAAATATGTTCTTCTGTTTTATATATCAGAGTTAAACTCTGTTGAGAATTAAATTCTCCTTTCTTTCAAGGAGCCTTCCCTTTCTTACCTAGGGTTTTCTTTTGCAGAAGATCCAAGTTCCTCGAAGTATCAAGGCTCTCTCTCCCTTTCTTCCCTCTGCGTATATATCTTTTTTTGTGTCTCTTGGCTCCTATTTATAGGAGAAGCAGCCGAATCAATTAGTTTTTGACGAATCTTCATTGAGAGATTTGATTTGCATCCATCATTCGTTTTTGACCTTTGGATTATTAGGTGAATTTTATTCACCATTGGATTTCAAATCCAGGGATTCTCTTTTGTTATCTCGGTTAGATTTAAAGGGGAAATCTTTCCAAACCCGAGATTTTCCTATAAATAGGTGATATTTAATCACCTCTGAACCTTTAATTTAATTGTTTCTAGATAGTCGCTTTCCTTTGGAAGGATTTGAATCTCCTTCAGAATTTAATTCTGTTATCAAAATGGGCTTTGAAAGCCGGTCACGCGTGACCACGTGACCCATGGTCACGTGTGGGCACGTGACCCCCTTTGGAATGAGCCTTCTTCTTTCTTTCTGCGCTTTGCTTTCTGTTCTCTGTTTAGCTGTCACGTGCCACCACGTGACAACTGGTCACGTGTGAGCACGTGACCCTGGCATGGAGCCTTCTTCTCGATTTAACCGGAGAATGAGCCTGATGTTTTGAGTGTCACGTGCCAACACGTGACCTCTTCTGAAGCCTTTTTCTTGATTCGATCAGGGAACCGTTGTGTCTTTGCCGCTGCTTTTAAATGTCACGTGCCGACACGTGACCCAGGTCACGTGGGAGCACGTGACCCTTTCTGAAGCCCCTTTCTTTGACGTATTTGGGAAACTGAATTTGCCTTGTCGATACTTTTAGGTGTCGCGTGCCCACACGTGACTGCTGGTCACGTGTAAGCACGTGACCCTTTTCTGAAGCTTTTCCCATAAGCTTTTCTGATTTTAAATCAGGAAACAGCCTTTCAGGCCGATAAACGGTCGCTTCCTAAAGAAATACTATGCTTGATGAGCCACAGCCTAGGTCAATGATAGACGACGACGACTACGTCCGCTCGCTATCTTCCTAAGCTCAAGCTTTATAAGCAGTAGCCGGCCTCTCAACGACGGACCGAAATGTCCTTAAACTAGTAGCAGACCGAAACGTCTTTAAACTACTACCGCAGCATCTTTAGGCTGACGAGATATAAAAAAAAACATATAAAAATAAAATAAAATAAAAACGGTATGTCCATAAGCAAAAGGGCACGGATGAAAACCCAAAAAGGGCTCCGTAAGTAAAAACAACAGGGCTACCGGCGAGTGTTCGTGAAAACCCGAAAGGGCGCGACCTCGTAAAAAAATGAAAGAGAGAAAAAAATATATATACATAAAAATAAAAAGAATAAAAAAAAACGGTATGTCCATAAGCAAAATGGGCACGGATGAAAACCCGAAAGGGCTCCGTGAGTAAAAACAGCAGGGCTACCGGCGAGTGTTTGTGAAAACCTGAAAGGGCGCAACCTCGTTAAAGAACACTTACAAGATCCTCTCGACCTTGTAGGGAGAAACCACCTGCGTGAGATCCTTATGACTCACGAGAGAGCAACACACTTAGGGATCCCCACGATTCCTAAGGAGAAAATACACTTGCGAGATCCTCACGACTCGTAAGGAGAACTCTCTTATGGGACCCTCACGGCTCATAAGAGTTGAAAGTCTTAAGTTACAGAGACCTAAACCTGTGCTTAAGCAACCCCCACAACTTCCGATATTGCCCTACAAGTCGCTCAATACTGACCCTTGTATACAATCCACGGGCGCGAATAAACATTTCCCTAATCAAGTCTCATCCGAGACTGGGGATATGTTCGCATGATGAACAACCCTTATAAGTCCTCTCGACTTACAAGGAGAAAACCCTCTGGTAGGATCCTTACGACTTACAGAGGAACATACACTTAGGAATCCTCACGATTCCTAAGGAGAAAATACACCTACAAGATCCTCACGACTTGTAGGGAGAAATACCTTTCTGAGACCCTTACGGCTCATGAAGTTAAAAGCCTTAGACGACAGGACCCTAACCCTGTTCGCTAAGCTACCTTTGTTCAACATCGACGGAGGCAGATGATGATTCGCTCCTGGCAATATCCCAGTTGTAGCGGTGTTGATGCCGAAATCGGTGCCTAATTCCAGGTTTACGGCGGAAAGCCAGTAGGCCGCACATGCATACAGAATAGCCGAAATGATTGGGCAACTTGCAAGAAAAAGCAGCAAGTAAAAATGTAGGCATGAAAAATAGCCGAAATGATTGGGCAACTCGCAATAAAAAGCAGCGAGTAAAAATAAAATAAACAGCCGAAATGATTGGGCACCGCGAAAAATAGCCGAAATGATTGGGCAATCGCGACCTTCGCGATATAAAAGCTGAAATGATAGATCATCGCGGAGATAAAACAAAAAAAATGATGATAAAATTTTGGCCCTACAGTTAAGATCACATCGATCCCTGTATACAATTCAAGGGCGTAAACAAAGAGGGAACCATACTTTCCCAACAGGCTCCGCCAGAAGACGAAGCCAAATCTCGACGGTTCAGTCCAACTCCGAAGAAACAAATGTCTTCAGCAAATTCCTCGACTCACGGATACAAACACTCCTTGACGAGAGCCTCCTGATCCGCGTCGACTCGCAGAGCCACCAGTGCCTCCGTGGGAAATTCTCGACTCGTTTCAAACCCCAAGGAAACAAATAATCCTTGGCGCTTGGGAAACAAATAATCCCTAGCAAATTCCTCGACTCACGGATACAAACACTCCTTGACGAGAGCTTCCTGATCCGCATCGACTCGCAGAGCCACCAGTGCCTCCGTGGGAAATTCTCGACTCGTTTCAAACCCCAAGGAAACAAATAATCCTTGGCGCTTTGGAAACAAATAATCCCTAGCAAATTCCTCGACTCACGGATACAAACACTACTTGACGAGAGCCTCCTGATCCGCGTCGACTCGCAGAGCCACCAGTGCCTCCGTGGGAAATTCTCGACTCGTTTCAAACCCCAAGGAAACAAATAATCCTTGGCGCTTGGGAAACAAATAATCCCTAGCAAATTCCTCGACTCACGGATACAAACACTCCTTGACAAGAGCCTCCTGATCCGCGTCGACTCGCAGAGCCACCAGTGCCTCCATGGGAAATTCTTGACTCGTTTCAAACCCCAAGGAAACAAATAATCCTTGGCGCTTGGGAAATAAATAATCCCTAGCAAACTCCTCGACTCACGGATACAAACACTCCTTGATGAGAACCTCTTGATTCGCGTCGGCTCGCAGAGAAACTGTGTCTCCGCGGGAAATTCCCGATTCGTCTCAACATGCAAATGAAGCCTCAGGCAGCAGGGACTAAAAAAACTTGCTTCCTGAACAATGGGACCCTGCAAGTCAATCCAAAATGGTCTCTTGCATACTATTCATGGGTCTCACTCTCCAAAGTCGAATTTCGACGAGGAGGGAAACAACCACTTGTGGGTCCTCTCGACTCGCAAGAAGGAAAAATTCTCTTATAGGATCCTTACGACTTGTAAGAGAAAACCACACTTAGGAATCCTCACGATTCCTAAGGAGAAAGCCCACCTACGAGATCCTCTCGATCCGTAGGGAGAAGAATCTCTATGAGACCCTCACGGCTCATGGAGTTGAAAAGTCTTAAGCAGCGGATCCGAACCTGCGGCCTAAGCCATCGTTATTTCTTAAGAAAGTCAGAATACTCGTTCTAATCATCCGTTAACCATGTTTGCTAAAGTGATATGCTAATAGTAAAAGAAAGAAAAGACGGAGGAAATGACACATTACAAAAAAGGTGTATCTTTTATACATAAACTTGATTGGGTACATGATACATTATGTCAAAGAATAAAAAATATATATATACAATTACAAACGATACAAAGAAGGATAGCTACTGAGGAGGAAGTGTCTTTAGTAAATCCACAAGTTGTTCTCGCACTTCCTTCAACGCCTCCTCCTGAGCGGCTGCCGCGGCCACCTCCGCTTCCACCCGGGCTCGCTGCTGCAAGAAAGATGAAAGTTGCTCCTCCGCCGCCTTCTGGGCTGCTTCCTGGCTAGGTGCATCTCGCTCGACAACATCAAGGTGTTGCCTCAATGATAACCCTTCAGAAACACATTGCAGGAGGCCCTCAAAGACAACCTTCAGCCGTGCGGCGTTGGCCTCCACCCGAGCATGCAGTTGGACGGATTTGCTTGAAGTTTCACCACGCTCCTTACGCCTTGAAATGACTTCTTGTTCGAGGTGGCGGAAGTAAGGAGCGCTCTGCTCAATCCACACTGTTCTTTGATTACTGGCAGCCAAGGCCTCGAGAGCGGGACGCAGCAACTCCAACTGATATAGGTGACCCTCGATCTCCCTACAATGGTTAACCCAGGATGCGACGATGCCCTCATCATGAAAGTTCACGAGTATTGCTAGCATCGGGTTAACCATCATAGCGAAGTCTGCGGCAGATGTAGGAGTTTCAATGTTGAATTTCTCGACGTAGTCACTCAACATGCGCAGACTATTCGCGGCGCCTTTTGAAGATAGACTCCTCAGATAAGGACCCGCCGGCATTATGATGCGAGATTCGAAGGGCGCCGAGACCGGAACGACAGCTGAAAAGAAACAAGATGTGATCAGATAACAGTTCTGAAAATAAAGAAGGAAGACTTTATCAATGTGATAGTCGCTGTACCAGCTGAGGCAGGTGGCAGAGCCGGAAGAGTCGGCAACGCAGCCCGTCTTTCATCCCCTCCTTCGATTTGTAACACTGCAGTCGAGATAAAAAAAAAAGGGTTTAGAAATAATCCCATCAATGAAGAAAGAAGGATGTCATTGGAAATCATACTCACCAACGCCACCAGAGGAAGAAGCAAGCTCGGATGGGAAGGAGAAGTGTGGGAGCAACATCTGGTAAAGATGGTCAAAAAGTACTCCTGAAAAGACACAACAGCACGACTTCAGTACATACACTATACATCTGAAAGATAAGACTAATAAGTTGCAAACCCATACCTTCCAACATCTTAGACGGTATGAGAGAGGGTTGGGAGGTGACCACCGCCAAGGCAGTCGTTGAAGGCGCTCCTTCAAGCAGTGGGGCATCGGCGTTGGCTGCACCTGCGTTACAAGAAAGGTGAACTTGTCAGAAAGGATTGTAAAATAAGAAAGACAGTAACCTAAGGTTTACCTGAGGAGCTCCCGGCCGAAACAGAAGCGACTCCCTCCTCTATCGACATGAGGCCACCGCCCGTAGCCTCATCACCCGACTCGATGGGGACCGTCGTCGTGCTAGCGCGACCAGGAGACGGCAGGAGATCGTAAGCAGGGAGGGAAATGATTGGAGCGTTGCCGGATTCTTGGAAGGAAGCGGCTGACTCTTCCCCAAGAGTCGTACCCATCTCACCCGCAACTTCTTCGAGCTCCGCCGTCTCCATCGGCTCATCCACTGTCACTACGAGGTCGCCGGCCTCAAGCGCCTCGTCCACCACCACCCTCGGTTCAGTTATAATGATCATATCATCTGCCACCGCTTCAGGTTCGGCATCAATGACCTTCTCGGCTACAGGCCCCTCGACCTCCACCTCAGGCTCCAAAGCCACAACGACGTTTCCCACCGTCGGCTCGAGTTCGGCAGGTACCGCCTCCTCTGTTTCTTTGGGATCAACGGTTTCCGCCTCCCCCTCGATCGGACTCGGCCCTGCAAGATAAGGGATATAAGGACCAATGACATTAAAAATCCTTATAACAAAAACTCTGAGAGAAATATTACCTGAAGCGGATTTACCGTTTGCGCTCCGAACTGCATGCGCCACCTCTCTGCGGGCAGTGGATAGGGCAACAGGGGCCTCTTCAGATGGAGTATCAGCACAAGGGGCGGTGCTGGGGCCCGCTCCCGCAGCCAAGGCAGCCCGACGCGCCTTCGCCTCACGCCTTTGCCGCTTTCTTTCCTCCCAAGCTGTCACAATGGACCTCTGTGACGCCTCTTTCACCGCGGCATCGTCATCCGTAAACAAAGAAACCTCCAGAGCCTTTAAGGCGTCTCTCATCGGCTCCTCAAGACGGACTTCTTGCGGTAACCCTGAAGAAGCAGGAACGTCGGCAGCCGGTAGGACATCTGCGTCACTTAGCGGGAGCGGCATTGAGGTTCCTGTGATTAAAAGGGAGAGGTTAGATTGACCATAACACAAGGGAAATGAAAGCTTAATAAATCGAAACTTACTAAGGCCCATAGATGCTCTAAGACGTTCCTCCTCCTGGAAAGTCTTCAGAGAAGCGGCAATGGCTTCTTCGTCAGTGATGCCTGTCGAAAGGAAAGAAAGAAAAGCGTTAGTCAAAGGCAATGAAGAGGATATGTTGCAATAAAGAAAAGGCGACTAATAGTTACCTGATTGCGCAAGCTTGGCCAGCCACGCGTCACGCTTTGCCAACCACGCCGAATTTTCGAGAGCGGCTTCCAAGTCTGTATCGTCCGGCGGCGGCATCACTAGTCCTTCGTTCGTCCCGTATTCGATCAGGCCCTCGGCATAGGGAGCATGGGGTTCCTGACCGAACACGACGTCCGCAGCGAAGAGCGACTTCTTTTTCTTTTGCCCTCCGACCCTAGGCTCACGGGGGATCGACTTACGTTTAGCAGCCATCTTGGGACGGCGGGTCCCGATGTCTGCACCTACACCGGACTCCGGCGAGGCCACGACCACTGTCTCCACTGGAGCACGGGGCGCTGGGGCTGCATCTGTAATATCGGGAAGCGGCAATCCGTGCGGAGGACTTTGCGCACGCGACGGTCTGCCCCCGGCATCTTTTAGAGGAGGAACCACCGGGGTCCTTGGCATTAAGGGAGCGTTACGGTCCGTGCCGGGAGGTGCTTCTTTACGGTCGATCAACACTCGCCTCTCCTCCTTTATAACGGCCCTTGTCGCATGATTGTACCACTCTTTATATACATTAAGGAGTCGTGGAGCGCAGGCCAGCGTGCTGATAAAAAAACGAGAACCCGTGTTCAGGCGCATAAAGTGATGTAACACGTTCTCCATCCCTTCTTCATTGGCAGCAGGTTCCAATAAGAAAGCTTCCAAGGGTACCCCTTGATCGTAGCCCAATTGTTGGGCAAAACGATGCGGGTTATATCTCATGAAGATTGCCGCACCTCCTTGCCTGAAGACTAGGAAGCCCGGTCTAATAGAATACAAGTGGAGGGTCTCCCGGGCCGTCAACACTGAAGCTCCATCCTTAAAGGAGTCCTGTAATGGTCGCACCGCAGTGGTGGACGCTTTTCCAATGGTTAATATCTTGTCAATGAAGGACATCCCGACTCCAACAGTGTGAGGGCGAAGCAGTAAACCCCTGGCGTTCCGTGGTGAAGGGGTCACGATTGATGAGCCAATCAACTGTATAATGCGAGGAAAACCGCACTTGTCAAAGAATGAAGGCCTTTTATGCATGCCGAAGACACCCGCCGTATGTAGCTCGAGCCACGACATGAAGTAGTGCATCGGGAAGACCATGTGCAATACCCCGGGCTCGTTAGCATCCGCGGCTCGGCTGAGACCATGATATAAGTGCGCCAAGCCGGCGATCCCCACAGCCACCTTTACCCCGATGACCATTCAGTGGGCTGGGTAAAACACGGAGGGCCGCATGCGATGAGAGTGCATTGGGATCGCGAACCAACTCAGCCACAGTCCGAGAAATCCTAAGAAAAAGGCCTCCTCGTCCATCCCGGGGGCTGCGATTTCTGCAAAAGATATAGTAGGGAAGTCCGGAAGGAAGAAAACCTTTTGGTCTATCTCCTTCGCCGGCAGGTTATCCAAACCTAGGCCGAAAGGATCATCCAAGATAGCAGACTTGGCAGCTTCTGATGAAATGACGCTTGGGTGAAGGAAACGAGCAATGAAGTCCTCAAAATTAACTCCTCGGCTCCCATGTTCGATAAATAGGGACTCGTAGATGTTCAACACCTTGATCAGGCTAGGGAATTGGTGTTGAACAGCATTTTCCGGCGTGATCCCCCTTACCATCGGCTTAGCACCGAAGACATACTCATCTGTCGGGAGCAGCTCTTCATAGTGTTCCCCCATGACTGGTAGACCGGATACCTCCGCGAATTCCTCCAAAGAGATAGACACTTCCTGATCCATGGCAAGGAAAGTGTGGGTGGGAATGTTCCACTGTTCCAGGAAAGCTTTAAACCATCAAGTGGGGAGCGTGGGATACTGGAAGAGAGAGACGTAGACCGCGGTGTACAATCCTAATCTTATCAACTGCGACTTCTTCGTCGACAAGATGTACCGGGCCCACGGCAGGTAACCAATCGGATGGCGGGGGATCAGACCAATGTTATATGATTGCCCCCAGGGTCTCGCCTCGCCCTGACAGATACGACGTCCTAGGATATCCAAGACCATAGGACGTTGGACAGGAACCGCATCCATAGCGGGATGAAGAAAGCTGTTCGCGGTCCAATCCACCAACTCCACGGCATACTGCACCGAGGGTGGGGTAGCATAGTGAATCGCCGTGATGGGTTCCGACGGCACCGCGCATGTGAAGCTCCGGCGGCCCACGATGATCTGATTATACCACGACCCCCAAAGGTGGAGACTCTTGTGTTCCGGGTCGTACTCCTTAATCATGGTCAGGACTTCACGGTCCAAGGGCGCCTCGGGAAATCCCTCCTCCGAGCGGACGAACGGGAATGAAGTGTCTAGAGACATGATCGCTGCAAAAGAACAATTTAGCCGTTAGTGTTGTAATTCCAACGTTTGGCGTCTAAAACAGAAAATGCATTAATTAAATTAAAATTAATTAATTACACCACACATCAGTGCAGTGAGTAGGAGACCAAAGGGGGACCCACAAAATCTGGATGACAATACGTCAGTTAATAAGACAACCTCATCATTGGATGAGATTGTCAGTTGGTCCCCAGGAAAACATTCCCATTTTTTTAAAAAAAAGTGGGGGGAAGAATCCCTAGAGACAAGGAGAAAATCTTCTCTTTCAGAGCAAAGCTCTGTCACAGAGTGACACTTGTCAAACTCTGGTTTCAGGGAAATAAGATTCCTTAAAGAAGCATGGCTCTGTGGTAATAATGGAAAAGGTCCATCAGAAAAAAAATTACACTTAAAAGAATTAAAAATTTTGGAATCTTGAAAGATTCATGAAAAATTTATAAAAAGACTCTTCATTTTTCAAATCTAAAAGAGTTATTTTTAGATCTATGAGCAAAGCTCTGTTCATGGGTTAAAACCTATGAACAAAATCCCTGTAGATCTATAAGTTTTGAGAGCAAAGCTCTGTTTATGAAACCCCAATGGGGATCCCTTTAGATCAAAAGATCTGTGAGAGCAAAGCTCTTTGGTTGAGATTAAGCTAAATTAATTTGATTTAAATTAATTTTTACCTAAAGTTTCTGACTTTAGAAATGAGCAAAGCTCTGAAGTTCTTGAGTGAGAGCAAAGCTCTGGAAAATAAAAATCATAAAACGGTAAGATTTTTCTAAGGGCCAGAGGTCCTATTTATAAGGCGCTTGCGCCCCTTGAGCTCACCCCTTGATCCAACGATCAGGAGTTTGCCACCGCTGCACTCACGTGTGCACCACGTGAGCGCAACGGTGGGGGGGCATTTGTTTCGCCCAATCAGAGCAAAACTCTGTTGAAATTCAAAATTCAAAATTTTGAAGCAACGCTTCAAATCTCGGGCGCAACGCGCCACATGTCAGGCGCTGATACGTCAGCGCAGCGCCCAAGAAGGCGCGCCCAATCAGAGCAAAGCTCTATTAAAGGAAGCAACGCTTCAGTTGCGCAGGCGCTGCGCTACGCGACACGTGTCAGCACAGACGTGTCAGCGCAGTTGCGCAGGCGCTGCGCTGCGCGACACGTGTCAGCGCAGATGCGCAGGCGCTGCGCTGCACGACACGTGTCAGCGCAGATGCGCAGGCGCTGCGCGCTACGCGACACGTGTCAGCGCAGTTGCGCTGCGCTCTGCGCTACGCGACACGTGTCACGCGCTGGGGCATCTGCGCCAAACAGAATTAAATTTCTAAGAAATCTTTTCTGTTCTTGTTAAAACAAGAAGATTTTCTTCTGCAAAGCAGAAGCCCTTGAATCAAAGATCCAACGGTGGGGAAAATTCCCCAAATCCCTCAGAGAAAAATCTCTTTAACAAATTTAACTAATTTATGGGCACTATAAAAAGGACCCCAAACCTCAATTCAAAAGTATCAACATTTTCTATAAAAAAAAAAGAGAGAAAGAGAACTCTGAAAAACTTCTCAAGAACAAAAAAGGTAAAAACCTTTAGAAAAAGAGAAAGTTCTCTTATGAACAGATCATAGATCTAAAAACAAGATCAATGATCTTTTAATAAAAAAATAATAATAAAATAGTGCTTTGCACTTTTTATGAACCTTTGGTTCTTTGAGATAAGAAAAACAAGAAAAACTTATCTTTTCTTTGATCTAAATTAGATCAAGAAATCAAATAGTGCTTTGCACTTCTGTTCTTGAATCTAAAAGATTCTTAGTGCTTTGCACTTCCAAATTGCGCTGTTGCGCTCTTGGGAGAGCGCCACGTGTCAGCAGCGCAAGCGCAACGCACTAGCGCAGCGCACTGCGCTTGCATGACACGTGTCGTCGTTACAAGCGCTTGCGCTTTCTGATTGGCGCAAAGCGCCTGAAAATGCAATGCATTTACAGAAGGGCCAAGCCCAATTAAAAAGGGCCTGACAGGCCAAATTAAATGCAATGCATTATTTTTAAAAAAAAGGGGCAGAGCCCAAATAAAAACAGATGTTGTGCATCATTTATAAAAGGGTAGAGCCCAGATAAAGGTCTAATAGACCAAACAAAAATGCCCTGCATTACTAAACAGGAGCAGAGCCCCAGCAAAGGTCTAATAGACTAAAAATAAATAAAATGTTGAACATTTTCAACTGGACTTAGCCCAGTTCTGGCCGTAAGTCCTTAAATTAAATTGACTGAGCAAGATTGCTCTCTCTTAAATCAATTTACATCCGGTTCGATGGTACATCTCCGAACTCCTCTGACACATGTCGTTGTAATCCTTCAACGTCGTCAGAGAGGTGACGGGTCCCAACGACCACACATGAATATAGACTGCGGGGTCCTTAAACTCGTGGACCGAAACGTCCCTAAACTAATGTCGGACCGAAACGTCTCTAAACTAATATCGGACCGAGACGTCCTTAAACTAATATCGGACCGAGACGTCCTTAAACTAATATCGGACCGAGACGTCCTTAAACTAATATCGGACCACCACGTCTCTAAACTGGAATATGGACCATCATGTCCCTAAACTGGAATATGGACCATCACGTCCCTAAACTAGAGCATGGACCGCAACGTCCCTAAACTACCTATGGACCACTATGTCTCTAAACTGGAATAATAGAGCCTCCAAATACTCTTTTGCCGGATCTAAACGATCCCATTTAAGTTGATCTTAGCCCCCAAACACGGCTAACGTATCCTTAAACATTCAAACGGACTATAAAACTCCAAATCAACCTTGGTTCAAGGGTACATCTCTGAACTCCTCTGACATCTGCCGTTGTAATCCTTCAACGACGTTAGAGAGGTGACGAGTCCCGATGGCCAGATATTAAATGGATTATCACGTTAAGTTGATCTTAGTCTCAAACAGGACTATCGTATCCTTAACGAACGTTTAAGTTGATCTTAGCCGCAACGCGACTAATGCATCCTTAAACTAAAAACACCAAACCCAAATCTAAGTAAATACGGATTTGGACTAATCCACGTCCTACTGGCGACGGTATTACTCAGTCTCTGTATACAATCCACGGGCAACCACAAACAAAACAAACACACACGACACGAAGTAAAATTCTGGAGAAAGAGAAAGTTGTTACCGCGATGCGGTAGCGTAATTAACTGCAGGGGCTTGCGCCTACAGGGCAGAGCGTCCCCACAATCAAAAACCCCTCAAGCGAGGGGGAATCTGATGAAGTCTGCTACATCGGCCGCATCCGTCTAAACCTCCGATACACGGTGCCATAAATCAACTTGACATCTTCGGAGAGGTGGACGAATAAAACCAAATAGCATCTGCCCCGAATCTCAGCGTCAGGACATCGCGGTCCTGTGCGCCGTCATTCGGAGGGGAACAGATGTATACAGTTGCTCATTGGATTATGAGTACACCGGATAGGACTCGCCGGGAACATGCTAGTTGGTCTTATACCTGACGTCAGATAGCAGTTCCCTGGTGACATGTGTACAGGTTAGTTCATCAACCTGAGATTGTCATTTGTCTCGTGTGAGTTCACTTTGATTACTACCCTACCACGCTCAAAGGAGACGTGCAGACAGGTTTTAGTTGGGTACAGTCCCGAGCCACATGGAGGCAGTGAGCGGATCTGCAGGGGTTCGTCTCTTCCGGTATTGGGGGTGAGGTCGCGCTGTGTCTAGGAGAGCCATTACACGAAGTCCTTGGCCAAGGCAGGAGATTTACTGGTAGGTATTCCAGTAGTATCTCAGGGTGTTCTGGGCTACACTCCGACACGACTTGTACCGCTTTTGGGGGTCTGACTTTTACCAACCTCCTAGGCCCGCCATGCGATGCTCATAGACGAACGGACCGGACTGTACGGATAATGTCACTGACAGGCTCAGTAGGGTGTCAGGATGAGTTCGCTCATCGACGTTCCTTTTGGTCAATAGTTGGTAGCCCGTCACGTATGGCTAATACCTCTGACGTGCTAGTGGTTAAATCCACAGCCATAGTATTGACGAGTCTTTAGAGTCCCCCACAGACCAGTTTCTCAAGTTTCGGGCGAAACGCTGTAGAGGCCGTATGGAGATATGGCAGGGTTCGATCAGATACGTGCGGTATTGCACGGATCATGATCGGACGGTTAATACTAGCGGGTTTTGGTTTAAGCCGGATCCTAGTTTTGTACAGTGTAGATTTTGTCTCATTGCATTTGTATTCGGTCGGAATACAAATGCGGATATGTATATACAGTAGCGGGGTTTTCCTGTAATTTATTACGGGATCAGATTTTTGGAGTTGCCAGTTTGTTTTCCGTTTCGGCCATTTTTCTTTGTATCTTTCTTTGGACGAAGGTGGAGGAGGGATTATTTGCAAATGTGCAAATAAGCTTTGCGGAGGGTGTTATTTGCATGTTGTTGTGTCATGATGGTTCCACCATCACATTGACTTGTTGCTTTATGATGGCTTGACCTTTGGTGTTATGATGGATGGTGGAGTGTTTGTTTATAGGGGTGATCATTATTCTTGATGATTATGACTTTTCTCTCTCTTGCATTATTTCCCTCTCTTGGCTCACTCCTCTCTCTCCCTTTTTGATCAAGTGAGGCCGGCCACTTTGAGGGGGCTGCCCATTTTTTTGGGAGGATTTTTGGTTCTCTTGTGCTTGCAAAAATCCCCAACCTCATCTCCAAAAATGTTATCATCTCAATCCTTCACTAATGGCAACTTCCACAACCCCAAAGAGACATAGAGTTCTACAGTTAACCTACAGCATCTTTGGGCACGTCGACTCTCTAACTTCGTGCCCGAGTTGCCTCGGTCCAGAGGTGGGAGCCCGTAAAAGAACCCGGCGACGTGGTGCCCTTCCGGCGAGGAGGTGAAGACCGGAGATTCCGCGGGAAGATAGGGACGACGACGAGAAGACCGAAGGACACGGATCGCTCGGTATATCTCTCTACCCGTTCTTTAGTTAGCTAGGATTAGATTAATGGCCCGATCCGGGATTTTTGTGCGCGGTGGTGCCGGTTCCAAAGTTAAAGTAAATTATCGTTTCCGCATTTTGGCCTCGTTCAGACGGCCGGGGCACCGCCGTGCACTTACACTGGTATCAAAGCCACGCCATTAACCTAGTCTAGCTTGCTCTAGCGTGTTTAAATGTTCGATCGAACGGATTTTCCGAAAACCCGATATCAAAAGCACAGTTTCTGTCAATTTCATTTTGTGCTCCAAAATTTTTTTCAGTACATTGCAGAATTATGTGCAGGGAATTATTAGCATTCTGTGAAAATTTGGTCTCGTGAACTCACTACCCCACCTCGGAACCGCGACCAAACCCATGCTTGGGTCGCGGTTCCGCCGTGACTTTCACTGTTCAGTGTACCAAAATTTTACAGAATGCTCCTGAGTTTAAAATGGGGTTTTTGGAATATTCATTTTAGGCCCAGATATTCTTTGAGTGCTACAGTAGTGCTTGGGGCCCACTTGGTAAAATTTGATCGATCGAAAATTTTAAATATGTTAGTTCACAGTATTTACATTATATCTGCGACCGTGAATGTCACTTGATCGGTAAATCCTGTCTAACTGCTATAGCCCGGTTAGACGGATTTGCGAACGTGACATTCACGTTGATGTTCTGTGTTATGCTGTGATATTGCGGATTGGTCGTGGGGGATAGCCTGAATGCAATGTTAGTACAGTTTTGTTTTATATGTACATTTGATATTGCGGGGCGAGCGTCCGACATGTGGACTGCCATCACTGCCTGTTTGTATTATTCTTTTGGGGCACGACCGGGTCGAGGTCGATGTACCCGTTGTATGTATATTTTACTTTCTGCACTAGGATTACCCCGCGGAGGGGTGCACGGATAGCCGGGTTCTAGAGGGCAACGGGCCCGCATCTCATGGCATTGAGACGGAAGGGGCTTCACTCTAGAATTGGCGGGCTATTCGCCGCACTCGTAGGGGGTACAGGTTGACCCAGGAAGGGTGCCCAAGTTACCGGATTCCGTGAAGTGCTGGGTGGTCCATTCACGTTGCTGAAGGGGGCTGCCTCGCTTCAGGTTTTGGCGGGTAACTTGCCGCGCCCGTAGGGGTCTAGGATTCTCATTGCACAGGCTATCCACACGACCAGAGGAACGTCGGGTTTCAGTAGCGGCTCTGTGAAACCCGGGGATCCCAGATATCTGTATTGTTCTGTGATGCTTATTACATTTCTGTGATGTTGCATTTTATCACGCCTTGAGCGAATATTATATATTGATATATATATACTAGTAGATGTTGTATATGTTTTGCATCCACGCTAGTCCAGTCCCCGCTCTGTCGTTAGTTAACTAACCTAACGGGTAATGACGGGACCCAGTGGCGAATGCGGATAGCATATACGTACGTCATTATTTTTGTTCTTTATTGGTGTGATCAATTGATGGGACTGCATTGATTCGGATCAATGTAAGTTAAACAAACCAATTCTGATGTTGTTGGAACAACTTTTCAAAAAGCTGTTATTGCAAGGGCGTTCTCTTTTGTTTTGCACAGTGGTATTCGGTTATGAATACCCAGCACCTCAGTCGACGAGGCAAGGGCCGAGATCCCTTCACCGGGAGTGACCCCTTGGACAGAAGTTTGCGTCATGGCAATAACTTCACTATAGCCGATTACTTTTGCTTTGCATCGTGGTATTCAGTTGGAATATCCTGCACCTCATTCTACGGGGAAAGAGCCGAGATCCCTTCACCAGGAGTGACCTCTTTAGCAAAGGTTTTCGTTACTATATTTTTATAAAGCTATCCGGTTCCTTCAACGATATCAAGTTCATTACGTTAAAGGTTTTCGCCAGAAACCATTCGTAGCCTTCCGTCGTTTCATATGAATAGTCAATAAGTATTCAAGCTGTGTATGTTGGCCAAAGTCAAGGCACAGTGATTGGTAGCTATTGGGTATTCATATGCAGCATAGATAGATGCGTTGGTTTGGGACAGTCGTACTATTATTTTGGCCAAAGTCAAGGGTATGTACGAGTGGGTTCAAATTAACCTGGAGAATGACGGGTAGAACTTGACATGTGACTTATGATATGTTGGCCAAAGTCAAGGTCATAAGAGCATGGGGCAAAAAAAAAATCACATCGGGAGTTTCTAAAGAAACTGAAACTTGCCAGATATGCGCATACCTTCTGGAGTGTGATAACGTGAGCGGAGTCCGTCATATTATCATGCGATGATAGTTGGATCCCGATTCCCGCTGATGAGTTGGTTTACTCCTCGGGTGATCCCGACTAGTTCTTCTTTCAGGTTTGGAGGAGAATTTGACGGTACAGTGGGAGGTTTCCTGATTAGATAAATTGGTAACCATTCTGATCTAGGTTAGAGTGCACGCTGAGTGTTTCTTTTCTCTCTCTCTTTGGCAGCGACCATTGACCCGACCTTTGACTGTGACTCAGTGACCAAATTGACCGAACCTTCTTATAAGACTAGCTTTTGGATTGTCAGAGTTGCAAACCTCATTGCCACTCCTACTTTTACCCTTTTCTCCAGGACACCCCGTATTACTACGAACGTCCACTTCCATTGGACAAAACCATCGTATGGTTATATAGGAACTCGAAGGAATTTATTCGAGGATGGTTTCCGGTTCTGGAGAAAACGAATAGGACTATTCAGTTGTCTTTTCCTTTTACCTTCTCTCAGGTTGCGAGTGCCCCTTAGATTAGGGGATAGTACACCTATTACGCAAATTGGATAGTCTTCTTCCAAACCATAGGCAGGTGCCGACCGGTAGGGAATGAAGAAAACCAATTAGCCTAACAATGGTGTACATAAGGTATTATGTAAAGACAAATAAAGGGATTAGAAGGAGGGCAAAGTAAATTGCGACTGATATTCACGACCAAACCAAGTATTTCATTACCACTCCCACTTCACCTTTGTATTTCTCCATAACACTCCGTATCACTACGAAGATCCACAGTTTATTGGATACTCCATCGTATGGTTATATACGAACTCGAAAGGAACTTGTTCCAGTTCGGGGATGGATTCTGGTTCAGGAGAAATAGGAATAAGGTTTATTCAGGTGTCTTTTATCTTCACCTTCTCTCGCAATGCGAGTGTTCCTAGGATTAGGACAGTATACCCATTATGCTTATTGGATAGTTTTCTTCCAAACCATAGGCTGGTGCCGAACGGTAGGGAAGGAAGAAAACCATTTGGCCTAAAGGGGTGCACAAAAGGTAATGACTAAAGACATATAAAGGGATTTAGAGAGATGGCAAAGAAATATACGGTTACAGTTGTGAATCTGGATAATGGAAGAGGCATTACTAGGAATACCCGGATACCCCTACGAAACATTTCAATATTTCAGTTTCACTGTGTACTGTTAAAGGAAAACTGATTTCCCAATTAGACACTTGCTCCAGGGTATGTATTTACCAGGTATGATTCTCACATCTGTATGGTTTTACAGATGATGAGTAGGAGTGAGCTATTGGGAATTAGGTGATTATCCTCATTATATCGGAATTCGTTGTAATTGGTGATATTTGAGGAGATCGCCTGGGTTGTTTGCCGGACGGCGAATATTTTGGTTTTGAATATCCGTTGTTATGCACCAGTTTCAAATTGATATATCTGTACGTCTATTTTCATAGAGTGAGATATACCTTTTTGAAATTATGTCCATGACATTTACCTATATCAGTGGATGGTTAGGTAAGGATTATTGAACAACGGTGTAATTCTTCTTAACCATAAGTACAGTTTTCAACCTACGACACACAGAGAATGAGTTATTAGACTCAGAGGACTTATACAGAGGATTGTATATTGTCCAGTGTCCATTAGGACAGAGGGGTTGGTCCTCGTACTATATTCGGTTTACTTATGACTTCTCTAGTTCTTAGACAAGTGTTTCGTAGAAACACAAGGTCTGAATTTTGAGAAGTTGTAGGTATATGAATGAAGTAGAGAACCAGGTATTGCAAGTATCGGGATTCTTCAAAGTGATCGAAGATGTAGATAGTTGTGTATGGTATTCAGTTAATAGTAATGATTAAGAGAACTTGCTTTTTTTTCAGGTTGCTCATAATTGGAAGCATTCCTAAGTTGAGTAACGATGATCGGCCTCCTTCCATTTAGTTGACATGCACTGGAAACAGTTGCATGATTTGAATCTGGATCAATTAAATCAGTGCTTCTGTTTCTGTATTGGATATAGAATAGTTCGTATCTTAACGGTGTTAAGGTACGGGGAGTTGTCCGGCTTATGCTTAAAACCAGACTCTAGATAACTCAAAGTACGTTTCTGTAATGGCTGTTTGTGGGTTGACCCAGGCTATGACGAGGGTTGACTTTCTACCATCTGGAAGATCAATAGTGATATTGTTCTAGACTCACCACAGTTTTAAGTAAAATGGATTTTTTTCAGAAAACAGAAGTGGGAGTATGGTAGAACTGGAAGTGATTCCAGAACCGCAAACGATTACGGAAAATTTGATAAGAACCTATAGATTCGATTTGGTTTGACATTCCATTGGCCACTCTGCAGATATGGTGGGTAACCTCAAGCACCCGAGGGGTACTCCGGTAGCCTCAAGGACGGTGACAGGGAGGTTCTTGTTTACCCAGACTTTCCATTGCTGTTGTTCCAGACTGTGAGACCCGGCAGAAGGATGAGTATAGCGTCGTTCTAAACTGGTTTTAGAAGTGCACGTGTATATGACTCTGCCAGAGGGTTGTCGTGATCAGTGGGAGCAGCGGAAGCAATGGTGGACAGGTGGATTATGTCTATTTATAGACTAAAGCAGATATAGCGGAGATAGATCATCTATTTCTGATGTGATAGTCATAGGTTTGACTTTATCAGAATAGGGGATGGATCTGTTAAGAAGGTAGTAGGGTGTGATGTCCTGGTATTTGGATGACATGCACAGAGTAGGAAGTGAAATTTCTATACTACGGTCAGTTATACATTGGTTGTCACACAGTAGTTTCTCCATATAAGGCTTGGATATTATATAATACATCCTGGTTACTGGATCTATGGTTTTAGATCTAGATTTGGAAAGTGTCCCAATCAGGGTACTTAGACAGCATTCTATAAGTATTTGGAATGGACGACTCCTGGCACGGTAGTGTACCTGCAGGTGATGAAGTCACCCTCTCTAAAGGTGTCTTATAGACTAAAGGGGAGAGGGATGTGCATGATTGGCAGATCACTTGCTGAGGAAATTGAGTCAATCATGAGATGTCAAGTACCACACCAGATGTTGTTTTTGCACGAGATGCAGTAAGTTAATATTGATCCAATCCTGGAGAAACATTCGGAAGCAGTTTTAGAACATAAGTGGATGTTCTAGGGATATGATAACGATAGCCTCATTCAGGAGACAGTTATCATTCCAGGCTTCCAAGATGACCTGGACGACAGGGTGGCCGTCAGAGTTATAGTTTTCCTTCTGACGAGGGCAGTGTTTTGGACAGGTGATCCAAGCGGACACTGAGGGAGGCATAACGCGGAATACTGATTAAGTTCAGTTGACGATACAGTCTAAGAATTTTGGATTTGGAGTTCATTTATGAGCTAGGTCCCATCAGACATCCAAACACATTCTAAGACAGGTATTGCTCATTTCGGGAGATGGGTTTCTCCGCGAACTTGAGATTTAGAGAGACAAAGAAAGAAACATCAAAGCGGATCCACTCACTGAGGCTATTCCTCGAACGCAATAGTTTCGCAAACAGGTTTTGTGAGACTGACTAGTAGAGGAGTTGGGTGTTCGGTATCACACGGGCTGTGAGTATGCGACATCGCAATAATTAGCCTTGAGTGCAAGTGGGAGATTGTTGGAGATAGTGCCCTCGGAGTCAATTATTGGATTACAGGCACGTGATTGCAATGATTGAGGGAGGACCTATCCCGGTAGGACAGTCTTACTCAAGATGATAGTATGCTATCTGGTTTATCTTTATCATCGTGTACTGTTTTAGGTGACCTTACAGGTCACTATTGCGCGTTGATAGAGCCCCTAGGATTCTTGCTTGACTGCCAGCAGTATGAGGGCGATCATATACGTGAGAGCTGGTAGTCTATAAGCACATCCTTAAACGGTCCCTAGTCGTGGGAGTTTCGAGACAGGGCATCGATACTCCAGAGTAGACTAGTGTATACAGTCGAGACCCCGACGAGGGGCGGTGGCCGATCTCACAAGCCACTGGTGTCAGTTGGTTCACCTAAGATGTATACAGGTGCTCATTGGGTTATGAGTACACCGGACAGGACTCGCCGGGAACATGCTAGTTGGTCTTATACCTGACGTCAGATAGCAGTTCCCTGGTGACATGTGTACAGGTTAGTTCATCGACCTGAGATCGTCATTTGTCTCGTGTGAGTTCCCACTGTACTTTGATTACTACCCTACCACGCTCAAAGGAGACGTACAAATAGGTTTTAGTTGGGTACAGTCCCGAGCCATATGGAGGCAGTGAGTGGATCTGCAGGGGTTCGTCTCTCCCGGTATCGAGGGTGAGATCGCGCTGTGTCTAGGAGAGCCATTACACAAAGTCCTTGGCCAAGACAGGAGATTTACTGGTAGGTATTCCAGTAGTATCTCAGGGTGTTCTGGGCTACACTCCGACACGACTTGTACCGCTTTTGGGGGTCTGACTTTTACCAACCCCCTAGGCCCGCCATGCGATGCTCATAGACGAAGGGACCGGACTGTAAGGATAATGTCACTGACAGGCTCAGTAGGGTGT
Source organism: Agapanthus africanus (assembly GCA_030015575.1). NCBI lineage: Eukaryota > Viridiplantae > Streptophyta > Magnoliopsida > Asparagales > Amaryllidaceae > Agapanthus > Agapanthus africanus. The sequence goes on from CM057339.1 coordinate 874,045,828, forward strand.
CAGGATGAGTTCGCTCATCGACGTCCCTTTTGGTCAATAGCTGGTAGCCCGTCACGTATGGCTAATACCTCTGACGTGCTAGTGGTTAAATCCACAGCCATAGTATTGACGAGTCTTTAGAGTCCCCTACAGACCAGTTTCTCAAGTTTCGGGCGAAACGCTGTAGAGGCCGTATGGAGATATGGCAGGGTTCGATCAGATACGTGCGGTATTGCACGGATCATGATCGGACGGTTAATACTAGCGGGTTTTGGTTTAAACCGGATCCTAGTATTGTACAGTGTAAATTTTGTCTCATTGCATTTGTATTCGGTCGGAATACAAATACGGGTATGTATATACAGTAGCGGGGTTTTCCTGTAATTTATTACGGAATCAGTTTTTTGGAGTTGCCAGTTTGTTTTCCGTTTCGGCCATTTTTCTTTGTATCTTTCTTTGGCCGAAAAATGGTGGAGGAGGGCTTATTTGCAAATGTGCAAATAAGCTTTGCGGAGGGTGTTATTTGCATGTTGTTGTGTCATGATAGTTCCACCATCACATTGACTTGTTGCTTCATGATGGCTTGACCTTTGGTGTTATGATGGATGGTGGAGTGTTTGTTTTTAGGGGTGATCATTATTCTTGATGATTATGACTTTTCTCTCTCTTGCATTATTTCCCTCTCTTGGCTCACTCCTCTCTCTCCCTTTTTGATCAAGTGAGGCCGGCCACTTTGAGGGGGCTGCCCATTTGGGGGGGGGGATTTTTAGTTCTCTTGTGCTTGCAAAAATCCCCAACCTCATCTCCAAAAATGCTATTATCTCAATCCTCCACTAATGGCAACTTCCACAACCCCAAAGAGACATAGAGTTCTACAGTTAACCTACAGCATCCTTGGGCACGTCGACTCGCCAACTTCGTGCCCGAGTTGCCTCGGTCCAGAGGTGGGAGCCCGTAAAAGATCCGGCGACGTGGTGCCCTTCCGGCGAGGAGGTGAAGACCGGAGATTCCGCGGGGAGATCGGGATGACGACGAGAAGACCGAAGGACACGGATCGCTCGGTATATCTCTCTACCCGTTCTTTAGTTAGCTAGGATTAGATTAATGGCCCGATCCGGGATTTTTTTGCGCTGTGGTGCCGGTTCCAAAGTTAAAGTAAATTATCGTTTCTGCATTTTGGCCTCGCTTAGACGGCCGGGGCGCCGCCGTGCACTTACAGGTTCAACCCTTGATCACTTGAGATCTTTTCTTCATCTCCTTCATTTTGCTCTCTAGCTCTTGAGTGAGAAGAAAAAGAAAAAGGGAAAAATAATTCTAAAGTGAGCAAAATTCCTACTACACCAATCTATACTAAACTAGCCATTTAGTATAGGTTGTTTCTTCACTAGTTCATCAATTAGTGAAGAACTAGCTTGAGTTAGCGATTCTTCGACGTAGATCATCTTCGGCCTCGAAGATCTTTAAGCAAGCTCGTTCCTTTCGTCTAGTGGAGCCTAAGAAGAGTCCGGGACACCACTACTTGGAGCAAAGGGACTACTACACGGAGCTTTAGAAGTGAAGGACCGGTCTACAAAGCTTGTATTCTTTGTTCACTTAGAGTAAAGTTGTTTACTTGCTTACTTAAACCCTAATTCTCTAGTTAAATCCTTGGTTCAGGTTTGTTGGCACACTAGATTTTTATAAAATTACATGCTTGATGCCTTCCTAAACCTAGTAGTCAAGCTAAAAAACCCAACAAATGCCGAGCTTTCCCCACTACCCTAATCCGGGCTGCCCAGGACTGGTTCCAAAGGCTCGCGCCGAGCTCGATCTCGACCTTCGACGAGCTGGCTACCCAATTCCTCAGTCATTTTGTCGAAACCGACGACAGAAAAGGACGGTCGACTACCTGTTCACTGTCAAGAGTGGGGACAAGAAATCCTTCAAAAGGTATGTCACTTGCTTCTACAATGCCCTCCTAGAGATTCCCGAGTACCGCGATGAAACAGTTATCACCGCGCTGAGGTCGGGTCTTAGGCACAAAGAGTGGCTCCCGTAATAACCTTAATTTTCTTATACAAATTTTTCAAATATTTTTTTTATTAATCCTTAAAGGGGTATTTTAGCCTGAGCATAAGATATAAGTAATTATCTTGCTTTTTAATTACAAGTTAAAAGAATATAACAACTCCATTTTTAGTGTACAAAATTTGCTTAAAAATTAATATATACTTGGGGTATTTACATTTTCTGTAACTACTTTAAGTAATTAAATAGCTCCATAATTACAAGAAGGAGCTTGTAGCTCATTGGTAATATCTTGCACTGCTGAACCAAGCCACCAGAGTTCAAATCCCATACCCCACATTATTTTTAATATTTATTTGTTTTAAATTTTATAGAAGCCCAACAGTCCACACGAGATAACTCCAAAATTTCCCACTACCCATGAAAAACTAAAAGTACCAGTGACTATCTCAGAAGACCCCCCACCTCCCCATGCCCTGACTCGACCCGACTCGGCCGAGTCGGCCGGCGGACCGTCCAGAGACTGTGACTTTTCCTCTTCTCAACACCCCTGCACACTCCATTTATTTAGATCGATTCCAGAGACTGTTGATTTCCCCATTTACTCTATTTTTAATGAATTTTTAATGTATTTTTATATTTTTTTAAAATTAAAACCCTACATCCACCCTAACCCTAGCCTAACCCTATAAATAGACCCCTACCCTCTACCCTCTCACCCCAAAACTCTGAGCCAACTCTCTAAAATTCTCAAGAAAACTTGTGTACTTTGAAAACGAGCACGAAGCGAAGCCACGACGAAATTTCCGGCAAACTTCTGGCGATCATCCTAGGAGCTCTCGGCGACGAAACGACGCACCGGCGACTCCTCCCGTTCAATCTCCCTCTTCTAGTTGTCCAAAACCCATAAGTCCCCAAATTCTACCTCTCTTTTCTTTTCTAAAATACGGATTTACAAAACCCGACGGAATCGGAACAAATCCGATTCCCGATCCAGTTTTCTTATAAAACTTCACTTCTCGTTAATACAATTATGCTTAAACTCCCTCATGTTGACTATTAAACACTAATCAACCAAATTGATCAAGTTTCATTTCATAAAATGATGGCTATTTCACTTTATCGTATTTTTCATTTAAATACCACATTGTTGCAATTATACATTTAACTTTATTAAACTTGTTATACCTTTAAGTAGATCACGAGGTAACGACATACCTCCTCACACACTCATATGCAACATAGCACGATACTCTCGGGAACAAAGAATACGGGAAATCAAAATCTTTACAAATAAATAATTTTTGAGCTAATAAAGAAAAAATATATAGACTTAGCCAATTAAGGACTGTTGCGCTCATTAGGACAGAGGAAGGTTGTAGGCATTCAGTCATTTATCTAAACCTGACTTTTTGATGCCTAGGCTAGACAAGTGAGAAAGGTAACTTTAAAAGGTCCGTCTCACGGTGATTCGTGAGCGGATCCCTCCTTTCTTCACTTGTACTTACCTGGCCACAATTGGCGGTGAAGAGGCGATTTGAGGGATATCTCACAACTTGTCGCTTTGGACCAGTTAGGAGCAGTCTAGTTAACTTAGGAGACCCTAGAACATAGAATATGGGAAATCGACATCTTTACAAATAAATACCGTAATTATAAAACCGTTTTTCCTTAATGATCAGTATTTATATAAATCTTTGCAAAGCGCCTCTACAACCCATTTGGGGAACCCGTTCGGGATGGTGCGGATTATCGCACATCTTCGAGCTTAGTAGTGCGAGATGCAGACCTCCGCAAGGAGCATTCGGTTTCGAAAGATTTAAAATACGACATCTTAAGAAAATGAGATTTCTAGAATATTATATGTATACTAAAATTATTTTTATATAAATATATATATATGTAATATAAAAATATCTATTTTGAGTTATTACAAATATTCCACTTTTTCTAAAAATGTCACAAGAATCAATTTTACACTAAAATACCATGAATTCCATACAAAACCAATATTACAAATAAATACCTTTATTTATGAAATTAGGATATTTTCACTAGAAATATCACAATATAAAATCTACATTCATTACAACTCTAAAAACGATTAATAAATACTTGGGGTGTATTTGGAAAACTATACAAAAGTATTTTTACATAAAAACCCCTCAAGTTCTATAAATTACCCTAAGAACCCTAGTAAACATAGGTTTAAGCGGGACCAATCTCTTGAGCCTCAAGGAGCCGGAGAAGTGGGTGCTTGCCTATATAAGGTAAACAAATTAACAATGGTGTTGTCAATACGGTAATCGTCTTTGAAAAAGAGACAAATGCTGTCGTCCCTGTGCAGCGGTTACCGATAACATCAAAACAATCAGGACTTCAATTTACTTTTCTAATTGACCGACTCAGTTTGAGTCTCAGTATAATCTGATTTGAATATGATTCAAGTAAAATCTACAGTCTACAATCTACAATCTACAATTTACAATCTTCAATATTACAATTTAACATGAATCCATGAATCAAATTATCAATCTATACAACTTGACTGAACCGAACCATGGATATACATTCCATTTACATGGTTCTCCAGTTATTCCATTCACATGATTTTACGGTTACACCCGTTTACTGATATCATGGTTTCGGTCAGTCATCCAATTATACAATCAATACAATTTACAATACAATACAATACAAACAAGACATCTCGGGGTTTAAGGGGTAGACTGGTACGGAATATGTTAACGATGGCACGAGGTGGTCACTTAAGACGTAATTACATCCATGCCGTTGTTCCGTGGTATTATCGACGGAGCCTTGTACTACGGGTTACCAAAGTCCCCGGTGTAAGTGGGACTCCTCTCGTATACACTGGTATCTTCTGTACAAAGCTACAAACAACAACATTAACACAATATTATAACAATATAATACAACTTTAAAAGCTACCTTCTCATTCTGTCTATTCTATTCTTCCTTATCCTTGGGACTTACTGAGCGATCTGTTCGCTGACGACATTCTCTTTCTTTCTTCTTTGAATGTCGTCAGGTGATTTGGACACATCAGAGATCGAGCCTACTGCTGAAGACTTGGATCAGTTGATGAAGACCCAGAGCTTTAGTTCATTGTACACATTTCCTTTCACTACTTTACATTCCTGTTATGCCATTGTTTAGGCATCGCTTTTATTTCAGTTGTATTTACTTTTCATGCATTGTACAAAAGAATGTTAATAAATAAAGTTGCTGTTCAGTTTATATATCTTGTCTCTTGTGTATTTACTTTTATATTGCTTAGATACGCTTAGCGTATTTACTTCAGAGTAAATACGTAGCGGCCTCGTCGCGTCCTCTGCCCGTATACTGGGAAGCGGGGCATGACAGCTCCACCCTTTTGCATTAGCGCAACCTAAGACCATGGCCGAAGTGAAAGCCTGGACCGAACGAGAGATCCAACTCGAGGCGGAAGTGAACTCAAATCTGTCCCGAGCCAACCAAACGGACCGAAAGAAAAGGGACAGGGAGGAGAAAAAGGAGGTAGACCATCCCAAACCTTACTCCCTGAGGTTCCAGGAGTACACTCCTCTAAACATTTCCCGGATCGAGCTGCTGGAGGAAGCCAAGGGCGATAGGTTTTTTAAACTCCCGCCAGTTACCCAAAGAGCGGGCAAGCGTCTCCGCGGCCCGTACTGCGCCTTCCACAGGTCGCAGGGTCACCCGACTGAGAACTGCAAACAACTCTGTGACTATATCGAGGAGTTGATCCGCTCCGGCCACCTATCAAAATACTTACGGGACAAGTGGTAGGCTGAGCGGGAGCAAAAAGACCAAACCCCTCCCGGGGAATTAACGATTGGGCAAATCATGGTCGTTACCTCGGATCAAGCTCGGGAAAACGGGGAGAACCATCGCCTCCTCCCAGTCGAAGGTGTAAGCGATCCACTCTGTAAGAGGTGCAGGAAGGACGAACCGATCATCTTCACCGATGAAGACCTCCACGGCATATCCTTCCTCACAATGACCCTCTCGTGATAACGGCCCGAGTCCACAGTTACGAGGTCCAGAGAATTTTGGTCGATTCAGGGAGCTCGGCGAATATCCTATTCCACAACTGTTTCCAGTGTATGGGGATAGGACCATCTGACCTTCGGCCGACCTCCCATGTCCTCTTTGGGTTCACAAACCACTCCGTCCCGGCCGAGGGGTTGGTCACTCTCCTTCTCAATATTGGGAAGCGGGCAATACGCGAACCATACCGGTGAACTTCCTCATCGCTAAGGTCCTTTTATCTTGTAACATTCTCCTGGGACACCCCACCTTGAATGCCCTCCGGGCTCAAATTTCGACCTATCACCTTGCGATCAAATTCCCTTTGGATCAATGGGGATAAGCCGGGCCTACGGGAACCAGCAAACCGCCAAGATTTGCCTCACCTCGACATCCCACGCTGAAGAGGAGGGCGACGATTTTGAGGACGCACATAATTTCTAGAGGTCCTTAGATACACGTGACGACCACAGGGAAATTCGAGGCGCCCTGGTGGAAGCATTGACGGAAGTCCCCCTCGTAGAAGGAGTCGATGGCCGGACAGTCCAGATCAGCTCCCTCTTGACAGGGGACCGCCGTGAAGACTTGATCCATTTCCTCCGAGGAAACTCGGATGTATTCGCTTGGACGCTAGCGGACATGCCCGGGATCAACCCTAAAGCAATCTCCCACAAGCTCGGGGTCGACCCGAAAGCCCGACCCGTCCAACAAAAGAAGAGAGGCTTTGCGTCGGTTAAACAAAAAGCGATAGAAGATGAGGTGGATCGATTGCTCGCAGCCAACTTCATCAGGAACCTGGACTACTCGGATTGGCTGGCTAACGTGGTCATGGTCAAGAAGGCAAACGGGAAATGGCGCATGTGTGTCGATTTCACGGACTTGAACAAAGCTTGCCCCATAGACAACTTTCCACTTCTTCGGATAGACCAGCTAGTGGACAGTTCGGCCGGCCACAAACTACTGAGCTTTATGGACGCTTTCTCCGGTTACAATTAGATCCGGATGAACCCGGCCGACGAAGAACTTACTGCCTTCACCACGGATCGGGGGGTATACTGCTACAAAGTGATGCCCTTCGGACTCAAGAACGCTGGGGCCACATATCAATGCCTGGTCAACAAACTGTTCAAACCACAGATTGGGAGAAACATGGAAGTCTACATCGACGACATGCTCGTAAAATCCGTCTCCTCAGCTGGGCACACTGAAGACCTCGGCGAGATATTCGACGTACTGCATAAGTACAAAATAAAGCTGGACCCAGCTAAGTGTGTGTTCGGAGTCACCAGTGGGAAGTTCCTCGGGTTCATGGTTACCCATCGAGGAATCGAAGCAAACCCAGAAAAGATCAGCGTCATCCTCAACATGGCAACGCCCAAGAAGAATGTATACATCATGTGCCTCACGGGGAGGGTGGCTGCCCTGAGTCGCTTTATGTCCAGATCCGGAGAGAAGTGCCCCCGTTCTTTAAAGCCCTAAGAAAAATTCCTAAGTTCGAATGGTCTGAGAAATGCCAGAACGCTTTCGAACAACTCAAAGCGCACCTAGCGAATCCCCCGCTACTCACCCGGCCGGTCGAGGGCGACAAGCTATTATTATATCTAGCCGTCTCCGACCAAGTTGCAGGCTCAGTGCTTGTCAGAGAATGCGAAGGCATACAGAGGCCGGTTGATTTGATCAAAGAATAATTTATAACCGCAATCAAGAACGGCGTCGCTTGGTAGCTAGCCGGTGAGTACGGGTCGGTCCACAGGGATTTTGTGTATTTCCTAATTTGGTCTAACGAGTTAATTCCAAACGGTGTGAATGGATTATCGCTAAAAACTAAACTGATTTATAGTAAGACTAGAATCTTGCTAGGGTTAGGTTTAGGTTAAGTTTGGAAATTGAAGATTTCCTCACCGCTTTCAATACCCTAATTTAGATCTCTTTTAGGTGTTATGGTAATAATTAATAAAGGGGATTAGTACCATCGGGAAGAAACGATATTTTTTCCTCTAGGTTCTTGTCCTTTCTTTCTTAATTCTTACCCTAACCTCCATGGAAAACATATGCAACCGGTCGTTTATACTACGGTATCACTTTTACCTCGTGGGGTAAGGTGCCGTAGGGAGCGGTGTGTGCATGTATGCATGGAGTCCTATAAAAACGTGTGATGGGCAAGAAAGGGGTGAAAGATCTTCATCTCTCAAGCCTTCCCCAAATCTAACCCTAACAAGCGAGGAGACTACTCACTCATTAGGGAATTGAAAAACATTTCTAACTATCTAACTAGGGCAAGAATAGAAAATTATACTAGGGCAGATAATAAAATTAACTGGGGCAAGAATAGAAAACTTACTCTAATTTTATGCACTCTTCATTCATTGCAGAAATTTACAGATCTGAATTTTGATAAAATGAAATGAGGTATAAGAAGAGGCATAACCTAAAACAAGTTTTAGGGTTTCTATTTATAGAACATAGAAACCCTAGGGTTACAATCGCGTCATATCTGCAATTACAAGTATACCCCTAAGAAGACTAGTCAACGCACCGACGCACCGCCAGAATTCGCACCGACCCGGGCTCAACACGGTCGCGGAACCGCGGCCAAAACCCATGTTTGGCCGCGGATCCGTGGCCATATGGGGGCATCTTGGGCTGCAATTTTTAGGGGTTCTTTCTGTTGCTTTTGGCTCCTTGTTTCTTCACTTGGTTTCTCAGATTTTCTTCTAGTTTTCTTCCAGATTTCCACAGTGAATAATGTCGTGGACTTTACCGCTTGCTTCGTGTTGAAGTCTTGAACCTTACGCTGCCTTTGTACTTTGTGAACTTGTTCATTGATCTTCGTTTATTCTCCAAACTATAGGCTTGATTAAGATTCTTCCATTTGTTGGTCGTAGTCTCACTTTTGTATCATCTTTTCATCAATTTCACTGTTTTTGTTCCGAGAACCTGTAGCCTGCAACTATGTAGCAGACATGGTCAAAAGCACCTGTTTATTTGTAAAATGAATAAGAATGGGGAATAAAATAATGCAAAATTACGGTATGAACAAATACCCCCAAACTTATTTTTTGCTCGTCCTCGAGCAAACCTAGTTTTTATTCTCGAAAAAAGACCTACCCTCAGTTTCGCAGGGAAACGCGATTACACTGAGCTCGTGCAACAAGCCGTTAAACCTCTAGGTGTCCCTAGTAGGAGGAGTGTTGTCTCCTGAGGGTTTTCAGCGGATACTGCCCACAAAATCCTATCAATTCGGCTCATTGACTTTTATTCTCCAATTAGGTTTGCTAACAAGAAACTCTATTATCTTCGACTCAGAAATTATCCACCCGTATTTTTCACGCTTTCTTATCATTTAACTTAAGATTATATATGTTCTGTAGATTTACTTAGCTTTTAGCATCTTTTAAGTTTTCCTTCTAGGGTTCTATCTCAACTTAGGAATTTTTATCATTTCTATTAAAGATACAAGTCCTATTTTTCATTCATATCTCTTATCTAAACCCCAATCACATACCCCTACGTGTGTGTGTATGTCACCCTTACACTTGGAAATTCAATTCAAGCTATTATATTCTTGTCCATCGTCCAAAGTACTTTTCAATTGGTGAATTTTTAGATGAAATTGCTCACACATTCTTCATGCGACCGTTAATACTTCTTGAGGTACCAACGACCGATTACAAAATGTGTTTGCACATTAATGCGTAATTCCTAGTCTTGTAACACCTAAGGCTTTTAGTAGTGACTCCCAAACCAGTTGGTCTAAGGCACTAGGTGATGAAGCACCCTCGCTAAATATTTTTTTCTATTAATGCAGCCTTAAGTAATTACAAAAACCAGTGTTCATTTTTTTATTATCTCTTTATTCACACTTGTATTTTTATTTTATTTTTCTTCGTCTAAGGACTTCAGACAAAAGCATTTCAAGGTCTCTTCTACTATTCCAAATTTCAAGGTTCGTGTTTGTGCAATTTGTAGGGTATATATTTTCAGAATTTAGACTTAAACTTAGGAATTATTTTTCAAACTTATACTTTAATAAAAATTTGCCTATTTCTAAATAAACTACAAAGACATATACTTTCTAACCGTTAAATTTTAAGAAAGGTTATTTTTAGGGTATATATTTTCAGAATTATTTTCAATATTTTTCCCTTGTTTTAACTTAGCCCAAGAAGTCAACTCAAAATTTGCCTATTTCTAAATAAACTACAAAGACATATACTTTCTACCATTAAATTTTAAGAAAGGTTATTTTTAGGGTTTTTAATTTGCTAAGTCTAAGATCTAGTTGTTCCTATCTAGTTAACCTATTTGTCAAACTCAAGTCAATTATGGCCAAAATTGAATGTTTTAATTTTTATAATTTTTCAAATTTTTCAGTTTTTATGGGTTGTTAAAACAAGTATGCAAATGCAAAAATATACACATGAATGCGAAGGAAAAAAACTTACCGAGCACACCCCCAAACTTAAACTTGACAGTGTCCTTATTGTCAGGCTACACCAAGAGGGTCAAAATGTCGGCACTCCCCTGTTTATTTATTTATAATTTTTTTTTATTGTTAAAAGAAAAATAAAAATATATATACAAAAAGGTCCTCCCCAAACTTAAGTGAGACAGTGTTTCCACTGTTTTAAGCGTTAAAGTTCAGAGTTAGGGAGGAGAAAAATCAAACTATATAAGGCTTTACACAGGCCAAAGGTTAGCACCAACTATTCAAAAAATTTATCTTTATAATGGTAGAGTTGGTGGAAGAATGGAGTGTAGAGAAAGGCGTTAAAAAACACACGAGACCGTATGGGAAGAAGGGTGGAATATGGTCTCGGTGGAGGAGAAGAATGGCGGAAAAGAGAAAGAAGTGTAGCACGAACTTGAGGGTGTAAATTGAATGAATAAATTAGTGCAATTTGTGATGACCGATGTGTTAAAAGCGATTGTGCTAATCTATTAACCTGTTGAGAAATGGGGTCAAATCCCTCAAGATTCGCAAGAAAACATGGGTACATCGAACTTGGTAAACCATCCATTGAAAATGGAAACGCGACGGATTCTTGCGTGGTCGAAACGATAGGAAGGACGAAAGGGAGTGATTTAGGGATAGTCTTATTCTCACCTAAGCAAACTGTCTCGAACTCGAAGGATTCCATCAATGGTTCGAAATGACTGTAAGCAACCGAGTCTGATGGTTCAACTAACTCATCTGAAAATTCAAAGGATTCAAACTCGGGCGGTGAGTCTTCAAAATCATCCGAAAAAGTGAAACACTCGTAATCGATATCGGTTGTGAGAAGAGTGTCAGATTTAAGGAGGAACGCACTAGTGGCGTCCAAACTGCTGTAATCGAACAGAAATTTTTCAAGCTCACAGTCCTCCTGCGTGATCTTTTGCGTGGTCGGAACGATGGAAAGGAGGGAGGGTGATTTAGGAAGTATAACAGTTAAAGGTTCAGGAGGATGAATTGGAAAATACGACATATCAAACAAAACTGGTTCATCCTCAATACTATCCTCAATACTCTCCTTAATGCTATCCTCATAATTCTCCTCAAAAGTTATCTCATCCATGCAATTATCATCAAAATCAAGACGCGTATGAAGTTAGGGAGAAATATTTAATGACATGAATTGGAGAGAAAGATTCAGTCAAATCTGCGGGTTCATCATCCAAAATATTCCCGGCGTCAATATCCTCAATCAAGTGAAAATCAATTTTTTCAGACACCTCATCAAAAGCATGGATATTCATCAATTCAGGTTCTAGATTGGAGGTGTAAAGTTCAAAAGGATTAGGTGTAGGTTCACTCGAAAGAGACCCTTCACAATCTGGCAAATCAAGCACTACAAAGTCGCACAACTCATTAAACGTTTTATTCTCAACTGGTGAATCATTTTGGACACTTGTTTGAAAACCGAAGTTGTGGGATTCAATCAGGTATGGGTAGGTTTGATTTGGAAGTGTGTACAGCTCACTCTCACCACTCAAATTCTTAATCTGTCCAACCGCCTCATCACACATTGGAATTTTTAGAGCTAGTTGGAAACTAGCTACCGGGTCACTAGGTAGCATAAGGGCGGCAATGAACGCATCCAAATTCCTCATCTTTTTGTTTGTCGCTACAATATAAGCTTCCAACGACTGTTCTAGACTAGACATGGGTTGTGAAGGGGTTTCAGTAAAAGATTCAAAGTTGTTTGGATACGTGAAACTCCCAAATGGTTGTGTCGAAGCAATGTCTAGTGAAGGTGCGGAAGTCGGGTAGGACCGGTAGGAATTGAATGGTTGGACAGGAGTAGGATCAACATTTGGATAAAAAGGTGAATGGACTTGTTGATCCCAAGAACTGGAAATGTTGAAAGGAGTGAAAGATCGGTTACGAGATTGTTCTATATGTTCAGCAATAGACATGGGTTTCGGAGTTACAACAGGACTCGAAAAAGGAGTATCAACGTAAAAAGGTGGTGAAGGTTGAAATGGTTGATACAAAGTGGATTACAGAGTCGAACTGTTTCTCCTAGACGTTTCTATTCGATCTTTCAAAGAAATTTTGGGCATTGAGGGGTCGTCCGTAATTCGACCAAAACAATTCGCGTAGGAAGAAATGTTTGGATGAGGGTACCAAAGTTCGGCAAGAGTTTTGGGAGGTGGGGTACCCATGATGTAAGAAAGGAGAAGAAAAAGAATGTGGGGTGCACGGATTTCTTAGTGACAAGTTGCAACTTTTTTGTAAAAAAAAAATTTCCTTTTTTTCTTTTTGTGTGTTTTTTTTATGTGGAGCTTTTTGCAAAAAAGATTTTCGATAAAAGGCTTAGACATACGTTTAATCAACCACAAATGCACAATCAGGCCTAGATCTAGGGTCACTTAGGTCAGCTAGACAGCTCCTAACTGTTCCAAAGGGCAAGAAGTAGGACCTCAAACCGCCTCTTCACCGCCAATTGTGGCCAGATAGGCACAAATAGAGAAAGGAGGGATCCGCTCACGAATCACCGTGAGACGGGCCTTTTAAAGTTACCTTTCACTACCTGTCTAGCCTAGGCACCACAAAGTCAGGTTAGGATCAACGGTCGATGCCTACAACTATTCTTTTGTCCTATTGAGCGTGAAGTCCTTAGGGCTAAGTCTAATCTTTTTTAATGAATAGATGGTCAATGCAATATGCCTTATGTGATTTTTGGGGTCCTGAGAAGGGTAATGAAATCCCCACCCAATTTGGATTGGTGTTCAATCCCCTTAAAGTCAATTTAAAATATGCAAAGCAGTAAACACAATCACTTGCAAACAATTTTTTTTAGCGCGGCGCAAAGAATCCTGCACAAAATCAAGTTATTGAGAAGGGGGAGAAATTTTTGGCGCAAAGAATTCTGCAGGATTTTTTTTTATAGGAAAACTTACAGAGGAGATTCCACCAGCTGACGTCACCACGGCGCGGCGGATCCGCGGTCCAAGGCATAGTATGGCGGCGGAAACGCGGTCGGGAGGAAGGATCAGGCCTCAAATATTTTTCTGTTGCTCTGTTGTGGTACTCCTCGGTTGTTTAGATCTGTTGTTTGCTGTTTTGATCTCTGGATTTTTCCAGATCCGAACTAGTTCGTTGATCCTGCAAAATTCAAACGAAAATACCCTTCACAAAATAACAAGATGATAGATTTTTTATATATTTTTATATTTTTCAGTTTTTATGATTTTTCAATTTTATATTAACCCGAAATTACAAAAAAGAAAATAACACGCCATCCCCGGCGACGGCGCCATTTGATTTGATCAAACAATAATTTATAACCGCAATCAAGAACGGCGTCGCTTGTTATCTAGCCGGTGAGTACGGGTCGGTCCACAGGAATTTGTGTATTTCCTAATTTGGTCTAACGAGTTAATTCCAAACGGTATGAATGGATTATCGCTAAAAACTAAACTGATTTATACTAAGACTAGAATCTTGCTAGGGTTAGGTTTAGGTTAAGTTTGGAAATTAAAGATTTCCTCACCGCTTTCAATGCCCTAATTTAGATCTCTTTTAGGTGTTATGGTAATAATTAATAAAGGGGATTAGTACTATCGGGAAGAAACGATATTACTTCCTCTAGGTTCTTGTCCTTCCTTTCTTAATTCTTACCCTAACCTCTATGGAAAACATACGCAACCGGTCGTTTATACTACGGTATCACTTTTACCTCATGGGGTAAGGTGCCGTAGGGAGCGGTGTGTGCATGTATGCATGGAGTCCTATAAAAACGTGTGATGGGCAAGAAAGGGGTGAGAGATCTTCATCTCTTAAGCCTTCCCCAAATCTAACCCTAACAAGCGAGGAGACGACTCACTCATTAGGGAATTGAAAAACATTTCTAACTATCTAACTAGGGCAAGAATAGAAAATTATACTAGGGCATAATAAAATTAACGAGGGCAAGAATAGAAAACTTACTCTAATTTGATGCACTCTTCATTCATTGCAGAAATTTACAGATCTGAATTTTGATAAAATGAAATGAGGCACAAAAAGAGGCATAACCTAGAACAGGTTTTAGGGTTTCTATTTATAGAACATAGAAACCCTAGGGTTACAATCGCGTCATATCTGCAATTACAAGTATACCCCTAAGAAGACTAGTCAATGCACCGACACACCGCCAGAATTCGCACCGACCCAGGCTCAACACGGCCACGGAACCGCGGCCAAGACCCATGTTTGGCCGCGGATCCACGGCCATATGGGGGCATCTTGGGCTGCAATTTTTAGGGGTTCTTTCTGTTGCTTTTGGCTCCTTGTTTCTTCACTTGGTTTCTCAGATTTTCTTCTAGTTTTCTTCCAGATTTCCACAGTGAATAATGTCATGGACTTTACCGCTTGCTTCGTGTCGAAATCTTGAACCTTGCGCTGCTTTTGTACTTTGTGAACTTGTTCATTGATCTTCGTTTATTCTCCAAACTGTAGGTTTGATTAAGATTCTTCCATTTGTTGGTCGTAGTCTCACTTTTGTATCATCTTTTCATCAATTTCACTGTTTTTGTTCCGAGAACCTGTAACCTGCAACTATGTAGCAGACATGGATCAAAAGCACCTGTTTATTTGTAAAATGAATAAGAATGGGGAATAAAATAATACAAAATTATGGTATGAACACCGGTCTACTACGTGAGCCATGTTTTCGAGGATGCAGAAACAAGATACCCGGCCATAGAGAAAATAGTCCTGGTACCTGTCTTCGCCTCCAGAAAATTTCGACACTATTTCTAAGCGCACACAATCCACGTCCTCACCGAGCAACCTTTAGGGTCTATTCTCGCCTCCCCCGAGTTGTCAGGTCGTTTGGAGAAATAGAGGTGGGAATTGTTCCAATTCGATATCAAATACCGCCCCAGACAAGCCATCAAAGCGCATGTCTTAGCAGATTTCATTGTCGAATGCACTATTCCCACTAAAGAAGGAATGGCAGCGTAGGGCCCCATACCACGTCCCTCGGTCGAAGAGGTACCCGACCCCATCCCGGACTGGGTGCTCTACGTTGACGGATCCTCTACCGAGGAGGGGAGTGAGGATGTCCTGATCATCTACGGCCCGGACGAAGCGGAAATGGAATACTCTTTAAAACTCGGGTTCAGAGCGTCGAACAACGCCGCGGAATACAAGAATTTGTTAGCCGGACTGCGAATCGCCTCCAGGGTAGGACTAAAGACCATCAGAGTTCGCAGCGACTCTGCACTAGTCGTCGACCAAGTAACTGGGCGTTTCGAAGTCCAGGAGCCACTCATGATAAAATACCTGGCCGAAGTAAAAAAGCTTCAAAAAAATTTCGACGAGGTCCAAGTGGAGTAGATTCCCAGGAACTTAAACGCCCAAGCCGACGCCTTGAGCAAGCTCGCTTCTTCCTATTCGGCCAACCATAAAAGAAACATCCTTTTCGAAGTCTTGCCATGGCCCAGCATGGAAGACGGAGAGGTAACACTCCAGATCTACGCAACTCAGGAAGAAGGCCAGGATTGGAGAAAGCCCCTTGTGGAGTTCTTACAGGACGGTGTACTTCCTGAAGACCAAGGAGAAGCTCGCCGGCTTCGGGCCAAAGCACGCCATTTCGTCTGGAGCAACGAAAACCTGTACAAGAAATCATACACTCAGCCTCTGCTCCGGTGCATCGACCCCTACGAGGCTGACTACGTGCTGCGAGAGATACATGAAGGAATCGGGGGAGCACATCAAGGGGCCCGAATCCAGGTCTAAAAGGCACTACTGCAAGGGTACTATTGGCCGAAAATACACCAAGATGTCGAGAAGCTGGTCAGAAGATGCAAGAACTGCCAACTCTTCGGCACATAACTCGTCTCCCCGCCACCGAACTAACTCTACTCAGTTCCCCTTGACCGTTTGTACAATGGGGAATTGATATGGCGGGCCAACTCCCCACCGGCACGGGCGAGCACAGATACATCCTTGTCGCTGTGGACTATTTCACGAAATGGATAATGGCCATACCCATTAGGAAATCGGATGCCGCCTCTACGATAAAGTTCCTACAGAACAACACAATTTCTCGATTTGGGATCCCGAGGTGCATAATTACCGACCATGGGACCAACTTCAAAAACGATAAAGTCAAAGAGTTTTGCAGCGACTACCACATATTGATGAAGTTTGCCGCGGTCACACATCCTCAATGCAACGGGCAAGCCGAGGTAGCGAACCGAGACGTCATACGCGGTCTCAAAGCCTGTTTGGAAGGAAGGCAAGGCAGCTGGGTCGAGGAACTGCCACGGGTGCTATGGGCGTTGCGGACGTCGAAGAAAACACCCACGGGAGAAACCCCATTCAGCCTCTGCTACGGTACCAAGGCAATGGTCCCCACGGAGATTGGACTGCCCAGTTATAAGGTCGAACACTTCGACGATGAAGCTAACACCTCGGTGCTCCGAAGCAACTTGGACGTCCTATTGGAAAAGCGGGATCGAGCGCAAATCAGAGCGACTGCTTATCAGCAGCAAACCGCTCGCTACTACAATACCCGAGTTAAACACCGGGCCTTCAAGACGGGAGATCTGGTCTTACGAAGAAACGAATTCGTAGACCAAAGGAGACTACATAAGTTCTCCCCGAAGTGGGATGGACCATTCCTCGTAACAGAAGTATTGCCCGGTGGAGCATACCGCCTGCAGGACGCCGGGGGTGTAATTTTCTTCGGCCGTATAACGCCGAAAAACTTAAGTTGTATAAACAAACATGTACCCTCTTTTGAAATAATGTAATTCCTATTTTGCATTTAATTAAGTCTTTTGAGCTAGGTCTTCTCACATAAGAGACCTTTTACACAGCCATAGGGCTCCAGCCCTTTGTTTCTTTTCTCGGTTTCGAGACTCCAAGGTTTTTTTATAAGAAAGTATAAAATTTACCGAGGAGATAAAAAGAGATAGCTCGCTTCAATAAAATTTATTCATTAAGAGGTATTATGGGCTCCCCAGCCTTACAACAATTACAACAAAGGAGGGCGAGAATTAAAGAAACATTGTCGGTGATACACCGAAAAAAGCTCCTCCAGCCGAGCCCAAGTAGCCTCGACCCGCTCCCTCCGATGGCACTCACGGACCCTAGAAGCCACGGACTCCCCGGGGACCCCGTCAGCCGAGCAAGATGCGACGACCAACCTTTGCTGGAAACTCTCAAGAAGGAGCTCCACCGAGCGATCCCGCCTACTTTTTGAGATCAGACCAAGCCCGTGGACAGTGTGCATTTTGTCGAACGCTTCATCCATCAACCGCGGAGATAAGGTGTTGTACAGACCCGGGAAAGTCCTCCATGTCTCATAAATTAGCATCTGAAGAAGAGGAGATCGTCGGGGAAGCAGGCGCCCACAGTGGCCCTCTAGGCGGCCTATCACCGCCTCGTATGTCTCCTCGGAACAATCAAGATTATAAAAATATACATCGTCACGAGAAACGATCTTCCTGATGGTATACACGCGGCCGGTCATCTTCAAGGAATGCAAGACTAGGAAGAAACCAATATGCCTTCGGTATTTATAGCCTCAACAAAAATCTTCCAACAGCCGAGATTTACTCGCACGGCGACGCAAATCACGGAATAGCGCACTTTCCCGATATGGTGCTACCACGTGTCATCCGTGACGGTCACCATTCCCATCTATATGGGTCACGGAAGGTTGAACGATGCCCCAAGGAGATACTAGAGATATAATAAAGCCCTCTTCGGGAGGCCGCCGAGCAGATTCCTGCTTGGTCCATCCACAGCGGGTAGCTTCCTGTCCAACAAACGCTGTGGATCGAAATTCCTCTTCATGAGGCCGCCGAGCAAATTCTTGCTCGGCCCCATCCGCAGCGGGTAGCTTCCTGCCCAACAAATGCTGTGGATCCAAAGCCCTCCTCACGAGGCCGCCGAGTAGATTTCTGCTCAGTCCATCCACAGCGGGTAGATTCCTGCCCAACAACGCTATGGATCAAAAGCCCTCACCGCAAGGCGGCCGGGTAGCTTCCTGCTCGGTCCATCCACAGCGGGTAGCTTCCTGCCCAACAACGCTATAGATCCAAAGCCCTCACCGTGAGGCGGCCGGGTAGCTTCCTGCTCGGTCCATCCACAGCGGGTAGCTTCCTGCTCAACAACGTTGTGGATCCAAAGCCCTCACCGCGAGGCCATCGAGTAGATTCCTGCTCGGTCTATCCACAACGGATAACTTCCTGCCCAACAAATGCTGTGGATCCAAAGCCCTCACCGTGAGACGGCTGGGTAGATTCCTGCTCGGTCCATCCACAGCGGGTAGCTTCTTGCCCAACAAACGCTGTGGATCCAAAGACCTCATCGTGAGGAGACCGGGTAGCTTCCTGCTCGGTCCATCCACATCGGGTAGCTTCCTGCCCAACAAACGCTGTGAATCCAAATCCCTCATCGCGAGGTGACCGGGTAGAATCGAGTGACGCCGACCTTCTTACACTAGGCCATCGTTCGACTCATACTCGATGTGCGATCGCCCCTCAACTCCGGGGAAAGGGAGGGTACCGACCTTCCTACACTAGGCTACCGTTCGACTCATACTCGATACGCGACCGCCCCTCAACTCCAGGGAAAAGGAGAGTACCAACCTTCCTACACTTAGGCTATCGTTCGACTCATACGATCGTCACCTAGAAAGGGGTGGACACCGGTCTAACACTTGCAAGATGAAAAGACTTACGGGCTAAAAGTACTTGCAAAATAGGAAAAACTTACGAGCTAAAAATACTTGCAGGATGATCAGACATTTGAGCAAAGGAAAATACAAACTTCATTTATGATCAAAATTATGTACAAAGGTATTGTGGAATTCTCAGCCTTACAAAAATTATGTACAAAGGTATTGTGGGCTCTTCAGACTTACAAAAATTATGTACAAAGGTATTGTGGGCTCTTTTAGCCTTACAAAAATGCCCAGAGGCTTACAAAATTCTAAAAAAATGGAAAAAAGAAAAAAATCGTAGAGGGGGGATAGCTCAGACCGCCCGCTCGGCCGGGATCTCACCCTGCTCGACGCCACCATCGGGGGCCAAAACGACGACCTCAGGGTCGGCACTTCCGCCGACAGCCTCACCTCCCGCAGCAAGCTCGGCGCCTCCCCCTGTGGCGCTTCCTCGGCGAGGGGGAACTGAGTGCGAATCTCGCTGTCGACGAACTCCGGTATAGATTCCTTGACGACGTCGAGGGCTTTGTGCCACCCGATGGCCAGGGATTCGGCGAGATCAAGATAAAATTGATCAGACGCCTTGTATTCCTCCACGGCCTTCGCCGCCCGGCTCTCAGCATGCTTCGCCTCGTCTAAGGCCGCCTAAGTATCCTTCTTGATGGCGTCCCTTGACCTCTTCATAGCATTGTAGAGGCTGTTCGTCTTATCCATCTTGGCTTGGATAGCTCGGCCGGACTCGTTTAGAAGCCGATGAGACTCCTTTAGTTTTTAGATCGTTAGCCCCTCGACGACCAATCTCGAGTCAAGGATGGTCGCCTTCTCCTCCGCCTGCTGCAATTGAAGGCGAGGCTCTTCCTCCCGCGATGAGAATTCACCCGCCTTCTTCATTGCCGGGGCTATTTCCTCGTACTCCATGGCGATGAGGAGAGCGCAGTGCTGAAGGACCTGAGGAAAACAACAAGCATGTTAAAAAGCTAAAACCGAGGAAATAAAACTTAAGGAATTTTCGAAGAAAGCTAGATACAGATCTGAACCGCCTCCTGCACTATTGCGGCCACCTGGGCCTTCATGGTGCCCCGGGGAATCGTGGTCCCGGCCGACTTCTCCATGTCCACCAGCAAGCTGTTAGCAACAGATAGTCCTGAGGGCACCTTAATGCAAAAGTCTCCCTCCTGCACTTGGATCCCGGTAGGGGGTGGCCGAGAGATAACCCGCTTCCGTCTCTTGATGGGGACTTCCTCAGCGGGGGGAGATTCCTCCTCCCTCGCCCGGGGCGCCGGGTCTCACACGTGCTTCTGACCCCCTCAACGCTCCTCCGGGACTGGCGATGCTGTGGAAGTCTTGGCCGGAGGAGTTTGCCTCGGGGCCCCGCTTGGACCGGGTCGGGACGAGCTTGTGCCACCGGTCTTTTCTCCTTAGGCCTTGGCGGCCTTGGCGGCCATGGCAGCCATGATTTTTGATCGGTCCATAGGCTCTGCAAAAAAGAACACACGAGAGAAAAGATCGACGAAGTGGAAACGGCGAAGAAAATTTAGCAAAGTCTAAACAGATCGTCAAAAACCCTAACTTACCCAAAAAACGCGCAGGACTAAGCCCAGCCCAGCTCAGTACTTGCTTGGAAAGCAGGACATCAGCCCGCTGGATCGGTTCCCACTGGGACACCACCCTCGCCCCGGAGGATGTCGACTGCTTCGCCCTCAGGCAGTCGACCCTGTGCCACTGTGTGGGCACAGGCCAATCCTCGTCTTCCGGTGACCCGACGAAGACATACTTCTCCTTCTATTAATAGATGGTAGAAGGGACGACCACTACCCCCGACCCGACCGTCCTACCCTTACGTTTTTAAATAAAAAGCACACCCAACTCGGCTCTTGCTTACTGATGCCGGGGTGATTTTTATAGCAAAGAAAAGATAAGAGGAGGGTCAAACTGAAGGGGATCCGATCAAGTTTTAACCGGACCAGAAACCCGAGGAGGATCCTCCACGAGTTCGGCGCTAGCTGGCCCGGGGCAAGATGGAAGCAATGAAACACCGCACGAACCTCGGGCGAGAAGGGCGGACGCATTCCTGCCCGGAATGCTTCCAGATACAGAGCAATCTCCTTACCCCGCACCTGGTCTGCCCGCTCACCCTCTCTGGCTAAACGAAGTGAATAGTTAGAGGGAACATGGAATTGAGTCCGGATGTCAGAAAGCTCGACTATGCGATTTAAAACGGAAGGCACATCGCGGATGTTCCTGATGCGCACCTTGGAAGCCCTTGTCGCTGCCCGACGGCGAGTGACAATGGCGGCCCAGACTTTAGAAGGCCATCCTGACGCAGAAGACGCAGAAGAAGAAGAACCCTCTCGGCTATCTAAAGCCGAAGAGGAAGAACACCCACTGGACTCAGCCCCAGCAACCGGAGCCTCATCGTCCGACTCTATCCCTACAACATCTACAGACTTCTCGGAGGAAGATATCTAACCTGATTCAAAGAAAGAGACTCGCCGAGGAAGATTCAACAGAAGATCCGATCTAAGCGGAGGTGCGCCGAGCAATCTCCAAACAATGAAAGAGATTTGAGGCAGAGTGGTTGCCTTAGGATGGTCCCCTCCTATTTATACACCCCAAAGAGAGCATCCTACGGCCCAGGCGTCGCGCCCAGCGGGCGTCGAGGCTCCACGTGGCAGTCAACAATTGGGGACGTCTCTTCGTTGCAGGAGTCGGAGATAGCCTGTCGAGCCCTCCAATCGACGTCGGACACGTGGCCTGTAGCCCAACTGACGATCGAGTGAAACAGTGCCCCCTCTTTAAAGCGCAATCATTTCACCGATCCACTGATGTCATCGGGGATGCGCGCGAAAACTTAGGCGTGCGGTGAGACGACACGTGGACTCAAAGATCGAAACGACGCAATGCCCCACGCCATGTCGTCCCCGGACAATCCACACTATGATTCTCGGCACCAGGCTGAGCAGAGAAAACCTAGCAAGCCACTCTCGACCCGACCCATAAAATAGGCCGGAACGAGAGTGGGGGGCTAATGACGATGCTCATAAGTAGGAATTCCTCAGATTGTGACAAGTGGCAAATGACGTGTCCCTGGAGCTACGGAGGTGGAATAAACAAGATGCATTGGGGACGTTCCTCGGGACTTCGTCTCCGAGGATGCATCCGACCTTTCGGAGACCTTCCCAAGTACCTTCCATATTCACCTAACAAACAGCCAACAGCTCACCTTCGAGCAATGCTACAACCGAGTTTTCTCGGCCTCCCTGCTCGTCTCCGAGCTGTTACAAGGCCCGAGCTTTCTCGACCTCCCGGCTTGTCTCCGAGCCTCCTGACAGGGCAAGCTTCCTTGGCTTCTCCGATCAACCGAGAGTGCGGAGCCCAAACGCCTTCGCAACGGATCCGCGTATCTCACTAAGGAGAGATATTTGTCGCCCCACGTTCCGCGTCCCACGCTGGCGTGCCCCCCATTAATGAGCGTATCCCGCCATTAATGCGGGGATAACGCAGGGACGTAACTGACGGCGAGGATCTCGCGCCGGCTCGCTCCACGCGACCACTATATAAACCCTTCTTTCAGAAGACTCAGGTAACTCGAACTTATCCCAATAGGTCGCTACGTTGCTCTTATTCCCCGGTACTAACTTGATCGTCGGAGGGTCCTACGGTGGTTTCCCATCCCGGGATTTCCCTTGCAGGTAGCTCGGCCTGAGCAATTCCCAACAACCCATTGAGATCCATACGCTCAACAATCCCCAAACCAATCTCAACCGTTCAAAACTGCACACTACAAGATCAGCGTAGCACAATAGGAGATTGGACCTCCATCAACTACCAACAAAGCCGCAACAGTTCCGACCCCGCCTTTTACTATTTACCAAAACACCCTTCCAAGACCGAGCACAGCTAGCAATTCGAAGGGCATTATCTTCTATCGGGTTTTTTTTTAAAATAATATTAATTTAAAATTATATTATTAAAATAGGGGGAAATTTTAATTAGTAAAATAGGGCGGTTTCACCCCACCCCGCTGGCCCACCCCCACCCCCCAGTATAGGGGGCGGGTTCTGGGAACCCGCCCCCCATACTTTTGTATAGAGGGCGGGTTCTGGGAACCCGCCCCCTATACATTTGTATAGGGGGAGGGTCCCAGAACCCGCCCCATTTTTTTTAAATTAATTTAATTATTAATTATAATTTTTAATTTTTAATTATAATTATTAATTATATAATTATAATATTATTATTAATGATATAATTATAATTATAATTATTATTATAATTATAATTATAATTATAATTCTTAAAAATAAAATAAAATTAAATAGACAAAAAAAAACATTTAAATTAAATAATAAAATTTCACTATATCAATGTTTTTTACAGAATGAATCCGTCAAAATTTACAATGTAAAAAAATCCTATCTATTTGTAAAATGTAAATACTATATCGACGGTCAAATTTATAATAACAAAATGAATCCGTCAAATTTATAATACAAAAAAATCTGAGTGCACTTGTCACGATCCTGAAGGTCCCGCCCCTGATGCATATCCTGGACATCTGGTCCTATAATGGCCTGGTTGTTTGCATAGGCTACATCTGGATTGCCTTTGCTGAGGATCAGCATCCATCATTCCATCTCGACGCACCTTAGGTCTTCCGGACCTTATATTTTTTTCCGGCGGTAATACAGTCGGTGTTTGTCTGTTGGCAGTATAATAGTGCCAATAGCGACTGTCCGGTATAAGATGAAATTTTAGATCGTATGCACCTTGGTAATTAGAAACTGTATAGTAATGGGAAGCAAAATTGTAATGTGAGGTATGCATGCTGCTCGCAGCAGCAATTGCGTGGGCACAAGGTAAATGTTGTTGCTGGAAAAGACCGCATGTACACGAAGAGAGCCCTTCATCTCTAAAGTTCACGGTATATTGATTCCCATTACCGCCCGTTACCTGAAACTCCGCCGTGTCAAACCTTTCGGATCTGTAGTATTGTGCTCTGCGCTCTCTTTTCCGAAAGATATCTTCGTAATACGCGGTGAGCGGAGTGTCCATCGCCAAGGACTTTTCTCTTCTGTGCACAAAATAAGTATTCATCCGGAAAAAGGTTCGAACAATCAACCCCTGTATCGGTAAGCCTCTAACCCCTTTAAGGACCCCGTTGAAGCTTTCAGACATATTAGTCGTCATTAAGAGATATCTGCACCCATCATCATGTGCTTGTGACCACATGCGTACTGGATACTCATCTAACCACGCTTTCGCGGCTTGACTCATCTCCCCAATTTTCGTCATGTATATGTCGTGAACATTAGGGTCAGGCGTTTCACCGGCTCTGTACATAAGTTTATGTAGATCCGAATTTTTAAATTTTCGATCAAAATTTTGCCTGAAGTGTCGTAGGCAAAACCTATGTGGGGTCGTCGGAAATACAGATCTCATTGCAGCTAGTATTCCCGGATGTCTATCAGATATGATGCATAAATCCGTTCTATGAAGAACAGATGGGATATTTTTGAGGTTACGGAAAAACCATAACCAGGATGATGTATTTTCACCCTCGACAATAGAAAATCCCAACGGAAATATACCGTTATTAGCATCAACACCTGTAGCAATTAACATGCAGCCTCTGTACTTACCGTATAGATACGTACCATCAACGCACAATACCGGCCGACAGTGTGTGAAACCAGCCGCACATGGACCAAAGCACCAGAAAATTCTTTGAAACCTGACAGAGCCCTCGACGTCTGTTTCTGTGGTTTTTAACCGGTATACGGTCCCCGGATTTGATGCTTTCATGGCTTCCATAAAAGGGACTAGTGAGTTGTACGAGCTTTCCCAATCCCCGAATATCTTGCACAAAGCCTTTCTACGAGCATCACATGCCTTCACATACGAAATCTGAATTTTATGCTCTCCGCTAACCAAGAGCCGTATCTCTCGGGGAGTCATCGCCACATCTGTACGGATCAGGGGCATGATTAGCGAGCAAATGTAAGATGAAGTGCAATTCCGGTGATCCTGTAACATAATAGAATTGATGCAAGTGTGTTCTTGGCTGTATTTCGTGACCTTCCAAGCCTTGGCTCTTTTGGAACAACATGCATGCAATCTCCACTGACATTCAGGAGCTTTCGTACATACCACAGTATAGTACGTCTTATTTGACTCTTCGGTTTTAAATGTAACGTTTTGCTGAATGGACCACGACTTCAGCTTACAAATAAGATCTCCTTTTTCCTGAAACAAATCCCCGACGCTGATGCAATCTTCGCTTGCTGCTGTCGCGTCCAAATAGGGTGCCATATTTACTTCTGCCACGGCTAAGTCTACCCAACCATCATCTTCCAGCGGATCGAGGCCGGGATCTTCTAGTTCGACAAAATCGTTATTCGCAACCATACCATCAAAGAATGCTACCTCATTCAATCCAGCAGCATATTCCACGCTATCCTCCCCGTGATGACCTTCACCGATTTCATCATCATCACTGCCACACATATCAATATCACCCGTAGCAACATAAGGCTCGGGTACAATATATGATGGTTGTGGTCGGTGTAATGTGGATGGTTTGGGGTGAGAAGACCGGAAAGATGTGGACGGACATGCTTGGAATGCGCTGCTTGGATCGTGTTGGAATGATGCGGAGGTGTGGGGAAATCTGCGTTTAGTATATAAATTGTTATTATAATATTATTCCTTAATATTTTCGTAACTAAATTATCACTTGTTTAAAATTTATTTACCTGTCGAAGGCTGTGTATGGTAATTGTTGCTGTTCTTCTGGGGTGCATGTAACTGCAGCAGTCGACTGGAAGAACCTGGATTTATGGATTTTATTAAATGTTTGAATATTAGTATATAGGTATTACTAAAATGTTTAAATATGGGTTTATAAAATGTTTACTCATTAGTTTGAAGGTTTGAATAATGTTGTGTATAGTCATATCCACCGGCACTGACGGTATCATCGTTGACCATGTGACCGTACCCCCAAGAACTATCTCCAGTATTACCATCAAAATTACCCGTTGGAGGGGCATCTGATACTTCCAATTGCTCCTTCTGAACCAAAAGTTCAAAAGAATGCTGGGTGCTTGAGAGACCGAAATCTATCATCGAAGATATTGATGCATCGTCTATAATTTCAACCAATGCATTTCCACTGAACATAGGCCATATACAACTTAACTTAACCCTACTTTCACGGGGATCGTATTTCGTAATTTTGAACACTTTGGTCTCTAGTTCATCATAAGTCGTTGATGCTTCCAATCGCATGATTCGTGCAGACCCGCCCAGATACTCGGGACCTTGTGCACTTCTGATAACCTGGCCATCGTATTTACATACAACAAATATACTTGGGGAGGCCATAATCCTGCACAAAAAACAGTTATATTTTTTATGTTGTGTTGAAATTGCAAAAAACTTTCAAACTCGAAAATTGCTTACTTCCAATACTTTATGAACTGTTCCACTGCTCGAAGATTGCTTACTCGAAGACTATGGTACTGAACTTGACCTTCTTCTAAAACTCCACACTTACACAAATTCTTCAGCGGAGAAGAATTGATCGAAGTAAATGGATAGTGACCGGTGTAGGATGAAAATTTGACAGAGATGAAATGGGAAATGGGCAGTGAAATGTATAGCGGAGACATATATTTATAGCGGCAAGATATTGAAGAGGGCGGGTTCTAACAACCCGCCCTCTTAATTGACCTGACGGTACAAATAATTATTGAAGAGGGCGGGTTTTTGAGGGCGGGTTTTAATAACCCGCCCTCTTCAGTATGATGTAAAGTGATTTGACAAGAGAAAACAAAATTAATGAAGAGGGCGGGTTTTAATAACCCGCCCTCTTTTAATATGATTCTGAACACTAATTACATATAATTTTTTAAATAAATATATTAAAATAAAGTGATTTGACAAGACAATATAAAAAAACAAAATTAATGAAGAGGGCGGGTTCCAGGAACCCGCCCTCTTACTTTCTGAATATTGCTCGTAATTAAAGAAGATGGCAAAATGCAAATAGTACTGATTTGACATCAAATAGTACTGATTTGACATTTCACATAGTACTAATTAATGAAAAGGGCGGGTTCCTGGAACCCGCCCTCTTCTTTATGAGAAATAGTACCGATTTGACATTTCACATTACTGAAGAGTAAATATTACAAAATTAATGAAGAGGGCGGGTTCCTGAAACCCGCCCTCTTCTTTGTGAATAGGAACTGATTTGACAGCTCTCTGGTCATTTTTGAAGAGGGCGGGTTCCTGCTCTTCAGTAATTAGTAATTGATTTGACTAATTATTGAAGAGGGCGGGTTCCTGGAACCCGCCCTCTTTGAGAACAAAGAGGGTTCCTGCAACCCGTTCATCCTCTATAAAACCCGACCATCAACCAAGAATCAACCACATCTAATCTCTACTTCTAATCTCTACTTGATAAAACTCTCGACAAATCTCTGCTCCAGTACATTTCAATGGAGAATCAACCACTCGACAAATCTCTGCTCCAGTACATTGATGCCGGACCAATCAGCAACGCATGTCCATCCGTTATATCTTGGCTTCCTAGCGGATTTTGATGTCTGTGGCCAATATGCTTGGGGAGCAGGGGTCCTGGTCTTTCTTTATAAGGAACTCGATAAAGCATGTGCTCCTACGAAGAATAAAATTTGTGGATGCATTACATTATTTCAGGTAAATTGTTTATTTTTCACAGCTAGAATTTTGCAATATTGGTTCTCTCTCTTATAATCTGAAACTTTATTTATAGATCTGGTCGTGGGAGCATATGTATATACGAAGACCAGAGAATATTAAAATAATTGGCTTGGATATCCCCGGAAAGCCGCTCGGCTGCTGGTGGAATGGGAAGAAAGCGTATAAGGCTCCTCGTCGAGTGCTTAGGTACTATAGAGATGAGTTGGATCGCATGGAGGCGGCTCAGATAATCATAATTTAGGTAATTAAATTTGTTTTATAATTTTGAAATACCTTAATCACAATTTTTTTATTATGTTATTTGCGCAGTTTCTGTGGACGCCTTATACAGCAGATCGTCTACAACACTTACCCGGCATCTGTCTCGAAGGAGAGCCGGTTTGGCGGGCTCGATGCCCACTCCTCTGCATTAATGTCGTTGTTATGCACCTCCCGGATAGGGTATTGCGACAATTTGATAGATTGCAACATATTCCTGTCCCGCCGCTTTCGCCTATGACAGTAGAGGGAGACATGCGAGGAGGAAATACGGAGCGTGATTGGAGGGAGCATCATCATCAGTATTTGCTGAGATGGGAGGATAGGCAGCGTAGTATTGCCTTACAGCAAATAGGTGACCACACAGTCACCGACGCTACCAAAGTATATGTCACGACCCGAAAGTACGGAACATGACCGGCACTTAAACTACGAACGTCTCGAGGCGTACGTAATCTAAGTAAACCGAAAACCCAGAAATCCAAACCAAGAAAAGTAGTAGAGTGCAGGAAAAACTAACTTAAAGCAAGTAGTTTCAATAGCATAAGCCGAATTATGCGGTTTTTAAAACATCAAAATTTTACTGAAAATTTCGGCAGAGTCTCCTTTGTAAATACTGGCCCCCAAACGAGATACAACATGAATAGTATACGAAATCAAGAAAAAGGCATACCCAAGCGGGAGATAGCTCTTCGTCAATCGACGGTCACAACCACACAAGCAATAATATACAACGCCAACGGCGAGGATCAAAACTCAAAAGGAAACTCAAAACCACCAGAAATAAAACGAGCGACTCTAAGGTCGAAAGAATAAACAACACTGGTCTCAATCTCAAAAAAAATACATGTTTGGTTGATGGAATTTACTAGATACAACGGAATAATATTATACAAGGTAATATGATGGGTACGATACAAGAAAAACCCACCTACTAGCAAGTCACTTGAATGAAACTGAGCCCGCAAAGCCGTAATGAAACCTGTACGGCAAACCTGCAAGAAACTGGGGCACAACGGGGTGAGTTGCCAACTCGTGAATAGAAAAATATCTACGCACAGAAATCGCATAAATAACGCAACCTAGGTCAATGATCATAATATATCTTCAAATATAACCAGCAGCCTATAACAAGGCTAGGGTAAATATCTAACCCGAGTGTAATCTCATATGCCTGTGTCAGTGCCTCAGGTAGCAATATATCATATGAATGAGGTATGAATGCATGAAGACAGAATACATGCAAATGAAGAAACTGTTTTCATAAATTAGTGAGATTTCCTTTGTATATTTTCAAAATGAGGTATCATAATGAAATCAGCATAAAACAGTGCCTAGCATCGGCACAAAACGTAATCCCAATATCTCGATATCTCGGTATCACGGTCTCTGTACCTCAATCACAATATCTAGGGCGCCGTCAGTCCAGACCGGCCCCTACCATCCATCTCAAGACCACGACGGTATCCTCCGGATATCCGACGCGTCGGGTAAAATCACCGGTAAGTAGTGCTCCCCTGCCAGGCTCACATCGTCATCATCACGCGCTTCTTGCCCCGGGGTACATTACCGGGTCCACCATGTACCCGAAACGGTTCATCCATCTCCTCGAATCGGGTCTCGAAATCCATCAGCAAACTCATGGTGGACGACTCATACATCATAGGAAAAACCGCACTTTTATTTAAAAAGAGAGAAATCAGTTTATATATGTTTTGCGGTTTTCCTCCAAATCCAGAAAATATCATGGAAATCCGAATCATCAATAGCATGTAGAACCATGAATATAAGCATGAGAATGAATAACAGTATGCATGAAGCGACAAGTAATAACTACAATATCTAAGCTGGCATATAAGGTATATACACTAATATTATGTCAAACTACTGGCTATCAAGCTAAGTTAAGAAACAATATTTTCTAAGGTGTACGTGACATGGCAATTACCGATGAAGATGTGTGTGAGCCGGCAAGTAAGTGTATGTGGTACATACGCATCATCGGTAATGGTGCTGGTGTCCTAACAGCATAATGTCAACAATGCAATATGAAATAACAATGTAAATATGCGATGCGGAGCGAGCAACCAAAATGAGCGGGAGCTAAAAACTAGACGCGGCTATAACTAATCTGCTTTAATCTAATATAGTCCTACAAATGGTGCCTTTTGAAATAACACGAATCATGGGGTTTTGAAAATAGGGGCTACGGTATTTTTGTGAAAAGATACGTCTTTTGAAATATCCGTAGATCCCTTGACCTGTCTTTTAAAATACCCACGATCCGCTAGTTTTGAAATAGGTAGGAGTCTAATCTAATCTAACAACTACACTAAACTATACGGCTGAACTAACAAGCTGAACTACAGGTAAGGAAACCGCCTATCATCTGAGTCGATACATATACATACCTGTATATATACAGTCGGTGATCCCGCCTCAATAATATCATATCCATAACCAGACATCCCAAGTCAAGAGTGCGGATCAATCATCAAAATATAGCTCGTACGTAAATCCGTCGTACGGCATCCCCAAATTTGGGTACGGGTCAATATCACATTTGTCGTATTTTTCATCAAGTATCCTCTTTATCAAGATCATCATCTGGGTACTGACCTACGTCTAGCACAATGCCAACATCATCACAAAAATCAAGACCTGACTACTGATCGACAGTCTAGTACAAATCGGTTTTTCATCATATATCATCACAAGAGTATACATCGCCCAAGGCGGCCTATCACAAGTATCCTGTCATATCATATCATATGATATCTCATAACATAATCAAATGTCGATCATCTAAAATATATATATCACTATTGCTATGGCATCATCATTCCCAAAATCCTCTAAAGTATCAAGACGTATCTAAATCATGAATTTTACCGTCATAACATGTCATTTCACCGATATCATAATCTCAGATCGACTTCTCGACTCATATCAATCCCATGTATCATCCTCAAATCCGTATGTGAGCACAATATCCCAAACTCCACGTGAACACATATCCACATAGGATCCTATAACCACATAAAACATAAGGATGCATGCAAGTATGTATGCGTGTGTACGTATGTGTAGTTCACCCAAAACCCTAAGGTTTCGTAACCTTTCATCAATCCGATATACCAATATCCATTTAAACAACAATAATAAACCCAACAACATATAATATTTATAGGTGTGTATACGCATCCGTATACATCACCTCGGACTGCGGGGGTGCTATACGCCATCCACCCGACTTCTCCCCGTAGATATAAATCTACTCACCTGGTCCTCGCTAGCCGGTGCCGACGTCGCCACGCGTTTGCTTGTCGTCTGGAAGTCCACATGGGGTACCTACATATCATAACGCACCGTATCGCATTAAAACTAAATTCGAAATCGAAACGGCACACGAAAATCAAATCGACACGCGTATCCCGCATAGGTCCAAACCTATCGCCTACGCATGCAAGAATAGTCAAACCAACCCTCGATGTCGATGTACAGACGTCAAACCATCGAGAAAAATCCAATCACACTCATTTGCACATTCACGAACACTAATTTTAATATAAACTAGGTTAAAACTCACAAAAACCCCAATTTCACTTAAAAAAATCATTTTTCCGTAAATCTAGCAAGCACAAATCACCGTTTTAGTACAAAACCCGATGTATAAATGAACCTAGCACCCACAATATTCACTAAATATCATAACTAAGTCATATAAACCATTACAATAATTTATTCTCCACAAAATATATATATTTACAAAACTTAGTTAAGAAAATTAGCACAATTCCATTTTAGCTCAAAACTTGGTGTTTTAATCAACTTAAATATTTTAGCAATTCTAGTGGCCGTAATTCTCATTAAAACATATTAACTAAGCCACACAACCATTATCTATATTTTAATCTCACTCTTAAATTTAATTACAAAAATCTAGTTTGCAAAACAATCATAATTAGGACAATTTAAATTTGACAATCTAGTAATAAGCAACAAGGTTTAGTTTTGCATAGAATTAACATGTTAACCACTCACTAGAATCATAATCTAATGCTAGAAACCCTCACTTGAATTTTACAAACCCTAATCCTAAAATCAAACCCTTTTCTAAAATATCCTAAACTAGCAATTACACCCAAATCAACACTTGAATAAGATAGCTTATCATAATTAAACAACAATTTTCCATAAGGTTAAGAATTTACCCCGCAATTATCTTGAGATCTAGCACAAATCTAGCCTTCCAAACATGCTTCCCTTCACCAAGATCCATACAAGAATAGCTAAGGAAAAATGTGTAAGGTTTGTATTTGGAAAATTGTGAGGTTTTACTTGATTTTTCTTGGAATTTTGGAGAGAAATGAGATGAGAAGGGAGGGTTGCTGCTGTTCATGGATGAATGGGGCTCGGCCAGAAATTTTAGGGGGGGAGGAAAGAGAGTGGGGTGATGTTATGAGGTCAAGAATTGACCAAAGTCAACAAAGCCCATACTTACATATACTTATTCTTTCATTCTTTTGTTTTATTTTCTTTTGCAAAACAAGTGGGGACAAAAGAGGGGGGCTGCTGAATTCAGCCAAGGGGGAGGGAAAATGGGGGTGTGTGAGTGTGGGTACGGGTGTGGGGTGAAGAAAAATGATAAATACAATACCCCAAACATCTATTTACGCTAAAAAAAAGCCTTTTTTCTTCAATAATTTCTAAACCGTTTTGGCAAATGATTTCGTTCCAAAAACCACATGATAAAATTTTATTTAATGTTTTATGATGCACAAAATTTGTTTCAACTCATTCCAATTTGTAATTTTCCTTAATTAAATGTATTAGTGACGGCTTAAAATAATAATAAAATAATATTTTTTTCAGAAAATTTGAAATTTCACCAGCGGCTCAATAAACACCAAATAATAGCAATTACATAGCTAGAATATGTATATTTAATTTTTATAATAAGATATTTGCATTTTGACTTTTTACAGAAAACCCCCTTATTTTACCGATTTTCCGAAATTTCACCGAAACGATTTTCAAAACGTTACAATCTTCCCCCCTTAAAGAAATTCGGTCCCCGAATTTAAATTAAAACCCCCCTAAATACTAAAACATCTAAGCAAAACCATCAAGTCGTCGGGGCTCCGATATCGTAAATAAATAAAACAATCGTAGCGCAACGCATGCGCATGAAAAATGAGCATATAACTCAAATCAAAACTCCGTCAAGCATCCCGCAATCATCGGAGTCATGGGGAAGACATCAATGCCAAATCCAAGGCAAAACCAATATGATATAACTCGAAACTATACATGTAAATATCGAATCTATATATGTAAGTATCTGAAGGAAATGCATGCCAAATCTCTTTAAGTCGCTGTGCAACGCGTATAACACTGCACAGTGGCGGACGTCTATCATAAGAAAATAACTATATACATATATACCATTGTTTGAAATGTACGTTCCGCCGTTTTGGAAACAATTTAGAAGGGTCTCCTTATTTTAAACATTTCGTGTCATATCAGACACGTAAGTAAATACTGAGGCTATAGCTCGCTTTTTGGAAATCCCTTCAATAACTATCAATGCATGCAAAATATATTCAGATACCGTCCTCTGACTAGTCCTGCTCAGTACGAAAACACATAGCAATATCATAAAAACGTACTGCTCTATAAGAAAAAAAAATCAATCCCAAAATACGCGTATGAATACTACATGCGTCTGGTGCGCACGGAAATCAAAATCCAAATATGTGTCATACATATACACAGAAACAACATCTAAGTGCATCGGGTGTGCACGAAACATCTGTCGTAGGCAACATGTGTGCCTGACAGCAAAATCAGGTGCATCTAACATGCACGAAAAATCTCGATTTAGTGCACCTGGTGTGCACCAAAATCACACTTCAAAATATGCGCCCAACATGCGCGAAAATCCAAATCAGGTGCATCCATCATGCACAAAATCAACTCAACTGTATGAAACCCATAAAATCATAAACATGAGAAACCAAGGCACGAAAACGATGTCAAGTGCAACAACTGTGCAAAATCGTAAATACTCAGTAGGTGCAACCATGGTCCATGAAAACAAATATCGTGAAACTCAATCATCAAAATCAATCATGCGAATAGATCGCCCAAAATACCCAAAATCAAGTATGGCTGAATAGTCCCGCTCAAGCACATCCTGGGTGCAAGTATCATTGCAGCAGTGTCCTGGAAGGAATCCTGCTCACGGTCTCTTCCATGTCTCGTCTCTGCCCACTGTCCGGAAGTCATTGTCCTTTCCTATATCTGCATCTTGCTCTGGAACGAATGCATACTCATCGCAACTCCTTCTGGAAGGTAAGTCCAAGTACCATGCCTCGGCATGCGCATCACGTCTCTGATGTCGGCGGAGTGGAACATCATCTCATCTAGATCTGGTGCGAACCTCTTACTCCACTTTTCTCTAATGTCGTCTGCTTTGGACTCGTCTCGTCGCGGCTGCATGGACTGAGCTCCAACGGCTATCCTCATATCTGGAGTCTCCCAAGAAATGCATCTCACCACCTAGCATCCGACTTAAGTCGAGCCATCCGATCGAGTCGTCAAAACCTCATAATTCCCCAAGAGCTCAACCTCTTGGGCACAGTTTAATAGTATCGAGTACATACCACAGCATCGGTGGTCCAGCCGTAGAAGGGCAAACCCAAGCCTCACTAATGGCGCCGTAGAACTGCCGCAAACCCGAAGGTTCAAAGGCTTTCACACGGTCATTAAGTCGAGTTAGGGTTTCATTCTTCTAGAGGGACCATAAAATTTCCTGCATGTCTCTCCGAATACTTTAAACTTGGAATAGTAGGTTTCTGACATTCGATCGTCTCTGTCGACTCCCAACGTCTCCGCGTGAAGTCGTCTCTAGCTGGAATCAATCTATCTGATGACCTCGCATCGGGGTAGCGAACGATCCATATGTCCTAGTCATTCATCCGCGATGACTAGCGACCTTCTATCATCTCTTAGTACAACTCGTTCTGCACTAACTCCAGCATCTGGGGCAATACCTCGTCGTTCGCAGCAATAACTGGCTCGCTCGTCTGCACGCTGAACAGTGCCTCGATCATCATGAATAAGCAACACACCAACGGTCACTAAAATCTGGCTGGCCTCCATCATTGGCTCAATTCTCTAGTGTCGATCAGCACCTCCGAGTAACCTCATACAGCGATCCATCCAACGCTCGTGGTGCAAAAACACAATCCAAAAGACACATCTCTATAATCGTGTGTCGCCCGAATCACGCCATGGTCAGTCCTCATTCGTAACGAGCTCATGCTGACCACAACTCTAGCCGTAGCTCTCCCTGCCGTAACCGTAGCAGCAAAACCAAACTGGTACCGATGAGGCTAGATCAGGAAGGAATATAATACTGAACAAGGAAATGTACATCCTAAGGCTTCATAAGTGGAGTGGCGTGTCGTAAATATGCCGCGGAACATATCAACGGTACGTCACTCTACTTTAGTCACATATTCCATCAACCAAGGGTCATCCTACGCTCCGAAGGTAAAACCTAACGCTCTGATACCAACTTTGTCACGACCCGAAAGTACGGAACATGACCGGCACTTAAACTATGAACGTCTCGAGGCGTACGTAATCTAAGTAAACCGAAAACCCAGAAATCCAAACCAAGAAAAGTAGTAGAGTGCAGGAAAAACTAACTTAAAGCAAGTAGTTTCAATAGCATAAGCCGAATTATGCGGTTTTTAAAACATCAAAATTTTACTGAAAATTTCGGCAGAGTCTCCTTTGTAAATACTGGCCCCCAAACGAGATATAACATGAATAGTATACGAAATCAAGAAAAAGGCATACCCAAGCGGGAGATAGCTCTTCGTCAATCGACGGTCACAACCACACAAGCAATAATATACAACGCCAACGGCGAGGATCAAAACTCAAAAGGAAACTCAAAACCACCAGAAATAAAACGAGCGACTCTAAGGTCGAAAGAATAAACAACACTGGTCTCAATCTCAAAAAAAATACATGTTTGGTTGATGGAATTTACTAGATACAACGGAATAATATTATACAAGGTAATATGATGGGTACGATACAAGAAAAACCCACCTACTAGCAAGTCACTTGAATGAAACTGAGCCCGCAAAGCCGTAATGAAACCTGTACGGCAAACCTGCAAGAAACTGGGGCACAACGGGGTGAGTTGCCAACTCGTGAATAGAAAAATATCTACGCACAGAAATCGCATAAATAACGCAACCTAGGTCAATGATCATAATATATCTTCAAATATAACCAGCAGCCTATAACAAGGCTAGGGTAAATATCTAACCCGAGTGTAATCTCATATACCTGTGTCAGTGCCTCAGGTAGCAATATATCATATGAATGAGGTATGAATGCATGAAGACAGAATACATGCAAATGAAGAAACTGTTTTCATAAATTAGTGAGATTTC
Organism: Agapanthus africanus; assembly: GCA_030015575.1. Classification (NCBI taxonomy): domain Eukaryota; kingdom Viridiplantae; phylum Streptophyta; class Magnoliopsida; order Asparagales; family Amaryllidaceae; genus Agapanthus; species Agapanthus africanus. The sequence continues at coordinate 874,082,498 of CM057339.1, forward strand.
CTTTGTATATTTTCAAAATGAGGTATCATAATGAAATCAGCATAAAACAGTGCCTAGCATCGGCACAAAACGTAATCCCAATATCTCGATATCTCGGTATCACGGTCTCTGTACCTCAATCACAATATCTAGGGCGCCGTCAGTCCAGACCGGCCCCTACCATCCATCTCAAGACCACGACGGTATCCTCCGGATATCCGACGCGTCGGGTAAAATCACCGGTAAGTAGTGCTCCCCTGCCAGGCTCACATCGTCATCATCACGCGCTTCTTGCCCCGGGGTACATTACCGGGTCCACCATGTACCCGAAACGGTTCATCCATCTCCTCGAATCGGGTCTCGAAATCCATCAGCAAACTCATGGTGGACGACTCATACATCATAGGAAAAACCGCACTTTTATTTAAAAAGAGAGAAATCAGTTTATATATGTTTTGCGGTTTTCCTCCAAATCCAGAAAATATCATGGAAATCCGAATCATCAATAGCATGTAGAACCATGAATATAAGCATGAGAATGAATAACAGTATGCATGAAGCGACAAGTAATAACTACAATATCTAAGCTGGCATATAAGGTATATACACTAATATTATGTCAAACTACTGGCTATCAAGCTAAGTTAAGAAACAATATTTTCTAAGGTGTACGTGACATGGCAATTACCGATGAAGATGTGTGTGAGCCGGCAAGTAAGTGTATGTGGTACATACGCATCATCGGTAATGGTGCTGGTGTCCTAACAGCATAATGTCAACAATGCAATATGAAATAACAATGTAAATATGCGATGCGGAGCGAGCAACCAAAATGAGCGGGAGCTAAAAACTAGACGCGGCTATAACTAATCTGCTTTAATCTAATATAGTCCTACAAATGGTGCCTTTTGAAATAACACGAATCATGGGGTTTTGAAAATAGGGGCTACGGTATTTTTGTGAAAAGATACGTCTTTTGAAATATCCGTAGATCCCTTGACCTGTCTTTTAAAATACCCACGATCCGCTAGTTTTGAAATAGGTAGGAGTCTAATCTAATCTAACAACTACACTAAACTATACGGCTGAACTAACAAGCTGAACTACAGGTAAGGAAACCGCCTATCATCTGAGTCGATACATATACATACCTGTATATATACAGTCGGTGATCCCGCCTCAATAATATCATATCCATAACCAGACATCCCAAGTCAAGAGTGCGGATCAATCATCAAAATATAGCTCGTACGTAAATCCGTCGTACGGCATCCCCAAATTTGGGTACGGGTCAATATCACATTTGTCGTATTTTTCATCAAGTATCCTCTTTATCAAGATCATCATCTGGGTACTGACCTACGTCTAGCACAATGCCAACATCATCACAAAAATCAAGACCTGACTACTGATCGACAGTCTAGTACAAATCGGTATTTTCATCATATATCATCACAAGAGTATACATCGCCCAAGGCGGCCTATCACAAGTATCCTGTCATATCATATCATATGATATCTCATAACATAATCAAATGTCGATCATCTAAAATATATATATCACTATTGCTATGGCATCATCATTCCCAAAATCCTCTAAAGTATCAAGACGTATCTAAATCATGAATTTTACCGTCATAACATGTCATTTCACCGATATCATAATCTCAGATCGACTTCTCGACTCATATCAATCCCATGTATCATCCTCAAATCCGTATGTGAGCACAATATCCCAAACTCCACGTGAACACATATCCACATAGGATCCTATAACCACATAAAACATAAGGATGCATACAAGTATGTATGCGTGTGTACGTATGTGTAGTTCACCCAAAACCCTAAGGTTTCGTAACCTTTCATCAATCCGATATACCAATATCCATTTAAACAACAATAATAAACCCAACAACATATAATATTTATAGGTGTGTATACGCATCCGTATACATCACCTCGGACTGCGGGGGTGCTATACGCCATCCACCCGACTTCTCCCCGTAGATATAAATCTACTCACCTGGTCCTCGCTAGCCGGTGCCGACGTCGCCACGCGTTTGCTTGTCGTCTGGAAGTCCACATGGGGTACCTACATATCATAACGCACCGTATCGCATTAAAACTAAATTCGAAATCGAAACGGCACACGAAAATCAAATCGACACGCGTATCCCGCATAGGTCCAAACCTATCGCCTACGCATGCAAGAATAGTCAAACCAACCCTCGATGTCGATGTACAGACGTCAAACCATCGAGAAAAATCCAATCACACTCATTTGCACATTCACGAACACTAATTTTAATATAAACTAGGTTAAAACTCACAAAAACCCCAATTTCACTTAAAAAATCATTTTTCCGTAAATCTAGCAAGCACAAATCACCGTTTTAGTACAAAACCCGATGTATAAATGAACCTAGCACCCACAATATTCACTAAATATCATAACAAAGTCATATAAACCATTACAATAATTTATTCTCCACAAAATATATATATTTACAAAACTTAGTTAAGAAAATTAGCACAATTCCATTTTAGCTCAAAACTTGGTGTTTTAATCAACTTAAATATTTTAGCAATTCTAGTGGCCGTAATTCTCATTAAAACATATTAACTAAGCCACACAACCATTATCTATATTTTAATCTCACTCTTAAATTTAATTACAAAAATCTAGTTTGCAAAACAATCATAATTAGGACAATTTAAATTTGACAATCTAGTAATAAGCAACAAGGTTTAGTTTTGCATAGAATTAACATGTTAACCACTCACTAGAATCATAATCTAATACTAGAAACCCTCACTTGAATTTTACAAACCCTAATCCTAAAATCAAACCCTTTTCTAAAATATCCTAAACTAGCAATTACACCCAAATCAACACTTGAATAAGATAGCTTATCATAATTAAACAACAATTTGCCATAAGGTTAAGAATTTACCCCGCAATTATCTTGAGATCTAGCACAAATCTAGCCTTCCAAACATGCTTCCCTTCACCAAGATCCATACAAGAATAGCTAAGGAAAAATGGGTAAGGTTTGTATTTGGAAAATTGTGAGGTTTTACTTGATTTTTCTTGGAATTTTGGAGAGAAATGAGATGAGAAGGGAGGGTTGCTGCTGTTCATGGATGAATGGGGCTCGGCCAGAAATTTTAGGGGGGGAGGAAAGAGAGTGGGGTGATGTTATGAGGTCAAGAATTGACCAAAGTCAACAAAGCCCATACTTACATATACTTATTCTTTCATTCTTTTGTTTTATTTTCTTTTGCAAAACAAGTGGGGACAAAAGAGGGGGGCTGCTGAATTCAGCCAAGGGGGAGGGAAAATGGGGGTGTGTGAGTGTGGGTACGGGTGTGGGGTGAAGAAAAATGATAAATACAATACCCCAAACATCCATTTACGCTAAAAAAAAGCCTTTTTTCTTCAATAATTTCTAAACCGTTTTGGCAAATGATTTCGTTCCAAAAACCACATGATAAAATTTTATTTAATATTTTATGATGCACAAAATTTGTTTCAACTCATTCCAATTTGTAATTTTCCTTAATTAAATGTATTAGTGACGGCTTAAAATAATAATAAAATAATATTTTTTTCAGAAAATTTGAAATTTCACCAGCGGCTCAATAAACACCAAATAATAGCAATTACATAGCTAGAATATGTATATTTAATTTTTATAATAAGATATTTGCATTTTGACTTTTTACAGAAAACCCCCTTATTTTACCGATTTTCCGAAATTTCACCGAAACGATTTTCAAAACGTTACAGTATATCTACAGTGGTATAAGCGTGTCACCATAAGATATCTTTCTGCTCCTCCCAAAAACTTCCCAAACATCTCGCGGTACGAGCCTAGAGGCCACATGGAACGAGATTTGGTAAGTTGAATTCTTTATATCATATTATTTTTTAACATCCGGCGATATGAGTTAATACTTATTTCTTATTTCTAATGTAACGACAGGCTCGTGGGTTGCATCTCGTACAAACAATGGTGCAAGAACCATACCCGACTGATGCTGGTCCGGCATCTCAGACTCGATTTTCAAATGTCGACCAATTAATTGGTGATGTATTTGGTTCATATGGTATTTCTCAACATTTATCGCCGACACCGGAGCCGCAGTATCAGCCGGCACCGGAGTTGCAGTATGAACCGGCACCGCAGCCGCAGTATGACCCGGCACCAGAGCCGCAGCATCAAGGAGATCCAGCGCAGCAGGATCGGTGGTTTGGATCACCATACCGTCAGCAGCAACCCTGGCATACCGGACAGGCGCAACAACACCAGTCTTGGGATCAGGTTTTGCAGAACAGCCGTCTTGGGGGTCAGGTTTTGCGCAACAACAGCACCCTTGGGGGTCAGGATTTGCGCAGCCATGGGGCCAAGGTTTTGTGCAACATCAGCCGCATGAAACCGGGACAGGTTCTTCGCTACAACTGCCCAGTTGGGACACGGATTTAGCGTCCTACGCAAATTTGTTGGGAAGCAACACATATCCGACACCTGTCCCGCATTCAGGTTCAGGATTTGTGGATCAACAGGCTGTCCAAGACGCTGCTGAAGACGAAGCTGAAGCAGAACCCGAACCCGAAGCAGCAGAGCAGACGACGCCGCCGCCGCCGCCATCTATCCAAGAAACAGGTGGTTCCTCCAGTCATCCCAGGAGGCATAGATTTATGTCAAGCCTTCTTGGATTTCATAAGGGAAAAGGAAAAGGAAAAAAATAGTATTTAAATTTTACAAACAGATAGGATTTTTTCACATTGGAAATTTGACGGATTCATTTTGATATTATAAATTTGACAGTCGAGATAGAAATCGGATAGGATTTTTTTACATTGTAAATTTTGACGGATTCATTCTGTAAAAAACATTGATATAGTGAAATTTTATTATTTAATTTAAATATTTTTTTTGTATATTTAATTTTATTTTATTTTTAAGAATTATAATTATAATTATAATTATTATTATAATTATAATTATAATTATATCACTAATAATAATATTATAATTATATAATTAATAATTATAATTAAAAATTAAAAATTATAATTAATAATTAAATTAATTTTAAAAAAATGGGGCGGACCCGCCCCTATACTGGAGGTGGGGGTGGATTTCCTCCTCCTATTTTAATAATATAATTTTAAATTAATATTATTTTAAAAAAAAAACCCATCTTCTATCCACGTCCCCCTCTTTCTCCTCGTTTCTCCACGATTTCGCAGGCGTCAACCAGGCGTCACTTCGCTCTTCCAAAAAAGCGACAGAGGTCTCCTTCTCTCTCTTCAAGCGGTGATGTTACCGCTAGTGACGGCGAGCGAGAAGATCGACTGCGTGTTCAAGGTGGTGAGCTCGCCGGCGGTGGCGTCGCCGTCGAGGTGGTCCGTCGACATCTGGAGGTCGAAGAAGGCTCTTCAGCTACCAGAGTACCCTGACAAGATCGAACTCGAATCGGTGCTGAAGACGCTCGAGAGCTTCCCGCCGATAGTGTTCGCCGGAGAGGCGAGGAACTTGGAGGAGAGGCTGGCGGATGCGGCGGTGGGGAAGGCGTTTCTGTTGCAGGGAGGGGATTGCGCTGAGAGCTTCAAGGAGTTTAATGCCAATAATGTTAGGGATACTTTCAGGATTTTGCTGCAGATGGGGGTCGTGCTCATGTTTGGGGGACAAATGCCTGTGATCAAGGTGAGGGTTTTAATTAGAAAGTTTGGATCTTGATTTAATTTGTATTATGATTTAATGGATCCAGTGAAAAATAATTCTCCCTTTTTATATATTTTTTGATCATTTTTTAATTATTTTTTTGTTAGTTTACTTGTTTTTGGTTAATAGGTGATGGAGTTTGTGATCTCCTTCAGATGTTGTCCTCCGTCGATCCTGTGATGACGTTCTTAATCGGTTGAGATTTGGTTTGGGAGTTGTTGAGTTTGTGGATCCCAATGGAATGGTGTTGACGTCGAGCTATCTGCAAAGGAAGTCCCAGGGTGGGTAACCACCGTAGGACCCTCTGACGATCAAGTTAGTGCCGAGCAATAGGTGCAGAGTAACGGCGTATTGGAATGAGTTCGAGTTACCTGAGTTGTTTGAAAAAGGGGTTTATATAGGAGTCGCATGGAGCGAGCCGACGCGAGATTCCCGCCCTTGGTTACGATCCCCTCGTTATGCCCGCGTTGATGGTGGTATCCGTCTATTAATGGCGGGATACACTCATTAATGGAGGGACGTGCCAGCGTGGGACGTTAACCGTGGGGAGGCGGATATCTCGCCCTAGTGAGATACGCGGAGCCGTTACGGGCGGTTTGGGTTCCGCGCTCTCGGTTGATCGGGGAAGCCGAGGAAGCTCGGTCTGACAGATGGCTCGGAGATGAGCCATAAGGCCGAGGAAGCTCGGCCTGACAGATGGCTCGGAGACAAGCCAGGAGGCCGAGGAAGCTCGGCCTGTTAGATGGTTCAAAGACGAGCAAGAAGACCGAGGAAGCTCGGACTGTCAGATGGCTCGGAGATGAGCAAGAAGACCAAGGAAGCTCAGAGACGAGCTGTTAGCCGTTTGCTAGGTGAAGCTGGAAAGTACTCAGGAAGGTCTCCAGAAAAGTCGGATACGTCCTCGGAGATGAGGTCCCGAGGAACACCCCTAATGCAACTCATTTATTCCACCTCCGTAGCTTTCATGATACGCCATCCGCCATGTGTCGTAATCTGAGGAAATACCACTTGTGAGCATCATCATTAGCCCCCCACTCTCGTTCCGACCTATTCATGGGTCGGGTCGAGAGTGGCCTGTTCGGTTTTTCTTTCGCTCAGTTTGACGCCGAGAATCATAATGTGGATCGCCCAGGAACGACATGGCGTTCGGCGGTTGCGTCGTTTAGATCTTTGGGCCCATGTGTCGTCACGTCGTGCGCCTGAATTTTCGCGCGTATCCCCGATGACGTCCGCGGATCAGTGAAATGATTGTGTTTTAAAGAGGGAGCGCCGTTTCTGTCGTTTCGTCAGTTAAGGTACGGGCCACGCGTCGGTCGTCGATTTTCCAGCGTGACAGGCTGTCCCTAACCCCTGAAACGAAGAGACGTCCCCAATGGTCGTCCGTCACGAGGAGCCTTGACGGTCGTTTTAGGTGCGACGTTTCGTTTTGACGGGAATCAATCTGGGCCGTATTATGCTCTCTTTAGGAGTGTATAAATAGGAGGGGACCATCCTAGGGCTAACACTTTACCTTAATATTCTTTGGTTGCTTGAAGATTGCTCGAAGCTCCTCCGCGTAGATCGGATCTTCTGTTGGTTTTTCCTTTGCGAGTCTCGTTCTTTGAATCAGGTGAGATGTCTTCCTCCGAGGTGTCTGTAGATGTAGTAGAGGTAGAGTTGGACGATAAGGTTCCAGTTGCTGGGGTCGATTCCTGTGGGTCTTCCTCCTCTTCGGCTTCAGATAGCCAAGAGGGTTCTTCCTCTTCTTCGTCTTCTGTGTCAGGTTCGTCCCCTAGAGTCAGGGCCACCCTTATCACTCGCCGTCGGGCGGCAATAAGGGTTCCCAAGGTGCTCATCGGGAACACCCGCGATGCCCCCTCTGTCTTGAATCGCATGGTTGAGCTTTCCGATATTCGGACTCGATTCCATGTTCCCTCTAATTATTCCTTTCATTTGGCTAAGGAAGGTGAGCGGGCGGATCATGTGCAGGGTAAGGAGGTTGCCCTGTATCTGGAAGCATTCCGGACAGGAATGCTTCTGCCCTTCTCACCCGAGATTAGTGCGGTACTTCGTTGCTTCAATCTTGTCCGGGCCAGCTAGCGCCGAACTCGTGGAGGATTCTCCTCGGGTTTTTCGTCTGATTGAAATTAGATCATATCCCCTTCAGTTTGACCCTCATTGTGTCTTTCCTTAATTACAAAAATCACCCCGGTACAAGTAAGGATGAGCCGAGCTGAGTATACTTTTCGTTTAAAAAACGTAAGGGTGGGACAGCCGGATCGGGGTAGTGGTCGTCCCTTCTTCCATCCATGAATGAAAGGAGAAGTATGAATTCGTCGGGCCATCGGAGGGCGAGGATTGGCCTGTGCCTACACAGTGGCATTGGGCCGACTGATCGAGAGCAAAGCAGTCGACTTCCCCCGAGGCGCGGGTGGTGTCCCAGTAGGAACCGATCCAGCGGACGGATGTCCTGCTTTCCGAGCAAAAACTGAGCTGGGCTGGGCTCAGTCCTGCGTGTTTCTTAGATAAGTTAGGGCTTTCGACGATCCGTTTAGACTTTACTAAATTTCCTTTGCCGTTTCAGTGTCGCTAACCCCTTTGTTTTTGGTTAATAGGCGAATTACAAATTTATTGGAAGATACGTTTATGGAATTTACCTTGATGTTAAGGCGGATTAAATGGAATAACATTTCGTAATAGCATTCTTAAGTAAACTCTTTGGTGTTGATTGATCGTTAAAGACTGTTTCCACTGTCACAATTCTCAACTTTAATATATATTTATTATAAGTTTCATCCAAAAAGCAATAAATAAATGCATTCTTTTCAACATAATCAACCATTTCTCGAGTATTGATCTATGTATTTTTTTAATATAATTAACGCGATTAAGGTATCTTTTGTGAAGGAAAGTTGATTCACAAACCTGTATCAGAGATGCCCTTTTCATGCATCTCAGAACATCCTGATAGATTTTATATTTTTGTATAATTTTCAAGAGCAATGTTCGTTTTATTGTATTTTCAAGAGTAATTGAACTAAGACCCAGTAATTGGGAACTTTACTGACTTCTCTGATATTGGGTGTCTAACCCGTTTTCTCTCAACAGGTAGGGAGAACGGCGGGACAGTTTGCAAAGCCAAGATCAAGCTCATTTGAGGAGAAGGATGGGGTTAAGCTGCCAATTTACAGAGGAGACAGCATCAACGGCCATACCTTTGATGAGAAATCACGGACTCCCGATCCCCAACGGATGATACGTGCCTATTGGCAGGCTGCAGCAACTCTTAATATCCTCCGTGCTTTCGCCACCGGTGGTTATGCTGCTATGCAAATGGTCACTCAGTGGAATCTCGATTTCACCGAGCACAGTGAGCAAGGGGAGAGGTATATATCACTTCGATACGATCTCTTTAAGCTTGGATTGTTTAATAGAAATTAAGGAAGTTATCTCAACTAATCAAACAGAAGAATGTTTTGCTTTAGCTTGTTGTGGTTTATGGTGCTTACGTACATTTTCTTGGTAACAATGATCTTGGAAAAGATAATACTTGATAACACTTCTACTAGTAAATATACAGCAAAGTTAGAAATAAAATGTTGCAAATCATTATAGACATTAATGGTCAGTTGATAAATACTCCCGCATCGAACTGTTTGATTTGTCATATAGACTTAATATTAAATCCCAAATCCGTACTGGAAGAAGGATCCATTCTATGAATAAATGCAAGTATGCATATTTGACATGTGGGATTTTGTTCCCCGTACTAATCAAGAGTGCTCTTTTGTATTACTGCTGTCAATATTCGGTTCCATTTTGGTCTGTTTCTTTCTCCATCGATGCTATTTGTTTTAAGTTAAGGTTGATCCTGTGAATGAGGTTGCTGGTCTGCCCACCAATTCTCATCATTGCTGTCTGTGTCTCATATCCTTTGCTCCACGTTTAGCTGGGGCTGATATAGACAGCCTACCAACTTCTACATTTTCACAAAATTTATTGGTAATATTAAATTAATTGAGTAGAACATTAATATATATTTGGATTGTCTTATTTTTGACCCATTTGGTTATTTGAGGCCGACCTTTTGTTCGCCTTCAAAATTTCAAAAGTCAAGAAGCTTATTCTAACTTACCCTCACAAATTAAACACTTTTGCAGATTTAGACAATTAATATGAGAAATTTTGTCAATGAAAATTATGGAAAACAAGGTATCTTTATGAACCTACCTATAAAATTGTATGCATGAAAATACCGAACATGAAAAGCGTGCATTGATGACCAAGTCCACATATGCGAAACATGGTGACTTGGGTAGAATCATATATATATATATATATAATGTGGTTCCAAATGTGTCGATAAAGGTAACTTGGTCCTTAAAAGAATCAAGAAAAACATGGGTCATAAGATTTATATCACTTTCAGTCTTAAAAAAATAGATACCGCAAGAAAGAATCCTCTTTGAAACTGGACCTAACTAGCATATATTCTATTCCTTTTATCGGTGACTTGTTGACCTTGACCGAATCATTAAATAAGAATCATTAATTATTTAGCAAAAGCTATAAATAATTTCTAGGATATATGTCGTAGACTAACTATCCATGTCTTTCCTTGGTCTAAATGGAGTTAAATAATCAAATAATCTGATACATTTGCTAACTCAATTTCTAGTTTTCATTTATCTATTTACTTAATTTGCTAATTACGAGCATAGTGATTCATGTTACCGATAATGAGTCATTTGGAAATTACTATGTGGCCATTTTTAACGTCTTTAGTGTCAGGAACAAAATGTGAAAATCTAAGTAACTTCTTTTGAAACAAACAGGTACCGCGAATTGGCACATCGTGTTGATGAAGCCCTTGGGTTTATGTCTGCAGCTGGGCTTACAGTTGAGCATCCCATCATTAATACTACTGACTTTTGGACTTCTCACGAGTGTTTGCTCCTCCCTTACGAGCAAGCACTAACCCGTGAGGACTCCACCAGTGGCCTTTACTATGATTGCTCGGCCCACATGGTCTGGGTTGGCGAGCGAACTTGCCAACTCGATGGAGCTCATGTTGAGTTTCTCCGTGGCATCGCCAATCCCCTCGGCATTAAGGTAATTCACAAGCATGCCTGATAGAATTAATTTGCAATCTATAATTACCTTCATAAATAGCAAAAATACCTTGAACTTAGCGTTTTCTAAGTAAATACTACTAGCTTTCAGCATTGTTCTCCTTAAAGCCACCTACCATATTTTATGAATTAATGAAGAGGTGTTAAAAGGGAAGAAGGTTACACCAAAAGTTGTTATGGTATTGAACTGAGACTTGTTTAAACTCCATGGTATTTATTTGAAATATTCTATGTTCATGGTATTTAGTTGCAATTTATAAATATAAAGGTATTATTGTGTTAACTGGTCTTTTAGTGAATTTAGTATGATAAAAATTCAGGTTATTGCAACATTTTTCTTGCTGTTTGGAAATTAACGAAGAATTTTGATGGGGGTGTAGGTTAGTGATAAGATGGACCCAAATGAGCTGGTGAAGTTGATTGAGATCTTGAACCCACAGAACAAACCGGGAAGAATCACTGTCATCACGAGGATGGGAGCTGAGAACATGAGAGTGAAGCTGCCTCATTTGATCAGGGCAGTTAGAAGAGCTGGGCAGATTGTCACATGGGTTAGTGATCCAATGCACGGGAACACCATTAAAGCTCCTTGTGGCCTCAAGACTCGCCCCTTTGATGCAATTCGGGTATGCTAGTCCTCTCAATAATTCGTAAAAATGTCGCAATTTACAAATTTGCGTCTCATTAGATCTTCATATTCTAAATGTTAATGCACATTGTGCTTTCACGGTTATTTACAGAAAAATGCAAACCGCTTTGTAGCTGCGTAGCTTATTGTTTATGAGCATGTCTTTTATTTTATACGCGCTAGAGCTAAGTTTATGCATATTTTTGCTTCTGTTCAAAATATGGCTGGTGACACTGAAGCTGCCTTCAATTGAATATTCTTAAGGTGTCCTTTTATGTTGAATTTTTCCAAGTTGAATAACTATTATTAATTCAGTAAATCTGTTATATGACTTGCTTCACCCCAGATATTATAGGTTCCTTAAACCATCTATCTAACTTCTACTCTTTGATGTCTTTTCAAGACATCAAAAGACATTTCTGTATCATCAACCCTTCTAAGTTGTTTCAAGTTGTATCGTTTAATGATATATCTGAACCGTCTAATCAATGATTAGGTTGTATGTTCCCATCGGCATATCCAATTAGGTGCTGGATTGCAAACCCTTTGAGGACCACACGGTAGATTGGAGATGGTCCATTCCTTGGTTGCATAAGGTGGCCCTCCACAATAAAGCAACATAGAGACATATTTTTGTTGGGAAATTTTGGTCCGGGATCCACACAACTTGTACCGGTAATAATTGATTTTAGGTATTTCTTTACCAGACGAACACTTGATTCTAGGACATAGGAATGCTAGATTTCTTGATGTTTTCCCCCAAAGTTAGTTTCGTTCGTTCACGGTTTGACAGACTGTGATTGCTTAGACCAAGTTTTAAGTTGGTTTTGGGTCTCCATACATTTTTCTTGAGATTTTTATGGGAGTTTAGGTTTCCTAGGGTTTGAATCCTATTTATTGTGCCGGTTATAGTATGCTATATTTATTTCTCATCTCAACGGGTCATCTTAACCCAAGGAATCCATCTCTATCTGTAGAATTATATTGCAGGCTCTTCGCGGATCTGCTTATTTTGGTATTCCTATTTGTCTCTCTTTTTTCCCCCTCGAATCCTGCACATTTTTATTGATGTTCAGAAAATATTACAACCAAAAGGAGTACTACTCCTTTAACATTCAAAGAAACCCCAAATACATTTCAATTTGTCTTTAAATGCATCTTTTGGATGTCCTTTACCTTCAATTTAGGTGCCATAAAGACGAAGCCTGTTGATTAAAAAAGAGAGAGTATAGATTTTTTTTCTTTCTTTTTTCATGAGTCTCTCTCTTCCCTTTTTCCGAAATCTGGCCTTAACCTGATGAGTGATTAATAACTAGTAAATTGAAACAAGAAGATTTTAGAGGAATACGCTTTATATATATATATATATATATATATATATATATATATATATATATATATATAAGCTTTCTTTAAAACAATGGAATTATACCCATAAGATTATTTCTTCTAAAAATTACCAAATCCAACATTTCTTTTGTCGCACATACAGAGCACATGCTAGAACTAATGCCCTTTAAGCGCGTTCAAGATTTATTCAAATGTTACGCTGTAGTTCTAATTGTTGATACCCTTATGATGTGGACAGGCGGAGGTGAGGGCGTTCTTCGATGTACACGAGCAAGAAGGCAGTCACCCTGGTGGGGTCCACCTTGAGATGACTGGCCAAAACGTGACAGAATGCATCGGCGGGTCCCGAACTGTCACCTTCGATGATCTGAGCTCTCGCTACCACACCCTTTGCGACCCAAGACTTAACGCATCCCAATCCCTCGAGCTCGCATTCATCATCGCTGAAAGACTTCGCAGGAGGAGAATTGCCACCCGTTCCCAGCTACCAATCAACCCTAGCTTCGGTTTCTAATTATTAAGAATGAATATAGAGATTTAGCACTGAAGTGAGAGGGTTATTCTAAATTTGTTCTTTGTTATTATTGCATGCGTATGAGCTTGCTCTAGAACCTGTTCTTTACTAGTACAAGATGTATGTATGTGTTTGCACGAGCCCGGCCGAATGTATCTGGGGCATGGAAAGGAGAATAAATCAGTATCAAGAGGTTTTTGGCAACTCATAATTTGTTTGGTGAAATTTCTTGCGTGCTAATAACCATTTCTTTGTTTGGTATGGGGTTGTATTGGATTTTTATCTTGTGAAGTTGATATGTTTATTTGGTAGGGGTTTGGGCCACATCGGGGGCCATCCTCGTGTCGAGAAAACCCCTTGTACCATTAAACTCCGAGGGTGTAAAGTGCAAGTTTTTAAGAAGAAAAAGTTTTTAGGAAGAAAGATATAATTTTCTGCTATATAAGCCTGAACATGATCTGCCACGTGCAGAAGGCGAACTGGCCTCTCTTGAATCTGGTAGCTAACCTTGTCCATGATATTGCAAACAGTAATTGCATGAATGCTGGAAGCTGATAAAGCAGTCGAACTGGCCTCTTGAATCTGGTAGCTAACCTTGTGCATGATATTGCGAATAGCAGTAGCATGAATGCTGGAAGCTGATAAAGCATGAATATGGCACCGTCTTTAATCCCCTAGTTTGTGTGTGTTGTCTTTTCCATCTTGGTCTCGGATGGAGGTCGGAAACTCACTCAAATGTTGTCCTCTCTTGATTTCGCTGCCAGCAGGCTGAACGGTTGAGATTCGGTGTGAGAATTGAGTGTGTGGGACTCAATAGGTTTGTTGCTGACACCGAGCTATCTGCAAGGGAAGTCCCGAGATGGGAAACCATAGTAGGACCCTCCGACGATCAAGTTATTACCGAGGAGTAATTGGGCAGAGCAGCGGTGGCTTGGAGATCAATTCAACGTACCTGAGTCGTTTGGAGTAGGAGTTTATATAGGGGTCGCACTGGAGCGAGCCGATGCGAGATTCTCGTCTTTTGTTACGTCCGCATCACGTTCGTGTTGATGGCAGGATACGTCCATTAATAACAAGATATGTTCATTAATGATGTGATACGCAAGCTGTGGGATACGCTAGCGTGGCATAGGCTGTGATTTTTACTATTTACTAAAACAATTTTCCATAGCACAGCTGGCAATTCGGTCTATCCACGTCCCCCTCTTTCTCATCATTTCTCCACGATTTCCCAGGCCTCAACAACTCGTCACTTCGCTCTTCCAAAAAAGCGACCGAGGTCTCCTTCTCTCTCTTCAAGCGGTGAGGTTACCGCTGGTGATGGCGAGCGAGAAGATCGACTACGTGTTCAAGGTGGTGCTCATCGGCGACTCGGCCGTCGGCAAGTCGCAGATCCTCGCTCGGTTCGCTCGGAACGAGTTCAGCCTGGACTCCAAGGCGACGATCGGCGTTGAGTTCCAGACTCGGACGCTTGTGATCAGCCACAAGAGCGTCAAGGCTCAGATCTGGGACACTGCTGGCCAAGAGAGGTAAAATCTCTTTAGCCTTTTGAAGGTCGATTTTGATCTTGATCAGTAGATCTAGTGGAGGTTAAGCAGCGAGTTTGAATCTCGATCGATTGTGGCTGTGATTGTGTGTGCGTTTTTGGATCTGTTTATGATTTGGTTGCATTTGTGTGATTCGTTCCTTTTAGATGCATAGGACCAAATTTGATCTTAGTTGATGCATCGAAAGTTCTATTTGTGTAATTTAGGTCATTTGAATGCGTAGGAAGTTGGATCTCACTTAACAATGCTTCTCTTTTTTGGTTTTAAGTTTGAAATCATGATGCAGAAGTCATGAGAAGTGATTAAGTCATGCTGTTGCATTGCACTTCTTGTTGAATCAATTTTTCTCCTTACAATGCTTGACGTTGATGCGCTTAATTGTATGTGCCTTGGATCATGAATAGTACTGTGCAAGGGTAATGGTAGCACATGGATTTGAAAGGGTAATGGTAGCACATCTGGCTGCAATCTTGATGGAGCTTTGGGGATAAGATATTGGTTAGATGAACTAGTTTGGGTCTTGAAGTTGCAATCTCAATGCAGTTGTTTTGGTATGGATCTTGAAATAATCTATATTTTAGTTACCTTTTGGTTGTATGATTGGCGTAATGTTATTGCTGTTAAGGTTAGGGGCAGTTCCCCTATAGGCAATAGAGTTGAGAATATTTTTATTTTTTGGTAATGGGAGTATATAGCAGATGAGAGATAATATACTGAGTATTAATAATACTGAACTTGAATTGGACTCATTTAAGCATATTTTTCTAGATTGGAGATAATTTGCTAGTGAAAACTGAAGGAGCAAAGTTGTAGGATCTTGTCAACTACTTCAAATTTATGTGCCATAACTTCTTTAATAAGCTAAACCTGTTTTTTATGCCTCTAGCAAGTCAAATGTAGGTTTTTCTAGTGATCACGTTTCGATGTGCCGATGTCTTCGTTTGACATCAATAGCTAGTGAATCAATGTTATGCATTGTTTAATGATTTCCACCCAATCTTTTTTTTCTGCCATGGGTCTCAGGATCATGAAAGGGAAAAAGGGGGAGGGAGCAATATTTTAAATGGCACATGCTATTGTGGTATCCATCCTCGTTTTATCTTAAATATTTAATTTAATATTTCAAAGGAGAATGTCGGGAAAAATTTCTACTTACATTGCAGATGAATTGTTATGGTGGTGGTTCATTTTAGCAAGGCTTTAAATATCGGATATTGGCAAATATAGAAATTGTATTGGATAGGTGTTTCCTAAATCATATTCGGTTGATATCGGCACATAGGTATTGGATGATATTTGATTCAGTTCATTTTAGGAATATTATGTCCCGACACCTACCTAAATTAATTAGTAATTACTTATGCAAGTAGTTGATTTTAGATGGTACTCTCTCCGTTCCTAGTTACTTGTTGTCTTGACCTTTTGTTGCACACTACTTAAAAAAAGTGCAACTTCTTTAAAATAAAGGTTGATAGAGAAGAACAGTTTCTATATTGCCCCTGTAGTAATGCAGCTTCCAAAAAGTTTAGGGTTAGTATTAGTGAACTACATCAAAATTGCGATAATTATTTAGTTGAATTCTCAATCATTCTTATGGATTTTCCAAAAAAAGATAATTTGGAACACAAAAAGGTGGTCAATACGACATGTAAATAGGAACGGAGGGAATATATTTTAAGGAGCATGGGCATGAGTACACTTTCACGAGCAGGACGCGATATAATACCAAAATGGCAATTACATCATAAGTGATGTCATGTCCGTCTTGGCCAGAGTAGATATCTGATGGTGCATCAGTTTGCTCTGCATTGTGATTGCCACACATTCACACCTGTCCTTACTCCTTAGTCCTTGCTCTTTAGTCCTTACATGTGATGTTGACTCACATTTATCCTCAGTCCACCGTCAACTCAACATATATGTGGAAAAAGCTGAACCCCTAGAAGCCAAGTTTTCTTGCAATATAAGTGCTGGGCAAGGATCTCATCAGGATTCCTCTATGTATTAAGCCATATTATGATAAAACACTTGACCTACTTGTTTCTATTTGTTAATAATGCCTCCACATCTGGCTTTCCAACATTCTTAAATGAGTACTCCCTCCTTTTCAATTTACTTGTCTTTTTGGCCACTTTTTTGTATGTTAAGTTGCTTGTCCTTTCAAAAAAATCAATTATAATGCTTTGAGAATAGACTCCTATAGGCTATAAGTAATGCAATTTGGATGTAACCCTAAACTTTTGGAAACAAGAACCCTTTTTCAGTTTTTCCATTGCCAAATCTTAATATGAGGGCATCATAGGATTTTTTTTATAAAATCTCTATCATACTCTATTATAGTGGAGTTACACACACACACACCGGCGCCCCCCCCCCCCCCGCCCCCCACACGAAAAAATAGCGAGCAATAGCCAATAGGTCAAAAGGACAGGTAATTTGGAACTGAGCAAGTATAATTTTTTACCTCGTTCTTTATACACCTTTTCGTGTTGAGTACATATTTGGAAGCATCATATATGCACACACCCACATACAAGCATGGGGAACAAAATAATAAGCGAAGTTATGGTGCAGTAATATAATTTGCCAATTTCAATGCACCTTTCATGTATATTTCAAATTTTCAATACAGATAACCTTATGGGTCATTTTGAGTCCACTAGCTATCTACATACAGCTAGTTCTATCTTGTGAAACCAATATATCCGCAGTTGAGTAATGTTTTATTGTTATATGCCAATCATTTTGTAAAACTATTACTGACCATTATGTCAGTAATAAATGCTATAACGTTACATGTCTTAAAATAAGTACTTTGTCCTGTGTAAATGTTTGTTAGTTGTTATGTGAGAACTAGAAATGACAGTTTGATTGGTTTTTAGCTTCGATTGGGATTTAAATGAAGATTTTGCTAAATGTTTGCATTTAATTTCTGATAGTCAGTTCGTAAACATTATCTTGGCATAATTACAAAAATATATTTGCAGGGTTCAGAATGGAAATGTCTAAAAGAATGGCTAGTAAAACGATATATTTGCCTTAGCATAGGTCTATATCAGCTGTCTATGCACCATGTGCTATTACATACATGTTGAGATAATGTTGATGTTGAGATGGTTGAGTGGAAATATGCCAAGGGATAGGATAAGGAATGAGTGCATCCTTAACAAATTAGAAATAACGTATCATACAGAACAAAAATGAGGGATAACCAGTTTTGATGGACTGATGCTGAACATGTATGGTGGAGATAAAAAGAATTTGAGAGACGGTACAATTGTAATTAATCGAGCAACACAGGCTAGTGATAGGTCTAAATGAACATAGATTGATGCAATAAAAATGGATATGATAGTTGTTACCTTGTTTGAGGAGATGGCCCTTAGTATAGCTAAATGGAAAAGAGATTTTGTGCAGCCAACCCTAAAAATTTTGGACAAAAGCCTGCTGCTGCTGCTCTGCTGTTGTCTTAAACCTCAGTTCAATCTTACTGCTATACTAATTAATTGGAGCATGATGCTAAGGCCTACGGGTGGTCTTGATATTGGATGCAAGAGTAGCCTATGATTAATATATATTATATCTTTTCTCTATTATGCTGTACATATGAATACGAATGTATACTTGCTTGTAGTTGTGCATGCATGGCAGTGGATCCTTATTTCGTAAGCAGATAATCTTTTTACATGGTTATCCTTATTATGTTTGAAGCAGCAATATAAAGTTTTTTTTGAATTGCCTTTTGATTAGGTCAATGACAAAAATTATTTCTCCTTTCATCTATTTTATATATCATTTATTTTTCATACACACTCCATATCTTCTACATAAATTATATATATGGAATGTATTCCTTTAATATTTTTCCTATTTCCTGAAATTTTGTAGTTCTTATATATTTGTATTTTTATATATATTTGTTTTTTTTATTTTCTTTGACAGACAGTTGGGTTATAAACTAATATAACTTATATTTCCCATTTGATTTATGGGGGGACTTAGTATAACCTGGGTGAGGTTGGCTTTGGCCATTATCTGCCCAAGCCTTACAGAATTGCACCTTATGCTTAATCCGCTAACCCCATGACTGCCTCCTCCTCCTTGAGCTTTCTTCAGCCAGAAAAGTAGTAGTAAACCAATGCGGGCAAAAAATACAAGGGGGAAAAGGCTAAAGCAAGGCCCCCATGCTTCACAATCATAATGTATCAGATAAATTGCAATAACTGGAAAGTACAAATCAAATTGAAATGAATGATAATGAAAAAGAATAAAGAAAAGGGATCATTAAGACTAAACCAAATGCTTTTAAGCTCCAAAATGATCGTTGAACACAAAATGTTTTTCATGTAAGAAGAAAACATAAATCTTAACAACCGCACCACCTGCATTTGTTTAAGTTTTGTTTTGATACTTCTGAATGATTCCTTTATTGAATTTCCTGTGATAAAACCCTTGTTAAGACTCCAATGTTCTTTGTAAAATTGCTGCTTTAGATATTTAATTTCTTCATCTTACTTGGGCTCTAATATTATGAAACATTGTTTACTTCTTGGTGTCCCAGTTAGTTACAAGGAACATGATTCTTCAATCCCTGTATTTGCTGCTAAAATTTTTGTTTGTTGAGAGTTGGAATTGATTGTTTTCGAAGTTGAACTTTCATTCACCACTCTTCTATCAAGGGGGATTGTGCCATGATCAATTGACAGTTTCTGAGTTAGTCTTGTCATTTCCGTTCAAAGCATACATCGAGATTAATAGTTGGACGGACTCTAAATATAATGCAATTCGGGTTCTCATATCATTTGTTTTTTTATTGGAATAAGGTGCAATAAAGCCAAGAGTGAACATAGCACACCCACTATCTTTTGGAATTTTATTTTTGGCTAAATAACACTTAGGTCTCCTTAACTATTGCTGTCTTGACTAGATTAAATTTAAGCATTCTGTAACAGTAAACTTCCTTAGAGGCTTAAACCGCCTTAAATGTAGCACTTAAAATAAAGTCCTTAAGGTAATTTAGTGAAATACACCCTGAAATTTAGCACTGTAGGAGCGTGCAATTAAAAAGAAGTCTTTAAAGTAATTTGGTGAAAAACAGTGATACTTAAGGGTGCTCTAGTGTAATTTACCGTTTATATTTTGTAATACATAGTGTGCAATATTAATAGACGCAACTCAATATACACATCTCATACTCGGCCTATTTCCATTTTTTTAACAATCAGGTATCGTGCTGTCACGAGCGCATACTATCGAGGCGCAGTAGGAGCTCTCCTAGTCTACGACATAACCAAGCGCGCAAGCTTCGACCACATCCCCCGCTGGCTCGAAGAGCTCCGGTCCCACGCCGACAAAAACATCATCATCATGCTCATCGGCAACAAGTCTGACCTTGAAGACCAAAGGGCCGTTACAGTCGACGATGCCAAAGAGTTTGCTCAAAAGGAGGGCCTGTTCTTCCTCGAGACCTCAGCTCTCGAAGCTACTAATGTAGAGCCTGCTTTTATGACCGTGCTGACCGAGATTTTTAATATTGTCAATAAGAAAAGCTTGGCGACCAATGGGCAGCCCGCTAATGGCAGTGCACCGGCTTTGCCGGGGAAGAAGATAATCATTCCGGGGCCTGCACAGGAGATTCCCAAGAGCAGGACTTGTTGCCAGTCCTCTTGATTTGTGAATTGGTATTCTGAGGAATTTGTTGCTTGTGAATTTGAATTGCGTTTTTTCTTTTTCTTCTACCCCTGTTTTTTTTTTGTTCATCTGGTATTTGTATATCCTAGATTGTAGTCTTTAGATCTGGAGCAGACCTTGAGTATTTTGATTGCTACAGAGGCCAAATTGTTTAGCTTGTTAATCCGATGTTTGTTTCAAACTTATTGGAAGTCACCTTAGTTCCTTAAAAATCTGGATTTTGAAAGTATAATGAAATTGGCTTTCCTTAGCAGGAGATTGGTGTGTTTGTAATTTTTCTCCTTGCACCAGATGAATATATTGTCATGGAAATTTTTGGTTGAATCATGAAACCCATCTGAAGCAGAGGCGGATCCTGTATATTATGAAGAGGTTTCGAAATAGAATCTAGGGAAGCTTGTTGCCATGGTGCTCCATGATTATGAGAATGTCTGAAGTCCATGATCTGGTTATCAAGAAATTATTCCATAAGTCGGCTGTATATATCCAGACAAGAGAGAGAATAAATAGAAGTGTGGGCTTCACATGCCGTCCAAAACTGCCTGAAACACTCCCCTTATCTATTTCCCCTGTCTAGGTGTATTAGACCTGGCATAGGAATAATTTCAACGAGAAATTATTTCCGGTGCTAGGTGCAAATACATTCGGGCAGGAGAGAAAGAGGGGAGAATTTTGGCAGCGTTGAGCAGCGTGTGGGACCACACTTCTATTTCTTTTCTATCTTGTCCGGACATATACGGCCGGTATATGGAATAATTTTTCGTGAGCAACCACAGCTACATGCTCTCCTAATAAAACAAAACATGCAGTTATGTAAAGTAAGCAATAATTAATGCTAGCTGAGTTCAGAAGTAATGACTACATGAATAGCCACATAACACTACCTTATCCAATGCAATATCATAACTACCAATGCCGATTACATTTGTTATCACCCTACTACCTACAAGGCTACAACTGAGAGATCCTCTTGGCGTGTGCAGAGCAAACTAGAGGAGCTATCCATCTATCTAATGGAAGAAAAACTAGAGAGCAGAATTACGAGGAGATAGATAAGAAAAGCAATGGCATTGCTCCCTTCCCTTGTCATCACCACTGCTGCACCTCTTGCTGCTGCTGCTCCTCATTATTCACTTGTGCTCACCACTGCAACAAGAAGAAGAAGAAGAAGAAGAAGCAGCCTCAGATGCTCACCACCAAATCCTAACCAAAGTTCAAGTCCTAAGCTGCCCTTCAGTATCCAACCAAAGTGTCGTCTGCAGCCTGCGGCGGCGGCGGCGAGTCAAGGCCAAAACGTTGAGGTTTCAAGGGAAACTCTTTTGTGGAGAGCAGCCAAGTTGCCCATCTATTCTGTTGCCCTTGCCCCTCTCACTGTGAGAAACTGACACTTTACTCTTTGAGTACTCGTCTTAAGATTATTGATTAGGTTGTAGAATAATTGGAAGTCCCCCCACCCCCCTCCCCCCACCCCACACACACACACACAAAAAAAACCTCAAAATTTTGATGGAATGGACATTTCACATAGTATAATAACAATTGGATCTGTCATCGACAAAATAATAAAAGACAGTTGCATTCATGCCCTTAATTTGCCAATCACTTTCTTTGTAAAAATTTCTTGAAAGTCACAATAGTTGGTACAGAAATTCGCAAATACAATTAAGAGCACAAGTGAGTTAAGTGAGTTGAGGGTTATTATTTTATATTCCAATATTTTCTACTTGATATACAAATTGTTCCACGACACCAAGATTACATGGTTGTTAAACTTGTGTTCTATACACCATGAGTATTCTCTCTCTCTCTCTCTCTCTCACACACACACACACACACACACACACACACACTTGTATTGAATTTATTTGACGTATTTTGTGTTTCATTGGACAGGTAGGTTGTTGTGCAGCTTATCTTCAAACCGGTTTATTCTTCGCCAACAACTATTTCATCCTCTTATTTTCATCGATTCTTATCATTACTTGGCTCAATCTCAGGTGGGGAAAAAATGTGTGTGCAGGATCTCCAAGCATTCAGATAATGGATGAAGAGACTGATTGCTAAACTGTTTATTTGTAGTAACGATGTTTACGATTTTGATACCGGGGCAGATCGAGACAAAAAGGAATCCGTTGTCAACATAGTTGGCAGGTAACTTTAAATTGTCATATAAAGTTTTTATTTCGGATAATTAACAAAATAATGAACACTGATACTTAATTCCGTTTCATTTGTAAAGTCGGCGGTTGACACAGATTTCTGCTAATGCATCGCTTGCAATTGGCTTTATCGGGCTCATTTGGGCGTTCACAGAGGCAGGAGACATTCGATTCATTTTATTGGTGACATGTGCTATCCTCTGTGGGTATATTTATCAGGTAAATATCACGAGAAGCTTTGTTGTTAACTTAACTATACTTCTGAGATTTATTTGATTTCCGAATTATTGGATGAATGTCTTAAATTTTTTTGGTCGCCAAGACGTATGTAGTCAGGAATGCGAAGAATTTCAATTTGGGGTACTAATCTTGTGGGAACTAAACTAAATGATAGTATTTTACAAGAAACTTTGAACAGGACTTTTTTTCTCTCTCGATTGAATTGTTTTATATCTCACCGATTCATGTATTTTTTCGCAGTGCCCTCCATTTCGACTAAGTTATCAAGGACTTGGAGAGCCGTTATGCTTCATGGCGTTTGGTCCATTTGCCACTACAGCTTTCTATTTTTCTAATAGCAGACAAAACATACAAAAGTACTTCCGCAAAATTCTTGTAATTTTATTTTTTATGTTTACCTTTTCCCTGTAATTGGCTAACAGTGCTTGAATTAAATCGTTTCATGTGATTTTTGGAGTAAATAGTCTTCCTTTGACTACAACAGTTGTAACGGCATCGATCCTTGTAGGGTTAACTACCACATTGATTCTCTTTTGCAGCCACTTTCACCAGGTAATTTATTATCTTATGTTTCTTACTTTCGACTATGCATGGTATGTGCTCATACTTTTGCGTAATATTTCAGATCGACGGAGATAAAGATGTTGGGAAAATGTCCCCTCTGGTATTTTTTTTCGAGGGCCTTGATCAGCTTCGGTTATTATGTAAAGGGTGTTTTTATTTATATTTCTCTAATATGACAGGTTAGGCTTGGCACCGAATCGGGCACAAAATTGGTGCAATTCGGGATCGTGACGCTTTATCTTCTCTTATTTTCTTTCAGCCTGTTCAAATCTCTTCCTCCAATATGTGCTGTGAGTACTTGGAATTCATTAGTAACTAGAGAACAATACCTTGCCTTAAAACAGCTCTAAAATTAAATTCAGAAATTACCGATGTTTGAACTAGGCGCTAATTATGAGAGGATTGGCCTTAAAACTTCATCAAATCTTCTATAGATGATTACTAGATATAGATTATTAATACAACTCATAAATTTTCTTGTGAATCCTTAAGGTCATCTGTGCATTGACTCTTCCGATGGGCAAGTTGGTTGTCGATTTTGTCGAAGAAAACCACAATGTGAGCATCTCTCAAATCCAACTTAATTTAAACCTCTTGCTTTCGCCTACAGTAGTAATGATTTCGAGTACATTGCAGGATAAGGTGAAGATCTTCATGGCGAAATATTATTGTGTTCGGTTGCACGCCTTGTTTGGAGCCGCATTGGCTCTTGGGCTCACACTAGCGAGAAATGGAATCGGATCATAGTTTTGATCCCCTGGCGGTTTATGTAACCCAGACATTTAGCAGAAATTCAAAGATTCAAAACCCTGCTGATGCAAAATTAATTCGCTTCATATCATTCCATCAGAGTGACCCAGCTTCGTTGTCATTCGATTGAGTTACTATATCCCAGAGATGTGTTATGTATAATAACTTATAAAGTTGAAAAAATCATGTAATATATGTTAGCTGCAATATAATCAAGGAACTTAACGTAGAGATGAGCGAGCACAGAGCAGTAAAGAGCTCGAAAATAAAATGGAGCTCGGGCACACTCTAATTGTAGGCTTGTTCTTCTATCAACTTTTATGGCCCGAGATCTGATATGTGGAACTTGTGATCTATTCTCTCTCAGGGATTCCCAGTCCAGTCCGATCTCTTTCTTTCCATCTTCTGCTTCTTGTTGTGCAAGAGTTGCTTAGAAAAATGTTGTGCAAGAGTTGCTTAAGAAAATCATGTGATATATGTGATTTATTTACTATCACATATACATATTTAATAAACATTTCCTTTGCGTACACCCATTAATGGGGATCGCGATAGCGTGGAACGTGGGATGTTGTTGGCGCAGAATCTGCACGTGGCGAGATTCGCGGAGCGGCGGTTACGCCTGTGAGCGGTGGAGTCGGTCGGAGGGCTGAGGAAGGCGGCCTCGGCCGGGGGCTCGGGGACGAGCGAGGAGGCCGAGGAGTCTTGGTCTTGTGGCAGCTCGGGACGAGTTGAGGGGCCGAGGAGGCTAATTCGCAGGGGCCCCGAGATGTGCCAATTTATGCTTGCAGGTCGGGCGCAGGGTGGCCTGGTCGGCCGCTGTGGGCCCTTTCTTCCTAGTCCTAGGACACGTCATCTGCCACGTGTCCTGATCTTGGAGGTCGCCAATATCGAGCACTATCACATGGTGTCCCTGCATATTGAAGATGTTTTCAGTCGAAGGGGTTACTTTACTGAAATGACAACATCTTTAGTCGAAACGGTTTTTCGAATGATGGACAATTTCAATTTTGATGTCCTCTATATATAAATATTGTTGGGGTTTAAAAAAAAGATTATGATTTATTGGGGGTCTCTTTTCGAACTTGAAATCTTGGTGATAGTGGCCAAAATCGATTTTGACAATGACATTGATCATAATCCATTTGTTGATTTATAGGTGAAAACAAATATTTTACTCTCTTTTTTATATACCAGCTGATAATTATACATTTGGTATCAAATTGACCATTATATTATTTTTTAGAAAAAAATTACTATATATTTAGATATGATTGGAATGTTATTGTTATAAATCATTAATCCAGATCATGATACATCTCAAATAAAAAAAATCATGATACATGAATAATCTCAGATTCGATCAGCGTACATATATTAAAATCAAGAGTAAATTGTCAAAAAACCCTCGAGCACTCTTTTCCGTTGTCAAAAACCCCTTGAAACAGTAGTCAAAACCCGGTAAAAAAGTTTTTAATTGTTAAAAACCACTTAACTGTGATATCTAGAAGTTTCCTGCGGTATTTAAGCAGTAGCCAGCGATATTTAAACGGTTGCTTGTGATATCTAAATTATTTCGTGTGATATCTAAACAGTTCGTATTAATTAGTTACATATAACAGGCTACTATGTAGATACTGCAGGAAAAATTTTCAGGAAGATTTGACTACCACTTCGAGACCGGGGTTTCTGACAACTGAAAAAAATGCTTGGGGTTTTTTGACAATTTATCCTAAAATCAATATGTACATTTCTAATACAGAAAAAGCATTTATGTCGAATTAATGAATATATCAAAAATGCATGAAAGTGTAACCATGTTTTGACCAGATACAATACTTGATTCCATGTATATGTATTATTAATTGATATTGAATTTACATGAAAATACCTAATATTCCATTCCCATTATATCTTTTTATGTCGAATTAATGAGCATATCAGAGATGCATGAGAGTGTAACCATGTTTTTGACCAGATACAATACTTGATTCCATGTATATGTATTATTAATTGATATTGAATTTACATTAAAATATCTAATATTCCATTCCCATTATATCTTTTTATGGCCTATATGAAAGGACCCGCAGCATCCATGATTGGCGTTGAGTGAGATGAAAAATATCAAATATCAATGGAAAAGTGCGCAGAATACCGAATGATAAGCAATCATGAATGAAGTTTCTCTTAGAAGAATTTTCTTTGAGGACCAGGATCCGATCCCAAACGCGGACGAAGGTATGATAACTATGGCCAAATTTTATTTGTTAAGCTATTTCTTTAATCTTGACTTTGGTTTGGTTTTGTGTCTATTGTCATTACGCTTGAGGTGAACTGTATGATTATAAAATTAGTTTCCCGGTGATAACTAAAATATAATTTTTCTGCCTATGACAAATCTACCCTTTTTTAAGTTTCCAAAACTTGAAATTTCAGAACAATCAATCCAATCACCCCTCTTTATCTCTAATCTCCTCTATGATTGTGTTAATTGAATAAAGTTTTAGCATATAGAATGAAATAATATATATAAACATCTTTGATATATCGATCTTATGCCGTCAAATTTCAAGAATGATGTCATTATGGACAAATGTATTCCCATATTAGTCTGTGTTAAGTTTAGAAGATGATACATAAAATTAAAATGGATTTTATAACGCATCTTTGGATAAAATCAAAAATAAAAGTTGAGTGTACGGTAATTTTTTCGGATCCTTAATAAAGTTTATTAATATAAGTTTTTATTAATAATTACTCGACATAACTATCTATATTATGGCATCTTAGGATATAAAGTTGTTAGTGATAAAGACCAAATTAATAATTGGCATGAAGGCTATACATTGATCCTAAGAAGATTTCGTTTATAAATAGTATAAAGATATACTTGTATTTATAAAATTTCATTTCTACTTACCAGTCTTGGATATTTTGGAAAGCTTATTGGGGTTTGGCCAATACAAATAAATTATCTTAAATATGTAGCGTCTTAAAACATCGACAAATATGGAGATGTTTGATTATCCGAAATATGTATTTAAAAATCAGTCCATTTTAGAGCATGGCATATCTTGCATTCTTTTTTATAAACGAGTATGAGTAGTAACAATTTATTTTCGATCCTATGCAGATCAATATGTCGGAATCTCGGGTTCCGATATCATCCAACTCTAGTTCTTACCGAGAACCGGAGTTGATATGAGACACGAAGGAGTATAGTGGGTTTCATGGCAAAAAAAGGTCGATCATGCCAGCGTTTACGGGTAGGAAAAGAAGATTTAGGCACCTAATATGGAACCCACCAGAGATGTATTTTTCACTTGTATTATCAAATAAATAGAACTTTTTGTTGCATCTTTTTTCCTATTTTGAAAATTTTCTTGTAATTGACTTTTTGTTATTTGTTTCAAACGCACGTTTATGTATCATACAAATTCCGGAGTAATCTTATATGAATAAATAAAGTATGTAAATTGTTCTGGTTTCTCAAGTTGTTCATGTATTTGATCTATACAAATGATATTCATTTTTCATACAAGTTGATGAATTTGAATATTTCACAGTCTAAACAATATAACATAAATATAATCAATAAGGAAAAGAATAATAAAAAATTGAGTAAATGTCTCATTATAAACATGCACGTTAAGTTAATGGGTTAATTTCTCTATATGGGAGAAGAGCCAAGGAAACTTATTATTTTTGAAAACAAACTCTTAAACTTATTCGTTTGTTAAAACAACCTGGTTAACTTAACTGGGGACATCAAACGCTCATTTACCCTCCAAAACTCTAGTTCTTTTTCCCATTCACTGCTCTTCATAAAACCCTAAGAATTGAAAATAGACGTTCATTTGCAAATGGCGGTGAAGAATTGAACGTTTTGAAAAATTCACGTGAAGATGTTCATTTTCCACTTTAGTCCCATATCATATCAGAATAAAAAATATTGTTTACGTAGCCAATAGCCTGTATAAAATATTATTGGATTTTCATGACCGTATGCGAAGACACATATGACAAGGGTTCCATTAAGATCAAATAACAAATAATAGGATTCATACCTAATAAAATGAAAATGAAGAAATTAATTATGTAAATGTTGGAAATTTAACCCATAGCCTCTCGTTAGGCAAAATCATGCACAATCACAAGGACAAACTACATTTATAGATCAAAGTAGGAATATCTTATAAAGGGTTGTGTCATGTATAATAACTTATAAAGTTGAAAAAAGAAATCATGTGATTTATGTCAGATGCAATATTATCAAGGAACTCAACACAGAGAGGAGGGAGCACAGAGCAGTAAAGCTCTCGAAAATAAAACATAGCACCGAATCCCAAATTTTCTCACTCCGATCTGGGGTCTCTTTTCGAAATAAAAATGGTGGTGATAGTGGCCAAAATCGATTTTGACAATGACTTTGATCATAATCCATTTGTTGGTTTATAAGTGAAAACAATTATTTTAATTTGTCTGTTTATATTGTACATTTGATATCAAATCAGCTATTATATATTTTTTTTCAAAAAAAATCTTAACTATTATATATTTAGATATTTTGGAATGTTAATGTTATTAATCATTAATTGAGATCATGATACATCTCAAATATATTTAAAAAAAAGATCCTGATACATGAATAATCTCATGTTCTATTAGCATGCATGTATTACGATCAATATGTACGTTACTAATACAAGAAAGCATTTATGTCGAATTATTGAGCGTATCAAGGATGCATGAAAGCCTGACCATGTTTTTGACCAGATACAGTGCTTGATTCGATGTACATGTATTATTAATTGACACTGAATTCATATGAAAATATCAAATATTTCGTTCACATTATATCTTTTAATGGCCTGTAAAAAAGGACCATAGCATTGATGATAGTATTGAGTGGGATGTAAAATATCAATGGAAAGAGGGTAGAATAGAGAAACGGCGAGCAAATCATGAATGAAGTTTCTTTTAGGGCGTTGCAGGATTATGGAATTTGGATTCCAAAATAGTACGGTTGAAATTTCTGGATTTGGTAATTTGTTGTTTGGTTGGTTTTGGATTCCTAGTATTGGATTTGTAGATCCTTGTAATCTTTGTTTGGTTAGTGGAAAATGTGGGATTTGGATTTGAGGATTTTAGAGAGAGACAGAGAGAGAGGATTGTTAAATAAATAAAGTGCATGGGCCCCATCTAAAAGTACAATGAATAGTGACAAATCCTTGAAAATCCTTTTAGGATTCCATAATCCTTGTTTTGTGGTGGGCCCTCCATAAAAAACAAAGGAATCCTAGAAATCCTAATTTTGCAACCAAAGACAACATTATGGAATTATAGGATTGCACAATCCAAAATCCAAATCCAAACTCATAATCCTGCAACCAAAAAGGCCCTTAGAAAACTTTTTTTCTGAGGATCCGGATCCAATAGCAAGCAGCTTTCATCCGTACCTATTAATAATATTCTTTCTGATGGAGTTAATTGCATAAAGACAAATGGATTCCCATGTCAGTCACTGTTAAGTCAAGAAGCCCATATAGAAAGAATGGTTTTTATTAGGCGTCTTTGGATAAAATTAAAAGTCAAAGTTGAGTGCTTATAACTTTATCGGATCCTTAATAAAGTTTCTAACATGAGTTTTTTTAATAATTGCTCGAAATAAAATTTCGACACATCTTTCTTTCTTTATAGTGTGGGTGAATAGTACATACTATTTTAAAGTGCTTAAAGATTGCCAACTAATTTGAGGAGTGACCTGACTTAACTCTAAACTCTACATGACATTCTAGGATATAAATTTGTTTGGTGTTTTTTTGATATACCATCCCAAAATATGCTATTTCCAAAGAACATCCGAAAATACTCGATATTCTAAAAACCATCCTAAAAGTTTTCCCTTAATAAAAAAACCCTTCATTGGCCTTTTCCATTCAAATTTTAACACGGATTAATTGGTCTCACTAGGGTTAAGCTCAGGTAATAAAAACCCATTCCTCATCTTCTCAAACCTTTTATCATCTCTCCCATCACGTCCATCTCTCAATTTCCCTAATCCCTTCTCTAATTCTCGACATTCTTCAGGAAAAAAAATTCATCAAAATCCTATTACATCCTTCTCGTTGTTGTTTTAGCCCGATCTTGTTACAATTTAAAAATCACAACCAAAGATCGCAACCAGAATCAAGCGGCTTTTGTATCTGTGGTGACAACAAAACTTATACCTTTATCTTTATTGTCTTTCCTCTAATAAGACCTTTCACTTAAAACCTACATTTGCATGGAATTTCATAAATAACAAAGCTTACAAACAAATAACTAAAGTTCATTGTGCGGGATACATAGCCCAATGATGGGCAATAAGGGTTTGTCGAGGGAGACCCAGGATCAAACTCGGGATCTCTCATTTAGTGCTTCGAAGAGAGGCACGCGAGGCCGGTGGGCTTCATTGCGGTCAAAAATAAAATAAATAAAGCTCATTTTATTACTTGAGATTTGTTGTAATTGCTTCTATAAGTGGGCCAATCTTTCTCGCATCAAAGTATAAGAATTGAGTTAAGAGAAAACGATCTAATTTTTATTATACAAAAAACTCCTAAATTTCAATTTGGGATAAAAACCTTAATCTTAGAACCTCTAAAACAATAAAATGAGAAAGGAGATGACTGATGGGGGGATTTACGTCTTTTTATTACCTCTCAAACTGATGATGCACGATATCGTTGACTCTCCAGATGTTGACACGTTGCAGGTGACGTGTCCCAGAACCTACAAGAAAGGATCAGGAACGATACGTTGGGATCACACCCCGGGCCTCCGGCCTGAGGATTCTCCCGACCCTCGGTGGCCTTCCTCGCCACCCCCCGGCTCGCCTCCGAGCTATCACTGAACCAAGATGCCTCGGCCTCCCGCTCGTTCCCGAGCCACCCACCCAGCGCATCTTCCTTGGTCTCGACGACCGACCTACAACACCGATCACAGGCGCCTCCGCCACGGCTCCATAAATCTCGCCAGATGTAACACCCAAGTTCATTTATACCAGTTCTAGTTCAAGTATTTCTTTATTTATGGTATTTTCCTGATTTACTGTATTTTGGGTGCGAATAGTGTATTTGACATTTGTATTTGCATCCGACCCGACCCGCTTGCTTGAAACCATCTTGATTCCTGTTTATGGTTTATCCTGGCTTATTACATGGATCCGTGCACTTTCATATTATATATACTGCATATTGGCATTATATCTGGCATCGGCATTTCTTTAACATAACATTTAAAGTTACATAAAATACTTTAAAAATACATTACATGGCCTGCATGATACCCCTGACCCTGTGGTAGCATCCGCGCATCTTGTTATCATCCCATTCAGTGAAACGGACTTGTTTGGATGGCTACGCGCACGTACGTGCATCCGTTCTTGGGGGTATGCATTTTCGTTATCCGGATATCCAATTTTAGTTTTGGTCGACACATATATTTTCCGTATTTTAAAACTGGATTTTTAGACCCGACCCGGACGTGTTTTGGACTATTTTGCACTTAGCCTAAAACTCAAATTTTATTAATATTTTATTCTTCACTGTATAAACTAACTGTTGCTTATAATATGCGATTTTCTATTTTGTAACTAAAAAAATATTCTATCCTAATAACCTACAACACTCTCTCTCTCTCTCTCTCTCTCTCTCTCTCTCTTTCTCACTCCTATCGCATTTCCTGTTCACCAGGATTCTCGTCACCTCCTTTCCCCACTATAATTACCTTCCTTCTTAATTCTTTTCTTCTTCTTCTAAATTTTTCTTCTGCCGTCCTCGCCACGGGAAAACCCTAGCCCCCTCGCCTCCATCATTTGGCATTCCCCTTCTCCTCTCCTCTTCCCTCTCTATCACCTGCAACCCACATTCCCAAGAACCCGACACCCCTGCACCCAACTACAGTCGCCTTGAACCCAACCCCGACGAACCCTAACTCTCGAACCCACCTCGCCGTCGGTGATCCCTCGACCTCACCTCCACCCTCTACCTCTCTCCTCTCTCCTCTCCTCCTCCCTGCACTCCAGACCACACTACAACCCTTACCCTAGAACCCCACTGCACACCAAGAACCCCGACGACCCCTCGCTTCCACCGCCGGCGACCGCTATTGTCACAACCACATCATCGTCGTCGACCATCCTCTCCTTATCACCTTCTCCTCTCCTCCTTCTCGCCACTACCGCCATCACCCACACCCGTCAGCCCCAGAAACCCTCGCCTGCAACCTTCCCTTGCACCCTCACTGGATCTCAAACCCCCGTCGGCCTCACTCCTCACCTCCTCGCCTTCTCCCAAACCTAAAACACCAAACCCCGGTTCCCTTTTCTTTCTTCTTGCTCTTCTTCTTCTTTCTTCTTCTTTACATTTCTTTTCTTGATCTTGTTTCTTTTCCGGTGATCACCGCCGGAGCTGTGCCCACCGCCGATCCAGGCAACCCTGAAGATGTTCCCAGTCAGCGTGGTTATCTTCTTGCCTTGCCTGGACCCATCCCGTGTGCACGTGTGGTTTTGCGACGTTTACCCGACGTCGGACGTACCGTACGTACCCGTCGAGCTATCCATTCAGGCAAGTTAATCTTGCTACATGCTATACTACAATATATTGCACACATGCGAATAATAACATTACTTATTGTTTAATTATGCATCCCACATTACCATTTTACTATTTTACTGTCTTCGGACATCCGTGTGCATCCATATCACTATTTACATATCTAGTCGTATGCTAATTCATCTTGCTATATGCTAGGTATATTATTATGCATCCATATGAGTAAAATGTTACCCGTTTATCACATTATACATCCATATTAAAGTTTTACCGTTTTTGGATACCCGTATGCATCCATATCATTTAATATACATGTAGCTGCATCTATAGATCACATTATTACATATTATTGTCATATTAACATCTCATGTTTAATAATGTGCATCCCACTTAGTCTTGAAGCTGTAAATGTAACCCCAATCGATATTTGTGCATCCATACCATTAATTACATATCTAGTTGAATACCATAACACGTTATTTCATATTACTGCTATATTAACACCCCATGCTAGATAATGTGCATCCTACATAGTCATGAAGCTATAGTTGTAACCTCTGATAGTTATTTATGCATCCATGTTTATTTGTGTATACATACCATTAATTCTGCATAACTAGTTGCACCCCATATTACATTAACTCATATTATTAATACATTAGTACCCCATGCTTGATATTGTGCATTCTACTTAGTCATGATGTAACCCCTGATCAATATTTATGCATCCATGCTTTTATTGTACATCCGTACTTTCACCCTGATTCAATACTTGCTACAGTTTGATTATGAGCACCCGCTTGATACCTGTGCACTACTTGACATGACCTGATACACCACTACTTGACATGACTTGATACATGTACATTACCTGACATGACCTGATATATCACTACTTGACATATTACCTGATCCTGTTTCTAATGCCGACAATCCTGACATGTTGTCCTGATGGACGTTATTGTTGTCTGCATAGACAAAACCTGTACCGGCTTGATCCTGTGTTGGCATTAGATATCAATTGGCAATACCTGACTTGAACACATAACTTGGGGGTATGCGGAAATCAAGAACGCAACCGAACGTAACTCAAAAGGCTATCATATTGTTTGCCGTTTTTCCGGGCGTTACGGAATACATATTGTTTGTCTTTTTTCCGGGCGTTACGGAATACATATTGTTTGTCGTTTTTCCGGACGTTACAGAATAATCACCGATGGGTTATGATGAGGATTACATTAATTGATTTCGAAGACTTTAGAATAGATAGCCCAGTAGATAACCCAGTAGCATAGTTTAGATTATTCACTGCACATCACATGTGCTTATACCCTTCACTGTTCCTTATTCGTGATACTGTTGTACTCTTATTACTGTTTCGAAGACTTTAGAATAGATAACCCAGTAGCACAGTTTAGATTACTCACTGCACATCATATGTACTTATACCCTTCACTGTTCCTTATTCGTGATACTGTTGTACTCTTATTACTGTTCATACTCATGCCTACATGTCTTGTTACCTCCTGATTATATTATTTTTGATATTATGACGCACTAACGTCTGGGTTTCGCATGACCCAGATCCTCTCTCCCTTTCGCAGGCCGTTCAGAAGTATTTCAGTCAGCAGGCCGAGCAGTGAGGACATGTTGGTATTTTAGTTTAGTTTTCTTTCAGCACTTTTATTTCCTGTTGTGAGCCCGTATTTGGGGCGTACTTTCCAGATTGTTATTGTTATTTGGATCTATTACTTCCATATATTATTTCTTGACTCGTTTATTCTGGCCCATGGACATGTACTAGATAGTTTATTTTATTTCTACTGTTCTTGATATCTCTAGACAGCCGTAATGTGACTGTGGAGGGATGTTTCCTATCCACAGGTAGCTTGGTTGGCTCGGTCACGTGCCTATCTTAGCGCACTCTGGGAACCGGGGCGTGACACCAGACGCGAGATATCCACCACCTACGACCCTGTGTTCAATGCCATCACGATCTCCCATTAACGAGAGCATCTCGTCATCAATGGGGAATCCCGCCTATCGCGCGGGTGTGACGCCAGGGGCGTAACGGCCGCGTGAATCTCGCGCCCGCATGTCTATGGCCGCCACTATATAAACCCCTCTCGCAGACGACTCAGGTAAGCCAATTTCACTCCAATAGGCCGTTACTCTGCCAAAATACTCCGTCTAACTTGATCGTCGGAGGGTCCTCGGTGGCACAACCACCCTGGGACTTCTTTGCAAGTAGCTCGGCCTCAACCACACAAAACCCATTGAGATCCACACGATTCAAGCGTCAACCCTCCAACTCAATCTCAGCCGCCCATCAGCGCTCGCAGCATATCAACGGAAGATAACATTTGAGGAGATCCAGAGATCCATCAGTTGACGCGGTCCATGGTAAACTTAGTTCCACTCAACAAAAAGTTCATCTTCCGATCTCGACTTCATGGCGAGCGGTCACTGCGACGATCCAAGCACCAGCCATCGACTTCCCCACAGCGGAGACGAGGGAGAGTCCCCTCCCTCCCCGAACACCATTCACGCCCTATCCGCTCGGATAGATCGACTCGCGTCCGTCGTGGATGCACTCGTCCGTGTCCAAACGGCTGGACAAGCTACCCAGGTCGCCGCTCTCCCTCCAAGGGACCGAGACCCCTACAGAGGGAGAGAAGACTCCGCCCAAGATGGTAGGACTGATCACCGCCTCGCTGTCTCCAGCAGCCGCAGATCCCCCGGGCTAACATATTCAATGACCCGGTGGGCGCTGCACAGCTTAACTCCGAGGTCTTATGCCAGAGCGCCTCGCCTCGAGCCCCATCGTGCCCCTGTCCCTCCTGAGGAGGTGTCAGTCATCTCGCATGCGCCCAAGCATGACCGGCACCCCCTCCCTCGACGGGGTCGCACGCACGGGACTCGCCACGGCAGCTCGAAAACGACCTCGCCAGGAGACCTGAGGAACCTCATCGAACGGAATCGGGGTCATGGCCAGGCAGAGGTCTCCGGCGACAGAGGCCGAAAATCAGAATGCGTTGAGTCATCGGGATACCACGGCCGACTCGATGCCCTCGAAAAGAAGATCGAAGGCATGCATCGGGAAGGTCGTCATTCAAGCGACAAGGCTAAATATGCCGCCGACTCGCTCACGAAGCCCTTCACCAAAGAGCTGCTCGACGTCCACGTCTCCTCTCGGAACAAGCCCCCGAAAATCTCACTCTTCGACGGGAAGTCTGACCCGAAGAACCATCTGGACGCGTTCACGGCCGGGATGAGTTTCCAGGACTGCTCCGACGCCGCTCAGTGCTGCGCTTTCGCCGCCACTCTCATTCGCTCCGGACGAGACTGGTTCCGAGGGCTTGCGCCACGCTCAATCTCCACTTTCGGTGAGCTGGCCATCCAATTCCTCGGACACTTCGTCGGGAACAAACGGCAGAAGCGGACCGTCGACCATCTCTTCACCATAAAGAGCGGAGACAAAGAATCCTTTAAAGGATACGTCACCCGCTTCTATAATGCCTTCCTCGAGGTCTCGGAACATCGGGACGAAACAGTCATTACGACGCTTAGGTCGGGTCTTAGGCACAAGGAGTGGCTACGCTCATTTGCATTAGCGCAACCTAAGACCATGGCCGAGGCAAAGGCCTGGACCGAACGTGAGATCCAGCTTGAGTCCGAGGTAAATGCCAACCTGCCCCGGAAAGAACAATCTGATCAGAAGAAAAGGCCCCGTGAGGAGAAAAAGAAGATTGAGCGGCCAAATCCCTACTCCCAGAAGTTTCAGGAGTACACCCCGCTCAACGTCTCCCAGACGGTACTGCTGGAGGAGGCCAAGGACGAGAGGTTCTTCAAACTCCTCACAGTCTTGAACAGGGATGCAAAGCGCACCCGGGGCCCCTTCTGCGGTTTCCACAGGTCGCAGGGCCACTCCACTGAGAATTGCAAGCAGCTCCGGGATTACATCGAGGAGCTAATTCGCTTGGGGCATCTGGCAACGTACTTGCGAGATAAGCGGCAGGTCGACCGTGAGCAAGAGCAACGTCCTCTCCCGGTGAATTGACAATCGGCCAAATCATGGCCATATCAACAGGGGGTATAGCGGGGACCGACGAGACTCAGCATCCCTCACCGATCGAGGAAACTGCCAACCACCGGAGGAAGAAGGCCAAAGCAACCGAGCCGATCGGTTTTACCAACGAGGACCTCCACGGTATATCCCTGCCTCACAACGACCCACTGGTGATCACAGCTCAGGTCCATCGCTACGAGGCGCAGAGGATACTGATCGACTCGGGAAGCTCAGCAGACATTCTCTTTTATGACTGCTTCCTGCGTATGGGACTCGCCCCGTCGGACCTAAGGCCGACCGTCCACATCCTGTCAGGGTTCACTAACCACTCCATCCTGGCAGAAGGGGTAATCACTCTCCAATTTAACATCGGGGAGGCAAGACGTACGCGTACCGTGCCTGTAGAGTTTATCGTCGCGAAAATCCCATCGGCCTACAACATCCTCCTCGGTCGCCTGACACTGAATTCACTCCGAGCCCAGATATCGACCTACCACCTAGCGATGAAGTTCCCGCTCGACCAAGGCGGGATAGGCCGGTCTTACGGAGACCAATGGACCGCAAAGGTTTGCTTCACCACAACATCTACGTCTGAGCAGCCAGACAAAGATGTTGAGGGCGAGGGTGACATCAAAGGTTCTCTGGACACTCGAGATGAGCAAAAAGAGGTCTGAGGGGTCCCAATAGAGCCGCTAATGGAGGTCCCCCTCGAGGAAGGGGACGACAGACAAACCGTCCAGATTGGTTCACTTTTGATGGGGACTTAGCGAGACGACCTGGTTCACTTCCTCAGAAACAACTCTGACGTCTTCTCCTGGGCACCTGCTGACATGCCTGGGATCGACCCCAAAATCATATCTCACAAGCTCGGGGTAGATCCTACGGCCCAAACCGTCAGGCAGAAAAAGCGAAGCTTCGCCTCTATCAAGCAGAAGGCAATCGAAGACGAGGTGGACAGGCTCCTCACCGTCAATTTCATTCGGAACATGCCTTACTCGGAATGGTTGTCATGGTCAAAAAGTCAAGCGGGAAGTGGCGCATGTGCGTCGACTTTACCAACCTCAACAAGGCATGCCCGAAAGACAACTATCCCCTCCCTCGAATAGATCGGCTCGTTGACAGCTCGGCATGCCACAAGTTACTTAGCTTCATGGATATTTTCTCTGGATACAACCAGATCCGTATGAATCCGACAGACCGGGAACACACAGCATTCACAACGGACCGGGGATATACTGCTACAAGGTGATGCTTTTCGGCCTCAAAAACGCCGGAGCTACGTACCAACACTTGGTCAATCGCATGTTTAAGCCGCAGATCGATAGGAACATAGAAGTTTATGTCGAAGACATGCTCGTCAAATCGGTCTCATCGGACGACCACGCCAAGGATCTGGGCGAGGCCTTCGGCTTCCTCCGCAAATACAAGATGAAGCTGAACCCCACCAAGTGCGCATTTGGGGTCACAGGCGAAAAATTCCTCGGTTTCATGGTCACCCACCGTGGAATCGAAGCTAACCCAGAGAAAATCAACATCATCCTGAACATGGTCGCGCCCAAGACTAACGTCGAAATCATGCGGCTGACAGGGCGGGTAGCCGCTCTAAGTCATTTCGTGTCGAGGTCTGGAGAGAAGTGCCTCCCTTTCTTCAAGGCTTTAAGGAAGATTCCAAGGTTCGAGTGGTCGGAGGAGTGCCAGATCACCTTTGACCAATTAAAGAGGCACCTTGCGACTCCCCCGCTGCTCACCCAACCAGTCGAAGGGGACGAGCTATCGCTATACCTAGCGGTTTCCGACCAAGATGCAGGCTCAGTGCTCATCCGAAAGGTTGACGGAGTCCAAAAGCCGGTATACTATATGAGCCACGTCTTCAAGGACGCAGAAATGAGGTACCCAGCCATAGAGAAGATCGTCTTGGCGTTCATTGTGGCTTCAAGAAAACTGCAGCACTATTTCCAGGCGCACACCATCCTCGTTCTTACCGAGCGGCCCTTGGGGGCTATCCTCGCCTCCCCCGAGTCCTCTAGCCGCTTGGAGAAATGGAGGTGGGAGTTGTCCCAGTTCGACATAAAATACCATCCGAGACAGGTTATCAAGGCACAAGCCCTGGTCGATTTTATAGTCGAGTGCACCATCCCCAGCAAACCGCCGGAATCCACGCCGGCACCCGCAGCTCAACCCTCGGTCGATGGGAAGCCTGACTCCGTCCCTGATTAGATCCTTTACTTCGACGGGTCCTCGAACGAAGAAGGCTATGGTGCCGGCCTCATCATTCGGGGCCCGAACAAGGCAGAAATGGAGTATTCTCTAAAGCTCGGGTTCAAAACCTCAAACAATGCGACGGAATACGAGGCCTTGCTGGCCGAACTGCGCATAGCCTTCGGACTGGGGATGAAAACGATCCGGATCCACAGCGACTCCGCCCTAGTCGTTGACCAAGTGACCGGCCGATTCGAAGCACGTGAGCCTCTAATGGTGAAGTATTTGGCCGAGGTAAGAAGATTGCGGAAGGACTTCGACGAAGTCCAGGTGGAACAGATCCCCAGACAGCTGAATGCCCAGGGCGACGCTCTGAGTAAGCTGGCTTCATCTTACACGGCATCAATCTCCTCAAGCCGAAGGTGAGCATTTTCTTCGTCCGTCAGCTCGTAGTGGACCGCCACTCGTAGAAAGGGTAACTCTATCTCGAGGGGGAGTACTGCTTCTGTACCGAATACCAACGCATATAGCGTTGTGTTCGTGGCCATTTTGAACGTAGTTCGTTATGCCCAGAGAGCTTCTTGCAGTCTCTCGTGCCAGTCCTTTTTGTTTCGGGACACCGTCTTCTTCACGATCTTTGTCAAGGTTTTGTTGAAAGCCTCAGCTAGACCGTTAGCTCGCGGATTATAAACTGAGGAATATCTCCAGTCTATATTGTGTTGCTGCGCGAAGCGACTAATCTTGTGGCTTCTATAGGCTGGACCGTTATCGGAGATGATTCGTCGCGGAGTTCCAAACCGATAAATGACGTGCGTCTTGAAGAAATGGAGAATATTCTCCGTCTTCACTTCCCTCAGCGGTACTGCTTCTGCCCATTTAGAGAAGTAATCAGTCGTCGCCAGGATGAAGCGATGTCCCCTGGACGATGCTGGTTCGATAGGGCCGACTATGTCAGTTCCCCACATTTCGAACAGCCAGCTAGCCACCGTTGGATGTAGAGGATTTGGGTGCTGATGGATAAAGTCCCCATGGATTTGGCAGGAGTGGCATTGCTTCGCATACTCGAGGTAGTCCTGGATCATTGTGAGCTAGTAATAACCCATTCGTTTGATTTTCAGCTTCATCTTTTGGCCCGCTTGATGAGAACCACAGAGTCCGTCGTGAACTTCCTGAACGACTCTTTTCGCTTCGTCAGGTCCCAGACATCTCAACCACAGAGAATCGAATGACCTCTTGTACAGAGTATTATTGACGAAGGCGAAGGACAGAGCTCGTTTCACAAGCTGATGTCTTGAGGATGCATTTTCGGGCGTTCGACGGGATTTGAAGTAGTCTATGAAGTCTTCTCTCCAATCTTCAACCTTCTCTTGGTCATTTATTTGCAGGGCCGTCTGCTCAGTTGCTCCCCTTTCTTCGGATGACTCCGGAGATATTTCTGCAGGGGCAAGTACTCGACGGCTTTGTACCACGATTCTTACGTCATCGAGGTTCTTGTCGGCTAGTTCTTTAGCAAGCTTGGCTAATGCATCCGCTTTACTATTTTCGGCACGCGGTATGCTTTCCAAGGTGTAGGAGGGGATTTGAGTCAGCAGTCGCTGTACTCTCTCGCCATACTTTACCAGCTCTGGCTTGCATGTTTGGTAATCGCCATTTACTTGACTGATGACCAGTTGGGAATCTCCGTATATAAAGAGGTTTTCAATTCCCATGTCGATGGCGATCTCTAGGCCTGCTATCAAAGCTTCGTACTCGGCTTCATTGTTCGTCCTCAGCTCTGTTAAGGAGAAAGCAAAGCGCATTATCCCTCCCTGTGGAGTTACGAAGATGAGGCCCACCCCTGATTTGATTATAGGGGTGCTTTGTTTGCGCTTCTTCACGGAAGATGCTCCATCGAAATAAAGTTCCCATCGGGTATCACCGCCGTCAATCGCGTCAAACGCATGTTCGTCTGGCAGCTCACAATTCAAAGGAGAATCAGCAGGTATCGGATGCTCAGCGAGGAAGTCAGCGATGGCCTGGCCTTTCACTGCCTTGAGAGGTCGATAGGTTATCGAGAACTCCATCAAGAGCAGGGCCCATTTAGCGAGTCGACCAGTCAATATGGCTTTTGACATCAAATATTTGAGAGGTTCCACCTTCGAAACGAGACGGACTTCATGCGCCAACGCATAGTGCCTGAGCTTTGTTATCGCAAAGATTAACGCCAGGCAATGTTTTTCGATAGGGGAGTAGTTGCTTTCTGCCCCCAGCAGAACTCAACTTAAATAGTAGAGTGTTCTTTCTTTCCCTTGATCGCTCTCTTGTGCCCATAATGCGCCTAAGGAACCTTCGAGGGCGGTTGTATAAAGAATGAGGGGTTTTCCCTTGACCGGAGCAGCCAGCACTGGCGGGTTCTGCAGGTACTGTTTAATCTCGTCTAGCGCGCTTTGGCATTTTTGGTCCCAGACGAATGGGGTTCCCTTCTTCATCAGGTGACTGTAAGGGCGGCACTTGCCTGAAAGGTTAGCTATAAATCACCGGATGTACGTGAGCTTCCCTTGGAGAGACCGCAACTGTTTGAGAGTCCTTGGCGGCGGCATTTCCATGATCGCCTTGATTTTCGACGGATCTATCTCAATACCTCGGTGCCGGACAATGAATCCTAGGAATTTGCCTGAGGACACCTTAAACGCGCATTTAAGAGGGTTCATCTTCAAGTTGTATTGCCGAAGGCGTTGAAATACAGCCTTCAGATGCTCGAGATGTTCCTCGTATGATTTGCTTTTCACAACGAGGTCGTCGATATAGCATTCGACGATTTCATGTATGAGGTCATCAAAGATCTTCGTCATGGCCCTCTGATAGGTGGCACCGGCGTTCTTTAGACCGAAGGGCATCACCTTGTAGCAGAATATTCCCAGAGGGGTCCAAAAAGCAGTATGCTTCTGGTCTTCGGGATGCATCTTTATCTGATTATACCCTGATGAGCTGTCCATGAAAGAGAAAATCTCGTGAGTGGACGTGTTATCTATCTTCAGCTCGGTTACCGGTACTGGGAAATCGTCCTTTGGGCAAGCTTTATTGAGATCCTGGAAGTCCACGCATATGCGCACTGTCCCATTTTTCTTCATTACAGGGACGATGTTGGCGATCCAATCGGAATACTGAACTTCCTGGATAAACCCAGAGTCGATTAGCTTCTTGACTTCGGTATTGATGCTCATCTCGAGCTCGAGCCTCATTCTTCTCGGCGCCTGTTTGACTGGCTTAATATTCGGGGATATCGCCAATTTATGCACATCAATTTCTGGATCTAGTCCTGGCATTTCAGAATAGTTCCATGCGAAGCAATCTCTATGCTGCATAAGCACGTCTTTTAACGCAGCCATCCTTTCTTCAGATAGCAGCTCGCTGACGAATGTCGGTCGTGGGTCGTTCGCCGTCCCCAACTCAATCTTCTTGAGGTTATCTGCAGTAATATGTATGCCATCTTCCAGCTCTTTCGGCGCTGGTAGAAATTCTGAGATTACCTCGTCATCGCTGTTTTCGAAGCACCGGGGAAGGTTATCCATATTCTCGGGCTCCCCTTTTGATATTGCTATCATATGACAAGTACGAGCTCGCTTCCAAGACCGATGTGGATCTGGTTCTGCTCTTGTGGCTTTGGGTTCGTGCTTTTGTGGCGGCGTTACCCTCCAGCTGCTGGATAGAGCAAATCTGCCTTGCTGGTATTAGTCTTCGACCCAGTTCTTGAAGGTGAAGCAGTCTTCGATAGGGTGTCCTATGGCTCGGTGATAAGAGCAATAGCCCGGATAAAAGACCTCGTCAGCTTGCCTAGGGTGTTTAGACTCCGGAAGTGTAATCATTTGATGTTTTAAAGCGAGGTCAAGTATCTTCCGTGTTTTATTCTGAGGAAAAGAGTATGCCTGACTCATCTTTTTCATAAGGGACAAATCTGGACCGCTCGATTTCCGATCGCGTGACTTCTCGGTCCCGCTTTGTCACTGTCGAACGCCTTTTCTGCTCTTTGACTTGTTTCTACCTCTGCGCCGGGCCTTTTGCACAAAAGGTTGACAGGGAGGGGTATTTTCATCTTTGGCAGCCTGTTGAAAAAGACGTTGCGTCCTGGCTCTCTCGTAGATGGCCATCTCGCGATTATGGCCGTCTCGAGCTTTTTGACCCGCTTTCCTGATAAGCTTGTCCATTCGCTCTTCAAATGACGGACTCGGCACTTTGATTGCGGGATCTAGTTTGGTACGGGGTCGGCGTTTTCCGACAGGGCGTCCTCCTCTTCATCGAAGTTATATACGGCGTAGCTACCGTGGACTCGTTCTCGTTTCTTGAATCTCACATATCCGAGCCCAAGCGTTTCCATTTTCCCGTTGGGCAACTTGCGTTGAGTCCTAGGGACATCCCAAATCCTGTTATAGAATCGAGCTTGTCGAATAGTCTGTTTTAAGGGTACCCCTTGGCGCTTCAATAGCCTTTTTAGTCCGTTTGTGTAATATCTGGGCAAACGGATGGGTTGGAGTATGTCAAGTGTAGAATCCGCGCCGTGCCAGATTTCTTTCTCTACTCTTGTTTCCGTGGACCGGTAGAACAGGATAGCCTTTTCACTTTTTCGCCTGGGAGGGACGTAAAATGTCGGCAGGTCTTGCGCATCGTAAGCTTCAAGTGCGTCAAGATCTTTGTAGTGCTCCTGCGGAACCATGGTAATCTGCAAACTCTGATTGCCACCAGGGAATTCTTGTACTGACGGTAGGCTGGGGAACATAGCATTAACCTCATCTTCCAAATCGCTTCCGAAGATCAATATGGAGGTGGACGGTCCCGGGTTGTTGCGTCGAGACGGCCCAGCGTAAACTATCTCTGCTTCTTCTTCGGTATCGCTCCCGAAAACAGG
Source organism: Agapanthus africanus (assembly GCA_030015575.1). NCBI lineage: Eukaryota > Viridiplantae > Streptophyta > Magnoliopsida > Asparagales > Amaryllidaceae > Agapanthus > Agapanthus africanus. The sequence goes on from CM057339.1 coordinate 874,126,513, forward strand.
AATGGCGGCGGCGGCTTTGTCCTCCGGTTTTTGACACCTCTCTGTATCCTCGAAATCTGGCAAAAAGTACTTTTCATCTTCGTATTTGCGGACTTCGTTTACGGAGAACGGGTTTAGCTCACCTGTTACGGTATACTCGAGACCATCCTTAAAATACTTCATACACTGATGTTGTGTAGAAGGGATGATATTATACTCGTGTAACCAAGGACGACCGAGCAAGGCGTTGTAGCAGGTCTTGGTGTCAATGACGTGAAACTTAATATCTGTGATGAGCAGTCCAAAGCGTAGCGTCAGTATCACAGACCCAAGAGTTCTTGATGATTGGGAATCGAACCCGGAGATGGTGATCTTGTCCCGAGCAAGGTGTTGGACGCTCATGCAGATTTCCTTTAACACCCGCACGTTGAGGAGATTAACGGAAGACCCATTGTCAACCAAGATTTTGCCTATCTTTATATCGTGGCAATATCCAGAGACGTATAGGGGGCGGTTGTGGTCGCACGTCCTAAGGAGAAGGTCTTCATCACCGAACGTGATATCGGCCGTGTGGACTTCTTCCAGCTCATCTTTCATCCTTTCTTCGGCGAGGAAGGCTTGGAATTGTTCGGGCTCTTGTAGCGCCTTGATTAATGAATCTCTCGCTTTCTTTGATAACTGGAGGGCGTCTAGAATGCTGAGCTGCGAAGGTAGCTTCCTCAGGTGCGCTAGGATGTTGTAGCCCACCCTACTCTTCTTAGGCGGGTCCTTGGCAGTCAGCTCTTTCGTGACTTGGTCATCTAAGGCGATATCCTCAGCGGCCTTTTCCTTTCCCTTGTCTTTTCTAGTTGTGGGTCCAAGGTTCTTTTCGGGAAGCGTGCGATTGCGCAGCTGGATGTTTTCGCAGGCCTCTGGTTCTTCCTCTTTTCCCGAGGTGGACTCTTTAAAGAGGGGGCTAAGAGCCAGCTCCTCGTCAGAATCGCTCCCGAATGTGAGCACTTGCGATCCCCGGCGTTGACCGTGTAACAGTTGCCGGTAGTTCTTTTGTGTCCTTCGGTCGTACTTCTCTGCTCCCGACGAGTTCTGCGCTTCATTCGCTTAAAATGTTGCCGATGAGCAACATATCCCTGCCACCATGTCTTAAAAGCATCGCACTCCTCAGTGGGGTGTGAAATCTTCCGATGATATGAACAGTAATTAGGGTGCTTCTCCGCCCCATCGAGCGTGTTTTCTTCCGAGGGCGGTAGTTTCATTCCCATTGACATGGCTTTGGTAAACCTTTTCCACGTCTTGAATATATTTTTATCCGCGTCGGGTGCCTTTCGATCTGGCGGGAGTACCTCGACTCTTTCGTTTAATCGCCCGCGATTGGCTCCTTTTGATGCGGCCATCTCACACTCCTGGTCGGCCTTACTTTTCAAACGAATCTCGTCTAAAAATGCGTCGATCATTTCGTCTGTCGGCCACACCAGTTCTGGTTCAGGCTGTGCCCCCAGTTTCTTAGTGTCAGGAGTTTTTTCATCGTCCGTAAACGAGTGGGAGATCACATGACAACTCGCCACGTATCCCTCGGATTCATCCGACGAGCTTTCTTCATCATCTTCCTCTTGAAAGACGTGGTTGAGGAGCTCTTGGAGTGTGATGGGAGTCTACGCCTTTTGATTGTACTCTTCCAGCGCGTCAATTTGTTTCTGTAAGTCTGTGCGCTTGTTGCCGGGCTTCACGGGCTTCTTTGCTTTCTTCTTCTTTTTCTTTGAAGATTTCGACGGCTGGTTGTGAGTGCTCGGGCCATCACCACTGATCTTCGGAGTTGGGCGCGGCTTCAGCATCCTTTCAATGATCTGGGGTTCCAGCGGGTTCTTCTACCTGATCGCCGGGCATGTTTTAAGACCGTTCAGCATCCTCTTGGTTTTTGCTGAAAGCACAATTTCCCATGGAACTTCTTCAATGAAAGAACAAGTTGCCCCCGGTGTGTCCGTCTTCTTAGCAGTGTGAGGTTGTGGCGGGTTCACCTTCCACTTCTCGGACAGCGCAAACTTGCCCTGTAGGTATTGATCTTCAATCCATCCTTTGAAGATGAAGCAATCCTCAATCGGATGGCTTACCGTTTGATGGTAAGGGCGGTAGTTGGGGTTATTCACCTCACTGGGTTGCGGCGGTCGCCTTAGGTTTGGCAAATTGATAAGCCTGTTGCGTATTGCCAGCTCGAATAGCCTCTTCGTCTTATCCCGCGGGAATGAGTAGGGGCGCTTCATTTTCTCATTGTAATACCGTCGTCTTTCTTCCAGCTGATCCGCGAGCTTTGGGGCACTGGGTTGCTACTGAGCGTTTGCAACGAAGGCTGCCTTCCCTTTACCCTTGTCATTCCGAGGTTCTGGCTTCGGGGGAGACGGTCTGTGACCCATCTGGTCCATCTGGATCAACTTGTCGATCAAAGCCTGGAACGTGGTTGGCTTAAAGAACATCATGAACTGTGAGATAGTTGCATGAGGATCTAGGGTACCCACAAACATGCCCACCGCGGGCGCCTCCTCAATGCGTTGTTCGTATTTCGACCACAACTTTCGCCAGCGTATAGCGTACTGGACCCACGTCTCACCTGGTTTCACCCTGGCATTGATTAATGCCGTTATCGGAGTGCGTTCGCTGGCACTTGCGAAACGTTGGGTAAACAGCAGCTCCATCTCCGCGAATGTTTTAATAGAATCGTTTGGGAGCTCAGAGTACCACTCGAACGCCGTTTCTGACAAGCTACCAACGAACTGGCGAAGCAAGAGCTTATCGTCGCCGCCAGTGTTGCCATAAAGCGCCCTGAACTGGGCCACATGTTGATGGGGATTGCCTGTCCCCTTATAGACATGGAATTTCGGTATTGTATAGCCCGGCGGGTACTTGATTTGGTCATACCAGCTCGGATATGATCGCCCCATTTTTACGATCTGACCGGCTGCCTCAGTCGCCTGATGAACCCGTATCTGCTGAGCTATGTATTCGTCCAAGTCAGCTTTGGAGATTGTCTCCTCTTTGGCTGTTGACAGAGCCGGTGGAGGATTTGACGTTTCTCCCCTGTCATCTTCAAGGACGATTGGAGGATCTTCAGCAGGAGAATCTTGTTGGATCATCATTCTCACCATGTCCTGGAACAGGAGGGCCATTCGTTGTATATTGGCTGCTTGTTCGGCAGTCTCTTTATCCTTCTTCTCCAATATCCTGCGAAGGAATTCAGCGTCAGTTTCTTGCTCCTGGCGTTGATCAGATGACGCTTCGGGGCTTTCTTTTGGCCCAGTGAGTGCGGCCATCGCGTTCATCATTTCCTGGAGCTACTGTTGTTGCTCCTGAGCTTTGGTCACTGACCGTGTAAGCGGTCTATGACCCATGGATGTACGGCTGTCCTCCTTTCCCAAAGCTATGTATACCGTATGCACCATCATGCCCCCAGACTTAGGGCGTTTAGGCTTACTGTCCTTGACATTTGCTGCAGGAGTGGGGACTTTCTCCAGCCTTCTTCTCTTTTGAGTAGTCGACGTGGAGGGAGCTGTTGCAGCGGGCACCCAAGCGGTTGTCGTCCTTTGTTGTTTGACGTGACGGTTCTTTTCCTGCACTTTCGCCTTTTTCTGTTGACGAGAGTGATATTGGACAATTACCGAGTCTTGAACCTTCCACCAAACTTTATAAATTTTGGAGGACAGCCGTTGAGGAGGCTACTCCGGCTTTGTTTCTATAACATTCTCCGCAGGTGGAGGGGATCTTTTGAGAACGCAGTCGGTGAATTTCTGCGTACCCTGTTTAATAGCTCGAAGCTGTTCCCGGTTGGAACAGCAGCCTCAATTTCCACCGTTGGAGCTGGTGGAGTTATTCCGGAGGGGGAGTTGCCCCCAGTCTTCCTTATCTGGCGCCAGTGGTGACGTCGGGCATGACGGGTTATTGGGATTGGTTCAGCAACGGCTTCGTCTTGCCCCCTGTCCTGGGGAGGGGCTGCTGCCGGTGTCAGCCTCTTGAAGACTGATGTCTTTTGAGTGGCGGTATCCAATCTGTCAAAGACAGACCTTCGAACCGGAGCGGGAGCTGGGACAGCCAGTCTTGCAAAGATCGACTCTTTGGCAGTAAAAGCCGGCTTGACGACTTCGGGAGCAGCTGTCTTCTTTGGGATAGCCTTCTTAGGTATCATGGGCTTTTTGGCGGGCCCTTTGGAGTTCAGGCTCAGTCTGGTGAAGACCGAGGAGTTGGACGACCCGCTGAGAGGGGCCGTGGGAGTAGCAAGTCGATCAAAGACCGACTACTTTGACGCTTCCGGTATGGGCATTGGGATGTTAATGTTCACCGGCGGGAGCATGGTCCCAAAGAATAGACCGGTGATAGCTTGAGTCACTTGCTTCACAGGCATAGTGAATAGGGAAGCAGCCTGCGGTCCATATGCTACACCTCCAGGTGAGGCGGAGCGTCGGTTGCATTTGCAGTTGGAGCAGTTCGAGCAGTTGTCGGCCATTGATCCTTTTGCTTTCTGCAACAAACGAAACACCAAGTCTTAGTACTTCAAAACCCAAGGGCAACCATTAGCAAACTGCGATTGGTTCGCGAATCACGACACACGAAGTGTGGAGTGGAAAGAGGAAAAGGTCCCACCGGGCATGCTAGAATCTGTTCCCCTCCGAAAGATGGCGCGACAGACGTCTTGCCTGAAATTCGGGGCAGATGCTAATTGGTGCTATCCGTCTACCTCTCCGAAGATGCCAAGTTGATTTATGGCACCGTGTATCGAAGGTTTAAACGGATGTGTCCGATGTAGCAGACTTCGTCAGATTCCCCCTCGTTTGAGGGGTTTTTGATTGTGGGGACGCTCTTCCCTGCAGGCGCAAGCCCCTGCAGTTAATTACGCTACCGCGTTGCGGTAACAACTTTCTCCTTCTCCAGATGGTCACTTCGTGTCGTGTGTGTTTGATTTGTGTTTGGTTGCCCATGGATTGTATACGGAGATTGAGTTATGTCGTCGCCCGTAGGGCGTGGACTAGTCCAAATCCTTATTATCTTAGATTTGGGTTTGGGGGTTGTGTTTAAGGATACGTTAGCCTCGTTTGAGACTAAGATCGACTTAAACGTTTGTTAAGGATACGTTAGTCTAGTTTTAGATTAAGATCGACTTAACGGGATCGTTTAGATCCGACAAGAGAGCAATTAAGGGAGCCCTGTTGTTTAGTTTAGTGACATTACGGTCAATAGGTAGTTTAAGGACATTGCGGTCCAATGTTAGTTTTAAGACGTTGCGGTCAAGGTTAAGGACGTCGTAGTCCGTGGATTTAAGGACTCCACAGTCCGATATTAGTTTTAGGACATCACGGTCAAGGTTAAGGACGTCATAGTCCGTTGTTAGTTTTAAGACATTCCGGTCAAGGTTAAGGACCTCATAGTCCATGGGTTTAAGGACCCCACAGTCCGGCGTTTAGTTTTAAGACATTACGGTCAAGGTTAAGGACCTCATAGTCCATGAGTTTAAGGACCCCACAGTCCGTATCAATGTGTGGTCATCGGGACCCACCACCTCTTTGAAGACGTTGAGGAATTACAACACCAAGTATCAAAAGAGTGAAGAGATGTACCCTTAAACCGAGGTAGATTAAGTGATCTGTAGTTCAATTTGGAAACTAAGATCAATTATTATATTATGAGCCCATTGGCCCAATTAAGTTTGAATTGAGGACTTATGGCCAGCTTGGGCTAAGTCCAATCATGTTTGGGATATTGGCCATCTGTTGGTTCATTGAAGGAGAGGCTTTGCCTCTAGAAACTTAGCCAATTGGGCTAAAGCTAGTGTTAAACACTAGAGACCAAAAGTGTTGAACACTGGGAATAAGATAAACAAATTAGTGTTAAACACTAAAAGATAATCAGTGTTGAACACTGGGAATAAGATTTTTCAAATTAGTGTTAAACACTAAGCAAATCAGTGTTAAACACTGGGGACAAAATCTCCAGACTAGTGTTAAACACTAAGGGGAGAGAGGTCACGTGTGGACACGTGAGAGCCCCCTGCTTCCCCCTATTTTGTTCAGTCAAAAGTATTGAATACTTTGAAGTATCATGTGCTGTCACGTGATGGGAATTTGGGCGTTTATCTGTTAGAGCTTCAGCCAAGGAGTCACGTGGTAGCACGTGAGAGCGCCCTGCTTCCCTTTATTTTGTTCTACAGATAAGTGTTTAACACTTTTAATTCTGAAAGCCATCACGTGTGGGCACGTGATGGGGGCTCATGCTTTAATCTGTTAGAATGTTCATTAGAGGTCACGTGTTGACACGTGAGGGCGCCCTAGAGCTCTTTTCTGTTTCTTTTGCCTTTTTCCCTTTGTGCTTTAGAGATCACATGGGGCACGTGAGGCATTGCCTCAAAGTTCTTTTTTATGGATCTTTGCAGGAGTCACGTGGTAACACGTGAGGTACTGCTTCAAAGTTCTTTTCTGTGGATCTTTGCAGGGTTCACGTGGTAGCACGTGACTCTGGTTCTTTGCATGTTTTAAAGATCTGTTCATCTTTTAAGAATTAATTTCTTCATAGGGTTAAACCCTAACAACAGACTTTAGAGGAATTAAATTCCTGTTCTGAAGAATTATATTCTTAAATAGGGTTAAACCCTAATTTCTTTTCTTAAGGGAATTAAATTCCTGTGAGTTCGAGAGAATTATGTTCTCAATTAGGGTTAAACCCTAGTTCTGTTCATTTTGAAGGAATTAAATTCCTATAGCATAGGGTTAAACCCTAATTTTATCTCAAAGGAATTGAATTACTATCATTTTGTGAGAATTAAATTCTCAAAACTCAGTTCCCCCTCTGTGTTTTAGATCTGCACGGCAGGATCTCAACCCAATGAGAATTAAATTCTCAATTCATGGGGAGATGTGCACTTTACAGATCCTCCACCAGAGAAAGAACTAAGTTCTTTTCTTTATATAAGAGTTAAACTCTTTTGAGAATTAAATTCTCTTTTTAAGCCTCCCTTTTCTTTCCTTACCTAAGGTTTTCCTTTTGCAGAGAATCAAAGGCTCTATATCTCTCTTTCTGTGTATCAAAAGAAAAGGTCCAAAGGTCTCCAAAAAAAAGTCCTCTCTCTTCTTTTCTTGGCCCCTATTTATAAAAGAAGGAAAAGAATCAATCTGCTAAGTAAATCTCTCATTGAGAGATTTGATTCGTTCATTAAGAGATTTGATTTATATTTACCATTAATCTGGGCCTTTAGATTGTTAGGTGAATTTTATTCACCATCGGATTTTAAATCCAAAGATATCTCCTTGTTATTTCGGTTAGATTTAGGGGGAAATCTTTCCTTGTCTAAGATTTTTCCATAAATTGGTGATTTTTAATCACCCTTGGATTTTTAATCCAACGGTCCTCATAATCCTTTTCCATTTGGAAAGATTTGAAAGATTCATCCTCAGAATTTTAATTCTGTTAAAGAATAAGGCTCTTAAAACCGGCCACGTGTGGCCACGTGACCCCTGGTCACGTGTAAGCACGTGACCCCTTGAATGGGCTTCTCTTCTTCTGCGCTCTGTTCTGTGGCCGCTGCTTAACCATCACGTGCCAACACGTGACCACTGGTCACGTGTGCGCACGTGATGCCTCTTCTGAAGCTTTTTTCTTTTTTAATCAGGGGATGAATGTGCTTTTTGCCGCTGCTTTAAGCGTCACGTGCCAACACGTGACAACTGGTCACGTGTGAGCACGTGATGCCTCTTCTGAAGCTTCTCCTGATTTTTAATCAGGGAACACTCGCCGTCTCCAAGCCAAAGCTCACCATTTCGTCTAGAGCAATGGAAACCTCTATAAGAAGTCCTTTACTCAGCCCAAGCTCCGGTGCGTCGACCCCCACGAAGCCGACTATATCCTCCGTGAGATCCACGAAGAGGTCGGTGGCACGCACCAAGGGGCCCGCACCTTAATCCAGAAGGTATTACTCCAAGCGTACTACTGGTCGACAATTCATCAGCACGCCCAGAAGCTCGTCAGGAGATGCAAAAGCTGCCAACTCCATGGAAGCATACCTCACCTTCCGGCTACCGAGTTAACCGTCCTAACCTCCCCGTGGCCATTTGCCCAGTGGGGACTGGACATGATAGGCCAATTCCCCACCGGTACGGGTGGGCACAAGTACATCCTCGTCGCGGTGGACCATTTCACGAAGTGGATCGAGACTATTCCCATCAGGAAATCAGACGCCCCCACGACTATTAAGTTCCTGCAGAACAACGTGATACTCCGGTTCAGCATCCCAATGTGTATTATCACTGACCATGGGACAAATTTCGAAAACGAAAGAGTTTAGGAATTCTGCGGCGAATATCGTATCCTCATGAAATTTGCCGCGGTCGCGCATCCCTAATGCAACGGGTAGGCCGAGGTCGGTAACCGGTACATCCTCCGAGGTCTTCGGACACGCCTAGAAGGACGCCAAGGCAGTTGGGTCGAGGAATTGCCCCGGGTCTTATGGGCCCTGCGCACGTTGAAGAAAACCCCTACCGGGGAAACCCCTTTCAGCCTCTGCTACTATCACGCCTCGCTTCCTAAAATACAGAATACGAGGGTTGATAAGGCCAGCCATGCTCCTACGGTCGAGGAAGCATTCTGCCGTAGTCATACTTCGGCTTCTAGCTTTACATGGTAATCAGTAATCAATGCCCAGGTAATGAGAAATGCAGTCACTAAATCAAAACAAATACAAAAACTAACCAGATAGAGATCAAGGAAGTATAGCACTGAATCGCTGATCCAGACGTCCGCAATATCCTCGAGGTACATCAGATCCTGATCCAAGCTAAATCCACTTCTCACTCTGAGCATGCATACTCAGGTCGTCAGAGCGACACAATAGCAATATGTGTAAATACAAATATAAACATTTGCAACGATGATGAACATGAAACAGTGAGCATGGAGTAATGATATGAGCATGAAGTAGCCAGTACAGGTAAACAAAAAAGCAGGTAAACAGTATGTCAGGTATATCGAATCAGTAATCAATGCATGTCACTAAATCTATCAGTCTCTAAGTCTCACTGTCCAGGTCGCTAAACCTATCATCAGTCCAAGTGTGAGGGTCAACCACACAGGAGTATCCCCCACCTAAGGGTAGGGCCCCAGGGGTAAGGGAACACGGGCCCGAGTCGCTCGCTATTAATCAGTAATATCACCCATATGACTCCCAGAATCGCTGTATATGCCGGCAATAGGACTCCCGAGATTCCGTTGAACTCACACTCAAACTACCCCACACCCCGTGGTCTACGTCAAACTCCGACCATAAACCCAAATATTAGTCGGTCAATGACACGTCTACGCGAGAACTGGAGACAGGATCTCCATCAAGCATGTCTCAACTGGTACCCAAGACAAATGGACAGCGTTCGACGCCTTACCTATGACACTAATATAAGTGCTTCCATAATCGTTCCATACCAATTATAGTTACACTTATACATATCCCATAGACGTCGACAATGCAATAAATTAACTGGGTTCGCCGATTGTGTACAAGTATGTGTCACTTCACTTATTCATTCACGCTTTAACAATCACTTACTTGCCACAATCAAAACACTAATACCTATTACTGGGTAATGTACACGATCACTAAGTTACCAATGTATATGACATCTACATGATATGATGAGAATACAATAATTACGATATGAATAAAATATCATCAGCCAGTGTCCTACCACTTGCATAATTTACTATAAATCATACATGCAGAATTAAGAGAAGCAATGTAAAGGGGGTAAGCATTATGTTTAATTATATATCCATCAAAATTTGTCGCATCAATCGGGTTTCAGGTTCGCTAGATATGGCCATTTCAATTTAAGTGTTCACGGATGGAAATCCAGTTTCAGAACTGGAAGTCCGTTTCGTAACACGTTTTACTTTCAGTTGGGGTCATAATTAGGCGACACTTTAGTTGAACATTATTTAGGTTTATCAGTTAGATTTCCAACGCACCAGATGGATCGATATTATCCATGGTGTACTGGAAGTTATTCATTGTACAATAAAGGGGTATACGTTCTGTCCCTGTTTGGGATTGCTATATGTTCTGTTGATTTAAAATATAATTTAAATAGTAAACGACAGTAAAAACAAATGAAACTACTTTCAATGGTTATCTGACAGGTTTATCTTCGCTATAGTATAGGGTTCCACATCATAACATTTTCATACAGAAGGAAGAAAGTATTACAAAACTAGAATCGACAGCCAGTGCTGCTCTGGACTGCAGTCCAGAGCTGCATTCCGAACCAGTTTCCGTCACCTTTTTAGCATAGAAACAGATTAAAACTCTCATGGAGTTCTAGTTCGTCGAGTCTTCTTCGATACGAGCCCTCGAACGCAACATTCCGATTTGTAACCAATTAACTGTGATTTTTACAAGGTTCAAATACGGGAAAATTTCAGTTTTAACGGGTCTAAATGGGAAAGACCTATCACGTAATTAAAGACCGTATTTTCCAGCCAAAACATAACACAATGTTCGTTATCACTCGGGCCATCCTATGTGATTAGTTTCTGTCAAATTAACTGTGGTTTTCAATTCGGGTTTTGCATCGAACACTTGTATTCCATTAGTTCGCACGAAAAGTATATATGAAATTAATTGGTAATTGAATTGAATGGGTAATACTAGCATGAAGCAAGCGTTATACTTGCCTGACGATGTATCGACGATGGTACGGCAGCGGAAACGGTGCGATCGCGACACAAGCGCTGCACGGCAACTCGACTTGGCTCGAGCTCGAGTTCTCGGCAGCGACGGCGATGGATTTGAGCTTGGATGCTGGAATTAGCCCGGGGCCGGTGCTCGGCTGCTTGGACTTCAGAGGAAATAGGTGCAACAGCGGTGGTGATGCAGGAAGTCATGGTGAGGTGGTTGCTGAGGTTGCTCATAGTGGTGATGGGGGATCGAGTGGCTTTGTCGGCGTCAGGCAGTGGTAGCCGGTGGCAAGGTGAGGTGGTTGAAGTGAGGTGTGAGGAGGCTCAGTGTTGCTGGCGATGATGGAGATGACTCCGGCGATGGTTTGTAGCAACATGGCAGTGCAGGGAGTGGTGATGGCGATGGTGCTCGGCCGGCGGAGGTGCGGTCACTTAGAGAAAGAGGTGGTGGGGATTGGGCTCGGTGTGCAGGAGGTGATCGGGGGTTTGAGGAGGAGGCGAGGGTGTTGGTGGAAAGAGGTGGGGTTGTCGAGGCGGAGTCAGGGATGCATGCGAGGTCGAAGGTGAAGAGGTAGAGGTGAGGTGCAGCGAGGGTACTGGGGCGACGGTGAGTGGTCGCTGGCGAAGGGGCGATGGGCGCTCGGGTGTGCAGGGAAGAGGCAAGTGGGGATGATGGTGGTGCTGGCGTTGTGGTAGGGATGGAGCTCGGGGTGCAGGGGAGAGGCAAGTGAGGCAGTGAGTGAGAGGGAATCGAGAGGAGAGAGGAGGAGATTGCGAGAGGGAGTGGTAGAGGGAACAATGGGGTCGCGGTTGTTGAGGGGAGCAAATCTCGCGAGAGAGGGGCGAGACGTGGGCGAGGGAGATGGGAGTCGAGGGTGAGCGGGTCATGGGGAAGCGACCGTTGGGGTGATGGAGAGGGTCGTGGCGTGAGGAGAGGTGAAGCAGGGGGAAAAGGAGCGGGAAAAAGAGACGAGGGAGGAAGAAGAGGGAAGCGGGTCGGGTACAGTGTGCTCGGGTCGGGTCGGGTCGGGTGTTAAGGAGTGTTTGGGCCGGGGTTTCTTGGGCTAGTCTTGGGTAGCTTAGAAAAAGAATTTAAAAAAGAGACGGGGAAGGAGTGGTGGGCTGGGGTGTGGGTTTGGAAAATTAGTTAGGGAAATTTAATTAAGTAAAGGTTTAGTAAACTAATATTAGGAAAATGTAGGAAATTATTTATAGGAATTGTATTTGGAAAAATATAGAAAATTATGTATGAAAATTTTGGGGGAGAATATTTGGAAATTATTTATAAAAATACGGTCACGATATAAAATCGGAACTGGGTATTACAGCTACGGAACCGAGGCAATGGTCCCAACAGAGATCGGGCTCCCCAGTCACCGAGTCGAGCACTTCGACGATGAAGCGAACACCTCTGCACTCCGAACTAACCTAGACATCTTGTTGGAGAAACGAGACCGGGCTCAGATCAAAGCTGCCGCCTATCAATAGCAAACAGCCCACTACTACAACGTGCGAGTCAAGCGTTGCTTCTTCAAGGCCGGAGATTTAGTCGTAAGGCGGAACGAGTTCGTCGATCAAGACAAGCTGCATAAGTTTTCCCCGAAATGGGACGGTCCTTCCTCGTCTCCGAGGTCCTGCCCGGCAGAGCCTACCGCTTACAAGATGCGGATGGTCGCAAGTTTCCAAGGACTTACAACAACGAGAAACTCAAGCTGTATCTCTGAAAAGAATATCTATAAATGTATATTTCTTCTTTCACAAAAATAATGTAAACCTTTCTAAAAGTTCTTTCTATTTGAATAATAAGAAGGGAACAATGGGGCATCCCGAAAAAGGAGAATTTTATTTATTCAAAAGGTACTATGGGCTCCTCAGCCATACAGAAAAGGAAGAATTTACAACAGAGGAGGAATGGGATCGAGGAAGTACTCCTGGTGATACTCAGAGTAGATTTCCGCTAGCCGGGCCCTAGCCTCTGCGGCCCGCTCCTACCGATGCTGCACGCGAACCTGGGACGCCAAGGAAGCACCCGATGCTCCACCCTCTACGCCTTGGCTCACGATGTACCTCATTTTGAAGCACTCCAGAATAAAAGCCAAGGATCGGTCGTGCCTGGCTTTCGAGATGAGTCCGAGCAGGAAGATCAAACGCACCTTGTCGAGCGCCTCGTCCAGAAGCTCCTCGGTGAAGGGGTTGTCCAACCCCAGGGACCTCCTCCAAATCGCATACATCAGCAACTGAAGCAGGGACGACCGCCGAGGGAGAAGCCGGTCGATGTGACCCTCGAAGCGCTGAACCACTCCCCGGTACCCATCCTCAGCCAGGGATTGGTCATACAAGAAGACGTCGTCAAAGGTGACGATCTCTTCGATCGAATATATGCGCCCAGTCATCTCAAAAGAAAATGATGCCAAAGGGGTTCCCATCTCTTTCTCTATTTATAACCCCAGACAGAATCCTTAAGGGCCCAGATTGGCACGCGAATCCTGGGATCCACCAAGATTACTCCAATACCGCGCCGCTACGTGGCAGAGCTGATGCTGCTCCCCGAAACGTTACGTCTCCCCCAATAATTCCTGGCACGTGCCGCTCCTTCCAATGTTCACGAACCAAGGAAGGCCACCGAGCAGCTACCCTGCTCGGTCCGTCCTTAGCAGGCCACTACTGAGGTTCTTCAACAAAGCAATGTAAATTCTTCTAAGTTCTTTTTTAAATAACAAGGACACGATATGGCATTGCAGAAAGAAGAATTTTATTGATTAAAAAAAAGGTATTGTAGGCTCCTCGGCCGTACATTGAAGGAAAAAAAAGAAAAAATAAAGTAGTGGGGGGAAGGGTGCAAGAAGCAATCCTCGTGATACTCCAAGGAAATCGCCGCCACCCAGACCCTTGTCGCCTCGGACCTCTACCTCTGATGCTATCCGCGAACCCTCGTGGCCACTGACGGGCTAGGAAGCTCCTCGGGCGAGCACCCATCGGCGAGATGCCTCAATTGGTAACACTCGAGGATGAGTGCCACCGAGCGATCCCGCCGACTCTTCGAGATTAGGCCGAGACGATACAACGACCTCAGCTTCCCAACCGCCTCGTCCTTCAGCTGTTCGGACAAGGGGTTGTGCAGCCCTAGTGATGCCCTCCAGATGGAGTACATAAGCAGCTGGAGAAGGGGCGACCGCTGGGGAAGCAGGCGGCCGATGTGATCCTCGACCCGCCAGATCACCGCCTGCCGCGTCTCCTCAAAGCAGTTCTGGTCGTACAGGTACACGTCCTCGAAAGAGATGATATCAGGGATGGTAAAAAGGAAAGTGTCCATTCTTATGTTTTGGGGATGAAGAAAGGAGTGATCAACATTGTAATGACCCCAATATTACTATACCATCGTATTTTCTTTCTTTAGTAAAATATTGTATTTATTTATTCGTAGTATTTTTCCGTATATTTTGTCTTCTATTTTATATATATATATATATTATTTCATTATTCCATCTATTTTTTTTAAAACATAATTCTTTAAATTAAATCTTAACCTATTTCAAATTAAACGCAAGACCTGGCCCAGCCCATAACCTAAATCCAATCTCATTTTCATTTTCTTTTATAAAACTATGAGCCCATAAGCCCACTTTATTTTCAAGCAACATCATATATTTAATTCTTATTAAATATGTGTATGAACAACCTTATAGCTAATTGGTTAAGTCTTTACATTATTATTCCATAGATCACATGTTCAAATCCCCATTCTTGCAATTATTTTTTTTATCAAATTTTTTATTCTTCTCATAACTTACAAATGAGACCTTTAATTTCCAAAATGAATGGTGATCTTTCATTTCTCTTTTAATTCCCATGTTGAATGCATATATTATGATAGATAATTCACCATTACACCATCTTTATTTTCCTCTTTCTTTTTCTTTCTCATATTTTTCTATCTCTCCCTTCTCCCTCTTCACCTAGAGTCCAAAAGGAAGAACATGAAGAAGTCATCAAGAAGGTCTCGCAAGTAACGCGAGACAATCAGCGGATAGACAAGCCCGGTGACAATACTGGCTTGTGTATGTAAGTCTCTTCTCTCTCTCCCCCTCCATCTCTTTATTCTCCTCTTGTCATATCTCGTGAACCCGCTATTCTTTTCATATCATAATCCATTAGAGAAGATAAATATAAACATATACATATATATAAGTTTAGATATATATCGTTCTATATAGTTTAATAATACCTTATTATCTCTTGTTCAAATTAAAGTGTTTTTAATTCTTTGTTCATAACTATGAATGTTTATTACAAGTTGTGAGAACACAAATTTCATGCCACAATATATCTATAATGTCTCATGAAATCTGTTTGTTTATTAAAAGAAAAATATGTAACATTTCAAAAAAAATAAAATATTATTTTTGGGAATTTTTAAAATTAAATAATAAAATATTGAATATTTTAATAAGGCGGTATAATTAAATACTGATAAAAACCGGGAAAAATTTTGAAAATTTTGGAAATTACTAAAAGAGGGTGTTTTATGTAATTATGCAATTTTTATGTTTTTATGATTAATTATATACTAATTTAGTGCTAATCGCGATTAAAAATCGCTAATCGCGCTTTAAGCGTGTTTTGTGCAAACAAGCACCATATCATTTTATTTCGCTTGTTACATTTTCATGATTTTCCTTCATATTCTTTTTACCATGGTGGTTGTTTTTAAGTTAAGAGAAGGGATTTAGAAAAGAAAAGAAATGGAAAAGAATAAAGTATTAGGTATGGGTGAGAGAGAGAGTGTGAGGGGTGGTTATTTTTGACTTGCATCTCACCATTTCCATCATTTTCCTCTCTCCTCCCTCTCTACATGCCGCTGCCGCTGCCGCCTTCTCCTCCCTCCTCTACAATCAACCCATTTCATCTCCAAAACAAACTCAAAACCCATTACCCTTTTCATTAAAAAGATGCGCAAGCTTGAGGGAAGCACATCGGACCAAGAAAGCGAGGATTTTGGCCACTTGGGGCAACTCAAGAATTTTCTTGAGTTGCCAAATGAGATATTTTCTGAACCATAAGCTTAGTGTTTCCATTACTTTTACCCCTATGTTAGATTAGAACCGATATCAAGTGGTTTTGTGGACTTAGAAGAATTCTAGTTAGGGTTATTGGAAATTAAGAGTTGTGATGGGTAATTAAACTCAGTAGAGGCCACACCAGGCCCCTAGTGCTAGAATTAAGACCTAAACCAGAGACTAAAACCCCGGAATACGGATTTAGAAAAGCCAATATCGAAAAATTCTGAATTTTGTGGATGTAAAATGGAATCTGCTATCACCCCGAGACTCTGAAAATTATTTTGCAAGGACGGTGATACATGCAGGCACCTAGGAAGCTACCACCAATACCTTAGCCCCTAACCTTCAACTGTGGCCGCAATTAAATCCATTCTGGTCGCAAATTGCGGCCAGACCAGGGTGGATTTGACTCGTATTTGTTCTGTGGCTTTGTCTTCTGTAAATTAGACCCCTGGCATATGCAAAATTGACCAATTTGGCCTAGGGTAGAATCTGGAGCCTTTTTCCTGAGTTGCTGTTTTGATTTGGAGTTTCGTTTCTCGTATTTTGAATTCTGGTTTTGCGTATTGGTGTTTTACCTCGATCACTTGACGTTTGTACGACGATATCGAGGGTTGTTTGATAGTTTTGAAAGCGTAGTCCATAAGTTCTAACCTATAGGCCTTAGCGTGTCGTTTCGGTTTTTCCGATATGAGTTTAATGTACGTTTGCAATTGTGCTATCTTTGTAGGTACCTTCACGAGGGTTCCATATGATGGAGAAGATGAAGGCGGCGTCTACACCGACACGCAGGATGCAAGGTGAGTAGATTATATCTACGGGGGAAGTCGGGTGGATGGCATATAGCACCCCCGCAGTTCGATACTTAGTATACTAGATATATACTATATATATGTATGATAGCGTTATGTGTGACTTAGATATTCAGATGTGGTTAGGTGTGCTATGGATAAATTAGGGTTTAGAAGTAAACTAGTATAGTTTCCTAGTTGCGAACCCTAGAATAGGTTTACACCCACACACACACACACATGCTTGCTTGTTATACTTATACCTGGATGATGAGGATAGTGTGTGATATTTGGAGATGAGTCGATGAGATTGGGCATAGTGCCATGAGGTCGGTGATATAATGTGATTCATATTTGGGATACGACATGAGATTTTAGCGGCCCTTTGGACGTGTGTATCACACATGCATTTATATTTATATAGATGGTATCGATTTGTAATAGACTTAGATCAGTACCCCAGATCATGAGATATGATGATAAGGATACCAGATAATTTATGAGATGAATGTGATATTGACCCGTACCCAGCTTTTGGGATGTCGTACGATGATTTACCGTACGAGCTTTATATTGAGGATAGATCCGCACTCATGACTCGAGGATGTCATATGATATTATATCGTACGCGGTACCTTTGAGGCGGGATCACCGAATATTATATATATATATATATATATATATATATATATATATATATCGACTCAGATTTAGGTGGTTTCCATACCCCTCCTGATTGACTTACTAGTTAGAGCTGTAGTTTTGCTAGTAGATGTTAGGCTAGGCCGATGTCATACCTATTTCAAAAAAACTAACGAATCGGGAGTATTTTAAAGACAGGCAAAGGGATTCTACGGATATTTTCAAACGACACACCTTTCCTTAAAAACACCGTGGCCCTTATTTTACTAAAAAACCCGATTCGTCTTATTTCAAATGGCAAAAATGCATGACATTTATATATTGTTATAGATTCTTCACTGTTGCGTTGATTATTCGATTTCCGCATATTCATGCTATTCGCATCGCATCGCATGTGTTTATTGCTATATTACAACCATGTTGTTAGGACACCAGCACCATTATCGATGATGCATATATTTCATGTACACCTGCTTGCCGGCTCACACACTTCATCACCGATAATTGCCATGTCACTACACTGTAGGACTGTTACATTCAGGATATGACCCCCTGCAGGGCATACTTGTGAACATACATATTGTACACTCATACTTGTGCACATACATATCGTACACTTATACTTGTGCACATACATATCGTACACTTATACTTATGCACATACCTATTGTACCCCCATACTTGCATGATATACTGATATGCTTACATTTCTTTTATATGTCGCATACATCATGCTTTATATTTATACGCATTGAGATATATTGTTTCCATGATATTTCTGGATTTGGGAACCGTGGGTATTTCAAAAGAGAGTATGTATTGTTTTAAAAATCCGGTTACCCTTGATATGATATTTCAGTGCGCCCACCATGAGTTTTATCGGTTCTGATGTATATATATACCCCATACGAGGAGGAGTCGTGAGTCGTGTGCGGGTACATGGTGGGGCCCGGTATGGTACCCCGGGGCAAGAAAGGGATGCTGTGTATACATACGGTGAGCCTGGCAGAGGGACTACTACCTACCGGTGATATTATTTGGGCTCGGCGGATATCCGGAGGATACCGACCGGAGTCGAGAGATGATACGGGCCGATCCGGACTGACGGAGCCCGTGGGCCGATCCGGACTGACGGAGCCCGATATATGAGGATTTACGTGCCGATGCTGGGCACAGCTTTCATGATGTTTTCGAGTGTCGATGCTGGACACTCCGGTTCCATGATTTTGATATGTCGCGAGCGACACATGTTGATTTACATTCTCATACTTCCATGCATATGCCTTATGATATTTACATGCATGAAGCTTATTGTCATTGGGTGACACGTGGATGAGAGCCACATACATATAGCTGATATTGATGACATTGATCACATAGTTAGACGAGATCCACATACATGATGGCATTGATTACATAATTGGATGATATCCATATACTTATAGACTTCATGATATAGTCAACATTGATTATACCTCATATTTATGATATGTTATTACCTGAGGCACTGGCACGAGCACTTGGCACTACACTCATGTATAGATGTTACATTGCCACCTTATAATGCTTCAGACTTGTTCATTTGAGGTTTATATATATCTGATCGTATTGACCTAGGATGAGTCATACATACGATTTTCGCTCTGTGATGTTTTCTATTCACGAGTTGGCAACTCACCCCCGTTGTGCCACAGTTCTTGCAGGTTTTGCCCTACAGCTTCAATTGCGGGTTTTCTGACTCACTGCTTCATTTCTGGATGATTGCATTGGTAGGTGGGTTCACTCGCATCGTGACCATCCTTGTATTATTTTTATTCAGTTGTATCTAGTAATTCCATCAACCAAACTTGTATATTGTTTCAGACTTAAAAAACCAGTTGTGTATTATTTCGACCTTAGGGTCGCGCGTTGGAGTATTATGGTTTTCAAGCTGATTTTGAGTTTTCCTTTGAATTTTGATCCTCGCCCTTTGGCGTTGTATATTATATTGCTTGCGTGGTTGTGACCGTCGATTGACGAAGAGCTAGCTCCCGCTTGGGGATAACTTTTCATTATGCATATATATTATTATTATTCATGTTGTACCCCGTTCGGGGCCAGTATTTACAAAGGAATCTCTGCCGAAATTTTCAGAAAAGACATTGAGGATTTTAAAAATGCATATCTGGCTTACTTATTTAAAAACCTTGCTTTTAAACATGTTTTCCTACTTCTTAAAAACCAATTTTCTTTATTTACTCCTTAAAATGGTTTTAGATTTCTGGGTTTTTGGCTTACTTGGATTAGATGAGGTCTTATAGACTTCATATGATTCAATAGCCAGTCACGAGCTCTTTCGGGTCGTGACAAAGTTGGTATCAGAGCGCTAGGTTAACCTTGATTCGAGTCTAAGTTTGACTATGCGGAGCCTAGAGCGTTTATATATATACGGAACTTAAGCTTGACCTTACGGAACTTAGACTTAGTCGAGGGGGTATTATACCCGAACTTTCATCGCGTAGGATGACCCTTGGTTGATGGAGTAGGTAGCTTGTGCAGAGTGACGTACCGTACGTATGTTCCGCGGTATACTTACGATACGCTACTCCGCTTAAGAAACCTTAGCATGTACATTTCCTTGCACAGTATTATATTCATTCCTATGATCTATCCTCATCGATATTGGTTATGATTTAGCTGCCACGATTACACGGGCAGAGAGAGCTACGGCTAGAGTTGCGTCAGCACGAGCTCGTCACGGACGAGGACTGACCAGGGCGTGATTCCAGGGACATACGATTGCATAGAGAGGCGTCGTTTTATTGTGTTTTCGCGCCATGAGCGTTTGACAGATCGCTTTTACAAGATTTCTCGGACGTGCAGATCAGCACCAGAGGATCAGGCTACTGCTAGAGGCCAGCCAGAATGTGATGACCATTGATATATCGCTTATTCAGGATGATGGAGGCGCTGTTCAGCATACAGACGAATGAGCCAGTTGCTGCTGCAAATGACGAGATATTGCCCAGATGTTGGAGCTACTGCAGCATGGGTATATACTTAGAGATACGATGGTAATTCGCTAGTCACCCGAGGATGAATGACTAGGACATGTGGTTCGTTCGCTTACCCCGATGCGAGGTCATCAGATAGATTGATTCCAGCTAGAGACGACTTCACGCAGATTCATTGAGAGTCGATAGAGACGATCGAATGTCAAGAACCCATTTCTAAGTTTAAAGTATTCAGAAGACAATGCAAGTGATGCTATGAACCCTCTAGAAGAATGAAACCCTAACTCGATGTAATGACCATGGAACGCCTCCGAACCTTAGGGTTTTAGCGGTGCCATTTGTGAGGCTTGGATTTGCCCTTCTACGGTTGGTCCACAGGTGTTGTGGTATGTACCGGAATACTATTAAATTGTACTCAAGATATTGATTTCTTGGGGAATATGAGGTTTTGACAAATCAATCGGATGGTTCGACATCTTTCGGATATCATGTGATGGGACACATTACTTGGGAGACTCCAGATACGAGTATAGCCGTTGGAGCACAGTCCATGCAGCCACGAGAAGACGAGTCCGAATCAGTCGACATTGGAGCAGAGTGAAGTAAAGAGTTCGCACGAGAGTTCGACGAGATGACGTTCCACTCCGTCGACATCAGAGATGCGATACGCGTGCAGGGGCGTTGATTATTGACATATCTTCCAGAAGGAGGCGCGATGAGTATGCAGCCATTCCGGAACAAGAAACAGATATAGTAAAGATGATAACTTCCGGGCAATTCGGCAGAAACGAGATTTGAGAGAGACCTCGACAGGACCTTTCTGGAATGCTATACGAGAAGACTTGGACCCAGGAGTGGTCATATTGCGCACACCCAGCAGGCCAGAGTTCGGCATCGTCGACGAGATAGTTGACCAGGTTCGGATAGAGGACCTCACCCTGATGCATTGTGAATTGATCAAGAACGGACGGGTATGGAGTATATCTCCGCAGGTTGGGACGAGTTCCTGAGGACGTGTTCAGCTAGATATCTTCCACAGAGTGATGAAGATACCGAGTTCGTGATTTCGAGTCCGTGTGAGAGACTTCGGATGGACCATAGCCGAGAACATTTGCAGTGCGCAGATAGAGACGTGACGTCGAAGTGGACGATGATACAGACAAGTGGGACAAGAGGTTCGTGCGAGATGCTGACGAGCTGTTGTTATGCCCCGTTAAGATTAAAGGTCAGATATGTCTACAGAGGCGTTGGGATGCGACCAGTTTCCGAGAGAATGTTGTGCTGAAGACGCAGATGTCCAGAGAGCGAGAAAGGATTACGCAAGAGTACCAGCCTCCGTACAGTTCGGCATAGGTGAGATCGGAAGAGATCTTGAGCAGGATTCCTTCCAGGACACTGCTGCGATAAGAATTGCACCTAGGATCAGATGTGTGATGTGTATTCTGAGGACCAGAGGTCGGCGCCAGTGACATGCTGCTTTACGAGTGGTCATAAGGATTGACCAAGAGATGACCAGAGAAGTGCCAGGACGGAATCGTCCTCGTTAGCACACCTGACAGGGCCGATGAGCCGATGGATTGCGAGATTGTTAATCCACAGAGAAGATAAGGGCCCAGAGACAGAGGATGCCAGACCGTGAGCAGGAGGCAAGTAGATATCTTGCGCTGCTATCATGGGATGCACCGACACCTTCTCGACTGCGAAGGAGGATATACCGACGACGGTATTTATGATTTGTTATTTGGTGATTCGATTATCACGTATCCGTCACCTTGGATTTTGGTATTTTGGGCAATCTATTCGCATGATTTAGTCTTGATGGCTGAGTTCCATGATATTTGTTTTTGTGCACCACGGTTGCACCTGATTTCGATTATGATATTGATGTTGATTTTTTTGCACTCCGTGCATTTGATTTGGATTTCGTGATTTCGTGCATGTTGAATGCGCATGGTTTAGATTTTATTCGTGCATGTTGGATGCACCTGATTTGGATTTTCGCGCGTATTGGGCGCATGTTTTGAGATACGATTTTGGTGCACACTAGATGCACTAAATCGCGAATCTTCGTGCATGTTAGATGCACCTGATTTTTTTGCTGTCAGGCACACACGTTGCCTATGACAGATGTTGCGTGCACACCCGTTGCACCTAGATGTTGTTTTGTGAACATGTATAGCACATATATAGATTTTGATTTCCATGCACACTAGACACACAGGGTATTCTTATATACATTCTGGGATTGATTTCTTATGGAGCAGTACGTTTTTATGATATTTGCTATTTGCTTTCGTACTGAGCAGGACTAGTCAGAGGATAGTACCTGAATATATTTTTGCATGCATTGATAGTAGTCGAAGGGATTTCCAAAAAGAGAGCTACAGTCTCAGTATTTACCTACGTGTCTGATATGACACGAAACGTTTAAAACAAAAGAAACCCTTCTAAATTATTTTCAAAACGGCGGAACGTACATATTAACAAAAGATATATACATATATGGGTATTTTCTTACATTAGATGTCCGCCACTGTGCCGCGATACGCGCGTCGCACAGCAACATGAAAGGTTTAGTATGCATTTTCTTCATATGTTTACATGTATAGATTTGATTTACATCATATTGGTTTTCGTATTGGGTTTGACCTTTGTGTCTTCACCATGACTCCGATGATTGCGGGATGCTTGACGGAGCTTTGATTTTGAGTTATCTGCTCACTACTCATGCGCATGCATTGCGCTATGATACGTTTTATGTATTGATGATTTCAGAGCCCCGACGACTTAGTCTTTTACTGAAATGTTTTAGTATTTGAAGGGTTTAAATTTAAATTCGGAGACCGAATTTCTTTAAGAGGAGAGATTGTAACATTTCAAAAAAATAAAATATTATTTTTGGAAATTTTTAAAATTAAATAATAAAATATTGAATATTTTAATAAGGCGGTATAATTAAATACCGATAAAAACTGGGGAAAATTTTGAAAATTTTGGAAATTACTAAAAGAGGGTGTTTTATGGAATTATACAATTTTTAAGTTTTTATGATTAATTATATGCTAATTTAGTGCTAATCGCGATTAAAAATCGCTAATCGCGCTTTAAGCGTGTTTCGTGCAAACAAGCACCATATCATTTTATTTCACTTGTTACATTTTCATGGTTTTCCTTCATATTCTTTTTACCATGTTGGTTGTTTTTAAGTTAAGAGAAGGGATTTAGAAAAGAAAAGAAATGGAAAAGAATAAAGTATTAGGTATGGGTGAGAGAGAAAGTGTGAGGGGGGGTTATTTTTGACTTGCATCTCACCATTCCCATCATTTTCCTCTCTCCTCCCTCTCTACATGCTGCTGCTGCTGCCGCCTTCTCCTCCCTCCTCCATAATCAACCCATTTCATCTCCAAAACAAACTCAAAACCCATTACCCTTTTCATTAAAAAGATGCGCAAGCTTGAGGGAAGCACATTGGACCAAGAAAGCGAGGATTTTGGCCACTTGGGGTAACTCAAGAATTTTCTTGAGTTGCCAAATGAGATATTTTCTGAACCATAAGCTTAGTGTTTCCATTATTTTTACCCCCGTGTTAGATTAGAACCGATATCGAGTGGTTTTGTGGACTTAGAAGAATTCTAGTTAGGGTTATTGGAAATTGAGAGTTGTGATGGGCAATTAAACTCAGTAGAGGCCACACCAACCCCCTAGTGCTAGAATTAAGACCTAAACCAGAGACTAGAACCCCGGAATATGGATTTAGAAAAGCCGATATCGGAAAATTCTGAATTCTGTGGATGTAAAATGGAATCTGCTATCACCCCGAGACTCTGAAAATTATTTTGCAAGGACAGAGATACATGCAGACACCTAGGAAGCTACCACCAAAACCCTAGCCCCTAACCTTCAACTGTGGCCGCAATTAAATCCATTATGGCCGCAAATTTCGGCCAGACCAGGGTGGATTTGGCTCGTATTTGTTCTGTGGCTTTGTCTTCTGTAAATTAGACCCCTGCTATATGAAAAATTGACCTAGGGTAGAATGTGGAGCCATTTTCCTGAGTTGCTGTTTTGATTCGGAGTTTCGTCTCTCATATTTTGAATTCTGGTTTTGTGTATTGGTGTTTTACCTCGATCACTTGACGTTTGTACGACGATATCGAGGGTTGTTTGATGATTTTGAAAGCGTAGTCCATAGGTTCTAACCTATAGGCCTTAGCGTGTCGTTTCGGTTTTCCGATGTGAGTTTAATGTACATTTGCGATTGTGCTATCTTTGTAGGTACCTTCACGAGGGTTCCATATGATGAAGAAGATGAAGGCGACGTCGACACCGACACGCAGGATGCAAGGTGAGTAGATTATATCTACGGGGGAAGTTGGGTGGATGGCGTATAGCACCCCCGCAGTTCGATACTGAGTATACTCGATATATACTATATATATATATATATATATATATATATATATATATATATATATATGATAGCGTTATGTATGACTTGGATATTCAGATGTGGTTAGGTGTACTATGGATAGATTAGGGTTTAGAAGTAAACTAGTATAGTTTTCTAGTTGCGAACCCTAGATTAGGTTTACACCCCCACACACATGCTTGCTTGTTATTATACCTGGATGATGAGGATAGTGTGTGATATTTGGAGATGAGTTGATGAGATTGGGCATAGTGCCATGAGATCGGTCATATAATGTGATTTGTATTTAGGATACGACATGAGATTTTAGCGGGCCTTTGGACGTGTGTTTCACATACGCATTTATATTTATATAGATGGTATCAATTTGTACTAGACTTAGATCAGTATCCCAGATCATGAGATATGATGATAAGGATACCAGATAATTGATGAGATGAATGTGATATTGACCCGTACCCAGCTTTTGGGATGTTGTACGATGATTTACCGTACGAGCTTTATATTGAGGATAGATCCACACTCATGACTCGAGGATATCATATGATATTGTATCGTACGCGGTACCTTTGAGGCGGGATCATCGACTATTATATATATATATATATATATATATATATATATATCGACTCAGATTTAGGTGGTTTCCATACCCCTCCTGATTGACTTACTAGTTAGAGCTGTAGTTTTGCTGGTAGATGTCAGGCTAGGCCGATGTCATACCTATTTCAAAAAAAATAACGAATCGGGAGTATTTTAAAGACAGGCAAAGGGATTTTACGGATATTTTCAAACGACACACCTTTCCTTAAAAACACCGTAGCCCTTATTTTACTAAAAACCCCGATTCGTCTTATTTCAAATGGAAAAACTGCATGACATTTATATATTGTTGTAGATTCTTCACTGTTGCGTTGATTATTCGATTTCCGCATATTCATGCTATTCGCATCGCATTGCATGTGTTTATTGCTATATTACAACCATGTTGTTAGGACACCAGCACCATTATCGATGATGCATATATTCCACGTACACCTGCTTGCCGGCTCACACACTTCATCACCGATAATTGCCATGTCACTACACTGTAGGACTGTTACATTCAGGATATGACCCCATGCAGGGCATACTTGTGTACATACATATTGTACACTCATACTTGTGCACATACATATCGTATACTTATACTTGTGCACATACATATCGTACACTTATACTTGTGCACATACCTATTGTACACCCATACTTGCATGATATACTGATATGCTTACATTTCTTTTATATGTCGCATACATCATGCTTTATATTTATACGCATTGAGATATGTTGTTTCCATGATATTTCTGGATTTGGGAACCGTGGGTATTTCAAAAAAGAGTATGTATTGTTTTAAAAATCCGGTTACCCTTGATATGATATTTCAGTGCGCCCACCATGAGTTTTATCGGTTCTGATGTATATATATACCCCATACGAGGAGGAGTCGTGAGCCGTGTGCGGGTACATGGTGGGGCCCGGTATGGTACCCCGGGGCAAGAAAGGGATGTTGTGTATACATACGGTGAGCCTGGCAGAGGGACTACTACCTACCGGTGATATTATTTGGGCTCGGCGGATATCCGGAGGATACCGACCGGAGTCGAGAGATGATACGGGCCGATCCGGACTGACGGAGCCCGTGGGCCGATCCGGACTGACGGAGCCCGATATATGAGGATTTACGTGCCGATGCTGGGCACAGCTTTCATGATGTTTTCAAGTGTCGATGCTGGACACTCCGGTTCCATGATTTTGATATGTCGCAAGCGACACATGTTGATTTACATCCTCATACTTCCATGCATATGCCTTATGATATTTACATGCATGATGCTTATTGTCATTGGGTGACACGTGGATGAGAGCCACATACATATAGCTGATATTGATGACATTGGTCACATAGTTGGACGAGATCTATATACATGATGGTATTGATTACATAATTGGATGATATCCACATACTTATAGACTTCATGATATAGTCAACATTGATTATACCTCATATTTATGATATGTTATTACCTGAGGCACTGGCACGAGCACTTGGCACTACACTCATGTATAGATGTTACATTGCCACCTTATCATGCTTCAGACTTGTTCATTTGAGGTTTATATATATATCTGATCGTATTGACCTAAGATGAGTCATACATATGATTTCCGATCTGTGATGTTTTCTATTCACGAGTTGGCAACTCACCCTCGTTGTGCCACAGTTCTTGCAGGTTTTGCCGTACAGGTTCCATTGCGGCTTTTCTGGCACACTGCTTCTTTTTTGGGCGATTGCATCGGTAGATGGGTTCACTCGCATCGTGACCACCCTTGTATTATTTTTATTCAGTTGTGTTCCCCTCCGAAAGACGGCGCGACAGGGACGTCTTGCCTGAGATTCGGGGCAGATGCTAATTGGTGCTATCCGTCTATCTCTCCGAAGATGCCAAGTTGATTTATAGCACCGTGTATCGAAGGTTTAAACGGATACGTCCGATGTAGCAGACTTCGTCAGATTCCCCCTTGCTCGAGGGGTTTTTTGATTGTGGGGACGCTCTTCCCTGCAGGCGCAAGCCCCTACAGTTAATTACGCTACCGCATCGCGGTAACAACTTTCTCCTTCTCCATTTGGTCACTTCGTGTCGTGTGCGTTTGTTTTGTGTTTGGTTGCCCGTGGATTGTATACGGAGACTAAGTTATGTTGTCGTCCGTAGGGCGTGGACTAGTCCAAATCCGTATTATCTTAGATTTGGGTTTGGGGGGTTGAGTTTAAGGATACGTTAGCCTCATTTGAGACTAAGATCGACTTAAACGTTAGTTAAGGATACGTTAGTCGAGTTTTAGACTAAGATCAACTTAATGGGATCGTTTAGATCCAACAAGAGAGCAATTGGAGGCCCTATTGTTTAGTTTAATGACATTGCGGTCGATAGGTAGTTTAAGGACATTGCGGTCCAATGTTAGTTTTAAGACGTTGCGGTCAAGGTTAAGGACATTATAGTCCATGGATTTAAGGACTCCACAGTCCATCGTTAGTTTTAAGATATCGCGGTCAAGGTTAAGGACATCATAGTCCATGAGTTTAAAGACCCCACTGTCCGTTGCTAGTTTTAAGACATCCCGGTCAAGGTTAAGGACATCATAGTCCATGAGTTTAAGGACCCCACAGTCTGTGAAATGTATGATCGTTGGGACCCGTCACCTCTTTGAAGACGTTGAAGGATTACAATGACAAATATCAAAGGAGTGAAGAGATGTACCCTTGAACCAAGGTAGATTAAGTGATCCGTAGTCCAATTTGGAACCAAGGCTAGTTAATTATGTTATGAGCCCATTAGCTCAGTTAAGTCTGAATTGAGGACTTATGGCCAACTTGGGTTAAGTCCAACTAAGTTTGACCCTTTATTGGGCTATCTGACATTTGTCTGGTTTTAGTCCACATTGTTTTCATCTTTAAATTTCTCAATTTTGAGATTCAATTGAAAGAGAGGCTTTGCCTCTAGAAAATTAGCCAATTGGGCTAAAACTAGTGTTAAACACTAAAGACCAACAGTGTTGAACACTGGAGATAAGATTATCAGATTAGTGTTAAACACTAGAAATTGTGATTCTCAAATTAGTGTTAAACACTAACAGATAACAGTGTTAAACACTGGCAACCAAATTATCAGTTTAGTGTTAAACATTAACAGAGAGGGGGAATCACGTGGGAGCACGTGATGGCTTTAGAAAGTGGGGCCAGATCCCCTTCATTTTGTTCTGCAGATAAATGTTTAACACTTTTTTAATTCTCACAGTCATCACGTGTGGGCACGTGATGGGTGCTCATGCCCTGATTTATTAGAATATTCATTAGGGGTCACATGGTGACACGTGAGGGCGCCCAGATTCCCCTTATTTTGCTCTGCAAAAAGTGTTGACTACTTTTTTTTATATTTGATTTTGGAGCATCACGTGCTGACACGAGACGAGGATTTGTGTGCTGATTTGCCAAGGGGTCACGTGGTAACACGTGAGAGCGCCCAGAGCTTCTGTTTCTTTTGCTTTTTCTTTCTGTGCTTCAGGGGTCACGTGGAGCACGTGAGGCGTTGCCTCTGAGTTCTTTTCTGCAGATCTTTACAGGGGTCACGTGGAGGCACGTGACCCTGGTTCTTTCCTGTTTAAAGATCTATTTGTCTTTTTTTTTAAGAATTAAATTCTTCATAGGGTTAAACCCTAGCAATAATCTTAGAGGAATTAAATTCCCATTTTCTTTTGAAAAATTATATTTTTGGAGAGGGTTAAACCCTAATTTCCCTTCTGTAAGAATTAAATTCCCATATATGTAAAGAATTAAGTTCTGGCATAAGAATTAAGTTCTGGCATAGGGTGAAACCCTAATTTCTTTTTAAGGGGAATTAAATTCCTGTGAGTTTGAGAGAATTAAATTCTCAATTAGGGTAAAACCCTAGTTCTGTCCATCTTGAAGGAATTAAATTCCTATAATTTTTGGAGAATTGAATTCTCTATAGGGTTAAACCCTAATTTTATCTTGGAGGAATTAAATTCCTATAATTTTATGAGAATTAAATTCTCAGAACTCAATTCCTCCTCTATGTTTTAGATCTGCATGGCAGGATCTCGACCCAATGAGAATTAAATTCTCAACCTATGGGAAGATGTGCACTTTGCAGATCTTCACCAGAGAAAGAACTAAGTTCTTTTCTTTATAGAAGAGTTAAACTCTTTATTTTGATAATTAAATTCTCTTTTTGAAGCCTTTTTCCCCTTTCTTTTCTTACCTAGGGTTTTTCTTTGTAGAGAATCAAATTCCTCTTTCTTTTCTCTCTGAATTTTCAAGATTCCAAGGCTCTATCTCTCTGTATATATCCAAAACTCTCTCCTTTGGCTTCTATTTATAGGAGAAGGAAATGAATCAATCTGTTTAGTAAATCTTTCATTAAAAGATTTGATTTGTTTTCATCATTGATCCGGGCCTTTAGATTATTAGGTGAATTTTATTCACTGTTGGATTTCAAATCCAAAGATATTCCTTTTGTTATTTCGGTGAGATTTAGGGGAAATATTTCCATGTCCAAGATTTTTCCATAAATTGGTGATATTTAATCACCCTCGGATTCTTAATCCAACGGTTTTACATAATTCTTCTCCATTTTGGAAAGATTTAAATGATCTTATTCAGAATTTAATCCTGTTGAATAGCAGAGCTTTTAAAGCCAGTCACGTGCGAGCACGCGACCCTCGGTCACGTGCGAGCACGTGACCCCTGGTCACGTGAAGCACGTGACCCCCTGAAGGGACTCCTCTTCCGCGCTCTGTCCTTTGCCGCTGCTTTAACCATCACGTGCCAACACGTGACCACTGGTCACGTGTGAGCACGTGATGCTTCCTCTGAAGCTTTTTCCTGATTTTTAATCAGGGAACAAGTTGTATCTAGTAATTCCATCAACCAAACTTGTATATTGTTTCAGACTTAGAAAACCAGTTGTGTATTATTTCGACCTTAGGGTCGCGCGTTGTAGTATTATGGTTTTCAAGCTGATTTTGAGTTTTCCTTTGAATTATGATCCCCGCCCTTTGGCGTTGTATATTATATTGCTTGCATGGTTTTGACCATCAATTGACGAAGAGCTAGCTCCCGCTTGGGGATGCCTTTTCATTGTGCATATATATTATTATTCATGTTGTACCCCCTTCGGGACCAGTATTTACAAAGGAAACTCTGCTGAAATTTTCAGAAAAGACATTGAGGATTTTAAAAATGTATATTCGGCTTACTTATTTAAAAACCTTGCTTTTAAACATGTTTTCTTACTTCTTAAAAACCAATTTTCTTTATTTACTCCTTAAAATGATTTTAGATTTCTGGGTTTTTGGCTTACTTGGATTAGATGAGATCTTATAGAGTTCATATGATTCAAGGGCCAGTTACGTGCTCTTTCGGGTCGTGACAAAATAGAAGCCTGCATAAAATACTAGTTAATTTTTTTGCCGATTTTAGTATACACATTAATACCTTTAGCTTTAAAATAAATTTTAGAAATTAATTTTTACTTCTGAAAATTTCAGGAAATTTACATATTATAGATTATATTATTTTGTATATGCTGTAAAAATTTTAGATCGAATCACTTAACGGTTTAGGAATTATATCGTTTTTATTCACTGTTCGTAAAATAGAAAACTGCAGTTATTGGTCAACTTCTAGGACACATAACTTGGTATACCGATATCCAAATTGAGCAAAATAAGGTGTTTTAGATATCTACATCGAATATTCTATATTTTATTAGTTTTAAGTTTTTACTGAAAACCAACTTAAGATAAATAAAACTGCGTTACAATATTAAGTGACGGATCTGGACAGAATCTGTTCCGATTCGCACACTGTTTTTTAATTGGACATAACTCAAACACCAATATCCGTTTGTGATAAACTTTAGATGTGTAGATGCACAATTGATAGAACTATAATTTTTTGTATATTATATTACTTATAAATGCATGAAACAACCCGATATAGGCTTTGCAATACAATATATAGTTGCTGTCTGGAAATCTGAATTTCTGTTTTAAACGCTGATTTTAGAACGATCATAACTAGAGTTTCAGAAATCCAAATAGCGTGAATCCTGGTGTTTTGGACAAGTACATCTAAAGACCTACAATTTTCTAATAATTTTTGTAACCTGAAATCTGATAGAAATTAACTCAAACCGCATTTTATAAATATGTGACGGTGCTGAACAGATTCTGATCTGTTTTGCGCAACGATACGAAAACAGATATACCTCTCAAACCGGTAGCCGTATTTAGGTGAAACTGGAACTCATGCATGAAAAACACTTAGAGCCACATTTCTGTTTATATTCCGCATTCGTTCAACTTGATTAATTAGCCGTTCATAATGTTTCTTTACAGCATTATTTATGGTAGTTACTTGAATAATATACTTGACTCATTTCATACTATTCGAACATGTATACATATTTATCTTGATCATTAAATTGTTATATGTACATAAAGACGATAATTAAATACTTTAGTTATATTTTGTAAATTATACAAAATTATTTTTACATAAAACCCCCTCAAGTTTTATAAATTACAATAAGGACTCTAGTAAATATAGGTTTAAGCGGGACCAGTCTCTTGAGCCTCAGGGAGCCGGAGATATGGGTGCTTGCCTATTTAAGCTAGAAAACTTAATAAACGGTGTTATCAATGTGGTAATCGTCTTTGAAAAAGATACAAATCCTGCCGCCCATGTGCAGCGGTTACCGATAATATCAAAACAATCAGGACTTCAATTTCTTTTCTAATTGTTCTGACTCAGTCTGAGTCTCATTAAATAATCTGACTTGAATATAATTCAAGTATAATCTATAATTCAACATGAATCCATATATTCCATATATTCAATCTATTCAATCTATATTGACTGAACCGAACTATGGATATACTTCCATTTACATGATTCTCCAGTTACATCCATGATTCTCCAGTACATCCATTTTACTGATATCATGGTTTCGGCAAGTCATCCAATTATACAATCTATATTAGAAGACAATACAATTTACAATACAATACAAACAATATAACAAGACATTGCGGGGTTTAAGGGGTAGATTGGTACGGAAGGTGTTAAAAGTGGCACGAGACTGCAAGATTAAGACACCTAACCTGAATCCAATTGCCGTTGTTCCGGGTTGTATAACGGAGCCTTGTACTTCCATTTGCTTTTAGTCTCTGGTATATAGAGACTCCTCTCGTATACAATGGCATCCTTCTGTACCAAGCTACAAACAACAGCGTTAACACTAAATACAACATTATAACAATATAATACAGCATTAAAAGCTACTCTCTTTCTCTTACTCTCTGTCTATTCTTTTTCTCCCTTATCTTTGGGACTTACCGAGCGATTGTTCGCTGACGATATTCCTTCTCTTTCTTCTTTAGAATGTTGTCAGATGATCTGGACACTCAGAAGATCGAGCCTACTGGTGAGGACTTGTACCAGCTTTCCTACGACCCAGAGCTCTAGCTTCATTGTACACACTTTTACTTCAGTACTTTTCATTTCTGTTATGCCATTATTTAGGCATTGCTTTCATTCAGTTGTATTTACTTTTCCATGCATTGTACAAAAGATTGTTAATAAATAAAGTTGCTGTTTCATTACATTTGCCTCTTATGTATATTCTTTTATATTGCTTAGTTACGCTTAGCATATTTGCTTCTGAGTAAATACGTAGCGACCTCGTCGCGTCTCCTGCCCGTACACAGGGTAGCGGGGTGTGACAAACATGCCCTTTGTTTTATAGTCCCACAACGCCCCAAGAGTCTAACAGTCGCTTGTTTCTTCCACTAATATACCACCACGCGGCGGACATCCCGCCTTTCTCGGCGAAATCGGAACGACGCGGCTCTTACATTTCGCCTCCCTCCATGCGTTCATAACACGTGTCGCCCGCGAAGGTCACTCTTCCCGATGTTCACACACCGGGGAAGGTCGAACATAACCTCACGAATCCACCGAGCAGCTACCCTGCTCGGTCCATCCTTGGCTGGTAATTTCTTACCCCACGACGCCAAGGATCAAAGCCCTCACCAAGAGGCCACCGAGCAGCTACCCTGCTCGGTCCATCCTTGGCTGGTAATTTCTTACCCCACGACGCCAAGGATCGAAGTCCTCACCAAGAGGCCACCGAGCAGCTATCCTGCTCGATCCATCTTTAGCAGGCCTCCCGATGCCCTCCCGCGCTAAGGATCGATGCCCTCACCAAGAGGACACCGAGCGGCTACCCTGCTCAGTCCATCCTTAGCAGCCCTCCCGATGTCCTCCCGCGCTAAGGATCAAAGCCCTCACAAAGAGGCAACCGAGCAGCTACCCTGCTTGGTCCATCCTTGGCTGGTAATTTCTTACCCCACGACGCCAAAGATCAAAGCCCTCACCAAGAGGCAACCGTGCAGCAACCTTGCTCGGTCCATCCTTGGCTGGTAATTTCTGTAGGGTTCCTAGGCACGCTAATGAAGTCTCACAAGGCATCAACCATGCCAATTTCAAATTTTATGAGTGCCGCGAAACCCTAATACGGATCGTCGACTAGAAATTTAGGCGAAACAGTAAGCTAGTTAACATCTTAACTAAAAGAAGAGAGCTACAACCTTTGTAGATCCGGTTATCCACTTCCTTAGCTCCACGTAGGCGTCCTCTCGCTATCCATCTCGAATCCCGAACTCAATCGTCGGCTTCATCGGAGAAATGGGCGGACTGGGTCGTCGGCTTCGTACCGAAGATGATCTACGTCGAGGCATCACAAGTTCAAGCTCCGACTTCACAAATTTGTGAAACTTGTGAAGAAAACACCCAAAACAACTTGGCAAGAGGTAGAGGGTGAAGAAATAGGAGGTGGGTTCACTTTAGAATTGGATTTCTCACTTTAGAACTTAAGTTGCCATTGATGGCATCAAGCTTTCTTTCTTGAAGAAGAAAATCAAGAAGAAGGAAATATTATGATAAGTTCATCAAAAATGAAAAAGAAATGAATACTTATCATAATAGGAACCATGGTTAGGTGTAGAGAATTGACCAAGGTTAGAAGAGTGGTTAGGGTTAAGCATGAAGACAAATTGGTCACTTTGGTCAAAGCTTCATGAAGCTTCACAAAGGTTCAAGAATGAAAGCAACCATTTTGTATTCTTATCCCATTCTTTTTCCAAAATCAATAAATAAAAGAATGGATAATTAAAACCCTAATCACTTTCTTAACCTAGGTTTAATTCTTTACACTTAACCAAATGAGCAAGCATCATCAAACATGATACAAAGATGTGCACAAAAGTATATCACATATACAACTTGCACATCAAGTGAGAAAATCCATTTAAAGTGAACCAATACTAGTTAATGCAAAATAATATATCAAATATATAATTATACATTAAATCATTAAATCAACACTTGATTCAATGATCCGGTCATGTCGCACATAACCGACTAGTATACAATGTATCGATTTATCGAATCAATGATTCGATAACTAGGTTATATCGAATATAACCAATCGATATATTCATCGCGAGAATGGAATACGGTATCACATACACGCATTATTCTCGGTCCTGCACATATCTCATATGCACTCCTATTTCGTTTCGCTTGAGCCAGGAAACCTCTGTGTAGGACTCTAAAGACTCGTCAATACGCCGGTAGCAGATGATGATCATATCAAGCACCCACAAGCCGCAAGCGGTCTGCTAAACGTAACGGCCATCCGGGTATTGAGCAATCAGAAGATCGACGAGCTAGCCCGCTCACACTCCTGTGAATCCAACCAGTAACACTTACCGTACAGTCCGGTCTGTTCGTCTGATATGTCGCATATCAAGTCTAGGGGTGGTAAACGTCAGACCCCAATAACCGATAAGTCGTGCCGATGTGAGGCTCATAACGGGTCGAGAAACTACTGGTAACACTTACCAGCAAATCTCTGATCAGCCCTGGCCAGGGACTTCCCTGTTACGGCCAATCGAGCACAGCGCAACATCAACCCCCAATACCGGGAGAGACGAAACCCCTCCTATCGCTCATTGCCTCCATGTGACTCGGGACTGTGCCCAAAGACCACCGTTTTGCACGCCCTCATGGAAGTGGTAAGGTGGAGATCAAAGCACAGTGGGAATCACACAAGACTCTATGACGATCTCGGGTCTACAGACTAACCTGCACAAGTGTCACCTGAGAACTGCCATCTGACGTGAGGTATAATACCATCTGGGAGTTCTCGGCGAGTCCGTCCAGTGTACCCAGTCTACACTGAGCACCCGTATACTATCTCTGATGTCAAACACCAATGGATATGGGATCATCCATCGCTCATCTCATGGGTCGAGAAGCATATACGCTAGTCCACTCTGGTATATCGATGCCCCGTCTCGATACACCCATGACTAGGGACCTTGAAGGATGTACTTATGGACTACCATGTCCCCACTAGTATGATCTGCATCATAGTCCAGGTAGTCAAGTACACATCCTAAGGGCTTTACCAACATGTAACTATAAGACAGTTTAAAGAGACAAGTGTACATGTTAAGATAAAGAGCAACCAGATAGCATACTATCATATCGAGCAAGAAAGTCATCTCTATATATATGTCCAAGCATCCAATATAATATACATCATCTGTACAATACTGCCCTCTAGGGCATACATACAACTAACAATCTCCCACTTGCACTAAGGCCAGCTGCTGTAGTATCGCATACCGAGCATCCCGAAGAGTCTCTCAAACTGTATCTGGGGAATGGCCTTCGTGAGTGGATCCGCCGTGTTGTTCTTCGTGTCAACCCTCCTGACCTCGATCTCCCGGCGATCAACTATCTTCCGGATCAGGTGATACCGCCTCGGAATATGCCTGGATCGCTGATGGGACCTGAGTTCTTTGGCTAAAGCCACCGCTCCATTGTTATCGCAATACAAAGGTATTGGATGCTCAATGGATGGAACCACTCCAAGTTCAGTAATGAACTTCTTGATCCAGACAGCCTCTTTAGCAGCATCGTTGGCAACGATGTATTCAGCCTCCATCGTCGAGTCTGCCACGGTTTCCTGCTTGGAACTCTTCCAGCTAACCGCCCCTCCGTAAAGGGTAAAGACAAATCCCGACTGCGACTTAGAGTCGTCCTTATCACTCTGGAAGCTCGAATCGGTAAAGGACTCCACTTGGAGTTCTCCGTTACCATACACCAAGAGCATCTCTTTAGTCCTTCGCAAGTACTTGAGAATGCTCTTCACAGCTGTCCAGTGACTCTCTCTAGGATCAGCTTGATACCTGCTCACTACACTTAGTGAGTATGCAACATCGGGTCTGGTACATAGCATCGCGTACATGATAGAGCCTACAGCCGAAGCATAGGGTATCCCTTGCATGCGAGCTCTCTCCAAATCAGTCTTGGAAGACATCTCTTTGGAGAGAGTGACTCCAGAGATCGTGGGTAAGTTCCCACGCTTGGATTCTTCCATACTAAACCTCTTTAGTATGGTGTCAATGTACCTGGATTGGGACAATCCCAATATCCGTTTGGATCTATCTCTATAGATCCTTATTCCCAATATGCAGGAGGCATCACCAAGATCTTTCATTGAGAATCTTTGTGATAAGAAGAGCTTGACCGATTGCAGCATAGGAATATCATTTCCTATCAAGAGTATGTCGTCCACGTACAATACGAGGAAGACAACCTTACTCTCTGCCACCTTCTTGTAAATACAAGGTTCATCTGGGTTTTTGACGAAATCAAACTCTTTGATAACGATGTCAAAGCAGATGTTCCAACTCCGCGATAATTGCTTTAATCCATAAATGGATTTAAACAGCTTGCACACCTTCCCGCTGCTCCCACTGTCTACGAAGCCCTCTGGCTGAATCATGTACACGCACTCTTCTAAATCACCATTTAGAAAGGCGCTCTTAACATCCATTTGCCAGATTTCATAGTCATGATACGCAGTGATGGCAAGCATGATCCGGATGGATTTAAGCATAGCCACTGGAGAAAAGGTTTCGTCATAGTCCATACCTGGTCTTTGACGAAAACCCTTTGCAACAAGTCTAGCTTTGAAAGTCTCCACTTTCCCATCTACACCAAGTTTTTTCTTAAAGATCCACTTGCTCCCGATGGGTTTTACCCCATCAGGAGCAACATCCAAAGTCCATACTTTGTTGGTGTACATGGATTCCATCTCGGACCGCATAGCATCCAGCCATTTCACTGAGTCCCTACTCGTGATAGCCTGCTCGAAGCTAGTTGGGTCATCATCCTCCATGATGCAATCCTCGCTCCCACCATCCATGAGAAAACCATAGTATCTCTCAGGTTGGCGAGGAACCCTACTAGATTGGCGGAGAGGCTGTGGTTCATCGGGTACTACTGAATCCTCTGGTTCTACCAAATCTTCTGTTGTAGCTTTTGTAGCTGGAACCTCTTCCAGTTCTACCTTATGACCACTAATCTCTTTTTCAAGAAATTCCTTTTCTAAAAAGGTGGCATGCCGAGAAACAAACACTCTTTGTTCCTCAGGGTGGTAGAAGATATACCCTTGTGAATTCTTGGGATATCCTATAAATTTGCATAGAACAGAACGTGCCTCGAGTTTGTCCGGATTTTGTCGTTTGACATAGGCTGGACAACCCCATATCTTAACATAGTTAAGACATGGTCTCTTTCCTTTCCATATCTCATATGGAGTGGTAGGCACAGATTTGGTTGGGACCATATTCAATAGATGTATGGCTGTCTCAAGCGCATACCCCCAGAAGGAAATAGGTAACTCAGCTGTGCTCATCATAGAGCGCACCATATCTAATAGGGTGCGGTTCCTCCGTTCTGATACACCGTTATGCTGTGGTGTATATGGAGGAGTTAGCTGAGAGAGAATCCCATTCTCTTTTAGGAAGTCCAGGAATTCAATGCTCAAGTATTCACCTCCTCGATCTGATCGAAGGATTTTAATACTTTTTCCGGTTTGGTTCTCGACTTCTTGTTTATATTCTCTAAATTTCTCAAAAGTTTCAGACTTGTGTCTTATCAAGTACACATGTCCGTATCTTGAGAGATCGTCAGTGAATGTAATGAAGTACGAAGAACCATCCCTGGCATGTGTAGACATTGGACTGCATACATCACTATGTACTAGTCCCAAGCGTTTGGTAACTCTTTCTCCGTGTCCCGTAAACGGAGTTTTGGTCATCTTGCCTTTGAGACATGACTGGCAAGTGTCATAAGATGAAAATTCAAACGGATTTAAATATCCATCCTTATGCAACTTTGCTAGTCGTGTCGCATTGATGTGACCCAGTCTACAATGCCATAAGAAGGATTCGTTCAATTCAGAACTCTTCCTCTTGTGTGTGTTTGTTATGCTCAGAACTGTTGATTGATTTAGAACATAAATGCCATTGCACAACGTGCCTGATCCAACCAACTTTTGGTTACGGAAAATGTTCATAACATTGTCCTGTAATACAAAATTATATCCCTCTTTACTCAATAAAGAAACCGATATAATGTTGCATATCAGGTTCGGCATGTAATAGCATTCGTTCAGAACCAATGTATTACCAGTTGGTAATACAAGGTGATATTCCCCGACAGTCTTAGCTGCAACAATTGCACCATTTCCAACTCTAATGTCTTTATCACCTTCTCCAAGTTCTCTACCTTTTCTAAGCCCATGTAACTGATTACATATATGGGATCCTGACCCAGTATCTAATACCCAGGACGTAGGGCAAATGGAGAAACAGTTCTCTGTAACGAACACACCCGAAGAAAATGCATCATCATGTACTTTCTTGAATCGGGTGGCATGGGAATCCTGGTATTCCCCTATATCCTGTTCATTCCTATAACTCTTATAAGAAAGAACGGAACCAACGTTCCCCAGCACAGTATAACATGCGGGTTCGGTTAATACATCCATATTATTATCTTTATTAGGGCATGAAATGGTCGCTACCTGGAGAGAGAGAGAAGAAAACACTTTAGCGTATGCTCTTGCAAGATCAGATTGGTTTTTATCTTATCTAATCAGGATGGCTCCCACTGGTTTTTATCAAATCTTCCTTCAAACCCTAAAAGAAAAGATTAGCCGGGATTAATTACACACTACAAGTTCGCCAATCTTTCAGCCAGGCCAGTGTCGGTACTTTGAGGAAGGTCCCCCATGCTTTCGCACGAACCTAATTAATGTAAATCTCGTTTTTCCAGAGGCGTAACCCCGTTGACACCTTTCTAGACACCTACTTGATCAGCTAATTGCAATGTGTAAAACTCTCCCAGGAGTAACTCTTACTTGCAGTGGGTATCGGGATCCAACTATCTCATAGAAGGTATGCAATCTCATTGCAAATTTCAACACTTGAAATTCCCGATAATACTTTTGCCCCTAGCGTGCTATGACCTTGACGAAAGCCAACAAACCACAGCCCGCTAGTCAAGTTCAACCCGTACATTTCTTGACTGAATTAAACCCACCCGCACGACCCTTGACGAAAGCCAACAAAGCCGTACGACTACCCTAATCCAGTCGCATCATATGCAGCAGATGAACAGCACATAGCTACCGCACACTACACCTTGACGAAAGCCAACAAATGTAGCACGAATACTATATGTAACTTATCTGAAATGACGGAGGGCTACGACAGGTTTTTCTGAAAACCTATTGCGTAATGAACTTGATATCGTTGTAGAATCAAATAAAGTTTTTAAAATGGAGTGATTTTGAGGCTTTTCTAGTTTTTGCTAAAGGGGTCACTCCCGGTGAAGGGATCGTCGGCCCTTTCCTCGTCGAATGAGGTGCGGGATATATCATATATATCGCTGTGCAAAGCAAAAATCCAAAAGCAGTCAAAAGCGAACCGAGTGTGTAGCATCTACCAGTTATTGCTAAAGGAGTCACTCCCGGTGAAGGGATCTCGGTCCTTTCCTCATCGAATAAGGTGCAGGGTATATCATATATACCGCTATGCAAAGCAAGAACTGTAGCTACCTGTTTTTAATTTTTGAAATTCGATTCTACAACATCTTAGATTTCTTTTATTTCATTAATCACATTAATGAAGTCCCATCATTTAAATACCTAAACATCACAGATAAATACGACGTACACTTATGCCATCCGCATTCGCCTCGATGTCCCCTCGTGCACCGTTAGGTTAGGTAACTAACGACAGAGCAGGGCAGGGCTAGCGCGGGTGTAAAACATAAGTAACGTCTATATAATATATCATATATACTATATAAAGTATCTATCAGAGAACATCACATGATCACATCACAGATATCGCAGCAGAAGAAACATATGAAACATTGGATATACTAGGACGTCCGTGTTTTCAATACGAGCCAGTATAAAACACGGATTCCACGGTCGTGATGAATAGCCAATCCCACACCCCTAGACCCCTACGAGAGCGGCAAGCAATCCTACCAATTCTAGGGTTAGGAGACCCGAACTCGACTCCTCGAGATGGTCTCCCACTGGACCCTAGAACCCGGTTACTCGTGCTCCCCTCCTTGGGTCTATCCTAATGCGGAAAAGTAAATAATATACAAAAGGTGACAACTTCCGCAACCAGGAAGTGCCCCAATAAAAGAATATTACATACAAGTTTTTACATGAATGAAAATGAAAAACACTCATCTCACATAAAAAACCCCGGCTATTCAAACACGACAATCCAATATAACATATCCAGCAACACATAACATCACATGTCATCAACGTAAGTAAACATGCGTATCCCAATTGTCGTTGACATATAGCAACGAAACCGGCGATATCACATATTACACTTACGGTCACAGAAAAGAAAGTGTAAAACTACAACAGTTGGAATCCGCAACCTCTTTAGACATCACATGCCTAATCAAATGAAATACTTAGACATCACATGCCTAACAGTTATAAACCCCGCATTTTAGTCTCACTATCGAAAACTCTTTTCAATATCAAATGAGACTAAACCGCTAGATTTATAACATTCATTCAGTTATCTCATAACTGTTTGTGAATTCCAATTATTGTATCCCATTCCGGATAAATAGAAAATATTAAACTTTCCGATCGAACATTCGAACACCCAAGTTTTCCCGAAACCGTTCAACACATGAAATAAGTTCAAAGACATTCACTTCATGCCTCAGTACCAACGGTCCAGCCGTAGAAGGGTCAAGCCAACGCCTCACATGTGGCACGCCGTACTGCCCCAAACCCTAAGGTTCAAAGGGCAGTTCAAGACGGTCACATAATCGAGTTAAGGTTTGTTGTCTTCTAGAGGGACCATCGCGTTACTTGCACTACTTAGAACGTCATTAAACTACGGAAAAGTCCAACAATTGGAAATTTCCCGGCGGGGGAAAGATTGGGTATTTACATCCGGTCGAACTTTTTAACATATTCTAAAATATCCGAAAAAACACATAGACGAAGTTTGAAAATCCGATCGAATCTTTGATTCCCAATGCAACCCCAGAATACTCATCTGTAGATTCACAATAAAAATACCCAGAAAATATAGCATTAAATTATATGAGTTACTGTGCAGAAATCATCAGACAAGGGGACAGTACGGCCGCGGAACCGCCGCACGTGCCTAGCTCGTGCCGCGGTTACGCGGTGGAAAAATCGATTTAGGCCCTCGTATTTCACAGTAATTCAAATAAGACCCTGCTTATTTTTCTGCATATTTTTAATTGACAAAAATCCAAATTTTCAGAAAATTTCCAGAGAGCATTTTGGGTTTTAGGGTTTCGGTTCGATCGGCTTTCAAACATCGTCTAGACTTTGCCTAAGGCTCTAGCTAGGCGCTGATACCACTGTAGGGTTCCTAGGCACGCTAATGAAGTTTCACAAGGCATCAACCATGCCAATTTCAAATTTTATG
The DNA here is from genome assembly GCA_030015575.1 of Agapanthus africanus. Taxonomy (NCBI): domain Eukaryota; kingdom Viridiplantae; phylum Streptophyta; class Magnoliopsida; order Asparagales; family Amaryllidaceae; genus Agapanthus; species Agapanthus africanus. The sequence goes on from CM057339.1 coordinate 874,168,601, forward strand.
AGTGCCGCGAAACCCTAATACGGATCGTCGACTAGAAATTTAGGCGAAACAGTAAACTAGTTAACATCTTAACTAAAAGAAGAGAGCTACAACCTTTGTAGATCCGGTTATCCACTTCCTTAGCTCCACATAGGCGTCCTCTCGCTGTCCATCTCGAATCCCGAACTCAATCGTCGGCTTCATCGGAGAAATGAGCGGACTGGGTCGTCGGCTTCGTGCCGAAGATGATCTACGTCGAGGCATCACAAGTTCAAGCTCCGACTTCACAAATTTGTGAAACTTGTGAAGAAAACACCCAAAACAACTTGGCAAGAGGTAGAGGGTGAAGAAATAGGAGGTGGGTTCACTTTAGAATTGGATTTCTCACTTTAGAACTTAAGTTGCCATTGATGGCATCAAGCTTTCTTTCTTGAAGAAGAAGATCAAGAAGAAGGAAATATTATGATAAGTTCATCAAAAATGAAAAAGAAATGAATACTTATCATAATAGGAACCATGGTTAGGTGTAGAGAATTGACCAAGGTTAGAAGAGTGGTTAGGGTTAAGCATGAAGACAAATTGGTCACTTTGGTCAAAGCTTCATGAAGCTTCACAAAGGTTCAAGAATGAAAGCAACCATTTTGTATTCTTATCCCATTCTTTTTCCAAAATCAATAAATAAAAGAATGGATAATTAAAACCCTAATCACTTTCTTAACCTAGGTTTAATTCTTTACACTTAACCAAATGAGCAAGCATCATCAAACATGATACAAAGATGTGCACAAAAGTATATCACATATACAACTTGCACATCAAGTGAGAAAATCCATTTAAAGTGAACCAATACTAGTTAATGCAAAATAATATATCAAATATATAATTATACATTAAATCATTAAATCAACACTTGATTCAATGATCCGGTCATGTCGCATATAACCGACTAGTATACAATGTATCGATTTATCGAATCAATGATTCGATAACTAGGTTATATCGAATATAACTAATCGATATATTCATCGCGAGAATGGAATACGGTATCACATACACGCATTATTCTCGGTCCTGCACATATCTCATATGCACTCCTATTTCATTTCGCTTGAGCAAGAAAACCTCTGTGTAGGACTCTAAAGACTCGTCAATACGCCGGTAGCAGATGATGATCATATCAAGCACCCACAAGCCGCAAGCGGTCTGCTAAACGTAACGGCCATCCGGGTATTGAGCGATCAGAAGATCGACGAGCTAGCCCGCTCACACTCCTGTGAATCCAACCAGTAACACTTACCGTACAGTCCGGTCTGTTCGTCTAATATGTCGCATATCAAGTCTAGGGGTGGTAAACGTCAGACCCCAATAACCGATAAGTCGTGCCGATGTGAGGCTCATAACGGATCGAGAAACTACTGGTAACACTTACCAGCAAATCTCTGATCAGCCCTGGCCAGGGACTTCCCTGTTACGGCCAATCGAGCACAGCGCAACATCAACCCCCAATACCGGAAGAGACGAAACCCCTCCTATCGTTCATTGCCTCCATGTGACTCGGGACTGTGCCTAAAGACCACCGTTTTGCACGCCCTCATGGACGTGGTAAGGTGGAGATCAAAGCACAGTGGGAATCACACAAGACTCTATGACGATCTCGGGTCTACAGACTAACCTGCACAAGTGTCACCTGAGAACTGCCATCTGACGTGAGGTATAATACCATCTGGGAGTTCTCGGCGAGTCCGTCCAGTGTACCCAGTCTACACTGAGCACCCGTATACTATCTCTGATGTCAAACACCAATGGATATGGGATCATCCATCGCTCATCTCATGGGTCGAGAAGCGTATACGCTAGTCTACTCTGGTATATCGATGCCCCGTCTCGATACACCCACGACTAGGGACCTTGAAGGATGTACTTATGGACTACCATGTCCCCACTAGTATGATCTGCATCATAGTCCAGGTAGTCAAGTACACATCCTAAGGGCTTTACCAACATGTAACTATAAGACAGTTTAAAGAGACAAGTGTACATGTTAAGATAAAGAGCAACCAGATAGCATACTATCATATCGAGTAAGAAAGTCATCTCTATATATATGTCCAAGCATCCAATATAATATACATCATCTGTACAATACTGGCCTCTAGGGCATACATACAACTAACAATTTCTTACCCCACGACGCCAAAGATCAAAGCCCTTACCAAGAGGCAACCGTGCAGCAACCCTGCTCGGTCCATCCTTGGCTGGTAATTTCTTACCCCACGACGCTAAGGATCAAAGCCCTCACCAAGAGGCCGCCGAGCAGCTACCCTGCTCGGTCCATCCTTGGCTGGTAATTTCTTACCCACCGACGCCAAGGATCAAAGCCCTCACCAAGAGTCCACCAAGCAGCTACCCTGCTCGGTCCATCCTTGGCTAGTAATTTCATATCCACCGACGCCAAGGACTAAAGCCCTTACCAAGAGGCAACCGGGCAGCAACCCTACTCGGTCCATCCTTGGCTGGTAATTTCTTACCCACTGATGCCAAGGATCAAAGCCCTCACTAAGAGGCAACCAGGCAGCAACCCTACTCGGTCTATCCTTGGCTAGTAAATTCTTACCCACTGACGCCAAGGATCAAATCCCTCACCAAGAGGCAACCGGGCAGCCACCCTGCTCGGTCCATCCTTGGCTGGTAAATTCTTACCCACCGACGCCAAGGATCAAAGCCCTCATCAAGAAGCCACCGAGCAGCTACCCTGCTCGGTCCATCCATGGCTAGTAGTTCCCTACCCATGACACCAAGGATCTAAGCCCTCATCAAGATGCCTCTGAGCAGCTTCCCTGCTCAACTTCCCCGACGTCTTTACTAAGAGATCTCCACCTCGACTTCGGGGCCATGGAGATACCGACATTTCACCGGTCTTTCCATACTTGGCAAATGTTCGACTTCAACTCTCAACTCGACGTGTGATCGCTAGACGAAAAACTGACATAAACATGGAAGAAGTACTGCGCAGATAAAAATTTTTACCACAAACAAAATGAAGATGCGCACGCAAAGAACACTGCAAAAATATTTTATTCATAAAGTCAAAAGTCTTTACAAGGGTATTATGGGCTCCCCAGCCTTACAAAATGCCCGGAGACTTACAAAATTTCAGAGCAACAAAAGAAAATAAGGAGGCGAAGTAGTTCAGGCCTCGGGGTCGGGGAGAACCTCGACGAGCCGCGCTTCAACTGCGACAACCAGGGCTGTGTCTTGAAGGTCGGCGTCCATCGCAGGAGCCTCGGCACTGGGAGCCGGAGGGACCGACTTCTCCCTAACTCTCCTACCGGGGGCCTCTTCCCCTGCAGCGTTTCCAGAGGCATTCCCCCGTGCATCATCATCGAGAGGGTACTCACCCTGGAGCTCGCCGTCAGGAAACTCCGACATCAAGGCCTTGCCAGCGTCGAGGGCGTTGTGCCAAACGATGGCAGCAGCTCCGGCGAGGTCGGTGTAGAACTGGTCCGACTTCTTGTAGCTCTCCACCGCCTTCGACGCCCGAAACTCGACCTACGACACCCGAAGCTCGGCACGCCTCGTCCCCTCCTTCGCCGCCTCATTCTCCCTCCGAAGGGTGTTCGCCGTCTTCTTTAAGGTGGCGACGACCACCTTGGAGTCTTCTAACTGAGCCTCGGCGGCTCGGGCGGCCTCTCGGCACCTGGCGATCTTCCGGTCCCCGGCCGCCTCCCGGTCTTCGAAGGCGGCGATCCTCTCCATCGCCGACTCCAGCTCTAACCTCGAGCTCTCCTTCCGCGAGGGAACTCTCTTGTAGCCTGCATCGTCGGGGCTATCTCCTCGTCCTCCATATTGACGACGAGGACGACGTGCTGAAGGACCTGAAGGAAACAAAGATGGCTAAAAAGGAAAGGGGAGCACCCAATTACGCAAACAAAGCACTGAATGAAGAACCAAGTAGGGTGCGAACACTAACCTGCACGGCCTCTTGCGCTATAGCCGCCATTTAGGCCCGGAGGGTCCCCCGAGGGATTCTGCCTCCGGCCGACCTTTCCATCTCCAAAAGCAGGCTGTCGGCGATGGAAAGCCCCGAGGGCACCTCGAAGCAAAGCTCCCCATCGTCCACGAGGATCGGGGAAGCCGGGGAGTGGGGCGCCGTCCTATGAAACCTCTTGAAGAGCGACGCGGGGGAACCAGTCTCACCCCCCACCTCTGGAGCCTGGGGCTCTTGCTTCCGAGCACGCTTTTGGCTCGGTGCACGACTGGACTCTGGGCCCGGGGCGCATTTAGGCGCCTGGATGGAGCGGCCGCCGGTGGAGCCGGAGCCGGCGGCGGGCGAGAAGGTGCCACGATCCAAAAATTTAGGCCCGTAACCGGCACTTAACTACGTAACGTCAACAGGCGTACACAACTTAAGTAAGCCGAAAACCCATAAATCTAAACCACCTAAAATTGGATAAGCGGAGAAAAACATAGTTAAAAACATTCGAAAAATCTCTAGTAAATCTTTAACTTCAGTTTTCTTTCTTGAAAATTTCGGCAGCAACTCCTTTGTAAAAACTAACCCCGAAAATGGGTACAACATAAAATATAAAGAAAGCATCCCAAACGGGAGCAAATCACGCCCAACGGCAGAGACAACCACCACAAGCATATATACGACGCCGTAGCGAAGAAATATAAATGAAAACGGTATAAGGAGGTAAAACTTTACAACAAGACCGGCTCTCACGAGCACGGCACCCAAAGTCACCAAAATAAATACAACACCTATCCTCACAACTCGTCTCTAAGTCAAATACATGAAGTGGTAGATGGAGAATACTAGATCCAACAAAAAAATATCCAAAGTGCATAAACGGATAACCGCGAACCTACCTAATAGCAAAGGCCTCACAATCAACCGTAGCGGTATCCACAAAAGTATAGAAAAGAAGGCGTCCTGCCGCGACTACTCTGAGGGTAAGTCCTACAAAATACTGTGGCACAACGGGGGTGAGTTGCCAACTCATGAATAGTAAATAACATCATACTGTAATCGCAAGTATGTACAAACAACGATAAATCTATCACATGTAATCTGATAGCATAAGTATGGCAATAAGAATATACAACAGTCATGTAAAGGTACATCATCAGGATACTACAACTACATGAAGCAATGTATATCAAAATAATCCTGAGTGTGGGATGATATAATAAAACCTCATGCAAAATCATCAGCATGGAAAAACCCCAGTGTCCCTCACTGACGCATCAAATCGCAAAATCCTCAGGCACCGCATCCTCAGATCGGCCCTCATATCCTGTAAGTCTCATGTAACCTGAGTGTCAAACATCGACACCCGAAACATCATGAAAACATATACCTGTATGTATGTATGTATATATATATGTATGTATATGTATAAGGATATCAACCACATATGTCCATCGACGATACGTAAAGATCATGGAAACCTGAGTGTCTAACACCGACACTCGCAACATCATGAAACCCGTGTCCAGTATCGACACGTAAATCCTCATAACTCAGGCGTCGTCACCACGACTGGCCCTGATGTTATATTCGTACATCACTCCGGTCGGTATCCCCACGATAATCGCCGAGTCCAAATACTATCACCGGTAGGTACTTGCCCAGCCTTCCAGACTCATCGCCATCATCTGCGATCTTCTTACCGAGGGAAACCATACCGGGCTCCACCATATACCCGCACACGGCCCACTCCACTCCTCGCATCGGGTATATATATCACACATGGTGGACGCGTCAGAACCGAGAAATCTCATAATGGACACACTAAAATATCGTATCAAGAAAAACCGGGTTTTCAAACAGTACATAGTTTCTTGAAATATCCCCACGGTTATCAAATCAATAAATCACATGAAATCCATATCTCAATGCGTAAATCCATGAAAACTAATATATGCAACCTAAAACAGCAATATGAGCATATCAAGGGAAAACCGCTCTTTTAAATAAATCCAGCTTTTAAAATATATCATGCGGTTCCCAAATCCTCCGAAATCAAGTGCAGTATCATATGAGGTGTACATATACTGTAGCAAGGTATAAGTATCTACATGTAAGCAAGTATGTATGATGCATTTCATAAGCGCAATAGCACAATAATCAGCGTCTCAATATCATATGTCAAATACAATACCACTTAGGGGTATATGCAGCTATAACAAGATATGTGGGTGTACATGTCAGTATGTATGCATGATGTGCATGTAGCTGTAACAAGGTATGTGGGTGTACATGTTAGTATGTATGCATGATGTACATGGAGCTATAGCAAGGTATACGAGAAATGGAATAAGAGTCGCTATCTCAATTATCCCTATCCAATACAATATCACGTATGTATGTGTCAGCTGTATCTCATATGTACAATGGAATAAGAGTCACTATCTCAATTATCCCTATCCAATACAATATCACGTATATATGTGGGTTGTGCGTGTCATGGCAATTACCGACGGTGTGTGTGTAGCATACAAATTAGTGCTCGTGCAAAATGAACCGTCAATAATGGTGTTGTGTCCAATAGGTAAAAGTCAAGGTACAACAGGTAGTAATATGCAATGACGCTCATGCGCAATCAACTCATATGCGAATAACATACAGCTATCATATCATATTCAGCCCTGACGTATAACGCCATACGGGCGATCTCCCAGTAGATATTAAATCTACTCACCGATGATCTCGAGTTACGAAAATCCGACCACCTGCTTTCCTTTCTTCACAGTGTCCAAAGTCCCCGCTTGCGATCCTAAAATTTCACAAACACATCACATAAGGCTAAATATCCTGCGCCGACACAAAGATAACGAAACGCAAGGATAACGCCCAGAAAAAATACACTGTGCACCTAGTGCACAAAACGCGTACGACATCGGCAAACCCCTAGCTAAGATTGCTAAACTATGCAACCACCAAGCCTAGACCCCGATCGTACCGATCGCGCATTCACAACACAATATCTCGCGTGGAAAATAATATACATAATATCGCAACACCCACTGGAACCTACATCCAACTTTTACCGAAACCTAGTAAGCAACTTAACCGCAATATAGCACAAGTCTAAAACTAACACAATTCTAGCGATCACAAACATCGCAAAGTAGCGTAAATAAGTTATCCAAACCATTATCACAATTTTAAACTCATCCAAATATGTTTTGTTAAAACTTAGTTTGCTAAAATCTCAATTAGACAAATTAGGAATTAAACAATTACCATTCTCCCACTAGGTTAAGTTTTCCTAGTTTTCAATTAACAATTAACCATCAACAACTTAACCCCTAACTTGAACTTCACAAAAATTATCATGAAACAACTAAACATGCAATTAAAGCTATATCAAACAATTAAATAGCTAGCTTAATGATTTAAACACAACAATTAAAGATTAGGGTTAGAATTTATACCTCCTCAAGAACACAATTTAGCAACTAGACTCATCATTTTAGCCTCCAAAATGATGTTTTTTCTTGAAGATCTATGCAAGTTTAGTGATGAAGAATGATGGGTTTGGATTTAGTTATGAGTTTGTGGGATTATTTAAGGATTTTTGATGATTTAATGAGCTTGGAGAAGATGGAAAAGAGCAAGGAAAAAGCAAGGGCAGAACTTGGGGGAGGGCTCGGCCAAAGGAAGAAGTGCGGGGGGGGTTGTGAAAATTGTGTAGAAATTTCTAGAAAAAATGCAATAAATGCTCGTTAATGCACTAAATATCTCATGCCACCTCTTTCTTTTCTTTTAAAAATAATTTTCTTTAACCACAAATATCTAGATATTTGGATAGATGGATTAAACTTAATCTAGTGATTAGATTAGCATAGATTCATATTAGTAGTAATTAATCCAAACTAAAATTGTAATTACCACTAATAAAGTGCATAATTAACAACTTACAATAATATTTTAATTAGGGAAAAAATCTATGTGAACCAAAACTTTCAATTGACCCCCAAATCCCGCAAACTAGCACTATTCTAGTTAAACTAGGTGCAGTCAAGTCTGTACTGAAATTTGATCACATCCGGGTTAAAACGGGAAACACCGACTATTTTACCCTGAAACGGAAAAATTCGCATAACGATTTCTAAAACGTTACAATCTCCCCCCCTAAAGAGATTTGGTCCCCGAATTAAAATTTTAACTATGCGTACCTTCGAAAAGATGAAAGAATTTCTTCCGCATCTCGCTCTCGGCCTCCCAAGTGATCTCCTCACTAGTAGGGCCACGCCAAAGAACTTTCATAGATGACAAGATCTTTGACCGAAGTTTCTTCACCTGCCGATCCAAAATAACTACCGGCTGTTCAGTGAATGAAAGATCGTGTTTAAGCTAAACGGACTGATGCTGAATCATGTGAGAAGGATCATGAAGGTATCTACAAAGCATCAACACATGGAAAACGGGGTGAACATCCAGAAAACTAGGTGGGAGTGCCAAACGATAAGCAACAGAACCCACTCGCTCAAGAATCTCGAAAGGACCTACAAATTTGGGACTGAGCTTCTCCCTCTTCCCAAATCTCATAATGCCCTTCATTGGAGAAATCCGCAGGAATACATGATCCTCCACTACGAACTCGAGTCTGCGACGACAACGGTCGGCATAAGACTTCTGCCTGCACTGGGCTGCTCTCATCCTGTCCTGAATCAGCTGGATCTTCTCCGTAGTCTCCTGAACTAGCTGGGGTCCCAAAACCCTACTCTCGCTGAGTTCGGTCAACAGACTAGTGATTGACACTTCCTACCATACAAAGCCTCAAAAGGCGCCATCTGAATCGTCTCCTGATGACTGTTATTGTAGGAGAATTCAATCAACGGCAACTGACGATCCTAACTGCCACCAAAATCAAGCACACACGCACGAAGCATATCCTCCAGAGTTTGTATAGTCCGCTCCGACTGACCATCGGTCTGTGGATGAAAAGCGGTGCTAAAACTCAACCGGGTACCCAAAACTTCCTGAAGTTTCTGCCAAAGACGGCTAGTAAACTGGGTGCCTCTGTCGGATACGATGCATGTGGGAACGCCGTGCAAAAGCACAATCTCATCTATGTACAACTGAGCATACTGAGCATAACCGAAAGTGGTTTTCACTGGAAGGAAGTGAGCCGCTTTCGTCAACCGGTCAACAATCACCCAAATGGAGTCATACCCTCAACTGGTCCTGGGTAGACCCACAATGAAGTCCATGGAAATCTGCTCCCATTTCCACTCCGGAACGGGTAAAGGCTGCAAATCACCTGCCGGCCTCTGATGCTCAGCCTTGACTTGCTGACAAGTCAGGTACCTCAAAACGAAGTCCGAAATATCGCGCTTCATCCCTTCCCACCAGTAAAAGTCTCTCAAGTCACGGTACATCTTGGTGGAACCTGGATGAACGCTAAAGGCTGACTGATGTGCCTGCTCTAGGATCTCGCGTCTCAAACCATCATCATCTGGTACACACAAGCGAGTCCCGCATCATTGCATACCTTGGTCATCAATCATGAACTCCGAAACTATACCCTGCCGAACAAGCTCAAGAATCTCAGACAAACGGGCATCACTGGGCTGCGCGTCACGGATACGATCAAAAAGTAGTGGACGGGCGCGGACATGGGCAAGCTGTCCCCCAGCAGAAATGAACTCAAACTGTACACTACCATCGCACAAGAGCTGCCAATCTGCAGAAGTCTGTCGCTGAACTGCGCTCAACTGGGACAAGCTACTCCCGGGCTTACGACTCAAAGCATCAGCTACCACATTCGCCTTGTCCGGGTGATAAAGGATCTCACAATCATAATCCTTCACAAGCTCCATCCAACGGCGCTGTCTCAGATTTAGATCCCGCTGCTAGAAGATGTACTTCAAGCTCTTGTGATCCGTGAAGATCTGATACGACTCCCCGTACAAGTAGTGTCTCTAAATCTTCAACGCAAAGACTACCGCGGTCATCTCAAGATCGTGAGTGGGGTAATTCTGCTTGTGCTTCTTCAGCTGCCTAGAAGCATAAGCAATCACTCTATCATGCTGCATCAATACACAACCTAGCCCCACTCGAGAAGCATCACAGAAAACAACATAGCTGCTCGATCCAGAAGGAAAAGATAGAACTGGTGTCGTCGTCAACCGAGTCTTCAACTGCTGAAAACTCTGCTCGCACGCATCAGTCCAAAGAAAAGAAACCCCCTTCCGGGTCAGTCCAGTCAGCGGTGCAGCGATACTCGAAAAATTCTGCACGAAACGGCGATAATAACCAGCTAAGCCCAAAAAGCTGCAGACCTCAGTCACAGATACAGGTCTGGGCCAAAGCTGCACAGTCTTGATCTTCCTCGGGTCCACAAGAATACTATCTTCAGTCACCATATGACCCAGGAAATCAACTCTATCAAGCCAAAATGCACACTTTGATAATTTAGCATACAGCCGGTGCTCTCTCTATGTCTGCAAAGAAATCCGCAAGTGCTGCTCATGCTCCTCACGACTCCTAGAGTAGACCAGAATGTCATCAATAAACACAATAATGAACTGGTCGAGGAACGACTTGAAAATCCGGTTCATCAGATCCATGAACGCTGCTGGCGCATTGGTGAGTCCGAACGACATCACCAAAAACTCATAATGCCCATAACGCATACGAAAAGCAGTTTTCGGAATGTCATCATTTCGAACCCGCAACTGATGATAACCCGAACGCAAATCAATCTTAGAAAAATGTTTCGCACCCTGGAGCTGATCAAATAAATCATCAATGTGAGGTAAAAGATACCTATTTCGCACCGTAACTCGGTTCAATTGACGATAATCTATACACAACCTCAAACTGCCGTCCTTCTTCTTGACGAATAGAACATGAGCTCCCCACGGCGAAACACTCGGACGCACAAGTCCCCTATCAAGCAACTCTTGCAATTGATCTTTAAGCTCTCTACGCTTCGCCGGAGCCATCCGATAAGGCGGTATAGAAATAGGCCCCGCGCCGGGAATCAGATCAATGCAAAACTCAATATCGCGCTCTGACGGCAACCCAGGTAACTCATCTGGAAAAACGTCGGGAAACTCTCGCATGGTAAGCACCCGGTCCAACGACTCCACTGTGGCTCCAGTATCATGATGAAAGCCAAAAATCCCTGACACCTTCTCCTCAAAAGCCGACTAGCGTAAAGGACAGAAATCAAACTGTGAGGGGCGGCACCACAGTCCCCCTGCACAACAAACACTGACTCGTCGGGGAAACAAAACCTAACTGTCTTCTCGCGGTAGTCCACGGACACGTAGCAAGTACCTAACCAGTTCATGCCCAGGAGAACGTCGAAGTCCAACATCTCAAGAAGGATCAAGTCAACAGACAAAACTCTATCTCCTATGCGGACAGCACACAATCGGAACACGTGTCACGCAATAAACGACTCGCCAACATGAGTAGTCACGACAAGCGGCTGATCTAGCAAATACGACTCTCGGCCTAACCTCGGCACGAAGTGCGTAGAAACATATGAATGCATAGATCCCGGATCAAAAAGAACATGTGCATCAAAAGAACATACAGAAGGGTACTTGAAACCACTACATTGGACGTCTGCGCGTCCTGGTGAGTCAAGGCAAACACCCGAGCCTGCACTCTACCAGCAACTGGCTGTCCTCTGCCTCCGCCACCTCGTCCTCTCGGCACAAAACCACCGCGACCATGACCTCTCTGAGCAGGAGTCTGACGCGGGGCAACAACAGGCATAAGAGGCAACGCTCTCTGAGGCGAAGAAGGTGGTAAGGTAACCTAGGGTACGGCTGCCCCTCTCTGGCGTATTACGGAACAATCCCTAAAGAGGTGCTGTAAACTGCCACACCCAAAACACCTACGCGTCGACTGCTGACCCTCCTGGGAATAAGTGCTGAAAAACTGGCCTCGTCCCGCGTCTCTGCAACTCCTCGTGCCTGAACAAACTCTGTCTTGGGGTCTAAACCTCTGCCTCCGGACTGCTATACCAGTACGAGCCCTCTTCGGTTCCGGAATAACCGACGACTCAGAAAGACGCTCCTCCACCAAAAGGGCTTCGTCCACCGCTGCTGCATACGTGTCACAATGCTGAATGCTGATAGCGAGGAACAACTGGGTAAACAGGCCTTGAACAAACCTCTTCACCTGCATCTCCTCAGTAGCTACCAAATACAGAGCATACACAGACAGCTCGGTAAACAGTACATCATACTCAGTCACCGTCATCCTCGGAGTCTGGCGTAACGACTCGAATCTGCGCGCTCTAGCATCCCTGACGCTCGGTGGAAGAAAACGGGTGAGAAACACCGTCACAAACTCAGCCCAGGTCATAAGAGCAAGACCTGCGGCTCTGCCCTTCTCCAAGGACTCACACCACTTCTGGGCTAGACCCTCCAGACGAAAGCTCGCGAACTCTACCCATCTCGCATCGGAGCATCGGAGCGAATGACAAATCCTGGCCATCCGGTCGATAAACGACTTCGGATTCTCAGCTGCGTTGGTGCCAGTGAAAACTGGAGGCCTCATCCTGATGAACTCTGACAGTGACACGGTGATAACCTCCGGAGCTGTAGCTACGACTGCCGGAACAGTAGGTACCATCGCAGTCCCCGCAAAAGGTAGAACGACCTCCTGCTTCTGCGCTCGAATGGCCTCAACTAACGACCCCATCATCTGGCGCAAGTCCTGCATACCGGCCCCTAGCATAGCAATCTTCTCCGGTACAACAGGCGTACCACCCTGGTCAGTCATCGTCTTAGATGAGTCAACTCTGACCTCGGCCTTCGCGGCCGCTCTCTGTGCCCTCGTAGTCTTCGGCGGCATAAAGGCTGGAAATTGAAATAAGATTCGATAAGGATACAAAAATCGAATCACAAGGATGTATATAATCACGGAATGAATTTCAATCAATAAGTCTTAAGGTCACTTAGGCGGAATACCGTGTCGTAAGTATGCCGCGAAAAATGCACACGCTACGGTACTCTGCTTAAGTTACCTACTCCATTATACCAAGGTCGTTCTACACTCCGAAAGGTAAAATCTGGCGCTCTGATACCAACTTTGTCACGACCCAAAAATTTAGGCCCCTAACCGGCACTTAACTACGTAATGTCAACATGCGTACGCAACTTAAGTAAGCCGAAAACCCAGAAATCTAAACCACCCAAAACTGGATAAGCGGAGAAAAACAAAGTTAAAATGTCACGTCCCGCTTCCCAAAATACGGAAAACGAGGGATGACTAGGCCAGCCATACTCCTACGGTCAAGAAATAATCCCGCCATAATCACACTTCGGCTTCTAGCATTACATGGTAATCAGTAAACAAAGCACAGCAGTAAAGGAAACACATCACTAAAATATTACATCAAATTCCATTGTTCACAAATTACTGTCACGCCCCGCTTCCCAGTGTACGGCGAAGGGGACGCGACGAGGTCCGCTACGTATATACTTAGAAGTACATACGCTAAGCGTATCTAAGCAATATAAAATAAATACACAAGAGACAAGAAATAAAAAGAACAGCAACTTTTATTTATTAACATTCTTTGTACAATACATGAAAGGAAATACAACTGAAATAAAAAGATGCCTAAACAGTGGCATAACAGGAATTGAAAAGTATAGAAAGGAAAAGTGTACAATGAAACTACAGTGCAGGGTCTTCAGTGAACTGCTCCAAGTCTTCTTGCGATGGCTCAACCTCTGCCGGGTCCAAATCACCTGACGACATTCAAAAAAGAGAGAAACAGAATGTCGTCAGCGAACAGGTCGCTCGGTAAGTCCCAAAGGTAAGAGAGAAGTAGAAAAAGACAGAATAAGAAGATACATTTTTAAAGTGTAAACTATTGTTGTAATGTTATGTCAACGCTGTTGTTTGTAACTTGGTACAGAAGAATGCCAGTGTATACGAGGGGAGTCTCTATATGCCAGAGACTAAGGGCACGTATAGTACAAGGTACCGTTTATGCCACGGTACAACAGCAACTGGATTCAGGTTAGGTGTGTTAAATCTGACCACCTCGTGCCACCTTTAACACCTTCCGTACCAATCTACCCCTTAAACCCCGTGATATCTTGTTTGTATTGTTATCTTATAAATTGTGTCGGTTGTATGATTGATTGACTGACTGACCGAAACCATGATATCAGGAAACGGTTATAACCGTAGAGTCATGTAAATGGAATACTGAGAATCATGTAAAAGGAATATATCCATGGTTCGGTTCAGCCAAATTGTATAAACTGATAATTGTATTCATGGATTCATGTGTTCATATTGAATTGGAAACTTGTAGATTATGGATTGACTTGAATCATATTCAAGTCAGATTGATCAGACTCAAACCCGAGTCAGACAATCAGAAATGTGAAACGAAGTCTTATAACTGCTAGGGTCCTTAGGGTAATTTATAAACTTGAGGGGGTTTTATGTAAAAAAAAATACCTTTATATACTTTTCAAAATACACCTCAAGTATTTATTTTTCGTCTTTAGAGTTGTGGATTTTATGTGGTGACATTTCTAGTGAAAATATCCTAGTTTTAGGTATTTATCTGTAATATTGATTATTTGAAGCTTATGGTATTTTAATGTAAAATTTATTATTGTGATTTTTAGGAAAAAGTGAAAAATTTATATTATAGTAAAATAGATATTTAAATGATAAATATACATATGTTTATACAAAAATAATTTTTAATAAATATTTTATATTCCAAAAATCTCATTTTCTTAAGATGTCGTATTTTAAACCTTTCGAGACCGAATGCTCCTTGCGGAGGTCTGAATCTCGCACTACTAGCCCGAGGGTGCACGATAAACCGCACGATCCCGAACGGGTTCCCCAAAGATGGGTTGTAGCGGCGCTTTGCAAAGATTGGAAAATACTAATCCTTTAGAAAACGGTTTTTATAAAGTAGAAGGTATTTACTTGAAAATTGTAATTTTCCGTATTTTAGATTCTAGGGTTTCCTAAGCCAACTAGCCTATTTCTAAAAGGTCTAAACGACAAGTCGTTAGAAACCCCAAATCGCCTCTTCACCGCCAATTGCGGCCAGGTAAGTGCCAGGTAAGTGGGAGGCTCTCCACTACAAGTAGTGGCCCTAATTAAGTAACCACTTGCCTTAGACACACCTGCCTAGACATCACAAAGTCAGGTTTAGATAAACGATCGATGTCCACAACTTATCGTATTTTCCTAATAAGAAATATTTACTTAAAAGTGTAACAAATCTAAAACCTTTAAGAATGGTTTTATGAAGATTATGGTATTTTAATAAAAAATTCGTTTTATCGTATTCTAAATTTTGATGATATTCATTTTAGGGTTGTATTTGCGTGTGTGTGGAGGTAGGTCGTTACCTCGTGCTCTACTTTAAATGTATAGCAAGTTAAGGGTTAAATGTGAAATTTAAACATGATGGTATTAAAGTGTAAAATTGCGGTAAATTGAAAAGGTTATCATTTTATGTGTGAAAACTTATTCAAATTGACTTTTAAAAGTTTAATGGTCAAGATAGAGATGTTTAGGAATGATTGAATTGATTAGAAGAAGAAAAATAAACATTATGGTATTAAAGTGAAAAAAGAATACGATATTGCAAAAGCTATCATTTCATGTGAGAAACTTTGTCCAAATTAGTTGTTATGTGATTAATAGTCATCATGAATAAGTTTAAGTATTACGGAATTGGTGACAAGTGGGTTTTCATAGAAAACCGAATCGGAAATCGGTTTGTTTCGATTTCCGTCGGGTTTCGTAATTTCGTATTTTTAAGAAGTAGAAAGAAGGAAAGAATGGGATTTACGGGTTTTGATCTATACTAAAGAGTATAGGGGAACTAGGTGAGTGGCCGAGGCGTTGTTTCGTCGCCGGTTGTTTCAAAAAACGTCGCCGGAATTCCGTCAGCGCTTCGCCGTGAATTCGATTTCAAAATACACCCTTCTTGTAGAAATTTTAAGAGAGTAAATCTAGTGTTTTGGGATGAGAGGGTAGAGGGTAGGGGGTCTATTTATAGGGTAGGCTAGGGTAGGGTAGGTGAAAGGTTTTTATTTTTAAAAAAATTGTAAAAAATTAAAGAAAAACATTAAAATTTGTATTAAATTGGGTGTAATTAACATTCGGGAACCGATCCATTAAAATGGTGTATACAGGGGGTTATAGAATGCAAAAATACGCAACTTTCGTGTTAGCGACTCGACCGTCCGGCCGAGTCCAGCCAGCGGCGCTGGCCCGAGTCGGCCGGTCCGGCGGCCGACTCGGCCGAGTCGGGCCGAGTCGGGGTACCGTTGGATAGGGAAAACTCTGACGTAGCTCCTGGTATATTCACTTTTTAGGGTTCAGTTCAACTTTTGGGAGTTATGGCCTATGGACTGTTGGGCTTCCAAGAATTTTAAAAGAAAAATAATCTAAAAATAATGTGGGGTATGGGATTTGAACTCTGGTGGCTTGGTTCGGCAGTGCAAGGTATTACCAATGAGCTACAAGCTCTTTCTTGTAATTATTGTGGGAAAATAGATACTTAAAGTGATAACAACAACATTAAATACTCCAAGTATACTTCAAATTTAAATTAAATTTATGTATACAAAAATTGGAGTTGTTACAATCTACCCTCCTTACAAAAATTTCGTTCTCGAAATTTATAACTTTTATTTGAGGACTAGTTTACAAAAAGGTGAGGATATCTTGCACGCATTTCATCTTCGCTTTCCCACGTGGATTCTCCTGGAGTGTCTTTCCTCCACATTACCCGGACCAAGTTAACTTCCTTGTTCCGAAGTGTCTTCACTTTCCTGTCCAGGATCTCCACAGGTTGTTGCTCACAAGACAAGTCGGGCTGTATAGTGAGCTTGGAATGATCAAGTACATGGCTGGGGTCACTCACATACTTTCTGAGTTGGGATATGTGGAACACGTTATGCACTCCTTCCAATGAGGGTGGAAGCGCTAAACGGTATGCCACTTCACCGACTCGTTCGAGTATGTCGAACAGTCCAATATATCTCGGACTCAATTTACCCCGTCTTCCAAATCGGATCACTCCGCGGTTCGGAGATATCTTCAAGAATACATGGTCTCCTGGCTGGAACTCCAAGTGTCGTCTCTTTGCATCAGCCCAGTGTTTCTGTCGATCTTGGGTTATGCGCATTCTTTCTTTGATAGTACGAACCACATTAACGGTCGCTACTATCATTTCTGGACCAAGAAGTTCCCTATCTCCGATGTCGTCCCAACTTAATGGTGATCGACACTTCCTTCCATATAATGCTGCAAAAGGTGCCATTCCTATGCTTACTTGGTAGCTGTTATTGTACGCGAACTCCACAAGATGCAGGTGATCTTCTCACGATCCTTTGAAGTCTAGCATACACGCTCTGAGCATATCCTCCAAGATCTGAATAGTTCGTTCCGACTGACCATCTGTTTGTGGATGATAAGCCGTGCTGAAGTTCAGACTTGTTCCCAAGCTAGCTTGCAGACTCTACCAAAATTGCGATCGGAACCTGGTGTCACGATCGGAGACAATGCAGACCGGTACTCCATGAAGTCTCACAATTTCCTGTATGAGTTCATGGGTATCAGAGATAGTACATTATGAAGAGTTTAAATCGTAATTAGATTATTACCTCCATGTACTTCTTTGCTAGTGTCTCAGTTGATTGGCCAACTCGAAATGGGATGAAGTGAGCCGACTTTGTGAGTCGATCCACAATGACCCATATAGCATCGTTACCCTTTGTGCTGCGAGGAAGAGCAGTCACAAAGTCCATCATGATGTGCTACCACTTCCATTCTGGGATTGGTAACGGTTGAAGTAGTTCAGCTGTCCTGTGATGTTCAGCCTTTACTTGCTGACACACCAAGCATTTTGCGACACTTCTGGCTACTTCACGCTTCATTCCATGCCACCAATAATTCTGACGTAGATCTTTGTACATTTTGGTACCTCCAGGATGTACTGAGTAGGGAGAGCTGTGAGCTTCTTTCATTAACTCTTCCCGAACAGGACCTTTTGGTACACACAATCTGCTGCCGTATCTCAAAGATCCGTCTTCATGGATGATGAAGTCTGTTCTGAGTCCATTCTCCACTTGTTCTCTGATCCTTTGCAACTTAGCATCACTTGCTTGAGCTGCTTTGATCTGATTGACAATGGTTGATTGAACTTGTAGATTCATCAAACTTGAAGCATTACCTGGCATGACTACTTCAATCTCCATCTGATGCAAGTCTTGCTGAAGCTTCCACTGAGCGGTGAGATTCATCGATAATGGTTGGCGACTAAGAGCATCAGGTACTACGTTCACCTTCCCTGGGTGATATTGCAAGTTGATGTCAAAGTCCGCCATGAGTTCTAACCATCTTCTCTGCCGCATATTCAACTCCTTCTGAGTAAACACATACTTCAGACTTTTATGATCTGTGTAGATGTTCACTCGTTCACCAAGTAAGTAGTGGTGCCAAATCTTGAGAGCAAAGATGACGGCTGCCAACTCCAGATCATGCGTCGGATAATTGCGCTCATGAGTCTTCAGTTGTCTAGAAGCATAAGCCACAATCTTACCGTGCTGATGTAGAACACATCCTAATCCCTTACCGGATGCATCACAATGCACTTCGAATCCTCCAGATTGATCCGGTATTACGAGAATAGGTGCAGATGTCAATCTTGACTTGAGTTCTACGAAAGCTTGTTCACATGCTTCTGACCACACAAATTCTTCATCTTTTCGTGTGAGCTTAGTCAGGAGTGTTGCTATCTTTGAGAATCCTTCAATGAAGCTTCTGTAATATCCAGCTAAACCCAAGAAACTCCGAATGTCTTTCACTGACTTTGGTGTAGGCCATTCGCTAACTGCTGAAACTTTGGCTGGATCCACAGAAATTCCTTCTCCTGATACGATATGTCCAAGAAAACCAACTTGATTTAGCCAAAACTCACACTTGCTGTACTTGGCATAAAGCTTATGCTGTCGAAGAGTTTCCAGGACAATTCGTAGATGCTCTGCATGCTCTTTCCGATTCTTAGAATATATCATGATGTCGTCGATGAAGATGACAACAAACCTGTCTAAATACTCCCGGAAAACTTGGTTCATTAGGTTCATGAATATTGCTGGTGCATTGGTCACTCCAAATGGCATCACTAGAAATTCGTAATGTCCATAGCGAGTTCTGAAAGTTGTTTTGTGAATATCAGCTTCCTTGACCTTCACTTGATGATAGCCTGAACGAAGATCCAATTTAGAGAAAACACAAGATCCACTTAGCTGATCGAATAAATCATCGATGCGCGGGAGTGGATACTTGTTCTTTATAATGACTTCATTCAAGGCCCTATAATCGATGCACATTCTGTATGAACCTTCCTTCTTCTTCACCAGTAATACAGGTGCTCCCCAACTTGAAGTGTTGGGACGAATCCATCCTTTCGCCAATAATTCGTCCAACTGTGTTCGGACTTCCTTCAATCCTTCCGGACTTATTCTATAAGGTGCTTTGATCACCGGTTGTGCTCCTGGTACTAAATCAATACTGAATTCAAGAGCTCGATCGGGAGGCAAACCTGATATATCGTCAGGAAATACATCGTCGAACTCTCGAACTACCTCCGATCTTAATTCTTCTTCCGCTTGAGCTTCCGCAACTACTGCTTCCCTTGGCTTCGCTTTGTAAGTACCTGGCTCCAGGGTACGATCTCCGCTCTTGAAATAGAAGACCGGATGGTCTGGAATCTCGAATACTACCCTCCTTTGACGACAGTCGATGGTAGCATAAAAGGTTCCAAGCCAATCCATTCCTAGAACTACATCGAAATTCGGTATGTCCAGTACTTTGAAGTCAGCATAAAACTTTCGGCTGCAGACGATGACTGGACACAAGCTGTATCCCATAGTTGCCTTTAGAACGCCATTTCTGGAACTGACATTCCAGCTGGATACAAGCGGTGAGACTGGAATCGCATGGGTTCGGACAAACCGTTGCGACATAAAGCAGTGGGATGCTCCAGTATCAAACAGTGCAAGTGCAGGTAGTGAGGCTACAAGGATTGTACCTAAGGTATATGGGATACGTTTTAGGTATAGGGAGAGTGTGTAGATAAGCAAGACTAAAGATAAGTTTGAGAAGGGAAGTTTACCAGTAATGACTTGGCCAGTGGCCTCAGCTTCTTCCACAGACATCATGAAAGCCTGGCGCTTTGGCACATTCCTCCTGGCCTGAGGAGCATTCCTCGGAACGTTCCTTTGAGCTTGATGGAATTGTTGAGGAGGTGGTGCAGCTTGTGGTCTTCTGGTTGGTGCAGGCAGTGCAAGTCTTGGAGCAGGGGCTTGGATGGCTGGCCGCTGTGGATAATTGTTTGCTGGCCTAGGTGCAGAAACTGGGTTTTGTTTATGAGGACAAGCCCCAATACCATGAGTAGCTGAGCCGCAGATCAAGCAAAGGTTGTTCGCACGTCGGCAATCTCTCGCCAGATACCCATTTCTCTTGCAGTAGTTACAAAAGGCTGGGTTGGGTCTGCTGATTGGTGCTCCAGGACGTCTTGGCATAAAAGGTGGTCTGGACAAGGCTCCACCTGCCATCTGGTTGGCAGGGCGCTTGATTCCTGCAGACTGAGGTCTGCCTCTTGCTTTTATCACTGCCTCATAACTGCGAGCAGCTTCTAGAGCATCCTCATGAGTCAAAAATTTTCCTGTGGCTAAAGCAGCCTGAATCTCCGTGTCCAGTCCTTGTTGGAAACGACGGGCTCTGATATCGTCCGTCAGTATCAAATGTGCCGTGAATCTGTTCAAGGATAGTGTTAGCTGTGTGGTATGTGATATTTAAAATTGAACTATTGCAACATATCTTACCGGCTTAACATGGTGAATTTAGCGTCGTATTCATCTACCGATTTGTCCCACATTGATCCTTGTTGTAGATGAATGAATTGCTGCTCCATGGCAAACCTGGCAGTCACAGGGAAGTATTTCGCGTCGAACTTCTCGCGAAACATTTTCCATTCAATAGGCTGTGCAAGACGGCTTTCTTCCGCCTTCCACCAGTTGCGAGCGTTGTCCGTGAGTTGTAATTTCGCTACACGAACCCAAGCGACGTCTGGCACTTGTGCTGCGGCCAGATCATCCTCGATACTTTGAGCCCATTCCTCAGCTTCCAGTAGGCTCCTATTTCCTGAGAACTGCTTCTGAAGTAAAGCCCTGAATTGCTTTACCCCCGGAGCATCAGTCTCGGGACGGTTCAGAAGTTGTTGCTGTCCCTCGAGAAGGCTGCGGATTGCCTCAAGTAGCACTGTTTGCTCGGTAGGGGGCACAAGAACAGCTGGTGTGAGAGGTAGTGCTGGAGGTGTGTTGTTGACGTTGGTGCTGGTGTTGTTCGGGGAATCCATAACCCTGAAGAAAAATTTGGGTTAGGACAGATTCAAGTACATGAAATGATAAGATTCAAGGAATAGAAATTTGTAAGATTCAAGAAACATGAATTGTAAAGAATGTTTTAGTTGCTGGTTCTTGTGTTATGTTGCTTAGATTGTTCATGCAGACCAGAACTGCATGATAGGGATTCATACGGCTCTGACCTCCATGGGCCACCAACCACCAACAAAACCTGTCACGCCCCGCTTCCCAGTGTACGGCGAAGGGAACGCGACGAGGTCCGCTACGTATATACTCAGAAGTACATACGCTAAGCATATCTAAGCAATATAAAATAAATACACAAGAGACAAGAAATAAAAAGAACAGCAACTTTTATTTATTAACATTCTTTGTACAATACATGAAAGGAAATACAACTGAAATAAAAAGATGCCTAAACAGTGGCATAACAGGAATTGAAAAGTATAGAAAGGAAAAGTGTACAATGAAACTACAGTGCAGGGTCTTCAGTGAACTGCTCCAAGTCTTCTTGCGATGGCTCAATCTCTGCTGGGTCCAAATCACCTGACGACATTCAAAAAAGAGAGAAACAGAATGTCGTCAGCGAACAGGTCGCTCGGTAAGTCCCAAAGGTAAGAGGGAAGTAGAAAAAGACAGAATAAGAAGATACATTTTTAAAGTGTAAACTATTGTTGTAATGTTATGTCAACGCTGTTGTTTGTAGCTTGGTACAGAAGGATGCCAGTGTATACGAGGGGAGTCTCTATATGCCAGAGACTAAGGGCACGTATAGTACAAGATACCGTTTATGCCATAGTACAACAGCAACTGATCCAGGTTAGGTGTGTTAAATCTGACCACCTCGTGCCACCTTTAACACCTTCCGTACCAATCTACCCCTTAAACCCCGCGATGTCTTGTTTGTATTATTATCTTGTAAATTGTGTCGGTTGTATGATTTATTGACTGACTGACCGAAACCATGATATCAGAAAATGGTTATAACCGTAGAGTCATGTAAATGGAATACTGAGAATCATGTAAAAGGAATATATCCATGGTTCGGTTCAGCCAAATTGTATAAACTGATAATTGTATTCATGGATTCATGTGTTCATATTGAATTGGAAACTTGTAGATTATGGATTGACTTGAATCATATTCAAGTCAGATTGATCAGACTCAAACCCGAGTCAGAAAATCAGAAATGTGAAACGAAGTCTTATAACTGCTAGGGTCCTTAGGGTAATTTATAAACTTGAGAGGGTTTTATGTAAAAAAAAATACCTTTATATACTTTTCAAAATACACCTCAAGTATTTATTTTTCGTCTTTAGAGTTGTGGATTTTATGTGGTGACATTTCTAGTGAAAATATCCTAGTTTTAGGTATTTATCTGTAATATTGATTATTTGAAGCTTATGGTATTTTAGTGTAAAATTTATTATTGTGATTTTTAGGAAAAAGTGAAAAATTTATATTATAGTAAAATAGATATTTAAATGATAAATATACATATGTTTATACAAAAATAATTTTTAATAAATATTTTATATTCCAAAAATCTCATTTTCTTAAGATGTCGTATTTTAAACCTTTCGAGACCGAATGCTCCTTGCGGAGGTCTGAATCTCGCGCTACTAGCCCGAGGGTGCGCGATAAACCGCACGATCCCGAACGGGTTCCCCAAAGATGGGTTGTAGCGGCGCTTTGCAAAGATTGTAAAATACTAATCCTTTAGAAAACGGTTTTTATAAAGTAGAAGGTATTTACTTGAAAAGTGTAATTTTCCGTATTTTAAATTCTAGGGTTTCCTAAGCCAATTAGCCTATTTCTAAAAGGTCTAAACGACAAGTCGTTAGAAGCCTCAAATCGCCTCTTCACCGCCAATTGCGGCCAGGTAAGTGCCAGGTAAGTGGGAGGCTCTCCACTACAAGTAGTGGCCCTAATTAAGTAACCACTTGTCTTAGACACACCTGCCTAGACACCACAAAGTCAGGTAATGTCCACAACTTATCGTATTTTCCTAATAAGAAATATTTACTTAAAAGTGTAACAAATCTAAAACCTTTAAGAATGGTTTTATGAAGATTATGGTATTTTAATGAAAAATTCGTTTTATCGTATTCTAAATTTTGATGATATCATTTTAGGGTTGTATTTGCGTGTGTGTGGAGGTAGGTCGTTACCTCGTGCTCTACTTTAAATGTATAGTAAGTTAAGGGTTAAATGTGAAATTTAAACATGATGGTATTAAAGTGTAAAAATACGGTAAATTGAAAAGGTTATCATTTCATGTGTGAAAACTTATTCAAATTGACTTTTACAAGTTTAATGGTCAAGATAGAGATGTTTAGGAATGATTGAATTGATTAGAAGAAGAAATATAAACATTATGGTATTAAAGTGAAAAAAGAATACGATATTGCAAAAGCTATCATTTCTTGTGAGAAACTTTGTCCAAATTAGTTGTTATGTGATTAATAGTCATCATGAATAAGTTTAAGTATTATGGAATTGGTGACAAGTGGGTTTTCATAGAAAACCGAATCGGAAATCGGTTTGTTCCGATTTCCGTCAGGTTTCGTAATTTCGTATTTTTAAGAAGTAGAAAGAAGGAAAGAATGGGACTTACGGGTTTCGATCTATACTAAAGAGTATAGGGGAACTAGGTGAGTGGCCGAAGCGTTGTTTCGTCGCCGGTTGTTTCAAAAAACGTCGCCGGAATTCCGTCAGCGCTTCGCCGTGAATTCGATTTCAAGGTACACCCTTCTTGTAGAAATTTTGAGAGAGTAAACCTAGTGTTTTGGGATGAGAGGGTAGAGAGTAGGGGGTCTATTTATAGGGTAGGCTAGGGTAGGGTAGGTGAAAGGTTTTTATTTTTAAAAAATTGTAAAAAATTAAAGAAAAACATTAAAATTTGTATTAAATTGGGTGTAATTAACATTCGGGAACCGATCCATTAAAATGGTGTATACAGGGGGATATAGAATGCAAAAGGACGCAACTTTCGTGTTGGCGACTCGGCCGTCCGGCCGGCAGCGCCGGCCCGAGTCGGGGTACCGTTGGATATGGAAAACTCTGACGTAGCTCCTGGTATATTCACTTTTTAGGGTTCAGTTCAACTTTTGGGAGTTATGCTGGAAATACAAAATTCGAAAATAGACTATCTTCAAGATCTGCCTGTGGACTGTTGGGCTTCCAAAAATTTTAAAAGAAAAATAATCTAAAAATAATGTGGGGTATGGGATTTGAACTCTGGTGGCTTGGTTCAGCAGTACAAGGTATTACCAATGAGCTACAATCTCTTTCTTGTAATTATTGTGGGAAAATAGATACTTAAAGTGATAACAGCAACATTAAATACTCCAAGTATACTTCAAATTTAAATTAAATTTATGTATACAAAAATTGGAGTTGTTACAATTACAAATAAACACGAAGAGCTACTAACCAAGTTCAAATACACGATCTCTTTAGGGAAAGCAGAAAAGAAGAAAAAGGCACTCCTGACTAAATCTCCACTAGCTCGAAGGGTGAATCTGACTCCTGCGCTGGTTCTTCCTTGAGGTCTGAGCATGCATACTCAGGTCGTCAGAGCGACATAATAGCAATTTTTATATTAATGACATGAAATATGCAAATACGATAATAACAGTGAAAGTAAAATGCTGATAAACGCTATGTCACTAAATGATGCAAAATATGATCTGTGTCCCTATCAGTCTCTAGGTTATGTTGAAATCGTATAGTGGAAAAGAGGATCATGTTTAACAGGAGTCTCGTACATACCCGAGACAACGGCCCACACGCCCGGGACATAACCCTATCAGCCGGATCGCTAGATCCTACCTAATATATATAAGAATCACTGTTCGAATGATCATCCTCTTAAACACGGTCCCGCTAAATACGATGCTCTTTCCACTTCGATTTCCTCTTTTCCCCCAGGTTTACACTATTGATAATTATGATTTAGTCGTGTACAAGTATACACCAATAGCACGGTTTTGTCACTGTTCACTGTATTAATCACTGTCACGAATCATTCACTTTTCCATTGGCGTACTTGACACTCCTAAACCAATATCATTCACGCACGATAATGCAATGTCCACTGAATAATAACGCGTACTAACACTATGTATATGGCAAATGGGTAAGGTATGTATATCTATGCAGTTAACATGTCATGTGTATTATGAACCAATATACACGTCATAAACTTACAAAAATTGCAGTAATTCATATGTTCAGAAGTCAGTGAAATGATACAAATACGGTAACAATCACACTCTGTCAGCAGTTCAGCAAAATTGGTTTTAGTACAATCGGATTTCTGGTATTCAAGTTACAGCCATTTCAATTTAAGTGCTCGCTGCAGGAAATTCAGTTTCTGAACTGAACGTTCGTTTCGCGGCACAATTTTCACCCAGTTGAGGTCAGAATTTAGCGATGATACAGTTGAATGAAATATAGTTTTTTCAATAGGGTTTCCAACGCAACAGACGGATTCTCAATCGCGTCAGTACGTCAGAAGTTATGCACTGTTCAACGCTAGGGTATCAATTCTGTTTCTGTTTGGGACTGCTAGACGTCCCGTTCTTTTAAATTGCAGTTTAAATAGTAAACGACGATAAAAAGGGGTGAAATCACTTGCGTTATTTAGATAACAGATTTATATTCAATAAGGTGTAGAGTTTTGCAACATACGAGTTCAGGCAGCAAGGTAGTAAACATTACGGAACAGAAAACAACAACCAGAGCTGCTCTGGACTGCAGTCCAGAGCCACCCTCTGAACCAATTCTCGTCATAATTTCAGTATAGAAACAATTAAGAACTTCTATAGAGTTACTGGTCATCGAGTCGGCTTAGATTTGAGCCCTTGAACGCATCATTTCAATGTGTAAGCAATTAATTATGATTTTAACAAGTTTCAGGTGCGGGAATTTCTCATTTTTTACGGGTGTAATCGGGGGTGATCGTTTAAGCCAGTAACAATCGTATTTTTCAGTAAAATTTCTACACAATGTTCATTACCAGACGGGCCAGAATATGCAATCAAGTTCAGTCAATTTAGATGAAGGTTTTCATTGGTATCTTGCATCAAACACTTAGGTCTTATAAGTTTCACGAATTATAAACACGGAATTAATGGTATTTTGGTTTGTAACGGAAATAATCTAGCATGTAGCAAGTAGGGTACTGGCCTGGAGATGCTTTGGCGATGCACGGCAGTGGCAACGGCACGAACGTGCGACGAATCGGCATGGTTTGGATTCACGGCCTCGGCTCGCGTTTCGGGTTCGTCTTCGGAGTTGCCCGGAGATGTTTCGCGATCACCGGAGGCGGAGAGTGGTGCTGTGGATCTCCAGGGGCGTGCTGGGGTCGACGATGGTCGGCGGCGGTTGCTCCGGCGATGTGCACAGTGGGGGTAGGGATGATGGCAGTGGGTTTGGAGAGAGGGGGTGAGGTAGTGGGGCTCGGGTGTGGGTTTTGGAGGAGGTGATGGAGATGTAGAGGGTGCAGAGGTCGACGGGGCAGTGGGGAGCTCGTCGGTGAAGGGTGCAGGCGGTGGCCGAGGTTGGGTGCAGTGAGCTCGGCGTGGGTTGAGAGAGCTCGGTGGCGGCTGAGTTCACAAGCGAGGGAAGATGAACTCGGTGGGGTTCGAGTTCAGAGGAGAAGGAAGCGAGGGGTAAAGACGAGGTGATATTCATCGTCGTCGTGGGATGAAGGCAATGGGTTTTTTTTTAGGAAAGAGAGAAGTGAGCACGAGAGTGAGAGCGAGGGAGGAGAAAGGGGCTTGAGGTGAGGAGTTTGAGGGGCGCGCGGTCGTGGTCGGGGTCGCAGGGACATGGGGCAACGGCGCGGTGACGTGGGCGCGAGGGGGAGGCTCGGGAACATGGGTGTGAAGTTGAAAAATCGAGCGGGAAATGTAACGTGGGGAAGAAGGAGGTTACGAAGCGGGTCGGGTCGGGTTAGGCGGGAATGGGCTGGGCCGAAGGGAGTTTTAATGTTTTAATTTAATTTGAATTTTCTTTGGGCTGAGGGGATGTTGGGCCGGCGATTTTTGAAGGTTAATTAAAATTAATTTATGTTGGGCTGGGTTTTAAAATGGGGAGAAATATATATTATTGGTTTTAATTTATTTGTTTTGTTATTTTGTTTTGGGCTGGGGTTGGATTTAAAAAGGTTTAGAAAGATTTAAATACGACAATCTAGCAACTAATTTCCTACAAAATTACGAGGAAAGGAAAAGGGAAAATATAGAAAAGATTTTCATTGATGGAAACGGGGATTTACATCATACCCCCTTACAAAAATTTCGTCCACAAAATTTAACAGGGATACAAAGAAACAAAAGTACTAAACAAAGAGATGTGGAAAACATGCGCGGATATCTTCCTCCCGCTCCCAGGTAGATTCTCCTGGGAAACGACCACCCCAAGACACTCGGACTAACGGAATGACCTTCTTCTTCAGCACTTTCTCTCTGCGGTCGAGGATGGTGGTGGGCTGCTGATCAGTCGAAAATATTGCATATTTTAGCCGGCAATTTCCTCATCATTTGCATTCATATAGAAGTGTTCGGTATCCGTATTTCACATCTTAGCAAATCTATCATAGATTATAAGATTACATGTATTAGACCTTAAAACCGGCATTTCTAAGGAAATTGACTGCATTGCATGGCATCGCAATATTTCTATATGTCGCAATCCGTGTTTCGAAGTCTGTGCAGGAAAAGGAAAGCTTGCTCGAACGTTACACCGCTCAAAAGTTACATCAACTCACTAACTTCAAATCTGGTATCAATCCAAAGGAGCAATCACAAATCAATATATCAGACAAAGCCCTAAACATCATCCCAAGACCACAGAAGAAAGCACCAAGCTCAAGGACCCCACAAGGCCGCGGATCCGCGGCCAGAGATGGCTTAGGCCGCGGATCCGCGGTGGGCCCAGGGAATCAGTTCCTCAATTTTAGACCAAAACTCCTGTTTCATCTGCTACAGTTCTGAAATGTACTCCAAGTTCCAGAAGACTCCAGAGGTTTCTGCCAGATCAGCAAACAAGGGTTTCTAAAGCTTAATTAATCCTAGCTTAAACCCTAAGCTAGCTCCTAACAAACTACCTTCTAGAAGACTCAACAAACTTTTGGAGGGAACTACCATTTCAAACCTACACCTAGGGTTTGGGAGTTCTATAAATAAGACCCTAGACCTAGGGTGAATAAAGGGAGATATCATCACATATCATACATCCAAGAGAGGGTGTGATTCATTTTAGCCATTCTCCTTCTTCATCTCCTTCTTCCTCAAGTCTAGTGAGAGGGCTTGTAGGAAACCCTAACCCTAATTCCAATTGAGATCAAGAATCCCGAGTACCCATTAAGCAAGAAGCCCTACAACCTTTACGAGCGAAGTCGATCTTCAACGGAGCAAGCGATCTGAGCCGATCCACGACTCACGAAGCCGAGCGACGCCCTATCAACAATCTAGATTCTTCTTCTTGTAGTTCTTGAAGCAAATGTAATCAAAATTGTTGAGATAAATAAAGGTGATATTCTTTTATCTTGTTTTCTTTAAATTCTGCATCATGCTATCTTTACAATTCGTAAATCTTTTCTGTGTGGTGATGTGTGAATAAAACTCCACTCGTCGAGGAGTCGAGACGGTCTATAGAATGATGATGTAACATAGCTTTAATCGATTCTTGAGTCCTACGAGTTTTGTAAACCCTAGCAAGTTCAAGAAACGACAACCCATTTCGTTTCGATGCTTTCTTGATCGACATCGATCGAAATTGGGGAGTTACGATCGTTTCTTGAATTTGGTAGAGGCTAGAAAAGGAATGATATCGACGAAAGAATAAGGGTTAAAAGATGAACCCTAGTTTCATCAAGAAAGCCCTAACTCTCGTCGATGATCATCGATCTAGTATCAATCCTTCGAAGGACAAGAACACGATATCTTTAGATTACATCACGTCTATCGATCCGATCGATTCCTACGAGCCTCTCTTAGATTCTTGATTGTTGATTGGAAAAATATTATCAAAACCCAATTCTTGATTGTTTATCGGTTCTTGATTCTTGATTAAACATCGTGACACCTGAATCAATTGATAAATTCTTGAATCATGTTTTTTTTTCTTGTCAATTAAGTTTTCAATTCAAGCATATTATAAAAACGAATCGTGCAATCCCTGTGGACGATCCGCACTCACTACAAACTACATCCGACACCGTAGTTTGATTGCGGTCAAAATAATTTTTTGGTTGTGAAGTTCTTTACAAATTTTCTACATACTACACAACGGGAAAATCTAACAATCAAAATGGCGCCGTTGCCGGGGATAGCGCTAATTCGTTTACATTTTTAGTTTGAAGTGAAAGAATTATTACATTCTACTTCTTGAAAGCAAAATTCGTACAAACTCTTATACGTAAGTTGTGATTAATTGCAAGGTGATCTGGAGCATTCTGTGCTGTGGAAGAATTATTTGGGATATACCTGAGAGTAGAGGAAGGCCACAGAAGCCTTCTGAAGAAAATTGGTGCAGTGATCTGCACATAAGACCGCGGAAGAGCGGCCAGAACCCACGATTTGCGGCGGTTCCGCGGCTAGGTTGGAAGTTCTCTGGAAAATTTTGCCTGCAGGTGATTTCTTGCTCTCTCCCCTCTCCTCTTTTAGCTCCAACTAACACTTTGCTGCAGGATTCTTTGCAAATAATCGCAGCGCCGCAAAAGCAAAATTAAATTTGTGCGTGATTTTGATTTCTTGGTTGTTTGCATTCTAATACGGAAATTTAAGGGGCACGGCCAAATCCAAATTAGGTGGGGATTTCATTACCCTTCCTAGGCCCCAAAAATCGCAAAACTTGCATCCGCATTACCCTCATTAACTAAAAGAAATCTAGAGAAGACTCTAAGGACTGTCGCGCTCAATTAGGACAAGAGAAGGCCGTGGGTAATTCATTGCTTATCCGCGTTTTCTTGTGGTGCCTAAGGCGAGTGTGTCTAAGGCTAGTGGTTTTTAATTAGGCCCACTACTTACGTAGTGGAGTACCTTCCCACTTACCTGGCACTTATCCGGCCACAGGGGGACAAAGAGGCAGTGGAGGATTCTATCTTGAGACTTGTCTTTTGGCAGTTAGGAGCAGTCTAGAGCCGGACCTAGGTGACCACTAGATTCTAGGGTTGTGTGCTGCATTTGTTTTGTCGCATCATTTTTTCAAAAAAATCCATCCCTTTTTCAAAGCAAGCACCGCATTCATTTTACCCCTAATTATAAGCCAACGCTGCCACTTGTACTAACCCTTTTTAGTGCAAGATAGGCTGGACACGGGATTCTAGTGCCCGTTTAGTCCGCGTACCCTTTATCGACTCCGAAGTCGATATTTCTCCATTTACCTTTTCTTTACCCACTACCACACCCACACCGATGGATTCGAATCCATCAAACTTCTTTAACCCTAATCTGCCGCCGTCCGTTGGTGCGCAGAATCCACCCCACATTTCTCTCCAGGAAAGATGCTATCCACATAGAGGTCCTCTTTCGACCTGCTTATCCACACCACCAGCCAATGGGGATAACTTTGAAATTAAGCCCCAGTATATCAATCTTTTACCCAAATACCACGGACTCGAGACTGAGGACGCTTACGTTTTCATTACCAAATTTGAAAACGTATGCGCAATGATGGGTACGTCACAACTTTCAGTGGATGCGATGCGTCTACGACTTCTTCCATTTACCTTGTGCGATATAGCCGAGAAGTGGCTATATAACACTACCGCACATTCTATTACGAATTGGGAAGAATTCGTCGCTGCATTCCTTAAGAAATTCTACCCACACCAAAAGACAGCTCGAATCCGTAGCGAACTGAACCAATTTGCCCAGCTCCCTGCTGAACCATTCTCTAAATACTTTGAACGTTTCAAGGATCTATTGGTTCAATGTCCTCATCACGGCATCCCGAGATGGGAGCTTTGCCGAATCATATATGAGGGCAATAACCCTAACACTAAACAGAGCCTTGAAAACATGTGTCAAGGTACTTTTATGACTAAGGATGATGGGGAAACTTGGCGATACTTAGAAGAGTTCGCTGAAAAATCACTACAGTGGGAGAGTGGAACCCAACCATTGAATAGGGGTGGCGTACACCAAATAGATGTGTCCATAGGTGTTCGAGCTGAAATGGCAGCAATGCAAAAGAAGCTCGACGCTATGGAACACAAATTTGCAGCAGCCTCCCTAAACCCAGTGTCACTCCCCAAAACTGTTTGTGGGTGCTGTTCTGATCCGTCACATTTAACGGAGGAATGTCCATTAAACTCTGCGTTTCAAGGTCACGAGCATTCTAATGCCGCATTTCAAAGACCTCGAAACGATCCATATTCTTCCACGTACAATCAGGGTTGGAGGAATCACCCGAATTTCGCTTGGAACCAAAACCAATCTCAAAACACGGTTCCAAACACGAATCAATTTCAAAGGGCTCTTCCTCCACCACAACAGCAACCTCTTCAACTCACTCAGCACCCCTATCAGTCACAAAATTTCCAAAACCAGGGCAACAATCTTGCACAGTCTAATCCTATGCAGTCCTGTTCTGACGAGTTCTCTCAATTCACTCAAACCATGAAATCACTTTTGTCAAATTTCATAGAGGTTTCGGCTGAGGTTAGATCTTCCGTCGGTAAGATAAAGAAAAACTCAGCGTCCCAAGCTGAGAGTATCAGAACGATGGAAGCTGAAATCGCACGACTTAAAGCCGAAATGAGTGCGAGAGAAAAAAGGAAACTTCCCTCTCAACCCCTACAGAATCCTGGGCATTACAATGTAAATGCCATTACAACGTTGAGATCGGGAAGAGTGCTGAACAATAATGTCGGGGAAGATATTGATAATACTGAAAATCATATCAACACCCCGGCTGAGACCTTTCCACACACACACACTTCTCCTTCTGATCCTTCTTCTTCTACCAAACCACTTTCTCACGAGCCTATTCTCCATTTCCCTTTAGGCTCAACACCTTCACCCAACCCTTATAGTTCTCCACAGACGGTCCCCACACCTCTTTTGGGACCGCGTCTACCCCCTCTTCCTTCTCCTGTGATGGACCCTGCGCTTATTGCGAAAGCTCCTTACCCGAACCAGTTAAGGGGTAACAGAACGAGTCCTCATATGGAGAAAATTATAGAAATGTTCAAACAGGTTAACATCAATATCCCTCTCCTAGATGCAATTCAATAAGTCCCTGCTTATGCGAAAATTCTTAAGGACTTGTGCACTAGGAAGAGGAAGACTCAAGTGCCGAAGAAGGTCTTTATGTCTAATAACATTAGCACTGCTTTTATCCCCCAGCTACCAAAGAAACGAAAGGACCCAGGATGTCCTACAATATCGATTTCGATTGGGGGTAAAAACATAAATCGTGCTCTGTTAGACCTTGGCGCAAGTGTTAACCTGCTCCCTTATTCTGTCTATGAGCAATTAGGGATTGGAGAGCTGAAACCTGCTCATTGCACTCTCCAGATGGCAGACCGATCTATCACCAAACCAAGGGGTGAATTAGAGGATATGTTGATAAAGGTCGGGGAATTTGTTTTCCCTATAGACTTCATTGTGCTCGACACACATCCTGTAGCAAACCCCCGGGGCCAAATTCCGGTGATTCTGGGTCGTCCTTTCCTTGCCACTTCCAACGCTGTTATAAACTGTAGAAACGGTTCAATGAACTTATCATTTGGAAATATGACCATTGAACTAAACATCTATAAAGTTGGAAGTCAGCCATCAGAACCCTCTGCTCATATTTTAGATGTGTGCTCTGTCCATGAGATCGCTCCCGATAGTTATGGAGCCGAGGAACTTTGCTTTACTGATCTCGATGACATTAGCACATCTCTGTTTGACTTTGCACAAGATCTTAGTGAGGACACTTTACCTACACATGAGTCCTGCACTTCTGACTTTTCTCCACCCGAGTCTGTATCTTTCACAGGCTCTGAGCTTCTTTGTAGATCCAAAAATCACTCAATGATCCCTCCTTCTATCATTTCTCCGCCCGAATTAGATCTCAAAATTTTACCTTCTCACCTCAAATATGCATATCTAGGTGAGAATGAGTCCTTACCGGTTATCATATCCGCTTCTCTTGCATCAGAGCAAGAGAATGCCCTTTTATCGGTATTGAGATCTAATAAAGAGGCGTTTGGTTGGAGTATGGCGGACATCAAAGGGATTAATCCCTTGATAGTTGAACATCATATACATGTGATGGATGATGCCAGACCGACCCGAGAACCACAGAGACGGTTGAATCCCGTCATGAAGGAAGCTGTCATGAAAGAGATCGTTAAATGCTTAGATAATGGTATTATATACCCCATCTCCGATAGCCAGTGGGTGAGTCCTATACATGTCGTTCCTAAGAAATCCGGCATCACAGTTATCACAAATGAGGCGAATGAGTTGATTCAGACACGCGCCCAAACTGGGTGGCGTGTATGCATCGATTATAGAAAACTCAACGCTGCCACGAGGAAAGATCATTTTCCTCTACCATTCATTGATCAGATGCTGGAACGCTTAGCAGGACGAGAGTATTATTGTTTTATGGACGGATACTCAGGCTATAATCAGGTCCCCATCGCCAAAAAGGATCAAGATAAAACCACTTTTACTTGTCCTTTTGGTACCTTTGCTTACAGTCGCATGCCCTTTGGGTTATGCAATGCTCCCGCTACCTTTCAGCGGTGTATGATGGGGATATTCTCTGATATGGTAGAGAATTTTTTGGAGATCTTTATGGACGACTTCTCGATTTTTGGAGACTCTTTTTCAGATTGCCTAGCGAATCTTGACGCTGTTCTTACTCGTTGCAAAGAGAAGAACTTGACATTAAACTGGGAAAAATGCCATTTTATGGTCCAAGAAGGAATAGTACTTGGACATGTCATTTCACAGAAAGGCATTGAGGTTGACAGAGCTAAAGTAGATGTCATTCAAAACCTCCCTCATCCCAAAAGCGTCAAAGATATTCGCTCTTTCCTTGGCCATGCGGGCTTTTATAGGAGATTCATTAAGGATTTTAGCAAAATTGCTAGACCTTTAACACTACTCCTGGCCAAGGATACGACCTTCCATTTTGACTCGGATTGCGAGACAGCTTTCGACTCACTTAAACACTCACTCACTTCAGCCCCCGTTTTATCATCACCAAACTGGGACTACCCCTTTGAGCTGACGTGTGACGCATCTGATTTTGCAGTAGGTGCAGTTCTAGGACAACACATCGAAAAGATGCCACACGTGATTTACTATGTTAGTAAGACCCTGAATGATGCGCAAATCAATTATACAACCACAGAGAAAGAACTATTAGCGGTTGTATTTGCATTAGAAAAATTCAGGCCTTACTTAATCGGCTCTCCTATAGTTGTGTATACTGACCATTCCGCTTTAAAATATCTTCTGGCGAAGAAAGATGCAAAAGGTCGACTAATACGTTGGATCCTACTGTTACAAGAATTTGATCTTGTTATCAAAGATAAGAAAGGATGTGAAAACGTAGTAGCTGACCACCTTTCACGCATTGTTTCTTCCCCTATGACCCTGCCGATTAATGACTCGTTCCCTGACGAACAACTCTTGAGCATATCCGCTGAACCATGGTTCAGGGATATTGTGAACTATCATGCCACGGGACTTATACCGAGCGATTGGTCAAAACAGGACAAATACCGTTTTTTATCCCAAGTAAAACACTTTTACTGGGACGAGCCCTATTTGTTTAAATATTGTCCTGATCAGATCATTCGCCGGTGCGTCCCAAATGAAGAGTTCAAGAGTGTTCTTTCTTTTTGTCATGATCAGGCCTGTGGGGGTCACTTTGGTCCTAGAAAGACGGCGGAAAAGGTTTTGCAATGTGGATTTTATTGGCCGACCTTATTCAAGGACGCATTTGAGTATTGCAAAACCTGTACACAATGTCAGTATACGGGTAGAATATCTCAGAGGAATGAAATGCCTCAGCAACCCATTCTGGTTGTTGAAATATTTGATGTTTGGGGCATAGATTTTATGGGTCCTTTTCCCAACTCCTTTGGGAACTTGTACATATTGCTGGCGGTTGATTATGTCTCAAAGTGGGTAGAAGCCATTCCATGTCGCACTAATGACAAGAAAGTTGTCATTAAGTTCTTGAAAGAGAATATCTTCTCGCGATTTGGACACCCAGCGCTATCATTAGCGATAATGGGACATATTTCTGCAACAGATCTTTCGAGACTCTGATGCGAAAATACTCAATCAACCACCGACTTTCTACACCCTATCACCCCCAAACAAGCGGGCAGGCTGAAATCTCAAACAGACAAATCAAACTTATCCTGGAGAAGACTGTTGCTAAAAATAGAAAAGACTGGTCGACCAAATTGACGGATGCACTTTGGGCATTCAGGACTGCATATAAGACCGACCTAGGAATGTCTCCATATAGGATAGTGTTTGGAAAAGCATGTCATTTACCTGTCGAGATAGAGCACAAAGCATTGTGGGCTATAAAAGAAATAAATTTTGATTTAAACCTTGCTTGCAACTTTCGGAAGCTGCAACTTAACGAGCTAAGCGAACTCCGCGATGAAGCTTATGATAATGCTGTAATCACAAAGAATAGGACTACGGTTTTTCACGATAAAAGCATTTTAAGGAAAACATTTTTACCTGGTCAACAAGTCCTTCTTTATGATTCACGATTACACCTTCACGCGGGTAAGCTCCGATCTCGATGGAAGGGACCATTTGTTGTGCGGTCTGTATACCCGCACGGGGCGGTAGAAGTTGAAAATGTTAAAAACGGCACTGTTTTCAAAGTAAATGGACATAGATTAAAGCCGTATTTTTCCACTGACCCCACGGAGGAGCTCTTGTTCTTACAAGAGCCAGTTTATTTGGATTAAAATTCCTCCGTTTCACCTTCATGTCCAGTATATCACTGCATCATATTTTTTTGAATGAAGGTGAGTGAAAGATAAGTTTGGGGGAAGTTCTTCACTTATATATTTTGCCCCCACTAATAATTCCCCCCCAGATTTACAGGTTTTTTAGATATAGCTGTCGGCAACAGTGAGGACACTGTTGAAAACAAGTTTGGGGGAGGTTTGTGCTTATTTTTGCATCATTTGCATATCATCTGCATAAGCACAAAACATTTCTTTTAAAAATCTATAAAAATTGAAAAATTTTCAAAACCCATAAAAATTAAAAAAAATTCAAATATAAAAATAATTTTAATATTTACACTTTTTTGTATATAAATAAGATAATGAAAGTTTAGATAGTGAAAAGTTACATCCATGAGATTGGAAAAATTTTAGAAAACTAAGAAAATTAGAAGTTTTCTTATACGAACTAGTAATAAGTAGTTATGAGCCGTTGTCCCAAGGGTTAGTAAGATGAAGGACGTCACTAATCTGAGGATAAAAATAAGTCTGAAAAATAGTTTCTATTCTGGAAGCCAAACATTTTGAACGTTGCTACCCTGCTATTCGCACTTACACACGTCTTGAAGCCTGGGATAGTAGAGGATACCTTGAAATGCTCTTGTCTTAAAGCCAAAAGTATGAAGGAAATAAAAAAAAAATGAATAAAGAAAATATAAAGTGGTGAGAAAAATGAACACTGGTTTTATTATCACCGAAGGCAATAAAAAAATATATAGCAAGGGTGCTTCTTCACCTAGTGCCCTAAGGCCAACTGGTCTGGGAGTCACTGCTATGCCTGAGGTGGTGCAAGACGAGGAAAATACACCAAGTAAGCAAGCACAGGAGTAATCGGTCGGTTAGTACCTCAAGAAGTATTAACGGTCGCATGAAAGTGTGTGAGCAATCTCATCTAAATATTCATTAATTAAAAAGTACTGAGGCTGATGGGCAATAGTATGATAGCTTGAATTGAATTCTCCGGGTGTAGGGATGTCTTTACACACACGCAGGGTTATATGATCGATGTTTGGAATACAGATAGGAATGAAGAATAAGACGATGTTTTATTGAGGGAGGACGTGATTTCTGACATCTTTTCATGACCATTAAGATAGGGCTCATGACAACCGAAAAGCTAGCTTAGTTGGAAACCCTAATTTTCAAAGTCTTTTCTTTTACAATTCTTTTCTTTAAATGTAATATTCATGATCTTGCTTTTATTATTGGATTTTGTGGGTGCAATCTGCTGAAAACCCTCAGGAGACAACACTGCTCCTACTAGGGACACCTAGAGGTTTAAAGGCTTGTTGCACGTGCTCAGTGCAATCGTGTTGCCTACGAAAGTGTGCTAGTTAGTTTTTCTCTTTCTTTATTTTCTCCTTCTCTTTTTAATAAAACATTCGCTCGAGACGATCGAAATTAAGTTTGGGGGTATTTGATCAGTCGAAAATATTGCATATTTTCGCCGGCGATTTCCTCATCATTTGCATTCATATAGAAGTGTTCGGTATCCGTATTTCACATATTAGCAAATCTATCATAGATTATAAGATTACATGTATTAGACCTTAAAACCGGCATTTCTAAGGAAATTGACTGCATTGCATGGCATCGCAATATTTCTATATGTCGCAACCCGTGTTTCGAAGTCTGTGCAGGAAAAGGAAAGCTTGCTCGAACGTTACACCGCTCAAAAGTTACATCAACTCACTAACTTCAAATCTGGTATCAATCCAAAGGAGCAATCACAAATCAATATATCAGACAAAGCCCTAAACATCATCCCAAGACCACAGAAGAAAGCACCAAGCCCAAGGACCCCATAAGGCCGCGGATCCGCGGCCAGAGATGGCTTAGGCCGCGGATCCGCGGTGGGCCCAGGGAATCAGTTCCTCAATTTTAGACCAAAACTCCTGTTTCATCTGCTACAGTTCTGAAATGTACTCCAAGTTCCAGAAGACTCCAGAGGTTTCTGCCAGATCAGCAAACAAGGGTTTCTAAAGCTTAATTAATCCTAGCTTAAACCCTAAGCTAGCTCCTAACAAACTACCTTCTAGAAGACTCAACAAACTTTTGGAGGGAACTACCATTTCAAACCTACACCTAGGGTTTGGGAGTTCTATAAATAAGACCCTAGACCTAGGATGAATAAAGGGAGATATCATCACATATCATACATCCAAGAGAGGGTGTGATTCATTTTAGCCATTCTCCTTCTTCATCTCCTTCTTCCTCAAGTCTAGTGAGAGGGCTTGTAGGAAACCCTAACCCTAATTCCAATTGAGATCAAGAATCCTGAGTACCCATTAAGCAAGAAGCCCTACAACCTTTACGAGCGAAGCCGATCTTCAACGGAGCAAGCGATCCGAGCCGATCCACGACTCACGAAGCCGAGCGACGCCCTATCAACAATCTAGATTCTTCTTCTTGTAGTTCTTGAAGCAAATGTAATCAAAATTGTTGAGATAAATAAAGGTGATATTCTTTTATCTTGTTTTCTTTAAATTCTGCATCATGCTATCTTTACAATTCGTAAATCTTTTCTGTGTGGTGATGTGTGAATAAAACTCCGCTCGTCGAGGAGTCGAGACGGTCTATAGAATGATGATGTAACATAGCTTTAATCGATTCTTGAGTCCTACGAGTTTTGTAAACCCTAGCAAGTTCAAGAAACGACAACCCATTTCGTTTCGATGCTTTCTTGATGGACATCGATCGAAATTGGGGAGTTACGATCGTTTCTTGAATTTGGTAGAGGCTAGAAAAGGAATGATATCGACGAAAGAACAAGGGTTAAAAGATGAACCCTAGTTTCATCAAGAAAGCCCTAACTCTCGTCGATGATCATCGATCTAGTATCAATCCTTCGAAGGACAAGAACACGATATCTTTAGATTACATCACGTCTATCGATCCGATCGATTCCTACGAGCCTCTCTTAGATTCTTGATTGTTGATTGGAAAAATATTATCAAAACCCAATTCTTGATTGTTTATCGGTTCTTGATTCTTGATTAAACATCGTGACACCTGAATCAATTGATAAATTCTTGAATCATGTTTTCTTTTCTTGTCAATTAAGTTTTCAATTCAAGCATATTATAAAAACGAATCGTGCAATCCCTGTGGACGATCCGCACTCACTACAAACTACATCCGACACCGTAGTTTGATTGCGGTCAAAATAATTTTTTGGTTGTGAAGTTCTTTACAAATTTTCTACATACTACACAACGGGAAAATCGATCAATCAGCTGCTCCTCGTATGATAGGTCGGTATCCAAAGCTAACTCCGAATAGTCCAGAACGTGGCTCTCATCCCGAACATAACGCCGCAATTGAGACACGTGGAAGGTATTGTGCACACCAGCTAACGATGGAGGCAAGGCAAGTCGATAGGCTACCTCTCCTACTCGCTCTAGCACCTCAAAAGGTCCGATGAAACGGGGACTGAGCTTTCCCCGACCTCCGAACCTGATAACTCCACGGGTAGGGGAAATCTTCAGG
Organism: Agapanthus africanus; assembly: GCA_030015575.1. NCBI lineage: Eukaryota > Viridiplantae > Streptophyta > Magnoliopsida > Asparagales > Amaryllidaceae > Agapanthus > Agapanthus africanus. The sequence continues at coordinate 874,208,481 of CM057339.1, forward strand.
AACACGTGATCTCCGACTTCAAATTCTAGTGCCCTTCTGCTGGTATCTGCCCAACTCTTCTGTCGATCCTGAGCCGTCTTAATACGCTACCTGATCATTTGGACCTTGTCGACTGTCTGAACAATGAGCTCGGGACCCAGTAATCTTCGCTCTCCCACATCATCCCAACACACTGGGGATCGACACTACCGGCCGTAAAGTGCTTCGAAAGGGCCATCTGAATGTTAGCCTGGTAACTGTTGTTATAAGAAAACTCGACTAAATGCAGATGATCTTCCCAGGAACCCTGAAAGTCCAACATGCAGGCTCTCAACATATTCTCGAGCGTCTGAATCGTACGCTCGGATTGTCCATCCGTCTGCGGGTGATAAGCTGTGCTGAACCTGAGGCGGGTACCCAAACTCTCTTGTAAGCTCCTCCAGAAGTGCGAAACGAATCTGGTGTCTCGATCTGACACAATGCTGACTGGAACACCGTGAAGTCACGTTATCTCCTGCATGTATCTCTCTGCCAGTGACTCTGTCGACTGTCCCACTCGGAATGGTAAGAAGTGTGCCGCTTTCGTAAGACGGTCGACGATAACCCAAATGGCGTTATTGCCTCTAGGGCTCCGTAGTAAGGCCGTCACGAAATCCATGGTGATGTGCTCCCACTTCCATTCTGGTATCGGAAGTGGTTGCAGCAGTCCTGTTGTCCTCTGATGTTCCGCCTTCACCTGCTGGCATACCAAGCTTCTGGATACGAACCGCGCAATTTCTCGCTTCATCCCGTTCCACCAAAAATGCTGCTTTAGATCCCGATACATCTTTGTACCTCCCGGATGCACAGAATAAGCTGAACTATGCGCCTCAACCAGTACTTCTTCTCGAACATCTCCTCTGGGTACGCAGAGTCTACTACCGAATCTCAGAGAACCGTCTTCATGTATGATTAAGTCCGTTCTCAGCCCGGCTTCTACTTGCGCCCTGAACTTTTGCAATCGAGGATCGTCCGCTTGTGCAGCCTTGATGCGATCCATAAGGGAAGATCGCACCTGTAGTTGCCAAAATTGATTGAGTGCGCTCGGTGTGACGACTTCAAGCTCAAGTTTCTGAAAGTCCTCAATAATGCTCCTCTGATTGGTCAACATCATGACCGCTGGCTTGCGACTGAGCGTATCTGGTACAACATTTATTTTCCCCGGGTGATACTGAAGATCCAAGTCGTAATCTGCCATCAGCTCTAGCCATCGGCGCTGCCTCATGTTTAGTTCCTTCTGAGTGAAGACGTACTTCAGAATTTTATAATCCGTGTACACCTCCACTTTCTCGCCCAATAGATAGTGCCTCCAAATCTTCAACGCAAAAACCACTGTAGCTAACTCCAAGTCATGCGTAGGATAGCTCTTCTCGTGATTTCTCAACTGTCGAGAGGCGTAAGCAACCACTCGACCGTGCTGCATCAGAACACAGCCTAATCCCTTCCCTGAGGCATCGCTGTGTATCACCAAACCACCGGAATCATCTGGTACTGTAAGAATGGGCGTCGTAGTTAACTTCTGCTTTAGTGTGTTAAATGCCTGAGTACACTCCTCTGTCCATGCAAACGGTACATACTTCCGTGTTAGCCTCGTCAACGGTTCAGCGATTCGTGAAAAGTCTTGGACGAATCGCCGATAATATCCTGCCAATCCCAGAAAGCTTCTGATCTCGGCCACTGACTTCGGCGTTGGCCAATCTCTGACAGATTCTATCTTCGTCGGGTCCACTGAGATGCCTTCGCCCCAAACAATGTGTCCCAAGAACTGAACCTCGTTGAGCCAGAATTCACACTTGCTTAATTTCACATACAGCTTCTCTTCCCGAAGAATTTGTAGAACCATGCGCAAATGCTCAACATGCTTCTCCCGGGTCTTTGAGTAGACAAGTATGTCGTCGATAAATACAACAACAAACGTGTCCAAGTACTTTGCAAACACCCTGTTCATCAAGTCCATGAATATCGCTGGAGCATTGGTAACACCGAACGGCATCACAAGGAACTCATAATGTTCGTATCGGGTCCTGAAAGCCGTCTTGCATACATCCTCAGCTGCTACTCTGATTTGATGATATCCAGAACGGAGATCCAACTTCGAAAATACCCTGGCCCCACTTAACTGATCGAATAAGTCGTCGATGCGCGGGATTGGGTACTTGTTCTTTATTGTGACTTGGTTCAGCTCCCGATAATCGATACACATCCGTAGCGATCCATCCTTCTTCTTCACTAACAGAACTGGTGCACCCCACGGTGAGACACTTGGCCGAATAAATCCCTTCTCCAAGAGTTCTTCAATTTGCCTCTTCAATTCTGCCAGTTCAACCGGTGCCATTCTGTACGGGGCCTTGGAAACTGGTGCTATACCTGGAGTCAAATCGATCGAGAACTCCAAGACGCGTGGAAGTGGTAGAACAGGTAAATCTTCCGGAAATACGTCCAGAAAGTCCCGAACAATCTCTGGGGCTGCGCTCTCATCAATCTCCATAGCTGACAGCTCTTTTGGCATGGCTCTATATTTGGCTGGCTCCAAAGATTCGCTCCCGCCTTCGAAAATAAATTCCGGATGGTTGGGAATGCAGAAGATCACGTTCCTTGCTCGGCAATCAATAACTGCATGGAAGGTACACATCCAATCCATCCCGAGAATTGCGTCGTAACTGCCTGTCCCGATCAAAAGGAAATTCGCATAGAATTCGCTGCCACACACTACAACTGGACATGATCTACATTCCCGACTAGATACTATCACGCCATTACCCGTATGTATTTCCCAGCCATTGGTTAGTGGTTTATGTGGTATGGAGTGTGTATCAATGAAATGCTCATATATGAAACAGTGCGATGCTCCTGAATCGAATAGTACTCTAGCTGGCAAGGAATTTACGAGTAGAGTACCTGTGACAACTTCTCCTGAAGCCTCTGCCTACTCGGTGGTCAAGGTGAAAGCCCGTCCCTGACCGCGACCTGTAAAGGGTTGCCTCTGCTCCTGTGGTCTCTGCTGCTGTGGTCTAGGACCTCCCTGTATCTCGGCTCGCTCGGGGCAACCGCTAATTCTGTGCTGACTGGATTCGCAAATCAAGCACTGTCGGCGACAGTCCTTCTGGGTATGCCCATCTCTATTGCAGTAGCCGAAAACTATGTTCTGTCTCTGGAGGCAATGCTGGGGTACGAACGGATGCTTCGTCTATGTCGTTCCAGGCCTGTGAACTGGTATGGCTCCTCGAGAAGGCGCATGGGTACGTGCTGGAACGACTGGGAGCTTTCTGAACTTGTTGATCAATTTCTCCTGAATTCTTGCCGCGTTGAGTACCTATGCAAAAGTCTGCAACTCCAGTGACGCGATCAACTGCTGTAGCTCGAAATCAAGTCCCTGCAAGAAGCGTCTGGCCCTGGTGGCCTCTGAAGCGACCATGTATGGAGCAAATCGGCTCAGACGGTTGAACTCTGCCGCATATACGTCCACGGGACGGCCATTCTGCTTCAGTAGAATGAACCTTTCTTCCATCTCTGCCTTGGCGGTGGAAGGGAAATAGTGGTCCAGGAAGCACTCCTTGAATTTACTCCATTCGATTGGCCTCTCTAGCCTGCTTTCTTCCACTGACCACCATGTACGGGCTTCATCTTCTAACTGGATCTTTATCACGTTCACTTTATCTTCCTCTGGTACCCTGGCGGCCGTCAGTAAGTTCTCCATATTCACCAACCATTGCTCGTCCTCGAGTGGCTCGGCTAGCCCTATGAATGCAGCTGGATGCAACCTCCGGAAATCTGATACGGTGCCAGCCCTGGCAGAGTAAGCTGGTGGAGTAGTGCCCTCGGGGGCGGTAATGAGTGCGGAGGATCCCCCTGCAGCAGTAATAGCCCTGAGTACCTCGGCGAGTAAGTTCGTCTTCCTCTCCTAAGCTTCTGCGAGAGAGGTCAGTGCACTAAGTATTCTTTCCGTGCGATCCTGAGAACTTGAGTCCGAGGAGTGATCGTTCGGGGACGTCATATCGCTGGAAGATTCAAAAGGATATGATTAGATTCAGGGATGAAAATCAGGAATAGTGAAGCGAAAATAATATAATACAGTGTAGTTAATGTTATCCCTTGTTACTAAACATGGCTCTGATACCAACAAAATCATGTTACGCCTCGCTTCCCAAAATACGGAAAACGAGGGATGACTAGGCCAGCCATACTCCTACGGTCAAGGAATAATCCCGCCGTAGTCACACTTCGATTTCTAGCATTACATGGTAATCAGTAAACAAAGCACAGCAGTAAAAAAAACACATCACTAAAATATTACATCAAATTCCATTGTTCATAAATTACAAATAAACAAGAAGAGCTACTAACCAAGTTCGAATACACGATCTCTTTAGGGAAAGCAGAAAAGAAGAAAAAGGCACTCCTGACTAAATCTCCGCTAGCTCGAAGGGTAAATCCGACTCCTGCACTGGTTCTTCCTCGAGGTCTGAGAATGCATACTCAGGTCGTCAGAGCGACGTAATAGCAATTTTTATATTAATGACATGAAACATGCAAATACGATACTAACAGTGAAAGTAAATTGCTGATAACGCTATGTTACTAAATGATGCAAAGTATGATCTGTGTCCCTATCAGTCTCTAGGTCATGTTTGAAATCGTATAGTGGAAAGGAGGATCATGTTTAACAGGAGTCTCGTACATACCCGAGACAACGGCCCACACGCCCGGGACATAACCCTGTCAGCCGGAACGCTAGATCCTACCTAATATATATAAGAATCACTGTTCGAATGATCATCCTCTAAAACACGGTCCCGCTAAATACGATGCTCTTTCCACTTCGATTTCCCCTTTTTCCCCAGGTTTACACTATTGATGATTATGATTTAGTTGTATACAAGTATACACCAATAGCACGGTTTTGTCACTGTTCATTGTATTAATCACTGTCACGAATCATTCACTTTTCCATTGGCGTACTTGACACTCCTAAACCAATATCATTCACGCATGATAATGCAATGTCCACTGAATAATAACGCGCACTAACACTATGTATATGGCAAATGGGTAAGATATGTATATCTATGCAGTTAACAAGTCATGTGTATTATGAACCAATATGCACGTCATAAACTTACAAAAATTGCAGTAATTCATATGTTCAGAAGTCAGTAAAATGATACAAATACGGTAACAAGAACACTCTGTCGTCAATTCAGCAAAATTAGTTTCAGTACAATCGGATTTCTGGTATTCAAGTTACAGCCATTTCAATTTAAGTGCTCGCTGCAGGAAATTCAGTTTCTGAACTGAACGTTCGTTTCGCGGCACAATTTTCACCCAGTTGAGGTCAGAATTTAGCGATGATACAGCTGAATGAAATATAGGTTTTCAATAGGGTTTCCAACGCAATAGAAGAATTCTCAATCGCATCTGTACGTCAGAAGTTATGCACTATTCAACGCTAGGGTATCAATTCTGTTTCTGTTTGGGACTGCTAGACGTCCCGTTCTTTTAAATTGCAGTTTACATAGTAAACAACGATAAAAAGGGGTGAAATCACTTGAGTTATTTAGCTAACAGATTCATCTTCAATAAGGTGTAGAGTTCCGCAACATACGAGTTCAAGCAGCAAGGTAGTAAACATTACGAAACAGAAAACAACAACCAGAGCTGCTCTGGACTGCAATCCAGAGACGCTCTCCGAACCAATTCTCGTCATAATTTCAGTACAGAAACAATTAAGAACTTGTATAGAGTTACTCGTCATTGAGTCGGCTTCGATTTGAGCCCTCGAACGCATCATTTCAATGTGTAAGCAATTAATTATGATTTTAACAAGTTTCAGGTGCGGGAATTTCTCAGTTTTTACGGGTGTAATCGAGGGTGATCGTTTAAGCCAGTAACAATCGTATTTTTCAGTAAAATTTCTACACAAGGTTTATTGCCAGACGGGACAGAATATGCAATCAAGTTCTGTCAATTTAGATGAAGGTTTTCATTGGGATCTTGTATCAAACACTTAGGTCTTATAAGTTTCATGAATTATAAACACGGAATTAATGGTATTTTGGTTTGTAACGGAAATAATCTAGTATGTAGCAAGTAGGGTACTTGCCTGGAAACGTTTTGGCTATACACGGCAGCGAAAACGGCACGAACGCGCAACGAATCGGCACGGTTTGGATTCACGGCCTCGGCTCGCGTTTCGGGTTCGTCGTCGGAGTTGCCCGGAGATGTCTCGCAATCACCGGAGGCGGAGAGTGGTGCTGTGGATCTCTAGAGGAGTGCTGGGGTCGATGATGGTCGGCGGCGGTCACTCCGGCGATGTGCACAGTGGGGGTAGGGATGATGGCAGTGGGTTTGGAGAGAGGGAGTGAGGTAGTGGGGCTCGGGTGTGGGTTTTGGAGGTGGTGATGGAGATGTAGAGGGTGCAGAGGTCGACGGGGCAGTGGGGAGCTCGTCGGCGAGGGGTGCAGGCGGTGGCCGAGGTTGGGTGCAGTGAGCTCGGTGGTTGCTGAGTTCACAGGCGAGGGAAGATGAACTCGGTGGGGTTCGAGTTCAGAGGAGAAGGAAGCGAGGGGTAAAGACGAGGTGATATTCGTCGTCGTCGTCGTCGTGGGATGAAGGCAGTGGGTTTTTTTTTAGGAAAGAGAGAAGTGAGCACGAGAGTGAGAGCGAGGGAGGAGAAAGGGGCTTGAGGCGAGGAGTTTGAGGGGTGCGCGGTCGTGGTCGGGATCGCGGGGACGTGGGGCAACGGCGCGGCGACGTGGGCGCGAGGGGGAGGCTCGGGAACGTGGGTGTAAAGGAGAAAAATCGAGCGGGAAATGTAACGTGGGGAAGAAGGAGGTTACGAAGCGGGTCAGGTCGGGTTAGGCGGGAATGGGCTGGGCCGAAGGGAGTTTTAATGTTTTAATTTAATTTGAATTTTCTTTGGGCTGAGGGGATCTTGGGCCGGCGATTTTTAAAGGTTAATTAAAATTAATTTATGTTGGGCTGGGTTTTAAAATGGGGAGAAATATATATTATTGGTTTTAATTTATTTGTTTTGTTATTTTGTTTTGGGCTGGGGTTGGATTTAAAAAGGTTTAGAAAGATTTAAATACGACAATCTAGCAACTAATTTCCTACAAAATTACGAGGAAAGGAAAAGGGAAAATATAGAAAAGATTTTCATTGATGGAAACGGGGATTTACATAAAAACATTCGGAAAATCTCAAGTAAATCTTTAACTTTAGTTTTCTTTCTTGAAAATTTCGGCAGCACATCCTTTGTAAAAACTAACCCCGAAAACGGGTACAACATAAAATATAAAGAAAGCATCCTAAGCGGGAGCAAATCACGCCCAACGGCGGAGACAACCGCCACAAGTATATATACGCGCCGTAGCGAAGAAATATAAATGAAAACAGTATAAGGAGGTAAAACTTTACAACAAGACCGGCTCCCACGAGCACGGCACCCAAAGTCACCAAAATAAATACAACACATATCCTCACAACTCGTCTCTAAGTCAAATATATGAAGTGGTAGATGTAGAATACTAGATCCAACAAAAAGATATCCAAAGTACATAAAAAGATAACCGCGAACCCACCTAATAGCAAAGGCCTCACAGCCAACCGTAGCGGTATCCACAAAAGTATAGATAAGAAGGCGCCCTGCCGCGACTACTCTAAGGGTAAGTCCTGCAAAACACTGTGGCACAACGGGAGTAAGTTGCCAACTCGTGAATAGTAAATAATAGCATACTGTAATCGCAAGTATGCACGAATAGCGATAAATCTATCACATGTAATCTGATAGCATAAGTATGGCAATAAGAATATGCAACAATCATGTAAAGGTACATCATCAGGGTACTACAACTACATGAAGCAATGCATATCAAAATAATCCTGAGTGTGGGATGATATAATAAAACCACATGCAAAATCATCAGCATGGAAAAACCCCAGTGTCCCTCACCGACACATCAAATCCCAAAATTCTCAGGCACCGCATCCTCAAATCGGCCCTCATATCCTGTAAGTCTCATGTAACCTGAGCGTCAAATATCGACACCCGAAACATCATGAAAATATATACCTGTATGTATGTGTGTGTGTGTGTGTAAGGATATCAACCACATATGTCCATCGATGATATGTAAAGATCATGGAAACATGAGTGTCTAACACCGATACTCGCAACATCATAAAACCCGTGTCCAGCATCGACACGTAAATCCTCATAACTCAGGCTCCATCACCATGACTGGCCCTGATGTCATGTCCGTACATCACTCCGGTCGGTATCCCCACGATAATCGCCGAGTCCAAATACTACCACCGGTAGGTACTTGCCCAGCCTTCCAGGCTCATCGCCATCATCTGTGATCTTCTTGCCGAGGGGAACCATACCGGGCTCCATCATGTACCCGCACACGGCCCACTCCACTCCTCGCATCGAGTATATATCACACATCTCAGAATCGAGAAATCTCATGGTGGACGCACTGAAATATCGTATCAAGAGAAACCGGGTTTTCAAACAGTACATAGTTTCTTGAAATACCCCCACAGTTCTCAAATCCATAAATCACATAAAATCCATATCTCAATGCGTAAATCCATGAAAACTGATATATGCAACCTAAAACAGCAATATGAGCATATCAAGGGAAAGCCGCTCTTTTAAATAAATCCAGCTTTTAAAATATATCATGCGGTTCCCAAATCCTCCGAAATCAAGTGCAGCATCATATGAGGTGTACATGTAACTATAGCAATGTATAAGTATTTACATGTAAGCAAGTATGTATGATGCATTTCATAAGCGCAATAGCACAATAATCAACGTCTCAATATCACATGTCAAATACAATACCACTTAGGGGTATATGCAGCTATAGCAAGATATATGGGTGTGCATGTCAGTATGTATGCATGATGTACATATAGCTGTAATAAGGTATGTGGGTGTACATGTCAGTATGTATGCATGATGTACATGCAGCTATAGCAAGGTATACGAGAAATGGAATAAGAGTCACTATCTTAATTATCCCTATCCAATACAATATCACGTATGTATGTGTCAACTGTATCTCATATGTACAATGGAATAAGAGTCACTATCTCAATTATCCCTATCCAATACAATATCACGTATGTATGTGGGTTGTGCGTGTCATGGCAATTACCGACGGTGTGTGTGTAACATACAAATTAGTGCTCGTGCAACATGAACCGTCAATAATGGTGTTGTGTCCAATAGGTACAAGTCAAGGTACAACAGGTAGTAATATACAATGACGCTTATGCACAATCAACTCATATGCGAATAACATACAGCTATCATATCATATCCAGCTTTAACGCATAACTCCATACGGGCGATCTCTTCGTAGATGTTAAATCTACTCACCGATAATCTCGAGCTACGAAAATCCGACCACCTGCTTCCCTTTCTTCACAGCCTTCGAAGTCCCGCTTGCGATCCTAAAATTTCACAAACACATCACATAAGGCTAAATATCCTACGCCGACACAAAGATAACGAAACACAAGGATAACGCCCAGAAAAAATACACTGTGCACCTAGTGCACAAAACGCGTACGACATCGACAAACCCTAGCCAGGATCGCTAAACTACACAACCACCAAGCTTAGACCCCGATCGTACCGATCGCGCATAAACAACACAATATCTCGCGTGGAAAATAATATACATAATATCGCAACGTCTACTGGAACCTACGTTCAACTTTTACCGAAACCTAGTAAGCAACTTAATCGCAATATAGCACAAGTCTAAAGCTAACACAATTCTAGCGATCACAAACATCGCAAAGTAGCGTAACTAAGTTATCCAAACCATTACCACAATTTTAAACTCACCCAAATATGTTTTGTTAAAACTTAGTTTGCTAAAAACTCAATTAGACAAATTAGGAATTAAACAATTATCATTCTCCCACTAGCTTAAGTTTTCCTAGTCTTCAATTAACAATTAACCATATCAACAACTTAAACCCTAACTTGAACTTCACAAAAATTATCATGAAACAACTAAACATGCAATTAAAGCTATATTAAATAATTAAATAGCTAGCTTAATGATTTAAACACAACAATCAAAGATTATGGTTAGAATTTATACCTCCTCAAGAACACAATTTAGCAACTAGACTCATCATTTTAGCCTCCAAAATAATGTTTTTCTTGAAGATCTATGCAAGTTTAGTGATGAAGAATGATGGGTTTGGATTTAATTATGAGTTTGTGGGATTATTTAAGGATTTTTGATGATTTAATGAGCTTGGAGAAGATGGAAAAGAGCAAAGAAAAAGCAAGGGCAGAACTTAGGGGAGGGCTCGGCCAAAGGAAGAAGTGGGGGGGGTTGTGAAAATTGTGTAGAAATTTCTAGAAAAAAATGCAATAAATGCTCGTTAATGCACTAAATATCTCATGCCACCTCTTTCTTTTCTTTTAAAAATAATTTTCTTTAACCACAAATATCTAGATATTTGGATGGATGGATTAAACTTAATCTAGTGATTACATTAGTATAGATTCACATTAGTAGTAATTAACCCAAACCAAAATTGTAATTACCACTAATAAAGTGCATATATAACAACTTAAAATAATATTTTAATTAGGGGGAAAAAATGTATGTGAACCAAAACTTTCAATTGACCCCCAAAGCCCGCAAACTAGCATTATTCTAGTTAAACTAGGTGCAGTCAAGTCTGTACTAAAATTTGATCACATCCGGGTTAAAACGGGAAACACCGACTATTTTACCCTTAAACGGAAAAATTCGCATAACGATTTCTAAAAAGTTACAGAAGGACCGGCGCCTCCGGTCTTCTTCCCCTTCTTCGATTCGACCAGGGCTGCCCGAAATTTTCCTAGGTCCATAGGCCATGCATAAGACAAAAATACAAGGAGTCAGCAATGCCAGGAAAAATAAAAGAATGCACAAGTATAAACAGGTCGCATGAAAACTCCTAACTTACCCGCGAACTGGATGGGGCTGAACCCGGCCAAACTGAGGGCCCGCTCAGACAACAGCACATCAGCCCGAGGGAGGGGATCCCACTTCGACACCGCCACCGCGTCGGGATCATTCGACCGAATCACCCGCGAACAGCTGGCCCCTTGCCACTGGGTGGGCACAGGCCAATCCTCACCCTCGGGCGGCCAACAAACAAAAACTTCTTCTTCCATTTGTGAATGAAAGAAGGTACTACGACGATCCCCGACCCGACAGTGTCCCCCCGTTGTTTTCTAAAAGAGATGTATACCTAGCTCGGCTCGCCCCTGTGAGATCCAAGGTTGTTTTTGTAGCAAAGAGAAGAAACGAGAAGGCTCAGGCTGAAAGGAATCAGACTCAATCTCAACCGGACCAGGAACCTAAGGAGGATCCTCCAAGAGTTTGGTACTAACTGGCCTGGGGCTAACCCAAAACAATTCAACGCCGCACTCACCTCGGAGGAGAAGGGCAGACGTATCCCGGCCCAAAAGGCTTCCAGGTACAAGGCAATCTCCTTGCCCCGTACCAGGTTTGCCCTCTCCCCCTCCTTGGCCACACGAAGCGAATAGCCGGGAGGAATGAGGAAACGAGTCCGGATGTTGGCGAGCTCATCCGCATGCCTCAGCGTGGATGGCACGCCAAGGACACCTTGACCTGCGCTCTGGGGACCGCCCCAGTCGCACGACCCCCGGAAGCGTGACTAACCTTAACATCTCAGGAGGACCCTGACTCTGATGAGGAAGAGGAAGAAGAAGTAGAAAAGGAAGCTTCAGAAGACTCCCTAGACTCTACCCGGACTACTTCTATAGACTCCTCGGAAGAAGATATCTAACCTGATCAAAGAGATGTGTCCTAGGGATATCAAATGCAAGGAATCCGACCTGATGTGAAGAGCGCCGAGCTAACACGATCAGGGACAAGGAAATGATGGAGAGGTATGGGCTCTGATGGGGATCCTACATCTATTTATAGCTACCGGCGTACACATCCTATGACTCCGATTACCAATTTTGAGTATCATCACGTCGTTATCATCCAGTGGTTAGCCACTAGCTCTTCTCATCGACGTCAGCCACTCACCTTCATCGCTATTGGCCATTTCCCTCCATCGCTGTCGCTCGATGCTGGCCACCGCCGCTTGTCGCCACCAACAATCGATGGTCAGACCGCCGGCCGGCCGGTCGACTGTCTCAACGGCTATTGTTTCCAAACACCATCCGACGAAGCCTGGTGCCCGCCGGTGTTGTCATCGTCCCATCGATGGCCGCACTGCTGTTCATTAACGGCGGCAACCACTCTTCAACGCTGTCGGTCGTCGTCGCTTTCGTCATGGCTGCTTGTTGCTTGCCACAGGCCGTCGATCTGCAGTGCCGCCTGCCACGTCGGCCCCCGCCTGCCGTTCTCTATCGTCGACCGCCGCATTGAGAGTCCTGTCGCCACCCGTCTCCCTCGATAGTCGTTCGGCTGACATCTTTTTTATCTCCCCTTCGACAATCACAAACGCCACTTTGTGCTTTTGCACACATGTTGATGATGGTCTGGATCTCCTTCAGATGTTGTCTTCTGTTGATCTGTCGACGAGCGTTGATGAATGGTTAAGATTATGTTTGAGGGCTGCCTCCTGAAGCGTGTGGACCTCAGTGGGCTTGGTTTGGAAGGAGGCCGATCTACCTGCAAGGAAGTCCCGGGGTGGTTGTACCACTGTGGACCTTCCGACGATTAAGTTAGTCGAGATATTTGGGCAGAGTAGCGGCCTATTCAGATAGAATTGCCTTACCTGAATCGTCTGAGAGGGGGTTTATATAGTGGCAGCCATGGGCTGGCGGGTGCGAGATTTACGCCGGCCGTTACGCCCTTAGAGCTACGCCTATGCGAATGACGGGATCCTCCATTAATGGCGAGATACGCCCGTTAATGGGGGAACGCGCTGGCGTGGAACGCGGGATCGTGGGGCGGTGGATATCTCGCGTATGGTGAGATTCGCAGAGCCATGGCGGGGACGTCTGTGATCTGTGCTCTGGGTCGGTTGGTGAGACCGAGTAGGCCTAGCTTGGCGAGAGGCCTAAAGAGGGCAGAAGGCCGAGCTTGTTCGGCTCTGTGATAGCTTGGGGACGAGCTGGGAGGGCTGAGGAAGCCCAGTGCGCAGGAGGGCTCGTAGGTGAGCCAACGGTTATTTGTGAGACGAGCATAGGAGTGTTCTGGGAGGTTAACTAAGGTCGAGAACATTCTCGGGTCGAAGGCCCGGAGTATGTCTTCACTGTACCGTTCTTGCTCCTTTCCCGAAGGCGTTGGGACACGTCATCTACCGCGTGTCATGATCTGGGGAGTTCTTAGTACTGAGCATCATCACATGTATTGCTAAGGATGATCAAAATGTACAAATCATGTCAATGCAAAATTTTCAGGAAAACGTGTGGATTCTCGGAAATCATCCCTGCCGTGTAGGTTAAGACGGTCGAATCATTTACCAAAGCATGATATTTTTAACATGCGTTCGAAGTGCCCGGCGCTACTCTAACCCGACCCGGAACCCAAAATTTAACTGGTTCCGCTCACGCGACATCTACGAAGCGGTAAACTCACCGGTGAGAACGGCGTCGATAGAACGCGGTCCCGTCTTCGTCCTTCTTTTCCCATTACGCTAAGAATCCGATCCCTTCACCGCGTAATAATAAGCATCCAATCCCTTGGAAAATTTTAAAATCAAAAAATCCAAGAAGGAAACCACGAGAGAAAAAACCCTAAAAATTGGAATTTGAGGCGAATCACGCGGCCTGGTCACCGCCTCCGATGGATCGCCGCCACGACGCCCTCGGTGATCTCCGAGTCATACCCGACGAAATCCTTTGCGGCATCCTCGAGTACCTCTCCCCTCGCGACCTCGCTCGCCTCTCTTGCGCAAGCAGGTCCTTTTTCCCACTTTACCCCCTTAGATTCTGTTTGGTTACTGTTTGATTCTGATTGCGGCATTTTGTGGAATGTTTTGTAGCGTAATGTATATATTGTGTAATGAGGAGCCACTGTGGATGAGTTTGTGCCTTCGAGATGGGGGCCAGCTTCAGTACAATGGCTCTTGGAAGAAGACTGCACTTCAACGGTATAAATCTAATGCTTGCTGAATTAATTTTGCTGCTCAAAGATTGAACATTTGTGATGTTTCAGGCAAAATCTGTGTACCCAAATCCAAGTTTCACGCGAGAAGCCTCTCCAGTTTTATGGTGAGACTCGGATTCAGTTAAAATATCATTGGGAATGTGTAAAGCTGCCGTTTGACGTATTTTTTCTTGTTTTTATAGGATTCAATTCCTTGTTTCTTTATAGAAGATGGTATAGGTGTTTTACGACATTGGATGTGTTCAGTTTTGATGTTGGAATGCTGGAAAGGAAGAAAGACCTTACCTTGGAGGAGTTTCAGTCTCAGTATGATGGGAAAAAGCCGGTACCTTTTTTATATATAAAAAATATATACTTTATTTGAGCTTTCAATTTGAAGATATAGCCATATAGGTCATTAGTTGTTATGTACAGAGCTTATATGTCAAGGTTGTCTTCTAATCATGAATGTATATGTGCATATTAGATCATGGACTCAGTGCAAATTGTGAATATTACACCATTCTTCTAGATTGGCAGCTTCTAAATTTATTATGTATAGTGATATACTTAGAAAGATTACTTATATATGTAAGGAGCGCTTGCAAATTTAATGCTTCTGTTTTTTAATAGAAATTTGACACATCGGTATCTTTTTTAGTTGTAAGGTGTGATTCATATGGGATCCCCCCCTATAGATAGGTCTGGTTTCTGCCCCTTATGTTGGTTGCATGACTGGTACTTTTGACCTCTTTGTCACAATATCTATGCCTTAACCAATTGTTTCATTCCTTTCACATATCAATGTTATGACCTATTTAAATGAAGGATGCACTGTCCTGATCAATGTTGTGGATACTTATCAATGCTATGAACTATTTATATGAAGCGTGTATTGTCCTGATCAATGTTGTGGAAACTTATACGTTGAATCTAAAAGCAAGGTGTTTCTGAAAAACATTCATTTTGTAATGCTTGATCAACAGCCAGAGAATTGTAAATGCAGCATGTTATAGAAAATCAAATTTAACTTATTTTGGATTCTGAATTTGGGTAAACCAACATGTACAACTGAGTTTGTAGGATTTTTCATACCAACTGCTCGTTATGTCAGTCATTGTTTGACATTTCATTGATTCTAGTCATCCTCATAAACTTTTAAATAACTTTGTTGTCATATTTCTTATATGACAGCTTTCGATCTTTCACATGATTATACAGCATTCAAGATTTTATTCTTTATGTTAAATAATCTCCATTGAAACTACATGTTGCGTGTTTTCCTTTCCAGATTTTGCTTACTGAATTGGCTGAAGCATGGCCTGCAAGAAAGAAGTGGACGAAAGACCAATTGTTATCAACCTATGGAGATATCGCATTCAGGATATCGCAGAGAAGCTCTAAAAAAGTTACTATGAAATTCAAAGATTATGTCTCATATATGGAACTTCAGCATGATGAAGACCCTCTTTACATTTTTGACGACAAGGTGCTTTTGTGCTTCTTGAGTTCTCATTGGATAATAAAACTTAGTAAAACTGGTTGAAGTTTCTAATTGATTTCTGTAACAGTTTGGAGAAGTTGCGCCGACTTTGTTGGAAGATTATAGTGTGCCTCATTTGTTCAAAGAGGACTTTTTTGATGTCTTGGATCCTGATCAACGACCTCCTTTCAGATGGCTAATTATTGGGCCTGAGAGGTCAGGTGCTTCTTGGCATGTTGACCCAGCCCTGACCAGTGCCTGGAACACTCTTCTGATTGGTCGGAAAAGGTAAATTTGCTTATGTACTGTAACTATTTCACATTTTCATTTCCTGTTGAATGTCTTCTTCTGCCATACTTATGTATGTGCTTAGATATATTGGAATGCAAACTAAAGGCGGTTGGGTCCACCAAAGGAAGAATGTTATCCCCTTCCCCTAAACTATCATGAATGTGTCATATGGGAGACTGTGTTTGCTTTGATGTAAAATGACTATAATGGCATTCATCATACAGAAAATAATTAGAGCAAACAATACCACTTCATCAATTTGCGTATATTAGCACTGGTCCTTAGGTGGTACACCACGTCCAAAATCTTGTTTTATTAGTGCTGTCAAATTATATTATCTTACCAGAAAGAAGAGGAGATCACTATCATCAGTCTTAGATCTAATGCTGTCAGGTTGGTGACTCTGGTGGACGGATGCGTACTTCTTGTAGGGTTTCCCACATTATTGAATGCTATTTTTGTTTGATGTATGATTATACTAAGACTTTCGTGTCCAAGCATAAATCGAAACAGCTTGCATAGATGACATAGTTCAAATATCACAATGA
The DNA here is from genome assembly GCA_030015575.1 of Agapanthus africanus. Classification (NCBI taxonomy): domain Eukaryota; kingdom Viridiplantae; phylum Streptophyta; class Magnoliopsida; order Asparagales; family Amaryllidaceae; genus Agapanthus; species Agapanthus africanus. The sequence continues at coordinate 874,224,920 of CM057339.1, forward strand.
TGGCAACGTCTTCCACAGGTACTAAAATGCAAACCTAAGAAACGAACAACATCAGCTAGCAAGGATCAGAAATTAAAGTCTTACACCCCAGCCAATCAGCCAAGCTCAAATCACCTTACAAATCACATCTCTAGTCCGGATAAAAATTTATCGAAACTGGCTTTCAAAATAAGAGAAATTGATGATGCATGAACAATATAATGATTGTCATCCTGCTAAGACATTTACCGAACCCACCAAAACAATGATCGTCATCCTCCCACCTCCTTACTCGTCAATGAGATCATTTTGAGAAGCTCCCCTATCTCTCCTGGGACCTTGTCCAACCATCTTGAGCACTGTCATTAGTATTGTTCTATGACTAGGAGTCTAGGACATTATTGATTTAATTTAGTTTCCATTAATTGGAAGTTGTGAATTATTCATGAAAAGGAAACATTGTCCCAATGTTACCTGGAACGTGGAAAGCTTCGGTACGCAAAACGAAAACGGGAACGCGGAACGCCATTTGTTGTGGAACACGGTTCAATAAGGGTAGTCTTCTTTCATATGCTTTATATGAGATGGAAAATATACCTCCAAACAAGCAAGTGTTTTCGGACAGTTTGTATGTATAATTGTGTATTTATGTACATACATAAATATAATTCAATTCTTTTGCTAAAAAATAAATATTTTTTAGTATAACCCAACACAAACCTGACTATATGCCCCATACTTAAGTTTTGATCGGAACGGTGATTCTTCCGATTCGAAGCGCTAGTGTTCGTAATTCGCTAGCGTTTTAGCGATTTACTGCAACATAGCATTGTCCGGTGCTTGCCCCTGATAACAATGTCTTAATCTGACACTCTAAGCACATGGAAACCGGACAATGACAGGACTCAACATAGGCACATGGACACTGCAAATCCTTAGAAACGAGGACATGGGGGACATGGAATGAGTTGTGTTATGTAATAATTATATATAATGGTAAACATAAATCAAAACCACATCCTCTTTGATCTTACAATGATGATAAATGTTTGATTCTAAGTAGCGAAGATGGCCCTTCTAGTACTTTTAGACATCGATTTGCTCCCTATGCTCCTTTTCAAAATTTTGCTGAATGAAGAACTGATTTTTTTTCTTCATTAGATGGGCATTATACCCTCCTGGCAGAGTACCTGTAGGCGCCACAGTGCATGTTAATGAAGAAGATGGTGATGTTAATATTGACACTCCATCATCTTTGCAGGTAATTCAACTTCCTGACCCTTTTAAAGATACAGATGGCTCATATTTCCTTTTCCTTCAATTTATTCCTGCTGTGGCTTTTTTCTTTTGGGCAGTGGTGGCTTGATGTTTATCCTCATCTTACTGTCAAAGATAAACCACTAGAATGTACGCAATTGCCAGGAGAAACAATATTTGTTCCAAGTGGTTGGTGGCATTGTGTGCTAAATCTTGAAACAACCATTGCCGTCACTCAAAACTTTGTTAACACATTAAACTTTGAATACACATGCTTGGATATGGCTCCGGGTCATCGTCATAAAGGAGTCTGTCGTGCTGGATTGTTAGCTATCAAGGACAATTATGCTGGAGATGTCAAGAACGAAACATCTTTTGACACAGATCTAACAAATTACCCTGACATGACTCGGAAAGAAAAAAGGCTCAAGACTTTAGCGAGTGATAAAGACTTATGTAGATCTGATAAGATTAGGCATGGTATTAATGGGTCATCAGAGGTTTGTAACAAATTGAAGATTGAAGAATTTTCGTACGATATAGATTTTTTGGCGAAGTTCTTGGTGAAAGAAAGGGACCACTATACTTCTATTTGGAGCCCGAGCAACTGTATAGGACCAAGAGAAATGAGGCAGTGGTTGCACAGGCTTTGGGTTTTGAAACCAGAAATGAGACAATTGATATGGAAGGTAAACGGTTGCATGTTACTTGTAAAAGTTCTAATCATGTGCCATTTTAATACTATATGTTTTAGGCTCATTTTCTGTGTAAATGTTTGTGATTGTATCAAATCCATACATCATGTTACTCTATCTCTCAAACTCTGGTATGCATCTCATGTAGGGTGCTTGCCTGGCTCTAAATGCAGACAGATGGTCAGCTTGCGCTATGGAAATATGTGCCTTCCACAATTTGCCATCTCCTTTGGATGATGAGAAGCTTCCTATTGGCACCGGTAGCAATCCTGTAAGTAACTTTTTTTGTCCTGTTTGTTGATCACGGGAGTCTCTCATATCAAGTTTTAAGGTGAGAACTTGGAGCGAGTTCTGTTCCATGCCGCTGTGCCTTGACTATTCGATGATGGGAACTGCAATGCTGCAGAAAGTCACAAAAACACAGATAATATATGGAAGGGTGAACTGCAGAAAAAACTGTAGTTTATCTCGTGCAGAAGTGATGTCCCCTTGTATTATTTATTAGTGCAAACATCCCTCCGTGCATTGATCAAGAACCTAAAAAACACTCAAATTTCATTCTAAACAACTTAAATAAGTTCTACAATTAAATTAGACATTCATTTGAGTTTCTTAGAGTTTAATTTGAGTGTCTTTAAGGATTTTGGTCAATAAGCAGAGGGGAGTTTGACGCTAATGAATCACTACAATAAGTGCTATAGGGGTAAACTTAAGGAGGAGGGGGAAGAGGTGTGTTTGTGTGGGTAACTAACCCTATATGGAAATAGTAATCAACAATTATTGAGCTATGAGAAATTACTAGACTACTATGTTATGAAATACTCAAGTGAAGTCTAAGACATTAATATATTTTTTTGCAGGTTTTCTTGATTTCTGATTATGTAGTAAAGATATGCGTTGAAGGGGGTTTGGAATCTTCTTTATATGGCCTTGGCACAGAGGTGCGTTAGCTTCCGCTTTACCTGTGTTTACTTAGTGATACACTCTTCTTTCTTCTGTTAAATTTTCTTTCTATTCTTGCAGCTAGAGTTCTACAGTCTACTTCATAAAGTAAAATCACCATTGATAAATCATGTTCCGGAATTAGTCGCAAGTGGATTACTAGTCAATGAAAATGGTTTATATAAACCATTCCCATGGGATGGAAGAGGAGTGCCAGAAATAATTGCAAACTGTGAGCTTGTTGTCGAAGGAGAATGTAGAGAAGAATTTCCATTTGGAGCATGGAAGAAGAAGAAATTTGAACTCAAAAGTTCTGACTCTATATCAGATTATAAGATATGGCCATACATTGTAACTAAAAGATGCAAAGGGGACATTTTTGCTAACGTGTAAGTTCAATAGAGTTTGTTAATCATTATGGTTTACAAAATGTCAAGTTGTATATATTTTCAATTACACAGCAGTTCATAGGGTCATAAAATAACCCAAGCTTTTTCTTTTTCTCTTTTCTTTTTTCTCTTTGCAGAAGAGATGCATTGACAAGAAATGACATTTTGCATCTAGCTTCATTTTTGGGAGAACAACTACGAAACCTTCACCTCTTACCTCTGCCACCTCCCACTGGTGGCACTATGACAAAAAGATTCCCAAATAGCTCGGGTTTAAGTATTCCACCGGAATGGGAATCTGTTATTGCAACTTTGAATCGAAGAAAAGAGGGTTTAAAAGACCGCTTGGCTCAGTGGTAAGTCTTATTGGAGATATAGAATTGAGTCATTTGGGTGTAACAAATCACTTCGGGCAATTATTTTGTTGTAAATTCTTGTGTATTCCAAAATATTTTGCAAGCAAAAGTATTTGCGGCAAGTACATCAGTAATAATTTCACTTTCTGTAGCAATATCAAGCTTAGTGGCCTAAATAATAGAAAAAATGAGTCCAATTGGAATACAATAGGGATATGCAACACCATATACTACCCTCAATCCTTGTAGGTCATATCTCTTTGAACTCACCTACATTATCTGATATATATTACTCTTCCATAATCAGGGGAGATCCTATTCCAAAATTTTTGATTGAAAAAGTTGAAGAGTACATTCCACATGATCCTGCAGTGCTATTCAATCTATCAGAGGTGATCATTGAGTTTTTTTGTGTCTCCTTTCCAAATTCACTTCCACTCTGATCTTGCTCAAGTTAATCTTTGCATGTTGCAGCAGGATAATGATGAGTTATCCAAGTATAGTGGACCTCCTACTTGGATACATGGAGACATAATGGATGATAATATTCATATGGAGCCAGGTATTCATCATCATTCTTTCAATGGGAGTGCTTCAGATGCAAGTTCAACAACTAATACTACTCCAGATGCTTGTAATGAGAAAGGAATCAGCAAATGGCGTCCAACCCACATTCTGGATTTCAGTGATCTGACCATAGGTAACACAGTTTTAATGTTTCCACTCTCTGTTCTATTATTTGATCATGTAGATTAACGAGTAAAGCATGCACTTCTATTTTGTTGCTTGGCTATATATCTCTAAAAAATTCAGGCCATGATTATTAAAATAACTTGATTTAAGTATGTGCAATCTAACATCAACTTTTGTACTTCGGCGTAGAGCTAATTTTGTGTTGTTTTCTATCTTAATCTTCACCTTACTAAGATCTTCACATTTCTAATCAACGTTCTACATCTGTAATGCTCTATCGGCGAGGGATTTTTTTTTGTGTGTGTGTGTTGGGGGGGGGGGGGGGGCATTTTCCATTATTGATCACAGCTAATGAGATCCACGATCTCTTTTAGCTTTTGCTGAAAGATGGCTTCCAAAATGTTTGCAAAATTTGGTTGTTTTTTTCCCTTTTTATTTATTTATTTGAAACCTATCACCAGGCCACAATAATCTGTTGTGTTTTCTGGAGGGATGTCGGATAATGATTTGTAAAGACATTACCATGATATCTTCATTTGAAAATTAGTTTTGGGTATCTAGGGAGCATTGATAAACGGGGAGATATTAAGTGAATGAACATTAAGTTTGGATGATAGTATATGTACTTTCTTTTTTGGGATGCGGCCCTTTTGGGGATCTAACCGTACACCTCACTTTGGAGAGGAAAGTTATACCACATGGCTATGCCTATTCGGTATTGTTTTGGATGGCAGTATAATTGCTTGCCAGTCTATCAATGTAGCTTCAATTTGCACTCTTAAGTTATATTTCACCAGGCATGCGGGTGTCATTGCATTTAGGTGCTGATATCCTAAAAGATAAGTTTGTTCTGTCACTTGCTGTGATTCTTGGATGGTCTTCCGAGGGCTGAATGGAGACAGAGAATTCATGCAGCAACCCCTAAGATCTGGGGTGTAGTATTTGTTTTGTCGCTTTAATTGCCTGATAAGTTAACTAGAAATGCAAATATTAGTGATTTTGCTGACGAACAAACGCAAATTTTATTTTCATATTTCATGAGAAGGGTGTTGATTTGAACACAACTGTACTCACTATAGACAATTGTTACTTTTTATGGTCTTTCTCAAATCTGTCCCCAATGTGTTGAGATTCTGAATACATGTATATGGTTTAATCCTGCGCAGGGGATCCTTTATATGATTTGATTCCGATACACCTGGATGTTTTCAGAGGGGATATTGATCTTCTTAAACGGCTTCTTGAAAGCTACAGACTTCCTTTGGCAAGAACACTGAATCGTCTGCTTTCTTGTGAGTCAGTGGAGGACAGAAAGAAGTTTACGAAAATATCATATCGAGCCATGTAAGTTAGCATATTTTTGTATATGCATGTGGTCGTCAGTAACGCAGTATCCTTTATTCACCTCAGATAAGATTGTTTTTAGCCTTCAGATCCCCCGAAGATGTATGGTTCGGTATGCAGTACTGTCATTGTCATGTATTCGCCTTAGATAGCATATTTTGGATTTAGCTTTCATACACTCAAAAAGATAAAATAACTAGTTAAATGTTGCTAAGCACAACTTCTTGGGTTATTACTCATGAGCTTGCCATGTTTATCAATAAATACTTTGCATCCTCCAAATTCTGAGCTCATTTCTGTGGCACATACAAAATCAAGATGAAAATAGCTGAGCAATTCCATCCCTCTATCCTGCAAAGCTTCGGAAAATTGTAATTTATAATTTTTAATCAATTTGTGCTTTGGGAGGCAAAAGATGGAAACTTATTTATTTGGTAGACTCTATGGTGTTGTTTGCAGGTGCTCCTGTATTCTGCATGAAGAAAACATTTTAGGATCCATCTTCAGCCTATGGAAGGAACTGAGGAAGGCCGAGTCCTGGGAACAAGTGGAAGAGTTTGTTTGGGGAGAATTAAATAAATACAACATAGAAATGCTCTGATTCAAGACTTTGATCTTAACAAATATTAGTGTGCATTTAGTCATACCGAAATGTATATGATTTATTTCCCGTTTTCATGTTTGGTAATTTATTCAATTTATTATTACTTTACAATATGGGAAATAGGCATAACCATACTGTTCTGCAAATGATTAAAGGATTGCAGAATCCTCTTGAAGTCACTGCGAGTTGGAGAACTCTTTTTATTAACCTATTTATTTTGTTGTAATCAAACAAATAATAATTCATGGTTAAATACAGCTTATTCATGTAGTTATTCTGGACAAAACTTTCTCCTTTTTTGTATCCTAATAGCTTGATTTGAAGTGAAATGAACAATACTTTTGCCTTAAATCTTGTATGTTTATATATTTTTGTTTCTTGCTGCAGGCCCCGAATTCTCTGTATATATCTAAATATTTAAAAGAGTCGATTGCCGCAGATTCTTCGTGCAAGCTGTAAGCCACATTCATTAACAGTAATAGATTCAATAATTTGCAATTAAAGCAAAATATCACTAGTTGCCTTTATTTACTCCTTTCTTAATGTACAACAACAAGCTTTATCCTGAAATTTTAGAGTTGGCTATATTAGGTAGGCCGTTCCTTTTCTTAGCATGAGCACGCTGCTAATTGAAGGACTTGAATTTTGAAACCTTTCCAGTTCTTTACCAAGCAAGGCCTCATCAGTTGTAAATAATGTTTGTGATCACAAGGACCCAGAGGACACGCTGTACTAACAGGAGGAAGATTCGGGATGTATCCACTTATGAAATTCATCATACTTAATCCAACCATTCATTTTAGCTGTACAGTCGGGATCCTTTAATGAGATATATAAAGTTGTGGTCGACCGCAATCGATCAGTTGTGGACTTACCGCTTAATCCCAAAGAAGGTCATGCATTCCGTTATACCCTTGCGTGGCTACATGACTACGGACGACTCATCTAGTCAGTTGAGAGATAAAGAGAGTCAACAACACTTATCATGAAATGCATACATGTTCACCAAAGTTGGAAGTCCTTTTCAAAACTGTGATGAACTTTAGCACATAAAAGAATTGGTTGCGCTTTGTTTGCTGTCGAGCCTAGCATCATGCTCAATACTTGTATAGGGTCTTATCCACTGTGCGTGCGATGTCTCATAAACAAAACAAAACAAAGGCAAAAACCCATTGTCCGCAAACTAGGAAACCACTGGCTAAAATCTAATAGATATTATCCTTTGGTCTTCACTCGTTACCCTTGAGACATTTGGAAACATAGCACAAGGCCGGCTTAAAAAAAAGCTAGTCACAAGTTCGACTCTTGAAATTAGTGGAATAAGAGTTGAAGGTTTGGAACAAATATGTTAAATATTCATAACAAAATCATCATTATTTTATATAGCACAGTCGTGTGCTTTTCCCCATTTTTTAAATCAATATTTAAAATCTCGGTATTTTCATCAGACGATCATATGTCACGGATCGAAAATATCAGGATTTTTGTATCATTTGGGAAAAAGAAATTATATTATGAAGTTGTTTTAAATAAACAGTAAATGCAAATATATACAATTTGGCAAATTCTATAATAATTAATCAGGATAGCTAAAATTGCTATTTTAGAGCAAACAACTATAATATTTAGGAACAAATGATAAGCCCGATATAACACGGTATGGAAAAGTATTGGCATTTTGGATCGGAATCGGCAACCTCGGATCACCATCAACCAAGTTTGAACCTAAGCACTTCGAAGATTAAAATTGCTGGGATGATCAAAATAAAATGAGAACCAATCATTCATGAATTTTTGGGTGGTCTAATAAGTTGAGGTCTCCTTTGTGGGCACAATCTCCCTGTATTGGGCTGCTGTCGCAAGAGGTGACGCTATCAGATAAGGCACTGAACCAACCAACAACCCACCAACTTGTGGGCCCCAAATTAAAGGAAATATCTCTGGCTTTACCAAAGTACAAGTTCCTTTGCACATCAGCCTCTGTGCCCATCATTTCCTCATTTTTATAATAAACCTTTTTAATTAATACCTGCTTAATTACTAGCATGCATGAATATAATTATCATTTTATAAACTGTTGGACAAAACAATTTCGCTGTCTTTTTCCAAGTCAAAATGTCTTGATCCCATCCGTGGAGCAACTTTGGGCTCCTTAACAAGAGACGAGGAGCAAACCTTTGGGGTTCCATCATACAAATTTAAATTTCACTCACTGAGAATGGCTTCCAATTACTTGTTCCCCTTTCTCCTATTCCTCTTCCTCTTCATCTTCAAACAAACCCTCTCTTTACCTCGATTGCAACCCGGGTTCTACGACCGGGCATGCCCGGGCGCGGAGCCCGCCGTCAGGGAGGTCATGCGGCGGGCCATGGCACGAGAACCGAGGAGCGCAGCCTCTGTCATGAGGCTGCAATTCCACGATTGTTTCGTGAACGTAAGCATTTATTATATGGAGACCGCTCGTTCTCTTCTTGATTATAACTTGATGGACTTAAATTATTTTTTTTTGTCTTTTTTTATATTTTATATAGGGATGCGATGCGTCTCTTTTGTTGGACGATACGCCGGCTATGCTTGGAGAGAAGCTGGCCTTGGCGAATATCAACTCGCTTCGATCGTATCGGGTGATCGACGAGGCAAAGGAGGCGTTGGAGGAGCTTTGCCCGGGGGTTGTTTCGTGTGCGGATATCATTGTCATGGCTGCTAGAGATGCCGTCGCCTTGGTATGGAAAATATCGTCAACTTGCCAAATCTTTCTCAATATAATCTTTAGTTTTCAAAAGGATCATTCGGTGTTTCAAATGCAATCCATCCGTAAACATAAAAATAAGAAGAAGAACTTCACATATATAGAATTTTTAAGCATTTACAAGAAATTTTTTGAGGCATTAAGTTAATTTTTGGGTGGTTATGGAGCAATTTGTAAGGAATTATTTGATGTATTTGATGCAGTGCGTCTGGATGGCAGAGAGAAATATCAACTTTTAAATTTATTTCTTTAGTCACTTTAAGAGGAATAATTTGGTGTTCGGGTGCTAAAACATTGGAACAAAATTATTATTTTTTCTATCATAGCTTTTCAACAGATTAATTTGTATTCCGAGGTTATTTTCTTGGCATGACCCGACACATGTTTCTGGTATATTTATGTTTTCTTTCTGGATAATATATGGATCCTTAGGTGTTCATTGTTTCTCTTGTTCATGACTAATCACTTGTATTTCAACACACGAAGTTTTGTTATTATTATTATTATTATTATTATTATTATTTCCACTCTCGTGTACCGTGCAGAGCGGAGGCCCTTACTGGGAAGTAAAACTCGGCCGACTTGATAGCCTAACCGCAAGCCAACAAGATTCAGACGACATAATGCCAAGCCCTCGAACCAATGCCGCCACCCTCATCAACCTCTTCCACCGATTTAACCTCACCATCACCGACCTCGTAGCCCTCTCCGGATCCCACACCATCGGCGAAGGCCGTTGCTTCTCCGTCATCTTCCGCCTATACAACCAATCCGGCTCTGGCATGCCGGACCCCGCATTCGATCCATCCTACCGTCAACACCTCAACCGCCTATGTCCTATGGATGGGGACGGAAATGTGACGTTTAGGCTTGATGCGAGTCCGGTTGTGTTTGATAACCAGTACTTTAAGGACTTGGTTAGAGGGAGAGGGTTTCTGAATTCAGACCAGACGCTGTTCTCCGGGGATGAAAGGACCAGGGAGATCGTGTGGAGGTTTAGCGTGGACGAGGACGCCTTCTTCGAAGCGTTTGTCGAGGGCATGGTGAAGATGGGGGATTTGCAGTCGGGGCGAGCCGGAGAGATTAGGAGGAATTGTAGGGTGGCCAACAATCCACAACATGAAAAATTGCTGGCTGACTTCTGAATTGCTACGTTTATATTGCTATCTTATACATTCTGGGATCATCTTTAGTGCTTGTATTTTTTGGATGGATTAAGAAATACTTTTATCTTGGCGTTGGAATTGATGATGGTGACTCAGGGGAATTTGTGCTATATGTGATGATAGGAAATTGAATTCGTCTTTGATGATGGTGATGGTCTTTTTTCCATGAGATAAAATGCTCGCAAATAAAGATAAATCCTACAAATCAAGACACACCCAACACATAGGAAATAAAAATCAAAATGAGGTTTAGGCGATGCTGTCCTAATAGGAAAAAGAAACAAGGGATGAAGTATAATCGGGGTACAACCCAACCCTCGGAGAGCTGGGTCCCCCTTGACCGCATCCTACACTCACCCGCGGGACCATTTAATTCATAAATTTTTCAATGGAAGCAATAGCCCATGGATTGCATATAAAATAAAGATTGCTTGTGTTTCCATACGCATCCACAATTGGCATCGGTGGCAAAACCATCATTAGGCTAAAGAGGCACACAAATATCCTGTGAAACCTTTTTAAGAGGCCACCATATTTTACTTTAAAGAAAGGAGAGATAACCTGCCATGACTCGAGAAAGAAATAACTTCATACAATATAAGTTCGGTATCTTTAAAATTAAAAATCCCTCAAAACATAGATGACAAAATACGAAATAAAACAACTCAACAGCCCATGTTTCAGATCTCCCATAAACCTAAGTAGTCAAAATTACTTCAGACACAGAATAAAATAACGCCGACCTACAATTTAAGCAATTCAACATCACTTCAACGCAAGGTAAGCCGAAGAGTTTTTAGGCAGCGATGGAAGCAGTTTTCGCGGCGGCGGCGGAAAGCCTGGATCTCCTTTTGGCCAAGCTCTCGCTTCTTCGGTCTCTCTGCTCCTTGAGCCTCGTTGCGAGGAGCTTCTGGTATTCAGCAGCTTCAGATTTGGCCTTAGCAATCCTCTTCTTCTTCTCGGCAATCCTTGCGCGCTTCCTTTGCAGGGTCAATGGAGTCACAAGCCTCTGAATTTTCGGAGCCTTGCTGCATTTCTTGCCTGCAAAAAAAATTATAAACATAAAGGTTTCAAATCCATTCAGAAACAAATTGCAAAGGATACATCTATTGCTAGAAATCCAATACCAACTAAAAGTAGGAATTACTGCAATGTACTCGGTGGGTAATATTTCAGACTAGAAAAACTGAGATCCTCCATGAATTAAGTAATAATCAGATTAAAAAATACTGAGATATTATAACACAGATAAATCTAAATGCTAGCCCTGAAGATTTTTTGTTTGGGTACAAAAACATTTGAGTATTAAATCAACATTGAATAGATATGGACAGACCTAAAAACAAGTATTGCCTCTATTATGAAGTAATTAATAATCAAATGATTTTAAAAGACTGAAAACATGGTGGAAAAAAAATCCCCTTGATATGTCAGTAGAGATAACAAACCATATAGACTATGTTCCGTTTTTTAAGAATATAAATGATTACATGATCTGAGATTTAGAGACAGATTCATTTGTGAGACAACACACGACCATGAACAGTTGGCAAAATTTAAAGAAATATTGCTCCAAAAATAGGATACAGCGAATACAGTTTACAATGATATTATTATATTATTTCAAATGGTAAAATGAGACATTATCGAGTTTCTTTATAATTTTCATAATGAAAATACTTAACGATGAAATGGCAAAAATAAGTCTCTTATTCTCAGTCCAAAATTTTTTATTAGAGGGCACAAACTAATAGAGTGAACTAACCATTATATATAATTTTTACATGGACCAAAACTATACCAAAACTGAAATGGACTAACCGGGTCATTCCATGAATCACAGCCCTTTCTCTCATCCTCAATTATAAATAAGCTAAGGGTCATTCCATGAATCACAGCCCTTTCTCTCATCCTCAATTATAAATAAGACGAAGGATCAACAATTGAGAACGATGATATAATTAAAAGTTACTCAGCATAATTGACGCACAAGAAGATAACAGAAAATAATCAGATAATATAGAAGAGGATATCATCAAATGGAGTGCTTGAAAAAGGTAAAAATTATATATAATGCATGAGATCTGCAGACTAGGATATGTCTAGACAAACCTTTTTTATTAACGAAGGTTCGGCGGTAGGTGTTGACATACTTGCGGACATCGTCTTCCTTGGAGAGGTTGAACAGCTTGCGGATTTTGGAGGCCCTCTTGGGTCCTCTCATCCTTGGCTTCTCAACATCAGTCAAGCCTGGGAGATCATTGTCACCTTTCTTAACAATGACCAAGTTCAAAACAGAAAGGTCGGGGCTAACAATGCACCCACGAACCGACTTCCTTCTGCGCTCTCCATTGCGCCTTCCATATCCACGGAAACATGGAGTTCCTGTTCAATAAAACAGCATCTTAAAAAAGGCAGTAGAGATGTCTAGGATTAATACAAGAAGAAACCGTAGAACCTTTTCTTTAAAGACAACTCCCAAGACGGATAAGGTTTACCATGGAATTCAGTGGTACAGTTACAGTCAAAACAATCATTTATTAATATTCTTATGCGACAAGTAATAAACTATGTGACCAACTGAACATGGCTGTTGGGTTTTGATAATTAAAAAATAAGTATTACCAATCTACCAGCTTTAGAATGACTGCATTTTGTGCATACCAGTGCAAAATGACAGCCTAATTTCCCAAAGAAAATCAGTTGTCACCAAAGTGACTAATCGCAGACACTCACAAATATGGCGTTTTCTTCAATTAGGGGTTTGTTCGGTTGTTATAAAACTGCATGGAAGATTTGTTGGATATAGTGCCCTCAAAGTCAATTATTGGATCGCAGGCACGTGATTGAGGGAGGACCTATACCGGTAGGACAGTCTTACTCGAGATGATAGTATACTATCTGGTTTGTCTTTATCATCGTGCACATGCTTTAGGTGATATTACAGATCACAATTACACGTTGATAGAGCCCTTAGGATTCTTACTTGACTACCAGCATTATGATGACGATCATATACGTGAGAGTTGGGTAGTCTATAAGCACATACTTAAAAGGTCCTTAAAAGGTCCCTAGTCGAGAGAGTTTTGAGACAGGACATCGATACTCCAGAGTAGACTAGTGTATACAGTCGAGACCCCGACGAGGGGCGGTGGCCGGTCTCACAAGCCATTGGTGTCAGTTGGTTCACCTAAGATGTATACAGGTGCTCATTGGGTTATGAGTACACCGGACGGACTCGCCGGGAACATGCTAGTTGGTATTATACCTATCGTCAGATAGCAGTTCCCTGATGACATGTGTACAGGTTAGTCCATCAACCTGAGATCGTCATTTGTCTCGTGTAGGGGTGGTAATTGAACGAGCCAGCTCGGGTTCGATTAAGGTTCGGCTCGGTATCAGCTCGTTCAAATTCGGTTCATTTATTAATGAGCCGGACATGAACCAGAAAGCCTGGCTCGTTTATTAAACGAGCCGGACTCGAGCTCAGCCAGGCTCGTTCGGTATTGACTCGGGTTCGGCTGGGTTACACAGTTTGAAAAAAAAACAGTAATATGTAATATATAGCAGATTCTATATAACTCTCAGAACACTTAATTCAATTAAATGACAGTATATAAAGTGTACTGAGATAAATATAAAACCCAGCACTTAGACCCATTCAATGCCCTAGATGTTAATGTTTTTTAATTTTTCCATATCTGAAAACCCGGAGTTTTAAGCATTATTGTTAATTATGTTTTTTTCTTGGAAGATACTATTAATATGAGTAAATGAGCTGCAAATGAACCGAACACGAGCTGGGCATGTTTAATCGAGCCGGACTCCAGCCGAGCATCTCTAGCTCGATTAACTAAACGAGCCGGACTTGGGCCGACAAAAAGAACCACGAGCCGAACTCGAGCCGAGCTTGGCTGGCTCGAGTTCGGCTCGTTTACACCCCTAGTCTCGTGTGAGTTCACACTGTGCTTTGATTACTACCCTACCACGGCTCAAAGGAGTCGTGCAAACAGGTTTTAGTTGGGTACAATCCCGAGTCACATGGAGGCAGTGAGCGGATCGGCAGGGGATTCGTCTCTCCCGGTATTGGGGGTGAGATCGCGCTGTCTGGAGAGCCATTACACGAAATCCCTGGCCAGGGTAAGCGAGATTTACTGGTAGGTATTTCAGTAGTATCTCAAGGTGTTCTGAGCTACACTCCGACACGACTTATACCGCTATTGGGGGTCTGACGTTTACCAACCCCCTAGGTTCGATATGCGATACTCATAAACGAACGGACCGGACTGTACGAATATTGTCACTGACGGCCTCAGTAGGGTTTCAGGATGAGTTCGCTCATCGGCCTTCCTTTTGCTCAATACATGGGCAGCCGTTACGTACAGCTAGTACCACTGACGTGCTTATGGTTAAACCCACTGCCTGAGTATTGACGGGTCTTTAGAGTCCCCTACAGATAGTTTCCCAAATTGGGGCGAAACGTTGTAGAGACCGTATGGTTTTATGGCAGAGTTCGAACATACACGTGCACGTGTCATGATTCGGACGAATAATACTAGTGGGTTTTGGTTTAAACCGGATCCTAGTATTATATTGTGTTAGAATATTTTCGTCTCGTAGTGTTCGTATTCCGTCAGAATACGGATGCGGGTATGTATATACGAATGTGGGGTAATCTTGTAATTCGTTACGGCATTACTTTTGAAGTTGTCAATTTCCTATCTTCCATTGGTTTAATGTTTTTTAATGGAATTTATTTGCATTTCTTTTTTGGTCATTTCCTTCATAGTGGCCGAACCATTGATTTTCCAGTGAGTTTTTATTGGGCTTGGATCTTTTGATGAGTCATTGGCTTGCTTTGATGAGACATGGGATTTTTGTGAGGTGTCTAGTGCATTAATGTTCATTGTCTTTGGTAAGGATATTTTGTGATGGATATTTGTGTTATGCTCACCACTTGTTTTCCTTAAGCCCACCTCTCCCTTTCAAATCCCCTGTGAACATTTTCCATAGAGTGGTTGAGCACTATTGTGGCCG
Source organism: Agapanthus africanus (assembly GCA_030015575.1). NCBI lineage: Eukaryota > Viridiplantae > Streptophyta > Magnoliopsida > Asparagales > Amaryllidaceae > Agapanthus > Agapanthus africanus. Next base: position 874,240,131 of record CM057339.1, read on the forward strand.
AGCACAATTTTTGTGTGGGTTCATTTTGTTTTTCCTCCAAATGCTTGGGTGTCTTGAGACAAAATATTCACACACTATCTCTACTTCATCTTGGACATGTGACTAGCAAATTCATGTCCGAATTGCTTCAGTTTGAAGCGGGAGCTCGAATAAAGATTCCTCGACGTGTAGCCACTTCGACGAGCGAGATCGGAAAGTGAACTTCGTTGGGGAAGCCGCAACAATCTAGGGGAAGAGATTGAACACCGAAGGACACGGATCGATCGGTATAATCTCTTTTACCACTTTACAGTTTACTAGTATAGGGTTAATGGAACGATCCGGCTTTTAGGTTTACGTTAGCGCCAGTTTTGAAAAAGTTTTTATTCCGTATTTAGCCTCGGATTGACGGCCGGGACGCTGCCGTAGACTTATATGGTATCAAAACTCGGGTTAACCCACAAACTGCCATTACAGTGCCTAGAGTTATCCAGAGTTGGGTTTTAAGCATAAGCCGGACAACTCTCCGTACCTTAACATTTTTAAGATATGAACCATTTTATATACAATATAGAAAGAGAGGCACTGATTTAATTGGAACCGGATTCAAATCATGTAGCTGTCTCCAGTGCATGTCAACTAAATGGAGAAAGACTGATAAGCATTACTCAACTTACAAGTGCATCCAAACATGGGTAACCTGAAAGAGAAACAAGTCTCTCAAAACCATTACTATCAACTGAATACATCACACAAGTATCTACATTTTCGATCACCTTGAAGAATCCAGATACGTGTGACAACTGGTTCTCTACTTTATTCTTGTACCTATAACTTCTCAAAACTTAGACTTTGTATTTCTACGAAACACTTGTATAAAACTTTGAGAAGTCACAAGTAAACAGAATACCGTACAAGGACCAACCCCTTTGTCTTAATGGACACTGGACAACATACAATACTTTGTATAAGTCCCCTGAGTTGAATAACTCAAACCCTGTGCGTCGTAGGTTGAAAACTGTACCCGGACGATTTCATCAAATATCACCAATTACAACGAATTCCGATATAATGAGGATGATCACCTAATTTCCAATAACTTTCTCCCACTCATCATCTGAAAAACCATACAGATGTGAGAAGCATACCTGGTAAATACATACCCTGGAGTAAGGATCCAATTGGGAAATCAGTTTTCAATTAACGCATAGTGAAACTGAAACATGAAAATGTTTCGTAGAGGTATCCAGGTATTCCTAGCAAATGCCTCTTCCATTATCCAGATTCATGACTGTAACCGTATATACGCGGTTTGGTCATGAATGATGGCAGTTGCAATTTACTTTGCCCTTTTTTTAATCTCTTTATTTGTCTTTACTTATTACCTTCTGTACACCACTTAGACTAATTGATTTTCTTCATTCTCTAACTTTCGGCACCTGCCTATGGTTTGGAAGAAGATATCCAATAAGCGTAATAGGTGCTCTCCTAATCCTAGAAATACTCGTAACCTAAGAGAAGCTAAAGCGAAAAACAACCGAATAATCTTATTCAATCTCTCCAGAACCAAAATCCATTCTCGAATCTGGAACAAGTTCCTTCAAGTTCGTATATAACCATAAAATGGATTTATCCAATAGAAGTGGATGTTCGTAGTGATACGGGGTGTTCTGGAGAAATGCAAAGGGTAAAAGGAGTGGTAATGATGTATGCAACTCAGATAATCCAAAAGCCAGTGTTTTAAGAAAGTTCGGTTAACTTGGTCATTGAGCCATAGTCTAGGGTCGGGCCATGGTCGTTGCCAAAGAGAAAGAAAAGAAACACTCTGTGTGCACTCTAACCTAGATCAGAATGGTTAATCATTTTATCTAATCAGGATGTGTCCCACTGTATCCTCAAATTCTCCTCTAAACCTGAAAGAAGAATTAGTCGGGATCACCCGAGAAGTAAACCAACTCATCAGTGAGAATCGGGATCCAACCATCATCGTATGATAACGTGATGGAATCCACTCACGTTATCACACTCCAGAAGGTATGCGCATGCCTGGCAAATTTCCTGTATGTTTGAAACTCCCAATGTGATTTTTACCCCATGCTCTTATGACCTTGACTAAGGCCAACAAATCATAAGTCACATATCAAGTTCTACCCGTCATTGTCCCGGTTAATTTGAACCCACCTGTACATACCCTTGACTAAGGCCAACAAAGTAGTACGACCGTCTCAAACCAACGTATCTATCTATACAACAGAAAAGTAACAAATAGCTACCAAACACTATGCCTTGACTAAGGCCAACAAACATAGCATGAATACTAAGTGCTACCTGTATGAAATGACGGAGGGCTACGAATGGTTTTTGGCGAAAAACCTTTAACGTAATAAACTTGATATCGTTGAACGAACCGGATAGCTTTTTACAAATATATAGTGGCGAAAACCTTTGCTAAAGAGGTCACTCCCGATGAAGGGATCTCGGCTCTTTCCCCGTAGAACGAGGTGCAGGATATTCCAACTGAATACCACGATGCAAAGCAAAAAGTAATTGACTATAGTGATGTTATCACCCTGACGCAGATCTCTGTCCAAAGGGTCACTCCCGATTAAAGGATCTCGGCCCTTACCTCGTCGAATGAGGTGCTGGATATTCATAACCGAATACCACTGTGCAAAACAAAAGAAAACGCCCTTGTAATAACAGCTTTTTGAAAATTGTTCCAACAACATTGAATAGGTCTGTATTCCTTGCATTGATCTGAATCGACGCGTCCCATCAATTAATCACACCAGAAAAGAACGAAAATAAAATGCACGTATATGCCATCCGCTTTCACCACTGGGTCCCATCATCACCCGTTAGATTACTTAACTAACAGAGCGGGAACTGGACTAGTGCGGACGTAAAACATATACAACATCTATTAGTATATATATCAATATATAATAATCGCTTCAGGCGTGATAAATGCAACATCACAAAAAAGTAATATCGATACTAGCTTAGAGCCACGCCATTAATCCATACTAGCTTGTTCTAACGTGTTTAAAATATCAATCGAACGAAATTTCCAAAACCGCATTTCCATTCATAAAGTTTCTGTCGAATTTTTAAAGTGGTCTAAAAATTATTTTGGGTATATCAGAAAATCGTGCAAGCTTTTCTAAGACTACAGAAGAAATTTGGTCGACTAAACCCACAAAATTGTCGCGGAACCACCGCACAACCCTTGTGTTGGTCGCGGTTCCGCCGCCGTTTTAGGGCAACAGTGAACCATATTTCTTCTGGGTGTCTTTCATATGGAATTGTGGTTTCTAGAATATTTTGTTTGGGCCCAGATTTGTTAGAGTACTGGATTTGTAATTGGGGCCCACTTCGGAAAGTTTAGTCGATCGAAATTTTAAATACGTTAGTTTACAGTGCATTACATATCTATCTGCGACCGTGAATGTCATTCGAGCGGTACAACTTGTCTAATTGCTATAGCTCTTTTAGACGGGTTTGCAAACGTGACATTCGCGTTGATGTTCTGTGTTGTGCTGTATTGTTGCGGATTTATCGTGGTGGATAGCTTGCGTGCAATGTTAGTGCAGTTTGGATATATTTGTACATTTGATATCGCGGGGTGAGCGTCCGACATGTGAACTGTCGTCTCTGCCTGTTTGTATATTATTCGTTTGGGGAACGACCGGGTTGAGGTTGATGTACCCGTTGTACATATTTTATTTTCTGTACTAGGATTACCCCACGGTAGAGTGCACAGATAGCCGGGTTCTAGAGGGCAACGGGCCCGCATCTCATGGCTTTGAGACGAAAGAGGCTTCACTCTAGAATTGGCGGGCTATTCATCGCACCCGTAGTGGGTATAGGTTGACCCAAAGAAGGGTGCTCAAGTAACCGGATTCCGTGAAAGTGCTGGATGCCCCGGCCGTCAATCCGAGGCCAAATGCAGAATAAAAACCTTTTCAAAATTGACGCTTACGTAAACCTAAAACCCGGATCATTCCATTAACCCTATACTAGTAAACTGCAAAGTGGTAAAAGAGATTATACCGATCGATCCGTGTCCTTCAGTCTTCAATCTCTTCTCCTAACTTGTTGCGGCTGCCCCAACGAAGTTCGCTCTCCGATCTCGCTCGTCGAAATGGCTCCACGTCGAGGAATCTTTATACGGGCTCCCGCTTCAAACCGAAGCAACTCGGAAATGAAGTTGCCATAGATGGAAATTGTGAGCAAAGAATTTTAGCTTGGAGGAAAAACAAAATGAAGCCACACAAATTGTGCTCGGACACTCTATGGAAAATGTTCGTAGCGGATTTGAAAGGGAGAGGTGAGCTTAAAGAAAGCAAGTGGTGAGCATAACACAAATATCCATCACAAAATATCCTTAGCAAAGACAATGAATATTAATGCACAACACACCTCACAAAAACCCATGCCTCATCAAAGCAAGTCAATGACTCATCAAAAGACCCAAGCCTAATAAAAACTCACTGAAAAATCAATGGTTCGGCCACTATGAAGAAAATGGCCAAAAAAAATGCAAACAAATTCAATTAAAAAACATTAAACTATATGTTTAAAATGGAAGATAGGAAATTGGCAACTTCAAAAGTAATCCTGTAACGAATTACAAGATTACCCCACATCCGTATATACATACCCGCATCCGTATTCCGGCGGAATACGAACACTACGAGACGAAAATATTCCAACACGATATAATACTACGATTCGGCTTAAACCAAAACCCACTAGTATTATCCGTTCGAATCATGACACATGCACAAGTGCACGTGTATGTTCGAACCCTGCCATAAAACCATACGGCCTCTACAACGTTTTGCCCGAACTTAGGAAACTATCTGTGGGGGGACGCTAAAGACTCGTCAATACTCTGGCGGTAGTTTAACCACAAGCACGTCAGTGGTACTAACTGTACGTAACGGCTGCCCATGTATTGAGCAAAAGGGAGGCCGATGAGCGAACTCATCCTGAAACCCTACTGAACCTGTCAGTGACAATATCCGTACAGTCTGGTCCGTTCGTTTAGGAGTATCGTACATCGGGCCTATGGGGCTGGTAAACGTCAGACCCCCAATAGCGGTAAAGTTATGTCGGGGTGTAGCCCAGAACATCCTGAAATACTACTGTTATACCTACCAATAAATCTCGCTTATTCTGGCCAGGGATTTCGTGTAATGGCTCTCCAGACACAGCGCGATCTCACCCCCAATATCGGGAGAGACGAATCCCCTGCCGATCCGCTCACTGCCTCCATGTGGCTCGGAACTATACCCAACTAGAACTTGTTTGCACGACTCCTTTAAGCCGTGGTAGGGTAGTAATCAAAGCACAGTGGGAACTCACACGAGACAAATGACGAACTCAGGTCGATGGACTAACCAGTACACATGTCACCAGGGAACTGCTGTCTGATGATAGGTATAATACCAACTAGCATGTTCCCGGCGAGTCCGTCCGGTGTACTCATAACCCAATGAGCACCTATATATACATCTTAGGTGAACCAACTGACACCAATGGCTTGTGAGACCGGCCACCGCCCCTCGTCGGGGTCTCGACTGTATACACTAGTCTACTCTGGAGTATCGATGCCCTGTCTTGAAACTCACTCGACTAGAGACCTTTTAAGGATGTGCTTATAGACTACCCAACTCTCACGTATATGATCGCCATCATACTGCTGGTAGTCAAGCAAGAATCCTAAGGGCTCTATCAACGTGTAATAGCGAACTGTAATGTCACCTAAAGCATGTGCACGATGATAAAGACAAACCAGATAGCATACTATCATCTCGAGTAAGACTCCTACCGACATAAGTCCTCCTTCAATCATTGCAATCACGTGCCTGCGATCCAATAATTGACTTTGAGGGCACTAAATCCAAAAATCTCCCACTTGCACTTAAGGCTAATTATTGCGATGTCGCATACTCACAGCTCGTGTGATACCGAACACCCAACTCCTCTATTGATCAGTCTCGGTAAGGTTTCAGGATGAGTTCGCTCATCGGCCTCTCTTTTGCTCAATACATGGGCAGCCGTTACGTACAGCTAGTACCACTGACGTGCTTGTGGTTAAACCTACTGCCAGAGTATTGACGAGTCTTTAGAGTCCCCCACAGATAGTTTTCCAAGTTCGGACAAAACGTTGTAGAGGTCGTATGACTTTATGGCAGGGTTCGAACATGCATGTGCACGTGCCATGATTCGGACGGATAATACTAATGGGTTTTGGTTTAAGCCGAATCTTAGTATTATATTGTGTTGGAATATTTTCGTCTCGTAGTGTTCGTATTCCGTCGGAATACGGATGCGGGTATGTATATACGGATGTGGGGTAATCTTGTAATTCGTTACGAGATTACTTTTGAAGTTGCCAATTTCCTATCTTCCATTTTAAATATTTGGTTTAATGTTTTTTAATGGAATTTATTTGCATTTCTTTTTTGGCCATTTCCTTCATAGTGGCCGAACCATTGATTTTCCAGTGAGCTTTTATTGGGATTGGGTCTTTTGATGAGTCATTGGCTTGCTTTGATGAGGCATGGGGTTTTGTGAGGTGTCTTGTGCATTAATATTCATTGTGTTTGCTAAGGATATTTGTGATGGATATTTGTGTTATGCTCACCACATGCTTTCCTTAAGCTCACATCTCCCTTTCAAATCCTCTGTGAGCATTTTCCATAGAGTGGTCGAGCACTATTGTGGCCGAGCACAATTTTTGTGTGGGTTCATTTTGTTTTTCCTCCAAGCTAAAATCCTTTGCTCACAATTTCCATGCATGGCAACTTCATTTACCTCCACCCAAATGCTTGGGTGCCTTGAGACAAAGTATTCACACACTATCTCTACTTCATCTTGGACATGTCGGCTAGCAAACTTCATGTCCGAGTTGCTTCGGTTTGAAGCGGGAGCATGTATAAAGATTCCTCGACGTTGAGCCACTTCGACGAACGAGATCGGAGCGCGAACTTCGTTGAGGCAGCCGCAACAAGCTAGGTGAATAGATTGAAGACCGAAGGACACGGATCAATCGATATAATCTCTTTACCACTTTACAGTTTACTAGTATAGGGTTAATGGAACGATCCGGATTTTAGGTTTACGTTAGCGCTAGTTTTGAAAAAGTTTTTATTCCGCATTTGGCCTCGAATTGACGGCCGGGGCGCTGCCGTAGACTTACATAGTATCAAAGCCCAGATTAACCCACAAACTGTCATTACAAAATATCCTTAGCAAAGACAATGGACATTAATGCACAAGACAACTCACAAAAACCCATGCCTCATCAAAGCAAACCAATGACTCATCAAAAGACCCAAGCCCAATTAAAGCTCACTGGAAAATCAATGGTTCGGCTGCTATGAAGGAAATGGCCAAAAAAGAAATGCAAACAAATTCCATTAAAAAACATTAAACCAAATGTTTAAAATGAAAAATAGGAAATTGGCAACTTCAAAAATAATCCCGTAACGAATTACAAGATTACCCCACATCTGTATATACATACCCACATCCGTATTCCAACGGAATACGAACACTACGAGACGAAAATATTCCAACACAATATAATACTAGGATCCGGCTTAAACCAAAACCCACTAGTATTATCCGTCCGAATCATGACAAGTGCACTTGTGTACGTGTATGTTCGAACCCTGCCATAAAACCATACGGCATCAACAACGTTTCGCCCGAACTTAGGAAACTATATGTGGGGACTCTAAACACTCGTCAATACTCTGGCGGTGGGTTTAACCATAAGCACGTCAGTGGTATTAGCTGTACGTAACGGCTGCCCATGTATTGAGCAAAAGGGAGGCCGATGAGCTAACTCATCCTGAAACCCTACTGAGACTAATCGCAGACACTCACAAATATGGCGTTTTCTTCAATTAGGGGTTTGTTCGGTTGTTATAAAACTGCATGGAAGATTTGCTCCAAAAATATCCATTTTCTAAGTTATGTTGGAAATTTGGAGACGATATTGCAAAAAGCAACTAATATTTGCAGCAAATGCTGCAACAAATTTGGGTGCAATAGATATTGCTACTTCAGAGTTCCACATTATCTTCTTGTTTAGTCTCATTGCATATCTGCAACAAATGTTGCATTTCACTTGCTTTTTGCACAACTGGACACAAAATGTGTTTTGGGTATGAACTTTGATGAGAGATATAAACAGCCAAACAAAAGATTTGGGGCCATTAACTTGGAACAAATGTTGAATTTTTTAAATAGCTCCTAAATTTACATAGTTAACTTCAATTTAGCTCACAAAATTTATGTATTTAACAACTTCAGTTTAGCTCACAAATTTTATGTAGTTAACAGCTTCAGTTTAGCTCCTAAATTCATGTAGCCAACAACATTAGTTTGTGTCAAAAAATTTTGTAGAGTAGATGCCAGGGTCCAATCTCATTTGGCAGCTGAGGTGACCGGCTGTAAATAAAAATAATAATAATCTTGCCTCTATGCAGTAGCAGGCGGACACGTCCAGGAGTCAACACTCCCTGCTTCATGGGAAAACCTTGCTTGTCACAGCCTCCCATGATCTTGAAAACATAGCCCTTGAATTCCTGAGCATATCAAGATGAGGTTATGTCAACACGTGCATTGCGGTCTTATTCCGGAAAAGCTCCTTGTTCAATGTTTGAGTGCAAAAAAAAGGTGCATATACAATTAAAACTATAAATATTGTGAGTCATACCTCACCAAGAGCATCTCCACTGACTTCCTGAGAGATCCTCTTGTCATAAAATGCCCGGCTACAAGTCCAAAAAGAAAAGATTAGTCAGTGATCAGAAAGCATTTTCTAGCTGAAAATAAGATGAGGTTTCAGTAATACAGACAAGATGTAGAGTGATACTCATGGAACACTGACAAATAGGAAGAAAATAAATGGCTGCGATATAACAAACTAAACATGAGGCATGACAAAGACAAGATAAAGAAACCGATGTTTTCAAGCACCAAGACAGCAAAATGAACAATCATGTATACATTGATAGAAACATAGAGAAATAGTACACAGGAACTAATGCAATATAGCACCAGGGACACGCAAGATACTAACATTCAACCAGTGCTATTTTCCACCGGGAAAAAACTCATGGCAGCCAACCCAATTGTTGCCAGGAGACCTCTGTGCAGCATAACAATATTACAGCTTTAGGTGATGATGAAAATATTGCTAGCTATGTGAACAAGGATTGATACACTATCAAAACAACTTCAGACACTGCAAAAAAAAAAATTTAACAAAGCTGCGGAATCAAAAAAGGGCCTAGATGCTGATGAACGCCTTAAAATTAGATCTCAAATAACTATTTTTTCTGCATAAATCACTAAACAGCAGTCTGTAGAAAGCAACCAACCACCCACATCAAAAATAACAATAACTAAATGCTCGCATATGCTCAGAAACATGAACAAATTGCAAGCAATACAATTGCAATACAACCCATAGAACTAATCTCTAAAATTAATAAACATTCAAACAGAAATGAAACAAATAGGTAACAAAAACAAGCGACCCAAAAGATTGAAACTTGCAAAGGTTAAAACTCACAGCTTCTGGTCGTCATCAATCTCGAGCTTTTTCTGGCATCCAGTGGTGGGGTTTGCGATGTTGAACTACAAATCAAATCAAAACTCAATTTTAACTAACAGCTTTGCGAGATAACTATCATATCTGAAACATGAAATCATTTGATTGAGATTCTATGCATTTACCTTCATCTTGGAACGATTGTATCGAAAGCGGCGGCGGGAGACGAGAGCGAGAGAGAGCAACAACAAACGCCGCCTTCAGTTTATATGCGAACAGAAATTAGGGTTTCGATGTTTTAGGGTTTTATAAGCAGAGTGATGATTAGATTAATAAATCTGGACCGTTCAAGTGGCAAGCGATGCTCGGTGATGGATTTTAATTTTATGGGTATTTGTGGGCCTAGGTTACTCGTTTAAGATATTTCTAATATAATGATTTCCATGCTTCTTATTCCTGCTTAATTTTACTAAAGAAGCCTTTTCGTCTTTTGCTCATGACCCAACTTAATTTTTTTTCTTTGTAATATGAAATCTAATTTTTAGAGATTTTCACTTTCTCCATTTCTCCTCGTTATCCTTGTTTTATAACTTTTATGTTTTGTTTTCTATTTGACGTGCGTCGTATCACGTCAAGATGTTACCTTCCGTAGATCTGCAGTCGAGCAACGATTGACGGCTGAGATTGGGTTGGTGGTTGACTCCTGCAGCGTGTGGATCTCAATGAGTTTGAGGTGGTTGTGGCCGAGCTACCTGCAAGGAAGTCCCGGGATGGTTGTATCACCGAGGACCCTCCGACGATTAAGTTAGACCGGATATTTGAGCAGAGTAACGGCCTAGTGAGGAAAGAATCACTTACTTGAACCGCCTGAAGAGGGGTTTATATAGTGGTGGCAACAGGCAGGTAGGCGTGGGAATCACGTCGGCTGTTACGCTCCCAGCGTCATGCCCGCGTGATAGGCGGGATCTCCCATTAATGGTGAGACATGCTCGTTAACGGGGGATCGTGATGGCGTGGAACGCAGGACGTGGCCGGCGGATATCTCGCGTATGGCGAGATTCGCGGAGGTGAGGCGATTGCGCCTGCGATAGGTGCCGTTGGTCGGTCGATGAGACCCAGGAATATGATGGATTTTATGCTTTATTTAATAGTTTAAAATCTATTTTTCCTTTTTCTTTAGTCCCACATCGTCTAGGCAATAAGGTGTTGCTGTCCTTATATATGAGAATGTGTCTTAGCCTCTTGAAGTGGTTCGAGGGCTAGTGGGCTTGGGCATTTCCACACGCGTGCGCCGTCCGTTCGTCCCGATCCGAGCCCGGTGCGGTTCATATGTGCGTTTTTTCTTTTGCACAAAAAATGATTTTTGTTTGGACCCTTACTGGACCGTTACAACAACCATGGACTCGTAATTAAGAGTGTACCGTTGGAACTTTAATGCATGCGTTTCTGCCCATTGGAGGACAGAGACGCCGGGCCTGCATTAATCTGTGTATTGATTGGGCAGTAATGGGCTTGGCTCAAGACTCCTATATAAGGAGCACCTCTTCTCTTTTGTTAAACTGATTACAAGAAGAAAAAAAAGGGAAAGAAGAGGAAAAACACTGCTCATCTCCTTTCCCCTGCTCTGCTCCCAGCAAGCTGTTGATCTGCTCTGCTCTACTCTGCTCAGCTCTCAACGAGCTGCTCATCTGCTCTGCTCTGCTCAGCTCTCAGCGAGCTGCTCATCTCCTCTACTCTCAGCGAGCATCTCCTCAGCTCTGCTCTCAGCGAGCATCTGCTCTGCTCATCTGCTATGCTCTGCTCTCTGCTCATCTCCTCTGCTCTCCACTGCTGCGGCTGCCTCTGTCCAGTTCAGGTTCGGGCCACCTTTTTTCTTGTTGAGCGACGAGAGTCAGCGACCGGTTCGACACTTCATCCTACTGCACTTCGGGTGGAGTCCCTGTTGGTGAGGCCGTCGTATCTTGGGAACAGATCGTCGGCGAGTCCTGTGCTAGAGGCGGCGAGTTCTGTTCTTAGGACAGCGATCATTTGGCGTGCTTCCGTCCCAGGCAACTCGGAACCTTGTTCGTCTTATTTTTGCTTATTTGTTTAATAGGGTGCATGCTTAGCAAACATACTTATATATTATTCCTTGAAAATTATTAATTTATTTTGTTTTTTGGTCTTACTAGCAACCTCACCCAACAACTAAGAACAGAATTCTTTTTCTATAATCTAATAGGTTGTTAGTTTTTTTACCATGAACCTAAACACATCTAAGGTTAACCTAGATGACTTAGTCTCAGCCAGACCCGAAACTTTTGCCGGTCAACACTTCAAGCGTTGGCAAAATCGAATGCGGTACTGGCTGACCACTTTAGGTCTTATTTCTGCTATAACTTGTGAGCCTACCTCGTTAGAGCCACCCTCTACTTTGTGAATTGGTTAATATTCAAGATGGCAGAGACTTGTTAAAACTTTGTATTGTTGATTCATTTTTAAATAAAATTGTTGCATCTAGTTCTGTTTCACCAACTGTTCTTACTTCTGTATGTTGTGACATGTGACATGCTCGTCTAGGACATGTAAACAAGAATACCATGCGTAGAATGATGAATTTAGAATTAATTCCGAAAACTCAAATAGACAAAACCAAGCGGTGTGAGGTTTGTTTTCAGGAAAAACTGCCTAAACAACCTTTCAAATCGGTTGATAGTCAAACTGAGTTACTAGAATTAATTCATATCGATGTATGTGACATGAATGAAACTTTAACTAGAGATAGTATGCGATACTTTGTAACTTTTATAGATGACTTTTCTAAATATTGTTTCATCTTCCTCATGAAAACTAAAGATGAACAATTTGAGAAATTTAAAATCTATAAGAACCTAGTTGAGAAACAAACCAACAAGTTCATAAAAAGAATTAAGTCAGATCGAGACGGTGAATACACCTTAACTGAACTTAAGAGATTTTGTGAAGAACATGGTTTGATTCATTAAACAACTGCTCCTTCTAACCCTCCATCCAATGGAGTGGCTGAAAGGTAAAACCGGACTTTAGTTGACGTGCTAAACTCTTTTCTTGCTGAATCCGGTCTTCCCTCTAGAATGTGGGGGGATGCATTACTTAATGCAAACCACATTCTAAATGGTATTCCTTTTAAACATACCGATAAGATACCGTTTGAACTTTGGTTTAGTAAGAAGCCCAACTTGCAACACTTAAAAGTGTGGGAGTCACTTGCCATAGTAAAGGTTTCTGAATTCAAGAGAAAGAAATTAGGACCTAAAATCGTTGACTGTGTCTTTATTGGTCCTGTAGAAAACTCTAATGCCAACAGGTTCCTTGTAGTTAAGTCTGACTTTAGTGATATTAGAGTTAACTCCATAATTGAAGGTAGACCCGTAGATACTGTCTATTTTGAACATGTGTTTCCTTTTAAAGATAAAGTAAATAAATTGACTGCTGAAAGTTCATCGGCTATTAAGCCTTTTACCTCTCCTCCGATTCCACGTGAAATCATGCATGATAACTTAGATGACAACTTAGAACACAGCTTAGATGTGGAACCTAGAAGAAGCAAAAGACCTAGAATAGAAAAGAACTTTGGTAGTGACTTTATCTCCTACCTTATTAAGGAAGATCCTGCAACGTTTAAGGATGCCATGATTTCAATAGATGCTAGTTTTTGGAAAGAAGTTATTAATAATGAATTTGAATCTATTATGCAAAACCATATTTGGATCCTTACATACTTACCTCCTGTCTGTACTCCAATTGGTTGTAAGTGGATCTTTAAGAAGAAACTTAAAGTAGATGGTACAATAGATAAGTTTAAAGCGCGTTTGGTAGCTAAAGGTTTTAGTCAAAAGAAAGATGTAGATTACTTTGACACCTTCTCGCCTGTTACCAAAGGTATTTCCATTAGAGTGCTTGTTACCTTAGCAGCCATTTACAATTTATAGATACATCAAATGGATGTTAAGACAGCTTTCTTGAACGGTGATCTCGACGAGGAGATTTACATGGTTCAACCTTGAAGGGTATGTGGTACCTGGTCAGGAAAATAAGGTTTGTAGGCTTGTGAAGTCTTTGTATGGATTTAAGCAAGCACCTAAACAGTGGAACCAGAAGTTTGATAGAGTAATTAAATCTTATGGCTTTAGTTCTAATGAATCTGATAAATGTGTGTACTCTAAAGTTGTAGGAGATGCATGCATCATCCTTTGCCTCTATGTTGATGACATTCTGCTATTCGGTTCAAACCCTAATATCATATCAGACACCGAGAAGTTCTTAACTAGCCAGTTTGATATGAAAGACTTAGGAGTAGCTGATGTCATTCTAGGGTTTAAACTCATTAGGAACAATAATGGAATTACCTTTTCACAATCCCATTATGCTGAATCTATATTGAAGAAATTTGGGTATTTTGACTGTACACCAGTTTCTACAACTGGCTCATTCGTCTGCATGCTGAACAGTGCCTCAATCATCATGAACAAGTGATACATCAATGGTCATCAAAATCTGGCTGGCCTTTATCAGTGGCTCAATCTCAGGTGCTGATCTGCACGTCCGAGTAATCTCATATAAGCGATCCATCAAACGCCCACGGCGCGAAAACACAATAAAACGACGCCTCTATGCAATCGTATGTCCATAGAATCACGCCCTGGTCTGTCCTCGTCCGTGACGAGCTCATGCTGACGCAACTCTAGCCGTAGCTCTCTCTGCCCGTGTAATCGTGGCAGCAAAACCATAAGCCAATATCGATGAGGATAGATCATAGGAATGAATATAATACTGTGCAAGAAAATGTACATCCTAAAGCTTCTTAAGCGGAGTAGCGTATCGTAAGTATGCCGCGGAACATACACACGGTACGTCACTCTCCTTAAGTCACCTACTCCATCAACCAAGGTCAACCTATGCGACGAAAGTTCGGATCTAATACCCCCTCGACTAAAGTCTACGTTCCGTAAGGTCAAGCCTACATTTCGTATATATCTAAACGCCCTAAGCTCCGCATAGTCAAACATAGATTCGAACTAAGGTTAACCCAGCGCTCTGATACCAACTTTGTTACGACCCGAAATAGCACGTGACTGGCCCTTGAATCATATGAAGTCTATAGGACCCCATCTAATTCAAGTAAGCAAAAAGCCCAGAAATCTAAAACCATTTTAGAGAAATGTTTTAGTAAAATAAGCCGAATATGCATTTTCAAATCACAAGTCTTTTCTGAAAATTTCGGCAGAGTTTCCTTTGTAAATACTGGCCCCGAACCGGGTACAACATGATAAATATATACATGAATGATAAAAGGCATCCCCAAGCGGGAGCTGGCTCTTCGTCAATCGACGGCCACAACCACGCAAGCAATATAATATACAACGCCGAAGGGCGAGAATCAAAACTGAAAGGAAAACTCAAAAAAAACATGAAAACCCATATTAATACAACGCGCGACTCTAGGTCGAAAGAATATACATCACCGGCCTCTAAGTCTGGGTAAATATACAAGTTTGGTTGATGGAATTTTACTAGATACAACTGAAAATAAATAAGTACAATGGTGGTCACGATGCGAGTGAACCCACCTACCAAAGTAATCACCCGGAATGAAGTAACGCACCAACAAAGCCGCCAAGGAAAAACCTGTACGGCAAAACCTGCAAAAAACTGTGGCACAACGGGGGTGAGTTGCCAACTCGTGAGTAGAAAACATCACAGAGCAGAAATCGTATGTGTGATTCAATCCTAGGTCAAATACGATCAGTAAATATATCCTCAAAATGATAAAATCTGAAGCATGATAAGGTGCCAGGGGTAAACATCTATACATCAGTGTAATACCAAGTGCTCGTGTCAGTGTCTCAGGTAGCAACATATCATAAATATGAGGTATGATCAATGTAATCAACATAAATCAGTGTCAACTATATCATGAAGTCTATAAGTATGTGGATATCATCCAACTATATAATCAATGTCTGTATGCATGTGGATCTCGTCCATGTGTCAACCAATGACATAACAACATCATGCATGTAAAAGTCATAAAAGCATATGCATGAATGTATGAGGATATAAATCAACGTGTGTCCCTCGCGACACATCAAAATCATGGAACCTGAGTGTCTAGCATCGACACTCGAAAATATCATGAAATCCGTGCCCAGCATCGGCACGTAAATCCTCATATATCGGGCTCCGTCAGTCCGGATCGGCCCATATCATCTCTCGACTCCGGTCGGTATCCTCCGGATATCCACCGAGCCCAAATACTATCACCGGTAGGTAGTAGTCCCTCTGCCAGGCTCATCGTCATCCACACGAAATCTCTCTCTCGTCCCGGGGTACCATAACGGGTCCACCATGTACCCGCAAACGGAATCATCTACCTCCTCGAATCGGGTTTCACATGTCACTCTCCGAACCGAGAAAACACATAGTGGACGCACTGAAATATCATATCAAGAGAAACCGGATTTTTAAAACAGTACATGCTTTCTTTTGAAATCGCCACGGTTCTCAAATCCAGAAATCTCATGAAAGTAGCATATCTCAATGCGTAAAAGCGTAAAGCAAGATATATGCGACATATAACAGAAACGTAAGCATATCCGTATATCATGCAACATGGAACAGTAATAAGCACACATCGAGGGAAAACCGCTCTTTTAAATAAATCCAGTTTTAAAATATATCTTGCGGTTCCCAAATCTCCAAAATCAAGCCAGAATCATTTATGTATGTGCAAATACGTATGTATGCAAGTATGGGTGTACAATATGTGTGTACGCAAGTATGAGTGTACAATATATATGTACAAGTAGGTATATACGCAAGTATGAGTGTACAATATGCCTGTGCGCCAATATGGATGTACAAGTAGGTATATACGCAAGTATGAGTGTACAATATGCACGTACGCAAGTATGTCATGCAAGGGGTCATATCCTGATGCAACAGTCCTACTGTGTAGTGACATGGCAGTTATCGATGATAAAGTGTGTGAGCCGGCAAGCAGGTGTACGTGGGACATACGCATCATCGATAATGGTGCTGGTGTCCTGACAGCATGGGTTTAATATAACAATAAACACATTTAAACATGCAATGCGATGCGAATTGCAAGAATATGCGGAAAATGAATAATAAACACAACAGTGAAGAATCTACATCAATATATATATGTCATACAGTTATTGCCATTTGAAATAACACGAATCTTGGTGTTTAGAAAAATAAGGGCTACGGTGTTTTTTTAGGAAAAGATGCGTCTTTTGAAAATATCCGTAGAATCCCTTGGCATGTCTTTAAAATACTCATGATTCGTTAGTTTTGAAATAGATATGACTCGAGTCTTGTCTAACATCTATAAGTAAACTACGGGACTAATCGAAAGGTAAGGAAACCGTCTAAATCTGAGTCGATACATATAAATATAATAGTTGGTGATCCCGCCTCAATAGTATCATATACGATACAATAAATAACATGACATCCTCAAGTCAAGAGTGTGGATCTATCATCAATATATAGCTCGTACGTAAATCCGTCGTACGGCATCCCAAATCTGGGTACGGGTCAATTATCACATTAATCTCATCATTTATCTGGTATTCTTATCATCATATCTCATTAACTGGGGTACTGATCTAAGTCTAGTACAAACTGATACTATCGATATATATATGCGTGTATGAAAACACACGCCTAAAGGCCCACTATAATCTCATGTCGTATCTCACAATACGAACCAAAACATATCACCGATCTCATGGCACCATGCCCAATCTCATCGACTCATCTCCAAATACCATAACAATCCTCATCATCCATGTGTAGGTATACGTGTATATATATATATATAGTCTCATACCTATGTGTGTGTGTGTATATACCTATCCCCATATACGCACAAGTATAACAAAGTAAGCATGTGTGTGCGTGCGGGTGTAAACCTTATTCTAGGGCTCGCGACTAAACTAACTAGCGACACCATCATCCAATGATAATAAAATTATCAAAGACCCCCAACGTCTATCTAGATAATCATAATCTCACAATAAACGTATAAATATATCCATATAATATATACCATACTCTACCCTACGAACTGCGGGGTGCTATACGCCATCCGCCCGACTTCCCCCGTAGATATAATCTACTCACATTGCTCTTCGCTTGCCGTTGCCGACGTCACCACGCACTTGCTTGTCGTCTCGAAGTCCTCGTGGGGTACCTACACATCATAATGTATCGTGTCACAAATGCGTATTAAAATCACATCGGAAAACCAAAACGACACGCTAAAGGCCTATAGGTTAGAACCTATGGACCACGCCTTCAAAACCATCACCAACCCTCGATATCGTCGTACAAATGTCAAGTGATTGAGGTAAAACACAGATACTAAAATCCAGAATTCAAAATACGAGAAACGAAACCCCGAATCAAAACAGCAACTCTTGAAAATGGTCCCAGATTTTACCCCAGGTCAAATTGGCCAATTTTGCATACGCCAAGGGTCTAGCTTACTGGAGATGGAGCTACAGACCAAACACGAACCAGTTACAACCTACCCTGGCCGCAAATTGCGGCCAGAAAGATTTAATCTGCGGCCATAGGGTGGAGTCAGGGGCTGGGGTCTTGGGTGATGCTTCCTAGGTGCCTGCTGATCTCTGTGTTTGCTAATTAATTTTCAGGTCACCCAGGTGTTAGCAGATTTCATCATACTCTCACAGAATCCACAAAATACGATGTCGGGGATTTCTAAGTTCGCTAATTGGGGTTCTAGTCTCTGGTTTAGGTCTCCAATCAATCACCACAGGGGTTTAAGGTCAATATTAAGCCTCAATTACACTATCTCAAATCAATTCAAACCCTAACCCTAGCTTGGAATATCAAAGTTTCAGTAAACTTCGCCAAATCGATTTCAAACTTGAAGAGAGGCTTAAGCAAAAGAAATACTATACTATTTGTGAAAGGATTACCTCATTTGGCAACTCAAGAATTTTCTTGAGTTGCCCTAGTGTCCAAAATGCAAGCTTTCTTGGTCCAAAGTGTAGCTAGTGAGCTCATGCACATTTTTTGTGAAGTGGGGATGGAGTTTAGATGAAGATTTGATGATGAAGTGGGGGTTGTAGTGGAGGAGGGAAAGAGGGTGCTGCCATTGAGAGAGAAGAAGAGAGAAGGATGAAGATGAGAATGAAACAAATGGCTAAGGCCAAGGTTTGACCCCTCATCCCTCTCTTCTCTCTCATGCCCATACTCTCACTATTCTATTCTTTATTGTTTTCTTTTCTTTTCTTTACATTTTCTTTTCTCTTTTCTTAAAATCAACAACCATGCATGAATGAAGAAATAGCCATGAAGGAAAAAGCAACAAATGTTAAAAATGACATGTGCATGTCATGTGCACAAAACACGCTTAAAGCCCGATTAGAGATCTTTAATCACGATTAACACTAAAATAGTGTCAAATACATCATAAACTTTCATAATTTGCATGAATCACGTATAGCACCCTCATTTCAGTAATTTCTAAAAAAATTTCCAAAATTTTCCCAACTTATCGGTATTTAATTATACCGCCCTATTAAAATATTCAATATAATATTTTTCAATTATAAAAATTCCCAAAAATAATATTTTATTTTTCTGAAATGTTACAGTGAGCCAACGGTTGTTTGTAAGGCGGGCACAGGAGTTGTGTGGTCGGTCACAGAGGGTTGCTACGTTCATGGGCCGCAGAACCGGGGTATTTTACCGACGTACCGTTCCTGGTCTTTTATTGCTAGCTGTTCCCCTCCGAACGGCGGCAAGGACTAACGTCTCCCTGAGGTTCGGGGCAGATGCTAATTGGTGCTATCCGTCCACCTCTCCGAAGATGCCAAGTTGATTTATGGCATCGTATATCGAAGGTTTAAACGGATGCGTCCGATGTAGCAGACTTCGTCAGATTCCCCCTCACTTGAGGGGTTTTTGATTGTGGGGACGCTCTTCCCTGCAGGCGCAAGCCCCTGCAGTTAATTACGCTACCGCATCGCGATAACCACTTTCTCCTTCTCCAGATGGTCACTTCGTGTCGTGTGTATTTATTTTATGTTTGGTTGCCCGTGGATTGTATACGGAGACTGAGTTATGTCGTCGCCCGTAGGGCGTTGACTAGTCCAAATCCGCATTATCTTAGATTTGGGTTTGGAGGTTTGGGTTTAAGGATACGTTAGCCTCCTTTGAGACTAAGATCGACTTAAACGTTTGTTAAGGATACGTTAGTCTAGTTTTTAGACTAAGATCAACTTAACGGGATCGTTTAGATCCAACAAGAGAGCAATAAAAAGGGAGGCTCTGTTGTTTAGTTTAATGACATTGCGGTCAATAGGTAGTTTAAGGACATTGCGGTCCATGGGTAGTTTAAGGACATTGCGGTCCAGGTTAAGGACGTCATAGTCCATGGGTTTAAGGACCCCACAGTCCGTTGTTAGTTTTAAGACATCTCGGTCAAGGTTAAGGACCTCATAGTCCATGAGTTTAAGGACCCCACAGTCCGTTGTTAGTTTTAAGACATCTCGGTCAAGGTTAAGGACCTCATAGTCCATGGGTTTAAGGACCCCACAGTCCGCTGTTAGTTTTAAGACATCTCGGTCAAGGTTAAGGACCTCATAGTCCATGGGTTTAAAGACCCCACAGTCCGTTGTTAGTTTTAAGACATCTCGGTCAAGGTTAAGGACCTCAGAGTCCATGAGTTTAAGGACCCCACAGTCCGTTGTTAGTTTTAAGACATCTCGGTCAAGATTAAGGACCTCATAGTCCATGAGTTTAAGGACCCCACAGTCCGTGTCAATGTGTGGTCATCGGGACCCGTCACCTCTTTGAAGACGTTGAGGAATTACAACGCCAAGTATCAAAGGAGTGAAGAGATGTACCCTTGGACCGGGGTGGATTAAACAGTCTTTGGCCCAATTTGGGATCAAGACCAATTAATTGTGTTATGAGCCCATTAGCCCAATTAAGTTTGAATTGAGGATTTATGGCCATCTTGGGCTAAGTCCTATCATGTTTAGAATACTTGCTATCTGTTGGTCCATTGAAGGAGAAGCTTTGCCTCTGGCCATTTAATCAACTGGGTTGAAGTTAGTGTTAAACACTAAAGATCAGCAGTGTTGAACACTGAGAACAAGTTAATGTTTTAACACTAAAAGGCAGTTGATGTTAAACACCAGCAACAGGGGGTTCAAATTAGTGTTAAACACTAGAGAAAATCAATGTCAAACACTAGCAGCAGGGATTTCAGATTAGTGTTAAACACTAAGACAAGAGGGATCACGTGGTAGCACGTGAGGGCGCCCTCCCTTCCTTTGTTCTGCTGAGAATATCGCATCTTTTGGAGCATCACATGCCATCACGTGACGGGAATTTAAATGCTCGTATGTTAAAGCTTCTGCCAAGGGTCACGTGGGTCACGTGAGGCACTGCCTCAAAGGGCCCTCTCTATGGATCTTTTTGGGGGTCACGTGGTGGCACGCGACCCTGCCTCTTTGTATATTTTTTAGAAGATCTGTTAATCCCTTTTTTAAGAATTAAATTCTTCGTAGGGTTGAACCCTAACGATGAATTTAAGAGGAATTAAATTCCTATTTCCTTCTGAAGATTTATATTCTGGGATAGAGTTGAACTATGAATTTTCTGTAGGAATTAAATTTCTTATATATGTGAAGAGCTGAATTCTATCATAGGGTTAAACCCTAATAAAAGCTTTAAAGGAATTAAATTCCCACTCTCTTTTAGAGAGGCATGAGATTTTGTCATAGGGTGAAACCCTAATTTCTTCTTTTTTTTATTTTTAAAGGAACTAAATTCCTGTTATTTTAACAGAACTAAGTTCTTAAGTAGGGTTGAATCCTGATTCTGTTCATTCTAAAGGAATTAAATTCCCATAACATAGGGTTAAATCCTAATTTTATTTTAAAGGAATTAAATTCCTATAGTTCTGTGAGAATTAAATTCTCAAGCTTCCATTTCCCTCTCTATGCTTTGGATCTGCATGGCAGGATCTCAACCCAATGAGAATTAAATTCTCAATTTAAGGGGAGATGTGCACTTTACAGATCCTCCACTAAAGAGAGAACTATATTCTTCTGCTTAATATCAGAGTTAAACTCTTTTGAGAATTAAATTCTCCTTTTCTTTCAAAAAGCCTTCCCTTTCTTACCTAGGGTTTTCTTTTGCATAAGATCCAAATTCCTCCAAAGTATCAAGGCTCTCTTCTTTTTTTTATGTATCGATCCTCTCTGCATATATATCTCTCTGTGTGTCTCTTGGCTCCTATTTATAGGAGAAGCAACAAAATCAATTAGTTTTTTGATGAATTTTTCATTGAGAGATTTGATTTGTACTTATCATCCATTTGGACCTTTGGATTATTAGGTGAATTTTATTCACCATTGGATTTTAAATCCAGAGATTCTCCTTTGTTATTTCGGTTAGATTTTAAGAAGAAATCTTTCCAAATTCAAGATTTTTCCATAGATAGATGATATTTAATCACCTTTAAATTTTTAATTCAATCGGTTCCTTTGGAAAGATTTGAGAGGTCTTTTCTCAGAATTTAATTCTGTTAACAGATGGGCTTTGAAAGCCGGTCACGTGTGGCCACGTGACCCCTGGTCACGTGACCCCTGGTCACGTGACCCCTGGGCACGTGTGGGCACGTGACCCCTTTAGAACGAGCCCTCTTCTTCTTTTTGCGCTCTGCCTTCTGGCCGCTGCTTTAGCCGTCACGTGCCACCACGTGACCCCTGGTCACGTGTGAGCACGTGACCCTCGTCTGGAGCCTTTTTCTTGATTTAACCGGAGAATGAGTCTGCTGCTCTTAAATGTCACGTGCCAACACGTGACCCCTGGTCACGTGTGAGCACGTGACCTCTTCTGAAGTCTTTTCCTTGATTTAATCAGGGAACTGATGTGCCTTTGAAGCCGTTTTTAAATGTCACGTGCCAACACGTGACCCTGGTCACGTGGGAGCACGTGACCCTTTCTGAAGCCCCTTCCTTTGATGTAGTCGGGAAACTGAATCTGCCTTGCCGATGCTTTTAGATGTCACGTACCAACACGTGACTACTGGTCACGTGTGAGCACGCGACCCTTTTCTGAAGCCTCTTCCGTAGGCTTTCCTGATTTTAAATCAGGAAACAAATGCCCCCACAGCGTTGTTCTCACGTGTCTGCACGTGAGTGCAACGCTGTCACCTTTTGTGACCGTTGGATTCCTTTAGGGATTTGGGGAGATGAAACGTTTCCATCACCTCCTATAAATATTGAGGTCATTTCAGAAGAGACTCCACTTTGCTCATCTTCCTCCTTTGAATACTTTCTTCTTTTGAGAATTTAATTCTCTTTTCCCAGAGCTTAGTTCTCTGCCTCGAACAATTTTCAGAGTTTAACTCTGCCCGAAAAGAATTCTTTTCTTCAGGTAATGCTCTCGTATGAACGATGAACTCTCTTGTCTCTATGGATTTTAAATCCAAAACAAGGGTTTTTACCCTTTAAACATGAACCCATGAAACCAATTAATCTTCAGCAGTAAATCTCTTTTAGGGTTCATCTGATCCTCCAAGGAGATGATGATGACAGTTCAAATCCATGGAGTTTAACTCCGTTCACAGAAAAAAGTTTCTGGAGATTTAATTCCCTTTTCTAAAAAGAATTCAATTCCTGTGAAGAACTAAGTTCTTCCCCATAGAGGCTTCTTGGGGTTTCCTTCGCCCCAGGTTGTCCTTCTGTAATCAATGCAGCAGAAGCTTTGTAACAATTCTCATGACATTTATTTCAGGTATTATGGATGCACATATGTATGGCCTTGACGAAATCATTTCCTACGGGAACATTCGCGCACTGGGCCGCAGTCAGAACCAGGAGTTCACCAATGCTCAGTGTGCTGAGATTATGAGCCGCTTTGACGAGTACAACCATCGGCTACTCCCCCGTCGCTCTCCTCTTTTGAGACTCATCGTGCTGGCAATTTGGGAGGCGCTTCCTCTCTTCTGCGCCGGTGTACCGCTCAGGGCATTGGACGCTGCCGAGGACAAGATACATTCGGTGTATCTGATGAGTCTAATCTCGAAGAGAAGGCGCGACAACCTCATTGATCTCTTGCACCAGGCATTTCAGCAGTCGGCCGTACTTGCCGCCTATCGGAGGGTGGAGGACATTCGCGAGGACCCCGACACTTGTGATCGTGAGAGAAAATATACTCGGGAGGTTCGAAATGCTTGGAGAATCTTGGACAAAGTTAAGCTTGAGTTTCTCAATCCGTGCCCCGCGTCTGAAGTCTTACCATTGTAAACGTGTTCTCTTTATTTTGTATGACCTTCTTGAAGTACGACTGATAAGTTCTATTATGTCTTTGTATGTTTGCATGCTTTTCTGTGGGATTTTATCATTTCACTATTGTCGTTGCTGATGCTTTTAATATGCATGGTGCTATTCCATTTCTAGTGCACGTCAAGTTTGGGGCTCACGTGTTCTGCACGTGGGATCCTTTGATGGGACTGTTCAAAAATTTTCCATGCCACATTTTTAGTGCACAATATCAGATGCAGAAGAGGAGCCTTGGAAATAGTTCCATCCCCCTGATTTTCGATACCTTTCCTTTTTTGGGCCTTGGAAATAGCTTCATCATGCAAGATTTCCCGTGCTCAACACTTAATGCACTTCTTTATATCTGAGGCTATAGCCTTCTTTTCCCTTCACAGAGATTTATATTTTTTTCTTTCTTATTTTGGTGTAATTTGTCTTGAGAAACAAACGAGCGCCATGGCCTGCAATCGCCCTCATGCTTGTCGACAGCCATGGGAAGTTCCTATCGAGGAGATGATCCCCCGCTTTGCTGCTCGGTTGGTGGATCCACTCCTTTCCGACGACGAATGTGACTCGGCAATGTATGAACTCTCGATCCGTAGAGGGTCCCCCCTCCCGATGGGGTCCCTCTGGCTCCGGATGATTCTCACGGCCGTGCTTGCCGACATCCCTCCTCACCCGGCGGAGATGACCCCGGCGATGCTTGACGCGGCTGAAGAAAAGCTCGAGGGCTTTCACGAAGCGTGCCTGATTACTCAGGCTTTGAAGGATTGCTCAATTCATCTGCTGAGCCAGATAAAGGCCCGGCGAGCTATTATGTCTGCTTTCGCGGACGAACACGGCGCCAATCGATGGGGAGCGACTTCTCGCGAGAACCGTTGCTTTGATGTGCTGGAGAAAGCAGAGAGAGAGATGGAGAATTTTGTCCTCTGCTTTATTAACCCTTGCGCCATTGATCCCGTGTTTGGTGACCTTTTCCCGTCAGCGTAGCATTTTTAAATTAGTCCTTCTTTTTGTATGCTTTATGTTGAACTTCCATGTAGGCTCGGTACTCGTATGTATGTTTTCGCTTGCATGAATAAACTTTGTGTTCTTTTTACGAAAACTTCCTCTAATTATCAACATTGTCATCATGTCGCATGCACATTAAAGCCTCGAATTTTATTTCTTTTTCGGATGTTCATATGATTGCGAACACATGCTCGATAGGATAAACATCGGAAATTTTCTCGTTGCTTTTCATACCAGGTGATGTGAGCGCATTTTAGATCGATTATTGCTGTCGACCGGAAGCCCATTTATGTGATCTTGAGCGTGTATGTCCCGTTTCCAAGGTTGCGGTCACGAAAGTGAGCTTACATGGCCTGATAGGGCGACACGTGGCGAACATATTATTGTGCGAGAAAAAGGGTTCGGCCGTAAATTCTCGGAGAGAGAGCTGGCTTCTAAAGCGCCGAGCGAGCTTCAGGCGAGTCTTACTGCCAAGGCCAACAGAGCGTATGAGCTCTGGCGGGTGCTTCAAGAGTCTATCAGGGAGGTGGTGACTCTTGATAAAGCTGCTACGTTCACTCGTGAAAGGGTCGAGGATCATAAGGCCACCGAGAAAGAGCTTGAGGACCGGCTCACTTCGTATCAGGCCCAGCAAGCTCAGGCGGAGGCCCGTCTTCTAGCGATCTTAAATCATGAGGCCGTGGCCCAACAAAAGCAAGATGAGCTGATCAAGCTGCTAAATCGCCAGCCGGTTTGAAACATTTGTATCTTCCCTGCCTTCCTGTATATACTCATAGATGAGAGTATTTTCTTTTGCTTTTTTCATGAATTGTACTTTGTATCCATTTTGGTTTATGAATGAAAGATACATTTTTCTTTTCAATGATGCGTCTCCTTTTTGTTGAATGTGTTTTGCGGACAATTTATCTTGATCTCCTTGCAGGGCAACGATAGCTTAGGATTCAGGGTTAAGATCTGCTTCCTAAGACTTTTGCACTTTATGAGCCACGAGGGTCTCATAAAGAGTTTTTTCTCCCCATGGGTCGAGAGGACCTCATAGGTGTAAGTTCTTCTTAAGAATCGTGAGGATTCTTAATTGGGTTGTCCCTTGAGAGTCGTAAGGATCCCACAAGAGAGTTTTTCTTCCTTACAGGTCGTGAGGACCTGCAAGTGCTGGATGTGGTCACCCTTATTCGTGTTTCACGGAATCAGGGGTTTCTCGAGGCATCGTAGTTTAAAGACGTCGCGGTCAAGGTTAAGGACCTCATAGTCCGTGGATTTAAGGACTCCACAGTCCGATGTTAGTTTTAAGACATCTCGGTCAAGGTTAAGGACCTCATAGTCCGTGGATTTAGGGACTCCACCGTCTGATGTTAGTTTTAAGACATCACGGTCAAGGTTAAGGACCTCATAGTCCGTGGATTTAGGGACTCCACAGTCCGATGTTAGTTTTAAGACATCACGGTCAAGGTTAAGGACCTCATAGTCCGTGGATTTAGGGACTCCACAGTCCGATGTTAGTTTTAAGAGATCACGGTCAAGGTTAAGGACCTCATAGTCCGTGGATTTAGGGACTCCACAGTCCGATGTTAGTTTTAAGACATCACGGTCAAGGTTAAGGACCTCATAGTCCGTGGATTTAGGGACTCCACAGTCCGATGTTAGTTTTAAGACATCACGGTCAAGGTTAAGGACCTCATAGTCCGTGGATTTAGGGACTCCACAGTCCGATGTTAGTTTTAAGACATTACGGTCAAGGTTAAGGACCTCATAGTCCGTGAATTTAGGGACTCCACAGTCCGATGTTAGTTTTAAGATATCACGGTCAAGGTTAAGGACCTCATAGTCCGTGGATTTAAGGACTCCACAGTCCGATGTTTGGTTGCAGGGACCCGTCACCTCTTTGAAGACGTTGAGGAATTACAACGCCAGGTATCAAAGGAGTGAAGAGATGTACCCCTTAAACCAAGGTAGAATCCGTAGGGAATCGGGGTGGTTGATCGTTAGTTTTAAGACATTACGGTCGAGGTTAAGGACATCATAGTCCGTGGATTTTAAGGACTCCACAGTCCGGTGTTTGCTCTGGATGCTTCATACGGGTTCACTGCCGTGCTTGGCGAGGACCAGGCTCCGCTCTGGACGTTTTCTGCGGGGTCAAAGAGTGACGTTACCCGCGTTCCACGTAACCAGGAATTTTGCACTAGATGCTTCACACGGGTTCACTGCCGTGTTCAGCGAGGACTAGGCTCCGCTCTGGATGCTTCACACGGGTTCACTGCCGTGCTCTGCGAGGACCAGGATCCGCTCTGGACGTTTTCCACGGGGTCAAAGAGTGACGTTATCCGCGTTCCACGTAACCAGGAATTTTGCACTAGATGCTTCACACGGGTTCACTGCCGTGCTCGGCGAGGACTAGGCTCCGCTCTGGATGCTTCACACGGGTTCACTGCCGTGCTCTGCGAGGACCAGGATCCGCTCTGGACGTTTTCCACGGGGTCAAAGAGTGGCGTTATCCGCGTTCCACGTAACCAGGAATTTTGCATTAGATGCTTCACATGGGTTCACTGCCGTGCTCGGCGAGGACTAGGCTCCGCTCTGGATGCTTCACACGGGTTCACTGCCGTGCTCTGTGAGGACCAGGATCCGCTCTGGACGTTTTCCACGGGGTCAAAGAGTGACGTTATCCGCGTTCCACGTAACCAGGAATTTTGCACTAGATGCTTCACACGGGTTCACTGCCGTGCTCGGCGAGGACTAGGCTCCGCTCTGGATGCTTCACACGGGTTCACTGCCGTGCTCTGCGAGGACCAGGATCCGCTCTGGACGTTTTCCACGGGGTCAAAGAGTGACGTTATCCGCGTTCCACGTTACCAGGAATTTTGCTGATTGTATCCGCATTTCACGGGATGGAGGTTTGACTGTTGGCGATATGTATACCATCGAGCTATGGAACTGGGAGTTGCCGCTGTTCCGCTTAGCTTAGAGTTGTGTCCGTTGTTACGAGACGAGTGTTGAAACGATCTCCAGGTCTCCTTTGGCCCGTCGAGATTTGGCTTCTTCTTCTGATGAAAGCTGGGGGAGAAGTATGATCCCTTTTTTGTTTACGCCCTTGGATTGTGTACAGGGTATGATGGAACATCTACTGTAGGGCATGAATTTCATTTTTATTTCATTTCTTTTTCCGCGATGCTCTATCATTTTAGCTTTTATATCGCGAAGGTCGCGATTGCCCCATCATTTCGGCTATTTTTCGCGGTGCCCAATCATCTCGGCTATTTATTTATTTTCTACTCGCTGCTTTTTATTGCGAGTTGCCCCATCATTTCGGCTATTTTTTATGAATACATTTTTACTTGCTGCTTTTTATTGCAAGTTGCCCCATCATTTCGGCTATTTCGTATGCATATGTGGCTCGCTAGCCTTTTCGCTGCAAGCTTGGATTTTAGACACCGATTTCGGCATCAGCATCGCTACCACTGGGATATTGCCAGGAGCGAATCATCATTTGCCTCTGTCGATGTCGAACAAAGGTGGCTTAGCAAACAGGGTTAGGGTCCTGTCGACTAAGGCTTTTGACTTCATGAGCCGTAAGGGTCTCACAAAGGTATTTCTCCCTACAAGTCGTGAGGATCTTGTAGGTGTATTTTCTCCCTAAGAATCGTGAGGATTCCTAAGTGTATGTTCCTCTGCAAGTCGTAAGGATCTTACAAGAGGGCTTTCTCCTTATAGGTCGAGAGGACTTACAAGGGTTGCTCACCATATGGACATATCCCTAGTCACGGGTGGGACTTTGCTGGGGAAATGTTTATTCGCGCCCGTGGATTGTATACAAGGGTCAGTATTGAGCCACTTGTAGGGCAATGCCAAAGGGTATGGGGGATTTTGCTTAAGCACAGGTGTAGGTCTCTGTGACTTAAGACTTTCAAATCTTATGAGCCATGAGGGTCCCATAAGAGAATTCTCCTTACGAGTCGTGAGGATCTCGCAAGTGTATTTTCTCCTTAGGAATCGTGGGGATCCCTAAGTGTGTTGCTCTTTTGTGAGTCGTAAGGATCTCACGCGGGTGGTTTCTCCTTATAAGGTCGAGAGGACCCTATAAGTGTCTTTTAACGAGGTTGCGCCCTTTCGGGTTTTCACAAACACTCGCCGGTAGTCCTGCTGTTTTTACTCATGGAGCCCTTTCGGGTTTTCATCCGTGCCCATTTTGCTTATGGACATACCGTTTTTTTTTATTCTTTTCATTTTCTTTTTCTCTTTTTTTTTACGAGGTCGCGCCCTTTCGGGTTTTCACGAACACTCGCCGGTAGCCCTGCTGTTTTTACTCACGGAGCCCTTTCGGGTTTTCATCCGTGCCCTTTTGCTTATGGATATACCGTTTTTATTTATTATATATATTTTTTTATTTATATTTTTTTTATCTCGTCAGCCTAAGGATGCTGCGGTATTAGTTTAAAGACGTTTCGGTCCGCTATTAGTTTAAGGACATTTCGGTCCGTCGTTAGTTTAAGGACATTTCGGTCCGTCATTAGTTTAAGGACATTTCGGTCCGTCGTGGAGAGAGCCGGCTACTACTTATAGAGCTTTGAGCTTTAGGAAGATAGCGAGCGGACATAGTCGTCGTCATCTATCATTGACCTAGGCTGTGGCTCATTAAGCGTAGTATTTCTTTAGGAAGCGGCCGTTTATTGGCCTGAAAGGCCTTTCACCATGCATGTCCATGAGTAGATAGGCCCCACCCTGGTAGACCTTATCTATGATGTACGGGCCTTCATAGTTTGGCTCGAATTTTCCCCGCTTGGCGCGATTGGGGATCATAGGTCTTTTGACCACTAGCACGAGTTCGCCTTGGCGGAATGTTCTCGGCCTGGTCAATTTTTCGTACGAGCGCGTCATCCTTGCTTTATAGGCCTCCAGATTTTGTTGCGCTATAAGCCGGGTTTCATCGAGGGCATCAAGCTCCTCAAGCCGAAGGTGAGCATTTTCTTCGTTTGTCAATCCGTGGTGGACTGCCACTCGTAGAGAAGGCAGCTCTATCTCGAGGGGGAGTACCGCTTCCGTACCGAATACCAGTGCGTATGGCGTCGTGTTCGTGGCCGTCTTGCACGTAGTTCGATATGCCCAAAGAGCCTCTTGCAGTCTCTCATGCCAGCCCTTCTTATTTCGGGACACCGTTTTTTTATGATCTTTGTCAAGGTCTTATTGAAGGCCTCGGCCAGACCGTTAGCTCGTGGATTATAAACTGAGGAATATCTCCAGTCTATATTGTGCTGCTGCGCGAAGCGGCTAATCTTATGGCTTCTGTAGGCTGGCCCATTATCGAAGATAATCCGCCGTGGAGTTCCAAACTGATAGATGACGTGCGTCTTGAAGAAGTGGAGGATATTCTCCGTCTTTACTTCCCTCAACGGTACTGCTTCCGCCCATTTGGAGAAGTAATCAGTCGTCGCCAGGATGAAGCGATGTCCCCTGGACGATGCTGGTTCAATGGGGCCGACTATGTCAGTCCCCCATATTTCGAATGGCCAGCTAGCCACCGTCGGATGTAGTGGATTTGGATGCTGGTGGATGAAATCCCCGTGGATTTGGCATGAGTGGCATTGCTTCGCATATTCGAGGCAGTCCTGGATCATCGCGGGCCAGTAGTAACCCATCCGTTTAATTTTTAACTTCATCTTCGGGCCTGCTTGATGAGAACCACAGATTCCGTCATGAACTTCCTGAACGACTCTTTCTGCTTCGTCAGGTCCTAAACATCTCAGCTACAGAAAATCAAACGACCTCTTATACAGAGTATCATTGACGAAAGCGAAAGATAGAGCTCGTTTCATGAACTGATATCTTGAGGACGCTTCTTCGGGCATTCGGTGGGACTTAAAGTAGTCTATGAAGACTTCCCTCCAGTCCTCAGCCTTCTCGCGGTCTTTTATCTGTAGGGTCGTCTGCTCAGTCGTTCCCTTTTCTTCGCATGATTCCGGAGATATTTCTGCCGGGGCGAGCACTCGACGGCTTTGTACCATGATTTTAACGTCATCGAGGTTCTCGTCAGCCAATTCTTTGGCGAGCTTAGCTAACACGTCCGCCTTGCTATTTTCCGCGCGTGGTATGCTTTCCAAAGTATAGGAGGGAATTTGGGTCAACAGTTGTCGCACCTTTTCGCCGTACTTCACCAACTCTGGTTTGCACGTTTGGTAGTCACCATTTACTTGACTAACGACCAGTTGAGAATCCCCGTATATAAGAAGGTCTTCAATTCCCATGTCAATGGCGATCTCGAGGCCCGCTATCAAAGCTTCGTATTCGGCTTCGTTATTCGTCCTCGGCTCTGTTAAAGAGAAGGCGAAGCGCATAATCCCTCCTTGTGGAGTTACGAAGATGAGGCCTACTCCCGATTTGATTATGGGGGTACATTGCTTGCTCTTCTTCATGGAAGATGCTCCATCAAAGAGAGTTCCCATCGGGTATCACCGCCGCCGATTACATCAAATGCATGTTCGTCCGGCAAATCGCAGTTCAGAGGAGAACCGGCAGGTACTGGATGCTCGGCAAGGAAGTCGGCAATGGCCTGGCCTTTCACTGCCTTGAGAGGTCGATACGTTATCGAGAACTCCATCAAGAGTAGAGCCCATTTAGCGAGTCGACCCGTCAATATAGCCTTTGACATCAAATATTTAAGGGGGTCCACCTTCGAGATGAGACGGACTTTGTGCGCCAACGCATAGTGCCTGAGCTTTGTTATCGCGAAGATCAACGTCAGGCAGTGTTTTTCAATGGGAGAGTAGTTGCTTTCTGCCCCCAGCAAAACTCGACTTAAGTAGTAGAGTGCTCTTTCTTTTCCTTGATCTTCTCTTGTGCCCATAATGCGCCTAAGGAACCTTCGAGGGCGGTTGTATAAAGAATGAGGGGTTTTCCCTTATCCGGAGCAGCCAACACCGGCGGGTTCTGCAGGTACTGTTTAATTTCGTCCAACGCGCCCTGGCATTTTTGATCCCAGACAAATGGAGTCCCTTTCTTCATCAGGTGGCTGTAAGGACGACACTTGCCTGAAAGATTGGTGATAAACCGCCGGATGTATGCGAGCTTCCCTTGGAGAGACCGCAACTGTTTGAAGGTTCTTGGCGGAGGCATTTCTATGATCGCCTTGATCTTAGATGGATCTATTTCGATACCTCGGTGTCGGATGATGAATCCCAGGAATTTACCCGAGGAGACTCCGAACGCACATTTGAGGGGATTCATCTTCAAATTATATTGCCAAAGGCGTTGAAATACAGTCTTCAGATGCGTTAAGTGCTCTTCGTATGACATTCTCTTCACCACGAGGTCATCAATATAGCACTCGACGATGTCATGTATGAGATCATCGAAGATCTTTGTCATGGCCCTTTGATAGGTAGCACCGGCGTTCTTTAGACCAAAGGGCATAACCTTGTAGCAGAATATTCCCAAAGGGGTCCGGAAAGCCGTATGTTTCTGGTCTTCAGGATGCATTTTTATTTGATTATACCCTGATGAGCCGTCCATGAAGGAGAAAAGCTCGTGAGTGGAAGTGTTATCTATCATCAGTTCGGTGACTGGCACTGGAAAATCGTCCTTCGGGCAAGCTTTATTAAGATCCCGGAAGTCTACGCATATGCGCACTGTCCCATTTTTCTTCATCACTGGGACGATGTTGGCGATCCATTCAGGGTATTGAACTTCCTGGATGAAGCCAGAGTCGATCAGCTTTTTGACCTCGGCGTTGATGCTCATCTCAAGCTCGAGCCGCATTCTCCTTGGCGCCTGTTTGACTGGCTTGATGTCCGGGGATATCGCCAATCTGTATACAGCAATTTCTGGATCTAATCCCGGCATTTCGGAATAGTTCCACGCGAAGCAATCTCTATGCTGTAGAAGCGCGTCCTTTAACGCAGCCACCCTTTCTTCGGATAGCAGCTCGCTGACGAATGTCGGTCGCGGATCATCTGCCGATCCCAACTCAATCTTCTTGAGGTTATCTACAGTAGTATGTATGCCATCTTCCAGTTCTTTCGGAGTTGGCGGAAATTCTGAGATCACCTCATCATTGCTGTTCTCAAAGCACCAGGGAAGGTCATCCATGTTCTTGGGCTCTTCTTTTAATATTGTAATCATGTGACAAGTGCGAATCCGCTTCCAAGACCGATGTGGGTCTGGGTCTGCTCTCGCGGCTTTAGGTTCGTGCTGTCGTGGCGGCGTTACCCTCCAGCTGCGGGATAAAGCAAATCTGCCTTGTTGGTATTGGTCTTCGACCCAGTTCTTGAAGGTGAAGCAGTCTTCGATAGGGTGTCCTATGGCTCGGTGATAAGAGCAATAGCCCGGATAAGAAACCTCATTAACTTGCTCAGGGTGCTTAGACTCCGAAAGTATGATCATTTGATGTTCTATAACGAGCTCGAGTAGCTTCTTCGTCTTGTCTCGAGGGAAGGAATACGCTCGACTCATCTTCTTCATGAGGGACAAATTCGGACCGCGCGATGCCCGGTCACACGACTCTCTGATCCTGCGTCGTTGTTGTCGGCTCTTCTTTCCGCTTCTTGATTTATTTCTGCCTCTGCGTCGGGCCTTTTGCACAACGGGTTGACAGGGAGGAGCATCTTTGTCTTTTGCAGCCTGTTGAAACAGACGTTGCGTCCTGGCCTTCTCGTAGATGGCCATCTCGCGGTTGTGGTCTTCCCGAGCCTTTTGACCTGCTTTCCTGATAAGCTTGTCCATTTGTTCTTCAAATGACGGACTCGGCACTTCACTCGCGGGATCCAGTTTTGATGAAGGGTTGGCATTGCTGGACAGGGCGTTTTCCTCCTCCTCGAAGTTATATACGGCGTAGCTACCGTGGATTCGCTCCCGTTTACCGGATCTCACGTATCCAAGGCCGAGCGTTTCCATTCTCCCGTTGGGCAATTTGCGCTGAGTTCCAGGGACATTCCAAATCTTGTTGTAGAACCGAGCTTGTCGAACAGTCTGTTTTAAGGGTACTTCTTGGCGCTTCAATAGCCTCTTTAGTCCATTTGTGTAATATCTGGGCAAACGGATGGGTTGGAGCCTGTCGAGTGTAGCATCCGCGCCATGCCAGATCTCTTTCTCTACTTTCGTCTTTGAGGATCGGTAGAATAGGATTACCTTCTCACCCTTTTGCCTGGGAGGGACGTAAAACGTCTGCAGGTCCTGCACATTGTAAGCTTGAAGTGTGTCGAGATCCTTATAGTGTTCTCGCGGCACCATGGTGATTTGCAAACTCTGATCATCGCTAGGGGATGCTTGTATTGACGGCCGATTGGAGAACACGGCATTAACCTCATCTTCCGAGTCACTTCCGAAGATCATCATGGGAGCGGACGTCCCCGGGTTGTTGCGTTGAGACGGCCCAGCATAAACTATCTCTTCTTCTTCTTCAGTATCGCTCCCGAAAACAGAGATGGTGGCGGCGGCTTTGTTCTCCGGCTTGCGACACCTTTCTGTATCCTCGAAATCCGGCAAAAAGTACTTCGCATCTTCGTATTTGCGGACTTCGTTCACGGAAAATGGATTCAGCTCACCTCTTACGGTATATTCGAAACCATCCTTGAAGTACTTCATACACTGATGCTGTGTAGAAGGGATGATGTTGTACTCATGCAACCAAGGACGACCGGGCAAGGCGTTGTAGCAAGTCTTGGCGTCAATGACGTGAAACTTGATGTCCGTGACGAGCAGTCCAAAGCGTAATGTCAGTATCACGGATCCGAGAGTCTGTGATGACTAGGAGTCGAAACCAGAGATGGTAATTTTGTCACGAGCGAGGTGTTGCACACTCATGCGGATTTCTTTCAACACCCGAACATTAAGGAGATTGACGGAGGATCCATTGTCAACCAGGATTTTGCCTATCTTGATATCGTGGCAATACCCGGAGACGTATAGGGGACGGTTGTGGTCGCACGTCCTGAGGAGAAGGTCTTCGTCACCGAAAGTGATGTCGGCCGTATGCACTTCCTCAAGTTCATCCTTCATCCTTTCCGCGGCGAGGAAGGCTTGGAATTGCTCAGGTTCTTGTAACGCCTTAATTAGTGGATCTCGCGCTTCTTTTGATAATATGAGGGCATCGAGAATGCTAAGTTGAGAAGGTAGCTTCCTTAGGTGCGCCAGGATATTGTAGTCCACCTTACCCTTCCTGGGAGGGTCTTTAGTAGTCAGCTCTTTCATGACTTGGTCATCTAAAGTGATATCCTCAGTGACATTTTCCTTTCCCTTATCTTTTCTATTTGTGGGCCCGAGATTCCTTTCCGGGAGCGTACGATTGCGCAGCTGAATGTTTTCGCGGGCCTCTGGTTCTTCCTCTTTCCCCAAAACGGATTCTTTAAAGAGAGGGCCCAGATTTCTTCATCAGAGTCGCTCCCAAAGCTGAGAACTTGTGACCCTCCGGCGTTAACCATGTAACAGTTGCCAGTGGTTCTGTCGTGCCCGTCGGCAGTACTTCTTCGTTCCCGACGAGTCTTGCGTTTCATGCGCTTAAATGTTGCCAATAAACAACATATCCCTGCCACCATATCCTAAAGGCGCCGCACTCCTCCGTAGGGTGTGAAATTTTCCGATGATATGCGCAATAATTAGGGTGCCTCTCCGCTCCATCGAGCGTGTTTTCTTCCGAGGGTAGTAGCTTCATTCCCATTGACATGGTTTTGGCAAACCTTTTCCTCGTCTTGAATATCTTTTTGTCTACATCGGACGTCTTTTGATCTGGCGGGAGTGCTTCGACTCTTTCATTCAGTCGCTTGCGTTTGGTTCCTTCCGATGCGGCCATCTCACGCTCCTGATCCGCTTTACTCTTCAGACTAATCTCGTCTAGAAAGGCGTCGATCATTTCATCTGTTGGCCACACACGCTCTGGTTCAGGCTCTACCCCTAGTTTCTTAGTGTTAGGAGTTTTTTCATCGTCAGTAAATGAGCGGGAGATTACGTTACAACTCGCCACGTATCCCTTGGATTCATCCGACGAACTCTCTCCATCATCTTCCTCTTGAAAGATGTGGTTGAGGAACTCTTGCAGCGTGACAGGAGTTCGCGCCTTTTGATTGTACTCTTCCATCGCGTCGATTTGCTTCTGCAAGTTCGTGCGCTTGCCTCCAGGCTTCACGGGCTTCTTGGATTTCTTCTTCTTTTTCTTCGAAGATTTTGACAGTTGGGCGTGAGTATTTGGGCCATCACCACGAGTCTTCATAGTTGGGCGCGGCTTCAACATCCCTTCAATAATTTGAGGTTCAAGCGGGTCCTTCCATTCGACCACTGGGCACGCATGAAGGTCCCTCAGCATTCTTTTGGTTTTAGTTGACAGCACGACCTCCCATGGAGCTTCTTCAATAAAGGAACAGGTTGCTCCCGGTGTGTCTGCTTTCTTAGGAGTATGCGGCTGTGGTGGGTTCACCTTCCACTTTTCGGACAGTGCAAACTTCCCCTGGAGGTATTGATCTTCAATCCATCCTTTGAAGACGAAGCAATCCTCAATCGGATGACTTACCGTTTGATGGTAAGGGCAATAGTTAGGGTTATTCACCTCGGTGGGTTGTGGCGGTCGCCTTGGATTTGGTAGGTTTATAAGTCTGTTGCGTACTGCCAGCTCGAATAACCGTTTCGTCTTGTCCCGTGGGAACGAGTAGGGACACTTCATCTTCTCATTATAATACCGGCGTCTTTCTTCCAATTGTTCCGCCAGCTTTGGGGCATTGGGTTGCTGCTGGGCATTCGCGACGAAGGTTGCCTTTCCTTTACCCTTGTCATTCCGAGGTTCTGGCTTCGGGGGAGGCGGTCTATGACCCATCTGGTCCATCTGAGCCAACTTATCGATTAAAGCCTGGAATGTGGTGGCTTAAAGAACATCATAAACTGGGAGATAGTTGCGTGAGGGTCTAGGGTTCCCACGAACATGCCCACCGCGGGCGCTTCCTCAATGCGTTGCTCGCATTTCGACCACAAATTCCGCCAGCGTATAGCATACTGGACCCAAGTTTCGCCTGGTTTTACCCTGGTGTTAATCAATGCCGCTATTGGAGTGCGTTCGCTGACGCTTGCGAATCGCTGAGTGAATAGCAACTCCATTTCAGCGAACGTCTTGATAGAATCGTTCGGGAGTTCCGAATACCATTCGAACGCTGTTTCTGATAAGCTGCCCACGAACTAGCGAAGCAACAGTTTATCGTCACCGCCGGTGTTACCGCAAAGGGCCCTGAACTGGGCAACATGTTGATGGGGATTTCCGGTCCCCTTATACACGTGGAATTTTGGTATTGTATAACCCGGCGGGTATTTGATTTGGTCGTACCAGCTTGGATACGGCCGCCCCGTTTTTACGACCTGGTCGGCTGCTTCAGTCGCATGATGAACCTGTATTTGCTGGGCTATGTACTCGTCCAAATCAGTTTTAGAAATTGTGTCCTCTTTAGCCGTTGATAAAGCCGGCGGGGGATTTGATGTCTCTCCCCTATCGTCTCCGAGGACGATCAGGGGCTCTTCAGCCGGAAGATCTTGTTGTATCATCATCCCTATCATATCTTGGAAGAGAAGGCACATACGTTGTATATTGGCTGCTTGTTCAGCAGCCTCTTTGTCCTTCTTCTCCAATATTCGGCGAAGGAATTCGGCGTCGGTTTCTTCCTCCTGACGTTCATCCGAGGATGTTTCTGGGTTTTCTTTTGGCCCGGTAAGTGCGGCCATAGCATTCATTATTTCCTGGAGCTTTTGCTGTTGCTCCTGAGCTTTGGTCACCGACCGTGTAAGCGGCCTATGACCTGTAGACGCACGGCTGTCTTCCTTTCCTGACGCCATGTATACGGTATGGACCATCGTGCCCCCAGACTTAGGGCGTCTGGGCTTAGTGCTTTTAGCTCTCGTCGCAGGCCCGGGGATCTTCTTCGGCCTTCTCTTTTTATGAGCAGTGGAAGTTGAGGGGGCCGTTGAGGTGGGCACCCAGACAGCTTTTCGTGGCTTCGCCTGGTGACTGGCTTCCTGTTGGATTTTCAGCTTCTTGTGCTGGCGGGAGAAATTTGTATCGATCACCGAGTCTCGGGCCTGCCGCCAGACTTTATAGATTCGGGAGGACAGCCGTTGAGGAGGTTGGAGCTGTTCTGGCTTCACTTCTATAGCCCTTTTCAGCGGAGGGGGAGACCTCTTTAGCACCACGGTAGGAGAATTCCTACGCACCTTATTTAGCATCTCAAAGCTGTTCCCAGTTGGAACAGTAGCATTAACTTCTGCCATCGGGGCTGGTGGAGTTAGCCCAGAGGGAGAGTTGCCCCCAGCCTTCCTTACTCGGCGCCAGTGGCGACGTCGAGCGTGTCGAGTGGACGGCGTGGTGAGGGCGATAGCCTCGTCTTGCCCCCTGCATAGGTGGGGGGTCGCCGCTGGTGTCAGCCTGTCAAAGACCGATGTCCTTTGGGTAGCAGGAGTGGGAGCTGGAACAGTCAATCTTGTAAAGACCGACTTTTTGGAAGGAGAAGCCGCCTTGACGACTTTAGGAGCAGGACTGCTTATTTTCTTAGGAGCAGCCTTCTCTGGGATTGTAGGCCCCATTGCGGG
The DNA here is from genome assembly GCA_030015575.1 of Agapanthus africanus. Lineage (NCBI taxonomy): Eukaryota > Viridiplantae > Streptophyta > Magnoliopsida > Asparagales > Amaryllidaceae > Agapanthus > Agapanthus africanus. The sequence goes on from CM057339.1 coordinate 874,278,597, forward strand.
TCCACAGGAGTTCTGGCCCAATCTAGAGAAGACCGAGATGCTAGTGTTGGGCGACCCGTTGAGATGGGCCGCGGCAGGGGTAAGACGATCAAACACCGACTTCTTGGGAGCTTCCTTGGTCAGCACCGGAGCGGTGAAGCTTGTTGGCGGGAGCATGGTCCCAAAAAACAATCCTGTGGTGGCTCGAGTGACCTGTTCCACGGGCATTGCGAATAGCGAAGCAGCTTGGGGTCCGTAGGCTATACCTCCTGGCGAGGCAGAGCGTTGGTTGCAATTGCAGTCCGAGCAGTTGGAGCATTTCGCACAAGTGGAAGCCATCGATTCTTTGCCTTCTGCAATAAGCCAGACGCCAAGTCTTAGTATCTTGTAATCCAAGGGCAACCATTAGCGAACCGTGATTGGTTCGCGAATCACGACACACGAAGTGTGGAGTGGAAAGAGGAAAAGGTCCCACCGGGCGTGCCAGAATCTGCTCCCCTCCGAACGGCGGCAAGGACTGACGTCTCGCCTGAGGTTCGGGGCAGATGCTAATTGGTGCTATCCGTCCACCTCTCCGAAGATGCCAAGTTGATTTATGGCACCGTATATCGAAGGTTTAAACGGATGCGTCCGATGTAGCAGACTTCGTCAGATTCGCCCTCACTTGAGGGGTTTTTGATTGTGGGGACGCTCTTCCCTGCAGGCGCAAGCCCATGCAGTTAATTACGCTACCGCATCGCGGTAACCACTTTCTCCTTCTCCAGATGGTCACTTCGTGTCGTGTGTATTTATTTTATGTTTGGTTGCCCGTGGATTGTATACGGAGACAGAGTTATGTCGTCGCCCGTAGGGCGTGGACTAGTCCAAATCCGCATTATCTTAGATTTGGGTTTGGGGGTTTGGGTTTAAGGATACGTTAGCCTCCTTTGAGACTAAGATCGACTTAAACGTTTGTTAAGGATACGTTAGTCTAGTTTTTAGACTAAGATCAACTTAACGGGATCATTTAGATCCAACAAGAGAGCAATAAAAAGGGAGGCTCTGTTGTTTAGTTTAATGACATTGCGGTCCATGGGTAGTTTAAGGACATTGCGGTCCATGGGTAGTTTAAGGACATTGCGGTCCAGGTTAAGGACGTCATAGTCCATGGGTTTAAGGACCCCACAGTCCGTTGTTAGTTTTAAGACATCTCGGTCAAGGTTAAGGACCTCATAGTATATGAGTTTAAGGACCTCACAGTCCGTTGTTAGTTTTAAGACATCTCGGTCAAGGTTAAGGACCTCATAGTCCATGAGTTTAAGGACCCCACAGTCCGCTGTTAGTTTTAAGACATCTCGGTCAAGGTTAAGGACCTCATAGTCCATGGGTTTAAGGACCCCACAGTCCGTTGTTAGTTTTAAGACATCTCGGTCAAGGTTAAGGACCTCATAGTCCATGAGTTTAAGGACCCCATAGTCCGTTGTTAGTTTTAAGACATCTCGGTCAAGGTTAAGGACCTCATAATCCATGAGTTTAAGGACCCCATAGTCCGTGTCAATATGTAGTCATCGGGGCCCGTCACCTCTTTGAAGACGTTGAGGAATTACAACGCCAAGTATCAAAGGAGTGAAGAGATGTACCCTTGGACCGGGGTGGATTAAACAGTCTTTGGCCCAATTTGGGATCAAGACCAATTAATTGTGTTATGAGCCCATTAGCCCAGTTAAGTTTGAATTGAGGACTTATGGCCATCTTAGGCTAAGTCCCATCATGTTTAGAATACTGGCTTTCTGTTGGTCCATTGAAGGAGAAGCTTTGCCTCTGGCCATTTAATCAACTGGGCTGAAGTTAGTGTTAAACACTAAAGATCAGCAGTGTTGAACACTGGGAACAAGTTAATGTTTTAACACTAAAAGGCAGTTGGTGTTAAACACCAGCAACAGGGGGTTCAAATTAGTGTTAAACACTAGAGCAAATCAATGTCAAACACTAGCAGCAGGGATTTCAGATTAGTGTTAAACACTAAGATAAGAGGGGTCACAAGAGGGGTCACGTGGTAGCACGTGAGGGCGCCCTCCCTTCCTTTGTTCTGCTGAGAATATCGCATCTTTTGGAGCATCACGTGCCATCACGTGACGGGCATTTAAATGCTTGTATGTTAAAGCTTCTGCCAAGGGTCACGTGGGTCACGTGAGGCACTGCCTCAAAGGGCCCTCTCTATGGATCTTTTCGGGGGTCACGTGGTGGCACGTGACCCTGCCTCTTTGTATGTTTTTTAGAAGATCTGTTAATCCCTTTTTTAAGAATTAAATTCTTCGTAGGGTTGAACCCTAACGATGAATTTAAGAGGAATTAAATTCCTATTTCCTTCTGAAGATTTATATTCTGGGATAGAGTTGAACTCTGAATTTTCTGTAGGAATTAAATTTCTCATATATGTGAAGAGCTGAATTCTATCATAGGGTTAAACCCTAATAAAAGCTTTAAAGGAATTAAATTCCCACTCTCTTTTAGAGAGGCATGAGATTATGTCATAGGGTGAAACCCTAATTTCTTCTTTTTTTTATTTTTAAAGGAACTAAATTCCTGTTATTTTAACAGAACTAAGTTCTTAACTAGGGTTGAACCCTGATTCTGTTCATTTTAAAGGAATTAAATTCCCATAACATAGGGTTAAACCCTAATTTTATTTTAAAGCAATTAAATTCTTATAGTTCTGTGAGAATTAAATTCTCAAGCTTCCATTTCCCTCTCTATGCTTTGGATCTGCATGGCAGGATCTCAACCTAATGAGAATTAAATTCTCAATTCAAGAGGAGACGTGCACTTTACAGATCCTCCACTAAAGAGAGAACTATGTTCTTCTGCTTAATATCAGAGTTAAACTCTGTTGATAATTAAATTCTCCTTTTCTTTCAAAAAGCCTTCCCTTATCTAGGGTTTTCTTTTGCATAAGATCCAAATTCCTCCAAAGTATCAAGGCTCTCTTCTTTTTTTTATGTATCGATCCTCTCTGCATATATATCTCTCTGTGTGTCTCTTGGCTCCTATTTATAGGAGAAGCAACAAAATCAATTAGTTTTTTGATGAATCTTTCATTGAGAGATTTGATTTGTACTTATCATTTATTTGGACCTTTGGATTATTATGTGAATTTTATTCACCATTGGATTTTAAATCCAGAGATTCTCCTTTGTTATTTCGGTTAGATTTTAAGGGGAAATTTTTCCAAATTCAAGATTTTTCCATAGATAGATGATATTTAATCACCTTTAAATTTTTAATTCAATCGGTTCCTTTGGAAAGATTTGAGAGGTCTTTTCTCAGAATTTAATTCTGTTAACAGATGGGCTTTGAAAGCCGGTCACGTGTGGCCACGTGACCTCTGGTCACGTGTGGGCACGTGACCCCTGGTCACGTGTGGGCACGTGACCCCCTTGGAACGAGCCCTCTTCTTCTTTTTGCGGTCTGCCTTCTGGCCGCTGCTTTAGCCGTCACGTGACCCCTGGTCACGTGTGAGTACGTGACCCTCGTCTGGAGCCTTTTTCTTGATTTAACCGGAGAATGAGTCTGCTGCTCTTAAATGTCACGTGCCAACACGTGACCCCTGGTCACGTGTGAGCACGTGACCTCTTCTGAAGCCTTTTCCTTGATTTAATCAGGGAACTGATGTGCCTTTGAAGCCGTTTTTAAATGTCGCGTGCTAATACGTGACCCTGGTCATGTGGGAGCACGTGACCCTTTCTGAAGCCCCTTCCTTTGATGTAGTCGGGAAACTGAATCTACCTTGCCGATGCTTTTAGATGTCACGTGCCAACACGTGACTACTGGTCACGTGTGAGCATGTGACCCTTTTCTGAAGCCTCTTCCGTAGGCTTTCCTGATTTTAAATCAGGAAACACTAGCGTCGGGACACGTCATCTGCCACGTGTCGCAATCTGGGAGATCACTGATATCGAGCATCATCATTAGCCCCCCACTCTCCTCCCGACCTGTTCACGGGTCGGGTCGCGAGTGGTCTGTTAGGTCACCCGAGGTGAGCTCATTTTCGTAGATATCGTGAGCGTGTGTTCCCGGGCAATCAGCTGCATTTTCTTGATGACGTTAGTGGATCAGGGGCCAGATCCCGTATTATAGTGGATGCGCCGGATCGTGTGTACGTTTATCGAAAGGACGGCCCACGTGTCAAGCGCTGGTTGGCTGACGTGACGAGCCTCAGGTCTGCTGCGCCCGATACGGTGCGGCCAATGCCCGAGTGACAGGTATAGCGATGGAGGCCGTCGAACGCTATGAGTCGTTTTGGCGGGAGATGACTGTCGCCGTTGGATGTGTGCGCCGGCAGCTATAAATAGAGGTGGGATTCCCAACTGGGCCCATACCTCTTCATAATTTCCTCGTCCAGAGTCTTGTTATTTAGGTCGGATTCCTGCGTTTTCTCTCCCGAGGAATTCTCTCCATCAGGTTAAATTTTTTTTATGATGAGTCTGTAGAAAATAGATTCGGTAGACTATAGGGAGCCTCTGCGGGTCTTTCCCCTTCATCTTCTGCTTCTTCTTCTTCTTCTTCTGAGCCAGATAGATCGGTAGAGTCTAGGGAGCCCCCGTGGGTCTTTCCCCTTCATCTTCTGCTTCTTCTTCTTCTGAGTCAAGTTTGCTTCCCCCCTGGCAGAACAAATGGACCGATCCCGGATTCTTGCTGCCCTTGGTGCCCTGTCCCAGAAGAGAGCCGGGGGCATGGTCGTGCCTCAGGCTGGCCCGAGTTCCTCAAGGGAATCGTCGGCGACGAGGCTACCCTCCCCGGCTCGAGCCCCTGGTAATTGCCGCGGCAGCGGCCAGACTCGTCCGCGGGTTCCCAAACCCCCGACGAGGGAAGCGGAAGAGGACGAAGACGAGGTTCCTCTTAAGAGGAAGAAGACGGTCTCTCGTGCGCCGCCGACGGAGATTCCCGAGGGGATTCCTGTGAAGGAGGGGGATGCCTGTTTCGCAATCCCGTCCGGGCTTTTCGTTGCCGCCAGCCTGCTCACTGATATGGAAGAGTCGGCCGGTGGCAAGATTCCGCGGGGGACCCTGAGGGCCCAAGTGGCAGCTATAGCTCAGGGGGCGGTACAGGTACGTACCCCTTATGTGTTATTTTGAGTGTCCTTTTCTCAGTTCGCGCATCTCTAAATCTCTCTGCTGTTTTTCATCAGGTCCTGCAGCACTGCGCCTTCATTGCTCGCATGGAGGCCGAGGAGACTGCCCCTGCTATGAGACTGGCGGGGGAGTCTTCTTCAGGGGTCGAGGACCTGCGACTTAAGTTGCGTCAAGAGAGAGAGAGGATGGCCATCCTCGAAGTCTGGTTGGCCGCCGGGGAGCTCACCGTCTCGAAGTGCCGGTAGTCCCATCGCCGGCTGAGCGAGTCCCACCGAGCCATCGAGGGTAAGTTGGCAGAGCTGGCCGATCGCTATGCAGCAGTGAAGAGGGCGAGGGATACCAGCAGACGGGATGCCGAGGCTGCGCTTCAGACAGCGAAGGTCGCCGAAGTTTGAGCTCGAAAGGCGGTGGCCGATTACAAAGAGTCGTACCAGTTTTACGCCGACTTCGGTGAGGCCTCTGCCATTGTATGGCACGAAGCTCTTGATGCCGTCAAGGCGAAGTTTCCTGAATTTGCCGACGGTGAGCTCCGCGCTCGGGTCCCACTTTCGGTGGTCATTGTTAGATATAGTGCCATCAAAGTCAATTATTGGATCGCAGGTACGTGATTGCAATGATTGAGGAGGACCTATACCGGTAGCACAGTCTTACTCGAGATGATAGTATGCTATCTGGTTTTCCTTTATCAGTCGTGTATAGGTTCAGGTGACTGATCACTATTACACGTTGATAGAGCCCTTAGGATCTTGCTTGACTACCAACAGTATGATGGCGATCATATACGTGAGAGTTGGGTAGTCTATAAGCACATCCTTAATAGTGGTCCCTAGTCGTGGGAGTTTCGAGACAGGGCATCGATACTCCGGAGTAGACTAGTGTATACAGTCGAGACCCCGATGAGGGGCGGTGACCGGTCTCACAAGCCACTAGCGTCAGTTGGATCACCTAAGATGTATACAGGTGCTCATTGGGTTATGAGTACACCGGACAGGACTCGCCGGGAACCTGCTAGTTGGTATTTATACCCAGCGTCAAATAGTAGTTCCCAGGTGACATATGTACAGGTTAGTTCATCGACCTGAGGTCGTTATTTGTCTCGTGTGAGTTCCCACTGTGCTTTGATTTCTACCCTACCACGGCTCAAAGGAGTCGTGCAAACAGGTCTTTTTTGGGTACAGTCCCGAGCCACATGGAGGCAAGTGAGCGGATCGGCAAGGGATTCGTCTTTCCCAGTATTGGGGGTGAGATCGCGCTGTGTCTAGGAGAGCCATTACACAAAGCGCTCGGCCGAGGCAGGAGATTTACTGGTAGGTACTCCAGTAGTATCTCAGGGTGTTCCGGGCTACACTCCGACCCGACTTATACCGCTATTGGGGGTCTGACGTTACCAGCCCCCTAGACTCGATATGCGATACTCATAGACGAACGAACCGGACTGTATGTATATTGTCACTGATAGGCTTAGTAGGGTTCCAGGATGAGTTCGCTCATCGGCTTCCCTTGAGGTCAGTACATGGGCAGCCGTTACGCACAGCTAGTGCCGCTGACGTGCTTGTGGTTAAACCCACTGCCAGGGTATTGACGAGTCTTTAGAGTCCCCCACAGATAGTTTCCCAAGTTCGGGCAAAACGTTGTAGAGGCCGTATAGATTTATGGCAGTGTTCGAAATTGCACATGCATTTTTGCACGTGTCATATTTCGGACAGATAATACTGGTGGGCTTTGGTTTAAGCCGGATCCATGTATTATATTGAGTCGGAATATTTTAGTCTCTCGTATTCGTATTCGGTCAGAATACGGATAAATGTATGTATATACAGGCGAGGGGTATTTTCGTAATCCGTTACGAGAATATTTTAGAAGATGCATTTCTTTTTGGATTAATCATTTTGGTTTAAATGATTATTTGGTTTTGGAAATGGCGACTCATTATGGATGACACATTATTCTAGCATGTTCATTAGTGACTCATGCTAATGAGTCACTAAGTGAGTCATGAAGAATTAAATGTGTTTTGTTTTGAGTTTGGATATTTGAGGAGATATTTTCATTAGATATTTGTTTATGGTTTTGATTATATATATCCTCTCATATCCATTCACAAGAGAAGGATGATAGAACACAAGTATTTGAGCTTAGTTTTCTTTTGGCTCACTAGTGTTTCTTGAGTTCACTATTTCCAAACCCTAGTATCTTCTTCAACCTCCACTCTTACCTTCTCATGTGATGAGAACCAAAGAGTGTTTGAGACAAAGTATTCTACTCGTTCTCTACTTCATCTTGGTCATCTCTTTTTGCAGACTTGATGACCGAGTTGCCTCGGTATAGAGGCAGGAGCCCGTTTAAAGATCCGTAGATGTGGTGCCACCTCGACGAGGAGCAAGGAGATCGGAGTTTCCACAAAGGAGCGTGGGATGATAGCTAAAGACCGAAGGACTCGGATCATTTGGTATAGCCTTTCTACCTCTTTACAGTTTGTTAGTTTAGCGTTAATGGCAAGATCCGGATTATAGTATGCGATAGCGCCAGTTATAAAAGTTTTTGTTCCGCGTTTGGCGTCAGATTGACGGCCGGGGCGCTACCATAGACTTACAGTCATGCCTCCGGCAGATGGTGACGAGGGAGGGGCGCCAGCTGAAGCGGAAGCCTTGGCTCCTTAGGATGGTGCCGAGGAAGGTGAGGTCTAGGCGGGGCTTACGGCATGAACTTTTTGGCTTTTCTTTTTTGTAAGCCTCCGGGCAATTTGGTAAGGCTGGGGAGCCCAGAGTACCTTGTAAAGAATTTTGGAAGTTTGAATGAAACTTAGTCTTTTTCTTCTGCGTGACAATGCTTTTCCTGCATGAGTACTTGAGCTTGTCAGTTCTGACCTCGATTAAGCGTTAGGCCGCAGGTCGATGGTCCGTGTTTTAGATAACGATCGCCCTTCGAGTGCTTGTCGGTTAACCGTTGTGAAAGAAGGTCGGTGTCCGGCAGCCCCCAGAGCCGATGTGGCGATCGTTTACTCGAACAGTTTGGAGGAACCTTTGCTGCAAGAAGGTCGGTGCTGTTTTCCCCAATCAGAGCAAAGCTCTATTCAAATTTTGAAATTTGAAATGAAGCAATGCTTCTTAAAAGCGCTCGCGCAAAGTGCTCCAGCGCTAAGAGTCAAAGACTCTAATGCAGCGCTCACGTGCAAAGCACGTGAGCGCTAGCTCTAAGCGCGCTAGTACCAAGAGTCAAAGACTCTGATGCAGCGCTCATGTACAAAGCTCGAGAGCGCTAGCGCTGGAACTAAATGTTCCCCACCCTTGGATCAAAGATCCAACAAAGATGAATAAAAATCATCAGATTACCTCTGAAAGTCAGAGCACCATTGGATCAATGATCCAATGGTGATTAAAAATCACCAAGATACAGAATAAGCTCTGTATGGGAAATTTTTTCTCAATTTTGTTAAAAACAAGAAGATTACCTTCTGTAAAACAGAACCCCTTGGATCAAAAATCCAACGGTGGGAAACATCCCCAAATCAATCAGAGGTAAGATTTCCTTAACTGATTCAACAAATCAGCCTTCACTATATAAAGGACCCAAGACTTCAAGTCTTATAGAGAGAAACCTCCCTATAAGTTTCAAATCGAAAGAAGAACACACAAAGGAACCCTCCCATAAATTTTGAGAAATTTCAAAGAGAAGAGCAAGCTTTCAGAAGAAGAATTTCTTCAAGGTAAATAAAACAGAGAGATCAAAGTATCTCATTAGAAGAAGAACATATTTCTTTTTCTAGATCATAGATCTATAAGACAGATGTCTTTCACAAAAAGAGATCAAAACATCTTATCAAAAGAAGAACTTAGTTCTTTCTTTAGATCATAGATCTATAAGACAGAGGTCTTTTACAAAAAGAGATCATAGCATCTCATCATAAAAAAGGGGAGAAGAATTCAATTCTTTTCAGATCACAGATCCATAAAGACAAAGTCTTTCACAAAAAACATAAGAGATTGTAACATCTCCTATAAGATAAGAACCTTGTTCTTAAAGACACGAGACAAAATCTCTCATAAATGAGAATTTAATTCTCAAAGCGCAGAACTGATCAAAGCTGCTTAAAAAGAGCTTTAGCGCTCCAATTTAAAGAAGTGCCATAGCGCTCCAAGACTGACGCACAGCGCCGTAGCGCTCCAATTTAAAGAAGTGCCTTAGCGCTCCAAGACTGACGCACAGCGCCGCAGCGCTCCTAGCGCTCCAATTTAAAGAAGTGCCTCCAAGACTGACGCACAGCGCCGCAGCGCTCCTAGCGCTCCAATTTAAAGAAGCGCATCAGCGCTTCAAGACTGGTGCACAGCGCCGTAGCGCTCCTAGCACTCCAATTTAAAGAAGCGCCTCAGCGCTCCAAGACTGGCGCACAGCGCCGCAGCGCTCTTAGCGCTCCAATTTAAAGAAGCGCCTCAGCGCTCCAAGACTGGCGCACAGCGCCGCAGCGCTCTTAGCGCTCCAATTTAAAGAAGCGCCTCAGCGCTCCAAGACTGGCGCACAGCGCCGCAGCGCTCCTAGCGCTCCAATTTAAAGAAGCACCTCAGCGTTCCAAGACCGGCGCACAGTGCCGCAGCGCTCCTAGCGCTCCAAGACCGGCGTACAGTCCCGCAGCGCTCCTAGCGCTCCAATTTAAAGAAGTGTCTCAGCTCTCCAAGTTTGGCGCTCAGCGCCAAGCGCGCCACGTGCTCCTCACGTATGCGCTATCTCATAGAAAGCGTCTTAGCGCTCTAAGTCTGGCGCTCAGCGCCAAACGCGCCACGTGCTCCTCACGTGTGCGCTGAGAAAACATAAACTGTTCTTTAAATGAACCCCCAGAGTCATAATAAGTGCTCAGCACTCAATAAAAGACAAAAAAGTTGTCAGGACCCAAACCAATACCTAGCATTGTTAAATAAAGAGGGACTGAGTCCAAACAAGTGTTAAACACTTTATTTTAACTGAATAGGCCAAGCCCAAGTTGGCCATAGATCCCTAATTCAGATTAATTGAGCCCATATGCTCATAAATCTTTTGGACTGATCTTAGTCCCAAACTTGACTACAGATCCCCCAACCAACATTGGTTCAAGAATACATCTCTTCATACCTCTGATATATGTCGTTGTAATTTTTCAACGTCTTCAGAGAGATGGAGGGTCCCAATAACCTATAACTTTTTGTGCATCCCCAAACGGTTGAACCAAAACCATACAGACTATGAAGTCTTTAAATTGGACTATGATGTCCTTAAACTTTACGGACTGTGGGGTCCTTAAACTCATGGACTATGATGTCCTTAAACTTTATGGACTGTGGGGTCCTTAAACTCATGGACTATGATGTCCTTAAACTTTATGGACTGTGAGGTCCTTAAACTCATAGACTATGATGTCTTTAAACTTTACAGACTATGACGTTTTTAAACTGTCACGGACTATGATGTCCTTAAACCCAATGGACCGCAATGTCCCTAAACTAAAACAATAGAGCCCAAATGCTCTTTTGTTGGATCTAAATGATCCTTTTAAGTTGATCTTAGTCTAAAATTAGACTAACATATCCTTAACAAACGTTTAAGTCAATCTTAGTCTCAAATGAGATTAACGATCCTTAAACCCAACCCAAAACCCAAATCTAAGAAAATAAGGATTTGGACTAATCCACGCCCTATGGGCGACAACATAAATTAGTCTCCGTATACAATCCACGGGCAACCAAAAAATAAAATAAACATACACACGACACGAAGTGACCATCTGAGGAAGAAGAAAGTGGTTACCGCGATGCGGTAGCGTAATTAACTACAGGGGCTTGCGCCTGCAGTGAAGAGCGTCCCCACAGTCAAAACCCCCTCACAATGAGGGTGAATCTGACGAAATCTGCTAAATCGGCCCCATCCGTCTAAACCTCCGATACACTGTGCCATAAATCAACGTGGCATTTTCGGAGAGGTGGACAGATAAAACCAAATAGTATCTGCCCCTAAATTCAGGCAAGACGACCTTACGCGGTCCCGTCTCTGTGTTTCCGGCGGTAAACAGGTGCTTTCTAAAGAATTGTCCGAGCGTTGCTGCTGCTTGGGGCCTCTTGGCGAGGGCTTTGATCCCTGGCATTGCGGGGTAGCGAACAACCAGCCGGGGATAGCCAAGCAGGGTAGACGCTCAGATGCCTCTTGGTGAGGGCTTTGATCCTTAGTGTGGGAGGGGCCGTGAGAGGCCTGCTAAGGATGGGCCTAGCGAGGTTGCCGCTCGGTGCCTCTTGGCGAGGGCTTAGATCCCTGGCGTTGTGGGGTAGTGAATTACCAGCCGGGGTAGCCGAGCAGGGTAGCTGCTCGGCTGCCTCCTGGTGAGGGCTTCGATCCCTGGCGTTATGGGGTAGGGAACTACCAGCCAGGGATAACCGAGCAAGGGCGGGCCCGGTTGCCTCTTGGTGAGGGCTTCGATCCTTAGTGCGAGAGGGGCCGTAAGGGACCTGCTAAGGATGGACCGAGCAGGGTTGCTGTCCGGTTGCCTCTTGGCGAGGGCTTTGATCCTTAAGGACGAGCCGAGCAGGGTTACTGCCCGGTGCCTCTTGGCGAGGGCTTTGATCCCTGGCGTCGTGGGGTGGGGAGCTACTAGCCAGGGATAACCGAGCAAGGGCGGGCCCGGTTGCCTCTTGGTGAGGGCTTCGATCCTTAGCACGGGAGGGGCCGTAAGGGGCCTGTTAAGGATGGACCGAGCAGGGTTGCTGCCATGTTGCCTCTTGGCGAGGGCTTTGATCCTTAAGGATGGGCCGATCAGGGTTACTGCTCGGTGCCTCTTGGCGAGGGCTTTAATCCCTGATGTTGTGGGGTAGGGAGCTACCAGCCAGGGATAGCCAAGCACGGTAGCCGCTCGGCTGCCTCTTGGTGAGGGCTTCGATCCCTAGCATTGTGGTGTAGGGAGCTACCAGCTAGGGATAACCGAGCAAGGGCGGGCCCAGTTGCCTCTTGGTGAGGGCTTCGATCCTTAGCGCAGGAGGGGCCGTAAGGGGCCTGCTAAGGATGGACCGAGCAGGGTTGCTGCCCGGTTGCCTCTTGGCGAGGGCTTTGATCCTTAAGGACGGGCCGAGCAGGGTTACTGCCCGGTGCCTCTAGGCGAGGGCTTTGATCCCTGGTGTTGTGGGGTAGGGAGCTACCGGCCAGGGATAGCCGAGCAGGGTAGCCATTCGGCTGTCTCTTGGTGAGGGCTTCGATCTCTGGCATTGTGGGGTAGGGAGCTACCAGCCAGGAATAACCGAGCAAGGGCGGGCCCGGTTGCCTCTTGGTGAGGACTTCGATTTTTAGCACGGGCGGGGCCTGCTAAGGATGGACCGAGCAGGGTTGCTGCCCGGTTGCCTCTTGGCGAGGGCTTTGATCCTTAGGGACGGGGCCGAGCAGGGTTGTTGCCCGGTGCCTCTTGGCGAGGGCTTCGATCCTTAGCGTTGTGGGGTAGGGAACTACCAGCCAGGGATAACCGAGCAAGGGTGAGCCCAATTTCCTCTTGATGAGGGCTTCGATCCCTGGCATTGTGGGGTAGGGAACTACCAGCCAGGGATAACCGAGCAAGGTGAGCCCGGTTGCCTCTTGATGAGGGCTTCGATCCTTAGCGCGGGAGGGGCCGCAAGAGGCCTGCTAAGGATGGACTGAGTAGGGTTATTGCCTATTCACGCAAGGATTCGCCCGACCCTCCTGACGTGTGAGCGTCGGGAAGGGTAATAGTCACGGACGACACGTGTCAGGAACGTACGGGGGAATGCAGAACGTTTCGGGAAGCCGCGTCAGTTTCACTACGTGACGGCGTGGCATTGGAGTAGTTGCTGCGATTCCCAAGATTCGCGTCGGTACGCGCAAGAATCGGGGTCCTTGAAGATTCTGTTTGAAGTTATAAATAGGGAAGGAGATAGTGGCTCCTTCGGCACTGCTTACTTTCGAGATGACTGGGCATGTGTATTTGATCGAAGAGATCATCACCCTTGGTGATGTCTCCATGTACGACCAATCTCTGGCCGAGGAGGGGTACCGGGGAGTGGTTCAGCGCCTCGAGGATCATTCGGCCGGCTTCTCCCTCGGCGGTCGTCCTCGCTTCAGATGTTGATGTACGCGATCTGGAGGAGATCCCCGGGGTTGGACAACCCCTTCACTGAGGTGCTTCTGGACGAGGTGCTCGACAAGGTGCATTCGATCTTCCTGTTCGGCCTCATCTCAAAAGCAAGGCATGACCGATCCTTGGCTCTAATTCTAGAGTGTTTCAAAATGAAGTATATCATGGGCCAAAGCTCAAAGGACGGAGGGTCGGGCGTTCCATGGCATCCCGGGTCCGCGTACAGCGTATGCAGGAGCGGGCTGCAGCAGCTGACGGAAATCTATTCTGAGTATCACCGAGAGTACTTCCTTGACCTCGTTCCACCTCTATTGCAACCTTTTCTTTTTTTGTAAGGCTGAGGAGCCCATAGTACCTTTTTGAATGAATAAAATTCTTCTTCCGCAATGTTCTAGCGTTTCTCTCTTATTATTTAAATAGATAGGACTTTAGAAAAGTATACATTGTCCTTTTCAAAGGAGAAGTACACACTCGCGGATATTCCCCTTACTGGTATAGCTTGAGCTTTTCGGTATTGTAAGGCCGTGGAAACTTACGCTCGTTCACGTCTTGCAAGCGGTAGGCTCCGCCGGGAAGGACCTCGGAGACGAGGAAGGGACCGTCCTATTTAGGGAAGAACTTGTGCAGCCTGCCTTGGTCGACGAACTTGTTTCGTCTCAGGACTAGGTTTCCGGTCTTTGAAGAAGCGACGCTTGGCTCACGTGTTGTAGTATCGGGCGGTTTGATGCTGATAGACGGCAGCTCAGCCCGATCTCGTTTCTCCAACAAGATGTCTAGGTTGGTTCGAAGGGTCGTGGTGTTCGCTTCGTCGTCGAAGTGTTCGACCCAGTGACTGGGTAGCCCGATCTCCACTGGGACCATTGCCTCGGTCCCGTAGTAGAGGCTGAAAGGGGTTTCCCTAGTGGGGGTCTTCTTTGACGTACGCAAGGCCCATAAGACCCGGGGTAACTCCTCGACCCAACCGCTTTGGCATCCTTCTAGACGGGTCCGCAGACCTCGGAGGACGTCTCGATTAGCGAATTCGGCTTGCCTGTTGCATTGGGGATGTGCGACTGCAGCAAACTTCATGATGATATGATACTCATTGCAGAATTCCTTCACTTTCTCGTTCTCGAAATTTGTCCCATGGTCGGTGATGATACACCTCGGTATACCGAACCGGAGTATCACGTTGTTCTGCAGGAACTTGATAGTCGTGGTGGCATCCGGTTTCCTGATGGGGACGGCCTCAATCCACTTCGTGAAGTAATCCACTGCAATGAGGACATACTTATGCCCGCCCGTACCGGTAGGGAATTGGCTTATCATGTACAATCCCCACTGGGCGAACGGCCACAGGGAGGTAAGGGCGGTCAACTCGGTAGTCGGAAGGTGAGGTGTGCTTCCGTAGAGTTGGCAACTTTTGCATCTACTGACGAGCTTCTGGGCATCTTCGTGAATAGTTGGCCAGTAGTACCCGTGGAGCACTGCCTTCTGGATTAAGGTGCGGGCCCCTTGATGTGCGCCGCCAACTCCTTCGTGGATTTCACGGAGGACATAGTCGGCTTCATGGGGGCCAATGCACTGGAGCAGGGGCTGAGTGAAGAACTTCTTGTAAAAGTTCCCATTACTCCAGACGAAGTGACGGGCTTTGGTTCGGAGACGGCGGGCTGCTTTCCGATCTTCCGGGAGCGTACCTTCCCTTAGGAATTCCACGAAGGGCTTCCTCCAGTCTCGGTCCTCTTCTTGGGCTGTGTATACATGAAGTATTGTCGCCCCGTCTTCCACGCTGGGCCGTGGCAAGAACTCGAAGAGGATAGATCGCTTGTTGTTGGCCGAGTAGGATGGAGCCAGCTTACTCAGGGCGTCGGCTTGGGCACTGAGCTGTCTGGGTATTTTCTCTACCTGGACCCTGTCGAAGTTCTTTCGAAGTTTTCTTACCTCAGCTAGATACTTCACCATCAGAGGTTCTCGAGCCTCGAAATGGCCGGTCACTTGGCCAACGACTAAGGCTGAGTCGCTGCGGATCCGAAATGTTTTCAGTCCCAGCCCGAAGGCCATGCGCAGTCCAGCCAGCAAAGCCTCGTATTCTGCTGTGTTGTTTGAGGCCTTGAATCCGAGCATCAGAGAATACTCCATTTCTGCCTCGTTCGGGCCTCGAATGGTGAGGTCGGCACCACAGCCTTCCTCGGTTGAGGACCTGTCAATGTAAATAACCCACTCAGAGACGGAGTCGGACCTCCCTTCAACCGAGGGTTGAGCCGCGAGGGTCGGTGTGAACTCCGGTTTCTTGCTGGGAATGGTGCACTCAACGATAAAATCGACCAGGGCTTGTGCCTTGATGGCCTGCCTCGGGCGGTATTTTATGTCAAACTGGGACAACTCCTACCTCCACTTCTCTAAGCGGCCCGAGGATTCGAATGAGGCAAGGATAGCCCCCAGCGGACGCTCGGTAAGAACGAGGATGGTGTGCGCTTGGAAGTAGCGTCGTAGCTTCCTTGAGGCCACAATAAGTGCCAAGACAATTTTTTCTATGGCTGGATACCTCGTTTATGCGTCTTTAAAGACGTGGCTCACGTAGTACACCGGCTTCTGCACCCCGTCAGCCTCTCGGACGAGCACTGAGCCCGCTGCTTGGTCGGACACCGCCAGATACAGTGATAGCCCGTCTCCTTCAACTGGTCGGGTGAGCAGTGGTGGCGTCGCAAGGTGCCTCTTTAATTGGTCAAAAGCGGTCTGGCACTCCTCTGACCACTCGAATCTCAGGATCTTCCTTAAAGCTTTGAAGAACGGGAGGCACTTCTCCCCAAACCTCGATATAAAACGGCTCAGAGCGGCTACCCACCCCGTAAGTCGCATGATCTTGACGTTGGTCTTGGGAGAAGCCATGTTGAGGATAGCATCGATTTTCTCTGGGTTAGCTTCGATTCCGCGGTGGGTGACCATGAAACAGAGGAACTTTCCCCCGGTGACTCCGAATGCGCACTTAGCGGGGTTTAGTTTCATTTTGAACTTGCGGAGCACTTCGAAGGCCTTGCCTAGGTCCTTGGCGTGGTCGACCGACGAGACGGATTTGACAAGCATATCATCGACGTAAACTTCTATGTTCCTGCCGATCTGCGGCTTGAACATGCGGTTGACCAATCGTTGGTACGTAGCTCCGGCATTCTTGAGGCCGAAGGGCATCACCCTGTAGCAGTATACCCCCCGGTCCGTTGTGAAGGCGGTAAGATCTTCGTCCGCCGGATTCATACGGATCTGATTGTAGCCGGAAAAGGCATCCATGAAACTCAATAGCTCATGGCCTGCCGAGCTGTTGACGAGCTGATCTATCCGAAGGAAGGGATAATTGTCTTTGGGGCAGCCATGTTGAGGTCGGTGAAGTCGACGCACATGCGCCACTTCCCGCTCGACTTTTTGACCAGAACTACGTTAGCTAGCCACTCTGAATATGGCACATTCAGAATGAAGTTGGCGGCGAGGAGCCGATCTACTTCGTCCTCAATAGCCTTCTGTTTGGCCAGGGCGAAGCTTCGCTTTTTCTGCCTGACGGGTCGGGCCGTAGGATCCACCCCAAGTTTGTGAGATATGATTTTGGGGTTGATCCAAGGCATGTCAGCAGGCGCCCAGGAGAACATGTCAGAGTTTTTCTGAGGAAATGAACCAGTTCGTCTCGCTGTGTCCCTATCAGAAGCGATCTGATCTGAACGATTTTCTCGTCATCCCCTTCTATCAGAGGGACCTCTGTCAGTGGCTCGACCGGGGTTCCTCGGACCTCTTTTTGCTCGTCTCGAGTGTCCAGAAAACCCCTGATGTCGTCTTCACCCTCAACATCGTCGGTTGGCTGCTCAGACGAAGATGTTGCGGTAAAGCAAACCTTTGCAACTCGCTGGTCTCCATAGACCCGCCCTATCCTGCCTTGATCGAGAGGAAACTTCATCGCTAGGTGGTAGGTCGATATCTGGGCCCAAAGGGAGTTCAGTATTGGGCGGCCGAGGAGGATGTTGTAGGACGATGGGATTCTTGCTACGATGAATTCCACAGGCACTGTTCGCGTGCGGCCGGCCACCCCGACGTTAAACTGCAGAGTGATTACCCCTTCCGCCGGGATCGAGTGGTTGGTGAATCCTGAAAGGACGTGGGAGGTCGGCCTTAGGTCTGCTGGGGTGAGCCCCATTCACAGAAAGCAGTCGTGGAAGAGAATGTCCGCCGAGCTTCCCGAGTCAACCAGTATCCTGTGCACCATGTATTGGTAGACCCGAGCCGCGATCACCGGCGGGTCGTTGTGGGGCAAGGATATGCCGTGGAGGTCCCCGTCGTCAAAAATGATCGGCTCGGTCTTCCTGGCCTTCTTCCTCGGACGGCTATTGGCCTCTGCGGCCGGCGTGGGGTGCTGAGTCTCATAGGTACTCGACGTACCCCCCGCCGACATTACCATGATTTTTGACGAGCCCCGGTTCCTTTTGACGAGGTTCCTCAGGTCCCCTGGCGAGGTAGTCTTCGAGCCACCGTGACGAGTTCCGTCTGTGCGACCCTGTCGAGGGAGGGGGTGTCGGTCATGCCTGAGAGCAGGCGAGCTTACCGACATCTCTTCGGGAGGGATATGAGCGTGCAGGGGCTCGGGGTGAGGCGCTCAGGAAACAGACCTCGGTGTTGAACTGTGGGGCATCCAGCGGGTCATAGAATATGTTGGTCCGGGAGATCGGCGGCCGTGGGAGGCATCGAGGCGGTGGTCAGCTGTGCTGACATGTACAGAGACTTCTCTCCCTCTGTAGGGGTCCCAATCCCGAGGTGGGAGAGCGGCGACCTGGGGAGCCTGGCCAGCCGTTTAGACATGGACGAGCGCATCCACAACGGACGCGAGTCGATCTATCCCGGCGGATAGGGCGTTGATGGAGTTCGGGAGAGGAGATTCGTCCGCGCCTCCGTTGTGGGGGAGGCGGCGGCTGGTGCTTAGATCATCGCGGTGATCGCTCGCCATTGAATGGAGATCGGAAGGTGAACTTTGTTCAGTGGAATCAAGAGTTTCCCACAGACGGCGCCAGCTGACGCGCTTCGTATCACGTCAAGATGTTACCTTCCGTAGATCTGCTGTTGAGCGACGATTGACGGCTGAGATTGGGTTGGAGGTTGACTCCTGAAGCGTGTGGATCTCAATGGGTTTGAGGTGGTTATGGCCGAGCTACTTGCAAAGAAGTCCCGGGGTGGTTGTACCACCGAGGACCCTCTGACGATCAAGTTAAACCGGATATTTGAGCAGAGTAACAGCCTAGTGAGGAAAGAATCACTTACTTGAACCATCTGAAGAGGGGTTTATATAGTGGTGGTAACAGGCAAGCAGGCGTGGGAATCACGCCGGCCGTTACGCTCCTGGCATCACGTTCGTGTGATAGGCGGGATCTCCCATTAATAGCGAGACAGGCTCGTTAATGGAGGATCGTGATGGCGTAGAACGCGGGACGTGGCCGGCGGATATCTCGCGTATGGCGAGATTCACGGAGGTGAGGCGATTGCGTATGCGATAGGTGCCGTTGGTCGGTCGATGAGACCGATGAATATGAGCTCGGCGGGAGGCTCGGGGACGAGCGGGAGGCCGAGATATCTAGGTTCTGCGGTAGTCCGAAAACGAGCTGAGGGGGCTGAGGAAGCCAATTGTTCGGGGGCTCGGAGGTGGGCCAACGGTTGTTTGTAAGGCGGGCAAAGGAGTTGTGGGGTCGTTCACAGAGGGTTGCTACGTCCATGGGCCGCAGACCCGGGGTATTTTACCCACGTACCGTTCCTGGTCTTTTATTGCTAGTCTCGGGACACGCCATCTGCCACGTGTCACAATCTGAAAGATCACCGATATCGAGCATCATCACTATTGTTATTCATTTATTTAGCATTTTCTTTTCCTTAAGGAATTTATTCCCCTTTTTCCTTCTCTTTTTAGGTGTCATGTGGTGAAAGGTTTCCTGTATGTGAAACAACCAATACATTTCATACCCACCTTTTCAGCTATAAGTACATGTTTAAGAGATAAACATTATTGACTCATGAATGACATCAACTATCCAGATAATTTGAGCTCCTTCCTTGTATGTCTCGGCCAGCCACTCAGGTGCATGCGGAAGGAAACAGAAAACAATGAGAAATTTTACAATTTTTGCGGTTTTCTTCTGTAATAGCACGTAAAATATAGAAAACAAAAAGGGAACCAAAAAATATTAATACATTTGAAAATTTTATGTTTTTGTATGCTTAGCAAATAAGAATTACTGAAATTCTAAGAGAACAAAAAATTCATTGGATTAATAAAAATTTTGCGATTTTTCGTATGTATTAATATTTTTTAAAAATTTCGTAAATTTCTTATGCTGTAGACGCAAAAGGTTGGAAATTTGAAGATATCATTTTAGGGTTTTTTTTAATTTCGTGATTTCCGTATGTTACTGGGGTTCCCAAGTACCCCGAGTCTCAATTACTAGGACCGAATTTATTTGTTTTGCTAGAAAAGTAGTAGCAATCGTCGCCTTTTTCTTCTTTTACTTCACAATGCTTTTTGTCTCTTTGGTACCAACAGAAAATTCTCAAATCTGTGAAATTTCATGATTTTCGTGTGGTATATAGCATGTAAAATAACATAACACGAAAGAAAATGGATTTTAAAACAGGGTTTTTGAAAATTCAGCGATTTTCTTGTGTTATACCATGAAAATTATAAAATAAGCGAAGAAAACCAAAAAAAATAAATCTCGGGAAATTTTGAGCCTTTTGGTATAGTAAATTGTTGAAAAACCGAAAAAACAAAAAACTTTGGGAATTTTAAAAATATTGAAATTTCCATTCTCTATATAGAAAACAAGATAACAATAAACAAGAACAGAACAGAAAGAAATTAGATTTTTGAAAACTTCATGATTTTTTCATTCAACATAGCTTATAAAAACTGTAAAACCGAAAAAACAAAAATAATTGAGATTTCTTTCTTTTTAGCGATTTTCCTGCGCTATAAGAAGCAAAATATCGAAAAAGAAAGATAACCAAGTTTTTTTTTTTCATATTTTATAAAATTGATAATCTTTGTGTGCTGTAGAAAACAAAATATTAAAAACCTAATAAAACATAAAATACTGAGATATTTAAAAGTTTCGTATTTTTTCGTGTGCTGCATGCAAAATACTGAAAAAAATTTAAATAGATTTTTGAATTCTAAAAAATAGTGATTTTGGTGTGAAAATATTAAATGTTTTAAGGAAACAAAAAAATTAGGATTTTTACGGATATCGCGGTTTTCGTGTGTTATAATAAGTAAAATATTGAAAACCGAAGACCATAAAAAATTTCGAGGTTTTAAAAATTTTGGATTTTCGTATGCTATATAACAGACAAAATATTGAAAACCCGAAGAAAATATAAAAACTTGAGAATTTTTTAAATTACGTAATTTTCATGTGGTAGCGTGGAAAAATATGTAAATTTGAAAAAAAATAATTCTGGTCTTTTGTAAATACCCCGATTTTCATGTGCTATGCTTGCAAAATGTTAAAAACCAAAAAAAATTAATTTTTTTTAAAGATTTTCAAAAATGTCGGGACCCGGTTCTTACTCACGGAACAAAGTGCCATATGGAACAAAATTCCATGCCAATTGTCATGCGAAGGGGGCGGGGGCCATCTCTTGAATCCGTGGGGGCCACCTCTTAAGTCCGTGGGACCCACTGTAGAACAATAGGGAATTTTCAGAATACATTCCGAAAAAAGACCGAAATCCATTATAGATGCAATGATACCACCCTCAATTACAGAGGTGCTTTTAAGTGAACCGGCACTACAGGAGTTTGAAAATTCCGTAGTTAAACGTGCTCGGGTTTGGGAAGTTCTGGGATGGGTGACCTCCTGGGAAGTGGCCCCTGGTCCGGTCCGGTTCGCTCCGAAAGACAAAACCTTGAGGTTTTGGCCAGAGCAGACAATATTATCTGTACTAGGGCATGGGGCGTTATATTTATGGTGGTCCATACAGGTCCCTCGGTAGTAGGTATCCGGTTCTTACTCACGGAATAAAGTGCAACACGGAACAAAAATGTTTTACGTTAAGCGTATGAATATCTATAACATGCAGGATATGTACCAAAACAAAATAATAAAAGCGAAAGGCATTTATTTCCATCAACCAAACTTTATTACATCCCAGAAGAAAGAGTAAAATAACCCAATTAGTTTAATTACATCGAAGAAGACTAGAAGCAAAAAAGCCATATATGGTCGTCAAGTCCGCATAATTTTCATTAGTTGGCTCCACATTTTGATCCTCGTCATAAAACTCATTCTCATCTAACGGATATTCCAAAGATAGAGAGAGAAAAGGATAGTCCGTCAACGAGTTATACTCGGATAGGATTGCCTCATAAGGAAGTAAATGTATAGAAACGAGCAAGTGTATAAAAATATGATGCGTATGAGCCGATATGATGTATATGGGTAAAAGGGTATGAGGTGTATACAAATAAGATGTGTTGGCCGAGGTATATGTGAATACGAGTATATTTGTATGAGGTATATGTTAGGTAAAATTTCGCATTAGTTTGTTAAATAAGGGTCCGGTTACTCGCGATTATTCCGTTGTGGCCACGAAACAACAACTTGGGAAGTGAAATGTATCATTTCACTTTCCGGGATCATGATCGAGTAGTAGGGGAATCCGAGTTCCGCATCTCCTTACCTAATCAAACTATCCATCCCCGTTATTCAGTGAAAAGGGTTTTGATGAATTAGAGTTGGTGCGTATATCATCTAGACATCGAATTTCCACATTGTATGACATCCATATTTTGGATTATTCGCCCTCAAAGTAGGGTTAGTATTCGCCCGAATATCGGGTTAGTAGTCGTTCATATATTGGACTGTTCACCCTGCCTGCAGAGATCTTCATTTATAAGTATTCCATACCTAGATTCACGCATTCTAACCCTAACCGTATTATGTGTCATGTATGTCGTAAACTTGTATTCAAAAAGTTGATCTCATTTAATATGGCCTTCCACAACTACCCATTTTATTTTGTTATCTTTTAAAGTGTGTAAGGTGCATCATAATAATTTTATAGAACGCTTAGTTAATAAAGATCATAGTGTTTTAATGATAGTTATTGGTTATAAGAAAATCATGATATTTAGAGTAATTATCATTTTGAAAACCCATGGTATTTTAGTGAAAATATATTTTTAATGAAAGATTATGGTATTTATTTAAAATTATCTTTTAATAAAGTTTTAGGTATTCTTTTTGGAAAATAACATTTATAAAGGCTATGGTTTTTATTTGAAAATAGCATTTTAGTAAAGATCAAGGTATTTAAATGAAATTATATCTTTTTAGGATGGATTTAGGTATTTTATTGTAATTAATAATTTTATAAAGTTATGGTTTTTTTTTTATTTGGAGGTAACATTTTAGAAATACGTCCGTGTTGGCAACCGCTGCACATGAGCGGCAGGATTTGTGTTCTTTTTAGGGACGATTGCTTATCAACCACGAGGTATTTACGTAAAACATTATCCCCTAAAATTTTGGGTGTTTTATTAAGGGTGATATTTTACACGAATAACTCCGCGTTGACAACCGCTGCACATGGGCGGCATGATTTGCGTCATTTTCAGGGACGATTGTCTAGTAACCACGGGGTGTTTCATATAAAATATTACCCTATTAGGGTATCTTATTAGACCTTAGTAAATAAAGTAAAAAAAAATTTATATAAAAATATTCCCTCTAAGTGGAAGGAGGTTAAGTTGAAAATCATAACATAATTATTTAAATTAGCATTACCCCTTTTTAAAAGGAAAAGGGATTTTTATAAAACTAAGGTAATTGAGGGTTGATAGCTCGAGTAAAAGTATATCGTTTTAGTGTGACTAAGGTATTTTATTCAAAATTTCTTATCTCATATGGGTGTTTTAAATACGTACCACATTTTAATAAAATGAGGATATTTTGTGGAGGTAACCTGTTTCGAGATCTTATTGGTATCATAGGTAAGTGCGTGTATATAAAGGGTGGATTGATACCCCCTGGGTTATAACATCAAGCATATCATTTTCCATGTAAGGTGAGGGTGCAATATTTACGCATATAGGGATAAGTTAATTAAACCATTTTAAGCATGTGTCAAAATTATGATTAAGAGGTACCACAATAGGCGCACATAAATATTTTTAACATCATTTTAAAATAAGGTTGGGGATTGGAACTTGAAACTAAATCATTACAGGATAAGAAGGTGACATACGAGTGTTTAGAGGCGGATCCTACATTTGGTTTGAGTTGGATGTCGACAGGTCGAAAACATAGACTTGCACTACGATCTAAATAACTCCGCCCTCGGATTTTTCCTCGATGTTGGGGTGGAACCACAGCGTCAGCGTCGGCGAAATGAAGGCCTGGGTATTTTTTTTCAGAATTTTTGGAGTTCCGTGGTGTGAGAAATCAGTGTTTGAAGGTCTCTATCTATAGGGTCTTTCTCCAACAATAAAATCCAGAAATCTGATAAAAATCCTCTAAAAATCCACGCCCCAATCATTCGCCGATGATTCAGCTGCCGCCGCCTCATCGTGGCCATGGGATCTGGATCCAACGGCTCACGAGCCGCCGCCGCACGAGCCACGTAGCCGCGTGAGGGATCACGCGGTTTCGCATGATCCCCCTAACGTGGACGCCGCCGGCGTTTCTGGGCCGTTAGATCTCCTATCCAACGGTCCCGATTAAAGGTTGGTTTTAATATTTTTTTCTTTATAAATAAAAATTCTAACTGTTATTTTTAAAAAAATTGAATTTGATTTTAAAAAATTTGTTAAAAATATTTAAAATACGGGGAAAATATGTGAAAAATTCCAGAAAATATATTTTATTGTTATCTTCGGTTTAAAAATGATTTTGAGCTAAAACTGAAAGTGTGTTTTAGCACTACCATTAGATTTAGACAAGTATCAAGTATGCAATTTTAAAAAATCTAGAGTGCTAAGCCACACTAATTTAGAATCTAACTAGAGAATTAGGGTTTTTCTAGGCATGTAAACAAGTTTTACACTAAGTGAAGAATGTTACAACTTTTGTAGACCAAGTCATTCAATTCAATAGCTCCAAGTAGTAGTCCCTAAGCTCCAAGTAGTGGTCCCTAAAACTCTTCTTGGCTCCACTTGAAGAAAAGATCGAGCTTGCTACATCGTCTTCGATGCCGAAGATGATCCATCTTGAGGTCACTCTAACTCAAGCTAGCTCTTCACTAATCAAGGAATTAGTGAAGCAAACAACCTAATCTAACGGGCTAGATGAGAGCAGGTTGATAAAGTAGAAATTTTGCTCATTTTAGAAATTCTTTTCTCTTTTTTATTTTTCTTACTCAAGAAAAGCTAGAGAGGAAGAAGATGAACTTGGGTGAAGAAATATCTCAAGTGATAAGCAGAGAGAGTTAACCATGGGCTAAAGATAATGGTTGGGTTATAAAATATCTAGAGTAAAACAAAATTAGTGAGATGAGTCATGGCTTCTACATACTTCTACAAGTATCTTAAGCCATGCTCATTTTCACTCATTTTATTTTACTCTTAATAAATAATTACCACAATTATCTTTAGCTTTGGTATGAGTTTCATACACTCATGTTCAATGTATCATCCACCATGACACAATAGTAAATTATATATATAAATAAATATAAATATCATATATATATCATTATATATATATACACACACAAGAGAAGAAATTCATTAGTGAGCTAATATTAGTTAATATATATTAACATATCAAATATAAATATATATCAAATTATTAAATTAACACCGGGCTATATCATATATACCCGACTAATATCATTTATATGTATATCAATTTATCAAATCAACACTTGATTTAATAACTCGGTCATATCACATATAACCGACAACTTTCAATATATTGTATTAAATCAACACTTGATTCAATAATCCGATCATATCATATATAACCGGCCAATATCAAATATATATACATATAACATATCATTTAATCAACATTTGATTCAACAATCCGGTTATATCACATATAACCTAACCGATATCAAATATCGCCCGATTAGAATACTGTATCACATACTCGTATTTAATCAAGCTCCTGCACATATCATCATATGTGCCCTACTTCGTTTCGTCTGAGCTAGGAAAGCTCTGTGTGGGACTCTAATGACTCGTTAATACGACAGCAGTAGGTAATGATCACATCAGTCACCAACAAGCCGTTAGCGGTACTAGCTGGACGTAACGGCTACCCAGGTATTGAGCGAATAGAAAATCAACAAGCAAGCTTGTCCAAACTCCCGCAAAGCCTATAAGCAATACTTACCGTGCAGTCCGGTCTCTTCGTCTAATATGTCGCATATCTAGTCTAGGGGTGGAATCGTCAGACTCTAGTAACTTGATAAGTCATGTTGATGTATGGTCTATAACCGTTCGAGAAACTACTGATAACACTTATCGGTAAATCTCATCAGCCTTGGCCAGGACTTGCTGTTATAGCCAATCGAGTATAGCGCAACATCAACTCCCTATAAAGGGAGAGACGAAACCCCTCCTATCGCTCATTGCCTCCATGTGACTCGGGACTGTACCCACAATCCACCTGTTTGCACGACTCCTTTGAGCCGTGGTAGGAAGGAAATCAAAGCACAGTGGGAACCACACAAGACTGTATGATGATCTCGGGTCTACAGACTAACATGTACAAGTGTCACCAGAGAACTGCTATCTGACGATAGGTATGGTACCATCTAGGAGTTCTCGTCGAGTCCTGTTCGGTGTACCCATTCTCTCATGAGCACATGCGTACAATCTTTGATGTCAAACACCAATGGACGTGGGATCAACCATCGCCCCATACAGGGTCAAGAACGTAGACACTAGTTGTTATGAAAATGTATGCCCTAGAGGCCATTATTGTATGATATAGCGAATGCTTGGATATATATCTAGAGGACTTTCTTGCTCGACATGATAGTATGCTATATGGTTGCTCTTTATCTTAATATGTACACTTGTATTATTATACCGTCTCTCTGATATATATTGATAAAGCCCTTAGGATGTTTGCTTGACTACCAGGATTATGATGCGGATCATACTACTGGGACTTGTGTAGTCCATAAGCACATCCTTTAATTGTTCTTAGTCGAGAGAGCATCGAGATAGGGCATTGATATTCCAGAGTAGACTAGTGTGTACGTTTCTTGACCCTGTATGGGGCGATGGTTGATTCCATAACCATTGGTGTTTGACATCAAAGATTGTACATAGGTGCTCATTAGAGAATGGGTACACTGAACATGACTCGCCGAGAACATCTAGATGGTACCATACCTATCGTCAGACAGCAGTTCTCTGGTGACACTGGTACAGGTTAGTCTGTAGACCCGAGATCGTCATAGTATCTTTTGCGGTTCCCACTGTGCTTTGATTTCCTCCGTACCACGGAGAAAAGGAGTCTTGCAAAAAAGTAGATTTTGGATACAGTCCCGAGTCACATAGAGGCAGTGAGCGATAGGAAGGGTTTCGTCTCTCCCGATATTGGGAGTTGATGTTGCACTATGCTCGATTGGCTATAACAGTAAGTCCTTGGCCATGGCTGATGAGATTTACCGGTAAGTGTTATCAGTAGTTTCTTGAACCGTTATGAGCCATATATCGGCATGACTTATCAAGTTACTGGGGTCTGACGATCCCACCCCTAGACCCGATATGCGACATATCAGACGAAGAGACCGGACTGTACGGTAAGTGTTACCTATAGGCTTCATGGGAGTTTGGACAAGCTTGCTTGTTGATCTTCTATTCGCTCAATACCTGGGTAGCCGTTACGTCCAACCAGTACCGCTGACGGCTTATGGGTAACTAATATGATCATTATCTACTGCTGGCGTATTGACGAGTTTTTAGAGTCCCACACAGAGATTTCCTAGTTCAAGCGAAACGAACTAGGGCACATATATTAATATGTGCGGGGGGACCTGATTAAATACGAGTATATGATACCGTATTATAATCTGGTGGTTATTTGATATCGGTTAGATTATATGTGATATAACCGGATTATTGAATCAAGTGTTGATTTGATAATGTGATATACAGATAAATAATATTAGTCGGTTATATGTGATATAACCGAATTATTGAATCAAGTGTTGATTTAATAATATGACATATATCTATATTTGATATAATTATATATTAACCAATATTATTTCTCACTAATTATTTTCTTAATATATATATATATTTGATATGTGTAAATATATATATTATGAAACATAGATTTTTTATTTTAAGAAAATAGAAAATGAGGTGGAAAATGAGAAGATATTTGTGGAGGGGTGAAGCATGGCTTATCTTATTATTTTAATAGTTTGGCTTTACTATTGAAGTATGGTTCATTTTTATAATGGAATGAATTCCATGCTTCAATAATAGAGTTCATTTGTGAAGCCATTCTACACTTGCTCTTTTAGTGAGTTCATTTTTCTTGAGCTCATTTTTCCTTCGAGCTCTCTCCATCTTCTTCTTCCTCCTCCTCCAAGCCCTAACCCTCACATGTGATGTGAACTATAGGGCTTTCGATAAATCTTAAGTGAGTTTAGAACCCCTACTTCACCATCCTACACTTGATTAGCACTTGATTTTAGGGTGTTTCCTTCACTAAAAAAAGATTAGTGAAGAGGTAGCTTGTATTAGTGAAACTTCGGGTGGATCATAAACGAAGGTCACGAAGGAATCTCGATCCAATATCAAGTGGATCTACGAGGAGTCGTAAGGACTACTACCCGGAGCTTTAGAAATGAAGGACACGATCTTCAAAGGTTGTATTTTCTTTCACTTAGTATAGTTTTGTGATATCATACTATAAACCCTAATAATCTAGTTAGATCTTTGGATAGTGTAGTTTAGCACCATGAAAATTTGAAAATTGCATGCTTGATGCCGATTAAAACCTTGTGGTAGTGCTAGGGTACACTTTCATGGTATCAAAGCCAAGTTAGAACATTAGGGGAAGTCTTTACGACGTTAAAGTGTTCGATCGAACTTCGAAAACTCGCATTTCACCTAGTTTCTGTCTATTTTTCAAAAGTTGAAATTTTCGAGATTAAAAATATGCAGAAAATTGTGGAGGGTATTCTATGGAGATCAAAGAAGCAAAAGGTCGTGATTCAACCAAACCGCCGTGGGACCGCCGCCAAACCCATGGTTCGGCCGCGGTTCCGCCGCATGTTTGGTGAATTGATGGCTCATACTTCTTGTGCTGCTTCATTGTTATAATTCGCACTTTCTGGGTGTTTTTAGTGATGCTCAAGTTGTTAAGATCTCTGTGATTTATGGGTATTTGATAAATCGATCGAAATATTTAACGTCGTCTAGATTTTGATGATATGTGATACAATATTTGGAATCCACAATTATTAGTTTTGTGAAAACTAGTTTGTAATTACAAATCTAGTATCTTAGTCTCGGTTGATCGATTGCCACGGAGTTTCGATTCGAATCAAAACTCCGTCGCAATCGCGTATAGTACACGGACACGACAGTTGGGAATCTTGTTGAGTTATCCGACTGTTTATTGAAAAGAGTTTTCAGTTTGAGACTAAAATGTAAGGTTTATAGGGTCATGCATGAAATTCGGAATATGAGATATTCCGGGTTTATGATGTCTAAGGAATTTGCGGATTCTAATTATTATAGTTTTTCATTTTTTTCTGCGACCGTAAGTGTAATACGTGGTGTATCCACGATCTCGTTGCTATATGTCAACGGAATTCAAGATACACATATTTACTTACATTGATAATATGTGATGTTATATGTCGCTGTGATATATTATATTGGATCGTCCTCATTGAATAGCCGGGGGTTATACGTGAGATGGGAGTTTTTGTATTTTCATTCATGTAAAATTGTATGTAATATTCTTTTATTGGGACATTTCCGGGTTGAGGATGATGTCACCATTGATGTATATTATTTACTTTTCCGCATTAGGATAAACCCAAGACGGGGAGCATAAGTAACCGGGTTCTAGAGTCCAGTGGGAAACCATCTCGATGAGTCGAGACCGGGTCTCCTAACTCTAGAATTGGCAGGGTTGCTTACCACTCTCGTAGGAGTCTAGGGATGTGGGTTTGGCTATTCATCACGACTGTGGAATTCGTGTTTTTTATTACTGGCTTAATTTAAAACACGGACCCGCAAATATATCCAATATTTCATATGTTGACTTCTTTTGCTTGAGTTCCGTGATGTGATAATATAACTGCGTGAGACGAATGCTATATATATATATATAATAAACGCTGCTTATGTTTTGCACCCGCACTAGTCCAGCCCCCGCTCTGCCGTTAGTTAAGTAACCTAACGGTGTATAACGGGGTCCCGTGGCGAATGCGGATGGCATAAGCGTACGTTCTATTTTTGTTTCTTTTCTGTGATATTTAGGGAAACATAAATGATGGGACTTCATTAATGATATTAATAGAAAGAAAAGAAACATAAAGATATTGTAGAATCAAAATTTTTAAAAAATGGTAGCTCTAGTTCTTACTTTACATAGTGGTATTCCTTGATGGATATCCAGCACCTCATTCGATGAGGAAAGAGCCGAGATCTCTTCACCGGGAGTGGCCTCTTTAGCAAAATTAGCAAATCCTACAACCCACTCGGTTTTATGTTGATAGCTACACTAGTTCTTGCTTTGCATAGTGGTATTCCTTGATGAATATCCAGCATCTCATTTGATAAGGAAAGAGCCGAGATCCCTTCACCGGGAGTGACCTCTTTAGCAAAACTAGCAAATGCTACAAAAACACTCATTTTCAAATCACTGGATTCTGCAACGATAACAAGTTTATTACGTTAAAGGTTTCTTCAAAACCAGTCGTAGCCCTCCGTCATTTCAGATAAGTACTATTTAGTATTTGTGCTAGTTTGTTGGCCTCCGTCAAGACGTAGTGTGCGCTAGCTGATGTCGGGACCCGGTTCTTGCTCACGGAGCAAAGTGCCACACGAAAAAAAGTGCCACGCCAAGTGTCATGTTAAGTGGGCGGGGGCCACCTCTTGAATCCGTGGGGGCCATCTCTTGAGTCCGTGGGACCCACTGTAGAACAATGGAGAATCTTGGAATACATTCCGAAAGAGGGCAGATATGTACTATAAATGGAATGATACCACTATTCAATACAGAGGTGCTTTTTAAGTGAACCGGCACTACATGAGCTTGAGAACTCCGTAGTTAAGCGTGGTCGAGCCAGGGAAGTTCTGGGATGGGTGACCTCCTGAGAAGTGGTCCCTGGCCGGGTCCGGTTCGTCCCGAAGGACAAAACCGTGCGGTTTCGGCCAGAGCTTTGATACCATCTGTACCGGGGTGTGGGGCGTTACATTTATGGCGGCCCATGCAGATCCCTCAGTAGTAGGTCAGTGGTTCGAGGACGAACTATTGTTCAAAGGTGGGGAGAATGTCGGGACCCGGTTCTTGCTCACGGAGCAAAGTGCCACACGGAACAAAGTGCCACGCCAAATGTCATGTTAAGTGGGCGGGGGCCACCTGTTGAATCTGTGGGGGCCACCTCTTGAGTCCATGGGACCCACTGTAGAACAATGGGAATCTTCGGAATACATTCCGAAAGAGAGCAGATCTGTACTATAAATGAAATGATACCACTTTTCAATACAGAGGCGCCTTTTAAGTGAACCGGCACTACAGGAGCTTGAGAACTCCGTAGTTAAGCGTGCTCGAGCCAGGGAAGTTCTGGGATGGGTGACCTCCTGGGAAGTGGTCCCTGGCCGGGTCCGGTTCGCCCCGAAGGACAAAACCATGCGGTTTCGGCCAGAGCGGACAATACTCTCTGTACTTGGGGTGGGGTGTGACAGCTGATTAGTGCTTATGATTTGTTGACTATAGTTAAGGTCATAAGTTGCTATGGGTAAAAATAGATATTGGGAATTTCAAGTGTTGAAATTTGCAATGAGATTGCATACCTTCAATGAGATAGTTGGATCCCAATACCCACTGCGAGTAAGTGTTACTCCTGGGAGGGTTTTCCACTTTACAATAAGCTGATCTAGTAGGTGTTCACCGCCGGAGGCCGGAAAGACTGACGTCTTGCCTGAATACGGGGCAGATACTTTTTGGTGTTATCCATCCACCTCTCCGAAGATGCCAAGTTGATTTATGACACCGTACATCAGAGGTTTAGTCGGATGCGGCCGATGTAGCAGACTTTGTCAGATTCCCCCTCATTTGAGGGGTTTTTTTATTGTGGGGACGCTTTTCCCTGCAGGCGCAAACCCCTGCAGTTAATTACGCTACCGTAACGCGGTAACCACTTTCTCCTTCTCCAGATGGTCACTTTGTGTCCCGTGTGTTTGTTTTATTTTTGGTAGCCCGTGGATTGTATACGGAGACTAATTTATGTTGTCGTCCGTAGGGCGTGGATTAGTCCAAATCCGTATTTTCTTAGATTTGGATTTTGGATTGGTTTAAGGATCATTAATCTCATTTGAGACTAAAATCAACTTAAACGTTTGTTAAGGATACGTTAGTCTAATTTTAGACTAAGATCAACTTAACGTTTGTCAAGGACACGTTGGTCTAATTTTAGACTAATATCAACTTAACGGAATCATTTAGATCCAACAAACGTGCATTCGGGCCATATTGTTTTAGTTTAGGGACATTGCGGTCCATTGGGTTTGTTCCCTCATGGGAACTGAATAAAACACATAAATAAAGCAGCAAGCAAAACCCCCAAAATGGAGCATCACGTGTCCACACGTGACCGGGCCTTACGTGCAGACACATGACTTTTTATGAGCAAAGTCTGTCCGCGCCTGAATGCCTAATTGATGGGGTCATATGCCAACACGTGATGGGTTCCTGAGCCCTCTGAACTAATAGAATTAAATTCTAATTAGATTCTTAATCGGTGGGGTCACGTGTCAACACGTGATGGATTTCTAAACCCGCTGAACTAATAGAATTAAATTCTAACTAAAAGGAATCAAAAGCCCTAATTGGAAAAATATTTCCTAAGATCTTTCCAAACAGAAAAGATTGCACTCTATAAAGTGGAGCACCGTTAGATTAAAAAATCACCAATTTATAGAAATATTCTGTACAGGGAAATATTTTCCTAAAATTTGCCAGGAACAACAAATAAAATATTTTATGGATTAAAAAATCTAATGGTGAATAAAATTCATCGAATGATCTAAAAGATCATGTTGGTTTTAAAATCAATCAAAATCTCTCAATGAGAGATTGGCTGAACAAACTGATTCTTTTCTTTCTCCTATAAATAGGAGCCAAGAAGAGAAGAGAAAAGGAGGATACAACAACAGAGAGAGAACACAGAAGAGAGAAAAAAGAGAAGAGAATTTAATTCTCCAGAGAGAAAAGAAGATCTCTTGAGAGAGAAAAAAAAGAAAACTCTAGGTAAGAGAAGGAAGGAGTTCAATCTATAAGCTCCCACAAAACAAAAGAGAATTTAATTCTCAAACCAAGAGTTTACCTCTTCTAAATAAGAACTCAGTTCTTTCTCTGGTTGAAAATTTGCAGAAGAAGATCTTCCCATAAGTTGAGAATTTAATTCTCATCGGGAAGATTATGCCATGCAGGTCTAAAACCTAAGGGAAGACCTAAGTTCAGAAAATTCTATTCTCCCACAAAGCATATAGGAATTTAATTCCTCCAACAAAGATAGGGTTTAACCCTTAATACAAGAACTTAGTTCTTCCTTATGGTAATAGATCTGCAGAAGCAGATTTCCCCATAAGTCGAGAATTTAATTCTCATCGGGGAGATTCTGCCATGCAGATCCAAAACTTAGAGGGAGAATTGGGTTTAAAGAATTTAATTCTTTCAAACACATAGGAATTTAATTTCTCTAAATAAAATTAGGGTTTAACCCTATAAAAGAATTTAATTCTTAAACAAAAGATTTAACTCTTCATGCACGTAAAAGAGATCAGTACCCAACATGATCGCGTGTGTCCACATGACTCCCCCCTCAATGATCAAAAGAGAACGAATGAAATTAGGTCACGTGCTCCCACGTGACCCTTGAACAAACTTCTCAAAATAAAAAGTGAGTAAAGCCAAGGCAGAACAGATTTTGGGCGTCTCACGTGTTCCCACGTGACCCCTAGCAATTATCAAATAAAAGAGGATTCTACCCAAAGGCAATGCCCGCCTAAAGGATGCCTCACGTGTCTCCATGTGACCCCTGACAAACACCATTTTAAAGAGAAAATGGGGTAAAACTGAAGGATTAATATCCAACGCATGGGCACTCTCACGTGTCCCCACGTGATGATCATAAAAGATCAAGTTTTTAATGCTTATATGCATATTCTGGGAGCAAAATAGAAGAATTAAGGCCCAATCTTCAGGTGCCTCATGTAACCCCACGTGAGCGCCTCATTCTTAGTGTTTAACACTACTTTAAGCGCTTCATTCCTAGTGTTTAACACTATTTTAAGCGCATCACGTGGGAATACGTGATCGTCAAGTAACACTATATTCAAACCAATCTTAGCCCAAATTAGCTAAGTCTTTCATAGGCAAGACCCCCCTTCAACTGAACACCGATTATACTCTTGTATTCCAAAACTGATCATCTCATATGGCATTCAAAGTGATTCCTAGATCTTTCCAACCAACATTAGTTCAAGGGTACATCTCTTCATACCTCTAATACATGTCGTTGTAATTTTTCAACGTCTTCAGAGAGCTGGAGGGTCCCAATAACCGATAACTTTTGGTGCGTCCCCAAATGGTTGAACCAAAACCAAACAGACTATGACGTCCTTAAACTTTATGGACTGTGAGGTCCTTAAACTCTATGGACTGTGAGGTCCTTAAACTCATAGACTATAACGTCTTTAAACTGGACTATGATGTCCTTAAACTTGATGGACTGTGAGGTCCTTAAACTCATAGACTATGATGTCTTTAAACTTTATAGACTATGACGTCTTTAAACTGGACCGTAATGTCTTTAAACTAATTATGGACCGCAATGTCCCTAAA
This sequence comes from Agapanthus africanus, assembly GCA_030015575.1. Lineage (NCBI taxonomy): Eukaryota > Viridiplantae > Streptophyta > Magnoliopsida > Asparagales > Amaryllidaceae > Agapanthus > Agapanthus africanus. The sequence continues at coordinate 874,312,838 of CM057339.1, forward strand.
CTAAAACAATAGAGCCCAAATGCTCTTTTGTTGGATCTAAATGATCCCGTTAAGTTGATCTTAGTCTAAAATTAGACCAACGTATTCTTAACAAACGTTAAGTTGATCTTAGTCTAAAATTAGACTAACGTATCCTTAACAAACGTTTAAGTTGATCTTAATCTCAATGAGATTAACAATCCTTAAACCCAACCCAAATCTAAATCTAAGAAAATACGGATTTGGACTAATCCACGCCCTACGGATGACAACATAAATTAGTCTTCGTATACAATCCACGGGCAACCAAAAACAAAAAAACACACACGACACGAAGTGACCATCTGGAGAAGGAGAAAGTGGTTACCGCGATGCGGTAGCGTAATTAACTGCAGGGGCTTGCGCCTGTAGGGAAGAGCGTCCCCACAATTAAAAACCCCTCAAATGAGGGGGAATCTGACGAAATCTGCTACATCGGCCGCATCCGTCTAAACCTCCGATGCGGTGCCATAAATCAACTTGGTATTTTCGAAGAGGTGGATGGATAAAACCAAATAGTATCTGCCCCCAAAATTCAAGCCGGACGTCCTAACGTCCCAGTCGCATCTTTCGGCGGAGAACAAATTCTGGCACGCCCGGTGGGACATTTTCCTCTTTCCACTCCACACTTCGTGTGTTGTGTTTCACGAACGAATCACGGTTTAATGTGGTTGCCCATGAATTTGAGGTACTAAAATTTGGTGTCTTGCTCCCGTGCAAAGAAAATGGCTTTCAACTGCACCAACTGCAACAACGGCAATAACTCTCACTCCGTCCTTGCTGGAGGAGTGACCTATAGGCCTCAAGCAGCCTCCGTTTTTACGATGCCAGTGGAATACGTAACTCAGGACACTACTGGACTGTTCTTTGGGACCATGCTCCTACCAACGAGCTTCAACGCCCCACTGCCGTCACAAGAAGATCTGAAAAAGTCGGTCTTTGATCGGCTTACAACTACCGCGGCCCCTCTCAACGGGTCTCCCAAATCCAGCGCCTCAGTTTTCAATAGACTGGGCCAAAGCTCTAATGGGCTCATGAAGAAGCCCGCAATACCAGAAGGGGTTATCCCGAAACGGATAGCCATTCCTGCTCCTGAAGTCGTCAGAGCGGCTTCCCCCGCTAAGGAGTCGGTCTTTGCAAGACTGGCCGTTTCAGCTCCCACTCCAGGCGAAGTCATCAAATTTGCTTCCCCTGTGCGAAAGTCCGCCTTCGACAGGTTGGCCATCCCCTCTCAGCGGACGTCAGTCTTCATGAGGCTGACACCGGCAACAACCCTTCACCAGAGTAGGGGGCATTATAAAACTACCCCCGTAACTAAACCAATACCGTCTGCAAGGCATGCTCGACGTCGTCACTGATACCGAGTGAGAAAAGCCGGAGGCAGTTCTCCTTCTGGACTGACTCCGTCAGCTCCAACGGTGGAAGTCGACGCTGCTGTTCCAACTGGGAACAGCTTCGAGCTGCTTAGGAGGGTGCGAAAGAACTCTCCAAACGCTATACTAAAGAAGTCTCCTCCGCCTGTTGAAAATATGATGCGGACAAAGCCGGAGCAACCCCCTCAGCGGTTGTCCTCCAAAATCCACAGAGTCTGGCGGAAGGTCAACGACTCTATAATTGATAAAGAATACTCTTGCCAACTGAAGAAAACAAAAGCTTGGCAAGGAGAAGACCATCTTGCCGTCATGTCATGGAAGGTATCGTCTGCACGGGTGCTTGCTGCAATGGCTCGCTCAACTTCGGCCTCCCATAAGAAGAGAAGGCCAGAGAATCAACCACCACTGCAGACAAACCCTGAGCGTGATGGATCCAAACGCCCCAAGTCTAGGGGCATGGTTGTGTATACCGTCTACATGGCATCCGGGAAAGACGATAGTCGCGCTTCTGTGAGTCATCGACCACTCACAAGGTCTGTGACGAAAGCTCAGGAGCAACAACAAAAGTTCCAGGAAATGTTGACAAGGATGGCCGCACTCATCGGGCAGAAAGAAAGCCCGGAAGTATCATCGGAACAAAGCTAGGAACAGGAGACCGACACCGAGTTCCTACGAAGGATTCTTGAAAAGAAAGACAGAGAGACCGCGGAACAAGCGGCTAATATAAAACAAATGACGCTTCTCTTCCAAGATATAGTGGGGATGATGATCCAACTGGATTCTCCGGCCGAAGACCCCCCGATTATCCTTAAAGACGACAGAGGGGAAACATCGAACCCTCTTCCGGCTTGTTCAGCAGCTAAGGAGGAGACCATTTCTAAAGCCGCCCTGGATGACTATATCGCTCAACAGATACGAGCTCATCGGGCGAACGAAGCGGCCGGCCAAATTATTAAGACTGGACGACCCTATCCGGGTTGGTATGACCAAATAAAGTACCCGCCGGGATATACGATCCCTAAATTCCATATATATAAAGGGACGGGGAATCCGCACCAGCACGTCACACAATTCAAAGCCTTGTGCGGTAATACTGGGGGTGACGACAAACTGCTGATTCGCCAGTTTGTTGGCAGCTTGTCGGAGACATCGTTTGAATGGTACTTCGAGCTCCCGAACGACCCCGTTAAGACATTTGCAGAATTGTAGTTACTGTTTACACAATGGTTCGCAAGTGCTAGCGAACGCACCCCAATCACGGCATTAATTAATGCCAGGGTGAAGCCAGGCGAAACATGGGTCCAGTACGCGATACGATGGCGGAATCTATGGTCGAAGTGCGAACAGTGCATCGAAGAAGCGCATGCTGTAGGCATGTTCGTGGGTACCCTTGATCCGCAGGCGATCATATCCCAGTTCATGATGTTCTTCAAGCCGACCACCTTCCAGGCTTTGATTGATAAGCTGGCTCAGATGGATCAGATGGGCCATAGGCCATCCTCTTCAAAAGCGGATTCTCGAAATGGAAAGGGGAAAGGGAAAGCGACCTTCATCGCCAACGCCCAGCAACGGCCCAGCGGTCCAAAACCAACTAATAGCCAAGATGATAGGCGGCGATTCTTTAATGAGAAATTGAAGTGCCCTTATTCGTTTCCCCAGGATAAAACGAAGTGACTATTCAAACTGGAAGTGAGCAACAGGCTCATCACTTTGCCGGATCCAAAATGCCCATTATAGCCCGGCGATGCCAACAATCCTAATTACTGCCCTTACCACCGAGCAGTAAGCCATCCAATCGAAAATTGCTTCGTCTTCAAAGGCTGGATTGAGGACCAGTACCAGCAAGGAAAATTCGCGCTGTCCGAAAATTGGAAAGTAATCTCGCCCTAGCCGCACGCTCTTAAAAAGGCGGACACGCCGGGGGCATCATGCTCATTTATAGAGGAAGCTCCATGGGAAGTAGTTCTTTCGGCAAAAACGCAAAGAATGCTGAAGGATCTTCAAGCATGCCTGGCAATCAGGTGGAAAAGCCCGCTAGAGCTTGAGATCATTGAGGGAATGCTAAAACCACGCCCGACGCCGAGAATTGGTAGTGATGGTTAAAACGCTCAGGCCTAGCCGTCAAAGTCTTCAAAGAAAATGAAGAAGCCCGTGAAGCCTGATGACAAGCGCACGGACTTGCAAAAGCATATTGACGCGCTGGAGGAATGCAACCAGAAGGTGCGGACCCCAGTCACACTCCATGAGTTTCTCAACCATATCCTTGAGAACAGAGGCAATGACAATGACGAGGGAGACGACGCGTCAGAAGAACCCGAAGATTACGTGGCAAGTTGTCATATGATTTCTCATTCGTCACTAAATGATGAAGAAGCCCACTCAGCGTTAAAAGATGACATAGAGGAGCTGGGGGAAGAATCGGCACCAAAATCCTTGGAACCGTCCGATGAGCTGATTGACGTGCTGCTAACCGAAGCCCGTCAGAAGAGCAAAGTTGACCGAGAACGCAAAATGGCCATAGTCGAAAAAGCCAGGCGTCGACGTTAAGTGGAAGGAGTCACGGTGGGGATGGATCACAAAACACCCCAACCAAACCAAATCACACCCTAAATGGGTGTATCCCACTTTATCGTTATGTATCCCGTCACGTGACAAATACACGTGCATACAGGATAAACAATGGACCACAATGTCTTAAAACTAACTACTGACCGAAACGTCTTTAAACTACTACAAACCCCCGGCATCTTCAGTCTAACGTGGTAAAAAAACGGTACGTCCACAAGCAAAATAGGCACGGATGAAAACCCGAAAGGGCTCCGTGAGTAAAAACAGCAAGGCTACCGGTGATGTTTGTGAAAACCCGAAAGGGCGCAGACTCGTAAAAAAAACGGTACGTCCACAAGCAAAATGGGCACGGATGAAAACCCGAAAGGGCTCCGTGAGTAAAAACAGCAGGGCTACCGGCGAGTTTGTGAAAACCCGAAAGGGTGCAATCTCGTTAAAAGGCACTTGCAAGATCCTCTCGGCCTTGTAAGGAGAAAACTACCTGCGTGATATCCTTACGACTCACAAAGGAGCGACACAGTTAGGGATCCCCACGATTCCTAAGGAGAAATTACACTTACGAGATCCTCACGACTCGTAAGGAGAATCCCCTTATGAGACCCTCACGGCTCATAGGATTCAAAAGCCTTAAGCTACAGTGATCTGAACCTGTTCTTAAGCCGTCATTACACTCCCCAGATTGCCCTACAAGCTGTTCAATACTGACCATTGTATACAATCCACGGGCACGAATAAACATGTCCCTAACAGAGTCCCACCAGCGACTAGGGATATGCTCACACGGTGAACGACCCTTGTAAGTCCTCTCGACTTATAAGGAGAAAATGCTCTTGTAAGATCCTTACAACTTATAAGAAAACATACACTTAAGAATCCTCGCGATTTTTAAGGAGAAAAGGCACTTGCGAGATCCCCATGACTCGTAGGGAGAAATACCTTTATGAGACCCTTACGGCTAATGAAGTTAAAAGTCTTAGTCGACAGGATCCTAACCCTGATTGCTAAGCCACCTTTGCTCGAACCGACAAAGGCAAATGATGATTCGCTCCTGACAATACCTCAGTTGTAGCGATGCTGATGCCTGAATTGGTATCGGATCCCGAGTTCTATACTCGCGGTGAAAGTCAGCAAACCATAAATGCATATGAAATAGCCGAAATGATGGGGCAACTTGCAACAAAATCAGCAAGTAAAATATATGCATACAAAATAGCCGAAATGATTGGGCAACTCGCAATAAAAAGCAACGAGTAAAAAGAAAAAAATAGCCGAAATGATTGGGCACCGCGAAAAATAGCCGAAATGATTGGGCAATCGCGACTTTCGCGATACAAAAAGCTGAAATGATATAGCATCGCGGAAAGAAATAAAATAATAATAAAATGAAACTTTTGCCTTACAGATGAGATCACATCGATCTCTGTATACAATCCAGGGGCACAAACAAAGAGGAAATCATATCATCCCACCAGGCTCCATAAAAAAGAGAGCCAAGTCTCGATGGCAACATCTACAACCTAGAAATCAACAACGGCGTTCCTTCTCGTTCCAAGCAGAAGTAGATACGACGTCAACAAACGGAGCCATGGCAAAGTCCCCTAGTTACAAATCTCGAAAATTCACAGACAGCCTAGAGACTATCTCGGAGCCATGTCAGAGTCCCTAGTTCCAAGTCTCGACAGCCATATCTACAGCCTGGAGACCCGCAACAGCGTTCCTCCTCATCCCCGCAGGATTTGGACGCGACAACCAACCTCGGAGCCATGGCAAAGTCCCTAGTTCCAAATCTCGACGGTTCACAGACAACCTAGAGACCACCTCGACATTCGTCTCGTTACAGCAGGCGCAATGTCAGTAAAGCGGAGCCATGGCAAAGTCCCCTAGTTCCAAATCTTGAAGGTTCACAAACAGCCTAGAGAATATCTCGGAGTCACGGCAGAGTCCCTAGTTCCAAGTCTCGACGGCCACATCTACAGCCTGGAGACCCGCAACAGCGTTCCTCCTCATCCCTGCAGGATTCGGACGCGACAATCAACCTCGGAGCCATGGCAAAGTCCTTAGTTCTAAATCTCGACGGTTCACAGACAACCTAGAGATCTCCTCGACATTCGTCTCGTTACAGCAGACGCAACGTCAGCAAAGCGGAACCATGGCAAAGTCCTCTAGTTCCAGATCTCGACGGTTCACAGACAACCTAGATACCACCTAGATACCACCTAGACATTCGTTTCATTACAGCAGACGCAACATCAGCAAAGCGGAGCAACGGCAAAGTTCCCAGTTCCCAGACTCGGTGGTGCACAGACAACCGAGAGTCAACCCCTGACCCCGTGAAACACGGCCAAAGTCAATCCTGACCCCGTGAAACACGGCTAAAGTCAATCCTGACCCCGTGAAACATGGCCAAAGTCAATCCTGACCCAGTGGAAAACGGCTAAAGTCAATCCTGACCATGTGGAAAACGGCCAAAGTCAACCCCTGACCCCGTAAAACACGGCTAAAGTCAATCCTGACCCCGTGGAAAATGGCCAAAGTCAACTCCTGACCCCGTAGAACACGGCTAATGTCAATCCTGACCCCGTGAAACATAGCCAAAGTCAATCCTGACCTCGTAGAACACGGCTAAAGTCAATCCTGACCCCGTGGGAAACGACCAAAGTCAACCCCTGACCCCGTAGAACACGGTTAAAGTCAATCCTAACCCCGTGGAAAACGGCCAAAGTCAACTCTCGACCTCCCCATCAAAGCAATGCTTTGACTCGGAGTAGGTCAACTCATCAACCACTTACGAGTCCTCTCGACTTGTAAGGAAGAAAATTCTCTTGTGAGATCCTTACGACTCTCAAGAGAAAACACACTTAGGAATTCTTACAATTCCTAAAAAGAAAATACACCTACGAGATCCTCTCAACTCGTAGGTAGAAAAATCTTTATGAGACCCTCACGGCTCATAAAGTTGGAAAGCTTTCGGAGGCAGATCTGAACCTGACTCCTAAGTCATCGCTATCCTATAAGGAGATCAAAATAGATTATGTACAAAATGCATTTGCTAAAAGGGACACACCACCATGAAACAAAATATGTCTTTTATTCATGAATCAAAATGAATACAAAGTACAATCTATAAAAGAATCAAAAAATACTCTCATTCAGAAGTAAGTACAAAAGGAGAATAAAAAGAAACATATACAATTTTTCAAGCCGGCGGACGATTTAATAAATTCGTCAGTTCATCTTTCTTCCGCTGGGTCTCAGCTTCATGATTCGTTATTGTTATGAGTCGAGTCTCCACTTGAGACTGTTGGGCCTGATACGAGGCGAGTCGGCTTTCGAGCTTTTTTTCAGTAATTTTGTGGGCTTCAACCATCTCGCGAGTAAAAATAAAGGCTTTATCAATAGCTACCACCTCCCTGATAGGTTCTTGAAGCACCCGCCAAAGTTCATATGCACGAGTGGTCTTAGCCGTGAGTTCGGCTTGAAGTTCCCCCAACGCATTTGAAGCTAGCTCCCTCTCCGAAAATTTTTGGTTGAGCCTCTTCTCGCATGACTTCGTATTTGCGGCGCACCGTTCAACCAGTCCCCGCAAGCCCGCCTTTGCAGCCACGATTGCTGAAGGAAGGCGCATGCACTCAAGACTATGTAAGCAAGCCTCCATCCGAAGACAAAACTCGACCCAGACATGCACCAATGTCTCATCATGGTAAGCAGCAAGAAAGGGAAGAGAAATGTTGGCTTCAGCAGCAAATTCTTCGGCCGTGATCGAGCTTCCAGCACGAAGATCTTCGATGAGAGCCGACAAAGAGTGAAGGCTTTGCTTCGCCATCCGTTCAGATGCACGTAGGGCATAAAGGCCAGGTGGCATAATGATGCGAGATTCCAGCAGGGTAAGAACGGGCAAAGCTGTTTAGATTCATAAACAATCAGCGAGATTTGCAAACAAAGAGTAGATGAAACAACGTCAAAACTTTGCTTACCCACAGTCATGCAAGAAGGGTTTAAAAGATCCCCAGGCCCATCAAGGATCTCAACTTCGTCGTCAGCTTTCAGAACTACAGAAGACATTAGCATCATTATACGAAATAATAATAATGCCATGAGGAGGGGCAAATAACACTAACCTTGCCCAGAAGAGAGGACGATGCGTTGTGGGGATATTGCCTGTGGAGCGGCCATCTCGAGCAAACGCTGGAAAGATTTTCTGGAGGATAGGTCCGTGATGGACGCCACCAATCCTCGTAATTCTGAAAAGACGGAAGGATTCAGATAATGAAGAGATCATTAAAACAAGAGATAGAAGAATACCTTCGATACTCCTCCCGCTTTGAACAGGAGGGATAGCAGCTTCGGCAGCCTCCTCCATACCCTTAGGCATATCATCGGAGACATTTGTCGGTTTGACGGCTATCAATCGAGGGGCAGCGGCCACCACTTCAGGGACAGGATCTCAATTACCTGTTCCACCATCTCCAGGCCATCACCAGAAAGGTCCATTAAATCCACGGCCGGTAAGGACACTTCTTCAGGGTGAACGGGCACAGGGGGAACAGAAGCCGCCAATGGAAGCTCTAGAGCAGGAATAGCAACTGTAACGAACCCCTCCACACATACTGGTGTCTCATCGGGGATATTTACAGAGTCCACGGTCAAGATGCTACTCGAGCTCAGATTCTCTGCTGATTGTTAGCGATTCTGCGTGTTCAAGTTTTAGTCAATTACCGCAATCAAGACGGTTTCGCTTGTAGCTAGCCGGTTGAGTACGGGTCGTCCGCAGGGAGATGGGAATCTTTTTCTATGTGCTTTAGCGAGTTAAGTCCAAGAGTCCAGATTTGTTTGTGATTATCTAAGTGTTAAAATGATATGTAAAGAGAGCTTGTTAGGGTTAGGATTAGGTTAGTTTGAGTTAGGAGTCTCCCACATCTTTCGTTGCCCCTCTTAATATCGGTGTTACGGTAATCGGCAACAACGGGGATTAGCACGACTAGGAAGGAACTTGCGAGTATAAGCTAAGCTTTCCAACGCATAAGTTCTTCCTTTTGATGCTTGTCCGTCCGTTCTTGGCTCTTAGCCATAACCTCCGGTTAATTCAACCACAACCGGTCTCACTACGGAATCACCGCTATCATGTAGGATAGGGAGCCGTAAAGAGCGGATTGTGGTTCAATTAACGGGAGTCGAATTAAGTTGTTGGGCAAGGAAAGAGTGAGAGAGATTTCCTTCTCTCAAACTTCCCTTATCCTACCCTAACAAGTATGAAACTACTCACACATTATAATGAAAAGAAAACAAAACAAAAGAGGAAGATAAAAAGAAAGAGATTAGAAGATAACAACTAGCTATTTGCGACCTCACCTTGGCAAGGATCGAGCGTAAGCATCATGGTTGTTTTAAGGATAAAGAAAAAGAGAAAAGAAAGAAACAACAAGAAATAACAACAACTACGTTAACAAATTAAAATTACAAGCAATTATAAAAGAACAAGACAAGCATGATAAGTAAAAGGATCTTCTTTATTCATCATTCTTCACTCACAAAGCTCACTACAAGTTTTAATGGAGAAGAGATGAGAAGAGGAAGAAGAAACAAGTATTCTAAACCTAGAAAAATACAAGATTATGCACCCTTTGGCTTCACAAGTTCTGGACTATTTATAGGCAGGAAACTGAAAATATAGGGCAACCATCAGAACACAAATGAAAAGACCAATCTACCCCTGAAGACTGGACAATTGTGGAACCAGTATGGCCGCGGATCCGCGGCCTATACCCCCTATTGGCCGCGGATCCACGGCCCTATGGTGGAGTCAGGGCGTGGGCTTTCCTGTACTGCCCTGGTCTGCTGTCCCCTTTTGTCTGGTACATGTATTTTCTGATAATATTTCCACATTTCTTCCAGAATTCTAGTGGATCAAAAGGTGATTGGACATGGATCTTTTATCATGATTTTCTTGAGCTCCGCGTAGGTTTCTTGGATCTTGTGTTGCCATTGAGCCTTGTGCATGAAGGTGACAATCGATTTGCCATTTTGTCTCCTAAACTGGTGTGTGGCAACAGACGGATAAAGAGCGGAGACCCGTGTTTTATCTGTGGTTGGCAGGAACCCGGATTTTGTCGTGTTTTTCCATGGATTTCACCGTTTAGAGCCGAGAACCTGTATCCTGCAATTGACTAGCAAACACGGCTCAAGAGTACCTACCGATATGCAATGTGATAAAAATTGGACGGTATGAAAATGCAAAAATCTGATATGAACAAATACCCCCAAACTTATCATTTGCTCGTCCCGAGCAAAGCCAATTTATTCACAAAAAATTTCCTAACCTCACTTTCGCAGGGAACGCGATTGCACTGAGCATGTGCAACAAGCCGTTAAACCTCTAGGTGTCCCTAGTAGGAGGAGTGTTGTCTCCTGAGGGTTTTCAGCGGATACTACCCATAAAATCCGGTCAAGTTGGTTTTGTAAAATAACTCAGATTCAAACCCTAAAGTTTTGTTTCAGAAAATAACAATTCTATAGTCCCAAGTCTAGACTATCAAACCCTTATTTTTCACACCTCGCTTCTTATTTAACTATAGCTTTTATATGTCTTTACGTGCAGTGCAAATAGTGTCGTTAAGTTCCAGAAGGATCGATTAAAGTCATCATGTCGCACAATAAAGCCCAGATAACAATTTTAAAAGGATCACATAAGTTTTATAAAGAGTTAAGCATTTTTCAAGTTTCGTTTTCCAGTAAGGTTTCAACTTCAGAATTTCTATCTTCCTTAACAGGAAACTAAGTCGTATTTTTCACTCCACCTTTTTCTTGTTTTCATTTCATACACACCTCTGTGAACGTGCAATAGTCTTTATCATAGAATAAAACCTTCATATCTCCGTTAAAATTTTTTTTTATAAAAGCCTGTCTTTTATCAAGATTATTCTCACACAAAGAACCGTTAGGAATTTTAACTCGGAGAGAACACTTGCTTGACTTTGTTTTAATCTGGACTTTCTAGGCTTCTTAGCGAGCTTTGGGCCAATGCACCCAAACCAGTTGATTTTAGGGTATTAGGTGTAGAAACACCCCAGCGGACTTAATTACTCAAGTTACCTAGGTCCAAAAACAAAAGACAGTTTGGCATGAGAATCAGATGCTTTAATACGAACGGAGATATAACCGGCAGTTCAATTATTTTTTTGGATAAAAGACGTGTTTAGTGGGTTCGGTGTGTAATCATTCCAATCAAGTTTCAGATGGGTTATTTTTCAGACTTAGTTCCAATTACGGCATCAATAACATTCCTTCATATTCGCTTTACTTCATAAACTATTCTTGACATTACTTATTTCAAAACAAACCTATTTGATCCTTAGAAAATCATTTATCTGTTTAAAAGTTTTTAAACATAAAAGACTTGTCATCTAATTCCCAAAAACTCACGACACGTGTAGTGTGATGTAAAGACGTATACCAGCTATAGTTAACTTCAAAGGAGAGTTATCTTTCAGGTTTTCAAAATCTAAACATAAGATTTAGTTATTCCTATTTTTTCAAACAAAAACCGTCGAAATGTTGAATCAGAGTTCTTCCACAAGCTAACTTGACAGAAAAGTTTTTATATTTTTAGAAAATTTTAAGATTTTTATGGATTTTATGGATTTTAATATGCAGAAGCAGAATATACATATGAATGCGAAGGTAAGAAATGCGTACCGAGCGTACCCCCAAACTTAAACTGGACAGTGTCCTCACTGTCATTGCATGAAGAGATCATTTGAAGGGTCAAAATTGCCGGTTAGCGATACACAATTTTTATTTGTTTTGTTTTTAAAGAAAAGAAAAAGAATATACACAAATATATACAAAATGGTTTGTACATACCCCCAAACTTATTTGGAACAGTGTCCACTGTTCTTGGCTGGATAACCGAAGTTTGGTGGTAGGCAGAGGAAGATTATGCAGGGTAAACCGGCTCCTGTAAGAATAGGAGCTCCTCTGTTGGTTCGGCGCTAAGGTACGGTTTTAGTCGGTGTCCGTTCACTTTGAAAAATGAACCGTCCTTTAGATTTTCCAAATCCACAGCGCCCTGCGGATATACATTCCGCACAAAATACGGCCCTTTCCAGCGAGATCTGAGCTTTCCTGGATGGAAGTGAAGTCGGGTGTCGTAAAGCAGTACCTGCTGACCAGGTACGAAGGTTTTGCGCAAAAGGTGTTTATCGTGAAACACCTTCGTTCGATTCTTAACGACAACCGCGTTATCGTAAGCCTCATCCCAAAGCTCGCTCAATTCGTTCAACTGCAGCTTCCGATGGCTGCCCGCATCTTCGAGAGATAGATTCAGCTCCTTTATCGTCCAAAATGCGCGATACTCTATTTCGACAGGTAGGTGGCAGGCTTTTCCGTACACAAGCCGATAGGGAGACATGCCAAGGTCGGTCTTATAAGCGGTTCGAAATGCCCAAAGGGCATCAGTGAGTTTCAGCGACCAATCCTTACGGTTCTTAGAAACCGTCTTCTCCAGTATCTGCTTGATTTGCCGATTTGAAACTTCGGCCTGCCCGCAGGTTTGGGGGTGGTAGGGCGTGGATGGCTTATGATTAATGGAGTATTTCCGCATCAAGGCCTCGAAAGTCTTATTGCAGAAATGACTTCCATTGTCGCTAATGATCGCTCGGGGGTGCCCAAACCGGGAGAAAATGTTTTCTTTAAGGAACCTAACGACAACCTTGTTGTCGTTAGTCCGGCTGGGCACAGCCTCGACCCATTTAGAGACGTAATCAACAGCGAGAAGGATGTACAAGTTCCCAAAAGAGCTGGGAAACGACCCCATGAAATCTATCCCCCAAACATTGAAAATCTCCACAACCAAGATTAGTTGGAGCGGCATCTCGTTCCTCCGGGATATCCGGCCCAAGTGTTGGCACCGGGAGCAAGTCTTGCAATAGTCATGAGCATCTTTAAAGAGTTGTGGCCAGTAGAAACCACATTGCAAGATCTTCTCAGCTGTCTTTCTGGGGCCAAAATGCCCGCCACATGCTTGATCGTGGCAAAACGACAGCACACTCTTGAATTCCTCGTCAGGGACACACCGACGAATAATCTGGTCGGGACAGTACTTGAACAAATAGGGTTCGTCCCAGTAAAAGTGTTTTACTTGGGATAAGAAGCGAAGTCTGTCCTGACTTGACCATTCAGTCGGTAGTAATCCCGTGGCCAAATAATTCACAATATCTGCGAACCAGGGTTCGCAAGATACTGTCAAGAGCTGTTCATCCGGGAAAACGTCGTTGATCGGAATTGGAAGCGAAGGCGAAGAAGGAAGTTGGGAGAGATGGTCGGCAACTACGTTTTCACATCCTCGTTTGTCCTTAATGACAAGGTCAAACTCTTGCAGCAAGAGGATCCAACGTATTAGCCGAGATTTTGCATCTTTCTTCGCAAAAAGATGGCGTAGAGCAGAATGGTCTGTGTAGACAATGACTGGAGAGCCGATGAGGTAGGGCCTGAACTTTTCTAAAGCAAATACAACAGCTAAGAATTCCTTCTCAGTTGTTGTATAATTGAGTTGGGCGTCGTTCAGGGTTCGGCTCGCATAATAGATTACGTGCGGCATCTTGTTGATGTGTTGTCCAAAGACAGCACCAATGGCAAAGTCGGATGCATCGCACATAATCTCGAATGGGTGCGTCCAGTCAGGTGAAGAAAGAACGGGAGCAGAAGTGAGTGAGCTTTTCAATGACTCGAATGCAGTCACATAGCTCGAGTTGAAGTCGAATGGCGTATCCTTGGCCAGCAAAAGAGTCAAGGGCCTAGCAATCTTGCTAAAGTCCTTGATGAACCGTCTATAGAAACCGGCATGGCCAAGGAAGGCTCGGATATCTCTGACGCATCGGGGAGGAGGTAGATTGGAAATGACCTCAATTTTTGCTTTGTCAACCTCTATGCCATTTTGCGAGATGATATGTCCTAAGACAATACCTTCGCGCACCATGAAGTGGCACTTCTCCCAATTCAAAGTGAGATTCTTGTCCTTACATCGGGTAAGGACAGCGTCAAGATGCAGCAAACACTCGTTGAAGGAATCGCCAAAGATGGAGAAATCATCCATGAAAATCTCCAGAAATTTTTCCACCATGTCTGAGAAAATTCCCATCATACACCGCTGGAAGGTAGCGGGCGCATTGCATAACCCAAAGGGCATGCGACGATATGCAAACGTGCCGAAAGGACAAGTGAATGTGGTCTTGTCCTGGTCTTTTTCGGTGATGGGAATCTGATTATAGCCGGAGTAGCCATCAAGAAAGCAGTAGTACTCGTGTCCGGCCAATCGTTCAAGCATCTGGTCAATGAAAGGTAGCGGAAAGTGGTCTTTCCGCGTTGCGGCGTTGAGTTTTCTGTAATCAATGCACACTCGCCACCCAGTTTGGGTGCGAGTAGGGATTAACTCGTTCGCCTCGTTGGTTATAACCGTGATGCCCGACTTCTTGGGGACAACGTGGATGGGGCTAACCCACTGGCTATCAGAGATAGGGTAAATGATACCACTATCTAGACATTTTACGATCTCTTTCTTCACAGCCTCTTTCATGACTGGATTGAGACGTCTTTGTGGATCCCGGGCTGGTTTGGCATCATCCATCAGATGAATGTGATGCTCAACGATCAGGGGACTAATCCCCTTGATGTCCGCCATGGACCAGCCAAAAACTTGCCTGTTGCTGTGCAAGACCGCGAGAAGGGCTTTCTCTTGCTCGGGAGCTAGAGAAGCCGAGATGATGACAGGAAGGGTCTCGTTCTCACCTAAGTAAGCGTACTTAAGGTGAGACGGCAAAGGCTTGAGTTCGAGCGTTGGAGGTGAAACGATGGAAGGCAAGATTGGTGCAGAGGTCTCGAACTCAAAGGACTCCAGCAAAGGTTCAAAACGAGTGTAAGCGACCGAGTCGGATGGTTCAGGTAACTCATCCGGAAATTCGAAAGATTCAAACTCGGGTTGTGCGCGGCTAAGATCGTTTGAAAACGTGAAACACTCGTAGTCGTTGTCGGGCGCAGAAGCAGCAGCAGGTTCGAAGAGAAATGCACTAGTGGCGTCAAGATTATCGTGATCAAACAGAAACTCCTCGAATTCACATTCTTCTGGGGTGATCTCCTGGATCGAGCAGACGTCCAGTATATGAGCATTTGGTTCGGCGGGCTGATTCCCCAACCTAAAAATGTTGAGTTCAATCGTCATGTTTCCAAAAGAGAGGTTCATCGAACCATTGCGACAATTGATCACAGCATTTGAGGTTGCAAGAAATGGGCGACCGAGTATCACCGGAATTTAATTCCGGGGGTTAGCTACAGGCTGTGTGTCTAATACAATGAAGTCAACGGGGAATATGAAGTCCCCGACTTTTATTAACACATCCTCTAGCTCACCCCTAGGATGGGTGATCGATCGGTCGGCCATTTGGAGAGTGCAGTGCGTGGGTTTCAGCTCTCCGACGCCTAATTGCTCGTATACGGAATACGGAAGCAGGTTAACACTGGCACCAAGATCTAATAGTGCGCGGTTGATGTTCTTATCCCCAATAGTAATAGAAATCGTAGGACAGCCGGGGTCCTTCCGTTTTTGTGGTAAAGATTGGGTAAGGGCATCACTCACAGCACTAGCCAAGAAAACTTTCTTGGGTACCTGAGACTTCCTCTTTTTAGTGCATAAGTCCTTTAAGATTTTCGCGTAGGATGGGACTTGTTAGACGGCATCTAAAAGAGGAATGTTAATGTTAACCTGCTTAAATAACTCCAGAATCTTCTCCATTTGAGGATTTTGTTTATTAGACCTCAACCGGTTTGGAAATGGGACGTTTTTAAAATTGGTTGAGTCTAATGCTTGTGGAGTAGGAACGGATCCCAGAACAGGTGTTTTCGTCGAGTGAGAAGTGGGTCCATTCAAAGCAGAAGAAGAGGAAGGAGAGCCTTGTGAAGAACGGAGAATAGGCTCAGAAGACGAAGACGAAAAAGAAGAAGAAGAAGAAGAAGCGGCCGGGGTGTCATTATTGATCCGTGTGCCGATGTTGTTTTGCAGCATCCTTCCTGATCTCAATGTGGTCACGGCACTCACATTATGATTCTGTTGTTCAAGAGCAATATGTACATTCTGTGGGTGACCGGGATTTGGGAGTGGTTGGGACGGGAGCTTCCCCTTCTCTCGCTCGCTTAAGGCCGCATTCAGCTGTGCAATCTGGGCCTCGATGGTTTTGATGCTTTGCCCGTGTGCGGCAGTGTGTTGCACTAAGGACTGAATGGAAGACTGGATGTTTGCGGTGGATTGAGTCGATTGTTTAACGAACGCCTCCAGACTTCGTTCGAGCGAGGAAACCTTATCGTTGTTTGACGGAACAAAGTTGTTTGGTGGAAAAGAATTGTTGGGTGCAAAGTTGTTCGTCTGATTTTGGAAAGGTTGGGGTTGGAAGGGTTGCTGAAACTGCTGTTGAGTTTGTTGTTGCGCTTGTTGTTGCGGCGGAGGGGCTCTTTGGAAATTGTTGCCTTGGAATTGATTCTGATTCTGATTCCGGGCGAAATTGGGGTGGTTCCTCCAACCGGGATTGTAGGTAGAAGAGTATGGATCATTCCTCGGTCTTTGCTGAAATGCAGCATTAACCTGATCCTGTCCTTGCGATGGTGGATTGTAAGGACACTCTTCGATCAAGTGAGAAGGATCGGAACAACAAGCGCAAATGGTACGAAGGGGAAGAACAGGGGTAGGAGCAGGAGAAGAGAATTTGCTCTCTATCGCTTCAAGCTTTCTCGTTATTGCAGCCATTTCAGCTTTCATTGCAATAGAGACGTCAAGTTGGTGAATTCCTATCCTAGACTGACCGGTAGAAGTGGAGGTAGAAGAAGAAGACGTCGGTCTGGTGCTCTCCCATTGTAGCGTTTGCTCCGCAAGGTCGTCAAAAAACTGCCACGCTTCCTCGTCAGATTTCGATAGGAAGTGGCCCTGACAGATGGTTTCCAAAAACTGCTTCGTTGCTGGGTTCAGGCTCTCGTATAAGGTTTGGCAAAGTTGTCATTTCTCTATACCGTGGTGAGGACACTGAACAAGAAGGTCTTTGTACCGGTCAAAGCACTTCCAGAAGGGTTCAGAAGGAAGCTGAGAGAATTGGTTGATTTCATTGCGAATCCTTGCGGTTTTATGATTCGGATAAAATTTCTTTAGAAACGCTTTAACAAACTCGTCCCAGCTGGTGATTGAGTGGGAAGCGGTGCTATACAGCCATTTTTCAGCAAGATCGCATAAAGTGAACGGAATGACCCGTAGACGTATAGCATCGTCCGACAGCTGGGTGGTTTTCATCATGGCACAGACGTTTTGAAATTTATTGATGAAGATATAGGCATCTTCAGATTCAAGCCCATGAAATCGTGGAAGCATGTTGATGAAGTGGGGCTTAATTTCAAAGTTATCCCCATTGGCCGGTGGAAGAGAAAGGCAGGTGGGAAGTGCAGAACGGGTGGGATAGAAACGATCCTGGAGCGCGATTCGCTGCGGCGCTACAACAGGCGGTGGTGGTGGGTTATTGGTCTCCGTAGGAGGTGGAGCCAATCCAGGGGTAGTCAAAGAGATGTTCGGATTAAATCCTGACATCGCGGAAGAAGAGGTTGGTGAAGGTGAAGGTGAAGATGTATGAACAGAATTCCGGTCAACGTCGGAGTTGGCCGGCAAAGGTAAAGGTGAAAGAGGAGTGGACGGAGTTTCGACGTCTGAGTCGATCGCGTAGTCGGTAGCGACTAACGTAACGCGGACTAGGCGGGCGCTAGTGTCCCGAGTCCAAGCGGACATACACTAAACGAGTTTAGTATAGTCGAAGCGGAGAAGGTGAGGGTAAGAAAACGTCAATGGAGAAAGGCGATGGGTGGTGGGTGAAAAATGGATTTTGGCGACAAAGGGCAATTTTTTATAAAAGTTTTTGATTTTTTCTTCTTTTTTTTTAAATTTTTTTAGAAAGAGATTTACAGAAATATGTACGGATTTACGGCTTAAGTAATCACAAACAAGATATGCACAATCACACCTAGATCTAGGGTCACCTAGGTCTGCTAGACCTGCTCCAGAACTTGATTGTCGAAGTAAAACAGTATCGAGAAACGGGCTTAAAATACACTGATCACGAGGCCAGGTAAGTGCAGAGATAAGGGGAGGTTTTCCAACGCTTTCGCGAAGTTCCTTAATTAAATAACCCTTTCTCTTTTGGCGGTTGCGCCGTTAACACTTTCCTAGACACCCCGTAAACAATATACCGTTAAGCGAGGTTCTAAACACGGTTTAACTTCTCCTAATGAGCGCGAAGTCCTTAGGGCTGAAGTCTAGTATTTTTTAATTACAATGGACAATGCATATGCTCTTTGTGATTTTTGGGGTCCTGGGAAGGGTGATGAAATCCCCACCCAATCTGAATTGGTTTCAAGCCCCTTAAGTCCGTATTAAAGAATGCAAAGCGGTAACAAATCAACTGCAAACAATTTTTATTTTCAGCGCGGCGCAAAGAATCCTGCACAAGAAAAGTTTATTGGAAGGGGGAAGAGAATTTGCGCAAAGAATGCTGCAGAAAACATAGTTTATTGGAGTCCAGAGGAGTGGGAGAGAGGAGAGGAACTTACCCAGAAAAATTGGTGCCCTGAAAGCACCAAACCGCCGCGGTTCCGCGGCCAAACACGTGCTAAGGCCGCGGTTCCGCGGCTATGTGGAGGGATTGGGATGCCAAACTTTTTGGGTGTGCTGCTGTGGTTGTCCCCTGCTTGTCTGGATTTGCTGAATCTTGATTTGCTCACTGTATCTGCTCCAGATTTTTACAGTAGACCGTTTGCTTCATTTTGATCCGTCGCGGTGTAACCGCGAAATGTGGGTCTATCTTCCCACGTCTTTGGCACTGAACTTGAACTTCGTATATTCCACGTCTTGGCCACTGAACTCGAACTTTGTATTTTCCTTCACACTTGCACAAAAACTAATCAAGAATAACAAGATGGTTTTTTACAATGTATATATTTTTTTTGTTTTTCGGTTATATTTATATTCACAAGTTAACCCGAAATTACACAAAGAAATAAACTACCATCTCCCCGGCAACAGCGCCATTTGATTGTTAGCGATTCTGCGTGTTCAAGTTTTAGTCAATTACCGCAATCAAGACGGTTTCGCTTATAGCTAGCCGGTTGAGTACGGGTCGTCCGCAGGGAGATGGGAATCTTTTTCTATGTGCTTTAGCGAGTTAAGTCCAAGAGTCCAGATTTGTTTGTGATTATCTAAGTGTTAAAATGATATGTAAAGAGAGCTTGTTAGGGTTAGGATTAGGTTAGTTTGAGTTAGGAGTCTCCTACATCTTTCGTTGCCCCTCTTAATATCGGTGTTACGGTAATCGGCAACAACGGGGATTAGCACGACTAGGAAGGAACTTGCGAGTATAAGCTAGGCTTTCCAACGCATAAGTTCTTCCTTTTGGTGCTTGTCCGTCCGTTCTTGGCTCTTAGCCATAACCTCCGGTTAATTCAACCACAACCGGTCTCACTATGGAATCACCGCTATCATGTAGGATAGGGAGCCGTAAGGAGCGGATTGTGGTTCAATTAACGGGAGTCGAATTAAGTTGTTGGGCAAGGAAAGAGTGAGAGAGATTTCCTTCTCTCAAACTTCCCTTATCCTACCCTAACAAGTATGAAACTACTCACACATCATAATGAAAAGAAAACAAAACAAAAGAGGAAGATAGAAAGAAAGAGATTAGAAGAAAACAACTAGCTATTTGCGACCTCACCTTGGCAAGGATCGAGCGTAAGCATCATGGTTGTTTTAAGGATAAAGAAAAAGAGAAAAGAAAGAAACAACAAGAAATAATAACAACTACGTTAACAAATTAAAATTACAAGCAATTATAAAAGAACAAGACAAGCATGATAAGTAAAAGGATCTTCTTTATTCATCATTCTTCACTCACAAAGCTCACTACAAGTTTTAATGGAGAAGAGATGAGAAGAGAAAGAAGAAACAAGTATTCTAAACCTAGAAAAATACAAGATTATGCACCCTTTGGCTTCACAAGTTCTGGACTATTTATAGGCAGGAAACTGAAAATATAGGGCAACCATCATAACACAAATGAAAAGACCAATCTACCCCTGAAGACTGGACAATTGTGGCGCCAGTATGGCCGCGGATCCGCGGCCTATACCCCCTATTGGCCGCGGATCCGCGGCCCTATGGTGGAGTCAGGGCGTGGGCTTTCCTGTACTGCCCTGGTCTGCTGTCCCCTTTTGTCTGGTACATGTATTTTCTGATAATATTTCCACATTTCTTCCAGAATTCTAGTGGATCAAAAGGTGATTGGACATGGATCTTTTGTCATGATTTTCTTGAGCTCCGCGTAGGTTTCTTGGATCTTGTGTTGCCATTGAGCCTTGTGCATGAAGGTGACAATCGATTTGCCATTTTGTCTCCTAAACTGATGTGTGGCAACAGACGGATAAAGAGCGGAGACCCATGTTTTATCTGTGGTTGGCAGGAACCCGGATTTTGTCGTGTTTTTCCATGGATTTCACCGTTTAGAGCCGAGAACCTGTATCCTGCAATTGACTAGCAAACACGGCTCAAGAGTACCTACCGATATGCAATGTGATAAAAATTGGGCGGTATGAAAATGCAAAAATCTGATATGAACATCTGCCATGGCCGAAGTCCCTGCAAAGTTTTACGAAGATAAGAAGACATAAAAAGCAAAACAAATTACTTGCCAAAGGGAAAATACAGAAAACGTGTATACCGATACGCCAAGATGCCTCAAGTATAGCTTTTTCAAGACGACATTCCTTCCTAAGAAGGTATGCTCGCCAGGGTTCTTGGGTAGATTCATGGCCGCCAGTCCACAACGACAACTCATCTTCAGAAGTGGCAGAGATAGGCTGTTTGAGGGCTATCTCGCCTCCCTGCTCTAGAGGACCTATGAATACTCGCCGTACTGATGGAGGATCTTCATAGAATACGACGGCGGGATAGGAACTCTTCGGGACACGCACGTTCTCGGTCTCATCCTGAGAACGCCTTATAACCTCAGCCAATTATGCAGCTTCCTCGGCAGATGAACCCGGAAAAAGAAGACCATCATCCAGCTCTTGCATAGATATTGGTTCATCCTGAACGATAGGCTCGGATTCCACTAAAAGGTCAAGCAGACCGGTGACTGTCTTTGTTTCCCCCAATCAGAGCAAAGCTCTGTTCAAATTTCAAATATTTGAAATGAAGCAGCGCTTCAATAGCAGCGCCAGCATTGAGAGAGTCAAAGACTTTGAACCAGCGCTCACGTGCAAAGCACATGAGCACTAGTGCTAAGAGCGCTGCACTCTAAGCAGCGCACTACTAATCAAGAAATTGAAATAGAAAAGAGGTTTGTCATGATTTGCACGTAAGCTGTCACGCCCCGCTTCCCAGAGTACGCTAGATTGGGAACGTGACATAGCCAACCATGCTACCTGTGGGTAGGAAGTATCCATCCACAGTCACATTACGGCTGTAGAGATATCAAGAACAAGATAAAACTATCTAAAACATGTCCATAATCCAGAATAACAGGAGTCAATAACAAATAAATGCGAAAGCAAATGATCCAATACAAATAACTGAAAAGTGTGTCCCATAATGCGGGCTCACATCAGGAAATAAATGCAGGAAATAAAACTAACTACTACTGAACTCACAGCTCAGCCTGCTGGCTGAAGTACTCCTGCTCGGACAGCAACAGCGGTACGGAATCTGGGCCATGCAAAACCCAGACGTCAGCGCGTCATGTCATCAAGTAATATAATATGAACAGTGTAGCAGGCAATGTAATATAAACATGAATACAACAAGAATAACAATAATATGAATCATACCAGTACAGGGTAGCATGCAGTGGGTAAACTAAACTGTTCTATCAGATTTTCTATTTTAAAGTCTTTGAAATCAATTGATGAATCATCGATGTAACTCAATAGTATCCCGTACATACCCGGGACCACGGCCACAATATTCTCGGCTGCAGCCGAAACATGCCGCTAAGCACAAAACAGGAATGTGTACTCTCGATAGTATCCTGTACATACCCGGGACCATGGCCACAATATTCTCGGCTGAAACCGAGACATGCCGCTAGGCACAAAACAGGAATGTGTACACTCAATACAGGTAGTGAACTGTCGAGTTACAAGTCAGATTTCACCTTTGATTTCCCCATACCCCCAAGTTATGTGTATGTCAAGTCAGGTATCCAGTAATCAAGAAACTAATGCCAACACAGGATCAGGTAAACAGGTTTATCTGGATAGACAACAGGAACGGTCCATGAGGACTACATGTTATGTTTGTTGGCATTAGACACAAGATCAGGTAACAGGTAAAGCCATGGTACATCAGGTCAAGCCAGGTAATGTATAAAGGTGTCATGTCATGTCAAGAGTGTACGGTACCATGTCATGTCAAGTAGGAAGTGTAACAGGTCATGTCAGGAAGCACAAGATGTCATGTGGGTGCTCATAATCAAACTAATATAAGCATGTGTATAAATAAACAAGTATGAGTATTATCAGAACAATAAACTGGAACATGTAATATGATATGCAAATAGATATAATTTCAAGGATATGGATGCACAGTTATCGATTAGGGTTACATTTATAGTTCCAATATTAATTAGGATGCAATTTATTAAACATGGAGTATTAATATCACATTATTATGTAGTAATGTGATCTATGGATGCAATTATATGTATCTTAAATGCGATGGATGCAAACGGGTATCCGAAAAGTTATAAAACTATAAAATGGTAATGTGTGATGTACAACTAAGCAATATGTGATATAAATATTGATATAATAATATTAATATGGATAGCATATTCAAAACGATTAATAACTATAAAAGTGGTATTGATTAACCATGCACAAGAAAGTTCCGTTCAGAAATTCAGCGTCACCCTAATTTGTAAAATAGTTTAAAAATAACAAACGTTCTCCAAAAGGGACGTGTCTTATACCAAAACAAAGATAATTCAATAAGGTTTTCAGTTTTATAAGTATAAGCATCTCATGTTGTCCCTACAAAAAGTTATGAACATTCGAAGTTGAAAGTTTGCTGCTGGAATTTCCCTGGACAGCAGTTTGGAGACATTTTCATTTGCATTTTACGTTATTTAAACAATTTATTTTGCAAGTAAATATTTCATAGAATTATAGTATTCTGAGTTATCTTCGTAACAAACTAAAGAACGTATACTAATGATTTTTCTATGATTTATAATGAATTTTATACAGTAAGGTGTCCAGTAAATTTCAGATTTGTCGTATCCGCTTTTTCAACGACGTTTCATGTGTAAACTATAATATTTTAAATATATAATATCATAAAATGCAGATTATAAACTAATTAAAGATAATAATAGGAAATATTACGACGATGTATATTTTAATTAATATGGATGCAGTATAATGTAATCTAGTATGTCACAAGATAAGTTTTCATGATCTAGATTTAATATGATATAAACGGATGCAAACGGAACATCGAAACGTTATAAAATTAAACATGGGGCACTAGATTTAAACTATAGGTATGGTATTTATTTAAATAGGTATAAAATGAATTATATAGCATGTAGCAAGATTAACTTGCCTCGATGGGTCGCGAATCGGAAAAACGGAACGTTAACCGTCGGCGGGGAAAACTCGCGACGGGCGCACGGTTCACGGAATGAACCTAAACGACGAACAAAGGAACCACACCGGTCGGGGTACCTCGCTGGAACGTCGTGAAGCGTCACCGGCACGACAGAATTCCGGCAACAAAAAAACAGTTTAAAAAATGAGAAACGAGACATGAAGCAAGAAGAGAAAGAATGATAAAGAGAAGTACGAGAGAATATATGAGAGAGAGAGAGAGAAAGTGGAGAGAGAGAGAAGAGGGGGAGAGAGAAATTGGAGAGATAGAGAGAGAGCGAGAGAGAGAGAAGTGGGGCCCACGGGGTTAAAGGGGAGGTTGCGATTGGCTAAAGGGGAATCGTTAGTTAGGGATAAATATTAATTAAAAATTCAAAACATTTTAAGAAACGGTTGGATATATATATAGGTTAATTTAAAATTTTAAAAGATAGGTAATGAACAGTAAGATATCAGGTTAGTTAGAAAAATATATGCGATGGTTTTAATAATATTAAAATTTGGGATTTTGGCGCCAAATAAAACATTTCCAAATCGCGCCCGGGTCGAGTCCAAAAATTTGAAATTGAAATAATAGGATTTTAAGCGGGATCCAAATTTTAAAATTAAGTGTTTTATGATTAAAAAGCATACCCCCAAAACGGACACATGTACGCGCACGTAGCCGTCCAAACTCGCCCGTTTCACTGAACGCGACGAGAACACAATGCACGGACGCTACCACGAGGCTAGGGGTGTCAAGTAGGCCAAGATGAATATTTTCAATTTTATTTTAGATGCCAAAATTTGTTATATGTAGAAATGACTTTGCCGGGTAAATTTTACAGTAAGCAACAAACAAGCAAGTTAAATGAAATGAGTACCACATTATACTCAAACAGTAACTGAAAATAGTAGCATTGCGCTCGGGTGTTACATAAGCACTAGCGCTGAGTGCGCTGCACTCTAAGCAGCGCACCACGTGTAAAGCACGGGAGCACTAACGCTGGAACTAAAAGCTCCCCACCGTCAAATCAAAGATCCAATAAAGATGACAAATCATCAATTAACCAGAATAAAATTCTGTTAAGGAAAGATTCCTCAAAATCTTTCCAAACAAAAAGATTGTCCTCTGTAAATCAGAGAGCTGTTGGATCAATGATCCAAAGGTGATTAAAAATCATTAATATATAGAATAAATTCTATGTGGGAAAAAGATTTTCCAATCTTGTTAAAAACAAGAAAATTGCCTTCTGTAAATCAGAAGCCCTTGGATCAAAAATCCAACGATGGAGAAATTCCCAAATTAATTGGAGAAAAGATCTCCTTAACCGATTGAACAAATCAGCTTGCCCTATATAAAGGCCTCAAGACTTCAAGTCTGGGATATACAGAAACAAATAGAGGAACCCCCTATAAACTTTGAGAAATCTCAGAAAGAAGAGCAAGCTCTCGGAAGAAAAAGATTTTCTTTAAGGTAAAAAGAACAGAAAGACGAAATCGTTTTATATAAAAGAAGAATTTACTTCTTTTTCTAAGATCATAGATCTATAAGACCAAGGTCTTTCAAAAAGAGATCGAAGTATCTCATCATTAAAAAGAGGAGGAAGAACTTAACCTTCTTCAGATCATAGATCTATAAGACAAATTGTCTTTCAGAGATCAGAATATCTCATTATAAAAAGGGGGGAGAATAATTCAATTCTCTTAGGATCACAGACCCATAAAGGCAAAACCTTTCACCAAAATAAGAGATTGAAACATCTCCTATAAAATAAGAACTTTGTTCTTAGAACCTTGAGACAAAATCTCTTATAAAAAGAGAATTTAATTCTCAGAGCGCAAAACTGATCTGAGTTGTATATAAGAAGAACCTTAGCGCTCCTAATTTAAAAGAGCTTCAGCGCTCCACATCTAGAGCAAAGCGCTGTAGAGCCTTAGCGCTCTTAATTTAAAAGAGCCTTAGCGCTCCAAATTTAAAGAAGCGCTCTGCGCTCAAGACTAGCGCACAGCGCCAAGCGCGCCACGTGCACCTCACGTGTGCGCTACATAACAGAAGCGCCTCAGCTCTCCACATCTAGCGCAAAACGCTGCAGAGCCTCAGCACTCCAAATATAGCGCACTGCGCTCATTGACTGGCGCTAGCGCCAAGCGCGCCACGTGCTCTTCACGTGTGCGCTACTTAACAGAAGAGCCTCAGCGCTCCACATCTAGCGCAAAGTGCTGCAGCGCCTCAGTGCTCCAAATATACCGCACTGCGCTCATTGACTGGCGCTAGCGCCAAGCGCGCCACGTGTTTCTCACGTGTGCGCTGATAGAACATAAACTGTTCTTTAAAATAAAGCTCTAGAGCTATGATGAATGCTCAGCATTCAATAAAAGACAGAAAGGCTGTCAGAACCCAAATCAATGCTCAGCATTATCAAATGTTTAACATTTTAACTGAGTGGGCCGAGCCCAAGTTGGCCATAAACCCCTCATTCAGATTAATTGAGCCCATATGCTCATAAATCTGAGATCTTAGTCCCAATTGGACTATAGATCTCCCAACCAGTATTGGTTCAAGGGTACATCTTTTCACTCCTCTGATATTTGTCGTTGTAATCCTTCAACGTCTTCAGAGAGGTGACGGGTCCCGACAACCATACATTCCATAGACTATGACGTCTTTAAACTGGACTGTGGGATCTTTAAACCCATGGACTATGATGTCCTTAACCTTGGACTGTAGGGTCCTTAAACCAGTGGACTATGATGTGCTTAATCTTAGACTGTGGGGTCCTTAAACCCATGGACTATGCTGTCCTTAACCTTAAACTGTGGGGTCCTTAAGCCCATGGACTATGATGTCCTTAACCTTGGACTATAATGTCCCTAAACTAAACAATAGAGCTCAAATGCTCTTTTGTTGGATCTAAATGATCCTGTTAAGTTGATTTTAGTCTAAAATTAGACTAGCGTATCCTTAACAAACGTTTGAGTTGATCTTAGTCTCAAATGAGACCAACGCATCCTTAAATCCAACCCTAAACCCAAATCTAAGAAAATACGGATTTGGACTAATCCACGCCCTACGAGCGACAACATAAATTAGTCTCCGTATACAATCCACGGGCAACCAAAAACAAAACAAACACCCACGACACGAAGTGACCATCTGTAGAAGGAAGCGACACCTTTCGTCAAGTGTCCATCTCTCCTGCAGTAGGTACAAAAGGCTGGGCTGGGCTGGTTGATTGGTATTCTCGGTCTCCTGGGAATAAATGGTGGCCTTGATGAGGCTCCTCCTGCCATCTAGGTGGCAGGGCGCTTAACTCCAGCAGATTGAGTTCTTCCTCTTATCTTTACCACTGCCTCATAACGACGGGCAACTTTCAGAGCCGATTCATGAGTCGGAAAATCTCCTGTGGTTAGTGCAGCCTGTATCTCCGAATCTAATCCTTGTTGAAATCAACGGGCTCTGATCTCATCCGTCGGTATCAAATGTGCCGCAAAATGACTGAGCATGGTGAACTCAGCGTCATATTCATCCACTGATTTGGTCTACATCGAACCCTGTTGTAAGTGGATGAACTGCTGTCCCATGTCGAACCTGGCAGTCTCTGGGAGATACTTTGCGTCGAACATGTCGCGGAAAGTCTTCCATTCGATGGGTTGATCAAGACGGCTTTCTTCCGCCTTCCACCAAACTCGTGTATTGTCCATGAGCTGCAGTTTCACAACTAGGACCCAAGCTATCTCTAGCACTTATGCCGCTGCCAGATCATTTTCAATGCTTTGAGCCCATTCCTCAGCTTCTAGAGGGCTCTCTTTTTCTGAGAATTGCTTGGGATGCAAGGCCCTGAATTGCTTCACCCCAGATGCTTCTGCCTCAGGACGATTCATTAGAATAGCAGTCTGCTGCTACTGTCTTTCTAGGAGGCTGCGGATTGCATTAAGTAGAATCGTCTGCTCGTTGATCGGAGCAGCAACGACAGGTGTGAGTGGTAGTGGTGGGGAGTGTTGTTGACATTCGTGCTGGTGTTGTTTGGGGAATCCATAACCTTGAAAGAAAATTTTGGGTTAGGACAGATTCAAAATATATGAAATTGTAACATTCAATGAATATGAATTGTAAAGAATGTTTTCAGTTGCTGGTTCTTGTGTTATATTGCTTAGGTTGTCCATACAGTGCGGAACTGCATGGTAGGGTTTCATACAGCTCTGACCTGCATGGGCCACCAACAAAACCTGTCACACCCCGCTTCCCAGTATACGAGAATGGGACGCGACTAGACCACTACGTATTTACTCATAAGTAAACACGCTAAGCGTATCTAAGCAATATAAGTAAAATGCACAAGAGACAGTGATAATAGATATAATTGAACAACAACTTTATTTATTAACATTCTTTTTACAATACATCTGAAAAGTAAATACATGGAATGAAAAGCAATGCCTAAACGGTGGCATAACAGAAATGAAAAATACTGAAATGAAATGTACAAGTAACTAGAGTTCCGGGTCGAAGGCTAGCCGATCCAAGTCCTCGAAGGTGGGCTCGGTCTCCTGAAGGTCCGAATCACCTGACGACATTCCAAAGAAAAGAAAGAGAATGTCGTCAGCGAACAAATCGCTTGGTAAGTCCCGTAAATAGACAAGAATGGAATAGACAGAATAGAGAGTATATTGTTATAATGTTGTATTTAGTGTTAACGCTGTTGTTTGTAGTTTGTTACAGAAGAATGCCAATATATACGAGAGGAGTCCTACTATTCCGGAGACTAAGGTATATGGAGCATAAGGAACCGTTCAGCCACGGTACAACGGCAATGGATATTCAGGTTAGGTGTATTATGGTTATAGTCTCGTGCCACTTCTAACACCTTCCGTACAAATCTACCCCTTATAAACCCGGCAATATCTTGTTTGTATTGTTTGAATTGTATATTGTATATAAATGGATGACTTACCGAAACCATGACTGTAATGGAATGGATATAATGGATGGACATGTAAATGGAATATATCCATGGTTCGGTTCAGTCAATATAGATTGAATAGATTGAATAGCCGGATTCATAGATCCATGTTGTATTGTAGTTTGATACTTGAATCATATTAAAGTCAGATTGATTATATCGAGACTCGGTCTGAGTCGTACAATTAGAAAAGAAATTGAATCCTGAATTATATTTTGGTGCTATCGGTAACTGTTGCATATGGACGGCAGGATTTGTGTCTTTTTCAAAGACAATTAACGTGTTGATAACACCGTTTGTTAAGTTGTCCACCTTAAATAGGCAAGCACCCGTATCTCCGGCTCCCTGAGGCTCAAGAGACTGGTCCCGCTTAAACCTATATTTACTAAGGTCCTTATTGTAATTTAGTATATCTTGAGAGGAGTGTAAAAATAATATTATATAATTTTCAAAATACAACTCAAGTATTTTATTATCATCTTTAGAGTTTTCATTGATGTATATTTTATCAATATAACATTTCTAGTGAATAAAACCTAATTTCATAATATATGGTAATTATTTGTAATATAGGAATTGTATGGTATTTTCTTATAAATGAGATGTTTTTCTTGAATTTTGGAAATGTGGAATATTATAAATATTAAAAATAGATATTTTGATATTAATTACATATATATTTATATATTAAAAATATAATTTTATTTATAATAGAAATCACATTTTCTAAAGAAAAATTGTATTTTAAATCTTTCGAGATCGTATGCTCCTTGCGGAGGTCTGCATCTCACTCTACTAGGTCCGAGGAGGTGTGTTAATCCGCACCATACCGAACGGGTTCCCCAAAATGGGTTGTTGAGGCGTAATTGCAAAGATTTTTTAAATACACTTCTTATAGAAAAAAGTTTTATAAGTTGGAGGTAGTTATATGTAAAGTCGTATTTTCCCAAAATCTATGTTCCCAAATTCCATCGTACTATATTAGATGTGTGTGTTGTGAGAAGGTAGGTCATTAGCTGGTGAGTTATCTAAAGGTATAAACGTATTATAGAGTTTATGACGGAAACTAAAGTTTGTGATATTTTAATGTAAAATTGCGATAAAATATGCATATCACAATATTTTATGATGAAACTTGTTAAATATGTTTATTAATGTTTAATGAACAATATGTGATTATATGAAGGTATCTTGATTAAGAAAAATTATAGTTTTTAAGGAAAACCGAATCGGAAGTCAGACTAACTCCGCTTCTGTCGGGTTTTAGTTTTGAATATTTTTAGAATGGAGAAAAGAAGGATAAGTAGGGACTTACTGGATGGTTGGCTGGAGGAGAGAAAGAGGCAGAGGTGAGAGTTTCCGGTGCGTCGTTTCGTCGTCAGAAACTCCTCGGATAGCCGTCGGAAGTTCGTCGGAGCTTCGCCCTTTGCTAACTCCACTTGTACACAAAAGACTTGGGAATTTTCTTGAGAGTTTGGACAGAAATTTGGGAGTGAGGAGGGGTGATTTGAGGGTGGTATTTATAGGAAAAATTAGGGTTTTAAGATAGTGAAATGGTGTATTAAAAATTTGTATTAAAATGGATTAAATGTGTGTTTTAATGTGCTTTGTAAATGTGCAGGAAAAACAAATAATAAAGGAGTTATGGGGGGGAGTCCAAGAGTCGCCAGAGTTAAAGAAAATTTGGGTTTTCTCCGAGTTGGACCAGCGACGCTGGCCCGAGTTGACTTCTCGCCAGCCCG
Source organism: Agapanthus africanus (assembly GCA_030015575.1). NCBI lineage: Eukaryota > Viridiplantae > Streptophyta > Magnoliopsida > Asparagales > Amaryllidaceae > Agapanthus > Agapanthus africanus. Next base: position 874,343,192 of record CM057339.1, read on the forward strand.
AGTCGTGAGTTGGGGCCTCGTATTGGGGACGCGTGTCGGGGTCGGTTGGTCTACTGCAGTGCACTCGTTTGTTTTATGTATGACTCTTCGGTTTACGTGTCGTGCTCATGTAGACTCTTGGACTTCTAAAAGATTAAAAGAATTTAAAATAAAAAATATTGTAGCTGATAAGATTTGAACTCTGGTGTTTTGGTTCAGCAGTGCAAAGTCTTACCAATGAGCTACAAGCTCCTTCTTACTGTTCAAAAGTAAATCAAATTCTTATAGTACTCACAGGAATTATAAATACCCCAAATATACATTAACTTTAAATGAATTTTATGTACACTAAAATTGGAGTTGATACACTTTTGTTAATATCATTTTTGACCATTAATGATCTTTGTTTTGAAGATCCGAGATCAGTTTTATTGGAGAACTAAGTTCTGATGTTTTTTTGTAAAAACAAAGTTCTTTATGTAGGGTTAAACCCTATTTGTGAAGGAATTAAATTCCTAAACGATGTGTCATATATTTCATTTTGATCTAGTTTTCTTTTTTTCCTCTAGATTTTGAGTTTGGAGAACAGAATCTCTCCGATGAGAATTAAATTCTCAATTTGTGGAGGGATTTACTTTTCAAATCTCATGTCTGGAGAAGAACTAAGTTCTTTTTGTAGAGGGTTAAACCCTTGTTTTCCTTTTATTAGGCAAAAGAGATAAGTTCTATCTCTGGTTTTCTTTATCTATGGTTTTGAAGAGCAAGGATCTTTTTTCTTCAGAAGAGAATTGAATTCTCGGTTCCGTTATAGAAAAGAAGCTTGTGGTGTTGATCTCCTCCTTTTTCTGAAGTCTCCTATTCTTTATATAGTAGAGTCAAATTTGTTGACTAGTTCGAGAAAATCTCTTATTTAAGAGACACTAATCGATTTTACTTGGCCTCAAAGATTATTTGGGGGATTTTATCCACCGTTGGATCTTTGATCTAGTGAATTTTATTTCACAGAATATGTTTTCTTGTTTTTAACAAGATTAGGGAAATATTTTCCCATACATAAAATTTTATTTCTATTAATCAGTGATTTTTTAATCATCGTTAGATTTTTAATCCAAGAGTGCTCGGTTTAATAGAGCACAATCTTTCTTTATTTAGAAAAATTGGGAAAATATATTCCCAAAATAGAATTTAATTCTATCATTAGATTTTTGATCCAACTGAGAATATCTTTATCACTTAGAAAGATTAGGGAGATATTATCTCTTAATAGAATTTAATTCTATGATTTATCATCACCATTGGATTTTTGATCCAACTGCTCTGTTTAACATAGAATATCCCAGATTTTGGAGAAATATTTCTCATGTAGAATTTAATTCTATCCGTTTTAGTTTGGACGCTGGCGCTCACGTACATAGCACGTGGGCGCCACTTAAGAATTTAATTCTTATATAATATGCACCACGTGCTTTGTATATCGGCACTCACGTGAACTTCACGTGAGGCGCCGCTGTAGGATTTAATCCTACAAGAGCCAGCGCTGGCGCTCACGTAGGGAGCACATGAGGTGCTGTCTCATTTATGAAGGTTTCTTTTCACCTTCATTCTCTGTTTTTCCTGAGTCAACCTTTTCTTTCCCAACCCCCTTTTTGTCGGTGCTTGGAAATAGTTCCACCATGCACTATATTTTCTGTGTCGAGACTTAAATGCTTCTCTTTATAATCTGAAGCAATGTTCTTCTTCTCCTTCACTTTCTCAGAGAATCATTTTAACAAAGAAAAGTCATGGCTTGCAATCGTCCACATGCTCGTCGGCAACCATAGGAGGTGCCTATCGAGTGAATTGTTTCTTGTTTTGATGCACGCTTGGTGATCCCGTTTCCACGGATGACCAATGCGATACGGTGATATACGAGCTCCGGACTCGTAGAGGATCTCCTCTTCCCATCGGCTTCATTTGGCTCCGGATGATCTTCCTGTCCGTGCTTGCTGACATTCCCCCTCATCCAGCAAAGATGACTATGGTGATACTCGACGCGGCAGAGGAAAAGATCGAGTGCTTTCATGAGCACATTTGATTACCAAGCCTCTGAGTGATCGCTCTGTTCAGTTGCTAATCCAGATACGGGCTTAGCGGGCCATCATGTCTGCTTTTTCCGATGGGCACAGCACTGACCGATGGGGAGCGACTCCTCGCGAAGATCACCGCTTCGACAGAGTGGAGAAGGCTGAGAGGGTTTTAGAAAACTTTATTTATAGTTTTGTAAACATTTGTATTTTTTATCCCGTATTTGGTGATCTTTTTCCTGTAGAATAAAATGTTTATTTAAATGCATTTCTTTTATCGTTGACTACCGAGCACTTCATATCTAACACATGTTCTTCCTTTGATTGTATTGTTTAAATACACGTGCAAGCTACAGGTGCGTACGTGCACCTCATCCTTAGGAATTTCTGCTAAGTGTGAACACCAATGTGTTCGTATGCTGTGCACGTGTCATGCGTTAACCCTCCACACGCATATATAAATGAGCCTGTTTAAACATTATTACTCGTTCAAGTACAACACATATCTGTAAATGAAACTTAAACCGGTGCAAACAGCTCTGATCAATGAAGAGAGGAGATCAAACGAAACACTGGTGCAGTACGCCATTCGGTGGAGAAATCTTGCCTCAAAATGCAAGCAGCCGATTTCCGAAGCTCTAGCTATTGGGATGTTCATAGGCGCTCTTGATCCGTGATCGCAAGTTTATCCATTCCTGTCTTTTGTCAAACCCACCATATACCAAAAGCTCCATGACAAGCTAATTCAATTAGAGCGAATCGACCACTAAGTCGTTAAACTGGGCAAAACAAAGTAGTCCATAAGCAAAAAGGGCACGGATGAAAACCCGAAAGGGATCCATGACTAATAACAGCAGGACTACCCGTGAGTTTGTGAAAACCCGAAAGGACGCAAACTCATGAAAGAAAAAGAAACGGAAAAAGGTTCGACCAAGTCCCACTGGGTGTGCCAGAATCTGTTTATCGCCATAAACTGGACTGAGGCGCGGGGAGTGCATCCAGCCTGAGGGCAAATGCTATTTGGAACATATCCATCCAAACCCCCGATATACGGTGCCATAAATCAACTTGGTATCTTCGGAGAGGTGGATGTATATGTTCCAAATAGTATCTGCTCCCAGATTCAAGCTGGACGCGCTCTCCGCACATTAGTTCGGTTTCCGGCGGTAAACAGAGGGTTCGGCTTTCATGATTTGGGTAGTGTTAACAAATCTTTATTGTATAAGTTTCGTTGGAAACTTATCTCGCAGCCAGCTAACTAATGGTCTCTTTTAATCAAGGCAAAATAATTTTCAAATAACACCGTTGCTTTGGCAAAAAGAGGATCGTCGTGCTCTTGACTTTGGCAGGGAGTGCACATCTCTCTTGAGTTCTTGATTTCTAATTTGAAATGGCTTCTTGCTAATGGAAAAGTGCAAATATATTTTATGATAAATGGTTGTTCGATTCCAACGACCTTATCACTCAACCCCTGAACTGGAATAATTCAATAAAAAAAAGCCGAGCACCTTATTGATACACCATCAGGCTGTTGGAATGCTTCTCTGATCAACTAAGTTTTTGACAACTCGCTAGCAGAGTGTATCATGTGTACTCCCATCAATTCTCATGTTTTAAATACTTCTGATCGGCTGATTTGAATCCACTCTAAAGATGGTAATTTTCCCTCCAAATCATGTTATCATGCCGAGAAAGAGAGAGAGAGAGAGAGAGAGAGAGATAATCACAACGATAATCTCAACATAAATTGCAGAAAAATCTTGTCTTATGTTTGGCGATATAAGGAGCTGCAACCGAAGGTTAAGCATTTCATTTGGAGGTCCGTAGTGAATGTTATTCCCACTAATGCAAGGCATGCTACGATTCTACCTAAAACCGGCTCTTTGTGCATCCGATGCAATGAGGACTCGGAAACTCTTATGCATTTGCTATTTTCTTGTCCTCGAAGCTTGGAAGTATAGTCATCAATCAATTATAACATTCAGGCCCAAGTATTTTCATCCCTGTTTACCATCGAAAACCAGACCGAGGCACGGGAAGCGCGTCTAGCCTGAATACGGGGACAGATATGCATGAATACGGGGACAGATATTATATAGAACATATCCATCCACCTCTCCGAAAATACCAAGTTGATTTATGGCACTGTATATCGGAGGTTTGGATCGATACGACCGTTGTAGCAGACTTATCAGATTCCCCCTTAACAATGAGAGGTTTTTGATTGTGAGAATGTTTTTTCCTGCAAGCGCAAGCCGCTAAAGTTAATTACGTTATCGCAAAGCGATAACAACTTTCTCTACTCCAGATCTATCACTTCGTGTCATTTTATATGTTGTTTATGTTGGAGTTGCTATTTGATTGTATATGAAGACTAATATATGTCGTCCCCCGTAAGACGCGGATTAGTCTAAATCTGTACATTAGATTTATGGTTGAACTTAGATCACATATCTCATATAAATGATGTCCATCAGTTCGAGAGGGTATATATATTGATCTAAGGATCGTTAGTCGTATATGAGACTAAGATCAACTTACAAGACATAGGCAAAGAATCATTAATCTTGTTTTAGATTAAGATATGCTTAAACATTTAGCTAAGGGTCATTAATTATATTTAGAACTAAGGTCAACTTAGGTATTGTGGGCATATGGGCTCTGTTGATTCATAATCAAAGAAGTTTAACTTCAGAAAATTTAGCTAATTTTGGGCTAAATGATAGGCCTTTATGTTACCCAGTAGTGAAAAACACACAGCCATATCTGGGCTGGAGAGTATAATACTAGATCATGTTCTGGTGCTCATGCAAGTATCACATGGGCTGCTGGGTCTCTGACGCTCACGTGAGTATCACGTGAGATGCTCAGGCTTTGGAGCTCACGTGGGTCGCTCACACTCTGGCGCTAATGTGGGTATCACGTGGGCCTCTCACGTGTAGCGCTACCACATGTGCAAAGATTAAACTCGGATCTTTAATAGAGTTAAACTCTCAAGGAGATGAATCAAAATTTCTATCTTTTTCACAAGTAGGCAAGTTTTTGAGAACAATTTTAAATATCTTTTTATGTAAGGCCTAGATTCTCAAATAGATAAATATTTCATAGGGGAACTAGGTTAAACTCCATATTTTTCTCTTTTTTCTTCTTTTTTTTATGATGGTGAATATGCACCAAAGTTCTTCTCTGGATCTTTAAGATCAATATCTCTCTCTTTGAGAATTTAATTCTCTTTTTTTTATGAGAGACTTGTCTTATGGATCTCAAATCGAAAGGAAGAACCAAGTTCTTATGGCGGGCTAAGCCCTTATTATACATGAGATAGGTAAAAGGAGATCTATTTCTCCATTATTTACCAAGGGTTTTATGGGGAGGAAGACGATCTTCAAAGAGAATTAAATTCTCGGTTGCAGAAGAAGCTTATGAAAGTGATTTTCGAATATGAGATTTAATCTCTTGGGTCCTTTATATAGAGCATGAGAATCTGTTAATTTGTTGAGAGAATCTCTCACTTAAAAGATCTTTTATTGATCAAATTGATCTTAGAATCAATCAGTGATTTTTAATCACCGTTAGATTTTTGATTTAAGGGTCCCCTGTTTAACAGGGTATATTTTTCTTGTTATTTTAATAAGATCAAAGAAAATATTTTCCATATAGAATTTAATTCTATCTCTTGATTTGAACAGTGATTTTTAATCACCATTGAATTTTTTAATCTAAGAATTATCTGTTTAACAGAGAAAATCTTTCTAGTTTTTAGAAAGATTAGGAAAATATTTTTTCCCAAATAGAATTCAATTCTGTCTAAAGTGTAACATTTCAGAAAAATAAAATATTATTTTGGGGATTTTTATAATTAAATAATATTATATTGAATATTTTAATAAGGCGGTATAATTAAATACCGATAAATTGGGGAAAATTTGGAAAATTATGGAAATTACTGAAATGAGGGTGCCTTATGTGAATTAAGCAAATTATGAATTTTTACGATTAATTATATTTCATTTTTATGCTAATCGCGATTAAATATCGCTAATCGTGTTTTAATCCGGTTTTATACACATGACATGCACATGTCATTTTTAACACTTGTGTTACATTTGTTTCATGACTTTTCTTTAAGATTCTTCATGCTTGGTTTGGAATTTAAAGAGAAAAGAAAAGATAAAGAATAAAGAGAAAAGAAAAGAAAAGAAAAAGGAAATGATTAAACAATAAGATATGGGTGAGAGAGAGAGAGAGAGAGGTGAGGGGTTAACCTTGCACCATAACACTTTGTTTCCTTCATCATCTTCTTCATATTTTCTCCTCCCTCTTCACCCATGGCAACACCTCACTCCCCCTCCACTTCAAACCCCAAAAATATCATCAAAACAACACCAAAACTCCATCTCCATTTCACAAAAAACGTGCACAAGCTCACAAGCTACACATTGGATAAAGAAAAATGGGATTTTGATGCTTTAGGGGATTCATGAATGCCAAATGAGATAATTCTTTCACATTAAGTGCAGTATTTCATTTGCTTTAGCCTCTTTTCAAGTTTAAAACCGATTTCGTGTAGTTTTGTGAACTTTGAAATTTCCTAGAAGAGAGTTGAGAGATTCTTGAGTTGTGGTTGTGAAATTGAGGTCTAGTAGTGACCTTAAACCCCTCCTATGATGTTAGAAACTAGACCAATTTGAAACAAATCCAATTTACCGAAAACAGAACTTTCCAATGTCGGTTTGTGAGCTATTAGGGTGTGCAGGGGAATCTGGGATGACCTGGGATAATTACGAGATAAACAAACAACCCCAACAGACTAGAATTAACCCTAGGAACCTACTGTAGCAAGACGAACCCAATTGGAGACCCCATGGCCGGCGAGCTCGGAATTTAGGGGGTAAGGGTCGGCCACTTGGGTGAATTGGATACCCAGGTTGCTTCTGTAGATCATATACCTTATACACATCACACCGGTATTGTTTGTGCACATTGTTTTCACCTTAATCAAAATCTTGGACTAGTTTCATGAGTTGTTGTTTTATTTCGGGGTTTTGTTTTGCGTATTTTGAATTCTGGATTTTAGTATTTGTGTTTTACCTCGATCACTTGACGTTTGTACGACAATATCGAGAGTTGTTTGGTGGTTTGAAAGGCGTAGTCCGTAGGTTCTAACCTATAGGCTTTTAGCGTGTCGTTTTGGTTTTTGATTTGAATTTTAATGCGATACGATATGTTGTGACATGTAGGTACCCCCATGTGGACTTTAGGACGACAAGCAAGCGCGTGGCGACGTCGGCATCGGCAAGCGAGGGTCAAGGTGAGTAGATTTATATCTACGGGGGAAGTCGGGTGGATGGCGTATAGCACCCCCGCGGTTCGTAGAGTAGTTGATGATATGTTATATATTTACATATGTGTTGTGAATTTGGATGATAGTGTCGTGGTTTATTTCTTAGTCGCGGACCATAGAATAGGTTTGCACACACGCACACGCACCCTTGCATGCATTATTATTATTACTTGTGCGTATATGGGGATACGTATACACACACACACATAGGTATGGGACTGTGTGTGTGTGTATATATATATATATATATATATATATATATATATATATACTTGGATAATGAGGATAGTGGATGATATTTGGAGATGAGTCGATGAGGTTGGACATGATGCCACGAGATCGGTGATGTGATTTGGATCGTATTATGAGATACGACATTTGATGACAGCGGATCGGTAGGCGATGTGTTTTCATACATACGCATTTATATACATGTTGATGGTATCAGATTGTACTAGACTATAGATCAGTATCCCTAATTCATGATGTGATGATAAGGATACCAGATAAATGATGAGATAGATGTGATAGTTTCCCCGTACCCAGATTTGGGATGCCGTACGACGGATTTACCGTACGAGATAACTGTGATGATAGATCCGTACTCTTGACTCGAGGATGTCATATGATATATTGTATCTTTCGTGGTACTATTGAGGCGAGATCACCGACTATTATATATGTATATATATATATCGACTCAGATTTAGGTGGTTTCCATACTCTTTCGATTAGTTTGTTTGTGAAACCATATTATAAACTAAAGGATAGTTAGAAGTGTTTTGATACGACTAATATGTGATGACAGAATTTGAGGATGACGTTTGATGATATTGCCGTTTAGGGTACTATAGGACTAGATAGCCGACGTAGATGTGTCATCCGAACCATATCTATTTCCAAACTGAAGAATCGTATGCATCTTTTAAATAGATACCTTAAGGGACGTTACGGATTTTCAAATGATATCTTTTTCTTTAAAAACACCGTAACCCCTACGTTCAAAACTACGATTCACATCTTTCAAAAACTGTTTGTATGGTTCGGGTGTGTATGTTAGATTAGATAAGTATGCTTATAGTAAGATAGAATGTTTATTTAGAATTGATTCGATGTGAGAGATAAATGTGATGAAAAGAATGTACGATGCGATATGATGACTTGGTGATATGTTGGTATACGGATGCGAGTCGATTGTGGTGATTGATACCTTGCCGGTCCCCCGATTCGAGATTGTTATGGATGTGACCTGGGACATAGGCATATAGATATATATAGAATGTCGTGAATCATGTGTGATAGCCGTACGAGACGTTAGGTCCGTACCCTCCTCGTCTTATAGGTTGATAGGATCCCTGATAGCTCAATGCCGTCGTACGATAATTTTCCGTACGTAATGAGTTTAACTTGAGGTTTGATCCATACCCTTGACTAGAGGCTGTCGTACGATAGATTATACCGTACGTGATGTCGTGTGGCTAGATGCCGATCGATAGATTCACTGACTCGGTCAGGATAGATACGTATACCCGTCAGCATTTGTATATGATTCACCTTATGCTGCATTCATATTATTCGCATTGCATTACTTATACCTGTGCTAGTACACCTGCACTATTATCGATGATGCGTATGTTACACGTACACAGATTTGCCAGCTCACACACTTCATCATCGATAATTGCCATGTCACTACACAGTAGGGTTGCTGCATCATGATATATATATTGTACACTCATACTTGCGTATATATACCACTTGTACATCCATTTTGGCACACATACATATTGTACACCCATACTTGCGTACATACATATTTGCACATATATAGATGATGCTGGCTTGATTTTGAGATTTGGGAACCGCATGATATATTTTTAAACGGGATTCATTTTAAGAGCGGTTTTCTCTCGATATATGCATATTACTGTTTTATGTTGCATGATACACGGATATGCTTACATTTCTATTATATGCTGCATACATCGTACTTTATGATTTTACGCATTGAGATATGCTGTTTTCATGAGATTTCTGGATTTGAGAACCGTGGTGATTTCAGAAGAAAGTATGTATTGTTTTAAGAACCCGGTTTCTCTTGATATGATATTTCAGTGCATCCACCATGTGTTTTCTCGGTTCTGAGAGTGGCATATGAAATCCGATTCGAGGAGCGGTAGGCACCGTCTGCGGGTATATGGTGGACCCAGTGAGGTACCTCGGGGCGAGAAGACTCGTATTGTTAGACGGTGAGCCTGGCAGGGGAGCACTACCTACCGGTGATAGTATTTGGGCTCGGCGGATATCCAGAGGATACCGACCAGGGTCGAGAGATGAGATGGGCCGATCCGGACTGACGGAGCCCGAGGGCCGATCCAGACTGACGGAGCCCGAGATATGAGGATTTACGTATCGATGCTGGACATGGGTTTCATGATGTTTTTGAGTGTCGATGCTGGACACTCAGGTTCCATGATTTTGATGTGTCACGAGGGACACACGTTGATTTATATCCTCATACCCTCATGCATATGCTTTTATGATATTTACATTCATGATGTTGTTATGTCATTGGTTGACACGTGGATGAGATCCACATGCATACAGGCATTGATTACATAGTTAGATGATATCCATATACTTAAAAACTTCATGATATAGTCGACACTGATTTCATGTTGATTACATTGATCACACCTCATGTTTATGATAGGTTGCTACTTGAGGCACTGACACTGGTACTTGGTATTACACTTATATTTAGATGTTTACCCTTGCCACCTTATCATACTTCAAACTTTATCATATTGAGGATATATATTATGATCGTATGACCTAGGATTGAGTCATTCATGCGATTTCTATCTGTGGATGTTTTCTATTCACGAGTTGGCAACTCACCCCCGTTGTGCCACAGTTTCTTGCAGGTTTTGCCGTACAGGTTTCATTGCGACTTTCTGGCACACCGCTCCCTTTCAGGGTGATTGCTTTGGTAGGTGGGTTCGCTCACATCGTGACCACCATTGTACATATATTTTTAGTTGTATCTAGTAACTCCATCAACCATACTTGTATATTTATTTTAGTTAGAGACCAGTTGTATTATTCTTTCGAGCTTAGAATCACGCGTTGTATTATTATGGATTTCATGTTGATTTGAGTTTCCTTTTGAGTTTTGATCCTCGCCCTTCGGCGTTGTATATTATATTGCTTGCATGGTTGTGACCGTCGATTGAAGAAGAGCCAGCTCCCGCTTGGAGATGCCTTTTATCATTCATGTATATATTTATCATGTTGTACCCCGTTCGGGGCCAGTATTTGCAAAGGAAACTCTGCCGAAATTTTCAAAAAAGGCTTGATGTTCTAAAAATGCATAATTCGGCTTATGCTGGTAAAACCACTTCTTTAAAACCAGTTTTCCTTCATTTACTATTTAAAATGGTTTTAGATTTCTGGGCTTTTGGCTTACTTGAATTAGATGTGGTCGTATAGACTTCATACGATTCAAGTGTCAGTCACGTGCTATTTCGGGTCATGACATAAAGTGATCCACTTCAAATATTGGCGGAGAGGCGATGTCATATTATAAGGCCTTAGCGCTCACGTGCCTTGCACGCGGGCGTTGTCATATTATATGGTCTTAGCGCTCACGTGGTTTGCATGCGAACGCTGATCACGTGCTTTGCATGTAAGGCGCTGCCATATTTTTTAAGAGGTGAAAATCCCTTGAAGAAGTATTCTCCACAAAGTAATATTCGGAGCCCTTATTTATTCACAATTGCTTGGAAGATATGGAAAGCAAGATGTTGCTTTGTCTTTAAGGGTTCGAGCACTCCAGCTTCAATCATTATTCAACGGGCTACACACGGAGTATGCGATGATCGATTTTGGTAATATCCTTTTCCCTTAGCAGATTACCCTTTAATTGGGTGCCCAACATGAGTGGCTCTATAACAATTAATGTGGATGCGAGTTTTCGAGATGAAGGGATGGAGGTGGCTTGGGGTTTTCTAGGCCGAGTGGCGGATGGCGGCATTTTATTCATGGTGATAGGTTCTACCTTTGCAAAAGACGCCGAGACAGTTGAAGCTTTAGGTGCTAACCATGTACTTGAATTTTGTCGAGAGATGCAGTAGGGCACATATATAGAGATCTAATGTGCTGCCGAGACCTTCGTTAGAATACTCATCGATAGGAACACCATTCCTCCTTGAAAAGCAGCTCATATCTATGAAGAAAGTCGTTCTCTTCTACTCATACCTCCTCTAACTAAGATTGTATACACTCCTAGATCTTGGAATATGGCAGCACCTCATTTAGTTTCCAAGGCACTCCAATCTAAAAACTTTTGGTCATTGGTTGAGACCTCATTTTCCCGAGGATTTTTGTAATGCTTTATGTATCTCTGAGCTGCGTGGTCTGATATAAAGGAAAAGTGTTTCTAGCCCTAGTTTTAAGGAATGACTTATTTTAAAACCCACGTCTTTTTAATATTGCGGAAAACCCTAATACTTATAAAATACAGATTTTTAAGACCCAAAAGAGATAATATGTAGCATACTTTGGTTATCTTTTTCCAAATGCCAAGTTTACCCTTAAGCAAATATACAAATATTTATTATCTCTCTTCACCCTTCTCTCCTTTTTCATGTTTGTTTTCAAGATTCCCCATCTCCTCCCTCGCTACTCTCCGAACGTGGCACTCTCTTCTCTCAAATTTTCTAATCTTCGTTGTCCATTGCCCTCTTCTCTCTTAATTTCAGTTCTTATTTTTTCATATTTACTTTTAATTCATCATCTTCTCCCCCAAATCTACCGTCTCGCTTTCAATTCTCCATCCCATCTTTTAATTTCTCGTCTTTCTCCTAATTTCTCTTATCATGCTTGAATTTCTACATCTCTGGTTCCAATTCCGAGATCTACTCAATCAATTTATCCATCTTTGCTCTCAAATTTTTTTATTCTATTAATTATGAAACTCGTTACATCGCAACTTTTTCCCTAAATGATTTACAAAGAAGATCAATGATACGAGGGCTGCAATTTTCCCCCCAAAATGATTTATAAAGAAGAATGGTTAATAAAAAAAAGTTAGGGTTTATATAGAATCGATGAGATATGAAAATAAATCAGGAAAAACAATTAAAAAATATTGAATTGCGGGAAAAACTATGCAATATTTTTACTTAGATATTTTTAAAGGGAATTTTCAAAAGGGTATAATTGGAAATTCATACACAAATACATATACAAATCAAGATTTGGTTTTAAAATAAATTTAAATCATACTTTTGGGATTTTTCATAATTTTGAAACTTTGTAAGTTTTAAAATAAGTCGCTATTCAAAACTGGGCCCAAAAAAAACTTTCATTCCTATTTTCCATTGATCATATCGATCCAAAAATGTTGTTGATTGGGTAAATTTTTTATAAACAATTCCATTAGAAAATGGCCCAAAATTATCATTTATCCATTAGATTCTAAAAATTGGTAAAGACCCAATATTTCTATTCCAAAACTCCCACTCTCTTGAAATGTCATATCTATCTCTTACTTTAATGCTATCATTTTCCCAACCATCCAAACATGCATTATATTAACAAAATGTATTGGAATTTTACTTTTGAAATGCATATGCATTCCAAAACAATTTAACCTTTGGATGGGCTCGGTAGGAGTTCATATAGATGGTAATCCTAAATTACCATGAAATATTACTATGTTTGTTTAGGTGTAAACGGTATTTCCGGAAATATAAGATTACCATGGTAATTAAATGATCTCATTTCATGGTAATCCTATTTCCCCAAAAACATGTGTCTATCCTAAATTACCTCGAAATATTTCCGCCTAACATGAAAAGAGCCATGACCATCCGCCGCCGTCTCCATTGCCACCCGTCGGCCGGCAGGCCCCGCCGCCCATCGTTGGCCTTCCGCCGCCTGGCCCATTGCCGATCAACCATTCGCCGCCGGCCGCCTGCCGGTCATCACCGATTGTTCACCAGCTGGCCCGCCACCGATCGGACATTCGCCGTCTGCCGGCTGTAGTCCGTCGCCGGCCGCCGATTTGCCGTTCATCACCGGCCTCGCCATCGGTCGACAATTGCACACATATATTACCTGAATTGATTAAAGTATACCAACCACATTAAAATTGAAAGGGAAGTTTTATCGGAGCGCTATTCGGCCTGCCTTATTATATGGTACAGAATGCTGGGCTTCTAAGAAGTATCATACACAGAAGATGCACGTAGCGGAGATGCGCATACTTCGTTGGATGTGCGGTAGCACCAAAAAAGATAAGGTGCGAAATGAGAATATTCGTACAAAAGTTGGTGTAGCATCTGTGGAGGAGAAGATGCGGGAAAACCGACTAAGATAATTTGGTCATGTGCGACGCAGACCTATAGAAGCACCGATTCGACGAATAGATACTCTCGATATAGGCAATAGCAAAAGGGTAAAAGAGAGACCGAAGAAAATATGGATGGAGGTGATACGAAACGATATGGTTGCCAAAGGCCTCAATGAAAGTATATTGTTCGATAAGAGTGAGTGGAGGCGGAGGATTCATGTGCTGGACCCGGCGTGATTCTCATGTTGGTTCATGTAGCCTATCCCATATGCTTAGGATAAAAGGCTCAGTTGTTGTTGTTGCTGTATACCAACCATGTTAATATAATATTCCTTAAAATTAGATGCCCGGTCATTCCATTCCTGGAAATACAAGAATTTTCAATAATTTCCATTTCATGTACCAAGTGCACTCTTAAAGTCATTCCAATCGACTTTCACCCTTCCTATCCAACCATGGCCACTGAGAAACAAAGTCTTCCTTCATCATTTCCATTAAATTCAGGACCGGAGTTCAAGAAGTCCAGTATGATCCTTCTCACGCAAAGCCCATGGCCCAGCTCCATTAACTATATATATTTTTTCCCCCTTGCTACCTGAGCACAGCAACCCATTTGATTAGATTTTTTGTCCTTGTTCACAGTATTCTCTCATTTTTCAAACTGGCCTATAAATTTCACTTCCACGCACAACGCAATATTAAACACAGCACATCCAAACACACAGCATACACATCCAGTATTTCTATTCTTAGATTTATGATAAGTAATCGGATGTTTTTTTTCTTGTCTTTATATCTAGAAGGGCAAATGATCACATGTATCAACTATAGCTATAATTATGGGAACACTTTATTTGAAATAAATTAGATACTTGAGCATGTGGGCAGCTGGAAAAAATAGAAGAAAGCAAGAAGGCAGTTAGGAAAGTAAAATGAAAAGAATTTAATAAAAGTTGTTTGTTAGGCAGTAGGAAAGTTGATGAATTAGAGATTTTGTTGTAGAATTAACAAAGGAAAACCAAAAAAAAAAAAATAGATAAAAAATGAGAAAGGTTTTTTTTATTATCATATAGAAATATATTTGAAAACAAGTTATTTATTTATGAGCATGTTCCCATTCAAATCCATTTTCTACCATTTTGGTCAGAAAGTGGATTTTGGAAAGGAGATGAGGCCTATCCACTTTTTCCAAAAAACCAAAAAAATAATGTAGTTACTTTTTTCACTTTTCTCACTTTTTATGGATACTTTCTTCTTGCCAAACATGACATAGATTTATACAAATAAATTTACACCATGGCGCTTGTTGTATTTCTTGCATTTTCTAAATATAAAAATTGATTGTAAACTAATCTATATAGCAGCATTGTAATTTTGACGCCACATGAAGAACTATAAATATAGTGGGAACCCAAGGTTCCGCTTCCGGCAAACTGTAATTCTTTAAGAAAATCGGGAGTCGATACCGTATGATAAGATTTATGATAATCTCTACGTTCATTAAAAAAAAAGATTGATACCCAAAAATAGGTATAAAGGGTGATTTTGAAATCAAATTTGGAGTTCTCAAGAAAGGTCACCTCGGTTTTTCTTGGAAATTTAATCATAGTAAACTTTTATTGCTATTCCAATGCATTATATGAATAAAGCATGTTAGTTCATATATTCAATCAGATCAATTTAAATAATTTTCGTCTTTTAGACATTAAGACCCAGCCATATATATTTTCTAGAAAATTTTAGGTTTATAATTGCGGTCGATATTATACACATTTTAAATGCAGTCACGCATTTAATTATTTCATCGACTCTACATATTATAAAACTGATAAAATTGATAAGGACAACAAAAGAGAAACAAATAGCCGCTCAAGTTTAAATCGAACAATTGATTTCAAATATGATTAAATCGAACAAAAGTTAGCTCAAGTTTATGCCAAACCAACCAATATCTGATGCACCCGCATTATATATTTCAAACCCGACATGAAAATCATCGGAAACCGAACCTAATATCCCAGTAAATAGGTATTGTCTCTATCGGGTCGGGATCTGTTCATAATCCATTTAAAAACTATTTTCGATTCCATGTAATGGTGGCAAATTGGAGGGTGCCGACCCGCATGGTACATACCAAGACAAAAAAAAGGCACATCATGCATACCAAAAATAGTGACATTGATTCCTCATAGGTCACACCACCCATGGGCATAATTTATAGAAACATGCTTCACGGTTGAAATGCTACCACAGTCCATCTAAGAGACAAATATAACAGGCTCACTTGTTTAGCACTAATATTTAGATGTTGTGGGTCTCACCATTTCGTCTCTTGGATAGATTGTGATAGGATTTCAACCTGCTAGGTAAAGTATTACTCTTTGTTATCTTAACTATAGATGTTAAATTTATCTCAAAAAACACCAGAGACGTTAAGTTCTTCACGTTCTCAAGTTCTTTTTCACTAGTAAATTGCATGTGCGATGTATCTATATGTTAAATTTCAAATGGCCTTATTTGTTGTTCTTATCATTTTTTTTATTGAGATCTATGACATAGCCCAGATAGCCCAGATGGTTTTAAGTGACGGTATTGGTCTTTTTTTTTATAATCAGCAATGGGATTAGTTGCGTTTATAAATCTTTGTTGGAGTTTATGTTTTTCTATTGTTTTTTCTTGAAGAGTGAGAAAGCCATGTAAGCAATCAATTTCAAAATTGGAGGTCTCATGCCTTTTGCACTATAACAGTAGATAGGACCGCACAGCAAAGTTCGACCGGTTTATCTTTAAATACGGATCACATAAATCAGCTTCTTGCTAACCGCATGTAAAGGTTGTAGCTTCTTTAGTCCCCGTTCGCGAGGAGGAAGAGAAGAGTGGATTCATTCTGATTGTGGGGAGGGAGAGAGAAAAGGCAGAGATGTTGGTTAGTGGTAAGGAGACTTTTGAGTAGGTTGTCGGAGTAGAAGGGTATATATTGAAATTTAGAAAGAAAGATGAAGATAATATTAATGGTGGCAAATCATAGCTTGTAATTCTTTCCAAAAAAACTAAAAACTAAAAATATTCTACAATCAACCATGCAAGAAAAAGGGATTATTACTATATCTATATATCACACATGAAGCTCAGAATGAACAAGGTCGGATCCTTAAATTAGAAATACAATAAAATACAAGTTGGCTACGTCACACCTATGACCCAAGATTTTTGGTCAGGGGGGACTAGGGCTGTTAAAAAAAGCTCAAAAGCTCGGAGTTTGGCTCGAGATTGACTTGTTAAAACCTCGGTTCGGACTCGTTTGACAACTAAACGGGCAGAGCTTGAACAAAAATCTAAGATCGGAAAAATAAACGAACAAACATGAACATGATAGGCTCGAGCTCGCCTCGTGTTCAAGCTCGATTTGTTTAAGGCCTGCGTAAAATTAGATAATCTGTATCTTATTTGGTATTCAATATGAATAAACATATGATTACTTATTCTTAAATTTATATTATGATTATTAGCTTGTTGATGTATTGTTGATGTTAATTTGGGCTTATATCATGATAAATATCGAATCAAATATTGTTATGTTAAAATATTAAAGAACTTAAATAATTAACAACTTTAAATTTTGTCGACAAAGTTCAAAATAAGTTTTAAACTCGTTTATTTAATAATAATAATAACTGCATTTTTTGCTGCTCACTTTATTAGATATAATAGTGAACATTGATATCATGTTTTAAATATTGATGTAGTTATTTATAGTTTTTTTGGATTTTAGATAGCCTTGATAAAGCTCGAGACTCGCTCGATGCTCAATTAAGGTTTGACTCGGGCTCGTTTGATAAATAAATGAACTAAGTTTGAACAAATTTTTAAGCTATAACCGAGCAAAGTTGAACAACCCGAAGCTCGGCTTGTCTGGCTTTGGTTACCAGCCCTAGTGGGTAGTGGGGACACACCACTGCAAGGTTCTATCAAGAATTTCAACTACAAAATATATTGTTTAAATTAACAACTTTCTGTACTTAATTCATATATCAAAGTGTTTCATTATAGCTTCAGTACCAATGATACCAACTCCTTGTCTATATCAATGTGTGTGGCTTAGCAATCATTTATTCAGTTGTTGTATATTGTACTGTTTTGATATTCTTATTGTTATCGAACGTGAAATATCAGTTGTGACAAATGCAACTGTTAATGTTAACACCAATTTTGTTAGGATCTTCACAACTTTATGTTCGGTCTACGATGTAGCCGAATGTGTTTGGAGGAGAGAATGGAGAAAGTATCAATAAACTATTCTTATATTTTCCTTGCTATTACAAAACTTTACAAAACATCTCCTTATATAGGAGTTTACACGGCCCTTCATTATGACTTTTCATAATACCAATTGATTACAATAACCGTTACATAACCTTTCATTAAACCTATTCATGAATTGGTATCCCTTCCTTTTATAACCGATGTCTCTTCAATTCTTTGTAACCGAAAACAAGTTTAATTTCTAACATGCTCCCTTAAACTTGTTTTACCATGCCGATCTTTCCTCGCAATTTTGCGAACACTTCAAATTTTAGGGGCTTTGTAAAAATGTCGGCCAGTTGATCTTGTGATTTGACATGAACGAGTTCGACCTCTTTCTTCCTCACATGTTCTCTGATAGAATGATACCGAGTATCAATGTGCTTGCTTCGTTCATAAAACACTGGATTCTTCGCCAGTGCTATAGCAGATTGGTTGTCCACATACATCTTCGTAGGTCCTTCCTGTTCAACCTTTAGATCTTTCAGCAGATTTCTTAGCCATTTAGCATAGCAAACTCCAGCCGATATAGCAACGTATTCGGCTTCACAAGTTGATAGTGTCACTATCGGCTGCTTCTTGGAACACCAAGTAAATGCTGATTCACCGATGAAGAAAATGTACCATGTCGTACTTTTCCGGTCATCTATATCTCCTCCCCAATCGCTATCGGTATATGCATATAATTCAAAATTGTTAGATTTCGAATAGAACAAACCGAAATTTGGTGTACCTTTGATATATCTCAATATCCTTTTCGCCGCTGATAAATGTGTCAATTTCGGTTCTTCCATGTATCGGCTGATCAAGCCGACTCCATATAGAATATCCGGTCTTGTGCATGTAAGATACCGAAGACTGCCTACCAAGCTTTTAAAATGCGTCGAGTCCACATTGCTCCCTTCATCGAACTTTGATAATTTTGTTCCGCAGTCTACTGGGGTATTGACCGAATTGCTTTGCTCCATATTGAACTTTCTCAAAATCGACCGAGCATATCCTTCTTGGGATAAGAAAATCCCATTCGGTCTTTGCTTTACCTCTATTCCCAAATAATATGCCATCTGACCGATGTCGGTCATTTCAAATTCTTTAACCATCGAGCTTTTGAAGTCATCGAACATACGTGGATTGTTTCCTGTGAAGATGAGATCATCCACATATAAACATACTATAAAAATATCACCTTTTTCGGACTTCTTTATGTATAATGCATGCTCATAAGGACACTTCATGAAACCGTGTGCTTGGAAGTATATGTCGATTCGACTATTCCATGCTCTCGGTGCCTGCTTCAGGCCATATAAAGCCTTCTTTAGCTTCAGTACTTTCGACTCATGTCCTTTCTTCTCATAACCGAGTGGTTGCTCGATGTAGACTTCTTCTTCAAGATATCCATTGAGGAATGCCGATTTAACATCCAATTGATATATCTTCCAACTGAATTGAGCCGCCATAGCAATGATCAGTCGAATTGTCTCGAGTCGCGCTACTGGTGAGAAAACTTCATCATAATCAATGCCAGCTTGTTGTTTGTAGCCTTTGACCACTAACTTTGCCTTGTATCGCTCGATTTCTCCCTTAGCGTTCTTTTTCTCCTTGTACACCCATTTCACTCCTATGGGTTTCTTGCCTTTGGGAAGTTCGTTGATCTCCCAAGTTCCATTCCTCTCAATAGCACTGATTTCTTCGTCCATTGCTTCTTTCCACCTTCGGTCTTTGACCGCTTCTTCAAAATTCATTGGCTCGCATTCGGCAAACAAACAAAATAATGTTAGATTATTTTGCATTTCGGTTACCTCATATAACTCGGTCATAGTCCTCGTCCTTGGATTTCTTGGTGGAGTTGAACTTGACGACGCTTCGGTTTGTGGAGAACCGACTTGAGGCGAATTGAACCGAGGTGTTGTTGCAGGCGATGGAACATCAACTTCGACTTCATTTCTTTTCTTTTCTTCTTGACCGAGTACTTCATTCGGTCTGCTCCTTTCGGCTTCATCGCTCCAACTCCATGAGGTTTCTTCATCAAATTCGACATCTCGGCTAACAATGACCTTCTTATTGACTGGATCAAACAGCTTGTAGCCTTTGGTTCTTAGATCATAACCGATAAAAATCAACCGAGAACTTCGGTCATCAAGTTTTACTCTCTTTTGTTCGGGGACATGAGCATATGCTATGCTCCCGAAAATTTTAAAGTGACTTACATTCGGCTTATAACCATGCCACATCTCCTGCGGTGTTACATTTTGTAGACTCTGGGTTGGGTATCGGTTTAGAATGTACACAGCACATGCAACCGCTTCTGCCCAAAATTCCTTCGGCATATTTTTACTACTCAGCATACATCTCACCATGTCTAATATGGTTCTATTTTTTCGTTCGGCCACTCCATTTTGTTGTGGTGAATAGGAGGCCGTTAAGAAATGCCGAATCCCATTTTCTTTGCAAAAATTTTCAAACTCATTTGAAGCGAATTCTTCACCTCGGTCTGACCTGACCGATTTCAAATAAAACCCACTTTCTTTTTCCACATTCATTTTGAATCTTTTAAAATTTTCAAAAACTTCCGATTTATTTTTTAGAAAATATACCCATGTTTTCCTTGTGAAATCATCAATAAATGTTAGAATGTACCTTTTTCCACCAAATGAATTTGGAGTAATTGGTCCACATACATCGGTGTGGACAAGTTGTAATGGCTCCTTGGTTTTAAACTCGGCTTCTTTTGGAAAACTTGCTCGGTGATATTTACCAAGTAAACACCCTTCACATAACTCTTTCGGTTCATTCATAATCGGCAAACCTTTGACCATGTTCTTCCTCGCCAACAAGTTTAGTCCGCCGAAATTGAGATGTCCATACCTCATATGCCATAACCGAGCCGAATCTTTCACCGATGATTTTAGACACTTTGCTTCACCATATTTGATATCCAATAGAAATAGCCGATTCTTCGTCATCTGCACTTTTGCTATCAACTTCATTCGGTTATCTCTTAAGAAAAGAGTTCGATCCTTTAAATGAATATCGAAATTCTTTTCTAAGAGTTGTCCCAAACTCAAGATGTTTTTCATATTCGGCACATAATACACATTTTCGATATATTTTTGTGATCCATCTTTCAGTCGAATTAAAATTTTACCTTTGCCTTTTACTGGTACCTTCGAACAATCACCGAATGTGACTTGGCCACTCACCGATTCGTCCAAGTCTACGAACATGTTTCGCTTGCCACACATATGATTACTTGCACCAGTATCGAGATACCAAGTGTCGGCACTTTCTTCGTCACCTTTAAAAGCCAGCAGAAGTATATCGTCATTGTAATCTTCTTTCTCCACAAAGTTTGATTTTTCCTCGACTGTTTTTCCCCAACAGCCTGCTGCGTAGTGACCGAATTTCTTGCAATTATAGCATTGAACATTCGGTCTCCCTCTTCCACCAGTCGATCGACCTCGGCCGAAATTTTGGCTTTGGCTTCTATCGTCATTGTTTTGACCTCCTCGACCACCTTGTCCTCGACCGAATTGACCTCGGCCACGGCCTCTTCCTCGGCCGCGTGTATTTCCTCGATTTCGGTCATTTTGACCATTTTCAACCGAATCACCTTTCAAATTAACTTGTGTTTGTAGTAATTTTTCAATCGGTTCTTGCTTTTTCACGAACCGTTCTTCGTGGGCTTTTAGTGAACCCATCAACTCATCTATCGTTATTTCTTCAAGATTTTTTGACTCTTCAATTGAACACACAATGAAGTCAAACTTCGGTGGTAGTGACCGAAGAATTTTCTCTATCACCCTTACATCTTCCATTTTTTCTCCGTTCCTCTTCATTTGGTTGACCACCGTAAGCACTCGGGCATTATAGTCAGTCACCGATTCATTCTCCTCCATTTTTAACAATTCAAACTCCCTCCTTAGTGATTGTAAGTGTACCTTTTTAACCTTCTCGACTCCTTGGAAGGTTTTCTCAAGTATCTCCCACTGTTGCTTTGCATTAGTGGCAGCCGAAATCTTCTTGAAAGTCGAATCATCGACACCTTGCTCGATAAAGTATCTTGCGGTACAATCTTTCTCGAATAATTTTTCGTGAGTCGTTCTCTGAGCTGCCGTCAGTGCAGCTTCATCTTGAGGCCGATCATAGTCTCGGACCACCACATCCCAAGCGCCTACTGCTCCCAAAACAGTCTTCATTTTGATGCTCCAATTTTCATAGTTATCTTTGGTGAGGCGTGGGGCGTTGTACGAGAGTGTTGTCTTCGACATTTTCTTCGAACCTTGGCTCTGATACCACTTTGTTAGGATCTTCACAACTTTATGTTCGGTCTACGATGTAGCCGAATGTGTTTGGAGGAGAGAATGGAGAAAGTATCAATAAACTATTCTTATATTTTCCTTGCTATTACAAAACTTTACAAAATATCTCCTTATATAGGAGTTTACACGGCCCTTCATTATGACTTTTCATAATACCAATTGATTACAACAACCGTTACATAACCTTTCATTAAACCTATTCATGAATTGGTATCCCTTCCTTTTATAACCGATGTCTCATCAATTCTTTGTAACCGAAAACAAGTTTAATTTCTAACAAATTTCACTGATACCAAAACGAAGGATACCGGTTCCAAAATAAACTAAAACAACGAAAAGATACAAATTATGTTTCCAATTTTTGAGCAACCGCATTGATTCCTTTTATTTACTAAAGAAAATCAACGTCGATTCCCATTTTCTACAAAATAATTCTCAAGATCATTATCAAATGCTATAAAACCAGTTTCAAAATATTTGAAAGGATAAAACCGAAGCAAATCAAATTAGTTTGGTTTTTCAAAAGAATAAATGAGTAGCTAAGATTAAAAGTTCCACGTAAAAACAACTGTGTTAACGTCATTAGTCAAAACAATTATTCAACTCTCGAAACGTAAATATATTAAATCTTTTGAAATTTAGACAGAAGCGATTTTGGAAAGCTGGGAGAGAGGGAGAGGGAGAGGGAGGATCAAAGGGCATGTTTGTTTCATATGAAAAATATGGAAGCAGTGGAAGTGGGGTGTTTGAAAGTTATTTCCAGTACTTCAAGTATTTGTTTTAATGGAAGACGTGTTTGGAATTAACTTCAAATGATTATATGGATCGTATGTGGTACAACCACTTCAAAATATTTCTTCCTCTCGTTTTAGGCACCGAGTATGGAGCAAAAGAAACAAGGCAATAATAATATTTTAATACTGCATTTTTACTACTTACCAGAAAAACAATCATCATAAAATGAATCAATTTTTTTAGCCGGGTTTGGGTGAAGTAATGATATCATACCTTTATCCCTGTTTCTCCAAGACAAAAGAAGATGCAAAGAGCGTGGGATAGGGGTCACATGGACCAAAAGGTCCTTACTCATAACATGGGACCTCATGTGCATGTTTTTTTTTCTAGGTTTAACATTTCATAGGTTCTTAGTAATATTGATGCACAGTATGATGTAATGTTCCAATGTTGGTTTTTTTAAACTAAAAATTCCCCTCGTACTTTCCTAGTTACTTAAAAGTCTCTGCATACTTCGTGTTAACTAAAAAACTCTCCCATACATTTAAATTACACTAAAAAACCGCCTAAGAGGCCAAAAATAGAATCTTTTAGGTGTCTTCCACTGTTCCGTTAGGAAGCTAACGGTGAGTATCGGTTAGGATTTTAAAACTTTCGCAACACCTCTTCTTTTCCCAAAATTTCTAAGTTTTCCGTCGAATGGGCTTTAGAATTACGGTGTCGATAAAAAATCTATCAAATTGATCATGCAAAGAGCCAGCCGAGTGCCGTTGTCACTTTAATTGCAAGTTTCGAATTCGTGGACAAACTCATTTGAAAGAAGTACGATTTTTTAGTTACGCTGAATCTCAATCTTCAACAAAGCGAAAATGTGAGTTCTTTTTATGATTGAAATGCCTACCTAAATACCTAGAAGGTAATTTTCCTCGTGAGATTCTAACTTTGGATGGAAATCCAGTGAGAGAGAATTTTTAGTGCAATTTAAATGAATGAATAGTCTTTTAAATAAATATGAATTATAATCGGGATTTTTAGTAATTAGCAAAATACGAGGGCTTCAAAGTTTGAGTGGGGGCATTTGCCTCCCCCCCACGCCGCATCCTCTAACGTGGGTCCGTCATTGCCGGTGTATATATAAAGGGTAAATCGTCAAAAACTCATGGCGTAAAAGATCTTTGCAAATACCTCCCGGCCCATTCTTCGGCCGTCAAAAACCAAATTCCAAATTTTAATTGAAAAATATTTGTATAAGGAATTTAGGTCATATGGAAAAATCCAAAAATAAAAAATGATAAATGCGCTGCCGCTTTCTCCTAGAGTTTATCTATGAATGAGTGAATGAATCTCGCAGTCGTCGTGCTCTCTCTGTGTGTGGGGACCTCTGCTTCTTCATTCTGAGCTGTCCCCATTTTCTTTTTTGATTTAATCATCACCAAATCTCAATTTATTTAAATTCAAAACAGAAACCGCCGTTGGATCCAAAGCTTAACGAATCTAGACCGTCTATTATTGAGCTGTCGTTGTCATTTTCATTACGTGGCATCTTCATCGTTATCGGCATTGAGAATGCAACGATCATTTGATTCAATGGATCTGAAAAGGTCCATGCTAAGAGGACAGCGCATGTCGTTTGATGATGGATCGAAGCTTCCGCTTTGTTGATAAGAAATTTCACACTTTTCTTCAAAATTTTCTAACTTCTTCTTTTCTTTTGTCATTATAATAATTTGCAACTATATATGAAGACAACAATTTTTATGACAAATTTATTATCTTTGGCCACTTGTAATTCATTTTCATTATCTTAAATCACACAGCACTTATAGACACAATCAATTAGAATTTGTTATGTATTATTTGCAGTTCAAAATACATACATATGGTCGTGGAATTCATCAGGACGCAAGCGTTTCACCGGCTTCTTTTTCATGCTGGAATTTTTAGCTACGAGCCTAGTTGGTCGGTCCATTTTAAAGCTTATTTCTATGAAGATTGATTCAAAAAGACACATTTCATCTAATATATATTAGTTAGGCTAATTATGATCGGAAACTTATTTTCTACCGACATATGCCTATATTGGGCTTGTATCAAGATGGATATAGGTTGGTTGTCAAGTTGATGGGCTAGACATATCCTATCAAAAAGACCGGTTCCAATGGCATCTTCGATACAAGTCTGATACATACCATATATTGGTAAAAAATGATGTGGCTCATTAAAATCATTTTATAATACATGTCCAGGTCATCCTAGTAGCCCAAAATCTCGGAAGTCTTGAATTAGTCTAAGGAGCAAATATTCGAATTTGTTATCTTCTTCTGTATCTAAATTGTCGCCAACCTTTTATGTTTGCTATCATGAAGTCCAATTTCTCAGACATGATACACCAACAGCGGCAACTAATGCAATACATGTTTAGGATGACCCTGCAACAATCCGAGAATATCTTACTCAAGTTTCTGATGCTAACACCCATTTTCGTATCAAAATGAAGAAATCAGCTCTGAAATTCATGAAGATGCAATCAATCACACAACATTAAAAATTCAAGATCAATATTTCCAATTCCATTAATCATGTGCCTCAAAAAGATTAAATATTTTATTTTGAAAATTTTATTAAGAAATACAAAATTACATCATCATCAAACATCTCAAATTCTATTGGTCTAATCTGCAAAAATAACCACCAGCAAACAACTTGACAGCCTGGGTTCTTCATCCACAGCTGTAACATCCACAACAGAAAACAGCCTTTCTCTCCATCAAAAACCAAGTGTTATACACGCGTCGTTTTATAATCCACCCAAACCACTGTTCTCTGTTCTATCCTCTCATCTCCAATATTCTCTCCGCCTCTTGCGCGGCCCCACAAAAAAAGAAAAATCTAAAAATAAATAAAATAAAATCGAATCGTCAAATCGCATAATTTCATCTCAAAAACCCCTTTTTTTAAAGAGCGCGTCCTTCTTCAATTCGATCCGCTTCTCTCTCTCTCTTCTCTTTCTCTCTCTAGGGCTAGCGATCATCATCAATGGCGAGCACGCGCGAGGAGAACGTGTACATGGCGAAGCTCGCGGAGCAGGCGGAGCGGTACGAGGAGATGGTGGAGTTCATGGAGAAGGTGACGGCCTCCGCCTCCGAGGGCGAGGAGCTCACCGTGGAGGAGCGCAACCTGCTCTCCGTCGCCTACAAGAATGTCATTGGAGCTCGCCGGGCGTCGTGGAGGATCGTTTCCTCCATCGAGCAGAAGGAGGAGAGCCGCGGCAACGAGGACCACGTGGCGGCCATTAGGGACTACAGATCCAAGATCGAGTCGGAGCTGAGCTCGATCTGCGATGGGATCTTGAAGCTTCTCGACAACCACCTCATCCCTTCGGCTTCCGCCAGCGATTCTAAGGTGTTTTATTTGAAGATGAAGGGGGATTACCATCGGTACTTGGCCGAGTTCAAGACGGGAGCGGATCGCAAAGAATCGGCCGAGACTACGCTGGCGGCGTATCGGGCTGCTCAGGTACGAACATTTTGATCGTAGATCCGAAAAGGTTTCGATTTTTAGGGTTCTGGTTTCGGATCTAAGTGGCCGTGATGTTTTTTTTTGGGATCATTTATTCTAGCTACTAATCGATTCATCTATTGGATCTTAGAAAAGTGATGACAACTTCTCTGGTATTATAAATAACCGTTGTCTTCATTTGATTAGATCTGATAACCTTTTGGGTTCCCTTTTTGTTTTTGTTCCCAAATCGGGGATCTGGAGGAAAAGTTAACTGTTTTAATATTAGTCGATTTATTTCTGGTTCAAATTTGGGAATTTTGATTCAAAATTTGTTATTTCGAGTTGTTGTCAGTTGCTTAATCACTTACAAAAAAAGCAAATTTAGTGTCCTATACCTAATATTTGTAAATTTTGATACAGCCCTTAAAAAATTTGTTTGATGTACAGGACATTGCCGCTGCAGAATTGGCACCTACCCACCCGATTCGTCTGGGACTGGCGCTCAACTTCTCTGTGTTTTACTACGAGATCCTCAACTCCCCTGACAGGGCCTGCACTTTGGCCAAGCAGGTGATTTCTGTTGCTGAAAGCTCAATATTTTGGAGATATATAATCTACGATTAAGTTTATTTTGCTTGTTAACTTTTGGTATTTAGTCTTATTTGTTCTTTTTTCTATTGATTGATTCAAGTTTGTGCTCTTTATTGATGGTTTAATTGCCGGTTATTTCTTTTATTCGGTTTGATTGCAAGTAATAATTAGTTGCATTATCATATACACTTTGTTGTAAGTTCGCATATCTAGCTCTGATACCACTTTAGATTATCATAGCTTCAATCCCACTGGTAAAAAAAATAGCAAGTGGAGTATAGACAGAACACTTTATTCTACAAATAGCAAGTTGATTTTAGGCAGAACACTTTATTCTACAACTTCTCCTAACACAAAGCGACTCACACAACTCATTGATACAAGACACCACTCAGACTCTTCTTGATCTTTCTCATACACATAAATCACACAAGTCTAAAAACCTCTTGCCCATTTAATATTGCTCCCTCACTTACCTCCTCTTGGCACCTATGTTGTGCTACCTTGCTTGTTGCTACATGAGAGACCACTTCTTTGTTTATAGGCAACCTCGGAGATTTGTAGATATATTTCTCATAGCTTTTATGCTCTAGAAGCTTCATGATTTTGTCTTTGCATGTTGTTTAGTGTTTAATTTAGAAGCTTCATAGTTTCAAATCTTTCTTAGAGCACCTAAAATATCTAGAAAGCGCACATATATTATGTAATCAATCGTAGGATAGTCTACAGAGTTTTTGGAATTTAAAGTTCTTGATCTGAAAAAGGATATCGTATCAGCTTTCTTTCTCATATTGACATTTTTTTTAATAGAAGTTCACCTCTATCTAATAATAGTTTAAACCAGCTCCGAGAATGTTATATATTGACGTTTTCTTGTTTTATGACTTAATGATTTATCTCATCAAGCCTTTTATGCAATTCCACATAGCATGTTTATCGTGTCTGATGTCTCTTCTTCTTTTCCGTTGACGTGAGCTCACAATGGTTGTTCCATTGATTGCATATGCTTTTAACATAGACCACTAAGATGCGTTGATACCTTGATTATTTGCATTCCAAGTGATGGATCCTTATTGTGTTTTTTAAATGAACACTGGAGGGTAAATGCTAGAATAATGTTTTCCCCCGTGTATAGTGTTTTATCGATACCAGATATAGCCTCAATGATATATTTATGTTCTATCTTATCCTCTCATGTACTCAACTGTTCAAATTAAATTTTCAGGCATTTGATGAAGCGATTGCTGAGTTGGATACCCTTGGGGAAGAATCCTACAAGGACAGCACACTCATCATGCAGCTCCTCAGAGACAACCTCACCCTTTGGACTTCAGATATGCAGGTATCATATAGTTTACACCCCACACCATTTGGAATTTACATCATTTCACAACTTTCAAAACCTAATCTGTCATGTCCCGAGATCTAAAGTGGCAGATCTCGAGGATGAGACAACATCACAGTCGATCGAATAAAGCATTAAATTATTTTGTAGAGCATGGATGCAATAATCTTCACTTGTTTGTCATAATTATATATCCACAACTATCATATTAACACAAAATCCTTAAAAACATCTCTTATTATTCATATTTTCATATAAACAAGTCATATACCACAAGTCTATATATTACTTTCTCCATATTCCTAAACTTCATTTATATATACAACCCAACAGATACTTCACAATTCTAAGCATCTTTTGTTCTCCATAACACCAAAATAATATATATTCATACCCCAAAATAAGTTCATAATCCACAACGCTTGCGCGTATGACCACTCGTCCACTATAAAAAACATTTGGTGAACTGGATGAGTTGACCACTCAATAAACAACTCTCTCAAATCATGAGGCTCAGGTTTGAAAATAAAACAATGTACTATTAATCATTTATACGGTATGAAATCAACAATCATACATAAGGTTCGGTATATCTAGTAATCAAATGAAAGCACCCAGAGTCCAAGAGTATATATCTTGTAAACAATCTCATTAACTTAACGTCAATGGTGAAAAGAATAAAATGATGAAATTTTGTAATATCAATAGTTCAATAATACCAAATCATACATTACGTATTGACGAACTAACAAAATGATAAAATGATTTCATGAAAATATAAAGCACTTATCAAGTTAGTTGTCAAATGAATAACATATAAAATCTTTTAGTCATGGTTATCGATAGTATAATTACATGCTTGCATGTAATCTATGATATCCATATGAAAACCTTGCAACATAAAAAAAATAAAATTATGACTGAAACTTACTGTTTTAAATGAATATGTATTAAAAAAATGTTATATTTTTTAAAATGCCGATAAGTTGTAATAAAAGAATTACTGATGATATTAAATAATTTTTAATTGAGAAAAAGAAAGGAGTAATTAAAAATAGAAAATTATAATCAAAGTGCATACAATTCCTCTATCCCTTCTTTCCTTGAAAAAGCTTTCCTTGAAAAAGTGCATATGAATTAATTTATTAATCAAATTATTAACCATATATTCAGTTGACTAAACCTTAAAAACTATTTGCATCAAAACTGAAGAAATATAATGCTTAAAAACTTATCAAAATTATTCAATGGCGATGTATGAGAATTACAAAATCAATTCTTATGGCTTCTTGTTTAGGACGACGGGGTTGACGAGATCAAGGAGGCACCCAAGCGTGAGGATGATTAAGAGATGGATGGATATAGCTTTGCCTTCTGCACCTTGTTATTTATATTGGGTTATATTTTAACTCACAATTGATTGGTATTTGAAGCTACCCCAGTTTCTTTGGTTTTAGTCACTATCTAGAATCCTGCCGCATTTCCTTTTCGGTAAATGTTGTTTTTATAAGTTTTTTTTTCCGTTTCGGTTTTGATCGTTTTCGATCATTAGAATTTCAGTTGTGTTTGTGTTCGACAGTTATGGATCTGATATCATAATTTCCTTGTCTCTCGGTTTGATTGAATTTGATTGAATTCGTCTTCTTGAAACAATTGGCTTGATTTACTAAAAATGTATGTATTTCTGCTTCTATTGTTTTTTTGAGATGCGACTTCTTTGGGGATTCGGACCGATAATCTCATTTTGGGCGAATTTTTTACTGCATGAGCTAATACCCAGTTGGTATGTATTACTCTTTAGAGTTGGCGCACCTGCATAATGCATAACACGTGCGCTTGGGCCCACATGCTTAGTGCGGGATCCACACCCACACCCATGCTGGGTGTGTTGTGCAGTGCAATGCGCAGTGGTGTATTGCGCAGTGCCTTTTTCCCCCACTCTTTATTTCTTTATGTTAGACTTTAGTCGATTCTTATATCGAACAAATCATAGCCTTGAATTGGCTTGTAATTAGGCTTTTGGAGAGTGGTTGTTGCACATTTTAGTGACATGTTATCGACTTAAGTTGTTTGAAGCCATTATGTGTAATATTATTAGCAGAGGATATATCTAAGCTCCATTTCAAGTGGCAGGATATTAGTAAAGAATTTCCCCTTGGTTTTATTGAGGCCTATCTATGTTGTGAAAGATTTTTGCTGCCCTATCATCATTTTTAAACGTCCAAGTATCCCTATATCAAAATAAAAGATTGTTTTGGAGGGTAAGATTCAATAAACTATCTTAAACTCTTAGTGTTTTCCACTAAACTCTTTTAAGTTTGCTTTATTATTCAACTACCTTGAACTTTCCATAATTTTTAAAAATACCCCACATACACTGCTTGCAAAATACATGCCTTTTCTTTCGCTTAAATACCCTAAATAACTTAAATTATGTCATTGCAGATCAATTTTGTTTTCCTTACCCAAGTTAACTCAAGGGGATTTTAAAACAAGGTGTTAAAGCCTGTTCTTCAAAGGCCAGACTTATTACACTGCTTCCTTTTCTATAATCTTATACAGTGTGATGGTTTTTTTTCCTTTTTTTTCAATTTCATTAGTTTGTATATTAGAATTTTACTTAATTTTTTCTTAAATTTCTTTGTTTATGAGAGAGAGATAATCCTATATTTAGAAACAATTCTACTATTTCTCTGTCATTGGCATCATGGTGGGATATGTGCAATCACTTATTAAGAGAACAATTTTTATAAAAATAATATCATTTTAATAAATAATTAGGTAATCGGACCTCATGAAAATTTGTTTAGCAAAATAGACCTTTTTGGCCATGTGGAAATTTATAAAAACATACCTATCAATTCTTCTTTACTATTTATTTCTCGTGAAAAAAATCCACGAAAATTTTCATATTAAATAGAAACATTATTTAGGAAAACATATTAACTTTATGAACAACATTTTAGGAATTAATTTTAGAATTCAGTTTAGGATTGATCATAATATTTTGTGCACCGTCTTTAAACTTTTTAAAGTTATAAATCAGACGTCGTGGATATTATTAGCAATAATTAATATTTTTTCCAAAATAATACGAGAGAGAATACGATCTTTCTAGTTAAATAATCTGAATTAGATATTGTAATTGATTATTATATTTTTAATTTATAATTGGTTAGTGCTAATTAGAATATAGAAATTACAATTAAATAAATTTTCAAATATATAATGTTAATAATAAATCTTAGTTAACTAACATTTCTTCTCTGGTCTAAAAAATTAATTATGGCTTTAAAATGTTGTGTTGCTAAGAATATATCAAAGCTATTTACTGTAATTTGAAAATAATAATAATATAAATTAAAAACTGGTAAACTTTCCAAATCATTTAAAAACTCAAAGCCCTTTTCAAATTTCGTGTCGTGGTGGTAATAAGCATTGACAGTTTTGTGTGTGTTTCAAATTTGGGAAAATATAAGCACTATAAACGCAGAGCAGCATTCACCTTCCCTAGTATTGTAACAGGGTTACTTTGGAGATGTTTGTCTTTTAGTATA
The DNA here is from genome assembly GCA_030015575.1 of Agapanthus africanus. NCBI lineage: Eukaryota > Viridiplantae > Streptophyta > Magnoliopsida > Asparagales > Amaryllidaceae > Agapanthus > Agapanthus africanus. Next base: position 874,375,286 of record CM057339.1, read on the forward strand.
GACATTATCAAACCAAGAAAACCAATCACTGTTTATTTATTTGATCGAGTTATATGTGAAGAAATTAATTGATGATCGATGAAAATTTCACAAAGGTCCGTATCAATTGAAAGTGAAATGATTTTTTATCACTTTGTGAGCAGCAAGTGGGTGTGTTCCACTGTTCTCTTTTATTATTTTTGAGATTTGAAAACATGGCAGCAAAATATTAAAATGTTAAATAAAATAGAAAAGTTAAAAAATTTCACGATGTTCGTTTAAAATATAGCAAGCAAAATATTGAAAACTAAAAATAATGTTACGTCCGACTTCCCAAAAGACGGGAGCAGGAAACATGACGAGACCCGTCACGTATTTATTCCGAGAAGGTCCTTTATGACAATAAATACGTTAAGTTTAAAATAAGCAGTATAATATTGACAAGAATAGACAAGTGATAATAAAATCCAACACTTTATATATTTATATTCCTAACTTTACAAAGTTTACACTGATATAAAATCACTTAAAAGAAAAGTACAATAAAAATGCCGAAACAGTGGCATACTGAAATAAAAAGAAATAACCGCTGAAGGACTAGCAGCCAGTCTGGGTTTCAAACTGCGAGTAGTCTTCTGCAGTCGGTTCCAGCTCCTGACAAACATTCGAAGAAAGAAAGAAAAATGAATGGAATGCTTGTCAGCAAACTTTCGCTCGGTAAGTTCTAAAAAAGGATGAGTGATGTATATAAATGAAATGTAAGGTGTAATGTAATATGGTAGGAATGGAAAGAAACAATTATAATATGATAATATTAAAGGAAACTATGTAAACATGGAAATATAACATGAGCATAGCAAATAAGTATAGCATGGCCGTGTAGTGAAGGTATCGTGAACATGAAGTATACTGTCAATATGTCCTACAGAGGTCACTAAAAGGTAATATTATTAACGCAAGTTTAAGTGTGAATGCCAACGTATCTCAGGAGTATTCTCGAACCCTACAGGCTGTAATTCATGGGTAAGGAACCACGAGGCCTCATTCGTAAATTCATGAATTCATGATGTAAGTATGTGACTCATGAGATTCCGCCAGATTCATACTTAAACTACCCAACACTCCACGTATTCTAGATTACAATTAAAGTTACTGGTTTTGCTCGAATCCATGAAGATATCAAGTTGCAAGATTGAGTTCATATCAAGATCAAGTATTCGTGTTAAGTGTTCATGTATTCATGTCAAATTGTATTCATGGTTCGAGTCAAGTCGGTTCAAGAGTATATATATTGGGTTCAGATATTCATATTGAATTTGTGTAATCATGTCAAGTTATATTTATGGTTCAGTCAAATCAAGTCAAGTTCGAATATTTAAGTTCAAGTGTTCAAGTTTCAAGTTTGGATATTCAAGTTCAAGTTCAAGTGATCGAGTTCAGGATTAGGTTCGAGTTTGAGTTCAAGCCAAGTTAGAGTTTGTATTCAGATTCTAAGCATATATTATTAATAAATTTAAGCTTTCGAGATTTTAAGTTTAGGAAATATCGACAATCTCTACACATGGATGGTAGGATTTGTGTCTTTTTCAAAAACGGTTGCCATTGATAAATTCCATTCTAAGGTTACGATATATATTTAGAGAGAGGCAAGTGGTGTATCATTATCTCCGGCAACTCCGAAGCAACTGATAAGAGAAGCTGCCACTCAAACCAATCTGCAATCTAAACACGTAATCTAAACTAGTATTTTGATTTATAGGGTATTTATATAAAAAATCATTTAAAAATGATCGAGAGTTTTTAATTCATCCTAAAACCTCGAAAATGTTTTTAATAAGAAATATGTTGATTAAAATGTCAAGATTTTTGTATAAAAATGTATTTTGTATTTTGTGGTATTTTAACGATAAAACTTAGTTTTAAAAGTTTATAGTATTTTTATGAAAAATACTACTTTTGGAAACTTGATGGTATTATTGTATTACTTTAATCTTTCATTTAAAAATACAATTTTTACAATTTGCTTTCCTTGAAAAATACGAATTTATGATTTAATAATTTTCCAATGATTTAATTTGTTTTAAAAGTCGTATTTCTTTAAAATCGTATTTTATTTCTTTCGAGACCGGATTCTCCGTGAGGAGTTCTGCATCCCGCTCTACTATCTCAAAGACGTATGATAAGCCGAACCATCCACAAACGGGTCCTTTAATAAGGGTTGTAGAGACGTAATTGGAAAGGAAAACATCATATTTTAAACTTGATGGTACTTTAATGTAAATTCAGATCTTTTGTAACAACATATGATCGTGCTATGATTCCATAGTGTACGTGAGTGGGGTAGATCGTTACCCAGTATGCTAACTATTTTAATATGTCCCAAGAAAAGATACCGAGCAAGCATAAAGTTTATGGTATTAAAACGTTAATTGGTATATATCGATTGAAAGTTTTGCAAACATGCAATTAAAATTCTATAAAACATCAAGCGATATCATGGAGGGAATAGTTATAGTTTTTATCTATTTATCGGCATGGATTTACGAAGTATTACTTCAAAATTTTGTGAAAAGGATTATATAAATATCCTTATCTATAAAATTCATATTAAAGGTTCTTGATAGAATTTAACAAGAGTTCAAGAGGGCGGATTCAAAAGAGAAGGAAGAAAGAGGGGTATCTCATGAAGTGAAAAGAGAAGGTAGAAATTTACTCGTACCACTCGTACTCGTATGAGCAAGAAAAGGAAGAGAAATAGTCTCGGTTTGAAGAACCGATACCGTGATTGCGATTAAAAGAGTATGTTTGATCTACCGACTTCCCTTACGCGAGTTGTATAGCACCGGAGGAAAGCTTGGAAAGATTCTTGAGTGTTTCGACTTCGAGAGCTTGCCTTCACCTTGGGATTGAGAGAGATGAACTTGAGGGTACTTGAGAGTTTGAATTTCTTTGAGGGGGTGTATTCGAGAGTAGTATGCATAGAGCAAGGAGGCTAGTACTAAATGGGTATTTATAGGTGAAAAGAAGAGGGGTGTTGTTAATTAAAAGATTAATAATGGAATTAAAAGAATTAAAGGAGTGAAATGAAGAGTCTGAAAGTTTCTGTATTGAATTAGGAGTTTTAGTGTATTGAAGAGGGTTGAAGGGAGTCCAAAGATTGCACATGTAAAGAACGAAGGTGAATGGGGTATGCAGGGCTGCCGAACTCGGCCATGGTGAAGGTAATATTCTCGGGGTTCGTGCCTTGTGTTCTAATGGGTTTAAAGGTTGCAGTTACATATATCTTTTCAGTTGAAACTTTTCGTATCTCCGTGTAATGCCCTGTTGGGGTCAAAAAATTACACCCCGGTTGACCAAGTCAAAATCAAAGTCAATCCCAAGTCAAGTGGGCCCAAGCCCAGGTCAAGACCGAGCATGGAAGGGACTGACCCCATGACAAAAAAGAATGAAGCCATAAATTAGTTTAATGTAATTTTTTTAGAAATAAATGTATTTAAAATGGGCAAAAAGCCAAAATTTTGCAAACCCCATGGCTTATGTGCAAAAAAGAAAAAGCACATAAAGCATGAGGTGGCACAAGCGCCATTTGGCAAAACTCAAGGGGCTATATGTAAAGTGTGTAGCCTATAAAAGCAAACATGATGAAAAAATTAACAACTTTTCATTCTCTCAAAAAATTCTAGGGTTTGTGCCTCCGTCTCGTTTCACTCAAGTTCTCCCCTTTCTTTTCATTTTCCAATTAAATCAAGAGTTTAACTCTTCTTTTTCAAAAAAAAAAAAGATATAGTTTTTCACCATAAAACCCTCGCAGGGGGGTTTAAATCTCCCATCAAATCTCTAAAAGAGAGATTTTTAATCTCACCTCCCCTTTTCTCTAAGTTCCAGCAAAAGGAGAGAAGGAGGAAGAAAACCCACCTCTAAAAATCCTACATTTGGAGGATCCGAGGCCCCAGGGAGAAGAAATGGGTCCCCTTTGATCATCTCCAAAGATCTTCGGGAAGTTCAACTCTAAGATCCAAATTCTCAAAGAAGTTTAACTCCACATCCAGACCTTTTAGGAGCTTAACTCTAAATCCAAGCCTTTTAGGAGTTTAACTCCAAATCCACATCCAATTTCTTACATAGGAGTTTAACTCCAAATCCAAATCTTTTAGAAGTTTAACTCCACATCTATACTTAATTCCTATTTAGGAGTTCAACTCCAAAGCCCCTTGGGAGTTGAACTCCCAGCCTAGGGGCTAAGCCCCTTTCTCCGCTGGTGTTTCCAGTGGCCGCATGTCGCGCACGTGATCCGCGGGCGCCCGGCATCCACGCGCGGAGCATGTGATCCGCGGACGCCCAGCGCCCACGCGCGTCGCGCACGTGACCCGCGGGCGCCCAGCGCCCACACGCGCCGTGCACGTGACCCTCAGGCACCCAGTGCCCATGCGCGGGGCACGTGACCCGCGGACGCCCAGCGTCCACGCCCCATTCACGCGTCCTTAGGACGCTCCTCACCCCTCTTTTCCCCATACACTTCCCACTAAAAATACCTTTTTCATTAGAAATTTTTTTCTAACGGGGCGCTGCCCCGCACCCCGTAAGGGAGCTGCTAGCCCTCTTGATCCCTAGTCTGCTATTCGGGTAGCGGGACCCCCGTAAACTCTGCGTGGCCCCCGATATATCCAATTCCCCTCCAAAACATAACACAAGCACACCGCATATTGAGTTTGCATGAGCAGTTTTATCTATCAATTGAAGGTTCCCTTACTTCAAAGACGAGGGGTAATTAACGACAGCTTAGTCCGCAGCTGCTAGAGATTCGGACCCCCACAATCAATAAACCCCGGTCTACTCTAGGCAGGGCGAATCTATAGTACGCCTGACATGTGACGTGTATTTCCTATCTCAATGGGGTGACGAAAAACACCCTACGGGTTCTGGCACACCCGGTGGGACCTTTTCTCTTCTCCTATATTTCGGGTTAAACGTTCATGCGAACTCAATCAATGCATATATCGATTTCCTGTACTGAAGTCATTTTTTTGTGTACAGGATAATAGCTTTCAGTCACAATCTTGAACTCAACAGTCATGTCTTCCAAGACAAGCTTCGTTTTTGACACTACTCCGATCCCCTACGTGGACAAGATCAATGCCCGCGTGATTCTCCCTGCAAGTCTCAGCAGCCAATGGAAGGAACCGTCCTATCAATTTGGTTCCATTAGTATATACTTTGTGCGCTCATCTAGCGAAGGCCCCGGCAAACCAAGTGGCCAAACCGACCTCAAGGGGCAGGAGGCCGAACATTGTGGTCACCATAGCATCCTACCCAAATGCAAATCCGTATTCGAATGGCTCTCCACTGTTCTGATTGGGGGCAAGGCCGTCAACACCAATAGAGCCACAAAGCATTTCCAGCAAGCTCAGACGGTGCCCTTGACAATCGCGCAAGCAGGTGTATTTCCTGGACTCTTTGTCAATCGGTCTACGGCGTCTTTCCGAAGGACCGAAACTTGCCAACTGCTCAAAATGGAAAAATTGAGGCAGAAGCGGTTCAGATATAGAGCCAACAAAGGGGCCATGGCTCTGGCCAAGTTGAACCTTGTGAGTGAACGTCTACCCTAGCACCACCACTTGGTCAAAATCGGCATCATGCATGCAACTTTAAAATTTTCGGGGTGCTAAGCTAGACTAACCAAAGATCTAACTAGATGATTAGGGTTTCTATGATGATATCAAAAGATTTACACTAAGATATGGAGGTTACAACCTTTGTAGACCATGTCCTTCTCTACTAAAACTCCGTGTAGTAGTCCACGCGACTCCACTAAGCTCCACTTGAAATTGGATCGAGCTTCCTACGTGGCCTTCATGCCAAAGATGATCCATCCGAAACTTCGCTAATCCAAGTTAGCTCTTCATTAAACTTATTTTAGTGAAGAAAACACTCTACACCTAAGTGCTAATCAAGTGTAGGATGGTGAAGTAGGGGTTTAAAGCTCACTAGATTTGTCCAAAGCCCCATGATTCACATCACATGTGAGGGTTAGGGCTTGGAGAGTGAGGAAGAAGAAGATGGAGAGAGCAAGAGAGATGAGCTCAAGAAAATGGCTAAGGCAAAATCAACCAAGTCTAGAACGGCTCTACACTTGTGTTCACTTATTGAAGCATACAATTTTTCCAATAATAAATTGCTCCCATACTTCAATAGTGAATACAAATGAATAAATAAATATAAAAGCCATGCCTTGCACCATACTACAAAAGTCTCCCCATTTTTCCACCTCATTTTCTATTTTCACAAAATAGAAAATCTAACCATGCCTCATAATATATATATATATATATATATATATATATATATATATATATATATATATATAAAGAAAATAATTAGTGAGCTAAATATTAGTTAATATATAATTATATCAAATATAAATATATATCAAATTATTAAATCAACACTTGATTTAATAATCCGGTTATATCACATATAACCGACTAATATCATTTATCTATATATCACATTATCAAATCAACACTTGATTCAATAATCCGGTTATATCACATATAACCTAACCGATATCAAATAACCGCCAGATTAGAATACGGTATCACATACTCGTATTTAATCAGGCCCCCGCACATATCAGCATATGTGCCCTATTTCGTTTCGCTTGAACTTGGAAACTTCTGTGTGGGACTCTAAAGACTTGTTAATACGCCAACAGTAGGTAATGATCACACCAGTTACCTACAAGCCGTCAGTGGTACTAGCTGGACGTAACGGCTACCCAAGTATTGAGCGAATAGAAGATCAACAAGCAAGCTTGTCCAAACTCCCATGAAGCCTATAAGTAACACTTACCGTACAGTCCGGTCTCTTCGTCTGATATGCTGCATATCGAGTCTGGGGTGGAATCGTCAGACCCTAGTAACTTGATAAGTCATGCCGATGTATGGCTTATAACGGTTCGAGAAACTACTGATAACTCTTAACAATAAATCTCATCAGCCCTGGCCAGGGACTTACTGTCATAGCCAATCGAGCATAGCGCAATATCAACTCCATATACCGGGAGAGACGAAACCCCTCCTATCGCTCATTGCCTCCATGCGACTCGGGACTGTACCCAAAATCCACCTGTTTGCATGGCTCCTTTGAACCGTGGTAGGGAGGAAATCAAAGCACAGTGGGAACCACATAAGACTCTATGACGATCTCGGGTCTACAGACCAACCTGTACCAGTGTTATCAGAGAACTGCTATCTGACGATAGGTTTAGTACCAACTAGGAGTTCTTGGCGAGTCCTGTTCGGTTTACCCATTCTCTAATGAGCACCAGTGTACAATCTTTGATGTCAAATACCAATGGTTATGGGATCAACCATCGCCCCCTACAGGGTCAAGAAACGTACACACTAGTCTACTTTGGAATATCGATGCCCTATCTCGATACTCCCTCGACCAGGAACAATTAAAGGATGTGCTTGTGGACTACACAAGTCCTAGTAGTATGATCTGCATCATTGTCCTAGTAGTCAAGCTAACATCCTAAGGGATTTATCAATATGTATTAGAGAGACAGTATAATAATACAAGTGTACATGTTAAGATAAAGAGTAACCAGATAGCAAACTATCATGTTGAGCAAGAAAGTCCTATATATATATGTCCAAGCATCCACTATATCATATAATAATAGTCTCTAGGGCATACATATTCCTAACAGTCTCCCACTTGCACTAAGGCCATGTGTTGTGGTATCTCATACCTAACATCCCAAAAAGTCTCTCAAACTGCATCTGGGGGAGGGCCTTCGTGAGTGGATCCACTACATTGTCCTTCTGTCAACTTTCCTAATCTCGATCTCCCATCAATCTACTATCTCCCGGATTAGGTGATACCGTCTAGGAATATGTCTGGATCTTTGATGGGACCGGGGTTCGTTTGCCAAAACTACAGCTCCATTGTTATCACAATACATATGTATTGGATGCTCAATGGATGGAACCACACCAAGTTCAACAATGAACTTCTTCATCCAGACAGCCTCTTTAGCAGCATCGTTGGTAGCGATGTATTCAGCCTTCATCGTCGAGTCTGCTACAGTTTCTTGCTTGGAACTCTTCCAACATACCGCTCCTCCATTGAGGGTGAAGACAAAACCCGAGACCGACTTACTGTCGTCCTTATCACTCTGGAAGCTCGAATCGGTAAAGGACTCCACCTGGAGTTCACCGTTACCATATACCAAGAACATTTCTTTAGTCCTTCTATGTACTTAAGAATGTTCTTCACAGCTGTGCAGTGTTTCTCCCCAGAATCTGATTGATACCTACTCACTACACCTAGTGAGTAAACTACATCTGGTCTGGTACATAACATCGCATACATGATAGACCCGACTGCCAAAGCATAGGGTATCCCTTGCATGCAAACCCATTCCAAAGCAGTCTTGAGAGACATCTCTTTGGAGAGAGTGATTCCTGAGTAAGCGGGTAAATTACCAAGCTTAGAATCTTCCATACTAAATCTCTTTAGTATGGTGTCTATGTATCTGGATTGGGACAATCCCAACATCCGTTTAGATCCATCTCTATAGATCTTTATCCTCAGGATGTAGGAGGCATCACCTAGATCTTTCATGGAGAACTTGTATGATAAGAAGTGCTTGACCGAGTGTAGCATAGGAACATCATTTCCTATCAAGAGTATGTCATCCACGTACAATACGAGGAAGACAATCTTACTCTCTACAACCTTCTTATATATACAAGATTCATCTACGTTTTTGATGAAATCAAACTCTTTGATAGCTTCATCAAAACAGATGTTCCAACTCCGCGATACCTGCTTTAATCCATAAATTGATTTAAGCAGTTTGCACACCTTTCCACTGCTCCCACTATCTGCGAAACCCTCTGGCTGAGTCATGTACACACTCTTTTCTAAATCACCATTTAGAAAAGCGGTTTTGACGTCCATTTGCCAGATTTCGTATTCATGGTATGCGGCAATGGTAAGTAGGATCCTGATGGACTTAAGCATGGAGATAGGAGAAAAGGTTTCATCATAGTCGACACCTGGTTGTTGACGAAAACTTTTTGCTACAAGTCTAGTTTTGAAGGTCTCAACCTTTCCATCTACACCAATTTTCTTCTTAAAGATCCATTTGCTCCCGATGGATTTTACCCCTTCAGGAGCAACTTCCAAAGTCCATATTTTGTTGGTGTACATGGATTCCATCTCAGATCGCATATCATCTAGCCATTTCAAAGAATCTCCACTTGTGATGACCCGTTTGAAACTAGTTGGGTCATCATCTTCCATGATACAATCCTCGCTCCCACCGTCTATGAGAAAACAGTAGTATCTTTCAGGTGGATGAGAAACCCTACTATATCTGCGGAGTGGTTGAGGTTCGTCGGGGACTATTAAATCCTCCTATTCTACCAAATCGTCAGTTATACTTTGTGTTGCTGGAACTTCTTTCAGTTCTACCTTATTACCACTAATTTCTTTCATAAGAAATTCCTTTTCTAAAAAGGTGGCATATTGAGATATAAACACCTTTTGTTCCTCAGTGTGGTAGAAGATATATCCATATGAATCCTTTGGATATCCCAGAAACTTGCACAAAACAAACCTTGCCTCGAGTTTATCCGGATTCTGCTTTTTAACATAGGCCGGACAACCCCATATCTTAACTCGTTTAAGAGATTATCTCTTCCCCATTCCATATCTCATAAGGAGTGGTAGGTACGGATTTGGTCGGAACCATATTCAATAGGTATGTAGCTGTCTCAAGTGCATAACCCCAAAAAGAAATAGGCAACTCAGTATTACTCATCATAGAGCGCACCATATCTAATAGGGTGTGATTCCTGCACTTCGAAACTCTATTATGCTGTGGTGTATACAGAGGAGTAAGCTGAGAGAGAATCCTATTCTCTTTTAAGTAGTCTCTGAATTCCGTGCTCAAGTATTCTTCTTCCCGATCAGATCGTAGGACTTTAATACTTTTACCCGTCTGGTTCTCAATTTCGTATTTATATTCCTTGAATTTCTAAAAAGATCCAGATTTGTGTTTCATCAAGAACACATGTCCATATCTTGAGAGATCATCGGTGAATGTAATAAAGTACGAGAAACCATTCCTGGCATGCATAGACATAGGACCGCATACATCACTATGTTTTAGTCCCAAGAGTTCAGTAGCTCTTTCTCCGTGTTCAGTAAACGGAGTTTTGGTCATTTTGCCTTTGAGACATGACTCGCAAGTTTCATAAGATGTAAATTCAAATTGATTCAAATATGCATCTTTATGTAACTTAGCTAGTCTTGTCGCATTGATATGACCTAGTCTACAATGCCACAAGAAAGCTTTGTTCATTTCTGAACTTTTCCTCTTATGTGTGTTCTGTACGTTTAGAACTGTCGTTTGATTTAGAACGTATATACCGTTATATAATGTACCAAATCCAATCAACACTTGATTTAGAAAAATGTTCATAAAATTATCCTCCAATACAAAGTTATATTCTTCTTTATGCAACAAAGAAACTGATATAATATTGCACATCATGTTTGGTACGTAATAACAGTCGTTCAGAATCATTGTATTACCATTAAGTAATACTAGGTGATATTCGCCAACTGCTTTGGCTGCAACAATTGCTCCATTCCCTACTTTTAGAGACATATCACCATTTCTCAGTTCTCTACCTCTCCTTCGCCCATGTAACAAATTATATACGTGGGATCCTGATCCGATATCCAATACCCAGGACGTAGAGCAAACTGAGAAACCGTTTTCGGTTATGAACACACCTGAAGACGATGCATCAACATTCTTATTTTTCGTTCGGGTTGCATGGGAATCCTGATATTCCCCTATTCCTTACTAAGACTTATGACAATTATAAGAAAAAGTGGAACCAACGTTTCCCTGCTCAGTATAATAAGCGGGTTTGGTCAATACATCCATATTCTTATCTTGATTAAGGCGTGTTATTGGTCACTACCCAGAGAGAGAGAGAAGGAAACACTTTAGCAGGCGCTCTTTTCAAGATTAGATTGGTTATTATCTTATTTAATTAGGATGGCTCCCTGATTGATTTCTATTTTAGAGAAGTGTAGTAACTGCAATTAATAACGGTGTCGCGTGTAGTTAGCCGAGATGAGTATGGATCGTCCTCACGGATATGTGGAATCTTTCAATCTTACTTTAGACATGTTGAAAAAGAGGAAGAATAGAAGAATAAAGAATAATGAAGAATAGTTTCTAGATCTACGTCAAACACGGATGTAGAATACAGATCTAGTTTAAATACGGATGTAGATTTTATAAGAAGAGGGCTTGTAGGGTTCGTTATGATTTAGTAGTCATGGATGACTATTTAAGATTACCCCTTTTATCTATTGATAGATTTAAAACTAGATTGATAGTGATGAATGTGGATTAGGGTTCTTAGAAGAAACTAGGGTTTCCATACTAGTGACCCTTGTCCTTTCATTGATCTCTATTCATGTCTAGCTCTTAATAAAACAATTGTTAATCTAATCTCAAATCGCGATTGAGACTAGCAATAAATTGGTAGCGCCCCCGATTTAGATGTTAACGATTCTTTTACTATAGTTTATAAACTTCATAATACTTAAAAAAAGTTAAAATATTTCTCATCCATTGTTCTGCTCTAATCCTTCGAACCCTATCAAGCAGAGAATTACTCACGCATGATGGAGATAGAAGAAGAACGGATAGAGAAAGAGATCATAATGCAGAAATTAAATACTAAATAATTAATCTAATGATCTACCTTTATTAATCAACTTCACAATTACAAAACCTTCGAGTTTAGATTACAAGAGGAAGAAGAAGTTGCTCTCAATTTCTGCCTCGTAAGAAGTGGATGCTTCGTCGAATCTCACGTCGCCTTATCACGTCGAATCGCAGACCTGTCGTGGATCACTTGTTCTTTGACGGTGATTTGCTTTGTGTAAAAGATTGATGATTTCTAAGTTTAGCCCTCGGTCCTTTATATAGCCCCAAAACCATAAACTAAAGATCCCCAGAATTAGGGTTTGTTGATGCAAATCACAACTAAAAATCCCAAATCCTGACTCAGTGAATCGGCCGCGGATCCGCCGCATATTGCATGGTTTGGCTGCGGATCCGCGGTTTGTTGATGAGATCTTGGCATCAGAATTCTGGAGTTGCTTTGTTGTGACACATGGAGATTTATTTGATGTCTGGAATCTTCATATCTTTTCCGAGTCTCTGCCAGTATTGATTCTTCGATTTTATTTAACTTTAACGGCAGATTTTTGATTCCCGACATCTCAACATCTCGATCTCCTGGCCTGCACTAAACCTTGCACATTATCTCAATGAATAATGTTAGTAATATTTGGTATTTTTGAGATATTATCCTAACCAATTTGATATGATATTATATTTAAGAATATTGATTAAAGATATTTGATATGATATGCATATTTAAATTATCAAAATATTATATAAATGTTATATGTATATATTTTCCTTCATAATGTTAATTATAATATATAAACATATGATAAATAGTTTTTTTTACAGATAAACCCAAATATGTGTCATATTTATAATAAACACGTTTAGATATTTAAGAAAAGTAAGGAAAATGTTATATCAAAAGTGCGATATTTTCGACTGAACAAATACTCCCAAACATAATTTTGATCGTCCCGAGAAAACTTATTTATTCAAGAGAGGGAGAAAAAGAAAAAGAAAAACCTAAGTAGCACACTTTCGTAGGCAACATGATTGCACTGAGCACGTGCAACAAGCCGTTAAACCTCTAGGTGTCCCTAGTAGGGGGAGTGTTGTCTCCAGAGGGTTTTCAGTGGATTACACCCACAAAATCTTATAATAAAAGAAAGATTGTGAAAGTTACATACAAAGATAAGAACTATAAAAGAAAGAACTTAAAAATAAGAGTTTCCAACTACACCAGTTTTTCGGTTGTCATGAGCCATATCTTAATGGTCATAAAAAGATGTTAGAAATCACATCATCCCTCAATAAAACATCGTCTTTAGTCTTTCTCCCTATTTTTCTTCCAAACATCGATCATATACCCCTACGTGTGTGTAAAAGACATCTCTACACTTAGAGAATTCAATTCAAGCTATCATACTCTTGTCCATCTTCCAAAGTACTTTTTAGTCGGTGAATTTTTTGATGAAATTGCTCATACATCCTTCATGCGACCGTTAGTACTTCTTGAGATACTAACCAACCGATTACTAAATGTGCTCGCGCATTTAGACGTAATTTCTTGTCTTGCAACACCTAAGGCTTAGCAGTGGCTTCCAAACCAGTTGGTCTAAGGCACTAGGTGATAAAGCACCCTCACTATATTTTTTTATGCTGCCTTAAGCAATTACAAAACCGGTGTTCATTTTTTTCCTTCACCACTTATACTTTTTTTTATTTTTTATTTTATACTAAGGCTTTTAGACAAGAGCATTTCAAGGTATCCTCTACTATCCCAAGTTTCAAGATGTGTGTAAGTGCGTACAGTAGGGTATCAATGTTCAAATGTTTGGCCTCAAGAATATGGACTATTTTTCAGACTTATTTTTATCCTCAGATTAGCAATTTCATTCATCTTACTAACCCTTGGGACAATGGCTCATAACTACTTATTACTAGTTTCATTTAAGAAAATATCTAATTTTCTTGCTTTTCTCAAACTATTCCTATCTTTCATATGTAAATTTTCACTTTCAAACTTTTATTATCAAAGAAAAATTTGTGCTTATATATAGTATAATGCAAAGTAATACGTGAATAAGCACAAACCTCCTCCAAACTTGTTTACAGCAGTGTCCTTACTGATGTCATCTGTTAAACTTTAAAAAACTGTAGATTTGGGAGAAAAGGTTAGTAACGGGGATATGAAATAGTGAAAGTAAAATTCTCTCCCAAACTTATTTTTGGCTCACAATTTTATAAAAAACTTCTTTCAAGAGCTAAAATATCCCCCCCAAACTTGAGTAAAATAGTATTAAGCATTTAAAATCATGGGGGGGGGTTTTTTTTTAAAGTTATTGGTCAAAGTAAAACCTTACAAAGACCAAAATTCAAAACCAACTATTCAAAAATTTTATCGATGTAACGCACTGGTTGGTGGAAAATCATAGATTTGAAGAAGTGGGGAGATAGGAGGCGGTATGGTTTACGTCTCGGTTGATAGAGACGAAACAATAATGGTGAACGGAAACGGGAATGTGGATGATTAGGAATGGGAAGAATGGTCACATTCTCGTATGGGATAAGAAGAAATGGTGGTGGTTAAACTTCTTCAGGTGGAGGTTGATTAATCACAAAATCCGTGTCGTTTAGGAATGCGAGTTCATCGGCAAAAATATTTTGGAAACTTTCATCAATGGTCCGATTGAACGTTTCAATGTCAATAAGTGTCGCGCCAGAATTGTAAAGTGGAAAACTCTCCCATGAGTAACTCTTACTCGCAGTGGGTATCGAGATTATCTCATTGAAGATATGCAATCTCATTGCAAATTTCAACACTTGAAATTCCCAATATTTGTTTTTATCCCTAATAACTTATGACCTTAACTATGTTCAACAAAACATAAGCGCTAGCCAAATTCAACCTGTCATTTCATAATTGAATTAAACCCACCCGCACGACCCTTAACTTTGGTCAATAAGATCGTACGACTACCCTAATCCAATCCCATCATATGCGGTAGATAAGTACTAATCAGCTACCGCACACTACGCCTTGAAGGAGGCCAACAAATACAACACAAATACTAAATAGCACTTATCTGAAATGACGGAGGGCTACGACTGGTTTTGATAAAAACCTTTAACGTAATGAACTTGATATCGTTATAGAATCTAGTGATTTGAAAAGGAGTGTTTTCTGTTACCTTTTGCTAGTTTTGCTAAAGAGATCACTCCCAGTGAAGGGATCTTGGCTCTTTTCTTATCGAATGAGGTGCTGGATATTCATCAAGGAATACCCCTATGCAAAAAGGACTAGAGAAGCTATTAAAACAAAATCGAGTGGGTTGTAGCATTTTCTAGTTTTGCTAAAAAGGTCACTTCCGGTGAAGGGATCTCGGCTCTTTCCTCATCGAATGAGGTGCTGGATATTCATCAAGGAATACCACTATGCAAAATAAGAACTAGAGCCACCTTTTAAAAATTTTGATTCTACAACATCTTTAGGTTTCTTTTCTTTTCATTAATCTCATTAATGAAATCCCATCATTTATATTTCCCTAAACATCATAGAAAAGAATCGAAAATAGAACGTACGCTTATGCTATCCGCATTCGCCACGGGGCCCCGTCATGCACCGTTAGGTTACTTAATTAACGGCAGAGCGGGAACTGGACTAGCACGGGCGTAAAACATAAGTAACGTTTATTATATATATCATATATATATATATATATATATATATATATATATATATATATATATATAGCATTCGTCTCACGCAGTTATATGATCACATCACAGAACCAAGCAGCAGAAGTTAACATATGAAATATTGGATATACTGGGAGGTCCGTGTTTTAAATTAATCCAATAATGAAAAACACGGATTTCACGGTCATGATGAATAGCCATACCCACATCCCTAGATCCCTACGAGAGCGACAAGCAACCCTGGTAATTCTAGAGTTAGGAGACCCGGTCTCGAGATGGTCTCCACTCCTCGAGATGGTCTCCGACTGGACTTTAGAACCCGGTTACTTGTGCTCCCCGCCTTGGGTCTATCCTAATGCGGAAAAGTAAATAATATACTGTAACATTTCAGAAATATAAAATATTATTTTTGGAAATTAAATATTAAAATAATATATTTCGCAAAAACTATTCGGTTTGCGAATAAGGGTTTTTCGTAAAATGGTATAAGTATATACCGATAATTGGAATATAAGTGGAGATTAAAATGATTTATTCATTAAAAAGATATTTATCGGATTTTGGAATTTTTATAATTAAATATATGCAAGTTTAAATTAAATTGATTAGTGCACTACTAATCACGACTAAGCCAAATCTGTATTTTTATACATTTTCCATGGCTAGTGCACCATGTCATGTGCATTTTGTTGCATGTTGTGTTATTTTGTTGTTTCATTTATATTTAGATAAATAAAAAGAAAAGAAATAGATGCCATGGTTGATAAGAGAGAAAGAGAATACAAAATAGATATTTTGAGAGAGAGAGAGTGAGCTTAAGAGAGAGTGAGGTTAAAAGAGAGAGAGAGAGAGATCCTTGACTTCTTCCTTATTCTATTTCCTTCTCATTTATTCTTCTTCCTTCTTCATTCTTCACCATTTCCTTCATCTCCTTCATTCTCCTCTAGCTCCATGTATCATCTCCAATTAATCACTAAAACCCCATGCCATCTTCATTAAAAAGATGCACACGCTCATCCTAAACCTTTTGAACCATTCATGTTTGGATTTTGAAGACTTTGGGCAACTCAAGAATTTTCCTAAGTTGCCAAATAAGGTAATTCCTACACTTTTAGTTAAGTATCTATGTTGAGTATATCTTAGTCTAGTTTAGAAATTGATTTAGTGAGTTTTGTGATCTTGGAAATTTCCAAGTTGATGTTAAGTGATAAGTTGAGATATAGTGAGTGTTGGGATTCCTTAGCACCCTACTGGATTTTCACAGCAACTACCATGGCAAATTTAAAAATTCTAAGGTGCTAATCAATCCTAAGCTAGGATCAAGCTTGAGTAAATAGACAATATGAACATGTAATCTACCATTACACTAAGTGAATGAGGAATACAGCCTTTGTAGACCGGTTCTTCACTTCTAAAGCTCTGTGTAGTAGTCCCTTTGCTGCGAGTATCGATCTCCCGAACTCTAGTATGGGTTCTCCCGGAGAAATGAACAAGCTTTCTCGAAATCTTCGAGGCCGAAGATGATCTACGTCGAGAAGACTCAAGCTCATGCTACCTCTTCACTAATTGTGAAATTAGTGAAGCAAACACCCTAAACTATCCAAGCAAATGTGTAGGATGATGAAGTAGGAAGTGGGCTCTCTTTAGATTTTTTTTTCTCACATTATTTTCTCACCATAGAAAAAGCTAGTAAGCTTTTTCTCTCATGAAGAGGAAGGGGGAAGAAGTGAGGAGAGAATGAACTCATGAAGTAAGAATAACAACCATGGGTGAGTTAGTGTCATACACTAACTCATGTAGAGAATAAACCATGGGTTACAATAATGGTTAGATTAATAAATATCTACAAGTAAAACAAAACTAGTGGACTAAGTCAAAAATGCTACAAGCTTCTCCAAGCTTCCAAGCACGTGACAATTTCCACTAATTTGTGAATTACCTAAATAAATAAAAACCTTATCATTATTATAACCATGGTGTAAGTCTCATACACACATGTCTCATGTGGCATCTAGCATGACACAAAAAGTTGTACATTAATATATATCACATGTACACTAATGCACACAAGTGAGAAAAAGAAATGTTTAAGTGAGCTAATATTAGCTAATGTAATCTAGTATATCAAATATACAATTATACATTAAATTATTAAATCAACACTTGATTTAATAATCCGGGTATATCACATATAACCGACTAATATCTAATGCAACAACTTATCGAATCAACACTTGATCCGATAACCCGGCTATATCTCATATAACCGACCGAAATAAAAAATCGCGAGAATAGAATGCGGTATCACATACGCGCATTAATCTCGGTCCCGCACATATCACATATGTGCTCCTACTTCGTTTCGCATGAACCAGGAAACCTCTGTGTAGAACTCTAAACACTCGTCAATACGCCGGCAGTAGGTGATGATCATATCAAACACCCACAAGCCGCAAGCGGTCTGCCAAACGTAACGGCCACCCGGGTATTGAGTGATCAGAAGATCAACAAGCATGCCTGCTCATACTCCTACGAATCCAATCAGTAACACTACCGTACAGTCCGGTCTCTTCGTCTGAGGGTGGTAAATGCCAGACCCCAGTAATTTGATAAGTCGTGCCGATATGAGGCTCATAACCGGTTGAGAAACTACTGGTAACACTTATCAGTAAATCTCTGAAACAGCCCTGGCCAGGGACTTCCCTGTTATAGCCAATCGAGCACAGCGCAATATCAACCCTCAATACCGGGAGAGACGAATCCCCTCCTATCGCTCATTGCCTCCATGTAACTCGGGATTGTACCCAAAAACCACCGTTTTGCACGTTCTCATGAACATGGTAAGGTGGAAATCAAAGCACAGTGGGAATCACACAAGACTCTATGACGATCTCGGGTCGACAGACTAACCTGTACCAGTGTCACCAGAGAACTGCCATCTGACGTGAGGTATAATACCATTTGGGAGTTCTCGGCGAGTCCGTCCAGTGTACCCAGTCTCCACTAAGCACCCGTATATCATCTCTGATGTCAAACACCAATGGATATGGGATCATTCATCGCCCATCTACATGGGTCGAGAAGCTATACGCTAGTCTAATCTGGTATATCGATGCCCCGTTTCGATACACCCACGACTAGGGACATTAAAGGATGTACTTACCGACTACCTTTGTCCCACTAGTATGATCTGCATCATAATCTAGGTAGTCAAGTACACATCCTAAGGGCCAAGTACACATTCTAAGGGCTTTACCAACATATAACAGAGAGACAATCAGTGTACATGTTAAGATAAAGAGTAACCAGATAGCATACTATCATGTCGAGCAAGAAAGTCCTCCCTATATATGTCCAAGCATCCACTACAATATACATCTCATGTATAGTAATGGCCTCTAGGGCATACATATAACTAACGGTGAGTGTTTACAAGACTTGAGTGATGTTTTTACTGGCCAAGACTAGATACTAGAAACCAAAACACGAACTTTGAATTGGCCGATATCGTATTTTGTGGAATTTGTGATGGGATACTGAGATCTGCTATTACCCCGAAGCTCTGAAAAATAAATAGCGAACACAGAGAAACGTGCAGGCACATAGGAACCTACCATAGAAACCCGAGCCCCTCCCCTTCAGTTATGGCCGTAGATTTAATCATGGTGGCCGCAAATTACGGTCACAATGTGGTGGAATTGGTTGGTTTTTGGTCAGTGACTCCCATATCTGATATCTAGAGCAACCCTATATGCAAAATATTCTAATTTGACCTAGGGTAAAATCTGGGATAGATTTCTTTAGTTGCTGATTTGTGTTTTCCAATTTCTGAAACTTGGAATTTGGTATTTGATATCGTATTTCATCGTTGGACGTTTGTACGTCAACGAACGAGGGTTATTTGGTTGATCTTGCATACATAAGCTATAGGTTCTAACCTATAAGCACTTCATGTGCCGTATCGGTTTTTCGGACTTGATTTTAATAATATTGCGATTGTGTATTGTTTGTTGGTACCTTCGCGTGGACTTTCGAGACGACGAAACACATCGACTTCGGCTAAGCGATGAGTTTAGCAGGTGAGTAGATTTATATATACAGGGAAAGTTGGGTGCATGACGTATATCACCCCCGCAACCATTAATATGGATAAGTGATATATAAACTATAATTTAGAGAAAAACCCATGTATAAACTCACGGATATGATAGCTAAGGATGATTTGGATATTTATAAGGATTGATGTGAGAATGTGAAGCTTGATATATAGAATTGAAAGAGGACAAGTATGTGTTGATAGTGGTATGATATGAGATCGAGATCGATACGACTTGAGACTTATAAGATATGACGTTTATATAAATGTGACTTGATATGAGATTGATACAAATGTGACTTGAGATATATGTATATATATATATATTTATTTATGAGGATAATGAGTGATATGCCGTACGAGATTTTAGATCCATACCCTTATTGATGAATAGGACGATAGAATCTCTATTCTGTTTGATATCACCGTATGATGGATTATCGTACGCGATGAGTTACCGGATGAATGATTCGCGCTAGTGATTTGAGGATGATTATCGAGAATTATTTTCATATCGGATGTTATGAGGCGGGATCGCCGATATAAAGATTGCCCCCCCGAACTATACCTATTTCCAAAACTACGATTTGTTTCTTTTAAAAGTGACCGTATGGTTCATGTGTAGATGGATATACGCATTGATTGTCCATGTTGCTTAGGATATTACCCCTCGTGATGTACAAACCACGTTCCGGTATTTAATACTATATGATATCATTTGCTAGTACACCTGCACAATTACCGCTGATACGCATGTTACACTTACACAGATTTATCGGCCCACACACATTCATCATCGGTAATTGCCATGACACTTACACAATAGAACTGCCATATTATAAGATTAATCTTAAATGTAAAAACACATTCATTGTACTATCACTTGACATGCTTGCATGATATACTCGATATGCTCATATTACTACTCTATGTTGCATACATCGTACTTTATGGCTATATGCTTGAGATGCTGTTTTCATGAGATCTCTGCATTTGAGAACCACAGTTATATTTCAAAGGAAATTATGTATTGCTTTAAAAACGTGGTTTCTCTTGATATGATATTTCGAGGCGTCCACCATGAGTTTTCTCGGTTCTGAGCTATGATTATACCCGATTCGAGGAGCGGTAGGCACCATCTGCGGGTACATGGTGGACTGGTGAGGTATCCTGTGGCAATAAGGCTTGTATTGTTAGGCGGTGCGCCTGGCAGAGGGAGCACTAGCTACCAGTGATAGTTTTGGGCTCGACGGATATCTGAAGGATACCGACCGGAGTCGTGAGATGATATGGGGCGATCCGGACTGATGGAGCCCGAGATAGTTTGGCGCAGCGGATATCTGGAGGATACCGACTGTGGTCGTGATATGGGTCGATCCGGACAGATGGAGCCTGAGATATAAGGATTTACGTATCGATGCTGGACACGGGTTTCATGATGTTTCGAGTGTCAGTGTTGGACACTCAAGTTCCATGATTTTAATGTGTCGTTGATGGACACACGTGGTTGATATCCTCATATATATACAGGTTTATGTTTCATGATATTTTGAGTGTCGGTGTTGGACAGTCAGGTTCCATGATATTATTTGTATCGTTGACGGACACGTGGATGATATCCACATGCATACATGTATATGATGTCGGATGTTTATTTATATATATCATTACATTGATCGATTGTTGACATATATGCATATGTGGTCAACCTAGATATCATAGTATTATCATCAGGATATAGTGACTTAGGAAATCGTTGTAGCTGGGGTCAAAATTTGCACCCCAGTTGACTGGGTCAAAATCCAGGTCAACCCCAAGTAAGCGGGCCCAAGCCTAACCAAGCGGGCTCATACCCAAGTTGAGCCCTGCGGCCGGCCTTCTCCATGCCGAAATAAAAAATCATGTAATAAATAATTTTGATGTAATTTTTCATGCATGAATGTAAGGAAATGGGCATAAAGCCAAATTTTTGTAAAGCCCATGGCTCATGTGCAAAAGAAATGAGCACATGAGGCATGAGATGTGCAAAATGCCATTTTGTAAAGCCCAAGGGGCTATATGTAAGTTTGTAAGCCTATAAAAGGCAACATTATAATGAAATAAAAAAAACTTTTCATTCCCCTCAAAATCTAGGGATTTTGTGCCTCCTTTTTCTTTCTCAAGGTTCTAAACTTTCTTCCCCTTTTCAATTAAATCAAGAGTTTTACTCTTCCTTTTCCAAAATTAAATAGTTTTGCACCACAAAACCCACAAAAGGAAGCTCAGATCTTCCATCAGATCTCAAAAAGGGAGATTTTTAAATCTCACCCCCTTTCATCCAAGATCCGGCCAACAGAGGGGAAAAAGAAGGAGGCCCATCTCCAAAAATCCCATCTTGGGAAGATCCAGGGCTCAAGGGAGAAGCCCCTTTCATAAGCTCCAAAAATATCTTAGGAGTTTAACTCCTCAAATACACACACACACATACACAAAATAATAAATCTTTCTTTTTGGGAGTAAAACTCCCAGTGCAGGGGTTAAGTTCACTTGTCCTCTATGTCAGGAGTTTAACTCCATAAGTCAAATCGTGAGCACAACTCCCAGTGCAGGGACCAAGTCCCTTTTCCTGCAGACGCCCAGCGCCCGCATGCCAAGCACTTGAGGCGCTGGCGCCCAGCACCCGCGTGCTAGGCACGTGAGGCGCTAGCACCCACGCGTCCTTTGGACGCCATTCCCCCCTCATTTTATATACACTCCACACTAAACACCATCCCCCGTAAAAGCTCTGCGGGGCCCCCGATATATCCAAAACCCTTTGAAAACACAACACTGCACATCGAGTTCGCATGACCTGTTTGACCCGTCAATCGGAGGTTCTCTCACTCCAAAGGCGAGGGGTAATTAACGGCAGCTTACTCCATGGCTGCCGGAGATTCGGATCCCCACAATCAATAAACCCTAGCCTACCCTAGGCAGGGGGAATCTGTAATGTTCCTGACAAGCGCGCGCGTATTCCCATCTCAATAGGGTGACGAAAACACCCTATGGTTGTTTTATTTGATTTCTACCTGCTGATGTTTTCTATTCACGGTTGGCAACTCTGCCCCGTTGTGTCACAGTTCTTGCAGGTTTGACCGCTTGGGATCAGTTGTGGTTTCGCTGGCACACAGTTTCTTCCAGGGTGTTTTGCTTTCGGTAGGTGGAACACATATTGGATCGTGCCAACTCTCGTATTTTTTATTCCGTTGTATCTAGATAAACTCCATCAAATTAAATCAAAAACTAGAATTTGTATATTGGTAGACCTAGTCAGACTTGGGTATTGTGCGAGACTTAGAGAGATAGGTTTATGTTCGCTTCTTGAGTTTTGATGTCTTACTTATTTATTGTTCTTTCTGGGTTGATCTTCGCCATTGGACGTCGTATATATGTTATTGCGTGATTGTGATTTCGCCAGTTGGCGAAGAGCTAGCTCCCGCTTGGGGATGCCTATATATATTGTTGTGTAAATGGTTTTGGATCAAAATATACAAGGGAGGTGCTGCCCGAAATTTTAAAAGACGAAACATGTTTTCAACTATAGTATAATTCATTTGCATTTTCATATTTCATTAGCTATGCATTTATAGAAAACATGATTCATTATATCTTTATTTCAAAACTGCACTCCCACTATTGTCCGCAAAAAGGTTTAGATTTTCTGGGCTTCGGCTTACTTGATTTACGTTACGTCTTTAGACGTTGCGTAATTTAAGTGCCGGTCACGTGCTAAATTACGGGTCGTGACAAAGTTGGTATCAGAGCGTTAGGTTTAACCTTGGTTTGAGTCTGGGTTTGACTATGCGGAGTTTAGGGCGTATATATTTGGGAACCTAGGCTTGACCTTACGGAACTTAGACTTGACGGGGGGTATTAGACCCAAACTTTCGTTTCATAGGTTGACCTTGATTGATGGAGTAGGTAGCTTGAGTAGAGTGACGTATCGTACGTATGTTCCGCAGCATACTTACGATACGATACTCCACTTTAGTAACCTTAGGATGTACTTATCTTGAGATCTGTGATTCTACTCGTTCCTATGATCATATATCCATTGGGATCTGTTGATTTTTTCGTTTCTTTGATCTATCTTCATCGATACCTGCTTGAGGTTCCTGTTACCATGGTTTGAGCACGGTTTGAGTTGCTGCTAGGAAGGCGGTCAGGATGAGCTCGTTACGGACGATGGCTGACCATGTTGTTTTTGGTGACATAGGGACGTGTAGGTTTAGTGTTGTGTTGTGATCTCTTATTTGAGGTGAGTGTTCGGTTTTGCACCGGATGATCGGGCCATCGATAGAGGCGGCCAGATTGAGGGGACTGTTGATGTACAACCTACCACTGAGGTCATGATGTTATCTACCATGCAGATAGATGACCCAGCTGTTGCTGAGATTGATGGGATGTCGTTTCCAGAGTTTATGAGCTGAAACCCCTAGAGCTTTCAGGAAGAGATGTGACAGGAGATAGTTAGTCTATCTCGAGTTGAGCAACTGATATGATTTGTTAGATTTGATGTGCCGATGCAGGCTCAGTTGAGTTGAAGAATTCCAGTTGAAGGATCTTACTTGGATCTAGAGTAAATCGATCAAGAGAGGACGTTGTTTGTCGGATGCTCCGATGTGAGATCGGTAAGTTGACTGGTTTCGGATAGAGAGACCTCACCAGATGCGTTGTGAGTTGATCAAAACGGACGAATAAAGTGTATTCCTCTGATGATTTAGAAGAGTTCCTGAGGACATGTTCGGCTAGATATCTTCCACAGAGTGATGAAGGTATTGAGTTCGTATTTCGAGTCCGTGTGAGAGACTCTAGATTGACCGTAGTCGAGGACGAATTGCAATATGCAGACAACAAGAGATGACGTCGAAGTGGACGATAATAAAGATGAGTGGAACAAGAGGTTCGTGCGAGATGTTAGCGAGCGGTTGTTACGCTCCGTTGATGCCAGAAGATTGATATGTTTGCAGAGGCATTAGATACAGCCAAATTCCAGATGAAAGCCGTGCCGAGGACACAGTTGTACAGTTATGAGAAAAGAGTTAAGCAAGAGTGCCAACTTTTGTATAGTTTGGCATAGGTGAGATCGGAAGAAGCCATGAGCAGGTTCTTTCCAGGACACCGCAGCGATAAAGATTTGCACCTAGGATCTGTTATATCGTGCCTATTCAGAGGGCCAGATGCCGCCGTCAGTAATGTGCCGTTGAGAGTGTCATGTTGATTGGCCAAACAGTGATCATAGGAGTTCCAGAGTGGGACTGTTCCGTTAGTACACCTGACCGGGCCGACGCGCAGAAGGATAGTGGGATTGGAATCCACAAAGAAAACATGGACCCTGAGACCGAAGATGCCAGACCGTGAGTAGGAGGCAAGTAGATGATCTTGCTCTGCCATCTTTGGGCACACCGGCATATTTTTCGATATTGTAGGAGGTGTACCTCAATGTCATTTATTGCGATTGCGTTTTGTGATCCGAGTATCACACTTTTGTCGCTTGTACTTGAGTTTCGATGATTGGGTTTCGTGATTTATGTTTTCATGCACCATGGCTGCACCTACTGGTGATTTATATTTTGTGCATAGTTAGTGCACTCGATTTATGTTATATACACCGCTACATCGGTTTATGATTTATGCATATCTATTGCACTTGGTATCGATTTGTGCCTTCGTTTCACGTATTTATGGTTTCTTGGATTCGATACTGTCGATTTGATTTCGTGCATGTTGTATGCACTTGCCTTTACTTATGCACTCGGTATAGCTTATATGTGCTTGCAGTGCATTGGGATGGATTTTGTGCACGCAGTTGCACACGTTTATGATTCTATACACCTTGGTATACTCGGTGTTATTTTTGTGAGCATTTGAGATATTGATGAGTTTTCGTACATTTGTTGCACCAGAATTATGTTTTCGTGCGCATCTACACTTGACGCTCGTTATCATGCACACTACTGCACTAGATATTTTATACGGATCTGACACACTTGTATTGGATTTTCGCGCATATTGGACGCATGGTATGCGATTTTGTGCACACCGGATGCACTTAACTGAGATTTTCATTCGTGCATATTAGTTGCACTGGGTTGAGATTTTCGTACACTATAGATGCACTTGATATTATTGTCGTGCACATCCGTTGCACTGGACAGATGCTTTCGTGCATACCCATTGCACCTAGTATTGATTTTGTGCATATTGTGGCACTTGTATTGGATTTGATTTCCGTGCGCACCAGATGCACGTGATGTTGGATATGCCTTTTGAGACTGATTTTATTTATGAGTATCACGTTTTGATGATGGGTACTATGTTAAATAGTAGTCGAGCAGGACTGATCTGAGGACAGTGCCTGAGTACTTTTGTATACATAAAATGTTACCAAGAGATTTTCAAAAAGGAGCTATAGTCTCGCTATTTCCTACGTGTCCGCGAGTGACACAATTTTACAAGGAAAACCTCCTCAGATGTTTCAAAAAGGCAGGACGTATAATTTGAGCAAAACATATATAAGTATATATTTACTACTTTACAAATGATCGTCCGCCACTTGTGCCATGTGCTATGCATAGCACAGATATTTGGAAAAGATTTTTCATGTGTTTTATTCAGTTTTAGAGGATTTTACGAGTATGTATACTATTTACATATTATGATTTTGAGTATAGCATAATTGAGTATGATATTGGATTTCAAGATTTGTATCTCCTTTATAACTCCGATGATTGCGTGACGCTTGACGGAGTTTGATTTTGAGTTTCGCACTCATTTTCATGCGCACATGATGCGCTGTGGTATTTCTATATCTTCCGTGATTTCGGAGCCCCGTTGATTTGAGCTGATTATTGAAATGTTTTAGTATTTGGGGGTTTAAATTTAAATTCGGGGACCGAATTTATTTAAGGGGGGAAGATTGTAACATTTCAGAAATATAAAATATTATTTTGGAAATTAAATATTAAAATAATATATTACGCGAAAACTATTCGATTTGCGAATAGGGGTTTTTCGTAAAATGGTATAAGTATATACCGATAATTGGAATATAAGTGGAGATTAAAATGATTTATTCATTAAAAAGATATTTATCGGATTTTGGCATTTTTATAATTAAATATATGCAAGTTTAAATTAAATTGATTAGTGCACTACTAATCACGACTAAGTCAAATCCGTATTTTTATACATTTTCCATGGCTGGTGCACCATGTCATGTGCATTCTGTTGCATGTTGTGTTATTTTGTTGTTTCATTTGTATTTAGATAAATAAAAAGAAAAGAAATAGATGCCATGGTTGATGAGAGAGAAAGTGGAGACAAAATAGATAATTAGAGAAAGAGAGTGAGCTTAAGAGAGAGAGTGAGGTTAAGGAAGAGAGAGAGATCTCCTTGACTTCTTACTTATTCCATTTCCTTCTCATTTATTCTTCTTCCTTCTTCATTCTTCACCATTTCCTTCATCTCCTTCATCCTCCTCTAGCTCCATATATGTCACGACCCAAAGTTTGGCCCGTGACCGGCACTTAACCACGTAACGTCTACAGGCGTAACGCGACTAAGTGAACCGAAAACCCAGAAATCAAACCAGTAAAAATATTGAGTGTTATAAGTTAAAAATGAAAGCACTTACTAACATGTTAAGAAATCTAAGTAAACAATCACCAAGATAGCAAAATACGACGCCGTAGCGAAGATCAAGATCCACAAGTGGGGACAACACAGATAGAATAAACTGCAAGTACAGTCGGCTCACAACGAGCTCGACACCAGAATACAAATAATATACATCATCGTCCTCACACTGTCTCTAAGTCAAATACATACATGGTAGATGGAGAATACTAGATACAACAATGTACATAACTGAAAGATAAACAGATACCGCACAAAACCCACCTATCAGCAAAAAAGCTAGTACACCAACTCCAGGGGTATCTGTGTCAAAAGATGCAAAACGCAGCCTGCCGCGACTACTCCGAAGGGCAACCTGCAAACACTGTGGCACAACGGGGGTGAGTTGCCAACTCGTGAATAGAGATAACATATAAAGGTAAGCATGCACGTACTGCGCTACTCTATCATATGCCAACAGATGATATCAATGTGTGATAAGCAGTATGTGCAATAATCATGCAAGTGCTCTATCAGGTAATATAACTACAGGATGAGGTACAATAATAAATGCTGAGCATGGGCAATATAACATCTACACGGAATGTCAACGTGGAATATATAATCGGTGTCCATCAATGCACCCAGATCCCCCAAATAGCTCAGGCGCCGGCACCCTTATCGGCCCTCAAATCCTGTAAATCTCTGAGAATCCCGAGTGCCCAACATCAGCACCCAAATATCATAAATACTCGTGTCCAGCATCGACACGCAAATCCTCATCCATCGGGCCCCGTCAGTCCGGGTCAGCCCACGGGCTCTGTTTGCGGTATCGGCCATCGGCCCCAGCAGTACGGATCACCCCACATCCATCTATCGACTCTGATCAGTATTCTCCGGATAACTGTCAGGTCCAACCAATCACCGGTAGGTAGTAGTCCCTCTTCCGGGCTCACCGTCTACTACACAGCGAAATCGTTCTCGCCCCGGGGTACCATACCGGGTCCACCATGTACCCATAATCGGCCTCAACCAGCTCCTCGATTCGGGTTCATATATATCACTCTAGCACCGAGGAAACACATGGTGGACGCACCGAAATATCATATCAAGGGAACCGGGTTTTTAAATGATTACATATTTGAAATAGCCACGGTTCCCAAATCCAGAAATCACATGCAATCCAAACCAATATGCAAGTCAATGATCCGATATGATATGTGCATCAAATATGAATATCATGTCAAGTCACATAAAGATGAGCTACAACATAACGATCCGACGTGATATATGCATCAAGTATGAATATCATGTCAAGTCACATATAGATGAGCTACAACATAACGATCCGATGTGAATTCTACAGTGTGAGTGTCATGGCAATTGCTAACGGTGTGTGTGTCATGGCAATTGTAACATGCAGGATAGTGCTCGTGCAACATGCAGGATAGTGCTCGTGCAACATGGACCGTTAGTAATGGTGCGGTGTTCTATCAATTCTAGTTTATATCCATATAGCAGGGAATGCAGTATGCACTAAATAGTAACCAGGCACAGTCAATGTATGTAAATGTAGCTATAAGGTCCTATCAGCCCTGACGTAGAACGCCATGCGGGCGATACCCCCGTAGATGTTAAATCTACTCACCGTAGTCTCTCGCTAGGTATAGCCAACAACTTGTTTCCCCTTCTGCGCGGCGTCCGCCGTACTCGCCTGCGAACCTAGAATTACACAATATATCATACATAAACTTGAAGTCACACAAACACGACATTAAGGCCGAACTAGTAACTCCTGTCGTGAACCAAGCGAGCGTGGTGCGCGATACGCTAAAACGTGTGATTACGCGCCTGAAGCCACTCCGACGCGTCGCGATACGCAAAAACCCAAATCCCATACACCGTATCACGCGTGTCGCGAAGATTAAAAAATACGGGAAAATAGGTAATCACCTCCAGATTTTGATACAGAAAAGATATTGTAAAACTATATATACCAAAATAACCCACATAGCAGCAGACACCAACACCCCAAACCCCAACCCAAAACACCCCCATCTGGCCGCAATTTGCGGCCAGAATGCTTATTTCGGCGGCCTGGGTAGGGAATTGGGCTCCCAGGTTTTGTGTGTGCACTCTACACCCCCCATACATGCTACAGTAACATCCAGTTTTGTTCTGGGACATCTCGGGTAGTAGCAGATCCTACAGAGCCTTAAATCAAGCTAAAATCCACATTTTTGCACTAAAATGGAACTTTATGGTATTTTTGTGCAAACCTGAAGTACAACCTGGTTAAAATAGCTCTAATAACACTTAAAGGAGTTAACTAAACTATGAGAACACCACTCTAACATATACTTCACAAATATCCTTTAATATCACTAAAAATGCACAAAAATGAGATCTTTGCTAAAGAATACTACAAGTTATGGAAAAAGAGGTTAAGACATGAGTTTATACCTTCTAAGAACCTTGTAAAACACCAAAAGTCTCAGCTTTTCCCTCAAGTGTGCAGGTTTGCCTTTGAACACCTCAAAAAGCCCCTTTTCCCAAGGTTTTGTGAAGGAAATGTGTTGATTTGTATAGGGTTTTGTGTAGGGATCAAAGGGACATGAAAAGAAGAAGAGGAGATGAAGAAAATGCCATGGTTGTTGCTGTTTTTCTGCAGGAAACTCAGAATGAGGGAAAGAGAGAGAAGAGAGGAAGAAAATGGGTCAAAAGTCAAGCTCTTTACCTAACCCCCGTGCCTCATTTGTTTATTTGGATTTTGATATTCAAAAAGGGTTATGACTTAATTAAAATGGTGGGGATAAGTTATCAACCATGCAACAAAAGAAAAGAAATGGCTAACACTTTAACCTAGGTCAAAAATGGCTAAGTGTGCAAGTGTACACTAACACGAAATTTTCCAATTAGGGTGAACCCGACTAAAATAACTAATAATCCTATGTACACATATAAAATAACACGCACAATTACTAATTATCACGAAAAACATTCAAACGGAAATTCAAAGTGTTACAATCTACCCCCTTAAAGAAATTCGGTCCCCGAATTTAAAAATCTAACTATACGCACCTTCAAAAAGATGGGGATACCTCTTCCTCATCTCGCTCTCGGTCTCCCAAGTGACCTCTTCGCCGCTCTGGCCACGCCAAAGTACCTTGACGGACGGTATCTCCTTCGACCTCAATTTCTTCACTTGTCGATCCAAGATCATCACCGGCTGCTCTGCATAGGAAAGGTCACGCTCAAGCTGGATCGTCGGGTGCTGAATCGCATGCGAAGGATCATGAAGATATTTGCGGAGCATCGAAACGTGAAATACGGGGTGCACATCTGGAAAACTGGGCGGAAGGGCTAATCGATACGCAACCGCACCAACACGCTCGAGGATCTCGAAGGGGCCCACATATCTGGGACTAAGCTTTCCCTTCTTCCCAAATCTCATCACGCCTTTCATTGGGGAGACCCTCAAGAAAACATGATCACCAACAGAAAACTCAAGTCTGCGCCAACGACGGTCCGCATAAGATCTATGTCTACTCTGGGCTGCTCTCATCCTATCGCGAATCAACTGGATCTTCACGGTCGTCTCCTCCACAATCTGCGGCCCTAAGATACTGCTCTCACTGAGCTCTGTCCAACAGGTGGGCGATCTGCATCTCCTCCCATAAAGAGCCTCAAACGG
Source organism: Agapanthus africanus (assembly GCA_030015575.1). Lineage (NCBI taxonomy): Eukaryota > Viridiplantae > Streptophyta > Magnoliopsida > Asparagales > Amaryllidaceae > Agapanthus > Agapanthus africanus. The sequence continues at coordinate 874,406,126 of CM057339.1, forward strand.
TGCCATCTGAATGGTCTCCTGGTAGCTGTTGTTGTAGGAGAACTCTACTAGGGGCAAATGATGATCCCAGCTACCTCCGAAGTCTAATACGCATGCTCTGAGCATGTCCTTGAGAGTCTGAATAGTCCGCTCTGACTGTCCGTCGGTCTGCGGATGGAATGCTGTACTGAAACTCAAGCGAGTGCCCAAAGCCTCCTGAAGCCTCTGCCATAACTGGCTGGTAAACTGGGTGCCTCTATCGGACACGATACATGTCGGAACTCCGTGCAGTCGTACAATCTCATCAATGTAAATCTGGGCATACTGAGCAAATCCGAAAGTCGTTTTCACCGGTAGGAAGTGAGCCGCCTTCGTCAAACGATCCACGATCACCCAGATGGAGTCATACCCTCGACTAGTCCTGGGTAGACCCACAATGAAATCCATAGATATCTGTTTCCATTTCCACTCCGGAATGGGTAACGGCTGTAGCTCTACCGCGGGCCTCTGGTGCTCAGCCTTGACTTGCTGACAAGTCAGGCATCTCGACACAAAATCTGCAATGTCTCTCTTCATTCCGTCCCACCAATAAACACCTCTCAAGTCATGGTACATCTTGGTGGAACCGGGATGAACACTATATAACGATCAATGCGCCTCATCAAGAATCTTGCGCCGCAATCCCTCAGCATCTGGTACGCACAGTCTAGCTCCAAATCGTAGTATCCCCTGATCATCGATCACGAACTCGGAAAATCTGCCCTGTCCCATCTGTGTCCTGATCTCTGAACATCGGTCATCACTATGCTGTGCCTCATGTATACGGTCAAGCAACTGTGGGCGTGCATGAACATGCGCAATCTGTCCTCCGATCGGCGTAAACTCGAACTGTACCCGGCTGTCACATAAGATCTGCCAATCTGCCGACGACTGCCTCTGCACTGTACTCAAACAAGATAGACTACCCCCGGGCCTCCTGCTCAAAGCATCTGCCACTACATTAGTCCTGCCCGGGTGATACAAGATCTCACAATCGTAGTCCTTCACTAACTCCATCCATCGGCGCTGTCTAAGGTTCAGGTCTCGCTGCTGAAATATATACTTTAAGCTCTTGTGGTCAGTGAATATCTGGCACGACTCTCCATACAAATAATGTCGCCAGATCTTGAGTGCAAAGACCACTGCAGCCATCTCCAGATCATGAGTGGGGTAATTCTGTTCATATTTCTTTAATTGCCGCGAAGCATACGCGATCACCCTGTCATGCTACATCAAAACGCACCCTAGCCCCACTCGTGAAGCATCACAGTAGACCACAAATCCGCCTGATCCTGAAGGCAATGATAGCACTGGTGTCGTAGTCAGTAGAGCCCGTAGCTGCTGGAAACTGTGCTCACACTCCTCCGTCCAATCGAAGCGAACTCCCTTCCGGGTCAACCCGGTCAAAGGTGTGGCAATGCGAGAGAAGTCCTGCACAAATCGCCTGTAATAGCCTGCCAGCCCTAGAAAGCTGCGAACCTTCGTCACTGACGTGGGTCTAGGCCAACTCCGAACCGCCTCGATCTTCCTCGGGTCTACACATATACCATCTCGTGTAATCACGTGCCCCAAGAAGTCTACGCTGTCTAGTCAGAAAGCACACTTCGAAAATTTGGCGAAAAGCTGATGCTCCCTCAAGGTCTGCAGTGTAATCCGCAGGTGCTGCTCGTGCTCCTCTCTACTCCGAGAATACACCAAGATATCGTCAATGAACACTATGATGAATAGATCAAGATACGGCCGGAAAATGCGGTTCATCAAATCCATAAATGCTGCTGGCGCGTTGGTGAGTCCGAACGACATCACCAAAAACTCATAATGGCCGTAACGCGTGCGGAAAGCTGTCCTAGATATGTCCTCCTGTCGAACCCGCAGCTGATGGTAGCCTGATCGCAAATCGGTCCTCGAAAAGTATCCTGCCCCCTGAAGCTGGTCGAACAAATCGTCGATGCGTGGCAAAGGATACCTGTTCCGCACTGTCACCCTGTTCAGTTGGAGGTAGTCGATACACAAACGCATACTGCCGTCCTTCTTCTTGACAAACAGGACTGGAGCACCCCAAGGAGAAACACTGGGTTGAATAAGTCCCTTATCCAGCAAATCTTGCAACTGACCCTTCAATTCTCTAAGTTCCGCCGGGGCCATCCGATAAGGCGGTACAGAAATAGGCCCCGTGCCAGGAACCAAATCAATACAGAAAGAAATATCACGCTCGGGCGGTAGCCCAGGAAGCTCGTCAGGGAACACATCAGGGAACTCGCTAACAACCGGAACCTGCTCCATCGAAACCTCTGTAGCTCTAGTATCGCAAACATAGGCGAGAAATCCCTTACATCCCTTCCGCAAAAGCTGTCCACCACGAAAAGAAGAAATCACACAATGAGGGATGGCACCACGGTCCCCCAACACAACAACAACCGACTCGCCGGGAAAACAAAATCGAACTGTCTTCTCATGGCAGTCAACAGAAGCATAGCATGTGGTTAACCAATCCATGCCCAAAAGAACGTCGAAGTCCAACATCTCAAGAAGGATCAAATCGACCGGCAACTCTCTCTCGCCAATACGGACGGTACAGGATCGGAACACGTGCCTAGCAACAAACGACTCTCCCACAGGAGTAGTCACAACAAGCAGCTGGTCAAGCAAACCGGACTCTCTACCCAAACTCGGCACAAAGTGTGTGGATACGTACGAGTGCGTGGATCCGGGATCGAATAACACGTGTGCATCACCAAACATACTGGAAGGATACCTGAGACCACCGCATTGGACGCCTGCGCGTCCTGATGCGTCAAAGCAAAAACTCGCGCCTGTCCTCCACCTGCGACTGACTGTCCCCTGCCGGCCGCTGGCTGCCATCTGCCTCGGTCACCTCGTCCTCTATGAACAAATCCTCCACGACCACGACCTCTCTGTGCATGCGTCTGACGAGGAGTAACAGTAGGTACTATCGGCAATGCCGTCTGGGGTGGTGAAGGTGGTAATGTAACATGCGGTGCTGCCGCCTCACTCCGGGGTACCTCCGGACAATCTCGCACACGATGATAAGAACTCCCGCAATGGTAGCATCCCGATGATGGTAGCTGACCCTCCTGGGGATATGAGCTAAATAATCGGCCTCGCCTCGAATCTCTGCCACCTGCAAGGTGCCTGTCACGACGCCGAAAAGGCCGTCTCTGCACTGAAGTATCTGCACGAACTCTCTTCGGCTCTGGGACTGCCGAAGTCTCAGCAAGGCGCTCCTCAACTAATAATGCCGCATCTACTGCTGCTGTGTATGTCTCGTAATGCTGCGCGCTGATAGAAAGGAATAGTGGTGTAAGCAAGCCTCGGACAAATCTCTTAACTCGCAACTCCTCAGTAGCCACTAGATACGGAGCATAAACTGATAGCTCGGTGAACAGCACATCGTACTCTGCCACTGACATCTCTGACGTCTGGCGCAAGGACTCAAATCTGCGTAATCTAGCATCTCTGACACTCAGGGGAAGAAAGCGGGCAAGGAATAGCGCCACGAACTCTGTCCAGGTCATAGGAGGAAGACCTGCTACTCTACCCTTCTCGACTGATTCGCACCATTTCTGCGCAAGACCTTCCAGGCGAAAGCTCGCGAACTCAACCCATCTCGCATCTGCGCATCTAAGTGAACGACATATCCGCGCATCCGATCAATGAAAGACTGTGGGTCCTCGGCCACATCGGTGCCTGTAAAGACCGGAGGCTTCAGCCTCATAAACTCTGATAGCGATACTGTAATAACCTCTGTAGTCGCAGGTGCAACTGCCTGAACTGTAGGTACCACCGCGGTCTCTGCAACGGGTGGAACTACCTCTGGTCGCTGCGCTCGAAGTGTCTCAATTAGAGATCCCATCATCTGGCGCATCTCCTGCATACTGGATCCCATCGTCTGGCGTATCTCCTGCACACCAGCTCCTAACATAGCAATCTGATCTGTCACGGCAGGAACAGCCTGCTCGGGCACAACCGGTGTACTACCCGGATCAGTCCTCGTCTCCGACGAGTCAACTCGAATCTCGGCCCTAGCGGCCGCTCTCTGCGCCCTCGTAGTCTTTGGCGGCATAATGGCTGAAAGGAACAATAGGATTCGATAAGGATACGGAAGTCGAATCGCAAGAATGTATATACTCAAGAAGGAATTTAAATCAACAAGTCCTAAGGTCGCGTAGGCGGAGTACCGTGTCGTGAGTATGCCGCGGAACATACACACGATACGCTACCCTGCTGCAGCTACCTACTCCATCATACCAGGGTCATCCTACACTCCGAAAGGTAAAACCTACGCTCTGATACCAACTTTGTCACGACCCAAAGTTTGGCCCGTGACCAGCACTTAACCACGTAACGTCTACAGGCGTAACGCGACTAAGTGAACCGAAAACCCAGAAATCAAACCAGTAAAAGTATTGAGTGTTATAAGTTAAAAATGAAAGCACTTACTAACATGTTAAGAAATCTAAGTAAACAATCACCAAGATAGCAAAATACGACGCCGTAGCGAAGATCAAGATCCACAAGTGGGGACAACACAGATAGAATAAACTGCAAGTACAGTCGGCTCACAACGTGCTCGACACCAGAATACAAATAATATACATCATCGTCCTCACACTGTCTCTAAGTCAAATACATACATGGTAGATGGAGAATACTAGATACAACAATGTACATAACTGAAAGATAAACAGATACCGCACAAAACCCACCTATCAGCAAAAGAGCTAGTACACCAACTCCAGGGGTATTTGTGTCAAAAGATGCAAAACGCAGCCTGCCGCGACTACTCCGAAGGGCAACCTGCAAACACTGTGGCATAACGGGGGTGAGTTGCCAACTCGTGAATAGAGATAACATATAAAGATAATCGCGAGCATGCACGTACTGCGCTACTCTATCATATACCAACAGATGATATCAATGTGTGATAAGCAGTATGTGCAATAATCATGCAAGTGCTCTATCAGATAATATAACTACAGGATGAGGTACAATAATAAATGCTGAGCATGGGCAATATAACATCTACACGGAATATCAACGTGGAATATATAATCAGTGTCCATCAATGCACCCAGATCCCCCAAATAGCTCAGGCGCCGGCACCCTCATCGGCCCTCAAATTATGTAAATCTCTGAGAATCCCGAGTGCCCAACATCGGCACCCAAATATCATAAATACTCGTGTCCAGCATCGACACGCAAATCCTCATCCATCGGGCCCCGTCAGTCCGGGTCAGCCCACGGGCTCTGTCTGCGGTATCGGCCCTCGGCCCCAGCAGTACGGATCACCCCACATCCATTTATCGACTCTGATCGGTATCCTCCGGATAACTGTCAGGTCCAACCAATCACCGGTAGGTAGTAGTCCCTCTTCCGGGCTCACCGTCTACTACACAGCGAAATCGTTCTCGCCCCGGGGTACCATACCGGGTCCACCATGTACCCATAATCGGCCTCAACCAGCTCCTCGATTCGGGTTCATATATATCACTCTAGCACCGAGGAAACACATGGTGGACGCACCGAAATATCATATCAAGGGAACCGGGTTTTTAAATGATTACATATTTGAAATAGCCACGGTTCCCAAATCCAGAAATCACATGCAATCCAAACCAATATGCAAGTCAATGATCCGATATGATATGTGCATCAAATATGAATATCATGTCAAGTCACATAAAGATGAGCTACAACATAACGATCCGACGTGATATATGCATCAAGTATGAATATCATGTCAAGTCACATATAGATGAGCTACAACATAACGATCCGATGTGAATTCTACAGTGTGAGTGTCATGGCAATTGCTAACGGTGTGTGTGTAACATGCAGGATAGTACTCGTGCAACATGGACCGTTAGTAATGGTGCAGTGTTCTATCAATTCTAGTTTATATCCATATAGCAGGGAATGCAGTATGCACTAAATAGTAACCAGGCACAGTCAATGTATGTAAATGTAGCTATAAGGTCCTATCAGCCCTGACGTAGAACGCCATGCGGGCGATATCCCCGTAGATGTTAAATCTACTCACCGTAGTCTCTCGCTAGGTATAGCCAACAACTTGTTTCCCCTTCTGCGCGGCGTCCGCCGTACTCGCCTGCGAACCTAGAATTACACAATATATCATACATAAGCTTGAAGTCACATAAACACGACATTAAGGCCGAACTAGTAACTCCTGTCGTGAACCAAGCGCGCGTGGTGCGCGATACGCTAAAACGTGTGATTACGCGCCTGAAGCCACTCCGACGCGTCGCGATACGCAAAAACCCAAAACCCATACACACGTATCACGCGTGTCGCGAAGATTAAAAAATACGGGAAAATAGGTAATCACCTCCAGATTTTGATACAGAAAAGATATTGTAAAACTATATATACCAAAATAACCCACATAGCAGCAGACACCAACACCCCAAACCCCAACCCAAAACACCCCCATCTGGCCGCAATTTGCGGCCAGAATGCTTATTTCGGCGGCCTGGGTAGGGAATTGGGCTCCCAGGTTTTGTGTGTGCACTCTACACCCCCCATACATGCTACAGTAACATCTAGTTTTGTTCTGGGACATCTCGGGTAGTAGCAGATCCTACAGAGCCTTAAATCAAGCTAAAATCCACACTTTTGCACTAAAATGGAACTTTATGGTATTTTTGTGCAAACCTGAAGTACAACCTGGTTAAAATAGCTCTAATAACACTTAAAGGAGTTAACTAAACTATGAGAACACCACTCTAACATATACTTCACAAATATCCTTTAATATCACTAAAAATGCATAAAAATGAGATCTTTGCTAAAGAATACTACAAGTTATGGAAAAAGAGGTTAAGACATGAGTTTATACCTTCTAAGAACCTTGTAAAACACCAAAAGTCTCAGCTTTTCCCTCAAGTGTGCAGATTTGCCTTTGAACACCTCAAAAAGCCCCTTTTCCCAAGGTTTTGTGAAGGAAATGTGTTGATTTGTATAGGGTTTTGTGTAGGGATCAAAGGGACATGAAAAGAAGAAGAGGAGATGAAGAAAATGCCATGGTTGTTGCTGTTTTTCTGCAGGAAACTCAGAATGAGGGAAAGAGAGAGAAGAGAGGAAGAAAATGGGTCAAAAGTCAAGCTCTTTACCTAACCCCCATGCCTCATTTGTTTATTTGGATTTTGATATTCAAAAAGGGTTATGACTTGATTAAAATGGTGGGGATAAGTTATCAACCATGCAACAAAAGAAAAGAAATGGCTAACATTTTAACCTAGGTCAAAAATGGCTAAGTGTGCAAGTGTACACTAACACGAAATTTTCCAATTAGGGTGAACCTGACTAAAATAACTAATAATCCTATGTACACATAGAAAATAACACGCACAATTACTAATTATCACGAAAAACATTCAAACGGAAATTCAAAGTGTTACAATATATCATCTCCAATTAATCACTAAAACCCCATGCCACTTTCATTAAAAAGATGCACACCCTCATCCTAAACCCTTTGAACCATTTAAGTTTGGATTTTGAAGATTTTGGGCAACTCAAGAATTTTCCTAAGTTGCCAAATGAGGTAATCTCTACAATTTTAGTTAAGTATCTGTGTTTAGTATATCCTAGTCTAGTTTAGAAATTGATTTAGTGAGTTTTGTGATCTTGGAAATTTCCAAGTTGATGTTAAGTGGTAAGTTGAGATGTAGTGAGTGTTTACAAGACTTGAGTGATGTTTTTACTGGCCAAGACCAGATACTAGTAACCAAAACACGAACTTTGAATTGGCCGATATCGTATTTTGTGGAATTTGTGATGGGATACTGAGATCTGCTATTACCCCGAAACTTTGAAAAATATATAGCGAACACAGAGAGACGTGCAGGCACATAGGAACCTACCATAGAAACCCGAGCCACTCCCCTTTAGTTATGGCCGCAGATTTAGTCATGGTAGCCGCAAATTGCGGCCGCAATATGGTGGAATTGGTTGATTTTTGGTCAGTGACTCCCTTATCTGATATCTAGAGCAACCCTATATGCAAAATGTTCTAGTTTGACCTAGGGTAAAATCTGGGATAGATTTCCGTAGTTGCTGATTTGTGTTTTTCGGTTTCTGAAACTTGGAATTTGGTATTTGATATCGTATTTCATCGTTAGACGTTTGTACGTCAACGGATGAGGGTTTTTTGGTTGATCTTGCATACATAAGCTATAGGTTCTAACGTATAAGCACTTCGTGTGCCGTATCGGTTTTTTGGACTTGATTTTAATAATATTGCGATTGTGTATTGCTTGTTGGTACCTTCGCGTGGACTTCCGAGACGATGAAGCACATTGACTTCGGCTAAGCGAGGAGTTTAGCAGGTGAGTAGATTTATATCTACAGGGGAAGTCGGGTGGATGGCGTATAGCACCCCCGCAACCATTGATATGGATAAGTGATATATAAACTCTAGTTTGGAGAAAAACCCATGTATAAACTCACAGATATGATAGCTAAGGATGATTCGGATATTTATGAGAATTGATGTGAGAATATGAAGCTTGATATATAGAATTGAAAGAGGATAAGTATAAGTTGATAGTGGTATGATATGAGATCGAGATCGATACGACTTGAGACTTATATGATATGACGTTTATATAAATGTGACTTGATATGAGATTGATACAAAGGCGACTTGAGATATATGTGTATATATATATTTATTTATGAGGATAATGAGTGATATGCCGTATGAGATTTTAGATCCGTACTCTTATTGATGAATAGGACGATAAAATCCCTATTCTCTTTGATGTCACCGTACGATGGATTACCATACGTGATGAGTTACCAGATGAATGTTCCGCGCCAGTGATTTGAGGATGATGATCGAAGATTATTGTCATATTGGATGTTATAAGACGGGATCGCCGATATAAAGATTGCCACCTGAACTATACTTATTTCTAAAACTACGATTCGTATCTTTTAAAAGTGACCGTATGGTTCATGTGTAGATAGATATACCTATTGTTTGTCCATGTTGTGTAGGATATTACCCCTCGTGATGTACATACCACGTTCCGGTATTTAATACTATATGATATCATTTGCTAGTACACTTGCACAATTACCGCTGATGCGCATGTTACACTTACACAGATTTGCCGGCTCACACACATTCATTATCGGTAATTTCCATGCCACTTACACAGTAGAACTGTCATATCATGAGATTAATCTTAAATGTAAAAGTACATTCATTGTCCAGTACTATCACTTGACATGCTTGCATGATATACTCGATATGCTCATATTACTACTCTATGTTTTATACATCGTACTTTATGGTTATATGTTTAAGATGCCGTTTTCATGAGATCTCTGGATTTGAGAACCGCAGTTATATTTTAAAGGGAATTACGTATTGCTTTAAAATAGTGGTTTCTCTTGATATGATATTTCGAGGCGTTCACCATGAGTTTTCTCGGTTCTAAGCTATGATTATACCCGATTCGAGGAGCGGTAAGCACCATCTGCGGGTACATGGTGGTCCCGGTGAAGTACCCCGGGGCAAGAAGACTCGTATTGTTAGGCGATGAGCCTGGTAGGGGAGCACTACCTATCGGTGATGGTTTTGGGCTCGGTGGATATCTGGAGAATACCGACTGGAGTCGTGAGATGATATGGGCCGATCCGGACTTACGGAGCCTGAGATAGTTTGGCACGGTGAATATCTAAAGGATACCGACCGTGGTCATGATATGGGCCGATCCGAATAGACGGAGCCCGAGATATGAGAATTTACGTGTCGATACTGGACACAGGTTTCATGATGTTTCGAGTGTCGGTGTTGGACTCTCAGGTTCCATGATTTTGATGTGTCGTTGATGGACACATGTTGTTGATATCCTCATATATATACAGGTTTATGTTTAATGATGTTTCGAGTGTCGGTGTTGGACACTCAGGTTCCATGATATTGTTTGTGTCGTTGACGGACACGTGGATGATATCCATATGCATACAGGCATATGATGTCGGATGTTTATTTATATATGTCATTGCATTGATCGATTGTTGACATATATGCATATGTGGTCACCCTAGATATCATAGTATTACCTTCAGGATATAGTGACTTAGGAAATCGTTGTTTTATTCGATTTCTACCTACTGATGTTTTCTATTCATGAGTTGGAAACTCACCCCCGTTGTGCTATAGTTCTTGCAGGTTTGACCGCTTGGGATCAGTTACAGTTTCGCTGGCACACAGTTTCTTCCAGGGTGTTTTGCTTTCTGTAGGTGGGACACATGTTGGATTGTGCCCACTCTTGTACTTTTATATTCCATTGTATCTAGATAAACTCCATCAAATCAAATCAGAAACTAGAATTTGTATATTGGTAGACCTAGTCAGATTTGGGTATTGTGAGAGACTTAGAGCGATTGGTTTATGTTCGCTTCTTGAGTTTTGATGTCTTGCTTATTTATTGTTCTTTCTGAGTTGATCTTCGCCGTTGGGCGTCGTATATGTTATTGCATGGTTATAATTCCTCCAGTTGGCGAAGAGCTAGCTCCCGCTTGGAGATGCCTATATATATTGTTGTGTAAATGGTTTTGAATTAAAATATACAAGGGTGGTGCTGCCCGAAATTTTAAAAGACGAAACTTGTTTCCAATTATAGTATAATCCATTTGCATTTTCATGTTTCAATAGCTATGCATTTATAGAAAACATGATTCATTATACCTTTATTTCAAAACTGCACCCCCACTAGTTTCCGCAAAAAGGTTTAGATTTTCTGGGATTCGGCTTACTTGATTTACGTTATGCCTTTAGACGTTGCGTAATTTAAGTGCCGGTCACGTGCTAAATTACGGGTCATGACATATACATCCTCAACCCAGAAGTGCCCCAATAAAAGAATATTACATACATTTGATTACATGAATGAAAATTAAAAAACTCTCATCTCACGCAAAACCCCCGGCTATTCAACTACGACGATCCAATATAACATATCACAGCAACACATAATATCACATGTCATCAACGTAAGTAAATATGCCCATCCCGAATTCCGTTGATATATAGCAACGAGATTGGAGATACCCCACATATTACACTTACGGTTGCAGAAAAGAAATGAAAAACTACAATATTTAGAATCCGTAAATACCTTAGATATCATAAATCCCGAATATCTTATATTCCGAATTTCATGCCTAACTTATAAACCCCGCATTTTAGTCTCAAACTGAAAACTCTTTTCAATAAGCAGTCGGATAATTCAACAAGATTCCCGACTAAGTGATCGCGTACAATACGCGATTGCGACGGAGTTTTGATCTGAATCGGAACTCCGTCGCAATCGATCAACCGAGACTAAAACGCTAGATTTATAAAATACTAACTAGTTTTCTCAAAACTAATTGTTGTGGATTCCAAATATCGTATCACATATCATCATAATCTATACGACGCTAAACATTTCGATCGATTCCTCAAACACCCACAAATCACAGAGACCGCAACAAATTGAGTCTCATTAAAAACATCCAGAAAGTGCCAAATATGCCAATGAAGTAGCACAAGAAAATTGAACCCTCAATTCCATAAAAATGCGGCGGAACCGCGGCTAAACTAGGGTTTAGGCCATGGTTCCGCGGCGCTTTGTTGGAATTAGGTCATTGAATTCTTGGGCTCCATAAAATAACCTGCACGATTTTCTGCATATTTTTAATTTGAAAAATTTCAACTTTTGAAAATCTGGACAGAAACTTGATAAAAATGGGTTTCGAAGTTCGATCGAACACTTTAACGTCATGTAGACTTCTCCTAATATTCTAGTCTGGCTCTGATACCATGAAAGTATACCCTAGGACCACCACTTGGTCAAAACCGGCATCATGCATGCAACTTTAAAATTTTCGGGGTGCTAAGCTAGACTAACCAAAGATCTAACTAGATGATTGGGGTTTCTATGATGATATCAAAAGATTTACACTAAGAGATAGAGATTGCAACCTTTGTGGACCGTGTCCTTCTCTTCTAAAGCTCCGTGTAGTAATCCACGCGACTCCACTAGGCTCCACTTGAAGTTGGATCGAGCTTCCTATATGACCTTCGTGCCGAAGATGATCCACCCGGAGCTCCGCTAATCCAAGCTATCTCTTCACTAAACTTACTTTATTGAAGGAAACACACTACACCTAAGTGCTAATAAAGTGTAGGATGGTGAAGTAGGGGTTTAAAGTTCACTAGGTTTGTCTAAAGCCTTATGATTCACATCACATGTGAGTGTTAAGGCTTGGAGAGTGAGTAAGAAGAAGATGGAAAGAGCTAGAGAGATGAGCTCAAGAAAATGGCTAAGGCAAAATCAACCAAGTCTAGAATGGCTCTACACTTGTGTTCACTTATTGAAGCATACAATTTTTTTCAATAATAAATTGCTCCCATGCTTCAATAGCGAATACAAATAAATAAATAAATATAAAAGCCATGCCTTGCACCATACCATAAAATTCTCCCCATTTTCCCACCTCATTTTCTATTTTCACAAAATAGAAAATCTAACCATGCTTCATATAATATATATATCTATATATATATATATATCAAATATATATATATATATTAATATATATATTAAGAAAATAATTAGTGAGCTAAATATTAGTTAATATATAATTATATCAAATATAAATATATATTAAATTATTAAATCAACACTTGATTTAATAATCCGGTTATATTACATATAATCGACTAATATCATTTATCTGTATATCACATTATCAAATCAACACTTGATTCAATAATCCGGTTATATCACATATAACCTAACCTATATCAAATAACCGCCAGATTAGAATACAGTATCACATATTCGTATTTAATCAGGCCCCCACACATATGAGCATATGTGCCCTATTCGGTTTCGCTTGAACTAGGAAACTTCTGTGTGGGACTCTAAAGACTCGTCAATACGCCAGCAGTAGGTAATGATCACATCAGTTACCTACAAGCCGTCAGCGGTACTAGCTGGATGTAATGGCTACCCAGGTATTGAGCGAATAGAAGATCAACAAGCAAGCTTGTCCAAACTCCCATGAAGCCTATAAGTAACACTTACCGTACAGTCCGATCTCTTCGTCTGATATTTCGCATATCGAGTCTAGGGATGGAATCGTTAGGCCCTAGTAACTTGATAAGTTATGCCGATGTATGGCTCATAACGGTTCGAGAAACTACCGATAACTCTTAACAGTAAATCTCATCAGCCCTGGCCAGGGACTTACTGTTATAGCCAATCGAGCATAGCGCAATATCAACTCCATATACCGAGAGAGACGAAACCCCTCCTATTACTCATTGCCTCTATGTGACTCGGGACTGTACCCAAAATCCACTTATTTGCATAGCTCCTTTGAGCCGTGGTAGGGAGGAAATCAAAGCGCAGTGGGAACCACACAAGACTCTATGACGATCTCGGGTCTACAGACTAATCTGTACCAGTGTCACCAGAGAACTGTTTTCTAACGATAGGTATAGTACCATCTAGGAGTTCTCAGCGAGTCCTGTTCGGTTTACCCATTCTCTAATGAACACCTGTGTACAATCTCTGATATAAAACACCAATGGTTATGGGATCAACCATCGCCCCCTTACTGGGTCAAGAAACGTACACGCTAGTCTATTCTGGAATATCGATGCCCTGTCTCGATATCCCCTCGACTAGAAACAATTAAAAGATGTGCTTGTGGACTACACAAGTCCCAGTAGTATAATCTGCATCATAGTCTTGATAGTTAAGCAAACATCCTAAGGGCTTTATCAACATGTATCAGAGAGACAATATAATAATGCAAGTGTACATGTTAAGATAAAGAGCAACCAGATATCATACTATAATGTCGAGCAAGAAAGTCCTCTATATATATGTCCAAGCATCCACTATATCATACAACAATGGCCTCGAGGGCATACATATTCCTAACAGTGAGGTTCCAAGAGCAGGGTTACCCCGCATCGACAGATGATTCGGCGGTAAAAGTCAGCAACTCCTTCGAACCCCTGAAGTGGGTTCAGAAAAATGCCATAACCGCCATAATCAAGAAAACAACAATCCGAACGATACTACAAAGAGGCGTGTTCCAGTCCCAACAGAGAAAGCATGACACTGACTCTTCAAGAGTCTATCAGGTGCTTTGTGCTGCGCGAAAACGGCGGGGCAAAGCCAAAAAGGAAGCGCCAGCACCATTCAAGAATCCGGTCAGGCCAGCCGCCTTCAGTCGATTGCCCGTTAATGAAATAGGAGGGCCACGGCAGCGATCCGTGGAATCAGCTGCCAATAATGAAAAGACGGCTGGATATATAATCCATATGGTCTATATGGCGGGCGCGTCCCAGCGATAACTTGCACAGCAAAAACATGGATGTGGCTACTACATCTCAAGCCTAATCTGGCTTGAATGTGATTGCCGCCTTCGCTGGATGATGAAAATCCTCTCGATGAGGTCGATAGGCAGAAAGACCCCTCAGTCCATGTGGAATCAAGTCCGGACAGTGAGGAAGGGCCGACTTTCCGCTACAGGTCTGCAAAGCAAGAGTGTCATGCCCCGCTACCCAGTAGACGGAAACGGTGACGTGGCAGGCCGCAACGTATTTACTATGAAATAAATACGTTAAGCGTAATTAAGCAATATATAAATGGACAAGAATGACAAGAGTAATAAAAATGAACAACAACTTTATTTACATTCAACTTTATATACAACTGTTTAAAATAAAAGATACAATATTCAAAAGCAAATGCCTAAACAGTGGCATACTGAAAATAAGTACAGAGAAACTAGTAGTCAGGCTGAGCGTTAAGCTGGTTCAAGATCTCCTCGCTTGGCTCTATCTACTCAGAGTCCAGTCCTCCTGACGAACATTCCAAAGAAAGAAACAGAAAGAAATGTCGTCAGCGAACTAACACATGGTAAGTCCCAAAAGAAGAAAGAGAAGATAGTATATAAATTGAAATGAACAGATAAAGTTGTATATGACCGTATATGATAGTTATTATAACGTAGTTGTTTGTAGTTTGATAAGGAAGGTATTCATGTATACGAGAGGAGTCCATTATACCTCGTGGACTATGGTAACATATAGTATAAGGCCCCGTTATAACCCACGGGACAACGGCACGAGAATTCATGTAGGTGTCTTTTAAGTAACCTCTCATGCCATGATATACGTTCCGTACCAATCTACCCCTTTATCCCTGCATAATGTTTTGTATAGATTAGGTTTATAAGCCTTGGCCGAAACTATGGATACAAAATATTTAGATTCATGTTCAGGATGTAATCATGTATCCAAGTAGTCATGTCAAGTTCATGTCAAGTTATAACCATGGTTCGGTTAATTCAAGTCAAGTATACATGTTTGAATTTGAGTATTCATGTTCATGATCAAGTATTCGTGTTTGAGTTTGGATTCAGATTTGAGGTTGGACTCAGACTGAGTCAGACACTTGTAAACTGTTTTAACTCTTGAATTCTTAGGTTCGGGAATTATCAGCAACTGCTGTACATGGACGGCAGGATTTGTGTATTTTTCCAAGACAATTGCTATTGATAACTCCTGTAAGTTTTCTAACCTGAATAGGCAAGCACTCACTTTCTCCGGCTCCCTGGGGCTCTAGAGAATTGATCCCGCTTAAACCTATATTTACTAAAGTCGTTAAAATATTGTTTTGTATATCTCGAGTGGGTTTTATGAAAAATATTTTTAATATAGATTAAAAATAAAAGCTCGAGGGGTTTTTATATTACTTATGGTTTTCATGAGCATGTGTTTTAAGTATTGAGTTATTTTAATGATAAATATCTAGCTTTTAAGAGTTTATAATATTTTAGTGAAAACTAGTTCTTTTTAGTAATTTGATGGTATTTTATTGACATTTTTTTAATTTTTAATTTTTATAAAAATATAGTTTCATAATATAATAAAAATACAGATTTATAATTTTATATAATTTTTTTAAAAAAATATTTAGTTTTATTTAGAAAACTCGTTTTTCTTAAAAACCATATTTATATCCTTTCGAGATCGAATACTCCGTGAGGAGTGCTGCATCTCGCTCTACTATCCACAAGATGTGCGATAATCCGCATCATCTATTAGCGGATCCCCTAACGAGTGTTGTGTATGCATAATTAGAAAGAAATACAAAATACCTTTTTAAAAGAAACCCGGTTTTAAAGTATGTGGTATTTTATTAAAAAGATTATATTTCAAATAAATATATATACAAATAGGTATCAATAAAAGTGTACATGTGGAGTAGGTCGTTACCCCATAAAGTTTTTCCTAAAGGTATAGTTTTAACGAAACGAAAAGAGGTGATAATAAAGTTCAAGGTATTTTAATGAAAAAGTTTAATTATGGTTATTTCACATGAGATTCTTGGTTAAACTTGATTCTAAATATTGATATTTAAGATTATAAGTATTGTGTAAAAATTAGGTTGATCAATGTATAAAGGAAAATGAGTTTCTAGGGTTTAGAAAAAAGATGTCGGTAATAACTCTACTTTACCGATATAAGATTAAAGATAAAATTCAATGAAGAGGAAGAGAGTTTGGGAGGAACTTACGGTTTGAAGAACTTAAGAAAAGGTTAAGGAAGAGGAGGGAGGCTTCATGATGTCGCGGGAGCTCCGGAATCGGCTTCGATTTTCGAGGGAAGAAGCTTGCTCGCTAACTCCACTTTACTCCACTTGCGCTTAGGACTTTTTGAGAGAGTTTTTGCTAGAATTTTTAGAATGGTGAAGAGCTAGGGTATGAGGTGGTATTTATAGTGGAGAATTAGGGTTTGAGAATTAAAAATATGGATTAAAAAGTATTAAAATAGTGTTAATTGGTGAATTGAAAGGTCTCTGTTTGATTGCAGGAAAATCAAACAATGTAGAGGAGTTGAGGAGAGTTGAAGAGATGAGTGTGCAAAACACGGATCAAAGTGGGCTTGATCCGACCGACCCTGCCGGCCCCTAGGCTTTTTTGGCCGGTCGATCTTGAGGCAATTGCCTCGAGATTCGTGCCACCAGATCAAATTTGTATTTACATCGTTTTCCATATGTTTGATTTTTCTGAACTTTTCATTTCCCCGTGTATTGCACGTGCAATCTTTTGGGCTTCGAAAAAGTTAAAAAGAAAAGTCAGAGAAAAATTCTGTCTGATGGGAATCGAACACACAGGCTACGTCACAGTAGTGCAAAGGTTTTACCAGTAAGCTACAAGTGGGTTCTTGCTTTTATTTAATAAAAATGACTTATAACTCAAACTCAGGCTGTAATACTCTTTTCTTGTATATTAACAGGAAAATTTTCTGTACAACGATTTCAGAGTCGTTACATTCTATCCTCCTTATAAAAATTTCGTTCTCGAAATTTACTTTTACATAGGGACTAATTTTCAAATAGATAATGGTATCTTGCACGCATGTCTTCTTCTTGTTCCCATATTGATTCTCCTGGCGAATCCTTTCTCCACATCACTTAGACCAAGTTTACTTCCTTGTTCCGCAATGTCTTCATTTTTCGGTCTAGGATCTCAACTGGTTGTTGCTCACAGATTAGATCAGTCTGTACTATGAGCTCTGAGTGATCAAGCATGTGGCTGGGGTTGCTCACATATCATCATAGCTGGGATATGTGGAATACATTGTGCACTCCTTCCAATGAAAGTGGTAGTGTAAAACGGTATGCTACTTCTCCAACTAGTTCGAGTATATTGAACGGTCCTATGTATCTTGGACTGAGTTTACCCCTCTTACCAAAATGGATCACTCCTCTATTTGGAGAGATCTTCAGGAATACGTGGTCTCCAATTTGTAACTCCGGGTGTCGACGCTTTGCATTGCCCAATGATTTTGTCGGTCTTTGTTCCTTTCCGAAAGACGCGCAAGACGGAGACGTCTTAGCTGAGATTTGGGGCAGATGCTAATTGGTGCTATTCGTCCACCTCTCCGAAGATGCCAAGTTGATTTATGGCACCATGTATCGAAGGTTTAAACAGATGCGGCCGATGTAGCAGACTTCGTCAGATTCCCCCTCGTTTGAAAGGTTTTTGATTGTGGGTACGCTCTTCCCTACAGGCGCAAGCCCCTGCAGTTAATTACGCTACCGTATCGCGGTAACAACTTTCTCCTTCTCCAGATGGTCACTTCGTGTCGTGGGTGTTTGTTTTGTTTGTGGTTGCCCGTGGATTGTATAGGGAGACTAATTTACGTTGTCGCCCGTAGGACGTTGATTAGTCCAAATCCGTATTTTCTTAGATTTGGGTTTGGGGTTTTGGTTTAAGGATACGTTAGCCATATTTGAGGCTAAGATCAACATAAATATTTGTTAAGGATACGTTAGTCTAATTTTAGACTAAGATCAACTTAACGGGATCGTTTAGATCCGACAAAAGAGCATTTGGGGGCTCTATTGTTCTAGTTTAGGGACATAGTGGTCCATTGCCAGTTTAGGGACATGGTGGTCCAAGGTTAAGGACATCATAGTCCGTGAGTTTAAAGACCTCACAGTCAAGGTTAAGGACATCATAATCCGTGAGTTTAAAGACCTCACAGTCAAGGTTAAGGACATCATAATCCGTGAGTTTTAAGACCTCACAGTCAAGGTTAAGGACATCATAGTCCATGAGTTAAAGGACCCCACAGTCCAATGTTAGTTTAAAGACATCACGGTCAAGGTTAAGGACATCGTAGTCCATGAGTTAAGGACCCCACAGTCCATGAAATGTGTGGTTATCGGGACCCGTCACCTCTTTGAAGACGCTGAGAGATTACAACGACAAATATCAAAGGAGTGAAGAGATGTACCTTTTAACCAAGGTGGATTAAGTGATCTGTAGTCCAATTTGGAACTAAGATCAGTTAATTATATTGTGAGCACGTTGGCTCAGTTGAGTCTGAGTTGAGAACTTATGGCCAGCTTGGGCTAAGTCCAATTGAATTTGAAGTGTTGGCCCTTTGTTGGATCATTAACACTTATCTGGGTTCAACCCCACATTATTTAGCAATGCTAAACATTTTCATCTTTGATTTTCTCAATGTTGAGATTCATTGGAGGAGGGACTTTCGCCTCTGGAAAATTAGCTAATTTGGCTAAAAGTAGTGTTAAACACTAGAGAAAAACAGTGTTAAATACTCGAAATAAAGCTCTCAGATTAGTGTTAAACACTAGAAGATAACAGTGTTAAACACTGGAAGTAAGATTCTCAAATTCGTGTTAAACACTAGAAGATAACAGTGTTAAACACTGGAAATAAGATTCTGGAATTAGTGTTAAACACTAAAAGATAATCAATATTAAACATTAGGAATAAAGCTCACGAATTAGTGTTTAAACACTAAATAGGAATGGGTCACGTGGGGTCACGTGAGGGCGCCCAGAGGTGGGACCAGACCCTTCCTCACTTTGTTCTGCAAATAAGTGTTAAACACTTTTTATTTTATATTATCACGTGTTGACACGTGATGGAGATTTATGCACTGATTATTAAAGCACTTGCTAAGGGGTCACGTGGTAATACGTGAGAGCGCACAAAGCTTCTTTTCTTCTGCTTTTTCTTTCTGTGCTTTTGGAGGTCACGTGGGAGCACGTGAGGCGTTGCCTCAGAACTTTTTCCTTCTCATTTTTGGGGATCTTTTTAGGGGTCACGTGAGGACACGTGACCTTAGTCTTTTGCATGCATGGAGATCTTTCAAGTCCCTTTATTTCTTTAAGAATTAAATTCTTTATACGGTTAAACCCTAATTA
This sequence comes from Agapanthus africanus, assembly GCA_030015575.1. Lineage (NCBI taxonomy): Eukaryota > Viridiplantae > Streptophyta > Magnoliopsida > Asparagales > Amaryllidaceae > Agapanthus > Agapanthus africanus. Next base: position 874,425,955 of record CM057339.1, read on the forward strand.
TGATTTTGGAGGAATTAAATTCCTGTTGTGAAAGAATTAAATTCTTATGTAGGGTTGAACCCTTATTTCTTTCAGAGGAATTAAATTCCCATATATGTAAAAGAATTAAATTCTTGCATAGGGTGAAACCCTAATTTCATTTTTTAAGAGGAATTAAATTCATGTGAATTTGAGAGAATTAAATTCTCAATTAGGGTTAAACCCTAGTTTTGTTTTGGGAGAATTAAATTCTCCAACTTCAATTCCCCCTCTAAGTTTTGGATCTGCATGGTAGGATCTCAACCCGATGAGAATTAAATTCTCAACTTATGGGGAGATGTGCTCTTTGCAGATCTTCAACCAGAGGAAGAACTAAGTTCTTTGCAAAAGAGTTAAACTCTTAGATTTTTGAGAATTAAATTCTCTTTTTCTGAAGTTTTGATTCCCTTTCTTTTTCGCACCTAGGGTTTTCTTTCTTGAGAATTAAATTCTCCTCTCTTTTTTCTCTCTGTTGTTGTTATCTCCTAAAAATGTCCATCCTTTCTCTTTTCTTCTTGGCTCCTATTTATAGGAGAAAGAAAAGAATCAAATTGTTTAGTAAATCTTTCATTGAAAGATTTTAATTGTTTTCATAATTAATATGATCTTTTGGATCACACAGTGAATTTTATTCACCGTTGGATTTTAAATCCAAAGATATTATGTTTGTTATTTCTGGTGAGATTTTTAGGGAAATCTTTCCTTGTCTAAAATCTTTCCATAAATTGGTGATTTTTAATCACCCTTGGATTTTTAATCCAACGGTCCCCATAATCCTTTTCCATTTGGAAAGATTTAGAGAAATTTAGAATTTTAATTCTATTTGGAAAGATTTAGAGAAATTTAGAATTTTAATTCTATTTGGAAAGATTTAGAGAAATTTAGAATTTTAATTCTATTAAATTGTAAGGCTTTTAAAGCCTGTCACGTGCTGGCACGTGACCCTTGGTCACGTGTGAGCACGTGATCCCCAATTGGTTCCCCTTCAGCCGTTTGTTTTTATTTCTATCATGTGTCAACATGTGACCATTGGTCACGTGTGAGCATGTGATACCTCATTGAGGTAATTCCTGATTTTTTAATTAGGGAACAGTGCATAGCATATTTGCTCATAACTTTTGATCTCGGATGAATTATGAAGCCCATAATATATCAAATCGAAGGGTTTTTCAAGACGCTTTCGATACTATCAGAATTTAGCTGTTTCTCCTTCGGGAGTTTATCAAAATACAGGCCGGAAGATACTGGTTCGCATTTTCTTAAGCTTATCGCAGCCATTTGATACCTTGGACTCTTTTGCGCAGAAATTTTTGGCGGGAACAAATGTCCCCCACTACTTTGCCCACGTAAGTATGTACGTGGGTGAAGTAGTGCAGAGTTATGCATGGCGTATGACCAGTTTCGGGTTGGTATATAACTTTCAGAATTTTGATCTTAGAAGATAACGAGCGGATACACGCGTCGTCATTTATCATTGACTCAAATCTAAACTCTTAAGGGATACAGTTCCAAACCCTCATCTCCATGAGCCACACCCTTCCATTTCTTTATGTCTTACTCTGGCGTGAAGTAGTTTATATGCTCATGAGTAACTTCTCCATTTCAGTGGCATGTAGCTTTGGCAAGTGTGGCCCATAAATGGTAGATAACAGTTCATCTTGAACTCTTTATAGGGTAGCGATGGCTTATGAAACAGGGTTAGGATCTGTTGCCTAAGACTTTCCAACTTTATGAGCCGTGAGGGTCTCATAAAGAATTTTCTCCCTGCGAGTCGTGAGGATCTCGTAGGTTTATTTTCTCCTTAGGGGTCGTGAGGACTCCTAAGTGCGTTTTCTCTTGAGAGTCGTAAGGATCTCACAAGAGAATTTTCTCCCTTATAAGTCGAGAGGACTTATAAGTGATTGTTTCCCTCCTTGTCAATGTTCGACTTCGGAGAGTGTGGCCTGTAGATAGTCTATCTTGACCTCCTTGTAGGGCACCGATGGGTTAGGAAACAGGGTTAGGATCTGCCACCTAAGACTTTTCAAATTTATGAGTCGTGAGGGTCTCATAAAGTCTTTTCTCCCTGCGAGTCGAGAGGATCCCATAGGTGTAATTTCTCCTTAAGAATCGTGAGGATTCCTAAGCGTGTTTTCCCTTGAAAGTCGTAAGGATCTCACAAGAGAATTTGCTTCCTTACGGGTCGTGAGGACCTGCAAGTGCTGGGTGCAGTTGCCCTTATCCGTCTTCGCGGGGTCAGGGGTTGCTTTGGATGTTTTCCAGGGTACCGTAGTTTAAAGACATCGCGGTCAAGGTTAAGGGCATCATAGTCCGTGGGTTTAAGGACTCCACAGTCCGTTGCTAGTTTTAAGACATCACGGTCGAGGTTAAGGACATCATTGTCCGTGAATTTAAGGACTCCACAGTCCAACGTTAGTTTTAAGACATCACGGTCAAAGTTAAGGACATCATAGTCCGTGGATTTAAGGACTCCACAGTCCGATGTTAGTTTTAAGACATCACGGTCAAGGTTAAGGACATCATAGTCAATGGATTTAAGGACTCCACTGTCCAACGTTAGTTTTAAGACATCACGGTCAAGGTGAAGGACATCATAGTCCGTGGATTTAAGGACTCCACAGTCCGATATTAGTTTTAAGACATCACGGTCAAGATTAAGGATATCATAGTCCGTGGATTTAAGGACTCCACAGCCCGATGTTAGTTTTAAGACATCATGGTCAAGGTTAAGGACATCATAGTCCGTGGATTTAAGGACTCCACAGTCCGATATTTGTTTTAAGACATCACGGTCAAGGTTAAGGACATCATAGTCCATGAGTTTAAGGACCTCACAGTCCATTGTTAGTTTTAAGACATTACGGTCAAGGTTAAGGACATCATAGTCCATGAATTTAAGGACCTCACAGTCCATTGTTAGTTTTAAGACATTACGGTCAAGGTTAAGGACATCATAGTCCATGAGTTTAAGGACCTCACAGTCCATTGTTAGTTTTAAGACATTACGGTCAAGGTTAAGGACATCATAGTCCATGGATTTAAGGACTCCACAGTCCACTGAATGTGTGGTTACTGGGACCCGTCACCTCTTTGAAGACGTTGAGGAATTACAACGACAAATATCAAAGGAGTGAAGAGATGTACCCTTGAACCAAGGTAAAATCAGTCTAGAATCATTATGGTTGATTGTTAGTTTTAAGACATTACGGTCGAGATTAAGGACATCATAGTCCGTGGATTTTAAGGACTCCACAGTCCGATGTTTGCTCTGGATGCTTCATACGGGTTCACTGCCATGCTCTGTGAGGACCAGGCTCCGCTTTGGACGTCTTCCGCGGGGTCAAAGAGTGACGTTATCCACGTTCTACGTGGCCAGGAATTTTGCTCTGGATGCTTCCTACGGGTTCATTGCCGTGTTCTGCGAGGACCAGGATCCGTTCTGGACGTTTTCCACGGGGTCAAAGAGTGACGTTATCCGCGTTCCACGTGACCAGGAATTTTGCTCTGGATGCTTCCCACGGGTTTACTGCCGTGTTAGGCGAGGACCAGGCTCCGCTCTGGATGCTTCACATGGGTTCACTGCCGTGCTCTGCGAGGACCAGGATCCGCTCTGGACGTTTTCCACGGGGTCAAAGAGTGACGTTATCCACGTTCCACGAAACCAGGAATTTTGCTCTGGATGCTTCCCACGGGTTCACTACCTTGTTCGGCGAGGACCAGGCTCCGCTCTGGATGCTTCACACGGGTTCACTGCCGTGCTCTACGAGGACCAGGATCCGCTCTGGACGTTTTCCACGGGGTCAAAGAGTGACGTTATCCGCGTTCCACGTGACCAGGAATTTTGCTCTGGATGCTTCCCACGGGCTCACTGCCGTGTTCGGCGAGGACCAGGCTCCGCTCTGGATGCTTCACACGGGTTCACTGCCGTGCTCTGCGAGGACCAGGATCCGCTCTGGATGCTTCACACGGGTTCACTGCCGTGCTCTGCGAGGACCAGGATCAAAGAGTGACGTTATCTGCGTTCCACGTAACCAGGAATTTTGCTCTGGATGCTTCTCACGAGTTCACTGCCGTGTTCGGCGAGGACCAGGCTCCGCTCTGGATGCTTCACACGGGTTCACTGTCGTGCTCTGCGAGGACCAGGATCCGCTCTGGACGTTTTCCACGGGGTCAGAAGTATGACGTTATCCGCGTTCCACGTAACCAGGAATTTTGCTCTGGATGCTTCTCACGGGTTCACTGCCGTGTTCGGCGAGGACCAGGCTCCGCTCTGGACGTTTTCCACGGGGTCAGAAGTGACGTTATCCGCGTTCCACGTGACCAGGAATTTTTTGACTTTGTCTGTATTTCATGAAGTCGGAATTTGACTCTCGGTCAGCTGTACGCCGGCGAGTCATGGAACTGGGAGTTGCCGCCGTTCTGCTTTGCTTGATGTTCTGTCCGTTGTGATGGGACGAGTGTTGAGATGATCTTTAGGCTATCTGTGGACCATCGAGATTTGGCTTCTTCTTCGGATGAAACCTGGAGGGGGGGGGGAATGTGATTCCTTCTTTGTTCGCGCCCCTGGATTGTATACAGGGTTCGAAACGATATCACCTGCAGGGCATAAATTTCATATTTATTTTATTCAATTTCAATTTCCGCGATGCTCTATCATTTCAGCTTTTATATCGTGAAGGTCGCGATTGCCCCATCATTTCGGCTATTTTTCGCGGTGCCCAATCATTTCGGCTATTTGTTTTATTTTTTACTCGCTGTTTTTTATTGCAAGTTGCCCAATCGTTTTGGCTATTTGTTTTATTTTTTACTCGCTGTTTTTTATTGCGAGTTGCCCAATCATTTCGGCTATTTTTCATGCATACATTTTTACTTGCTGATTTTGTCTGCAAGTTGCCTCATCATTTCGGCTATTTCGTATGTATGTGCGGCTTGCTGGCTTTTCGCTGCAAGCTCTGGATTAGACACCGATTTCGGCATCAGCACCGCTACAACTGGGATATTGCCAGGAGCGAATCATCATTTGCCTCTGTCGATGTCGAACAAAGGTGGCTTAGTAAACAAGATTAGGGTCCTGTCGATTAAGGCTTTTGACTTCATGAGCCGTAAGGGTCTCATAAAGGTGTTTCTCCCTACGAGTCGTGAGGATCTCGTAGGTGCTTTTTCTCCTTAGGAATCGTGAGGATTTCTAAGTGTGTGTTCTTTTATAAGTCGTAAGGATCTTACAAGAACGTTTTCTTCTTGCAAATCGAGAGGACTTACAAGTGTTTGTTCATCGTGTGAGCATATCCCTAGTCGCTGGTAGGACTCTGTTAGGGAAATGTTCATTTGTGCCTATGGATTGTATACAAGGGTCGATATTGAACCGCTTGTAGGGCAGTATTGGAGGTTGGGGGGGCGCGCTTAAGAACAGGTTCAGGTCCCTGTAACTTAAGACTTTTGAATCTTATGAGCCGTGAGGGTCTTATAAGAGGGTTCTCCTTACGAGTCGTGAGGATCTTGCAAGTGTAACTTCTCCTTAGGATAAGTGTGTTGCTTCCTTTGTGAGTCGTAAGGATCTCACGCGGGTAGTTTCTCCTCACAAGGTCGAGAGGACCTTGCAAGTGTCCTTTAACGAGGTTGCGCCCTTTCGGATTTTCACAAACACTCGCCGGTGGCTCTGCTGTTTTTACTCACGGAGCCCTCTCGGCTTTTCATACGTGCCCATTTTGCTTATGGACATAATTTTTTTTTTTTAACGAGTCTGCGCCCTTTCGGGTTTTCACAAACATCGCCGGTAGTCCTGTTGTTTTTACTCACGGCGCCCTTTCGGGTTTTCTTCCGTGCCCATCTTGCTTGTGGACATACCATTTTTTTTACCACGTCAGTCTGGGGATGCCGCGGGTTGGTAGTAGTTTAACGACGTTTCGGTCATCAGCCAGTTTTAGGACATAGTGGTCCATCGTTAATTTAACGACGTTTCGGTCTATCGTTGCCATATTTGAGGCGAGTTTCTAGTTTACGGACTTTTTGGTCCATGGGGCTTTTTCTATGAAAGAGCACGATGCCCCTGAGCTTTCTTTCGGCCCGGTCAAAGCAGCCATTGCAGTCATCATTTCTTGAAGCTTCTGTTGTTGCTCCTGGCTTTGGTCACGGATCGCATGAGTGGTCGGTGACCTGTGAAGCACGGCTTTCCTCCTTTCCGGAAGCCATATAAACAGTATGGACCGTTTATGCCTCCAGACTTGGGGCGTTTGGTCTCGACGTTTTTATGGTCTGCCACGTTCACAGGGGCCTTCTCTGGCCTCCTTCTTTTCTGAATGATTGACGTTGAGGGGGCCGTTGCAGTGGGCACCTAAGTAGCTATCGCCTTTTGTAGCTTGATAGGACGGTCCTCTTCCCGCTGAACTTTCACCTTTTTCTGTCGGCGGGGATAATCTTGATCAATTACCGAGTCTTGGACTTGACGCCAGACCTTGTAGATTTTAGAGGACAGCCGTTGAGGGAGCTGTTCCGGCTTCACCTTTATAGCGCTCTCCATAGGTGGAGAAGATCTTTTCAGCACAGCGGTCGGAGAGTTCTTGCGGACCTTCCTAAGTGGTTCAAAGCTGTTCCCAGTTGGAATAGCAGCATCAATTTCCGCCGTTGGAGTCGGCGGAGTCAGTTCAGAAGGAGAGTTGCCCCCAACCTTCCTTACTCGGCGCTAGTGGCATATCCCTAGTAGGAGGAGTGTTGTCTCCTGAGGATTTTCAGCGGATTACACCCACAAAATCCTATAATAAAAGAGAGATGGTGAAAGTTATATAAAGATAAGAACTATAAAAGAAAGAACTTGAAAATAAGAGTTTTCAACTATACCAGCTTTTCAGTTGCTACGAGCCCTATCTTAATGGTCATGAAAAAATGTTAGAAATCACATTATCCCTCAATAAAACATCGCCTTTAGTTTTCATTCTTACTTTTCTTCCAAACATTGACCATATACCCCTACGCGTGTGAACTGGACATTCCCACACTCAGAGAATTCAATTCAAGCAATCATACTCTTGTCCATCTACCTTAGTACTTTTTAATAGATATTTAGATGGAATTTGCTCACACATTCTTCATGCGACCGTTAATACTTCTTGAGGTACTAACCGACCGATTACTCATGTGCTTGCTAATTAGGTGTTTTTCCTCGTCTTGCAACACCTAAGGTTTAGCAGTGGCTCCCAGACCAGTTGGCCTAAGGCACTAGGTGATAAAGCACCCTCGTAATATTTTTTTATTGCTGCCTCGGTGATAACAAAACCAGTGTTCATTTTTCTTTTCACCATTTTATCTTTTATTCTCCACTTTTATTTTCTTCATACTTTGGCTTTTAGACAAGAGCATTTCAAGGTATCCTCTACTATCCCGAGTTTCAAGATGTGTGTAAGGCGTATAGTAGGGTAGCAACGTTCAAATGTTTGGCTTCCAGAATAAGAACTATTTTTCAGGCTTATTTTTATCCTCAGATTAGTAATTTCCTTTATCTTACTAACCCTTGGGACAACAACTCATAACTACTTATTACTAGTTTCATTTAAGAAAACATCTAATTTTCTTATTTTTCTTAAACTATTCCTATCTTTTAAATATAATTTTTCCACTTTCTACTCTTTTATTATCACAATTTTTGTGTGCTTATATATAGTATAATGCAAAGTAAGGCGTAAATAAGCACAGGAGCGCTGAAAAACGACTTCTTGGGAGCTTCTTGCGATGGTATAGGAGCGCTGAAACTCGTTGGCGGGAGCATGGTCCCGAAGAAAAGCCCAGTGGAAAGCTTGAGTTACCTGCTCCACTGGCATAGTGAAAAGGGAGGCCGCTTGGGGCCCGTAGGTTACTCCTCCAGATGGGACAGAGCGAGAGTCGCTGTTGCAGTTAGTGCAGTTTGAAGCTATTGATTTCTTGAAGAGTTTGAATATTCTGCCCCCTGCGTCGACCTTAGTCTTTGGCATGTGCCAGTTGTTTGAGGACCGATTCCGTTGGCAAAGCTGCTGTTTGGGGAGCCCGCCTGTGGACAACAGACATCCTTTGGGCTTCCTCCATCGGCGTTGAGGCACCGAGGGTGGGAGCATCAACTCAAAGAGAAACTCGTTGATTTCTTGAAGAGACGGATTGCAGAGATTCGAGGCTGCAAGTGACCCATACTTGACTCTGCCGGATATGACATAGCCTGAGTTGCTAGGGTGGGAGCAAATGCCATTCTTCATAGAGACGAAATACCAGCTTCAATATCCACTCCCCTAAGGGCAACCAAAAACATACACACTGCGATTATTTGATCGCGGGAAAAACATGACACATGAAGTGTGGAGTGGAAAGAGGAAAATGTCCCACCGGGCGTGCCAGAACATGTTCCCCTCCGAAAGACGCGCAAGACGGAGACGTCTTGGCAGAGATTCGGGGCAGATGCTAATTGGTGCTATCCGTCCACCTCTCCGAAGATGCCAAGTTGATTTATGGCACCATGTATCGAAGGTTTAAACGGATGCGGCCGATGTAGCAGACTTCGTCAGATTCCCCCTCGTTTGAGGGGTTTTTGATTGTGGGGACGCTCTTCCCTGCAGGCGCAAGCCCCTGCAGTTAATTACGCTACCGTATCGCGGTAACGACATTCTCCTTCTCCAGATGGTCACTTCGTGTCGTGGGTGTTTGTTTTGTTTGTGGTTGCCCGTGGATTGTATACGGAGACTAATTTACGTTGTCGCCCGTAGGACGTGGATTAGTCCAAATCCGTATTTTCTTAGATTTGGGTTTGGGGTTTTGGTTTAAGGATACGTTAGCCATATTTAAGGTTAAGATCAACTTAAACGTTTGTTAAGGATACGTTAGTCTAATTTTAGACTAAGATCAACTTAACGGGATCGTTTAGATCCGACAAAAGAGCATTTGGGGGCTCTATTGTTCTAGTTTAGGGACATAGTGGTCCATTGCCAGTTTAGGGACATGGTGGTCCAAGGTTAAGGACATCATAGTCCGTGAGTTTAAAGACCTCACAGTCAAGGTTAAGGACATCATAGTCCGTGAGTTTAAAGACCTCACAGTCAAGGTTAAGGACATCATATTCCGTGAGTTTTAAGACCTCACAGTCAAGGTTAAGGACATCATAGTCCATGAGTTTAGGGACCCCACAGTCCAATGTTAGTTTAAAGACATCACGGTCAAGGTTAAGGACATCGTAGTCCATGAGTTAAGGACCCCACAGTCCATGAAATGTGTGGTTATCGGGACCCGTCACCTCTTTGAAGACGCTGAGGTATTACAACGACAAATATCAAAGGAGTGAAGAGATGTACCCTTTAACCAAGGTGGATTAAGTGATCTGTAGTCCAATTTGGAACTAAAATCAGTTAATTATATTTTGAGCACGTTGGCTCAGTTGAGTCTGAGTTGAGAACTTATGGCCAGCTTGGGCTAAGTCCAATTGAATTTGAAGTGTTGGTCCTTTGTTGGACCATTAACACTTGTCTGGGTTCAACCCCACATTATTTAGCAATGCTAAACATTTTCATCTTTGATTTTCTCAATTTTGAGATTCATTTGGAGGAGGGACTTTCGCCTCTGGAAAATTAGCCAATTTGGCTAAAAGTAGTGTTAAACACTAGAGAAAAACAGTGTTAAATACTGGAAATAAAGCTCTCAGATTAGTGTTAAACACTAGAAGATAACAGTGTTAAACACTGGAAGTAAGATTCTCAAATTAGTGTTAAACACTAGAAGATAACAGTGTTAAACACTGGAAATAAGATTCTGGAATTAATGTTAAACATTAAAAGATAATCAATGTTAAACATTAGGAAAAAAGCTCACGAATTAGTGTTTAAACACTAAATAGGAATGGGTCACGTGGGGCCACGTGAGGGTGCCCAGAGGTGGGACCAGACCCCTCCTCATTTTGTTCTGCAAATAAGTGTTAAACACTTTTTATTTTATATTATCATGTGTTGACACGTGATGGAGATTTATGCACTGATTATTAAAGCACTTGCTAATGGGTCACGTGGTAACATGTGAGAGCGCCCAAACCTTCTTTTCTTCTGCTTTTTCTTTCTGTGCTTTTGAAGGTCACGTGGGAGCACGTGAGGCGTTGCCTCAGAACATTTTCCTTCTCATTTTTGGGGATCTTTTTAGGGGTTACGTGGGGACACGTGACCTTAGTCTTTTGTATGCATGGAGATCTTTCAAGTCCCTTTATTTCTTTAAGAATTAAATTCTTTATAGGGTTAAACCCTAATTATGATTTTGGAGGAATTAAATTCCTGTTGTGAAAGAATTAAATTCTTATGTAGGGTTGAACCCTTAATTTTTTTAGAGGAATTAAATTCCCATATATGTAAAAGAATTAAATTCTTGCATAGGGTGAAACCCTAATTTCATTTTTTAAGAGGAATTAAATTCCTGTGAATTTGAGAGAATTAAATTCTCAATTAGGGTTAAACCCTAGTTTTGTTTTGGGAGAATTAAATTCTCCAACCTCAATTCCCCCTCTAAGTTTTGGATCTGCATGGCAGGATCTCAACCCGATGAGAATTAAATTCTCAACTTATGGGGAGATGTTCTCTTTGCAGATCTTCAACCAGAGGAAGAACTAAGTTCTTTGCAAAAGAGTTAAACTCTTAGATTTTTGAGAATTAAATTCTCTTTTTCTGAAGTTTTGATTCCCTTTCTTTTTCGCACCTAGGGTTTTCTTTCTTGAGAATTAAATTCTCCTCTCTTTTTTCTCTCTGTTGTTATTATCTCCCAAAAAAGTCCATCCTTTCTCTTTTCTTCTTGGCTCCTATTTATAGGAGAAATAAAAGAATCAAATTGTTTAGTGAATCTTTCATTGAAAGATTTTAATTGTTTTCATAATTAATATGATCTTTTAAATCACACAGTGAATTTTATTCACCGTTGGATTTTAAATCCAAAGATATTATGTTTGTTATTTCTGGTGAGATTTTTAGGGAAATATTTCACCGTCTAAAATCTTTCCATAAATTGGTGATTTTTAATCACCCTTGGATTTTTAATCCAACGGTCCCCATAATCCTTTTCCATTTGGAAAGATTTAGAGAAATTTAGAATTTAATTCTATTTGGAAAGATTTAGAGAAATTTAGAATTTTAATTCTATTAAACTGTAAGGCTTTCAAAGCTTGTCACGTGCTCGCACGTGACCCTTGGTCACGTGTGAGCACGTGACCCCCAATTGGTTCCCCTTCAGCCGTTATTTCTATCACGTGTCAACACGTGACCATTGGTCACGTGTGAGCACGTGACTGTTCCCGCCAAAAATTTCTACGCAAAAGAGTCCAAGGTATCAAATGGCAGCGATACGCTTAAGGAAATGCGAACCAGTATCTTCCGGCCTGTATTTTGATAAACTGCCGAAGGAGGAACAGCTAAATTCTGATGATATTGGAAGCATCTCGAAAAACCCTTCGATTTGATATATTATGGGTCTCATAGTTCATCCGGGATCAAAAGTTATGAGGTATCACGTGTTCACACGTGATGGCCCTTTAAGAATCCGCTGGAGGAGTTAAAAGATATAATAAAAACTCAGAAAAGACCCCAATGGGGCATCACGTGCTCACACGTGACCATAGGTCACGTGCAGACACGTGATGGGCTCTTAAGACCTCCAAAATAATGAATAGAATTAAATTCTAAAATATGTTCCCTGATTAAAAATCAGAGGTCACCTCAATGAGGTATCACGTGCCCACACGTGACCAATGGTCACGTGTTGACACGTGATGGTTAAAACTGAAGCGTGAATGAACGCTGAGAAAAGGAACCAATTTGGGGGTCACGTGCTCACACGTGACCATGGGTCACGTGCCAGCACGTGACAGGCTTTGAAAGCCTTACAGTTTAATAGAATTAAAATTCTAAATTTCTCTAAAATCTTTCCAAATAGAATTAAAATTCTAAATTTCTCTAAATCTTTCCAAACGGAAAAGGATTATGGGAACCGTTGGATTAAAAATCCAATGGTGATTAAAAACCACCAATTTATGGAAAAATCTTAAATAAGGAAAGATTCCCCTAAAATCTCACCGGAAATAACAAACATAATATCTTTGGATTTAAAATCCAACGATGAATAAAATTCACCGAATGATCTAAAGGATCATATTAATCATGAAATAAATTAAAATATTTCAATGAAAGATTCATTGAACAAATTGATTCTTTTCCTTCTCCTATAAATAGGAGCCAAGAAAAGAAGAGAAAGGACCTTCTTTTTGGAGAGAAAAACAGAGAGAGGAGAATTTAATTCTCAAGAGGGAAGAAAAGAAAGGAGAATTTAATTCTCAACAAAAGAAAACCCTAGGTGAGAAAAGAAAGGGAATCAAAACTTCAAACAGAGAATTTAATTCTCAAAAATCCAAGAGTTTAACTCTTATACAAAAAAGAACTTAGTTCTTCTTCTGGTTGAAGATCTGCACAGAGCACATCTCCCCATAAGTTGAGAATTTAATTCTCATCGGGTCGAGATCCTGCCATGCAGATTCTAAATTTAGAAGGGGAATTGAGTTTTGAGAATTTAATTCTCCTAAAACAAAACTAGTGTTTAACCCTAATCAAGAATTTAATTTTTTTACATATCTGGGAATTTAATTCCTTTGAAAAGAAATCAGGGTTTTATTCTAAATAAGAATTTAATTCTTTCACGATAGGAATTTAATTCCTCCAAAATCATAATTAGGGTTTAACCCTACAGAGAATTCAATTCTTAAAAGATCTCTATTCATGAAAAGAATTAGGGTCGTGTGCCCCCACGTGACCTTTGAAAAGATCCCCTGCAAAGAACTTTGAGGCAATGCCTCACGTGCTCTCACGTGACCTCCAAGACAAAGGGAATAAAAGCAAGGGAAATCTAAGCTTGCGCTCTCACGTGTTACCACGTGACCCCTTAGCAAACATTTTAACAGTCAGCGCATGAATCCCCATCACCTGTCAACACGTGATACTCAAAATAAAAATGAAAAGTGTTTAACACTTATTCGCAGATTTGAGAATAAAACAAAGGAGAGCTGGCTCCACATTTAGGGCGCCCTCACGTGTCCCTACGTGACCCCTAACGAATCCCTTTAACATCGAATGGATGGATGCCTATCACGTGCCCACACGTGATGGTCAGGAAATTAAAAGTGTTAAACACTTACCTGCAGAATAAAATAAGGAAAATCAGGGCGCTCTCACGTGTCCGCACGTGACCCCTTCCTCCTTAGTGTTTAACACTAATTTGGAAAACTCTATTTGCAGTGTTTAACAATGATTTTCTTAGTGATTAACACTAATGTGAAAACTCTGTTCCCGGTGTTTAACACTGATTTGCTTTAGTGTTTAACACTAATTTGAAAGCCCCGTTGCTAGTGTTTAACACTGATTATCTTTTAGTGTTAAACATTAACTTGCTAATCTTAATTCCAGTGTCCAACACTGTTGGTCTTTAGTGTTTAACACTAGCTTTAGCCTAATTGGCTAAGTTTCTAGAGGCAAAGCCTCTCCTTCAATGAGCCAACAAAGGGCCAATATTTCAAACATAATTGGACTTAGCCCAAACTGGCCATAAGTCCTCAAATTATCTTGAACTGAGCACATCTGCTCTTTCAACCAACTCATTGGTTCAAGGGTACATCTCTGAACTCCTCTGATATTTATCATTGTAATCCTTCAACGTCTTCAGAGAGGTGACGGGTCCCGACAACCATACATTAATACGGACTGTGGGGTCCTTAAACTCATGGACTAATGCGTCCTTAAACTAACATTTGTCCCCAAAACGGGAATATTGGACCACTATGTCCTAAAACTGGTATTGGACCACCATGTCCCTAAACTGGTATTGGACCACCATGTCCCTAAACTGGCAATGGACCACCATGTCCCTAAATTGGAACAATAGAGCCCCCAAATGCTCTTTCGTCGGATCTAAACGATCCCGTTAAGTCGATCTTAATCCCAAACTGGACTAACGTATCCTTAACAACCGTTTAAGTTGATCTTAGCCTCAAATATGGCTAACGTATTCTTAAACCTTCAAACAGACTTTAGTCCCAAATTGGACTATAAATCCCCCAATCAACTTTGGTTCAAGGGTACATCTCTGAACTCCTCTGACATCTGTCGTTGTAATCCTTCAACGACGTCAGAGAGGTGATGGGTCCCGACGGCCATACATGCAATGGACCACCATGTCCCTAAACTGGAACAATAGAGCCCCCAAATGCTCTTTTGTCGGATCTAAACGATCCTGTTAAGTTGATCTTAGTCTCAAATTATACTAACGTATCCTTAACAAACGTTTGAGTTGATCTTAGTCTCAAATATGGCTAACATATCCTCAAACCACAACCCCAAACCCAAATCTAAGAAAATACGGATTTGGACTAATCCACGTCCTACGGGTGACGACATAACTTAGTCTCCGTATACAATCCACGGGCAACCACAAACAAAACAAACACCCACGACACGAAGTGAAATTCTGGAGAAGGAGAAAATTGTTACCGCGATGCGGTAGCGTAATTAACTGCAGGGGCTTGCGCCTGCAGGAAAGAGCGTCCCCACAATCAAAAACCCCTCGAGCGAGGGGGAATCTGACGAAGTCTGCTATATCGGCCGCATCCGTCTAAATCTTCGATAGACGGTGCCATAAATCAACTTGGCATTTTCGGAGAGGTGGACGGATAGCACCAATTAGCATCTGCCCCGAATTTCAGGCGAGACGCCCATGTCTTGGCCGCCATTCGGAGGGGAACAGTGACCCCCAATTGGGTCCTCCTTCAGCCGTTTGTTTTTATCTCTATTTTAACTATCACGTGTCAACACGTGACCATTGGTCACGTGTGAGCACGTGATACCTCATTGAGGTAATTCCTGATTTTTTAGTCAGGGAACAGTGCATAGCATATTTGCTCATAACTTTTGATCCCGGATGAATTATGAAGCCCATAATATATCAAATCGAAGGGTTTTTAAAGACTCTTTCGATACCATCAGAATTTAGCTATTTCTCTTTCGGAAGTTTATCAAAATACAGGCCGGAAGATACTGGTTCGCATTTTTTTAAGCGTATCGCTGCCATTTGATACCCTGGACTCGTTTGCGCAGAAATTTTTGGCGGGAACAGTCTTGGGCTATGCGCATTCTTTTTTTTATCGTGCGAACTACGTCCACAGTTGCCACGATCATCTCTGGTCCAAGGATTTCATGATCTCCAATATCGTCCCAACTCAGCGGTGAATGACTATTTTGTTTGTAGAGTGCTGCGAATGGTGCTATTCCAATGCCTTCCTGATATCTGTTATTGTATGAAAACTATACATGGTGTAGGTGATCTTCCCACGAACCTCCAAAGTCTAACATACAAGCTCTTAGCATGTCTTTCAGAATCTGAATTGTTCGCTCGGACTGTCCGTCCGTTTGTGGATGATAAACTGTGCTGAAATTCAGACTTGTTCCTAGGCTAGCTTGCAAACTCTGCCAGAATTATAACCGGAATCTTGTATCACGATCGAAGATGATGTAAACAGGTACTTCATGTAATCTCACGATCTCCTGCATGAGTTCATGGGTATCAATTATGGTATATCTTGAAGGTTTAAATCTTACTTTAGATTTATACTTACTTCTATGTACTTCTTTGCTAACGTCTCGGTTGACTGGCCAACTCAAAATAGAATAAAGTTAGCCGACTTGGTGAGTCGATCCATAATAACCCATACTGAGTCGTTACCCTTCGTTCCGCGAGGAAGCGCAGTCACGAAGTCCATGGTAATGTGCTGCCATTTTTATTCTGGGATTGGTAACGGCTGAAATAGACCAGCGGTTCTGTGATATTCAGCCTTCCCTTGCTGACACAACAAACACTTGACTACGCTCCTTGCTACTTCACGATTCATTCCATGCCACCAGTTGTGTTGCTGTAGATCTTTGTATATTTTCGTGCCACCGGGGTGTACAGAATAAGGAAAGCTGTGAGCTTCTTTCATCAACTCTTCTCGAACATGGCCGATTGGCACATATAATCGACTTCCATATCGCAAGGATCCATCTTTGTGGATGATGAAGTCAATTCGTAGTCCGCTTTCTACTTGTTGTCTGATCTTTTGTAGCTTGGCATCATTTGCTTGAGCTGCCTTGATCCGATTGATAAGAGTGGATTGGACTTGTAAGTTCATCAAATATGAAGCGTTACCTGGTACAACTACTTCGATCTCCAATCCGTGCAATTCTTGCTGTAGCTTCTACTGAGAGGTGATGTTCATTGTTAATGGCTGGCGAATAAGTGCATCAGGAACTACATTCACCTTCCCAGGATGATACTGTAGGTTGATGTCGAAGTCCGTCATGAGTTCTAGCCATCTTCTCTGCTGCATGTTCAGTTCCTTCTGAGTAAATACATACTTCAGACTCTTGTGGTCAGTGTATATATCTACTCGTTCTCCCAAGAGATAGTGGCACCAAATCTTAAGTGTGAAGATGACGGTTGCCAACTCCAGATCTTGTGTTGGATAGTTGCGCTCGTGAACCTAACTGCCTTGATGCAAAAGCTACAACTTTTCTATGCTGGTGTAGAACACAACCTAATTCTTTACCGGACGCATCCCAATGTACAACGAATCCTCCAGATTGATCCGGTATTACAAGGATAGGTGCAGATGTTAATCTTGACTTGAGTTCTATAAAAGCTTTTTCACATACTTCTGACCACACGAATGCTTCATCTTTACGTGTGAGCTTGGTCAGGGGTGCTGCAATTTTTGAGAAGCCTTCAATAAATCGTCGGTAGTATCCTGCTAATCCCAAGAAACTCCGTATATCTTTCACCGTCTTTGGTGTTGGCCACTCACTGACAGCTGACACCTTAGCTGGATCTTCTGAAATTCCTTCACCTGAAACGATATGTCCGAGAAATCTGACTTGATCTCGCAAAAAATCACACTTGCTCTACTTGGCGTAGAGCTGATGTTGTCGCAATGTCTCTAGGAAAATTCGTAAGTGCTCGGCGTGTTCTTTCCGATTCTTTGAATACACCAGGATGTCGTCGATGAAGATGACAATGAACTTGTCTAAGTACGCTCAGAAAACTTGGTTCATCAGGTTCATAAACTTGGCAGGTGTATTGGTCAATCCAAATGACATTATGAGATACTAATAATGACCATAACGGGTCCTAAACGCTGTTTTCGGAATGCCGGACTTTTTGACCTTCACCTGATGATAACTCGAACGAATATCTAGCTTTGAAAATACACAAGACCCACTTAACTGATCGAAAAAATCATCGATGCGTGATAGTGGATACTTGTTCTTAACCATCACATCATTCAGATATTGATAACCTACACACATCCTGTATGAACCTTTTTTTCTTCACGAGTAATACCGAAGATCCCCAACTTGAAGTACTGGGTCGGATCTAACCTTTCTTCAGCAGTTCGTCCAACTGAATACGGATCTCCTTCAATTCTTCCGGACTTAACCTATATGGAGCTTTGACTACAGGTTGTGCACCAGATTGTAAATCAATACTAAACTCAAGAGCTCGATCGGGAGGCTAACCTGATATATCTTCAGGGAAAACATCCTCAAACTCTCGAACTACTTCGGACTTTTCTTCTTCTGCCGGTAGAGAAAATACTTTTGTATTCTTCGGTTTAGCACAGTATCTCCACTTTTGAAATAGAAGACTGGATGATCTGGTATCTCAAATACTACACTCCTTTGACGGCAGTCAATAGTAGCATAGAATACTCACAGCCAATCCATTCCAAACACAACATCGAAATTTGATATGTCCAGTACTTTGAAATTTGCGTAGAATTCTCGATCGCAAACCACAACTAAACACTGATCAAACCCTATAGTTGCTTTCAAGACTCCATTCCCGGAATTGACATTCCAGCTTGAAATGAGTGGCTTCACAGGAATCACATACGTACTCACGAATCATTAGGACATGAAGCGGTGTGAAGCTCCAGTGTCGAAAAGTGTGAGTGCGAGAAGGATAGCTACCGGTATAGTACCTAAGTTGTGTGAGGTTAGGTTTAGATATAGATAAAAATAGTGATACACAAGGATTGAAAAGTTGGAAGGATTGGGAAGTTACCAGTGATGACTTGTCATGTGGCTTCGGCCTCCTTGACCGTCATTGTAAAAGCCTGACGTCTTGGTACATTCCTCTTTGCTGGAGGCACATTCCTCTGTCCTTGGGGCACATTTCTCTACCCCTGAGGCACGTTTCTCCGTGGCTGGTGGAATTGATGTTGAGGCTATGTAGGAGGTCCATGTGGAGCTGGTGCAGGGAGAGCTAAGCAAGGTGCAGGAGCTTGAATGGCTGGCCACTACGGTATGGTGATTGTGGGTCTGGGTGTTGGTGCTGTGTTGAAACGGTATGGACATGCTCCTATGGCGTGAGTAGATGCGCCACAAACCAAACACATGCCATTTGCACGCATGCAGTCCTTCTCTAGGTGTCCATTTCTCTTGCAGTAGAAACAGAAATCTGGACTGGACCGGTTAAGTGATCCTCCCGATCTCTTGGGTGCAAAGGTCATCTTAGAAGAGGCTCCTCCTGTCATCTGTGCGGCAGGGCGTTTGATTTCAGCTGTTTGGGGCTTACCCTTCTTCTTCACCACAGCTTCATAACGGCGAGCTGCTTTCAGGAAGAGTTAATGAGTCGGGTAATCGTCTGTGGCTAACACCGCCTGAATCTTCGGGTCTAAGCCCTGTTGAAATCGTCTTGCCCAAATCTCATTAGTCGGGATCAAATGTGCCACGAGCCTGATAAGATATTGATGTCAGGATAGTGATGTGTTTTAACGGTACAGTATTTGATACAAATTCTTTACCTGCTGAGCATGATGAATTCGACATCATATTCGTCCACCGATTTTACCCACATAGAACCTTTTTGTAGGTGGATGAACTGTTACTCCATCTCAAATCGAGCAGTCTCGGGAAAGAACTTCGCGTCGAACAGATCATGAAATGTCTTTCACTCAATAGGTTGGGTGAGACGACTTTCCTCAACCTTCCACCAGACTCTTGCATTGTCGGTGAGCTGCAACTTAGCAACTCTCACCCAGGCAATATCTGGAACTTGAGCTGCTGCCAACTCATCTTTGATCGCTTGAGCCCATTCTTCTGTCTCAAGTGGGCTCTCTTTTCCTTACAAATGTTTTGGGTGCAGTACTTGAAATTGCTTGACTCCGAATGCCTCGGCTTCGGGGCGGTGCGTGAGGATAGTAGCCTGCTGTTACTAACACTCCAAAAGGCTCTAGATAGCCTCAAGTAGTACCGTTTGCTATTTGATAGGAGCTGCAACGGTAGGTGGTGGTGGTAGAGTAGGCGGTAGGGTATTGCCGTTGACATTCATGTTGGTGTTGTTGGGAGAATCCATTACCTTGATAGAAAAGGAATGGTTAGGATATATTCAAGAAATTTGAAATGTAAGGAATGTATAGTTACTGATTTTTATAATTCTTGTGATATATTGTTTAAGACTTCATGCAGAACTGACCTGCATAGGCCGCTAACAAAACCTGTCACATCCCTATTCACAGTAGACGGAAATAGTGACGTGACAGGCCGCAACGTATTTACTATGAAATAAATATGTTAAGCGTAATTAAGCAATATATAAATGGACAAGAATAACAAGAGTAATAAAAATGAACAACAACTTTATTTACATTCAACTTTACATACAACCGTTTGAAATAAAAGATACAATAATCAAAAGCAAATGCTTAAACAGTGGCATACTGAAAGTAAGTGCAGAGGAACTATTAGTCAGGTTGAGCGGTAAGCTGGTCCAAGTCCTCCTGGCTCGGCTCTATCTCCTTAGAGTCTGGTCCTCCTAACGAACATGCCAAAGAAAGAAATAGAAAGGAATATTGTCAGCGAGCTAACGCTCGGTAAGTCCCCAAAGAAGAAAGAGAATATTGTATATAAATAGAAATGAACAAGTAAAGTTGTATATGATCGATTACTGGTATATGATAGTTATTATAATGTGGTTGTTTGTAGTTCGATAAGGAAGGTATTCATGTATACGGGGGGAGTTCATCTTACCCCGTGGACTATGGTAACATATAGTAAAAGGCCTCGTCATAACCCACAGGACAACGGCACGAGAATTCATATAGGTGTCTTTTAAGTGCCCTCTCGTGCCATGATATACGTTCCGTACCAATCTACCCCTTTATCCCTACGTAATGTTTTGTATATATTAGGTTTACAAGTCTTGGCCGAAACCATGGATACAAAATGTTCAGGTTCATGTTCAGGATGTAATCATATATCCAAGTAGTCATGTCAAGTTCATGTCATGTTATAACTATGGTTCGGTCAAGTCAAGTATACATGTTTGAATTTGATGTTTGAATTCGATGTTTGAATTCGAGTATTCATGTTCATGATCAAGTATTCATGTTTGAGTTTGGATTCAGATATGAGATTGGACTCAGACTGAGTCAGACACTTGTAAACTGTTTTAACTCTTGAATTCTTAGGTTCGGGAATTATCGGCAACTGCTGCACATGTACGGCAAGATTTATATTTTTTTCCAAGATAATTTCCATTGATAACTCCTGTTAAGTTTTCTAACCTGAATAGGAAAATACTCACTTTCTCCGGCTCCCTGGGACTCAAGAGAATTGATCCCGCTTAAATCTATATTTACTAAAGTCCTTAAAATATTGTTTTGTATATCTCGAGGGGGTTTTATGAAAAATATTTTTAATATATATTAAAAATAAAACCTCAAGGGGTTTTTATATTACTTATGGTTTTCATGAGCATGAGTTTAAGTATTAAGGTATTTTAATGATAAATACCTCGATTTTAAGAGTTTATGGTATTTTAGTGAAAACTAGTCCTTTTTAGTGACTTGATGATATTTTATTGACATTTTTTAATCTTTCATTTTTATAAAACTATAGTTTCATAATATAATGAAAATACAGATTTATAATTTTATATAATTTTTTAAAAAATATTTAGTTTTATTTAGAAAACTTGTTTTTCTTAAAAAAAACGTATTTATATCCTTTCGAGATCGAATACTCCGTGAGGAGTGCTGCATCTTGCTCTACTATCCCCAAGATATGCGATAATCTACACCATCCATTAGCGGGTCCCCTAACGAGGGTTGTAGATGCATAATTACAAAGGAATACGAAATACCGTTTTAAAAGAAATCCCGTTTTAAAGTATTTGGTATTTTATTGTAAATATTATATTTCAAACAAATATAAATACAAATAGGCATCATGCTATGAAATAAAAGTGTATGTGTGGGGTAGGTCATTACCCCATGAAATTTTTCTTAAAAGTATAGTTTTAACGAAACGAAAAGAGATGATAATAAAGTTCAAGGTATTTTAATGAAAAAAATTAATTATGGTTTTTATATGAGATTCTTGGGTAAACTTGATTCTAAATATTGATATTTAAGATTACAAGTATTGTGTAAAAATTAGGTTGATCAATGTATAAAGGAAAATAAGTTTCTATGGTTTAGAAAAAAGATGTCGGTAATAACTCCACTTTACCGATATAAGATTAAAGATGAAATTTAATGAAGAGGAAGAGAATTTGGGAGGGACTTACGGTTTGAAGAACTTAAGAAAAGGTTAAGGAAAAGGAGGGAGGCTTCGTGATGTCGCTGGAGCTCTGGAATCGGTTTCGATTTTCGACGGAAGATGCTTGCTCTCTAACTCCACTTTACTCCACTTGCACTTAGGAATTTTTGAGAGAGTTTTTGCTTGAATTTTCAGAATGGTGAAGAGGTAGGGTATGTGGTGGTATTTATAGTGAAGAATTAGGGTTTAGGAATTAAAAATATGGATTAAAAAGCATTAAAATGGTGTTAATTGGTGAATTGAAAGGTCTCTGTTTGATTGTAGGAAAATAAAACACTGCAGAGGAGTTGAGGAGAGTTGAAGAGACGAGTGTACAAAACACGGATCAAATTGGGCTTGATCCGACCGTCCCCGTCGGCCCCTAGGCTATTTTGGACGGTCGATCTTAAGGAATTGCCTCGAGATTCGTGCCACCGGATCCGCTCTGTATTTACACCTTTTTCCACATGTTTGATTTTTCTGAACTTTTCATTTCCCTATGTATTGCACGTGCAACATTTTGGGCTTCCAAAAAGGTAAGAAGAAAAATCAGAAAAAAATTGTGCCTGATGCGAATCTAACACACAAGCTACGTCACAGCCGTGCAAAGAATTTATCAGTGAGCTACAAGTATCTTCTTTCTTTTATTTAACAAAAGTGACTTATAACTCAAACTCAGACTGTAATACTCTTTTCTTGTATATTTACAAGAAAATTTTCTGTGCAAATATTTCAGAGTCGTTACATTCTATGCTCCTTATAAAAATTTCGTCCTCGAAATTTATATTTACATAGGGACTAATTTTCAAATAGATAAGGGTATCTTACACGCATGTCTTCTTCTCGTTCCCATATTGATTTTCCTGCCGAATCCTTTCTCCACATCATTCGGACTAAGTTTACTTTCTTATTCCGCAATGTCTTCACTTTTCGGTCCAGATCTTAACTGGTTGCTGCTCGCAGGTTAGGTCAGTCTGTACTGTGAGCTCTGAGTTATCAAGTATGTGGCTGGGGTCGCTCACATTTCGTCGCAGCTGGGATATGTAGAACACGTTGTGCACTCGTTCCAATGAGGGTGGTAGTGCAAAACGATATGCCGCTTCTCTGACTCGTTCGAGTATGTCGAACGATCCTATGTATCTTGGACCGAATTTACCCCTCTTGCTAAAACGGATCACTCCTTTATTTGGAGAGATCTTCAGGAATACGTGGTCTTCAGGTTGGAACTCCAGGTGTGTCATGACCCAAATTTACGCACGTGACCGGCACTTAAACCACGTAACGTTAGCAGGCGTACGCAATTTAAGTAAGCCGAAACCCCAGAAATCTAAACCACCCAAAAATGGATAAGTGGAGAAAACATAGTAAAAAAACCTTCAGAAATTTCAAGTAAAAATCTTTAAACTTAAGTTTTACTATCTTAAAATTTTCGGCAGCACTTCCTTTGTAAAAACTAGCCCCGAAAACGGGTACAACATAGAATATAAATAAAGCATCCCAAACGGGAGCAAATTACGCCCAACGGAGGAAACAACCACCAAAAGCATATATACGATGCCGTAGCGAAGAAATATAAATGAAACAGTATAAGGAGGTAAAACTTTATAATAAGGCCGGCTCCCACGAGCATGGCACACAGAGTCACAAAAATAATACAACACCGATCCTCACAACTCGTCTCTAAGTCAAATAAATGAAGTGGTAGATGGAGAGTACTAGATATAAAAGATAAATAATGAACATCATTGGATAATCACAAAACCCATCTATAGCAAAATGCCTCACAGCCAACCGTAGCGGGCGGAAAGACATCGTGAGTCACAGGCGAGGAACTATTCTCCTCACCGGAGATTTAGTAAGTGAAGTTTCACCCGAGTTACGGGATGACACCAAATGGAGAAGGGGATCTTTTAGTTACTCCGAATCATCATCCGAGGTGTTTTTCGCAAGTATCCGCAAAAGTAGAGATAATAAGAAGAAGCCCTACCGCGACTACTGTGAGGGTAAATCCTGCAAAACACTGTGGCACAACGGGGGTGAGTTTCCAACTCGTGAATAGTAAATAACATCATACTGTAATCGCAAGTATGCACGAATAACGATAATCTATCAACATGCAATCTGATAGCATAAGTATGGCAATATGGACATGCAACAATTATAATCAAGGTACACCACCAGGATACTACATCTACATGAATCAAATGCATATCAAATAAATCCTGAGTGTGGGATAAATAATAAACCTCATGCACAAATCATCAGCATGGAAAAACCCTGGTGTCCATCAATGATACCCCAAATCCCAAAATCCTCAGGCGCCGTCACTAAAACCGGCCTTCATATCTGTAAATCTCATGGAATCTGAGTGTTCAACATCGACACTCGAAATATCATGAAATACTCGTGTCCAGCATTGACACGTAAATCTACGTACCATGGGCTCCGTCTGCCCGGATCGGCCCGCGGGCTCCGGCAGTACGAATCGGTCCATATCCATCTCACGACCCCGATCGATATCCTCCGGATAACCGCCGAGTCTAAAACTATCACCGGTAGGCAGTGCACCTCCCCTGCTAGGCTCATCGGCTAAAACCATCGACATACCATTCTTGCCCCGGGGTACCATACCGGGTCTACCATGAACCCGCAACACGGCCTCATCCACTTCTCGCATCGGGTTTCTAACACAAGTCTCAGAACCTAGAAAACTCATGGTGGACGCATTGAAAGATCATATCAATAGAAACCGGGTTTTCAAACAATACATAAATTTCTTAAAATACCCCCATGGTTCTCAAATCCATAAATCACATGAAATCCATATCTCAATGCGTAAAATCCATGAAAACTGATATATGCAATA
Organism: Agapanthus africanus; assembly: GCA_030015575.1. Lineage (NCBI taxonomy): Eukaryota > Viridiplantae > Streptophyta > Magnoliopsida > Asparagales > Amaryllidaceae > Agapanthus > Agapanthus africanus. The sequence continues at coordinate 874,450,471 of CM057339.1, forward strand.
TAAAACAACAATATGAGCATATTAATGGAAAATCGCTCTTTTAAATGAATCCAGTTTTAAAATATATCATGCGGTTCCCAATTCCTCCGAAATCAAGTGCAGCATCATATGAGGTGTACATGTAACTATAACAAGATATGTGTATCTACATGTAAGCAGGTATGCATGATGTATTTCATAAGCGCAATAGCACAATAATCAACTTCTCAATATCAAATGACAACACAATACCACTAAGGGTATATGTAGTTATAGCAAAGTATGTGGGTGTACATGTAAGTATGTATGCATGATGTACATGTAACTGTAGCAAGGTATGTGGGTGTACATGTAAGTATATATGCATGATGTACATGTAGCTATAGCAAGGTATATGTGTAAGCATGTAGGTATAGCCTGAATACTACCTTTCATATACGCAACGGAATAAGAATCACTGTCTCAATGACAATAACCGAGACAATATCACATATGTATATATGTAGTGCGTGTCATGACAATTACTGACGGTGTGTGTGTAGCATACAAATTAGTGCTCGTGCAATATGAACCGTCAGTAAAGGTGTTGTGTCCAATATGTACTAAGTCAAGGCACAACAGGTAATAATATGCAATGATGCTCATGCGCAATCAACTCATATGCGTATAAACATGCAGCTATAATATCATATCCAGCCCTGACGCATAACTCCATACGGGCGATTTCTCCGTAGATGTTAAATCTACTCACTGATGGTCTCGAGCTAAGAAAATCCGACCACCTACTTCCCTTTCTTCGCAGTATCCGAAGTCCCCGCCCGCGATCCTAAAATTATACAAACACAACACATAAGACTAAATATCCTGCGCCGACACAACGATAATGAAATGCAAGGATAACGTCCACAAGATAAACACACTGTGCACCTAGTGCACAAAACACGAACGACATCGGCATAATCCTAGCTAGGATTGCTAAACTACGCAACCACCAAGCCTAGATCCCGATCGTACCGATCGCGCATTCACAACACAATATATAGCGTGAAAGATAATATATATATATATTATTGCAACGTCAATTTAACCCCATGCCTAATCTAACCGAAAACCTAGTAAGCAACTTAACCTCATTTTAGCTCAAGTGTAGAAGTTTTAACAATTATAGCGATCACAATCATCGCAAAGTAGCTTAACTAAGTCACGCAAAGCTTTACTACAAATTTTAATCTCACCCAAATAAGATCTAGTAAAAGTTAGCTTGTTATTAAGCTTAATTAGACAATTAGGAAAATAACAAATAACATTCTCACAACTAGATTAAATTGTCAAAGTCTACATTTTTCCAATAACCATTTTAAATAAATCAAACCTTAACTTGATCTTCACAACTCTTTCATGAATTCCTAAATATGCTAATTAAAGATATATTAAACATCTAATAAGCTAGCTTAATATATTTAAACAACATTTAAAGTTTAGGGTTAGGATTTTATACCTCCACTAGATTCATAAATTAGCAACTAAACTCCAAATTAGCCTCCAAAATGATGACTTTCATGAAGATCCAAGCTTGTTTAGGGTTGAAGAATAATGGGTAGGGATTTGTTTGTGAGTTTGTGTGATTATTTGATGATTTTAGATGATTTATTTGAGCTTGAAGAAGTGAAAATAGGACAAAAGAAGAGAGAGGGCAGCAGGGGGGCTCAGCCAAGGGAAGAAAAGTGAGGAGGTTAGGAAATTGTGTGGAAATTTCTAGTCTAAAACACCAATAAATGCCCATTAAAGCCTCTCCCATCCATGCCACCTCTTAATCATTTTCTTCAAATTTTTTCTTTTAATTCAACAAATATCTAGATATTTTGGAGAGAAGGTTTAAAGGTTAAACTTGTGATTAAATTAGCATAGATTCACTTTAGCATAATTAACCCAATCAAATTTGTAATTACCACTAATTAAGTGCATAATTAAAAACTTATAATAATATTTTAATTAGGGAAAAAAATATTTAAGTGAACTAAAATTTTCAAGTGACAACTAAAAACCGCAAACTAGCAATTTTTTAGTTAAACTAGATGCAGTTAAGTCTATACTAAAAAAATGATCACTTCCGGGTTTTTACGGAAAAACATCGCCTATTTTACCCTTTTAACGAAAAATTCGCATAACGATTTCTAAAACGTTACAAGGTGTCGAAGTGGGCCTAACCCCACTTGACCAAGTCAAAGTCAAAGTCAACCCAAAGCCAAGTGGGCCCAAGCCCAGGTCAAGTGGGCCTATGCCCAAGTCGAGCCCGAACATGAAGAGGCCGGCCTCCACTATGCCCAGAAGAAAATTATGTAATAAATAAATTTGATGTAATTATCATGCATGAATGTAAAATAAATAGGCAAAAAGCTATATTTTTGTGAAGCTCATGGCTCATGTGCAAAAATAAGTAAGCACATGAGATATGGGATGGGCAAAGCTTAAGGGGTTATGTGTAAATTTGTAAGCCTATAAAAGCCAGAATGATAATAAAAAAAATAATTGATTCCTCTCAAAAATTAGAGTTTCTATGCCTCATTCTCCTTCCTCAAGGTTCTAAACCTTCGTCCTTTTTTTGGAATAAAATCAAGAGTTTTACCCTTCCTTTTCCAAAAAGAAATAGGTTTTCACCATAAAACCCTTGAAGAGGAACCCAGATCTCCCATCAGATCCAGCCAACAGAGAGGAGGAAGAATGAGACCCATCTCCAAAAATCCTATTTTGGGAAGATCCAAGGCTTAAGAGAAAACCCAGGGCTCAAGGGAGAAGAAAGGGGTCCCCTTTCATCATCTACGAAAATCTCTCAGGAGTTTAACTCCATAAAAAATATATATATGTAAAATAATAAATCTTTCTTTTTAGGAGTTCAACTCCAAAAGTCAATTGAGAGTACAACTCCCAGTGCAGGGGCTAAGCCCCTTTGTCCTTCTTTTAAGAGTTTAACTCCAAAAGTCAATTGGGAGTACAACTCTCGGTACAGAGGCTAAGCCTCTTTTTCCGCAGGAGCCCAACGCCCATGTTTCAGGAGCGTGAGGCGCTGGCGCCCAGCGCCCGCGTGCCAGGCATATGTGGCACTGGCAACCAGCGCCCGCGTGCTGGGCACGTGAGGCGCTGGCGCCCACGCGTCCATTGGACATTATTTACCCTTATACACACACACACACACACACACTCCACAACACTTTCCTCGTTAGAAAAAATTTCTAGCGGGACGCTGCCCCGCACCCCGCAAGGGGGCTGCTAGATCCCTTGACCCTCAGCCCGCTATCCGGGTAGCGGGACCCCCGTAAACTCTGCGAGGCACCCGATATACCCAAGACCCCTCAAAACACAACACACGCACACTACACATTGAGTTCGCATGACCAATTTGACCCATCAATCGGAGGTTGTTTCGCTCCAAAGGTAAGGGGTAATTAATGGCAGCTTAGTCCGCGGCTGTCGGAGATTCGGATCTCCACAATCGATAAACCCTGGCCTACCCTAGACAGGGGGAATCTGTAATGCGCCTGACAAGCGACATGCATTCCCATCTCAATGGGGTGATGAAAAACACCCTACAGATTCTTGCACACCCAGTGGGACCTTTTCTCTCCTCCCATATTTCGTGTTAAATGTTCATGCGAACTCAATCAACATACATATCGATATTTATACTGAAATAATGCTCTTTCATGCAGGATTTCAAGTGATCAAGCCACAACAATGTCTCCAAGGACAAGCTCAGCTCTCGACACAGCTCCCATCTACTACACGATGAAGATGGACGTCAGGACGATCCTCCCGGCCAGTCTCAGGCGACAGTGGGAGGAGCCACCGCTACCATTTAGCTCTATCCTGTTCATGCCAGCTAACACCATCCCAGCTCCTCAAGCTCCGGTAACAGACAAACCGGCCTCGAAAGGCAGGAGGCCAAATATGGTGATCTCTAGGGCACCACTACCCAAATGCAAGTCGGTGTTTGAACGACTTTCCTTGGTCCCAGCTGGGAGCAATGCCATCAACACCAACAAAGCAATAAGGCATCTCAGGCAAGCTCCAGCGGTGCCCTTGACAACTGCTCAATCAGGTATCTTCTCTAAACTCCCTGTCAATCAACTCATGATGGCTTCCTGGATGACGGATGCCCGTCAAGCCCTCAAAATCGAGAAGCTAAGAAAGAAAAGGCTCAGATATAGAGCCAAAAGGGCTAGGGCTTATGCTAGGCTGAACTTCATGAGGTTCCAAGAATAGGGTTACCCCGCCAAAGATAAAGAGATGGCTGGGCATGTAGTCCACACTGCCTAGATGGTGGACACGCACAGCAAGAGCAAGGACGAGACCACCACATCTTAAATCCAATCCGGCGTGAATGTGGCTGCCACTTTTCAAGACCGACCTCCTTTGAAAGGTAATGAAAACCCTTCCAGTGAGGCTGATAAGCAGAGAGACCCCTCAGTTCATAAACAGTCGGGCTCGGAGAGCGAAGGGGAGCCAATCCTCCGTCCCAAGACCGCAGAGCAGCAAATTCTCCAAGAGCTCCAAAAGCAGCTCAGAAACAAAGACAAGGAGATGACCAAGCTTTACTCCAAAATTGACAACTTGACAAACATCGTCTTACAGCTCACAACCCAAGTTGCCTCTCATCTGCCCAATCAAGTGTAGGGCTCTGCTTATGGACCGGGAAATGGTGTTCCGAGGCAGATGATGCAAGGTGGGCGAGCTGCATGAAAGTCGGCTGCATTCTATCTCAGGAAATGTCTTGACTACTGATGACAGAAACCCGCTAACGCAAGATCAAATCATGGATTTGGTCACCAACAAAGTCAAAATATTCGTAGCCGAAGCATAAAAAGATATCAGCAGTAGTGGGAGACCATATCCTGCTCAGTATGATCTGGTAGAGTTTTCTGGTGGCTATGTCATCCCCAAGTTCGGAAGATTCAATGGGACGGGAAATGCGAATCAGCACATCGCCCACTTTAAAGCCTTATGCGGAAATACTGGGGGCAATGATGCGCTTCTCCTCCGCCAGTTCATTAATAGCTTAACCGATGTCGCTTTCGATTGGTACATGAGCATACCAGATGGCTCCGTTACTACTTTCGTTGAAATGGAATCTCTGTTTCGACAAAGGGTTCATGAGTGTCAGCGATAAGATCACCATTGCCGACCTTGTAAGGACCAAGCCAAAGAACAACGAAAGCAGCACGGATTTTATAACCCGATGGCACAATCTCTTCGTCAAATGTGAATCGCCGATAGAGCAGAACCAATCTGTTAGTCTCCCCGTCGGAAATCTCAACAATTGGATGACCCCATTTCTATGCACCACGGGTCTCAAAACATTCCAAGAGCTTACCAAGAAAGTTCAGATGTTGGAGCGCTCAAAGCAGGATTCCTCCTCTGATTCCCAAAATAAAAATAGGTCCTGAAGAAACCGAAAGGACGATAATCAAAAAGGCGGAAATTCCGACGATACTGAATCTTTTAAAGCTTCGGCTAACCAAAATAAGCGAGGGATGAGCGAGCCTATTGCCAACCAGTCTCGGAAGCCAGTGTTCGGAGAGGGAAGAGAATCTCTACTGAAAGAGAAGCTAGATAAGGTCTATTCCTTCAAAAGGGACAAAGTCCATAAAATATTTAAGGATTCCCTAAGAAACGGTCTACAATTGCCAGAATCAAAGAGACCGCAAGAAACGAATATGACCGATTACCCCAAATCCTTCCCCTATCATAGAGTGATAGGTCATTCCATTAAGGACTGCTTCATCTTCAAAGATTTGGTCGAAAAGCAATACAGGGCAGGAGAGATAGAACTGTCTAAAGGCGTGTTAACAAACAGCCAAGCAGCGACCGCCAATTTTATACAAACAGAGACCGAAGCCCTTCGGGAACCTGATTCTCTCAGACATCTGTCTTTCTCCGAGAAGAGCGGACCAAGGAAGCAAGCTAAGAGCCAAACGAGCAACATTGCTAATGAAGAAGTGATAGATTGATACACAACCCATACGGTCTACATGGTGGAGCCCAGAGGAACAAGTCCTCCTATGCTTTATAGCTATGACAATGACGCGGTTGTTACCATCCAACTCCGGCTCGATCCAAATGATGAAGAGCCCGCTCATGCCACTAAGCTAAAGGAACTCGTGGTTCTTACTGAATCAAGCTCAGGCGGTAAGGATGACGCCATTGTCATACCTAGAACTATAAAACAAGCATTATTCCAACGGCTTCAAAGGCAGCTTCAAGACAGGGACGAGAAGATGGCCAAGGTCCATTCCAAAGTCGATGAGCTGGCAAACATCGTAGCAGATCTCACAACCCAAGTCGCCCGATTGCAATTATAGCAAAATCAAACTTTGGTTGATGGGCCAGGGATTGATATTTTGAAACAGCCAACCGATACTCCCTCCTGCCCAAGAGCGGAACACCTTTTGCAAAAAACGCCCGCTATCAGCTTCCAGTCCCACCGATACGTACACTGAACGGAGTAAGCGGACAGCAGGCGAACCAAGAACTGATCGGCCTCAAGGACCAGCATCAGGAAAGGCACCGGCTCTAATGGAGAGCAGGAAGAAAGTATACTCCTTCAGGAGGGTCGAGGTTCGCAAAATGTTCACGGACGCCTTGGGCAACGGTCTTCAACTGCCTATTCCGAAGAGGCCATATGAAATAAACATGACCGACGATCCCATGTACTACCCATATCATAGAATGGTGAGTCATACCATCGAAGACTGGTATGTTTTCAAAGATTGGGTAGAAAACCAATATAAGGGTGAGAAAAACCTATTGTCCTCAGATGTACTGGCAAACCACCAAGTTACGGTCATCAACTCAACCCCGCCAAGATCATCAAAGTTCAAGAGACTAGGACAAGCAGACACCTTTGACCACCACGTCGTTAAACTGGGAACAATGGACTACCACGTCGTTAAACTGGGAACATTCGATCCCTAAGTCGTTAAACTGGGAGTGTAAAAAAATAATTTTGTAAAAAAATGGCCGAAATGATGGGACAACTCCCAATAAAAATCAGCGAGTAAAATAAAAATGAAAATAAAGAAAAAATGTTGAGGCAACCGTGAATAAATAGCCGAGATGATAGGGTAATCGCGACCTTCGCGATAAGAAAAACTGAAATGATAGAGCAATCGCGGTAAAAAAAACCTACAAATGGCGAATGATGAGTCGCTCCTAGTATCATATTCCAGTGTAACGATGCAGACGCCAACTAAAATCCAGATTCCTAAATGGCGAATGATGAGTCACTCCTGGTACCATATTCCAGTGCAGCGATGAAGACGCTAACCAAAATTTCAAATCTATGAATGTCCCAACGGTGATTGATGAGTCGTTCCTGCTACCATATTCCAGTGCAGCGATGCAGACACCAACAAATTCCCAAAATTCTCCCAGCCCTATGGTTGGTCCCTAAGTTGACTACCGTATACAATCCATGAGCTCAAATAATTCTTATCACACTAATAGCCCACCGCAATCACCAGTCACGCGGGCGGTCTCCGCCATCGGAATTATGCTCCATTTGGGAAGACTCACTCATGTGTCCTCATGATACATGAGGAGAACAAAACTTACGGGATCCTCATGACTCGTAAGAAAATGCCTTCATGGGATCCTTACGACTCACAAAGGAAAAACACACTTGGGAGTCCCCATGACTCCTAAGGAGAAAGTACACCTATGAGATCCTTTCGACTCGTAGGGAGAAAATGCTTTTATGGGACCCTTACGGCTCATAAAATTGAATAGCCTTAGGTGATAGAGACATAAACCTGTCTCCTAAGCCATCGCTCTCCAACAGGGAATGGAAAATGATGAATTGCTCCTGGCACCTCTTCTTCGGTAATAGCAACGCTGATGCCGGCCCAACCCCAAAATTCCAAATCGATCCAATAGACCCTTAAGTCGTTAAACTAGGAACAGATGATCCCTAAGTCCTTAAACTGTAAACAAATGATCCCTAAGTTGTTAAACTGGGAACGAGGGAAAACCCTTACGACAAATGATAATTCGCTTCTAGTACCATATTCAGTGTAGCGATGCTGATGCCAAACCAAAACCAAAATCCCCAAATCCTCTCATGGCAAATGATGATTCGCTCCTGGCACCATATTCCATTGTAGCGGTGCTGATGCCAAACCAAAACGAAAATCCACAAATCCTCTCATGGCAAATGATGATTCGCTCCTGGTACCATATTCCAGTGTAGCGATGCTGATATCAACCTAAATCACATCAAGTCAGCAAGATAACCAACGAGCTCCCTGGTGGAATCAAGCTCCACCTCGGAAACAAGTCGAATCCAGACACCGCAGAAAGCAGAGCAAGTCAACTTCAACTCTGACACCGCAGAAAGTGGAGCAAGTCAAATCCAATCCTCGACACCGAAGAAAGCGGAGAAAGTCAAATCCAATCCCGACACCGCAGAAAGTAGAGCAAGTCAAATCTAATCTCGACACCGCAGAAAACGGAGCAAGTCAAGTTCAACCCTGACACTGCAGAAAGCGGAGCAAGTAAAATCCAATCCCTGACACCGCAAGAAGCGAGCAAGTCAAATCAAGCACCGACCGTCCAAGTCGTAAAAAGGGTAGCACCGACCGTCCATGTCGCTAAAATGGCAGCACCGACCGTCCAAGTCGCAAAAAGGGTAGCAATGACCTCCTCATTAGAATTATGCTTCGACTCGGAATCAAGTCAACCAATGACCTCCCCATCGGAATTATGTTCTGTCTCAGAATTAAGTCAAACAATGACCTCCCCGTCGGAATTATGTTTCGACTAGGAATCAAGTCAACTAAGGACCCCCTCCCGTCGGAATTATGTTTTGACTCGGAATCAAGTCAACCAATGATCTCCCTGTCGGAATTATGCTCTATCTCGGAATCAAGTCAACCAATGACCTCCCCATCAACATTATGCTCCTTCTCAGAATCAAGTCAACCGATGACTTCCCCGTCGGAATTATGCTCTGTCTCGGAATCAAGCCAACCAATGACCTCCCCGTCGGAATTATGCTCCGTCTCGGAATCAAGCCAACCAATGATCTCCCCGTCGGAATTATGCTCAGTCTCGGAATCAAGCCAACCAATGATCTCCCTGTCGGAATTATATTTCAACTCGGAATCAAGTCAACCTACAACTCTGCATCAGAATCATGCTTCATCTTAGAATGTACCCCGTGTCGAAATTATGTTTCGCCTCGGAGTATCCACCCTCCATGTCGGAATTATGCTTCACCTGGGAATCAACCTCTACATCGGAACTATGTTTCATTCAGAATACCAACCTCTGCGTCGGAATCACACTTCGTCTTAGAATGTACCCCGTGTCGAAATTATGCTTCGCCTCGGAGTATCCACCTTTCCTGTCGGAATTATGCTTCACCTAGGAAACAACGTCTGCCTCGGAGCCATGCTTCGTTCAGAATGTCTGCCCTGCATCGAAACTATGCTCCGTCTCAATATATATCCCCTTACTGGAATTATGCTCCGACCCCCGGAATTATGCTCCGCTCTTCGGAATGATGCGCCGACCCTGGAATTATGCTCCGTAAATCGAAATGATACTCCGCCACAATGTCAAACATCCTCAGAATAAGATCCGTCAATTTCATGTACATAATTCATATACGCGGTGTGCATTTATTATGGGGGCACTTTGTTGGGATCAAAAATTACACCTCGGTTGACAAAGTCAAAGTCAACCACAAGCCAAGTGGGCCCAAGCCCAGGTCAAGTGGGCCCATGCCCAAGTCGAGCCCGAACAAGAAGATGACGGCCTCCCCCATGCTCAGAAGAAAATTATGTAATAAATAAATTTGATATAATTTTCATGCATGAATATAAAATAAATGGGCAAAAATCTAAATTCTGGGCAAAAATCTAAATTCTTGTGAAGCCCATGACTCATGTGGAAAAAAAAGTAAGAACATAAGACATGAGATGGGCAAAATACCATTTTGTAAAGACCATGGCTCATGTGCAAAAATAAGTAAGCACACAAGACATGGGATGGGCAAAATACCATTTTGTAAAGCCCAAGGGGCTATGTGTAAATTTATAAGCCTATAAACGGAAACATGATAATGGAAAAAAAATTGATTCCCCTAAAAAATTAGGGATTCTGTACCTCCTTCTCATTCCTCAAGGTTCTAAACCTTCGTCCTTTTTTTTTTGAATAAAATCAAGAGTTTCACTCTTCTTTTTCCAAAAAGAAATAATTTTTCACCATAAAACCCTTGAAGAGGAACTCAGATCTCCCATCAAATCTCTAAAAGAGTAGATCTTTAAGTCTCAACCCCTTTTCTCCAAGAGCCAGCTAACAGAGAGGAGGAAGAAGGAGTCTCATCTCCAAAAATCCCATTTTAGGAAGATCCAAGACTTAAGAGAAAATCCAGGGCTCAAGGGAGAAGAAAGGGGTCCCCTTTCATCATCTCCGAAAATCTCTTAGGAGTTTAACTCCAAAAAGAATATATAAAATAATAAATCTTTCTTTTTAGGAGTTTAACTCCAAAAGTCAATTGGGAGTACAACTCTCAGTGCAGGGGCTAAGCCCCTTTGTCCTTCTTTTAAGAGTTTAACTCCAAAAGTCAATTAGGAGTACAACTCAGAGTACAGGGGCTAAGCCCTTTTTTCCGCAGGCGTCCAGCCTCCACGTGCCAGGAGCATGTGGCGCCCGGCGTCCACGTGCCGGGCGCGTATGCTGCTGACACCCAGCACCCACGTGCCGGGCGCCTTGCGTCCAGGCACCGGGCAAGTGTGACGCTGGTGCCCATCGCCCACGCGTCCTTTGGACATTATTCACCCTTTATACACACACACACACACTCCACAACATTTTCCCCATTAGAAAAAAATTTCTAATAGGGAGCTGTCCCGCACCCCGCAAGGGGGCTGCTAGCCCCTTGACCCTCAGCCCGCTATCCCCGTAAATTCTGCGAGGCCCCCGATATACCCAAGACCCCTCAAAACACAACACACGCACACTGCACATTGATTCACATAACCAGTTTGACCCGTCAATAGGAGGTCCCTTCACTCCAAAGGCGAGAGGTAATTAACGGCAGCTTAGTCCGCGACTGCCGGAGATTCGGATCCCCACAATCAATAAACCACGGCTTACCCTAGAAAGGGGGAATCTATAATGCGCCTGACAAGCGATGCGTATTCCCATCTCAATGGGGTGACAAAAAACACCCTATATGTCTCTCTGTTACATGTTGACAAAGCCCTTAGGATTTAGGCTTGACTACCAGGACTATGATGCAGATCATACTAGTGGAGCTTTTGTAGTCCAAAAGCATATCCTTTAATTGTTCCTAGTTGAGAGAGTATCGAGACAGGGCATCGATATTCCAGAGTAGACTAGTGTGTAAGTTTCTTGACCCTGTATAGGACGATGGTTGATTCCACACCCATTGGTGTTTGACATCAAAGATTGTGCACAAGTGCTCATTAGAGAATGGGTACACCGAATAGGACTCGCCAAGAACTCCTAAATAGTACCATACCTATCGTCAGATAGCAATTCTCTGGTGACACCTGTACATGTTAGTCTGTAGACCCGAGATCGTCATAGTGTCTTGTGTGGTTTCCACTGTGCTTTGATATCCTCACTACCACTGCTCAAAAGAGTCATGCAAACAGGTGGATTTTGGGTACAGTCCCGAGTCACATGGAGGCGGTGAGCGATTGGAAGGGTTTCGTCTTTCCCGGTATTGGGAGTTGATGTTGCGCTATGCTCGATTTGCTATAACAGCAAATCCTTGGCCAGGGCTGATGACATTTAATGGTAAGTGTTATCAGTAGTTTCTCAAAATGTTATAGGCCATACATCGGCATGACTTATCAGGTTACCGGGGTCTGACGATTCGAGCCCCATACTCGATATGCGACTTTTCAACGCTGGAAGACGGACCGGGACGTTGGGACGTCTGGCCTGAATTCTGGGGGTAGATACTATTTGGATTTATCCGTCCACCTCTCCGAAGATACCAAGTTGATTTATGGCACCGTATATTTGAGATTTGGACAGATGCGACCGTTGTAGCAGACTTTATCAGATTCCCCCTCATTTTATGAGGGTTTTCTTATTGTAGGGACGCTTTTCCCTACAATCGTAAGCCCCTGCAGTTAATTACGTTATCGCATTGCGATAACCATTTTCTCCTGCTCTGGAAGTTCACTTCGTGTTGTGTGTGTTTTTGTTTGTTTTGGTTGCCCGTGGATTGTATACGGAGACTAGTTTATGTCGTCGTCTGTAGGGTATGGATTAGTCCAAATCCGTATATTTTAGATTTGGGCTTAGCTTTATTTAAGGACCGTTAATCTGGTTTGAGATTAAGATCAACTTAAATATATAAGCATTTGGGCTCAATTTGTTCTTGCTAAGGACGCGTTAGTCTAATTTGAGACTAAGATCAACTTAGCAAAATTTTAAGGATCATTTTTATTTAAGATCCAGCAAAAGAGTATTTGGACTCAGCTACAAGAAAATTTCAGAGACTTAGCCAATTTGGGCTAAGTCTACTTAGCCTTTTTCTTTTCAAAAGTGCTAAGCACTTATTTAGGCTCTGTTTGTTCAACCCTTTTCTTTTCATGTAAAAGTGAAAAGCACTTATTTAAGCTCTGATGCTCACAAGTATGTCATGTGAAGCATTCAGTCATGGGCGCTGCCCAATAAATATTGAACACTTTTAATCATTTTGACTAAATGTGAAATGCTAAGCACTTTTATGGCGTCCACGTGAGGTGCTGGGCACTGCCCAATCAGTGCTAAGCACTTAGCTGTTTTGGCCGCATACGAAGTATTAAGCACTTTTTGTATAGCGCCCACGTGAGGTGCACGTGTGGCGCTGGGTGCTGCCCAATAGTGCTAAGCACTTAACTGTTTTCGGCTGCATAGGAAGTGCTGAGCACTTTTATTCAGCGTCCACGTGTGTTTCACGTGAGGCGCTGGCCTTCTGTTTTGGGTGCCCACGTGTTTTTCACGTGAGACGCTAGGTGCTGTTAAAAGGGGGCGCCTACGAGAGGAGCACGTGAGGCGCTATTCTTTTATAGGTTTTTTTTCCTTTTGTTTTTCTTTTGGACCTAATTCTTTTCTGAATTTTTGATTCTCAAGAACAATGCCTTCCCGATGAGAATTAAATTCTCAACTTATGGAAGACTTGTCTTGTGGATCTCAGATTCAGAGAAAAAACTAAGTTCTTTAAAAAGTGTTAAACCCTTAGATGTGATAGAGATATTTTGATCTCTTTTCTTTTCCTAGAGTTTTGAGAAGGAAGGTCTTCTTCTTTGAGAATTGAATTCTTTGTTCTTTTTAAGAGCTCCCTGTATTTTTACAGAAGTTTATAGGGGGTTTTCTCTATCTCTTTCTGTCTCTCTGTGTGTTGTAGTCTTCTGTTTGTGTGAGACTTGAAGTCTCGGGTCCTTTATATAGTGAAAGCAAATTGTTAATTGGTTTTAAGAAAATCTCTCATTGAGATATTCTAATTGATTTGGGGAATTTTATCCAGCATTTGATCTTTGATCCAAGAACTTCTATTTTTACAGAATATGATTTTTGTTTTTAACGAGATTGGGAAAATATTTTCCCATATACAGAATTTATTCTGTAAAACGGCGGTTTTTAATCACCATTGGATTTTTAATTCAAGGGTTCTCTATTTTACACGGAGCAATCTTTCTTGTTTAGAAAAATTGAGGGAATATATTCCAAAATAGAATTTTATTATAATGGGATTTTTGATCCAACCGAAAGTATCTTTCTTATTTTAGAAAGATTTGGGAAATGTTTTCTCCTAACAGAATTTAATTCTATATTTTGATGATTATCATCTCCGTTGGATCTTTGATTTAACAGGGAGTATTGTAGAATTTTAATTTTACTTGGGCGCCGGCGCTCACGTGTTATGCACGTAGGCGCTACTTAAGAATTTAATTCTTATAATGGGTATTTATGTGTTTTGCACATTGGCGCCCGCGTGAGGAGCACGTGCGTCGCCATCTAAGAGTTTAAATCTTATATAATGAACTCTTCTGTGCTTTGCACATTGGCATCCGCGTAAGGAGCACGTGCGGCGCCATCTAAGAGTTTAACTCTTATGAACTCTTCTGTGTATTGTACATTGGCGCCCGCCTGAGGAGCACGTGAGGCGCCACCATAGGATTTAATCCTATATGATTGGCTCTAGCGTTGGCGCCCTCATGAAGAACACGTGAGGCGTTGCCTCATTGAATTCAACAGAGCTTTGCTCTTTTATTAGGTTAAATATATGGGGGAAACAAATGCCCCCCACCGTTACTCTCATGTGGCTTACACGTAGGTGCAACGGTGTCACCTTTTCCACCGTTCGATCTCCTAGGGAGTTGAACCGTCCTTTCATGTCTTATAAATAGGGCCTTGGCCCTTGAGGTGACTGCCGTTTCGTCATCTTCCATCTTCTTTTTTGAGAATTTAATTCTCTTCTCAGAGCTCAGATTCTGCCTAAAGAAACTCTTAGAGTTTAAACTCTGTATAAGAAAATTGGTAAGGATTATGACCATTTTTCTCTTAAAAGAGACTCTTTTTGTCTTAGATTTTTAACCCATTAACAGAGCTTAGCTCTTTTTCTTGAAATGATCTCTTAGAGATCTTAAAAACTTTATTTTAGGTAGACCGTTGGTCTCAGAGATCTTAGGGTTTTACCTTGTTAGTGACTTTGATCTTTGAGGGTTGTTTGGAATTTAATTCCATTTCCCGTGGGGATTTCTGGGATTTAATCCCATTAGAGGAATTTAATTCTGGGTTGTTCTACAGAGCTTAGCTCTGAGAAAAATTCTTTTTTAAGAAATTCTTTGGGGAATTTTATTCCCCTTTTCTTTCTTTCTAGGGTTCTTCTTGCAAATTTGAATCTGCTGTAGAACTCGTTTTTCGAGAGAGTTTAACTCAACAGTTCAATGAGATTTTTCATTAAATGAGAATCCTTTTGGATTCTTACAATGAGTGCCTTCCTCATCATTGATGGGGGCGTTACCTTAATTTTGTAGGGCCCATTGTCCCTTTCTCTTTGAACCGTGGTGACTTTAACATGCCAGAATGTATTACAAATTTAGGTGTAATGAAAATGTTAATGTCTTGAACATTGTGTTGATAATTAACCCCTTTATTATTATTATTATTATTTTAACAGGGATTATATCTTCCGATTCCTTTTTCCCCTACGTTCACTCGGAAAGTGCTTTCGTCGATGCGCCTACAGATTGGGAAGTCTTTGCACTCATTCGGGATTATGACCCAGAAGAAAAGTCTCATCATCTGTGGGGGTCATGATGTAGTCACATTATCCAAGGTCGGCGCAGTTTTACTTGCGCAGCGCCGTCAGAACCGATCCTGTCAATCCATTACGCTGACCCTCTGTAAGTTACTTACGCAGTAGAAGAGGTCAACTGGACCTCGGAAGGTCGTCTCCAGCCCTCCATGGCATCGATACCAGTGCAGCCACCGATGTCCCTAAACATTTTAGGGCGTCGCATATGCCAAGGAGAATCGTGTCCTTGGGGACAGGTTTACATAATAGGAATGACTCCCCATCATTCGGCTGGCTATCTGCAGTGGGCCCAGTACATTCTGTCGGCCAAGAAGTCGCTGCTGCTGAAGACCGGGTTATATCCCGCGATCTATGCGTCCCTCTTTCACTACCACACTCTTCATGTGTGGTGGGTCAAATTTTTCTGGAGCAATGGAATATCTTGACCTACACATTTCTCTTATCGGATCGGGAGGTCTTAATCTTATTGGAGGAATTCGCGGAGATATCTGGATTACCCATCAGAGGGGAACATTATGAGAAGATACTTCCCCTGACGAGTACATCTTTGCTACCGAATCAGTGGTAATGGGTCTTACCCCAGAGAATTCCGTTCAACACAAGTTTCCAAGCTTGATCAAGGTATTGAACATATACAAGAGCTTATTCTTAAAGTCTGGTGGACACGGAGTTAGCTTTACCGATTTCATCACCCGCTTCCTTCGTCCGTAGGCTTTCTCGAAGAAAGCTGGAAAGTTTGCTAAGCTTGATGATCCGTTCGGATTTGGCTTGTACAAATTACCGACCGGGGAAGCAGATTTAAAACAGTTTTTTATTTCGGATACCCCGGTCATTTCTTTCGCAGAGGTCCCTGCTCCGGACATTGATGATGAGACATTCTTCCTGGGGTTCATCGGCTTGTGGCTAAGCTGGTTCGCACATCCGATGCATCCTCGTTATATGAGACCGTCTATCTTTTATCCAGCTCACCGTATTGTGGCGGGGACACGCCTGGATGTTGAGGTTGCAGGTCTGGCTCACTTATATCACGGCTTGAGTCTAGCGGCCGACACTACTCAGCCGGGTCTGAAGCCCGTTAATCTCCCACTACATTACTTTACCTCATGGATCGAGATGCATGTGCTGGGTGCTTTTGGTGTGCATAAACGACCCAGATTTTATGATGGATATAATTTTCCTTAGGTCATGCACTTGGTCGATGCTTCTTCTCCAGACCCAACACAGCGGGAGGCTCGGCGATTGCTTCTTCGCCCACACATGGTCGGGGATAGCATGACCTTCATCGATAGAGTCCTGACCATCGGCAAGGAATCTTCCAAAGCCATCCAGCTGCTTCACGACGTTTTCATGGATGGAGCTTCTGCATTGAGGACCCGAGAGATTGTCCACTTGTATTCTATCAGGTCGGGCTTCCGGGTATTCAGACAAAATGCATTGGTTTTGTTCATGAGATATAACCCACACTGTTTCGCTCAGCAATCGGGTTACAACCAAGGCGTTCCCCTCGAGGCGTTCATCATGGATCCCGTTTCTACTGAGGAAGGTGTTGACAACGTGACACATCATTTCATTCGTTTGAATACGGGGACCCATTTCCTCATCAGCGAGCCGAGTCACATTCTAAGGGTCTCAAACACTTACGTTGCTTGGTACCAACATGCAACGGGTGCTGTCATCAAGGAAGAGAGGCGGCTGCTGCTTGACAACAAGGATGTTGTCCCAGCCAGTAATCCAGCAGTCCCTCTGAAGCGACGGGCGGTTGTGCTTTTTTTATTGAAGGGAAGCAGTGCAGTTGTGGTTCCGCGAGCTTTTCCAGATAAGCCTCGGCTAGAGGTAAATTCTCCTATGGTTGTGGTGGCTACTGCGTCCCCCGAGTCGGGTATTGGCTCGGAGATTGGAACCCGCCGTCCGAAGAAGCCCGTTAAGCGAAAGCTGTTGTCGTCGGAGGTTGGTGCCAGCTTGCAGAAAAAGAAGAAATATCTGTTCTCAGCTGATGTTGTATTCGGCCAAGAGCCTCACGCTGCTTATAGCGAAGGCTTGTCTGAGTATGTCACCAACGATGGTCTATTCGAAGCTCCTGTTGCCGTTACCGACCCTCAAGCTGTTATCGAAGCTTCTGAAAGACTGGCCCATGAGCAAGCGGAGTTAGCTTATCTTGCGGCGTCCGGTATATTTCGTTTATACTCTCCTGTATACATTCCTTTTTATGAACTTATTACACTTTACGAGCGCCTTTTTCTTAACAGGAATCTCCACTGAAGTGGCTCTCTTGGCATCCCTCAAAACGTTTGAGGAGGAGGAGAGGCTTCATGCTTCCATGGGTCTTGGTATGATTTGTTTCACGACACCTTTACATATTTAGTTTATTTTATTCACAACTTGACTCCTTTCCTTTTCCTGTTACAGGAACCACCGCAGCCTATGTTGTTCCGAGTACAATACCAACCTCGGGTGGTGTGGAAGAGTCTTCAGGGCCACTGGTTATTGCTGAAGTCCTCCCCGGGCTGCCACGGGAAGCGTTTTTGAAGCAGCCGATGACGGATGTTACAGTATGTCCCGAGGTCGAGCCTGATCTGGACGACGACGCTCCTCTGTCAGAGGTCCTATGGAGACCCGTCCGTACAGTCAAAGCTGAGAGGAAGCGCAAAAAGCACGCTGCAAGGGAGCATCAGGCTAATCTAGCCGTAGACGCGGGCTTGAGTGATGCTCGACCTTTTGATGTTTGCATGGAGGACGCTCCTTCTGCCCTGTCCACCACTTATAGGCAGGTTGCGCGTGCGGCACGCGAAGAGACCGAGCGGTCGCTTCAAGGTAAAACAATGCACAATCCTTTATTGAAACTTGATAGCAGTCTTTATGTTCTTGAATTATAACACTCTTGCTTTTTTTATCTAGGCCGAGTTCAGGTGTTGATGTGGTGGGCGAAGCGCCAGCGCTCGAAGTGCCTGGAGTATCAGGCTCCCTTTTGAATCTGGGATTGTTCCGATTGCCGCTTCATCCCCTCGTGGATCCACGATACCGGCGGGTGATGTGAGCATTACGACGACCCTTTTTGATTTAGGGGACGAAGGTGTGGATATCGAATCCACCTTCCCGATGATTATGGAAACCGAGGAAGCCGTTGAGGCTGGTGACGCTCCATACCCTGTTATGATTTCCGCCCCAACAGGTATACCTCGAGCCATTACTTTTGGTTTATCAATCCCATTAAATATTTCTGCTGATATTTCCTTTATTCTGAATACAGGTGTGGTAGACCCTGGCGCTGTGCTGATTGAAGGATCACTGTCAGCCGTGGCCGTGATTGTCAACGCTCCACCCCTCTCTTCTGTATCCCCCCGAGTTCCCTCTAGTTTAATGACGGAAGGTAGGGATCCCTCACTTATTGTTTCAGTATAGATACTGTTTTCTTGTATTAACCATATATTGTTGCAATCCCGCTGGAGTGCTTTTTGACCGCTTACACCAGATGTTAAGCCCACACTTCGCCTTCCAATCAGTATTCGTTCCCCCTTGAGGCGTTGGTTAGTATATTCTTCACCTTTTATTTCATCATTCCACGAGTAAACTTTCTATTGCTAAGCTTTTCTCGTATTGACCACAGTATCACAGCTTGAGGGAGGGAGCGAAGGAATAACCGAGCCTCCTATGCTCCCTGCCCAGCCACTTTTGACCACTGGTATGGTAGATCTCGTCCATTAACATTCTTCTTTATTTTTCAGGTTGAAATCTGACCTTTCTTTGTGCATGATTTATTCTGCAGCAGCTACATCGACTTTGGCTCCCCTTAAGTTTCACATTTCTATGCCCGCAGGGCCCTTTTCTAAGCGCCAATCTTCCAGGGGAGAGGCGAATAGCAGGCGAATGCTGAGTGAATTCATCGAAGATCTTAACGTTGAAGATCTTACTTCTGCCGCTGATTTTGCTGACGAGGTCAACCCGATGCTGGCGATGCATGTGAACTTCCACAATGAAGATTTCATCGGCCTTTGAGTTTATTTTTGTATGTGGATCTAGACTTGTCTGCATAAGATCAAAATCAAGCATCTCACTCCTGAAGCATTAATCTCGAAGGCTCAACTGATCGCGTGGATCGAGCAATGTGCCGATTCTATTCAATACTTTGAGCAAAGGTTAGCCTTGAAGCGAAAGGTGTTAGCTATATGTATGCCCTAGAGACCATTACTGTACATGTGATATATATTGTAGTGGATGCTTGGACATATATAGGGAGGTCTTTCTTACTCGACATGATAGTATGCTATTTGGTTGCATTTTATCTTAACATGTACACTTATTGTCTCTCTATTACATGTTGATAAAGCCCTTAGGATGAGTACTTGACTACCAGAATTATGATGCAGATCATAGTAGTGGGGACATGAGTAGTCAGTAAGTACATCCTTCAATTGTTCCTAGTCGTGGGAGTATCGAGACAGGGTATCGATACTCCAGAGTAGACTAGCGTATGCGCTTCTTGACCCATATGATGGGCGATGGATGATCCCACATCCATTGGTGTTTGACATCAGAGAAGGTATACGGGTGCTCAGTGGAGACTGGGTACACTGAACGGACTAGCCAAGAACTCCTAGATGGTATTATACCTATCGTCAGATAGCAGTTCTCTGGTGACACTGGTATAGGTTAGTCTGTCGACCCGAGATAGTCATAGAGTCTTGTGTGATTCCCACTGTGCTTTGATTTCCACCATACCACATTCAAGAGATTATGCAAAAAGGTGGTTTTTGGGTACAGTCCCGAGCCACATGGAGGCAATGAGCGATAGGAGGGGATTTCGTCTCTCCCGGTATTAGGGGTTGATGTTGCGATATGCTCGATTGTCCATAATAGGAAATTCCTGGCTAGAGTTGCTGAGATTTACTAGTAAGTGTTATCAGTAGTTTCTCAAACCGTTATGGACCTTGCATCGGCATGACTTATCAGGCTATTGGGGTCTGACGATTACCACCCCCAGGCAGTGATATGCGACATATCTGACGAAGAGACCGGACTGTACGGTAGTGTTACTGATTGGATTCGCAGGAGTATGAGCAGGCTTGCTTGTTGATCTTCTGATCGCTCAATACCCGGATGGCCGTTACGTTTAGCAGACCGCTTGCAGCTTGTGCGTGTTTGATATGATCATCACCTACTGCCGGCGTATTGACGAGTCTTTAGAGTCCTACACAGATGTTTCCTGATTCATGCGAAACGAAGTAGGAGCATATATGTGATATGTGCGGGACCGAGATTAATGCGCGTATGTGATACCGTATTCTATTCTCGCGATATGTGATATCGGTCGGTTATATGAGATATAGCCGGGTTATCGGATCAAATGTTGATTCGATAAGTTGATTCATTTCCTATTAGTCGGTTGTATGTGATATAGCCGGATTATTAAATAAAGTGTCGATTTAATAATTTAATGTATAATTATATATGTGATATATTAATTTACATTAACTAATATTAGCTCACTTAAGTTTTCTTTTTCTCACTAGTGTACACTTGGTATATATGTGATATATATTAATGTACATTTTATTTGTGTCATGCTTGATGCCACATGCTTCATGGGTATATGTGACTCACACCATTCTTATAATAATGTGAGGGTTTTATTTATTTAAAGTAATTCAAGATTAGTTGGAAATTGTCATGCTTGGAAGCTTGGAGAAGCTTGAAGCATGTTTGACTTAGTCCACTAGTTTTGTTTTACTTGTAAATATTTATTAACCTAATAATTATTGTTAGCCATGGTTTAATTCCACATGAGTTAGTGTATGGCACTAACTCACCCATGTTTGCTATTCTCACCTCACTCTCTTCATTCTCTTCATCACTTCATCTTCTTCCTCATAAGAAAGAGCTTGCTAGTTTTTTCTAAATGAGAAAATTAAATCTAAAGTGAGCCCATTTCCTACTTCATCATCCTCTACTATATTAGCCATTTAGTTGAGAGTGTTTGCTTCACTAATCTACAATTAGTGAAGACGTAGCATGAGCTTGAGTCTCCTCGACGTAGATCATCTTCGGCCTCGAAGACTTCGAGCAAGGTTGTTCATTTCTTCATGTGAACCCTTACTAGAGTTCGGGTGTTCACTATTTAGAGCAAAGGGACTACTACACGGAGCTTTAGAAGTGAAGGACCGGTCTACAAAGGTTGTATTCCTCATTCACTTAGTATGTAAAGATGTTTGCATGTTGGTTCATCTAAATCTCTAGTTAAGATTCTAGGGTTAGGGTTCTTTAGTACGGCAAAATTTTGAAAACGGCATGGACGATACCTCCCAAAACCTTGTTGCCGCGCTACATAACCCTACAAAAGGAACATTAGACAACTTTTGATGAATCCAGCCGATTGCGAGCCCAGGTCGAAGCCAATGCTACGCAGTTGAGAGTTATTTTCGAAAACCTCCAACAATGCATTTCTAATGGACTGGCGCTGAGGCAGAACCTTGACTTTACTGAGCGGGGCATGCGAGATTACGAGGTTGCAAAGCAGGAAATCGTTGAGAAGCTTTCATCATGTTTGCAACAACGGGCTCAAGTCGAAGCGAGGTTAGCTGCAGTAGTGGCACGCGAGGAGGAGCTGTGGGAAGAAAGTGAGTGGGTTGCCAATATATTGAAAGCCCCGCCTTCTTAACAGTTAAAATTGTATTTCCCACTTTTCTTTTCATAAATGTAAACCATTTTGATTTATAAATAAAGAATTCACATTTTTTTTTGCATGGGCTCACTTGTGTCCGATGTTCTTAATTTAGCACTCATTAATTTATTTACTCGTTTTGGAGTCTCTAGTTTATTTACTCATTTCGGAGTCTCTAGTTTATTCGCTCATTTCGGAGTCTCTAGTTTATTCGCTCATTTCGGAGTCTCTAGTTTATTCACTCGTTTCGGAGTTTCTAGTTTATGTACTCGTTTCGGAGTTTGTAGTTTATTCACTCGTTTCGGAGTTTCTTTAGTTTACCTCCCTTGGATTTACAGGCAAACTTGTCTTAACGTTATATGCTGATAACCTCCATTCTTTATGACAGGTCCGTTAGGTTTGTGGTACTAGAGTTTTAGTTCGTGGTACCGTCGCGTTGGCTGATGTCTTCCTCGATATGTGGTCTTTAAGCCGTTGTTCGAGTAGCCCCACGACTGTCATGTCTCTGATCCCTTCGGGAGCTGGATAAGACGTCTTCAAGTAATCTCCTTAGATCATATTACCGTCGGAAGAGCAAATATTAAGAATCTGCCAAACGCTTTTTACCTGTGGTTAGGCTCAGTTTGGAACCCCGATGAGTCATAACCACTCCGTTCTGATATAGGATGATCTCCGATAGTCTTTTAGACTTTATATGAGTTTCCTTCAAGACCCAAAGCTGGGAATATGCCGTTGCTTCATTTTTTTGTTTTTAAGATGTCGTGCCGATTCTTTGTTGAAGTAGGGTAGACATCTGTAAGACTTCTATGCTGTATGTACTGCAATTAAAGTCTGGAGCTAGGAATATTCCATTGCTCCATTTTTATTTGATATCCGCATTCGCATCCTGCTGAAATGAGGGGGAACATCGGGATGAACTCTAGGTTGTATATGTGCCGTCGAGACTTGGAGTTTAGGATTTTGATGTTACTCCATTTTTTGTTTCGACCCTTGGATCTTTTGTTGACGTTACGCCAATATCCTACTAGAATGAGAAGGAACGTCGAGATAATCTCTGAGTTGTATATTAACCGTCAAGACTTGGAGCTAGGATTTTGCCATTTCTCCATTTTTGTTTCGACCCTTGGGTCTTTTGTTGACGTTGCGTCTGCATTCTGTTGGAATGAGAAGGAACGTCAAGATAGTCTCTGAGTTGTATATGAACCGTCAAGATTTGGAGCTAGGATTTTTCCATGGCTCCATTTTTGTTTCGACCCTTGGGTCTTTTGTTGACGTTGTATCTGCATCCTGATGGAATGAGAAGGAATGTCGAGTTGGAGCTAGGATTTTTCCATTACTCCATTTTGATTTGGCTCATTGGAGCTTTGTTGACATCACGTCTGCACCCTGTTGGAATGAGAAGAACGTCGAGCTGATCTTTAGGCTGTAGATATTGCCGTCAAGATCTGGCTTTCCTTTTGATGGAGCCTGGTGGGAAAGTATGGTTCTCTTTCTTTCATTTGTGCCCATGGATTGTATACAAGAGTCAATATGAACATACTTGCAGGGCAGAGAAAATTTTATTTTGTTTTATTTTTTATTGCCGTGATGCTCTATCTTTTCATATCGCGAAAGTCGTGATTGCTCAATCATTTCGGCTTTTTATTTGCGGTGCCCAATCATTTCGGTTATTTTAAAAATAGTTTTACTCGCTGCTTTTTATTGCGAGTTGCCCAAATATTTCGGCTATTTTTATACGCATATTTTTTTGCTACTCACTGCTGTTTTTATTGCGAGTTTGGAATCTGATACCAACCTTGGCATCATTATCGCTACGACTGGAATATTGCCAGGAGCGAATTATCATTTGCCGTGAAAGAACTTAGAGTTTGACAACTGTTTAGGCATCAGCATCGCTATGACTGGAAAATTGCAAGAAGCGACTTATCATTTGCCTTTACTGATTTGAATAAATGTGGCTTAGCAAACAGGGTTAGGATCTTGTCGACTAAGGCCTTTTGACTTTATGAGCCATAAGGGTCTCATAAAGGTATTTCTCCCTAAAAGTCGTGAGGACCTCGTAGGCGTACTTTCTCCTTAGGAATTGTGGGGATTCCTAAGTGTATTTTCTCTTGTAAGTCGTAAGAATCTTGCAAGAGTATTTTCTTCTTATAAGTCGAGAGGACTAACAAGTGTCGTTCACTATACGGGGACATTTCTCGTCGTTGGTGGAACTTGGTGGGGGAATGTTTATTCGTGCCCGTGGATTGTATATAAGGGTCAATATTGGACCGTCTGTAGAGCAATTTGGGGGATATGACGGCTTAAGAATAGGTTCAGATCTCTGTAGCTTAAGGTTTTTGTATATTATGAGCCATGAGGGTCTCATAAGGGGAATTCTCCTTACAAGTCATGAGGATCTCGCAGGTATAATTTCTCTTTAGGAATCATGAGGATTCCTAAGTGTGTTGCTCCTTTGTAGTCATAAGGATCTCACGCATGTATTTTCTCCTCACAAGGCCGAGAGGGCCTTGCAAGTCCACACGAATTTTTTTATTTTACAAGTTTGCGTCCTATTCAGGTTTTCACAAATTCACCGGCAGTCCTGCTGTTTTTTGCTCATGGTGTCCTTTCGGGTTTTTATCCGTGCCCATTTTGCTTGTGGACATACCATCTTTTTTTTAACAACGAAACTCTTGAAAGTAGCTTTGTTGTCACTGACCCATCTGTTTGCCGGTGGGATTTGAGAGTGGTTTCATTGCTGGAGTAGCTGTGTAGCCGATAGGACTTGAGTTGCAATCCTCGCCGTTGAGACTTCGATTGCAATATAGATCTCAATGGAGGGTATAGCCGTATTTGGGGCGATGCGCCATGTTTAAAGCGACACACTAGTTTAGAGATGTTTTGATCCATTATCTCCATATTTGAGGCGAATTTCTAGTTTAAGGACTTTTCGGTCCATTGTTAGTTTAGGGACATCTCGGTCCAATGTAGCCATGTTTGAGGCGGATAATTAGTTTAAGGACTTCTCGGTCCTATATCGCCACATTTGAGACGAGATTCTAGTTTAGGGATATCTCGATCCGTTATCGTCATGTTTGAGGCGAATTTCTAGTTTAAGGACATCTCGGTCCTTTATCGCCATGTATGAGGCGAATTTCTAGTTTAAGGACATCTCGGTCTTTGTCGCCATGTTTGAGGCGACGAAACTTCTTTGCATACTACTCTCAGAGTTCTGACTCAGGAAGATAGCGAGCGGACACGAGCGTCGTCATCTATCATAGACCTAAGTCGTGAGTCGTCAAGCATAGTATTTTTTGAGGAATCGGCCATATATTGGCCGGAAGGGTCTTTCGCCATGCATATCCATGAGCAGGTAGGCTCCACCTTGGTAGACTTTTTCTATGATGTACGGGTCTTCATAGTTCGGCTCGAATTTCCCCCGTTTTGCACTAACGGGGATCATTGGTCTTTTGACGACCAGCACGAGTTCTCCTTGGCGGAATGTTCTCTGTCTGGTTAGTCTTTCATATGACCATGTCATCCTTGACTTATAAGCCTCCAGGGCATCGAGCTCCTCAAGATGAGTTTCGTCGAGGGCATCGAGCTCCTCAAGCCGAAGATGGGCATTTTCTTCATCTGTCAGCTCGTATCGAACCGCTACTCGTAGAGAAAGGAGTTTTATTTCCAGTGGAAGCACTGTTTCTGTGCCGAATACCAACGCGCATGATGTTGTATTCATCACTGTTTTGAACATTGTTCGGTATGCCCAGAGAGTTTCATGCAACCATTCATGCCAGTCTCTCTTGTTTCTGGACACCGTTTTCTTTATAATCTTCGTCAAGATCTTGTTGAAAGGTTCAGCCCGTTGGCCTGAGAATTATAGACTGAAGAGTATCTCCAATCTATTTTATACTATTGTGCGAAGTGGCCAATTTTATGAATTCTATAAGCTGACCCATTATCCGAGATAATTCGTCGCGGAGTGCCGAACCGATAGATGACATGTGTCCTGAACAAATAGAGGATATTCTCCGTTTTCACCTCCCTTAGTGGTACTGCTTTTGCCCATTTAGAAAAGTAGTCGGTCGTTGCTAGTATGAACCGACGTCCTTTGGACGATACTGGTTCAATAGGGCCAATTATATCGGTTCCCCACATTTCGAACTGCCGGCTAGCTACTATTGGGTGTAGCGGATTTAGATGTTGGTAGATGAAGTCCCCATAAATTTGGCACGAGTGAGACTTTCTTTGCTTCCTTCGGCCCCAGGCATCTTAGCCATAGACAATCGAATGATCTTTTATATAGAGTATCATTGACGAAGGCTAAGGACAGAGCTCGATTCATGAGCAGATGTTGAGACAACGTGTTTTTGGGCGTTCGTTGGGATTTGAAGTAGTCTATGAAGACTTCCCTCCAATCGTTGACCTTTTCTTTGTCCTTTATTTGAAGGGTTACTTGTTCGGTCGTTTCTTTTCCTTCGGATGGCTCTGTTAAGTCTCCCGAAGATATTTCTGTTGGCGCGAGGATCCCGTGGCTTTGTATGATGATCTTTACGTCATCGAGGTCTTCATCGGCCAGTTTCTTAGCCAATTTGGCCAACGCATCTGCCTTGCTGTTTTCTGCACGCGGTATACTCTCCAGGATGCAGGAAGGGATTTGTGTCAGCAGTTGTTGCATTCTTTCGCCATACTTTATCAGCTCTGGCTTGTACGTCTGATAGTTGCCATTTACTTGGCTAATGATCAGCTGGGAGTCTCTATATATGAGGAGGTCTTTGTTTCCCATATCGACAGCGATCTCGAGACATGCTATCAAAACTTCATTTCAGCTTTGTTATTAGTCCTTGGCTCTGTTAAGGAAAGGGCGTAATGCAATATTCCTCCATGCGGAGTCATGAAGATAAGGCCCACCCCGGCTTTGATTATGGGGGTGTTTTGCTTTCGTCTCTTCATGGAAGATGCTCTATCGACGTAGAGTTTCCATCGGGAATCATTTTCTTCCTTCTTTCCTTCGATTATGTCGAACGCATGTTCATCTGGCAACTCACAATTTACGGGGGAGCCGTCCGGTATTGGATGCTTTGTGAGAAAGTCAGCAATGGCCTGGCCTTTCACTGCTTTGAGAGGTCGATACGTTATCGAGAAATCCATTAAGAGGAGGGCCTATTTAGCAAGCCTTCCTATTAGTATGGCCCTTGACATCAAATATTTGAAAGGATCCACCTTTGATATGAGATGGACCTCATGTGCCAAGGCGTAATGTCTGAGCTTCGTTATCGCGAAGATCAGTACCAGGCAATACTTTTCAATGGGGGTGTAGTTGTTTTCTGCCCCCAGAAAAACTCTACTCAAATAATATAGAGCTCTTTCCTTTCCTTGATCGTTCTCTTTTACCCATAGTGCGTCTAGAGAACCCTCAAGGGCCATCGTATATAGGATAAGGGATTTTCCCTTAACCGGAGCGGCTAATACCGGCGGATTTTGCAGGTATTGCTTGATTTAGTTTAGTGCATTTTGGCACTTTTGATCCCAGACGAATGGGGTTCCCTTCTTCATTAAATGATCGTAGGACGGCATTTTCCGGAGAGGTTGGTTATGAACCGCCGGATATATACGAGCTTTCCTTGTAGAGATCGCAATTGTTTGAGAGTTCTTGGCGTGGGCATTTCCATAATCGCCTTGATCTTTGATGGATCGATTTCGATACCCCGGTGCCGTATGATGAATCTTAGGAATTTGCCTGAGGAGACTCCAAACGTGCAATTTAGAGGATTCATCTTCAAATTATACTTCCGAAGCCATCAGAACACTATTTTTAGGTGTTCCCAATGTTCTTCATGAGATCTGCTTTTAGATCGCCAACCACTAAGTCGTCGATGTGGCATTCGACGACCTCATGGATGAGGTCATTGAAGATCTTTTTCATGGCCCTCTGGTAGGTAGCGCCAGTATTCTTCAGACCGAAAGGCATCACCTCATAGCAAAATATGCCCAGCGGAGTCCGGAAGGCAGTATACTTTTGATCTTCAGGATGCATTTTTATTTGATTGTATTCTGAAGATCCATCCATGAAGGAGAAGACTTCATGGGTAGATGTGTTATCGATTATCAGCTTGGTAACAGGTACTGGGAAGTCATCTTTCAGGAAAGTTTTGTTGAGGTCCCAAAAGTTCACGCAGATGCACACCGTCCCATTTTTCTTCATCACCGGGACGATATTAGCGATCTAGTCAGGGTATTGAACCTCTTGGATGAACCCGGAGTCGATTAGTTTCTTGACCTCAACATTTATACTCATCTCAAGTTCGAGCCGCATTCTTCTTGGTGCCTGTTTGACTGGTTTTATGTCCGGCGATATAGCCAGTTTATATACTGCTACTTTTGGATCTAGACCCGGCATCTCGGAATAGTTCCACACGAAGCAGTCTTTATATTGTATGAGCATGTCTTTTAACGCGGCTACCTATTTTCAGATAGTAGCTCACCGACGAACGTTGTCCTTGAATCGTCTTCCGTCCCTAAGTCAGTTTTTCTTAGGTTGTCCGCCGTGGTGTGTATCCCGTCTTCCAGCTCCTTTGGTGCTGGGGGAAACTCGGAGATTACCACGTCCTTGTCTTCATTTGCGAAGCACATGTGGAGTTCATCCATAGTTTCATGCCCTCCCGCTTTTGAGAGTGTTATTATATGGCAGGTATGAGTTCGCTTCCCTTTTTGTAGTTGAGCCGGTCCTATCCTCACGGTGTAGGTCCTCCTTGGCTCATGCTTTTACTGCGGGGTTACCCTCCATCTGTCGGATAAAGCGAACCTGCCTTGTTGATACTGGTCTTCTACCTAGTCTTTGAAGGTGAAGCAGTCTTCGAGGGGAGGACCTATTACTCAGTGGTAGGAGCAATAATTTGGATGATAGACTTCGTTTATTTGTTCGGGGTGCCGAGACTCCGGAAGTGTCATCATTTGGTGCTTCATGACAAGGTTGAATATTTTCTTCGTTTTGTCTTAGGGAAAAGAGCATTCCCGACCCATCTTCTTTATAAAGGTCGGGTTCCAACCGAGTTTTTCTTCATAGCACGGCTTCTTAGATCCGCCATATTGTTTGCGAACGTTGTTTGCGCTCTTTGTCCTATTTTCTCCTCTAATTCATGATTTTTCCCTTTTGCGAGGACATACAGCGGGCTGGGGATAATGGGCGTTGTAGTCTTCTTTCTCCGCAAATTGCTGATGGAGGCGCTGCGTCCTGACATTTTTATAAATGTCCATTTTACGGCTGTGATTGTCTCGGCACTTTTGACAGGCTTCTTTTATTAGCTTGTCTATTTGTTCTACGAGCGACGAACATAACGTTCTTAAAGCAGGATTCGCTCTGTTTCAACATCACAACCATTTGGAAGAGCAATTTCCTCTTCTCTGGAGCTGTTTATAACACAACAGCTGTGGAACTGCTCCCGTTTCTTGGACCGAATGTATCCGAGCTAGGTTGTCTCCATCTTCCAGTTGGGCATCTTTCGCTGGGTTCCACGGATATCCCAAATCTTTTTATAGAATTGGGTTTGCCGAACAGTTTGTTTGAGGGGTACACCTTGGCACTTTTACAACCTTTTCAATCCCTCCACGTAGTATCTTGGCAGACGGATTGGTTGAAGCCTGTAGAGTGCAAAATCGGCACCGTGCCAGACTTCTTTCTCTACTCTGGTCTCCGTAGATTGGTAGAAGAGGATCGCCTTTTCACCTCTTCGTCTGGGAAGGATATAGAAAGTCTGTAGTTCTTGGATGTTGTATGTATCGCGCGCATCAAGTTTCTTATAATGTCAAGGCGGAGCTATTATGATTTGCAGACTCTGATCAGCTTCGGCGAGGATTTGCACTGACGGGCGGATGGAGAACAATGCGTTGGCATCGTCCTCAGAGTCGCTGCCAAAGACCAGGATAGGAGTAGATGATCCGGGCCTGCTTTTTTTTTTTCTGGGGTTGTCCCGAATAGACTATATCTTCATCTTCCTCGGAATTGCTCCCAAAGATCGGGATAGTGGCGACGGACTTCTGTTTATCGTCCGGCTTATAACACCTTTCTATATCCTCAAAGTCCGGTAGGAAGTACTTTGCGTCTTCATATCTCCGAACTTCGTTTACCGAGAATGGGTTTAGCACTCCTGTGACGGTATGCTCCGAGCCATCCTTGAAATACTTCATACACTGATGTTGTGTAGAAGGGATGATGCCGTACTCATGTAACCAGGGCCTGCCGAGTAAAGCGTTATAGCAAGTCTTGGCGTCAATGACATGAAATTTGATGTCAGTGACGAGCAACCCGGAGTGCATCGTCAGTATAACGGACCCAAGAGTCCGTGACGACTATGAGTCGAATTCGGAGATGGTAATTTTATCTCGGGCCAGGTGCTGAACGTTCATGCAAATCTCCTTCAGTACTTTCACGTTGAGAAGGTTGACAGAGGATCCGTTGTTGATAAGGATTTTCCCTATCTTGATGTCGTGGCAGTACCTGATGACGTATAACGGGCGATTATGTTCGCACGTACTGAGGAGGAGATCTTCATCGCTGAATGTAATGTCAGACGTGCGGACCTCTACCAGCTCATCCTTCATCTTCTCTTTTGCGAGGAAAGTTTGGAACTAATCAGGCTCTTGTAATGCCTTAATCAGAGAATCTCGTGCCTCTTTGGACAGGAGAAGAGCATCCAATATGCTCAGTTGTGAGGGTATTTTCCTCAGATGTGCTATGACATTGTGAACCACCTTGTTTTTCTTAGGCAGGTCTCTGACTGCGAGCTATTTGACAACTCCATCGTCAAGGGCAATTTCCTCAGGGATTTTTTTCCCTTTGTCTTTTTTGCTCGAACCTTTGTTTGTAGGTCCGAGGTTTTTCTCAAGCAGCGTGTTGTTACGCAGCTGAATGTTCTCATAATTCTTCTCCTCCTCTTCTTTTTCAGAGGTGGAGTCTTTGAAGAGAGGCTAGGGGTATTTCGTCCTCAGAATCGCTCCCGAAAGTAAAAACTTAGGGTTTTTCCTCTTCTGAACTGGTATCAGCCATATGATAATTACCAGTCATTTTTTCATTTACATCTGTCACACTATTTTGTCGTCGACGAGTTTCACACTTCACCCTATTGAAGTGTTTTTTTATGGGCAACGTATCATTTCCACTACTTCTTGAAGGTACTGCATTCTTTGGTGGGGTAGGCAATCCTTCGATGATATAGGCAGTAGTTTAGATGTGAATCCTCTCCGTCGAACCATATGACCCCAGGAGTGTTTTCTACTAGAGGTGGCAGCTTCATTCCCATTGACAGGGGTTTGGCGAACCGTTTCTATATCTTGATCCTGCTCTTATTTGTGGCAGGTGTGGTTTGATTTGGTTGGAGTACTTTATGACTCCTCTTTGCCGCAGCTTCTTCATCCTGACGCTGACGCTTAGACTTTTTGTATATGTCTGTTTCGCGTTCTCGGTCAGCTTTGATTTTTTGAAAAGTTTCGTTAAACAGCTTATCAATCGGGTCTTCTGGCAGTTCCGGAGATTTTAGCACCGATTCTGCCCCAGTTCCTCTGCATTGTTTTCTGATGCTGAGGAAGTTTCTTCGTCATTTAACAACGAATGGGAGACCATGTGGCAACTTGTTACATAGTCTTCGGTTTTTTCTGATGAGTCATTTTCCTCATCGTTGTCACTATCTTCGTTTTCAAGAATATGCTTGAGGAACTCTTCGAGCGTGACCGGTGTCCGCGCCTTCTGGTTGTATTCCTCCAGCACGTCGATGTACTTTTATAGGTCCGTGCGCTTGTCATCATACTCGGCAGGCTGCACAGGCTTCTTAGTCTTCTTCTTCTTTGAAGACTTTGAAGGCTTGACATGGTGATTTTGCCCCTTGTCAACAATCTCTGGTACGGGACGCGGTTTTAACATCCCTTCGTTGATTTCGGGTTCAAGTAGGCTTTTTCCACCTGACAGCCGGACCTGCCTGTAGATCTTTCAGCATTCTTTTGGTTTAAGCTGAAAGAACGACTTTCCATGGAGTTTCTTCCACGAGCGAGCATGATGCCCCTGGCGCATCCACATTTTTGGGAGGGTACTTCTGGGGTGAGTTTACCCTCCAGTTCTCAGACAGCATGAACTTCCCCTGTTGATACTGGTCCTCGACCCAGTTCGTAAAGCTGTAGCAATCCTCAATTGGGTGGCTCACCATTCTGTGATAGGAGCGGTAGTTGGGATTGTTGACGTCGTCGGCTTGCGATGGATGCCGTAGGTCTGGCAATGTGACAAGTTTGTTGTGCACTGCCAATTCAAACAGTCTCATCGTCTTGTCGCGGGGAAACGAGTAAGCGCGTCCTAATCTTTCCTCCAAGGATGGGCGCAGACGCACGTTGTTTTGACGAGCAGCCGGTTTTGGGCCACTCGATTGTTGTTGCGTGTTGGCAATGAAGGCCGCTTTACCTTTACCCTTGTTATTTCGAGGGTCTTTATTTGAGGAGGAAGGCCCATGGCCTATCTGGTCCATTTAGGCCAGTTTA
Organism: Agapanthus africanus; assembly: GCA_030015575.1. Classification (NCBI taxonomy): domain Eukaryota; kingdom Viridiplantae; phylum Streptophyta; class Magnoliopsida; order Asparagales; family Amaryllidaceae; genus Agapanthus; species Agapanthus africanus. The sequence goes on from CM057339.1 coordinate 874,482,948, forward strand.
TCGATCAGAGCCTGGAAGGTTGTTGGTTTGAAGAACGTCATGAACTGGGACACAGTCATTTGAGGATCAAGGGCCCCGATGAACATGCCCACAGTAGGGGATTCTTCAATGCGTTGTTCGCACTTTGACCATAGATTTCGCCACCGGATCGCATATTGGACCTAAGTTTCTCCTGGCTTTACACTGGTATTGATTAATGCCGTGATCAGGGTGCGCTCGCTTGCGCTGGAGAACAGCTGTGTGAACAGCTGTTCCATCTCTGTGAATGTTCTCACGGAGTCATTTAGGAGCTCCGAATACCATTCAAAGGCCGTCTCTGACAGGCTGCCAACGAACTGGCGAAGCAATAGTTTTCGGTCGCCTCCAGTGTTGCCGCACAGAGCTCTGAACTGCGCGACATGCTAATGTGGGTTGCCCGTCCCCTTATACACATGGAACTTAGGGATCGTATATCCCGGCGGGTATTTAATTTGGTCATACCAGCTTGGATACGGTCGCCCGGTTCTGACGATTTGGCCCGCGGTTTCATTAGCTTGATGAGCTCGTATTTGTTGAGCGATATAATCATCAAGAGAAGTCTCGGAGATTGTTTCCTTCTTGGCTGCTGATAAGGACAGAAGAGGATTTGATGTTTCCCCTCTGTCATCCTCGATGATTATTGGTGGATCATCGGCCGGGGGTTCTGGCTGGATCATCATCCCAACCATGTCTTGGAACAAGATAGCCATCTGCTTTATTTTAACAGCCAACTCAGCAGCTTCCTTGTCCTTTCTTTCAAGCACCCTTCACAGGAACTCTGTATCGGTCTCCTGCTCCTGGCGTTGTTCGGCTATTGTGATCGGGCTTTCTTTCTGCCCGGTAAGTGCTGCCATTTTAGTCAGTGTCTCCTGGAGTTTTTGTTGTTGCTCCTTAGATTTTTTCCGCGACCGAGTTTGCGGTCGATGACCTACGGAAGCACGGCTTTCTTCTTTCCCGGAATCTATGTAGACCGTATGCACGATCATGCCCCCAGACTTGGGGCGTTTATGTCCATCACCTTTGGAATTTACCGCAGGCGGTGGGATTTTCTCCAGCCTCATCCTTTTGTGGGAGGTCAAAGTTGAAGGAGCCGTTGTAACAGGCGCCTATGTAGAAGATGTCCCTCGCTGTAAGACGGAGGGACAGTCTTTCTCTTGCCGAGCCTTCGATTTCTTCGGTCGACAAGAATAGTTTTGATCAATCATGGAGTCCTGGACTTTTTGCCAGGCCTTGGGAATTTGGGAGGAGAGCCATTGATGAGGGCACTCCAGCATTACCTGCACCGTGGTTTCTGCAGGCAGTGGAGATTTCTTTAGCACCGTCATTGGAGAGTTCTTGCGTACCCTCCTGAGCAGATCAAAGCTGTTCCCAGTTAGAACAGCAGCGCCAACTTCCACCATTGGAGCTGGTGGGGTAAGTCCAGAGGGTGAGTTGCCTCCATCTTTTCTCCCTTGGCGCCAATGACGACGTCGAGCATGTCTTGCAAAAGGGACCGCCTCAGTTTTGGAAGAGGCTTCTTCGTGCCCCTAACTTTGCTGAGGGGATGCTGTTAGCGTCAACCTATTGAAGACTGACGTCCTTGGCAGGGTTTGAGGAGGGCCGACCAATCTTTCGAAGACCGACTTTCTGGTAGAGGAAGCACCTTTGACGACTTCACCCGTAGCAGGAGTTGGGAGGGCTATCCATTTTAGGGAAGCCCCTTCAGGTATCACAAGCCTCTTTGCTGGCCTGTTTGGGTTCTTGCCCAGCCTATTGAAGACTGAGACGTCGGCTTTGGATGGCCCGTTGAAAGGGACCGTTGTGGTCGCCAGTCGATCGAAGTCGGACCTCTTGGGAGCTTCTTCCTGCTGTGCTGAGGCACCGACACCCACGATGGGAACATGGTCCCGAAGAATAATCCAGTAGTGGCTTGCGTAACTTGCCCCACCGGCATTGAAAAGATAGAGGCCGCACTAGGCCCGTAGGTTACTCCTTCAGCTCGGGTGGAGCGAGTGTTACTGTCGCATGAAGTGCATTGGGAAGCCATCAATTTCTCTTCTTCTGCACAGAAGCAAGACACCAAATTTTAGTATCTCAGATCTAAGGCCAACTATACCAAACCGTGATTTCGTTCGCGAAAACACGACATATGAAGTATGGAGTAGAAAGAGGAAAAGGTCCCACCGGGCGTGCCAGAATCTGTTCACTACCGGAAGACGGACCGGGACATTGGGACGTTTGGCTTGAATTCTGGGGGTAGATGCTATTTGGATTTATCTTTACACCTCTCTGAAGATACCATGTTGATTTATAGTACCGTATATCGGAGGTCTGGACAGATGCAACCGTTATAGCAGATTTTATCAAATTCCCCCCTCATTTTATGATGGGTTTTTTGTATTGTAGGGACGCTCTTCTCTACAGGTGCAAGCCCCTGCAGTTAATTACGTTACCGCATTGAGATAACCACTTTCTCCTACTTTGGAAGTTCACTTCGTGTCGTGTGTGTTTTTGTTTATTTTGGTTGCCCGTGGATTGTATACGGAGACTAATTTATGTCGTCACCCATAGGGCGTGGATTAGTCCAAATCCGTATATTTTTATATTTGGGCTAGGTTTTATTTAAGGACCATTAATCAAGTTTGAGATTAAAATCAACTTAAATATATATGAGCATTTAGGGCTCAGTTTGTTTTTGACTAAGGATACGTTGGTCCAATTTGAGACTAAGATCAACTTAGCAAGATTTTGAGGATCATTTTTATTTCAGATATAATAACAGAGCATTTGGGCTCAGCTACAAGAAAATTTCAGAGAGTTAGCCAATTTAGGCTAAGTGTACTTAGCCTTTTTCTTTTCAAATGTGCTAAGCACTTATTTGGGCTCTGTTTGTTCAGCCCTTTTCTTTTCATGTAAAAATGCTAAGCACTTATTTGAGCTCTGACTCTCACATGTATGTCATGTGAAGCATTCAGTCATGGGCGCTGCCCAATAAATGTTGAACAGTTCTAGTCATTTTGACAAAATGTGAAGTGCTAAGCACTTTTTATAGCGTCCACATGAGGCGCTGGGCGTTGCCCAATCAGTGCTAAGCACTCAGCCATTTTTGGATGTATATGAAGTGCTAAGCACTTTTTGTATGGCGCCCAAATGAGGAGCACGTGCAGCGCTGGGCGCTGCCCAATCAGTGCTAAGCATTTAGCTGTCTACAGTGGCGTAAGGAGTTCTGAGCACTTTTATTTAGCACCCACATGTGTTTCACGTGAGGGCTGGCCTTCTGTTTTGGGCGTCCACATGTTTTTCACGTGAGACACTAGGCGTTGTTAAAAGGGGGCGCCCACATGAGGCGCTAGCCTTTTTTCCTGTTTTTAGAGATTAAATCTCTGTTGATGGCATTTTGACCATTAATGATCACCAAGATCTTCGTTTTCTGAAGATCCGGGATCAGGTTTTTTTAAGAACTAAATTCTTTTATAGGTTCTTTTTCCTTTTGTTTTTCTTTTGAACTCTTCTGTGCTTTACACATTGGCGCCCGCGTGAGGAGCATGTGCGGCGCCATCTAAGATTTTAACTTTTATGAACTCTTCTGTGTTTTGCACTTTGGCGCATGTGTGAGGAGCACGTGAGGCGCCACCATAGGATTTAATCCTATAAGATTGGCTGTGGCGCTAGCGCCTTCTTGGAGAGCACGTGAGGCGCTGCCTCATTGAATTCAACAGAGTTTTGCTCTTTTATTAGGTTAAATATATTGGGAAAACAGTGACATATCAGACGAAGAGACCGAACTGTACGGTAAGTGTTGTTTATGGGCTCTACGGGAGTTTGGACAAATTTGCTTGTTGATCTTCTATTCGTTCAATACCTGGATAGCTGTTATGTCCAGCTAGTACCGCTGACGGCTTGTGGGTATCTGATATGATCATTACCTACTGCTGGCGTATTGACGAGTCTTTAGAGTCTTACACAGAGGTTTCCTAGCTCAAGCGAAACGAAATTGGGTACATATGGTGATATGTGCGGGAGCTTGATTAAATACGAGTATGTGATGCCGTATTCTAATCTAGCAATATTTGATATCGGTTAGGTTATATGTGATCTAACCGGATTATTGAATCAAGTGTTGGTTCAACGATATGTTATATGTATTTATATTTAATATTGGCCGGTTATATATGATATGACCGGATTATTGAATTATATGTTGATTTAATATCTAGTATTGAATATTGTCGGTTATATGTGATATAACCGGATTATTGAATCAAGTATTGATTTGATAATTTGATATATATATATGATATTAGTCGGTTATATATATATAACCGGATTATTAAATCAAGTTTTGATTTAATAATTTGATATATATTAATATATTTGATATATACATATATTAACTAATATAGCTCATTAAAGAATTTTCTTCTCTTGATATATAATTATATATATATATATATATATATATATATATATATATATATATGGTATATGTATTTATATATAAATGGATTATGTATCATGGTTGATGATACCTAGAACATGGGTGTATGACTCATACTAGAGCTAAAGATTATTGGGGTGAGTTTTTTGTTTAAAGAAAATAAAAAGGATTAGAAATGAGTCATGGTTTTGAATGCTTGGAGAAGCATTGAAAAGCCATGACTCATCTCTTGTTTTTTGTTTTATTCTTAGATATTTATTCACCCCAACCTTATCTCTAGCTCATGATTCATTCTCTTATTGACATTCACTCACATACCCAAGTTCATCTTCTTCCTCAAGAACTCTCTAAGGCTTTTCTTGAGTTGGAAAAAGAAAGAGAAAAATATTTCTAAAGTGAGCAAAATACTTACTTCATCAACTTACACTATCCGAGCACTTTAGTATAAGTTGTTTGCTTCGCTAATACTTTGATTAGTGAAGAGTGAGCTTGAGTTAGAGAGACTTCAAGGTGGATAATCTTCGGCTTCGAAGACTACAAAGCAAGCTTGATCCTTTCTTCAAGTGGAGACAAGAAGAGTTCTAGGGACTATTACATGGAGCTTTTGATGTGAATGACCGGTTTACAAAGGTTGTATTCTATTTTTACTTAGTGTAGAACTTGTTTGCTTACACTAAAACCCCAATTCTCTAGTTCGATTCTTGCATTGTATGCCTTAGCATTCTAGATTTTTTAAAATTACATACTTGATGCTCTTTGAAATCTAGTGGTGGTGCTAAGACATACTTTCATGGTATCAGAGCCAAGCTAGAGTCTTAGACGAAGTCTAACGACGTTAAAGTATTCGATCGAAGTTTTAAAACCGGATTTTACTGTTTCTGTCCCTTTTTCAAAATGTTAGATTTTCATAATTAAAAATTCTCAGAAAATCATGCAGGTAAAATTATGAAGGATCAAGAAATATGAGAACGCAACTCCAAAACTTGGCGGCGGAACCGCCGCAAATACCATGTATTTGCGGTGCTTCCGTCGCACAATAGTAGAGTTAGGGTCTCAATTTTCTTGTGCTGCTTCATTTTCATATTTTGGGCTTTCTGGGTATTTTTGATGAGGCTCAAGTTGTTGGTATTTTTGATGAGGCTCAAGTTGTTGAGGTCTCTATGAATTGTTAATGCTTGAAGTATCGATCAAAATGTTTAACATCGTCTAGATTGCTATAGTTATGTGATACAATTTTTGGAATCAATATTGATTAGTTTTGCAAGAACTAGTTAACGATTAGTAAATCTCGCGTTTTAGTCTCAAGTGATGGATTACCACGGAGTTTCGATTCGGATCAAAACTCCGTCGCAATCTCGTATTATACGCGAATAGTCGCCGGGAGACACTACTAGACAACCATGCTCCAAGCCACTACCAAGTGACTATAGGAGAACCCCATGGCCAAAAACATCCACTCGGGTGCTCACGGCCGTGGTGTTCCGCCCAAGTGCATTTCGTTGAAGGCCTCGGAGGTGTGGCCATCTACTAAATGTTCCCGACGAGCATTCGATCTAATAATCGGGAATCTTGTTGAATTACCCGACTTGGTTTTTAAAAAGTGTTTTCAATTCGTTACTTAAATGCAAGGTTTATAGATGTTAGGCATGAAATCCGGAATATGTGATAATCCGGGTTTATGATGTCTAAGGATGATGCGGATTCTAATTATTTTAGTTTTCATATTTTTTCTGCGACCGTAACTGTAATATGTGGTAGTATCCCCGATCTCGTTGCTATACGTCAACGACATTAGGGATACGCATATTTACTTATATTGATGACATGCGATGTTATTATATTGCTAGTTGATATGTTATATTGGATTGTCGTGAGTGAATTGCCGGGGTTTTTTGCGTGAGATGAGAGTTTTTCAATTTTCATTTATGTAAAATTTGTATGTAATATTCTTTTATCGGGACACTTCCGGGTTAAGCTTGTTGTCTCCATTGAGATATATTATTTACTTTTCCGTATTAGAATAGACCTAAGGCGGGGAGCACAAGTAACCGAGTTCTAGAGTCCAGTGGGAGGCCATCTCGAGGAGTCGAGACCGGGTCGCCTAACTCTAGAATTGGCAGGTTTGCTTGTCGCACTCATAGGGGTCTAAGGATGTGGGTTTGGCTATTCATCACGACCGTGGAATCCCTGTTTTTCATTACTGGCTTAATCTAAAGCACGGACCTTCTAATATATCTTATATTTTATATATCTGCTTCTGCTGATTCTTTGATATGATGTGATCATATAACTGCGTGAGACGAATGCTACTTATATATATGATATACTAGTAGACATTATATATGTTTTGCATCTGTGCTTATCCTGACCCCGCTGTTTCCCCCAATCAGAGCAAGGCTCTGTTTGAATTTCAAAAATTCAAATTTTCTGAAGCAACGCTTCAAAATCCCGTGCGCTGCGCGCAACGCGCCACGTGTCAGAAGTTGATGCGTCAGCACAGCGTCCGAGGCAGTGCGTCCAATCAGAGCAAGACTCTGTTCGAATTTCAAAAATTCAAATTTTCTGAAGCAACGCTTCAAAATCCCGTGCGCTGTGCGCAACGCGCCACGTGTCAGAAGTTGATGCGTCAGCACAGTGTCCGAGGAAGTGGGTCCAATCAGAGCAAGGCTCTTTTAAAACAAAAAGTAAAGAAAGTAACGTTTCAGTTGCGCAAACGCTGCGCTGCGTGACACGTGTCTGCGCAGTTGCGCAAAAACAACTGTGCAAGCACTGCGCTGCGCGACACGTGTCTGCGCAGCTGCGCAAACGCAGCTGCGCAAGCACAGTGCGCAAGCGCTGCGCTACGCGACACGTGTCACGTGCTGAGACGTTTGCCCAAAACAGAATTGAGATTTTAAAGAAATCTTTTCTGTTCTTGTTAAAACAAGAAAATTTTCTTCTGTAAAACAGAGGCCTTTGGATCAAAGATCCAACGGTGGGGAAAATTCCCCAAATCACTCAGAGAAAGATCTCTTTAACAAATTTAACTAATTTATGGGCACTATAAAAAGGACCGCAAACCTCAACTCAAAGGGATCAACATTTTAGAAAAATTAAACAGAGAGAACTCTGAAGAATTAGAGAGAATTCCTCAAGAACAAGAGAAAAAGGTAAAAACCTTTAGAAAAAGAGAAAATTCTCTTAAAAAAAAAGATCATTGATCTAAGAACAAGATCAATGATTTTCAAGAAAAAAGAAAAATAAACAATAACAATGCCTTGCACTTTTTATGAACCATTGGTTCTTTAAAAAACAAGAAAAAACTTGTTTTCTTTGATCTAAAATTGATCCAAAGAATAAGAACAGTGCCCAGCACTTGCCAAAACTGCACTATTGCGCAAGCCGCCAGGAAGCGCCACATGTCAACAGTGCAACAGCGCAACGCATTGACGCAGCGCACTGCGCTGTTGCGCTTGCGCTCACCAGAACGTGACACGTGTCACCTCCACGAGCGCTTGCGCTCATTAATTGGCGCAAAACGCCTGACAAGCCACATGGGGCACTGTCAGAGTATTAAATGCAATGCATTATTAAAGGGCAGAGCCCAATCAAAGGTCTAATGGACCAAATAAAGGTACTGCACATTATTTTAAAACGGCAGAGCCCAATTAAAAAGTCTAAACAGACAAAAAATAATGCTATGCATTATTTAAAGGGCAGAGCCCAATTGAGAGGTCTAATGGACCAAAACAAATGCTCTGCATTATAATAAAAAGGGCAGAGTCCAGTCAAAATAGGCATAAATGGCCTGAAGTAATGCTATGCATTATTTTAAAAAGGGGAGAGCCCAAACAAAGGCCTAACAGGCCAAATGCAAACAAAATGTGAACATTTTCAACGGGACTTAGCCCAATTTTGGCCGTAAGTCCTCAAATTAAATTGACTGAGCAAGATTGCTCTCTAAAATCAATTTATATCCGGTTCGAGGGTACATCTTCAAGCTCCTCTGACACATGTCGTTGTAATCATTCAACGTCGTCAGAGAGGTGACGGGTCCCGACGACCACATGATTGGTAGAGATTTTACGATCAAAAATATTTATAACCGCAATCAAGAACGGCGTCGCATGAAGCTAGCCGATGAGTACGGGTCGGTCCACAGGGATGTTGTGAATTTCCGATTCGTTCTTACGAGTTAATTCCGAAAGGTGTTCGGACAGATTATTAAATCTAAAAAATCTAAATTATCCTAGGGCAATTAATTAAATGTTATAACTAGGGCAGGAAAATAAATTTACCTAGGGCAAGGAATTTAAATCTACACTAAGGCAAGAAAATAAATTACTTACAGATGGCTCTCTCCAAACATCAAAGCAGGGTTGTCAGATCTGGATTTCTGAATTGAAGAGAGGCACCGATGCTCTCCAAAAGATTTCTAAATTTTATTCATTAAAGGGAGGCATAAAGTTTATAATGAATTAGAGTCCCTATTTATAGAAGATAGGAAACCCTAGGGTTACAATGACTTGCATGTTTGCATTTACAAAAATAGCCCTCTGGGAAGACCGGTCAACAAAGCCACTGAATTTTGGTAAAACATAATTCTCTTTTTGTCTTCTTCTGGCCGCGGAACCGCGGCAATGGTGGGCTTGGGCCGCGGTTCCGCGGCCCTTTAGTTGGCTCACATGCTGAAATTTCAGGGTTTTGTTCTTTGTCCTTTTTGGCTTCTGGTTCTTTGGTTCTTTTACAAATTGGGCTTCTACATTAGCTCCAGATCTTCAGTGAATAATTATGGTGAACTTTAACCGTTGCTTTGTGTACTGTTTCTTATGTAGGCTTGATCAAGATCTTCTGTTCATTGGTTAAAATTCACTTTTTCATCATCTTTACCTCGTTTTCACTGTTTTCTGTCCAAGAACCTGTAACCTGTAACATGTAGCAGACATGCGTCAAAAGCACCTGTTTTCATTGAAAAATGCATAAGAATGGGGAATATAAAATACAATATTATGGTGTGAACAAATACCCCCAAACTTATCTTTTGCTCGTCCTCGAGCAAACTTATTGTTTTATTCTCTACAAAAAACCTAACCGCACTTTCGCAGGGAAACGCGATTGCACTGAGCTCGTGCAACAAGCCGTTAAACCTCTAGGTGTCCCTAGTAGGAGGAGTGTTGTCTCCTGAGGGTTTTCAGCGGATACTACCCACAAAATCCTATCAACTCAGCCCATTGACTTTTGTTCTCCAATTAGGTTTTCTAACAAGAAATTCTATTATCGTCGACCCACAAATTATCCACCCATATTCTTCACGCTTCCTCATCATTTAACTTAAGATTATATACATCCTGTAGAATTACCTAGCTTTCGGTATTTCTTAAGTTTTCCTTCTAGAGTTCCATCTCCACTTAGGAATTTCTATCAACTCTATTAAAGACACAAGTTCTATTCTTCATTCCTTTCTCTTATCTAAACTCCAATCACATATCCCTACGTGTGTGTATAAATCACCCCTACACTTGGAAATTCAAATCAAGCAATCATACTCTCGTCTGTTGTCCAAAGTACTCATTAGTAGGTGAATTTTTAAATGAAATTTGCTTGCACATCCTTCATGCGACCGTTAATACTTCTTGAGGTACCAACGACCGATTACAAAATGCGTTTGCACTTTAAAGCATACTTCCTAGTCTTTGCAACACCCAAGGCTTTAGCAGTGACTCCCAAACCAGTTGGTCTAAGGCACTAGGTGATGAAGCACCCTCGCTAAATATTTTTCTATTTTTGCAGCCTTAAATAATCACAAAAACCAGTGTCCATTTTTTTCTTTATTCACACTTTTTCATACTAAGGACTTTAGACAAGAGCATTTCAAGGTCTCTTCTACTATTCCAAGTTTCAAGGTGCGTGAACGTGCAATTTGTAGGGTATACATTTTCAGAATTTAGACTTAAGCTAGGAACTATTTTTCAAACTTATACTCTAATAAGAACATCAATACTCTTCCCTTGTTTCGACTTAGACTAAGAAGTGAACCCAAAATTTGCCTATTTCTAAATAAACTACAAGGCATATACTTTCTACTGTTAAACTTTAAGGAATGTTATTTTTAGGGTTTTTAATTCACTAAGTCTAAGATCTAGTTGTTCCTAGCCAGTTAACCTATTTGTCAAACTCAAGTCAATTAGCCAAAATTGAATACATTAATTTTTATAATTATTGAATTTTTTCAAATTTTTATGGGTTTTCAAATAAGTATGCAAATGCAAAAATATACATATGAATGCGAAGGAAGAAGACGTACCGAGCGTACCCCCAAACTTGAACTTGACAGTGTCCTCACTGTCATGCTAAACCAAGAGGGTCAAAATGTCGGCACTCCCCTGTTTATTTATTTACATTTGTTTTTAATGTTTTGAATTTTTTTTTTTTTATAGAAAAAGAAAACAAAAATATTTACATATATACACAAGATTCCCCCCAAACTTAAGCTTGGCCTTACACAAGCCAAATGTTAGCACCAACCATTCAAAAATCTTATCATGGTAATGGTAGAGTTGATGCAAGAATGGGATGGAAAGAAAAGAGATGTAAAGCACGCGAGACCGTGTTGAGAAAAGAATGGTAGAATAAGGTCTCGGTGGGGGAGAAGAAAGACGGAAAGAAGAAAGAAGTTGAGTGCGATCTTGAGGGTGTAAATTGAGTGAATAAATTAGCGCAATTTGTGATGACCGATGTGTTAAAAGCGATTGCGCTAACCTACCAACTCGACGTGCAATGGGGTCAAATCCCTCAAGATTCGTAAGAAAACATGGGTACGCCGAACTTGGTATAGGAGATGAAAGCGTAACAGTCATTTGTTCGGTCGGAACAATAGGAAGGAGGGAGGTTGATATAATAGGCAAAGGTTCAGGAGGATGAATTGGAAAATCAGACACATCAAACAAAAATGATTCAACCTCAATATTATCCTCAAGACTCTCCTCAATACTATCCTCAATTTTTAACTCATCCATGCTATTATCATCAAAGTCTAGACGCATATGAGATTCGGGAGAAACATTTAATAACTCGGGATGATGATTTGAGCATAAAATTTCAATTAAATCGACAGGTTCATCATCCGAAATATTCCCGGCGTCTATATCCTCAATCAAGTGAAAGTTAATTTCTTTAGACACCTCCTCAAAAGCATGGATGTTTATCAATGTAGGTTCTAGAGTGGAAGTGTAAAGGTCAAACGGATTAGGTGCTGTTTCACTCGAAGGGGGTTCCTCACAATTTGGCAAATCAAACACTACAAAGTCGCACAACTCGTTTTTATTTTGAACAGGTGAACTATTTAGGGCAATCGATGGAAAACAGGAGTTGTGGGCTTCAATTGGGTAAGGGTAGGTTTGATTTGAAAATCCTCTCTCATTCTCACTCTGTCCAACTGCCGCCTCATACATTGAAAAATTTGGAGCTAGCGGGACACTAGCTACCTGTTCAGCAGGTTGCATAAGAGCGGCCACGGACGCTTCCACATTCCTAACCATTTTATTTGTTGCGGCGATATACGCCTCCAACGCCTTTTCCAAACTAGACTTAGGTGGTAAGGAGGTTTCGGGAAAAGATTCGAAATTGTTTGGATATGCAAAACTCCCAATAGGCTGTGTAGAAACATTGTCTAGTGAAGGTGGGAAGGTTGGGTATGACTGGTAGGAAGTGGGTGGTTGGGCAGGGGTAGGGTCAACATATGGATAAAAAGGTGAATAATCGTGCGGATCCCTAGAACTAGATGAGTGGAGAGGGGTGAAAGATCGACTGGGAGATTGAGCAATATGCTCAGCAATGGACATAGGCCTAGGAGTTACAGCAGGACTTGGAAAAGTGGTGTCAACATATGTAGGTGGTAAAGGTTGACTAGGTTGACACAAAGTGGGTTGAAAAGTCAAACTGTTTTTCCTAGACTCCTCTATGTGATCTTTCAAAGATTTTTTAGGCATGGAAGGATCGTCTTTAAATTGACCGAACACATTGACATATGACGCAAAATTAGGTTCGGGATACCAAAGTTCGGCTAATGATTTTTTATGTGGGGTACCCATGTTAGAAGAAAGGACGAAAGAAAGAAAGTTGGGTGATGGTGCAAGGATTTATTTGGGGCTAAAAAATTTTGCAAGTTCTATAAAATATTTTTCCTTTTTATTTTCATTTTTCATTGATTTTTTTTTCTTTCTCTTTATTTGAGAAAATTTTGTTGCAAAAAGATTTTAGAGAAAAGATATGCAACAGCAAAATATTTTATAGAAAAGATACGCAACAGCAAAATATTACTTGCAATTGGTTATTATTTGAAGCATATCACAAGAATCTTTATTTGGAAAAATTGTTGCAAAAAGATATTATAGAAAAGATATGCAACAACAAAATATTTCTTGCAATCAATTTAGTTCAAGCGGGGCCCAAAAATCCTGCACAAGATTGTTATTTGGAAGGGAATATATTTTATAGCTCACGGAATTCTGCAGGAATTTTCAGAAAATATATGGAAATATTTGCAGAGAAAGAACAGGGAAGCTTACAGAAATTTTTTCAGAAGATGTTGTCACCAGAACGCAGCTATTCCGCGGCCAAATGGGGGTTCCCACCGCGGTGACGCGGCGGTAAAGTCGGCGCGGATCCCAAAATTTTTTTTTCACACGACGAATCGTCAAGGAGAGCGCGGTTCCGCGGCCTAAAGCAAGTTATGGCTGCGGAAAGGCGGCGGTTTAGGGGGTTCACTGCTCCAAAATTTTTTTTACTGTTCTGTTGTTTAAAATCTCTTCTGTTCCGATATCCCGTTTTCTATTTTGCTTTCTGGAAATCTCCAGATCCGAATTTGTATATCCTGCAAAAATTCAACCACAAAGTATCCTTTCCAAAAATACAAATGATATTTTTATAATTTTTTTGATTTTTCAGATTTTTATGAATTTTTAAATTTTATGATTAACCCGAAATTACGAAAAGAAAATTCTACGCCATCCCCGGCAACGGCGCCATTTGATTGGTAGAGATTTTACGATCAAAAATATTTATAACCGCAATCAAGAACGGCGTCGCATGAAGCTAGCCGATGAGTACGGGTCGGTCCACAGGGATGTTGTGAATTTCCGATTCGTTCTTACGAGTTAATTCCGAAAGGTGTTCGGACAGATTATTAAATCTAAAAAATCTAAATTATCCTAGGGCAATTAATTAAATGTTATAACTAGGGCAGGAAAATAAATTTACCTAGGGCAAGGAATTTAAATCTACACTAAGGCAAGAAAATAAATTACTTACAGATGGCTCTCTCCAAACATCAAAGCAGGGTTGTCAGATCTGGATTTCTGAATTGAAGAGAGGCACCGATGCTCTCCAAAAGATTTCTAAATTTTATTCATTAAAGGGAGGCATAAAGTTTACAATGAATTAGAGTCCCTATTTATAGAAGATAGGAAACCCTAGGGTTACAATGACTTGCATGTTTGCATTTACAAAAATAGCCCTCTGGGAAGACCGGTCAACAAAGCCACTGAATTTTGGTAAAACATAATTCTCTTTTTGTCTTCTTCTGGCCGCGGAACCGCGGCAATGGTGGGCTTGGGCCGCGGTTCCGCGGCCCTTTAGTTGGCTCACATGCTGAAATTTCAGGGTTTTGTTCTTTGTCCTTTTTGGCTTCTGGTTCTTTGGTTCTTTTACAAATTGGGCTTCTACATTAGCTCCAGATCTTCAGTGAATAATTATGGTGAACTTTAACCGTTGCTTTGTGTACTGTTTCTTATGTAGGCTTGATCAAGATCTTCTGTTCATTGGTTAAAATTCACTTTTTCATCATCTTTACCTCGTTTTCACTGTTTTCTGTCCAAGAACCTGTAACCTGTAACATGTAGCAGACATGCGTCAAAAGCACCTGTTTTCATTGAAAAATGCATAAGAATGGGGAATATAAAATACAATATTATGGTGTGAACACCACACACATCAATACGGACTGCGGGGTCCTTAAACTCGTGGACCGAAACGTCCTTAAACTAATATTGGACCGAAACGTCCTTAAACTAATGATGGACCGAAACGTCCTTAAACTAATGATGGACCACCACGTCCCTAAACTGGCGATGGACCGAAACGTCCTTAAACTAATGATGGACCACCACGTCCTTAAACTGGCGATGGATCACCACGTCCCTAAACTGGAACATGGACCACCACGTCTCTAAACTGGAACAATAGAGCCTTTAAATGCTCTTTTGCCGGATCTAAACGGTCCTGTTTAAGTTGATCTTAGCCCCAAACACGGCTAACGTATCCTTAAACATTCAAATGGACTCTAAAACTCCAGATCAACTTTGATTCAAGGGTACATCTCCGAACTCCTCTGGCATCTGTCGTTGTAATCCTTCAACGTCGTCAGAGAGGTGACGAGTCCCGATGGCCATATATTAAATGGATTACCACGTTAAGTCGATCTTAGTCTAAAACAGGACTAACGTATCCTTAACGGATGTTTAAGTTGATCTTAGCCTCAAATGCGGCTAACGTATCCTTAAACTAAAAACAACAAACCCAAATCTAAGTAAATACGAATTTAGACTAATCCACGTCCTACGAGCGACGGCATTACTCAGTCTCCGTATACAATCCACGGGCAACCACAAACAAAACAAACACCCACGACACGAAGTGAAATTCTGGAGAAGGAGAAAGTTGTTACAGCGATGCGGTAGCGTAATTAACTGCAGGGGCTTGCGCCTGCAGGGAAGAGCATCCCCACAATCAAAAACCCCTCAAGCGAGGGGGAATCTGACGAAGTCTGCTACATCGGCCGCATCTGTCTAAACCTCCGATACACGGTGCCATAAATAAAATTGGCATCTTTGGAGAGGTAGACGGATAAAACCATATAACATCTGCCCCGAATCTAAGGCTAGACATCCACGCGTCGTCGCCGTCGTTCGGAGGGGTACAGATTCTGGCATGCCCGGTGGGACCTTTTCCTCTTTCCACTCCACATTTCGTATGTCGTCTTCGCGAACGAATCGCGGTTTGTAAATGGTTGCCTTTGGGTTGCAAGTTACTAAGATTTGGTCTTTTTTCTGGCGCAGAACTTAAGCATCAATGGCCTCTAACTGCACCAACTGCTCGAACTGCCACTGCAACGGACGCTCCACCTCCCCCGGAGGTGTAGCATATGGGCCCCAAGCGGCTTCCTTCCTCGCTCTGCCGGTAGACTAGGTGACCCAGGCCACCACCGGCCTGTTTTTCGGGACCATGATCCTGCCTACAAGCTTCTCTATGCCAATACCTGCACCGGAAGTGAACAAGAAGTCGGTCTTCGACCGGCTCACTGCTACGACGACCCCTGTCAATGGGTCGCCAACTACCAAACCAACAGCCTCTGTTTTCGTCAGGCTGGATCGGAACTCTAAATTGGCTGTCCCAAGGAAGGCAATAACTGCTGCTCCAGAAGTCGTCAAGGCGGCTTCTCCTGTCAAAGAATCAGTCTTTTCAAGACTGACGATTCCTGCTCCTGCCCTTGCTCGAGAATCCGTCTTCGACAGGTTGAATATCACCCCTCAAAAGACAACCTCAGTCTTTAAGAGGTTAACACCGGCGACGCCTCATTCAGACAGGGGGCAAAAAGAAGCTATCTCTATCTCCGAGCCAGTCCCAAAGGCTCGTCGTGCTCGATGTCGCCATTGGCGACGAGTGAGGAAGGCAGGGGGCAACTCCCCCTCAGGGCTAACTCCACCGGCTCCAGTGGTGGAAGTCAATACTGCTGTTCCAACTGGGAACAGTTTTGAACTGCTGAGGAGGGTACGTAAGAACTCTCCAACCGCTACACTGAAAAGATCTCCTCCGCCCGCAGAGAGAGTTCCAGAAACAGAGCAAGAACAGGCCCCTCAACGGCTGTCCTAAAAAATATACAAGGTTTGGCAAAGGGTACAGGACTCCGTGATCGACCCAGATCACTCTCGTCAACAAAAGAAGACGAAGGTTCAAAAAGAAAAAGACCGCCCTATTAAACAGCAGGGGACAACGATCGCTAGGGTGCCCACTGCAACGTCCCTTTCAACTTCAACGGCCTACAAAAGAAGGAGGCCGGAGAAAACCCCCACGCCGGCGACAAATATCAGAGGTGGTGTACCCAAACGCCCTAAGTCAGGGGGCATTGTAGTTCATACCGTCTGTATGGCGTCTGGTAAAGAGGACAGCAGCATATCAACAGGTCATAGACCGCACACGCGGTCAGTGACCAAAGCTCAGGAGCAACAGCAAAAGCTCCAGGAGATGATGAACGCGATGGCCGCACTCACTGGGCCAAAAGAAACCCCTGAAACGTCCTCGGATGAACGCCAGGAGGAAGAAACTGACGCTAAATTCCATCGACGAATATTGGAGAAGAAGGATAAAGAGGCTGCTGAACAAACAGCCAACATAAAGCGTATGGGCCTCCTGTTCCAAGACATGGTAGGGATGATGATCCAGCAAGATCCTCCGGCCGAAGATCCCCCGATCGTCCTTGAAGACGATAGGGGAGAGACGTCGAATCCTCCACCAGCTCTATCAACAGCTAAGGAGAATACAATCTCCAAAGCTGATTTGGACGAGTACATAGCCCAACAAATACGGGTTCATCATGCGACTGAAGCAGCCGGCCAGGTCGTAAAAACGGGACGGCCATATCCGAGTTGGTACGACCAGATCAAGTACCCTCCGGGCTACACAATTCCCAAGTTCCATGTCTACAAGGGGACGGGCAATCCCCACCAGCATGTTGCCCAGTTCCGGGCACTCTGCGGCAAAACCGGCGGTGACGACAAGCTGTTGCTTCGCCAGTTTGTTGGAAGTTTATCAGATACGGCGTTCGAATGGTACTCTGAGCTCCCGAACGACTCTATCAAGATCTTCGCGGAGATGGAGCTGTTGTTTACTCATCGTTTTGCAAGCGCCAGTGAACGTACCCCGATAACGGCATTGATTAATGCTAGGGTGAAGCCGGGCGAGACATGGGTCTAGTATGCTATACGGTGGCGGAATTTATGGTCAAAGTGCGAGCAGCGCATAGAAGAAGCTCCTGCAGTAGGTATGTTTGTGGGAACCCTCGATCCGCAAGCAACCATCTCGCAATTTATGATGTTCTTCAAGCCGACCACCTTCCAGGCACTAATCGACAAGCTGGCGTAAATGGATCAAATGGGCCATAAAGCTCCTCTTCCAAAGCCGGACTCCCGAAATGAGAAGGGAAAGGGGAAAGCGATCGTTGTCGCTAATGCTCAGCAACAGCCGAACAACTCGAAGCCGGTCGTTCGTCAAAATAATATGCGCTCGTACGTACCCCTTGAGGATAGGATGGGACGTCCTTACTCGTTTTCCCGAGATAAAACAAGAAGGTTATTCAAGCTGGCGTTGCGCAACCGACTCATAAATCTGCCGGATCCAAAACGTCCGTCGCAACCAAGTGATGTCAATGAGCCCAACTACTGTCCTTATTATCGAGTACTGGATCATCCAATCGAGGATTGCTACGTCTTCAAAAACTGGCTTGAAGACCAGTACTGACAGGGCAAGTTTGCATTGTCCGACAAATAGAAGGTGAATCCACCGCAGCCCCACACCTCTAAGGGAATGAATATGCTGGGGGCAACATGCTCTGTCGTTGAGGAAGCTCCTTGGGAGGTTGTACTATCAGCCAAGACAAAGAGAATGCTAAATGATTTTCAAACATGCCCAGCGATCAAGTGGAAGAACCCGTTGGAGCCGCAGATCATTGAAGGGATGTTGAAGCCACGTCCAACTCCAAAGATCGATGGAGGTGGCTCAAGCACTCGCAACCGGCCGTCAAAATCTTCGAAGAAGAAGAAAAAGAAATCAAAGAAGCCCGTGAAGCCTGGCGACAAGCGCTCGGACTTGCAAAAACAAATTGACGCGCTGGAGGAATACAACCAGAAGGCACAGATTCCCATTACATTCCAAGAGTTCCTCAATCACGTCTTTCAAGAGGAAGATGAGGAAGAAAGTTCATCTGATGATTCTGAAGAATGCGTAGCGAGCTGTCATGTGATTTCCCACTCGTTCATGGACGATGAGGAGACCCCTTGTATTGAAACGCCGGGGGCAGATCCTGAACCAAAAATTCTGGGGCCATCGGATGAAGTAATTGACGCATTCCTCAATGAAGCTCTCTTAAAAAGTAAAGCTGATCGGGAACGCGAGGCGGTCATATTTGAAAGGGCCAAACGCCAACGACTTGATGAAAGAGCTGAGACGATCCCGCTGGAGCAAAATGCCTCCAACATCGACAAAAGCTAATTCAAGATAAGGAAAAGGTTTGCTAAGGCCACATCAATGGGCATGAAGCTACCATCCTCCGAAGGAAAAATTACTGGTGAAATAGAAATGCACCCCTCCTATTGCTTATATCATCAGAAGGTTTCGCACCCCACTCAAGAGTGCAAAGCTTTCGATAGATGGTGGCAAGGATATGTTGCTCACCGGCAGCATTTTAAGTGGGAAAAGCGCAAGACCCGCCGAGAGCAAAACGGTACGACCGAAGGGCTTAACAGAACCTCCGGCAATTGTCGCATGGTCAACGCTGGGGGATTACAAGTGCTCACATTCGGGAGGGATTCTAATGAGGAGCTGGAGCTGAGCCCCCTCTTTAAAGAGTCCACCTCAGGAAAAGAAGAAGAACTGAAGATTTGTGAAAATATCCGGCTACGTAATCGCACGCTCCCCGAAAAGAATCTCGGACCCCCAAACAAAAAAGATAAAGGGAAAGAAAAGGTCTCTGAGGATATCGTCTTAGATGACCAAGTGGTGGAGGAGTTAAGCGCCAAAGACCCGCCGAAGAAAAATAAGGTGGGTTACAACGTCTTAGCACATCTGAGGAAGCTACCATCGCAGCTCAGCATTCTTGACGCCCTTTTACTATCAAAGGAGGCGAGAGATTCGTTAATTAAGGCACTGCAGGACCCGGAGCAGTTCTAAGCTTTCCTGGCCGAAGAAAAAATGAAGGATGAATTGGAGGACGTGCACACGGCAGATGTCACTTTTGGCGATGAAGACCTTCTCCTTGGGACGTGCGAACACAATCGCCCCCCTCTATGTCTCAGGATACTGCCATGATATAAAGATAGGCAAAATCCTGATCGATAACGGGTCGTCTGTTAACTTACTCAATGTGCGGGTTTTAAAGGAAATCTGCATGAGCGTTCAACACCTCGCTCGAGACAAGATCACCATCTCCGGGTTCGACTCCCAATCGTCAAAAACTCTTGGATCTGTGATACTGACGCTGCGTTTCGGGCTGCTCGTCACGGACATTAAATTCCACGTCATAGATGCCAAGACATGCTACAACGCTCTGCTTGGCCGACCATGGTTACACGAGTACAACATCATCCCTTCTACACAGCATCAGTGTATGAAATATTTTAGGGATGGTCTCGAGTATACCGTGACGGGAGAATTGAATCCGTTTTCCGTGAACGAAGTTCGCAAATATGAAGATGCCAAATACTTCTTGCCGAATTTTGAAGACACGGAAAGGTGTCGCAAGCCGGAGAATAAAACTAACGCTACCATCTCTGTCTTCGGCAGTGATACCGAGGAGGAAGAGGAGATAGTTTATTCGGGTACTCCCCAATACACCAAGCCGGGACCATCCGCTCCTACGTTGATCTTTGGTAGCGACTCGGAAGATGAGGTCCATGCTATATTCTCGGCTCGGCCTTCAATACGAATGTCTGCTAATGAGGGACAAAGTCTACAAGTCGCCATGGTGCCGCTTAAACATCGTAAGGAACTGGATGCGCTTGATATCTACAATGTAGAAGAGCTGCGAACGTTCTATATCCCTCCCAGGCGAGAAAGCGAAAAAGAAATTCTATTCTACCATTCTAAAGAAACCAGAGTGGAGAAAGAAATCTGGCATGGGGCGGATTCTATGCTGGACAGGCTTCAGCCCATCCGTCTACCCAGATATTATACGGAAGGCTTGAAGAGGCTACTAAAACGCCAGGGGATATCCTTCAAGAAGACCGTTCGATAAGCCAAGTTCTATGACAAAGTCTGGAACGTTCCTGGGACTCAACGCAAATTGTCTAACGGGAGAATGGAAACAAGAGGGCTTGGATACATCCGGTCAAAGAAACGGGAGCTACTACACGGTTGCTACGTTGTGTATGACATTGATGAAGAAGCGGATGCTCAATGGGAAGATGCTAATCCTGAACCAGTGAAAGCTCCAGATGCAAAAATGCCCAGTCCGTCGTTCGAAGAACAAATGGACAAACTTATAAGGGAAGCTGGTCAAAAAGTCCGAGACGACCATAACCGCGAAATGGCCATCTACGAGAAAGCCAAAACGCAACGCCTCCTCCAACAGGCTGCGAAAGATGAGAATGCCGCTCTTTGTCAACCTGTTATAAAGAGGGCTCGATGCAGAGGCAGAAACAAGTCGAAATGCGAAAAAGGCGCTCAAAAGCAACAAAGCGGGGCTAAGAGGCCACATGAGCGAAAATCGAGCGGTTCCGATCTATCCCTCATAAGAAAAATGGGTCGGGCGTATTACTTTCCTCGGGACAAGACGAAGAAAATACTTGATCTCGCTTTAAAACATCATATGCTTACACTGCCGGAGTCTAAACACCCCGAACAAGCAGGCGAAGTCTCTCACCCGGACTATTGCTCTTATCACTGAGTGATAGGGCACCCTCTCGAGGACTGCTTCACCTTCAAGAATTGGGTTGAAGATCAGTATCAGCTTGGCAAGTTCGCTCTGTCCGATAACTGGAGGGTAACACCGCCCCAAAAGCATGAACCCAAAGCCACGAGAACAGAACCAACTCTACATTGGGACTGGAAGCAGATTCGCACTTGTCACATGATAACAATATCAAAAGAAGAGCCCGAGGACATGGATGATCTTCCCTGGTGCTTCGAAAACAGCAACGATGAGGTGATCACAGAATTTCCACCAGCGCCAAAAGAGCTGGAAGATGGTGTAAGCCCGCGGGGGCGCCCCGGCCGTCGATCCGACGCCGGAAACGCGGAAAACAAAAACTTTGCGAACTTTGCAAAACGGCACCACCGCGGACTTTTTACCCGGATCGGGCCATTAACCTAGCTAGCTAGCAAAATAGAAAAGAGTAGAGAAGTTATACCAAGCGATCCGTGTCCTTCGGTCTTCATCTCCACTCCGATCTCTTGCGGAATCTCCGTCACCTCCTCGCTCGTCGGAAAGGGCACCACGTAGCCGGAATCTTTTACGGGCTCCCGCTTCTTGACCGAGGCAACTCGGGCGCGAAGTTGGCTAGCCGACGCGTCCAAGGCTTGCTATAGAAATAGTGTAGAAGGCATGTCTCTTGGGGTTCTTGAAGTTGCCTTGATGAAAGGAGGAAAGGAATAATAAGCTATGGAGGGAGTTGTGTAATTTTTTTTTTTTGCAAGCAAGCAAGCATAAGAATGAGATGATATATTTCCACCACTAGAAAAATGATCCTCTCATCTCCCTCTCTCAAGAATGGCCGGCCCTCTCTCTCTAGAATGAGATTGGAGAGAGAAAAAGAATTCTCCAAGTATATAAAAATACAATGGAAAAACCAAATAAAGAAAATGGTCACTCTCATTTCTTTTCTCATCATAACAAAGCACCATCAAATGAAAAGCATAATGAAAGGACTAGAAAGGCATCTCATGATGATAAGAAGGAACAAAAGCAAGGAAGCCCTCCATAAAAGAGTTATTTGCAAATTGCAAACAACCCCCTCCATCAAAAGTCTGGCCGAGAAGGAATAAAAGAAAACCGGTCGGAACGGAACACAAACTGGCAACTTCATAAAACCGATCCCGTAATAAATTACAGGAAAACCCCGCTACTGCAAATACATGCCCGCATTTGTATTCCCACTGAACACAAATGCAAAGAGATAAAACTACACTATCTAATACTAAGATCCGGCTTAAGCCAAAGCCGGCTAGTAAAAAACCGTCCGATCACGATCCGTGCAATACCGCACGTATCAGATCGAACCCTGCCATATCTCCATACGGCCTCTACAGCGTTTCGCCCGAAACTTGAGTAACTGTCTGTGTGGTGGACTCTAAAGACTCGTCAATACTGTGGCTGTGGATTTAACCACTAGCACGTCAGAGGTATAAGCCAATACGTGACGGGCCACCAGGTATTGACCAAAAGGGACGTCGATGAGCGAACTCATCCTGACACCCTACTGAGCCTGTCAGTGACAATATCCGTACAGTCCGGTCCGTTCGTCTATGAGTATCGCATGGCGGGCCTAGGGGGTTGGTAAAAGTCAGACCCCCAAAAGCGGTACAAGTCGTGTCGGAGTGTAGCCCAGAACACCCTGAGATACTACTGGAATACCTACCAGCAAATCTCCTGCCTTGGCCAAGGACTTTTCATGTTCTGGCTCTCCTAGACACAGCACGACCTCACCCCCAATACCGGGAGAGACGAACCCCTGCAGATCCGCTCACTGCCTCCATGTGGCTCGGGACTGTACCCAACTAAAACCTGTTTGCACGACTCCTTTGAGCCGTGGTAGGGTAGTAATCAAAGTACAGTGGGAACTCACACGAGACAAATGACGATCCCAGGTCGATGAACTAACCTGTACACATGTCACCTGGGAACTGCTATCTGACGTCTGGTATATCCCAACTAGCAGGTTCCCGGCGAGTCCTGTCCGGTGTACTCATAACCCAATGAGCACCTGTATACATCTTAGGTGAACCAACTGACACCAGTGGCTTGTGAGACCGGCCACCGCCCCTCGTCGGGGTCTCGACTGTATACACTAGTCTACTCTGGAGAAACGATGCCCTGTCTCGAATCTCCCACGACTAGGGACCTTTTAAGGATGTGCTTGTAGACCCCAGCTCCCACTTATATGATCGCCCTCATATTGCTGGAAGTCAAGCAAGAATCCTAGGGGCTCTATCAACGTGTAATAGCGACTTGTCATGTCACCTAAAGCAGTACACGATGATAAAGATAAACCAGATAGCATACTATCATCTCGAGTAAGACTGTCCTACTGGGACAGGTCCTCCCCTCAATCATTGCAATCACGTGCCTGTGATCCAATAATTGACTCTGAGGGCACTATCTCCAACAATCTCCCACTTGCACTCGAGGCTAATTATTGCGATGTCGCATACTCACAGCCCGTGTGATACCGAACACCCAACTCCTCTACTAGTCAGTCTCACAAAGCTCGTTTGCGAAACTATTGCGTTCGAGGAATAGCCTCAGTGAGTGGATCCGCCTTGATGTTTCTTTCTATGTCTCTCTATATCTCATGTTCGCAGAGAAAACTATCTCCCGAAATGAGCAATACCTGTCCTAGAATGTCTGGATGTCTGATGGGACCTAGCTCATAAGTGAACTCCAAATCCAAACTTCTTAGACTGTATCGACAACTGAACTTAATCAGTGTCCTGCGCCATGCCTTCCCTCAGTTTCCACCTGGACCACCTGTCCAAAATACTGCCCCTCGTTAGAGGGAAAACTATAACTCTGACAGCCACTCTGCCATCCAGGTCACCTTGGAAGCCTGGAATGATAACCGTCTCCTAAAGGAGGCTGCCGTTATCAATTCCTTAGAACATCAACTTATGTTCTAAAACTGCTTCCGACTGTTTCTCCAAGATTGGATTAATATCAACTTATTGCACCTACTGCAAGAACAATATCTGGTGTGGTACTTGACATCTCATGATTGACTCAGTTGCCTAAGCAAGTGATCTGTCAATCATGCGTGTCCCTCTCCCCTTTAGTCTGTAAGACACCTTTAGAGAGGGTGACTCCATTACCTGCAGGTACACTACCGTGCCAGGAGTCGTCCATTCTAAATACTCATAGAATGCGGTCAAAGTACCCAGATTGGGAAACCACCCAAATCTAGATCTAAAACCATAGATCTAGTAACCAGAATGTCTGATATAATATCCAAGTCCTATATGGAGAAACCACTGTGTGACGACCAAAGTATAACCCATCGTAGTATAGGAATATCACTTCCTACTCTGTGTATGTCATCAAATACCAGGACATCACACCCTACTACCTTCTTAACAGATCCATCCCTTATTCTGATGAAGTCAAACCTCTGACTGTGACATCAGAAATAGATGATCTATCTCCGCTATATCTGCTTAAGTCTATAAATAGACATAAGCCTGATATCCACCAATGCTTCCGCTGCTCCCACTGACTACGACAACCCTCTGGCAGAGTCATATATACGTACGCTTCTAAAGCAAGTTTAGAACGACGCTATACTCATCCTTCCGCCGGGTCTCGCAGCCTGGAACAACAGCAATGGCAAGTGTGGGTAAACAAGAACCTCTCTGCCACCGTCCTTGAGCATACCGAAGTACCTCTCGAGTGCCTGAGGTTACCCACCATATCTGCGGAGTGGCCAATGGAATGTCAAACCAGATTGAATCTTTAGGTTCTTATCAAATCTTCAGTAATCGTTTGCGGTTCTGGAATCACTTCCAGTTCTACCATACTCCCACTACTGTTTTTCTGAAAAAATTCATTTTTGATAAAACTGTGGCGAGTCAAGAACAATATTACTATTGATCTTCCAGATGGTAGAAAGTTAACCCTCGTCATAGCCCGGGTCAACCCACAAACAGCCACTACTGAAACGTGCCTTGAGTTGTCCAGAGTCTGGTTTTAAGCATAAGCCGGACAACTCCCCGTATCTTAATAATGTCAAGATATGAACTGTTCTATATTCAAGAAACAGAGGCACTGATTTAATTGAACCAGATTCAAATCATGCAGCTGTCTCCAGTGCATGTCAACTAAATGGAAAGAGGCCGATCAGCGTTACTCAACCTAGGAATGCTTCCAATTATGAGTAACCTGAAAGAGAAGCAAGTTCTCTTAATCATTACTATCAATTGAATACCATACACAAGTATCTACATCTTCGATCTCTTTGAAGAATCCCGATACTTGCTATACCTGGTTCTCTACTCTATTCAAATACCTATAACTCCTCAAAACTTAGACCCTGTGTTTCTATGAAACACATGTTTAAGAACTAGAGAAGTTAAAAGTAAACAGAATATAGTACGAGGACCAACCCCTCTGTCCTAATGGACACTGGACAATATACAATACTCTGTATAAGTCCCCTGAGTCTAGTGACTCATTCACTGTGTGTCGTAGGTTGAAAACTGTACTTTTGGTTAAGAAGAATTACACCGCTGTTCAATGCTCCTTACCTAACCATCCACTGGTATAGGTAAATGTCATAGACATAATTTCGAAAAGTATATCTCACTCTATAAAAACAGACGTACAGATATATCAATTTGAAATTGGTGCACAACAACGGATATTCAAAACCAAATATTTGCCGACCGGCAAATAACCCAGGTGACTTCCTCAAATATCACCAATTACAACGAATCCTGATATAATGAGGATGGTCACCTAATTCCCAATAACTTACTCCCACTCATCATCTGTAAAACCATACAGATGTGAGAATCCTACCTGGTAAATACATACCCTGGAGCAAGTGCCTAATTGGGAAATCAGTTTTCATTTAACAGTACACAGTGAAATTGAAACATTGAGATGTTTCGATGGGGTATGCTGGTATTCCTAGTAATGCCTCTTCCATTATCCAGATTCACAACTATAACCGTATAATTCTTTGCCACCTCTCCAAATCCCTTTATATGTCTTTAGTCATTACCTTCTGTACACCCCTTTAGGCCAAATGGTTTTCTTCCTTCCCTACCGTTCGGCACCAGCCTATGGTTTGGAAGAAGACTATCCAAAAAGCATAATGGGTGTACTGTCCTAATCCGAGGAGCACTCGCAATGCGAGAGAAGGTGAGGATAAAAGACAACCGAATGTACTTAATTCATAGGTGATTTAGGATTGACAAAGAAGTACATGGTTAGGTCGTGAATAGCAGTCGCAATTTACTTTGCCCTCTTACTAATCCCTTGCTTTTTCTGAACTTAATACCTTCTGTACACCGTTTAGGCTAATTGGCTTTCTTCATTCCCCACCGTTCGGCACCAGCCTAAGGTTTGGAAGAAGACTATCCAATTTGCGTAATAGGTGTACTATCTCCTAAACCAAGGAGCACTCGCAACCTGAGAGAAGGTAAAAGGTAAAGACAACTGAATAGTCCTATTCGTTTTCTCCAGAACCGGAAACCATCCTCGAAGTCCTTCGAGTTCGTATATAACCATACGATGGTTTTGTCCAATGGAAGTGGACGTTCGTAGTAATACGGGGTGTCCCGGAGAAAAGAGTAAAAGTAGGAGTGGCAAAGAGGTCTGCAACTCTGACAATCCAAAAGCCAGTGTTAAGAAGGTTCGGTCAACTTGGTCACTGAGTCATAGTTTAGGGTCGGGTCAATGGTCGCTGCCAGAGAGAGAGAGAAAAGAAACACTCAGCGTGCACTCTAACCTAGATCAGAATGGTTACCAATTTATCTAATCTGGAAACCTCCCACTGTAACGTCAAATTCTTCCCCAAACCTGAAAGAAGAATTAGCCGGGATAACCCGAGGAGTAAACCAACTCATCAGTGGGAATCGGGATCCAACTCTCATCGCATGATAACGTGACGGAATCCGCTCACGTTATCACACTCCAGAAGGTATGCGCATATCTGGCAAGTTTCAGTACTTTTGAAACTCCCGATGTGGATTTCTGCCCCATGCTCTTATGACCTTGACGAAGGCCAACAAATCATAAGTCACATGTCAAGTTCTACCCATCATTCTCCAGGTTGATTTGAACCCACCCGCACAAGCCCTTGACGAAGGCCAACAAGGCTATACGACTGTCCCAAACCAACGCATCTATCTATGCTGCAGAAAGGCAACAAGCAGCTACCATACACTATGCCTTGACGAAGGCCAACAAACATAGCATGAATACTACGTGCTACCCGTCTGAAACGACGGAGGGCTACGAATGGTTTCTGGCGAAAACCTTTAACGTAACGAACTTGATATCGTTGAAGGAACTGATAGCTTTATAAAAATATAGTGACAACAACCTTTGCTAAAGAGGTCACTCCCGGTGAAGGGATCTCGGCTCTTTCCCCGTAGAATGAGGTGCAGGATATTCCAACTGAATACCACGATGCAAAGCAAAAGTAATCGGCTATAGTGAAGTTACTGCCCTGACGCAAACTTTTGTCCAAGGGGTCACTCCCGGTGAAGGGATCTCGGCCCTTGCCTCGTCGACTGAGGAGCAGGATATTCCAACTGAATACCACTGTGCAAAACAAAAGTGAACGTCCTTGCAATAACAGCTTTTTGAAAAGTGTTCCAACAACATCAGAATAGGTTTGTTTATCTTGCATTGATCCGAATCAACGCAGTCCCATCAATTGATCACACCACAAAGAACGAAAATATACTGACGTACGTATATGCCATCCGCATTCGCCACTGGGTCCCGTCATCACCCGTTAGGTTAGCTAACTAACGACAGAGCGGGGACTGGACTAGCGCGGATGAAAAACATATACAACATCCATAAATATATATATATATAATTTTCGCTCAAGGCGTGATAAAAATGCAGCAACACAGAAATGTATAGCAACACAGATCAATACAGATATCTGGGATCCCCGGGTTTCACAGAGCCGCTGAAACCCGACGTTCCCCTGGTCGTGTGGATAGCCTGTGCAATGAAATCCTAGACCCCTACGGGCGCGGCAAGTCACCCGCCAAAACCTGAAGCGAGGCAGCCCCCTTCAGCAACGTGAATGGACCACCCAGCACTTCACAGAATCCGGTAACTTGGGCACCCCTCCTGGGTCAACCTGTACCCCCTACGAGTGCGGCGAATAGCCCGCCAATTCTAGAGTGAAGCCCCCTTCGTCTCAATGCCATGAGATGCGGGCTTGTTGCCCTCTAGAATCCGGCTATCCGTGCACCCCTCCGCGGGGTAATCCTAGTACAGAAAGTAAAATATACATACAACGGGTACATCGACCGCAACCTGGTCGTGCCCCAAAAGAATAATACAAACAGGCAGTGACGGCAGTCCACATGTCGGACGCTCGCCCCGCAATATCAAATGTACATATAAAACAGAACTGTACTACCACTGCAACCAGGCTATCCCCCACGACCGATCCGCAACAACACAGTACAATCACAGAACATCAACGTGAAAGTCACGTTCGCAAATCCGTCTAACCGGGCTATAGCAGTTAGACGGGATTTACCGATCGAATGACATTCACGGTCACAGATATAAAGTAAATACTGTGAACTAGCATGTTTAAAATATCCGATCGAACAAATTTATCAAAGTGGGCCCCACACAGTACTGTAGCACTTACAGAAAATCTGGGCCCAAAGAAAATATCCCAAAAGCCCTATTTCCAACTCACAAGCTTACTGGGAAAATATGGTGCCACGATTTCTCCTTTCCGCCGCGCAAGCGCGGCCAAACCAGGGGTTTGGCCGCGCTTCCGCGGTCGAAGTAGGGAATCAGTGGATCGTATTTTCCCAGAATTCTTATAATTTGTTGTACATGTCTCTGCAATCACCAGAAAATTTTTAGGAGCTCAAAAAATTTTAACAGAGAACACATGTGCACTAAAATACGGTTTTCGGGTTTTTGTTCGATCGAGTTCTAAACGCGCTAGAGCAAGCTAGGGAAGGTTAACGGCGTGGCTCTGATACCATTGTAAGCCCGCGGGGGCGCCCCGGCCGTCGATCCGACGCCGGAAACGCGGAAAACAAAAACTTTGCGAACTTTGCAAAACGGCACCACCGCGGACTTTTTACCCGGATCGGGCCATTAACCTAGCTAGCTAGCAAAATAGAAAAGAGTAGAGAAGTTATACCAAGCGATCCGTGTCCTTCGGTCTTCATCTCCACTCCGATCTCTTGCGGAATCTCCGTCACCTCCTCGCTCGTCGGAAAGGGCACCACGTAGCCGGAATCTTTTACGGGCTCCCGCCTCTTGACCGAGGCAACTCGGACGCGAAGTTGGCTAGCCGACGCGTCCAAGGCTTGCTATAGAAATAGTGTAGAAGGCATGTCTCTTGGGGTTCTTGAAGTTGCCTTGATGAAAGGAGGAAAGGAATAATAAGCTATGGAGGGAGTTGTGTAATTTTTTTTTTTTGCAAGCAAGCAAGCATAAGAATGAGATGATATATTTCCACCACTAGAAAAATGATCCTCTCATCTCCCTCTCTCAAGAATGGCCGGCCCTCTCTCTCTAGAATGAGATTGGAGAGAGAAAAAGAATTCTCCAAGTATATAAAAATACAATGGAAAAACCAAATAAAGAAAATGGTCACTCTCATTTCTTTTCTCATCATAACAAAGCACCATCAAATGAAAAGCATAATGAAAGGACTAGAAAGGCATCTCATGATGATAAGAAGGAACAAAAGCAAGGAAGCCCTCCACAAAAGAGTTATTTGCAAATTGCAAACAACCCCCTCCATCAAAAGTCTGGCCGAGAAGGAATAAAAGAAAACCGGTCGGAACGGAACACAAACTGGCAACTTCATAAAACCGATCCCGTAATAAATTACAGGAAAACCCCGCTACTGCAAATACATGCCCGCATTTGTATTCCCACTGAACACAAATGCAAAGAGATAAAACTACACTATCTAATACTAAGATCCGGCTTAAGCCAAAGCCGGCTAGTAAAAAACCGTCCGATCACGATCCGTGCAATACCGCACGTATCAGATCGAACCCTGCCATATCTCCATACGGCCTCTACAGCGTTTCGCCCGAAACTTGAGTAACTGTCTGTGTGGTGGACTCTAAAGACTCGTCAATACTGTGGCTGTGGATTTAACCACTAGCACGTCAGAGGTATAAGCCAATACGTGACGGGCCACCAGGTATTGACCAAAAGGGACGTCGATGAGCGAACTCATCCTGACACCCTACTGAGCCTGTCAGTGACAATATCCGTACAGTCCGGTCCGTTCGTCTATGAGTATCGCATGGCGGGCCTAGGGGGTTGGTAAAAGTCAGACCCCCAAAAGCGGTACAAGTCGTGTCGGAGTGTAGCCCAGAACACCCTGAGATACTACTGGAATACCTACCAGCAAATCTCCTGCCTTGGCCAAGGACTTTTCATGTTCTGGCTCTCCTAGACACAGCACGACCTCACCCCCAATACCGGGAGAGACGAACCCCTGCAGATCCGCTCACTGCTTCCATGTAGCTCGGGACTGTACCCAACTAAAACCTGTTTGCACGACTCCTTTGAGCCGTGGTAGGGTAGTAATCAAAGTACAGTGGGAACTCACACGAGACAAATGACGATCCCAGGTCGATGAACTAACCTGTACACATGTCACCTGGGAACTGCTATCTGACGTCTGGTATATCCCAACTAGCAGGTTCCCGGCGAGTCCTGTCCGGTGTACTCATAACCCAATGAGCACCTGTATACATCTTAGGTGAACCAACTGACACCAGTGGCTTGTGAGACCGGCCACCGCCCCTCGTCGGGGTCTCGACTGTATACACTAGTCTACTCTGGAGAAACGATGCCCTGTCTCGAATCTCCCACGACTAGGGACCTTTTAAGGATGTGCTTGTAGACCCCAGCTCCCACTTATATGATCGCCCTCATATTGCTGGAAGTCAAGCAAGAATCCTAGGGGCTCTATCAACGTGTAATAGCGACTTGTCATGTCACCTAAAGCAGTACACGATGATAAAGATAAACCAGATAGCATACTATCATCTCGAGTAAGACTGTCCTACTGGGACAGGTCCTCCCCTCAATCATTGCAATCACGTGCCTGTGATCCAATAATTGACTCTGAGGGCACTATCTCCAACAGATGGAATACATATCACCGCAGATAACCTCAAGAAAATTGAGTTGGGAACGGTGAACGACCCGCGATCAACATTCGTCAGCGAGCTGTTATCCGAAGAAAGGGCGGCGGTGCTAAAAGACTTGCTTATGCAGCATAAAGATTGTTTCGCTTGGAACTACTCCGAAATGCCGGGACTAGATCCAGAAATTGCTGTGCACAAATTGGCAATATCCCCGAACGTCAAGCCGGTGAAACAGGCGCCGAGAAGAATGCGGCTCGAGCTTGAGATGAGCATTAATGCCGAGGGCAAGAAGCTGATCGACTCTGGCTTTATTCAGGAGGTTCAATATCCGGAATGGATCGCCAACATCGTCCCAGTAATGAAGAAAAATGGGACAGTGCGCATATGCGTGGACTTCCGGGATCTCAATAAAGCCTGCCCGAAAGACGATTTCCCAGTGCCAGTCACCGAACTGATGATAGACAACACGTCCACTCATGAGGTTTTCTCCTTCATGGACGGCTCATCGGGGTATAACCAGATAAAGATGCATCCCGAAGACCGGAAGCACACCGCCTTCAAGACTCCTTTGGGTATATTCTGCTACAAGGTGATGCCCTTCGGTTTAAAGAATGCCGGTGCCACCTACCAGAGGGCCATGACGAAGATTTTCGATGACCTCATACACGAAATCGTTGAATACTATATCGACGATCTCGTGGTTAAAAGCAAATCGTACGAGGAACATCTCGAGCATCTGAAGACCGTATTTCAACGCCTTCGACAATACAACTTGAAGATGAACCCCCTCAAGTGTGCATTCGGAGTTTCCTCAGGCAAATTCCTGGGATTCATTATTCGGCACCGGGGGATTGAGATAGATCCGTCAAAGATCAAGGCGATCATGGAAATGCCTCCGCCAAGGACTCGCAAACAGCTGTGGTCTCTCCAAGGGAAGCTCGCGTATATACGGCGATTTATAGCCAACCTTTCAGGCAAGTGCCGTCCTTACAGTCACCTGATGAAGAAGGGAACCCCATTCGTCTGGGATCAAAAATGCCAGGGCGCGCTGGACGAGATCAAGCAATACCTGCAGAACCCGCCAGTGCTGGCTGCTCCGGTCAAGGGAAAACCCCTCATTCTTTACACAACCGCCCTCGAAGGTTTTTTAGGCGCATTATGGGCGCAAGAGAATGATCAAGGGAAAGAGAGAGCTCTTTATTACTTAAGTCGAGTTCTACTGGGGGCAGAAAATAACTACTCCCCCATTGAAAAACACTGCCTGGCGTTGATCTTCGCGATAACAAAGCTCAGGCACTATGCATTGGCGCATGAGGTCCGTCTCATTTCGAAGGTCGACCCTCTTAAATATTTGATGTCGAAGGCCATATTGACGGGACGACTCGCTAAATGGGCCCTGCTCTTGATGGAATTCTCGATAACATATCAACCTCTCAAGGCAGTCAAAGGCCAGGCCATTGCCGACTTCCTCGCTGAGCATCCGATACCCGCCGATTCTCCTTTGAATTGCGATCTTCCAGACGAACATGCGTTTGATGCGATCGACGGTAGTGATACCCGATGGGAGCTTTATTTTGACGGAGCATCTTCCATGAAAAAGCGCAAACAAAGTACCCCTATAATCAAATCGGGAGTAGGCCTCATCTTCATAACTCCACAAGGAGGGATTATGCACTTCGCCTTCTCCTTAACAGAGCCGAAGATGAATAACGAAGCCGAATATGAAGCCTTGATTGCAGGTCTCGAGATCGCCATCGATCTGGGAATTGAAAACCTCCACATATACGGAGATTCTCAACTGGTCGTTAGTCAAGTAAACGACGATTACCTAACGTGCAAGCCAGAGCTGGTGAAGTACGGCAAAAAGGTACAACAACTGTTGACCCAAATTCCCTCCTATACTTTGGAGAACATACCGCGCGTGGAAAACAGCAAAGCGGACGCGTTGGCCAAACTTGCTAAAGAACTGGCTGACGAGAACCTCGATGACGTTAGAATCGTGGTACAAAGCCGTCGGGTGCTTGCCCCAGCAGAAATATCTTCGGAATCACCCGAAGAAAAAGGAGCGACTGAGCAGATGACTCTGCAAATAAAAGACCGGGAAAAGGCCGAGGATTGGAGGGAAGTCTTCATAGACTACTTTAAGTCCCACCGAATGCCCGAAGATGCGTCCACAAGACATCAGCTCATGAAACGAGCTCTGTCTTTCGCCTTCGTCAATGATACTCTATACAAGAGGTCATTCGATTCTCTGTGGCTGAGATGTCTGGGACCTGACGAAGCGAAAAGAGTCGTTCAGGAAGTTCATGACGGAATCTGTGGTTCTCACCAAGCGGGCCCGAAGATGAAGTTGAAGATCAAATGGATGGGCTATTACTGGCCCACGATGATTCAAGATTGCCTTGAATATGCGAAGCAATGCCACTCATGCCAAATCCATGGGGACTTCATCCACCAACATCCAAATCCGCTACACCCGACGGTGGCTAGCTGGCCGTTCGAGATGTGGGGAACTGACATAGTCGGCCCCATCGAACCAGCATCGTCTAGAGGACATCGTTTTATCCGGGCGACGACTGATTACTTCTCCAAATGGGCAAAAGCAGTACCGTTGAGGGAAGTGAAGACGGAGAATATCCTCCATTTCTTCATGACGCACGTCATATATCGGTTTGGAACTCCGCGACAGATCATCTCCGATAATGGGCCAGCCTACAGAAGCCACAAGATCAGTCGCTTCACGCAACAGCATAACATAGACTGGAGATATTCCCCGGTTTATAATTCACGAGCTAATGGTCTAACCGAAGCCTTCAACAAGACCCTGACGAAGATCATGAAGAAAACGGTGTCCCGAAATAAGAAGGACTGGCACGAAAGGATGCAAGAGGCTCTCTAGGCGTATCGAACTACGTTCAAGACAGCCACGAACACAACGCCGTACGCGTTGGTATTTGGGACGGAAGCAGTACTCCCCCTCGAGATAGAGTTACCCTCTCTACGAGTGGCAATCCACTACGAGCTGACGGACGAAGAAAATGCTCACCTTCGGCTTGAGGAGCTTGACGCCCTTGATGAAACCCGGCTCATAGCGCAACAAAATCTGGAAGCTTATAAAGCAAAGATGACGCGCTCATATGAAAGACTGACCCGACCGAGGACATTCCGCCAAGGCGAACTTGTGCTAGTGGTCAAAAGGCCTATGATTCCCAATCGCGCCAAGCGGGAAAAATTCGAACCAAACTATGAAGGCCCGTACATCGTAGATAAGGTCTACCAGGGTGGGGCCTATCTACTCGTAGATATGCACGGTGAAAGGCCTTTCAGGCCAATAAACGGTCGCTTCCTAAAGAGATACTACGCTTAATGAGCCACAGCCTAGGTCAATGGTAGATGACGACGACTATGTCCGCTCACTATCTTCCTAAGCTCAAGCTTTATAAGCAGTAGCCGGCCTTCTTAATGACGGACCGAAACGTGCTTAAACTAATAGCGGACCGAAACGTCCTTAAACTACTACCGCAGCATCCTTAGGCTGACGAGATAAAAAAAAAGAGAAAAAAGAGGAAAAGAAAAAAAATGATTGATAAAAAAAAAAGAACGGTATGTCTATAAGCAAAAAGTGCACGGATGAAAACCCGAAAGGGCTCCGTGAGTAAAAACAGCAGGGCTACCGGCGAGTGTTCGTGAAAACCCGAAAGGGCGCGACCTCGAAGAAAAATATATATAAAAATAAAAAGAAAAAAAACGGTATGTCCACAAGCAAAATGGGCACGGATGAAAACCCGAAAGGGCTCCGTGAGTAAAAACAGCAGGACTACCGGCGAGTGTTTGTGAAAACCCGAAAGGACGCAAGCTCGTTAAAAGGACACTTACAAGATCCTCTCGACCTTGTAAGAAGAAACCACCCGCATGAGATCCTTACGACTCACAAGGGAGCAACACACTTAGGGACCCCCACGATTCTTAAGGAGAAAATACACTTGCGAGATCCTCACGACTCGTAAGGAGAACTCTCTTATGGGACCCTCACGGCTCATAAGATTTGAAAGTCTTTAGTTACAGAGACCTAAACCTGTGCTTAAGCAACCCCCACAACTTTAGATATCGCCCTACAAGTGGCTCAGTACTGACCCTTGTATACAATCCACGGGCGCGAATAAGCATTTCCCTAACCAAGTCTCATCCGTGACTGGGGATATGTTCGCATGGTCAACAACCCTTGTAAATCCTCTCGATTTATGAGGAGAAAACCCTCTTGTAGGATCCTTACGACTTACAGAGGAACATATGTTCAGACCATAATATTGCATTTTTCATTCCCCTATTCTTATCCGTTTTATAAATAAACAGGTACTCTTGATGCACGTTTGTTGCATATTACAGGATACAGGCTCTTGGAGCGAAGACAGTGAGAAAAGACAGAAGATAATACAAAAGAGAGACTTTTGACCAACAAGTAGATGGATCCTAGTCACGAAGAACAATTTATAATTGTATAAGGCAATGCCGTCCGAAATGTCAAAGTGAACGGTCAAAAGATCCTTACAAGTTTTCACTGAAGATCTGGAAAAGACCAAGAAGCCAAACAGAGAAAAATAGTGAAGAATAAACAAGCCCAAATACCCAGCATGAAGACCAGAAAATTTGGTGAGCTGAGCTCACCAAAGGGCCGCGGAACCGCGGCCTAAGGCCCATCATTAACGCGGTTCCGCGGCCATTAAGTGCGCACGTCGGTGGATTTTTCTTGTGTCGGTGTGTCGGTGCGGGTGTTGGGATTTTCCGTAGGCAAATCTGTAATTGCGCATGTGCGAGAGTCTATAACCCTAGTTTTTATGTTTTCCTATAAATTGTAATCACAGATCTGTAAAACTCATGCCTCTTTTCAATCAATAAAATTCAGAATTGTTGGGAGTTTATTCAGATCTGTTCTGTATTGCTTGGAGGGAGCCATCAAATTAGTAAGTTAATTTTATTTCTTTGTTTTAATTCTTTTAATTAGTATGTCTTTTCATCCCCTAATGAGCGAGTAATCTCCTCGCTTGTTAGGGTTAGCCTTAGGGAAAGGTTTGAGAGATGAGATCTCTCACCCCTTTCATGCCATTCACAACTAAGAATTAAAACTCTATGCATGCGTGCACAACCGCACCCTATGGCACCCTACCCCTTGAGGTAACGGTGATCCGTAGTATAAAGGACCGGTTGCGCGCGTTTTCCATGGAGGTTAGGGAAATTATCGATAAAGGAAGGATAAGAATCTAGAGGAATAAACATCTTCCCAAAAGACTCTAATCCACTTTATTGATGATTACCGTAACATCTAATAGATCAAAAAAATAAGGCATTGAAAGCGGTGAGGAAACCTTTAATCTCCAAACTTCCCCTAAACCTAACCCTAGCAAGACTTTAAATTAGATTAATTTAGTTTTAGATCTAGGTTTTTATAGATTTAATAAACCAACCAAAACAACATTTGGAATCAACTCGTAAAAACACATTAAGGAAATTACCCATCTCTGTGGATCGACTCGTATTCACCGGCTAGCTGCAAAGCGACGCCGTTTCTGATTACGGTTAACAAGTAATTTTGGACTAATCAAATGGCGCCGTTGCCGGGGATGGCGTAAAATTTCTTTCTGTGTAATTTCGGTTGATATAAATTTTAAAAATTATAAAAATCTGAAAAATTGAAAAAAAATAAAAAAATATATCAATTTTTATCTGTTTGAAGGGTGTATGTTTTGAATTTTGCAGGAATAGCGAAGATTCTCGGATCTAAAAATTTACAGAGGGTAAACCAGAAAAAATCATATCAGAACAGAGAGAAAATATCATAACAGAGGAGTAGAAAATTTTTCAGAGCCTGATCACTCCAACAGACCGCGTTTCCGCGGCAAAGGTGGGCCCCAGACCGCGGATCCGCCGCGCCTTGGCCACGTCAGCACCTGAAAAATTTGCTGGTTTGTTTCTCTCTTCTCCCCTCTGTCAACCACCATATATTTTTTGTGAAAATTTTCTGCAGGATTTCTTTGCACTAAAAATCTTCTCTCTCCTTCTAAATAACAGATTTTCTGCAGGTTTCTTTGCGCCGCGCTAAAAAAAATTTGATTGCAAGTGAATTTTATTGTTTTGCATAATTTAATCGGACTTTAAGGGGCTAATTGACCAAACTCAGATTGGGTGGGGATTTCATCACCCTTTCCAGGACCCCAGAAAACACCTAAAGCATTTGCATTGACCACAATTAATTAAAAAATACTAGACTCAGACCTAAGGACATCGAGCTCAATAGGAAAAGGACTAGTATAGGCATCGACCGTTTATCCTAACTGACTTTGCGGTGTCTAGGCTAGTGGTTATTAATTAGGCCCACTATTGTGGTTCCTTCCCACTTACCTGGCCGTACTTGTCGGTGAAGAGGCGGTTTGAGGTCCTATTTCTAGCCCTAGTTAGGAGCTGTCTAGCAGACCTAGGCGACCCTAGATCTAGGCCTGATTGTGCATGTGTGGTTGATACATTTGTGTCACAAGACCCTTTTCAAAAATCTCTTTGCAAAACTCTCACATAAATAAAAAAAGGGGGGGAAATCTTTTCAAAACTTGCAACTTGTCGCTAAAGAAATCTTGCACCTCACTTCCACCACTTCTTCTCATTGACGTTATCTTACCTCTACATTCTGTTTTTTTTTCTGACTACACTACTCTTTTAGTGTATGTCACTTTGGACTAGGGATACTAACGCCCGATTAGTCCGTGTTTCATTGGTACCGACCGACGAACTTTTCGACACCGAAGTCGAAATTCCCTCCATTTCCTTACCTCCACCTTCAAATTTTTCTTTCGAAGGTATGTCGGGACACGACCCCAATGATACCTTACCGACGGGAATGATTCCACCTCCGTTAGGTGTGAATAACCCGAATCTTCCACCTGTTGTAGCGCCCGCACGAGTTGCGCTCCAGGATCTCTTCTACCCCGTCCGCACTTCTTTACCTACATGTCTTTCACCCCCACCGGCAAATGGGGAAAATTTTGAAATAAAACCACATTTCATCAATATGCTGCCAAAATTTCATGGTTTGGAATCTGAAGATGCATATATCTTTATCAATAAATTCCAAAATGTGTGCGCTATGATGAAAACAACCCAATTAAGTGATGACGCTATAAGGCTAAGGGTCATTCCTTTTACCTTATGTGACCTAGCCGAGAAGTGGCTATACAGCACCGCATCACATTCCATTAGAAATTGGGACGACTTTGTAAGAGCTTTTCTGAAAAAGTTCTATCATCATCACAAAACTGCTAGAATCCGTAACGAGATTATACAATTTTCACAGCTTCCTTCCGAACCATTTTGGAAGTGCTTCGAGAGATTTAAAGGGCCACTTGTTCAATGCCCTCATCATGAGATCGAAAGTTGGCAACTTTGCCAAACATTATACGAGGGATTGAACTCGGCAACGAAGCAGTTGCTAGAAACCATATGTCAAGGTCATTTTCTCTCCAAGTCTAGCGACGAAGCGTGGCAGTTTCTTGAGAATCTTAGTGAGCAAACAATTCAGTGGGTGAGTACCAAGACCACATCATCTTCTTCTGTTGGTCAATCTAGGGCAGGCATACATCAAGTAGATATGTCAATTGCTATGAAGGCCGAGATGGCCGCACTTATGAAAAAGCTAGAAGCCATTGAGACCAAAATCTCATCGTCTTCTCCTGCCCCTGTTTTACCCACACGAACTGTTTGTGCTTATTGTTTGAATCCATCGCATCTAACCGAAGAGTGTCCTTATAATGCACCTATTCAAGGACAAGATCAAGTCAATGCTGCCTTTCAGCAACGACAAAGAAATGATCCATACTCTTTGACATACAATCCGAGGTGGAGGAGTCACCCAAATTTCGCTTGGAACCAAAATCAACAAGTCCAAGGAAATAACAATTTACAAAGACCTCCTCCTCCACAACAACAATAAGCACCTTCACAAACTCAAAACCAGCAACCTTTCCAACAACAACCTTATACAAATCAAAAGAACAATTTGGTTCAACCAAATGATGATAAGGTTATCTCGCTCGAAAAAAGTCTAGATGCATTTCTCAAGCAATCTACAGAATCCGCAGCAAGATTTGAAAATTATGTTCAGTTTTTGATGCATAACAATGCCTCATACGATCAAAGTATCAAATCTATTGAGGCACAAATTGCACAATTAACTGCTGCGTTGAGCGAGAGAGAAAAAGGAAAGCTTCCGTCTCAACCAATGCAAAATCCCGGTCACACACAAAACGTATATCACAATCACAATGTAAATGCGGTGACCACGTTGAGATCCGGAAGAGAGTTGCAAAATAATGTGGGAACTAATGATGACATCCCCGCCGGTGGTTCTTCTTCTTCTTCTTCTTCTTTTTCTCCATCGTCATCTTCCCCTTCTTCATTTTCTTCACTTTCTTCTTCACATTTTTCTTTAGAGCCTATTCTCCACCATTCACACGGCTCTACTTCTTCTAATTCTAACAGACCCATTTCTCACAACACGAATACATCCACACTGGGATCCGTTCCTACTCCACATCCTACTCCACAAACATTTGACTCAACAAATTTTCAAAATGCTCCATTTCCAAACAGGTTGAGTCCCAATAAACCAACTGCACAAGTGGAGAAGATTGTGGAATTATTTAAGCAGGTTAGCATAAATATACCTCTCTTGGATGCTATCCAACAAGTCCCTTCATACGCGAAAATCTTAAAGGGCTTATGCACCTCGAAGAGAAAGGCATCTCAAGTACCCAAGAAAGTGCTAGTGGCTAGTGCAGTGAGCAATGCTATTAACCACACTCAAACCTTACCCCAAAAACGAAAGGACCCCGGCTGTCCTACGATTTCAATCACAATTGGGGATAAGAACATTAATCGAGCACTTTTAGATCTTGGGTCTAGTGTTAACCTGCTTCCCTACTCCGTGTATGAACAATTAGGGGTTGGAGAGTTGAAACCCACTCGTTGTGCTCTCCAAATCGCTGATCGATCAATCACCCATCCAAGGGGTGAGCTAGAGGATGTGTTGATCAAAGTTGGGGAGTTCATATTCCCCGTTGATTTTATTGTTATGGATACACAACCTGTTGCTAACCGACGGAACCAAATTCCGGTGATCCTCGGTCGACCATTTTTGGCCACTTCCAATGCTGTAATAAACTGTCGCAATGGCTCCATGACTCTATCCTTTGGGAAGATGTCTAGTGAGTTCAATATTTATAAAATGGGAAGTCTGCCCCCCGTGCCTAAAACTAGTACACGAGAAGTTTGCTCTGTTCACGAAATCACGCAGGAGGACTGCGAGCTTGAAAGATTCTTATTTGATGAAAACAGTTTTGACGCCACTAGTGCGTCCCTCCTTGTGCCTACCACCGTTGACACAACCGATATGGATTATGAATGTTTCACTTTTTCGGATGATGACGACTCACAGCCTGAATATGAGCCTTTTGAATTTTTTGATGAGTTAGTCGAACCATCCAAATCGGTTGTTTGCAGTGATTTCGAACCTGTGTTGGAGTCCTTTGAGTTCGAGGTAGATTCCGCAATAATTCTTTCGCCTCCGAAACTCGAACTCATATCCTTACCGCTTCACCTTAAATATGCTTACATAGGTGAGAATGAGACTTTTCCCATTATAATATCAGCCTTTCTAG
Organism: Agapanthus africanus; assembly: GCA_030015575.1. Taxonomy (NCBI): domain Eukaryota; kingdom Viridiplantae; phylum Streptophyta; class Magnoliopsida; order Asparagales; family Amaryllidaceae; genus Agapanthus; species Agapanthus africanus. The sequence goes on from CM057339.1 coordinate 874,523,937, forward strand.
CCTTCGAGCAAGAGAACGCTATTTTAAAAGTCTTACAAGATAGGCGGCAAGTTTTCGGTTGGACTATGGCGGACATCGAGGAGATCAGTTCCCTTATAATTGAATATCATATGAAATTGATGGATGATGCCAAGTCACTAGAGGACCCATAGGAACATTTTGGGGGTATTGTGGTTAGTCAACCTCCTCCTTTAGAAGTTGAACCACCCCCATTTCTTTTAATAAGCTACGAGAATGTCAACATTCCACTGATTGCTGATCATTCGCATTCTCGTTTTGATTCATCACCACCTCCTGTCTATTCACTTCCATACCTTCCATACCACCACTTCTATCTTCCCCAATTCTTTATGGATCGCTACGACTTATTCTTCCACCAACTGATACTCTTTACTGATAAATTTTTCAACTGGTGGGTATTAACGTTTGGTCTATGCAAGGTTTGGCAGTAATGTCTAACATAGTTTAAATGAAGTTTGGGGGAGGGCCTTTCTGTATATATTTTTGTTTTCCTTAACAATAAATTTTTTTTATTATAAATAAATAAACAGGGAAGTGCCGGTATTTTGACCCTCTTGGTTTAGCATGACAGTGAGGACACTGTCAAGTTCAAGTTTGGGGGTATGCTCGGTACGTCTTCTTCCTTCGCCTTCATTTGTATATATTTTTTGCATTTGCATATTTATTTGAAAAACCATAAAAATTTGAAAAATTTCAAAAATTATAAAAATTAATGTATTCAATTTTGGCTTATTTGACTAGAGTTTGACAAATAGGTTAACTGGCTAGGAGCAACTAGATCTTAGACTTAGTAAATTAAAAACCCTAAAAATAACATTCCTTAAAATTTAACGGTAGAGAGTATATGCCTTGTAGTTTATTTAGAAATAGGCAAATTTTGGGTTCACTTCTCGGGCTAAGTCAAAATGAGGGAAGAGTATTGATGTTCTTATTAGAGTATAAGTTTGAAAAATAGTTCCTACCTTAAGTCTAGATTCTGAAAACGTATACCCTACAAATTGCACAATCACGCACCTTGAAACTTGGAATAGTAGAAGAGACCTTGAAATGCTCTTATTTAAAGTCCTTAGTACAATGAAAATAAAAGAAAAAAAGTGAATAAAGAATAAAAAAAATGGACACTGGTTTTTGTGATTACTTAAGGCTGCAAAAATAGAAAAATGTTTAGCGAGGGTGCTTCATCACCTAGTGCCTTAGACCAACTGGTTTGGGAGTCACTGCTAAAGCCTTGGGTGTTGCAAAACTAGGAAGTACGCCTTAAAGTGCTAACACATCTTGTAATCGGTTATTGGTACCTCAAGAAGTATTAACGGTCGCATGATGGATGTGTAAGCAAATTTCAGTTAAAAATTCACTAATTAATAAGTGCTTTGGACAATGGACGAAAGTACGATTGCTTGATTTGAATTTCCAAGTGTAGGGGTGATAATTACACACACGTGGGGATATGTGATTAGAGTTTAGATGAGAGAAATGAATGAAGAATAGAACTTGTATCTTTAGTGGGGTTGATAGAAATTCCTGAGTGGAGATGTAACCCTAGAAGGAAAACTTAGGAAATGCCGAAAGCTAAGTAGGTCTACATAACATATATAATCTTAAGTTAGATGATTAGGAAGTGTGAAGAATGTGGGTGGATAATTTGTAAGTCAAAAGATAATAGAATTCTTAGTTAGAAAACCTAATTGGAGAACAAAAGTCAATGGGCCGAATTGATAAGATTTTGTGGGTGTAATCCGCTGAAAACCCTCAGGAGACAACACTCCTCCAGTAGGGACACCTAGAGGTTCAACGGCTTGTTGCACGAGCTCAGTGCAATCGCGTTTCCCTGCGAAAGTGTGGTTAGGATTTTAGTGAATAAAAAAATAAAAAATAAGTTTGCTCGAGGACGAGCAAAAGATAAGTTTGGGGGTATTTGTTCAGACCATAATATTGCATTTTTCATTCCCCTATTCTTATCCGTTTTATAAATAAACAGGTACTCTTGATGCACGTTTGTTGCATATTACAGGATACAGGCTCTTGGAGCGAAGACAGTGAGAAAAGACAGAAGATGATACAAAAGAGAGACTTTTGACCAACAAGTAGATGGATCCTAGTCACGAAGAACAATTTACAATTGTATAAGGCAATGCAGTTCGAAATGTCAAAGTGAACGGTCAAAAGATCCTTACAAGTTTTCACTGAAGATATGGAAAAGACCAAGAAGCCAAACAGAGAAAAATAGTGAAGAATAAACAAGCCCAAATACCCAGCATGAAGACCAGAAAATTTGGTGAGCTGAGCTCACCAAAGGGCCGCGGAACCGCGGCCCAAGGCCCATCATTGCCGCGGTTCCGCGGCCATTAAGTGCGCACGTCGGTGGATTTTTCTTGTGTCGGTGTGTCGGTGCGGGTGTTGGGATTTTCCGTGGGCAAATCTGTAATTGCGCATGTGCGAGAGTCTGTAACCCTAGTTTTTATGTTTTCCTATAAATTGTAATCACAGATCTGTAAAACTCATGCCTCTTTTCAATCAATAAAATTCAGAATTGTTGGGAGTTTATTCAGATCTGTTCTGTATTGCTTGGAGGGAGCCATCAAATTAGTAAGTTAATTTTATTTCTTTGTTTTAATTCTTTTAATTAGTATGTCTTTTCATCCCCTAATGAGCGAGTAATCTCCTCGCTTGTTAGGGTTAGCCTTAGGGAAAGGTTTGAGAGATGAGATCTCTCACCCCTTTCATGCCATTCACAACTAAGAATTAGAACTCTATGCATGCGTGCACAACCGCACCCTACGGCACCCTACCCCTTGAGGAAACGGTGATCCGTAGTATAAAGGACCGGTTGCGCGCGTTTTCCATGGAGGTTAGGGAAATTATCGATAAAGGAAGGATAAGAATCTAGAGGAATAAACATCTTCCCAAAAGACTCTAATCCACTTTATTGATGATTACCGTAACATCTAATAGATCAAAAAAATAAGGCATTGAAAGCGGTGAGGAAACCTTTAATCTCCAAACTTCCCCTAAACCTAACCCTAGCAAGACTTTAAATTAGATTAATTTAGTTTTAGATCTAGGTTTTTATAGATTTAATAAACCAACCAAAACAACATTTGGAATCAACTCGTAAAAACACATTAAGGAAATTACCCATCTCTGTGGATCGACCCGTATTCACCGGCTAGCTGCAAAGCGACGCCGTTTCTGATTACGGTTAACAAGTAATTTTGGACTAATCAACATACATTTAGGAATTCTCACGATTCCTAAAAAAAATACCCCTACAAGATCCTCACGACTTGTAGGGAGAAATAACTTCGTGAGACCTTTAAGGCTCATGAAGTCAAAAGCCTTAGTCGATAGGACCCTAACCCTGGTCACTAAGCCTCCTTTGTTCGACATCGACAAAGGCAGATCATGATTCGCTCCTGCTAATATCCCAGTTGTAGCGGTGCTGATGCCGAAATAGGTTTACGGTGAAAAGCCGGTAGGCCGCACATGCATACGAAATAGCCGAAATGGTAGGGCAACTTGCAATAAAAAGCAGCAAGTAAAAGACATATGCATACAAAAAAAGCCGAAATGATTGGGCAACTCGCAATAAAAAGCAGCGAGTGAAAACAAAATAAACAGCCGAAATGATTGGGCACCGCGAAAAATAGCCGAAATGATTGGGCAATCGCGACCTTCGCGATATAAAAGCTGAAATGATAGAGCATCGCGGAAATAAAACAAAAAAAATGATGATAAAGCTTTGGCCCTACAGTTAAGATCACATCGATCCCTGTATACAATTCAAGGGAGCAAACGAAGAGGGAACCATACTTTCCCAACAGGCTTCGCCAGAAAACGAAGCCAGATCTCGACGATTCATCCCAGCTCCGAAGAAACCAGTGTCTTCGGCAAGTACCTCAACTCAGGGAAACAAACAATCCTTGACGAGAGCCTCCTGATCCGCATCGACTCACAGAGCAACCACTGCCTTCGTGGGAAATTCTCGACTCGTTTCAACCCCAAGGAAACAAATAATCCTTGGCGCTAGGGAAACAAATAATCCTTAGCAAATACCTCAACTCAGGGAAACAAACAATCCTTGACGAGAGCCTCCAAATCCGCGTCGACTCACAGAGCAACCAGTACTTCCGTGGGAAATTCTCGACTCGTTTCAACCCCAGGGAAACAAATAATCCTTGGCGCTAGGGAAACAAATAATCCTTAGCAAATACCTCAACTCAGGGAAACAAACAATCCTTGATGAGAGCCTCCTGATCCGCGTCGACTCACAGAGCAACCAGTGCCTCCGTAGGAAATTCTCGACTCGTTTCAACACCAGGGAAACAAATAATCCTTGGCGCTAGGGAAACAAATAATTCTTAGCAAATACCTCAACTCAGGGAAACAAACAATCCTTGACGAGAGCCTCCTGATCCGCGTCGACTCGCAGAGCAACCAGTGCCTCCGTGGGAAATTCTCGACCTGTTTCAACGCTAGGGAAACAAATAATTCTTAGCAAATACCTCAACTCAGGGAAACAAACAATCCTTGACGAGAGCCTCCTGAGCCGCGTCGACTCGCAGAGCAACCAGTGCCTCCGTGGGAAATTCTCGACTCGTTTCAACACCAGGGAAACAAATAATCCTTGGCGCTAGGGAAACAAATAATCCTTAGCAAATACCTCAACTCAGGGAAACAAACAATCCTTGACGAGAGCCTCCTGAACCGCGTCGACTCGCAGAGCAACCAGTGCCTCCGTGGAAAATTCTCGACTCGTTTCAATGCTAGGGAAACAAATAATCCTTGGCAAATACTTCAACTTAGGGAAACAAACAATTCTTGACGAGAGCCTCCTGATTCGCGTCGGCTCGCAGAGAAACCGGTGTCTCCGCGGGAAAATTCCCGATTCGTCTCAACTTGCAAGATGAAGCCTCAGGCAGCAGGGACTAAAAAAAAACTTGCTTCCTGAACAATGGGACCCTACAAGTCGATCTAAAAGGTCTCTTGCATACTATTCACGGGTCTCACTCTCCAAAGTCGAATCTTGACAAGGAGGGAAACAACCACTTACGGGTCCTCTCGACTCATAAGTGGGAAAAATTCTCTTACAGGATCCTTACGACCTATAAGAGAAAACACACTTAGGAATCCTCATGACTCCTAAGGAGAAAAACCCACCTATGAGATCTTCTCAATCCGTAGGGAGAAAAGTCTCTATGAGACCCTCACGGCTCGTAGAGTTGAAAAGTCTTAGGCGGCAGATCTGAACCTGCGGCCTAAGCCATCGCTATCTCTCGGAGAAATTAAGTTATCTGCCAATTATGTTTATCGAGACTGCATGCTGAGAAGGGAGAAAGCAAAGAAATAGTACAAAACATTGCAAAAAGAAATGTGTATCTTTATTCATGAATTCAATCAAATACAAGGCGAATCATATAAAGAACAAAGAATGTATATATACTATGCAAAAATTACAAGTGTGAAAATGATACAAAATGTTCAGGGAGAAGGAAGCCTCTTGAATAGCTCTATCAATTGCTTGCGTACTGCCTTCCACGCCTTCTCTTGATCAGCCGCCACCGCCAGTTCGTCCTTTACTTGAGCCCGCTGCTGCATGAAGGATGCAAGCTGTTCCCCAACGACCTGCTGAGCTGCTTCACGGCCTCGGGCATCACGTTCGGCGGCATCAAGCTTCCGCTTCAGTGCTAGCCCATTAGAGATACGCTCCAGGAGGCCTTCAAAGACAGCTTTCACCTCGGCAACATTCGTCCTAACTTCAGCGCGCAGGCGAGCAGTTGCGCTTGAGGACTCCTGACATTCCTTCAACCGTAAAGCTGCTTCTTGCTCCAAATGGCGGAAATAAGAAGTGCTTTGCTCGAGCCAGGCTGTCCGTTGGGTGCTTATGGCCAAAACTTCAGGGGAAGGACACGTCGACTCCAACCGATGTAGGCAGGCCTCGATCTCCTTGCAGTGGTTAACCCAAGATTCGACGACGCCTTCGTTGTGAAAGTTTACGAGCGCCGCCAACATTGGGTTAACCTCCACAGCGAAATCTGTGGCAGAGGGGAGAGCGTCCACGTTAAGCTCTTCGATATACCCGCTCAACATGCCCAAACTCATCACGCCACCCTTTGAAGATGGACGTTTCAAGAAGGGGCCTGCCGGTGAAAGGACGCGTGACTCAAGAGGGACCGGAGCCGGAACGATAGCTGCAAAACAAAACATAGTTAAACGACGGTTCAAGAGATGTTGAAGAGTCATCAAAAAGGGAATTTACTATACCAGCTGCAACGGACGGCAAAGCCGGAAGGGCCGGTGGCGTGGCGGGTCTTGCATCCCCTCCTTCGATTTATGGCACTACAATAAGGAAGAAGAAAAGTCAGAAATAATCACATTGCTAAAAAAAAAAGAAGAGAAAGAAAGGCATCGAAGCGAAAATATACTCACCGGCACCACTAAAGGGCGAAGCGAGCTCAGACGGGAAGGAGAAGTGCGGAAGCAACACCTGATGGATATAATCAAAAAGCACTCCTGAAAAGACACAGTGGTACGACGTTAGAACAGGAATCATGCGGCAAAAAGATAAACTAATGAATCGTACATCCATACCTTCCAACATCTGCGATGGCTTAAGGGAAGGCTGGGAGGTGACCACCGCCAAGGTAGTAGTTGATGGTGCTCCTTCGAGCAATGGGGCATCGGCGCTGGCCGCACCTGCGTTGAAAACAAAGACAAACTTGTTAGAAAAGATTGCAAGATATAAAAAGAATGACAGTAACTCAAAATCTACCTGATGAGCTGCCGGCTGAAATGGAGACGACTCCCTCCTCCATCGACATAAGACCACCGCCCGTGGCCTCATCACCTGACTCAATGGGGGCCGTCGTCATGCTCGCGCGACCAGGAGACGGCGGAAGATCGTAGGCGGGGAGGGCAATGATTGGAGCGTTGCCGGACTCTTGGGAGGAAGCGGCTAACTCTTCCCCAAGAGTCGTGCCCATCTCACCCGCTACTTCTTCGGGCTCCGCCGTCTCCATCGGCTCATCCACCGTCACCACGAGGTCGCTAGCCTCAAGCGCCTCGCCCACCATTACCCTCGGGTCGGTTATAACGATCATTTCATCTGCCGCCACTTCAGGCTCGGCATCAATGACCTTCTCGGCTGCAGATCCCTCAACCTCTGTTTCAGGCTCCGTAGCCCCAACGACGTTGCCTACCGTCAGCTCGGGTTCGGCAGGTACCGCCTCCTCTGTTTCCCTGGGTTCAACGGTCTCCGCCTCCCCCTCGGTCGGACTTGGCCCTGCAGGATAGAATACATAAGAACCGATGGCTTTATAATTCTTACAACAAAATTCTGAAAGAAATGTTACCTGAAGAGGATTTATCATTTGCACTCCGAACAGCGCGCGCCACTTGCCTGCGAGCAGTAGATAGGGCGACAGGGGCCTCTTCGGAGGGAGTATCAGCATGAGGGATGGTTCTAGGGCCCGTTCCCGTGGCCAAAGCAGCCCTGCGCGCCTTCGCCTCGCGCCTTAGCCGCTTTCCCTCCTCCCGGGCCGTTGAGACGGATCTCACCAGAACCTCTTTCATTGAAGCATCCTCGTCCGTGTACAGGGATGCCTCCAAATTCTTCAAGGCATCCCTCGTCGACTTGTCAAGTCGAGGCTCTTGCGGCAACCCCGACAAGACTGGAACTTCAGTAACAGGCTTGGGGAGGATCCCCGCATCAACCGGTGTAGCCCCTGCCAAGAAACAAAGGAAGAAAGTTAGGTTGACCATCGAAAAAGATAACGAAATCTGTTTTTTTTAAAAAAAAAAGGGAGGGGTGGGACATACCGGCGCCCGCTAGAGCGCGTTTCTCCTCCTCCTCTTGGAAGGTTTTCAAAGAGGCAGCAATAGCTTCTTCGGTAGAGACACCTGTTGAAAATGGGGGAAAGTATTAGTTAAAATGATAAAAAGTGCGATAAAGTGACGAAGAAAGTAGCTAATGGTTACCTGACTCAGCGAGTTTACTTAACATTGCTTCGAGCCTTGCTGATCGCTCAGAAGCTACAATAGCGGCCGCCAAATTGGTGTCTGCGGGGTCTACCAAGAAACCCTTATTGCTGCCATATTCACTTATTCCTTCGGTGAGAGGGGCCTCAGGCTCTAAACTGAGGATCGCGTCGAGGGAAAGGATTGACTTCTTCTTCTTTTGCCCGCCAACTTTAGATGCACCTGCAATTGATTTGCGCTTGGCAGGCACCTTGGGGCGGCGGGTCCCAATATCCGCTCCTGCGCCGGACTCTGGCGATATTACATTAACCGTCTTCGTGGGAGCATGGGGCGCCGGTGGTGCATTCACCATAGCAGGCAGTGGCAATCCACGCGGGCGGCTCAACACGCGTAGTCGATCGACTCCGGCATCTTTTAGCGGAGGAACGACCGGAATCCTTGGCTTCAAGGGGGCCTTGCGATCACTGTCAGGAGGCGCACCCCTACGGTCAACCAGCATGCGCTTCTCCGTTAAGATAACTGGGCCCATCACATGCGCATACCAAGCCACGTACGTGTTGAGCATCTTAGGGACGCAGCTGGGTTCGCTGATAAAGAAATAGGAACCCGTGTTAAGCCGTGTGAAATGGTGCCTTGCATTCTTTATCCCCTCTCCGCTGACCACGGGCTTTTCCAAGAAAGCTTCCATCGGGATCCCTTGGTTGTAGCTCGATTGCTGAGCAAACCGGTGCGGGTTATAGCTCATAAAGAGTGCTGTCTCATTCTGCCTAAACACTAGATAGCCCGGCCGAATGGAGTAGAGGTGGAGGATTTCCCGACCCTTCAATATGGAAGCCCCGTCCTTAAAATCATCACGCAGTCGTACTACTGAATTAGTGGTCTCCGAGCCTATGGTTATGACCTTATCCACAAAGGAAACCTTCGCTCCGACCAGACGTGGACGAAGGAGCAGCCCCCTAGACTCCCGCGGGGATGCAACCACAATTGAAGCGCCGACCAACCGCATCACTCTCGGGAGTCTGCATTTCTCAAAGAACGGAGGAATCTTATTGGCGCCGAACACCCCTTGCACGTGCATCTCCATCCAGGAGGTGAAATAGTGCATCGGGAAGTTAGCGGGCTGCACCCCAGGCTCACTAGCGTCCGCCGCTACGCTAAGTCCATTATAAAGGTAAGCCAGCCTGGCGATTCCTATCGATAACTGCAAACCAGCCACCATCCGATGCGCTGGGTAAAAGACGGAGGGCCGCATGTGGCGCGGGTGCATGGGGAGCGCATAGCTGCATAGCCACAAGCCCAAGAACCCAATAAAAAAGGTCTCCTCATCCATGCCCGGGACGACGATTTCTGAGAAAGGGACGATGGCAGCGCCGGGGAGATAAAAATCCCTTTGATCATTCTCCGATACGGGTCGGCGGTCCAAGCCGAAACCGAAAGGGTCATCGAGCTAGGCGAACATCTCACTCCGCTCTGATAGGAACTCCGGGCGAATGAAGCGGGCAATAAAATCTGCGAAACTAACGCCCCGGTTGCCCGATTCCAGATGAAGTCCTTCATAAATCTCCAACACCTTCACCAAGCCCGGATACTGATGCTGAACGGCGTTCTCCGGAGTCAGGTCAAACACCAGCGCCTTGGTAGCAAAGACGTATTCGTCAGGAGGGAGCAACTCCTCGTAATGTTCCCCCCTCATCGGCAAACCCGAGAGTTCGGCAAACTCCTCCAAAGAAATAGAGACCTCCCTATCCGTCATCAAGAAAGTGTGGGTGGGGATATTCCATTACTCGATAAAAGCTTTAATCCACCACGTTGGAGGGGAAGGATATTCGAAGTGCGAAACGTAGATGGCCGAATAGAAACCGATCTTCGTCAAATGAGTCCTTTTAGCCGATGAGATGTACCGAGCCCACTGCAAATATCCAGCGAGCGATCGCGGGACCAATCCAATGTTGTAAGCCTGTCCCCAAGGGCGTGCTTCACCCTGACAGATTCGCCTTCCTAGAATGTCTATTGCCGGCGGTGGCTGCACAGGAATAGCGCCAATTGCAGGCTGGAGGAGGTCATCCGAATTCCAATTCTTAACCTCCACGGCATACTTCACCGGGGGTTCGTCCGCATAGGGGATCGTAATTATGGGTTCAGATGGCGTGGCGGAACTGAAACTGCGACGACCCTGGATGATTTCATTGTACCACTTTCCCCACAAGTGAAGGTTTTTGTGCTCGGGGTCATGATCCTTAATAAGAGCGAGCGCCACCCGGTCCACTGGTGCATGGGGAAATCCTCCCTCTGAGCGAACAAATAGGAAAGGCAAGTTGGCAGACATGTTTCCTGTAGAAAGACAAAAATAACCGTTAGTGTTCCAACGCTTGGCATTTTAAAATCTTACACCACACTGCAATGCAGTGGGTAGGGGACCAAAGGGGGACCCACAAAATCTGGATGACGGTGCATCATTTAATAAGACAATCCCATCATTAGATGAGACTGTCAATTAATGAAAAGATCCCCAAAAGAATATCCTCATTGATGGGAAGTCCTTGGAGACAAAGAGAAAATCTCCTCTTTTAGAGCAAAGCTCTGTCACAGAGTGACATTTGTCAAACTCTGGTCTCAAAGGGATAAAGTTTATTTTAAAAAAAAAGAGCCTAGCTCTATAATAATGATGGAAAAATCCCTCAGAAAGGAAATTTTAACTCCTAAAAGATTAAAAATTTGGGATCTTAAAGATCCATGAAAACATTTAGAAGTTCTCCATGTTCAGATCTAAAAGATCTACATTTGATCTATGAGCAAAGCTCAGTTCATGGGTTAAAACCCGTGAACAAGATCTCTATAGATCTGTAGATTTTTTTAGAGCAAGGCTCTGTTAATGAGACCCCAAAGGGGTTTTCTTTAGATCAAAAGATCTATGAGAGCAAGGCTCTGTTAATTAAACTTAATTTAATTTAATTTAAAAAAAATTTTACCTAAGAAGGTGCTAGGTTCTGAACTTTGAAAGTTCTTAAAAAGAAACAAAAGCAAGGCTCTAAAAGTTCTTAAGCAAGAGCAAGGCTCTCGGATTCAAGATTCAAGAAAACAGTGGAATTTACCAAGGACCAAGGGTCCTATTTATAGGCGCCCGCGCCTCTTCAACTTACCCCTTTTGATCCAACGGCCAGGATCTTGCCACCGCTGCACTCATGTGCGCGCCACGTGAGCGCAACGGTGGGGGGGCATTTGTTTCCCCCAATCAGAGCAAGGCTCTGTTTGAGTTTCAAAAATTCAAATTTTCTGAAGCAACGCTTCAAAATCCCGTGCGCTGCGTGCAACGCGCCACGTGTCAGAAGTTGATGCGTCAGCACAGCGCCCGAGGCAGTGCGTCCAATCAGAGCAAGGCACTGTTTGAATTTCAAAAATTCAAATTTTCTGAAGCAACGCTTTAAAATCCCGTGCGCTGTGCGCAACGCGCCACGTGTCAGAAGTTGATGCGTCAGCACAGCGCCCGAGGCAGTGCGTCCAATCAGAGCAAGGCTCTTTTAAAACAAAAAGTAAAGGAAGCAACGTTTCAGTTGCGCAAACGCTGCGCTGCGTAACACGTGTCTGCGCAGCTGTGCAAACACAACTGCGCAAGCGCAGCGCTGCGTGACACGTGTCTGCGCTGCGTGACACGTGTCTGCGCAGCTGCGCAAACACAACTGCGTGACACGTGCTGCGCAGCTGCGCAAGCACAGCCGCGCAAGCACAGCCGCGCAAGCGCAGCGCTGCGCGACACGTGTCTGCGCAGCTGCGCAAGCACAGCCGCGCAAGCACAGCTGCGTAAGCACGTGTCTGCGCAGCTGCGCAAGCGTTGCGCTGCGCGACACGTGTCACGCGCTGAGACGTTTGCGCAAAACAGAATTGAGATTTTAAAGAAATCTTTTCTGTTCTTGTTAAAATAAGAAGATTTTCTTCTGTAAAACAGAGGCCTTTGGATCAAAGATCCAACGGTGGGGAAAATTCCCCAAATCACTCAGAGAAAGATCTCTTTAACAAATTTAACTAATTTATGGGCATTATAAAAAGGACCCCAAAGCTCAACTCAAAGGGATCAACATTTTGGAAAAATTAAACATAGAGAACTCTGAAGAATTAGAGAGAATTCCTCAAGAACAAGAGAAAAAGGTAAAAACCTTTAGAAAAAGAGAAAATTCTCTTAAAAAAAACAGATCATTGATCTAAGAACAAGATCAATGATCTTCAAGCAAAAAGAAAAATAAACAATAACAGTGCCTTGCACTTTTTATGAACCATTGGTTCTTTAAAAAACAAGAAAAAACTTGCTTTCTTTGATCTAAAATTGATCCAAAGAATAAGAACAGTGCCCAGCACTTGCCAAAACTGCACTATTGCGCAAGCCGCCAGGAAGCGCCACGTGTCAACAGTGCAACAGCGCAACAGCGCAGCGCATTGATGCAGCGCACTGCGCTGTTGCGCTTGCGCTCACCAGAACGTGACACGTGTCACCTCCACGGGCGCTTGCGCTCATTAATTGGCGCAAAACGCCTGACAAGCCACATGGGGCACTGTCAGAGTATTAAATGCAATGCATTATTAAAGGGCAGAGCCCAATCAAAAGTCTAATAGACCAAATAAAGGTATTGCACATTATTTTAAAAAGGCAGAGCCCAATTAAAAAGTCTAAACAGACCAAAAATAATGCTATGCATTATTTAAAGGGCAGAGCCCAATTGAGAGGTCCAATGGACCAAAACAAATGCTCTGCATTATAATAAAAAGGGCAGAGTCCAGTCAAAATAGGCATAAATGGCCTGAAGTAATGCTATGCATTATTTTAAAAAGGGGAGAGCCCAAACAAAGGCCTAACAGGCCAAATGCAAACAAAATGTGAACATTTTCAACTGGACTTAACCCAATTTTGGCCGTAAGTCCTCAAATTAAATTGACTGAGCAAGATTGCTCTTTAAAATCAATTTATATCCGGTTCGAGGGTACATCTCTAAGCTCCTCTGACACATGTCGTTGTAATCATTCAACGTCGTCAGAGAGATGACGGGTCCCGACGACCACACACATCAATACGGACTGCGGGGTCCTTAAACTCGTGGACCGAAACGTCCTTAAACTAATATTGGACCGAAACGTCCTTATACTAATATTGGACCGAAATGTCCTTAAACTAATGATGGACCGAAACGTCCTTAAACTAATGATGGACCACCACGTCCCTAAACTGGCGATGGACCGAAATGTCCTTAAACTAATGATGGACCACCACGTCCTTAAACTGGCGATGGACCTCCACGTCACTAAACTGGAACATGGACCACCACGTCCCTAAACTGGAACAATAGAGCCTTTAAATGCTCTTTTGCCGGATGTAAACGGTCCCGTTTAAGTTGATCTTAGCCCCAAACATGGCTAACGTATCCTTAAACATTCAAATGGACTCTAAAACTCCAGATCAACTTTGGTTCAAGGGTACATCTCCGAACTCCTCTGGCATCTGTCGTTGTAATCCTTCAACGTCGTCAGAGAGGTGACGAGTCCCGATGGCCATATATTAAATGGATCACCACGTTAAGTCGATCTTAGTTTAAACAGGACTAACGTATCCTTAACGGATGTTTAAGTTGATCTTAGCCTCAAATGCGGCTAACGTATCCTTAAACTAAAAACACCAAACCGAAATCTAAGTAAATACGGATTTGGACCAATCCACGTCCTACGGGCGACGGCATTACTCAGTCTCCGTATACAATCCACGGGCAACCACAAACAAAACAAACACCCACGACACGAAGTGAAATTCTGGAGAAGGAGAAAGTTGTTACAGCGATGCGGTAGCGTAATTAACTGCAGGGGCTTGCGCCTGCAGGGAAGAGCGTCCCCACAATCAAAAACCCCTCAAGCGAGAGGGAATCTGACGAAGTCTGCTACATCGGCCGCATCCGTCTAAACCTCCGGTACACGGTGCCTTAAATCAAATTGGCATCCTCGGAGAGGTAGACGGATAAAACCATATAGCATCTTTCCCGAATCTCAGGCTAGACGTCCATGCTTCGTCGCCGTCGTTCGGAGGGGTACACCCGCCCTGCTGTAAGTTAAGTAACCTTACGGTGAAGTTCCGGGTCCCCGTGGCGAATGCGGATGGCATATATGTGTGTTTTATTTTCGTTTCTTCTGTGATATTCGTTAGGACGTCATTAATGAGATTAATGAAAAGAAAAGAAACCTAAAGATGTTGTAAAATCAAATTTTTCAAAAAGGTAGCTCTAGTTCTTACTTTACATAGCGGTATTCCTTTATGAATATCCAGCACCTCATTCGATGAGGAAAGAGCTTAGATCCCTTCACCGGGAATGACATTTTTAGCAAAACTAGCATATGCTACAACCCACCCGGTTTGTTTTGAAAACTACTCGATTTTAAAAGCGGATCTTAAACCACTCATTTTCAAATCACTAGATTCTACAACGATATCAAGTTCATTACGTTAAAGGTTTTTCTTCAAAACCAGTCGTAGCCCTCCGTCATTTCAGATAAGTGCTATTTAGTATTAGTGCTGTGTTTGTTGACCATAGTCAAGGCGTAGTGTGCGGTAGCTGATTAGTGCTTATCTGCCGCATATGATGCGATTGGATTAGGGTAGTCGTACGGCTTTGTTTACCATAGCCAAGGGTCATACGGGTGGATTTAATTCAATCACGAAATGATGGGTTGAACTTGACTAACGCTTATGATTTGTTGACCATAGCCAAAGTCATAAGTCGCTAGGGGTAAAAACATATATTGGGATTTCAAATGTTGAAATTTGCAATGAGATTGCATACCTTCTATATGATAATTGGATCCCGATACCCACTACGAGTAAGTGTTACGCCTAAGAGAGTTTTTCACTTTACAATTAGCTGATCCAATAGGTCTCTAAGAAAGGTGTTAACGGGGTTTTGCCCCTGCAGAAATGAGATTATTTAATTAGTTCCATGCGAAAGCACGCGGAGACCCCCTCGGAATACCAATACCTGCCTGGCTGAGCGATTAGCGAACTTGTAGGGTGTAATTAATCCCGGCTAATCTTACCTTTTAGGGTTTGAAGGGAGATTTGATAAAAACAGTAGGAGCCATCCTGATTAGATAAGATAATAACCGATCTAATTTTGCAAGAGCGCACTCTAAAGTGTTTTCTTCTCTCTCTCTCTTCAGGTAGCGACCATGACACGCCTTAATCAAGATAATAATATGGATGTATTAACCGAACCCGCTTATTCTACTGAGCTGGAGAACGTTGGTTCCGCTCTATCTTATGACTATCATAAGTCTAAGCAAGGGATGGGGGATTGCACAGATTCCCATGCAACCCGAACGAAGAAAGAGCATGATGATGCTTCTTCTTCTAGTGTGTTAGTTACCGAGAATTGTTTTTTAGTTTGCTCCACGTCCTGAGTATTAGATACCGGATCAGGATCCCACATTTGCAATCTATTACATGGGTTAAAGAGAAGTAGAGAACTGGGAAAGGGTGATATGTCTCTCAGAGTAGAGAATGAAGCAACTGTTGCAGCCAAAGCAGTTGGCGAATATCACCTAGTATTACCAAATGGTAATACATTGATTCTGAACGACTGTTATTTTGTACCAAAAATGATGTGCAATTTAATATCCGTTTCTTTATTACATAAAAAAGGATATAACTTTGCATTAGAGGATAATATTATGAACTTTTTCCTAAATCAAGCATTGATTGGGTTTAGTACATTGTGTAACCGTATATACGTTCTAAATCAAAATACAGTTCCAAATATATAGAACACACACAAGAGAAAAAGTTCAGAAATGAACGAAGCCTTTTTGTGGCATTGTAGATTTGGTTATATCAATACGACCAGACTAGCTGAGTTACATAAAGATGGATATTTGAATTTGTCACGCCCTGCTTCCCGGTGTACGGGTAGAGGGCGCGACGAGGCTGCTACGTATTTACTCTGAAGTAAATACGCTAAGTGTATTTAAGCAATATAAAAGAAATGTACACAAGAGACAAGATATAAAGAACATCAACTTTATTTATTCACATTCTTTTTACAATACATGGAAAAGTAAAAACAACTGAATGAAAGCAATGCCTAAACAGTGGCATAACAGAAATGAAAAGTACTGAAATAAAAGTGTGTACAATGAAGCTAGAGCTCTAGGTCGTAGGCAAGCTGGTCCAAGTCCTCACTAGTAGGCTCGATCTCTGGAAGGTCCGAATCACCTGACGACATTCAAAGAAAAATGAAAAAGAATGTCGTCAGCGAACAAATCGCTCGGTAAGTCCCAAAGATAAGGGATAAATAAAATAGACAGAAAGAGAAGGTAGCTTTTAAAGTTGTATTATATGGTTAACGCTGTTGTTTGTAGCTTGGTACAGAAGAATGCCAGTGTATACGAGAGGAGTCTCTATATGCTAGAGACTAGGGAAAACAGAATGTACAAGGCTCCGTTATACAACCCGGAACAACGTAAATTGGATTCAGGTTAGGTGTCTTAATCTTGCAATCTCGTACCATTTTTAATACCTTCCGTACTAATCTACCCCTTAAACCCCACGATGTCTGATTGTATTGTTTGTATTGTATTTCAACTTGTAATTGAATTGTAATATAGATTGTATATTTGGATGACTTGCCGAAACCATGATATTAGTAAAATGGATGTACTGGAGAATCATGGATGTAACTGGAGAATCATGTAAATGAAAGTATATCCATGGTTCAGTTCAATCAATACAGATTGAATAGATTGAATATATGGATTCATGGATTCATATTGAATTGTAGATTGTAGATTATACTTGAATCATATTCAAGTCAGATTATTTAATGAGACTCAGTCTGAGTCAGAAAAATTAGAAAAGAAATTGAAGTCCTGAATTAGGTTTTGATATTATCGGTAACCACTGTACATGGGCGGCAGGATTTGTGTCTTTTTCAAAGACGATTACCGTGTTGATAACACCGTTGTTAAATTGTCTACCTTAAATAGGCAAGCACCCACTTCTTCGGCTCCCTGAGGCTCAAGAGATTGGTCCCGTTTAAATCTATATTTACTAGGGTCCTTAGTGTAATTTATAGAACTTGAGGGGGTTTTATGTAAAAATACTTTGTCTAGTTTTCAAGATACATCCCAAGTATTTAATTATCGTCTTTAGAGTTGTTATAGATGTAGATTTTAAATTTATGATATTTCTAGTGAAAATAACCTATTTTTCATAATACATGGTATTTAATTGTAACATTGAACTCATATGGAATTCATGGTATTTTAATATAAAGTGATTCTTGTGATTTAGGAAAAATTTGGAATATTTATATTATCACAAAATAGATATTTTAATGATACATATATACATATTTATATAAAATTAATTTTAATATATATTATATTTCTAGAAATCTCATTTTCTTAAGATATTTGTATTTTAAATTTTTCGAGACCGAATACTCCTTGCGGAGGTCTGCATCTCGCACTACTAAGCCCAGAGATGTGCGATAATCCGTACCATCCCAATCGGGTTCCCCAAAATGGGTTGTAGCGGCGCTTTGTAAAGATTTATAAAAATACGAATTCTTATAGAAAACGGTTTTAATAGTTAAAAAGCATTTAATTGTAAATTCGTATTCCCGTATTCTATATTCCCGAAAGGTATCATGCTATATTGCATATGAGTGTTGTGAAGAGGTAGGTCATTATCTCGTGATCTATCTAAAGGTATAGCAAGATTAATGATGTTTTAAAGTCGAAACTAAACTATATGGTATTTTACTGAAAAAGTATGATAAAAGTTGCAATATAAAATATTTTGCTATGAAACTTGCTCAACATGTTTATTAATGATTAATAGTCAACATGTAAGGGTTTTGTGTGATTGTATTTAAGAAAATGTTGGGTTTTTAGAAAGAACCGAATCGGAAATCGGATTAACTCCGATTCTGTCGGGTTTTGGAATTTCGTATTTTTAGAAAAGAATAGAAAAGAGAGAGGGGGACTTACTCTCTAAAAAGAAGGAGAGGAGATAGAGGGTGAGAGAGGAATCCCCGGTGCGTCGTTTCGTCGCGGGTTGCTCCTTGAAACGTCGTCGGAAGATCGTCGGAGTTTCGCCCTTCGCTACTTCAAAAGTACGCTAAGCTTCTAGGAATTTCTTGAGAGTTTTGATCAGAATTTTGGAGTGAGGGGTGTGTGTTTAGGGGTTGTATTTATAGGGTTAAGGCTAGGGTTTGGGGTAGGTGAAAGGTAGGATTGAAAAAAAATGTGTTAAATTGTATTAAAATGGAGTAAATAGGATTTTAAAGAGGCTCTGGAACCGATCCAAAGAAATAATGTGTACAGGAGTGATGGGGAGGTGAAGAGGCAGACTTTTCATGTTGACCGATTCAACATTGGAGCCAACTCGGCCGGCGCCGACGGCCGAGTCACCGCCGCCATTAGCCCGAGTCGGCCGAGTCAGGCCGATTCGGGGGTCCCCTCGGTCCGTCGTCGGTTGGTGTAGCCCCTGAGTCAGTTTGTTTAATATGTGTAGTGGGGTTTTTACGAGTTATGCACGTGTAAACCCTTGGTATTCTAAAAATTCAAAATAAAACAATATTAAAAATAATGTGGGGTATGAGATTTGAACTCTGGTGGCTTGGTTCAGCAGTGCAAGGTCTTACCAATGAGCTACAAGCTCTTACTTGGTATTAAAAAAGCAAAGCAAACTTATAACCTATGCTCAGGCAAAAATGCCCCTTTCTATATTTTTTGAAAAATTGGTACAGAAAGTTGTACAGGAAATTTAGGGTTGTTACTAAATTCGTTTGAATTTATATCTTATGAAACTTGTCAGTTATGTTTCAAAGGAAAGATGACCAAAATTCCGTTTACGGGACACGGAGAAAGAGCTACTGAACTTTTGGGACTGATACATAGTGATGTATGCGGCCCTATGTTTACACATGCTAGGAATGGTTTCTCGTACTTCATTACATTCACCGATGATCTCTTAAGATTCGAACAACTTGTTGAAATACAAATATGAAGCTTTTGAGAAATTCAAGGAATATAAGAATGAAGTGGAGAACCAGACGGGTAAAAGTATTAAGACCCTTCGATCTGACCGAGAAGGAGAATAGTTAAGCACGGAATTCCGAGACTATCTAAAAGAGAATGGGATTCCGTGCTTACTCCTCCGTATACACCACAGCACAATGGATCCCATTCTCTTTTAGACCCTTCGATCTGATCGAGAGCAAGTAGATCTTTAAGAAGAAATTTGGTGTAAATGGAAAGGTTGAGACCTTCAAAGCTAGACTTGTTGCAAAAGGTTTTCGTCAACGACCAGGTGTTGACTATGATGAGACTTTTTCTCCAGTGGTTATGCTTAAGTCCATCAGGATCCTACTTGCCATTGCAGCATACCATGACTATGAAATCTGGCAGATAGATGTCAAGACCGCTTTTCTAAATGGCGATTTAGAAGAGAGCGTGTATATGACAAAGCCAGATGGATTCATAGACAGTGGGAGCAGTAGAAAGGTGTGCAAGCTGCTTAAATCAATTTACGGATTAAAGCAAGTGTCGCGGAGCTGGAACATCTGTTTTGATGTGGTAGTCAAAGAGTTTGACTTCATCAAAAATATAGCTGAACCATGTATATACAAAAAGGCTGTAAAGAGTAAGGTTGTCTTCCTCGTATTGTATGTGGATGACATACTCTTGATAGGAAATGATGTTCCTATGCTGCACTCGGTCAAGCTCTTCTTATCATAAAAGTTCTCCATGAGAGATCTAGATGATGCCTCCTACATCCTGGAGATAAAGATCTATAGAAATAGATCTAAACGGATGTTGGAATTGTCCCAATTCAGGTACATTGACACCATACTAAAGAGGTTTAGTATGGAAGATTCTAAGCATGGTAATTTACTCGCTTGTTCAGAAATCACTCTCTCCAAAGAGATGTCTCCCAAGACTGATTTGGAGAGGGCTCGCATGTAAGAGATACCATATGATTCTACAGTTGGATCTATCATGTACGCAATGTTATGTTCCAGACCGGATGTAGCTTACGCACTAGGTGTGGTAAGTATGTATCAATTAGACCCAGAGGATAAGCACTGGACAGCTGTGAATAACATTCTTAAGTACTTGAGAAGGACTGAAGAAATGTTCTTAGTGTATGGTAACGGAGAACTCCAAGTAGAGTCCTTTACCGATTCGAGCTTCCAGAGTGATAAGGATGACAACAAGTCGGTCTCGGGTTTTATCTTCATCCTCAATGAAGGGGCGGTATGTTGGAAGAGTTCCAAGCAAGATGCCGTGGCAGACTCGACGATGGAGGCTGAATACATCGCTGCCAACGATACTGCCAAAGAGGCTGTCTGGATGAAGAAGTTCATTGCTGAACTTGGTGTGGTTCCATCCATTGAAGATCTAATGCCCTTTAATTGTGATAACAATGGAGCCATGGCTTTGGCCAAGGAACCCCAGTCCCATCAGCGATCCAGACATATTCTGAGGCGGTATTACCTGATCCGAGAGATAGTTGATCGCCGGGAGGTCGAGATCATGAGAGTTGACACGAAGGACAACACAGCGGATCCACTCACAAAGGCCCTCCCCCAGACGCAGTTTGAGAGACTTTTTAGGATGTTGGGTATGGGAGACTACAACAACTGGCCTTAATGCAAGTGGGAGATTTTTAGGAATATGTATACCCTAGAGGCCATTATTGTATGATATAGTGAATGCTTGGACATATATATAGAGAACTTTCTTGCTCGATATGATAGTATGCTATCTGGTTGCTCTTTATCTTAACATGTACACTTATATTGTTATACTGTCTCTCTGTTACATATTGATAAAGCCCTTAGGATTTAGGCTTGACTACCAGGACTATGATGCAGAGTATACTAGCGGGGTTTGTGTAGTCCACAAGCACATCCTTTAACAGTTCCTACTCGAGGGAGTATCGAAACAGGGCATCAATATTCCAGAGTAGACTAGTGTGTACATTTCTTAACCCTGTATGGGGCGATGGTTGATCCCACAACCATTGGTGTTTGACATCAAAGATTATGCGCAGATGCTCATTAAAGAATGGGTACACCAAACAGAACTCGCCGAGAACTCCTAGATGGTACCATACCTATCATCAGATAGCAGTTCTCCAGTGACACTTGTACAGGTTAGTATGTAGACCCGAGATCATCATAGTTTCTTGTATGGTTCCTACCGTGTTTTGATTTTCTCCCTACCACGGCTTAAAAGAGTCGTGCAAACAAGTGGATTTTGGGTACAGTCCGAGTCACATGAAGGCAGTGAGCAATAGGAGAGGTTTCACCTCTTCCGATATTGGGAGTGGATGTTGCGCTACGCTCGATTGGTTATAACAACAAGCCCCTGGCCAGGGCTGAGGAGATTTACTGGTAAGTGTTATCAGTAGTTTCTCGAAATGTTATAGGCCATACATCGGCATGACTTATCAGGTTACTGGGGTCTGATGATTTCAACTCAGACTCTATATGCGACATATCAGACGATGAGACCGGACTGTACGATAAGTGTTCCTTATAGGCTCTACGGGAGTTTGGACAAGTTTGCTTGTTGATATTTTATTCGTTCAATACCTGGGTAGCCGTTACATCCAGCTAGTACTGCTGACGGCTTGTGGGTATCTGATATGATCATTACCTACTGCTGGCGTATTGACGAGTCTTTAAAGTCCCACACAGAGGTTTTCTAGCTCAAGCGAAACGAAGTAGGGCACATATGGTGATATGTGCGGGATCTTGATTAAATACGAGTATGTGATACCGTATTCTAATCTCGCGATATTTAATATCAGTTAGGTTATATGTGATATAACCGGATTATTGAATCAAGTGTTGGTCCAACGATATCTTATATGTATTTATATTTAATATTGGCTGGTTATATATGATATAACCAGATTGTTGAATCAAGTGTTGATTTAATATCTAGTATTGAATATTGTCGGTTATATGTGATATAACCGGATTATTGAATCAAGTGTTGATTTGATAATTTGATATACATATATATATATATATGATATTAGTCGGTTATATATGATATAACCGGATTATTAAATCAAGTGTTGATTTAATAATTTGATATATATTAATATATTTGATATATACATATATATTAACTAATATAGCCCACTAAAGATTTTCTTCTCTTGATATATAATTATATATATATATATATATATATATATATATGTATGTATGTATTTATATATAAATGGATTATGTATCATGGTTGATGATACATAGAATATTGCCGTATGAGACTCACACTAGAGCTAAAAATTATTGGGGTGACTTTTTTGTTTAAAGAAAATAAAAAAGATTAGAAATGAGTCATGGTTTTGGATGCTTGGAGATGCATCGAGAAGCCATGACTCATTTCTTGTTTTTTGTTTTATTCTTAGATATTTATTCACCCCAACCTTATCTCTAGCTCATGATTCATTCTCTCATTGACATTCACTCACATACCCAAGTTCATCTTCTTCCTCAAGAGCTTTCTAAGGTTTTTCTTGAGTTGGAAAAATAAAGAGAAAAAGATTTCTAAAGTGAGCAAAATACCTACTTCATCATCCTATACTATCCTAGCCCTTTAGTATAGGTTGTTTACTTCACTAATACTTTGATTAGTGAAAAGCGAGCTTGAGTTAGAGAGACTTCAAGGTGGATCATTTTCGGCTTCGAAGACTACAAAGCAAACTCGATCCTTTGTTCAAGTGGAGCCAAGAAGAGTTCTAGAGAATGTAATACCCAGCCCTTTTTATACCAATATCTGTATTTCTCTTTCACCTATAAAATTTATTTATTTTACTTATAATTATTTATTTATTTTAAAATCATATTAAACACCAAACCCCAAATCTTCCCTTTTCTTTTTTCCCTTATTTCCAAGCCGGCGCAGACACTTCATTTTCATTTTAATTATTTCTTAAATTCCCAGCCCAGCCCATTTCCTTTTATTTATTAAGATTAAACCCAAAACCCCTCTATTTTTCCTTCAGCCCAACACTTAAATCCCAAATTATTTAAAAAGCCCCGGCCCAAATTTCCTCAACAGCCCATTCTTTTTGAATAAACTTATTTTCTTTTCCCTTCAAGCCCAGCAGCCCACACCCCCTTACCAACCCGACCCGGCCCGCTATTCATCTCCTCCCCAACGTCTCTCCCTCTTTCCCGCTCACTGTTTTCCTCGATCCTCTTCCTCCCCCCGCGCCCACGCCCACGTCGTGCGACGTTACCCCTCGCGATCCCCTCAATGTTCTCCTCTCGTCTCCCCTCATTCCTCACTCTCTCAAACCTCCTCCTCTCTCTCAACTCACCACGAAATCCACTGCCTCCATCTCAACACTGACGATGACGTCGTCGCCGCCGACCCCACCACCTCGTACAACCCCTCGCTCACTCCTCCTCCACCAACAGCACCCCTCACCACTCCACTCCATCAAATAAGTACCCCTGCCGAGCACCCCCTGCACACCCAACCTACTGCACCAGAGCTCGACCACGACACCGGCGATCTCCCCATCATGTCGTCGACTCCCCCGCACCCTCCTCGTCATCAGCACCATCACCGTCACCTCCAAGCCCAAGCCCCACTGCAACTTCTCTCTCTCCCTCTCTCTACAACTGCTTCTCTCTCTCTCTCTACATCTCTCTCTCTGTGTTTCCCTCTCTCTCTAAGCTTCTCTCTCTGTCTCTCTCTCAATACTTCTTTCTCTCTCTCTTTCTCACTCTCTCTCTCTCTCTCTAAATCTCTCTGTTTCTCTCCCTCTCAATCTCTCTGTCTCTCTCTCTCAATCTCTCAATCTCTCCTCCTTCCCGCGCCTCCTCCTTCGAACACCATTGCCATTCTCTTACCGTCATCACCTTCTCATTCGACAGCCGCAGCCCTCCAACCGCCAGCCCGCACCCAGAAGCCCCCTTGTTGTGCCGCATCAACAACAAAATCCAAGCTTAAGCCAAGGTCGAGACTTTTGTCACTAGTGGGCCGTGCCGTGCCGGAATCGTCATTGCTGTGCCGCGCGTGCGTCGTTGCCACTGCCGAGCGTCTCCATGCAAGTATTTTTATTTGCTACATGCTAATCTATTCGCGTTACAAACTTAAATCGTATAGATTACAAGTTCACAATTTCCGGTAGATTATGTGGCATACCCGTTTGATGCATGATCCCAATGAAAATGCTCACCTAATTTGACGGAATTGGATTGTTTATGTTGTCCCTTGTAGTGACGAATATCTTGTATGAATCTCACTGGGAAATACGACTGTTAGTGACTAAAATGAATACCCCCAAATATACCCGTAAAACTAGAATTTTCCCGCGTCTGAAAATCGTTAAAATCACCATAAATTATTTACATACTGAAATGTTGCGTTTAAGGGCTCAAATCGAAGCCGACTCAACGAAATGTAACCTTATACAAGTTTCTTTTGGTTTCTGTACTGTAATTGTGATGATAATTGGGTCGGAGTGCGACTCTGGACTGCAGTCCAGAGCGACGTTGGTTACTGTTTGTTGTTCCGTAATGTGTACCAGCTTGTTTTCTGAACTCATATGTTGCGGAACTCTGTAGTTTATTAGAGGTGAACCTGTTAGATATATAACACAAGTGGTTTCTTTCCGTTTTATCGTCGTTTTCTATTTAATCTGCAATTTAAAAGATCGGGACGTATAGCAGTCCCAAACAGAACCAGAACGGAAACCCCAAGGTTGAATAGTGCATAACTCCTGACGTACAGATGCGATTGAGAATCCGTCTACTGAGTTGAAAACCTTACTGAAAACCCTAGATTTCATTCAACTATAGCGTCGCTAAAATCTGATCCCAACTAGGATTAAAATGCGTTGCGAAACGGACTTCCGATTCTGAAATCGGATTTTTAGTAATGAACGCTTAAAATGAAATGGCCATATCTAGTGATCCTGAAACCCGAGTGACGTGAAACAAAATTTGCTGGATAGATAATCACACATACTACTTATCCCCTGTTCATTGTTTCACTAAATTTTGGCATATATTATTTATGATAAATTATGCAAGTGGTAGGATACCAATTTATGACATCTTAATCATGCTTTACATACTGTTTTCTCATCATATCATATATATGTCACTACATTGATAACCTAGTGATCATATGCATTACCCAGTGTTAGGTATTAGTGATGATTGTGGCAAGTACGTTAGTGTTCGTGCATGAGTGGATAAGTGAAAATGACACGTACTTGTACACAATCAGTGAACCCTATTATTCTATTGCATTGTCGACGTTTGTGGGACGCGTGTAAGTGTGATTATAAGTGGTATGGGATACTTATGGAAGCTCTTGCATGGGTGTCACAGATAAGGCACCAGACACTGCCCATTTATCTTGGGTATTAGTCGGGACGTGCTTGATGGGGATCCTGTCTCCAGTTCTCGCGCAGACTTGTCATGGACCGACCGGTATTTAAGATTATGGTTGGCGTTTGATGTAGACCACGGGGTGTGGGGTAGTTTGAGTGTGAGTTCAACAGAATCTCGGGAGTCCCATGCTGGCTTATATATATGGAGATATATGGAGATTTACAGGGTACATGATTATTACCGTGAGTTATATTTTGGGCCCGTGGTCCCTTTCCCTTGGGTCCTACCCTTGGGTGGAGCACACTCACGAGTGGTTAACTCTCACACTTGGACTGACGATAGGCTTAGTGACCTGTACAGTGAGACTTAGAGACTGATAAGGATAATGGCATTGATATACACTACTTACTGTGTTGACATACCTGGCATACTATTTTACTGCTTTACCGTTCACCTGATCTATTGGACACTTCATTGGTTACTTCATGTTCATATCGGTACCGTCTTGATTTATCGTTAAATATCTATTATCACTGTTCGAGTTGCCACTTGCATCTTTATATATATATTGCTATTGTGTCGCTCTGATGACCTGAGTATGCATGCTCAGTGTGAGGAGTGGATCTAGCAGGGACCAGGACCAGACGTACAACGCGGACATCTTGATCAGCTATCCAGAGTTATACTCTTTTACCTCCATCAGGTCAGTTCTTTGCATTTGTTTCGTTTCAGATACTGCATTACTCATTACCTGTGCGTTATTTACTGATTACCATGTAAAGCTAGAAGCCGAAGTGTGACTACGGCAGGATATTTCCTTGACCGTAGGAGCATGGCTGGCCTTGTCAACCTCTCGTATTCCGTATTTTGGGAAGCGGGGTGTGACAGAGACTACTACTTGGAGCTTTTGATGTGAAGGACCGGTCTATAAAGATTGTATTCTCTTTTCACTTAGTGTAGAACTTGTTTGCTTACACTATAATCATAATTCTCTAGTTTGATTCTTGCATTGTATGCCTTAGTAATCTAGATTTTTTAAAATTGCATACTTGATGCTCCTTGAAACCTAATGGTGGTGCTAAGATCGCCCTAGTGAAAAAGAAGAATGGACAGATACGAGTTTGCGTTGATTTCAGGGATCTCAACAAGGCATGCCCTAAAGATGATTTCCTGCTTCCGGTAATGGAAATGATGGTCGGCGATACCTCAAATTACGAGCTGTTCACTTTCATGGATGGTTCGTCTAGGTATAATCAGATAAAATGTCTCCTGAGGATGAGAAGCATACAGCATTTCGAACCCCGATCAGCATATACTATTACAAAGTGATGCCGTTCGGACTAAAGAACGCAGGTGCTACATATCAAAGGGCAATGACCAATATCTTTGATGACCTAATCCATAAAGTCGTCGAATGTTATGTTGACGATTTGGTCGTCAAGACTAAAGCCAAGGCCGATCACATCCAAGATCTCAGTACCGTTTTCACCAGACCGAGGGAATACGCTCTGAAGATGAATCCTCTAAACTGTGCTTTTGGTGTTTCATCGGGAAAATTCCTCGTCATCATAGTCCAACATCAAGGGATCGAAATTGACCCATCAAAGATGAAGGCCATCATAGAGATGCCCCCTCCAAAGAATCTGACGCAACTTGAGATCTTTTTAAGGCAAGCTTGCTTATATACGAAGATTTATCTTAAATTTATCGGGGAGATGTAGGCCCTTCTCAAAGCTCATGAAGAAAGGAGCACCTTTCGTCTGGGATGGAGAATGTCAAGAAGCATTCGAAAGCATCAAACGGTACTTGTTACACCCTCCAGTGCTTGCTGCTCCCATTCCAAATAACTCGCTGATTCTCTACACAGCTGTGCTAGATGAATCACTCGGCGCGCTCCTGGCCCTGAATAACGAGGCCGGAAAAGAAAATGCCCTCTACTATCTCAGTCAAACTTTAGTCAGGGCGGAACATAACTATTACCCGAACGAAAAGCAATGCATGGCCCTGATATTCTCCATAAAGAAGCCGGGGCACTATCTGCTCGCTCATCGGGTTATGCAGATCTCCAAGATTGACCTGCTCAAACACTTAGTAACCAAAATAAGCCTATCCGGTAGAAAGGCAAGATGGGCTGTCATGCTGCTTGAATTTGACATAGTTTATACTCCTTAGAAAGCAATAAAAACGCAAGCTCTCGCCGATTTTCTCGCTGCTCATCCCATACCATAAGGGTCGCCGCTCAATTGTGAATTACCCGATGAACTAGTGCTGCACCTCAAGGATAGCGAGCCATATTGGAAGCTCTACTTCGATGGAGCCTCATCAAAAAGGACCTCTAGTAAATAAGGCATCCCGGAGATAAAAGCGGGTATAGGATTGGTGGTCGTCATGCCATCGAGAGGAACCCTATGTCATGTCCCGCTTCCCAAAATACGGAATACGAGAGGTTGACAAGGCCAGCCATGCTCCTACGGTCTAGGAAAATCCTGCCGTAGTCACACTTCGGCTTCAAGCATTACGTGGTAATCAGTAATCAATGTACAGGTAATGAGAAATGCAGTCACTAAATCAAAACAGATATAAAACAGACCAGATAGAGTCGAAGGAAAGATAGCGCTAACGTCGTTGATCTAGATATCCGCAATATTCTCAAGGTACGACAGGTTCTGATCCGAGCTCAGTCCCCTTCTCACTCTGAGCATGCATACTCAGGTCGTCAGAACGACACAATAGCAATATATATAAATACAAATATAAACACGTGCAATAATGATGAATATGAAACAATAAGCATGGGGTGATGATAGGAGCATGAAGTAACAGGTACAGATAAACAGTAAAACAGGTATATCGAATCAGTAATCAATGCATGTCCATGTCACTAAACCTATCAGTCTCTAAGTCTCACTGTCCGGGTCGCTAAATGTATCGCCAATCCAACTGTGTGAGTCAACCACGCAGGAGTATCCCCAACCCAAGGGTAGGGCCCCAGGGGCAAGGGAACACGGGCCCGAATCACGCACGATAATAATTAGTAACACCATCCATACAACTCCCAAAATCACGATATGTGCCGGCAATGGGACTCCCGAGATTCCGTTGGACTCACACTCAAACTATCCCACACCTACGGTCTGCATCAAATACCAACCATAAACCCAAATACTAGTCAGTCCATGACAAGTCTACGTGAGAACTGGAGACCGAATCTCAATTAAACATGTCTCGACTGGTACCCAAGATAAATGGACAGTGTTTGACGCCTCACCTATGACAATAATATAAGTGCTTTCATAACCATTCTATACCAGTTATAGTTGCACTTACATATGCCCCATAAGCGTCGACAATGCAATAATTAAACTGGTTCCACTGATTGTGTACAAGTACGTGTCACTTCAAATATCCATTCATGTTTTAACACTAACGTACTTGCCACAATCTAATCACTACTATTTATCACTGGGTAATGTAACACAATCGCTAAGTTATTAATGTATGTGCCCACTATTTAATGAGGGTATACCGCGACATGATATGATGAGAATGCAATTATTCATGATACAAATAAAATATAGCAGCCAGTGTCGTACAACTTACAAAATTTACTATAAATCATATGGGCAGAATTAAGCAAAACAATATAAAAGGGGTAAGCAGTATGTTTAATTATCTGTCCATCAGAATTGGTTTCGCGTCAATCGGGTTTCATATTTGCTAGTTATAGTCATTTCATTTTAAGTGTTCACTGCTGGAAACCCAATTCCTGAACTGGAAGTCCTTTTCGTAACACGTTTTACTCCCAGTTGGGAGCATATTTAGGTGACGCTACAGTTGGATAATATTTAGGTTTAGCAGTTAGGTTTTCAATGCATCAGACGGATCGATAACATCCTCTTTTTTCTGGGAGATATGTTCAGTTTAATACCAAAGTGTACAACTGTCGCTGCAGAAAACTGCAGGATACCTAAGTACGTTAAAATGCAAATTAGATATCAAATGACGGTGAAACCGCATGGGATCAGATTCAGGTGTTAGCTAACTAAATTATCTACGCGACCATATTGGGTTATGCACATTTTCAGTTTAAATAAGTGGTATACAGGTGTTCCAAATCCAGGTATCCAAAACGAAACGCTGCCCCGGACTGCAGTTCAGGGCCGTGAATCGCCTCAGGGTTCATTTTCATAACTTATCAAAATGAAAGGTTGGACTATGGGGTGCTGTAGATTTATCTATCGGCTTCGATACGAGCCATATAACTCTAGGGTCCGATATATAAATAATTTATTATGATTTTATCCGTTCAGCTCGTCCGAGAAAAACCAGCTTCCACAAGGATTATTGGGTTGTCGTCTTAGGGGGTTAACCAAATTTATCTTACAGTCAAATTTATGTACGATGTTCATTAACAATGCAGGGTTCTATTGATCATGGTTCCGTCACATTAAAATAGGTTTTGATCTAGGGTTTCACGCTGATCGATCTCGATTGTGCCTATTGGTACATATAATCTAATTAAACATTTATTTTGGTTTGTAAAATAATAGCATGTAAGCAAGTGAGGAATTCACTTGCCTTCGGTCGCTTGATATAGAAGCGACGCCGCTGAAGAGTTTGTCATGACACACGAGACAGCACGATGGTGGACACGGGCGCGTGGCGCGAGCACGTTGCGTGGAGATCTGGTATTAGGCGCGTTGGCGACACGGGCATGATACGGTAGTGGGCATGGTACTGGTTTGGTGCGTGGCACGGCATGACGCGGCACTGGGCACGGTCCTGACTCTGTGCGTGGTGCGGGTGCGGCACGGCGCATTCACTGGATCAGGCACAGTGTGGCACGGGGGCTGGCACGACATGGTACGGGGACTGGGCATGGGGTGCGACACGTAAGTGGGTCCGATGGTGGTGTGGTGCCGGGTACTGGGTGGGTGCTATCGTGGCACACAGGTAGGCATGGCACGACGCGGGAGTAGGCACGGTGGTGGTGCGTACTTGGTGTGATAGCAACACGGTGCTAGACATGGAACGGGCACGAGTTAGGGCACGTAGTGGCATGGCATGGTGCGGTAATGGCATGGAGGTGGGCACTGCGCGACACGGGCACAGGGCATGGGATTGCTTGGTGCTGGGCCCAGTGGCGGCTCGAGACAGTGGGTGCAAGGCTCTGTGTTGGGGTGCTCGAAGTTTGCAGCTTGGAGGTGGTGAAGCCGACGATGGTGGATGATGAAGACGAGGGCTCGGGTTGTGCAGTGGAGTCGATGGGGGCGATGAAGATGGGTTCGTCAGCGATGAGGAGATCGGTGCAGTGGCTTGGGGTTGGTGCTTAAGGGGGTGAGCAGTGGAGAAGTTTGTGATGGTCGGAGATGGCGATGGAGCTCCGTCGATGGTAGCAGTGGGTGCTGGAGGTATAAGGCCTCGGTGATGGTGGAGCTGGGGAGTTGGGCCGCAATGGGGACGGGAGTAGGTGGCCGACGGTGGCACTGGGTTGAGGTAAAGGGAACGAGGAGGGGCAGGGGAGGCTCGTCCCCGGCGCTAGGGCTTGCCGATGATGGATCGTGAAGGAGGTGTTGTCGCCAGAGGTGGAGGAAGGGGTTGGGTTCGGGTTTTGGGAGTTTGGTGCGCGGAGGGGAGAGAGAGGTTGCAGTGGGGCGAGTGGGGGAAAGAGAAACTGAGAGAGTGAGATGGAGAGAGGGAGGGTGATGGTGGAAGGTCGAAGTAGATGGAGGAGATCATCGTGGGAAAGTGTGGGTGTGCGGAGGTTGTTGGGCCCGTGGTATCGTCGTCCTGGAGATGGGCGTAGTCTTCGCGAAGTGGCGCGAGGATGAGGGAGGCGAGGGGGATCGGTTCGCAGGCGGTTGGCGAAGGAGGAGGGGTTGTGGGTTGTTGAGAGGAGCGGGTCATGCGGGAGTGGGGAGGCATCGCGGGAGATGCGGGAAAAAGAGAAGAGAAAGAGAAGAAGAAGGAGAGGGGTGTTGGGGAATCGGGTCGGGTCGGGTGTTAGGGGAACGGGCCGGGTCGGGCGTGGGCTGGACTGGGGTAGATTAGGTTGGAAAAATAGAAGGGTTAGGGTTTAAAAGTTAGAGTTTAAGATTTAAGTTAGGATATTAAATTTAGAAAATTCAGGAAAATAATAGTTGTAAAAGTTTGGAATAGAGATTTTTGAGGAAATTATTTATTTAAAATACGGAAGATATTCACAGGGGACTTGGGTATTACATCATACCGCACTTATATAAAATTTCGTTCTCGAAATTTAAAATAAACGGTGAGATATAAAATGCCAAGCAAAATCAGATACTACCATATAGAGATTTACGCAAAAGCAACTAGTCGAAAATCAAATGTTTATATATAAGAAATAGAGAAATTAAAAGGAACAGTCACACAGAAGGACATAACTATTAATAGTGATAAATTATATATATACAAAAAAAATAAAATGACAATAATAAACAATAAGGAAGGATCGGCTCATAGGCCTTAAGAACCAAAACTATCTTAATAAAGTTACAAATCAAGTAATTATATAATTAGTTGAGAGTACTCATACGATAAAGTATAGAAGAAAATAAAATGAAAACATAGGTGATTAGCAAACAAACCATATATCAATAATTAACGTAAAGGCCAAGGCTAAACTATTCTTGCAAAAGTGTGAAGAAAATACAATACAAAAGAAACTAAGATAATACCGAAATAATGATGCTATACGTACAAGTAATTAAAATGTATTAGCATACAAGTTAACCATAATTTATATTTTAGTAAATAGAAAATTTAAATTGATTGGAGTACAAAAATACGTAGGTAAACTTAAATACGAAAACAGAAGATAGTTAGCATTCATATGAACAAAGAAATGGGAATACTATATAGAAAATCAATATGGAACCCATTTTAAAGAAAACTCAAACTGTTAATAATATAAATTTTGAAACTCAATCAATAACGAAATGATTATGAATGACACCAGTATGACAAACAATAAAATATTAAAATAAATATGGAGTAGCAAATAGCTCAAAATGACATCCTATACTTAAAGCAGATAAAAAGATCAAGACAAAAAGGCACGAAGAATGAAACTTCATAATAAGAGGACGATAGTATGAAAAGCATTAGTAGGAAAACAAACTAGAAAATAAATATGCAGTGTAAGGTAGAACTATGAAAGATTTGAAAATAGTGGAGTACTTAGAAAAGATGAGGAAAACAAACATATCTTTTTTTGGCATATAAGCCAAGAAGCTCAACAGATACAAGAGTTAAACGAAAAGGAACAACTGAAAAGGGACATGTTTGTTGGAAGCAGGAAAGGTGATAACTTCGCGTCGATGTCTAAATCTCTGCGATTTCATAATGTAAGTCTAAATCAGGTGATGGGTCCATATCATCCTCGAACTACGAAACAACCAAGTCGCTCAAGAAGATTTGGAGGGCGTTGACGGATCTCCACCTTACAGCTCCTTCCTTCTAGGGCAACCGTTGACAAGATGTTCGTCGGATCCACAAATCAAGCACTGTCTTTTAGCCCTGCGACAGTCTCTCTGAAGGTGTCCTGGTCTCTTTCAATAACCACACGTTGGGTTCTCCGCTGCTTCTGTTGCCGAGGAACAAATGAGCGCTTCATCTGCACACCGCCTCTTTGTCTAACAGGAATTCTCCTATGATTGGGGCTCCTGTTGGTGCCTGAGCCATCTGCCTTCTTAGTCCTTCAGCTATGAGATCATTTGTTCGCTCCTGGGCTTCCATTAATCCTTGCAATACACCCAAAATCTCGGCGGCCTGACTCCAGAGAGTGGAGGTGGAAGAAGAGTCGTTGGAAGCCAGGTTTTAGCTTCCGCTGCGCTACTCGGATAAGAACTTAAAATATGCAACACGGTACGATAACTTTGAAGAAACGAAGACGTGAGAATGCAACGAGTCCGATTAGAAACTTAAGCAGGTGTAGGATCAATAGGAAAAGTACGAGGATGAAAATGTAAAATAGATCTGAAAACTCGGGAATAATATAAGGTATAAACGGAGATAGAGATTTGACGATCAAAATAAGATTATGTGATACAGTAATATTCAATTGATGATGGAAACAAACGTAGAACCCCAAGTCACTCAAACAGAGTACATTATTGTAACTATACTGCAGTTCATAATTACAACCACATAACTCTACCAAGTTACCCAAAATTCTACCGGATAAAATCAAAACATGTAGCAGGACGCGCTATATGAATAAAGGTTAAGGACAACAAGTTTATAATCTAGATCGAAAGGGTGGCTTAGATTGTCAAGCCCTACTCGGAAACTGTAATCCCATTCTGAACCTGGCTCTGATACCAACAAAACTATGTCACGCCCCGCTTCCCAAAATACGGAATACAAGGGGTTGACAAGGCCAGCCATGCTCCTACGATCAAAGAAAATCCTGCCGTAGTCACAATTCGGCTTCAAGCATTACGTGGTAATCAGTAATCAATGCACATGTAATGAGAAATGCAGTTACTAAATCAAAACAGATATAAAACATACCAGATAGAGTCGAAGGAAAGATATCGCTAACGTCGTTGATCTAGATGTCCGCAATATCCTCAAGGTGCGACAGGTTCTGATCCGAGCTCAGTCCCCTTCTCACTCTGAGCATGCATACTCAGGTCGTCAGAGCGACACAATAGCAATATATATAAATACAAATATAAACACGTGCAATAATGATGAATATGAAACAGTAAGCATGGGGTGATGACAGGAGCATGAAGTAACCGGTACAGATAAACAGTAAAACAGGTATATCGAATCAGTAATCAATGCATGTCCATGTCACTAAACCTATCAGTCTCTAAGTCTCACTGTCCGGGTCGCTAAATGTATCGTCAATCCAACTGTGTGAGTCAACCATGCAGGAGTATCCCCAACCCAAGGGTAGGGCCCCAGGGGCAAGGGAACACGGGCCGAATCACGCAAGATAATAATTAGTAACACCATCCATACAACTCCCAAAATCATGATATATGCCGGCAATGGGACTCCCGAGATTCCGTTGGACTCACACTCAAACTACCCCACACCTACGGTCTGCATCAAATACCAACCATAAACCAAAATACTAGTCAGTCCATGACAAGTCTACGTGAGAACTGTAGACCGGATCTCCATTAAACATGTCTCGACTGGTACCCAAGATAAATGGACAGTGTTTGACGCCTCACCTATGACACTAATATAGGTGCTTTCATAATCGTTCCATACCAGTTATAGTTGCACTTACATATGCCCCATAAGCGTCGACAATGCAATAATTAAACTGGTTCCACTGATTGTGTACAAGTACGTGTCACTTCACATATCCATTCACGTTTTAACGCTAATGTACTTGCCACATTCTAATCACTACTATTTATCACTGGGTAATGTAACATAATCGCTAAGTTATTAATTTATGTGGCCACTATTCAATGAGGGTATACCGCTACATGATATGATGAGAATGCAATTATTCATGATACAAATAAAATATAGCAGCCAGTGTCGTACAACTTACAAAATTTACTATAAATCATATGGGCAGAATTAAGCAAAACAATATAAAAGGGGTAAGCAGTATGTTTAATTATCTGTCCATCAGAATTAGTTTCGCGTCAATCGGGTTTCAGATTTGCTAGTTATAGTCATTTCATTTTAAGTGTTCACTGCTGGAAACCCAATTCCTGAACTGGAAGTCCTTTTCGTAACACGTTTTACTCCCAGTTGGGAGCATAATTAGGTGACACTACAGTTGGATAATATTTAGGTTTAGCAGTTATGTTTCCAATGCATCAGACGGATCGATAACATCCTCTGTTTGCTGGGAGATATGTTCAGTTTAACACCAAAGTGTACAACTGTCGCTGCAGAAAACTGCAGGATACCTAAGTACGTTAAAATGCAAATTAGATATCAAATGACGGTGAAACCGCATGGGATCAGATTCAGGTGTTAGCTAACTAAATTATCTACGCGACCATATTGGGTTCTGCATATTTTTAGTTTAAATAAGGGGTATACAGGTGTTCCAAAGCCAGGTATCCAAAATGAAACGCTGCCCCGGACTGCAGTTCAGGGCCGTGAATCGCCTCAGGGTTCATTTTCATAACTTATCAAAATGCAAGGTTGGACTGTGGGGTGCTGTAGATTTATCTATCGGCTTCGATACGAGCCATAGAACTCTAGGGTCCGATATATAAATAATTTATTATGATTTTATCCGTTCAGCTCGTCCGAGAAAAACCAGCTTCTACTAGGATTATTGGGTTGTCGTCTTAGGGGGTTAACCAAATTTATCTTACAGTCAAATTTATGTACGATGTTAATTAACAACGTAGGGTTCCATTGATCATGAGTTCCACCACATTAAAATAGGTTTTGATCTAGGGTTTCACGCTGATCGATCTCAATTGTGTCTATTGGTGCATATAGTCTAATTAAACATTTATTTTGGTTTGTAAAATAGTAGCATGTAAGCAAGTGAGGAATTCACTTGCCTTCGGTCGCTTGATATAGAAGCGACGCCGCTGCAGAGTTTGTCACGACACAAGAGATGGCGCGATGGTGGACACGGGCGCGTGGCGCAAGCACGATGCGTGGAGATCCGGTACTGGGCCCGGTGGCGATGCTGGCGTGATTCGGTAGTAGGCGTGGTCCTGGCTCGGTGTGTGGCATGGCACGATGTGGTACTGGGAACGATTCTGACTCTGTGCGTGGTGCGGGAGCGGCACGGCGCATGCACTGGACGGACACGGTGTGGCACGGGGGCTGGCACGACGTGGCACGGGGACTGGGCACATGGCGCAACACGTAAGTGGGTCCGATGGTGGTGTGGTGCCGGGTATGGGGTGGGTGTTGTCATGGAACACAGGTAGGCACGGCACGATGCAGGAGTGGGTACGTTGGCGGTGCATACGTGGTGTGATGGCGACACGGTGCTAGTCACGGAACGGGCACGAGTCGAGGCACGTAGTGGCACGGCATGGTGCAGTCGTGGCATGGAGGTGGGCACTGTGTGGCACGGGCACATGGCATGGGATAGCTCGGTGCTGGGCCCAGTGGCGGCTCGCGGCAGTGGGTGCAGGGCTCTGTGTTGGGGTGCTCGGAATTCACAGCTTGGAGGTGGTGAAGCCGACGATGATGGATGACAAAGACGAGGGCTCGGGTGTGCTGTAGAGTCGATGGGGGCGATGAAGATGGGTTCGTCGGTGATGAGGTGATCGGTGCAGTGGGTTAGGGTTGGTGCTTGAGGGGGTGAGCAGTGGAGAAGTTCGTGATGGTCGGAGATAGCGATAGAGCTCCGTTGATGGTAGTAGTGGGTGCTGGAGGTATAAGGCCTCGGTGATGGTGGAGCTGGAGAGTTGGGCCGCGATGGGGACGGGAGTAGGTGGCCGACGGTGGCGCTGGGTTGAGGTAAAGGGTACGAGGAGGGGCATAGGAGGCTCATTGACGGCGCTAGGGCTTGTCGGTGACGGATCGTGAAGGAGGTGTTGTCGCCGGAGGTGGAGGAAGGGGTTAGGTTCGGGTTTTGGGAGTTTGGTGCGCGGAGGGGAAAGAGAGGTTGCAGTGGGGCGAGTGGGGGAAAGAGAAACTGAGAGAGTGAGATGGAGAGAGGGAGAGTGATGGTGGAAGGTCGAGGTAGATGGAGGAGCTCGTCATGGGAAAGTGTGGGTGTGCGGGTGTTGTTGGGCCTGTGGTTTCGTCGTCCTGGTGATGGGAGCAGTCTTCGCTGAGCAGCGCGAGGACGAGGGAAGCGAGGGGGATCAAGTCGCAGGCTGTTGGCGAAGGAGGAGGGGTCGTGGGTTGTTGAAGGGAGCGGGTCGTGCGGAAGTGGGGAGGCATCGCGGGAGAGGCAGGAAAAAGAGAAGAAGAAGAAGGAGAGGGGTGTTGGGGAATCGGGTCGGGTCGGGTGTTAGGGGAACGAGCCGGGTCGGGTGTGGGCTGGGCTGGGGTAGATTAGGAAAATAATTTAGAAAAATAGAAGGGTCTGGATTTAAAAGTTAGAGTTTAAAATTTAAGTTATGAAATTAAATTTAGAAAATTCAGGAAAATAATAGTTGTAAAAGTTTGGAATAGAGAATTTTAGGGAAATTATTTATTTAAATTACGGAAGATATTCACAGGGGACCTGGGTATTACACCCTATGACGTTCTTTCGCTCTCACCGAGCTTTGCACAAATAATGAAACTGAGTACGAAGATCTGATCGCTGGTCTGGAGCTAACCATAGAAATGGGAATCCTTCGGCTACGGGTTTACGGTGACTCCCAGCATGTCGTCAACCAAGTGAGCGGTGATTACAAGATATATAAACCTGAATTAGCTTGATATAGAAGCCAGGTGGTGGAACTCATGAAAAGGTTCACTCATATTAAACTAATGAGTGTCCATAGGGCGTTGAACAGAAAAGCCGACGTACTCGTTCGCCTAACCAAAGAGCTGGCTGATCCCAACATGGATGAAATTCTGATCACAGTCAGGAGCCGACAAATTCTGCCCCCAGTCTCTTTACGAGAAGTGAAAAGCGCAAAACAAAATAGCGATCCTGCCGAAGAAGTTTTGATCATTCATGAGGAGCCCGATTGGAGAGAGCCCTTTATAGAGTACCTCCGATACGACAAGCTGCCCAAAGAAAAATCTACAAGGGTTCAGCTGAAAAAGAGAGCTCTCGGATACGTGTTTGTAAATAATACGCTGTACCGAAGATCATATGACCAACTTTGGCTCAGGTGCTTGTCATTGGCCGAAACTCAAAAATTCATAAAAGATATTCACTCGGGCATCTGCGGGGCTCACCAGCCCGGCCCCAAAACGCGGCTTTAGCTCAAACGGCTTGGATATTACTGGTCCACCATGATAAGGGATTGTGAAGAGCATGCAAAGAAATGTCATATCTGCCAAATTCACGGTGATTTCATTCACAAGTATCCCAATCCGTTTCATCCTACGGTAGCGTCGTGGCCCTACGAAGTTTGGGGTATCGACATAGTTGGCCCAATTGATCCTCCATCATCTAAAGGCCACTGGTTCATATTGGCTGCAACCGACTACTTCTTCAGATGAGCTGAAGCCGTCCCAATAAAAGTAGTCAAGACAGAACATATTCTGACATTCTTCCGGCATAATATTCTATACTGCTTCGGTACACCGAGAAGAATCATTTCTGACAACGGGCCTTCTTTCAAGAGCTTCAAAATCTCAAGGTTCGCTACTCAGCACAAGATAAACTAGAGATATTCCTCTATCTCTAATCCAAGAGCCAATGGGCTTGCCGAAGCCTTTAATAAAACTCTATGCAAGCTCCTGAGAAAAAATGCTTCAGCCAACAAGAGATACTGGAATCTCAAACTTTTTGAAGCATTGTGGGGTTATCGTACCACGCACCGTAGTCCAATTCAGTCCACTCCATACTCATTACTCTTCGGAGTGGAGACGATCCTCCCCCTCGAAGGCGAAGTTCCAAGCTTAAGAATGGTCGTTCAGTACGAGTTGACGGAGAAGGAAAACATGCTCCTTCGGCTCGATGAGCTCGACGCCCTCAAAAAAAAGAGGCCCGCAGTACAGCAAAATCTGGAGCTGTACCGAGCCTAAATGTCATGGGCCTATGACAAAATGACCCGTCTTCACGCTTTCAAGAAAGGCGAATTGGTGTTGGTCCTTAAAAAGCCAATCATCCCCAATCGACATGCCAAAGGAAAATTCGAGCCAAATTGGGAAGGACCATACGTCATTGAGAAAGTGTTCGACGGAGGATCCTATCAACTAATAAACGCCGAGGGAGAAAGGCATAGGCCACCCATCAATGACCGATATCTTAAGAAATACTATGCGTGAATGCTCCAAGTAGCAAACGAATTGAGCACATCAGCCCTACGGTCTAGATCATACATCTTATAAAACCGTATACAATCCACGAGCGTAAATGACCTCTATCTCTCCCAAAGTCCCACCGGCGAGACTACATTTAAAGTCCCACCGGCGATGAAGCTCAAAAAAAAAGTTTTGTCCACAAGCAAAATGGGCACGGATGAAAACCCGAAAGGGCTCCATGAGTTAAAACAGCAGGACTGCCGGCGAGTTTGTGTTTGTGAAAACCCGAAAGGGCACAAACTCGTGAAAAGAGATAAAATGCACTCGCAAAGTCTTCTCGACCTTGTAAGGAGAAAATCCCTGCGTAAGATCCTTATGACTCACAAAGGAGCAACACACATAGGAATCCCCACGATTCCTAGGAAGAAAGTACACCTACGAGATCCTCTCGACTCGTAAGAAGAAATTGTTTTTATGAGATCCTTACGACTCATAAAATTGAAAAGTCTTAGGTGATAGGGATCTAAACATGTCTCCTGAGCCATCGCTCCCCAACGAGCAATGGCAAATGATGAGTCGCTCATGGCATTGCTTCAGTGTTGGCAATGCTGTTGCCGACCAAAAACCCATATCCCAAGTTTTCCCAGGGCAAATGATGAGTCGCTTCTGGCATTGCTTTAGTGTTAGCGTTGCTGATACCCACCTAAAACCCAAATCCCAAGTTTTCCCAAAGGCATGATGAGTTGCTCCTGGAATTATTCCAGTGCAGCAATACTGATACCAAACAAAATCCAAATTCCAAGTTCCTCTCAAATTCAAAAGTCTCGCCAAATAAGACAGAAATCAAACAGATCAAATCAATGTCCCATCCGGTAGCGCTTCCAAGCTCAAAAGTCCCGCAGGATGGGTAGGGAACTCCCAAAACAAATTAAATCAAACATGTCAACCAATCACCTTATCGGTGGAATCAAGCTCCACCTCGGAAACAAATTAATACCGACACCGCATAAAGCGGAGCAAGTCAACTTCAACCCCGACACCGTAAGAAGCGGAGCGAGTCAAATTCAGTACCGACCGTCCAAGTCACAAAAAGGGCAGCATCGACCGTTCACGTCGTAAAACTGGCAGCACTGACCGTCTACGTCGCAAAAATGTCAGCACCGACCGTCCAAATCCCTAAAATAGCAACACCGACTGTCCAAGTTGCAAAAATGGCAGCACAGACCAACCAAGTTGCAAAAATGGCAGCATCGACCGACCAAGTAGCAAAAACGGCAGCACCGACCGTCCACATCGCTAAAATGGCAGCACTGACCATCCACGTCGCTAAAAGGGCAGTGTTCCCCTCCGAACGGCGGCCAAGACATGGGACGTCTTGCCTGAGGTTCGGGGAAGATGCTAATAGGTGCTATCCGTCCACCTCTCCGAAGATGCCAAGTTGATTTATGGCACTGTGTATCGGAGGTTTAGACGGATGCGGCCGATGTAGCAGACTTCGTCAGATTCCCCCTCGCTTGAGGGGTTTTTTGATTGTGGGGACGCTCTTCCCTGCAGGCGCAAGCCCTGCAGTTAATTACGCTACCGCATCGCGGTAACAACTTTCTCCTTCTCCATATGGTCACTTCGTGTCGTGGGTGTTTGTTTTGTTTGTGGTTGCCCGTGGATTGTATACGGAGACTGAGTTATGTCGTCGCCCGTAGGACGTGGACTAGTCCAAATCCGTGTTTTCTTAGATTTGGGTTTGGGGTTTTTGTTTGAGGATACGTTAGCCATATTTGAGGCTAAGATCAACTCAAACGTTTGTTAAGGATACGTTAGTCCAGTTTGAGACTAAGATCAACTTAACGGGATCGTTTAGATCCGACAAAAGAGCATTTGGGCTCTAATGTTCCAGTTTAGGGACATAGTGGTCCATTAAATTTATGGCCGTCGGGACCCATCACCTCTCTGACGACGTTGAAGGATTACAATGACAGATGTCAGAGGAGTTCAGAGATGTACCCTTGAGCCAAAGTTGATTGGGGGATCTAGAGTCCATTTTGGGACTAAAGTCTGTTTGAAGGTTTAAGGACACGTTAGCCATATTTGAGGCTAAGATCAACTTAAACGGGATCGTTTAGATCCGACAAGAGAGCATTTGGGCTCTATTGTTCCGGTTTAGGGACATGGTGGTCTATTGCCAGTTTAGGGACGTGGTGGTCCAACATTCCCATTTTGGGGACGGATGTTAGTTTAAGGACACGTTAGCCATGTTTGAGGCTAAGATCAACTTAAACGGGATCGCTTAGATCCGACAACAGAGCATTTGGGTCTCTATTGTTCCAGTTTAGGGACATGGTGGTCCATTGCCAGTTTAGGGACATGGTGGTCCAACATTCCCATTTTGGGGACGGGTGTTGGTTTAAGGACGCATTAGTCCATGAGTTTAAGGACCCCACAGTCCGTATTATGTGTGGTTGTCGGGACCCGTCACCTCTCTGAAGACGTTGAATGATTACAACGACAAATATCAGAGGAGTTCAGAGATGTACCCTTGAACCAACGAGTTGGTTGAAAGAACAGATGTGCTCAGTTCAAGATGATTTGAGGACTTAAGGCCAGTTTGGGCTAAGTCCAATTATGTTTGAAATATTAGCCCTTTGTTGGCTCATTGAAGGAGAGGCTTTGCCTCTAAAAACTTAGCCAATTGGGCTAAAGCTAGTATTAAACACTAAAGACCAACAGTGTTGAACACTGGAATTAAGATTAGCAAGTTAGTGTTTAACACTAAAAGATAATCAGTGTTAAACACTAGCAACGAGGCTTTCAAATTAGTGTTAAACACTAAAGAAAATCAGTGTTAAACACTGGGAACAGAGTTTTCACATTAGTGTTAATCACTAAGAAAATCAGTGTTAAACACTGCAGATAGAGTTTTCCAAATTAGTGTTAAACACTAAGAAAATCAGTGTTAAACACTGCAGATAGAGTTTTCCAATTAGTGTTAAACACTAAGGAGGGAGGGGTCACGTGCGGACATGTGAGAGCGCCCTGATTTCCCTTATTTTATTCTGCAGGTAAGTGTTTAACACTTTTAATTTCCTGGCCATCACGTGTGGGCACGTGATAGGCATCCATTCATTCGATATTAAAGGGATTCGTTAGGGGTCATGTGGGGACACGTGAGGGCGCCCTAAATGTGGAGCCAGATCTCCTTTTGGTTTATCCTCAAATCTGTGAATAAGTGTTAAACACTTTTATTTTTATTTTAGAGAATCACGTGTTGGCGCGTGATGGGGATCTGTGCGCCAATTGTTAAAGTATTTGCTGAGGGGTCACGTGATAACACGTGAGAGCGCCCAAAGCTTTCATTTCCTTTGCTTTTTCATTCTGCGTTTTGGGGGTCACGTGGGAGCACGTGAGGTGATGCTTCAAAGTTCTTTGCAGGGGATCTTTTCAAAGGTCACGTGGGGGCACGTGACCCTAGTTCTTTTCATGAACAGAGATCTTTTAAGAATTGAATTCTTTGTAGGGTTAAATCCTAATTATGATTTTGGAGGAATTAAATTCCTATCGTGAAAGAATTAAATTCTTATTTAGGATGAAACCCTGATTTCTTTTCAAAGAAATTAAATTCCCAGATATGTAAAAGAATTAAATTCTTGATTAGGGTTAAACCCTAGTTTCGTTTTAGGAGGAATTAAATTCCTATGAGTTTGGGAGAATTAAATTCTCAAAACTCAATTCCTCCTCTGTGTTTTAGATCTGCATGGCAGGATCTCAACCCAATGAGAATTAAATTCTCAATTCCTGGGGAGATGTGCACTTTGCAGATCCTCAAACAGAGAAAGAACTAAGTTCTTTTTTTTTTATAAGAGTTAAACTCTTTTGAG
The DNA here is from genome assembly GCA_030015575.1 of Agapanthus africanus. Classification (NCBI taxonomy): domain Eukaryota; kingdom Viridiplantae; phylum Streptophyta; class Magnoliopsida; order Asparagales; family Amaryllidaceae; genus Agapanthus; species Agapanthus africanus. Next base: position 874,567,042 of record CM057339.1, read on the forward strand.
AATTAAATTCTCTTTTGAAGCCTCCCTTTTCTTACCTAGGGTTTTTCTTTTGCAGAGAATTAAATTCTCTTCTCTTTTCTTCTTTCTCTTGAGAATTAAATTCTCCTCCCTCTGTTTTTTCTCTCCAAAAGGGTCCCTCCTCTTCTCTTCTCTTGGCTCCTATTTATAGGAGGAGGAAGAGAATCAATTTGTTTTGTGAATCTTTCATTGAAAGATTTTAATTGATTTCATGATTAATATGATCCTTTAGATCATTCAGTGAATTTTATTCACCGTTGGATTTTAAATCCAAAGATATTATGTTTGTTATTCTGAGTGAGATTTGGGGGAAATCTTTCCTTGTCTAAGATTTTTCCATAAATTGGTGATTTTTAATCACCCTTGGATCTTTAATCCAACGATCCCCATAATCCTTTTCCATTTGGAAAGATTTAGAAGCTTTTAGAATTTAAATTCTATTTCGAAAGATTTAAATGATCTTTTTCAGAATTTAATTCTGTTGAACAGCAAGGCTTTTACAGCCAGTCACGTGTTGCCACGTGACCCCCAATTGAATCATTTTCTCAGTGTTTACTTACGCTTCAGTTATAACCATCGCGTGTCAACACATGACCATTTGTCACGTGTGAGCACGTGACACCTCATTGAGGTATTTCCTTCAGCTGTTTGTTTACGCTTCAGTTTTAACCTTCACGTGTCAACACGTGACCATTGGTCACGTGTGAGCACGTGATTCCTGATTTTTAATCAGGGAACCGATTTTAGAATTTAATTCTATTCATTATTTTAGAGGCCTTAAGAGCCCATCACGTGTCTGCACGTGACCCATGGTCACGTGTGAGCACGTGATGCCCTATTAGGGTCTTTTCTGAGTTTTTATTATGTCTTTTAACTACTCCTTAAAGGTCCATCACGTGTGGACACGTGATACCTCATAACTTTTGCTCCCGGATGAATTATCAAATCGAAGGGTTTTTCGAGATGCTTCCAATACCATCAGAATTTATCTGTTTCTCATTCGGGAGTTTGTCAAAAAACAGCCCAGAAGATACTGGTTCGCATTCCCTTAAGCGTATCGCTGCCATTTGATACCTTGGACTCTTCTGCGCAGAAATTTTTGGCGGGAACAAATGCCCCCCACTATTTTGCCCACGTAAGTATGTACATGGGTGAAGTTGTGCAGAGTTATGCAAAGTTATGTATGGCGTATGACCAGTTTCGGGTTGGTATATCACTTTCAGAATCTTGATCTGAGAAGATAACGAGCGGACACAAGCGTCGTCATTTATCATTGACTCAAATCTCAACTCTTAAGGGATATAATTCCAAACCCTTAACTCCATGAGCTGCACCCTTCCATTTCTTTATGTCTTACTCTGGCATGAAGTAGTTTATATGTTCATGAGTAGCTTCTCCATTTCAGTGGCATGTAGCTTTGGCAAGTGTGGCTCATAGATGGTCCATCTTGACCTCTTTGCAGGGCGGTGATGGCTTAGGAGACAGGGTTAGGATCTCCCACCTAAGACTTTTCAACTTTATGAGCCGTGAGGGTCTCATAAAGACTTTTCTCCCTACGAGTCGTGAGGATCTCGTAGGTGTATTTTCTCCTTAGGAGTCGTGAGGATTCCTAAGTGTGTTTTCTCTTATAAGTCGTAAGGATCCTATAAGAGAGTTTTCCCTCTTACGAGTCGAGAGGACCCGTAAGCGGTTGTTTCCCTCCTTGTCGAGATTCGACTTTGGAGAGTGTGACCCGTGGAAGGTATGCAAGAGACCGTTTTGGGCCGACTTGCAGGGTCCCGGTGCTTAGGAAACAGGTTTTTAATCCCTACTGCCTAAGGCTTTATCTCACGAGTCGAGACGAATCGAGAAGTTCTCGCAAAGACGTCAATTTCCTCACGAGTCGAAACGGATCGAGCAGATCTCGCAAGAATATCCTAACGTCACAGTTAACCTCTGCTCTTTACGACAGAAGTCCGTTAGGGTCTGTGGTACTTAGGGTTTTAGCCGTCGTACTGTCACATGAGCTGATATATTCCTCGATAGGCAATCGTGCTATTCGAGTAGCCCTGCGACTGCCGTGTCTCTGATCCCTTCGGGGGCTGGACAAGACGTCTTCAAGCAATCCTCCTTGGCAGTTTGACCGTCGGAAAAGCAAGCGCTAGGAATTTGCCATGTCACTTTTTACTTGAGGTTAGGCTCATTTTGGAGAGCCCCGATGAGTCATAACCACTCCGCGCTGGTGTGGGATGATCTCCGATTGTCTTTCAGGCTTTATATGACTTGCCGTTAAGACCCTAAAGCTAGGAATTTGGCCTTTGCTTCGTTTTGCTGGTATTGCGTCCTCTGTATCGAGACGAATGTCGCGGTTGTCTCTAGGTTGCTGGTGAACCGTCGAGGTTTGGAACCAGGGATTTTGCCGTGACTCCTTTTGGTGATGTTGCGTCTGCTGTATCAAGACGAACGTCGAGGTGGTGACCCCTCCGCACTGGTGCGAGATGATCTCCGATTGTCTTTCAGGCTTTATATGACTTGCCGTTAAGACCCTGAAGCTAGGAATTTGGCCTTTGCTTCGTTTGCTGGCATCGCGTCCTCTGTATCGAGACGAATGTCACGGTGGTGATCAATCCATGTTGGTGTGAGATGATCTCTGATGGTCTTTCAGGCTTTATATGACTTGCCGTTAAGACGTTGAAGTTAGGAATTTGGCCTTCGCTTCGTTTGCTGGCATTGCGTCCTCTGTATCGAGACGAATGTCGCGGTTGTCTCTAGGTTGCTGGTGAACCGTCGAGGTCTGGAACCAGGGATTTTGCCGTGACTCCTTTCGGTGATGTTGCATCTGCTGTGTCGAGACGAACGTCGAGGTAGTGATCACTCCATGTTGGTGTGAGATGATCTCTGATTGTCTTTCCGGTTTTATATGACTTGCCGTTAAGACGCATGAAGCTAGGAATTTGGCCTTCGCTTCGTTTGCTTTGGTGTGTCCGGATCCTGTTGGAGGAAGGACGCTGCAGTGATATTTCGTCTGCTGTATCGAGACGAATGTCGTGGTGGTGACCACTCCATGTGGGATGATCTCTGTTTGTCTTTCCGGTTTTATATGACTTACCGTCAAGACGTTGAAGCTAGGAATTTGGCCTTCGCTTCGTTTGCTTTGTCGCTTCCGAATCCTGCTGGGGGAAGAACGCTGGGGTGACATTTCATCTGCTGTATCGAGACGAACGTCGAGGTGGTGACCACTCCATGTTGGTGTGAGACGATCTCTGATTGTCTTTCCGGTTTTATATGACTTGCCGTCAAGACCCTGAAGCTTGGAATTTGGCCTTCGCTTCGTTTGCTGGTATCGCGTCTGCTGTATCGAGACGAATGTCGCGGTGGTGATCACTCTATGTTGGTGTGAGGACCAGGATCCTCTCTGGACGTTTCCCACGGGGTTGAAGAGTGACGTTATCCGCGTTCCACGTGACCAGGAATTTTGCACTAGATGCTTCACACGGGTTCACTGCCGCGTTAGGCAAGGACTAGGCTCCGCTCTGGATGCTTCGCACGGGTTCACTGCCGTGTTCTGCGAGGACCAGGATCCGCTCTGGATGTTTTCCACGGGGTCGAAGAGTGACGTTATCCGTGTTCCACGTGACCAGGAATTTTGCACTAGATGCTTCACACGGGTTCACTGCCGCGTTAGGCAAGGACTAGGCTCCGCTCTGGATGCTTCGCACGGGTTCACTGCCGTGTTTTGCGAGGACCAGGATCCGCTCTGGACGTTTTCCACGGGGTCAAAGAGTGACGTTATCCGTGTTCCACGTGACCAGGAATTTTGCACTAGATGCTTCACACGGGTTCACTGCCGCGTTAGGCGAGGACTAGGCTCCGTTCTCGATGCTTCACACGGGTTCACTGCCGTGTTCTGCGAGGACCAGGATCCGCTCTGGACATTTTACACGGGGTCAAAGAGTGACGTTATCCGTGTTCCACGTGACCAGGAATTTTGCACTAGATGCTTCACACGGGTTCACTGTCGCGTTAGGCGAGGACTAGGCTCCGCTCTGGATGCTTCACACGGGTTCACTGCCGTGTTCTGCGAGGACCAGGATCCGCTCTGGACGTTTTACACGAGGTCAAAGAGTGACGTTATCCGTGTTCCACGTGACCAGGAATTTTGCACTAGATGCTTCACACGGGTTCACTGCCGCGTTAGGCGAGGACTAGGCTCCGCTCTGGATGCTTCACACGGGTTCACTGCCGTGTTCTGCGAGGACCAGGATCCGCTCTGGACGTTTTCCATGGTGTCAAAGAGTGACGTTATCCGCGTTCCACGTGACCAGGAATTTTGCACTAGATGCTTCACACGGTTTCACTGCCGCGTTAGGCGAGACTAGGCTCCGCTCTGGATGCTTCACACGGGTTCACTGCCGTGCTCTGCGAGGACCAGGATCCGCTCTGGACATTTTACACGGTGTCAAAGAGTGACGTTATCCGCGTTCCACGTGACCAGGAATTTTTCACTAGATGCTTCACACGGGTTCACTGCCGCGTTAGGCGAGGACTAGGCTCCGCTCTGGATACTTCACACGGGTTCACTGCCGTGCTCTGCGAGGACCAGGATCCGCTCTGGACGTTTTCCACGGGGTCAATGGGTGACGTTATCCGCGTTCCACGTAACCAGGAATTTCGTTGATTGTATCCGCATTTCACGGAGTTGGGACTTGACTCTCTGTGGGAGTACATCGTCGAGTCATGGAACTGGGAGTTGCCGCTGTTCCGCTTTGCTTGATGATGTGTCCGCTGTGACGAGACGAGTGTTGAGATGATCTCTAGGTTATTTGTGGCCCGTCGAGATTCGGCTTCTTCTTCTGATAAAACCCGGGGAGGAGGAGCGTGACTCTTTCTTTGTTTGCGCCCCTGGATTGTATACAGGGATTGATGTAGCATCACCTGTAGGACAGAAATTTCATTTTTATTTTATTTCTTTTTCCGCGATGCTCTATCATTTCAGCTTTCATATCGCGAAGGTCGTGATTGCCCTATCATTTCGGCTATTTTTCGCGGTGCCCAATCATTTCGGCTATATTTTTTTTATTTTTACTCGTTGCTTTTTATTGCGAGTTGCCCAATCATTTCGGCTGTTTTTGTATGCATACATTTTTACTTGCTGATTTGTTGCAAGTTGCCCCATCATTTCGGCTATTTCATATGCATTTTTTTGGCTCGCTGATTTTTTTCTCGCGAGTAGGGGATTTGGGATCTGATACCAATCTTGGCATCAGCATCGCTGCGACTGGAATATTGCCAGGAGCGAATCATCATTTGCCGTAAAAGGACTTGGAATTTGATATCGGTTTAGGCATCAGCATCGCTACAACTGGGATATTGCCAGGAGCGAATCATCATTTGCCTCTGTCGATGTTGAACAAAGGTGGCTTAGCAAACAGGGTTAGGGTCCTGTCGACTAAGGCTTTTGACTTCATGAGCCGTAAGGGTCTCACAAAGGTATTTCTCCCTACGAGTCGTGAGGATCTCGCAGGTGCGTTTTCTCCTTAGGAATCGTGAGGACTCCTAAGTGTATGTTCCCCTGTAAGTCGTAAGGATCTTACAAAAGGGTTTTCTCCTTATAAGTCGAGAGGAATTACAAGGGTTGTTCACCATATGGACATATCCCCAGTCACAGGTGGGACTTGATTAGGGAAATGTTCATTCATGCCCGTGGATTGTATACAACGGTCAATACTGAGCCACTTGTAGGGCCATATCGAAGGTTGTGGGGGTTGCTTAAGAACAGGTTCAGGTCTCTGTAACTTAAGACTTTCAAATCTTATGAGCCGTGAGGGTCCCATAAGAGAGTTCTCCTTACGAGTCGTGAGGATCTCGCAAGTGTAATTTCTCCTTAGGAATCGTGAGGATCCCTAAGTGTGTTGCTCCCTTGTGAGTCGTAAGGATCTCACGCAGGTGGTTTCTCCTTACAAGGTCGAGAGGACCCTATAAGTGTCTTTTAACGAGATTGCGCCCTTTCGGGTTTTCACAAACACTCGCCGGTAGCCCTGCTGTTTTTACTCACGGAGCCCTTTCGGATTTTCATCCGTGTCCCCATTGCTTATGGACATACCGTACTTTTTATTTTTTTTATTTTTTTTTATTTTTTTTTATTCTCTCTCTTTTTTTTAACGAGGTCGCGCCCTTTCGGGTTTTCACGAACACTCACCGGTAGCCCTGCTGTTTTTACTCACGGAGCCCTTTCGGGTTTTCATCCGTGCCCATTTTGCATGTGGACGTACCGTTTTTTTTAAACGAGGTCGCGCCCTTTCGGGTTTTCACGAACACTCGGCGGTAGCCCTGCTGTTTTTACTCACGGAGCCCTTTCGGGTTTTCATCCGTGCCCATTTTGCTTGTGGGCGTACCGTTTTTTTTTTTACCACGTCAGCCTGAAGATGCTGTGGGTTGGGAGTAGTTTAACGACATTTCGGTCATTTGCAAGTTTTAGAACATTGCGGTCCGCCGTTAGTTTAAGGACGTTTCGGTCCATATCCAGTTTTAGGACGTAGTGGTCCGTTGTTAGTTTAACGACGTTTCGGTCTATTATCCAGTTTTAGGACATAGCGGTCCGTTGGGCTTTCTCTATGAATGAGCATGATGCCCTCGGCATATCCATCTTTTTCGGAGCATATGGTTGTGGCGGGCTCACCTTCCAGTTTTCGGACAGCGCGAACTTGCCCTGTTGGTATTGGTCTTCAACCCAGTTTTTGAAGATGTAGCAATTTTCGACCGGATGGCCCAATACTTGGTGATAAGGGCAGTAATTAGGATTGTTGACCTCATTCAGTTGTAGCTGGCATTTCGGCTCCTGTAGAGTGATAAGTCCGTCGCGCACTGCTAGTTCGAACAACCTCCTTGTTTCGTCCCGGGGAAACAAGTAAGGACGTTTCAACTTTTCATAGAGGGGTTGCCGCTTGTTGTTTTGGCTAACAACCGGTCTAGGGCCACTCGATTGCTGTTGAGTATTGGCTACGAGGGCTATAACCCTTCCCTTTATCCTTTTTGTTCGAACCGTTGCTTGCGGGTCCGAGATTTTTTCCGGGTATCATGCAATTGCAAGGCTGAATGCTCTCGCAACTCCTCAATTCTTTCGTTTTAGAGATAGATTCCTTGAAGAGAGGGCTGAGGGCTGCTTTTTGTCGGAGTCGCTCTCGAAGGTGAGAACTCGCGGTCCCTCGGGATCAACCCTATGACAATTGCCGGCAATTCTTTTACGCTCATCTGTCGCATTTTTCTGTTGTTTCCGAGCTTCACGCTTTGTCCTGTTGAAGTGTTGCCTGTGAGCGACATATCCTTGCTACCAATACTTAAAGGAGTTGCAGTCCTCAGTAGGATGTGCGATCTTCTGATGATATAAGCAGAAATTAGGATGCACGTCCGCTTCCTCAGGATGTATACCACCAGGAGAATTTTCTCTGAAAGAGGACGGCCTCATCCCCATTGATATGGCTTTGGCGAATCGTTTCCTTGTCTTGATCCTGCTTTCATTTGCGGCGGATGTACTTTGATATGGTGGGAGTGTTTCGACCCTTTTTTCCAGTCGCCGGCGTTTGGCCTTTTCAAATATGGCCATCTCGCGCTCCCGATCAGCTTTACTTTTTAGACGAATCTCATCTAGAAAAGCGTCGATCATTTCGTCTGACGGCCACACGAATTCCGGCTCAGGCTCTGCCCCCAGTTTCTCAGTGCAAGGAGTTTTTCCATCGTCCGTAAATGAGTGGGAGATCACGTGGCAAGTTTCCCCCGGTGCGTCCGTCTTCTTTGGAGTGTGCGGCTGTGGTGGGTTTACTTTCCACTTTTCAGACAGCGCTAACTTTCCTTGTAGGTACTGATCCTCGATCCATCTCTTAAAGACGAAGCAATCCTCGATCGGGTGACTTACCGTTTGGTGGTAAGGGCAATAATTGGTATCGTTGACATCGCCTGGCTGCAACGGACGTTTTGGATTCGGCAGATTAATGAGTCTGTTGCGCACTGCCAGCTCGAACAGTCTTCTCATTTTATCCTGAGGAAACGAGTAAGGACGTCCTAGTCTTTCCTCAAGGGATGGGCGTGGACGTATATTATTTTGACGGACAACCAGCTTTAAGTTGCTCGGCTGTTGTTGAGCGTTGGCGACGAAGGTTGCTTTCCCTTTGCCCTTTTCATTCCAAGGCTCTGTCTTTGAAGGAGATGGTCTATGACCCATCTGATCCATCTGGGCTAACTTATCAATTAAGGCTTGGAACGTGGTCAGTATGAAGAACATCATGAATTGCGAGATGGTTGCTTGCGGATCAAGAGTACCCACGAATATGCCTACCGCAGGTGCTTCTTCGATGCGTTGTTCGCATTTCGACCATAGGTTCCGCCATCGTGTTGCGTATTGAACCCACGTTTCACCTGGCCTTATCGTAGCGTTGATCAGTGCTGTTATCGGGGTACGTTCACTAGCACTCGCGAATCTTTGTGTAAACAGTAGCTCCATCTCCGCAAATGTTTTGACAGAGTCGTTAGGTAGCTCCGAATACCATTCGAATGCCGTTTCCGCTAAGCTGCCGACGAATTGTCGAAGCAACAGTTTGTCGTCGCCCCCCGTGTTGCCGCATAAGGCCCTGAATTGAGCGACATGCTGATGGGGATTCCCTGTCCCTTTATATACGTGAAACTTAGGGATCGTATATCCCGGCGGGTAACTGATTTGGTCATACCAGCTTAGGTAGGGTCATCCGGTTCTAACAATTTGCGCAGCCACTTCACTTGCTTGATGAGCTCGTATTTGCTGAGCTATATATTCCTCCAGGGCAGCTTTGGAAATTGTTCCTCCTTGGCTGTTGACAGAGCCGGTGGAGGATTCGATGTTTCTCCTTTGTCATCTTCAAGGACAATCGGAGGATCTTCAGCAGGAGGATCTTGCTAGATCATCATCCGTACCATATCTTGGAAGAGAAGCGCCATTTGTTTTATGTTAGCCGCTTGCTCCACGGCTTCTTTGTCCTTCTTTTCGAGGACTCTGCGTAGGTAGTCGACGTCAGTTTCTTGTTCATGACGTTGCTCTGATGATGCTTCCGAGCTTTCTTTTGGCCCGGTAAGTGCGGCCATTGCAGTCATCATCTCCTGAAGCTTTTGTTGCTGCTCCTGGGCTTTCGTCATGGATCGAGTGAGCGGTCAGTGACCCGTCGAAGCACGGCTTTCCTCCTTCCCGGATGCCATATAAACGGTGTGCACCACCATGCCCCCAGACTTGGGGCGTTTAGCTTCAGCGCTTTTGCGGTTCGCCATGTTCACAGGGGATTTTTGCGGCCTCCTTTTCTTTTGAGTGATTGATGTTGAGAGAGCCGTTGCAGTGGGCACCCAAGTAGCTGTAGCTTTTGGTGGCTTAACAGAGTAGTCCTTCTCCTGCCGAACCTTCATCTTTTTCTGTCGGCGGAGATAGTCTTGATCCACTACGGAGTCCTGGACTTGACGCCAGACCTTGTAAATTTTAGAGGACAGCCGTTGAGGGGGCTGCTCCAGCTTCACCTTTGGGGCATTATCCATAGGTGTAGGAGATCTTTTCAATACGGCAGTTGGCGAGTTTTTGCACACCCTTCTTAGCGGTTCAAAGCTATTCCCAGTCGGAATAGCAGCATTGATTTCCACCATCGGAGCTGGCGGAGTTATCCCAGAGGGGGAGTCGCCCCCAGCCTTCCTTACCCGGCGCCAGTGACGACGGCGAGCGTGTCGAGCGGACGGCGTTGGTTCAGCGATGGGGATGGCTTTGTCTTGCCCCCTGTCCAGATGAAGCGCTGCTGGTACCAGTCTCTTGAAGACTGACGTCTTTTGAGTAGCGGTATCCAATCTATCAAAGACAGACCTTCGAGCAGGAACGGGAGCCGGAATAGTCAGTCTTGTGAAGGCCGACCCTTTGGCAGGAGAAGCCGCCTTGACGACTTCAGGAGAAGGGATGGCTATCCTCTTCGGAACAACCTTTTCTGGTATTGCAGGCTTCTTCATGGGCCCACATGAGTTTTGGCCCAGTTTGCTGAAAGCTGAGGCATTGGGCTTGGGCGACCCGTTGAGAGGGGCCGCGATAGTTGTAAGCCGATCGAAGACCGACTTCTTCAGAGCTTCTTGCGATGGTAATAGGGCATTGAAGCTCATTGGTGGGATCATGGTCCCGAAGAATAGCCCAGTGGTGGCCTGAGTCACCTGTTCCACCGGCATAGCGAAGATGGAGGCCGCTTGGGGCCCATAAGTTACTCCTCCAGCAAGGACGGAGCGAGAGTTGCAGTTGCAGGTAGTGCAGTTTGAAGCCATTGATCTTCTGTTTTCTGCATGGAGCAAGACACCAAATCTTAGTACCTCGAATCCACATGTAACCACAGCAAACCGCGATTCGTTCGCGAACACAACACACGAAGTATGGAGTGGAAAGAGGAAGAGGTCCCACCGGGCGTGCCAGAATCTGTTCCCCTCCGAACGGCGGCCAAGACATGGGACGTCTTGCCTGAGGTTCGGGGTAGATGCTAATAGGTGCTATCCGTCCACCTCTCCGAAGATGCCAAGTTGATTTATGGCACCGTGTATCGGAGGTTTAGACGGATGCGGCCGATGTAGCAGACTTCGTCAGATTCCCCCTCGCTTGAGGGGTTTTTTGATTGTGGGGACGCTCTTCCCTGCAGGTGCAAGCCCCTGCAGTTAATTACGCTACCGCATCGCGGTAACAACTTTCTCCTTCTCCAGATGGTCACTTCGTGTCGTGTGTGTTTGTTTTGTTTGTGGTTGCCCGTGGATTGTATACGGAGACTGAGTTATGTCGTCGCCCGTAGGACGTGGACTAGTCCAAATCCGTGTTTTCTTAGATTTGGGTTTGGGGTTTTTGTTTGAGGATACGTTAGCCATATTTGAGGCTAAGATCAACTCAAACGTTTGTTAAGGATACGTTAGTCCAGTTTGAGACTAAGATCAACTTAACGGGATCGTTTAGATCCGATAAAAGAGCATTTGGGCTCAAATGTTCCAGTTTAGGGACATAGTGGTCCATTAAATTTATGGCCGTCGGGACCCATCACCTCTCTGACGACGTTGAAGGATTACAACGACAGATGTCAGAAGAGTTCAGAGATGTACCCTTGAGCCAAAGTTGATTGGGGGATCTAGAGTCCAATTTGGGACTAAAGTCTGTTTGAAGGTTTAAGAACACGTTAGCCATATTTGAGGCTAAGATCAACTTAAACGGGATCGTTTAGATCCGACAAGAGAGCATTTGGGCTCTATTGTTCCAGTTTAGGGACATGGTGGTCCATTGCCAGTTTAGGGACGTGGTGGTCCAACATTCCCATTTTGGGGACGGATGTTAGTTTAAGGACACGTTAGCCATGTTTGAGGCTAAGATCAACTTAAACGGGATCGCTTAGATCCGACAAAAGAGCATTTGGGGCTCTATTGTTCCAGTTTAGGGACATGGTGGTCCATTGCCAGTTTAGGGACATGGTGGTCCAACATTCCCATTTTGGGGACGAGTGTTGGTTTAAGGACGCATTAGTCCATGAGTTTAAGGACCCTGCAGTCCGTATTATGTGTGGTTGTCGGGACCCGTCACCTCTCTGAAGACGTTGAAGGATTACAACGAAAAATATCAGAGGTGTTCAGAGATGTACCCTTGAACCAACGAGTTGGTTGAAAGAACAGATGTGCTCAGTTCAAGATGATTTGAGGACTTATGGCCAGTTTGGGCTAAGTCCAATTATGTTTGAAATATTAGCCCTTTGTTGGCTCATTGAAGGAGAGGCTTTGCCTCTAGAAACTTAGCCAATTGGGCTAAAGCTAATGTTAAACACTAAAGACCAACAGTATTGAACACTGGAATTAAGATTAGCAAGTTAGTGTTTAACACTAAAAGATAATCAGTGTTAAACACTAGCAACGAGGCTTTCAAATTAGTGTTAAACACTAAAGCAAATCAGTGTTAAAAACTGGGAACAGAGTTTTCACATTAGTGTTAATCACTAAGAAAATCAGTGTTAAACACTGCAGATAGAGTTTTCCAAATTAGTGTTAAACACTAAGAAAATCAGTGTTAAACACTGCAGATAGAGTTTTCCAATTAGTGTTAAACACTAAGGAGGGAGGGGTCACGTGCGGACACGTGAGAGCGGCCTGATTTCCCTTATTTTATTCTGCAGGTAAGTGTTTAACACTTTTAATCTTATGGCCATCACGTGTGGGCACGTGATAGGCATCCATTCATTCGATATTAAAGGGATTCGTTAGGGATCACGTGGGGACACGTGAGGGCGCCCTAAATGTGGAGCCAGATCTCCTTTTGGTTTATCCTCAAATCTGCGAATAAGTGTTAAACACATTTATTTTTATTTTAGAGCATCACGTGTTGGCGCGTGATGGGGATCTGTGCGCCAATTGTTAAAGCATTTGCTGAGGGGTCACGTGATAAAACGTGAGAGCGCCCAAAGCTTTCATTTCCTTTGCTTTTTCTTTCTGCGTTTTGGGGGTCACGTGGGAGCACGTGAGGTGATGCTTCAAAGTTCTTTGCAGGGGATCTTTTCAAAGGCCACGTGGGGGCACGTGACCCTAGTTCTTTTCATGAACAGAGATCTTTTAAGAATTGAATTCTTTGTAGGGTTAAATCCTAATTATGATTTTGGAGGAATTAAATTTCTATCGTGAAAGAATTAAATTCTTATTTAGGATGAAACCCTGATTTCTTTTCAAAGGAATTAAATTCCCAGATATGTAAAAGAATTAAATTCTTGATTAGGGTTAAACCCTAGTTTCGTTTTAGGAGGAATTAAATTCCAGTGAGTTTGGGAGAATTAAATTCTCAAAACTCAATTCCTCCTCTGTGTTTTAGATCTGCATGGCAGGATCTCAACCCAATGAGAATTAAATTCTCAATTCCTGGGGAGATGTGCACTTTGCAGATCCTCAAACAGAGAAAGAACTAAGTTCTTTTCTTTTTATAAGAGTTAAACTCTTTTGAGAATTAAATTCTCTTTTGAAGCCTCCCTTTTCTTACCTAGGGTTTTTCTTTTGCAGAGAATTAAATTCTCTTCTCTTCTCTTCTTTCTCTTGAGAATTAAATTCTCCTCCCTCTGTTTTTTCTCTCCAAAAGGGTCCCTCCTCTTCTCTTCTCTTGGCTCCTATTTATAGGAGGATGAAGAGAATCAATTTGTTTTGTGAATCTTTCATTGAAAGATTTTAATTGATTTCATGATTAATATGATCCTTTAGATCATTCAGTGAATTTTATTCACCGTTGGATTTTAAATCCAAAGATATTATGTTTGTTATTCTCAGTGAGATTTAGGGGAAATCTTTCCTTGTCTAAGATTTTTCCATAAATTGGTGATTTTTAATCACCCTTGGATTTTTAATCCAACGATCCCCAAAATCCTTTTCCATTTGGAAAGATTTAGAAGCTTTTAGAATTTAAATTCTATTTCGAAAGATTTAAATGATCTTTTTCAGAATTAATTCTGTTGAACAGCAAGGCTTTTACAGCCAGTCACGTGTTGCCACGTGACCCCCAATTGAGTCATTTTCTCAGTGTTTACTTACGCTTCAGTTGTAACCATCACGTGTCAACACGTGACCATTTGTCACGTGTGAGCACGTGACACCTCATTAAGGTATTTCCTTCAGCTGTTTGTTTACGCTTCAGTTTTAACCATCACGTGTTAACACGTGACCATTGGTCACGTGTGAGCACGTGATTCCTGATTTTTATTCAGGGAACAGATTTTAGAATTTAATTCCATTCATTATTTTATAGGCCTTAAGAGCCCATCACGTGTCTGCACGTGACCCATGGTCACGTGTGAGCACGTGATGCCCTATTAGGGTCTTTTCTGAGTTTTTATTATGTCTTTAAACTCCTCCAGCGGGTTCTTAAAGGTCCATCACGTGTGGACACGTGATACCTCATAACTTTTGCTCCCGGATGAATTATGGGGCCCATAATATATCAAATCGAAGGGTTTTTCGAGATGCTTCCAATACCATCAGAATTTATCTGTTTTTCATTCGGGAGTTTGTCAAAAAACAGCCCAGAAGATACCGGTTCGCATTTCCTTAAGCGTATCGCTGCCATTTGATACCTTCGACTCTTCTGCGCAGAAATTTTTGGCGGGAACAGGCAGCATTCCCTCCACATCATCAAAAGGGAGCCCAACCAAATCAAGCTCCATATAGAACAAGATCCATCAATTTCATGCACACAACCCACACACACGGTGTGCATTTATTGATGGGGGGTATTTTGTTAGGGTCAAAAAATTACATCTCGGTTGACCAAGTCAAAATCAAAGTCAACCCCAAGCCAAGTGGGCCCAAACCCAGATCAAGACCGAGTATGGAAGAGACCGGCACCATGACAAAAAGAATGAAGTCATAAATTAGTTTAATGTAATTTTTTATAGAAATAAATGTATTTAAAATGGGCAAAAAGCCAAAATTTTGTAAACCCCATACCTTATGTACAAAAAAAAGATAAACACGTAAGGCATGGGGAGGCACGAGTGCCATTTGGTAAAACTTAAGGGGCTATATGTAAAGTGTGTAGCCCATAAAAGTAAACATGATGAAAAAATCAACAACTTTTCATTCTCTCAAAAAATTCTAGGGTTTGTGCATCCATCTCCTTTCTCTCAAGTTCTCCCCTTTCTTTTCATTTTCCAATTAAATTAAAATTTAACTCTTTTTTTTTTAGAAAGAAATAATTTATTACCATAAACCCTCGAAGGGGAGTTTGGATTTCCCATCAAATCTCTAAAAGTGAGATTTTTAATCTCACCTCCCCTTTTCTCCAAGATCCAACTAAAGAAGAGGAGGAGGAAGAAGACTCACCTCCAAAAATCCCACTTTTGGAGGATCCGAGACACTGGGGAGAAGAAATGGGTCCCCTTTGATCATTTTCGAAGATCTTCGGGGAGTTTAACTCCAAGATCCAAATTCTCAAAAGAGTTTAACTTCGTATCCAAACCTTTTAGGAGTTTAATGCTAAATCCAATTTTTTTAGGAGTTTAACTCCAAATCCACATCCAATTTCTTATATAGGAGTTTAACTCCAAAACCAAATCTT
The DNA here is from genome assembly GCA_030015575.1 of Agapanthus africanus. Lineage (NCBI taxonomy): Eukaryota > Viridiplantae > Streptophyta > Magnoliopsida > Asparagales > Amaryllidaceae > Agapanthus > Agapanthus africanus. The sequence continues at coordinate 874,582,130 of CM057339.1, forward strand.
TTGGGAGTTTAACTCCACATCTATACCTAATTCCTATTTAGGAGTTCAACTCCAAAACCCCTCGGAATTTCAACTCCCAGCCCATAGGCTAAGCCCCTTTCTCCGCTGGTGTTTCCAGCGGTTGCGTGCTTCGCACGTGACCCGCGGGCACCCGGTGCCCACGCACGGGGCACATGACCCGTGGATGCCCGGCGCCCACGTACGAGACGCGCGATCCTAGGACGCTCCCCACCCCTCTTTTTCCCGTAAACTCTTCGTGGCCCCCGATATATTCAAGTCCCCTACAAAACACAACACACGTACACCGCACATTGAGTTCGCATGAGCAGTTTTAATCGTCAATCCGAGATTCCCTCGCTTCAAAGGCGAGGGATAATTAACGGCAGCTTAGTCCATGGCTGCCGGAAATTCGGACCCCCACAATCTATAAACCCCGGCCTATCCTAAACAGGAGGAATCTGTAGTACGCCTGACAAGCGACGCGTATTTTCCATCTCAATAGGGTGACGAAAAACACCCTACATGCCCATGCAACTCTTGGGCTTCCAAAATGTTAAGAAGAAAAATATTAAAATAATTAAGGCCGATGGGATTCGAACATGTAGGTTATAGGACAGTAGTGTAGAAATTTAACTAGTGAGCTACAAATTGTTTCTTATATTTATTTAATAAGAATTACTTATAACTCGATTCAAAATCAAAAAAATATCTTTTACTAATTAAAACAAAAGGAACGGTATATGAAATTTAGGGTCGTTAAAAAAAGAGAAACAAAATAGTTCGAGACTTTATAAAATTTACGGTTTTCGTGTGCTATATAATGCAAAACATTGAAAAATCAAATTTTTTTTTTGAGATTTTCGAAAATTTTGCCATTTTCGTTAGTTATAGCAAATATGCCCGATCGTGGACGCAGATGTCCGATCCGGCGAATGGAAAGAATGCCCAAATTAGAAAAATGTTTGATCCGGTGCAGAAGTCTGATCGTTAGTTATAGCAAGGAGTCCGATCCGGCGAATAGAAAGAAGGTCCGATCTGGCGAATAGGAAGAAGGTCCGATCCGGCGAATGGAGAGGATGCCCGATCGTGGACGCGGAGTCCGATCTGGCGAAAGGAAATAATGCTCGATCATTAAACGCGGAGTCCGATCGGTGAAGGGAAATGATGTCCGATCGTGGACGCAGAGTTCGATCTAGCAAATGAGAAGGATGCTTGACGGAAGATGAAATTGAGTTGAGATTTGAAATTTCTTTTTTGGTTTTCCCTTTTTTAATAAATGTGCTAGTTTCATTAAAATTTTCTTTTAATGCAGCACGGGAGCATTTTTGTCTTTGTTTTCGGTCAAAATATTAAAAACAAAAGAACACAAAAGGTTTGATAATTTTTTGAATATCACAGTTTTAATGTGTTGTATAATGCAAAATATTAAAATTTAACGGAAACAAAGCTTTTGGGATTATTTAAAATATCGCGATTTTTGTGTGCTATATATATTAAGTAAAGGGTTAATTGTGGAAACACTCCCTGTACCATAGAGGGTTGAGCGCTTATACCCATTAAAGTATCACAATGAGCACTTTTACCCCGCTGATTGAAAAATATTTTTCTAACTTCAATTGTATTTCTTTCCCCTTACTCATCAAGCATAAAGAACACATCACCTTAATAATCCAATGGAAAAATAAATCTTAGCAAAATCAAATAAAGAAAATAATAATAAAATAAAATTTAAAAATATTCATTTTGGATTTTCTTTTTTCCCTCTCTTGAAATTAATGGAGAGAATATGTAAACATTGACCTTTTAGGTAAGGGCTAACTAAAGGATCTTCGAAATAATGGAAAAAAGTTTGGAGGTGTGATGAAGGAAAAGACAACATCAAGCTTTTAGATTACGGCTAAAATATTGTTATTTAGGATTAAAGATTGGTTTTTAGATTAGAAGAAAGGAAGAAAGAAGTAAAATGGGTATTAGGAAAATATTCATTAACTGTAGGGATATTGGTATTTATTAACCGTAGGGATATAAGTATTTATTAAAATAGTTCAGGGATATAAGTGCCCAACCCCAAATAGTTCAAGGGGTCTATATGCAATTAACCCTGAAGCAAAATACTGAAAACTCGCAGAAAAAAATAAATATTAAGATTTTTGGAAATTTCAAAATTTTCATTATATCATGCAGAGTACTAAAAAATGAGAGAAATCAAGAAATTTTTGAGATTTTTGAAAATTTTATAATCAAATGCTTTTTAATATTCAAAATATTGAAAAACTGTAGGAACAAAAATTGTTTTTTAAGAATTTAACAATTTTCATGTGCCATAAAAAGCAAAATATAGAAGAACAGAATAAAATAAAAAACTTGAGGTTATTGAAAATTTCATGATCTATGAATTTTGAAAATAATACAAAACCGAAAAATTCAAAAAAAAATATTATTTATAAATTTCGTGATTTTTATGTGTCGTGCAAAATATTTAAAAAATTCGAAAGCGGCAGGAAAAATTTTAAGAGCTTTCAAAATTTTATGGTTATCGTGTTTTTTGAAAAATTTCACGATTTGTGTTTGTCATACAAGGTACATTTTGAAACATCAAAGGAGCCAAAAAATTTTGGGACTTTTTGAAAATTTTATATCATACAGAATGTAAAATATAGAAAAATTAAAGAAAACTGTAGCTTTTGTATTTTTTTTAATTGTAATGATTATCATGTGCAATACAACAAGCAAAATATTAAAAAAAAATCGAAGAAAGCAGACTAATTTCGAAATTTTAAATATTTCACGATTTTTGTGTGCTATATATATCATGCAAAATGTTGAAAACCCGAAAAAAGAAACAAATTATTTTAGAGTTTTGAAGATTTCATGATTTTTATTTGTTGTAGCAAGAAAAATATTGAAAAACAAAATTAATTCAAGGAAGAACACAATTTTTCTAGTGATTTTTGAAAATTTCTGTATCATGTGAATTATTGAAAAATCAAAGAAAATAGAAAAAAATTTGAGATATTTTTGAAAGTTTTGCTAAATATTGAAAATCTGAAGCAAATAGAATTATTTTGATATTTTTGATATTTTGCGATTTTCATGTATTAGCAAACAAAATATTGAAAAACCGAATACTACAAAAAAAGTTTTAAAATTTCTAAAATTTTCATGATTTTCGTGTACTAACGGAAAAATATTGTTAATTTTGAAGAAAACATAAAATTTTGGTATTTTATAAATTTTACGATTTTTGTGTCATATAGCAAGCGAAATATACAAAACCTAACTAAACAGAAAAAATTGATATTCTTGAAATTGTAATGATTTTCGGAAGATGTATAATATGCACAATTTTGAAAGACGAAATAAAAAACAAATAGTTTTATTAATTTTATATGATATTGCAATCAAAAGAAGAAAATTTTGAGATTTGAAGAAAACAGTTTTATTAATTTTATATGATATTGCAATCAAAAGAAGAAAATTTTGAGATTTGAAGAAAACGTAACAATTTGAGATTTTTTTAATTTAGTAATTTTTGTTTGCTTCAACAAGAGAATGACTGAAAATTGGAATAAAAAAGAAACTTTTAAGATTTTTTTTAATTTCCAAGTTTTTCATGAGTATATAGTGAAAATATTGAAAATTCAAAGCAAACAATTTTTTTAGATTTTCTTAAATTTCATAATTTTCGCGTGCTATGAAAATTGAAATAAAAATGAAACTTCTGAGATTTTTTTAAAATTTTGTTGTTTTCATGGAGTATAGCGTGTAAAATTTAGAAAATTTGAAAAAACCTGTAAATTTTGGAATTTTTGTTTATTTCATGATTTTTATGTGCTATGACAAGTAAAATACCGAAAAAATAAACTAAAAAGGATATTTTATATTTTGAAAATTCCTCGGTTTTCATGCGGTATATCGAAATGACGTAGCCGGAGAGAATATAAAATATTTGGGATTTTTTAAAATTCGGAGATTTTCGATTGTTATCGCATAATATTGAAAAAAGTAAATAAAACCAAAAAAGTAGATTTTTGAAAATTTCTCGATTTTCGTTTGCTTATCATGTAAATAAAACCAAAAGAAACCAAAATTTTTTGAGGTTTTTTGAAAATATCGTAATCTTGCATGCAGCAAGAAAAAAATCGAAAATTGAAAATACTGATATTTTTGAAAATTTCACGATTTTCATGAGCTTTTAGGTGCAAGATATTTTTTAAACCATAGAAAACCGATTTCGATATTTAAAAATTTCGAGAATTTTATATGTTATAGCAGGGAAAATATTGAAATCCTAAAAAAAATGCCGAAGTATTTATAAGATAATCCTTCATATAAATTTGCATATGAATTTCATAAATATGAGATATTAAAAATTTACAACTTGCAGATCATATTATAAAATACTTCTAAATTAATCCGATTTTTAGGACTTTGTACTTCTTACCTGTGCATAGGGGCAGGGCCCTTGCTAATCTTATCAAATATTAACATGATTTTGCATCTAGTAACCCAATATCCAAATTGCTTCTTGCTTAATGGTTCATATACTGACAAAAGAAACTTCAAAATTCATCAACTTCCAGGAGACTATTGGGCTCAACAAATGAGATCAGACATAATTGTTGACTAATTAGACCAATTAGGAATTTGGCCTCACCAAGATCTAGTCAGCTACAATCAAGCCCCTACATTAAAAATTTTGTTATATTTTTATAACAATTTTTTTTAGACCTTTCGAATGATTGGATGCCATTTCTTAATTATCTTTGACTATAGGCAGAAAAAAACCTTATCAAAAGCTTGAATGACCAATTCTCTCTTCTAATTAAGTTATTCTAGACTGGAGAAAAAAATTCACAAATTGGAAAAATAAAAATTTTGTTCAAATTCAATACTTAGATAAAGCTAAAAGCAAAATAAAATCTTTGTACTGCAAGAAGCTGAGCACTTATTTTATCTCATTGGATCAAAATCATGCTTGTAAGATATAAGATGAGTTAGAGCAGATACTTGGACGGCTTCATATATTTATATCGCAAGTCAAAATGGGTTATTTTGATAAATATCATGCTACATGTTGCATATTTACTAATAATAAAATAAATAACTATTTTGAAATATGAATAATTATTTTGTAATAATGTACTGTGTTTTGATTTAGTTTTTATTCTTTATTTTGGCGTGTGGGATTTAAGTGCTCATTGAAGAGGAACAAATGCTGGGCTCAAACTTTATGGCTTATTTGAATTTTGAATTGAATGATTGTTGATAACCATCAATGCTTGAGTTATTTTGATGGGTATAAAAGATTAATGGGTTTTATCAACCAAAATTTCAATATTTTCTAAATTCACTCCCAAAATCGAGTATTACCAAATTGCACCCCAAAACTATTAAGTCGTCTAAATTTCATCCCGAAAATCTAGTATTTCCAAATTTCACCCTTAAAACTATTAATTTGTCCAAATTTTCACCTCCAAAATCTATTATTTCCAAATTTCGCCCCAAAACTATTAAGTTGTTCAAATTTTACCCAAATGGTCATCTTTTTTTTTCTTATGTTAAATAAAGACTAGAGTTTTAGATTTCTCACAATTTCAAAATTAGGAAGTCTCTTGAAAGCGAAATTTAGAACATTTCGCTTTCATCCAATGTTTGACATTTTAAGAGATACAATCAAGCTCATTCGTGGATTTGCCATAACAATTACGACAACTTGAAACAACAATATGAGTTAGAATTACTCCTATATAAGTGGTTGTTTAATTTAAGTACTTTGCGGTTAGGGTATCATATGTGGAGCTCAATGATTTTGGAGAAAGAGTTGACAGTAAAATGGAGAAAATTAAGAAACTTTTTGCAAAAATGAAGTTTTAATTATTGATAACTTAATGGTTTTGAGGATGAAATTTGGAAATACTAAATTTTAGGAACGAAATTTGAACAGCTAAATATTTTTGGGAGTGAAATTTGAAAATACTAGAGTTTGGGGGTGAAATTTGGAAATATTGAAATTTAGAGGGTGAGATATAGAAAAAACCAAGATTAATTCAATCAAACATTTTTTCACCATTCAATTCAAACATTCAATGGCTAATCTTTTACCGTTTGATTATTCATTCAAGGTAATGATTATTCATTAAAAATAATGAAACGTTAATTTGGGCCTCTCATCAATAATGAAAAGGTTTTTGTATAGAACCCTTCAATCACTATAAATTTAACACATTACTTCATATTTGAGATAACAAAAAATTTATCTTCTTTTTTCTTGATTTTCTCTGGATCTGGATAATTGATTCCCGAATCCATAAAAGAGTTGCTTTTATAAGATTTGAAAATTACCGATTTGGGTATTGTATCTTGGAGATAGGATTTCCATTAAGACCATACGCACCACGGTGGGGAAATCACTACAGCGACTACCGCGTCTTGCATAATAACCAAACAAAATTATATTTCCTTCTAAAACACTCTACAAATTTCCCAATAATTTTAAGATAGTGAATTCTCTTACGGATCCATCCGAAATAATGAAGGCTTTGAACAAGCTACAGATTATAAAGACTTGATGGAAAGAACTACAAGTGATGTAAGTTGAAGTTCTACTACCAACCCATGATCACTAAAGTCATTTACGTTCTTACTGCTGCATACCCATAACAACAATTACCTGCTAGAGAATACACCGAAAACAAAAGAAGTGGCCCGAAGATGATTACATTTGTTGCCACACGATTCTCAATGCAATGATCAATGAACTCTTCGATGAATTCCATAAGTTTGCTATTGCTTATACATTATGGATGGTTCTTGAGCAAAGGCATGTCAATGAAGATGCCGGTTGATAGAGCGTGGATCCGAGGCATCTTGGGCTTTATCAATAGATTTGTATGGTGAGAGTCTTGGCCAAAGGCCTCACTGCCGAATCTTCAATCCTGTAAGGGAAATGGCACGAAGTTATACTCCGGTCTCTCATCCGATGATAAAATTAATTTCTTTCTTAAAAAGATAGGGTTTTTATTTGTGGAGAGAGGATGACATACCTTTGCTCTCATGTTAAACAAGTTTATATAGGTGTCACGTATGGTGGTGATGCAATCAATGAAGATTCGGTTAGTTATCTAGGGTTTTGTGTCAACATGGAATGCCCTCTTCATACAAAGATCTCTTGGTGGGTTGAGTGCCACGGGTTTGGCCTCATGGGCTGAAAGGAGTCGGGTTGGACCCATCATTAGTTATTCCATGTAGTATCAGTACCCTCCTACTCCGAGTTGTCGGTTCCGGATGCTCGGAATAGAACTTGATCATGACGGTTGGAATACAGCAATCGTGGTTCCTCGCCCTAGTCACGCATGTCTTTTATCCATTGGTTCTGCCGCCCTGTCTCATCATGAGGTCATTAATCAATGACGCTTCATTCTTAGAGAAAAGGGAGAAACATGGAGAGTAAGCATCGTTGTTTCTCTTGCTTAGGGTTTTCTAAATCCATGAGCCACAGCCGATTACGTCACCCTGAAGATCCTTCTTTCTCTTCTAGCGCTTCTTCAGTAAGTCCTCTTCTTCCATCCTTTCAATTTCTTGTAGCTATGTCTTTTAGCATATTGAGTGTTGAGAATCAGGAGAAAGTTAGGAGCTTTAAGTCTTCTCCGTCGATGGAAAATAAGTGTATGTCCTCCCCCTCTTCTATCGATTTTGAAGCTAACTCTACGATCTCCATCTACGACCCCCCTAAAGGGTACATCGGTTTGTACTATGAATCTAATCCATCTTTGCCGGTCTTCGATTCCCCGTCCCCCCAATCATTCAGCGTATTCTTAGGGATTTAGATCTCGCTCCCTTTTAAATCATGGCCAACGGTTGGTATGTGATTGTTTCTTTCATCTTCGCTCTTTTAAGGGGGGCTTACTAGTCTGGGCTTCTTCATGCCTTCATAGGGTTAGTTTCCTACCGGTAGCCAATGTTCCTGGGCTCATCTTCGAGGAAAGGTCAAAATAGTTGAGGGGCTAAAGTCTAAGATCGCCGACTGGCAGAACACTATAAGAAATACCTCTTATTTCGTCGGTTGATGCACGATGAAATAAAGGTGCACCTGACGAAATAAAATTATTTCGTTGGCTCATGTCTGACATAGTAAATTACAACGAAAAAATGTTATTTTGTCAGGTGTCTAATTTATTTCGTCGGGTACTTTATTTCATCGGAATATATCTGACGGAATAAGATCAAAAAAACTGGTGAAATTTTTGTAACGATTCTGAAATCACTGCACAGAAAATTCATGTTATTGTACAGAAAAGAGTATTACAGTCTGTGTAAGAGTTATAGGTTAGATTGTTTAATAAAAGCAAGAAACAACTTGTAACTCACTAGTAAAGCCTCTATGCTGCTGTGACATAGCTTGTGTATTCAAATCCCATCAGATAAAATTATTTTTTCAGATTTTTCTTTTTAATTTTTCGGAAGCCTAAAAGTAACAAGTGCAATACACAGGGAAATGAAAAGTTTCAGAAAAATCAAACAGGTGCAATGAGATGTACATACCCAACTTGACACGTAGAACAAATCTCGAGACAGATCGATAAAATCCGCCTGCCCGTTTCTTGGATTTGGCCGGCACCGATGGTCTAAAGTGCTCCAAATCACTTCGTTCTTTGCACACTTGTCCCTTCGACTCCCCTTGTCATGACCTAAAATATTAGCTCGTGACCAGCACTTAAATCACGCACGTAATTCAAGTGAGCTGAAACCCAGAAATCTAAACCTTTTTAATGAAAATAAAAGAGGTGAAGTTTTGAAATAAAAATATAATGAAATCAAGTTTTCTTACATGCATGGAAAATGAATATGAATAATGCAAGTGAAATTTACCAGTTTGAAGACATGTTTCGTCTTTTAAAAATTTGGGCAGCGCCTCCTTTATATATTTTGATCCAAAACCACAATACATGATAATATAAAAGGTATCCCCAAGCGGGAGCTAGCTCTTCGCTAAACGGCGGATCCACAACCACGCAAAGCATAAATATAAGTATACGACGCCCAACGGCGATGTTCACCATAAAAGATAAAGAAATAAGCAAGACATCAAAACCACAAATAGCGGAATACCTCTCGCTCTAAGTCTCGTAGCCACAAGTCTCACTAAGTCTCATTACTTAGTGGGTACGATACAAATGTCCCACCTACCAATGCAAAACACCCAAATGAAGGTATGTGACAGCGATGTTGCTACAGATCCATGCGTTCAACCTGCAAGAACTGTGGCACAACGGGGATGAGTTGCCAACTCGTGAATAGAAAAACATCTACAGATAGAAATCGAATAAACAACGACTCCTAGGTCAACTATATTATAAAAGTAATACTATGATATCTAGGGTGACTGGGTCTGTATATATGCCAACACTATAAATAAATGCCTATCAGTATGTGGATATCATCCAACAATATAATCAATGTATGTATGCGTGTGGACCTCGTCTAACCATATCACCAATGTATGTATGCATGTGGATCCTGTCCACGTGTCAACAAATGACACAACATCATCATGCATGTAAATATCATAAAAGAATATGCATGAAAGTATGAGGATCGGCCCAGCATCGACCCTCTAAACATCATGAAACCCGTGTCCAGCATTGACACGTAAATCCTCATAGCTCGGGCTCCGTCAGTCCGGATCGGCCCTTGGGCTCCGTCGGTCCAGATCGGCCCATATCATCTCTCGACTCCGGTCGGTATCCTCCGGATATCCGCCGAGCCCAAATACTATCACCGGTATGTAGTAGTCCCTCTACCAGGCTCATCGTCTACTGCACAATATCATTTTCTTGCCTCGGGGTACCATACCGGGTCCACCATGAACCCGCAAATGGATCGTCCACTTCTCGAATCGGGTTTCACATATCACACGTCTCAGTACCGAGAAAACGCATGGTGGACACACTGAAATATCATATCAAGAGAAACCGGGTTTTTAAAACAATACTTACTTTCTTTGAAATACCCCCGGTTCTCAAATCCAGAAATCTCATGAAAACAACATATCTCAATGCGTATAATCATAAAGCATGATGTATTCGACATATAACAAAAATGTAAGCATATCCGTATATCATGCAACATGGAACAGTAATATACACATATCGAGAGAAAACCGCTCTTTTAAATGAATCCAGTTTTTAAAATATATCCTGCGGTTCCCAAATTTAATAAAGTCCAATGCAACATCGTATAAAGGTGCATATGCAACTAAAGCAAGTAAATTATACAAGGATTCATATCATGATGCAGCAATCCTACTGTGCATTGACATGGCAATTATCAATGATGAAGTGTGTGAGCTGCCAAATCTGTGTAAGTGTAATATACGCATTATCGATAATGGTATAGGTGTACTAGTACAGGTATATGAAATGCAATCAGAGTGACATGAGCGTAGCATAAAGTAAATCGCATGCAAAATGCTGACATGTATACGTATCTAACATGACCGAGTGAATCTATCAATCGGCATCCAGCCCCACAATATTACGTACGGTATAATCCATCGTACGGTATCCTCTAGTCAAGGGTATGAATCAATCATCAAGTCAAACTCATCACATACGGAAAATCATCGTACGGCGGCATTAAACCAATGGGGATCCTATCAACCTATATGACAACGAGGGTATGGACCTAAGATCTCGTACGGCAATTACTCACGATTCACAACATATATAAACATATCTATATACCTACGTCCCAGGTCACATCCATAACAATCTCATATCAAGGGACCAGCAAGGTATTAACCATCTCAAACGACTCGCATCCATATACCAATACATCATCAGGTCATCATATCACATCGTACTTTCCTTTCCCCGCATTTATATCCCACATCAAGTCAATTTTACAAATGCATTCTACCTTTACTATAAGCATACGTATCTAATCTAACATACACACCCGAACCATACAATCAGTTTTTTTTAAAAGATGCGAATCGTAGTTTTGAAAGTAGGGGCTACGGTGTTTTTAAGGAAAATATATCGTTTGAAAATCCGTAACGTCTCTCAAGGTATTGATTGATCTCAAAAACTATCTATTACCGCAATCAAGAACGGCGTCACATGTAGCTAGCCGGTGAGTACGGGTCGGTCCACAGGGATGTTGTGAATTTTCTAATCGCTCTTACGAGTCAATTCCAAACGGTGTGAATGGATTAATTAAATCTAAAAACTAAATTAATCTACGGCAATTGAATTAAAGATCTAACTATCTAAGTAGGGCAAGGAATTAAATTTAATCTACGGCAGAGAATGAAAAATTACCTAGGGCAAGAATTGAAATTACCTACTTACTTTACAAATGGCTCTCTCCAAAAATCAACACAAGACTTGTCAGATCTGAATTTCTGAAATGAAAAGAGGCATCGATGCTCTCCAAAAGAAATCTAAATTTTATTAATGAAAGAGGCATAGGGAGGCATAGCCTTTACAATGATTTAGAGTTCCTATTTATAGAGGATAGGAAATCCTAGGTTACAATTGATTCGCATGTCTACATTTACCAAAATATCCTTAGGAAAACCTAGTTAAAGTAGACTCCAAGTTTTGGTAAAATTTTATGTCTCTGTCTCTTTAAAAGGAAGTATTGGGCCTTGAAATTTCCTTTGTTGGCTCTTCTGTCTTTGGGCTTCCTTATTATTTGGTTCTTTTATTAAAATAGCTTTTATATATTCTCCAGATCTTCCAGTGAATACTTATAGTGGACTTTAACCGTTCGCTTTGTAATCTTGGACCTTGCGTTGCCATGTACTGTTCTTTTGTGTAGGCTTGATTAAGATCCTTCTATTTGTTGGTCAAAGTCCCTCTTTTGCATCATTTTCTATCTTTTTCACTGTTTTAGATCCAAGAACTTGTAACCTGTAATATGTAGCAGACATTCGTTAAAAGCACATGTTTATTTATTAAACGAATAAGAATGGGGAATATAATAATACAATATTATGGTGTGAACAAATACCCCCAAACTTATCTTTTGCTCGTCCTCGAGCAAACTTATTTTTATTCTCTACAAAAACCTAACCGCACTTTCGCAGGGAAACACGATTACACTGAGCTCGTGTAACAAGCCGTTAAACCTCTAGGTGTCTCTACTAGGAGGAGTGTTGTCTCCTGAGGGTTTTCAGCGGATACTACCCAAAAAATCCTATCAATTCGGCCCATTAACTTTAATTCTCTAATTAGGTTTTCTAACAAGGAATTCTATTATCGTCGACTCATAAATCATCCACCCATATTCTTCACACTTCCTCATCATCTAACTTAAGATTATATATGTTCTATAGACTTACTTAGCTTTCGACATTTCTTAAGTTTTCCTTTTAGGGTTCCATCTTCACTTAGGAATTTTTATCAACTCTATTAAAGATACAAGTTCTATTCTTCATTCCTCTCTTTTATCTAAATTCCAATCACATATCCTTACGTGTGTGTGTATATATCACCCCTACAATTGGAAATTCAAATCAAGCAATCATACTCTTGTCCGTTGTCCAAAGTACTTATTAATTGGTGAATTTTAAATGAATTTTGCATACACATCCTTCATGCGACCGTTAATACTTCTTGAGGTACCAACGACCGATTACAAAATGTGTTTGCACTTTAAAGCGTACTTCCTAGTCTTGCAACACCCAAGGCTTTTAGCAGTGACTCCCAAACCAGTTGGTCTAAGGCACTAGGTGATGAAGCACCCTCGCTAAATATTTTTCTATTTTTACAGCCTTAAGTAATCACAAAAACTAGTGTTCATTTTTTTTTTCTTTATTCACACTTGTATATATTTTTTTTTTCTTCGTACTAAGGACTTTAGACAAGACATTTCAAGGTCTCTTCTACTATTCCAAGTTTCAAGGTGCGTGATTGTGCAAATTGTAGGGTATACATTTTCAGAATCTAGACTTAAACAAGGAATTATTTTTCAAACTTATACTCTAATAAGAACATCAATACTTTTCCTTCATTTTGACTTATCCCAAGAAGTGAACTCAAAATTTGCCTATTTCTAAATAAACTACAAAGACATATACTTTCTACCGTTAAACTTTAAGGAAGGTTATTTTTAGGGTTTTTAATTTACTAAGTCTAAAATCTAGTTGTTCCTATCCAGTTAACCTATTTGTCAAACTTAAGTCAAAATACGGCCAAAATTGAATACATTTATTTTTATAATTTTTGAATTTTTTTAATTTTTATGGGTTTTAAAATAAATATGCAAATGAAAAAATATACACATGAATGCGAAGGAGGAAGGCGTACCGAGCATACCCCCAAAGTTAAACTTGACAGTGTCCTCACTGTCATGCTACACCAAGAGGGTCAAACTGCCGGCACTCCCCTGTTTATTTATTTATAAATTTTTTTTTTCTTTTTTAATGTTTTGAAATTTTTTTTTATAGAAAAAGAAAACAAAAAATATATGTACATATATACAACAAGGTTTCCCCCAAACTTAAGCTTGGCCTTACACAAGCCAAAGGTTAGCACCAACCATTCAAAAATCTTATCGTGGTAATGGCCGAGTTGGTGAAATAATGGGATGTAGAGGAAAGAAATGAGAAACACATGAGACCGTGTGGGAAGAAGGGTAGAATATGGTCTCGGTGGAGGAGAAGAATGGCGGAAAGGAGAAAGAAGTGGAGTATGATCTTGAGGGTGTAAATCGAGTGAATAAATTAGCGCAATTTGTGATGACCGATGTGTTAAAAGCGATTGTGCTAACCTATCAACCCGTCGAGAAATGGGGTCAAATCTCTCAAGATTCGCAAGAAAATATGGGTATGTCGAACTTGGTAAAGGAGATGAAAGCATAACAGTCTCTTGCACGGTCGGAACAATGGAAGGTAGGGAAGGGAGTGAATTAGGGATAGTCTCATTCTCACCGTAGTAAACTGTCTCGAACTTGAAAGATTCCAACAATGGTTCAAAACTACTGTAAGCAACCGAGTCTGATGGTTCAGCTAACTCATCTGAAAATGTAAAGGACTCAAACTCGGGCGGTGAGTCATCAACATCGTCCGAAAAAGTGAAACACTCGTACATGTTATCGGCTGTGAGAACTGTGTCAGATTCAAAGGAAAATTTTTCAAGCTCACAGTCTTCAAGCGTGATATTAGGCGTGGTCGGAATGATGGAAAGGAGGGAGGGTGATATAACAGTTAAAGGTTCGGGAGGATGAATTGGAAAATCCGACACATCAAACAGAAATGGTTCAACCTCAATATTACCCTCAATAATCTCCTCGATACTATCCTCATAATTCTCCTCAATATTTAGCCTATCCATACCATTATCATCAAAATCAAGACGCATATGAAGTTCGGAAGAAACAATTAATGACTCGAGATGATGAATTGGACATAAAATTTCACTCAAATCGACAGGTTCATCATCCAAAATTTTCCCGGCGTCTATATCCTCAATCAAGTGAAAATCAATATTTTCTGACACCTCATCAAAAGCATGGATATTTATCGATTTAGGTTCTAGAGTGGAGGTGTAAAGATCGAAAGGATTAAGTGTGGTTTCACTCGAAAGGGGTTCTTCACAATCTGGCAAATCAAGCACTACAAAATCACACAACTCGTTTTTATTTTCAACAGGTGAACTATTTAAGGCAGTCGATGGAAAACCGAAGTTGTGGGCTTCAATTGGGTAAGGGTAGGTTTGATTTGGAAATCCTCTCAAATTCTCACTCTGTCCAACCGCCTCCTCATACATTGAAAAATTTGAAGCTAGTTGGAAACTAGCTACCGGTTCAGCAGGTTGCATAAGGGCGGCTATGGACACTTCCACATTCCTGGTTATTTTGTTTGTTGCTAAGATATAAGCCTCCAACGACTCTTCCAAACTAGACTTGGGTGGTAAGGGGGTTTCGGTAAAAGATTCAAAATTGTTTGGATATGTGAAACTCCCAAAAGGCTGTGTAGGAACAGAGTCTAGTGACGGTGGGAAGGTCGGGTAGGACTGGTAGGAAGTGGGTGGTTGGACAGGGGTAGGGTCAACATGTGGATAAAAAGGTGAATAGTCTTGTGGATCCCTAAAACTAGATGAGTAGAAAGGGGTGAAAGATCGGCTACGAGATCGAGCAATATGCTCAGCAATGGACATCGATTTAGGAGTTACAGCAGGACTTGAAAAAGTGGTATCAACATATGAAGGTGGTAAAGGTTGACTTGGTCGACACAAAGTGGGTTGCAAAGTCGAACTGTTTCTCCTATACGCTTCTATTTGATCTTTCAAAGAAATTTTGGGCACGGAGGGATCTTCCTTAAATCGACCGAAACAATTAACGTACGAGGCAAAGTTAGGTTCGGGATACCAAAGTTCGGAAAGTGATTTATGATGTGGGGTACCCATGATAGAAGAAAGAGAAGAGAAAGAATGTAGGGTGGTGCAAGGAGGGTGCAAGGATTTCTTAGCGACAAAATTTTTGCAAGTTTTTATAAAAAATTTCCTCTTATTTTTTTTATTTGGAACTTTTTGCAAAAAGATTTTCGAGAAAAGAGCTATGACACACTTTCGATCAACCAAAAATGCACAATCAGCCCTAACTCTAGGGTCACCTAGGTCAGCTAGACAGCTCCTAACTGTTCCAAAGGGCTAGAAATAGGACCTCAAACCGCCTCTTCACCGCCAATTGCGGCCAGGTAAGTGCCAGGTAAGTAGGAGGCTCCCCGCTACAAGTAGCGGTCCCAATTAAGTAACCACTTGCCTTAGACATACTTGCCTAGACACCGCAAAGTCAGGTTAGGATTAACGGTCGATGCCTATAACTAGTTCTCTGTCCTATTGAGCTCGAAGTCCTTAGGACTGAGTCTAGTATTTTTTAATTAATAGATGGTCAATGCATATGCCTTATGTGATTTCTGGGGTCCTGGGAAGGGTGATGAAATCCCCACCCAATCTGAATTGGTCAAAAGCCCCTTAAAGTCAGTTTTAAAGATATGCAAAACAGAAAAATCACTTGCAATCAAATCTTTTTTATTTTATGCGCGGTGCAAAGAATCCTGCACAAGATTTGTTATTTGGAAGGGGGGAGATTTTTAAAGCGCAAAGAATCTTGCAGGAGATTTGGCAAAAGATATATCGGGATTTGCAGAGGGAAAAAATAGGAAACAAACCGTGCAAAAATTTCGCGATGATGATGCAATAGGGCCGTGGAAGGGCGGCGGGAGCGCGCTTAGGCCGCGGTTTAGCGGTCTGGTGGAGGCTTCAGGGCTCGAAAAAATTTCTGCTGTTCTGTTCTTGCAATCCCTCTCTGTTTTGATATACCTTTTTCTTTTTCGCACTCTGGATTTTTCCAGATCCGTTAATCCTGCAAAGATTCACAAAAATACCCTTTCCAAAAATAACAAATGATATATTTATATATTTTTTTATGATTTTTCAGATTTTTATGGTATGAACAAAAATTCCCCGGCAACGGCGCCATTTGATTGATCTCAAAAACTATCTATTACCGCAATCAAGAACGGCGTCGCATGTAGCTAGCCGGTGAGTACGGGTCGGTCCACAGGGATGTTGTGAATTTCCTAGTCGCGCTTACGAGTTAATTCCGAAGGGTGTTCGGAGTGATTATTAAATCTAAAAACTAAATCTATCTGAAAACTAAATTAATCTAGATCTAAATCTTGCTAGGGTTAGGTTTAGGAATGGTTTGAAAATGTAAATAAATCTCAATGCTTTCAATACCCAAATTAGGATCTAAGAGAAGTTATGGTAATTATCAATAAAGGGGATTAGATCCATTCGGGAAGGTGTTCCTTCCTCTAGGTTCTTGTCCTTCCTTTAGAGATCCTTACCCTAACCTCCATGGAAAACGCGCGCAACCGGGCCTTTATACTACGGTATCACCGCTACCTCGAGGGATAGGGTGCCGTAGGGCGCGGTGTGTGCGTGTATGCATGGAGTCCTA
Source organism: Agapanthus africanus (assembly GCA_030015575.1). Taxonomy (NCBI): domain Eukaryota; kingdom Viridiplantae; phylum Streptophyta; class Magnoliopsida; order Asparagales; family Amaryllidaceae; genus Agapanthus; species Agapanthus africanus. Next base: position 874,599,104 of record CM057339.1, read on the forward strand.
TAGATTATATGTGATGGGTAAGAAAGGGATGAGAGATCTCATCTTTCAAAAGCCTTCCCCAAAACTAACATCTAAGGCAAGGAATTAAAATCTAAACTAGAGCAATTAAATAAAACTACTTACAGATGGCTCTCTCCAAATATCAACACAAGATTGTCAGATCTGAATTCATGAATTGAAAAGAGGCACCAGTTTTTTGTTTTTTTTTCCTTTCCTCACCAGATCTCCGCGGTTCTTCTTGTTGACTCAGTCCTCCAAATTTCTTCTGTTATCTGTTATGATATTCTTCTGTTTGTTCGGATTTGATATTTGCTGTTTTGATCTCTGGAGATTTCCAGATCCGAACTTGATTGTAGATCCTGCAAAATTCAAACAAAGATACCCTTCACAAAATAACAAAATGATAAATTTTTATATTTTTCTGATTTTTCAGTTTTTATGATTTTTTAATTTTAGATTAACCCGAAATTGCAAAAACAAAATAGCACGCCATTCTCGGCAACGGCGTCATTTGATTGATCTCAAAAACTATCTATTACCGCAATCAAGAACAGCGTCGTATGTAGCTAGCCGGTGAGTACGGGTCGGTCCACAGGGATGTTGTGAATTTCCTAATCGCTTTTACGAGTTAATTCCAAACGGTGTGAATGGATTAATTAAATCTAAAAACTAAATTAATCTAGGGCAATTGAATTAAAGATCTAACTATCTACCTAGGGCAAGGAATTAAATTTAATCTAGGGCAGAGAATGAAAAATTACCTAGGGCAAGAATTGAAATTACCTACTTACTTTACAGATGGCTCTCTCCAAATATCAACACAAGACTTGTCAAATCTGAATTTCTGAAATGAAAAGAGGCATCGATGCTCTTCAAAAGAAATCTAAATTTTATTAATAAAAGAGGCATAGGGAGGCATAGCCTTTACAATGATTTAGAGTTCCTATTTATAGAGAATAGGAAACCCTAGGTTACAATTGATTTGCATGTCTACATTTACCAAAATATCCTTAGGAAGACCTAGTTAAAGTAGACTCCAAGTTTTGGTAAAATTTTATGTCTCTGTCTCTTTAAAAGGAAGTATTGGGCCTTGAAATTTCCTTTGTTGGCTCTTCTGTCTTTGGGCTTCTTTATTATTTGGTTCTTTTATTAAAATAGCTTCTATATATTCTCCAGATCTTCCAGTGAATACTTGTAGTGGACTTTAACCGTTCACTTTGTAATCTTGGACCTTGCGTTGCCTTGTACTGTTCTTTTGTGTAGGCTTGATTAAGATCCTTCTATTTGTTGGTCAAAGTCCCTCTTTTGCATCATTTTCTATCTTTTTCACTGTTTTAGATCCAAGAACCTGTAACCTGTAATATGAAGCAGACATTCGTCAAAAGCACCTATTTATTTATTAAACAAATAAGAATGGGGAATATAATAATACAATATTATGGTGTGAACAGGTATCTGTATAAAAGATGCATACGATTCTTCAGTTTGAAAATAGGTATGGTTCGGTTGACACATTTACGTCGGCTATCAGTCCTATAGTATCCAATACAACAATATCATCGAACATCATCCTCGAATCCCATCATCACATATTAACCATATCATATCACTTCTAATTATCCTTTTAGCCATATACCTAGTTTCCTAATCTAGCTTTCTACGACTGTATCCTATAGATCGGTTTCTATCAAATTGCGGGGGTACTATAAGCCATCCACCCGACTTCCCCCGTAGATATAGATCTACTCACCTTGCTTCTTGCTTGCCGAAATCAATGACGCCACGCTCCGTCGTCTCGGAATCCACGCGAAGATACCTACAATATCACACAATCGCAATCGCTATTAAAATCGAATCCAGAAAACCGATACGGCACCCGGTGCGCTCATAGGTTAGAACCTATAGCCTACGCGTGCAAAAACAATCAAAAACCCTTGTTGTTGACGTACAAACGCCCAACAACCAAATACAATACCAATTACCAAAACCAAGCATTCAAAATACGGAAAACATAACCAAAAATCACACCAATGTGCTCCCAGATTTTGACTCAGGTCAAACTAGACAATTTTGCATATGGGGTTGCTTTAGATATCACATGAGGAAACTACCAACCAAAATTCACCCACTTTTGCCATGACCAGACCGCAAATTGCTGCCTGGGGGAATAAATCTGCGGCTATGAAGTGGGGGGAAGGGCTCAGGTTTTAGGGGGTGGTCTATGGTTGCCTGCACGTCTCATGGTAAAGGGAACTTTATTTACAATGATCTCGGGTCATCTTAGATCTCTAAATACCATCACTAAATCCACAAACACCCGATATCGGCAATTCTAAAGTTCGTATTCTCTGTTTTTGGGCAAGGAATCCATATTAGGGTCTTATACACGGTCATTAGGTATCACCCAATCCACACAAACACTCAAACCCTTCTATTGAATTTTCTAACATCACAATTCCACACTAAAACAACTTCTAAAGTAAACTAGAATATAAAAAACTAAAAATTAAACTAAATGGAAGAATTCATATCTCCTATGGGCAACTCAAGAAAAACCCTAGCTTCTCAAAGTCATCAAAATCTAACTTTTCTTGGTCCAATGTGTTGAGGAAGAGGCGGGGATCAACTTTTGGGAAGGGGGTATAGGGTTTTGACAAGTTTTTTAGATGGATCTTGGGGTTGAAGGTGAAGGGAAGTGAGGAAGGAGAAGATGAAGGAAAAATAATGAGAAGGGAAAATAATGGGCAGCCCTCTCTCTCTCTCTCTCTCTCTCTTCCTTATTCTCTCCCTCTCACTGTCTTGTCTCACTCTCTTTCTCTCCATTCATTCTCTTTTAACCCTTTTTCTCTCTTTTTTTCTTTTTTAAACTCAAACCACATAATACCCCAAATCAACAAAAGAAATAACATGTAATCAAAATGCAACATGATATGGTACACTAACCATGGAAAACTGTAGAAACACGGATTTGGCCTAATCGTGATTAGCAGTGCACTAATCGGTTTTTATCCAAACTGCATATAATAAATTTTAAAAATACCAAATCCGATAAATATATTTTTAAATGAATAAATCATTTTAATTTCCAATTATTTCACAATTATTGGTATATTTTATACCCTTTTTCGAAAACCCCAATTTCGCAAATCGGACAGTTTTCGTAAATATATTATTTTAATATTAAATTCCAAAAATAATATTTTATATTTTCTGAAATGTTACAATCTTCCCCCCTTAAATAAATTCGGTCCCCGAATTTAAATTTAAACCCCCAAAATTTAAAATATTTCAATAATCAGCTCAAATCAATGGGGCTCCGAAATCACGGAAGATACAGAAATAACAAAGCGCATCGCGTGCGCCTGAAAACGAATACAAAACTCAAATCGAACTCCGTCAATCGCCACGCAATTCCTCGGAGTTACAATGGAGATACAAATCTCAAAATCCACTACAGAAATCCAATATACACTAGTCAAATACTATAATACGTGTATAGTACGCATCTTTGGAAAACCTTCAAGAACTGAATAAAACTCATGCAAAATCCTTTCTGAATCGTTGTGTGATGCGTAACTCACGGCACAAGTGACGGACGCTCATTTGTAAAATAATAAATATAGTTCCTTGTAAACGTTCGTGTCGCTTACGGAAACGTAGGAAAATAGCGAGACTATAGCTCCTTTTTGAAAACCTCTTGGTAACTTTTAATGCATGCAAAGTACTCAGGTACTGTCCTCAGATCAGTCATGTTTGGATACTACACAATATAATGCCCATCATGAAAACAAGGTGCTCAAAAGCAAAATTAGCCTCAAAAGGCGTATCCAACAATCACATGCGTCTGGAGCGCACGGAAATCAAATCCAAATACAAGTGCCACAATATGCACAAAAGCAAAAGTAAGTGCAACGGGTGTGCACGAAAGTATCTGTCCAGTGCAACGGGTGTGTACGACAACCACATCAAGTGCGTCTAGAGTACACGAAAATCTCAATCCAGTGCAACTAACATGCACGAATGAAAATCTCAATCGAGTGCATCCGGTGTGCACAAAATCACATCTCATATCATACGCCTAACAAGCGCGAAAATCCAAATCAAGTGCCTCCGTCATGCACGAATGAAATCAAAATCAAGTGCATCCCACATGCACGAATAAAAATCTAAACCAACTGCATCGAACATGCACAAAAATCCAATATCAAGCGCCGAATATGCGCAAAATCCAATACCAAGCGCGTCCGGTCCATGAAAGTATCTAGTGCAGTAGCATGCATGAAAACGAACGTCACGTGCCAACGCGCACGAAAACACCAATCTGGTAAAACGAATGCTCAAGGCATAAATCGGGTACAACCAATGTACGGAGTATAAATATAGTGCAAACAACGCACGAAATAACCACCCGGTGCAACAAACGCATGAAATGCAAATCTAGTGCAATCAGTGTACGAAATACAAATACAGTGCATCCAGTGCACGAAATACAAATCGGGTGCATCCAATGCATGAAAAACCAATTCTAGTGCATCCAATACAAGAAAACCCATCAATAACTCAAATGAGTATAAAAGCAACACCGAGTGTACCAAGGTTTATAAAATCATAAACGTGTGCCACTATATGCACAGAACACGTATCAATGCACTGCAAGCACATATAAGCTATACCAAGTACCAAAAAAAAAACCAAATCGAGTGCATTCCACCTGCACAAAATCAAATCAACCGTATGAAATCCACAAAATCATAAGTACGTGCTTCCAAGGCACAAAACCGACCTTTAGTGCAATAACTATGCACAAAATATAAATACCCAGTAGGTGCGGCCACGGTAGATGAAAACAATATAATGAAACTCAATCATCAAAACTCAAATCCAAGCGATATAAGCGTGATAATCGGATCACAAACGCAAATCGCAACAAATGACAGTGAGGTACACTTCCTACAATGTCGAAAAAAATGTCAGTGCGCCCAACACTGGCAGAGTAAATACATCTGCTTGCCTCCTGTTCACGGTCTGGCGTCCTCTGTCTCTGGGTCCTCATTTCCTCTATGGATTACCAATCTCGCAATCCGTTGTCTCGTCGGCCCAGTTAGGTGTGCTAATAGGAACGATTCTGCTCTGACACTCCTCTGGTCAACTCTCGGCCAATTATCATGACCATTCGTAAAGCAGCACGTCACTGGCGTCGGCCTCTGGCTCTCTGAACACACATCATACATCTAATCCTCGGTGCAATTTTTTTACTGCAGCAGTGTCCTAAAAGGAACCTGCTCAGGGTCTCTTCCAATCTCTCCTATACCGAACTGTACGGAGGCTGGTATTCTTGCATAATTTTTTCTCGTTTTCTGGACATCTGCGTTCTAAGCACAAGCATTTTCTCGGGAACTGGCCGCATCCCAACGCCTCTGTATGCATATCAGATCTTCGATCTCCACGGGGAGTAACAACAGCTCGCCAGCATCTCACGCGAACCTCTGGTTCCACTCGTCTTTATTATCGTCCACTTCGACATCACGTCACGTTATCTGCGTACTGCAATGGTTCTCGGCTACAGTCAATCCGGAGTCTCTCACACGGATTCGAATCACGAACTCGGTATCTTCATCACTCTGTAGAAGATCTCTAGCTGAGCACGTCCTCGGGAACTCGTCCTAACCATCGGAGGAATACTCAATACTCGTCCGTTCTCGACCAACTCACAACGCATCTGGATGAGGTCCTCTATCCGAAGCTGGTTAGCTTGCTGATCTCTTATCACATGATATCCGGACGACGTTAAATGTTTCGATCGATTCATCAAAGTCCCATAATTCCCCGAAAGCTCAACACCTGAGCACAGTCTAATAATATCCAGTACATGCCACAGTACCTATGGACCAGCCGTAGAAGGGCAAACCCAAACCTCATTGATGGCACCGCCAAACTGCCGCAAACCCTAACGTTCAAAAGCGGTTCCATGGTCATCATGTCGAGTTAGAGTTTCATTCTTTTAGAGGGTCCACAGAATTACTTGCATGTTCCTCCGAATACTTTAAGCTTGGAAAAATGGGTTTCTGACATTCGTTCGAACTTTTTAACTTCACCTAGACCACACGTGAATACCCTTCGTCCGCATGCTAAACAATACCTCAATCCTCCAGGAAAGGCGATACATCAACAGTCATCTCTGGATCGGTCTACTCTAGATCTGAGTAAGACTCTCCACACTGGAAATCTTCAACTCAACTGGGCCTGTATCGGTGCATCAATCTGACGAATCACCTTCGTCTCTCAACTCGGGATAGACTAGCTATCACCTGTTGCTTCTCTGCCTGGAAGCTCTAGCGATCTCAGCTCGTAAACTCTGGAAGCGGCATCACATCAATCTCAGCAACAGCTGGGTCATCTATCCACACGGTAGACGACATCACAATATTTGAGATAGGCTGTACATCAACAGTCCTCTCGCAACTGGCAGCTCTAACAATGGCCCGATCATCTGGTGTAAAACCAACACTCGTCTCAACAAGCGGTCACAACACAACACTACATCGAGACGTTCCCATGTCACCAGAAAACACAATGGTCAGCCCTCGTACCAGACGAGCTCGCTCTGACCGCAACACTGACAGCAGCTCAATCTGCGCTCAAACCATGGTGACAGGAACCTCAAGCGTGTATCGATGAAACAGATCGAGGGCATGAAAGGAAACGACAGATCCAGAATGGATACATGATCATAAGAAGGAACAGCATCAATGAGAGTATAATCATGGAAACAAATAGATCAAGGATCTCAAATGGATGTATAATCATGGGTACGAAAAGAATCACAAATCTCAAAATATGTACATCCTAAGGTTTCTTAAGTGGAGTATCGTATCGTAAATATGCCGCGAAACATACGTACGGTACGTCACTCTACTCAAACTACCTACTCCATCAATCAGGGTCAACCTACAAAACGAAAGTTCGGGTCTAACACCCTCCTGTTCAAGTCTAAGTACCGTAAGGTCAAACCTAGACTCCGCATAGTCAAACATAGATTCGAACCAAAGTTAAACCAAGCGCTCTGATACCAACTTTGTCACGACCCGAAATATTAGCTCGTGACCAGCACTTAAATCACGCAACGTCTAAAGGCGTAACGTAATTCAAGTAAGCTGAAACCCAGAAATCTAAACCTTTTTAATGAAAATAAAAGAGGTGAAGTTTTGAAATAAAGGTATAATGAAATCAAGTTTTCTTACATGCATGGAAAAGGAACATGAATAATGCAAGTGAAATTTACTAGTTTGAAAACATGTTTCGTCTTTTAAAAATTTGGGCAGCACCTCCTTTATATATTTTGATCCAAAACCACAATACATGATAAAATAAAAGGCATCCCCAAGTGGGAGCTAGATCTTCGCCAAACGGCGGATCCACAACCACGCAAAGTACAAATATAAGTATACGAAGCCCAACGGCGAAGTCCACCACAAAAGATAAAGAAATAAGCAAGACATCAAAACCACAAGTAGCGGAATACCCCTCGCTCTAAGTCTTGCAACCAAAAGTCTCACCAAGTCTCATTACTTATACAAATACTAGTTTGATTGATAGAGTTGACTAGATACAATATGAATAGTAAATACAAGAGTGGGTACGATACAAATGTCCCAGCTACCAATGCAAAACACCCAAATGAAGGTATGTGCCAGTGATGCCGCTACGGATCCATGCGGTCAACCTGCAAGAACTGTGGCACAACGGGGATGAGTTGCCAACTCGTGAATAGAAAAACATATACAGATAGAAATCAAATAAACAACGACTCCTAGGTCAACTATATCATAAAGGTAATACTATGATATCTAGGGTGACCGGGTCTGTATATGTGCCAACACTATAAATAAATGCCTATCAGCATGTGGATATCATCTAACAATATAATCAATGTATGTATGCGTGTGGACCTCGTCCAACCATATCACCAATGTATGTATGTGTATGGATCCCGTCCACGTGTCAACCAATGACACAACAACAGCATGCATGTAAATATCATAAAAGCATATGCATGAAAGTATGAGAATATAAATCAACGTGTGCCCCTCGCGACACATCAAAATCATGGAACCCGAGTGCCCAGCATCGACACTCTAAACATCATGAAACCTGTGTCCATCATCGACACGTAAATCCTCATATCTCGGGCTCCGTTAGTCCGGATCGGCCTTCGGGCTCCGTCAGTCTGGATCGGCACATATCATCTCTCGACTTCGGTCGGTATCCTCCGGATATCCGCCGAGCCCAAATACTATCACCGGTATGTAGTAGTCCCTCTACCAGGCTCATCGTCTACTGCACAATATCCCTTTCTTGCCCCGGGGTACCATACCGGGTCAACCATGAACCCGCAAATGGATCGTCTACTTCTCGAATCGGGTTTCACATATCACACTTCTCAGCACCAAGAAAACGCATGGTGGACACACTGAAATATCATATCAAGAGAAACCGGGTTTTTAAAACAATACCTACTTTATTTGAAATATCCACGGTTCTCAAATCCAGAAATCTCATGAAAACAACATATCTCAATGCGTATAATCATAAAGCATGATGTATTCGACATATAATAAAAATGTAAGCATATCCGTATATCATGAAACATGGAACAATAATATGCACATATCGAGGGAAAACCGCTCTTTTAAATGAATCCAGTTTTTAAAATATATCCGGCGGTTCCCAAATTTAACGAAGTCCAATGCAATATCGTATAAAGGTGCATATGCAACTAAAGCAAGTAAATTATACAAGGAGTCATATCATGATGCAGCAATCCTACTATGTATTGACATGGCAATTATCGATGATGAAGTGTGTGAGCTGCCAAATCTGTGTAAGTGTAACATACGCATTATCGATAATGGTATAGGTGTACTAGCACAGGTATATGAAATGCAATGAGAGTGACATGAGCGTAGCATAAAATAAATCGCATGCAAAAGGCTGACATGTATACGTATCTAACATGACCGAGTGAATCTATCAATCGGCATCCAGCCCCACAATATCACGTACGGTATAATCCATCGTACGGCATCCTCTAGTCAAGGGTATGGATCAATCATCAAGTCAAACTCATCACATACGAAAAATCATCGTACGGCGGTATTAAACCAATGGGGATCCTATCAACCTATATGACAACAAGAGTACGGACCTAAGGCCTCGTACGGCAATTACTCGCGATTCACAATATATATAAACATATCTATATACCTACGTTCCAGGCCACATCCATAACAATCTCATATAAGGGGACCAACAAGGTATTAACCATCTCAAACGACTCGCATCCGTATACCAATACATCATCAGGTCATCATATCACATCTTACTTTCCTTTCCTCGCATTTATATCCCACATCAAGTCAGTTTTACAAATACATTCTACCTTTACTATAAGCATACGTATCTAATCTAACATACACACCCGGACCATACAATCAGTTTTTTTTTAAAAGATGCGAATCGTAGTTTTGAAAGTAGGGGCTACGGTGTTTTTAAGGAAAAGATATCGTTTGAAAATCCGTAGCGTCCCTCAAGGTATCTATTTAAAAGATGCATACGATTCTTCAGTTTGAAAATAGGTATGGTTCGGTTGACACATTTACGTCGGCTATCAGTCCTATAGTATCCAATACAGCAATATCATCGAACATCATCCTCGAATTCTGTCATCACATATTAACCATATCATATCACTTCTAACAATCCTTTTATCCATATCCCTAGTTTCCTAATCTAGGTTTCTACGACTGTATCCTATAGATCGGTTCCCATCAAATTGCGGGGGTGCTATACGCCATCCACCCGACTTCCCCCGTAGATATAGATCTACTCACCTTGCTCCTTGCTTGCCGAAGTCGATGACGCCACGCTCCGTTGTCTCAGAATCCACGCGAAGATACCTACAATATCACACAATCGCAATCGCTATTAAAATCGAATTCAGAAAATCGATATGGCACGCGGTGCACTCATTGGTTAGAACCTATAGCCTACGCGTGCAAAAACAATCAAAAACCCTTGTTGTTGACGTAAAAATGCCCAACAACCAAATACAATACCAATTACCAAAACCAAGCATTCAAAATACGGAAAACATAACCAAAAAATCACACCAATGTGCTCCCAGATTTTGACTCAGGTCAAACTAGACAATTTTGCTTATGGGGTTGCTCTAGATATCACATGAGGGAACTACCAACCAAAATTCACCCACTTTTGCCATGACCAGGCCACAAATTACGGCCTGGGGGAATAAATCTGCGGCCATGAAGTGGGGGGAGGGGCTCAGGTTTCGGGGGGTGGTCCATGGTTTCCTGCACGTCTCATGGTCAATGGAACTTTATTTACAATGATCTCGGGTCATCCCAGATCTCTAAATACCATCACTAAATCCACAAACACCCGATATCGGCAATTCTAAAGTTCATATTCTCTGTTTTTGGGCAAGGAATCCATACTAGGGTCTTGTACACAGTCACTAGATATCACCCAATCCACACAAACACTTAAACCCTTCTCTTGAATTTTCTAACATCACAATTCCACACTAAAACAACTTCTAAACTAAACTAGAATATAAAGAACTAAAAATTAAACTAAATGGAAGAATTCATACCTCCTATGGGCAACTCAAGAAAAACCCTAACTTCTCAAAGTCATCAAAATCTAACTTTTCTTGGTCCAATGTGTTGAGGAAAAGGTGGGGATCAACTTTTGGGAAAGGGGTATAGGGTTTTGACAAGGTTTTTGAGATGGATCTTGGGGTTGAAGGTGGAGGGAAGTGAGGAAGAAGAAGGTGAAGGAAAAATAATGAGAAGGGAAAATAATGGGCAGCCCTCTCTCTCTCTCTCTCTTCCTTATTCTCACCCTCTCACTCTCATGTCTCACTCTCTCTCTCTCTCTCTCTCTCCAATCATTCTCTTTTAACCATTTTTTCTCTTTTCTTTTCTTTTTTAAACCCAAACCAAATAATACCCCAAATCAACATAAAAAAGAACATGTAATCAAAATGCAACATGACATGGTGCACCAGCCATGAAAAACTGTAGAAATACGGATTTGGCCTAATCGCTATTATCAGTGCACTAATTGGTTTTTATCCAAACTGCATATAATAAATTTTAAAAATGCCAAATCCGATAAATATATTTTTAAATGAATAAATCATTTTAATTTCCAATTATTTCACAATTATTGGTATATTTTTATACCCTTTTTCGAAAACCCCAATTTCGCAAATCAGGCAGTTTTCGGGAAATATATTATTTTAATATTAAATTCAAAAAATAATATTTTATATTTTCTGAAATGTTACACCTCTGCACTGTTTTATTTTTTTGCAATCAAACAAAAACTCTTCAATTCAGCATTGAACACCTTTTTAGTGCATTTTATTCCAAATTTTTAATTCTCAAACCCTAATTCTTCACTATAAATACCATCACATGCCATAGCTCTCCCCCATTCTGAAATTTTAGCAAAAAATTATCTCAAAACTATCTAAGTGCCAAGTGGAGTTAAGCCACTCAAGTGGAGTAGCGAGCCAAACTCGATGACCGGAGCATCTCCGACGAAACCACGACCCCCGAGAGCTTCTTCAATCTCTTTTTAACCACCTAAAACAGTAAGTCCCTTTTCTCTCCAATTCTTTCATCCCAATTCATATTTTAAAACAACTCGACAAAAGAATAGTTATCTCGGATATCATTTTCTTTTTACATTTGTAAGGCATGTGTTAAGCAAATTAAAACAAACTAACATTCTATCTTAATCTTAACATAATTTCACATCATTTAGTTTTTAATTTAACAAAAATTTCATAAGAAACAAACATATAACAAACTTTTTCATTAAAATACCATGAACTTTAGTATAACACTTCTCGATAATTAATTTAAATACATTTAGAAAAACTTCATGGGGTAACGACCTACCCCACACACACACTATGGTTCCATAGCACGGCATTCTAGAGAAATGGTTAATTTTAAAAAACCTTTTCATTAAAATACCACATTTTTACAAAAACGAGTTTTTTTAAATCGATATTTCAAATCCTTGGCAAATACGCCTCTATAACTCTCGTTAGGAGACCCGCTAAAGGATGATGCGGATTATCACACATCCTTAGGACAGTAGATCGAGATGCAGAAATCCTCACGGAGTATTTTGTCTCGAAGGGAATAAAAATACGGTTTTTAAGAAACGCGATTTTTCTAAATAAAATTAATTTTTTTAAAAATTATATAAAATCATAAATCCGTATTTTCAATAAAAAAAATTAAGAAACAATATTTTTTAAAAAGAAAGATTAAAAATTGTTAATAAAATACAACCAAATTTCCAAAAGTAGTAGTTTTCATAAAAATACCACAACTTTCAAAAAGCTAGGTTTTATCACCAAAACACCATAACAAATAAAATACATGTTCATGAAAACCCTAAATATTACAAATCACCCTCGAGGTTTATTTTTAAACTATATTAAAGTATTTTTCATAAAACCCCCTCGAGATATGCAAAACAATATTTTAAGGATTCTAGAATTAATATAAGTTTAAGCGGGATCAATTCACTTGAGCTTCAGGGAGCCGGAGAAAGTGGGTGCTTACCTATTCAGGTTAGATAACTTAACGGAGTTATCGAATGACAATTGTCTTGGAAAAAGACACAAATCCTGCCGTCCATGTGCAGCGGTTGCCGATTTCTTCTGAACATAAGATTTTTAACAATTTACATCAATTCACATGAAAGTACATGAACTCGAATCCAAACTCGAACCCTAACCTAACTCGAATCAAAACTCGACTATGAACTCGAACCAACTTGACTCGAACTAAGATTGCAATTGTCATGACTCGCATATTACTCGACTCGCTCGACTGCATTCTACACCTTTTGTAATCTATGGTTTCGATCAAGACATACTAATCAATCAATCAAATCAATTAAGTATATTAACCAGTTATAATATATTATACTCGGGGTGTTTGGGATAATTTCTTGTGTGGATCCAACGGAGCTTCAGGAGTCCCGTATTAACCCTTTTTTTATTTTACTCGAATATCAGTCGGGTTGACTCATTCACAGCCTAGAGCCCCGATGCTAACATATTAAATGGGCCCGTGTTTCCTTACTCCTGGGGCCCCACTCTTGAGCTTGTGAATACTTCTATGGCTGCGTTGATATTCACACTTGGAACTTAACGTTAATATAATGACCATATAGAGACCTATGGAATATATTTACCCATGATCAAATACTCTTACTCGTCATATATATTCTACACTTGTTATTTTCTTTACTCTTACCTGTCTTTGGGACTTACCGAGCGCTAGTTCGCTAACGGGCATTCCACCCACTTTTCTTCTCTTGGAATGTTCGTCAGATACGGTCGAGACTGAGGAGGTTGAAGCCACAGAGGAGGACTACAACCAGATCGCTACCCAGGGCTAGCTCAGCTTCATTTTTTTCTTCAGTTTATGTATGTCATTGTTTAGGTATTTTCCTTATTGTATTTACTTTTCAGCATAAACTCTTGTATTTATAAATATTAGAAGTTGGATGTAAATAAAGATATTTGTTGAAAAATTTTACAGTCTCAATTTATTCTTGTATTGTGTATTATTATTTTCAATACGCTTAGTATATTTATTTAGGGAATGACCTTCTCTGTATAAATATGCCGCGGGCTTGCCACGTCACCGTTTCCGTCTATTGGAAAATGGGGCGTGACAATTTTCCTTTTTGCAATTTTTTTCGTCGAGTTATTTCCGAAGAAATAACCTAACGAAATAAGTTGCATACAGAGAAAAAAAATAGAGCAGGTTTTGCGTGGTTTTCAAACATTCGATACAAATTCAATTAAATTACTAATACATAAACAACCATAACTTAATTCAATTCAATTACTAATACACAAACAACCACAGCTCAAATCAATTCAATTCAATCTTCAATTCAATTACAAATTCATTCATATAAGCGTATTTTACAGCTTTATAAAACGGAAAAAACGTACGAAATGGAGTGATTCGTCTATGCGCGCACTATTGTGCTTTCCCACTCCATCTCGAATTCTCTGGTCACCGTCTAGAAAGTTCTCGAAATCGAGTAGGTACTATATTGTTATTAACAGCCAAGTATTGGTACACAATATTGTCAATAATTATATAAGATATATATTGAAACCAAGGATTATTAAACTTACATCCCGTACTTTCTTCCCTTGACACCTCAAGCTCTGGATGATGTTTATCCTCGTCTCAATAGCTTCATGGACTTCTCCTTGGGACATCCTACTTCGTGAACCCAAAACCGACGAAGTTCCAGATGTAGAAGGAGACGAGACGGATGCATGAGAACTCGCGGGAGCATGAGGAGACGAGCCTTCTCCACGGAATACCGGAGTGGACGGAGATGCAGATGGGGCCGCGGAAGGCACGGGCTCCTGAACGAATATCCCTGCGCATACCAATGGAGGATGCAAGTCCGGACCCTGATAGGCATGATATACCGTAGTTGAAATTCCATGGCCGTCCAGATGAACTCTTCCATGCTAATCCTGGTTGTGTCGCTGAATGACATCCCCGTTAATCCCATGAAGCTCAAAGGGAGTAGAATCTCGGTCATGCTCCTCGACAAACGCCGCCACCCGATCATCAATCTCTCTGCTCATTTCTTGCTTCATGAAATTACAGTATGAACTAAGTTAATTCAATTATTGAAAACAAAATTAAGTAATTTAACTAACTATAAGAAACCCGTATAGGGGCATACTTACGTAATGCTCAGTCGCCTCCTGTGAGCTGGGGAAACTAGAGTGACGCGCAAACCCCATACCATAAATATTCACGCGGCTGGGCATTTCTCGCATCGGTCTCGCCTGCCATTTAGATAAAAATTCGATTTAGATCAAGTTTAGGAAATAGAAAATTCATTCATGTTTGATTTGTTCTTACATGAGCAACTCCAAACTGGCAGAAGTTCATACCTCCATCCAACCAATGATCAATGTTATGACTCTGAGCCACTGATCCCCGCTCGCACCTTGCCAAACATTTAGATATGATATAATATCTCATACTAATTGATAGATTAATGTCTAATGCTTTTTCAGTTTAAGCAATATACGTAGCCTAAATTCATCTGAACTGAAGTGTTAAATCATGGCGGTCCAGTACTCATCTGTTCATGTCACGGGCTTCGCCGCCAATTTCGCCTCATCGGTGTGAGCGTCCCTCCATTTCCTGTGGACCTGGAGTTTATTGTCACGCCAACTCCTCGACATGTGTATAAGCAGTCGGTCTCAGACGACGTGCATAGGTACAGAAAAGCAGTCAATCCACCAGACAACGGTAAAGCACGCCTACAAAGAAACACCGAAAATGTATTATGATCAAACATATATATGCAAAATTAATAAACGTAATCTCATCTAAGCCCGGTTGCTTCTTGGCCTCCAGATTTTTCGCCGACCAATCCACCGATACATAATGGGAACCGACTTTCACACAATGCGACATGCATTTTTCGTTGTTGCGGATCGAGGTACATAATTTTTTAGCCGTTTTGCCCAAGGCTCAACGAAATCCCCCGTTGCCAACATATGCACCTCGATCTTTGGGTAGTCTTTCCCCGACCCCATATATACATTTCCTGTGTGGTGCCCCTTTTCCTAGGACTATAATTCGATGAACTGGATGTCACGGGCTCCTTAGATGAGGGTCCAGATGCAGAAGAAGACCATCTACGTCCACGACCACGTCGCGAACCCATATCCGGAAAAATATATAATGCAACATATATATACAATAACAATTTCAAGAAACATTTAAACAAAATTATATAGTTGTACATGAAATTAAATTTATCACAATCAAATTATTCAGTACATAATTTAAATTCTGCATATCTAAAAGCCACATATATATAAAGGAGACGAAACAGAAAATTGCGATAAATTCGTCAGCATTTAATTGTCTACAAGATTATGCTTAGAGTCATTGATGAATTGGTCCAGTTCACAGGTAAAATTTAGTAATCATCATCATCTATAACACTATCGCTCGCTAAATTTTGCTCGGAGTCATTGATGAATTGGTTCGGTCATACGTTGTTCGTTTTCGTCTACATGGAACGAATCTTGATGATCCGTCCTCTACAACAATCCCCGGAGCGATTTCAACCCTTAAAAGGCTAATGTCGTCGATATCCATAGTCAGTTCTTGTAACAGGGTGTCTGCCATGCTTGGGCAGCTAATTTCAAGATTTTCATCAGAATTTCCCATGTTATAATAGTCCCACGGATTTGTACTGATAGCGACAGTTTACAGCCGAAAACCGGACTGAGATGTTGAAACGCCTAGCCTTAATTTGGGGGCAGATACTATTTGGAATATATCTGTCCACCTCTCCGAAGATACCAAGTTAATTTATGCCACCGTATATCGGAGGTTTTGATAGATGCGACCGATATAGCAGACTTTATCAGATTCCCTCGCATTTGTGAGGGGTTTTTTGATTGTAGGGACGTTCTTCCTTGCAGGCGCAAACCCCTGCAGTTAATTACGTTATCGCGTTATGATAACAAATTTCTCCTACTCCGATAGGTCACTTCGTGTCGTATTGTTTATTTGTTTATTTTGGTTGCCCGTGGATTGTATACAGAGACTAATTTATGTCGTCGCCCGTAACGCACGGATTAGTCCAAATCCTTATACATTAGATTTGGGTTTGAACTTAGGTTGTATGTTCCATCAGTTTAAGGGATATTTTATTTTATTTAAGGACCGTCAATCTGGTTTTAGATTAAGATCGATTTAAATGTATGTGAGCATATAGGCTCAATTTATTTTAACTAAAGAAACATTAGTCTTGTATGAGACTAAAATCAACTTAGAAATATATTTAAAGGATCACTCAATTTTGTTAAGTTCCCTCAACAGAGCATATAGGCTCGACTGCAGTGAATTTTTCAGAAACTTAGCTAATTTTGGCTCAGTCCTGGGCTTTTTCTCTCATTCAGCAGTGCTAACCACTTAGTCTTTTGGCTATATATAGTGCTAAGAACTTTAGTTCAACACTCACATGGGTATCACGTGAGGCACTACTCCTTTTCCCGATCACGTGTTACTACATGAGGAGCTGAGTTTTTTGGCGCTCACGTGTGTTTCACGTAAGCCGCTGAGTTTTCATTTATGGGCACCCACGTATACTTCACATGAGGTGCTGAGTTTTTAAGCGCTCACGTGTATTTCACGTAAGGCGCTTAGCTTTCATTTATGGGCGCTCACATATGTTTCACGTTAGCCGCTGAGTTTTTAAGTGCTCACGTATATTTCACATGAGGCGCATAGGTTTCATTTATGAGTGCTTACATGTATTTCATGTAAGGTGCTAAGCCCTTAGAGATTTAATCTTTGTTTAATTTTTTTTAAGAAGTTAAACTTCTGTTAATGATGTTTTGACCATTGATGATCACCAAGATCTCTATTTTGAAGATCTAGGGTTGGTTTTTTAGAACTAAGTTCCCATGTGTTTACCCCAATCAGAGCAAAGCTCTGTTCAAATTCCAGGGTGGGAAAAGAAGCAATACTTCTGTTTTCCTCCAATCAAATCAAAGCTCTGTCTTGAAAATTAAAGTGAAAATTAAATTTAAAATAAATGAAGCAACGCTTCAGATCCCCTGCGCTGCGCGCAGAGCGCCACGTGTCAGAATCAGACAAGTTAGCGCAGGGAGGGGCGCAGCGCCCAAGGCAGCGCACCCAATCAGAGCAAGGCTCTGTTTAAAATTCAAACTTTAATTAAAGAAGCAACGCTTCAGCTGGCTTGCGCTCTACGCTGCACGCCACGTGTCGACGCTGTGCGCTGCGCGACACGTGTCAACGCAGTTGCGCTGCGCTGTGCGCTGCGCGACACGTGTCAAGCACAGGTGCACTAGCGTAGTTGCGCTGCGCTGTGCGCTGCGCGACACGTGTCAAGCACAGTTGCGCAAGTGCAGTTGCGCTGCGCTGTGCGCTGCGCGACACGTGTCACGAGCTGGTGCGCTTGCGCCAAACAGAATTAAAATTCTGAAAGATCTTTCTCAATCTTGTTAAAAACAAGAAGATTGTCTTCTGTAAAACAGAAGCCCTTGGATCAAAAATCCAACGGTGGGGAAACTTCCCCAAATCACTCAGAGAAAGATCTCTTTAACAAATTTAACTAATTTATGGGCACTATAAAAGAGACCCCAAGCCTCAATTCAAAGGCATCAACATTTTCTGAGAGAAAAAAAAAGAGAACTCTGAAGAATTCCTCAAGAACAAAAAAGGTAAAGACCTTCAGAAAAAGAGAAAATTCTCGTAAAAACATATCATTGATCTAAGAACAAGATCAATGATCTTCAATAAGAAAGAAAACTAACTAATAATAGTGCTTTGCACTTGCTTATGAACCATTAGTTCTTTGAAAACAAGAAAAACTTGTTTTCTTTGATTTAAAATCGATCAAAAGATAAAACAGTGCTCTGCACTTGCAAGAACAGCGCTGTTGCGCTAATGTGTTGGCGCAAGCCACCAGGAAGCGCCACGTGTCAGTAGCGCAGCAGCGCAGCGCACTGACATAGTGCACTGCGTTGTTGCGCTTGCGCTCGCCAGAGCGTGATACGTGTCACTTCCACATGCGCTTGCGCTCTTTAATTTGCGCAAAGTGCCTGACAAGCCATGTGGGGCACTGTCAGAGAATTTAATGCTCTGTATTATTAAGAAAAGGGACAGAGCCCAATTAAAAGGCCTAACAGGCCTAATCAAAAATGCTATGCATTTTAAAAAGGGCAGAGCCCAAACAAAATAGATACTCTGCATCATTTATAAAAGGGCAGAGCCCAACCAAAACAAAGAAAAATAATGCAGTGAAGGGGCAAGGCCCAAGCACAGGTCCAATAGGCCAAAGACAAAAGAATATTGAAACTGGACTTAGCCCAGTCGTGGCCATAAGTCCTCAAATTAAATTGACTGAGCACGGCTGCTCCCTAAATCAATTTACATCCGGTTCGAGGGTACATCTCCGAACTCCTCTGACAGTTCTCGTTGTAATCCTTCAACGACGTCAGAGAGGTGATGGGTCCCAACGACCACACATGAATATGGACTGCGGGGTCCCTAAACTCGTGGACCGAAACGTCCTTAAACTAATATCGGACCGAAACGTCCTTAAACTAATACCGGACCGAAACGTCCCTAAACTAATATCGGACCGAAACGTCCCTAAACTAATATTGGACTACCACGTCCCTAAACTGGCAATGGATCCCCATGTCCCTAAACTGGAACACGGACCACTACGTCCCTAAACTGGAACAATAGAGCCTTCAAATGCTCTTTTGCCGGTTCTAAACGATCCCGTTTAAGTTGATCTTAGCCCCCAAACACGGCTAACGTATCCTTAAACATTCAAACGGACTATAAAACTCCAAATCAACCTTGGTTCAAGGGTACATTTCTGAATTCCTCTGACATCTGCCGTTGTAATCCTTCAACGACGTTAGAGAGGTGACGAGTCCCGATGGCCAGATATTAAATGGATTATCACGTTAAGTTGATCTTAGTCTCAAACAGGACTATCGTATCCTTAACGAACGTTTAAGTTGATCTTAGCCGCAACGCGACTAATGCATCCTTAAACTAAAAACACCAAACCCAAATCTACGTAAATACGGATTTGGACTAATTCACGTCCTACGGGCGACGGCATTACTCAGTCTCCGTATACAATCCACGGGCAACCACAAACAAAACAAACACACACGACACGAAGTGAAATTCTGGAGAAGGAGAAAGTTGTTACCGCGATGCGGTAGCGTAATTAACTGCAGGGGCTTGCGCCTGCAGGGAAGAGCATCCCCACAATCAAAAACTCCTCTAGCGAGGGGGAATCTGACGAAGTCTGCTACATCGGCCGCATCCGTCTAAACCTCCTATACACGGTGCCATAAATCAACTTGGCATCTTCGGAGAGGTAAACGGATCAAACCATATAGCATCTGCCCCGAACCTCAGCGACAGGACCTCGCGTTCCTGTGCACCGCCGTTTGGAGGGGAACAGATTCTGGCACGCCCGGTGAGACCTTTTCCTCTTTCCACTCCACACTTCGTGTGTCGTGTTCGCGAACGAATCGCGGTTTGTTGTGGTTGCCTGTGGATTCGAGGTACTAAGATTTGGTGTCTTGCTCCATGCAGAAAACAGAAGATCAATGGCTTCAAACTGCACTGCCTGCAACTGCAACTCTCGCTTGGTCCTTGCTGGAGGAGTGACTTATGGGCCCCAAGCGGCCTCCCTTTTCAAAATGCCGGTGGAGCAGGTTGCTCAAACTACCACTGGACTATTTTTTGGGACCATGCTCCCATCAATGAGCTTCAATGCCCTAATGACGTTGCAAGAAGCCCCAAAGAAGTCGGTCTTCGATCGACTTACCACTGCCGCGACCCCTCTCAACGGGTCGCCCAACTCCACTGCCTCGTATTTTAACAGGCTAGGTCAGAGCTCCAGCGGGCCCATGAAAAAGCCAACAATACCGGAAGATGTCATCCCAAAGCGGATAGCTATCCCTAATCCAGTTTCAGACGAAGTCACCAAGGTTGCTTCCCCTGCTCGGAAATCCGCTTTTGACAGGTTGGCCGTCCCCATTCAACGGACGTCGGTCTTTAAAAGGCTGGTACTAGCGGATTCTTACCAACACAGGGGGCATGAGGAGGTCACCCCTATAACTGAAACAACTCCATCAGCACGACATGCTCGACGTCGCCACTAGTGCCGAGTGAGGAAGGCTGGGGGCAACTCTCCCTCTGGATTTACTTCATTAGCTCCAACGGTGGGGATCGAGGCTGCTGTTCCAACCGGGAACAGCTTTGAATTGCTGAACACGGTGCGCAGAAACTCTTCTACTCAATGTTGAAGCGAACTCCTTCACCTGTGAAGAATATTCCGGAGAAGCAGCTAGAGAAGCCCCCTCGACGGCTGTCCTCTAAAATTTACAAGGTTTGGCGACAGGTTCAAGAGTCCGTGATTGATGAAAACTATCTCCACCGACAGAAAAAGACGGAGGTTCGGCAGGAGAAAGACTACTCTGTCAGGCCAGAGGAAGCAACGGCTACTCGGATGTCTACTGCAGCGACACTCTCAACGCCAATCACTCAAAAGAGAAGGAAGCCGCAAAAAGCCCCTGTGAACAAGGCACACCGTAAAAGCGCTGAACACAAACGCCCCAAGCCTGGGGGCATGGTAGTGCACACAGTTTATATGGCTTCCGGAAAGGAGGAAAGCCGCGCTTTGACGGGTCACCGACCGCTTACCCGATCCATGACAAAAGCCCAGGAGCAGCAACAGAAGCTTCAGGAAATGATGACTGTGATGGCTGCACTTACCGAACCGAAAGAAAGTTTGGAAGTATCATCAGAGCAGCGCCATGAACAAGAAACTGACGCTGACTATCTATGCAGAGTCCTCGAAAATAAGGACAAAGAAGCCGAAGAGCAAGTAGCTAACATAAAACAGATGGCGCTCCTCTTCCAAGATATGGTAGGGATGATGTTACAGCCGGACCCTCCAGCTGAAGACCCTCCTATCATTGTTGGAGACGACAGAGAGGAGACACCTAATCCTCCTCCGGCTCTTTCAGCAGCCAAGGAAGAAACCATTTCCAAGGCCGCACTGGATGACTATATAGCTCGGCAAATACGAGCTCATCAGGCGAGTGAAGCGGCTGGGCAAACTGTTAAAACTGGACGACCCTATCCGGGCTGGTATGACCAAATTAGTTACCCGCTGGGATATACGATCCCTAAGTTCCACGTATATAAAAGGACAGGGAATCCGCATCAGCATGTCGCTCAATTCAGGGCCTTATGCGGCAATACTGGAGGCGATGACAAATTGTTGTTACGTCAATTCGTCGGCAGCTTAGCAGAAATAGCCTTTGAATGGTATTCGGAGCTGCCTAATGACTCTGTCAAAACATTTGCGAAGATGGAGCTACTGTTCACGCAAAGATTCGCGAGTGCTAGTGAACGCACCCCGATAACAGCACTGATAAATGCCAGGATAAAGCCCGGCGAGACGTGGGTCCAATACGCAACACGATGGCGAAACTTATGGTCAAAATGCGAACAACGCATAGAAGAGGCGCCTGCGGTAGGCATATTCGTGGGCACTCTTGATCCGCAAGCAACCATCTCGCAATTCATGATGTTCTTCAGGCCGACCACCTTCCAAGCATTGATCGACAAATTGGCCCAGATGGATCAAATGGGTCACAGACCTTCTCCCCCAAAGCCAGAACCGCGGAACGACAAGGGTAAAGGGAAGACAACCTTCGTTGCGAATGCTCATCAACAACCCAGCACCCTAAAGCTAGCAGATCAATCGGGAGAGAGACGGCGGTTCTATATTGAGAAAATGAGGCGCCCCTACTCATTCCCACGGGATAAGACGAAGAAGCTGTTTGAGCTGGCAGTGCGTAACAGACTCATTAATCTGCCGAGTCCAAAGCGTCTGTCGCAGCCAGGCGATCTTAATAATCCCAATTATTGCCCTTACCACCAAACGGTAAGTCACCCGATTGAGGATTGTTTCGTCTTTAAGAGATGGATCGAAGATCAGTACCTACAAGGCAAGTTCGCGCTGTCGGAAAACTGGAAGGTAAACCCACCATAGTCACACTCTCCAAAGAAGATGGACACGCCAGGGGCAACTTATTCTTTCGTCGAGGATGAAAACGATGGAGAAAACTTATCAGATGAATCCGAAGGCTACGTAGCGACTTGTCATGTGATTTCTTATTCACTGACGGATGATGAGGAGGCTCCTTGCGCTGAGAAATCAATGGCGAACCCTGAGCCGGAGATTCTACAGCCATCAGATGAGTTGATCGATGTCTTCCTAAATAAAATTCGTCTGAAAGCAAAAGCCAATCAAGAGCGTGAAATGGCCATATTGGAAAGAGCCAAAGCATTCCTGTCAAATCAAAAGCCATACACTGCGGGTAAAAACAAATTCAAGACGAGGAAAAGGTTCGCCAAAGCTCTATCAGTAGGAATGAAGCTACCGCACTCTGAAGAAAATACCTTCTCTGAGGTAGAAATGCACCCTAACTTCTGTTTATATCATCAGAAGATCATACATCCTACCGAAGACTGCGAATCCTTTAACTGTTGGTGGCAAGGGTATGTCGCTCAAAAGCAACACTTCGATAGGACAAAATGTGAAATTTGTAGACGTCGAAAAAATGCGATAGATGAGCGCAAAAGAGCCGCCGATGATTGTCATATAGCCTACTCTAAGGTATCGCAAATTATCACTTTTGGAAGCGACTCTGACGAAGAAGCTACCCCCAACCCTTCCCTCGGGGAATCTATTTCAAAAACGAAGGAATTGAGGAGCTGCGAGAACGTTCAGCCATGCAATCGCACGCTACTCGGAAAAAATCCCGGCCCCGCAAACAACGGAGCGAACAAAAAGGATAAAGGAAAAGGAAAAACGGCCTTTGTCGCCAGCGCTCAACAACAATCGAGTGGCCATATACCGGTTGCTCGCCAAAGCAACAAGCGGCAACCCCTTCAGGAAAAGTTGAAACGTCCTTACTCGTTTCCGCAAGATAAAACAAGGGGACTGTTCGAGCTGGCAGTGTGCGATAGACTCATCAATTTGCCGGGTCCAAAACATCCGTTACAGCCAGGCGATGTTAATAATCCTAATTATTGCCCTTACCAGCAAACAGTAGGTCACCTGATCGAGAACTGCTACGTCTTCAAAAACTGGGTTGGAGACCAATACCAACAAGGCGAGTTTGCGCTGTCTGAAAACTGGAAGGTGAGTCCGCCACAACCACACGCTCCGAGAAAGATGGATACGTCGGGGGCATCATGCTCATTCATGGGGAAGGACCTATAGACCGAAAAGTCAATAAACTAGATATTCGCCTCAAATACGGCGACCCTGGATCGAGATGTCTTTAAACTAATGATGGACCGCAATGTCCTAAAACTTGCAAAGGACCGAAACGTACTTAAACTAATACCGCAGCATCCTTAGGCTGACGAGGCGAATAAAAAAAAATAAATAAAGAAAAATATAATAAATAAAAACGGTATGTCCATAAGCAAAAAGGGCACGGATGAAAACCCGAAAGGGCTCCATGAGTAAAAACAGCAGGGCTACCAGCGAGTGTTCATGAAAACCCGAAAGGGCGCGACCTCGTTAAATAAAAAAAAGAGAAGACGAAAATAAAAAGAATAAAAAAAACGGTATGTCCATAAGCAAAATGGGCACGGACGAAAACCCGAAAGGGCTCCGTGAGTAAAAACAGCAGGGCTACCAGCGAGTGTTCGTGAAAACCCGAAAGGGCTCGACCTCGTTAAATAAAAAAAAGAGAAGAAGAAAATAAAAAGAATAAAAAAAACGGTATGTCCATAAGCAAAATGGGCACAGATGAAAACCCGAAAGGGCTCCGTGAGTAAAAACAACAGGGCTACCGGGGAGTGTTTGTGAAAACCCGAAAGGGCGCAATCTCGTTAAAAGACACTTATAGGGTCCTCCCGACCTTATAAGGAGAAACCACCCGCGTGAGATCCTTACGACTCACAAGGGAGCAACACACTTAAGGATCCCCACGATTCCTAAGGAGAAAATACACTTGCGAGATCCTCACGACTCGTAAGGAGAACTCTCTTATGGGACCCTCACGGCTTATAAGATTTGAAAATCTTAAGTTACAGAGACCTAAACCTGTGCTTAAGCAACTCCCACAACTTTCGACAATGCCCTACAAGTGGCTCAATACTGACCCTTGTATACAATCCACGGGGGCGAATAAACATTTCCCTAACTAAGTCCCATCCGAGATTAGGGATATGTTCACACGATGAATAACCCTTGTAAATCCTCTCAATTTACAAGGAGAAAACCCTCCTGTAGGATCCTTACGACTTACAGAGGAGCAAAACACTTAGGAACCCTCACGATTCCTAAGGAGAAAATACACCTATAAGATCCTCACGACTTGTAGGGGAAAATAACTTTGTGAGACCCTTACGGCTCATGAAGTCAAAGCCTTAGTCGACAGGACCCTAACCCTGGTCGCTAAGCCTCCTTTGTTCGACAACGACAGAGACAAATGATGATTCGCTCCTGGCGATATCCCAGTTGTAGCGATATTGATGCCGAAATCGGTGTCCAATTTCAGGTTTACGGCGAAAGGCCAGTAGGCCGCACATGCATACGAAATAGCCGAAATGATGGGGCAGCTTGCAATAAAAAGCAGCAAGTAAAAGGTATGCATGCAGAATAGCCGAAATGATTGGGCAACTCACAATAAAAAGCAGCGAGTAAAAATAAAATAAATAGCCGAAATGATTGGGCAACTCGCAATAAAAAGCAGCGAGTAAAAATAAAGTAAACAGCCGAAATGATTGGGCACCGCGAAATATAGCCGAAATGATTGGGCAATCGCGACCTTCGCGATATAAAAGCTGAAATGATAGAGCATCGCGGAAAGAACTAAAATAAAAAATATATATATGTAACGAAATTCATGCCCTAAAGACGATAGCACAGCAATCCCTGTATACAATCCAGGGGCACAAACAAAGAGGGAACCATACCTTCTCGACAGGCTCCGCCAAAAAGTGAAGCCAAATCTCGACGGTTCAACAACAACCTAGAGACAACCGTGACATTGCCTCGATACAGTAGACGCAATGTCAACAATAACGTTCTTCCTCCAACAAGCTTCGAACATGACAAAGCAAACGAAGCAAAGGCTAAATTCCTAGCTTCAAGGTCTTGACGGCAACCCATGTAAAGCCAGAAAGACAACTGGAGATCGTCTCACACCAATGTGGAATGGTCACCACCCCGACGTTCGTTTCGATACAGCAGACGAGTTGTCGCCCCAGCGTTCTTCCTCCAGCGGGATTCGGACGCGACAATCAAACAAACAAAGCCACGGCAAAATTCCAGCTCCACCTCGACGCTCGTTTCGATACAGCAGACGAGTTGTCACCCCAGCGTTCTTCCTCCAGTAGGATTCGGACGCGACAATCAAACAAGCGGAGCCACGGCAAAATTCCAGCTCCACCTCGACGTTCGTTTCGATACAGTAGACGAGTTGTCACCCCCAGCGTACTTCCTCCAGCGGGATTCGGACGCGACAATCAAACAAACGAAGCCATGGCAAAATCCCTAGTTCCAAACCTCGACGGTTCATCAGCAAACTAAAAACAACCGCGACATTCGTCTCGATACAGCAGACGCGATGCCAGCAAAACGAAGCGAAGGCCAAATTCCTAGCTTCAGGGTCTTGACGGCAACTTACATAAAACCTGAAAGATTATCGGAGATCATCCCACACCAGCGCGGAGTGGTTATGACTCATCGGGGCTCGCCAAAATGAGCCTAACCTCAAGTAAAAAGCGGCATGGCAAATCCCTAATGCTTTCTCTTCCGACGGTCAAACTGCCTAGGAAGATTGCTTGAAGACGTCTTGTCCAGCCCCCGAAGGGATCAGAGACACGGCAGTCGCAGGGCTACTCGAACAGCACGATTGCCTATCGAGAACTATATCAGCTTATGCGACGGTACGATGGCCAAAACCCTAAGTACCACCAACCTTAACGGGCTTCTGTCGTAAAGAGCAGAGGTTAAATGCGACGTTAAGATGTTCTTGTGAGAAACGCTCGATTCATCTCGACTTGAGCATTCGGTAGCAGTTAGGCAATCAGTTAATCGATAGATCTCCAGCCCTTTCTAACTGTACTACTTGCTGTTAGCATTCCTTGAGTTCAGGATTCGCTCTTGAGGCGGCTCGACTCGTGAGATAAGGCCTTAGGCAGTAGGCATAAAAGAAGCCTGTTTCCTAAGCACTGGGACCCCGCAAGCTGGCCCAAAACGGTCTCTTGCATACCATCCACGGGTCTCACTCTCCAACGTCGAATTTCGACAAGGAGGGAAACAACCGCTTACAGGTCCTCTCGACTCGTAAGAGGGAAAGTTCTCTTATAGGATCCTTACGACTTATAAGAGAAAACCACACTTAGGAATCCTCACGATTCCTAAGGAAAAAAAAACACCTACGAGATCCTCTCGATCCGTAGGGAGAAAAGTCTCTATGAGACCCTCACGGCTCATAAAGTTGAAAAGTCTTAGACGGCAGATCTGAACCTGCGGCCTAAGCCCTCGCTATCTTACTCTATTAGCTGCTAATTATGACGACATACTGAGAAAGAAGAAAAGCAACAGAAAGAGCATCCGATTTATATTTGATCAAGCGTTCGAGACACACTCATTCATGCATAGGCAAAAAACTCAGAACGAAAAATAAGACAAGCTGGGATAAAACTTTTCCATTAATATTGCCAAGAATTCTTACAATCATAAAGCAATAAATGAGAAATATTATTACAAAGGTATAACCTCGAACCCAGGATATGGATTGAGGAACTCGAAAGCGACCCTATCTATGACTTTCCAGGCCTCGCGGACCATCCTGGTGTGCTTTCTTTCGCGAGCACAAGTGTCAGGATCCCCCCTGATGTCTTCCACCCTCCGGTAAGCAGCGAGTATGGCAGACTGTTAGAAGACCTCGTGCAAGAGATCGACGAGACTGTCTCGCCGTCTCTTCGAGATAAAGTTCATCAGGTACACCGAGTGCACCTTATCCTCGGCGGCATCCAACGCCCTAAGCGGCACACCGGAACAGAATAGGAGAAGCGCTTCCCAGATAGCTCCCACGATAAGCTTAAGAAGGGAGGAACGCCGGGGAAGCAGGGGACCATTATACGCATTGAAGCGGCTCATTATTTCAGCACACTCCTCGTTTGTGAACTCTCGATTTTGAGAGCGGCCAAGTCGGCGGATGTCCCTGTAAGAGATGATCTCGTTAAGAGCATACATGTGAGCGTCCATTGTTCCTGTGAAAGAGGATCAACAGAATTATCAGAAAGACTGATATAATACACCGAGGAATAAAATGCCATCGCTAAACTCCAAGATCAATGAAAAACTCCTAGGAGTTCTGTTGCATGATTTGGAAGGAGCAAAACTCCATTAATGAATTAAGAAAATCCAAGGAAAATCTTTCAGAGAGCAGAGATCTATGGAACTCTAGTAGGGTCCCCTTTAGTTCTCTTTAGATCCCTTTAAGACCTGTAGAGCAAAGCTCTGCTAAGTGAAACCCTAAATAGGTATCCTTTAGATCAGGGATCTATTGAGAGCGAGGCTTTATCAATAAAAATTAATTTAATTTAATTTAATCCAAATTAAAATTTTCACCTAAAAGTTTTAAGAGTTGAACTCTTGAGCTTCTTGAAAATAAAGAGCAGGGCTTTGAGTTCTGAAAGTAAAATTTTAGAGATGAAAATCATCTAAGGGACCAAAGGTTCTATTTATAGGCATCAAGTGCCCTTTCAGCTTCCAAGGGATGGCGCGACGGTTCGGAGTCTGCCACCGCTGCGCTCACATTAGGAGGCCACGTAAGCGCAACGGTGGGGGGCATTTGTTTACCCCAATCAGAGCAAAGCTCTGTTCAAATTCCAGGGTGTGAAAAGAAGCAATGCTTCTGTTTTCCTCCAATCAGAGCAAAGCTCTGTCTTGAAAATTAAAGTGAAAATTAAATTTAAAATAAATGAAGCAACGCTTCAGATCCCCTGCGCTGCGTGCAGAGCGCCACGTGTCAGAATCAGACACGTTAGCGCGGGGGGGCAGCGCCCAAGGCAGCGCACCCAATCAGAGCAAGGCTCTGTTTAAAATTCAAACTTTAATTAAAGAAGCAACGCTTCAGCTGGCCTGCGCTCTACGCTGCACGCCACGTGTCTGCGCTGTGCGCTGCGCGACACGTGTCTACGCAGTTGCGCTGCGCGACACGTGTCAAGCACATGTGCACTAGCGCAGTTGCGCTGCGCTGTGCGCTGCACGACACGTGTCAGCGTAGTTGCGCAAGTGCAGTTGCACTGCGCTGTGCGCTGCGCGACACGTGTCACGAGCTGGTCCGCTTGCACCAAACAGAATTAAAATTCTGAAAGATCTTTCTCAATCTTGTTAAAAACAAGAAGATTGTCTTCTGTAAAACAGAAGCCCTTGGATCAAAAATCCAACGGTGGGGAAACTTCCCCAAATCACTCAGAAAAAGATCTCTTTAACAAATTTAACTAATTTATGGGCACTATAAAAAAGACCCCAAGCCTCAATTCAAAGGCATCAACATTTTCTGAGAGAAAAAAAAAGAGAACTCTGAAGAATTCCTCAAGAACAAAAAAGGTAAAGACCTTCAGAAAAAGAGAAAATTCTCTTAAAAACAGATCATTGATCTAAGAACAGGATCAATGATCTTCAATAAGAAAGAAAACTAACTAATAATAGTGCTTTGCACTTGCTTATGAACCATTAGTTCTTTGAAAACAAGAAAAACTTGTTTTCTTTGATTTAAAATCGATCAAAAGATAAAACAGTGCTCTGCACTTGCAAGAACAGCGCTGTTGCGCTCCTATGTTGGCGCAAGCTACCAGGAAGCGCCACGTGTCAGTAGCGCAGCAGCGCAGCGCACTGACATAGTGCACTGCGTTGTTGCACTTGCGCTCGCCAGAGCGTGACACGTGTCACTTCCACATGCGCTTGCGTTCTTTAATTTGCACAAAGCGCCTGACAAGCCATGTGGGGCACTGTCAGAGTATTTAATGCTCTGTATTATTAAGAAAAGGGACAGAGCCCAATTAAAAGGCCTAACAGGCCTAATCAAAAATGCTATGCATTTTAAAAAGGGCAGAGCCCAAACAAAATAGATGCTCTGCATCATTTATAAAAGGGCAGAGCCCAACCAAAACAAAGAAAAATAATGCAGTGAAGGGGCAAGGCCCAAGCACAGGTCCAATAGGCCAAAGACAAAAGAATATTGAAACTGGACTTAGCCCAGTCGTGGTCATAAGTCCTCAAATTAAATTGACTGAGCACGGCTGCTCCCTAAATCAATTTACATCCGGTTCGAGGGTATATCTCCGAACTCCTCTGACAGTTCTCGTTGTAATCCTTCAACGACGTCAGAGAGGTGACGGGTCCCAACGACCACACATGAATATGGACTGCGGGGTCTCTAAACTCATGGACCGAAACGTTCTTAAACTAATATTGGACCGAAACGTGCTTAAACTAATATCGGACCGGAACGTCCCTAAACTAATATCGGACCGGAACGTCCCTAAACTTATAGTGGACCACCACGTCCCTAAACTGGCAATGGACCCCCATGTCCCTAAACTGGAACACGGACCACTACGTCCCTAAACTGGAACAATAGAGCCTTCAAATGCTCTTTTGCCGGTTCTAAACGATCCCGTTTAAGTTGATCTTAGCCCCCAAACACGGCTAACGTATCCTTAAACATTCAAACGGACTATAAAACTCCAAATCAACCTTGGTTCAAGGGTACATCTCTGAATTCCTCTGACATCTGCCGTTGTAATCCTTCAACGACGTTAGAGAGGTGACGAGTCTCGATGGCCAGATATTAAATGGATTATCACGTTAAGTTGATCTTAGTCTCAAACAGGACTATCGTATCCTTAACGAACGTTTAAGTTGATCTTAGCCGCAACGCGACTAATGCATCCTTAAACTAAAAATACCAAACCCAAATCTAAGTAAATACGGATTTGGACTAATCCACGTCCTACGGGCGACGGCATTACTCAGTCTCCGTATACAATCCACGGGCAACCACAAACAAAACAAACACACACGACACGAAGTGAAATTCTGGAGAAGGAGAAAGTTGTTACCGCGATGCGGTAGCGTAATTAACTGCAGGGGCTTGCGCCTGCAGGGAAGAGCGTCCCCACAATCAAAAACCCCTCTAGCGAGGGAGAATCTGACGAAGTCTGCTATATCGGCCACATCCGTCTAAACCTCCGATACACGGTGCCATAAATCAACTTGGCATCTTCGGAGAGGTAGACAGATCAAACCATATAGCATCTGCCCCGAACCTCAGCGACAGGACCTCGCGTTTCTGTGCGCCGCCGTTCGGAGGGGAACACCATGTTCCTTTTTTTTATAAGAACTAAGTTCTTTGTATAGGGTTAAACCCTATTTTTAGAAGAATTGAATTCCTGGGATATAAACTCCATTTCTTTTATTCATGTTTCCATTCTTATATCTAGTTTTCCCCCTAGATCTTGAGTGTGAAGAGCAAAATCATCCTAATAAGAATTAAATTCTCAACTTATGCAAGATTTGTCTTGCAGATCTCCGATTCAGAGAAAAAACTAAGTTCTTTATAGAGGATTAAACTCTTGTATTTATGTATGATAGGTAAAGGAGATATTTTGACCTCTGTTTTCTTTACCTAGGGTTTGAGAGGGGAATGAACTTTTCTTCCACCAGAGAATTAAATTCTCAATTGTAGCTTTTTATTACATTATAGGGTTGATTCTCCTTTTTGCCACCACTTCTTGAAGGCGTTGCACTCCTCGATGGGATGAGTGATTCTTCGGTGGCATGCGCAGTATTTTGAGTGTCCTTCTCCACCGTCGAAATATGGGACCCCAGGACAGCTTTTTATTACATTATAGGGTTGATTCTCCTTTTTGCCACCACTTCTTGAAGGCGTTGCACTCCTCGATGGGATGAGTGATTCTTCGGTGGCATGCGCAGTATTTTGAGTGTCCTTCTCCACCGTCGAAATATGGGACCCCAGGAGTGTACATCATAAGAGGTGGCAGCTTCATCCCCGGTGATAAGGCCTTAGCAAACCGCTTTTCAGCTTTAGTCCTGCTCGTGTTTTTTGCAGGCATGCCTCGGTTTGGTCGGAGAGCTTTATGACTCGTCCTCACCGCAGGTTCTTTATTCAGACACTGACACTTAGCTATTTCATATATGGTCGTCTTGTGTTCTTAGTTATTTTTACTCTTTTTAAAGGTTTCGTTTAGTAGCCTTTCAATCGGGTCTTCTTCCGGCAGTTTCGGAGAGTTTAGCGCCGGTTCTGCCCCCAGTTGTCAGTATCGTTGTCCGACGCCGACGAAGTTTCTTCATCATATAGTTGTCATGCCCCGCTTCCCAATATACGGGGAAGTAAACGTGGCGTGGCTGCGACATATTTACTCAGAAGTAAACACGTTAAGTGTAAATAAGTAATATAAAAGTAAAACACATGAATGACAAAAGATGTAATGAAACAACAACTTTTTATTTATATTCATTCTTTACATGCAACCGGAAAGTAAAATACAATAATGGAAAGCGATGCCTAAACAATGGCATATGAACTGAAAAGAAAAGCAAGTACAAGTAAGAAGTAGAACTCTGGCTCCTCTGCAAATTGCTCTAAATCTTCCTGACTGAGCTTGCTCTCCTGAGAGTTGGGTTCTCCTGATAACATTCCAAAGAAAGAAGAGATAGGAATGCTGTCAGCGAACAATCGCTCGGTAAGTCCGAAAAGAGTGATCGATCAAGTAAAAGGAATAAATCTGATTATTTATCTGTTTTTGTTATACTAGCGTGGTTGTTTTTAGCTTGGTACAGAATGTATCAGTGTATACGAGAGGAGTCCAACTTGCTCCGTGGACTAAGGCATATGGAGTACAAAGCCCTGTTAATCCCACGGGACAACGACACGGATATTCAGGTTAGGTGTATTATAGTGACCGTCTTATTCCACTTCTAATACATTCTGTACCAATCTACCCCATTAAAATCCCCGTAATGCATATTGTATTGATTGTAATGAGTTGTGGTATATGAGTTACCGAAACTATGCTATAAGTTGTTCATGTAAATGGTTCGGATGTAAACGGATAGTCATGTAGTCAAGTTCAAGATATAGCCTTGGTTCGGTCAAGTCAAGTCATGTTGTATGTTCGTATTGTTCGGTATTCATGTTCAAGTTCAAGTGTTTATGTTTGATATATTGGATTCATGTTGAATTGGATATATGGTTGGATTCATGTTTGCATTGTATTCAGATTAGACTGAGACTCAGATTGAGTCAGACACTTAAACAGATTTGAGTCCTGAATTAGGTTTAGGAGTTATCGATAATTGCTGCACATGGACGGCAGGATTTGTGTTTTTTTCCAAAACAATTACTATTGATAACCCAGTTTTAGTTTACTACCATAAATGGGCAAGCACCCACTTTCTCCGGCTCCCTGAGTGTAACGTTTTGAAAATCGTTTGGGTGAAATTTTGAAGAATCGGTAAAATAACGGGTGTTTTCATATGCTAGTTTAATTATTGCATGATATCAGATGCATCCATATATTCATTGGTTATGCGTATTATAGAGATTTATGCCGGTTTTCATTGTTATTGACATGGTGACTTGATGATTTTGGATTCTTCTTGATATTTTCTGGATTTGGAAACCGCATGTGAAAGTTTTGTAAACTGATGAACCATTTTAAAGAGAAAAATGCGGTTTTCCTTGATATATTGAGTATCGTCCACTATAATGTTTTCTCGGTTCTGAGATGTTTTCGAGACCCGATTCGAGGAGTTGGATGAACCGTCTCGGGTACATGGTGGACCCGGTATGATACCCTGGGGCAAGAAGCTCGAGTTGTAAACGATGTGCCCGGCAGGGGCAGACTGCCTACCGGTGATTTTACCTGGCGCGGCGGATATCCGGATGATACTGTTCGTGGTCATGTGATTGATGATATGGGCCGATCCGGATTGACGGAGCCCGAGATATTGAGATATATAGATTTGAGACACTGAGATATATAGATTTGATGATACAGGCCAGTCCGGATAGCCGGAGCCTGAGATATTGAGATATTGAGGTTTATGTTTTGTGTCGATTCTTGACACGGATTTGATGTTGATTTCATTAATGATATCTCCATTTATATACATACAGAAATCTCATTAAATAAAGAAAAATAATTCTTTGATTCATGATGTACTTTGTTCTCATTATATGCATCTGCACATTATTTTAGTGATATATTGCTACCTGACATTTGTACATCATATTAGTGACATGTTTTTACCGAGGCACTGACACGAGTTCTTGGTATTACACTATATGGATAGATGTTTACCCTTTACCGTTATATTATGCTTCAGACCATATTATTATTATTTGAGAATATTACTGATCGTATGACCTAGGATTGCGTTATGCATGCGATTTCTACTCGTAAATGTTTTCTACTCACAGTTAGCAACTCACCCCCGTTGTGCCACAGTTCCTTGCAGGTTTGCCGTACAGGTTTCCTTACGGCTTTGCTGGCACACTGTTCCTTTCAGGTGATTGCTTTGGTAGGTGGGTTCTTTTGCAACAGGACCACCATTGTTATTTATTATTTCCGTTGTATCTAGAAACTCCATCAACCAGATTGTATATTTGATAGAGATAGAAGACCAGACTTATTATTATTTCGACCTCAGAGTCGCCCGTTGTATCATTATGGTTTTCATGCTGATTTTGGGTTTCTTTTGAGTTTTGATTCTCGCCCTTCGGCATTGTATATTATATTGCTTGTGTGGTTGTGACCGTCGTTTGACGAAGAGCTAGCTCCCGCTTGGGGATGCCTTTTTATTTATTTCGTATACTATTCATATTGTATCCCGTTTGGGACCAGTATTTATAAAGGAGACTCTGCCGAAATTTTCAGAAAATACTTGAGATTTTAAAAATACATATTTCGGCCTATGTTGTTAAAACTACTTGCTTTAAATTGGTTTTTCCTTCACTCTACTGCTTCTTTGGTTTTGATTTCTGAGTTTTGGCTTACTTAGATTACGTACGCCTCGAGACGTTTCGTAATTTAAGTGCCGGTCATGTTCCGTACTTTTTGGGTCGTGACAAAATTGGTATCAGAGCGTTAGGTTTTACCTTCGGGGTGTAGGATGACCCTTGGTTGATGGAGTAGGTAGCTTGAGTAGAGTGACGTACCGTACGTATGTTCCGCGGCATATTTACGACACGATACTCCGTTTAAGAAGCCTTAGGATGTACATTTCTTTGCACAGAATTATATTCATTCCAATGATCTAGCCTCATCGATACCTGTTTATGGTTTTGTTATCATGGTTGTACGGGCAAAGAGAGCTACAGCTAGAGTTGCGTCAACACGAGCTCGTCACAGACGAAGACTGGCCAGGACGTGATTCCAGGGACATACGATTGCATAGGGAGGTGTCGTTTCATTGTGTTTTCGCGCCACGAGCGTTTGATGGATCGCTTTTACGAGATTTCTTGGACGTGCAGATCAGCACCAGAGGATTGGGCCACTTCAAGAGGCCAGCCAGATTGTGATGACCGTCAGAGCACAGATTATTTTGATGATTGAGGCACTGTTCAGCGTGCGAACGAATAAGCCAGTGATTTTGGCGAATGAAAAGATATCGCCCCAGATGTTGAAGCTAACGCCGCACGAGTTATACTTCGAGATATGATAGAAGATCGCTAGTCACCAGAGATGAAAGACTAGGACATGTGATTCATTGCCTACCCCGATGCGAGGTCATCAGATTGATTGATTCCAGCTAGAGACGACTTCACGCGGATACGTTGAGACTCGATAGAGACGATCGAATGTCAGGAACCCATTTTCCAAGTTTAAAGTATTCGGAAAACAATGCATGCAATTCTACGGACCCTCTAGAAGAATGAAACCCTAACTCGACTTAATGACCATGGAACACCAGTGAACCTTAGGGTTTGCGGCAGTTCAGCGGTGCCATTAGTGAGGCTTGGGTCTGCCCTTCTACGGTTGGTCCATAGGTGCTGTGGCATATATTCGATACTATTAAACTGTACCCAAGATGTTGAGCTCTTGGGGGATTATGGAACCTCGACGAATCGATCGAAAAGTTCGGCATCATTCGGATATCATATGATGGGATACATTACTTGGGAGACTCCAGATACGAGTATAGCCGTTGGAGCGCAGTCCATGCTGCCACGAAGAGACGAGTCCGAAGCAGTCAACATTTAAGAAAAGTGGAGTAAGAGGTTCGTACGAGATCTTGATGAGATGGCGTTCCACTCCGCCGACATCAGAGAGGTGATACGCATGCAGAGGCGTTGTATATAGATATATCTTCCAGTAGGAGTCGCGATGAGTATGCAGCTGTTCCGGAACAAGAAACAGATATAGTAAAGGGTGGTAACTTCTGGGCAGTTAGGCAGCAACGAGATTTGAGAGAGATCTCGACAGGACCTTTCTGGAATACTACACGAGAAGACTTGGACCCAGGAGCATTCGCATTGCATACATCCAGTAGGCCAGAGTTCGGCATCGTCGACGGGACATGTTATGAGTAACAATGATAGTTGGCCAGAGATCTTTAGAGGATGTGTCAGAGCGGACTACTCCGTTATCGTTTCTATATTGGACCATTGAGCCGAGAAGCTATGTACTTAGCAATCTGCAGTGAGAGACGAGAGCCTAAGGACACTAGGCGACAGGCCATGATCAGAAGGCAAGTAGATATCTTGCTCTGCTAGCATTGGATGCACCGACACCTTCTCTACTTTGAAGGACGGACATATCGACGACAGTATTTATGATTTGTGATTTTGTGATTGACTATCACGTATCCGTCACTTTGGATTTCAGTATTTTGGGTGATTTATTTCATGATTGAGTTTTGATGACCGAGTTTCATGATATTTGATTTCATGCCTAGGGCATGCATATGATTTGACTTATGCTTTCGGCATAGTTTTCATGCACTTTTAGTATTTTTATTTGCTTTTGTGCACGCTGATGCACAGGATGGTGAGATTTTATACCACGGTATACCTGATTGGGATTTTGGATTGAGATGTGTTGTATACGTTCGATTTCGATTTTGATATTCGATATTCGTTTTTGTGCACATTGTGCACTTGATTTGGATTTTGCGCATACTTAAGGCGCTTGATGCAATTTAGGTGCACACCAGATGCACTAAATCGAGATTCTTCGTGCATAACAGATGCACCTGGTTTTGCTGTCAGGCATACACGTTGCTCTTGACAGGTGTTTTCGTGCACACCCGTTGCACTCAGATTTTATTTATGTGCACATGTATGGCACATTCATGGATTTCGATTTCCGTGCGCACCAGACGCACGTGGCATTCATATATATATTTGGGATTGATTTCTTTTAGAGCATTATATTTTATGATACTTGCTATTTGGTTTAGTACTGAGCAGGACTAGTCAGAGGACAGTACCTGAGTATATTTTTGTATGCATTGATAGTTATCGAAGGGATTTCCAAGGAGGAGCTATAGTCTCAGTATTTACCTACGTGTCAGTGATGACACGAAATTGTTTAAAAGAGAAACCCTTCTAAATTGATTTCAAAACGGCGGGACGTGTATGTTAAACATAGGGGGTGCGTGTGTGTGAGTGTGTGTGTGTGTGTGTGTGTGTGTATAGTTATTTTCTCACAATGGACGTTTGCCACTGTGCAGTGATACACATATCGCACAGCGATTTGAAAAAGGTTTGGCATGCATTGCTTCCAGATGTTTTAATGATGTTTACCTGTATAGTTCTGACGTTTACAGGTATAGTTTTGATGTATATGATATTGATTTTCGCTTTGGATCCTGACATTGGTGTCTTCACCATAACTCCGATGATTGCGGGATGCTTGACGGAGTTGGTTTATATATCTGTTTTTCATGCGCATGCATTGCGTTACGATGTGTTTTATGTATTTATGATTTTGGAGCCCCGACGACTTGATGGTTTTGCTTAAATGTTTTAGTATTTGGGGGAAGTTTTAATTTAAATTCAGGGACCAAATTTTTTTAAGGGGGGAAGATTGTAACGTTTTGAAAATCGTTTGGGTGAAATTTCGGAGAATCGGTAAAATAACGGGTGTTTTCCGTAAAAATTAAGATATAAATATCTTTTAATATAAAATTAAATATACATATTCTAGCTATGTAATTGCTAGTATTTGGTGTTTATTGAGCCACTTGTAAAATTTCTAATTTATTGAAAAAATTTCCGAAATTAATTATTTTAATATTATTTTAAGCCGTCACTAATACATTTAATTAGGGATAATTACAAATTGGAATGGATTGATACAAATTTTGTGCATCATGACACATTAAACTAACATGTAAAATATTATTTTTGAAATGAAATAAAATTGTCAAACGGTTTTAGAAAATATCGAAGAAAAATGCTTAAATAGTGAAATTAGTGTAAATAGAAATTGGGGTATAATATTTAACATTTTTCCCTCACCCACACTCACCCACACCCTCTCTCCTCTCCCTAATCAGCAGCAGGCCCAAGTTGCCCCTCATTTCCCCACTTGAATTTGCTAATAGAAAAACAAAAGAAAAGAGAAGAACAAAGAGAGAAGAAGTTAAATGAGGTATGGGTTTTGACTTTTGGGTTGACCTAATACTTTCTTCACCTCATTCTCTCTCCCCTCTCCCCATCATCAGGCCGAGCCCCCTCCTTCATTTCAGCAGCAGCCTCCCCCCCTCCCCCTTTCATCTCTTTTTCCATCAAAAAATTCATCAATTTTCATCAAAAAATCCAAACAAAATTCAGATCCAAGCCCTACCCATTTTTCCTTAGCCCATTCTAACATGAATCTTGTAGAAAAGTTTGCATTTGGGAGGCTAGATTGCAAGGTTTGATCCATGGATTATGAGGTATAAATCTTGACCTTTTGTTAAGTTGTTTGTTATTACTTCAAATTAAGTTAATGAAGGGTTTAATTTAGGTTTTAAATTGCAAGTCCAAATTCAAGATTAGGGTTTGTGAAATTCAAGTGAGGGTTTTTTTTTGGAGTTAGAATTGTGATCAATTGTGCATGGTTATGTGATGTATTTTTGTATCTTAGGACATGCAAAATGTAATATTGTTGCTTATTGCTAATTGTAACATTAAAATATCCAAATTAAGTTTTTTTTTTAAGCAAACTAGGTTTTAGCATTTAGTTGCAAATGTGAGATTAAAAATCTAATTAGGGTATTCATGACATTATTAACATTTTAATTTTTGTTTAGCAACTTAGATCATGCAAAACTTAGTTTAGTTAAAAAATTGTGAATTGTTACTTTGAAATTGTTAAAATTGGTTATGTTTGCAAACTAGATTTTTGAGATTAATATTAAGAGGTAAGTTTAAAATCTAATTAACATTGGTATGACTTAATTAAGATGTTTAATGAACATTATAGCCACTAGAATTGTTAAAATATTTAGATTGGTTAAAACACCAAGTTTTGAACTAAAATGGGAATTTGTGCTAACTAGGTTTTTGAGTTAATGTAATTAAACGAGGTTAAAAAGCTAGTAATGGTTTGTATGATCTAGATATGATATTTAGTGAATATTGTGACCGCTAGATTTGTTTAAAACGTCAAGATTTTGTATTAAAACGGTTAATTTTGCTTACTAGGTTTCGGAAAAATAGCTTTTAAAGCGAATTTGAAGTTTTGATGATTTAAACCCTAATATATATATATATATATATATATATATATATATAGTGTGTGTGTGTGTGTGTGTGTGTTTATGAAACCATGAATGGTGCGTTTGAGTTTTTCTCGATGGTTTGACGTTTGTACATTGACATCAAGGGTTGGTTTGGCTATTCTTTCATGCGTAGGCGATAGGTTTTGACCTATGCGTGATACGCGTGCCGATTTGGTTTTCGTACGCCGTTTCGATTTTGAATTGGGTTTTTATGCGATACGATACGTTGTGACATGTCAGTACTCCCGTGTGAACTTCGAGACGACAAGCAAGCGCGTGGTGACGTCGGCACCGGCGAGCGAAGATCAGGTGAGTAGATTATATCTACAGGGGAAGTCGGGTGGATGGCGTATAGCACCCCCGCAGTTCGTAGTATAGTTATGATATATATATATATATATATATATATATATATATATATGATTCATGATACGTGGATGTTTATCAAGAGATGATTATTGTGTTCATGGTTTAGTTTAGGGTAATTAGAAGTAAACTAGCATAGCTTCTTAGTCGCGAGCCCTAGAATAGGTTCACACCCATACGCACACACGCATTTGCATACATCTATTTACATGTGCGTATATGGGGATATGCATATATATATATACACATGGGTATGGGACTATATATATATAGACACACACACACACGTATACATATACATGGTTTATGAGGGTAGTACTTGGGATTGGAGATGAGTCGATGAGATTGGGCTTGAGGTTGTGAGATCGGTGATGTAACAAGGTTCGTATTCGAGATACGACATGATGTTTTAGCGGGTCCTTTCGACATGGTGTTTTCATATATGTGCATACATTTACATAGATGGTATCAGTATTGTACTAGACGTAGATCAGTACCCCGGATCATGATATTTGATAAAGAGGATACCAGATGAATAATGTGATAGATGTGACATTTGATCCGTACCCAGATTTGGGAGGTCGTACGACGGATTTACCGTACGAGCTATATATTGATGATAAATCCGCACTCTTGACTCGAGGATGTCATATTATATAGGGTATCGTATGGGATTCTATTGAGGCGGGATCACCGACTATATATATATATATATATATATATATATATATATATATATCGACTCAGATTTAGGTAGTTTCCATACCCCTTCCGATTGGTTGTTAGTTAGATCTGTAGTTACCTAGTAGATGTTAGACTGGACCCGAGTCATACCTATTTCCAAAACTAACGAATCGTGAGGATTTTAAAGACATGTCAAGGGATAATGCGGATATTTCAAAAGATGTACATTTTCTTAAAAACACCGTAGCCCTTATTTTCAAAACGCCACGATTCGTACTATTTCAAATGGCAAAACAGTATAACACGGGTGTAGCGATGTAGATTCCTTATTGTTACGTTACCATTCATGTTCCGCATATTATTGTTGCAATTACTATTCATTGCCATTTATCATGTTGTTATCGTCTCATTGCATATTTATTGTGTACTTAGTGATTATGAACCATGCTGTCAGGACACCAGCACCATTACCGATGATGTGTATGTTCTACATACACTTATTTGCCAGCTCACACACATCATCATCGGTAATTGCCATGTCATGTACATTTTAGAAAATACTATTTCATTGACATAGCTTGCTAACTGATAGTTGCTACATGTTATAGCTTTCATATGCTAGTTTAATTATTGCATGATATCAGATGCATCCATATATTCATTGGTTATGCGGTATTATGGAGATTTATGCCGGTTTTCATTGTTATTGACATGGTGACTTGATGATTTTAGATTCTTCTTGATATTTTCTGGATTTGGAAACCGCATGTGAAAGTTTTGTAAACTGATGAACCATTTTAAAGAGAAAAATATGGTTTTCCTTGATATGTTGAGTATCGTCCATCATGATATTTTTTCGGTTCTGAGATGTTTTCGAGACCCGATTCGAGGAGTTGGATGAACCGTCTCGGGTACATAGTGGACCCGATATGGTACCCCGGGGCAAGAAGTTCGAGTTGTAGACGATGAGCCTGGTAGGGGCAGACTGCCTACCGGTGATTTTACCTGGCACGGCGGATATCCGGAGGATACCATTCGTGGTCGTGTGATTGATGATATGGGCCAATCTGGATTGACGGAGCCCGAGATATTGAGATATTGAGATTTGAGTCACTGAGATATATAGATTTGATGATACAAGCCAGTCCGGATAGCCGGAGCCTGAGATATTGAGGTTTATGTTTTGTGCCGATGCTTGACACAGATTTGATGTTGATTTCATTGATGATATCTGATTTATAGACATACAGAAATATCGTTAAATAAAGAAAAATAGTTCTTTGATTCATGATGTACTTTGTTCTCATTATATGCATCTGCATATCATTTTAGTGATATATTGCTACCTGACATTTGTACATCATATTAGTGACATGTTTTTACCGAGGCACTGACACGAGTTCTTGGTATTACACTATATGGATAGATGTTTACCCTTTACCGTTATATTATGCTTCAGGCCATATTATTATTATTTGAGAATATTACTGATCGTATGACCTAGGATTGCGTTATGCATGCGATTTCTACTCGTAAATGTTTTCTACTCACGAGTTAGCAACTCATCCCCGTTGTGCCACAGTTCCTTACAGGTTTGCTGTACAGGTTTCCTTACGGCTTTGCTGGCACACTGTTCCTTCCGGGTGATTGCTTTGGTAGGTGGGTTCTTTTGCATCAGGACCACCATTGTTATTTATTATTTCCGTTGTATCTAGAAACTCCATCAATCAGATTGTATATTTGATAGAGATAGAAGACTAGACTTGTTATTATTTCGACCTTAGAGTCGCGCGTTGTATCATTATGGTTTTCATGCTGATTTTGGGTTTCTTTTGAATTTTGATCCTCGCCCTTCGGCGTTGTATATTATATTGCTTGTGTGGTTGTGACCGTCGTTTGACGAAGAGCTAGCTCCCGCTTGGGGATGCCTTTTTATTTATTTCGTATACTATTCATGTTGTATCCCGTTTGGGATCAGTATTTACAAACGAGACTCTGCTGAAATTTTCAGAAAATACTTGAGATTTTAAAAATACATACTTCGGCCTATGTTAAAACTACTTGCTTTAAATTGGTTTTTCCTTCACTCTACTGCTTCTTTAGTTTTGATTTCTTGGTTTTGGCTTACTTAGATTACGTACATCTCGAGAGGTTTCGTAATTTAAGTGCCGGTCATGTTCCGTACGTTTCGGGTCGTGACACTGAGGCTCAAGAGAATTGGTCCCGTTTAAACCTATATTTACTAGGGTCCTTAATATAAATTTAATATAACTTGCGGAGGTTTTTTGAAAAATATTTTTAGTATACTTTCAAAATAAACCTCAAGTATTTATTTATTGTAATTAGGGTTTTCATGGATGTAATTTTTAAAAGTGAGGTATTCTAGTGAATAAATACCTAGCTTGAATAGTACATGGTATTTTAGTGTAAAGTTGACTTGTATGGATTCTTGATGGTATTTTCATGGAACTTGTTATTCTTTTATTTTGTTTAGAAAACGTGGAATTTAATAATATCTTTAAGACATGTGTTTTGATAATATTTATATATTTATTAAAAGATAACTCTTTATTATTAAATAGAAATTCTCGTTTTTCTTAAAAATTGTATAAAAATTCCATCGAGATCGTATGCTCCGTGAGGAGGTTTGCATCTCGCTCTACTAGTCCCGAGAATGTGCGATAACCTACACCGACCTGATCGTGTTGCCCAAAATGGGTTATAGAGGTATAATCGCAAGGAATGTAATAACACAATTTAAAGAAATACGGTTTTTAATAGTTTAAGGTATTTATTTGAAAAGTCATATTTGCCACAAGATATTGTTTTCAAGCGAACCGTGCTATATCAAGATATGTGTATGTGAGAGGTAGGTCGTTACCTCGTGAGGTTTTCTAAAGGTATGCTAAGATAAAGTAATTAAAAGATGTCATATATAAAGTTTGTGGTATTTAAACGAAAAATGCAAATATAAGTTACATAATATAGTATGTTAAGATGAAACTTGTTCTCAATATTTGTTTCATAATTATTAAGTAAGATATAATGATATGGATTTTTAGTTATTAAGAAATATTGTGATTTTAACAAGTTTAGAATCGGATGTCGGAATAACTTCACTTCTGACGAGTTTTGAAAAGAGAACTTTTTAAATTAGGAAGAGAGGAGAAGAGAGGGGACTTACAAGTTAAAACAAGAGAAGGGAGATAGAGAAAGAAGTTGATGGCTTCATGGAGTCGCGGTGTCACCGGAAACGTCTTGAATTCTCGCCGGAAAGTGACCTTGGGCTAACTCCACTT
Organism: Agapanthus africanus; assembly: GCA_030015575.1. Classification (NCBI taxonomy): domain Eukaryota; kingdom Viridiplantae; phylum Streptophyta; class Magnoliopsida; order Asparagales; family Amaryllidaceae; genus Agapanthus; species Agapanthus africanus. Next base: position 874,642,987 of record CM057339.1, read on the forward strand.
GTACTCTTCTTTGACATAGGAAAATTTGAGAATTTTTGACAAGAGATTTCATAATGTGGAGGGATAGGGTATGATATTGTATTTATAGGATAGAATTAGGGTTTAGGGATTGAAGAGAGAATTAAAAATGCATTAAAAATTGAATTAAAGGGTGAATTTACACTCTCTAGATAAATGCAGGAAAAACAAACAAACAGGGTTAAGGGGGTAGGCCAAAGGTCATGTGGGCAAAGCACGAGGGCTTTTGCCCACGGGGGGACCTGGGGCTGATCTCGCCGGTCGTGCTAAGGTTTTGGGTGCTAGGATTCATGCTACGTGTCTTGGGCTGCTCATACAACATTTAGCACATGTTTGATTTTCTGTGACTTTTCATTTTACGTGTATTGCACGTGTAAAATTTTGGGCTTTTAAAAAGTTTAAAAGAAAAATCAGTAAAAATAATATATGGCTGATGGGATTCGAACACAGGGGCTACGTCACAGTAGTGCAAGGGCTTTACCAATGAGCTGCAAGTTATTTCTTGTTCTTCTTAAACAAGAATAACTTTTAAATTGTGCTCAGACTTGCAAACTCCTTTCTGTACTTTAAGAAGAAAAATTTTGTTCAGAAAATTTGAGTCATTACAATAGTGATGAATGGGAGATCATGTGGTAGCTTGCTACACTTTCCTCCACTTCGTCTAATAAGTCGTTTTCCTCATCATCGTCACTATTCTCGTCCTCAAGAATATGTTTGAGAAATTCTTTGAATGTGACTAGCGTTCGCGCTATCTGGTTATATTCTTCCAGTATATCTATGTATCTTTGGAGGCATGTGGGCCTATCAACATATTCATCAGGCTGCACAGGCTTCTTAGTATTCTTCTTTTTTTAGAAGACTTTAAAGGCTTGGCTTGGGGACTTTTCCCCTTTTCGATGACTTTTGGCATGGGATGCGGTTTCAGCAACCCTTCTATAATTTTGGATTCAAGCGGGCTTTTCCACTTGATCGCCGACAGACTTGTAGATTCTTCAGCATTATATTAGTCATTACTGAAAGACATACTTCCTATGGAGCTTCTTCCACGATAGAGCATAATGCCCCCTGCGCATCTACTTTTTTGAGAGCGTGCTTTTGGGGCAGATTTACCCTCTAACTATCGGACAGTGCGAACTTCCCCTGCTGGTACTGTTCCTCGACCTAGTTTTTGAAGATGTAGCAATTCTCGATTGGATGGCTTATTATCCTGTGGTAGGAGTAGTAGTTAGGGTTATTGACGTTGCTGGCTTATGCGGGCCGCCACGTGTCTAGCAATATGATCAGGTTATTTCGCATTGCCAACTCGAACAATCTCCTCGTTTTATCGCGAGGGAACGAGTATGCACGTCCCATCCTTTCTTCTAAGGACGGGCGCGTACGGGAGTTGTTTTGGCAAGCAGCTGCTTTTGGACCACTCGGTTTTGTTGCGTATTGGCAACAAAGGCTGCATTTCCTTTGCCTTTATTATTCTGGGGGTCCTTACTTGAGGAGAAAGGACTATGACTCATCTAATCCATCTATGCTAACTTATCAATCAGTGCCTGGAATGTGGTGGGCTTAAAGAAGGTCATGAACTGGGACACATTCGATTGAGGATCAATCGTCCCAATGAACATTCCCACAGCCGGAGACTCCTCAATGCGTTGTTCGCATTTGGACCATAGGTTCCACCATCGGATCGCATATTGGATCCACGTTTCCCCTGGCTTGAACCTGGCATTGATCAACGCTGTGATCGGAGTGCACTCGCTCGCACTGGCGAACCTTTGCTTGAAGAATAGCTCCATTTCAGAAAGGGTTTCAGGGAGTCATTTGGGAGCTCCGAGTACCATTCGAAATTTGTTTCTGATTAACTTCCGACGAATTGGCGAAGCAACAATTTGCCGTCGCGCCTCCAGTATTGCTACACAGAGCTCTGAACTGTGCGACATGCTGATGGGGATCCTCCATTCCTTTATATACATGGAACTTCGGGATAGTATATCTCGGGGGATACTTTATTTGGTCATACCAGGCCAGATATGGTCGTCCGGTTTTCAAAATTTGGTTAGCAGCTTCATTGGCCTGGTGAGCACTAATTTGCTGAGCAATGTAATCATCCAAGACTGCCGTGAAGATCGTCTTCTCCTTAGCCGTTGAAAGGGCGTGGGGAGGATTCGACATTTCCCCTCTATTATCTTCGATGATCACCGGAGGATCTTCAGCCGGTGATTTTGATTGGATTATCATCCCAACCATATCTTGGAATAGAAGAGTCATCTATTTTATGTTAGCGGCCTGCTCCGCAGCTTCCTTATCTTTCTTCTCTAGAACCCGTCGCGATAACTCTGTATCGGTTTCTTACTCCTGGTGTTTTCTGTTTCTTTGTCCGGACTTTCTTTAGGTCCGGTGAGTGCTTCCATTTTGGTCAGTATCTCTTGGATGTTGTTGCTTCTGAACCTTCGTCAGTGACCGAGTATGCGGTCTATGACTCACAGAAGTACGGATCTCTTCTTTTTCGATGGTGTAATATTTCAAAAAAATAAAATATTATTTTTGGAAATTTTTATAATTTAATATTAATTTTTAATGAATATTTTAATATTTCGGTATAATTAAATACCGATAAATGGGAAAAATTATGGAAAATTCTAAAATAGGGTATTTTAGGGAATTATGTCATTTTTAAGGTTTTTATGATTAATTATATGCTATTTTAGTGCTAATCGCGATTAAAAATCGCTAATCGGGTTTTTAGCATTTTTGTGCAAAAATGTGCACATATCATTTTTCCACACTTGTTACATTTTCTTACATGTTGTGGGTGTATGGTTGCTTAGGGTTACCATTGTGAGGAAAAGAAAAAAGGAAAAGAAAAGAAAAAGTGAAAATATGATGAAGAGAGAGAAAGACTAGGTCAACCCTCTTTTTGAACTATGACCCCCATCATTTCACCATCCCATTTCTCTCTCCCTCTCCCTCATGAGAGCTGCTGCTGCTGCTGCTCCTGCCCCCTTTCCCTCTCACTCCCCTCCTCTTCAATCCCCCCAAAACACCATGGATCCAACTCCAAAACCCCATTCTCACTTCACAAAAATTGTTCCCAAGCCCCCTAGCTACACATTGGACCAAGAAAGTCTTCAATTTGGCGCTGTTGAGAATTTATGAGGGTCTTATGAGGTAAACCCTTTCACAATTAGTGTAGTTTTTCAAGTGTTTAAGCCTCATTTCAAGTTTGATATCGTTTTAGCGAAGTTTAGTGAGCTTTGAAAACTCAAGTTATGAATTAAGGTTTAATTGAGTAGAGATGGTGTAATAAGCCTTATTAGTGACCTTAAACCCCTCCCAATTGTTAGCAAACCCTAACCTAACAACCTGAAACACAAAAATACGGAATTACGGGACTTTCATGTCGGTCTGTGAGGAATTGGAGCGTGCAGGGAAATCTAGAGCAACCCGGGGGATTTTTGAGGAAAGCAAACAACTTCAGGGACCAAATTAGCATACTAGGAGACCCCCATGACCAGACGAATCCAAATGGAGACCCTTGGGACGAGGAGGCCGGAATTTTTGGCCTTGTGGCCGGCCACATGAAGGAAATGGGTGTCGGGGTTGGTCCAGTAGCTCATATTCATCATATACAACACCCTAGACTTGTTTTGGAAACTAGTTTTGACCTGAGTCAAAATCTGGGAGCATTCTAGTGTGATTTTGGCTATGTTTTCCGTGTTTTGAAATGCTAATTCTTGATATTTGGATTTATATTGGGATGTTGCATGTTTGTACAGCAACAACAAGGGTTGTTTAGTCGTTTTTGCACGCGTGGACTATAGGTTTTGACCCATAGGCAATCCGTGTGCCGTTTTGGTTTCTGGACTTGATGTTAATAGCAATTGCGATTGTTTATTATACGTAGGTACCCTCATGAAGACTTAGAGGCGATAAGCAAGCGCGTGGCGACATCGGCATCGGCAAGCAAAGGTGAGTAGATTTATATCTACGGGGAGAAGTCGGGTGGATGGCGTATAGCACCCCCGCAGTTCATGGTGATGTATACAAATACGTATACACACATATATTTATTATATGTTGATTGAGTTTATTGATGATAAAGATGAATTTTTGGTGTTCTTGGATTGGCTTAGTGTTAGATGTGAAACCTTAGAGTAGTGGTTGCACCCACACCCACACGCACACATATACTTGCATACATTCTTTCTTTCACATGTGCGCATCTGGGAATATATATTTATTTGTTCACATGGGTATGTGACTATGTGTTCATATACTGGATTTGAGGATAGTACGTGGGATTTGAGATGGGTCGATGAGATTTGATTTGAGGCCGTGAGATCGGTGATATGGCAGGATTCGTACTTGAGATACGTCCTGATGTTATAGCGGATGTTTGGACGACGATACCATGTGAATAGTGATATACATAAAATAGTTGACTTGTGAACGAGACATGAGATAAGATATGTTAAGATAATTATAATGGGTCGCATTGAGCGATGTATCCTTCTTTATGATGATATGTGCTGATGATATCGGTTTGTACGAGACTGTCGATCAGTAGTCAGATCATGATTATATTGATGATATTAGTATTGTACTAGACGTAGGTCAGTACTCCGGATTATGATCTTTGATAAAGAGGATACCAGATGAATAGTGTGATGAATGTGATATTGATCCGTACCCAGAGTTGGGATGCCGTACGACGGATTTACGTACGAGCTATATATTGATGATAGATTCGCACTCTTGACTTGGGAATGTTTGATTATAGATATGGTATCGAATGTGATATTATTGAGGCGGGATCACCGACTATATATGTATGTATCGACTCAGATGTTAGGCGGTTTCCTTACCCTTCATTCAGCTTGTTAGTTTAGCCGTATAGTTTAGTATAGTTGTTAGACTAGATTAGAGTCCCACCTATTTCAAAAACTAACGGGTCATGGGTATTTTAAAAGACGGGTCAAGGGATTCTACGGATATTTCAAAGAACGTATCTTTTCTTAAAAACACCGTAGCCCTTATTTTCAAAACACCGCGATTCGTATTATTTCAAAAGGCACCACTGTATGATTTATATTTATATTAAATGCAGATTAGTTATCGTTGTGTCTAGTATTCAGCTCCCGCACATTATTGTTGTTTGCTCCGCATCGCATACTTATATTGTGATTTCATATTCCATTATTGATATCATGCTGTTAGGACACCAGCACCATTACCGATGATGCATATGTTCCACGTACACTTACTGCCGGCTCACACACATCATCATCGGTAACTGCCATGTCACGTACACTTAGAAAATACTATTGCATTGACATAGCTTGTTAGCTAATAGTTTTGACATGATATTAGTGCACTTGCCTTATATGCCAGTTTAGACATTGCAGTTACCACTTGCTACTTCATGCATATTGTTATTCACTGTTATGCCGCATTCATGGAATTTATGCCTATATTCATTGTTTTACATGCCATCGATGATTTGGATTCGGATTTTCATGAGATTTCCTGGATTTAGGGGAAAACCGCAACAACATTTATAAACTTCTTTTCTCTCTCTTTTTAAATGAAAAGTGCAGTTTTCCCATGATGTATGAGTCGTCCACCATGAGTTTGCTGATGGATTTCGAGACCCGATTCAAGGAGTTGGATAAACCGTTTCGGGTACATGGTGGGCCCGGTGCGGTACCCCGAGACGAGAAGGTCGCAGATGATGGCGTTGAGCCTGGCAGGGGAGCACTACCGACGCGTCAGATATCCGGAGGATACCGTCGTGGTCTTGAGATTGATGTTAGAGGCCGGTCTGGACTGACGTCGCCCTAGATAGTGAGATTGAGATACTGAGATTTCGAGATATTGAGATACTGAGATTTGATGATACAGGCCAGTCCGGATAGCCGGAGCCTGAGATTTTGAGACATTGGGACTTATATTTTGTGTCGATGCTAGACACTGTTTATGCTGATTTCATTATAATACCTCATTTTAAATATACAAAAATCTCACTAATTTATGAAAGCAGTTTCTTCATTTTCATGTATTCTGTTTTCATGTATTCATACCTCATCCATATGATATATTGCTACCTGAGGCACTGACACGAGCACTTGATATTACAGTTGTTAGAGTTATACCTTAGCCATTGTTATAGGCTGCAGGTTATATATTTGAGAATATATTATGATCGTATGACCTAGGATTGCGTTGTTCATGCGATTTCTGTTCGTAGATGTTTTCTACTCATGAGTTGGAAACTCACCCCTGTTGTGCCACAGTTTCTTGTAGGTTTTGCCGTACAGGTTTCATTACGGCTTTGCTGGCACGGCATCTTTTTCGGGTGATTTGCTAGTAGGTGGGTTTATTTGTATCGTACCCATCATTATACCTTGTATATTATTATTCTGTTGTATCTAGAAGTTCTATCAACCAAACATGTATTTATTTGAGATAGAGACTAGTGATGTTTATTCTTTCGACCTTAGAGTCGCGCGTTGTATTTCTATGGATTTCATGCTGTTTTGAGTTTTCTTTTCTGTTGTGATCCTCGCCTTTCGGCGTTGTATATTATATTGCTTGTGTGGTTGTGACCGTCGATTAACGAAGAGCTAGCTCCCGCTTGGGGATGCATTTTTCATTATATATGCTTTATCAGGTTTTGTACCCGTTTGGGGTCAGTTTTTACAAAGGAAACTCTGCCAAAATTTTTAGAAAAGACTTGTGATTTTAAAAATGCATATTTCGGCGTATGTTGCAAACTACTTGATTTAATATGGTTTTTCCTTCACTCTACTACTTTTCTTGGTTTGGATTTCTGGGCTTTCGGCTTACTTAGATTACGTACGCCTCGAGACGTTTCGTAGTTTAAGTGTCGGTCATGTTCCGTACTTTTGGGTCGTGACAGATGGCCATATGGACCGTATGTATAGTTATTCCCCCAGAATTAGGGCGTTTGGAGCCTTTGCCTTTAGATTTTTCCGCTGACGATGGAATTTTCTCTAGCAACATTCTTTTATCAGTGGTTGGAGCATGAAGAGTCGTTATTACAGGCGCCTCTTTACGAGAAGTCCCCTATTGTATGACGAAGGGGCAATCCTTTTTTTTCGGATCATATATTTTTTGGTTCGATGAAAGTAGCTTTCATCGAGCACGGAATTTTGGACCTTCCGCCAGACTCTATGAATTTGCGAGGGGAGCCGCTGATAAGGCCGTTCCGACTTTGCCTGCACTGTAGCTTCTGTAGGCGGGGGTGATCTTTTCACTACCACTGCAGGGGAATTTTTGAGGACCCTCTTAAGCGGTTCAAACATGTTCCTAGTCAAAACAGTAGCATCAATCTCCACCATAAGAGCTGGTAGGGTAAGCCCGGAGGGAGAGTTGCCCCCAACCTGTCTTACTTGGTGCCAGAGGCGACGTCGAGCATGTCGTGTAATGGGAATTGTCTCAGTTTTGGAGGCGTCTTCATCGTGCCCCCGGCGTTGTTGGGGAGCTTCCCTTTGTGTCAGCCAATCTATCGAAGACCGACCGTCTTGGAGATGAAGTGCTTTTGCCGACTTCACGTATAGTAGGAGCAGAGAGGGCTAGCTATTTTAGGAAAATCCCTTCTGGAATCATGGGCTTCTTTACGAGCCCGTTTGAGTTTCTCTTCAGCCTATTGAAGACTAAGACTTCAGAATTGGACGGCTTACTGATAGGAGCCGTCTAGTAGCCAGCCGATCAAAGAACGATCTTCGGGAAGCTTCTTCTCGGGCCGTTGTGGCGCCAAAGCTTATGGGTACAAAGCTTATAGGTAGGAGCATGGTCCCAAAGAATAGCCCGGTAGTGGCCTAAGTGACCTGTCCTACAGGCATTGAGAAGATGGAACCCGCATTGGGCCCGTACGTCACTCCTTCGGTTAGGGCGGAGTAGGAGTTGCTTTTGCAGGAAGTGCAGTAAGAGGTCAATGATTCTGCACAGAGGTGAAGCACCAAGTTTTAGTATCTCGCATCCAAAAGCAACCATGAATATAGCGAACCACGATTTTGTTCACGAAACACGACACATGAAGTGTGGAGTGGAAAGAGAAAGAGGTCTCATCTGACGTGCTAGAATCTGTTTACCACAAAAAACTGGACAGATACGTTGAGACGTCTAGCCTTAATTTGAGGTCATATGCTATTTGGAATATATCCGTCCACCTCTCCGAAGATGCCAAGTTGATTTATGGTACCGTATATCGAAGGTTCGGATAGATGCGACCGATATAGCAGACTTTATCAGATTCCCCCTCATTTGTGAGTGGTTTTTTAATATAGAGACATTCTTCCCTACAGGCGCAATCCCCTACAATTAATTACGTTATTGCATTGCAATAACAAATTTCACCTGGTCCGGTAGGTCACTTCGTGTCGTGTTGTATTTTTGTTTGTTTTGGTTGCCCGTGAATTGTATACAGAGACTAATTTATGTCGTCATCCGTAGGGTGCGGATTAGTCCAAATCCGTATATATTATATTTGGGTTTGAACTTAGGTAGTATGTTCTGTCAGTTCAAGTGATATTTTATTTAAGGTCCGTTAATCAGGTTTTAGATTAAGATCGACTTAAATGTATATGAGCATATACACTCAATTTATTTTAACTGAGGATACGTTAGTCTTGTATGAGACTAAAATCAACTTAGAAATATATTTAAGGATCACTCAATTTTGTTAAGATCCATCAACAGAGTATATGGGCTCGGCTGCAGTGAAATTTTCAAAGACTTGGCCAATTTTGGGCTCAGTCCTAGGCTTATTCCCTCATTCAGCAGTATTAAGCACTTAGTCTTTTGACTATATATAGTGCTAAGCACTTTAGTTCAGCGCTCACGTGGGTATCACGTGAGGCGATGCTCCTTTTCCCGCTCACGTGTTGCCACGCGAGGAGCTGAGTTTCTTGGCGCTCACGTGTGTTTCACGTGAAACGCTGAGTTTTCATTTATAGGCACTCACGTGTGTTTCACGTGAGGCGCTTTAGTTTTTAAGCGCTCACATGTGTTTCACGTGAGGCGCTGAGTTTTTAAGCGCTCACGTGTGTTTCACGTGAGGCACTTAGCTTTCATTTATGGGCGCTCACGTGTATTTCACATGAGGCGCTAAACCCTTGGAGATTTAATCTTTATTTATTTTTTTAAGAAGTTAAACTTCTGTCAATGGTGTTTTGACCATTGATGACCACTAAGATCTCTGTTTTGAAGATCCGGGATCGAGTTTTTGAGAACAAAGTTCATATGTTCCTTTTTTATAAGAACTAACTTCTTTGTATAGGGTTAAACCATAGTTTTAGAGGAATTGAATTTCTGGGATATAAACTCCATTTCTTTTCTTCTTGTTTCCTTTCTCATATCTAGTTTTTCCCCTAGATCTTGAGTCTATTGAACAAAATCTTCCTAATGAGAATTAAATTCTCAACTTATGGGAGATTTGTCTCGCGGATCTCCGATCCAGAGAAAGAACTAAGTTCTTTATGGAGGGTTAAACCCTTATATTTATGTATGATAGATAAAGGAGATATTTTGATCTCTGTTTTCTTTACCTAGGTTGAGAGGAGAAGGAACTTTTCTTCCGCCAGAGAATTAAATTCTCGATTGTAGCTTTTTATCACCTTATAGGGTTTATTCTCCTATTTGCAAAAGCTTATCGAGAGTTTTTTCTTTTTTATTTTATTTTCTTTTTTTGACACTTGAATTCTCGGGTCCTTTATATAGGTATGGCAAAATTGTTAATCAGTTTAAGAAAATCTCTTATTGAGAGATACCAATTGATTTAACTGGTCTTAAAAATTATTCGGGGAATTTTATCCACCGTTGGATCTTTGATCCAGTGATTTTCTGTTTAACAGAATATATTTTCTATTAGTTTTAGTAAGATTAGGAAGATATTTTCCTAATTAAGAAATTGATTTGATTTTCTGATTTGGTCAGTGATATTACAATCACCGTTGGATTTTGAATCCAAAGGTTCTCTTTTTAACAGAGAAAAATCTTTCTCGTTTTGGAAAGATCGGGGGATATTTTCCCAGCTAGAATTTAATTCTATCTGAAACTAGTGCTTCAAAATGATGTGCTCACGTGTTTAACACGTGACCCCCCCAATGTGGGCTTTAGCCTGTCTATATTCAATGCTCATATGCTTTGTATATGAGCGCTCACGTGTTTAACAAGTATGGCCTATTTGGCTTTTGATTTTTTATTTTCAGCGCTCATGTGCTTTGCATATGAGTGCTCACGTGTTTAACACGTAGAGCCTGTTTGCCTTTTGGTTATTTACATTCAGCGCTCATGTGCTCTGCATGTGAGTGCTCACGTGTTTAACACGTAGGGCCTGTTTGCCTTTTGGTTATTTACTTTCAGCGCTCATGTGCTCTGCATGTGAGCGCTCACGTGTTTAACACATAGGGCATGTTTGGCCTTTTGGTTACTTATTTTCAGCATTCATATGCTTTGCATATGAGCGATCACGTGTTTAACACATGAAGCCAAACTGTAGTTTTAATTTTCCTTAAAGTCGGAACGCTCATGTGCTTTGCACATGGAAGGAATTCGTCTCTTCTTTCTTTTCTTTCCCTTTTTTTAAAGGGAACAAATGCCCCCAGCGTTGCTCTCACGTAGCTTGTACGTGAGTGCAACGGTGTCAGTCTTACAATCGTTGGATCACCTAGGGGAGTAGGGAGTCGAACCAATCCCATCATGTCCTATAAATGGGGCCTTTGGCTCTGAAGTGACTACTTTTTCTTCGTCTTCCTCATTGAGTTTTACTTTTCTTGAGAATTTAATTCTCGTTCAGAGCTTAGTTCTCCGCCCTCAAAAATTCCTTTGAACAGAGTCGACTCTGCCGAAATTTATGGTAAGGATTATGAACAGAGCTTAGCTCTTAACATATTTTGGGCATTTTGTGGATCCATTAATATATTTGACAAAGCTTGGCTCTTTTTCTTGAACCGATCTCTTAGAGATCTATAATAAAAAAGGTTTTTTTTGAAGATCATGGATCTTGATGTCCTGATCTAGGGTTTGAATCGATGGACATTCTTGAGATCGTCGTTGATTTTCTTCTTAAGGGTTTACCAAGTTGTCAATCTTGATATTTGGGGATATCTAGAATTTAATTCCATTATTTAACCCATAACTTTCCCAATATGGGGATTCTGGGATTTAATCCCGTTATTGTTTTCTTGTTCGCGGAGCTTAGCTCCGGTTTTTTTTAACAGTTTTTGTTTAAGGATTTTGGGAATTTTATCCCATTAACTTTCTTTTGTTGTTCCTGGATATTTTCCCTTTTAGGGTTTAAGAGTTTTAATACCCATCTTCCAAATTTGAATTTGTTGTTGTTTAAAAGAACCCACTTTTCGGGGATATTGGGAGTTTTAACTCCACTGCTCGTTTAATAAGAATCCGCCCTTTTGCTAGTGATTCTTTTGTCCTTTTTAGGTACAATGGCTAGTCATTTGTATAACATCAAAAATATTGTCTCCTACGAAGAGATTCACATTCAAGATCGCCTTCAAGGCCAAGAGTATATTGCGGCCCAATGTAATGATGTGATGCGTCGCTTCCATGATTGCAATGGTCGATTGCTCCCTGCCCCTCTGCCCTTTTGAAAATTTTCGTTGGGTCGGTCTTGGAAGCTTTACCTGGGCGTCTTGAGGCTATGTCGCTCTAGGTGTTTGATGATGCTGAAGACAAGATGCATTCGGTATATCTGATGGGCCTAATCACGAAAAAACGGAGAGATGATCTTGTCACTATCTTGCACCACGACTTCCAACAAAAAACAATAGTAACATCGTATCAGAGGATGGAGGACATCAGCGGTGACCCTGAAGTTTGCATCCGAGAGAAGATGCACAAGAAGATGGTCGATGAAGCTGAAGGCGCATTGCTCAAACTTGCTTTTGAGTTTGAGAATCCGTGTTCGGAATTTAGCGTCTTGCCACTGTAGACCCTTGATGATGTTTGTTTTTAATTTTGTTTCTCTTTTATTTCCTTTGCAGTCATCCTTAGTCGACAGTGTGTAATTCTTTTTTTCTGAAGTATGAAAAGCATCTTTTCCTTTTATATTTGCACTTTTCTTTTCTTTTCTTTTTTTGCTGCAGTGGCTTAGCTTAGTTTATATACTCGTTCTAGAGTTTTTAGTTTATTTACTCATTTCGGAGTTTTAGTTTATTTACTCATTTCGGAGTTTTCAGTTTACCTTTCCCTTAGATTTATAGGCAAACTCACCCTAACGTTGAATATAGATAACCCATTTCTTTTATGATAGGGGTCCGTTAGGTTTGTGGTACTGGGTTAAGTTTATCGTACTATCGCGTTGGCTGATAAATTCTCAACACGCAATCTCTTAAGTTGCTGCTCGAGTAGCCCCGCGTTTGTCGTGTCTCTGATCCCTTCTGAGGCTGCACAAAACGCCTTCAAGTAATCTTCTTAGGTTGGAATATCCATATTACCATGGAAAATCAAGCGTTAGGTATTGCCGTGGCGCTTTACTTGAGGTTAGGCTTGATTTGAAGCCCCGATGAGTCATAACCGCACCCTTCTGGGGTGGGATGACCTCCAATGGTCTCTAGGCTTGCCATCAAGACCCGAAACTAGGATTATGTCGTCACTTCGTTTTTGTTTTGGTGTCGTATCGATTCTTTGCTGAAATAAGGTAGACATCTGTATGATCTCTATGATATACGTATCACAATCGAGGTCTGGAGCTAGGATTTTGCCGTCACACCACTTTTGTTTGATTGTTGCGTCCGCATCATGCTGGAATGAAGAGGAACGTCGAGGCGATCTCTAGGCTGTCGATATTGTCATCGAGATCTGGAGCTAGGAATATGCCATCATTCCACTTTTATTTGACCCTTGGGTCTCTGTTGACGTCGCGTCTGTACTTTTCTGGAGTAAGAGGGACGTCCAAATAGTCTTTTGACTGTAGGTGTGCCATCAAGGCCCGATTCTCTTTTTGACGAAGTATGGTGGGAAATTATGGTTCCCTTTCTTTCATTTATATCCATGGATTGTATACAAGAGTCAGTATGGACCTAGCACGGCAGAGAAAGTTTTATTTTATTATTTATTTATTTTTATATTTTCGCGATGCTGTATCTTTTCAGCTTTTTATATCGCGAAAGCCACGATTGCCTAATCTTTTCGACTATTTTATTCATGATGCCTAATCATTTCGGCTATGTCATTTTTTGTTTTTTACTCGCTGCTTTTTTATTGCGAGTTGCCCCATCATTTCGGCTATTTCATGTACATTATTTTGTTGCTCGCTAATTTTGTTGCGAGTCGGGGACTTAGGTACTGATACTAATCTTGGTATCAGTATTGCTACAACTGGAATATTGTCAGGAGCGAATCATCATTTGCCCTTGTTTATTTGGATAAAGGAGGCTTAGCAAACAGGGTTAGAATCCTGTCGACTAAGGCTTTTTGACTTTATGAGCCGTAAGGGTCTCATCAAGGTATTTTTCCCTATGAGTTGTGAGGATCTCATAAGTGTATTTTCTCTTTAGGAATCGTAAGGACTCTTAAGTCTTATAAGTCGTAAGGACTCGCAATTGTCGTTCACCATGTTGAACGATTTCTCATTCTTGGTGGGACTTGGTTGAGAATATATTTATTTACGCTCGTGGATTGTATATAAGGGTCAATATTGGACCGCCTGTAGAGTATAAATTTATGGGGTTATGATGGCATAAGAATAGGTTCAGATCCCTATACCTGAAGGATTTTGAATCTTACAAGCCGTGAGCGTCTTATAGAGGGTATATTCTCCTTACGGGTCGTGAGGATCTCGCAAGTGCATTTTCTCCTTAGGTATCGTATGGATTCCTAAGTGGGGTGCTCTTTTGTGAGTCATAAGGATCTCATGCAAGTGTTTTCTCCTTACAAAGTCATAAGGACTTTGCAGGTGTATCTTTTCCTTTCTTTTAACGAGTTTGTGTCTTCTCGGGTTTTCACAAGCTCGCCGATAGCCCTGCTGTTTTTACTCATGGCCCCCTTTCAGGTTTTCATCCGTGCTCATTCCGCTTGCGGACATACCTTTTTTTAGGCGACCCGTAAGATAACGCGCTAACAGTTGTGGATCATGACTTTCTTCAAAGGACCGCATCATATGGGACCTGGGAAGGATGTAAATTGTTTTATGCCCGTGGATTGTACACAGTGCTCGATATGGAGACTCACCATAATGCAATATATTAGTTTAAGAACATTACGGTCCAATTTTAGTTTAGAGACGTTTTGGACCGGTATTAGTTTAACGACGTCTCGGTCCATCATTAGTGTAGGGACGTTTCGGTCTGATATCAGTTTAAGAATGTAGTGGTCCACCATTCCCGTATTTGAGACAAATTTTAGTTTAAGGACATTTCGGTCCAATATTAGCTTAGGGACGTTTCAGTCCGATACCAGTTTAAGAACGTAGTGGTCCATCATTCCCGTATTTGGCACGAATTATAGTTTAAAGACATTTCGGTCCATTATTAGTTTAGAAACGTTTCGGTCCGATACCAATTTAAGAACGTAATGGTCCATCATTCCCGTATTTGGGACGAATTTTAGTTTAAGGACATTTTGGTCCATTATTAGTTTAGGGGCGTTTCGGTTCGATATCAGTTTAAGCACGTGGTGGTCCAGCATTCCTGTATTTGGGACGAATTTTAGTTTAAGAATATTTCGGTCCATTATTAGTTTAGGGACGTTTTGGTCCGATATTGGTTTAAGGATATAGTGGTCCATTGTTAGTTTAGGAACGTTTCGGTCCATCATTAGTTTAGGGACGTTTCGGTCCGATACCAGTTTAAGGACGTAGTGGTCCATCTTTTCCGTATTTGGGACGAATTTTAGTTTAAGGACATTTCGATCCATTATTAATTTAGGGACGTTTCGGTCCGATACCAATTTAAGAACGTAATGGTCTATCATTCCCATATTTAGGACGAATTTTAGTTTAAGGACATTTCGGTCCATTATTAGTTTAGGGACGTTTCGTCCGATACTAGTTTAAGGACGTAGTGGTCCATTATTAGTTTAGGGATGTTTCAGTCAATCATTCCCGTATTTGGGACGAATTTTAGTTTAAGAACATTTTGGTCCATTATTAGTGTAAGGACGTTTAGGTCCAATACCAGTTTAAGAACGTAGTGGTCCATTGTTAGTTTAGAGATGTTTCGGTCTATCATTCCCGTATTTAGGATGAATTTTATTTGGCACCACTTTCAGAGTTTTGACTCAGGAAGATAGCGAGTGGACACAAGCATCGTCATCTATCATTGACCTAAGTCGCGACTCTTCAGATGTAGTACTTTTTGAGGAATCGACCGTTTCGGGGGATATTTTCCCAAATAAAATTTAATTCTATCTGAAGCTAGCGCTTCAAAATGATGTGCTAATGTATTTAACACGTGACCCACCAGTGTGAGTTTTAGCCTGTCTATATTCAACGCTCATATGTTTTGCATATGAGCGCTTACGTATTTAACACATGAAGCCTATTTGGCTTTTGGTTATTTATTTTCAGCGCTCATGTACTTTGCATGTGAGCGCTCATGTGTTTAATACGTGGGACCTATTTGCCTTTTGGTTATTTACTTTCAGCGCTCACGTACTTTGTATATAAGCGCTCACGTGTTTAACATGTAGAGCCTGTTTGGCCTTTTGATTACTTATTTTCGGAGCTCATATGCATTACATATGAGCGATCACGTATTTAACACGTGAGGCCAAACTGTGGGTTTTAATTTTCCTTAAAGCGAGAATGCTCATGTGCTTTGCACATGCAAGGAATTCGTCTTTTCTTTCTTTTCTTCCCTTTTTTTTAAAGGGAACAGCGACATGCCAGATAGCATTACTAAGGTCCTTGACATAAAAATATTGACGTGCTTGACTCTCTAATATATAAGGCTCATTCATGAATGCGAGTTTTGATGAATTTAGTAGGAGTAACCTGTTTTCTACTTTGTATCCTCGCTGTTCTGTCTTGAGATCATACCATAGGCACTTGAATAAGACAATCTTGTGTTCACAATAATATATCTACACTATATCTTACAGCACACCTTAGTAATCAAGTTGTCCCGTAATTGGATTGAGATCTCTAGACGATGCATAATCTCTTGTGGTTGATATAAAAAAAACGCCGCATTTTTGGAACTTTCTATGTGCATTTGTAGCTTGTGTATGAAATCTATATCTGTTGACGACATAGTCTGTAAGACGCTCAACTATTGGATCTGGTTCGGAGCCAAGTATTTTTTATCTTCTGTTATGCTGGCATCTATAGCTGTATGTACCTAATAAAGCAAGATAAGATTTCAAATTCGCATTTAGTTGAAGGGATAAGACATAAATTCTATAATTAAATAATTTTATTGTTAAACTTACATGATGGTTAAACCATGGCGTAAATTCTCGATTTCGAGTATTATCGATATGCCTCATAGCGATTGACTACTCGGTGGTATGTACTAAGCTTTCCATAATCTAAGTATGAAACAATGCAGTTAGGTAATTTCATATTTATGTGTTGAGAAAAATATTAGCTTGAAATTATATTATATACTATGAACCGGACTATATACATACTCTTAAAATACGACGAGCTCATCAGAGTTAAATAATATATATATATATATATATATATATATATATATATATATATTGTGCCTAGCTCCTCACTACGAAGTGCGACATGATTCATGGCACTTATTATATTCCCGCCTCCACGGAAGACGGATATTAATCCTTGTCCCTCATTACCTATGACATCCTCGTTACGGCACGTCCTGTTGAATGCAGTCTCGGCCCACTCAAGATACATAGAACAAAATATCATGCATTCCTCGGCGAGAAGCCCTTCGAAAATCAACCCCTCGGGTCTAGCTTTATTACGGATATATCATTTTATCTTAAATATAAACCTGTGGATTTTATTTTGATAAGTTTAATTGATGATATAATAAATATTATTACAAAGTTAAAGTCAACTATTAAATACGTAACCATTGCTTACATTTTGAATGGATACTTCCACCGATAATTTATGGGTCCACCTAAATGCGCCTCTCTTAGAAGATGAACTGTGAGATATAACATGATTGTGAAAAGTATAGGAGGAAACATCTCCAATCTATAGAGAATGATAGGAATTTTATTCTCCAGATTTCTAAAATCATCTGCCCTATATTCCTTGGAGCTTAAATTTCGAAAGCAATGATAAAGATCCGTCACAACCGAGACAACATCCTTATCCCGTAACGCCCTAATTGCAACGGGAAGTAACTGTTGCATAATCATGTGGCAGTCGTGACTCTTAAGGTGAGAAAGTTTTTTTATGTTTTATATCCACACACTTAGAGAGATTTGATGAGTAGTTGTCAGGAACCCTTACTTGCTCAAAAACTCCGAGGAAATCACCCTTCTCGCTAGCAGACATAGTGTACTTTACTGCAAGAATTGACCATCTACCGTTCCCCGCTTCACGTGGATGCAATTCAGGACGCAACCTCTCTTACAATAACCACTGTCGCACAGCAAGTGTATCCTTAGATTTGGATTTCAAATTCAATAAAGTGTTAAGGAGTAGCCCACATACGTTCTTCTTGATGTGCATGAAGTCTAAGTTATTATGTAGATTAAGATTGCGTCAATATACTAGCTCATTGAAAATGGGATTCTTCCTCCAGTGACTGCCAGCAACGCATGGAATTGTATTCTCTGTCGTCCTTCCAAAAACAACAATATCGAAATCTTGTGTGGCCTCCCAAACTTCAAACCCATCAGCTCAGGTGGGGCACGCCTATGCTCTTGATTACCATTGAACTTGCTGCAATTTCGACGATATAGATGGCTTCTATCTAACCATCGTCAGTGACATGTACAACACTTGATTTTCAGCGTGCCTACTTTAGGATCACATACGGTTTTCTCTAGATATACCGGGCAGGCTTTGTAACCTTTAGTGCTACATCCAGACAATATAGTGTATGCTGAAAAATCGTTGATTGTCCATAAGAGTGCTGCATGAAATGTAAATGTCTCCTTTTTGTAGGCATCATAAACCTGTATATCTGGCTCCTACAACTCCTTCGGCTTCTCACTCAACGGCCTCAAGTATACATCAATATTATTAGAAGGAGGGCTACTTTCAAGGATCAATAAGGGCATCTATGTGTAAGAATACTTCATACTCATCCATGGAGGAAGATTATAAACAATAAGAGAAACTGGCCATATACCGTGATCTGCACCATGGCTGAACGGTTCCATGCCATATACAGATAAACCAAGCCTCACATTACGGGCATCCGCAGCAAAACCTTCATACAGGGAATCAAAGCATTTCCACTCTTCACAATCGGCTGGATGTCGCAAGACTCCGTCCTTAGTGCGACCATTTTCATGCTATATCATGCTTTCAGCAGTTTTTGACGACAAAAATAATTGCGGAAGTCTTTGTTTGATTGTAAAATATCACAAAACCTTTGTCAGAATCCGTCTAAGAGAATCGAGTGTAGATTCATCCTCATCGTTATCCTTTTGAGAGACGATACACCTAGATAAGTTCCAAATTTTACATTTCTCGAACTTCTTATCCTTCTCTGTCCAGTATAATATGCAATCGTTCGGACATAAGTCGATTTTCTCATAACCAAAACCTATATCCTTCAAGATCTTATTTGTCTTTGTGAAATTTTTCGCCAATATCGTTTTAGGGTAAGTCTCCCTTTACACCTCAAGAAACTGATCGAAAGACTTGTTAGTCCAATTATTCTGGTATTTGATATGAAACATTTTGACAACCCAACCCAACTTAGAGATGTTTGCGCCTTCGAAAAGGGGTACATTCGCATCATCCATATACTTCATATATTTCGCTGATTCTGCATCAGAGAGACTACGGATATTTTCTTCTCTGACATTAGGTTCGGGAAAAATATCATGATCAGGATGCATACTAGTTCGGAGCTCGTCCAAGATATTATTCAAATCCGTATCCCTAAAACAAGTACGAGGAAGTTCATTTTTTCTAATCCAACGACTCATAGAAATATCGACTCTCGGTACTGCTTCTCCATGTTACTTCCATTTTGTATACCCAGACGAAATCTTGTTTTTCAGTATATGGTCATACACTATATCTCGACAGAGATCAAAACCATTATTGCAATTTTTACACGGACATGAAATCAATTCTTCAGGAGATCGGTCTCTCAATGTAAATTCCATAAACTCTTTGACGCCGGCCTTATATCATCACTAAATTTTGACAGTTTCATCCAACTCTTATTCATTACTCTCCAATTTCTGACATCATGTATTACATAATTAGCATATCATTCTAACATTTAGTTTATGACTTGTAGTTAAGGTTTAATATTTTAGTTTAATATATCAATACATCACATCGGCTGTCGGGGGTAAGGCTTCTATCCTATTAAAAATTTATAACGTATACACCCCTACATTTGTGCTTTCATTCGTTTTGAGAAAATCTCGGGAGCGCCTCTTCGCTGTTTTCCGAGTACACCGCTATAGAAGGGATAATAATCATTTCAATGCTAAATATCAACACTGAAATTATCATCCCCTCTATATTTGTACACGGAGAACCAGCAAAAAGGTGCCGACGAAACTAATCTCGAAACAAATGAAAGCACAAATACATGGTGTGTTTTCATTATAAATTCTTAAGTTGTCCACATTGGACAAATCTGTTGGTTATAGTATGACCATTTTTCTCGTCACATTAACTACATGACGGTTGTCAGAAATAAACAATTAAACTCTTATTTTTGATAACCATCACGTAATTTTATGTCACGATAGAAACTATTGCGTATATAACTGATAGACGGGGTCTAAAGCGCGTTTTATTTTTTGAATATGAAATCCTCGATGATAACATGTAAATTTCATATTATCATCGAGTTTCATACACGTAATATAAAATTTTCGTATTATTTTGAAGTTCAAGGTTCAATTCATATGTTTTTAAAATTTTTCATTGCAGCTTATGGTTTTTTTTTTCAAGTTATTGTTTTGGTTTCATAAGAAGCTTGGGATTCAAATTCACCTTTTAATTTATAAACAGAGTGGACTTCGACGAAGCAATATTGCCATAATAAGGATTTCAAGTTGGATGATGATTTTAAGGAATTGAGGCATAAAAGTAAATTATCTCAAGCTTTCATCTTAGAAAGAAAAATTAATAAAGCTTTCAGCGTCGAGTTAGGATGAATCATAAGTGGGGAATATACATTCAGAGAAATCGATTACTTTAAATTTGATAAATACCATGAAATTAAATGCGGTGAATAATATAGGTAAAAATCAAGTGAGAACAAGTTTTGGAATGCAATTACATGAAAGTCCTAAAATACAAGATAAGGTAACTAACATAACAGAAAAAATATTTAACAGGTGATATTTGGTAACAGAAAATATCTGAGTTTTCGAATATAACACGCACAAAACGTAAAATTTATTTCAAAACTATATCCTATTTATCAACAATCCTGAATTTCTGAAATCCTAAAACCGAGTTAAAACTCGTCAAGCCAACCCACATTCATTCACGACTACTTCATCAGCATCACCATCACCAATACAATCACCAAAATCCAACTCAATCATCACATCATCACCAACATCATCTTATTCTCCAAATTCAACTCAACTCATCCAAAATAAAAAAAAATCCTTCACAAAACCCCCAAGTTTCGATCCCAATCAATTCCTACCAATCCTATGCAATTAAAACTACCCTACATAACCCACTTTAATGATAAACGGCAAGGATTACATGAAAAATCGTGAAAAATCATAAAACTTTGAAGCTAGGGCAAAATCAGGGAAATTACCTAAGCCAACGAAATTCGGCGATGATCAACGATCCTTGCACTCCCAAACGCTGCTGCAGAGAGAGATATTGTGAGTGAGTGACAGAAAGAGACACAGTGAAGAGGGAAATGACGGCCGCGGACAGTGATGAGTGGGAGAGAGAAAGGTTTACCTGTGCTTGGAGGAGGAAGAGGTTGCAACGGCATGCGCTTAGAGTTGACTGTGGCGACAGCTTGGAGGAGGAGGAAAAGGAAGGGGTCGGCGGCTTGGAGGGGGGATAGGGAAGGAGCTGCGCCATCTGTAAGAGGAGGTCGGAACTTTGGGGTCGATTGTAGCTGGCGATGGAAGGAGGAGGAAGAGGTCGGAGCTCTGGGGCCCAGAGAGGAGGAGGGATTTTGGGGAATGAGGATTTTTTTTGTTTGGGAAATGGGGGATCTGATCTTAACCCAAACTTTTATATTTTATTGGGTTTTTCTATCGGGTATTAGCCGACAGAATAACCAAACACAATTAATAAAGTATTTCGGTGCAATATTTGTTTTAGTGGGGTTTTATTTCGTCGGAAAATAATAGACGAAATAAACCCCTGACGAAATAACTGTGTTTTTCTTGTTGTGAAAACGGTTCATCGTTTATCGGAACTATGGCTCCCCTTTCGAGTTTCTGACATCTTAGAGGGGAGAGAATAAGAGCCTTATCTTCAAAACATCCACGAAATTTTTTCCTTCTGTCCTCAAAGCCATAACTGAGTATCTCATGGATTTCCAAGGAGGAAGATTGGGTGTTGTCACGACCCACACCAACACAGATGGTATTGTCCGCTCTGGCCTAAGCGACCCGGTTTTTTCTTTCGGAGCGAACCGGGCCTAACCAGGGGCCACTTCCTAGGAGGTCACCCATCCCAGAATTTCCCTGGCTTGACCACACTTAACCACAGAATTCTTAACCTCTTATAATGCCGGCTTACATAAAAGACGTCTCTGCATTGAAGAGTGGTATCATTCCATTTATAGTACGGATCTGCCCTCTTTCAGAATGTATTCTGAAAACTCTCCATTGTTCTATAGTGGGTCCTACGGACTCAAGAGGTGGCCCCTGCCCTTTGGCGTGGCACTTTGTTCCATGAGTAAGGACCGGGGCCCGACATCCTCCCCACCTTTGAACAATGGTTTATTTTTTAACCACGGACTTACTATTGAGGGACTAGCTCTGATGCCATTCTGTCATGACCCACCCCCAACACAGATGGTATTGTCTGCTCTAGCTTAAGCCGCACAATTTTGTCATTCAGAATGAACCGGACCCAGCCAGGGGCTATTTTCGAGAAGGTCACCCATCCCAAAATTTCCCTGGCTTGAACATGCTTAACTACAGAGTTCTCAAGTTCCTGCAGTGCCGTTTCACTTAAAAGGCGCTTCTGCATTGAAAAGTGGTATCATTCCATTTATAGTATAGATCTGCTCTCTTTCGGAATGTATTCCTTAAATTCCCCATTATTCTACAGTAGCTCTCACCGACTCAAGAGGTAGCCCCCACGGATTCAAGAAGTAGCCTCCGCCATTTGGCGTGGCACTTTTGTTCCGTGTGGCACTTTATTCCGTGAGCAAGACCGGGTAGCGACAGGTGTAGAGGGGTTCTTCATCGAGGCCAACTTCATCTTGTGCAGTCTCGCCTTTCCGACCCCGAAGTTGATCTATCTTAGGATCACGAGAGACTGCATTACAATCGCGAGTTGTTGCCTAAGGGAGAGCATCGAGCTCCCCATGTGGGAGGAAAAAATGTCTCTCGAACTGCAACACCCCTCCCTCCCCTCCTCCTAAGACATCCCCGACCCATACGGTGGATCCGACAGGGTACTCTTCCGACAGCCAGCCATATCCTTGATCGCAATCTTTCTAAAGCTTCTAGAGTAGAATCCACTTCCCATCCTCATGTTCCTTCTTCAAAGAACTCGCCTTCCCAGAGTTCGACCTCTCGTCCAGGTGGCAAGAGGCCATTGAGTAGAGAAAAGAAGGTTTCTTCCACCCTCGGGGTCGGCAAGGCCCAAAAAAGAAAAACTTCCTATGCCTCTGACCTCGCTGGAGGGATTGTCGTATGTCTCCTTTCCTAGCATGGGGAGAAAGGATCGGGCCCTTCAAATTCTATAGTTTATGTGGGAGGTACCCCCAATCTAGCCATTTAGCGGAGCGTTCAGGTGCTTGGTCGTGACCTTATCTAACATTGTTTTATTTCTTCTCTTTTAAGATCAGGTTGACATGAATGGGAGCAAAACCTCAGCATCGGGCGGTTCGAAGCCTCCAATCTCCGGCGACTCTTCCAAGGGTGCCAAGCATCGGATGGATGAGAGAGACCCTAAGCCGAACAAAAAGGGGCAACTCTCTGCCTTTACTGATGACGGTTTTGCACGAGTTGCTGAGGTGTTGCCTACTCTTTTGATATCTGATATCTGCTCCCCCTTTGTTGCTTGCTAGACTTCCCTCAGCGGAGGCTCTGTAGGAGCTGGTCGCTCGTTTAGTTGAGGTAAGGAAGTTTCGCTATCATCTTGTTGGTGTGTGATTTTCTTTCTTTCGATTTTTGCTAACATAGCTTGAAACATGCAGGCCACTCTCTTGGCTTCCGGCCTTAACCGCAGGGACCAGGCTTGCGGCGAAATGTTAGTGCGGGTATGGGAGGAATGGAAAGAGAGGATGGTCGAGCTTTCCGAGAGTAGGAGGAAGCTCGAGCTGGAGGCGAGGAAAGCGAAAGTCGAGCGTTATGTCGGTAAGGCAGCTGAGGAGAGCTGGAAGAAGAATGCTACCTCACTTGGCGAGAAGCTTGCTGAGGTCGAGTGTAAGCTGGAGCAGGCCTTACCGAGCTCCAGGGCTCCCTCGGACTAGTTGAAGGAATACAAGTCCTCCTACGAGTATGTGGCGGCTTTCGGCGAAGTTTTCCAAGGTGGTGCTGAGGCCATGCTCCGGTTTGTGGCTTAGCGAGCTCCAGAGTGCTCTCCCAAGTTGGTCAGATTAACACCCGAGGTGGTCTATGCCAAGGAGAAAAGGCTAGGGATGCTACCCCTGCCGAGACCCTTCTGGCCCCTGTTGAATCTGGGGATTTAACTCGAACCTTTCCTCCGGCTGACGCTGCGGTCTCATGTTTAGCTGCTCAGAGTAAGGATGAGTGGATTATTCCCCAGGAGGATGACTCGGGGTTGTTGGGGTCAAATATTACACCCCGGTTGACCAAGTCAAAGTCAACCCAAGCCCAGTGGGCCCATGCCCAAGTCGAGCCCGAACATGAACCGGCCGGCCTGTCCCATGCCAAAATGAAAATTATGTAATAAATAATTTTGATATAATTTTTATGAATAAATATAAGGAAAATGGGTATAAAGCCAATTTTTTGTAAAGCCCATGACTCATGTGCAAAAGAAATAAGCACATGAGGCATGGTATGGGCAAAATGCTATTTTGTAAAGTCCAAGGGGCTATGTGTAAACTTGTAAGCCTATATAAAACAACATGATGATGAAATAAAGAATAATTGATTCCCCTCAAAAAACTAGGGTTTGTGCATCCTTCTCCTTCCTCATGGTTCTAAACATCCTTCTCTTTTCTGAATTAAACCGAGTTTAACTCTTTCTTTTCAAAAAAGAAATAGTTTTTCACCATAAAACCCACAAAGGAGAGCTCGGAACTCCCATCAAATCTCCAAAAGGGAAGATTTTTAAGCCTCGCCCCCTTTTCGCCAAGATCCAACCAACAGAGAGGAGGAAGAAGTAGACCCGTCACCAAAAATCCCACTTTGGGAAAGATCAGAGGCTTAAGAGAGGATAGAGGGCTCAAGAAAGAAGAAAGGGGTCCCCTTTAATTATCTCGAAAGATTTTTTTTGGGAGTTCAACTCCATTTGTTAAAATCATTTGGAGTTTAACTCCATAAATAAATTTCTTTTGGGAGTTTAACTCCACTCAAAATCTTTTGGAGTTTAACTCCATAAATAAAATTCTCTTGGGAGTTTAACTCTATAAAGATAAAAAGCCTCCCTTTTCTGGGAGTTTCCAAAGTCTCTCAGAGTTTAACTCCTAATTCAAGGGCTAAGGCCCCTTTTTCCTGCGGGCGCCCAGCACCCACATGCTGGGTGCGAGAGGTGCAGGCACCCAATGCCTACGTGTCGGGCGCGTGAGGCGCTGGCGCCTATGCGTCTTGCACGTGGCCCGCGGACGCCCAGCACCGACGTGCCGGGCGAGTGAGGCGCTGGCGCCCTCAACAAGCACATGGCCCGCTGGCGTCCAGTGTCCTCGTGAAGGGCACGTGGCCCGCGGGCGCCCAGCGCCCACGCGCCGCTCACGCGTCCTTAGGACACTCCTCACCTCTCTTTTTCTCTCATGCTTTACACATAAAACACGTCCCCCCGCTAGAAAATAAATTCTAATGGAAACTCTGCGAGGCCCCCGATATACCTAAAACCCCTCAAGACACACACATACGTATACTGCACATTGAGTTCACATGACTAGTTTGATCCGTCATTCGAAGGTTCCTTCGCTTCAAAGACGAGGGGTAATTAACAGCAGCTTAGTCCGCGGCTGCCGGAGATTCGGATCCCCACAATCAATAAACCCCAACCTACCATAAACAGGGGAATCTGTATACGCCCGACAAGTGACGTGTATTTTCTATCTCAATAGGGTGACGAACAACACCCTACAGGGGTCCTAGGGCAAGGTTCTAGATTCTAAAGTCGCCAGACAAACCCTTTCCTTTACTTTTGTTGATTTGTTTTGTAATTTTGTAGGATCGTTCGGATATATTTGTTATAATTCTGTGTTTTATTTGATTTTGTATGATTGTCTGCGATGTGCATCTTTCTTTAGGTAATGTCCCTTGTTCATCTCGTATCTGTATTTGTTTGTATTCTTCTCTTTATAATGAATATATGTGGTTTAAAATATATCGCATGCCTCCTTGTTCGCATAGGTGAACTGCATGCCCATTGCGCCGACCTATCCTAGTAATGTGATGAGCTGAATGAAAGGGGTCGTGCTATGACCCAAGCTAGGAATGAATACGAGCGGAAGTGTGAGGAGCTGTTGTGGCACTTTGGTGCCCCTGAGTCTCCTCGTCCTAACCCCCAATCTAATCGAAGGGCGATCGAGGTTGATCATCGTGGTTACGTGTTTTCTGCGAGCATATGGGAGATCTTCCGCATCGGGGTCTCGTTGACTAAGAACATGATCCACAGGAGGGGATTTGGTTTTAAAGTAGGATGTTAGAGTTGGGAAAAGTTTGTAATCATGTGTAACTGTTGTTTTTGAGAGTCTATTACAACAATATTTTGGATTTATGTTCTGGTATTCCTCTATGTCTATCCTCGGGTTTTTAGGAAATGTCTTCTTATCCATTTCCTCGCAGGATGTTGGTGACTCCGACGATAAGGAGGAGCACGATGAAGATAGCCCCGCGCCAGACCTTGACGAGCTAAGGCGCTTGTATGAAGATCTCATGAGCGAGCATGCTAGCCTTGAGAGAAAATATGTCGAGCTGCTGGAATACCAGTTAAGTCCCGCCAAAGTACTGCGTAGACTAAGGGCCGAGATATTAACCCTAAAAGGGAAACCGCGAGACACCGGCCATAGGGAAAATGACCTTAAGGACAAAGCTTTTTTCTTTTGGTTCTAGTTCCCACCTTCTAAGAGCGACACATCTTGCAGAGGGATTTGTCGCTGGATCAAGATACTCATCGAGTCCTCGTTGAGTATGGGCTGCCAGGTCGCTCCTTTACTCCTCCCAGGATCGCCGCATTCTTTCATTACCCACAGCTCCATGAAGGAGGAAGGCATTGGTTCCCTAAGTTTTAAAGTGATTTTCGGAGTCAAGCTGCTGAGGTGGCTCGAGGAATTAGGCAGGAGGATATAGTTTGTACCCGGATAAATGCTGCAATTGAGGATCGCTCTCGTTAAGCCTAATGAAAATATCCTTTGTAACAACAAGACATGCTTTTGTCTTCTTTATTTTAATAGGAAGCTAAGGGGCTCGGTTTCATGTTTGTAATTCTTTTGCCTTGTAGTATTGTCACCCCTTTTTTTCACACGCGTGTCCATTTTATTTTCTTTTGCTCTTCTGTTGCGCTTGCGATCCTGAAATTAACATTCTTGCAGGTGGTTTCTGTAGGGTTCCTAGGCACACAATAGAGGTCTCACAAGGCATCAACCATGCCAATTTCAAATTTTATGGGTGCCGAGAAACCCTAATACGGATCGTCGACTAGAAATTTAGGCGAAACAGTAAACTAGTTAACATCTTAACTAAAGATAAGAAGCTACAACCTTTGTAGATCCGGATATCCACTTCCTTAGCTCCATGTAGACGTCCTCTCGCTGTCCGTCTCGAATCCCGAACTCAAGCATCGGCTTCATCGGAGAAATGGGCGGGCAAGGTCGTCGGCTTCGTGCCGAAGATGATCTACGTCGAGGTTTCACAAGATCTAGCTCCGACTTCACTAAGTTGTGAAACTTGTGAAGAAAACACCCAAAACAACTTGGCAAGAGGTAGAGGGTGAAGAAATAGGAGGTGGGTTCACTTTAGAATTGGATTTCTCACACTTTAGCTCAAGTTGCCATTAATGGACTTAAGCTTTTTCTTTTGAAGATGAAGCTAGAATATGATGAGTCTTCTTTAAAATAGAAAAGAAATCAATACTTATCATATCCTAACTAAGGTTAAGTGTAGAGAATAGACCATGGTAAGTGGGAATGGTTAGGGTTAAGCATGAAGACAAAATGGTCTCTTTAGTCAAAGCTTCATGAAGCTTCAACAAGCTTCATGAAAGATAAACCATTTTGTTTTCATTTATCTATTTAAAATAAACAAATAAATAAATGAAAAGAGTAATAAATAGGAAACCCTAACCATTACACAACCATGGTTTAATCTTTACACAAAACACAAGTTAGCATGCAACATTAAACATGATACAATCAAGTGCACACAAAATATATTACATATACAATGTGTTATGCATGTGAGAAAATCCCTTTAAAGTGAACCAATACTAGTTAATGCAAAGTAATATATCAAATATATAATTATACATTAAATCATTAAATCAACACTTGATTCAATGATCCGGTCATGTCGCACATAACCGACTAGTATCCAATGTATCGACTTATCGAATCGATCTTCGATTCGATAACTAGGTTATATCGCATACAACCAATCGAAACATTAATCGCGAGAATGAAATGCGGTATCACATACACGCATTATTCTCGGTCCCGCACATATCTCATATGCGCTCCTATTTCGTTTCGCTTGAGCCAGGAAACCTCTGTGTAGGACTCTAAAGACTCGTCAATACGCCGGTAGCAGATGATGATCATATCAAGCACCCACAAGCCGCAAGCGCTCTGCTAAACGTAACGGCCATCCGGGTATTGAACGATCAGAAGATCGACGAGCTAGCCCGCTCACACTCCTGTGAATCCAACCAGTAACACTTACCGTACAGTCCGATCTGTTCGTCTGATATGTTGCATATCAAGTCTAGGGGTGGTATACGTCAGACCACGATAACCGATAAGTCGTGCCGATGTGAGGCTCATAACGGGTCAAGAAACTACTGGTAATATTTACCAGCAAATCTCTGATCAGCCCTGGCCAGGGACTTCCCTGTTACGGCCAATCGAGCACTGCACAACATCAACCCCCAATACCGGGAGAGACGAAACCCCTCCTATCGCTCATTGCCTCCATATGACTCGGGACTGTACCCAAAGACCACCATTTTGCACGCCCTCATGGACGTGGTAAGGTGGAGATCAAAGCACAGTGGGAATCACACAAGACTCTATGACGATCTCGGGTCTACAGACTAACCTGTATAAGTGTCACCTGAGAACTGCCATCTGACGTGAGGTATAATACCATCTGGGAGTTCTCGGCGAGTCCGTCCAGTGTACCCAGTCTCCACTGAGCACCCGTATATTATCTCTGATGTCAAACTCCAATGGATATGGGATCATCCATCGCCCATCTCATGGGTCGAGAAGCGTATACGCTAGTCTACACTGGTATATCGATGCCCCGTCTCGATACACCCACGACTAGGGACCTTGAAGGATGTACCTATGGACTACCATGTCCCCACTAGTATGATCCGCATCATAATCCAGGTAGTCAAGTACACATCCTAAGGGCTTTACCAACATGTAACTATAAGACAGTTTAAAGAGACAAGTGTACATGTTAAGATAAAGAGCAACCAGATAGCATACTATCATATCGAGCAAGAAAGTCATCTCTATATATGTCCAAGCATCCAATATAATATACATCATCTGTACAATACCGGCCTCTAGGGCATACATACAACTAACAATCTCCCACTTGCACTAGGGCCAGCTGTTGTAGTATCGCATACCGAGCATCCCGAAGAGTCTCTCAAACTGTATCTGGGGAATGGCCTTCGTGAGTGGATCCGCCGTGTTGTTCTTCGTGTCAACTCTCCTGACCTCGATCTCCCGGCGATCAACTATCTCCCGGATCAGGTGATACCGCCTCAGAATATGCCTGGATCGCTGATGGGACCTGGGTTCCTTGGACAAAGCCACCGCTCCATTGTTATCGCAATACAAAGGTATTGGATGCTCAATGGATAGAACCACTCCAAGTTCAGTAATGAACTTCTTGATCCAGACAGCCTCTTTGGCAGCATCGTTGGCAGCGATGTATTCAGCCTCCATCGTCGAGTCTGCCACGGTTTCCTGCTTGGAACTCTTCCAGCTAACCGCCCCTCCGTAAAGGGTAAAGACAAATCCCGACTGCAACTTAGAGTCGTCCTTATCACTCTGGAAGCTCGAATCGGTAAAGGACTCCACTTGGAGTTCTCCGTTACCATACACCAAGAGCATCTCTTTAGTCCTTCGTAAGTACTTGAGAATGCTCTTCACAGCTGTCCAGTGATTCTCTCCAGGATCAGCTTGATACCTACTCACTACACTTAATGAGTATGCTACATCGGGTCTAGTACATAGCATCACATACATGATAGAGCCTACAGTCGAAGCATAGGGTATCCCTTGCATGCGAGCTCTCTCCAAATCAGTCTTGGGAGACATCTCTTTGGAGAGAGTGACTCCAGAGATCGTGGGCAAGTTCCCACGCTTGGAATCTTCCATACTAAACCTTTTTAGTATGGTGTCAATGTACCTGGATTGGGACAATCCCAATATCCGTTTGGATCTATCTCTATAGATCCTAATTCCCAATATGCAGGAGGCATCACCAAGATCTTTCATTGAGAATCTTTGTGATAAGAAGAGCTTGACCGATTGCAGCATAGGAATATCATTTCCTATTAAGAGTATGTCGTCCACGTACAATACGAGGAAGACAACCTTACTCTCTGCCACCTTCTTGTAAATACAAGGTTCATCAGGGTTTTTGACGAAATCAAACTCTTTGATAACGACGTCAAAGCAGATGTTCCAACTCCGCGATACTTGCTTTAATCCATAAATGGATTTAAGCAGCTTGCACACCTTCCCGCTGCTCCCACTGTCTACGAAGCCCTCTGGCTGAGTCATGTACACGCACTCTTCTAAATCACCATTTAGAAAGGCGGTCTTAACATCCATTTGCCAGATTTCGTAGTCATGATATGCAGCGATGGCAAGCATGATTCGGATGGATTTAAGCATAGCCACTGGAGAAAAGGTTTCGTCATAGTCCACACCTGGTCTTTGACGAAAACCCTTTGCTACAAGTCTAGCTTTGAAAGTCTCCACTTTCCCATCTACACCAAGTTTTTTCTTGAAGATCCACTTGCTCCCAATGGGTTTTACCCCTTCAGGAGCAACCTCCAAAGTCCATACTTTGTTGGTGTACATGGATTCCATCTCGGACCGCATAGCATCCAGCCATTTCACTGAGTCCCCACTCGTGATGGCCTGCTCGAAGCTAGTTGGGTCATCATCCTCCATGATGCAATCCTCACTGCCACCATCAATGAGAAAACCATAGTATCTTTCAGGTGGACGAGAAACCCTATTAGATCGGCGGAGAGGCTGGGGTACGTCAGGCACCACTGAATCCTGTGGTTCTACTAAATCATTAGTTGCAGTTTGTGGTGCTGGAACCTCTTCCAGCTCTACCTCTTTGCCATTAATTTCTTTTGCAAGAAATTCTCTTTCCAAAAAGGTGGCATGTTGAGCAACAAACACTCTTTGTTCCTCAGCTTGGTAGAAAAAATATCCTTGAGAATTCTTAGGATATCCCACAAACTTGCAAAGGACTGATCGTGCCTCGAGTTTGTCCGGATTTTGCTTTTTGACATAGGCCGGACAACCCCATATCTTAATTCGTTTAAAATATGGTCTCTTCCCACTCCATATCTCATATGGTGTGGTAGGTACAGATT
This sequence comes from Agapanthus africanus, assembly GCA_030015575.1. NCBI lineage: Eukaryota > Viridiplantae > Streptophyta > Magnoliopsida > Asparagales > Amaryllidaceae > Agapanthus > Agapanthus africanus. The sequence goes on from CM057339.1 coordinate 874,674,263, forward strand.
TAGACGGAACCAGATTCAATAGGTATATGGCTGTCTCAAGCGCATACCCCCAAAAGGAAATAGGTAACTCAGCATTGCTCATCATTGAACGCACCATATCTAATAGGGTGCGATTCCTTCGTTCCGATACACCGTTGTGCTGTGGTATATAAGGAGGAGTAAGCTGAAAGAGAATCCCATTCTCTTTTAGATAATCCAGGAATTCACTGCTTAAGTATTCACCTCCTCGATCAGATCGAAGAATCTTAATACTTTTACCCGTTTGGTTCTCTACCTCGTGCTTATATTCTTTGAATTTCTCAAAAGCTTCAGACTTGTGTTTCAACAGGAACACATGCCCGTATCTAGAGAGATCGTCAGTGAATGTAATGAAGTAGGAAGAACCATTTCTGGCGTGTGTAGACATAGGACCGCATACATCACTATGCACCAGTCCCAAGAGTTCTGTAACTCTTTCTCCGTGTCCCGTAAACGGAGTTTTGGTCATTTTTCTTTTGAAACATGAATGGCAAGTGTCATAAGATGATAATTCGAATGAATTCAAATATCCATTTTTATGCAACTTAGCTAGTCGTGTCTCATTGATATGGCCAAGTCTACAGTGCCACAAGAAGGATTCGTTCATTTCTGAGCTTTTCCTCTTGTGTGTGTTTTGTATATTGAAGACTGTATTTTGATTGAGAATGAATATGCCATTATGTAGCGAGCCTGATGCAATCAACTTTTGATCTAGGAATATGTTCATAACATTATCCTTTACTACAAAATTATATCCTTCTTTACTTAATAACGAAACTGATATAATGTTGCACATCATGTTCGGTATATAATAGCACTCATTCAGGACTAGTGTATCACCATTTGGTAATACCAGGTGATATATGCCAACTGCTTTGGCTGCAACATTTGCCCCATTCCCTACTTGAACGGAATGATCACATTTTCCCAGTTCTCTACCTTTCCGTAGCCCATGTAACTGCTTACATATATGGGATCCTGATCCGGTATCTAATACCCAGGACGTAGGGTGAACTGAGAAACAGTTCTCAATAACAAACACACCCGAAGAAGGTGCATCATCATGCACGTTCTCCGTTTGGGCGGCGTGAGAATCTAGATATTCTCATGTTTCCTGTTCAGTCTTATAACATTTATAAGATAGAACGGGTCCAACGTTCCCCTGCACAGTATAACTTGCGGGTTCGGTCAATACATCCATATTATTATCTTTATTAGGGCATGAAATGGTCGCTACCTGGAGAGAGAGAGAAGAAAACACTTTAGCGTATGCTCTTGCAAGATCAGATTGGTTATTATCTTATCTAATCAGGATGGCTCCCACTGGTTTTTATCAAATCTTCCTTCAAACCCTAAAAGGAAAGACTAGCCGGGATTAATTACACCCAACAACTTCGTCGATCTTTCAGCCAGGCCAGTGTCGGTACTTTGAGGGAGGTCCTCCGTGCTTTCGCACGAACCTAATTAATGTAAACCTCGTTTTCCCAGAGGCGTAACCCCGTTGACACCTTTCTAGACACCTACTTGATCGGCTAATTGTAGTGTGCAAAACTCTCCCAGGAGTAACTCTTACTCGCAGTGGGTATCGGGATCCAACTATCTCATAGAAGGTATGCAATCTCATTGCAAATTTCAACACTTGAAATTCCCGATAATGCTTTTGCCCCTAGCGATCTATGACCTTGACTAAGTCAACAAACCATAAATCGCAAGTCAAGTTCAACCCGTACATTTCCCGATTGAATTAAACCCACCCGTACGACCCTTGACTGAGTCAACAAGGCCGTACGAATGCTCTAATCCAATCACATCTCATGCTGTTACAGATAAACATAATTTAGCTACCATACACTATGCCTTGACTAAGTCAACAAATATAGCACGAATACTAAATAATATCTATCTGAAATGACGGAGGGCTACGCGGGTTCTTTCAGAAAAAACCATGAGCGTAATGAACTTGATATCGTTGTAGAATCAAATGAAGTTTTGAAATGGAGTGATTTTGAGGCTTTTCTAGTTTTGCTAAAGGGGTCACTCCCGGTGAAGGGATCGTCGGCCCTTTCCTCGTCGAATGAGGTGCAGGATATATCATATATATCACTATGCAAAGCAGAAACTACAGAAGCAATCAAAACCAGACCAAGTATGTAGCATTTGCCAGTTATTGCTAAAGGAGTCACTCCCGGTGAAGGGATCTCGGTCCTTTCCTCATCGAATAAGGTGCAGGGTATATCATATATACCGCTATGCAAAGCAAGAACTGTAGCTACCCTTTTTGTTTAAAATTTGATTCTACAACATCTTAGGCTTCTTTTCTTTCATTAATCACATTAATGAAGTCCCATCATTTAAGTCACCTAAACATCACAGATAAATACGACGTACACTTATGCCATCCGCATTCACCTGGATGTCCCCTCGTACACCGTTAGGTTAGGTAACTAACGACAGAGCAGGGCAGGGCTAGTGCGGGTGCAAAACATAAGTAACGTCTATATAATATATCATATATACTATATACTGTATCTATCACAGAACATCACATGATCACATCACAGATATCGCAGCAGAAGAAACATATGAAACATTGGATATACTAGGACGTCCGTGTTTTCAATACGAGCCAGTATAAAACACGGATTCCATGGTCGTGATGAATAGCCAATCCCACACCCCTAGACCCCTACGAGAGCGGCAAGCAACCCTACTAATTCTAGGGTTAGGAGACCCGGACTCGACTCCTCGAGATGGTCTCCCACTGGACCCTAGAACCCGGTTACTTGTGCTCCCCTCCTTGGGTCTATCCTAGTGCAGAAAAGTAAATAATATACAAAGGGTGACATCTTCCGCAACCTGGAAGTGCCCCAATAAAAAAAAATATTACATACAAGTTTTTACATGAATGAAAATGAAAAACACTCATCTCACATAAAACCCCCCCGGCTATTCAAACACGACGATCCAATATAACATATCCAGCAACACATAACATCACATGTCATCAACGTAAGTAAATATGCGCATCCCAATTGTCGTTGACATATAGCAACGAAACCGGCGATATCACATATTACACTTACGGTCACAGAAAAGAAAGTGTAAAACTACAACAGTTGGAATCCGCAATCTCTTTAGACATCACATGCCTAATCAAATGAAATACTTAGACATCACATGCCTAACAATTATAAACCCCGCATTTTAGTCCCATTATCGAAAACTCTTTTCAATATCAAGTGAGACTAAACCGCTAGATTTATAACATTCATTCAGCTATCTCATAACTGTTTGTGAATTCCAATTATTGTATCCCATTCCAGATAAATAGAAAATATCAAACTTTCCGATCGAACATTCGAACACCCAAGTTTTCCCAAAACCGTTCAACACATGAAATAAGTTCAAGGACGTTCACTTCATGCCTCAGTACCAACGGTCCAGACATAGAAGGGTCAAGCCAACGCCTCATATGTGGCACGCCGTACCGCCCCAAACCCTAAGGTTCAAAGGGCAGTTCAAGACGGTCACATAATCGAGTTAAGGTTTGTTGTCTTCTAGAGGGACCATCGCGTTACTTGCACTACTCAGAACGTCATTAAACTACGGAAAAGTCCAACAATTGGAAATTTCCGGGCAGGGGAAAGATTGGGTATTTACATCCGGTCGAACTTTTTAACATATTCTAAAATTATCCGGAAAAATCACATAGACAAAGTTTGATAATCCGATCGAATCTACGATTCCCAAAGCAACCCCAGAATATTCAACTCTTGAGTCAAATTAAAAATTCTCAGAAAACTCAGCATCCAGAAATAGGAATTACTGTGCAAAAAGGGGAGGATGACGTCATCATCTAGCCGCGGAACCGCCGCAGAAGCAAGGCTTCTGCCGCGGTTCCGCCGCCGATTGTACTGTTCATAAGTTAAATTTTGCACCGTAATTCTTATAATTCCCTGCTGAATTTTTTAAGCATTTTTAATATGGAAAAATCCCAGATTTTAGAAAAAGTCCAGAGAGCATGAAAAAGTTAGGGTTTCGGGTTCGATCGGGTTTCAAACATCGTCTAAGCATCGCCTAAGGCTCTAGCTAGGCTCTGATACCACTGTAGGGTTCCTAAGCACACAATAGAGGTCTCACAAGGCATCAACCATGCCAATTTCAAATTTTATGGGTGCCGAGAAACCCTAATACGAATCGTCGACTAGAAATTTAGGCGAAACAGTAAACTAGTTAACATCTTAACTAAAGATAAGAAGCTACAACCTTTGTAGATCCGGATATCCACTTCCTTAGCTCCACGTAGACGTCCTCTCGCTGTCCGTCTCGAATCCCGAACTCAAGCATCGGCTTCATCGGAGAAATGGGCGGGCAAGGTCGTCGGCTTCGTGCCGAAGATGATCTACGTCGAGGTTTCACAAGATCTAGCTCCGACTTCACCAAGTTGTGAAACTTGTGAAGAAAACACCCAAAACAACTTGGCAAGAGGTAGAGGGTGAAGAAATAGGATGTGGGTTCACTTTAGAATTGGATTTCTCACACTTTAGCTCAAGTTTCCATTAATGGACTTAAGCTTTTTCTTTTGAAGATGAAGAAGAAGATGAAGCTAGAATATGATGAGTCTTCTTTAAAATAGAAAATAAATCAATACTTATCATATCCTAACTAAGGTTAAGTGTAGAGAATAGACCATGGTAAGTGGGAATGGTTAGGGTTAAGCATGAAGACAAAATGGTCTCTTTAGTCAAAGCTTCATGAAGCTTCAACAAGCTTCATGAAAGATAAACCATTTTGTTTTCATTTATCTATTTAAAATAAACAAATAAATAAATGAAAAGAGTAATAAATAGGAAACCCTAACCATTACACAACCATGGTTTAATCTTTACACAAAACACAAGTTAGCATGCAACATTAAACATGATACAATCAAGTGCACACAAAATATATCACATATACAATGTGTTATGCATGTGAGAAAATCCCTTTAAAGTGAACCAATACTAGTTAATGCAAAGTAATATATCAAATATATAATTATACATTAAATCATTAAATCAACACTTGATTCAATGATCCGGTCATGTCGCACATAACCGACTAGTATCCAATGTATCGACTTATCGAATCGATCTTCGATTCGATAACTAGGTTATATCGCATACAACCAATCGAAATATTAATCGCGAGAATGAAATGCGGTATCACATACACGCATTATTCTCGGTCCCGCACATATCTCATATGCGCTCCTATTTCGTTTCGCTTGAGCCAGGAAACCTCTGTGTAGGACTCTAAAGACTCGTCAATACGCCGGTAGCAGATGATGATCATATCAAGCACCCACAAGCCGCAAGCGCTCTGCTAAACGTAACGGCCATCCGGGTATTGAACGATCAGAAGATCGACGAGCTAGCCCGCTCACACTCCTGTGAATCCAACCAGTAACACTTACCGTACAGTCCGGTCTGTTCGTCTGATATGTTGCATATCAAGTCTAGGGGTGGTATACGTCAGACCCCGATAACCGATAAGTCGTGCCGATGTGAGGCTCATAACGGGTCGAGAAACTACTGGTAACACTTACCAGCAAATCTCTGATCAGCCCTGGCCAGGGACTTTCCTGTTACGGCCAATCGAGCACTGCGCAATATCAACCCCCAATACCGGGAGAGACGAAACCCCTCCTATCGCTCATTGCCTCCATGTGACTCGGGACTGTACCCAAAGACCACCGTTTTGCACGCCCTCATGGACGTGGTAAGATGGAGATCAAAGCACAGTGGGAATCACACAAGACTCTATGACGATCTCGGGTCTACAGACTAACCTGTACAAGTGTCACCTGAGAACTGCCATCTGACGTGAGGTATAATACCATCTGGGAGTTCTCGGCAAGTCCGTCCAATATACCCAGTCTCCACTGAGCACCCGTATATTATCTCTGATGTCAAACACCAATGGATATGGGATCATCCATCGCCCATCTCATGGGTCGAGAAGCGTATACGCTAGTCTACACTGGTATATCGATGCCCCGTCTCGATACACCCATGACTAGGGACCTTGAAGGATGTACCTATGGACTACCATGTCCCCACTAGTATGATCTGCATCATAATCCAGGTAGTCAAGTACACATCCTAAGGGCTTTACCAACATGTAACTATAAGACAGTTTAAAGAGACAAGTGTACATGTTAAGATAAAGAGCAACCAGATAGCATACTATCATATCGAGCAAGAAAGTAATCTCTATATATGTCCAAGCATCCAATATAATATACATCATCTGTACAATACTGGCCTCTAGGGCATACATACAACTAACAGTTTCACTGGTCGGCGAAGAGAGTGACAGTAGTGAGGCTAGCGAGCTGGGTCCTTCGTATGAAGAGCTGAAGCTTGAGTATGAAGAGCTTTTGGAAGAGTATCAAAAACTCAAGACTAGATATGATGAGCGTTTGCGTCTCCAATCCGACCCTGATAAAGTCCTAGACTCTCTTCGCGATGACAAGCGGTAGCTAGAGCAGCTGTTGCTTGACCGCGATCGTGAATGTGAGCGGCTCGGACGCCAAGCTCATTCTTTTGAGCAAGGTTATAATACTTCTCAGAGACTTGCGGAGGCGTTTATGGCTGGCCCAGTCGCCACCCATCGTGCCATATTTGAGTATCGCCTTCCTAAGGGTTCAACAACTCCTTTGGGGGTCGCTCAGTTGTTTATGTACTCCCATTTCCCAAGTTGATAGTGGATTGGCTTCCTGACTTCATGGGAGAGTTTACGACACGATCCTCTGAGGTATGCAGTGGAAAGACCCCCGAATAAATAAATCGAGATTTGCTTAGAAGCTAAACCGACCCTGTTTACCGCCGAAAACCGGACTGAGACACGGGGAGCGCGTCTAGCATGAATACGGGGGCAGATCTTATATAGAATATATCCATCCCCCTCTCCGAAAATACCATGTTGATTTATGGCACCGTATATCAGAGGTTTAGATGGATGCGACCGTTGTAGCTAAACTTTTCAGATTCCCCCTCAATGATGAGGGATTTTTGATTGTGTGGACGCTTTTTCCTACAGGTGCAAGACCCTGCAGTTAATTACGTTATCGCCAAGCGATAACAACTTTCTCTACTCCATATACATCACTTCGTGTCGTGTTATGGTTTGTTTATTTTAGGGTTGCCCTTGGATTGTATACGGAGACTAATATATGTCGTCTCCCGTAGGGTGCAGATTAGTCTAAATCCGTACATATTAGATTTGGGCTTGAACTTAGGTCGCATATCTCATATAAATGAGGGCCATCGGTTCAGGGGATACTTGAGTTTGATCTATGGGTTGTTAGTCGTATATGGGACTAAGATCAATTTAGAAGATATGGCTAAGGATAATTAGTCGTATATAAAACTAAGATCAACTGAGTTAACAGTGAGCATATGGGCTCAACTGATCATCTGGTCATATATTTTGCCCAAGGATACACACACACACACACACACACACACATGTATGAATGCTTTCATAAAGCTGATGCTCTGTTATTCTTTGTCCTGATGGTGCGCACGTCTGTATGAGAAGAGCCTCAATATGAAATGCACATATGTATGAGGTGCGCATTAATATGAGGATCTGTATGAGGGTGCGCATCCAGGATTATGGCATTCTCTGTCTTGATAAAATTTCATATTTTTCAAGAAGTTGGGACAAGGAAGGAGGGTTCATTGGCTATTGTGACCACCACCTCTTTGAAAATGCTGTGGAATTACAACGTCGTATATCAGAGATGTAGAAAGATGTACCTTTGAACCAAATCCCGTTTATGAGGGAATAGAACATATTGGAAAATGGCTTCTTGGCGAACTTATATTTTATCTAAAGATCGTTAGTCTTATATGAGATTAAGATCAACTTAGATTATATGAGTTAAGGATGCTTAGTCGTATTTGGGACTAAGATCAACTTAGAAATATTGCTTAAGGATCGTTAATCTTGTTTTAAATTAAGATCAACTTAAAGTTGTAAGCATATGAGCTCAGTTGATTTTAAAATCAAAAAAGTTTAAAACTTTTGGGCTTAGCTCATTTTAGAACTGAGTATTGGGTTTCTGTATCCCTTAGCAGTGCTCAGCACTCGGTCAACGTGACCTTGGCGCTCACGTGTTCATCATGTGGGTCGCTGAACTCTGGTGCTTACGTATTTAACACATGAGCCACCGAGGCCCTTCTTTGGCTACTGGCACTCACGTGAGGCACACCATCTACTTCTTGACGCTCATGTGGGTCACGTGATGCACATCTCCTTTGGCTTCTTGAGCTCACGTGGATATCACGTGATGCGCATCCTTTTGCTTTTTGCACCCACATGGATATCATGTGATGCGCACTTTTTTCTTCTTGCGCTTACGTGCTTATCACGTAATGCGCATATCTTCTGCTTCTTGCGCTCACGTGGATATCACATGATGTGCATCCTTTCTTAGCTTCTGCTGCTCATGTGCATATCATGTGATGCGCATCTTTCTTAGCTTTTGCCGCTCATATGGATATTACGTGATGCGTATCTTCCTTAGAGATTAATCTCCGTTTTTTAGAAAACTTAAGATTCCTGAAGTTTAATGGTACTTTAACCATTAACGACATCAAGATCAAGACTTTAATGATCTTGATTTCCATTTTGTGCGTGGTTCATCATCACAGGGACCGTTTGAAGTTAAACACCATATTTTTTTTATTTTCGTTGATCTTTAAGATCTGGATATTTACCATCATATTGGGTGGAGATTTTCTTAAGTCTTCCCTCGAACCCTAGATCTTAAAATAAAAAATCTCTGTGTAAGAAGAGATTCGATTTAAAGATCATAAGATCCGAAAGAAGAACTTATGTTCTTATATGAAGCTTATGATTCTTTAATGGAGATTAAACTCCTTTCTATTTTACCTCGATTTTGATGAGGAGGAAGATAATCTTCAGAGAGAATTAAATTCTCGGTTGCAAAAGCTTATGGGGGTCTCTCTATGTTGAGGAGGATAATCTTCAAAGAGAATTAAATTCTCAGTTTTAACAACTTATGGAAGGTTTCCTCTTCGCTGTCTCTTTTTTTGAGATTTATTCTCATGGGTCCTTTATATAGGGCATGAGAAAAATCAATTAATTTGAGAGAATATCCCATTTAAGGGATCTCAAATTGATCGAATTGATCAGATTGATCTTAGAATCAATCGGTGATTTTTATCCACCGTTGGATCTTTGATCGAAGAACCATCTGTTTAACAGAGTATATTTCTCTTGTTTTTAGCAAGATTATGGGAAATATTTTCCATATAGAATTTGATTGTATCTCTTGATTTGAGCGGTGATTTTTAATTACCTTTGGATTTTTAATCCAAGGATTCTCTATTTAACAAATCAAATCTTTCCCGTTTTAGAAAGATCAGGGAAATATTTTCCAATATAGAATTTAATTCTCTCTAAAACAAGCGCTTCAAATCTTTAGCGGTGGCGCTCATATGCATTCCACATGGGCGATACCAAGTATGACATTAGCGCTCACGTGTATGGCACGTGGGCGCTGCCAAATCATTTGACCTTAGCGCTCGCGTGCTTACCACGTGGGCACTGCCATATGCATGGTTTTAGCACATCAAAACTTAAGCTTTGGTTTTATTTATTTATTTTAAATACCCAATTTGGGATTTTCTAAACTTATGCTTAAGAACTTTATTTTTTTATGTTTAAATACCCACTTCGAGGCTTTTATAGCTCAAGCAAAAAAATTTGGCAGGAACAAATACCCCTACCGCTGTGCCTGCGTGCATTGTACGTGGATGCAACGGTGAGGCTTATCGCCGTTGGACATTAGATGGCTTAAGAGACTGGTTTAGATCCCTACCACCTAAGGCTCTTCAATTTTTATGAGTCGTGAGGATCTCATAAATGTCTTTTCTCCCTACGAGTCGAAAGGATCTTATAGGTGTATTTTCTCTTTAGGAATCATGGGACCCCAAAGTGTATTTTCTCCTTATGAGTCGTAAGGATCTCACACAGGTATTTTCTCCTTATGAGTCGAAAAGACACGTAAGTGGCTTCTTCTTCTGATTAGTATCTTGGTTAGCCAATAGAGGATGTTTTTTATGTAACTTTGTCATATGTGGCCCATGAATAGTATACGGTAGTCAGTATGGAGACAGTATACAGAGCAACGATGGCTCAGTAAACAGGTTTAGATCCCTGTTACCTCAGGCTTTTCAATTTTATGAGTCGTGAGGGTCTTATAAAAGTATTTCTCCCTACGAGTCGATAGGATCTCGTAAGTATATTTTCTCCTTAGAAGTCTTGGGGACTCCTAAGTGTAATTCCTCTTGTGAGTCGTAAGGATCCCACAAGAGTATTTTCTTCTTACGAGTCGTGAGGACCCATAAGTGGCTTCTTTGCCTCGCTGTTTGTGCTGGAATGTCTTAGCATAGTTTATTTACTCGTTCTTCCGTTAAGCATATGGATAAACTGAGCCTAACTTTAAATATACATAATCCATATCGATATAGGAGTCCGTTAGGTTTGTGGTACCGGGTTTAGTCCATCACACAATTACGTTAGCTGATTTCTTCTTGATCTACGTTTATTCAAGTCGCTGGTTCGTGTAGCCACGTACCTGCTGTATCACCCAACCCTTCAGATGAAGCATACAACGTCTTAAGTAACCCTCCTAGGCCGGTATATCCATATTGTCGTTAGACGATTCAGGGATAAGCGTCGTCATGGCGCTTTATCTTGAGGTCGGACTGCATTTTTCAAGTCCCAGGGAAGTTATAGCCGCATCCATCTGAGGTGGGATAACATCTAATGGTTTTTAGGCTTGTATATCTTGCCATCAAGATCTGAAGCTAAGAATATGCCATCACTTCATTTTTGCATTGATGATGTTGCGTTGATTCTTCACTGAAGTAGGGTAGACATCCATATGGTCTATAGGAAGTATATATCGCCATTGAGATCTGGAGCTATGAATTTGCCATCACTCCACTTTTACTTTGGCCCTAAGGTCCTTGTGTCTGCACCCTGTTAGAATAAGAGGGAACGTCGAGATAATCTCTAGGCTGTATATGTTTCCATCGAGATCTGGGAATATGTCGTCATCCCGCTTTAGCTCTGGATCTTCACGCTTTATTGACGTCGCAACAGTACTTTATAGGAGTAAGAAGGCGTCCAGATATTCTCTAGGCTATATGAGTTGCCATCGAGACTTCATTATTTGTTCGGTCGAACATGGCGAAAAATATGGTTCCCTATATTTCATTTGTACCTATGGATTGTATACAAGAGTCGGTATTGACTGCTTGCAGGGTGAAAATTCCATATATATTTCTTTTTTTATATCTGCGATACTCTATCATTTCAACTTTTCTTATCGGGAAAGTCGCAATTACCCAATCATTTCGACTATTTATTCGCGATGCCCAATCATTTTGGCTATTTCATTTTATTCACTCACTGATTTTTATTGCGAGTTGCCCCATTATTTGGCTATTTCATTTTATTTACTCACAGATTTTTATTGTGAGTTGTCGAATCATTTCGGCCCTCTTTTTATATGCATATTTTTTCTGCACGCTGATCTTTATTGCAAGTTAGGAACTTGGAATCTGATACCTGATTTGGTATCAGTATCACTACAACTGGAATATCGCCAGGAGCGACTTATCATCTACCGTGAAGGACTTGGAGTTTGATACCTGATTAGGCATCAGTATCGCTGTAACTGGAATATTTCCATGAGCAACTCATCATTTGTCATCGTCCATTTAGACAAAAATGGCTTAGAAAACAGGTTTAGATCCCTGCCAACTAAGGCTTTTTCTATCTTCATAATCCGTAAGGGTCTCGTGAAGGTATTTCTTCTTACGAGTCTAGAGGATCTCGTAGGTGTATTTTCTCTTTAGGGGTTGTGAAGACTCCTAAGCGGTATTTTCTCTTGCAAGTCGTAAGGATTTTACAAGAGTATTTTCTCCCTGTAAGTCGAGAGGACTCATAAGTGTCGTTCACCATTCGGGAAATATCATTCGCCTTGGTGGGACTTTGTTGGAACAAATTTTGTCTATGCCCATGGATTGTATACAAGAGTTGGTATTGAACTACTTGTAGGGCAGTTTGGGAGATATGATGGCTTAAGAAACATGTTTAGATCTATGTAACCTAAGGCGTTTGAATTCTATGAGCCATGAGGGTCTCATAGGGGGTATGTTATCCTTATGAGTTGAGAGGATCTCGTAAGTGCATTTTCTCCATAGGAATCGTATGGATTACTAAGCGTGTTTCTCTTTTGTTAGTCATAAGGATCTCACATGGGTGTTTTCTCCTTGCAAGTCGAGAAGACTCTGCAAGTGAATTTTTTTTACGAGTTTGCACCCTTTCGGGTTTTCACAAACTCGCGAATTGTCCTGTTGTTTTTACTCACGGATCCGTTTTCAGGTTTTCATCCGTACTCATTTTCCTTGTGGACTTACCTTTTTTCTTACGGTGGAACTCTCCGATGCAGCTTCACCGCAGGTGACCCGGCACGGCTTGCCTGTGGGACTTGGGAGAGATATGGATCGTTTATGACCATAGATTATAGACGGTATTCAATATGGAGACTGGACGTACGACGTAACGTCTTTTGGAGGACTGCATCATCGGTGGAGCTTCATAGCTAGTGGGACTTCAGGTGAAGCCTCATAGATGGGATTTGAGTTGCAATCTTCGCTGGTGGGACTTCAAATGCAGCGTGGATCTCAAGGAGCCCATAGAGCAACATATATTTGGAAAAATATGGCAGCGATGCATATCGCTCATGCCCATGAATTGTATATGACAGTCAATATGGAAACAAACCATAGGGCAAGATGCTAGTTTAGAGACAGAGCGGTCCATCATGTTTGTTTCGGTCGGAGAGTTACATAGCTCGTCCCTTCCACTGCTTGCTTGCTTAAGCATTGCAGCCTAGCCTTTCAATAAATGGTCATTTCATGTCTTAGGCTATCTTCACCCTCTTGGACTGTTTCTTCTATCATCGCGTCAATCGGGTTGTCTTGCGGGAAATACATAACACTTCGCATGGTACCTGTCCTCTGCTCATCAGTGCCGCTTTCTGATGTTGACGGAGCATCTTCTTCATATATGAAGGAGTGAGGGATAATGTGGTAACTTTATACATGCTCATTTTCTTCTTTTCCCGAGTCTTCTTCTTCCTCAGCATCGCCATTGAAGCGATGCTGCAGAAATTCTTCGAGAATGATTGACGAGCTTGTCTTCTGATTATATTCCTCTAGAGTTTCGATATATTTTTGCAGATTAATCCGGCTGTCTACATATTCGGAAAGCCAGACAGGCTTCTTAGACTTTTTCTTCTTTTTCGTTGGAAGAATTAACTTGAGTATTCGCGTCCCAATCTTTTTCCAAAGGCAGGACCACACGGTCATTATGTTGGCAACTGGGTGCTTTAGAGCCGCTCATTTTTGTTAAACGTTGGCGACAAATGTCGTTTTACCTTAACTTTTGTTATTTCATATATCTTCACCAGAAGACGAAGGGTCTTGACCCATCTGATTCAATTGAGCCAATTTATTTATAAGCTTTTAGAAGGTAGTAGGCTTGAAAAAGGCCAGGAATGGATACACCTGCGAGTGTCGGTCAATAGTGGCTACAAACATTCTGATGGCTAAAGCTTCATCGATGCGTTGCTCGCATTTAAACCAAAGGTTTCACCATCGGGTAGTATATTGAACCCAGGTCTCGTTCGGTCTGACCCTTTCATTGATCAACCCCGTCATGGTAGTGTGTTTGCTTGCACTAGCGAATCTCTGGTAGAAGAGCAGTTCCATCTTGGCAAAATTATTCACGGAGTCGTTAGGAAGCTCTGAATACCATTCGAAAGCAGTGCCTGACAAACGACTAATGAACTGACGGAGAAGCAGCATATCATCTTCTCCAGTGTTGGCGCACATGGATTTAAACTGGGCTATATGTTGGTGACGATTTCCGGTCCCTTTGTAAATGCGGAACGTTAGAAATGTGTTTCCCGGAGAATACTTCCTCTGGTCGTAGCATGCCGGATACGGTCAACCAGTCTTGACTAGCGTATTCGTGCTTCGCTGTCAAAATGAGCTTTAATCTACTGGGCTATATATTCATCCAGCTTTGAAGCTGAGATCATATTATCTTTGGTCGCTGAAGGGGGATGTAGAGGATTGGAAATATCTCATTTATCATCAATAATGACCACCGGCGGTTCATCTGCTGGTGGCTGGGATTGAGCCATCATTCTAACCATATTCTGGATCAAGATGGACATTTTGTTCATATTTGCGGCCATCTCTGTCGCTTACTTATCTTTTTCCTTGAGAACGCGCTTCAAGTAGTCAATATCCAACTCATGTCCCGTCCTTTCTTCAGGTGCATCCATTGAGTTTGCATTAGGCAGTGGACTAGCGAGTGCTGCCGCCTGAGCAAGTATTTCCTGTAGCTTTTCTTGCTGCTGCTTTTTTGTCAGAGACTAAGTATGCAGCCTGTGACTAATAGAAGCTTGACTTTCATGTTTGGAGCTCGCCATATGGACTGTATGAACTATCATGCCCCTAAGCTTGGAGCGTATGGAATCTCAGCCCTTAGAGTTTGCCTTGGGCACCTAGACTTTATCTGACCTCTCTTTTGTGAAAAACCGTTTTAGGAGGAACCATCATAGCAGGAACCACCTTCGGATGAGTCTCCTTGTATTTGGAAGGGGAGTTGTCAGTGTTTAATTGATGCTTCATTAGTTTAAACTTAGGAGAAGAGCTGCGGACAATGACGGAATTCTTCACCTCCTTCCACACCTTACATATAAATGAGGAAAGTTTTTTTAGAGAGCGAACTGGTTTCTGCTCTCCTTGGATTTCCAGGCTATGGAGACTTCTTCATTACTGCGGTGGGGGAATTTTTTCTGACCCTTCGCAATAGTTCGAAGCTTTTCTCGGTTGGAATATCAGTATTCACCATTAAAGTTCGAACATGAGGAGTCAACCCTGATGAGGAGCTGCCTCCAGCTCGTCTTATTTGACGCCAATAACGACATCGAGCATATCTTATGACCGAAGCTTCTTCAGTCCAACGAGCTTGCTGGGCTTACCCCATGTTTTCTTTGAGAGCATGACTATTCTGTCCCCTGTGTTGATCTTAGCCTTCGGTAGGTGCCGGTCATTTGAAAACCGGTGCCATCGACAGAGCTGAAGCTTGAAGAACCATCCTGTGGAAGACAGACTTCCTTTGAGTTTCCTCCTTTGGCGTTGAAGAACCAAAGGCAGGAGGAGGTAGCATCGAGCAAAAGAAGATATCATTCATGTCTTCAGTCATATGAACCGCAGGGATGCAAAACATCGGGGCTGCGAGTGACCCGTACTTGATTCCCCCAGATAGGGCAGAGCTTGAGTTGTATTGAGTGCAGTCGGGAGCTATTGATCTCCGCATAGAGACGAGACACCGGCTTCAGTATCCCACCACCCAAGGGCAACATAAACATGATATACCGCAATTGGATCGCGAAACACGACACACAAAGTGTTTAGTTAAAAGAGAAAAAGGTCCCACCGGGCGTGCTAGAATCTGTTTACCGCCGGAAACCGGACTGAGACGTGGGGAGCGCATCTAGCCTGAATACGGGGACAGATGCTATATAGAACATATTCATCCATCTTTCCAAAGATACCAAGTTGATTTATGGCACCGTATATCAAAAGTTTGGATGGATGCGACCGTCGTAGCTAAACTTTTCAGATTCCCCCTTAATAATGAGGGATTTTTTATTGTGTGGACGCTTTTTTCTACAGGTGCAAGCCCCTGCGGTTAATTACATTATCGCCAAACGATAACAACTTTCTCTACTCCATATACATCACTTCATGTCATGTTATGGTTTGTTTATTTTAGAGTTGCCCTTAGATTGTATACGGAGACTAATATATGTCATCGCCCATAGGGCGCAGATTAGTCTGAATCCGTACATATTAGATTTAGGCTTGAACTTAGGTCGCATATCTTATATAAATGAGATCCATCAGTTCAAGAGATACTTGAGTTTGATCTAAGGATCGTTAGTCGTATATGGGACTAAGATCAACTTAGAAAATATGGTTAAGGATCGTTAATCGTATATGAGACTAAAATCAAATTAGATAATAGTGAGCATATGGGCCCAACTAGTCATCTGATCATATATTTTGCCTAAAGATATATACATATACATATATGTATGCTTTCATAAATCCGAGGCTCTGTTATTCTTTGTCCTGATGGTACGCACGTTTGTATGAGGCGCACCTCTGTATGGTGTGCGCATTCAGGGTTAAGGCATTTCTTGTCTTGATGAAATTTCATATCTTTCAAGAAGTTGGGACGCGTAAGGAGGGCTCATTGGTTATTGGGACCCACCACCTCTCTGAAGACGCTGAGAAATTACAACGCCGTATATCAGAGATGTAGAAGGATGTACCCTTGAACCAAATCCCGTTTATGAGGGAAGAGAATATGTTGGAAAATAGCTTCTTGGCGAATTTATATTCTATCTAAGGATCGTTAGTCTTATATGAGACTAAGATCAACATAGATGAGATGGGTTAAGGATCCTTAGTCGTATATGGGACTAGGATCAACTTAGAAATATTGTTTATGGATCATTAATCTTGTTTTAGACTAAGATAAACTTAAAATTGTGAGCATATGGGCTCGGTTGATTTTAAAATCAAAAAAGTTTAAAACTTCAGGACTTAGCCTATTTTAGAACTAAGTATTGGGTTTCTGTATCACTCAACAGTGCTCAGCACTCGGTCAACATGACCTTCGCGCTCACATGTTCATCACGCGGGTCGCTGAACTCTGATACTTACGTGTCTATCATGTGAGCCGCCGGGGCCCTTCTTAGGCTGTTGGGGCTCATGTGGGTATCATGTGAGGCTCACCATCTGCTTCTTGACGCTCATGTGGATATCACATGACACGCATCTCCTTTGGCTTCTTGCGCGCACGTGGATAACACGTGATGCGCATCCTTTTGCTTCTTGCACTCACGTATGTATCATGTGATGCGCATATCTTCTGCTTCTTGCGCTCATATGGATATCACGTGATGCGCATCCTTCTTTTGCTTCTGTCGCTCATATGGGTATCATGTGATACGCATCTTCCTTTGCTTCTGCCACTCACCTGGGTATCACGTAATGCGCATCTTCCTTAGAGATTAATCTCTGTTTTTAGAAAACTTAAGTTTTCTGAAGCTTAATGGTATTTTGACCATTAACAGCGTCAAGATCAAGACTTTTATGATCTTAAATTCCATTTTTTGCATGGTTCATCATCAAAGGGTTCGTTTGAAGTTAAACTTCATCTTTTTTTCATTGATCTTTAAGATCTGGATGTTTGCCATCGTATTGCATAGAGATTTTCTTAAGTCTTCCCTCAATCCCTTGATTTTAAAATCAAAAATCTCTCTGTAAGAGGAGATTCAGTTTAAGGATCATAAGATCCGAGAGAAGAACTTAAGTTCCTATATGAAGCTTAAGCTTCTTTAATGGAGATTAAACACATTTTTATTTTACCATGATTTTGATGAGGAGGAAGATAATCTTCAAAGAGAATTAAACTCTTGGTTGTAAAAGTTTATGGGGATCTCTCTATGTTGAGGAGGATAATCTTCAAATATAATTAAATTCTCGGTTTCAACAACTTATGGGGGGTCTCTTCTTCTCTGTCTCTTTTTTGAGATTTAATCCCATGGGTCCTTTATATAGGGTATAAGAAAAATCAATTAGTTTGAGAGAATATCTCATTTAAGAGATCTCAAATTGATCGAATTGATCAGATTGATCTTAGAATCAATCGGTGATTTTCATCCACTGTTGGATCTTTTATCCAAGGGCTCTCTGTTTAACAAAGTATAATTCTCTTGTTTTTAACAAAATTATGGGAAATATTTTCCATATAGAATTTGATTATTTCTCTTAGTTTGAGCAGTGATTTTTATTCACTGTTGGAGTTTGAATCCAAGAGTTCTCTGTTTAACAGAGCAAATCTTTCTCGTTTTAGAAAGATCAGAGAAATATTTTCCCATATAGAATTTAATTCTATCTGAAGCAAGTGCTTCAAATCTTTGGCAGTAGCGCTCATATGCATTGCACATGGGCGCAACCAAGGGTGACATTAGCGCACACGTGTATGGCACATGGGCGCTACCAAATCATTTGGCATCAGCATTCACGTGCCTATCACGTGGGTGCTGCCATATGCATTGCCTCAGTGCTCACGTGTCTATCACGTGGGTGCTGCCATATGCATGGTTTTGGTGCATCAAAGCTTTAAGCTTTGGTTTTATTTATTTATTTTAAATACCTACTTTATGATTTTCTAAACTTAAACTTAAGAACTTTATTTTGTTATGTTTAAATACCTACTTTAGGATTTTCATAGCTCAAGCAAATTTTTTTGGCAAGAACAAACCCATCTCCTCATTGAGTGGTCGGTTTCTTATATTTTGTGTGAACCCGTTGTTTGTTTTTATGGATTATTGTTATTTTTCGTGGGAATCTCCAAGATTTTAAATCGTGTACTGCTCGGTCTTTGTTGTACTACCTTTTCCTTTGTACTTCGTACTTGGTTCTTAAATGTTGGCAATAGGTTCATCAGGCTTTTCTGAGGATGTGTCCTGCTTCGCATATTCCATAATGCATATTAGCCTTTTTTGAGGAAACATTGAGGCGTGACTTAAGTTTGGTGTAAGATGGGGGTACGCGGTAGTTGGCCTTGGCTCCCTCCCGTCTATGAATAACCGGGTGTAATACCCAGTTTTTCTTATACGTCTAAATCCGTATTTCTTTTACCTATAAGATTTATTTAAAATTATTTATTTATTTTCGAAATCCTATTAAACCCAGATCTTATCTTTCTTTCCACTGTCTCAGCCGTTTTCCTGTTATTGAATTTAAACTCAAAACAAATGTTATGTATATTTCTCCGTCTAAGTCAGCCCTGGACACAAATCCTAATTCTAGTTATTTATCCTAAACCCAAACCCAAACTATAAATTTTTAATTACCCAGCCCACCCTTTTTAAATAAATTCATCTTCCTTATTGAATCTCTGGCCCGGCCTTTTTCCTTTTTCCTTTTTATATTGAATTTTCTCGGCCCACAATTCCCTTCAGCCCACAGAAAATTTTAAAAGAGGAAAATTCCTTCTATCAAAAAAATAAATAAATAAAATAAAACCTCGGCCCAACCCCAGCCGGCCTACACCTTCTCACCAATTTTTTTCTTCTTATTCTCCCGGCCCGCTTCACTCCATCCCACTACCTCCTCTTCTCCCCAACGGCTAGCTTTCCCGCCCACGCCCACTACGCCCTCGACCCGCCTCCTCCGCTCATGCCTGTGCCCACGACGCTAACGCCAGCGACCACGTCGACCCGTGCTCTTCGCCTCCGCCGACGCCCCCGCTCGTGCGCGTTACTCCCACGACGCGCGCCTCGATCTCCCCTCGCGATCACCCCGCGCCTCTCTCTCATCTCATTACTCTCCTTCTCTGTTTCTCGTTCTTCCATTCTCTCTCGAACTCACGCCCATCACCGTCTCCTCACCGTCGCTCGCCTCCACCTCGTCGTCTCCACCCCTCTCCCTAACACCTCAACTCCTCCTTCTCCCAACACCGCGACCGCCATCACACCCACCACAGGACCCCACTCCCTGCACCCTCGAACCCACAGCCCCGACCTCGCCATCTTCTTCCATCACCACCGACGACCTCGTCGTCGCCTCCACGCCCTAACTACCTTCCCTCCTCTGTCGTCATCACCCCCATCCACCAAAACTCCGACCACCTTGGTCGCCTCCATCACCTTTCCCTCCAAGCGCCACACCGAGCTCCACCCCCTGCACCACGTCGACCCCATCATCATCGTCACGCCGTCGCCATCACTCTTTCCCTACTCTCCATCCTCCACCCTCGCTCACCCGAGCCTTCACCCTCACTCCCTCAATTTCTCTCTCCTCCTCACTGTCACTCTCTCTCTCTCAATCACTCTCTGTTCTCTCTAAACCTCTCCCTCTCTCTTGATCTCTCATCTCAGATCTCTCCCTCTCTCTCGGCTCTCTCCCACTCTCCCTCTGTGCTCCCTCTCTCCTTCTAATTTCTCTCTCTAACTCCTTCTCCTTTGTTAATTCCCTCACTCTTCAAAACCACACAAAAACCCATTTCTCTTTACAAACCCTCACTGTGGCCATTGCCGGAGCGACGCCGTCGACCGTCGTCAACCCCAGTACACTCGCAGAGGATCATCAAGCACTCCTCAACCTTCAGTGACCGTGCAACGACTCCGGACAACTCCGACGCAAAAATCCGCATCACGATCCAAGCTCACGCAAATCCGTTTCACGGCGTACATCACGCGTTCGTGATGCCGCTGCTACCGTGCGACCCCGAGGCGTTCCCAGGCAAGTTCTTTACTTGCTTACATGCTATTTTACCTAAGTTACAATCGCTAAGTATATAGATTATAAGTTACAGTTTAAACTAATTATGTGCCATAACCTGCTCGACGCGTGTTCCCAAAGGAAATATTTTTCTAAATTGGCGGAATTGGATTACTTGCATTGGCCCTCGCTGTGATGAATACCGTGTGCAAGTTTCGCTGGATAAAATGACCGTTAACGACTAAAACAACTACCCTCAAGTTTAACCGTAAAACTGGAATTTTTCTTGCACCTGAAAACCATTAAATTCACCATAAATCATATACATACTAGAATGGTGCGTTCGATGGCTCAAATCGAAGACAACTCGGCGAACTTTAACTCTATACTGTTTTTCAGGTATTCCTGTACTTAAATTGTTATGATAATTGGATCGGAGTGCGACTCTGGACTGCAGTCCAGAGTGACTCCAATTGTTGGTTGCTGTTCCGTATTGGGTACCACAAGATCTCCTTAACTCATAGATTGCGGAACTCCACTGATTATTATAGGTAAATCTGTTAGCTAGACAACACAGTTGGTTTCATTCTGTTTCGTTACCGTTTGATATTTAACCTGTAATTTAATAGACCGGGACACATAACAGTCCCAGCAGAATCAGAACTGACATATTAGTGTTAAACATTGTATATCTCCTGACGTGCAGATGAGATTGAAGATCCGTCTATTAAGTTAAAAACCTTACTAAAAACCCTAGATTTCATCCAACTGTAGCGTCGCTAAAATCTGATCCCAACTAGGATTAAAATGCGTTGCGAAATGGATTTCTGATTCTGAAACCGGATTTCCAGCCGCGAGCGCTTAAAATGAAATGGTTATAACTATTGATCCTGGAAGCCGATTGGCTTGAAACTAAATCTGATGGATGGACAACTGAACATACTGATTACTACCTGTTTATCATTTCGCTAAATTATATATGTACGTTTCATGATAAATCGTGCAAGTGATAGAATACTGTTTTTGTGACACCTTAATCGTGCTTATATACTGTTCACGAATCACATCATACCCATATCATTGTAGTGATAACCTAGTGATATCGTGCATTTACCCAGTGTTAGATTCTAGTGATGATTGTGGCAAGTACGTCAGCGTTCGTGTATCCGTGAATAAATGAAAGTGATACGTACTTGTACACAATCAGTGACCCTATTATTCTATTGCATTGTCGACGTCTGTGGGATGCGTGTACGTGTGACTATAAGTGGTATGGGACACTTATGGAAGCGCTTGCACGGGTGTCACAGATAAGGCATCCGACACTGCCATTTATCTTAGATATTAGTCGGGACGTGCTTGATGGAGGTCCTGCCTCCAGTTCTCGCGCAGACTTGTCACGGATCGATTAGTATTTAGGGTTATGGTTAGCGTTTGATGTAGACCACGGGGTGTGGGGTAGTTTAAGTGTGAGTTCAACAGAATCTCGGGAGTCCTATGCCGGCTTATATATTTAGGGAGATATATGGAGATTTACAGGGTATGTGATATACACCGTGATATACATGTTACATGCTGGGCCCGTGGTCCCTTGCCCTTGGGTTCTACCCTTGGGTGGAGGACACTCGCGAGTAGTTGATTCTCACACTTGGACTGACGATAGGCTTAGTGACCTGTACAGTGAGACTTAGAGACTGATAGGGATACTGGCATTTATATACCATATATACTGTGTTGACATGCGTGACATATCGTTCTACTGCTTTACTGTTCCGCTGCATTGATTACTGCACATTCATATTCATGCTGTCATTAATTTACTGTTATCCATATCTTTTACCACTGTTAGAACTGTCACTTGATTTATATATATTATATTGTCATTGTGTCGCTCTGACGACCTGAGTATGCATGCTCAGTGTGAGGAGAAGATTTAGCCTGGACCAGAACTAGACGTGCATCACAGACTTCTTGACTTGCCATTCCAAGTTACATTCGTTTGTTTCCCATCAGGTCAGTTATATTATTGTTTCTTTCAGTTACTGCATTTCTCATTACCTGCGCATCATTTACTGTTTACCATGAAAAACTAGAAGCCGAAGTGTGACTATGGCAGGACATTTCCTTGACCGTAGGAGCATGGCTGGCCTTGTCTACCTCTCGTATTCTGTATTTTGGGAAGCGGGGCGTGACATGGTTTAGTTGGTATTAGAGCCAGGTTTTGCTTCGATTGGGATTGCAGTTTTCCGTGTATAGCTTGACAATCTAAGACATCGTTCAGTCCAGATTGTAAACTTGATATCCTTGATCCCTATTCACATTGAGTGTTCCAGCTATCCATTCGCTATGGTTTCGGGTGACTTGACAAGGTTACGTGGTTGCAATTGCACTACCGTACTCTATTCAAGTGACTTGAAGTCATACAGTTGATTCTTCACTTGTAATAAAATCATCACCTCTGATATTCTTGAGTCTTTGACCTATCCATATTGTATCTTGATTCGTATAGCGTGTGACTTATATCATCCTCAAAATTGTTGTTTCAAGATCATGCCTTCCAACGACTCTTCATCTGTATCCGCTCTCCAGAATCAGACCATTGAGATTCTGAGTGCACTGCAAGGTCTGAAGGAAGCCCAGGAGCGAACAAACGACTTGTTAGCTAAAGGACTGAGAAGGCAGGTGAATCCGGCACCAGCGGGAGTCTCTAATCATAAAGGGATCCCTGTTAGACGAGGAAAAGAGAAGACGATGAAGCGCCAATTTGTTTCCCCGCGACAGAAGCAGCAGAAGACCCCATGCTGTGGATACTGTAAAAGGCCAGGACATCTTCAGAGGGATTGTCGCCGCGCCCAAGGGAAATGTCTGATTTGTGGATCCAGCGAACATCTCATCAACGGTTGCCCGGAAAGAAAAGAACTACAAGGAGGAAACTCGTCTATACTCCCCACTTCTGTCGAGTGACGATTATTGCGTAGTTCGCGCTTCGAGGATAAAGCAGACCCAACGCAGGATCCAACTCGCGTGACGAGATTACAGCGGTCTAGCAATCAAAGAAGAATTTTATGTTTTCTACTCTCAGTAATAATGTGGTCATCCTTTTATAAATATTTCCTTCCGTTTGAAATCTTGTATCCACTGAACTTTTGATTGAATGCAATAAAACTTGAATCATAATACATGCATCATTCTCTTGTTTTCTCCTTATTTATATTATTCGTTATCACAGCGTTTCTATCCTGATTTTTCAGTTCTTGCAACCGCATATTTACCTATACTTCGTACCCTGAGCTTTTTCCTTGATGTATTCCACTATCTAATCATGACTTTTCTTTTCAGACGATGGCCCACCCTGGAGCAGCGCCGCATCTGGATGAGGATGCACAATCTTGCATTTCCTTAGACCACACGCTGTTGAGTTCTGACGATGAGATCAACGGTCCCCAGGTCAATTTCAGAAACGACGATTAGGAGGACGAAGGAGTAGCCGTCCCAGAGTTCGACATGATAGCTGATTTCGACGAGGAGGAAGAAGACCCTGAAGAGAACCCGATAGAGAAAGACCCCGAGGAAGAACCGATAGAAGAAAACCCAGTGGAGGAAAATCCCATGGAAGAGAATGCAGAAGAAGAGAACCACATGGGATCGGACCTCGATGAAGAAGCTCTATCCGAGGATGAAGGACCAGAAGATCAAGACCCTGCCGTGGAAGAACTCCCTTTGGCGGTCCCCGCGAGACGCTATGGAAATGGACGCCTCTACCTGAGTGCGCGAGCCTACCGCAACCTGCTGAATCTCCACAACAGCGACTGACGGAATTTCTTTTGATGTTGTCTTTCTGGCCAAATAAAATGTGTATAGTTTAGAGCCACTTTTCGCCTTCGGGAATGCCTTGTTTCAAATTTTCTTAAATGAAATAAATCTTCTGAATTCGTATACCTTTTGATTATTGGTTCGCTTGATACTTGTTTACTGCCCATATCCATTTATTTTTCTGCTGAGTTCCCTGACTGTCCACCCCTACTCATTGTATAGTTCTCACCCCCGTTTCGATTAGAAAGTACCGCATCCTGATCCTTGGAATGAGCCACCCTCCATCCCTCGTCTGTGCCCCGTTGAGATCCCTCTGGGAGAAGAACAGTTCCTGTGAAACTTCCGAGTTCACTAAACTCTTCAAATTTTGATTCGTGTGTTGTACCGACTGTTGTTTCCCCCACACTTTTCCTTTTGTATTCCTTTGTTGCTCATCCTTACTTCCTGTGCTGACCCTATCCCAAACTCTTTAACATTCAGCCTAAAGCCGCCACACTCCGACCTTCTGATTGGGCCACGCCTCCTTGTAACCACTACCCTAGCTAGCCTTTTTCATATTGGTGATTTCTCTATTACCCAAAATATATTTAGGGACATTATTATTCAAAATTTAGATTTTCACTATTTTAAATTTATCAAAGAGTGCGTGTTATTGGTTACTCTGTTTTATGTATTTTGAGTACACTATTAGTATTCTCATTTTCAGTAGCGCAACCTTACACCGCGCACATTTTGTTCCATGTTTCTTATTTTCACTATATGGGTTTTCTAAGCTATTTTAAAATTATTTGATCGATACGTTTTCCTAAAATGGTTTAACCTACCGACTAAACTTCCACTACTTTATTCTTTTTATTTTATTTTCGGGTTGTGTGCCTATGATTACTATTATAAATGATTGTGTCTTATACTTATTCTTTCTGTCGTGCTACCTTTAATATACTTATACGTGCACATGTTTGGATTTCGATTTTATTGAATACGCTCTGATTATTTTTGTTCATCATTGTTATCTATGTTCTCGTGTACTTGTAGGTTGCTCTTATAGTTATTCCTACCTTATACCTATTTAGGATTATCTTCTGTACGCTGTTCTTACATGTTTATGCCTTCAAATTTCTTCGTCCACGGATTTCTAACAAACCTTTTATGTGTTAGTTTGCAATATAATAGATTTCGCCTATATTTGTATAAACTATCGTTTATTTTAAATTTCGAGGACGAAATTTTTGTAAGGGTGGTATGATGTAATACCCAGTTTTTCTTATACGTCTAAATCCGTATTTCTTTTACCTATAAGATTTATTTAAAATTATTTATTTATTTTCGAAATCCTATTAAACCCAGATCTTATCTTTCTTTCCACTGTCTCAGCCGTTTTCCTGTTATTGAATTTAAACTCAAAACAAATGTTATGTATATTTCTCCGTCTAAGTCAGCCCTGGACACAAATCCTAATTCTAGTTATTTATCCTAAACCCAAACCCAAACTATAAATTTTTAATTACCCAGCCCACCCTTTTTAAATAAATTCATCTTCCTTATTGAATCTCTGGCCCGGCCTTTTTCCTTTTTCCTTTTTATATTGAATTTTCTCGGCCCACAATTCCCTTCAGCCCACAGAAAATTTTAAAAGAGGAAAATTCCTTCTATCAAAAAATAAAATAAAATAAAATAAAACCTCGGCCCAACCCCAGCCGGCCCACACCTTCTCACCAATTTTTTTCTTCTTATTCTCCCGGCCCGCTTCACTCCAGCCCACTACCTCCTCTTCTCCCCAACGGCTAGCTTTCCCGCCCACACCCACTACTCCCTCGACCCGCCTCCTCCGCTCACGCCTGTGCCCACGACGCTAACGCCAGCGACCACGTCGACCCGTGCTCCTCGCCTCCGCCGATGCCCCCGCTCGTGCGCGTTACTCCCACGACGCGCGCCTCGATCTCCCCTCGCGATCACCCCGCGCCTCTCTCTCATCTCATTCCTCTCCTTCTCTGTTTCTCGTTCTTCCATTCTCTCTCGAACTCACGCCCATCACCGTCTCCTCACCGCCGCTCGCCTCCACCTCGTCGTCTCCACCCCTCTCCCTAACACCTCAACTCCTCCTTCTCCCAACACCGCGACCGCCATCACACCCACCACAGGACCCCACTCCCTGCACCCTCGAACCCACAGCCCTGACCTCGCCGTCTTCTTCCATCACCACCGACGACCTCATCGTCGCCTCCACGCCCTAACTACCTTCCCTCCTCTGTCGTCATCACCCCCATCCACCAAAACTCCGACCACCTTGGTCGCCTCCGTCACCTTTCCCTCCAAGCGCCACACCGAGCTCCACCCCCTACACCACGTCGACCCCATCATCATCGTCACGACGTCGCCATCACTCTTTCCCTACTCTCCATCCTCCACCCTCGCTCACCCGAGCCTTCACCCTCACTCCCTCAATTTCTCTCTCCTCCTCACTGTCACTCTCTCTCTCTCAATCACTCTCTGTTCTCTCTAAACCTCTCCCTCTCTCTTGATCTCTCATCTCAGATCTCTCCCTCTCTCTCGGTTCTCTCCCACTCTCCCTCTGTGCTCCCTCTCTCCCTCCAATTTCTCTCTCTAACTCCTTCTCCTTTGTTAATTCCCTCACTCTTCAAAACCACACAAAAACCCATTTCTCTTTACAAACCCTCACTTTGGCCATTGCCGGAGCGACGCCGTCGACCGTCGTCGACCCCAGTACACTCGCAGAGGATCATCAATTACTCCTCAACCTCCAGTGACCGTGCAACGACTCCGGACAACTCCGACGCAAAAATCCGCATCTCGATCCAGGCTCGCGCAAATCCGTTTCACGGCGTACATCACGCGTTCGTGATGCCGCTGCTACCGTGCGACCCCGAGGCATTCCCAGGCAAGTTCTTTACTTGCTTACATACTATTTTACCTAAGTTACAATCGCTAAGTATATAGATTATAAGTTACAGTTTAAACTAATTATGTGCCATAACCTGCTCGACGCGTGTTCCCAAAGGAAATATTTTTCTAAATTGGCGGAATTGGATTACTTGCATTGGCCCTCGCTGTGATGAATACCGTGTGCAAGTTTCGCTGGATAAAATGACCGTTAACGACTAAAACAACTACCCTCAAGTTTAACCGTAAAACTGGAATTTTTCTTGCACCTGAAAACCGTTAAATTCACCATAAATCATATACATACTAGAATGGTGCGTTCGATGGCTCAAATCGAAGCTGACTCGGCGAACATTAACTCTATACTGGTTTCCGGGTATTCCTGTACTTAAATTGTGATGATAATTGGATCGGAGTGCGACTCTGGACTGCAGTCCAGAGTGACTTCAATTGTTGGTTGCTGTTCCGTATTGGGTACCACAAGATCTCCTTAACTCGTAGATTGCGGAACTCCGCTGATTATTATAGGTAAATATGTTATCTAGACAACACAGTTGGTTTCATTCTGTTTCGTTACCGTTTGATATTTAATCTGTAATTTAATAGACCGGGACACATAACAGTCCCAGCAGAAGCAGAACTGACATATTAGTGTTAAACATTGTATATCTCCTGACGTACAGATGAGATTGAAGATCCGTCTATTACGTTGAAAACCTTACTGAAAACCCTAGATTTCATCCAACTGTAGCGTTGCTAAAATCTGATCCCAACTAGTATTAAAATGCGTTGCGAAATGGATTTCTGATTCTGAAACCGGATTTCCAGCCGCGAGCGCTTAAAATGAAATGGTTATAACTATTGATCCTGGAAGCCGATTGGCTTGAAACTAAATCTGATGGATGGACAACTGAACATACTGATTACTACCTGTTTATCATTTCTCTAAATTATATATGTACGTTTCATGATAAATAGCGCAAGTGATAGAATACTGTTTTTGTGACACCTTAATCGTGCTTATATACTGTTCACGAATCACATCATACCCATATCATTGTAGTGATAACCTAGTGATATCGTGCATTTACCCAGTGTTAGATTCTAGTGATGATTGTGGCAAGTACGTCAGCGTTCGTGTATCCGTGAATAAGTGAAAGTGATACGTACTTGTACACAATCAGTGACCCTATTATTCTATTGCATTGTCGACGTCTGTGGGATGCGTGTACGTGTGACTATAAGTGGTATGGGACACTTATGGAAGCGCTTGCACGGGTGTCACAGATAAGGCATCCGACACTGCCATTTATCTTAGATATTAGTCGGGACGTGCTTGATGGAGGTCCTGCCTCCAGTTCTCGCGCAGACTTGTCACGGATCGATTAGTATTTAGGGTTATGGTTAGCGTTTGATGTAGACCACGGGGTGTGGGGTAGTTTAAGTGTGAGTTCAACAGAATCTCGGGAGTCCCATGCCGGCTTATATATTTAGGGAGATATATGGAGATTTACAGGGAATGTGATATACACCGTGATATACATGTTACATGCTGGGCCCGTGGTCCCTTACCCTTGGGTTCTACCCTTGGGTGGAGGACACTCGCGAGTGGTTGATTCTCACACTTGGACTGACGATAGGCTTAGTGATCTGTACAGTGAGACTTAGAGACTGATAGGGATACTGGCATTTATATACCATATATACTGTGTTGACATGCGTGACATATCGTTCTACTGCTTTACTGTTCCGCTGCATTGATTACTGCACATTCATATTCATGCTGTCATTAATTTACTGTTATCCATATCTTTTACCACTGTTAGAACTGTCACTTGATTTATATATATTATATTGCCATTGTGTCGCTCTAACGACCTGAGTATGCATGCTCAGTGTGAGGAGAAGATTTAGCCTGGACCAGAACTGGACGTGCATCACAGACTTCTTGACTTGCCATTCTGAGTTACATTCGTTTGTTTCCCATCAGGTCAGTTTATATTATTGTTTCTTTCAGTTACTGCATTTCTCATTACCTGCGCATCATTTACTGTTTACCATGAAAAACTAGAAGCCGAAGTGTGACTACGGCAAGACATTTCCTTGACCGTAGGAGCATGGCTGGCCTTGTCTACCTCTCGTATTCCGTATTTTGGGAAGCGGGGCGTGACACATGTGCTGTTGTTTCTTTATCCCCTCCAAGCTTCTTCCTCCTCCTCTTTGTCTTCAAAGACTGGGCTTCCTTTTCGTTCCGTAAAGAGCTCCTTTCTCCTCCTCTATTTGCTACCCTCGAGGAGGAGGAGAAAGAAGAGCCTTCCCAGAATAGGGTGATATATTTAACTTTTGTGCAGCAAGGGTTCGGTATACCACCTTGTCCTAGTGTCACTTCCGTTCCTGTTTTGTCAGGCCGAGAGGGTCCGTTGGATACTAGCCCTTACTGAGATGGCGTCCATGCTTTAGCATCCTTGTTGGTCAACGAAGTGTGTAGCCGGGGAGATGATAGCGATCGATCCCTCTGCTCTGTTGGATCAAGCTAAAGCATGGTTAGAATAGAGAGGTCGGTGACCGCCGTAAGTGTTAGGGATATGTATGCTCTAGAGGCCATTATTGTACATTGATGTATATTATAGTGGATGTTTGGATATATATATATAGGACTTTCTTGCTCGACATGATAGTATGCTATCTGGTTGCTCTTTATCTTAACATGTACACTTGTATTATTATACTGTCTCTCTGATACATGCTGATAAAGCCCTTAGGATGTTGGCATGACTACCAGGACTATGATGCAGACCATACTACTTGGACATGTGTAGTCTACAAGCACATCTTTTAACAGTTTCTAGTCGAGATAGTATCATGAAAGGGCATCGATATTCCAGAGTAGACTAGTGTGTACATTTCTTAACCCTATAGGGGGCAATGGATGATCCCATATCCATTGGTGTTTGACATCAAAGATTGTACACAGGTGCTCATTAGAGAATGGGTACACTGAACAGGACTCGCCGAGAACTCCTAGCTGGTACTATACCTATCATCAGATAGCAGTTCTCTGGTGAAACTGGTACAGGTTAGTCTGTAGACCCGAGATCGTCATAGAGTCTTGTATAGTTCCCACTGTGCTTTGATTTCCTCCCTACCATTGCTCAAAGGAGTCGTGCAAACAGGTGGATTTTGGGTACAGTCCCGAGTCGCATGGAGACAATAAGCGATAGGAACGGTTTCGTCTCTCCCGGTATAGGGAGTTGATGTTGCGCTATACTCGATTGGATATAACAGGAAGTCCCGGGCCAGGGTTGTTGATGAGATTTACTGGTAAGTGTTATTAGTAGTTTCTCGTACCATTATAGGCCACACATCGGCATGCCTTATCAAGTTATTGGGATCTGATGATTCCACCCCCAGACTCGATGTGCGACATATCAGACGAAGAGACCGGACTGTACGGTAAGTATTACTTATAGGCTTCATGAGAGTTTGAACAAACTTGCTTGTTGATCTTCTAATCTCTCAATACTAGGATAGCCGTTACGTCCAGCTAGTACCGCTGACGGCTTATGGGTAACTGATATGATCATTACCTACTGCTAGCGTATTGACGAGTCTTTAGAGTCTCACACAGAAATTTCCTAGTTCAAGCGAAACGAAATAGGGCACATATGCTGATATGTGCGAGGGCCTGATTAAATACGAGTATGTGATACTATATTCTAATCTGGCAGTTATTTGATATCAGTTAGGTTATATGTGATATAATCGAATTATTGAATCAAGTGTTGATTTGATAATGTGATATACAGATAAATGATATTAGTCGGTTATATGTGATATGACCGGATTATTAAATCAAGTGTTGATTTAATAATATGATATATATTTATATTTGATATAATTATATATTAACTAATATTATTGCTCACTAATTATTTGTTTATCTTTATATATATATTAATATATATATGATATATATATATATATATATGTATATATTATATGAAGCATGGTTGATTTTCTATTTTGAGAAAATAGAAAATGAGGTGGAAAATGGAGAGACTTTTAAAGGAATGGGTGAAGCATGGTCTTGGTCATTATGTTATTACTCTTGCTACACTATTGAAGCATGGTAGGAATTATTAATTTGTTAATAATTCCATGCTTCAATAAGTGAGAGGGGTCAAGCCATTTCTTGAGTTCACTTGTTCATTTTTCTTTACATGAGACTTGAGCTCATTTGCTCTCTAACTCTCTCCATCTTTTTCACCTCCACCTCCAAGCTCAATCCCTCACATGAGTTGTGAACCGTTGAGCTTGCGAGAATACTAGTGAGCAAACAAAACCCCTACTTCACCATCCTATACTAGATTAGCGCTTTGGTGTAGTGTGTTTCCTTCACTAAAGAGTTTAGTGAAGAGGTAGCTTGGATTAGCGGAGTTTCGAGTGGATCATCTTCGGCACGAAGATCGCAAAGGAAGCTCAATCCAACTTCAAGTATAGCTTAGTGGGGTCGCGTGGACTACTACACGGAGCTTGAGAAGAGAAGGACACAGTCTACAAAGATTGTAGCCACCTTTCTCTTAATATAGTTTTTGTTATATCATAGTTAAACCCTAATCATCTAGTTTCAATTCTTGTTTAGTGTTAATTAGCATCCCAATAATTTTAAATGGCATTCTTGATGCTAGTAAAACCTAGTAGCGGTGCTAACAAACACTTTCATGGTATCAGAACCAAGCTAGAAGATTAGACGATGTTAGCTTGATTACGAAAACGAAAAAACTCCGAAACTGAAACCCAAGAAACCCTATTTCTGTCGATTTTGAAATGAACTCTGAAAAAATTTTAAACATGTGCAGAAGCTTACATTTGATGTAACTAGAACACAACACAAAATCGAGACCCAAACTTTTTGTTTTGGCCGGCGAAAGTCCCAAAAGGACCGGTCTCGCCGGTTTTACTATTGGTGTTTGGGCTCGGGTTTATTTTGTGTTCTGTGGTGTTGGGTCTAGGGTTTCATGTTTATGTTTGTTTAGCCCAGTTTGCATATGATGTTAACTTTTCTATTGGGGCTAATACGGAGTATTTCATAGTCGTAATTTCTACATCGTTTCGTGTAACAACCCTAAACTTTCTGTACAATTTTTTTCAAAGTACAGAGAGAAATACCTAAGCCTGAGCACAAGTTATAAATTTAAATTGCT
This sequence comes from Agapanthus africanus, assembly GCA_030015575.1. NCBI lineage: Eukaryota > Viridiplantae > Streptophyta > Magnoliopsida > Asparagales > Amaryllidaceae > Agapanthus > Agapanthus africanus. Next base: position 874,706,667 of record CM057339.1, read on the forward strand.
TTCGAACAGCAAGAATCAATTTGTAGCTCATTGGTAAAGCCTTACACTGCTGTGACGTAACCCCTGTGATCGAATCCCCCCAGCCACATATATTTTCATTGATTTTTCTTTTAAACTTTTAGAAGCTCAAAAGTTTACACATGCAAAACACGTAAAATGAAAAATCACAAAATAAATAAACATATGGAAAATGATATACTAACAGACATGGACACGTGGCAGAGATCCCAACCTCATCCCACCGGATTAGACTGGCGAGATGTGAAGGGGGACCGGCAACGCCGGAATTATCCGTAGGTAATGCATTGAATTTTTTTCCCCTGGCACCCCTTGGCCTACCCCACTACCCCCATGTTGTTTGTTTACTCTGCAATTATCCAGAGAATTAAAAATCACCATTAAACCAAATTTTAATGTATTTTTTAATTCTTAATTCATCACCCTAAAACCTAATTTTCCCTATAAATACCACACTACATTTCACCCCCTCTCATTCAGAAATTCCATACCAAAACTATCTAAAAATATTCTAAGTCCAAAGTTGTACAAGTGGAGTTAGTATAGGTCGAAGTTCCGGCGACATGTCAGGAAGAATCCGGCAACGAAACGACTCCCCGACGATTCCAAAAGCATCCTCCATCTCCCCTCATTATTTTCAATCAGTAAGTCCCCTATCCCCTTCTCAATCTCTAGTCTAAAATTTTCACTTTTCAAAACTCGTCGGACACGGAGTTATTCCGACTTTCGATTCTCTTTGCTTTTAAAACTCAAATTTTACTTAAACAATAAATTACCATCTCTTCTTATATTGTTTAACAAACATAAAACAACATTCACAACAAGTTTCAATTCAAAATAATATGTATTGCAACTTTTATTTCATTTTTACGGTAAAATACCATCATATTTACATACGACGTTGCTTATTCATTTTACCCATAATACCTTTAGAAAACTCACGAAGTAATGACCTACCTCACCACAACACAAATTCTTGACATAGCATGATGACTTTTGGAACATTAGTTTGTGGGAAAAATACGAGTTTACAATAAAATACCCTAAACATTCAAAAACCATTTTCTTTAAAAGTGTATTATTTAATTCCTTGTAAATGCGTCTCTACAACCCATTTTGGGAAACCCCGATCGAGATGGTACAGGTTATCGCACATCCTCGGACCTAATAGAGCGAGATGCAGACCTCCTCACGAAGCATCTGATCTCGATGGAATTTTTAATGTAATTTTTAAGAAAAATGTGATTTCTATTTAACAAATAAGATCTATTTTTTATAAATATATATATATATATATATTATCAAAATATCTACTTTAAGTATACAATATATATATATATATATTCCATGTTTTCTAAATCAACGAAATCACAAATTTCATGAAACTACCATTACAACTCAATACAATTCCATTATTACACTAAAATACCATATACAATGAAATCTAGGTTATATCCACTAGAATATTTCACTTTATAAAAATTAAAATTATGAAAACCTTAAATACGATAATTAAATACTTGAGGTGTATTTTGAAAATATATCAAAAACTATTTTCATAAAAACCCCTCAAGTTATATTAATTTACAATAAGGACCCTAGTAAACATAAATTTAAACGGGACCAGTTCTCTTGAGCCTCAGGGAGCTGGAGAATATGGGTGCTTTCCTATCTAAGGTAGACAACCTAAAAACTGTGTTATCAATACAGTAATGTCTTGGAAAAAGACACAAATCCTGCCGTCCATGTGCATCAGTTACCGATAACATCAAAACTAATTCAGGACTTCAATTCTGTTTAAAAGTCTGACTCAGTTAGAGTCACGGTCAAATCTGATTATAATCTATCTTGAATTCAATTCAAATATAACTCCATTTCAACATGAATCCATGAATGCCAGAGCACAATCTATATCAACATGACTTAAACCGAACAATGGATATACTCTGATTACATAACTATCCATTTATATCCATTCCGTTTACATGATATCATGGTTTCGGCAAGTCTTCCATTTATAAAACAAAACAATACAACCATTCATTACAACAATACAATCAGTACAAAAGACATTACGGGATATTTAAAGGGGTAGACTGGTACGGAACATGTTAAAGGTGGCATGAGGTGATCACTAAAAGACGTAACTATACATACATGCCGTTGTTCCGTGGTTTTATCGATAGAGCCTTGTACTACGGGTTACCAAAGTCCACGGTGTAAGTTGGACTCCTCTCGTATACACTGGCTTCTTATGTACCAAACTACAAACAACTGCGTTAACATAATAATCAAACATCATAACAGTTATATTCTCCCACCTGTCTATTCTATTTCTTCCTTTCTTTGAGACTTACCGAGCGATTGTTCGCTGACGACATTCCTTCTCTCTTCTTTCTTTGGAATGTTGTCAGGAGGACCCGACTCTGAGGATCTCGAGACCATCCAGGAGCACTTGGAGCAGACCACTGAGCAACACGGCCATTAGACTTACTTGTACTTACTTTTCTTTTCAGTTCATGCCATTGTTTAGGCATTACTTTCCATTCCTGTATTTACATTTTCGGTTGTACATGTAAAGAAATATTAATAAATAAAAGTTGATGTTCATTTACATTCATGTCTCTTGTGTATATTTTACATTATATTGCTTAGATACGTTTAGCGTGTTTACTTCTGAGTAAATACGTAGCGGGCCTCGTCATATCTCCTTACCGTACACTGGGAAGCGGGGCGTGACATTTCGGGTTTAAGTTTGATATGTGATACAGTAGTTGAAATCCTCATTAAATTAGTTTTGTGAAAACTGGTTTGATTGTAAATCTAGCATTTTAGTCTCTTTTGATCGATTGCCACGAAGTTTCGATTCGGATCGAAACTTCGTCGCAATCGCGTATTGTACGCGAATACTCGCCAGATAACTTTACTAGGTAGCCACGCCCATAGCCCCGACCAAGTGACTTTAGGAGAACTCTGTTGCTAAAATCATCCACTCGGGTGCTCGCGGCCACGGTGTTCCACCTAAGTGCACTTGGTCGACGGCATCGGGGGTGCGGCCATATACTAAAGTTCCCGACGAGTATTAGATTGGGTAGTCAGGAATATTGTTGAATTACCCGAATAAGTTATTGAAAAATATTTTTGATATGAGACTAAAATGCAAGGTTTATAGGGTTAGACATGAAATTCGGAATATGAGATATTCCGGGTTTATGATGTCTAAGGAAATGCGGATTCTAATTATTGTAGTTTTTCATTTCTTTTCTGCGACCGTAAGTGTAATATATGGGGTATCCCAAATCTCGTTGCTATTTATCAACGGAATTTGGGATACGCATATTTACTTACGTTGATGACTTGTGAGGTTATGTGTTGCTGTGATATATTATATTGGATCGTCATGAATGAATAGCCGGGGGTTTTGGCGTGAGATGAGAGTTTTTCAATTTTCATTCATGTAAAAATTATATGTAATATTCTTTTATTGGGACACTTCTAGGTTGAGAATGATGTCACCATTGATGTATATTATTTACTTTTCTGCATTAGGATAGACCCAAGGCGAGGAGCACAAGTAACTGGGTTCTAGAGTCAAGTGGGAGACCATCTCGAAGAGTCGAGACCGGGTCTCCTAACTCTAGAATTGGCAGGGTTGCTTGCCGCTCTCGTAGGGGTCTAGGGATGTGGGTTTGGCTATTCAACACGACTGTGGAATCCGTGTTTTTCATTATTGGCTTAATTTAAAACACGAACCTCCTAATATATCCAATATTTCATATGTTGAATCTGCTACTTGGTTCTGTGATGTGATCATATAACTGCGTGAGATGAATGCTATATATATATATATATATATATATATATATATATATATATATATATATATATGATATATATAATAAACGTTGCTTATGTTTTGCACCCGCACTAGTCCAGCCCCCGCTCTGCCATTAGTTAAGTAACCTAACGGTGCATGACAGGGCCCCGTGCCGAATGCGGATGGCATAAGCGTACGTTCTATTTTCGTTTCTTTTTCTGTGATATTTATGGAAACATAAATGATGGGACTTCATTAATGAGATTAATGAAAAGAAAAAGAAACCTAAAAATGCTGTAGAATCAAAAAATTTAAAAGGTAGCTCTAGTTCTTACTTTGAATAGTGGTATTCCTTGATGAATATCCAGCAGCTCATTCGATGAGGAAAGAGCCGAGATCCATTCACCGGGAGTGATCTCTTTAGCAAAACTAGCAAATGTTACAACCCACTCGGTTTTGTTTTAATAGCTTCTCTAGTTCTTGCTTTGCATAGTGGTATTCCTTAATGAATATCCAGCACCTCATTCGATGAGGAAAGAGCCGAGATCCCTTCACCGGGAGTGACCTCTTTAGCGAAACTAGTAAAAGCTATAAAAACACTCCTTTTTCAAATCACTAGATTCTACAACGATAACAAGTTCATTACATTAAAGGTTTTCTTCAAAACCAGCCGTAGCCCTCCGTCATTTCAGATAAGTATTATTTAGTATTCGTGCTACGTTTGTTGCCCATAGCCAAGGCATAGTGCGCGGTAGCTAATTAGTGCTTATTTACAGCATGTGATGCGATTGGATTAGGGTAGTCGTACAGCTTTGTTGACCATAGCCAAGGGTCGTACGGGTGGATTTAATTCAATCAAGAAATGATGGGTTGAATTTGGCTAGCGCTTATGATTTGTTGACCATAGCAAAAGTCATAAGTTGCTAGGGGCAAAAACAATTATCGGGAATTTCAAGTGTTGAAATTTGCAATGAGATTGCATACCTCCTATGAGATAGTTGGATCCTGATACCCACTGCGAGTAAGAGTTACTCCTGGAAGAGTTTTGCACTTTATAATTAGCCAATCAAATAGGTGTCTGAGAAAGGTGTTAACCGGGTTATGCCCCTGCGGAAATGAGCTTATTTAATTAGTTCTATGTGAAAGCATAGAGAGACTCCCTCGGAGTGCCAATACCTGCCTGGCCGAACGATTGGCGAACTTGTACGATATAATTAATCTCGGCTAATCTTACCTTTTAGGGTTTGAAGGAAGATTTGATAAAAACAGTGGGAGCCATCCTGATTAGATAAGATAATAACCAATCTAATCTTGCAAGAGCGTATGCTAAAGTGTTTCCTTCTCTCTCTCTCCAAGTAGCGACCAATGACACACCTTAATCAAGATAATAATATGGATGTATTGACCAAACCCGCTTATTATACTGAGCTGGGGAACGTTGGTTCTACTCTATCTTATGATTGTCATAAGTCCGAGTAAGAAATAGTAGAATATAAGAATTCCCACGCCACCCGAGTGAAGAAAGAGCATGATGATGCATCTTCTTCGGGTGTGTTCGTTATCGAGAACTGTTTCTCAGTGTGCTCTACATCCTGGGTGTTGGATACCGGATCAGGATCCCACGTATGTAATTTGTTATATGGGCTAAAGAGAGGTAGAGAACTGAAAAAGGGTGATAAGTCTCTAACAGTAGGGAATGGAGCAATTGTTGCAGCCAAAACAGTTGGCGAATATCACTTAGTATTACCAAATGGTAATACATTGATTCTGAACAACTGTTACTACGTATCAAAAATGATGTGCAATATTATATCAGTTTCTTTACTAACTAAAAAAGGATGTAATTTCACATTAGAGGATAATGTTATGAATATTTTTCTAAATCAAGTGTTAATTGGGTTTGGTACGTTATGTGATGGTATATACGTTCTAAATCAAACGACAGTTATAAATGTACAGAACACACACAAGAGGAAGAGTTCAGAAATGAACGAAGTCTACTTGTGGCATTGTAGACTAGGTCATATCAATGCTACAAGACTAGCTAAGTTACATCAAGATGGATTTTTGAATCAGTTCGAATTTACATCTTATGAAACATGGCAGTCATGTCTCAAAGGAAAGATAACCAAAACTCCGTTTACTGGATATGGAGAAAGAGCTACTGAACTCTTGGGACTGATACATAGTGATGTATGCGGTCCTATGTCTACACATGCTAGAAATGGTTCCTTGTACTTCATTACATTCACCAATGATCTCTCAAGATTCGGACATATGTTCCTGTTGAAACACAAGTCTGAGGCTTTTGAAAAATTCAAGGAATATAAGTGCGAAGTCGAGAACCAAACGGGTAAAAGTATTAAAATCCTTCTATCTGATCGGGGAGGAGAATACTTAAGCATAGAATTCCGTGATTATTTAAAAGAGAATGGGATTCTCTCTCAGCTTACTCCTCCGTATACACCACAGCACAACGGTGTATCGGAGCCGAGGAATCACGCCCTATTAGATATGGTGCGCTCTATGATGAGTACTGCTGTGTTGCCTATTTTTTGGGGGGATATGCACTTGAGATAGCTGCATACCTATTGAATAAGGTACTGACCAAAGCTGTGCCTACCACTCCATATGAGATATGGAATAGGAAGAGACCATCTCTTAAACGAGTTAAGATATGGGGTTGTCCGGCTTATGTTAAAAGGCAAAATCCGGACAAGCTCGAGACAAGGTCTGTTTTATGTAAGTTTGTAGGATATCCAAAAGATTCTTATGGATATATTTTCTACCATTCTGAGGAACAAAATGTGTTTGTTTCTCAATATACCACCATTTTAGAAAAGGAATTTCTTGTGAAAGAAATTAGTGGTAATGAGGTAGAACTGGAAGAAGTTCTAGCAACACAAACTATAACTGACAATTTGGTAGAACCGGAGGATTCAATAGTTCCCGACAAACCTCAGCCACTCCCAAATCTAGTAGGGTTCCTCACCCACCTAAGAGATACTACGGTTTTCTCATAGAAGGTGGGAGCGAGGATTGCATCATGGAAGATGATGACCCAACTGGTTTCGAGCAAGCCATCACAAGTGGAGACTCTGTGAAATCGCTGGATGCTATGCGATCTGAGATGGAATCCATGTACACCAACAAAGTATGGACTTTGTAAGTTGCTTCAGAAGGGGTAAAACCCATCGGAAGCAAGTGGATCTTTAAGAAGAAACTTGGTGTAGATGAAAAAGTTAAGACCTTCAAAACAAGACTTGTAGCAAAAGATTTTCGTCAACGACCAGGTGTCGACTATGATGAAATCTTTTCTCCAGTGGCTATACTTAAGTCCATCAGGATTCTACTTACCATTGCTGCATACCATGACTACGAAATCTGGCAGATGGACGTCAAGACCGTATTTCTAAATGGTGATTTAGAAGAGAGCGTGTATATGACACAGCCAGACAGTGGGAGCAGCGGAAGCGTGTGCAAGCTGCTTAAATCCATCTATGGATTAAATCAGGCATCACGGAGCTGGAACATGTGTTTTGACGAAGCTATCAAAGAGTTTGACTTCATCAAAAACGTAGATGAACCTTCTATATACAAGAAGATTATAGAGAGTAAGAGCGTCTTCCTCGTATTGTATATGGATGACATACTCTTGATAGAAAACGATGTTCCTATGCTACACTCGGTCAAGCTCTTCTTATCACACAAGTTCTCTATGAAAGATCTGGGTGTGTAACATTTTGAAATATTTTAGATAATTTATTTATTTATTTATGTAATTAAAATGGTTAATTTAAATCTTATTGTAATATAAGACCTTTTAATATGTAGTAGGTTAAATTAGTAAAGAAAGAAGTTTGCTATATAATAATAAGTATCATGAGGGGTTTTGTGAAAAGTTTAATTAACTGTGGAAATTGGAAATTTTGTGAGGGTTTATGTGTAAAAAGGGTAAGGTCATGGTTAAGGTTAAATTACACTCATGGGATATAATAACCTAGATGACGCTTCATGCTTACATGAGATATTTATGGTGACACTTCATGCTTGCATGAAATGTTCACGGTGACACATTCTCCTTACATGAAAACACCACCATCTTTCATGCTTACACCTCCCACTTGCATGGCTACACAACACTCTTTCTAGGTGACACCTCCTCCTAAACCTCAACCTTCATTATCCTTATCTTTTCATTTAGCTCAGTTCATATATCAATTAGAAACAATTTGGCCTAGTTAGAAAATAAATAAAAAAATCTTACAACACACAAAAGAAAAAGAGAGGAAAAAAAGCTAAGTACTAGGGATGTTTACCACAACCCTCAAGCAAAAATTAGTGGTGCTTGTATACCTTGGAAAGATCCTTTCAGTTGATCCTTTAATAGGTATAAATTTCAACTCCGCAGATTTTTAGTTCAGTACTGTTTTAATATAGAAGTTTGATATATGAAATATCGTATTTGGGTAAATTTAGGCTCTGTTTTGAATCTACTATAATCTAGATAATATTTAACAAAATCAAACAGTACCTTCATCTTGTATTTTGGACCTAGAATAACCACTAGAAACACGGGCCCGTTCCTCGGATTTTTGGCCGGCGACATTCATTGAAATTCCGAGCTCGACGGTTTTGTGTGGGAGTTGGGTGTTGAAATTTTTAGGGTAGCTCTCTGTATATGTGTTAGGATATCTAGTATTGCTAGTTTATGTTATATATTCAGTATATAAAATCTGGAAGCAAATATCTGTTTTGGAGTTAAAGATTTTAAGTATGATACGGATATTTTGTGTCACGATTCTGCGTTTTCTGTTATGAATAGCGAAGGATTAAATCAAATTAGATAAGTCTTAGAAACTTCAAAATATTCACACGTAGCTTGTGTAGTATGTAAATCTCGTAGTTTCATGTTTTAGCCGTATCGGAGTTTAGCTGTTTCTTATACGAAAGTTAATTTCGATGTTAGGTTCGAATACGGGGACTTCAGAGGCCGCAAGAAAGGGAAAGGGATTGATGATATCTGAGTAGATTCGACGTATTCCGGTGAGTAGACTAAATATCTACCGGAGGATTGTGTATGGATGGCGTAATACGCCCATGGATTTAAGTTTAGATATAATTGTTCCTTTGTGTATAAATTTGAATTTAGCAACTCCACCATATGCATTCATATATATAAATCGTCATGTTTAATAATTGCTAGAACACTGCACAAATTATCGACGAGTCATATTGCATGCGCACATATCTACATGTTACACTACACCTCGTCGATATTGACATGTCACGTATACACTTAGTACTTGCTATGTCACATATGATTTACTTCATACCGTAAGCATCAATAGTGGTAAATTTGCAACAATATTATTATGAACACATACCATGCTTCATTTTCAAGTATTATTATGATATAAGATGCATTGAAATATGCGGATTTCTGGTTTTGAGTTTTTATGCACTATTAAGTATATTCAGTGATTTTTCATGTTGATGTGATATGTCCACCATGAGATATTGTTTTTATGATTTGGTTTTATTCCGGACCGAATGGGGGAGCTATACGGTCGCGAAATTTTACGCTATCCGGACTGAATGGGGGAGTTATACAGTCGGTTTCATGGTGGACCCGGTCGAGACAGAGGGGCAGGATAGCCGCATGTGAGGCGGGGAGCCTAGCGAGGATACTCGATACCGGAGATAGTTGTGAAACACGGCGGATATCTAGATGGTACCGACCGGTGTTACTGATGGACAGGATAATTCGGGGAACGATGCCTGATGAAAACAGAAGATTTGTGTCAATGTTGGACACGGAAAAATGAACCTTATTTGGAAATAATTGATGAGATTTCAGTTTTGATTTGTACATTTAGTAGTACATATTCATGCTTTCGCCTGTTCTCATACATTATACTCATCATTATTGCTGTTAATTCTAGTTCGTCATACTTACATTATCAACTGTTAGATGTTAGTTTGATTCACTGAGTTGGCAACTCACCCCCGTTGTGCCGTAGTTCCTTGCAGGAGACGCGCGGACACGTAGCAGCAGTGCGAATCCACTTGTCGGCTTTTATCGTTCATTTTGCAAGGTGGGTTACCTACGTAGTAACCTCCTATTTTGGTATATGTTTATTGGATATAGAAATTCTCCATCAGACCCTGTATATTTGACTTAGAACGATCTATGTTTGTATATGTTAAATTTGGCTGAGTGAGATCGTTTAGTTGTGTTGATTTATGCTTTCTTTACTTATGCACGAAACTCTTCGCATGGAGTGTCGTATTGCTATTGCGTATTGATTTCTGTCGTTTGGCGTTATTTGCTCCCAACTAGGGATGCAACTTCATTAAACATTTGCAACTGCTTTTATTAATGATTAATAAGAAAGAGCTGTTGAACATTTTAAATGCTAAAGATCAGTTGTTTAGAATTCATTTCTTAAAATCATTCGACATGCTACCTCATCCTTTTAACTTAAAAACTAAAATTTTCTAAATTCCGCAAAAAGGGGTTTTTGATCTTGGTTTTTGGCTTACTCACATTGTGTCGATATATTTAGATATCATACAATCTAAGTGCCGGTCACATCCAAAAATTTGGGTCGTGACAAAGTTGGTATCAGAGCGCTAGATTTAACCTTACGGAACCGAGTAGTGAGTTGAAGTTAGTAGGCTTTAAATTTCGTTATGTAGGTTGACCCCTGGTTTGATGGAGTAAGTGATTTGGGATGAGTAGAGTACCATACATATTTCCGCGGCATATTTACGCTACGATACTCAGCCTAAGTAAACTTAGGAGGTATTTTTTGCTTAATCCTTCCTTTGACTCCCTATTATTGCTGTTTCTATTCGTACGCCTTATCAACTCTCGTTTCTTGTTCCAGTTGCTATGGCTACACGAGCTAGGCAAGCCGCAGCCAGGGATGCGGCTAGGACGAATCCGCCTATGACGACGACTGATGCACCGGACGTTCCGACGGTACTAGAACATGTTGATCCTCCTCCTCCAGATAGACTGACTAGGATAGAGGATGGCTCTTGAAGAAGGGTTGTCGTGGGTTCTTAGCGTTTGTTCAGGACGTAGGAGCCGCTGAGGTCCCGTTGGACCAGGTTCCGATCGTACGAGAATTTCCTGATGTGATGTTGAGTTACCAGGATTGCCGCCTGATCGCGATATTGAATTCTGTATTGACTTGATTCCAGGTGCGGGGCCTATTTCTATACCGTCTTATCGGATGGCCCCGACAGAGCTGAAAGAGCTCAAGAGTCAGTTGCAAAAATTGCTTGACAGGGGGCTCGTTCGTCCGAGTGTATCATCGTGGGAGCTCCTGTCCTGTTCGTTAAAAAGAAAGACGGCGGTATGAGATTGTGCATCGACTACAGGCAACTGAATCGAGTTACGGTGCGAAATCGGTATCCATTACCTCGTATTGATGACTTATTCGATCAGCTGCAGGGAGCTGGCTACTTCTCGAAGATCGATTTGCGGTCGGGGTACCACCAATTGAGAGTTCGGAAGGATGAGGTTCCGAAGACTGCTTTTCACACAAGATACGGACATTATGAGTTTTTGATGATGTCGTTCGAACTCACCAATGCCCCAGCAGCTTTCATGGATACGATGAACTGCATTTTTAGCCGTTTCTTGATCAGTTCATTACTGTATTCATTGACGATATTCTTGTATTCTCCCGTAGTCGAGAGGAGCATGAGCAACACTTGCGAATTTCATTGCAGATTTTGAGGGAATACCAGCTGTTCGCTAAATTCTCCAAGTATGCTTTCTGGCTGGATAGTATAGATTTCTTGGGTCACGTAGTTATGAGAAATGGTATACGTGTGAATCCAAAGAAGATCGAGGCGGTACAGCAATGGCCTAGACATGTATCAATTACGGAGATTCGCAGCTTCTTGGGTTTGGCCGGTTATTACCGACGTTTTGTGCAGGATTTTTCACATATCGCTGCACCGCTGACCGGTTTGACCAGGAAGGAAGTTCCATTTCTTTGAACAGAGGCATGCGAGCAGAGTTTCCAACAGTTGAAGACTCGCTTGACGACTGCACCAGTCTTATCTTTACCTTTTGGGTCAGGTAGTTTTGTTGTCTATGACGCCTCTTGAGTGGGTTTAGGCTGTGTGTTGATGCAGCACGGCAGGGTCGTCGCTTATGCTTCTCGGCAGTTGAAGAAGCACGAGCAGAACTATCCCACTCATGACTTAGAGATGGCCGCGGTGATCTTCGCACTTAAGATTTGGAGGCATTACTTATACGGTGAGTCATGCCAGATATTCACAGACCACAAGAGCTTAAAGTATATTTTTCAGCAGCGGGATCTGAATCTGAGGCAGCGTCGATGGATGGAACTCGTGAAGGATTATGATTGCGAGATTCTTTATCATCCGGGCAAGGCGAATGTTGTAGCAGATGCTTTGAGTCGGAGGCCCGGAGGTAGCTTATCTTATTTGAGCACTGTACAGAGATAGTCTTCTGCAGACTGGCAGATTCTATGTGATAGCCATGTACAGTTTGAGTTCACGTTGACAGGAGGACGGTTCACTCATATTCGCACCCGTCCACAGTTACTTGATCGCATCCGAGAGACACAACCCACAGATGTTCGCTTGTCGGAGATCATAGATCATGTTAGACAGGGTAGAGATTCTGAGTTCATGATAGATGACCGTGGAGTATTACGATTTGGGACTCGTCTTTGTGTGCCGGATTCCGAGGGACTGAGATGTGAGATCTTAGAGGAGGCGCATCGGTCAGCATATAATATTCATCCTGGTTCCACCAAAATGTATCATGACTTGAGAGATGTCTATTAGTGGGAAGGAATGAAAAGAGATGTCACGGAATTTGTTTCGAGATGCTTGACTTGTCAGCAAGTCAGGGCCGAGTACCAGAGGCCGGCAGGAGAGTTACAGCCCTTGCCCATTCCAGAGTGGAAATGGGAGCAGATTTCTATGGATTTCATTGTGGGTCTGCCCAGGACTAGCAGAAGGTATGATTCCATCTGGGTGATTGTTGATCGATTGACTAAAGCCGCCGTTCTTTCTTCCTGTGAAGACGACTTATGGATACGCGCAGTATGCCCAGATTTACATTGATGAGATTGTGCGATTGCATGGAGTTCCGACTTGCATTGTGTCCGATAGGGGTACACAGTTCACTAGCCGATTATAGCAGAAACTTCATGAGCCTCTAGGCACCCGATTAAGTTTCAGTACAGCTTTCCACCCGCAGACCGACGGTCAGTCAGAGCGAACCATACAGACTCTTGAGGATATGCTCCGAGTCTGCAATCTAGATTTCGGGGGCAGTTGGGATCGTCACTTGCCCTTGATTGAATTCTCTTACAACAACAGTTTTCAAGAGACGATTCAGATGGCACCCTTCGAAGCTTTGTATGGGAGAAAGTGTCGATCACCCGTTTGCTGGACAGAACTCAACGAGAGCAGCATTTTTGGACCGCAGATAGTGCAGGAAACTACAGAAAAGATCCAGTTGATAAAGGACAGGATGATAGCGGCCCAGAGTAGACAGAAATCTTATGCTGATCGACGACGTCGCAAACTCGAGTTTGATGTGGGAGATCATGTGTTCCTCCATGTTTCTCCGATGAAGGAAGTGATGCGTTTCGGAAAAAAGGGGAAGCTCAGTCCCAGATTTATCGGGCCCTATGAGATTCTGGAAAGGGTGGGTGCTGTAGCTTATCGTTTAACACTTCCACCGAGTTTTCCCGATGTGCGTCAAGTGTTCCATGTGTCTATACTTCGCAAGTACCTTCACGATCGCTCTCACGCGATCCAGCATCAAACTTTACAGCTTGAGCAGGATTTATCCTACACTGTGCAGTCGGTAGTTATTTTAGACTGGCAGGCAAATAAAATGAGATCAAGGGTACTTCCGTCTGTAAAGGTTCTTTGGCGAGAACCAAATAGCGAGGAGCTCACTTGGGAGGCCGAGGATGTGATGTGGAAGAAATTCCCGCATCTTTTTGAAGGTACGTGTAGTTAAGTTTTAAATTCGGGGACCAAATTTTCTTAAGGGGGGAATATTGTAACATTTTGAAATATTTTAGATAATTAATTTATTTATTTAAGTAATTAAAATTGTTAATTTAAATTTTATTGTAATATAAGACCTTTTAATATATAGTAGGTTAAATTAGTAAAAAAAGTAGTTTGTTATATAATAATAAGTATCATGAGGGGTTTTGTGAAAAATTTAGTTAATTGTGGAAATTGGAAATTTTGTGAGGGTTTATATGTAAAAAGGGTAAGGTCATGGTTAAAGTTAAATTACACTTATGGGATATCACAGCCTAGATGACACTTCATGCTTACATGTTCATGGTGACACTTCATGCTTGCATGAAATGTTCATGGTGACACATCCTCCTTACATGAAAACACCACCATCTTTCATGCTTACATTTCCTACTTGCATGGCTACACAACACTCTTTCTAGGTAACACCTCCTCCTAAACCTCATCCTTCATTGTCCTTATCTCTTAATTTAGCTCGGTTCATATATCAATTAGAAACAATTTGGCCAAGTTAGAAAATAAAGAAAAAGATCTTAGAACACACAAAAGAAAAAGAGAGGAAAAGAAGCTAAATACTAGAGATCTTTACCACAACCCTCAAGCTAAAATTAGTGGTGCTTGTGCATCTTGAAAAGAGCCTTTCAGTTGATCCTTCAATAGGTATAACTTTCAACTCTGCAGATTTTTAGTTCAGTACTGTTTTAATATAGAAATTTGATATCGGAAATATCGTATTTGGGTAAATTTAGGCTCTGTTTTGAATCTGCTATAGTCTAGATAATATTTAACAAAATCAAACAGTACCTTCATCTTGTATTTTGGACCTAGAATAACCACTAGAAACACGGGCCCGTTCCTCGGAATTTTGGCCGGCGACATTCATTGAAATTCCGAGCTCGCCGGTTTTGTGTGGGAGTTGGGTGTTGAAATTTTTAGGGTAGCTCTCTGTATATGTGTTAGGATATCTAGTATTGCTAGTTTATGTTATATATTCAGTATATAAAATCTGGAAGCAAATATCTGTTTTGGGGTTAAAAGTTTTAAGTATGATACGGATATTTTGTGTCACGATTCTGCGTTTTCTGTTATGAACAGCGAAGGATTAAATCAGATTAGATAAGTCTTAGAAACTTCAAAATATTCACACGTAGCTTGTGTAGTATGTAAATCTCGTAGTTTCATGTTTTAGCTGTATCGGAGTTTAGCTGTTTCTTATACGAAAGTTAATTTCGATATTAGGTTCGAATACGGGGACTTCAGAGGCCGCAAGAAAGGGAAAGGGATTGATGATATCTGAGTAGATTCGACGTATTCCGGTGAGTAGACTAAACATCTACCGGGGGATTATGTATGGATGGCGTAATACGCCCATGGATTTAAGTTTAGATATAATTGTTCCTTTGTGTATAAAATTTGAATTTAGCAACTCCACCATATGCATTCATATATATAAATCGTCATGTTTAATAATTACTAGAACATTGCACAAATTATCGACGAGTCATATTGCATGCGCACATATCTACATGTTACACTACACCTCATCGATATTGACATGTCACGTATACACTTAGTATTTGCTATGTCACATATGATTTACTTCATACCGTAAGCATCAATAGTGGTAAATTTGCAACAATGTTATTATGAACACATACCATTCTTCATTTTCAAGTATTATTATGATATAAGATGCATTGAAATATGCGGATTTCTGGTTTTGAGTTTTTATGCACTATTAGGTATATTCAGTGATTTTCCATGTTGATGTGATATGTCCACCATAAGATGTTGTTTTTATGATTTGGTTTTATTCCGGACCGAGTGGGGGAGCTATACGGTCGCGGATTTTTACGCTATCCGGACTGAGTGAGGGAGTTATACAGTCGGATTCATGGTGGACCCGGTCGAGACCGAGGGGCAGGATAGCCGCATGTGAGGCGGGGAGCCTAGCGAGGATACTCGATACCGGAGATAATTATGAAACACGACGGATATCTAGATGGTACCGACTGGTGTTACTGATGGACAGGATCGTTCGGGGAACGATGCTTGATGAAAACAGAAGATTTATGTTGATGTTGGACATGGAAAAATGAACCTTATTTGGAAATAATTGATGAGATTTCAGTTTTGATTTATACATTTAGTAGTACATATTCATGTATCCACCTGTTATCATACATTATACTCATCATTATTGCTGTTAATTCTAGTTCGTCATATTTACATTATCAGCTGTTGGGTATTAGTTTGATTCACTGAGTTGGCAACTCACCCCCGTTGTGCCATAGTTCCTTGCAGGAGACGAGTGGACACGTAGCAGCAGTGCGGATCCAGTTGTCTGCTTTTATCGCCCATTTTGCTAGGTGGGTTGCCTATGTAGTAATCTCCTATTTTGGTATATGTATGTTTGATCTAGAAATTCTCCATCATACCTTATATATTTGACTTAGAATGATCTATGTTTGTATATGTTAAATTTGGCTGAGTGAAATCGTTTAGTTGTGTTGATTTATGCTTTCTTTACTTATGCACGAAATTCTTCGCCTGAAGTGTCGTATTACTATTGCGTATTGATTTCCGCCGTTTGGCGTTGTTTTGCTCCCAACTAGGGATGCAACTTAATTAAACATTTGCAACTGCTTTCATTAATGATTAATAAGGAAGTGTTGTCGAACATTTTAAATTCTAAAGATCGGTTGTTTAGAATTCATTTCTTAAAATCATTCGATATGCTACCTCATCCTTTTAACTTAAAAACTAAATTTTTCTAAATTCCGCAAAAAGGGGTTTTTTATCTTAATTTTTGGCTTACTCAGATTGTGTCGATATGTTTAGATGCCATACAATCTTAGTGCCGGTCAATCCCAAAATTTGGGTCGTGACAAAGTGATGCCTCCTATATCCTGGGGATTAAGATCTATAGAGATGGATCTAAACGGATGTTGGGATTGTCCCAATTCAGGTACATAGACACCATACTAAAGAGGTTTAGTATGGAAGATTCTAAGCGTGGTAATTTACCCGCTTGCTCAGGAATCACTCTCTCCAAATAGATATCTCCCAAGACTGATTTGGAGAGGGCTCGCATGCAAAGGATACCCTATACTTCGGCAGTCGGGTCAATCATGTATGCGGTGTTATGTACCAGACCGGATGTAGCTTACTCACTAGGTTTAGCGAGTAGGTATCAATCAGATCTTGGGGAAAAACACTGGACAGCTGTGAAGAACATTCTTAAGTACTTGAGAAGGACTAAAGAAACGTTGTTGGTATGCGGTAACGGTGAACTCTAGGTGGAGTCCTTTACCGATTCGAGCTTTCAGAGTGATAAGGACGACAGTAAGTCGGTCTCGAGTTTTGTCTTCACCCTCAATAGAGGGGCGGCATGTTGGAAGAGTTCCAAGCAAGATACCATAGCAGACTCGACGATGGAGGCCGAATACATCGCTGCTAACGATGTTGCCAAAGAGGCTGTCTGGATGAAGAAGTTCATAGCTGAACTTGGTGAGGTTCCATCCATTGAGCATCCAATACTTGTGTATTGTGATAATAATGGAGTTGTGACTTTAGCCCAGGAACCCCGGTCCCATCAGAAATCCAGATATAATCTTAAGCGTATCACCTGATCCAGGAAATAGTTGATCGCCGGGAGATCGAGGTCAGGAGAGTTGACACGGAGGATAACACAGCGGATCCACTCACGAATGCCCTCCCCCAGACGCAATTTGAGAGACTATTTGGGATGTTGGGTTTGAGATACTACAACAACTGATCTTAGTGCAAGTGGGAGATTGTCAGGGATATGTATGCCCTAGAGGCCATTATTGTATATTGATGTATATTATAGTGGATGGTTGGACATATATATAGAGTACTTTCTTGCTCGACATAATAGTATGCTATCTGGTTGCTCTTTATCTTAACATGTACACTTGTATTATTATACTGTCTCTCTGATACATGTTGATAAAGCCCTTAGGATGTTGGCATGACTACCAGGACTATGATGCAGATCATACTACTTGGACATGTGTAGTCTACAAGCACATCCTTTAACAGTTCCTAGTCGAGAGAGTATTGAGTCAGGGCATCGATATTCCAGAGTAGACTAGTGTGTACGTTTCTTGACCCTGTAGGGGGGCGATGGTTGATCCTATATCCATTGGTGTTTGACATCAAAGATTGTAAACAGGTGCTCATTAGAGAATGGGTATACCGAACAGGACTCGCCGAGAACTCCTAACTGGTACTATACCTATCATCAGATAGTAGTTCTCTGGTGACACTTATACAGGTTAGTCTGTAGACCCGAGATCGTCATAGAGTCTTGTGTGGTTCCCGCTATGCTTTGATTTCCTCCCTACCATAGCTCAAAGGAGTCGTGCAAACAGGTGGATTTTAGGTACAGTCCCAAGTCACATGGAGGCAATGAGCGATAGGAGGGGTTTCGTCTCTCCCGATATAGGGAGTTGATGTTGCGCTATACTCGATTGGTTATAGCAGGAAGTCCCTAGCCAGGGCTGTTGATGAGATTTACTGGTAAGTGTTATCAGTAGTTTCTCGTACTGTTATAGGCTACACATCGGTATGACTTATCAAGTTATTGGGGTCTGACGATTCCACCCCCAGACTTGATATACGACATATCAGACAAAGAGACCGGACTGTATGGTAAGTGTTACAAATAGGCTTCATGGGAGTTTGGACAAGCTTGTTTGTTGATCTTCTAATTGCTCAATACTTAGGTAGCCGTTATGTCCAGCTAGTACCGCTGACGGCTTGTAGGTAACTGATGTGATCATTACCTACTGCTGGCATATTGACGAGTCTTTAGAGTCCCACACAAAAGTTTCCTAGTTCAAGCAAAACGAAGTATGGCACATCTGCTGATATGTGCGGGGGCCTGATTAAATACGAGTATGTGATACCGTATTCTAATCTGGCGGTTATTTGATATCAGTTAGGTTATATATGATATAACCGGATTATTGAATCAAGTGTTGGTTTGAAAATGTGATATACAGATAAATGATATTAGTCGATTATATGTGATATAACCGGATTATTAAATCAAGTGTTGATTTAATAATATGATATATATTTATATTTGATATAATTATATATTAACTAATATTATTGCTCACTAATTATTTGCTTATCTTTATATATATATATATGAAGCATGGTTGATTTTCTATTTTGAGAAAATAAAAAATGAGGTGGAAAATGGGGAGACTTTTAAAGGAATGGGTGAAGTATGGTCTTGGTCATTATTTTATTTCTATTGCTACACTATTGAAGCGTGGTAGAAATTATTAATTTGTTAATAATTCCATGCTTTAATAAGTGAGAGGGGTCAAGCCATTTCTTGAGTTCACTTGTTCATTTTTCCTACATGAGACTTGAGCTCATTTGCTCTCTAACTCTCTCCATCTTCTTCATCTTCACCTCCAAGCTCAATCCCTAATATGAGTTATGAACCCTTGAGCTTATGAGAACCGTAGTGAGCAAACAAAACCCTACTTCACCATCCGACATTAGATTAGCATTTTGGTATAGTGTGTTTCCTTCACTAAAGAGTTTAGTGAAGAGATATCTTGGATTAGCGGAGCTACAGGTGGATCATTTTCGGCACGAAGATCGCAAAGGAAGCTCAATCCAACTTCAAGTGGAGCCTAGTGGAGTCGCGTGGACTACTACACAGAGCTTGAGAAGAGAAGGACACGGTCTACAAAGGTTGTAGCCACCTTTCTCTTAGTATAGTTTTTGTTATATTATAGTTAAACCCTAATCGTCTAGTTTCGATTCTTGTTTAGTATTAATTAGCACCCTAATAATTTTTAAATGGAATGCTTAATGCTAGTAAAACCCAGTGGTGGTGCTAACAAACACTTTCAGTAAGCTGGGTGACGTCGGAGGGGAGGCGGCAGAAGGATAGGAATGGGGCTATTGCAGCGCTATTTTCAAAGCATTAGGGCATCACGACTTTAGCTGAGGAGACAAGCCGGTGCTTTTCCTTCCTGAGATGGACCTATGATTGATATCCTTCTAACCTTCGTCTATACACTATTTTAGCCGACGCTGTCCTTTTCTATCCCGTCATGCTGGGCTGTATTGCTTTACAGGGTTTTTGTCTTTAACATTTTCCCCACTAAGTTTATTTTAAGGTTTCGTCTTTATTTTCGATACTTGATGTAATCAGGTAGCTGATAACCAGTTTTGCCTGTAATAATCTTGTCGAAACGAGACAATAAGCGAACCTAGGTTTGTAATATTGTTTTCTGTTTTAGTACTTTTACTTTTGCCATTGTGGTTTCGAACTTGTATAGTTTTCTCAAAATGTTCTCTGTATTGTGTTCTGATTGGTATGTTAGCTCACAAGTCTTGTCGAGGTCAATGTATAGGTTCGACCTTCAGCACTTTTCTCACTTGATTGTTTGGCTACGATTGCTTGCTTGGCTTCCCGAGCTTTGCTGAGGTTCTGCCCCGGGCCGAGTGTTGCTCGGGCTTTCTCCCTTCAGTGCATTTTCTCAAAATACGAAGATTTTTGGCATTTTCTTCAACTTATTGTCTCGTCTTTTCGTGCCTTTTCTTATGGCGCAATTAGAGGGGTTATTGGATTTTCGAAAGGGGTAATCAATGCTTGCGTACTGTTTGGTGTATGCTAGCTGTTTTGTGGAGGGAAGTGGAACGTCGTCTGGGGTTACGTGCGCTACGTGGAGTACAATCGTGGAACACGTGGGCCTCATTACTATCTTCGATTAGGCTATAAATAGTCTTAACCACAACTGTTGCTTAGCATATTTCTTCTTTGAATTTTTTTCTTCTGCAATTCTTCAGCCATGGCGTGCCCTTCCTTGAGGGTTAGCACAATTTCTTCTCTATTTCCTCTTTTAGTCCTTCCCCCAAGTAGGAAAAAGAAGAAAAAGAGACTTCCTAACACATGGCGATATATCGAACCCTTATTTAGTAAATGTTCGGTATATTACCTTATCGTAAGATCGCTCTTGCTCCTGGCATATCGAAGCATGGAGATTTTATGGTATCCATCTCCTGGTGACGAGGTGTTATGGCCTCAACTCCTTTATTGAATCTCGAGGCGCATCACTGGATGGAGGATGGCGACCGACTCCCTCTCTCACCCTGTCCAGTTGATTTTTAAAAGGGTTGCAGGGTAGGGAGGAGCATCCTTGAATGGATTCAAGGATGCCATAAAGAAGTGAGCTATAAGGATAATGTTGCATAAACAATTCTTGGGATAGTGCTTCTATCTCCCGCCTTCAAATTGAGTTCCGGGCCCAATTTTACTAGCCGCCAATTCGGTGTGCTTGGAGTTGACTTTTCTTAGGTTCTGGCATCTAGGGCCCCTCCATTATCTCCGTCCTCCATCAGCTCTCCCTGTATGTCTGGGCATTAATTTCTAGCATTTTGCGCATCTTGTCATGCTTGAATGTTTCTTCTCTTCGTTGGCTGCCGCAGGAAAGCAGTGCTTGGAAGTTTCTTCTCTTCGTTGGCTGCCGCAAGAAAGTAGAGGAAGATAAGATTCCAAGTGTCAACTCTTTGAGTTGCTCGGTATGCTCAGAATTCGCTGCTTTTCACATGAAGTTGTAAGATGAACTCGGGATTGTTTAAGATTCAAGCTTGTATTGTGATGCAATATCTATAATTTTGCATTTTGTAATTACCCTTCATGGATGAGCTAGTTTAGTATGTAAACCGTGTATGCAATCATTTTATATAATGAAATAACACAAGATGTTTGCCTTTGTTCCTCAGCAGTTTAGTTTGCATCATTTTTATAATGAAATAAGCTATATATATATATATATGTGGTTTTGCCTTGGTCCAAGCGTAGCTCGGGCTTTGTAACTTTTCTTGCGACTTTGTAAGAGTCTGCAAGATTTGTTGTTTGCCAAGGTCTTGCCTCGGGCCGGGTGTAGCTCGGGTTTTGTAGCTTTTCTTGCGACTTGGTAAGAGCCCGCAAGATTTACTGTTTGTCGAGCTTTTGCCTTAGGCTGAGTGTAGCTCAGGCTTTGTAGCTTTTCTTGCGACTTGGTAAGAGTCCGCAAAGTTTGCTGTTTGCCGAGGTCTTGCCTCGGGATGATTGTAGCTTAGGATTTGTTGTTCTTTCGAGTCCTACTCGAGCATCCGACGCCTGCACGTCAAGATTCTGCGTCTTTTTATTGATTTTGTATGGGTATCTGAGTCTCTTTTGGATTTGGCCCAGGTCTTATCACCGTTCAATCGGGTCATGCCCAAGTATCTGAGTCCTGCTCGGGCTTCCACGTCTTTTTATTAATTTGTCATGGGCGTCTAAGTCTATTTTGGATTTGGTTTAGGTCTTCTCGTCGTTCAACCGGGTCATGCCTAGGCATCCGAGTCCTGCTCGGGCATCTGAGTCATGCTCGGGCTTCCGCGTCTTTTTATTGATTTGTCACGGGCATCTAGGTCTTTTTTGGATTTGCCCTAAGTCTTCTCGCCATTCAACCAGGTCATGCCCAGGCATCCGAGTCCTGCTCGAGCTTCCACATCTTTTATTGATTTGGCGCAGGCATCTGGGTCTTTTTCGATTTGGCCTAGGTCTTCTCGTCGTTCTTCTGTTTCGGGGCCGGGAGGAAAGATTTGCCCTCGATGCCTTTTACCTACAGTCATGCCCTTGTAACTGGTTCTTCATCCTACATTTGCAATTAGTTTGCTAAAGCAAGTGATATAATTTGAGCAGGTAATTCATAATTCAATACGCAGTTTGTTTTTTCCAGAAAGTTGCTTTCTAGAGGAACGGTTTGCTGTGTTGGGCAACTCGTCCTGGTTGAGCAGATTCATTATAGAATTTTAAAAATGCATAATTAAAATATTAAAGGAAGACACAAAAGTTTTTATCTTTGCTATTGGCTATTGATGATACCGTCAGATGTTGTGGGCGTGCCATGTTCGTGGCAACCATTCGCCTCCTAGAGTCTCTAATATGTAAGTCCCCTTACATACCACTTTGGCGACCCTGTAGGGGCTAGTTTTCTGTGCTTGTTGATCCGGTCTGTGACATCCCTCCTTCGCAAAATCAAGTTACTCATTTGAAAATGCTTGAGCTTGACTTTAGCGTTATGGTAGCGAGCTGCTTTGATTTGGTAAGTGGCGGTTGTAGGGTATTTTTCGTCACCCCATTGAGATGGGAATACGCGTCGCTTGTCAGGCATAATACAGATTCCTCCTGCCTAGGGTAGACGGGGCTTTATTGATTGTGGGGATCCGAATCTCCAGCAGCCGCGGACTAAACTGTCGTTAATTTCCCCTCACCTTTGGAGCGAAAGAACTTCCGATTGACGGGTCAAACTGGTCATGTGAACTCAATGTGCAGCATGCGTGTGTTGTGCAGTGAGGGTTTTTGGATATATCGGGGGCCCCGCAGAGTTTACGGGGGAAGTATGTATGTATATAAAAAAGGGAAAATAGCGTCCAAAGGACGCGTGAGCGCCAGCGCCCCACGTGCTTGGCATGCGGGACGCTGGGCGCCAGCGTCCCAGGTGCTTGGCACGCGGGTGCTAGGCGTCAGCAGGAAAAGAGGCTTAGCCCCTACACTGGGAGTTGTACTCCCGATTGACTTTTGGAGTTGAACTCCTGACAAAAATGACAAAGGGGCTTGGCCCCTGCACTGGGAGTTATACTCCCAAAAAGAAAGATTTATTATTTTATATATTTTTTTTTGAGGAGTTAAACTTCTAAGATATTTTTGGAGCTGATGAAAGAGGACCCTTTTTTTCTTCCTTGAGCCCTGGATCTTCCCCAAAGTGGGGTTTTTGGAGGTGGGTCTCCTCCTTCCTCCTCTCTATTGGCTGGAGCTTGGAGAAAAGAGGGTGAGATTTTAAAAATCTCACCTTTTGGAGATTTGATGGAAGATCTGTGTTCCCTTTCAAGGGTTTTGTGATAAAAAGCTATTTCTTTTTGGAAGAGGAAGAGTGGAACTCTTGATTTAATTCAAAGAAGGAAAGAAGGTTTAGAACCTTGAGCAAAGAGAAGGAGGCACGGAAAACCTAATTTTTGGGAAGAACTCATTTCATCATCATGTTGCCTTTTATAGGCTTACAAATTTACACATAGCCCCTTGGGTTTTACAAAATGACATTTTGCCCATCTCATGTCTCATGTGCTTACTTCCTTTTGCACATAAGCCATGGGCTTCACAAAAATTTGGCTTTTTGCCTATTTATTTTACATTCATGCATGAAAATTACATCAAACTTATTTATTACATAATTTTTTCTTGTCATGGGGGAGGCCGGCCTCTTCATGTTCAGGCTCGACTCAGGCATGGGCCCACTTGGCTTAGGGTTGACTTTGACTTTGACTTGGTCAATCGGGGTGTAATTTTTTACCCCAACAGCGATCTTTTTGGCTGCCAAATCTCTAGCTTCCATTAACAGGTCGGGGTGCTCCTTCCTGCTTTCCTTATTTTCTTCTACATACTGGTCTGCCCGAAAGGTCAGTATCTGAACTTCGGCGGGGATAACATCCTCCGTTCAATAGGCTAGGAAGAAAGGTGTCTCTCCCATAGAGGCACGAGCTATGGTGCGATACAGCCATAACACTTCTGTTAGGACGTCCGGCCATTCGCCCTTCGACTTTCCAGCTTTTTATTGATCCCTTCTAAAATTGTACGGTTTGTGCCTCCGTTTGCCCATTTGTTTGGGGGTGCGAAACCGAGGTGAACCTCTGGTCTATTATGAACTCTTCACATAGTTTGTTCATCCGTTGTCTCGCGAATTGAGCGCCTTTGTCCGTGATTAAGACGCTCTGAATTGGACGATAATTGATTTAAAGGTGAAGGCCACTACATTAGCTGTGGTGATGGTTTGGAGAGATTCAGCTTCTACCCATTTTGTAGAGTAGTTGATTGCTACCATGATAAAGTGTTTTGAGCCTTTCCTGGGTGTGAATTATCCTAAGATGTCCATTCCTCATTAATCGAAAGGTAAGGGAAAGGAGATTGGAATTACTAGGGTCGTTGGCACTTGCTGTATTTTATCGAATCGTTGCCGACCATCGCACTTTTCAACATCTATTTAGCTTGATGTACCATTTTTTGCCAGTAATAGCCCTGGCGCAGGGCCTTGTGGGCGACAGTCCGATACCCATGGTAAGATCCATAGCTCACCTCGTGTATTTCTTCCAACACTTCTCAAGCTTACGAAGGTCTTAAGCACTTAGGCAGCGGTTGGGTCACTCCCTTTCTGTATAAGTTGTCGTCATACATCATGTATTGTTGATACCACCTCATTACCTTTACCCCGTTTTTTGGGTCCGACGGGAGTTCTCATCACTGGAGGAAAGCTATAATTTTGTCCATCCAGCACGGTTTCGGCTGGTCGGTGGCCAGGATTTGTGGCAGGTCAATACTTCACGTGTCGAGCCATTCCAAGAAAATGGGACCGCCTAAACCTTCTGTTGCGGAGGACGCTAATTTTGATAGGGTGTCGTTTCGGACGTTCTCACTTCTCGGGAGCTTGATAAGTTTTGCTTCTTTGAAATGGGTCGGTAGGGTCCTGACTCAAGCATGTAGTGTCATTCGATTGTAATGCCTTATGCCCCAGTATGGATGGTATTGATCGGTTTGGCTGAAGCCGCACGGTTTTGTCCTTTGGAGCAAACCGGACTAGAGAAGGAGCCACTTTCTAGGAGGTTCACCCATTCTAGGAATTCCCTAGCTAGAGCACGCTTAACTACAGAGTTCTTTGAACTTTAGAGTGCCGGTTCATCCAAAAGGTGCCTCCGTAATTAAGGATGATATCATTATAATTAGAATGTAATTCGGCCCTCTTTCGGAATGTGATTCAAGGACCCGTTCCCATTATTCTGAAGTGGCTCCCCAACTTAGATCACCAAGATGTCTGCAACAGACTGCACTGAGTGTGAACAGACCAGATCGCCATGATGTCTGAAGACTGCACTGCTCTGGGGTATTACATTACCCCACCTAAGAACAATGGTTCATTCTCGAACCACAGACCTATTACTGAGGGACCTACATGGGCCACCATAAATGTAACGTCCCATGTCACATTATGGATGGTATTGTCCGCTCTGGCCGAAACCACACGGTTTTGTCCTTTGGAGCGAACTGTACTCGAGAAGGGGCCACTTCCCAGGAGGTCATCCATCCTAGGACTTCCTTAGCCCGAGCACGCTTAACTACGAAGTTCTTCAAACTCCGGAGTGCCGGTTCATCCAAAAGGTGCCTCCGTAATTAAGAGTGGTACCATTATATTTATAATGCGGTTCGGCCCTCTTTCAGAATGTGCTTCAGGGACCCGATCTTATTATTCTGAAGTGGCTCCTTCACTCATATCACCGTGATGTCTAAAGACCGCACTGCTCTGGGGTATGACATCGATCGTCCTTGGTTCTGTAATCTCCTCGCACTTGCCTGAAAGTGAGTTGTGAATTAGTGTGGAGTTTTACTCTTCTGGCTCCTATGGCTCGTGCCATGCTGAGACCGATGATAATGGCATCATACTCCGCTTTATTAGTAGTTACTTCGAAGTTGAAGCGAATCGTGTATTATACTTTGAAATGGCGTGGGCCTACTATGAGGACTCCTGCGCCTACACCAGTTTCACATGTTGAGCTGTCAGCCCACACGTCCTATAAGCAGCTCTTCAGCCACGACTTCTGCTACTTGCGGTGATTCGGGGTCGGGAATTGTGTATTCGACCACGAAGTCGGTTAGTGCATGGGCCTTTATGCTGTGTCCGGAGCAGTATGTAAGGTCGAATTCACTGAGCTTGACCGTCCATTTGAGGAGCCATCCCAAGGACTTTGGCTTTTCCATCAATACCTTCAAGGGCTGATCGGTCACGACAACGACAGAGTAGCTCTGGAAGTAAGGGCGCAGCCGCCGTGCCGATGTAACTAACGTGAAGGTTACTTTCTCAATCTTGGAATACCGCTCTTCTGCTCCCCTATAGGCTCGGCTGGTGTTATAAATCGTCTTCTAGGTCTTTTCCCTTTCGCTGATAAGAACTGAGCTTACTGGTTGCTCAGATATGGCTAGGTACAATAGAAGTTCTTCCCCAGCTTTTGGCTTGACCAGCAAAGGAGGGGCTGACAGGTATCTTTAAGATCGGTGAAGGCCCGGTCACACTCGGCTGACCATTCAAAGTTTTTAACATTGCGCATGATCTTGAAGAAAGGGAGGGTTCGATCTACTGATCTTGATAAAAAACGATTAAGGGCCACCATTCTTCCCTCTAAACATTGTACTCCTTGATGTTTCGGGGGCCGGGGGTTTCATATTCAACACGGCTTGTATTTTATCTTGGTTAGCCTTTATTCTTTAAGACGTGATAATGAAGACGAGGAACTTCCCCGAGCGGACACCGAAAGTGCCATTTACCGGGTTCAGTTTCATCTTATGCTTTTAGAGTACCGCGAAGGTTTCACGCAGGTCCAACACATGGTTTCTTGCCGACTTTACCATCATGTCGTCAATGTATTCCTCAATGTTTTTACCGATCATTTTGGAAATACTTTGTTTACGAGTCTTTGATACGTGGCCCCAGCGTTCTTTAAGCCGAAGGGCATAACCTGGTAGCAGAATTAGTTTTGATCTGTCCAGAATGTCGTTTTTTCCTCGTCTTCCTTGTGCATCCTGATTTGGTTATATTCGGAGTAGGCATCCATGAAACTCAACATCTCATATCCAGAAGATTCGTTGATAAGGTGGTCAATCATTTGGAGCGGGAACAAGT
This sequence comes from Agapanthus africanus, assembly GCA_030015575.1. NCBI lineage: Eukaryota > Viridiplantae > Streptophyta > Magnoliopsida > Asparagales > Amaryllidaceae > Agapanthus > Agapanthus africanus. The sequence goes on from CM057339.1 coordinate 874,734,312, forward strand.
CTTTGGGACAAGTCTTGTTTAAGTCGGAGAAATCGATGCAAATTCTCCATTTCTCGTTGGCTTTCTTGACTAAGACAGGGTTTGCGAGCCAGGTGGTGTACTGCAATTCCCTTATAAAACCTGTCTCGGCCAGCTTTTGTATTTCTTCTTCAATTGCCATAATCTTTTCTGTAGAGAAGCGTCTCTTCTTCTGTTGGACGTAGGGGACCCCTTAGGAGGTATTTAACCTATGCACCACTATATCGGGGTCAATCCTTGGCATGTCAGCTGGGACCCAAGCAAAGGCATCAATGTTATTCCTTAAGAAGGAAACGATCTTTGCTTTGGAGTCAGGAGCGAGGGCTTTACCGACTTGGACCCAATGGCTGTACTTCCGATCATTCAACGAGACCTTTTCCAACTCTTCTACGGGTGTTGCTCGCTCCTCCCGAAAATCATTTCTAGTATCGAGGTCATCTACCTGTAGGGTTTCTTCCTCGTGTTTTTTAAAATTTAATTGTGTTACGTAGCAGGTACGAGCAGTGGCTTAGTCCCCTTTCGCTTCTTATATTCCTCGGGGTGTTAAGAATTTCATTTACAAGTGGTGAGTGGAGATGGCTGCTCGAACCATATTTAAGGATCTCCTCCCGAGGATTACGTTGTATCCCGAAAGGACTCCTGCCACCGTTAATTTGACCTCAACAGATGTCTATTGAAAGGTCATTCCTAAAGTGATGGGAAGGGCAATTATTCCTAGGGCAATCGTAGAATGTCCCGTGACTCCGACTAGAGGGCCCAGAAAAGCACTCATCTGACTAACTAGCCTTTAGACTTAGCTTGTCAAAACACTGGCTTGTCATGATATCAGCTGAGCTCCCTGTGTCTACAAGTATTCTATTTACATCAAAACCATGTATCCTGGTTGTTATTACTAAGGGTCATCGAGCGGATGCTGGACATGGCGCACATCAAGCCTGTCGAAGGTTATGCCCTCATCTCTTGGTAGTTTTGCTAGAGGAGCTTCGGCGACCTGGTTAATGTTCAAGGCGTAATTTTTCCTTCCTTTAGTGCTAGTTTTACCGGATGCCAGTATTCCTGCTATGGTTGCGATAATGCCTCAAGCTGGAGGGTTCCTCCTGCCAGGTTCATCGCGGTCTCTTGCATTATGCCCGGTGTCACGATCATCCCTATCAGCTTGTCGCATCCCGTTCCATTCGAAGAGCGATGATTTTCTTAACTCTCGTGACCTCTTGGGGCATCTACGAAGTGCCCCAGGTGTCCCCCTTTAATGAGGTTCTAGATCTCTTTCTTCAAATGAGTACAGTTTTCCGTAGTATGGTTGTGTTGGTCGTGATAACAGCAGTACAGGTCAGTTGCTCTTGGGTGCTTAGATTCTTGTTGCTTCTGACGTAGTCGGTAATACTCCTGCCATTTGAGGAAGGTAAGGACCTCATCTCTAGTGGCAGTCAAGAGGGTGTGTACAGTATGCATCGGCTCTGCCCCCCGGTTCATCCTGGCTCAGCCCAGTAGGTCCTCATCCCTCTGAGCCCTTCGGGGTACTTCCTTTCGGCGGGTGTCATCCGGGTCCGCATGCTTCCTTTCCCTAACTCGTGAGGTCTCCAAGACCTCCTCCCCATCTATAAATTTCTCGATACATTTCTTAAACTTAGATAAGATAGTGACATGATTTTTCGTCAGCAAGGAGAGTAGGGTGCTTTTTACGAGCGCTGTTTGGAATGCCGTTAGGACTATCGGAATGTTCTGCTCTAAGTCTTCCATGTCGTTAATTTCTTTGAAAAAATGCGGGACAAAGACATTCGGTGGTTCCTTCGCCCCTTGTCGGATAGTCAAGGTGTTGTGGGCTTGCTTCTTGTGACGCTCGTTTCTCAAGAATTGAGTTCGGAAAGTCGTGGCCAGTTCCTGGAAACTCGTGATCGAGTTGCGGTGGCGCTTTTGGAGCCACAGAGCGACCTTATTACGCAGGGTCGTAGAGAAGATCTTGCAAAGAATGGGGTCGGACGGTTGCATCAATGCCATCGCAGCCTTAAAGGTGCGGAGATGATCGGTCGGGTCTCCTGTACCATCAAACCTGTCTAGTGGGGGACCCTTAAGCTTTGGTGGGATAAGCTAATTGATGATGTACTGGGCGAACGGTTCTCCTCCTGTCTCCAGATCATCATCCTTGTTGTCTTTCTTCTCCAGGGCCCGGACCTTTCGGAGTAGGTTGTCCACATGGGGGTCGGCCCCGGAGGCATAAGAGCCGGATTATTCCCTCCAAGCTCGGGACGGGTGACTCGGGATGGGCTTGTAGTCATTGTCTGAGCCGTCGTCGCTTGGGAGACCATCTTCTCTCGTCCTCCTCTTACCTCTGTTGGGTCACTCTTGGGCTCTGGCTCGGGTTGGGACTTAGTCGGTGCATCCCGAGCTGATGGGGGCTCGTAACCTTCGCATCGGTCGGCTTCCTGGGTGGAGCTCTGGCCTTTCGACTCGGGTTGGAACTTGGTCGGTGTGGCCTGAGTTGGAGGGGCTTTAGGTTAGAGTTCTCATGCGGTGGCATAGCGAGTTCAAAGGTTCTGAGCCCTTTGAAGGTTTGCTGGAGGTGACGACTTAACACTATCAGCTCCGCTACGGTAGCCTCTAATGGTGGATGTCTGCTCTCCTGACCAGGAGGTAGAGGACTCGGCTGATGTTCCAGGAGTTCTGCATAGTTAAGGGTCCCGAAGTTGTTATCCTGGAACGATTTGAACAACGATGAGGAGGATGTCTCAAAACCCGTCATGAAAGATAACGACTTTCTTCTTCAAAGTTGTAGATCTGGTGATTCTAAGACGGAGCTGAGTTCCCATAGACAACGACAATTGATAGAGTGTGGATCTAAGGCAGGTTGGGCTTTATCCATAGATTTGCATGGTAGGAGTCTTGGGCAAAGGCCTCACCACCGGATCTTTAATCCTGCAAGGGAAAGGACACCGGAGTTATACTCCGGTCCCTCCTTCGATAATAAATTCAGTCTCTTTCTTAGAAAGGTAGGGTTTCTAGTTGTGAAGAGAAGGCAGCATACCTTTGCTCTCATGTTAGAGAGGTTTATATAGGTGTCACGTACGTGGTGATGCAATCAACGAAGATTCGATTAGTTATCTAGGGTATCGTGTCCATGGGCCGCCCTCTTCGTACAAGGATCTCTTGGTGGGCCGAGCACCACGGGTTTGGACCCGTGTTTGGCCTCATGAGCTGAATGGAGTCGGGTCGGACCCGTCGTTGGTTATTTCATGCAGAATCACCAGTCATCGATCTTTTCTTATTTACAAATTTGTTGAATTTACAATGGTTGATTCTAAATCTATTATCAAGCAAACTAACCAGCTTCAACATCTCACAAGAGAATTTGACGATAATGGTGAAGAAATTTCGGAGAATCTTCTAGTGTCAAATATTATTGGTAAACTCCCTCTTTTCTGGAAGGATTATCAAAAGATTTTGAAATATAAAATGAAGGCAAAATTTTTGAATCAACTAATTCAACATATTTAAATTGAGTATGGGGCCCGTAAAAGACACCCATTAATAAGGAAAATGTTGATAAAATTCATAATCTAGAAATTCCGGCATCTAGTGCAAAACCTAACAATCCCAATAGGAAACCAAGAGAGATTAGAAGAAAAAAGATCCCATTTGTAGGAAAACGAGACATTGGGTTGGACGTCGGCACTATCACAAAGGTCAAAATGCTAAGAGTGAGACCAACCTCATTGAAGATGATATGGTTGCCATGATCATAGAAATTAACATGGTAAATATTAACGAGGGCTGGTGGATTGATTCCGACGCCACATGCCATGTCACTCCATTTAGAAGTGCCTTCAAAACTTATGAAGCTATTAAAGGAGAAAAGAGTGTGTTCATGGAAAACTCTTCTACAAGTGTGGTGGTCGGCAAAGGGACAATTCAAATTCCTCTCTTCGGGAAAAATTATTACTCTTCAAGATGTCTATCATATTTCCGGATCTAGGAAAAGTCTTACCGTTATAAAATCAGATGATGATGGTTTTTGCATTGTATTTGATTCCCACAAAGTTATTATATCCAAGAAGGGATCATTTGTTTGGGAAAGGATATGCAAAAGAGAAATGTATTTTTTGAGGATTAATAACTCTTGAGAATTCTACTTATATGGTTGGCTTTGATAATAATGTTTAGCATTATAGATTAGGTTATATTGGTAGGAACACTTTAAATAGAATGGTTGATATTGATTTGCTTCCAAAAGTTAATTCTAATTTATCTATTTTAACATGCGAATGTTACGTGCCAGCTAAGATTTGTAAAATCTCTTTTAAATCTGTTAGTCGAGATACATCCTTATTAGAATTAACCCATGCTAAAATTTTTGATAATAAGGATATTTTAACTAGATAGGGAAAGCCTTATCTTAAAACCTTTATAGATGATTTTTCAAAATTTACTGATGTTTATTTGTTTAAAAATAGAGGCGAGGGTTTTGAAAAATTTAAAATTTTTAAGGTGGAAGTGGAAAATCAACTTGGCTTAAAAATCAAGAGAGTAAGATCCGATCGTGGCGGAAAATCTTTATCGGATAAGTTTAACAATTTTTGTGAAACTAATGGGATTGTTAGAGAAGTAACGGCTCGCAATACTCCACAACAAAATGAAGTTGCCGAACGAAAAAATCGAACCTTACTTGAAATGGTTAGTGCTATGTTGATTTATTCTCATTTGCCTTGAAGTGTTTTGGGTGAAGCACTTTTCACCGCATGTTATATTACAAATGGAGTTCTTCATAAAAATCAACCCTTCTTGAATTTTGGAAAAATCGAAAACCTGTTTTTAATTATTTTAAAGATTGGGGCTGTATTGCAAATTCTTTAGATTCTTCTTATAAAAGACCTAAACTTGAGCAAGGCTATTAAGTTTATATTTTTGGGTTATGGTAAGAATAGTAAAGCCCTTAGATTTTTGAATTTAAAAACGAATTCTGTTTTTGAAACTATTTCCGCACAATTTTCTGAAAATCTTGCTACTAAAGATGCGGGTTCTTTAGAATTGGAAAAAGATTTGGTTAGAATCGCGTGTTGATGATATTTCTAGTGATAATCTTGACAATTCCGATTCTAATACTCTCTCTCAAGTTCCGATTAGTTTTGAACCAGAATTAAGAAAAGGTGAAAGACTGAGAATTGAAAAAGATTTATGACCCGGCATGTTTACTTGTTTGCTAGATTATAATCCTAGGGATTTTGAGGAGGCTATGTCTATGACCGATGCGCATTTATGGAAAAAGTCTATGGATGATGAAATTAAGTCTATTCATGATAACAAATATGGGTTTTGACAACTCTTCTCCCTAATACCAAGACTATTGGTAGCAAATGGGTTCTCACTAAAAAGGTATAAAACCGATGGTAGCATAGACAAGTATAAAGTTAGATTCGGTTGCAAAAGGATTTTCTCAAAAATATGGTTTTGATTATTTTGAAACTTTTTCACCGGTTACTAAAATCATTTCTATTAGATCTGCGTTTGCTATTGCATCTATATATAATCTTAAGATTCATCAAATGGACGTTAAAACGGCATTTAAAGAAGAGATATATATAGATCAACCGGAGGGTTATATTATTAAAGGACAAGAAAATAAGATTTGTAATTTGAAAAAGTTTTTATATGGTTTAAAACAAGCTACTAGGCAATGGTTTAAAAAAATTTAATGAAGCTTTGAAAAGTTTTGGTTTTAGAAGCAATAAAGTAAAAAGTTGTGTTTTTGTAAAAACCACCGAATCTTATAAAATTGTTATTACAGTAAAACCTCTATACAGTAATATCCTTGGGACCGGGGAAAAATATTACTATAGGGGGGTTATTCTTAAGTAGAGTTTTATATATAAAAATTAGATTTTTTTTTGAAAAAATAGTAGTCAAAATTCTTAGACCTTCAAAATTCATATAGACCTTCAAACTTATTAACAAGTCAAAATTCTTAGACCTTCAAAATTCATATAGACCTTCAAACTTATTAACAAGTCAAAGTACTTTATGTCATCTTAAGTTCAATTGTGTAGTTAAGTAATTTATGTCATCTTAAGTTCAATTGTAATAGCCAAGTAATTTTATGTATTTTTTATATATATAAAAAATTATTTAAAATTTAATGCCAATTTATTACTATATAGAGGTAAATTAGTACAGGCGGGACTTGGAAAAAGTATGGAATATCACACTGTGGAGGTTATTCTTATTTATAACTGGTCCCGAGTCGGGACCGGGACTTTTTATCACTATAGGGAGGTTATTCCTATATAGAGTATTCCTATACGGAGGTTTTACTGTACTCTTTATGTTGATGATTTATTGATTTTTGGCACCCATATAAATTGCATTAATGAGACCAAAAGATTTTTAACCCATGTTTTTGATATTAAAGATCTTGGTTTGATACTTTTTTGGGTATTAAAGTGATTAAAAAATATAATACTTTTATTTTGACTCAATCACATTTAATTAAAAAATTACTTAGAAAATATAATTTCTTTGATTGTAAACCTAGTATTACCTTTTTTTATCATCATCATCATTTGGTATCTAAAGAAGAAACCTATTAGGCAAGAAAAGCATGCTAGTATTATTTAGTATTATGCGCCTTGTGAGTTTTACAAGACCCGATATTGCATATGCCCTATGCCAACTATGTAGATATACTAGTAAACCAAGTAATGATCATTGGAAAGAGCTTATTAGATTAATGAGATATTTAAAGCATGCTATGAATCTTGGTTTACATTATAAATGCAATTCACATGTTTTAGAATGTTAATGCTAATTAGGCTACTAATAAAGTAGATTCGAAATCAACTAATGGTTGGGTTTACATTGGGTGGTTGTATTAGATCTTGGTCTTCTAGAAAACAAAAATGCATTACTTTATCTGCAATGGAGTCTGAATATATTGTTATGTCAGAAGCTAACAAGGAAATTAAATGGACGCGTCAATTTTTGTTTGGAATCCATTTTATTGAAAAACCAAATAAAGCAATTACTTTGTATTGTAATAATCAGGCTGCAATGCATATATCTAGAAACAAAAGTCTTATTAGTGCTAGTAGACATATTGCTATTAGATATAACTATGTGAGAAATTTTGAAAAGAAAGGTTAAGATCTCTATAGAGTACTTTCCAACCGAACATATGTTGGCGGATCCTTAACAAAACCATTATCCGGTGAAATGATAAATAAAACCTGAAATAGGACTGTTACCAATTTAATAGGTATTTTCTACGACGTTAGAGAATATCCAAAAAATATGACTATAATGTCGTATTTCAAAGTGAACCTAAAGTTTTTTAAATGGTAAGGATGTTTTCCACTATTTTTATGTCCCGCCACTTGTTTCTGCACTTAATTCCACAACTAAGGTTGGACATAAGTCCTTCACAAACTTTGAGTAGTGAAATTAAATTTGTGGACACTCATGGCTTTGCTAACGAGGTAAGGGCCGCTTCCAAATGGGTTATTGGTAAGACCCAAAGTACTTGCTAAACCAAGATCAGCGCATGGCCCATAATATGCTGCTTTAGAGATTCGAGTATCCATATACAATGTGAACATTTATTCATTTATGTTTTGACATTTGAGGTTAATTTCTCAATTGTCTAATATACTTAATTCTTTGTTTAAGGATAAGGTTCAATGCAAAGTACACCTATATGTATACACTATAATTATCCAAAATTTTGCTTTGATTGATTTTATTTTATGTGTTTGTTTTTATTATTAGTAAATTAGTGGGGAATTGTTGGATGTTTCCTAATAATAAAATAAATAACTATTTCAAAATATGAATAAGTATTTTGTAATAATGTACTATGTTTTGATTTAGTTTTTATTCTTTATTTTGGAGCATGTGTGTCGTGTGGTATTTTAGTGCTCGTTGAAGCGGAACAAACGCTGGGCTCAAACTTTATGGCTCATTTGAATTTTGATTTGAATGATCGTTAATAATCATCAATACTTGAGTTATTTTGATGGGTATCAAAGATTAATTCAATCAAACATTTTTTCACCGTTCAGTTCAAACATTAAATGGCTAATCTTTTACCGTTAGATTATTCATTCAAGGTAATGATTATTCATTAGCAATAATGAAACGCTGATTTGGTCCTCTAATGAATAGTGAAAAGGTTTTCGTATAGAAAACTTCAATCACTATAAATTTAACACATTACTTCATATTTGAGATGACAAAAATTTTATCTTCTTCTATGGATCTGGATACTTGATTCCCGAGTCCATAAAAGAGAGTGGCTTTTATAGGATTCGAAAATTATTGATTTGGGCATTGTATCATGGGAATATAGGATTTCCGTTAAGACCATTTACACCATAGTGGGGAAATCACTATCTTAAAAATAGTGAGTGCCGCGCTTTGTCCAACCACCCAACAAAATTATATTTCCTTCCTAAAAACTCTCCAAATTTCCCAACAACAGGCATACATAAACAATATTAGTGGCATATTCGAATGTAAACTGACTCAATGAGAAGAGCTTCGTCACTTACAGTACCAACAAAACTCAGAAACCTGCTCTTTTGACGTTGATTATCTAATCATGTGCTTACTTTCGATGATTTCATTAGGAGCAAGCAGGCGTCAGCTCGGACTTAAAGCGAGCAAATTTACCTTAATAACGCTTGAATATATTGTCCTGATGAAGCTACTATAAACTGAAAGGTACTCAAGTGTATATCGAAATGAAATGAAATGTCTTTGGTATATAGAATGAAGATATGAATAACAAGATATTTACAACATTGAGCAGAAAGAAAACACTTAACGTCTATCTGCAAGTTAGAAAACTTGAGCGACGCAAGCGTGTAAGGGGAATAAACAATGAAGATAAACTTGAGCGACACAAGCTTGTAAGAAGGGGAATAAACGAAGAGGACGTACCGAAAACGAGCTTAGTGGTGAAAAAGAAGCAAGATACCAAGCGAAAATGAACTCCTGAGATATGTCGCAATAAAAGCAGAGATGTAGCTCATCCAGCGACAAAAGCATGAACCAACACAGGTTGATATTGGAGAAACTATTGGATATAACGGCTACAATCCACCCGGTAAATGTGAGAAAGAGAGAAACATTTCCAGACCATAGTATTATGACCTTCTATCATGACCGCTGAATGGAAAATTTTCCCAACTAAATCGAATAGCAGTTAAAGAATATATCATAGGGCCATAACAGATGTTTTGTGCATTCTAGCACAAACATAACCACTGGGAAGGACAATCGGAAATAAAAATTGATACAAGAGAAACGGTATGGGTACTTGCTAATAAGAAGGGAAAAAATTTATATCATGCAAGGAAACTTCTAATCAATAACCCGCTATAAGATTAAGATAGAATCTTTTACTTGCAGGTATTGTACCAGGTCCCTACTCTTCTGACTTATTCCCAATCAACAACAGCATTTTATTCTTTCAACATTTCGGGGAGCAAGTTTTGATCAAAGGGAGTTTAGCATTTGCTAATTTGAACAAGTTCTATAATACATTTCTAAAAAGACTACATTCATAACTTCCTGCTTCGTAACGACAACTACTTCCATGTCCCTACTTGCATGCATCCAACCACTTGGTAGGTTGCAAGAACAGCCTAGTTGAAGATCCACATTATAACCAGTAGCAGTAGCAGTAAAAACTAAGCTAAGCTCTCTACACAATTTCTTCTATATGAAATATTTCCTGTGTTTAGAGAGACCGTACACGGTCTAGTGCAAATTGCAATATCGATTACTTCAATTGACGGAATCATGCCTTGAAATTCAATAAACATATTCCTTAGTCCTCGCTGTTACAATTAGTATTTGTGTATCATATGTTGCGCCTTGAATTCAAAGCTAATAAATATAAGAATCTGCATCAAAAGGGAGGAACATACAAGGAATGTTCGTAGCAAGTACTCTGAGTTGAATCATCGATGAGGGAATTGTTTCGCCTATTTCTAGGATTCAATAATGGAGTTTATTATAGGATCAAGAAAATGTGCTAAGAATATAAAGACTTCAATACCATGTTGGATGTTCACCAATCAATTTCTTAGAATCTGCTCTTTTGATATGTTGATACCTTTTTCTTCCATCCCCTCCCATTTCCATTAGAACACTCAAAGGATGTAGGTTAGGTCAGTACAGCATTATACAATGCAAGACCTGATATGATTTTTCTCCTCCATGAGAAATCTGTTGACCTAATTAGAACTCAAGAGGTTTAGTCTGATTCTTAAAAATCAATCCCCCCTCTCTCCCACCCTCATACATGTGCATTGCACATGCAAAGCCGTAGCACGAATAGAAGATATTCCACAAGGAAACACTAGGTCAATAGCCTGTTATCAGCGTTCAGAAAGTATCTTTTACTTGCAAGTATTGTACCAGGTTCTTACTCTTTCAAACTTCTTTCCCAGTCACGAGCCTTGTATATTTATTAGATTTTGGGGAGCACGTTTGATCACTCGAGTGTAGCGTATACTAATAATGTGAAACACATTTATCATGTACATCTAAAAAGAGTATACTCAATAAAGTTTAGTACTTTCGCTTTGTAATGCCAACTTTGTAATGACAACCACTTCCAAGTCCCTACTCTAATTTGCACACATTCAACTTCATCGATTGCAACATCAAACCAGACAAATTGTTTTATATTAGAACCATTATCAATAGCAGTAATTAGTAATTATTAAGCTAAGTACTAAACAATTTCTTCTCTATGAAACAAAATCTGTGTTTAAGAGACTACGATCTAGCGCATATTCCAAACTTTGAGACGGTGCACAATCTAGTGCATATTCCAAACTTTTAGACCGTACACACTCCCAGTTCTTATATTTAGTATCCATGTCCCATATGGAACATCTTGAATCCAAAGCTAATAAATAGGAGAATCTATGTCAATCTAGGGGAGCACACAAGGAACATGCACTAGTACCCAACGTTGAACCATCCAGAAAGGAACAAGTCTTGGTTTAAGAGAAGTAAACTGGCATTACTGAATGTTGTACCATTTCATTATCATATCCAAAACACCCAACAGTTGCGTCTATTTCTGAGTTTCAGTAGTGAATTTGGTTATAGGATCAAGAAAATGTACTAAAAAGATGACTTCACTACCATGCTGGATGCTCACCAAACAATTTCTTAGAATCTGCTCCTCTGATATGTTTATACCTCTCATATGAACAGTTTTCACTACTGTTTCGATTAGAAATGACACTCAGGATGTAGTTTATGTTAGTACACCGTTATATCATGCAAGGCCTACAATGGTTTACTACTCCATGAGAAATCTGATGATCTTAGAACTACTTTTAATATCTGATTGCATATTTCTGTGTTCTCTAATGTAACTTGCTTAATCGGTTTCTTTACCTAATACTTGAGTGTTGACACCCTACGAAGCTCATAATTGGGTAAAATTTCATCCCCTCTTGGGGATGAGTTCCAATTGCCTCCCTAATGAAATAAGAGGTGCTTCTTAAGTGATCACTTCACAAATTCTTGCCCATAAACTAATTGCCATGAATAAAATACATATTTCAAGATAAGTTAAAAACATGTATGAACTAATGTTACAATCAATTTATTATCAGTCCATTACCCAGGTTGGAAAAGAACAACAACATTTAACACAAAGATCAAATTTTGAACATTAAGCAACTAATATTTTACAGCTTAAACCTCCAACATACAAATCCTAACATTTTTTGGAACCCACAAAATTCTATCTATACGCCTCAACACTTGACTTATATACATTTAAACACCAACAAAACACAAGCAACCACAGAACCACAAACCCACCAAAACGACTGAAGAAACACATTGTAAAAAAAGGCTAAATTTCACTAAAATTCCTAGTTTTTTGAAGATGTAGCGCAAAACCTCTATATTTGAAAATGCTACAGGATGAAACACAATAGTCCTATGACTAAAAATTTAGCCTTTGAAACAAAAAATGTAAACATGATAAAATTTATTCACCTAGGACTCGAGAGCGGCATCCTTGGAGACGTCGGCGGCAGGTTCGACCCCAAGCACCCAAACCCTAGAGGCGACAAAGGCGGCGGCGGCGCCGATCCCGCCGGCGACGGCCCGGCGCGCAGACGCCGCATGTAGGCGGTGATCGGAGACTCAGCGGAGCCGCTGACGGTGGGCAACGGCGGTAACGGCGAAAAGGGCGGCCGAGACCACACCTCTGAAGGGGTGGGACCCACGGGCTGGGGGAGGTTCGAGAGCGGGGGAGGGCGGATGCGGTGGAGGCGGGAGATGGCGGCGGTGGCGGCGTCTGGAGGCGGAGGAAGCTGCGCAGCCGCTGGAGGCTGCGGAGGCGGCGGAGGCGGCGGCGCTTGGCGGTGGATGGGGGATCCGGTGAGTTTCTGGACGATTTCGCGGAAGTCGCTCTTGTCGATGTTGTAGACTGGGGGCTGCGATTGGGGATTAGGGTTAGGGTTTGAGGGAGGATTGGGGATGGGATTAGGGTTAGGGTTTGAGGGAGGATTGGGGATGTGATTAGGGTTAGGGTTAGGGTTAGGGTTTCGAGCTGAGGGTTTGGAGATTTTGTAAGAGGATTTGTTGAGGGATCTGAGGGAGTTTTGAAAGTGGGAGCTTGAGGTGCCGCCGCTGGTTACAGCAGCATCAGCGGTGGTTGCGGCGGCGGCGGCGGAGGCGGAGGGGGTTTCCATTTTTGGAAGGGTAAAGATTGGAACTTGGTGCTTCTTCTCTTTTTTTTTTCTTTTGTAGTTGGGGAGTTTATAAAGATAAGGATTGAGGAAAATGTATGAGGTTTTATATTTAGGGATTTTCGTACTGTTAATGATTATTTTTGTCTTTTTTCTACTAAAAACAAAAAAGTAAACAATTTGGTAATTAAGGAAAAATGAATATATTTGTTTGTTGAGGGAGTCCGGAGGTTTATTTTTTGCTTTCTTAGTTTTCTTCTTTACTTTTCTTCTCAAATTTTTTTGCAATGGGCTATAAACCCTAACTTAGGCACATACCACACACTCACGTATACTACACACACAACACACACGTATCCAAGAAACCCAATAATTTGCCTCTAAAGCGTTGGTTTGTAACCACTTCCCCTCATAGGATTCTTGAGAGTCTGCAGTTTTAGATAATAACCGTTTGGTTTTGGTTTCTTATAGATGCAAAGAATGTATATGAGCTAGTTGGAGTTGTGCACAACCACAGCCAATTGTCTACGGCTGAAGCACAAGATCAGTTGGAAACATAGGAATCCCATTTGTGTGTGTGTTTTTTGGACGCGGGGGAGCACGATGATTTGCTAAATCTATATGTTTAGACAATTTGCTTGCGGTAGAATCACATGTCTATTTTGAGGTAAATTTATATTTTCCAAATCATCATAAATGATTTTTGTGATAAAAGGCAGCATTGGAATATAAAGCAATTCCCACAATATATTCTAACTCAATTTCAATTAAATGTTAGAACACAACATTGACCATTAATTTTTAAAATTAGAGCTTGGTAATAAAAGCTGAGATCACATTGTTACCGTCATTTTCGTTGTTGTTTTCTAGCAACTTTTGAGATTCTTATTGAAATTTTAGATTAAGCAATTATACAGTTGAAATATTTCAATCACCATGCTTTTTGCTATGATTCTATTATCCATTGTGTTTCCTTTTCTATTAAACGGTTTAAATTTAATTTTTAGTTAGCTTAACATAAAAAATGAAATAACAAAACAACTGGAGCCAGTCCATTGCTTTTGTCAAACACTAAATTATGTCACTCGATACTATTTTTCCTTTACATATTTTATATTGATTGTTTATAATAAAATAATTTGATTTTTGATGCCCTTTGATATATATATATATATATATATATATATATATATATATATATATATATATATTGGCACTGGATAAGTCATAACATAAACACATAACCATGCACACCACACACAAGCGCTCAACATCCACGCACATCCAGGAGACCGACGATTTTGCCTCCAAAGCGTTAATTTGTGGTTATTTTCTCTCTTGAGGTTCCTGGATTCGAATCACATACTCTCCTCAAAAGAGGAAATGCCCATTTCAACTATTCATTGGTATCCTTTTGATGATTATTTTACGGTGGAGATGCAGCCAAAAGTCCCAGCACAAAAGCCACACACGTTACGTTTAAAATACACAATCCTCATCAAATCTGAATCAATAATTAAAAATATTGCTTTGGTTTGGAGTTATGTGTGAGAAATCAATTCCAATTTGTCTCATATGAAACAAACCGCGATGATGCTCTATATTGGCAATCTCCCGGATCAGGACACGTGACAGATGACGTGTTCCAGAACTCAAAAGAAAGGGCCCACAGGGGCCGACTAGGCCACCCCTGTACCCGACCTGCAAGCACAAGCCGGCTCTTCTCAGAGCCCCTGCAAATTGGCCTCCTTGGCCTCTCAGCTTGCCCCGAGCTACCACAGGACCAAGGTGCCTCAGCCCTCCCGCCCGTTCCCGAGCTCTCCCGTCCGTTCCCGAGCTCTCCCGCCGAGTCCATCTTCCTCGATCCCTCCGACCGACCAACTCCATCACTCACGGGCGTAACCGCCGCTCCGCAAATCTCGCCATGGGCGGATTCTCCGCCTGCAACATCCTACATTCCACGCCATCACGATCCCTATTAACGGGCGATCCGCTTATTACGCGGGCGTGACGTCGGGGGTGTAACTGCCGGCAAGATTCTCGCGTCTGCTACTGCGTGCTGCCGCCACTATATAAACCCCCATCACAGAGGGATCAAGTAAGCTTTTTTCACCCCACTTAGCCGTTACTCTGCTCGGATCTTGTGCTAACTTGATCGTCGGAGGGTCCTCGGTGGTACCAAACCACCCCGGGACTTCCTTGCAGGTACACGGCGCAAACTCCTCAATCCACAAATCTCCTCAAAACCCATTGAAACCCACACGTAACAGGAGATCACCTCCAAGATCCACCGGAAGATCGACGGAAGACAACATCTGACGGAGACCCAAAAAGAACCTCCATCAGTTGGCACCGTCTGTGGGAACTAAAACTCCACAAAAACAAAAGTTGGCATTCCGATCTCCATCCACATGGCATGCGATCACCCTGAAGATCCAAGTGCCAGCCACCGCCTCCCCCTCACCGTAGGCGCTGATGAACCTCCTCCGGCGACCGTCATCAACGCCCTCGCTGGCCGAATAGATCGACTGCAGTCCATCGTGGAGGCGCTCGTCCACGTCCAAACGGCCGGGCCAGGGCCCCAGATCGCCGCTCCTCCGCCTCCAAAAGACTCTGCCCTCGTCGGCACGGCTGACCACCGGCAGGCTATGTCCCATGGCCACAGATCTCAAGGGCCGATACTCTCTGAGGCCCGCTGAGCGCCCAACAGCTCCACACCAAGATCCGCAGCCAGAGCGCCTCGCCTCGAGCCTCCTCGCGACCCTCACCCCCTGAGGAGATGTCGGTCACCTCGCCTGTCCCCAGGCATGACCGACACCCCCTCCCTCGACGGGGTCGCTCAGAAGGGGCTCACCACGGCGGCTCGAGGGCCACCTCGCCGGGGGATCTGAAGAACCTCATCGAGAGGAACCGGGGCCGTGCCGAGATGCAGATCTCCCACAGCAGAGGCCAGGGATCACAAGGCGCCGAATTCTCGGGGTACCACGGCCGACTTGACGCCCTCGAGAAGAAGATCAAGAGCATGCGCCGAGAAGGTCACCTCTCGGGTGACGGGGCTAAGTACGCCGCCGACTCGCTCACTAAGTCGTTTACCGAGGGACTGCTCGTTATTCACGTCTTCTCGCGCAACAAGCTCCCGAAGGTCTCTCTGTTCGACGGGAAAACCGACCCGAAAGACTATTTGGATGCTTTCACCGCGGGGATGAGCTTCCAGGACCATTCCGACGACGCCCAGTGCAGAGCCTTACCGGCCACCCTCATTCACTCTGGTCGAGACTGGACCCGAGCCCCGCTCAATCTCGACCTTTGACGAGCTGGCTACTCAGTTCCTCGGCCACTTCGTCGGGAACCGTCGGCAGAAGCGCACGGTTTACTACCTCTTCACAATTAAGAGCGGGGACAAGGAGACGTTCAAAGCTTACGTCACCCGCTTCTACAACGCTCTCCTCGAGGTCCCCGAGCACCGGGACGAGACCGTCATCACGGCGCTCAGATCTGGTCTTAGGCACAAGGAGTGGTTGCGCTCCTTTGCCTTGGCGCAGCTTAAGACCATGGGCGAGATCAAGGTGTGGACCGAGCGTGACGTCCAACTCGAGTCCAAGGTGAACGCAAACCTTCCTCGAGCAGAACGGTCCGACCAGAAGAAGAGGGCTCGGGAAGAGAGGCTGGAGCATCAGCAGCCCTATCACCCGAAGTTCCAGGAGTACACCCCGCTCAACGTCTCCCTCGCAGTGTTACTAAAGGAGGCCCAGGGTGAAGGGTTCTTCAAGTTCCCTCCAATCCCGCGCAGGCCTCGAAGCAAACCCGGGGCCCCTACTGCGCCTTCCACCGAAAGCTGGGCCACGCCACGGAGGATTGTAAGCAACTCAGGGACTACATCGAGGAGCTCATCCGATCGGGGCACCTTGCCGCCTACTTGAGGGATAAGCGGTAGGCCGACCGCGAGCAGGAGCAGTGTCCCCTTCCCGCCGAGCTGACCATCAGCCAGATCATACTCGTTTCGGCAGATGACCAGTCCGGAGCCCAGGGAGCCCCGTACCCGGTGCCAAGCACGGAGACCAACAAGCCTCCGGGGAGCTCGGGTCACGCTAATAAGGTCATCTATTAGCATGTACTTTTTTTAAGGGCAATGTCAACTCTTCCTAGGGTCTGTTGTTAATTTAATAAAAGATCAATGGAACATTGCGAAAAAGAAGGAAAGGTCTTATTTATTCAAAAAGGTATTATGGGCTCCTCAGCCATACATACAAAAAGAAAAAGAAAATTATAGCAGCGGGGGAAGGGGATGCAGAGAGCACTGCTCATGGTACTCAGTAAAGATCTCCGCCGGCCGAGGCCTCGCGAGATCCAGCCTCTGCCCTCGATTCCCCCTGCGCGCGTTGACCTTGAGCCTCAGTTCGTAGCACTCACGGACGAGTGCCACCGAGCGAGCCAGCCGACCCGCGGAGATCAGGCCGAAGCGCCTCAGAGACCGTAGCTTGCCCACGGCCTCATCGTAGAGCTTCTCGGACAGGGGGTTGTAAAGCCCCGGCGACGCCCTCCAGATGGAGTACATCAACAGCTGCAGCAGAGGGGAGCGTCGGGGGAGCAGCCGGCCGAACTGGTCTTCGATGCTCCCATAGACCAACTGCACCGTGTCCTCGACGCAGTTCTGGTCGTAGAGGTATACGTCTTCGAAGCGGATGATTTCGGGGATGGTAAAAGAGAAGTCTTCCATTCTCAACGATCTGTTTGTGAAGAAAGGAAGGACCAGCGCTTCCTCAGCTTTATATAGCCCGTTGCGCCCCGACGGAACCCAACAGTCGCCCGTTTTCGCCCACAAAGTCGCTACCACGCGGCGATCATTGAGCCTTCTCTGGCGGAATCAAAACGACGCGACTCTGGCACTTCACCTCCCCACGCATTCAATGCGCATGCTGCGCGCACGTTCGCCGCGACTGTTCCTGATTCCCTATAGCTGCAACGGGATGGTCGGGCGAAACCTCATGAAAAATCGCCCAAGCATCTACCATGCTCGGCTATCCCTGGCCGGTAGCTTCCCTACACGCAACGCCGGGGATCAAAGCCCTCGCCAAGAGGCAACCGCGCAGCTTCACTGGCCCGGCTATCCTTAGCAGGCCTCCTACGGCCCCTCCAACGCTAAGGATCAAAGTCCTCCGTAGAGGCAGCCGAGCGGCTTCCCTGCTCGGCTATCCCTGGCCGGTAGCTTCCCTACTCGCAACGCCAGGGATCAAAGCCCTCGCCAAGAGGCAACCGCACAGCTTCACTGTCTGGTTATCCTTAGCAGGCTTCCTACGGCCTCTCCAACGCTAAGGATCAAAGTCCTCCTTAGAGGCAGCTCAGCAGCTACCCTGCTCGGCTATCCCTGGCCGGTAGCTTCCCTACTCGCAACGCCAGGGATCAAAAAGTCCTCCCAGAGGCAGTTGAGCCCGACCCTCGCTCGGCTATCCCCGGCTGGTAGCTTTCTATCACAACCGACAGCGATCAAAAGCCCTCCCAGAGGCAGTCGAGTCCGACCCTCGCTCGGCTATCCTTTAAGACAAAAGTCCTCGCCAAGAGGCACCAGGCAGTAATCCTGCTCGGCTAAGGGTCCTTGGTAGGCTTCTTACAGCCCCTCATGTGCTAAAGACCAAAGTCCTCCTTTGAGGCGGTCGAGACCGACCCTTGCTCGACTATCCCCGGCTGGTAGCTTCCTACCACAACCGACAGGGATCAAAGTCCTCACCAAGAGGCACTGGGCAGTAACCCTGCTCGGTCCCCGTCCTGAAGGATCAAAAGCCCTCGCAAGAGGCAACCGAGCCCGACCCTTGCTCGGTCATCTCTGGCCGGTAGCTCCCTACCCATGACGCCAGGGATCAAAGCTCTCGCAAGAGGCATCTGAGCGGCTACCCCGCTCGGTCATCCCAGGCTGTTAGTTGCCTACCCACGACGCCAGAGATCAAAGCCCTCGCCAAGAGGCAACCGCGCAGCTTCACTGCCCGATTATCCTTAGTAGGCTTCTTACAGCCCCTCCCGTGCTAAGGATCGAAGCCCTCCTCAGAGGCAGACGAGCGGCTACCCTGCTCGGTCATCTCCGACTGGTAGCTACCTACCCATGACGCCAGGAATTAAAGCCCCCGCAAGAGGCATCTGAGCGGTTACCCCGCTCGGTCATCCCCGGCTGGTGGTTGCCCACCCACGACGCCAGAGATCAAAGCCCTCGCCAAGAGGCAACCGCGCAGCTTCACTGCCCGGTTATCCTTAGTAGGCTTCTTACAACCCCTCCAACGCTAAGGATCAAAGTCCTCCCAGAGGCAGCCGAGCGGCTTCCCTGCTTGGCTATCCCTGGCTGGTATCTTCCCTACTCGCAACGCCGGGGATCAAGGCCCTCGCTAAAAGGCAACCGCGCAGCCTCACTGCCCGATTATCAATAGCAGGTCTCCTACGGCCCCTCCAATGCTAAGGATCAAAGTCCTCCCAGAGGCAGTCGAGCCCGACCCTTACTCGGCTATCCCTGGTTGGTAGCTTCCTACCACAACCGACAGGGATCAAAGCCTTCGCCAAGATCAACCGAGCAGCTTCCCTGCTCGGTCATCCCCAGTGGGCATCCTCCTGCCCAACAGACGCTGCGGGTTTGTAGCCCTCATAACTAGGCCACTGAGCCCCTTCATGCTCGGCACAACTACGGCGGAAATCCCTCTGTCCATCACATGCAGCAGATCCGAAGCCCCAACAAGAGACATCAGGTCTATCCAAGTCTGAGTGATCCCCCCTCGACTTCGAGGCCATGGAGATACCTCCTTCTCAGTAGCGCTTGGCACACTTGGAAAGTGATCGAAATTAACTCGACGAACGATCGCTAGACGGATAGTCAACCTGACATGGAAGCCCAACATTGCAAGTGTCACGCCCCGCTTCCCAGTGTACGGCGAGGTGGACGCGACGAGGCCTGCTACGTATGTACTCAAAAGTACATACGCTAAGCGTAGCTAAGCAATATAAAGTAAATCACAAGATACAAATGATATAGAAATAACAACAACTTTTATTAATAACATTCTTTGTACAATGCATGAAAAGAAATACAGCTGATATGAAAAGCAATGCCTAAACAGTGGCATAACAGAAAATAGAAATACTGAAAAGAACAAGGTACAATATCTAGAGCTCTGGGTCTTCGTGGAACTGCTCCAAATCTTCACCGGTGGGCTCGATCTCAGCTTGGTCCAACGCACCTGACGACATTCAAAGAAAAAAGAAATAGAATGTCGTCAGCGAACGGGTCGCTCGGTAAGTCCCAAAGATAAGGAAGAATTAGAATGACAGTGTAAAATTATTTTCTAAAGTATTATATTGTTGAATATTATGGAATATTGAGTTAACGCTGTTGTTTGTAGTTTGGTACAGAAGGATGCTAGTGTATACGAGGGGGATCTCTATATGCTAGAGATCAAGGCAAAAGGAAAGTACAAGGAACCGTTATGCCACGGTACAACAGCAATAGGATTCAAGTTAGGTGTCTTAATCTGACCATCTCGTGCCACCTTTAACACCTTCCATACCAATCTACCCCTTAAACCCCGTAGTGTTTTAACAGTATTGTGGTATTGTATTGTGTAAGTTGGGTGACCGACCAAAACCATGATATCAGTAAACATGTTGCAACTGTATAATCAGGTAAATGGAATATCAGGATAATGGATGAATATCCATGGTTTGGTTCAGTCAAAATGAATAGATTGTTAGCTGGATTCAGGGATTCATGTATTCAAATTGTGTTGTAATATAAAAGAATATAGATTGACTTGAATCATATTCAAGTCAGAAATAGTCAGACTCTAACCCGAGTCAGACTAAAAGAAAAGTAATTTGAAGTTCAATAATTGTTAGGGGTCTTATTGTAATTTATAAAACTTGAGGGGGTTTTATGTAAAAAGTACTTTTGTATAGTTTTCAAAATACACCTCAAGTATTTATTATTCGTCTTTATAATTGTAATGAGTGTGAATTTTATTTGTGTTATTCTAGTGAATATATTCTAATAAAAGTATTAATTGTTTTATTTGAAATTCATGGTATTTTAATGTAACTTTTAATCTTGTAATTTTTAGGAAAAAGTGGAAACTTTATATTATAATACAGTAGGTGTTTAAAAGATAATTATATATATATATTAACACAAAAATAATTTTAAATAAATATTTTAATCTCCAAAATCTCATTTTTCTCAAATGTCGTATTTAAACCTTTCGAGACCGAATGCTCCCTGCGGAGGTCTGAATCTCGCACTACTAGCCCGCGTGTGCACGATGAACTGTACTATCCCTAACGGGTTCCCCAAAAGTGGGTTGTAGTGGCACTTTGCTTAGGTTTAACAAATACTATTCATTTAGGAAAACGGTTTTATAAATAAAAGGTATTTATTTGTGAAAGAGTATAGTTTTCTGTATTTTAGTTTCTAGGGTTTCCTAAGACAACTAGCATATTTCTAAGGGTCTAAACGACAAGTCATTAGAAGCCTCAAATCGTCTCTTCACCGCCAATTGTGGCCAGGTAAGTACAAGTGAGGAGGGAGGGATCCGCTCACGAATCGTGAGACGGGCCTTTTAAAGTTACCCAAGCTCACTTGCCTAGCCTAGACACCACAAAGTCGGTTTAGATAAACGATCGATATCCATGACATATCGTATTTTCCTATTTAAAAGATATTGTTTTAAAATTGTAAACAACTTAGAACTTTTAGGAAAGGTTTATAAAGAAAAGGGTATTTTAGTGAAAAGTCTTGTATTTTCGTATTCTATATTTGACGTTTATCAATTAAGGTTATATTTGTGTGTGTAGAGGTAGGTCATTACCTCGTGACTTATTTTAAGTTCTGATGAAGTTTAGAGGTAAAACATGATATATTAAACTTAAAGGTATTAAAGCGCAAGAATACGGTATTTGAAAACGTTATCATTTTATGTGTGAAATTTCATTCAAATTGATTTCTACAAGTTTAGTGATCAAGATAAACATATTTAGGAGTGAGGGAATTGATTAAACGAAGAAAAATGAACTTCATGGTATTTTTATGAAAAGAATACGGTTTTACAAAGAAGCTATCATTTCATGTGAGAAAGTTTGTTTAAATTGGTTTATGGGTGATTAATAGTCAACATGAATATAGGTAGGTATTATGTATTAGATGACAAGTGGAAATTTATAGAGAAAACGAATCGGAAATCGGTTTGTTCCGATTTCCGTCGGGTTCCAAAAAGTCGTATTTTTATATTAAAGAAAAGAGAGATGGAAGAGATGGGACTTACGGGTTTGGACAAGCTAAGGAGGCTAAAGAAGGTGGTGGTTGTCGGTGCGTCGAAAACGTCGCGAAGGTTCTAGTCCGGTCGCCGGAATCCGTCGTCGGTTTCGGCAGCGCTTCGCTTCTCACTCTTTGTACCGAGTTCTCGAGAATTTGGGAGAGTGGACTTAGAGTGGTGAGGTGAAATAGTAGAGGGTAGGGGTCTTTATATAGGGCTAGGATAGGGTTAGGGTTAGGATTAAAAAAATATTAAAATATATAAGAAAATCATTAAATTTTGGATTAAAAGAGATTTAATGAAAATTTGGTAACAGTACTGGGAAAATAAAGTACACAGAGGGGTTGACCAAGTCAACACGAAGATTTTTCGTGTTGACGACTCGGCCGACCGGCCGAGTCCGGCCGGCGGCGCTGGCCGATTCGGCCAAGTCGCCGGCCGACTTGGCTGAGTCAGGGCCGAGTCGGGTCTCGTTGGGTGTGGTTTTGCCTGGTGGGAATTTTGGTATACTTTATTTTTTATAAATTGCATTAAATTGTGAGTTATAGCTGTTTGACCGTTTGACTTCCCAAAAATTTAAAACAAAAAGATAATAAAAAATATGTGGGGCATGGGATTCGAACTCTGGTGGCTTGGTTCAGTAGTGCAAGGTATTACCAATGAGCTATAAGCTCCTTCTTGTAATTATTGTAAGGAAATAGATACTTAAATTGTTTCCAGCAACATCAATACTCCAAATATACACCATATTTAAAGCAAATTTTGGTATACAAAAATTGGAGTTGTTACAATCTACCCTCCTTACAAAAATTTCGTCCTCGAAATTTACAACTTTTATTTAAGGACTAGTTTACAAAAAGGTGCGGATATCTTGCACGCATCTCATCCTCCCTTTCCTACGTGGATTCTCCTGGAGTGTCTTTCCTCCACATTACCCGGACCAAATTAATTTCTTTGTTCCGAAGTGTCTTCACTTTCCTGTTCAGGATCTCTACAGGTTGTTGCTCACAAGACAAATCGGGCTGTATCGTGAGCTCAGAATGATCAAGTACATGGCTGGGGTCACTCACATACCTTCTGAGTTGGGATATGTGGAACACGTTATACACTCCTTCCAATGAGGGTGGAAGCGCTAAACGATATGCCACTTCACCGACTCGTTCGAGTATATCGAACGGTCCAATGTATCTCGGACTCAACTTTCCCCGTCTTCCAAATCTGATCACTCCGCGGTTCGGAGAGATTTTCAGGAATACATGATCTCCTGGATGGAACTCCAAGTGTCGTCTCTTCGCATCAGCCCAGTGTTTCTGTCTATCTTGGGCTATGCGCATTCTTTCCCTGATAGTACGAACCACATCAACGGTCGCTACTATCATCTCTGGTCCAAGGAGTTTTCTATCTCCGATGTCGTCCCAACTTAATGGCGATCGACACTCCCTTCCATATAATGCTGCAAAAGGTGCCATTCCTATGCTTGCTTGGTAGCTGTTGTTGTACGCAAACTCCACAAGATGCAGGTGATCTTCCCACGATCCTTTGAAGTCGAGCATACATGCTCTGAGCATATCCTCCAAGATCTGAATAGTTCGTTCCGACTGACCATCTGTTTGTGGATGATAAGCCGTGCTGAAGTTCAGACTTGTTCCCAAGCTAGCTTGCAGACTCTGCCAAAATTGCGATCGGAACCTGGTGTCACGATCGGAGACAATGCAGACCGGTACTCCATGAAGTCTCACAATTTCCTGTATGAGTTCATGGGTATCAGAGATGGTACATTATGAAGAGTTTTTAAGTCTAAATTAGATTATTACCTCCATGTACTTTTTCGCTAGTGTCTCAGTTGATTGGCCAACTCGAAATGGGATGAAGTGAGCCGACTTTGTGAGTCGATCCACAATGACCCAAATCGCATCGTTACCCTTTGTGCTGCGAGGAAGGGCAGTTACAAAGTCCATCGTGATGTGCTGCCACTTCCATTTTGGAATTGGTAACGGTTGAAGTAGTCCAGCTGTCCTGTGATGTTCAGCTTTTACCTGCTGACACACCAAACATTTTGCGACACTTCTGGCTACTTCACGCTTCATTTCATGCCATCAATAATTCTGACGTAGATCTTTGTACATTTTGGTACCTCCAGGATGTACTGAATAGGGAGAGCTGTGAGCTTCTTTCATTAACTCTTCCCGAACAGAACCTTTTGGTACACACAATCTGCTGCCGTATCTTAAAGATCCGTCTTCATGGATGATGAAATCTGTTCTGAGTCCATTCTCCACTTGTTCTCTGATCTTTTGCAACTTAGCATCGCTGGTTTGAGCTGCTTTGATCTGATTGACAATAGTTGATTGAACTTGTAGATTCATCAAATTTGAAACATCACCTGGCATGACTAGTTCAATCTCCATCTGATGTAGGTCTTGCTGAAACTTCCGCTGGGCGGTGAGATTCATTGCTAATGGTTGGCGACTAAGAGCATCAGGTACTACGTTCACCTTTCCTGGATGATATTGCAAATTGATGTCAAAGTCCGCCATGAGTTCTAACCACCTTCTCTGCCGCATATTCAACTCCTTCTGAGTAAACACATACTTCAGACTTTTATGATCTGTGTAGATGTTCACTCGTTCACCAAGTAAGTAGTGGCGCCAAATCTTGAGAGCAAAAATGACGGCTGCCAACTCCAGATCATGCGTCGGATAATTGCGCTCATGAGTCTTTAGTTGTCTTGAAGCATAAGCCACAACCTTACCGTGCTGATGTAGAACACATCCTAATCCCTTACCGGATGTATCACAATGCACTTCGAATCCTCCAGATTGATCCGGTATGACGAGAATAGGTGCTGATGTCAGTCTTGACTTGAGTTCTACGAAAGCTTGCTCGCATGCTTCTGACCACACAAATTCTTCATCTTTTCTAGTGAGCTTGGTCAGGGGTGTTGCTATCTTCGAAAAGCCTTCAATGAACCTTCTGTAATATCCAGCTAGACCCAAAAAACTTCGAATGTCCTTCACTGATTTTGGAGTAGGCCATTCGCTGACTGCTGACACTTTTGCTGGGTCCACAGAAATTCCTTCTCCTGATACGATATGTCCAAGAAAACCAACTTGATTTAGCCAAAACTCGCACTTACTGTACTTGGTATAAAGCCGATGTTGACGAAGAGTTTCCAGGACAATTCGTAGATGCTCCGCATGTTCTTTCCGATTCTTAGAATATACCAGGATGTCGTCGATGAAGATGACAACGAACCTGTCTAAATACTCCCGGAAGACTTGGTTCATAAGGTTCATGAAGATTGCTGGTGCATTGGTCACTCCAAATGGCATTACTAGAAATTCGTAATGTCCATAGCGAGTTCTGAAAGCTGTTTTGTGAATATCAGCTTCCTTGACCTTCACTTGATGGTAACCTGAACGAAGATCTAGTTTAGAGAAGATACAAGATCCGCTTAGCTGATCGAATAAATCGTCGATGCGCGGGAGTGGATACTTGTTCTTTATAGTAACTTCGTTCAAGGCCTTATAATCGATGCACATTCTGTATGTACCTTCCTTCTTCTTCACCAATAGCATAGGTGCTCCCCAACTTGAAGTGCTGGGACGAATCCATCCTTTCGCCAGTAATTCGTCCAACTGTGTTCGAACTTCCTTCAATCCTTCCGGACTTAGTCTATACGGTGCTTTGATCATTGGTTGTGCTCCTGGTACTAAGTCAATACTGAATTCAAGAGCTCGGTCGGGAGGCAAACCTGATATATCGTCAGGAAATACATCGTCGAACTCTCGAACTACCTCCGGTCTTGATTCTTCCTCTGCCTGAGCTGCTGTAACTACTGCTTTCCTTGGCTTCGCTTTGTAAGTACTTGGTTCCAGTGTACGATCTCCACTCTTGAAATAGAAGACCGGATGATCTGGAATCTCAAATACTACCCTCCTTTGACGACAGTCGATGGTAGCATAAAAGGTTCCAAGCCAGTCCATTCCTAGAACCACATCGAAGTTTGGTATATCCAGTACCTTGAAGTCAGCATAAAACTCTCGACTGCAAACGACGACTGGACACATGCTGTATCCCATAGTTGCCTTTAGAACACCATTTCCGGAATTGACGTTCCAGCTGGATACAAGCGGTGAGACTGGAATCGCATGGGTTCGGACAAACCGTTGCGACATAAAGCAGTGGGATGCTCCAGTATCAAACAGTGCAAGTGCAGGTGGTGAAGCTACTAGGATTGTACCTAAGGTATATGGGATAGGTTTTAGGTATAGGGAAAGTGTGTAGGTAAACAAGACTAAAAGATAAGTTTGAGAAGGAATTTACCAGTAATGACTTGGCCAGTGGCCTCAGCTTCTTCAACAGACATCATGAAAGCCTGGCGCTTCGGCACATTCCTCCTGGCCTGAGGAGCATTCCTCGGAACGTTCCTTTGAGCTTGATGGAACTGTCGAGAAGGTGGTGCAGCTTGTGGTCCCCTGGGTGGTGCAGGCAGTGCAAGTCTGGGAGCAGGTGCCTGAAGAGCTGGTCGCTGCTGATAGGTATTTGCTGGCCTGGGTGCAGCAACTGGGTTCTGTCTTTGGGACAAGATCCAATACCGTGAGTGGCTGAGCCGCAGACTAAACAGAGGCGGTTGGCTCGACGGCAGTCCTTCATCATATGTCCAGTTCTCTTGCAGTAAGTGCAAAAGGCTGGGCTAGAACGATGAGTTGGTACTCCGGGTCGCCTTGGCACGAAGGGTGGTCTGGACGTGGCTCCACCTGCTATCTGGTTGGAAGGGCGCTTGACTCATGCAGACTGAGGTCTGCCCCTCTCTTTAATGACTGCCTCATAACTGCGGGCGGCTTCTAGGGCTTCCTCATGAGTCAAAAATTTTCCTGTGGTTAGAGCAGCCTTAATCTCTGTGTCCAAACCTTGCTGAAAACGACGGGCTCTGATCTCGTCCGTCGGTATCAGGTATGCCGCGAATCTGTTTAAAGATTGTGTTAGCTGTGTAGTATGTGATATTTACAAAATTGAACTATTGTGACATATCTTACCGGCTCAACATAGTGAACTCAGCATCGTATTCATCTACTGATTTCTCCCACATTGATCATTGCTGTAGATGAATAAACTGCTGCTCCATAGCAAACCTGGCAGTCACAGGGAAATATTTCGCGTCGAACTTCTCGCGAAATGTCTTCCATTCAATCGGCTGCGCTAGACGGGTTTCTTCCGCCTTCCACCAATTGCGAGCATTATCCGTGAGCTGTAGCTTCGCTATACGGACCCAAGCGTGGTCTGGTACTTGAGCTGCTGCCAGATCGTCCTCTATGCTTTGTGCTCATTCTTCCGCTTCAAGAGGGCTTCCTTTACCAGAGAACTGCTTTGGGTGCAAAGCTCTTAATTGCTTTACTCCCGGTGTGTAACACCCGGCCCCTTTTATACCAAAGACCGTATTTTGTTACTTATATTTCTCTTTATTCTTATTTAGGAATTATTTATTTTATTTATAAATTAATTATTATATCTTATTTTCAAACCCCATTTGAACCCTAATCCTAATTACTTTTGTCCCAAATTATTTCCAAGCAGCCCAACCCCATTTTCTTTTATTAGAACCCAAGCCCCTTTTAAATAAATTTATTTCCTATTTAAATTTTTAGCCCAGCCTCTTTCTCGGCCGGCCCTTTCATTTCTTTTCCCTTTTGTATTTTTCCCTGCGGCCCAGTGCCTCAGCTCACTTTCTTTTTCGTTTAGTAATTAATCAAATTTTAACCCAAATCCCAAGCCCACTCCCTTTATTTTCCTATGTGATTTTTCCCCTAAATTCCTCAGCCCATATCCTATTTCTTTTAACCAAAATTTTCTCAGCCACTACCTATTTTCCCATCCTTAATATTATTATTATTCAGCCCGGCCCGCTACTTTCATTTCTCCAATTAACCATTTTCTTCCGGCCCAGACCTCAGCCCAGTCTCTTTCCATTCCTTATTTAAATTCTGCGGCCCGCTTTCCTTTTTCCCAATCTTTTTTCGCATTTTCTTGGCCCAACTCCCTTTTCAGCCCACGCACACACACCAAACCCACTCCCTACAGTGACGTCTTCCTCCAACGGCCATTTCCTTCATTGCGCGCGCGTTTCGCCTTCTCCGCCGCCTTCTTCGCCAGCACTCGCGCTCTTGTCGGCCACGCCCCCGCTCGCGCCGTTACTCCACGACACGCGACCCCGTCTCCTTATCCCTCACTCTCCCGTCTCCCTCTCTTTCCTTTCCCCTCTCAATCTCAAACCTCCCCTCTCTCTCGCGAGAAAACTCCGGCCACCCTCCCTCCTAAATCAACCGACAGCCCCACCCCCGGTTCGATTTCTCGAAACCCTAACCCTAAGATCACGACGAGCTCCGCCCTCAATTCGCTTCAATCTCGAAGAAAATCACCGATGTCGATGGATCGAAAGATCAAGATCGATCTGGACAAGCTCCCGATCAAGCGACTGGAAGCCATCGAGGAGTCTGGAATCGAGCATTTCTCCTCAGAAATCAGCAATGAGGAGACTCGCGTGAACATGATCCGAAGGATCGATTTCTCCTCGATCATCGAAAGGGATTCGAAGAAGCAGAAGAGCTTCAAGGAGTCGGCTGCTGCTGCTGCGGCTGCGGCGGCGCCGACGTGGCCGTGGCAGAGCTTGGTGGAGAATATGCGCCAGGCTCATGAGGAATTATCTGTTGTTATTGATCTCATCAACACCGTTGAAGCAAATGATGCTGTAACAGTTGCTTGGATGCAAAGGCCGAAGCAGCTGCCCAATGAGGCGTTATCAGATATTGCAGTATCTGCGGCAACTAAGCTGCAGCGTCTTCGGCATCTAGGGAGGTATTTTAAGCAATCTTCTAAAGCATTAGAGCAGCAGGTTGCAAGAGAAGCTAGGTTTTATGGTTCCTTGATCAGATTGCAGCAGAATTGGAAAGTAAAGCGGCAGCGATTAGCAGTGACTGGTCCAGGCAGTGAGAATTTCATGATTGATCTGCATGATAATTCAAAATCAGATGGCATGGTGTATTCCCGTGCATCTCCGGGACTGATCCAGGCAAGTTCTTACTTGCTACATGCTATTTATTACTAGTTTACAAATTTAAAATCGTAGATATATCACATGTTTTGCCTTACGTAAATATTGCCACAAACTGTTCGATACTTGTTCTCATAGAAAATCATTATCAAATTTGACGGAACTGGATATAATGCTTTGGCCCTTGCTGTGATGGATACCCTGCGCAAGTTTTACTAGAAAATATGACCGTTCATGACTAAAACAACTACCCTCAAGTATAACCGTAAAACTGGAATTTCCTTGCATCTGAAAATCGTTAAATTCACCATAAATCACATACATAATAGAATGGTGTGTTCGAGGGCTCAAATCGAAGCCAACTCGACGAAATTTAACCCTATACTGGTTTCCTGATATTCCTGTACTTAAATTGTGATGATAATTGTATCGGAGTGCGACTCTGGATTGCAGTCCAGAGCGACTCCAGTCATGGCTTGCTGTTCCGTATTGGATACCACAGGTGTTCCTTAACTAGTAGGTTGCGGAACTCCGCTGTTTATTATAGACAAATCAGTTAGCTAGACAACACAACTGGCTTCATTCTGTTTCGTTACCTTTTGATATTTAATCTATAATTTAATAGATTGGGACACATAACAGTCCCAGCAGAATCAGAATTGACATGTTAATATTAAACAGATTATAACTCCTAACGTACAGACGCGATTGAAGATCCGTCTCTTGCGTTGAAAACCTTACTGAAAACCCTAGAATTCGTCCAACTGTAGCGTCGCTAAATTATGATCCCAACTGGGGTTAAAATGCGTTGCGAAATGAATTTCTGATTCTGAAACCGGATTTCCAGCCGTGTGCGCTTAAAATGAAATAGTTATAACTAATGATCCTGGAACCCGATTGGCTTGAAATAAAATTCTAGGGATGGATAACTGAACATATTAAATACTACCTGTTTATCATTTCGCTAAATTATATACATATGTTTCATGATAAATCGTGCAAGTGATAGACTGTTTTTTTTTTTTGATACCTGAGTTGTGCTTCTTATACTGTTCATGCATCATATCATACATATATCATTGTAGTGATAACCTAGTGACATCGTGCATTTACCCAGTGATAGATTTTAGTGGTGATTGTGGCAAGTACGTCAGTGTTCGTGTATCCGTGATTAAGTGAAAGTGATACGTACTGGTACACAATCAGCGATCCTATTATTTCATTGCATTGTCGACGTCTGTGAGATGCGTGCACGTGTGACTATAAGTGGAATGGGACATTTATAGAAGCGTTGCACGGGTGTCACAGATAAGACACCAGACACTACCGTTTATCTTAGGTATTAGTCGGGACGTGCTTGATGGAGGTCCTGCCTCCAGTTCTCGCGCAGACTTGTCACGGATCGATTAGTATTTAGGTTGATGGTTAGCGTTTGATGTAGACCATGGGGTGTGGGGTAGTTTAAGTGTGAGTTCAACAGAATCTCAGGAGTCCCATGTCAGCTTATATATTTAGGGAGTTATATGGAGATTTACAGGGTACGTGATATATACACCGTGATATTCTTGTTACTTGTTGGGCCCGTGGTCCCTTGCCCTTGGGTTCTACCCTTGGGTGGAGGACACTCACGAGTGGTTGACTCTCACACTTGGACTGATGATAGGCTTAGTGACCTGTACAGTGAGACTTAGAGACTGATAAGGATACTGGCATTTTATTCCTTATATATACTGTGTGGCATACGTGACATATTGTTATACTGCTTTACTGTTCCGCTGCGTTGATTACTACACATGCATATTCATGATGCCATTTATTTACTGCTTCACATACCTATTATCACTGTTAGAACTGTCACTTGATTTTATACATATTATATTGCTATTGTGTCGCCCTGATGACCTGAGTATGCATGCTCAGTGTGAAGAGAAGATTTAGCTTGGATCAGAACTAGACGTGCATCACAGACTTCTTGACTTGATACTCCGAGTTGCTTTTGTTTGTTCCACTTCAGGTCAGTTTATATTATTGTATCTTTCAGTTACTGCATTTCTCATTACCTGCGCATCGTTTACTGTTTACCATGATAAACTAGAAGCCGAAGTGTGACTACGGCAGGACATTTCCTTGACCGTAGGAGCATGGCTGGCCTTGTCTACCCCTCGTATTCCGTATTTTGGGAAGCGGGGCGTGACATGGTTTAGTTGGTATCAGAGCCCAGGTTTTGCGTCGATTGGGATTGCAGTTTTTCGTGAAGAGCTTGACAATCTAAGATATCCCTCAGTCCAGATTGTAAACTTGATATTCTTGATCCATATTCACATCGTGCGTTCAGCTATCCATTCTCTATGGTTTTGGGTGACTTGACAAGGTTACGTTGTTGCAATTGCACCACCGTACTCTATTCAAGTGGCTTAAAGTCATACAGTCGATTCCCCACTCGTAATAAATTCATCACCTCTGATATTCTTGAATCTTCGTCCTATCCATATCACATTTTGATTCGTTCAGCTTGTGACTTATATCATCCTCAAAAATTGTTGTTTCAGGATCATGTATTCCAACGACTTCTCGTCTATATCCACTCCCCAGAATCAGACTGTTGAGATCCTTAGTGTACTGCAAGGTTTAAAGGAAACCCAGGAGCGAACAAATGACTTGTTGGCCGAAGGACTGAGAAGGCAGGTGAATCAAGTACCAGCGGGAATCTCCAATTATAAAGGGATCCCCGTTAGACGAAGAAAAGAGAAGGTGATGAAGCGCCAATTTGTTTCCCCGCGACAGAAGAAGCAGAAGACCCCATGCTGTGGATACTGTAGGAGGCCAGGACATCTTCAGAAGGATTGTCGCCGTGCCCAGGGGAAATGTCTGATTTGTGGATCCAGCGAACATCTCATCAACGGCTGCCCAGAAAGGAAAGAACTACAGGGAGGAGACTCGTCCATACTCCCCACTTCGGCCAAGTGAGGATTACTGCGTAGTTCGAATTTCGAGGATAAAGCAGACCCAACACCGGATGCAACTCGCGTAACGATGATGCAGCTGTCTAGCAATCAAAGAAGAATTTTTATGTTTTCCAATTTCATTGTTAGGTTGTCATTTTTATGATTGTTTCTTTCCGTTTGAAATATTGTACCCGTTGAACTTTTGTTTGAATGCGATAAAATTTGAATCATAATATATGCATTATTCTCTTGTTTTCTCCTTATTCATATTATTCGTTATCACAGCGTTTCTATCTTGACTTTCAGTTTCTGCAACCGCATATATACCTACACTTCGTACCCTGAGCCTTTTTCCCTTGATGTATCCCACTATCTGACCATGACTTTCTTTTCAGGCCATGGCCCACCCTGGAGCAGCGCCGCATCTAGACGAGGATGCACAGTCATGCGTTTCCTTAGATCACTCACTGACGAGTTCCGATGATGAGGTCAATGGTCCCCAGGTCAACTTCGAAAACAACGATTCAGAGGACGAAGGAGCAGCCGCCCCAGAGTTTAACGTGATAGCTGATTCCGACGAAGAAGAAGAAGAAGATTCTGTAGAGAACCCTATAGAAGAAGACCCGATAGAGGAAGATCCAAATCCAGTGGAGGGAGACCCCATGGAAGAGAACCCAGAAGGAGAGGATCACATGGAATCAGATCTCGATGAAGAGGCTCTATCCGAGGAAGAAGGACCAGAAGATCAAGACCCTGTGGTGGAAGGACTTCCAATAGAGGTACCTGCGAAAATGGACGCCCCTACCTGAGCGCGCGAGCCTACCTCAACCTGCTGAATCTCCACAACCGCGACTGACGGAATTCCTTTGGGATGTTGTCTTTCTGGCCAAATAAAATGTGCATAGTTTATGGCCACTTTTCGCCTTTGGGGATGCCTCGTTTCAAATCTTCTTGAATGAAATAAATCTTCTGAGTTCGTAAACCTTTTGATTATTGGTTCGCTTAATACTTGTTTACTGCCCATATCTATCTATTCTTCTGCTGAGTTCCTTGACTGTCCTCCCCCTACTCATTATATAGTTTTTCATCCCGTTTCGATTTGAAAGTACCGCACCCTGATCCTTGGAACGAACCACCCTTCATCCTTCGTCTGTGCCCTGTTTGAGATCCTTCTGGGAGGAGGACCTTCCTTATGAATTATCGAGTTCATTAACTTTGCAAATTCTTAATTCATAGGATTTACCGATCGTTAGTCTCCCCCATATTTTTTACTTTGTAGTCCTTCTGTTGCTCACCATTACTTTCTGTGCTGACCCGATCCCAATCTTCTTGATCTTCAGCCTAAAGCCGCCACACTCCAACCTTCTGTTTGAGCCACACTTCCTTGTAATCATTACCCTAGCTAGCTTATGCAATTTTGTGTTCTTCCTATTACCCTAACTATATATATGGACAGTGTTATTCAAAAATCTAGTTTTCATCATTTTGGTCCGTATTATTGATTACTCCGTTTTTGTATTTTAAATACACTATTATTTTCATTCTCGGTAGCGCAACCATACACCGCGCATATTTTGTTCCATATTACTCATTTTCATTATGTGAGTTTTCTAAGATATTTTAAAAACTACTTGACCGAAACGTTTTCCTAAAATGGTTTAACCTACCGACTACTTTTCACTACTTTATTCTCGTTACCTCATTTCGAGTATTATGTATATGCTTATTATTATAAGTGGTTGAGCCTTATACTTATTATTTCTGTTTGCTATTTTGATAGACTTAGTTGTGCACATTTGTAAGTTTCGACTTTTATCGAATACATACTGATTATTATTGTTCGTTATTGCTACCTATATTCTCGTATACATGTATTTACTCTTGTAGTTATTTCTACCTTATATCTTCTTAGACTTATCTTTTGTATGCTGCTCTTACATGCTTATACCTTCAAGTTTCTTTGTCCACGAATTTCTAATAAATCCTTATATGTTAGTTTGCAATTATGATAGCCTCCGTTTATGTTTCTATGACTTATTTTTAAATTTCGAGGACGAAATTTTTGTAAGGGTGGTATGATGTAACACCCGGCCCCTTTTATACCAAAGACCGTATTTTGTTACTTATATTTCTCTTTATTCTTATTTAGGAATTATTTATTTTATTTATAAATTAATTATTATATCTTATTTTCAAACCCCATTTGAACCCTAATCCTAATTACTTTTGTCCCAAATTATTTCCAAGCAGCCCAACCCCATTTTCTTTTATTAGAACCCAAGCCCCTTTTAAATAAATTTATTTCCTATTTAAATTTTTAGCCCAGCCTCTTTCTCGGCCGGCCCTTTCATTTCTTTTCCCTTTTGTATTTTTCCCTGCGGCCCAGTGCCTCAGCTCACTTTCTTTTTCGTTTAGTAATTAATCAAATTTTAACCCAAATCCCAAGCCCACTCCCTTTATTTTCCTATGTGATTTTTCCCCTAAATTCCTCAGCCCATATCCTATTTCTTTTAACCAAAATTTTCTCAGCCACTACCTATTTTCCCATCCTTAATATTATTATTATTCAGCCCGGCCCGCTACTTTCATTTCTCCAATTAACCATTTTCTTCCGGCCCAGACCTCAGCCCAGTCTCTTTCCATTCCTTATTTAAATTCTGCGGCCCGCTTTCCTTTTTCCCAATCTCTTTTCGCATTTTCTTGGCCCAACTCCCTTTTCAGCCCACGCACACACACCAAACCCACTCCCTACAGTGACGTCTTCCTCCAACGGCCATTTCCTTCATTGCGCGTGCGTTTCGCCTTCTCCGTCGCCTTCTTCGCCAGCACTCGCGCTCTTGTCGGCCACGCCCCCGCTCGCGCCGTTACTCCACGACACGCGACCCCGTCTCCTTATCCCTCACTCTCCCGTCTCCCTCTCTTTCCTTTCCCCTCTCAATCTCAAACCTCCCCTCTCTCTCGCGAGAAAACTCCGGCCACCCTCCCTCCTAAATCAACCGACAGCCCCACCCCCGGTTCGATTTCTCGAAACCCTAACCCTAAGATCACGACGAGCTCCACCCTCAATTCGCTTCAATCTCGAAGAAAATCACCGATGTCGATGGATCGAAAGATCAAGATCGATCTGGACAAGCTCCCGATCAAGCGACTGGAAGCCATCGAGGAGTCTGGAATCGAGCATTTCTCCTCAGAAATCAGCAATGAGGAGACTCGCGTGAACATGATCCGAAGGATCGATTTCTCCTCGATCATCGAAAGGGATTCGAAGAAGCAGAAGAGCTTCAAGGAGTCGGCTGCTGCTGCTGCGGCTGCGGCGGCGCCGACGTGGCCGTGGCAGAGCTTGGTGGAGAATATGCGCCAGGCTCATGAGGAATTATCTGTTGTTATTGATCTCATCAACACCGTTGAAGCAAATGATGCTGTAACAGTTGCTTGGATGCAAAGGCCGAAGCAGCTGCCCAATGAGGCGTTATCGGATATTGCAGTATCTGCGGCAACTAAGCTGCAGCGTCTTCGGCATCTAGGGAGGTATTTTAAGCAATCTTCTAAAGCATTAGAGCAGCAGGTTGCAAGAGAAGCTAGGTTTTATGGTTCCTTGATCAGATTGCAGCAGAATTGGAAAGTAAAGCGGCAGCGATTAGCAGTGACTGGTCCAGGCAGTGAGAATTTCATGATTGATCTGCAAGATAATTCAAAATCAGATGGCATGGTGTATTCCCGTGCATCCCCGGGACTGATCCAGGCAAGTTCTTACTTGCTACATGCTATTTATTACTAGTTTACAAATTTAAAATCGTAGATATATCACATGTTTTGCCTTACGTAAATATTGCCACAAACTGTTCGATGCTTGTTCTCATAGAAAATCATTATCAAATTTGACGGAACTGGATATAATGCTTTGGCCCTTGCTGTGATGGATACCCTGCGCAAGTTTTACTAGAAAATATGACCGTTCATGACTAAAACAACTACCCTCAAGTTTAACCGTAAAACTGGAATTTCCTTGCATCTGAAAATCGTTAAATTCACCATAAATCACATACATAATAGAATGGTGCGTTCGAGGGCTCAAATCGAAGCTGACTCGACAAACTTTAACCCTATACTGGTTTCCTGATATTCCTGTACTTAAATTGTGATGATAATTGTATCGGAGTGCGACTCTGGATTGCAGTCCAGAGCGACTCCAGTCATGGCTTGCTGTTCCGTATTGGATACCACAGGTGTTCCTTAACTAGTAGGTTGCGGAACTCCGCTGTTTATTATAGACAAATCAGTTAGCTAGACAACACAACTGGCTTCATTCTGTTTCGTTACCTTTTGATATTTAATCTATAATTTAATAGATTGGGACACATAACAGTCCCAGCAGAATCAGAATTGACATGTTAATATTAAACAGATTATAACTCCTAACGTACAGACGCGATTGAAGATCCGTCTCTTGCGTTGAAAACCTTACTGAAAACCCTAGAATTCGTCCAACTGTAGCGTCGCTA
This sequence comes from Agapanthus africanus, assembly GCA_030015575.1. Classification (NCBI taxonomy): domain Eukaryota; kingdom Viridiplantae; phylum Streptophyta; class Magnoliopsida; order Asparagales; family Amaryllidaceae; genus Agapanthus; species Agapanthus africanus. The sequence continues at coordinate 874,770,822 of CM057339.1, forward strand.
AATTATGATCCCAACTGGGGTTAAAATGCGTTGCGAAATGAATTTCTGATTCTGAAACCGGATTTCCAGCCGTGTGCGCTTAAAATGAAATAGTTATAACTAATGATCCTGGAACCCGATTGGCTTGAAATAAAATTCTAGGGATGGATAACTGAACATATTAAATACTACCTGTTTATCATTTCGCTAAATTATATACATATGTTTCATGATAAATCGTGCAAGTGATAGACTGTTTTTTTTTTTTGATACCTGAGTTGTGCTTCTTATACTGTTCATGCATCATATCATACATATATCATTGTAGTGATAACCTAGTGACATCGTGCATTTACCCAGTGATAGATTTTAGTGGTGATTGTGGCAAGTACGTCAGTGTTCGTGTATCCGTGATTAAGTGAAAGTGATACGTACTGGTACACAATCAGCGATCCTATTATTTCATTGCATTGTCGACGTCTGTGAGATGCGTGCATGTGTGACTATAAGTGGAATGGGACATTTATGGAAGTGTTGCACGGGTGTCACAGATAAGACACCAGACACTACCGTTTATCTTAGGTATTAGTCGGGACGTGCTTGATGGAGGTCCTGCCTCCAGTTCTTGCGCAGACTTGTCACGGATCGATTAGTATTTAGGTTGATGGTTAGCGTTTGATGTAGACCATGGGGTGTGGGGTAGTTTAAGTGTGAGTTCAACAGAATCTCGGGAGTCCCATGCCGGCTTATATATTTAGGGAGTTATATGGAGATTTACAGGGTACGTGATATATACACCGTGATATTCTTGTTATTTGTTGGGCCCGTGGTCCCTTGCTCTTGGGTTCTACCCTTGGGTGGAGGACACTCACGAGTGGTTGACTCTCACAGTTGGACTGACGATAGACTTAGTGACCTGTACAGTGAGACTTAGAGACTGATAGGGATACTGGCATTTTATTCCTTATATATACTGTGTGGCATACGTGACATATTGTTATACTGCTTTACTGTTCCGCTGCGTTGATTACTACACATGCATATTCATGATGCCATTTATTTACTGCTTCACATACCTATTATCACTGTTAGAACTGTCACTTGATTTTATACATATTATATTGCTATTGTGTCGCCCTGACGACCTGAGTATGCATGCTCAGTGTGAAGAGAAGATTTAGCTTGGATTAGAACTAGACGTGCATCACAGACTTCTTGACTTGATACTCCGAGTTACTTTCGTTTGTTCCACTTCAGGTCAGTTTATATTATTGTATCTTTCAGTTACTGCATTTCTCATTACCTGCGCATCGTTTACTGTTTACCATGATAAACTAGAAGCCGAAGTGTGACTACGGCAGGACATTTCCTTGACCGTAGGAGCATGGCTGGCCTTGTCTACCCCTCGTATTCCGTATTTTGGGAAGCGGGGCGTGACACGGTGCATCGGCTTCAGGACGGTTCAAAAGTTGTTGCTGTCCCTCGAGAAGGCTGCGGATCGCCTCAAATAGCATTGTTTGCTCAGTGGGTGGTGCAGGAACAACTGGTGTGAGAGGTAGTGCTGGAGGGGTGTTGTTGACGTTAGTGCTGGTGTTGTTCGTGGAATCCATATCCCTGAAGAAAAATTTGGATTAGGACAGATTCAAATACATGAAATGATAAGATTCAAGGAATAGAGATTTGCAAGATTCAAAGAATATGAATTGTAAAGAATGTTTTAGTTGCTGGTTCTTGTGTTATATTGCTTAGGTTGTTCACGCAAACCAGAACTGCATGACAGGGATTCATACAGCTCAGACTTGCATGGGCCACCAACAAAACCTGTCACGTCCCTCTTCCCAGTGTACGGCGAGGTGGACGCGACGAGGCCCGCTACGTATGTACTCAGAAGTACATACGCTAAGCGTAGCTAAGCAATATAAAGTAAATCACAAGAGACAAATGATATAGAAATAACAGCAACTTTTATTAATAACATTCTTTGTACAATGCATGAAAAGAAATACAACTGATATGAAAAGCAATGCCTAAACAGTGGCATAACAGAAAATGGAAATACTGAAAAGAACAAGGTACAATATCTAGAGCTCTGGGTCTTCGTGGAACTGCTCCAAATCTTCACCGGTGGGCTCGATCTCTGCTTGGTCCAACGCACCTGACGACATTCAAAGAAGAAAGAAATAGAATGTCGTCAGCAAACAGGTCGCTCGGTAAGTCCCAAAGATAAGGAAGAATTAGAATGACAGTGTAAAATTATTTTCTAAAGTATTATATTGTTGAATATTATGGAATATTGAGTTAACGCTGTTGTTTGTAGCTTGGTACAGAAGGATGCCAGTGTATACGAGGGGGATCTCTATATGCTAGAGATTAGGGCAAAAGGAAAGTACAAGGAACCGTTATGCCACGGTACAACAGTAATAGGATTCAAGTTAGGTGTCTTAATCTGACCATCTCGTGCCACCTTTAACACCTTCCATACCAATCTACCCCTTAAACCCCGTAGTGTTTTAACAGTATTGTGGTATTGTATTGTGTAAGTTGGGTGACTGACCAAAACCATGATATCAGTAAATATGTTGCAACTGTATAATCAGGTAAATGGAATATCAGGATAATGGATGAATATCCATGGTTTGGTTCAGTCAGAATGAATAGATTGTTAACTGGATTCAGGGATTCATGTATTCAAATTGTGTTGTAATATAAAATAATATAGATTGACTTGAATCATATTCAAGTCAGAAATAGTCAGACTCTAACCCGAGTCAGACTAAAAGAAAAGTAATTTGATGTTCAATAATTGTTAGGGGCCTTATTGTAATTTATAAAACTTGAGGGAGTTTTTATGTAAAAAGTACTTTTATATAGTTTTCAAAATACACCTCAAGTATTTATTATTCATCTTTATAATTGTAATGAGTGTGAATTTTATTTGTGTTATTCTAGTGAATATATCCTAATAAAAGTATTAATTGTTTTATTTGAAATTCATGGTATTTTAATGTAACTTTTAATCTTGTAATTTTTAGGAAAAAGTGGAAACTTTATATTATAATACAGTAGGTGTTTAAAAGATAATTATATATATATTAACAGAAGAATAATTTTAAATAAATATTTTAATCTCCAAAATCTTATTTTTCTCAAATGTCGTATTTAAACCTTTCGAGACCGAATGCTCCTTGCGGAGGTCTGAATCTCGCACTACTAGCCCGCGGGTGCACGATGAGCCGTACTATCCCTAACGAGTTCCCCAAAAGTGGGTTGTAGTGGCACTTTACTTAGGTTTAACAAATACTATTCATTTAGGAAAACGGTTTTATAAATAAAAGGTATTTATTTGTAAAAGAGTATAGTTTTATGTATTTTAGTTTCTAGGGTTTCCTAAACCAACTAGCCTAGTTCTAAGGGTCTAAATGACAAGTCATTAGAAACCTCAAATCGCCTCTTCACCGCCAATTGTGGCCAGGTAAGTACAAGTGAGGAGGGAGGGATCCGCTCACGAATCGTGAGACGGGCCTTTTAAAGTTACCCAAGCCCACTTGCCTAACCTAGACACAACAAAGTCAGTTTAGATAAACGATCGATGTCCATGACATATCGTATTTTCCTATTTAAAAGATATTGTTTTAAAATTGTAAACAACTTAGAACTTTTAGGAAAGGTTTATAAAGAAAAGGGTATTTTAGTGAAAAGTCTTGTATTTTCGTATTCTATATTTTGACGTTTATCAATTAGGGTTATATTTGTGTGTGTAGAGGTAGGTCATTACCTCGTGACTTATTTTAAGTTCTGATGAAGTTTAGAGGTAAAACATGATATATTAAACTTAAAGGTATTAAATCGCAAGAATACGGTATTTAAAAACGTTATCATTTTATATGTGAAATTTCATTCAAATTGATTTCTACAAGTTTAGTGATCAAGATAAACATATTTAGGAGTGAGGGAATTGATTAAACGAAGAAAAATGAACTTCATGGTATTTTTATGAAAAGAATACGGTTTTGCAAAGAAGCTATCATTTCATGTGAGAAAGTTTGTTTAAATTGGTTTATGGGTGATTAATAGTCAACATGAATATAGGTAGGTATTATGTATTAGATGACAAGTGGAAATTTGTAGAGAAACCGAATCGGAAATCGAATCGGAAATCGGTTTGTTCCGATTTCCGTCGGGTTCCAAAAAGTCGTATTTTTATATTAAAGAAAAGAGAGATGGAAGAGATGGGACTTATGGGTTTGGACAAGCTAAGGAGGCTAAGGAAGGTGGTGGTTGTCGGTGCGTCGAAAACGTCGCGAAGGTTCTAGTCCGGTCGCCGGAATCCGTCGTCGGTTTCGGCAGCGCTTCGCTTCTCGCTCTTTGTACCGAGTTCTCGAGAATTTGGGAGAGTGGACTTAGAGTGGTGAGGTGAAATAGTAGAGGGTAGGGGTCTTTATATAGGGCTAGGCTTGGGTTGGGGTTAGGATTAAAAAAATATTAAAATATATAAGAAAATCATTAAAAATCATTAAATTTTGGATTAAAAGAGATTTAATGAAAATTTGGTAACAGTACTGGGAAAATAAAGTACACAGAGGGGTTGACCAAGTCAACACGAAGATTTTTCGTATTGACGACTTGGCCGACCGGCCGAGTCCGGCCGGCGGCGCCGGCCGATTCGGCTGAGTCGCCGGCCGACTTGGCCGAGTCAGGGCCAAGTTGGGTCTCGTTGGGTGTGGTTTTGCCTGGGGGGAATTTTGGTATACTTTATTTTTTATAAATTGCATTAAATTGTGAGTTATGGCTGTTTGACCGTTTGACTTCCCAAAAATTTAAAACAAAAAGATAATAAAAAATATGTGGGCAAGGGATTCGAACTCTGGTGGCTTGGTTCAGCAGTGCAAGGTATTACCAATGAGCTATAAGCTCCTTCTTGTAATTATTGTAAGGAAATAGATACTTAAATTGTTTCCAGCAACATCAATACTCTAAATATACACCATATTTAAAGCAAATTTTGGTATACAAAAATTGGAGTTGTTACAGCAAGCAAGGATATTTTACGAGCATTCTTCACAAACAGAAGATAAAGTGCAAGCCGATGAAACAAAAAGTTTTACTACCAAAAGCGAAGTCTTTACAAAAGGTATTTTGGGGCCCCCAGCCTTACAGACTGCTCGGAGGCTTACAAAAATTCCAGAAGCGGCAAAATAAAAGGAGGAGGAAGACGGGGGCTTTAGGCCTCGGGGCCAGGCACGACCTCGGGGTCCTCGATATCTACCACAAGTTGAGCAGGGTCCTCGGCCACCTCCTCGTCAGGAATCTCTTCCCCCTGCTCATCGGCGTTCGCGAGGGGGTATTCGGCCCGGAGCTCTTCATCAGCGAACTCCGGCATCCGGACCTTAACGGCGTCGAGGGCCTCGTGCCAGATGCGGGTGGTGGCCACGGCTAAGTCATTGTAGAAGTCCTTCGACTTCTTGTAGCCCTCCACCGCCTTTGCCGCCGAGAGGTCGGCCCGCTCCGCCGTCTTGACCGCCGCCCCCAGCTCCTTCCGGAGGGTCCTCACCGTCTTCTTCAGGTTGCCGGCGAGCTCCTGAGCGTCCTCGAGCTTGACCTCGGCAGACACGGCGGCCTCGCGGTGCGGTGCAACCTCCCGTTTCCCGGCCTCCACCTTGCCCTCCAGGGCGGCAACCCTCGCCATCGCCGCCTTCAGCTCCCGCTTGGAGCTCTCTTCTAGCGAGGTAAGCTGGTCCGCGGCCTTCATCGCCGGGGCTATCACCTCGGCCTCCATGCGTAAGGCAAGGGCGACGTGCTGGAGGACCTGAAAAAATAAGGAAGAGGTCAGGATGACGAAAGAAGCACCAAATCTCACAAACAACCGAGCACTTACCTGCACGGACTCCTGGGCGATGGACGCCATCTGGGCCCTGAAGGTCCCCCCGGGGACCCTGCCCCCTGCTGACATTTCTATTTCGTGCAGCAGGCTATCCGCGATAGATAGCCCCGAAGGCACCGCGAACCGAATGCCCCTTCCTCCACCATGATCGGCAAGGGCGGGCCCCGAGGAGACCTCCGGGGACCCCTCTTGAGTGGCTCCGATGGAGAGCCGGTCTCCTCCTCCGAGACCGGGTTCTCCAGAATTCGATCCCACTTCCGGCCGTACGCTCTGCTAGGCCCCGGGGCGGGATCCTCTCCCGAACGCTCAAGGGACGCGGCCACCGGAGCCACTGGGACGGAATCCGAAGGAGCCGGGGCAGTCTTCGAACGGGAAGAGCTGGCGCCTCCAGCCTTCGTGACCTTCTTCGGCTGGCGCATGGAGGCTCGGAGCTCGTTCATGTCCATGGGTCCTGCACAAAACCAGATGCAGAGAAGTCAGCGACACATACAGTATAAAAGCCAAAAAGCAAACCTAACTTACCGACGAACTCGATGGGGCTGAGCCCGGCCCAACTCAGGACCCTCTCAGACAGCAGCACGTCAAATCGGGGGACGGGCTCCCACGACGCCACTCTCACCGCAGCGGGGTCATTAGACTGGTTTCTCGGTAAGCCTTTTTCCCTCGACCACTTGGTGGGCACGGGCCATTCCTCGCCCTCGGGCAGCGCGATGAAGAAAAACTTCTTCTTCCAGTCTTGAATGGAAGAAGGCAGGGCTACAATCCCTATCGCAGCGCCGCCCCCCTGTCGCTTTCTAAAAAAGAGGTAGACCCACCTCGGGTCGCCCGCTTGACCCCCAGGATGATTTTTGAAAACAAGAGAAGAATCAAGAATGGAGAGGCTGAAGGGAACCACCTGTAGCTTCAGGCGGATCAGGAACCCGAGGAGAATTCTCCATGAGTTCGGCACTAACTGGCCAGGGGCTAACCCGAAGAAGTTCAACACTTCGACGACCTCGGAAAAGAAGGGCAGGCGCATTCCACCCCAAAAAGCTTCTAAGTACAGGGCGATCTCCCTACCCCGTACTTGGTCTGCCCTTTCTCCCTCCTTGGCCAGACGAAGCGTATAACGTAAGGGGATGTGAAAGCGAGCCCGAGCATTGGCAAGCTCGTCCTCATGCCTCACCCAACACGACGCGCCGGGGGTAGCGTCTACCGCCTCCTCCCTAGGGGCTGCCCCCCGCCGCACGATCCCGGGAAGAGGATCTGATCCCTGATCACCGGGAAGACTCAGGCTCAACTAGAGGGTTCCTAGAACTTACTCCTACGACATCTACAGATTCTACGAAAGAAGATATCTAACCTAGAGAAGATGGATCCTCGGGAAACGAAAGCATCAGAAAGAAGACGAGCGCCGAGCAAGCAGGACTTAGAACGAGGAAATATGAAGGAGTAGGGGCCCTGAAGTAGGCCCCACCCCTATTTATCACTGCAATCGCCCTCATCCAATGGCGTCCTTCATCTCCCGCCAAAGCGCCTCCTCGCGTCCAACGGCACCGATCGCTCCATTTGTCGTTCCCACACTAGGCCGCATCCCATCAAAAGCCGCAGGTCTGCACACGTCGCGTCGGCCAACCGACGCTTGACACGTAGACCGTCGCTTCAGTGACAGGATGCACGAATCGGCGCACCTTCCTTAAATGCATAGATCTTGCCCTGATTCGCTGGCAGAAAAGACAGCTGACAGCCCGGGGACACGACCCAACGAAATCTTAGGAGGGAGCTCACCACGGGCGGCCCGGCAATCCACTCTTGACCCGACCCGCCAGCTGGTCGGAATAAGAGTGGAGGTCTAATGATGATGCTCTATATTGGCGATCTCCCAGATCAGGACACGTGGCAGATGACGTATCCTAGAACTCAGAAGAAAGGGCCCACAGGGGCTGACCAGGCCACCCCTGTACCCGACCTGCAAGCACAAGCTGGCTCTCCTCAGAGCCCCCTGCAAATTGGCCTCCTCGGCCTCTCAGCTCGCCCCGAGCTACCACAGGACCAAGGTGCCTCGGCCCTCCCGCTCGTTCCCGAGCTCTACCGCCGAGGCCATTTTCCTCGGTCTCTCCGACCGACCGACTCCACCACTCACGTGCGTAACCGCCGCTCCACAAATCTCGCAATGCGCGGATTCTCCGCCGGCAACATCCCACGTTCCACAGCATCACGATCCCCATTAACGGGCGATCCGCTTATTACGCGGGTGTGACGTCGGGGGCGTAACTGCCGGCGAGATTCTCGCGCCTGCTACCGCGTGCTGCCGCCACTATATAAACCCCCATCACAGAGGGGTCAAGTAAGTTTTTTTCACCCCACTTACCCGTTACTCTGCTCGGATATTGTGCTAACTTAATCGTCGGAGCGTTCTCGGTGGTACCAAACCATCCGGGACTTCCTTGCGGTACACGGCGCAAACTCCTCAAAACCACCAATCCCCTCAAAACCCATTGAGACCCACACGCAACAAAAGATCACCTCTAAGATCCACCGAAAGATCGACGGAAGACAATATCCGATGGAGACCCGAAAATGACCTCTATCAAACCGCGACTTGCAAAATTAAGGAGGTAACAAATAAGATGCCATGTTGAAGGAACACGTGATGCGATAGAGATTGAGAGAGATATGTGTGGTAAGGAGTGTGGTAGTATTTTTGGGATTTGGTGTGGTTTTATCAACGGTGAGAAAGGGGGCATGATGCTTTGACTGAATGGCATGGCTTTTGACCCAGGCCCTCTTATTCATAAATTACATTAAAGAAAAAAAATGAGGCTAATATCCAATGACATTGGATCACATCGGGAAGTGTGGGGTTGAGCTCGGACATGAAAAAACCGACGTTTAGACGTGGTCGGCAAGGCGATTTGATTTGATGAGCAAGAGATCCTATCCGACGAAGAGAAACATAAATGTTGGATTCAGCCATTAGGTGTTTGATCAGAGAGAACCGGATCAAAGATGTGAAGTACTACCCGACGGAGAAGATGTATGATTGAGGACGTGAATCCGATCTTACCAAAAAAAAAGAACAAAAAAAGAGGTCATGTTGAGGACGTGGAGTATGATCCGGTTAAACATTCATTAAAAATTAGGCACAATTGACGACATAGAATCCAATCCGGCGATCAAACGCGTGGAAATTTTGACAGGACATGTTATATGGCAGTGATGACTCATCAAAGAGTATTTGCGGAAAATACACTATATGCTTATTTTCTTCCTTGCTTTTTCTCATTTTGATATATTTTTGTTGTGTTTTCTGGTAGCTCAATGAGCTTTTGTTTTGTTAAATTATAATGAAACGCCGGAAATTTTCTATAACTGTTTCGGTAAGAGGAAAATATATATATATATATATATATATATATATATATATATATATATATATATTTGTTGTGTTTTCTGGCAGCTCAATGAGCCTTGTTTTATCAATTCCTTTACCATACCTGGAGTCATGCGATACATAACAAATGGGCCTATATAAACCAAGGTTAACTGCCGATTTAAATAATAAATGGGCCTATATAAATGAACAATGAAGTAAACGTTATTAGGTTTTATTAAAGCCCAAATGGCTATAAGACCAAGTCATGTGCATATGGAGCCAACTAGTGGTTATTTCATCAATATATTTAATAGCCAAATTAATCACAAAATCCCTACTATTATAATCTAAACTCATGTAGACAAAAAGCCACATGGTTTTTCCTCATTTTTTAAGGAAAAAACAAAAAAATTCACAAAATTTCCTCATTCTTCTCTCAAATCCCAAGTATTCATTTCACCCCTCCTTCTTGATATAAATTTCAAATTCCTCTACTCTCTTCCCTCCATGTGGCGCGCGCTCTCTCTCTCAATATAAATTTCAAATTCCTCTCAACCTCTCTCTTGCCACCATGTGAAGGGATTTTGAAATTTAAAAGCTACACATGCAACAAACTAGTATTGAATACCTAAACAATTCATTATTTACACACACACGTAGATATTTTAACAATGACAAACTTTACTCCTCTAGTAAAGTGTGCGACAATTGTGAAACATTATTGTTGTGCACAAAAAAAATTCCCCTCTACATATCGTGTGAGCCTCCCAATGCTGCTACAACCTTCACGATCTAAGATTTACAAGCTCCCTGAATACGACTTCCATGTGAAATTCCAGAATTTAACCTTTAAGGACGCCAACAGCCATATAACCGGTTGCGCTATTATCTTCTTGTATGATATGAGAAATATTGTATTCATTAAACAACGCCAGCCAAATCCTAATATCCTTGAGCAAGGCATTTGTGCATCTCCCATACACATCTAACCAAATACGCTTTGCCCCTGCTTCCAAGAAATCATGTTTAACTTCGTACCATGTCCTGATTATCTCCCTTAGTAGTGAGACTTCTATTCTGCCGCGGTTGGAATGGAGATCTCGATAAGGGGATGCATTCTTGCAAATAATGGATTTTATTTTATTTTTCTGAAAAAAGTGCACCCCTCCCATTAAATTTTATACTTGCTAATGACAAGTGACCTATATAAATCCTTATCACGAATACAGATCCACCATGATCCACCATGCCTGTGCGGTTCTAACTTCAACCCATCCCAATGCAGGGTTTGCCAAATAACAAGTATCAGGGACGAATTACAGACACTCATAATAGAAATGACAGATCAAGATTAAATATCAACCCATCCTTGATGGATCTCTGGATCTCCTTCAGATGTTACTTTCCGTTGATCTGCTGCGAGCGCTGATGGAAGGCTGAGATTGGATTTGGAGGGTTTCCTCCTGAAACGTGTGGATCTCAATAGCTTTTTTGTGGTTGAGGCTGAGCTACCTGCAAGGAAGTCCCGGGATGGTTATGCCACCGAGAACCTTCCAACGATCAAGTTAGACGGGGTATTTTGGCAGAGTAACGGCATATTAGGGTAAAATTGGCTTACCTAAATCGTCTAGGAGAGGGGTTTATATAGCGGCAGCAATGGGCAGGCGGGCGTGAGATTCACGCCGGTCGTTATGCCCCCGGCGTTACGCCCGCGTGATAGGCGGGATTCCCCATCAATGACGAGATATGCTCGTTAATGGGGGATCGTGATGGCATGGAACGCGGGATCATAGGCGGCGGATATCACGCGCCTGACGAGATTCGCGGAGCCGTGGCGGAGGCGCTTGTGATCGGAGTTGTGGGTCGGTCGGTGAGACCGAGGAAGATAAGCTCAGCGGGAGGCTCGGAAATGAGCGGGAGACCGAGACATCTTGGTTCTGTGATAGCTCGGAGGCGAGCTGGGGGTGGTCTGGAAGACCACTAAAGGTCGGTAACATCCTCGGGTCGCAGGCCCGAGGTATGCTTCCAACGTACCGTTCTTGGTTCGACTTCTTGTAAGCTCTGGGACACGTCATCTGCCACGTATCATGATCTGGGGAGTCACCGATATCGAGCATCATCATTAGCCCCCCTACTCTCATCTCGACTCGTTCCTGGATCGGGTCGAGAGTGGTCTGATCGGTCACCCGGGATGAGCTCTTATTTGAAGATATCGTCGGTGTGTATTCACGGGCAATTAGTCGTATTTTCTTAATGACGTCAGTGGATCAGGGGAGAGATCTCGCATTAAAGAGGAAGCGCCGGTTTGTGCGAATGTTCGTCGAAGCGCCAGCCGACGTGTCTGGCGCTGGTTGGCTGGCGAGACAGGCCGCAGGTGTTCCCGCGCCCGATGGGACGCGCCCAATGTGAGTGCGACATGTGGAATTTTGTCGGCCGTTGGTTGCGAAGCGCTGTCTTGACGGGAGACGATCGGAGCCGTAGGATGTGTACGCCGGCAGCTATAAATAGAGGTGGGATCCCCATCAGGATCCATACCTCATCATAATCTCCCCATCCCTAGTCGTGTTAGCTCGGCGCTCTTCTCCTCAGGTCGGATTCCCTGCGTTCTCTCTCCCGAGGACCCATCCCTTTGATCAGGTTAGATGTCTTCTACCGAAGAGTCTGTAGAAATAGTCCGGGAAAAGTCTAGAGAGTCCTCTGTAGCTTCCTCCTCCTCCTCCTCTTCTTCTTATTCCTTTTCCTCGTCTAAGTCGGAGTCCTCTCGGGATGTTAGGGTTAGTTATGCTTCCCGGGTTCATGCTACGGGGGCGGTCCTTAGAGTGCAGGTCATGGGTGTTCTTGACGCGTCATCCATGCTAAGGCAAGCAGAGGAGCTCGCCACCATCCGGACTCGTTTTCATATTCCTCTCGGCTACTCGCTTCGTCTGGCCGAGGAGGGGGAGAAGGCAGACCAGGTACGGGGCAAGGAGATTGCCTTGTATCCAGAAGCCTTTTGGGCCGGAATGCGCCTGCCCTTCTCCCCCGAGATGAGTACGGCGTTGAATTGTTTTGAGTTAGTCCCGGGCCAGTTAGTGCCGAACTCTTGGAGGATTCTCCTTGGGTTCCGGTCCGGTTGAAATTACGTCTGATCCTTTTCAGCCGGAGCCTTCTCGTTTCTTCTCTCTGCTACAAAAACCACCCCAGCACTCGCAGGGGCGAGCCAAGCTGGGTATACATCTCTTTTAGAAAACACCGGGGAGGTGCTACTGGGTCGGGGGTCGTCGTAGTACCTTCTTCCATTCACGAATGAAAGAAGAAGTTTTTGTTTGTTGGGCCACCCCAGGGTGAGGATTGGCCTATGCCCATCCAGTGGCACAGGGCCAACTGCCCGCGGGTGAAGCGGTCGAATGATCCCGACGCAGTGGCGGTGTCGGAGTGGGAGCCCATCTCCTGGGCTGATGTGTTGTTGTCTGAGCGGGCCCTCAGCTGGGCTGGGCTCAGCCCCGCCCAGTTCGCAGGTAAGTTAGGAGTTTTCAGGCGACCTGTTTAGACTTGTGTATTCTTTCACTTTTTCTGGCATTGCTGAGTCCTTTGTACTTTTGTCTTATGTAGAACCCATAGGCCTAGGAAAATTCTGGCATCCCTGGTCGAACAGAAGAAGGGGAAGAAGGTCGGAGACGCTGGCCCTTCTCGCCTGTCATCGGCTCCGGCTCCACCGACAACCGCTCCATCCAGGCGCTGAAGTGCGCCCCGGGCCCCGGAGTCCAGCCAAGCGCCGAGCCGAAAACGTGCTCGGGAGCAAGAGCCCCGGGCTCCGGAGGTGGGAGGTGAGACTGATTCCCCTGCGTCGCTTCTCAAGAGGTTTCACAGGACGGCGCCCCGCTCCCCTGCTTCTCCGATCATCGTGGACGATGGCGAGCTTCGCTTCGAGATGCCCTCAAGGCTTTCCGTCGCCGACAGCCTGCTCTCGGAGATGGAAAGATTGGCCGGGGGCAGAATCCCTCGGGGGACCCTTCGGGCCTAAATGGCGGCCATAGCTCAAGAGGCCGTGCAGGTTGGTGTTCGCACCCTACTCGGGTCTTCATTCAGTCTTTTTGTTTGTGAGATTGGGTGCCCCCCTTTTCTTTTTAACCCTCCTTTGTTTTCTTCAGGTCCTCCATTACGTCGCCCTCGTCGTCAACATGGAGGACGAGGAAATTGCCCCGGCGATGTGGGCCGCAGGCGAGTTCTCCTCGCGTGAGGAGAGCTCAAGGCTGGAGCTGGAGGCGGGGATGGAGAGGGTCGCTGCCCTCGAAGACCGGGCGGCGGCCGGGGATCGGGAGATCGCCAGGTGCCGAGAGGCCGCCCGAGCCGCCGATGCCAAGTTAAAATATTCCAAGGTACTTGTCGCCACTCTGAAGAAGACAACAAATGCCCTCCGGAGGGAGAACGAGGCGGCGAAGGAGGGAATGAGGCGTGCCGAGCATCGAAGGCGGTGGAGAGCTACAAGAAGTCAGACCAGTACAACACCGACATCGCTGGAGCCACTGCCATTGTTTGGCATGACGCCCTCGACACCGTCAAGGCCTTGATGCCGGATTTCCCTGACGGCGAGCTCCGGGGTAAGTACCCCTTCGGGGATAAGGCGCAGGGGAATGCCCCCGAAAGCGCTGCAGGGGGAGAGGCCCCTAGTGGGAGTGTTGGGGAGAAGTCGGCCGTCCCGGCCACCGGCGCCGAGGCTCCTGCGGTAGGCGCCGACCTTCAAGATGCCACCCCGGTTGTCGCAGTGGAAGCGCAGCTCATCGAGGTCCTCCCCGGTCCCGAGGCCTGAACCTCCTCGCCATATTTTTCTTTGCGCTAAAATTTTGTAATCCTCCGGGCATTTTTGGTAAGGCCGAGGAGCCCATAAAACCTCTGTAAAGACCTTCGATTTTGGTGAATGAAATCTTTTTGCTGTGTTGTTTGCGTGCACATTTTCCCTTTGTTTTGTGGTAAAATTTTTTATTTGCGTGGTACTGCTTTCATGTTTGATCGGTTTTTGATCTAGCAATCGCACGTCGAGTTGAATTCGAGCATTTGCCAAGTATGCAAATACCGGTGAAAGGTCGGCATCTCCATGTCTCCGAAGTCGAGGTGGAGATCGCTTAGTAAAGACGTATAGGAAGTTGAGCAGGGAAGCTGCTCGGTGGCCTCTTGATGAGGGCTTTGATCCTTGGCGTCGTGGGGTAAGAAATTACCAGCCAAGGATGAACCGAGCAGGGTAATTGCTCGGTAGCCTCTTGATGGGGGCTTTGATCCTTGGCGTCGGTGGGTAGTGAACTACCAGCCATGGATGGACCGAGCAGGGTTGCTGCCCGGTGGCCTCTTGGTGAGGGTTTTGATCCTTGGCGTCGGTGGGTAGTGAACTACCAGCCATGGATGGACCTAGCAGGGTTGCTGCCCGGTGGCCTCTTGGTGAGGGCTTTGATCCTTGGCGTTGGTGGGTAGTGAACTACCAGCCATGGATGGACCGAGCAGGGTTGCTTCCCGGTTGCCTCTTGGCGAGGGCTTTGATCCTTGGCGTCGGTGGGTAGTGAACTACCAGTCATGGATGGACCGACCAGGGTAGCTACTCGGTGGCCTCTTGGTGAGAGCTTTGATCCTTGGCGTCGGTGGGTAGTGAATTACCAGCCATGGATGGACCGAGCAGGGTAGCTTCCAGGTGGCATCTTGGTGAGAGCTTTGATCCTTAGCATCGGTGGGTAGTGAAGTACCAGCCATGGATGGACCGAGCAGGGTTGCTGCCCGGTTGCCTCTTGACGAGGGCTTTAATCCTTGACGTCGGTGGGTAGTGATCTACCAGCCATGGATGGACCAAGCAGGGTTGCTGCCAGGTGGCCTCTTGGTTAGGGCTTTGATCCTTGGCATCATGGGGTAGGAGATTACCAGCCAAGGATGGACCGAGCAGGGTGGCTTCTCGGAGGCCTCTTGGTGAGGGCTTTGATCCTTGGCGTCGTTGGGTAAGAGATTACCAGCCAGGGATGGACCGAGCAGGGTTGCTGCCCGGTGGCCTCTTGGTGAGGGCTTTGATCCTTGGTGTCGGTGGGTAGTGAACTACCATCCATGGATGGACCGAGCATGGTTGCTTCCCGGTTTCCTCTTGGCAAGGGCTTTGATCCTTGGCGTCGGTGGGTAGTGAACTACCAGTCATGGATGGACCGAGAAGGTTAGCTGCTCGGTGGCCTCTTGGTGAGGGCTTTGATCCTTGGCGTCGGTGGGTAGTGAACTACCAATCATGGATGGACCGAGCAGGGTAGCTACCCGGTGGCCCTTTGGTGAAGGCTTTGATCCTTGGCGTCGGTGGGTAGTGAACTACCAGCCATGGATGGACCGAGCAGGGTAGCTTCCCGGTGGCCTCTTGGTGAGGGCTTTGATCCTTGGCGTCGGTGGGTAGTGAAGTACCAGCCATGGATGGACCGAGCAGGGTAGCTGCCCGGTTGCCTCTTGACGAGGGCTTTGATCCTTGGCGTCGGTGGGTAGTGATCTACCAGCCATGGATGGACCGAGCAGGGTTGCTTCCCGGTGGCCTCTTGGTGAGGGCTTTGATCCTTGGCATCGTGGGGTAGGAGATTACCAGCCAAGGATGGACCGAGCAGGGTGGCTTCTCGGAGGCCTCTTGGTGAGGGCTTTGATTTTTGGCGTCGTTGGGTAAGAGATTACCAGCCAGGGATGGACCGAGCAGGGTTGCTGCCCGGTGGCCTCTTGGTGAGGGCTTTGATCCTTGGCGTCGGTGGCTAGTGAACTACCATCCATGGATGGACCGAGCAGGGTTGCTTTCCGGTTTCCTCTTGGCAAGGGCTTTGATCCTTGGCGTCGGTGGGTAGTGAACTACCGGTCATGGATGGACCGAGAAGGGTAGCTGCTCGGTGGCCTCTTGGTGAGGGCTTTGATCCTTAGCGTCGGTGGGTAGTGAACTACCAATCATGGATGGACCGAGCAGGGTAGCTACCCGGTGGCCCTTTGGTGAAGGCTTTGATCCTTGGCGTCGGTGGGTAGTGAACTACCAGCCATGGATGGACCGAGCAGGGTAGCTTCCCGGTGGCCTCTTGGTGAGGGCTTTGATCCTTGGCGTCGGTGGGTAGTGAAGTACCGGCCATGGATGTACCGAGCAGGGTAGCTGCCCGGTTGCCTCTTGACGAGGGCTTTGATCCTTGGCATCGGTGGGTAGTGATCTACCAGCCATGGATGGACCGAGCAGGGTTGCTTCCCGGTGGCCTCTTGGTGAGGGCTTTGATCCTTAGCGTCGTGGGGTAGGAGATTACTAGCTAAGGATGGACCGAGCAGGGTAGCTGCTCGGCGGCCTCTTGGTAAGGGCTTTGATCCTTGGCGTCGTTGGGTAAGAGATTACCAGCCAAGGATGGACCGAGCAGGGTTGCTGCCCGGTGGCCTCTTGGTGAGGGCTTTGACCCTTAGCGTCATGGGGTAGGAGATTACCAGCCAAGGATGGACCGAGAAGGGTAGCTGCTAAGTGGCCTCTTGGTGAGGGCTTTGATCCTTGGCGTCGTTGGGTAAAAGATTACCAGCCAAGGACGGACCGAGTAGGGTAGCTGCTCAGTTTTGTGAGGTTCTGTCCGACTTTCCTTGGTGTGTGAACATCGGGAAGAGTGACCGTCGCTGACGACACGTGTCATGAACGCATGTGGGGAGGCGAAGCGTAAGAACCGCGTCGCTCCGACTTCGGTTCACCGAGAAAGATAGGATATCCGCCGCGTGGCGGTACGACATTGGAAGAAACGAGCGAATATTGGACTCTTGGGGGCACTATGGGGCTATAAAACAGAGAGGCGTGTTGATCATTCTTTTCTCCATCTTCAAAACGTTAGAATGGATCAATTCCTTTTCTCCATCTCCGAGATCATTTCTTTCGAGGACATATACTTATACGACCAGCTGTGCTCCGAGGAGACACGGCAGTCGGTGATCCAGCGTGTGGAGGACCATTTCAGCCAACTGCTTCCCCGGCGATCACCCATGTTTCAGCTGCTGATGTACTTGATCTGGAGGGCGTCGCCGGGGCTGCACAACCCCTTGTCCAAGCAACTGAAGGACGAGGCGGTTGGTAAGCTGACGCCGCTATGCCGCTTCGGCCTGATATCGATGAGTCGGGGGGATCAATCGGTGGCACTCATCCTTGAGTGCTACCAATTGAGGCATCTCGCTGATGGATTCCCGCCCGTGGAGCTTTCTAGCCCGTCCGTGGCCACGAGGGTTCGCGGACAGCATCAGAGGCAGAGGTCCGAGGCAGCAAGGGCTTGGCTGGAGGAAATATCCTTGGAGTACCACGAGCAATGTTTCCTGCACGCCCTTTCCCCGCTGCTGTAATATATTTTTTTAATGTAAGGCTGAGGAGCCCACAATACCTTTTGAATGAATACAATTCTTCTTTTTGCAATGCTCTATTGTGTCCTTATTATTTAAGTAAAAAGAACTTAGAAGAATTTACATCGCTTTGTTAAATAACCCAAGTAGTGGCCTGCCAAGGATGGACCGAGCAGGGTAGCTGCTCGGTGGCCTCTTGATGAGGGCTTTGATCCTTGGCGTCGCGGGGTAAGAGATTACCAGCCAAGGATGGACCGAGCAGGATAGCTACTCTGCGAATTTACGAGGTTCAGTCAGACCTTCTCTGGTGTGTGAACATCGGGAAGAGCGACCGTCGCTGGCGGCACGTGTCAGGAATGCTTGGGGGAGGCATAACGTTTCGGGGAGCCGCGTCAGTTTTACCACGTGGCGGCGTGGTATTAGAGTAATTTTAGTGGATCCTTAAGAATTCTGTTTGAGATTATAAATAGAGAAGGAGAAGGAAACTTCTTCGGCATCGATTTTTGAGATGACTCGGTGCATGTATTCGATCGAAGAGATCAACATCTTCGACGAAGTCTTCGTGTATGACTAATCCCTGGCTGAGGATGGGTACCGGGGAGTGGTTCAGTGCCTCGAGGTTCACATCGGCCGGCTTCTCCCTCGTCGGTCGTCCCTCCTACAGTTGCTGATGTACGCAATTTGGAGGAGGTCCCCGGGGTTGTACAGCCCCTTCTCCGAGGAGTTGCTGGACGAGATGCTCAACAAGGTGCACTCGATCTTCTTGCTCAGCCTCATCTCGAAGGCCAGGCACGACCGATCCTTGGCCCTCATTTTGGAGTGCTTCAAAAGGAGGTACATCGTGAGCGAAGGCGCGAAGGGCGGAGTGCCGGGTGCTTCCGTGGCGTCCCGGGTTCGCGTGCAGCATCGGCGGGAGCGGGCTGCAGAGGCTTCAGCCCGGCTAGCTAAAATCTTCTCTGAGTATTACCAGGTGTACTTCCTCGATCCCGTTCCCCCTCTGTTGTAAATGTTTCCTTTTTATTTTTTTGTAAAGCTGAGGGGCCCATTATACCTTTTGAATAAATAAAATTCTATTTTTTGCGATGCCCCATTGTTCCCTTCTTATTATTTAAATAGAAAGAACTTTTGAAAGATTTACATCGCCTTTGTGAAAGAAGAAATATACATTCGTAGATATTATTTTCAGAGGTACAGCTTGAGCTTCTCAGCGTTGTAAGGCCGTGGAAATTTGCGACCATTCGCGTCTTGTAAACGATAGGCTCCGCCGGGCAGAACCTTGGAGACGAAGAAAGGACCATCCCATTTTGGGGAAAACTTGCACAACTTGCCTACGAATTCGTTCCTCCTTAGGACTAAATCTCCGGTCTTGAAGAAGCGACGCTTGACTCGCGCGTTGTAGTAACGGGCGGTTTGCTGTTGATAGGCGGCAGCTCTGATCTGAGCCCGGTCCCGTTTCTCTAACAAGATGTCTAGGTTAGTTCGGAGGCCCGAGGTGTTCGCTTCGTCGTCGAAGTGCTCAACTCGGTGACTGGGGAGCCCGATCTTCGCTGGGACCATTGCGTCGATATCGTAGCAGAGGCTGAAAGGGGTCTCCCCGGTGGGGGTTTTCTTCGACGTGCGCAGGGCCCATAAGACCCGGGGTAATTCCTCGACCCAACTGCCTTGGCGTCCTTCTAGCCGTGTCCAGAGACCTCGAAGGACGTCCCGGTTAGCGACCTTAGCTTGCTCATTGTATTGGGGATGTGCGACCGCGACAAACTTCACGAGGATACGATATCCGCTGCAGAATTCCTTAAATTTTTCGTTTTCGAAATTTGTCCCATGGTCGGTGATGATACACCTCGGGATGCCGAACCGGAGTATCACGTTGTTCTGTAGGAACTTGATAGTCGTGGTGGCATCCGGTTTTCTGATGGGAATGGCATCGATCCACTTCGTGAAGTAGTCCACCACGACAAGGACGTACTTATGCCCGCCCGTACTGGTAGGGAACTGGCCTATCATGTCCATTCCCCACTGGGAAAACGGCCACGGGGAGGTTAGGGCGGTTAGCTTGGTAGCCGGAAGGCGGGGTATACTTCCATGGATTTGACAGCTTTTGCATCTCCTGACGAGCTTCTGGGCGTCCTGATGAATGGTCGGCCAGTAGTATCCCTGGAGCAGTGACTTCTGGATTAAGGTGCGAGCCCCTTGGTGTGCGCCGCCGATCCCTTCATGGATCTCACGGAGGATGTAGTCGGCTTCGTGGGGGTCGACGTTGTTTCCCCTAATTAGAGCGAAACTCCATCTCTAAGACTGAAAAGTAAAGCACTGCTTCATAAAAAAGGCTAAACACCAAAGGCAATTTATCCTTGCAAGAATCACATGCACCTAATAATAGTAAATTGAATCATGCGATGCACAAACATAACAGAGAGTTAAAATAAAAGAACCCTTAACAGATAATAAAATACTTGATTAAAAAGAAAACACTTGTTCATTATTATTATTATTACATTTAAAAAAAAAGATCACCAAATATGGGATCGGAAAGACAAGGGTTCGCAAAGTTAAGAAGAAGATTCCCCAGTTCCCTTTCTGTCTTCTCCACCATGTTGAAGCGGCGGTCCTCCTGAGAGGTAGACACCCAACTATCGTCGCCACATTCATCAGAAAAGGTGGCGATGACAACCCGGCGAGCCCGTATCTGGCTCAGCAAGTGGAAGGAACAGTCTCTCAGAGCTTTGGTGATCAAGTGCGCTTCAAAGAAGCACTCGATCTTATCCTCGGTGGCGTCAAGCATTGCCGAGGACATCTCTACTGGAGGAGGGGGAAGATCGGCGAGCACCGAGGCAAGGATCATCCGAAGCCAAATGAAGTGCGGAGGGAGAGGAGACCCCACACGAGTCAAAAGCTCGTACATTGCAGCATCGCACTGCTCGTCCGTAAGAGAAGGGTCCACCAAGCGCGCAGCAAAACGGGGAACGATGTCTCGAATAGGCACTTCCCATGGTTGTCGGCGGGCATGAGGACGGTTGCAAGTCATGATCGAAAAAGTTCCCTGAAGATGAGAGAAGAAAAGGCTCGGCTTTAAGTTATATAGACCAAGCACAGAAAATTCTGTGCACAGTGGAATTATTTCCAAGACCCGGAAAATGAAAATTTTGGGGAATACAAGTCCGACTTGAAAAAGAAAGATGAAAAGACATCTCAGGTGAAGCAACGCTTTCGATTCCCCCAATCAGAGCAAAGCTCTACTTTGAAAATTTAAATTTTAATAAATGAAGCAACACTTCAGATCCTCTGCGCTGTGCGCAGGATGCCACGTGTCAAAATCTGGCACGCCAGCGCGGAGAGCGCAGCGCCCAAGGCAGCGCCACCAATCAGAGCAAAGCTCTATTTAAAAAAAAAATTAAAAGGAAGCAACGCTTCTGATAATCTGCGCTCTGCATGTGCGACACGTGTCAAGCGCTGGTACATCGGCGCCAAACAGAATTAAAATTTTAGCAAGATTTTTCTGTTCTTGTTAAAACAAGAAGATTGCCTTCTGTAAAACAGAAACCCTTGGATCAAAGATCCAACGGTGGGGAAAATTCCCCTAATCACTCAGAGAAAGATCTCTTTAACAAATTTAACAAATTTATGGGCACTATATAAAGGCCCCTAGACCCCAAATCAAAAGGAGGAACATTATGAGAGATCAAGAACTTCAAACAGAGAGAACTCTGAAGAAATTTCGAGAAGAAAAAGGTAAAAACCTTTAGAAAAAAAAGAGAAAATTCTCTCATGAACAGATCATTGATCTGAGAACAAGATCAATGATCTTCAATAAAAAAGAAAAATAAATAATAATAAGTGCTTTGCACTTTCTTATGAACCATTGGTTCTTTAAAAAAACAAGAGAAACTTGTTTTCTTTGATCTAAATTAGATCAAGAAAACAAATAGTTCTTTGCACTTGTGAACCATTGGTTCTAGAATCTTAAAGATTCTCAAGATTATTGAAACAGTGCTTTGCACTTGAGAAATTGCACTGTTGCGCTCCTGTGTTGGCGCAAGTCACCAGGGAGCGCCACGTATCAGCAGCGCAACAGCGCAGCGCACTGACACAGCGCACTGCGCTGTTGCGCTTGCGCTCCTCAGATCGTGACACGTGTCACTACCATATGAGTTTGCGCCTTGCGCTCCTTAATTGGCGCAAAGCGCCTGACAAGCCACGTGGGGCACTGTCAAAGTATTAAATGCAATGCATTATTAAGGGGCAGAGCCTAATTGAGAGGTCCAATGGACCAAAACAAATGCTCTGCATTATAGTAAAAAGGGCAGAGCCCAGTCAAAAAGGTACAAATGGCCTAAAATAGATGCTGTGCATCATTTAAAAAGGGCAGAGCCCAAACAAAGGCCTAACAGGCCAAAGCAAACAAAACGTTGAATATTCTCAACTGGACTTAGCCCAAACGTGGCCGTAAGTCCTCAAATTAAATTGACTGAGCAAGACTGCTCTCCTAAATCAATTTACATCCGGTTCGAGGGTACATCTCCGAACTCCTTTGACTCCTATCGTTGTAATCCGTCAACGACGTCAGAGAGGTGACGGGTCCCGACAACCACACATCAATACGGACTGTGGGGTCCTTAAACCCACGGACTTAAGCGTCCTTAAACTAAGATACGGACTGTGGGGTCCTTAAACCCGCGGGCTTATGCGTCCTTAAACTAATGGACTGCAATGTCCTTAAACTACCAATGGACCGCAATGTCCTTAAACTGGAACAATAGAGACCCCTAAACGCTCTTTTGTTGGATCTAAACGGTCGCGTTTAAGTTGATCTTAGCCTCAATATGGCTAACGTATCCTTAAACATTCAAACAGACTTTTAGTCCCAAATTGGACTATAAGACCCCCAATCAACTTTGGTTCAAGGGTACATCTCCGAACTCCTCTGACTCCTATCATTGTAATCCTTCAACGACGTCAGAGAGGTGACGAGTCCCGACGGCCATATATTAAATGGACCACCACGTTAAGTTGATCTTAGTCTCAAACAGGACTAACGTATCCTTAACGAACGTTTAAGTTGATCTTAGCCTCAACACGGCTAACGTATCCTTAGACTAAAACACTAAACCCAAATCTAAGTAAATACGGATTTGGACTAATCCACGTCTTACGGGCGACGGCATAACTTAGTCTCCGTATACAATCCACGGGCAATCACAAACAAAACAAACACACACGACACGAAGCGAAATTCTGGAGAAGGAGAAAGTGGCTATCGCGATGCGGTAGCGTAATTAACTGCAGGGGCTTGCGCCTGCAGGGAAGAGAGTCCCCACAATCAAAAACCTCTCTAGCGAGGGGGAATCTGATGAAGTCTGCTACATCGATCGCATCCGTCTAAACCTCCGATACACGGTGCCATAAATCAACTTGGCATCTTCGGAGAGGTGGACGGATAAAACCATATAGCATCTGCCCTGAATCTCAGGCAAGACGTCCTCACGTCTCGGCCGCCATTCGGAGGGGAACGGATTCTGGCACGCCTGGTGGGACCTTTTCCTCTTTCCACTCCACACTTCGTGTGTCGTGTTCGCGAACGAATCGCGGTTTGCTGTGGTTGCATGTGGATTTGAGATAATTAGATTTGGTGCCTTAC
Source organism: Agapanthus africanus (assembly GCA_030015575.1). NCBI lineage: Eukaryota > Viridiplantae > Streptophyta > Magnoliopsida > Asparagales > Amaryllidaceae > Agapanthus > Agapanthus africanus. Next base: position 874,793,988 of record CM057339.1, read on the forward strand.
TCCGTGCAGAAGACAGAAGATCAATGGCTTCAAACTGCACTAACTGTAACGGCAACTCTCGCTCTGTCCCGTCCGGAGGAGTGACTTATGGGCCTCAAGCGGCCTCCATCTTCGCTATGCCGGTGGAACAGGTGACTCAGGCCACCACTGGACTATTCTTCGGGACTATGCTACCACCGATGAGCTTCAATGCCCCAATGTTGTCGCAAGAAGCTCCAAAGAAGTCAGTCTTTGATCGGCTTACAACTATCACGGCCTCTCTCAACGGGTCACCCAAGTCCAATGCCTCAGCTTTCAGCAAACTGGGCCAAAACTCATGTGGGCCCATGAAGAAGCCTGCAATACCAAAAAAGGTTGTGCCGAAAAGGATAGCCATCCCTGCTCCTGAAGTCGTCAAGGCGACTTCTCTTGCCAAAGGGTCGGTCTTCACAAGACTGACTATTCCAGCTCCCGTTCCTGCTCGAAGGTCTGTTTTTGACGGATTGGATATCGCTACTCAAAAGACGTCAGTCTTCAAGAGACTGGCACCAGCAGCGCCTCATTTGGACAGGGGCAAGACAAAGCCATCCCCATCGCTGAACCAACACCGTCCGCTCGACACGCTCGACGTCGCCACTGGCGTCGAGTGAGGAAGGCCGGGGGCAACTCCCCTTCTGGGCTAACTCCACCAGCCCCGATGGCGGAAATTAATGCTGCTGTTCCAACCGGAAACAGCTTTGAGCTGTTGAATAAGGTGCGTAGGAATTCTCCTACCGCCGTACTGAAAAGATCTCATCCTCCAGTGGAGAATGTTGCGGAAGCAAAGTCAGAACAGTCCCCTCAGCGGCTGTCCTCCAAGATCTATAAAGTCTGGCGGCAGGACCGAGACTCAGTGATCGATTCAAATTTCTCCACCAGCATAAATAGCTGAAGGTTCAACAGGAAGTAAGCCATCCTGCCAAGCCATGAAAAGCTATCTGAGTGCCCACCTCGACGGCCCCCTCAACTTCTACCGCTCATAAAAAGAGAAGGCCGGAGAAGATCCCCGTGCCTGCGGGAAAAAGTCAAAGGCACCGAACACAAACGCCCCAAGTCTGGGGGCATGGTGGTGCACACTGTTTATATGGCTTCCGGAAAGGAGGAAAGCCGTGCTTCGACGGGTCACCGACCGCTCACCCGATCCGTGACAAAAGCCCAGGAGCAGCAACAAAAGCTTCAGGAAATGATGACTGCAATGGCTGCACTTACCGGGCCAAAAGAAGGCTCGGAGGCATCATCAGAACAGCGTCACGAGCAAGAAACCGATGCTGACTTCTTACGTAGAATCCTCGAAAAGAAAGACAAAGAAGCCGCAGAGCAAGCGGCTAACATAAAACAAATTGCGTTCCTCTTCCAAGATATGGTAGGGATGATGTTACAGCCAGACCCTCCAGCTGAAGACCCTCCAATCATTGTTGGAGACGACGGAGGGGAGACATCTAATCCTCCTCCGACCCTTTTAGCAGCCAAGGAGGAAACCATTTCCAAAGCTGCACTGGATGACTATATTGCTCAGCAGATACGAGTTCATCAGGCGAATGAGGCGGCTGGGCAAATTGTTAGAACCGGACGACCCTACCCGGGCTGGTATGACCAAATCAGTTACCCGCCAGGATTTACGATCCCTAAATTCCATGTGTACAAGGGGACAGGGAATCCACATCAGCATGTCGCTCAATTCAGGGCCTTATGCGGTAACACTGGAGGCGATGACAAACTGTTGCTTCGCCAATTCGTCGGCAGCTTAGCAGAAACGGCCTTTGAATGGTATTCGGAGCTACCTAACGACTCTGTCAAAACATTTGCGGAGATAGAGCTATTGTTTACACAAAGATTTGCAAGCGCCAGCGAGCGCACCCCAATAACGGCATTGATCAATGCCAGGGTGAAGCCAGGTGAAACGTGGGTACAATACGCAATACGATGGCGAAATCTGTGGTCAAAATGCGAGCAGCGCATCGAAGAAGCGCCTGTGGTAGGCATGTTCGTGGGCACTCTTGATCCGCAAGCGACCATCTCGCAATTCATGATGTTCTTCAAGCCAATTACTTTCCAGGCCTTGTTTGACAAGTTGGCCCAAATGGACCAGATGGGCCATAGGCCTTCCTCTTCAAAGACAGTGCCTTGGAATGAAAAGGGTAAAGGGAAAGCAACTTTCGTTTCCAATACTCAACAACGGCCGAGCAACTTAAAGCCGGTTGTTCGCCAAAACAACGTGCGTCCACGCCCATCCCTCGAGAAGAGACTGGGACGTCCTTACTCATTTTCTCAGGATAAAACGAGAAGACTGTTCGAGCTGGCAGTGCGCAACAGGCTCATCAATCTGCCGAGTCCAAAACGTCCGTTGTAGCCAGGCGATGTCAACGATCTTAATTACCGCCCTTACCACCAAGCGGTAAGCCATCCAATTGAAGATTGCTTCGTCTTTAAGGGATGGATCGAAGATTAGTACCAGCAAGGCAAGTTCGCGTTATCCGAAAACTGGAAGGTGAACCCGCCACAACCTCATGCTCCTAAAAAGGTGGACACGCCGGGGGCATCGTGCTCTTTTATAAAAGAAACTCCATGGAAGATCGCTCTTTCGGCTAAAACTAAAAGAATGCTGAGGGATCTCCAAACTTGCCCGGCAATCAGGTGGAAAAATCCACTGGAACCCGAGGTCATAGAGGGAACGCTGAAACCACGCCCAACTACAAAATCTAGCGGTGATGGTCAAAGCGCTCGCACCCAGCTGCCAAAGTCTTTGAAGAAGAAGGAGAAGACCCAAAAGCCGTGAAGTTTGATGACAAGCGCATGGACCTGCAAAAACAGATTGACGCGTTGGAAGAATATAATCAGAAGGCGCGGACCCCAGTCTCACTCCAAGAATTTCTCAGCCACGTCCTTGAGGACGGAGATGATGACAATGGAGAAGACTCGTCGGATGAATCTGAAGATTATGTGGCAAGCTGCCATGTGATCTCTCACTCGTCAATAAATGACGAAGAAGCTCCTTACAGAGAGAAGCTGGGGGCAGATTCTGAGCCAGAACTTCTAGGACCATTAGACGAAATGATTGATGCATTCCTGAACGAAGCCCGTCTTAAAAGCAAAGCTGATCGAGAGCGCGAGATGGCCATATTCGAGAAAGCCAAACGCCGGCGACTGGATAAAAGGGTCGAAACACTCACACCAGATCAAAATACATCCGCCGCAAATGAAAGCAAGATCAAGATAAGGAAACGATTCGCCAAAGCCATATCGATGGGGATGAGACTGCCCTCTTTCAGAGAAAATTCTCCTGGTGGTATACATCTTGATGAAGCGAACGTACATCCTAACTTCTGCTTATATCATCAGAAGATCGCACATCCTACTGAGGACTGCAACTCCTTTAAGTGTTGGTGGCAAGGGTATGTCGCTCACAGGCAACACTTCAATAGGACAAAGTGTGAAGCTCGTAGACAGCGGAAGAATGCGACAGATGAGCATAAAAGAATTGCTGGCGATTGTCATAGGGTTGATCCCGAGGGACCGTGAGTTCTCACATTCGGGAGAAATTTCGACGAAAAAGTAGCCCTCGGCCCTCTTTTCAAGGAGTCCATCTCTAAAATGAAAGAATTGAGGAGTTGCGAGAGCATTCAACCTTGCAATTGCACGATACCCGGAAAAAATCTCGGACCCGCAAGCAACGGTTCGAACAAAAAGGATAAAGGAAAGGGAAAAACGGCCTTCGTCGCCAACACTCAACAACAGTTGAGTGGCCCTAGAACGGTTGTTCGCCAAAACAACAAGCGGCAACCCCTCTATGAAAAGTTGAACCGTCCTTACTCGTTTCCCCGGGACGAAATAAGAAGGCTGTTCGAACTAGCAGTACGCTACGGGCTTATCACTCTACAGGAGCCGAAATGCCAGCTACAACTGAATGCGGTCAACAATCCTAATTACTGTCCTTACCATCAAGTATTGGGCCATCTAATCGAAAATTGCTACATCTTCAAAAACTGGGTTGAAGACCAATACCAACAGGGCAAGTTCGCGCTGTCCGAAAACGGGAAGGTAAGCCCGCCACAACCACATGCTCCGAGAAAGGTGGAAATGCCGGGAGCATCATGCTCATTCATAGGGAAAGCCCTATAGACCGAAAAGTCAGTAAACTAGAGATTCGTCTCAAATACGGCGACGACGGACCGAGACGTCCTTAAACTAACGATGGACCGCAATGTCCTAAAACTTGCAAATGACCGAAACGTCGTTAAACTACTCCCAACCCGCAGCATCTTCAGGCTGACGTGGTAAAAAAAAAACAAAAAAAAACGGTACGTCCACAAGCGAGATGGGCACGGATGAAAACCCGAAAGGGCGCCGTGAGTAAAAACAGCAGGACTACCGGCGATGTTTGTGAAAACCCGAAAGGGCGCAGACTCGTTAAAAAAAAAAACAAAAAAAAAACGGTATGTCCATAAGCAAAATGGGCACGGATGAAAACCCGAAAGGGCTCCGTGAGTAAAAACAGCAGGGCTACCGGCGAGTGTTTGTGAAAACCCGAAAGGGCGCAACCTCGTTAAAAGACACTTATAGGGTCCTCTCGACCTTGTTAGGAGAAACCACCCGCGTGAGATCCTTACGACTCACAAGGGAGCAACACACTTAGGGATCCTCATGATTGCTAAGGAGAAATTACACTTGCGAGATCCTCACGACTCGTAAGGAGAACTCTCTTATGGGACCCTCACGGCTTATAAGATTTGAAAGTCTTAAGTTACAGAGACCTGAACCTGTTCTTAAACAACCCCCACAACCTTCGATATGTCCCTACAAGCGGCTCAATGCTGATCCTTGTATACAATCCACGGGCGCGAATAAACATTTCCCTAACCAAGTCCCACCCGTGACTGGATATATATCCATACAGTGAACAACCCTTGTAAGTCCTCTCGACTTATAAGGAGAAAACCCTTTTGTAAGATCCTTACGACTTACAGGGGAACATACGCTTAGGAGTCCTCACGATCCCTAAGGAGAAAACACACCTACGAGATCCTCACGACTTGTAGGGAGAAATACCTTTGTGAGACCCTTACGGCTCATGAAGTCAAAAGCCTTAGTCGACAGGATCCTAACCCTGTTTGCTAAGCCACCTTTGTTCGACATCGACAGAAGCAAATGATGATTCGCTCCTGGCAATATCCCAGTTGTAGCGATACTGATGTCTAAACCGGTATCAAATTCCAAGTCCTTTCATGGCAAATGATGATTCGCTCCTGGCAATATCCAAGTTGTAGCGATGCTGATGCCTAAACCGGTATCAAATTCCAAGTCCTTTCATGGCAAATGATGATTCTCTCCTGGCAATATCCCAGTTGTAGCGATGCTGATGCCTAAACCGGTATCAAATTCCAAGTCCTTTCATGGCAAATAATGATTCGCTCCTGGCAATATTCCAGTCGTAGCGATGCTGATGCTAAGATTGGCATCAGATTTCAAGTTCCACACTCGCGATAAAAAAAAAAAATCAGCGAGCCAAAAATGCATATGAGATAGCCGAAATGATGGGTCAACTTGCAACGAAATCAGCAAGTAAAAATGTATGCATACAAAAACAGCCGAAATGATTGGGCAACTCACAATAAAAAGCAGTGAGTAAAAATAAAATAAATAGCCGAAATGATTGGGCACCACGAAAAATAGCCGAAATGATTGGGCAATCGTGACCTTCGCGATATAAAAGCTGAAATGATAGAGCATCGCGGAAAAAGAAATAAAATAAAAATGAAATTTATGCCCTACAGGTGAGATCACGTCGATCCCTGTATACAATCCAGGGGCACAAACAAAGAGCGAACCATACCTTCCCAACAGGCTCCATCAGAAAGCGAAGCCAAATCTCGACAGTTCATAGACAGCCTAGAGACAATCTCGACATTTGTCGCAATATTGCAGACACAATGTCAACAAACGAAGCAAAAGAAGATCCCTAGCTTCAGGGTCTCGACGTCGATATCGACAACTTAGAGATCACCAACGGCGTTTCTCCTTATTCCAAGCAGATGCAGACGTGACGTCGACCTCAGAGTCGCAACGAAACGGAGCCATGGCAAAGTCCCTAGTTCCAAATCTCAATGGACACATCTGCAGCCTGGAGACCAACGACGGTGGGCCTCCTCATTCCAGCATGACTCAGATGTTACACTATCAAACGGAGCGACGGCAAAATCCCAGCTCCACCTCAGCATTCGTCTCGATACAGCAGACGAGATGTCAACAATGGCGTTCCTTCGTAGTCCAGCAGGATGCAGATGCAACGTCAATAAAAGACCTCACGGTCGAAATAAAGCGGAGCGACGGCAAAATCCCAGCTCCACCTCAGCATTCGTCTCGATACAGCAGACGAGATATCAACAATTGCGTTCCTTCGCAGTCCAACAGGATGCAGAAGCAACGTCAACAAAAGACCTCATGGTCGAAACAATGCGGAGTGACGGCAAAATCCCAACTCCACCTTGGCATTCGTCTCGTTACAGCAGACGCAATATCGACAACGGCGTTCCTTCGCAGCCTAGCAGGATGCAGAAGCAACGTCAACAAAAGACCACATGGTCGAAATAAAGCAGAGTGACGGAAAAATCACAGCTCCACCTAGACATTCGTCTCGTTACAGCAGACGCAATGCAAGCAAATGAAGCAAAAGGCCAAATTCCTAGCTTCAGGGTCTTGACGGCAAGTCATATAAAGCCTGAAAGACAATCGGAGATCATCTCGCACCACCGCGGAGTGGTCACCACCTCGACAATCGTCTCGATACAGCAGACGAGATGTCACCCCAGCGTTCTTCCCCCAGCAGGATTCGGACGCGCCAAAGCAAATGAAGCAAAAGGCCAAATTCCTAGCTTCAAGGTCTTGACGGCAAGTCATATAAAGCCTGAAAGACAATCGGGGATCATCTCGCACCAGCACAGAGTGGTCACCACCTCGACGCTCGTCTCGATACAGCAGACGAGATGTCACTACGGCATCCTCCCTCCAACAGGATCCGGACACGCCAAAGCAAATGAAGCAAAATGCCAAATTCCTAGCTTCAGGGTCTTGACGGCAAGTCATATTGTAACACCCGAGCCCAATACTACTATTTTCTGTTACTGGTTGAGCATTAGATATTACTCATTTCATTTAGCTTGCCTGTTTGACACTTACCGTGAATTTTTTTCTGGAAAGGTCATTTCTGCATATAACAAATTTTAGCACCTAAAATAAAATTAAAAATATCTATCTTGGCCTACTCAACACCCCTAGTCTCGTGGTAGCGTCCGTGCATCGAGTTCTCGTCCCGTTCGGTAAAACGGGCGAGTTTGGACGGCTACGCGCGTGTATAGGTGTCCGACTTGGGGGTATGCTTTTTCATCACAAAACATTTCATTTTAAAATTTGGAACCCGCTTAAAATCCTATTATTTAAATTTCAAATTTTTGGACCCAACCCGGACGCGATTTGGAAATGTTTCATTTAGCGCCAAAATCCCAAATTAATAAAATATTCGAAACCATAATATTTTTCTGTTAACATATATATATTTACTGTTGTTAAATCTTCACTTTAAATTTTTCTTAACAAACTGCAACCTCTGGCCAATCACGAGGGATTTAAACCCCCGTGGGCCCCTCATCCAATTCCTCCTCCTTCTCTCTCTCTCTATTCCGTTCTCTCTCCCTCATATCTCTTTCTCTCTCTCTCTAACTTTCTCTAACTCTCTCTCTCTTCCCTATATATATCATTCTCCCCCTCATATTTTCCCAGAACGAGAAAACAAACCCATCGCGAACTCTAACCCTAGCCGCCTTCACCGTCGCCGCCGCAGCCCCGACGCCGGCGCCAGCGCCACCGTCGCCCTCGCCTTCGCCTCCTCGCCTCAACCGACCCTGTTTCCTCTCTCCCGAGCACCCTGCGCAGCCGCGGCCACCTGCAGATTTCCCCCTGCAGTCGCAAAGTCGCCGCCGGCAACCACCTGCGCCGCCGACCATCACCTCGCCTGTTCTCCTCACCCCGAGACCTCCCCCTTCTCTTCTTTCCGGCACACCCTGCACCTTCCCGACGCCAACCAACCACCCATCGCCTGCAACCTCACCCTCGCCGGAAAACCCATCACCACCGACCACCTGTCGTCTCCTCGCCTCCCAGCAAACCCCCTGAACGCCAGCACCACCTCTTCCGACCGATTCTGCACCTTTCCCGATCACCTCCACCGAAACCCTTCTCGCTGTCGTCATCGTCGCGACTTGAACCGCCGGTGATCTTGACGGCACTGATCGCCTCGCTGCCGGGTTGCCGAGGGAGCATCCATCTCTGTTCAGAGCATCCCGAGCCCTTGCTGTTATCGTGTCGCGTGGGTTCGCGCCTCCGTTCTCGTGTTCGTCGTTTCGTCGAGGCAAGTATTCGATACTTGCTACATGCTATTGCTACTTTATAACTTGCCTTAATATTCATGTGTAGTTTAATGATATATTATTTAGAAAATCACCTTACATACCTTGCTTCATGTTTAACCCTAGTAGCATGTCAAATAAATTATTTCCTGATAAACCCGTACATGATAGATTGCATTTGATTCACTGCTATGATGCTTTATTTCCAGTTTAGTTTAACAAATATGCATAACCGGCTAAATTACAATTACATTCTTTAAACAGATTATACTTGTCGTGGCATTCTTGGAACACTCAATATATTATTAACCTGACTACAGCAGTTAAGTTCACCGTCCTGTATTCACATGATATTGACACTATTTATTTAACACAATTGAAAATGGTACAGCTAGATAATAAATCAGATTATTGTTTAACGCGTTGATTTGAACATGATGCTGCTTATATATCTGTTTGTGAGCACACCCACGATATCGTTACATCTTGATTGACATTGTCACACATGGTATTGTACCGTTTACTATTGACTTGACCTGATGTACCATGACCCGACCTGTTACCTGATCTCGTGCCTAATGCCAACAAACCTGACATGTAGTCCTCATGGACCGTTCCTGTTGTCTATCCAGACAAACCTGCTTTTACCTGATCCTGTGTTGGCATTAGTTCTTGATTACGGAATACCTGACCTGACATACATAACTTGGGGGTATGGGGAAATCAAAGGTGAAACCGACTTGTAACTCAACAGTTCGATACCTGTTCTGATCAGTCTTACGGGCTAGGCCAGCCCCGGAGTGATGATGCTGACATCACTCACCCATCCTGCTACTTGTTACTGCCTAGCGGCACGTCTCGGATTCAGCCCCGAGAATCTTGACCGTGGTCCCGGGCACGCATGGGATACTATTGAGTTACATCGACGATTCATCAATTGATTTCAAAGACTTTAGAATAGAAAACCTGATAGAACGGTTTAGTTACCCACTGCACACTACCCTGCACTGCTTGATTCATATTATTTGCTGCTCTCATTTTATTCATGTTTATTTTGCATTGCCTGTTACACTGTTCATATTATATTACTTGATGACATGACGCGCTGACGTCTGGGTTTTGCATGGCCCAGATTCTGTACCGCTGTCGCAGTCCGAGCAGAAGTACTTCAGCCAGCAGGCTGAGCTGTGAGGTGTTAGTGTTAGTTAGTTTTTATTTCCTGCATTTATTTCCTGATGTGAGCCCGCATTATGGGACATACTTTTCAGTCATTGTATTGGATCATTTGCTTCCGCACTTATTTATTTATTGACTCTTGTTATTCTGGATTATGGATATGTTTTAGATAGTTTTATCTTGTTCTTGATATCTCTACAGCCGTAATGTGACTGTGGATGGATACTTCCTACCCACAGGTAGCATGGTTGGCTATGTCACGTGTCCAATCTTGCGTACTCTGGGAAGCGGGGCGTGACATGGTTCTTTTAGTATCAGAGCCATATGTTAGTTGGGTTGATTCTTTTGTAGTTGGGTATTGTACCCAATACATGAATCAGAATACCCGTGTTAGAAAACATGTCCTGCCACTTTGCCGTTTATCATTCTTGAATCACATCCTTCCCGATTATATCTTTTACGACGTGCAAACTTACTTCGCATGTCGACTCGAAAACCTGATTTCTTGTTATCTCTAGGACTTAAGCGACTTGGGTGGAGTTAAGTAATTGTGGCTATGATACCGCGGCATAGTTACAATGCGGTACTCTATTTAAGTATCTTGGAGTTCTAGCCTTGATCTCTATATTGAATCTATCATCATGCTAATGTTGGGTGTTTTTGATTTCAGGAATATGGCAGATAAGAATTTCAAGACGTACCAGAGGCGTGCGGACGAAGCCGCCATGCTTAGAGTAATAAGTGGAATGCTAGAGAATCAAAAGAGGCAGACCGAGATGATCCAGCAGCAAGCAGACTCGTTTCAGGAAGGTTTGCAGATCGTTCAGCAGTCTATGAACAACGTTGGAGCTAAACCAGTTGACCGAGTAGGGACCGTGGCAGATTTCAGACGTTTGGGTCCGTCTACATTTACAGGCTTGGAGGAGCCGTTGCCAGCCGAGCAGTGGCTAGTTGACACGGAGAATTTGTTGATTGCAGCACAGATTCCAGATGACAAAAGAGTTGATGTGGTACGCATTCAGTTAGTGGACTACGCCCGAGAATGGTGGCTTGTGGAGGAGACCCGCTTGCCCAACCCGAATCAAATGGGCGGATTTTTCTAAGAGTTTCCTGGAGAAGTTCTTCCCGCGAACTGCACGGGAGGAAATGGAAGAGAAGTTTATTGGGCTAAGGCAGAATGGAGCACCAGTGGATGTGCATGCAGCAGAATGGACGAGACTCAGCAAATTCGCTGGACCTTTAGTTGCCAACGATGCAGACAGGGCACGGAGGTTCATGCGCTGCTTGGATGTGGATATCCAGAGGCAGATTGTCTCCCTGGGTTTGACCACTTTCTCACAGGTTCTTACGGCAGCTCGGGAACAGCAGAGTTTATCTGGGATGAAAGGGAGCTTGCAGCAGACAGCAGTTGCGGCAAGGAAGCCCGCATTTGTACCTAACAGAGCTCATGGTCGCAGAGGTATTCCAGTAGACCGTCGAGGTGTAGCACCCATGAAGAAGCATGTGATCGTTGATCGAAGAAAGAGCGTGATTTGTGACTACTGCCGTTTATCTGGGCACGTGCAGAAGGATTGTCGAAGGGGGCTGGGACTTTGTTTGGTTTGTGGAGCGGCTGATCACGTAGTTGGTGCCTGTCCGTCGAAGCTTCGTACGAGGGATTATATTCAGAAGCCTCCGCAGAAACCGTTCCAAGGGCAGAAACAGCTGACTCAAGGACCTAATCAGGCTCGAGCTTTTACCTTGACAGCTGAGGAAGCTAAGACATCAGGAGAAGTGGTTTCAGGTATTCTACTCGTTCATGGTTTTCCCGCAGTGGCATTATTTGATTCTGGTGCATCCCATTGTTTTATGTCATCCAAGTTTATAACTACACACTCGATTGCCTACACGACCCTGTCTAGTTTTTGGGACATACACACTGGGAATGGGAAAATCATAGCTAGTAGGGAGTGTAGAGATTGTACAGTTGTTGTGTGCGGACGAGAACTCTTTGCAGATTTCTTGGTAATAGATACGGGCAGCTATGAAGTTGTCTTGGGAATGGATTTTCTTGGCACTTTTCATGCCCACATTGACTGTAGGGCAAGGAAAGTAATTTTCCAGATTCCCAGACATCCTGAGTTTATCTTCAATGGAGGAAGCAGTTCTGTCGGGCCAGTCGAGTTTAGGGCTAGGCCGACTAACAATGTTCTTGTAGCTATGGAAGTTGATGGTAGTGAAGAGCCGGTGGTGGTTCGCGATTTCATGGACGTATTTGAAGATATATCGGGTTTGCCGTCGAAGCGAGACGTGGAGTTCGCGATTGACCTTATTCCTGGTGCAGCGCCAGTATCTAAAGCGTATTATCCAATGGCGCCAGTGGAATTGGAAGAAGTTAAGAAGCAGGTTGCTGAATTGCTTGAGAAGGGTTGGATCCGAAGCAGTAACTCGCCTTGGGGAGCTCCAGTTCTTCTAGTAAAGAAGAAGGATGGCACCAGAAGGTTGTGCATCGATTATCGAGAATTAAACCGGGTAACTATTAAGAACAAGTACCCGATCCCTCGCATTGGAGAACTTTTTGAGCAGCTTAGTGGCGCGAGGGTATTCTCGAAACTGGATTTGCGATCCGGATATCATCAGGTCCAAGTGAAAGCAGAAGATATTTGCAAGACGGCGTTTCGAACTCGGTATGGACATTACGAGTACCTAGTGATGCCCTTCGGAGTAACGAATGCGCCGGCAGTATTTATGGACTTGATGAACCGAATCTTTTCACCGTTCTTGGACCAGTTTATTGTGGTATTCATTGACGATATTCTGGTTTACTTGAAGAGTTTTGAGGAGCATGCTGAGCATTTGAAGATCGCACTGCAGACATTGAGACAGGAGAAATTGTATGCGAAGATGAGTAAGTGCGAATTTTGGCTGGAAGAAGTGAAGTTTCTAGGGCATGTTGTGTCGGGCAATGGAATCGCCGTCGATCCCGAAAAGATTGCAACAGTTCGAGATTGGCTGATTCCAAAGAATGTAGCTGAGATAAGAAGTTTCCTTGGATTAGCCGGATATTACAGGAGATTTGTGGAGAACTTCGCTCGTCTGGAAGAACCGTTGACCAAGCTTACGCGCAAGGAGGTACCTTTTGTATGGACGGGTAAATGTACGTTAGCTTTTGAGACGTTGAAGCAGAAGTTGATAACCGCGCCTATTCTGACCGTGCCAGACAATTCCGGAGGATTGGTTATTCACAGCGACGCATCTGGAAAAGGATTGGGATGTGTTTTGATGCAGCATGGGAAGGTCGTAGCATATGCATCAAGACAACTGAAGACCCATGAGAAGAATTATCTAACTCATGACTTGGAACTCGCGGCTGTGATTTTCGCTTTGAAGATTTGGAGACACTACCTTTTGGGCGAGAGAGTCGAAGTTTTTACAGATCACAAGAGTTTGAAGTATGTGTTCACTCGGAAGGAGTTGAATATGAGGCTGCATAGATGGTTGGAACTGATGGCCGACTACGACCTTGATCTTAAGTACCATCCAGGAAAGGTTAACGTCGTGCCGGATGCGCTTAGTCGGTTACCAGCAATTCAGGTGTTAACTACGCAGAGGGAGATCATTGCAGATTTTCGAAGATTTGACTTGGAAGTTGTGCTACCGCGTTCTACGGGACAGTTGATGCAGTTGCAAGTACAGTCGTCCTTGGTTGAGAAGATTAAAGCGGTACAATCGCAGGATCCTAGACTGCAAAAGTTTCGAGAGCAGGTTGAAGCTGGACTACGAACAGATTTACTGGTCCACGAAGATGGTTCGTTGAGGTATGGTAGCCGTTTGTGTGTGCCAAAGGGAGATGTTCGTGAAGAGCTTATGAAGGAGGCACACAGTTCAGCTTATTCTGTACATCCAGGAGGTACAAAAATATACCGAGATATTCGACAGCATTTCTGGTGGGAAGGCATGAAGCGGGAGATTGCTCGCTTTGTGGCTAAGTGTTTGGTGTGTCAGCAAGTTAAGGCTGAACACCAAAGGGTTGCTGGTTTGTTACAACCACTTCCGATTCCTCATTGGAAGTGGGAACATATAACCATGGATTTCGTGACGGCTTTACCGTGGAGTCCAAAGGGCAACAATGCAGTATGGGTGATTGTTGATCGGTTGACCAAGGCAGCTCACTTTATCCTTTTCCGGGTTGGTCAATCAACGGAGACTTTGGCAGAACGGTACATGCAGGAGATTGTAAGATTACATGGCGTACCGGTGAGCATCGTGTCCGATCGGGACACTCGGTTCTTATCACACTTCTGGAGGAGTTTACAGGAAAGTTTGGGGACTCGATTGAAGTTTAGCACAGCTTATCATCCTCAAACTGATGGTCAGTCGGAGAGAACAATCCAAACTCTTGAAGACATGTTGAGAGCATGCATGTTGGACTTTAAGGGTTCGTGGGAGGATCATCTACACTTGGTGGAGTTTTCTTACAACAATAGTTTCCAAGCAACTATTCAGATGGCTCCGTTTGAAGCTTTGTATGGTCGTAAGTGCCGTTCACCTGTTTGTTGGGATGATGTTAGTGAACGAAGATTATTGGGACCAGATTTGGTGGTGCAGACAGTTGAGAAGGTTAACACTATCAGAAAGTTTATGAAGGCAGCTCAAGACAGACAGAAGAGTTGGGCTGACACGTCAAGAAGACTTCTAGAGTTCGCCGTGGGTGATTTGGTATTCTTGAAGATATCGCCGACTAGAGGGATGATTCGTTTTGGGAGTCGAGGAAAGCTTAGTCCTCGATTCGTTGGACCCTTCGAGATATTGGAGCGCGTTGGAGAGGTAGCGTACCATTTGGCGTTATCGCAGTCCTTGGCGGGTGTACACGATGTGTTTCACGTATCTCAACTACGAAGGTATGTTCGAGATGAAACACACGTCTTGGATCATTCGGAGTTAACAGTATGGGAAGACCTGACTTTTGAGGAGCGACCGGTTGAAATCATGGATCGAAGGGAAAAGGTTCTTAAGAACAAGGTTATTTCCCTTGTGCTCGTTTCTTGGGGAAATCGATCGCATGGAGAGTCCACTCGGGAACGAGAAGATGAGATCCGGCAGAAGTTTCCTCACCTTTTTCTGTAGTTTTCTATCTTGTATTCTTGGAATTTCGAGGACGAAAATTCTTTTTGTAGTTGGGTATAATGTAATACCCAAGCCCAATACTACTATTTTCTGTTACTGGCTGAGCATTAGATATTACTCATTTCATTTAGCTTGCCTGTTTGACACTTACCGTGAAATTTTATCTGGAAAGGTCATTTCTGCATATAACAAATTTTAGCACCTAAAATAAAATTAAAAATATCTATCTTGGCCTACTCGACACCCCTAGCCTCGTGGTGGCGTCCGTGCATCGAGTTCTCGTCCCGTTCGGTGAAACGGGCGAGTTTGGACGGCTACGCGCGTGTACAGGTGTCCGACTTGGGGGTATGCTTTTTCATCATAAAACATTTCATTTTAAAATTTGGAACCCGCTTAAAATCCTATTATTTAAATTTCAAATTTTTGGACCCAACCCGGGCGCGATTTGGAAATGTTTCATTTAGCGCCAAAATCCCAAATTAATAAAATATTCGAAACCATAATATTTTTCTGTTAACATATATATATTTACCGTTGTTAAATCTTCACTTTAAATTTTTCTTAACAAACTGCAACCTCTGGCCAAGCACGAGGGATTTAAACCCCCGTGGGCCCCTCATCCAATTCCTCCTTCTCTCTCTCTCTCTATTCCGTTCTCTCTCCCTCATATCTCTTTCTCTCTCTCTCTCTAACTTTCTCTAACTCTCTCTCTCTTCCCTATATATATCATTCTCCCCCTCATATTTTCCCAGAATGAGAAAACAAACCCATCGCGAACCCTAACCCTAGCCGCCTTCACCGTCGCCGCCGCAGCCCCGACACCGGCGCCAGCGCCACCGTCGCCCTCGCCTCCGCCTCCTCGCCTCAACCGACCCTGTTTCCTCTCTCCCGAGCACCCTGCACAGCCGCGGCCACCTGCAGATTATCCCCTGCAGTCGCAAAGTCGCCGCCGGCAACCACTTGCGCCGCCGACCATCACCTCGCCCGTTCTCCTCACCCCGAGACCTCCTCCTTCTTTTCTTTCCGGCACACCCTGCACCTTCCCGACGCCAACCAACCACCCATCGCCTGCAACCTCACCCTCGCCGGAAAACCCATCACCACCGACCACCTGTCGTCTCCTCGCCTCCCAGCAAACCCCCTGAACACCAGCACCACCTCTTCCGACCGATTCTGCACCTTTCCCGATCACCTCCACCGAAACCCTTCTCGCTGTCGTCATCGTCGCGACTTGAACCGCCGGTGATCTTGACGGCACTGATCGCCTCGCTGCCGGGTTGCCGAGGGAGCATCCATCTCTGTTCAGAGCATCCCGAGCCCTTGCTGTTATCGTGTCGCGTGGGTTCGCGCCTCCGTTCTCGTGTTCGTCGTTTCGTCGAGGCAAGTATTCGATACTTGCTACATGCTATTGCTACTTTATAACTTGCCTTAATATTCATGTGTAGTTTAATGATATATTATTTAGAAAATCACCTTACATACCTTGCTTCATGTTTAACCCTGGTAGCATGTCAAATAAATTATTTCCTGATAAACCCGTACATGATAGATTGCATTTGATTCACTGCTATGATGCTTTATTTCCAGTTTAGTTTAACAAATATGCATAACCGGCTAAATTACAATTACATTCTTTAAACAGATTATACTTGTCGTGGCATTCTTGGAACACTCAATATATTATTAACCTGACTACAGCAGTTACGTTCACCGTCTTGTATTCACATGATATTGACACTATTTATTTAACACAATTGAAAATGGTACAGCTAGATAATAAATCAGATTATTGTTTAACGCGTTGATTTGAACATGATGCTGCTTATATATCTGTTTGTGAGCACACCCACGATATCGTTACATCTTGATTGACATTGTCACACATGGTATTGTACCGTTTACTATTGACTTGACCTGATGTACCATGACCCGACCTGTTACCTGATCTCGTGCCTAATGCCAATAAACCTGACATGTAGTCCTCATGGACCGTTCCTGTTGTCTATCCAGACAAACCTGCTTTTACCTGATCCTGTGTTGGCATTAGTTCTTGATTACGGAATACCTGACCTGACATACATAACTTGGGGGTATGGGGAAATCAAAGGTGAAACCGACTTGTAACTCAACAGTTCGATACCTGTTCTGATCAGTCTTACGGGCTAGGCCAGCCCCGGAGTGATGATACTGACATCACTCACCCATCCTGCTACTTGTTACTGCCTAGCGGCACGTCTCGGATTCAGCCCCGAGAATCTTGACCGTGGTCCCGGGCACGCACGGGATACTATTGAGTTACATCGACGATTCATCAATTGATTTCAAAGACTTTAGAATAGAAAACCTGATAGAACGGTTTAGTTACCCACTGCACACTACCCTGCACTGCTTGATTCACATTATTTGCTACTCTCGTTTTATTCATGTTTATTTTGCATTGCCTGTTACACTGTTCATATTATATTACTTGATGACATGACGCGCTGACGTCTGGGTTTTGCATGGCCCAGATTCTGTACCGCTGTCGCAGTCCGAGCCGAAGTACTTCAGCCAGCAGGCTGAGCTGTGAGGTGTTAGTGTTAGTTGGTTTTTATTTCCTGCATTTATTTCCTGATGTGAGCCCGCATTATGGAACATACTTTTCAGTCATTGTATTGGATCATTTGCTTCCGCACTTATTTATTTATTGACTCTTGTTATTCTGGATTATGGACATGTTTTAGATAGTTTTATCTTGTTCTTGATATCTCTACAGCCGTAATGTGACTGTGGATGGATACTTCCTACCCACAGGTAGCATGGTTGGCTATGTCACGTGCCCAATCTTGCGTACTCTGGGAAGCGGGGCGTGGCACATATAAAGCCTGAAAGACAATCGGAGATCATCCCACATCAGCGCGGAGTGGTCAACACCTCGACGTTCGTCTCGACACAGCAGATGCAACATCACCAAAAGGAGCCACGGCAAAATCCCTAGTTCCAAACCTCGACGGTTCACCGGCAACCTAGAGACAACCACGACATTCGTCTCGATACAGCAGACGCAATACCAGCAAACGAAGCAAAGGACAAATTCCCAGCTTCAGGGTCTTAACGACAAGTCATATAAAGCCTGGAAGACTATCGGAGATCATCCCACGCCAGCGCGGAGTGGTTATGACTCATCGGGGCTCTCCAAAATGAGCCTAACCTCAAGTAAAAAGCGGCATGGAAAATTCCTAACGCTTGCTCTTCCGACGGTCAAACTGCCTAGGAGGATTGCTTGAAGACGTCTTGTCCAGCCCCCGAAGGGATCAGAGACACGGCAGTCGCAGGGCTACTCGAACAGCACGATTGCCTATCGAGGGATACATCAGCCAATGCGACGGTACGACGGCCAAAACCCTAAGTACCACAGACCCTAACGGACTTCTGTCGCAAAGAGCAGAGGTTAACTGTGACGTTAGGATATTCTTGCGAGATCTGCTCGATCCGTTTCGACTCGTGAGGAAATTGATGTCTTTGCGAGAACTTCTCGATTCGTCTCGACTCGTGAGATAAAGCCTTAGGCAGTGGGGATTAAAAAACCTGTTTCCTAAGCACTGGGATCCTGCAGGTCGGCCCAAAACGGTCTCTTGCATACTATCCACGAGTCACACTCTCCAAAGTCGAATCTCGACAAGGAGGGAAACAACCACTTACGAGTCCTCTCGACTCGTAAGAGGGAAAATTCTCTTATAGGATTCTTACGACTTATAAGAGAAAACGCGGTTAGGAATCCTCACGATTCCTAAGGAGAAAACCTACCTACGAGATCCTCTCGATCCGTAGGGAGAAAAGTCTCTATGAGACCCTCACGGCTCATAGAGTTGAAAAGTCTTAGGCAGCAAATCTGAACCTACGACCTAAGCCATCGATATCTCTTGAAAAAAATTTAGATGCTTACCCTATTATCTGTCAATTGTGTTTATCGAGATAGCATGTTGAGAATAAAAGAAAGAAGAAAGCGCCAAAAAAGACATCCGATGTACATTTGATCAAACATTTGAGACACATTCATTCATGCATGTGCGAAAGACTCAGAACGAGAAATAAGACAAGCTGAAATAGAAATTTTCCACTCATATTGCAAAGGATTCTTACAATCATAAAGAACTAAGCAAAGACATTGTCCAAAAGATTACAATGGCAAGACCTCAAATCCTAGACAGGGATTGAGGAAATCAAGAGTAACCTTGTCCAAAACTTTCCAAGTCTGGCGAACCATCCTAGTATGCTCCCTTTCGCGAACACGAGCGTCGGGATCCCCACTGATGTCCTCCTCCCTCCGATAAGCAGCAAGTATTGCAGATTGTTGAAAAGCTTGGTGCAGAAGATCGATAAGATTATCTCGCCTCCTCTTTGAGATTAGGCTCATCAGATACACCGAGTGCACCTTATCCTCCCCTGCATCCAATGCCCCAAGCGGCACACCAGCACAGAATAGAGGAAGCGCTTTCCAAATTGCTCCCACAATAAGCTTCAGGAGAGGGGAGCGCCGAGGAAGCAGTTGGCCGTTGTATGCATCGAAGCGGCTCATGATTTCGGCACACTCAGCGTTGGTAAATTCTCGGTTTTAAGAATAGCCGAGTCGACGGATGTCCCCATAAGAAATGATCTCGTTAAGGTCATACATGTGGGCGTCCATCACTCCTATAAAAGAATATTGACAAAAATCAGTAACTCTTAAAAGTTCTACTATATAATTTAAAAGGAGCATAGCTCCACTAATGAATCAAGAAATTATAAATCTTTCAGAGAGCAAAACTCTATTGATGGAATCCTAACAGTGTTCTCTTTAGTTCCCTTTAGATCCTTTCAGAGCAAAGCTCTGCTAAGTGAAACCCTAAAATGGGTTTTCTTTAGATCAGGGATCTATTGAGAGCAAGGCTCTGTCAATAAAAATTGATCTAATTTAATTAAAAATTTTACCTAAAAGGTGCTTTCTAAAAAAAAATTTCTAACTCTTAGAATTCTTGAAGGCAAGAGCAAAGCTCCGACGTTTTGAAAGTAAAAATCTTAAAAGATGATAATCATCTGTGAAGGACCAAAGGTCCTATTTATAGGCATCAAGTGCCCTTTCAACTTCCAAAGGTCGGAATTCTGCCGCCGTTGCGCTCGCGTTTGGAACCACGCAAGGGCAACGGTGGGGGGGCATTTGTTTCCCCTAATCAGAGCGAAACTCCATCTCTAAGACTGAAAAGTAAAGCACTGCTTCATAAAAAAAGCTAAACACCAAAGGCAATTTATCCTTGTAAGAATCACATGCACCTAATAATAGCAAATTGAATCATGCGATGCACAAACATAACAGAGAGTTAAAATAAAAGAACCCTTAACAGATAATAAAATACTTGATTAAAAAGAAAACACTTGTTCATTATTATTATTATTACATTTAAAAAAAAAGATCACCAAATATGGGATCGGAAAGACAAGGGTTCGCAAAGATAAGAAGAAGATTCCCCAGTTCCCTTTCTGTCTTCTCCACCATGTTGAAGCGGCGGTCCTCCCGAGAGGTAGACACCCAACGATCGTCGCCACATTCGTCAGAAAAGATGGCGATGACAACCCGGCGAGCCCGTATCTGGCTCAGCAAGTGGAAGGAACAGTCTCTCAGAGCTTTGGTGATCAAGTGCGCTTCAAAGAAGCACTCGATCTTATCCTCGGCGGCGTCAAGCATTGCCGAGGACATCTCTACTGGAGGAGGGGGAAGATCGGCGAGCACCGAGGCAAGGATCATCCGAAGCCAAATGGAGTGCGGAGGGAGAGGAGACCCCACACGAGTCAAAAGCTCGTACATTGCAGCATCGCACCGCTCGTCCGTAAAAGAAGGGTCCACCAAGCGCGCAGCAAAACGGGGAACGATGTCTCGAATAGGCACTTCCCATGATTTTCGTCGGGCATGAGGACGGTTGCAAGCCATGATCGAAAAAGTTCTCAGAAGATGAGAGAAGAAAAGGCTCGGCTTTAAGTTATATAGACCAAGCACAGAAAATTCTGTGCACAGTGGAATTATTTCCAAAACCCGGGAAATGAAAATTTTGGGGAATACAAGTCCAACTTGAAAAAGGAAGATGAAAAGACATCTCAGGTGAAGCAACGCTTCCGATTCCCCCAATCAGATCAAAGCTCTACTTTGAAAATTTAAATTTTAATAAATGAAGCAACACTTCAGATCGTCTGCGCTGTGCGCAGGATGCCACGTGTCAAATTCTAGTACGCCAGCGCGGAGAGCGCAGCGCCCAAGACAGCGCCACCAATCAGAGCAAAGCTCTATTTAAAACAAAAATTAAAAGGAAGCAACGCTTCAGATAATCTGCGCTCTACGCTGCGCGCCACGTGGCAGCGCAGTTGCGCTAGCGCAGTCGCGCCGCGCTCTGTGCTGCGCGACACGTGGCAGCGCAGTTGCGCAAGCGCAGTTGCGCTGCGCAGTGCGCTGCGCTGTGTGCTGCTTGACATGTGTCAAGCGCTGGTACATCGGCGCCAAACAGAATTAAAATTTTAGCAAGATTTTTCTGTTCTTGTTAAAACAAGAAGTTTGCCTTCTGTAAAACAGAAGCCCTTAGATCAAAGATCCAACGGTGGGGAAAATTCCCCAAATCACTCAGAGAAAGATCTCTTTAACAAATTTAACAAATTTATGGGCACTATATAAAGGCCTCTAGACCCCAAATCAAAAGGAGGAACATTGTGAGAGATCAAGAACTTCAAACAGAGAGAACTCTGAAGAAATTTCGAGAAGAAAAAGGTAAAACCTTTAGAAAAAAAGAGAAAATTCTCTCATGAACAGATCATTGATCCGAGAACAAGATCAATGATCTTCAATAAAAAGAAAAATAAATAATAATAAGTGCTTTGCACTTTCTCATGAACCATTGGTTCTTTAAAAAAACAAGAGAAACTTGTTTTCTTTGATCTAAATTAGATCAAGAAAAGAAATAGTGCTTTGCACTTGTGAACCATTGGTTCTGCAATCTTAAAAATTCTCAAGATTATTGAAACAGTGTTTTCCACTTGAAAAATTGCACTGTTGCGCTCCTGTGTTGGCGCAAGTCACCAGGGAGCGCCACGTGTCAGCAGCGCAACAGCGCAGCGCACTGACACAGCGCACTGCGCTGTTGCGCTTGCGCTCCTCAGATCGTGACACGTGTCACTACCATATGAGTTTGCGCCTTGCGCTCCTCAATTGGCGTAAAGCGCCTGACAAGCCACGTGGGGCATTGTCAAAGTATTAAATGCAATGCATTATTAAGGGGCAGAGCCTAATTGAGAGGTCCAATGGACCAAAACAAATGCTCTGCATTATAGTAAAAAGGGCAGAGCCCAGTCAAAAAGGTACAAATGGCCTAAAATAGATGCTGTGTATCATTTAAAAAGAGCAGAGCCCAAACAAAGGCCTAACAGGCCAAATGCAAACAAAACGTTGAATATTCTCAACTGGACTTAGCCCAAACGTGGCCGTAAGTCCTCAAATTAAATTGACTGAGCAAGACTGCTCTCCTAAATCAATTTACATCCGGTTCGATGGTACATCTCCGAACTCCTTTGACTCCTATCGTTGTAATCCGTCAACGACGTCAGAGAGGTGACGGGTCCCGACAATCACACATCAATACGGACTGTGGGGTCCTTAAACCCACGGACTTAAGCGTCCTTAAACTAAGATACGGACTGTGGGGTCTTTAAACCCGCGGACTTATGCGTCCTTAAACTAATGGACCGCAATGTCCTTAAACTACCAATGGACCGCAATGTCCCTAAACTACCAATGGACCGCAATGTCCCTAAACTACCTATGGACCGCAATGTCCCTAAACTGGAACAATAGAGACCCCTAAACGCTCTTTTGTTGGATCTAAACGGTCCCTTTTAAGTTGATCTTAGCCTCAATATGGCTAACGTATTCTTAAACATTTAAACAGACTTTAGTCCCAAATTGGACAATAAGACCCCCAATCAACTTTGGTTCAAGGGTACATCTCCGAACTCCTCTGACTCCTATCGTTGTAATCCTTCAACGACGTCAGAGAGGTGACGAGTCCCGACGGCCATATATTAAATGGACCACCACGTTAAGTTGATCTTAGTCTCAAACAGGACTAACGTATCCTTAACGAACGTTTAAGTTGATCTTAGCCTCAACACGGCTAACGTATCCTTAGACTAAAACACTAAACCCAAATCTAAGTAAATACGGATTTGGACTACTCCACGTCCTACGGGCGACGACATAACTTAGTCTCCGTATACAATCCACGGGCAATCACAAACAAAACAAACACACACGACACGAAGCGAAATTCTGAAGAAGGAGAAAGTGGCTATTGCGATGCGGTAGCGTAATTAACTGCAGGGGCTTGCGCCTGCAGGGAAGAGCATCCCCACAATCAAAAACCCCTCTAGCGAGGGGAAATCTGACGAAATCTGCTACATCGGCCCCATCCGTCTAAACCTCCGATACACGGTGCCATAAATCAACTTGGCATCTTCGGAGAGGTGGACGGATAAAACCATATAGCATCTGCCCCGAATCTCAGGCAAGACGTCCTCACGTCTCGGCCGCCATTCGGAGGCGAACAGACGCACCGGAGCATGGGCTGAGTGAAGGACTTCTTGTAGAGGTTTCTATTGCTCCAGACGAAATGGCAAGCTTTAGCTCAGATACAGCGGGCTTCTTCCTGATCTTCTGGGAGCGTACCTTCCTTCAGGAATTCCATGAAGGGCTTTCTCCAATCCCGGTCTTCTTCCTGGGTTGTGTATACTTAAAGTGGCGTTGCCTCGTCTTCCACGCTGGGCCGTGGCAAGACCTTGAAGAGGATGTTCCTCTTGTTGTTGGCCGTATAAGATGAAGCCAGCTTACTCAAGGCGTCGGCCTGGGCATTTAGCTGTCTAGGGATCTGCTCCACCTGGACTTCGTGGAAGTCCTTTCGCAATCTTCTTACCTCGGCCAGATACTTCACCATCAGAGGCTCCCGTGCCTGGAATTGGCCGGTCACTTGGCCAATGACTAGGGCGGAGTCGCTGTAGATCCGGATCATTTTCAACCCCAGCCCGAAGGTTATGTGCAGTCCGGCCAGCAAGGCCTCGTATTCCGCTGCATTATTTAAGGGTTTGAACCCGAGCTTCAGAGAATACTCCATTTCTGCCTCATTCGGGCCTCGAATGATGAGGTCGGCACTACAGCCTTCCTCGGTCGAAGAGCCGTTGACGTAAAGGATCCAATCAGGGACAGAGTCGGGCTTTCCATCGACTGAGGGTTGAGCTCTTGGCGCCGGTGTGGATCCCGGCTCTTTGCTGGGGATGGTGCACTCAACGACAAAATCGACCAGGGCTTGGGCCTTAATAGCCTGCCTCGTGCGGTATTTTATGTCGAACTGGGACAACTCCCACCTCCATTTCTCCAAACGACCAGAAGACTCGGGGGATGCGAGAATAGCCCCAAAGGCCGCTCGGTAAGAACGAGGATGGTGTGCGCCTGAAAATAGTGCCGTAGTTTCCTTGAGGCCATGATGAGTGCCAAGACGATCTTCTCTATGGCTGGGTATCTTGTTTCCGCGTGCTTGAAGATGAGGCTCACATAGTAGACCGGCTTCTGGACTCTCTCGACCTCTCGGATGAGCACCGAGCCTGCAGCTTGGTCGGATACCGCTAGATATAGTGATAGCCCGTCCTCTTCAACTGGCCCAGTGAGCAGCGAGGGAGTCGCAAGGTACCTCTTTAATTGCTCAAAGGCGGTCTGACACTCCTCTGACTACTCAAACCTTGGTATCTTCCTTAGAGCCTTGAAGAACGGGATGCACATCTCCCCAGACCTCGACATGAAACAACTCAGAATGGCGACCCGCCCTGTCAGTTGCATGATTTCGACATTAGTCTTGGGCACGGCTATGTTAAGGATGTCGCTGATTTTCTCCGGGTTTGCTTCGATTCCATGGTGGGTGACCATGAAACCGAGGAACTTTCCACCGGTGACCCCGAATGCGCACTTGGCGGGGTTCAGTTTCTTCTTATATTTGCGAAGGACGTCGAAGGCCTCGCCCAGATCTTTGGCGTGTTCATCCGATGAGACCGATTTGACGAGCATGTCGTCGATGTAAACTTCGATGTTCCTGCCGATCTGCGGCTTGAACATGCGATTGACCAGGCGTTGGTACATAGCTCCGGCGTTTTTGAGGCCGAAAGGCATCACCTTGTTGCAGTATACCCCCCGGTCCGTTGTGAATGCGGTGAGATCCTCGTCTTCCAGATTCATACGGATCTGGTTGTAACCGGAGAAGGCATCCATGAAGCTAAGTAGCTTATGGATTGCCGAGCCGTCGACGAGCTGATCTATCCGAGGGAGGGGATAGTTGTCTTTCGGGCAGGCCTTGTTGAGGTCGGTGAAGTCGACGCACATGCGCCACTTCCCGCTTGAATTTTTAATCATGACTACGTTCGCCAACCATTCCGAGTAAGGCACATTCCGAATGAAGTTAGCGGCAAGGAGCCTGTCTACCTCGTCTCGATTGCCTTTTGCTTGATCGGGGCAAAGCTTCGTTTTTCTGCCGGACGGGTCGGACCGTGGGGTCACCCCGAGCTTGTGAGATATGATTTTGGGGTCGATCCCAGGCATGTCGGCAGGCACCCAGAAAAACACATCAGAGTTGTTTCTAAAGGAGTGAACCAGGTCGCCTCGCTGAATCCCCGTCAAAAGCGACCCGATCTGAACGGTTCGTTCATCGTCACCTTCTACGAGGGGGACCTCTATTAGTGGCTCCACCAGGATCCTTCAGACCTCTTTTTGCTCGTCTCGAGTGTCCAGAGAACCCTTGATATCATCCTCGCCCCGAATGTCCTTGTTTGGCCGCTCAGACGTAGATGTGCAGTGAAGCAAACCTTTGCGGTTCGTTGGTCCCCGTAGGCCCGACCTATACCGCCTTGGTCGAGTAGGAATTTCATCGCTAGGTGGTAGGTCGATGTTCATATCAGATTTTTGCATTTTTATACCGCCCAATTTTTATCACATTGCTTATCGGTAGGTACTCTTCAGCCGTGTTTGCTAAGTAAATTACAGGATACAGGTTCTCAGCTCTAAACAGTGAAATTCAGGGAATAACACGACAAATTCCGGATTACTGCCAACCACAGATAAAACACGGGTCTCCGCTCTTTATCCGTATGTTGCCGCACACCAGTTTAAGGGACAAAATGGCAAATCGGTGTCATTTTCATGCACAAAACTCAATAGCAACACAAGATCCAACATATCTACGCGGAGCTCAAGAAAAATCATGGCAAAAGATCCACATTAAATCACCTTTTGATCTGCTGAAATTCTGGAAAAATTGTGAAGAGTTTCTGAGAAAAAACATATGCCAAACTACAGACAAGAGCAGACCAGGGAACCCCACAAAGCCCGAGAAGCCAACTCCTCTATATGGCCGCGGATCCGCGGCCAATAGGGGGTCTAGGCCGCAGATCCGCGGCCGTACATGCTCATCAGATGAAGACTTTTTAGGGGCAGTTTGGTCATTCCATTTTAGTTCTGAATGTTGCCCTAGGTTTTCAGTTTCCAGCCTATAAATAGCCCAGAACATTGCCAAGTGAAGTGTGCTTATTCTTGTATTTAGTTTTTAGAATACATGTTGTTGTTCTTCTTCCTCTTCTCATCTCTTCTCCATTAAAACCTTGTAGTGAGCTTTTGTGAGTGAAGGATGAATAAAGAGTTCTTTTTGTTACCATGCTTGTCTTATTATTAATTATAATTGCTTGTATTTTTCATTTGCTAATCTAGTTGTTGTTATTTGTTGTTTGTTTCTTTCTTGTTCTCTTTTTCTTTATCCTTAAACAACAATGATGCTTACACTTGATCCTTGCCAAGGTGAGGTCGCAAATAGCTAGTTGTAATTTTCTAACCTCTTTCTTTCTATCTTTCTCCTTTGTTTTATTTTCCTTTTAATGGGTGAGTAGTTTTCATACTTGTTAGGGTAGGATAAGGAAAGTTTGAGAGAAGGAAATCTCTCTCACTCTTTCCTTGCCCAACATCTTAATTCGGACTCCCGTTAATTGAACCACAATCCGCTCCTTACGGTACCCTATCTTACATGATAGCGGTGATTCCTTAGTGAGACCGGTTGTGGTTGAATCAACCGGAGATTAAGGCTAAGAGCCAAGAACAGACGGACAAGCACCAAAAGGAAGAACTTAAGCGTTGGAAAGCCTAGCTTATACTCGCAAGTTCCTTCCTAGTCGTGCTAATCCCCGTTGTTGCCGATTACCATAACACCGATATTAAGAGTGGCAATGAAAGAAGTGAGCGACTCCTAACTCAAACTAACCTAATCCTAACCCTAACAAGCTCTCTTTACATATCATTTTAGCACATAGTTAATCACAAACAAATCTGGACATTTGGACTTAACTCGTTAAAACACATAAAAAAAGATTCCCATCTCCCTGCGGACAACCCGTACTCAACCGGTTAGCTACAAGCGAAACCGTCTTGATTGCGGTAATTAACTAAGCACGCAAAAACTTTACCAATCAAATGGCGCCGTTGCCGGGGAGAAGGTAGTTTATTTCTTTGTGTAATTTCGGGTTAATTTGTGAATATAAATCTAACCGAAAAACCAAAACAAAAAATATATATATACATTGTAAAAAACCATCTTGTTATTTTTTGATTAGTTTTTGTGCAAGTGTGCAGGATAAAAAGACGGTCGAGTTCAGTGCCAAAGACGTGGGAAGTTAGACCCATATCTCGCGGCTACACCGCGACGGATCAAGACGGAGCCAACGGTCTACTGTAAAAATCTGGAGCAGATACAGTGAGCAAATCAAGATTCAGGAAATCCAGACAAGAAGAGGATAGCCAAAGAAGGATCTAAATTTTTTTTGAAGCCCCAAAGCCCCATTACTGCCGCGGAACCGCGGCATAAGCAGGCTTAGGCCGCGGAACCGCGGCCGTTTGGTTCCATCAGGGTGCCAAATTCCCTGTAAGTGTCTCTTGTCTCTCCCCCACTCCTCTGGACTCCACTGAACTGTGTTTTCTGCAGCATTCTTTGCGCAAATTCTCTGCCCCCATCCAATAAATTGTTTTTGTGCAGGATTCTTTGCGCCGTGCTAAAAAATAAAAAAAATAGATTGCAGTTGATTGTTACTGCTTTGCATTTATTAATACGGACTTTTAGGGGCTTGAAACCAATCCAGATTGGGTGGGGATTTCATCACCCTTCGCAGGACCCCAGGTATCACAAAAAACATATGCATTGACCATTGCTTAAAATTAAAAAATACTAGACTCAGCCCTAAGGACTTCGCGCTCAATAGGACAGAGGACTGGTTACAGGCATCGGCCGTTTATCCTATCCTGACTTTGCGGTGTCTAGGCAAGTGTGTCCAAGGTAAGTGGTTACTTAATTAGGATCACTACTTACGTAGTGGGGAGCCTCCCACTTACCCGACACTTACCTGCCCGCAATTGGCGGAGAAGAGACGGTTTGAGGTCCTATTTCTAGCCCTTTGGAACAGTTAGGAGCTGTCTAGCTGACCTAGGTGACCCTAGATCTAGGTGTGATTGTGCATATCTTGTTTGTGATTGCTTGAAACCGTAAGTCCGTATATATTTCTGTAAAGCTCTCTCTAAAAAAAAAGGAAAAAATCAAAAACTTTTATAAAAACTTGCCCTTTGTCGCCAAAATCCCACTTTTTCACCCACCACCCATCGTATTTCTCCATTGACGTTTTCTTACCCTCACCTTCTCCGCTTTGACTATGCTAAACTCGTTTAGTGTATGTCCGCTTGGACTCGGGACACTAGCGCCCGCCTAGTCCGCGTTACGTTAGTCGCTACCGACTATGCGATCGACTCAGACGTCGAAACTCCGTCCACGCCTCATTCACCCTTATCTTTGCCGGCCAACTCCGACGTTGACCGGAATTCTGTTCATACATCCTCACCTTCACCATCACCAACCTCTTCTTCCGCGATGTCAGGATTTAATCCAAACATCCCTACAACTCCCCCAGGATTGATTCGATCTCCTATGGATACGAATAACCCACCACTACCGCATGTCGTAGCGCCACAGCGAATCGCGCTCCAGGATTGTTTCTATCCCACCCGTTCTGCACTTCCCACCTGTCTTTCCCTCCCACCGGCCAATGGGGATAATTTTGAAATTAAGCCCCACTTCATTAACATGCTTCCGAAATTTCATGGGCTTGAATCTGAAGATGCCTATATCTTCATCAACAAGTTCCAAAATGTTTGTGCCATGATGAAAACTACCCAGCTGTCGGACGATGTTATACGGCTACGGGTCATTCCGTTCACTTTGTGCGATCTTGCTGAAAAGTGGCTGTATAGCACTGCTTCCCACTCCATAACCAGTTGGGACGAGTTTGTGAAAGCGTTTCTCAAGAAATTCTATCCGAATCATAAAACCGTGAGGATCCGTAACGAAATCAACCAATTCTCTCAGCTTCCTACTGAACCCTTTTGGAAGTATTTTGACCGGTATAAAGACCTTCTTGTTCAGTGCCCTCACCACGGTATTGAGAAATGACAACTTTGCCAAACCTTATACGAGGGCCTGAACCCGGCAACCAAGCAGTTGTTGGAAACCATTTGTCAGGGCCACTTCCTATCGAAATCTGACGAGGAAGCGTGGCAATTCTTCGACGACCTTGCGGAACAAACGCTTCAATGGGAGAGCACCAGACCAACTTCTTCTTCTTCCTCAGCTTCTACTGGTCAGTCTAGGGTAGGAATTCACCAACTTGATGTCTCTATTGCGATGAAATCTGAAATGGCTGCAATAACGAGAAAACTTGAAGCGATAGAGAGCAAATTTTCATCTCCTGCTCCTGCCCCTGTTCTTCCCCTTCGTACCATTTGTGCTTGTTGTTCCGATACTTCTCACTTAACTGAAGAGTGTCCTTACAATCCACCATCTCAAGGACAGGATCAGGTTAATACTGCATTTCAGCAAAGACCGAGAAATGATCCATACTCTTCCACCTACAATCCCGGTTGGAGGAACCACCCCAATTTCGCCTGGAATCAGAATCAGCATCAATTCCAAGGCAACAATTTCCAAAGGCCCCCTCCGCCGCAACAACAAGCGCAACAACAAACTCAACATCAGTTTCAGCAGCCCTTCCAACCCCAACCTTTTCAAAATCAGACGAACAACTTTGCACCCAACAATTCTTTTCCGCAAAACAACTTTGTTCCGTCAAACAACGATAAGGTTTCCTTGCTAGAACGAAGTCTGGAGGAGTTCGTTAAACAATCGACACAATCCACCGCAAACATCCAGTCTTCCATTCAGTCGTTGGTGCAACACACTGCTGCACACGGGCAAAGCATCAAGACCATCGAAGCCCAGATAGCACAACTGAATGCGGCCTTAAGCGAGCGAGAGAAGGGGAAGCTTCCATCTCAACCACTCCCAAATCCCGGTCACCCACATAATGTACATGTTGCTCTTGAACAACAGAATCATAATGTGAATGCCGTGACAACATTGAGATCGGGAAGGATGCTGCACAACAATATCGGCACAACAATTGAGGATAATGACACCCCGGCCGCCGCTTCTTCTTCTTCTTCTTCTTCTCCTTCCTCATCTTCTGAGCCTATTCTTCATTCTTCAAAAGGCTCTTCTTCTTCTTCTGCTCTGAACGGACCCACTTCTCACTCCACGAAAACACCAGCTCTGAGATCCGTTCCAACTCTACAATCTCCTCCATAAGCATTGGACTCAACCAATTTTTAAAACGTTCCATTTCCAAACCGGTTGAGGTCCAATAAACAAAATCCACAAATGGAGAAGATTCTGGAGTTGTTTAAGCAGGTCAACATCAACATTCCCCTTTTAGATGCTGTCCAACAAGTCCCGTCCTATGCGAAAATCTTAAAGGACTTGTGCACGAAAAAGAGGAAGTCTCAGGTACCCAAGAAAGTTTTCTTGGCTAGTGCTGTGAGTGATGCTCTTACCCAATCTTTACCGCAAAAACGGAAGGACCCTGGCTGTCCTACGATTTCTATTACCATTGGGGATAAGAACATTAACCGCGCACTATTAGATCTTGGTGCCAGTGTTAACCTGCTTCCGTACTCAGTATATGAGCAATTAGGTGTAGGAGAGCTGAAACCCACACACTGTACTCTCCAAATGGCCGAACAATCAATCACCCATCCTAGGGGTGAGCTAGAGGATGTGTTAATCAAGGTTGGGGACTTCATATTCCCCGTGGACTTCATTGTATTAGACACACAGCCTGTAGCTAACCCCTGGAATCAAATTCCGGTGATACTCGGTTGCCCATTCCTTATGACCTCAAATGCTATGATCAATTGTCAAAATGGTTCGATGAACCTATCTTTTGGAAACATGACAATTGAACTCAACATTTTTAGGTTGGGGAATCAGCCCACTGAACCTAATACTCATATACTAGACGTTTGCTCAATCCAGGAGATCACCCCAGAAGAGTGTGAATTCGAGGAGTTTTTGTTCGATTACGACAACCTTAACGCCACTAGTGCGTTCCTCTTCGAACCTACTGCTGTTTCTGCGCCTGACAATGACTACGAGTGTTTCACTTTCTCGAACGATCTTAGCCACTCACCACCCGAGTTTGAATCCTTCGAATTTCCGGATGAGTTACCTGAACCATCCAACTCGGTCGCTTACACTCGTTTTGAACCTTTGCTAGAATCCTTTGAGTTCGAGACCTTTTCACCAATCTTGCCTTCAATCGTTTCACCTCCAACGCTTGAACTCAAGCCTTTGCCGTCTCACCTTAAGTACGCTTACTTGGGTGAGAACGAGACCCTCCCTGTTATCATCTCGGCTTCTCTAGCTCCAGAGCAAGAGAAAGCCCTTCTTGCGGTCTTGCACAGCAATAGGCAAGCTTTTGGCTGGTCCATGGCGGACATCAAGGGGATTAGTCCCCTGATCGTTGAACATCACATTCATCTGATGAATGATGCCAAACCAGCCAGGGATCCACAAAGACGTCTCAACCCAGTCATGAAGGAGGCTGTAAAAAAGGAGATTGTAAAGTGTCTAGATAGTGGTATCATTTACCCTATCTCTGATAACCAGTGGGTTAGCCCCATTCACGTTGTCCCCAAGAAATCAGGCAAAATGGTTATCACTAACGAGGTGAACGAGTTAATCCCTACTCGCACCCAAACTGGGTGGCGAGTATGCATCGATTACAGAAAACTCAACGCCGCAACGCGGAAGGACCACTTTCCGCTACCTTTCATTGACCAAATGCTTGAACGATTGGCCGAACAAGAGTACTACTGCTTTCTTGATGGCTACTCCGGCTATAATCAGATTCCCATCGCCGAAAAAGACCAGGACAAGACCACATTCACTTTTCCTTTCGGCACGTTCGCATATCGTCGCATGCCCTTTGGGTTATGCAATGCGCCCGCTACCTTCCAGCGGTGTATGATGGGAATCTTCTCAGACATGGTGGAAAAATTCCTGGAGATCTTCATGGACGATTTCTCCATCTTCGGCGATTCCTTTAACGAGTGTTTGCTGCATCTCGACACTGTCCTTACCCGATGTAAGGACAAGAACCTCACTTTGAATTGGGAAAAGTGCCACTTCATGGTGCGCGAAGGTATTGTCTTAGGACATATCATTTCGCAAAATGGCATAGAGGTTGACAAAGCTAAGATTGAGGTCATTTCCAATCTCCCTCCTCCCAGATGCGTCCGAGACATCCGAGCCTTCCTTGGCCATGCCGGTTTCTATAGACGGTTCATCAAGGCTTTAGCAAGATTGCTAGGCCCTTGACTCTTTTGCTGGCCAAGGACACGCCATTCGACTTCAACTCGAGCTGTGTGACTGCGTTCGAGTCATTAAAAAGCTCACTCACTTCTGCTCCCGTTCTTTCTTTACCTGATTGGACGCACCCATTTGAGATTATGTGCGATGCATCCGACTTTGCCATTGGTGCTGTCCTTGGACAACACATCAACAAGATGCCGTACGTAATCTATTATGCTAGCCGAATCCTGAACGACGCCCAACTTAATTATACAACAACTGAGAAGGAATTCTTAGCTGTTGTATTTGCTTTAGAAAAGTTCAGGCCTTACCTCATCGGCTCTCCAGTCATTGTCTACACAGACTATTCTGCTCTGCGCCATCTTTTTGCGAAGAAAGATGCAAAATCTCGGCTAATACGTTGGATCCTCTTGCTTCAAGAGTTTGACCTTGTCATCAAGGACAAAAGAGGATATGAAAACGTAGTCGCCGACCATCTCTCATGACTTCCTTCTTCGCCGTCGCTTCAAAATCCGATCAACGACGTTTTCCCGGATGAACAGCTCTTGACAGTATCTCGCGAACCCTGGTTCGCAGATATTGTGAATTATTTGGCCACAGGATTACTACCGACTGAATGGTCAAGTCAGGACAGACTTCGATTCTTATCCCAAGTAAAACACTTTTACCGGGACAAACCCTATCTGTTCAAGTACTGTCCCGACCAGATTATTCGTCGGTGTGTCCCTGACGATGAATTCAAGAGTGTGTTGTCATTTTGCCACGATCAAGCATATGGCGGGCATTTTGGCCCCAGAAAGACAGCTGAGAAGATCTTGCAATGTGGTTACTACTGGCCACAATTTTTCAAAGACGCTCATGACTATTGCAAGACTTGCTCCCGGTGCCAACACTTGGGCCGGATATCCCGGAGGAACGAGATGCCGCTCCAACCAATCTTGGTTGTGGAGATTTTCGACGTTTGGGGGATTGATTTCATGGGGCCGTTTCCCAGCTCTTTCGGGAACTTGTACATCCTTCTCGCTGTTAATTACGTCTCTAAGTGGGTCGAGGCTGTGCCCAGCCAGACTAACGACAACAAGGTTGTCGTTAGGTTTCTTAAAGAAAACATTTTCTCCCGGTTTGGACGCCCCCGAGCGATCATTAGTGACAATGGAACTCATTTCTGCAATAAGACTTTCGAGGTCTTGATGCGGAAATATTCCATTAATCATAAGCTATCTACGCCCTACCATCCCCAAACCTGTGGGCAAGTCGAAGTTTCAAATCGGCAAATCAAGCAGATACTGGAGAAGACGGTTTCCAAGAACCGTAAGGATTGGTCGTTGAAACTCACTGATGTCCTTTGG